>CM077573.1:15000-10015000 GCA_039657325.1 Stephania cephalantha | reverse complement strand
AGACTCGAGGTGAGTTGTGTGTTCGTCGTTGTTGGGTTATCATTGGTGTCATTGAGGGTTGTTACTGAAAATAGTCTCAACAAGGAAACATGAGACACGTGGTTATCGAAAACATAAAAATAAAAAATGATTATACAAATTGAATCTTGACGTGGAAATCACAATGAGATTGTGATTGGATAAGTCAAGTTGTCTAAGTCGGTTTCTAAGAAAATGAAATACTTCGAAACAAAACATCAAGTGAAAAATGGAATAGAACCATATTTTAAAACGATCAAATGACTTCTACATAGAATTAATGAAAACTTTGATTGTTTATTACTTAAGTTACTTATCTATAAGTGACGTTGAGTATATTAGTTCTATGAATTGAATAAAGTACTGATAAAATGAGTGGAAATATACGAGTTAGAATAAATATTTGTTAACATCGAATTAGGTGTTGTTACAAAACAAAGATTAATGAAATTTCTAACTCGAAAATGAAAATTATAGTGATAAGATCAACGCTTAAAAAGTTAAGGTATCGGAGAAAATGGTCGAATAATAACATGGATTAGCTATTAAACATCAACACAAATGATTGTGTTTTGAGATTCAAAATACCCAATAGTCAATTCTAATCAAATTAAGTAATGATGTTTATCACTACAACTTAAAATATAACCAATGAAAAGATAGATGTACTAATTGAGTATCAGTAAGTGAGTTGTATATGATGTCAGTATGAGATCCTATATTGCGAGAATTTCCATTTGTAGGACTTAAATGATTGAAATAGCATCTCTTTAAGAGTCATTAAGTTAATCGGAGTTTGAAAATTCAAATTCTTCTATCTATTTAGTTGAATAATAAAGGAAAGGTGAATTCATCAAAAGTAATTTAATGAACAATAAGATACAAAGTTATTTTGCATTGTTTCTTGAAAAGTATCGAATTTCTTTTTGAGAAAAAAATCAGGATATTTGATATTAATGGAAATAACGTAAGGCAATAACAAACAATTTAACTGTTTGAGTCTTGAATTTTCTCTGTTTCAAATTAAGATTAGCTAAGGAAGACTTTGATTCATTAAATGATAATAAGAAGTCGCACTATCTTTAGCTATATTTTTGAAAAGAGAAGAAATATAAATTGTCTTTCTAAGTCGAGATTAAGGAGCTGTAAGTGGTCTGATTGTTGAGCGAAAGTCATGGTAAGTTTGTAAAGGGACTAAGAGCAAGATCAATGTGGGAATAGCTAAGATTGACAAAAATTGAACGGAATACACTCAATGCATAAAATAAAATGAGATGTTCAGATGACTTGTGACTGTTGGAAGTGACACGGACGAACTCCTTTAGTCAAGGTAAGGCACTGGAGTAGTTGTGCACGACAAAAGTCTAAGTAACTCCGTTTCATAATCATGATTCATTCACAACGTAGAAGATCGGTGTGACGCGTCTACCCATATTTGAATAATCGAATAAATTGGTGACAGTTGGTATAAAAGAGTCTATGAAGTTTTGTCGGAGTCAATTGGAGGCTGAAGTATAGGCAACTAAATGGTCAATATATTCTCACATTAATATGAAAATGAAAATCTTAGGTTAACGAGTCTCGATCAAATTAGAATATCAAACTATAAGTTTGATGGAACTTAATATATCTTCACAAGGATCTTACAAGGAGTCAAACTCGGAATATTGAAAGTTTTGAACCAAAGTAGTGTAAAACTAATATCAGTGAATATATATTGTACATTGGTTCAATTGTAGTGCTACATGACTTGATTACTCAGTGGTGAAGTTTAAAGCACTAGTTATTGTAAATTAGAGATGATGTAAGATGCTTGTATGTTGGTGAAGATATAAATGAAATGAAATGAAATGCGTGATTTACTGCTCGCTTTGTAAACCTTATCTCTATTAGGCTGAAAATATTGAATAGAGTACAGTGCATCTGAATTGATATGTTTAAATAATTGAATATTCTTCAATTATAATTGAGTAGAAATGAAAAAGAAACAACATATTTATAAACTTGCATGAGATACAAGTTAAAAGTTAAACTATGAGTGTATAATCATTGAATATGTTGATATCCATGTTTAGAAATGTATGCCTATTCAAGTTAGAGAAAACAGTCTCTATTTGAGAGAAGTTGGTGAACAATGAGTAATTAAGATATGAGTTTATGGGATATTTCAGTAAAGTGAAAAAATGAGGCTCTTGATGAACTCATCATTAGAGAATGATTTGACGAAGTTAGAAAAGTCGATAATTTTCTAACTAATCAAAGAATAAGTTAAGTGAATTGGCTGACGAGTTGGAATTGATAATTGCTTTTTAGTTCTTGATCTAAATTGTATTGTGAGTAGACATTTAGAGAATGAGTGAGAGTCGCACGATGTGTTAGGTTTCTATTTTTGATCAGATTGGGAATTCGAGATCTCTTGTCATGGGATGACAAATATTTTATGAGATCTATAGTCGTGGGATGATTTGTGTAATTCTAGATTGCAGGTAGGGAATGCTGGAATGGTGATGGATCAGATAGACGCGCAACTCTACTTAATATCTAATGTTGTGCTCAAATATTATTTGCATCAATATGTAACTTTAGACTGATGATAGTCTAAAAATTAATTGACTGATAATTGAAATAAAAAAGGATGGTTGGTGATGAGAAAGTAAACTAGGATGGTTTGTGGAATAATATTCAAATTGGAATGAAAATTATGTTATGAAACGCAAGATAGGCTAGGTCTTGCTATGGATTAGTATTTGAATGAGATTCAAGGTATGAGATGAGAAATGAAGTAAGATTATTGGATATTCCACAAAGTTGATTATTTAACTCGTCAGAAATTCACAAATTTCCAGGATTGACAAAGTAACTGAGATAACTTTTCATTAAACCAAGGATTTGTAAATGAAAAGTTGAAGTGTTTAAGATCTCTACCACCAAGTTGTTCAACACAACAAAAATGATTGGGTCCACTTAATGGTTCACCTTGAAAATGATTTTACAGGTTTGGATTAAAAGAATTGTATATGAAAATTATTTTCTCATATCTCTTTTGATTTAATAACCTATAAGTTTAAATTTTGAGGACTAAATTTTTATTAGTTGGGAAGATTGTGACATTCGAGAATTTTATGAACTTGATTAGACAGCTAATTAAGTATTTTCGAATTTAGGGATTTAGGTTTCCGAGGAGGGACCCACACGTTACGGATATGAGATCATAAATTTAATATTATTTTTGTGTGTCGTGTGCCTATTTGATGTATTATACGGTCAAGTGGAGTGTATATGCGGTGTCCGTGAGTTTTGGAGCGCGTTGGAGAATTTTCTCCAATTTTGGTAATTTTGAGGTTTTGTCTCGAGATACGTGTCGAGACGGGTGCTGAGATAATTAAAATGTCGACCCAAACTTTATTTTGAATTTTACGACAAATAATTGAATTTAAGTTTAAAAACTCGAGTTTTTGAATTTAATTGGATTTAACGAGCCAACGTGGGCCCCACACCTCGATTTGCATGCAAGGCAAGTTTTTTTCGGGAGTTTTTGAGAGCTTTGGTAAATTCTCCAATTTTTGGTTGATTTTGAGGGACTAGTTTTATGATTAAAGTCGAAGTGAGTCTGTTAGGTGATGTTTTTGTTGTTGATTGTGAGACAAGGAGAGGAGGTGAGGAATGGTTATCAAAAGAAAAAAAAAACTGTTTTGAAAAAAAAAAAAAAGGAATCGTTGAGGGAGGGAAATGATCAGAGGGGAAGATGACCAGGGAGGAAGAAGAAGACTTGAAAAGGAGGGGGAGGGAATGTGAATTTCCCGCCCCAAACTAGTGAGTAAAACAAAAAAACATATACAATTTGCAGGGACGCTGTTTCGTCCCTGGGAAGAAGATTGGGGGGGGGGTTTGAAACCCCCAGACCGGACGAAACCGGGTTGAACCGGACCAGTCCGGTTCATGGGTTAAACCCCTCCTAAAAAAAGTTTTTGAAAATAGAAAAAATAAATAAATAAAATCCTTCAAAATTAGAAAAATTCAGAAAAATAGGATTTTTGGAAAAATTGGTGAAAATTGGGGGTTTTTATGAAAAACGAAGATTTTGAGATTTTATCAAGGCTTTATACTGGGTATGTTTCTTGTAATGCGTGTTACGATATCCGAAAATGTCCAAAATATGAAAAAATATTTTGAAGCCTAGGTAATTTTTGATTCCGAATCACAATTTGGATTCAAAATTGGGATATGGACATTCGAAGAGTTGGTTTGGAAGGATTTCGGGGTGTTCGGGTCGAGTAGGACTGATAAATATATAAAAAATTAGAAAAATTATATTTAAGCCTAGAAAATATAATTTTCAATGCCGAAAAATAATTTTGAGTCGAGAATGAAATTCGAACATCAAATAATTTATTTTGGAAGGATTTATGGGGTTTCGTGACACGATTGGGTTTAAATTGCGAATAATTGAAAAAAAACTATGAAGTTGTTGTGGAGGCTTATTGAACTTATAAATGAATTGTAGGACTACAATTGGAGCCCCGTGTGGACTAGTGTATCTACTCGGAAGGCAAGGGAATTGCGATATTGCATTTTTTAGGTTAAGTAAATCCCATAGTAACATTTACATTGTATGATTATAATTTCGTATAAATTGCATTGATCCTTGATATTGCACTTTTGTTGTAAATGCATACACGGGTTGAGAGGATAAGTAAATTTAAGTCTCCTTATAGTGTTTGCCTGATTGTATTATAGGGTAGAACTATTTAGTGTCTACCTGACTGTGTGCACAAGGTATATTAAGCTACCTGACTGTGTATTACAGGGTAGAACTTATAATGTCTACCTGACTGTGTATAAGGTAGAATTATATTATGCTTGAGGGGCTAGAGTCACTGATACTTTGCATCACGTGATTATCATGTGATCACATTGAACCAGATCATACTTTGATAGACTCGAGGCATGAGACTCGATTGGTTATTCTCTCCGAGCATGAGTCCTTATTATTGTTTACTTACCATTTTTGTAGAACGTTATCTGATTATGGTCGGATAACAAAAACGAGATAGATTCATTGTTCTATTTAAATTCCTTGGATTATATTCTTTATTTAATCTCTTGGGTTATTATGCATTTGATTATTACATGTGTACTGGATAGTGCGCGATTTACTTATTTGACATTATCAAATTTTTATAATTGGATAATGACAAGTTTTAGCGGTGACAAGGGAAAGGGAAAGCTTTCCGAATGTATGTGACTTGCTTAGTTCTTTTCCCTCTGTATGTATTATTTTTGAATATATTATATTGTATAAATAGGTTTATGGGTTCGATTGTGATTAAGATCTCCTTTGGAATGACTGGAACAATTTTATGATGAATTGAAATAATTTTGGAATTAAGGTAATGCTAGTTTAAGAATCTTGATACTTTAAATCAAGTTAGAATGAATATATAATTTAGTTGATGCAATATATATTGTTATGGGTGGATTGTAAGTCTTTCGGTATTCCCACCACAACTGAGTAGGTTTTGTTGAAGATTTTTAAAGGTTGGGATTTTCGGTGTAGGCTTAGAAATATGTGAGATGCTGTCAAAAAAATTTTAACGAAACATTGAGGGTTATATAATTAATTTTTACAAAAATTTAAGGTTTAAGAATCACTTTAAAATCCTTTAGTGGTTGATAATGTTTTATAACAGAAGATTACAAGATCTTATTTTTAATTGTTTATTGATAGAGATGTTAAAGTTGCTAGATTATCAAGGGATTAAGGTAATCTAGGTAGGTCAGATGCCCTAATTAGGTGGGGGTATGACATGACGTTTAACAACCCAAATTAATTAAAATAGGATAAGCGTTAATCTCGAGGATTAACGGTCAAAATTCGGGTGTTATGTGGACCACTCGGTTGAGTCGAACATGAGAACTGAGGAAATATGTTATGTATGGATGGTGGTTATGTATATGTGGTGTTTAAAATATCATTATATTGCACCACATGTGTTTACTTGCTATCGGGCGAGTTTGTGTGACAGGTGGTTGTCTCAAAGTACGTGTCAACTCGGGGGTCGAGAGGCAAAATACGGGTACACTAGAGAAACTCCGCAATTCACATAAATATGACTGGGAAGTTAAATTGAAATGTGTTATGCAACCATAGGCTAATTAAATTAAGATTCGAACAATAGGCTATGGCGTGCCTCAAAATGGGTGTCGAGAGGCGTGGCACTGGATATCGAGTAGCCAAGGGTTGGTAGGACCATGAGTTGGCCAGTTGGAGATAAATAAATCACTAACCATGTGGTTGTATGTGCTTAATATAAGGTGAATTAATCAAATGAATACTAAGCCTATAATGTATGGGGGGTGTGGGACAGCACGCTTATGAACCACAAGATAATCCTTGAGATCCGTACGCACACTTGTTCTTAATCAAACCTATATATAGAAGTTGGTGGAATTAGTGATCAAACAACTTCCTCTACACATGCAATTCTAGGAAAAACAATGAAGAAGATAGGATTCAAGCTGCAAAATCAGCACATTAGAGACCAAATCAAGAGCTTAAACCTAGGGACTTGGGGGACCGTAGCTCGGTGTCGGGAGCTTGTCGAGTCAGATACGGGAGTCCGAGGAAGTCGAAGCGCGGATTGAGGTGCATAAACCCCTTGAGAATGCTTCACAAAATGCAGTTCATTTTTCTTATGCGTGTGATGGGTGCCGAACTATTTTCCTTCACTGGTTTGTCTAACTGATTGATTGATTTATTAGGGTTTTTACACCGGGCTGTGTGGACGGACTTGGGTACACTATACCATAGCACGTGTGATCACACCCTCGGTGAATTGCGACCATAGCTGCATTCAGGCGCACGTGTCCGTGACTCAGCGGATTTGGCCAGCGCTGCGATGACTAAGGTTAACGGGACTATGGAGGTTGACGGAGAAGCCCACATGAGCGACCCTTAGCTCCGAAGTATGGTATAGTCTGCTACACGCGACACATCCTTGGGTTTTCATCAAAGATATTTATGTGCATATTGACTTGGCTGTTGTATATTTATGTTCTCGTTTATCTTTTTAACTGCTACTTTGTTGATTATTGACTGTTGCGCTATGCGACTTTCATTGTATGCTGCTTGAATCTTCTGTATTGCCCTATATTTATGAAAGTATGTAGTTCTGTTGCCAGATAGCATAGATACATGTCTTTTAGTTTAATTTGATTTCTTGCTGAATATTTTGTGGACTTCTCTTGGGGATTTACTCACTAGACTCGTCACTGTATTTGTTGGGTGACTGAGTGCAGACCTTTCTATGAGTAGCGGCAAAGGAAAATCTTAGGTGACTATCTCTCTTTGCTGACGGTCTTGGACATACTTGTAGGTGTTTATATTATTTTGATATTTTGGTTATTATTTTGGTTATTGGGAGACTTGGGATGACTTTGTACATGTATATACAATGTGTTATGGTACTGTCACTTATATATAAAGTACTTTTTCGGGTTTTCCACAGTAGGATTTGCTCTTATTAAAAATGTTTACCATGCTAAATTACTTATACTAATCGTATCAATTGAGGCTTCCGCTGATTTATGTTAACTTGTAAGAAACAACCCATAAGTATAGTTAAACATTATAATAAAGTACAAATTAAGTAACAGTTGAAATAGTTAAATACCCACAAAGAATAAGTTAAGAAAATAAGGATAATTTTCTAATTAATTTGATAACACATACGTGGACACGATTTGCGAGACATAAAGAGGACGCGCAGGTGCCGGACACGTGTAGTTGGGCCAGCTGGTAAGGAGTACACGGAGACACGTCACCCTGGGGCGGTTGGGCCGCCACAGTTGGTATCAGAGACTAGGGTTGATGGATCCTAGGGGTTGAAGTGTTGGTATTAGAGAGGTTGATGGAGCCTTGGGAAAAGTTAAAAAGGATTTGGATAAATTTAACAAATAAAAATCTTAGATGTGGAAACCCGATATTATGGCTTATGAACTTTAGTTGAGAAGCGATGTGAGGCAGGTTGAGTTAGGGTTATATATGTGTTATGTTTTTACTGTATGTTATACACTATACGCGTATATATATCACGATGCAAATCCGGTACATGCTTCTTGATGTAGATCACAATTAACGGACAACTTACTACTTCGCTAGAGACTGGTCAGAATAGCAAACCTGCTGGGACCACTACCACCACTGTTACTACTAGTCAGGGTGTTGATGACTGATTTGCAACATATAATACTTAGTTAGCAAAGATTTTGCAGTTACTTAGGGCAGCGCATGCAACAACCACAGTTGTACTATCACGGTAGAGATCATGGAGGACATGACCGGGGGTCAGAGAGACTGGGGTCAAGGTCAAAGAGCTAGAGGCGGACATGCTGATAGGTTAGAGATGCATCGATGTTTTCGATGTGGTTAGCAAGTACAGTATAGGAAAAATCGTTCTTTGAGACCAGTGTCAGTTACTACAGCGCCACTTGCGCTAGAGCCAGATTTGCATATTGATAAGCCTGCATTATTGGGATATGAGTGCCCTCTAGTATGTTCTCATTGTGGAGTAGTGGGGAATCATCATTTCAATTGCCCATTGATCTTTATGCCGCCTATAGTTAATGAGAACCTGATGATTTTGCTACATTATATGTATAAAATTCTCGTTAAAGAAGATAATGGTGAATGCAAGTGATTATATGTGATTATTTCATACTAAAGAGGAAAATAATGGTTGAGTTAGAGACTATGCTGTCTATGCGCATTTCAAACCACGACACGACTGTCGAGGACGTGATAATTCCCAACCTAGTCGAATTGGGATAAATAGCTTTGATCTCGACAGGACATGGGAGGTATGATGGCGAGTTCATACAAGCCATGAGTTGTAGGTCGAGGGTGTTTTTGATTGAAGATCTACAGAAAAACAATAATGACAAGACGTAAAATAAAGAGTTTTAGAAGTGTACAAGTAGGGGAAATGATCGAGATATGGTAGGTAGAGTCTTACTAGGATAGGTAGAAGACGTGAGACATGGGAGCAACTTGAAGATTTATTTACAACTGATAGTGTTGAGATGACTCGGGATGTACATGAAAACGATGACATACACCTTTAGCTCCGGCATGAGCACTGGAGTTAGTCTTGCAATCATGAAAATTCGTGTACCTCCACAGAAGTTTTATGATTTCCTCTAACAGTGAGGTCAGTGGGGGCCCGCACTGCCACCTCATCTGAAAAAGGACAATTCAATAAGTACATGGCGAGAGAAAGCTTATAATTGTGCGATAAGACATCTAACAAATCATTGACACTAAGATTTAAATCAAGCTCAACGAAGATGGACAACTAGGACCAAGGGTGGTATAGGTTAGTAGGAAAAAGTGGAACACATGAGATTGTTAGGAGAATTTTAAGAGTTGTGCACATAGTAAGTGAAATAGATGGGCATCATGATGAAGAGATTGAAGGGCCATATGACTAGCAGATCTAAGAACGTGAAGTTATAAAGCTTTTAGAAGACATGAGAATAAAAAGAGTGAAAATTTTCATTAATGGATGAACGGTACTCTCCATTAGGTATTGAATACAAGGTGTATAACCTTATTAGGTATACGATGTCAAAGGCAGGATGAGACAATACATGAATTATACATGAACAAGAGTTATTCATGATGGCCATAGTCACAGTGTCATCTGATCATATTTCATTGCCTAAGTAAGAAACTTGTGCTCTGTAAAACACTACAATAATACCATGGTTGTGATGGTATGGATACAAGCAAAGTTAATGAAAGCACGATTGAAACAGTCGGTGTTCGAAGCCTGACAATGAGCATGAACATTGTTAATATGTTCGTGGACATGACTTGTCTTAAGATAAGGTCGAGTAACAACTAGACCATAACATGTGTATCATCAGTCCTCGGTGGATAACGACCCGAGCTACTATGCTGGTACATATGTAGGTGCGTCATGGGTCTACGTCGACCACCGGGAGGACCAGGTATTGGGCCAGTTGGGTATGCTCATTGGTGGGAACCTGAGAGGAAATCCGAAGTATGGTCAAGTCAGGTTTGAGAGTGAGTTTGGAAATTGTGAATGTTTCTTACCACATTTTACTCCCCATGAAAAGAAGAACAGAAGACCAGGACTAGTGTCGTTGTGAATGTATTCTGCTACAACTTCCTCTCCATGAAGATGAAGAGATGAGGGGCTCTATTAAAAGCCTAGGTCGGCACACTGCGTGCGGGGCAATGCTAGAAGATACAAGTATGCGAAGGTTTGAAGGGCTGTAGGAAGGGTCTTCCTGGGCACGTTGCGTGTGAGGCAACACCTGATAATACAATTATCAGAAGGTCTATAGGAAGGGTCTTGCTGGGCACATCATGCGGGGCAACGCCTGAGGATACAATTATATGAAGGGCTATTGGGTAATAGGCCAATGGAGAGGGTCAGATAGGCCTACGAGTGGGTCCCCAATATATTGAAGAATGGTGAACTAAAAGAGGTTATGGCAGGGCATGAGATTTTCATGGTATGTGATGGTTGGTTAGGACTATTATGTTGGGATACATGATAAGAGAGGTTTACAATTACGGGAGTAAGGTAATTGGGTTAGAGAAACTTGAACACAAAAATCGAACTGAGAACAGGTTGCGAGGATGTTGGGAAGAGAGTGACTGATTTTGACTACCTTGGCAACACGTGCCTATGTCTCAGGGTAACACTACAATCCCTGTGATAGAGTAGTGGTGGTGTTCAAAGACTGTATATGGGGACTATCAAAGTGTGAGGCGTGGTCACACGGGGATAGGTTATATGAACCAGAGTGTACTCGAGATTTAAATCTCAAGGATGAAATTCTCCTAGTTGGGAAGAATTGTAACGACCAAAATTAATTAAAATATGATTAACGTTAATCTCGGGGATTAACGGTCAAAATTCAGGCGTTACGTGGACCACTCGGTTAACTCGGACACGAGAATCGAGGAAATATGTTATGTATGGATGGTGGTTGTGTATATGTGGTGTTTAAAATATTATTATATTGCACATGTGTGTACGTTGCTATCGGGCGAGTTTTTCTATGGGTGGTTGCCTCGAAATGCGTGCCAATGCGGGGGTCGAGAGGCGAAGTACGGGTACACTAGAGAAACTTGACAATTTATGTAAATATGACTAGGAAATTAAATTGAAATGGGTAATGTAACTATAGGCTAATTAAATTAAGATTCGAATAATAGGCAGGGACGCGCCTCGAAATGCGTGTCAAGACGCGTTGCACCGGATATCGGGTAGCTGAGGGTTTGTGGGACCATGAGTTGGTCAATTGGAGATAAATAAAGCACTAACCATATGGTTGTATGGGCTTAATATAAGGTGAATTAATCAAATGAATACTAAGCCTATAGTTTACATTAAATAATGATGACACTAAGATGAACATCAAGATGGTCATATTGAGTCATTCTAGGGGATGAGTGTTCTATTCGAGTTACAAAGGGGGTGTGGGACAACATACTTATGAACCACAAGATAATCCTCGAGATTCGTACACACACTTGATATTAATCAAACCTATATATAGAAGTTAGTGGAATTGGTGATCAAACCACTTCCTCTACACATGCAATTCTGGGAAAAACAATGAAGAATAGAGGATTCAGGCTGGAAAATCATCACATTAGAGACCAAATCAAGAGCTTAAACCAAGGGACTTGGGGGACTGTAGCTCGGTGTCGGGAGCTTGTCAGGTCGGATACGAGAGTTAGGGGAAGTCAGAGCGCGGATTGAGGTGCGTAAACCCCTTGAGAATGCTTCACATAATTCAGTTCATTTTTCTTAAGCGTGTGGTTAGTGCCGAACTATTTTCCTTTACTGGTTTGTCTAACTGATTGATTGATTTATCAGGGTTTTTACACCGGGATGTGTGGACGGACTTGGGTACACTATACCATAGCACGTGTGATCACGCCTTCGGTGAATTGCGACCTAGCTGCACTCAAGCGCACGTGTCGGTGACTAAGCGGATTTGGCTAGCGCCGCGAAGACTTAGGTAAACGGGACTGTCTAGGTTGTCGGAGAAGTCTACAGGAGCAACCCATAGTTCCAAAGTATGGTATAGTCTGCTACACGCGACACATCCATGGGTTTTCATAAAAGACATTTATGTGCATATTGACTTAGTTGTTGTATATTTATGTTCTCATTTATCTTTTTAACTGCTATTTTGTTGATTATTGACTGTTGCCCTGTGTTACCATCATTGTATGCTGCCTGAATCTTCTGTATTGCCCTATATTCATGTAAGTATGTATTTCTGTTGCCAGATAGCATACATACATGTTTTTTAGTTTTATTTGATTTCCTGTTGAATGTTGTGTGGACTTCTCTTGCGGATTTACTTATCGGACTCGTCACTGTATTTGTTGGATGACTGAGTGCAGACCTTTCTACGAGTAGCGGCAAAGGAAAATCTTAGGCGACTATCTCTCTTTGCTGACGGTCTTGAACATACTCGTAGGTGTTTATATTATTTTGATATTTTGTTTATTATTTTGGTTATTGGGAGACTTGGGATGACTTTGTACATATATATACCATGTGTCATTGTACTATCGCTTATGTACAAAGTACTTTTCCGGGTTTCCACAATAGGATTTACTCTTATTAAAAATGTTTACCATGCTAAATTAGTTATACTAATCGTATCAATTGAGGCTTCCGCTGATTTATGTTAACTTGTAAGAAACAACCTACTAGTATGGTTAAGCATTAGAATAAACTACAAATTAAGTTATAGTTTAAATAGTTAAATACCCACAAAGAATAAGTTAGGAAAATAAGGATAATCTACTAATTAATTTGATAATACACACGTGGACAAGATTTGCGAGACATGAAGAGGACGGGCAGGTGTCGCACACGTGTAGTTGGGCCAGCTGGCAAGGAGTACACATAGACACGTCACCCAGAGGCGGCAGGGCCGCCACATGGTGGGTAGAGAGTGACTATAGATCTATTAATTCACCAGAGGTGTGGATGAGAGGATTGTTTCGGTAGTTGTGTCATATTGGGCTCCCATTTGCAGAAGATTTACGACAAAGCATTAGCACACGAGACCTTTCTGATACAAAGAGAGGGTAGGCGTATTACTTGGACTAAGATAAAAACGAGACAGAGTTATTGGCTAGACCGAAGGCTAAAGAGACTGAAGGATCATTCGGATAGGGGTCGAAGGGATGATAAATGGGACATGGACAACATAGATGATCGCCGGGACAGTCAGTTTCAGTATGGGCCTAGGCAACACGTTCATGCTATGGCACTAGAACAGACATATCAGCTTAGGCACTAACCACAATAATACCGTTAGGGTAGAGATCAAAGAGTACATGACAGGGGTCAAAGAGACCAGAGTCAGGGTCTGAGATCTAGAGATGGATAGGCAGACATGTTAAAGACGCGTCGATGTTTTCGGTGAGGTCGGGCTGGACATCTTAGAGCTGATTATTGGAGGGCATCACCACCATCAGAGCCAGATCAAACTCGAGAGAGGGCTCACGCAGTTGGTCATCCAGACATGGAGGCGACCAGACAGCATGTCGAGGGTAAGTTGTCTAACGTATTTTATTAGTTATTTATTTAATTATGCGCATATGTATGTTGATTCCTAGCTATGCATATGAAGACTCAGTGTTGTGCTATAAAGTAGGCCATAACACATGACACATGCATCCTAAGTCAATTGAGACCTCAGTTGTTTGTCTTTGGTGCACGTGTCGGTGGGTCGTTGGTCCATGCGGACCACCGGGAGGGCTATTTGGTGATGGACTAGTGGAGGGGGTGGAGAAGCCCACTGAAGGGATCCCAACGTACTGAAGTATGGTCTTTTGGGATTCGAGAATGAGTTGGCGACGTTAGTTATTCCGCCACAATTTCAGTTTCATGAAAAGGTGAACCAAAACTTCCTCAAGATCTAAATTTCGAGGACGACATTTCCCAAGTTGGGAAGAATTATAATGACCCAAATTAATTAAACTAGGATTATCGTTAATCTTAAGGATTAACGGTCGTAATTCGGGCGTTACGTGGACAACTCGGTTGACTCGGACACGAGAATCAAGGGAATATATTATTTGTGGATGATGGTTGCTTATGCGTGATGTTTAAAAGCATTATATTATTGAAACATCGCATGTGTGTATGTTGCGATCGGTTGAGTTGGTGTTACTGGTACGTGCCTCAGGATACTTACTTGAATATGGGCACCAGGTGCCGGGTAGTTGAGGGTTAGTGGGACCATAAATTTGTAAATTTTGGCGAATTAAAACACTAACCATATGATTGAATGAGCCTAAGTAATTTAATCAAATCAAATGATGTAAGGCCTATAGTTTGGTTAATTTAATGTGGACCTTAGATGTGTATTTAGATGATCGATAGATGGAGTCATAAATTTGTGTCAACAAGATGTGGACAGCTTGATTTGGAGCCATAAGATTGTCCTCGAGATACGCAAACATAATCGATTATATCAACAACTACATATAAACCAACTTATTGGATTTCCTAGCAAACCCACTTATTATATCTCCTACTTGGTGACAATTGTAGGTCCTTCATTTAGCAAAGATCAGGGAGCTAGTGCTTGGTGACTTCCTCCGAGCTCCTCTCAGAGTCATATAACGGCCTAAATTAATTAAACTAGGATTAACATTAATCCAAGGGATCAATGGTTGTAATTCAGGCAACGTAACGTGGACAACTTTGGTTGACTCGGACATGAGAATCGAAGAAATATGTTATTTGTGGATGATGGTTGCTTAGATGTGATGTTTTAAACATTATATTATTATAACATTGCATATGTGTACGTTGCTATTGAGCGAGTTAGTGTGACGGGTATTCGCTTAAGGCGTGCTAATGCGGTTATTGGGTAGGTAAACTACAGGTACACTAGGAAACTTAATTAATTCACGTGAAGATGACTAATTGATCAATTAAAATGGGTAATGTAACTATAGGCTAATTTTATTAAATTTGAACAATAGGCTATGGTGTACCTTGAAATGCATGCCGAGACATGGGACATCAGGTGTCGGGTAGTCGATGGTTAGTGGGATCACAAATTTGTTAATTTTGGTGGATAAAAATACTAACCATATGTATCATAATAGGCCTAAAGTAATTTAATTAGATCAAATAAGGAAGGTCTATACTTTGGTTAATTAAATTAGAAACAATGAGATTTTTCTAAAGATATGTATTAACACATCTAGGAATCATGTGAGTAGCAATTTGGTGTCATTTGGATTGAGTTAATGGTGAGTTAGTGGGATAAGTGGCAAGAGGTAGGCTATTAGATAAATCTCGGGATACGTAAGTACATGGAGGATAATGGCTAGAAATCAATCTTACCTTAATATATAGATGGATTGATCTAAATATGCAAACTAAACCATTCATTTACAAATTTTGCTAGAGAAGAAGAAAGCTTGCTGGGAGAGAAGGAATCTATGGATGTTGGTGGATAATTGATCAAGCTAGAGTAGTATATCAACTAGGTAACATCACAACACTAGCAACTTAGTTAAAATTTGATGTTTTAGTGTAAAATTGATGTTTGAGGATTAGGTCATTGATGTTCATGAATTCTTGGTGAATTACAACTATAATTATGGTTTCAAATGAGAATTTACAACTGGTTTTAAAGAAATTTAGGTTGTGATCAATTTGGGAAAAAGTAGTGAATGTGTGGATTTGATGATTTTGAGATAATTGGTGTTGTTTAATCGATTTAAATGTTGTTTTGCAGTCACTATGTAATGGAGAATGGTTTTATTGGGTTTGGTTAGCTAATTGTGGAGTTGGTGACAGAATTCTCGAGTTGAGAATTTTGTCACAGAACGCAGTTAGCGTGTTAAGTAGATTGGTTAGCGTGCTAACAAGTTTGGGCCTTCAACTGTTTTTCAAAATGAAGAACAATAGCATGTGAAACAGATCCCCTAGCGTCTTAACTCCGCCTAGCATGCTAGGTAAACCCATCAACGCGCTAATGACAGAAGAAACCTAAATTTAAGGGGCTGATTTTGGGATTTTCGATTTAATACCCATTTAAACAATCATGCTAAACTTATAAAACTGGACTTCAGGGACTTAGATGACCGTAGCTTGGGTATCGGGATGGTCGGATTCGGGAAATCGAGGGAATTCGGAGAGCGTTTTGAGATTTGTAAAACCTATAGGAACCTCACTTGAGTATTTATTACTTTCATTACTATTTTATTCTACCTTGTTTAGTGTATTCTTGATTCTATTACTTGTTCTCTTCAGTTATCTATATATGTGTCACTGTTTGGATGGTTGGTTGAGTTTACTCCCATCGGGTATTCCGTGGAGTGTCGATGGCAAGCTATACCATAGCATGCGTATCAGGATGTGACGACCCCAGTTTCCCATAAAACTGAGCCCTGCCCGGCCTAAACCCACTTAGACCCCCTGAGTCGTTCCTCGCGAAGTCAATGCATGCCTAGTTAGACCTCAAATAGTTACTTTGTCATTAAACTTGTATTTTAACGTTGAGTTATTATGTTATGCCTTTTACAGAATAGTTTACAGCAGAATTAAACTTGAGACAAGGTTACATAACTCAGATTAAATAAAGGTGGAACAACCTATAGTGTGGAACCCTGAAATCAACGGATAAACATACATATCTGGTGACCAACAATATACAAAACGATAATAAATTATGTCCCAACGTAATAAAAAATAGTAATATACAATAATTACAACAAAAATGACAAAACATACTATCGTGCAAAGGAAGGAACTACTCCAAAAGTCCTCAAAGGAAGTCACTAATCATCGGTCCTTTCCCTTTGCTCGTCTCTGTCCGATGTACCCACCGTCACAAACTAGATGGTGAGTACAGTAAAGTAGAAAGTAATAACTAGAAGGATATAAATAGTAATTCATGATTCATTTAAAAACAGTTCAAATATCATGCGGGTATTTAAAGACAGATAAAAAGATAGAAAATGCATGTTAAACAGATTGACAAATATTCACGACGAAAATGAGTGCCTAGGAATCAAAAGAGGCATACTAAGTGGTCTTAAATCCACAACAATCCACAACAATCCAGTACTCGGGGAGAATTCACGTTTGGTTGGGTAGCTGCACCCCCGCAGGTAGTGTTCATGTTTGCCCAACTAGCTATAATCCCAGGAATACCTTCTCGACACACTTAGGCCACAAACACTCAACCAAGGAAAGAAGAATGGAATTCCAAGAAAAGGCATTTATCAACAAGAAAATAAATATGAAATATGAATTACTATGCATTCCCTTAACTGGTTTACTTACTTACCTCGAACTCACGCTACCCCGCTCTCGCGAATCGGACACACTCTCCAAAATGAATACTCGAACTACTGAGACCTCCACTTAGGTTCGTGGGGACCTATAACATGTTTTAGACTGAATTATAGTGTTTTGGAGATTTTCAAAAAATTTCAGCTTTATGTGCAGGCAGGGCAATTAGCGCGCTAATTCTGATATTAGCGCGCTAATTTCAACACTAGCGCGCTACCTCCAATATCTTGCGTGTTAATCAATATTAGCGCACTAATTTTTGACATTAACGCGCTAATTTAAACATTAGCGCGCTAACTCTAATATCTAGCGCACTAATCAATATTAGCGCATTAGATTTCCCACCTAGCGCTATGTGCAGCAGAACCCAAAATTCTGCATTTCGAATTCTGGGTTTCCTCCACACATAGGCCATGGTGATGCCCTGAGGACCCTCATACACATTACAAGAGGTCCCTAACATTAACCACAACACAAAACAACACCCCAAAACATTAATTTCGTGAGTTCATTGATTTGACCAAGCTATGTTAATGGACTTACCTAGCTTAATGAACTTGATCTTTCTCACTAACTTCACTAAATTCTTGAGTCTCCCCTCTTCTCGATCACTCCAGCAGCCTCTTTTCTTGCTCCAAATCAATGAGATAAAACTTAAGTGATAAGTTTGGTTGACTCATGTGATATATATATATAATTAGAGTTGATTACACATTAACCACACATCTATTTGCATTTACATATCCCGAGGCTTAACTTGTGGACCAACTTCACACACTTGTCCCACAAGTCATGCATAAATGACTTCAATTATGTACTCATTTGGTCTCTAGATTGGTCATACGTGTCTTGATGCACATCATAAGGCCTTTGATTTATTTTACCAACTTAGGTGTATTAAGGTGATAACACACATGGTCACATTAAAGCTATTATACAACTATAGTTAGTTCAAACTAAACTTACCCCATAAGCCGCTACCTCGGTCCCACGTCGACACGCAACTTGAGGCACGTCCTCGCTCATGTCTCGACTCACCGAATGCCCTGCGTATACCTTACTCGTAAATTCGGCACGACAAATAAAATACACTTAGGCATTAGAAATTCACATTCGGATAGAAATAAATAATACACATACCACAGAAAAATAAAATTTACCTCGGTGTCAACTCCAGAGGCTTTGGCAAGTACGTCAAGTCACGATTGTCTAGTCAACGGTCCTGAAACGGGACACGTGGCACATTTAAATTTGAGGGTCGTTACAGCCTTCCCACCTTATTAGAATTTCTTCCTCAATATTTACAATAAGAGGAAATTCCAATATTAAACCTTACCTGAATCAAAATAGGTAGGGAAAGTGCTCGAGCATATACGACTCCAACTCCCAGGTCAGTTCCTCATCTCCGTGATGTTGCCATTTGACGTGAACTGATGGTATTTCCTTGCCCCTCAATACGTTCACCTTTCGGTCCAAAATCTGCTCCTCATATGTAATATCATTTCTCAAGTCAATCCGACTCAAGTCTACCATCAGTCGTCGTCCTTCCTTCAACTTGTCAAGTCGAAGCATAGAAATATGAAACACTTGATGAACTCCGTCGAGCTGAGGCGGTAACTCCAACTCATAAGCAACCTTTTCGACTCTTCTTGTAACTCTAAACGGAACAATAAATCTAGGCGCAAGCTTTCCTTTGATTCTGAACTGTTTGTGATCCTTTAGAGGTGAAACTTTCAAATATATATAGTCTCCCTCGGCGTATTGCAACTCATCGTGGTACTTGTCGTAGTACTTCTTGTGTCTTCTTGTGCACCCTTCAGCCACTGAAGAATCTGCCATATCTTCTCAGTGTGATCCATAACAATCTCCGGCCCAACAGTCACCACATCCTTGGGCTCTGCCCAACACGATGGCGATGTACATGGCCTACCATATAATGCCTCGAATGGTGCCATTCCGATACTGGCCTGAAAACTATTGTTATAAGCAAATTCACACAAATGAAGGTACTCTTCCCAAGATCCTCCGTACTCCAATACTCACATTCTGAGCATGTCCTCTAACACCTGAATCAGCCTCTTGGACTGCACGTCTGTCTATGGATGGTACGCCGTACTCATGTCAAGTCTGGTGCCAACCTGTGCCTGCATGCTCTGCCACAACAGTGAAGTAAACTGCGGTCCTTTGTCTAACACTATAGACAACGGTACTCCGTGTAATCTGACTATCTCTTGCCCGTAGAGACTGCTCAATCTATCAACTCTGTATGTAGTGGAAACCGGTTTAAAATGTGCAGATTCCGTCAACCAGTCCACAATCACCCAAATACCGTCATGTCCACGAGGATATCGAGGTAGCCGCTAAAATAAATCCATAACAATGTGCTCCCATTTCTACTGCGGAATAGGAAGTGGTTGCAACAAACCTCCAGGTTTCCTATGCTCAACCTTAACACGCTATCATATCTCACATGCTCGAATAAACTCCGAAACATCAGCTTTCATCCCCGACCACCAAAAGAGACGTCGCATGTCTGCATACATCTTGGTTTGTCCCGAATGAACAAAAAATCACGAACGGTGAGCCTCTTGAAGTATCTCAGTGCGCATCTCAGCCACTGATGGAATCCACAATCGTCTTCGAAACCTCAAACATGAATATGTCAATCTACTCCATTCTAGATGATCTGATCTCTTAGCCATATCACTGAATTCCTAGTATAACTCGTTAGCTTACTGTCCGTCACGTACAGCCTGAATCGAAATAGTCTGCATTCTCATCTGACTACAAATCTGTGTCATAGTAGTAGCCGGTATATCATCTGAACTCATCACCTCGACGGCCTCGAATAACGCATACTCATATGACATACTACTATGTCAGCATTAGACCATTTCCTGCTCAAAGCATCAGCAACGACATTGGCCTTCCCTGCATGATACTCAAGTGCAAAGTCATAATCCTTCAAGAACTCCAACCAACGTCTCTGTCTCAGATTCAATTCTTTCTAAGAGAATAGGTACTTCAAGCTCTTGTGATCGATGAACAAAGCGAACTACACACCATACAGGTAATGTCGCCAAATCTTCAATGCAAACACCATAACAACTAACTCTAAATCATGCGTTGGATAGTTTTTTTCGTGAATCTTGAGTTTTCGAGATGCATATGCAATCACCTTGCCCTCCTGCATCAACACACAACCTAAGCCAACCTTTGAATCATCTGTATACACAACCAAATCCTTCCTTAACTCAGACAACGCCAAAACTAGTGCAGTCATCAGCTTCTCTTTCAAAGTATAAAATGCCTACTCGCAACTCTCATCCTAGTCAAATTTCATGTTTTTCTGAGCCAATCGAGTAATTGGTGTAGCAATTCAGGAAAAATCCTTCACAAAACGACGATAATAACTAGCCAATCAATGAAAATTGCTTATCTCGGTCACTGTAGTCGGTGTAGGCCAATCGATCACTGCTTTAATCTTAGTGGGATCCACATATACTCTGCTGGCTCCAACTACATGTCCCAAAAATCTGACTTCTTGAAGCCAAAATTCACATTTAATGAACTTAGCTTATAATCGGTGTTCCCTCAAAGTCTCCAGAACTACACGGAGATGTCCTTCGTGATCCTCATGAGTCCTGGAGTAGATGAGAATATCATCAATGAATACAATCACAAATCTATCCAGATAAGCGCTCAATACTCTATGCATGAGATCCATAAACATAGTAGCTGCGTAGTCAAACCAAACGACATGACTATAAACTGATAAGGGTCTTATCTCATACTGAACGCAGTCTTCTCCACATCTTCAGCTCTAATTTTGAGCTGATGATAGCCTGATTGCAAATCAATCTTAGAGAACCACTAAGCT
Source organism: Stephania cephalantha (assembly GCA_039657325.1). Lineage (NCBI taxonomy): Eukaryota > Viridiplantae > Streptophyta > Magnoliopsida > Ranunculales > Menispermaceae > Stephania > Stephania cephalantha. The sequence continues at coordinate 9,993,715 of CM077573.1, read as the reverse complement.
CCCGTCAGCTGATCAAACAAATCATCAATGCGAGGAAGCGAATACTTGTTCTTCACAGTCACCCGATTCAGCTGCAAATAGCTGATGCACAATCTCAGGCTGCCGTCTTTCTTCTTCACAAATAAGACCAGCGCGCCCCATAGTGACATGCTCGGGTGAATGAACCCTAACTCCAACAACTTGTCCAACTTAGTCCTCAATTCCTCCAACTCTCGAGGAGCCATCCTATACAGCGGTAGAGAAATAGGTTTAACCCCATGGACTAAGTCGATGATGAAGTCAATTTCTCGCGGTGGTGGTAATCCCGGTAGATCCTCTAACAATATGTCAATGAACTCGCACACTACCGGCACATCTCCAAACAGATCTCCAATCTCTTCGCAGTACTCATGACACTCACAAGCGTCTCAGTCTCACTACTAGTGGCTATCCTTCCTCTGGTGATCGGAAGTAAAGCAGCTGTCCCTTGAAAACTGATTTTTGTACCATCTGACAATGGAATCGTAACTGACTTGTCGTAGTAATCAATATGAGCATGGTACGCACCAGTCCATACCAAGCAAAGCAGCAAATGCAAGAAACTCTAAGACTCTCAAATCTAAAGGCAAATTATGACCTTATTTCTCTACCGAACAGTTGACACATAACAAGTTTGGGTACATCTTGTCCTCAGCAGTTGTGATAAGGATTAAGGGTCTACTAAGCCAGTGGGTCTCAACCGTAATGCATCTACCATGCACCTAAAAATAAATGAAACAGTCGAACCATAATCAAACATGATAAAATCATACCTTTAGTTAGATTACGAGAAGCTCCCTGATCTGGCTCAACAACAACATGGAATCTCTCTCTGCTGCGATGATGATTGCGACGGCACTCGACCGAGCTGTGGGCACCGACTCTAAAGATGACCTATCTAACCGCATTTAAAGCATGTACGTTGCTCCTTCGGTCCGGAAGACATCCCTTGTGTCTGACTCTGTCCACGTCCCTGTGGAGGTCTCTAAATATGTGTCTATGCCTATCTAGACCTCTGTGTCTGTCCACTGCCTCTACCTACATCCCTACTCTCAAAATGTTGCCTCTGTTGCTATTGTACGGATTAGGTGGCCTGTGGTGGTCGGCTAGCAAGACTCGGTGCTGGAACAGGTGAAATATGAGTAGTCTGAATAGGTTGTGTTGGTCCTGTAAAGGATCCAACAATATGGGCTCTACTATCTTTAAAGCCCTGTTTGTTCTTCTTCCTTTTCCTGTCCCTATCAGATCGGCGATCTGACTATTCTCTGGTCGAGTAGGTCTAGCCTCCCTAGGATGTGTACGTAAATAAACTTCCCTGGCTAAGCTTCTCTCACAAGCCCTCTGTAATGTATCTGGCTCAATGGAGGCAATGACACCTCCAATCTCGGGTAGCAATCCCTTAGTGAAGTAATACACATGCTCGGCCTCTGAATCTGCCATACCTCCGGCATACAGAAGTAGCTGTTGGTAACGTCCCATATAACCCATGACAGACTCATCAATATATTGTCTCAATGTGGTGAACTCATTCCTCTTCTCCCTTAGTACGGTATGAAGAAATTACTTCAAGTTGAACTGGCTCTTAAAGTATGCCCAATCTTTGGGTACCCCTCTGGTAGCAATCATCGTAGTCCACCAGTCGTCTGCCTCTCCCAGAAGCATCGATGAAGAAATTGAGGCTCTCATGTGTTCCTTAGTAGCAATGATACTATGCACCTTCTCATGGCTCTTCAAGAACTTTTCTACAGCCTCCATATCTTTACCACCCTAAAATTCTGTAGGATTATGCCTCTTAAACTCTCGAAACTACTTAGCCTCAGCAGTCGCCTCAGTGCCCTTCTCTGCTAATGTAGCAGACACTATCTCAGTCTGTACATGAGGTATAACAGTAGTCTATAATACGGCTGTGATAACTGTAGTAGCCGCAGAAGTAGTCGCTATAATCGGTGTATCCATCTCCTGAGTAGCGAGCAATGTCGATGAAGCAGGTGGTGACGGTGTAGCCGTAATTGATGCCTTAAGTATCCTCAGAATCTCCTCCAATCACCGATCCTGGTACGCGACTCTCTCTGATAAAGTACGAACCTCCTCAGCACTCGCAAATAGAGGACCCACAGCCCCACTATTATCAGTAGGTCAAGTCTGATCCGTCATCGTAAACTGCAATAAAAAGCGAATCCCCGAATCAGTGGATAATTACTGATATAGTATAGTACATCACACCAAATATAACATATACGATCAAATTTTACTTTTCCCCAACTCTCCTCACTTCCCAACGAAGATTATAAGTCAGGATGATAGGGTTCCACTTTAGGTTCTAATCGTTTCCTAACTTTAAATTTTATTTGTGTCTTATGATGGATATATTTGGAGGGAGCTCTGATACCAACTGTGACGGTCCCAGTTTCCCATAAAACTGGGCGTCGCCCGACCTAAACCCATGTAGACCCCGAGTCGTTCCTCGCGAAGCCAACGCAGTCATTGTCAGCCTCCAATAGTTACATTCTCATTAAATTTGTATTTTAACGTTGAGTTATTACGTTATGTCTTTTACGAAATATTTTACAGTGGAATTAAACTTAAAACAAGGTTAAATAACTCAGATTAAATAAAGGTGGAACAACCTATAGTGTGGAACCTTGAAATCAACGGATAAACATGCATATCTGGTGACCAACAGTGTAAAAAAAGATAATACATGATATCCCATCTCACTCAATCCCAATAAGTCCCATTGTAATAAAAAATAGTAATATAAAATAATTACAACAAAAATGGCAAAACATACTATCATGCAAAGGAAGGAACCGCTCCAAAAGTCCTCAAAGGAAGTCACTAATCATCGGTTCTTTCCCTTTGCTCGTCTCTGTCCGATCTGCACCCACCGTCACAAACTAGACGGTGAGTACACTAAAGTAGAAAGTAATAACTAGAAGGAATGCATAGTAATTCACAATCGTATTTATTGTCTTTGTTGATAAATGCCTTTTCTTGGAATTCCAATCTTCTTTCCTTGGTTGAGTGTCTATGGCCTAAAATGCGTGTATTTAAAGATAGATAAAAAGATAGAAATGCATGATATATAGACTGACTGATACTCGCGGTGAAAATGCGTGCCTAGGAATCAAAAGAGGCATACTAAGTGGTCATAAATCCACAACAATCCACAACGATCCAGTACTCGGGGAGAATTCACGTTTGGTTGGGTAGCTGCACCCCCGCATGTAGTGTTTACGTTTGCCCCACTAGCTATAATCCCAGGAGTACCATCTCGATACACTTAGGCCATAGACACTCAACCAAGGAAAGAAGATTGGAATTCCAAGAAAAGGCATTTATCAACAAAGACAATAAATACGGATTGTGAATTACTATGCATTCCCTTAACTGGTTTACTTACCTCGGAGTCACGTTACCCCGCCCTCGCGGCTCGGAAACGCTATCCAAAATGAATACTCGAACTACCGAGACCTCCCCTTAGGTTCATGAAGACCTATAACATGTTTTAGACTGAATTATAGTGTTTTGGAAATTTTTGAAAAATTTTAGCTTTATGTGCTGCTAGAGCAATTAGCGAGCTAATTCTGATATTAGCGCGCTACCTCCAATATCTAGCGCGCTAATCAATATTAGCGCGCTAATTTTTTATATTAGTGCGCTAATTTAAACATTAGCGCACTAACTCTAATATCTAGCGCGCTAATTGTTTGGTTTTTGGGGTTCATACGCAGCGAAAAATTCAAAACAAATTTTGAAAAACCCCAACATGATCAAAAATAAGTTCCATTAAACTAAATCTACGAAAGTAAATCATACCTTATTCCGTGATTTCCTTTTGATTGTTCGATTTTCATGATGTTCAAGTGCGCGTCCTCTATCAAAAATCCACACACGAACGGTGACCACAATTTGGAGTGCTAGCCCCAAGAGAGATTGAAAACGATTTTTTTTTCTCTCCCTAAATCCAGAGAACTCGAAAATTGTGAAATGAAATCTTATTTCATTTTTAGGGTTTCACCCTTTTATTTATATGTGTAGATAAGCCCTCACTTTAAAATTCTATTCGTAATACAACTATTGTATTTAGGCGGTTTAAGCAAATTACACATACGTCCATATTAATAAGTTATCATATAACAAATCATAAGGGCTTTTATGTCATGAATTTTATCATATAAAATTCATTACTCTGGATCAATTGAAATTGTGTAAAGCCATTCTTTGTGTGCGACCCAATAGGTTTATGCGACGAAGGCAGTGAACCAAAAACCATTTTGGTACACAAGTCATAAGCGGTCTCTAGCAAGGCATTGTGACTACCCAAGTAGCATGAATATCAACATCGATACAACCTAATTAATAACGTATATCATATCCTTTTGTAATGCGATATCCTTTGATTAAACATAAGGCATGGAAAGTCAACCTTAATGTTCAATCGTACTAGTCTCGATCTTTAAGTAAACTGAAAAACATCCAAGTGACATTGATCATATCAATTCTCATGGACTTGGCCATTATCAGTCTATCTTATCGAGGGATCCACTGATATCTCTCTATACGAGAGTGACAAATTATATCTTGATTACACACATTCACATATTATTCACACGGTAACCAATCACAATCTTTATAATTGTCCGGTTAAAGGCAACATTTGATTGTGTCAAATTATCATGCTCCAGATATTGAAGTCTATGGTAATCTTAAGTCGAATGACTAAATGATATACCTATCATGAGTAACACCTATGACTTAATCCATGTGGTTTTTTCATAGCGGGTCGGTCTAGTATCTTATTCCCTAATAAGTACTCATGATCTTGATTCGTATCTCTATACGCATAATCATCACATGATCATCAATCAAGATTCACACTAGTCTTAATTCATTATAGTTCCCAGTATAATGACCGACTAAGGACATTTATGATATTTCAACAAATACTCATGGATCTTAATATAAGTTAACATGCAACCACTTATAATAAAATAGCAAATAAAACCTCTATTTTATTAACAAAAATTATAAGATAAACAATGTTTGTAGATTGACCTAGGGCATATGCCCTAACACTAATCAATATTAGCAGGCTAGATTTCCCACATAGCGTGCTATGTGTAGCAGAATCCAAACTCCCGCATTTCGAATTCTGGGTTTCCTCCACACATAGGTCATGGTGATGCCTTGGGGACCCTCATACACATTACTAGAGGTCTCTAACATCAACCACAACACAAAACAACACCCCACAACATCAAATTCGTGAGTTCATTAAATTGACAAAGCTATGTTATTGGAGTTACCTAGCTTGATGAACTTGATCTTCCTCACCAACTTCACTAAATTCTTGAGTCTCCCCTCATGTTGATCACTTAGCAGCCTCTCTTCTTGCTCCAAATCAATGAGATAAAACTTAAGTGATATGTTTGGTTGACTCATGTGATATATATATATATATATAATTAGAGTTGATTACACATTAACCACACATCTATTTGCACTTACGTATCCCGAGGCTTAACTTGTGGACCACTTTCACACACTTGTCCCATACGTCATGCATAAATGACTCCAATTATGTACTCATTTGGCCTCTAGATTGGTCATACGTGTCTCGATGCACATCATAAGGCCATTGATTTATTTTACCAACTTAGGTGTATTAAGGTGATAATACACATGGTCACATTAAAGCTAATATACAACTATAGTTAGTTCAAACTAAACTTACCCCATAAGCTGCTACCTCTGTCCCATGTCTACACACAACTCGAGGTATGTCCCCACTCATGTCTCGACTCAGCGAATGCTCCGCGTATACCTTACTCGCAAATTCGACACGACAAATAAACATACACTTGGACATTAGAAATTCACATTCGGATATAAATAAATAATACACACACCATAGAAAAATAAAATTTACCTCGGTGCCAACTCCAAAGGGTTTGATAAGTACGTCAAGTCATGATGGTCCAGTCAACGGTCTTGAAACGTGATACGTGTTACGTTTAAATTTGAGGGTCTTTACACAGGAGTCCTTGGTGGATAGCGACCTGAGCTACTCTTTTGGTACATATTTCGGTGCAACGTGGGTCTACGCCAACCACCAAGAGGACTAAGTGATGGGATAGTTTGGTGCGCCCAATGGAGGGATCCTAGGAGGGTATCTGAGCATGGTTCAATTGAGCCTAAGGAATGAAATATAAATTGTTAGTTAACCTGATACCACCACCACAAATGGTATCAGAGTGAAAGTTCTAGGAACTTGAGAAATTTAAATAAAAGAACATAAAATTTAATAATTGAACCTTAGATGTGGAAACTCGATGGTATCGCTTAGAACTTTAGTTGGGAAATGATGTGAGGCCGGTAGTGTTAAAGTTTATATACTTGTTATATTTTGTTATATATATATGATATACGCATATATACCGAGGCTGATTCAGAGCACGCTTCTCGATGCTGATCATGGATGGATAATCGACTCCGTCTCATGAGACTAGACATAAACCGATGCAGCTAGGGATCCCCCTATTACAACGAGTGTGGAGGGCTGACTTACAACCTATGAGACTCAGATGGCCGAGGTACTCTAACTATTACGGGATTAGGTCACTGCACTTACGACACTTGTGACAGCCACAATTACACTACCTTGAGATCTAGTGGTTTACAGCACCTACAGGGACAGCCGTCACTCAGGTTGTTCCACAAACACTGATTGATAGAGTAGCTGCAGAGACGCATGCAAAAAGAGCTACATCGGTTGTCATTCCATTAGAAACTTCGACTCCTACACCGCCACCCACGACTACAAAGTAGTTGCCTACTACTACTGTGGCTAGGACATCAGTATTCGTATTAGCCTCAAAGGTGAAGCTTTTGAGAGAATCCATGAAGTTTCAGCCATGTTTCTTCTATGAAGGTAGTGACCTTAAGGCGGTAGGGAAATGGATAGTGTCTCATCAGCGGTTTCATAAGCTGATGAGGAACGATGAAAGTGTTCAGGCACAGTTATTCGGGCCATGCTTTAGAGGTCACGCAATAGTTTGGTGGACCACTTATCAGGACACACAACTAGAGCCGACAATATGGGCAACATTTAGAGAGTTATTCTATTATTAATATATATACCCATGGAGGTGAGGTTGAGATTGAGAGAGGAGGTTCTGACACTGAGACAGGATAATCGCATGTTGATGTAGTACATGTGACCATTACCGATACCTGTTGTAGTTCTCAATGGATGTGGGGGGGATAGAGCGACTTTAGATATATTACTTCACCAGAGGGGTAGATGATAGGATTGCTGTAGCAGTGGTGTTATTTGGAGCTCGTACTCTGTAAATGATATTCGATCAAGCGTTGGCATACGAGACCTTCTTGATTCAGAGAGAGGGTAGGCGTATTATTAGGACCGAGGCATAGACGTGACAAAGTTCTCGGATCGACCAGAGGCTGAAGTGACAGAGGGATCATTCGGATAGAGGATGGAGGGATGATAGATAAGACAAGGATCGTAGGGATGATTAGTAGGAAAGTTAGTTTCAGTATGAGGATAAGCAGTAAGTTCATGCTATAACACCAGCACGAGTTGAGCAGCGCCTGCAGCCACAACTGTACCATCAAAATAGAGATAAGGGAGGACATGACACGGGTCAAAGAGACCAGGGTCTGGGTTAAAAATCTAGAGATAGACAGTCTGGCAGGTTAGAGATGCGTCGATGTTTTCCATGTGGTAAGACAAGACATTTTATAGCCGATTGTTCAATGTCATCACCACCACCAGAGGCAAATCGAATCAAGAGAGAGTTCACGAAGTTGGTCAGCCAGACAGAGGGGCGACCAGACGTCATGACGAAGGTAAGTTGTTTAACGCATTTTATTAGTTATTTGTTTAAATTATGTGAATATGTATTTTGATTTCTGGCTACGCATATAAAGACTTGGTGTTGTACTATACTCTATACCATACCACGTGTGGTCCGGCCCTCGATTAATGACAACCCGATCTACGTTGGTGCATGTGTCAGTGATTCAGCGGATAGGCTAGCACCGCGAGGGCTGTTGAGTGATTGGCTAATGGAGCGGGTTAGAAAGGCATACTGCTGGGATCCCAACGTACTGAAGTATGGTCTAGTGGGGTTCGAGCATGAGTTGGCGACGTCATTTGTTCTATTGCTATTTTTGTTATGATAGAGGTGAATTAGAGATTCCTCGAGATCTAAATTTTGGGGATGAAGTTTCTTTTAGTTAGGAAGAATTGTAACGGCCTGAATTAATTAAACTAGGATTAACGTTAATCCAGGGATTAACGGTTGTAATTCGGGCGTTACGTTGACAACTCAATTGACTCAAACACGAGAACCGATGAAATATGTTATTTGTGGATGATGGTTTCTTAGGTGTGATATTTTAAACATTATATTATTGTAACATCGCATGTGTGTATGTTACTATTGGGCGAGTTGGTGTGACGGGTATTCGCTTCATATGGTGTGTTGACGCGGGTATTTAGTAAGCGAACTATGGGTACACTAGGAAACTAAATTAATTCACATTAAGATGACTAATTGATCACTTAAAATGGGTAATTTAACCATAGTGGGATCATAAATTTGTTAATTTTGGTGGATAAAAACACTAACCATATGTATCATAATGGGCTTGAAGTAATTTAATTAGATCAAATAAGGAAGGCCTATAGTTTGGTTAATTAAATTAGAAACCATGAAATTTTCCTAGAGATACGTATTGGCACTCTAGGAATATGGGAACAATGTGAATAGAAAATTGGTGTAACTTGGATTGAGTTAGTGGTGAGTTAGTGGGATAAGTGGCAAGAGGTAGGCCGTTAGATGAATCTCGGGATACGTAAGTATATGGAGATTAATGGCTATAAATCAATCCCACCTTAATACATATAGATGGATTGATCGAAACATGCAAACTAAAACATTCATTTACAAATTTTGCTGGAGAAGAAGAAAGCTTGGTAGGAGAGAAGGAATCTATAGATGTTGGTGGAAAATTGATCAAACTAGAGTTGTACATCAACTAGTTAACATCACAACACTAGCAACTAAGTTAAAATTTGATGTTTTAGTGTAAAATTGATGTTTGAGGATTAGGTTACTGATGTTAATGAATTCTTAGTGAATTACAACTATAATTATGGTTTCAAATGGGAATTTACAACTGGTTTTAAAGAAATTGAGGTTGTGATCAATTTGCGAAAAACTAGTGAATGTGTGGATTTGATGATTTTGAGATAATTGGTGTTGTTTAATCAATTTAAGTGATGTTTTGGAGTCACCATGCAATTGAGAATGGTTTTGTTCAGTTTGGTTAGCTAATTGGTGAATTTGTGACATAAATCTTGAGTTGAGAATTCTGTTACAGAACGCAGTTAGCGTGCTAATTATGCTGGTTAACACGCTAACCAGTCTAGGCCTTCAATTGTTTTTCAAAATGAAGAATAGTAGCGCGCTAGACAGATCCCCTAGCGCGTGTATATCCATGAGCGCGCTAATGGCTGAAGAAACCTGAATTTAATGGACTGATTTTGGGATTTTTGATTTAATACCCATTTAAACACTTGTGATCATGCTAAAATTATAAAATTAGACTTCAGGGACTTAGACAACCATAGCTCGGGTATCGAAGTGGTCGATTCGAGAGACAAGGGGAAGTCGAATAGCGTTTTGAGGTTTGTAAAACCCACAGGAACGTCACTTGAGTATTTATTACTTTCATTACTATTTTATTCTATCTTGTTCATTGTTATTCTTGATTCTAATTTGTTCTCTTCAGTTATCTATATTTGTGTCACCGTTTGGATGGTTGGTTGAGTTTACTCTTACCGGGTATTCCGTGATTTTTCTATAGCATGCTAGACCATAACATGTGTATCAGGAGTCCTCGATGGATAACGACCCAAGCTACTTTCTCGGGATATATGTCGGTGCGTCATGGGTCTACGCCAGCCACCGAGATGACCAAGTGATGGGACAGTTGGGTACGCCCATTGGAGGGATCTTGGGAGGTTATCGAAAGTATGGTCTAGTCTGCCTAGAGCAGACATACACGTTTGCGCTTTATTTTTATTTATGCATGCGATGAGCCATTTATAGTTGCCTATTTATATTATGTATTTTTATTTAACAATATTAATTGAATTTCCTTTACTTATTCATATGAATGCTCTGTGAATTTCCTTGGAATTTTACTTACTGGACTTGTCATCTTTTTTGTTGTGATGGGTAAGTGCAGATCCTTCTATGAGTAAGGGTAAGGAGATTCTTGGTGACTTTCTATGAGCTCGCCCATTGTTTGGCTCTCTAATCGTAGGTGCGTATTTTGGTGTATATATTGTAATATTTTGGGTTAATGAGATACTGATGAGATAGGTGTACTTGTATATATTTACTTTTGTCGCCTTATATATAGCGTACTCTATTCCGAGTTTTCCACAGTAGGACTGATGCTCTATATAACCTAAGAGTTAATGAAAATACATGTTTATGTTTAATTAAAGACTTCCACTGTAAAATACTATTTATCTACTTGCAACTCTGTAAAATACAAACCACTAGTACGGCTAGGACTTGAATAAGCTACAGACAGTTGAACTTATGGAATTTAAAGACTTAAGGAGATAACTTAAGACTAATATGGATAATCGGTTAACTAGACTGATAATGTAACGTGGACATGATTATCGAGGTATGAGATTGAAAGACACGTGTATTAGGCCACTTGGCGAGGAGTTCACGCTAGATGATACCTCGGGGTGGCCTCGGGACGCAGGGCCGTTAGAGTCAGCTTCTATTTTTTGCTACCCGTAGGTCCTTCTTGTATATTTATATTACACTTGTTTTGTAAAATGGGTTTATGGGCTGAGTACAATACTTGATACATGTATATTTTCTTTTTGTCACCATATATGCATGAGATCATATTTACAGGGTTTCACACCATTAGGATGTCTGACTCTATATCTTTGGATTGTTTATATTTGTTTAAGTTTTCATTCCGCTATTAAACTATTAAACTTGCAAATTACAATGATTAAATTTTAAATCACCAAATAACTTTTAATAATGGAAATGTAGGCTGATTAAGCTTACGTTGACCTTGCGAGGGCTGAATCGGGGGTCCACGTAAGCTTAAGCTGAGCGGGGCTCAATTTATGGGGACTGGGGCCATCGTAGTGACACTGGGGTTAGAGTCCCTAGTGACATTATGGATTTATTGGTTAACGTGACGTAGCACACGACCGATCGGACCTAGATCATTACTATTTAGCCTAGTGTCAGTCTCAATTATTTAACTATGGTATTTCCTAGCATATTATCTGATTAAGAAATTCTTTGTTTTTGATATACTTTCAAATACCATTTGCTATACTTGGAATTGTTGATGAATTACTTCCAGTTTTATTTAAATTACACAATGTGCTCAGCGTCTTATTTGTAACGATGGGTGTAAAGCCTTCGAGTAGAAGATTGAGGAAGGAGAAGATCAGCGACTATCTGTGAGCTCTTTGGCGATTTGTCACTTCTGACCTTGTAGGTTATTTCGATATTTTGATTTATTATATTCTTTATGTCCTTTAATTACATTTCAGGATTGTATATTGGGTTGAGTGTTTAGTTCCCCGACTTTTCATGACTATCACACTATTTATATCCACCACTCTATTGTATATCCATGTGATCATTGTATTACTTATCCTGAACGCGTATAAAGAGGAAAATATGACAAAATGGCTGATTAATACGTAGTTAAGTCTTACATGGCAAAGATTAGGGATTAATTACGAGATTACACTAGACGGTTCCCTAGTTAAGTAAAACGGGTTGTCACAGTTGGTATCAAAGACAATGTTTCTCGAAAAAGAAAAATAAAACACGAACTCGAGTAAAATACTGTGACATCCGAGAATTTTATAAACTTGATTAGGATACTAATTAAGTATTTTCGGATTTAATTTGGGATTTGGGACCCACACATTATGGATCTGAGATCAAAATATTATTTTTATATGTCGCACGATTATTTGATGTATTATACACTATTTCGACGCGAAATAGAGTCAAGATGAGGCTTAGACGCAGTGTCCGCATGCACCGAAACGCGTTAGGAATTTTCTCAAATTTAGGTAAAACTGGAGTATTTTTTTCCGAATTTAATTTGTACATAAATGGAAGAGATAACCATAAAATTAAATACAATTAATAAATTGGTGGGCGCCTAGTGACATGTTGGGTCAAGGGTGACAATGCGTGAGATGTATAATAGTGTGCATGCCCGAGTATGGTCGTTGGCACGTGTGGCGAATTTATTGCCGCGATAATACATATGTGCATATATATTTATATATATAGTTTATATATAATATACAAATATATATAAATCGATCCTTTAATGTAATTTAAATTAAAAAGTATACATTGGATTTGCCTCGAGATACGCATAGCGTAAGCATCGAGGAGGTGTAGTGTCGAACGTTGGTGATGTTGGAGAGTTTATCAATGTCTCGAGATGCATGCAGCCTCATCTCAAAGAGAATCAAGTGGTGTATGGTTTATTATAAAACCATTTAATCTACCTCGAGATACGCAACACGTATCTCGAAGATATCAAAATAATTGATCTTATGTAAGTCGGTTAGAGGTGGTGATTATCTTGTTAATAGCCACAAGATTAACCTCAAGATACATTACACGTATCTCGAGAGAATAAAATATTATATGAAACCATTAGATTTGCCTCGAGATTCATTCGATGTGAATATCGAAGAATTTCATATATATCCCAACCCACAACTGAACTGCCTCTCCCACACCTCTATTTCGACAATGAAGAAGTCGAAATCAATGGGGAGATAGATAGAGACAGTTAGATCAAATATGAAAGAGACCGAGGGTGGAAACGAAGAAGAAATCGATGAAGGTGAGTTTGTTGTTGTTGTTATTGTTGGTGATGGGTGTTGTTGTTGTTGTAGGCCCTTATTGAGTTGTTTGTTGTTGTTGTGTGCTTAGGTCCTTAACGATGGAGAGGGAGGTGAGGTGAGGAAGAAGACTAAGGTGATGAGGAGGTTAAGGATGACCCCCAAACCAAACCCGAACCGAGTTTGTTTTAGTTGAACCGAACCAGGCCGGTCACCATTACTATAGGGCCACGGACTCTAGTACTACAACCACCGGTAAAGACTGCAGTACCCCGACCTCCAGAGTTGCAGATAGTAACATTGCCGACTACAGTTCTAGTTAAGGAAACTCCTATGCCTACATATTTAGAGACACCAGACTATCGAGGGACGCCAAGCTAGTGAAGGAGTTCATCAGGCTAATGCCAGTGTTCTTTGCTGGGGAGCAAGACCATGAGAAGATTGAGGGGTGAATTCTCTCAAAGGAGAAGTTACATATGTTGTTGTGCATCGAGGACAGATTGCAGCCCATTCTTTCCTACTATACCCTAGATAAAGTTGCAGATATTTGGTGGAGGACTATAGTGGCGAGCAGAGGTAGTTTTACCTCGTGGATGACTTCGAGAAATATTTTTTCAAGCATTACTTTCCAGCTTCTATGGCGAAGAGAATGAAGAAGAAGTTTATGGCGGTGAGACAAGCTAAAGGTGAGTCAGTGATGGTTACAAAGATAGATACGGCTACTTCAGACAATTTGCAAGGGATTTAGTGGAGAATAATGCTAACGACGCTTTCTACTTCGGGGATGGTTTAAGGTCTGACACATCATGTTCTATGGTCAGCATCAGAGCGAGATCACTCTAGGAGATGTAAAAGCGAGCTCTATCTCATGAGACGTATGAGCTAGGTAGAGAGGAGAAGCGACCCGTAGAGATACTAGACAGAGGTAGTGATTATGATAAGAGGAGATAAAGGGGTAAGGAACAGCGGAGAGGCGACATGAGATACCAGAGGGGCGGGGTGCCTGCTTCCTATAGTTAGGCAATGCCCTATGCACTACCTCCCAAGTCTATTCAGGATGGATATGGCAGACATCTCTTTCCACCTCCCATCAAATGACACTACCAGCGCCACGACAGCAGTAGCAGAAAGGCGGCAGAGGCCGATGCAGAAGCAGAGGTAGGCACAAGAGTATGATTAGGGACAAGCACCACAATATGGTTAGTCAAGCACAACCGTTTGGGCAGCATATACTGATCAACTGTTACAGATGTGGCCAAACTGAGCACATGATTGGAGACAGTCTACATCCAGGCATAGTGTACCCACAGTAGGGCAGAGAGGGAGACCACATGGAAGCACAACTACATCCTATGGCAACATGAGCACTTATTTAGGGTACGTTTCTATTTGTGGTAGAGATATGCATGTGTTGTTCAATTATGGATCTCTTCACTAATTACCAGACTGACGTAGAAGGACGTCGTATTTCATTGGTCTGATGAGTGTGAGTAGGCATTTGCACAGTTGAAGAGATTATTGACTACTACGCCAGTATTGCTGTGCCAGAGGCTGGACAAGGATTCTTTATTTATACAAATGCTTTTCATACAGGTATAGGTTGCATGTTGATGCATGACAATGGTATAGTGGCATATGCTTCTAGATAGCTAGAGATTCATGAGAAGAATTATCCCGCGCATGATTTGGAGTTGGTAGCGATGGTATTTGTGTTGAAGATATGAAGACATCACCTGTATGGAGAGAGATTAACACTATTTACTGATTACAAGAGTCTGAAGTATCTCTTCACACAGAAGGAGTTGAACATGAGATATAGTAGATGGTTAGAGTTTTTGAAGGACTATAATTTTTTCTTGGAGTACCACACAGGATAAGCCAATGTAGTTGTAGATGCGCTGAGTAGGAGACCGACTAGTGCTGTCGAGATCGTTAGATAAAATATGACGCATGAGTATGGGTTACTCGAGTCAGCGGAAACAGCGAGTGAGTCAGATGTTCCTATCGATGCTCAGATGATGATTTGTGTTCAGATTAGGCCACCTATCGTGTCTATACAAAAAGTGTCAGAGGGTCAGGGATCGATCGATTATATTCAAGATTCTGCAAGTTGGCTCAGAGTACAGAATGTACAGACTGAGTAAAGACTACAGATCGATGTCTCAGATATATGACCAGATTGTGGATACTCGAGGTACCAGAGCTGATAGACGAGATTCTTCAGGAGTCACACCGTTCCGGATTCACTATTCATCCAAGCAGGACCAAGATGTACCATGACATGTGAAGACATTTTTGATGGCCTGAGATGAAGGCAAATGTATCTAAGTTAATCAAGAACTGTGGGATTTGTCAGCTGGTAAAGGCTGATTATTATAGATCTAAAAGATTGTTATATTTTCTTCCCATTCCACGATAGAAGTGTGAAAACATCTCTACGGATTTTGTCAGAGGACTATCGAGGACTGCTAGGAGACATAATTTGATTTGGGTGATCGTTGACAGACTGACAAAGTCTTATCATTTCCTACCAGTAGCCGCGCATTACACATTTGACCAGCTAAGTATACTATTTGAGAGAGAGATTATCAGGCTGCATGAGGTACCATTGACGATCATGTCAGACATAGATGCTACGTATACATCTAGGATGTGGCGGAGTATGTAGGTGCAGTATGGTACGTGTCTACAGTTCACCACGACTTTTCTACTTAAAGGTTTCCCCTTGGAAGGGTCTTCACATATTTGGAAACGAGATTCATCGAGCCTTTCAAGATTAAGAAATGAGTTCAAAAAGTTCCATATGAGCTTGAGCTGCCTTCGCAAATGTCTGGGATTCATTCGGTCTTTCATATCTCTATGCTTCAACTAGCTAAATCAAAGGCAAGCATACGACCGATAGTTGATTTGAGTCAGATTGACCTTAGCGAGGATGTTTTATATGAGGAGTAGCCAATATAGATTCTAGACCGAAAGGTACACCAGTTGAGAGGCAAGTCTATCCCGAATGTGCTAATCAAGTGGCAGTTCCATGATGACACAGACTCACTAGGGAGCAAGAATAGTATATGCGAGATAGATTCTTGTACCTTTTTCGAGTCAGGTATAACCTTAACCTAAATTTTAACTTCGAGGAAGAAATCTCCATTAGTTGGGAAGATTTGTCACTGCCTAAATTTCTAATCTTAGTTTATTCTATGATCAGGATCACTAACCCGTGACGTGGGCCTGCATTGAGATACGCCCACTAACGTAGGCACGTGGTCGAGGTATATTTTACATTTGTGTGATGTATTCCTAGTGTTGTCTATGTGTGTAGATTACTAAATCACCTTTATTTACTATATATAGGTATCGAGACGAGAGCGGGGATGCGCCTCGCGATGTGTGCGAGTCGTGGGACCAGGTACATATTGATATGGTAAGTCTTAATTTAATTAAATAGGATTTAATAATTAATCTAATGTGCCTATAATATGAATTTATGTATAAGCTATGATGTTAGTTTTTTGTGAATCAAATAAACAAGTGACACGCGCCGAATGCGTCAATAAAATATATTACCTAAACCAACTATTTTGTAGATAGTGGCAAAAGGTCGATCCCTCAAAGATTGGTAATCTTTCTAAGGTTCTAAAAGAAAGGGAAAATGGGGGTTTGAGAGCGAATGTTGAGAGAATTCAAAAAGTCATGGAATTGGAAATACTTTGTAAAGAAATCAATCAAGAAGAATAACTTAGAAATGTTAATTAAAACGTTTTTAATTATCTCGGGCCCACCATTAAGTTAATATCTTATCCTAATCCAATTAGAATTTAAGATACTTTGAATCTTAATCCAATTAGAATTTGTTTTATATCTCACCTATCTTATAGGATTTGTAATTCTAATCCAATTACAAGTCTATCTCTTATCTTATAGGAATATACTAACAGATTACTACAATGAGATATGTGGTCAAAATCAATTTTCAGATATTAATCATGCATTCAACATCATAATCATATTAAATTAATCGTATTAACCTAATCATGATCTCTATCACGGAGACATACATAATTATTGAACAAAATGAAATATGTGTTCAAGATCAGAATCATATTAATCTAAACATGAAGTCTACCATGAACATACAAAATTCACATCGCTCAGTATAAAATATATGTTAATCGAAATATTCTAAACATGAATACTATCATTGAATCATATCATGTGATGTATTAATATACGTGAATTAACAACATATTTAAAACCAATTCTTGATAACAATTACCACAAAATCTATATGTATATCATATATACATTAATCAAGATTATGTTTTCACATATATATCATATATACATCATTGGAAACATGCAAATGTTTAACAGAACCGAGCCTAATGCTCTGATACCACTGTTGGGTTTTTGGGGTTTATACGCAGCGAAAAATTCAAAACAAAATTTGAAAAACCCAAACAGGATCGAAAATAAGTCCCATTAAACTAAATCTACGAAAGTAAATCATACATTTTTCTGTGATTTCCTTTTGATTGTTTGATTTTCAAGACGTTCAAGTGCGTGTCCTCTATCAAAAATCCACACACGAACAGTGACCACAATTTGGAGTGCTAACCCCAAGAGAGATTGAAAAATGAATTTTCTCTCTCCTTAAATCCAAAGAACTCGAAAAATTGTAAAACAAAATCTTATTTCATTTTTTAGGGATCCACCCTTTATTTATATATGTAGGTAAGCCCTCACTTAAAATCCTATTGGTAACACAACTATTGTATTTAGGCAGTTTAAGCAAATTACATATACGCCCCTATTAATAAGTTATTGTCACGGTCCCTTTCCTAATCTAGGGCACTGCCTGACCTAATCCCGTAATTAAGCCCTAATCATATCCACGCAGGACGTAACTACGTATTAGTCAGCCTTTACAACCTAGACGCCTATTTTCTCGAGTTCATGATAAGTAATACATTAGTCTTACCAGTTTATAAAATTTAGAGTTAATTAAGACTTTTTATTAAATTAATTAATTAACGAAAGTCTTATTGATTATGCGGAAGCAATTAGTAACTTATGCGGAAGCCATTTATAAACTCCTAAGTGTGGAAAACCAGGAAATGACATCACATATATAAAGTCCTCAAAATACGTTGAAATAGTAAAATAGTCTAAGTCAAGTCGGGGAACTAACGCTCAACCCAATATACAACCCCAAATAGTATCTGGAAGACATATAATATATACAATCAAAATACCAAAAGAAGACCTACAATCGATGCAGTGACGCGCCGCGGGCTCAGGGATAATCGCCGATCTTCTCCTCGCTCGACCTGGTGGTAGACGGCTCTGCACCCACTGTCATAAAAAGGACGGTGAGTACAAGAATAAAATAGTAATCCCCGATGACAAGTTTGATTTGCATTTCCAAATATTCAAATGGTATTTAAAAGCATATAAATGGGAAAACTGGAAAATAAACCATACGCGAGTAAATACCAGAGTTAAACAAGTGATACTGACACTAGGCTAAGTAGTGGTGATTTAGGTCCGGTCGGCAGTGAAACATGTCACTCCGACTCAATAATCATATAGCACAAGGGACTCTAACCCTAGTGTGTAGACCACCTCAGGGACTCTAACCCCGGGTGTCATATAGTGTCAAGTAACATGTGCCGACATCCCCACGGACTCTAACCCCGTGAGTTGCGCACACCTCGATCGAGTACGGGACCTAAATGCAAAAAACTACTTTTTAAGTTTCAAGAAATACCAAGTATGGATTGTCAAGGCATAGGCACATCTATACACCTAAGCACATCTATACACCTAAACAAATAAGGAATACAAGTCCTCTTAGACATTTATAAGATATTCACTAGCCTAATAGCATGCTATTTATCATTCAATTCACATTTAAAACAACAAGAATAGACATAGCATGGGATAGAATCAATGAATCAAATCAAATGAATGGATATCATGCAAACTAGACTCATCAAGTGAGCATAGACACAAAGAACACATGATATAAGAATACAAAGTCAAAATAGTCAAAAGGACTATGCAAGTACAACAATGAATAGAAATGAAATGCCAAGTAAAGTTGCCATTAGGTATACTCACCACAACAAAGTAAAGTCCTAGCTATACTGGCCTCCGATACTCCAACTCTTGTATTCGCTCTCCCGTACCCTTTTCCTAAGTTCCTCAGTTTAGTGTCTCATTAGTTCAAATATAGTGGGTTTAAGCTCAATTTAGTGTGTTTATTGTGTATTCAAATTGGTTTAATAGACTTTAAATCAATCTTCCTAAATCAGTCCCTGATGACTAAATTAAGTTTCAATTTCAGTCATACATTTTAACGCACTTTTAAGCATGAAATGGTCTAAATATCGAAATCCTCTATTAGTACAATTATTGTTGGTCTCTCTCTTAGCTTTCCGGAAAGGTTTATTTTTCAAAATTATGATTTGAAATGAAAGAGATATTATGATTTTACTAAACATAGGTCAAATTGGAATTTAATCCGACCAGCGGATTTAGAAAATCTATTTCTCCCAATCTATAGTTCCTAAAAATGTGATGTTTGGTCACAAGGTAGAAAATATATTCAAACTTAAGATAATAAAATATTAGCTCATTTGGATATGTAGTTATGGAGTTATACCCTTAACAAATTTAGTTTCAAAAATTTCCTTTATAATTCCAGCACCTATTTGTAGAGCATATTTGGAAATAAAAACATTTGAATCAAAATACCTTTATTTAAGAAACGTTATTCCCCTTTAAATAAGCTTTCAAATGCCACTAGTTTGGATCGATTCGGATCTAAAATGAGCAGATTGTGACCAAATTACCCAGGTTGATTCCTAATACAACATGTAGAATTCTAGTTTTGGTGTTGCAACTTCAAAAATTTATATCTTTATGATTTCAAAACCAAATTAAGGACTTCAATATAGCTGGATTATCAGCTTGAAATGAGGAATCTAAATATATAAATCAATTGCAAATACTCAATCATCTACCATCTGAAATTAGCCTAAAACAAGAACTTGTTCTAATTCCAACTAAAAAGATATGTACCTAGTTGATGTAGCACCCTAGCTTGAGAATTTCTCACCAACTCTCATGGATTCCTTCAACACCTTGATGATTTACTCCTATCCAGCAATTCCTTCTTCTTGTCCAACAAAAAGGAATGAGTGATTTGGTTTGCATGTTGTTTGATCACTAATATTATATATTAAGGCGATGTTCCTTCCTAGCCCTTGATCTCCATGGATTTATGTATCCCGAGGAATATCTAATGGTCCACCTCTTGCCATATATCCCACTAACTCCCACTAATTCAACCTCAAGTGACACCATTTCATTACTCACCTAGTTCCTAGATGTGCCAATGTGTATCTCTAGACCAATCATATGCTTTCTATTTAATTTACTCAACTATAAGCCTTTAATTTGATTTACATTAACAAACACAACCATAGGCTTAAAAGTAATTCCTTATTTCATATTAGTATTAAATAAGACTTACCAAAATGCTAACTACCCGGTTCCCCGGCTCGCACGCTACTCGAGGCATGTCACCGCTCTCATCTCGACGCCTACAATTGTACAAACCGACTTAGTAAGTCTACACAATACATAACACTAGGCATACATCAATACAAAAATACAATATACCTCGGCCACGTGCCTCGGTCGGTGCACGTATCGGTGATCCTAATTAAGGAATTAAAACGGGGGTTAGAGATTTGGGCCGTGACAGTTATCATATGACAAATCGTAAGGGCTTTTATGTCATGAATTTTATCATATAAAATTCATTACTCTGGACCAATTGAAGTTTTGCAAAGCCATTCTTTGTGTGCGATCCAATAGGTTCATGCGACGTTGGCAGTGAACCAAAAAACCATTTCGGTACACAAGTCATAAGAGGTTTCTAGCAAGGCATTATGACTACCCAAGTAGCATGAATATCAACATCGATACAACCTAATTAATAATGTATATCATACCCTTTTGTCGTGCGATATCATTTGATTAAACATAAGACATGGAAAGTCACCCTTAAGGTTCAATCATACTAGTCTCGATCTTTAGGTTAACTGAAAAACATCCAAGTGACATTGCTCATATCAATTCACATGGACTTGGCCATTATCAGTCAATCTTATCGAGGGATCCACTGGTATCTCTCTCTATACGAGAGTGACAAATTCTATCTTGATTACACACATTCACATATTATTCACTCGGTAACCAATCACAATCTTTATAATTGTCCAGTTAAAGACAACATTTGATTGTGTCAAATTATCATGCTCCTAATATTGAAGTCTATGGTAATCTTAAGTCGAAGGACTAAATGATATACCTATCATGAGTAACACCAATGACTTAATCCATGTGGTGTTCTCATAGCGGGTTGGTACAATATTTTATTCCATAATAAGTATTCATGATCTTGATTCGTATCCTTATACGTATGATCATCACATAACCATCAATCAAGATTCACACTAGTCTTAATTCATTATAGTTCCCAGTATAATGACCGACTAGGGACATTTAGGATATTTCAATAAATACCTATGGATCTTACTATAAGGTAAACATGCAATCACTTATAATAAAACAACAAATAAAACCTATATTTTATTAACTAAAATTATAAGATAAACAATGTTTGTAGATTGATCTAGGCCACATGCCCTAACAAAGTATTTACCAAATTGCGACTCGAATACCTCGTTTCCATCGCAGAAACTTAACTCAAATTGACCATCTCGCGATGCTCTACAGTTTTGCGGAAATAAACCGGACGAAAATTGAACATCGAGAGCGTGCTTAAGTTCTTTTTATTTATTAATTCTTGAAATCCCTTTTTTGACGTGTTTTAACTTCCAGGGCTCGTTTTCAATCTGGTTTTTGACCAAATTGAACCAAACTCTTGACAAAATAGTTCATCTCCATAAAATGTCCATAACATTAGTTTAAGTCATACAAAAAGCCCCAAAAATCTTATTTTTGTCGACGGCATACTGAACTTTTATGGATCAATTATCTTGCTATCCGTAGCTAAATTTTTACCAATTTGCACTCAATCTCGACCATCACCAATCGACACAAAACTCAAGGTAAGGGCTTGCACCAACTTCATTCTCATTTTACACTGCCACTAATCCCAATTAACACATAAATCGAGACAAAATCTTCATTTGAGGATTAACACTTGATTCATTAGTTTTTTAGCTATTAATAATTTATTATCACTTGTGCCCTTCAGACTTGGACTTGCAACCCCGGTTATGACAAATTGAGGATACACCTCAACACACACCAACTTTGCGACAAAATAACGTATATTACATCTACTAGGCATGTAACACGCAAAAATAATATTTCAACTTATGATCTCTGATCCATAATGCATTGGTCCCACCTCAGATATTTAATTAGCAACCTAATCAAGTTTACTAAATTCTCAGATGTCACAATCTTCCCAACTAATTAAAAAATTTGTCCTCAAAATTAGATCTTACAGGTTACTGAACCAAAAGAGATATGAGAAAATGAATCTTCATATATAACTCTTCTAATTTAAAACTGTAAAACTACATCGACCCAATCACTTTCGTCGCATACAATAACTCGGTGGTAGAGATCATAACCATTTCAACTTTTCATTTTCAAATTCTTGGTTTAATGAAAACTTATCTCCGTTACTTTTGCCAATCCTAGCAAGTTGTGAATTTTTGACGAATTAAACAATCAACTTTGTGGAATATCCAATAACCTTAATTCACTTCATATTCCATGCCTTGAATTGCATTCAAACATCTATACATAGCAAGACCTAACCCATCTTGCTTTTCATATGACACTACGCATTCATAACTAATAACAATTCCACAAATCGTTGATAATTCTTTCCATATCCACCAAACTCTTGTACACATCCTATTTTATATTCTCATAACTAATAATCCCTTATTAGAATTGTTGAATGACCAATCCTTACACTATCATCAGTCTAAAATTATATAGTGATGTAAATAATACTTAGGCACGACATTAGATACAAAGTAGAGTTGCGTGTCTATCTGATCCATCATCATTTTCAACGTTTTTCAACAGAAACCTGAAATCACATAAGTCAACCCATGATTATAGATCTTAAATTACATCTGTCATCCCATAACAAGAGATCTCGAATTACAATCTGATCAGAAAATGAAACCTAACACGTCGTACGACTCTCACTCATTCTCTAAATGTATACTCACAATATTATTTATATTGTGGACTAGAAAGCAATTATCAATTCCAACTCGTCAGCCAATTCACTTAATTTTTCCTTTTGACTAGTTAGAAAGTTAATAACTTTTCTAACTTCATCAAATCATTCTCTAACCATGAGTTCACCAAGAACCTCATTTCATTTAATTACTGAGATCTATCATAGTCTCGTGTCTTAATCACTTACTATTCACCAACTTCTCTCATTATTCGAATAGAGACAGTTATCCTTAACTTGAGTAGATATAAACTTTTACATGGAGATATCAAAATATTTCATGATTATACTCTCATAGTATAACTTTTAAATTGTATCACATACAAGTTATAAATATGATATCTCTCTTTGCCTCTATTCAATTTACTGTAAAACCATATTCAATTCTTCAAATATCTTAAGTCAGATATACTGTCATTTATTCAATATTTTCAATCCACCAGGGATAATATTGACTAACTGGGATGTAAGTCACGCATATCTTTTCATTTCATTTATATCTTCACCATCATGTATGTTTCTTACATCAAATCCAACTTAAGATAACACAGTGTTTTAAACTCCACCACTGACAAGTCATATGGTGTAGCACTATATTTGAACCGATAAACAACATATTCATCGATATTAGTTGTAAACTGCTTTGGTTCCAAAACTTTCAACATTCAGAGATTGACTTCTCGTACGATCCTTGTGAAGATACATCGTGTTTCATTAAACTTATAGCTTGACATTCTAATTTGATCGAGACTCATTGACCTAAAATTTCGATTTTTATACTAATGTGAGAATGTCTTGACCATTTAGTTGCCTATACTTAAGCTTCCAATTGACTCCAACGAAACTTCATAGACTCTTTTATTTCGACTATCACCAATTCATTCGATTATTCAAAGACAAGTGAACGCATTACACTAGTCTTCTACGCTGTGAATGAATCATGATTATGAAATGGAGTTACTCAGACTTTAGGTCATACACAACTACTGTGGCGGCCATGCCGCCCCTGGGTGACGTGTCTCCGTGCACTCCTCGCCTGGTGGGTCCAGCTACACGTGTCTGGCACCGGCCCGTCCTTCTCATATCTCGAAATTCATGTCCACGTGTATTCTATTAAATTAGTTAGTGGGTTTTTGTATTTTCTTAACCTATTCTCTTTAAGTAGTTAAATATTTAATAGGTTCACTAATTTGTAGTTTATCATAATCCTAACCATACTAGTGGGTTGTATCTTACAGTTAACTTAAATCAGAGGAAGTTTTAATTGATACAATTAGGTAAAGTAATTTAGCATGATAAACATTATCTATACGAGCATGTCCTACTGTGGAAAAATCGAAAAATATTTTGTATATAAGCGACAGTACCATAACATATGGTATATACATGTACAAGGTCATCTCAAGTCCCCCAATAACCAAAATAAAAACCAAAATATCAAAATAATATAAACACCTACGAGTATGTCCAAGATAGTCAGCAAAGTGAGATAGTCGCCCAAGATTTTCTTTTGCCGCTACTCGTAGAAAGGTATGCACTCAGTCACCTAACAAATACAGTGACGAGTCCAGTGAGTAAATTCCCAAGAGAAGTCCACACAATATTCAACAAAAAATCAAATAAAAGTATAAATCATGCATGTATGATATCTGGCAACAACAATACATACTTACATGAATACAAGGCAATACAAAAGATTCAGGAAGCATACCACGACAGTTAACACAGCGCAACATACAATAATCAAACAAACAGTTATTAACAACTAGTACATACAAACCAAATATGCTCGAAAATAAGGTATAATAGTAGTTTATGATATAAACAATAATGTAAACACACCACAATTAAGTCAATATACACGTAAATATCCTTGATGAAAACCCGAGGATGTGTCGCGTATAGCAGACTATGCCATACTTCGGAGTAAAGGATCTTTCCAGTGGCTTCTCTCACCACCTCTACTGTCCCGTCCTTAGTCCTCGCAACGCTGGCCAAATCTGCTGAGACACTGACACGTGTACATTGGTGCAACTCGGGTCGCAATTCACCGAGGGCATGATCACATGTGCTATGGCATAGTGTTCCCTAGTGCGTCCACACATTCTAGTGTAAAACCCTGATAAATTGATTAATCGGTTAGACAAACAAGTAAAGGAAAATAGTTTGGCACCGATCACAGGCATAAGAAAAACAAACTGAATTATGTGAAGCATTCTCAAGGGTTACGCACCTCAATCTGCTCTCCAACTTCCTCGGACTCCAGAATCCGACCAGACTAGCTCCCGATACCCGATATCCCTGAGTTCAGTGTCTTCTTAGTTCAAACAAAGTGGGTTTAAGATTAGTTTAGTGTCTATTAACTCTTAAAACCAATATTTATTTCAAAACCTAAAAATTATTAAATTGTATTTTATTAGGTTAATTCCTTCAAAATAAGTTAAAAATAGTAAATCTAAGAATCGTTGTGTCGAAAGTGGGTTTCAACTAGCTACATTATTAAAACACATTTTTATCGAATTTTTGGTGTCAAGTTAGCACGCTAATAGGGCTTATTAGCGCGCTAATCTCGAAACTAAATTCGATTTTCTGCCCATAATCATTATCGCGCTAATTCCCTCTGTGACATAATTTTCAACTCGAAAATTATGTTCCAAAGTCCCCAATTAGCTAACTAAACCCCATTCAACACCCCCTCCATATCAAATTGACCTCAAAACATCATTTACATCTACCTCAGAACATCAATTAGATCAAATTAATTAATTTCATAAAATCCACTAATTTTTCCGAATTGTTCAAAAAGCTTAATTCTTCCAAAACAGTTGTAAATCTTCCATTTATATGCTCATAAAATATGTAATTCATCAAGCTAACACCAAAACCAGGGATCTAACCCTCTAACTTGCATTTCATCAAATTTTCACAAAAATGGGTTCAAATGAAAGTGTAGGAGATGAAAAAAAAGATTACCTAAGTTTTATGCACCAATTTGACCTCCAAATTCCTGAAATCCACTCCAAATCTCTCTTTTCTCTTTGATTTCCCAGCAATGTAGTTGGTTAAATTTGCATGTGTTGATCAATCATCTTATATATATCAAAATGAGATTATTTTTAACCCTTGATCCTCATGTATTTACGTACCCCGAGGTTTAACTAGTGATCCATCTCTTGCCACTTAGCCCACTAACTCCCACTAACCAAACTCAAATGACACCAATTTGTTACTCACATGGTTCCTAAATGTGTTTAGGTGTATCTCAAGGACAATCCTATAGTTTACAATTAATTACTCAAACTATAGGCCTTGATTTATTGAATTAATTCACCTTAGCTTAGGCCCACATAATATCTATGGTTAATGGTTTTATTCATTAAAAATTATCAACTTGGGGTCCCAGTAACCCTCGACTACCCGGCACTCAGTGCCCCGCGTGCCGACACGAAATTCAAGTTACACCATAGCCTATCATTTTTATTGAATTAACTTAGCCTATGGTCATATTACCTATTTTAATTCATCAACTAATCATCTTAATGTGAATTAGAGGAGTTTCCTAGTGTACCTGTAGTTTGCCTACTCGACACCCGCGTCGACACGCCTTTCGATGCGAACACTCGTCACACAACCTCGCCCGATATCAACATATACACGTGCAGTGCAATATTATAATAATAAATTTAAACACCATATATATACAACCACCATCCATATATAACATATTTCCTCGCTTCTCGTGTCCGAGTCAACTGAGTGGTCCACGTAACACCCGAATTTCGACCGTTAATTCCCAAGATTAACGCTCATCCTAGTTTAATTAATTTGGGTCGTTACAACTACTCCAGTGTAAGGCCTTAACTAAAAAATTCTGTTCGTGTCACTTCCGTCAGTCACAAGTCATCTTTATGTCTCATTTTATTTTTTACACAAAGTCTCCATTAAGTTTTTGTAATCTTAGCTATTCTCACATTGATCTCACTTGTAGTCCCTTTTATAAACTCACCACAACTTTCGCTCAACAACCATGTCACTTACAGCTCCTTAGTCTTGACTTAAAAAAGGCAATTTATACATCTTCTCTTTTCGAAAATTTAGCGAAGGATTATACGACTTCTTATGATTATTCAGACAATGAATTGAAGTCTTCCTTAGCTAACCTTTATTCAAAATAGAGAAATTTTACGACTCAAACAATTTTAACGTTTGTTATTGCCTTATTTTGTTTCAATTTGTCTCAGATTTCCCGACTTTTCTTTTTCTTAGAAAGAAATTCGGTACTTTTCAAAATATTGTGTAAGATAACTTTATATCTTATTGATCATCTATTCACTATTAGATGAATATACTTATCCATTGTTGTTCATCTGAAGAGATAGAAAAGTTTGAATTTCCAAACAATTAATCAACTTAATAACTAATCAAATTCTTAAAGGATGTTTTTTAAATCTTTCAAATCCTATAAATGGAAATTCTAACAATATAGAAGCTCATACCGACGTCCTATACATATCACTTATTGACATTCAATAAGTACATCTATCTCTTGATTTATTATATTTTAAGTTGTAGTGATAGGCGTTATAACTCAATGTTATTAAAAGTTTTTTTATTGGGTACTTTGAATCTTAAAACACAATCATATGTTTTAATGTTTATAGCTAATCCAAGCTATTATCAAACCACTTCCCTAATATCTCAACTTCTTACACATTGATCTTATCACTACACTTTTCATTTTTAAGTTAGAAATCTTTGTTAATCCTCGTTTCATAACAACACCTAATCTGGTATTAACAAAGATTACTTTTAACTCGTGTATTTCCAGTTGTTTTATCAGTTCTTTATTCGACTCATAGAACCATTATACTCAATATCACTTATAAATAAGTAACTTGAGTAATAAACAATAAAAAAATTTAAGTACTTCTTTTTAGAAGTCTTTTAATTATTTTCAACTGTTGTTCTATTTCATATTTCACTTGATGTTTTGTTTCAGAAAGGAGACGATACTTTACTTTAAAGTATTTTATTTTCATAGAAACTAAATAAGACAACTTGACTAGTTCTATCACAATTTCATTGTGATTTTCTAGTCGAAATTGAGTTTTTCTAATCAATTTCTACTTTCAAAACCACATGTCTCTGTTTTCCTTGTTGATACTATTTTAACATTTTTCAAAGCGTTTTATAATTGTAATAGTTCAATACTTTAGATTTCCTAAAAATCCATGTTCAGTACTTACGTACCTGAATCATTTGGACTTCCCTTTCAACCAATATCATATTAGTTTCATAAGAGATACTTTCATCAGTTATATTTGTAGCAAACTACTCACAATATCCTTGTGAATTCGGATTTCACAAGTCCATTTCACATCCAATCACGCTCAGCTTCGTTTGATAAGTATAATATATCTTTTAATTATCCATTTTTACTTTTTCTCGTCGTATCTTACGAGTTAAGTATAATATAATTCAAATACCCCAGCTTACACTCACTTCCCAACTAATTGCGCTCAATCAATCTTTGGTTTCTAACCAAAGTTTATCCTTAAGTAAGCCAAACCTAGGTTCTGATACCAAGTTTGTCAGCCCTCTCATCCTTAAGATGACTGACCGACCTAGATTACCTTAATCCTTTGATAATCTAGTCAGCGTAATCTATACTTTCTACTTTGTCCTCGAAATAATAATTATTTCAATATTTTCAAAGGCTCCAAAACTATATTTATATCCTCAATGAAACTCAATTCACGATTTGTTCAATTGGAACAAATTAAGAAATCATGTCCGTATTTAACAAAAATTTCGGTAGCACCTCCCTTAAAAGCGGTCTATCGAAAAACTCACCTAATAGACAACAGAATTGGGGATTAGTTTAGAAAGAACCCCGTTGTTCATTATATATCGAATTCAAAGTTATAATAAAACTAACTTGGAGTCTTTGATAACTTAATTTCAACTTGACAATCCCGAATAGACCTAAATTGAATATAAACCTTCTCTACTTATTTAGATTTCTAACTTAGGAGACTCTCAATACCATTCAAAGTAACTTCACGTCCTACACTCACCCCAAGAGTCCTAAAACAATATGTATAAACCATTTACAATAAGAATTTAACATTTAAAAATTAAAACATATCATCAAAATTCTTTAAGTCTTGTTCGTTCTTCCTTGTCTTCACATAGAACCTGACATCATAAAAAATAACTCAAAGATGTTAGGTAGTAAATTCCTACATTGATATGTACTCCAACAATTTTTGGTCTGATACATGGAGACATGTAATTGCATTTCCAAATAATCAATAAAATATCTGCGTCAACATGAAATGCAGTCCACTCTGTCGCTGTCTCCTAACTATAATCATATGTCAACTTCTAAAAATAGTACAGAGACAGTATTAAGAGATCATTAAATGCAAAGATAACCTGTAGACATTAGACTCCGATAGTCTCACTAGACGGCATAGAGGTGTGATTGAAACCTAGGTTCAATCAAATCAAACTCCTAAACAAGCTTATCCCTCTCACTCGCTCTACGTATGCATGACTAATAATGATAAAATGCAATGCAGAATAAGATACAATTATAGGTACAAAAATATTTATTCAATAGTAATGATCACTGTAGAATTTACTTACAACCAAACCAACTTTGAGCTTAATTTTCAGGGTTCCCAGAGCGTCAGATCACCTTGAAAATGGCTTCAATAGCTTCCCTGCATACCCAATTATATTATGGGTCAAGTTTCAAGTGAAACCAAATCACGAAACCCAATGAAAACCACGGCTAAAGTACGCTTGAGAACAGTTTCCAAAAACATTAATTTATATAATTGTTTCAACTAGCTTTCAACTAGCCAGATTGGGGTAATATTTTAACCTTGAAAACCTCAATATATTTCATGATGACCTAAAAGGAACTTGTAGTAAATATTTCATACTTTCCATAGACTCTAAGAACACTTAAATCGGATAATCGACAGAGATGTTATGAATTTTCCAATATGGCATATCATCTAGGCAAACTTTATTTTATTTCGAACGGAAAAACTTCTCCAAATCAATATTTTCAAAACTAAATCTTCAAAACTCGTCAACAAACACCATGAAACTACTCGATACCAGCATCAAAATATTTTCCATAGTTTGTGGAATCAAATTGAATCAAAAGTAATAATCCATTCATTTAGAAACCCAATTTAAATCAATATCAAGTTATAAAAACTTTTTCAAAATAGTTATCAAATGAATCACATTAGTTCAATTCATTAAAACCCTAACCCATGTTGGTGTGATTTATTCCAAATCGGCGCACATCAACCCAATATATCAATTTTCAACAATTCCTACTAATATCTATCAAAATCCCATAAAAGAAATCGAGAATTCGTGAGAATTCAAGTTGAATTGAGGAAAATGCCCAGAATTGAGTATTTACCAAATTGCAGCTAAATACCTCGTTTCGACCGCAGAACTTAGCTCGAATTGACCATCTTGTAATGCTCTATGGTTTTGCTGAAAGAAACCGCGAAAATCAGACTTCGAGAGAGCGGGGAGTGAAAACCTGAGTAGAGAGGTTTAGGAACAACGTTCTGTTGAAAAATATGAAATGGAATCGTTGGATTCTGATTTCATTTATATATATATAAACCCTCAGCTGCTTGTCAGCAACTTAATTTCTTATTTATTAATTCTCGAAATCCCTATTTTGACGTGCATTAATTTCCAGCGCTCGTGTTTAATCCGATATTTGACCAAATTGAACCAAACTCTTGACAAAATAGTCCATCTTCATAAAATGTTCATAATATTTGTTTTGGTCATACCAAAACCCCAAAAATATTATCTTTGTCCACCACATACTGAACCTTTATAGACCAATTATCTTGCCATACATAGCCAAATTTATACCAATTTGGTCCCAATATCAATCTCGACCATCGCCAATCGATACGAAACTCGAGGCAAAGACTCGCACCAACTTCATTCTCGTTTTACACTGCCACCGATCCCAATTTACATGTAAACCGAGGCAAAATCTTCACGTAGGGATTAACAGTTGATTCATTAGTTTTTAAGCTATTAATAATCTATTATCACTCGTGCCCTTCAGACATGGACTTGCAACCCTGAGTATGACAAATTGAGGATACACCTCAACACACCCCAACTTCGAGATAAAATAGCGTATATTACATTCACTAAGCATGCAACATGCAAAAAAAATATTTCAACTTATGGTCTCCAATCCGCAATACGTGGGTGCCACCTCGGATACTTATATCGCAAATAAAGTCCAAAAATACTTAATTAGCATCCTAATCAAGTTTTTGAAATTCTCGGGTGTCATAAGAAACGGAGTCCAAACATCGGTAGAAATCACACTTTAAAGAATTAGACTCAGTCAAGACGAAGACCGTTTACCACTCAAGAGTTTTTGGGCCTATACACTCAAGCACTCAAGTTTACAATTTCTGAAAGAAAATTAGTGCTTCAAAACTCAAGAGGGTACCATAGGCAAGAAATGCAACCACGCTCTCCACTAATGCATATTTAGCATAGTTAGGGGTCAATAGTCTTTAAAATAAGTTGTAATGGGGCCAGGTTAGTGTGCCGAGGAAAGGATATAAGGAAAATGCATATGTTGGAAAAAGGTCAAATCAACCTCACTATAAGCACTGAGAGCTAACACATATAAGGAGTTTAGATTGATAAACATAACACTCTCAGAATGTATTCCTCCCCTTTTTCCAACCACCGATTCTTCGATTTGGCTCATTCTTTTTGAATTTTTTTCTCAAAATGGCAAATTTTTCATTTTATTCAGGGCCTAATTCATATTTATTTCCTTTGAAGTCAATGGGAGTTTATTTCGCACAAAAACAACCCTGAACTTGAGGTTTTGTACATTTCACTCCAAAACTTGCTCTTTCTCACTTTTGCTACGGTTGGCTGAACTTTCCAACTAGGTAAAAGAATGTAAGGCTAATTGGTAAGGGTTTAATGATATGTAATCAAGAAAACCAGTAAATTGGCTCAAATGGGCTAACTAATGGTAAAATGATGGGTAGACTTAAGGGTAAGGGTTTAAATCCGAAAATGGCCTACTTCCTCCCCCATTAATGTTTCAATCATGGGATTTTGCCTTGAGTGGGTTACACCCACGTTTTAGCACCTTATAAATTTGTCTTTTTTACTTGCACAGTTATGACCACCTGCTCTCTTTGGTATCTAACACAAAGTCTCAACCTCATACTAGCTCCCTAAACATGCAATCTCAACAATGCCAAACAACGCTTTAGATTGAGTAAGTCTCCTAATTTTCAACAAAGTTCAAGTCTCAAAAGTGGCTTAAGTAACTCATCCATAACCAAAGGCACTTGACAAGGTTTCGGGCGACTCTAAACTCAACTAGATGGTCTTAACCATGAACTGAATCATGCGTGAACATACGTATCATCATAAAAAGCCCCATGAACATAAATAAACTACTTTGTAGCATGTTATAACAAGATGGTGCATGAACAAAAATAATGGAAATAGATGGAAAGGTGATAGAAAAAATAAAAAAATAAGTAAAGATACACAACCATACCATACAAGTCAATCCCACGAAATACGTAACAAAGAATGTAACTGTTATACCTGTTATCTTGCGCAATTCCTAACATACCAACCAAAAATGATCATCAATACCTGAAAGCACCCTCAAACTTATTCCAAAACATTGTCCTCATGGTTTGGTACAAGCGAAAAACGAGTA
This sequence comes from Stephania cephalantha, assembly GCA_039657325.1. Taxonomy (NCBI): domain Eukaryota; kingdom Viridiplantae; phylum Streptophyta; class Magnoliopsida; order Ranunculales; family Menispermaceae; genus Stephania; species Stephania cephalantha. The sequence continues at coordinate 9,960,655 of CM077573.1, read as the reverse complement.
AGAACAAAGAAGAAAAAAATGGGTAAAAAAGAAAATGGAATATAGATAAAGTGAAAATAAGAGTGAGTAGGTAAGAAATAACATGCCTTAGTATTGCAAAGTATGAAGTTGAACCTAATCTTGCAAATTACATCAAAAGATAAGAAAAATTCTCTCGTGTGTAGTGACTAAGGAAACAATAAAAAAATCATAACAAGAGCAAGAACTAAGAAGCATAAGAGTTTACTTGGATGATTCCAACCAAATCTTATGAGCTCAAAGCCTTTCAACTAAGGGTGAAATCAACAAGATGGCGGAATGAAGTCTAGAGTTTTTGGTCTACTTAAAGACCCGCCACTAATGCGACGACCTAACTTGGTTTATGTCCCAACCAAGTCTTAAAACACCTAAAATTCTAATAATATGTTAATTCCCTAAAAAATCTCAAGTTATTCGAAGTAATGCAATCTAAAGTCAAACTTATCGAAACTCGGGGTGCTCCAGTGCCTCTAGTGCTCATCAAACATTCATAGCACCGACAAAGATCTAAGAAACCAAGTTAATATTTTATTAAAAATATATATATAATAAAAACTAAACTAAAACTAAAATAAAAGAAATAAAGATGGGCTGTCTCCCAACAAGCACCTTTCTTTTAAGTCTTTGGCTATAGTTGGCATGATTTATCACGTGATGCCCTCTTTCTTTGAGATATCAACAATAAATGGTGCATCAATAGCTTGAGGCAATGAAACATGCACGCCCTCCTTCAGACTTAGAAGCTCATTCGGGACCTCTAACACAAAAGTTTCTATCACATCATATTCATCCAACATAAAGGTGTCGGTAGTGTAGAGAATCTACGAACGCCCATTTATTTTCACCCCCTTGTATGATTCAAAAAATATGTATGGGAGGGTGGGTGGTTTAACCAACACCAGATGTTGGTCTTCCTTGCTCTGTTTTTGCGACTCCTCCGACCTTTTCAAAATGACTTTAATTTTCATCTCATTTTCATCTTTTTCATCTTGTGCAATGATAATATTTGGCTCAGTTGGAGATACTTCAAGTTCTTCTGTTGTTTAGCTCCAATAGTTCTCAACCTATGTAACCTCATTCACCTCAACACTTTTCAATGTAACAACACTCACATTCTCCTCGGGATAAAAAAATGGTTGTGTATTACACAACTCTTTCTCGACAATCAAATTCTCAAGCGTAGTATTCATTCGACTAAGTCGAGTTTCCAAATTTTGCAACCTTGGATACACATGCTGAAATTGTTGAAACTCTTCACGTAAGTGTTGTTGATTAGTCATCACTTGTTTCATCATGTCTTCCAAGGAGGTGCATTGTTGAAATTACTAGTTTTTTTCATCACACCACTGATCGACTTGTTGAAAAGGTAGTTCGAGGCTGAAGATCAAGTCATTCATCATGTCTTGTATAGACCTCTCTTTATGTTGAGGAATCTGTAGACTTAACATTAGCTCAAAAAAGTCAGGTTGTGATGATGTATAGCTAGAATAGTTATGTTTTTCATACTTTGGATAGTAAGGACAAGCATATGTGGAATAAGAATAATCCTCACAAATCTCACAAACCTTAACTAGTTGCACAAAAGAATGCCTATTAGAAAATTGATGTCCAATATGTGACATACCTACCCCATTCGCATTGTGAAAATATGAGTCTTCGAATCGACCATAGTTGTGGGAGTAGGAGGCCATTGCGAAGTTATCTGCAAACATGTTAGGAACAAAGGACTACATAGACAAAATAAATAAATAAATAAATAACTAAATAAAAGAAAACCAAAGAAAGAGAAAAACCAATCCCCGACAATGGCGCCAAAAATTGACGCGCGCCAAACTCGTCAATAAAATATATTACCTAAACCAACTATCTTGTAGATAGTGGCAAAGGGTCAGTCCCTTGGAGATTGGTAATCTTTTTAAGGTTCGAAAAGAAAGAGAAAACAAGGGTTTGAGAGCGAATGTTGAGAGAATTCAAAAAGACATGAAATTGCAAATACTTTGTAAAGAAATCAATCAAAAAGAGTAACCTAGACCCTTAGTATCTCAAACTTCCTCAATTGGTACAATCAACCCTATGACTGTCGATATATATAAAACATGCAATTCCATGGTATTCTAAAGTAGCTATAGACCCGGTAATGTACACGGTTCCTCGCACTTCCTATTCTCGATAGTCAAGGTACGATAACGACTACTTCCCTAACCAAACACACAACCCTGGACTCAAGCGAATTAGGTTTAATGCGTAGATTGCATTGGGCTTTGTGAAGGCACTACACCTAGACAATTGGATCACTAGTGCGTTCGATTTAGCCTAAATCCCTAAAGTATTTGACCGATCCCAAAAGGGTCAAATCAATCTGTATTGGCCCGTTTTATTAGCGCCGTTATTTATTTTGCAAGTTCAGACATGGACGCCAGCTCGGATCCACGTGGACGCCGCGGGTAGGCTAGGACACACATCGACCTTGGTACACTAGTGAATTGTGTGTGATATTATTTAATTGCGATGCATTTTATGAAATTATTTGTTAATATATCGCATGTGTGTATGTTGAATGGTTATATCGTGTGAGGTTGTGTGATGGTTAGTCACCTCGAAATGCGTATCAACACGAGTATCAAGAGGCAAAGTACGGGTACACTAAGGAACTCGACTAATTCTTGTTAATATAACTAAGTAATTCAATTGAAATGAGTAATGTAGCCATAGGCTAATCAAGTTGAAATTTAAACAATAGGCTATGATACGCCTTGAAATGCGTGTTGAGAAGCTGGGCACCAGATATCGTGTAGCCGAAGGTTAATGGGACCATGAGTTGGTAAATCTTGATAAATAAACAGTAACCATATGGTTTAATAAGGCTTAATGTAAGGTACATAAATCAAATAAATGATAAGCCTACAGTTTGAATCAAATAATGTGGACCATTGATGGACATCTAGATGATTTCAAATAAGTAAATCTAGGAGTGTGTGGGCCATTGGAGTCACTCAACTAGATGCCACAGCATGTTTGTGAACCACAAGATAATCCTTGGGATGCGCAAGCACATTTGATCAAGACTAACATATATAAGCCACATGAGTGGGAGCTTCCTCTCCACTAACTCAAATTCTCGTGCAATCTGAGAAAACCAGAGAGTAAGAGGGGATTTCAAGCTGGGATTTCAACACCTTGGAAGACAAATCAAGTGATCCAACCAAGGTGAATCTTCCTCATCTCATACACTTTTCAATGAACCCATTTTTGTGTGTTTTTGGTAAAACTCGAGTTGGAGGGTTAGATCCCTGGTTTTTAATGGAAACTTAATGAATTATGGGTTTAATGATCATTTCTATTGAGGATTTATCACTAGTTTTGCATGAATTGGGAATTTTGTTGAATTTGGAAAAAACTAGTGAATGTAGGGATTTGAGGATTTTAACTTAATTATTGTTATGAGGTGGGTATAATTGATGCTTTGGAGTCAAATTGATATGGGGAGGGTATAAACCAAGTGAGAGTAGCTAATTGAGAGGGGAAGGACATAATTCTTGACTTGAGAATTTTGTTACAAAGGGCAATTAGCGCGCTAACTGGGTTGGTTATCGCGCTAATCGTTTTGAGTTTCCAACTATTTTTCAAAATGAAGAACAATAGTGCGCTAAACAGATCTTCTAGCATGCTAACTTCACCTAGGGCGCTAGGCAGACCCATTAAGGCGTTAGGTAGACCCATTAACGCGCTAAACAATTATAAACAATTATAAACAACCTAAACTTATAAAATTGGACTTCAAGGACTTAGTGGACCGTGGCTCATGTCAGGAAGTTGACGGGTCGGATACGCGAGTCCGAAGAGGTCGGAGAGCGGTTTGAGGTTTGTCAAACTCAACTAAAAAACTATGAGTATTTGATTCTGTTTTAATTCTTATCATTTCCTTAGTGAACGTTAACCGGAGCTTGCCCTTAGTGCACGTGTCGGTGACTCAGCAGATTTATCAAGGCACCACGAGGGACCTAGTGTCAGACCAGTTGGGTGCGACCACTGGTGGGAACTTGGTGACCCGAAGTACAATCTAGTCCATCTAGAGCGAGCACGCACATTTATTTGCTTAGTTGTTATCTATTCATGAGATGAGTCATTTACAGTTGTCTAACTTTACATTCAGCATTTTTACTTAACAGTACTTCTCGCATTTCCTTACTTTATTTACCCAAATGCTCAGAGGGGTTCCTTGGGATTTTACTTACTGGACTCGTCATATGTCTTTTGTGATGATTGAGTGTAGATCCTACTACTAGCAGGGGCAAGTGGATCCTAGGCGACTACATCTTATTGCCAGCCGTCGAGGACCTACTAGTACGTGCTTATTTTGATATTTTTTATTATTTTGGGTATTGGGGGACTTGAGATGACACGGTACATGTATATATACCTTGTTTATGGTACTGTCGCTTATATATAGAGTACTTTTCTGGGTTTTCCACAGTAGGATTTGCTCTTATGAATAATGTTTACCATGTTAGTTACTTATTCTAATTGTATCAATAAAGGCTTCCGCTGATTTATGTTAACTTGTAAGATACAACCCACTAGTATGGTTAAGCATTAGAATAAACTACAAAGTATTGAACTTAATGAACATTTAAATACTTAAAGAGAATAAGTTAAGGAAATACGGATAAACCACTAACTAATTCAATAAAACACACGTGGACACTAATTTTGAGAGAAGAGGAGGACGGGCAAGTGTAGGACACGTTTAGTTGGGCCCACCGGGCAAGGAGTACACGGAGACACGCCTTCCGGGGTGGCAGGGCCGCCACAGTTGTATCAGAGCAAGGAGTACACAAAGACACGTCACCCTGGGGTGGCAGGGCTGCTATAGTTTATATCGAGAAAGAGTTCCAGGAACTTGGAAATGTAAAATGAAAAGAGAATAAAATTTAATAAATGAACTTTAGTTGTGGAAACCCGAAGTTATTGCCTTAGAACTTTAGTTGGGAAGTGATGTGAGGCGGGTAGGGAATATGGTTTATATATGTGTTATATTTTCATTATATATATGATATACGTATATATACCGAGGTTGATCCGTAGCACGCTTCTCAATGCAGATTATGGACGAACAGTCGACTACACCTTATGAGACTGGTCAGACTAGTGATGCACTAGGGATTCCCCGGTTACAGATAGTATGAAGGATCGACTCTCGGCCTAGGAGACTCAAATGGCCGAGGTACTAAGTTTGTTACGGGATCAGACAGCTGCACTGATGGCGCTTGCTACAGCGGTTACCACACTCGGAGAGCCAAGATCTCGATTCTGCCACCGTACCTACAGAATGAAGAAATCACCCCGGTTGTTCCCCAAACACCCATTAAGAGGGTAGCAGCAGAGACACAAACAAAGAGAGCCACCGCAGTTGTTCCACTGGAGACGCCGACTCCTTCGCCTCCACCTACGTTCACGGATCAGATGACTACTACTACTACTACCTCTACTACATCGGGATTCGTCTTAGCTCAAGAGGCGAAAATGTTGAGAAAGTTTCTGAAGTTTCAGCTAGGCTTCTTTTACGGAGGTTGTGGCCTTGATGCTGCGGGGAAGTGGATTGTGTCTCATTAGCGTTTCCTTAAGCTGATGAGGAATGATAAGAGTGTTCAGACATGGTTATTCGGGGCATGCTTTAGAGGCCACGCAACAGTATGGTGGACCACATATCAGGATACCCATCCAGAGCCAATGACATGGGCTGAATTTAGTGAGTTGTTCTATGATCTGTACATACCCATGGAGGTGAGATTGAGATTGAGAGAGGAGTTTTTGACCCTGAAACAGGGTCACCGGATTTTGTTGTAATATATGGGGAGATTCCAGTACTTACTCTAGTTCTCGATGGATGTAGCTTGGATGGAGTGTCTGCAAATATATTATTTCATTAGAGGGGTTGAGGATATGATTGCTTCAGCAGTGGTATCGTATGGGGCACCCACTCTACAGAAATATTCAATAGAGCTTTGGCACATGAGACCTACCTGATGCAGAGGGATGGTAGATGTTTGACTGGGACTAAGGTACAAATAAGGCAGAGTTCTCGGTCGGACTGAAGGCCAAAAAGATAGAGGGATTGTCTTGATAGAGGCCAGAGGGATGTTAGACGGGACAAGGCCCGCTGGGATGATCACCAGAGAAGTTAGTTCCAGTAAGAGGATAGACAGTTGATTCACGCCATCATATAAGCAACGACAAATCAGCGTAGGCCATCGCCACAGATATACCATCTGCGTCGAGATCGGGGGGACACGACAGGGGTAAAAGAGACTAGGGTCAGGGTCTAAAGTCTGGAGATGGATAGGCTGGTAGGCAGGATAATCGCAGATGTCACAGGAGTGGTCAGAGGGGACATTTAAGGATAGACTGCAGGACACCACCGTCACCACTTCGAGAGCCAAAGTGTGTCAAAGAGAGAGCCCATGCAGTAGCGCAGTCGGATAGCGGGGCGACCAATCAGCTCGTCGAGGGTATGTTACATATTTTTGGTAGACCTATGCATGCTATATTTGATTCTTGTAGCACTTTATCATTTATTGCTAGGACATATTTTTGGAAAGTTAAGGTTAGTTACACAGACACTAGACACATATCTTGTTCTCAGTACGACCGCTTGGGACAAGATATACCCTAACCGAATATGTACAGACGTGATGATAGAGGTTGAAGGACATCAGTTATCGACAGATCTTCAAGTGTTAGAGTATCTAGAGTTTGACGCTCTTCTCAAGATGGATTGGTTATCACCCTATCATGCACGGATAGATTGTTATGGTAAGAGGATTGAGTTTCGTATTCCTGGGATACCGGTGTTCTCACTATTTGGATTTGCGACTGACTAAACTATCACTAGAGGACGACTAGCTACAATGCAGGAGATAGAGGCATTTGCGGTTGTAGTTGAGCCAAAGGTCAAGACAGAAGTCAAGATTGAGGACGTTCCGGTAGTTACATATTTTTTTTACGTATTTTCGTATGATCTACCAAGATTGCCACCGCCATGAGCTATTGAGTTTATCATTGAGTTGATACTAGGGACGCAGCTGATCGCTAGTAGACTTTATAGCATGTCACCATCGGAGCAGGAGGAGGTTAGACGACAACTAAATGAGTTGTTGGAGAAGGGTTTTATTCACCCTAGTATGTCACCTTTGGAAGCTCCAGTGTTTTGTAAAGAAGAATGATGGTTCGATGAGGGTGTGCATAGACTATAGGAAGCTGAATCAGGTGATAGTTAGGAAACATTACCCACTTCCTAGGATAGATGATATGTTCGATCAGTTGGCAGGCGCCAAGTTCTTCTTGAAGATTGATATTCGCTCATGTTATCATCAGTTGAGGATTCGAGATGAGGATAACCAAAAGACCGCTTTCAACATGAGGTACGGACCATTCGAGTTCATAGTCATCCCGTTTGGGCTGACTAATAACTCAACTATTTTCATGGATTTGATGCATAGGGTTTTGAGACCGTATTTGGACAAGTTTTTCATAGTATTCATCGACGAAATCTTGATCCACAGTAAGACTCGTGAGGATCACGAGAGACACCTTAGGGCGGTGTTGACGACACTAAGAGAGCACGGATTGTATGCCAAGTTTAGTAAGTGTGACTTCTGGCTGAGTGCGGTAAGATTTTTAGGACATGTCTTCAGTGATCAGGGTATCTCTGTGGATTCAGAGAAGATTCGGGCTATCATTGACTGGAGGACACTTGAGTCTGTTACCGATATTCAGAGTTTTCTTGGACTAACAGGATACTATCGACGATTCGTGTAGGACTTTTCCTCATTTGCAGCACCGATGACGAGACTGACCAAGAAGGATGTTAGATTTGATTGGTCAGAGGAGTGTGAGCAGGCTTTTTGCGAGCTGAAGAGGAGGTTGACTTCTACACAAATATTGACATTGTCGAAGCTGGGCAAGACTTTAACAGTTTATACGGATGCGTCAGGCATTAGTTTTGGATGCATGTTGATGTAAGAGGGTAGACCAATTGCTTATCTTTCCAAATGGTTGAGACCTCATAAGTGGAATTATCCAATGGCACGACTTGGACCTTGCAGCGGTCATCTTTGCACTGAAGACTTAGAGGCATTATCTATACAGAGAGAGGTTCATATTGTACACAAACCACCAGAGTTTGCGATATATCTTCATGCAGAGGGATCTGAATATATACCAGAGGAAATGGCTTGAGCTGCTGAAGGACTACGACTTCACTATTGAGTTTCACCCTGGAAAAATGAATGTCGTAGCGGATGCATTGAGAAGGAGTAGGATTGATAGTCAGGCTATTTTGTGACATATGACATGAGCGTGGCTTGATACAAGCGGCAGCAGTTATGACCCTGACAGAGGTATCGACCCTGACAGAGGTATCGACTACGGCTGAATAGCACATTTGTGGTAAGTTGAGAGTTCCAACCATATCAATTGAGCGAGTTGCCGAGTGTCACAGGGTTGTTGGGCTTTATGAGCGGTTCAGTGGTCTGGCTCGGGACCCAGAGTGCATGGATTGGGCAGAGACCACGGATCATTGTTTAAGACACCGAAAGAGATTGTGGATACCTTTAGATCAGGATGTACGGGACGAGATTCTAGAGGGTGCATATCGGTCTCGCTACACAGTTCATCCTGGTCGTACCAAGATGTACCATGACTCGAGGCGACTATTCTGGTGGCTAGGGATGGAGACTAACGTAGGGGCATACGTCAGGAGTTGTCACATCTGCGAACAGGTGAAGGCTGAGCACAAGAGACCTGGTAGACTATTACAGCCATTACCCATTCTATAGTGGAAATGGGAGCACATCATCATGGATTTCATCAGTGGACTACCGTAGACATCGAGGTGTCACGATGTAGTTTGGGTTGTGATTGACAGACTGAAGAAATCGGCTCATTTCATTTCGGTTTCTATGAGATACACGTTCCTATAGCAGAGCATATTGTTTGAGCGGGAGATTATTAGATTGCAAGGGGTGTTGGTTTCTATTGTGCCATACAGAGATCCCAGGTTGACTTCGAGGCTCTGGGACGCTATGCAGAAACAGTTTGGCACCAGGTTGCAGTTTAGTACAGCTTATCATCCTCATACTGACGGACAGTCAGAGTGATTAATATAGATTTTGGAGGATATGCTTAGGGCTTGTATATTGTCATTTGGGGGTTCATGGGAGGATTATTTTCCTTTATGTGAGTTTGCATATAATAACAGCTATCAGGCGAGTATTGGTATGCCACCATTTGAGGCACTGTATTTGAGGCACTGTATGGGAGGCCCTGTAGATCACCTGTGTGTTGACAAAGCAGTATGATATAGTGACCGTTGGGCCTAAGATAATTGTTGATCACATAAAGAAGATCAGACAGATCCGTCAGAGGTTAGGATCCGCACAGGATAGACAGAAGAAATATGCAGATCGGTATCACGAGGGTCTGAGCTATGAGGAGGACAATATGGTATACTTGAAAGTTTCCCCTTGGAAGGGTCAGCAGAGGTTTAGTATTAAGGGAAACTGGCGCCGAGATTTATTAGACCATTCAGGATCGCAGAGAGAGTGGGTAGTGTCGCTTATTGCCTAGAGTTACCTGCTGAGTTAGCTAGGATTCATCCGACATTTCACATTTCGATGTTGAGATTAGCTAGGTTAAGGCCGACACCGTTGATTGATTTAAGGGTAGATTAAGGTTCAGCCTGACGTGACTTACAAGGAGAGGACAATAGAGATCATTGACCCCAGAGTTCAGATCCTCAAGAACAGGATGCTCTCTAAGGTCCTAGTTTGTTGGCAGCATCATGGGAAATAGGGACTTAACTAGAAGCTCGAGTCGACGATACGAGAACGATACCCTCAGTTATTTCACGGTAAGCCATTCAGTAATGACGAGTTTCAAGATGAAATTTTATTTAGTGGGAAGAACTGTAATGGTCCGTTTTATAAACGTAGTTATTTATTTCGTAATTTCAGACATGGACGCTAACTCGGATCTATGTGGACGCCGCGGGTAGGCTTGGACACACATTGACCTAGGTACACTAGTAAATTGTGTGTTATATTATTTAATTGCAATGCATTTTATGAAATTATTTGTTAATACATCGCATATGTGTATGTTGAATGGTTATATCGTGCGAGGTTGTGTGACGGCTAGTTGCATCGAAATGCGTGTGAACACGAGTATCGAGAGGCAAAGTACAAGTACACTAGGGAACTTGACTAATTCATGTTAATATGACTAAGTAATTCAATTGAAATGGGTAATATAACCATATGCTAATTAAGTTGAAAGTTGAACAATAGGCTATGACGTGCCTCAAAATGCGTGTCGAGACCCGGGGCATCGGATATCAGGTAGCCGAAGTTAGTGGGGCCATGAGTTGCTTAATTTTGATAAATAAACACTAGCCATATGGTTTAATAAGGCTTAAGGTAAGGTACATAAATCAAATAAATGATAAGTCTGTAGTTTGAATTAAATAATCTGAACCATTGATGGAAAACTAGATGATTTCAAATGAGTAAGTCTAGGAGTGTGTGGGCCATTGGAGTCACTCAACTAGATACCACAACGCATGTTTCGAACCATAAGATAATCCTCAGGATACGCAAGCATATTTGATCAAGACCAACATATGTAAGCCACATGAGTGGGATCTTCATCTCCACTAACTCAAATTCTCATGCAAACGAGAAAACTAGAGAATAAGATTGGAATTCAAGCTGGGATCTAAACACCTTGAAAGACATATCAAGTGATCCAACTAATGTAATTCTCTTCCTCATCTCATACGCTTTTCAATGAACCCATTTTTGTATGTTTTCGGTAAAATTCGAGTTGAAGGGTTACATCTTTGGTTTTTAATGGTAACTTAATGAATTATGGGTTTAATGATCATTTCTATTGAGGATTTATCACTAGTTTTGCATGAGTTGGGATTTTTGTTAAATTTGAAAAAAACTAGTGAATGTTGGGATTTGAGGATTTTGACTTAATTGCTTTTCTGAGGTGAGTCTAACTGATGTTTTGGAGTCAAATTGATATGGAGAGGGTATAAACCAGGTTAGAGTAGCTAATTGAGAAGGGAAAGACATAATTCTCGACTTAAGAATTCTGTCATAAAGGGCAATTAGCACGCTAACTGGGTTGGTTAGCAAGCTAATCATTATGGGTTTCCAACTATTTTTCAAAATGAAGAACAGGCGCTAGACAGATCCCCTAGCACGCTAACTTCACCTAACGCACTAGGTAGACCCATTAGCGCGCTAATGACAGATAAAATATGAATTTAAGGGTTGTTTTAGTGATTTTCAACTTAATACATGTCTAAACACTTATAAACAACCTAAACATATAAATTTGGACATCAGGGACTTAGTGGATCATAGCTTGGTGTCAGGGAGTTGAAAGGTCGAATACGGGAGTCTAGGGAGGTCGGAGAGCGGTTTGTGGTTTGTAAAACCCAACTGAAAAACTATGAGTATTTGATTCTATTTAAAATTCATTCCTATCATTTCCTTACTGTTTTACTATTCCATTCTATTACTTGGACATGGGTTGAGATTACTCCCCTAGATTCCCTAGTTGTGTGTTCATGATGCACTGAACTGTAGCACGTATGACCCGGCCCTCAGTGAATGTTAACCTGAGCTTGCCCTTGGTGCACGTGTCGGTGACTCAACAGATTTGGAGAGCACCACGAGGGACCAAATATCAAGCCAGTTGGGCGCGACCACTAGTGGGAACTTGGTGACCCGAAGTACAGTCTAGTCCATCTGGTGCAAGCATACACATTTGTTAGCTTAGCTGTTATTTATTCATGCGATGAGCCGTTTACAGTTGTCTGTCTTTACATTCCACTTGTTTAATTTATAGTACTTCTCGCATTTCCTTACTTTATTTACGCGAATGCTCAGAGGGGTTCCTTAGGATTTTACTTACTGGACTCATCATCTGTCTTTTTATGATGATTGAGTGCAGACCCTTGTACCAGTAGGGGCAAAAGGATCATAGGTGACTACATTTCATTGCCCGCCGTCGAGGACTTACTAGTACTTGCTTATTTAGATATTTTGTATTATTTTGGATATTGGGGGACTTGAGATGACACGGTACATGAATATATACCCTGTTTATGGTATTTATCGCTTATATATAGAGTACTTTTTCGAGTTTTCCACAGTAGGATTTGCTCTTATGAATAATGTTTACCATGCTAGTTACTTATTCTAATTGTATCAATAAAGGCTTCCGTTGATTTATGTTAACTTGTAAGATACAACCCACTTAGGCATTAGAATAAACTGCAAATTATTGAACTTAATGAACATTTAAATACTTAAAGAGAATAAGTTAAGGAAATATGGATAATCCACTAACTAATTCAATAAAACACACGTGGACACGAATTTCGAAAGAAAAGGAGGACGGGCAGGTGTCGGACACGTGTAGTTGGGCCTACCGGGCAAGGAGTACATGGAGATACGTCACTCTGAAGCGGTAGGGCCGCCACTCAATTGGTATGGTCAATTGCCATTTGTGTGGTCTTATTGCATAAGTACGGATGCGTATGACTCACTAGCAATGAATCAAGGTTTAAATCAAAGTTTAATCTTAATTAATCAATCAACACCAAAAAGAATAAAATACCAATGAATAGCAATTAAATTAAATTGAATTAGATCTCACATAGGTTTGATGTCGAAGGAGTTGTTTTATTCACCTTCACTTTAAACTAATGAGATTAGCCAGACATGTTGATGGAAAACCTCAAATTCTTGATGTTCTTTCGTAAAAAAAAATTGGGAACAATGATTTCCCAAGTTACTATTTGTATAAAACCTAAAAAATCTATTCCAAAAAAAAGTACCTAAAAATTCGGACTAAAAAGTGGGTTTTCAATTTCGGGCCGCAGGTCAGGCCCCAGGTCGGGCCGTGAGTGATGTCGTGGCCTGGAATTCGTGAAATAGGAGCCATGACCGAGAAATACAAATTGAGGCACGACCTGGATCACTAGTTTTCTTGTCACAAGCATGAAAATGAGGCCGTGAAGCACGTCCTAGAAATACAACTTGAGCCAAGGCCTGGAAATACAACTTGAGCCACGACCTAGAATTATGTTTTCATCTCTCCTTTGATCATCGTGATCGATTCTTCTAATATTCGCACCAATTCTTCATTTTAAGTCATAACACCTGTAAATTACACAAATGAGAGATTGTTACCACTAAATAAAGATTTATGGTTCAAAATCACACTAAACACTATATATTATAATGTCTAATTATACACTTATCAAGAAGCCTATAGTTTCAAATAAAAATCATACACCATAGATATGCCTCGAGATATGTACAACACTAGAATCTTAGGAGACTAAGTATTTTTCTAGTGTTTAGAGAGTGAATGAGTGGAAAAGGATGGACAAATTATAGACCCTTGATTTACATTGGGATGGACCATAAACATTCAACTAAATAGCTATATAAAGCCTTTGCTTCTCATTCCATGCAAAATAAAGCATCTTTAACAAAATAATTATGGAGCTCTCTTGCTATAGATTTGTGAAACTTATAGCAATGAAAAACAAGCTCATCACCTAAGAGAAATCCTAAGCTTATGAAATCAATCAAGAAACCTAGGTGAAATTTCTATACTTTACATACTTAAAATTGATGAAATTTATATATGTGATTAAAGGGCTTTGTTTGATTCTGTTGTTGAAGTCATTTTAAGGTTTATTTTGATCAAATTAAGGTCATATTTGAGTCCCCAACCTTGCATTTCGAAATTAGAGGTTTTTGATAAAATCTGAGTTTGAATCCCATTTTGGTTTTTCACTGTTTTCAGAAAGTAAACGTTATGTTCTTTGAAAATGGTTTATATATTCGAATTCCTTGCAAATAACCATTGTATTTGCTATAAAGAAGTTTGAGATTTGGAGTTAAATTGACAAAGTTATGATCGATCAAAGATTTCATGTTATTTATGTCAATGAATCTGGATTTTCCTATATTCTGATATGATGGAGTTTTTATTCTTCAATTCTTATTTTGTTTTTGAAATCCTTGCGAAATTTCGCTTGGCTAAGTATATTGGATATCCATTTTTTATTTTAATTTGATCAAGTTATGTCGATTAAAGCTTAAACCACTTAACTTAGTCTAAAACCCTATCTAATGGCCTAAACCCACTCTAAAACATATTAAATAATAACAGGAGTCTATAAGAGAGTCTCGAGAGTTCAGGTGCAAGTTCAGCTAGGAAACTATTGCGTGGAGTGTAAGTAAACTTGTCAAGTTATTTTTCTGCAATTCATTCTATTATTCTAAATCCTTTTTGGTCTCTCTTGAATATATTGCTTTTAAAATCAAATGTCATGACTTGTTTGCTATTCTAATCACTTGGAGAAATTATCTATTCATGGTATTGTTGTGTTTCCAATCTCATAGACCATTTTCTTGTGCCTTATATTTTTCTTGTGGTTATATTTGGTGATTTGAGTCTCAATAGCATGCTATTATTAGTGTAATTTTTCTGAAATGAATGTGTGGACTTATATTCTATCCCATTGTGTTCTTAAGCAATTAGCCGAACCTTGACTTCCTAGGGTGAGTCTCCTTAGTAATAATTAAAGTAGCCCTCGTATCTAGGTCCCTTTACTCGATCGAGATGTCCACAACTCACGGGGTTAGTCTGTAGGGATGTCAGCACCGATTACTTGACATTGTACGGCACACGAGGTTAGAGTCCATGGGTAGTTGACACATTGGGGTTAGTGTAAGGACATGTTACCTTAAGCTGGTGATTAGTGCTAATCCAAATCCTACTTAACCCAAGTTAGGCTCGTGGTTAACTTCGGCGTTCCTCGATTGGCATGTACGTAGGTTCGTATAATGGTTTGTATTTGTTTGGAATGCTTAATGAATTTCATAGGTTGTAGTATAAAAGAGAATTTATATACATGCCTATAATAAAAAAATAAATGAATAAATAATAAATTGTTGGTACACCAAGTGCGACGAGGGGGTCGTGAAATGAATGTGCACACATGAGACACTCATAGGCATGTTTAGTGAATTTATTGGCAATAAAATACACGAAGTATATATATTTATATATATTTGATATATAAATATATATATTAAAACTATAAGTTTGGTTTGAATCATATGGATCATTGGATCACCTCGAGATGAGCGTAAGTGTTTATGGTGTTAAAATTGGTGTCATTTTAGGGAGTGTAATGTTAATACATCACTCACTTGATCATCCTCGAGATAGCGCGATGCGTACCTAAATCATTAAACTTATCCTCACTATTGCATTGATCAATCGAGGGAGTGAGAGGAACCAAGCAGCTGAGGGTTTGATTTGTAGATGATCAATCCAGGAGTTGATTCAACGTGAATTGAGGAGCTTAAACAACTAGAAATCCAAAGATCATCACGTTGGTAAGTTTGGTTTTTGGGTTTTTGAAGTTCAATTCGATGGTGGGTGTTCTATGTGAATTATTGTTATTGATTACTGGAAATGGTTTGTTACCTCACTAGAGGTCCTCCCTGATGAATTTTGAGAGTGTTTGTTGTTGTTATAGGTATTTGGTAATGAAACAGTGGTTGTTACCCTATTTATGGTCAAGACAGTGCGTTCCACCTAGCAAGGGAGAGTGCTCCCTTATTAGTTGGGACGAACCCAAATTGTGGAGCACGCCCCACCAAGTGAGGGAGCACGCTCCCACCACTGAAAACATCAACTGTGTTGTAATTTACTTAATTTTCTAAGGTCTAAGGGACTGACTTATGAGGTTCTAAACATAGGGAATTAAACCTATATTGATCACAAATGATTTGTGATAGGTGTTGCAACACATGGAAAGCGTGAGTGACCCGAAACTTAAGAAGTTTGGAAACAGAAACTTAAACCGAGGAAAGTATGGATTTGCTTATTTATCAATGTTGTCGGGCTATTTTAGTATATGTAGTTCATGTAGTTTATGAACTGAATGGGGGATTATGTACATTGTGATGTTTTTACTAAATGGAAAACGGTGTCTAATGCAATCCACAAGAGTAAATCCTGATACTGAGACCAGGTTATATAGGATACGGGGTTGATCTCCTGGCGTATATGTAACTTCTACTTAGTTAGATAGGTTGTGTGGGTTACATATTCACTATAGGGTTTAAGATAGAACCATTGGACATCAATAGATTGGCTAGATAACACATCGGCCAATGTGTTAGTTTAGTAATCGCATTAATGAGGTCAGTGAGTAATCGACCCTAGTTTTAAAAATAAAATATGAATCACAGTGTAATAGTCACTAACAATTTGACTTGCATCCATTATTTATTGAATTATATGCTTTCCATAATCCTATTAGTCAACATCGATGCATATTGTTATTGCATAATGTTCTTGATTATTATATGGAATGTTGATGGCTTTGTGAATCCCTACTTACTGAGTAAGTTGGAGCGCTCACCCCAATTAACATATACCAATTAGCGCTCTGATTATAAGATAGAGAAGATTTAGGAGTTTAATCTTCTCTTCGATGTAATGAATCTCCCTTGTCATATATATTGGTATAGAATTACGGTTTTGTAATATCACAAGGGATAGAAGTTTTTGTATAACCAAGATTTATTTTAATTTGAATTTATTTTGTATATCGTATTTAAATATCGAAAAAATTTTAATTTCTGCTGCGTTTGACATTTGTTTTACATCGATATTCAATAACAGTTGTGTTTATCAGGAAATAGAAGGAAAGGTTGTTGGCTCTAGTTAAGTCTCATGAGATTAACAAGCCTTAATTAGGGTTTCAAGCCGAGTATCGCCCTAATTAGGTTAGGGGATGCCACAGTTTGGTATCAAAGCCTACGATTTATCACTTTCGAATTAAGTGGTAACTCTGATATAGCTTGGTATCAGAGACTGAGTTTAAGGGCTTTGTTACATTTAATAACTTTGATATAGTTTGGTATCAGAGACTGTTCTGAGCCTACTCCAAAGTTTAAGGAAATTAACTTTGATACAGTGTGGTATTAGAGTTTACTTCAGAAGATAACCTTATTACTTGGAAACAAGTGATAATTTGGATACAGTTTGGAATCGAAGTTTAAGGTTATAGACTCTGATATATCTTGGTACCATACCCTAAGTTTATTAACTCTGAGAGTTGTCTCAAGTTACGAAGAAGCTTAGGACATAATAAACAGTTTTTATCATGATTTTGCGGGGTAAACAAAAGATAAAAAGACTGAGATATGTTATTTGTTGTGCTTTATTATATCTACATGGTAGATATAAGTGTTATGTCTTTCCTGAATGATAAAAAAATGGTTGAAGTCCATCAATTTCTCATGATATGAGAAAGTGTTGAAGGTAAGAGTTCAAGAGAACCTTAACTTTGAGGAGTTTGAGAAAGGAAAGACATAAGAAAAATTCACAAAAATACAAATTAAATTCATTCTTCGAGTAATTGTCTTCAGTGGTTTTTGTTCTCACTGATATTATTAGAAAAATAATAGTAAGTGAAGAAGTATCTATTAGATCTATACCTTGAAACATATATTAGGAGAATGTAATTTATGAAGCAATTGAATATTGAATAAATTTTGGTGGAACTCAAAGATGGTAGACCACTTTGAGATATGATTTAATACTAATATTAAAACTAGTTGATAATTAATGGATGTTATTCAGTTAATAAATTATTGGTTATTGATAAAAGCCTATTCGAAGTTAGGAAACCATTAACGTAATTGTACTTCATAAGTTGTTATGAAGAAGAAATTCCAGATATGGTATGAACCCATATTGGAATGACAAACAAATTTTTAGGTAATGAAAGGTGAAATTGAGAATTTAAAACTGCAGGATAGTTTAATCCAAAACATAGTAGTGAGTTGGTAAGATATCCTAGTCTGATGTTTTAGACTGGTATAGTCTAAATTGGGGAGAATGAGTTATTAACGAATCTAATGATTTGAAGAATCTAAAGAATAATGTACATTGAGTATGAATGAATATTCATTGCTCGGGATTGACAACTCATTCGACAATAAGGTGAAATCAGCTATTCTCAAGAGTTAGTTGAAATCTGGTTGTCACAGTGGTATGATCAGAGTTAAGGATATATTAAAGATGATTTTGGGCGATTGTTGGATCACTTTAAGTAAATGGTAGGAACCATTAGAACTTATTAGAACTCATGATATATTCATGAATGAAGGGTGTTGAGTTTTGAAACTCTATTTTAATCAAGTTGTTATTGTGTTATTAATAATAACATAGAATCTTTGAAGACTTAGAAGATGCATAAGCATTACCATACAACATTGTAAATTATGACGATAAATTGGTTCATACCAGATTTTGCAAGTGCCAGTATTAAGTTTCAAAAGTTAATTACTTGTATGAGTGTTGAATATTCACTGCAAATCGAAGGATTTGACTGGGAGTGAGACAATACGAGATTTTCATATATTCAACACAAAGGTAAAAGATAAAAGTAATCTTGAAATAATTGAATATTACAAATGATCGATCCTTGGATCTCTAGATTCGTTGTGTAATTTATTCAGTTAACTCAAGTATGAGAACTGTGTAAGCTAAAATTAGATATAAGGAAGCCTTGGAGGAAGTCGAAGTATAGTTTAACTACAATGTTTGTTTGATTGTATCTAAACTATAGAAAAAGTTAGAGGTTCATCCAAAAACTTCTTATTTAGGTAAGAATGTGCGTTGACACAAAAAAGAAAAATCGTAGCTTATACTTCTATCTATATATATAGTTCAAGATTTATGAGAAGAATTATTAGAGATTGATAATCTTAAGATAATTAATTTGGTTGTTGTACCAAATATGGAAAGGCATCACTTATAAACAAGAGGAAAGGTATATTGAGAGTAATCATTTTTAAAGATTATTGAGAATCTTAGAAGAATCATTAAAAGACAATCTAGAGGTATAAAGACCGGTGGTTTGGTATAAGCAGTGAATTTTCAAACTGTAGAAGTTTAAAAAGTAGAATTTTCAGAGTGATCGAAATAGAAGGTGAGATTGATACCTTGAATTTCCTAAATTTTAGGAATTCAATCTGAAAACATCACTCAGTAAAGTTGATTGTGTTGACAACGCCTTGAATAGGAAAAGACAGAGGAGGTAGTTACAATAAAAGTTGCATAATAATATCTCTTGAGTGAGATATGAAATGATGAACAATTGAAGTCATGTGCATGCACATCATCAGCTAAGTTGTTTTGATTGGTAGCTACAAGTATGTTCTTCGAAGCTCAGATTGGAGCTAAGCTAATAATAATTAATTGAGTGATGCATTATTGGAGAAATTGATTGAGATTATCCAGTAGGTCAAGGTTTGACTATTAGTTATTAGTATTTTATATGGATAATCTCATATCAGAATTTTGAGCATGTTAAGAAAGTTCTTAGAACTTGAATCAAAAAGCGAGGCAAAAATGCTATAAGAATCTCATAGATTTCTTTAAGAAATTCATGCAGGCGAAACTCAAAATCATTATGATAAAAATGAATTGTTGGTAACCTGGATTGAAAATTGACGGTGTCAATTTTATAAAGAAATATGATATATCAGCAGGAGGAAGTTGAGTGTTATTAACCTGGAGGGTTAAGTTGTTCTTGCCCTATATGAATGAAATTTCATGCTCAGAAATTCATGATGAATTAACATAAGTTGTAATGACAACTAAAGGTTGTTGATGTTGTGATTGTAGAACTGATAGAGTCTAAAATTTCTTGTCAGTATTGTGGTTTAATTCTTGTGGAAGAGTAAGCGATATATGTGTGTAGAAAGAGTTAAGAGTTATGGAGAACCAGAATTATTATTTCGGTGAGGAACCGAAAGTATACTTTCCAGTGGGGAAGAGATGTATAATGCTGGGAGGGACCTTACTCAATCTTAACACTATATATCTATAGCTAATATTAGTTCCAAATAATATTATTCGCGGCTTGTGACTTGGAAGGTGATAGTTACTGGAAGAAATATTTTACTATGTGAGTTCTCTAGTATTAATATTGTCGGGCTATAAACATTAAGGTGTTTCCTTACAAAAAATTTTATGCTTTACTTCATTTTCAATTAGTGTGGAACGAGAAGTAATACATGCAAGTTGGAGCCTGAGTAATTTAGAACTACATAAAACGATGTTAACAGACTGTCAATATACAATTACAACTCAGATAAATGAAAAGATATATGAGGAAGTGTAGATGGTTTGAGTTTCTCAAGAACTACGACTTCACTTTAAAGTATCACCTAAGCAAGGCAAATGGGGTTGTAGATGCCTTGAGTAGGAGAAGAACAATATAGAAAATGTAGCTACTACCAGAGCATCATAGTCTAAACTTCTTAAGGAAGCATCTATGATGATGATTCATGTAAGTTTAGCTTACACATCATCAACTAAGAGCTAGTTTAAGAGCTATTAATATGTTCTTCAGAACTCAGATTCGGACTAAATCGAAGATGAGTCAGTAGGTGATTGGTTATCAGAAAGCTGATCGGGATAATAGAGCACGTCAAAGATTAGTGATTAGTGTAGATCATCCTGATTGGTCAGTTTCAAATAATTGGTGGTTTACGATTTAGGGATAGATTGTGGATTCCAGCTAAGGATCAATCGAGGTAGGAGTTGCTACAGGAATTTCATAGATCTCTTTACTATATTCATCCAGGTAACGCTAAGATGTATCATGATATGAGGTGTATTAATTGGTGGCCTGGGATGAAGACTGATATTGCTAAGTTTGTAAAGAGATGAGAGATATATCGACAAGTTAAGGCTGAGCATAGGAAACCTATGAGGTTATTGCATTCTTCGCCTATTCCAAAATGGAAATGGAAACATGTATCAATAGATTTTATTTGTAGTCTACGTCTGAGTCAACGTAAACACCATGGTGTATGGGTTGTAGTTGACAGGTTGATAACATTTGTGCATTTCTTGCCAGTTTCCATGCGAGATCCTTTTGACTGATTATGCGGGGTGTACGTATGTAAGGTCTTGAAATTTCATAGAGTTCCAATATCGTTTAATTTGGTTAGAGATATGAGATTCACGTCCAAACTATAGAGTAAATTGCAGAGATAACTAAGAACTATTTTTAACCTCAGACGGTATACCATCCACAGACTTATGAGCAGCTTGAGCATTTAATTTTAGTGCTAGAGGATATACTTCGAGCTTGTTTCTTGGAGTTCGGTGGTAACTAGAATAAATACATTTTTCTGTGTGAGTTGATTCAGAACTACACAGAGAGAATTGAGCAGATTCACCAGTGTTTGACTATGGCACAACTAAGATAGAAGATATACACTGATAAACATCATAGGTTATTGGAGTTTTTAAGGGATGATCTTGTCCAGTTGAAAGCCTCACCTATAAAAGGATTGTGCAGGTTTGGATTGCGAGGTAAGCTAGCTTCAAAGTACATTGGGTCGTTGAGAGTGTAAGAAAGGATTGGTCATATTGCTTATAGGTTAGAGTTACCTCCTCAGTTAACTAGAGCTCACAATGTCTTCCACATGTCTATGATTCGCTAGACGAAGACTCTGTTCACTCCAAGGATTGATTGGAATGGATTCGATCTTTGAGAAGACTTATCTTACGATGAGCAGCCAATTCGGATACTTGATTGCATGATTCAAAGGCGGTTAAGGTGAAATAACAATTTCACAGATAGGAACTAACCTGGAAGCAGGAATCTTATTTGAAGGAGCAGTTTTCATTTCTCTTTGAAACTACATGTAATTTTATGTTTAATTTAATTTCGAGGACGAGATTTCTTAAAATTGGGGAAACTGTAACGACGTGTTACCTTAAGCTGGTGAATAGTGCTAATCCAAATCCTAATTAACCCAAGTTAGGATCGTGGTTAAGTTCTGTGTACCTCGATTAGCGTGTGCGTGGGTTTGTATGTTGGTTTGTGTTTGTTTGGAATGCTTAATGAATTTTATAGGTTGTAGTATAAAGGAGAATTTACACACAAGCCTATAATCAGAAAAATGAATAATTAAATAATAAATTGTCGGTACACCAAGTGCGACAAGGGGGTCTTGAAATGAATGTGCACACCCATGTAGACATGTCTGATGAATTTATAGGCGAGAAATTACACGAAGTACACATATTTATATATATTTAATATATAAATATATATATTAAAACTGTAAGTTTGGTTTGAATTATATGGATCATTGAATATCAAAATCGATGCAACCTAATGAATAACATATATCGTATCCTTTGTCGTGCGATATCATTTGATTAAACAAAAGGCATAGAAATTCACCTTTAATGTTCAATCGTACTAGTCTCGATCTTTAAGTAAAACGAAAACATCAAAGTGACATTGATCATATCAATTCACATGGACTTGGCCATTATCAGTCTATCTTATCGAGGGATCCATTGATATCTCTCTATACGAGAGCGACAAATTCTATCTTGATTACACACGTTAACTAATCACAATCTTTATAATTGTCCGGTTAAAGACAACATTTGATTGTGTCAAATTATCATGCTCCTAATATATAAGTCTATGGTAATCTCAAGTCAAAGGACTAAATAATATACCTATCCTGAGTAACACCTATAACTTAATCCATGTGGTGTTCTCATAGCAGTTAGTCTAGTACCTTATTTCCTAATAAGTACTCATGATCTTGATTCGTATCCCTATACGCATGATCATCATGTGACCATCAATCAAGATCCATGCTAGTCTTAATTCAACACAGTTTCCCAATATAATGACCAACTAGGGACATTTAGGATATTTCAACAAATACCCATAGATCTTACTATAAGGTAAACAGACAATCACTTATAATAAAACAGTGAATAAAACCTCTATTTTATTAACTAAGATTATAAGATAAACAATGTTTGTAGATTGACCTAGGGCACATGCCCTAAAATCTCCTACTTGCACTAGGGCCAATCGTTCATGTATATAATATCTAATGACCTAACATGACCATCGTGTTTCGCTTGTGGAAAAGCTTTCATCAAAGGATCTTCAACAATGTCTTCTGTAGGAACTCTGCAAATCTTCACGTCTCCCATCTAAATGATTTGTCGAATGTGATGAAAATGTTTAAGTATATGTTTGGATCGGTGGTGTGATCTTGGTTCCTTGACCTGTGTTATCGCCTCGTTATTGTCACAATACAAGCAAATGGGGTTAGCTATACTCGAACCACACCAAGTTCTGAGATGAACTTTTTGATCCAAACTGCTTCCTTAGTTGCATCGGACGATGCAATATATTCAGCTTTTATTGTCAAATCTGCGACAATTTCTTGCTTCAAACTTTTCCAGCTCACTGCGCCTCTATTCAAAGTAAACTCATATCCAGACTGCGATATGAAGTCATCTATCAGTTTGAAAATTTGCATCTATGTAACCACTTACAACAAGCTCGTATTCCAAACTTCCATAGACCAAGAACACTTCTTTAGTCCTTCTCAAGTACTTAAGAATGTTCTTTATTGCTATCCAGTGACTTTCACCGGGATCGGACTGATATCTGCTTGTTGCGCTCAATGCATATGATACATCAAGTCGAGTGCATAACATGGCATACATGACAGATCTAATAGCTGATGCATATGAAATCGTATTCATGCGCTCCCGCTCATCATTAGTCTTCGGACATTTAGTCTTGCTAAGATTTATGCTAGGAGACATTGGCAATGACCCTCTTTTAGAGTTTTGCATACTGAACCTATTTAAAACCTTATCAATATAAGCACTCGGACTTAGACCGATCAGCCTTTTAGATCTATCCCTATAGATCTTAATCCCAATTATGTAGGCTGCATCTCCTAAGTCCTTCATTGAGAAACATTTCCCTAACCAAGACTTGACACTCTGCAAGGTTAGGATGTCATTTCCAATGAGTAATATATCATCAACATACAGCATCAGGAAAACAACCACGCTCCCACTGACCTTCTTGTATACACTAGGCTCATCTTCATTTTTAATGAAACCAAATTCCTTAATTACTTCATCAAAATGAAGATTCCAACTTCAAGAAGCTTGCTTTAATCCATAAATAAATCTTTGAAGCTTGCACACCTTCCTAGAAGTCTCAGGATGAACAAACCCTTCAGGATGTATCATATACACGTCCTTAAATAACTTTCCATTTAGAAAAGTTGTTTTGACATCCATTTGTCATATCTCATAGTCATAATATGTGGCTATGGCAATTAGAATTCTAATGGATTTAAGCATGGCTACAGGAGAAAAAGTTTCATCATAATCAACACATTGAGTCTGTCTTAAACTTTTTGCTACTAGCCGTGCTTTATAAGTATGCACGTTGCCATCCATGTTAGTTTTCTTCTTGAAAACCCATTTACATCCAATGGTCTTATCACCTTCAGGTAAATCAACCAGGTTCCAAACTTGGTTATCATACATGGATTGCATCTCAAATGTCATGGCACTAAGCCATTTATTTGCCTCAGGGTTAGAAACAGCCTCCTGATAAGTAGTAGGTTCATTTTGATCCATATGCAACACCTCGCTACTATCAGTAATAAGAAATCTAAATCTCTCAGGCTGATGTCTTACCCTATCAGACCTATGAGGGCCTTGTGCTACCTGTGGAGGATCAATTAGTTCAAGACTTAGTTGATCTCCCACTGGCTGTTGAGTGTTTATTTGTAGTTCTTGAATTTCTTTAAGATTGACTTTATTCTTATTATTGTCTTTTGAAATAAACGTTTTTCCATAAAGACACCATTCAGAGCAATAAACACTTTGTTCTCAGCGGGAATATAAAGTAGTATCCTCTAGTTTCCTTAGGATAACCAAAGAACACACACTTGGTAGATTTAGCTGATAATTTTTCTGAGATTTGTCGTCGTACGAAAACCTCATAGCCCCAAATCTTAAGGAAAGACAAACTTGGTCTTTTTCCAAACCACATCTCATGTGGTATTTTATCAACCGCTTTAGAAGGAACATGCTTCAGTGTAAACGCAGCAGTTTCTAAGGCATAACCTCAAAAGGAAATAGGAAGATCTGCATGACTCGTCATAGATCAAACCATATCTAATAAAGTCTGATTTCTCCTCTCAAAAACACCATTCCATTGTGGAGTTGCTGGAGGAGTTAACTGTGAGACAGTCCCACTATTTTTAAGATGATCATCAAACTTTTGGCTCAAATATTCATCACCTCGATCTGATCGAAGTGCTTTAATAGTTTGACCAAGTTGATTTTGCACTTCATTTTGAAATGTTTGAAATATCTCAAAAGATTCACCTTTATGTTTCATGAGATATACGTAACCATATCTACTGAAATCATCAGTGAATATAATGAACTACTGATAACCACCTCTAGCCATTGTGTTTATAGGACCGCATACATCAGTATGTATTAGACCCTATAAATCACTTGCCCTTTCACTGTGTCCAGTAAAGGGACTATTTGTCATCTTGCCTAGTAAACAAGATACACATGTTTCATATGATTCAAAATCAAATGAATCTAAAAGTCCATCTTTATGGAGTTTAGAAATGCGTTGGTAGGTTTAATTCAAATCATTTGACTTGAATCTCTTTGTATATACATTAAAAATGAGAGTATCTATGGACATTTTCATGTTTAGAATATAAAGACCATCACACAAATCAAGCATTCGCATAGAAAATGTCTTTACGAGAAACGGAGCATTTAAATTAAAACCATTCAAATCCAAACATGAAACTGAAATGATGTTTATTCTCAAGGTAGGGACATAATAACAATTATTTAAAACTAAAACAAGTCCACTAGATAAAATTAACTCAAAGCATCCTACAGCCAACGCAGCAACCTTTGCTCCATTTCCAACTCGTATGATGACTTATCCTTTCTTTAGCTTTTTACTTTTGGTGAGACCCTGCACATTAATACAAATATGAGATCCACATCTGGTATCTAATACCTAGGAATCACTAGTAGACAACTTAACTTCAATAACGTAAATACCTGAAGCAGTAGTCGCACTACTCTTCTTTTTCTTTAGATCTTCAAGATATAGCTTGCAATTTCTAAACCAATGTCCAGGTGCATGGTAGAAATGACAATTTTCTTCTTTTTCATTTTCCTTTTGGGACTGCAAAGTAGAAGCAGCATGGGGCAGTAATTGTTCCATAGGCTTTGTGACAGTCACAACAGCCTTGGTAACTTTAGCCTTGCCTTTGCCCTTTTTCTTCAAAGCCTTTCATTTCTGAACAATCAACACACTAGCAATGGGTTTCTTGACATTCTGCTCAGCAGTTTTAAGCATCGAATGCAACTCTAAGATAGACTTCTCCATGTTATTCATGTTATAGTTCATTACAAATTGTGAATAATTATCAGGCAATGAATTTAGGATTAAGTCCGTAGCCAACTCTTGGCTTATGGGAAATCCAAGTCTGTCAATATGGTCAATATAGCCCTTCATTTTTAGAACTTGAGGACTAACTAACGCACCTCAGCCATTTTGCAAGAATGAAGGTTCTAGACTATCTTGAGCCTTTCTTTCTTAGCTTGCTATTGGAACATTTCCTTCAGTGTCGTAGCTATGTCGTAAGCTTCCATGTGTTCCATGTCCTTCTGAAGTTCAGGAACCATGGTTGCCAACATAATGCATGTAACATCAGTTGAGTCGTTGACATGCTTAGTATATGCATCCTTCACGGCTCTTAAAGCATTGGCTGGTGGTTCCTCAGGAATAGGATCATCCAGGACATACAACTTGCATTCATGCTTAAAAAAAAATTCTCAAGCTTCTAAACCAATCAAGAAAGTTTATTCTAGATAACTTATTCTTCTCAAGGATGGATCGTAATGAAAAGGGATTAGTGTGATTTGAAGAGGCCATAGATCTATAACAAAGATTATGCAAAAGTTCATTTTATTATATAAGAATAAACTCCCACTAAATTAATAACCTCCTTAAAAATGCTATTTTAATTTAAGGGACTAAAATCCATAATTCACCTAATTCCAAGACAGCTAAGGCATGAAACTCTAAATTAGGTTATTTAGGTAGGTACCAATTACCAATTACATCATATGTAACTTTTAGTTATTTATGAGATTATGACATCTTATGTCTTAGCATGTTTTATCTCATCTAGTGCCTAAAGCCCAAAGCGTTTTGATAGCTTTATCAAGTCTAACAATTTCAAACAATAGAGTAACCGTTACTCAACTTGCCCCACCAAGATAACACAATACACTCTGCGAAGGCAGACCCATATTGTTGTGATCGAAGACTTGACAAGTGTTTGAGAATTGGTGACACTTGACTTAAAATTTGAAATAGGGATTTTTTTATTTTTTTTAGTGATCGTAATTAAATAAGATAAATATGATATATTAAGATGCATGAATAATCACTAAAAAGTTAGGAAATCATACTAATATTGACTATTGTACAAATTTTTTTAACAACTACGAACAATGAACGTACAGGGGGCAGCGCCCTATTTTTTTTAGACAACAAATTTCAATTCCGAAAATTGAAAATCCCCTAAGATTTCTAATAATTTTAGTCAATCCAATCAACCAAAACGCCTTTATTTTAATTCTGAAAATATTAATTAAAACGTTTTTAATTATCTCGAGCCCACCATTAACTTAATATCTTATCATAATCCAATTAGAATTTAAGATACTTTGAATCCATATCCAAATAGGATTTGTTTTATATCTCACCTATCTTATAGGATTTGTAATTCTAATCTAATTACAAGTCTATCTCCTATCTTGTAAGAATATACTAACGGATTACTACAATGAGATGTATGATCAAAATCAATTTCGAGATATTAATCAGACATTCAACATCATAATCATATTAAATTAATCATATTAACCCAATCATGATCTCTATCATGGAGACATACATAATTATTGAACAAAACGAAATATGTGTCCAAGATCAGAATCATACTAACCTAAACATGAAGTCTACCATTAACATACAAAATTCACATCGTTCGATATAAAAAAAATATATGTTAATCGAAATATTCTTAAGATGAATATTATCATTGAATCATATTATGCGATGTATCAATATACATGAATTAACAACATGCTTTAAAACCAATTCTTGATAACAATTATCACATAATCTATATGAATATCATATATACATTAATCAAGATTATGTTTTCACACATATATCATATATACATCAGAGAAAACATGCAAACTTTTAATAGAACCAAGCCTAATGCTTTGATACCACTGTACGCAGCGAATAATTCAAAAGAAATTTTGAAAAACCCCAACAGGATCGAAATAAGTTCCATTAAACTAAATCTACAAAGTAAATCATACCTTATTTTGTGATTTCCTTTTTCGATTGTTCGATTTTCAAGACGTTCAAGTGCGCGTCCTCTATCAGAAATCCACACACAAACGGTGACCGCAATTTGGAGTGTTAGCCCCAAGGGAGATTGAAAACGATTTTTTTCTCCCTAAATCCAGAGAACTCGAAAATTGTAAAACTAAAATCTATTTCGTATTTAGGGTTTCACCCTTTATTTATATTTAGGCAGTTTAAAAAAATTACACATACGCCCCTATTAATAATTTATTATATAACAAATCGTAAGGGCTTTTATGTCATAAATTTTATCACATAAAATTCATTACTCTGGACCAATTGAAATTGTACAAAGTCATTCTTTATGTGCGACCCAATAGGTTCATGCGACGTTGGCAATGAACCAAAAACTATTTTGGTACACAAGTCATAAGCAGTCTCTAACAAGGCATTATGACTACCCAAGTAGCATTAATATCAACATCGATACAACCTAATTAATAACATATATCATATCCTTTTGTCATGTGATATCATTTGATTAAAAGTAAGGTATGGAAAGTCACCCTTAATGTTCAATCGTACTAGTCTCGATCTCTAGGTAAATTAAAAAACATTCAAGTGACATTGATCATATCAATTTACATGGACTTGGCCATTATCAGTCTATCTTATCGAGGGATCCACTGATATCTCTCTATACGAGAGTGACAAATTCTATCTTGATTACACACCTTCACATATTATTCACACGGTAACCAATCACAATCTTTATAATTGTCCAGTTAAATACAACATTTGATTGTGTCAAATTATCATGCTCCTAATATTGAAGTCTATGGTAATCTCAAGTCGAATGACTAAATGATATACCTATCATGAGTAACACCTATGACTTAATCCATGTGGTGTTCTCAAAGCGGGTTGGTCCAATACCTTATTTCGTAACAAGTACTCATGATCATGATTCGTATCCTTATATGCATGATCATCACATGATCATCAATCGAGATTCACACTAGTCTTAATTCGTTATAGTTTCCGGTATAATGACCGACTAGGGACATTTAGGATATTTCAACAAATACCTATGGATCTTACTATAAGGTAAACATGCAATCACTTATAATAAAACAACAAATAAACCTTTATTTTATTAACTAAAAATATAAGATAAATAATGTTTGTAGATTGACCTAGGGTACATGCCCTAACAGAGTGCGCTGCACCTAGCAGGGGAGCATGCTCCCTTCATCAATTAGGACGAACCTAGTTGGTAGAGCACGCCCCACCAAGTGAGGGAGCGCGCTTCCACCCTTGAAAACAACAACTGTGATGTTATTTACTTAGAATTTCCTAAGATTTTTGGGGCTGAGTTAGGGTTTTAAACATAGGGAATTATACTTATATTGATCACAAATGATTTGTGATAGGTTTTGTAACACAGGGAAAGTGTGAGTGTCCCAAAAACTTAAGAAGTTTGGAAACGAAAACTTAAACTAAAGTAATTATGGATTCACTTATTTATCAATGTTGCCTGGCTATTTTAGTATATGTAGTTCATGTAGTTCATGTAGTTTATGGACCGAATAGGGGACTATGTACACTATGATGTTTTTACCAAATAGAAAATGGTGTCTAATGTGATCAAAGATAGTAACTCCTAAGACCGAGACCACGTTACATAAGATGCGGGGTTGATATCCTGGCCTTTATGTAACTCATACTCAATTAGATAGGTTGCATGGGTTACATATTCACAAAAGGGTTTAGGATAGAACCATTGGACATTAATGGATTGGCTAGACAACACATCAGCCAATGTGTTGGTCTAGCAATCGCATTAATGGGGTCAGTGGGTAATCGACCCTAGTTTTACAAATAAAATGGGAATCACAGTGTAATATTAATTAACAGTTTGACTTGTATCCATTACTTATTGAATTATATGCTTTCCATAATCATGTTAGTTAACATTGTTGCATACTGTTATTGCATAATGGTCTTGATTATTATATGGAATATTAATGGCTTTGTGAATCCCTACTTGCTAAGCAAGTTGGAGCGCTCGCCTCAATTAACATTTCATGAATACCGACGAGCTCTATGACTATGGGATAGAGAAGATTTAAGAGTTTTGATCTTCTCTTCGATATAATGAATCTGCCCTTGTCATATATATATTGGTATAAAATTATAGTTTTGTAATATCACAAGGGATTAAAGGTTTTGTATAGCCAAAATTTATTCCGAATTGAATTTATTTTGTATATTGTATTTAAATATCGAAAAGTTTTAATTTCCGTTGCGTTTGAAATTTGTTTTACATCAATATTCAATATGCAGTTGTGTTTATCAAGAGATAAAAGGAGAGGTTGCTAGCTCTAGTAAAATCTAGCAAGATTAACGAGGCTTAATTAAGGTTTCAGGCCAAGTGTCGCCCACATTAGGTAAGGGGATGCCACAGTTAAAGTCCTTGGTGACACTGGAATTAGATTCCCTAGTGATATTGTGGATTTATAGGTAGATGTGACGTAGCTCACGACCTACTTGGACCTAGATCATTACTACTTAGCGTAGTGTCAATCTCAATTGTTTAACTCTGGTATTTCCTAGCATATTGTCTGATTCAGAAATTCTTTGTCATTGATATGCTTTTAAACACCATTTGCTATATTTCGAATTTTAGATGAATAAATTCCATTTTTACTTAAATTACACACTGTGCTCACTATTTTGTTTGTGACGGTGTGTGCAGAGCTTTTGAGTAGCAAACCGAGGATGGAGAAGATCGACAACTATTTCTGAGCCCTTTGGCAATCTGTCACTTCTGACCTTGTAGGTTATTTCGGTATTTTGATGTATTATATAATTTATGTCCTTTAGTTAGATTTTGGGGTTGTATATTGGGTTAAGCGTTTTAGTTCCCCGACTTTTCATGTGATCGTTGTTTCCTGGTTTCCACACTTAGGATTTATCATATTGCTTCCGCGTAATTGCTAAGACTTCTACTAAACTTAATAAACAATAAAAAGTCTCAAATAAATCTTGTAACTCAATAATAACGTGACATGTGTATTACTTATCGTAAACGCGTATAACGAGGATAATAGGACAAAAAGACTGACTAATGCGTAGTTAAGTCCTACGTAGCAGAGATTATAGATTAATTACGGGATTAAACCGGCGATGCCCTAGTTTAGAAAAAGGGGTCGTCACAATTTATCTATTGTCGACTTATCCCAATTCCCAAACAATAAAGTTTGATCAACTGCCAACAACCAATTGGTCACAATGGTAAAGAAGTAAAGAACTCGCTCCCTTTAAGCAAGGTCTCGATTTTGAATCACGTGGATGAAAAAATGGGTTTTGAGGACCTCAATGCCTGAGCATGCAAACACGCTAGAAATAAAAAAAAAAATAAAAATTGATCTACTAATAAATTCCGTTAGAAATCTTATCTTATTTGGTTTCTTTTATGTCCAACTTCCATGAAAATGAACCAAACAAGACCATAAGGTATTCAATGGTGTGAAGCACCAAATAGTTTGAGGTTGCGAATTGACACTGGTAGAATGTCTTGACTACTCGATGTAGCAATTAATGGACAATTAATTTTTTTTGAAGTAAAATATAAATTTCATTAATCAACAAAGGCTCGATACATCACACAACACATGATCAATTGCCCTAATAAAAGTACATTGTTTCGCTAATCTTATTTGTTCAAAAGAATATATATTTGCATGAATTTGGACGTGGATGCGACTATGTAACATTGAAATAGTACGTCACAATCATGGACTTTCTCTACAAACATTTAGAACACGTGACAACGCATACAAACACAACTACAACCACATAATGAAAAACTTAAAACTTTCGCATAATGGTCAATTCACTTGACAAATTAAAGAG
This sequence comes from Stephania cephalantha, assembly GCA_039657325.1. Taxonomy (NCBI): domain Eukaryota; kingdom Viridiplantae; phylum Streptophyta; class Magnoliopsida; order Ranunculales; family Menispermaceae; genus Stephania; species Stephania cephalantha. The sequence goes on along the minus strand of CM077573.1, from coordinate 9,928,287 downwards.
TATTAATTAACAAGTATTCCTTATCATTTGAAGGGATGTCTAGCTAGCTACAGAGACTCAATAAAACCATTATGTGTCTCATAAACTTGTGTTTAATTTACATTACTTATAAATTACCTAAAGTCTTTTGAGCTTCCTTTACTTTACTAATTTGATGAAAATTAGTATTAATGTGAGTAGCTTAACAAGGTTTTCCCTAAGCCTATAGAAGGGCGCTTGTACCATCAAATAAAATGTCGAAAGTTCTAATGCTCACGAGGGCGATAAGTTTTTGGCAATTTTAGAAGACTAAAAGCTTCCGCAGGTAATTTGTGATGACCCCTTCTCAAATTAGGGCACTGCCTAGCTTAATACCATCATTAAGCCTTAATCTCAGCCACAAAAGACTTAACAACATATTAGTCAGCCTTTTCAAACTTTTCTTTAAACTAGCTAACTTTAAAATAAGCAATACATTGTTCTCTTGTCAATTAATATTTCAAAGTTAATTAAAATATTTAAATCTTAATCTTATTCAGCAGAAGTCTTAATAAATTAGCGAAAGAAATTAATGTAAATTCTAAGTATGCTTGGAAAACCAGGAAAACAAAGCTCACGTGCGTATATATACAACAAAATAGTGATGATGATATATCAACATGTGTATAGTCGGGTAACTCTCTCAACCCATAAATACAACTCCAAAAGTATATGAAATTCATATATAAGTCATACAACAAAACCAAAACCTACAAAATCAAAGGTAGCAGCACTTTATTGGCTCAGAGGTAGTCGCCAATCTTCTCTTTGCCTAGTCTGATACTCGATGGATCTGCACTTACAGTCATAAAAAGAACGGTGAGTACAGGAAAGTAGAAAGAAACACTAAAAGATATTTATCCATATTTTCAAATATACAAGTATCTGAAAGTATAACAATAGCAACTATGCTGAAAAAGAATCATGCTATAAGATACCTAAGTTAAATAATATGAAACTGACACTAGGCTAAGCAATAATGATCTAGGGCCTGTCGGCTGTGAGTTACATCATGTCGGCCTTATTCCAATATTTAGGGTGTAATTTATCTTATAGATGCCTTCATATCATTACAAATGCTAATTACACATGTATAAATACTCACAAATGCCCTTAAATGTGTAGTATACTTGTCAACAACCCCAGGTTCCATACCCCGTGTACTTCACAAGCTAGTGGTTAGATCCCGAAAACCTTAAAAGTCTGGTGATCCTATGTGACGCGGTCGTCTCTATAATATCATGGTCCTAGAAACAAGACCTACTTTCATAGTTCAAGGAGTGACACATGTTAAGAATCCAACAATGTGATTGCATAACTAATGCACAAAAGAAAATGGATTTACAATACCATATATCACCTACCTAATAGCATGTTATTTCAATTGACTAAATTTCTCAACAAATCAAGAATGACATAGCACATGATTTAGAATTAATAAAATCACTTAATCAATAAACAATGTCATGATAGCAAACTCATGAAATGAGATGGAACAACAATTCATGACATCAGAGTACAACAGATAAATCAGTCCAAATGACTGTAAATAAATAGATAATAGGAATGAAATGTAAATAAATATATCAACCATTTTACTTACAATCCACGCAAAGTTCGTAGGCTAATTCGACCTCTCGACACTCGGTATCTCGCTAACAACCTATTGAGAATCTTCCCTAGATTCTCGAGGCTAATTAGGGAATTTTAGGACTTATACAAACTATCAAATGGCCTTAATTGTGACCCCACAATCCATTGACTCTCCACTTACTATTCCTTGATAACACATAATGTACACAATTGGTCTTGTGACGTGTTCACACGTATCTCGAGGAACATTTATTACTAATGTTTTATTTTTCTAACTTAGGCTTCATTTATACAAATTAAACTATAGCCACATCAAATTAACTATTTAAGTCACATTAACTTAAATATAGCCACATCAAATTAACTATTTAAGCCACATTAAATTAAATTAAATCACCACATCACCCACTACCCTGGTCTCACACTAATATGCATCTCGAGGCGCATCTCCGCTCACGTCTCGACAACTCCGCAGGAGATTATTCGACTACATGGCATTCCGTTATCGATTGTGTCAAACAGAGGGCCACAATTTACATCTCATATTTGGCAGAGCATGCAGACATAGTTCGGTACGTGGTTGGATCTCAGTACAACCTATCATCCACAGACTGACGGACAGTCAGAGAGACTGATTCAGATTCTCGATGATATGCTGAGGATGTGTGTGTTAAAGTATGGTGGATCATGGGAAAATTATCTTCATTTGTGTGAGTTTGCCTACAATAACAATTATCAGGCCAATATTGGTATGCCACCGCTTGATGCACTCTATGGTAGACCATGCGGATCTCTATCTTGCTGGGCGGAGCCCGAGGATATAGCGATTATTGGGCCTGAGATTGTAGTGGATCACACAGAGAAGATACGGCTAATCAGATTGAGGCTGAAGGGTGCGCATGATAGGCAAAAAAAGTATTATGACATGTATCACGGCGAGTTAGAGTATGATGTCGGGAGCTATGTGTATTTGAAGGTTTCTCCGATGAAAGGTCACAAGAGGATTGAGATTAAAGGAAAGCTTGCGCCGAGTTTCATTGGTCCGTTCAGAGTGAAGAAACGAATAAAAAAGGTTGCATACGAGCTAGAGTTGTCACCTCAGTTGTCTGGGATCCACCCTGTATTTCATATTTTTATGCTTCGACCGGATAGGTCGAGAGAGGCCAGACGACTGACAATAGACTTGAGCCAGATAGACTTGAGGGATGACATTACTTATGACGAGCAGCCTATCTAGATTCTGGACCGTAAGGTGAAGATTCTTATGAATAAATAGATCTCATTAGTCCTTGTCAAATGGCAGCATCATGAAGATAAGGTGCTGACGTGGGAGCTCGAGTCGTATATGCGCGAATACTTTCCCTATCTCTTGTGAGTTTCAGTAAGTCCTTCCTTGTGATTTGTTTCAATTTCAAGGACGAAATTCTAATTAGTTGGGAAGACTATAACGACCCTAAAATCTAAATCATGCCACATGTCATTTCAGGGTCGTACGTGAGACCCACTTGTCGTGATACGCATGTCCAATTCTCGGACGTCGACACCGAGGTATGATATTTTTGGTTGATGCTTGTATTATTTATTATAGAATAATTGGACAATTTAAATTAATTAGTTTCAAAAATTTGCGAGTAAGGTATACGCTGGGAATATAGGTGTTGAGATATTAGCGGAGACGTATCTCGAGTTGTGTGTCGATGTGGGACCGAGGAAGAGATTTATGGAGTAAGTTTTAATTGGGCTAAATATGATTTTATAGCAGCTTTGATGTGGCTATGCTTGGTATACAATTAATGGGCCTAAATTAGTGTAGCAAATTAAATAGCTACATGATGTGCATCGAGACACGCATTGAATAATCTAGAGATAAAAGGAGTTAACTATTGGTGTCAATTAGGAGTGGTTAGTGAGACAAGTGTTTCAATATACACCATTAGACATGTCTCGGGATACGTATGTGAAAATGGATGTGTGGCTATGGTTCAACCATATCCATTCCCATATAAAAATCATAAACCAACCTTATAAGATATGTTTTTTTTTTCATCTCATCGATGAGCAAGAAGAGAGAGTTTGCAGGAGTCATCAAGGAGGAGGAGAGGTGGAGAAAAACCAGTGAGATTAGTGAAGCTTTGGTGATCAATCTTGGTGTGTGCATCAACTAGGTAAGTTCATACGCTAATTCATTTAATTTAACTTGATAAATTCATGAATTTGATTGGTTGTTAATGGGAAGTCAGTTACGGACCCTTGGCAAAAGAGAGCGAGGGATCCGAGCCGTGGGGGAGGCCTAGACATCCAAGAAACCAGAATTCTGCACCGCAGAATTCAGGGTTCTGTAATGTATAGCGCGCTATGCCCTCTGGGTAGCGTACTAGAAGTTCTAGGCAGCTAGGTGTTGTTCGACAAGAAGAAAACTAGCGTGCAATATGTTTTCACCTAGCGCGTTAAATGACTTCCCTAGTACATAACCGAAGCTCGGGACAAACTTTTGAAAATTTTCAAAACTTATTAAACCCAATTAAACAAGTTTTAATCCAACCTTATCAACTCTAATACACTCTAAAACATATCAAACAAATCTAGGGAACGAGGGGAGGTCTCGGGAGTTCGGGAACGCGTTTTGGGGTTTCGAGAGGCCGGATAAGTTAGGAAAAAGCTTTATGACTTGTAAGTAAACCAACTAGAAAATTTATTGTATTTCATTTTAAGTTATTGAATATTGTTGTTCATTGCTTTGTTATCTATCCTTGGAATTCTATTCTGATTGAGTTGTCTGAGGGCAAGTGAGTCAATGATGATCCTTAGAAGGAGTGGATGGCTAAGGTAACATACTAGAGTCATGACCTCGAGATGCACTGCACTAGGTACTGATTCTTAACGGGTTGTGAGTTCTTAGCGTGGTTGTTCTAGGAAGTCTCACTATCTCGTTTGTTTAGGGCTTGTGAGTGTACCAAGTCCTAGAACCCGAGTCTTGATGGTTTACAAGGACTCAACGACCTGTTGGTCAGGACTACTTGCACCTCTCTATTTGCATCCCTGGACACTCTTGTATCGATTGCTTTTGATTTATTTACTGTCTTTTATTTATTCATGCATCCATATACCTTTCTTTCTATCTGCATGAATATAGACTGATTTATTAATTTCGAAATGTTGTTTAGTATCTTATTGGCGTTACTTACCTGGGCTCGTCATTCTTAATTTTGACTGAGTGCAGATTCGTAGTCGAGTAAGGGAAAGGGACCAGTATTGGGAGATATACTGTGAGGACTTTGGAGCGGCCTTCCCTCTCGTATTTTTGTAGGTTTTGTATTACTTATACATATTGTTTTTATCACATGGGGTATCTGGGTTTTGTGAAATACTTTGGGACATATATATGATATTATTTCTTTTTCCTCTGGTTATTATACATATTGACCGAGTTATGCATGGTTTCCACACTCTAAGATGTCCTAACTGATTGGTTTAGAGTTGTTTTAAATTTGTTAAGTTTAAATCGCTTCCGCGTAACCTTTGATAACTTACAAATTTGAATAACTCACTATAAATGTTAAATTTCGTTGTCTTGTAATGAAAAATGGTTAGGAAGGCTGACTAGGCTTGCGTCGACGTCGCGAGGATTGACTTGGGGTCCACGTAAGTATAGGACGGGCGGGGCCCAGTTTGGGTTATGGAACTGGGGCCGTCACATGCAGGCACTGTTTGGCACCAAATTAGATTTGAGTACGGCTTATCACCCTCAAACAAATGGAGAGTCGGAGCAGTTAATTCAAGTATTAGAGGATATGATTCGCATGTGTGTACTGGAGTATAGTGGTTCTTGGGAAAAGTATCTTCATCTGTTTGAGCTTGCTTATAATAAGAGTTATTAGGCCGGTATTGGGATGGCATCGTTTGAGGCACTCTACGGTAGGCCATGCAGATCACCATCTTGTTGGACAGAGCCCGAGGATGTGGCAGTTATTAGGCCAAAGATTGTGGTAGATCATACAGAGAAGATACAACAGATCAGGCTACATCTGAAGGGTACGTAAGAGAGACAAGAAATATTACGACAAGTACCACAGTGAGTTATAATATGATGAGGGAGCATAAGTGTAATTGAAGGTCTCGCCTTTGAAGGGTCACAAGAGATTTGGAATCAAAGGAAAGCTTGTGCCGAGATTTATTTGTCCTTTCAAAGTCAAGAGGCGAGTCGGCAACGTTGCATATGAGTTAGAGTTACCGCCTTAGCTAGCCGGAATCTTCCCTGTATTTCATATTTCGATGCTTCGTTGGATAGGTTGAGAGGAGGCGTACGACCAATGGTGGACTTGAGTCAAATAGATTTGAGAGATGACATCACCTACGAGGAGCAGCCTATTCAGATATTAGACCGTCAAGTGAAGAGACAGAGGAATAAGGACATCACGTTTGTCCTCGTCAATTGGCAACATCATAGGGATGAGGAGCTAACTTGGAAACTTGAGTCCTATATGCGCGAGCGCGTTCCATACCTATTTGATGCCAGTAAGTCTTACTTTAAGTCATTTTAATTTCGCAGACGAAATTCTTATTAGTTGGGCTAACTGTAACGACCCAAAAATTTTAATCCGTGCCACGTAGCATTTCAGAACTGTGCCTTGGACCGTCGTGACGTTGCACACTCGGTCAACCCTCGGGAGTCGACACCGAGGTATTTTTATTTTTTGGTGATTTGTGTATTATCTATCTAAAATAAAAATGCCTGCAATTTTACTGCTTTACTTTGATCGTCGGTTTACGAGTGAGGTAACTTCTCGAGATACGTGCGTTTACGGGTATGGCACTATAGTTTGATCAATAACAACAACAACAACAACAACAACAACATAGCATCAATCCCAAATTAATTAAGGTATGGGACTATAGTTTGACCAATAAATAAAAATAAATAAATAACAAAAAATCAGAAAAAAAAAATTAGAAAAATTTAAGAAAATTCGAAAAAAAAAACTTGGAAAAAATAGAAATAGTTGAGGTAACTAGAGGAAAGTTGGTTATGGGGTTTTTGGGGATTTTATTTACACCGAAAATCTCCCCCAAAAAGCGTGCCACCGATACGATTTTCCTACCATTTAAGGATTTTAAAAAAATCTAAACTTTATTAAATATGCTCAAACACACCTAATTTATTGTAAATTGATACCAAGAGCCTAGGAGACTAGTGCCGAGTACCGGAGTCAGTTTGGGGAGTGTGTCAAAGCCGCAAAGGCATGACAGCGTGGATCCGAGGTAAGTAAAACCAGCTAGGAAATGCACAGTAGTTCATTTGAGCTTATATTTTATTGATATTGTATTGTGTCCCTTTTCTTGAAATTCCCACCAATCTATGAGTTCCGAGGGTCAAGTGAGTGATGAGAGTGTCTCTGATGGAGTGGTTGCCGGCTTGCAACCAGGGCCATGACCTCGAGTCACTGGAGTAGTTGGTCAGAGTGAGATGTGTTTTATCTGAGGCACCATTGATAGCCCTCATTCGCAACGGTCTAAGCATAGCAGGTGATGTGGCTTCCTACAACCCGAGTCTGTTTGGCGTTGTCGCGACTCTATGACCCCGACCCTATGGCACTTGCACTCGATGGTCTTGAACTACTTGGGCACCTCTCTATTGTTTGTTTTGACACTCATTCCTCGTTGTACTTTCATTTTTACAGTCTTATTATCATGCATTCCATATAGCTTTCTTTCTATCCGCATGACTTTTAGACTGCTTTATTTATTTTGAATTAATGCGTAGATCCTACTGGCTATTACTCACTAGACTCTGCATTCTTGTGTTTGACCAAGTGCAGATCCGCAGCCAAGCAAAGGCAAGGCGCCAATACATGGCGATCTACTCTGAGGATATCGGAGCGGCCCTTCTCTACTCACTTTTATAGGTTTTTTTTGACTATTTGTATTACTTATATATGATGTTTTATCACACTTAGGATACTTGTTTGGGTAGAAAGATACACATGACTTGTATATCATTTGTTTAATTGTTACACTTGACACCAGATATACATGATTACACATGTTTACAGGGTTCAACATTTAGGATGTCCGACTCTTTTACTTTATTGTTAAGTTATTTAACGTATTAATTGCTTTTGCTAACTTGCAAAACTTGAAAAATACTAATAACTCGATGTAAAATTATGAATTTACTTATATGGATGGATCAGAAAGCTAATTAAGCTTACATTGACTTTGCGAGGCTGACTTGGGGGTCTACGTGGGCTCAAGCCGAATGAGGCCCAGTTTGTGAAAAACTAGGCCGTCACAACTATACATTAATAGCGTGTGCAAAGACATCTACTCGAAAGCTATTCAATTCCCTAATTACTTTTCTAAACAAAACTACGACTAGGGTCAGTGGGATCTTGTGCACATCATGTGTACCATGATTATGCACCTCACATGCTTACCGCACCTTTTTTCATATTCACAACTAATTAGCACGCCCCTTTAAGATGCTATCCAACCACGTGGAATTGGGCAGGGCCTCTCCCTTACACATTGACAACAAAAAAACATATATAGTAGCACCAAAATATATACAAACTAACAAGTACTTTTAGATAAAGGAAGTAATTATTTGACAAAAAAAGGAAAATATATTAGATAACATGTTTGGATGCATGTTGTTCCCGTGACCCCGTCAATGTATTTTGCATCGAGATTTGTGCGGATATATTGTAATGTGCATCTAGAGGCACCACCAACTCTATATTATAGAGAGCCCGTATTTCAAACTTCCCTGAACTAAATCTCAAATACTAAAGGCATGGTTTGATCTTGATAGATTCATGATTTAGGCCCTAATAGTGTATTGACAAAACACCGTATATCTTATTAATGAAAGTACATATATGTCACTCTAGCATTTTTATTAGAAAACATGTGAAGCTGCAACAAAAAAATATATATGTTAATAAAAAAAGCAAAAAAAAGTGAATAACTAATTTAGAATATAAAAACTAATAATTTTAATCGATTTCTCATAAGATATATACATAAAAACTTGTACTTTTCAAATAACAAAAAGAAAGGCATCAAGACAAATATCTAACTAAAGAAAAAATAAATGATAAAAATAAAGTAGCAAACTAAATGAAATTAAAAGTAGGAGTAAAAGTTAAAAAAAAAAAGAAAAACACTAATATTTAGCGTAGGCATTTTCTATTATCTTAGTACTATTGCTCAACTAGATATATATGGGATATCAAATGCAAGTTGCTTTCAGCTGCAGCTCAAGGTAGTCGCCTTGTATATAGCTCTGCCCATGGACTAAATTATATATAGTTGCATCAAAAGTAAGTCACCCTAGTAATTTTTTGAAATTGTCGATACAATAAAATAATAATGTAGATGAAGAAAATGCTAGTCAAGGGCGACACGTATTTGACGCGATTCGAAACATTTCGGGACTTATTAGAAGAACACCTTACTTGTAACCAATAAAAGTATTGTGGTGGGATGACACAGTCCCTCATTTTTTAACCAAAGGTCTCGAGTTCGAGCCCTGATAATAACTTTAAAACTCTTTTTTTATAATTAAGAAAGGAATCAACATCTTATCTTGCCCCCACTAAGGCTTGAACTCACACCCTCTTATAACGTTATCACATACCAAACAGTTGTGCCACTTGATTGGCGAAAAAAAAAAAAAAACTGTAAAACTCTTGGTTAAAAGTTATTGTCGTCTTTGTGGTCTTTTCAGTGTAATGCTCTGAATATCTTGAGTCTCGACAATAATCCAAAAAAAAAAAAAACAAAAAAAAAACCTTTGTATATATAGCATATGCATCATGAGGTACGTTGAGATAAACCATATGTGTATGTGTATTTATATGGCTTTATACGTTGCTTGTTGAAGCGGATTGAAGAGAATTTAGATGAATGATCATGATCTTGGTATTAAAGAGCGAGATGAGAAGTTTATGAATTGGATCATAAAGGAAGAATTAGATAAGGAAAATAGAAGACTAAGAACTTCTACTACTACAAACTACTACTACAAAGGAGAATAGAAGAAATAAGATAGTTGGAATGAGAAGTTTTCATTCAACTTGGTGTGTGAATTACAATGGGGTTGACACCCTTTATATAGGCCATTTGGTGATGATGATAATTGTACTTATACAATGTATACAAGTTATACATACACCACAAGTCATACAACACATCACAAGCAACATAGACAATACATGGAAGAGTTGATGTACATTGGAGAGGATTACAAGTTACATGACAATACATAGACAAGTGGAGGTACTATTAAGTGAGAAATACAAGTTACATGACTACACAATATGTCGGTGTACATGCATGGTCATCCATATTCCACAACACTCCCCTCGGATGACACTTGCTTAGAGATTGTGCATTGTTAAAACTTGTACTTTATGCAGTTGGGGAGAAAGGCAACTGAAAGCAAAGAGACCGAGCGAGCATTAAAGTCATAATTTTGTGACAACCACTACTTTCCACCATACTTGCACACCCTTTAAAGATCCAAATTTAAGCAGATGAAGATATGAATTTATATATATATATAGTGTGTGTACGTGTGTAGAGGCAATGATGCCACTCATTTATATGGGGAGGAGTATTTTTAAGTAGAGGGATGACGTGTTTTTCCCTTTGTGACGGCGCAAATTAATTAAATCAAGATTAAACTTTAATTAGGGATTAGCGACTCGTAATTTTGCTGACATGTTAAGCTCAGTCGACACCTTGGGCTTGAATTAAAGCCGAGGTAAACTTGTTCTATTTGCGTGGTGCATGTATATTTTGTGAAATTTGTCGTGAAGTATGAATGATCATGCTTGCACACCAACATGATTGTGCACTCATGTAACTTGTATTTCTCTGTTGTTGTACACTCATTTGTATGTGTAGTAATGTAACTTGTATCCCTTAAATTCCAATATACACTCACTATTCTATGTATTGTCATGGTTACTTGTAATGTGTTGTATGATTTATGTTGTTGGTGTAACTTGTAAACTTTGTCTAAGTACACTTTCTCATCATTGCCATAGAGCTCGTATAAAGGGTGTCAAATCTCTTGTAAACACACATCAAGTTGAATAAAAAACTTCATATTCCAACCCTCTCATTTCTCTCTTCTCCTTTGTAGTAATTTTTAGTTTCTTTACTTCCATGCTCTAGTTTCTAGCAATTCCGAACTTAGTTCATAATGCACTATCAACATGAAGCTTGCTCTTGCACATAGGAGATTTTAAAGTTCAAGAAAGGCTTGTGGAGGAGACAAAGCTAAGAATGTATATTTTTTGTTAATTTAAATAATTTCAATTTGTTTTCAAAAAAAAGTTTGATTTATTTCTATACTATCATGGTTAATCTCTTTTTATTACATGTATCATTTATGTATACATATTTTATTCATACACTATGCAATATAACATCACTGAACGCGAAAGTATGCTCTGTAGTTGCGTATTGGACGATCTTCTACATCAGAAATCAATAGTCAATCAATATGTCAGATAAATAGTTTTCTTTCTCTATACTATAAATAGTTAGTTATACTTTATTCTTGATTTTATAATTCAAAATAGTACTATGAGTTTGAGTTGATAGTGGGCAATGTAATCATTCTTTTAACATATAAGAAATATATCAAATGGAGAATCACATGCTGAAGCGATTATCAAATTGAATTTTCTTTTAGCACTATACCAAAACTTTATCGTCTGCATGAGCCTCAACATTCAGCATAAGTATGATGACTACATATATGATGCTCTATTTATAGGCTTGAGAGAGAACATTTAAGCTTCTCTTATTAATACCAATTTTCATTAAATTGGTAACCTAAAGGAAGCTCAAAAGATTTTAGATAATTCATAACTTACATAAATTAAACATTAGTTTATGAGACACATAATGGTCTTATACTTCATTTCAATATGTGGGTCACATATAGCTTAATGGTTCTCCCACTTGACCCCATACCCAAACATCACATAACTTCTATATTAGGCATGTAGGGAACTCTTACAATGTTGTATGTCGTTTTCTTTTTCATATATGCAAATTAAAACTAGCTAGAACCTTGGATCAGCTTCACTCATAGTTATCAAACTTTTTATAAGTTCCACTCATGCATGCTCATTCCATCCATCTTTTGTTAAGCGGTCGTTAAGTAATGTTGACGTAACGATGAATTGGCGCATATGTGGTGTTGACATAGCGTTGACGTGGCTAGGGCATCCAATTTAATTAAGTTCTTAAAAAATTTGACATTTTTTTAAGAAGATTGAGTAAATTTAATGTCATAGCCACGTCAATGCGACATTAGGGAGAATTTAATTTCTATTGGTTTAAAAACTTGTCTAAGAAAATTGAGTAAATTTGATGCCCGCACTACGTTGGCTCATACATCAAGCCAATTTAATTTCTTTTAGTTTTAACAATAATGTTGACATTTGTTTCTTAAAAAAGATGATTAAATGCATGTGAATTTAAAATAATCATGAGTAAATTTGATGCCTTGTCCACGTCAGCACCAACTCATCATCATTTCGACAGGTTACTCAACGGCCACTTAATGGAATATGAATGCATGGAATTACCATGAGCGAAACTCTTGAAAAGTTAGATGACCATTTTTTTAAGAAAAAAAAAGAAAGTTTTTATTATCAAAATGTAACAAAGATTAAGTTTTATGACCATGAGTGAAATTCACCCGAGTCGATCTTCTTACGCAAAAGTCAAAATATTGTTTAGTTGTTCTCTTAAATTTTTTTGTACTGATTTTTCGGCGCTCGAAGATATACGAGACTTCACCACGACTAGTTCCAAACTCGGGGTTGAAAGGACCTCTGAGTGGTGGCGCCTCTGACGAGGGAGTTATTCTCTTATTTTTCTTGTAATGACATGGTAGAGTGTCTTTCCATTTTAGAACAACAAAACATGCACTTTACTTAACTTCTTGTCACGCTCACCTAAAATAATAAGAAACTGAACTTACTTTATAAGTTAAGGCAAACAACTAACTTTCTATAGTCTCGTCGATTTTGCCATTTGGCATAAATCTGCGGGCTTTTTGGCCTCATTTGGTTCGTTTTTGCCAACTTACAAGTGCAATGAAAGATCATATTTTCATGTTTGGTTCAACATTAAACTTGCAGGGTTCCAAATTTTTAAACAATAAAATATATGAATTGACACAAATACCCTTCATATAAAAGAAATGGATGTAGGTAATAGAAAGTAATTAATGAGGGGTAAATGCGTCAACAAACTCCTAAAAGATAACTCCCTTAAGTGGGGTGGGGGAGATATCTCTCACCCTTGGGTGTGAGATCGGAGATAACTTAGAGGGAAGTTAGGCAACCAAACAAGATTAGTTCCAACTCCCTTCCAAGTTATCTCCTGGAAGTTAACTCCACCTCTAACCAAATAAGGCAGAGTTAACTCCACTCAATATTTTTTATTATTTTATTTTGTTTTTTTAAAAGGAGGTAGTGCTCCGAATATTTTATTGATAGTTAAAAAAATTTACGGCTAGAAAATGTTTATCCTAAACACCAGTCAGTTAAAAGTCCGATTTACAAGATCTATAAATCGAACGACATTCCAACCAGGAAAAAAGAGAAATAAAGATGGACCTTACATAATTAATTCATAATTGGACATAACAACAATAACAAACCAAAGTGATAGGATAACCCACTTTGAGAACCAACTTAGTCGGGCACTATATGATACACCTTGAGATATGTGTAGGCGGCGGCGGTGAACTGAAGTGGATGTGGTATGTTTTTTATCTAAACCACTCGGTATTCAGATTATTTGACTACTCTAGGTTTGCTCCGAGCTGCACACCATATAGGTGGGGGAAGTTCCCAACTTTAGTTTTTCTATTCCTAGGACTCGAACTCAAGTCACTAGTTAAGGGACAATAATCCGCTTCCAATTGTGCCAACCAATCGTTGGTACGGAGGTGGTGTGTTTTTGTCAGGGGTAAGGGTAGTTGTATTTAAAATTTAAAAAGGAAGCAGTTAAAAAAAACCCAGTTTTTGCTTAGAGGACCCCTACCTTAGCGAAATTACCAAACTACCCCTCCATATAAAAGGGTTTTTACTCACCCATACCCCACTTATCCCACTCACCCACACTGCAGTCAACTTTTCTCAAATCGCATCCTCACCACAACCCCAAATCTGATTAGATCCAAGCAAAACCATATTGATTCGACGTCGTGGGTGCATTTCTTATTTCTTTTGGTGTCGATTTCGAGGTTTTTTTTTGGTTTTTTAACTTTTTTTAGCTAGTATTGTTCGTGGGATTGTTATTGATTTTGGAGCTTTGATTTGGAGGTTGAATCTTGCATTTTGTGTGACGACCCTCACCTGACCTAGGTCGGGTCACTCAGCCCAGACCGCCTCCCAGGCTCAATAACTGAATCGGGCACGAGCAAGCGGTCTGGCACGCCTAAAACAACATGCGAAATATCAAACTAGCATATATGAAAAAATAATTGCAGAATTAAATGAAGGGAAATCCATATGACGTACTATAAAACTATCGTTGGGTTTTCAAATCCTTACAATAGGTTAAGTCATTTAAATACTACCAATTCGTTTAAACTAAATGAGAGTAAGATTAACTCTACCTAGAAACCCCATTTATATACAACCTAAATTCAATAATTTCAAAATTAAATAAATAGATAATATCATTACAAGGCTCACATCAAAAGAGAAGGCTTCAAGCTATCGCCTCTCCCTTGTCTCGATCTAGCGCCAATATGTATGGTTCTGAGATGTTAGTGGGGTGAGTTAAAAAGGACAACAAAGCTCAGTAATGCGGAAAACCCGCTCAACCATCAAATACACAAGTAATACTTAATAAAGCATGCAAGACTAGCATGAATTGAAATTGAATAAAGAAACATTTAAAACAAGAAATCGCATGAATTTATGAAGCATTAGTAAACCACCTCAGTAAGATTGATAAAACATATTAAAGTCAAGACTCATCATCATGCATAGGGTTCACAAAAGAAAGATACCATAGAAAATAGTAATAATATAAAGTCGTGGTTTCATTTAATGCATACTAGTAATTGGCAAGAATCTAGTGACCGATTTGTCTACCCTCGGGTTGATGGAAACCATTAGACGACATAGTAGGTTCATCCAAAGCCGTCACCGATGCATGTTCCTTTATCACAAAGTACAAGAGAAGGCAACTCAAACTCATATCCTTAATTGATACACTTATTAATTCAATTAGACAAGTAAAGCCCTCGGTGGCAAACTCCACAAACATCCTAGGGCAATAAATAGTAAAACCATCAATGGCACTACAAACATCGTTGGGCATTAGATATTGTCGAGAATATTAACAAGTAATTATTAGGATTGTTATTTAGTATATTTATTCTATTTGTAATTAATTAGAATTAGAAGTAATTAGTTTGTATAATCAGCTTTTTATAGTTTGTAAATCTGTTTTGATAAGATAGGATCAATTAGGATCAATTAGGATCAATTAGTTGCTATTTTTATGTAAAGCATTTACTCGTAATTTTCTATTTAAACACGCCAAAATGGTTGAATAAAATTATTCCATTCTGTCATTCTTTTCGACTTTATGGTATCAAAGCCTGGTGGATAAACCTCTCGATGATACCTCCGGTCGATTCTATGAGCTCTATTCGCTCACCCTCAATTCCCTTCACCACCGAATCTTTCCAAAACCTTTCCATCACTTCTCACAAGCCGAATGGAAACAATTTCCTACAAGGTCCCAATCGGTGAAACTGCTCATTCGAGGCCGTGGAAAATTCGACTATCTTACAGTACCAATGCGAGACCCACCGAGAAAGATGAAGGTTCTCGAAAAATGGGAGGCGAGAGAATTCGATGATCATGTCTTGGCTCATAAATTCTATGGACTCGAGTGTAGGAAGAACCTATCTCTTCCTACCTACGCTCATGACATTTGACCGCTCGTGAACGAGACTTATTCGATCTCGGGAATGCAGGACGGTGGTTTGAGCTAAAAACTCGGCTATGGAGGCTAAAACAAGGTGAGAAAACCGTCACTCAATATTATACGACTTAAAAACCTTGTGGCAAGAGGTAGATATGTTCGGCGATTATGAGTGGAGTCGTGCGAAGGACAGGGCTTTGTTTCGAAAAAATGGTGGAAAAAGAACGTGTCTTCGAATTCCTCGTCGGCCTTAATAAGGAATTAGATGAAGTGAGAGGACGCATTCTTGGTCGTGATCCACCGCCGAGTACTAGAGAAGTCTTTGCCGAGGTCGAAGAGAGAGGAGAGACGGCGGACCGTCATGCTCGGAGGACACTCACCAGCTCCCACCGAGCCTTCGCCCCCGTTCTCTAGTAAGCCACCACGCCGCAACGACCGTCGCAATGATAAAGACCGGACAATCTGCGAGCATTGCAGCAAGCCAGGGCATGTTAAGGCCAAATGTTGGAAGCTGCATGGAAAGCCAAATGAGAACCCTTCATCTAACCTAATCCTCGTGATTCAAAGGGTTTTCATGCCTCATCCGAAGACACTTCCAAAGAGCCGAAATCGCCTCGAGAGACGTCGCCTTCTTCAAGAAAGAACAACTAGAGCAATTGTATCAACTAATGAGTTCTCATTCAATTGTATCCAACACTCCTAACTCATCATTTACATTGCCTCTTCCTCTTTAGCTCAAAAAGGTACTTACCCTACAACTTTCACAAATGGCTCAAAAATTAAACCCTTGGATCATAGATTCGGGGCAACCGATCATATGATTGGTAGTTCCTTCATATTCTCTTCATATTATCCTTTATCCGAAATTTGAAAGTTAAAATTGCCGATGGTTCTCTAACCTCTATTGCTTTGGAAAAGGCTCTATTATTATGTCTCCATCTCTTACATTACTAAATGTCCTACATGTTCCAAAGATTTCTTGCAATCTCATCTCTCGTTAGTCGTATTATTCATGATTGCAAATGTATTGCTACAATAACATTTGCTTGGATTTGAATTTCAGGACCCTTGTTCGGGAAGATGATTGGCAATGCTAAGGAAGTTGATGGACTCTATCACTTGGTCTCGGAAAATCCTTCGATGAACAAGTTCGAAACCAAGATGTTTAACTACCTTGTCTTGCGAGAATGACATAATGTTGTGGCATTATAGGTTAGGCCATCCCAGCTTTTAATTACTTGAAATATTTGTTTCCAAATCTTTTTAAAAATAAAGACATTTCATCTTTTTGTTGTGAAGTTTGTGAGTTGGCAAAACATCATAGATCTGTTTATCCTTCTTTGAAGTATATGCCATCAAAACCTTTTTCACTCGTGCATAGTGATATTTGGGGTCCTTCAAGAGTAAAAATTGCCTCGTGCTCTAGAAGGTTCATCACATTCATTGATGATCACACTAGAGTCACATGGATTTATCTTCTAAAGGAAAAATCGAGGCCGCAAATGTTTTCAAAAATTTTCACTCTTTGATTAATACTCGCTTTCATGCTAATATTCAAGCTCTTAGAACCGATAATGGCCGAGAATATTTTAATGCAATCTTAGGTGATTTTTTGAAAGAAAAGGAATTATTCATCACAGCTTCTTGCGTTGATACTCTCCAACAAAATGGAGTGGTCGAGAGGAAAAATAGGCATTTATTAGAGGTGTCTAGGCGTTATTATTTGCTATGAATGTTCCTAATCGTTTTTGGAATGAAGCGCTCTTAACTCATGCAGCTTATCTCGATTAATCGAATGCCTACAAGAGTTCTTAATTACATCACTCTTTTGCAAGCACTAAAGAATATGTTTCTGAAAATAGATCGTTCACCGATTTAACACCTAAAATTTTTGGTTGCATTGCTTTTGTTCATATTCACGGCCATAATAGAGGAAAGCTTGATCCCCGGGCACATAAATGCATATTTCTTGGTTTTTCACCAACACAAAAAGGGTATAAATGTTTTGATCCTAAATCTGGAAAATATTACGTGAGTATGGATGTCACTTTTTTTGAAAAACAACCTTTTTTTGAAAAAAACTCAATTCCGGGGGAGAATGATTCTGAAATGAGTTTTTGGGAACAAATATCTTTGCCAAAATCGGTTGAAAATAGTTCAGTGGAATCAATTATTTCTGTAACTAATCCTAGGATTTCACAACCTATAAATTCACAACCTCGTGAGACCCAAGTAGAAAACAACTTGGAACCACCTACTGAACTTCGTGTTTATTCTAAAAGGAGGACTCAACCAAGTAATATTCCACCAAATCCCCCGAGGTGGGCCAATCATCGGACTCGACCGAGGTCCAAGGTACGACGCTTCTTTCTCCTACTTCTTTTCCAAATTTAGAACCTTCTACAGATTTCTTTGAACCCATAGCCTTACGCAAAGGTGTCGATCATGTACCACAAAACATCCAATATCCAATTTCGTATCTTATCATAAGCTCTCACCGATTTCAAAGCCTTTTCCACCAGGATTATGGATGATGAACTACCTAAGTCGATACATGAAGCTCTAGAGGTTTCGAGATGGAGAGAGGCGGTCTTTGAGGAGTTGAAGGCCCCGAAGAAGAATGACACGTGGGATCTTACCTCTTTACCCGAAGGAAAAAATGTGTAGGCAAGAAGTGGGTGTTTACCATAAAATACCATGCCGATGGCTCGGTTGAGAGATACAAGGCTCGACTCGTAGCACGAGGCTTCACTCGACATACGGCCTTGACTACGAGGAAACCTTCGCTCCCGTGGCCAAACTAAACACCGTACGTGTTATTCTCTCGTTAGCCGCTAATGGATTGGCCTCTCGACGCTTTGATGTGAAGAACGCGTTCTTAAACGGCGAGCTAGAGGAGGAGGTGTATATGGAAGCTCCACCAGGCTTTGATGAGCTAAAGAAGGATGGCGAGTATGTAAGCTAAAGAAATCCATATATGGATTGAAACAATCTCCGAGGGCATGGTTCGAAAGATTCACGAGAACTGTGAAACAATGTGGTTACACTCAAGCTCATTCGAGATCATACGATGTTCTACAAACACAATCATGGTAAAATTGCTATTTTAATTGTGTATGTAGATGACATTGTGATGACAGAGGAGATGACATAGTAGAGTTGGAGTCACCGAAGAACTTCTTATCCAACCAGCTTTGAAGTCAAAGATCTAGGATGACTCAAATATTTTCTTGGAATGGAGGTGGCTAGATCCTCAAAAGGAATAGTTATCTCACAAAGAAAATATGTTCTTGATCTCTTGAAAGAGACTGGATTACTCGGATGTAAACCGGTGGCAACTCTGTCGATCCGAATCGAAACTCGAAAAAGAAGATGGTGCCGAGGTGTGGACAAGAACCGGTATCGGAAGGCTGGTGGGAAGCTAATTTATTTGGCGCATACAAGGCCGATATTGCGTTTGCGGTGAGCTTGGTTAGTCGGTTTATGCATTGTCCATCGAAAAAACACTCAAAGGTCGTTCATCGGATTCTTCATTACTTGAAAGGAAGCCTGGTAAAGGAATTATGTTTTCAAAGAATGGGAGCCGAAGAGTGGAGATCTTCACCGATGATGATTGGGGCGAGAAGTTCTACGAGACAAGAGATCTACCACCGGCTATTGCTCCTTTGTCTGGGCAACTTAGTTACTTGGAGGAGCAAGAAACAACCAGCTGTTTCTCGAAGCGATCTTGCGGAGTCCGAGTTCGTAGCTATGGCTCAAGGAGTATGTGAGTTGTTATGGCTTCGAAAGATCTTAGAGGAGCTGAAGGTTGAAGGAGATAAACCGATGAGGTCGTATCATGACAACAACAAATCGGCAATCAATATTGCTCGAGAATCCCGTGCAAAGATGACCGGACAAAACATGTCGAAATAGATCGACATTTCATCAAGGAGAAACGGAAAACGGCGATATCTCGCATACCCTTTGTTCCATCATCCGAGCGGCTCGCCGATGTTCTTACTAAGGGACTTTTTACTTGCTATGTTCGAAGGGTTTCTATCCAAGTTCTGGAATGATCGATATCTATTCTCCACTTGAGGAGGGTGTCGAGAATATTAACAAGAATTATTAGGATTGTTATTTAGTATATTTATTCTATTTGTAATTAATTAGAATTAGAAGTAATTAGTCGTATAATCGCTTTTTATAGTCAGTAAATCTGTTTTGATAAGATAGGATCAATTAGGATCAATTAGGATCAATTAGGATCAATTAGGATCAATTAGTTGCTATTTTTATGTAAAGCATTTACTCGTAATTTTCTATTTAAACACGCCAAAATGGTTGAATAAAATTATTCCATTCTGTCATTCTTTTCGACTTTAGATATTACTCGCTAATAATGCTCTCGGTGGGACTCCACAAACATCCTGGGGCAATGAATATCATAAGAGGGGAAAACAAATGAATTCACATTCCATAGATATGTGGATTCAAGCCAATAGCATAATGCAACTCATTTCTCAAGTCTCTAGTTAAAACGTATGTCCTAACATAACTAATATCATGTCATATTTGATAATTGAGCAAGCTCTTCACTTACCTTGACTCAGCGCGTTAAGTACTCTCGATCCTCGCACACTTGGGGTTTTATGTGAACCACCTCACAAATCTAAACAATTCGAAACAATAACTACTTTGCGTATCTACAAACATATAAGTACAATACCTATAGTTTAGACTCATTTGTAGTTTATTTAGGGTAGCCTAGACTATATGTAGGGACTATTCCTATTTCATAACTAACTTCAATTAAGTCGTTCACGACTCTAAAATCAATATTTCAATTCGAAATCGATGATTCGAGTGGAATAAGAATGCGGTGACACAAAATAATATAAGAACCCTAAAACTTATTTTTCCAACTTAAATCGACTAATTATAATAAATAGAATCCAAATATACACGTAAGGTCGTCTAAAACAAGTCATTTTTTTATTTTATTTTTTTGAACATCTCATCACACACATAGTAGGCAAATAAGAGAGTTTTGCCAAAGTTAATGCGAATTGGACAAAACCATTTTGAAGCATGGAAATCATGACCATGAAACTCGACTAATCAAATACATAAAATATAAAGCTCGATAAAAAAAATCCAAAAGACTTAAAATTCATGTTCTTCCTTCCCTATTGTTTGAAGGAATAATATAACAACTCTTTCTTTATAATTTCATCAAATACATGGAGTACATTCATTTCCAAAACCATTTTCAAGGTATGAAACCTTCAAAAAACAAAGCTCAAATTGTCGATAAAATTAAAAACCCTTTTCATGTATTGCAACCAACCATAACGATTTGATCGACTCGTCGATAAGAATCATGAAAAGTAAATTTACTAAATAATAATCCCTTTTCAAAGCTAGACCAAGGAACATTGAACAAAACTTTACGAATTGACTAGCTCTTATTAACAAGACCATATTTGAGGCAAGAATTTAGAAAGTTAGAATCTCACTATATCGTTCAATGTAGTTCTCAACTCCAAATCCCTTTCAATCAACATATCTAACCAAGATCTACACTTCTTCAAGTGAGATCTATTATCAACTAGGACAAGGCCTCCTTATTCCTCTCTTTCTCTTCTATTTTTCTTCCTCACAAGCAATCACTATCGGAGGCTGCTGTCCGCGCCAATGCCACTTGCTGTTTTATCGTCGCTGTTGCGCTGTGATGGCCCCTCTCTTAATCTAGGGCACCGCCCAGCCTAATCCCGTAATTAAGCCCTAATCATATCCACGCAGGACTTAACTACGTATTAGTCAGCCTTTACAACCTAGACGCCTCTTTTCTCGTGTTCAGGATAAGTAATACACTAGTCCTACCAGTTTATAAAATTTAGAGTTAATTAAGACTTTTTATTAAATTAATTAATTAGCAGAAGTCTTATTGATTACGCGGAATCAATTAGTAACATATGCGGAAGCCATTTATAAAATCCTAAGTGTGGAAAACCAGGAAATTACATCACATATATAAAGTCCTCAAAATGCATTGAAACAGTAAAATAGTCTAAGTCAAGTCGGGGAAACTAACGCTTAACCCAATATACAACCCCAAATAGCATCTGAAAGACATATAACATATACAATCAAAATACCAAAAGAAGACCTACAATCGATGCAGTGACGCGTCGCGGGCTCAGGGATAATCGTTGATCATCTCCTTGCACGTCCTGCTGGTAGACGGCTCTGCACCTACCGTCATGAAAAGGGCGGCGAGTACAAGAATAAAACAGTAATCCCCGATGACAAGTTTAATTTCCATTTCCAAATATTCAAATGGTAATTAAAGCATATAAATGGGAAAACTAGAAAATAAACCATATGCGAGTAAATACCAGAGTTAAACAAGTGATACTGACACTAGGCTAAGTAGTGGTGATTTAGGTCCGGTCGGCAGTGAAACGTGTCACTCCGACTCAATAATCATATAGCACAAGGGACTCTAACCCAAGTGTTACCAGGGACTCTAACCCCAGTGTGTAAACCACCTCAGGGACTCTAACCCCGAGTGTCGTACAGTGTCAAGTAACATGTGCCGACATCCCCAAGGACTCTAACCCCGTGAGTCGCGCACACCTCGATCGAGTACGGGACCTAAATGCAAAAACTACTTTTTAAATTTCAAGAAATACCAAGTATGGATTGTCAAGGCATAGGCACATTTACACACCTAAACAAATAAGGAATATAAGTCCTCTTAAACATTTATAAGATATTCACTAGCCTAATAGCATGCTATTTATCATTCAATTCACATTTAAAACAACAAGAATAGACATAGCATAGGATATAATCAATGAATCAAATCAAATGAATGGATATCATGCAAACTAGACTCATCAAGTGAGCATAGACACAAAGAACACATGATGTAAGAATACAAAGGCAAAATAGTCAAAAGGACTATGCAAGGACAACAATGAATAGAAATGAAATGCCAAGTAAAGTTGCCATTGGGTATCCTCACAACAACAAAGTAAAGTCCTAGCTTTACTGGCTTCCCGATACTCCAACTCTTGTATTCGCTCTCTCGTACCCTTTTCCTAATTTCCTGAGTTTGGTGTCTCATTAGTTCAAATATGGTGGGTTTAAGCTCAATTTAGTATGTTTATTGTGTATTCAAATTGGTTCAATAGACTTTAAATCAATCTTCCTAAATCGGCCCCTAAAGACTAAATTAAGTTTCGATTCCAGTCCTACATTTTAACGCACTTTTAAGCATGAAATAGTATAAATATCTAAATCCTCCATCAGTAAAATTATTGTTGGTCTCTCTCTTAGCTTTCTGGAAAGGTTTAATTTACAAAATTCTGATTTAAAATGAAAGAGATGTCATGATTTTACTAAACATAGGTCTAATTGGAATTTAGTCCGACCAGCAGACTTAGAAAATCTATTTCACTTTTAGGCATGAAATAGTCTAAATATCGAAATCCTCCATCATTACAATTATTGTTGGTCTCTCTCTTAGCTTTCTAGAAAGGTTTAATTTGTAAAATTCTGATTTAAAATGAAAGAGATGTCATGATTTTACTAAACATAGGTCTAATTGGAATTTAGTCCGACCAGCAGACTTAGAAAATCTATTTCTCCCAATCTATAGTTCCTAGAAATGTGATTTCTGGTCACAAGGTATAAAATATACCCAAATAATACATACTAAAATATCAGCTCATTTGGATAAGTAGTTAGGTAGTTATGCCCTTAACAAATTTAGTTTCAAAACTTTCCTTTTTAATTCCAGCACCTTTTTGTAGAGCATGTTTGGACATAAAAACATTTGAATCAAATACCTTCAGTTAAGCAAAGTTATTCCTATTTAAATAAGCTTTCAAATGCCACTGGTTTGGATCAATTTGGATCTAAAATGGGTAGGTTATGACCAAATTACCCAGGTTGATTCCTAATACAACATGCAGAATTCTAGTTTTGGTGTTGCAACTTCAAAAATTAATATCTTTATGATTTCAAAGGAAAATTAAGAACTTCAATATAGCTGGATTATCAGCTTGAAATGAGGAACCCAAAAATATAAACCAATTGCAAATACTCAATCATCTACCATCTTAAATTAGCCTAAAACCAAAACTTGTTCTAATTTCAACTAAAAAGATGTGTACCTAGTTGATGTAGCACCCTAGCTTGAGAATTTCTCACCAACTCCCATGGATTCCTTCAACACCTTGATGATTCACTCCTCTCCAACAATTCCTTCTTCTTCTCCAGCAAAAATGAATGAGTGATTTAGTTTGCATGTTGTTTGATCACTAATGTTATATATTAAGGTGATGTTCCTTCCTAGCCCTTGATCTCCATGGATTTATGTATCCCGAGGAATATCTAATGGTCCACCTCTTGCCATATATCCCACTAACTCCCACTAACTCAACCTCAAGTGACATCATTTCATTACTCACCTAGTTCCTAGATGTGCCAATATGTATCTCTAGACCAATCCTATGTTTTCCATTTAATTTACTCAACTATAGGTCTTTAACTTGATTTACATTAACGAACACAACCATAGGCTTATAAGTAATTCCTTTTTTTATATTAGTATTAAATAAGACTTAGCAAAATGCTAACTACCCGGTTCCCCGGCTCGCACGCTACTCGAGGCGTGTCCCCGCTCTCGTCTCGACGCCTACAATTATACAAATCGACTTAGTAAGTCTACACAATACATAACACTAGGCATACATCAATACAAAAATACAATATACATCGGCCACGTGCCTCGGTCGGTGCACGTATCACAGTGTAGGTCACACGTCAAGGGGCGGTGATCCTGATTAAGGAATTAAAACGGGGTTAGAGATTTGGGCCGTGACATGCGCAACTCCTCCAAGGCTCGCTGCCAGTTGGCCGTCCACATCGGAGTCTCCCCGAAGCCGTTATTGCCTCGCCAGAGTCGTCCACGCTGTCATCGTCCGCCACCGTCCGTAGGCTCCTCCTTCATGGTTGCCTCTTTCTCTTCTGCATTCTCTTTGTGTTATGCATTGTGGGTGGAGATGAAAATAGGGTTTAACCCATTTTTTAGCTCTTTTTAAGTGGAAACTAATCTCAACTCTCCATTCTTTCCTCGATTGAAACAACACTAATGATCAAGGTTCAACACAACTCACTTAGAAGTATATCTAAAGGTTGAGATATGTCCCGGTCACTTTAAGACTCTACAATTAACATATTTAGCACACTCAACCTTTGTTTAGACCTTTTACCTAGCCAATTTCAAGTAAAATCACAGTATAAGGTCTTATAGTCACACAAATTCAATTAATTAAGTTATGCTAAGTCGCGATAACATATTGTACACACATTAGCACATCATAAACAAATAAGATATTAAATTACCAAAAATGCCCTCAAGTCGGGTCATGTAGAGTTCGGGTCATTAAAATATCTCCAATTTAGGAACATTCATCCTCAAAAGTATAAGTAAGGTACACCCGTAGTCCGGTGTCCGTTTGTAACGATTTCTTCTACGACCCAATGTTTAGTTGCAGCAATCTCGCTCGCGTATTCTGCTTGTATCCCACGTGTAATAAAAGTCTTACTATTAACTCTAACATCTCATTATTTTTATTTTTGTCTCACAGACTAGAGCTTATAAGGCTTACTTCGTAAAGGTCATTAATAAAGTCATTATACCTTAGCTACCTGCCAAGTCATTGTATCATCATGCATTTTGGGTATTCCTTTGTAATCTCCACCGAAGTCGCAACATGCACTATAGTCGCCCCACTAGCAAGTAAAGAAAACCATATTGAGATGTGATCTGGTGACTATCTATGTCAAAAAGTATATCTGCCTATCTGGCAACAAATCCATACCACCAACTGATACAGGAATAAGGATAGCTACCTATTATAATATGAACACTAGCACACCATCTCTATTACCACCTTGGTTATGTATATCGATGAATGACTCATCATGTCCTTGCAACTTATCTGTGGAGGCTGCAAACGAGCAGTCATAGTATTTTTTTGGAATTATATCTTAACATCATCGTTATTACATATTTATCGACATTCATTCTTGTAGATTTGTAATTCAAGTCAACTCTTGACCAACGACCCACTTTCTAACTTCTCTGGCACATTTAATTGTTTACTTACACAGTAAGCTTTCACCCTGGGTAGGCTATGGAATAATCATCATCGTCGCTATCCCTAAGTGGCTTTCACTACTCATTTGTATGCGTTTTATTACATCATGATTTTTTGTTTCATACCAATGTCTCCTATCGTAATCACTTGAGTTTTTGCAGACTTGTCGCATCGCGTCCTCATATCAATCAACTCTCACGATCCTGGGTGACCATTTTAAATTCTTTTGGCATAGTCAAGGTTAACATTTATGGTGGCGTAACTTTCATGTCGTTTCTTGGGAATATAACATATACCTCGAGTTTCTTCATTAAGGAATTGAAATCTCACTATGATCAAATTATGTTAAGTTCATAATTCACCCTTAACGTTTTAATTTGTTACTCGTGTGCGTTACTAATGTCGCACGTTTTATTTGTTTTTTTGTACTCCCGAAAGTAATATACACGACAATGTACTTAGTACATAGATGAGCGTAACTCGCACCTCATGTCATTTAAAACTTTAGTTCAAGGGTATCCCAACTTTAAGATGACATACGCTCATAAACTTTACTCTTATCAGAAAGAAAGATTCTTTTATCTACTTGTTAAGGCATCAACCTTAATTGTTCGTGCATCTCACCACTTGTTGATACCCTCAACATTTTTGGTGGGCCTTGCAAACTTATCACTTACTCATAGGTTGCTTTTCAAGTTCTCTCACACCATTCGGTTAGGATTTTCACTTTGGAATTTACACTAAACCATCAGGCTCTTAAGTGTCAGCAACACTTTGTTTAACATTTCCTAGTGGTGTTAAATTTAGAAGATCTCATTTCCACCTAGAGATACATGTTTCATAACTAGCTTAAGATATTTTTATTGGGTTTTGGGGTTCATACACAGCAGAAAAATCCAAAACAATTTTGAAAAACCCCAACAGGATCGAAAATAACTTCTATTAAACTAGATCTACAAAAGTAAACCTTACCTCAATCCGTGATTTCCTTCTCTGATTATTAGATTTCCAAGACGTTTAAGTGTGCATCCTCTATCAGGAAACCACGCACGAACGATGGCTACAATTTGAGGTGCTAGCCCCAAGAGAGATAGAAAACATTTTTTTCTTTCCTAAAATCCAAAGAACTTGAAATTTGCAAAAACTAAAATATTCTTTCGTTTTAAGGTTTCACCCTCTATTTATATATGTAGATAAGTCCTTACTTAAAATTCTATTCGTAATACAACTATTGTATTTAGGCATTTTAAGTAAATTACACATACGCCCCTATTAATAAGTTATCATATAACAAATCGTAAGGGCTTTTATGTTATGAATATAAAATTCATTAATCTGGACCAATTGAAATTATGCAAAGCCATTCTTTGTATGCGACCCAATAGGTTAACGCGATGTTGGCAGTGAACAAAAACTATTTTGGTACACAAGTCATAAGCGGTCTCTAGCAAGGCATTATGAATACCCAAGTAGCATGAATATCAAAATTGATGCAACCTAATGAATAACATATATCATATCCTTTGTCGTGCGATATCCTTTTGACGCGCGTCGAACGCGTCAATAAAATAATGTTCCTAAACCAACTATTTTGTAGAATAGTGGCAAAGGGTCGATCCCACAGAGATTGTACTCTTTCTTAAGTTAAAAATAACGAAAAGGAGAAATTTGGGTTTTCAAATAAATAAGTTGACTAACTAATCTAAAATAAACTAAATAAATAAAATGATTAAAATAACTTTGAAAGTAATTAATGAACACCTAAGTAACACCTAGGTCTACAGTTCCACAAATCAGGATCAAGATTCAATGGCAATCATGGTCTTCAATCTTCCCCAAAAATTCATTAATTTATATTCTCCTAAATTAGCTATAGAAAATTGACATCCGCCATAAATTCCTCATTCCCCTAATCTTGATAGCCTGGACGTCCGCCATTAACTATTTCCCTAATTAATGCATAATCCTAGACATCCCGCCAATCAGGTTTAACACACTAGCCGTAGTAATATGGATATATGGGAACACTAATCCTAAATAACCAAATCGCATATGCTCCCAATTTAACCTAGATTCAATTGTTGCACGCTCAAGAACCGAAAGGGTTTTACAGCAAACGGGTGAGTGTTCGTCACTTTATTGGTCCAAAAGCACAATTACACGGATATTAATGGTCCAAATAACTATAGGTTGTCCCCCTAAAAGCATGCGCTGGCCACATACATATTCTAGATCTAAACCATATTCCTTCAAATCAACAACAATGAAATAGGAGAACTTAAACTAAATTAAATAATAAAATAAAAGATCTCATATAATATGCCATGAATCCATAATCCCGACTTGTTTCCTCGCCGACCTAGGCAATCGTCGAGAGAAGTCGATGCTAAAAATATAATAGTCAGTGTTTTTAATTAAACCTAAGGTTCCTAATATATAAAACTACTCAAATTTGGTCTCGGGAGGTGAGAGAAACTAATTTTGGGTGTTGGGGAGGTGACTCGTGCGCCAAGGAGCATCGTATGGCTTTTTTGGGCTTGAAATCATGTTCTGTCCACGTGTCGCAGCCTTATTGGTTGTTTTCCTGTCGTACGCCACATGGCAGTCTGTAATTGGTGCAAAATGAGTTGGTGACAATGTTTGGCCAACTGCATCGTGACACGTGGCAGGAGGGGGAGTGGTTGTTTGGTTCAAGCGAACTCGCTCCCTTGCATGGGACGAACTCACCACTACAAGAAATTATAGTTTTTGTCACGGCTTCGATTCCGTAGGGACAAGTTGTTTTTCCGTCACCTATAGTTTTTGTCACGGTATTGTCACGGAAAAACTAAAGTTGTGTATACTCCGTTGCAAAAACGTTTTTGTCATGAAAATTAGCGTGACAAATACCTTTTATGACGGATCTCGACATATTTATTACGAGATTATTGCACGTCATAAAAAATACATTTTTGTTACGACTGTATTTGCGCACAAACGTTTCATTAAACAACGAAGAAAAATGTTTTACGTCACAAGACTTTGTCCGTAATACATATAGTTACGACTTTCTACTTTGGTGACAAAAAATAATAATATTTTATATGTACATTGCTCCGTCACAAAAAAAAAAAAAAGTTTTTATATAAAAGTTGTTGTAACTATCTTGCATCTCATCAATATAAAAATATTGCATCTATTAAAATATTAAGAATTTACTTTACTTGCATTACAAGGCCAACATTATCAATCTATTCAAAGTTTGATTTTTGTGATTTTGAATCCAAAGTACCAAAAAAATGATAATACTTAATTTAGAAGTCTAACATAGCAAAATAAAATTAAACTTTGACAGGTTTCTTCATGGCTTAAGTCTAACATAGTAAAATAAAATAAATCCATGTTTTCTTCAATGTTTTCACTCCATGCTTCTTCAATTTCTTCTTCACGTGAAGCTTTCTTCCAGTTCATCATCTTTACCCTTTGAAGTCTCATCCAATTGCGCATCTAAAATTTCAAAGTTATAAATATAAGTAATTGCACTTAAACACTTACATAAATAAAAAAATCTTTAATAAATCATAACGTAGTAATAAAATTTCAACGAACCTTCACTTAAATTAATATTAGCAAAAAAATTTAAACATTTTACAAACTTCCGCATGCATCAAATAATTCTACAAGTCAAATATAATCACCTTCATGAATCATAATGTATTAAAGAAATTCCAGCAAAACCTCCCTTTAAATTTAAGATTCTTATTAATTCCACTTGCATCAAATAATTCTACAAGTCAAATACATTCTTCTTTAGTGAACCATAATGTATTACCAAAATTTTAGCAGAACATGCCCTTAAATTAAATATTCACAAAAAATTTTAAACATTGTGCAAACTTCAACATGCATCAAATAATCATCTAACTCAAATATATTCAAACATGCATAGTGCTTAAATTATTGGTGCAAATTTATGAGTTTCATTTGTATAGAACATAAAATAGTAAAAAGCTCAAAAAATCATCAAAAGTTAGAGGGTCAACATATACTAAAAGCATTAACAATTCTTGAAATAGTAGTTTAGCTAGCAAGTGTCATTCAACTCAATGATAGAATAAATTGTCAAGTTTAGGAGATGAGTAAATGTTCAAAATAACAATCATGAAGGTGGATGCTCTTAAGTTGGTCACATGGAGGTAACTTAAGATATTCTAGCAAAACTTAAATTATTACCTTTTTGATCGTTCACTTTTGAATAATCAACGAGCAGGAGAACATCCATCATGAGAAGATGTTTGAACATGAGGCCTATATGAGCTTCCAACATCTGAACTCTGACATGTAATCAAGAAAATCAATTAATTGTCTCATTTGTAATTTGGACATAATTAATAAACTTCAAGTATCAACAATAATGTCGATGAATTACTTGATTGACGTTGATAGGCGCTTGAATTCCAAATTTTCTCCAAACATGCATATATGTTATCTATTTGTGATCGCATGTTTGTCTATAAACAATAAATTTGTAATAGATTGTCGTATTAGATTCATGAAAGAAATGATAAAAAAACAACCGAAATTGATGAAATATTTACTTTCGTCACAGCAAGTTCCTCGCGAAGGAGCTCATTTGTAGTATTTGCCTTTTCTTGTGCTATCCTTATTGCAATATCAGCCGGACATTCAGAATCTTTCCCAAACACATCTTTAAATGAGGGTCCATGACCATAAGTTAGCACACGCTCGCGTTTTTCATCTCCTAGTACCTTTTTAAAAAATTTCTCTCGAACTTCCGCCATTTGCTCTGACTCAGGAATTTGTGAAAGATCATTTTGCAATTGCAACTAAACATAAAATTTGATATTAACATAAAAAGGAATTGTTATGATGTAAACTAAATATGTATTACTAATTATGAAGAAATAAATCTTTTCTTACCGCGAATTCTTCTGTATCTTCATTCGATCTAGCTCCTGCCCTTTTATAATAAGCTGTCAACCATACTGAAGCACGGTCTGTGGTAGACCCTTATTTTCTCTCTTATTGTCAAGTAAGAAATGATTATCTTTAAAAAATAGAGAACACTCAAAAAAAATTTAAGAACCTACTCGATTACCTTATGACGTACGTTCGCGAAAGACTTCCGACACTCGATGATGGCAAATAGTCTTTTGTTTTCTATTTTCAAAGATTTGTTTTAGCAATTTTCTGCATCAATATTAAAATACTTATCACACATATAAAAATGAATTAAATTGAAATCCAACTTATTATTCATTTCTAAAAAACTAACTCAAAGATCTACAAAATTTTAAGGTAATTGAATAAATGGAAGCATTGTATCCAATGGGATGGAATTATTTTAATGAGCTGAAATCATATGCAAGACTTAGAATTTTGATTTGTACCTTAACTTCATCTTCGTTCCAATACCTCACAAGTATTGGCCATTGTTCATCTTATACGTGCTCATCAGGCACTCGAGTAAGAATATCTTCATCATCTTTGTGCTTCTCGTAATGCACTTTTAATGTATGCTTCCACGATCTCCAGGTATTGGCAACTTTCTCTAAACATTTTTCGCGAAACTCAAGTGGGGCATCAGTATTATCCTGTACTTAAACATTATGAAACTCAAACCAGGGAGCAGAGGCACCGACCAGGGAGCGGGGAGCTCGCCGACCAAGGAGCAGAGGCGCCGACCAGGGAGCAGAGGCGCCAACCAGGGAGCAGAGGCACCGACCAGCGACCAGGGAGCAGAGGCGCCGACCAGGGAGCAGAGGCGCCGACCAGGGAGCAGAGGCGCGAGGCTGAGGCGTCGGCGAGAGGACGACCAGGGAGTAGAGGCGCGAGGGTGAAGCGTCGGCGAGATGCAGGACGACCAGGGAGGAGGCGCGAGGATGACGACCAGGGAAGAGGACGACGATGGATCAGAGAGGACGACGAAGTAGAGGCAAGAGGAGTGCGAGGACGACGACGACGAGTGGGAGGCGCGACGACGAGGATGACGACGACAATGGATCGGAGGCTTGAGGAGGATGATTGGTGTGAGTAGTAGGGCGGATGAAGGAGGTGGAGGAGTGGGACGAGAGGGCGGAAAAAATTGCGGGGGTTTCGCACAAAAAATGGAAACAAAAAATGGGAAGGAGGTTGCGGGGGGTTTCGCGCGTGCGTAAAAAATTGTGTTTTCTTTTGTTACAGAATAATGATTGTGAGCAAACACACTTTACGTGACGAAAATTTTTTACCTTTTTGTGATGGAAACATGTTCGTCTCTAAAGCTTCTTTTCATCACGCAAAATCTAAATCGTGACAAAAATAAGTTATAATGTATAAAAGCTTTGTTTACGATTAATGTACCGTCACTAAAACGCCTATTGGATACGCTTATTTTAAACCGTGACAAATGATTCGTCAAATTTGTAGTAAAAGCTCAAATTTCTTGTAGTGCACATTGCGTATCCCGAGGAGCATCTGTTGGCAGCTGAAGCATGAGAAAACCAGTTTTGCTGCTGTGCGTTTGTGTTCGCTGACGTGGTAACACGGAATTGGTGAAGAGCTAATGGAGGCGGTGATGTGGAAGATTCTCATTGGAGCAAAATGCAACTGTGACATGTTGTGTATGATGATCCGCCATGTAGAGAACGCTGATTGAAAGAAGGCTGGTAGAATGACGTGGTTGTCCCATGGTAGAGTAACATGTGGCTGTCTACTTAGTCTGCTGTCTCATTTTCTACCCACCGCGAACACGTAACTCGAGGCAAATTGTCCAGCGTCCGATCACTGCGAGTAAATACTCAATTTTGAGTATTTTCCGCTACGAATTCAACCGCGCACTCCGTTTCACCTGAAAACGACCAAAAAATATAATTAATTATATATTTTAGAGACTTTACATAATTAAATATACTAAATTAAACTAATAAATACCGACTTATCACCTTTGATTAACATAAGGCATGGAAAGTCACTCTTAATGTTCAATCGTAGTAGTTTTGATCTTTAAGTAAACTGAAAACATACAAGTGATATTGATCATATCAATTCACATGGACTTGGCCATTATCAGTCTATCATATCGAGGGATCCACTTATATCTCTTTCTATACAAGAGTGATAAATTTTATCTTGATTACACACCTTCACATATTATTCACATGGTAACCAATCACAATCTTTATAATCGTTCGGTTAAAGACGATGTTTGATTGTGTCAAATTACCTTGCTCCTAATATTGAAGTCTATGGTAATCTCAAGGCGAATGACTAAATGATATACCTATCATGAGTAACACCTATGACTCAATCCATGTGGTGCTCTCATAGCGAGTCGGTCCAGTACCTTGTTCCCTAACAAGTACTCATGATCTCGATTCGTATCCCTATACGCATGATCATCACATGACCATCAATCAAGATTCATACTAGTCTTAATTCATTATAGTTCCTAGTATAATGATCGACTATGGACATTTATGATATTTCAATAAATATTCATAGATCTTACTATAAGTTAAACATGCAATCACTTATAATAAAACAACAAGAGAAAACCTTAATTTTACTAACTAAAATTATAAGATAAAAATGTTTGTAGATTGACCTAGGGCACGTGCCCCAACAATTTTCTCATCCTTCTTAGTTATCGTATTGTTTGTGTTGTACAATATGAACTTTATTGGGAGTCGATCCTATCTTAGGATCTCCATTTTAATTGTCAACCTATCATTAGTTCGACTCTTTATCCTTCCTAAAACCATTTAATTTGGTAATCAGGCTCCTAGAACAACGTTCTATCTTATCGAGAAATTTTGAATTACTTTCCTTAAGCAATTATCATAATTTCTCGTGATGTCACCATTTTAACTTGAAATTCTTAAGTTTTTTTAGATAAGTTACTCCCCCTTGCAAGTCCTACGGCTACGAAAAGTTATCGTAGTAAGCATCTTCTCCTTTGAGTTCAAAATTTCTCCATATCACCAACTTACTATTTTGTTTTCCCATGGGTTGATCATATCTTAGGATCCCCGATTTTATGAGTCAACTCAATTCTAGTTAAGTTAGAAAAATTTATTTTTGTCTCGAGTTCCTTTGATTTGTATTATTTTAACCACATGTCCTGGGTCCTTTCAACATTTACAAATTTCTACTTGGCAACGCGATCCTCACACGTGGCAATCTTGCCAAATATAATTATTGACTCGGGATCTTCAATTTTTTGTAAGTCAACCATCTTCAAGTGTATTGGCGCGATACTTACCAAAGTATGCACCATTTAAGTTTTATTCGCTATATTTACTCATTGATTTATTTCAAGGTATTCTTAACTTATTTGATATCTCGTACGTCATGTACTAACGTTTCGAGCTAACCCTTAGTTTGGGATCCTCAATCTTGATATTCAATCCATCGATAAGCTGGTTTAAATTTAACTTTCTTTTGTACATGATCGATCAAAACTCGAGAAACATGATTCAATCATCAAAAAGTAAACTTTGAATTGAAATTTTTTTCAAAGTCTTCCGTTTTCATTAAAAACCCTATTTCAAAATCGAATTAAACTCATTTTCATATGAAAAAATCTAAATCCATCCTCAGTTTTTCGAGCGATTGTAAATGCCTTTTCAAATTCAATTTGGTCGATGCGACTTAAAGAGTAAATCATAACCACACGAATGTTTTGATTTCCACCATAAGATAATAATTTAGGTCCAAACTTATACTTTTCATTTTTTAAGTCAAAAACCTTCAAATTCATTAAAAATTTTATACAACACGAATTGGGTCTAAGCTTTCGTAAGAACAATCATTCAATAAATATCAACCATGTTTGTCAAATCAAAGTAAAACTCATTTTGTAGAAATCAAAGTGAAATTACGACGAAAAATCTTTGAAATTCATAGAAGTCTATTTACTTCATTTTAAAAACACCAAGAAAATAAGTCGTTTCCTTTTACACTTGATTATGCTTTAGAATCTTGTAAAACAAGTAGATTTCTTCCTTAAAAATCGATAAACAAAAATTCTAAACACCCCAAAAATCATGGTCTAATATAGTCGAAAAACTCATTTTTTCAAGAAAATAGATCACGTGTAACAATAAAAGTCAAATCATAGTAATGACATTTGATCTGGTCAAATCATAAACCATTAGTTCACATCTTTAATCAAGAGTTGGATGTTGAAGAGAACACGTGTCCTTCATATCTCAAATTAAGTTTTCAAGTTTAGCTTCCTAGCCAAACTAATTTAATTTGATGGTTTAAAACCAAGATTTGTTGGCATCCTTACTAGAATCAATAACTTCTTTTTAAACAAGGTCTGAATTTTAACCATTTAAATAGAGTCTCAAGTGTCAAAATTACTTCTCTGAAGTGTGACCATGTCAATACTCCCTTTTGCTTATGTAGCGTGGCATCTCACTGCTCTTTCAAGTCTCATGATTCTTGTTTGAGTATTTTATTTGCTACACTACTATTAAGTATAGGCGCATTACACTATGTAATTCACAATCAAAGCTTATTCATTCTCATAGTAGTCGTTGCAAATATCACTTGAAGCACGTGTGGGCTCTCTCCCAAGGAGTTCGCTTCAATTTCCCTTCGTCGTTCATTGTCATTCCCCCTATGTCTTATAGAACTCAAGTTTCTCACCCACTTGTGAAATTCGTTCGAGACAATCAAACTAGTAAGGAAAGATAATTCGCCATATATCTAACGATATATTATATATACGAAGTAGCAAATAATCATTATAGCAAATCTTTTCTCTAATTTTTTTATCCCATCCCACCCTAGGATTTATTATTGCATATGTTAAGTCAACTTTGAACCAATGTCTCATACCATTGATTTGCCTGACTTAAAATTGACCTTTAAACTAAAGGCTTTACAACTTAGGTTTCACTAACCTAACCATTTTTCTTAGGTTCTAATACATATGCTCTGGTACCAACTGTGATGACCCTCACCTAACCTAGGGTCGGGTAGCCCGGCACAGACCGCTTCTCAGATTCAATAAATGAATCGGGCCCGAGCAAGTTGTCTGGCACGCCTAAAACAACATGCAGGATATCAAACTAGTGGATATGGAAAAATCATAGCGAGATTAAATGAAAGGAAATCCATATGACATACTATAAAACTATCATTGGGTTTTCAAATCTTTACAACAACTTAAGTCATTCAAATACTACCAAGTCGTTTAAACTAAATGAGAATAAGATTAGCTCTACCCAGAAAACCTATTTATATACAACCCAAATTCGATAATTTCAAAATCAAATAAATAGATAGTATCATTACAAGGCTCACATCAAAAAAGAAGGCTTCAAGCTATCGCCTCTCCTTTGTCTCGATCTAGCACCGATATGTATGGTCTTGAGATGTAAGTAAGGTTAGCTAAAATGGACAACAGAGCTTAGTAATGTGGAAAACCCGCTCAACCATCAAATACGCAAATAATACTCAATAAAGCATGCAAGACTAGCATGAATTGAAATTGAATAAAGAAGCATTTAAAACACAACATCGCATAAATTTATAAAGCATTAATAAACCACATCAACAAGATTGATAAAGCATATTAAAGTCAAGACTCATTATCATGCATAGGGTTCACAAAAGAGAGATACCATAGAAAATAGTAATAATATAAAGTAGTGGTTTCATTCAATGCATACTAGTTATTGGCAAGAATTCGGTGACCGATTCTTCTACCCTTAGGATGATGGAAACCGCTAGATGACACACAAGGATATGTGCCTTCTCGTTAGCCCCCTCAAACCAATAGTGGGTTCATCCAAAGCCGTCACCGATGTACATCCCTTTATCACAATGCACAAGAGAATGCAACTCTAACTCATGTCCCTAATTGATACACTTATGAATTCAATTAAATAAGGAAAGCCCTCGGTGGCAAACTCCATAAACATCCTGGGGCAATAAATAGTAAAGCCCTCGGTGGCACCACAAACATCTTGGGACATTAGATATTACTTGCTAATAATGCCCTCGGTAGGGACTCCACAAACATCGTAGGGTAATGAATACCATAAGAGGGGAAAACAAATGCATTCACATTCCATAGATACGTAGATCCAAGCCAATAGCATAATGCAACCCATTTCTCAAGTCTTTAATTAAAACGTATGTCCTAACATAACTAATATCATGTCATATTTGATAATTAAGTTATCTCCCCCACTTACCTCGACTTAGAGCGCTAAGTACTCCTGATCCTCGCACGCTCAAAGCTTGATGTGAACCATCTTGTGAATCTAAACAATTCGAAACAATAATTACTTTGCTTATCTACAAACGTATAAATACAACACTTATAGTCTAGACTCATTTGTAGTTTATTTAGGGACTCTTCTTATTTCATAACTAACTTCAATTAAGTAATTCACGACTCTAAAATAAACACTTCAATTCGAAATCGATGATTCGAGTGAAATAAGAATATGGTGACATAATACAATGTAAGAACCCTAAAACTTAGTTTTCTAACTTAAAATCGACTAATTATAATAAATAGAATCCAAATGACCACGTAAGGTCGACTTTGAGTTAAAATCCCCAAACTATATCATTTAGTCAATAATCCATAACTTAATCCAAATAAGTTCATTTTCAAAGAAATGATTAAAACTCTCGTTTATGTCTTGACTTGCTTTAAAACCAATCTAAATCAATTAATTTTATCCATTTAGTTCATAGAATAAAAAGAGAACCAAATGGCTTAGAAGTTCATTTAAAACAAGTCATTTCATTCTTCTTCTTTTTTGAACATCTCATCAAGCACATAGAAGGCGAATAAGAGAGTTTTGCCAAAGTCAATGCGAATTGGACAAAACCATTTTGAAGCATGGCAAACATGACCATGAAACTCGACTAATCAAATACATAAAAATATCAGGCTCGATAAAGAATCCTCAAAACTTAAAATTTATGTTTTTCCTTCCCTATTGTTTGAAGGAACAATTTAATAACTCCGTCTGGATAATTTCATCAAATAAATGGAGTGCATTAATTTCCAAAACCATTTTCAAGGTATGAAACCTTCAAAAAACCAAAGCTTAAACTGTCGATAAAACGGAAAAAATTTTCATGGATTGCAACCAACCATAACAATTTGATCGACTCGTTGATAAGAATCATTAAATGTAAATTTACTAAATAAGATTCCCTTTTCAAAGCTAGACCAAGGAACATTGAACAAAACTTTACGAATTGACTAGCTCTTATCGACAAGACCATATTCGCGGCAAGAATTTAGAAAATTAGAATCTCACCATATCCTTCAATGCAATTCTCAACTCCAAATCCTTTTCAATCCACATATATAACCAAGATCTACACTTCTTCAAATGAGATTTATTATCAACTAGGACAAGGCCTCCTTCTTCCTCTCTTTCTCTTCTATTTTCCTTCCTCTTCGCGAGTAATCACCGTTAGGAGCTGTTGTCTGCGCCAGTGCCGCTATTCGCATCGTCACTACTGCTACGCAACTCCTCCATGGCTCACCGCCGGCTGGTCGTCCGCATCGGAGTCTCCCCGGAGCCGCTGCCCCTCGCCGGTGTCGTGTCCTGATGGTCCGTTTGCGCTATTGCCTCGCTGGAGTCGTCCATGCTGCCGTCATTCGTGGGCTCCTCCTCCATAGTTGCCTCTCTCTCTTGTGTGTTCTCTTTGTGTTGTGCATTGTGGGTTTAACCACTTTTATCTCTTTTTAAGTGGAAACTAATCTCACCTCTCCATCCCTTCCTCGATTGAAACAACACTAAGGATCAAGGGTCAACACAACTCACTTAGAAGTAGATCTAAAGGTTGAGATATGTCCCGGTTACTTTAAGACTTTACAATTAACACGTGTAGCACACTCAACCTTTGTTTAGACCTTTTACTTAGCTAATTTCAAGTAAATTCACAGTAAAAGGTCTTATCGTTGCGTGAATTCAATTTAATTAAGTTAGACTAAGTCGCGATAACATACTGCACACACATTAGCACATCATACACAAATAAAATATTAAATCACAAAAACTACCCTCAAATCGGGTCATGTAGAGTTCGGGTCATTACATTTTGGGTGCAAAGTTCCGAAGGAATCGAAAATATTAAGCGATTCCGAGAAAAACTCATTTTTGGTCATTTTAATGCATTTTTTAGGAGATTTGAAATTTTTTATTCGTTCTTGTTATCACGTAGGTGTCGGATACACATAACCGACACCTCTGAAGAGGTGTTAGACACACAAGAGCGATACCTCTAAAGAGGTCTCGGAAACACAGGGCCGACACCTCTAAAGAGGTCTCAGCTGGATTCCTCTGTCATCCACTGAGACCTAGTTCTCTTTGCAGTCTCGGTCGGAGTCAATCGTCACCTCTTTAGAGGTGTCGGCCCTGTGAGTCTGACCCTCGCGGGCCGCACTCTTCACTTCTAGGACACGCAGACGACCACACCCGACCTTGTTCAACAAAAAAATGTTCTTACAACACTTGGTGACTTAGTACAAGTGCTCTACAATTACTAAAACCGAGAAATTGAGATAATTGAGGGATGCAGGGGTGAGGGTGAAGGTAATGAGGTGAGCATGGGTAAATTTAAAATTTTGAGAAAAAATAGGATAAATTGAGTAAAAAAAGTGGGGTACGACGAAGCAAAAATTCAAAAATAGAGTCCTCAAAGCAAAAACTAGGGATTGTTTAGTCGCTCCCTTAAAAAAATGTGGTGTGTGTGTGTAGAAGTGGTGTGTGCAAAGGCAAAGTATGTGTGCGTTGGTAAGGCCCACGAGAAAAGAAATTGTGATAGGAGTAACTTTCTTACTTTTTTGAGAACAATACTTTGTTATTAAAGTTAAATAAAAAAAGCAGACCTCAAATAAAAATAAAAAAAAAGCAAAGAAAAAGAAAAGGTTTAAGCATTCAATGCACCTGGGATCATAAAGATCGATTTGAATGAATTCACGTCTGACAAGGAGATGGTTTACACTTAGAAAGTTCTGCTTTAGCCAACCAAAAAAAAAAAAAAAAAAACCGATTTACATAAAAAATAAATAGTTAAAATTTTCCAAATTTGGTGTGACAAAATTTAAAGGGCCTTAATTACCGGTTGGTTTGCCCTAGTTTGATCATTCCCTTCTATTCTTTTGACTTCTTTCCGGTTATGAAATTATGGTGCCACATGATTTTTTCGATAATTTGGGTTGAGAGCTTGTTGGAGATCGAGGTAGCTTAGTCCCACATTGACTAGTCAAAAAAGAATAATATATAAAGCTTATAAGTGAGGATTATTAGACATTATCTTACCTTGACATTTTGAAACACCCACAATCATATTAAAGCTCATACATAAACTAGTTGCCACACTCTAGCTCTCACTTTGGATGACATAATATTACCAAAAAAAAAAAAAAAGAGAACAAAACTTGAGAATAAGATTTGTCTTTGTGTATGTTGTGGATTTATTTTGATCGAATTAGATGTAGATTCTAATTGTAAGTGTTTCACTAGTTGTATTGATATAGTAATAAAACAACAACAACAAGGTCTTAATTAATCCATATGTTTGTTGTGGCTTACCACAATGATCAAACTCTTCCTACTTTTATTCAATGCCCTCAGTACCGTGCTTTCAAAATGCTATTGATATTGTAGAATAAAAGATTAAAAATATACCTCTATCATTAGGTGAACATAAAAAAGAACTCCTGCATTTGTGACCCTCCATTGCATCTTAACATTTTCATTAATTTCTTATAAAAAAACATTTTTCATTAATTCTTTTTAATTTGTCGAACGTCAATATTGTAATTGTTCATCGTCATTTTGTGATTTGGGATAAAAATGTGTTTCAAGAGGTGGGCCCACGTGAAAATGAACTCCAAAGAAATACTTTATATATCTTAAAAAAAGAAAAAGAAATAATTTAGTAAACGCAATGCTAGCGTGTGAGACCGACGTAAAAATGAATGTAACTTTACTTTGGGGTGAAGCACACATTTTTGTAATGGATAACATGTTATTAAAGGCAATGCTAACTTTGGGGCGTGAGCACAAAATTTTTAATACATAACATATTAGGTGTTTATCCCGAGACGCACATAGACAAAATTTCAAAGACTATGTGACTTGGAGGATGCACACAACATCATTCAGTGCAACTTCGAGATATATTATTAATGAAAAATGTTTGGGTACCGACTTTGGATACCAACGGCCGTACACCGTCCGATACACCTTGAATGCATATTTCGAGGTATATTGACGGCGCACGATCGTTGGGTGTCCAAAATTAGTGTCTAAAGTAGGTACTCCATACTCCGAGCAACTTGATCATTGATAGGATTTTCTGTTAATTAATTAGGTGTGCTCATTCAACAAGTGTTGTCCCCCCAACTAATTCTCGTTCGACGGCCCTCTCTCTTTCTCTTTCTCTCTCTCTCTCTCTCTCTCTCTCTCTCTCTTTCTAACAGCTGAAAGTCTTCCACCAACAACAAATGCCGACTATAAATTCACGTTCTCACTCGCTCGCACTTTTCGCTCCTACACAAGAGAAGACGACTCGCACGTCTGATGATCGTAAAATTCAACTCAAACAATGGGTAACCTCTACTCCTCCTGCTGTTGCTCTCCCAAGAAACCGAACAAGAAATCCTCCCTATCATCGAAGCGGTTCTCATCATCGACCGCCCAACCGGGCCTCGGCGGCGCCAGCAACCGATGGAGCAGAATCCGATCCTCTAGGAGGGAGAGGAGCGAGGACGAGTTGATCCAAGAACAGGCCATCGCCGCTGCGCTCCTGTTCCAGCACCACCAGCAGAACGGCACTCTCCCGTTGTCCTTCGATCGCTCGGCTTCGCTCCGGTATCCCGCGATCGGATCGAAGAAGCAGCAGCAGCAGAACTTGCCGAGGAGCTCCAGCTCCAGGGCGCGCTCGGTTGGGGACGCTCTGATTCAGCCTCACCAGCTCCTCAATCAGGTGTGGTTTTGTTTGCTACCGTGAAGAGATCTTCATTTCGTTGATTTTGTACAGTGGGATTATTGAATTCGTTATTGGTTTGAAGGTGTTGGGTGATTTTTTATTTTTTTTAAAAAAAAAACATTGGGGTTTGTCGGATTGTGGATTTGGGAGAAAAAGTCTTTTTTTTTTTTTTTTCTAGTTGTATTTGTTTCATTACTATTTTAGGGAAAGATAGATGATTTCTATGATGAAAGATTTGGTGGGTTTTAGAGTTATGCCAAACCATGACATGTTTATTACGTGTGTGGAGTTAATCGAGTCATTAATCGAGTCATGACCCAAATTGCCTATTTTATAAGAAAATAAGTCCATGAGAAATGAGGGAATAGATGAAGTAAATAAAGATTTTGGGGAATTGGGAATTCGCCTTTCTGGTTTTTGATTTGAAGAATAACTGAGTTTCAATGTACGCGTGTGTTTCCCAGCATTTGATGACAGATATGTTTCAAAGACATGTTGTAGGGTTTTTTTTTTTTTTTTTTTTTTTTTTTTTTTTTTTTTTTTCAATGAGAGTCGAAACCACGACCTCTCCTAACTTTACCTTATCGCAAGCGATGCCTGGTCCATCTCACGAGAGATGTGCAATTGATCACTACACCATTGTAGTGTGCATTTTAGAAGAATTTCTAGTGGGTATCTTTTTTTGTTTTGTTTTGTTTGTTTTTTGTTTTTGTTTTTTGTTTTTTTAATTTGGGATTCTCCTTGTGTAGTTCTTACATGCAAATCAATCTACAAACTTGTTTGAAATTCATTTCTAATACTTCAAAAATACATACCAATTTCGCTCACTTAGGCGTACAATAACCTCGATCTACTGGTCATATTATTATGTAAATCTTATTTGGCAAAAGGGCCAATTTAGTCCCTTTAAGTCTCACGGAGTAGCTACTCAATCCTTAAAATCTAAGTAGGGTCAACTTGGCCCCTCAACTCCTAAACTCACTCTAAATCAGTCCTCGACAAACTTCACCGTTGAGGCGTTAACACCATCAAACAAACGTTCTTATCAAAAAAAAAAAAAAAAAAAAAAAAAAAAATGGCTGCAACGAGATCATCCTTTCGGGCTCAAAGCGACAACAACCAACCGTCCATTTTCGTGGCTGCAACAATGGCGAAGGGTCAGACTACCGCCGCCTCCGCCCAGCTCAACACCATCAAGCGCGGCCTCAATAAACCCAAATATGCACTACGTTTTTATCATTTCTCATTATTTGATTATTTGATTTTGTGAGTTTTGTAATTTGGTTGTCGCGATTAGATCGTGATGAGTTCCTTCTTTGTTGTCCGAATTACTGAGTTGGATCTAGAAATGTCTTTTTGGGATTTTGTTTTCGATTTCGATTTGATTTAAATAGCTAGGATAATTGTAGAAACAGTTGCTTGTTGGGATTTTAGTGGTTTTATGAGATTTTGGAATTCAAAGAGGTAATTTGTGGTAGTTTACTTTGAATTGTTGTGATGGAGTTGTTCAGGAGTGTTGGAGACGTGGGATTATTTACGATTCTCGTGTTAGTGATCCTGATCAGGTTGCCCTCAATCGCAATTGTTGATGTCAATGATCGGGTCACTTGGCGAAGGTGGTTAAAAATGTTGCACAACCAAAAAAACTTGTGAGGGTTTAAAATTGGAATTTTAATTAGAAATGGAAATAAGAATTAAGAC
Source organism: Stephania cephalantha (assembly GCA_039657325.1). Classification (NCBI taxonomy): domain Eukaryota; kingdom Viridiplantae; phylum Streptophyta; class Magnoliopsida; order Ranunculales; family Menispermaceae; genus Stephania; species Stephania cephalantha. The sequence continues at coordinate 9,884,869 of CM077573.1, read as the reverse complement.
TTTTTTCGTAAAAGAGATATTTTTTAAATCGTTGTTTATTAATATTTGTTTGACAGTGTTAACTGTGAAGTTTGTTGGGGGATCGATTTGGAGTGAGTTTCAGAGTTGAGGGACCGTGTTGACCCTATTTAGATTTTAAGGACTGAGTTAGCAACTCGATGAGACGTAAGGTACTAAATTTGGCCCTTTTGTCAATCTATTTGCATTCTTAAGGATATATTGAACATCATTTCTTTTGTCATTGTTTTATTTTCGGTTTATTGGCAATGAATGATGTGCACTTGTCGTCTGCTCTTCTTTTTCGTATACATTGACATTAGTTTCTGAAAATTTTGTTTGGCCAGGAGCTAAAGGTTGAAGATCTAGAAACCAACCATATTGTCCTTGTACATGGTGGTGGTTTTGGTGCTTGGTGTTGGTATAAAACAATAACACTTCTCGAGGAAGGAGGATTTAAAGTTGATGCGGTAGACCTAACAGGTTCTGGAGTTCATTCGTTTGATACGAATAGAATTACAAGTCTTGGTCAATACGTAAAGCCACTGACTGACTTGCTTGAAAAGCTTGGAGATGGAAAGAAGGTTTGTTCCATTTGCTCCTCTGTTTGCCTATTCGTCTTTTTTGGCACTGTGTTGGTGGTGGTATTTATGAAAATCACTTATAGTGATTATTTCTTTTGCTACAAGTGACTAGTTTTTGTGAAAACTAGCCTGCTAGATAATGGTTGCTACTTGAAAAAGGATTTATTAACTATTTTTATTGCCAATTTATATCAACTTGAAAATGAAGCTAGGCTTTTGATGTTGCGGAGTTCTATAGTTGATGTAGCACGACTACAATAACTCACTACGCATTATTGCTCATTCAATTGTTTTCTATATGGTTTTTTTTATTACAATATCAATCAATAGCTTTGTACCCACTAATATATTGAAGACTCAGGACGTTGATGTTTTGGGAAGTGGCAGTTTCTTTCTTCTCTAACAACCCTTATTTAGGGTGACATGGCATAGGAATCTTGGCTATTTGCCTTTGTAGTTATCTTTATCCATCTGCAAAACTTTCTTCTAAGATGTGTTTTTGACATACCTTCTGTTGTATAATGGAAAGGTCTCATTTTCCTTGCATTTTCCATGACATTTGCAAATTGTATTAAATAGTGTTATCTTGCTTGATTTAAATATTGGAAATTTGGAATAGCTAGTTTGATATATATTTTTGGCTCCTTACTTACTAGCTATGGCTTTTAGGTCCACTAGTGATCCCTATATTGAAATTACTGCTGAAATTACTTCTTACTATCTACTTTGCTGCCATAATTCTTGTAACCTCCTTACCTCCCATAACACTTAATTATGTTCATTTTATCTTCAAAAATTCTTATGTTCCTCATCTTTCCATAGGCCCTAAAGATTCTAGCAGTGACATTCGCTCCATAGCCATCTTGCTCAAACCACTTGCTTGAATCTAAATCATGAATCTTTCTTATAATCTTATGACACAATATGTCTCCGTTTCTCTAGGAGATCTTCATTACCATTTGGAAACAAGGGCTTGGTTCTCTTTCTTTATTTTACCTATTAACAAATCTCCATAGCAATCTTGCTCAAAAAATGAAGAAAAAGAAAAAGCGTAATGTTTCATTCATGATGTGTGTGTTGTTTCATACATTAGATTAGATGTGTGTGAAACAACAGATTCCATTACGCCTTTTCTTTTCCTTCATTTGTTTGAGCAAGATGGTTATGCCAATTCCTACTCTTTCCTTTCATTATTTTCTTTGTTATGGAGTTCAACATATACTATACACGGAGTTCTTAATAAATGCATTATGCAGGTGATCTTGCTGGGCCACGATTTTGGTGGTGCTTGTATATCATACGCCATGGAGCTTTTTCCTTCCAAAGTAGCAAAAGCTGTTTTTGTTGCGGCAGCAATGTTGAATAGCGGACAAAGTACCCTTGATATGTTCTCCCAGCAGGTTTGTGTTGATTCATTTATTTCGGATCCGGATTAATTAATGCTGCTTATTAGCATGAGAGACTTGTGAAGATATGCACACTGTGTTTTGTATCTACTGTCCACCTATGCCGCTGTCTACATGTGCCTTTTAGATGGCATGAAGCCAGTGTTTTGGTTCTTTTCTTTATTGCTTTTATGCTGTTCAGCTTGTTCTTCCTCTATTTTCTTAACTGGTATACCTTGTATCATTTTCTTAAGCATTGGCATTGAGTATATAAGCATTTGATGGGGGTTTTAATGCACATATTTGACAAAAATTGCCATAATTTCAGCCTTAGTTGCCTATCAATCATGAAGGTCTTTCAAGTGATAGGGCGAAGAAATAGAAGCAATTAGTGTCATGGTCAAGTATACAAGATGTGAGTTGGGTTGGCGAACAAGCCTAGGGAGACTTACTCTGTATGTGTGGTCAGAGAAGCTTATAGATTATCTTCTAGCGTAGGGCTTCGAGTAAAGTTGCATGGCAAGGTGCTTTCATTTCTTTGACAATTTTACTGCCGGAAGAATACTTATTTCATTTCGGGCAAGCTTGTATGTGTGATCATGAATACTCACAGTTAATGCTGCATTTACAGAATACAATTTATTTCATTTCGAGGAACTTGAATTTTATGCAACCGGTAGCAACTACAAATTTGAGGAGTGCAAGTTGTATGCATTTCTGCTTTCAAACATAAATACAAAAGAAAAAAAAAAAAAAAAAAAAAAAAAGGAAGAACAAAAAGATGATGTGGCTATAATTTCTTTGACAATTTTTACTGCCTAAAGACTCTTGCTTACAAATTGTATAAGACCTATGATTGTACAATATAAGAAGCATCTGGTTCTTTTTCATGTCACTCTTTAATGTGAATTCCTATTTCGATATGTATTTTCAAAGATGTCAAATGATGAGCATATTATTGTTTTGGACTTGTTGAATTTTACAACTGCCAAGACTAGATTTTTCTTGTTATGGCTAACATGAAATTTGTTTCAGGCAAATTCAAATGATTTGATGAGACAGGCCCAGATTTTTCTGTATGCAAACGGGAATGATCAGCCTCCAACTGCTATCGATCTCAGCAAGTCATTGTTGAGAGACTTGTTATTTGGTCTAAGTCCTGCAAAGGTGCGATCTCTTTCTTTCAGTCCTTGCCATCGGCCATTCCTATCTTCTCAATAATATTACTGTTGTTGAAGACGTGTGGACCGAAAGGTTTAGTCCCTCATTGATTACATATGACTTCATAAAGAAGTACATAAGTGATTATCTCCCTCCTAATATAACTGAGGCCTTTTGAGATAAAACTCCACACCAAAAGTTGAAAGTGGTTAAGTTGTGGACAGTATCGGCGATGGCGGAGATCAATGAGCCCGCGCACAAGTGTGTGGCACGGCCGGAAAATTTTTTACAACTGCTCTGCAGTTTAGGCTCATATTTGACTTAACATTGGCCAGCATTTTGATGTTTGAACATTTATCCTTTCCGGACAGTTGCTATAGCAGTTTGGTTAGCATGTTAGAAAATGGTTGCATTATGCATAAGCACAGTAGATCTGTTTGCAATAACTTTTCATATTCTTTATTTATGAGAGAGAATTTCTGTTCAATCAATGTGACTCATTATTCAATTTTGTTCTCACTTTCTAGGATGTCGCGTTGGCTTCTGTGTCAATGAGGCCAATTCCATTTGCACCAGTGTTGGAGAAGCTCTCTCTTTCCAAAGAAAAGTATGGCTCTGTCAGGCGATTTTACATCGAGACTTCAGACGACGAGTGCATACCATTGTCTCTGCAGCAGAGCATGATAAACTCGAATACTCCAGAGCAGGTGTTCAGATTAAAAGGTTCTGATCACTCGCCATTCTTTTCAAAGCCGCAAGCTCTACACAAGCTATTAGTAGAGATCTCGAAGATCCCACGGAAAAAATCCAATGACTAAAGCATAAATGCTTTTTGTCAGAGCATCAGAGGCTTACGCGTAACTTAAACTCGCAACAGACTGAATCAGTGGTCTGTGTGCATGTGTGCCTACACGGTAGGCGAAAGCATGAGAAGGAAACTGGCCAAATGACATACCTTTGATCCATGTATATTTGCTATAAAGTTGTTAAAGTTCTTTACAATTCGAAGAGCTCCAACAACTATGTGGCTAATGTATGTATGCATCAGAAAGTATGCCAATCTTTTTCCTAGCATGAACATGTATGGTATTGGTTCATGTATTCTGAGTGGTTATCTTTTGTTCTTTTGGGTTGATTCATTTGTTTTCCCTTCATGTCAAACAAACAAGCTCATGAAAATTCCCAATCCGTGCAATAATGGCCTTGTTACAAATCAAGGAACCGGTTGCTCCGATTCGAGTATCTGAAATGTGTGGACTGGATTGAAATTTCCTTTGTCTCAAGAACATTGATGAATTAATGCGGTAGCCCTAGGAACCAAGGTGACTGGATTAAAGTTTTGAGTTTGTTTGTTTGTATTCTTGAACCAAAGTTTTGAGGGTTTTTTTTTTTTATTTTTTTTATTTTTATTTTTTATTTTTTTAGTTACTTCAACGGGCCTTGCCTTTTTTGGCAAGTGTTGCATAAATGCTTTTGACAACCGAAGTTTTGAGTTGGTTTAACTAACCTGAATCATAAATTATGCGAGGACTAGATTGGATCATGAATGTGCACTTTCTTTGGAGTTAGGATTAGGGATTTGTATTTGTCAAAAAAAAAAAAGGAATGTGTACTTAAAATTCGCAAATCCATATAATAATAATAATAATAATAATGAAAATAAATTTTTTTGCCAAAGCATTTATAGTGAAATGAATGAGGTACCACTTGCTAAAAAGCAAGATTTGGGGAGGTCGTGGGTTCGACTCCTGTTAACCACCTTAGAATAGCTATAGTGGTCAAAGTTTAGCATTTTCGCTGAGAAAATCAAGGTTTGAGTTTAATGCATACTAGATGTTAGGCCTTTAGTTCATATTTAGTCCAAATACATCATTGATATTGGTAAAATAATATAAGTCCAATTTTGATAGTTACTCGGGTTCGTCAGATCCATTAGGTACTATGGGTTTGTACTGTACCTATTTTCCATCCCTATTCTCAACCACCAAGTAATGTTCGTGGGTTCCAGAGTAAATTAATTAATTAGTAGACAAAGAGAGTAGTGCCCTCCGATTAGGATTTTTCTTTTTCAGACTTGTAAACTATCAATTAGCCCACGATGTTACGTTAGTTCACCAGTAAAAACTTTTTAAGTTAGCTGTTGCGAGAAAATTTAAACACTACTTGTCATATGTTTTAGGTGAAGTACCATAGATAATTAAAAAGGTACTCAGATTTCACTTGTTACGTACCAAAAAAAAAAAAAAATCACATGTCCATGTTTTATTTTTTTTTATTTTTTGTGAAAGTAACGTATTTTCTCGATTATGAAAGTTGATCATATATTAATTGATCGTTTAATACATCAGAATGCTAATTCGATTCTTCAGGGAAAAAAAAGAAAAAGAAAGAAAAGAATGCTAATTCAAATACTCACATGAACATCATTGCCTATCATTCGGATATAAATGTTGAAATAACCGTACGCGATTACAACCAAATACAAAGTTGATTGTAATTGGGAAACATAAAGTAATGTAAATACTTAAATGTAAAGTATGCAATAAAATAAATTAAATCAAATTAAACCAGGACACCAGATGTGTTATCGCAGTTCGGTTCAAGACTTGCATCTACGGGCCTTGCCCAGATGTAAACTCCACTAGTGTGAAGAATCGAACTACATGACTCCTTCTCATGACTCCCTCACTGAGCTCCTCCCCGCACACTCTCATACACTCCTATGTGGACCTTACATACATAAGATCCTCTCTTGCGTGTGAGGCTCCCCCTCACTGGAACACCCTTGTCCCCTTGGTGTTTTTACAACTCGATAATGAAGTGAACAGAACAGGTTCACAATACAAAGTAAACCGAATAACTGGTGTACATGACTCAATTACTTTGACAAATATATAGACCAATGTAAATTTCACAATCTTAACTAAACTAGCAAGATCTGATCAATCTCTGTATCTAAATAACCACGTTCCTCTATGATTAACACGTGGTGATAATTCTTCTGAATCACAATCTCTAACCTCTTCATAATCTTTAGTTAGCAATCGGCCAATTGGGATAAGATCAAATTTTCAACTATCTGATCCAGAAATCCTGTTGCAACCATTTTGATCCATCGGTTGCAACCGCATATCATTATCCAAATCTCCAACTATTTCAGATCTGATTTGAGCACATGTATCATGTGTTGGATTTTGGATAACTCATTTACTGATAATGTCGACCATAACAACTATAGTGACAAATTTGAATTGTCGATATGATCATGACACTAACAATCTCCCCCTTTGTCATTATGTTGTCACAATCAGTAAAATGAGTTTAGGAGCAAAAATAATCATGAATCAGCTAACATTCTGATCCATCCTAAAGAGTCACATAAGTCTTCAATAATGTTCAATGCTCTTCCAAAATTTACGAAAGTAAAAAGATAAGATATTATTGATACAAACATGTAACAACAGCTTCCATGGTGGTTACAACCTCTTCAACTATCTGGTTGTACCACAATATCACATCTCTAAATAGTCTTCAATAGAAACCTAGATGTTACAAAAAATACTAGCAGAAGTATCTTCGGACCAATAGACTTAAGAAAGCAAAAAATAAACAATATATTCACAAAGATGAAATGAACCCCTTCCCAACTATCAAAACAAATTAGACATCCCCCTTTATGATAACATAATGATAAATTAACTAGAGAACCATACCATCTGTTGCTTCAAGAACGTGTAGGAGCAATAAGCTTTAGAAACTTGAATAGCCTTTGGAACAAATTATCAGGTAAGGTTCGAATGGCTATCATCAACTCCTTCTCTTGCTCCTTCCTTGGATCCAAAAAGTCACTTCCATCTAGCTCTGAGTCAGAATGAGCTCGTGAAACTGGTGAAGACTGAGCAGGTACAAAGGAAGTGGTTGCCTCAGCTACAATCTAAGTCTTTTTCTTTTTCATTTTTTTTTTCTAAATTCAGGATGGGCTAGCTTCCGTATCATTAGTTGGAATCGGAATGCCACTCTATTGCAATAGGTACGGTGGTGAGGTGGCTAACTGATTCAAGACTGGCAAGTCATTATAATGTGAAGATCCTGCCTTTTTTTATCTTATTGGAGATGCCTCTGACTTTAGCAGAACACCAAGAATCCTAATTGTCCTCTGACACTTTGTGATAGCTGAGAAATTCAGTTAGTAAAAAATGAAAGAATAAGTATTCATAGGTAGTTCCTGGTTTGATCCTCTGCAACATAGCTCGAAAAATGATCTCACCAAGGTCTCAAGGTGCCCTTTGACCTACAACATACAGAAGTATTCCCATTTCCATGTCGAAAGTGTTTCTATGTCTAGTAGGGAAAAAGTTACTAGTGATGTGATTGTGAAGACTAATGTACAGAGTAGTTAGATCATTTGTCTCCTTTTTTATATTCTTCTAAGACCACTCAGTCTACTTTCCATGTGTAATGGTAGTGATCAAGGTAGACATGGTGTTTAATTTCCTAAAAGGCTTAGGAAATCTATGTCCTTCATTGTTGAAGGGATATTTAAGGAACTCATTGATGGTTCTAGGTGAGAATTCAACAAATATCCCTATGACATATACTCTTTGAAAATGTAGAGACTTAATGTTAAAGACATCCAGTTTCAGATTTGCATATAATTCCTTTACCAGACTCATATTATATCTGGTGGGAAAAGAAAATGTTTCGAAGAGAGAGCGAGACTTTAAGAAAGTTACCAAGTTCTCTGCTTCATAGTCTTTCTTGTGAAGATAAGTCTCGACATCGTATTTCTTGCATTTGATGCCCTCATATCTAGCCTCAGCTTCCTCATCAAGCATTCGGCGTGACAAGCTTCTATGATTACCCAACTTCACCCTGGGTTGTTCTAGCCTCAATGTTAGAGTCTGGAACATTGCTCCGTGGATTTCGTCCTTCAAAATCAGAACCAGTAAAGAATTCTTCCTCACTTTCTGTTTCGGTTGCAACCGGACTTGCTTGTTCACCGGTTGTAACTGGCGAAGCAACTCTGGCCTTTTTGGCCTTCTTCTTCGAACCTTTCTTCTTTAGTTTCCTTTTCAAAGAAGACAATGTAATAGACTCATCATCGCCATCATCATATCCTCTTGGAACAGTAGCCTCTTCACGAATTACCACCAAATCATCAAGGGTTTCCTGATCTTAACTGTTTTGCTGATCATGAATTTTTGAGGCTTCATGCTCATGCTCCATTTGTTCTTTCCCAAGAAGGTCTGCAATTTCTTGAGCAATCGTAGTTGGAGAAGGAGTTTCCATGGATTGATTGGGAGCTGCTGCTCTATGGCATCCATTGACTCCTCAAGAATTTGTTCCTCAGGAATTTGTTGCTCTGTGGTATCCATGTGCTGAGTAGACTCATTAGGAATAGTCTCAGAACCACCATCAATTGGCTTAGTGGTAGTTTTTGGAACACTTTCTTCTCTAGTCACCTGTTGATTATTGGCTTGGTGTTCTGTATCAACCGGTAATTAGACACTTGGTTGTATATGCCTTCATCATATTGTTCCCTAATTTCTTATGGTGGGGGGTTGATCAAACACTAGGGTGACATGCACGCTCTCTGTTTGAACAGATGATGCTCGAAGTTCGTATTTCCCAGGGTTGTCTGACCTAGTTAATGATGATGAACGTGGGTTGACAACCTATGTAGTCTTTTTCTTCAATAATGGTGGAACGCCCTCTAATGAAGATTGAGATTTCTCCTGAATTGGAGACACTTATGGAATAATGTTGATTGGAGTTGGATTCAGAACCTTCATCGACTTTTTAATCAGTTTCTTCCCTTTCGGTTGTGCTGGTGCCTTGGATGTAGTCCCCTTTGTAGAGCTTTAATTTTGAACCATAGTGCTGGTCTTATTGCAACTGCTCAATCAGAACTTGAAGACGAAAATCAAGTGAGACTATTATAGTAAGTCAAAATCAATACAAATGATGAGGTAGGATCTAGGGTTGAAGACGATGAAGATGATAAAGGGAAATAATAACGGCTTCAATTTTGGTTACCTGATGCTTATCTACCCCCTTTAAACTTTCACCAACCCCTAATTAATAGGACTAATGATAATTACAAATAAAAACTAAATCAGAACAAATCAAAATCATAATTATTTGCAACGGTAATATAACCGTTAGTGTTCAATATGTCCAACATTCCTCAAAATTAAAACATTACTACTAAATCTACACACACAAATCGTTACTCCCCTTTTATTTCATTTTTATTGCCAAAGAAATTATTAAAGAAATGGGGAGAGTTACGATTGTGAATTACACAGGGCTAAGACACAACCCAATAACCCATCTTAAGAACTCAAACCCATAAGCATCAAGAGCTTTAGTAAATATATTTGTCAATTATTTTTCGGTGTGAACATATTCAATAGAGATTACCTTCATTTCCACTAGATCACGGATGACGTGATACCTTAACTCAATGTGCATAGTTATGGAATGCTGAACATGATTTTTTGAGATGTCAATTGCACTTCAATTGTCACATAACACAACAAGTGGTTGTAATTGAATGTTATAGTCACTTAACATTTGTTTCATCCAAAGCAATTGCATGCAACAAGTCCCAACTGCAATGTACTCTGCTTCAACTGTTAAGAGTGAGATTGAACTTTGTTTCTTACCGAACCAAGACATCATGTTTGTTCCAACAAAGAAACAACCTTTAGAGGTACTCTTTCGATCATCAACACTGCATGCCCAGTCACCACCACTATAACCAATTAGAGAAATGTTAGAGTTAGATGAATACCATAGCCCCAAATCGAATGACCCTACAACATATCAATTAATCCTCTCAACTGCTGTCATATGAGGCTCCTTTGGTGTAGCTTGACAGCGTGCACATAATCCCACACTGAATGAGATACTGGTCTGCTTGTTGTGAGGTAGAGAAAACTTCCAATCATGCTTCTGTAGAGTGATGGATCTATTGATTTGCCATGCTCATCTTTGGTTAGCTTCTCATTGGTACCCATTGGTGTACGTACATGTTTAGTTGTTCCAAAATAAATTGTTTGACTAGAGAGCAAGAGTACTTATGTTGGAATAGAAACGTACCTTCGCTGGTCTAGTGAACTTGTAGACCAATAAAATAAGAGAATTCTCCTACTATGCTCATTTTAAATTCCTTTTGCATATTGTTGAAAAATTCTTCTACCAATCCTTTAGTAGTAGCCCTAAAGACTATATCATTAACATATATTTATGCTATAAGGATTGATGATGATTTTTGTTTGACAAATAGTGTCTTGTCCACACTCCCATGACTATAGCCATGATTTAGCAGGAACTTGGCAAGTCGGTCGTACCAGGCACGCAGAGCTGTTTCAACCCATAGAGTGCTTTCTTTAATTGATAGACATGGTATGGGAAGGATGGATCTTTCAATCCTTTGGGTTGTTCAACGTACACTTCTTCATTGATCGTACCACTTAGAAATGCAATTTTTACATCCATCTGATAGAGAATGAAACCAAGAGAGCATGTAAGACCAAGAAGTAGACGAATAAATTCTAATCTAGCAACAGGTGCAAATGTTTCATCAAAATCTATTCCTTCTACCTGATTGTAATCTTGAGCTACTAGACGAGCTTTGTTTTTAACCACCTCTCCTTGTGCATCAGATTTTTTTTTGAAGATCCACTTGGTGCCTATTACATTGGCATGTTGTGGTTTTGGCACTTGAGTCCAAACGTTTAGTCTTTGAAATTGATTCAATTCCTCCTGCATTGCTATGGTCCAGTACTCATCCTGTAATGTATTAGACACATTTTTAGGCTCGATATTTGAGACATAATAGACATACTCGGCTAACCTTCTATAGTCTATTTTTGTTGTATCTCTGGTCATTATGCCCTCTTCTTTCTCCCCAATAATGTTGTCTAGTGGATGGTCTTTCGAATTTTGCTTGAAGGTTCTCGAGTAACAATAAATAGCTCAGACTCATTCATGTGTAAGGTTTGTGTAGCATATGTTTCAGGTGAAGCTTCTACTCCGGTTGCAACCGAAATACTGGGGGCGTTTGCAACTGGCAGTGGTTCATCTTCTCTATTATTGGCTTGTGATGCTTGTTGTTCTGATGGAGTATCATCAAAGGAAACATTGATTGATTCCATTACTCTTTGAATGCGTTGAATTAGAACTTTGTATGCCTTGCTGTTTGTGGAGTAACCGAAGAAGATGACTTCATCACTTCTTGAGTCGAACTTTTTCAGCACCTCACTATCATTTTGCACAAAACACTTGCTTTCAAAGATGTAAAAGTAAGCAAGATTAAGTTTTGTACCTTTTCAAAACTCATAGGGTGTCTTGTGGGTGAAAGGACGAAGATAGGTACTGTTGATAGTGTAGCATGCCGTGTTTACAACCTCTGGCCAGAGTTTTGTAGGAAGATTCTTGGATGTGAGCATAACTCTGGCTATTTCTTGAACATGTCTTTCTTCCTTTCGACCACCCCATTTTGTTGGGGTGTAATTGGAGCTGAGAATTGTTGATGAATACACGAGGCCTTGTAGAATTCTTGGAATTTAGAGTTCTCAAACTCTTTCCAATGATCACTCCTAATCCTCACAATATGTTCTCCGGAGGCTGTCTTTTCATTCATCAACTTCAAACACAAATCACCGAAATTTTCAAAAGCATCTGATTTTTCTTTCAAGAAGAGAACCAAAGTGAAACGTGAAAAATCATCTACGCATACCATAATATATCTCTTTCTTGACAGACTTGTCACCTAAATATGTCCAACTAGGTCTATATGCAAGAGCTTGAGGACTGTTGAAGTGTTGCATATGTCTACTGGTTGGTGGCTTTCTCTTTTTTGCTTACCAAGTTGATAGGGTTTGCAGATCTTGATGGTGGGGAGACTAAACTTTGGTAGTCTACATACTGCTTCTAAGTTTGATAGCTTCCTCAAGTTTCTATAGTGGATGTGTCCCAATCGTTGATGCCAGACTTCAGTGGTGTCTGCTGTTGAGTTGTAACAGGTAGCAATTGTTAGATGAACTTTCTCCGGTCATAATACATTCTCTTTTTACATCATATACATAACATCTATTTTTGGTGAAATTCACATAGAAATTTCGATCACATAGTTGGCTAATACTAAGTAAATTTTCCTTTAGATCTTTCACATGAAGAACTCCTTCTAAAACAAGCAAACCAGGAACCTCCAGAGTTCCTCTTCTAATGACTTGGCTTCGCACACCATCTCCAAACGTGACACATCCCCTACATGAGATTGATAGTTGACGAGAAGACCCTTATCACCAGTCATATGCTACGAGCAACCACTGTTAAAGTACTAGTCAAGAGGATGACATGGACTTTAGTGATATATATGCTGCATGGCATACATCCTTTTTAGGAACCCATCATTTCTGATGATTGTGTTGATGGATTCCTTATTCTTAAGCCGTTTTCCTAGTGATCTCATGTTGCCTTCGTGCTAGTTCTCGAATCATTTTGAAGCGCCTAGGACGTATGTGTCCCTTGATCCCACAGTAATAGCATGTAGGTCTAAACCTTTTTCTTGGCTGTTGATTAGGCCTATTTTGTTCCTTAACAAACGTCACAGGTTTTATGGTGGAAGCTTTGGAAGAGGATCCTTTAATGAAGCCTAAACCCCTGTAATATCAAAATCCTTTTCCATGTTGTATTAGATCATCGAGTTGGGCTTTTCCTTTGTTCATCTTATTGATAGTGCTCTCTGCATGTTCCAGCTTTGCTTTTCCAATCGATCAACTCCTTATTCTTTTCTTCAAGAAGGTGTTTAAGTGCTTGATTGCATGCAACTGCTTCTTCCCACTTTGCATTCATTTCAGCATAATTCCCTTTCATCTCTGCATGAGTGGAGTAATTAGGTAAATCATAATTAGAATCATCTGAATCACTTACATCATGATTTGTTTTTTGCATAGTTATGTTCCTTGGTTGCAACTCTGGCTGAAGGGTGGTGGTTGCAACTGCATACACGACAGTAAAGGCAATGTGTTGATTCACATGACCTCCTTCATTTTCAGATTCTGAGTCACTACATATAACGATCCAAATTAATTAAACTAGGATTAGCATTAATCTCGAAGATTAACGGTCGTAATTCAGGCGTTACGCGGACAACGCGGTTGACTCGGACATGAGAATTGAGGAAATATGTTATTTATGGATGGTGGTTGTGTATATGTGGTGTTTAAAATTATTATTATTATTATATTGCACCGCATGTGTGTATGTTGCTATTGAGCGAGTTTGTGTGACAGGTGTTCGCCTCGAAAGGCGTATCAACGCAGGTGTCGGATAGGTGAACTACGGGTACACTAGGAAACTCGACTAATTCACATTAAGATGACTAATTAATCAATTAAAATGGGCAATGTGATCGTAGGCCAAGTAAATTCAAATTAAAACAATAGGCTATGGCTTGCCTCGAAATGTGTGTCGAGACGCAGGGGTACTGGGTAGTCGAAGGTTAATGGGTCCACAAGTTGGTTGATTTTGATAAATAAAACACTAACCATATGTATTAAAATGGGCCTAAGTTAGTGCAATTAAATTAAAATAAATCAAGGCCTATAGTTTAGTTCATTAATTAGAAACTATAGGATTTTTCTAGAGATGTGAATTGATACATCTAGGAGTCAAGTGAGTAGCAAATTGGTGTCAATTGGGCTAAGTGAGTGGGAGTGAGTGGGCTAAATGGCTAGAGGTAGACCATTAGACAAACCTCGAGATACGTTGGACCATTAGACAAACCTCGAGATACGTAAACACATTGAGATCAAGGGCTAAAAATAAATCCCACCTTAATATATAACATCAGTTGATCAATACCTGCAACCAAATCCAATTCATTTGCAAATACGAAATAAGAGAAGAATGAGTTATTCAAATTTGGAATTCAAGGATTTGGAGGTGAAACTTGGAGTTCAAGCTTAAGGTAATCTTCTTCTCCATCATCATCACTTTCAATTGAGCTAAAATTGGGCATTTTAGTGTAATTCGGGCTTGAAGAGTTGGTCTCTGGTTTTTGGGTGTTATTTTGATTAAATTCATATGGAGAATGTGTTAGATAGGTTTAAGTAGTCAAAATTTAAGGGAAAAACAAAATTCTCGACTTTAGAATTTTGTTCCAGAAGCTAAGTAGCGCGCTACCTGGAACGGTTAGCGCCCTAATCGTTCTGGGTTTCCACTTGTTCTTTATAATGAAGAACAGTAGCGTGCTACATAGCACGCAACATAGCACATAGCACGCAACATCCTGTCCATAGCGCACTACCAGTACATAGCACGCAACATCCTGTCCATTGCGCGCTACCAGCACATAGCGCGCTAACAACAGACAAAAACTGAACATAAAGGGCTGTTTTGGGATTTTTGACTTAATACATATGCCAAACACCTACAAACATGCTAAACATGTAAAATTGGACTTCAGGGACTTAGGGGACCGTAGCTCAGGTGTCGAGGAGCTAGTCGGGTAGGATACGGGAGTCTGAGGAAGTCGGAGCGCGGATTGAGGTGTGTAAACCCATTGGAATGCCCACAGAATTCGTGGTTTGGTTTATCGATTTTGCTTTTCATGTGTAACTTCTGGTAGGGACATATAGGGTTTTCACTCCTATTTCGGTATGCATATATATTGGTTGTAGCTAAATCGCATGCACGAGTTACTTGTGATAGTGTTCGTATCGATGGCAGTAGAATATATCTACGACTATCGGGAGGGCTTAGGGTGGTCCTGATGTGTAACAACATCGGGAAGGGACCATGCCGTTTACTGAAGTTGGGGTTTAGCCACTATAAGCGTGTAAGTATATGTATGGTTCCTATTCGATTTATCGATTACCGGGCTGGTGTAGGTCAGGGTTTTCTCATGATTATATGGATGTTTACTGATTAATGCTTTATTTTTGAACTAGTTTAATTGGTATTTGCTATTTATTTATTTCACGGTACTACTTTTGCTTGTCGTGTGCTGCTTACATTCATGGGAATATGACGTATTGTTGCAAGGTGTTATATTCGCATGTCTCATAGTTTATCAGTTTTATTTTATGAATATTGTGTGGACTTCTCTTGGGATTTTACTCACTGGACTTGTCACTGTATTTGTTGGTTGACTGAGTGCAGATCCTTCGACGAGCAAAGGCAAGGGCAAGGAGGTACTGGGCGACTACCCTTGAGATTGTGGAGCCAGCTCGTGTGTGATACCAATATGTATTTATTTTACTTTTGTTGGGTTTTGGGGACCATAGAACACTGATTACATATATATGGAACTTTTGTTATACTTAACTTGCCTTGATATATACATGGTATCTTTTGTCGGGTTTTTCACTACTTAGGATTGTTGAATATTGTATAACTTACTTAAATTAAGACTTCCGCTGTAAAATCTCATTATAACTTGATAAATTGTTTAACAGGCTAATGAAATCATTAATAATTATATGGAAATTAATTAGCAAAGTTAGGATTAAATGGAAAAGTGTAAGTAGCCAAGTAGGTCGCGGAACGTCAACGATAAGCGGGCCATGACGTGGCAAGGCTTGGTGACTTGGGATACAACGTGGCGGGTAGCAAGGCGCCTGGAATTTGGGGCTGCTACAGTTTAGTATGAAAGCAAGTTTTTGAGGAAGCCTCGAAGTAGTTTAAAGAAATTGAATAAAACTTAAGAAACAAATAAACCTTAAATGTGGAAACCCGATGATCCTGACTTAGAACCTTAGTTGGGAAGCAGACTTGAGATGGGTAGTGATAGGTTTATATACATGTTATATTGTGTTATATATATGATATACGTCTATATATATCAAGGTTGGTCCAGAGCACGCTTCACGATGCAGAACTTGGATGGACAATCTGGTACGCCTCGTGAGACTGGACAAATGATTTCCTTTTTATGGCGAGTGTAGAGGATCGACTGTCGGCTTAGGAGACTCAGATGGCCGAGTATTACGATTGTTACGGGATCAGACCTCTGCACTGACGGCACTTGCTACGGCGGTTGCAGCACCCCGAGACTCAGGAATAGTTACAACACGTACAGGGACAATCGTCGCCCTAGTTGTTTCCCAAACACCAATGGAAAGAGTAGTTACGGAGACACAGGTAGAGAGAGCTACAAATGTTGTTGTTCCACTAGAGACGGTGACTCTTACGCCTCCACCCACGACTAAAGAGCAGACGACTGCTACTACGTCAAGATTTGTTTTGGCCCCAGAGGCGAAAATGTTGAGGGAGTTCTTGAAGTTCCAACCATGTTTTTTCTATGGAGGCGGTGACCCTAAGGCGGCAGGGAAGTAGATAGTGTCTCATCAGTGTTTCCATAAGCTGATGAGGAACGATGAGAGCGCTCAAGCGCATCTTTCTGGAGCATGCTTGAGAGGTCATGCAACAGTCTGGTGGACTACATATACGGATACTCATCCAGAGCCGACAACGTGGGCTGAGTTCAGAGAGTTGTTCTACGACCAGTATATACCCATGGAGGTGAGGTTGAGATTGAGGGGGAGTTTCTGACCCTAAGATCGGGTAGTCGAACGTTGATACAGTATATGGAGCGATTCCGATATTTATTTCAGTTCGCTATGGATGTGGCCGAGACTGAGCAACTCAAATATACTACTTCACACGAGGGGCTGATGACAGGATTTCTGAGGCAATGGTGTCATCAGAAGCTCGCACTTTGCGGGAGATATTTGATCGAGCTTTGGTACACGAGGCATATTACTGGGTCCGAGGTACAGACTGGATAAAAGAGACAGAGAGATCAAGATAATAGAGAGGATAAACAGTATGATGGAGACCGTAGGGATGATGATCGGGCAGCTAGAGCTTATGATGTACCTACATTACTAGCGCGCCGCTGAGACAGGTACATGACCAAGGAGGCAGGGACTGGAGATCATAGAGTCAGGGTTGGAGGTCATAATATGGTTATTCGACTGCATGTTGGCAGTGTGGATGAGAGGGGCATATCAAGAGAGATTGTCCCAATAGATTAGTGACTCCAGCAATAGTGACACTGGTGCAGACTTGAGAGCTGGTGCATGTGGTGACTGAGCCATGCCAAGAGATTTTGTATTATGGCATGTGATTGTCATAGGTCGTAGCATGGCATGGAATTGTCATTGTGTGTAAGGATAAGCCGTAGCATGGCATGGGATTGTCATGGTGAGTAAGAGTAAGTCATGGCATGACATGGGATTGTCATGGTGAGTAAGGGAGGATATGGCATGGCATGAGATTGTCATGGTATGTGATGGTTGGTTAGGACTATTATGTTGGGATACATGATAGGAGAAGTTTACAATTATTAGTGTTAGGTAACTGGGTTAGGGAAACTTGAACACGAAAATCGAAATGTGAATAGGTTGCTAGGATGTTGGGAAGATAGTGACTGATTTTGACCACCTCGGCAACACGCGCCTATGTCTCAGGGTAACACTACGATCCCTGTGATGGAGTAGCGGAGGTGTTCAAGGGACTGTAGAGAGGGACTATCAAGGTGTGAGGCGTGGTCACACGAGGATAGGATAGTTACATCAAAGTTTACTCGAGATTAAAATTTTGAGGACGAAATTCTCCTAGTTAGGAAGAATTATAATGGCCTAAATTAATTAAACTAGAATTAGCATTAATCTCGGAGATTAATGGTTGTAACTCGAGCGTTACGTGGACAACGCGGTTGAATCGAACACGAGAACCGAGAAAATATGTTATTTATGGATGGTGGTTGTGTATATGTGGTGTTTAAAAATTATTATTATATTGCACCGCATGTGTGCATGTTGCTATCGGACGAGTTTGTGTGACAGGTGTTCACCTTGAAAGGCATGTCAACGCGAGTGTCGGATAGGCAAACTACGGGTACACTAGGAAACTTGACTAATTCACGTTAAGATGACTAATTAATCAATTAAACATGTGACCATAAAGGTGGACCATTAGACAAACCTAAGGATACGTAAACACATTGAGATCAAGGCCAAGTAAATTCAAATTAAAACAATAGGCTATGGCGTGCCTCGAAATGCGTGTTAAGACGCGAGGCACCGGGTATCGGGTAGTCGAAGGTTAGTGGGACCACAAGTTGGTTGATTTTGATAAATAAAACACTAACCATATGTATTAAAATGGGCCTAAGTTAATGCAATTAAATTAAAATAAATCAAGGCCTATAGTTTAGTTCATTAATTGGAAACTATAAGATTTTTCTAGAGATATGTATTGATACATCTAGGAGTCAAGTGAGTAGCAAATTGGTGTCACATGGACTAAGTGAGTGGGAGTGAGTGGGCTAAGTGGCTAGAGGTGGACCATTAGACAAACCTCGGGATACATAAACACATTGAGATCAAGGGCTAAAAATAAATCCCACCTTAATATATAACATCATGTTGATCAATACATGCAACCAAAACCAATTCATTTGTAAATCTGAAATCGAGAAGAAGGAGTGATTCAAATTTGGATTTCAAGGATTTGGAGGTGAAACTTGGAGTTCAAGCTTAAAGGTAATCTTCTTCTCCATCATCACTTTCAATTGAGCTAAAATTAGGCATTTTCAGTGTAATTCGGGTTTGAAGAGTTGGTCTCTGGTTTTAAGGTGTTATTTTGATTAAATTCATGTGGACAGTGTGTTAGATATGTTTAAGTAGTCAAAATTTAAGGGAAAAACATAATTCTCGACTTGAGAATTCTGTCCCAGAGGCTAAGTAGCACACTACCTGGAACGGTTAGTGCACTAATCGTTATGGGTTTCCAACTGATCTTCAGGATGAAGAACAGTAGCGCGCTACATCCTGTCCATAGTGCACTACCAGCACATAGCGCATTACGCTATTTACATAGAGCGCTAACAACAGACATAAACCGAACATAAAGGGCTGTTTTGGGATTTTTGACTTAATACATATACCAAACACTTACAAACATACTAAACATGTAAAATTGGACTTCAAGGACTTCGGGGATCGTAGCTCGGATATCGAGGAGCTAGTCGGGTCGGATACGGGAGTTCGGGGAAGTCGGAGCGCGGATTGAGGTGCATAAACCCATTGGAATGCCTCACAAAATTCATGATTTGGTTTATCAATCTCGCTTTTCATGTGTGACTGCTGGTGGGTGCACAAAGGGTTTTCACTCCTATTTCGGTGTGCGTATATATTGGTTGTGGCTAAATCGCATGCATGGGTTACTTGTGATAGTGCTCATGTCGATGGCAGTAGAATATATCTACGACGTCGGGAGGGATTAAGGTGGTCCTGATGTGTAACAACGTCGGGAAGGGGCCATGCCGTTTACTGAAGTTGGGGTTTAGCCATTGTAAGCCTGTAAGTATATGCGTGGTTCCTATTCGATTTATCGATTATTGGATGGTGTAGGTCAGGGTTTTCTCGTGATTATATGGATGTTTACTTATTAAATGCTTTATTTCTAAACCGATTTAATTGGTATATGTTGTTTATTTATTTCACGCTACTGCTTTTGCTTGTCGTGTGCTGCTTACATTCATGGGAATATGACGTACTATTGCCAGGTGTTATATTTGCATGTCTCATAGTTTATCAGTTTTATTTCATGAATATTGTGTGACTTCTCTTAGGATTTTACTCACTGGACTCGTCACTGTATTTGTTGGGTGACTGAGTGCAGATCCTTCGACGAGCAAGGGCAAGGGCAAGGGCAAGGAGGTATCGGGTGACTACCTATGAGATTATGGAGCCACCTCGTGTGTGATATCAGTATGTATTTATTTTACTTTTGTTGGGTTTTGGGGACCATAGAGCACTGATTACATGTATATGGAACTTTTGTTATACTTAACTCGCATTGATATATACATGGTATCTTTACCGGGTTTTCCACTACTTAGGATTGTTGAATACTGTATAACTTACTTAAATTAAGAATTCCGCTGTAAAATTTCATTATAACTTGATAAATTGATTAACTGGCTAATGAAATCATTAATAATTATATGGAAATTAATTAACTAAGTTAGGATTAAATGGAAAAGTGTAAGTAGCCGTTAGGTCGCGGAACGTCAAGGATATGCGGGCCATGATGTGGCAAGGCTTGGTGACGTAGGATGCGACGTGGCAAGTAGCAGGGCGGCCTGGAATTTGGGGCCGCCACACTCCTTATGCTGGTCAGCGATTTCTCCTTTCTTTTGGATGGGCAATCTTCCTAGAAGTGTCTTAATCCTCCGCATTCCCTACACGTGAGCTTGCTTTTATCTACTGGCTTTATTTTGAGTTCTTTCTTTGAGGTTTCACCTTTGCAACTAGTCTTCATACCCTGAAATTTTCGAAAATAGTTTATTATACCTTTTGGTTAGCAAAGCAAGGTCATCTTCTTCGTGAGTGACATCTTTCTCTATACTGAAATACTAAGATGTTTCTTTCAAGGCTAATTCTCTGGACTTCTTTTGTTGATTAAAATACATCACATAGGTGGTAAGAGACCTCATGAGCTGTTCAAACTTTAGATCTTTTAGACCTTGATTCCCTTGAATAACAACTAATTTTACATAGTATTTGGCAGGAAGAATTTAAATTGCCTTTTGGACCAATTTTTTGTTGGAGTACTTATTCCCCAATTGTTGAGCTTGGTTGGCAATGTCTTTGAGCTTGACGGTGTATTCAGCAACCGCTTCTTTCTTTCTCTTTCTTTGGATTTCAAACTGAGATGCTAACAGCACAATTTTTTTATTCACGAACATTTTTGTTACCTTCAAAAAAGTTTTCGAGAATCTGTTAGGCCTCATTTGCCACTTTACATGATTAGATGAACTTGAGGTGCTCTTGGTTGACAACGACCGAAGATGGCATTCAATCCTTTAGCATTGGCAAACAAGAGCTTCTCCTCATCAGCTGTCCAATCATATGGATTCTTTGGTTCTCCATCAACTTCAGATGGTTTGTACCCTTTCTCAATCGCCCTCCATGATTTGGCGTTGATAGATATAATGTAGCCCTCCATGCGAGCTTTCCAGTACGTGTAATTCATATTGGTTAGTAGTGTTGGTCTCGTGTTTGAGATGCCTTCCGGCTGATCTGATTGGTTTCCTTGGGACACTGTAGTTAGTACGGATCTCACTTGTCTTTGTAAACAAAGACTTCGTAGTGCCCGTTCTGACACCAATTGAAATAGCTGAATGCGGTTACATATGAATACAACATTTGTTATAACTGGGAAACATAAAGTAATGTAAATACTTAAATGTAAAGTATGCAGTAAAATAAATCAAACCAGGACACTAGATACAGTTCGATCCAAAACCTACGTCTGCGGGGCCACGCCAGATGTAAACTCTACTAATATGAAGAATCGAACTACATGACTCCTCGTGACTCCCTCACTTTGAGCTCCTCCTAGCACACTCTCATACACCCATCTGTGGACCTTACATACACAAAACCCTTCTTGTGTGTGAGGCTCCCCCTCTCTGGAACACCCAAGTCCCCTTGGTGTTTTTACAACTCGATAATGAAGTGAAGAGAATAGTTTCACAATACAAAGTAAATTGAATAACCGGTGTATAGGACTCAATTACTTTGACAAATATATAGACCAATGTAGATTTCACAATCTTAACTAAACTAGTAAGATCTGATCAATCTTCATCTCTAAATAACCACGTTCCTCCATGATTAACATGTGGTGATAATTCTTATGAATCACAGTCTCCAAACTCTTCATAATCTTCAGTTAGCCATCAGTCGTTTGGGATAAGATCAAATCTTCAACTGTTTGATCCAGAAATCTTGTTCTAACCGCTTCGATCTACTAGTTGCAACCACATATCGTTATCTAGATCTCCAACTGTTTCATATTTGATTTGAGCACGTGTATCATGTGTTGAGTTTTATATAACTCATTTACTTTTAATGTTGACCGTAACAACTATAGTGACAAATCTAAACTATCAATATGATCGCGACATTAATTAAGGTAATTTAGTTAATGATGAAACTACTCCATTTTGTTTTCAAAAAAGTATTAGGTTTCTACCAAAAAAAGTGTTAGATAATTTAGTAAAATCATATTATTCTCATTTATTTTCTGTTGATAAGATATTATTCTCATTTATTAGTTTCTATATTTTTATTGAAGGAATAAAAATATTTTTGAATGATTTGAGCATTTCCAATGCAAATTAAATATGTAATGGGGGAGAATGTGTCCCATGTGGGACACAACGGACATTGAAACAAAAAAAATCATTTTCAATGCAACTATGGATTGATATTGTACAGCTGACGTGAAAAAATAGACAATCTATATTCTCAATATCTACTTTTAGACGAAGTTGCAATCCATATCCATGTTAATAACTCTCTCTAAAATATATAGAAAAATAATAAAATTTTAAAATAGAAATTGCAATCCATATTGATTATTGGAGAGCAATATTAAACTTCAATTTCTATTCATGCCACTTAAATTGGACATACTCCCCAAATTATCCAAATTATTAACGTGACACCAATCCATACCTACAAATCCACATTTATCATTAATGATGCTCTCAGTAAGATATAACCAAAATAGTGGTTACTTATAATACAAAGTAGAATAGCAATGGTAACCAAGATCTAGCTATTCACAAAAGAGAGCAGTTCAAGATAAGCTAGCCGATAAGCTACTTTGTGCTTGCCAAATAAAGCCTATGCACAATAGAATGCACAACGTGTGGGCCCTACATCAAAATGGGGTATTGGGTGTGTTTTTTATGGCATTTTAATGTGGGGCCCATAAGTCATATCATTGTGCATTCAATTATGACTTAGTGTTGTCATTCAAGCATTTCCCAAAAAAGAGGTGCACTATGGGCACCCCACCATTTACTGAGGGCACATGAATTTTTTGGTTTTTTCTCATTCAAATTGGACCATGATGGAAATGGCATAATTGCTCCTTATAAAACAACCAACATAACTACAACACACATTCACACCGATTTGTGGGTACTCCAACTCCATCCTCTCTCATCTCCAACCGAACCTACATGTTCCGTCGGTGGTCGTGTATCGATTCTTTCGCTTTCACGTCGGCCGATTGCGTGGTAACAATCGATTCCAACCATATAAAGCTTCAAATCAATTGTTTTGGTGTGGCAAATAGTGACTTTGATGTTATGGTTTCTCATTATAGGGTTTTCTAGATCCGACCATTTCTAAATTGTTTTCTGTATGAAATGGATGAAGACAACAAAATGGTGCAGGACGGGATACAACAAGAGGTATTTTTGATGTTTTTTGTGAATTTTTTCAACATTTATAGTGGTGAGCACATACACGATTGTATCGGTTACACATGACCAAGAACTATTGATGATTCTTGGTATCTAGTAACCAAAATTAATGCATTAATAAGGTTAAGTGTAATGGCCTAAATTAATTAAACTAGGATTATCGTTAATCTCGGGGATTAACGGTCATAATTCGGGCGTTACGTGGACAACTCGATTAACTCGGACACGAGAACCGAATGAATATATTATTCGTGGATAGTGGTTGTGTATATGTGGTGTTTAAAATTATTATTATTATATTGGACTGCATGTGTGTGTTGCTATCGGGCGAGTTTGGGTGACGAGTGTTCGCCTCGAAAGGCATGTCAATGCGGGTATTAGTAGGCGAACTGCGGGTACACCCGGAAACTTGACTAGTTCTCGTTAATATGACTAAGTAATTCAGTTAAAATGGGTAATGTAACCATAGGCTAAGTTGATTAAATTAAAACAATAGGCTATGGCGTACCTCGAAATGCATGCCGAAATGCGGGGTATCGAGTGCCAGGTAGTCGAGGAGTTAGTGGAACCATTAATATGTCTATAGGAGGTTCTAAAAACACTAATCACATGTATTATAATGGGACTAAGTTAATGTAATTAGATCAAATAAATCAAGGCCTATAGTTTGGATATTTAAATTGGAAACTATAGGATTATCCTAGAGATATGTATTGACACATCTAGGAACCATGTGAGTAGCCAATTAGTGTCACTTGGATTGAGTTAATGGGAGTTAGTGGGATAAGTGGCAAGGTGTGAATCATTAGATGAGCTTCGGTATATGTAACCACATGAAGATAAATGGCTAGGAATCAACCCCACCTTAATATATAAGATCAACATATGCAAAGTAAACCATTTTCATTTACAAACCTATGAACCAACAAGCTTGCTAGAGAAGAAGGAGTTTGCTTGAGTGTGAA
This sequence comes from Stephania cephalantha, assembly GCA_039657325.1. NCBI lineage: Eukaryota > Viridiplantae > Streptophyta > Magnoliopsida > Ranunculales > Menispermaceae > Stephania > Stephania cephalantha. The sequence goes on along the minus strand of CM077573.1, from coordinate 9,860,469 downwards.
GAAAGCAATGGGAGTTGGTGAGAAATTCTCAAGCTAGGGGATTCAACAGCTAGGTAACAATTCTACACTAGTAATTTAGCTAAATTTGATATTTTGATGTAAAATTTGATACGTGAGGAGTAGGTCACTGATTTTGAAGAAATCTTGATGAAATACAACTATTATTAACATTCCAAGTGAGGAATTACAACTGATTTTAATGAATTGTGGTTTTGGGTAAATTTGGAAAAACTAGTGAAATGCATGGATTTGATGATTCTAAGCTAATCGATGTTGTTTTTGTCATTGTAAATGATGTTTTGGTAACACCATGGAGTGGAGAATGCAATTCTAGGGTCTAGGTAGCTAATTGGGGAGTTTGGGACATAATTCTCGAGTTGAGAATTCTGTCACAGAGGGTAATTAGTGCTCTAATTAGATCGATTAGTGCGCTAATGATTCTGGGCACTTAACTATTTTTCAAAATGAAGAACAGTAGCACTCTAGACAAATTACCTAGCGCGCTAACTTCACCTAGCGCGTTAGGTAGACCCATTAGCGCACTAATGCTAGATAAAAATCGAATTTAAAGGATTGTTTTGGGGTTTTTGACTTAAATACATACCCAAACACCTATAATCATACTATATATGTAAAATCGGACTTCAGAGACTTATGAGACTGTAGCTCAGGTATCGGGGAGCTAGTCGGGTTGGATTTCGAGTGTTCGGGGAAGTCGGAGTGCGATTGAGGTGAGTAAACCCATTGGAATGCCTCACAAAATTCATGGTTTGTTTTATCGATGTCAGATTACATGTGTGACTGCTGGTGGGCACACATGGGGTTTCACTCCTATTTCGGTTTGCGTATATATTGGTTGTGGCTAAATCGCTTGCACGAGTTACTTGTGTTTAATACTCGTGTCGATGGCAGTAGGATATACTTATGACCGTCGGGAGGGATTTAGGATGTTCCCTTGACTTGAAATAGCGTCTAGAGGGGTTCATCCGGTAACTGAAGTTGGGATTTAGACACTGTAAGCTTTGTAAGTATGTACATGGTTCTTATTTGATTTTATCGATTCCTGGCTAGTATAGGTAAGGGTTTTCTCGTAATTATATGGTTGTGTACTTATTAATGCTTTATTTTCAAGCATGTTTAGTTGGTATGTGCTATTTATTTATTTCATACTACTGATTTTGCTTGTCATTTGATGCCTACATTTATGGGAATATGACATACTATTGTTAGGTGTTATATTCGCATGTCTTATAGATTATCAGTTTTATTTCATGTATATTGTGTGGACTTCTCTTGGGATTTTACTCACTAGACTCGTCACTATATTTGTTAGGTAACCGAGTGCAGATCCTTCGATGAGCAAGGGCAAAGGCAAGAAGGTACTGGGCTAGTACCTCTGAGATTGTGGGCCTGCTCGTGTGTGACTACAGTATATACGTATTTATATTTTTGTCGGATTGGGAACCGTAGAACACTGATTACCTATATATGAAACTTTTGTTATACTTATCTCGCCTTAATATGTACATGGTATCTTTTGCCGGGTTTTCCACTACTTAGGATTAATAAATACTGCATAACTTAATTTAAGACTTCTGCTGTAAAAATGTAATATAACTTGATAGATTAATTAAATAGCTAACTAAATCATTAATGTATATGTAGAGATTAACTAGCGTAACTAGGGTTAGCTGGAAAAGTGTAAGCAACCAGGTAAGGCGTAAGGCGTCACAGGTAAGCGGGACATGAAGTGGCAAGGCTTGGTGACGTGGAGTGCGATGTGGCAAGTCCTAAGGCGGCTTAAAATTTGGGGCCTGTCACAGTTTGGTATCAGAGCGAGGTCGAGCCCTTGGGAGGAAGCGTAGTTGTCCTTAACCTGATACTAATGCTACAGTTTGGTATCAGAGCAAGGTCGATGGTGCCTAGGGAATGAAGCATAACTCAACCTGATGCCAACATCACAAGTTTGGTATCTGAGCAAGGTTTCGAGGAAGCCTCGGGAGTAATTTAATGAAATTGAATAAAACTTTACAAATAAACCTTAGATGTGGAAACCCGAAGATCCTGATTTAGAATCCTAATTGGGAAGCAAACTTGAGATGGGTCGTGATAGGGTTTATGTACGTGTTATGTTTTTGATTGTATATATTATATACACATATACGGAAGGTGATCCGGAGCACGCTTTTCAATGCAGATCACGATAGATGGCTAATCGACTCCACCTATTACAGATGTTAGTCAAACAAGCGACCAGACTAGAGAAGTAGCCTCATGATTCGCAGCTCACGATAGGCAGTTTGAGCTATTGATGGATATGATGCGTGCATAGATAGTAGCGATTGCAACACTCACCGCAGTTAGAGTACAGAACACGATTGATACGAAAGTTGCTACGACAGTTCCATTGAATATTCAGACTGTACCGATGCATGCAGTGGTACAGGAGACTCCGGTAGTGGTTGCTACACCAACAGTGGCACAGATCGAAATGCAAACTGCTACACCGGCATAGATCGACATGTTTGAGACTTCGATGATGGCAGAGGTCATGTTGATGAGGGAGTTCATCAAATTTGATCCCATATATTTTCATGGAGGCGGAGACCCGAAGGTAGTCAGGAAGTGGTTCATTACGCATCATAGGTTACATAAGCTACTGCGGATTTAGAAGAGCATACAGGCCGGGATATCAGGGCATATGCTGAGAGGGGATTCTGCTGTGTGGTGAACAGCGTACATAGATACTCACCCAGAGCAGACGACATGGGCAGCTCTCAGAGAGTTGTTTTACGATCAGTACATACCCATGGAGGTAAGGTTGAGGCTGAGAGAGGAGTTTCTGGCTTTGAGACAGGGCAGCTGGTCAGTGTCACAGTACATGGATAAATATCGGTACTTGATACAGTTTGCAACGAACGTCGCAAGCACCGAGAGAATACAGATAAATTACTTCGTCCGAGGGTTGATTGAGAACATAGCCAGCGCCATTATTTCCTCTGGAGCTTAGACACTACAGAGATGTATGATAGATCGCTTACTTATTAGGATGGACAAGAGATCGATAGATCATGATGACAGATAGGATGGACAGTACGGTTGAGGCCGTAGGGATGATGAACGAGCAGATAGAGCGTATGTTGTACCCACATTACTAGCGCCACCGCAGAGGTAGACTTAGGACCAGGGAGGCAGAGAGTGGAGATCACAGGGTCAGGGTCAGGGTCAGTGGTCGGGGAGTCTGCGGATAAGACCAGGATGGAGGATCACATGTTGGTGATGTGGACAGGAGGGTCACGTTATGAGGGACTGATGTGACGACCCAAAATCCAATAAACCCGTATTATGGGCAATTTAGTAAATTTTTAAACCCTAAACTAATGTAGCCCTAATATAAATTAAATTTGATACCCTAGCCTCCTTTTTGTTTGAAATTTTAACTACTGGAGGAAAAATAGAGATCGAGGTCTAACTTCAGGAGAACACAAATCAAAGGTACACGCATCTCCCACATCCTTTTAATCACGTTCTAAATTAAAATAAAACTTGAAAATTTACAAAATGGTGGTTTGTTGTGCCGATGAGGCGACCGACAAAGCGACCACAGCGGCGTTGTCACCATCGCTGCTTTGTTGTCACCATCGGCGGCGGCCTCACCGCTGTCTGCCGGGACAGTGGGGGCGCCACCAGCCTGCCCCCACCTTTGATGTGATGGAGAAAGGGAAGGGGTGGTGTCGTGACCACCCCCACCTTCCACGGCACGCCAGCCATGGTTGGCACGGGCGCGGTTGCGCCCTAGCCAGCCACGGTTGGAGAGGGGGCCCAGCGCCGAACTAGGGGCGTTTGGCCCCTAGTTGACTGGTCAACACAGTTGACCGGTCAACTCTAAATAAAAAATAAATAAATAAATAAAAATAAAATATATATAACAAAATAAAAGCAAAGTAATTGCTTTCGAACGGGCGCTATCACGTCTCCGAGGGAAACCGATCGGGTCTCATCCCTCGACCCTCGCATTTGGGCGAGGGAGGACCCGTGGGACCCACATTAGTGGATCCCAACGACCAATAAATAGAAGATTTAATTAATTTGAATTAAAACATTTATTGATGTGATGTATTTTGGTTGTTTAGTGTCGCGCGAAGGTTCGCATCGGACCACGAGCGTATCAGGAGTTATTGTAGGCGTCGCTACAACTCGAGGTAAGTGGGGAGCTCCGCTCATCTATTAAATATGGCTTGCTAATAGTATAATTAGAATTCATGATTTTGATAAAATGACTTGGGATGGGGTCATTACCTACCTTGGTTGACTTCATGTAAGGCCTCTTGAGGAGCCATACTCATATAGTGGAATCAAGTCACCTTACATGTTTAAGGGCCTCTTCGGGAGCCGTAGTAATACGGTGAACCAAGTCATCCATTTCAACAAGGGCCTCATGGGGAGTCCTGGATGCACGATGGAACCAAGTCACCTGGGCTCTCGAGGAGTCGTGGACACACGGTGGAATCAAGTCACCCACGCATATTTGTTATATTATGATGATTGGTCAACAAGGGGAGGTAGTGACAAATGAGACAACGAACTTGCATTTATATCTATTACATTCTATGTATCTCTCTTGGAACCCCTTTGTATGTAAAAGTATATTTTCTTATGCTTTACAATCCTTGAAACTCCTTATATCTGCTTAAGTCTTTTTATGATTATGATATGCTTATTTTATATGGAAATTGATGACATGCTACAGATTTCGATGTCATCCTGATTTTAAATGCATGCTAGCTTTATTTTGCTTTATAGGTATTACTTGCATGTTTAATATTTGAGCGTAGTTCTTCTCTTATTGGGCTCCATTGATTCTTTAGCTCACCCCACTTACAATACAGGTCCATGTACGAATGTGATCGATCGTGGCAAGGGGAAGGCCATTTCTTGAAGTCTCCTTGCTTTGTGAGAATTTGCAGGAATCTATTATATAATTATTTGATTTTCAGAATAATAAATTTTGGTTGTAACTTTAGGTAGATTATTTAGGGTAGTTTGGAACCCTTCTTATCTATTTTGGATTATTATGGAAGTCTTAGGGTTTTTTTGGAAACTTATTGGGATGGTTGAAATTGTTCAGACTTTTGAACATTTTTTACTCTGATTAGATGATTTATGAAATTATAGGAGCGATCATATCCGCATTTATTTCCCTATATGGTTAGTATGTTGTTCCGCAGATTGAATTAGGCGTGTCAGACTGTTATTTGGGCCTGGTTCAGGTATCGGGCTTGAGTAACGATTTGGGCCGAGCGACCCGACCCTATTTTAGGTGAGGGTCGTTTCAGTTGTTATCAGAGCATAGGGATTAGAACCTAGGAAAACAATAGGTTAGAAAAAACCTAAGTTTGCAGAGTCTTTGGATTTTGAATGTCAAAGCTAAGTTGAACAAATCAATGGTATGGGACATTGGTTTAAGTTGAGTTTATGAGCATAAATGACCAATCTTAGGATGGGAAGGGATTGAAAAACTCGAATAAAACACTTAAATAATGTTATTTGCTTTGTATTATAATATCTATCGCGTTTAGATATTTTACATACTCTCTTGATATGTAGGACTAATTCGCTCTTGTTTGCTCCGCAGTTGCACCATGAGCAATCATGGCGAAAACTCCTATAATTTGAGGGAAACAGTGGATATGGATAAGAGAAATTGGCTTGCTCAAATAGAGCAGCGCATGAATGTTATGGCCGAAACATATCAGAAAGCTATTCAGGACATGAGATCTAGCTTAAGACCAATGGATAGCGGACATGGCACAATCACAGGAAAGGAATATGACAAGTATACTAGAGTTGATACAGCAAGAAAACACAGGGGCGGCAGAGCGAGAACCTGTGAGGGCATGGACCTAACACTCCCTTTGTGCCTATACATGAAGATCATATTGTGGAGGAAGGGGTCGATTCTGCTACGTCTGCAGTTGCAACTATCGTACTGTAGTGGACGGAGATCCAGAGGCGTGTCGGAACGGGCAAGATACAGAAAGAATTTATGAAATATGACGTGCCGCACTTTTATGGAGAGCAGGATCCCATTGAGGCAGAGGCGTGGACATTAAATATGGAGAAGAGGATGAGAACTCTAAATATTGATGAGTGGACCATAGTACCGCTTGGTGACGTTTTTGTTAGAACATAAGGCACACAAGTGGTGGATGACTGTCGAGAGGACATAGGGAACTAATATAAATTGGCTCCAGTTTAAGCGTCTATTTTACGAAGAATGGTTTCCAAAGCCAGAGAAGGATACGAAAATTCGAGAGTTCCTAGCCTTAGTACAGGGCGATATGTCAGTGGTCGAGTATGCATCAAAGTTAAACGAGTTGCTAGAGTTTGCACATGAGTATGTCCCGACATATATGATTTGTAAGAGAAGATTTATTGATGGACTGAGGCCAAATATTAGTGCTATAGTAGCGGCGTCTGGATCTGAGACTTATCACCAGCACACCAACGAGCACTTGAGTGTGAGGCATCACTTCGTGGGGGTGTCATGCAGTTTCAGGCAGGATCTAATCAGTATGGTTATGGTAAACGTAGCTTTGGGGGTTACCAGAACAGTCAGGACGACATTTTCAAGAAACAAAAGTTTGAAGGGTTTTCTGGTGGACATGCACGTTCAGGTACAGCTTCAAGGGCAACACACACTCCCTCTGTAACTGCTGCACATACACCTGTCCCTACTCATACGGCTACGCAGAGCGTGGCATTCAGGCCATCGCGACCACATTGACAGTCTTAGCGGAGGTCGGGGACCGATCAGGCCAAAGTCGAGCGTATCAGGAAGTGTTGTTCAGCCACCTCCAACATACCAGAGGCCACAATTGATTTGTTACTAGTGTGGGACTCCGGGACACATGTAGAGCAAATGCCCTAACCCGCCACCATTTGAGGGAAACACGGCCCCAATTTCTCGAGGAAGAGTTAATGCAGTTGTTGGGCAGGATGGAGAGGCCTCGTATCAGCTGTTTACGTGTGTGGTTTCCATTAATGGCCGAGATATGCATACCTTGTTTGATTCTGGTTCCACTATTTCACTCATATCAAGGACTGTAGTTCATGCTTTGGGGTTGACACGGTTAGAGCACACACTTACTTTATTCGGAGCACATTTTCTACTGAATGAATTTATCCTAATATGGTATGTGAGGGGTGCAAAATTAGAATTGGGGATCACACAATGACGTTTGATTTATGGGTTTTAGAGTGTCTTGAATTTGATGTATTACGGGCATAAACTGGTTAGCGGCGTATCACGCCAAGATAGATTGTTTTCATAAAACTGTAATATTCCAAATACCGAGCATTGCACCATTTGAATTCATAGGTTGTACACCGACCAACGCCACCACCTGTGGAAGGGTTGCGAGTCTGCGCAAGAGATATAGACCATTGCGAGCTTGAATTCTATGGGAGAGGAAGGACAGGAAGTCCTTATTGAGAAGATTCTATTGGTTAGGGGATTCTCGGATGTGTTTCCTTCAGACCTTCTAGGAATCCCTCCTAATCGGGAGATTGACTTTATGATTGACTTTATACCCAATACGAGACCAGTTTCCAGGACACCTTACCGTATGGCGGCTATCGAGTTGAAGGAGTTGAAAACACAGTTATAGGAGCTGACTCAAAAAGGTTTCATTACTCCGAGTGTATCACCGTCGGGAGCACCAATGTTATTTGTAAAGAAGAATGATAACAGATTGAGAATGTGTATTGATTACCGACAACTGAATAGGGTGACTATCCGAAACAAGTATCCACTTCCCATGATAGAAGACTTGTTTGACCAGTTGAAGGGATCAAAGTTCTTCTCTAAGATAGATTTGAGATCGGGTTATCATCAGTTGCATATACAAGAGGAGGAGATATCGAAAACAACTTTTACCACTCGTTATGGACACTTTCAGTTCATTGTGATGCCGTTTGGACTCACCAATGCACCGGTGATGTTCATGGACTTGATGCACCGTGTTTTCAAGTCATTTCTTGATCAATTCGTGATTGTGTTTATTGATGACATCATGATATACTCTAAGACTGAGTCAGATTACAGGAAGCACCTCAAGAAAGTGTTACAGACTTTGAGGGAACACAAACTCTATGCTAAGTTGAGCAAATGCGAGTTTTGGTTCAGAAGTGAAGTTTTTAGGGCCATGATGAATACAGAAGGGATATCAGTTGATCCCGCGAAGATCAAGGCGACCCTTTGGTGGCCACAACCCATTAATGCATTCGAGATTCGGAGTTTTCTAGGCTTAGCAGGGTATTATCGATGATTCGTGTAAGGTTTCTCGTCGATCGCTTCACCGCTCACCAACTTGACTAGGAAAGACGTTGCCTATGAATGGGATGATTCATGTGAGGAGGCCTTTCAGTTGTTGAAGAACCGTCTAACTACCGCACCGATTCTGATTCTATCAGAGGCCGACAGGGAGTTGTCAGTGTATAACGATGCGTCGGGGATTGGTTTGGGAGGTGTATTAATGCAAGACAAGAGAGTAATTGCTTACGCATCCAGGCAGTTGAAAGTACATGAGAAGAACTATCTAGTGCACGACTTAGAGTTGGCGGGTGTTAAGTTTACTTTGAAGTTGTGGAGGCACTACTTGTATGGGGAGAAATTCGCTGTCTACTCGGACCATAGAAGTTTGAAGTACTTGTTCACATAGAGCGAGTTGAACATGCGACAGAAGAGATGGTTGGAACTTTTGAAAGATTATGATTTCACACTCGAGTACCACCCGGGGAAGGCTAATGTAGCGGCAGACGCTCTGAGCCGTGTATGACTAGAAAGAAAATCTGAGAGAGGCGCACAGATCTCGATTCACCGTTCATCCCGGGGGTAATAAGATGTATCAGGATATGAGGAGGACGTATTGGTGGCCGAGGATGAAGGTAGACATCGCTACCTACATCCAGAATTGTGAAATTTGTCAGCGAGTGAAAGTAGACCACCTGAAGCCGGGGGGATTGTTGCAACCATTACCTATTCCGCAATGGAAGTGAGAACACATAGCTATAGACTTTGTTTTGGGGCTTCCGACGACTCAGAACGGTCATGATGCGATTTGGGTGGTCGTGGATTGTTTGACTAAGTCAGCCCACTTCGTCCCTATTTCCATGGAGTATTCAGTATACAGGTTGGGGGCATATACGTAGACGAGATCATCAGATTACATGGAGTCCTGGTGTTTATTGTGTCAGATCGTGATCCGAGGTTTACCTCTCAGTTTTGGAGTGGGTTTCAGCACCAGAAGGGGACTCGGCTCAATCTCAGTACGACCTTTCACCCTTAGAGAGATAGGCAGACCGAGAGATTGATTCAGATACTTGAGAATATGCTCAGAGCTTATGTGTTGGATATATGTGGGAGTTGGGAGAAGTATATTCTGTTGTGCGAGTTTGCGTACAACAACAATTTTCAAGCGAGTATTGGCATGGCACCGTTCGAGGCACTTTATGGGAGACCATGTATATCTCCAGTTTGTGGGACTGAGGTTAGAGATGTCATTTTGATCGGCTCAAAACTTGTGCATGACCAAACCGAGAGGATAAAACTGATTAGGCAACGATTGGCGACTGCCCAGAGCAGCCAGAAAGAAGTATGCTGACAAGGACCATCGAGAGGTTGTGTTCTAGGATGGAGAATTTGCACTGCTGAAAGCATCATCAACGAAAGGGCATTACAGATTTGGATTGAAGGGAAAGTTATCTCCTAGGTTCATCGGGCAATTCGAGATTAATAAACGAATAGGCCCGGTAGCATATCGCCTCGAGTTACTACCACAACTATCTGGAGTCCATAATGTCTTCCATGTTTCTATGTTGAGCAAGACACATAACAAACATGCACCGATTATCGATTTGGGGCAAGTTGATTTGAGGGAAGACGTGTCCTACTACGAGCAACCTATTCAGATTGTGGATAGGAAAGTGCATAAGCTTCGGAAAAAAGAAATTCCGTCGGTGCAAATTTGGTGGCAATTCCATGGAGAGCAGGAGTTGATTTGGGAGCAAGAGGACTATATGATGGAGAACTTTCCATTTCTCTTCGAACCATAAGTTATGACTTTATTTTACTTTCGACGATGAAAGTTCTTTAAAATTGGGGATGTTGTGACGACCCAAAATCCAATAAACCTGCCCTATGGGCAATTTAGTAAATTTTTAGCCCTAATATAAATTAAATTTGAAACCTTAGCATCCTTTTTGTTTGAAACTTTAACTACATGAGGAAAAATGGAGACCGAGGTCTAACTCCAGGAGAACACAAATCAAAGGTACACGATTCTCTTACATCCTTTTAATTACGTTCTAAATTAAAATCAAACTTGAAAATTTACAAAATGGTGGTTTGTTGTGCCGATGAGGTGACCGGCGGCCCTAACGGCTGTTGGTGGCTTTGGTGTCGCCATCGGTAGCGGTGAGGCCGCCGCCGCCGGGACAGTGGGGGTGCCACCAGGCTGCCCCCACCTTTGATGCGATGGAGAAAGGGAAGGGGTGGTGTCATGACCACCCCCACCCCTCCACGGGCACGCTAGCCATGGTTAGCAGGGCGTGGTTGCACCCCGGCCAGCCATAGTCGGGGAGGGGGCCCAGCGCCGATCGGGTCGATGGAGAACCAGGGGCCAAACACCCCTGGTTGACCGGTCAACTCTAAAAATAAATAAATAAATAAATAAAAATAATATATATAACAAAATAAAAGCAAAGTAATTGCTTTCAAACGGGGCGCTATCACGTCTCCGAGGCAAACCGATCGGGTCCCACCCCTCGACCTATGACTCGTCACTATATTTTTTGGGTGACCGAGTGAAGATCCTTCGACAAGCAAGGGCATGGGCAAGGAGGTACTGGGCGACTACCTCTGAGATTGTGGAACCAACTCGTGTATGACTACGGTATGTACGTATTTATATTTTTATCGGGTTGGGGATCGTGGAACACTGATTACCTGTATATGGAACTTTGGTTATACTTATCTCGCCTTGATATATACATGGTATCTTTTGCCGGGTTTTCCACTACTTAGATTGTTAAATACTACATTACTTACTTAATTTAAGACTTTCGCTGTAAAATTATAATATAACTTGATAAATTAATTAAATAGCTAACTAAATCATTAATGCATATGTAAAGATTAACTAGCATGACTAGGGTTAGCTGGGAAAGTGTGAGCAACTAGGTAGGGCACATAGCATCACAGTAAGCGGGCCATGACGTGGCAAGGCTTAGTGATGTGAAATGCGGGGTGGCAGGTTTCAAGGCGGCCTGGAATTTGGGGCCGTCATATAAGTGTTTATCATTTGTCTCGGTCGCAGGGGACCGAGACTTATCATGAAGTTTCGGTTGTAGTATACCTACACTACTCAATAAGTCTCGGACCTGTAGTACCAAGATAATGTGTTTTAGCTTTTTTTGGTGAATGCATGTGCAGTGTCTTTGTAATGAATCCTAATTGGTCAATGTTTTTCTTGCAAGTAATGTTGTTGTCCACGTCTTATCCAGACTACAAGGATGTTTCACTCCATGTAAGCCATTCCAATATAGAGAGGCTGCTATTTCATGGCTTCAAATAATCAGCAGTGAAAAGAAGTTTGTGTTAGTTACGAAGCACTCTGATGTCGAAGGGGTTAAGCGTAGAGGAAGAGTAAAACTTGAATGTGAGAGGTCCGGTACATTTAGGGGAATGTCACAAAGAATATGGAAAGCCAAAGCCACAAAACTTGCTTTCAAACCAAGAAATGAAGAGGAAAATACAAGGAGTCAAACTGATACCAAGAAATGTGGGTGCCCTTTTCATTATTAACATTAAGGAATATCCGAATTCTTTGTGGCATGTCAATTTGGTATTTGGACAGCACAATCATGACCCTGCCAACTACTTGGACGACCAATCATATGCAGGAAGATTAGATCCAGGTGAGCAGGTGGTTGTGGTGCAGATGACTAAGGGGAATGTGAAGCCACGAGATATCCTCAACACGTTGAAGCAAAGGGATAAAAATAACATTTTGACGATTGTGACCGCCCGTTTCCCCAAATTGAGTTTTGTCCGGCCTAATCCCGTCATTAAGCCCTAATCTCAACCACTTAGAACTTAAAAACGTATTAGTCAACTTTTTGTCTCATTCACCTCGTTATACATATTTAGGATAAGTATTATTTATTACTCGTTAGTTGTGATTTTTGGAGTTAATTAAACATTTTTAATCATTTTAATATTATCAACGAAATACTTAATAAAATCTTCTGAAGCATTATAAAAACACATACTATGGAAATCGGTAAATAGACAATCACATGAAATCAAACCAAATGATACATGCATCAGTTGGGAATTTAGTCTCTGAACCCATTATACGACCAAAAATCATACAAAAAAACGTAGGTATTAAATACACAAAATGATCACCTATATAAGTAGCATAAATCAATTGCTAAGGGCTATGAGGTATTCTTCGATCTTCTCCTTCCCGGGTCTGCTACGTGAAATATATGCACCCACTGTCATAAAAAGGACGGTGAGTATAGTAAAGTAGATATTGAAACCTGAAGGCTATTCATCCACATTTCCAAGAAATACAAAGAACAATAACTAAAAGCATACAATAGCTATGAATAATGAAAAGCTGAACAAAAAGTATGCAAACAGTTGCCAAGCTTCTACAAGGAATGATATACGTAATGATTATGCAAATCTAGGTTTGGTTAACCAACATCCTCAGGAACTCCAACCTCGTGTGTCGTGCTAATAACATCAGCTGTGTAGAGTGCTAGACATCCCCAAAGATTCTAACTTCGTGAGCCGCGCATTTAGTATAATGGAAAGATATCAGCTATGTGGAGTGCCGACATCTCCAGGGACTCTAACCCCAGGTATCGTGCAACTCATAAAGTAAGGGCACCTATAAAGGTGGGTTCCTCAAGTCATGCCTATCAAAGAGTTCATGTTGTAGATTGTACAAACAAGTGTCACACAATAAACATATTGATATAGGTGTGTCCATACACCAATAAGAGAGCAAAACAAATCATAACATGCTATTTAGAAAACAATTCAATAGCTCAGGGATTAACAACAATAAAGGAATCCAATCATAGAACGAAGTCAAGACAAGGAATGTCATGCGATAATTTATTACACGATAATCTTAGCCAAAGAAATCATAGACACGAAAGTATACACAAGGCATGACATTGAGAATATAAGATCAGCAGTAAAACAGCCCAAATGACAGAATATTGACTCAAAAATGGAAATAAAATGAAGAGAATTGCCTCAACAGATTTACTTACCTCAAATGCACACAATTCCTAGCCTATACCGGCTCTCGACCACTTCAAACTCATGTTCTACACCCTGTAAGTCATCTCTAAGCTCCTGAGCTATCCTAACAAATTTAATTTAACTTGTTTTAGGTTGGTTAATTAGTTTTAAATTCTAATGTTTCACAATCAACCCCCTTAATCTTTTGTTTATGTTGAAATCTACTTTAATAAATAAAGACAGTTTTGGTACAACAACTTATGAGTTGATTTCAATTACCAAAATGTTAAAATCATATATTGTAGTACAAAGAGAAATTTTTAGTGCTATCTTTTAGCTTTTCATAACTATAAGGTTTCCGCAATTTCGATAACAATTAAAGGAGATATGGAAGTTTTACCACAATGACTCAAAACAGTTTTAGATTCCAACCATTAACTTTTTAAATTTCATTTATCATAAATCATAGCTTCAAAACTCATGATATTTTTTACTAAAGCCTAAAAACATATCTTAGAACATCATACTAAAAGATGAGCTCAACCCAATAAGAAATGAGAAAGCTCTACTCAAAACAACATGACATTAGAAAAAAATGTGAACCCAGAAATTGCAGATTCATCGCCAAAGTTGCAGAGGGTTCTTAGACATGAAAACATTCGAAATTCAAAATCTTTCAGATTGAGAAAATTGTTCCCCTTTGAGTTAGCTTTCAAATGCCACTAAAATGGGTCCATTTTGATTTAAAATGACGAAGTTATGACCAAATTACATAGGTTGGTTCATAATAACAACATGCAAAATTTTTAATTTTGTTTACAACTTTATGAACTTCAAAAACTCATAACTTAATGAAAACAAATCCAAATCCAGAACTTCTTTATAGTAGAATTAATGGAATTTCACAAGGAATCCAAATACGGAATCAGATTTTGAAAACAAAGTCATTTGCCTACTAAAATTGTTGAAAAACTAGACTGATGCAAAACTTACAATTCTTTGTTGAATTTAACAAAGTGTAGTTCTAGATTAGCTTACATAGTTGTGAAGCTTCCTTAATTTGATCAAAATCCTCCCAATTCATAAACTTTCTTTAGCAAGTTGTTAATTTTTCTCTCCAGATCTCTCTCTCTCTCCCTCCCTTTGAATGAAAATGAAATGGTTTTGCATGAAATCTCTACTAACTTGTTTATATAGTGCTCAGATTAAGTTGTGACCCTTGATCTTGTTCAAACATCCATCCCTAGGATAATCTAATAGCTCATAACTTGATCCTATAACCTACTAACTTATCCATGCTAAGACACACTTTCACTTAATTTACTTTGTTTTGGTGACAACACGTATCTCGAGGCATATTTGTTACGGATCAAATTTTTAATCTCGTTTATTACTATAATCATGATCACCGACCTGTGACGTGTAACCCACACCGTGATATGTGCATAGACCGCAGCGAGATGGCTGAGGTATATGTTAGATTTGTAGTGGTGTATATCTAGTGCATTGTATATGTGTAGACTACTAATTCACTCTTACTCATGTATAGGTGTCGAGACGTAAGCAAAGACATGCCTCGAGTTGCGTGTCAACGTGGGACCAGAGTAGAGAGTGTTGTGGTAAGTCTATTTTGAGTTATTATAACTTATATAGTGGTTTTAATGTGGTTGTAGTTGATTTTTAATTAAATGTAAACTAAGTTAACATTTTAAAACAATAGCCATGTGATTTGCATCGAGATACGTATTAGCACATCTAGAAACCAATTAAGTCATGCATTGGAATTAGTTGGCATGAATTAGTGGAGGTAAGCGGGACATGTGTTAAGAGGTGTTTCATTAGATAGGTATCAAGATACATGTGTGTAATTAGATCAATGGTTGTCATTCAACCATATCGATTTCATATATAGAGTTAGAGATCAATTCTTGTAAACCACATATTCTCATTTAGAAAACTTAGAGAGGAATGAAAGCTTCTGGAGAGGTTTGCGGAAGGAGAAAATCAATTTGGGTTGGTGGTTTGGAGGTGTAGTGCTTGATAAAGCTAGGGAGGTACATCTCTCTATTTTAAGTTGAAGTCAGTTCTGGTTTTTGGCCAATTTCATGGGGTAGATGATGAATTCTTTGTAATTAGTTTATATATTTGGATTCTTCATTTCAATCTGATAATCCAGCTATTAAGAAGTTCTTAATTTGATTTTGAAATAAAAAAGATATGAATTTTTTAAACTATAGATTAGGAGAAATTTTTTTCTAAATTTGTTGGTTAGACTAAGTTCCAATTTGAGCTGTGTTTAGTAAAATTGCGATATCTCTTTCATTTTAAATTGGAATTACGTAAACCAAGTCTTTTCGAAGAGCTAAGTTAGAGAACAAAAACTTTGTACAAGGGAAAATGTTGAGATTTGGGCAATTTCATGCCAAAAGTGCACTGCAATACAGACTAAAATTTTAATATTGTTTAGTCTTAAGAGGTTGTTTGGGTTAAGGTTCCTAAACCCATTTAACCTAACCTAAACCCAATTTATTTGGATTAGTTTGATATCAAGAACCTAAGGAAAGGGTTTCTGGGTTGCGAATATGTGATTTGAAGTGTCGGGAAACCGGTAAAGCTAGGACTTTACATTGCTTGATGTAAGTATACCCATTGATTGTTTATTTACATTTCATTTCCAGTTTTAACTTGTTTGTTATAGTCTATATTGACTATGTCTAGCTTTGTACTCTCATATCATGGACTTATTTGTTATTCCTCACTTATTGAGCTTGGTTTCCATGATATTTTGATAACTTGAATTCTTTTGAATCCATCTATGTGTTATATGTCATTTCTTGCTATTAGGAATTGTGGAGTTATGATTGGTTTTATGGACTTGTATTATTTGGAGAATTTTGTGCTTTGTAGCATAGCCAATTCTTAGGATCCTTAATGAGTTATTTTCTTGGATTTATAAAGTAGTTATAGAATCTATAGTCCATTGCACTATGAGTCGATCGGCACACGGGGTTAAAGTCCCTAGGGATGTCGGCACTCGCCACTATGATGAGGCACACGGGTTTAGAGTCTCTAGGGTTGCCCATAAGTAGGGTTAGAGTCCTTGATGATGTCTGGGTTAGAGTCCCTGATGACACTGGGGTCAGAGTCCCTAGTGATATTAGACTGTGCGACACCACGCACGTCCTATAGTGGTTAAGGCTTCACTGACGTAGGTTACATGCGACCGGATCTAGATCATAATTATTTAGCTGTGTCAGTTTCACTTGTTTAACTGTAGTATTTCTTAGCAAAATTATGGTACTAGTCTTTCTTTATTGAACTTATGCTTTTAAATACCATTTAGTTTGTTTTGAAAATGTGAATAAATTTGTCAACAGGGATTACTGTTACTTTTTGTACTCACCGTCCTTTTTATGACGGTGGGTGCAGAGCCTTCGACAAGCAAGCCGGGCAAAGAGAAGATTGGTGACTACCTCTGAGCTAGCGTTGTACCTCTGCATCGACATTTTGTAGTTTTTTAATATTTTATGTAATATAAAATTTTATTTTGATACAATTTGGGGTTGTATATTGGGTTGAGCGTTTAGTTCCCTGACTTATGATGACATCACACTGTTTATATAAGCCATTTTGTTATATATGCATGTGATCGTTGTTTTCCTGGTTTCCACACACTTTAGATTTTTAATAATTTCTTCTGCATAATTTGTTAAGACTTCCGCTAAATTTTATAACTATTAATAAGTTTTAATCAACTCTGAAATTCAATTGAAAAGTGACATATGTTTTATTTATCCTAAACACTAGTATGGAGTATATTTGGATAGAAAGACTGACAATAGGTAGTTAAGTCCTGTAGGGTTGAGATTTGGGCTTAATTATGGGATTAGGCCGGGCGATGCCCTAGATTAGAGAAGGGGCCGTCACAATATCAATGCTTATAGTTTAATTTTCTTAACGTAGGCCATATTTACATAAATTCAACTATAGGCATATTAAATTAGCTATTTTAAATCTCATTAACAAAATTAGGACTTACCACATCACTCTCTACCCCGGTCTCACGCTGGCACAAATCTCTTAGCGTGTCGTCACTCGCGCTAAACTTATAAAATATAACATTAAATAAATAGTCACGGGTATAGTATGCACACACATATCACACTAGGAATTCATCACTCAAAATTAATATATTTCTCGGTCCTCACTCCGAGTATTAGGACCGTGTACTCGCACTATAGTCACGTCACGGGTTGGTAACCCTTATTATGGACTAATTAGTAAATTTTGGGCTGCTACAACTATGCGGACAATATGCAATGCACGACAAAAGTATCGAATTGATGATGCAGGTAGGAGGACTCAAATGCAACAACTATTGCACATATTGGAGAAGAATAAGTGGATGTCCTGGCACAAGAAGCATCCCGATATGAATGTTGTGACTGGCTTATTTTAAGCACATCCTGATTCAATCAAGTTGTTACGGTGTTTCCCGTTGATTCTTTTAATGGATTGCATATACAAAACTAATTGGTATCGAATGCCGTTGTTGGAGGTAACTGAGATCATTTTGACGCATTTGATGTTCTCAGTCGGGTTTATTTTCATATCATCAGAGACTAACGCCAATTACGTTTAGGCACTTGAGATATTGAGGTCTATATTGGACGGGTGGCTTAAACCTGACGTGATTGTTACAGAGCGAGAGTTAGGGATGATTACAGAAATCGAAAAAGTATTTCTAACATCGTCTCTCCTTCTTCGCACGTGGCACATCAACAAAGTGGTATTGACTAAGACTTAGAAGATTTTCATAAAAAAAAAAAGTTCACGCATTTCATGGATAGGTGGACGGCCTTGTTGTATGCTAAGTCAATTGCATCATTTGGATTTAGGATGAATGACCTAAAATCTATGTTCGAAACAGTGAAGGGTCTTATTGATTACTTGGATAAGATATGAGTGAAGTACTACAAGGAAAAATTTGTACCGGCATGGACAGATCGAATTATTCACTTTAGGGAAACCACGATGCAGAGGGTTGAGTCTGCGCATTCCATTCTGATGCTACATCTTGGAATAGTCATACAAATTTTGAAAATTTGTGGGGGGTGTGGTAGATGGTCTTCTTAGAATCCAACATAACATCATAAAAGCATCATTTGAGGTCAGCTTAAATATGGTGCAACATGAATATGTTGATGGTTTTTATCGTCGATTGCGTAGATACGTCTCACAAAGGGCGCTTAAATTGATTAGCGATGAAATGGAACATGGAGTGAGTGTTGGACATGACTCTACTCTTTGTAGTTGTGACCTACATACCATGTAATGTCTTCTCTTTGCCAACGAGATAAACCTCTATATTTTGGCCAATTCACCCAAACCACTTAAGGGCATTCATGTATGCTGGCAAAAGTTGAGTATGGTTTTGGAGAATGTTGTGGATTAGGTTAGATACAATCTCAACTAGGAGATTGAAAAAGTGGTGGAATATTTTCATGTTTGTATCGACGAGGATGATCACATCACGATTATTCAGTAGCTTTGAGAGATCAACTACCCTTTATCAATACTGGGGGTTGTCCTACCTACAAAAATAAGGACAAATGGAAGGACACCAGGTTCTACAGTTGAAAGTGTGGTCAAGAAAGCAAAGAAAAAACACCAAAGAGGAAACTCGATGAAGATGATACCTCTATGATAAGAGATCCAAACGATTTTGAGTATGCACTAACGAAAGGAGAGGCATCTATTTTGAGGAAGAAGCGAAAAACAATGGGGCCTAAAATAAATGGAACACGTCGAGCACGTCAGGCGTCCCAAGGTCTATCTAACTTTGGTTATGTCCATTGCATACAACAGGATTGGGTGCCATACGTTGAAAGCACTATTGATGTGACGGGCGATGGTAATTGTGGGTATCGTTGCGTTGCCTCCGGGATCAGACTCCCCGATGTAGATGGTTGGAGGTTAGTATGTAGAAGAATGTTTGATGAGATCATGAGGTATTAAACTCTTTGGAGGGAAGTACTTGTAAGTGCTTATGAGAAGATAAAGACTGTCGTGCATTGTCCTGGATGATCAGGTGGGGACCTCTTTTGAAGAATGGTTGACACTTCTGGACATGGGACTCTTAATAGCGACGACCTTTAATGCCATGCTAGTCAACCTCTCACAAGATAGTTGCTTGACATTTCTTCCTCTATGTAATGTCCCACCGCAATCTTTCGATAGTCAACTTATCATTGGCATGATGAATGATCAATAAGAACAAGCATTGGGTTAGGGTAAGTTCGTACATTATCTTTGAAATGTGTCTTATCAATTTTTAAGTACATGATAATGGCTTCTTTTTCTATTTTGCATTCGACAGGTAAAGCTAAAAGTTAATTCACCGCTTCCTCCATTATATCCGTCATGGGTCAGGTATGCCGAGGAGTGCGCTAAAGGTTGGGGTAAGGGCTTCATCATCCGAGAACTCGTACCAGCTCTAACATCTCAACAAGGCATGCCTTCTGTAGTAGACTTGACGTCGCCTTAGCTCAATATGGATTTAGCAACATTAATAGTTTTGTTTAGTGCAAATGATTACAGTGGTATATTTTTTGGTTTACTTTTCATTATGATTGTATGTACTCCGTAAAACCTTTGAACATTTTTTTTGTTTATACATGGATATCTCAAACACTTGTACCGCCAAGACATTTGATGTTCAGACTTGGCGACATTTTGGTTTATTAGATGATTGACTATGACTTATGTTTGCTCATGGTTATGTAAAAACATGTTTTTTTGTTGATGATTTATGGTTGTCTTTGTGGCAGAGTTATTGTTTCTTTTTGTTGATTATATATATTCGCAACATATACATTGCAGTCAATACATATGTCTCAACATTACAGGTCCGAGATTGAAACTGGAGTCTCGGTAGGGTATATCCGACATACGTCGACTAGTATCGATCACCCATAACCGAGGCATTTCAGAAAAAATGTTCACTTAAGTGCCCTTATCAAAAAAAGGGGTGCCCTCAAATGTCTCGGTAACGGGAAACCAGAACAGTTCCTAGATTCTCGATATGACCATATCGAGACATATCGTAAGACACGAATTGACCATAACCTCATTTATTAGTACCCAAAACATCAATGTAAAGGCACGGTACATAACTACCGTGAATGACTAAGGTTTACCATTTTTGCATTACCAAGATTTGGTATACACTAAATTCAACTCAATAGGTTTCAGTTACACGAAACCGAGATTTTCCATTGTTCTCGTTGTCTTGTGTTCGAGACGTTATCATAAGTCTCGGCCGAGTACAACCGAGACAAATGGCTTATCATTTGCCATATTAGTATCGGTCATAGGGTTTTGAGTTGTTGTGCATAGTTTCGTTGGATTAGTTCCGACGCTATTGAATTATTCTCAAAACTTCATTGCAGATATAGTATTGATGTGCCTCCTTATAATATGTCTTAGACATGAAGTTTTGTGACACCTCTAGATGATTGCGGTAGTGTATGGCCGAGCATTTGTGTCATGTCTCGGACCTGTAGGGCCGAGATATAGCTCGATAAGTTTTTTAGTCTGTATAAGTTACCAAATTCAGGAGTGATCATAATAAATATTCAAAGCATAACCATAGTTTAAACAAACATTCAACATTGAACATTCACAATAAACATTCAACATAACCACAGTTTAAACAAATAAGTTCCAAAGCCAAACATCAAAGTGCCAAACAAGCTAACGACATACACCACAAAGTTAACAAAGTTTTAAAGTTTCAACTTGCAAAGTCTCAAAGTTCATTTTTGGGAGGGCTCAGAAGGCTTTTGTTTCTTCAAAATTCTCCATTGATATTCATTTTCGTGCATGCGCTTGGGAGGACGAGCATCAGGGGGAGGGGCATCACTTAGGATAGACTTCGAGTGGGTTGTTGTGCTGTTGTGTTGAGATTCCTTGAGAGGCGCGACAGGGGCTGTTGTGGTGGTCGTGGTGGTCGTGGCAGTGGTCGCGGTGGTAGTAGAGGTGACAATATGCTCCCCGTCCAGTAAATCCCATCCACTTCAATGTAATGTCCAACGCATGCATATTTCGTTGTTCAAAAACAACGAGATCAAAGTAAATATTTATATGTACAAACTCTCAAGAACTCCCTCTCCATACATTATTATGCATAACATCCTCACACACTTAAACATAACAAAATGGACTTTAAATAAACAACATACCTCCAACACCTCATTATCAGCAATAGCATAGATGACTACAACATTGTCCTTGTTAAACGGGTTCTCAATAGCTGAGTGTGAAACTAGTAAAAACCAAGGAAGATAATATGGTGTAGCCATGAACTCGAATTGTGCCTTCTCACCTCAAAATTCAAAGGCTAACAAATGATTACACCGCCTCTACTAGTGCTCCTGTTGGAACCCATACTTCACCAAGTATTTGAGTGCAGATGGGTCTCGAGATGCTTCGAGAGGGCGATACGGAGAGGCAGGTACACCTTGCACATGACCAAGCTATCTCAGGAACCTTTCGGGATGGTATGGCTTTACAACATCTATGTACTTCAAGTTCCCATTATAGAACACCATCGGATGAATAATACCATTCTACCTAAGATCAACGTACAGGTCCTAAGTCACCTACACCTATGAAATAAACAAGTATTAGTAACACATAAGGTAGCACGACGGCTTCGAAACAAATTTAAGTAATAAATGCACTTAATTCAGCCTCAATATGTATAATGTCCTTCGAATTGACGGCAACTTGTCCTCAACAATAATCGTCTCGTGTTTCTAAATCCACTGCGAGACACGAGGTTGCAATTGGTCCATGTACTTGGCGTTTGATGCGGCAAACCCGAGTTTGAAGTGCTCATACAACCATCCTTGAAAATACAAAAAGAATTAGTACCGAAAAAACACTAAGTAATAACAAAACACAAGTACAAGTGTATGTTGGGGTATGTGCCCTAGGCCAATTCTGCAAACGTTGTTTAACTATTATAAGTAGATGCATGTTTCTTTTATAATACTATCCATGGATAATTATTGTACTATTCTAAATGTCCCTAGTCAGTTATTATTGTGGGAACAATAATAAATTAAGACTAGTATGAGTCTTGATTGATAATTATGTGATGATTATGCGTATACGGATACGGATCAAGATAATTGGTATCTGTTGGGAATAGATGTAGGACCGACCCGCTATGAGAACACTACATGGTCAATGTCATAAGTGATTCTCATGAGAGTAATATTATTTAGTCTTTTCACTTGAGATCACCAGAGAATCCAACATTAGGAGCACAATGATTTGATAGAATCAAAAATTGTCTTTAACCGGATGATTATAAAGATTGTGATTGGTCATTGTTCGACTATTGTGTGGATGTTGTATGATCAAGATGGAATTTGTCCCTCTCTTTTAGAGAGAGATATCTATTGGGCCCCTCGATATGTTAGACTGATAAATGGCCATGTCTAGTGAATTGATTGGATCAATGTCACTTGACAATTTTAGTCTACTTGGAGATCGAGACTAGTAGATTGAACTATAAGACATTCCATGTCTTATGTTCAATCAAAAGATATCGCGTGACAAAGGGATATAATATACATTTTCTATTAGGTTGTATCGATTTGTTGATCTTCATGCTACTTGGGTAATCATAATGCATTGCTAGAGATCGCTTATGACTTGCATACCAAAATGGTTTTGGTACACTGCCAACGTTGTATGAACATATTGGGTCACACACAAAGAACGGATTTGCGCGATTTAATATTATCTGGGTTAATGAATTTTATTTGATAAAATTCATTTTGAAGATTCTCATTAAATGTCCTAGTTTGACTAGGATTCAAGATTTTCATACATTTCTAGTGTGACTAGAAATTTTATCTCTTAGTAAGTTCTATTTTGAATAGGACTCTAATTGGAATTATAGTATGACTTTAATTCCTATTTGAGTTTTAGATAAATTACAACTCTTATTGGATTAGTAATTGTAGATTATCTATGACTCTATCCTTTTTAGAGTTGGACTTTATCTAGGACTCTATTTGGAGTGTGACTAGGAGATGGAGTTCTTTTACAACTCGACCTAGTGTACTATAAATAAAACATTAAGGTCACAGTTGTTGTAGGGAATTCCTGAGAGAGATTTTTCCTACATAATTTTTGTGAGAATTTGTCCTAGGATTTTTGGGGCTAGCACTCCGGATTGTAATCGTCGGTTCGTGTGTGGATTTCTGATAGAGGATGTTCGTCTTTGGCAGCATCTTAAAGGAATCGATCAACACGAAACAAGGCAGACATGGAGTTATTCTTGCTAAGGTATGATTTTTTTTATTGGCACATCAATTTAATGGAATCAATAGGATCTTGGTTCGGGGATGTTCGAAAACTTCCTCTGCGCATGATCCCTGAAACCCAACAGTGGTATCAAAGCCAGAAGGCATGATTTAATTAAATTGTAATGTGCCCTTATTTTTTGATATACGTGATATATATAAGTCAATCATGATATTTTGTATATGGTTGAATCATTGCGTTTAATAGAATTAATCTATATGCAAACGTGTGAAAGTATCGGCATGGTGTTGTTGATGTAGTTGCACCGTTACGCACATACATGCACAAAACGGGTACGCATCAAATTTGGCGGATAAGATCTCACTATTTGTGTACATAAATTTGTGTAATTTAATATGTTGGTGGTTGTATGGGATATGAAAGCCATGATATTGATAAAAAAAGGTAAAAGATTTTGGCTAAGATGGAATTAGATCCCTAGCCATTCAACTCCTTTTGGAATGCTTTAGCCATCCTAGCTAGCAATTCAACTTGTAATAAGATTACAAAATAAAATTAAAAGTAAGTCTATTTGTAATATGATTACAAAAATAAAACAAATAGGTGGTCTTTTGTTGATAATAGGATTTGATCCCTCATCCACCGACTCGTTGGAATGACTTAGCCATCTAGGCTATCCATTCCAAGTTGTAATAGGATTACAACTCTATTTATATTATATGAGTTATATATATTAATTGAAAGAAGTTTTAATTGATTAATTACCATTAATTAAATGGGGTTATTGTTCATTAATTGGATTGAATTAATTTAATTGGAAGGTGTTTTAGTTGAATTAATATCAATTTAAATTAGTGGGACTATTATTAATATTAATTAAAATATTTAATTAAAAGGGGTTTTAATTAAATAGAGTCTGATAAAAATTATATTGAGATATATTTAATTAATGAGATTAATGAAAATATAATCTTTCATGCACTTTGAAAATTTTAAGGTATTTAATTTCCTTGATTTGTTTTATGATGCCTTGTTGATATATGAAGATGTTTATTCTTGTTTTATATAAACGATCTTTATTCTATGCACATTGGGTATATATGATATTCCATAATTAAATAGATGCTAGAATTAATCATTGTAAAAACACTACATGGATCATAAAACTTGATAAAAATCCCTTGATTAGAATTTTAAGTTAACGCCACCCATTTTAAGCACTTGTCAAGGCCTCGATCACATCAATACGAGTGCCGCCATTTCAGGTGTATTGTGTTATCTTGGTGAGGCAAGCTGGGTAATGGTTACCTAAATGTTTTAAATTGGTTTGACTTAATAAAGCTATCGAAACGGTTTTGGGCTTTAGGCATAGATAAGACGTAACATGTTGTGACATATTATGTATAGGTCTCATAAGGAACCTAAGAGTTGCATATGATGCAATTGGTAATGGTTACCTACCTAAATAACTTAATTTTGAGTGCCATGCCTTAACTGTCACACGAGAAGGGCATAAGATTGTATATTCCTAGATTCTTGTAAAATGGTTGAGAACCTATTAATATGACTTTATGTTTGGAACATGAAAGAACTATATTAATTATTTCAAAAGGCTTGAATCTTCATGTGCCAAAAGTTGGCGTAGATTTGATCTATAATTCATTAAAATAGTTTTAAACTACATAATTTGAAAGACATGGAGAACATTGTTTACAGTTGTATATGATGTTTAAAATTGTAAGATGGAATAATAAAAAGGGCCTTAGATATATATATGATGGTTCGTAACATAAAGGAATTTAATAAAGAAAGATAAAGGGAAGGTAAAAGCTACAAAAGGTGCTTGTGTCGGACACAGAAACCTTAGTTGTGAGCTAGACTTTGCCAAGTTCTAAAGAAAGACTTAAAGAACGGATTTTGTTTTTCATAGAATGAAATTGTTCATTTTATAATGAATTACAAATCGTATCCGGAAGACATAATTTTGAATTGTTACGAACATTTCAAAATGAGTATAAAAAAATCACTTGGCAAACTACTAGCATACTTTGATGAGATCAAGGTGGATAATATTTGAGCCAAGAGTTGAAGTGACCATTTTTGAAATTATAAGATTGTCTTGCAACTAACTCCACTAGGAAGGTCATTTGAGAAATGATGTTTTAAGAGGATAAATCGAACTATATAGGATATAATTTGATTTATGATGTGTCACACAGACTTTTCTATGATGTCTTATTGAGGCTATACTTTAGAAACCAAGGCACTCGCACTAAACCTTATTTTCGTTAAAGTGGTTGATAAAACTCCATATATGATATGGAATAAAAAGACCTAGTTTTTTTTTTTTTTTAGATTTGAGGCGGCGAGACTTGCATAAGAAGTTAAGTCAATTAGTTTGATGCCTAAATCTTTTATGTCTAATTGAGGTTGAACACTATGATACTATTTTATACAATTGAGAACAAATTGTTTGTTGCTCAAAATCATGTCTTTTTAAATAAAGAGTTTATTGTTAAAGACACTATTGGGAATAAAGTAAATCTTGAAATGTTCAAGTGCCACAAATGAGAACCGAACCACTTTAGGAAGATCAACAAAGTTTTGAACTAGTTGAGTATACACAAATAACATATATCTCTTGAAAATCTAGAATAATTAGAAATTGGCCATAGAAATTCGGAATTTCTTATTATTGATAGCTACGATGTATTTTTGATATCGAATCAGAATGAATCACTACTTATCAAGAGACATGTCTCGTCTAGATTGAACGAAGAAATTAAATGTTATTAACTCTGAATTTTAATTCATGTATGTTAACCAAGTTTGGAACTTGAATTATTTACCTGAAGATAGTATGGCCATTGGATGTAAATGAGTTAAAGTGACATGAAAAAAAAAAGATGCATACTTAAAAGCACGGCTTATTGAAAATTCCAATCTAAATCAAGGTGTTGATTATGATAAGATCTTCACTGGTAGCTGAGCTCAAGTTCTAGAATTCTATTGTCATTACTTCATAGTTTGACTATAAGATATGGCAAACGGATGTCAAAAATAGCATTGTTCTATGCTCCTTAAAGATGTGTATGATACAACTTAAGGGTTTTTTTTATTATTTTGAGAATTTGAGAAAGGTATGCAAGCTTAAAGAATCCATTTATGGATTATAGTAAGTTTATCATAGTCGGGATCTTTGTTTTGATGAAATAATTAATGAATTACATTCATTGAATCGAAGATAAAACTTGTGTATACATAAAGGTTAGTGGGAACGCAATTATTTTTTTGAATCTATATGATAATGATATATTATTCATTGGAAACGACGTCTTAACCCTACAGAATGTCAAGTCTTGGTTAAGGAAAGTTTCTCAATGAGATTCTTAGCTAATTAGGCTTATATCCTTGTGATATAGATCTATGGAGATAGATCTAAGAGGCTAATTACTTTAAATAATAGTGCTTATATAGACAAATAACGAAAAGTTTTCAGTGTACGAGATTCTTAAAAGAATTTGTACTTATGTCTTATAACATAAGTCTCTGCAAGACCAAAAGTCTTAAGACAAATGATGAGCGGGACAATGTGAATATGATTTCTTACGCATTAGCTATGAGAATCATCACATATGTTATACTTTGCATTCAACTCGATATGTCATATGCTTTGGGCAAAACATACATATATCTCATAGATTCATGTGAGGGTCTGGATATTTATTAATAACATTCTTAAGTACTTCAGAAGCACTTGAGAGATATTATTAGATTTGCAGAGGTTTGAAAGATATGAGTCTTGTAAATTGTTACATGATGCAAACTTTCAAATTAATATAAAAGATTAATGATCGCAATATGGATATGTGTTAACTTTGTAGGAATGAGTTGGAAATGTTCTAAACTCACTCTAACAAGTCCTATAACATAAACTGAGTTTTTTGCGGCATTTGATGCAGCCAAAGAAAATGTTTAGATCGTAAGGTTAATGATTGAATAAGGTGTGGTTTCAAGTGTTGGAAATAATGTTAGCTTTTATTGTAAAACTAATGGGCAAATTTAGGTTATGGAACTTAAATCACACTATAGATCTAAACAATCACTTGAGCGTTTTTGTCTTATAAAAGAGAGAATGTAAAGATTTGCAGAACATCAATAACAAACAATGTAGCATATACATAAACAAACTTCTTCCACTAAGAATGCATTAAGGTTACTCAGTATTGGATACATGTAGGATTGGACCTAGTGCAAATGGGAGATGTTGGGGTACATGCCCTAGGCCAATTCTGTAAACGTTGTTTAACTATTATAAGTAGATGCATGTTTCTTTTATAATAGTATCCATGGATAATTATTGTATTATTCTAAATGTCCCTAGTCATTTATTATTATGGGAACAATAATAAATTAAGACTAGTATGAGTCTTGATTGATAATCATGTGATGATTATGCGTATACGGATACGGATCAAGATAATGGGTATCTGTTGAGAACAGATCTGGACCGACTAGCTATAAGAATACTACATGGTCAATGTCATAAGTGATTCTCATGAGAGTTATATCATTTAGTCCTTTGACTTGAGATCACCAGAGACTCCAACATTAAGAGCACAATGATTTGATAGAATCAAACGTTGTCTTTAACCGGATGATTATGAAGATTGTGATTTGTCATTGTTCGACTATTATGTGGATGTTGTCTGATCAAGATGGAATTTTTCCATCTCTTTTAGAGAGAGATATCTATTGGGCCCCTCGAAATGTTAGACTGATAAATGGTCATGTCTAGTGAATTGATTGGATCAATGTCACTTGGTAATTTAGTATACTCGGAGATCGAGACTAGTAGATTGAACTATAAGGGTGACATTCCATGTCTTATGTTCGATCAAAAGATATCGCGTGACAAAGGGATATGATATACACTGTCTATTAAGTTATATCAATTTATTGATTTTCATGCTACTTGGGTAGTCATAATGCCTTGCTAGATACCACTTATGACTTGTATAGCAAAATGGTTTTGGTACACTGCTAACGTTGTATGAACCTATTGGGTCGCACACAAATAACGGATTTGCGCGATTTAATATTGTCAGGTTAATGAATTATATTTGATAAAATTCATTTTGAAGATTTTCATTAAATGTCTTAATTTGACTAGGATTCAAGATTCTCATACATTTCTAGTGTGACTAGAAATTTTATCGCTTAGTAAATCCTATTTTGAATAGGACTCTAATTGGAATTATAGTATGACTTTAATTCTTATTTGAGTTTTAGATAAATTACAACTCTTATTCGATTAGTAATTGTAGATTATCTATAACTCTATCCTTTTAAAGTTGGACTTTATCTAGGACTCTATTTGGATTGTGACTAGGAGATGGAGTTCTTTTACAACTCGACCTAGTGTACTATAAATAAGACATTAGGGTGACATTGTTGTAGGGAATTCCCAAGAGAGATTTTTCCTAGAGAATTTTTGTGAGAATTTTTCCTAGGATTTTTGGGGCTAGCACTCCGGATTGTGATCGTCTGTTTGTGTGTGGATTTCTTATAGAGGACGTTCGTATCTGGCAGCGTCTTAAAGGAATCGATCAACACGAAACAAGGCAGACATGGAGTTATTCTTGCTAAGGTATGATTTTTTTATTGGCACATCAATTTAATGGAATCAATAGGATCTTGGTTCGGGGATGTTCGAAAAAGGTTTCGAAAACTTCCGTTGTGCATGATCCCGAAACCCAACAGTGTAAAGGCGGTTAGAGTAACAATAATTACCTCAAACAAAGTGGGGAATCCAGCAATTTGTAACACTTCAACTCTGGTGGCTGACCCAAGTTGACGGTACAAGTAAGCAACGCAGCAGTGCCCCATACATAGTGACACTAACCGCAAGCGTACGGTAATCGTCAAAGTAATAATGGCACCAACTCGTGTTCATGTCGGGTATATCATATCCACAAAGACGCTTATGCGCTAAGTTTTAATCTAACTAAGGAATAGAGTTAGGCACATTGATTTTAGTTTTGTAAATGAAAGTTAATAACTAAATGAGTCTAACTATTAGCAAGTAATTAAAAAAGGTCTTAAGCTGTGGAGAGAACGTCCTAAGGAATCTAATTCACCCAAGTTATATCCTTCAAGTCTAATGTAATCATAAGTCTCCCAATTCGTGTGATGATAGGCGAAATTTCTAAAATTCATTCTATCCCGAGGTCTCGCTGATGGAGATTCTAGCGTTTCACTCGGACTCCGCCGGTCGGCATGAGTAGCGTAAGTGAGAAGCCGCATTAAGCATAAATTTCATTGCCTCCCTAGTTAATGACCATCGGTCGATGCATCATATGTTCTAAGGTTGTGTTTCCCTTAATCCGGGTTCAAGAGCCTTAATGGTCATGGTAACTCTCTAACCCTAAGTTATATACCTACTTGATCAAGGTAAGTATAGCATAGCACACAAGAATACACAAATCAATACATTGAATTGAAAGAACAAATACGTTCATATTGAAATCAAAAGCAATCCAACTTCGGGTCCAAAGACCCCTAGAACAAAAGGGATTACCCCATAAGTAGGTTCAATACAACACGAAACATGATGAAAATGCAAGAAATCATGAATTCAAACCTAGAGTTGAGAAAAAATCCAAGATTCAAAACCTAATCTTCAATCCTCCACAAGTTTCCCTCCAAGTTCTCCAAAGCAAAAGTTATTTATAACCTAATTTTCAAGTCTATTTATACCCTCGGGGGCAATTTGGTCCGAAAAATGGTCTAAACCCTCAAAAATTCGTAATATAGGTGTCCTGGCCGTATTGGACGCCTACCCTGGCACTGGGGCGCTAGGTTCAGCGCCCACTGCAGTTTTTTCACTGTTTTGGGTGACGCGGCGCCGGGTTGGGTGCTACGGCGCCGGGATCAGAATCCTGCGCATATATTTCACGTTGCGACGCGATTTTGGACCACTTAGAAGTCGAATCTGACTATGCTTGCGGGCATATGAAAATGCTCAACTCTGAGTCTACTTTCCAATGGAAGAAACGGTAAGTCATTTGGACTTGAAATGAGGGAGTTATGGCTAAAACACTAAAGCTTTGTCAAAATAGACTTTGGTGAAACTTAGCCACTTTGATGTCGTTCTTTGCCCAAACCTTGTATTCTCATCCCGAAACTTCCAAACATCTTCAAAACACATGAAAACATGTGAAATATCATCATTTCATCACTTGTTTCGATCACGTTTTCCTCCGCCTCATGATCCACACAAGCGCTATTTTTTCAGGGAAATCTTCTCGGATCTTCAACATAATCTCTAAATGCTCCCATTTGCTTTCCTCACCTAAAAACCAACAAAATATATCTGATTGTGAGGAATTCATTTATTAATTGCCTAATTATCAAAAAAAATGCTACTAATAAAGGTATTAAAATATGCTACACATCAAATACCCCCAAACTTGAGACTTTGCTAGTCCCGAGCAAAGAAGCATGAACAAAATTGATGTAATTTATTTAAATCAACTACACTAAGCTACTTAACTTAGTTACCAACTCCGATCAAAAGTTTAAACACACCGGGTACATAGAAGCAAAACGATTCCAATATGCATCTATCATTATCACTTTACCTTTGTGGTGTCTTCTAGTCTCAAATTCAAACTGAATATCGACTCAACTCAAAGCTTTTCAATTGCCCACGAACCCAACCTTTCAACCCAACCTTCACAAGAATCCACTTTCGAAAACCCAAGTGCAAATCCGAGAGTCTAGCCGCCACTACTAGATAGAGTCCACAAAAAGATTTGAAACATCAATGATTCTTCATTTAAAGCATCAACTTCCAAGAGATTCCATAAGCTTATTTTTTGCTCTACTCTCCACTATTATCAAACTTAAAAGGCCAAAAATCCTTAGCTCTTCAATAGGTTGTAATGGGGCCATGGCTTGGTTTATCAAAAAGCAGATATTTAAGCTCAAACAAAGTTAGATAGATTTCGCAAACCCTTTCCTTACAAACATAAAGCACTCGACAAGAATAAACTCTCAAAAATTCAAACTATCACATTCACTTTGGAGTTCATTCATAACTATTTTTTTTTCATCACACCAGTCCATATTTTTTTTCTTTAGACTTTATTTAGTTGATTAATTCATTTTATTTTAACATTCTCTTTTTTCGGGTTGCTTTCATTTTTCACTCAAACTTTACAAGCTCTTTTCATCATGGATAAGGGTTGCTCGTCTCTCTAACTTTAGGTGGTCTAAGCTTTTTGGCTCGGGACAATGTTTGGTGGCAAAGATTCATGATAAGCAAGGCCTAATAGGATGACTAGTGATCTCATGTGTGGAAAGGAAATATAGGATATTAGGTAAAACATTCAAACAAGGTGTAACTCCTCACCTCAATCCTTTAAGTTTGGAATTTATCACCTCGAGTGGATCTAGAACAAGTTCTAGAATCCTCGAATCCTCATTAAAGCCTGCCTACTTTTAGTTTATCCTTTTTTTGTATTGGCATAGGTCATTCCTTACACTGGGCCTCTCTAGAGAATCCTCAATCTAGCTAAGCTAAACATTTAAACACATGTGTCCTTTACTCTTCCCCAAGTGTTTTGTCTCATTAGTTTGATAAAAAAATGTATTATAGATTGTCAGCCACATAGAAAAAGAATCAAAAGAATTCTCTAACTAACATGCAAATGCTTGCAAAATACTCAATGCTTCCACCATCCAACCTCCAAAAAATAAAAATAGACGTTATGCACCCCCAAACTTAAGATGTTCATTGTCCTCAATGAACCAAATCATGAGCAAAAAGGAGGACAAGAACATGCATCAAAATATAATCATTCACAACAATCACAAAATTGGAGAAGTAAAATAAAATAAAAAATTTTGAAAGCAAATACTCCCCTGACTTGTATTGATGTCTTTTGAGTTTCTCTCTATTGTGCCATCCTTCCCTTAGTACTCCCCCAAACTTAGATCTCATCCATATTTCTTTGGTCTTTGTGGTCTCCTGCGGTCTACCAATTCGATGAAAAATCACTCGGTAATTGATATTATACCTGAAATAACATTAAAACAAGTATTAACCACATAATCAAACCAATTCATTTTTAATTCAAGCAAATGCGACAAAATAAGGATTAAAATATAAACAAAAGAACTCTGGGTTGTCTCCCAGTAGCGCTAAGTTTTTCGTCCTCAGCTCGATGGCTGTGAAGGTCAAGTAAGAGTGACTAAAGTGTCACTCCTCTTAAGCGGACCATGAAACCGCTTCAGGTTCGGCAGAGACACCATCAATACATGCCTCTTGCTATTTTGGATCTCCACTTGTCCCTGTTTGCCAATTTGTCGTATTTTCATAGCTCCCTTCCATTTCGGTCTCAAACCCACTTGTAAAGTCTTCAGTTTACACTTGGAGAGAAGGACCAAATGTCCATTTTGAAATAGATCATGCTCCCTCTCCGACTCATAGCAACACATATGCTTTTCAAATGCATGGCTTGTAGTCAAAATTGTAGGCGAGTCTTTCATGGAATTCTCTTGAACGGAGGAGTTTTTTTACACTTTTATCTTATGAGCAAAATGGTGCTAATTCACTCAACTCTGGGGCCCAACTCCTTAGCTTTCTGACTCAGCTTCTCTTGCAATTTTTTATATTCAAGTGCATTTTCTTTCATTTCTTCGCCCGGGAAGATAGTGTTGATCTCTTTGATTGTATGGCATGATTGTGAAATCATCGTACATTGAAAATCATCACGAGCACTTGACACACTATTCTCTAGACTCCACTCTCAACGTAATTTCTCCACTTTCAACATCGATGAGAGCTCGAGCAGCGCTAAAAATGGTCTTTCAAGTATAAGTGGCACATTTTCTCCTTTTTCATAATTCAAAACCACGAAATCACAAGGAAACATAAACCGATCAATCTTGACAAGTACATCTTCCGCTATACCCCTTGGTTTAGACACGAAAATGATTAACACGATTAATAAACATGTCATGTTTTTAAATTATATGGGTCATGACCTGTTTACGACACGACACGTTTACGACTCGCCGGCACGAATTACCACCCCTACATGCGTTGCATGGTTGATTGATTTTAGATTTTCAGAAGAGGATTAAACCACACAATTGTTTTAATTCTAAGAGCACCTCCAATAAAATGTTGATTGAATGTCAATCTGCGCCACTTAAGATTAAATTGACATTGAGATAGAAAAAAAGATCTCCAATGAGAATATGTATTTACAACGTCATGTTGATGTGATAAAAAAATCGACATTGTCAATTTCGGATGTGAACTCCAGACATTCAAATTGACAACCACATATGATTCTATTTTTTTTTTTAGATTTTTATTTTCACATTTTAATTAACAAAATTATAAATAGAAATGTCACCTCATCAATTAACGGTCAATCCACATCTACTATTAGAGATCAATTTTGGAGTCTAATGCTTATTTGAGCCACATGAGATGACATCTTTTTCATGTTGATGACGTGACAAGAATCCACGCTCACAATTCACATTTACTATTACAGATGCTCCAAAAGGAACTAATCCAATTAGCATGAAGGATTTTTGGTCTATTTTTTGTAATATTGTTTGCAAAATTATGTCAAAAGTGGTAGCAAATAGATTGAAGCGGTTTTTACCGGGGATTATTTATTAATCTCAATCGGCATTTGTACCGAGCCGCATGATTGTTAATAATGTATTAGTTGCTTTTGAAACTTTTCATGCCATGAAATGTAATACAAAGGTGAAGTTTGGTAGTGTTGTATTGAAAATTGATATCATTATCAGCAAGGTATATGTATGATAAAGTTGATTGGTCTTTTTCGAGGGCATGGATTTTCGTGATAATCGGGGTTGAGATGATCGTGTTGTTTGTTTCTTCAGTGACTTCGATTCTGAGGGTGGGCAAAGCGGGTGATCGCCCCAGGCCCCCACCCCAGGATAGGCCCCTAAATTGTCTAATGTAGTACTAGTATATATGTATTTATTATTTTTTTTAAGTTTATCTTTTGGTGCGTGTTGTTGGCTCGACAATCAATTATGTGGCGTTTGGAGGGCCCCCATTTAGATAAATCTCGCCATATGTGGCTACTGTAATTTGGCTCATTACGTGGCCCCACTTATATCAATATCTATCTCTTTAAGAAGTATCTCTTCCTTTAAATCTCAATATTACCTCGCTATTATTGCTATATGTAATAAATTAATAAAACCTACACTTTTTTCTTTTAGTAATCAACGATTGTATTAATTAAAAAACATTATTAATATAAATAAACTTAGCAGTATGATTATTTGTGCAATTGTAATAAATTAACAAAGCTAACATTTACCTTTTCTAGAAATTAATTAGCATTATATAATGATAGAGGTGTCACTTGCCAAATGCCTAGGTTTGAGGATGTCGTGAATTCGACTCACACTTAAGTCAAAACAAATTTTTTTTGAAGTAAAGAAAATAATTAACTTTTTGCTTAACTTTTTCTATAATCCGTACTGATCATATCTTTTGTTGAGATCGATGCGGACCGAAATAATAGTCCCACATCGATTAAAGTCATGAAGAAGTGTATATATATAAGTGATGGTCTTCCACTAATTAGCACTGAGGCTTTTTGAGTTAAAACCCCACACCAACGAGTTGAAGGTGGTTAAGTTAGAGACAATATCAATATTGGCGGAGACTCATGGGCTCGCGCACGCGTGTGTGGCGCAGCTGAGAGAATTTTACATGGTATAAGCAGCTTAATCCCGTCATTAAGCCCTTAACCTCCACCATGTAGGACTTAACAATGTATTAGTTAGCCTTTTTAATACACTCACCACATTAGTTACTTTTCTAATAAACCTTACACCATTCTTAAACTTAATAATGTTTCAGAGTAAATTAAAGTTTTACACAATTTCAAGATTATTCAACGGAAGTCTTGACAAATTAACGGAAGCCATTCATATAACACTCTAGTATGTGGAAAACTAGGAAACAAAGATTATATATATGGACATATAACGACAAAACTATATATCAACACGTGTCTGGTCGGGTAACTATCTCTCAACCTATAGTATACATCCCCAATAGCATATAAAGACATATATAAAAGTCATACAACAAAATAAAAAACCTACAAAATTAGACGTAGCAGCACTCCACTAGCTCAGAGGTAGTCGCCGATCTTCTTCTTGCCCGGTCTGTTACTTGATAAATCTGCACCCACCATCATAAAAAGGACGGTGAGTACATGAAAATAGAAAGTAACCCTGAGACATTTCTTCACATTTCCAAATATACAACAAGTATCTAAAAGCATAACAATATCAACTACGCTGAAAGAAATCATGCTATAAGATACTTCAGTTAAGTAAAATGAAACTGACACTTGGCTAAGTAGTAATGATCTAGGGCCGATCGGCCGTGAGTTACATCATATCAACATTTTTCCACTATTTAGGGCATAATTAATTCTTTTAAGATGCCTTCACATCACTATAAATGTCATTCCCATATATAAATACTCACGAGTGCCCCTCACATGTGATGTATACTTGCCAACAACCCTGGGTCCCATACACCGTGTGCTGCACAAGCTAGTGGTGAGATCTTGACAACCCCAGAAGTCCAGTGACCCCGTGTGCCATGCACATCTCTATCATATCATGGTCCTAGATAAGAACTACTTTCATAACCTAATAAATGACATAGTTTAGAAATCCAACAAATGTAATTGCATATCTAATGCACAAAGAAAAATAGATTACAATACCATCATACACCTACCTAATAGCATGCTATTTCATTGGACTAGATATCTCCACAATCAAGAATGACATAGCACATGATTTAGAGTCAATGAAACCATTTAATCAAAAACCAATGCCACGATAGTAAACTCATAAAATGAGAAGAAATAACAAGCCATGACATGTAGAGTACAAAGGAAAATTCGATTCAATTAACTGAAAAATGAATAACAAAACATGACTGAAATGTAAATAAATATCTCAATCAGTTTACTTACAATTCACGCAAATTCCTAGCTAATCCAGCCTCCCGACACCTCAAAAAACGTATCCGAAACCCCGAGACTTTCCCCTAGGTTCTTGGTGTCATTTCATATGTTTTAGAGTGTATTTAGAACTTTAGTTAGGGTATTAGAGTTTTTAGAATATTTAAGTTGAAATTAGGAAATTGCTGTTTTTGTGCTGTCAAAGCACCAAGCGCGCTGGGTGATTGGTCTAGCGCACTAATGACCTCATTACTGTGCTAGCTAGCACGTCTAGCGCGCAATGTGCATGAAAACCTAGAATTCTACATTTTAAATTTTGAGTTTTCTCTACACGTGGCCATTTCCAACACCTTGGGCTCTCTCATACCACACCTCTAGAGACTCAAAACACCCATCACAACATAAGAACATTCACACTTCATATTTTTCATGAATTCACCAAATTAAACTAGATTACAAGTGTAAGTAGATTTACCTAGTTGATGAACACCTAGCTTGATCAACTCCTTCTCCAAATCCATAAGATTTCCTCACTCCCTTGCTGATCTTCTTCTCTGGTTCTTCTTCTCCAACTTTACTTAACTCCTAAGTTTATGAAATGAGAATGAAATGGTTGCATGAGTTGATCAATTCAATCTTATATACATATAAGTAAATTGATTATTAGCCATTGATCTTTATGTACATACGTATCCCGAGACTAATTTAATGGCCTACATATTGACACAATTCCACTAACTTCCTTTAACTAACACCAATTGAAAACTCAATTGGTCTCTTGATGTGTCAACACATATATCGAGAAGTATTAATGACTAATGTTTTAACTTTACTAACTTAGGTTACACTTAATCTAAAATCAATTATAGCCACATTAATACTACTATTTAAGCTACATCAAGCTTAAATCAACTTACCACATCACTCTCTACCCCGGTTCCACGTCGGCATGCATCTGGAGGCGCGTCCGCACTCACGTCTCGACACCTATACACAAGTAGGAGCGACTTAGTAGTCTACACATATACAATACACTAGGCATACACCACAACAAACTTAACATATACCTCGACCATCTCGCCTCGGTCAGTGCATGTATCGCGATGCAGGTCCCACGTCACGGGTCTATAATCCTGATTAAGGAATTGAACTAGGATTAAGAATTCGAGCCGTGAAAAATCTTCCCAACTAATGAAAATCTTGTCCTCGAAATTAAACTTAAATTAAGGTTATACCTGTCTCGAAAAGGTATGGAAACCTATCTCACATATAGTCTTCCAGTTCCCAAGTGAGTTTCGAGTCACCATGGAACTACCACTTGATTAACACCTTCGGAATATATTTGCCTCTCAACTGTTGTACCTTTCGGTTTAGGATTTGTACTAGCTGCTCCTCATAAGACACATTCTCATTTAGATTAATTTGACTCAAATCCATTATTGGTCATACACCCAACTTCGACTTAGCCAGTCGAAGCATAGAAATATGAAAGACTGGATGAATCCCCGACATCTGTGGATGTAACTCAAGCTCATATGCAACCTTTCTGACTCGTCTCTTGAACTTGAAAGGCCCGCTGAATCTTGGTGCTAACTTGCCTTTCAAACCAAATTTGTCAAGACCATTCCAAGGAGAAATCTTCAAATACACAAAGGCTCCCTCATTATACGTAAGATCGCTGCGAAACATGTCTGCATACTTCTTTTGCCTCTCCTAGGCCCCTTTAAGCTTTTGAAGAATCTGCAGTACCTTCTACGTGTGATCAACAACAATCTCAGACCCCACTAGCTTCCGGTCTTTTGGCTCAGCCCAACAAGATGTTGTGCGACACAGTCTGCCATATATAGCCTCAAATGGCGCAATCTCAATGCTAGCCTGATAACTATTGTCGTATGCAAACTCACACAATGGTAGATACTCCTCCCAAGATCCGCCAAACTCAAGTACACAAGCCTTGAGCATATCCTTGAGAACCTGAATCAACCTCTCAGCCTGTCCTTCAGTCTGAAGGTGAAAGGCTATACTGAATTGTAGGTGCATACCATACTGCTCCTGCATACTCCACCACGTCCTAGATGTATACACAACATCTCTATCTAACGTAATAGTCAATGGTACCCCATGCATATGATAATCTCCCTCTCA
Organism: Stephania cephalantha; assembly: GCA_039657325.1. Taxonomy (NCBI): domain Eukaryota; kingdom Viridiplantae; phylum Streptophyta; class Magnoliopsida; order Ranunculales; family Menispermaceae; genus Stephania; species Stephania cephalantha. The sequence goes on along the minus strand of CM077573.1, from coordinate 9,821,595 downwards.
ATTAGTATGCTCAACTGGTTAAATGTGTGAGCTGCAACTAGTAAGAAATGAGCAGATTTCGTCAATCTGTCCATAATCACCAAATGGAATCATGTCGATGGGCAGTCCTCGACAATCCTCTGATAGATTCCATGGCCATGCCTTCCCACTTCCATCGTGGAATGGGAAGTGGCTGCAACAATCCTCCAGGTCTACGATGTTTAGCCTTTACCTGTTGGCGAATCCAACAGTTCTTGATAAAATTTGATATATCCGCCTTCATCCCAGGCCACCAAAAATGTCTCCTCATTCATGGTACATCTTGGTCCTTTCTGGATGAACAGTGAACCGGGAAGGGTGTGAATCCTGAAGAATCTCATCTCTCAGCTTTGCCACCGATGGTATCAACAATGTGCCTCTGAATCTCAGACACTAATTCATCGTCTCTGTCCAATCGACACAATCATCACTCTGAACTAACTTATTGAACCTCAGTTATAGAATGCCGGCTCTCTAACTCTCTCGACACTCTCTGTGTAGACATTGTCTGAAGCCTCATCTATGCACAAGTCATCATCTGAGTGTCTGTAGAATGTATGACTGACTCATCATCGCCGCTGCCTCGAGTAACCCATACTCATATGTCAGATGGCATCTAATAACCTCGGCATCACCAGTAGGTACCTACTCAGCGCATCAACAACTATGTTAGCTTTTCCTGGGTGATACTCCAGAGAAAATTCGTAGTCCTTAAGAAACTCTAACCATCTGCGTTGTCTCATGTTCAACTTTTTTTGTATGAAGAGATACTTCAGACTCTTACGATCAGTGTAGAGTGTGAATCTCTTTCCATACAGATGATGTCTCCATATCTTCAGAGCAAATGCCACCTCTTCCAACTCTAAGTCATGAGTGAGATAATTCTTCTCATGTATCTTCATCTGTCTAGAGGCATAAGCCATAATATCTCAGTCCTTCATCAACATACAGCCTAGACTCGTATGAGAAACATGTGTATATACTAGAAACCCTATCCAGCTCTGGTAAAATCAATACTGGTGCGGTGGTCAACGACCTCTTTAGTTGAGCAAATGCTTGTTCATATTTCTCAAACCAAGAAAATCTAATGTCTTTATGGGTTAATTTGGTAATCGGTGAAACAATCTTCGAGAAATCTTTCATGAATATGCGGTAATACCCTACTAATCCCTAAAAACTCCAGATCTCTTTGACTAACTTCGTTGCTGACCAATCCATAATAGCCTGAATCTTGGTTGGATCTACAGCAATACTCGCTGCTCTAATAACATGCCCTAAAACCTTGACCTCTGATAGCCAAAAATCACATTTGCTGAATTTGGCGTATAGCCGGTGCTCCCTCAAATCCTGCAACGTCTCCCTGAGGTACTACTCGTGATCCTCTCGAGTCATCGAATATATCAATATATTATCAATGAAAACTATCACGAAACGGTCAAGAAATAGTCTCATTACCCGATGTATCAAATCCATAAACATGGCACTAGCGTTAGTCAAATCAAACGATATGACTGTAAACTGATAGTGTCCATATCTCGTGGTGAAAGCTGTCTTTGACCTATCCTCATCCCTGATCCTAAGTTGATGATACCCTGATCTCAAGTCTATCTTGGAGAAAAACTGCGCTCCTCTTAGCTGATCAAATAAGTCATCAATCCTTAGCAGTGGATATTTGTTCCTGACTGTGACCTCGTTCAACTGTCTATATTCGATACATAGTCTCAAAGTACCATCCTTCTTCTTCACAAACATGACATGTGCTCCCTAAGACGACATAGAAGGTGTAATGAATCCCTTCTATCATAAATCATGTAGCTGACTCCTCAACTCCTCCAACTCTCTTGGAGCCATGCAATTCAGTGGTATATAAATATGCCCGGTGCATGGTACCAACTCAATAATGAAGTCTATCTCCCTCGGTGGTGGTAAACCAATTAAGTCATTTGGAAACACATCATAAAACTCACACATAATCGGAATCTCCTAAAGTCTGGGTCCCTGACTCTCTGCTATTATATATAACGATATCAAAGTCTCCGTCTCTCCACTATTCACAAGTCGACCTCTAGTGGCCTCATCTCTCGGTACACTACCACTATATGTGAATATCAGACACAATGAGATCTCAAATATCACTGTCTTACTGAAACAGTCGATATGAGCGTGATACACTACTAACCAATCCATCCCTAATAACGTGTCGAAGCCTAAGAACTCAAACACCTTGAAATCTGCAGGTAACTTTACCCTGCCTATCTCTACTGGACATCCCTCAACAAGACAATTAGGGTAAACCCTATCCCCAACTGCGACACTCAAAATCAAATGTGTAGCATCTCCTATCCCGATTAGGGCGAAACTCGGCTTGAAACCCTAATTTAGCCCCTGTAACCCAGCCAGACTTAAGTAGAGCCAACAACCTCACCATCTATACCTGATAAACTCAACCTGTATATTAATATTGAATAAACTAAACAAAGTATACGTATCAAAATTAAAACTTTTTGATATATATACAATATACAGAAATACAGAGTTTACCAAAACTCAAAACCTTGATTATAAACCTTCCGATCTTATTTATATACATCAAAATATATCAAACTGTGTATATAAGTATAAGAAGGCTCATTACATCGTAGAGAAGATAACAAGACACTTAAATCTTCTCTTTTCCCTTAATTGAAGCGCTGGGTAATGAACCTGAAATATTAAATTTGGGTGAACGCTCCAACTTGCTCAGTAAGTAAGGATTCACAAAGCCGTTAACATTCCATATAATAATCAAGAACATTATGCACTACCAATATGCCCCAATGTTAACTAACAAAAAATATAGAAAGTATATAAATCAATAAATAACAGATGCAAAACAAATGATCACGGACTATTACATTGTGATTCCCATTTTATTTATAAAACTAGGGTCGATTACCCACCGGCGCCATTGATGCAATTGCTAGACCAACATATTGGCTGATATGCTATCTAGCCAATCCATTAATGCCCAATGGTTCTATCCGAAACCCTCTAGTAAGTATGTAATCCACACAACCTATCGAATTGGGCAGGAGTTATATATAGGCCGGGAAGAGAACCCATCTCCTATAAACCTATTCTAAAAACCAGTAGTTACTCTCGTGGGTCACATAACACACCGTTTTACATTTATTAAAAACCATAACAGTGTACATAGTCCCCCATTCCAGTCCACATACTACATGAACTACATATACTAAGATAGCCAGACAACATTGATAAATAAGCGAATCCGTACTTACATCGGTCTAGGTTTCCGTTCCAAATTCCTAATTTTTTGAGCACTCAAGCTTTCCCGGGAATCCAATACCTATAACAGACCATTTGTAATCAATTTAGGTCCTATAATTAGAACGCCTAGTTCAGTCCCTAAGTCCTTAGGAAATCCTAATCAAAACTCAGCAATACCGCTATTTTTTAGGGTGGGAGCGCGCTCCCTTAGTTGGTGAAGTGCGCTCCAGCAGTTGTGTTAATCACAACTGATGAAGGGATCGTGCTCCTCTGCTAGGTGGAGCGCGCTCTACCATGTACTGTCTCGATAGTACGCAGAGCAGCAACCACTGTTCCATTGGGAGGACCTCTAGTGAGGTAACAAACCATTTTTAATGATCAAACAACATAATTCATAGAGATTTCATCACCTACTATCAATTGTACTTTAACAAACACGAAAACTAAGCATACCAAAGTGATAATCTCTAACTTTTGATTCGTTTAAGCTCCTTAATTCACGTAGATTCAGCTCCCCGAATAACCTTATAGGATCAGAAATCAAACCCTCAGCCCTTCTCTCTCACTTTCGACCGATTTGAATGAGATAAGTATGAGGTTTTAGTTTAAATATATGGATTTTTCTCGAGATACGCATCGCACTATCTCGAGACTGATCGAATGAGTGATGTGCTAACATGACACTCCTTAAAGTGACACATACGTTGACACCATCAAACACTTATGCTCCTCTCGATGCGATCCGACATTCCATATAACTCAAACCAATCTTTTAATTTCTAATATATATATTTATATATCCAATATATATATATATGTCTCGTGTATTTTATCACAAATAAATTCATCGGACATGCTTATGAGTATTCTCGAGTGTGCACATTCATTCCACGACCCCATCGTCGCACTTAGTGTACCAATAATTCATTGTTTATTATGTATTTTTTGTTTATAGGCTTGTATATAATTCCTTTATTATACTACAACCTATATAAATTCGTTAAATAATCCAAACAAACACAAATCATCATGCAAACACATGCACACATAAATCGAGATATGCCGGACTTAACCATGAGCCTAACTCGGGTTAATTAGGATTTGAATTAGTACTAATCACCAGCTTAAGGTAACATTTCGTTGCAGTCTCTCCAATTTAAAACAATTTCGTCCTCAAAATGAAAGTAAATATAAAATTACCTGTAGTTTCAAAGAGAAATGGAAACTGCTCATTCATATAGGATTCCCGCTCCAAGGTTAGTTCCTCGTCTCTGTGAAATTGCCATTTCACCTTAACCAAAGGTATCACTTTGGTTCACAGACCTCTGAATCTTACGATCAAGTATCTGAATCGGCTGATCGTCATAAGATAAGTCTTCTCGAAGATCAAATTCATTCCAATCAATCCTTAGAGTGAATCGAGTCTCCTTCATGTGAAACATAGATACATGGAAGACATTATGAACTCTGACAAGCTGAGGAGGTAACTCTAACCTGTAAGCAATAGGACCAATCCTTTCCTATTTCCGAACGACCTAATGTACCTTGGAGCTAGCTTACCTTGCAATCCAAATCTATACAATCCCTTCATAGGTGAGACTTTTAATAGGACAAGATCGTCCTTTGAAAACTCTAAAAACTATGATGTTTATCGACGTATCTCTTCTGTCGGAGCTGTCCTGTAGTCAAACACTGGCGAATCTATTGAATTCTCTTTGTGTAGTCCTGAATCAATTTCGGCCCCAACAAAACTATATCTCCAACCTCTGCCTAACATGCCGGTGAACGACAAGGCTGACCATACAGAGCTTCAAAAGGAGCCATTTCAATACTAGCATGATAGCTATTATTATATGAGAACTTACACAGAGGAATATATTTCTCTCGGTTACCACCAAACTTCAAGACACAAGCTCGAAGCATATCCTTTAGCACCAATATCAACTGCTCAGTCCATCCATCAGTTTGAGGATGGTATGCCGTACTGAGGTTAAGAACAGTTCCTAGTTGTCTATGCAATTCACTCCACAGTTTGGACGCGAATCTCAGATCTCTATTCGAAGTAATCGACACTATAACTCCGTGAAATCTCAACACCTCCCGTACGTACACCTCACATAATCGGTCAAGAGGATCTCACATAGAAACTGGCAAGAAATGCACAAACTTCGTCAACTACAACCCATACCGTATCGTGCTTATGCTAACTCAAAGGTAGACCGAAAACAAAATTCATCTATATATATTCCTATTTCCACTCAGGAATAGGCAGCGAATGCAATAACCATCTAGGTTTCTTATGATCAGCCTTAACTTTTTAACATATCTCACATCTCTTTACAAACTCAGCAATATCAGTCTTCATCCCAAGCCACCAATAAACACGCCTCATATCGCGATACATCTTAGTGTTACCTCTTTACTAGCTCTCTCAGTTAATGATGTGCTAGTTGGACTTTCACGAATCATCATCACTGAAGCTTCCTCAAAAAGTCTAAACTGAGAAGCTCCGGCAGTAGTTACATTCTCTCTGCCTATTCTTCTCCTACTTAAGGCATCGACAACCACATTTGCCTTACCTGGATGGTACTCCAGAATGAAATCATAATTCTTGAGGAACCCAAGCCATCTGCGCTACCTCATATTCAGTTCACTCGAGTAAACAAGTATTTTAGACTCTTATGATCAAAAAATACTGTAAAATTCTCACCGTACAAGTAGTGCCTCCAAATCTTTAAGGTAAAAACAATTGCAGCTAGCTTAAGATCATGAACTGGATAATTTCTTTCATGAACCTTAGGTTGCCTTGAAGCATAGGCTACAACCCTGTCTTCCTACATCAACACACAACCCAAACCTGAATGAGAAGCATCAGTATAAACACTAATTCCTTCCTCGATTCAGGTAATGTAAGAACATGCGTCGTAGTCAAACTATCTTTCAAACCTTTGAAGGCAATCTTGCACTCATCTGACCAAACAAAGTCAACATCTTTCTGTGTTAGTCGAGTCATTGGCAGAGCAATATGAGAGAATCCATCAACGAACCGTCTATAATAACATGCTAACACCAGAAAACTCCAAACCTTTGACATTGTGGTAGGAGTAGGCCAATCTCTGATTGCCTCAATTTTCGCTGGATCAACGTATATACACTCTCTATTAACCACATGTCCTAGAAATTTGACCTCCGAAGACCAAAATTCGCACTTACTAAACTTGGCATATAGCCGATTATCTTTTAGAGTTTGCAATGTAACTCTGAGGTGATGCAAATGCTCTTCCCCAGTCTTCAAATAGATCAAAATATCATTTATAAACACGATGATAAACTGGTCAAGATAGGGTTTAAACACCCTATGCATCAAATCCATGGACATAACAGGAGCATTAGTGAGTCCAAACGACATCACTGTAAACTCAAAATGTCCATAGCGAGTGCTGAAAGCCGTCTTCGAGATATCCTCATCCATGATCCTCAGTTGATGATAACCAGACCTCAAATCAATCTTCGAAAAATGTATGGCACCCTTCAATTGATCAAACAAATAATCAATCCTGGGCAATGGATATTTGTTCTTGATAGTCACATGATTAAGCTGTCTATAATCAATGCATATACGTAGGGTTCCGTCCTTTTTCTTCACAAAAAGAATCGGTGCTCCTTACGGTGGCAAACTAGGATGGATAAACCCCTTTTGCAGCAACTCCTTAAGCTGAGTCTGCAACTCACGTAGTTCCTTTAGTGCCATACGATACGGAGGAATAGATATATGTTTGGTACTAGGAATAAGATCAATGATGAAGTCAATAACACGTGGTGGTGGAAGTCCAAGCAAGTCAGATGGAAAGACTTCCGAAAATTCACAAACCACAAGTATCTTACTAACTTTAAGTTCTTTTCCAGGCTCTCCAAAAGTGAAAACTCCGCTATAACTTCTAAATCTCGAGGAGTAGCTTCCCTTCCATGAGTTGAAAATCATGAATGATTATACCCTTTATCATCTATAATTTCAGAAAGGTTAAGAATATGAAAGATCACTATCTTATGGAAACAGTCAATACTGGCATGGTATACTGATAACCAATCCATCCCTAGTAAGGCATCAAATCCTAGGAACTCCATTACCCTCAGATCAATTGGAAGTTCATTCTCCCCAATTTCGACTACACATCTTTTGCAGATCAGGTAAGGATAAACTTTCTCACTCACTGCTGTGCTCAAAATCAACAATGTCCTGGCTCTAACAGGTTTCGATTTCAACTCATCAACCATTACACCCGCAATAAAGGAAATTGTAGAACCAACATCTATCAAAACATGCATATCTCGACCATAAATATCCAATATATCTTCCACAAGCCTCCTATTGGCCTCTGGGTGTGCCTCAGCCACTGTATGAGTCTGCCCTCGTGTAAGTGGTGCTGTACTACCCACTGATTTGGTTGGTGATAAGGAGCACTTTCTTTGTATATGCCCTGTCTGCCCACACTGATAGCATATCATCAAAGCCCTCTGAGAATAACATTGGCTTGAGAAACTTGCCCCAATCCACTCGATTTCTGTGATGACTATGCTTTACTCTTGCCCTACCTCCAGACTGAAGTGGTGGTAAAGTTGGTTTGGCTAATAAAGCCTGAGAAACTACTGGAACTGGTGCATTAAAAAATGTCTGCTCTGGCTACACTCCTCTGCTTCTTCCTTAGTCCAAAATAAGCAAATTCTTGGGTTCTTTGACTCTTAAAGAACTGTGGTACTGGTGGTGGCGTAAGTACGATACCAGAAGGTCTCGCTGACACCGCTGTTTCCATCTCCATCGCACTCTTAAATATAAAAGCGTAGCTAGTGTGAGGATGAGAAGAAACCACAACTCTGATCTCGTAGTTCAGCCCACCAAGAAACATATCAATTTTGTTCTCATCCAGCTCTACCATCTCAAGAGCAAATTCACTCAACTTAGTGAACCTCCTCTCATACTCCCGTATAGACATAGCTCCCTGTTTCAGCTGAATGAACTCAATCTTCTTCTTGTTCCTAACGACTTCGAAAAACACTATCTGTAGAATATAGTCCTAAAATATGGCCAAGTGGTGACAATCTTTCATTTTCTTTAGAGGGAATTCCACCACTTCCGTGCAGAATCTATCCAGTTAATATGTGACCAGTTTAACCTTAAACTAGTCCTCAACATCTACAACAACGAATCGTTACTTCATCTCCAATATCTAGGTCTCAGCTACCCCTTCCTCCATTGTGCCATCGAATCTCATAATGTCGTATTTCATGAACTTCTTGCGGGTATTGAGAAATGCAGCATTCTCAGTATCCACAGGCACCTTGGCAGCTGTCTCTTATACCTCAATATGTGGTAATACTGGTTGAACTGGAGCTACTACTATCTCAACTCATTCTTCAGCTCTACTAACCTCGGGACTAGTTGCAAGGCTGTGCCTCAGGTCGTTGTACTGGTGGTCCCATCTGAGCCATCAGCATAGCCATCAATTTTGCCTGAGACTCCATCAGTTCCTTCATTTGTTGCTCCATTCTAAATCTCCATTGATCCTCAGTCTCTCTGTTACCATGAGGTCCAGGCCTCTATGAATCCTCTCCTTGATCCGCCATTAGATTCTGAAGTCAAAAGAGAGATAAGATCATTAGGTAACATTCAAAGAATATAAGGAAATCATATCTATACAATAAATAACAATATGTGCAGTAAATAACGTATAAATATGTTTTCATTTTCATTTTCCCCTCAAAACACGATGCAAATTGATTATCAAACCCTAAGCTTATTCATAACTCGAGACAACTCTTAAAGTCAATAAACTTAGCTTCGAGTACAAAGGAATATGTTATCATTTACTTCAAAAACCATTCGAAAGTAAAATCATGGTCAGAGCCTTATCCACGATACCAAACTGTATCAATGTTATTACTTGATTCAAAAGTGATAAACTTTAGGCTCTGATACCAAGCTGTAGCATCCTCTATCCCAATTAAGACGATACTTGGTCTGAAACCCTAATTAAGCCTTGGTAACCCAACCAGACTTAACTAGAGCCAGCAGCTTCCCCATCTGTACCTGATAAACTCAACCTATATATTAATATCGAATAAACAAAAAAAGGTATACGCAACAAAAAATTAAAATTATTTGATATATATACAATATACAAAAATACAGAGTTTACCAAAACTCAAAACCTTGATTATAAACCTCCCATTTCTGTTTATATATATCAAAATATATCTAACTGTGTATATAAGTACAAAAAGGCTCATTACATCGTAGAGAAGATAACAAGACACCTACATTTTCTCCTTTCCCTTAGCTGAAGCGCTGGGTAGCGAACCTTAAATATTAAATATGGGTGAGCTCTCCAACTTGCTCAATAAATATGGATTCACAAAGCCATCAACATTCCATATAATAATCAAGAACATTATGCACTACTAATATGCCCCAATCACATTGTACGTAGTCCCCCATCCCAGTGCATATACTACATGAACTACATATACTAAGATAGCCATGCAACATTGATAAATAAGCAAATTCGCACTTACATCGGTCTAGGTTTTCGTTCCAAATTCCTAGTTTTCCAAGCACTCAATCTTTCTTTGGAATCTAACACCTATCACAGACCATTTGTAATCAATTTAGGACCAATACCCTATAATTAGAACCCCTAGTTCAGTCCCTAAGTCCTTAGAAAATCCTAAACAAAACTCAACGCAATACTGCTGTTTTCTAGGGTAGGAGAGCGCTCCCTTAGTGGGTGGAGTGCGCTCTAGTAGCTGTCTTCATCATAATTGATGAAGGGAGCGTGCTCCACCATATACTTTCTTGACAGTACATAGGGCGCAACCACTATTCCATCCACAAATTCACCAAACAATGGAATACACTCTCAAAATTTATCAGGGAGGACCTTTAGTAAGGTAACAAACCATTTCCAATGATCAAACAACATACCTATAGAGATTTCATCACCTACTATCAACTGAACTCTAACAAACACAAAAACTAAACATATCGAAGTGATTATCTTGGCTTTTGATTCGTTTAAGCTCATCAATTCACGTTGATTCAGTTCCCTGAATAACCTCATAGGATCAGAAATCAAACCCTCAACCCTCCTCTCTCACTTTTGACCGATTTGAATGAGATAAGTATCAAGTTTTAATTTAAATATATGAATTTTTTTTTGAGATATGCATCGCACTATATTGAGACTGATCGAATGAGTGATGTGCTAACATGACACTCCTTAAAGTGACACATGTTGACACCATCAAACACTTACACTCTTCTCGAGGCGATCCGATAATCCATATAATTCAAACCAATCTTTTAATTCCTAATATATATATTTATATATCCAATATATATAAATATATATCTTGTGTATTTTCTCGCAACTAAACTCACCGGATATGCCTACAAGTATTCTTGGGTGTGCACATTCATTCCACAACCCCCTCGTCACACTTAGTGTATCGGTAATTCATTGTTTATTATGTATTTTTCATTTATAGGCTTGCATATAATTCCTTTATTATACTAAAACCCATATAAATTCGTTAAACAATCCAAACAAACACAAATTATCATCCAAACACACACATACGCTAATCGAGGTACATCAGACTTATCCACGAGCCTAACTCGGGTTAATTAGGATTTGAATTTGTGACGACCCAAAAGCTATAAACACCCATCCTAGGGGTAATGTAGTAATTTTGTAAACCCTACACTAAATTGTTCCTACTATATAAATTTAATTGTAAACTCTAGCCCCTTTTGTGCACACATAAAAACTGAGAGAGAAAGAGAAAGGAGACTTGTTTGGGGAATTGTGATGCTTTGAAGGCAAGGAGACCTCCATTAAATGTAAACCCACTTTCTTTTATTGTCTAAATGAGTCACAATGTAACGTCCTGAATTTAACTCACCGTTATTAATGATGTGGTTGTAGATATGATAGACAGCTCAGACGCTCGTGGGACCCGCGGAGCCTAGGCTAGTGCGGGCCTGAAGCTAGGTAAACAGTAATTTTTGTATGCTGATTTGTCTAAATTGCGATTTTTACGTTAAAATAGATTAAATGGCATCATAATGTGTGTAATTATGGTTCATTTGATGCGTGAGACTGTATGTTAAGTATTCGCTTCGATATGCGTGTTGACGCGGGTACCGGGTAGTCTAAACGACTAAATATTAGGCCGGGGGAAATAATACACACATTAAATGAATAAAATGAGTTAAATATTAATATGGAATGGATATTTGGTGGTTAGGGACATGGTAGTACGTGTATGTCGCGGTTTAGGACACCAAACCGGGCGTCGGAACACCTGAAACACCACTTTTTTGGTTAGAGACAAGGGTGAGTGTGCCATTGGCGTCAATTTTTGGAGTCATTAGAGGTTGGAAATGGAGCAAATGGAGGTCTTTGGATTGCCTTGAGATGTGTAAGTGAGGAGAGATGCAAATCAACTATAAAAAGTCAAATTAGACTTTCATTCCACCACATTTTCTCTCCTTATCTCAAAATCTGAAATTGAGACCAAGAAACCAGGGGGTTTGGAGATGCATCTTGGTGATTTGAGGAGCTTGGAGTGGGAAATCATCAAAAGCAAGGTGAGATTCACAACTACCTCCACTTTCTTTACCTTTTGATCACAATTTTGAGGTGTTGGGGTGAATCCATTATGAATTATGCAGATTGTTGTGAAGTAGTTATTTTGGTGGTGTTTAAGAGCATGAATCTTAGTGGTTGGAGTTGTGGTAGTGGTTGTTGTTGTTGGTGTTGGTGAAAACCACAAAGTTCAGTAGAATTGTTGTCCAGAGCACGATTAGCGCGCTAATATGGTCGTCTAGCATGCTAAATGACAATTAGCGTGCTAGGTAAAAAGTGTAGCGCGCTACTGTTCTTCCTGACAAAGACCAGTTAGCTGCCCATAAGTCTAGCGCGCTACTTCCTAGATATAGCGAGTTAGATCTCGCGGGTTGTACATCATTTGTGCTAAGGAATATCAAATACATTCAATTGACTAAAAATCACTTATAAATGGCAATATGTTGTTTAGGGCGATAACTTGGATATCGAGGAATCAGTAGAACTGGACCGAGGGTTAGGTACCGGGACACGGAGTGCGGTTTGAGGTGTGTAGTATCCTAACTGAAATTACTTGAGCATTATTTACTTTTGCTTTTGAATTCATATCCTGTCTTTTAATACTCTATTCCTGGTGTGGTTAAATGGACGGACGTTGAGGCTTTCCCTCCGTGCCATTTCTGTGTGTATGTCCACTAGGCCATAGCACGTGCTTTAGGGATCTTGGTGAATAGGTTGACCCGAGAGTCGCGTCGGGGCATGTGAGGGTGCGTCGTTGGTTGTGTTAGGGAAGGGGCCTATTTCAATCTATAAACATTATTTATCTTATAATTTTAGTTAATAAAATAGAGGTTTTATTTGATGTTTTATTTTAAATGATTGCATGTTTACCTTATAGTAAGATCCATGGGTATTTGTTGAAATATCCTAAATGTCCCTAGTCGGTCATTATGCTGGGAATTATAATGAATTAAGACTAGTGTGAATCTTGATTGATGGTCATGTGATGATCATGCGTATAAGGATACGAATCAAGATCATGAGTACTTATTATGGAATAAGATACTGGATCGACCCGCTATGAGTTCACCACATGGATTAAGTCATAGGTGTTACTCATGATAGGTATATCATTTAGTCATTCGACTTGAGATTACCATAGACTTCAATAATAGGAGCATGATAATTTGACAAAATCAAATGTTGTCTTTAACCGGACAATTATAAAGATTGTGATTGGTTACCGTGTGAATAATATGTGAAGGTGTGTAATCAAGATATAATTTGTCACTCTTGTCTAGAGAGAGATATCACTGCATCCCTCGATAAGATAGACTGATAATGACCAAGTCCATGTGAATTGATATGATCAATGTCACTTGGATATTTTTCAATTTACCTAAAGATCGAGGCTAGTATGATTGAACATTAAGGGTGACTTTCCATGTCTTAAGTTTAATCAAAGGATATCGCATGACAAAAGAATATGATATACGTTATTAATTAGGTTGTATCAATATTGATATTCATGCTACTTGGGTAGTCATAATGCCTTGCTAGAGACCGCTTATGACTTGTGTACCAAAATGGTTTTGGTTCACTGCCAACATCGCATGAACCTATTGGGTCGCACACCAAGAATGACTTTGCACAATTTCAATTGGTCAGAGTAATGAATTTATATGATAAAATTCATGACATAAAGGCCCTTACGATTTGTTATATGATAACTTATTAATAGGGGCCTATATGTAATTTGCTTAAACTGCGTAAATACAATAGTTGTATTACGAATGAGATTTTAAGTGAGGGCTTATCTACACATATAAATAAAGGGTGGATCCCTAAAAAATGATATAAGATTTCGTTTTATTTTTTTCGAGTTCTCTGGATTTAGGGAGAGAAAGAAAAAACGTTTTGAATCTCTCTAGGGGCTAGCACTCCAAATTGTGGTCACCGTTCGTGTGTGGATTTCTGATAGAGGGCGCGCACTTGAACGTCTTGAAAATCTAACAATCAAAAGGGAAATCACGAAATAAGGTATGATTTACTTTCGTAAATATAGTTTAATGGAACTTATTTTCGATCCCGTTGGGGTTTTCAAAATTTGTTTTGAATTTTCTGCTTCGCATGAACCCCAAAAGCCCAACAAGTTCCACGCCGACCACCTAGCGGATCTAGATACTGGCCTTGCTTAAGTGCTACTCGCCGACAGTAGTCTGTGGAAGAGTTCGAAGTATGGCGCTAGTCTGACCCTAGGCTCTAGGAACACACATTTGACCTTGCACTATTACTTATGCATGCGATGATCACAGTTGCCTGTATTTATTTCCGCATGTTTATTTAATAGTTTTGTTTAAATCCCAGTATTTGGTTTCATGCCTGGGAGGTCAACTATGGAGGCGATTTTCCTTGTAAGACGATTGTTAGAAAAATATAGAGAAAAGAAAAAAGATCTTCATATGGTATTCGTAGATTTAGAAAAAGTATATGATAGGGTCCCTAGAGATGTTCTTTGGTGGGTTCTAGAAAGAAAAAGAGTGCATGCTAGATACATGGACACTATTAAGGATATGTATGACGGAGTAGTAACGAGTATAAAGACATTTGGAGGAGCTACAAAAGAATTTTTCATTACGATAGGACTACATCAAGGATCGGCTTTAAGTCCATATCTATTTACTTTAGTTATAGATGAACTAACTAGACATATTCAAGAGGATATACCATGGTGTATGCTATTTGCAGATGATATTGTCTTAGTGGATGAAACTAAAGATGGAGTGAATAGGAAATTAGAACTCGGAGGAATACATTAGAATCTAAAGGCTTTAAGTTGAGTAGGACGAAAACCGAATACATGCACTGGTGAGTTTAGAAACACTAGACATCGAGATGATGGAGTGGTAAAATTAGGGAAGTAGAAGTTCCTAAGGTAAACCACTTTAGATACATAGGATCAATCATACAAAATGATGGTAACATTGAGAATGATGTCACACATAGAATTCAAGTTTGGATGGAAGAAATGGCGGAGTGCAACAGGGGTGATTTGTGATCGAAATGTTCCTACTAAGTTAAAATGAAAATTTTATAGGACCGCAATTAGGCCAGCTATGCTCTATGGTAGTGAATGTTGGGCGGTAAAGCAACAACAATTACATAAAATGAACGTAGCAGAAATGAGGATGCTTAGGTGGATGTGTGGTAAAACTCGTAAAGATAGAATAAGAAATATAGAAATTTAAAGACAAGTAGGAGTAGCACCAATGGATACAAAGATTAGGGAAGGGCGGTTGCGGTGGTTTGGTCACCTGCAAAGACGGCCTACAAATGCCCCAACTAGAAAACTTGACTCAATAGAAACTGTAGAAATTCGACGAGGTAGGGGCAGACCAAAGTTAATATGAAATGCATTAATTAGGAGGGATTTGAATGGTTTGAAAAGCTCACCATCAATTGCACTTAATCGAGCACAATGGAAAAGTTTGATCCATGTAGCCGACCCCAGTTAATTTGGGACTGAGGCTATGTTGTTGTTGTTGTTGTTTAAATCCCAGTATTTACTTTCAGATTGCTCACTTAAGTTCCTTGGGAATACTCACTCTGGACTCATCATATGTCTTTTTGTGATGGCTTGAGTGCAGATCCTAGTACAAGTCGAGGCAAAGGCAAACTACCGAAATACCTGTGATTTAGAGACATTGAGTCAGGCTTGTACATTTGTATTATACATATTTTGTTTTATTTCGGGATTTGGGATTGTGAGATATCTCAGGACTCTATATTGTTGATATATTTGAGATTTTTGAGGTTTAACTGATATATGTTGTTATATGGGTTTTCCACACTAGGTATCAGAGTTAAATGCATGATATACTGTTTCATATTTTAGATTGTCATGTTAAAAGACTTCCGCTGTGATTTATTATGGTTTAAAACGATAGTATAAGCAGATGATTTGAGGTGATTAATAATTTAAATAGTAAATTGTTGTTAAGTGAGGTTAATAATGATAAAATGGTGGATGAGATGGTATGTCGTATACAGCTGGCGCCGGTAGGCTAGGTTGTGGGCCCGCATTGGCCCCGTGGCAGTCCATTTGGAAAATGGGTCGTTACATTTTGGTATTAGTGCAAAGTCGGTGAACCTCGAGGAAATGAAAGTTAACTTTGATATGGTTACATTTGTGGTATAATTGGAGGATAAACCTGATGAATAAACTTTAGATGTGGAAACCCAAAGGAATTACTTAGAGTCTTAGTTGGGAAGTGAGGTGAGATGGGTAGAAATCAGGGATATACGCGTTATGTTTTTGTTGTATAATACATATGATACACATATATGGGTATTGAGGCTGATTGGATGCACGTTCTTCGATGCAGATACCAATGGGCGGATAGCCATCAGATACCACTCATTCTGATGTTGGAGATACTAGTGATCCGACGAGATCGACTTTGACACTGGAGTCATTAGCGCGGACTATGGATGATAGGTTCGCAATGCTGATATAGATGATGAGAGCTTGGGATGCTCGGGAGACTACGACAGCTCCAACTACCGCTTTGGCTGCACCGATGACTACTTAGGCAGTCGTAGCTCCTAATACAGCCGAGGCTCAGGTGCAGGCGGTAGTATCTGAGACATTGGCTAAGAGGGCCACGCTAGTAGTAGTATCGGTCGAGGCTGCAGTGGTGCTTACACCTACGACTACTGAGCAACCAGTAGTGGCGTCTACTTCTGGGAGCCTGATGACAGTTGAGGCTAAAAAGATGAGGGACTTCATTAAGTTCTAGCCATGATACTATTATGGCGCCGGGGATCTAGAGGTAGCCGGAAGGTGGCTATTATCACATGAGCGACTACATGACTTGCTTCGGGTTGAGGAGATCGATCGGCTGAGATTATCGAGTTTCTGCTTGAGAGCCGATGCAGCGATTTTGTGGACTACTGATATTGCGACTCATCCTGCTGTGACTACTTGGGCAGAGTTCCGAGCGTTATTCATAGACGAGTACATCCCTATGGAGGTCAAGGTTCGATTGAGGGAAGAGTTTTGTCCTTGGTTCGGGTGATATGTCGGTCAAGGTATACATGGAGCGGTACCGATATCTGTTGTCTTACTCCATGGATATAACAAGTACAGATCGAATACAAATATATTATTTTGTCCGAGTTCTAGATGAGAGGATTGCGAGCACAGTGGTATCTAGTGGAGCTCGTACACTGGCAGAGATTTACGATAGGTCCATCGCCTACGAGATATACCTGCTTTAGAGGGCTAGTCGATTAGTGATTCAGACTGCACTGCAGAGTCAGCAAAGTCAGCCAGCTTTGAGTTCTCGGTCTGATCAGAGACCGAAGAGACAAATAAGAGATCAGGGCCGATAGAGACAAGGCAAAAGACCTCATCGAGGTGATTGGCAGTCTGATCAGGGTCGCAAAAGCGAAAGAGATCATCGTGATGACCGTGATCAACATGATGATCGCCAGGCGGCATATTCTACGATTTCTGCACCAGTTGATCAGCCTAGACAACAATATAGGCAGGATAGAGGTCAGAGAGGCCAAAGTCGATGCCAGGGTCAAACGCAGAGTCAAAGGAGTTCTAGCAGATCGAGACCCGTATTTGTTACCGATGAGGTCAAATTGGCCATATTGTGGCGGATCGTACCAGACCAGAACCACTACCACCACATACAGAGTAGGCCAGAGATAAGGCCCAGACTGCAGCTTTTGGGGTTGTGCGGCTGGACAGGGAGGCGACCAGACAACTTCTTGAGGGTACGTTATCTGTTTGTGGTATTTCCATGCATGTTATGATGGATTCTGGTAGAACATTGTCTTTTATTTCTAGACGCATGGTAGGAGAGTTAGGGTTACGTGCACAGACCTTAGGTACACATCTTGTTCTCAGTACGACAGCTGGGGATAAGATTTACCCTAACCGGATATGTCGGAATTATATTATGGAGATTGAGGGACATCAGCTACCGGCTGATTTGAGAGTGTTGGAGTACCTGGAATTCGATGCGATGTTCGGTATGGATTGATTGTCATCTTATCACGCACAGATCGACTGTTTCAGTAAGACTGTGACGTTTGACATCGAGGGGATTTCAAGATTTACAATTGCCAGAGTTGTGTCTGTATTACCTATCACTTGAGGCAGGTTAGCTACGTCGCAGGAGATGGAGGCGTACGCAACTATAGTTGAGCTAGAGCTTAAAACGGTGGTTAAGGTTGAGGATGTCCCTATTGTCTACGAGTTTCCAGATGTGTTTCTGATGATTTTCTAGGATTGCCACCACCGAGAGCTGTTGAGTTTATCATTGAGCTGATTTCGGGGACTCACCAATCTTCACAGACCGTATATGATATTAGCATTGGAGCACGAGGAGTTAAGGATCCAGTTAGAGGACTTATTGTAGAAGGGTTTTATTCACCCTAGCATTCACCTTGGGAAGCTCCAGTTCTGTTTATGAAGAAGGAAGATGGCTCGATGCGGATGTGTGTGGACTATCGGAAGCTGAATCAGGTGACTATTCGGAATCGTTACCCACTTTCGAGGATAGACGACTTATTCGATCAGTTAGCTGGGGCCAAAATCTTCTCGAAGATCGACTTACGATCAGGATATCATCAGTTGCAGATTCGAGAAGAGGATGTGGAGAAGACTGCGTTTAATACGCGGTACGGGCTATTCGAATTTACAGTCATGCCTTTTGGACTGACTAATGCACCAACGAATTTTCATGGATTTGATGCACAGGGTACTGAGGCCATTTCTAAATCGATACATCATTGTGTTCATTGACGACATCCTGGTTTACAGTAAGACTTGTGTGGAGCACGAGAGGCATCTCAGAGATGTGTTGGCGACGCTGAGAGAGCACAGACTGTATGCCAAGTTCAGCAAGTGCGCATTC
This sequence comes from Stephania cephalantha, assembly GCA_039657325.1. Classification (NCBI taxonomy): domain Eukaryota; kingdom Viridiplantae; phylum Streptophyta; class Magnoliopsida; order Ranunculales; family Menispermaceae; genus Stephania; species Stephania cephalantha. The sequence continues at coordinate 9,802,751 of CM077573.1, read as the reverse complement.
CGCCTGAGTGAGGTAAAGTTATTGGGGCATGTCATCAGTGGTCAGGGCATATCAGTTAATGGTGAGAAGATTCATGCGATTATTGATTGGAAAACACCCGAGTCTGTATCTGACATGCAGAGTTTCCTAGGTTTGGCAGGATATTACAGGCGCTTCGTGCAGATTTCTTGATGATTGCAGCACCGCTGACGAGATTGAACAAGAAGGATGTTAGATTTGATTGGTCACATGAGTGTGAGGATGCTTTTTGGGAGCTAAAGAGGAAGTTGACTTCGGCGCCAGTTTTGGCATTACCTACCAGAAGTAGAGGTTTTACAGTTTATACTGATGCATCAGGCACTGGGTTGGGTTGCATGATGATGCAGGACGGACACCCAGTAGCCTATTTATCTCGATGGTTGAGAGCTTACGAGGTAAACTATCTAGTGCACGACTTGGAGCTTGCAAGCGGTCGTGTTTGCACTGAAGGCCTGGAAGCACTACTTGTATGGTGAGAAGTTTGTGTTGTTCACAGACCACTAGAGTTTGACATATCTCTTCACTCAGAGGGAGTTGAACATGCGACAACAGAGATGGCTCGAGTTACTGAAAGACTATGACTTCGCCATTGAATATCATCCAGGTAAAGCGAATGTCGTAGCTGATGCGCTGAGCAGGAGTGACATCGAAAGCTAGACAATACTTCGGCATATGACACATGAGCACGGGTTGCTTGAGGCAGCGTCAGTGTTGTGTTTGGCAGAGGCTATTGCTGAGCTACATATTAGCTGTCAGATGCGAGTTCCCACAGTGTCTCTTGAGCCGGTTGTTGAGTTGTAGAGAGCTGACGATCGATATTTGTGGATAAGTGACCTGACTCAGGATCCGGGGTGCACTGATTGATCTGAGGGTTCAGACGAGTGCTTGAGACATATGGGTCGTTTGTGGATACCAGGGGTATCGGAGCTTAGGGACGACATTCTCGAGGACGCACACCGGTCGCGATATACAGTTCATCCTGGTCAGACCAAGATGTATCAAGATCTGTGGAGATTGTCTTGGTGGCTAGGGATGAAGGCTGACGTGGGTAGATACGTCCAGAGTTGTCATATTTGCCAGCAGCTGAAGGCTGAGCACAAGAGACCAGCTGGTTTGCTACAGCCGCTGCCCATTCCTCTGTGGAAGTAGGAACACGTGACCATGGACTTCGTTAGTGGCCTACCCCAAACGACGAGGAGACATGATGCGATTTAGGTGGTTATCGACAGGTTGATGAAGTCGGCGCATTTTATACCGCTCGCCATGCGATATTCTGTTACACAGCTGAGCACTATATTCGAGAGAGAGATTGTCAGATTGCACGGTGTACCGGTCTCCATTGTTTCTAACAGAGATCCAAGATTCACATCGGACTTTGGGAGAGTATGGAGGAGCAGTTTGGTATGCGTTCTGATTCAAGCTCACGTACCATCCTCAAACCGACAGGCAGTCAGAACGTTTGATTCAGATTCTCGAAGATATGCTCAGGGGGTGTATTCTACAATTTGGTGGATCGTGGGAAGAATACTTACCTTTATGTGAACTTGCTTACAACAACAGTTATTAGGCGAGTATCGGGATGCCATCGTTTGAGGCACTTTATGGTAGGCCCTGTAGGTCACCAGCATGTTGGGCGGCACCGGAAGATACAACGGCTATAGGACCTGAGATTGTTGTTGATCATACTGAGAATGTAAGACATATCAGGCAGAGACTTCAGAGGTGCAGGATAGGCATAAGAAATATGTGGACAAGTATCTTGAGGGTTTGAGCTACGAGGTTGGAGACTTGGTGTATTTGAAAGTTTCGCCCTAGAAAGGTCAACAAAGGTTCGACATTAAGGGGAAACTGGCACCAAGGTTCATTGGACCGTTCAGAGTTGAGGATCGCGTCGCCAGAGTGGCATACCATCTGGAGTTGTCGCCGCAGTTAGCAGGGGTACATCCGATATTTCACATATCCATGTTGAGGCTAGCTAGGTCGGGACCGAGGCCTATGGTTGATATAAATCAGATTAAGGTGCGTCCTAACGTGTCATATGAGGAACAACCTTTGGAAATCATGGATAGGAGGACTCGGTTTTGAGGAATAAGGAGATCCCGAAGGTTTTGGTACGATGGCAGCATCATGGAACCGAGGGACTCACTTGGAAGCTTGAGTCTACAATGCGACGACGGTATCCCCACTTATTTATCGGTAATTATTTCAGTTTAATTTAAATTTTGGGACGAAATCTCACCTAGTTGGGAAGAACTGTAACGGCCTGAATTTAATTCACCATTATTAATGACGTGGTTGTAGATGTGGCAGACAACTCAAACGCTCGTGGGACTCGCAGCTAGGCTAGTGTGCGCCTGAAGTGAGGTAAATAGTAATTTTTGTATGCTGATTTGTCTAAATTGCAATGTTTACGTTAAAATAGATTAAACGACATCGTAATGTGTGCAATTATGGTTCATTTGACGCGTGAGACTGTGTGTTAAGTATTCGCCTCGATATGTGTGTCGACGCGGGTACCGGGTAGTCTAAATGACTCTATATTAGGCCGGGGAAAATAATACACACAATAAATGTATAAAATGAGTTAAATAATAATATGGAATGGATATTTGGTGGTTAGGGACATGGTAGTATGCGTATGTCGCGGTTCGGGACGCGAAATCGGGCGTCGCAACACCCGAAAACCACTTTTTTGGGTTAGAGACAAGGGTGAGTGTGCCATTAGTGTCAAGTCGAGGCAAAGACAAACTACCGAAATACTCACTCTGGACTCTTCTTCTGTCTTTTTGTGATGGCTTGAGTGCAGATCCTAGTACAAGTCGAGGCAAAGGCAAACTACCGGAATACCTGTGATTCAGAGACATTGAGCCAGGCTTGTACGTTTGTATTATACATATTTTGTTTTATTTTGGGATTTGGGATTGTGAGATATCTCAAGACTCTATATTGTTGATATATTTGAGATTTTTGAGGTTTAACTGATATATGTTGTTATATGAGTTTTTCACACTAGGTATCAGAGTTAAATGCATGATATACTTGTTTCATATTTTAGATTGTCATGTTAAAAGACTTTCGCTGTGATTTATTATAGTTTAAAACGATAGTATAAGCAGATGATTTGAGGTGATTAATTATTTAAACAATAGATTGTTGTTCAGTGAGGTTAATAATGATAAAATGGTGGATGAGATGACATGTGGGACACAACTGGCGCTGGTAGGCCAGGTTGTGGGCCCGTATTGGCCCTCGTGGCGGTCCATTTTGAAAATGAGTTGTTACACACAAACTTATGTTTACTTCAATAATGGTGGATAATTAATTCTTTTGATTTAGTTTGGTAAAATTTTAATGGAGAACCCCAAGGGAAGGGGTGTCGACAACGTCGGAGAAGGTGGCGGCGACATCGCCATCGCCGCCGCCGCTGCTGAATGGAGGAGTGCGGTTGCGGCGCCGCTGCCACTGAATGGAGAAAGGAGGAGACATTGCCACCGCCACCGCTGGCCAAGAAGGGGGCCTCAATTAAGAGGCCCCAAAGTAAAGGGCGAGGGGAAGGGTGGCACTTGGGCCACCCTACCCCATGACCGTCGTCACTTGGGGGTTGGCCGAAGCGCACCACCGCCCCTGGCCAGCCTCAGCAAGGCTAAAGGGGGGGCACCCCCTTGTTGCATTCGCTGCTGGTGTGCCTCTGCCGAGTAGATGTCTAGGGCCGTTTAGCTCCTGGACCTAAAATATATAATATATATAATAAAATAATAAAATAAAATGCATATATATAATAAAAAATAAAATATAACATTATATATATGATATAAGATATATATATATATATATTAATAATAAAAATAAATAGAAACAATATTAGTGGACTTCGGGGCGCACTACCGCACCTTGACGAGGGTTCTCGACAACGCGAAACCCGCAGGACCCACACTAGTGGACCCAAAACAATTTACTAATAAATTAAAAATTGAGTAACTTCGAAATGAGAATTGTGAATTAATGCAAATGAGTCTTAAATTATATAGATTCGCGAAACGACTCACACAGAACCCCGTGCGTGCGAGGATCGCGTGTGGATATCGCCGCGAGTCGGGGTAAGTGGGGAGCTTCGCTCAAGTATCAAATATGGCATGTTATCAGATAATTAAGATTCATGATTTGAACTTCAAGACTTGGGAATGGGTTACATTATGCTATTGACTTGATTTTACTTATCTATGGTTTGTATAGGTTGCACAAAAAATTGGTATTTTCTTCTCCTAGACAAGGAGATTGAATTACCTACTCCTGGGTAAGGAGTTGGATGACCCTCTCATGGATAAGAAGTTGGGATTACCCCTCCTAGCTAATAAGATCGGGCTAAATTACTAAGGACGTAAGCGGTAGTAAACTTATCTTGAAAACTCTAAGTGATCTTGGTGCACATATCGGTGACGGCTTGGATGAACTTAATGTTGGTTTAATGAGACCATTGAGGGGATACAACGACCATTATGTTCACTAGTGATCTTCATCACCTCGAGAGTAGGGGAATTGATCACCTGAATCAAGTAAATAACTAGTATGCATTGAATGGAACAATGACTTATAATTATTATTATTCTTTTATGGTATACCTCTTGTGGGTCCCTATGCATGAATGCTTTAATTTCATTTATGATTTTCAAACCTCTTGCTATTATGGTTTAATGCATCTTGGAACTTGACTTAAATGAATATAATGGATGGTTTACATTTAATTATAGATATAATCTTATTTCTATGCTTTCTACTAAATGCTTGATGATTTGATTTCAACACCATGTTAGATCTTGCATTTTTATTAAGTAGTACTTGCGTATTTGATGTTTGAGCGAGGCTTTCCTCTTATTGAGCTCCGTTGCCCCTTTTAGCTTACCCCACTCACTTTCTAGGTACATCCACAACAGCCTTAGACCGCAGCAAGGGAAAAAGATTACTTGAAGTCTTCCCTTGCATTGTGAGACTCGTGTGCTCCTATTATCTTGTTATTTGATTTTGAGAACTTATGAATTTGGGTTGTAACTTAAGACTTATTGGGTAGTTTGGACCATTCATTGTCGTAATTAGAACTTATGGAAGCTTTTTGAGATATTGTGAATTGAATAGACTTTGAGAACCCATTTCATGGATCTTACTTTAATAACTTTATGGTATTTTATTACCTTGACTCCGCATTTACTATCCATTTGCATAGCTATTGTCTTAACGCATGTTTTGTTTAGGCAAGCCAAGCCGTTGCTCGGGCCTAGTTCAGGTACTTGGGCTTAGGTATTGGTTTGGGCCAAGTGATCCGACCCTAGGTCGGGGGAGGGTCGTCACAGTTGGTATCAGAGCATAGGGATTAGAACCTAGGAAAACGTTATGTTAGTGAAACCTAAGTATGTAGAACCTTTAAGTGTAAAGGTCAAATTTAAGTCGAACAAATCAATGATATGGGACATTGGTTCAAGTCGACTTAATGTGCACAAACGACAAATCCTAGGATGGGAAGGGATTGAAAACATGAAATAAAACATTTGTATGATGTTATTTACTTTGTGTTGTAATATTTATTGCGTTTAGATATTATTGCCTACTTTCCTATTTTGTAGGACTAATTACTTTTCTTTGCTCCACAGTGCACCATGAGCAACCATGGGGGAAGACTTCCTACAACTTGAGGGAAACTGAGGAAAGAGAAGAAAGGCAAGATCGCAGTCAAATAGAAAAATGCATATCTGCTATGAATGAGACAAACCAAAAGGCCATTCAAGACCAGACTACTGCACAAGATAAGAGGTTGACTGAGCTAGCCCAGTCTCAAGAAAAAAACATGACACGTAATTTGGAACTATTGCATAATCAAAGGAATAATAGACCAATTGAGCAGGCACCCTTGGGATCAGGGCCAAATCCCCCACTAGCACCTATACACAAGGACCATCCTGTGGAGAAGGGAGTTGATTCTATCACTGCTGCAACTGCAGCGAGCCATCCCTATAATCGATGGAGATAATGCGGCATGCAGGAGGGGCATAATACAAAAGGAATTCATGAAATATGATGTACCACACTTCTACAGGGACCTTGTTCCTATTGAAGCAGAAGCTTGGATATTCAATATAGAAAAGAGGAAATATACTATAGGCATTGACGAGAGGACTATAATATCGTTGGTAGCCTTCTTGCTGGAACACAATGCGCATAAGTGGTGGTTGTCTATTTCAAGAACTCGAGGACCAAATATGAGTTGGCCGCAGTTTAAACATTTGTTTTATGATGAGTGGTTCCCATAGACCATCAAGGCAGACAAGATCAGGTAGTTCCTTGCCTTGGTATAAGGCAACATGATTGTGGCTGAATATGCATCTAGGTTCAATGAACTAACAGAGTTCTCGTACGAGTATGTTACATCCGAGACAACTCGTAGGAAAAAATTTATCTAGGGACTGAGGAAAGAAATACGTGCTATAGTAACGGCATCAGGATCAGAGACTTACCAACAAGCCTTCCATCGGGCACTCGAATGTGAGTTAACACTTTGTGATGAGGATGATATACAGTATCAGGTGGGATCCGATCTGTATAGTCAGGGCAAGTGCAGTTTCGACACTTATTAGAAAAGTAATGGAGGAAATCCCAAGAAGCACATATTTGGAGGATCATTGGGTGGTCGTATACCCTCTAAAGTAGATTCAGGGAGCACCACACCTTCACGTGTCCCCGCGCATTCGGCTACTCAGAGTGTGACGTTTGGACCACCACGTCCATTCCAGTATGCGAAGCAGAGCGAGGGCAGGGGGCCGAGATCGAATGCATCCGTGAGTGTCGCGCAACCACCTCCAAATTACCATAAATTGCATATAAAATGTTTCCAGTGTGGGGAAGTAGGACATTATAAGAGCAAATGCCCCAACCCACCACCATCTGAGAGGGGTGTAACTCCAGTTGCATGAGGAGGAGTCCATGTAGTAGCTGAGCATGACTAGGAGGCCCCGCGACGAGTAGTTGCAAGTATGGGCTCCTATTTTGGTGATGAAACCAACATGCATTATTTAATTTGAGATCTATCATTAAAATGTTATCGGGAAACCAAAATTTAGTACGTTAGGGTTGGATAGGCCAAAGCAAAACTCGACAAAGAAACATAATAAAATAAAAATAATACTATCATTGATGGAGTTTTATGATCTTACAGATAGTGGGTAGAATACTAAAATTAGGGATCCCTTCAAACTAAGAATATATTAAAAATGAGCATTAAGTGCATGACGTATCGATATAAGTAGATCCACTGATGTTGATTTAAAAGAGATACACATCATGAAGGGTGGCGCATCGAGGATAGCCAAGTTACTAAAATTAAGGATAGCAAAACGTTACAACTTTTTTTTCGAAATAAGTGTGTTTACTTGACTATACTACAAAATATAAATGAAACAAGTTAGTAATACCATAATGAGTCAAATGATAATAAACTCAATGACACAGAAATTATAAAAAAATTGAGGATACCCAGCTAAAAGTAGTCTTGGTATGATGGTCCGGTATTAGACATGCGGATTGACAACCGTTAAGTCAAGTGGAACCTAATTCGGTCATAAAGAAAAAAAAATAAAGTCAAGAACTAAATAATGTAACTAGTACCACCTAATCTAAGTCATGATGACATAATCCTTAAAATTGGGGATCCTAATATAAAATCAATTTTTTTTGTAAAGGACGAATAAGTAAATATGTGGTATAATGGATTGTGAATCCAAAAAAGACAGTGAACACTACGATATTCTTTCGTAGCTATGAGACTTCCAAGAGGAGTAACCCACTCGAAAGCCTAAATTTTAATGATATTGATAACATTATGAGAAATCATGAAAATCACTGGTAGTAAGTGACTTGAAATCTCTCGATAGGATTGACCGTTATCTTTAAATGTAAAATACAAAAGTTAAGGCACATTTGTATTTTTCAATGAGAGAAAGTCTTAAACAAGTTTGTAAGAGTTAAGAGTCAGCTCATAAAGGTAATAAGAGGTGCTTGTTCACCGAATGTAAACATGAATAAGCCAAATAAATTTAAAATGGTCACTCTGAGATCGTGAGAGTTGACTCAAAATATAAAATCTACAACAATAAATGCTGATAAATGTATGTTAACATTGATGTTAAGGTATTATTCTGGAGAGAAATACTTGACATGCTCATTTGTAGACTCCACAAATGAGCCGCAAAACATGAAAAGTCGTTCATTGATATGTAAACGAGATGGCGATATAGTGGAAATAAAATTTACCCTTGACTCCAACATCCCAACATTCTTATTTTCTATCCTACCGAGCATAATTCGTGAGGCTTACTTCATATAGGTCTTAATATAGTCATTAAACTTTAGCTACCCACCAAGTCTTCATATTATCACACGTATCTGGGTATTCCCTTGCACGCTCCACCTAAATCGCAATGGACACCTAAGTCGTTCAACCAGCAAGTAGGCAAAAACCTACTGAGATGTGATTTGGTGCCTACATGTGTCATAAATATCTCTGTCTATTCGACAACAAAACCATACTGCCAACTGGCGAGGTCGGACATATTTCGCAGGTGCAGATTTGCATTAGTTCAAAAAAAGAGTCGTAAAAGAAATTGTTATGAATGGACACGTCGGGCACGGTGTTCTTTACTTTTACTTTTGAGGATGAAAGTTCTTAAAATTGGCGATGTTGTGACGACCAAAAAACTATAAACACCCATCCTAGGGTTAATTTAGTAATTTCGTAAATCCTACACTAAATTGGTCCCAATATATAAATTTAATTGTAAACCCTAACCCCCTTTTGTGCACACACAAAATTGAGAGAGAAAGGGAGAGGAGACTTATTTGGGGAATTGTGATGCTTTGAAGGCAAGGGAACCTCCATTAAAGGTAAACCCACTTTCTTTTATTGTTTAAATGAGTCACAAACTTGTGTTTACTTCAATAATGGTGGATAATTAATTCTTTTGATTTAGTTTGGTAACATTTTAATGGAGAACCCCAGGGAAGGGGTCTCAACAACGTCGGAGAAGGTGGCGGCGACATCGCGGCCGCCGCCGCTGAACGGAGGAGTGCGACAGCAGCACCGCCACTGTCACTGGCCAAGAAGGGGGCCTCCACTATGAGGCACCAAAGTAAAGGGTGAGGGGAGGGGTGGCACTTGGGCCACCCCACCCCATGATCGCCGCCGCCAGGGGGGCTGGCCGGAGCGCACCAGCGCCCCTTGCCAGCCCCAGCAAGGCCAAAGTGGGGACAGAGCCCCTTGCAGCATTCGCTGCTGGGCAGAGGCGTGTGCCTCTACCCAGGAGATGTCCACGACCCCTAGACCTAAAATATATATAAATAAAATAGTAAAATAAAATGTGTATATGTATAATAATAATAAAATAAAAAATAAACTATAACATTCTATATATATGATATAAGATATATATAATAATAGAAATAAATAAAAACAATATTAGTAGACTTTGGGGCGCACTACCGCACCCCGACGAGGGTTCTCGACAACGCAAAACCTGCGGGACCTACACTAGTGGACCCAAAGCAATTTGCTAATAAATTGAAAATTGAGTAATTTCGAAATGAAAAATATGAATTAATGCAAGTAAGTCTTAAATTGTATAGATTCGCGAAACGGTTCACATAGAATCTCGTGCGTGTGAGGATCGGGAGTGGATATCGCGGCGAGTCGAGGTAAGTGGGGAGCTTCGCTCAAGTATTAAATGTGGCATGTTATTAGATAATTAAGATTCATGATTTGAAATTCAAGACTTGGGAATGGGTTGCATTATGCTATTAACTTGATTTTACTTATCTATGGTTTGTATATGTGTTGCACAAAAAAAATCGTATTTCCTTCTCCTGGACAAGGAGATTGAATTAACTACTCCTGGGTAAGGAGTCGGATGAACCTCTCCTGGATAAGGAGCTGGGATTACCCTTCATGGCTAAGGAGATGGGGCAAAATTATTAAGAACGTGAGCGGTAGTAAACTTCTCATGAAAACTCTAAGTGATCTTGGTGCACATATCGGTGATGGCTTGAACGAATTTACTGTTGGTTTGATGAGACTATTGAGGGGACACAACGACCATTGTGTTCACCAGTGGTCTTCATCACCTCGAGAATAGGGGAATCGGTCACCGAAATCAAGTCAATAACTAGTATGCATTGAATGGAACGACTTATAATTATTATTATTATTATTTATGGTATACCTCTTGTGGGCCCCTATGCATGAATGCTTTAATTTCATTTATGATTCTCAAACCTCGTGCTATTATGGTTTAATGCATCTTGGAACTTGACTTAAATGAATAGAATGGATGGTTTACATTTATTTATAGATATGAGTCTTATTTCCATTCTTTCTACTAAATGCTTGATGATTTGATTTCAACACCATGTTAGATCTTGCATTTTTATTAAGTAGTACTTGCATGTTTGATGTTTGAGTGAGGTTTTCCTCTTATTGAGCTCCGTTACCCCTTTTAGCTCACGCCACTCACTTTCCAGGTACATCCACATCTGCCTTAGACCACGGCAAGGGAAAGGAGATAGCTTGAAGTCTTCCCTTGCATTCCAAGCCTTGTGTGCTCTTATTATCTAGTTATTTGATTTTAAGAACTTATGAATTTGGGTTGTATGTGACGGCCCCTCTCCTAATCTAGGGCACCGCCCGGCCTAATCCTGTAATTAAGCCCTAATTATACTCACGCAGGACTTAACTACGTATTAGTCATCCTTTACAACCTAGATGCCTCTTTTCTCGTGTTCAGGATAAGTAATACACTAGTCCTACCAGTTTATAAAATTTAGAGTTAATTAAAACTTTTTATTAAATTAATTAATTAACGAAAGTCTTATTGATTATGCGGAAGCAATTAGTAACTTATGCGGAAGCCATTTATAAACTCCTAAGTGTGGAAAACCAGAAAATGACATCACATATAAATGCAGTGAAACAGTAAAATAGTCTAAGTCAAGTCGGGGAAACTAACGCTCAACCCAATATACAATCAAAATACCAAAATAAGACCTACAATCGATGCAGTGACACGCCGCGGGCTCAGGGATAATCACCGATCTTCTCTTTGCCCGGCCTGTTGGTAGACGGCTCTGCACCCACCGTCATAAAAAGGACGATGAGTACAAGAATAAAACAATAATCCCCGATGACAAGTTTAATTTGCATTTCCAAATATCCAAATGGTATTTAAAAGCATATAAATGGGAAAACTAGAAAATAAACCATATGCGAGTAAATACCAGAGTTAAACAAGTGATACTAACACTAGGCTAAGTAGTGGTGATTTAGGTCGGGTCGGCAGTGAAACATGTCACTCCGACTCAATAATCATATAGCACAAGGGACTCTAACCTAAGTGTTACCAGGGACTCTAACCCCGGTGTGTAGACCACCCCAGGGACTCTAGCCCCGTCAGTCGCGCACACCTCGATCGAGTACGAGACCTAAATGCAAAAATTACTTTTTAAATTTCAAGAAATACCAAGTATGGATCGTCAAGGCATAGGCACATCTACACACCTAAACAAATAAGGAATACAAGTCCTCTTAAACATTTATAAGATATTCACTAGCCAAATAGCATGCTATTTATCATTCAATTCACATTTAAAACAACAAGAATAGACATAGCATGGGATAGAATCAATGAATCTAATCAAATGAATGGATATCATGCAAACTAGACTCATCAAGTGAGCATAGACACAAAGAACACATGATATAATAATACAAAGGCAAAATAGTCAAAAGGACTATGCAAGGACAACAATTAATAAAAATTAAATTCCAAGTAAAGTTGCCATTGGGTATACTCACCACAACAAAGTAAAGTCCTAGCTTTACTGGCCTCCCGATACTCCAAATCTTGTATTCGCTCTCCCGTACCCTTTTCCTAGGTTCCTGAGTTTGGTGTCTCATTAGTTCAAATATAGTGGGTTTAAGCTCAATTTAGTGGTGTTTATCATGTATTCAGATTGGTTCAATAGACTTCAAATCGATATTCCTAAATCAGCCCCTAATGACTATATTAAGTTTCAATTTCAGTCCTACATTTTAATGTACTTTTAGGGATGAATTGGTCCAAATATTGAAATCCTCCATCAGTACAATTATTGTTGGTCTCTCTCTTAGATTTCCGGAAAGGTTTAGTTTGCAAAATTCTGATTTAAAATGAAAGAGATGTCATGATTTTACTAAACATAGGTCTATTTGGAATTTAATCCGACCAGCGGACTTAGAACATCTATTTCTTCCAATATATAGTTCTTAAATTTTTTTTTGTCACAAGGCATAAAATATACCCAAATACAACATACTAAAATATCAGCTCATTTGGATAAGTAGTTAGGGAGTTATGCCCTTAACAAGTTTAGTTTCAAAACTTTCATTTTTTAATTCCAGTACCTATTTGTAGAGCATGTTTGGACATAAAAACACTTGAATCAAAATACCTTTAGTTAAGCAAAGTTATTTCCCTTTAAACAAGCTTTCAAATGCCACTAGTTTGGATCAATTTGGATCTAAAATGAGCAGATTATGACCAAATTACCCAGGTTGATTCCTAATACAACATGCAGAATTCTAGTTTTGGTGTTGCAACTTCAAAAATTCATATCTTTATGATTTCAAAACCAAATTAAGAACTTCAATATAGCTAGATTATCAGCTTGAAATGAGAAATCTAAATATATAAATCAATTGCAAATACTCAATCATCTACCATCTGAAATTAGCCTAAAATCAGAACTTGTTCTAATTTCAACTAAAAAGATGTGTACCTAGTTGATGTAGCACCCTAGCTTGAGAATTTCTCACCAACTCCCATGGATTCCTACAACACCTTGATTATTCACTCCTCTCCAGCAATTCCTTCTTCTTCTCCAGCAAAAATGAATGAGTGATTTGGTTTGCATGTTGTTTGATCACTAATATTATATATTAAGGTGATGTTCCTTCCTAGCCCTTGATCTCCATGGATTTATGTATCCTGAGGAATATCTAATGGTCCACCTCTTGCCATATATTCCACTAACTCCCACTAACTCAACCTCAAGTGACACCATTTCATTAATCACCTAGTTCCTAGATGTGCCAATGTGTATCTCTAGACCAATCTTATGCTTTCCATTGAATTTACTCAACTATAAGCCTTTAATTTGATTTACATTAACAAACACAACCATAGACTTATAAGTAATTCCTTATTTCATATTAGTACTAAATAAGACTTACCAAAATGCTAACTACCCGGTTCCCCGGCTCGCACGCTACTTGAGGAGTGTCCCCGCTCTCGTCTCGACGCCTACAACTGTACAAACCTACTTAATAAGTCTACACAATACATAACACTAGGCATACATCAATACAAAAATATAATATACCTCGGCCACGTGCCTCGGTCGGTGCACGTATCACGGTGTAGGTCCCACATCAATGGTCGGTGATCCTGATTAAGGAATTAAAACGGGGGTTAGAGATTTGGGTCGTGACGTTGTAACTTAATACTTGTTGGGTAGTTTGAACCATTCATTGTCATAATTAGAACTTATGGAAGCTTTTTGAGATATCGTGAATTGAATTTACTTTAAAAACCCATTTCATGGATCTTACTTTAATAGCTTTATGGATATTTTATTTCCTTGATTCCACATTTAATATCCATTTGTATAGCTATTGTCTTAACTCAGGTTTTGTTTAGGTGAGCCAAGCCGTTGCTCGGGCCCAGTTCAGGTACTTGGGCTTGGGTAATGGTTTGGGTTGGGCGACCCGACCCTAGGTCGGGGGAGGGTCGTTACAAGATTAATCACCAACTTAAGGTAACATGTCGTTACTAAATGTACGCTAACTTTAACTGGTGTCAACCCTAAGGTGCCTATCATGCGACCAGAAATGAAAGATACAGTGGAACCCAAATCAAACAAAACATATAAATTTCTACCACAAATTGAAACCATACTCTCAATAAGTCCTTGCATGGAGTCGACATCTGGCTGTACTACCATATGTACCCCATCACGACATTGTAATGGTAATCCTACTGCCAACTGTAGACAATCTCTCGTCATATGTCCAATCTGAACACACGTATAGCAAGTAATAGATCTACATAGACTCTGTGCCTGATATTGAGCCTGTCCATGTCTCTGTCCCTATCGGGAACCATCTCGGCCTCTACCTCTACTTATGCCTTGACCTCTACCACTCTGCTGCTGCCGTTGTGGCGCTGGTGTTGCTAGAAGGCTGGCAATGTAGTAGGAGATCTGGTAACGTAGGTCTGACTGCTGGTGGCAAAGGAGATCTATCAACTATAGTCTGTAATAGCATAGGAGATGATACATAAGGCACAACTGAGGTAGTTGTCTCTGATCCTTGAGAACCTATTTCCCATCTCCTTTATCCCTTGCCTTTTTGTCTCCTCTTCTCAAACTCTGCACTCTGATCAGGTGTTAACGCTAGTCCTAACGGTGTCCCATTAGTAACTCTACTCAAATAGTAGGTCTCGTGAGAGAGTGCACGCTCATAAATCTTACCCAAAGTCCTGGCACCTAAACTGACCACATAAAACCCTATATCTGGCCTTAGTCTATCTCCAAAATGATATACATCCTCCAAATCATCTCTTACTAAATCCTCAGCGAACTGCCTCAGATAGTTGTATCTGTCACCATAACTCATCACCGACTCATTAGCTCCCTCTCTCAGATTCATGAACTCTTTCCTCAACCTTTTCATCAATGCCGATGGAAAGTACTGCTGATAGAACCTCCTTTTGAAGGCATCCCACGAGTCAAAATCTCCATCAGAAGCTATCGTTGCACGACACCAAATATCAGCATCTCTCTGCAGTGTATACAACAAAATCTCAGCCTAAAGTTTGTCCTCTATCCTCAAGACTCTATGCAGCTTCTCTTAAGACAATACCCACTTCTTAATCTTCTCAAAATCTCACCGATGGTCAAAGTAAACTTGTTTCAGTTTGATGAAATCCTTTACCAACTGAACCTCTGTTGTCGATCTTGAAAATGTAGGAGCGAAAGATGGTGTATAAATTGTCTTTATGGCTGGTGTTGTCACTATCGGTATAATTTGTACAGTCGGGGCCGCTGATGTAGTTGTAGGAAGCTCTGGTGCCGGTAGTAGTAGTAGTAGTAGTAGTAAGCAGCAACAACAACAACAGCAACAAAGAATAGTAGTAGTAGTAGTAGTCGTAGTAGTAGTAGTAGTAGTAGTAGTAGTAGTAGTAGTAGTAGTAGTAGTAGTAGTAGTAGTAGTAGTAGTAGTAGTAGTAGTAGTAGTAGTAGTAGTAGTAGTAGTAGTAGTAGTAGTAGTAGTAGTAGCAGCTAGCTACTCAGTAAGAGACTAGTAGGCAGCTACTCGGTCAGATAGCCTCTAATAATCCCCAGTAGAAGGGATAGTAGGCTGGCTGCTGTAATGGCCCTATATTTATTAACGTCATTAATAAATTTATTTTTAGACTCAAATGCCAACTCAGGTCCACGTGGAAGCCTCAAATAGGCTAGAACGTGCCTGATTAGGCTTAAATCGTTATATGTGTTTGTTGGTTGCATAATTGCGATGTTAATTATTATTTATCTCATAACTCATCGCATGTGTGTATTTATATTTTCATACCATATGAGACTATGTGACGGGTAAATGGCTAGTAAAACGTGTCGACGCGGGTACCGGGTAGGCGTAGTACGGGTATACTCAGTCCTATAATGTTAACTTGAATAAAGTGACTAGAATAAAGGTGAATATTGCATAAAATAGATAATCAAACTTTAGGCTAAGTCATAATAATCGGGTGCATCAAGGATTAGCGTGTCGAGATGCGGCGCACTGGGTGCAGAGTAATTTGGTACTAGGGGAAGTGGTAGTTCACCGATTTAAGACCTTAAATAGCCTACATATGTATAAAAGTGCCTAAGTTAAACTAATTGAATCAATTGATTACAAATGCCTATAGTTGGATGGAAAAACTGATGTCATAGATTTGCCTCGAGATTCACACTATAATAGAATCCTAAGAGATTTGGGTTGGTAATTTGTGTCAATAAGATGAAAGTTAGTGGAGTATGAGTTAACAAGGACCATTAGATTTACCTCGAGATACGTGAACACAATTGATTCTAACATAACCTATATATAGCTAAGTTAATGGAAAATCTCTTCATGCAACAATAACCAAGTTTGTTCTTGGGATGGAGTGCTGAAAAATTCAGCAAGAACAAGGAGGAATGGAGGTCATCTACTAGAGGAATTAACTTAGGAAGATCAAAACCAAGGTGATCATCTAGCTTCTCCATCTCTTTTCTATGAAAATGAGCTTCAAATTTTGGGTTTTGATTTAAAAATGAATTTCTTAGTTTGCTCACTGATTTTGTTGAGTCTCTTTATGAATGGGGAGTTCATTATGTTGACCAATTTAAGAATTTGAAATTGATTTTTCAAATTGATTGTGTTCTTGAAGTTTCTTGATGTATGCATGTTAAATTTCTTGACATAACCTCTCTAAATTGAGCATAGCTCTCTCATACGAGCTCCAAATGAGGCAAATCATACGCCATTGGAAAGCTTACTCAGAGATCTCCAACTTTGTCTCTGGAGAAATTTTGAAATTCAAAGTCTTTTTAACTCAAAAATGCTTTGCAATCAAGCAATTTAAATGATGATACGAGATTTTTAAAATTACTTTTGACAAGGCATAACTCTCTTAATTCTCATCGAAATGAGCTTATCTTTTAGTATGTCGTCGTTGGATATGTTGGCTAACTTGTGACTAAAAACTACAATTTTTAGAATTATAAATTAGGAGAAATAATTTTTAAAAGGTTGCTAGTCGGATTTGATTCCAATTTGAGTTATTTTTGGTAGAAGTTCGATATCTCTTTCGTTTTAAATTAGGATTTTGCAAACCAAACATTTTCGAAAATCTAAGACATAGAGCACAAACTTTCCTGTTAATTGTCTTTGATGATTTAGAATTTATAATGATTTAATTTGCGCTGCAACATATGATCCCAAATTGAAAGTTGAAACTTTATTTAGTCTTTAAGGGACTATTTTGGGAAATATAACTCTAAACTCAATTTAAGCACCTTAAGTCACTATAAAACACTGAAAATGGATCCCTGGAGACTCGAGGACTATGGTACGATAGTCGGGAGCGTAGCGGGGTCAGACCGAGATGTTTTTGGGGTTTCAAAGTGCGATTTGAGGTGCATAAATCCCTTAAGAAACACATCTTGAGTATTTAATTGTTTCAATTGTGCTATCTTGTATTCTTTGTTTTTCATCGTCCATGTTCTATCATTGCTTTGATTTAGTATAATTGTCGGTAGTTTTGTTTGTTGTCAGGGTTTATTTAGATGTTATGTTGTACGAGCTCTAGTACGCTAAACCATAACACGTGTCACTTGCACCCTCGATGAATGGCAACCCGAGTTGCTTACCTCATCGGTGCACATGTTCGGCGGGTTATGATATGGACCGATCCTTCGCTTAAAGTCTGGATATGAGCCAACGTGGTATGGGCCGCTGAGATCCTTTGGATTGACAAAGTATGGTCTAGTTTGCTAAGCGTGCCATAATTATTTAGTTTCTATTGGTGTTAGTTATGCATGCAATTATCTTACAGTTGCCTGTTTATTTCCGCATGTTTATTTAACATTATTCTTGGCTTCTCTATTATTGAATGCTTGGTGGTTTTCTTTTCGGATCTTACTCACTGGACTCATCATCTATTTTGTTGTGAGGACTAAGTGCATATTCTAGTACCAGTAAGGGCAAGGAGGTCTTAGGCGACTATCTTTGATTGCCTACGGTCAGGGACTTACTACTACGTGTTCATTTTGATATTTAGTTACGTTTGCGTTATGGGAGACTTGATAGATACTGTACATGTATATATTTACTTTTCACAGTATTCGTCTGATATACAGTGTACTCTATTCCGGGTTTTCCACAGTAGGACTGATGCTCTACAAAACTTAAAAGTTAATGAAAACCCATGTTTATGTACTTTAAGACTTCCGCTGTAAATTTATTGGTTACTTAGTTGCAAACTCTGAAAAACATAAGGCATACTTGTAACTAAATGAATATCTTGAATAATTGACAAATAATATAGAGAATATAACAACTAGCACGCATATCGAGGAGTGTTTATGTGGCAATAGTCGTCAGCAGGGCTGCGGGACACGCATAACAGCTCACCCAGCGGCCTCGGGGCGCAGGGTCACCATAACTGCCACTAGCACCTGCATTCGCGTCATCGCATGAATAAGCCATCGGTGTCTACAAGTTGATAGTGAACGCGAATCAGCTACTACGTAAATAACACACATACACACACACACACACACACACACACACACATATATATATATATAGCAACTTACATGTGCATATAAGAAATCCCCATCTCACTTTCACTCGCTTCCCAACTAATGGTTTCTAGGTAAAGATAATCTGGTTTCCACATTTAAATTTGTGTTTTATGGAAATTTATAGGTTGATTATTAGAAAAGTTGTTCTCTGATACCAGCTGTGATGTTGGTATCGCTTTATAAAATAAACTATACTTAGATTGCCTAGGCTCTATTAACCTAGACTCTGATACCAACTGTGATGATCCCTTCTCAAATTAGGGCACCGCCCGGCCTAATACCGTCATTAAGCCCTGAATCTCCATCATGTAGGACATAACAACGTATTAGTCAACATTTTTAATACACTCGCCACATTAGTTACGTTTCTAATAAACCTTACACCATTCTTAAAATTAATAGTGTTTCAGAGTAAATTAAAGTTTTACACAATTTAAAGATTTTTCAACGAAAGTCTTGACAAATTAGCGGAAGCCATTCATATAACATTAGTATGTGGAAAATCGGAGAACACATGCATATATATATATATATCAAATGACGAAACAATATACCAACACGTGTCTGGTCGGGTAATTATTTCTCAACCCATAGTATACATCCCCAAGAGTATATAAAGAGATATGTAAAAGTCATACAACAAAATAAAAAACCTATAAAATCAGATGTAGGGGCACACCACTGGCTCAGAGGTAGTCGCCGATCATCTCCTTGCCCGGTCTGCTACTCGATGAATCTTGCACCTATCATCATAAAAAGGACGGTGAGTACATGAAAGTAGAACGTAACACTGAGAGACATTTGTTCACATTTCCAAATATACAACAAGTATCTGAAAGCATAACAATAGCAACTATGCTGAAAGAAATCATGCTATAAGATACTTCAATTAAGTAAAATGAAACTTACACTTGGTTAAGTAGTAATAATCTAAGGCCGGTCGGCCGTGAGTTACATCGCATCAACTTTTTTCCACTATTTAGGGCATAATCAATTCTTTTAAGATGCCTTCACATCATTATAAATGCCCTTCCCATATATAAATACTCACAAGTGCCTCTCATATAGTATGTATACTTACCAACAACCCCGGGTCCCATACCCCATGTGCTGCGCAAGTTAGTGGTGAGATCCCGACAACCCTGGAAGTCCAGTGACCCCATGTGCGAGCACATCTCTATCATATCATGGTCCTATATAAGAACTACTTTCATAACTCGATAAATGACATAGTTTAGGAATCCAACAAATGTAATCGCATATCTAATGCACAAAGAAAAATAGATTACGATATCATCATACTTCTACCTAATAGCATGTTGTTTCATTGGACTAGATATCTCCATAATCAAGAATGACATAGCACATGATTTAGAGTCAATGAAACCATTTAATCAAAACCAATGCCATGATAGTTAACTCATAAAATGAGAAGAAACAACAAGTCATGCCATGTAGAGTACAAAGGACAATTCAGTTCAATTAACTGAAAATGAATAGCAAAACATAAATGAAATGTAAATAAATATCTCAATTTATCTTACAATCCACGCAAATTCCTAGCTAATTCGACATCTCGATACCTCAAAACACGTATCCAAACCCCTGAGACTTTCCCCTAGGTTCCTGGTGTGATTTAACATGTTTTAGAGTGTGTTTAGACCTTTAGTTAGGGTATTAGAGTTGTTTAGAATATTTAAGTTGAAATTAGAAAATTGCTATTTTTGTACTGTCAGAGCACCTAGCGCGCTGAGCGATTGGTCTAGCACTTTAATGACCTCATTAGCCCGCTAGTAAATCTGATTAGTACGCTACACACAGGTAGCGTACTAGCTAGCACGTCTAGCGCTATGTGCAGGAAAACCCAGAATTCTGTACTTTGGATTTTGAGTTTTCTTCACACATGGCCATTTCCAACACCTTGGGCTCTTTGTATCGCACCTCCAGAGACTCAAGACACCCATCACAATATAAGAACAACCACACTTCATATTATCCATGACTTCACCAAATTAAACTGAATGACTAGTGTAATTTAAGTGCAGAAGGTCTATCAGTTATGATATTCGAAGAATTAGAGACGTGGTACAATCCGTGGGTGCAGAGTGATACGTGGAGCTCCTCAGTAACACATCTCCTTTTTGCGGATGATAGTTTCTTATTCTTAAGAGCTACTATTAAAGACTTGTTCAATGAGAGGGATGCTGAGTTGATTTCTAAAGTGGCTCTGAGTAAAGGTGGCACAGATGGGGTAATACTAAAATGGTGTTTAATCATAATGTTAACTCGGGATATGGGGTGGTGGATGAAGTTTCATCAGAATGTGGATTTTCAAAAAATTGATGGTGATTGGAAGATATTATTGAACTTGAAAATTCCTTCAAATGTAAAGCATTTTATGTGGCGTTTTTTAGGAATATTATTTACCAGTGAAGACAAGGTTAATTGAGAGAGGTATGTCGCTGCCCAACATATGTTCTCTTTATGATCAGATGGAGGAAAACTTGACTCACGTTTTTCTTCACGGTAAAAAAAGTTAAGTATAGTTGGCAAGGTATATTGATTAATGCTTCCAGTTAATCAAGTCTCTTTCGATTTAACTGAAGAAGTATATCTGCAAGTGTATATTGTACTTAGGAGTCGATGTATTGAATACAATGTAATAGGAAGTATGTTAGATGAATATATTTGTACGATGAGAGTTAGTTAGATAAATAACAACTGAATGTATACAATTTACAACACACTATATAAGCGTGTTCAATGTTGTAACAAACCAAATTTCTTGGAATGAAACTTTACACACACACACACTTTCTTTCTCTCTCTTTCTCTATCTTTCTCTCTCTCTCTCTCTCTTTTTGAAAGTGTTCATATGAGATTTGTTCATGGTATCAGAGTGGGTTGTTCTAACTCACTGAGTGAGTTTTTTTTTTGAGATTTTGAGTTGATCATTGATTGATTTGAGCTTGATTTAGATTCTTGATCAGAATCACTAGTTGATCTGATAGAGTCTTTTCTGAATTTTGGATTTCTTGATTCATTGCTAGGGTTTGCAATGGCAAACAATCAAGAACTGGAGAGTTTACGAAATGTGGCTGATTCAAGTGGATTCGACATGGAAGGAGCTTTACATCTTCAGAATTCTAATCATCCGGGTATGATCTTGGTGACGAATTTGTTGAATGGATCGAATTATTTGTCATGGAGTCGTGCTATAAAGATAACATTGTGAGCAAAAATGAAAAGTGGCTTCATTGATGGACGATGTGCAAAGCCAGATGAATCTGATTCAATCTTTGAACGCTGGACACAAGCAAATTACATGGTAACTTCTTGGATTCTCAATTCCATATCAAAAGAAATTGTAGATGCATTTCTTTATAATTCTTCTGCTTTTGATTTGTGGGTTGAATTGAAAGAAAGACTTGGGGAATCATATGGTCCATTGCTTTATCAGATTAAGCGAGATATTTGTTCTATCAGTCAAGGTAATCTTACAATTTTAACTTATTATACAAAGTTGAAGAAGCTATGGGATGAATTGAATTGTTTAGCACCTATGCCTCGATGTTCTTTTGGAATCACATCAAAATTGATGGAATTAGAGTCTACTGATAGGCTAATATAGTTTTTGATGGGTCTTAATGATGTATATGATCCAATCAGGATTCAATACTAGTAATGGATCCACTTCCTAGTATTAATAAAGCTTACTCAATGGTTATTCGAGTAGAGAAACAAAAAGAAGTTCATGAGTTTCAATTCAAAAACTGAACCTGCAATGCTGGCAAAAAACTTTGCAATCAAGAATTACACAAAGGAGTTTTAAGAAACCAGCTAATAAGGATGAATTGTTTTGTGAATTTTATAAGAAGAAGAGACATACAAAGGAGACATGTTTCAAAATTCATGGCTTTCCTGAATGGTTTAAGGCTGATAGAGAGAAGAAATTATCTGTTGATCAAAACATGGGTTTTGCAAATTTGTTGGAATCTCCATTGGATACAGAAGAGGAAGGTTTACCAGTATATAATAAGATGCAAGCAAATATTGCTAATATGATTCAACAAGGAATTGAGAAATTGCTGAAAAGAAAAAGGTTTTTCAAAATGAGGTTGTCAATATGGTGGATATAAAGGATTTTCAGGGTAGTTCATTCAATCGAAGTTATTCATCTAATGTTTTTATTGACTCTAGATGTTGGATTGTAGACACTGGAGCTTCGAATCACATATACATTGACTATACTCTTTTACATAGTCCTGCCCTTCCTTCTAAGAATACCCCAATTTATCTCCCAAATGGTACAATGAAAATGGTTGAGCATATAGGTGATGTGTATCTTACTCCTAAACTCGTTTTAAAGTTATGTTTACATATATTTGCTTTTAAGCATAATTTGTTTTCAGTGAGCAAACTTACTGCTACATCCAATGTTAGTTTACTTTCCTCCCCTAACTTTTGTGTTCTACAAGATCTTCGAACCTCTGTGATATTTGCTGTTGACAAATCTTTAGCTGGGTTATACATCATTGATTCTACTTCCTTTACACAAAAAACTTTTCAAACCTTTTATGATGTGTCTATATCATCTATTCACAAATCACCTACATGTAATCTAGTCAATGATGCATTTTCTTGGCATCATAAACTTGGTCATCCTTCCTATGCGGTTACCAAACAATTGGATACTTTGATTGTTGACAATATTGTGAAATCCAAGAATTTCATAAACTTGATTAGTTGATTATTTAAGGATTTTCGGGTTTTAAATTTGAAATTAAGTATTTAAGGTGAGACCTACGCGTTATGGATCAGAGATCATAAATTAAATATTATTTTTGTGTGTCACATGCCTATTTGATGTATTATACACTATTTCGTCGTGGAATATGGTCAAGTTGAGGTGTAGACGCGATGTCTGCGTGTTACTGAGCGTTGGAGATTTTTCCAATCTTTGACGAGATTTGGGTATTTTTTGCGGTTTAATTTCGTTTAAAATTAAGGGATAAACATGAAAATAAATTGAGAATGGGCAAATGACCAACAAGGACATTGACGAGTTAATGTGAAAATATAAAGGTGGGGGGTATTTAAGTAATTGCCTAACCCAAAACCATTTACCTGGGATTTTCTCTCTGGCAAAGCTATTCTCTACACTCACAACTCTTTATCTATCGCCATCATGGTCTCTAGGCTAAGAAGAAATAAGGGAGGCCGGGCTGTTGATAGTAGATGTAGTGGTTGAAGCTTATTGAATTGAGGTGAGTTATATTCTTATTTCGGTTTCAATTGATTAATCAATGAGTTTTAATGTTTGTGGGAGTGTTGTTGTTGTTGATTGTTTATAATTGTTGTTTATCACGGTTGAGAGGGGAAATTGAGGGAAGAGTGATGACGGTGAGGCAGGGAAGTAAGGAGTGGAAACAAATGGGTTGTAGTGGATGTTGTGACTTTATTTGGGATTAGGTTTGCTTGCTAGGGGAGCCATGAATTGGTGTTTTATATGGGTTTTGAATATAACTGATGCAGTCATCTTAAAATTAAAAGAGAATTCGAGAAGGAGATAGTAGAAGTAGAAGAGAGATTAGAGAGGTAGAATTGACATAGTTAAAGAGGAAAGAAAAAGACTAGGAGAGAATTAGGTTTTCATTCATTGCTTGATTCTCAAATATCACATTACGTCTATTTATAGTCGTATAAGGTCGTACATTACTACATTACCCTTTTACTTATATCACATTACTAACTATATGTATGCATAATTACCGACAGCTCGAAAACAACCTTGTCCTCAAGGTTGAGCAATAAAAAAGAACTCACGAGGGTGCTTGTAGTCTCGATGCTTTTCGAGTATGTGTCCAAGTTGCTATGGTGCGAATAACCATCGCACCACCAAAGAAACTTCCTAGCAGAATGCACCTTGTCCAAATTATTTTTAGGAGCACCAAAATCTCTATCATCTTCACCTTTGTGCACCACGAGAGTCAATCCAAGTCCATGAAGAACAAAAGGACTTGTGAGGCTTATATTTCCCGAAGATGAGCACCTCGCATTTGGCACCTCATAAATAAATTTTTTCATCCTCCATAAAGAGTTACCCACTAAGATGAGAACGTGAAATAGGTCCATTGCAATAGCTACATGAATCATGATTGCGAAGGTTGGCTCTCTCAATTGCTTGTTAACCAAAATGAAGCCGAATAGCAAAGATTAGTATTATCACTCATCAACCAAC
This sequence comes from Stephania cephalantha, assembly GCA_039657325.1. Taxonomy (NCBI): domain Eukaryota; kingdom Viridiplantae; phylum Streptophyta; class Magnoliopsida; order Ranunculales; family Menispermaceae; genus Stephania; species Stephania cephalantha. Next base: position 9,778,033 of record CM077573.1, on the reverse strand, counting down.
TATGTTGCACATCTCTAAAAGCAAGCATATGCAGGCAAGCAACCAATAAGGTATTGAAAGTGAACTCCCTTGCCGCCAAGACTACATCCTTCATTGCAAACCCAAACATAAGAGAAGTACAAGAGATCACATTCTTTGAGCAAAAATGATCAGAAATACCACAAGCATCTGTTAAAGCATCCCATTTTGCATACTCATAAAGCATTAAAAACATGGCCAGTTGTGAGACATTTAGCACATAGGAAGGAACAACATCTTAGTAGCCATGTGTAAGTAAATCAAGCACTTTTCTATGAAGCCAAATGGTGAGCATTGTAGCAACAAATCCAATTGAAATATAAGCAAAAACTCCATGTTGGGCATCAAGAACTAGTCCAACCATCCAGGCTACAGTCCTCGTATTGCTCTATAATAAGGCCATCCATGCTACCACCCATACCTTGTGCTGGGCATTGAGAAAAATTTTGGACTCATAATCATGCAAATGAGGAATAGAGAGCAACAAGAGCAGTAATACTTCAACCATGTGAAACCAAAGCTCTTCACTAAAAGGAATGTTGCAAAGCACATAGTCAAATAAACCAAATATCGCAGTATAGGCCATCTTAGGTAGGTAAGAGAAATGAAGCAATTCTTCAAGTATGGCATATGCATCATTCATGCCCTCATAGTCACAATGCTCCACAAGAAATCTCATGGTGGTAATTAATCTTGTACTCTCGTGTCTCACACCATCAAGAACCAAACACCCCATGAAAGATAGCAAGTTAGGCTCCAAATTTTCAATCAACATAGCTCTACACAACTCAAAATAACTCATAAGAGGTGTACCAATACCATGCTCAAAAATCATCCTTGTCCAAGAGACCAAGGCCTCGTGAATTTCATCAAACACTTTGAGGGCATTTAGTGCATCACCAAAATTCATATAATTAACATGTACTGCCATCCAAGGAAGCCCATGTCGTTGAGACATATCATCAAGCCTCAAGAGCACAAGGAGTGATGACACCAAACTTGCTAGGGAGTGTGCACTCAATGAACACATATTCCAATAGGAGTAGGGAGAGACCAAAACATACCTTAGAGAGGCATGTCGATGCATTGAAGAGAAAAAATGCTCAAGTATAGCATACCCATCAATGAAGCTCCAAGAGGCCAAATATTTAAGAGAACGTTTCACAAATAATAAATCTGCAACAATGGCTCTATGAGCAGCCACCAAATTCCCAAGTGCAATCTAGTTATTGAACAATAAGATTTCCCTGTTACTCTTCTCTATAGTGATCCCCCGATTGATGAAATCATTAGAGACTGCAGGATCGGGTGGTTTCGGTTTGACTATAGAGAGCCATTCCCCCAAAAATACTAGGAACTCATCTTCGACAAATACCTTTGCGCTCTGCTACGAACTGCCCGACCAACTAACCATATGACATTGGAGAACCAAATGAGGAAGTGTAAGATCTGGAAGCACCAACATGACTCTCGCACCATCACGAAATGAAACCTCGAAGTGTTGGGTTTTGGTTACCTCATTAATTGCATTGAAGATGCCCTTAAGGTTCATATAGGAGAGCACATTAGTAGAATCCTTGAAAGGCGTTGCGGTGTTTGTGGGTGGAATTGATTTATGAGGGGCTTGAAGAGGGATCGTCAGTGGTGTGCGAGGGGAGGGAGTTGGATGATTGTTATTGGTTTTGGTTCCTCTACAGGTTGAAGGTTGGTAGATGATGGGAAATATGGAGAAGAAATGGGTAGTGGGTTTGAGCGATGAACAGCGGTGGTGATGGAAGGTATGTGGGTTGTGTTGGTGAAGCAAAGGGGAAATAGGTTGTGGAAGAAAGTGTCGGATTGAAGGGTCGATTCTCCAATCGATCTAGTTGCAACATTATTGCTGACATGGTGTTCGAATATCCTCCATAACAATAGTTTGTCGAGAGAACGCTGCAGTATTTTTTTGAATCATCTTAGCAATTGTGTCGGTTTTAGAGATGGAGTTTTGCAACTATTCTTTGAGCTTGATGACCGCATCTTCCATGACAGTAAGATGTGGTTCTTTAAGGTTTGGATCATCATCCGTAATGGTGAAAGGCTCAATGAAAGCACCATTTGATGCACTCATCTTAAAATTAAAAAAGAATTCGAGTAGAAGATAGTAGAAGTAGAGGTCGAAGAGAGATTAGAGAACTAGAAAAGAGATTAGAGAGATATAATTGATAGAGTTAAAGAGGAAAGAAAAAGACTAGGAGAGAATTAGGTTTTCATTCATTGCTTAGTTCTCAAATATCACATTACGTCTATTTATAGACCTATAAGGTCGTACATTACTACATTATCCTTTTACTTATATCATATTACTAACTATATGTATGCATCAATAACTTAGATTCAATTGTATGTTTTGATGTTGTGCAGTCGTATTTTCATGTCATGTTGGGGTATTGCTTTGAAGGATTAAATGATCGATTTTGGTCAAACTTACACATTGGTTTTGATGTTTATATATCAAATTAGGTCCCTTAGAATCAGCTTGAAGTTTCAAAATGGTTTCGTAGGTCAATTGGGGTCAAATTGATTGCATTTGTTTTAGAAATATTAGCTGTGCAGTTTTAGTTTTTGGCTGTTTTGAGGTGCAAATTTGAGTAATCAAATGGACATTTTTCGATGAGATTTCTTTTGGTTTTTGATCCTTGTATATCAATAATGATGTGTGAGAATCAGATTTTGATTTGGAAAAGGTTTGGTAGTGTTTTGAAGGTCGGAAAGGAGACCAAAATTGGGACTGCACTGTCATTTTTAACTATTTTGAGTAGGCATGTTGAGGCATTGATTTGAGACATCAAATGGGGTCCGATTGACTTGCGAATAGGTTCATTTAAATCTTATTATGATCTACTTTGATGACCAATACATGTTGTGGCCAATGGAATTGGTTTGGTCAATGAAAGATATAGTAGATTATGACATGTTTGTATGGTTCAAAACTGTCAAATTGTGACAGTTGCGACTTAACAACTTTGCGTAGTAATTTAAATGGGTATTTGTTATCCAAATGAACTAACCTTGGTACAAGTTATAATTTGGTGAAAAATAGTCGTGAAAATGGCCAAAACCAATGTACTAAATTAATTAGTTAATGAAATGATGGTATTGATTGATGATCAAATAGAGTTGTAACTCTTAAAATGTGAATTTGTGATTTAATAGGACCTGTTGAAGTACATGAAAGTCGGGGAAACGTTGTGTAAGGCTTCGTAACCAACTTTGAGTTGGTTTGGTTGTAAGTAAACCCGACAGTGGTCTTTACTATTTATGAAATTTATTTTTGTACCTGCATTTGTGTTTAGTCTGCATTGCATTTCGCATTTTTCTTGATCATGCATACATGGCATCCTTATAGAGTTGCCCCTGCTTCGGTCGTAAGAGTGTGAAGTGCTTTACTCCGACTAGACGTACTGCAAGCGTCTAAGGTGAGTAATGTCGACTCCGGATTAGCATGCATTGAACTCATTGGACTGTTCTATGTTTATCGTGAATGTGCCACTTGATGATGTCAGGTTCTATGTGAAGACAAGAAAAAATGGGCAAGACTCGAAGATTTTGGTGAATGTTTTAAATTCTTAAAGTTTAATTTTCTTGTTGTAATCATTATATATATTGTTTGGGCTTTGGGGTGAGTGTAGTACATGAATTACTCTCTAATAGGTTATGAGAGTATTCTAAATTAGTTTTAAGTAAAGTTGTAACTAATGCATCAGAGACTTTAAAATAGTTTAGAAATTTCAATTTGATATATATTGTGTACTGCGGGGAGTTGTGAGTCCTTCTAGGCCTTTCCCTATTCTGATGTCTATTAGGTGAATTTTCTAGCAGACCACTTTTAGGGGAGGCGCTGTCGAAATTTTTAGAAAATACGGATAACAATCCGTATGATTTCCTAATTTGCTCTAATTAAACAAGTCATGAGTTGAGTTTCAATGAAGATATAAATTTAGTTTTGGAGCATTATTGAGGATTGAAATAATAAGTATTTTGAGGTTAAGTTAATTGAATGGATTAAGTGTCTAATTAGGGGAATTAGGCTAAGTTCGGGTTTAGTGAGACGGGCCTGACAAATGTTTTGGGTCATCATGTCTCCCTATGTGATGTGTGTCATCAATCCAAACAGTGTCGACTGTCCTTTCCTTTGAGCACTATTAAATCCAAAAATGTCTTTCAACTATTACACATGGATGTCAGGGGTCCAAACAAACAACTTTCTCTCCAAGGTTCACATTATTTTTTAACCATTGTCGATTATTACAGTCGGTTCACTTAAACTTTCTTAATGGCCTGCAAATCTTCTAAACTGAGTGTGATTGAAAAGTTTTTGATTTTGTTAAGAATCAATTTCAAATCACTGTCAAGGCAATCAGGACTGATAATGGCACAAAGTTTGTTAATCAAGGGTGTGCTACATTGTTTTCAAAGCTTGGTATTTTACTTTCCACATCAAATTCTGAAACACAGACATTTGTTGTAGATCAAAAGGGCTTTAATGTTTCAGTCTGGTTTGCCTAAGAAATTTTGGGGTGATTCACTCTTAACTGCTACTTTCATCCTCAATCGACTTCCTTCTCAAATTCTGGCTTGGAAGTCTCCTTATTACATGTATGTTTCAGCAGTCCCATGATTATACATCTCTCAAGTCTTTTGGTTGTTTGTGTTATGCTACCAACACAATTACTCACAAGGACAAACTGGAATCCAGATCTGCCAAGGAGATATTTGTGGGATATTCGCATGACCAAAAGGCTTATAGGTTATTCAATTTAACCTCCCAGTCAGTGTTTGTCTCTAGAGATATCATATTCTATGAGAAAATATATCCTTTAAAGGATTCTGTCCCTTCAGATTCTCCAGTATTACCTATTGCTATTCCAGATGATGAAGATGATATTTCTGGTCAGGCTTCTACTGATGTTACTTCTGAAAACAAATTTTAAATGAAGATGATTCTTGTGAAAATCATAGTGTTCCTGTTCAAGCAATTGTTCCAAGGAGGAGTACAAGAGTTGTTAAACCTCTTGGCTGGTTAGATGATTTTGTTATTTCCAAGACAAAGTCTGCCAACCATTTTTCTTTGGTTATTCCTGATGATAGTCATCCTCAAACATTTCCCTTTGTGGTTTCTCCTTCCATTACCGAAGATTATAAATGTTTCTCCATGCTGCTGCATTGTTTAAAGAGCCTTCTACTTATTTTGAAGCTCAACAAGATCCCAAATGGGTTGAGGCTATAGATAAAGAGTTGAAAGCATTAGAAGATAATGGTACCTGGGACCTTGCAGAGTTGCCTACTGGCAAGAAAACCATTAGTTATAAGTGGGTTTATAAAGTTAAGCTTAATCCAGATGGCACTTTAGACATACGCAAGGCTCGACTTGTTGCTAAGGGATATAATCAAATTAAAGGGTGGATTTCACAGTTAGTTTTTCTCATGTTGCAAAGATTGTCACTGTTAGAATCATCTTAGCTCTTGCTGCAGCTAAAAATTGGGCCCTTCATTAGCTTGATGTGAAAAATGCATGTCTCCATGTTTTCATTAATGAGGAAGTATATATGAGGCCTCCTCAAGGATATACTATACCTTTACCTCATCAATTTTGTAAGTTAAAGAAGTCTCTCTATGGACTTAAACAAGCTTCTCGACAGTGGAATGTAAAGTTCACATCCAAATTATAGTCTTTATGGCTTCATTCAATCTTCTAGTGATCCATGCCTCTTTACTTTGGTAAAAGACTCCTTCTTTCTGGTCCTCTTAGTTTATGTTGATGATGTTTTGGTTTATGGTTCTTCTCTGCAGGAAATTCATGCAATCAAACAGTTTCTTCATCAACAGTTCACTATTAATGACATTAGTCAAGCCAGATATTTTTTGGGTCTTGAATTAGCAAGATCTTTTGAAGGGATTTATGTCAATCAACGCAAATATGTGTTAGATCTTCTTACTGATACATGCTTGATTGATTGCTAAATTGTTGCTACTCCATTACCATGAGATTGCAAATTGGATGATCCTGATTCACCTTTGCTCACTGATCCTGATAAATTTCGAAGATTGATAGGAAGATTGTTATATCTTTGTTTTACAAGACCTGATCTTACTCATGCTACCCAACATCTAAGTCAATTTGTGCAAACCCCTACAGATCAGCATTGGAAAGTTGCTTTATATATTCTGAAGTATTTGAAAGGATCACCTTCGAAAGGTCTCTTCTTTCTTATACAATCTTCTCTTTCTCTCACTGACTGTGATGCTGATTGGGCTGCTTGCCCTTTCACTCGGAGGTCCTTAACTGGGTACTGCATTTTCTTGGTCAAGTTTTAATTTCTTACAAAATCAAGAAGCAAACAACCGTTTCAAAGAGTTCTGCAGAAACTGAATACAGATGTTTTTCATCTACATTATGTGAGTTGCTATGGATTTCTTATGTGCTTCAGGACCTCCAGCTTTCAATCCCTTTACCCATTCATTTGTGGTGTGATAATCAAGCTGATATCCACCTTTCAGCCAATCCTATTTTCCATGAAAGGACTAAACATCTACCTATTGATTGTCATTTGGTGAGGGACAAGTTTAAAGAAGGTTTTGTACATCCAAAGTATGTTCCTTGACAACTTCTGCTAGCTGATTTGTTTACAAAATCATTGCCCATTCCTGTTTTCACTTATTTGCTACTCAAGATGGGTCTATGTGATTGGCACATGACTCCACCTATGTTGTACACTATGTGCGCTACATAGCCAGTTCCATGTCCGAATAAAGGAGGAGGACTTTGACGCCCATTTTTCATATCTAAAAATGGGTAAGGGAGGTCCCAAACTCATTTTTCATACCGAAAAGGAGGGGAGGGAGGCCCCAAGCTCATTTTCCATTCTTGGAAAATGGATGAGGGTTGCGATAAGTTGACAGGAGTAAAACTTTTGTCACTTTTCATGAAATGGATCAAACATATATAAATGTTGGGGCGTTCCCACCTAGCGACGTGTTGCATCTGAGCCCGGGTGTAGTGAGAAATGAGCAAGGGTGTGTTTCACATCGCCGCCTGGGTGTGAAGAAAAATGAGCAAGGGTTCCCACACATAGAACGTATGTGGGTAAAGATGCTAGTCCCTTCACATCGTCGCCCGGATGTGAGAAAAAATGAGCAAGGGTTCCTACACAAAGGACGGGTGTGGGTAAAGAAACTAGTTCAAAACAAACACGAAAAAAAAAATCATAGATACAGATACTAGATCTTTTAGACAAAATAGAAATAGAAAATGAAAACAAATACAAAGGGGAGAAAAAATTCGTTTAGGAATATGAAACATATGAACATTTACGGGGAAGTCAATAGAACTAGTAGATACTATGATTAGAATGAGAGTCAATATTGCTTAAGATTAAGCGAAAGCATCAAACGCAAGTTTTAAGACAATATGGATGGATTTGTGCAAAGCATACCATTAAATGAAAAGGTTTTTATTGGAGGAGATTTAAATGGGCATGTCGAGGCAAGTAACGATGAGTTTGAGAGAGTTCATGGAGGTTTTGGTTGCCGTAATAGAAATGAAGAATGAGAATCAATCTTAAAATTTGCTTCAGCATACGATATTTTCTTAGCAAATACTAGTTTTAGGAAGAGGGAGTCGCATATAATTACTTTTAATAGGAGTCATAACAAGAGTCAAATAGATTTTTTTAACAAGAAAAATAGATAGAAAAATATGTAGAGACTGCAAAGTAATATCTGGTGAAGCGCTTACTACCCAACATAAGTTAGTAGTACTTGATATTAAGCTAAAACGACGACATAATATGAATAAAAGAGTTAGCGACCCTAGAATAAAGTGGTGGAACCTAAAAAATAGTAAACAAGTATAGTTTAGAGAAAAACTACTAAAGGAAATAAGTTAGTAGTACTTGATATTAAACTAAAACGACGACATAATATGAATAAAAGAGTTAGCGCCTAGAATAAAGTGGTGGAACCTAAAAAATAGTAAACAAATATAGTTTAGAGAAAAACACTAAAGGAAAATGTTTGGAATCTTGACTTAGATGCTAATACAATGTGGCTAGAAATGAGTAGTTGCATAAGGAGAGTGAGATCAAACGTATTAGGTATATCTAAAGGCTTGGGGCCACCAAAGAAGGAAACATGGTAGTGGAACGAAGATGTCCAACGAGCAATTAAGACTAAAAGAGAGATGGATAGGAAAATACCTAAGTGTCAAAATGAAGATGCGTACAATCAATATAGAGAAGTTAGAAAACAAGCTAAAAAAATAGTTAGTCAAGGTAAAACAAATTTTATGGAAGATCTATGTATAAGGTTAGGTAATAGAGATGACGAAAAATATATATATAGGCTAGCCAAATTAAGAGATAAAAAGAAACAAGACTTAAGTCATGTAAGATGTATTAAGAACGAAAATCAAAATGTTTTAACGCGCGAGGATGATATTAAGGAGAGATGCGAAGTTACTTCGATTGCTTATTTAATGATGACCAAGTTGATACTATAATAGATGAAAACCTACACCAAGAAAGAAATGTAAACTATACACGTAATATTATAATTATAGAAGTTAAAGAGGCATTGAAAAGAATGAAAATATGGAAAGCATGTGGCCTAGATGAAATACCCATAGAGGTTTGGAAACGCTTAGGAGAAATTGGATTGACTTGGTTAACAATATTTTTCAATAAAATTCTAAAATCAAAATGGATGCCAATGGATTGGAGAAGAAGCACGCTTGTGCCAATCTTCAAAAACAAAGGAGACATTCAAAGTTGCTCAAACTATCGGAAAATTAAACTTATGAGTCACACTATGAAACTTTGGGAGATGATAGTTGACAATAGGCTAAGGAGAGAAACAACAATATCAGAGAACCAATTTGGCTTCATGCCTGGGAGGTCAACTATGGAGGCGATTCTCCTTGTAAGACGATTGTTAGAAAAATATAGAGAAAAGAAAAAAAGATCTTCATATGGTAATTGTAGATTTAGAAAAAGCATATGATATGGTCCCTAGAGATGCTATTTGGTGGGTTTTAGAAAGAAAAATGAGTGCATGCTAGATACATAGACACTATTAAGGATATGTATGATGGAGTAGTAACGAGTATAAAGACATTTAGAGGAGCTACAAAAGAATTCCCCATTAAGATATGACTACATCAAGGATCGGCTTTAAGTCCATATCTATTTACTTTAGTTATGGATGAATTAACTAGGCATATTCAAGAGGATATATCATGGTGTATGCTATTTGCAGATGATATTGTCTTAGTGGATGAAACAAAAGATGGAGTGAATAGGAAACTAGAACTCTGGAGGAATACATTAGAATCTAAAGGCTTTAAGTTGAGTAGGACGAAAAACTGAATACATGCACTGTGAGTTTAGAAACACTAGACATCGAGATGATGGAGTGGTAAAATTAGGGGAAGTAGAAGTTCTTAAGGTGAACCACTTTAAATACATATGATCAATCATACAAAATGATGATAATATTGAGAATGATGTCACACATAGAATTCAAGCTGGATGGAAGAAATGGCGGAGTATAACATGGGTGATTTGTGATCGAAATGTTCCTAATAAGTTAAAAGGAAAATCTTATAGGACCACAATTAGGCTAGCTATGCTAGCTCTATGGTAGTGAATGTTGGGCGGTAAAGCAACAACAATTACATAAAATGAACGTAGCAGAAATGGGGATGTTTAGGTGGATGTGTGGTAAAACTCGTAGAGATAGAATAAGAAATATAGAAATTTAAAGACAAGTATGAGTAACACCAATTGATACAAATATTAGGGAAGAGCGGTTGCAGTGGTTTCGTCACTTGCAAAGACTGCCTACAAATGCCCCCACTAGAAAACTTGACTCAATGAAAACTGTAGAAATTCGACGAGGTAAGGGTAGACCAAAGTTAACATGGGATGCATTAATTAGGAGGGATTTGAATGGTTTGGAAAGCTCACCATCAATTGCACTTAATCGAACACAATGAAAAAGTTTGATCCATGTAGCCGACCCCAATTAATTTGGGACTGAGGCTATGTCGTGGTTGTTGTTGTTGAGCCGATGTATTGAATACAATGTAATAGGAAGTATGTTTGATGAATATACTTTGTACAATGAGAGTTAGATAAATAACAACTGTAAGTATACAACTTACAACACACTATATAAGTGTGTTCAATGCTGTAACAAACCAACTTTCTTGGAATGAAACTTTACACTCTCTCTCTTTTGAAAGTGTTCATCCGTGATTTGTTCATTAACTAGTTGGTTTTCTCAACTCAATGTACTAGATGTAATTTCTAATTTATGAAATGAAACCTTTGACTCAAAAAAACAAAAAACAAAAATAGCAGCAAAACCACATTTGCGCTAAAATAAAATAAAATAAAATAAAATAAAAAACAAACAAAAAAACAAACAAAAAAAAACAAAAAAACAAAAAAACAAAAACAACCACAAACCTTGACAAGAACATCTTGCCAAAAACTAAAAATGTCATTCAACTCAATGTACTGGATGTAAACTCTTATTCGATCAAGTTCGGTAAAGTAATTTCTAATGTACTGGATGTAGTCCTAAGAGCAAAGCATAGATTGGCAGAATAGCGATCTGGAGGAGGCGAGGCGAAGAAGGCTAGTCGTGGGTTCCTCATCACTAGGGATGCAGGCGGGGCGGAGAATCCCCATTTTCCACAGGGATTCGCCCCCGATGGGGTGGGGATTCCCTGCCAATTAACCCCCACGGGTCCGGGGACGGGGCAATTTAATCCCCACCATCGGGGGTGGGGCGGGGGCAGTATTACCCCTCCTCCCACCATGGGGAATCCCCATGGCATTCCCCACGGGGATCTTGAATATTTCATGAAGGAGTTGCATTAAAATCATTAAATTTTATATTTCCCGTTTTTTGTATGGTAAATGTTTCATATAAAGTTTGAAAAATCGACCTACAATTGCGAAGAAAAAACTTTTAATGATTTTAATTTCTGATCTATAATGTATTTGATCTCTTTTTTTAGACATTATATAAAAAAGTAATTACGATGGGGAATCTCCATGGAGGTGGAGATCCCCGTCGGGTGGGGAATAGGGGTCAAAAATTCTCCAATTGAAAATTTCAAGCGGGGAATCCCCGCTCTTCTATAAGTGGGGATGAGGATGAGGATTGCATTCCCCGCCCCAAATCCGCCCCACTTGCATCCCTACTCATCACAATAAACGCTTAATATAGAAGTGCTAGAATGACAATACCATGTCACACCACGAGGCACATTCGCTCACAAAAGCCATCCATGTGCGCCTCGAGATGTGAGCATGCACAAATTTCGATACATAACACACGAGTTGAGGTAGTATGAAAGGCTCTTGTGAGCCAATGTGTCTTATGTGTGATATTATTGTTGTCATTCTAATATTTTCATAAAAATTATTATCGAACTTAATTGAATGAGAATCTTTGGTGAGATGATAAAAACATCACTTGTCGAAAGACAAAATTTGGAGAGGTGGCGAGTTCAACTCTCACTAATCTCGCCTTCACTGAAATCTCACGTCCCTCGAAATTGACTTTGTGGGTAACGGCTCATTTGGTTCAACTTTCAGATGCGCTTGTTCCACCAAAAGAAAAGTTGTTTTTTTTAAAATTTATTATTTATCAAAAAGTTAGATATATGAAAATATTAACTTTCGATAATTGATTATAACACCTTTTAAAAAATTTAACCAGTTAAATTATATGGCGGATATTCTTGTCAATTGGTTTGTTGACTTTGAAAGCTACTGTCTAGTGATTTTTTTGTGTAAACAATAAGAGTATGATTTGTTAATTGTCAAAAAAAAGAGCATGGTTCATTCCAAAAAAAGACGAAATATTTTGATTAAAAAAAAGAAAAAAAAAAAAGGATGAATAAACAAATAGTTTGACTACAAAATAAATCAGTCATCAGTAAATAAGTAAAATGAACAAAAAAAACTAATACTCAGCTATGACCAATAGAGGACCTTCATAAAATAGAATTTCATTCAAAGGCAACCCACAGAACTCGCAATGTTCTTCTTGCCCACCAAATTTAGGTTGTTTTCAGTTCAGCAAACCAAGTCAGAAAACAGTAACAGACAGAAAGACATATAGTACAATACACAAATCAAATTAAGTCTTAGAGAAATCTAATAGAAATTCCTTCTGTCACAGACACCCCATTTGCTAAGAACCAATAATAGTAGAAAGAGTTTCAGTTTTTACTTTCGCCTCCCCGAAGAGGTAACCCAAGGAAGATCCTCCACCAGGGGCCGAATGAACCTTAGTTGACGGGCGGTCCTGCATGGTCAATTGCATTGTAGAAAACTAGTCAACTTGAATGAACATATGATAATACGGTAGGTTACGTTAGAATGCAAGTTAAACATTGAAATTCAAAGCAAATAGTTTCAACAAATCTTCTACGACGGTCGAGACTTAACGCCGTCTAATGTGCATGTATCATGACATCAACTAATTAACAGTAAACCTTCTAGTTTCACTTGACTGACACTATCAGTAAGAAATACGAAAGTTTAGACCAAACTCCACAGACATTTGTTTAGCACCGAAATTGGAAGTTGACTCCGGGTATGAGCCTGCCTCGACACTAAAAGATACTTGCACCTCCAACACGTAAATAGTCTATGGTGGAGCACATCAATATTCTCCGACACAATTCGAAAGCCTCATCTTGTATGAATAAGAATCATAAGACAAAAATAAAACTTTAGGTTTTTCAAGACGACTTGGGAACACAACCCAAACTTTTGTTATTCTCATCCTGTCAACTTTGTTCTGAAGATGTGCCATGTGCCATTTTTTTAAACCCAATACTAACAGATTCATGACTATTCAGGAATAATGGGACAGTTTACACTCCTGTGCAGGTAAGACAACAAAATGTAACCACTCATTTAGACTCTCTCGTGGTAAGATGCATTATTAATTACCCTACGTAGGGTTATTGACTTCAAATCCGAATCTTGAGATGTGTTCATGGAATGCCTAACAACTTCAGTGTTTGCCCTTTTTTTTTTGGTCAAGGGTTTGCTGTGTTCTATGAACAGTCTGATTAAAGACAAATCTAACTGAAGTGCCTGAACCTAACATAAAATGCTTTCACAGCTGTAAAAAACTTTTGTTCTGTATGGGTTTGCATGCACCAAGGCACTGGTTGGTACTGAGAAGAACAAAAAGATGAGAAAAAATTGCTTACTCAAAGATGACAGAGAGAGCAAACATAAAAGTTACAAGTAGAAACAATAGCAAATGTTCCCAGATCATACCGTGATAAAGTTACCAGTATTCTGGCCATCTGCCCGGTAGTAGTTGTTTGTCTGGCTCCCTTGGATTCCTGCAGGAATCTGCTTAGTGTTGTCCACCGAAGGTGAAGTACTCTTCTTGGGGGTTGTGTTTTCTACAGTATGTCCCTTGTTCTCAGCAGGTGCTGCAGAAGGTTTTGGATCATCACTTCCAAACAAATAATTCAATGAACTCTGTCCCCCTCCACTGCTGACTCCACGACCCATTCTCTAATATATTTTGTTACAAATAAGGTAAGGAACCTGCATTTTAGCCACCGAAGATGGAGGTCAATTGAAACAGATAAAATGGGTTTTACTCTGAACTGAAAGAACAATTAGAAGGAAACAAGCAGAAAAACGAAATGAGATCCAAAAACTGGCAGATAAAAAAACTCATATAGTAACATATTTGTTTAACTTAAGCTTCGTTTCACAATTCAAGCTTCCATATTTTTTGGGGAAAAAAATAATAATAACACATTGTTTGCTTTCTCAAGACATTTGCTAATCACAAGCTTTAGTACCAAACAGCAACGAAACATTATAGGTATAGAGTGGAACACACATATTCCAGTTTATTGCATAAACATTTCAAACAATACACTATATAGGAAAAATAAGAATGAAAATCTTCATCAAACAAGTAAATAGGAATACTAACTGACATCATACTTCCAAATGAAAAACACTTGCTTAATTACAAGTACAAAGTTATAAAATTAGCGCCCCTTTTATACCTTTTTGAGATGATATCACCTTCGACCTTAAGACCTAAAAGTTGTGGGCAAAGCCAAGGATCTACCAGATTTTGTGTAAATATGATTCACAAATCCATACCTGCATTTTTACGACACAGTATTTCGACACTTAATGCATCACTAAAGAAGCCATCAACGCACAAATAGTTACACCATAAGAACAGGTGTTAAAAATGTCATTTTTTAATATATCAATTTAACTAGATAACCTTTATTTTCCTGCATGCGATGAGTTGCAACATCAATGGGAATGATTTAGCAAAGGTGTAAAGATTCAGTCTTCGCTTATCAATGATGCAAGTTCATTCTTAAAAATTTTAAAAAAAAAGAGTCGCAAATGATGCAACATTATTATTTAATACATTCTCAATGATACAACAATTTGGTCAAATTCAACTACGATAATAATTAATACGCCATAAAAGCAAGAACATAGATACAATCCAATCTATCTTCCTTTCTATAAAAAGGAAAAAATCAGGGAGATTGTTATGGATTTGCCTCGCTTTGGTCAGGTAAAGCTTTTTGAAAAAGGAAAATATATTCAATTTTATAGCTTCATAATTCTTGCTTATAAAACTGAATGCACATTCCACAATATTAGAAAAAAAAAAAAAAAAAGAAGAGAAGAGAGAATGAAATTTGATAAGAATAAAAAATAATGCAGCAACCATGCAAATTAACATATTTAGGATTTTAATGAATTGCAAGTGAACTATACAAAAAACCAATTGAAGCATAAGCTTTTTACCAAAAAAAAAAAAAAAAAAAAAAAAAAGAAATAAGAAGAATCTACATATTTAAAACATTCCCACTATGAAAATACTAAACAGCCTCAAAGACCACAACCCATCAACTTAAGAGTTGCAAATCACGGAACTTCATTACTTAAGTGATGCCTAACAACACTGACACAGGGCTGGCAATTCATTGTCCGGACCCGACGGCCAGTTTTGTCTAGCCTGGAATAAAAAGGGTTCGGATAATGTTTTAACACATTCGAGCCGGGTTTGGACAAAGACCACTTGTCTAGATTTAAAACCAGGTCGAGTCTGGCAAGGCCTTGTAACCCCAAACCCTGCCGAACCCAATTCGAATTTTTGAATAGAGTTAAAATTATCTTTGATAAAAGAGTATATTAAACACTTACTACTTACTAAATATATTACAAACATTAATCTACTCTAATACATACAAAAATTAATGTAATTTTAAGAATGAATTAAATTATTTATTTTATTTTATTTATACTTGAACAATTATTTTCTTGATATTAAATGTTTAATTACGAGAATTTGACGTCACTTTTTTAAATTACATCACATGAAATTATAATGTGTATATATATATTTTAACATTTGAAGAGACTTTCAATATAAAAAGTTGATTTACAAAATTGCGATAAATATTAACAATTGGACAACCCGAATTTTAAGCAAAACGAGTCCGGACAAGTTAGTTTTGTCTGAATTTAAAGCCGGGTCGGGTACGACAACAAATATATTTCTTTATAGTAGGGGTTGTCCAAACTCGGACCTGTCCGAACCCTAATTTTTGCCACCCCTAAAATAGATATAATGCTAAAAGAAAATAGCCATTATTAACTAGCTACAACGGAAAGCGCCATTAAAGCATTAATTAAGATTACTAAACACATTGTGAATTGAAAGGCACAGTTGGTGTGGCAAAATGTTAGCAAGCATGGAGCACTACTCTTCCTATCAACCTATAAGGCTATAAGCAAAAAAATAAATAAAACAAAACGTGGTCAATGCCCGAAGCTTCATATAAGTGTATGTAAATGTGCATATATACATATCCAATCCACTTCATCCTATGAATCGTTGTGCATCATTTTCAAAATACAACTTTGTTAGTATTCATAATGGTACTAGCTTTCCTTTGAAAGAAGAAACAAACAAATTTTCTATTGACTCATACTAAACTAAAGATTCCTTTTGGAAGATTGTGTAGAGGTCAAACATTTAACAACTTGTAAAACCAAATATTACAAAAAGAACAAGTTAATTTGGGAATCAGAGATGCAAAATATGACCATCAAGTAAAGAAATGGAGTTTTTCTCACGTCAAGACACAAATAGTATACCAATAGTGATATGAGCAGTAATCTTGTCATTATTTGATCATCATATAAAGCAGCATTGCATAAATGGAACGTTTAAAAAAAATAAATTTAGAAGCATTTTAAAAAGGTATAGGGTAGAGTCTGGGTCATAAAGCTTATTTTTAATGGATAAGATACTCCAATATTTTATCATATTCTCTTCATTAGTGATATCAACATAGTTTTGTTGTTTTTATAGACCAAAATATTTATAATGATACATTTTAATTTTAAAAGTCACAAAAAATGCCCCCGATGATCAATCAATTAGGGGCGAAGACAAGGTTATGTGGGTTAGGTGCAAGACCTCGATTTAGATTCCCTATGACAGCCAAACATTGGACCACTGGTGGTCTCTTTCCGCAATCTTAGGCCAATTTAGTCCCTATATTCTCATCTAGTTGCTAACTCAATCCCTAAAGGCGAGATAGAGCCAACTCAGTCCCTCAACTCTCTAACCTACTCCATATCATTCCCTTCGACAATCTTGGCGTTAACTTCCTCCCAACAACATTTTCTTTTTCTTTTTCTTTTTTTTTTAAATAATAGGTCTAACAAAAAAGAGTGGTTTTTTTTTAAAAAAAATTAAGGACAATCAATGTAATTTTTTTTTTTTTGGAATGGTGTTTTTTTTGAAGAAGTATTGTGCGACTCTTCAAAAAAAATATAAAAAAATTATTGTGCAGGGTTGGAGAGCAAAAAAAAGAAAGTTTTTTTTTTCTTTCTTTTGAAAGCAGAAAGTATAAAAAAGAGAGTTAGATTGATTATTACTTAAAACAAAAAAGAAAAGAAAAGGAAAATGCCGCGGCGAGGAAGTTAACATCAAGATTGCTGAAGTAACTGATATGGAGTGGGTTAGATAGTTGAGTCACAGGGACTAAATTGACCCTTTTACCAAAAAAAATAAAATCAATCAATTAGGGGTATTCTAGAGAAAAATTGTCCAAACACAAAACAATCTACATCTTACAACATTCAATCATTTGAACACAACATGTAATCTTCTATTCTCTACGATAATAAACGAATCAGGAAAGCTCATCAGCACAAATACTATTTCCAGACAATATTTCAATCTTAATCAATCATTTCACAGCACGGAATGAATCGCAGACAGAAATGGTCAGATCTCACCAGAAACCATCAGCAGATCTCAAATCCACAAAAATTACAACAGATCATCTAAAACCAAGAACAGCAAAACCACATTTGCTCTATAAAAACCAGAAACAACCACAGATCAAGAACATCTAACCAAACCTAAGTCGAATCAAGTAAGAACAAACAAGCAAATGAAAAGATTCGGATTTTCACAAATGAGACAGTGCAGAGGTGATCCGTGACAAGATTTCGAGGAATCTATCTATCGGTGGAGAGTGCGAACCTTGGATCTGGGGATCTGATCCCGAGGGCGAAGCAGAGATCGGCGAGAGAGCGATTTGGAGGAGGTGAGGCCAAGAATAATGAGAGGGGGGATATATAGCAGAAAGTGATGATGAAAGGACCATTTGTTGATATTGTGGGTTTGTGAGGGATATTTATGGTATGAACTCTTATGGTATTGGGACCAACACAAACAACTCCTCAAAAGAGCCAGGCTATTCGGACTCCACATTTTACTCATTTTACCCTATTTTTATTTTTTTCTTTCAGCTTCTAATAAAATGACTTAACTACCCCTTTATATAAAAGAGTTTTTACTTACTCATACCCCAGTCACCTCTCTTTCAAATAGTATTATCACCACCAACCCAAATCCGACGAAATCCGAGTAAAACCACATCGATTTGACGCCGTGAGTGCATTCCTTATTTCTTTTCGTGTCGATTTCGAGTTTTTTTAGATCTTTTTCATTTTTTTGAGTCGGTATTGTTTGTGATTTTGTTGTTGGGTTTAGGGTTTCGATTCGGAGGTTAAATCTTGCATTTTGGGTACAAAGTCTCGATGGAATCGAAAATATCAAGCGATTCCGAGCAAAATTCACTATTTTTTTGTCATTATCATGTATTTTTTAGGAGTTTTGAAATTTTTTTGTTCGTTCTTGTTACCCGTGGGTGTTGGCCATACATGGTCGACAGTTCTAGAGAGGTGTCGGCTATACGTGGTCGACACCTCTTTAGTGGTCTCGATTGGATCCCTCCGTCACCAATTAAAACTGAGTTCACTTCGCATCATCGATCGAAGTCGGCCTCGATCGGAGTCGGCCAACCCCATAGGCGACACTTCTTCACTTCTTGGATACGACGCGACCACATCTGACATTGTTCAACGAAAAAAATACTCCTACGACACTTGGTGACATAATACAAGTGCTCTACAATGACTAAAACTTAGAAATGGAGAGGATTAATGGGTGTTGGGATGAAGGTAGGAGATAGGGTAAACATTCGTTGAGGATGAGGGGTAGTTTGGAATAATTTACAAAAAATGGGGTAAAAGCAGTAAAAAAAATTCAAAAATGGGGTACAATGAAGTAATAGGGTAAAATGAGCTAAACGCGGGGTTCGTATAGCCGTGGCCCTAAAAAATAAGCCTAACAACTATTTTTTAAGCGCGCTATGGGCACCCCACCATTTACTGAAGGCACATTGTTGTTGAGGACACCCGAGAAATTAAGGTGAAATGCCAGAAATACCCCATATCCAAACAGAGCACCCCACTCCAATCCTTTAGAACCACCAAACTGATGCGCCCACCTCCTTTCATTTGCTCATTGAATCGACGCACCTCACCACTACTTACTTCAAAATCTTTAAAACCATTACTTTCCTCCATTTCGATTCCCATATTCTCTCTCTCTCGTAAATCTCGGCTCTCCCATTGGTTTCTGTCATGGCCCGAATTCCGAATCCTAGTTTACTTCCTTAATCAGTATCATTGACTCGTGACGTGGGACCCGCATCGAGATACGTGCACTGATCGAGACAATGTGGCCGAGGTATATGTTAGATTTGCTATGATGTATGCCTAGTGTATTGTATATGCGTAGACTACTAAATCACTCATACTTGTGTTTATATGTCGAGACGTGAGCGGGGAGGCACCTCGAGATGCGTGTCGACGTGGGACCAGGGTAAAGAGTGATGTGTCAAGCTAAATTTAAGTTGATGTGGCTTAAATAGCTAAATTTGATGTGGCTATAGTTTAATTTATATAAATGAAGCCTAAGTTAGAAAGATAAAACAATGGTCATTGATGTTCGTCGAGATATGTGTGGACATGTACAAGACCAATTAAGTTATGAATATGTGTTATCAAAGATGAGTTAATGGAAGGTGGGGTCATTTTGTAAGCCATAGGTTAAGCTAAAGATGAGTATATACATTAAGATCAATGGCTATAATTCAACATTATCTTTATATATACATGCAAATCATTTTCATTTCATACCTTAGTAGAGAATAAGATATGAAGTGTTGACCAAATTACTTTGATGAAATTCTGGTGAATTTGAAGGAGTTGGATCAAGTTAGAGGTGATCTACAACTAGATCATTCAACTTACACCTTTAGTTTTATGAGAAATTGATGATTTGATGATATATATATATATATATATATAAATTGTAAGTTGTTCTTACTATTATAGAGGATGTATTGGGTCTCTGGTAGAGGAGAACATGGATCCAAGGCGATAGAGATGGCCATGCGGAGGAGAAAGCTCAGAATTCGAAGTGTAGAATTTATGTGTTTTCCTACACATAGCGCTAGGCGTGCTTGCTAGCGCGCTACCTTCGTGTAACGCGCTAATAAGTGTGAGTAGCGCGCTAAGGGAGTCTCTAGCGTGCTAGACATGCTACTCAGAGTGCTAGACATGCTACCTAGCCCATTAGGTGTTCTGGACAACACAATTTCTCCAATGTGGATAAGGACTTTAAAAACCTTTAACTTAGCTTAAACATACACAAAACCATTTGAACACACTTTAAAACATATTTAATGATACCAATAACCTAGAGAAGAGTCTCGAGGGTTATGGTACGCGTTTTGAGGCGTTGAGAGGCCGGTTAAGCTAGGAAATTTGCGTAGTTTGGAAGTAAATTGATTGAAATATTTATTTCCATTTCTTTCCTATTATGCTTTTCATTTACATCCATTTTGACTGATTTACCTATTGTATAATAGATGCCATGACTTTGTTGTTCTACCTTACTTCATAAGTTTGTTATCATGACATTGTTTGATGTTTAAATAGTTTCATTGATTCCAAATTATGGGCTATGTCATTCTTGATTGTTGAGGAATTTAGTCAAAGGAAATAACATGCTATTAGATAGGTGATTTATGGTATTGAAAATATATTTTCCGTTATGCATTAGTTATGCAATTACATTGTTGGATTCCTAAACCATGTCATTTCTTGAATCATGAAAGTAGTTCTTGTATCTAGGACCATGATATGATAGAGATAGACGCGACACATAGGATCAATAGATTTTCGGGGTTGTCGTTATCTCACCACTAGCTTGTGCAACACACGGGTTATGAGACCTGAGGTTGTTGACAAGTATATTTACATGTGTTGCTATTGTTATGATTTTCATATAATTGTTGTATATTTTGTAAATGTGGATAAATACCTCTCTGTATTACTTTCTACTTTCCTATACTCACCGTCCTATTATGACAATAGGTGCAGATCTATCAAGTAGCGACCCTGACATGGACAAGATCGGTGACTACCTTTGAGCCACAGGAGTGCTGCTACTTCAGATTTTGTAGGTTTTTGAGATTTTGTTGTTCTACTTCTATATATATTTTATATACTTTTGGGGTTGTATATATAGGTTGAGAGATAGTTTTTTCGACCAGACACATGTTGATAATATTGTTATTGTTGTTTTGTTATATATATATATATTTGTGGGTGCATCATGGAACCCAATTATATAACATTTATTACGCATTTAATGTGTTTTGCATTAAATGTGCTACATCAATCACTATTAGATTAAAATTTCATAGTAATCCAATGGTGATATATATATGCATGTGATCGTTGTTTCTTGGTTTCCACATATTTAGGAATTATATTAATGGCTTTCGCTAATTTATTAAGACTTAAATTCCGCTGAATAAAATTTAATTTTCTAAAATTTTAATTAACTCTGAATTGTTAAATAGTATAATAATGGTGTAATGCTTCCTTTGAAAGTAACTAATGAGGACATAAGATTGAAAATGTTGACTAATACGTTGTTAAGTTCTATGTGGTTGAGATTATGACATAACGACATGATTAGACTGGGCAGTGCTCTAGTTTAAGGAAAGGGTCATTACAGTCTCCCTATCGATTGGGGTCTGGTTTGATCAGTTTCATATTCGTGCGGTTCGATTTGGTTGTGGTGAAGATTCGACACAAGTTAGAGTTCGGATTTTGAGATTTGATCTCGCGAGGCGTTCATTCGAATGATTAAAGGTATGTTTACAGTCGATTTGGCAACAAATGCGTTTAGTTACTTTATTATTGTTGGTTTTGTCGTGTATTCTTCGTTGATAGGTTTCGAATCTGGATTCACGTGTTTTTTTGCCACACAAGGCTGTAAATTAAAGTGTATTCTCTCGGCCACCAAACTGAAATATAGGGTTTGGCTGGAATCAGTACATTTAGTATCGGTTACATGATGTCGTGTTAATAGCATAAGTCTCGGTAGGCATTGAACGAGTTTAATGTTGAGTATATTGTTTTTAAATGAGGTAAGGCTTGGTTACCACCAACCGAGACCTTACCTTGAGTCTTGGTCACAAAATGTCGAGACATACATACAATACTCGGTCACTACCTTCCGAGTTCAATCTGTAATTGTTGATTTATGCTTGTCTTGATTGTAAGTAATCGAGACTCATTTGTATGTCTCGTTTGCAGGGTTCCGAGATAGTGGTTAAATTTTCGGACCCGTTTCGCCGATACATGATTCTGAGACCTTTTTTCCTTGATTTTAAGTACAATTTGCTTACCTTTCCTTGTTTTTCACATATGGCTCGTTCCATGGCAGTTGTGACTAGGGAGAAGACTGGTAATGAGCTGTTGAGAGTTGCCGTGGTCGTGGCTGTCGAAGACCCTGGATCGCATATTACTGAAAGGAGAAACAAAAGATAGATGCGAAGGTAAGGCACCAACTATGAGTAGACATGCTTGGAAGGTTATTCTGCAGGATGAGGGTTCTCTGTTGAGGATCGGGAAAGAGTTCTAGTCATTGCTCGTGGTGGAACTGAGAGTGACGCATCCAAGTTTTTTGACAAGTTCCATTGGGAATGAAGAAAAGGAACAAGGCCTATTGAAGCATATTGCGGCAAATTTATTTTACTTATTCTTGACTTGGTCAGTTGTTTGTGGATTTCTGTTTCTAAGAATTGTCGTTGTTTTGTTAACTTCATAATGATCATGTGGGTGGGAGTAGCAATGGTGGAGCCACCCGAGGCACACGAACCACTCAAAATGAAAAGGAGCAAAAAGAAGAAGAAGACTCGTCTGCTCCTTTACATGGTGGGCCGATAGACCAGACTTTATTGTTGAGCTTCAAACATCACATCACGGTTGCGATTTGAGACGATGACGTACATTATTTTATTTGTTTATTTTCACTTATTCCTTTATAAGAATATATTATATTATGCTTGAAATGATGCTAGTTTCTTTTATTGTTGCAGCATCGACCTTTGCTGAAATGCATCAACCACGGGCTCAAATCCAAGAGCGAGATTTGCAATCATACCACCCCAACACCGAGGGTCTTCGGAGGATTATCCAACGGTGCAGGTTGACTCCGCTTATAGACTGCTCGTACTAAAAGGGCAAAAAGAAGTTGACTTCAATCTTCGTTGAGTGGTGGCAACCAGGGACAAATACATTTTACATGCCTTTCAATGAAATGTCTATCACTTTGGAAGATGTCAGCATTCCACTGAAAATTCTAGTGACTGGCAAGGTCGTTGCGGTGGGCATTTTCTCAAGAAATACCGATAACTCCTATGACGACCCCAGTTCCCTATAAAACTGGGCCCTGCCCTGCCTAAACCCACATAGACCACCGAGTCAATCCTCGCAAGGTCGACCCAGGCCTAGTCAGCCTCAAATAGTAACATTCTCAATAAATTTGTATTTTTAACATTGAGTTATTAAGTTATGTCTTTTACAGAATAGTTTGCAATGAAATTAAACTTATGACACAATTAAATAACTCATATTTCATTAAAAGTGAAACAACCTATAGTGCGGGAACCCTAAAATCATCATATCATATATCACTCGGTCCCAATATGTCCCAGTGTATTCAAAAATAGTAATATACAATAATTACAACAAAAATGGCAAAAACATACAATCGTGCAAAGGAAGGAAATGAAGGAACCGCTCCAAAAGTCCTCAAAGGAAGTCATCAATCACCGGTCCTTTCCCCTTGCTCGTCTCTGTTCGCTCTGCACCCACCGTCACAAACAAGAAGATAAGTACAGTAAAGTAGAAAGTAACAACTAGTAGGATATAAACAATAATTCATGAATCATGTAAAAACAATCCAAATATCATGCGGGCATTAAAAGACAGATAAAAACAAAGAATGTGCATGATAAACAGACTGACAGACATTTACGACGAAATATGAGTGCCTAGGAATCAAAAGAGGCAACTAAGTGGTCTAAATCCATAACAATCCATAACAAACCACAACAATCCAGTACTCGGGGAAAACTCACTTTTGGTTGGGTAGCTGCACCCCCGCAGGTAGTGTTCACGTTATCCCAACTAGTTATAATCCCAGGAGTACCTTCCCGACACACTTAGGCCATAGATACTCAACCAAGGAAATAAAGAATAGAATTCCAACAAGGAAGCATTTATCAACAAAGCCAATAAATACGAAAAATGAATTACTATGCATTCCCTTAACTGGTCTACTTACATACCTCGGACTTGCGCTATCCCGCCTTCATGGCTCGGACACGCTCCCAAAACGAATACCCGAACTCCCGAGACCTTCCCCTAGGTTCGTGAGGTCCTAAAACATGTTTTAGACCAAATTACAATGTTTTGGAGATTTTGGAAAATTTCGATTTTGGTGCTGCCAAGGCAATTAGCGCGCTACTTTAGACCCTTACCGCGTTAATCCATATTAGCGTGCTAATTATTGACAGTAGTGCGCTAAATCAGAATTAGCGTGCTACCTCACAGATCTAGTGCGCTAATCAATAGTAGCGCGCTAAGTGAGAAATCTAGCGCGCTATGTGCAGCAGAACCCAGAATTCTGCATTTCGAATTCTGAGTTTGCATTGCATATAGGCCTTGTTTATTGTTTGGGAACCCTCATACATACTAGTAGGGGTCCCTAACATCAACTACAACACAAAACATCAACAACAACACTAAATACATGAATTGAATGAATTGACCAAGCTATGTTAATGGAGTACCTAGCTTGATCTTCTTCCTCACTCCACTGATTTCATAAGCTTTCTCCCACCTCTGGAGCACTCCAACAGCCTCTCTTCTTCTCTTCTTCCTTGACAAATCGTTGAGGATGAAAGCTTTGATGATAAGTTTGTTTGACCAATTGTGAATATATATGAGTGGAGTTGATTATACCATAGTCGCACATCAATTTACACTTGCACATCTCAATGCTTATCTTATGGACCATCCTCTCATACTTGTCCCACAAGTCATGCATGAATGACTCCAAACCTACACTCATTTGGTCTCTAGATTGGTCACACGTGTCTCGATGCACATCCTAAAGTCATTGTTTTAATTTCACTACTTTAGGCTTATAAACTGATTAGCATACATGACCACATTAAAGCATGTATATACAACTATAATTAATTCACCTTACACTTACCCCGTAAGCACTACCTCATCGGTCTCACGTCGACTCGCAACTCGAGGTACGTCCCCGCTCATGTCTCGACTCACCGAATGCCCCGCGTATACCTTACTCGCAATTTCGGCACAACACAATAAACATACACTTGAACATTAGAAATTCACATTTGGGTATAAATAAATAATGCATACACCACGGAAAAAAAGAAAATTTACCTCGGTGTCAATTCCAGAGGTGTCGACAAGTACATCAAGTCACGACGGTCCAGTCCACGGTCCTGAATCGTGACACGTGGCACATGTAAATTTAAGGGTCGTTACAGTCTCCCCACCTTATTAGAATTTCGCCCTTGAAATTGAAACTAAGAGGAAACTCTAAAAGTAAAGCTTACCTGAATCAAAATAAGTAGGTAAAATGCTCGCGCATATACGACTCCAATTCCAAGGTCAGTTCCTCGTCCACGTTGTAACGGCCCCAAATCCCGAGGTCGCCACGTGGGGAGGCGCGGCCCCAGCGGTCCTGTCGGATCCTTGACCCACTGGGTTCCACGCGCCACTGACGCCCGTTGTTACATCATTACTACTCATTTTGCGTGTTAAACTCATTTCGTTGATCGCTTAGGTCATTTTTATAGCATTAAAAACAACAATGGAAGTCTTAATTTAAAGCAAGTAAAACCATTAAATTTATCATCGTATAAAGCATCATTTTAATAGCAACACCTATTGTGGAAAACCCGGGAAAGTACTATGTATATAGACGATAATACTAAGCGATAATATATACAAGTACAAAGTGTCTATCCGGTCTCCCAATACCCAAAAGTAAAGCAAAATATCAAAATCGCACGTACTAGTAGGTCCTCGACCATGAGCGATCGATAAAGTCGCCCAAAATCCCCTTGCCCCTACTAGCACTAGGATATGCACTCGACCATCACAAAAAGCAAGATGGAGAGTACGATTAGTAAGATTCCAACGAAGTACACCGAGCATTTATAAGAAAATAAACGAGATACCAATAAACATGTCAAATAATCATGCGAAAACTAAACGGATAACCGTGTTAAGATCATCACATGAATAAATAACACGAGAGAAACAAAGTGTGTACTCGTCCTCTGTCGACTAAATCGTACTTCGGACCCCAGATCCTTTCGGTGGGTGCCCCCACTTCCTTTCACCTGGTTCCTCGCGGGGCTTGTCCGACACGTGCACCACTTGCAACTCGGGTTGCAATTCACCGAATGCCTGATCACACGTGCTACAACATAGTGTGCCATAAGTACACAACGAATATCAGGTGGGAGTAACTCGACCACCAACCCAAATGTATCACGGAATAGAGTACAATAACAAGGAATAGGAAATCAACGATGAAAAAGTAACCCTCAGTGACTTTCAGATGAAATCTTACGTACCTCAAAACGCACTCCGAAGTCTCACTCACGTCTCGAGAAACGCGCCCGACTCCCGACTATGATCTCATAAGTTCCTAGCGTCCAATTAAACCATTTTAACTAGTTTAGAGTCAAATTAAGTGAATTTATAATGTGCGGTTAAAATATGAAAATTTTTATTTCAAAAAGTTTGGTTTGGCCCACTTTTCGAGTTACGGGGTGTCAACGCCCAAAAAATTCTCGAATATCATTTTTCTATCTTTTTCTCATTTTTCATATTTTTCCCGATTTTCTGGATTTTTCCCATAATTTTCTTTCATTTTTCTTTTCTTTTTTTTTTTTTTTTTTTTTTTTTTTGTTTGGTTTGGGTAGGGTCGACCCGACGAGTCGGACCCGACCGGCCGGGTTTGGTTTGGGTCGGGTCGACCCAAACGGGTCGGACCGATCCGACCCCGGACCGAAATGGTCCAGGCTCGACCCATGGGCCGGCCCAGTCCGATAGGGGTGCACACGCGCGCGCGCACACTCGCGCGTGTACACCTTTCTTCCTCTTCCAATCGGTTTTCGAACCGATTCTTTGTTTTTTTTTTATTATTTATTCCATCTCTTCTTCTCCGGTGATGGGTTGGGGTGGCTCTCCACCCCAACCCCGTGAGCCGATGGTAGGGGAGGCACCCCCGCCATCCCATCGTGGCCATGAGGGTTCGGCCTCCATGGCCGAACCCCACTCTCCATCCACCGTCAACCACCCGAAACAACACAACCACCACCCCAAACTCACCTCAACCGCGCGTCCTTGATGCTCTTCCTCTCCTCATCTCCTTCCTTCTTCTCTCAGATCCTCCAGCTTCTCCCTGTTTTTGCTCGTGTGTGAGAGTTTTTGTGTGGGTGATGTGGTGGGTGGCGGTTTTAACTATGGGTGGACATACACGTGGTGAGGGAAATGATAAGTGTTACTTGGTTAGGACAAGTGTAACACCTGTTCGTGACACCGCTAGGACACTCGCTCGTGTTTTCGGGCGTTTCGACGCCGGTTTCGCGTCCGAACCGTGATATCCGCGTACCGCCGTGTCACTAGTCACTCAATATATTTATTCCATATTATTTACTTGATGATTTTTATTTAATTTGTGTGTTTTAATTTCCCCAGACCTAATATTTGGTCCCGTCAACTACCGTGCACGCGTCGACACGCATATCGAGGCGAATACGATTCACACGATCTTGCTCGATTCAATTATATAAATACACACATGCGATGCTAGGTAAATAACTTAATATACAAAGATCGCAAATATGCAAACAATCACACAAAATCACTATTTACCTAGTCGGCGTGCCCCGCCTCTATCTCTGCGATATCCATGTGGATCTGAGCTGTCGTCCATGTCTGAAAATAATCCATAATAACGGCGAAATTAAAATTTGGGCCGTTACACGCGTGATGTTGCCATTTGACGAGAATTGAAGGTATTTCCTTGCCCCTCAATACTTTCACCTTTCGGTCCAAGATCTGAATCGGCTGCTCCTCATATGTAATATCATATCTCAAGTCAATCTGACTCAAGTCTACCGTCAGTCGCCGTCTTTCCTTCGATTTTTCAAGTCGAAGCATAGAGATATGAAACACTGGATGAACTCCGGCGAGTTGAGGCGGTAATTCCAACTCTTAAGCAACCTTACCGACTCTTCGCATAACTCTAAACGGACCAATAAACCTAGGCACAAGCTTTCGTTTGATTCCGAACCGTTTGTGACCCTTCAGAGGCGAAACTTTCAAATATACATAGTCTCCCTCGGAGTACTGCAACTCATCGTGGTACTTGTCGTAGTACTTCTTCTGCTTGTCCTGTGCACTCTTCAGCCTTTGACGAATCTGTCGTATCTTCTTAGTGTGATCCACAACAATCTCCAGCCCAACAGTCACCGCATCCTCAAGTTCTACCCAACCCAATAGTGTTCTACATGGCCTACCATATAACGCCTCAAACGGTGCCATTCCGATCCTGGCCTGGAAACTATTATTATAAGAAAATTCACACAAATGAAGATACTCTTCCCAAGATCCTCCATACTCCAAAACATACATTCTGAACATGTCGTCTAACACTTAAATCAGCATATCGGACTACCCATCTCTTTGTGGATGGTACGCCGTACTCATGTGAAGCCTAGTGCCAAACTGTGCTTGCATGCTCTGGCACAACAATAAAGTAAACTGTGGTCCTCTGTTTGACACTATAGGCAATGGTACTCCATGTAATCTGAATATCTCTCGCTCGTAGAGACTGCTCAATCTATCAACTATGTGTAGTGGAAACTGATATAAAATGTGTAGATTTCGTCAACTTGTCCATAATCACCCATATACCATCATGTCCACGAGGAGATCGAGGTAAACCACTGACAAACTCCATAGCAATGTGCTCCTGTTTCTACTGCGGAATGGGAAGTGGCTGCAGCAAACCTCCAGGTTTCCTATGCTCAGCCTTAACACGCCGGCATATGTCACACGCTCAAATAAACTTCGAAACATCGGCTTTCATCCCCGGCCACCAAAAGAGACGTCGCATATCTGCGTACATTTTTGTCTGACCCGGATGAATAGAAAATCACGAACGGTGAGCCTCCTGAAGTATCTCGGTACGCAACTCAGCCACTGATGGAATCCACAATCGTCCTTGAAACCTCAAACATGAATCTGTCGATCGACTCGAGTCTGGATGATCTGAACTTTCAGCCATATCGCTGAATCGCTGATACAACTCGTCAGCCTGTTGTCCTTCCCGTACAACCTGAATCGAAATAGTCTACATCATCATTTGACTACAAATCTGTGTCCTAGTAGTAGCCTGTATATCATCTGAACTCATTAGCTCTGTCCTCAAGTAATGCATACTCGTGAGTCATATGGCACACTACCCACTCAAAGCATCAAGACGACATTGGCCTTCCCTGGATGATATTCAAGTGCAAAGTCATAATCCTTCAGGAACTCCAACCAACAACTCGTCTCAGATTCAGTTCTTTCTGAGAGAATATATACTTCAAGCTCTTGTGATCAGTGAACAAAGTGAACCGCACATCATACAGGTAATGTCGCCAAATCTTCAATGCAAACACCACAGCGGCTAACTCTAAATCATGCGTTGAATAGTTCTTTTAATGAATCTTGAGCTGTCGAGATGCATATGCAATCATTTTGCCCTCCTGCATCAATACACAACCCAAACCAATCTTTGAAGCATCTGTATACACCACCAAATCTTTCCCTAACTCAGGCAATGCCAACATTGGTGCATTCGTCGAGCTTCTCTTTCAAAGTAGAAAACGACTGTTTGCAACTCTCATCCCAGTCAAACTTCACGTTCTTCTGAGTCAATCTCGTCAGTGGTGCAGTAAGTCGGGAAAAATCCCGCACAAAACGACAATAATAACTAGCCTATCCCAGAAAATGACGTATCTCAGTTACTATCGTCGGCGTAGGCCAATCAATCACTACTTTAATCTTAGCGGGATCTACAGATACTCCACTGGCTCCAACTACATGCCCTAAAAATCTGACTTCCTGAAGCTTAAATTCACATTTACTGAACTTGGCATATAACCGGTGTTCCCTCGATGTCTGCAGAACTGCCCGGAGATGTTCCTCGTGATCCTCACGAGTCCTGGAATATATGAGAATATCATCAATGTACACAATCATAAATCTATCCAGACACGCCTTCAGTACTCTATGCATGAGATCCATAAACATAGCTGGTGCGTTAGTCAAACCAAACGACATGATCGTAAACTGATAATGGATGTATCTCGTACTGAACGCAGTCTTCTCCCTGTCTTCAGCTCTAATTCTTAGGTGATGATAGCCTGATCGCAAGTCAAACTTGGAAAACCACTGAGCTCCCATCAGTTAATCAAATAAATCATCAATATGAGGAAGCATATACTTGTTCTTCACAGTCACCCGATTCAACTGCCTATAGTCGATGCACAATATCGTCTTCACAAATAAGACCGGGGCGCCCCATGGTGACATGCTCGGGTGAATGAACCCTAACTCCAACAACTTGTTCAACAGAGTCCTCAGTTCCTCCAACTCTCAAGTAGCCATTCTATACGACGGTATAAAAATAAGTTTAACCCCAGGCGATGATGAAGTCAATCTCTCGCGGCGGTGGTAATCTCGGTAGATCTTCCAGAAATACGTCAATGAACTCGCACACTACCGCGCGTCGCCAATATAAATCTCTGATCTCTCAACAATACTCATGACACTCGCAAGCGTCTCAAGCTCACTACTAGTGGCTATCCTTCCTCTGGTGATCGGAAGTAAAGCAGTTGTCCCCGAAATCTATTCTCCGTCCCATCTGACAATGGAATCGTAACTGATTTGCCGTAGCAATCAATATAAGCATGATACGCACCCAGCCAGTCCATACCAAGCAAAGCATCAAACTCAAGAAATTCTAAGACGCTCAAGTCTGCAGGCAAATTATGACCCTCTATCTCTACCGAACAGTCGACACACAATAAGTTTGGGTACATCTTATCCCCAACAGCTGTGCTAAGGATCAAGCGTTTACTAAGCCTAATGGATCTCAACCCTAATGCATCTACCATGCGTCCATAAATAAATGAAACAATCAAACCAGAATCAAACATGGTATGCATCAAAGTACCACAAATCAAAATCATACCCTTAGTGAGATTTCGGGAAGCTCCCTGATCTAGCTCAACAGCAACATGGACTCTCTCCCTCAGTTGCTGATGATGCTGCATCTGCGCTAAACCTAGCTGTGGACACTGACTCTGAAGATGACCTATTTAACCACATTTGAAACATGAACGTTGCTCCTTCTGGTCCAAAAGACATCCCCGTGTCTGGCTCTGTCCTTGACCCTGTGTAGGACTCTGACTCGTGCATGTGCCTGTCCAGACCTCTATGTCTATCCACTGCCTCTACCCACATCCCTACTCTCGAATGATGCCTCTGTGGCTGCTCTATGGATCGGGTAACTTATGCTGATTGGCTAGAAAAACTCGGCACTGGTACATGTAGAACATGAGTAGTCTGCGCAGGTCGTGTTAACGCTGTAAAGGATCCAACACTCTGGGCTTTACTATCTCTAAGTCTTGACTGTTCCTCTTCCTCTTCCTGTCTCTATCCGATCGACGGTCAGAATGTGTCTCCGGTCGGGTAGGTTTAGCCTCCTCAGGATGTGTACGTAGATAAACCTCCCTGGCTAATCTCCTCTCATAAGCCCTCTGTAATGTATCTGGCTCAGTGGAGACAATGACACCTCCAATATCAGGTAAAAATCCCTCAGTTAAATAGTACACCTGATCGGTGTCTGAATCTGCCAATCCTCCAGCATACGGAAGTAGCTGTAGGAAGCATCCCATGTAGCCAATGACAGACTCATCAGCGTACTGTCTCATTGAGGTGAAGTGTTTCCTCTTCTCCCTCGGTACAGTAGGAGGAAAATACTTCAAGTTGAACTGCTTTTTGAAGTTTACCCAATCCTTGGGTACTCCTCTGGTAGCCACCATCGTAGTCCACGAGTCGTCGGCCTTTCCCAGAAGCATCGATGAAGAGATAGAGGCTTTCATGTGCTCCTCAGTAGCAATGATACTATGCACCTTCTCATGACTCTTCAGGAACTTCTCAGCAGCCTCCAAATCTGTACCACCATAGAACTCCGTCGGATTATGCCTCTTAAACTCTCGCAATTGCCTAGCCTCTCCAGTCGCCTTAGTGCCCTTCTCTATTGATGTAGCAGGCACTATCTCAGTCTGTACAGGAGGTACAACTGTAGTCTCTAGCACGGCTGCAATAAACATAGTAGCCGTAGCAGTAGTCGCTACAATTGGTGTATCCATCTCCTGAATAACATGCAATGTAGATGAAACAGGTGCTGACGGTGTAGCCGTAGTCGGTGCCCTAAGTATCCTCAAAATCTCCTCCAATCTCAAATCCTGGGATGCAACTCTCTTTGATAGAGTATGCAACTCCTCAGCACTCGCATATCGAAAACCCGCAACCCCACTATCATCACTAGGTCCAGTCTGATTCATCATCGCTATCTGTAATAGAAAGCGACTCCCTGAATTAGTGGATAATTATCGATATAATATATTACAACACAACAAATATAACATATAAGACCAAGTTTTCTTTTTTCCCAACTCTCCTTACTTCCCAACGAAGTTTCTAAGTCAGGATCATAGGGTTCCACTCTAGGGTTCCAATTATGTCTTATGTTATTAACATTTAACCTTGCTCTGATACCAACTGTGACGACCCCAGTTCCCCATAAAACTGGACCCGGCCCGGCCTAAACCCACGTGGACCCCCGAGTCAATCCTCGCAAGGTCGACGCAGGCCTAGTCAGCCTCAAATAGTTACATTCTCAATAAATTTGTATTTTAAACATTGAGTTATTAAGTTATGTCTTTTACATAATAGTTTGCAACGAATTAAACTTATGACACGATTAAATAACTCATATTTCATTAAAAGTGAAACAACCTATAGTGTGGAAACCCTGAAATCATCATATCCTATATCACTCAGTCCCAATATGTCCCAGTGTATTCAAAAATAGTAATATACAATAATTACAACAAAAATGGCAAAAACATTCAATCGTGCAAAGGAAGGAAAGGAAGGAAGCGCTCCAAAAGTCCTTAAAGGAAGTCACCAATCACCGGTCCTTCCCTTGCTCGTCTCTGTCCACTCTGCACCCAGTCACAAACTAGACGGTGAGTACAGTAAAGTAGAAAGTAACAACTAGAAGGATATAAACAGTAATTCATGAATCATGTAAAAACAGTCTAAATATCATGCGGCCATTAAAAGACGGATAAAAACAAAGAATGTGCATGATAAACAAACTGACAGACATTCACGACGAAATATGAGTGCCTAGAAATCAAAAGAGGCAACTAAGTGGTCTAAATCCACAACAATCCACAACAAACCACAACAGTCCAGTACTCGGGGAAAACTCACGTTTGGTTGGGTAGCTGCACCCTCGTAGGTAGTGTTCACATTAGCCCAACTAGCTATAATCCCAAGAGTACCTTCCCGACACACTTAGGCCATAGACACTCAACCAAGGAAATAAAGAATAGAATTCCAACAAGGAAGCATTTATTAACAAAGCTAATAAATACGAAAAATGAATTACTATGTATTCCCTTAACTGGTCTACTTACATACCTCGGACTCGCGCTATCCCGCCCTCACGGCTCGGACACGCTGCCAAAATGAATACCCGAACTCCCGAGACCTTCCCTTAGGTTTGTGAGGTCCTAAAACATGTTTTAGACCAAATTATGGTGTTTTGGAGATTTTGGATTTTGGTGTTGCCAGGGCAATTAGCGCGCTACTTTAGACCCTCAGCGCGTTAATCCATATTAGCGTGCTAATTATTGACAGTAGCGCACTAATTCGCAATTAGCGTGCTACCTCACAGATCTAGCGCGTTAATCAATATTAGCGCGCTTTGTGAGAAATCTAGCGCGCTATGTGCAGCAGAACCCATTTCGAATTTTGAGTTTGCATTACACATAGGCCTTGTTTATTATTTGGGAACCGTCATACACACAACAACACCAAATACATGAATTGAATGAATTGACCAAGCTATGTTAATGGAGTACCTAGCTTGATCTTCTTCCTCACTCCACTGATTTCATGAGCTTTCTCCCACCTCTGGAGCACTCTAGCAGCCTCTCTTATTCTCTTCTTCCTTGACAAATCGTTGAGGATGAAAGCTTTGATGATAAGTTTGTTTGACCAATTGTGTATATATATGAGTGGAGTTGATTATACCATAGCCGCACATCAATTTACACTTGCACATCTCAATGCTTATCTTATGGACCATCCTCTCACACTTGTCCCACAAGTCATGCATGAATGACTCCAAACCTACACTCATTTGGTCTCTAGATTGGTCACACGTGTCTCGATGCACATCCTAAAGTCATTGTTTTAATTTCACTACTTTAGGCTTATAAATTGATTAGCATACATGACCACATTAAAGCATGTATATACAACTATAATTAATTCACCTTACACTTACCCCGTAAGCACTACCTCCTCGGTCTCATGTCGACTCTCAACTCGAGGTACGTCCCCGCTCATGCCTCGACTCACCAAATGCCCCGCGTATACCTTATTCGCAATTTTGGCACAACACAATAAACATACACTTGAACATTAGAAATTCACATTTGGGTATAAATAAATAATGCATACACCACGAAAAAATAAAATTTACCTCGGTGTCAATTCCAGAGGTTTCGACAAGTACGTCAAGTCACGACAGTCCAGTCCACAGTCCTGAAACGTGACACGTGGCACCTGTAAATTTGAGGGTCGTTACAGTCTCCCGCAAGGAAGCCATTGAATTGTTCCAAAGTTTCTCAGAGTTACCATTGATGACAAGGAGGGCGAGGTTGACATCACTTGGGGGCTCACCATGCGAAAGGCTTGATTGAAGACTCGGTGGTCCCCGAACATGAAGTCAAAGCCACTTACATACCTTCCTGTGCAATGCACTACATGGGCATTCTTGTTGTACCTGATGTCATGCACTCTCTTTGATAAGAGTGGATCACGGGTCTCAATTGCATTGCTCAAGCTTCTGGCGAATTTGGACGATGTTGGGAACTATGTAATGTGTAGCATATTTTAATACCTTTATTAGTAGCATTTTGTTGATAATTTAGACCATTAATAAGTGAATTCCTCCTAATACAATATATTTTGTTGGTTTTTAGATGAGGAAAGCAAAGTGAGAGCATTTAGAGGTTTTGTTGAAGATCCGATAAGATTTCCCTAAAAAGAGCGCATGTGTGGATCACGAGGCGGAGGAAATCGTGATCGAAAGCAAGTGATGAAATGATGATATTTCAGATAATTTCATGTGCATTAAAGATGTTTGGAAGTTTCGGGATGAGAATACAAGGTTTGGGCAAAGAACGACATCAAAGTGGCTAAGTTTCAACAAAGTCTATTTTGACCAAGCTTCAGTGTTTTAGCCATAGCTCCATTATTTCAAGTCCAAATGATTTACCGTTTCTTCCGTTCGAAAGTAGACTTAGAGCTGAGCATTTTTATGTCTCACGAGTATAGTCAAATTTAGCTTCTAAGTGGTCCAAAATTGTGTCGAAAAGTGAAGTATATGCGTAGGATTCTGATCTCGACGCTGCAACGCCCAACCCAGCACCACGGCGCCCAAAATATTGAAAAATCTACAATGGGCGGTGAACCTGGCACCCCAGTGCTAGGGTAGGCACCCAGTGTGTCCGAACACCTATATTATGAGTTTTTAGAGGTTTTAGACCATTTTTCGGACCAAATAGCCTTCGGGGGTGTAAATACACTTGAAAATTAGGTTATAAACAACTTTTGCTTTGGAGAACTTGGAGAGAAACTTTTGGAGGCTTGAAGATTGAGTTTTGAATCTTGGATTTCTTCTCAACTCTAGGTTTGAATTCATGATTTCTTGCATTTCCTTCATGTTTTTTGTTGTATTGAACCCACTTACGGGGTAATCCCTTTTGTTCTAGGGATCTTTGGACCCCAAGTTGGATTCCTTTTGATCTCAATGTGAATGTGTTTGTTCTTTCAATTCAATGTGTTGATTTGTGTACTCTTGAAACAGATTTTGGGAAACATAACCTTAGAACATATGACGCATTGACCGATGGTCATTGACTAGGGAGGCAGTGAAAATGGTGCTTAATGCGGCTTCTCACTTACGCTACTCACGCCGACCGGTGGAGTCAGAGTGAGACGTTAGAATCTCCATCACTGAGACCTCGGGATGGAGCGAATTTTAGGAATTTCACATATCATCACACAAATTGAGAGATTTTCTAATTACATTGGACTTGAAGGATACAACTTGGGTGAATTAGATTCTCTACGACGTTCTCTCTATAGCTTAAAACCTTCTTTTAATTACTTGCTAATAGTTAGACTCATTTAGTTATTAACTTTCATTTACAAAACCAAAATCAATGTGCCTAACTCTATTCCTTAGTTAGATTAAAACTTAGTGCATAACCGTCCCTGTGGATACGATATACCCGACACTAACACGAGTTGGTGCCATTATTACTTTGACGATTGTCGTACGCTTGCGGCTAGTGTCAAGTTTTTGGCGCTGTTGCTGGGAACAATAGCTAATTTCTAGTTTGATTAAGATAGTTTGTTTATGATTTTATTTTTAGTAATTTTATTTAATTTGAATAATCATCTACATTTGATCTTGTTTTTTCTTTGAGTTTTAGGTCTTAAATCTGAATTAAAAGGGTAAGGAATAAAGGAATTAAAAAAAAAGTGATGGAAGTTGACTGGGCATTGCAAATTGGTGGAATGTTTGAAAGAAATAGGACTATGGCTGTATGACACAACTTGCAAATCTGACAACTCAAGTTGAAAAGTTTCAAGCAAATACATGGAGTCAACCTTCATTTGGGTAACCTATAGCAATGTTGGGATGCCATGGAGGGCAATTATATGGTGGAATGGAGCAAGTCCAATTTATGAATGAAGGCTATAATTTTCAACCTAATGCGACTTTTTAAGATTCATTTCATCAAGGGGTTCATAATTACCTAAACCTCTCCTATGCAAGTCAAGAGAATGTGAGAGATCATCAAGCCTTCAATTACTCTCAACAAGGGCAACAAAATGATGATGAAGCTAAGTTCAAGTCAATCAAGTCATTAATTGGGAGGATACATTCTACTAATATAGGGCGACATGAGAAAAATGAGAAGGAGATTAATATTTTCAAGCAAACTCTAAAGAGCGTGGAAGATAAAAAGAATCATATCATCAAGAATCTAGAGTTGCATATAGAACAATTGACCGCTGCGTTGTATTCTCGTATACATGAGCCTTTTCTTAGTGATACATTAGTGAGTCCAAGGGAGACCACAAATGTCAAGGTTCATGATCAATGTCATGTAGTAATAGTGGAAGCCAGGAAGGAAGAACTTAAGCCACAAGTAGTATTCCAAACTAAGAAGAAGAAAGAGAAGTTTGATGAAGTCAAGACAATGCATGCGGTAGAAACATTTGGTTCCGCACTTCAAACTCAACTTCCAAAGAAAGTGGAGGATCCAGGAAGTTATCGACTTGCATGTTCCATTGGCGTATTATATGAGAAGGCTTTATGTGACTTGGGTGGGCATAAATCTGATGCCCTAGTTATGCTTGAGAAATTAAGAATTACTGAGTTAAAGCCAGCTGAGTTTAGTGTGCACTTTGCTTGATGGTTCGATAAGTGGGTCGTGTTAAACATGTCGTATATTCGTGTCACTCATTTATTAAATATTTTATTTAAAATTTTTAATTTATTTAAACTTTTATAATTTTTTTACTACTTTTTAAAATATATCAACATGAATAAATTCAAACAAACATAATTAAATAGCCAATAAAATATAATGTGGTTGTATATAGTCGTAAGTTTTACTTTACTTTTTCATTCAAGTCTTTATTACTCTTAATGATAGAGCGAAAATGACTCGTGATAATAACATATACAAATTATAAGAATCGTCTAAAAAATATCTAAATTTTACTTTGGTGAAAATTTTTATTTTTTTCTTAATAAATAATTATTAATAAAATCTAAAACATAAATAATATATTAAAATTAAAATGAATATTTCCTCTCAAAAATAAAATAAAATATGATAAAAGATGTCTACAAATAAAAAAATAAATCATGTTTTTTTTACAAATAAATCATGTTATTAACATTATTCAAATTGATGAATTTTGTATCAATCTATTTATTATACCATGTTTATTATTTATACATTATTCTTTAATCGTGTTAAGTGAGTCATTAACGAGTTAAGCAAGTTGACATGTTAATGACTCGTTTTATTAACGATGTATAAACGTGTTAACATGTTTATAACTCAGACTCACTTATGTCAAATCCATGACATGTTTATTACTTGTTGTGTCGTATCGTGTTATGTTAAACGTAACACGACCCAAATTGTCACCCTTAAACGCATGCCTTAAAAATACCTTCCCCATCCAAATGACACATTTACCCCTTATTTATTTGAACTCTCTCTCTCTCTCTCTCTCGATCATCTAACCGGATTTGGGCTTCGCACAAATTGATCGATGAACGCATTCTCGGACTTTCAAGGGTTTCAGATTTCAGTGATCATCCATCATAGAATCTTTGGCGATCGATTCTCTAGGTTAGTTTTTTTTAATCTTCTCAGTGAATTCTGCATTTCTACTGCGATTTGGAGAACCCAATTGTTGAATTTAGGGCACAAATTGGTGATTGTTTCAACAAATTGACAGATAGATCGATCGATCGATTGATTGATTGTCTTTGTGTGTTTGTTTTTGTGATCCAGTAAGTTTGTGAGGTTTTCGATCACATCTGGAAGACCAAAGCCATTCGAGGAGCCTCTCCAAGCACTAGGTGAAATGCTTCGCTCTTTTGTTTGCATATCTTCTTTAAAGTTGGTATTTTTAATTGCATTAGGTTTTCATTGAACTTAGGTTTTTGTCAATATTGGATCTCATTATTAATATTTGATGAGTACTCGACGTTATGTTGTGCGGTAAAGCAATTAATTACATAAAATGAACGTAGTAGAAATGAGGATGCTTAGATGGAGGTGTGGTAAAACTCATAAAGATAGAATAAAAAATATAAAAATTCAAAAACAAGTAGGAGTAGCACCAATTGACACAAAGATTAGGGAAGAGCGGTTGCGGTGGTTTGGTCACCTGCAAAGACAACCTACAAATGCCCTAACTAGAAAACTTGACTTAATAGAAACTGAAGAAATTCGACGAGGTAAGGGTAGACTGAAGTAAACTTAGGACACATTAATTAGGAGGGATTTGAATGGTTTGGAAAGTTCACCATCAATTGCACTAAATCGAGCACAAGTGGAAGAGTTTGATCCATGTATTCAACATAATGTGTAGTAGTGATGGAGTTTGATTGTTCTTTTGCGCTTGTGTGTGAGTACTTGTATAATGGCTTGAGTTTCTTGTCAATTGCAATCTAAATGATTTAGAATGTCAAAATCAAAACTGACATTGTTTGATAATAATATCTTCTTCTCTCTAATGTTTGTTCAAAATTCAGGCTCAAGTAGGCCTGTTGTGGACCTTTAGGCCTTAACTGTGCTGTTCGTCTAGGTTTCGAGAATAGAGAAGATGAGGGAAAAGGGCAATGGAAAAGAAAGCTCAAAGTTAAATATTGCTATCATTCACCCCGATCTTGGAATTGGTCCGGAGACATGTTCTCTTTATCTCTTTCGGATTTCTCTTTTTTGGGAAGAATATATTTGGTGGAGAGCGCTTCGTCTGTGCTTAATCTTGTAATTACCTCATTCTTGCTTACTTGGAAGGCTTGAGATATGTGACCTTGCCATAATCTTTTCAAGAAATTTTACCAAAAACGTAATTTGATTCGTAGGTGGAGCTGAAAGGTTAATTGTCGATGTTGCTGCCGAACTTTCTTCCCATGGACACAATGTTCATGTATTCACGGCACACCATGACAGAACTCATTGCTTTGAGGAAACTGTTAATGGTAATATATTGATGTTTATTGTAGTGAGCTTGTGAACTTTTTTAATGACAAATGCTATTCCTTTATGCCTAAAATTACAGATGCTTATTCCTATCAAAAAAACAAAATAAAATAAAAATTATAGATGCTTATTACTGTTACTTACGGGAAAATCGGAGATGGGGCAAGCTAGTTATGCCATCTATCCCATGGTTTCCATCTTTCTTAACATTTGATAACTCGTCAATTTAGCTCTTATTGTGCAAAAGAAACATTTTACTTAAAAAACCTCAAGTACTTGATCAGGTGTCATCTATATGTTTTGCCAAGTAAAAGTGATAGAGTTATTATTTTCTAAATTGATCATGTTGCCTTTCTCAATTGTTGATTCATTGTCTAGGTACCTTTCCAGTAACGGTTTATGGGACTTTCTTACCCCGACATATATTCTACCGTTTTCATGCTGTGTGCACGTATGTCAGATGTCTCTTCGTAGCGCTGTGTTGTACTCTCCTGGCCATCTTTTGAAGTCATATTAACGGACCAAGTCTCTGTCATCGTTCCCTTACTGAAGGCTAAGAAATCATGCAAAGTAATTCCCTCATCTTTTCCGCATTTAACTGGTCCTTCCATTTGTTGATGCTATTTAAGTTTCCAACTTTTTCTCTAGGTTGTTTTCTATTGTCATTTTCCAGATTTGTTGCTGGCACAGCATTCAACTGTCTTACGGAAGATTTATCGGAAACCAATTAACTTTATAGAAGAAGTAACAACTGGTATAATTGGTCTCCTATGTTTACAACCGGTCATCATTGTTTGTATTCTATATAGATACTGTTTCAACGAGCTTTATTTAGCTGTGCTGTACACTTACCAAATTGACTGAATTGTTTTTTTTTTTTTTTTCATCTCCAGGTATGGCGGATTTGATTCTTGTAAATAGCAAGTTTACTGCATTAACTTTTGCCAAACGTTTAGACGTCTTGATGGGTGTGGAATTAGGCCATCTGTTCTTTATCCAGCTATCAATGTGGAGCAGTTTGAAGATCCCTGTGCATACAAGTAACCTACGTTCTCGTTTTCTCTTCATTTTAAAAAAAGAATGATTATGTTTCTCAAACTACTAAGTGATCTACACTTTATTTTTGTAATATATTTTTTTCCTTCCTCTAAATCTTTGGGTCTTTCCTCCCCCTCACTCTGCAGCTTCAATTTTCTGTCAATCAATCGATTTGAAAGGAAAAAGAACATTGGGTTAGCAATATCATCGTTAGCCAAGCTTCTTGCTCTGGAAGGAGACGCTTTTCAAAATTCTGAATTAGCCAAAGTTTCCCTTACAATTGCAGGTATGTTTTCTTTGGTTATAACATTCTTGCTCTTTAGTATAGAAGAGTTTTAAGTGCATTTGAAAAGAAGTGAGAAAGGGTTAAACAAATAGGCTGAGATGCTCTTTTTGCTTACATCCTAAAGTTGTTGTACAGATCTACAATATAATGTTATGAAACAAATATAGCCTACTTGATGCCTAAGTGGCAAATCAGACAACTTCATAAATAAAGGCAAATATATCCTAACGTTTCAAGGTTTAAAATGTCCTAACGTTTCGATTTTGGCAAAAATGTCCTAAACTTTTTGATTTCTTGTAAATTGTATCTTCACTTCATATTATTTGAGTGAATTACACTTGAAAAATACAAAAATTATGCACCCAATTAAAAGTATTAATTCATATGATGCAATGTGTATGCAATCTAATGATCATTCATCACTTTAATAGTGGTTTAACGCATAATAATTACAAGCAATGATACAATTTGATTGAAATCAAAAGGTTAGAATATTTATGCAAAAATTAAAACGTTAGGATATTTTTGCAAAAATCTTGAAACGTTAAGATATATTTGCCTATTTAATAAAATGATAAAAATATCTACAACATGGATTCTACTGCTTAGCTTGACTGGTATATATTATGCATGTATCCAGGTGGCTTCGACAAGCGCCTAAGAGAAAATGTAGAATATCTAGAGGAACTTAAAAGCTTGGCAGAGGAGGAAGGTGTGTCTGATAGGATTAATTACATCACTTCCTGCTCTACAGCAGAAAGAAACAAGCTACTCTCTCAATGCCTCTGTGTGCTGTACACTCCAAAGGTATTATCTTCTCTTAATCTCTCTTTTATCTGATCAGG
Organism: Stephania cephalantha; assembly: GCA_039657325.1. Taxonomy (NCBI): domain Eukaryota; kingdom Viridiplantae; phylum Streptophyta; class Magnoliopsida; order Ranunculales; family Menispermaceae; genus Stephania; species Stephania cephalantha. The sequence goes on along the minus strand of CM077573.1, from coordinate 9,735,756 downwards.
TTTAGTGATTAAGGCTGAATGAACAATTTATGTTTAACCAATGTAGGATGAACATTTTGGGATTGTTCCCTTGGAGGCCATGGCAGCCCATAAGCCTCTGTTATTGCATGCAACAGTGGTGGCCCCGTGGAGACTATTAAGGATGATGTCACTGGTTTTCTTTGCGAACCAAATGCGCAGGAGTTCTCTTCAGCCATGGCCAAACTTGTTAAACCCGAAGATGGCAGAGCGGATGGGTGAAGATGCACGACGACATGTAGTGAAGCGTTCTCTACCAAGGTTTTTGGGCAGCAGCTGAACAGATATGTCGTCAATATTAGCGGCGGCAAGATGGATTAGATAAGTTCACTACTATAGGAACAAAATCCGATGGGTGGCTGCACTTTGCGACATGGTTCAGTCTAGAGATCACACTGAGGATGTCACTGTAAATTAATGCTTAGTTGTCAGGGGGATTTTAAATTTTCATCTGTTTTGTTAACTTTTTATCCCCCTTTTTTAATAGCCCAAGATACCTGAGCTTTTTTTTTTTTTTTCAAAAAGAAGTTTTTGTGTTGGGTAATGCTAACAGTTGTTCACTTGTTCAAGCATCTGATTGAGGTGTTTGTAACAGCAAATGGCTATGGAATGAAATGGCAAGTTTTCTTGCTACATGGCCCATTGGGGTCATTGGTCAATATCCTTTCAAAAAGTATAAAAGGAGCGCTAATTTTATAACTTTGTATTGTAAATTGTAAGCGTGGATTGACGTTGCTTGAAAAGATGGGGCTTGAATAGACATTAAAGTTTAAAAATGTTCTCCAATGGTAAATTGAAATTGTACTTTCTATTATAAAATTTTAATTTTTTTTATACATTTTGAAAAAAATTGTTGACGTGGCTATGGATTGCATCTTCTAAAAGTAAACATTCAAAATAAATAATATCTATCCATGTAAGCTCGACATTCAAAATGCACATAAAAGGGGCCACTAATTTTATAACTTTGTACTTGTAATTAAGCAATTGTTTTCATTCATTTGGAAATATTATGTCAGAATTCCTATTTACTTGTTAGATGAAGATTTTCATTATTTTTTCCCTTTCTCAAAAAAAAAAAAAAAAAAGTCTTGAATCCAAAACAAACAAATAGAAAGAGCAGAAGATTCAGTACAGTATGCTCAACAAAACTCGTGTCATCTTTGGCAGAGACGACAAGTCGCCTCTGTTAATTCTCTCTACTTACAATGCTTCAATAACAAAAAATAAAATAAAATTGCATGGTATGCTACCTACCTACCCAAAAAGCAGCTTTGAAACAGCTCTTCTTCATCTTTTGATTAGATCAGCATTTTGTAAAAGTATACTTGATAATGATATTAGTGGCTTTACAGTTCAGAAAACCGCATCCGCCAGATGAGGCTTAAGAGCAAAACAAAAAGATTAGGATGGGTTCCTGCGGCGCTGCTGTCAAGGTGTCGATCAGATTCCTTTTGAGTGCTACATTAGTGGGATTTGCAACGCCAAACCAAAAGTTCCAACCGGAAGAACATATGTATTGTTAACTGCCAACATGCATGTAAACCATATCAATTCACCAAATTATATTTGAAGTTGGTATCGGTGGCAAACGATCGGTCAAGAGATAAATGCTCAGTCTTTCGGAGAGAAGACATCAAATCCTGTATTTCAAACATGGAAAGCAATTCAACTAAACAATGGAGGATTGATTCACACAATTATTAAATCCAAAGGGAGTATAAATGGACATTTAGAAAGAACATACTCCAATAATTCCAATTAAAGCATGTCGTCTAAGAAAATGAAAATCACAAGTTCATAGAGACGAGAAAGAGTAAAACTTGGCAAAAAACTTAGGTAAGGTTGCATTTCGCAGCATGGCAACTTCCAAGGCCTTGGCATTCATTTAATAACCCGTAAAAACCAAAATAATAGTTCAAAGTGCGGAACTACATAGTCTGAATTTTTTTTTTTTTTTTTTCTTGGCAAAACACATCATTTGGTCCCTGAACTTTACGATTTTCTTGATTTAGGCCTCAAACTTTTATTTGTTGATATTTGGTCCATGAACTTTGATTTTGGTGAACGTTTAGTCTTCACATTGCCACCTAATCAATAAAGTTACCTCTCATGGTTGTGTCTGGTTCAAGGTAGTTCACTTCGGTTCTAAAAACCCAAACACCCAAAAAGGGCCAAAACTGGTTTCATCGCCCTAAAAAAATCGGTTTCAAGAACAAAAGCCCCAAAACTGACCTCTGCAATCCACAACGCAAAGACAAGACACTTTGTTATCTGTGTTTTTAATCTTCATCTTGTGTTGATTTGATCAAGCGAATCCAGAAACAAGTGCACACAACCATAAGAATGGATAGATAATTTGAGGAATCTGGCGAAGATGGAGATGGATTTGTGTTGGTTTTATCGTGGATCTTCTTATTGATTCATTGTTTGAGTTTCCGATATGGGTTCTGCCCATCACAAACTTGACTCTAAGTCTAGCGGTGGGTGCAATTGGCGTAAGTGGGTTGGGGGTTTTTGATGGGGTTCAGCAGTTTTGGATGGGAATCCCCTTTGGGTCTCTTAACAATTGTTCTATTGATGATGATTCAGAGGTTGATTTTCAATTGATCTAACCTTACAAATTGTAGCACATAACTTGATGATGAATTGGGAGAAACTCTACCCATCTGCAACAACATGATTGGAAGTAATCCAAATACTGATACCATTCTTTCAAAAAAAAAAATATCGATACCATTTGATGATGAAGACGACTAGACAGAGCGAGAAATTTTGAAACCATAACTTGTCCACTATGAGACTTGAAGTCCCGACAGCTAACCCAAGTAACCCCATACTGAACCAGTGAACCATCCACTTGTTGGTTATGAAACCGGTTTTGAGGTATTTGGATTGTATTATTTCAGTTTTTTTCGAACTGGGTGAATCACCTTGAACCGGACACAACAATGAGAGGTAACTTTACTAATTAGGTGGCAATGTCGGACTAAATGTACACCCAAATCAAAGTTCAAGGACAAATTTCAACGAATGAAAGTTTGATGACCAAATCAAGAAAAATGGTAAGGTTCAAAGACCAAATGATGTGTTTTGCCTTTTTTTTCCTTTTTATCAACAAATATAGTAATGCAGTTTCATTTTCTATTTTTATTTTTTTTAAAGAGTATGCAGTTTTTTAGTTCACAAAATGATTATTGAAATTACTTCATTAAAAAGACTAAAAGAAGAGTCACCTTGGGTTAGTGAATTGTTTGGAGAAGCAACATTCTTGGTTGTTTCAGCTGGACTTCCAGATGGGACAACGTTGACGTTGTTTTCACCGTTTGGTCTATCATCCATCTTTTCCTCTCTTGCATTGTTGTTTTCACTGTTCAGTCTAGCATCCATCTTTTCCTCTCTTGCATTGTTGTTTTCACTGTTCGGTCTATCATCCATCTTTTCCTCTCTTGAATCTGGAGACCAGACAAAAGATCGTTACTTTAGAACACAACACAGAAACAAGGTCAACTGAATAATGGAAAATTATTCTTTGATTCATGCTCATTAATGTCCAACCAAAACAACAAAAAAAAGGTCGCGCATTAATTTAAACTGCAACAAAACAATAGCACAAAGCTAAACCGAACCAACACAGTCCAGAGTCTCAGGTTTTATTTTCCAAAATAATCAATGAAATAACTTCACCAAAGACAGATTTCAGAATCACCATGGATTAGAGAATTGTCTGCAGAAGCAACATTCTGAATTGTATCCACAAGACTTTCAGATGGAACAACCTTGTCGCTGTTGATATCACTTTTCGGTCTATATTCCATCTTGTCCTCTCTCGAGTCTGGAGGCAACATCGACGTTTTCGAGTTCTCAGGACTCTGCCAAAATACAAAAATTAGAAAATATGATGATTAAATCCCAAGTAATACATCTTTCTAAAGAAAAACATACTATCTCCTTACTCTCAAGAAAGAAAACCTATCCCACATTACATCAGTCCATTTCATTTAATCATCGATGACCATCATAGTCCACAAATAAGAACAATACTATTTTCCAATGAAATGAATGTAACGCCACAAATTATCAAGAAAAAAATAAATAAATAAAAAATTTACGCCACAACCATTTGCCTACAAGTATCAATCTATTTACGCGGCTAACTTCTCGTACAGTTAAAGAAATAGCTTCAAGTTAGAAAATTTTAATTACTTTTGGAACAAATATGCCATCGACATTGACAAACATCCAACTATATGCGTCCCAAGATTCAGCTTTATGAATTCATCAGCTAGCTCACTGTGATTTGCTAAAGAGTTGATATACAGTTGATTTTTTAGTAATGCATGATAGTACAAATCTGGTCCCAAGTCAAGATAAATGGGGAAGGTTGCGATAGGTTGACAACCAGTATAAAACATTTTTTTGTCAAAAACATTTGTTACTATTTTCAATGTATTAACCGGATATAAATGTTATTGTTGCATGATAGATGCACATATCCAAGTTGTAGGAAAATGAGTAGCATAAACAAGAGAAAGCAAACTGAGTGTAAGACGAGAGCTGGTGCAACAAACCATTTGGGGCTGAAGAACATCAAAAGATGTTGAATTTTTTGAATTGGAAGCTGGAGTGATTTCCATCGGAAATCCCTGCAAGGCAGATTCCTTTGTATGTGCATCATCTGTCAGTTTGTGATCTTCTTTCATGTCATGCATGGGAGTATCAGTATCTGGTACGGGTGAACCATAATCATTCAAATTTAAAGAACCAACTCCATCATTAATGCTTTTCCTGAGAAGAATCACATTGCAATTATACTCCAACAATGGAAATATTAGAACAATTTCACCCACTTGACTGACCAAATTCTCACCTACTGAGATGAGTACCATCAGTATGAGCAAAAGCTGGTTTGTGAGAAAACAATATCCCTCGAAGAGGTTTTCCATCTATAGTAGTTTCAATTGTATAACCATATTGAAAGGCCTCTGTAACCTTAGCTTCAAATAATTTCTCTTGAGGAGGCCTCAACTCATACACTGGTGAGCTCTTTGTTTCTGTTACACAGAGACCAGTCAGTAAGGACAAGGATGGCCAACAACTTATATGGTTTAAACTAGAAAAACGCTTCTATTTCATTCTAAACAGTAAAATCATTGAAAATTTATTTGTACAAAACATCATTGATTTAATTCTTTCAACCAAATACCACAGCACATATATAAGTCCAACCTGCTGGCTACTTAAATAGATTGTGATCAAAAATAAACCCTCACAGGTATCTGCACCTTTGCTTCTAATGTTTTCCACTAAAATGAAAAAAAAAAAAAAAAAAAAATAATCCTTATTTAAATCACTATCCTAGGTCCTGAACCTGCAGGGAAGCTTTTGCCCACAATATATGTCATACTACATATATTTCACAGTCCAAAGAGAATAAAAACTTTACGTAGTAAATTGGTGAAAGCTATGCTAATGGGTGATCCCCATACTACAGATATCATCATTTACTCTCCCAATTGGAAAGATTGGTGACAGTACAAATCCCAAGAGAATTGAAGTCACCAACATTAACCTTGAAGTCTGAACATGTCATTTTGTAAGGATATCACCACTCAGAATGGAAAGGAACGTTCAACAAACAGGTGTCGCAAGCTTGACAACACTTGGGTATGAATCATAGTTGTTAGAATTGTGAATCAGAAGTGAATCACTCAGGAATCTACTGAATCAAATTGGGAGGATACGATGGCGAATCGTATAGAAATTTTCGTGAAGCAATCCAACTATGCTAAAAGAATATATAAGAAAATTGAGAAAAAAATAATAAAAAACTGTACGAAATTGCAAATCAATCATATAGAAATTTATTGTGAAAGCCAAATGCAGAAACTAAAATAGAGAGATGTCAAAAATGCACAAATTAAAATCGAAATATGAGATTACTATAAGCAATCCGACAATGCTAAAAAAAAAAAAAAAAAAAAAAAAAAAAAAAAAAACCCTATACGAGAATTAAGAGACATTTCACAAATGCAGAAATTAGAATCAAACATTCAAACTCTGTGCTTATTATACGGAAATTCTTGAATGAAAAGTGCAACAATGCCACTTTGTGGCAATTAAATTAGATCATTTTTCAAAAAATCTCAAACTCATATCTCGACTGTTGGGCTTATGAGACTTTCAGGGTATGGTGCTTCTATTTTTTTTAAAAAAAAAATACTCTTTGAGAGTAAGAACTTCAATATCTCCAAAATAAGAGAATGAATAATTAGAAACTAAAAGAGTAACAAAAAAAATATCATCAATTACAGGCATATGAATGTATATAATGCACATACAAACACGTATACATAAACTTATACTATGCACATGTATGTGCAATATAAATCACCGTGTTGTTCAAAAAGGGGATATTGTGTGATATTGTCATAGTTCAAACCAAAAAACTGCCTCCTAATGACAGAATGGAAATTATAAACAATGCTGGAAGACATGATGGAAAACATGTAAAAACTATATATCAAAGAAAATTAGATAGAATCAGCTTACGTGATTGAACGTATGATGGCAAAGGCATCGGTAAGCTCATATCAGGAACAGATCTGAGTTGAGGTGCAATCTTATCGATTGCTGGTAACCCAGCTGGAGTATACTGTTCAAGGCACTTCCTCTTCAATTCTTTCCTGAGAGATACAGGCCTATGCTCTTCTTGACCATTTTCCACTAATATATCTAGTAGTTGTCAATCATATGAAATCAGGAGGGGAAAGTAATACAAATTTAATCAAATAATAAAACAACTAGAAACAAAATATATCTTGAAAACTGAGAAGTAAAATGGGTAGCCAGAAAACCCTCTATATTAACAGTATCATCATGAGAAATGAACCTATCTAACCTGTGTGTAAATAAAACATGTCATCCAGAGCCTCAAGATGCTCATTACATCCACCTATGAACACAAGTAAACCCTTGCTTGCATCCAGACAATCTCCAGCAACAGAAAATCTAGCAGAGGGCACCTGACCAGAAGCCAACACTTTGGTCCAGACACCAGTTTCTACTTGGAAATGAAGAAAATAGTTTCAACATAACAGCCATTAGTCCAGATAAAATACCACACACGTGAACTCATACACACACATGCAAAAACACAAGAAAATTCCAGAACAAAAAGAAAAGTAGTATCAACGCAGACTCCTTAATGAACCAAGGAAATAATGAACAGAGCATATTTTATAATGAACAACAAAAGCGGAACAATGGAAAAGAAACATTTTAGTATACATAGGGGAAAAAAAAGAAATGGAGAAAAAGAACACGGTGACAAAACAAAATGGTACGGCAGAGAAGGAAATCTTAGTGATTGAAACAAACAGATCGCATGCATAGTGGGCATACAGCGCAAAATGTTACAAATGAAGTCGTTAAGTTCTTCATTGAAGAACAAAAACAATTGTTTAGTCATTACTGGCTAGATTTCGACTCAGATAATTGCCACAAGTTACGTGGGAAAATTAATCATACTTATTGAACCCATCAATTTGTGACTAATTCTCTTTCTCACATTGCATTTAAAATAAATTTTCAATAAATGATATTTTTATGAAGTAGAACTTATTGTTGTGCTTCATTTACTTAAATGGATTTTTACGAGTTCTGATCAGCTATTTCTCAAGATTCTAGTTTCAGGAGTAATGTCTTCAGGAACTTCATGTTTCTCACTGCTTTACAGTCAGACAAATTTGCTTCAATTGAAATAATGTTCATGGTAACCTGCACCAAGTTTTCACCTAATATACTATCGCAACAATTCTTTTATGAGGTTTTGTTTTTGGATTTTAGAAATCTTTCCCAAAACAAGAGTGACATGAAACAGGACTAATGCCCAGACTCCAAAATAGGAAAAGAAAACGACAGAAAAAAAGTAGAAGAGGGTGATCCTCACAAGCAAAAAATCGCTAGTTAAGAACAATGAATACAACCTACAATCCAAAGGACCGATCAGGCGATCAGCTCCACTGACACCGAGAAAGAACGTCACAAGAAACTTGATAAGTTCTTCAATGGATGCAATGAACGCCACAAACCTTCACCAAGATTTGATAAGTTCAACAATACACCAACACAAGGGGTGCAAAACTGCTCTTGCACAAGAAACAATAACTCAAATCAACTCAACTTTCTGAGACTAACTATTTAGACAGGCTATAATCTATATCAAGAATTAATTAATGGCTGCTTCAAAACAATTACTGGAAATAGTTCTTATCATGAAAATTTTAATTTCTTTTTCTCTGTAGGATTCTCCCAAGATCGCCGCAATTACAACTATATTCCTCTTGTATACTTATATTTCACTAGCAACTAATCCGTCCAACGTTTAGAGCTTATCCTATATTGATCACAACAGCAACAACAAACAAAGCCTCCCAAATCAGTTTATGGATCCAGCATTTCCTTTCGGCTCGATTTAATGCAGTTGATGATGTGAGTTAACAAAATTTTAAATCTTCTATAATTAATGGAATCAAAGTTATCATCTATCACCAAAGAAATCTAAATTAAGGAATGGTAGTACAAATAACTTGTACATTTTTTGCTGTCCTAACTCCTTATTCTAGAACATAATGATGGATCTTGACCATTTTGGATGTCCATAGACCTGAATACTATCCCAATTTGCAACTAATGTATTTGATGTTTTATTATTTAGCCTTCTGCTAGAATTCTAGTGTCAACAGCATAGTCCATAGCTAACCACACTCCAAAAAAGAACTTTTAGAAAACAAAAAAGTAAGGATATAAATATAACCAATCTAATGCAAATAAGAGTTTGTGTTAGATTAGAATTTCTTATTTATAAGGTAAGATTGTTAGAGTTTGTGTCAAAGTTGAAGTCATAATTAGATTAACTTGAATTTGTTTTTAGTATAGGAGTTTTTAGTAGTTGGAGTTTATGTTGGAGTCTGTGTTAGTCCATAATAAAGCATATATATAAAGGCTGATCGTATTTTATTAGTGGGGAGTTGATTATTTAGTGAATAAAATTGGTTTTGAGCAAGGTTTAAAAAATCGACAAACTTCGCCGAAGTTTGGGCGAAGTTTGTCGATTTTGAAGTGAGCGAAGCGAAGTTCAGGGGAAGTAGAAAAATTGCAAAAATTCGACTCAACTTCGGCTAACTTCGACCGAACTTCGAAAACTTCGATGGAAGTTAACAAAACATGAAGTAAAATTGTTATGTTTCGTGGAAGTTGAGCAAACTTCGACGAAAATTTCGACTAAAACTTCGACTAAAACTTCGCCTATGCTAGAAATATACTTAAAATTCGGAATATCCTCTGGTGACATGAGTTTTATGCATTGTTGTATGATTAAGTATATTTCTAGCATCTCTACGAAGAAACTTGAGTTTTCTAGCATTTAAAGTGAAATCCCGTAAACTTTCGTACACGGACGAATTTTTGTCAAACTTCCATTGTCGAAGTTAACTTCCTCGAATTGATTCCGAATTTTAAGTGAGCGAAGTCATAGGCGAAGTCGAAGTTTCGAACCTTGGTTTTGAGAGAGAGTATCTCTTTGTTTGTTTTGGTTTCTTGAACTTTGTGTGTTCGATCACAAGTTAAAAACGTGTTTCTTCAATTCGGTATTCGCGGAATCAACGAATTGCTAGAAAAATTTATCTATTTTTTTGTAGCGAGCAATTTGTCAATTCCTCATTGCATCACAATCAAATTGTTGGTTCACTAGTAATATTGTTTCATTTTTCTCTTTGAGACTTCTCTTGTTGGATTTATGGCTTATGCCAGACCAAGTGTTGGGTTTTATCTCACTCACCGAGTTCATACAAGAAACATCGAAAGCTCAAGTCAGTAAATTGATGAAGTTCCTGACAGAAATGACAATGATGGCACAGAGCTATATGACTGTTCCTGCATTTCATTAACTTTCACTATTTTGGAGTGAGGAAGGAGTAAGTAGGTTTCTCTTCCCTCCTTCAAACAAAAAATTTCCTGGTGCTCAGTGTTGTCCCACCAAGTAGGTCAACAGAACATTAAGGCAAAACAATATAGCTTGTAAGTTTCAAAGTAGCATACCCCATGAAAAGTGTTCTAAATGTTATCTACCATAAGAAAACTGAATATGGAAACAAGATTCCATCAAAAACCAATCTCTAACACATTGCTGATTTACTGCAACTATTTAAGAATAAATATGTACATTTTTTTAACAAAAAAGAAGGCATACCGAGATTAAGCAAGTGGAGGTCATCATAAAGGTTTCGATCATCTGTGAATCCCCCAAAAATAAACAAGTTTTTGCCCAAGGTAACAGCTGAATGGCCAGCACGAGGAGGCAATATCTGGCCCAAGGCATTTAGCTCCCTCCAAACAAAAGTTTCTACAAAAAGATATCAAAGACAAAAAAAAATGATATTGAGGAGGAAATAAAATACCAAATGAAAATGCATTTCCCCATATGTACAAAACATTCAAGCAATCACCATTAATGAAGAATAATATTAAATCGGCAACCTGTGTCTAGTATATGGACATCCGATAAATAATAATCAGATGCATCTTCACCAGCAACAACAATTATTTTGTTTTTCCAAGATGAACAGGTATGACTATCACGCGCAGAAGGAGGTGTTCCAGATGGTACAGCACATCTCCATTCAAAGGTCTCTGCAGCCCAACAATTATTAGAAAATGGTATCAATCGTCAACATCTCTCTAAATAGTTAAATAAACTCAAATAAAGCATAGTAATGTACCAAGGGTCATAATGACTGACAACCACAAAGGAAACCTGCTGATCAGGATATAACATTATAACATGCCTGAAACACTCGTGCAATTCGTCCATATGACATAGAAGTAACAAAACGGTATTATTGGATGACTAATCATCCATATGAAATACAAAGGAAAAATGGTCTACAATGAAAGAAATATCATGCAAAGCATCCTTAGAAAAAAGGAGCAAGCCATTTATAGCTACAATTACTAACATTAATTAAATTCAACACGATGGTCAACCTGATCAATCACAAGTTCGTAGACAACTTCTAGAGTATTGTGCCTAAAGATGTTTCAGACTGTAGCAAAACTTTGCAGTGTGCAACCACAACAACAACATAATAGCCTCAATTCCAAAATAGTTGAGAGTGACAAAAGTTTTATACTTTTATGTTGGTTGTCAACCTATCGCAACCACTTCTTCTAGAAAGTCTAATAAATTTTTTGTGACGTAAATCCCTGTGGAAGTCATGCACCAAAATCTCATATGGAAAATGAAGGGTAAGTGAGGCAATAACAGGGCCACAATTAAGCTAAAAGAGTCATGGAAAAAGTGACTGTATTTTTTTGAAACAAGCATTCAAATAACAGGGCCACAATTAAGCTAGGCAAGATGCATAAAATCATCTATATATATATATTACCCACAACTAACTCCTTGTTATATCTTTCATAATGGTTCTTGTTTACTGATAACAAAGTGCTCTAATCTTATTATGAAAAAATAAACAAATATCAGAGTACTGATTTCATATAATATCAACAAATAATTATGTTCATTTTCTAAATCAACGTCCATATTTATACCTTAGTCAATTGCATACGAGCCTGGGGGTTTTAGTTTTTACCCATGGCGGTTTATATCAATAGCCATGCTCTCTATAAGTGGCTAAGACATGATAAGGATGTGCAAAACAGCATCAAAGGCTTTCTGCTTAAACAATAAGAAAGAGTTTCCAAATATTGAGAATATTACCTGTGTCCAGTATGTAAAGGTCATTATAATATATCTCCTCTGAATTACTTTGAGATTTTCCACAGCCACCAAATATAAACAGTCTCTTGCCAACAAGTGCTGCACTATGTCCTTCACGCGCTTCAGGTCCCATACCTCGAACAGTTGGAGATAACCACATATTGGCAGCTAATGAACGCCCCAAAAATTATTAGTATCTTATTACCAAGTACCAACCTTGATGTAACGGATGACAAAATGTGAACGATTTCACAATGGACCAAAAATATTTACAACCATGAACTAACAGATTATCACCTCCCCATAAATACTTCTTAAATTGGCAATGACAATAAAATTTACCATGCATAAAGCACCCATGACAAATTAAACATAATAATATCCATATTATTCATCTGATTCTATTTATGAACCATACACATAGGAATATGTATATCTAGGGTATAAACTAATTAATGGCACTGGTTTTACCAACTAAAAAAGAAAAATATCATCACATTATGAAATAGCACCATAGAGTGGATAAGGTGTTGAGTGAACCAGAAAAATAAGAAACACTCACAAGTATCCAAGACGTGCAAATCTTTGAGAGGGACCTTCCCATCTGTACCTCCAAACACAAACAAATTGTTCCCAACAGTGGTACAACTGTGACTGTCTCTCGGCGAGGGCGGGAGCCCCTTCACCATGGGCTTGCTCCATGTCTGACGAGCTGCAATAGACCCAACAAAGCCCCATATAAATCTCACCCAATTCTCGACCAAAACAATCCAAACTAAGCTTGCTAACAAGATTCATGACTGGTAAGGCATAAATGGCATCCAATAAAGACCAATTCAAGATACCCCATTAATGCAAAGCACCAATAAAACTCTCTCAAAACCCAGAAATTTGAGCACCCAACATACAAATCAGGCTTAAAACAACCACCCAGAAAAGGAAATCAATCAACAACACCAAAAAATAAAAACCCACAACAAGATTATCATCAACCAATTCCCCCAAAAAAAAAAAAAACACTAACCACCCATTAATGCAAACCACCAAAACTCTCACAAAACCCAGATATGTGATCTCCCAACATTCAAATCATCCTCAAAACAACCACCCAGAAATGAAAATCAATCAAAAAAAAAAAAAAAAAAAAAAAACCCACATCAAGATCATCAACCAAAACCCAAAACATTAACCACCCACCAATGCAAAGCACCAAAACTCTCTAAAAACCCAAAAATGTGAGCACCCAACAATCAAATCAGGCTTAAAAACAACCACAACCCAGAAAAGAAATCAATCAAAAACACCATAAAAACACAAATGAACCATTAATGCAAACCGCAGAAGCTCTCCCAAAACACAGAAATGTGAGAAAATGAGTGTTGAAGAGGAAATGAAAGTCACTTGTATCAAAGACGTGAACATCGTTGGTCTGACAGTTATCCTTGCCGTAGCCACCAAAGACGTAGAGGAATCGGCCTCCTCTGACAGAGTTGCAAGTGTGTCCCCACCGCTTTCCTGGCCCGAATATCCCGCCTTTTCGCCCCGGGGACTTCTTCCCTTCACCTGTCTCTCTCAACCTGCTGCTGCTCAAATGCACCTTTTCCCACCTCATTCTTCTTCCTTCCAAAATCAATCAATCAATCCAAAATCAAAACCAATACCGCCATCGTTAATGATTTTTTTTTTTTTTTTTGTTAATCAAAGAGTAGATTTTTTGGTTTTTACTTATAAAAAAAAACCTAATAAAAAGTGGATGATCTACAGAGGTGTTGTTCTTCTCTCTCTTCAACTGACACTCGTAAAAACTTGTGAATTTGTACAAACTTTCGTACGTGTGTTTGTACACCGTCGTTGAAATCCGTTGGATTAGATACGACAAAAGGTGTTTTGTGATCGCAAGACAGGCAAATGCCCATCAAAAGTTAAACGTGCATCTTCAAATCTTTATCCTAATTTTCGTTTTATCAAAATTACTTAATTTTTATCCTTACTTTTTTTCATATTTATCTTTATTTTTTATTATTCTTCTTTTTTTAAAAGCTCGGGATGAGCAACCGACTCTATTAAAAATATTGTCTCAATTACAAGCACACGAAAAGTAATTTCAAAGTTATAGTATGCACACTTAATCGGTTATAATAAACTAATATAACATAAGTGTGTGTGTGTCACAACGAATTCTTAGATCTTAGATGAACTTAGTAGGTTCGACGAACCCCCGTAACTATAAAGATCTATAGTGGACCTAAATTATTCTACCAAGATCTATGATGGACTTGGATTAAATATTAACTAAAGTTCTAATATTTTATTTTGCATTTTGCGATATTTGAACTTTATTTGTCATGATAGAAATGCTAGACCTTGGCCATCCTATCTACTTATGCGATTGTTCCATATTTCTTATAATATATTTTGATTTTTAACCTTTTTTTTTTTAAAATCAAGATAGAAGTTATTTGTGACTGCAATAATTAATCAAACTGAGATTTCATTCTAATGAAAGATTAGCAACTTCTAATTCGGGCTGACGTGTTAAGCTCGATCGACGCCTTCGACTCGAAGGTCGAGGTAACTTATTATTTTTTTGTGGTGCATGTAAAAAATTTGTGTAAAAATTTAATTGATGTGTTGTGCGATAATTCGAGACTTGCGCGAGTTTGGCGAGCAAAAGTGTTATCTCGGGGAGCGCGATGGCGCGAAGTATTGGGTGGTTGAGATTTATACGGATTAAAGTAGCTTAGTTCGATAAATAATTTGAAAATATAAAATTATCCTAAGCTATTTAAATGGAATTTACTAACTTAGGCTAAGCTAATAAAATAAATATAAGGGGGCAATGAATAAATTTATACTAATTTTATATTAGCCTATGTTTGAGAGCCTTAGATCTATCTAGTGATGGGTGTAGATGAAGCTTAGATTATGGGATTCTTAATTAAATAAGTTAACTCAAAAACATAGGCTAAGTTACGAATGTATTTGAATAAAAATGAATGTCTAAGTTAGACATTTGCTTTTAATGGGCTTTGATGCACCTTGAGATGCACATTTCAAAGTAATCTTAGGATGAATAGTTTATACTTCCAGTTCTTATTTAACTTATTTATATGGTTGATACTTTCGGTTCTTATTTACTTCCCCTATGAACTTGAGTTATTATTTATTGATTATTTGAATACATTGTGGGTTCCTCTTAATTTTACTCACTGAAACTTATCTTTTTAGGCAAGTTGTAGATACTTATACAAATAAGGGTAATGGGATTTTCGACGACTACGTACTTATGAGCATGTATAGCTGTTATGCATACTCATAGGTATTTTGCTTATTTATATTACATATTGTTTTGTGAGATTTTTGGAAGACCGTGAGACACACTTGATATATGTATCACTCATTTTTGGGTGTTTTTCCAAAAGTAAGGCACATTTACAATTTATTTCACAAAATAGGGTGGTGTACTTTGAATTAACAAAAATAGCCAATGACGCCTTTTGAAAAGGCGTTATTGCTTTTGAAGTATGTGAGGTGGCGGTGAGGTGGCGGGACATAATTTGTAAAGGTTTGTATAGATAGCTCCTTTTCAAAAGGAGCTATCTATACATTTGCCCCGCCACCTCACCGCCACCTCACAAACTTCAAAAATAGCTAATAACGCATTTTCAAAAGGCGACATAGCCCAGTTTTATAAAAAAAAAAAAAAAAAAAAAAAACCACACTTATTTTTCGGGGTTTAAAGTAAAAAGTGAAGTAATTTTGTAATTTTTTCTCATATATTAGTGACAAAATATCAAAAATCCGAAGTTGACGTTTGCATGGGGTCCATGGTCTGTAGTGGATATGCATGGCCGGCCCACCTCGACATGCGTGCGTGGCGTTTCCATGTGTTGTCAACCAGGAGATATGTGCGCGACGTTTACATTGGTTTTACCACCTCGAGACACGTGTGTGACGTTTGCATGATTAGTTGCATGAGGTTGCATGAGTCGCCCACCTCGACAAACGTGTCTGACATTTGCATGAAATCTCCACCTCGGCATACATGGGTGACATTTGCATGGGTTGTCCGCGTCGATATGCGTGCGCGTTGTTTACATTGGTTGTCTACCTCGACATACGCGAGTGGCGCGGGTGTGAGGTGGTGATATGCGTGCGCGTTATATCACTATTTGTAGGCTTCATGGGTGTGAGGTGGCGGTGAGGTGGCGTTGAGTTAGCGAGGCAATTTGTATAGATAGCTCCTTTTGAAAAGGAGCTATCTATACAATTGTCTTCCACCTCACTGTCCACCTCACTGTCCACGTAGGACGCGCAGATTACACAGATAGCGCCTTTTCAAAAGGCGCTATCTGTGTAATCCGTCCCACGTGGCCATGACAAAAGGCGCTATCCATGTGTCCACGTCAGCAACAACACCAACCCATTGTGATAACGCCTTTTGATTAGGCGTTATTGCCTATTTCCGGAAAAAAAAAATCCATTTTCGCCCCATTTCCCTCATTTAAAGTAATTTTATATGTACTTTTGTAATTTTTTCCTCATTTTTGTGCTTATCGCCTTTTTGATGCATGATATCTATATATTGTCAGGTTTCTACCCTTAGGTCTGTTAATGATAAATGAAAACTACTTTATTTGCTTTTCGTTTATCCAGCTTAAAAGACTTTCGCACAGTAAATTACACAAATTTGCATAAAAATACTCTAAATTTGCTTAACTTAACTTAGTTACGTGTCTGGACAAAGTGGCATTGTTGATTTGCCTCGAGATCTGGAGCCATCACATTATTTCATCCCAAATTATTGTATTGATTGTTTAACCATTTAAACTCTTAAAACTAAAGTCAATATAACCAACAAAGCGTGACATCAAGGTAAATATGTAACGACCCTAAAATATAACTCGTGTCACATGTCATTTCGGGGTCGTACGTATGACCCACTCGTCGTGATACATATGTCAAAACCTCGGGAGTCGACACCGAGGTATAATATTTTTGTTTGATGCTTGTATTATGCATATAAAAGATTGAACAATTTAAACTAATCAATTTCGGAAATGTGCGGGTAAGGTACACGCGGGGCATATCGGTAGTGAGACGAGCAGAGACGTACCTCGAGTTGCGTGTCGACGTGGGACCGAGGTAGTGGCTTATGGGGAAAGTTTATTGTGAGTTAATTATGGTTTTTAGACTAGCTTTAATGTGGCCATATGTAATGTGGAATTAATCGAGCCTAAAGTATTGAAATAAATCAATTGTCACATGATGTGCATCGCGATACGTATCAACTAATCTACAAGTCAAATGAGTGAACTTGTAGAATCACTCAAGCATGACTTGGTAAATGATTGAATGAAAGTGGACCACTAAACAAGCCTCGAGATACGTGCGCACACAAGATCAATGGCTAAGGTTTAAACTCATCGAATACATATAAGACAACCAATTGATCACACTTCTCTCACTCATCGATTTGGAGAGCAAAATAGAGGGTTTTAAGGTAAACACCGATGCGTCTAAGGTCGGGTTAGGCTGTGTTTTAATGCAGAGCGGTAGAATAATTGCCTACGCGTCCCGACAGCTGAAGATTCACAAAAAGAACTACCCTACCCATGACCTGGAGTTAGCGGCAGTGGTATTTGCATTGAAGATTTGACGTCATTATCTCTATGGGGAAAAGTTTGTGTTGTTTACTGACCACAAGAGTTTGAAGTACCTTTTCACTCAGAAAGAGTTAAACATGCGACAAAGGCGTTGGTTGAGTTCCTTGAGGACAATGATTTCTCATTGGAGTACCACCCGGGGAAGGCCAATGTTGTTGCAGACGCATTAAGCCGCAAAGGGGCAGACTCAGAGATTGTTACTTGCCACATGACACACGAGTATGGTTTACTCGAGGCGGTCGAGTCGATGTATTCTGTTTATATCCCGACCGGTACCAGAGTAATGATTTGTGGGCAAATGAGGACCCAGACAGTGTCAATTCAGAGTGTACTTGAGGGTCAGCAAGCAGATGAGCAGTACCAGAGGTTCTTGGAATTTGCTCATAGTTCGGATTATCCAGATTGGAGTTAATCGACAGACTCGTGCCTGAGATTTAGAGGTCGACTGTGGATTCCATTAGTGGCTGAGTTGCGTGATGAGATACTTGATGAGGCTCACCGCTCGCGTTTTATGGTTCATCCGGGTTGGACCAAGATGTATGTTGATGTGCGTCGTCTTTTCTGGTGGCTGGGGATGAAGACAGATGTTTATGATACTGTAATGACTCTAAAATATACCTCGTGCCACATGTCATTTCAGGGTTGTACGTGAGACCCACTTTTCGTGATATGTGACGGCGCATCTCCTAATCTAGGGCACCGTCCGGCCTAATCCCTAATTAAGCCCTAATCATATCCACGCAGGACTTAACTACGTATTAGTCAGCCTTTACAACCTAGACGTCTCTTTTCTCGTGTTCATGATAAGTAATACACTAGTCCTACCAGTTTATAAAATTTAAAGTTAATTAAAACTTTTTATTAAATTAATTAATATGCGGAAGTCTTATTGATTATGCGGAAACAATAAGTAACTTATGCAGAAGCCATTTATAAAATCCTAAGTATGGAAAACCAGGAAATGACATCACATATATAAAGTCCTCAAAATGCAGTGAAACAGCAAAATAGTCTAAGTCAAGTCGGGGAACTAACGCTCAACCCAATATACAACCCCAAATAGTATCTGAAAGACGTATATAACATATACGTTCAAAATATCAAAAGAAGACCTACAATCGATGCAGTGACGCGCGCGCGGACTCAGGGATAATCGTCGATCTTCTCTTTGCTCGGACTGCTGGTAGACGGCTCTGCACCCACCATCATAAAAAGGACGGTGAGTACAAGAATAAAACAGTAATCCCCGATGACAAGTTTAATTTGCATTTCCAAATATTCAAATGGTATTTAAAAGCATATAAATGGGAAAACTAGAAAATAAACCATATGCGAGTAAATACCGAGAGTTAAACAAGTGATACGACACTAGGCTAAGTAGTGGTGATTTAGGTCCCATTCGGCGAGTGAAAAATGTCACTCCGACTCAATAATCATAAAGCACAAGGGACTCTAACCCAAGTGTTACCAGGGACTCTAACCCCGGTGTGTAGACCACCTCATGGACTCTAACCCCGAGTGTCATACAGTGTCGAGTAACATGTGCCGACATCCCCAGGGACTCTAACCACGTGAGTCGCGCACACCTCGATCGAGTATGAGACCTAAATGCAAAAACTACTTTTAAAATTTCAAGAAATACCAAGTATGGATTTGTCAAGGCATAGACACATCTACACACCTAAACAAATATGGAATACAAGTCATCTTAAACATTTATAAGATATTCACTAGCCTAATAGCATGCTATTTATCATTCAATTCACATTTAAAACAACAAGAATAGACATAGCATGGGATAGAATTAATGAATCAAATCAAATGAATGAATATCATGCAAACTAGACTCATCAAGTGAGCATAGACACAAAGAACACATGATATAAGAATACAAAGGAAAAATACTCAAAAGGACTATGCAATTACAAATGAAATGCCAAGTAAAGTTGTCATTGGGTATACTCACTACAACAAAGTAAATTCCTAGCTTTACTGGCCTCCCTATACTCCAAATCTTGTATTCGCTCACTCGTACCCTTTTCCTAGGTTCCTGAGTTTGGTGTCTCATTAGTTCAAGTATAGTGGGTTTAAGCTCAATTTAGTTTATTTTGTATTCAAACTATTTCAATCGACTTTAAATCAATCTTCCTAAATCAGCCCCTAAAGACTAAATTAAGTTTCAATTTCAGTCCTACACTTTAAAGCAGTTTTTAGGCATGAAATGGTCAAAATATCGAAATATAATTTTTCCCAATTTTTCCAATTTTTTACGAAATTTTTCCAAACTTTTCCCTCATTTTTCTTCTCATTTTCTGTTTGGGTCGGGTCGACCCAAACGGGACCCGACCCGGCCCTGGACCAGAACAGGTCCAGGCTCGGCCCATGGGCCGAGCCAGGCCCGTTCTGGGCCCGGCCCAAC
The DNA here is from genome assembly GCA_039657325.1 of Stephania cephalantha. Classification (NCBI taxonomy): domain Eukaryota; kingdom Viridiplantae; phylum Streptophyta; class Magnoliopsida; order Ranunculales; family Menispermaceae; genus Stephania; species Stephania cephalantha. The sequence goes on along the minus strand of CM077573.1, from coordinate 9,715,871 downwards.
AAGGGGGTGCACACGCGCGCGCGTGTGCACCTTATTCCTCCTGATCTACTGGTTCGATCGGGAGCAACATATATATATATATATTTAAATCTCGGTGATGGGTTGGGGTTGCTCTCTACCCCAACCCCGGTGGAATACCACCTGATTGCGATCTCTTCTCTCCTTCCTGGCGCGTCCTCCTCCTCCTCCTCTCATTTTCTTCTTCTTCCTCTCTCTCCGCTCTCCTTGTTCGGTCTGTTTTGTGTGTGTGTGTAGTGTAGGTGTAAGTTGGGTGGTGGACACGTGGTGTGGGAATTAGACAGGTGTTGCTTGGCTTCGGACAAGTGTGATGGTGTTAGGTGTCTTGACACTTAATTGTGACACAGTTAAGACACTCGTCCGTGTTTTCGGGTGTTTCGACGTCCGGTTTCGCGTCCGAACCGTGATATACGCGTACCGGCGCGTCGTTAGCCACCCAATACATATTCCATTTTTTACTCCACTATAGGTATTTAATTTGATTTACATTAACAAACACAACCATAGGCTTATAAGTAATTCTTTATTTCATATTAGTATTAAATAAGACTTACCAAAATGCTAACAACCCGGTTCCCCAGCTCGCACGCTACTCGAGGCGTGTCCCCGCTCGACACCTACAACTGTACAAACCGACTTAGTAAGTCTACACAATACATAACACTAGGCACACATCAATACAAAAATACGATATACCTCGGCCACGTGCCTCGGTCGGTGCACGTATCACAGTGTAGGTCTCACGTCAAGGGTCGGTGATCCTGATTAAGGAATTAAAACGGGGTTAGAGATTTGGGCAATGACATGATACATATGTCCAAACCTCGGGAGTCAACACCGAGGTATGCGATTTTTGTTTGATGCTTGTATTATGCATATAAAAGATTGAAAAATTCAAACTAATCAATTTCGGAAATGTGCGGGTAAGGTACACGCAAGGCATATCAGTGGCGAGACGAGTGGAGACGTACCTCGAGTTGCGTGTCGACGTGAGACCGAGGTAGTGGCTTATGGGGTAAGTTTATTGTGAGTTAATTATGGTTTTTAGACTAGCTTTAATGTGGCCATATGTAATGTGGAATTAATCAGGCCTAAGTATTGAAATAAATCAATTGCCACATGATGTGCATCGCGATACGTATCAACTAATCTACAAGTCAAATGAGTCAACTTGTTGAGTCACTCATGCATGACTTGGTAAATGATTGAATGAAGGTAGACCACTAGACAAGCATCGAGATACGTGCACTCACAAGATCAATGGCTAAGGTTTAAACTCATCTAGTACATATAAGTCAATCAATTGATCACACTTCTCTCACTCATCGATTTGGAAAGCAAAAGAGAGGGTTTTTCTGGAGAAAAAAGAAGAGGAGGTTGGGCAATTCAGTGATGTTGGAGAAGTGTTGGTGATCAAGTTTGCAAGAACATCAAGCTAGGTAACTCCATGTCCATAGCTTGATGAATTCACTAAATTAGTGTTGTTGTTGATTCATGTCATGTTGGGATATGATTTTGAGGGACTAAACGTTAGATTTTTGTCGAACTTACACATTGGTTTTGATGTTTATATATCAAATTAGGTTCCTTAAAATCAGCTTGATATTTTGAGATGGTTTCGTAGGTCTATTGAAGTCAAATTTGTAGCATAAAAAAAATCTAGTATTGTAGAACATTCCAATATTTGGGCTGCTTTGGGTAATGATTTGAGCAATTAAACGAAGGTTTTTGAGCGAAATATTTTATGGGTTTTCGTGTTTATATATCAAACTTAACCCTCAGAAATTAGATTTTGATTTGGAGAAGGTTTGATAGTGTTTTAAAGGCCGGAAAGAAGGCTAAAAAGTAGGACTGGACTGTTATTTTTCTTACAGTTTTGAGTAGGCATGTTGGTGGATTGATTGGTCGTGGCCATAACCAATTTAAAAGTTGTACCAAGGTCCGAGCTTAGGTTCTATTCAAAGTAGGATACATAGGGATTCTAAAAAGCCCAACCTTAGTTCATTTGGATAACAAATACTCATTTAAAACATTACGCAAAGTTGTTAAGTCGCAAATGTCATAATTGGACAGATTTGAGTCATACTAACATGCTATGCTTTACATTGTTTTTCATTGATCAAACAAACTCCAATGGCCACAATCTTTATTGATCATCAAAGAAGGTTATATTAAAATTCAAACGAACCTATTCGCAAGTCAATCGGACCTCATTTGATGTCTCAAATCAATCCACCAACATGCCTACTCAAAACAGTAAGAAAAATAACAGTGCAGTCCTACTTTTTAGTCTTCTTTCCGGCCTTTAAAACACTATCAAACCTTCTCCAAATCAAAATTTGATTTTCGGGGTTAAGTTTGATATATAAACACGAAAACCCATAAAAGATTTCACTCAAAAACCTTTGTTTAATTGCTCAAATCATTACCCCAAAGTAGCCCAAAAATTGGACTGTTGTACAATACTAGATTTTTTATGATACAAATTCGACTTCAATAGACCTACAAAACCATCTCAAAATCTCAAGCTGATTTTAAGGAACCTAATTTGATATATAAACATCAAAACCAATGTGTAAGTTCGACAAAAATCCAACGTTTAATCCCTCAAAATCATATCCCAACATGACATGAATCAACAACAACACTAATTTAGTGAATTCATCAAGCTATGGACATGGAGTTACCTAACTTGATGTTCTTGCAAGCTTGATCACCAACACTTCTCCAACCTCACTGAATTGCCTAACCTCCTCTTCTCTTTTCTCCAGCAAAACCCTCTATTTTGCTCTCCAAATCGATGAGTGAGAGAAGTGTGATCAATTGGTTGACTTATATATATTGGATGAGTTTAAATCTTAGCCATTGATCTTGTGTGCGCATGTATCTCGAGGCTTGTCTAGTGGTCCACCTTCATTCAATCATTTACCAAGTCATGCATGAGTGACTCTACAAGTTGACTCATTTGACTTGTAGATTAGTTGATACGTATCGCGATGCACATCATGTGACAATTGATTTATTTCAATACTTTAGGCTCGATTAATTCCACATTACATATGGCCACATTAAAGCTAGTCTAAAAACCATAATTAACTCACAATAAACTTACCCCATAAGCCACTACCTCGGTCCCGCGTCGACACATAACTCGAGGTACGTCTCTGCTCGTCTCGCCACCGATATGCCCCGAGTGTACCTTACCCGCACATTTCCAAAATTGATTAGTTTAAATTGTTCAATCATTTATATACATAATACAAGCATCAAACAAAAATAGCATACCTCGGTGTCGACTCCCGAGGTTTGTACATATGTATCACGACAAGTGGGTCCCACGTACGACCCTGAAATGATATGTGGCACGAGTAATATTTTAGGGTCGTTACAATATCAGAAACATCGGTCTTCATCCTCGACCACCAGAAAAGACGACGCACATCAGCATACATCTTGGTCCGACCTGGATGAACGTAAAACGTGAGCGGTGAGCCTCATCAAGTATCTCATCACGCAACTCAGTTACTGATGGAATCCACAGTCGACCTCTAAATCTCAGGCACGAGTCTGTCAACTTACTCCAATCTGGATGATCCGGACTCTTAGCAAATTTCAAGAACCTCTGGTACTGCTCATCTGCTTGCTTGACCCTCAAGTACACTCTGAATCGACATTGTTTGGGTCCTCATTTGCCCACAAATCAACACTCTGGTACCGATTGGGATATCAACATAATACATCGACTCGATCTCCTCGAGTAAACCATACTCGTGTGTCATGTCGAAAGTAACAATCTATGAGTCTGCCCCTCTGCAGCTCAATGCGTCTGCAATAACATTGACCTTCCCCGGGTGGTACTCCAATGAGAAATCATAGTCCTTGAGGAACTCAAGCCAACGTCTTTGTCGCATGTTTAACTTTTCTGAGTAAAAAGGTACTTCAAACTCTTGTGGTCAATAAACAACGCAAATTTTTCCCCATAGAGATAATGACGCCAAATCTTCAGTGCAAATACCACTGCCGCTAACTCCAGGTCATGGGTAGGGTAGTTCTTCTCATAAATCTTCAGCTGTCGGGACGCGTAGGCAATCACTCTACCGCCCTGCATTAAAACAGCCTAACCCGACCTTAGACGCATCGGTGTTTACCTCAAAACTTTCTCTTTTGCTCTCCAAATCGATGAGTGAAAGAAGTGTGATCAATTGGTTGACTTATATGTATTGGATGAGTTTAAACCTTAGCCATTGATTTTGTGTGCGCACATATCTCGAGGCTTGTCTAATGGTCCACCTTCATTCAATCATTTACCATGTCATGCATGAGTGACTCTACAAGTTGACTCATTTGACTTGTAGATTAGTTGATACGTATCGCGATGCACATCATGTGTCAATTGATTTATCTCAATACTTTAGGCCCAATTAATTTGATGAAGTCCAAGAATTAGCTTGCAAATTCTTGGAAAAACATGATGGAAAGATATGACAGGATGGCATTTTGGTAATTACGCTGTGTGTACGACGTTTTTCGTCGAAATTCCATCATTTTGCCCTCCGAAACGGCAATTTTGCTATTTTAGGAAAGTTGTGTTTAGCTTATAACTTTCATTAGGAATTTCCGTTTTTATTGCCGTTTGCGGCATTTGTTTTTATTTTTTCTCTAGTTTCCAGTTTAGGGCTTTTAGGGCTTTTTGGACTTTTTACTATTTTTGGCAAATTTTAGGGTTTCGCTATTTAAGCGACCTATTGGATGTAATTCGCAGTTTTTGGCTGGAATAAAAGAATTTTCGAACTTTGGCTTAAGTTCTGACCTAGATCGAGTTGTTCGTAGATTCGTTCAACTGGTTTAGAAGATCTTCGTTGCGTCGGTTGGTATCGAGCACAACGGCGTGATTGGAGAAATCATGCCGCCAAGAGAAACCAGCCGTATCGAGGAGGTGTATGACCGTGACAATCGAATCGACAAATTGGCCAAATAATTGACCAACGTATGGGCGCGGTGGTAGAACAATTAACTTGCCAAAATCGATCGGTTGTTGGGTCGAATATGGATCGTGTCCGTAACCATCGAAGGGAACTTGTTGGTGATGAACCGAGGGAGATTCTTCTACCGAAGGAGGATGAGTATGTTGAGGCACCGAGAGAGCGCTACGAGCGCGTGCGATTGAGGATGATCGCGAGCGGTGGGAGTGCAGGATGAAGACGGTGGTCCCGAATTCCATGGCACCCTTCAACCGAAAGAATTCTTGACCGGTGGGCGGCTTCGATTGAAGAAGTCCTAGAATTCAAAGGTGTGCCGAAAGCAAGCGTGTGCAATCGGTTGCGACAGATTCCGCAACAGGGCCACGGCTTGGTGGCAACAACGAAGTTGATGCGGAATAGGAATGGAAAGGCGAAGATCACCTCGTGGGAGAATATGAAAAAACACTTACGGCCGAGTTCTTGCCTTACAATTTCCGACGCCTTATGTATCGAGAGGTTGCGAGAATGCGAGACAAGGGGCAAAGTCGATAGATGATTACACTATCGAGTTTTACCGGTTAGTCGCTAGAAACGAATGCAGAGACCGACGACCAATTAGTGGCGCGGTATATTGGTGGATGAGGGTGCGAGATCCAAGATGTCGTAAACACGTTTGATCCGGCTTCCTTATCTGCAGGCGCACACCAGAAAGCATTGTTGGTGGAGAAACAACAATGCGTCGGGGTGTCGGTAATGCTTCCAAGAATGTTAGTGTTGGGACATCCAATACGGAGGTAATACCGTTGCAATTAACCTGCTAGTCGCACGAAAAGACCTAGCACTAGTTGGATTAAATGCTTCGGTTGTGGCGAAGTTGGTCACAGGAAGTCAGAATGTAAAGGGAAGAAGGCTCTCTTTATTGAGAACGAAGAGGAAGACGAAGGGGAAGAGGCCAACATCACTGCAGAAACCGACCTTTGATACTTCGACAACACGAAGAGGAGATCGTGATTTGGAGATGTGGGTACTTGCCTTGGTTGTGAGGCGTTCTTGTATGACTCCTAGAGCTGTCGCTGATGATGAGTGGGCATGGAATAACATCTTTCAGTCCAAGTGTACCATCTTAGGCAAGGTGTGCAGGTTCATGATTGATGCATGCAGTTGCGAGAATATCGTCTCAGTTGAAGTGGTTCAGAAGTTGGGCCTTGCAACTGAACAACACCCCAAGCCCTACAAGCTAGCTTGGCTGAAGAAGGGTGGTGAGGTGAAGGTGTCGAAACGCGCCTTGGTGACTTTTTCTATTGGTGATAACTACAAGGATTCAGACTGGTGTGATGTTGTGGCTATGGATGCTTGCCACTTGTTACTGGGACGTCCTTGGCAGTTTGATAGGGGAGTTGTGCATGATGGCAGAACCAATAAATACACCCTTATGTTCAAGGGAGTGAAGATTGTTCTAGTACCTGCCAAGGATCCGGAGGAAGTTAAGCCTACTAAAGAATCTAGCAGCTTGATGTCTTTGGCAAGATTCGAAGATGCATTACAGGATTCTGAGGTAGTTTACATCTTGATGGGAAAGGAGGTAGATAGAGATGTTGATGTTTCTGAAGCTGCAATTCCTATTGTGAAGGAGTTTTGTGATGTTTTCCCTGATGAGATGCTAGAAGGACTGCCACCATTGCGTGATATTCAACATCAGATTGACCTTGAACCTGGTGCGTCACTACCTAATAGACCACACTACCGAATGAGTCCCAGTGAGCATGATGAGTTGCGCAGACAGGTTGAAGAGTTATTTTCGAAGGGATTCATCCGTGAAAGTCTGAGTCCGTGTGCAGTACCAGCCCTCCTTACACCAAAGAAAGATGGCTCCTGGCGGATGTGTGTGGATAGTAGAGCAATCAACAAGATTAGTGTCAAGTATCGCTTTCCTATCCCTCGCTTGGATGATTTACTTGACCAATTGAGTGAAGCAAAAATTATTTACAAAACTGGATTTGAAGAGTGGGTACCACCAGATTCGCATTAGAGTTGGTGATGAGTGGAAAACTGCTTTTAAAACCAGGGAGGGGCTGTATGAGTGGTTAGTCATGCCGTTTGGGTTGTCAAACGCACCTAGCACCTTCATGAGAGTCATGAACCAGAGCTTGAGACCTTTGATAGGCAAGTGTGTTGTGGTATATTTTGATGATATATTGATATACAATACTAACGAGGAGGAACACCTCCAGCACGTGCGAGATGTTTTGACTATCTTGCGCAGGGAGAAGTTCTATGCTGCGATGAAGAAGTGCTCATTTTTGACACCGAAGGTCCTTTTCTTAGGTTATGTCATTTCTGGAGAAGGGAGGTTGACGAGTCTAAAGTAGAAGCTATCCGCACTTGGCCTAGACCCACCACCGTCATGGAGGTTCGCAGCTTTCATGGGTTGGCTTCCTTCTACAGGCGGTTCATTTCACACTTCAGCAGTATCATGACCCCAATTACAAACTGTATGAAGGGCGTGAAGTTTGGGTGGAGCAACGAGGCAGATGAAGCATTCCAACTAATCAAGGTGCGGTTAACCACTGGCCCCATTCTGGTGTTACCAGATTTTCACCTACCTTTTGAGTTGCATAGTGATGCATCCAAGGTAGGCATTGGAGCTGTCTTGAGTCAGAATAATAGGCCTGTTGCCTATTTCAATGAGAAGCTGTCTGGGGCGAAGTTGAGGTATAGCACATACGATGTGGAGTTCTATGCAGTGGTACAAGCCGTAAAGCATTGGCGGCATTATCTTTTCCACAGAGAGTTCGTGCTGTTTACAGACCATGAGGCATTGCGACACTTACATGGGCAGAACAAGGTCTCGACCAGACATGTTTCCTGGGTGGCCTATTTGGAGCGCTTTACTTTTGTGGTGAAACACAAGTCTGGTGTGACCAACAGAGTTGCTGATGCCCTGAGCAGACAAACTTTTGAGCCGCATGACCATTGAGGAACCTGGGTTTTCCTCCTTCTTTGATTTGTTTACTACTGATCATTTCTTTGCTACTATTGTGGAGAAGGTGCGGAGTGGGGAGCGTCCTGATTACACACTCCAGGAGGGTTTCTTATTTCGGGGCAACTAGTTTTGCATTCCTAATTACAACTGAGATTGCGATTATTATAGAGTTGCATGGAGAGGGACATGTTGGGCGTGATCGCACTTTGCAAATGGGTGCGGGCCTCTTACTTTTGGACTACCATTCGCAAGGAAGTGGACGAGATATGTATGTGCGGTGGTCTGGGACTTGCCGACTTTCGAAGGGTACCGCAATTAATGCTTGGGTCATATATGCCTTTGCCCATTCCGGAACACCATGGGTTGATATTAGCATGGATTTCGTCTTTGGGGTTGCCTAGAACACAATGGGGAAATGACTCTATTTTTGTGGTGGTTGACCGTTTTTCCAAGATGGTTCACTTCATCCCATGCAAAGAAGACCACCGATCTTTGTAAAGGTGGATCACCGTTTTCTTTCGGGAGGTGTATAGATTGCATGACCTTCCTACCTTGATTGTTTCAGATCGGGACACCAAATTCCTTAGCCATTTTTGGCGCGGTTGTGGGCTATGGTGAACACGCAATGAAATTTAGCGGTGCTTATCATCCGCAAACAGATGGGCGGTCAAGTTGTCAACCGTTCGTTAGGCAATCTTTTGAGGAGCTTGGTGGGTGAGAATGTCGGGAGTTGGGACTTCAAGTTGAGCCGGCGAATTTGCACACAACTATCTATCTTTGTTAATCGAAGTCACCGAGTTTAGTCCTTTTCGGGTTGTGTATTCGGTACTACCTCGAGGTCCTCTTGATCTGCTACCGGTGCCAAGTAAGACTAGATGGCATGGCAAGGCGAAGACTTTGTTAGTGGGTCGCAAGAGATTCATCAATCATCAAAGATAACTTGCGAAAGGTTCTTGACAAAGTACGAACAATATGCGAGATCAGAAGAAGCGTCACGTGGAGTTTGAAGTGGGTGACTTTGTGTGGGCAGTTCTCACTAAAGACTGGTTCTCTGTGGGCGATTACAACAAATTGTCAGTTCGGAAGATTGGCCCTGTGGAGGTTCTTGAGAAAACTAATCCTAATGCTTACAGATTGAAGTTGTCAAGTCACATTCGCACGGCTGATGTATTTAATGTCAAACATCTTGTTCCCTATTATGAGGATACGTCTGATGATGACAATTCGAGGGCGAATTCTGTCCACCCTGGGGAGAATGATGAAGTCAAAAAATTAGCTTGCAAATTCTTGGAAAAATATGATGGAAAGATATGACAGGATGACATTTTGGTAATTTAGTTGAAGTTCGGGTGTTTGAGTTTCGGCGTTCGAGGGCATGGGTTGATTGGAAACGGTGTGGAGATCACGGCTCACAGCTATGCTGTGACTACGACGTTTTTCGGCGAAATTCCATCGTTTCGCCCTCCGAAACGGCAATTTTGCTATTTTAGGAAAGTTTTGTTTATCTTATAACTTTCATTAGGAATTTCCGTTTTTATTGCCGTTTGCGGCATTTATTTCTATTTTTCGTCTAGTTTCCAGTTTATGGCTTTTAGGGCTTTTTGTACTTTTTACTATTTTTGGCAAATTTTAAGGTTTCGCTATTTAAGCGACCTATTGGATGTAATTTGCAGTTTTTGGCTGGAATAAAAGAATTTTCGAACTTTGGCTTAAGTTCTGACCTAGATCGAGTTGTTCGTGGATTCGTTCAACTGGTTTAGAAGATCTCCGCTGTGTCATAATTCCACATTACATATGGCCACATTAAAGCTAGTCTAAAAACCATAATTAACTCACAATAAACTTACCTCATAAGCCACTACCTCGGTCGCACGTCGACACGCAACTCGAGGTACGTCTTTGTTCGTCTCGCCACCGATATGCCCCTCGTGTACCTTACCCGCACATTTTCGAAATTGATTAGTTGAAATTGTTCAATCCTTTATCTACATAATACAAGCATCAAACAAAAACAACATACCTCGGTGTCGACTCCCGAGGTTTGTACATATGTATCACGACAAAGTGGGTCCCACGTACGACCCTGAAATGAATGATGTTGATTGATTGATTGATCAAATAGAGTTATAACCCTTAAAATGTGAATTCAAGATTTAATATGACTTGTTGAAGTACGTGAAAGCCTGGGGAACATTGTAAGGCTTTGTAACCAACGTTGGGTTGGTTTGGTTGTAAGTAAACCAACTAGGAAATTATACAGTAATTTCATTTTAAGCTATTGAATATTGTTGTTCATTGCTTTGATATCTATCCTTGGGAATTCCATTCTAATTGTGATTGAGTTGTCCGAGGGCAAGTGAGTCAACGGTGATCCTTGGGAGGAGTGACTGGCTGAAGTAACATCTCAGGGTCATGACCTCGGGATGCACCGCGTTAGATATTAGTTCGTGACGGGATGTAAGTTTTTAGCGTGGTTATTCCAGGAAGTCTCACTATCTCGTGGGTTTATGGCTCGTGAGTGTACCAAGTCCTAGAGCCCAAGTCTTAAGGGTTTGCCAAGACTTAACGACTTATTGGTCGGGACTACTTGCGCCTCTCTGTTTTGCATCTTTGGACACTCATGTATCGATTGCATTTGATTTATTTACAGTGTTTATTGATTCATGCGTCTTTATATCTTTTTTTTATCTGCATGAATATAGATTGTTTTATTTACTTCAAAATGTTGTTTAGTATCCTACTGGCGTTACTTACCTGGGCTCGTCATTCTTGTGTTTGACTGAGTGCAGATCCGCAGTCGAATAAGGGAAAGGGGCCAATACTTGGAGATCTACTGTAAGGACATTGGAGCGGCCTCCCCTCTCTTACTTTTGTAGGTTTTGTATTACTTATACATATTATTTTTGATAACAAGGGGTATATGGGTTTGTGAGATACATTGGAACATGTATATGATATGAATTCTCTTTCCTCAGTTTATTATACATGTCGACAGTTTCATGCGGGGTTTCCACATGACAACTGATTTGTATAGAGTTGTTTAGATTTGTTTAAGTTGAATTCGCTTCCGCATAAACTTTGATAACTTACAAATTTGAATAACTTATTATAAAAGTAATGAAAAATGGTTGGGAAGGCTGACTAGGCTTGCGTTGACGTCGCGAGGATCGACTCAGGGTCCACGTAAGTCTAGGCGGCGGGGCCAGTTTGGATTGTGGAACTGGCCAAATTGGGGCCGTCACGAAACACAATAATGACAATTGCTCCGAGAGCTTTAGCGCTCCAACCTGCATGCACCTCTTTGCGACAACAACACACATAGACTTGTGACAAAAACTGACTAGCTCAAGATTATTTCAAACTAGCTACAAAAATCTTTATATCATTTAGGGCTTAAGTTTTAAAATTCATTGGTATTCCACCCCAACTTTATTTAATGACCAAAAAAACACCAGTTTTTGTCGCGACCACCCATATATAAAAACAATTCGTTTTTTTTTCTAACATTGACAATTATGGAATAACCATAATACTGCAAGTTAAACTTTTTTTTCTCATATTTGCTTTTATACGGTTTTACCTCGTTGCCTATTCTTTTCCACTATTCATTGTCCATTTTCATGCACTACAACAAAATACAAAAATAGCGACGAATTTTTCCATTGCTATTCTTATACGACCCGTCGCTATTTCGAAATAGCGACGAGTGTCAGAAATAGCGACGGATTAGTGATGGGACCCATCGCTATTTTCTGACCGATTGTTAAAAAAAAATATTTTGAAAAACGCTATTATTTTTAAAATAAAACAGTTGTATTTTTAAAATAAAAACAGTTTTATTTTTAAGGGCGAGGCGGTGGGGCACCACCGAATCCTCCACCTTTACCGCCACCAACACCGCTACCAAATCCTCCACCTTTCCCAACACCAGCACCACCACCGAACCCTCCACCTTCCCCGCCACCAACACTGCCACCAAACCCTCCACCTTTGCAAAAGCCTCTACCTATACCACCACTACCACCACCACCTCTGCCACCTCCTCCTCCTCTTCCACCTCCACCGCCGCCAGATCCAAAACCCGCCACTGCACCACCACCTGCACTACCACCCACACCAATGCCAAACGTCTTCTCATCCTCATCACCACCCTTCACAACAAGCAAGTCTCTAGCAAGGACAACATGGTTGTGGTTGTGCGGTCGACGGGAGGAGCGAAGAGTGAACATCGGGGCAGAGATGGGTTTATGGGGAGAACGGCGAGAGAGGCGAGACAGGGCGGCTTGAGAGGGGGCGGCTGGACAGACGGGGCGCGGTGGAGAGAGACGGCGGCTGGAGAGAGGGCCCGGTGGAGAGAGGCCTGAGAGAAATCGGTGGAAAGAGGCCGAAGAGTGAGAGAGAGGTTAGAGAGAGGGGCGGTGGAGAGGGGGAGAGAGGCGAGGAGGGTTTATAAGTGGGAGGGATTAAGGTTTGTTTTTAAGTGTAAGAGAGTGTGGGCCCCACTGCTACGTAAGTTTAAAATTATCTATTGGGCGGGAAAATTTCCGCCCAACAATTAGCGACGGGGCCGTCGCTAACCTCGTCGCTGAAGCAGTCAATTGGTCAACGATGGGCCCCGTTGCTATTTGGGTCATTTTTTGTAGTGATGTGATTCTCCAATATATCTCCAATGGTTGTGAAACAGGCTTGATTTTTAATACGATGTGGTTACAACACTATACAAGATTACAATATTAAGAACATCTTTACCTTTCTAAATAAGTGATTTTTTGTTTTATAATTTTTATGTTACCTTTATCTATTATGTGACTCAACCAAAAAAAATTGTCTAAAAAAATATTTTTTTTTGAAGACAACCAAACAAAATTGAAATAGCTATCAAAGTTGTATATTTTTTAGACAAAATGTTTAAATTAAGATTATTCTAAAAAATGTAAAGTTTGGAATTGCCGAGTCTATCAATGCAAAGTTTTTTTTTATCAAATAAAATACATTTATTTATTTTTTGGTTACAATATGCTTCTCCATTTGATGGTCGATCGGCTGATTTGCCAAAAGAAAGAAATGAAAAAAAAATATTTCTTTTGGAAAAGGTGAAAAGAAATATTATTTTTTGTGTTTGTTAAAGAGGTAAGAAAAAAATTGAAAAAAAAAGAAAAGAAAATAGTAGGTCACAAATCCCACTTTATTTTTGCTAGTCCAGTTTGATATTTGTATTTGACACACCGTTGCTTGGATCCTTTGAATAAACGTGATCTCACGTGTCATACATCTCGATGCAAAAACGCAAATTACCATCCATAGCTAACAACCGTGTCTTAAAAAACATGTCAACCAAGTAGTTTCCTTTAAAATCAAATCAAAGAGAAGTTCTCAAACGGTCGTGGTTGAGCAACTCCCTCGCTGCCGGGTGCGGCCGCGTATTGGTTTCGGGGCTCGCGCATATCGAGGTTTTCATCGATTGATCGATTAGGTATGGTTTCTCACTCTCTACTCTTGATTTCAATTGAACAAGGGCTTGAGTGTTTTAAACTGGAATTTAGCTTTATGTGATTTGGGTTCAATGAGAGAATGAAGGGTTCTTGGTTCAAGTTGAAGAAATGGATTTTGATGATTCGACTTGGCAAAACTAGGGTTTTGGCGTGCATTTTGTGATTAAATTGTATGATATAGATGGTTCTGGAAAGTATTAGAGCTGAAATTCAAAAGGGAGAAGTACATTTTGAGGGTTGAATATCCCTTCAATTTCTCTCCGCGTGCTTTCAGTTAATTCGAGAAGCATTTTCGTTTTTGAAGAAATAGTCAACTTGAGCAACGTATTGAGCAAACACTAGTGTTTGGTTTTTCATTCTGTTAGATAAGGCTCATTGATACTGAATGTCAATATTCGATAACATAAGTTGGGAATATTAACTTTACTGCTTATGGCCTGTTCCGTTCACATTCATGGGAGACCCAAGATCGTGAGATTAGTTTGCATTGGGATTAACACGTGGGTTTATATTTTGTTCGGTTGGGAGTATTAAGGGTGAAATTAAATATGATTGCAATAGGTAAATTTATTAAAGTGTCCCTCCATTTAAGTTACATATCCAAATCAAATAACCGTGGCTTCTCCCCATCTGAGTTCCTGCATCGTGAGGCCGTCTTCATCGTAACTACCCTTCACTGTATTTTAGTTCATCATTTTCTCTTCATCGTTCTCATATCTCTCTCTCTCTCTCTCTCTCTCTCTCTGTGGTGATTGAATTGGGTGATTTTGTTGGTGACGATTCAAGGTGATTTAATAGTGGAAACTCAAAATTTTGGTTTAGGAACTGTGGTGTATAAGTGATTGTATGTGCTGTGTGTGTGATTAAAAGAGACAGTTGGGACTTTTGGTTTTGAATTCAAGTTGAGAGAGGTGAGATATAGAGAGGAGATGAGGAGAAAGGCCAAACTGAAAAAAAAAATTGATTTGATTGAAAAAGCTATGTTTTGTGTTAGTCTCCGCACACCATCGAAATCGCCCGTCTCTCACAATTCGTCTCTCACGATTTGGTTGAAGAGGAAGGGAGGGGTAGTATGGTAATGTTTGAAGCCCAAACATTGGGACTAATTAGTACCACCAAAAATGATGGTTTACTTTAGCCACCTGTATTGAGTATTAGATAGTCCCGTGGGCTAGTTAATCCGCCAAGCGAATACCGGATTAGCCAATCCAGTGTGGCTAATCCGACTTAAGACCATGAAGCGAATAGGCCATTAGTGCTTACATGAAACCTATGTACTATTTTTGTTATTAATGTGTATTCTATATTTCTATTGGTTATAGTACTTTATTTAAAGTATTAGATAACTTGGTTCGAGTTGTATCAATACGAAGTCTAAGAACTTTATAACATTTCCAATCATAGAGAACCTTCCCATTGGTTGATCACATGTTAACATCATCATACATATAGTCTAAGAACTGTATAACACGTCCAATCATAGAGTACCTTCCCATTGGTTGATCACATATTGACATCATCATACATACATACACACACACACACATATATATATATGAAAATTAAATATTCGTGGAATATATGTGTTATTCCATTACTTATGTGTTTCATTTAAGATTCGTAAAGTTTGGGAAAATAGAGTTTTGATTTTAAAAATGTAATTTGCTACCCATCACCATGATTTTGGAGTCCGTAGAGTTTACTATGGCAGAGGTATCTAGAAGAGTGCTTTCACTAAAACATTTAAATTTATTTGCAATTGAATTAGGTGGATTTCTATCTTACTAAGTAGATGTGTTGCTTCGTGAGACTAAAATTTATTTATCAATATTTCATCACCAAGCCACAATTTCTAACTATGTTGAGGATGTGAGTCCCACTTGTCAGAATCTTCATATTACTAGGTTTCTTATTGATCGTGAAGCCAACGAGGTCTCTAATCTCTAGCTTCTTTTGGACCCGATTAGGGTCCTTCGTAATTCTCTATGTACGGGATAAAAGAAATTGGCTACTAGATAAAAGTGGTCATCACTAATCAAGTCTATGTTCAACCACCTTATTACCCCGGGTCATAATTACCTTACACCTGCAATAAATTCATATGGAAGAGCCCAGTTCCAATTCAACACAAGGTTAGAGTGTTTGTGTAGCTTGAGTATCTTAATAGATTAGCAGTTGTGGAGCTTGTGGTAGCCTCTAAAGAAGGTTGCCTCACATTTCATTGTTTCTTGATTGGCGTTCATTGTGCCATATGGAGAATGTGACTATCGATCATATGTTCTTGGAATGCAGTTGCTCTAAAGAATATGGCGACAATGTGTAGGAAGTTTGGTGTGTTAGAGATGATTGTTGATGATGGATGGTAAATCCTATATTCCTATTCCAAAAAAATAAAATAAAAAAGGTTTGCATGGAGTTACAAAGATGTTTAAGATTGCGAGGAAGGCAATATTGCTGGGGCGTTATGACGTGTGGTTAGAATGAAACAAAAGAATCTTGGAGGACAAAAGCACCAATATGGAGGGTATGTAGGAGTTCATCAAATATAGCGTTGCCATGTGGTTGGTTAACTTATGGTTAGAAGTTTGGGATTTACCATGGAGAAATGGTGTAGAAATTGGACAATTTTAGCATGACGTCCTACTATTAAAAAATCAACTATGACTACGAAGTCTGTTCATTAGGCATTTTGGCTTACTACCATAAGTGGCATTTATCACGTTTTTTTTTATTAGTAAGGGCAATGGATCGACCAATGCACAATAAGCTTGTCTTGCTATGATGGCAATGGTCATTATGGCTAAAATAGTTGCTTTTTTTGGTATGGTGTTGGTGTAACATACAATGTAAGAATATTTGTGGGTATTAAGATTAGTAGTCTACTCATCATTCGTAGGAAGATTAGATAACATTGATTGCAAGATGTCTCCTAGATGGTCACCTAGGTGTTTTGGGGCAAAATTGCATAGGTAGCATAAGAGGGGGGTGTCCTTCTAAGTATTTTTTAGAAATTTGAAGGGGCTATTTTCAATTAAGTTTGATAATAAGAATACCTACCCAACAACAAAATCTTAACATAATTAAGGTTACATAAGGACGTAAAGACTTATCAGTATTTTTGTAGTATATATCGAAAAAGAATCATTGTGACTAATAGACAATTAGTGTTGCTTAATGACCTACACGTAAATAAATAAACGTCAATGACCTTGATAAGGTACCCAAATTGGAGGTCTCGAGCGACAGAGAGAACTTGAGCAGCTTTATTAATGAATGAAAAAGGTTGGGTTACAACCAGAAAGGTGACCCCCTAAATCCAAGAGGAAAGACTCTCTCCTCTCAACCAAGACAACAAGTCTCCCAAATTACAATATATCTCATACCTAACACATGAACACTACTCTATTATATACCTACCCACTGACTCTCTATTCACCTCTCTGTGGTTTAGACACACTGACTAACAACCTACTCACACACTAGACTTGTGGGCACATCCGGGCCCACACTTGGAGAAATTGCAACCAATTCCTTTGGCATTGATTCCTTGCTCCCCTTGGCCCTTCTCGTATACCAATTCGAAATGGGTGGCCTAACAAACCTCTAAATAAATGTTGTTTTGTTTGCCTAGGCATTGCCAAAGCGATGCTAGGCATCGCCTCATCGAGGCAGACTCAAAAACCAACTGTCCTCTCCACAATGGGTCATAAGTTCCTAACTCTTAAAGGCGTTGAGAACATGATAAACAAGCGATTGTACTCTGTGTAAGTGTGTGTATATTTTCTAGTGGGTTTGTGCTGGTTTGAGTTAGTCCCATATACGCATGCTGCTTTCTATTTTCTTGCGACACGTTCAAATGTTAAGATCCCTTTAGGAGTGTGATAGTTGGTCCCCTGAACGTGGTGGCCTCTTATCCTTGGTGCCCCTAGCCTTTAGCAATGTCTGTGTTTGTTCACGGAACAACAAATTCAATTTTTTGCTGGTCCTTTTGTGTATTGTCGTCACATTTGATATACCGTAACCTAGTTACTGGAATACCTAACATAACAAAATATGTTTCATTAAATTGTTTCACGTATTCCCCTATATCTTTCCCTTATCGTTGGTCTTTTTTTGTACATTTTCTTGCAGTAAAGGCAGAGGAAAGAAATATGAGTTCCCTAAGGAGCATGTTAATTTCAGCAGCTACTAAAGGCGTTAGTGAGGCTCGAGCAAGGATATTTGGTCATGTTCTAAATCCTACAGGGCGAGAGATCTCCTCACATGATTTTGATTTTGAGGAAAAAGCTCATTGGTGAAAAGGTTTCACATCTCTTGGTGGTACCCACATGATATCAAGAAGGATGATCCTCTTGTAATGGCTCGTCAAGAGCAAGAGTAATAAATTCTTTCCTCTTTATATTTGTATAGCTTTTGAAGTATTTCTTACATCTCTTGGCATATACATCTTATTTAGAGTTTTAATTTTTTTATTGGGTTGTATTTTATTTTTATTACATAAAATGAACGTAGCAGAAATGAGGATGCTTAGGTGGATGTGTGGTAAAACTCGTAAAGATAGAATAAGAAATATAGAAATTCAAAGACAAGTATGAGTTGCACCAATTGATACAAAGATTAGGGAAGGGCGGTTGCAGTGGTTTGGTCACTTAGGTAATAGAGATGGCGAAAAATATATATATAGGCAAACACGGCCTACAAATGCCCCAACTAGAAAACTTGACTCAATAGAAACTGTAGAAATTCGACGTGGTAGGGGCAGACCAAAGTTAACATGGGATGCATTAATTAAGAGGGATTTGAATGGTTTGAAAAGCTCACCATCAATTGCACTTAATCGAGCACAATGGAAAAGTTTGATCCATGTAGCCGACCCCAGTTAATTTGGGACTGAGGCTATGTTGTTGTTGTTGTTGTTGTATTTTATTTTTAACTTATCTTTCTTCTTAGATTCTGCATGTGATGCTCAATAGTTTGTGGCCATTAAGAGAAGTTTAGGCCATTGAGACAACAACAACAACATAGCCTCAGTCCCAAATTAACTGGGGTCAGCTACATGGATCAAACTTTTTCATTGTGCTCGATTAAGTGCAATTGATGGTGAGCTTTTCAAACCATTCAAGTCCCGCCTAATTAATGCATCCCATGTTAACTTTGGTCAGCCCCTACCTCGTCGAATTTCTACAGTTTCTATTGAGTCAAGTTTTCAGTTTAGGCCATTGAGAAAGAAGGTGAAACGTTTATCATGTTGTTGAAATTTGAAGGCTAGCGAGTACCAGTGTCACCGTAGTTTTTTGTTCATTTATTTATTTACATCTTGGATGAATTGATTCCCTCGTTTGCACATGTTTGTGGTGAATCTCCTGAATTCTTATGATGAAATATAGTGTTTAGCTGTCGTATTGGATTTTATGTAGCACTTTCAGTTCAAGCATTGGCCAATGAGATTACTTGTTAAGAAAAGCAGCTAAAACCTACAAATTTTCAGTTTTTCTAATATAAATGTATTCTTTTAGAAGTCACTTCAAAGCAAATCCAGCGTACCAGTGTTTGCTACTGTTTACATGTCTCAGCTTACTGCTCATCCGAGCATTGCAGTCCAATTAGAAATTTACAAGTAGTAATGTCGCACCATGCGTTTCTTTCTGGTATCTTGTCAGTTATGCTAGCTAGTTTTACTAGTTGAGGAACATTGTGTCTCGTTTTTTTTTTTTTTTGGAACTTTCTGGTATTGAATGAACTGGTGGATTATTCCTCTCTACTACTGCCATATTAGAAAGTAACATTGAGCTATAGTTATATTCTACAAATCCAGCATAAGACATCCTTTTTGATCCTATGAATAGGATTAAAAGGAGGTCTTGAGCTGTATTTCTAGAATAGTATTATGGTCTCAAAGTTGCCTTTTGATAGATTTCTCCAGTGTATGTTTGGGTAGCTCGAAATATTCCAATGCCCTCATTAAGTTGTATTTTGCATTTGACAGGCGTTTATCAAAGCTTGAAATGCTGAAGCGTCGCGGGAAGGGACCACCCAAGAAGGGCCAAGGAAGACGTGCGATGAAACGTAATAAGTAGAGGTAATGGTAAATGACCTTTAGATTTTTGCAGTAGCGTTGGAACGATACATCTATGTTGAGGCCATGTAATAACAATTTCTACTTTTAAATTTTATTTTTAATTTCATTTTCTTTTAGAATGACTAAATGACCTAATTTCAGTTAAGTGACAATTTCCAGCATTTGATCATGCCCAAAATTGTCCTGACAAATAAACTTGAGACGGCTCGCTACTTAGTATTATTATCTGACAAATAAACTTGTGTTCGGTGTTCTATTATATTTTACTGCTGAAAACTCTTCGTTTGGATCAGTGATCTTGAGTGCTGATTTTGTAACTGCGCACTAGAACAATCTAGGTGCTGATTCGAGCCTTGGCAGCAACAAAAAGTGAGATGCTATGCATGAGAGAGTGATGTGTAGAAAATAATTTTTTTTAAAAGTTCTGGTGCTAGCAGCGCCAAGACCGCCACAGCGTTTCAACGCCCATAACGAATATGTGTGAGTTTTGGGTGTTATTTAGTCCCTTTTTTGGTGCCTATTCGCATCAAAACTCACATCTTTGTGGATAGACATCAAGTCTCTTGATTTTCTATAAATCAAAGATATCTAGTAAGTACTAAACACATTGAGACATTAAAAAATATTGAAACACAAAAGGCTTTTGAATCAAAGTGTGTTATTGTGTTCATAATATCATTCTCTCAAAAGTTCTACAAAGAGTGTTCTTGGTTAGAGTTGTGTTACACACACATCATCCAACAACCATTAGAGGCTTGATTGTATCATGAAGGCAAGTTTCGATTTTCTCATTGTGCATACGCGGTTTCGACCGGTAGGAAGAAATCTTATCTAAAAGAGAGTGATTACACATCTCAAGTCTTTGTTTGGTTCCTTCATTCTCATCTTGCATTCTCTGTCCGAAGATTTGTTCCAACAATTTTTAGACAAGATTTATTCTCCATGTCTTTTTCGGATGAGATTCTTGGTAATTTGTGAAAAGGACAACGACTACGGGTAATTTTGATCAATTGCTCTCAGGTTTGGATTTAGCAATCTATCATGAAATTCTGGTATGTGTTCACTATTAATTTATGCATACGTTCATGATCGCAATGATTAATGATTGAAGATATACTATTGAATTCTCATGAATTGATGAATATATCTACTTTGACCAAGATATGTATATTTTGATGCCCTTTACGTATGCTCTTTTGTGTTTGCATGACAATAACGATGGCATTTGTATTATTATTACATGGAGTCAAGCCATTTGTTGACCATGATTTTGTAAATCATGGCTAGGCTAAATATGGATTACACATGGCTATATTGTTATAATAACAATAATAATAATAAGAGCATCTAGAAGTGGCAGTGGCAAATAAATTGTCAATAGATGATGCATCCGTGTAATTGAAACGGTGAGAGTCGTGTGTCTTGATTTTTGAAGACCAGTCTCAAAAATATTAATTTGGCAATTTGAGTGAATTAGATGCACATATATATTGCTTATGTGTGTGACATGATAAATGTGACAAGTGAATCATGATTATAGAAGATCGATGCACAAACAAATATATGTATGGTATATATATTGCTTGCTTGTTGTAGCTAATTATAATCATTTGAACAAAACATATACGAAATTGTATATGCTTATGAGATCATATTATAACATGGGAATCTAGATGAGTTGTCTTAAAATTCTTCTAATGAATATAATCATGGAAATCTAGAAGATTTTTCTTCAAATATATCTAGTGAATAAGGAGTCCTCCTACTAAGAATGATAAAGTAAAGAGACGAAGAAGACAAAAGATGGATAAATCTTTGTGTATAGATTAACCTATTTGGTTGAAGGAAACATATGAGAAGTTAAAGGAACAAATAAGATTTGTCCTTAATTTGAAATGTGATCATGTTTCGTTTCAATATAATTCTTCATCAAGGGATGCTTTGTTTTTCGGAAAAAAGCGATCAATGATGAAATGATAAATTCAATTCTATTGAATCAAACTTGGGTTTTAGTTTTACTGATCTCTTACCAAGATCAAATGCAATATGAAACAAATTAGTATTCAAAGGGAATCGAATGCCAATAGAACTATAAATAATTAGTTCAAGGCTTGTTTGGTGGCTAAGGGCTACAAACAAAAATATGACATTGATTACTTTGTTACTTGAGTATCAATTGCAAGAGTTACATCCATTTGGGTGTTAATATGCTATGAAGAATGGTTGTTTCTTGAGGGCCAAAAAAATAGAGATTCATAGTAGAATCAGAAATAATTGCCCTAGCAGATGCAAGCAAGGAAGCAGAATGACTTAGGAACTTGTTAATGGAGATACCATTAACAAGTCATGTCTAGTTATATTAATCAATTGTGATAACAAAGCAACTCTTTATAAGGTCGCAAGCAAGACTTGTAATGGAAAGTCTAGACGTATAAGTCTACGACATAATCTTTTGAGACAATTACTCAAAAATGGAATCTAACAAGAATTTAGTGGATCCATTAACAAAAGGTCTTGTTAGAGATATGATGTCTCAGACATCAAAAGGAATGAGACTTAGGTTTGCCTAATTCGATCGTTACTTGATGGGAACTTAACTTAATTCTTTAAAATACAGAATAAGTTCAATGTGGTACTAACAAGTCAAGTGAAGATTACGGAACACTAAAAAAATTATATTATAAAAGTTCCCTTCTTGGTTCTAGTGTTGGTTTCTGCTTGACGGAGGTTGACAATTGGGTCTTAATAAGTCTAATAGAGTAACTCGCAGAATCACTTAAGTAGAATTATTTATATGGCTGTAGAAGTGTGGCCACTTCTTATGAGCTTAACCGACTCTAGAGTACTCAAGAAATACATGATTTGCACAAGGCCAAAATGTGCAATCAACATAACACTCTTACTTATATGAAATCGATATGTGCGATATTTTCGATTTTGTCGCAAGGGTTCTTGGTTCAAGATCCGTTCATCATAGTACCTGATGAAACTTTGAAGTGCTTGCACTAAGCGAAAAGTTCAAGTCGAAAATACACTTCTCATTTATGTATCGATTTCAGAATAATGCTATATGTTTTTTGGTCATGTTATTTCCTAAGTTTAATTTTCAATTTATATGTCTATATGATTTGAAAATGGGGGAAAATTGTAAAAAATAATTAAAAAAAAGTTATGGTGCTGGCGCTGAGCTTGGCGCTCTAATGTTAGCCTCAACACTAAGACCATAAGCTCTCGTTGTTTTTGGCGCTGAAGCACCGAGTCGGCGCCGCATTGCCCAAAACGAATAGGTGCGAGTCTTGGGTATTATTTGATCTGTTTTTGGTACCTATTCGCACCAAAGCTCATCTCTTTGTGGATAGACATCAAGTCTCTTGATTTTCTATAAATCAAAGATATCTAGTACGTACTTGTGGCGGCCCCAAATTCCGAGGCAAACCGAGCACCGCCACGTCGCCAGACACGTCGCCAGGTCATGCCACGTCACCTGCACACTGTCCATGACGACCCGCAAGCTAACCATCTAATACCCCAACTTAGTCAATTTCGATATTTAAATGATTATTTTCTCGAAATATACTAAGTTATAAAATTTTACAACTTAACTTATTAGTTTTAATTCATTTAAATTATTTTAGTAGCGGAAGTCTTAATGATATGCAAATAAGTAATGTAAACGAGTTTTGCATTGCTTAACAAACCTATCGGTGGAAACCCGGCAAAAAGATACCATGTATATCAATAAAGGCAAGAAAAAGGTATAATAAGTGTTAATATACATGTATCAGTAATAAGTCTCCCGAAATGATCCCCAAAAGATAGCACATACATAAATATATACACTTACACGTGAGGCTACTATAGCTCTTTAGATTTGGATCGTCGTATAATCTGCAACTTGCCACAAAAAATAATGACAAGTTCCAGTGAGTAAATCCCAGAAAATTCAGTTAGTAATCACAAGAAATCCAAGAAAAATAGCTACAATTCATGCAGATAAATTAAATAAACGGAAACGTAAAGCATGAATATAAGTCGCTGAGATAATCAAGAATATGGAACGCGAGTGTGGTGTATAGCTGTCGAGCCCTGAGACGCAAAATACTAAATCGAGAAGGCCTTGGAGGTGAGTAAATTCACGCATTCTCTTCACAGTCGAAATGAGGAACTCTGTTGGTCGAAAGGTAGATTTCCGCCCAACGCCTCAAATGAGAGGAACTCTGTGATGGAGGCGAGCCTCATGTTAACCCACTCTCGAGATCATCGACTCATGGAGATAAATCTGACGCGTAGTTTAAGGTATGACCAACACCGTAGCAACAATCAGATCGTCATTTACGAGAGAACCAAAAAGGGGTCATAACGTCATTTCGACCATACACAGACACACGCGGGAATAGAGTAAACATGCAAGCTGAATAGGCGAACAGTAGTGTAAAATAAATAAATTTATGAAGGAAATAAGTAAATTCTAAACCGATTTTCTTGTGGGTTTACTTATCTCAAGCAATCGCAATAATCCCTCCAAAATGTCCCGCTCACGGCTCGAGATGCGCACCCGACACCCAACTATAGTCTCCTAAGTCCTTGGTGTCCAATTATACCATTTTAATTATTTTAGAGTTACATTAAGTGAGTTTATAATGTGAGACCAAAAATTTAAAATTTTATTCCAAAAAATTTAGTTTTGACACACTTTTTGAGTTATACCGAGGTGCCAAATGCCTGAAAATGTCTCGAAAACTACTTTTCTATCTTTTCCCATTTTTATATTTTCTCTTATTTTTTTGGATTTTTGCATAATTTTCTACCTATTTTTCCAAATTTTCTATAATTTATTTTATTTAAAATTGTATTTAATTAATTTTTTTTAAAAATAAATTATTATTTAATAGGTGGCTGGGCCCGGGTCGGCCCGACCCAACTCTCTCTAAACCGTCCCTCTCTAGAGAAAACAAATGTCTCTAGAGCAGAGACTTTGGAGGTGAAGAATGATTTGAATTTTTTTTCTTTTTTCTTTTTATTTTTTATTTTCTTCAACCACAACAACTTCAACATCAACAGCTTCAACATCAAAACCCACAACACCATTAAAAGCCTCCAAATCACTTAAAAAATCCAAATACAACCATAACCACATCCATTGCTTACCTCGTCTAGGAAAGTGGCCGACGATGCCGCCAAGATGAGTGAACGTCGCGACAGAGGTGAGAGGCCGAGTTGAGGGTGAGGAGAGATCAAACGAGACGGTAAAGTAGTGTTGGAGAATAAGAAGAAGAAGAAGAAGAAGAAGAAAAAAAAAAAAAAAAAAAAAAATGAGAGGGAGAGATGGGAGTTCGGGTAGAGAAAGAGAGAGTGGGAGAGATTTTTTTTTTTTTTTTTTTTTTTTTAAATTTGTAGATAAAAGAGAGAGAAATTGAGGGATGGTGATGTGATAGGTGATGTAATGTGATGGGTAATGTGATGGGTGTTTTGACCTATAAACCCCGACTACCCATACACCCGCATTATGCGCGCCCCGCAGTGTCCCATGCTCTTGTAACTATACGCGGACAACGCGACCAACTAAAAATCCTAACACTAGTGCCACACAAATATTTAATATTAATACAATAAATTAACATGTGTCACACAAAAATAACCAAAATTACCTCGTCAAGCGTGCCATATACTTTTTCGCGGCGTCCACGTGGGTCCGAGTTTAGGGTCATAATTTGTGATTAATCAATTAATTAGGATTAATTAGAGCGAGTTGTTACAATCTTCCCAACTAAAAGAAATTTCATCTCGAAATTCGAACTTAAGTTAAACCTTTACCTTATAACAACTAGCTAGGGGTATCACTCCTGCATGGTACACTACCTCTCCTGGTGACACCCTCGTTCTTATGGTACTGCCATCGAACGGGTACTAGCGATATTTTCTTTCTCTTCAGAGTCTGTACCTTGATCTGGCCAACCTTAAATTAGAAATGTGGAAAACGTCAAAAACCCTTGCCAACTGGCTCAACAATCTCAACTGAAAAGTGACATTCCCAACTCGACAGACTATCTGAAATGACCATATGAATCTCGGTTCATGTTTTCCCTTAATCTCAAATCTCTTGTGACCTTTCAAGAAAGACTTTCAAGTAGACCAGTGGTCTACCTCAAAGCTCAGCCCATCGCGGTACTTATTCGCGTATTTCTTTCATGCTTGCTTAACAGTCTAGAATGTCGTCGTATGTGTCTGATCCTACCCGTGTGACCTTGCGCATCTCGAGGCACTATCCCGACTCAACTTGTCGACATTATCTGATATTGTATGAGACCTTAATCTAGTCTTTACTACAAAGCCTTTAAAATTTTTCGACCAATCAGCAACTGGTAAATCTCATTTTAAGCGCTCACATAAACCGCATTCTTTTCACATGTCACTTGACAACAATTGGGCGCCCTGGACATATACACAATCCCTTGTACCCAAATTTCGAGGTAATCGCGTTTTATCGAGATAAAGGTGCTTGCCAATTTGACACGGGAATAAAACTTCCGCGGCGATACTTTCGCTCTTCTGTCATCTCTGTTGACAACCCTGCAACCTACCATCTCGGCTCATGTCCTACCCAAAAACCTGTCAAATTACTTGATTGTAGTGAAAATATTATCAGACATTTCTTTGTCGTTTTGCTTTATTATCACCTTTAAGGTATTCAAAAATCTTTTATGGTGGTAAACAAACATGATTAACTATCGAACTACACTAGAAACTCACATGTTTAACCTCATATGAAAGCGAGTTCTAGATTCTCGAACATGGTTAAAAACACGCGTCCTCTTGCCTTGCTTGTAGCGTCGACTTCTCTAGCTGTACTTGCAAAACTTCTGCCCGAGTCCGTAGCACAATATGACTATGTTGTTCCTAAAGTGTTTCATCACATACATAGCCTTAATAAGATTACTAATTGACACTGAATCAAACCTGTTTAAATACTTGAACTATTTTTATATGAATCTCTAGTCAACAAACTGCGTTTCTATCAAATGTCCATCGCCGACTCCAACTTATGCATCGATAGAAACATAATTGTGTTATTCTCTGGGCACATGTGTACGCCTAGGCAGTAACAATATCCTAACAAGTCTGCAACTACGCCCGTCATGAGTAACACACTCTCATGTATAAGTCGCATATTGTCTCATCATGCCTTTATGCGATGCATACCTAACTAGGTCGTACCTCGCGCGTACAAGGGCTTAAAGAGTGTAACAACTCATACGATAAGGTTGACCCTTGATTCCCTTGATTCTCTAAAGAGTCGTGCATGTGTAAATTCTCGATCTATAGACAACACGCCTCATCCATTTCCTATCAGGATGTTAGACCTAATACATACATCAAAAGTCATTTCACTAACTCCAATTTCATCTCTTAACGTCTTCTCTTGGACTTCCTCAGTTAAAACTCCACTCTCCATCCTTAACGCATATCTTGAGTCTTCGACTTATCGACGGAATGATTAAGTCTTTATTTTTTTTAATAGCGATAATTTTTTTTGGAGTTAATTTTCGCGTTATTCTTTTGGTGTAGGCATCCCTTTATCCGGTTGGACTTAAAAAATCTAATTTTTATTTTATTTTTGACTTTGCTTGGTAGGTCTTGCTCAGATTTTCCAAGTTTCACCTGTGGACTAGTTGGAAAGCATGACCGACTATAAACCTAAAGGAATCATTTGTTGTCATTGCGAGTCTAAACTAATTGTTCAAAACCCAAATCATAATACATTACCTAGAACCTTCGTTCTCTGCCATGCAACTTAAACCTTATGATCCTTCAGACTAGTGACTAGCACGTGCTTAGTTCGATCAAAATCTTTGAGCTCTTAAAGCTTTCCACGTCCCTATTAGACATTATCCAAATCTTTCTGCGAGTTCTCATTTCGGTCGTCAAGTGCAAAATTTCTTGCGACTGAGTCATTTATAGATTTGTGAGAAATTTGGAATTATATGTTCCTTAAGTTAGATTGAGGTCGTTTTTGACCTTAGATATATTCACAAACTCTATCTTGGCTCACTCACTTGATTTTTTCTTTATCCAAAAGGTGGCAATGGGGCCCCACCGACCTCACGGACCGCGAACAAATCTCGACACTACAGTGGAGTTACTCAAGTTGCTATTCTTACAAGACTACTCCAGTGCTCTAGCCAGAGCTAAAAGAGCTCGTACTTGCTTTCCTATAGTTCCAAGACATCTCAATACTATACGCTTCCATAGAGTCTGCTGAAAACCTATTTCTCTCACGTCCTTTATCAGTTTTTGATCGTCGACCTAACGATCTATAAAATCTACAGTGTTGTCTAAGTTAGGCTTTTATTTATTCATTTATTTATTTAGCTATCCTCTATGATTTTCTATAATGTAGATCTCGCTTACAAATGTCAGTTATCGTACTACACACCCTGTACTTGTCAGCTCAGACAGCGATCTTTCCTGTCTTAGATATGTCATTTCCTTAAAAGGTGTTCAAGCCAATAAAATTTCTCGACTCACGACTCGTGGTTTGCATGAAATAATCATCTTACATCTTAGTCTCGACGAGATCTCGTGGGGTGATAATATATGTTTTCATGGATACTTTGAACTTCGTTTTAGACTGCCCTTCCTTACTCGTTGTAGTAACCAACCTGGTGGCATATTGCTTGAAAGTCCTGGCTTACGGAAACCTTTTTGACAATGATCATTTGTGAACCTAAAATAGGCATCCCACATGAATTTCATTAGGAAAACACCTTACCTTCAATTTTCGTCTTGCTGAGAGTATGGTAAGCGTCGACTCTGAATATGGTCGGGTTCTAACTCACCTATCACGTAGCTAGGTATAAAACAATATAACATCACCAGCTTTAAACATGTAGGAATCGAACTAATAGTTAAATTTTGTCCTTATCATACTATTCAAAGGCCATTTGAAATGTGGCCTTTAGCTTATGACGACAACGCTAGTATCGATAATGTTGCAATTGACACCACTAGGCTTTTGCGAACATTTAATCTAGTAATGTCATAGTTGCTCGCATCTAAAACAAATAACTGATTGTTTCTCTCATAGTGATGTTGTATGACTAATCAATGATGGTGGTGATTTCAAAGTCATTGACCTATACTACACCATTTCTTTTTGTGTCCTTTATGGTCGCAATGAAAACTACTGAGTATTTGTCCTGACACTTGATGACTATTCCCTAAACTGTGTCTCCTCTTACCCCTTTTCACTACCTTAGTACTCCTCTCAGCCGATATTGTCTCTGGCGGAGGTGTGGGTATCAATGTACGAGTCTTATACTTCGTCGCATCTTTGTCAATCACCGCGTGTATCACTTGTCGCATCAACTAGTCGTGTGAACTTTAAAGAGTATGCGTATCTCTGCGAACTGTTGATCATGTGTAATAACCACCTTACGAAAAGTCTAATTAGAAATAAATGCGGGCATAGTATCACTCGTCATGGCTCCAACGCCAGTTGAAATCGGTTGTCAACCATTAGTTTATGTAATGATATTCACGTGTCGAATCGAACTCGTGATACGTGTATATATAATACAACCAAAACATAACACATATATAATCCCCGAAATTACACTTCCCAACTAAAGGTTCTAAGTCAGGATCTTCGGGTTTCCACATTTAATGTTTGTTTATTAAATTTTACTTGGTTATATTAAACTTTCCCCTAAGTTCACCTGAACCTAGGCTTTGATACCAACTGTGACGGCCCTAAATTTCGAGGCAAACCAAGCACCGCCACATCACCAAACACGTCACTAGGTCATGCCATGTCACTTGCACACCTGTCCATGACGACCCGCGAACTAACCATCTAATACCCCAACTTAGTCAATTTCGATATTTAAATGATTATTTTCTCGAAATATACTAAGTTATAAAATTTTACTACTTAACTTATTAGTTTCGATTCATTTAAATTATTTTAGTAGCGGAAGTCTTAATGATATGCAAATAAGTAATGTAAACGAGTTTTGCATTGCTTAACAAACATATGGGTGGAAACCAGACAAAAAGATACCATATATATTAATAAAGGCAACAAAAGGTAAAATAAAAGTTAATATACATGTATCAGGTAATAAGTCTCTCGAAATGATCCCTAAAAAGATAGTACATACATAAATACAAACACCTACACGTGAGGCTACTGTAGCTCTTTAGATCCGGATAGTCGTATAATCTGCAACTTGCCACAAAAAATAATGACAAGTTCCAGTGAGTAAATCCCAGAGAAATACAGTTAGTATTCACAAGAAATCCAAGAAAATAGCTACAATTCATGTAGATAAATTAAATAAATAGAAATGTAAAGCATGGATATAAGTTGCCGAGATAATAAAGAATATGGAACGCGAGTGTGGTGTATAGCTGTTGAGCCCTGGTTAACAAATACTAAACCAAGAAGGCCCTGAAGGCGAGGAAATCTACGCCTCCTCTTCACGGACGAAATGAGAAACTCTATTGGTCGGAAGGTAGACTTCCACCCAACGCCTCAAATGAGAGGAACTTTGTGATAGAGGCGAGCCTCACGTCAGCCCACTCTCGAGAACATCGACTCGCGGAGAGAAATCTTATGCACAGTCTAAGGTATGACCAACACCATAGCAACAATGAGATCATCATCTAGGAGAGAGCCGAAAATGGGTCATACCGTCCCTTCGACTATACATAGACACATGCGAGAATAGAGTAAACATGTAAGACGAACTGGCAAAAAGTAGTGCAAAATAAATAAATTTATGAAGGAAATAAGTAAATTATAAGCTGATTTTCTCGTGGGTTTACTTACCTCAAGCAATTGCAATAATCCCTCCAAAATGTCCCGCTCACGCTTCGAGATGCGCACTCAACACCCGACTATAGTCTCATAAGTCCATGGTGTCCAATTATACCATTTTAATTATTTTAGAGTCACATTAAGTGAGTTTATAATGTGAGACCAAAAATTTGAAATTTAATTCCAAAAAGTTTAGTTTTGGCACACTTTTCGGGTTATACTGGGGTGCGAAACGCCCAAAAATGTCTCGAAAACTACTTTTCTATCTTTTCCCATATTTTATATATGCTCTGATTTTTTGGATTTTTTTCATAATTTTCTACATATTTTTCCAATTTCTCTATAATTTATTTTTATTAAATATTATATTTAATTAATTTTTTTAAAAATAAATTATTATTTAATAGGTGGTTGGGCCTGGGTTGGGTTTGGTCCGACCCGAGGTCGACCCAGCTCAACCGGGTCGGCCTGACCTAACTCTCTCTAAACCGTCTCTCTCTGGAGACAAAAAAATGTCTCTGGAGCAGAGACTTTGGAGGTGAAGAATGATTTGAATTTTTTTTCTTTCTTTTTATTTCTTTTCTCTTCAACAACAACTTCAACATCAACACCCACAACACCATTAAAAGCTTCCAAATCACTTAAGAAATTCAAACACAACCACAACCACATCCACCACTTACATCGTCTAAGAAAATCGCCGACGTTGCCGCCAAGATGGGAGAACGTCGCGAGAGAGGTGAGAGGCCGAGTTGAGGGTGAAGAGAGACCAAATGAGATGGTAAAGTAATCCACCACTTACCTCGTCTAGGAAAGTCGCCGACGTTGCCGCTAAGATGGGAGAACGTCGCGAGAGAGGTGAGAGGCCGAGTTGAGGGCGAGGAGAGATCAAATGAGATGGTAAAGTAGTGTTGGAGAAGAAGAAGAAGAAGAAGAAGAAGAAGAAGAAGAGGAGAGATGGGATTTCGGGTATAGAGAGAGAGTGTGTGAGATTTCTTTTTTTTTTTTTAATTTGTAAATAAAAGAGAGAGAAAGTGAGGGATGGTGATGTTTTAGGTATACGCGCACAATGCGACCAACTAAATATCCTAACACTATTGCCACATAAATATTTAATATAAAAATACAATAAATTAACACGTGTCACATAAAAATAACCAAAATTACCTCATCAAGCATGCCCTAGACTTTTCCGCGGAGTCCACGTGGTCCGAGCTTAGGGTCATAATTTTTAATTAACTAATTATTTAGGATTAATTATGGCGGGCCGTTACAATACTAAATGCATTGAAATATTGAGAAACATTGAAACACAAAAGGCTTTTGAATCAAAGTATGTTTTTGTGTTCATAACATCATTCTCTCAAAAGTTCTTCAAAGAGTGTTCTTGGTTGGAGTTGTGTTACACACACATCATCCAACAACTATTAGAGACTTGATTGTATCCTGAAGGTAAGTTTCGATTTTCTCATTGTATATATGCGGTTTCGACCGGTAGGAAGAAATCTTATCTAAAAGAGAGTGATTACGTGCCTCAAGACTTTGATTGGTTCCTCCATTCTCATCTTGCATTCTCTGTCCGAAGATTTGTTCCAACATGATGTAGATAAAAGAATATTACCACATTGACTAGTTGAGAACAAGAAATAAAAGTCTTACAATTTGAGAGTGGACACTTAAAACTAAAGTGCCATGGAATTTCATAGAATAGCTCACTCTCAA
Source organism: Stephania cephalantha (assembly GCA_039657325.1). NCBI lineage: Eukaryota > Viridiplantae > Streptophyta > Magnoliopsida > Ranunculales > Menispermaceae > Stephania > Stephania cephalantha. The sequence continues at coordinate 9,683,797 of CM077573.1, read as the reverse complement.
GCTAATGCCTATGCTTATACAAACATGTCATTTTCCTTATTATTTTTTTGGTCATGGATTATGGTCTTGGTTAATCTAGCATGAATGTGAATGAAGTCACTCATGCTGATATGTTTGTCCTTTTTGTTTTCCTTTATATGCCTAGTTTTGTAATACAATAGCATACTAGCGATGGGAAATTGCCCAACACTCCACTATTATGAAGTAAACCCTTACATAATCCTGGTTTGTTGGTACAAATTAATCAAAAAAGAAATTTGATAGGGTTCTCACACTCAATAGAGCAAACAAACTGATTTTATTGATGATGAAAACAAACCAAGGGAACAACACGAAATGAACAGACTTTAAACCCAAGAGAAGGAGAAAACCATTCCTCTTACATAAGACAATAGTCTATCCAAATGAAGAATAATTAATCCGCCATACATGAATGAAATGACTTTATATACTCCCAACCCTACTCTTCTCTCTTGTGCACATGACACACGATTCACCCACTTTCTTACGCGCTAAACTTATTGCACTCAGTAGGGCCCACGTCTGCATTGGTTGCAACTGACTCTCCATGTGCTAATCCTCTACTCCGCACGTTCCTATGTTGGTAGACCTTAGTGACTCTTGGTTTCGTAACATTACTCCCCATGACAACCACCTTGTCCTCAAGGCGGAAAGCGGGAAAGGACAGGCGAACATGGCGTATACTATAACGACCCAAAAAATCTAACTCGTGCCACATGCCATGTCAGGGTCGTATGTGGGACCCACTCGTCGTGATCCGTATGTCCAAATCTCGGGTGTAGACAACGAGGTATGCTATTTTTGTGTGATGCTTGTATTATTTATTATACAAAAGATCGAACAATTTAAAATAATTAATTTTGGAAATGTGTAGGTAAGATCTTACCTCGAGTTTCATGTCAGTTTGCAGTAGTCGAGGTTGAGATTGGGTTTAATTTGGTGTAAGCTTGGTTAAAATATGGCAAGAGAATTGGTTTGTGAGAGTTAGGTAGGTCATGGACGAAAGTAAGATTTTTGGACATTTTATGAAGATGAACTATTTTGTCGAGAGTTTGGTTCAATTTGGTGGAACATGGGATCGAAAACGAGCACCGGAAGTCAAAACATGTCAAAATAGGACTTTTGGGAATTAATAAATAAAAAGAAATCTAAGGGTTTATATATATATATAAAACATGAAATGAAAATAAAAAAGAAAACTCATTTGGTTTCAATTGATAGAACGTTCATAACGTTCCCTGAACCCCTCAATTTGGATTTTCGCTCGCGGAGCTCCCGACATCCGATTTTCGGCCGGTTTCTTTCCGCAAAATCATAGAGGATCGCAAGACTGTAAATTCGAGCTAAGTTTCCATGGCAGAAACAAGGTATTCAGCCCATAATTTGGTAAATTCTCAATGCCGGACAATTTTCCTCAATTCAATTTGAATTCTCGCGATTTTTCAATTTCTTTCGCGGGGTTTCGATAAAAATTGGTATGAATTGTCGTTAATTGGTGTATTGGATTGATTTGCGTCAATTTAGGATAAATTTCACCGACGTTTTGATGATTTGAATTAATGCAATTCAGTTGATAACTGTTATGGAGATGTTTTTATACTTGATATTGATTTATATTGGGTGTCCGAATCAATTAATTATTAATTTTGATTTAATTTGATTCCACGAGCTGTAAAAATATTTTGGTGTTGGTATCTAGTGGTTTTGTGGTATTTATTATTGAGTTTTAAGGATTTAATTGCGAAAATATTGATTTGGAGACATTTTCTAGATGAAAATAAATAAAGTTTGTCAAGTTGACATGCTATATTAGAAAATTCGTAACTTCTCCATTTATGATTCGATTAGAGTATTCTTGGAGTCTATTGAAAGTAAGTCATGAGTACTACAAGTTCTTTCTTGGTTGTCATGACAAATTATGAGGTTTTCAGAGTTAAAACCGTAACTCTAGTGGGCTAGTTGATAATACTTTGAAATTATTATAAAGTATTCTTTTTAGAAATAGCTCTCGAGCGTACTTTGGTCGCAGTATTTGTATACTTTAAGAGTTCTAAACCAAGGATATTGGACTTGAATTGATACTAAATGATATCATAAAATCTAAGGAAGAGATACAGAGGTTTGAGAACGCGTTTTGGAGTGTTGGGAGGCCGGATAGGTTAGGAATAAATGTGTGGATCGAGGTAAGTAAACCAGCTAGGAAATTGTACAGTAATTTCATTTTAAGCTATTGAATATTGTTGTTCATTGCTTTGATATCTATCCTTGGAATTCCGTTCTAATTGAGTTGTCTGAGGGCAAATGAGTCAACAGTGGTCCTTGGAAGGAGTGGCGAGCAGAGGCGACATACCACGTCATGACCTTGGGATGCACCGCACTGGTTACTGATTTTGACGGGGTGTGAGGTCTTAGCGTGGCTATTTCAGGAAGTCTCACTATCTCGTAGGTTTAAGGCTTGTGAGTGTACCAAGTCTTAGAACCCGAGTCTTGATGTTTTACCAAAACTCAACAACTTATTCGTTGGGGTTACTTGCGCCTCTCTGTTTGCATCTTTGGACACTCATGTATCAATTGCTTTTAATTTATTTACAGTCTTTTATTTATTCATGCGTCCTTATATCTTTCTTGTAATCTGCATGAATATGGACTGATTATTTTTATTTTGAAATGTTGTTTAGTATCCTACTAGCGTTACTTACATGGGCTCGTTATTCTTGTGTTTAACTGAGTGCAGATCCGCAATTGAGTATGGGAAAGGGGCTGGTGCTAGGATATTTATTGTGAGGACTTTGGAGCGGCTTTTCCTCTCACATTTTTGTGTAGGTTTTGTATTATTTAGGTATATTGTTTTGACACATGAGATGTATGGGTTTTGTGAGATATTTACATGGAGTACATATGGGTTTTCCACACTCTAGGCTGTCCAAACTAATTTGTGTAAGTTGTTTCGATTTGTCTAAGTTGGAATCGCTTCTGCATAAACTTTCATACCTTACAAATTTGAATAACTCATGATAAATAATAAAAAATGATTAGGAAGGCTGACTAGGCTTGAGGTGACGTCGCGAATAGTGACTCGGGGTCCACGTAAGTCTAGGCCGGGCGGAGCCTAGTTTGGGTTATGGAACTGGGGCATGCCTTCAATGAAATCCATTGAGATGTCCGTCCAAATACTTGAAGGAATTTGGAGAGGTTGGAGCAAACCTCCCGAGGAAAGCGTCTCATACTTGTTGCATTGACATGTGTTGCAGGAGGCTACAAATTTTGATATTAGCTTTCATTCCAACCTAAAAGAATTCTGCCATGATACGTTTGTAAGTTTTGAGGAAACCCCCATGTCCCCCAACTGGCGACGAGTGAAACTAAGTCAACAGACGTTCTTTTGAGCAAGAGGTGGCAGAAATAACTGTGCGGTGTTTGAAGAGAAGTTGTCCATAAAGGACAGACTGACTTGGCTTCTCCATATAACCATGCTGTAAGCCGGATAAAATGGGAGCCAAGAAGGGATTGATAACGATTTCCTTAGCAACGTACTCCATATAAGCTACTGAAGATGTGATGGCCCTGCACCCCAAAGCCGCCAGGTAGGTCCTGCTCCTCGCTTTATGGGCCCCACCGCACCATCCACGTCACTGACCCGAAAGGTCCCGCGCTCTGTTGGCGTTACTTGCCACGTCTGCATCCTTGATGTGCGTGCGAACTTATCCTGTTGTCGCTATATCGTAAACCAATTATGCACATTTCCATTTTAAGTCATGTATATTTAAGGTTTACATTATTTTAGTTTCGAAATTAACGATTTATACATATGACTTGTGTTTTACAAATTACATTTAATAAGCAGTAAATTAACAGCATAATTCTTAAACTGACATAAAGCATAATATATACATATGGGTGCTGGGCGCTTCTACCATGAGACTTGAGGAAAATACCCATGGCATGGGAACTTCGATTGTGATCGTTGGATCTTGATCCTGTGGTCCATATTAAATGTAACATATAATATTAAAATAAACTTGCTAGTTCTACTTGTAAAACACTAATTAATGCACATTAATATAATTCACATATAATTAATGACCTTTTAATGCATTTTCAATCAAAAGAATCACAAGTTTGACCATTTGCTATTTACTTTTACTAATGAAAAAAATTAAAATTTAAAACTTTATTTCTTTTTTAATTTGTGGAAGATAAAGACATTTTTTAAATTTATTAGCAAAAGTGCATTACCCAATATCATTAATAAAATTAATTTTAAAAATAAATTTTAGTACAACTCCTTATAGACCTGATCACTAGGCTGGTACCCGCCCAACAAGGCCCAGGCCTGGTCAACATGGGTCAGTCTTGAGCATTGAAAACCTCAATAGTGCCCGGCCGGGCTTGGCCCAAGCCCGTGAAAGCCCGCTATTTTGTGGGCCTGGCTTGGTTTTGCACTTATCAACCTAAGCCCAACCCGGCTCTGCCAGCCCGTATAAACATGTGTCCAAAATGTAGAAATATGCATATATATCTTTAAAAAGTGAGAAAGTGAGGAAGTAAGGGTTTGAACCCACGTTGCCCAAATGCTACATTAAAGCCTTAACCGATGTGCTAATCCTTTGGGTTTTTTTTTTGAAGAAATAATTTGCACTTAATTACTTTATAATTTAAATAATTAACCATTTCCTTAAAAGACAAAGATACAAAAAGTAGAATAGATAAATAATTTATTTGAATCAAAGTAAAACGATTAAAACTTTCGAGTTGGAAAACTATTAAGTTTTAACATTCTACTATATGATGATCAATTTAGTTTCTAAAATTATATACAAATCACATAAAAAGACAAAGATACATTAGTAAAGTATAGTATTGATTAGAATGACAAGTGATTTGATTTTCCTCTCGAGTTTGAATTTTTCGTAGATGAAAAAATCGAGTTGAGATAGCCACTACATGTATGAGCACGACAATATCCGAGCGTCGATTACTCAATGCGGTTGGAGCCGGATGTCATGTAATTTTTTTTTAAGAAAAATATCAAAGGAAATTAAGGTGTTGTAAATTGAGTTGGAACTTGCTAGAATCTAGAGAAGGAAAATAGGAGACTTAGAACTTTTACTACTACAAAGGAGAAGAGAAAAATAAGTGAGTTGGAATGAGAAGTTCTTCATTCAACTTGGTGTGTTTTTACAATGAGGTTGGTACCCATTATATAGGCCCTTTAGTGATGATGATAAATGTACTTAGACAATGTGTACAAGTAACACATACACCACATGTCATAAAACACACTACAAATAATTTGACAATACATGGAAGAGTTGGTGTACATTGGAAATGGTTACAAGTTACATGACAATACATAGACAAGTGAGGGTACTCTTTAGTGAGAAATATAAGTTACATTACTACCCAATATGTTGGTGTACATGCATGGTCATCCATACTTCATAACACTCCCCCTTGAATGACACTTGCTTAGAGAATTTGCTTCATTAAAACTTCTACTAGGAAAAACTCTTTGGAAAAAAATATAGTAAAAGAAAAAGAGTGCACTGTTCTCATAAATCTTAAGATGAGTATAATATTGTTAGGATTGCCTCATTAAAAACTTTGCTCAAAAAACCCAATGGGATAAAACCATAGCTAAGGAAAAAGAATGCAATACACTAATAACTCCCCATCATGTGAACATGGGTGAAACTTGTTCCGTTTCTTTACTTGCAATGTCTTTAAGTTTACGTAAGCCAATACCATATGTAAGCCTCTTAAATGTCGTAGTTGGTAAGACTTTTGTGAATAAATCAGTAAGATTATCACTCGATCGCATTTGCTCATGTGCATAAAAGAATTTTAGATAAATATGTTTTGTTATGTCCCCTTTTATGAATCCTTCACTTAATTGTGCGATACATGCTGCATTATCTTCATATAATATAGTTGGAGAATCTTTTATTGAATGCAATCCACATGATTTTTGAATATGTTCAATCGTATTTCTCAACTATACATATTCACGACTTGCTTCATGAATTGCAAGTACTTCAGAATGATTGGAAGAAGTAGCAACAATAGTTTGCTTTACTAACTTCCATAATACAACAATATTACCACATGTGAACACATATCCCGTTTAAGAACGAGCTTTGTGGGAATCGGATAAAAATCCAACATCAACATAACCTTGAAGATTCAATTTTACTCTTCTAGAGTAAAACAAACCCATGTCACTTGTTGCTCGAAGATATCGGAAAACATGTTTGACACCATTCCAATATCTTTGAGTTGGCGAAGAGCTGTATCTTGCAAGTAAGTTGACAACAAAAGCAATGTCAGCTCTTGTACAATTTGCAAGATACATAAGTGCACCAATTGCACTTAAATATGGTACCTCCGGACCAAGTAGATCTTCATCACCTTCATGAGGTCAAAATAGATCTTTATCCATTTCAAGTGATCTAACAACTATTGGAGAGCTCAATGGATGTGCCTTGTCCATATAAAATCTTTTAATATTTTTTCAATATAATTTGATTGATAGACAAGTATTCCACTTGGAGAATAATAAATTTGCAAACAAAGACTAAGTCTTGTTTTTTCCCAGTTCTTTCATCTCGAATTCCTTTTTCAAGTATTCAGATATTCTAACGATGTCGTCGTGGTTTCCCACTATATTTAAATCATTAACATATACAGTAATAATCACAAATCTTGTAAATGATCTTTTAATGAAGACACATGGACAAAGTGGATTATTTACATATCCTTCTTTAAGTAAATAATCACCAAGGCTTTTGTACCACATTCATCCAGATTGTTTCAAATCGTACAAAGACCTTTGTAATTGTATAGAATGCATGTTATGAGGTTTTGATTTTATTTCTTCAAATATTTCAAATCCTTCAGGGATTCTCATATATATCTCACTGTTTAGGGATCCGTACAGATATGTAGTAACGACAACAATTAGATGCATATCAAGCCCTTCAGAAACTACAAGGCTTATCAAAAATCGAAATGTGATTGCATCTGTTATAGGAGAATATGTTTCCTCATAATCAATGTCAGGTCTTTGTGAGAAACCTTGAGCTACAAGTCTTGCTTTGTACCTTGTAATCTCATTTTTTTCGTTTCTTTTTTGTACAAATACCCATTTATATCCAACAGGCTTTACGCTATCTGGCGTTTGAACAATCGATCCAAAAACCTCTCGTTTCTTCAACGAGCTTAGCTTTGCTTGGATATCCTCTTACCATTTTTGCAAATCGGGTCTTTTTCAACATTCGTTCCATGACCGTGGTTCTGGATCATCATCATTTTCACATATTTCAAAGGATACGTTGAAAGCAAATATATCATCAAGAATAATATTATTTCGATTCCAAATCTTACCAGAGTTTAAATAATTTATTAAGATCTCATTATTTTCATATTTTCCCTTTTTTTTTTTTTTTTTTCTAGAGGCCGTTGTTCCTCGTCGAATCAACTTGTTCTGACAAATCCTTATCAAAGGATTCTTGTGCTTTCTCAGGAGTATTTCGATTTGCATTTATTTTTACTCATGTTTTTCTCTTTTGAGGAACTGTATCCTTTGAACCAACTGGTCTTCCATGTTTTAAGCTTTTCATTGGTTCTTGTGCATTTTTTGCACAGAAACATCAATTCTTGCAGAACATTTACAACTGGAATATGTAATTTTGTCACTCATTTTGCGTCAGTAAATGCATTAGGTATTTGATTTGTAATTTGTTGCAAATGAATGATCTTTCGAACTTCAAGTTCATAGTGATTTGTGCGTAGATCATAATGTGATAAAGTTGATGCATTCTAAGCAATTTCGCGCCATTCCTTTTGAATTGGCTTCTTGTCTCCCTTAATGGTGGGAAGATTTCTTTATCAAAGTGACAATCAAAAAAACGTGCAGTAAATTAATCCCCTGTTAAAGGCTTAAGGTATCTTATAATAGATAATGAATTAAATCTAACATAAATCCCAAGTTTTCGTTATGAATCCATCTTAGTTCTATTGGGAGGTGGTATAGGAACATGCACTGCACAACCATAAATTCTCAAATGTGAAATATTTGGTTGTTGACCTAAAATGAGTTCCATAAGGGAATGTTCATGGTATGCAGTAGGCCTATAACGAATGATAGATGCTGCATGAAGGATTACATGTTACCAAACTGAAGTTGGTAACTTAGTTCTCATGATTAAAGGCCTAGCAATTAATTGAATGCGTTTGATTAAAGATTCTACTAAACCATTCTGGGTATGCACATGGGAAACAAAATGCTCAATGGTAATTCCTATAGTCATGCAATAATCTTTAAATACTTGAGATTGACATTCTCCAGCATTATCAAGATGGATAGTCTTGATTGGGTTGTAAGTGAATTTTGCTCTTAACTTAATGATTTGTGCTAAAAGTCTACTAAATGCAACATTATGGGTCGAAAGCAAACAAACATGTGACCACCTAGTTGACGCATATATCAAAACCATGAAATATCTAAATGGTTCACAATGAGGATGAATAGGCCCACATATGTCTCCCTAAATGCGTTCTAAGAAAACTGGGGATTTTATAACAATTTTACTTGGGGATGGTTTAACTATCAATTTACCTTGAGAACAACTAGCACAATTATATTCAATAGCTGAAAATATTTTGTGACTCCTTAAAGGATGTCCATGCGAATTATCAATTATTCTTTGCATATATAATTATAGAAATTGAGAAGCATTACATGTGATCATTAAAAACATCAAGACTAGTATTTGAATCATCATGAAAATTTGGGACATCCATATGATTAATGTCTGATGAGCCATCTCCGATGGTGAAGTTAATCTCAACTGTTTTGCCTTTCTTCTTTAATGAGGCTTGATAAAGATCAATAAAATGTTTAGGTAAACGACACACCTGAGCCCAATGGCCTTTTATACTTTGAGCTTCCTGCTTTGGCTCTCTATTGGTAGGGCGGGAAGAGCCGACGGAAAGAGGAGGCCTTTCACGTCTACAAAATGCCAGTACCATGCTGCTGCTTGACACTTGTGTCATGATTGGTCACGATTACGAGGATGTCCATTTTCAACATCATTCTTTCCCTTATTCTGAGTTGCGCCATTTCTATTCCATTTATTTTGGGACTTATTGCCACAAAATTTAGAATAGGGCTTGCCACGATCTTTGCCGATTGATCCTTTCCCCTTTCCACGTTCGTGGTTCTTCTTTCCTTGACCATTTTTATGGTCATTATATGATGCAACATTTGCTTCATTAACTGAAGCGAAACCGGTTGCACGAGAGTTTTGGTTCTTCAATTTAAGCTTATTATTTTGTTCAGCCACCGTGAGAAAAGAAATTAATTTCGAGTACTTTTTAAATTGATTAAATTGACGCGCTCGATATTGTTGTTGCAACAACAGATTCGAGCCATGAAAAGTATTGAATGTTTTTCCATCATTGCCAAATCGGATATATTCTCTCCACATAGCCTCAAACGAGAGGTAATATTAAACATGGTGGAGTTATACTCACCGACTATTTTAAAATCTTGTAGCCTAAGATTCAGCCAGTCATTTTGAGCTTTTGGAAATATTACTGTCTTTTGGTGATCATATCTCTCTTTCAAGCTTAACCACAGGGTGAGAGGAACTTTTATAGTGAGATACTCACTTTTCAAACATTCATGGAGATGATGGTGAAAGAATATCGGTGCTTTCGCACGGTCTTGCATTGATGTTTCAAAAATAGTTTCTCTCAAGTCTTTCGCTTGGAGATGTATCTCAGCATCCAGTTGCCATGACAAATAATTATTGCCAGTGTTATCGAGGGCAACAAATTCAAGTTTTTGAAGGTTTGCCATAGTCTGAAAACATGTCAAGAAATTGGGTAAATAGTTGTTCTCTTTTATATAAAATAAATAATATACGATTAAAAATATGTTCATAACTTGATTATTAATATACAAAATGTACTACTTGTATGAGTTGGTGGGACAACCTCTTGGTTAAGTGGTGAGATGAAGTCTACTTAAAACTATGCCTCCTCAAACGGGATAACCCGTCTCCCTTTCAATGTTTAGCTTTAACAGGGGCTAAGTTTACCCACTATCAACTCAAACTCATAACACTATTTGCAATATAAAAATCAAGAATATAGCATAATTAATCGTTTGTAGTATAGCGATAAAATTAGTTATGTCACATATTGACTTTTTATTTCTAATGTAGAAGATCGTACAAGATGCAACTACATAGCATACTTTCACAGTCGGTGACGTTATAATGCATAGTGTATGAATAAAGTATGCATATATAAGTGATGCATGTAATAAAAAGAAAGCAACCATGATAACATTGAAATAAATTGAACTTATTTAAATTAACAAAAATTATACCTTTATAGCTTTGTTTCCTTAGCAAGCTTTCTTGAACTTCAAGATCTCCCATTTGTGCAAGAGCAAGCTCATGCTGATAATGTGTTGTAAATTGAGTTGAAACTTGCTAGAAATTAGAGAAGGAAAATAGGAGACTTAGAACTTCTACTACTACAAACTACTACTACAAAGGAGAAGAGAAGAAATGAGAGAGTTGGAATGAGAAGTTCTTCATTCAACTTGATGTGTTTTTACAATGAGGTTGGCACCCTTTATATAAGCCCTTTGGTGATGATGATAAATTTATTTAGACAATGTGCACAAGCAACACGTACACCACATGTCATACAATACATTACAAGTAATTTGACAATACATGGAAGAGTTGGTGTACATTGGAAATGGTTACAAGTTACATGACAATACATACACAAGTGAGGGTACTCTTTAGTGAGAAATATAAGTTACATGACTACCCAATATGTTGGTGTACATGCATGGTCATCCATACTTCACAACATAAGGAAATAATTTCAGTTATTTTTCTTTTATATTTTGGTGCATTATTATTCACATCATACATGATGCATTTATATGATTAAGAAATAATTAATAGATAGTACAAAATAATTTAAAAAATTAATAATTAAACTATCATTTTGTAAATTAAGTGGTGGTAATTTTAGTCGACACTTATAAAAAATCTCGAATTGTAAATTAATTGGTGGTATGATTTTATGATAATTAATAGTGTTATCTAATGATTTAAAGAAAATTTAAACGTATCATTTTTTTTATAAAAAAGACTTATTAGTATTATATTTATTACTTACTTTAATTATTGTAGCTTTGAAATAAATGAGAATTTCTTAATTTTAATAAATTATACACGGCCATAATTAAAACACTGATTTTAAAAATTAATAATTATATAATCTAAAAATAGAAATATAAAGAACTTTTTTATAAAAATCTTTATAAAATGAATAAGTATCATACATTATTAACATATTTTGATTAATTAATATAAATAATTAATATTATATTAAAAAGTTTATATTTTTTTACTCAAGCAAGTTTATTTATATTGGTACTATTTTTAACTTAATTCAATTGTTGATATATTGTCAAAAAAATTGTTGATATATATTATAAATGTGTAGCACATGGTACTAGTATTAATTTTGAAACTACGTTAATTGTAATTGTTCATAATCATTGCCAATTGCCACATGACATTGCTCAACTTATTTTCCAAGGATTAATAATTTAAAAAAGTATGTTGCATTTAATGCATTGGACAATTCCCAAGCATAATTAAACAACAAGAATTAAACGATAAATTAATACCCATGCCATGGAAAAACCTAACGTGAAAAACCCATGATAGAAGCACCTTATATATATGTCGTGTTGTCATAGAGCATGAATCCTAACGTGAAAAACCTGGAAATAGAGTACTCTGTATGTAAGGCGACGTGATAACCAAAAGATAAATATATATATATATACATGTACAATGTCTCTCTAGTCTCCCTGATACCCAAAATAAGACAAAATATCAAAAACTAAGACGTACGAGAGTGTTCTGGATAGTAGGCGGTCAGAAATAGTCGCCTAGGATCTCCTTGTCCCTGCTCATACTAGGATATGCACTCAGCCATCACAACAAAATAGATGACAAGTCTAGTGAGTAAAATCCCAAGGAAATTCATTGATCATTTAAGTAAATAGAGAAGCCAAAGATAATGTTAAATAAACATGGGAAAAATAAACAAGCAAAATGTAAATGGGTCATCGCATGAATACATAACATGTGGATAAACAAAGTGGGTGCCCCCACTACTCTTTCACCTGGTTCCTCGTGCCGATTGGCCTATACCTACGCTTCACCGACACATGCACTGGAGAGCAGCTCAGGTTGCCATTCACCAAGGGCTTGGTCACGCGTGCTACAGTCTAGCGTGACATATATACACAATGAAAGTGGTGGTAGGAGTAACCTCAACCAATCGTTCCAATAAAAAAAATAGAATGGAACTGTAAGCCAAGAATGGATAGAATAATGAAAACTATAATTAAATACTCAAGTGATGCTCCATTGGGTTTTACAAACCTCGAACACGCACTCCGACTTCCCCTAACTCTCGAACTCGACCCCGCCGAGCTCTCGCTACCCGAGCTACGGTCCCCTTAGTCCCCTAAAGTCTAAATGTATAATTTTAATCGATTTAGAGCCATATTAAGTTAAATTATTAATGTTAAACTAAAAATTAGAATTTATTCCAATTTTTAGTTGTGGCACATTTTTTTCGAGTTACACCGGGGTGCCAAACGCCCGAAAGATTCTCGACACCCAATGTTCTACCTTTTTCCCAATTTATTATATTTTCTCTGATTTTCTCTTATTTTTTAGGATTTTTTTGTAATTTTTATTTATTTTTTCTATATTTTTCTATAATTTATTTTATTTATTATGTATTTAATTTAATTTTTAATAATTTTTTTATTTAATGGGCCCACCTGAACCGGGCTCGGTACGTGCGTGCAAGCCCCCCAACATCATAATGCAATTCGTCTTTGCCTTCGGTCCATTTTTTTTCTTCTTCTTCTTTTCTTCCTCATCATCATAACAACCCAACAACAATAACAACAAAAATCACCATTAAAAACCCCGAATTTTAGAATCTCATTTTTATGGAAAAACAAGTTGAAATTGAAGGAGAGGGAGTGAATTACCATGATTGTAGTCCTTGATCTTCAAGAATTTCAGTCCTCAATCACTATTTGAGCTCCTAAATCTCTATCAAATGCTGCTAGAATTTCAGGATGTGCATGCATTTGTTTTGTTCAAAATCCCACTAAGTGGGACATTTATAGTTTGTGATGGGATCAATTGTGCACACGTATCCCGAGAATGATCTAAAGGCTACTAATTGGGCTGTCAAACACCAATTAATGACTTCATTGAGACACTAAATAGTCTAGTATCACACACTCTAGGACCATCCTAATGCCCATAAATGGCTTAGATAATTTCTATCTAACTATAGGAAAATCAATTTAATTCTTTTTAAATAGACAACTTAGGTACAACAATAATATGGTTAGTGTATTTGATCACATAATTAACCTAATTGTGGCGCCACTAACCCCTGACTACTCGGCACCTAGTGCTCTTTGTCTTGACACGCATCTCAAGGCATGCCAATCCTTGATGTACCCGATTATTATGACTTAGCCTAAAGTTTGATTATCCATTTCATGCCATAATCACCCTGGTTCTAGTCATTTTAATCAAGTTGGTATTATAAGACTTAATGTACTAGTACTACGTCTACCTGATATCTGAGTCAAAATGCTTTACGAGGGTCACACAATCTTGCACGACATAACATGATATTTAAAAATATGCGACTAACTATGCAATATTAAATAAAATTAACGCACGCCGAACGTGTCAATAAAATATAATTCTTAAACCAACAATTTTGTAGATAGCGGTAAAGGGTCGATCCCATAGAGATTGATATTCTTTGTAAGGTTCTAAAAGAAAGAGAAAAACGGGGTTTTGAGAGAATGAACAAATTAACTAATCTAAATAACAAGGAATTAAATATGAGGGGGAAAAATAGTTTTCAAAACCAAGTAATAAAAATACCTAGGTCAGGACATACAAGTTCAGTTCGATAAAAGATTGGATTTGGTCATCAATCTATGTAAACTATGCAAATAAAAAGTATCCTAGTGTAGCTATAGACCCGGTAACGTACACGGTTCCTCGCACTTTCTAATCTTGATAGCCAAGGTACGACAATGTTTATTTCCCTAGCTAATAGTATAACCCTATACTTAAGTGCATTGGGTTTAACACGATGACCGCAATAGGTTTCGTGAAGGTACTACACCTAGACAACCGAATCACTAGTGTGTCCGATTTAGCCTAGATCCATAAGGTATTTAACCAGTCTCAAAATGGGCGAATCAATTGGTATGGTCAATTGCCATTGATGTAGTCTTATTGCATGAGGACGGATGCTTACGACTTACTAGCAAAAAAATCAGGGTTTATATCTAAATTTAACCCTAATTATTCAATTTATAACAAAGGGAATAAAATAACAATGAAAAGCAAAGAAACTAAGATAAATAAATCTCACAAATCCATAGATAAGAGTAGTCGAACCTCTCTCGCAGTCTTCCCTATGTCATGAGATTAGTCTCACCTAGTTGAAGAACACAAAACAAAATAAAAAAATAGAAGTCGAAGGAGAGAGTAGAAGAGAGATATCGAAGTCAAGAGTTGCCCAATCAAACCTTATGTACTAATTATATAAAACCACTAAAATTGGTATCTGGAGGAGAGAGAATGTGATTCTTGTGGTATCATTATTGAAATGTGCGCCGAGGACAATCGGTGGCTGATGGGAGTTTGTTGCAGGTGCTGGACACGTGTCGTGCATGGATTGGAGTAAGCTGCTGGCATGTGCTGACATGGAATGCCCGTATTGGAGGAGAACTATTGTGAAGACATGCTAGCGAGGGAGAGGATGACACGTGGCGCTGGAAGGGGAAAAGTGAATTTGCACGAAGATGTGGGAGACAACACTGCCACATATCCCGAGGACGATCCAACGACTGATGTTAATGAAAGAAACGCACAGAGATGAATTGTGCGAATTTTTGGGAGACTTCATTGCACATATCCTGAGGAGAATCTAACAACAGCTATGGAGAAGGAAGGCATGCAGAGAAGGCAAGGCAAAGAATTGGGATATTGCATTGCACGGATCGTAAGGAAGATCACCGGCTGTGAATATGCAGTGTATCAAGTGCGTCAATTCACTGCATCACACGGTTGCACCTCATCTCTTGATCAATTTGGAATGCACATCTTGAGGCAGATCCGAGGGGAGCTAATCAACTGCATGTAAATACTCCATTTTGTGAATTTTTTCGCCCCGGATTCAACCACGCACTCCATTATCCCTGAAAATAACGAATAAGGACAATTAGACTAATGTTTTGGAGACTTAACAATAAAAAATATATAAATAAACTATATATAATTACATAATTAGCGACTTAACAAAAACACACCACAATTTTGCAATCAATCAGACAATTATATGACTAATACCTAGTTAGGCGTGCCCCTAACCTATATGCAGCATCCACTTGGGTCCGAGCTGGCGTCCTAATCTGTAAATAATAAATAATAATAGCGTTAATAAAACATGCCGTTACAATTCTTCCTAACTAGGAAAAAATTTCGTCCTGAAATTTAAGTAAAAAACTAAATGACCGTACCGTGGAACAGTTGAGGATTATGCTCCCGCATAGCAGACTCGAGCTCCTAGGTGAGTCCCTCAATCTCGTGATGCTACCAACTAACCAATACTCAAGGGAGCTCCTTGCTCCACAAAGTCTGTATCTTGCGGTCTAAGATCTCCAATGGCTGGTCCTCGTAAGTCGCGTCAAGCTAAACCTCAATTTGTCACATATCAACCAACGGTTTTAGTCATAGCCTAGTTAGCATCAACATAAAAATATGAAACTTCAGATGAACCCCAACTAACTGTGGCTGTAAGTCAAGTCAGTACGCCATACTGTCAACTCATACTAAATGGTTCAATGAATCTCAACACCAGTTTCCCCTTAATCTCAAATCTCTGTTGACCCCTCCAAGGGGAAATCTTCAGATATACTATGTAGCCCTCCTTATAGCTCAGTCCCTTGTGGTACTTATCCGCATATTTCTTCTGTGTGTCCTGGGCTGCCTAAAGTCTATGCCTGATCTGTCGAATCTTCCCTGTGTGGTCAACAACCATCTCTGGTCCAATTGTCGATGTATCCTCTAGCTCTGCCCAACACGCGGGTGATCTGTAGGGCGTCCTATACAGCGCATCTAACGGAGGCATCTCGATACTTGTCTAATAGATGTTATTGTAGGCAAACTCACATAAAAGTAGATAGTCCTCCCACGAACCCCCAAAATGCAATATGTAAGCCCTGAGCATGTCCTCTAAAATATGTTTCAATCTCTTCGACTGGCTGTTGGTTTGAGGGTGGTAAGCCGTACTAAACTGCAGCCTCGTGCCAAACTGCTCCAGCTTGCTCTCTTAGAACTTAGACGTGAATATGAGATCTATGTCAGATACGATCTGAGATCTATGTAAGATAAAATGGAGACTAACACCTCATGCATTCTAGTAATCTCCCTTTTGAACATAGTGTTCAATGGTGGGAACGTGTACCATATCAAAACTGATATAAAGTGCGTCAATTTCGTCGGTCTATCAATTACTACTCAGACAACGTTGTGTCTCCAGGAAGTCTGTGATAGTCCACTGACGAAATCCATAGTGATGTGCTCCCTTTCCAATGTGGAATGGGCAACGACTGAAATAAACCTTTTGGTCTCCTCTTAGCCTTCACCTGCTGGCAGATGTGACAATTCCAGACATATGCGCCTACGTTAGCCTTCATCCTTGACCACCAAAATGAATTATGTAACGAGACTTGTGGGCGTTATCTAGAATATCTTCTTGTAACTCTGGAATTGGTGTTACCCACAATCTGCTTTTGTGCCTCAAACACTGATCTGCGATCTTCGACCAATTAATATAGTCAGGGATCCTCTGCCAGCCTACTGGACCTGTCATACAAATAATTTGCCCTCTACAACTCTACTACCTGCTCAATATATATTGTTGGGACCCTCATATGGAAACAAATACATGGCTCATCCGTAGTAGGGATCTCTATCATACACATGATTGATGCACCCTCTAACAGTCCATGCTCATGTGTCATACGTCAAACAACTGTCTGACTATTGATCCCGCTCCTGCTTAATGTGTCAGCTACGACATTCGCTTTCCCAGGATGATACTGAATGGTGAAGTCGTAGTCCTTCAGTAGCTCAAGCCATCGTCTCCGATGCATGTTCAGATTTTTTTGAGTGAAAATGTACCGCAGGATCTGATGATCTGTGTATAAGATGAACTTTTCTTTATAGAGATATTGTCTTAAGGCCTTCAGAGCAAAAACGACTGCTGCAAGCTCCAAGTCGTGCACTGGATAATTACTAACAAACTCTTGCCCGGCTCCAGTAATGTCAACCCTGGTGTTGATGTCAATTTCCTCTTTAGCTCCCAGAATGCTTGCTCACACTCATCTGACCAATCAAATCACATATCTTACTTGGCCAGTCTCGTCATTGGTGCTGCAATCGAGGAAAATGCCTATACAAATCGGTGGTAGTACCTTGCTAGCCCCAAGAAACTTCGGATGTCGAAAATAGACTCAGGCATCCTCCAGTCGATAATGGCTCGAGTATTTTCTAAATCTAAAGAGATAACCTGATAGCTGATGACGTGTCCCTAAAACTTTATCTCACTCAGTATGAAATCACACTTGCTAAACTTGGCATATAGCCTATGCTGCCTAAAAGTTGCTAATACTGTCTTGAGGTGACTCTCGCGCTCCACACGAGTCATGTTGTAAATGAAAATGTCATCGATGAAGACAATGACGTATCTATCAAATTATGGCCTCAAAACTCTATGCATCTAGTCCATGAAGATCGTTGGGGTGTTAGTCAACCCAAAATGTATGACTATAAACTTAAACACCCCATATCTCATACTGAATGTAGTCTTCTTAATGTCCTTTCCTCGAATCCTCAACTAATGATAGCCTGAATGCATATCAATCTTCGAGAAGAACTTGGCACCTACCAACAGATTGAATAGATCGTCGATCCTAGGGACTGGGTAACGGTTCCTGACTGTCATTTGATTTAGCTTCCTGTAGTCCATACATCATAATGGAACTGTCATTCTTCTTCACAAATAGCACTGATGCTCCCCAAAAAGACATACTAGGGTAGATGAAACTCTTATGTGACAAATCTTCAATCTGTCTCCTCACCTCCTCCTGCTCGGACACTAACATCCTATATGGTTTGCTAAAAATCGGCTGTGTCCTTGGTAGAAGCTCATTAATAAACTCAAGCTCTCTAGGTGGTGGCGTGACATCCGAGAATTTTATAAACTTGATTAGGCGATTGCTTAAGTATTTTCGGATTTAATTAGGGATTTAGGTATTCGAGGTAGGACCAACACATTAAAGATCGGAGATCATAAATTTTAATATTATTTTAAGTGCAGTGTGCATATTTGATGTATTATACACTATTTTGACGCGAAATAGGGTCAAGTTGAAATATATAGCGGTGTTCGTGAGTTCCAGAGCGCGTTGGAGAATTTTCTTTAATTTTGGTAATTTTGGGGTAGTTTTCAGAATTTAGTTTGGACATAAATTGAAGAGATAACCATGAAATTAAATAAAATAATAAATAAATTGGTGGGCGCTTAGTGATATGAGGGGTCAAGGGTGACACGCATAGGATATACCATAGTGTGCACGCCCGAGGGTAGTCGTTGGCGTGCATGATGAATTTGTAGCCCCGAAAATGCATAGGTGCATATATATATTTATACTTATAGTTTATATATATAAATATATAAAAATAAATCTTATAGTTTGAATTAAATATAAGTATACATTGGATTCGCTTCAAAACACGCGTAGCATGATCATCGAGGAGTTGAAAGGGTTAAATATTGCTGTTGAAGTATGCCAACACCTCGAGATGTGCGATGTCCAATTTTGAGAAGAATAAAGTGGTGTATGGTTATAAAACCGTAAGATCTACCTCAAGATACGCGTTACGTATCTCGAGGAGATCAATATAATTAATCACAGTAAGTCGGTCAAGAGGTGGTGATTATCTTGTTGAAAGCCACAAGATTGAACTCGAGATACGTAGTACATATCCCGATGAAGATAAAAAGGAATATATATATAAATGAATTATTAGACTTATCTAGAGATTTGTGCGATGCAAATCTCGAGGAAACCAAATATATATCTTTACAACCAAACAGAACATACACCGCCTCATTAATTTATTTTGAGCTAAAAATTGACCTCGAGATACACAGTACATATCTCGAGAAAGATTATTTTATATTATGAAAATGGAACGTTAAATTTATCTCATTACAGTGACGTCGAAGAAATCTAAGAGGAAAAAAATAGTGATTGAGGGAGAGACCGAGAGAGACCGAGAGAGGGGATCGAGACCGAGGTGATAAAGACGATGATGGGTGAAGTGAGTTGAGGTTTTTGTTGTTGTTAGGTTGTGTTGTTATTTATGTGTTAATGGAAGTTGTGAATGAAAGGGAGGCTTGGGTTTTAGGAGGGAGACAACGCAAAGGGGTCGTCTCCTTTTTCAAATCGATATTAGGGTCGGGCAAAGCTCAACCTAGTTTTTAAAAAATGAAATTGATTTCGTTAAAATAGGGGCTGCTAGAGGAAGAAGAAAGGGGGTCTGACCCCGAACCAGACCGAACTAGGTCCGGTTCAACTGAAATGGATCCGTTCTGTTTAGCGGTCAAAACACCCAATTAAAAAAATAAAGAAAAATGAGAAATTGCTAGAAAATAGAAGAAATCCCAGAAAATGAGAAAAAAAATTAGAAAAATTATATTTTTAGACAAATAAATAGAAATGGAGGATTTCTATGAAAAATAAGAAATTTGAAATTTTCTCGAGGATTTATACCAGGATTTTTTTCGTAATGTGTGCTACGATACTCGAAAATGCCCGAACTTTAAAAAATTGTTTTAAAGCTTAGTCTAGGTTAAATCTCGATTTCGAATAACAATTTGAAGTCAAAATTGGGATCCGGACATCTGAGGAGTTGATTTGGAGGGATTCCAAGGTTTTTGGATCGAGGAGGACCAAATAAAATATAATAAATTGGAAAAATTATATTTAAGCCTAGACAATGTAATTTTCGGTGCCGAATAATATTTTTGAATAAAAAATATTCGGGCATCGAAGAATTTATTTTGGAAGTATTTTAGGGGTTTCAGGTCGCGATTGGGTTAATTGAACTGCAACTCAATGGAAAAACTTGTAGAATGGTTTTGGAATGTTACTGGACTTGTAAATGAATTGTATGACCGCAATTGAAACCTCGTGTGGACTAATTTACTGATTCGGAGCACAAGGGAGTTGTGATATTACGTTTGTAAGGTTAAGTAAATCCCATAGTAACCTTTACATTGTATGATTAGAATTTCGTATAAATTGCATTGATATTTGATATTGCATTTTTGTTGTACATGCATACACGGGTAGGGAGGATAAGATTGATTCGAGTCTCCTTATAGTGTCTACCTGACAGTGTATACCAGGTAAAATTATATATTGTCTATCTGACTGTATGTACAGGGTATGTTAAGCTACCTGACTGTGTATACAGGGTAGAATTATATAGTGTCTACCTGACTGTGTGCATATGGTAGAACTATATTATGCTTGAGGGGCTAAAGTCACTAATACTTTGCATCACGTGCTTATCATGAGATCACATTGAACCAGATCATACTTTGATAGACTCGAGGAACGAGACTCGTTTAGGTTATTCTTCATGGGCATGAGTCCTTATTATCGTTTACTGACTACTTTTGGAGGATATCAACTGATTATGGTCGGATAACAAAAAGGGGATGGATCCACGGTTGTATTTAAATTCCTTGGATTATATTGTTTGTTTAATATCTTAGATTACTATGTATTTCATTATTACTAGTGTATTGGATAGTGTGAGATTTACTTATTTGACATTATCGAATTTTTATAATTGGGTAATGACAGGTTCTAGTGGCGATAAGGGAAAGGGAAAGCTTTCACACTGTTTATGACTTGCTCGGTTCTTTCTTGCTATGTATGTATTATTCTTGAATATAAAATATTGTATAAATGGGTTTTTGGGTTCGTGTGCGATTAGGATCTCTTTTGGAATTGTTATAATGGTTTTAGGACGGATTGGAATGCTGCGGAGCTAAGGTAACAATAGTGTAAGGATTTTGAAAATCTGAGATAGATTAGAATGAATAAATAATTTTTGTGAATGTAATATATATTGTTATTGGGTGGATTGTGAGTCATTTGACATTTCTACCAAGCTGAACAAGTTTTATTAAAGATTTTTGAAGGTCGTGCTTTTTGGTGTAGGCTAAATAATAGAGGAGGCGCTGTCGAAAATCTTTTACCAAATTCCGATTATAGACTAATAAATTTAAATGAATTTATGAACTTTGAGGTTCAAGATTCTATTTAGAATCCTTTGTGGTTGATAAAGTTTCATATTTGATGATTAAGATGTCTTAATTTTATTCATTTATTGATGGTGAGTTTAAGGCTGCTAGATTATTAGTGGAATCAAGGTAATCTATGCCGGTCAGATGCCCTAATTAGGTAGGGTCTGACAATGTTGGTATCAAAGCCTATGATTCTAAATGAGTCTTGTTGATTAAGGATAAGTGAGTGATTCGTAAGAAAGTAACGCGATGAAATGGGGTTAAGAAGTTTAAAAACTTTATGATTGTGTTATGTGTGTTTATTATTATTGAGATATCGATGGATTTTGGCTTGCTAAACCATTTCTCTTGCAATTTATGTTGCAAAAAACTATAAGTGGACGGCACGAGCCAAGCTAGGGATCTGGCATGGGTATTATGGATCCATAACGAGTGGATTCAAACATTTTTCAGAACATGGTGGGGCAGATGGTAGAGTTGATGAATATCTTACGAGCATAGGTGACTGCTCTGGTGTTTGTGGTTCGTGTGGCCTAGGAATTCCCCATTACGACTTTAGCTGCTCATGAGAAGTAGGCTAACTATTCAGTTCGTTTAAAGTCGAATCGATTGTTGCAATTCTGGTTCATGTTGGTTCAACCGTAGTTAGTGGAATGTCACAGGAGAAAAGATAGAAAGAGCTTGACATCATTATATCCCCGACTAAGCCAAAAACACTATAAGAGGTTTGAGATAGAGCTTGAGCTTATATAACTACACAAGCTTTTATGTGCGAATCATGATGATATCAGAGCGTCGTGGAGTCAGGACATGGCTCAGGTTTTGAGTTTTAGAATAAGGTTAGTACTGGTTGCATAGTTAACTCGGGAAGACTTATTCTATAAAATATTTGTTTAACTTAACCAATTGAGGGTTGCTTCTGAAAACAGTCTCAACAAGGAAAAAGGAGACACGTGGTTATCGAAAACATAAAATGGAAATTGATTAAAAAAAATGAATCTTGACTTGAAAATCACAATGAGATTATGATATGATAAGTCAAGTTGCCTAAGTTAGTTTCTAAGAAAATAAAATATTTTGAAGTAAAGTATTGTCACTTTTTCGAAACAAAACGTCAAGTGAAAAATGGAATAAACCCTATTTTAAAATAATCAAACAACTTCTATATAAAAGTAATGAAAATTTTGATTGTTTATTACTCAAGTTACTTATCCATAAGTGACGTCGGGTATAGTGGTTCTATGATTCGAATAAAGTATAGATAAAATGAATGGAAATACAAAAGTTAGAAGTAATCTTTGTTAACACCGAATTAGGTGTTGTTACAAAACAAAGATCAACTAAGTCTCTAACTTGAAAATAAAAAATGTAGTGATAAGATCAACACGTTAGAAGTTAAGGTGTTGGGGAAGTGTTCTAATAATATCTTGGATTAGCTAATAAATAAAACACAAGTAATTGTGTTTTGAAATTTAAAATACCCAATAGTCACTTCTAATGAAATTAAGTAATGACATTTATCACTACGACTTAAAATATAACCAATGAAGAGATAGATGTATTGATTGAATATCAGTAAGTGAGTTGTATAAGACGTCAATATGAACTATATTGTGAGAATTTCTATTTGTAGAACTTAAAGGATTGAAATAACATCTTTTAAGAATTTGATTAGTCATTAAGCTAATCGGAGTTTGGAAATTCAAATTCTTCTACCACTTCAGTTAAATAATAATGGAAAAGTGAATTCATAAAAAGTAATTTGATGAATAATAAGATACAAAGTTATCTTATACATTCTCTTGAAAAGTATCAAATCTCTTTTTGAGAAAAAGAAAAGTCTGGAGACTAATGGAAATAATGTAAGGCAATAATAAACATTTTAACTATTTGAATCGCAAAGCTTCTCTATTTCGAATTAAGATTAGTTAAGAAAGACTTCGATTCATCAAATGATAATAAGAAGTCACACCGTCCTTAGCTAAATTCTCGAAAAGAAAAAAGATATAAATTGCCTTTGTAAGTCAAACTTAATGAGCTGTAAAGGGTCTGGTTATTGAGTGAAAGTTGGGGTAAGTTTGTAAAGGGACTAAGAGCAAGATTAATGTGGGAATAGCTAAGATTGATAAAAAGTGAATAGAATAGACTCAATTTATAAAACAAAATGAGATGTTGAGATGACTTGCAACTGCTCCGGAAGTGACACGGACGAACTCTTTTAGTAAGGTAAGGGACTGGAGTATTTGTGCATGACCAAGAATCTTAGTAACTCCGTTTCATAATCATGATTCATTCACAACGTAGAAGATCGGTATGACGCGTCCACTCATCTTTGAATAATCGAATGAATTGGTGACAGTCGGTATAAAAAGTCTATGAAGTTTTATCAGAGTCAATTGGAGACCGAAGTATAGGCAACAAAATGGTCAATATATTCTCATATTAGTATGAAAATGAAAATTTCAGGTTAACGAGTTTCGATCAAATTAGAATATCAAACTATAATATTGATGGAAATTAATATATTTTCATAAGGATCTTACAAGGAATCATACTCCAAAAGTTGAAAGTTTTGAACAAAAGTAATATACAACTAATATCAGTGAATATGTTGTACATTGGTTCAATTGTAGTGCTACACCACCTAATTCATCAGTGGTGAAGTTTAAAGCACTAGTTATTATAAATTGGAGTTGATGTAAGATATCCAGATGACAGTGAAGTTACAAATCAAATAAGAAGCTTGTACAACTTACAGCTCAATTTGTAAGTATTATTTCTGTTAGGTTGAAAATATTGAATAGAGTACAATGTATCTGACTTGATATGTTTGAAGAATTGAATATTCTTCAATTGTAATTAAGGGAAGCCATAAATGAATTGAGTAGAGGCACAGAGATATAACATATTTATAAACTTGTATGAAATACAAGTTAAAAATTATACTATGAGAGTATAATCATCGAATATATTGATATCTCTGTTTAGAAACGTATGTCTACTCAAGTTAATTAAAGATAATTGTCTCTATTAAGGCAATGAGAGAAGTTGGTGAATAGTAAGTAATTAAGACGTGGGTGTGTGGAAGATCTCAGTTAAGTGAAAGGAATGAGGTTCTTAATGAACTCATCGTTAAATAATGATTTGACAAATTTAGAAAAGTTGATAATTCTCAAACCAATCAAAGTAGAAGTTAAGTGAATTAGTTGACGAGTTGGAATTGGTAATTATTTTTTAGTCTACAATCTAAATAATATTGTGAGTAGACATTTAGATAATGAGTGAGAGTTGCATGATGTGTCTGGTTTCTATTTCTGATCGAATGAAATTTGAGATCTCTTGTCATGGGGTGACAAATGTATTATGAGATCTATAGTTATGGGACGACTTGTGTAATTCCAGGTTTCAATTGGGGAACGCTGGAATGATGATGGATAAGATTACACAAGACTCTACTTAGTATCTAATGTTTGCATTAATGTGTAATTTTAGATTGATGATAGTTTAAAAATTAATCGGTCGATAATTCAAATAAAAAAGGGATGATTAGTTATGAGAAAGTAAAATGGGATGTGTACCAGAGTATGGGTGGATATGGAAAGAATTATCAACGGTTTGTGGAATAGTATTCAAATTAGAATGAGAATTGTGTTATAAAAAATAAGATAGGTTATGTCTTGCTATGGATTAATACTTGAATGAGATTTAATGTATGAGATGAGAAATGAAGTAAGGTTATCGAATATTCTACAAAGTTGATTGTTTAACTTGTCAGAGATTCACAAATTGCCAGGATTGTCAAATTAACTGAAATAACTTTTCATTAAACTAAGACGTTGGAAAATGAAAAGTTAAAATGATTATGATCTCTACCACCGAGTTATTGAATACAACGAAAGTGATTGGATCCACTTAACGATTAACCTTGGAAATGATTTTACAGGTTTAGGTTAAAAGAGTTATATATGAAGGATAATTTTTTCATATATTTTTTGGTTCAGTAACCAGTAAGTTTAAATTTCGAGGACGAAATCTTTAATTAGTTGGGAAGATTGTGACATCGAGAATTTTATAAACTTGATTAGGCGGCTAGTTAAGTATTTTCGAATTTAATTTGGGATTTAGGTATCCGAAGTAGGACCAACACGTTACGGATCGGAGATCATAAATTTTAATATTATTTTTTTGTGCCGTGTGCCTATTTGATGTATTATACACTATTTCGATACGAAATAGGGCAAGTTGAAGTGTATATGCGGTGTCCGTAAGTTCCGAGCACGTTGGGGAATTTTCTTTAATTTTGGTAATTGTGGGGTAGTTTTTTGGAATTTAGTTTGGACATAAATTGAAGAGATAACCATGAAATTAAATAAAGTAATAAATAAATTGGTGGTCACTTAGTGACACGCGGGGTCGAGGGTGACACACGTGGGATGTACTGTAGTGTCCACACCGGAGGGTAGTCGTTGGCATGCATGGAGAATTCATAGCCGCGAAAATATATAGGTGCATATATATTTATATATATAGTTTATATATAAATATATAAAAACAAATCTTATAGTTTGAATTAAATAAAAGTATACATGGGATTCGCTTCGAGATATGCGTAGCATGATCATCGAGGAGTTGAAATGGTTGAACGTTGCTGTTGAAGGGTGCCCACGCCTCAAGATGCGTAATGTCCAATATCGAGGATAATCAAGTGATGTATGATTATAAAACTATAAGATCTACCTCGAGATACACATTACGTATCTTGAAAGAGAAAATATAATTAATCAAAGTAAGTCGATCAAAAGGTGGTGATTATCTTATTGATAGCAACAAGATTGACCTCGAGATATGTAGTACGTATCTTGAGGAAGATAAAAAAATATATAAATGAATTATTAGATTTGCCTCAAGATTCGTGCAATGCGAGTCTCGAAAAAACCAAATCTATATCTTAACAACCAAACTGAACATATACCACCTTAGCAATTTGTTTTGAGCAAAATATTGACCTCGAGATACATAGTACATATCTCGAGATTCGCGTGAAACAACTTTCAAGGAAATCTAATATATATTTCAAATGAAACAGAATGTTTCTTCATTGCAGTGAAGTCGAGAAATCTGATAGGAAAAAATAGTGATTGAGGGAGAGACAGAGAAAGATCGAGAAAAATGATCGAGACCGAGGTGAGAGAGATGATGATGGGTAAGGTGAGTTGAGGTTTTTGTTGTTGTTAGGTTGTATTGTTGTTTGTGTTAGGGCATGTGCCCTAAGTCAATCTACAAACATTGTTTATCTTATAATCTTAGTTAATAAAATAGAGGTTTTATTTGCCGTTTTATTATAAGTGATTGCATGTTTACCTTATAGTAAGATCCATGGGTATTTGTTGAAATATCATAAATATCCCTAGTCGGTCATTATACTTGGAACTATAATGAATTAAGACTAGTGTGAATCTTGATTGATGGTCATGTGATGATCATGCGTATAGGGATACGAATCAAGATCATGAGTACTTGTTAGGGAATAAGGTACTGGACCAACTCGCTATGAGAACACCACATGGATTAAGTTATAGGTGTTACTTATGATAGGTATATCATTTTGTCCTTTGACTTGAGATTAGACTTCAATATTAGGAGCATGATAATTTGACACAATTAAATGTTGTCTTTAACCGGACAATTATAAAGATTGTGATTGGTTACCGTGTGAATAATATGTAAAGGTGTGTAATCAAGATAGAATTTGTCACTCTCGTATAGAGAGAGATATCAATAAATCCCTCGATAAGATAGACTGATAATGGCCAAGTCCATGTGAATTGATATGATCAATGTCACTTAGATGTTTTGCAGTTTACCTAAAGATCGAGACTTGAACATTAAAGGTGACTTTCCATACCTTATGTTTAATCAAAGAATATTGCACGACAAAAGGATATGATATATGTTATTAATTAGGTTGTATCGATGTTGATATTCATGCTACTTGGGTAGTCATAATGTGTTGCTAGAGACCGCTTATGACTTGTGTACCAAAATGGTTATTGGTTCATTGCCAACGTCGCATGAACCTATTGGGTCGCATACAAAGAATGGTTTTGCACTATTTCAATTGGTCCAGAGTAATATATGATAAAATTCATGACATAAAAGCCCTTATAATTTATTATATGATAACTTATTAATAGGGGTGTATGCGTAATTTGCTTAAACTGCCTAAATACAATAGTTGTATTACGAATAAGATTTTAAGTGAGGGCTTATCTACACATATAAATAAAGGGTGAAACCCTAAAAACGAAATAAGATTTTTGTTTTACAATTTTCGAGTTCTCAGGATTTAGGGAGAAAAAATAGTTTTCAATCTCTCTTGGGGCTAGCACTCCAAATTGTGGACATCGTTCATGTGTGGATTTCTGATAGAGGACGCGCACTTGAACATCTTGAAAATAGAACAATCAAAAAAGGAAATCACAGAATAAGGAATGATTTACTTTCATAGATTTAGTTTAATGGAACTTATTTTCAATCATGTTGTGGTTTTTCAAAAATTGTTTTGAATGTTTCACTGCGTGTGAAGCTAAAAAACCTAACAGTTTGTGTATTAATGGAAGTTGGGAATAAGAGGGAGGCTCTTGTTCAAGGAGGGAGACGACGCAGGGGTCGTCTCCCTTGTCAAATCAATATTAGGGTTGGGCAAAGCTTGACCCAATTTAAAAAAAATGAATTTTATTTTTTTAAAAAACAGGGGCTACTGGAGGAAGAAGAAAGGAGGTTTGATCACGAACTGGATTGAACCGGGCCGTTTCGGTTCAGGGGTCAAACCACCTAATTAAAAAAATAAAGAAAAATGAGAAATTGCTAGAAAATAGAAAAAAAATCCCAGAAAAATGAGAAAAAAATTCAGAAAAAATTATATTTTTGGACAAATAAATAGAAATGGGCGATTTCTATGAAAAATGAGAAATTCAAAATTTTCTCGAGGATTTATACTGGGGGGTTTTCGTCGTAATGCGTGCTACGATACTCGAAAATGCCCGAAATTTGAAAAATTATTTTAAAGCCTAGTCTAGGTTAATTCTCAATTTTGAATTACAACTTAAAGTCAAAATTGAGATCCGAAC
Source organism: Stephania cephalantha (assembly GCA_039657325.1). Classification (NCBI taxonomy): domain Eukaryota; kingdom Viridiplantae; phylum Streptophyta; class Magnoliopsida; order Ranunculales; family Menispermaceae; genus Stephania; species Stephania cephalantha. The sequence continues at coordinate 9,655,091 of CM077573.1, read as the reverse complement.
ATCCGAGGAGTTGATTTGGAGGGATTCTGGGGGTTTTCCGGTCAAGGAGGACCAAATAAAATATAATAAATTAGAAAATTTATATTTAAGCCTAGACAACGTAATTTTCGATGCCAAACAATAATTTTGAGTCAAAAATGATATTCGAGCATGGAAAAATTTATTTCGAAAGTATTTTAGGGATTTTAGGACGTGATTGGGTCAATCGAACTGCACCTAAATGGAAAAACTTGTAGAATTGTTTTGGAATCTTACTCGACTTGTAAATGAATTGTAGGACCGCAATTGGAACTTCGTGTGGACTGATTTTACTGACTCAGAGCACAAGGGAGTTGCGATATTACGTTTGTAAGGTTAAGTAAATAGCATAATAACATTTACATTGTATGATTATAATTTCGTATGAATTGCATTGATCATTGATATTGCATATTTGTTGTACACGGATACGCGGGTAGGGAGGATAAGGATTTGAGTCTCCTTATAGTGTCTACTTGAATGTGTGTACAGTGGTAGCACTATATATTGTCTACCTGACCGTATGTACAAGGTATATAAAGCTACCTGATTTTGTATACAGGGTAGAATTATATAGTGTCTACCTGGCTGTTTGTACAGGGTAGAACTATATTATGCTTAAAGAGCTAAAGTCATTGATACTTTGCATCACGTGGTTACCATGAGATCACATTGAACTAGATTACTTTGATAGACTCAAGGAACGAGACTTGTTTGGGTTATTCTCTCTGGGCATGAGTCCTTATTATAGTTTACTTACCACTTTTGGAGGATATCAACAAATTGTGGTTGGATAACGGAAACGATATGGATTCACGGTTGTATTTAAGTTCCTTGGATTATATTGTCTGTTTAATACCTTGGATTACTATGCATTTGATTATTACAGGTGTACTGGATAGTGTGAGATTTACTTATCTGACATTATTGAATTTTTATAATTGGGTAATGATAGGTTCTAGCGGCGACAAGGGAAGGGAAAATTTTCACACTATTTGTGACTTATTCAGTTCTTTCTTATTGTATATATATTATTTTTGAATATAAAATATTGTATAAATGAGTTTTTGGGTTTGTGTGCGATTAGGATCTCTTTTGGAATTATTATAATGGTTTTAGGACGGATTGGAATGCTGCGGAGCTAAAGTAACAATAGTTTAATGATTTCAAAAATTTGAGAGAGATTAGAATGAATAAATAATCTTTTTGAATGCAATACATATTGTTATTGGGTGGATTGTGTGTCCTTTGACATTTCCATCAAGTTGAATAGGTTTTATTGAAGATTTTTTAAGGCCGGGTTTTCCGGTGTAGGCCTAAAAATAAAGGAGGTGCTGTCGAAATTCTTTTACGAAATTTTGAGTATAAATAATAAATTTAAATGAATTTATGAACTTTAAGGTTTAAGATTCTGTTTAAAATCATTTGTGGTTGATAAAGTTTCATATTTGATGATTATGATGTCTTAATTTTATTCATTTATTAATGGTGAGTTTAAGGCTACTAGATTATCAGGGGAATTCAGGTAATCTTGGCTTGTCAGATGCCCTAATTAGGTGGGGTCTGACATGTGGTAATCCTGGAAAATCATCTGGAAAAACATCTGAAAACTTTATAACCATTAAAATATCCTCAATCCTGATCTCTGTCCTCAACTCTGACTCAACTACTATAGTAAACCCCTCTATCTCTTGAGTCGTAGCTAGTCGATCTCTAGTAACGGGTAGTGCGACCGCGACTCCCGTAAACTTGAACTCTGGAATCCCTGAAATGTGAAACGGGCGGTCTTTAAGAAGCAATCTAGATGTGCATTATACGCCGCCAACCGTCCTACATAGCACGTTAAACTTGAGGTACTCTAGGACTCGTAAGTCTATCGGCAATTGATGCCCCTCTACCTCTGTCGTGCAGTCTCGATTTAATGACCCTTATCCTAATTAACGAATCATTCGACCTAAAACCCTAAATAAGCCTCGGTACACCAGCCAGACTTAACTAGATCCAGCAACATCACCATCTACACCTAATAAAAACCATTGTATATCAAATATCGGCAATCAAACAATTAATAAATGTAGCGGAAATTTAAAACTTTTCGCGATATTAAACTTGATATATAAAATCGAATTAAACTGGAATAAACCTCGGTTATGCAAAACTTCCCAACTCTTGTGAGAATTCAAAAGTATAATTCAATACAAATATATAGACAAGGGAAGAATCATTACATCGAAGAGATGATCAAGACTCATAAACCTTCTTTGTTTAATAGTTGTAGCACTCGTCGATACTCCTGATAGCGCTACAACTTGGTCAGTAAGTACGGATTCACATAACTATCAACAATTCATATAATAATCAAGAACGAAATGCAGTAGCAATATGAACCAATCATATTTAAACAGATATTAAAATTTGTATAAAAACAATATATAACAGAGAATGCAAGTCATTTAGTTTCATAACCCATGTTTATACAAATATGTAGTTGCTCAATATGGGGGTGGTCGATTACCCATTCTAACAGAGTCCACTAGTCAATGTCACGGTCGTAACAAGACTACCAGCATCTCATGTTATCCTGGTTCTGATCCTAAACCACCAAACATTGTTTTCATACACTAATGACTCGTCTCAACTTGGCGCATAGTGAGCTTTTCAGCGATTACGTGGCCTTTCGCGACACAAGCACGATTTCCACGAAGGTTGCGTGTCATGCGCATGTAGGGTGTGGTGTGCCGAACTTTGTACAATGACCCTGCGACACAAGCACGATAGTACAATGCATGAAGGTAATGAGTTGGAACACAACTAAAGACAATTCAGTCCCCGCAGTGTTAGTGCGTACAACAAGTCAGGAACCACATTAATGTATATGCACATCTCCCATATACCATTCTATAAACTAAATGAACTAAATATACTACATAGCCAGGTAAAGTTGATAATTAAACGAATCCATACTTACCTCAGTTATATTCCATTTCCAATTTCCTTAACTTTTCGAGTCACTCGACCTTTCTCGGTGTTCAATAACCTATCACAATACCGTTTGAGGTCATTAAATGTTCAATACCTCATATTTAGAGCCCCTAAACTAGTCCCAACTGAATTCAGAACCAATTTACTAATTTTAGGTCGATACGATCTTTTCACGTTTTTAGAGGTAAAACTCCAGTATAAAGTCCCGACATACTTTCGAATTTTTCATTTTTTATAAAAATATCCAATTTCTATTTATTTGGTCAACAATTATATTTTTTTCACAATTTTCTAGAATTCTCCCCAAATTTCAGAATTTTTTTTTTATTTTTTTATTTGAGAATAGGGGTTTGGCCCCTGAACCGAACCGAACCATTTCAGTTGAGCCGAACCGGTTCAGGTCGGTTCGGGGGGACCAAACCCCCTTGTTCCTCTTCTCGCCCTTTGTTAACGGAAATCTCCATTTTTTTAATTTGCTGAAGTTGGGTAATCCTAACCCTAAAGCACCCTTGGGAGGACAACCAAGTCCCAAACTCCATCTCCAACCTCACAACAACAGACGATAGCCAAGACATGAATGACAACAACAACAACAACAACCACAACCACTCACCTTCAATTTTGAGATCTCTTGTCTCTCCTTCCTCCTACAGTCTCACTCCCTGCCTCTTTTTTTTTCTCTCCCACTGTTTCGATCTTTCTTCTCCCTCTCTCGGTTTTGAAACAATGGCATATATGAACTGGTTTTCGGGATAAATTGAAACCTCACCCAAGAGGGGGGTGAATTGGGTGTATCGAGAAGTTATCGCCTTTTTAAAATAATTCAACAATAAATATGCTATATGCTCACTCAAACACAAGTATGAATGCAATGCAAGATGGAGGAGATAGAAGAAATGGAAAGAGACATGCGATTTATAGTGGTTCGATCCAATGATCTACATCCACTACCTAACTTCCCCGGTTAGGATTTTCAAACCCCCTATTTATATTGCCAATAAGTGTTACAACCTAAGCGTACAAGCCTATAATGCCTAATCATAAATTAATACTTCCTACCTAGCCGCAACTAGGGTTTATGCCTAGCCTCAACTAGGTCTTCCCTTCTAGATCTCACTAAGTCTTACAATCAGCCACTTACAAAGAATAGATGAAAATAATCAAATTCACTTTACAAAGTAAAACGACACCAAATTCAAATACAAGCAAGCCTCCTAGAGCCTAACCACTCTAATGCATGCAAGTATGAGAACAAATGATAAATGCAAGTATATCAGTGATTTTGTGCAAATCTCAAATATGAAGCAGTTTCAAACGAATCGATTAAAACAAATACGGTTTCAAATCCAAAGAATCAGAAGTTTGATAAAAATCTAGTTTAAGTGCAAACTCTTGTCCAAACCAGTCATAGGGTTTAGTAAATCAAGTTTAAGTGTAAAACCCAAGACAAATGTGTTCAAGAACACAACAAATGATTTCCACAAGTCAAGCACACAAAAATATGAAATTTAAGCACAAGAAAAGCAAGGAAATCAAACTTTCTTACAACCTCGAGAAAGTGATTTGAAAATCAGTTCTGAAGTGGATGTGATAACCTTTAGAACGTTTCAATAACGCTGGTTTCGAGAGTGATTCAGTTGCCTCGAAAGATTACAAGTGATATCACACAAAAATCAAAGCTTCTTCTTTGAAAACTATGAGCACAATTTGGTTTTCTTGCTTGACAAGACAATAAAATGTTCTAGGTGGTTTGAAATATTCTACATTCCTTTTGAACAATTTTTTACCATTCTAGAGATCCAAGGCTCGCTTGATTCTCTATTCAAATTAAAGTGTGATTTTCAGCTTTATAAAAAAGTTGTCAGAAAAGCAATTTGCGCGCTAATATTTGGACCTAGCACGCTAATCCTTTAAGCTAGCGCGCTAATGTTGAACATTAGCGCGCTAACTATGCAATTAGCACGCTAATATAACTATTAGCGCGCTAACTATCAGGGGCCTCAAAATAAATATTTTTGGCCCTAGGGTTAGAGACCCCTTATCGCATCCGGGACCCTACCAAACCTCTTATAACATGTTATACATGTTTGTTAAGGGTCATAAAACCTGTTTAAGTGGTCCGAATGTTTTCACAAATCGCGAAAATGGAAAATCCTAGTTTCATGACTTACATAGGGGTTTTTCTACAAATACACAATTTTTCTTTTCAAAAACCTTTCAAAACAAGTTTTTCATTCCCGAAAACTTCCATAATGGTTTTTAAAGTACGATGTGAATATAAAAACATGGTTTCACATAGTTTGAGCTTATAAGACCTATTCAAGTGGTGAGTTTCATTTAAAACTCCAAATGATCACTTGAAATTTGAAAAGTGATTTGAAAACATGATATGCATGAACTAATGCATTAGACTTGCGTAAATGAACCTGTGTACCTTACATCAATGTTACAACATGTAATATGGTCTTTCGTCTTCGTTTCCTTGTGTGGACCGAATCTTGAACTTGTATGGCTTGAACACTTGAGATGTGATATTCTGCAAACTTTGACTAACTGAAACATACTTGATAAACTTATTAGTATACTTTCACTTTGTTTGTTTCCATCAAGATCTCGGGTGGAGTAGAAGTGACTAACCACTTAGTCTAACTATCTCTCTCTTTTTGATGATAACAAACAATGTGAACTTGACAATCAAAAATGGAATTCATGTGTATTCATATCCATAGTGCAATCTCAAACAATCTCAAGTTCAACGCACACATTTCTCCCCCTTTTGATAACATAAAAAAACGGGGCCAAGCTCCCCCTCACAACAAGCATAACTAAAAATGAGCCACGAAAATAACAACAACACAGTGGGTGGAATACTCCTCCTCACTACATGCCTATTACGAGACATAGACAGGTATATAAATGAAAGTCATTCACATGCAACCAATATAGGGTAGTGAACAAAAGCATAACAATACCTCATATACGCAAAAAAATTTATGATATTAAATGTTGAAAATGAACATTAACATAGTTGTGGCCTAAACAGCTGAGTCTACAACATAGCAAATGTACATCAAAACACTGAAGACTAACATAGATGAGCCTAGTGCTCCTCCTTATTGACAATGAAAGTAATATAATTTACCTAGGGATCGTGGGAGAGTCGTTGGAGAGGATGAAGGCCCAATAGGAGAGGAGTGGTGTGTGAAAAATAAGAATTTCGGGTCAAAAATAGTTATATACTGGTCCTGGCCGAACGAAATTAGCACGCTAATGTTAGAATTAGTGCGCTAATTATGTCGATAAGTGATCTGGGCCAGGGACGATTAGCGCGCTAGGTCCTTGAATTAGCGCGCTAATCGAGACAATTAGCGTGCTAATTATCGACCTAACACGCTAATTGCACTCTGGAATTTGAAATTAATTTTTTTGAGTTTTTGACGGACAACTCCGATTCACCTCATACTTCATGGACACTTCACTAACAGCATATAAAAAAGATTGGAACAATTAAAACATGTGTAGAAGGTCCGATTCACGAAACATGCCTAATTCACGCCGAATCTTAGAAAATTAGTCTCTAGGCAATGGCTTGGTGAGAATATCAGCTAGTTGGTCCTCCGTGGGCACGTGGATTAGTTTAACATCGCCCTTTTGGACGTGATCGCGAAGGAAATGGTGCCTAATCTCAATGTGCTTGGTGCGGGAGTGTTAACATCGGATTTCTCGATATGTTGGTTACACTTGTGTTATCATAATAAATTTCAACGCACAACCAACTTGGATTTGGTAATCCTCAAGTTGTTGTTTCATGTACAAGACTTGAGCACAATAACTTCCGGCAGCTACATACTCGGCTTAGGCTGTAGACAAAGCAACGAAATTTTGCTTTTTGCTAAACCATGATATAAGTGAATTTCCTAGCAAATGACAAAACCCGAAAGTGCAGACTCCCTGCATAGTCGGAGTCAAGTGACAAAACCCGAAAATTTTGGTTTTGTTGAACCACAATCCCAAATCTTATGTCCCACTAAGATAACGAAATACACGCTTGCCACATCTCAAGTGAGATTCCTTTGGTTCGGATTGAAATCTAGCACATAAACACACACTAAACATAATATCGGGCCTATTAGCGATCAAGTGTAGGAGACTACCAATCATGCCATGGTAAAGTTTAGGATCTATGGATTTTCCTTGTTGGTCTTTGTTCATTTTGAAGGTGGAGCTACTAGGAGTATCACATGCTTTCAAATTTTCAAATTTGAATTTCTTTAGCATTCCCTCACATATTCCGCTTGGTTTATGAAAATGCCATGTTTGGATTGCTTAATTTGCAAGCCTATGAAGTATGTTAGTTCACCCATCATGCTCATTTCAAATTCATTGGTCATCAATAATGAGAATTTATCACATAAGCGTGTATTGGATGACCCAAAGATAATATCATCAACGTAAATTTGAACAAGTAGCATGTCACGCTTTTTAATCAAAATTAACAAAGTAGGATCTAGCATTCCTTTCTTGAACCCTTTGTCAAGTAGAAATGCACTAAGTCGGTCATACCAAGCTCGATGAGCTTGTCTCAATCCATACAAGTCCTTTTGAAAATGATAGACATAACTTGGATGATCATGATCTCCAAAACCCGATGGTTGTTCTACATATACCTCTTCATTGATGAAGCCATGTAAGAATGCACTTTTAACATCCATTTGGTATAGTAGAAACCCACTGTAGCAAGCATAAGCGAGCAAAATCCGAATTGCTTCTAGTCTTGCTACCGCTGCAAAGGCTTCCTCATAGTCAATTCCATCATCTTGATTATAGCCTTGTGCAACCAACCAAGCTTTGTTCGTTACAATTTCACCCTTCTTATTCTTTTGTTTCTAAAGACCTATTTGGTGTCTATGATAGTATGGTCTTTAGGTAGAGGTACTAGTGTCCATACCTTATTCATAACAAAATGACATAGTTCCTCTTGCATAGCCATGATCCAAAACTCATCACCTAAGACATCATCTATCTTGGTGGGCTCGGTTTGTGATACAAAAGCTATGTGTCCCTCATCTCGGTGCAATGATAACCTAGTGGCTATTCCTTTATTTGGATCACCTATAATTTATTGGGAGGGATGGCTGATAAGAAGTCTTGAGTTTTTAGGTGCACTATGTTCGGGTTCCACTCTTACCTCAACCTCTTTACTATTGGATGTTTAGCTTAGGGTGACATCATCATCATCATCATCATCAATCCTCAATTTTTCCAAGGTATGCATCATTCTCACTTTGGGATCTACTCCATCAAACTTGACATGAATAGACTCCTCTATGGTTTTGGTTGATCTATTGAACACCCTATATGCTTTTCTATGCATGGAGTAGCCTAGAAAAGTGCACACATTTGACTTTGGGTCAAATTTGTTAAAATGATCCTTATCATTTAGAACATAGCAAGTGCAACTGAACACCTTGAAGTAACTTATGTTGGGCTTTCGGCATTTCCATAGTTCATAAGGAGTTCTTTTCACTTACTTTCGGACATTTACCATATTGAAAACATAGCACGACGTGTTAATGGCTTTGGCCCAAAAGTGCTTAGCTATGTTGTACTCATTTAGCATGGTCCTACACATCTCTTCGAGGGTCCTATTCTTTCTTTCTATAACTCTATTTTGTTGTGGTGTCCTAGGAGAAGATAGTTAGTGTGTGTGTCCTTGTTTGGCACAAAACTCCTCTAAGTTCCTATTGTCAAACTCACCACCCCGATCACTCCTAATGATGGTAATTTTATACCCATTCTCATTCTCAACCAAAGCACAAAATTTCACGAACACATCAAACACTTCATACTTATGAGCTAAAAAATAAACCCATGTATACCTAGTAAAATCATCAACAATGACAAAGCAATATGATATACCTCTAGACTTTGTATTTGGGTGGGTCCAAACAAATCCATATGGATAAGTTCCTATGCTCTAGTCACATCACTAGTTACTTTCGTCTTAAATGACAATTTCGCTTGCTTATCAAGGATACAAGGTTCACATTCCTTGTCTTTCTTATAAGTGCAATAGGTAGACCCTTGACAAACTCATGCTTAGTCAATTTGGACAAGTTTTCCATGCTAGAATGTCTAGTCTACGGTGCCACAACCATGCATCACATTCACTTTGAGCACTCGAACATGAAACATTTTGCATATGAATTTCATCAAAGTTAATTGCATATATATTCTTTCTATTTGCAACAAATAGAGTTTCATGCTTCTCAATCCCAACAATGCATCTTGATGATTCAAACATGACATGAAATCCTTTGTCACACAATTGACTAATGCTAAGCGAGATAAACATTAGAAATGGAAAGTAAATCGTTACCAACAGTTCCAAGGCCTATAACATTTCCTTTGCTGTTGTCCCCAAATGTGACCTTTCCACCATCATGCCGCTTTAATTCAATGAATTGGTGTGCATCTCCTGTCATGTGTCTTGAGCACCCACTATCCAAGTACCATGGGGTGCTCTTCCTCGCATCCTACATAATGGAAAAAATACTAGATTTCGGTACCCAAACACATTTGAGTCTGAGAAAGTTAGTATCATAAACATTCTTAACTACCCATGCTAGTCTACCCATTTTGGCCTTTTGTAAGGCACATTTCCCAAGCGCATGAGACCTATATCATTTCGAGCATCTACGGGCGTCATTTAGCAATTTCTTGTAACTCAACAAGTTCACTCCATAGCCTATGCCTCTCTTGTTGAGTGCACGTCGTTGTGCTCCCAACATCATGTCAAACATCTTTCTACCATTAGTGAACTTGTGCACTGTGCTAGTCAAGTCCTCTACTTCCTTGACTAAAGCATCTTTCTCCTTTAGGACTTCATTAAAGTCGCTTTGGAGATCATTAATGGTCTCATTTTGTGACTCAATCTCACTAATTGTTATGGTCAAGCTCTTTTTGAGTTGTTTGGTCTTTTTGACCTCCTTTTCCAACTCTTTCCTAAGCTCATCAACATTAGGAACATCATCCAAATCATCAACATCATCAAAATTGAAATCTTTAGAGTTTACCTCATTTTGTGCTATGAGACAAAGTATTGCTTTCTCACTTTTCGATTCGGATTCGGAACTTGATAAAGATGAATCATCTCATGTCGCCTTGAAGCACTTCTTGCCTTTCTTCTTCGACTTGCATTCCGCCTTGATGTGGCCCGGTTTGCCACACCCGAAGCATATGGTATCACTTGACTTTCCTCCCTTGCTTACGTTCTTTTCTTGTACTTGTCTCGCTTGTACATAGCCTTGTTGAGCTTTCTTGAGAGCAAGGCTACTTCCTCCTCATGATCATTGTCATCACTAGATTTCTCATCTTCAATTATCTCAACCAATGGAGTCGGTGGGCTATTTGCCTTCTAAGCAATCTATTTTCTTGAACTCTTAGTACCCCTACTCAATGCTTCCAATCTAGCTCGGTCCTTTAGTTCAAATTCATGGATCGTTAGCTCTCCACACAAGGCATCAAAAGTGTACTCTCAAAGATTTTGCACCGATTGAATAGCATACTTTTTGGCATCCCATTCCTTAGGCAAGCCTCTAAGGAATTTGTACACCGAATTCTCATGATCATAGTTCTTTCCAAGATTCTTGATCTCATTCAATAGCTTAGTGAATCGAGTGATGGCGGTGGCTATGTCTTCATCGGAGCCAACTCGGAAAGTCTCAGAGTGCTCCTCATGGATTCTCAGCTTTTACTTCTTCACTTGAAGTGTACCTTCATAGTGTACCCCAAGCTTCTCCCACATTTCCTTGGTCGTTTGATAAGCACTAACTCGGTTGAATTCATTCTCACTTAGCGCGCAAAATAAATGATTCATGGTTTGATCATTTGAGAGCTAAATCTTGGTCTCCTCGGTGATGTATTCTCTCACGGACTTGTTTCGTAGAGTGTACCCATTCTCAATTGAGTCCCACAATAGTCTACTTTGTGCCCTAATGTAGAACTTCATCCTTACTTTCCAATGAGCATAATTGGTTCCATTAAAATACGGAGGCATACTCGATGAGTTGCCTTCCCTAAGGCAAGCCAGATCTAAAGTTTGCATCCATGCACAAAAACACTCAAAGATACGTTAGTAACAATTTGAGCAATAACCTGCTCTGATACCAAATTAAAATCACACCCAAGAGGGGGTGAATTAGGTGTATCGAGAAGTTATCGCCTTTTTAAAATAATTCAACAATAAAGATGCTATATGCTTACTTAAATGCAAGTATGAATGTAATGCAAGATGAAGGAGATAGAAGAAATGGAAAGAGACGCGATTTATAGTGGTTCGATCCAATGATCTACATCCACTACCTAACCTCCCCGTTAAGGATTTTCAAACCCCCACTTATATTGCCAATAAGTGTTACAACCTAAGCATATAAGCCTAGAATGTCTAATCACAAATTAGGACTTCCTACCTAGTCGCAACTAGGGTTTATGCCTGCCTCAACTAGGTATTCCCTTTGAATTAGATCCCACTAAGTCTTACAATCAGCCACTTAAATAATCAAATTCACTTTACAAAGTAAAGCGACACCAAATTCAAATACAAGCAAGCCACTTAGAGCCTAATCACTCTAATGCATGCAAGTATGAGAAAAAATGAGAAATGCAAGTATATCAGTGATTTTGTGCAAATCTCAAATATGAAATCGTTTCAAATGAATCGATTAAAACAAATCCGGTTTCAAATCCAAAGAACAAGAAGTTTGATAAAAATCTAGTTTAAGTGCAAACTCTTGTCCAAACCAGTCCTAAGGTTTAGTAAATCAAGTTAAAGTATAAAACCCAAGACAAATGTATTCAAGAACACAACAAATGATTTCCACAAGTCAAGCACACAAAAATATGAAATTTAAGCACAAGAAAATCTAGGAAATCAGACTTTCTTACAACCCCGAGAGAGTGATTTGAAAATCAGTTCTGGAGTGGATGTTGTAAGCTTTAGAACGCCTCAATAACGCTGGTTTCGAGAGTGATTCGGTTGCCTCGAAAGATTACAAGTGATAGCACACAAAAACCCAAGCTTCTTGTTTGAAAACTATGAGCACAATTTGATTTTCTTGCTTGACAAGACAAAAAAATGTTCTAGGTGGTTTGAGAATATTCTACATTCCTTTTTTAACAAGTTTTGACCGTTCTAGAGATCCAAGGGCTCATATTTGATCATCTATTCAAATTAAAGTGTGATTTTCAGCTTTATAAAAAAAACTATCAGAAAAGCAATTAGCGAGCTGATATTGGGACCTAGCGCGCTAATCCTCTAAGCTAGCGTGCTAATGTTGAACATTAGTGCGCTAACTCTGCAATTAGCACGCTAGTATAACTATTAGCGTGCTAACTGTTAGGGGCCTCAAAATAAATATTTTTGGCCCTAGAGTTAGCGACCCCTTATCGCATCCGAGACCCTACCAAACCTCTTATAACCTATTATACATGTTTGTTAAGGGTCATAGAACCTGTTTAGGTGGTCCGAATGTTTTCACAAATCTCAAAAATTGAAAATCCCGATTTCATGACTTACATAGGGGCTTTTTATGCAAATACACAGTTTTTCTTTTCAAAAACTTTTTAAAACAAGTTTTTCATTTCCGAAAACTTCCACAATGGTTTTTAAAATTCGGTATGAATATAAAAACATGGTTTCACTTAGTTTGAGCTTATAAGACCGATTCAAGTGGTGAGTTTCATTTAAAACTCCAAATGATCACTTGAAATTTGAAAAACGATTTGAAAAACATGATATGCATGAACTAATGCATTAGGCTTGCGTAAATGAACCTGTGTACCTTACATCAATGTTACAACATGTAATATGATCTTTCGTCTTCGTTTCCTCATGTGGATCGAATCTGGAACTTGTATGGCTTGAACACTTGAGATGTGATATTCTACAAACTTTGACTAATTGAAACACACTTGATAAACTTATTAGTATACTTTCACTTTGTTTGTTTCCATCAAAATCTTGGGTAGAGTAAAAGTGACTAACCACTTAGTCCAACAAAAATATAAGGTTTTTTTGAGATTCTCATCGCACGAGTCTCGAGATAGATCTGATGGTTATTTCCTTTTCACTTGTCTTGATCCTTCTCGAGATACATAATGTGTATCTCGAGATCATTCTTAATGGCTATTGACAAACCCACCACCACATAACCGACTTATATTTGATCAAACATTTCTCGAGATTTGTTTGTACGAATTTCGAGGCCGATCTAAATATTAATTGCAACTCAAGCATACACTTGCTCATTGATTGTTCTTGTGATGTTCTTACACACATCATCAACGTATTTCCTTTCACCTCTCTTCTCCTTGATTCCTACGCTACGCGTATGTCGAGGCAAATCCAATTATTTAAATAATTTAAACCAAAACTATAAGTTATTTATATATTTATATATATCAATTATATATAAATATATACACCTATGTATTTTACCATTTATAAATTCACCATGCACACCAACGACCACCCTCGAGAGTGCACACTATTGAACGTCCCACGCGTGTCACCCTCGACCCCATGTGTCACTAGACGCCCACCAATTTATTAATTATTTTTACCATATATATATATATATATATATATATATATTTATACATACCATATATATACACGCATATATCCATGTGTTTGTAATTTCGTCATACGTGCCAATGAGTTCACTCGGGCGTGCACGCTACCCTACGACCCATGTGTGTCACTTTTGACCCACACACAGTATTAGGCGTCCCATAATTTTCCAATTATTTTATTTCCAAACTAGAAGTTTTATATTAATTCACATTAATTACATATAGTTACATTAATTATTTGTCACATCAATCAAATACAATACAACACAACAATCGCACTCACACGCTAATTGAGACAAACCGGGCTTAACCACGAGCTTAACTCGGGTTAACTAAATTTCGGATTAACGTTAATTACCATGTTAAGGACACGAGTCTTTACACTCGACATATCCGGTTAGAGTATATCTTATTCATAGCGGTCGTATCAAGGACAAGGTGTGTGTCTTGCGTTTTGATGCTAGCCTTAACTCTTATACTATGCGTCCAACAATAAATGATAAAGTACTACCATAATCTATCATGACATGCATCATTCTGCTCATAATAGATAACATACCATCAACTAGCTATCTGGTCGCATCTCTGTCCGGTTGTGTGACTGCATATGCTCTCTCTGGCTTGACCCTGCTGTGCTCCTGATGGTCATAGTTAGTAGGGGACCCAGGATCTTTGATAGCCCTGGGCTATAATTAAACTAGCGATTTCGAATTCAAAAAAAACTAGCGATTTCCATTTTTACATATTATTAAATATTTCTAAATAAATAATACCGCATTAATATACATATACATAAATTACAAACGTCAATTTTTTGGTGGGTTACAAATATTAAATTAACATTGTAGATTGTAAATCAAGTTACAAAATATTAAGCAGACAAAAAAAACTTGAAAAAAACCATAATAAATAAAATAAAAACAATAAAATTATTAATTAATGAGTTCAACCGAAGTACCTTAAATTCGAGAGTGAAAAATTGATGCCAACTTGTTACAACCACGACACCATCATTGATTGAAAAGTGAAGCAGTTGCAAACATAAACAATAGACAATCAAATATAAATCATATATAACTTTGTAAATAATTAAAATATGTAAGTATTAAGATGTGAAGAAAATAACCTATTTAAGTTGCGCGCTTCTATTCTTTAAAGAGTAAAATTCATCGATTACAACATCTACATTGATATTTTCAACAAATTCTCGTTCAATATAAATGATCATAGTACATATCAAGAAATCTTCCTCCATTCTACTTCGTAGATCATTCTTAACATGCTTCATAGCTGAGAATACCCGCTCCACTGATGTCGTAGATATGGGAAGATTCATAACAAGAAAAATCAATCTATCAACCAAATTGTAGTGATATGACTTATTTGTACGTATTTAGGTCTCTAACAATTCAGAAATTGATGACAAATTCTGATAAAACTCGTGGTGAATAACATCAACCTTATAATGCTCCAATTGACATATGAAATAATGCATTTCTTAGTCACTAAAATCAGTTAGATAGAACTTATTAGCAAGAATGCATATTTAATCAACAAAAAATGACCTGAACTTGTCATTTGGTTGTAAAGTACAACTCAGCTAAAAAAATTCTAAGGCATCATCATTAAATCTTAAATTCAACTCTTCCAACTGATAATCAATTGCTAAATTGAACACATCAAAGTGATAATGATGTCTAACTGTGGCGAGACTTTTTGTTGATAAGAACGGCCAGTTCCCTCTTTGTAACAAACATTCATGTTAGGAATTTCAACTCTATAAACTTCGCAAATCGATTCCACTCACATCAAAACATGATCAAAGCCTTCATTTTGTAGCGTCAAAAGAAGTTTTTTTTTGTCGTAGCAATCGAATCTATTGCATTCAAAATATCAAGAGATTTTTCTCGCAAGTTTCGACAAAGCATATATGTAATTCCCATGATTCTATGCATCACATGCAACATGAACGTGAAATCAAAAGTTTTTATGATTATTAAAACACCTTTTGCTTCATCATAAATATCAACTTTAGATCCATCACCAACCATTTTTTCAAGCACTTGCATAGTTGCCCAATACATATCGATCACACTTCAAATAGAATCAAAATGAAGCTCCAGCGTGTATCTCCTGCTCGTTGTAAGTTTCCAATCTGATTAGCTCCTTTTTCAATTTCATGTTCACCACTAGCAACCATACGTGTAATCTCCATAGTTTAAAAAGCTTGAAATGTGGCAAGGCGTTTTGGAGAAGAACCTATAAAGTTAACAATAGATGTCATCTTTGAAAAGAATATCCAAATCGATGGTTCCTTTTTAGAAGCTGCAACTAATGCTAATTGTAGTCGATGAGCAAAACATTGCACATAATATGCATATAGACAATCCTTATGAAATAAATCTTGTAACCCATTCAATGCCCCACGCATGTTACTCACACCATCATATCCTTAACCACAAAGTCATCGATTAGTAAGTCATATCGAGCAAGAGAATTACATATGTTTTTCTTAAATGTTGAAGCAGCAGTGTTTTCGACTTCAACAATATCAAAAAAGACTCTTTAACTGAACCTTGACCATCTACGAATCTCAACACAATCGCCATTTCTTCTTTGCTAGATGAGTCCTTGGCTTCATCAACTAATAGACAAAACTTTTCATTTCCAATTTCTTCACGAACTTTGTTTCTCACCATGTTAGCCATAATGTGTAAAATCTCTTTTTGAATCTTTGGTGAGGCGTCGCATTCTTTAGAGCATTGTTTAGTATAACATCCTCAATGTTAACATTTAATTTGCCCTTGAGCTTGACCTTTTCTATGACATTTCCTCGATTTTCTAAAGTTGAACCTTCACGATGACCTCTAAATGTGCATCCTTGTAGACTAAGCCATCAACAGACTCAATTGTAACCTTAAGTTGCAATCGATTACTCCGAATCTCTTTTGAAGTCTGTGCATTCATCACCTTATCAATATCTCGAGTAACATGCGACAAATCTTCAATAGATTTCACGAAGTTTCTATGCGGTGAATTGATACTTCCAATATGCATTAAGAATGGACATTTAACCCCTTCATTAACTCTCTTCCAGTTTCTAAACCCTTCCTTAGTTAATGTGCAGAGAGGAGCGTTACCTTTTTCAAAAAGGTAGCACGGGAAACAAAATACTGCATCCTTTGAAGGAGAATACTCCAACCATGAAAAATCTTAAAACCATTTTGATTGAAAGTGGCGATATTGTTTTCCAAATGGAGACCGTGGGAATTTTGCCAATTTAGGTTTATAGGGGCCCATCATTATGTATGCTCGTCTAATTTCATCTTGCTTATTGATAGGATATTATTTTATTAGAGTACGCATACTCGGATCTCTTTCGAGAGAATTGTAATCAATTTTAACTTTGTGCGATGGAGATTTTAAAGTCTTCGCTTCCTCGTGAGTTGAAATCTCAACTATTGATGGGGAAAGTTTATCACTCTTAAATGTTTCTCCAATTGATTTAAAGAAGGAAAAAGTGTCTTGGTTCTTTTGTTGCCACGATGCTCCATTGTAGACTTATAATCTTAACCTAAATAATAAATCGCACAAATTTTTTTATGAGAAATTAAAGTAAAAATAAAAATTCTAAAATATAAGAATTATATAAAATAATCGTTCTAGGTACTTGAGTATGGTGAAACTTGCAATGCTTTGTGGGTTGTTTCAATTTTGGTGACTAAGTTAAATATGTATTTACTCTAAAGGGGTTGTTCTTTATGGTTACGCTACTTATGGTGATATTTCTATTGTTGTTTTGTTGTTTGTTGTTTGTTGTTTGTTGCCTGAGTCTCTACGGGTATGGGGAGCACACCTCACCTATTAAGGTTGCTAGAGTTGAATAGAAGGTGGTCCTACATATTGTGGATTTCTTTTGGGACATTAGTGGAGGTGGTGTTTAGTTGTTGAAATAAGGAATAAGTGCATATGCTTGAACTGAAAATCAATGTCAGTGGGCTCCTTTTGCAATGCTTTTTATTTGCATATGGAAAATGGTTAGTGTACACACATATGTGGGTGTTATGCTTGCTGGAACAGGGCAATGGGACAATGAATCCTCCATTTGACACGCTATAATTTTTCCTTATTTTGTTATTTTTGTAACTTTGTCAATACACAATACATAAATACATACACACACACACATATATATATATATATATATATAACTCCATTTCATTAACAAAAAAATAACAAAGAACATAAAATATTGAATTCAAACAACTAATAGATTCAAAAATCAAGATTCAAAATTTAAAATCACCTTCATTCTTTGATGTATTCTTCTCCAAATGCTAATTGAACCAACCAATCACCTTTCAAGCCAACAAATTTTCTCCTTCCTAACTTTTTTTAATGAAGTGTTCTTCTTCTTTTTTCTTTTTTTAAGAAGCCTATGGAGTGCTTTTCTTGTTCAATAGGAATTTTTAAACATTGAAAAGACATAATAGAATGTGTCAATGCAAGGTACGTTGGATTCCTTTCGAGATACAACAAAAAGTTTAGAGATTTTGGTATTTTTTGGATTTTGAGAATTGGTACTAAACGTGTGACTTTCGAGATCTCCCAATTTAATTTTCATTTTTTTTGGGCAATTTACAACCATAATGGCCTGGGCCTTTTTCTTAACGTGGGCTATTGCAAGTAACAACCCAAGTATAACTAAATTTTTTTTATTAGTCCCCTAAGGTACAGCCCAGGGTCAACTAAGTGTAGGTCCGCCACTGGCGATGGTGGTTCCTTGCAGTCAGTCTTTTGGTGCCCTTTCTGACCACAATGATGACATCGATGTCTCTCTTGCCACCCATCCTGCCTGTCTTCAGATCTCTGACCCTGACCTAATCCTGGTATTTCTGACCCCTTTTATGGCCTCCCTGATCCCTATCTTGATGATACTACTAAAGCTGCTGTTGACGCTGCTCGGGTGGTGCAGGTGAAATAGCATGAACTAGCTGCCCGTCCTTATATCTAAACATATCTCCTGGCTGGTCATCACTGCGGTCCCTACCCTGCCGTCTATCATCTTGACGAAATTCCCTGTCAGACCTATCCCTTTGTTTCTTCGGCCTCCTGTTTAGCTGATAACTCCACCATGTCTGACTCTCAAACTGTCATGTACTAAGTACCTGCTTGTCGCCCCTCTATAATAGGTATGTCTCATGGAAAATAGCGCGATTGTACATGCCTTGTAGTGTGTGATCCTCAATCGACACAATCGCACTGGCAATAACCTCTACTAGTCTCCAGACAAAGTAGTAAATCTGCAACCGCTTCGTCCCGGCAACATCCATAGCAAACTGAAGCATATATCGATTTCTCTCCATGTACTTACTGTAATATCAACTGATTGCTCTATCTTAGGGCCAAAGAATCCTCTCTCATGCGTCGCTGGACCTCTATAGGGATATACTCATTGTAAAATAACTATCTGAAGTGTGCCCAGTTGTCAGCTCTGGTGACTATCACAATAAGTGATCCACCATATAGATGCGGCTCTTCGAAAGCATGACCCAGAATCCCGTGCCTATATACTCTTTTCAACTCTCAGCAGCTTGTGCAGCCGCTGGTGTGAAAATAACCATATTCCGGCAGCCTCCAAATCACCACATCCATAGAAATAACCAGATTGAAAGTGAATAAACTCATTGGTCAACTTCGCCTCAGGTGTCAATTTGAACTCGGAGGTAGTGGCTCTAGTAGTCGTCTCTGTAGTCATCGGTATAGGAGTAGGAGTCGGTGTCTCGACTAATGCAAAAATCGGTATAACCACTAGTATAACCTCTCTATAGGTTTCTCAGGAACTGTGGGAGTAGTAGCTTGAACAGGCGTTTGCTAGATAGCCGAGGCGACGACTATCTGTGTGGCAAAAATTGTAACCACAGCGAGAGAAGTGCCTGGTACTATATGAGTCCTCGGTAATCGTAAGATCTCTGCTAACTGACGTCATGTGCCGCGAGTTAGTCGTCGACACTCTGTATAGTAGTAATGGTAGTCTCCCTATCCGGATCACTAGTCTGACCAATCTCTAGCGAAGTAGTAGATTGTTCGTCCATCATGATCTGCACCGAGAAACGTGCACCGAATTAGCCTTGGTATATATAAGCGTATAATATGTAATATACAATAAAATCATAACATGTATATAACCATTAACTCTACCTGCCTCACAATCACTTTCTAACTAGGGTTCTAAGGTAAGTACATCGAGTTTCCACATCTAAGGTTTATTTATTAAGTGTTATGTCAGTTTAAGACTTTTGCTGTAAATTTACTACTTGGTAACTGTAATTTGTAAAACACAAGCCACAAATATAACTCGCAAACTTCAAAACTAAAAGACAGTAAACCCTAAATATATATGACTTGAAATGGAAATGTGCATAACTAGTTTACAATATAGTGAAAACTCGACAAGTTAGCATGCATACTGAGGATGTAGGCGTGGCAAGCGACGCCAGCGGAGTGCGGGACCCTACATGTCAGTGGCGTGGATGGTGTAGCGAGGCCCACAGGCCGAGGAACAGCACCCACCTAGCGGCCTTGGGGCGCTGGACCATCACAGAAGAGACTATGAAAGACATGAGTGAGGGCTCAAAGGGAAAATGTGAAAGAGTATCTACAGCTCGATTAGTAGAGGTGGGTTTGTAATGAATATCAAAGTGAAAGCCCAAAAGCTTGACTAACCAGCTCTGATATTCTGGGGCAACGAGGTGCTCCTCAAGCAAGAGATTCAGACTGCGTTGGTCGGTCCTTACCAAAAATCATCAACCTAATAGGTAGTGACGTCATTTCTAAACGACCAATACAATGACCATCAACTCCCTCTCATAAGCCAATTTGGTGCGAGCACGGCCAGAGAGAGCTTGACTGAATAAGGCAATTAGTCGATGCCCCAGAAATAACACGCCCCCACACCTACGCCAAAAAATCCGTTTCAATCACAAATAGGCCATCGAAATCATGCAACGCAAGGATTGGGACCGATTTCATGGCTTGCTTTAGTTGTTGGACTGTAAAGGTTGCCTCATTAGTCTAAGTGAAGCAGTCTTTGTGCGACAGTTACGTAAGAGGATCCACCATCTTCTCGTAGTCGCGGACAAAACGTCAATAGTAGCCTGTAGTTCTAAGAATCCTCGCAACTCCTTAGGAGATATCGGAATGGGCCACAAGTCCATGGCACAGACCTTATATGGATCAGCTCGAACCCCCTCTCATGAAATGATATGCCTAAGATATTCCAAGTTAGTACGGGCAAAACCACATTTTGGAGATTGACAAATATAAAATGAATGTGTAAAACAGAAAGGACCTCCTGAAAATGCTCATAGTAATCAATTAGGGAGGAACCGAACACCAAGATGTCGTCGAAGAAGACTAGTTCAAAGCGACAAACGAGGCCCTTAAAGATGGAGTTCATAAGGGATTGGGAAATGGCTGGAGTGTTGGAGAGGCTGAAAGGCATCACTAGGAGCTTGCAGTGCCCCTCGTGAATGCAAAATATTGTCTTCTGCACATCTGAGGAACAAACACAGATTTGATGGTACCCTGAATGTTGGTCTAACTTGGAAAATATGGTAGCTCCATGCAACTCATCCAATAGCTCGTCAATATTAAGAATAAGGAATCGATTGGGGACAGTGGCACGATAGTCAACACCAAACCGTCAACTCCCATCTTTCCTTTTAACCAACAAAACTGAACTGGAGACATGACTGTTACTGGGTTGGATGATTCCCGCCTCCAACATTTCTTCCGCCATCTTCTCAATCTGAGTTTTTTTAATGTGGGGGTATTAACTCTTAAAATGAAATAACTCTGAAAATGAATCTAACAGAGATTGGATGTAGGGATTGGTAAATTAAACTTTGGTCAAGGACGAGTTTTAAGAAGATAGAATTAACCTACTAACTGATTAACTAATTAAGCTAATGAGAGAACAACTATGAAACCAATTAACATTATAACCACTAATTTAGTACTCATGAAAGTAAATAAAAACAAGTAATTAAACTAACTAACATGAAGCGCAAGAAAACTAAGAATGAACTAACAACAACGATAATAAAGAAAGATGAAAATAACTAATCTAATTGCATGAAAGAAAGTAAATAACGTAATACAAGTTATGTAAATTCCTAGATTAGGAAAGTCAACTCAACATCAAGGATTTGGTCATCGATTCCACAAATAATTGTTTGGTTTAGTTCCAATAGACTATCTATAGAGTTTCGGAGAGCACCTCACACTCCTCGATTTCTTATTTTTGGTAAGAGACTCTCTAACAAATGTACAACCCTAGGTAGAGCAACCATTAGGTTTGACACATTCGTCGTATTAAAATTCATGAAACCACTAGCCCTATACAACCAAGTCACGAAGTGCGCTTGATTTAGCCTAGACCCTCTTGTTATGCGAGATGGACCAAAAGGGAGCGTACCAATTGGGTTATCCGCTTGCTACTTGGTGTTTGACGTTCTACATAATTACAGATGCAAAACAATCAAACTAGCAATAGATTTAAATAAAAAAGAATGCATTTGCAACTACACAATCAATTATTCAAACCATGATAATCAAACAATAATAAAAGTGATACCAATACATAAACCAAATTTAAAATTAAAGTAGGTAGAACCTCACAAATCTTATGGTGATGTTGAGTTTCCCTTGAGAAATCCCAATCATAAGCCTCATGGCCCTAAAAATCTAATTAAAAAGCTTAAAAATGGAGAGAGAAAAAGAGAAAATAAGTAAGATTAGTGTAGAAGAGATAAAATGTGACTAATGAATAGTAATAACGGGAGGAAGGGATAGAGAGTGGATAGGGTTCATAGTGATGAGAACGAAAAAATAGGGAAAACCCCCTATTTTTGTGTTTTACTCGTCTCAGTTGCGTTTTCCCTAATCGATCCTGGAGAAAGTATTATTGTTGCCCAAATTGTGAAGGGAGAGGCCGCCACGTGTTGAGTGGGGGAGGCTTTCTTTGTTTTCTTGTGGGAGAGATCAAGCATTGTGTGCACCGAGGAGCATCTGATGGTCGTGACTAGGGAAGAGAAAACCTGTACGCCAAGGATAATCGATGGCTGATGATCACAGAGAGGAGGTTAACGCATCTCTCGAGGAGAATCTCGTAGTCTATAAGGTCGCGTCGTCAGTGGAGGAGAGAGAGAACGCTAGGTGGCCAAAAAGCATTTTTCATCCAATCATTGCAGTTGATACGCATCACGAAGAGATCTCTGCGGTTGTGGTAGCTGCTGTGTTGCTGATTATGTCACCGATTGTCTCAGTTAGCTGTTTCATTAACTCTGATCTACAGTGAATAACGTGTCTTGAGGCTCATCTGTGTGGCTGCTGAACTAGCCCATGAATCAACAAGGACTTAACCAGTTTTTTATGGTTTTTCTTCAACTTTTGAGCACATAAATCCTTTGGCACATGAACCAACCACCATCCGAACTCACAGTGAAACCCACGCAGCTGTCTCGGGATACGTGCTAACACGCTTTATGATGCAAAACACCAAGAATACTCCAAAGTACCCCATTTTACTCTTTTTTATCAAACATAGCCTAAAACACAAAACAAACAATAATAAGTATTTATTAACTAAAATTGGAAACTTTGGCACATTAAAATAATATAAAGACACACTAAAATGGGTTACAAAATGACTTAACGAATACCCCAAACTTATTATTTTGCTCATCCCGAGCAAATATTATTCAACAAGACTCTAACTAACTAACTAACTAATGCAAACTAAACTCCTAACTTAATTCTAAGGACTTGCAATGAAAATATAAACGCAACCACTTTATTGAAGACACAATCTAACTGACCCTAAGCCCAAATTTCAACAAAAGTGTGAATCCTTTAGTTTCGCTAGATACCAAATCAACACAAAACTCCAAAGACTTGGGAGACAAGAAGCTACCAAGAACTTAGGCCCGTCCTCATCAAATATCACACTTTCAGAACTAAGACTTGGTCAAAAGCAAAGGCTATCAATTAATCATGAGTTTTATTCACCTACACACTCAAGCCGTAAGTTTACGATCTCTTTATTAGGCATTAAAATGCAAGGAATCCCATAGGTGAGACTACAAGTCACATTATCCACTAGTGAAGACTTAACACATGCAAGAATGAAATAAGGTAATTCATTTTAGTTGTAATGGGACTTGACTAGGTTTACAACAAAAATAGATAGATATATATATATATATATATTCAAAAATTATTGGAAAACACTAGCATAGACCATACATACACAACAAAGAGCTAAAACAAAGCGAATAACGACATAAATTTTGAACTTTGAATTCATGAATCACTTCACTTTTTTTCTTCACCAACTCCTTTATATGCAAGTGCTTTGCGCACATTATTTTTTCACGACTTTTGGAGTGGTTTAACAAACTTACAAATACACAAACAAATACCCCCAAACTTGGGCTTTTTTACAATGAATCACAAAAGCTCTCTTTTAAAAAAAAACTTTCGAACTAAACTAGACTTCCCAACAACTAGGTAACATGGATATGAAGGCTAAGCAATTTTATTGGGTTTCATGATAGGTGTCAATAAAATCATGGTGGCATAGGCTAAAAAATGGCTAACTAGTAAAGTAGATGTTAGGTGGGCTATGAAGCTATTTATTCAACACAAGCATGGCCTAAAATCATTCTCTTACACATGCTTCGGTCTTTAAAATTTCGCCACGATTAGAGTGCAACCTCGTTCTAGGACCCTAGAGATCTACCTCATTCCACTTGCTAAGTTCTGACTTTATTCTCACTTTGGTATCAAGCACATTAGCCATCCCTCGTAGTAGACTCTACGACATAACACTAATCAAACCGAGTCAAGGACATGATAAAGCGCAGTCTCTTACATCATCCTAAATTTGCAACTTAAAGGCACACATAAACAAAACCCACAACTAATAGGCACTAAAGTTAAGTTTGAGCAACTCTATATGCATCAAAATTGATCTTAAGACTCTAAATCCATGGAACAAAACACATTTATTCTCAAAAACTTATTTTTTTACTGGAATAAAAAAACTACATGTAAACATATTGTGAACAAAATAAATGAATGAATGAGATGACAAGAAAAATGAGATGAATAGGTGTGGCAACCCCAAATCCCGAGGGAACCTTGGACACCGCCACGTCGCATCACATGTCCTTATCTACGATGCCCCACGACCTAACTGATTGCTTACATGTTTTACATTAAACTCTAACTTAGCTAATTAATCTGCATATAATTATTAGCGATTAATTTGTTTATCGAGTATTAATAAAATTTTACAGCAGAAGTGTTAAGGACCATCTTACTAAGCCCTGACTTATCTCAAATCACCCTAATTATGCACATAATCCATTCAATTAACTTTAACCTCAAAATCACTTTTATTTCAATAATTAATAATGTTTCAAACTAAATTTATATCCTCAGTCAAACTCAATTCATGATTTATTTAATTGGAGCAAATATCCATATTTTGTAAAAATTTCGCCACTTAATAGACAACAAAATGGAGAGAAGCCTAGAAGGACTCATAACTCCCCGTAGTTCACGATATATATCAATTTAAAACAATTAAACTAACTTAAGTTCTCCGATGCCTTATTTACAACTTTACAAACCCAAAATAAATTAAAACTGAATAAAAAAACTTCTCAATTTCTCACTAATTTAGAAAACTCACATAACCTATTTGAGAATATTTTACGACCTACGCTCACCCCGGAACCCAAAACAATAATATATAACATAATTACAACGAGAATTAAACTTTAAAACATGAAAACATTCATCAAGGTCTTCGAGTCTTGTTCACTCTTCCTTGTCCTCACAAAGAACCTGACATCAACAAAAACAACTCGAAGATGTCAGGTAAGTAAACTCTTACATTGCTCTGTACTCCTGCAAATGTTAGTCTGAATACATGGAGACATGTAACTGCATTTCCAAATAACAACAAATTTAAATAACAACGTGAAACCCTTTTATTACTATTCAAGGTTCATAAATAGGTTGGCTGACCCAAGAATGAATCAATAATAGTAATAAAAATCCAATGCATGCTCCCCCGAAAAACTTTCGTGCCTTGAGTCTTCCGTGTTCCAGTCCAACAGGTCAGGAAACCTAGCTCCGAGTCCCACCCGTATGTCGTAGCACTAACAAGCCATCGTCTAGAATGACATGAATGTATGACCAAGAATGATGCGAAATGCAATGTAGACTAATAAAAAATGTAGGTACAAAGATAAAGTCTCATAAATAGTAAAGACCACTCTAGTGTTATTTTAGAACCAACCAACTTGACATCGATAGCGAAGCCTCACTCGCACGTTCCTCGACTTTTACATATTTCCATGTAATGGCCCATTTTATTAAATTTACAGACATGGACGCCAGCTCAGATCTACATGGACGCCGCGGTAGGCTAGGACACACGGGGACTTAGGTATGGTAGTTATTGTGTGTTGATTGCTGATTTACGGTGTAATTTATTGAAATGCATCGCATGTGTATATGTTGCATAACAATACGTGCGAGATTGTGTGAACTGTATTCGCCTCGATATGCGTGTCAACGCGGATACCGGGCAGTTGACGGGACATAATATTAGGTCGAGGAAACTAAAACACAACGAGATTGTGTGAACTGTATTCACCTCGATATGCGTATCGACGCGGGTACCGGGTAGTTGACGGGACCGGATATTAGGTCGGGGAAACGAAAACACACAAATTAAATAAAAGGTGGCCAAGTAACTAATATGGAATAGATATCGGGTGGCTAGTGATGCGGCGGTACGCGTATATCGCGGTTCGGACGCGAAATCGGGCGTCGAAACGCCCGAAAACACAGGCGAGTGTCCCAGCTGTGTCACACTTTGGAGTCAAGAACACAAAGTCAACATCAATTATCCTTATCTAAACCACACTCCACCACATTTTCTCTCACCTCACACCCACACACCTAACGCACACACACACACACCCCAGAATCGAGAGGCCGAGATAGGGAAGAAGGAACGCGGAGGGGGAGGAGAAGAAGAAGCCGGGAAGGACAGAAGAGAGGGCGAAACGTCACGATCGAGTTGAGTTCACGTTGGTTGTTGTGGGTTTCGGTGGTTGGCCGTGGTGGCCAAGACAAGGGTTCGGCCATGGAGGCCGAACCGGGTCGAGGTGGTGATGGCAGGGGTGTCTCCCCTGCCATCGATTCCACCGGGGTTGGGGTGGAGAGCAACCCCAACCCAAACCACAGGAAAAAAAAAAAAAGAATTTATGTTCCCGATCGAACCAGTGGTTCGATCGGGGAAGATGACCTATGGGCCGGACCCAGAACGGGACAGGCTCGGCCCATGGGCCGAGCCTGGACCGGTTCCGCCTGTGTCGGTCCGACCCGTTGAGTCGACCCGACCCAAACCAAATTAAAAAAAAGGAAGAAAAATTGGGAAAAATTCCGATAAATTATATCTCAATAAAATAAATAGAAATTTATGAATTTCTATGAAAAATAAATATTTGGATATTCCGGACGCGACTTTCGCGGGGTTTTTGCCTCGAAAAGCGCTAAATGGGCAATTTGGCCTAAAATTTTAGAAATTGGTCGTAAATTTTCATGCTAAATCGGAATTATTGATAAATGGACATAGGTGGATACGGGTGATCAATTGGCGACCAAGGACTCAGTGGACTTGGACTCGGGGATTGATTACGGGGTATTGGAGTGCGTTGTGAGGTTTGTAAAACCCAATTGAAAAACTCTGAGTATTTATTTCGCTTCATATTTCCATTCATTTTCAGTATTCCTTATGATTTTTACTGCATCTATATCTTGTCATTGTTTGGACGGTTGGTTGAGTTACTCCCATTGAATTTTCCGTTGTGTGTCTATGCATTCTAGACCATAGCATGTGTATCAAGAGTTCTCGGTGGATAACAACCCGAGCTAATGAACTGCTACATGTGTCGCTGCGTCGTAGGTCTACGTCGGCCACTGAGAGGGACCAGGTGATAGCTAGTTGGGTACGCCCACTAGTGGGATCCTGGAAGGAAATCCTGAAGTATGGTTTAGTCTGACTGGAACAGACACACACATTTGCACTTTATTGTTATTTATGCATGTGATGCCCTACTTGCAGTTGTCTGTTTACATTCCACATGTTTATTTAACATTATTTATTGAATTCCACTTATTTATTTGAATGCTCGGAGGAGTTCCTTGGGATTTTATTGACTGGACTCGTCATCCATTTTCTTATGTGATGATCGAGTGCAGATCCGAGTACAAGTAAGGGCAAGGGGATCTTAGGCGACTACCTCTGACTGCCTACCGTTGAGGATTACTTGTACATGTGTTTTGTTTTGATATTTTGATTCTTTTGGGAACTTGGGAGTATAATGACCTTGTACGTGCCTATATCTTATATGGTACTGTTGTCTACCTCGTACTTTTCAGGGTTTTTTCCACAATAGGATTTGTTAAATTGATTATTAATATTTCTTGCATTTAAGTACGACTTCCGCTGAATATGTTATGTATGCGCTGTACACACAAGTGGATACGAATTTCGAGACAGAGAGAGGACGGGCAGGTGTCGTACATGTGTAGTAGGGCCAGCTGACAAGGAGTACACGGAGACACGTCACCCGGGGCAGCGAGGGCCGCCACACCATGTCCTATTTAAACATAAAAATTATTATTTAAGAGTCAGCTCTATTTGAATAGTTAAATTCATATTTCAAGCCATAACAGAGTAAAACCATTTCCAAACTTATTTATATACTTTACATTGAATTATAAACCACTTTTAATCTCACAACTTCTTTTAATGTCCCCAAATACTCTTTATAGCTCCAAATAACTCCACTAAATCTCCAAAACCTTGTTTAAATGACTTGCGAACTAGTTTATAAAATCTTTCAAATCCTAATTATTTCACAAAATCAATAATGAAATCAATAACCAAGTCCTTTCAAGATTCAAATTCATATTTTGAGTCTTATTTTTACAATTAAGTACTTCATTATAATCAAAACTCACCTAAGTAACTTGAAAACTAAATACAATTACATTAAAGCCCAAATTAAGATTTTAAGCCTCAATTTACAATTCTTAGTTTCGAGAATCCACAATCTCAAGCTAGGTACTTTAAACAAAATCCCAAATACTTCATTTTAACAAAATGAACTACTTCATTTTCAATTACACACAAATTCCCCAATCTCTTTTAATTTTTTATCTTTTTCCTTATTTCGAGCGTTGGCCGGCATTGGCTGAGCCTAAGCACAACCATGCCATGGCTAGTGTCACGGGGCCGTTAAGTGAGGGTTTACCCTAAGGAATTTTTCGCACTCAACCCAACCCTGTGGTGCCTAGGGACCGCCCTAGTTCAGCACAACCAATACACAATGCGGAAGATCAACACAACAAGCAATAACAACAATGCAATGGCAGCAAGGAAATGTTTTACTAGCTTTCAATGGGAATTACAACTCTGGTACATTCATGCCACTCTTGCATGAACTCACTGAACTTCCGTGGTCAGTGGTACCGTCACACCTCTGTGTGGTGCTCTCGGATGTTCCAGATGCTCTCTCAAGCATCCCTACCTCTGGCTTTATAGCACAACCAGCAGTCAGTTACAAAACCAATTAAGACTACTTAAACACCACTCCCTTAGTGGGCGCGACAGTTACCTAACTGCCCGCCTTCCATGCCGCCACTAGGTTTCAACCGCCCACAATCTCGGGACGGGCCTTGATCATGCCCATGATCAAGGTAATCAATGAGCGTTCCGTAACCGCTCTCACTTGTAACCGCTACCTCCTCGTAACCGCTACCACTTGGTTTCCCCACGCCTCGTGGTCCATGTTTCTCGAAGGGACATTGATCGCTTAACCGTGCTCGGGTCCGTTCAGGCGCGTCGGTGCTAGCCGGGGCTCGGTCGAGTCCCACCGGCTCGGGGTGGTCGGAGCATGGGCTCGAGGGACTTGCCTTGGCATGGTGCCCAAGGCATGCTCGAGGGTCCACCTTGCTACCGTGCACACACCACCCCTAGGAGAGACCACCTCCCCTTATAGTAGATGTTAAGTCGTTCCCTCAGCTCCAATAGGAAACATCCCAAAATGAGACCAAGCGTACTTTGACCAGGGTCAACGCCCAGGTCAAGATTTGTCAACTTTGGCTAAGGCATGCCTTGCCCAAGCCTTGCTCGTGCCTAAGGAACAACCGTGCCCGAGGAAATGTGCCCGAGCCTTGCCCGTGCCCGTGCCAAGGTTCGTGCCAAGGAATGTACCTAAGTCCGCCCGTGCCTCGCGCCTAAGTCTGCCCGAGCCTCGCGCCAAGGCGTGCCCGCGCCTTGTGCCTAGTCGTGCGCGCGCCATGCGCCCGGTCGTACGCGCCTCGCACTCGATCATGCGCGCGCGTCCTTCGCCCGTCCATGACCTCGTCTCACGCTAGAGCTCGCCCGCATCTCGCGCTCGTGCCCGCGCTCCGCGCTAATGCTCCTCGCGCTAAGGCACGACGATGTCACGTCTCGGTACCGCTTGGGCGCTGCGCCTAGGCCCGCGCCTAGACGTGCCCGTGCTCCTCTTTGGCGTTGCGCCTAGGCCCGCGCCTAGGCGCCCCTGCACTCCGCTAAGGCACCGCGCCTAGGCGCCTCTGTGCGCCGTGCCTAGGCCCGCGCCTAGGCACCTCCGTGCGTCGCGCCCGGGTGCCGCTATGCCCTGCGCCTAGGCCCCGCGCCTAGGCGCACCTGTGCGCCACTGTGCTCCGCACTTAGGTCCCGCGCCTAAGTGCCTTTGCGCGCCACGCCTAGGCCCGCGCCTAGGCGCGCACCACACGCTGCCCATCACTCTGCCGCATGTAATTTCCCAACTACACGCGCGCAGCGCGCATCACCGTAGGCCATGCTGCAACCCTCCGAAGTCCAGCATCTAACCTTCATGGAACCAGCCGAATCCTCCAGAACTCGGTCATCTGCTAGGTTACCGGCTGCCCAGCCCACCTACTCGGGTCTCGTTATCGGGGGTGTGACAGCTAGCCACTCACCCCTACCCTTACAAAGGTCGAGGAGCCCTGGATTCAATCGATGAACAATAGTACAGCTGTTGTTCATCGATTTTTCTTCTTCTTATTCTTCTTTAACCCCTCATCTCCAAATGATTAACCAACACATCAACACAACAATACCTCAACTTCAACATCAACCACACCAACAGCCATGATAGACACACATCCTTACAACATCGTCATCAATCAATTGAGTCTCTTTCTCAACCAAGTCCTCTCATTCATACCAATCCATTCAATAACCACGGGTTAATCACTAATTCGCAAAACCAAAAATACAAGAAAATCACCTCAATCCAGTGCCTAATTTTCTTTCTCCTCTTCACCGTGCTCATAGTGTCACTATCCGCTATGACAACCGAGCGACTGTTGAGAGATGGAAAAATGATCGTGGGCTTGAGGGAGAGAGGTTTCTTGGCTTTCAAAGAGAAGGAGAGACCGAGAGGTAGGGGACACTGAGATAGCAGAGAGGAAGACTAGTTTGGGAGAGGTGAGAGAAAGCAAAGAGTGACTGTAAAGAGAGAAAAAGCTGTGAGAATGTTGAGGAGCCGAGAGAGTTGAGTTGATCAAGAAGGAGAGAAACACATAGTAATCGATAGAAAGAAACATGGTGAGGCAGAGATGAAGAAGATGAAAATCCTCATTTTTGTTCTCACTTGAATAAAAGCGTTTAGGTAGACAAATTGCCAACTTGCCCTTTCCTTGTTTATCCACTCACTTATACATGCATTACCCTTTTGGTCATATTGCCCTTTTCTTTTATCTTTCATAATTATC
Source organism: Stephania cephalantha (assembly GCA_039657325.1). NCBI lineage: Eukaryota > Viridiplantae > Streptophyta > Magnoliopsida > Ranunculales > Menispermaceae > Stephania > Stephania cephalantha. Next base: position 9,623,537 of record CM077573.1, on the reverse strand, counting down.
TCTTATATTTTAAGCCAATTTAAACCTCGAAAAATGCCTCAATTTCGTCATGAATTGAGAAAATTTGTAATGGCCCGTTTTATTAATCCCGATCAACTGGCAAATTACAGATTATGACCCTAAGCTTAGGCCCACGTGGACGTCGCGAAAAAGTCTAGGGCGCGCTTAACGAGGTAAATTTATTATTTTTGTGTGGCGGTTGTTTATTTATCTTTTTATTTTTTAATAATTCACGTCGCACTAGTTAAGAATTATATTCGGTCGCGTTGTATGGGTGTAGTGATGAGAGTGTACAACGTAGCGGTGTGCGTGTGACTCGGGTGTATGGGTAGTTAAGGGTTAGTTGTCACATCACACATAACATTGCATCACCCATCAAATAACCTACTCATACCCATACTTATCTTTCTCTCTCCTCTCTTATTTAAATCAAAAAAGAGAAAAAAAAAATTTCTTCCTCCCTAGTCGAACACTCTCTTCTCTCCCTCTCAACTTTTCTTGCTCAAGTTTTTTCTTCTAACTTTCCATCATCAAGCTCTCCATCACTATCTCAACTCGGTCTTTCATCCCTCGCGATGCTCTCTCCTCTCGGTGGCGCTCGCGACAATCTCCAAATGGAGGTGAGTTTTTTTTATTTTGTAAATTTTTGGTGGAGAAGTTAAAGCTTTAATGATGATTGTGTTGTGTTGTTGTTTTTGATGTAATTGTGGTTGATGTTGTTTTTAAATAAAAAAAGGTCTCTGGAGAGACGAATTTCGTCTCTCCATAGACGATTTGGAAGGGGAAGGGGGTAGTCAGGTAGGTTGGGCCTAGCTACCCCCAGCCCGGCCCCAGACGATCCGATTGGGCTGAACCGGGCTCGGTTCGGGCTCAACATATTAATAAATTATAAAAAAATTATAAAAACTAAATAAAAATGATTTTTAAATAAAAATAAATTACAAAAAATTACATAAAATAGATAAAAAATAGTAGAGAATTATGGGAAAATCTTAAAAAATTAGAAAAAGCTAGAAAAAAAGTTTTGAGGCTTTTCGGGCGTTTGGCACCTCGGTATAACCCAAAAAATGTGCCAAAACTAAATTTTTTGGAATAAAATTTCAAGGTTTTGGTCTCACATTATAAACTCGCTTAATGTGACTCTAAAATAATTAAAGTGCTATAGGGATATTTGTGATTGCTTAAGGTAAGTAAATCCACGAGAAAATCAGCTTAGACTTTACTTATTTCCTTCCTAAATTTATTTATTTCACATTATTTTTCGCCAGTTCGGTTTGCATGTTTACTTTATTACCGCGTGCGTCTGTGTTTGGTCGAAGAGACGGTATGACCCCTTTCCGGCTCTCTTGTAGATGACGATTTGATTGTTGCTACGGTGTTGGTCATACCTTAGACTATGCGTGAGATTTCTCTCCGCGATTCGATGATCTCGAGAGTGAATTGGCTTGAAGCTCACCTCTATCACAGAGTTCCTCTCCTTTGAGGCGTTGGGTAGAAGTCTACCTTCAGACCAATAAAGTTCCTCATTTCGACCGTGAAGAGGAGGCATGGATTTTCTCGCCTCTAAGGCCTTCTCGGTTTAGTATTGCATCACAGGGCTCGACAGCAATACACCACACTCGCGTTCCATATTTTCGATCATTTCACGACTTATATTCATGCTTTACATTCCCGTTCATTTACTTTATATGCATGAATTGTAGCCGTTTTCTTGAATTTCTTGTGAATACTAACTGAATTTCTTTGGGATTTACTCACTGGAACTTGTCATTATTTTTGTGGCAAGTTACAGATCCTACGACGAGCCGGGAGAAGGCGGTGCTTGGCGACTGCCTCTGATCTAGAGCGCCTCCGCTAGCTTCACTCAGAGGTGTTGTATCTATATATATTTTTTTGTTTTAGATCATTTCAGGAAACTTATTACATGATACATGTATATCGACATTTGTTATACCTTTTGTCGTCTTTATTGATATACGTGGTATCCTTTTGTCGGGTTTTCACCCCATAGATTGTTAATTAATACAAAACTTGTTTATGCTATTTATTTGCATATTATCAAGACTTCCGCTACTAAAATAACTTAAATGAATCAAAACTAATAAGTTAAGTAATAAAATTTTACAACTTAGTATATTCGACAAAATAATCATTTAAATATTGAAATTGACTAAGTCGGGGTATTAGATGGGTAGTTCGTGGGTCGTCATGGGCAAGTTTGCAAGTGACGTGGCTTGACCTGGTGACGTGTCTGCGATGGGGTCGTCACAAAATTCCTAACGCACTCTGAAACACGCGGACAGTGCATCCAAGTCTCAATTTAACTATATTTTGCGTCAAATAGAATATAATAAATCCAGTAGTCAAACGCCACACAAACATAATATTTAAACATATGATCTCCAGTCCTGAATGCATAGGTCCTACCTCGAATACTTAATTTCTAATTAAAATCTGTAAATCACTTAATTAGTCATTAATCAAGTTTATGAAATTCTCAGATTTTACAGGAAGTCTTTAAGTGAATAAATTATGTAATATTTAACAATCCTAAGTAGTGGAAAACCTGGCAAAAAGATACCATGTATATATTAAAGGAGAAATATGTACAGTAAAAGATCCATATACATGTATTCAGTGTTTTACAGTCCCCAAAACTCGATGAAAAGTAAATACATACATATTGTAATCAAACACGAGCTGGCTTCACTATCTCAGAGGTAATCGCCCAATACCTCCTTGCCTTTACTCTTGCTCGTCGAAGGATCTGCATTCAGTCACCCAACAAATACAATGACGAGTCCAGTGAGTAAAATCCCAAGAGAAGTCCATACAATATTCATGAAATAAAACTGGTAAACTACGAGATGTGCGAATATAACTTATGACAACAGTAAGTCATATTCCCATGAATGTAGGTGACATACCACAAGTAAAAATAGCAGCGAATAAATTTAACAACACATACCAATAAATCATGCTCGGAAATAAAGCAACAATGAATAAATAAACAAGCGAATAATCTGAGAAAACCCTGACCTAAATCAGTTGGTAATCGATAAAACATGATGGGCACCACGTATCTACTTACATGCTTACTGTGACTAGACCCCAACTTCGGTTAATGGATGAACCCCTCCAGACGCTATTTCAAGTCTAGGGAACATCTTACATCCCTCCCGACGCTCGATACATTCCACTACCGTCAATACGAGTGCTAAAAATAAGCAAACCCATGCAAGTGATTTAGCCACAACCAATATATACACAACCAAATTAGAGTGAGAACCCATGTGTGCCCACCAGCAGTCACATATGTAATCCGATATCGATAAAATAAAACCATGAATTATGTAAGGCAATCCAATGGGTTGACGCACTTCAAATACGTCGAATCTTCGCCCATGAAGCCCCTAAACTGACTCCGAAAGTGTACTTGATGCCCGACTACAATTCCCTAGGTCCTTTGTATCAAATTAATCCAAATAAATTGCGTTTAGGTCAGGTCAAATGGGTTTAGGAACCTTAACCCAAAACAAACCCTTAAGACTAAATAACATTCAAATTTTAGTCCTGTATTGCAAAGGGGTTTTAGGCATGAATTTGTTCAAATCTCAAAATCTTCCCTTGATACAAAGTTTTTAGTCTCTATCTTAGCTTTCTGAAAAGACTTGGTTGCAAAATTCCGATTTAGAACGAAAGAGATATCGCAATTTTACCAAAATAGCTCAAATTGGAACCTAATCTAACTAGCAGACTTAGAAGATTTATTTATTCAAATCTATAGTTTCAAAAACTGCGATTTTTTGTCACAAGATAGCTATCATACCCAATAACAACATACTAAAACATCAGCTCATTAGGATGTGCAATTAGGGAGTTATGCCTTTTAAGATTTTAGTTTAAAAAATCATGTAATGCATTCAATCACCTGTTTGTAGAGCACTTTTGGATATGAAAACATTTGAATTACATAATTTTCAGTAGGACAAAGTTGTTCCCCCTTTGAGTTAGCTTTCATATGTCATGAGATTGAGTCCATTTTGATTTTAAATGAGGAAGTTATGACTAAATTACATATGCTAGTTCATATTACAACATGCAAAATTTCAATTTTGATCTTACAACTTCAAAAATTCATATCTTTTTATTTCAAAATCAAATTAAGAATTTCATAATAGCTGAATTATCAGCTTGAAATGAGGAATCCAAATATATAAACCAATTTCAAATATTCAAACTTCTACCCTTTGAAAATGACCAAAACATAGAACTGATTTCAAACTTGAAATAAAGATATGTGTACCTAAGGTTGATGACACTTAGATTTGAGCTACAACTCTCCTTGATCACCCAAAATTTTTCAACCAAGTCCCTCATGAGCTCCTCCGATTTTTTAGCTGAAATGTATATGTTGTGCTTCTCCACCAAGTATAAGCCTTATATACTTATATTAGTAAGTGGATTAGTTAGCTAAATCTTTGATTTACAATTAGTTAACTACTAGGAAATGTGTCCTCCCTCAATTCCACTTGTCTCCACATGAAACCACTTGTCCCACATGAAAGCCACTTGTCCCATAATAAAGCCGCTCATCTTGCCTTATTATATGTATTCTAGGATCATCACTAGGTTGATCAAGGGTTCAATTAATTCCTATCCAACTATAAGACTTTATTTTATCTTAAATCAAATTAATTCACCTAGGCACATAATTACATATGGTTAGTGCGTTTAGTCATATATTTAACATATTTGCGGTCACACTAACCTTCGATTACCTGGCACCCGGGCCCTGCACCCCGACGCGCATCTCGAGGTACGTCATAATTTACTTCATTAAATGAACTAACTTGGGCTATAGTTTTAATTAGACACCATATCCTACTATTTAGATTAGTCTAATATCCTCAAGTAACTTTTACTTGATACTCGCGTCGACATGCTTCCCAATGTACCTACTCGTCACTTCAATTCTCCTGTTAGTAACGTACACATATGCGATGCAATACAATAATATAACGATTTTAAACACCGTATTATAAGCAACCATCATCCATAAATAATATTTACCCTCGATTCTCGTGTCCGAGTCAACCAAATTGTCTACGTAACACTCGAGTTACGACCGTTACACCTTAAAATTAATGTTAATCCTAGTTTAATTAATCTGGATCGTTATAATAGACAAGAAACGAATGATAGAGAAGGAGATGAAATGAACAAGATTGGGAAAAAAGCACCACCATTACTATCCATAGCAAGCATTGGTTAATAAATAAAAAATTGAAATGAGTATACCTGTCGAAGCTTACATTCCCAAGCCATACAAACCAATCTTTCAAGAACCTATATACCCCCTCCCCCCAAACTTAGTCCAAACATTGTCCTTAAGGTTCAAAATAAATTCAGGGTAAAACAAATACATAGACAACATAAGATGATGAATGAGAACAAGTGATATACGATGGAACAAATAGAAGGACGAAACAAACTAACTAAAATGCAACAAAGTCTCCAAAACTAGTGAAATGACAAAAACAAGTCTTATTTATGTGATTTTTTTGTTTTTTTGTTTTGTTTTATTTTCAACTATCTAGGGGGCTTTTGGGACAAAATAAAACCACAACATGATAAGAGCAAGAACTAACAAACAAAGGAATTGAATTAAAATTTTTTAACCAAATCTCGAAACATCAAGAGTCCTAAAAGAATTAGTTAGTTTTCAAAAAACAAATGCTCAAATCAAGTCGAAAAGCAACCGCATATCACACAACCAAGTAAAATGGCCATAAGAGACTACAAGTGTTACAATCACATAAAGTATAATCATTTGAAGCTAAGAAAAATGCAAGCAATTTTGAAAAAATCTCATAGAATCCCACTTGCTTATGCAATGAATCCACAAAACTTTCCAAACTCATAGAAGCATCATTCGCACACATGAGTTCAATAACAATCAATTTTAAGTAGAATATGTGAAATGGGCATGAGTTTCCACAACTCAAATGTGTGGTGGAGTAATGCCTTGCATGACATTATCCGTCTTATTGAAAAAAGGGAAAGGGATCTGCGGGAGTGAATCATACATGCTAATTTAAAGTATACCTGATGGATGTGCACTTAGATAGTCTCGTCATCTTCCATACTCTCTTTAATCCATAAAAGCTCTCTCCACTAATTTGGAGTACTCTCTCTCTCTCTCTCATCTCTGATAGTCACAAAACATCAAAATTTCCTACAAAAATCAAAGACAATTGATATTGGGAGTTTATTGATCAAGTAAGAACAAAACTAAAGTGAAATACATGAAATAAAAAATAAAATTGAGTTGCCTCCTAAAAAAATGTCTTTCTTTCAAGTCTTTGGCTAGACTTGGCGTATTCATCACGTAATACCTTCTAACAAGGAGTATCCAAGAATTATAATCTCTCCTTTAGCTTTGGGCAATGAGATAAGCATGCCCTCCTTAAAAATTGGAAGCTCAATTAGGACCTCTAACACATAAGAATCCATCGAGTCTTGAACATCTAATACAAAAGTGTTGGTGGTGTTGAAAGTCTTCAATTGTTTCTTTTCTTCCACCTCCATATCAAAATAAACAAATGTTTGTGGGAGGGTGGGTAGGTTCACCAACACAAAGGGTTGGTCTTCCTTGCTCTCTTATTGTGGCTTCTTTGGCTTTTCTGAAATGACTTCAATCTCCTTTTTGGCCTCTTCTTGAACTTGTGCATTGCTAGTGTCTGACTCGTAAGGAGAAACATCAAAGTTTTCATCAATTGAAAGCTCATTCTCCTCAAACTCTTCATTTTTCGCTCCAAAACTCATAGACACATGGTGTAAGCCCATCAATAGCAAAGTGTTCCTCCATGACATGCTCATTTTCCTCAACACTCATCAATACGAGATCATTCAAAGTCTCATCTTTATGACTACTTAAATTTTCATCACTGATTGAGTACTCACCACTCTTGAACTCATCCATTTGCAATTCTAAATTCACCTCTTGATGATATAGTTGGGCCCTTTGTTCTGACCGTTGGATGAATTCTTCATTTCTTGAAATGAGAGCCACCATTATATCTATTAGAGACTATTCTTGTTGTTGAGAAATTGAAGGAATTCACACAAAGTTATATATTTCAAGTTGTGGCAATGCATTATTCCATTTGGGAAGGTTCCCATACTCGGAATGGTAAGGACAAGCATATGTAAGATGATAACAATCACCGTAAAAGCCATAAACCTCGACCTGTTGCACATAAGAAGGTCAATTAGAAGATTCATGTCCATAATTGGACATACCTACCCCATTCACACTTTGATAGTATGAGTCTTCAAATTGATGACCATAATTGTAGGAGTATGAGGCCATTATTAAGTTACCTACAAACATGGTAGAAATAAGGGACAAGATATAGAGAATAAAAGAAAACCAAAGAAAAGATTAGAACCAATCCCCAGCAACGGCGCCAAAAATTGATGCGCGTCAAATGGGTTAATAATAATTTTAAACTCTTATTGCAACTAAATGCTAACTACAATTGGTTTGTAGTAGTGGTAAGCACGAGTGTCGGTCCACAGGAATTGGTAATCTAAACTTTGGTCAAGGGCGGGGTTTAAGAAAAGAGAATTAACTAACTAACTAATTAACTAATTAAGTTAATGACATAAAAACTATGAAACCAACTAACATGATAACCACTAATTTAATACTCATGCGAGTAAGTAAAAACAAGTAATTAAACTAACTAACATGAAACGCAAGGAACTAGGAATGGACTAACTACAATAACAACAAAGAAAGAGGAAAATAACTAATCCAATTGCTTGAAAGAAAGTAAATGACGTAATACAAGTTACGTAAATTCCCATGTTGGGAAAATCAAGTTCAACTCAACATCAAGGATTTGGTCGTCGATTCCATAAATAATTGTTTGGTTTAGTTCCAATATACTATCTATAGAGCTTTGGAGAGCACCTAACACTCTTTGGTTTCCTATTATTGGTAATAGACTCTCTAACAAATGTACAACCCTAGGTATAACAACCATTTGGTTTGACACATTCACCGCATTAAAATTCGTGAAACCACTAGCCTTAAGACAACCAAGTCATGAAGCACGCTCGATTTAGCCTAGACCCTCTTGTTATCCGAGATAGACCAAAAGGGAGCGTACCAATTGGGTTATCTGCTTGCTAGTTTGTGTTCGACACTCCATACAATTACTGATGCAAAATAATCAAACCATGATAGTCAAACAATAACAAAAGTAATACCAAACTATAAACCAAATTTGAAATTAAAGTAGGTAGAATCTCACAAATCCCATGGCGATGTTGAGCTTCCTTTGAAAAATCCCAATCTTGGGCCATGAGGCTTAGTGTCTCATGGCCCTAAGAATTTAATTACAAAGCTTAAAAATAGAGAGAAAATGAGAAAATGAGTGAGATTGGCGTAGGAGTGATAAAAGGAGACTAATGAATGGCATAATGAGGGGGAGAGATAGTGGATTTGGTTCATAAAGTCGCGTCGTTAGTGGAGGAGAGACAAGGCTGGGTGGCCAAAAGCATTCTTCATCTGATCCTTGTAATTGACACGCATCACGAGGAGATTTTTGCGATTATGGTAGTTGTTGTATTGTTGATTGTGTCACTGATTGCCTCACTTAGCTGCTTCATTAAATCTTATCTACAGTGAATAACGTGTCTCGAGGCTCATTTGTGTGGCTGCTGAACTAGCCCATGAATTAACAAGGACTTAGCCAATTTTTTTATGGTTTTTTTTTCAACTTTTGAGCACTTAAATCCTTTGGCACATCAACCAACCACCATCCTAACTCAATGTGTGACCCACGCAGTTATTTCGAGATACGTGCTAATGCACTTTACAATGCACAACACCAAGAATACTCCAAAGTACTTTGCTTTTATTCGTTTTTGTCAAAAATAACCTAAAACACATAACAAACAATAATAAGTATTTATTAACTAAAATTGGAGACTTTGGTGCATTAAAATAAAGTAAATAGACATTAAAATAGGTTATAAAATAAACTTAACAATGGAGTTCATGAGTGATTGGATAGTGGCTGGTGCGTTGGAGAGGCTGAAAGGCATTAGTAGGAACTCGCAGTGCCCCTCGTAGGTGCAAAATGTTGTCTTATGCACATCTGAGGAACAAACACGGATTTGATGGTACCCTGAATGCAGGTCTAACTTAGAAAATATGGTAGCTTATGCAAATCATCCAGTAGCTCGTCGATATTAAGAATGGGGAGTTGATGGGGGACAATGGCACGATTTAAGGCACGATAGTCAACACAAAACTGCCAACTCCCATATTTCTTTTTAACCAACAAAACTGACAGCAGAAAGGATTGTTATTGGGTTTGATGATTCATGCCTCCTACATTTCTTCCACTATCTTCTCAATCTAAGTTTTTTTAATGTAGGGGTATTGGTACAGGCGCACCAGAACCAGCTCGGTCTTTCCTTACGCAGAATCACATGATCACAATCTTGAGGGATGGGGAAGTGAGGTAGGCAACTAAAATAACTCTAAAAATGAATCTAATAGAGACTGGATGTAGGGTGCCACTACTGGTGTTGACTCGACTAACGACAGAGACTCCGTTAGTGAGAGTTGGGTCCCCTTGAATAACCACCTCTTTGCTATCAGTGAGAAAATAGAGTGTGAGGTTTTGCCAATTAATGGTGGTAACACTAATGGTTGCCAACCATTTCATCCCCAAAATTAGGTTATAACCCCGCATCCCAATGGGAAAGAAATCAGCCTCCACGTGTAAATTTTGAGAAACTACACGAACCCTTTACAAACCCGGAGCAAGGTACACGAGCCTCTCCCCTACAAAGGGCCCATACTTAGTGGTTGGTGACAACATAATAACCATCGGTTTAACCACTTCCAATGAGATAAAATTGTGAGATTTCTTCCTGACCCAGTACTGTACCCATAACCTTGATGGCATGCGATGTTGGTCCGCCGCCAATGGCATGAGCAAACATCTCGATCGTGGCTAGCTCAAGATGTTCCTTCGATGACATAAATGGTGCCTCGCTCGATTAATCTACATCGTCATCGCGTGCTAGCAACGCATTAACACCTTTCGTGCACATCGATGGCCTACGAACCATTTATCATTGCAACGATAACATAATCATTGCTTTCGTCAGACTTGGGCTTTCGTTTCATCTAGACGCTTGTGTTTGGGTGGGGAGACGTTGGGTGTCACTGTACTGGAAGAACTTGGGCTTGAGGATCCAGTGGAAACTGGGCTGGACTTCTCGATGAGGCCCACTAAGGATAACACATTGAACTGGATCGAATGTGATTCCTTACAGGGCCCTGCCAATGTGTAAGTAACCCAGCCTCGGGACCTGGTTTCACCCTTGTGCTCTGACCCACTCAAAGAGGACTAGGCCTGGGTAGATCCAGAACCACTGTGGTCACCCTCGCCAAGTTTCTTCTTAAATCTAGATGCTCTGGCGATCACTGCTTTCAACTTCATTGGTGGATCAACTGTAACGGCCCAATATTTATTGACGCTATTAGTAAGGTTATTTTAAGACTCGGACGATAGGTCAGGCCCACGTGGACGCCCGGATAGGCTAAAACACGCTTGACTGGAACGAAATCATTATTTGTGTATGTTTGTGACGACCCAAAACCCAATAAACCTGACGTAGGTCAAATTAGTAAATTTTCAAACCCTAAACTAATTTAGCCTTAATATAAAAATCCAAGTGAAAACCCTAGCCCCTTATGTTCAAAATCAACACGTTTGAGACAAATGTGAAATTGGTATCAGTTGGATTGGCAAACTCAAAGAGATCACCTAGAAGGTAACCCTCACCCTCATCTTCTTCATCTTGCTTTCTTTTTAAAAGTTTTCAATGGTTTACTCATGTTGGGGTTTATACAAAAAAAGAATATAAAACCTCATCTACGGGCGGCGCCACCACGACACCGCTGGAAATGGGCAGCGACACCACCGTCGGCAGGGACGTCCCCAACACCACTCCACAAGGACGTCGGGCGTCGCTGCCCTTAGGCAGCTCGTGCGTTGGGCAGGGACGAAGTCCCTACCCAAGCATCCAATGGTTGTTTGGCCCCTGGACATTAGACCAGGGGCCAAACCCCCTGGTCTTGTTAACTTTTAGTTGATCGGTCAACACCAAAAAAAAACTAATTGATTAAAATAAAATATAATAAAATAATATAGATATATATATCATAGATAAATATAAAAATAATTTATTTTCAAATGGGTTGGAGAGGGCCCCTACCTCGACCCTTTCACGGGCAATGGGGGACCCGCGGGGACCACACAAGTAGGCCCCACCCCGAAGTAATTGAATAGATAGTTAATTTTAGATTTCAAATCATCGAATAATGTGATTATTATTTAAATTGTCTAGATTCGCAAGAAGGTTCATATAGAGCCCCGAGCATGCGAGGTCGAACCACAGGGTTTAGTTCGGCGAATCGAGGTAAGTGGGGAGCTTCGCTCATGCACTAAATGTGGCTTGAATATTAGATAAATAGAAATTTCATATTTTTATCGAAAGACTTGGGATTGGGTTGCATGTAGTTAATGGTATGAATATGCTCATCTATGGAATGCATGTGACGTGAACAAATTTGTTATTCGATCTAAAAGCGGTGATGGAGCTACATGCTCATCAAAATAGAGTGGTCCGTGCCACGAGTAGCGGTGGTGTGGCAGTGTGCCTACCAACAAATAGTGGTCTGCGCCACGAATTGCAATGGTGTGTCTATGATCCCACCAAAAATAAAGTGGTCTGCACCACGAAGCATCAAGTTCACAAGTAGTCACAATCGTTGATGGCTTGGAAACGCACATTGTTGGTTCGATGATCTAGATGGAGATCACAACGGCCATTGTGACTGCCAATAGTTCACATCATCTTGAGGGTGAGTGTTTTGGTCACCGGGTTCATACTATTAACTAGGATGCATTGAATGGAACTATGATTTATATTTATTACTAGTTCGTAGGGTAATTCTCTTGTTGAACCCCGTTGCATGAATGAATTATATTTATTTACAAATTTGTGAATCTCCCTTTTTATGATGTGATTTCAAAAGAATGCTCATTTCCTAGTTTGTTGAATGATGAATTTACCTTTAAGTGATATTGGATATGGAACTTGTTTACATCCACTTTTATGAACAAATATCATATCTTTATTTCTTTCCCTTAAATGCTTTACAATTCGATTTACTACTTCATATGTAGAATTGTTTTACTTTTTAGGTAATACTTGCATGTTTGGTGTTTGAGCGAGTCTTCTCTCTTATTGAGCTACATTGGTTCTTTAGCTCACCCACTTACTCTCCAGGTACATCACATCCGTGTTAGCTAGCGACAAAGGAAAAGCACCCGTTTGAAGTCTTTCCTTACTTTGTGAGAGTTTTGCATGCTTCTATTATATATTTATTTGATTTTTAGAACAATAAATTTGGGTCGTAATTTAGGTAGTTACTTTGGGGTAGTTTGGAACCCTCCTTATCTATTTTAGATTATTATGGAAGCTTTATGGTTTATTTGGAAGCTTCTTAGGATGGTTGAAATTATTTAGACTTTTGGACACTTATCACTTTAATTAGATGATTTATGGAATTATAGTTTTGATTTCACATCTGCATTTATTACCCTATATGGTTAGTATGTTGTTCCATAGGTTGAATTAGGCGTGTCTGACTGTTATTTGGGCCTGGTTCAGGTATAGGGCTTGAGTAACGGTTTGGATTCAGGCGAGGGTCGTTTTTGTTGGTATCAGAGCATAGGTATTAAAACCTAGGGAAAATGGTTAGGTTAGTGGAACCTAAGTATATAGAGCCTTTAAGTTTAAAGGACGACTTTAAGTTGAACAACTTAATGGTATGGGACATTGGGTCGAGTCGACTTAAAGTGTACAAAAGACCAATCATAGGGTGGGAAGGGATTGAAAATGTTAAATAAAACATTAATATAATGTTATTTGTTTTGTAATGTAATATCTATAGCGTTTAGATATTCTTGCCTACTCTCTTAACTTGTGGGACTAATCTCCTTTTTCGTTGCTCCAATGAGTAACCACGGAGGGACATCCTACAACCTGAAGGAAACTCAGGAAAGAGAATAAAGGCACTAGCGTGATCAGATGTAACAGCGCATGTTTGCAATGACAAAGGCACATCAGAACGCCATACCTGACTTGACCATGGCACAGGAAAGGAACATGGCGCAGATCTTGGAACTACTGCAAAATTAGAAGAATAATGGAGTAGTCGAACATGCACCATTGGGGCCAGGGCCTGATCCTTTGTTAGCACTAGGGATGGGCATTGGTCTCCACAAAACCGTGCAAACCGCCCAAACCGTGCAAACCGCATGGTTTGGTCTGATTTTTTAACTTGTGGTTTGGGGGCGGTTTAGAAAACTTGAAAACCACAATTCCACGGTTTGGTGGTGGTTTTCATTTACAAAACACCGCGGTTCACCAAACAGCAAAAACCACCCCTAAACTTGAAATGTATTGAAATAAAGTTGAAGCATTTTCTTGTTGTTTTAACTTTCAAAATGATCTTAGACTCATAATTTTGATTGAGTTCATGTGTATTATTGTGTTTTTGGTGGATGGTCATGTATGAACATATATTTTGTTGATGGGATTGTATGGAATGTGTGACTTTTTTTGCTGATAATGTGTCGCAAAAAAACTGCAAATCAAACTGACCAAACCGCGCAAACCGCGGTCGGTTTGGTTGTGGTTTTGAGGTTTCGCGATTTGGTGATGGTTTGCAAAACGGCCAAACCGCGAACCTTCGGTTTGGTGGCGGTTTGATGATTTTCACCACCAAACCGCGGTTTGCCCACCCCTAGTTAGCACCAATACACGAGCACCACCCTGCAAAGGATGGTGTTGATTCTGTTACGGCTGCATCTGCAGTGGTCGTACCCATATTTGAAGAAGAGAACGAGGCATGCTGGAGAGGTAGCATCCAGAAGGAGTTCATGAAGTACGATGTGCCACACTTCTACGGGGACCCTGATCCTATTGAGGCGAAAGCTTGGATATTGAATATGGAAAAGAGGAAATATACTATATGCATTAACGAGAGGACCATGGTACCGTTGGTGGCTTTCTTCCTAGAACATAAGGTTCACAAATAGTGGTTGTCTGTCTCAAGAACTCGGGGACCAAATATGAGTTAGCCGCAGTTCAAGCATTTGTTCTATGATAAGTGGTTTTCCAAAGATCGTCAAGGCAGATAAGATCAGGGAGTTCCTTTCCTTAGTACAAGGCAACATGACCATGGCTGAATATGCGTCTAGGTTCAACGAGCTGGCAGAGTTCACGTACGAGTATGTTCCATCCGAGATGACTCGTAGGAGATGATTTATCCAGGGATTAAGGAAATAAATACGTGCTATAGTGGCAGCATCAGGGTCAGAGACTTTCCAGCAGGTTTACTATCAAGCACTCGAGTGTGAGTTAGTACTTCGTGATGAGGATGATATACAGTTTTAGGCGGGATCTAATCGGTATAGTCAGGGCAAGCGCAATTTTGACAGTTATTAAAAAGGTCAAAGAGGAAACTTCAAGAAGCAAAGATTTGGGGGATCGGCGAGTAACCGTGCATCATCTGGTGGAGCTTCGAGAGTACCACACATTCCGATGGGGACCACTACACATTCACGTGCCCCCGCACCTTTGGCTTCTCAGAGTGTGACATTCATGCCACCGCGTCCACCACAGCAATCACAATAGAGCAGGAGCAGATGGCCAGTAGGGCCCAGACATGAGTGCATAAGCCAGTATCGCGCAGGCACCTCCGGCTTGTCAAAAGCCACAGGTGATATGTTATCGGTGTGGGACTCCAAGGCACTACCAGAACAAATGCCCTAACTCACCTATATCTGAGGGAAGTACAGTCCTAGCTACTCGTGGAAGACTTCATGCAGTTGTTGAGCAGGAAGGGGAGGCCTCGTGTTAGTTGGTCGCAGAAACAATTTCCATTAATGATCGGAATATGCATACATTGTTTGTTGGGGGTTGTAATTCATACTTTGGGGTTGACACCGGTTAGAGCACACACTTAATTGATTTTGAGCATAGTTTCTACTGAACTTATTTATCCTAACATGGTATGTGAGGGGTGCAAAATTAAAATTAAGGATGGCACGATGATATTTGATTTACAGGTCTTAGAGTGTCTTGAGTTTGATGTATTACTTGTCATGGACTGGTTAGCGGCGTATCATGCCAAGATACACTGATCAGCGCCACCACCTATAGTAGGGTGCAAGTTTAGCTGAGATGGAGACCATTGCGAGCTTGACTTTTATGGGAAAGGAAGGACAAAAAGTTTTGATTAAGAAGATCTCAGTGGTTAGAGACTTTTCGGATGCTTTTCCTTCTGATTTTCTAGGAGTCCCTCCTCATCGAGAGATTGGCTTTATGATTAACCTCATACCCGGTACGAACCCAGTTTCCAAGACACCTTACCGTATGGCGGCTACTGAGTTTTTCAACTATATTGGACCATGATGTTTGGGGCATTTCGAATTGATGTTTATCTATTTTCAAGAAAGAACTCTACTTGTTTTACAAGACTTAAAGCATAATCAAGTGTTAAAAAAAAGAAAAATGAATTATTTTTCTTGGTGCCTTAAAAATGAAGTGAATAGTCTCCTATGTATTTCAAAGATTTCTTGTCGTAACTTTACTTTGGTGTTTACAAAATCAGTTTTACTTTGATTCGATAAGCATGGTTGAGGTTTCTTGAATGATTGGTCTTATGAAATATTAGACCTAGTTTGGGTTATATGAAAAGTGTTTTGACTTAATAAAAATGCAAAGTATAGGTTTGGACTTAAGTTAATATCATATGGTGGAAATAAAAACATTCATGTTATGATGTGCTTCTAAGTCGCATTAACCCAATTGATTTGAAAAGACATTTAAAGTCACTCGAACCCGAGGATTGATTTAGATTTTTCCTATGAAAATGAGTTTAACTCAATTCTTGAAATAGGGTTTTTGATGAAAACACAAGATTTTGAAAAAGTTCTGATTCAAAGTTTACTTTTTGATAATTGAATCATGTCTCTCGAGCTTTGATCGATTATGTACAAAAGAAACTTAAATTTAAACCAGCTATCAATGAGGTGAGTATCGAAAATGAGGATCCTAAGTCGAGGGGGTGTATTTGACAAGATAGTCATGTGTGAGGATTGTGTTGCTAAGTAGAAAGTTGTAAATGTTGAAAAGACTCGGGACATGAGGTTAAGATAATATAAATCAATGGCAACCGACTCAAATATAAATTGTTCTTACTTAACTAGAAATAAGTTGACTCATAAAATTAGGGATACCAAAATTTGATAGATCATTTTCATAATGAATATGAGACATGCGCTGACGGTACCGTAATTGATAGAATTAAGAAATGCCTCAAAACTATTTATATGACTCGGAATTTGTACAGTTTGAAGGGTGTACATCAATGTTAATGATATCGTAATAAATCCAATGATAAGTGAATCATTAAAATTGGGGATACCCAGCTAAAAGATTATCGTTGGTATGATTTTCTGGTAATGAACACGTGAACTAACGACTATTGAGGTAAATTGGAACCTAGCATGATTGTAATGGTAGTTGAATGAAAATAATGTCGAGGAATAAATAATGTAACTAATGTCACGAGAAATCATAATAATTGCTTGTGAAGAGTAAGGGTAAGGGATCGAACCAATGATAGGTTGACAATTTAAAATTGAGGATCCTAAGCTAGGTTCGACTCCCAATAAAGTTCATATTGTGTAACATGAACAATACGATAACTAGGAGGGATGAAAAGATATTTTAAGCTAGTTATGAAACATGTATCTCTAAGTAGAGATGAGATATTCTAAATCTGACACCTTTATGAATTGTTAAACAAAGTTTGCTAGCACTTGAGAGCCTGAGGATTTAATGTGAATTTCAAAGTGAAAATCTTAACCGAACGATATAAGAGAATTTAAAATGCAACCTAAATGGGAAAATGATAGGTGTACAAAGACGATCAAGTGTTGAGGATATTGACAAGTGGTGAGACACACGAAGATTTTAAAGGTTGACACCTTAATTAGTGACAATATAAGAGTTTAATACCATAATCAATTATGTTGGTGAAGTAAACTCGAGCATTTCTTCGGATGAAAGCAAAATTTGTGAACGCATATAATTTGAAAGTCGGGGTACCTTTGGTTTAAATTTTTAAATGGCATAGTGCAAGTTACACTCATCTAAGTACTAAGTACAATGTCGTGTATATTTATTTTGAAGTATCCGAAGAACAACTAAAAAAAGTGTGGTAGTAGTAACGCACACGAGTAATAAATTGAAGCGTTGATGGTGAATTATGAACTTAAAATAATTAGATCGTAGTGAGTTATGAATCCTTAATGACAAAACCCGAGACTTGGGTTATATATTCTCAAGAAATTACATAAAAGTTAAACCACCATTGATTTCTCAGTGAGAGAAGTTCTAAATAAACTATAAGAGCTAAGAGTTAGCTCAGAAAGACGATAATAGATGATTGTACAATAAATGTGAACCTTGATTGCGTCAAAAGAATTTAAAACATCCGCCCAGGATTGTGAAAGTTAATTGGTACGAAGACGCGATGCGAAAAGTCTCCATAAATTTGAGTGATTACGATAGGAGACCTTGGTATGGAAGAAAGAAATTACGATGTAATAAAGTGCATACAAATGAGTATTGAAAGTTGCTTAGGGATAGCGACGTTGATGATTGTTCCATAGCTTTCCAAGAGTGGAAGCTAACTATGTAAGTAAACGATTAAAAGTGACAGAGGAGTTACAAGGTTGGTCTTTGATCAAGAGTTGACTTGAATTAAGAACCTACACGAATGAACGTCGATAAATGTGTAAAACAATGATGTTATTAAGGTATAATTCCAAAAGAAATACTATGATGGCTCATTTCTAGCCTCCACAGATAAGTTACAAGGACATGATGAGTTGTTCATTGATATGTGTAACTGAGATAGTGACAGAGATGGTGTGCTAGTGTTCATATTATAGCAGACAACTATCCTTGTTTCTACTACCAATTGGCGGTATGGATTTGCTGCCAGATAGACAGAGATATTTTCGATACGGATAGGCACCAGATTACATCTCGGTATGGTTATCTTTACTTGTTGGTTGGATGATTTGTGTGCATGTAGTGACTTCGGTGGAGATTACAAAAGAATACCCAGAAATGTGTGATGATACAAGGACTTGGCAAGTAGCTAAAGTATAATGACTCTATTGAGACCTATACGACACGTGCCTTGTGAATGTTGGCTTGTAGGAAGGAAATGATACTACTGAGAAGTTAGAGTTAAGAGTAAGATTTTATTTCATGCGGGGTACAATCAGATTACACAGATGCGAATTTGCATCAGTAAAAAACGGGTTGTAAAAGAAATCATTATGAATAGAAACATCGAACTACGGGTGTACCTTATTTTTACTTTAGAGGACGAAAGTTATTTAAAATTGGGGATGTTGTGACGACCCAAAACCCAATAAACATGCCCTAGGGGCAAAGTAATAACTTTCCAAGCCCTAAACTAATTTAGCCTTAAAATAAAAATCAAAGGGAAAACTCTAGCCCATTTTGTTCAAAATCAACACATTTGAGACAAAGGAGAAATTGTTATTGGTTGGATTGGCTAACTCAAAGATATCACCTAGAAGGTAACCCTCACCCATATCTTCTTCATCATGCTTTCTTTTTAAAAGTTTTCAATGGTTTACACATGTTGGGGTTTGTACAAAAAAAAAGAATAGAAAACCCTATCTAGGGGCGGCGCCACCGCGACGTCGTCGGAAGTGGGCGACAACACCACTGTCGGCAGGGACGTCCCCGGCACCACTCCCCAAGGATGCTGGGCGCCTTCAAGGGCAACGCCCATGGGCAACTCGTGCATTGGGCAAGGACGAGATCCCTACCCAACGCCTCCGGGGGTCAAACCCCATAGTCTTGTCAACTTTTAGTTTACCGGTCAACTGTTGACTGGTCAGTAGTTGCCGATCAACACCAAAAATAAATTAATTAATTAAAATAAAATACAATAAAATAATATATATAGATATATATATCATAAATAAATATAAAAATAATATATTTTCAAATGGGTTGGAGCGGGCCCCCACCCTCGACCCATTCACGGGCGATGAGGGACCCGCGGGGACCACACAAATAAGCCCCACCCCGAAGTAATTGAATAGATAATTAATTTTAGATTTCGAATCGTCGAATAATGCGATTGTTATTTAAATTATCTAGATTCTCAAGGAAGTTCACATCGAGCCCCGAGTGTGCGAGGTCGAACGAGAGGGTTTAGTTTAGCGAATCGAGGTAAGTGGGGAGCTTCGCTCATGCATTAAATGTGGCTTGAATATTAGATAAATAGGAATTTCATATTTTTATCGAAAGACTTCGGATTGGGTAGCATGTAGTGGTATGAATATGCTCATCTATGGAATGCATGTGACGTGAACAAATTTGTTATTCAAACCAAAAACGGTGATGGAGCTACATGCTCATCAAAAGAGAGACGAGTAGCGGTGGTGTGGCAGTATGCCTACCAACAGAGAGTGGTCCGTGCTACGAATTACGGTGGTGTGGCTATGATCCCACCAAAAAAAGAGTGATCTGCACCACGAAGCATCAAATTCACAAGTAGTCACAATCGATGATGGCTTGGAAACACACACTATTGGTTTGATGGAACTATATGGAGATCACAATGGCCATTGTGACTGCCAATAGTTTACATCATCTCGAGGGTGAGTGTTTTGGTCACCTGGTTCATACTATTAACTAGGATGCATTGAATGGAACCATGATTTATATTTATTACTAGTTCTTATGGTAATTCTCTTGTTGAACTCTGTTGCATGGATGAATGGTATTTATTTACAAATTTGTAAATTTCCCTTTTTATGATGCGATTTCAAAAAATGCTCATTTCCTAGTTTGTTGAATGATGAATTTACATTTAAGTGATATTGGATATGGAACTTGTTTACATATCCTTTTATGAAGAAGGATCATGTCTTTATTTCTTTCCCTTAAATGCTTTACAATTCGATTGACTACTACATGTGTAGAATTGTTTTGCTTTTTAGGTAATACTTGCATATTTAGTGTTTGAGCAAGTCTTCTCTCTTATTGAGCTATGTTGGTTCTTTATCTCACCCCACTTACTCTCCAGGTACATCCACATCCATGTTAGCTCGCGACAAAGGAAATGCATCCGCTTAAAGTATTTCCTTGCTTTGTGAGAATTTTGCATGCTTCTATTATATATTTATTTGATTTTTAGAACAATGAATTTGGGTTGTGACTTCAAGTAGATACTTTGGGGTAGTTTGGAACCCTCCTTATCTATTTTGGATTATTATGGAAGCTTTATGGTTTATTTGGAAGCTTCTTAGGATGGTTGAAATTATTCAGACATTTGGACACTTATCACTTTAATTAGATGATTTATGGAATTATAGTTTTGATTTCACATCTGCATTTATTACCCTATATGGTTAGTATGTTGTTCTGCAGGTTGAATTAGGCGTGCCGATTGTTATTTGGATCTGGTTCAAGTATCGGGCTTGAGTAATGGTTTGGGTCGGGCGACCCGACCTTAGTTCAGGTGAGGTTCGTTTCAATGTTGGTTGCATAAGTGCGATTTTAATTCTTATTTATATCATAACTCGTCGCGTATGTGTATTTATGTTGTCATTATGTGTGAGACTATGTGAAACGCCTTGTAAAGCATGTCGACGCGGGTACCGCGTAGGTGTAGTACGGGTGCATTAAGTCTTATAATGCTAACTTAAATAAAATGACTAGAACAAGGGTGAGTATTGTATAAAAAAAGATAATTAAACTTTAGGCTACGACATAATTATCGAGTACATCAAGGATTGGTGCACCTCGAGATGCATGCCTAGATGCGGGGCACTGGGTGTCGGGTATTTGGGTACTAGGGGAAGTGGTAATACACCAATTTAAGACCTTAAATAGCCTACACATGTATAAAAGTACCTAAGTTAAATTAATTGAATAATTGAGTGCAAATGCATATAGTTTGATGGAAAAATCGATGTCATAGATTTGCTTCGAGATTCACACTATAATGGAATCCTATGAGATTTAAGTTGGAGATTTGTGTCAACAACATGGAAATTAGTGGAGTAGGAGCTAACAATGACCATTAGATTGACCTTGAGATACATGAACAAAATTGATTCTAATATAACCTATATATAGCTAAGTTAGTGTAAATCTCTTCACGCAACAATAACGAAATTTTGTTCTTGTGATGGAGCGCTAGAAGATTCAGCAAGAACAAAGAGGAAGGGATGTTATCTTCTAAAGGAATCAAGCTAGGAAATTCAAATCCAAGGGTTCATCATCTAGGTACAAAAACCCACTCTTATGTGCTTAAATTCATCAAAATGTGTACGGGGAAACTCAAGTTTTAGGGGTTTTGTGCAATAATGAATTTCAAAGATTAAGCCATTGTTTTCCTTGTCTAAATGAGAGTTTTAAACTAATGTTGATGATTAATAATGTTTCAAACTAGTTTTGGCAAAAAAATTGGAGTTTCATGAGTTCTTGATGCATATAAGATTATTTCTTAGCAAATTTCATAACCCAACCTCTGAAAATTAAGCATAACTTTCTCATGAGAACTCAGAATGGGGCGAATCATACGCTGTTGGAAAGCTTACCCAGAGATCTACAACTTCTGTTACCAGAGAAAAAATTTGAGATCCAAAGTCGTTCTAGTTGAAAGATGCTCCATAATAGGCTGTTGAAATGCTAATATGAGATTTTCAAAATGAAATTTGACAAGGCAAAACTCACTCAATTCTTATCGGAATGAGCTCATATTTTAGTATGTTGTTGCTGGTATGTTATCTGCCTTGTAACTAAAAATCATGAGTTTTAGAACTATAAATTGGGAGAAATGAGTTTTACAAGATTGTTGGTCGGATTTGATTCCAGTTTGAACTGTTTTGGTAGAAGTTCAATGTCTCTTTCATTTTAAATTGGAAATTTGCAAACCAAACCTTTTCAGAAAGGTAAGACCTAGAGTTAAAACTTTCTTCTTACGTGTTTTTAATGATTTTGAATATATCATGGTTTAATTTGTGCTGCAATACTGAGTATCAAATTGAGATTTTGCTAAAAATTAAGGGGTTATTTTAGGTTTTTGTTTTACTTGTACACTCAACTTAATAGATCTATAGCTAATCTAAAACATTCATAACTGACCTCAAAGGACTCGTAGACTACAGTATGATAGTCGGGGGCGTGACGGTGTCAGATCGAGGAATTTTTAGGCTTTCAGAGCACGTATTGAGGTTTGTAAAACTCAATGCAATGTCACTCAAGTATTTACTTGCTTTCATTATTTTTTTACTCTATTTTGTTCAATGGTTTCATGTTCTAATCCTTATCTACTTAAGTTATCTATGTATATGTTACAGTTTGAACGGTTGGTTAAGTTTACTCCCGCTAGGTATTCCATTGTGTATATATGGCACACTAGACCATAGCATGTGTATCTGGAGTCCTCGGTGAATAACAACCCGAGCTACTTTGTCGGTACATGTGTTGGTGTGTCTTGGGTCTATGCCGGCCACCGAGAGCACCAAGTGATGGGCCAGTTGGGTACGCCCAATGGTGGGATCCTGGGGAGGGTATCCGAAGTATGGTCTAGTCTGATCGGGACGAGCACACACATTTGCGCTTTATTGTTATTTACGCGTCCAATGATCCATTTACAGTTGCCTATTTACATTTCGCATGTTTATTTAATAGTATTTATTAGAATTCCTTTTTTATCATATAAATGTTTA
The DNA here is from genome assembly GCA_039657325.1 of Stephania cephalantha. Taxonomy (NCBI): domain Eukaryota; kingdom Viridiplantae; phylum Streptophyta; class Magnoliopsida; order Ranunculales; family Menispermaceae; genus Stephania; species Stephania cephalantha. The sequence goes on along the minus strand of CM077573.1, from coordinate 9,600,567 downwards.
GTGAACTTCCTTGGGATTTTACTTACTGGACTCGTCATCTGTTATGTTGTGATGGCTTAGTGCAGATCCTTCTACGAGTAAAGGTAAGGGGATTCTTAGCGACTATCTTTGAGCTCACCCACTGTTCGGCACACTACTCGTAGGTGTTTATTTTGGTATTTTGTTATATATATATTGGGTTTATGGGAGACTTTTGAGACATTTGTACTTGTATATGTTTACTTTTGTCGCCTTATATACAGTTAACTCTATTTCGGGTTTTCCACAATAGGACTGATGCTCTATAAAACTTAAAAAAAAATCCATATTTATGTACTTTAAGACTTTCGCTGTAAACTTACTGGTTACCTACTTGAAACTCTGAAAAAACACAAGCCATACTTGTATTTTAATGTATACCTCGAATAATTGGCAAATAATATAAAGAATACGATGAATAGCACACACATCAAGGAACGTCGACATGGCGACGACGTCAGTAGAGTTGCGGACACATGTAGCAGCTTGTTCAGCGACTTCGGGGCGTGGGACTGCCACATCCATAATTATCTCGACGCGAATTTGGTCTTTCACACCATTAATGAACACGAAAATCTTATGCCGCTCCAACAACCCCTATTGATGCAACAATAGGAGCTCAAGTTATTCCCGATACTTACCGATGGTAGATTTCTATTTGATGGCAAAGAATTGCTCACAAAGATGCAGTGGATCGACTTCTATAAATCGGAGTGCTAATTGAGTCTTGAGCTCCTCCCAACTCTCAAACAACCCACCCTTTTTCTTCCATCTGAAGCCAGATCTGTGTCGCCCCTACTAAGCAGATTCTCACAGCTCTGAGCCTTGAGATCTTCGACATCTCATGGAAAGCGAAGTAGTGCTTCGCCTGGTTGAGCCAAACTAGGAGATCTTCACCGTTGCATGTAGCCATCTTGATTTTTTGTACCTCAGGACCAAATCTATACAGAACGATACTTCGAATTGAGTCTCCCATCAACACAACTCCTTTCCTTAAGCTCGAATCTGGTGGATCTGCCCAGTTTTAGACCACTAGGAGAACAGATCTAAGGGGACCCGACGATCTCAGCCCATTGTTGCAAGAACAGCTCATCCGTGCGTTGAGTGAGCAACTGCATTTGTGACTGCAGCTGCATTTGTAACTGCAAACACTGCCCCGATCGAACCCTCCAGATCTCGAACCTTCTTCACCTTCGCTTCAACTGCTTCTAATCAAACATCAATTTTAAGACCAATTACTGGAATTTTTGCTCTGATACCACTGATATGGTTCTCACACTCAATGGAGCAAACAAACCAATTTTATTGATGATTCAAATGAACCAAGGGAACAACATAGAGAAAAGAGACTCTAAACCCCAGAGAAGGAGAAAACCACTCCTCTCACCTAAGATAATAGTCTACCCAAATAAAGAATGCTCAATACCCCATACTGTCATACATGAACTAAATGACTTTATATACTCCTGACCCTACTCTTCTCTCTTGTACACATGACATAAGAGTGGCCCACTCTCTTGCACGCTAATTTTACTGCACTCAGTAGGACTCACGTCTGCATTGGTTGAAACTGACTTTCCAAGAGCTGATCCCCTACTCCGCACGTTCCTACACTAGTAGACCTTAGTGACTCTTAGTTTCGTAACAAATCATATTCCAAATTTCCAACTTTGAAGTTTTGTTCTCCTTGTTCAAGTCTATCTATCTTCAGTTGCTAGCATTTTAAGTAGAGTAAAAACAACGACGAGCTGTAGCTATTTCTTTGTATAGTCATCTTGCGTCATAAAGCTTCTTGGTTGTTTTTTAGCCCTCATTTGGTTCGTTTTTGCCAACTTACAAGGAAGTTTTGTTACAAGTGAAGTTACCTCACGGTGAAGATTATATTTTTATGTTTGGTTCAATTTTGAACTGATAGGGAAATTGCGAGTTTTAAAACAATAAAATATATGAATTGACATAAATACCCTTCAAACAAAAGAGAGAGATGTGGGTAATAAATAAGTAATTAATGAAGGGTAATTGAGTTCACAAGTCTATGGGAGATAACTCCTCTAGGGAAGATATTTCACACTCTTAAGTGTGTGTTGAAAGATAACTTGGAGGGGAGTTGGGTTTATAAAACCAGCCAAACAAGATTAGTTCCAATTTCCTTCCAAGTTATCTCCCACACCCTAACTCCACCTTCAACCAAACAAGGCCTTAGTATTAAGTTGTAAATTAGTCTATGTGAAGTATAAGTAAAATGATGTACATGGACGGAATCTTCATATGCATTTGGGTTTGAATTACTAGCTATTATATGTTTGTTGTTGCAATTTATCGATTTGGCACGTCTTTACATCAACAAGAGATTGAGAGCACTGATCAGTCTTCCAGTGTAGAAGTTTGGGTTGTAGATTAGAGTGTAATTAAGCAGATTTATTATTTACATGTAAAGGAAATTTGTGCTTCGACATCACCGTATGTAATATGCATAGAGTGATTGAGAGCATTAAGATGTATTATAACACCAATTCTACGAAAAACTAGCTAGATCGATGCTAGTCTTGGGACTAATGCTTGAACAAGTATTTAAAGTAAAAAAGTTTACAACAAAAACAACAACAATACACTCAATTTCAAATTAATTGGACTTGGCTATAGATCAAACTCCTCATTCTGCTCTAATGCTTTATTTTTATGTTGTACTCTATAAGAGATGTGCCTCAAAAAGCTCGTAACCTCTTGGAGACCTAAATGAATTTATTAATAGGTCTCAACCTACTACAAAATAATGGTTGGTTAACCCATTCAGTTTTAATACACTTGAAGACATATTTTCCAAATCCTTAAATCCTCATTTTCCTTGTCAACGACTAGCTTAAAGTGAAAGAGCTTATATATACATGTACATCATGTATAAAGTTTTGTTATGCTAAAATAGTTGTATACTTAAAAAGGTCATATATATAGCATCCCTTATCCCAATTAGGGCAATACCCAGCCTGAAACCCTAATTAAGCCCCGGTACACCAGTCAGACTCAATTAGAGTAACAGCACAACCGTCTTTCATACCCGATAATCACAAATACGGTATATCGCATATCGAATAAACAATTGAAAACGTAGCGGAATTTAAAGATCTTTCGATAAAACATAAGATATACAAAAATCAGCATAAACCTCGATTATAAAATCATATCTCAACCCTATTTATTACAAAACAGTAATTTGATACAATATATAAAACAATAAGGAAATCAATTCACTGTAGAGAAGACTATAAACTCCTAATCTTCTCCGTTCCTGAGTGGAAGTGCACGTTATTAACCTAAAATGTTAATTAGGGAATGAGCGCTCCAACTTGCTCAGTAAGTGATGCTCGTAAACCGATCAACTATCATCTAATATTAATGATTCAATGAATAGCAATATGAATCCAAAACATATCTATTCAGGTATTGAAAATGATATAAATAATAGATAATGGAATGCAAGTTCAATGGTCAACTGAATCGTACTCGTAACTTGTAAATTTGACTTTAATTATGAAGTCGTACTCTCAGTCACTCGGGAATACAACCACAGAACCTGCATGTTGGTCGACAAGGGATTCTGTTAGTTTATTCAAGTTTGACTGAGCCACTAACCCCGATTGGACAGTGAACGACTAAGGTAAAACTCCGGCCTACTGAGGATGTAAGAGCATAATCCATTTCTACACTAACATTTTCCTTTTATTAAGACAAAGGGCAGAATTTATTTCCCGGCTAACTTTCACATCACTAAGTCTTGGTCTGCCTTATCAACACTTTCGAGGATTTTCACATTTAAAACAGTCAAGTCACTGTACGTTTCCCCAATCCTAGTCTATAATGTTATATGAACTAAATATACTAATTTATGATGCATAATTGATAAGAATACAAGTCCCATTTACCTGTACCAAGCTTTCCTAACTTTTCCATATTTTTTGAGTCTTCGAAAGAACTCCCTGCTAAATCTACATTCAAATATATTCATTTTAGTCAAATTTAGGTCTTCTATAAGTCATACAACGACCTTAAAGTCCTCGAGTCAAATCTCATCGAATCCTGAACCTCGAGACCTATTTTTTAATTTTTCCATTTATTTTGACTATTTCGCAATTTACGATGTAAAAAAACCCAATATAAAGTCTCGTACGAATCCCGAGTTCCTCATTTTTCTTAGAAATTCATCAATTTCTATTTATTTGGTCAAAATATTATTTTTCTGAATTTTTCCTTATCTTTTTGGAATTATTCTCTGTTTTTCGAAAATTTCTTTTTTTCTTGTTGGGTCGGGTCGACCCTAGCGGGTCTGAACCGGCCTTGGGCGGCGCACTGGGCCTGGCTCGCCCCATGGGATGAGTTTGGCACAAGCCCCTGGCCCGACCCAAGGCAGGGGCTGCACGCGCAACCCATCACCTCTTGACTGACTTACACGAGATCAAACACAATTTTTCTCGAGATTCGCATGCACGAGTCTCGAAGACGATCCAAATGACAGTAATTAAAGGAACATTGATTCTTCTTGTTATGTAGTTACATGCATCTCGAGGCAACACAATGCCAAACCACCGCAATTAATCAACTCATTTACTTTCTCGATTTTCATGTTATGCGTATCTTGAGGTGAATCCAATGTGTAATTTTATTTGATTTAAACTTTAGGATTCATTTCTATGTATTTATATATATATATATATATATATATATATATATATATATATATATATATATATATTTATAACTATATATATAAATATACATACAACTTTGTATTTTGTGCCTATAAATTCACCACGCGCACCAACGATCACCCTCATGCATGCACACTATTGTACATCTCACACGTGTCACCCTCGACCACACGTGTCATTAGATGCCCACCAATTGTTAATTATTTATTTATTTTCAATATATATTTATATATACAATTTATATATAAATATATAAGCTTATATTAACAAGCGCTCTTAACCACGAGCCTTACTCGGGTTAATTAAGATTTAGATTAATGCTAATCACCTACTTAAGGTAACGAGTCGTTACAATATATGTATCCAAAAACATCTCTGGTGAGATAGATAAGGCATCGGTTGCTAAAAGGCATAGTTTGAAGAGGTCGTGGATTGTTACAAAAATCATACATGGAAATCCATGAAACATCATCCAAGTTAATATTTTTTTGTGACAAAATTTGTAACGGCCTAATATTTATTGATGTCATTATTTAAATTATTTTCAGACTTGGATGCCAGGTCAGGGCCATGTGGACGCCCTGGATAGGGTAGAACATGCCTAATTGGGCATAAATCGTTATTTTTGTTTGTTAGTTGCATAGTTGCGATGTTAATTATTATTTACTACATAACTCATCGCATATTTGTATTTATATTGCTATATCATGTAAGACTGTGTGACAGGTAAATGCCTCGAAAAGCGTGAGAATGTGGGTATCGAGTAGGCAAAGTATGGGTACACTGGGTCTAAATTATGCTAAATAGACTAATATGAGTATAGCCAAAGTAAATGTGACATTTAATGATAATAAAACCATATGGTAAGTCAATTAAATAAAAAATGATTAATTAAGGCGTGTCTATGCGTGCTAAGACATGGGAACTGTGTGCCGAGGAAGATGGGTACTAGTGTGTGTGCAACATGTTGATAAAAGGCAAATACTTTAGATTATTCAAATATATTAATGTGATCAAAATATAAGTCCTAGGCTAAGTTAAATTAGAAAACCTATAGTTAAGTTAATTAAATGAAGATAGTCCTAGTGATGATTCTAGATGAGAGTGCCTAGGCAAGATAAGTGGGAAATTTGTGTCATTAAAGACTTGGCCATTTGAGTTATGAACCATTAGATGGTTTAAAGATGGGGAAAGTCAACAAGATGTGTGGCTTAGATAAAAAAAATTAAAACATTTAAATATATAGGATAGTGCTCAACTTGATCATGCAATAAGTTCAGGGAGTTGTTTCTAGTGAAGGAGGTTGAAGAACAAGGTTGGGAAGTTATCGAGTTCAGAGAAAGGAGTGTCATCTAAAGAGATTCACTTCATTCTCTTCGTTCATGTTATTCATCAAAATCGGGTTCTTATACATAGTCAAATTTAGGAATCCAATGGCTAAAACGAATTTTCTTGTAACTCACTGTTGTACTTTAGGATTTTGTAAATATGAGGTCTAGTTTACCCATGAGTTACGGTTTCAAAACTATTTTTTGAAGATCTTTGTGTTCTTGAGGTTTCTTGGTGAATACATGTTAATTATGTCAATTTTATGCAAATTTTTTATTTAAATCAGCTCAAATAGGTTACATTTATGATGGTTCATGATTATTGATTGAGTTTTGAGGTCCTACTATGATTTGTGATCATTTGGGGATGATTTATGGTAGTTTGAGTGCAGAACTGCGTTTCTGCAGTTCTGCTTGAGCGTGGAGCGCGCTCCCCCATTTGAGGGAGCGCACTCCCTCCCATGGGCAGCCTCGATTTAAGTGACTTTCGTAAAACGATCATATATCCCTTGTTTTAAGTCAGATTTTGATGTTCTACCTATCGTTGGAAAGCTAAGAGAGAACAAAACCACCTAGAAGCATTATTTTTTAAAAATAAAACCATAATATATATCGAAAAGTCAAGGGTTGTTGATAGGGATGGTTCGATTGTGAGTTTTAGAGCTAAAATTAATTTAGAGTTCTAGACCCTAACTTGGTGACTCAAATACACCTAACATAACTTGAATTAACATCAGGGACTAAGAGTACCATAACTCGGGTATCGGGGAGCTAGGGGGTCACATTCGGGAGTCTAGGGAAGTCAAAGCGCATGTTTGAGATTTGTAAAATCCAATGGAACGTCACTTGAGTATTTACTTGCTTTCATTACTGTTTTTCTCTATCATGTTCAATGTATTCTTGTTATATTCCTTATTTACTTCAGTTATCTATGTATGTATCACTGTTTGAACGGTTGGTTGAGTTTACTCCCGTCGGGTATTCTGTTGTGTGTTTATGGCATGTTAGACCATATCATAATATGAGTCCTCGGTGAATGATGACCTGAGCTACTTTGTCAGTACATGTGTCAGTGCGTCGTGGGTCTACGCTAGCCACTGAGAGGATCAGGTGATGGGCCAGTTGGGTGCGCCCACTGGTGTGGTTTTAGGGAGGGTATCCGAAGTATGGTCTAGTCTGACCGAGACAAGTACACACGTTTGCGTTTTATTTTTATTTACGCATGCGATGATCCATTTACAGTTGCATGTTTACATTCCGCATGTTTATTTAATAGTATTTATTATAATTCCTTTACTTTATCATATGAATGCTTAGTGAATTTCCTTGAGATTTTACTCACTAGACTCATCATCTGTTTTGTTGTGATGGTTGAGTTCAGATCCTTCTACGAGTAAAGGTAAGGGGATTCTTGGCGACTATCTCTGAGCTCGCACATTGTTCGGCACGCTACTCGTAGGTGTTTATTTACATATTTTGTTATATATTTTGAGTTTATGGGAGACTTATGAGACACCTGTAGTTGTATATATTTATTTTTGTCGCCTGATTGTCAAGACTCGTCTCACTAAGCCCTGACTTAACCTAATTATCCCAATTAGGTACCTAATCATATGGTTAACTACCAACCTCGAAATGACCGTTAATTCAATCCTTAAACTGCTTCAAGTACTAAATTAGAATCGTTATTAAACCTCAGTTCTCGACTTATTTAAATGGAGCAAATTAGGTAATATTACGGAATATTTTCCGTATATTTATAAAAAAGTTGGCAGCACCTCCTCTAAATATGGATTATCGGCACCCAAAACCTAATAAACAGCAGAATTGGGGGAGGCTTAAAAGGATTCATAACTCCCCGCGGTTCACAATATGATATCAATCTGAAATTATAAACTAGACTGCGACTAGTAAACCTTGGTTACAAAACTAAATCTCAAACTGAAACTGAAATTGTTCAAAGCCTTAAATATATAAAAGTGAACTGTTTAAACCTCAATCCCAATTCAAACCTATTGAATTTACAAACTTCTCAAAACTTTTTCCTCAGTGATACACGTCCTACGCTTACCCTGAAAACCCAAAACAAAAATAATATAAACATACATTACATACAAGGGAAAAGAGCTCCTCAGCAAAAGTCTTCTAGCTTTCTCTTTCCCTTTCGGTCTTCCTTAGGCTCAAAACCTGACAAAGCCATTTCGATAACACCAAATACAGTGTGCACCAAATAAACAGTGTCAGATAAGTAAACATCTACATTGCTTCGTACAACAGGTAATAACAAGAGATAATAGGAGTATTGCACGATATAATGAAATACTGAAATAAATATACAAAATGAATCCTCATTTCCTGTTACAAGCTCATAACGAGCGGGCCCTCTCATGATGAACCTAGAACAGTACTACGAGTCAATGCATGCTACCCCGGAATCGACCATTACTCGCTTTAGACGCATGTAGTACGTCTAGTCTAGAGTGGAGCACACCTCACACCCTTACGACCCCATAGCATGGGCAACTCTATCCGGATGCCATGAATGCATGATCAAGAGTCTCACTCCCTTACTGTGCAAAATATATTCCATATTACTGTAAAAAGCAAAATAGTGTTTACTTACAGTCAAACAAACGTAAGTTGGTTATTCGAGTCCTCCCTCGCACGTTCCTCAGATTCCCTTGTAACGAAATCCTAATAAATCACAAACATCCTTAATTTTTGAGTCTCGACTCAATTATACCATTTCGAACAATTTCTCAAAATTCCATAATCATGTCGGTGTTTAAATCCCTTAAAAAACCCGACAACACATTAAAATACTCAAAATACTTTTTGAGACTTTAATTCCACTATTTAATTCCCAATTACTGCATTTTTATTAATAATTTGTCTCAAAAACTAATTTATATGATTTTTAGAAATTATTTTGGTAATTTAGGCTAATTTAGCCTAAATTGTGTTTTTCGCGACAAAACCCCGAATAAGTGTTTCGTACACATCCCGAATTGCATATTTTTCGTAAAAATATATAATTTATATTTATTGGGTCCAAAAACCTTTTTTCTGAATTTTTAGCTATTTTCCAGGGTTTTCTTTCATTTTCTCAAATTTAATCTTTCTTTTTTTTTTTCTTTTGGGTAGAGAGGGGTTTGATCCCTTGAACCGGTCCGGTTCGACCGGGTCAGGGGATCATCCCCTCCCCTTCCTTCGACGAGAACGAAACAGCGAAACAGAGGCTGTTTCGTTCTCGTCTCCTTCCCCCTCTACTCATCTCACGGATCTCTTATGGGCAGGGCTCCTCTTCATCATCGTCTTCTTCCTCACGCTCACCTCCCTCTTCTCTATCTTTTCTTCTCCTTCCTCCTCTCGCCATTAATGGCAGCAGCAGCTCTGCTGCTGCTGTTTTTTTTTTCAAACTGTTTGATTGTTGTTGGCGTTGTTAATCAACTCTCCCTCTCCCTTATTTTCGATTTCACAGTCCCTATACCGTTTTAATACAAAACTCGAATTGAAATTCGATGCTCACCTTTGATCGATGTAACCCCAACAGTCTCGGTTTTGCTCTTCTTCGTTCTTTTCCAATCCAGCGAGAGAGACATGAGACCACAGACACGAGAAAGAGATGATCGAGAGAGATGAGAGTGTGAGAGAATCGGGAGAGAGACATTCGAGGGAGAGAACCGAGAGAAAGAGAGAAGACATGAACTCGTTTGAAGAAGAACGAGTTTATGTTTTGGTTTGAAACCAAAAGGGTGGAGAAACTACCCTTTCGTCCCTCAATTTTTATCCCCAACAATATACACCAACTGCCCTTTCTTGTAATTTGCCAATTTCTTAATTAGTTTTTATGTTTATCTCTTATTTTTGTGTTCAAATTAAACCCCGAAAATTACCTCAATTTCGCCAAAAATTGGATAAAATACCAACACACTCCGGAACACCCGTACAACGCACCTAAACACCAATTCGGACTTATTTCGCGACGAATTACAATATATTACACACAATAGGCACAAAACAAACAAAAATACAATTTACATTATGATCTCCGATCCGTCAAGCGTGGGTCCCACCTCAGATTCGTAAAATTCAAATAAAATTCAAAAATCATTAATTAGTCATCTAATCCAGTTTAAGAAATTCTCGGATTTCACACTGATATACAGTGTACTCTATTTCGGGTTTCCACATTAGAACTGATGCTATGTATGACTTGAAAGTTAATGAAAATCCATGTTTATGTTTACTTTCAGACTTCCGCTGTAAATTACTGATTATCTACTTGCAACTCTGTAAAACACAAACTACACTTGTAAATGGTTAATTCAAAATAAAAGACTGTAAATTTTAACAAATAATAATATAGAGAATACGACGACGACTAGCACGCACATCGATGAGTACTGATGTGGCGTTGACTTCGACAGGACTATGGTACCCGCGCAGTAGCTCGTTCGGCGGGCGCGGGGCGCCACAAAATTCATATTTTAAGTTTTGCATACATTGACGTAGTCCATCGCGTGCCAACTAAGTGATAGCTCAATGATTTGATATGTGATCACTTATATATCTTGTCTGTCACATGCATGATGCATCCTCAAAATTTTCATTTCATAAATATTAAGTCTATAGTATAATGTTTTTTGGTACAAGATAATACATCAATTTTTTGTGTCTCGATTATAACGTCTTTTTGTTACATACAAAAGGCAAAAAATTTGAAAAATCTTACTTATCAAAAAGAACTCATGTTCAAAGGGAAAAGGGGTTTCATCCCTTAAACTAGAGCAAAAGTAGAAATCAAGATTTAAACTTATTTTAAGTGGCTTTCAACCTTTAAACTATAAAACAAAGAGATTTTAGCCAATCGTAAATTTTTCTATTATCTCAAGTGTTTTGTGCATACATAGCAATTGTGACTTGGCACTTGTGGTCCTACAACATTGTAAAAACTTTAAAATCACTTATATCCCTCTCTCCCCAACACAACAACCTGAACGACGAAAACGACGACAACAATGACCGACAAAACAACGGTGACGACGGCGGGGATATTGACGGCATCCTAGACGGCGGCGAGGATTCGACGGCGACAGTGATTAAAATACTGTGGTTGAAGAAATTCAAGTAGCTCTTTTGATATTGTGATAGCAATGATTAAATATATTGTACTTGCTAATTGATAATTTAGGTTTTTTTTTGAGATCGTAGGAATTCAGATACTATCTAACTAATCCCACGAGCCTGTGGTGCAATCAACCGAGATGATTATTATTAAGTTATAAATCATGTCCACATCAGTACCACGATGTAGCATTGAGAAAACAAATTTGGCGCACATAAATCATATTCGAAAGGAAAAGCATACCAATACTTTAATCATCGTCGTCGTTGATATCCCCGCCGCCGTCCAGTATGTCATCGATGCTCCCGTCACCGTTGTCGTTGCTTTCTCGGTCGTCGTCACCGTCGTTTTCGCCATCATTGTCGTCGTCCCGATCGTTGTGTCGAGGAGAGAGATATATAAGTGATTTTAGGGTTTTTTTACTATGTTGTGAGACCTACAAGTGTCAAGTCATATGTCAGACCTCACCTAATTAGGGCATTTGACCGGCCTAGATTACCTTAATCCCATGATAATCTAGCGGCCTTAATCTCTCCATCAATAAACAATTAAGAATAAGATCTTGTAATCTTCAGTTATAAAATTTTATTAACCACGAAGGATTTTAAAGTGAATCTTAAACCTTAAAGTTCCATAAAAATTAATTATATAATCCTCAAAGTTCATTTAGATTGATTACATTATCCTCAAAATTTCTTAAAAATTTTCGACAGCATCTCTTTCATTTCTAAGCCTACATCGAAAATTTCGGCCTTCAAAAATCTTCAACAAAACCTGCTCAACTTTGGTGGAAATGCCGAAGAACTCACAACCCATCCATAACAATATATATTGCATCCACTAAATTATATATTCATTATAACTTGATTTAAAGTGTCAAAATTTTTAAACTAGCTTTACCTTAATTCCAAAATTATTTCAATTCATCCTAAAACCGTTCCAGCCATATCAAAGGAGATCATAATCACACTCGAACCCATAAACTCATTTATACAATATAATATATTCAAAAACCAATACATACATAAAGAAAATAACTAAGCAAGTCACATACAGTCGAAAAGCTTTCCCTTTCCCTTGTTACTGCTAGAATCTGTCATTATCCAATTATAAAATTCGATAATGTCAGATAAGTAAATCTCACACTATCCAGTATATCTGTAATAATCAAATGCATAATAATCCAAGAGATTAAACGAAGAATACAATCCAAAGAATTTAAATACAACCGTGAATCCATCATGTTTTTGTTATCCGACCACAATCAGATAATGTTATCTGAAAGTGGTAAGTAAAAAATAATAAGGACTTATGCGCAGGGAGAATAACCGAACGAGTCTCGTTCCTCTAGACTCCAGGAGTATGATCTGGTTCAACGTGATCTCATGATAACCACGTGATGCAAAGTATCAGTGACTCCAACCCCTCAAGCATAATATAGTGTTCTATTACCACGGTATAGTCTACACTATAAGGAGACTCGAATCACCTTATCCTCCTAACCCGTGTATGCATGTACAACAAAAATGCAATATCAACGATCAATGCAATTTATATGAAATTATAATCATACAATGTAAATGTTACTATGCGATTTATTTAATCTTACAAATGCGATATCGCAACTCCCTTGCGCTCCGAGTCGGGAAACTAGTCCACACGGGGCTCCAATCGCAGTCCTACAATTCATTAATACGTCATGTAAGCCTCTACAACAACTTCACCATTTTTACAATTTTTTGCAATTTAATTGACCCAATCACATTCCGAAACCCCTAAATTACTTCCAAAAGAATTATCTGATGCCCGAATCTCATTTTTGACTCAAGATTATTTGTTCGGCGATCGAAAATTACGTTGTCTAGGCTTAAATATAATTTTTTTCAATTTTATTATATTTTATTTGGTCCTATTCGATCCTAATACCCCGAATCCCTTCAAATCAATTCCTCGAATGCCAAATCTCAATTTTGACTCTAAATTATGATTTGGAATCGAAAATTACCCTTGACTAAGTTTTTAAATAATTTTTCAAATTTCAGATATTTTCGACTATCGTAGCACGTATTACGAGGAAGAAAAGCCCGGTATAAATCTTTGAGAAAATTTCAAATTCTTTATTTTTCATAAAACCACAATTTCAATTTATTTGGCTCAAACATGTTTTTTCTGAATTTTTCTCATGTTTTCTGAATTTTTTTATGAATTTCTAGCATTTTTCTCCTCTTTCCTTTTTAATTGGGGTTTGACCTCGAACTGGACCCGGTTCGATCCTGTCTGGGGTCAAACCCCATCTTTTTCTTCTTCACGAAATAGCCCTGCATATCTATTCTTTTTTTATTTGATTTTTCATTGGGTTGGGTTTGTGGGTTCTTTGGGAGGGGAGACAAGGTCGTATTCATCCTCGGATAAGCAGAGCCTCCGATCCGCCATGTTCATCTTCCTCAAAGCTCCAACCTCCATTAACAACATGAAAACCAACATCAACAACAAACCCAAAAATAATGAACAACACAGACACACACACTCAACTCGATCTCGATCCTGTGATCTTTCTCTCTCGGTCTCTTTCTCTCTCTCTCTGTCTCCCCTCAAACCCTCTCTCTCTCTCTTTGTGCGAAACCAAAATGGAGAAGAAGCTATTGTTTGTTTGCAACTAATATATTAGATTTCCTCGAGATTCGCATCACATGAATCTCACGAAAAATCTAATTATTACATTACATAATATAAATTTGATCTTCCTCGAAATACGTACTACGTATCTCGAGGTCAATTTTTATTTCAAAATAACATTAAGCGAGGCGGTGTTGATGTTAGAGATATATATTATGATTTCTTTGAGATTCATTACACGAGTCTCGAGGCAAATCTAATTATTCACTTATTATATATATATTTTTCGATCTTCCTCGAAATACGTGTTTCGTATCTCAAGGTCGATCAAGTGGCTATCAACTAGATAAGCACTACCTTTTGACCGACTTACTGTGAAATCAATTATTTTGATCTCCTCGAAATACGTATCACGTATCTCGAGGTAGATCAATGCTTTTATATATAAAACCAAACACCCTTTATTTTGATTAAAATTGGATGTCACGCATCTCGAGACGTGCACAAATTATCTCCCCAACAACAATGTTCAACCATTTCTCTTCCTCGACACTCACGCTATGCGTATCTCGAGATGCCCACTAATTTATTAATTATTTTTATTTAGTTTAGTGATTATCTATTCAGTTTATATCCAAGTTAAATTTAGAAAATTACTAAAAATTAGAGAAAATTACCCAACGCGCTCCGAAACTCACGGACACCGCGTATATACTCCACTTGATCATATTTCGTGTTAAAGTAGTGTGTAATACATCAAATAGGCACACGACACACAAAAATAATATTAAAATTTATTATCTCTAATCTGTAACCCGTGGGTCCCACCTTGGATACCTAAATCCTAAATTAAATTTGAAAATACTTAATTAGCCACCTAATTAAATTTATAAAATTCTCGAATGTTACTTCATAATTGTCATGTGTGCACAAAACATTTGAGATAACAAAAAAATTCATGGCAGGCTAAAATCCCTTCCTTTGTAGTTTAAGGGCTGAAATCCACCCAAAACAAGTATAAAGGTTGATTTCCACTTTTGCTTCTAGTTCAAGGGCTGAAATCCTCCTTTTCCCATGGTCAGGATATAAAATCATTTTTGACAATCATGAGGCCCCAAACTAAATAAAAATTGATACATCACTTGACGTGGTACTCCCCTCTGAGTAGGATTCTTTTTTTGGTCAAAACCTAACTAACAGTTTGATTTGATTTATATAAAATTTATATAAATAGTAGTTACAATTCAAAAAGAGTTAAGCCAATTTCACATTAATTAGTTTTTTCTCACTTTTGTAGATCCCGCATCAGGATCACAGATAATAACTTACTTCCTCCGATCATTTATTGTAACGACCTGTATTTTTAATTCATTAATTAATCGTTAATCACGAATTATAAGTGGTCCAAAACCCGACTAAGAGTTGCAGTTAGTCGACGTACTCAAATATATATATATATAAATTAATTGTGTTTGGTGTGCTTATTTTGTAATGTACAATCAATTTAATTCGATTTTGATGAGTCAAACTATACCATTTATTTGAATATGTGACTATAGTTTAGATTTAAAACAAATTATTAGTAGAAGGGCATTTAGGTAAATTGCCTAACAATAAAAAAACAATATAAATAAATAAAAAGACAACTTAAAAGAAACAAAAAAAAAACAAAAACGCAAAAAGGGGAGGGGGATGTTATAAATTGGATGACCATTTAACCAAGCTTATGAATGATCACATTGTCAAGCATGGCTCTCACATTGAATTGTAACATCAAGTATGACTTCTACATTGAATGTAACTTGTACACTCTACATAACTTGTATTCAACTCCAATATATAATCATTTGTCTATGTATTGTCATGTAACTTGTAATCTTGTATGACATGAGACTTTGGTGTAACTTGCACACTTTGTGCAAGTACTTATTCTCATCATGACTAAGGGCCTATATAAGGGGGTTCCTTCACTTGTAAAGAACACACCAACGTATGAATGAAATCTCTACATTCTAATAGCTCTCTTCTCTCTTGTCTCATCTTCTACTTTTCTAAGTAGTTATTAGTTTATCCTTCTATGCTTAAGTCTCAGCAAATTCAACTTAAGTTCTAGTTGGCTTACAACTTAGTTCACAACAGGGGAAACCATTCTTTGTGCAATGATGGAAACGACAGCAGTGACACCAGCAAGGCGTAGCGACTCCAGTGAGGACGTGACGCAAGTGGTGGCGCGGCTCGGAGGAGCTGCTGGTGCGGACGGTAGCCGAGCGGCGAGGACCAACGACACGATGGAGCTCCGGCTCACGGACAGTAGCTCGCGATGACGGCGGGTGCGGACGATTCCGGCGGACCAGCAGCAACGTTGTGGACGACGCGACTTTGGCGATGCTTGGCGTGGCGGTGGTTGCTCACAAGGAGGAAGAAAGGACAAGAAAGATCTTCCTAGGGCTTTAAAGAGAGAGATTTCAATTGGGATTTGTAGAAAGGTTGTAGATCTATGCTAGATTGAACTCATGAAGGAAATTTGGAGTTGGAAAACTCTATTGAAGGCCATGGCGAGACTTCAAACCACTTTTAAAAAATTTAAATCTAAGTCTAATCTAAAAATTCATAGTTGTTGATGAATTTGAAGTGGTTTAATTGGAAGGGTTGGTTCTTGTTTGCTTTTGGGAATGATTTTGGGAATGATTCTATGAATGGTTTAAGTTGATTTTGCCAATTTAAGACTAAATTGGATTAAGTTTGGGGAAACCCTTGTTCTTGCACTCCATATATTTGATGAAATTGTCAAAAGAGACATAAGCTTGCTCTTTAAAAAAAAATACATGAAAAAGTATGAATTTTAAGCCTTGCGGACTCGTTTCCAAGTTTAGTTTATATGATTTAATTAATCGAGTGTCATTGGCATGGTTTTGAGTCTTGAAATGATTGCGACTAGTTGGCTTTGGTAAAATCATTTTGAAACGCCTTAAAGAGAGCTTGTTATGTTCTTCTAAGTTTTTGCAAATAATCTTGAAATGAATGTGTAACGGCCCCGGAAGCTCGAAGGCCTCATGGTACCGTCGAGACTATCCGAGAATCGCCCATGGGACCTCTTGGATATTTCCCCCCCTCATGACTCGAACTCGCGCCCCAGGGTACAAGTACGCTAGCCCATCGAGTTGTGTACCACCGAGCCAAGACGGCTCGGTGGTACACAACTCGATGGGCTAGCGTACTTGTACCATAGGGGCGCGAGTTCGAGTCATGTGGAGGGGGAAATATCCAAGAGGTCCCATGGGCGCTTCTGGATAGTCTCGACGGCATTCATGAGACCTTCTGCGCTTCGGGCGTTACAAAAAGATGCACCTTTTAGTTGGGCACACGACTGCCCGAAGGACAGTAGAGACCCCAGGTGTATGAGAAACGCCCGAAGGACCTCGTCATACATCCCTCACCCCCACGGTTCGAACCCACGCCGTCGAGGGATAACGAGCGTAGGCTCATGAAACGCCGAAGGACCTCGTCATACATCCCTCACTCCCACGGTTCGAACCCGCCCTCGAGGGATAAAGGCGTAGGCTCAACGAGCCGTGTACCGTTGAGCCAATACAACTCATGGTACACGGCTCGTTGAGCCTACGCCTTTATCCCCGAGGCGTGGTTCGAACCGTGGGAGGAGGATGTATGATGAGGTCCTTGGCGCTTCTCATACATCGGGGTCTCGGGCGGGTCCTTCGGCGGAGTCGTGTGCCCAACTAAAGGTGCCTCTTTTTGTAACGGCCCGAACGCCGAAGGCCTCATGGTGCCGTCGAGACTATCCGAAACCGCCCATGGGACCTCTTGGATATTTCCCCCTCCCCCGACTCGACTCGAACCGCCGTCGAGGGATAACGGCGTAGGCTCATGGAGCCGTGTACCATTGAGCCAATACGGCTCAATGGTACACGGCTCCATGAGCCTACGCTCGTTATCCCTCGACGCCGCGGTTCGAGTCGGGGGAGGGGGAAATATCCAAGAGGTCATATGGGCGCTTCTGGATAGTCTCGACGGTACACTATGAGGCCTTCTGGCGCTCGGGCGTTACAAAAAGAGGCACCTTTTAGTTGGGCACACGACGCCCGCCCGAAGGACCAGCCGAGACCCCGGTGTATGAGAAACGCCCGAAGGATACAAACTCGGTACACGGCTCGTTGAGCCTACGCCTTTATCCCTCGAGGCGTGGGTTCGAACCGTGGGAGGTGAGGGATGTATGACGAGGTCCTTCGGCGTTTCTCATACACCGGGTCTCGGCTGGTCCTTCGGGCGGTCGTGTGCCCAACTAAAAGGTGCCTCTTTTGTAACGGCCCCCGAAGCGCCCGAAGGCATCATGGTACCGTCGAGACTATCCGAACCGCCCATGGGACCTCTTGGATATTTCCCCCTCCCCCAACTCGAACCCGCGCCCCTAGGGTGGAGGTGAGGGAGTGTGTGGTGTGACTATTCATTGGTCCCGTTACATACACTCTGGGGGTCTCGGGCGTTGTAACCGTGTGCCCCAATATAAGGTGCCTCTTTTTGTAACGGCCCAGACGCCGAAGGCCTCATGGTGCCGTCGAGACTATCCAGAAGCGCCCATGGGACCTCTTGGATATTTCCCCCTCCCCGACTCGAACCGCGCGCCTAGGGTACAAGTACGCGACTTCATCGAGTTGGGTACCACCGAGCCAAGACAGCTCGGTGGTACCCAACTCGATGAAGTCGCGTACTTGTACCCTGTGGGCGCGGTTCGAGTCAGGGGGGAGGGGGAAATATCCAAGAGGTCCTATGGGCGCTTCTGGATAGTCTCGACTGGCATCATGAGGCCTTCTGCGCTTGGGGGCATGTTGCGTGCATTCCAAATGTTCAAGAAATGATAAAAAGGGAATATGACATGTCTCAAATAACCATTTTGAGTGACTTGGTCTTACTCTTGTAGTAAGAACTAAGTCAAGTATAATATTATGGCTTTGAAGTCATTGTGACCTACTTCTTGGAAAATAAAGTTACTTTGATTAAGTCATTGATTTTTGCTAAATACTCTGATTTGGGGATTCAAAGTCGAACTTGACTCTTGTGCGGTGATTTAGATCTCTTTAGCAGTGATTAGTCGATCGCATTCGATTCATGTTGGAAAACCAAGTCTTATCGAATTTTCCTTTTTGCTCCACGACATTCTTATTTTATTCGAGCAGTCAATTTTGATTTGAATGGTTTTAAAGTTGAGAATGAATTAAATAACCTAATTAAGAATGATGAATCATTAATAGTCTAAGCTATCGTAAACCAGTTATAAATGAGTCTAAACAATATGCGTTATACCTATACGCTTGTAGATACGCAACGAGGACTCCTATTATTCGAAAGATCAATTTAACGTGGCGATCTTTGCGATTGTATTGTAAGTAAACCAGTAAGAAATTCAATATTAATTATTTTCCTTTCCTTGCATATTTTTGATGGAAATGATACCTACTGTTGAACTCTACTTCCCTACCGAGTGACCTAGGGTCTAAGTGGTTGAATTGAGTCGTTGTTTACTCGTGAGTTGAGTATTCGAGTCGCGCTTATGGCTCCTAGATGAGATTGAATCCTCTGAGTGAGCATCCGCCAAGTGTTGTGGTTCCTCAGAAGACTTTAAAGATTCCATTGCGGTTGAGCATCCGATTGCGACTGTGGCTCCCTTTGGAATATTTTCTCGGGTTGTGGCTCAAATGAGCCGACAGTACCGAACGGATTAGGTGCGGTTGAAGTGGACTTGGTCCCGTCGTACCAGTATTTGACACTTACCCGTAGTCAAGTGGCTTTGAGCCCACGTGTAGAGTGTCAAGACCACTTAGACGTTTATCCTTTGTTTTCGGGCCACTTGGTTTCTATCGTTGACCATTGTAGTCTGTCTATCATGCGTTTTATTATTCTTTTCTGCATTGTTTCTTTTCTACATGATTTATAGACTTATTTATTGTTTAATATGAATTAATGTTGAACTTCTTCTGAATTTACTCACTTAGATTGTCTTCGCTTTTGTGACAATTGCAGGCATAATCTTCGAGCTCAAGAACATTGATGTGCGACATATGTAGGCCATTTAATGTATTTATATTATAATTACTATGTTTTCTAAATGAGTATTTGGGTTGAGAGATATTATACTTTGTATATTGTCTTCATTGTACAAGGTTTCCACATTCTAACTTCCACACCTAGAACTCGTTGTGTGTTTAATTTATTTGTTATCGCGTTTTCACCGCATTTAAATTTTGCTGCATATGATTTCATATATATATATATATATATATATACTTTGTTGTGTGGACTATCAGGTACTAAAGATCAATTTGTGAGGCTGATTAGGTCTTTATTAACTCCGAACTGATTTACCGGGGGTTAATGGAGGCCTAGTGTCGAGTGGTGCTCAATTTGTATGGTTGGGGCCGTTACATTTATATAAGTCTTTCTAGCAAAAACTTATTGTTCAAAATTGTAAGTCGTTTTCGGAATTTAAGAGTGTATTTATTGTATTTTTACCTATTTTACCCTTATACAATTCAAACATTTATAATTCTTCAATTATTCAATTCATTTAACGTCAAATGACATATATGTAAATTATACTTGTAATTAATGTTGCCTTAATTCTTGTGTCCTTACCTTAAGCGACTTATATATATATATATATATATATATGACCGAGGGAGTAGTTGATTTGGTGGGATTATGACACCACAAAAAAGGTGAGTCCTCATCAACGATTGTTTTGGAGTGAGGGACAATGTTATTCAAAATAGGGATTGTGCGTTTTCCCTACTACATTAGTAGGGTTTTTTTTTCGACTTTACTAATGGGAAGTGCATTTTTTCTTGCTTTCATAAATTACATGTACATATTAAGCTATAATAAATAAAGTCTCGTTTCATTCAAAAAACCCTAATCTCAAAAGCTAACTGCATTCTTTAAAGCGATTGGGTAGTGAAGATGAGCCTGAGTGTTTAGAACTTACATCGATTTTAGTTTGTTATTATTTTTTTTGGTTATTCAGTTAGGTCAGTAGAAAATCGGTTCGGTTCATTTGAACCGCCGATTTAAATAAGGACCGGACACGTGGTCGGTTCGGCTAGCCACGTTAGTGACTTTAACGGTTCAACTAACATAAGGACCAAATGTACGTTAATTGTAAAGTTCATGGACTAAATGTTTAGTTTTGAAAGTTCAGACCAAAAGTATAAAAAGTTGAAAGTTGGGGATTAAAAAATGAGTTTTCCCTTCTTTAAAGAATGGAGGGTTTATTTGTAAATAAGAAGAACGAAAAGGGCTTATCTGTATTAAATTATATCCGAACCCACTAACTCGTACTTCCCAATTTTACATCGAACACAACGACATAGCCGCCCTATTTTCTCGTCGCCGACTACGGAGTCCGAGGTATCTTCTCATTCTTCATCTCTGTTTTCAGGATCAAATCTTAACGTTATTTAGTTCAAGATCTAACCCTTGATTGATACACTATCTAGTTTATCTTCAATGGGTGCTAGAGGAGTCTGTGTGGATGTTAAGAAAAAGAAGAAGAAGAAGGAGAAGGAGAAGGGAAAGGAGTGGATTACTGGGTTTTGTGATTCCTTAGGAAGCAGCCAATGTGTTGAGGAAAAATTGCGTGATGATGACCAAGAAGTTAAAAGGAGAAAGCGGAAGAGAAATAATGTAGATGAGAAGAGTGAACAACATTTGGTTAAAGAGAGCGAGAGCGAAGATTTCTCGAAGGAGACATTGAATCAAACACAAATTTGTTTTAAAGATCACAAGAGAAAAT
Source organism: Stephania cephalantha (assembly GCA_039657325.1). Classification (NCBI taxonomy): domain Eukaryota; kingdom Viridiplantae; phylum Streptophyta; class Magnoliopsida; order Ranunculales; family Menispermaceae; genus Stephania; species Stephania cephalantha. The sequence goes on along the minus strand of CM077573.1, from coordinate 9,578,970 downwards.
CCAAGAGAGAAAATGGGAATGAGAAGAGCGACCTTTTTGCCTTCAATGAGAATAGTGAACAACATTTGGTTAAAGAGAGCGAGAGCGAAAATTTTTCTAAGGAGACGTCGAATGGAACACAAGTTTGTTTGAAAGATCACAAGAGAAAATCCAAGAGAGAAAAAGCAAATGGGAAGAGTGACTTTGATGCTTCCAAGGAGTGGAAACATTATGTACACAATCTGATGGAAGACAATGTGGGTGTGTCCGACGGGAGATCGGTGGATGCATCTAAAAATTTAGGGACGGAAAATGATAAAAATGTGTGTTTGGAAATTTACAAGAGAAAGACTAAGAGAAAGAAGGGAAAGGGGAAGATTGAATTGTCTAACTCCTTGACAAGCAAACATGTCGATCGAAATATACCTAAAAAGCGCAAGGATACGGTTGTCGAAAAATCTTTTGATGAATTTATAGAGGACGCAAATGATCTCCAAGAAGGTCTGCTTCCGAATTTGGAAGAAAATGGTGAGAGAAATGAGGGCTTCTCTTTATCCAAAGTAAGAGATGTTGCAGACTGTTCTCTCCCTATTTCAACACGAAACATGAATTTGGATGGTGCATCGTCTGACTTGTATGCTTCAATAGGACGAGTACCACTAAGTAACACTGGGAGGAAGCTTCTTGTCATAGATTTGAATGGGATACTTGTGGACATTGTATCTTTTGTTCCTAAAGAATATAGGTGTGACACAAGAATTAGCAAGAAATATTGTAAGTATTAGTATCAAGCACTTGATCGCGATATTTCTAGAGTTTGTTAGTTCTACACAATTTACCTAGTTCTAATTGACGCTCTTGCTCTTTCGCAGTGTTTAAAAGGCCCTTTTGTGATCATTTCATTGCGTTGTGCTTCGAGAAATTTAACATTGGGGTTTGGTCATCAAGACTCAGGTACTTATCAATTTATTTTTAGATTGCAAATGATTTTTTATGCCCACTTTATTTGAGTTTTGTTCTTTCTTTATCTCTTAGTGCCTTTTTTTTTTTTTCCTTTTCTTTTTCTCATTCAAACGGTTGCCTTAACTTTTTGTGGAAGTAGTTTTGGTTTGTGAAGTAAGAAGTTCTTGTTTTTTGATTTTTGGCAGGAAGAATGTTGATAGAGTAGTTGATTATGTCATGGGAGATAAGAAAAAGAAATTGCTATTTTGTTGGGTTAGCCACTTCCTGTTTTCTTTCTCTCTTTTCTAGTTTATTTGATGACTTGTGAATTGGTGATGAGCTCTTCTTTTTATAAATTAAATATCATAATTTGATGATCACACTTGCATGTCTATTTTAAGGTTGTTCATTTTCGTTGAAGTGAGTGGTAGAGCTAGGACAAAAAAAAAGAGAGATTCATTCCTAGAGTTGGAACTTTTTGTCATGGTTTCTCGCTTTTTTAGATACCTGTTTTATGGAAAGTTCATTATATGTTATCAATAAATAAATAAATAAATATTTCACCAAAAAATATGAATAAATGAAAAACATATTTATCTTTTGGTGAATTTAGATTTTATGACATTTGCGGGTTGGGAGAGGGTTTGAAACTTTTTAACATGAATCTTCTAAGAAAGAAAAAAAGAAGAGAAGAGAAGAAAAACCAGTAATATCTTAGGCTTTCACCCTGTTTGAGTACTATATTTCATCATGCGCTGTATGAGTTGAGATATTACACCTTAATCCCCACGCCTGGGTGTACTCGAATCCATTTTGGAGTTTAATTTAATGGACAAATAATGGCTTGTTGAACTACTAAACTCCTGTTCTTATCAGCCAACTTTTGCTTTTAAAAGCTTGTCATTAATTATTTCCTAGAGTAGGTGGTATCTAGATGTTTTTTAGGCATTTTAATCAAATTTATGGGCGCAATGCTGAAATGTGGTAATGTCCCTCTTAAGTTATTAAGAAACTTCAATAAGGAAGTTTAACATAATACACTAAATAGACTCCCTCACAACCAGCTCGAGAGAGTCTCCAGACCACCAAACCCAACATGAAATGAACAACAAAATCAATACCCTCCACCGACTTACTGTAGCTCTTCTTATCTACAAAACCGACCCTACTATTGACACCAAAATCGACACACTTATGTACTACTGGGCTGGACTCAGAATCAGTATAAATGGGGGCCCATTTTGCTTATGGTAACTGGGCCTCCTGTTAGAGTAACTATGCCTGTGTATTTATGCCTGTATATTTGGGCCCTTCTCAGCTGGGCCCACTGAAGTCTTGGACCTCTTATTCCCAACTCTCTTTCGCATGTACACTTGGTGAATTGGGGGACGACCCTGGATCGTATCAATACTCCCCTCAAGGAGAGCCACCTTGTCCTCAAGGTGGAAAGACGGAAAAGCACGGCGCATGTGGGAAACTAACTCCCATGAGGTATCGGCCTCCGGCAGCCCGAGCCAACGGACCAGGACCATCGGGCCGGCTGATCGACCTTATAGGCCAGGATTTCATCTGGTTCAGCCGGAAGGGTGAGGGCGTCGGACAGGAGCGGAGGCAATTCCGGGACAGTGTTATGGTTGCCCAATACCCTACGCAGCTGGGACACATGAAAAATCGGATGGATCGTCGCGGATGGTGGAAGGGCTAGTTTATAAGCCACCGGGCCGAGTCGGGAGACCACCTTGAAAGGGCCAAAAAATATGGGGCTCAGTTTCTTGTTGGGGCGGCTAGCGACAGACTGCTGGCGGTAAGGACGGAGCTTGACGTAGACCAAGTCGCCGACAGCAAACGAGACGTCGCGGCGGCCCTTGTGCAACGTCTTTGTTTCATGCGGTTCTAGGCCGGCACCACCTGGTCGCGCAACTCCAGCAAGGCGACGTCGCGTGCGGCTAACAGCGCAGCGATATCGGCGTTTGAGGAATGGGCCACTGAGCCCGAACGCACCAGCGGAGGAGGGTCTCGCCCGTAAACCACCCGGAAAGGCGAACATTTCAGGGATGAATGGAAGGAAGTGTTATACCAATACTCAGCCCAACTCAGCCATTTAGACCAACTCCTTCGGACGTTGACTGATAAAACAGCGCAAGTACGTCTCCAAACATCTGTTAACCACTTCACTCTGGCCGTCCGTCTGGGGATGATACGCCGAGCTCCGGGCTAATTTTGTACCTTGGAGGCGGAAGAGTTCGCACCAAAAGTGGCTAAGGAAAATTTTGTCACGGTCAGATACGATGCTCAGAGGGAACCCATGGAGTCGGACCACCCCGTGAAGGAAAACCGTGGCAACTGTCTTGGCGGAGAAAGGATGCTTCAACGTCAGGAAATGACTGTACTTGCTAAATCTGTCCACCACGACCAGGATTGCATTCCACCCCAACGACACCGGTAAGCCTTCAATGAAATCCATGGATATATGCTCCCAGATGGCGGTAGGGACCGGCAGAGGTTGGAGCAAACCAGCCGGGGCCAAGGTTTCGTATTTGTGACGCTGACAGACGTCGCAGGAAGCCACAAATTCCTTGATGTCCTTCTTCATGCCAACCCAAAACAGTTCAGTCGAGATCCTCTTGTAAGTCTTAAGGAAGCCCTCATGACCGCCGATAGGACTCGCATGGAATTCAGAAAGGATGCGCTCCTTAAGGGAAGAGGTCACTGAAATTACCACCCGATCATCAAAACGTAATTGCCGGAAGAGGGACCAGCCTAGGGAGACCTCGGACTCTTGTTGTAAAGCTGTAGAATTGGGCACAAGAAGGAATCCTGTAAGACCTCTGAATGAAGAAGCGCCATATCTAGAAAGGATGTAGTGGTGAGCGACTGGAGCTCCATGCAAGGGAAACGGGAGAGTGCATCGGCAGCCGCATTAGAGGGACCCGGTTTGTACTGAATCTCAAACTGAAAACCCAACAGTTTCAGAATCCACCGCTGGTATTCCGGAGCGATCACCCGCTGTTCCAAAGAAATACTTGAGACTTCGCTGGTCACTGCGAACCACAAACTTCCGTCCCAAGAGGTAGTGGCGCCATTTTTGAACGGCGAGAACAATCGCCATCAACTCGCGCTCATACGCCGAACGGAGTCGAGCGCGGGGAGACAGCGCTTGGCTGAAGAATGCTATTGGCCGGTCATGTTGGGACGATCTGCGCCCACGCCCACCCCTGAAGCGTCTGTTTCGATAACAAAAAGGGCTCCAAAATCGGGCAGACCCAAAACTGGAACTCCAACCATCGCTTGTTTGAGGGCCTGCACCGCCGCCGACGCCTCCTCAGACCACGAGAACCCGTCCTTCCGCAGAAGCTGGGTTAAAGGAGCGGCTATCTTCCCATAATTCTGGACAAAACGCCTGTAATAGCCCGTCAAGCCTAAGAACCCCCGTAGTTCCTTTGGGTTGGAGGGAGTTGGCCAGTCCACCATTGCCTGTACCTTCCCTGGATCGGCCATCACTCCATTGCCGGAGATAATATGGCCCAAATAATCAAGTTGCAACTGAGCAAAACAACATTTCTTAAAATTGACAAAGAGAGAATGAGTAGAAAGGATCGAGAGGACCTGCGATAGGTGATCGACATGCTCGTCCGCGAGCGGCTGAACACTAGGATGTCGTCGAAGAACACGAGGACGCATCGTCGTAGAAGGCCCTTGAAGATTGAATTCATGAGCGCCTGGAAAGTCGCAGGAGCGTTCGACAATCCGAAGGGCATCACGAGGAACTCATAGTGGCCTTCGTGTGTTCGGAAGGCCGTCTTGTGGACATCCTGAGGCCGCACACGGATTTGATGGTAGCCGGACCGTAAGTCTAACTTTGAGAAGACCGTAGCCCCGTGTAGTTCATCCAGGAGCTCATCGATGTTGGGTATGGGAAATCTGTCCGGCACTGTCACTTTGTTGAGAGCTCTGTAATCGACACAGAGTCGCCATCTGCCGTCCTTCTTCTTGACTAGAAGCACTGGACTGGAAAAGGGACTGTTGCTGGGTTGGATTAAACCGGCATTAAGCATCTCGGACACCATCTTTTCAATCTCCTCCTTTTGGATGTGGGGGTAGCGGTATGGACGTACTCGGACCGGGTCCGTGCCCTCCGTCAGTACGATGGCATGATCAAAAGCCCGAGGAGGAGGGAGAGTCGTAGGAGGCTGGAACAGGGCCGCGAAGGATTGCAAAACGGACCGGATGCGCGGGTCGACCAAACGACAGTGCAGGGCCTCGACACCGTAGAAATCTGGCACAGTTCGATCAGAAAACAACCCACTGCATCCTCATAAGAACGTTGGAGTGATCGACAGAAATCAAAGCACGGTGAAGGTTGGGGTCTCCTCGTACCGAATACTCCTTGCCTTCCGACATAAAGGTAAGGGTGAGGTTCGGCCAGTCGGTGGTAGTCACACCCAAGGAATAAAGCCATTTCATGCCAAGCAGGACGTCCGAATTTGGAAGAGACATCGGAAAAAATTCGTCACTCACCGTGATCCCCTGGAAATGAATCGCGAGGTCTTTACACACCCCGGAGCGACGTACTTGGTAGCCGTCACCCACCAGGACCCCATACTGGGCTGTGGGAGAGATAGGAAGCTGAAGGAGGGAGACCAGCTCATCGGAGATAAAGTTGTGTGATGCCCCACAGTCGATCAGTACAACCACGTCCACCCCGTTGACTTGCCCTCGCACCTTAATGGTCCGCGGCCCCGGGTAACCTTCGACAGCCTGTGCGGATAGCTCGATCACCGCCAAGTCGACACCATCCTCCAGTTCCACCGACTCTGGAGACGCAACTGTATCACTCGGATCGTCGTCGACTAGCATTACTTGTAGTTCCCTCACCTTGCAATGATGCCCGTTGAAGTACTTCTCATCGCATCGATAGCAGAGCCCTTTACTCCTTCGAGCTTGTGCCTCTGCTTCTGTCAGTCTCTTAAACTTGGGCGGGAAGGACGTTGGCATGGTTGCGGATGATTTGGTTGGGCTAGAAGAAGACGCCGAAGAGACCGGAAAGTTTCTCGTCTGGGCCAGGCCGACACTGGGTTGGGCTTTAGAGTGGCCCATAGGCCCATCTTTAGTCGAGCCCAAAAAAGTATGGGTAACCCAACCTTTGGGCCTCGGATCGGACCCCGAAAGCCCATGTAAACCCTGAGAACTGGGCCTCCCTGTTGGGCTTACCTTGGGTAAGAGCCCAAGGTTTTCAAGCCCATGTAGCTTTGCCTCGATCCACTCCGCGCGATCCAGCGCCACCCGCATCGTCTCCGGCGGATCAGCGAGCAGCTCCAGCTTGATCCGCTCCTGTAACCCGTTGATGAAGACGACCATCTTGTGGTTTTCGGAGAGCACCGACCCCAAGTGCGAGACGACAGCAGTTCAAACCGCTCTCTGTATGCTGCCACCGTAGTCTCCTGCCGGACCGCGAAGAACTGTTGACACAGCTCTAAGGGATGAGCCCCTTTGAACCTCCGAGATAGTCCCGCCTTCAGATCCGCCCAAGACTCGAAGGTTCGCTCCCGCTCCTCCACCTGGAGCCAGATCTGGGCTGCTCCCACCAGGCATATCCTTGCCGCGCGGAGCTTGGAGGCCTCCGGCATCTCGTGGAGGGCGAAGTAATGCTCCGCCTGGTTGAGCCATACAATCAAATCCTCCCCATCGCAGGTAGGCATCTTGATCTTCCTCACCTCCGGCCCTCCCCGATAAGGTGGCAGATCTGGGGTGTACGCTCTCGGATCCCGTGGTCGACGAGTCGGAAACACCGGATCTGGCATCTGGAAACTCAGATCTGGCCCGGAATCGTCCAGATCTGCCTCGATCTGTGACGCCCGAGAAGTCCCTCCCAGATCTCCTCCGTTGGAGGCCAGCAGAGCCTTTGCCTGAAGGAAGAAGGACTCCATCTTCTGAGTCAGTCCCCGGATCTCGGTCTTCACCTCAGCGATCTCAGATCTGACTTCCGACTGGAAGATCCCCACCCTCGTCGACAAACCCGTCAACGAAGCCTCCAGATCTGGGATCTTGCTCAGTTGCGCTGGCATCTTCTGCAACTCCGCCTCTAGGGTTTCCACCCGCGAATCCATCTTCGACGGCATCGATGGAAACTGCTCTGATACCAGTGATAAGGGGACGCCTACGAGGGGAACGAGGGGGTCGCCTCGGGTAGTATATTGATAAGCCCCAAACGGGGAAGAAGAACAATCACCGAATGGAGGGGAGACTCCTCACAACCAGCTCGAGAGAGTCTCCAGACCACCAAACCCAACACGAAATGAACAACAAAATCAATACCCTTCACCGACTTACTGTAGCCCTTCTTATCTACAAAACCGACCCTACTATTGACACCAAAATCGACACACTTATGTACTACTGGGCTGGACTCAGAATCAGTATAAATGGGGGCCCATTTTGCTTATGGTAACTGGGCCTCCTGTTAGAGTAACTATGCCTGTGTATTTATGCCTGTATATTTGGGCCCTTCTCAGCTGGGCCCACTGAAGTCTTGGACCTCTTATTCCCAACTCTCTTTCGCATGTACACTTGGTGAATTGGGGGACGGCCCTGGATTTTATCAAAATCTTCTACTTTAGCTAGCATAGGTACTCAGGTCGATAAAGCTAGTTAGCGATTTTAGGTCGGTCAAATATATCTCATCCTACGTTCTATTTGGAGATTTTTTACTACTACCACTAAAATGCTAGATACATGACGAATACTTGAATTATACATTTACAGAGAAAGCTTGCACTCAACTTTATGAGTTTTACAAATATGGAAGACATTGTCAATGTAGTAGTGTAATAGTGAGGGATGGCTTTAGTAGTTAGTAAGCCATCTTAGTCGATTAAAACTTGATTTTTAAAGTCAATTTCTTTACTTTGTCTACTCACGTATATTATAAAAAAAAAAGTACAGAGGGGCCAAGCCCACCGAGAAGAGATTCATTAGAAAACCCTCTGCTGGATCCCTCTAAACAAAAATGTAGCCTTCAATTCGAGATAGTACTCCACCCTCAAAGCCAAACTTGTAAAGTGTGTCGCGGCATACTTACCGCTTCCAAACTAGAAATTGGCTTGCTCTACTTTTCTAGCAATATTTGAAAGAAGATTTGAATGCAAAATCTAGAGATGTTCCTGCAAAGGATATACCAGCTAGGATATGATGGAGCATGATGTCTCTTTTAAGCATGTTACAAGTGTGCAGTCTATTTAGGATCAGCAACCAAGTGGGTAGTTTGACTTTGTGAGGTACCAAACACAAAGTGATTAGGAGTAAAATTGAACTAGTGCCGAATTGCCTATTGATGGTTGAGAGATCAAAGTCAATTGTTCAATTGTCGTTTGTACCATAATCAAGATTGAGTTTCCTTGTTTAGATTTGTCCATCCTTTTCTTTTCACTGCCTTCCTGCTACCACTAGATCCTCTTGTCCTGTTACTTAGCTTTTGGCAACAAGGAAAGAGAACCTGCAGCTACTGTATTATTTGATGAGATAGCTTGAATAGCGGCAATCCCCAATTTAAGCTGAATCTGCTTTCTTGGTCGAGCCCTCTTTCTTGAAGAACCTAATGAAAGTGAATACGCATGCTTCCTAGGAGCACATGTAAAAATTTGAATTAATATTTGAAGGGGCGATTAAAGTAATTGCATCAAGGAAGATTTTTTGCTCTAAATGAAGTATTTCAAGGAACTCAAGCCATTCCTAGGCCTACATTTTGATTGTCAAGAAAGGTTCTTGTATTATTTGACAAGTTCTTGTATTCGAAAGGCCTTTTATAGTGTGGACTGGGCTGGTCATCCATTCACTTGCTGTTGCTAATTATATGAACAGTTTTAATTTTACCAGTGTTATATACAATCGTTGTATATACATGTATATGTGAATGCTTTGTCAAAAAAAAAAAAAAAAAAAAAATGTATATGTGAATGCGTGTGTCCGCCTGTGCACTTATCATCAATCGTTGGACCTGTTTGATGCGTCTGCTTACTTTCTATTACCTTAACCTGAAAGTTTTGACTCCTTGTTCTCTTTAAGGAATAAGCGCACATGGTATCAAGAGATTATCCTACAGTAGAGCTCTAGAAGCATACCTGGGAATTAAAGTCCGTGATGTTACAAACGGTTTTTGAAGGAATATGTTTAAACACTTTTCAGAGATCGAAGAAAACTTGATTTGATTGGATGGAGTATAATGTGATTACTCATTGCTGAGAGACAGGTCGTCGTATATATTACGGGTATATTTCTGTAGGTGGCCTACCTATCCTAGATGTTTATCAGGCTTATATGCAGGGTCTTTTCTCTTTATGTATTAGTTGAGATTAGTGTTACAATTAATGATGCTGTGCTCATATAGGTAATCAAGAAAGCTTAAAGATCTCCTGGTGCTTCTTTGACTGTTTTGCTCTGCATTTAAAAATGCTTGAAATCGAATCTGATGTTGAGAACTTTAAAATTCAACTTTTCGCTATTGAACGTTGATTAGCTCAGATAGATAAATAGATCCCTTAATTTTTTTGAGCAGAGGTCAAATTTAATGCTTTACAAGCTCTATTATATGCATGCACCCCAAGAAATAGATACAAAAAACAAAATGACAGAATAACTATTGGCTTTGCATTTCTTAAGTGAATTGTGTCGTCATATTGGTGTTCTCCACCTGATTTTGTATGATCTGATGTTTTTTTGTTTCTCTACTTCGCGTGCTAGTTGCCAGACTTGTAGGTAGGTTATGTTTTCTATGTGACCTAGTTGTAGTTTCTATAATCCAATTTTTTCAGGATCAATCACATTGTACCCGCACAGGGTATACCACCCTTGAGAATTCCAGCAAACCTTTGGTGTTAAAGGAGCTTAGAAAGCTTTGGGACAAGCACGATCCCGACCTTCCTTGGGAGCTTGGGGAGTATAATCAGTCGAATACCTTGTTATTGGATGATTCTCCTTATAAAGCTTTGCGCAATCCTGTGAGTTTTAAACTTAATTTATATTCTATTATAGCAATGTGCATCTCTTTATCATCATTGTAATTGCTAGAACCTGTGTCTAATGTGCATCTCTCATTGTTCTCCACATTTTGAATGTTTAGCCGAACACCGCAGTTTTCCCTGCGCCATTCAGTTTCTTGAGTCAAAATGATAATTCACTGGGTAAGACTTCTCTCAATTTGGTGCAATTTTTTTTGTTTTAGAAATTGATGTATGAGATTTAAGTAATTATTGTACTAGAATAATTATTTATCACTATTGGCTTTAGCATATGTTTTCGTGTTACTAAGTGCAATCAAATGCGGTGTTTTCTAATGGAAATGCATAACCATGTGCAGGCCCTGAAGGCGACCTTCGTGTTTATCTAGAAAGGTTGGCCATTGCGGAGGATGTTCAGAAATATGTGGAGCAACACCCTTTTGGACAACGGCCGATTTCAAGCAAGAATCCTTCATGGGGCTTCTATGTCAAGATTGCCCAGCAGAAACAGTCTTGTGATTCCACCCTTAGGAGTAGTTAATGATCGAAAGAAAATCTCGCACCTGTAAGCGCACAGTCCTTTTTCTGGCATTGGTGCTTATAGGTGATATTAGCGAGCCAAAAAATTAAGTTCATTCAGATTCTGAGGCTGATGAATCTTTTTCGATCGTTCCATGAGTTTTGTATAACTCATAGAATTTTGATTTCCAAAAACAGAATTATTACATTCTTTTTTTCTTTTTCTTTTTTTTGGTATGAACTGCTCATGTGGGTGCTATGTTAGTGCATTTTTTTACCTGTTGTAATACAATGCTGGAATCATCAGAGTCGGTATTTATTCAAGATGTTGTCTTATAGAAGCGACACATATGGCTACCTAATTTTTGTTGGTTCCCTTATTCAATAAGGACTTCATTGTTTACAAGGTATTTTCTTATCAATTGTTTTTTATCAACTTCTCCAACCACTTCACAACTCATGGATTTCATTGCTCACTCATTATATTCTAATGTCTATGTTGATGAAAATGAAAATGATGTCGTTATTAACAAGATCTCATTCTTGCATCATTGTACATTTTTTATAAGATTTTTTTTACAAAGAAGTTTCGTTTATTAAGTGTATAATTATAATTTAAAAAAGTGTAATATTATTATTTTTGGAGAAAATAATCGTATATATTTTTTTTCAAATGAAAGATGTGCATTTTAAGAAATTTAAACTATTATTCCTAAGGAAAAAAAATATAAGTTTTTTTTACTCAAAAAAAAAATGCAAGATTTTTACACACAATGATCTTACTTGGTTCTTTTTTGCCACTAAAAGACAATTCATTTACTTATTTGTTTTGTTGATATTTATTTACTTATTTGTTATGTTACTATCTTGATAGTAATTCATTAATATGTATATATGATTTTTTTATTAAAATACAAAAATACTTTTAAAAAATTAGTAATAGTTCTTAAGAAAAAGAAATATAATTATTCAACTATTTTTTATAATAAAGTGCAAAATATTTGTTTGAATATAAAAATCACAAAAATTTACTATTATCAATCAAAATCATGTTTAAGAAATTCACAAAAGTCACTAAAAATCTTAAATGTTAATAAAAGTCATCAAAATGAAAGTTTACATAAAAGTTTATCAAAGTCTTTAAAAGTCTACGAAAATCTACAAACTTCAGAAAAGTCATCCACTTATAAGAGTAACCAAAAGTCCATTAAAATCTCAATTGAATACACCCCCGCTAATTTTTTTAAATAATTAATAGTAACCAAAAATCCATTAAAATCTCAATTGAATGCACCCATGTAGAAGTCACTAAAAGTTTCTGGGTTTAGGCGGGAAGAAGTTAAAGATTTCTTTATGTGTATTTTTATACAAAAAGTCTATAAAAGTCGAGATTTGTAACTAAACCACAAAAGTCACCAAAAAAATTAAATACACATGTATTCAATTAAGATTTTAATAAATTTTTGGTTACTTTTATAAGTGGATAACTTTTCTGAAATTTGTAGATTTTCGTAGACTTTTAAAGACTTTGATAAACTTTTATGTAAACTTTCATTTTGATGACTTTTATTAACATTTAAGATTTTTAGTGACTTTCGTGAACTTTTTAAACATGATTTTGATTGATAATGGTAGATTTTTGTGATTTTTATATTGAAACAAATATTTTGCGCTTTATTATAAAAAATAGATGAATAATTATATTTTTGTTCTTAAGATCTATTACTAATTTTTTTAAAGTATTTTGTATTTTAATAAAAAAACCATATATACATATTAATGAATTACTATCAAAATAGTAACATAACGAATAAGTAAATAAATATCAACAAAACAAATAGGTAAACGAATCATCTTTTAGTGGCTAAAGAGGATTAGCGACGGGATTAGCGACGAGGTTGCCCGTTGCTAATACACTCGTCGCTATTTTTTTTAGCAACGGGTGTCAGACATTAGCGATGGGAACCCGTCGCTACTACTCGTCGATATTCTGACACGTGGATTTGGTCAACAAACATTTCCTGCCACGTTATCGGAATTAGCGATGGGAGCCTGTCGCTAATCCCGTCGTCATTATTGCCACGTGGACTCGTTCAAAGCCACGTCAGACAAAGTTAGCGACGAGAATCCGTCGCTATTTTGGTATAATTTTTTTTAAAAAAAATTGTTTTGAAAATAAATAATTAGTAAATTAGTAAATTTTTAATAAAAAACATTCAAATATTACTTTTAATAATTTAATAATTAATTTAATACATATTTAATTTAATAAATATTTAATTGGTTATGTTTATTTGAAAAACATTGTGGAACAATTTTAAGTATTTTTATTATTAAAATTAATACGAAAATAATTTATTTAATTTTAAACATTATTAAAAATTATAGATAAATATAAAAATAATTTTCTTTGGTGAAAAATATTTTTTTTGAAGGTTAGTCTCATAAATAAATATAAACAAATTAAATAAAACAATTAAAATGAATAAAAAAACTAAATGAAATGTATATAACAAAAGAAGTACACGTATATGTAAAATGTACAGTGAGATAAAAACACTACAAAATATGAAAAAGGGTATAAAGTCTAAAGTTTAAACAAATGTATACATCAGACTCAATCGTCGATATCGTGGTCGGTCTCTGAGTCATCATCATCAGCATCTCGTGGAGGCACGAATGAAATCCCCAGTCTGTCCATCAGAGTCTGCTCCATGTGACCTAACTGTCCCTGCACCACTCGCAGCTCCTCATGGCCTAAGGTGTTATCTTGCATAACCCGCAGAAGATTTGTCTGCATCTCCTTAATGTCCTTCCCTAGAAAATCAAGCTCCAACATGTCTACGCCTCGACCCCGATGATGTCCACTTTAATCTATATGTTCGTCCTTTGTCATCACGCTCCACGACGAACAAATATAACTCAGTCTCATCTATCGGCGTGTCAGGCTACGACTATGTGAGCTCAACGCATCTGTTGCGTATCGTCGTCTGAAATAAGAATTTAAACATTCACAAATAATATATATAAGTCATTGATACATATCATGTATTAACCAAACAATTACTATAAAACTATTTTCTTATGACAATCATCTCTACTCTCTCATCCAGGAAAGTGACACTGTCATGATATTTGGTGTGGAAGTATAGGTTGTTAGGACCCGTCTCACTAAGCCCTGACCTAACCTAACTATCCCAATTACGTACTTAAATGATCGTTAATTCAATCCTTAAACTGCTCCAAATACTAAATTAGAATCGTTATTAAACCTCAGTTCTCGATTTATTTAAATGGAGCGAATTAGGAAATATTACAGAATGTTTTCCGTGTATTTATTAAAATTTTGGCAGCACCTCCTCTAAATATGGACTATCGGCACCCAAAACCTAATAAACAACAGAATGGAGAGAGGCCTAAAAGAACTCATAACTTCCCGCAATTCACAATATGATATCAATCTGAAATTATAAATTGGACTGCAACTAGTAAACTTTAGTTACAAAATTAAATCTCAAACTGAAACTGAAACTATTTAAAGCCTTAAATATACAAAAGTGAACTGTTTAAACCTCAATCCCAACTCAAACCTACTGAATTTACGAACTGTTCAAAACTTTTTCATCAGTGATATGCGTCCTACGCTCACCCAAAAAACCCAAACCAAAAACAATATAAACATACATTACGTACAAGGGAAAAGAGCTCATCAGCAAAAATCCTCTAGCTTTCTCTTTCCTTTTCGGTCTTCCTTAGGCTTAGAACCTAACAAAGTCATTTCGAGAACACCAAATACAGTGTGCACCAAATAAACAGTGTCAGATAAGTAAACATCTACCTTGCTTCGTACAACAGGTAATAACAAGAGATAATATGAGTATTACACGATAAAACGAAATACTGAAATAAATATACAAAATGAATCCCCATTTCCTGTTCCAAGCTCATAATGAGCGGGCCCAGTCACGACGAACCTAGAACAGTACTACGAGTCAATGTATGCTACCCCGAAATCGACCATTACCCGCCTTAGAAGCCTGCAGTACGTCTAGTCTAGAGTAGAGCACACCTCACACCCTTACGACCCATAACATGGGCAACTCTATCCGGATGACATGAATGCATGATCAAGAGTCTCACTCCCTTACTGTGCAAAATATACTCCATATTACTGTAAAAAGCAAAATAGTGTTTACTTACAATCAAACCAACGTAAGTTGGTTATTCGAGTCCTCGCTCGCTCGTTCCTCGGATTACCTTGTACCGAAATCCTAATAAATCACAAAAATCCTTAATTTATGAGTCTCGACTCAATTATACCATTTTTCAACAATTTCTCAAAATTCCCTAATTTTGTCGGTGTTTAAATCCCTTAAAAAAACCCGACAACACATTGAAATACTCAAAATACTTTCCGAGACTTTAATTCCACTATTTAATTTCCAATTACTGCATTTTTATTAATAAGTTGCCTCAAAAACTAATTTATATAATTTTTAGAAATTATTTTGATAATTTATGCTAATTTAGCCTAAATTACATTTTTCGAGACAAACCTCGAATAAATGTTTCGTACATATCCCGAATTGCATATTTTTCATAAAAATATATAATTTATATTTATTGGGCCCAAAATCCTATTTTTTCAGATTTTTTTATCTATTTTCTCGGTTTTCTTTTTCATTTTCGAATTTAAACTAATTTTTTTTATATAGGAGGGGAGGGGTTTGGTTTCATAAATCAAAAGGGTTAGCTAGTTACCCTTTTGCCCTTCAATTGTTATCTCCAACAATATAAACCAATTGCCCTTTTAAGTAATTTGCTAGTTTTTTTATTTTATTTTCATGTTTATCCCTTATTTTTGTGTTCAAATTAAACCCCGAAAATTACCCCAATTTTGTCAAAAATTGGCGAAAATATCAACGCACTCTGAAACACCCGTACAACGCGTTAAAACACTAATTCAGACTTATTTCGCGACGAATTAAAATATATTACACACAATAGGCACAGAATAATAAAAAATATTATTTACCTTATGATCTCCGGTCCGTCACATGTGGGTCCCACCTAGGATTCCTAAAATTCAAATAAAATCAGAAAATCATTAATTAGTCATCTAATCCGGTTTAGGAAATTCTCGAATTTCACAATTCTTTCCAACTAATCAGAACTTTCGTCTTCGAAATTTAACTTACAGGTTACTTGGATAAAAAAAGATATGGAAAATGATATTTCATATAAGACTCTCTCTCCCATGTTAATTCTAAATCTCCATGAAATTGCTACTTCACAAGTACAAGTGGAATTTCCTTGTTCCTCAGCTTCTGAATCTTTCAATCCATGATCTGAATAGGTTGCTCCTCATAAGTAATATCTTGCCTCAAATCAAACTAATTCCATTCTGCAATATGATGTGAATCTGGTTCCTTCTTATGAAGCATAGAAACATGGAATACGTCGTGAACTTCGACAAGATGAGACGGTAAAGCAATCCTGTAAGCAACCTTTCCAACTTTCTGGACAATCTGAAATGGACCAATAAACCTAGGATAAAGTTTTCCTTTCAACCCAAACTTGTACAATTCTTTCCGAGGTGACACCTTCAGATAGACCCAATCACCAACATTGTATTCAACAATTCGGTGGCAGAGATCATAATAACTCTTTTGCCTGTCTTGAACAACTTTCAACTTCTTACGAATCTGCTCAACTGCTTCTGTGTGATCTCGTACAATCTGTGGCCCTAACTCGGCTAAAACTTCTGGTTCAGCCCAACACGACGGTGCTCTGCAAGGTCGACCATATAATGCTTCGAAAGGTGCCATTCCAATACTGGATTGATAACTATTATTGTACGAAAACTCACACAATGGAATATATTCCTCCCAGGAGACTCCATACTCAAGAACACATGACCTCAACATGTCCTCTAAAATCTGAATCAACCGTTCTGATTGACCATCAGTCTGGGGATAAAATGCAGTACTGAATCATAGTTGAGTGTCAAAACTTTCCTCCATACTCTGCCATAATCCAGAGGTGAACTGAGTACCTCTATCCGAAACAATAGAGAGCGGTACTCCATGCAATTGAAGAATCTTACGTTCATAGATCACACTCAACTCTGGAAAACCATAATTAAGAGCTACTGGGAGAAAATGCTAAGATTTCGTCTATCTATCAATGATAATCCGAACACTATTGTGGCGGCCCTCGCCGCCCCGGGGTGACGTGTCTCCATGTACTCCTTGCCAGCTGGCCCAACTACACGTGTACGACACCTGCCCGTCCTTTTCCTATCTCGAAATTCGTATCCACTTATGTGTACAGCGTATAAGTGACATTTTTAGCGGAAGTTGTACTTTATAACATTAATTCAAGAAATATTCATAATCAAATAAACAAATCCTATTGTGGAAAAACCCTGAAAAGTACTCTGTATAGAGATAGACGACTGTACCATATAAGGTATATTCATGTACAATGTCATAATACTCCCCAGTTCCCAAAAGAAATCAAAATATAAAAACAAACACACGTACAAGTAGTCCTCGACAGCAGGCAGTCAGAGGTAGTAGTCGCCTAAGATCCCCTTGCCTTTACTTGTACTCGGATCTGCACTCAATCATCACAGAAGAAAATGGATGACGAGTCCAGTAAGTAAAATCACAATGAACTCCTCTGAGCATTTCAATAAACAAGTGGAAGTCAATAAATACTGTTAAATAAACATGCGGAATGTAAACATACAACTGTAATTAGAGCATCGCATGCATAGATAACAATAAAGTGCAAATGTATGTGCATGTTCCAGTCAGATTAAACCATACTTCGGAATACCCTTCCAGGATCCCTCCAGTGGGCGCACCCAACTAGCTATCACCTGGTCCCTCTCGGTGGCCGGCGTAGACCTACGACACACCGACACATGTGGCAGTTCATTAGCTCGGATCCTTATCCACCGAGAACTCCTGATACACATGCTATGGTCTAGAATGCATAGACACACAACGAAAAATCCGGTGGGAGTAACTCAACCAATCGTCCAAACAACGACAAGATATAGATGTAATAAAGTCCACAAGGAATACTGGAACGGAATGGAAATACAAGCGAAATAAATACTCAGAGTTTTTCAATTGGGCTTTACAAACCTCAGAACGCACTCTAATACACCGTAATCAATCCCCGAGTCCAAGTCCACTGAGTCCTTCATCGCCAATTGATCACCCGTGTCCACCTATGTCCATTTATCAATAATTCTAATTTAGCATGACAATTTACGACCAATTTCTAAAACATTTTAGGCCAAATTGCCCATTTCGCACTTTTCGAGGCAAAAACCCCGCAAAAGTCGCGTTCAAAATTTTCACATATTGTATTTTTCATAGCAATTCATCAATTTCTATTTATTTTATTAAAATATAATTTTTTTCGGAATTTTCCCAATTTTTTCGGAATATTTTCCAAATTTTTCCTTTTTTATATTGGTTTGGGTCGGACCCGACCCTGGACCAGAATTGGTCCAGGCTCGCCCCATGGGCCGAGCCCAGGCCAATTCTGGGCCCGGCCCAGGTGGGTGGGTGCACGCGCGCGCACACGTGTGCATCCCCTCCACGCGATCGAACTAGGGATCCCTGATTCGATCGCCGAAAAAAAAAATTTTAGCCAACCCCAACCCCAACCCCAGTGGAATCGATGGCAGGGGAAACGCCCTTGCCATCTCCACCATCGACCCTCTCGGCCTCCATTGGCCGAACCCCTCGGCCACCAAGACAACAACGAATACACAACAAAATCAACAACGACTCGCCTTGATCCTGATGTTTCCACCCTCTCTTCTCTCCTTCCCGCTTCTCCTTCTCCTCCTATTCGTTTCTTCTTCTCTCTTCTCGACCTCTCAATTGTGAGTGAGAGTGTGAGTGAGAGAAAAGGTGGTGGAGAGATAAGCTTTATTGACTTCTTTAGTCACTTAGCATCTCCACTCACATGTGCATCTCTATGCATCCATAACCCTCCATTTATTCCAACCTAACACCTCATTGACTCCGAATTGTAACACTTTTGGGACACTCGCTTGTGTTTTAAGCACAAAAATGTCATTTTCGGGCGTTTCGACGCCCGGTTTCGCGTCCGAACGGCGACATACGTGTACTGTCGCGTCACTAGCCACCTAATACCCATTTCATATTAGTTACTTGGCCAATTTTTATTTAATTTGTGTGTTTTAGTTTCCCCGACCTAATATTTGGTCCCGTCAACTACTCGGTACCCGCGTCGACACGCGTATCGAGGCGAATACAGTTCACACAATCTCGCACATATTGTTATGCAACATACACACATGCGATGTATTTCAATAAATTGCACCGCAAATAAGCATCCAACACACAATAAACTATCGTACCTAGGTCCCCGTGTGTCCTAGCATACCGCGGCGTCCACGTAGATCTGAGCTGGCGTCCACATCTGTAAATTCGAGATAATTAACGACATTAATAAAATGGGCCGTTACACTATCATGTTTTTCCTGAGATCTAGGCAAATGAGTTGCGTAATCCATAGCAATATGCTCCCACTTCCACTTAAGAATGGGCAGTGGCTGCAATGTTCCTCCTGGTCTCCGCCTTTCGGCCTTGACCTGCTGGCAAATCTCAAAGCCTCTAACATAATCAACAACATCAGACTTCATCCCTGACCACCAATACAAACGACACATGTCGTGGTACATCTTGGTCCTACCAGGATGAATAGAATACCTAGACAAGTGACACTCCCTGAGTATCTCATCTCGGATCTCAACCACTAATAGCATCCACAACCTACCCCTGAATCTCAGACTCCGATCACTAAATTTTGTCCATTTTGAGTTATCGCTGCTCCTTGCCAATTCCCTGAACTTTTCACCATCAACATCACTGAGTTGGCTCTTAATGATTCGCTGAATAAAGACAGTCTGCACCCTGAGTTGAGCAGCAACTAATAAATTTTGGAATTCCTGAAGCTCTGACAAAGACATAGATGCAACTTCCTCGAGTAACTCATATTCATAGGTCATATAACCAGCCACTTTCAATGTCTTTTCACGCTTCCTACTCAGTGCATCAGCTACAACATTAGCTTTCCCTGGATGATATTCAAGATTGAAATCAAAATCTTTCAAATGCTCCAACCATCGCCTATGTCTCATATTTAATTTCTTCTGCGAGAACAAGTACTTCAGACTCTTGTGATCTGAAAACAAAGTAAATCTTTCCCCATATAGATAACGTCTCTAGAGCTTCAACGCAAACACGATCACTGCTAGCTCGAGATCATGAACAGGATAATTCTTCTCATGAGTTTTCAACTGACGAAATGCATAAGCTATAACTATGTTATCATGCATCAACACACAACCTAAATCGACTTGAGATGCATCTGTATAAACTACAAACTTTTTATCTGGATCAGGCAACACCAATATTGGAGCTATAGTTAATCGTCTTTTAAGCACAGCAAAAGCTTTTTCACAAGCGTTTGACCACACAAACTCTACATTCTTCTGGTTCAAACTTGTGATAGGCGAAGCTATTTTAGAGAAATCATGCACAAATCTACGATAATAACTGGCTAAACCGATGAAAATTATAATTTCTGTCATAAGTGGTCGGTTCCGGCCAACTCATAATTGCTTCAATCTTCGCAGGATCTACTGCAATTCCGTCAACTCCAACTACATGTCCCAAAAAATTAACTTCGAAATCTAAAACTCGCATTTACTGAACTTGGCATAGAGCCGATGAATTCTCAAAGTTTAGAGAATAACTATGAGATGTTCTTCATGTTCCTAACGAGTCTTTGAATATATCAGAATATCATCAATAAAAACAATCACAAAGCGATCTAAATACAGCTTCAGGATCCGCTGCATTAAATCCATAAACATAGCCGATGCATTGGTCAAACCAAAGGGCATTACGGTGAACTCAAAATGACCATACCTCGTACTAAAAGCAGTCTTATCTACATCCTCTGCCCTAACTATCAATTGATGATAGCCAGATCGGAGATCAATCTTCGAAAAGAACTTAGTTCTGGCCAGTTGATCAAACAAGTCATCAATACGAGGCAAATGATACTTATTTCTTATCGTCACTCGGTTCAACTGTCTATAATCTATACACATTCTGAGGCTCCCGTCCTTCTTCTTCACAAAAAGAACTGGTGCGCCCCAAGGTGACTTGCTAGGATGTATGAATCCTTTATCAATCAACTCTTGCAATTGAGTCTGTAACTCTGCAAGTTCAGGCTTAGCCATTCTATACGGCGGAATGGAAATGGGTTTAGTTCCAGGAACTAAATCAATAATTAAATCAATCTCCCATAGTGGTGGTAAGCCAGGTAAATCATCGGGAAAACATCTGCAAATTAACACACCACATGAATATCTTCTAACTTTGATGATCTCTTGCCTCTGTACTAACCATTTCAGCAAGAATTTCCATTTCCTGACTAGTGGCAACCCTACCTCTAGTCGCTGGCAAATCAGTAACTCCCGTATAGGTAAACATTAGACAACCTGGAATGTGGAAATATATCGTCTTATGGAAATAATCCAGGTGTGAGTGATATGCAGCAAGCCGATCCCTTCTTAAGAGTGCATCAAACTCTAGGAACTTTAACACACGAAGATTTGCAGTCATCTCATGTCCTGCAATCTCCACAATACACTTCTCGCATATAAAATGCGGATATAATTTGTCCCCAGCTGCAGTACTGAGAACTAAACGTATGTTGACTCTCACCGGAGTCAAATGCAACTCATCAGCCATTCGGCTAGAAATAAATGAAATAGTAGAACTAGAATCAATTAAAACTTTCATAGGACAACCACAAATAGAAATAATACCTTCTATTAGATTTATGTTGGCGTCTACGTCAGGTTCAGCGATGACCTGAACATGCTCCCTGGCCTAAGGTCTAGACTGAATGATGATGAATAAATTTGTCCCCGATTCAACTTAGGACAATCCTTCGTAAGATGCCCCATCGATCTACACTCAAAACATGGTCCAATCGGTCTACTGCCCACTGACGAAGCTTGTGTACTGGTAGGCATCGGGGTATAACCCTGATTAACTCTGCTACCCTCTCCTCGTGACTGTGTCTGTGACTGAGACGACGTCTGTGTGCGCTGAAAGGTTGATGGAACGACTGGTATCGCGATCCGAGATTGCGATCGAAATCGTGAACGTCCCTGCGGGGTAGAACTCGTAGCTGAAGGCTAAGAAGATTTCTCAGCAAACCTCGAAACAGGTGGAGGAAAAGTAGTAGCTCGTATAGAACTTGGGGTAGATGATACTGACACTGAATCTCCACTCTTACCCCAATTTTCCCTCCTTCTGTCCTTCCTACTTCGCCACCTCTGACCGCTGTCAGAAACCAAACCCGTTTCCACGGTACACTTTCCGTCGCATTTCCTTATCTATGTGAAAGAATTCAGCCATTTCAAAACCCTTAGCCGCCTCATAAGCTTCAGTAAATGTCCCTAGCCTCGTTGTTGACACTGCTGTAGAAATACTTTCTTTCAAACCCAGTTTAAACTTCTGGATTTTGTTGACTTCTGGCATATTTCTGTATGCCGAGTTACTATCAACAAATTGTTAAACTTTGTTGCATACTCCGTTACTGACATATTTCCCTGTTCAAGGTAATCAAACTCAATTTTCTTTTCTAAAATCGTAGTTTCAGTAAAATATTCTCGCCTGAATGCCTCAAGAAACTCGGACCACGATTCATACGTTGGTCGGGTCTCGAGTATAGTTCTCCACCACATCAAAGCCTCTGACTTGAGATAATGAGTTGATAAAGTGACCTTCAAGTTTTCTGGAGTATTAAGAAGCCTATGGATCTTCTCGTGATTCAAAATCCACTCATCAGTCTTTTTCAAATCATAACCACCATAAAATCTCTGTGGACTATTCTTTCTGAACTCACTACGCAACTTGTCTTCGATTCGACAATTGTTGGCTTATCCACAGGAATAACCGGTGGTACAACCCTCGGCTCTACCCTACCGAAATGCGAGGTATCGAGGTAACTGCTGCTCCTCTGAACTGCAGGATCGATCCCGAACTCACTCGAAGCTTCGCTAACATGGTACCCTGAGTCCTCATTTGAGAAAGTGTATCGACAATATGCTGATGTTGTGCAGTGATCATCTCTGTCCACTTACGAAACGACTCAAAATCCATGTACCGAGGATCCATAGGGTCTCCGCCCTGTCCACTCATGATTCTGCAAAACAATTTGCACTTAATCATGAATAAATAATTATATATCAATCGATATAACGATATACAAATAACAAACATAACGTCAATATAATATGTTCCCAACTTACATTCACTTCCCAACTAATCGTGCTCAGTCGCACTTTGGTTTTCAACCAAAGTTCATCCTCAAGTTTAGCCAGACCTTAGCTTTGTCACCCTTTGATTCTCAATCAAAACTTGTCCTTAATTGAGCTAAATCATAGCTCCGATACCAACTCTGTCTGGACCCGTCTTACTAAGCCCTAATCTAACCTAATTATCCCAATTAGGTACATAATCCTACTGTTAACTACCAACCTCGAAATGACCATTAATTCAATCCTTAAATTGCTCCAGATACTAAATTAGAATCATTATTAAACCTCAGTTCATGATTTATTTAAATGGAGCGAATTAGGAAATATTACGAAATATTTTTCGTATATTTATAAAAATTTTGGCAGCACCTCCTCTAAATATGGACTGCCGGCACCCAAAACCTAATAAATAGCAGAATGGGGAGAGGCCTAAAAGAACTCATAACTCCTCGTAGTTCACAATATGATATCAATCTGAAATTATAAACTGGACTGCAACTAGTAAACCTTAGTTACAAAACTAAATCTCGACTGAGACCGAAACTGTTCGAGCCTTAAATATACAAAAGTGAACTGTTTAAACCTCAATCCCAATTCAAACCTATTGAATTTACGAACTGTTCAAAAATTTTCCTCAGTGATACGCGTCCTACGCTCACCCTGAAAACCCAAAACAAAAACAAAATAAACATACGTTACGTACAAGGGAAAAGAGCTCCTCAGCAAAAATCCACTAGCTTTCTCTTTCCCTTTCGATCTTCCTTAGTTTCAGAACCTGACAAAGCCATTTGGAGAACACCAAATACAGTGTGCACCAAATAAACAGTGTCAGATAAGTAAACATCTACTTTGCTTCGTACAACAGTAATAACAAGAAATAATAGGAGTATTGCACGATAAAACGAAATACTGAAATAAATATACAAAATAAATCCCCATTTCCTGTTCCAAGCTCATAACGAGCGGGCCCTCTCACGATGAACCTAAAATAGTACTACGAGTCAATGTATGCTCCCCGAAATCGATCATTACCCGCCTTAGACGCATGCAGTATGTCTAGTCTAGAGTGGAGCACACCTCACACCCTTACGACCCATAGCATGGGCAACTCTATCCGGATGCCATGAATGCATGATCAAGAGTCTCACTCCCTTACTATGCAAAATATATTCCATATTACTGTAAAAAGCAAAATAATGTTTACTTACAGTCAAACCAACGTAAGTTGGTTATTCGAGTCCTCGCTCGCCCGTTCCTCAGATTCCCTTATACCGAAATCTTAATAAATCACAAAAATCCTTAATTCATGAGTCTCGACTCAATTACACCATTTTTCAACAATTTCTCAAAACTCTCTAATCCCGTCTGTGTTTAAATCCCTTCAAAAAACCCAACAACACATTGAAATACTCAAAATACTTTCTGAGACTTTAATTCTACTATTTAATTTTCAATTACTGTATTTTTATTAATAAGTTGCCTCAAAAACTAATTTATATAATATTTGGAAAAAATTGTGGTAATTTAGGCTAATTTAGCCTAAATTATGTTTTTCGAGACAAAACCCTGAATAAATGTTTCGTACACATCCCGAATTGCACATTTTTCATAAATATATAATTTATATTTATTGGGCCCAAAATGCTATTTTTTCATATATTTTTTTATCTATTTTCTAGATTTTCTTTTTCATTTTCGAATTTAAACTGATTTTTTTATATAGGAGCGGGGGGTTTGGTTTCACAAATCAAAAGGGTTGGCTAATTACCCTTTTGCTCTTAAGTCGTTATCTCCAACAATATAAGCCAATTGCCCTTTTAAGTAATTTGCCAATTTTATATTTTATTTTCATGTTTATCCCTTATTTTTGTGTTCAAATTAAACCCCGAAAATTACCCTAATTTCGCCAAAAATTGGTGAAAATATCAACGCACTCCGAAACAACCGTACAACGCATTAAAACACTAATTCGGGCTTATTTCGCGATGAATTAAAATATATTACACACAATAGGCACAGAACAATAAAAAAATATTATTTACCTTATGATCTCCGGTCTGTCACGCGTGGGTCCCACCTCGGATTCCTAAAATTCAAATAAAATTGAAAAAATCATAAATTAGTCATCTAATCCGGTTTAGGAAATTCTCGGATTTCACATAGGCATAGCTTCAAAGCAGTCGAGAGTCGACCTAATTTCTCCTCCTAAAAAACATATGTTTAATTAGGATAAAGTAATATTATATTTTTTATATAAACTTATTATAACACAACTCACCTGCCTCTCTGTGTGCTGATAGATGGATATAGAACCACCGGTATGCAAAGAAACACCCGTACCGGGTCCCTTGTCTCCGTTCTCTTATTCTTGTTTGCTCAATTAGATTTCTTTTTGAAGTCAAGGGTTGACCGCATCTTCTTGTAATGGTCGAAGGTCTCGGTAGATACATGACCTGGCTTCTTATCCTTGGAGCACATCTTGCTAATGTAGTCGGAGTAACGAGTGGCAATCGGCCTATCATACGTCTCTTTGATAGCCGCGTCATCCGATGGATCCCAATCAAATGAAAGCTATGTGCAAAAATAATGCGATTTAATTTATATATTCTAATTTGTAAAAGAAACAATTTTGGGTAAACCGTTGTTACCTTCCACTGATTCCAATATACATCTCACATGTGTTGGGGAACATGCTCCCATGAGTAGCCATCCTTATGTAAGGAGTATTTGTATGCCCCCATCATCTCTCGTGTAGCTCTATCTGACGGGTGCAAATCTCGTCCACTAAATTGAAAATTTATGTTAGATCTTATTTTGGTCAATTAACGAAACTCATTTGAGTTATAACTAAATCACGTATACTTACTATATATCGTCTTTGACAACCAAGAATATTCGCCCCCTGATTGCGTAGAAGTGTTGCCTCTAGGTGCTCTAGCGGCCTGAGCATCTCATCGTTGTCTACGTGAGGCTGTGCCGATGGATGTGTCACTAGAAGGGTGTGGTGTAGAACTCAACGACTCTAAGGAACGTAAATCGGATGGGCCTGACCGTGCTGTCGTTTGCTGGTCGGGCTGATGCGATGGAGATGTTGACCCCCCGATGAAAAGTTGGCCCATTGTATGGTCACGTGGTAACGTGACCCGCGATGGGAGGTGTTAGTAGCGAAGATAGGAGTGTAGAGTATATTTGCATGGATACCGGGTCATCAGCAAATACAGATGGCAAGGGCATGACGTACGCCGAAGAGGGAGGTGGTAGATGTAAATAAGATGAGGGTGTCCGATGGAAGAATGAGGCCTGCTCAGAGGGTGGAAATGGGCATAGATGATATAAGGGGCCCGCAGAGGGTGATGCTGCTGAGGATGTTGATGCTGGGGATGCTGCCCCTGACTAGACTCTACAGCAATCATCGTCAGGAGATCGGAAGTCTGAATGATCTGAATGTCGAGATTGGCTATCTCTGCGCCACCAGATCGTCCACTGGAACGTCCACTAGAACATCCACCGGATCTCTCACTGTGTGATGGACCGTATCGTCTACTTGACATGACTTTATTAAAAAAAATAAAAGTAAGTTAGAAACAGCTATATATAAATATTCAACATTTTAGATATTACGTAATAAGACGACAAATATAAGATTGTTGCGTATTCCTTTACTTACGGGAAATTAATTATATCATGGTTCGTTGTCACCGTTCCCATCATCCGATGAAAAATCAGAATTATCGGTATCACCGTCTTCCTCGTCGACGTCTGACATTTGTGCACCACTAGGATCAGCTAGCGAAATTGCAATAATGTTGTCAATATCAACCTCAGTATCATGCTCAGGTAGTTGCTCTTGAAAAACGTCTTCTTGGGTAGGAGCATTGTCAACGTTCTCAACTAAGTTGTGTTCATCAATGAACTTCGGCTGAAGTCTGCATGTGGCTTGCCAATTGTTCGGCGCACTTCTTAACTCGAGTAAGAAAGATATTACACTTGACTAGCTTGCATTGCTAGTATAAAAGGTTCGTACTCATTCAGTCGCAGATTTCGATGTACGTCGACAAGTTTTAAGGAACGGTGAACTCTTGTCCCCACGTTTGGCCTAAGATCGAACCATTCACACTTGAACATCACGGTACGTAAACAACCACCGTATTCAATTTCTATCACTTCTTCCAATTGCCCATAGAAGTCGCTATCACATTCCGCGTAATTTGTGCCTCTAACGTACACCCCGCTACCACGAGTATCGTTGTTTGCGCTTTGTGATAATGTTTGAAACTTGTAACCATTAACAAGATACGCGTGATATACGGTGCAAAGTCGACTTGGGCCGTACGAAAGCATTAAAAGAGTTGGATTTTGAATGTACAATGGCGCCTACATTTCAAAAAAAAAATTTATGATAAACCATATGTTCAATTATATTACAAAACAAGAAGAATTGTGTCAATATAGATTTATTAATGACTTATAAAATGTTGGAACCAAGTTGAGAATTGTTTCTCAAGATGTTGATCGATTGCACTTTGCGTGATATTCGGTTTTTTCGAACGCAACTCCGATATGTACATCCTTACAGGAGATGTGTGACGACCTAAAATTTCGAGGCAAACCGGGCACCGCCACGTCGCCAGACATGTCACTAAGCCATGCCATGTCACTTGCACCCATGTCCATGGCCCGCGAACTAACCATCTTATAATTCGACATAGTCAATTTCGTCGTTTAAAAGATTATTTTGTCGAAATATACCAAGTCAATGAGTTTTACCACTTAATTTATTTATTTTGATTTTTTTAGGTTATTTTTAATAGCGGAAGTCTTAATAATATGCAAATTAATAATATAAACGAGTCTTGCATTAATTAACAACCTATAGGGTGGAAACCCAGCAAAAAGATACCATGTATATCAGTTAAGGCGACAAAAATGTATAATAGGTGTCAATATACATGTATCAGGTGAGAAAGTCTCCCAAAATGATCCCAAAAAGTATGTATATGTAAATACAAACACCTACGAGTGAGCTAGTGGAGGCACTCCAGATCAGAGTTAGTCGCCAATCACCGCCTTCCCCCGGCTCGTCGTAGGATCTGCAACTTGCCACCAACAAACAATGACAAGTTCTAGTGAGTAAATCCCAGAGAAATTCAATTAGTATTCACAAGAAATCCAAGAAAACAGCTACAATTATTTATGCATATAAAGTAAATGAACAGGAATGTAAAGCATGAATATAAGTCGTGAGATAATCAAGAATATGGAACGCGAGTGCGGTGTATAGCTGTCGAGCCCTAAGACGTAAATACTAAATCGAGAAGGCCCTGGAGGTGAGGAAGTCCACACCCCCTCTTCACGGTCGAAATGAGGAACTATGTTGGACGGAAGGTAGACTTCCGCCCAACGCCTCAAAGGAGATGAAATCTGTGACGGAGGTGAGCCTCATGTCAACTCGCTCTCGAGATCATTGACTCGCTGAGAGATATCTCACACGTAGTCTAAGGTATGACCAACACCGTAGCAACAATCGGATCATCATCAACGAGAAAGCCGGAAAGGGGTCACACCGTCCCTTCGACCATACACAGACACACCCGGGAATAGAGTAAACATGCAAGCTGAACCGGCGAGAAGTAATGAGAAATAAATGATTTACAAGAAAAATAAGTAAATTATAAACTGACTTTTTCGTGGGTTTACTTACCTCGAACACTCACAAATATCTCTCCAAAATATCCCGTTCACGCCTCGAGATACGCGCCCGATACCCGACTATAGTCTCCTAAGTCTCTGGTATCCAATTATACCACTTTTGTTATTTTAGAGTCACATTAAGTGAATTTATAATGTGTGACCAAAAATTTGAGATTTTGTTTCAAAAAGTTTAATTTTGGCACACTTTTCGAGTTATACCGGGGTGTCGATGCCCCAAAAAGTCCTCAAAAACTACTTTTTATATTTACCCATTTTATTATATTTTTCTTGATTTTTTCGGATTTTTCCATATTTTTCTAGCTATTTTCTCTATTTTTTTGATATTTATTTGATTTAAAAATGTATTTTATTTAATTTTTTTAAATTTTTAATTAATTAAAATTAATTTGGGGTGGGTTGGGCCCGAACCGGGCCCGGTTCGGCCCAACCAGGGCCACCCGAGAGTTCGGCGGCCGGCTCGACCACTCCGCCAGGGTCTCAGGCGCTCGCCCGCCCGCGCTGGGCATTCGGCTGGCTTCGCCCTGCTCCCCACCCCTTCCCTCTCCTATGAAATCGTCTCTCCAGAGACCAGCTTTTTTTTTTTTTTTTTTTTACAACAACAACAAAAACAATTACAACAACAACAACACCACCAACAACCCAACAACATCATTACCATTAAAATTTAAGTTTCTCCATAAAAAGCTTGTAAAATCAACAAAATTCACCTCGATTTGGAGATCGTCGCGAGCGCCATCGAGAGGAGCGAACACTGCGAGAGATGTGAGTCCGATTCGAAGGAGTGATGGAGAGCTTGGTGAAGGTGAGATTAATGGAGATTGAGTGGTTTTGTTGGAGGAGAAAATGAAAATGAGAGGGGGAGAAGAAGAGCTTGGGTAGAGAGAGGGAGTGAGTGAGGAGAGAGAAATTTTTTTTTGTTTGATTTTGGAAAGGAGAGAGAAAAAGTGGGGGATGGGTTGATTTGATGGGTGATGTGAGGTGATGTTTGATGTGACAACTAATCCTCAGCTACCCCATACACCCGCGTTACGCGCACACCGTGAAGTCGTACACTCTCGTCACTACACGCGCACAACGCGACTAAGCGTAATTCTTAATTAGCACAGCGCGAATTATTAAATAATAGTAAAATAAATAAACACTCGCCACACAAAAATAACAAATTTTACCTCGTTGGGCGTGCCCTAGACTTTTCCGCGACGTCCACTTGGGTCTGAGCTTAGGATCTTAATCTGTAATTTGTCAGTTAATCGGGATTAATTAAAGCGAGCCGTTACAAGATGAAAGAAATGAAGAATTACAATTGAATCGAATAAGACTACATAAATGACATAAAAACTTTATACTTTAACATATTTATGTATACCACATGAAATGAGTAACTTCGGGACAATTTAACAACACGTAAGCATGTGTGGCGCTACACTCATCATCCGTGAGATAACACCTCTTTGATCTCCCAATGGCTCGACCTGGGTGGGTGAAGATTGAGAAGGTGCCATTAAAATTATGACTTGGGCCGACTCCACCTTTATAATTGCGGGGCGGACGATTGTGCAATGTGGAGACGTGTTCCTCAAAATAATATGAACAAAACGATGTTGCCTCTTCCACTAAATAAACATTGTATATTGAGCCCTCAACCCTTGCTTTATTCCTAACATTATTTTTCAAATGTTTCAAATACCTACATTTATAGAGTTAAACTAGTTAGACATACATTTATTACCTCTCGAACGGATACATCCACCGAAATTGTACTTGGGCTTGTAGGGATAGCCTCGTGTGCCAGATGGATAGGGAGATGCTCCATTGAGTCTAAAAAACTTGGGGGAAAGATTTTTCTAACTTACACAATATCTTAGGAATTTTTTCATGCAAAAGTCGTAGATTCACAACATTTAAATTTCTAGCTGTTAAATCTCTAAAGAAAATGTTAAACTCACTGATTGCAATCCAAATGTCATCTTTTAAGATATCTCAAAATGCAATCGGCAACAATCGTTGCATGAATACATAGCAATCGTGACTTTAAATTCCAAACATCTTCAACTTCTTAGAGTCTACACAACGTCTGATATTAGATGTGTAACCATCAGGGAAGCGCAATTCCTTAATCCACTTGCACAACATTTGTTCTCTGCTTGTCTAAGGCGTATCGTGCTTTTGAGTATTTCTTAGATACTGGATCGTAATGTAGTTCTAGCCGATGACAAATCTCCTTTAAGTCCTCCATAGACTTTGCGTTATCTTTCGTCTTCCCAGACACACTCATAATTGTGTTGAAAATATTGTCAAAAACACTTTTCTTGATGTGCATTACATCTAGATTGTGTCTTACAAGGTTTGTCTTCCAATACAACAAGTTCCACAATATGCTTCATTTTCTCCACCCACTATTCTTCGAGACTTCGTTATTTATAGCATCGGATCCCAATTCAGTAACCTTTATCACCCTAATGCCTCAATTTCACGCAAGATATCTTCACCCGATTTATCGGTCGGTGGCTTACTTGACACAATTCTATCTTTACAGAAACTAAATTTGTCTTTTCTCTCATTCGAATACCTCGAGAAGAAACACCAATGACAATCAAACCAATTTGTTTTCCCGCCAAACCTCAATTGAAAGGCGTTTGTATCATCCATACAATAAGGGCAAGTTGTCATTTGGTGCGTGCTCCATCCCGACAACATGTTGTAGGCTGGGAAGTCGCTCATAGTCCACATAAGTGCGGCGCGCATTTGAAAGTTCGTCTTAGTCGATACATCGTAAGTAGACACTCTGACATACCACAAATCTTGCAATTCTTTCACCAACGGTTGGAGAAACACGTCAATTTTTGTGACGGATTGGTCGGTCCAGGTACGATCACTATTAAGAACATTACTTCTTTTTTCATACACATCGATGGAGGCAAGTTGCACGGGGTTAAAATCCTCGGCCACGAGGAGTACAGTTTGCCAGTCATTCCGAAATGTTGGAACCCATTAGTTCATAACCCAAGTCGAATGTTACGAACCTCTGAGCTGAAGCTAGAGTTCACTTGATTAAAGTGGTTCCATGCAACGGAATCAGAGCAATGTTGCATATGGTCTTTATCTCTAATGTGTTTTGCGTGACATCGCATGTGTTTCGCAGTGGCTTTCGACGTGAACAAATGTTGTAAACGAGAGGCCAAGGGAAAGTAAAGCATTGTCTTGCGAGGGCGTTTGTTGGTGTTAGACCTAACTTCCCAACAA
The DNA here is from genome assembly GCA_039657325.1 of Stephania cephalantha. Taxonomy (NCBI): domain Eukaryota; kingdom Viridiplantae; phylum Streptophyta; class Magnoliopsida; order Ranunculales; family Menispermaceae; genus Stephania; species Stephania cephalantha. The sequence goes on along the minus strand of CM077573.1, from coordinate 9,547,185 downwards.
AACTCGCATGACGTAAGGTCGGAATTGGACCCCCAATAAAGCATGCATAACTGGGGATAAAAATCGATTTGCTCATAAGGCAAACCCAACCAGTGCATTAAACCTTTACATTTGTAAAAGCTATCTACCAAACAGTTGTCTTCGGGCAACATGTCTTTACAGACCTGTAAGATTTCATCGAATGCTTGCTCCGAAATGTGGTGATTCGATTTTATCGTCAACAAACGTGCCATTGCTGACAGTTTTGTCATCTTCTCGCAACACGGCCAAAGCGGTTGATTCGCTGCGTCAATCATTTTGAATAAATCTTTCGCTTCAGGGTTAGGCTCCTCCTCACAGTTCCAATCGAAACTCGGCCATGCGTGGTCGTGTATCATTTGATGATATGACGTCGGATATTCGTCCATTGGATCATCACCTTCATCGTCCATATTGTTTAATAATTCTTCCTCCCCATGCTCGGTCCAATAATAATAATCGGGAACGAATCCTCGACTTATGAGACGAAGCTCTACTGTGTTTACATTATAGTTTTATTCGTTGCGATATTTTTGGCAAGGCCATCGAATTTTCGCTTCGTTGAGAAAAGTGGTGCAGTGTTACATGGCAAATTTTATGAACTCCTTCACGCCAGCCACAAAATCCAATCGAGTGTACATCCAATCTCAAGACACAGACATCTCGAAATACCTAAACAACTCTAGTTAAACAGACCTACACACTATAACTATATACATTTTAGTCGAATGTTAACCGTGATTAGTTGAATTGGTTGCATTTGCACATACTTTGCGCAATATGTATTAGACATTTTTAGTCGAATTTGAACCGTAATTAATCGAATTGGTTACATTTGCACATACTTTGCATAATATGTATTATATATTTTTAGTCGAATGTTATTTGTAATTAGTCAATTTAATTGGTTGCATTTGTACATACTTTGCGTAATATATATTTTACATTTTAGTCGAATGCTAGACGAGATTAATTGATCTACAGTAAGTACTATTTTTTGCTTCAAATTAATTTTGTTTAGTTTCGATTTTTTTTGCTTCAAATTTTTTTGCTTAATTATGTTTTTTTACCAGTATATAGTAAATACTATTTCTTTCATTCATAATTAAAGTTTTAACGTACATTAATAAAATTGTACATATAATATAAATTGTTATAATTTTTTTCAATATATAATGTATTTATTAATCTTTAAGTGCTTTTCTTTTTCAAAAAAATAGTACAAGTTCCATATATAGTATAATTTGTACATCGATCCATATAGTATATATAATTAAGTTTTTAAGTGTTTCAATTTAATTTAACATTTTTGATTTAATCTAATTTTCTTGCATAACATATCATATAAGTAATTAATATTTATATATTATATAAAATTAAGCGTTGTTATATTTTTTTTGTTCAATCAATTATATATTTCCATATTCATTTTAAAGTGCTTTAAACATATGTATATATATATATATATAAAGTGTTGTTATATATTTTTTTGTTCAATCAATTAAAGTGTCTAATTATATTTATCATTTAAATAAGATTTTATTACTAAAGTGTACACTATTAATTAATATTTCATTTTACTTTTTTAACAATAATTGTAATTCAACTAAACATGCTATCTAATGATTTATATTATTTTACGTTCTCTCAATCAAATTATAGCTTATCAAAATAGTTCATATCAATAGAACAAATTATATACAAACATCAAAAATTAAATAATCACGACGAAAACTACATTACAATCACACATATCACCATAGAAAATTCATACAAATATATATTAATAAAAATCATACATATCAACATAAAAATGTATTCTAAATTTTTTTTCAAAAAAGATTTTATTTTTCACCATAAATATTAAAAAATTCATACAAATATATTAATACAAATTCTATTTAAACAATTTTATCCAAACAATATAATTTTAAACAAATATATTAATAAAAATTCTTACAAATTCATTTTAAACAATGTCGTTTATTCATAAATATTATATCACCATAACAAAGATTTCTTAAAAATTCATTTTAAACAAATTTTATTCATAAATATTATATCACCATACAACAACAACAACAACATAGCATCAGTCCCAAATTAACTTGGGTCGGCTACATGGATCAAACTTTTCCATTGTACTCGATTAAGTGCAATTGATGGAAATATTATATCACCATATATAACAAAATTTCTTAATAATTCATTTTAAACAAATTTTATTCATAAATATTATATCACCGTATATAATAAAAACTCATTTAAATATATTAATAAAAAAATCTTAAAAACATTCAACAAATTTAAAAATAAATAAAAAAATATACCTACGACCATGCAGGTATGCGACAAAAAAATGACAGTCGGGGTTGGAGGGGAGACGGCGGACAGGAACAACGTCAAAGGCCGGAGGAGAGGCAGCGCCAAGGCCAGTGGGTGGAAACAGAGGGCTCGGAGGCGAGGCCGAGCTGGAGGCGAGAGAGATCGAGGGACCCAAAATTTTTTTTAGGGTTTTCAGGAAACGCACAGCCAGTAGAGAATGAGAAAAGAAAGAGAGGGAGGGTGAGGGAGGGGCGAATAGCGATAGGGAAACCCCGTTGCTAATCCAACACGTTAGGGCTGGCAAAAGTTGTCCAGACCCGTTTGTCCGGTTTTGTCCGGACCCGCTATAAACGGGTTCGGGCAATATATTTGTAAAAAACATACGGTCTGGACAATTTTTTGTGTCCGCTTAAAAATACGGGACCGGGTCCGGGCAAGAATTTCAAAAAACGGGTACCCGTTTAGCGATTAATTTGGACTATTGAGATGATCTCTCTTTTTTTGAAACTTTTGTGATGTGGGCATGTAATTTTAAAACTTAGACAATAGTGATGTGATGCTTTGCCTTGCATTCCTTGAAGATTTTTTATCTATGATGTTTATATTGGAAATTAAAAAATTGTGATGTTATGTATTTGTTTTTTGGTAATTGAATGTTAGGTGACATGTAGTTGAGGTTTTTTTTTTAAAAAATAATTGATAAATAAAATATTTAATCATATTTAAAAATAAAAATTGGACAAAACGGGAGCCGTATCTTTTACAAAAATACGGGTCTAGACAAAAAAAAGTGTCCGTTTTAAAAACGGGAACGAGTCCGGGCACTAATTTTAATCATTATAAGGAGGGATGTCCAGTCCCCTTTTTTAGCAGCCCTACAACACTTGGCCAAGTAACGCATGACCATATGGCGTGCGAAACGCCACACAGTGCAAACGAGCGGGAATTTTCCCGCTCAAAGATTAGCAACAGGGAGCCGTCGCTATCCCTGTCGCTAATCTAGTCAAATGGTCAACACCGGTTCCTGTCGCCAATCCCTCGCTAATTAGCGACGGGAAATAGCCGGTCGCTATATTTTTTCCCTTAAGAATGATAGTTTAAATTTCTTAAAATGCACGTCTTGTATTTGAAAAAAAAATACGATTATTTTCTCCAAAAATAATAATATTACACTTTTTTAGATTATAATTATACACTTAATAAACGAAACTTCTTTGTAAAAAATTCTATAAAAATATATAATGATGCAAAAAGGAGATCTTGTTAATAACAACATCATTTTCATTTTCATCAACATAGACATTATAGTATAATAAGTGAGCAATGAAATCCATGAGTTGTGGAGTGGTTGGAGAAGTTGATAAAAACAATTGATAAAAAAATACCTTGTGAACAATAAAGTTGTTATTGAATAAGGGAACCAACAAAAATTAGAAGTCACTACAAGTTTTTTGGTTGAGGTGGGAAGAAGTTAAAGATTTCTTTATGTGTATTTTTATACAAAAAGTCTATAAAAGTCGAGATTTGTAACCAAACCACAAAAGTCACAAAAAAATTAAATACACCTTACTTTTATAAACTCTCTAAAAGTTTAAATTGAATACCCCAAAACTTTCATAGACTTTTAAAAAATTTATAAAAGTTCACATTGAATACACCTTACTTTTATAAACTCTCTAAAAGTTTTAATTGAATACACCATATGAGTTCTATCGTAGAGGCTCACTTGGGGGACTGCAACTATGCACTGCCCAAGTGGGTCGTTGGATCTATTCGGTCATCAATGGTTTAATCCAACATGCATCTTTGCAATTGGAAGAAATTGATTATATATTATGTGACACTCATATGTTTTACTAGTATTTATTTGTTTATTCCTAATGTTATGCTATTACTTCATATAAAGTAATACGAAACATGGATATAGATTTCGGTAAGTACAATTTGATTATAAGACCTTGTTGATATTGTTACAATCTGATTATAAGATCTTGTTGATATTTAACCCGTTAATATACTCTTTTCATTTTATTTAACCTATAAAGGACAAAAAGTGTAAGACAATATGATTAATTAAATTTAAAAAGAATAAATAAAAAAATACAAATCCTTCTCATATATAGTTTAAGATAAAATAAGCTAATTAAGTTAATTAACACACAAAAAGCAGTTAAAAAAACTTAGTCATGGTAAATAGTAAATGCCAATCAAGCATATTTGAATATACTATCGTTATGGTAAAAAGATGTGAGTTTATTAGAGATATACTAAAATTGTAAAATCTTTACTCATTAAACTATTACATCATAGTATCTTATTATTATGTTAAATTGGTAATTAGGTGTTAAGTTGGTAGTGTAAAAGTATTTTGACCTTTATAATAAATGAGTTAAATGAGTTTTAAATGATTTAGTGTATCAACCCGTGACACAACCCGTTTATTCTGTGTCATAAACAGGTAGTCCGTTTTCGACATGAACTCGTATAAGCTCAACTCTAACTTGTAAATTTCTTGTGTTATGCATATAGTGACATCATGTCATGACTCATTTTGCCACCCTTAGATAACCAAGGATATTCGAGCCAACGTCGTTGACACCGAACTGATGGTGTACTTGACTAATCCTTCGGGGGTCTTTAGTTGCCTTCCTACTAAGGAACCCAATAAAAAAATCAAAGGGAGAAATTAAGGAGTGGGTAGATTTTGAACTCAACACATATGCTTTGATCAGCATGTTGGAGAACGAAATTTATGTATTTATCAAAATCAAGAAGTTAGGATAGATTTGTAAAAAAATATGAATATTAGGACATATTTATTCTGTTAACCCAAAAAAGAAGCTAACTAAAACATAGTTTTATAAAATAAAAAAAATACAAATCCTTCTCATATATAGTTTAAGATAAAATAAGCTAGTTAAGTTAATTAACACACAAAAAGCAGTTAAAAAAACTTAGTCATGGTAAATAGTAAATGCCAATCAAGCATATTTGAATATACTATGGTTATGGTAAAAAGATGTGAGTTTATTAGAGAGATACTAAAATTGTAAAATCTTTACTCTCATTAAACTATTACATCATAGTATCTTATTATTATATTAAATTGGTAATTAGGTGTTAAGTTGGTAGTGTAAAAGTATTTTGACCTTTATAATAAACGAGTTAAATGAGTTTTAAATGATTTAGTGTATCAACCCGTGACACAACCCGTTTATTCTGTTTCATAAACAGGTCGTCCCGTTTTCGACATGAACTCGTATAAGCTCAACTCTAACCTGTAAATTTCATGTGTTATGCATATAGTGACATCATGTCACGACTCATTTTGCCAACCTTAGATAACCAAGGATATTCGAGCCACCGTCGTTGACACCGAACTGATGGTGTACTCGACTAATCCTTCGGGGGTCTTTAGTTGCCTTCCTACTAAGGAACCCAATAAAAAAATCAGAGGGAGAAATTAAGGAGTGGGTAGATTTTGAACTCAACACATATGCTTTGATCAGCATGTTGGAGAACAAAATTTATGTATTTATCAAAATCAAGAAGTTAGGATAGATTTGTAAAAAAATATGAAATATTAGGACATATTTATTCTGTTAACCCAAAAAAGAAGCTAACTAAAACATAGTTTTACTATGAAAACCTTAATTTGTTGAGGGAGCCCTATTTTTCTTGTGCTAATTAACCAAAACATAGTTTTACTATCAAATACAAGACATCAAGGGCAATATCCATATATGACACCATCTCAACTGAATTTCAATTATGAAAAGAGAAAAAAAACAAAACAAAACAAAACAAAACAAGAAGAATTAATCTCAAGAGACGTAACAACTTGCTTGGGTGTTGTCTAAAAAAATCTCAATAGACAACGAATACTAACTTTGGATTCTTCTTCACAAGAAGCCTCTCTTTAGATATTTTCTCACTGGGTCCACTTTTCCGCCTAAGACCGTTGACATACAACATAGAGATTTACATCCGCCGATCTGAATGTATAATTCAAGTAAATTCCAACACCGTTGTAGAAAAAATGTCATCACCACCAATTTATTTATTTATTTATAATAGATCACCAACAATTGGCAAGGTCCCAATTTTGCTAAGCGCGGTTTTGATTTTGAGTCTCTGGGATGAAATAAATTCAATTGGAAGGCCCCCATCCTCAACGGCTTGACTTTGCCAATTATAGATTAGTTACAATTAAGCAAAAAAGAATCATTTAGTCCCTGAACTTTCATATTTTCTTGACTTAGTCCTCAAATTTTTATCAATTCACTTTTAGTTCCTACTGAACTTTCAATTCTCCCTATTTTTTGGTCCCTTTGCTAAGTTGAAGAGTGACGAATGCTAATAAAAAAGTTCATGAGCAATTTACATAGGTAGTTCACAACCGATTCATCAATCCAAAAACTCGATCGTGAACCGCTCGTTAACCTTTTCATCTACAACAATTAGTCTCTAACTTAACAAGACGATCAAAAGTAGAGTGAAATAAAAGTTGATGAACTAAAAGTAAAATAATGAAAGTTTGAGGATCAAATAAAGAAAATTGTAAGAGTTTAGGTAGCAAATGATACTATTTACATTACAACTACAATAAAACACAACACACGTCCCTAAACTTGTTTCATACACTTCGTGATGCGTAAGCTCGTATCTCGAGGTGAACACTAGAGATAAGTAAAAGAGTGGGTCACCAATCACAAGTACAATATCTTCAATTTTTTCTTGAATAAAAAAATGAGTTAATGGTTAGGGTTCTCATCTGCAAACTGCAAAGCAATGCAATGCTGCTGCTCAAATCATCTACATTCTCTCAAGTACAAGGTGGAATCGTTAAAAGCATAAAAAACAACGACAGCTCTCAAAACTCTCCAACAACGCCTGAGCTTCTCTCACATCTCAATAGGATAGCGCGCACTCTCGTAATCTCCCAATCTTTCTCCCCAATGGATTCTTCATTGGGGAGAAAGTGCCCTGCTCCTCCTCCTCCTCCTCCTCCGACGATTTCCGCCAAACCCAATGGGTCGTTCTCTCTAGATTGTGACCACCAGTTGTTCTCAATTGAGACAAAAAACCTTTCAATCCCACAATTGTGTTGTCAGAGACACAAGAGTGGTGGTGATGAAGGCGAGTTGCATGCATTGGTCGTTAATGGGTCTCGCATTGGGAGTAGTTTGGGGAGGACACCCACATTTTGTGGTGAGAGAATGATGAGGAGGCGGAGTAGAAGGAAGCTTCTTGTTCTGGATTTGAATGGAGTTCTTGTTGATGTCATTTGCAATGTTCCTCCTGGGTATTCACCAGATATTAGGATTAGGCGAAAAGCCGGTCAGGATTTATTAATTTATTTATTTTTTTTGGTTTGGTTTTTGTTGATGGGTCTTTTAAGTTTTATAGATCGATTGATTGACTTGTTGTTTTCTTTTTCAGTATTCAAGAGACCGTCTTGTGATGATTTTTTGAAATTCTGCTTTGAGAGATTTGATGTTGGTGTTTGGTCATCCAAAGTCAAGTATGTATTTGGGAATATTTGAATTAGTGGTTGATTTGGTCTTCAATTTTATGATTTTGATTGTTGTCGATTGGTCTTTTGCTTGTTTGATTTTGGGTGTTGTTGGTTTCTTTTTTCAGGAAAAATGTGGATGACTTGGTTGATTTTCTCATTGGAGATATGAAACGCCATCTTTTATTTTGTTGGGTAAGCATTTCTTCTATCTTAATGACTATAGGATGCTTAGGTTATGTGTTGTAAGACTCGTAAAGATAAAATAAGAAATACAAAAATTCAAAGAAAAGTAGGAGTAGCACCAATTGACGCAAAGATTAGGGAAGGGAGATTGCGGTGGTTCAGACACCTCCAAAGACGGCCTACAAATACCCCCGCTTGAAAACTCGACTCAATAGAAACTCAAGAAATTCGACTAGGTAGGGTAGACCGAAGCCAACTTGGGACGCATTAATTAGGAGGGATTTAAATGATTTGGAAAGCACGCGATCAATTGCGCTAAATCGAGTAAAATGGAAGATTTTGATCTATGTAGCCGACCCCAACTAATTTGCGTTTTTGTCGATGTTGACTTGCCTGTGTTGAAACGATATACTGAACATGTTGCAAAATTAATTGTGGAAGTTCGTTAACTAGGAAGGTGAAAGTGCCTTTTGGAAAAACTCATATTATCACCGTAGAATTTGAACAAAATGGTTGCTTGTCGTACTCTTCAATGTTAAAAGATTTGGAAGGCTTTGCTTTAGTTCTCAAAGGCTTGAGACACTTAAAAAAGTCTTCTCTGGTAGACTGGTTGGAGTCTAATTTAGTTTCTTTTCCCTTGCTTGAAAAAAGCGCATGGTGAAGCAAAAATGGAGGATTCTAATTTTTAGTTTGTTTGAGCTCATCTTTTGATGTGTTTGAAGCTACTAATTTGATGCTTGATATTTGTGATTAATTTAGAATTCTTATCTTCCATACTTCTTATTTTAGAAGTATGTGACTGCAAAACAACCACATATTAGGCAAGTGCTTCAGTTTTATGCAACTTGGGTATGTGGTTCAATTGATTGACTTCCTTTTAAGTGACGTGAAATAAAATGTTAAGTTTAATTACATAATATAGGACTAGAAACTAGACTACAGTCTGTTGTCTGTTGGCTGCTGCATAAATATGGGATTGCACAAAAACATTTACATCTAGATGGATTATATGGAGGAAATTAGCCATGGATTGTGTGACGGCCCCAACCCTACAAATTGGGCACCGCCCGACACTAGGCTTCCATTAACCCCCATTAAACCAGTGCGGAGTTAATAAAGGCCTAGTCAGCCTCGCAAACCGGTCTTCAGTACCTGATAGTTCACACAACAGAGTATATATGAAATCATATGCAGCGGAAATTAAATGCGATGAAAACCCGATCACAAATAAATTAAACACACAACGAGTTCTAGGTGTGGAAGCTAGAATGTGGAAACCTCGTACAATGGTTACAATGTACAAATTATAATGACGAGGGAAATACATGTATCTCTCAACCCAAATACCCATTTATAAAATATAATAAATGCAATATAGATGCATCAAATGACCTACGTATGCCGCACATCAATGTTTCTCCTTGGAGTTTATTCCTGCAATTGTCACAAAAAACGGAGACAATCCCAGTGAGTAAATCCAAAAGAAGTTCAACAGTAATTCAAATTAAATAATAAATAAGTCTATAAATCATGCAGGAAGGAAAGCTGAAAAGAACAATAGAGGGTATGATAGACAGACTACAATGGTCAACGATAGAGACTCAGTGACCCCGAAGCAAAGGATAGGCGCCTAAGTGGTCTTGACATTCTACACATGGGCTCACAACCACTTAAAACATGTAAGTGTCAAATACTGGTACGGCGGGACCAAGTCCGCTTCAACTGCACCAAATCCGTTTAGCATTGTCGTCTCACTTGAGCCGCAACCCGAGAAAATTCCAAAGGGAGCCACTGTCGCAACCGGATACTCAGCTGAATGAAATCCTTAAAGTCCTGTGAGGAGCCACAACACTTGGCGGATGCTCACTCAAAGGGATTCAGTCTCGTCTAGGAGCCACGAGCGTGACTTGGATGCTCAACTCACGAGTAAACAACGATTCAACTCGATCGCTTAGACCTTAGGTCACTCGGTAGGGAAGTAGAGTCCAACAATAGGTATCATTTCCATCAAAACATGCAAGGAAAGGAAAAGAATTAATATTGAATTTCTTACTGGTTTACTTACAATACAATAGCATAAATCGCCACGTCAAATCGATCATTCGACCAACCTAGTCGAGTCCTTGTGTATCTACAATCATACATATATAGCAAAGTTGTTTTAGGGACCATTTGATAAATTAAAGTATTGCTTTCCTTAGTTCATGAATCTACTAATTATAATTTTTCAAGTAGCATAGCTTACGTTCATGTGCTAATAAAATAAATTTATGGTTATTCACTCAAGCATTTGCGTTACAAACTCATCTAAGTTCATTTGACTCTAGTAAATGGTTTTTCAACGAGTAGACACTACCTAAAATCACTACTTAGTTCCATGAAAATCGAAACAAGTGCAAACTCATAAAATCTTGCTTTCATCCTCCATCAATCCAAATTGATTAATTTTGATAAAAAGAGATCGTAAAGCATCACAAAAAGTCAAATAAAGTTCAAGATGAATGAAAGTTCCAAATTGAGTCAAAACCCATGTTAAAACGAGGTTGAGTTCATTTCTTGGATTCCAAACAAATTTTATAAGAGAGTAAGATTATTTTCAATAAGTTAAAAATTCATCAAAGATGCTTCAACCAAAAATGTGACTAAAGCTTTGACCAAAACCAAGCAAAATAGCTTGCATTGAGTTAAGAATCGTAGAGAGACAAGGAAACTCATTTAAATAAATTCGATACACCTTAAATCTCCCTTGAAATCTCGAAATTGTATGGAGGTTAATAAATCAAGGTCAAGCTATTCATGTTCGCTTGAAAACTTAAGAGGAAAATAAATAAAACCTTCTTTGATGCTTTTCATCAAATATATAGTGTGTTTAAATGAACCTTATCAATTTATATTTTTCATCATCTCTAGCTATCTACAAGTATTGCCTACAAAAAACAACTTCAATATGCACTAAAGCTCACCGCTTAAGTAATTGAAACTAATCCAATAAGGCTACATATCCAATTATTTCATCCGATGAAGTAACCTTCATAGGTGGATTCAAATTGTTTAATAAGCAACTATGCATCAAGGTCCTCGAATTGAGTGATTCTAACAAATCTATACCATTGAAACTAAGTAAGTCTCTTCCTAATAAATAAATTTAGTGAAACAAGGTAATTGAGCATGAGATTTATACCTAGAAATTTTCCAAATAGGCATTGATGCACCATCAATGCCCCTTGCAAAATTTGTAAATGCGTGCATCAATGCCCCTTGCAAAATTTGTAAATGCTCAATTTCAATGTAACTCTACTTGTAGATTTGGATGAAACATGTAATTTATCTTTTAGGCATTTACTCAAACATGTGGGATGTAGCCTTATAAAATTGCTTTCAATTTTTATCTTCTACCATTTCTTTTAGATATTTTTCGCAAAAACTTGGTAGGCATGACTTGGAACTCACTAGATTGTTTCCCTTTTCAACCCAAATCTAGCTACAACACTCATTTCGAAAGCAAATCGAACTTGAAGCATGATTTGAACAAGCATGAAAATCTCACCTAGCCTTTAATGGAGTCCTCAACTTCAAATCCCTTTTGAGATTACATGTCTAGCAAGGGATCTCTCTCTGTCTTTCCTTTCTTTTTCTCCTCATTGCGAGCAATCGTCGCCGCGTCGTCACGCCACGCCATTCACCGCGCCGCTGCTGGTTCGTCCTCCGCGTCGCGCTACGCTGCCGTCTGCTCCGCTGGTTCGCTGCCGCTGCTGGTGGTCCGCCATCCCTGGAGCGCTGCTCCTTACCGGCGTCGTCCATCCGCACCAGCAGAGCCATCCGTGCCAGCCTCCATAAGTTGCCCATCCTTGCCTGCGCCGTGTGTTGCTGGAGTCGATGCTCCTCGCCGGCGTCGTGGGTTCCTCCACCATGGCCGTCTCTCTCTTTGCGTTCTTTGTGTGCATTGAGTTGATGGAGATGTAAATAGGGTTTAAACTTTTTTTTATTTGTTTTTTTTTTTCTTTTTAAGTAAGGATTAATCTCATCCCTCCATCCTTCCTCGATTGAAACAACACTTAAGGTCAAGGGTCAGCACTACTCACTTAGAAATAGATCTAAAGGTCCTCGTTCGTCCTGGTAACTTTGTAACCCTAAACTCGACACACTTAGTACACACAACCTTTGTCTTGACCTTACTTACCCAATTTTCAATAAATTAATAGTCTAAGTCTCGTCATCGCGCTAATTCAATTTAATTAATCCAAACCATTGGCGATACTATAATCTACACGTAGTAGTGCCAAACATAATTAAAATTATTTTATGTCTCGTTTATAGATGTTCGAGCATTTCGAAATCACCGTGACTCTCGGTCGGGTATTAACTACTAGTAATTCGAGATTGTCGATTAATCATCAAATTAAAAATACGGGTTGTTGCAGATTGTTTGTTCCGTGTGTTGCGAGGGTGCTCCTTGCTTTTGGAGAGACTTTATTGCTCATTTGTATTTTGAGTGTCCTTTATATAAAAGAAATGTGCATCTTTTTTCTCAAACAATGAATATATTGTGCATAATTAACAATCATAGTTGTATAAAAATTATTATGCATTATGCACACTATTGCTAAATTCGCGCACATTCTGGCACGCAAAATATGACCAGTGGATAGTGACCGCTGATATCTCTTGTAAAACCTATAAAGATCTAAGGCAATACCTGCATAAATTTGTGAGACTTGAAAACAATGATTTTTTACTTCAAAAGTGATTTACAGAGCAATTGACTCTAAAGCGATTGCTCTAAACTCACCGTATTTCTCATTGCTCTGTACTTGTTGTTTGGGCCAAATGCATAAGAACGTGTTTATGTCTATCACCAATTCTCAAAATTGGTATTCTAATATACAAACTTTTTTTTTTTAAATCTAAAATCTTTATAATTATCAAGACATGTCTGCACTTCTTTGATGGTCCTTGAGGCAAGATGAGAATCATGAAAATCAAGACACCCCACACCTTCTTCATAGGCCTACATCTTTTGGCGTTGGATAACATTTCGCTACATCTAGACTGAAATTTTCTTTTCGAGGATTAGAGGACCTTTTTTTTTACACATTATGATAACTAGTTCTTAATTCTAACCCCTCATTTATTGTCAATCCACAAGTCACCTATGTGTGTTGACTAAATTAACAAACTGAATGCCCTTCTCCTTTTTAATTTTTGGTTTTTTGATTCCATCTTAGTATTGGCAGTTATGTTCATGAATGGGATGATTTGTTTCCTCCATAGAATATGGCTTGATTACATTGCATAGCTGAAGCAAGATGCGTTGCTATAAATTGACACCTTAGCATTTAGGGGTGGCCGAAATTCGGGTATGGACAAAACTGGGTCTAGACAACCCTACTATAAAGAAGTAAATGCATTGACCAGACCCGACCTGGGTTTAACATCGGACAAGACTAACTTGGCCACAAGAAATTTGAGGCCAGGAAGTTCTTGAACTACAAGATGGTGGACTCTTAGACTATGATTCCAGAAACTTCAGTTTCTCTTGCATGAAATTCATACAGAGAGAATGGCTTCGAACGAGTCATTTCAAGTTGCAACCATCATTATGGAATATGGAGTTGCCACCCTTATGAAGAGACTAGGTTTTAAAAATCGACAAACTTCGCTGAACTTTGGCCGAAGTTTGTTGATAATGAAATGAGGTAGTGATGGAAAACTTGCAAAGTTTTGCCCGAAACTTCGGCATGTTTCGCCAAACTTCGATTGACTTTGTGGTTTCCATCAAAACTATTAAAAAAAAGACAAAAAAGGTAAGAATTTGAAGAAATCAACAGAGTTTTTGGAGAAGTTACCGAAGTTACCCTTGAATAAAATAAAATTTGAAAATTAACTTCTTTTCACATCAAGTAGTAAATAAGGTCAAAATTTATCATATAAAGCAATATAAAAATAAATATTAATGTCACGAGTGTTGCGAGTTGCGTGTTTATTGCAAAATAACTATTTTAAACAAATGTATTGTGATTATTATGCATTATTGTTTAATGATTAAGTATATTTCTGACGTCTTTAAGGAGGAATTTGAGTTTTTTAGCATTTAAAGTGAAATTCCATAAACTTCTGTACACTGACAAATTTTTGTTAAACTTCCCTCGTCGAAGTTAACTTCCTCGAATTACTTCCAAATTTTAAGTGAGCGAAGCTTGAGGCGAAGTCGGAGTTTCGAACTTTGTGAAGAGACTTCAATATCTATCTGAAGCACAAGCAAAAGGAGATGTCTTTAGAGGATCTTGTTCACTTGCTCATAAAAGAGGACTACACGGAGAAAGGGAAGGAACCTTCTAAGCCCAAAGTTAAACCTAATTGAGGGGATGGTTAACAACAAGAAGCGCGAGCAACACCTTGGGGAGAGTTCAAGCAACAAAAGAAGGGGAACCCGGAGAAGTTTAAGGAAAAGTACTTCATTTTCAACAAGTTTAGACTCAAGTCCAATGTCTCGTTCCGAGGTAAGAGCAAGGATGATGCAACTCTCAATGAATAAGCCTTTTCCAAAGACCTTTCGATCTGATGATGTCTGTTGTTTGCTTTGAAGCTAACATGCTTGATCAACCTAATAAGTGGTTTCTTAGACATTAGGGATGTGACGACCCTCACTTGAACTAGGGTCGGGTCGCCCGGCCCAGACTGCCACCCAAGCCCGATACCTTAACTAGGCCCAAGTAACAGTCTGACACGCCTATTTCAACCTGCAGAATAATATACTAACAATATGGAATAATAAATGCAGAAGTAAAACGAAACTAAATTTTTTTGATAAATCATATAATCCATAAGATAGGTGTTTAAAAGTCTAAATAGGTCCAATCCTTCCTAAAAGCTCCCAAAGATAAAAAAAGCTTCCAAGACCACCATAAAGCTTCCAATTAGTTCAAACTAAATAAGGAGGGTTCCAAACTACCAAAATGACCTATTTTAAGTTACAACCCAATTCAAAGTTTCCAAAAACAAAAGTAGATAAACTAGTAGCACACAATGCTCACAATGCAAGGGAAGACTTCGAGCGAGTGCCTTTCCCTTGTCCCGAACTAACACGGATATAGATGTACCTGGAGAGTAAGTGAGGTGAGCTAAAATGATAGATCTTAAATTAAATAATGCATGTTGGTCAATCATACAAAATGATGGTAATATTGAACCACTTTAGATACCACTTTAGATACTTAGGATCAATCGTACAAAATGATGGTAATATTGAGAATGATGTCACACATAGAATTCAGGCTGTATCGAAGAAATGGCGGAGTGCAACATAGGTGATTTATGATCGAAATGTTCCTACTAAGTTAAAAGGAAAATTTTATAGGACCGCAATTATGCTAGCTATGCTCAATGGAAGTGAATGTTGGGCGGTAAAGCAACAACAATTATATAAAATGAACGTAGCAGAAATGAGGATGTTTAGGTGGATGTGTGGTAAAACTCGTAAAGATAGAATAAGAATATATAAATTCAAAGACAAGTAAGAGTAGCACCAATTGATACAAAGATTTGGGAAGGGCGGTTGCGGTGGTTTGGTCACCTGCAAAGACGGCCTACAAATGCCCCCACTAGAAAACTTGACTCAATAGAAACTGTTGAAATTCGACGAGGTATGGGTAGACCAAAGTTAATATGGGATGCATTAATTAGGAGGGATTTGAATGGTTTGGAAAGCTCACCATCAATTGCACTTAATCGAGCACAATGAAAAAGTTTGATCCATGTAGCCGACCCCAATTAATTTGGGACTCAGGCTATGTTGTTGTTGTTGTTGTATGTTGGTCTCGTCATCAAAATAGGAGCCCCGTACCTGCAACTACCCGTTGCTAGGTCTCCTAGTCCTGCTCAACTACTACATGGACTCCTCCTCGAGCAGCTGAAGCTATACTCCTCTTAGATGGTGGTGGGTTGGGGCACCTGCTCTTGTAATGTCCCGCTTCCTCACACTGGAAACATATTATATGCGACTTCTGGTAAGTCGGAGGTGGTTACGCGACACTCGCGGGCACTCGGCCTTGGCCCTCTGCCCCCGCTCTGCTGCGGCAGCTGCGATGGACGTGGTGGAATAAATGTCACACTCTGAGTAGTCGAGGGTGCGGGGACACGTGAATGTGTGGTGGTCCTCGTCAAAGTGTGTGGTGCCCCCTCGAAGCTACACCAAAGGGTGCATGGCCATCCGATGATCTTCCAAATTTGTGTCTCTTGAAATTTCCTCCTTGACTTTTCTGATAAGTGTCGAAACTGCGCTTGCCTTGATTGGACCATGCCTGAAACTGCATATCATACTCACGAAGCGTTGACTCACACTTGAGTGTCCGATGGTACGCCAGCTGATATGTCTCCGATCTCGATGCTGCCACCATAGTGCGTATGTCTCTCCTCAATTGATCGATGAATCGTCTCTTACGAGTCGGCTTGGATGGAACATACTCATATGCGAATTTGGCCAGCTCATTGAATCTTGACGCGTATTCGGCAACGGTCATGTTTCCTTGTACCAAGGCAAGAAACTCCCTGATCTTGTCTGCTTTGAGGGTCTCCGGGAACCACTCATCATAGAATAAACGCTTGAATTGTGGCCAACTCATATTCGACCCCTAAGTCCTCTCAAGTCTCAATGGCCAACCACCACTTGTGTGCTTTGTGCTCTAACAGGAAAGTCATCAACGGTACCATAGTCCACTTACCAATGCCCAAAGTCTTCCTCCTCTTGTCCATGTTCAGAATCTAGACCTTTGCCTCAATCGGATCTGGCTCTCCGTAGAAGTGTGGTACGTCATATTTCATGAATTCCCTCTGTATTTTGCCCCTTTGGCATGCCTCAGTGTCTCCATCAACTATGGATACAGTTGCTACAGTGCGACTGTGATAGAATTGGCCCCCTCCTTTGCAGGCTGGTCCTCATGAATGGGTGCAAATGAACGGTCTGGGTCTCACGGGTGCCTGTTCTACTGCCCTAACATTCCCTTGCTAGTGTAATAGTTTTAGTATGCTCGCCATATTTCTCTCTTGTGCTGAAGCCATGTCCTGGATAGCCTTCTGACGAGTCTCCACCAACGCGGACATGTGCTTTTCCATCCGGTTGGACCATTGTCTATCTTCCCTTTCCTGAGTCTCTCTTAGGTTGTAGGAACTTCCACCATTGTTGCTCATTGTGCATTGTAGAGCAACGAAAGAGAATTAGTCCTACCAAGCATGAAAGTAGGCAAGAATATATAAACGCTATAGATATTATAGCACAAAGCAAATAATATTATACCAATGTTTTATTTCATGTTTTGTATTTTATTATATTTATCTATATATTATTTTTATTTATTATATATATATTAATTTAAGGTCCAGGGGCGGAATTGGCTCTCGGTTCGGTCCAAGGACCAATCTGGCCCCTGATTAGGGTGGGCCAGCGGTCAAACCGACCAATGTCATTACACTAGTCAGGGGCCAGACTGGCCCCTAGACCGAACCAGGGGCTCGGCCCTTAGACCTTAAATTAAATAAAAAAAAATATAATAAATAAAAATAATATATATATATATAATAAAATAAAAACATGAAATAAAACGTTGGTATAATATTTTTTTCTGTGTTGTAATATCTATAGAGTTTAGATATTCTTGCTTACTTTCATGCTTGGTAGGAAATGACTAATTCTCTTTCGTTGCTTTACAATGCATAATGAGCAACCATGATGGAAGTTCCTACAACCTGAGAGAGACTCATGAAAGGGAAAAGAAGCAATGACGTAACCAGATGGAGCAGCGCATGTCCGCGTTTGGTGGAGGCTCATCAGAAGGCCATCTAGGACATGGCTTCAGTGCAAGAGAGAAATATGGCGAGCATACTAGAACTATTACACCAGCAAGGGAATATCAGGGCAGCAGAACATACACCCCTGCCAGACCTGACCCTTCATTAGCACTCATTCATGAGGACTAGCGCGCAGAGGAGGGGGCTGATTATATCACTGCCGCAGCTGTAGCGGCGGTACCCGTAGTTGATGGAGACACTTTAGGCATGCCGGAGGGGCAAAATACAAAGGGAATTCATGAAATATGACGTACCACACTTCTACGAAGAGCCATATTCGATTGAGGCAGAGGTCTGGATTCTGAACATAGACAAGAGGAGGAAGACTTTAAGCATTGGTGAGTAGACTAGGGTACCATTGGCGACTTTTCTGTTAGAGCACAAAGCGCACAAGTGGTGGTTGTCCATTGAGAGGAGTAAGGGGCCGAATATGAGTTGGCCACAGTTCAAGCATTTATTCTATGATGAGTGGTTCCTGGAGACCCTCAAGGCAGACGAGATTAGGGAGTTTCTTGCCTTGGTACAAGGTAACATGACTGTGGTCGAATACGCAACAAGATTCAATGAGCTGGCCAAATTCGCATATGGGTATGTTCATATGAGGCGACTCGTAAGAGATGATTCATCGATCAGTTGAGGAGAGACATACACGCAATGGTGGCAACATCGGGATCGGAAACATATAAGCATCCATACCATCGGGCACTTGAGTGTGAGTCAACACTTCGTGAGGATGATGTGCTGCTTCAGGCAGGGTCCGATCAAGGCAAGTGCAGTTTCGACACTTATCAGAAAAGTCAGGGAGGAAATTTCAAGAAACACATTTGGAGGATCATTGGGTGGCCATGCACCCTCTGGTGTAGCTTCGAGGGCACTACACACTCTGACGGGGATCACCACATATTCACGTGTCCCCGCACCCTCGGCCACTCAAAGTGTGACATTTAGGCCACCACGTCCATCTCAGCAGCTGCAACAGAGCGAGGGTCGAGGCCGAGTGCATCCGCGAGTGTCGCGTAAACATCTTCGACTTACCAGAAGTCGCATATAATATGTTTCCAGTGTGGGGAAACGGGACATTATAAGAGCAGGTGCCCCGACTCACCACCATCTGAGAGTAGTGTAGCTCCAGTTGCTCGAGGAGTGCTCGACCAGGAGACCCCGCGATGGGTAGTTGCAGGTACAGGCTTTTATTTTAGTGACGAGACCAACATGCATTATTTAATTTAAGATCTATCATTTTAACTCACCCCACTTTCTCTTTAGGTACATCCACATCCGCGTTAGTTCGGGACAATGAAAAGACACCGCTCGAAGTCTTCCCTTGCATTGTGAGCCTTGCGTTATGTACTTTTGTTTTAGGAAACTTTGAATTGGTTGTAACTTAAAATAGGTCATTTGGGTAGTTTGGAACCCTCTTTATCTAGTTTGAACTATTTGGAAGCTTTATGGTGGTTTTGGAAGCTTTTTGATCTTTGGGAGCTTTTTGGAAGGATTAGACCTATTTAGACTTTTAAACATCTATCTTATAGATTATATGATTTATGGAATTTTAGTTTCGTTTTACTTCCGCATTTATTATTCCATATTGTTAGTATGCTATTTCGCAGGTTGAAATAGGCGTGCCAGACTATTACTTGGGTCTGGTTCTAGTATCACGCTTGGGTGGCAGTCTGGGCTGAGCAACTCGACCCTAGCTCAAGTGAGGTCGTCACAGTTGGTATCAAAGCGTAGGTATTAAAACCTTAGGAAACGGTTAGGTTAGGGAAACCTAAGTTTGTACAGCCTTTACAATTTAAAGGTCTAGTTTAAATCAAACAAATCAATGGTATGAGACGTTGGTTCAAAGTCGACTTTACATAAATAATAAATCCTAGGATGGGATGGGATAAAAGAAATTTGAAAAAAAAAGACTTACTATGGTGATTATTTGCTACCGTGTATATATAAATATATCGTTAGATATATAAAAATTGTCTTCATCCACTAGTTTGATTGTCTCTGATGATTTCCGCAAGCGTATGAGGAACTTGAGTTTCCTGAGAAATCGAGGTGAACTCTTCACGTAGATTCTTCCTCATTTTCCTTTAGTTTGAATTTCTCGTTAGTGATTGAATGACTCAAAATCAATTTAAGAATTGAGAACCCACATATAGTTTAATAGTTAGTCATATGGATCTTGTTTACTTTATTCCGCACTTCTGGTCAATATGAACTTGTTTTACTATTTAGCATGTTGTCTTAGGCGAGCCAGATCGCTTGCTTGGGCCCAATTCGGTTATTAGGCTTAGGAGGCGGTCTGGGCCGGGCGACCCGATCCTAGCTTAGGTGAGGGTTGTTACAAGGGAAATGGGACATGGTGGCAACAAGAGTATGTTTTCTACATACGCCCGATTAGGGGAGGCAGTGATTTTATCATGGGCAACCTTGTCAAAGAGAACTGACAGCAAGAACATAACTTGAACCACTCACATGAATTTGCTTAAACAAAGAGAATTGTGATTGTGCTTATGCATCTCATGGTGCATAAGCAAACTCATTTTAGATGAAATAAGAAGTAACAATTCAGGGAAGAATTCTGGGTTGTAATTAATATGATTTTCAGTGAAAACTAGTTTTTAGCTCAAAGCTTACAAGCACCAAAGTGGTTGGTAATTAAGAGTTCTAATTTGGGCCATCTACATCCTTTTTAACTTCAAATTTCTGTTCTAAAACTATCAATGAGCTATGATTTCATGTTCAAGGGCGTGTTTACTTTTTTCGTAAAATGACTTAATGACCTTGGTTCTAAAATTTCCTTTTGACCCCTCGATTGTACCATACCGCTTCTATAAAGTACATTCTGTTAGACTTTAATGTGCATTTGAAGGTCATAATTGGCCTGTTTGTGGTATAACGAATTCGTCATTGAAATACTCTTCTTACAAATTGGCTCGAATATCTTGTTTGATGAACCAGCTTTTACATAGGAAAAAAATGAGTAACATACTTTTTCTACACTATTGTTGGGGTTGTTTATATTTTATTACATCGCGATGTGTGTGTTCGCATCTCAATGTATGCCCTATAAGATCCAACCACTTTGTAGCTAATGTATGCATCAAAAGTATGTTCTTCTATCACCTCGCCTTCCTTCACATAAGCTTATTTACTGTTCAATTGTTTGAAAGCTTTATTTCTCATAATTTATAGAAAAATTAAAGATGCTCATTGCAAGACGACAAGAAAGCAGTGATTGCAAGGTGGCGCCTACGAGGTCTAGGCATTTTGGTGCAAAAACGCCTAGGCGGGTGGTATCCTTCTAAATAATTTATAAAAAAAAAAATAAAGATGCTCATTGCAATTCAGTTTAGTAATATGAATATCTACCCTAAACCCTAAAGTGACGGAAACTGAAAAAAATTAACTAATCCTATTTACATAATACATAAAAAAAAAATCTTAACTGATCATGTAAAGTTTCAAAAAAAAAAAACTCCTAAGGACTAAGAAAATAAAATCCTAATCAAAATCAAACTGGTATCCTAGGCTTGAAGTATTTAGGAAAAGGCTTCACATGTTTTGCATCAAGTTGCTTTGGCATTGAACGTGCTCATGTAGAAATTCTCTCCTCAAATCACCTAGGCAGTCTCTAGGGAGGCCACGGGTCTTCTATGTAATTTTAGAGATTTGTAATCACTTCCTAGTAATTTTGAAAATATTTTGAATTTTAAGCTTCTCTTTTGCTCATGTATATTTTTCTTGATGCGAGGACAAAATAGAGTTAAAAATATTGCTTGTTTTAGTTTCAAGACGTTCACTTATTCGTACATCTTTATATGATCCTTTAGTTTTTCTTATTGTCTATGCAATGTCTAGGTAAAGCCTGGGTATCACTTTGCCTAACTAGAGAAGATTTCTTAGTCATCAGACTACTGATAAATTGTCATTCCTACATATGCCTTGGATATTGAAAAAGAGCATGGTAATGAAGAGCTACTTCATCTGTTGAAAAGCTTGAGTTCTTCCACCTGATTTTCACACCCTAACTAGTTTTCTAGTAAGAGAAATGACCAAGTAATTAAAGGAGTGGTCTGTGACAATAAGTTTCCACTCTCTAATCAGTTTGCGATTCTTTTTCATGATGGTGGTTGTTATCTTGAGTATAATGATGTGTGGGCCATGAGATCTTCAGGTGGTGAAAGGTTTTTCAGGAGGTATAGAAAGGTTAATCTTTTACATCTTCAAGATACGCGGATGATACTTTAGTTTGCCTTGATGGTGACAAAGAACGTTAAATAGGTATTCATTATCCTGAAGATATTGTTTGGCGTCAAGTCTCAAAATTTAAACATGACTCAAGGACAAATGACTGCTATTGACATGGAAGATATAGTAGTGGCTAGTTGGCAATTAGATTTGGATGCATAGTTGAATTGTGGCAGTTAAAGTACTTTGTGTGCTTGTCGGGAGTAAGTTCATTCGGTCAAAGTAATAGGGAGGAGGCATTTCACTTGCTTTCTAGTAGACTTTTGAGGTTGGAAAAGATCTACCTTTCACGAACCATGAGGAGAACCGATCTCATCTCGTTAATTGGGAGATACTAACACATCTAGTTTAGAAAGTAGTCTTTCCTCTTCTCCAAAAGAAAGAAAGTAGTCTTTCCTTAGTAGTGCATTATAGGGAATAAGGCTTTCGTCGCTAAGTAGTTAAGGAGAACGCTGAAAGAAAGCAAGCCCTTCTCAGGATTGTTAGAAGCCACCATGGATCCACTAATTGTTTCTGTCATATGGGGTGGCACCTAAGTCTACATGTCATAAGCATGAAATATATCATCCGTTCTCCCTCTCTTTGACCTTATTGCATGATAAAATGGGCGATGGTAGGGATACTAAATTTTGGCGGGTAAGTGGTTTGGAAATTTTCTTCCTTGGTTATTAATTGTCCTCTTTGTGTAGGCTCTCCTCTTTATTGATTCCTCTTGTCCTTTCATTTTTCATTATCAAATCTCAATTAAGAATGCTCATACTTCATTGAAAGTAAAGTTGTTTTGTTGGCTTGTTTATCACAAAAATATAAATGCTCTTGATATATTGAAAAGAAGGAAGTTTCATTGGTTATTTCTCTCCAATTTATTTGATTTCTTGTTTGATAATGCTGAAGTTGATCACATTTTTATTCAGCGTCTTGGGAAAGAGTTATTGGAAGGCAAACATACTTTTGCCCAAGAAGAAGAAAGGGCTCAATCTCATGAGGATCTCTTTACCCTTAGCTTAGAGGTTTTGCTTCTTATAGGAATGAGCTAAGGATCTGGGCACTAGTGCTGATTTTACATCTTTATGGGCAATTTGGATGAAGAGAAATAGTATAATCTTTAATAAAGTAGGGGAGGTTAGTTCAAAAGTTATGAGAAGGCCGAGACTTGTGGTGCATCTTGTGTGCGTGCAGTTGGCTTGGAAGTGTGTGTCTTAGCAGATTGGTAGGGAGGTTGGGTGTTCATAATGTAAGTCAAAGTGTTTCTTGTCTTGTACATCTTATTGGGTTTTTGAAGGGAGGGTTCGTGGTCCTCTGTTTCCTACAGACCTTTTGTTCGATAAAAAATGTATCATTGCATTTTTTAAAAAACTATGCAAATAATATAAAAGGAATGAAAAAGAAAAAGGAAAAGGGAAAAAGTTTCTCTTTTGGCTTACTTTTGTATGTGTATTCTCTTATTATTTTCAAATTTTTTTTTTCCTTGGTTTCGTCTCTCAGTTTTTTTTTTTTTTTTAATAATATAATAAATTATTAAAGGCATTAGTTTGAAAAAGAAGCTGAGTTCCAATTTGTGAACAGAATGATGCATATAAAGTTGCAATTACTGCCTATTGATTATTGGAGAGCTAATCTTTAGGACTTTAACAACTTGAATGATGCTATCATCCGTCGACCGGACACATTATGTTCTGTCAATTTAACCTCTGGTCTATAATTGTGAATGCACTTAACCCGTTGATCTGAATATCAAATCATGCAACCATTGCCTTGTTTTGCTAATTTTTTAGGTTGAATTTGATTGGCTAAGAAATTTATCTTGGTAAAGGTAACCCTTAAGAGATATGACGTGCATTTTATTGTCTCATTGTTGTTGAGCAGGATAGGTCTCACTGCACAGAGACAGGTCGCAGGACCATTGAGAACAGGCATAAGCCAATGGTCCTGAAGGAATTAAAAAAGCTATGGTATGCGCAAGAGTTTAATCTTCCTTGGGAAAATGGGGACTATGATATATCTAATACATTATTATTGGATGATTCTCCGTACAAGGCCCTCTTGAATCCAGTAAGTATTACGTACAGTCTTTTGCTTCCTCGTATATAGATTTTTGTCTTCGTTGTATCATATCTTTATCTAGTTACCGACTTTCTCTTTCGCCACTGTTTAGCCAAACACTGCAATCTTTCCGCACGCATATACATTTAAGGATGACAAGGACAATTCATTAGGTATGCAATTTTCCTCAATTCTCTGCTTGTAATCTTTCCTACCATCTCCATTTTTGCTTGACACTGCCAATGTTCCAGGTCCTGGAGGGGATATTAGAGTTTACCTCGAAAGATTACACACGGCTGAAGATGTACAAAAATTTGTGGAACAAAATCCATTTGGAAATGATTTTGTTGCAAACACGAGTGCATCTTCCGCCTACTACGATAATATAGTTAACTCACTGAAATTCAAAGACATGCACATTTCGAGCAACTGGTTCCAACCGAAAAGTGCGGAGTATCCTTGCAATACAGGTTTCAGTTCAAATTTAGTCTAACTGGCATCTTCCCTATTTGTTTTGGATCTATAAGTTTCACATTCGGAATGGATTTGTAGATGAAGTGGCTAGAGCTGCTCAAGAGTTACTGATCCCCTGATCTAGTCAGCAAGCAAATGTACGTCTTTGTTGAGTTTTTCATATATATATATATATATATATATATTGTTATAGATTCTCATTGAGAACTCATAGGTTTATAAAATTTTTTATTTATTTTGTTATGGTTTTTGATTGGTGGTTACATTTGGTATAGAATTCCAATTGGGAAGTGATTCAGTAACACACTTTCGATACATTACATATGTACATTTGCTACACAATGGTCATAATTATTTCAACCTATATATTGAGATTTGTGCTTACACATCTCAATGTCAAATGCAAAAGACTTTCGACAACTATGTTGCAAATGTATGTATCCAATATTATGATTTTTTTTTTTTTTTTTTTTTTGTCAAAGAATATTATGAATTCACCATCAGTCTTTAGCATGGAAAAAATTATTGGGCTTTTTGTTTATCTGACAACTCAGTTAATATCAATGGATCACCTTCACTCCATAACAAACTGAGCTGGCAGAATAGTTACGTTTTGAAGTGAGGGAAGTCCTTGACTTGAATTCATGGCCATGTTATGAGGTGGGTTCAATAGCTGGAGAATAGTTATCATTATGCTAAGTGATACATTACAATGATTGTGCGTTTTAGCAATTACCATAAAATGGGGTGTAATAAAAGTGAAGATGTGAGGTGAATATGTCACAAAACTTGTAGATATAGAAATTGAAATACTGAGATTTAAAGAGAAGTATAAATGATATCAAATTACCAAGCGAAAATTAAGGAAAGGTATTTATTGTGGCGAGAGATCAAGGGTTCAATTCTTGGTAGTTACCATATATTTCCGTGATTTCTCTCGAGTTATTATAGAGTTGGAGCAAACATGAAAATAAAAACAAAATTATAGATACGGACAATAGATCTTTTAAACAAAATAGAAATAGAAAAGGAAAACAAATACAAAGGGGAGAAAAAATTCGTTTAGGAACATGGAACATAGGAACACTTACGGGGAAGTCAATAGAACTAGTAGATACCATGATTAGAAGGAGAGTCAATATTGCTTGCCTCCAAGAGAAAAAAAATGGGTAGGAGAAAAGAGTAGAGAAATAGGAAGCACGGGGTTTAAATTGTGGTACACCTAAGTATAGATAGAAAATGCAATGAAGTAGGAATTGTGGTGGATAATGATTATAAGGATAATGTCGTAGAGGGTTAAAAGAATGGGGGATAGATTGATTCTAGTTAAATTAATTATTGGAGACGAAAAAATTAACATACTTAGCTCCTATGCACCACAAGTAGGATTAAGCGAGAGCATCAAACGCAAGTTTTGGGACGATATGGATTGATTTATGCAAAATATATCATTAGATGAAAATGTTTTTATTGGAGGAGATTTAAATGGGCATGCCAGGGCAAGTAACGATGGGTTTGAAAGAGTTCATTGAGGTTTTGGTTACGGTAATAGAAATGAAGAAGGAGAATCAATCTTAGAATTTGCTTCAAATACGATCTTGTCTTAGCTAATACTAGTTTTAGGAAGAGGGAGTCGCATATAATTACTTTTAGTAGTGGTCATAACAAGAGTCAAATAGATTTTCTTTTAACAAGAAAAATAGATAGAAAAATATGTAGAGGCTAAAGTAATACCTGGTGAAGCACTTACTACCCAACATAAGTTAGTAGTACTTGATATTAAGCTAACACGACGACATAATATAAATAAAAGAGTTAGCGACCCTAGAATAAAGTGGCGGAACCTAAAACATAGTAAACAAGTAGAGTTTAGAGAAAAACTACTAAAGGAAAATATATGGAATCTTGACTTAGATGCTAATACAATGTGGCTAGAAATGAGTAGTTGCATAAGGAGAGTGAGATCAAACGTATTAGGTATATCTAAAGGCTTGGGACCACCAAAGAAAGAAACATGGTGGTGGAACGAGGATGTCCAACGAGCAATTAAGACTAAAAGAGAGATGTATAGGAACATACCTAAGTGGCAAGATGAAGATGTGTACAATCAATATAGAGAAGCTAGAAAACAAGCTAAAACAAATTTCATGGAAGATCTATATACAAGGTTAGGTAATAGAGATGGCGAAAATATATATATATATGCTAGCCAAATTAAGAGATAAAAAGAAACAAGACCTAAGTCATGTAAGATGTATTAAGGACGAAAATCAAAATGTTTTAACGCGCGATGAGGATATTAAGAGAGATTGAGAAGTTACTTCGATAGTTTATTTAATGATGGTCAAGTTGATACTATAATAGATGAAAACCCACACCAAGAAAGAAATGTAAACTATACACACAATATTAGAATTGTAGAAGTTAAAGAGGCATTGAAAAGAATGAAAATAGGGAAAGCACGTGGCCCGATAAAATACCCATAGAGGTTTGGAAATGCTTAGGAGAAATTGGATTGACTTAGTTAACAAAACTTTTCAATAAAATTTTAAAATCAAAACGGATGCCAATGGATTTGAGAAGAAGCATGTTTGTGCCAATCTTCAAAAACAAAGGAGACATTCGAAGTTGCTCAAACTATCGGGGAATTAAACTTATGAGTCACACTATGAAACTTTGGGAGAGGATAATTGACAATAGGCTAAGGAGAGAAACAACAATATCGAGAACCAAATTTGGTTTCATGCACAGGAGGTCAACGATGGAGGCGATTTTCCTTGTAAGACGATTGTTAGAAAAATATAGAGAAAAGAAAAGATCTTCATATGGTATTCGTAGATTTAGAAAAAACATATGATAGGGTCCCAATAGATGTTCTTTGGTGGGTTCTAGAAAGAAAAAGAGTGCATGCTAGATACATAGACACTATTAAGGATATATATGATGGAGTAGTAACGAGTATAAAGACATTTGGAGGAGCTACAAAAGAATTTCCCATTACGATAGGACTACATCAAGGATCGGTTTTAAGCCCATATCTATTTACTTTAGTTATAGATGAACTAACTAGACATATTCAAGAGGATATACCATGGTGTATGCTATTTGCATATGATATTGTCTTAGATGATGAAACTAAAATGGAGTGAATAGGAAATTAGAACTCTGGAGGAATACATTAGAATCTAAAGGCTTTAAGTTGAGTAGGACGAAAACCGAATACATGCACTGTGAGTTTAGAAACACTAGACATCGAGATGACGGAGTGATAAAATTAGGGGAAGTAGAAGTTCATAAGGTAAACCACTTTAGATACTTATGATCAATCATACAAAATGATGGTAACATTGAGAATGATGTCACACATAGAATTCAAGCTGGATGGAAGAAATGACGAGTGCAACATGGGTGATTTGTGATCGAAAAGTCCCTACTAATTTAAAAAGAAAATTTTATAGGACTGCAATTAGGCCAGCTATGCTCTATGGAAGTGAATGTTGGGCGGTAAAGCAACAACAATTACATAAAATGAACGTAGCAGAAATGAGGATGCTTAGGTGGATGTGTGGTAAAACTCGTAAAGATAGAATAAGAAATATAGAAATTCAAAGACAAGTAGGAGTAGCACCAATTGATACAAAGATTAGGGAAGGGCGGTTGCGGTGGTCCGTCACCTGCAAAGACGGCCTACAAATGCCCCAACTAGAAAACTTGACTCAATAGAAACTATAGAAATTCGATGAGGTAGGGGCGGATAAAAGTTAACATGAGTTGCATTAATTAGGAGAGATTTGAATGGCTTGAAAAGCTCACCATCAATTGCACTTAATCGATCACAATGGAAAAGTTTGATCCATGTAGCCGACCCCAGTTAATTTGGGACTGAGGCTATGTTGTTGTTGTTGTATTATAGAGTTGGAGCGTTCGACTAACTCCTAGCTATGAGATTTGATATAGTAAGATATGTTACATCTCGAGATCTGTTACGGTATTTAGTTTGAGGAATCTTGAAGCATCGGTCCAATCCGTAAGGAAGGTCGTCCGGAAATAAATTCTTGAAACTTTCCTGAAGTTTAAGAGGTTAATATACTTTTAGAGGAGATCTTAGGATTCATAAGATCTCGCTTATAAAGGAAAGATCTTGGGAAAACTTTCATGGTCAAGAAAGATTCCAATAATATAAGGAAACTTGGCTAATTAAAGGATACTGCTCAGAAGGCAATGCAGCGGGTTTAGGAAACAATGCAATATTGAAAACACCATCAATATAAATAAGAGAGGGCGGCTCTCCACAAAGATAAAACACCATTCTCCAACTGTAGAGCCTTTTTGTTCTTTATTCTGACTTACACATCGGAGTGTCTCATCCAAAGCGCCCCCCTTCTGGGATTTTTTTTGCAAGTTGGTGGAAAGTCAATCGGGAGATCTGTTGTATTCCATGCAGAGATTCGTGTTCCACATCTCGGAGTTGTGGTTGATGCAACAAGAGCATTACTTGTTAGAAGACAATGTTGGGTTTTGAAAAGGTTGTGGGTTCGACTCATATTCGAGTCAGTGGCAGAACCAAAAACTCTTGTTAGAGGGGGCGAACTTTAACCTTAACTTTTTTTTTTCTAAACAAAAAAATATATTAGTAAGAAAAACTAAGCATAAAAAAACATTTTTCTTGACAATGCTACACTCAAGACACTTCAAATACATCATTTTTTTGACAATGCTACACTTGTTATATAGGGAGTGTGTGTCGACCATAGGGTGTAGGAAGGGCGAATACATACGGGTTGTTGGAACTTGAGAGAGTTTGAATAGAAAACTCTTTAGTCCTACATTGATCACTTAAAAAGAGTATAAACTCTTTATATACACATACTTTCTCTTTAACTTTGCTTTAGAGAAACCCAATGGATTGAGCGCAAGTGGTATTGGGTAATAGGGTATACATATATAATATTTAATATATATATATATATATAATATATATATATATATATATATATATATATATATATATATATATATAAGTTGAAGGAGAGAGTTTCAGATGCTCTCTCTTCCACCATTTTCTTTTTTAGAATTTTCTCAATTTTTTATTTTTCTGTTTTAAGATATTTATATATTTGTGTTATTTATTATTTTAAGATATATTCATCCCCCATATTTTTGAAAAACGAAAAATAGATATTCATATATTTGTGTTATTTATTGTTTTAAGATATATTAATCCCCCCATATTTTTGAAAAACGAAAAATCCAACTTTGAACAACTAAACAACAGTCTAATTAATGATTTGTTCATCAATGCATTAAGTGTTTATTTCGAATCTTACACCATCAATTTGGTTACCACAACATTATTTATATATATTGTTTATGGCACTGAAATAACAATTAAGTTCATTTGAATTCTTTTTTTTGTTAATGAATGGTTCCTTCAATTATTTATAAGTAAATATTTTTTTAACCCTCTATTGTATGTTTTTTTCCTAAGAAATATGTGTTGATTATTGTGAATTGTGATTTTAATTGTAAAAAATATTACAATCTATTCATGTAAATTAATTTATTAACTTTATCATAAAGTTTTAATAACTCCTGCAAATAGCGCAGGAAATCGACTAGTTTAATATCAAAGATAGGGCCTCGGGCCTTTTGAGCTTTGAGCTTAAATTGTTAGCTTTGTAAAATCAAGTTATTTTTTATTTTTAAACTTAAATAATATTTAATCTCGAAATAAATTATTGACAATTAATTTCGTTATCTTACTTAACATTTGGACAATCACCTAGGTTTGAACCAATGCTTCAAGTTCTATTTAAATAGAACTGAAACACTGGAAATTCACTTGGTTTTTTTGGATTCAATATTTGTGAGAAAAAAGCAAAAGCTCAATTTGGTAGACTTTCGAACTTGGTGATTTTCATTTGAAAGAACATCTAGTTGTATTATGGGGATACATCTTTTCAATGACCGAAGGCAGAGACATTTCTATTTTAGGACATTGCTTCCGTGCAAGCCTATGGTTAGAAATCTTATTTGTTGTTAGATTCTGTTAGTATTTATTTGTAAACTCATTTTATTCGTATTTATAGTATCATTAGTGATTTTTCTGTGTAAAATCTAAGACAATTTTTTTTTTTAGAATATCTGAGATATACTTATGTTGTGTTGTGCATTTCACAAATTCTGAAAAATGGCAGAACAATCGAGTGTGAACAACAACTCGAAGAAGCATGAAGAAAAGCCTGAGAAACTCAAAGGAGCGGATTTCAAGAGGTGGCAACAAAAATTGTAGTTTTACTCAACCTTGCTAATATAGTGAGGGACGAAGAGCCTAAGACATATGAGGATCCTCTCTCGAAGGAGACACTTATGTCCATAGAAAATTAGAGAAATTCTAGTTTTTTTTTTTTACCAAAATCACATCCTCGATTGCTTGGATGATAATTTATATGACATATACTTATCATATAACATGACAAAGGAAGTATGGAACATGCTTAAGAAGAAATATAAAATAGAAGATGCCAGTGCGAAGGAATTCGTAATTGGTAAATTCCTCAAATATGTCATAGTGGACTCCAAAACAGTGATCAAACAAGTAGAAGAAATTCAAGTTCTGATTCATGAATTGCATGCTGAGGGATGTTTTATCAATGAACACTTTCAAATTGGTGCAATTATTGAAAATTTACCTCATTTGTAGAAAAATTTCAAAATCTATCTAAAGCACAAAAGGAGAGAGATGACTTTGGATAACTTGATTTTGAGGCTTCGAGTTCAAGAAGTCCATCGCAAGGGAAATAAAGTTGAAGCACCAATTTTTGCTTCCAAGGCAAACATGATTGAAGGAAAGTCTTCAAAATCCAAATTTCAGAAGAACAAGGGAAATAAGTTTTCTACAAAAAGTTCCTACACCCTTGCACCAAAAGACAAGCCCTTTAAGAAAGTTATAAGCAATTGTTAGGTGTGCGGAAAGCCTGGACATAAGGCTCAAAAATGTCGTCACCGCAAAGATCAACCTGCTAGAGACTTTATTCAAAAGAATCAGACCAATGTCACAACTGTTGATGAAGATTTGGTTGCTGTAATTTCTGAAGTCAATATTATTGACAATGTTAAAGGTTAGTGGATTGACACGAGAGCCACTAGGCACATTTGTGGTTACAAGGCGTTGTTTTCAACCTTCTGAAGATGTTACTAATGATGAAAAACTCTACATGGGGAATTCATCCACTTCAAGTGTCAAAAGGAAAGGAAAAGTCTTGCTGAAATTTACTTTCGGGAAAACTCTTACTTTAGTAAATGTATTCTATGTTCCTCAAATTAGAAAGAACCTAGTCTCGGGTACTCTCCTTACTAAAAGGGGATTCAAACTAATGTTCAAATCTGATAAGTTTGTGTTATGTAAGGCTATGGACTATATAAGAAGAGGCTACTTAGTCGATGGAATTTTTAAACTAAATGTAATGGTTACTAATGCTATGAATAAAACGAATGCTTCTATTTATATTGTGAATTCTTATGATGTCTGGCATGCTAGATTAGGTCATGTAAATAGTAGGTCTATCAATAGAATGACTCATCGTAATTTATTACCTAAATTTAATATTGATTTAAAGCATAAATGTCAAACTTGCACCGAATCTAAGTTTGTTAGGCAAACTTTCAAAACAGTCCAGGAAAGGTCAAATGAATTGTTGGGCTTAATTCATAGTGACCTTTGTGCCTATAAATCAACCCCTACATGAGGTGAGAAGAATTAATACATCACTTTTGTGGCGGCCCACCGCCCGGGTGACGTGTCTCCGTGTACTCCTTGCCGATTGGCCCAACTACACGTGTCCGACACCTGCCCGTCCTCTTTATGTCTCGTAACTCGTTTCCACAAGTGTAACATTAGATAAACTAGTAAATCATCCTTATATTCATTGTCCCATACCAACTGTGGCGTTCTAACTGTTTTAACTGTTACCTAGTTGACAATTTATTGAGATCTTAATCATACAAGTGGGTTGTATTTTAAGATTAACAATTTCAGCGGAAGGCTTACCTAATACCATTTTAACAAGATAATTTAGCATGATAAACATTGTTCAAAGGCAAAACCTATTGTGGAAAACCCTGGAAAGTACTCTATATATAAGCGACATCACCACAACTGGTATATATACATGTACTGTGTTATCTTAAGTCTCCCAATACCCAAAATATACAAAATATCAAAAATAAACACGTACAAGTAGGTCCTCGATAGTGGGCAATTAGATGTAGTCGCATAGGATCCCCTTGCCCATATTGGTACTATGATCTGCACTCAATAATCACAAAAGACAGATGACGAGTACAGTAAGTAAAATCCCAAAGAACTCATCTGAGCATTCATATAATAAAATAAAGGAAATACAAGGAATGCTGTCAAGTAAACATGCGGAATGTAAAACAGGCAACTGTAAATGGCTCATCGCATGAATAAAGAATAGACAAGCTAACAAATATGTGTGCTCGCTCCAGAGGGACTAGACTGTACTTTGGGTCACCAAGTTCCCACCAGTGGTCGCGTCCAACTGGCCCAACACTTGGTCCCTAGCGGCTCTGGCCAAATCTACAGAGTCATCGACACGCGCACCAAGGCAAGCCCAGGTCGCCATTCACTGAGGGCCGGGTCACACGTGCTACAGTCCAGTGCCTCATGAACACACAACAAGGAAATCCGGGGGAGTAACTCAACCCACGTCCAAATATTCGAATAAAAAGATGAACAACAAAGAATAATAGAAACAACATGTAAACATAATAAATACTCAGAGTTTTTCAGTTGGGTTTTACAAACCTCACACCGCTCTCCGACCTCCCCGGACTCCCGTACTCGACCCGTCAAGCTCCCCGACACTGAGCTTCGGTCCACTAAGTCCCTGAAGTCCATTTTTTTACCAGTTTAGTTTGTTTACAAAAGTGTAGATATGTATTAGGTGGAAAATCTCTAAAACAGTCCTAAATTCCCATTTTTATATGTCATTAGCGTGCTAATTTGTATACCTAGCGCGCTAGTTTTGAGTTAGCGCGCTAAGGGGGTGTACCTAGCGCGCTATTGTTCTTCATTACAAAAAATAGTGGCACACTCAGGACAGTTAGTGCGCTAATAGTTCCAATTAGCGCGCTAATTGCCTTCCGGGACAAAATTCTCAATTCGAGAATTCTGTCTTAGCCTTCTTAATTAGCTATTCTAACTGGTTTTTCATCCTCTCCTTATCAAAAGAACTTCAATCCATGACTCAAAACACTCCAGAAACCTCAATGTACATAAATGTCCACAAATTCATGCACTCATCACACTTTCCAATTTCATCAAAACTAGAAATTCTAGTTAGACCAGTGATCAATCCTCTAGATAATACGATCTAAAAAACTTGAAATTGATCAACTTTCCATCACAACTCAGAGCATACATCAGAAAATTCGAAATTCCACTAAAGCATATGAAAATGAGTTCAATTTAAAGTGTAGGAGATAAAGAAGATGATTACTTAAGTTAGATTTACTTGGTTTGATACCTAGGTTGTTGAATTCCCAGCTCCAAATCCTATGTTCTTCCTTTGCTCTATTGGTTTGCATGAATTTGTATGTGAGTGTTGTGATCAAATACTCCACTAACTCTCCTATATATATGTTAGTTGGAATCAATTGTGTGTACGTATCCCGAGGCATATCTTGTGGTTCACAAGCATGTTGTCCTATACTTCCTGGTGACTCCAATAGCACACTCATCATCTAGTCCCACTCACTATGTTAATCTAGATGTCCATCTCATGGCCCCTTTTATTTAATGTAAACTATAGGCTTTCATTTATTCTATTAATGTCACATTACATTAAGCCTTATCCAACAATATGGCTAGTGTTTTATTTATCAAATTAAACCAACTCATAGTCAAACCAACCCTCGGCTACCCGTACCCTGTGTCCCGCATCTCGATACGCATTTCGAGGTGCACCATAACCTATTGTTTGAGTTAATTTAATAAGCCTATGGTTACATTAATCATCTCAATTTGATAACCTATGGTTATATTCATTATGCCAAATTGATAACCTTGACATTGTTTATGTAAATTTACTGAGTTTTCTCTAGCGTACCCGTGTCTCACCTCTCGATACCCGCATTAGCACGCATTTCGAGGCAGCTACCTGTCACACAACCTCACACACTCTCGTGATTCAACATACACACATGTGATGTATTTAACCAATAATTGAATAAATTGCACCGCAATTAAACCATATAACACACAATTTAAACCAGTGTACCTAGGTCGACGTGTGTCCTAGCCTACCCGCGGCGTCCATGTCTCCAATTTCGAGATAATTAACGACATTAGTAAAATGGGCCGTTACAGTTCTTCCCAACTAAATAAAAATTTCGTCCCGAAATTTTACCGTAACTTAAATCTTATATCAGAAAATAGCTGAGGGTATCGCTCTCTCATCGTCGACTCGAGCTCCTAAGTGAGTCCCTCTGTCCTATGATACTGCGAACGAACTAAAACCTTACAGAGTTCATTGTTCCTTAGAATCGCTACTCTGCGGTCAACTATCTTTATCGTCCTCTCCTCGTAAGTCACGTCAGGCTGAACCTCAATCTGTCCCAACTCAATAGTCGGTCTTGGTCCTGCCCTAGCTAGTCTCAGCATCGAAATGTGAAATGTAGGATGTACCCCAGCTAACTCAGCAGGTAGCCCTAATCGATACGCAACACTGCCCACTTGCTGTGCAATCCTGTATGGCCCAATGAACCTCGGTGCCAGTTTCCCCTTAATACCAAACCTCTGCTGACCTTTCCAAGGGGAAACCTTCAAATACACCATGTCGCCCTCCTCATAGCTCAGTCCCTCGTGATAACGATCCGCGTATTTCTTCTGTCTATCCTGTGCGGCTTGTAACCTTTGTCGAATCTGTCTGATCTTCTCTGTGTGATCGACAACTATCTCAGGCCCAACTATCACTGTATTTTCCGGCTCCGCCCAACAGGCAGGTGATCTACAAGGCCTCCCATACAGTGCCTCAAATGGTGGCATGCCAATGCTCGCCTGATAGCTGTTATGACATGCAAACTCACACAAAGGCATATAGTCCTCACACGAACCCCCAAACTGCAATATACAAGGCCTAAGCATATCCTCCAAGATCTGTATCAATCGCTCTGACTGTCCGTCGGTCTAAGGATGATAAGCCGTACTAATTTGCAACCTGGTGCCAAACCGCTCCTGCATAGCCTCCCAAAGCTTCGATGTCAACCTGGGATCTCTATCCGATAAGATGGAAATCGGCACTCCATGCAATCTAATAATCTCCCGCTCAAACAATATGTTTAGCTGAGGAAACGGGTATCTCATGGAAATCAGAATGAAATGAGCTGATTTCGTCAGTCTATCAATCACTACCCAAACTGCATCGTGACGCCTCGATGTCTGCGGTAGTCACTAACGAAATCCATGGTGATGTGCTCCTATTTCCACTATGGAATGGACAATGGCTGTAACAATCCACCGGGTCTCCTGTGCTCAGCCTTCACCTGCTAGCAAATGTGACAACTCCTTACGTATACGCCTACGTCAGCCTTCATCCCTGGCCACCAAAATAATCGTCTCAAATCATGGTACATCTTGGTCCGACCAGGATGAACTGTGTAGCGAGACCGGTGTGCATCTTCCATAATCCCGTTTCGTATCTCCTGATCCGCAGGTATCCACAATCTTCCTTAGTGTCTCAAACACCGATATGTGGTCTCTGCCCAATCAGTGCACTCCGAATCTCGAGCCAGACCACTGAACCGCTCATAGAGCCAATCAGCCATCTGACACTCAACAACCCTCTCAATCAATACCGTCGGAACCCTCATCTGACCACAAATGTGTTGCCGTAGTGGATACCTCTGTCATGTACATAACGATGCTTTGCTGTAACGACTATGCTCGTGCCACTCTGACTCAATGTGTCCGCTGCGACGTTCGCCTTTCCAGGGTGATACTCAATAAATAAGTCGTAGTCCTTCAACAACTCCAGCCATCTCCGCTAGCACATGTTCAGTCCCCTCTGAGTAAAAATATAACGTAAACTCTGATGATCTGTATACAAGATGAACTTCTCCCCGTAGAGATAGTTCCTTCAAGCCTTCAGTGCAAAGACGACCGCTGCAAGCTCCAGGTCATGCACGGGGTAATTTCCTTCATGGGGTCTCAACCGTTTGGAGAGATAGGCAACTAGTCTACCATCCTGCATCAACACGCATCCAAGACCAATGCCCGACGCATCTGTATAAACTGTCAAAGTCTTGCCCGGTTCAGACAATGTCAATACTGGTGCATAGGCCAACTTCTTCTTCAGCTCACAGAAGGCCTGCTCACACTCCTTTGACCAATCAAACCTAACATTTTTCTTGGTCAATCTCGTCATTGGCGCTGCAATCGAAGAAAAATTCTGTACAAATCGTCGATAATATCCTGTCAGTCAGATGAAACTCCGTATATCGGCAACAGACTCAGGCGTCCTCCAGTCAATGATAGCCCGAATCTTTTCCGAGTCCACCGAGATACCCTGATCACTGATGACATGTCCCGAAAATCTCACAACACTCAGCTAGAAGTCACACTTACTGAACTTGGCGTACAATCTGTGCTCTATCAGTGTCGTCAAAACTGCCCTGAGATGTCCTTCGTGATCCTCACGAGTCCTGCTGTAGATCAAGATGTCGTCGATGAACACTATGAAAAATCTGTCTAGATATGGTCTCAAGACTCTGTGCATCAAATTCATGAAGATCGTCGGGGTGTTAGTCAGCCCAAACGACATGATTGTGAACTCAAATAACCCGTATCTCGTGCTGAAAGCAGTCTTCTGGATATCCTCTTCTCGAATCCTCAACTGATGATAACCCGAGCGAAGGTCAATCTTCGAGAAGAATCTGACACCCGCCAACTGATCAAACAGATCATCTATCTTAGGAAGTGGTAACGATTCCTAACTGTCACCTGATTCAACTTCCTATAGTCTATGCACATCCTCATTGACCCATCCTTCTTCTTCACAAACAATACTGGAGCTCCCCAGGGTGACGTGCTAGGGTGAATAAAACCATTCTCCAACAATTCATCCAACTGTCGTCTAACTTCCTCCTACTCTGATGGTGACATCCTATATGGTCTACTGGCAATAGGTCGCGTTTTTGGTATCAATTCAATGATAAACTCGACAGCTCGTGGCAGTGGCAATCCGAGTAGGTCATCTAGAAATACATCAACAAAATCTCTCACTACCGCTACATCCTCAATCCTGACCTCTGTCCTAATCTCTGGCTCAACTATTACTGCAAACACCTCCATCTCTTATGCTGTAACCAGTCGGCCTCTAGTGATAGGTAAGTTTGTCGCAGAACCAACCAGTGCAAACTCTGGTATCCCAGGAATACGAAACTTTACCCTCTTATCATAACAATCTATCCGTACATGATAGGATGACAACCAATACATCCCGAGAAGCGCGCCGAACTCTAGGTACTCCAATACTCGAAGATCGGCTGGTAACTGATGTCCTTCAACCTCTATCATCACGTCTCTACATATCCGGTTAGGGTATATCTTGTCCTCATCAGCCGTCCTGAGGACAAGGTGTGTATCTAGTGTCTGTGTATCTAACCCTAACACTAACTCTCCAACAACACGTCCATCAATAAATGATAAAGTAGTACCAGAATCAAACATAACATGCATTGGTCATCCAAAAATATGTAACGTACCCTCGACGAGCTGTCTGGTCGCTCTACCATCAGGTTGTGCTACCGCTTGAGCTCTCTCTCTGGCCTACTCTGGCTCTCAACGTGGTGACGGTGGCGTCCTCCAGTCGGCCCTCAAGTGTCCCCTTTGACCACACCTGTGGCATCTCTGATTATCCTGCCTCCCAGTCTGTCCATCTCCAGATCTCGCACCCTGACCCCGGTCTCTTTGACCCCTTTCATGTCCCCCTGATCTCGGCCCTGACGGTGTATCTGCGGCTGTGGCCTATGCTGATCTACTGGTGCTGATGTGATGGCATGTACCGGCTGTCTCTCCTCATACTGGAACATACTGCCCTGATGATCATCCCTATGACCCATGTCCCATCTATCATCCCTTCGGCCTCTATCCTGACAATCCCTCTGTCTCTTTGGCTTCTGATCCGATCGAGAACTCGCCCTGTCTGTACCTCGGTACACCGTCACACGCTTGCCATATCTGTGCATCAGATGTCTCATGTGCTAATGCTCTATCGAAGATGTCTTGCAGAGTAGATTCCCCAAATGATACAACTGCTGAAGCGATCCTATCATCAACCCCTCATGTGAAATAGTAGATCTGCAGGCGCTCCGTCCTAGCGACATCCAGCGACAACTGAAGTAAATGTCGGAACCTCTCCATGTACTGCGTCAAGGTCCGGTTACCCTGTCTCAAGGTCAAGAACTCCTCCCTCAGTCCCAATCTAACTTCCATAGGTATGTACTGGTCGTAAAATAACTCTTTAAACTCAGTTCATGTCATCGGCTCTGGATGCGTATCCTGATACGTGGTCCACCATACTGAGGCGTGACCTCTCAAGCAAGCACCCGACAGTCGCGCCTGAACACTCTCATCATTCCTCATCAGCTTATGGAATTGCTGATGAGATACAATCCATTTCCCCGCAGCCTCGGGGTCACCACCTCCGTAAAAGAAGCCTGACTGAAATTTCAAAAATTCCCTCAACAGCTTTACCTCTTGAGCTAAAACGAATCCTGATGTTGTAGCAGTAGTAATGGTAGTAGTCGTCTGTTTAGTAGCCGTAGGTGGAGGCGTAGGAGTTGGCATCTCCAAGGAACGACAACGGTTGTGGCTCTCTCCATCTGTGCACCCTCTACTACTATCTGAACTGGTGTTTGGGGTGTAACTCGGACGACAACTGTCCCCGTTGGTGCCGTAACTGCTACTGGCTCTCTAGATGTAGCAACTGCTATAGCCAATGCTGTCAATGCAGCAGTCTAATCCTGTAGCAAACGAAACACCTCGGCCATCTGCCTCTCTTGAGCCGAGAGTCGGTCCTCCATACTATGTGCAACTGGGGAATCTCTAACTGTACCACTAGGCTGACCAATATCCTGAGGCGTCGTCGACTATCCGTCCATGATCTAGCATCGAGAAGAGTGCTCCGGACCAGTCTTATTATATTCAACTATTTGTGGCGTTCTAACTATTTTAACTGTTACCTAGTTGACAATATATTGAGATCCTAACCATACTAGTGGGTTGTATTTTAAGATTAACATATTCAATGTTACAAGGCGTTGTTATCAACCTTCTAAAGATGTTACTAATGATGAAAAACTCTACATAAGGAATTCATCCACTTCAAGTGTCAAAAGGAAAGGAAAAGTCTTGTTGAAATTCACTTTCGGGAAAACTCTTACTTTAGTAAATGTATTCTATGTTCCTCAAATTAGAAAGAACCTAGTCTCGAGTACTCTCCTTACTAAAAGGGGATTCAAACTAATGTTCAAATCTGATAAGTTTGTGTTATGTAAGGCTATGGACTATATAAGAAGAGGCTACTTAGTCGATGGAATTTTTAAACTAAATGTAATGGTTACTAATGCTATGAATAAAGCGAATGCTTCTATTTATATTGTGAATTCTTATGATGTCTGGCATGCTAGATTAGGTCATGTAAATAGTAGGTCTATCAATAGAATGACTCATCGTAATTTATTACCTAAATTTAATATTGATTTAAAGCATAAATGTCGACTTGCCGAATCTAAGTTTGTTAGGCAAACTTTCAAAACAGTCCAGGAAAGGTCAAATGAATTGTTGGGCTTAATTCATAGTGACCTTTGTGCCTATAAATCAACCCCTACATGAGGTGAGAAGAATTAATACATCACTTTTGTGGCGGCCCTGGCCCACCGCCTCTGGTGACGTGTCTCCGTGTACTCCTTGCCGATTGGCCCAACTACACGTGTCCGACACCTGCCCGTCCTCTTTATGTCTCGTAACTCGTTTCCACAAGTGTAACATTAGATTAACTAGTAAATCATCCTCATATTCATTGTCCCATACCAACTGTGGCGTTCTAACTGTTTTAACTGTTACCTAGTTGACAATTTATTGAGATCTTAATCATACTAGTGGGTTGTATTATAAGATTAACATGTTCAGTGGAAGGCTTACCTAATACCATTTTAACAAGATAATTTAGCATGATAAACATTGTTCAAAGACAAAACCTACTGTGGAAAACCCCGGAAAGTACTCTATATATAAGCGATATGACCATAACGAGTATATATACATGTACTGTGTTATCTCAAGTCTCCCAATACCCAAAATATACAAAATATCAAAAATAAACACGTGCAAGTAGGTCCTCGACAGTGGGCAATCAGATGTAGTCGCCTAGGATCCCCATTGCCCCTACTGGTACTAGGATCTGCACTCAATCATAACAAAAGACAGATGACGAGTACAGTAAGTAAAATCCCAAGGAACTCCTCTGACCATTCATATAATAAAATAAAGGAAATACAAGGAATGCTATTAAGTAAACATGCAGAATGTAAAATAGGTAACTGTAAATGGCTAATCGCATGTATAAACAACAGACAAGCTAACAAATATGTGTGCTCGCTCCATAGGGACTAGACTGTGGCGGCCCTCGCCGCCCCGGGGTGACGTGTCTCCGTGTACTCCTTACCGGCCGGCCCTACTACACTTGTACGGCACCTGCCCGTCCTTTTCTTGTCTCAAAATTCGCATCCAGTTGTGTG
This sequence comes from Stephania cephalantha, assembly GCA_039657325.1. NCBI lineage: Eukaryota > Viridiplantae > Streptophyta > Magnoliopsida > Ranunculales > Menispermaceae > Stephania > Stephania cephalantha. The sequence continues at coordinate 9,505,709 of CM077573.1, read as the reverse complement.
TACAACGTATAAATGACATATGCAGCTGAAGTTGTACTTAAATGCAAGGAATATTAATCAATTTAACAAATCCTACTGTGGAAAAACCCTGAAAAGTATTATGTATAAAGGTAGACGACTGTACCATGTAAAATATCTATGTACAATGTCATGTCACTCCCCAGTTCCCAAAAGAATCAAAATATCAAAATAATCACACGTACAAGTAATCCTCAGGGTAGGCCGTCCAGAGGTAGTCGCCTAAGATCCCCTTGCCTTTACTTGTACTCGGATCTGCACTCAATCATCATAGAAGAAAACGGATGATGAGTCCGGTCAGTAAAATCCCAAGGAACTCCTCCAAGCATTCATATAAATAAGTGGAAGTCAATAAATACTGTTAAATAAACATGCGGAATGTAAACAGACAACAGTAAGTAGGGTATCGCATGCATAGATAACAATAAAGTGCAAATGTGTGTGCCTGTTCCAGTCAAACTAAAACTATACTTTAGGATTCCCTTACAAGATCCCACTAGTGGGCGCACCCAACCAGCTATCACATGATCCCTTTCGGTGGCCGGCGTAGACCTACGACGCACCGACACATGTAGCAGTTCAATAGCTCGGGTCGTTATCCACCGAGAACTCCTGATACACATGCTATGGTCTAGAATGCATAGACACACAACGAAAAATTCGGTGGGAGTAACTCAACCAACCGTGCGAACAACGACAAGATATAGATATAGGAAAATCACAAGGAAATACTGGAATTGAATGGAATTACAAAGCAAAATAAATACTCAGGAGTTTTTCCATTGGGTTTTACAAACCTCACAACGCGCTCTACTACCCCGTAATCAATCCCCGGGTCCAAGTCCACTGAGTCCTTGGTTGCCAATTGATCACCGTGTCAACCTATGTCCGTTTATTAATAATTTAAATTAGCATGACAATTTACCACAAATTTCTAAAATTTTAGGCCAAATTGCCTATTTCACCCTTTTCGAGGCAAAAACCCCTCGAAAGTCGCGTCCGGATTATCCAAATATTTCATTTGTCATAGAAATTCATAAATTTCCATTTATGTTATGGAAATATAATTTTTTTCTGAAATTTTCCCAATTTTTCCAAAATTTTTATTTCATTTTTCTTCTCTTTTTCTCTTTTCCTTTTTTTTTTTTTTTTTTTTTTTTTCGGGACCCGACCCGCCCCCTGGACCTGTTCTGGGCCCGACCCATGCAGGGGGGTGCACACGCGCGCGTATGCGCTATCTTCCCCGATCGAACCACTGGTTCGATCGGGAGTAGAACATTTTTTTTTCTTTTCCTCCGTGGTTTGGGTTGGGGTTGCTCTCCACCCCAACCCCGATGGACTCGATGGCAGGGGAGACACCCCTGCCATCACCACCGCGACCCGGTTCGGCCTCCATGGCCGAACCCCTGTCTAGCCACCACAACCAACCCGAAACCCACAACCAAAAACCACTAGAACTCACCTCGATTGTGACATATCCACCTTCTCTTTTCTCCTTCCTTGCGTGTTCCTTCTTCTCCTCCTCTCATTTTCTTCTTCTCATCTCGATCTCCCGATCGGCTTTGTGTGTGTGTGCATGGAGTGTGTGTGAGGTGTAGGTGTAGGTGAGGTGAGTGGACACGTGTTGTTGAATTTGGACAAGTGTTGTTGTTGAGTTAGGTGTCTTGACACCTAAATGTGACACATCTAAGACACTCGCCCGTGTTTTTGGCATTTCGACGCCCGATTTCGCTTCCGAACCGTGATATACGTTTACCGCCGCGTCGCTAACCACCCAATATCTATTCCATATTATTTACTTGACAAATTTTTATTCAATTTGTGTGTTTTCATTTCCCCGACCTAATATTCGGTCCCGTCAACTACCTGATACCCGCGTCGACACATATACGTGGCGAATACTGTTCACACACCATCACACGTACTATTTTGCAACGTACACACATGCGATGTATTTGAATAAATTACACCGCAAATAAGCAACCAACACACCATAAACTTCCATACCTAAGTCCCCGTGTGTCCTAGCCTACCGCGGCGTCCACGTAGATCCGAGCTAGCGTCCATGTCTGAAAATTGAATAGACATTATTAAAATGGACCGTTAAATAGACTGTACTTCGGGTCACCAAGTTCATATCAGTGGTCGCGTCCAACTGGCCCAACACTTGGTCCCTTGCGACTCTGGCCAAAATCTGCTGAGTCATCGACACGCGCACCAAGGCAAGCATAGGTTGCCATTCACTGAGGGCCGGGTCACACGTGCTACAGTCCAGTGCCTCATGAACACACAAGGAAACCCGAGGGAGTAACCTCAACCCACGTCCAATATCCGAATAAAAAGATGAACATCAAGGAATAATAGAAACAACATGTAAACAAAATAAATACTCAGAGTTTTTCAGTTGGGTTTTACAAGCCTTACACTGCTCTCCGACCTCCTCGAACTCCCGTATTAGACACGTCTAGCTGACACTAAGCTTCGGTCCACTAAGGCCCTAAAGTCCATTTTTTACCAGTTTAGTTTGTTTACAAAGGTGCAGATATGTATCAGGTGAAAAATCTCTAAAACAGTCCTAAATTCCTATTTTCATCTGTCATTAGTGCGCTAATTTGTATACCTAGCGCGCTATTTTGAGTTAGCGCGTTAAGGGGGTGTACCTAGCGCGTAGATGGAATTTGTGTGCTAGAAATTTTAATTAGCGCGCTATTGTTCTTCGTTGCGAAGAACAGCGCTACACTCAGGACAGTTAGCGCACTAATAGTTCCAATTAGCGCGCTTATTGGCTTCTAGGATATAATTCTCAATTCGAGAATTCTGTCCTAGCCCTCTCAATTAGCTATTCTAATTGGTTTTTCATCCTCTCTTCAGCAAAATAACTTCAATCCATGACTCAGAACACTCCAGAAACCTCGATGTACATAAATGTCCGCAAATTCATGCACTCATCACACTCTCCAATTTCATCAAAACTAGAAATTCTAGTTAGACCAGTGATCAATCCTCTAATAATACGATCTAAAAAACATGAAATTGATCAACTTTCCATCACAACTCAGAGCATACATAAGAAAATTCGAAATTCCACTAAAGCATATGAAAATGAGTTCAATTTAAAGTGTAGGAGATAAATAAGATGATTACTTAAGTTAGATTTACTTGGTTCGATGCCTAGGTTGTTGAATTCCCAGCTCCAAATCCTATGTTCTTCCTTTGATCTACTGGTTTGCATGAATTTGTATTTGAGTGTTGTGATTAAATACTCCACTAACTCTCCTATATATGTTAGTTGGAATCAATTGTGTGTACGTATCTCAAGGCATATCTTGTGGTTCACAAGCATGCTGTCCTATACTTCCCGGTGACTCTAATAGAACACTTATCATCTAGTCCTACTCACTATGTTAATCTAGATGTCCATCTCATGGCCCCTTTTATTTAATGTAAACTATAAGCTTTCATTTATTCTATTAATGTCACATTACCTTAAGCCTTATCCAACCATATGGCTAGTGTTTTATTTATCAAATTAAACCAACTCATGGTCACACCTACCCTAGGCTACCCGTACCCGGTGTCCCGCGTCTTGACACGCATTTCGAGGTGCGCCATAGCCTATTGTTCGAGTTAATTTAATAAGCCTATGGTTACATTAATCATCTCAATTTGATAACCTATGGTTATATTCATTATGCCAAATTGATAACCTTGACATTGTTTATGTAAGTTTATTGAGTTTTCTCTAGTGTACCTGTATCCCGCCTCTCGATATACGCGTTAGCACGCACTTCGAGGCAGCTACCCGTCACAACACCTCGCATGCTCTCGTGATTCAACATAAACACATGCAATGTATTTAACCAATAATTGAATAAATTGCATCACAATTAAGCCATCCAACACACAATTTAAACCAGTGTACCTAGGTCGACGTGTGTCCTAGCCTACTCGCGGCATCCACATGGATCTGAGCTGGCGTCCATGTCTGCAATTTCGAGATAATTAACGGTATTATTAAAATGGGCCGTTACAAATTTTATCGATGATTGTAGTAAATTTTGCTATGTCTATTTGATCAAAACTAAAGATGCAGCCTTTAATATGTTTAAGACATATAAGGCAGAAGTGGATAATCAATTAGACAAAAGGATGAAAGCAATAAAAATAGATAGAGATGGAGAATATGAATTATCTAAATTTGCTAAATTTTGTGGTGATCATGGAATTATACACCAAACTATGACACCGTACACACCTCTACAAAATAGTGTCGCGAGAGGAAAAATAGAACTTTCAAAGACATGATAAACTCCATGTTAAATAGTTCGAGACTTTCACACAATATGTGGGGAGAGGCACTACTTACAACAAATTATATACTAAATAGAATCTCAATTAAGAAGACAAATAAGTCTCCTTATGAATTATGGAAAGGTAGAATTCATACTTTCAAAATTTTAAAAGTGCGGGGTTGTCTAGCAAAAGTACAAGTTCCTATCAATAAAAGAACTAATTTAGGACATAAAACAACAGATTATGTATTTATTGGGTTTGCTAACAACAATGTTGCATATAAATTTTTGGTCATTAATTCTGATATTAGTGATATCCATGTTAATACAATTATAGAATATGCGGGTGTGTAATTCTTTGATGGAATTTTTCCTTATAAAGAAGAAAAATTAAGCTCATCAAACAAGAGAGCTCAAGATGAACCATCTACTTTTAATGTTCCAACATTAGATGAAGAACCAAGAAGGTGGAAAAGATTTAGAGTTCAAAAGAGTTTTAGACCAGACTTTATAAGTTTCTTGACTGAAACTGAACCACAAACATATAAAGAAGCCATGACTTCTACTAAGGCTATTTTATGGAATGAAGTCATAAATAGTGAAATAGAATCCATTTTAATTAAACACACATGGCAGTTGGTTGATTTAGCTTCTGGTATTAAAACAATAGGTTATAAATGGATTTTTAGAAGAAAATTGAAAGTCGATGGATCAATTGATAAATATAAAGCTCGTTTAGTGGCTAAAAGATTTCGGTAAAAAGAGGGGTTGGATTATTTTGATACTTATTCTCTAGTTTTACAAATTACATCTATTCAAATGCTAATTTCAATTGTTGAAATTTATAATATGGAAATAAATCAAATGGATGTAAAAACAACATTTTTAAATGGAGAATTAGATGAAGAGATCTATATGGAACAACTCAAAGGATTTGTAGTCAAAGGTCAAAATGACAAAGTCTGCAAACTTGTTACGTCTCTATATGAACTTAAACAAGCACCAAAACAATGACATGAAAAATTTGACCATGCTATGATTGAAAATGGATTTAAAATATATGAATGTGACAAATGTGTCTAGATCAAATAAATGAAAGATTCATGTGTCATAGTATGTCTCTATGTTGATGATATGTTGATAATTGGGACTAACAAGGATATAATCATTTCAACTAAAAATATGTTGAATTTTAATTTTGACATGAAAGACTTAGGTCAAGCAGATGTCATTTTGAGTATTCAAATTAAAAGAAATGATGATGGATATATCCTTACCCAATCACATTATGTAGAAAAGTATTGAAGATGATCAATCAATTTAATTGTTAACCTATTCCTACTCCATTTGAACCGAATTGCAAACTTAAAAAATACTGAAAGTGGAATTTCTCAATTGGAGTACTCCCAAGTAATTGGAAGCTCGATGTACTTAATGAATTCTATAAGACCGCACATTGCTTATGTAGTGAACATACTTAGTAGATATACAAGCAATCCAAATAATCATCATTGAGAAACATTGATAAGAGTGCTAAGGTATTTAAAACATATTGTAACGTCCTGCTCTAATTAATCTTAATTAATTTATTAATTACAAATTAGGACCCGTAGCTCGGACCCACGTGGACATCGCTAACAAGTCTAGAGCACGCCAACCAAGGTATAAATAGTTATTTTTGTGTAATGCGTGTTAAATTGTTGTATTATTATTCAATAATTCACGTCACACTAGTAATGATTTTTCATTGGTCGCGTTGTGCGTGCGAATTGACGAGAGTGTAGGACGTCGCGGGGTACGCGTAACGCGGGTGTATAGGGGTAGTCAAGGGTTTATAGGTGACATCACCCACACATCACACCTACCCATCACATCATCCCATACCTCACGTTTCTCTCTCCTACATTTCTCTCTCATCTCCTAACAAAACCCACACACCCCTCTCCCTCCCCCAATTATTTTCACATCCTTCCTCCTCTCACCCCTCTCATTTTTATCGCTTACCAAACTCCCTTCGCCAAGCTCCCTTCGCACCCTCACTCTCGAGATTTCGATCGTCTCTCTCGCAAAGTCCTTCCCTCTTGGCGGCTCCCGTCGACGACCTTCGTAAACTAAGGTGAGTGGTGATTATTGTTGTTGATTTTTGGAGAAAACTTGGGAGCTTCAATGGTGGTGGTGAGAGTGTTGTTGTTAATGTTGCTTATTGTTGTTAGTTGTTTTTTTTAAAAAAATTAATTATTAATGTCTCTGGAAGAAACAATTCGTTTCTTCCAAAGACGAATTTTGGAGGAGAGAGGGTAGCCAGGCGAGCCGGGCCTGGCAACCCCTATGCGGGTCATGGGCCGGGCCGACCCTGGCTTGGATGGATCGGGTCGGACCGACTTGGGTCCGGTTGGATTGGGTCAGACCGACCTTGGTTCAGGTAGTTGGGTCGAACTGGGCCTAACCGAACCGGGCTCGGCATTAATTAATTAAAAATTTAATTAAAAATTAATAAAAATGATTTTAAATGAGAATAAATTATAAAAAACTATGGAAAATAGGTAAAAACTATGGAGAATTCTAGAAAAATCAGAAAAAATGTGAAAAATTAGAGAAAGCTCGGAAAAAGAGTTTCGAGGCCTTTCGGGCGTTTAGTAGCCCGATATAACCCGAAAATGTGCCAAAACTGAATTTTTTGAAATAGAATTTCAAATTTTTGGTCCCACACTATAAACTCACTTAATATGACTCTAGAATAATTAAAGTGGTATAATTGGACACCAATGACTTATTTTATTATAGTCGGGTGTTGGGTGCACATCTCGAGACGCGAGCGGACTGTTTTGAAGGCTATTTGCGATTGCTGAGTAAAGCAAACCTACGAGAAAATTAGTTAAAATTCATTTATAGCACTCGCTTTATTTTAAACTTAAATTATTTCATCGTGCTATTTATTGGTATCCATTTATTGTTCATCCTCTCCCACATGTGTATGTATGTTTGTCGATAGAGTCGGGCATGGCACAGACTCCTACCTCAGGGTTAGTTACCCTGCGTTGTTCGAGATGTTGGGGCTACGCAGTGACTATTTCTTGCTAGACCTGTAAGGTTAAGAGATGTTTGACGGGGACCTAAGTCTCCGTTATGAGTTCCTCTCTAGAGATGTTTGGACGAGGCTCTACCGTTCATGGGTTTCTCTTATTCGACCGTGAGTTGTTTGGCAAGATGATCGTCATGGGTTCCTCTCAATTTAGCTAAATCGATTCCCAGATGTCGATCAGGGTTTCTGTCACGATGCACCCGTGTCCAGTTTCGACTTCTCTGCGACTTATTTTCATGTGATTACTTTATTTTTTGTTTCTTATTTAAATTGCATGAATTATAGCTATTTTATTGGATTTCGTGAATATTAGCTAACGTTCTCTAGGGTTTACTCATTGAGATTTTTCATTGTTTTGGTGATAAATCACAGACCCTACGACGAGCCGGGGCAAAGGGGTCTTAGGCGACTACCTCTGAGCTAGGATAACCCCATCAACTTTTGTTTTCGTAGGCATTTGTATGTACTTATTTACTATTTTTATGAGATTTTAGGAGGACTTGTGTACCTGATACATGTATATGACCATCATTTATATCTTTGTCGCTTTTTGATATACATGGTATCTCATGCCGGGTTTCCACACTATAAGATTATTTATAAATGCAAACTTTTCATTTTTACGATATTTGCATGCTTCAAAGACTTCTGCTAATCTATTTTGTCGGGGTATGTGCCCTAAGCCAATTCTGTAAACGTTGTTTAACTATTATAAGTAGATGCATGTTTCTTTTATAATAGTATCAATGTATAATTATTGTATTATTCTAAATGTCCCTAGTCAGTTATTATTATGGGAACAATAATAAATTAAGACTAGTATGAGTCTTGATTGATAATCATGTGATGATTATGCGTATACGAATACGGATAAAGATAATGGGTATCTGTTGGGAACAGATGTTGGACCGACCCGTTATGAGAACACTACATGGTCAATGTCATAAGTGATTCTCATGAGAGTTATATCATTTAGTCTTTGACTTGAGATCACCAGAGACTCCAATATTAGGAGCACAATGATTTGATACAATCAAACGTTGTCTTTAACCGAATGATTATAAAGATTGCGATTGGTCATTGTTCCACTAATGTGTGGATGTTGTGTGATCAAGATGGAATTTGTGACCCTCTTTTAGAGAGAGATATCTATTGGGCTCCTCGATATGTTAGACTGATAAATGACCATGTCTAGTGAATTGATTGGATCAATGTCACTTGACAATTTTAGTCTACTCGGAGATCGAGACTAGTAGATTGAACTATAAGGGTGACATTCCATGTCTTATGTTCAATCAAAAGAAATCGCATGACAAAGGGATATGATATATTGTCTATTAGGTTGTATCGACTTATTAATCTTCATGCTACTTGTGTAGTCATAATGCCTTGCTATAGACTGCTTATGACTTGTATACCAAAATGGTATTGGTTCACTGCCAACATTATATGAACCTATTGGGTCGCACATAAAGAACAGATTTGCGCGATTTAATATTGTCTGGGTTAATGAATTGTTTTTTCATAAAATTCATTTTGAAGATTCTCATTAAATGTCCTAGTTTGACTAGGACTCAAGATTCTCCTACATTTCTAGTGTGACTAGAAATTTTATTTCTTAGTAAATCCTATTTTGAATATGACTCTAATTGGAATTATAGTATGACTTTAATTCTTATTTGAGTTTTAGATAAATTACAACTCTTATTGGATTAGTAATTGTAGATTTCTCTACAACTCTATCCTTTTTAGAGTTGGACTTTATCTAGGACTCTATTTGGAGTGTGACTAGGAGATGGAGTTCTTTTAAACCTCGACCTAGTGTACTATAAATAAGACATTAGGGTGACAATTGTGAAGTGATTTTTCTCGAGAGTGAATTCCCGAGAGAGATTTTTCCTAAATAAATTTTGTGAGAATTTTTTGTCCTAGGATTTTTGGGGCTAGCACTCCAGTTGTGATCGTCTGTTCGATAGAGGACGTTCGTCTCTGCAGCGGCGTCTTAAAGGAGTCGATCAACATGAAACATACATGGAGTTATTCTTGCTAAGTTATGATTTTTTATTGGCACATCAATTTAATGGAATCAATAGGATCTTGGTTCGGACATTCGAAAAGGTTAGAAAATTTCTGCTGCGCATGATCCCGAAACCCAACATATTTAACTTATAATGATTTCATAAGTTGTAATCAACTTAAATTAGTTAAGTTATTGTAAATATTCATAAATACATGATAAATGCTAAGTTAATGCGAATAAAACACAAACAAAGGTTTAGGTCGCGGGCTATCAAGGACAAGTGTGTGGTAACGTGGCAAGTGGGTGATGTGTCGACGACTCGACGATGCACTGATTTGCCTTGGAGTCTGGGGCCGTCACACATACTTTAGACTATGGATCGCAATAAACAAAATATATACCGGTACTTGAAGGGTATAATGATGCCAATTGGGTTTCTGATAATATTGAAACTAGTTAACTAATGGATATATTTTTACATTGGGAGCTGCTGCGATTTCTTGGAAATCAACAAAGCAGACTTGTATAGCAGGTTCGACAATGGAATCGAAAATTATAGCCTTAGACAAAGCTGCCGAGGAAGCAAAATAGCTAAGAAACTTCTTAGAAGACATTCTATTCTAGCCAAAACCAATGCCAACAATATGTATACATTTGATTATAGGGCAGCACAAGCTAAAGCTAAAAATAATGTATATGATGGTAAGTCAAGACATATAAGGCAACGACATAATAGTATAGGACAATTGCTATCAAGTGAAGTAATTAATATAGATTATGTAAAGTCAAAGGAGAATATTAAAGATCTTATGACAAAGGGCTTACCAAGAAATCAAGTTGTATTTGTTAGGTTTTTGGGGTTCATACGCAGCGAAAATTTTAAAACAATTTTTGAAGAACCCCAATAGGATCAAAAATAGGTTCCATTAAACTAGATCTAAAAGTAAACTGATAAGTCAGTATTTATAGGTTTTTAGTAGTTTATTTTAATGTATTTAATATAGAAACTCTCTAACATATATATTTAATTATATTTATTTGTCGTTTTCAGGTGAAACGGAGTGGGCGGTTGAATCCAGGGCAGAAAAATACTCAAAATAGAGTATTTACATGCAGTGAACAGTTACCGGAGGATATGCTTCCAGACACGTATTACACAGTTTATTTATAGATGAAAAGAGGCTAGGAGACGCATAAATTATACACACATTAGTCACTTGTCCCACATAAGCTCTCTGATGTGCTGCGAGATCCGCATTGCACTTTCTCCCATGGTTTTAGTCTTCTTATGTGATTTTCTAACTTCCTTGTTGTCCGCCACATGGCAGCCAACCATTTGCACAACATGTCACATTAGTCTCTTCTCTCGAACCACATACTGCCACGTGGCGCCACACAACTCTCCCAGCACGCACCAAGCAGCTCAATTTGCTCACAACAGTAACCACTCAACTCTCATTGGGATGCGTAGCACCAACTCCTAGATCTTCGATGAATTCATGCTATTCTCAACTGAGTGGTCAATAGCCGCCACGTGTCGGACCCTCCACGCTCAAGCATGTCACATGAGCGGTTTCAACCAATGAGAATGTGCCACATCAGCAGGCCAGCAACCGAGCAAATCAAGCAGTGACACGTGTCCTAGGCAGTGCAGAAAACGCCCAACAGCTCTCGGATGCTCGTCAGCGAACAAGTCACTCCACCAACCCCCAAAATTAGTTTCTCTCACCTCCCGAGACCAATTTTTAGTAGTTTTATATATTAAGAACTTAGGTTTTATTAAAGATTACCGACTTTTAAATTTGATTATCAACTTTTATTATTTTGGGAAGCCAGAGGCTTCGACCATGTCTGGCTAATCAAATCTTTGGCTTGGTCAGAAGGGAAAAAAGTCAGGATTCTTGATTCATGACATAACTTGTGAGATCTATGATTTTTATTATTTAATTTGATTTAATTTATCATATTTCATTGTTGTTGATTTTAATGAATATAGTTTAGATCTAGGGTATGTATATGGTCAGTGCATGCTTTTAGGTGGACAATCTATAATTATTTGGACCGATTGTATCCGTAATTGTAATTTTGGACCAATAAAATGACGAACACTCACCCGTTTGCCGTAAAAACATTTCAGTTATTGAGTGTGCAACAATTGAATCTAAGTTAAATCGGAAGCGGACGCGATTCGATAATTTATGATTAGTATTCCCACGAATCCTTATTATTGCGGTTAGTATGTTAAACCCGATTGGCGGATGTCTAGGGTTATGCATTAATTAGAGAAGTAGTTAGTGACAGACATCCTGATTATCGAGATTATGAGAATTAGGAATTTCTGGCTAATGTCAATTTTTCATAACTAATCTAGGAGAATTTAAATTATTAATTTTTGGGAAAGATTGAAGACCATGATATGCCATTGAATCTTGATTCTGATTTGTGGAACCGTAGACCTAGGTACCCAATTAATTGTTTTAAAAGTTATTTTCCTTATTTTATTTATTTAGTTTATTTTAGTTTGGTTAGTTAAATTAATTTATTTTAAAACCCCTTGATTTCCCTTTTTATTGTTTTTAACCTTAGAAAGACTATCAATCTCTGTGAGATCGACCCATTGCCACTATTCTACAAAATAGTTGGTTTATGAACTTTATTTTATTGATGCATTCGGCGCGCGATATAAACCATACCTTAATCCGTGATTTTCTTTTGTGACTATTCGATCTCCAAGACGTTCAAGCGCTTGTCCTCTATCAAAAATCTATACACGAATGGTGACCACAATTCGGAGTGCTAGCCCCAATAGAGATTGAAAACATTTTTCATTCTCTCCCAAAATCCAGAGAACTTGAAATTTGAAAAAATGAAAAAATCTTATTTCGTTTTAGGGTTTCACCCTTTATTTATATGTGTAGATAAACCCTCACTTAAAATCCTATTCGTAATACAACTATTGTATTTAGGCAATTTAAGCAAATTGCACATATGTCCCTTCTAATAAGTTATCATATAACAAATCGTAAGGGCTTTTATGTCATGAATTTTATCATATAAAATTCATTACTCTAGACCAATTGAAATTGCGCAAAGCCATTCTTTGTGTGCGACCCAATAGATTCATGCGACGTTGGCAGTGGCCAAAATCATTTTGGTACACAAGTCATAAGCGGTCTCTAGCAAGGTATTATGACTACCCAAGTAGCATGAATATCAAAATCGATACAATCTAATGAATAACATATATCATATCCTTTTGTCGTGCAATATCCTTTGATTAAACATAAGACATGAAAAGTCACCCTTAATGTTCAATTGTACTAGTCTCGACCTTTAGGTAAACTGAAAACACCAAAATAACGTTGATCATGGACTTGGCCATTATAAATCGATGACATCTCTTTTTATATGAGAGTGACAAATTCTATCTTGATTACACACCTTTACATATTATTCACATGGTAATCAATCACAATTTTATAATCGTCAGCTAAAGACAACGTTTGATTGTGTGAAATTACCATGTTCGTAATATTAAAGTCTATGGTAATCTCAAGTCGAAGGACTAAATGATATACCTATCATGAGTAAAACATATGACTCAATCCATGTAGTGTTCTCATAGCAGGTCGGTCTAGTACCTTGTTCCCTAACAAGTTCTCATGATCTCGATTCGTATCCCTATACGCATGATCATCGCATGACCACTAATCAAGATTCACACTAGTCTTAATTCATCATAGTTCTCAATATAATGATCGACTAGGGACATTTAGGATATTTCAACAAATACCCATAAATCTTACTATGAGGTAAACATGCAATCACTTAAAATAAAACAACAAATGAAAACCTTAATTTTATTAACTAAATTTATAAGATAAATAATGTTTGTAGATTTACCTAGGGCACATGCCCCAACAATATTTTTATCAAGGGGAATGAGTTTAAAGCCTATAAATGAGTTAAGTGTGGCAGAAACCTAACCTAGGTGATTAGAGATCCCATGTACTTGGTTCAATAGGCAAACTAGTTAGATGAAACTCGAGAGAAGAACACATATTCGCTTATTCCTAAGATAAAAATGTGTTCAGAAGAAGTGAACGGACATGTTAAGCATTTAATGACAAATAAAAATGTCACCTATATGATAGTAAATGTGGATCATATTTATGAGAAAGAGACATGTTAAATTCTCTAAATCTATCATGAAACCAAGATCTGTCCGGGACCAAAATGGACAAAAACGTATAAACTGAAATTTGATAATCGTGTCATGCGAGGCATATTGTCTTGGTCTACTACAAAAAATGAATATTTCAGGATCCTCTATATCCATTGCGTCATGGAGTAAATCCAATATGTTTTACTATAGTAAATTCAAGTCTTTTAGATATTTTTCCTAACAACATGACATGATACTTCTCTCTCTTTCATGTATTATAATTTTTTTAATATTTCTTTTAGAAAGCTAATTTGAACAAAAATGTGAGGTAAAGTGATATTTTCTATTCAAATGTGGCGTATTGCTGGAACTTGTGAGAGTTCGAATAGAAAACTCTTTAGTCTCATATTGCTCACTTAAAAAAAGTATAAACTCTTTATATATATACACACACACACACCCTCTATTTAGTTTTGCTTTAGAGAAACCCAATGGATTGAACCAAAATGGCATTGGGTAATAGGGTGTACATATATAATATTTAATATTCAATGTCAAAGATAGAGCCTTTGGGCTTAGATTGTTAGCTTTGCAAAATCAAGTTATTTTTTTATTTTTAAACTTAAACAATTCTTAATCTTGAAATTAATTATTGACAATTAATTTTGTTATCTTAATTAACAGGTGCGACTGTTGAATAATACTAACGGGTATTATTTTCGGATTTAGACAGTCACCTTGGTTTGAACTAATGCTTCAATTTCTATTTAAGTAGAACTGAAACACTAGAAATTCATTGGTTTTTTTGGATTCAATATTTATGAGAGAGAGCACGAGCTCAGTTTGGCAGACTTTCGAACATGGAGATTTTCGTTTGAAAGAGCATCCGGTTGTATCCTAGGACAAATCTTTGGGGAAAATCTTATCACGGAATTTAGAGATATTTTTATTTTAAGACATTGCTTCCTCGCAAGCCTCCAGTTAGAAATTTCATTTGTTATTTAATTCTATTAGTATTTATTTGTAAACTTGTTTTATTCATATCTATAGTATCATTAGTGATTGTTCTGTGTAATAGGGGTACTATAGGGGGTCCCAGGGTTAGGGACCGACTCCCCCTGCCCCTAGATCCGCCTCTGAAGGGAGACTTCTTTTCTTTAAAAAATAATAGGAAGGAAAGTTTTATATAGTTGTTGCTTCTATTTATACTTCTATAAATGTCGAGATTTGGTGATGATTACTCAAATTTTGTTAAGTTTCGGTAACTAGTGAGTTTCACCAAGGAATATGTCACGATAAACTATAACGTAAATAGTATAGGGAACAATAACCCAGTATATATACAATAATGCGGTAACAACAAAAATAAGGTAAAAATACACTAATGAATATACGAGAATTATTGGTGACATAGTCCAGCCAACAAGCCTAAGTTTGCGGAGCATTATTCATAAAATGTATAGTCTTCTATCTCGATAATGTATACAACCTCTCTAATGAACTCTCGCTCCCTCTCAACAATGTGATACATGAGGGATTTGAGTGATACCTACAAATTAAGTGACGTACATGGGTATTTATGGAAACACACTCCAACAAGCCCTCAGAACTTCAATCCTAGATTGAATACAACTTGGAATCTAGGCTTTTATCTTATAAATTGATAACTTTTTTTAGTTGTGTAGCCCACTTCAATATAAACTACTAGTAAGAGAGACTTGGGAGAAAATTATATTCATGGAATCATGGCTTTTTTCGAAGGCTGAAAAGGAAGTGCTTCTCAAATGGATTTGTCAAGCTCTCCCACTTATTATATGGGAACCTTCTAATTTCTAAATCTATATGTGATTCACTCCAAAATGTAACGACCTGTTACCTTAAGCTAGTGATTGATAGTAATTAACCCGAGTTAGGCTTAGGGTTAAGATCGACGTACCTCGATTAGCGTGTGCGTACGTTTGCATGACGTTTGGTATTTGTTTGGATTGTGAAATTAAAATATAAATAGGTTGTGTATATTAACGGGATATATACAAACCTATAATAGATAAAATACACGATAAGCCATGAAATACTGGTACACTATAAGCGACGAGGGAGTCGTGACATGAATGTGCACACTCGTGGCTACACGTAGGCGTGAAAGGTGGGTTTATCGGCGAAGAAATATGTAAGTTATATATATTTATATATAAGGATATATATATTTATATAAAAATATATATTGAAATTAAAAAGAAAATGAAATTATATAGATTGTTTGATCTTCTCGAACGAAGTGTAAGTTTAGGATGTGTAAAAATTCGTGTCACGATAGCACGTGTCACTTTAGCGCATCAATGACCAGATCAATCTCGAAAGGACGCGATGCGTATCTTGAGGAAATATATATATAAATAAAAAAGTTGATAATTATCAACTAATTAATTTCATTCGAACGTAAAGGAGGGTTAGGGAATTCGATTCCGATTGAGAACAATTGTCTGAGGTGCATAATCGAGCTCAGTTGAGGAGTTTAATCGATCACACAATCGCGAGCATCGTATAGGTATAATTTGTTTTAGTGTTTATCAAAGTTGGAATATATGGTGATGCTAGGAATTGTGGTTATTTGAGCTGTTTGTTGATCTATTATGATTACTCACCTCACTAGAGGTTATTCTCGATCTAATTTGGATGAATTGTGACTGGTTGTGATGATTTGGAGGTGTTTTGGAGAAATTGGAATAGCAGAACAGTGATGTTGTTGCAGGTATGATGCGCATAGCGCGCTAGGCTTGGCCCATAGCGCGCTATGCGTACTAGGAGGATGAACTTACATGTAGGTGCTACGCACACCTAGAACAGTGCAAAACTGATTGTAAATAGGGTGTTTTCTCAAGTTGTTTAGGGGCTGTTCTAGGGGTTTTAATAGACTTTAATATACATATATTAACTAAGAATGGTCCATGATAGGTGTTGATTAACCGGGAAAGAGTGATGGACCAATATGTTGAGGTTCGATGGCGTAATGGAGGAAGGGGTGGCTGAGACCTGGATATTGGAAATGGAGCAACGCTTTGTTGCTGTTGATGTTGAGGATCAGTTTAAGGTTAAACTAGTTACCTTTTTACTGATAGACTCTGCGAGGAAGTGGTGGAATTCCCTAGAGAGAGAAGGGAAGACTGTCTCTACATGGTCGCAGTTTAGGACAGTACTCTATAGACATTATTTCCCTAAGTCAGTTAGGAACCAGGAGAAGACTGAATTCATTCAATTGAGACAGGGGGCGATGTATGTTAGGGAATATGAATAGAGATTCACTGAGCGGAGTGAATTTGCTCCGAAAATATTAGAGCTGGAGTAGAACAAGATTGAATTGTTTCTCGGTGGGCCTAACTATGAGATTACGATTGTTGTTTCTTTTCATCCTCGCACTAGCTATGCTTTTATATTCGAGAGTGCTATGGATGTAGAAGCAGCTATTCTACCTAAACTAGTAGGAATAGTTGCTGCACCACCACCAGTACCACAATATCCTAGAATTTAGAGAGTCAAAGAATTTGGTTATTTTTAGGCAAGAAAGAAGCATAAGAGAGTAGGAGGCACAACTACACCGTCAGGTTCTGCGGTAACTACATTTTTCAGTGCACCGGTTGCACCAGTATCTCAGGCTTCAGTAGCCAAATCACCTTTGCCGCCTGCACAATATAGAGGTAGAGGCAGGGGAAAGGCCCAATCTTCACAGAAACTGAGTGGATCGAAATAGGTGTCACAGGCCAGTAGATTACCACAGAGGGCATCAGTTATATGCTACAAGTGTGGGTAGACATGGCACATTGCGAGGGAGTGTTCCATGTTGCCGACCACATCAGTAGGCTAGTGGAGGGGGCAGATCCAGAGGTTAAACAAAGGCTAGTGGAAGGTATATTAAATATTTGTGGTTGAGATATGCATACTTTAATTGATGCTGGTTCTACAGTTTCATTTATTGCTGGAAGAATGGTTGATGAATTGAAATTGAAACCTATTAGAGCCGAAACATTTTTTATTGTGAGTGGGAAGGTTTATCCTAACCTGATCTGTGAGAGATGTGTAGTCAAAATTGGGGAGAATGAGTTTCCAATTGATCTGAGGGTAATGGAGTTCCTAGAATTCGATGCATTATTAGGGATGGATTGGTTATCAGCTTACCATGCTAGTATTGACTGTTTCCATAAGACAGTGATCTTTCATATTCCCAAACTTTCTAAAATTATAGTCTATAAAGGCTATAATCCTTCACGATTAGCAACTCGTAGAAGGGAAACTATTCCTAGAAATTTAGAAGTTATGGCGGGAGTTATTACCTTTGGAGAGCCTGGACAGGAACTTAAGGTTAATGAGATACCCGTGGTTTGTGAATTCCTAGAAGTATTTCCATCTGACTTGCCTGGATTACCACCGCCACGTGTCATTGACTTCATCATTGATCTTATTCCTGGTACCTAACCTATATCTATTCCCCCGTACCGTATGACACCGAAGGAATTGCGTGAGTTATAAACTTAGCTTGAGGAGTTGCTTCATAAAGGGTTTATTCATCCTAGCATGTCACCGTGGGGAGCACCTGTTCTTTTATGAAGAAAAATGACAAAACCCTACGAATGTGCATCGATTATAGACAGTTGAATCGGGTGACTATCAGGAACAAATATCCATTGCCTAGGATTGATAATTTGTTTGATCAGTTGAAGGGTGTCAGATATTTCTCGAAGATTGATTTGAGGTCTGGTTATCATCAACTGAGGATCAGGGATAAGGATATCCCGAAAATAGCATTCAGTACTCGCTATGGGCATTTTGAGTTTACAATGATGCCGTTTGGGCTCACTAATGCTCATGCTATGTTCATGGATCTGATGCGTAGGGTGTTTAAACCTTATGTTGACCAGTTTATTATCATGTTTATCGATGATATTTTGATCTATTTGAAGACTGAAGAAGAGCATTCGCACCACCTCAGAGTTACATTGTAGAATCGGAAGGATAATCGACTGTATGCCAAGTTTAGTAAGTGTGAATTCTGGTCTTTAGTGTTCAAATTTCTAGGACATGTGGTTAATGTTGAGGGTATATCTGTTGATCCAACAAAGGTTGAGGCAATAAGAGATTGGCCTATTCCTACCACAGTGTCAGAGGTTTGTAGTTTTCTGGGGTTAGCGGGTTATTACAGACGGTTTGTTGAGGGATTCTCTTGTATTGCTCTGCCAATGACTCTGCTAACATAGAAAGATGTATAGTTTCTATAGTCAAATGAGTGCAAAGCTGCTTTCAAGGAGTTGAAAGACAGATTGACTACGACACATGTCCTACATTACCTAAAACGGGGAAGGAATTGGTGATTTATACTAATGTTTCTCATTTAGGCTTGGCTTTGTGTCTTGATGCAGGACGGCAGAGTTGTAGCTTATTCTTTGAGGCAACTCAAGGTTCATGAAAGAAATTATCCAGTTCATGATCTTGAGCTAGCTGCAGTAGTTTTTGCCTTGAAGATTTGGACGCACTATCTATTCGGAGAGAGGTTTAAAGTATTTTCAGATCATAAGAGTCTGAAATACTTATTTACTCAGCGCGAATTAAATATGAGGCAATGTATATGGCTTGAGTTTCTCAAGGATTATGATTTCACTCTAGAGTACCACCCAGACAAAGCGAATATGGTTGCTGGTGGCTTGAGTAGGAGAAGAACAAGCAGAGAGAATGTAGCTACTGTTAGAGCTTCTCAGTTCAGACTTCTTGAGGAAGCTTCAGTGATGATGATTCGTGAAAGTCCAGTTGGCACATCATCAACTGGGAGAGCTAGTTCCGACACTACTAATCTATTCTTCTGTGCTCAAATTCGAGCTGAAACGAAGATGATTCAGCGGGTGGTAGATAGTCAGAATGGATCAGGAATACGTAGCACGTCGAGAGTTAGTAGCTAGTATAGATCATCCTGATTGCTCAGTTTCCGACGATGAGGCATTGCGATTTAGGGATAGATTATGGATTCCAGCTCAGCATCAGTTGAGGCAGGAATTGCTATGGGAATTTCATCGATCTCTGTACTCTATTCATCCAGGTAACATTAAAATGTATCGTAATATGATACATGTTTATTGGTGGCGTGGAATGAAAACTGACATTGCTAAGTTCGTAAAGAGATGTGAGATATGTTAGCAAGTTAAGGCTGAACATAGGAAACCTGAAGGGTTATTGCATTTACTGCCTATTCCTGAGTGGAAATGGGAACATATATCGATGAATTTTGTTTCTAGTCTACCTCTGAGTTAGTACAAAAATGATGCAGTTTGGGTTGTAGTTAACAGATTGACGAAATCTGCGCATTTCTTACCAGTTTTTATGCAAGATCCTCTTCACCATTTATATGAGGTATACGTACGTGAGGTGTTGAGATTTCACGGGGTTCCAGTGTCGATTACTTCAGATAGGGATCCAAGATTCACGTCCAGGTTGTGGAGTGAATTACAGAGCCAGCCGGGAACTGTGCTTAACCTCAGTTCGACATACCATCCTCAGACTAACAGACAGACTGAGCGGTTGATACTGGTGCTTGAGGATATGCTTCGAGCTTGTGTCTTAGAGTTTGGAGGTAACTGAGAGAAATATATTCCTCTGTGTGAGTTCTCTTATAATAATAATTATCAGGCTAGTATCGGAATGGCTCCATTTGAGGCACTATATGGTCGGCCTTGTCGATCACCGGCGTGTTGGGTAAAGGTTGGAGATACAGTTTTATTAGGGCCGAGCTGATTCAGGACTACACAGAGAGGATACATCGGATTCGCCAACGTTTGACTATAGCACAGCTCAGATAGAAGAGATACGCTGACAAACATCATAGGTTTTTGGAGTTTTCAAAAGATGATTTTGTCTTATTGAAAGTCTTGTTGGGTTTTGGGGTTCAAACGCAATGGAAATTACAAAACAATTTTGACAAAAACCCCAACAGATCCGAATCTAATTCCATTAAAAATGTTTAAACCATGAAAACTTAATCATACCTCTGTCGCAATATACCTTTCGAAGGTTGATCGATCTCTAAGGCGCCGCTAACGACGAACGCCTCTACCAAGATCACACACGAACGGCGGCCGAGATTCGAAGTGCTAGCTTCGAGAGAATACCAAACCTTTTGTTTCTCTCGAAAACGATTCGAGCATACCAAAAAACCCCCAATTCGTTTCTAAAACGAAAATAGAGTTTCGACCATTAATCTTTTCTATGTGTGTTCTAACTTAAAGCGTCTATTTACACAACCCTTGTATATAGACGGTTAAGTAAATTACACATATACCCATACTTAAAGAAGTATAAGTGTAATACACCACAAAGACGTTTTTGTCATGAATTTTATCATATAAAATTCGTTTTTCTAAACCATCTTAAAATCTCGCAAAACCATTCTTAGTGTGCGACCCAATAGGCTCATACAACGTTGGCGATGTGTACCAAAACACATTTTGGTATACAAGTCATAAGCGACCTCTAGCAATACACTTATCATGAGAAACAACTATGACTTAATCCATGTGATGTTCTCATAGCGGGTCGTTCCAAAGACTTTGTTCCCTAACAAGTACTCGTGATCTTGATTTGTATCCCTATACGTATAATCATCATATGATCATCAATCAAGACTCACACTAGTCTTAATTCATTATAGTTCCCAAGATAATGATCGACTAGGGACATTTAGGATATTTCGCAAATACCCATGGATCTTATTATAATGTAAACATGAAAATTAATTATAATAAACAACAAATGAAATCCTCTATTTTATTAACTAAAAGTATTCATAAAGACAGTTAATGGATTGACCTAGGGCACATGGCCCAACATCTCCCACTTGCACTAGGACCAATCATACATGCATCTAATGCCTAATGATCTAACATGACCATCATGTTTTGCTTGTGGAAGAGTTTTTGTCAATGGATCCGCAACGTTGTCTTCAGTAGGTACTCTGCAAATCTTCACGTCTCCCCTCTCAATAATTTCTCTGATGAGATGAAAACGCTTGAGTATATGTTTGGATCTGTGGTGTGATCTAGGTTCCTTGGCCTGTGCTATTGCCCCGTTATTGTCACAATACAAACAAACGGGGTTAGCAATACTTGGAACCACACCTAGTTCGAAATGAACTTTTTGATCCAAATCGCCTCCTTTCTTTTCGCATCGTACGCCGCAATATACTCAAACTTTCATTTGTAGAATATGTCACGATCTCTTGCTTCGAAATTTTCCACTTTCATCGCACCCCCATTCAAAGTAAACACATATCCAGATCATGCGATCTAAAATCATCTATAGCGGTTTGAAAACTTGCATCTGTGTAACCATTTACAACTAGATCATTTTCAAAACCTCCATAGACCAAGAACACTTATTTAGTCCTTCTTAAGTATTTAAGGATGTTCTTTATCGCTATCCAAAGTGACTCTCACCAGGATCCGATCGATATCTCGCTTGTAGTGCTCAAAGCATATGATACATCGTGTCGAGTGCATAGCATGGCATACATGATAGATCCAATAGGCCGATGCATATGGAATCTTATTCATACGGTATCGCTCATCATTTGTCTTAGGACATTGAATCTTCTTGAGACTTATGCCATGAGACATTGGCAACAATCCTATTTTAGAGTCTTGCAAACTGAACCTATTCAAGACACCTTGTCTATGTAAGCACTCGACTTATACCGATTAGCCTCTTAGATTTATCCCTATAGATCCTTATCCCTAGGATATAGGCCGCATCTCCTAAGTCTTTCATTGAGAAACACTTCCCTAACCAAGACTTGACATTCTCGCAATGTTGGGATGTCATTTCCAATGAGTAATATATCATCAACATACGAGCACTAAAAATAACTACACTCCCACCGACCTTCTTGTATACACAAGGCTCATATTCGTTCTTAATAAAACTGAAATCCTTGATTGCTTCATCAAAACGAAAATTCCAACTCCGAAAGCTTGCTTTAATCCATAAACGGATCTTTGAAGCTTGCATACCTTCCTAGAATTCTCAGGATGTACAAAACCTTCAAGTTGTGTCATATATACGTCCTCAAGCATCTTTCCATTAAGAAATGCTATTTTTACATCCATTTTCCATATCTCATAGTCATAATATGCGGCAATGGCAATTAAAATTCTTATGGACTTAAGCATGGCTACTTGCGAAAAAGTTTCATCATAATCACACCTTGAGTCTGCCTGAAACCTTTTGCTACAAGTCTTGCTTTAAAAGTATACACTTTGCCATCCATGTCAGTTTTCTTCTTGAAAACTCATTTACATCCAATGGTCTTACCACCTTCAGGTAAATCAACCAAGTTCCAAACTTGGTTATCATACATGGATTGCATCTCAGAGTTCATGGCACTTAGCCATTTATCTGAGTCTGGTCCAGACATAGCCTCCTGATAAGTGGTGGGCTCATTTTGATCCATAAGCAACACATCACGACTATCAGTAATGAGAAATCCGAATCTCTCTGGGCTCATGTCTTACCCTACCAGTTTTACGTGGGCCTTGTGTCACTTGTGGAGGTTCAACTGTTCCGAACGTTGTTGAACTTCCGATGCGGTTCGTGTTTATCTTTGATTCTTGAACTTCTTCAAGATTTATTTCTCTCTCACTAATGTCTTTTGAAATAAACTATTTTTCCATAAAGGCACCATACCGAGCAACAAACACTTTGTTCTCAGCGGGATTATAAAAGTAATATCCTTTTGTTTCCTTAGGATACCCCACAAATAAGCACTTGTCAGATTTAGGTGCTAGTTTTTCTGAGACTTGTCGTTTTACGTAAGCCTCACAACCCCAAATCTTAAGGAAATACAAACTAGGTCTCTTCCCGTACCATATCTCATATGGTGTTTTATCAACCGCTTTAGAAGGAACTCGATTTAGAGTGAAAGTTGTAGTTTGTAATGCATACCCCAAAAGGATAATGGAAGATCTGCATGACTCATCATAGATCGAACCATATCTAATAAGGTTCGATTTCTCCTTTCAGAAACTTCATTCCATTGTGGAGTTGCTGGTGGAGTCAATTGGGAGACAATCCCATAATTTCTAAGATGATCATCAAATTCTTGGCTCAAATATTCACCACCTTGATCTGACCGAAGTGTTTTGATAGTTTTACCAAGTTGATTATGCACTTCATTTTGAAACGTTCGAAACATTTCAAATGATTCAGCTTTATGTTTCATAAGATATACATAACCATATCTGCTGAAATCATCAGTAAATGTAATGAAGTAATGATAACCTCATCTAGCCATTGTGTTTATAGGATCGCATACATCAAGTATGTATTAAACCTAATAAATCATTTGCCCTTTCACTGTGTCCAGTAAAGGGAATTTTAGTCATCTTGCCTAGTAAACAAGATACGCACGTTTCATATGTTTCTAAATCAAATGAATCTAGAAGTCCATCTTTATGGAGCTTCGTTATGCGTTTCTCATTTATGTGTCCGAGACGACAATGCCAAAGATAGGTTTGATTCAAATCATTTGACTTGAGTCTCTTTGTATTTAGGTTAAAGACTGGAGTATCAGTGGACCTTTTCATGCTTAGAATATAAAGACCATCACACAAATCAGCATTTGCATAAAATATACCTTTACGAGAAATGGAACATCTATTATTCGCAATAATAAAATCAAAACCATCCATATCCAAGCATGAAACAGAAATGATGTTTCTGCTCAAGACAGGCACAAAATAACAATTATTTAAAGTTAAAATAAGTCCACTAGGTAAGACTAAGTCATATGATCCAACAGCCAGGGCAAAGAACTCTTGCTTCATTCCCTACGCGGAGGATGACTTCTCATTTCTTCAACTTTCTACTTCGGTGAGTCCTGCACATTTATACAAATGTGAGATCCACATCCGTATCTAATACCCAGGAATCACTAGTAGATAAATTAATTTCAATAACATAAATACCTAGCGGTAGTCGCACTACCCTTTTTCTTCTTTAGATCTTCCAGATAGAGTTTGCAATTTCGAACCAATGTTCGGTGCATGGCGTAAATGACAATTTCCTTCCTTTCCTTTTGGGTGTTTTAAAGCGAGAACAGTGGGGCTTGACTTGTTCCATAGGCTTTGCGACAAAAAAAACGACCTTGGCAACTCTAGCCTTGCCTTTGCCTTTCTTCTTCATTCCCTTTCCCTTTTGGACCATCAACACATTACTAGAGGTTTCTTGATATTTTGTTCAGCAGTTTTGAGCATCAAATGCAACTCTGAAATTGATTTCTCCATATTATTCATATTGTAGTTCATCACAAATTGTGAGTAACTCTCCGGTAATGAATTCAGGATCAAATCCGTAGCCAACTCTTGGCTTATAGGAAATCCGAGTCTATCAAGCCGGTCAACATAGCCCTTCATCTTAAGAACATGAGGACTAACTGACGCACCCTCAATCATCTTGCAAGAATGTAGGTTCTTGACTGTCTCGAACCTTTCTTGCCTAGCTTGCTGTTGGAACATTTCCTTCAGTGTTACAACCATGTCGTAGGCTTCCATTAGTTCCATGTCCTTCTGAAGTTCAGGAACCATAGTTGCCAGCATAATACATGCAACATCAGTAAAATCGTTGACATGCTTATTATGCGCATCCTTCACAGCTTTCGTAGCATTGGCTGGTGGGTCCTCAGGGATTGGAGCATCCAGGACATACAACTTGCGTTCATGCTTGAGAACAATTCTCAAGTTTCTGAACCAGTCAAGAAAGTTAGTCCCATATAGCTTATCCTTCTCAAGGATGGATCGCAGTGACAGAGGATTATTGTTACTTGAAGAGGCCATTGATCTACAATAAAGATTATGCAAAGTTTATTTTAGTATAGAGGAATAGACTCCCACTAAATTAACAACCCTCCTAAAACATATTGTTTATTTAGGGGACTAAAATCCATATTTCACCTAATTCTATGACAGCTATGGCATGAAACACAGAACTAGATTATTTAGGTAGGTAACAATTACCAATTACATCTTATGTAATTTTAAGTACTTTTATGAGATACGGGACATCTTATGTCTTAGCATGTTTTTATCTCATCATGTGCCTAAAGCTCAAAACTATTTTGATAGCTTTATTAAGTCGGACCATTTTAAACATTTAGGTAACTCTTACCCAACTTGTCTTACCAAGATAACACAATACACTCAGCTATGGCTGAAACTATATTAGTATGATCGAGGCATTGACAAGTGTTTAAAATGGATGGCTCGAGACTTAAAATTTAATAGGGGGATTTTTATTCAGTTTTAGTGATTTTGTGTAAACAATGAAATATCAAATATTTTATTGATTTGTTCAATCACTAAACAATTTGGAAATTTTTATATTGTTCACTAATAAAAGAATTTTCGTGCTACTGGGATTAGTTAGACATGGCGGTCCCATTGGCCGTCAATGAGGTTTTTTTTTTTTTTTAGGAGACGAATTTCAATTTCGAAAATTAAAATTCATTATAGAAAATCATATTTTTCGCTGATTTTATTATCATAAATTAACCCCTTAATTTATCCGAAACTAAGTCAATTAAAACATTTTAATTAACCCGGGCCCACATCTAACTAATCATCTTATCCTAATCCAATTAGGACTTAAGATATTTGAATCCTAGCATATCACCAATAACAAGATTCTCGATATTTATCTCCTATCCAATAGGGATAACTAAACCGATTTTGCTAATATCTCATAATCTAATTTGTTATCTATCTCTTATCAAATAGAAATTTCATAACATAATAGATATAACGAGATAAATAAATAATTTCGAAAAATAATTATTTGCAATTTCGGTCCTCATCCAAATAATCACAAACATGTAATTGAATCATGAACTACTATCCCAATCGAACCTAATCATATTAGTTTCGAATTAATATTCAGACTTATACAATTTAAGAAACTTAAAACAATGTAACCTAAATATGCATACTGAATTACATAGATTTCATCCATGCATCAATACACGAAAAATAAAGATTATACCTAATGGTGTCATGGATCACGAAACACGAAATTCAATTCATTAAAATTATTCGAATTAACCTAACATGGTTAGTTGCATGTACTGAAACGATTTCAATTAAATCACGAATATATGTATCATATACACAAAACATGATAATAAATCTCAAAGAAAACTTATGTATATCACATATACATCAACTATTAACATGCTTTCAATCATATATCATGTATATATCGAAGAAAACATGCAATGAATTTAATGGAATCAAACTCGATGGCTCGATACCACTTTGTTGGGTTTTGGGGTTCATACGCGACGGAGATTACAAAACAATTTTGACAAAAACCCCAACAGGATCAGAATCTAATTCCATTAAAAACATTTAAACCATGAAAAATTAATCATACATCGGTCGCAATATACCTTTTTGAAGGTTGATCGATCTCTAAGCCACTGCCAACGACGAACGCCCTCTACCAAGCGGTCCACACACGAACGGCGGCCGAGATTCGAAGTGCTAGCT
Source organism: Stephania cephalantha (assembly GCA_039657325.1). Lineage (NCBI taxonomy): Eukaryota > Viridiplantae > Streptophyta > Magnoliopsida > Ranunculales > Menispermaceae > Stephania > Stephania cephalantha. The sequence continues at coordinate 9,478,561 of CM077573.1, read as the reverse complement.
TCGAGAGAATACCAAACCTTTTGTTTCTCTCCAAAATGATTCGAACGTACCGAGAAAACTCTAATTCGTTTCTAAAACGCAAATAGAGTTTCGGCCCTAATCTTTTCTATGTGTGTTCTAACTTAAAGCGTCTATTTATACAACCCTTGTATATAGACGGCTAAGTAAATTACACATATACCCTACTAAAAGAAGTATAAGTGTAATACACCACAAGGACGTTTTTGTCATGCATTTTATCATATAAAATTCGTTTTTCTGAACCATCTTAAAATCTCGCAAAACCATTCTTAGTGTGCGACCCAATAGGCTCATACAACGTTGGCAGTGTACCAAACACATTTTGGTATACAAGTCATAAGCGGTCTCTAGTAAGACATTATGACTACCCAAGTTGTATGAATATCAAATCGATACAACCTAATCAATAATGTACATAACATCCTTTTGTCACACGATATCCTTTCGATCAAACATAAGGCATTGAATTGTCATCCAGCATGTTTAATCGTACTAGTCTCGATCTCTAGGTAGACTGAAAACATCCAAGTGACATTGATCAATATCAATTCACTTAGACTAGGCCTTTTAACAGTCTAACTCATCGAGGGACCCACTGGATATCTCTATTTATATGAGAGGGACAAATTCTATCTCGATTACACTACTTCATCACATTGCTCACACAGTAACCAATCACAACCTTTATAATCGTCTGGTTAAAGACAACGTTTGATTGTGTCAAATCACTGTGTTCCTAATGTTGAAGTCTCTGGTAATCTCAAGTCGATGACCGAAAAATATACATATCATGAGAAACAACTATGACTTAATCCATGTGATGTCCTCATAGCGGGTCGTTCCAAAGATTTTTGTTCCCTAACAAGTACTCGTGATCTTGATTCATATCCCTATACGTATAATCATCATATGATCATCAATCAAGACTCACACTAGTCTTAATTCATTATAGTTCCCAAGATAATGATCGACTAGGGACATTTAGGATATTTCGCAAATACCCATGGATCTTACTATAATGTAAACATGCAAATTAATTATAATAAACAGCAAATGAAATCCTCTATTTTATTAACTAAAAATATTCATAAAGACAGTTAATGGATTGACCTAGGGCACATGCCCCAACAAGTCTTACCTATGAAGGGTTTGTATAGATCTGGGTTGCGGGGTAAGCTAGCTCCAAGGTATATTAGGGCGTTCAGAGTACATGAAAGGATTGGTCCTGTAGCTTACAGGTTAGAGTTACCTCATCAGCTTGCCGGAGTTCATAATGTATTTCATGTATCTATGTTACGTAAGACGGAGACTCAATTCACTCCAAGAATTGATTGGAATGAATTTGATCTTCGTGAAGACTTATCTTACGATGAACATCCTATTCAGATACTTGATCGTAAGATTCAGAGGCTGAGAACCAAAGAGATTCCTTTGGTTAAAGTGAAATGACAATTTCACGGAGATGATGAACTAACCTGGGAGAGGGAATCCTACATGAAGGAGCAGTTTCCATTCCTCTTCGAGACTACAGGTAACTTTAAGTTTACTTTAATTTCGAGGACGAAATTGCTTTAAATTGGGGAGATTGTAGCGACCTGTTACCTTAAGCTGGTGATTAGTACTAACCCAGATAATAGTTAACCCGAGTTAGGCTCAATGTTAAGATCGGCGTACCTCGATTAGCATGTTCGTGCGTTTGCATGACGTTTGGTGTTTGTTTGGATTGTGAAGTTAAAATATAAATAGGTTGTGTATATTAATGGGATATATACAAACTTATAATAGACAAAATACACGATAAGCGATAAAATATTGGTACACTGTGAGCGATGAGGGAGTCGTGGCATGAATGTGCACGCTAGTGGCTACATGTAAGCATGTCGGGTGGATTTATCGGCGAAGAAACACGTAAGTTATATATATATATATTTATATATAAGGATATATATAAATATATATTGAAATTAAAAAGAAAATGAAATTATATAGATTGTTTGATCTTCTCGAACGAAGCGTAAGTTTAAGATGTGTAAGAATTTGTGTCACGATAGCACGTGTCACTTTAGCACATCAACGACCAGATCAATCTCGAAAGGATGCGATGCGTATCTCGAGAAAATATATATAAATAAAAAGAGTTGATGATTATCAACTAATTCATTTCATTCGAACGTAAACGAGGGTTAGAGAATTCGATTCCGATTGAGACCAGTTGTCTAAGGTGCAGAATCGAGCTTAGTTGAGGAGCTTAATCGATCACACAGCTCGCGAGCATCGTATATGTATAATTTGTTTTAGTGTTTATCAAAGTTGGAATAGATGGCGATGCTAGGAATTGTGGTTATTTGGGCTGTTTGTTGATCTATTATGATTACTCACCTCACTGGAGGTTATTCTCGATCTATTTTGGATGAATTCTGACTGGTTGTGATGATTTGGAGGTGTTTTTTGGAGAAATTGGAATAGCATAACAGTGTTGCTGTTGCAGGTCTGGTGCACATAGCGCACTATGCATACTGGGAGGACGAACTGACATGCTGGTAGCGCGCTACCCACACCCGGATTAGTGCAAAACGATTTTGAACAGGGTGTTTTGTCAAGTTGTTTAGCGGCTGTTCTATGGGTTTTAATAGACTATAATATACATATATTAATTAAGAATAGTCTATGATAGGTGTTGATTAACCAGGAAAGAGTTATAGACCTGGAAGGCTAGGAAATCGGACTGGAACTTAGATCGAGGTAAGTACGGATTCACTTATTTATCAATATTGCCTTGCTATTTAGTATATATAGCTCATATAGTTGATAGAATGGAATGGGGGACTAGTTATACTATGATTGTTTTCAATAAATGGAAAACAGTGTGTAATGTGATCATGCTATAACTCCTGATTTTGAGAATAGGTTTATAGGATATGGGTTCCCTTCCCGACCTATATATAGCTCCTGCTCAATTCAATAGGCTGTATGGATTACATGCACATAAGAGGGTTTGGGATAGAACCAATGCGCTTAAATTGATGGGCTAGAGAGCATATCGACCAATATGTTGGTCTAGCAATCGTATTAATGGCGTCAGTGGGTAATCGACCCTAGTTTTATAAAATCAATGGGAATCACAGTGTAATAGTTCAAATTACTTGCTTTGCATCTTATTATGTATTGAATCTATATGCTTTTCATATTCTTGTTAGATATCTTTGGTGCATATTGCTATTGCATGATATCCTTGTTTACTATATGGAATGCTGATGATTAACGTGAATCCTTACTTACTGAGCAAGTTGGAGTGCTCACCCAAATTATCATTTCAGGTTCGCAACCTAGCACTTCGGGTAAAGGAAAATAGAAGATTTAAGAGTCTTTTGTCTTCTCTCTGATGTAATGATTATTTTTGTATATATATAACTCTGTTTGACATATTTTGATGTATATAAACAAGTTTGGGGTGATTTATAAATGGTTTGAGGTTTTGGTAAACTCGGTATTTCCGTATATTTGTATATATCGAAAAAGTTTTAAATTTTTCGCTGCGTAATACTTTGATATATTATTTCGATATGAATATTCATGTTGAGTTTAACAGGTATGGATGGAGAGGCTGCTGACTCTAATTAAGTCTTGCAAGGTTAGTGGGCTTAATTAGGGTTTTAGGCCGGGCATTGTCCCTAATTGAGATAGGGGATGTCACACAAAAAATGTTCTTTTTGGTGGGGTTCAAAGAGAGTAAAAAAAAAGGACTAAATTGGACTAGTCGGGAGAGGTTATGTGTTCGAAATTAGGAAGGAGGAATGGACTTCAAACAACTTCATAGCTTAAATTTGTGATGCTAGTAAAGCAAAGGTGGCATGTCTTAAATAACCCAAATGCGTTGATCTCACGAGTCTTCAAAGAAAAGTATTTTCCAAGATATACTTTTATGGAGGCCAAGAGTTGCGCCATAATCCAAATTACACTTAGAGGAGTATCATGGCTGATAAAAACTGATGCCCCAACAAGTAATGCAAAATTGAGAATGAAAGTAAACAAAACAAACCACAACACCTAGATCTTGTTTACGCAATTCGTACCTCCTGTCCTACGTCTGCAGGGACATGCCCAGGTGTAAGCTTCACTGAGAGAATGAGTAATAGATTTACATAAAGCTCATAACTAGTGATCCCTCATCTAGCTAGTGATCCCTCACCGAGCCTTGGCACACTCCTCACTTCCTTTACAATGAACTTACACTATTACCTAAGATCCCCTTATGACCAAGCTCCCCTAGGTCGTATGTATGTAAAACAAATAAGGACAAATTGGTGTTCGTTTTATCTCACAGTGAATTGAAATTTCACTCTTGTCAGAGAATGAACTGCCAATTTTTGATTACAAAATATATAAAGAAAGCCTAGAATACAATTTGAAAAAAATCCCATGCATGCATGTCTTCAATCATAAGTTGGCAAATCCCCCATTTTCTTCATTCTTCAATTCACACAAGGATAGACTCCCGAGAGAATATTTCTTCACCAATTTTGGTCTCCAATAGAGGTTTTAAAACCTTTATTAAAGATAGGTGTTATTAAATAGCACCCAATTAATAGGGGTTTTAAAAAACCTCTATGTAATATATGTATTAAAAATTAAAACATAATGCATTCTCACGTGGTATTTAATAACACGGTTTTCAAATCTCTATTAAAGACAAAAAATATTCTAGTGCTTGCAGGTTGTCCAGTATATCCTCGCTTACTAGATACTTAAAGAATATTCTTGGAATTTGTCTAACTATATGTTTGATCCTTGGTGAGATGTTATGCTGGTCAGTCAAGAACAAATTGTATGTGTCCACAAATAATGTCTTGTGCGCGCAACACCTACAAAAAAAGCTTTCAGCAAGCCACAAGATATAAGTGATCTTGCAATATTCTTTTCTTACCGTATCAAAGTTGTGCAAATAATGATAATCAAAGAATTCTACCTTAACAATGGCGCCACGAATTGTTCTTAAGAAGGGTTGTAGGTGGAGAATTTGTGATGGAATTACGATCAATGTTTGGCGAGATCCGTGGTTAAAAGATGATCACGACTTTAAGATAACTACTGTACCTCCAAAATATATGGGTGACTTATTAGTTGGCGATCTAATGATCCCCTACTCATCGCGAATGAGATGCAGATTCAGTTAAGGACTTATTTAATGAGGGCCGCTAAAGGCACCCCACCTTTTCATGAAGGCACCCAAATTATTTGTAAAAATTCCAAAGAAAATTGGAAAAGACCATTTTGCCCTCGTATATATAATGATTCAAACCCCACAAATCATTTTGACAAAGAAAAATGGCACCCCACCACCAAGCTTGAACCACAAAGCCACATTGCGTTTGGCGAGCGTTTATCGATTCTTGCGGATTGACATCATCCGACACGACGATGTAACAATGTTTGACAACCATATGATGGTTTCTTAGAACTGTTTAGTTGGGTAAAACCGTGAAAATGATGATTTGTTTGTCAACGTAGGGTTTGGTAATTTCCTCAAATCCGAACTTGTTTCCACTATATAATGGAGGATTGTACTTTACTACGGTGCAAGAGGAGGTTGAACTTGAGGTAATTTTGCGAATTTATCATTGTGTTTTTTATAAGGTTATCCGAAGTTTCGTCGATGTGCGCGATTGTTTCGGCCTCGCAGACCGAGATATATTGAAATGTCTCGGTCATAGAGGAGGACCGAGCTTACTCTAACCCTCTCGCCGAGTGTACAATCGAGAGTAGAAGAAAATTCTCGGTTGTACACCACCGACGCCACATTACCTATCACTAATTGTAGCTCTCGTCATGTCTCGGCGGAGATAATCGAAGTATTCTCGGCCATGCGTAACCAAGACACTCGTGAACTCTTCCGCCTTCGTGGCGAGATGCAGTTCCCAAAAATTTAGCTTCTCTCTCGGCCATGCTTGGCGAGACAAGCTAACACGCCTCTGGCTCCGTGTGGCCGAGAACCGCGATTTCCCAATTTTTTTACCATTCTACAAACCGCCACACACACATTACAACTACTCTACCAAATGTAACTTAATTATACTATAAACGTAACTTCAAACGATCGATTTCGCGCAAAATCTGTGTGTTCGACGATCTTCAACCGAGCCCTAATTTGGAGACGAAATCGGCTCACACCACGACCCTACGAACTGCAAAAAAGTCGTAAACCGAAGGAGAAACACAAGGCGAGACACGGAGACACGATTTCGGAGATTCCTCTCACTGGTCGGTTCAAACCAAATGGTTTCTTGGAGTCAAGATCGGTGAAGGTGGTGGAGGGGGTGGTGGGGTGCAGCGGGTTTTTTTCGTGTTTGTGCAGGAGGGGTACTTTCAGGATTTCGTGTGTAATTTTTGGGTGCCCTTGGTAATTTGTTTTGTGCCCACATTAAACGGTGGGGTGCCCTCATTAAACGGTGGGGTGCCCTTAGCGGCCCTCTATTTAATTCAAGAGATGCGTCTCTCATTAAACAAATCATGTTGAGTCGAAGGGCATCGAAAAAATCATTTGGCATTTCTCGAAAGATGGTAAATATCAAGTTCGCTCAGGTTAAAAAGCCAATTTATGGGAATTAAAGATAAATATTCAAAACTTTTTCAATTTTGAACCCTGGACTCCGAAGTCAGTCTCTGCGCTCTCGCGGGTGAAACTCCAGCGAGGCTGTGTTGAGGAATCGATACCATCATCTCGCCTCATCTGCTTACATCGATCACTGTAGAAATCGAGTGATTGAGTACGGGGCGGAGGGGATCCACGGGAAGGTGGAATGGTTCTTCGACTTTGATGGAGGCTGGGGTAGAAAGTAGGGATGAGAGTTGGGTAAAAGGTGGTTAGAAAAGGGAATAGGGACCAAACGACGCGTAAGACAGAGGCGATGCGTTACTTTCAAGAACCCCCAATCTCGTTCCACATCGAGCGGAAGTTCTTCGAAGTGATGCGGAGGATTCAAGGGGGGATTAGCGTTTCCGTATCCACAAACCAGGCGAAATTTAAGGTGATATTCTGCCATGAGGAGGTGTTTTGGCTCACTAGGATTTGTGAGCAAATGGCAGAGGGGGCGATCGAGACACAACAAGAAATTGTGAGGGCGAATGGTGTCATGATTACTGTTAATTTACTTAACAATAACAGAGGGAAGGCTTTCAGGATCTGGCAATACATGAATCAAAAGAGTGGAACTCTTATTGTCCCGGCAGGTGCGTAGGGAGAGGGATGGGAAAGGTGGGTGAGTACCTATATCAAGAATCTTTTCCGAGAAGGAAATGATAACACAGAATATCAGGCCACTAAAACAGTGGGGTTTTGCCTTGGTGATCTTCCGCTCTGTCCACATCTCGGAATGGGAGGTCATAGCGGATCATCTTCAACGAAAGATGAATAGGCCCATTTTGCTCAAACCGTTCGACGACGACAGGATTTTACTACCGTGCACGGACTACAGGGATCGCAAGACGGTGATGGCAATGATCAGGCGGCCAGAAAATTCCATGGTCAAAAGCGTCGTCAAATGGTCTCATGAACTATATTGGAAAGATCATAGGATTGGGGGCAGTGATGTGTGGATAGAAATCATCAATCTTCCATTAAATCTGTGGACCCTCAAGGCATTCGAGTTGATTGGGGAGAAATTTGGGGGTCTCCTAGAAGTAGATGAATCGACGAGATCTTAGTCATCTATAGAGAAGGCTGTGCTCAAGGTGAGGGGGTCCAAGACAGGCTTCTTCTCAAGCTTGGTGGAGTTCCCGTGTTGGGATGATTCGATCGTCCTTCGAACCCAGAGGAAAGAGGCGCCGATGAAGGTCCTAGATACTTCCATCATGTTCGCGGCGGCTCCGGCGACTCTGATCCTCCGGGAGGGGAAAGAAGCGATTCCCGAGATCTCTGACGCGACCCATGTGATGTCTAACACAGCGACTATGCAGAGTACTGCTGGAAGCTTTCGAAAAAAGTCAGACCTCTAAACCGAGTGGGCCGTGGGCCAAGGAGGAAGGCAAGCCCAAGAAAAAGCAAGTACAACTGTCTTTGCTCGAATGTCTCTCTAGGAAACCTGCCCGGATTTGCGAAAAGCCCAAGAAATATGTTCAACCATCCTTACATCAGTTCCTAAACAAAAACAGGATTCAACATAAATGTTTTAAATGGGCCAACTTTTGAAAGCAGAGGAGAGCTTGCACCAGGCCCAGACATTGACAAAACCACCTCTTCAAATCTATCTATGGTAAATGAGGGGGGGACGAGGGGTGCGACGACCACGATGGTACAGGAGGCCATACAACCCTCATTGGCGAGGGCACCTTCGAGGATAAACCAAGAGAGGGGTTGCTTGTCGGATGGCGTGATCCATGGGCGAAACATACAGGTGAGACTGCTCAGGAGCCCCACTTCAGTGATTAGGGACAGTGAAGATCTGGTGGTTGAACAGATAGCCGAGGAGGAAGGGATTGACGTTTCGACTGAAGGTAATCCAACTCAAGTGATTAATTTGGATTTCGAGAGCAGTGTAGGGGCAGTTAGAGGAGGAGGGGGCAGAGGATGGTCGTCTTTTTGATATGGCAGAGAATGAACTTGCCCGACCAGAGGCTGCTAACGCTAATCAAACGACAATGACGAAAGTCCGAGCCATCACAGACCTCTTCGCTAAACTTGAGGCCGAAGGTGTAACACTTAGCCCTTTTGAATTAGAAGGGATGACACCTTAGGTGAAGTGGTGGCAGTAGGTGACATTTAGGTATCCGAGGTGGGACCCACGTGTTACGGATCAAAGATCATAAATTATCTGATCTATTATACACTATTTCGATGCGAAATAAGGTTAAATGGAGTGTAGACGCGGTGTCCATGAGTTCCGGAGTGCATGAGAAAATTTTATCTAATTTTAGTAATTTTGAGGTTTTGTCTCGAGATACATGTCGATACGAGTTTCGTGCAAGTATAAATGACGACCCGAGCAAACTGTTTCAAGTTTTGCAAAAAATATTTACAAGTAAATTTGAAAATTCGAATTTTGAACTTTAAATAGACTAAATGAGACGACGTGGGCCCCATACCCTGATTTGCGTGCGAGACTAGTTGTTTGGAAGTTTTGGATCGCTTTGGTAAATTCTCCAACTTTTGGCAAAATTATGGTATTTCTCGGGGATTTATTTGGACGTAAATTAAAAAGATAATCACGAAATTAAATAAAATAATAAATAAATTGATGGACGCTTAATGACACTCGGGGTCGAGGGTGGCATGCATGTGATGTACGTTAGTGTACATGCCCGAGGTTGGTCGTTGGCGCGTGTGGCGAAGTTATGGCCGCGAAAATATATAGGTGTATATATTTATATATATAATATTTATATATATAATACAGTTTATATTTAAATATATATAAATGAATACTATAGTTTAAAATCAAATAAAAAAATACATTGGATGCGCATCGAGATACGTGTAGCATGATTATCGAGGAATTGAAATTGTTGGACGATTTGGTGGCGGTTGGTGAGGTGTATACACGTCTCGATTTGTGTGTAAGTCTGGATCGCAGGCAGTGTGAAATGAGACGAAGTTTGTGCGAGATCATGTTTCGAGTTTTGTGTCGGTTGACCTTGTTTAAGGTTGAGATTGAGTCCAAATTGGTGCAAGTTTGGTTAAATATGGCAAAATGATTGGTCCATAAGGGTTCCATATGTCATGGACAATGTTAAGATTTTTAGGGTTTTGGTGTGACCGAAACCAGTGTTACGGACCTTTCATAAAGATAGACTGTTTGTCGAGAGTTTGGTTCGATTTGTTGAAAAATCGGATTGAAAACGGGCGCCCGAAATCAAAACAAGTCAAAATAAAAATTTTTAGAATTAATAAATAAAAAGAAATTAAACTACTGAAAAGCAGCTGAGTGTTTAATTATAAATAAAAAAAAGAAAAAAAATCAATCGATTCATTTTATACATTTCTACATACCCTTCCACCAATTCCTTCGCTCGCGGAGCTCCCTACGTACGATTTTCGCTCAGTTTCTTTCGCAAAACTGTAGAGTATCGCGATGCGGTCAATTCAAGCTAAATTTCAACTGTGGAAACGAGGTATTCGGCTTGCAATTTGTTAAATTCTCAATGCCAGACATTTTTTTCTCAATTCAATTTGAATTCTCTCAATTTTTCGATTTATTTCGCGGGGTTTTGATAGAAATTGGTAAGAATTGTTGTTAATTGTTATATTTGATTGATTTACGTCAATTTAGAATAAATTTCACCGACGTGGGTTTGAGTTTTTATGAGGTGAACTAGTGCAATTCAGTCGATAACTATTTTAGAGATATTTTAATAGTTGATATCGATTATTAGTTTTAATCCAATTTGACTCCACGGGCTGTGAAATTATTTTGGTGTTGGTATCGAGTGGTTTCATGACGTTTGTTGTAGAGTCTTGAGGATTTAATTGCGAAAATATTAATTTGGAGAAGTTTTTTTAGCTCAAAATAAATAAAGTTTGCCTAGTTGACATACCATATTGGAAAATTCATAACTTCTTCGTAGGTGATTCGATTTAAGTGTTCTTTGATTTTATGGAAAGTATAACATGCGTACCATAAGTTCCTTTTAGGTCTTCATGACAAATATTTAGGTTTTTCAAGGTTAAAAATTTACCCCAAGTTAGCTAGTTGAAAGCTAATTGAAACAGTTATATAAATTAATGTTTTCGAAAACTGTTCTCAAGCGTACTTTGGCCGCAGTTTTCATTGGTTTCGTGATTTGGTTTCACTTGAAGCGTGACCCATAATATGATTGAATATGCAGGGAAGCTATTAGAACCATCTTCATGGTGATCCACGTGATTTGGTTTCACTTGAAGCGTGACCCATAATATGATTGAATATGCAGGGAAGCTATTAGAACCATCTTCAAGGTGATCCGACGCTTCGGGAACCCCGAAAATTAAGCTCAAAGTTGATTTGGTTGTAAGTAAACCCTACAATGATTTTTACTATTGATTGTATATTTTTGTAGCTGTAATTGTATCATAGTCTGCATTGCATTTTATTATTCTTAGTTATGCATATATAGAGCGGATGAGAGGGATAAGCTTGTTTCGGCGTCTGGTTTAATTGAAACTAGGTTTCAATCCTGCTTCTACGCCGTCTAGTTAGATTAGCGGAGTCTAACGCAGACAAGTTATCTCTGCATTTCATGATCTCTTAATACTGTCTATGTACTATTTTTGGAAGTCGACGTCTGATTATAGTTAGGAGACAACGACAGAGTGTATTGCATGTCACGTTGACGCATATATTTTATTGTTTATTTGAAAATGTAATTACATGTCTCCATGCATCAAACTAACAATTGCAGGAGTACAGATCAATGTAGGAATTTACTTACCTGACATATTTGAGTTGTTTTTGATGATGTCAGATTCGACATGAAGACAAGGGACATAAGGACAAGACTCGAAGATTGTGGTGATTATTCTCATGTTATAAATTTAATTTTATGGTTTTAAATGGTTTATATATATTGTTTTGAGATTCTCGGGGTGAGTGTAGGACTTCAGATTTTGTTGAATAGTTATGAAAGTCTCCTAAGTTAATTAAAATAATGTAGGAAGGTTTATATTTCAGTTTTGGTGTATTTTGGAGTGTAAAGTTGAAATTAAGTTATCGGAGACTTTAAGTTAGTTTAAAAGTTCGATTTTGATATATATTATGAATTGTGGGGAGTTGTGAGTCCTTCGAGGCATCTCTCTATTCTGTTGTCTATTAGGTGAAAGTTTTTTAGCATGCCATTTTTAAGGGAGGTGTTGCCAAAATTTTTATGAAATATGGATATTATTTCTGAATTTGCTCCAGTTGAATAAATCATGAAATATGTTTCATTGAGGATATAAATCTAGTTCTGAAACTTATAAAGGATTGAAATAATTGTTATTTTGAGGTCAAAGTTGTAAAGAATAGATTAGGTTGACTAGATTATCAAAGGATTAAGGTAATCTTGGCCGGTCGGTCGTCTTAATGGCGAGGGGGCTGACAAACTTGGTATCAGAGCCTAGGGTTGGCTCATTTGAGGATAAACTTTGGTTGAAAATCAAAGGGTAATTGTGCGAGATTAACTGGGAAGTGACTGTGAGCCGGGATGTTTTTGTTATTATGTTATATTTCTATTGTAAGTATGTATTATCGCTAGATATACGATAGGAAGTTTTTTCTCCTTTTCCATTCAATACTTAACTCATAAGATACGATGAGTAAGATTCGCGACGGATAATTAAAAAAGAAAATAGACTTATTAAACAAAACTGAACGTGATTAGAAATGAAATAGACTCGAGAAGTCTAAATTCACAAGGATATTGTAAGTAGTTTGGTACAAATATAACTAATGAAAGTATCAGTTATGAAACTTATAGTTGTTAGAAAGGAAATCCAAATAATTCAAGTATATAAGTACTGAACATGGATTTCTTGAAAATCGAAAGTATCGAACTATTACAAATATAGAACGGTCAGGAAAATGTTAAAATAGTCTCAACAAGGAAAACGAAGACACGTGGCTTTCGAAAGTAGAAATTGATTAGATAAACTGAATTTGACTGGAAATCACAATGAGATTGCGATAGAACTAATCAAGTTATTTAAGTCGATCTATTATAATAAAATTCTTTGAGGCAAAGTATTTTTTTCTTTCCGAAACAAAACGTCAAATGAATAATAGAATAAAACCATGGTTTAAAACAATCAAATAACTTCTATATAGAAGTACTGAAAACTTTGATTATTTATTACTCAAATTACTTATGCATAAGTGACGTTTAGTATAGTGGTTCTATGAATTGAATAAAGTACTGATAAAATGAATGAAAATACAAGAGTTAGAAATAATCTTTGTTAACACCAGATTAGGTGTTGTTATGAAACAAAGATCAGTGAAATTTCTAACTTGAAAATGAAAAAAAAATTGTAGTGATTAGATCAACGTGTTAGAAGTTAAGGTGTTGGGGAAAATAGTTTAATAATAGCTTGGATTAGGTATTAAACATCAATACAAGTGATTTTTTTTTAGATTCGAAGTACTCAATAATAACTTCTAACGATATTAAATGATGCCTATCACTACAGCTTAAAATATAATAAATGAAGAGATAAACCTATTAATTGAATATCAATAAGGGATTTATATAGGACGTCAGTTTGAGCTCCTATATCGCAAGAATTTCCATTAATATGAATTAAATGATTGAAACAATATCCTTTAAGACTTTGATTAATCATTAAGTTAATCAAGGTATTGGAAATTCAAATTCTTCTAACAAGTGAATTTGTCAAAAAATAATTTGATGAATAGTAAGATATAAAGTTATCTTACACAGTCTCTTGAAAAGTACTAAATTTCTTTTTGAGAAAAAAAGAAAAGTCGAGAAATCTGAGACTAATAGAAACAAATTAAGGCAATAACAAACAGTAGAACTGTTTGAGTCGCAAAATTTCTTCGTTTCGAATAAAGGTTAGTCAGGGAAGGCTTGAATTGATTGAATTATCATAGAAGTCATTGTATCCTTAACTAAGTATTTGAAAAGATAAAAAATATAAATTGTTTTTCTAAGTCAATATTAAGGAGCAGTAAGTGGCATGGTTGTTGATGTTGGGGCATGTGCCCTAGGTCAATCCATTAACTGTCTTTATGAATACTTTTAGTTAATAAAATAGATGATTTCATTTGCTTGTTTATTATAATTAATTTGCATGTTTACATTATAATAAGATCCATGGGTATTTACGTAAATATCCTAAATGTCCCTAGTCGATCATTATACTTGTGAACTATGATGAATTAAAACTAGTGTGAGTCTTGATTGATTATCATATGATGATTATACGTATAGGGATACAAATCAAGATAACGAGTACTTGTTAGGGAACAAAGTACTGGACCGACCCGCTATGAGAACATCACATGGATTAAGTCATAGTTGTTTCTCATGATATGTATATTTTTCAGTCCTCTGACTTGAGATTACCAGAGACTTCAACATTAGGAACACAATGATTTGACACAATCAAACGTTGTCTTTAACCGGACGATTATATAGGTTGTGATTGGTTACTGTGTGAGCAATGTGATGAAGTTGTGTAATTAAGATATAATTTGTCCCTCTCATATAAAGAGAGATATCCAGTGGATCCTCGATGTGTTAGGCTCATTAAAAGGCCTAGTCTAAGTGCATTAATATTGATCAATGTCACTTTGATGTTTTCACCTACCTAGAGATCGAGACTAGTACGATTGAACATGTTGGATGACAATTCCATGCCTTATGTTTGATCAAAAGGATATTGTGTGACAAAAGGATGTTATATACATTATTGATTAGGTTGTATCGATTTGATATTCGTACAACTTGGGTAGTCATAATGTCTTGCTAGAGGCGCTTATGACTTGTATACCAAAATGAGTTTTGGTACACCGCCAACGTTGTATGAGCCTATTGGGTCGCACACTAAGAATGGTTTTGCGAGATTTTAAGATGGTTCGAAAAAACGAATTTTATATGATAAAATTCGTGATGTAAACGTCCTTGTGGTGTATTACACTTATACTTCTTTAAGTAGGGGTATATGTGTAATTTACTTAATCGTCTATATACAAGGGTTGTATAAATAGACGCTTTAAGTGAGAACACATATAGGAAAAGATTAAGGGCCAAAACCCTATTTTCGTTTAGAAACGAATTAGGGTTTTCCGATGACGCTCTGATCGTTTTGGAGAGAAACAAAAAGGTTTGATATTCTCTTGAAGCTAGCACTTTGAATCTCGGCGCCGTTTGTGTGCTGATTTCTGGTAGAGAGCGTTCGTCGTTGCGCGCCTTAGAGATCGATCAACCTTCGAAAGGTATATTGCGACAAAGGTATGATTAAGTTTTCATGGTTTAAACGCTTTTAATGGAATTAGATTCGGATCTGTTGGGGTTTTTGTCAAAATTTTTTGTAATTTCCGCTGCGTATGAACCCCAAAACCCAACAAATTGAGCGAAAGTTTTGGTAAATTTAAAAGAGACTAAGATTGAGATCAATGTGAGAATAGCTAAGATTGACAAAAACCGAACGGAATAGACTCTATATATAAAATAAAATGAGACCTAGAGATGACTTGTGATTGCTGGAAGTGACACGAATGGACTCCTTTAGTTAAGACCAGACACTGGAGTAGTTGTGCATGACTAAAAGTCTGAGTAACTCCGTTTCATAATCACGATTCATTCACATCGTAGAAGACTGGTGTGATGCTTCCACTTGTCTTTGAATAATCAAATGAATGGGTGATAGTCGGAATAAAATAGTCTATGAAGTCTCATCAGAGACAATTGAAAGCTTAAGTATAGGCAATTAAATGGTCAAGAAATTCTCACATTCACATGAAAATGAAAATCTAAATTCAACGAGTTTCGATATGACTTAGGATATCAAACTATAAGTTTAACGAAACTTAATATATCTTCACAATGATCTTACTAAGAAATCAAACTCCAAATGTTGAAAATTTTGATCCAAAATAATATACAAATAATATCAGTGAATATGTTGTATATTGGTTCAAATATAATGTTACACCACGTGATTAGTCTGTGGTGAAGTTTTAAATTAAAACACTAGTTATTGTAAATTGGAGTTGATGTAATATACATGAAATGACGGTGAAGATACAAATGAAATGAAATGAAACGTACAACTTACAACTCAATTAATCAAAGTTACTGGTGGTTGAAAATATTGAATAAATGATAATATATCTGACTTGGTATATTTGAAGAATTGAATATTCTTTCATTGTAATTGAGATGAAAAAGAGATAACATATTTATAAACTTGTATGCGATACAAGTTAAAAGTTATACAAATAGCGTACATGTCCGAGGTTGGTCGTTGGTGCGTGTGGCGAAGTTATAGCCGTAAAAGTATATAGGTGTGTATATATATTTATATATAATATAGTTTATATATAAATATATAAATGAATACTATAATTTAAAATCAAATAAAAATATATATTGGATGCGCCTTGGATACGCGTAGCGTGATCATCGAGGAGTTGAAATTGTTAAACGATTTGGTGGCGGTTGGTTTGCGTGCCAGGATCGTAGGTAGTATGAAATGAGTTGAAGGTTGTGCGAGATTTTGTTTCGAGTTTCATGTCGGTTGACAGTGGTTGAGGTTGAAATTGGGCCCAAACTGGTGCAAGTTTGGTTAAGTATGGCAAGAGGATTGGACTATAAGGGTTTCGTATGTCATGGACAAAGTTAATATTTTTGGGGTCTTGGTATGACCAAAACCAGTGTTATGGATCTTTCATGAAGATGGAGTGTTTTGTCGAGGGTTTTGTTCAATTCGGTAAAAAATCAGATTAAAAACGGGTGTCGGAAGTCAAAACATGTCAAAATAGGAATTTCTGGAATTAATAAATAAAAAAAATTAAGACGCTGACAAGCACGTGGGTGTTTATATATAAATAAAAAAAAACAAAAAAATCGATCGATTCATTTTATACATTTCAACAGAACGTTCTGTTCGAACGTTCCCCAAACCCTTCCACCGATTCCTTCGCTCACGGAGCTACCTACATCCGATTTTCACCCGGTTTCTTTCAGTAAAACTGTAGAGCATCGTGATGCAATTAATTCGAGCTAGATTTCTATGGTGGAAACGAGGTATTTGGCTCGCAACTTGGTAAATTCTTAATGCTATGTATTTTCCTCAATTCAATTTGAATTCTCGCGATTTTTCGATTTATTTCGTGAGGTTTTGATGGAAATTGGTAGGAATTGTTTTTAATTGATATATTGGATTGATTCGTGTCAACTTGGGATAAATTCCACCAACGTGGGTTAGGGTTTTGATGAGGTGAACTAATGCAATTCAGTTGATAACTATTTTGGAGATGTTTTAATAGTTGATATTGATTATTAGTTTTAATCCAATTTGACTCCACGGGCTGTGAAATTATTTTGGTGTTGGTATCGGGTGGTTTCGTGACGTTTTTTTGTCAAGTTTTGAGGATTTAATTGCGAAAATATTAATTTGGAGAAGCTTTTTTAGTTCAAAATAAATAAAGTTTGCCTAGTTGACATACCATATTGGAAAATTCATAACTTCTCCGTCGGTGATCCGATTTAAGTGTTCTTAGATTTTATGGAAAGTATAACATGCGTACCACAAGTTCCTTGTAGGTCATCATGACAAATATTGAGGTTTTCAAAGTTAAAAAGTTACCCCAAGTTGGCTAGTTCAAAGCTAATTGAAACAATTATATAAATTAATGTTTTTGGAAACTGTTCTCAAGCGTACTGTGGTAGCAGTTTTCATTGGGTTTCGTGATTTGGTTTCACTTGAAGCATGACCCATAATATAATTGGATATGAAGGGAAGCTATTGGAACCATCTTCAAGGTGATCCGACGCTTCAAGGACCCCGAAAATTAAGCTTAAAGTTGGTTTGGTTGTAAGTAAACCCTACAACGAACTTTACTATTGATTGAATATTTTTGTCATTGTAATTGTATCGTAGTTTAAATTGCATTTTATCATGCTATGTCATGCATACATAAAGTGAGTGAGGGGGATAAGCTTGTTTCAGAGTCTGGTTTGATTGAAACTAGGTTTCAATCCTGCCTCTACGCTGTCTAGTGAGACTAGCGGAGTCTAACGCCGACAAGTTATCTCTGCATTTCATGATCTCTTAATACTGTCTCTGTACTATTTTTGGAAGTCGACGTCTGATTATAGTTAGGAGACAGCGACAGAGTGGATTGCATGTCATGTTGACGCATATATTTTATTGTTTATTTGAAAATGCAATTACATGTCTCCATAGATCAGACTAACAATTGCAGGAGTACAGATCAATGTAGGAATTTACTTACCTGACATCTTCGAGTTATTTTTGATGATGTCATATTCGACATGAAGACAAGGGACAAAAGGACAAGACTCGAAGATTGTGGTGATTATTTTCATGTTATAAATTTAATTTTATGATTTTAAATGGTTTATATATATTGTTTTGGGATTCTCGGGGTAAGTGTAGGACGTGAGGTTTTATTGAATGGTTATGAGAGTCTTCTAAGTTCATTTAAATTATGTTGAAAGGTTTATATTTCAGTTATTGTGTATTTTGGAGTGTAAAGTTGAAATTAAGTTATCGGAGATTTTAAGTTAGTTTAGAAGTTCGATTTTGATATATATTATAAAATGTGGGGAGTTGTGAGTCCTTCGAGGCATCTCCCAATTCTGATGTCTATTAGGTGGAAGTTTTCCTGCATACCACTTTTAAGGGATGTGCTGTCGAGATTTTTATGAAATATGGATATTATTTTTGAATTTGCTCCAATTGAATAAATCATGAAATGTGTTTCATTGAGGATATAAATTTAGTTTGGAGACTTATAAATGACTGAAATAATTGTTATTTTGAGGTCAAAGTTGTAAAGAATGGATTAGGCTGACAAGATAATCAGAAGATTAATGTAATCTAGGTCGGTCAATCATCTTAATGATAGGGGTTGACAGCGGGTCTCGAGGTACGCCACGCAGGGTGTGGGCGTGATTGAATTGACAAACCAAGACACTAACACAGTTCAGGCGACCCACGATTAACCGTCTTCGTAAGAGATTCAAAGACTCCTAAAGCAGTGTGGCATCGTAATTAGGGACCAGGGCAATATGGCAAGCAACTCTAGGCCTACAAATTTATATAAGGAGCTGGAGATGCCAGATTCTAAGGTGAATTATGGGGGTCGAGATCATCGGGTTTTTCCTATTTAATTGATGAGGATCGTAACGTGGAATGTAAGAGGTACTGGTGGTGTTGTCAAACGGAGGTTAATCAAGGAAACAATCAATAAGTTAAAACCCGATATTATTATGTTGCAGGAGACCAATTCGATGGTTGTCAATAGGGAGTTTGTCACTAGTGTGTGAGGATCGCGGTTTAGGGAATGTGCTTTCCTACCATCGGTGGGTTCGAAATGGGGCATCATGATTTCTTCGGATGTAAGAACTGTGAGAGTGACCAAAGCAATGGAGGGATGTTTTTCGGTGTCAGTAAAGGTAGTGAAGGAGGATGAGTATTCATGGTGGTTATCGGGGGTTTATGGGCCGACATCATATCGGCGGAGGAATGAGTTCTGGGACGAATTGGCTGCCTTAAATGGCTTGTCTGGGGGCATTGGTGCATGGGCGGGGATTTTAACGTGATTTAGTATGCAGGGGAGAGGACCTCTGCTTCTCCATTGAGCTTGAGCTCAATTTCATTTAATAAGCTAATTAATAATATGGAGTTGGGGGACCCCCTCCCCCACTGATCAATGGGACATTTACATGGTCCAGTATTTGGGAACAACCTATTGCATGTCAGTTGGATTATTTCATGTTTTTATCGGAGTGGGATCGGGTCTTTCCAGGATCAAGACAGTCAATTGGGTTGCGGATAATATCATACCACTTTCCTGTGATCTTGGAAACAAGTGCAATGGCATGGGGCCTTCCTTGTTCATATTCGAGAATGTTTGGTTGCCTGGTCCGTCATTTAGAAATTCTATACTTAGCTGGTGGAACAACGAAGAGGGGATAGGAGCTCCAGGATTTGCATTCATGCGCAAGCTCGCGTTGTTGAGGGAAACTTTAAGAACCAAGAATAAGGAGACGTTTGGATACAAACATCACATGAAGTAGGAGATTGATATGTGAATCATTTCCTTAGACCAGAGGGAAGCGGAAAGCACCATTAGCAGAGAGGATCATGTCTTATAAAGGCTTTTAAAAGAAGAGATGGAGAAATTGATTCTCACTGAGCAGCAAATTCTTCATCAAAAGATGAAAACTAGATGGATTAAAGGAGGTGTGACGGCCCCAGTTTCCCATAAACTGGGCCACGCCCGGCCTAAGCCCACGTGGACCCCCCCAGCCAGTCTCGCAAGGTCAACGCAGGCCTAGTAAACCTTTCAATCCATCATTATAAGTAAATTCATAATTTTAAGTTGAGTTATTAGTATTTCTCAAGTTTTACAAATTAGCGGAAGCAATTAATACATTAAATAACTTAACAATAATTGTAAAAAAGTTGGACAACCTAATTATGGAACCCTGCATAAGTATATCATCATAAGATGAGAGTAAATACAAGATATACATGTCCAAAATCTCGGTGTTTTTAAAACAACAAAAGAATCACCTAGCTATGGAGCCTTCCCCTTGCAGGACCGTGGATCTGCACTCGGTCAAAAACAAGAATGACGAGCCCAGGTAAGTAACGCCAGTAGGACATATATACAACATTTCGAAATAACTAGAAGAGTCGAATTCATGCAAATAGAAAGAAAAGAACAGGAAACGCATGAATATGAAATACTGTAAACAAATCAATTGATAAGTGAGGGTCCGGAATACAAAAACCAAATAACAAGGAGTCCTGACCAAAATGTCAATGAGTCGCGGCAAATGCCCAGCAAACTCGGGTTCAGGACGAGACACTGCCTACCAGCCCTAACCCTTGCGACTATGAGATATCCACAGACCCGGATAAGTCCAAATAAGAGCTCATATCACAGATAAACAGTAACCATGACTCATTTGCCAATGGCCCACTCAACCAACAGCAATTTCAAAGATAACTATCAAAGTAATGAACAACAATATTCAATAGAGTAAAATGAAATGAGTGTACAATTTCCTAGCTGGTTTACTTACCTTAGATTCACATAGGCCGCCACTTCGACACTCGACTTGAGGTACGCCTTTCGTCCTCTTCGCGAGCAATTCATCGCTTCGTCGAGCTTCGTCGAAGTTACACCTCATTGTCCACTATTGTTGTGTCCAGTCAGGGATCAATCGGTCCGGCAACGCGCCACCGCGTTGTTGCTCCGCACCGTTCATTGCGTCGTTGCGCATTCCGCCGCCGCGCGCCGCGCCGCCGGTGAGAGCTTTTCGCGTCGCGCTGGTCCGCCATTGTAGCCGCGCGCCATGCTGCTGGTACTCGCCACCGTGCCGGAGCCCCGCCAAACCCTCGCCACCGGAGCCTCTCACCGTCGCCGCTGCGTCAACGCGCCACCACGCCTAACCACGCCACTCGTCCGCGAGCTCCCCTGCGCGCCGGTCTCTTCCATGACTCGCCGCTGCACCGGCCGCTCGCGCCTTCGCGTCGCCCGTGAACCGCCGTCCTCGCCAGCGGTCATCATTTGCTTGGAGCCGCGCGCTCGTGCTCGTTGCTCCTCTCTCTCCGCCGTCTCTCTCTTTCTCTCTTTCTCTCTCTCTCTCTCTCATCTCTCGGTGGTTTCCTCCTCTTCGCCGTCTCTCTCTTCTCTTCTCTCTCTCTCTTTCTCTCTCTTTCTCTCCCCTCTCTCTCTGGCGGTTTCCCCCTCTTCGCCGTTTCTCTCTTCTTTCCTCTCCCTTTTTTTTTTTTCTCTTCTCTCCTCTCTCATCTCTCTTCCTATCCGATCTATTTTTTTCTTTGTTCTTTTTTTCATACTTATCTCCTCAATTTTATATCCTAATTAAACCCCTAAAAATACCCCATTTTTTGCGAAAAACACCATTGCACTCCAAAACACGGGGACACCGCGTCTAAACCTTAACTTAACCCTATTTCGAGTTGATTCGATCCGGATTACAACGAGTGGGTCCCACATACGACCCTGAAATGACACGTGGTACGAGTTAGATTTTTAGGGTCGTTACAGTCTTCCCAACTAATTAGAATTTTGTCCTCGAAATTAAAGCAATTCACAAAGGAAGATAGTGTTTTGTGAAGGCCCAAGGCCGTATCCGCCCAAGGCCATACCCACATCTTACTCTGTAGGGCTAGGCTCCTCCGTGACGAGCTAGGCTCCTTCGAGACCTGTAGGCTGTGTAATGCCCTTACACACCTTACACTATCTGTCTCCTCATCTCCAATATATGCCAAGGCAACATCCTCGAAACATATAAGGGAAAAACTCAAAGGAAAATACCATTTCCATGATCCACCGTCTCCAACACACATACACATCCTCCGTATGTCAGTGAAAATTTGAGCCAGTCTCTAGGACTGTTCGCCAGTCTCTCTAGTATAGTGGATTTCAAACCCAACTCATCGACCAAGCGACCTGAAATAAAACTTCAAGTTACGGGTAGCAGTCGGATCTGGCTCTACAATAACATGAACCTGCTCTTGGCTCTGCTGTGGCTGCCATCTCCCAATCGTGGACACGTACTGGCAAAGTGACCTGGCTGTGATCCCGATCCAAATGGAACACTCAATCCCCGTCCATACCTATGCTTCTGACCACTGCCTCTGCCACTTCCCTCAGTCCTCTGATACTGCTGTCCCTGAGAACCTGACGGTGTCGGCAACTTGTGGTGTGCTAATATAACTCTGTACTGGAGCAGATGGTATTAGCGCAATACGCGCTGCAGGAGGTGGAGATGTAACAAACCCCACACTCTGAGCTCAATCACTCAACCTCCACTGTCTAGGTCACTTCCTCATCCCGTCACCTCCGGGTCTGACATCTGGCTGTGCTGGTGGTGGAGCTGCGTCTACTGTACTAGTGCTCTAAAAAGTCTCACTGGCCAAACTTCTCTCATACGCCTCCTGTAAAGTCCCTGGAGCTGTGGTCATCACCATAGACCCGATCTCACCCAACATGCCATTCATGAAGTAGTAGGCCTGGTCAGCGTCCGTATCAGCTATACCTCCGGCATAGTCCATCAACCGCAAATATCGGCCCATATATCTTGCATCATCTCTCGTCGACCGCCGTCGATCGTTTTACGAAAGTTGGTCCTCTTCATATTCCTAACTGGATGATAGAAATACTTCTAATTGATGCTACGCCACCACACATCAACCTCTCCGAACAACGAAGCTGATGAGATGCTCAGCCTCATATGATCTGATGTGGCCAAGACATCGTGGATCTTCTCGTGACTCCGCATAAATTTCTCCGCTTGCTCAGAGATCCGTACCACCGTGAAACTTCTCCGGGGGATGTCTCGAAACTCGTGAGATCGCCTCGCCTCACTGTCACTCGAGTGCTCCCATATGAGGCTCTAAGTCAGGATCATAGGGTTCCACTCTAAGTTCCAACCGTGTCCTAACTCTATTTTTAAGACCTTATTCTCTGATACCAACTGTGTTGGTATCATATTGCCTTAAACCATCTAGGTTTCCAAACCTAGTCTATGATACCAACTGTGACGTTGGTATCACAATGTCTTAAGCCATGAGATTCTCAAAACTAGTCTCTGATACCAAGTGACGGCTTTGATACCAACTGAGACGGCCTCAGTTTCCCACAAACTGGGCCCCGCTCGGCCTAAGCCCACGTGGACCCCGGAGCCAGTCTCGCAAGGTTAACGCAGGCCTAGTCAGTCTTTCAATCCATCATTATAAATAAATTCATAATTTTAAGTTGAGTTATTAGTATTTTTCAAGTTTTACAAATTAGCGGAAGCAATTAATACATTAAATAACTCAACAATAATTGTAATAGAGTTGGACAACCTAATTTTGGAACCCTGCATAAGTATATCGTCATCAGATGAGAGTAAATACAAGATATACATGCTCAAAATCTCAGTGTTTTTAAAACACCAAAAGAATCACCTAGCTATGGAGCCTTCCCCTTGCTGGACCGAGGATCTGCACTCAGTCAAACGCAAGAATGATGAGCCCATGTAAGTAATGCCAGTAGGACATATATACAACATTTCGAAATAACTAGAACATTTGAATTCATGCAAATAGAAAGAAAAGAACGAGAAACGCATGAATATAAAATACTGTAAACAAATCAATCGATAAGTGAGGGTCCGGAATACAAAAACCAAATATCAAGGAGTCTCGACCAAAAGGTCGTTGAGTCGCGGCAAATGCCCAGCAAACTCGGGTTCAGGACGAGACACTGCCTACCACGCCTAACCCTTGCGACTATGAGATATCCATAGACCCGGATAAGTCCAAATAAGAGCTCATATCACATATAAACAGTAACCATGACTCACTTGCCAATGGACCACTCAACCAACAACAATTTCAAAGATAGCTATCAAAGCAATAAACAACAACATTCAATAGAGTAAAATGAAATGACTGTACAATTTCCTAGCTGGTTTACTTACCTTATATTCATATAGGCCGCCACTTTGACACGCGACTCGAGGTACACCTTTCTTCCTCTTCGCGAGCAATCCATCGAGTCGTCGAGCTTTGTCGAAACTACGCCTCATTGTCCTCTATTGTTGTGTCCAGTTAGGGATCAATCGGTCCGGCACCGTTCACCGCGCCGCTCGTTCTTGCCAGCCAGCCAACTGCCGCCATCGCTCTTGCTGCGCGCGCCATTGTGTGAGCTTCTTCGTGTCGGGCTGGTCTGCCATTGCGTGCACCGCGCGCGCGCGCCTTTGTCGCGCCACCGTGCCGGAGCCCCGCCAAACCCTCGCCAGTTGAGCCACTCACCGTCGCCGTTGTCAACGCACCACCGCGCCCAGCCGCTCCCACTCGTCCGCGAGCTCCCCTGCACGTCGGTCTCCTCCCCTGCTCGCCCATTGCCGCCCGGCCGCTTGCGCTTTCGCTCGCCGCGAACCACCGTCCGCGCCACCGGTCCGCCGCTGCTGGAGCCATGCCGCTCGTGCTCGCTCGCTCCCCTCTCTCGACGTCTCTCTCTCTCTCTCTCTCTCTCTCTCTCTCTCTCTTTCTCTTTTCTCTCTCCCTCTCCCTCTCTCGGCGGTTTCCCCTCTCTTCGCCATCTCCCTCTTCTCTCCTCTCTCTTTATCTTTTTTTTCTCTCTCTCTCCTCTCTCCTCTCTCTTCTTATCCGATCTTTTTTTTTTCTTCTTTTTTCATACTTATCTCCTCGATTTTATATCCGAATTAAACCCCAAAAAATACCCCATTTTTTTGCTAAAAACACCATTGCACTCCAAAACACGGGGACACCACGTCTAATCCTTAACTTAACCCTATTTCGCGTCGATTCGATCCGGATTACTACGAGTGGGTCTCACATACGACCCTCAAATGACACGTGATACGAGTTAGATTTTTAGGGTCGTTACTGAAGGTGATTCAAACACTAGCTTTTTTCATCGAATTTTGCCGGCTAGAAGGGCTAATAATGCGATCGAGTGGCCTGAAAAAGAATATGGACTGATAATGAACACGAATATGGGAATTGCTACTGCGGCAACTGAATACTATTGGAATCTATACACATCACAAACGAATGGGAATTGGCACATAGAGGGGATTGATTGGGGAATGATTTCCTAGAAAATGGCTAACAACATGGAATTTGAGTTCACAGAACGGGAAATAGCGGAGGCTCTTAAAGATTATGAAGGTGACAATGCCCCGGGGAAGGACGATTTTACTATGGCTTTTATCAAGCAGTCCTGGGGTCTGGTAAGAAATGATATTCTAAAGGTGTTCAAAGATTTTTATCGTACGGGGGAGGTTAATGCTGTAGTGAACAAAACCCTGATTTGCTTGATCCCAAAAAAGCTTCAAGCTAGGAGACTAAAAGAATTCAGGCCTATCAGCTTGGTCACTTGCCTTTATAAGCTGATTGCAAAGGTTTTAGCAGCACATTTGAGGGTTGCTTTGAAGTGCAGTATTGTTAGGGAACAGGGTGCTTTTCTTCAAGGGCGCCAGATGATCGATCTTATTCTTAGCGCAAATGAGGCAGTAAATGATGTGAGGAGAAGGAAAAATGAAGGTTTTGTCATGAAACTTGATTTTGAAAAAGGCTTAGGACCATGTTGAATGAGGTTTCATTGATTATGAGCTGGGGCAGAAAGGTTTCGGGATGTAGTGGAAACGGTGGATCAGGGGTTACTTGAAATCAATCTCCTATTTGGTGATGATCAATGGCAGGAATCAGGGGAATTTCAAGCATCGAGGGGTCTCCAGCAAGGGATCCTCTTTCTTTTTTCTTGTTCATAATTGTTGCTGATATTATGGGGAGGATGGTCAATACTGCTAAACAACTTGGTCATATATCCGGCTTCAAGATTGGGGTGAGTGAAGTCGATGTGTCACATTTGCAATTTGAGGATGACTCACTAATCTTGGTACAAAATGTTGGGCACTCTTTCTAACATTCTCACAAATGTGGATGGTTTTGTTTGATTTCAGGGGTCAAATTGAATAAGAGAAAATGCACAATCCTCGACATAAATGTGAACGAATCGCTGGTATCGACCTTCGCGGGTGACTTGAGTGTATCAGTGGGCTCGTGGCCAATCTGATACTTAGGCTTTCCCCTAGGTGCTGATCCAAAACTGAAAGCTTTTTGGGAGGGAGTGGTCAACGAGATTGCAAAACGGCTGGAAGGATAGAAGAGGGCTCACTTATCAAAGGGGGGTCGTCTAACTCTTATTCATTCGATTTTGGATGCTATACCCACTCACTTTATGTCTGTTTTCAAGATTTTGCAAGGACTGGCTAATTGTATCGAACAAAGCATGGACCAATTTCTATAGGAGAAATTTGACGACGAGGGAAGTAACTCTCTTGTCGATTGGCAAAAAGTTACGTTATCAAAGGAGCTTAGGGGACTCGATATTAGGAACGTAAATAATATAAACCAATGATTACTTTTCAAGTGGATATGGAGATTCCCGCGGGAGCAGGATGCGTTATGGACATAGATCATTTGTAGCAAATACGAGATACGAAAGAACGGGTGGGATTCCGGGCCAGCGTGCAACATGACACATCGAAGTTCGTGGAAGGTGATCAGCTATCTCTATGACCAGTTCTAGGCTAAACTTAGGTATTCTGTGAGATTAGGTAATAAAAC
Organism: Stephania cephalantha; assembly: GCA_039657325.1. Classification (NCBI taxonomy): domain Eukaryota; kingdom Viridiplantae; phylum Streptophyta; class Magnoliopsida; order Ranunculales; family Menispermaceae; genus Stephania; species Stephania cephalantha. Next base: position 9,451,701 of record CM077573.1, on the reverse strand, counting down.
CATTTTTTGGCAGGACGTATGGCTGGGCGATGACCTCTTCGGCTAGATTATTCATGGGCTTATTAGGTGGCTTGAAGCAATGAAACAATTTTAGTGGACGTAGCGATAACTCAAGGAAGCGATGAAGGGCATGCCGGGTGGAACCTCGATTATCGGAGCAGGGTGAATAGAGATACGAAAGCTCAAATTGAAACACTCAAGACGGTGTTGGCAGGCATAAGTGTCATCTATGGGATAGACGATGCTAGAATATGAGGGGAGGAACCCGCATGGGAGTTCTTTGTCAAATCGGCGTTTCGATCACTTTGCTCTTTAGAAGATATGGGTGTTTTTCAATCATTCAAGGCGATATGGAAATAATCCTCACCTATTAAAGTAAGATTTTTTATGTGGTTCATTCTCCAAAGAAAAGCTAATGTGGCAGAGATGTTCCAAAGGCGGCGATCGGACATATGTATTTCTCCCCATCAGTGTGTTATGTGCGGGATGTGGGGGAGAAGAACTGGATCATCCGTTTTTGCATTGTATTTTTGCGAGGAATATTTAGGCAAGGTTAGTAGGTGAACTAAACTGGGATTCGATGGACACTAATTCGTACGAGGAGCTATTTTGCGATTGAAAGTGGCAGCTTGGGCATTCCAAGAAGGCGGCTTTATGGGAATGTGGGGCGCGTGCGGTTGTGTGGGGATATGGCATGAACTTAATGCTAGGATTTTCAATGACTCCAAACTCAGCGAGGAGGAGGTTTGGGATGGCATTAAACTGTGTATTGCTAAATAGTTTTTGGGGCATAAAGGGTTCAAATCATGGGATATGAACGAGCATCTTAATGGGTGGCATGTGATGTTCGAACTTTAATGGGTGGCATGCGATGTTCGAACTTTAAGGGATCACTGATGACTGGGCGCTTAAGGAGATGTTCAAGTTTTGACCGTTTTGGAGATACTGGAAAATACCGGGGACTTATCAGGAGGAATTTCTTGGGCACCTCTTTTAGATGCAAAAGGTTTTTTGGTTTTTGTTAAATAGGGAGCTGCTGTAAAGTGTAAAGTTTCTCACTAATCTTTTGTGTACATACAACTTTTTTGACATGATATACGTACAACTTACTTTATACAAAATAAAAGTTCGCTCATGTTATAGAGTTGTTGTAAATATTGCCTCAAATATCCATTCGCATGTATTGGATAGTGAGTGGAATCGGATATAGGATCTTGAACTGCCTGCAAAGATCAAACATTTTACTCGGAGATTTGTAAGAGGATGTTTGCCTCTCCGAAGAAGGTTAGTGGAAAGGAATGCAAATTGATAGTGTTAGATTTTGGTGCACACGGATTGCATCTAATCCAATTAGGGTCAATTTGTAATTCGACGCAATTATTACGGATTGAAAAATCGCAATCCAGTCTGGTCCATTTATCTTGCTAATCCAACTTGATCCAATTTACTAAATGCGGACCGTACTGGATCAAGTTATGCGGATTGACGATTATAAAATTAATTTTAATTAAAATATAAAATTAATATTAAAACTTAAAAAATTATGCAAATCATTATAAGTAAAAAAAGAAATTTATGGTTGTCAAAGCATCTCTGGCGAAATAGATAAAATATCTATGGGGAGATAGAAAAGCAACCAACCAGTACAACAAGCGGCGGCTAGCAGTCACGAATGGGTTAAAATTTGGAAAGAAGTAAGATTGACAAGCAAATGTGTTTGCTCATAGATTATCAAAGCTCTCACAACGTCATGAAAATCCTTCTGTAAGGGAAGTAGCTTCTGTGTTTAATTTGATCCAACAATATTGTATTGATGTAATAGTGAGCTCTTATCAATGAATTTGACTTTGTCAAAAAAGTACTCTCTCTGCTAAAAAAATATAAGTCATTCTAGCAATTATCTCTCTTTCAAAATTTTAAGTCTGTTTTTCAGAATTCGAAAATGTATTATTATTTTTTTTACTCATTTTAACCTTATACAACCCAAACATTCATGATTCTTCAATTCATTTAATGTCAAATGACACGTGTAAATTACACTCGTAATTAAGGTTGTCTTATTTTGTGTGTTTTAATCAAAACGACTTATATTTTGACTAGATGGACTAATAATTAAGTCCATATATAATGTACACACAATATATATATGCACGGACCTAACATGCATATTCAATCATGAAGTTAATTGGGTGAATCTTCTATCTTTATCAATAATTAATCCTTAGGTTCTTACCAAAAAAATAATAAATTAAGTGTCTCACAATTAGTTGCATCCGTCTCAATATTGGGCCTATGCCAGACTTAAAAGGTAACTGATCAATGTGATTATGCCTTATAAAATATGTAACAATAATGATGCACGGCTAACTTCATATGTAGTACTTTAATTAATTTTGCATGGGTTACATGAATTATATAGGAATCCCAATTACCTGGCATATCATATAAGGAATTATATTGCTTTGTAATGAATATATTTAGTAACCTACTCTCCATATGTCTATTTTTTATTTTTTTTAATGATAAACAAAAATCGAAGCTTTTCCTAGCTAATTATACTTCTACAGTACCATGTAGCTAGCTTAGTGGATTAATTATCTTTTTTTTTTTTTTTTTTTTTTTTTTAAGTGGGAGTCAAACTCACCTCTCCAAACTTTGCTTTTTGGCAAGCAATGTCTCTACCTTCTTACCAGATATGCTTTGGCAGTAGATTGATTATCTGTTGTTAAGAGAAAAAATCAAAGAAACTAGGTGAATTCATATTTTTCTTCTTGAAAAAAGAAAAATTCATATTTTTCTCAAAAAATAAAATAAAATGAAAAGTAAGAGGCATCCAGTTCTTTACCGTCGAACATCCGTTAATTAGTTAATTTTTATACAAATTAATTATAATTACCAACCCAATACAATACCATATGTCATGTATAGGAAATATATATTGTTTATGGGGATTAATGAATTAAGAGTTCTATCCTATAGGCACGGCCATTAATTTTAATTTGGTCCCCCTAAGCTAGTTCGGAGGACCCTAGTTAGCTATTCTTACAAATGTCACCTTAGCGTGCAATGATTCCTACGTACATTTGATGAAAATAAACAGAAAATTATGACTATATGGGCTCCATATATATGTAAACATCTAAAGCATCAAAATAGATATATATATATATATATATATATATATATATATATATATATATATATGGAGCCCATATATTAATACTATTTGTAATTGTACTCTAAAGATATGCTTTGTTTTGACTATAGATATACTATTATTTAATGGGATTAGGGGAATTTGACTTTGAAATCCCATATATATTAATACTATTTGTAATTGTACGTTCTAATTAATATGTATGAATGGGTTTGTGCGCACATGAATATTTGGCAGAGAAACAAGTAGGGCGATCATGTGGAGATAATTAATTCATTGAGATAGCTAGCTAGGCAAATGGGTGTACGTGTTGTTTGGAACATGGAGGGGAATGATTGGGATAAGTTAGTTTGTGTTGCCTTGTGAAGCTAAGGCATCTCCCATGTGATGTCTTCACTTTATGCATGTGATTTTGCATCCTTTTCTGTTATCATTCTCTATTAACTATCACAATCATCCATCTCTCTCATGTATAATATATACTAATTGGTCTATTTAATTATTGTCCACATATTATCTATCTTTACATATCTACGTACATGTGTAGGTGCATATACCTATATATATACGTTTTATATAATGTAACATATACGTACGTACCCAATTAATTAATAATGAAATAGTGATCAATGGACATCTCTTTATTAGCTTAATTAATTTTGAGAAAATGATTGGGCGATGTAGTTTTAACACGTACTTCAGCTAAATGGCTGTTGACGTCCCTTGATCTGTACATCGCGCGGTATGTGAGTGCACAAAATGGTGTGAGACCAAAAGACCAACAATTAGGTGGTAAATGTATATGTCAAAAGTATAAATATATATATGAAAACAAAAAAAAGTATAATTAAATATGACTGTTACGTTTGTTACTGAGGTTTATGAGTGTAATTCTGATGTATTGTAACTGTAAATACAAAGAATGTACTGAAGATCAAGTGTTGTAAGTGTGTACAACATGTTGGTTAATTAGTAAAGGTTGTTAGTTTTTTTTTTTTTTTTTTTTTTTTTTTAAGTAAAGGTTGTTAGTTAGTTAGTATGTACAACTTGGTGGGATCATTGACCTCCACTGCGTCGCTTTGTGTAGTCATGACTAAATCGATGCAGAAAATGCTCCAATTAAACTTGATGAATTAACGATATTGTAGATTGAGGCTAGAGTTTAATACCCTATCTCCTTAAGACAATAATGACTCGCAAATCGTGCCCGCGATTAATAGCACTTGCCCCCAAGATACAACAATCTCGATCCTACGACTACAACACTTTAGACCGTATGAACAATTTGATCAAAGTGTTGTACTCACTCACTGTTAAAACAATGAATTTTATGACCGGAGAGAAAATAAGAATTTTCTTTAAGAAAACCGGAATAAAAAAATTGTGTCTTTATCTAGGGGAGTATTTATAATATGTAATACACCAATTCGATTCTTTTAGAGAGACACCACGGTTCACTTTAAAAGGTGTTTGAATCATCCATTCAATGTATTTACGTACACACCTTTTTTTATCAATGAAAGTTTCATATTGATGAACTTTATCACATACGTATGTATATCTAAAGATGATCTACATAAATCTAAACTCCAACCTTTTTGGAGTTTATCTCCAAACCAATGAATCATCACGTCCCATTAACTAAGACAAATGAATCGGCACGTTCCATTAACTAAGACATGCATGTATATGCATTCAACTATTTAAGGACATATACATTCATGCATTAATCATGAATTTCTTAACCAACGTATTACATATACATTCATGCATTGATCATGAATTTCTTAACCAACGTATTTGTTGGCTTCTTAAATATCATGAGGAATTGCCAAGTGGCGTTTCACTACATACATGTATATATCCCGATAATTGTGTTTATCTAAAACACAATGTACAGTTTTTTATCTATTAAATAGCCAACATACTAAATTTTCCATTCACATAAGTATACATGTGACTAATATTACATTAAACGTGTCATATATTTCAACACAAGTAAGAATAGCCACACATTATAAATACCCTGTAACTGATACATTGTTTCTAAGATTGAATAAATGAAATGTTCGACGAAAAAAAAAAAAACGAAATGCACACATTATGCTTTCTTGATAAACTGTTCATGGTATAAGAGCAAACAAGATAGCAACAACAAAGAATCACAAATATACAGTAAATGCGTAAAAGGAAAACAATGAATGTTCCTTAGTTCAACCTAGAACACTGAAGTCACGGAGGGCCCTGATCAGTTTCATCATAACTTTGGCAAAATCCCTCTTGAAAGTGAACCTGTCGTCAGAAGCATAAGCTTCAACCAGCTTAGTGGTCTTGCGATCATACATCAATTGCTGATCCGAAAATAAGAGCCCTCTCCCTTTCAACAGTACTCCATAATAGTGTGCACCAAAGGTACTCCTGATGGCAACAACAACGATAATGCCTGGTAGTATGGAATTCAAGATTTTTGAATTCGAGCTCGATCTGGATCCGTGAAGAAATTTTTTTTGTTGTTCAGTCTTCAAAATTGGAGATTTCTTCTTTTGAGTGAACTAGATTGATAGGTTTCAATCTAGTTTTATGAGTTCCTGATTTTCAAGATTAGGGTTTATGTTCTTAGATCGTTCATGGCGACTGATCAGAACACATAGATGAGTGTTGGAATCAATAAGGCTCTTCATTTGCAGAATTCAGATCACCCTGGTATGGTCTTAGTCACGAATATGTTGACTTGCCAAAATTATTTGACATGGAGCAGAGCAATGAAGATTGCTTTGGGAGCAAAGATGAAGATGAGATTCATCAATAGGTATCTTCCAAAACCAGATGTTGCATATTCAACATTCGAAAGATGGCTTACTGCAGACTGTATGGTAACATTGTAGATACTCAATTCAATTGGTAAAGATGTTTTTGATGCTTTTCTTTACTCTACTTCTGCATATGCTTTGTGGTCTGAACTTGAAGAAAGATTTGAGGACTGTAATGACCCTCTCATTTATAAATTGCAAAAAGAAAATCAGTACATGTGACGGGCCCAGTCCCCACAAACTGGGCCCCGCCCGGCCTAAACCTACATGAACCCTCAGTTAACTCCCGCAGAGTCAACGCAGGCTTAGTCATCCTCTTACCCAAGTTATTTAGTCGTTGGTTGCTTAATAAGTTTATTAATTAGTTTAACAATTCTTAATATTTACGCAACGGAATTTAAATTATTTAAAGCAAGTCAAATAAGTAAACACTAGTCGGGACATGCTTAGGTGTGGAAATCTTGCAAAAAGAGATCTCACGTATATATATGATGAAAAACTGTGTGAATAAGTGTCATATACATGTATCAAACGTCTCACAACTCAAAATGAGTCACAATGTAACCAAAAACATAAGCATGTATATCATATATACAGTCCAAAATATCAAAATAAACCTACTATAGTAACAGAGAGGAGCTAACTCTGTAGGAAGCTCAGGGGAAGTCACCGATCACAGGCTCCTTGCCCCTGCTACTAGAGGGACCTGCAATTGTCATCGAAAGCAGAGACTGTCATAGTGAGTAAATTCAAAAAAAATTCAACAATAATTTTGATTAAACAATTAACAAGCCCATAAATCATGCTGGAAAGAAATAAAGTGCTGAGGAAGAATCAATAAAATGCATATGATAGACAGACTAAAATGGTCAGCGGTAAGGACCAAGTGACCCGGAAGCGAAGGATATGGAGTAAGTGGTCCCGACACTCTACACGTGGGCTTAAAGCCACTTAAAACCGTATAAGTGTCTAACACTAGTGCGGTGGGTCAAAGCTGCATCAATCGCACCTAATCCGTTCAACACTATCGGCTCGCTTGAGGCGCAGCTCGAGAAAACATTCCAAAGGGAGCCACAACACATGGCGGATGCTCACTCAGAGGATTTAGAACCGTCGGGGAGCCACGAGAGCTAATCACACTACAAAAAAATGGTTAATTAGAAACGGAATTAGCAACGAAACTTAGTTTCGTTGCTACGGATAAATGGTTAGAGACGAAATTGAGACGGAATCATTCAGAGACGGAATAGAGAGAGATCAGAGACGGAAATAGAGATGGAATAGAGACGGAATTAAATTCCGTCTCTAAATAATAGCGCCAACATTCCCACCAAAAGTTTAATTTTTTGTAACCGTCCATTACGTCTTGAGATTCGTGCATGCTTCGATGCGAAGAATTGAAAAATGGGACGGATGTTTATTTCGACCCCTCTCTCTCTCTCAACCCATTCTCACCTCCAACAACCCTCTCTCTCCCTCCTCAAATCTCTCTATCAAACCCTCACCCGCCTCCCGTCAACTCTATGTTTCTCTCTCTCGACCGATTTATCTCTATCTCTCTCTTTGTCTCTCTCCCTCTCGATCGATTCACCGTCAACTCTATTCTCTCTCTCCCCGAAATCTGTCTCCCAAACCATTAAATCGCTGCACCGTCTGCCGTCGCTGCGAGTTGTCGTCGCGTCCGTCGGAGGTGGTGCCGTCTCATCGCGCTCCGAAGTCGTCGCCAATCGTCGTCCATCGCTCTCTGGCCATCGTCGTCGCTCGCGCTTACCTCTACTGCCATTACTGCCGCGCCATACATGCCATCGTCGCTCGTTCGTTAAATCCGCCTCGAAACCATCGCTTGTTGGTTGGCCTTCTAACCGCCGCTATCGCCTATGCAGCTGCCCCGCCATTGCGCCGCCATTGTTAAATCTACGTTGGAAGCCATCGCCGCTGGCTAGGCCCTCTGTCGCCGCTGCCTATGCAGCCCCCGCTGATGTTCGTCGCTGCGTTGGAAACCATCGTCGTCTGCCTTCGCCCTCTGCGCTGCAGCTATTGTCTGACCCCTACTTGCATTGTTCGCCGCTTTCTTAAATCGTCATTGTTAAATCATTGCCAGGTGAGGTAATATCTCCATTGTTATACCTTTTTCGATCAGTTTCGTAAATAATAGAACCAAAATAAGAACACATATTTTGGCTAAACTATAGAATTTTTGATACCCTTGTGCCCCTTTGTCAATCATGTTAGGAGAAAGCAACTGAATAAGATCAATAAAAAAGGAAATGATAATAAGTTCTTTACAATTTTAAGGCTTTGGTTAGAAAATCATGAGTTTTAAAGCTAAGATTTAGTATTGAAAACCACTTGACCAACCTAAAAAAAAGTTAAAATTAAATTTGTTAGGACACTGTTGGAGCTTGAAGATGACTTACAAGGTGTGGAATGCGAGTTTGGAGTGGCCGAGAGCGGGTATAGGCTACGAATTGCGTGCATTTGAGGTAAGTAAACCGTTTGAGGCAATTCTCTTTATTTCATTTCCATTTCTGAGTTGACATTAAATCATTTGGATTGTTTTACTACCGATCTTATATTGGTACTGTCATGCATTGTGTATTACTATTTATGATTTCTTTGGCTAAAATAATCGTGTAAAAAATTGTCGCATAACATTCTTTGTCTTGACTTCATTCTACGATTGAATTCCTTTAATGTCGTTGATCTATGAGATATTGAATTTCTTTCTAAATAACATACTATGATTTGTGTTACATTATTTATTGGTGAATGTACACACATATGTCAATATGTTTATGGCGTGATGCTTGTTTGTAAATTCTAAAACATGAAGTCTTCGATAGGAATGATTTAAGGAGCCAACCTTTGTACTTGTCCTTACTTAATGAGTTGCAGTGTGTTATGCCTGATAGTAATGTAGGTACATCTATTCATGATTTGTTGGAAATGAAATATTGGGTGCTTGGCCTTACTTAATGACTTGCAGTGTGTTGCCTTACTTAAAAAGTTCTTATAATTAGAGACTGATAATTAAGAAAATGAACAAACAACAACCACTACTAATACCAAATGGCTTGATTTGTCTCTAAAGCTTTTTGTTGGACTAAAGCCTTTAAGCTTCCCATTTATTAGTTATAATTCCTCACCCTGAGAGAGCGTCCTTGCATCTTACCTACCTACTAATCCACTTTGCAAGTAATTGCTTATACCTTTGATCTATCTATGCATGAAGACGTATATCAAAAAGAGCTTGTGTTAAGTAGAGTTTTTAAAGCTTATCAAATACAAAGAAGATGGGCGTGATCTTGCTGAACACCAACTTTCTAACCTTAATCTACTGCACATTGATGAAAATGAAAAAAAACTCGTAATTGATATGCCTTATGCTATTTGTTGGATGTTTCATTCTTTACTGTGCATGAACCAATATATATGATCCATATTTCTATAAATGGCATGTGAAATTCTTGCAACAAATTGAGATTGTGAACATCTGTATTTTACTGTTTGGGTGCGATCATTTTAGTTAAAATGCATTTCTATTATCTAATGTCTCTTGATTATGTTGGTTGTATTATCTATTGGTTATGTTTTATAGTATGATTCAGTTTCATGTTTCATAACTAGTTAAATACCTATATTTTGTTGTTTAGGTAGCCGTGTAGATTGGGCTTTGGCCAAGGTGCCTATGGTAGAAAACTATAATGGAATTGTTTAACTGAGTGATGCCATTGATCATTTGTAAGCTTTACATGCCAACACCACTCGAGTTGCTATCTAGTAACTTAATTATTTTGGATTTGTTTGCACTTTGCAATGCCTCTCTAAGGGTCACGCGGGCATTCCTCAAATCTTTATTTATTTTTCCTTGTGCATTTATGATTTTTTTTGTAAGTAATTACTTATACCTTTGATCTTTCTATGCAGGAAGATGTATAGCAAAAGTAGAGTTATTGAAATCATGAAAATGAGCAGTAAAGCTTAAGGTACCCCTACTTAAGAAAACAAATTTAATGCTACTATTATATTGTTACCATTATGCTGATGCTAGCACATCCCAGGTGCTAGCACAACGATGGATGGGCAAATTTATGGTACTTATATATTTTTATGGTTGTTGTAGAACAATGAGAATTGTAGTTTTTTGTGGATACTTTGGTATCTTAGACATTTATTATATTTGACTACGTTTCGTGAATATACAAATCTTTTTTAATATCGAATTGTATGTTTTTCTCATTTGAGTCTTTGTTGTTGATATATATTGTTGATTAGTGTATGTATGTGAAATTTTACTTTTTTGGGGATGTTAGCACCCCCAAGGAGTTGTTGGAGGGGGTGCAGGCGATGGAGCAGGTCCTGTTGTTATTTTTAGTTTTAGAAGTTTCGGAGAACCAATTTGATTCTTGTGAATATTTTTAAAAAAAATTGGGCATAGAAACGGAATAGAGACGGATTAGCAACAGAATTTATAAATTCAATTGCTAATCCGTCTCTAATTTGTGAAGAAATAGAATGAAAAAACTGGGTAAACAGAGTTTAGAAACGGAATAGAGACGGATTAGCAACAGAATGCAAGTAAAACCATTCACTTTGGAAGAATGTGCATTTATGTTCCGTCTCTGTTCCGTTTCTAAATTCCGTCTCTAATCAGCAACGGAAACACATTTCCGTTGCTGACTATATTAGCGACGACAATTTTAGAGACGGAATAGATTTCGTCTCTGTTACGTTGCATAATTGAATAAGAGACGGAATTTATGCTAATCAGCAACGGAAATTCCGTTTCTGATCAGCTGTTTTTTTTGTTGTGTCAGCTACTTAACCCGCGAGTGGACATGACTAGACCAGACCACTTATACCCTAAGTCTCAGCACCCGTACCGTGACCCAGTGGTCCGACCGGCCTGAACCATTTCTTGAGGCTTCTGGTCACACCATCGGCCCCAAAAGTCATTTCAGACCCGCTCATCCATTCTTTTTACCATTAAGTTAAATTCAAGTGTGTGCGGAATTCGGTGAACATATAAATAAATACCGGAAAGTAAACATGAACCTAAGTGGGGAAAACACCTGTCATATCATCAATATTGTAAATCCAACTCAAGGAACATGTCCAAAAGTATCCCATAAGCCATACGTAAACAAAATATAAGTTCGGTATATAAAAAAGAAATATATACACAAAAGAGATCATCCTACAGTGAAGATCATGGCAGTCTGAAGTCGTTGTCTCACTAGTGCGCCTTGCCTTTCCCTCTATCACTGGAAGATGAGTTTGGGTTCCAAAAGGCCCCCAATAAGTGAACAATAGGGTTTTATAAAAGTTACAACATAATGTAATTCGACAAGGAATAATATAAGGAAATTTGCATGAATTTAAACATGATTTAATCTTTCTCTAGTATGAACAGGCCGTTCCCATAAACCCCAAATGCAAGGACCTAGCCTGAATCTCATCGGCCTGGTGGCGTTCAGCATCAACGATCAAGGGATGTCTCGCCACGCGAATTCGTGAACCCGAGCGGCACCGGCGTACTCTAACTCCATCGTAGGAAAGGCCGGAGGGCAGAAACCTCCTCCAACTGCCATACAGGCTGGAGGGTAGAAGATCGATGTATAGTCATCCCTCGAAGGTGCCCAACTGGCTGGACAGGGGAGACTATTCGTCGTTGAAGCTGCCCCATCTAATTCTCGGAGACGGGTCCTATCAGTCCTTATGTCTATATGCATGGCCACAGAAATCATGATGCGATGCAAACTGAAACTTATGCAGTCATAATAGGATGTGTAATAAAGTTTATAAATTCCCAGTGTTCACAAACCTTACGTGTGGCGTGCCGAAGTTCGACCGCTCGTCTCGTACCTCGTGGTGCGTGTTGATGTCCCCTCCAAGTTGTCGTCAAGCCCTAGCCACATACGTTGGTGTTAGTGCGTGAATCGAGGTCCCAAAACCCCTGAAATCCCATGCGCGTATCTCAAGAAAACCCCCAATTATGTAATTCTTTGAATTTATCAAAATACTTTAAATTTCATACACAATGCACTGTCTTGATCGCTTAATTTGATGATTAAAATATTATAATTTGGAAAGTACATGTACACAAGGATTTAGGTCTACTTCTTATATTTCTGAAAAGGTATGGTGTGCACAACTCCGATTAAAAACGAGGGAGTTATCAAAGTTATATGAACACTACGCCTATTTGAATTTCATTTCGACCAACAAGGTTACAAATTCGATTTCTCTTAGTGTATAGCTCGAAATACCTTAAACTTTTATCCCAATGTTGTTAACATATCAAATAACAACATATCTAAAGTTCGCTTTAATTGGAGTTAAATTGAATGAGTTATGCTCATCGCAATGTCGAGTCTAATTCTTGATGTTTGAACATGGTTGTTTTATTCCTTTTTGGTTGGTTCATCTTGTTTCGACTTGGGTTCTCCATAGGGACCCATTGGTTGTTATTTGGGTTCCATTTACACCAGCTTATAACAAGAATTCCACAATTTAACAATCTATAGCCAATTTCACCATTAAAGGACCTTAAAAGCTTAAATTGTTCAACTTTTTGAACATACATTTGATCCACCTAAATTTTCAATCAAATTGTGCATAAAGTGAGTTGAAATCGAGTCTTAAACCATTTCATATCAGTCCATGAAATCTAAATTTCGAAATCATAATTAAATCTCCCAATTCAAGTCAAAAAATCAAATTTCAAGTCATGCAAAGTTTGAATTCTTGATTCTTAGTTCATGCTTGTTTAGAGACATCAAATTTGAGTTCAAATCTAAGCACGTGCATGGTCTCATTGTCATTAAACCACATCAGCCCACATTCATGCTTATTCCATCAAAATCCATGAAATTGAAAGGGAAAAGAGAGGGGTTACCTTAGGATTGTTGGGGATCTAATGTTTCTCCTCTTCAAGACTTTAATTGCACTTAAATTGCTCCTTGATCTTCAGTCTCTAGCAACTCATGTTCTTCCTCTCAATTTTTTTTTGATGTTTTCATTTGCAACATCAATAACTAATTGTTCCTTATATACCTTGTATCAACTTAAAATAATGACCTTTAAATGTTCCTCGAGATACGAGTTTTGTGGCACATCTAAGGGTCCAAAATGGATCATACACTTCATCATTAGCAACATAATTAGTCTAAGTTGAGTACTTAATTAAGCCTCCAAATCAAGTTACTTAGTTGTTAATTTGGAGACATGAATTGATTTATATTGACAAGTGTTGCTTGTAAGTGACAAGTGTTCCATATTGCATGATTTTGTCTCCAAACTAGATCTAGATCGTGGCCTTTCATCTAGATGCGTTTTTGAATCTTGAGATCGATCCCATGTATAACATAAAGTCCATGCACCATAATTTCTTATTTGATTATTAATTGACACATGTGTTACATTTTTCATAGGCTATTATTTTTAATTTAAAGCATAGGCTATAAGTTGAGATTTATTATATTCCTACCATAGGCATATCAATCAATTTTTAATACACCACTTAGTCTAAATTAAATTAAGTTAGTAATAGGTCATGATACTAGCCTAAGTAAAGCATTTCCCGTCCAACGCGTATCCCGAGGCAAAACTCATGCCTCGCCTTACCTTGGGTCACGTGTGTATTTATAATTATTTAATTATGTATTAAATATTACATCCACACCAAAAATATTTTATTATTATTTACGTTACACTATAGTCAAGCACGCCCGTGCCACTCGATCGAACCGAGTTCGGGCCTCCGATCGGATCGGACTGAGTCCGATTTGGTCGGTGATGGGATGTCACACTAAGTCACTCGATAGGGAAGTAGAGTCCAATAATAGCAATGATTTCATCAAATATAACAAGGAAATGAAAAGAATTAATATTGAATTTCTTACTGGTTTACTTACCTAAATACGCAAAATACCGAGCAAAATCGCGGCTCCCACACGCCTCGAAATACATACCCAATACCCGATACTAGTCCCTAGGCTCCTGGTATCAATTTACGACAAATTAGGTGTGGTTGAGCCTATTTGATATGATTTAGATTTTTAAATCTCAAAACAATTCAAAATATGAGAGTTACAGCGTTGGCACGCTTTTCAAGGGGGATTTCGGTGTAACAATCCTCGAAAAGCTTCAAAACTCACTTTTTAAAATTTTTCTCATTTTTATTATTTTTTCCTAATTTTAACTATTTTTCTTGAATTTTTCTGATTTTTTATGAATATCTGTTATTTTTTAATAAATTAAAATGTATAAAAATGTACTTTTTTATTAAAAAGGGGGTTTGGGCCCCCTGAACCAGGTCCGGGCTAACCGGTTCAGCCCTTGTTGGGCGGTCCAAGCTCGGCCCACCCCGTTGGGCCAAAAAGAGAGAGAGAGGGACGGTCCAAGGGGGAATCCCCCTCCCCTCTTTATTTTTTTTTTCTTTTCTTTTTTTTTCTTTTTTTTATTTTCTTTATTTCTTCAACAAAATGATCAACAATAACTTCTTTTTTCCTGTAAATCAACCCAACTAGAATTAACTCTACTAAAATCAAACTACCAACAATGAACATATCTAATATACTATGTATTAATTCCATAACATCAAAATTAAATAAAATTAAATAATAACTTACTTGGCCTGGTTAGGATCTCCAAAGAAATTGGTTTTCTTCTTCCTCACCACCACCTCTACACCACCTCTAACAAATAAAACTTTCATCCTTCATCTTTCTCTCTTTTTATACTCTCATTAAGTGGGTGAACCACCACCACACAAAATCTTCTTTCTTTATTATTTATTAAATTTGCCATTATCTGTCCATAAACCATAAGAATTAGACACCCCATAATTCTAGTTTATATTTTAAAAATTATACTTTGTGAAATATCTAAAATGCCCTTATGACTTATTTTAGGCATTTCAATTAAATAAGTTCTATTAGACCAACTTTAAATCAATACAGTTGACCTACCTAAATACCAGTGTACGAGCACATCTCGAGAACTACATTCACTCATTAATTCGACAACGACGTCAATACATTTGCGTGTGGACACATAGATAAACATAAAATATTCAAAACATCACACACAAATAAAATTATTGAACTATTACCTCGGTGTCGACGTCCAAGTTCTGACCAAGTTGCCACATAGGATTAGTCGCCACTTCACGGTCCTATTAGGCAATTAATTAGGATTAGATTTATTAGGGTTATTATAGTCTTCCCAATTACTAAGAATATTATTCCTCGAAATTGAAATATCTAAAACGAAATTACTTACTGAAATCAAACGAGGAATGGAAAACTCTCATGCATATAGGACTCTCGCTCCCACGTCAATTCCTCGTCTTCTTGGTGCTACCACTTAACAAGAACTAATGGGATGTCCTTGTTCCTCAAACTCTGTACCTTGCGACCTAAAATATGCACAAGCTGCTCCTCGTAAGTAATATCCTCCACTAGGTCAATCTGAGTTAGGTCAATTACCGGTATGTCATCCTCTCTCGACCTGTCCAATCTCAGCATCAAAATATGAAACACTGGGTGAACACCTACCTACTACGGTGGTAACTCAACCCTATATGTCGTATCTTCTTTATGTGATTTGCCACAATCACTAACCCAGCCGCAGCTATATCCTCAGGCTCTACCCAACATGCAGGCGATCTACACGGTTTATCGTAGAGTGCCTTAAACGGTGTCATCCCAATGCTAGCCTGGTAACTATTATTGTAGGAAAATTCATACAAATGTAGATACTCCTCCCACGACCCACTGTACTCCAACACACAAGCTATGAGCATGTCCTCTAACACCTAAATTAATCTCTCTGACTATCCATCAATTTGCGAGTGGAATAATGTACTATGTTGTAACCTTATGTCAAATTGTGCTTACATGCTCCTCCATAACATGGATGTGAACTGCGATCCTCTATCTGACACAATAGATAATGACACCCTGTGAAGTCTGACAATCTATCTTTCATAAAGGACGCTCAGTTGATCGAACTTGTATTTGGTAGAAACCAGCAAAAAGTGTGCAGATTTGGTTAGTCTATCCACAATCACCCAAATACTATCATGCTTGCACGGAGATCGAGGTAAACCACTGACTAGATCCATAGTAATATGCTCCCACTTCCACTCAGGAATGGGAAGTGGTTGTAACAGTCCCCTAAGCTTCCGATATGTCCCAAGTCTTTTGTGTGATTGGCACCAAGCTCTATCTTGAGGGGGGGATGTTATGTATGTTACTGAGGTTTATGAGTGTAATTCTGATGTATTGTAACTGTAAATACCAAAAAATGTACTAAAGATCAAGTGTTGTAAGTATGTACAACATGTTGGTTAGTAAAGGTTGTTAGTTAGTTATTCTGTACATGTAAGAATAGACACACATTATAAATACCCTGTAACTAATACATTGTTTCTAAGATTGAATAAATGAAATGCACGCATTGTGCTTTCTTGATAAACTGTTCAATGACTTCCCAACATCTCATTAATTTTGTGTCTATATACATTTCATACGTAGCATACTAGCATACTTTTGACACGCACATTTGCTAGGAAATTGATGGGGCTTAACTCTTTAAGAGGTATTAATTCATATATGACACTTCAATGGATGATTCCACATACTTTACCAATCATATGTTGATAAGCGTTTCGAAGAAAATAAAAATAGAGAAAACATAATTAGAGAGAGAAATAGCAGTTGATTTAATTTATTGTCAAAATTGAATGTATCATTACAAAAAACGGTAGAAAATAGCGTTGGGGAATAGCGATGGGGTCAGCGACAGGGACCCGTTTATGCAAATAGCGATGGGGATAGCGACGACCCCTGTCGCTATTTTTCGGGTGGAAAAATTCCCGCCCAAGTCCAATTCTCATCGGCCACGTGGCGAGAGAGTACGCCACATGGCCGCGGAGTAGAGGGCCACGTGTGGGAATAGCGACGGGGATACCCGTCGCTAATTTGGGATCTAAATCCCAAAAACGCTCTCTCTCCCTCTCCATCTCTGCTGGTTTTCCCTCTCTCCCTCATTCGATCTCCCGTCCCAGTCCCCGTCCCCGTCCCTGTCACCATCCCCATCCCCGTCCCCGTACGTCCTTGTCCTCTCTGGTTCGACCCCCTCCGCCTTGGCCGCCCCACCTCGTGCTCCTTCTTAGCTCGCCCCCTCCGCCTCGGTCGGCCGCCCTGCCTCCTACTCAGGCTCGTCACAGCCGCTCCGCCTCGTGTTAGGTATTTTTTATTTTTTATATTCTATTTTTCGTTTTTTTAGTTGTTCTATGCATATTTTTTGTTATTTAAGTTGATTTATCATCTTTTTTTTTGAAAATTTGTATTTTCTGTGAAAAATTGGATTTTTGTATTTTATGTTAGAATGAAAATTTGGAATAAATTTTGTATATATATGCATGTTAAATTAAAAAATGTAACGGTTTGATTAAAAACTTGTATTTTTGTATTTTATGTTGGAATAAAGTTTTTGGAATTAAAATTTGTATTTCATGTATTTTTAGGTGAATAAAATTTGTTAAATTGATTAAAATGTTGGAATAATTTTTTATGTTGATATTTATTGTTTCTTTATTTTTGTGACAAATAAGATGCATGTTTGTGATTTGAATTTAATTATTTTTTTGTGATTATTTGTGATGTTTATTGCATGATTTTTTTAGCATTGATATATGTACTTATTTTGTAATGTGTTCTAATTAAATTAGTTGAATTTCAAATATTTCCATTAAACTATTATTTAATTTTTCTTTACACTAATTAAAAAAAATCAAATTACAATCTATTTAACTATAATAAGGAAATTATGTTAAGTTGAAATAAGTTTAAGTATAAAGTTAATGAAATGATACAAATTGATTGGACAAATTAAATTTCGATTAGGGCGCCAAAAAATAAAAGAGTCTAATATATTATACTATATATACATATAGAGTAGTTAAAAGCAATTAAACTATAATAAAGAAATTTTTAATTGGTTGAACAAAATAATATTTATATAACAATGCTTACATTTGATATATATATATATATATAGTATAGCTAGGGAGGATTGGTATTCATATATATAACTATATATATAAATTATGTTAAGTTGAAATAAAAATAAGTATGAAGTTTACAAGTTAAATGAAGTATTAATATGGTACATAGTACTAATAAAGATTTAATAAAATGATACAAATTCATTGGACAAATTAAATTTCGATTAGGACAAAAATAGAAGAGTATAATATATTATACTATAAATAAATATAGAGTAGTTAAAAGTAATTTAACTATAATAAAGAAATTTTAATTGGTTGAACCAAATAATATTTATATAACAACGCTTATATACGAGATATATATAAATGAGACAAAATAAAATTATAAACTTCAAATATTGAAGTAAAATTTAAAATTACGAAGGAAAAATTAAAAATGAGGCAAAATTAAATTATGATAATTTATATTAACGTATGTACAATAGTATATATTATGCAAAGTATGTGCATATATTGCAACCAATTCGACTAATTACGATTAATGATCGACTAAAATGTATAAAATATATTACGCGAAGTATGTGCAAATGCAACCAATTCGACTAATTTCGATTAACACTTGACTAAGATGTAGACACAATAGAGCTTCATCTAGTGGGGGTGGATTCGTTCCCGATTACTATTGTTAGACCGGATATGGGGAGGAAGAAATAGTAAGCGATGAGGACGATGGAGGTGATGATCCAATGGATGAATATCCGACATCATATCATCATATGATAAACAACATTGCGGGTCCCAGTTTCGATTAGAACCGTGAAAAGGAGCTGAACCCTGAAGCGAAGCGTTTCTTCGAAATGATTGACGCGGCGAATCAATCGCTTTGGCCGGGTTGCAAGAAGATGATTAAACTTTCAGCAATGACACGTTTATTGACGATAAAGTCGAATCATCATATTTCAAAGTAAGCATTTGACAAGATTTTGCAAGTACGTAAAGACATGTTGCCTGAAGACAACTGTTTGATAGATAGCTTTTACAAATGCAAGGGCTTGATGCACTGGTTGGGTCTCCCATATGAGCGAATTGACTGTTGTCCCAACATATGCATGCTTTATTAGGGGCTCGACTCTGAACTTACATCTTGCAAGTTTTGCGGAGAATTTAGGTTTAACTCTAACAAACGCCTGCATAAGATAATGTTTTACTTCCCTTTGGCGCCTAGTTTCCAACGTTTGTACACGTCGAAAGCTACTGTGAAACACATGCGGTAGCACGCAGAACAACTAAGAGATGAGGGCAATATACAGCATTGCTCTGATTCCATGGCATGGAACCACTTCAATGAAGTGAACCATACGTTCAACTCCGAGTTTCCTAATGTTCGACTTGGCTTATGCCCTGATGGGTTTCAACATTTTGGAATGACTGGCAAACCGTACTCCTCGTGGCCGGTGATTTTAACACCATACAATTTGTCTCCCTCGATGTTTATGAAGAAAGAAGTGATGTTCTTAACAATGATCGTACCTGGTTCAACTAATCCGTCGCAAAAAAATAATGTGTTTCTCCAACCATTGGTGAAAGAATTGCAAGAGTTGTGGTACGACGGAATGCCTACCTACGAAGTATCGACTAAGACAAACTTTCAAATGCGCACTTCACTAAAGTGGACTGTCAGCGACTTTCCAACATACATCATGCTGTCAGGATTGAGCACGCACTGAATGATTGTTTGTCCTTATCACATGGAAGGTACCAACGCTTTCCAGTTGAGGTTCGGATGGAAAGTGGGTTGGTTCGATTGTCATCGTCGTTTCTTGTCGCGGTATTCGAAGGAGCGGAATGACAAGTCTAGTTTCCACAGAGGTAGAATCGTATCCGACAAGCCACCTGCTAATAAATCAGGTGAAGATGTATTGCGTGAAATTGAAGCTTTATGGCTAATGAAGGTCATTGAATTAGGATAAGATGCTATAAACAACAAAGTTTTGAAGACTACCGGGTGGAGAAAACGAAGCATAATGTGGGACTTGCCTTAGTGGAAGACAAATCTTGTCAGGCACAACCTAGACGTAATTCACATTAAGAAAAATGTTTTTGACAATATTTTCAACACAATCATGAGTGTACCAGGGAAAACTAAAGATAACGCAAAGTCTAAGGAAGACTTAAAGGAGATTTGTAATCGTCCAAAGCTTCATTATGATCAAATTTCTAAGAAATATTTGAATGCACGATATGCGTTTGACAAGCGTAGAAAACGAGCGTTGTGTAAGTGGATTAAGAAATTAAACTTCCTTGATGGTTAAGCGTCTAACATCGGTCGCTGCGTAGATTCTAAGAAGTTGAAGATGTTTGGGATGAAAAGCCACGATTGTCATGTTTTCATGCAACGATTGTTGTCGATTGCTTTTCAGGATCTCTTAGAGGATGACTTATTGCAATTAGCGAGTTAAGCATTTTCATTAGAGATTTATGTGCAAGAAATTTGAATGTTGACAATTTTCGGCTTCTGCATGAAAACATTCCTAAGATATTTTGTAAATTGGAAAAAATCTTTCCGCCAATTTTTTTGACTTAATGGAACATCTCCCTATCCATTTCGCGTATGAGGTTATCCTTGCTGGCCCAATACAATTTCGATGGATGTACCATTTCGAGAGGTAATCAATTATACTCGTACACAATTAAGTTGATTAATTAACATATACATTTTAACTAACTTACTTATACTAATGTATGTACTTGAAACATTTAAAAAATAATATTAAGAATAAGGCAAGGGTTGAGGGCTTAGTATGCAATGCTTACTTTGTGGAAGAAGCAGCCGCATCTTGTTCCTATTATTTTAAGGAACACATCTCCACCTTGCACAATCGTCCGCCCCGCAATTACGATGGTGGAGTCGGACCAACTCAAAATTTAAATGGCAACTTCTTAATATTCACCCACCCAGGTCGGGCATACGAGAGATCAAAGAAGCGTTATATCACGGATGACGAGTGTAACGTCGCACACTCACATGTGTTGTTATATTGTCCCGAGGTCGCTCCATTCATTAGGTATGCTTTAATGTTAATTATTTATTTTTTAATCTATTCAATCGCAATCCTTACTTTCTTTCATTCTCCTATTAGGATGTACGTATCGGAGTTGCGTTCCAAGCACATGAATATTACACAAAGTGCAATCGATGAACATCTTGAGAAATATTTCTCAAGTTAGTTTCAACAATTTGTAAGTCATTCCTACATGCATATTAAAATAATTCTTTATTTTTGTTGTTTATTTCAAATTGAAGTTTATGAATGAAACATATTTTTTGCGGTAGGCTTCATCATGTATTTAAGATACAACACTTCAAATGTTGTCATACGGCCCTAGTCGACTTTGCACCGTACATCACGCGTATCTCGTTAATGGCTACAAATCTCAGACCGTGTCGCATGTCTCAAACATAGATATGCGTAGTAGCAGGGTGTGCGTTAGGGGCACAAATTACTCATAATGTGTCAATGACTTTTATGGGAAATTAGAAGAAGTGATACAAATCGAATATGGTGGATTCCTACGTTTGTGTTGTTCAAGTGTCAAAGGTTCGATTCCACGATCAATGTCGGGACAAGAGTTCACCGATCCTTAAAAATTGTCGATGTACATTGAAATCTGCGATTGAACAAGTACGAGCCTTTCATACTAGCCATGCAAGCTAGTCAGGTGTACTTTCTTTCATACCCAAGTGTAAGAAATGTGAGAACAATTGGCAAGCTACGTGCAGACGTCAACCAAAATTCATCGATGAACAAAACTTAGTAAACAAACGTTGACAGTGCGCCTACAGAACAAGACACTTTTCAGGAGTAGCTACTTGAGCATGATACTGAGGTCGATATTGTCAACAATGTTCCAACTTCGCTAGCTAATCCAAGTGGCGCACACATGTCAGGCGTCGATGAAGAAGACGATGAAAGCGATAACTCCGAGTTTTTGTTGAATGATGAGGACGGTGATGACGAACCATGATATTTCTGTGTTTAGTTGGTAAATGATGCAATTATTTTTTTTACTTGTTACGTAATATTTCAAATGTGTGAGGTTCACGCGTAACTTGTTTCTAACTTAATCTTAATTTTTTGTATAAAGTTATGTCGTCAGGCAGAGGATACTATCCATCATCTAGTGGTCGATCCAGTGGACGATCCAGCGCTACTAGAGATCAACGATCGGATCATTCACACCGACGCTCTCATGATGATGCTACTCCATCACATCCCTCTACATCTTACATGTCTTTGCCATCTGTTTTTTGTGATAATCCCACCTCTATGCAGATGTACTCTACTTTACTTTCCTCGCTACCCACTCCACCCATTGATGGTTGCGGTACGTTTAGGCCAGGTGTCGAGCCTACTTTTTCATCAAGGGGATCAGCGCGCATCTCCCTCACATCTTCATGATCGTACGCACGACCACCGTACAGCCCCACCATTAGGCAATCCTGATTTGCATGCCTCACCCTCTACAAGTCATCAAGTAGAGCAGTCGCCGAGTTCTTCGGCACAACGTTCGAGTGACATGTCCATAGGTACGGCCCCACGTGGACGACGAAGAAGAAGTACTACTAGTCAACCCTCAGCACGAATATTTTTGGTTGTGAAAGATGACAGATAGTAAGTATATGTACTTTAAGTACGAATATTTACGTTTACTTTTTTTTATAAACTTGGTATAATGCCTCATTTTCAATTTATTGAACGAAAATTGCACATGTCTGACAAAGCTGCTCGGGAGATGACTAGGGCATATAAACACTCTTTGCACAAGGATGGCTATTCTTGGGAGTTTGTTCCGCAGCACATGCAAGATATTTACTGATGGAAGGTAAATTTGTTTAAGTTAAGGTTGTTTCATTTACCTAGGATTTAGAGACAAAAATTGAAAAGTCTTTATAGTTATATTTAAATTTTATTATTTTTTGTGTATAGCTTTCATTCGTCTGGGAGCCATCGGATGATGCAGCAATTAGAGAGGTGTACGATAGGCAGCTTGCCACTCGGTGCGCCGATTTCATTAACAAGATGTGCTCGAAAGATAAAAAGCCTACATATGTATTTACCGAGATCTTCGACCACTATAAGAATATGCTGTCACCCATGATTTCAAGAAGAAGTTAGAGCGAGCAAGTAAGAATTGGAAAACTGGGACAGGGGGACCCGATAAAGGGGTTGCAGTGCATAATGGTGGTTCAATATCCATTTATCAGCACGCATAGAGGTTGGTAAGTTATGTTATAATAAGTTTATATATATAATCTGGATTTAGTCTCAAACTTAATCTTCTTTAAATATATGTTTTGTAGGCGGAGAAGTTAGGTAGACCTCACTGCTTTGGAGTTATGCCTATACTTTCATACTGAAGATCATGACGGCGTAACTTTCCTTCATTTGAGAGTAGAGAAGATTGTCGTACGTAAATAGTTTTGTTTTTAAATTTTGTTTACTTAATTAATGATATGTATCAATGACTTGTAAATGTTTTAATTCTTAATTTAGACGGCGATCCAGCGCAGACGGATTAAGCTGACACAGTCGCAGCCTGACACCCTGATAGATGAGACCGATTTATATTTGTCCGTTGTGGAGCGTGACGACAAATAACAGACATATGGACTAGGGTGGACATCATCGGGGTCGCTGCGCAGACATGCTACAGCTGGAGCAAGAGCTGGAGGTGGACATGGAGTTGGATCTTGTCGACCTATTTCTTTTCCTAATGAGCCCATTGGGCTTTTGCGGAGGGACTTCAAGGAGATGCAGACACATATTCTTTTCCTAATGAGCCCATTGGGTCTAGGGGCATTTGCGTCGCATGGCGCAGGCTCTAATGGACAGACTTGGGATTTCATTTGCGCCTCCGAGAGATGTTCCAGCTGATGACTCAGAAACCGACGACGATCCCAACGATTGAGTTGTCACCGATGTATATATATAGCCTTAGTTTGTTCTTATCTTGTTTTGTACATTTTCATACTTGTAATTAACTTTCTTTTGTTGTATTTATTTCATTTAGTTTGTTATTTACTTCAGTTATTTAGTTTAATTTGCTTATATTTTCTTGTCCTTATTGTTATTCCAAATAAATTGTATAGTATAGATTAAAATATATTATTTTAATAATTTAAATTTTTTGATAAAGTTTAAAAAATAATTTTTAAATTTTAATATTATTTAAAAAAATATTCTTTTAAAACATTTCATTTAAATAATAATTTTAATTAAATTAAAAATATACTTTTTAAAAAAATTTAAATATTATATATACTACTTTTTGAATTTATTGAAAAAAATAAATTTTTTAAATATTTTAGGGTTCGGGGTTTAAGGTTTTAAAATTAAATATAAATTTTAAATTTTTTAAAATTAAATATTTTTAAATAAATTAATTTTATTAAATAAAATTATGTATTTTAATATAATATATATTATATATAAAATGAACTATTTAAAAAAAAAATTTCAATAATTAGCGACGATCTCCCGTCGCTAATACCTAGCCACGTGGCTAGAAAGGAGCCACGTGGACAATTTGGCGACGAGGTTTAGCAACGGGGGCACGTGGCTTGGTCAAACGACTTTCAACCAAACCACGTGGCACATTAGCGACGGGGCACGGCGACGGGAATAGCGACAGGTCCCGTCGCTAAACCTGACACACCGTCGAAAAAAAAAATAGCGACGAGCAGGATAGCGACGGGGTTCCCGTCGCTAAATTGGTATAGCGACGGCAAATGCCAGATTAGCGGTATCGTTTTGTAGTGTATATATTCTAGAGACCTATTTATATGAGTACAAGAGATGCCTTTTTGATTTGCTTCCTTAGTACATAAACACATTCATGATCATTATCATAATAACAATCATCATCATCTAATATACATCATTTTGTGTCATACATATTGTCTTAATCATTCAACAGAAATTAGAGAAGTTTGTAACTTTGTAAGTATTGATAACAACAATTATAATTAATCAAGCTGAAACAGTTTCCCTATCCATCGGCTTCCATTAAAAAAAAAAAAAAAAAAAAAAAAAAAAAAAAAAAAAAAAAAAAAAACTTAAGTTTCCCCATTGGAGAGACCTAGCACAACACTTACTTTGAAACGAGAAAAACCTGAACCTAAGAATTAAATAGTGGCAACTTCATATATAATTAAGGAAGCTGATAATCTAATGTCTTTCATACACTCATTTGATACACTACTGATGTGTTATAGAGGAAGAAAATCTAAAACTTACAATAGTGGAAGAAAATATAAAATGTATGGAATCAACCCAAGCGGTATTCCATACATTTGGATACAATTCCTTTTTGGAAGAAAATTTTGTATCCATATTATCATATATATGATTCGTCCTATTCGTTTGCCTGCGAACTTAAAGCTTTCAATAGTGGAAGAAAATTTAATCAAAAATTCTAATAGAAGAAGACAACTACGTAATATTTACAAAATATTACCCAATGAAAAGTGTAAATCCAATTATAGCTTCAAGCGCAAACCTACAAACAAGCATAGATAAAGATGCAACACAGTTGAATGTTCACTGACGAATATATAATTTATAGGGTTAATTATATTAAGCGAAAATCCAATTAATTATATCCTTCCGTTGTTTTTTTTTTTTACAATTTTATTTTGAAAATATATAATTCACGTGATTCAATGTGACTCATTTCCAAAAGTAACATTAATTCCTTTAATTGCCTTTCATATATCGATCGATCCAAATCAAAGACATATATCGATCATCTAAAACAAAACACTTCTTATAATTAATTAAGCTCCTATATAAACCAAACTTTACATCTGGTTTTTGCTTTTTCATCAATAATATATTATTTTTTAAATCTCCGAATCAAATCTCAACATAAAATTCCCTTCAATGCATACAAACAAATCAATAAACTAGCTAGGGTATATCCATAGATATGTGTGAAGAGGCAGCAGGCACAAATATATGCAGTAGTACTGCATGTTTTTTCTAGAAAGCTGAGTGGTTGGCGCAATGTGTTCATGTGGGCAGGGAATCTTGCGAGTCAAATACACATGCAGTACAATGCAACTCAGCTTCAAAATCAAACAGCTACCAACGTCATTAACTAATCAATATATATACATATACTACATTAAACATGTATCAATGGAAACATATAGTAATTTAAATTTGTGAATGCGTCATAGCTGATGTTATTTTCGTACTATTTCATTCTCATCGTCACTAAACTATTGGAATCTTGGTTTTAATATATATGATTAACAGTAGTGCATCATATACAGACGTACACTCGTTTTTGACCATGCTATGTTTAGGTATCCCCAGTTCGGCAGTTCCTTCTACATTCCTACCTCCTACAATGTAATTGCTCATGTAATGGCTAAGAGCCTGAAAGAGCCCTGAAAACCTCAGTCCGAGCTTTGGACTGAATGTATACTAATTAAGATTGGTGATCTTGTGATTAATATACATGACTAACTATATGCTATTTGACCAATAAAAATGATATATATGTGTACGTATGTATCTCTCCAAAAGCAAATATTTTTGAGATCTGTAAGTTTGTATATAACCCAAAAAAAAAAAAAAACTTTGATAAGATCTCTACTCTTTTTGTTTTTCTTATTTAGTATATTTAACATCATGGTGGATCGATCTCTTCTTTATAAAATGGTGAGCATGTATATGTTAGCTATATAGTATGGACAAAATAACTTAAATGGCATGCATGGTCAATGTACAACTGGTTGCCATGACTAAATGCATGCATGCGCGTCGCTGTCACTGCTCAGTTATTTTATTTTTCGTTTAGTTTTTTATTGTTCTTAAAAGTTTGTATATATTATTTTTTATTATTATTTGATTTTTAATTTTAATTATGAAAAGACTCACCTAAGATGGATTTCATAGTGGAAGCTATGTATAAAGTGAGATTAATTAAAGTAATGCTAGGTTTTATTGGGCTTCTGCAACCTAGCTAGACCCCGCCCTAGTAATATATATAGGTTACTAATAGGCCTTTTGGCTAAGATCAAATTTAATATCTGTTGTTATGAATTTAATATTTGATACGTTGGTCATTGCCTCACATGTTATTAAATTAAATTTTTTAAGGGGAGAGCCCACCACAGTGGCTTGCCATTTGGGATCTTAATTGTCATTTGTCGCCCATACGCTGCACTACTAAGGGCTTTAGGGATGCAGGTGGGGTGGGTTTTGGAGCGGGGAATGCAATTTTCATCCCATCCCCACTTATAGTGGGGCAGGGATTCCCTGTTTGAGATTTTCCACTGTGAGAGTTTTAACCCCAATTCCCCACCCAATGGAGATCCCCATCCCATCACTTTTTCACATAATATCTAAAAAAGGATATCAAATACAATACAAATCTAAAATTAAATTCATTAAAAGTTTTTTCTTCGCAATTGTAGTCGATCTTCAAATTTTATGTGAAGTTTGTGAAGGCTGGGTCATTGCCTAAGTCCAACCCCTACGACCCACCCGGGTCTCCAGGCGGTGGGAGCTTTCTAAGGCCTCCCACCATCCACATCCCCCCATTTATGCTTTCTAAGGCCATAAATGGGCGTGGTTTTTGAGTCTCGAAACCAAGTCCTGGAGGCTTAAGACATTGATTTTGGCGAGACTTGTACCATTGGGCTACAATGGCCCAAAAGTACAAGTCTCGCCAAAATCAATGTCTTAAGCCTCCAAGACTTGGTTTCGAGACTGGGGGCGAAAAACCACTCCCATTTATGGCCTTAGAAAGCATAAATGGGGGGGACGTGGATGGTGGGAGGCCTTAAAAGCTCCCACCGCCTTGGAGACCCGGGGGTAGTAGGGTTTCGACTTAGGTAGTGACCCAGCCTTCACAGAAAGCATTCATCATACAAAAATGGAAAATATAAGATTTAATGATTTTGATGCAATTCTCACAGAAGAATATTTAGGATCCATGTGGGGCATCCCCACTGGGTGGAGTGGGGAATCCCCATGTGGATTCCCCATAGTGAGAAAGGGCAATACCGGCCTTGCCCCGTCCCTGATAATGGGGATGTGATATCCTCTCGAGGCCTGCAAACATGTTGGACTCTAATGCTGGTGATTCCTCACATAGGCCCGTTTCTAGGCCCAAAAGATAGACCACTAAACCACACTGACTATATTATGTAACCACCTATGAGTTAAGCCATTAGTATTATGTTTTGTAAGGTCCGACCCAGCTATTGTAGGGTTCCGAAACTATTTAATCTATTAGTGTGACGACCCCAAATCCCGAGGTCGCCACGTGGAGTGTCGCGGCCCTGCAGCCCTGTCAGATCATTGACCCACTGGGTCTCACGCGCAACTAACGTCCTTTGCTATAACACGACTACTCGATATGCGTGTTAAATATCATTTCCTTAATCGCTTAGTTAGACAGTTGAATCATTTTTAGCATTAAAACAACGGAAGTCTTAAATTTAAAGCAAGTAAAATACTAAGCGATAATATATACAAGTACAAAGGTGTCTATTCAATCTCCCATTACCCAAAAGTAAAGCAAAATATCAAATTCGCACGTACTAGTGGGTCTTCGACCATGGCGATCGGATGAAGTCCCTCAAAATCCCCTTGCCCCTACTAGCACTAGGATCTCGCACTCGACCATCACAAAAGCCGGATGGAGAGTACGGTTAGTAAGATTCCAAACGAAGTACACCGACCATTTATAAGAAAATAAATAGATACCAATAATCATGTCAAATAATCATGCGGAAACTAAACAGTAACCGTGCTAAGATCATCACATGAATAAATAACACGAGAGAAACAAAGTGTGTACTCGTCCCGGTCATACTAAACTGTACTTCGGACCCCCAGGATCCCTTCGGTGGGTGCCCCCACTTCCTTTCACCTGGTTCCTCGCGGTGCGTGTTCGACATGTGCACCCTTAATGCAACTCGGGTTGCAATTCACTGAGTGCCTGATCACACGTGCTACAGCCTAGTGTGCCATAAGTACACTACGAATATCAGGTGGGAGTAACTCGACCACCAACCCAAATGTATCACAAAATAGAGTACAATAACAAGGAATAGGAAATCAACGATGGAAAAGTAAACCATCGGTAACTTTCAGATGGATTCTTACGTACCTCAAAACGCACTCTCATACCCCGTAATAAATCCCCGAGTCCAAGGCCACTGGGTCCTTGGTCGCTAATTGATCACCCGTGTCCACCTATGTCCATTTATCAATAATTCAGATTTAGTATGACAATTTACGACCAATTTCTAAAAAATTTAGGCCAATTTGCCCATTTCGCGCTTTTCGAGGTAAAAACCCCGCGAAAGTCGCGTCCGGAATATCCAAATATTTATTCGTCATAGAAATTCATAAATTTCTATTTATTTTATTGAAATATAATTTTTCGGAATTTTTCTCAATTTTTTCGAAAATTTTCCCAATTTTTCTTCCCTTTTCTTATTTTTTTTTCCTCGACGGTTTGGGTTGGGGTTGCTCTCCCCAACCCCGGTGGAATCGATGGCGGGGAGACACCCCTGCCATATCCACCTGGCCCGGTTCGGCCTCCATGGCCGAACCCCACTCTCGGCCACCCCAACGAAACCCACCGAAATCACAACAAACAATGAGGACTCACCTCGACCGTGACGTCTCCACCTTCTCTTCTCTCATTCCCGGCTTCTTCTTCTCCTCCTCCTCTCCTTTTCTTCTTCTCCTCTTGGTCTCCCGATCGGCTGTGTGTGTGTGCGTGGGGTGTGTGTGTGAGAGAAAAGGTGGTGAGAAAGAGTGATGTACGTGAGAGAAAAATTGATGATGGAGTGTGGTGGAGTATAGATAAAGGTAAGCTTGTTGACTTTGTGTCCTTAACTCCAAAGTGTGACAAAGCTGGGACACTCGCCTATGTTTTCGGCGTTTCGATGCCCGGTTTCGCGTCCGAATCGCGATATAAGCGTACCGCCGCGTCACTAGCCACCCAATATCTATTCCATAGTAGTTACTTGGCCAATTTCTTTATTTAACTTGTGTGTTTTAGTTTTCCCGACCTAGTGTACCCACAGTTCGATCCTCAGTACCCGTCTCGACACGTTTCTCGAGGTGAACACCCGTTACACTATCTCGTTCGATTCAATTATATAAATACACACATGCGATGCTAGGTAAATAACTTGATATACAGCATCGCAAATAGACAAACAATCACACAAAATCACTATTTACCTATTCGGTGTGCCCTGACCTATCTGCAGCATCCACGCGGATCTGAGCTGTCGTCAAAGTCTGAAAATAATCAATAATAACGGCGTAATTAAAATTTGGGCCGTTACAATTAGGGAATGTGTCATATGTCAATCTATAAACATTGTTTATCTTATAATTTTAGTTAATAAAATAAAAGTTTTCATTTGTAGTTTTATTATAAGTGATTGCATGTTTACCTTATAGTAAGATCAATGGGTATTTGTTGAAATATCTTAAATGTCCCTAGTCGGTCATTATACTATGAATTATAATGAATTGAGACTAGTGTGAATCTTGATTGATAGTCATGTGATGATTATGCGTATATGGATAAGAATCGAGATCATGAGTACTTGTTATGGAATAAGGTACTGGACCGACCCGCTATGAGAACACTACATGGATTAAGTCATATGTGTCATTTATGATAGGTATATCATTTAGTCATTCAATTTGAGATTACCATAGACTTCAATATTAGGAGCATGGTAATTTGACGCAATCAAACGTTATATTTAACCGAACGATTATAAAGATTGTGATTGGTTACTATGTGAATAATATGTGAAGGTGTGTAATCAAGATATAATTTGTCACTCTCTTATAAATAGAGATATCAGTGGATCCCTCGATATAATATACTGATAATGGCCAAGTCCATTTGAATTGATATGATCAATGTCACTTGGATGTTTTCACTTTACTTAAAGATCGAGACTAGTAGATTGAAAATTAAGGGTGACTTTCCATGCCTTATATTTAATCAAATGATATCGCACTACAAAAGGATATGATATATGTTATTCGTTAGGTTGTGTCGATTTTGATATTTATGCTACTTGGGTAGTCATAATGCCTTACTAGAGACCGCTTATGACTTGTGTACGAAAATAGTTTTAGTTCACTGTCAACGTCGCATGAACCTATTGGGTCACATACAAAGAATGAATTTCGCAATTTCAATTGATCCAGAGTAATGAATTTTTATATGATAAAATTCATTACATAAAAACCCTTACAATATGTTATATGATAACTTATTAATAGGGGTGTATGTGTAATTTGCTTAAACTTCTTAAATACAATAGTTGTATTAAGAATAAGATTTTAAGTGAGGGCTTATCTACACATATAAATAAAGGTCGAAACCTTAAAACAAAATAAGATTTTTCGTTTTTGCTATTTTTGGGTTCTCTACATTTTGGGATAGAAAGAAAAACATTTTTATCTCTCTTAGGGCTAGCACTCAAAATTGTGGTCACTATTCATGTGTGGATTTCCGATAGAAGACGGACGCTTGAACGTCTTGGAGATCAAACAATCAGAGAAGGAAAACACTGATTAAGGTATGGTTTTACTTTTGTAGATTTAGTTTAATGAAACTTATAATTTGGGGACTGAGGCTATGTTGTTGTTTGTTTGTTTGTTTGTAGTTTAATGGAACTTATTTTCGATCATGTTGGGATTTTTCAAAAAAATTTTGAATTTTCCGCTGCGTATGAACCCCAAAACCCAACAGTTGTATTCACATCTTTTGCAGGCAAGAAAGAAAATCAAGTATTATCTTATTTTTCTTTTGTTGCCTTCAACCCTCAACCTTCGTTAAGGGAATTTCCCCTCTTATCATTGGTGCTCTTATTCTTGAACGATGGGGCGACCTCATCCCACCCAACCGGCGCAACTGGCTCAAACACCACAACCAGTGACTCCAGCATTCCCTTTGCTGCATTTCGTGACCAGGTGATGACCATGATATAGTCGATGAATGCTAAAAACAAAGGAATTTTGAGTTTCTTAACTCAGCCGTAGCAGAACTTAAAACTCGGTCTGAGAGACCAGCTCCCCCTCAAACCGTCTATCAACAAACCCAGACCCCTACTCAATTAGGTTTCCTCACACCACCCGACTCTCAACAAACCCGTGCATCTCCCACCGCAGCTGCCTCTTCTGCTTATCAACCCCGCCCATCCTATTTTTTCGGCTCGTCGTCCTAGGACGTTTAATTCCCTTAAACTACCAACCCTATATCCCTATACAGCAACACCACAACCAACACTTACCCATTAAACCACCTAAAGTCATTCTCTTACCGTTTGATGGCTCCAACACACTCGACTGGATTTTCACAACTGAGAGGTATTTCTAGTTTTACCATATCCACGACAACGAGAAGGTTCACATGGCAGCCTTCTTCATGTTAGGTGATGCCCTAAGTTAGTTCAAATGGATGTCGGAAAGTAACCAGTTAGGCAGTTGGGATTTTTTACGAGGGCCCTAGAGTTTCGTTTCTGTCCGTTGTCGTACGAGAACCATCATGTGGCATTATTTAAGCTCAAACAAATGGGTACCTTAGACGACTACCTTATTGAGCATACCGAACTCAGCAATCGAGTTGTTGGTCTTCCTGCTGAGTTCACACTCTCATGTTTTATTTTGACCTTAAAGAAGGAATTACAACAAGAACTTGTTATCCACAAACCCCCAACATATCGCAGACGCCATCGACTTGGCCAAGCTCCATAACGACAGGTTAATGGATTCAAAACCCTATAGGTATTCGGGTAAGGGCGTTTCTAACCCACATAAACCTGATTTTATGTCCCCTAACCCATCGACATTGTTGAGCTTTAGCGCGTCGCCTATCACCAACAGAAATACAAGACTGCAATGCCAAGGGTTTTTGCTTCAATTGTGAAGAGAAATATACACATGGCCGTTGGTGTAAACCTAAATAGTTCTTACTCTTGGTGGATGATTCCAAACATCAACTAGACCCAACTGCCTTCCCTAGCCCACCAGATCCTACCCCCCAATCGTTCGAGCCTTCCGTGGCGGACAATATTCATTTCTAGTTCTTATCGACAGCATTACACGACTCACTCGATTCCCGTACCTTCTGCCTACCCAGATCTGTTCACAACACGTCGATCTCAATCCTAGTCGACTCGGCAAGTTCCCATAGTATCATCCAACCAAGGTTGGCTACTTTTTTACATCTGCCTATTGTTCATTTTTCGTTTATGGTGAGTTATGGTGATGCTATTTCATGCAAAGGAGTTTATTCTCATGTCCCTATTTTAGTTCAGTATCACCAATTTGTCGTTTCCTGCTATGTTATGCCTATTAATGATGTTGACCTAGTTTTGGGGTTTGATTGGTTGTGATCTTTGAGGGAATTTACATCTAACTATTTATTTCCCTACATTCGATTCACCTCTGCTGACATTCCCATTGCCCTCACTGGAGACCACAACCTACCATTTCCATCCACCTTTGCCCAACTCTGCCTCACCTAAACAGACTCAATTGCATCCTTCCACACTTTCGGTATAACCCCGGACAACCCTTTCATGACACCCACAACTATTCACACCTCTTCACTACCGTCTGACCTTAAAGTCATACTTGATTCCTATACACCAATTTTTCAAATGCCAACTACCTTACCACCACCTAGACCACACGACCACAATATCCACTTGACCCATAATGCTACTCCTGTCAACAATCACCCCTACAGATTCCCACACCACCAAAATGAGTCATCTCTTCGATCATTGTAGACATGTTGCAAGAGGGTGTAATCCAACCAAGCCACAGTCCTTTTTTCTCACTAGTGTTGCTTGTCAAAAAGAAGGATGGGGCATGGAGACTTTGTGTCGATTAACGCGCTCTCAATGCCCTTTGATACGGGATCGCTTTCCCATTCCTACAGTCGACGAGCTGCATGGGGTAACGATATTTTCGAAATTGGACTTATGTTCCATGTGTTTTCAAATTCGTGTGGCTACTAAGGAAATTTTCAAAACGGAGTTTATAACACCTGATGGTCACTATGAGTTTTTAGTGATGCCATTCGGCTTGACTTACGCCCGATCTACCTTTCAAACTGCTATGAACAATCTATTCTAACCTTATTTGCGCAAGTTTGTGCTAGTTTTCTTTGATGACATCCTGGTCTACAATGTAGATTGGGCGTCCCACTTAATAAGTCACCTACAGTAGGTCCTTCAATTACTAATGAGCAACAACTTCTTTGCCAAATTTAGTAAATGCTTTTTCAGGGTTTCAACAGTCGACTACTTGGGGCACGTTTTATCGGCTTAAGGCGTAGCAGCAAACCCATCTAAGTTGTTCGCCATCTAGTCTTGGCCACCACCAAAAGACTTTACAGAGCTACGTGGATTTTTCTCATAGGGTACTATTGTAGATTCATGCATTTGTATGCCAGATAGCTTCCCCACTCACAGACCTCTTTAAGTTGGATGTGTTTACATGGAATGATACAATAAATACAGCTTTTACAAAATTAAAAGAAGCCATGACCGAACTACCTACCCTTAAACTTCTTGACTTTTTGAGACCCTTCGAAGTCACCATAAATGCTTCGATTTTGGCCGTTGGAGCAGTAATTTCTCAAGACCATCTTCCCCTAGCCTTCTTCAGGAAAATGTTGTGTGATCGGATGCAGTCTGCTTCTACCTCTGCTCGATAATATTTACAATCATATAAGCAATTAAGAAATGGCATCAGTACTTATTAGGGAGAAAATTCAAGATTTTCACTGATAAAAAGTGCATAAGGAATCTACTGAATCAACACATTCAGACACCTGAGCAACAAAAATAGCTCACTAAGCTATTAGGGCTCGATTACGAAATCCTATACAAGCCCAGGAAGGAAAACATTGTGCCAGATGCCCTCTTCTGAATCCCCTCCCTTACTAACCCTTTTTCTTTTCTCTATTTCATCCATTCCAGTACCTTTTCGTATCAAATCTGGTACCACTATCGAAACCACCCGGTGGGACAACAAGTCCTCAACAAACTCAATTCAGACACAAGAATACAGGCTAAATTCAGCCAAATGGCTTACTTTATTATCAAGATCGCATTTTTATTCCTTCAGATTCAGACTTCTGTCGTGTTATCCTCACTGATTACCATTATTCCTCATTAGCCGGCCACTCCGGTATCCAAACCACATCTGCACGGGTGTCCGCTTCATTCTACTGGCCAAAACTCCTACAAGATGTAAAGAATTTCATCAGTCGATGCACCATATGTCTACAATATAAGTACTCAACGACAAAGCCATACGGGACTGTACAACCACTACCTATTCCCTCACAGGTTTGGGAGGATATCTCCATGGATTTTATCACTAACCTTCCACACTCTTAGGGTAAAATAGTGATATGGGTAGTGGTCGACCACCTCACAAAGTTTGCTCATTTCGTTGGCCTTCCTACATATTTCACTGTGGCTAACCTAGCTGTAATCTACACAGTCAAAATTTTTTGACTTTTTGGCTTACCCAGAACCATAGTCAGTGATAGAGACAAGATTTTTACGAGATCCTTTAAGCGGAAGATCTTCTCTACTCTAGGCACGACTCTCAAATATAACAGTGCATACCACCCACGAACAAATGGACAAACTGGAATGGTAAACAGGGGACTCGAGACTTACCTTCGTTGTTTTGTTTGCGATGAACCAAGGTGCTGGTTCTGCTTCTTCTACCTCACCGAGTTCTGGTATAACACTTCATATCATTCAGTCATCGACATGAGCCCTTTTCAGGCCTTGTACGGTCGATAACCCCCTCAATTCCCTCGTACACCTCTTCCACAATAGTCCCACTCTCCCTATATGATATGCTCTAGCAAAAATATGAAATATTAAAGTCCCTAAAACATCACCTTCGGCGAGCTCAACAATGGATGAAGACCTTTGCTGATACCAAAAGATCAGAAAAACACTTGAAATAGGGAGATCTGGTATACTTTCGACTCCGGCCATACCGTCACACGAGCGTCGCACGACGAGCCTCACACAAGATGTTCCCACGTTTCTTTGGCATTTTCCCCATCAAGTGTCGAATAGGTGAAGTTGCATATGAACTAGATCTTCCCCAGTCCTCCTGGATCCACCCAGTTGTGCATGTAAGTCTGTTGTGTCTTTACAAAGGGGATATTGTCCATCCGCTGACCACCCTTTCCCTGGATCTAGACTCCCTGGTTCTCAAACCCACCCCAAGCGCATCTTTGGTACCTGAATCTACAAATCTCCCACTGGAGAAGATGAAGTACAAGGGCTCATTGAATGGGACGAGATGGACGAAAATGAAGCATCTTGGGTTCCTTTTGCAGGTCAAGACCACTATGTCATTATTTCCATAATTAATTCAAGTTAGGGATAGTCTACCACGACACCAGTGGGGGATCTTATCGCGTCTCTTCCTTTGACCACGCATTCTCTCGCCAGCTCATTCTCGATACCACCAATGCTCAAGCTTGAAGGAAAGATTGTTCTCGGGGAAAGGATGGATGATATGATCTCGAGGCCTACAAACATGTTGGACTCTAATGTTGTTGATTCCTCACATGGGCCCATTTTTATGCCCAAAAGGCAGACCACTAAACCGCATTGGATCATTAACTACATTATGTAACCATCTATGAGTTAAGCCATTAGTATTATGTTTTGTAAGGTCCGGTCCAGCTACTCTAGGGTTCCAAGACTATTTAATCTTGTATACACATTTTTTGCAGGCAAGAAAAAAATCAAGTGTTATCCTAATTTTCTTTTGTGCCTTCAACCCTCAACCTTCGGTAAGAGGATTTCCCCTCTTATCAAGATGAAATTCCCCCCGCCCCCAGCCCCATGAGGGCTAGTTGACGGGGAATCCCCGTCCCATCGGGGCAGATCCCAGCGGGGAATGGGGATTCTCTACCCCACTTGCATCTATAAGCTTGGCACACCCTACCAAGAAAAAGAAAATATATTGGTTACTAAATCTCAAATGACGAATTATTGCTTGATGCATATTGAATTATGCACGATATGTAATTTGTTTTGTTTTTTAGATAAATTAAAAACCAACTTTATATTATATAGGGAGATTCTACAATGAAGCCCGAATATATACACATACCATGGGAACCCCTCAAAATGTGTTGTGCGTTAAATGTTTTATGCATTTATGACTCATAGATTAATGTGTTGGATTAAAATCC
The DNA here is from genome assembly GCA_039657325.1 of Stephania cephalantha. Taxonomy (NCBI): domain Eukaryota; kingdom Viridiplantae; phylum Streptophyta; class Magnoliopsida; order Ranunculales; family Menispermaceae; genus Stephania; species Stephania cephalantha. The sequence continues at coordinate 9,414,398 of CM077573.1, read as the reverse complement.
AATATTTGTAAATGAAATTCCTATGGCATATGTATTTTTATGATTCCCATGATAGTAGTACCCACACAAACACACAGACACACACACATATACTCCTCGAATTAACACACGAGGATCGGAGACTTGCGCACCATCAACCTCATGTATAGTGTAGACATAACCACATGCTACATTGTTGAACCTACGCACCTCTTGGTTTGAACATCGATGTAACATGTACGACTCTTTTTTTTTTTACTTAAGTGTGGGAGTCAAACTCGCGACCTCCCCAAATTAACTTTGCCTTTTGGCAAGTAATGTCACTTCTCGCCAGATATGCGTTTTGATGTACATGTACAACTCTTTACATATACACATTAATTTTTGCTGAGTAAATGACATATGCAGCTAAGACCATATTTTGATAATAAATAAAGAAAAACGATTGGGTAACTCATTTGTGACACCAATATTAGACACTTAATTATTGTTGTTTTTTGAGTTTTGCATTGAGATGTATATGCACTTGTCTCAATGTGTATCGAAATGAACGCTACAAGTTAGGTGTCAAATGTAAATGGCAAAAATAGGTATATTCCATGACATTTCTACCCTTTGATAAATACATATGTTAAATTTACGTTTCATCAACTGCATCCACGCTTAGTTGGAAAGATCAATTTATGTAAAAAAACATTATGGCTAAAGTTTTAAAGTCAATAAAAAAAATGAGCGGTGCTATGTGCACCCCAATTGTTTATAAGGGCACCCCAAAAGTGTACTAATTTACATACATTTTGAGGCGCCCTCATAATTAATTGAGGTGCACATAGCGGTACTCAAAAAAATATGGCTATATAGTTTTGTATTTCCAAACAATTATTATATTGGGCATATATATATATAAGTTGGAGCTAGGAAAAATTCATATCCATCCTCCTTTCAATAATTTAATTTTCTAATTTTTTCTATTTTAAGGTATTTATTTATTTGTATTATTGGTTGTTTCAAGGAATATATTCATTCCCCAATTATTAGATTTATTTATAGTTTAGATTTGACCGAAATAACAATTAAATGCATTTGAATTCTTTTTTGTTAATAAAAGGTTACTTCAATGCATTAAGTATCCATTTCAAATCTTACACATCTCTTTGGTTACCACAACATGATTTATACTACTTAAGTCATCGAAATCACAATTAAGTGTATTTGAATTATTTTCTTGGTTAATGAAGGGTTATTTCAATGCATTTAGTATCTGTTTCGAATCTTGCATCATCTCTTTGGTTATTGTAACATCAACTATACAGATCATTAATCTTCACTTTATATATAGATTATAGGTTCATAAAAACTACAGGTCTAGCAACATCCAAGTACCTCTCTTAGAGTTATTCACACACGAATGCAATGTTGTGACGATTGTTGAGTTGTATGGCACTCCCAAACATAATAGAGATCTTGAAGTGCGATTAACAACATCACATCTCTATGTTTGTTGTTGTGATAATTGTTCAGGATATTTGTTATGTGCTTATTTATAACTAAATATATTTTTTACCCTCTATTGTATATTTTTAATTGTAAAGAATATTACAGTATATTCATGTAAATTAATTTATTAACTTTCTCTTAAAGTTTAATAACTTCTACGCATAGCACAAGAAATCGACTAGTGTTATATATATAGGTTGGTCGACGCCAATATTAGTACACGGTTCCCATCAAACTAACGCAATTTAATAAAACTGAACCGACTATTGATTTTCTTAATTTTTTTTAATTATGATTTATGTTCACACTTACAATCCAAGGATTAAAGTAAGGCAGTGATTGACGAACCACACTTTTTACTGAGTTTACCTCAATCTCATTTTTTAACCTTCTGAATTTGCTCTTTTGTGAAATGACCAAACTACCCTTCGTATATAGTTTTTTTTTCTTTCCTCATACCTCAGATCTAACCCACTATTGAGACCGAGCTTCACCCACCTTAAATTGCACCATCCAATTGGACCAAAATCCGATAAGTTTTCAGCGAGATTGCATAGGTCCTTCATTTGGGTTCGGTTTGTGGGTTCTTTGACCATTTTTTTTGGGTCAATTTTTGTATCGTTTTTGAGTTGGCTATTAGGGCTTTCATTTTAGGTTACATTCTTAGCTTTTGGAGGCTAAATCTGGGTAGAATCGAGATGAGTAATTCATAAACAACAAAACCACTTAAGTTTTACTCATTTTCATTGAGTTTTTATGGAGATTCGATCAAAAATTCCTTCACGTTCGTGACTTTCGATGGTTCAAGGACGAGACCCACAACATGAGTCTTGACAATTCAAGGCCGAGAACAAGAGTATAAGTCTCGGTCCCTGTCCGACCAAGACTCATAGATGTAGTCACGGTTGAGGCAAACTAATACATTTATCTATTGTCTCGGCCTCAGTTCTCTTCATTGACTAAGAAATACAACGTAGGTCTCAACACCCATCTACAAAGAACAATGTAGTTCTCGCTTAAAGGTCAACGATAGTGCCCATTGTCAACAAAAGTTATCGGTTGTCCTTGGAATGTTGCCTTGCGATTGAGATCGCTAGTGAGCCATTCAATACACTCCAAAACATTCAATTCTCCAACTTGGAGCGGGAATAAAAGATTTAAAACTGTTAGAAACCTTAGAAATGATGAGTCGGTCACCACCGATAGTACCTTTGCCGCACTAGGTGGAGGAGTCACCGAGACAACAAATAAAGTTTCTTGTATCGAAGTCCGAAGATGGTTGGGGTTTCCGAAATCTTTGGTGCGGTTTAGGGTAATTATAAATGAAAGCAACAACATTTATAGCCAAATCAACATCTTATAATCATTTTTACTACCAAACAAATTTATTACATCCTATAATTACGATACATAGTTCGAAGCAATACATGTACTTGGTTACTACAGGCTGAGCCACTCTATAAATCACTCATAAAATACATTATGCTATTCTCAAACCTAAAGTAGGGATGTGGTTTGATCTGACCATGAAGTTGGCATGTGTCATCATGCTCTGCATTTGTTATGACGAGGCACACTGATCAACGCATTGTAGCCCAATCACCAAAAAGAGGAAGTTGGCATGACAAAGTTTGGACTTAAACTCGTTTGAATCTTTTTGGATGACGCTTGTGACATACAAATTTTGTCATAGAGGTCACCTCAAAAGATATAAATGGGAAAGAGTCAAAGCTTCCCGCACCAAATTCATGTCCGTTTGATAATTGATCGAGACACGATGTCTTGACTAATATACCTAATTATAACAGATGCAGTGCAACATGGCACAATCGACCTATCATACGGTCTCGACACGAGCCATAACCTAGCTTCCTTTACTTCGCTTCATCTCCTCTACCTCGTCTTGCATCCCGCCTTACCTAAACACGAGAGAAAGCACATACAAGTCTTAGTACAATAGTACAATGTAAACCATAGCAACGAAGTGAAGAAAGGATTAAATTTTAGCTATCTCGACCAAAGGGACTGATAGGCCTGCATGGCTTTTCAACCATCTATAATCGAGATCGTCGAAGGGATTTTGACCAAACATGCCCAAAATCGATGCAAAGGTACCAGTCGTGTGTTGTTGAGACCTCTTCTGAGGTCTCAGTCCTGTAGAACCGTAACCCACGAGTGCGTCCAAAAATGAAACCTAACCTCAACTTCAACATACCAAAATGCACACAAACACTACCAAAATGTGCACAAAAACATGAGGAAAAAAATCCCTCAAGTTTTAAAACAAAAAAACTACCCCAAACACGGCAAGATTCGCCTTCAAAGGCCGCATTCGTCCCTCCCTCTTTGCCCATTGTTGACGTCTGATCCGTCCCAAAACGACCTACAAAATACTCCTACATCGCTCCCAAACCTTGTTGAAGTGGTATAGAGGCCAAAATAGGAGGGTTATTGTGGGATTGACGGATAAGGTTTGGTGTTTTTCGTTAGGTGGGGTTGAAGGAAAGGGGTTTATATTCAATAGGGGGTATTTCGGGGATATTAAAAAAATTGGGGTGCGTTCAACAATTAAAAATCAAAAATGGGGTACGGATAAGTAACGAGGTAAACTTAATAAAAAGTGGGGTTCATTCAGTCGCTGCCTAAAGTAATTAACACAGCTAACTAGTTGAAAATGAACATTTTTTTTTGGTAGATGAATATATATGTGCATATATTTGAAATTAATAAGGTTTGTACACGCTAAAATGAATAGTTAGAATTAGCCTCTATACGCAAAAGAGTATTGTTGTCACCTTTTCTTTACTTATATAAGTGGGAGTCGAACTCACGACCTCTCAAAACCTTAACTTTTGACAAGTAATGTCTCTACTATCTCACTTGAGATGCTTTGGCGGAGTAATATGGTCACTTAAGCAACATAATATACAAAATATATATACCTATGCATATAGTGTATATTTTATATGAAAATGTAACTTTTTTTTTCTTTTTTTTTTTTTTTGAACCCAACTGGTATTCGATTTAACGAAACAGATATTTACTTAAAATATACTTTTTGCATATAAAATAATTTATTTGAAATTCTGTAACGGAGGAGATAGACTGTCATGTCTTCATATCCAAAGTTTTTTTTGGTGGTTTTAAGATCCCAATTAAGTTCCCTTCTAAAGCAACTCAATTAAATAAGTATAAAATAAGCTTTTTGAAAAAGAAAATGCTTTTGTAACCGATCACCACGTAGTGTTGGAGTCCCTTGATTATTTGCTTCAGGATGCACACACACAAGCATTTTGACATGTATTATAAGAATGTTGATAAGTGTGTAGCTCCCGCTTGTCTGTGCTAGATTACAATAGCAAGTTCCTTTTAAGAAAGATGAAATTCTTCCCTATTAAATTGTTGGATTATATAGTAAGGTCCTTTTGAGAAGGACTTCAAGAAATTCTTCCCCATTAAATTCAATTTCGATCAAACATGTGGACTGGAACTCAAAACAAATTTTAAAAAAATTCATCAGCATCAATATTAGTTGATAAGAAGTACACCGTCAATAGTTTTTTAATAATTAAACTTTTTAAGTGATTAAATTAATCGTAATCCTCATTAACATTAATATTATCATTATAAGACTCAATTTAACTATATGTCCATTATTATCATTATTAGATAATAACCATGATAGCAATTATTCAACGACATTACATATATATATATAATATCCATGCATTAAGGAGAATAGCGTTCGAATTTTGTTAATTACGTAATAAATTAATGATAAACCAATATTTGTATAATCCAAACTTATCATAAATCGTATTATAATAATGCAAGTTCATCATGAATTTTGATATTTAATTATGCGAGTCCATTGCTAAAGCATATTTGGTGAGATGGATACCAAAAGTCAAAGTTGAGGAGGTCGTGGGTTCAACTCTAGTTAAAGTAATAAATAAATAAATAAATAAAATTAAGCGAGGCCGTGGTATGACATATGAAATAAAAAAATTATCAGTCGACCCACCTTATTATTTATTTTAAGAAAAAAATATGTACGTACAACCGTGAAAACTAGTAAGATATGTGTGGGGTAAATTGTATAGAGATTAACATGAAAGAAAGTTAAGTAAAAAAAAAAAAATGCAAGAAAGTAAAATCTAACCAAAAAAAGAAAGAAATAAAGAAATAAAGAGAACAAAAAAACAAGAATATTTTTTTTATAGCCAAAGGTATCTGAGCCACTGCAGTTGACACCAAACTGAATCAATAAACGATGAACCCGACTAATCTCTCAAGGGGTTAAGAGGGTGCCCTTACTACAAAATCATAGGTCGAAGGAGAAATAATGCATACAAATTGAATTCATCACCTTTGCCTTAGAGCATCCACAATGATTGAACTCATTTTAGAATTAGTGGAGCACTACATTATCATTCCATTACACTCTCATCTACTACACTTCACTCCTACAATAGTTAAATCATTCACTATACACTTTACCGAGACCCACAATTACATTACACTATTCTTTTAAAAAACAACACATTTTATAAAAGAAAAATTATTGTAAATAAAAAAGAGACCAACACCAATAAAAAAGACTAATAAATTTTTTATTTGATTTTCGCGAGCCCCACGCAAATTGGGGACCTCCCCCAAGCTAATACAGAGTGTAAATAATTGTCCATGCAGTGCTCGTACGTTAGCAGGACATTTTAATCAGAGTACCAAGGTCATATTTGAAATCACTTACCGCATTCCATTAGGGCGCATTCCATTAGGGCAAGCAAAGCAAGAATATAGAAATAAGGGGGAAGGGATTTTGGAGTTGGTAAACTTGGCAGGCTTTCCAGAGCACAAATCCACTCCCCAAATGTCTTGGTTTTTCCTTGATTATGGCAGAGAGCCTCACATGGCCATGCAGACAGCTCCAGACCCACCTACATCAGCATCCCACATGGCAGTGAATGTGAGACCAAACTAACTCTGTCCCACCCACACTTCCATCCCCCTCCCTTAATTTTTTTAACCCATCCATCTCTTCACCATTTCCTTCCTTTTATTAATTAATGGACCTCAACCACATCTCTTCCTCTTTTCCATTTCTTCCAATCACATATCTGTTTTCATCAAAATCAACTGTTTCACACACATCTTCACTTCTTGGGTCTCTTCAGTTTTGCTCAATTTGTTGTTTCTGGGGTTCTATTTTGATGGGGTTTTTGTGAGTGAGATTTTGTGGCGTGGGTGGCTTTTGATTTGGGTTCTTGTTCAAGAGAACCCCCCCCCCCCCCCCCAGTTTTGGTGAAGAAAAGAAGTCATTTTGGGAATTTGAGTGTGAGTGGTGAAAAATGTCTGCAAAGCTTCTCCACGCCTTGACTGATGACAACCCAGATCTGCAGAAGCAAATCGGGTGCATGACTGGCATTTTCCAGCTCTTTGACCGTCACCATATCGTCACTGCAAAGCGAATTGCTAGTCATCAGACCTCCAGAAAGATAACCTCATCAGGTCTGCTTCATTTTCAGATTCCTTTCTACCCATTTTTAGTTTCTATTGTATCTGTTTAGTTTTTGAGGGAATGATTAGATTTTTTGTGCTCGATCCATTTCATGAAGAGTGACAAAAATTTTACGCTGGGCGGTCAACCTATCACAACCCTCCCTCATTTTCCAAGGATGAAAAAAGGGTTTTGGACCTTCCTTACCCAATGGAAAATAGGCATTAGAGTCCTCCTTTACCCAATGGAAAATGGACATCAGAGTCCTCCTTTACCCAATCCAATGGAAAATGGGCATCAAAGGCCTCCTTTATCAAGACTTGGGACTGTGCAGCACACGTAGGGTTCTATATAGGTAGAGTTTGATCAATATAGCAGAACCTAATTAATTTGGGACCAAGGCTGTGGTGTTGTTGATTAGATTTTTTGTGTGTGTTGATTGAAAATGGAACAAAAAAAAAAATTAAATAAAAAAATTTATGGGGCTTGTGTGCAAGTGGAGTTTTAATCTGTGACTCTTAACATCATTAGTTTAGATCTGCACCTTGATATATATGGTAACACTTATTTTGAAAATTGAGTTACATATCATTTTATGAATTGTTTTATGTGCTCCTAAATTGAGTTACATATCACTTTGAATTGTCTCTGCGTTTCCTTATCATCTGATTTATATACCCTTTTGGTATGAATGATACAACGGAGCATCCGCGGTCGATGCTGAATGTATAATTTCGTTGCAGTTGACATGAAATTGTTCCTTGAATTTGCATTTATATGGTTGTTTCAGAATTATTGTTGAGTTCTAATGATTCCATCTATTTTAAGAATTGTTGCGGCGAGTAGGCAATCATGTCGCATTGTTAGTACTGTGCAGTTGACGTTTTTCTGAAGTACTTTCTCTTAATATAGGTTCTACTCGTTTGAGCGATGGTAACCTTGGAGGCGAAGCTCACAATGCGCGTAACATTCATATAGATAAAGTAAGAACTTGTCATATTATTTTCAAGATTTCCTCTGGCTCATAGAGCATTGGTTTTATTTTTTGGGGACAAACTAAAGTATATATTTCATGATTGCAGGAACGAAATTTGGGCAAGAATGCAAATGAGAATCATAGAGTATCAACAGAATCATCAAGAGCGTCTTTCTCTTCTTCGTGTTCATCTTCTTTTTCTTCAGTTGAATGCAATAAACCAGCTCAGCCTGAACTTCTTTCCTTTGACCGAACAATTACACAGGAGATAACATCGAAAGAATTGCATGCTTATCAATCAAATGCCTCTGCTCAGTTGGGACGGCAATCCCCCGATTTCCGAGATGTAGTGAGGGACTCAATGTATAGAGAAGCTCGCGGATTGTCAGTAAAAACTGGTCCTAAAGAGGAACAAGCTAGTCGTACCATGAAGCACAGAGATTCTCCTAGGCCAATGCAGATGTCTAAATCAGTGAATGAATCTTTAGAATTGGGGATTAACACGAGGCAGAATCTCAAAGACTCACTGAAAGTTCTAGCTAAACTTAGAGAAGCGCCTCGATACTTCAATGATCCTAGAGAATCGCCAAAGTCATCATATGAAACGAGAGATGGCACTTCGCTTTCATTACCTAAGGATGCACCTCGGTTCTCATATGATGGCCGAGAGATACCCCGTTCTTCTTTCGAGTCCCGAGACAACTTCAAATCAACCACAAGACTCAGAGACCTCCCACGGCTTTCATTAGATAGCAGAGAAAGTTCTATTAAGGACTCTAACTTAATTGCAAAGTCAAATTTTGTGAAGGATTTCCACGGGAGTCGGGATGATTTTACTAGAACCTTCAGTAAACAACAAGAGATGGAGAATCACAATAGGAATCCTAGTGTTGTGGCAAAACTAATGGGCCTGGAAGCAATGCCGAATTCCATCATTGCCAAGGAGAGTCCAATGGGGTCATCTAGCGAGAAAACTGATGAGCGAATACAGAGTGCAACGGCTTGCTCTCCCAGACAGTCAATAAAGGAAACTGTCTCGCCACGGCTCAGAAAACCTGACCCAGTTGTGAAGCCAATTCCAAGTTCCAGGGTCCCCATCGAACCAGCTCCTTGGAGGCAGCTTGGTAGTTCTCATGGTTTCCAGAAATCAACCTCGAAGAGCAGTGACTTCAGTCCGAGAGCGATGAATACCTCACCTTCTGTTTATGCTGAAATTGAGAAAAGATTGAAGGATCTCGAATTTAAGCAGGCCGACAAGGATCTCAGGGCTCTTAAACAGATTCTGGATGCTATGCAGGCTAAAGTATTGTTAGAATCCAGAAAGGAAGACGATAAAGCTTCTCTTTCTGAAGACTATTCTGAAGATCATAATACAACAACTGTTGATCGGAACTCAAGATTATCAAACAGGCAAAGCCCTTCGCACACAAGTCCTATTTCTCCCAACCTTAAGAGAACTAGTGTCTCAAAGACCTTTGATTCTCCTATAGTCATAATGAAACCAGCTAAACTCATTGAAAAATCTGGCATTCCAGCTTCCTCAGTTATACGTATTGAGGACCTATCTGGTCTGAGGAAGCTCCGAAATGTTGATCTTGTTGACAGCAAAAAGGTTTATGCTAATAACCATACAGCTACCGACGTAACAACTAGACTTGGTCTCGGAATACCTTCCAGCAGTTCTCATGGCTCCACTATCGACAAAGTGAACAGCAGGGCCTTGAAATCGACGACTTCAAGTAAGTCTTCTCAGCTACCAAGACAGAACACCGGAAACTCTGCAAGGGGCATGACAACAGGATCTATGAACTCAAGACAGCAGCAAAAGAAGCTTGAAGTGGAAAAGCGAGCTAAACCTCCCTTGCATACCTTAGATTTGAGCAAGCCAAGAAGGCAATCTGCTAAGCAGCCAGCAGAATCTGGTTCCCCTGGTGGGAAAAGGCGGCACAAGTCTTTGAACTTGCCACAAAGCGATGACCAGTTGAGTGAAATCAGTGGTGAAACAAGGATTTCAAGTCATCTGGGCGACGAGATTTCTCCACATATGGATGTGGAAATTATCAGTACTGATGGGTCTGCTGATATGAGCTGTGCATTTTTCCAGCAAGGCGGAAGGAGTCCGTCAAGGAAGTTTACTGGCAGCACAACATCAAGTTCAACACAGACAGTAAGTCTCTTTTTACGCTGAATTGGACTTTCCTCTAGTTCATTTCTAAGTTGTTCTCGTCGGTTTGTTTTTTCAGAAAATGTCAGCTATGCAGAATGAAGATGTTTCGGAGACAGAATCCACATCAATTGCCCCAGAACAACCTAGTCCGGTCTCCGTTCTTGATGCGTCGTTCTACAAAGATGATTTGCCATCTCCTGACGGAAAAGAGGCCTTTAAAGGTGAGACATTTACTTTCACTTGGCATCTTTCTAATGACTCCTGAGAATTTATGGTTTGTACGTTAGTGACCATAAAGTAATACTCAATCGACAAACCATGCATTTATCCATTTGTGATGAGCTACTATACCCAGGCTTTTTCACTCCATTCATTAAGTACATTTGTATGTGAATCCCTTTTTCCCCATTTTGTTTGCTGAACTGCTCCGACCTGGGTCCTTTTACATATCCATATCACACGTCACCCCTTGACGGAATTGTTGCGCTTACTCTAGTCGGGCTCTTTTGTTTGTTTTTTGACCAAGATTGGAACAAGTTTCTTGGTTTCCGTTTCTTGCAGAAGTTTTAGTTGTGCTTTTTGCCAAAACTGAAAAGGTAAAAGTGGTATTTAGACGAAGAGAAGTACTTATTTGTATATTCTTAGTTTATCCAAGTAGAAAGTGGCATCAATGGTTAAAAATTGATTTTTTTACTTGAATTTCCTGATAAAAACCATTTCTTGATTGATACAAGTAGATACTAGCTTTGTATTGATGGGCCGTTTCTTCTTACAGTTGAAACTCAAAAATCTAATGAGCCCTCGGCAGCAGCGGGATGGGATGCGGTGGATATCAATCACTCTTCTGGTGTTTCTGGACCCAACCAAAGTATTGAGATCGGCAGAAAGAAACTGGAAAATGTTGGAAATCTGGTCCAGAAGCTTCAAAGGCTGAACTCGAACCACGATGAAGCAACCACAGATTACATTGCATCTCTATGCGAGAACACTAACCCTGATCACCGATACATCTCCGAGATATTGCTAGCCTCGGGTCTTCTACTGAGAGATCTTGGCTCTGGCTTGACTTCCATTCAACTTCATGCATCAGGCCATCCAATAAATCCTGACTTATTCTTTGTCCTGGAGCAAACAAAGGTGAAAACCGCACTCTCTTCTAAGGATAATCAGTTACAGAAAAATGCAGTTCGGTTGAAATTCGATCGGGAGAAGGTTCACCGTAAGCTTGTGTTTGATGCTGTTAATGAAATTCTCGAAAGAAAGTTTGCTACAATGGCACTTGCATCAGAGCTGTGGCTTCGAACTGATAAGTTGGCGGGGAGGACATCGAATGCACAACAACTTCTGAAAGAGTTATGTTCAGAGATTGAAAAGCTCCAAGCCTATGAAACTTCAGATGGATGCTCAGTAGACTGCGAAAGTTTGAACACCATTGTATTCAAAGACGTGGTCTGTGAACCAGAGAAGTGGACTGGTTTCCCTAGAGAGATTTCAGGGATAGTCCTGGATGTTGAGAGATCGATATTCAAAGAATTGGTTGATGAAGTTGTAAGCGGTGAGGCAATGAGCTTCCGCGCAAAGCCTAGAAGGCGAGGCAGACAGCTTTTCACTAAGTGAGCTTCTTCTTTATCTTCTGCATTTCATTCTTATTTTTGGGGTTCTCAGTTATTATCATTTCTGGTGTATAAAAGATAATAATAACAAAAAAAAAGTTACTAAGAACTGCAAGTTCTTTGTTAGAGATTATAAAGAGTCTCATTCAAGAGTTGTATCAAGAATTAACATACATGCCCATTATAGTTGTTGATCATACATAATAGACCCCTATTCATATTTTTCTTAACTTATTGGTGGATCTGCCGATTTTTAGTTTTTTTTATCGCATGTGTTGTTCATTTTGCAATGTTTCTCCATATTCAAAGTCTAGTCTCTTTTCTTTGCTTAGGCCTGCAATAAGGTTGCAAGTGGGGCAGGGGCAGGGGCGGGGCGGAGGTTGAAGTTACCGTCCCCTTGGGGCGCATGGCGAGAATTTATTCCTACAAATTCCCTGTGGGGAGAACTTTGCCACCCCATGCCCTGCCCCCATCAATTTTGTTATAATGTATATTTTGCTTTTCACTCTTGGTCGTTTTGCTACTTAACTACTTTTTCTTTTCTTTTTTTGGGAAATTATTTTTCTCTCAAATTGAAGGATTAATTTAATTTTGTTTTTGATATTGTTAAGTAGATTGAGTTACGAATTATCATACTTAATTAAATATATAAGATTTTCAAAATTAATATGACAAATATATTTCAATGTTCTAAATATAATTTTATATCTTTATGATACAATATATGTAGTAGAATTGGTTTAATGGTAAAAAAAGGGTTTTATAGTTGGAGATCTTAATTTCATATTCCACACGTTACATTTTTTTTTTGTAAAAAATTACATAATTTTTTTGTAAAAATATAAAAAATAAAAATTTTATGCCGGCGGGAGGTATGGAATCCCACAAGGATCTTCGTAGAGCGCGAAGCGGGAGCAATTTTCGCTTCGCCTTGCCCCGCGCCTCGCTCCACGGGGAGCAAAAAGAGGGGAATCATCGCCCTACTGGGGCGGCGCACATGGAAACGGGGATTCTCCGCTCCATTTGCAACCCTAGCCTGCGATGAGTTTGTAAACTCCTTGGAATCAAGATAATGGAACATAGCTTTCATCTTTCATTTTGGGGTTAATTTCACACATGGTCACTCAACTTCATATGTTGTAACACTTTGGTCACTAAAGTCTAGTTCGTAACAAATAAATCACCAAACTTTTTGAAACTTTTCACTAAAGTCACTCCGGTAACTTTTCCAGCAACAAACTATGGCGTGGCGCCTACGTGGCATCAGTGACTTTAGAATTTATATTAGATCGTCTCGACGTCCGTAATCTCTTATCAAGATGTTCATATAACCATCCTTATTAGGTGTGTACAAAAAATGGTCAAAATATTCAATGACACAACTAAGATTAAAAAGAAAATCAAATCAAAATAGAACCCCCATTACTGTAATTCCTTCAATTAAGGTCAACCCATGATCTCCTCCTACACATTTTGATCATATTCACTTTCCTTATCACGAATCTCCAATCCTTGACTCACCCATCTGATCTCTCTGCCTTGAAATCCTTCAAATCCCCCATCTCCTCCCAATCCATCCTCCTGGTCTCCGAACCCTGCTCCCTCCTCCGAACCCTGCTCCCTCCTCCACCGCACCCACTTCTTTTGCGGCCTCTCCTACGACCCCTTCTCCCACCGCGGCATCACCTAGTTTGCCCTAAATTTCATCAGCTACTTTGCCCCCACCTCATCCCTCCTCCAATCCCATCCAACTGTACTCTCTCATTGATCAAAAGTAGCACAGGGAAAAGAGGTTGCAGAGAGATTTTGATGTTCATCATTTATGTTATTCTGGTTTTCTTTTTCTTTTTTTTTATCAATTTCACCCATCTTTCTATTTTTCTAAGAAGATCGATCTCTCTGTTGGTGAATGGTGATCTTATTTATGCCGTTGAATGTTTTGACAATATTTTGTACACACCTAATAAGGACGGTTAGATGAGCATCTTGATAAGAGAATACGGATGTCGATGCGACTTAATATAAATTCTAAAGTCACAGATGCCACGTAGGCGCCACGTCATACTTTGTTACTGGAAAAGTTGCCGAAGTGACTTTAGTAAAAGGTTTCAAAAAGTTTGGTGATTTATTTGTTACAAATTACTTTATTGACCAAAGTGTTACAACATATAGAGTTGAGTGACTATGTGAGAAATTAACCCTTCATTTTGTGAGTAAAAGATTGATTGAGCAGTCGAGAATGTGCTAATCCAACCATAGCTTTCGCTAATTGATCACCTTCGACGTTACATTCGCGCTTTTTGAGCTTCTTTTAGAGCTCCCTCCATTATATTCAGGGTATGAGATTTTACAAAGATTATCACCATTGAATTATCAATTAACGATACATTTGATGGCTACAGCCTTGGCATCTTCAACACTAGTAGTGAAACCACTATAATTGTATGCCTTTGCTAGGTTGATTAAAGTTTGCCTTTCTTTTAATTAGAAACCATCAACTTGACTTCAACAAGAGTCGAACCCATAACCTACCTCGACCTTGTATACCTACCTCGACTTTGTATTTGGCAAGTAATGAATCATCCATCCAAACATGATGTTTTGACTTTGCCTCGAAGAAAGGGAGGTCCCTTCTTTTTATGAGACACTATGATCCAAAGCCAAAAAAAACTATTGTCGAAGCGTTTAAGATCCACCACATTTCGAAATGACTACAAGTAGTTATGTTAGACAATTATACAAAGTTGCAATATTTGTGTAATTACGATAGTTAATATATTTGTTTGATTGCGGTACTACTATATTCGTGTCGTGATTACTTTTCTTATTTATGCTTTGTAAAGTTCTATAAGTAAGAGCATTCCATTATATTTAATATGCCCTGATTATTAATACAAATTCAATTACACTAACATGGTATCGGAGCACATATTATGTCTAATCACCTTGTGCGTCTTTGTTCTGTCTGTGAGTTCACCCAGTCTGTCTTCTATCTATAGGTTCATCTAGGGATGCAAATGGGGAGGGGAGGGGATGGAGACCTCATCTCCATCCCCATTCCCGCTTAAGAATTCATCCCTCATCCCCATAGCCATCCTCACGCGGGGATGAACTTTCATCCCCATCCTTATCCCTGCCTAATCCCGTGGGGATGGGGAATCTCTATGGAAAAAAAATTTCCCCATTTCATTCCTCATTGAATATCCCCGCAGGGATTCTTGCGGAAAATTTGCGAAGAATGACAGAGGGAAAAAAAATTTCGCACTTAATTTTTTTTCAAAAATTTATAAAATGTATGTTACACATACATATAATCACAATTGTTGAAAATTCCAACCAAATAAAGTATAACATATAAATATAGTTGCAAACAATTCAAAATAAAACATATAATTAACGAAACAAGTTAAAATTATAAATCACATTAGAGTTTGTTTATCACTAGTGTTTTGGGTGAAAGCCTTGTAATATTATATAAAATTGATATATACAATGTGTATAGATGTATTTGATATATAAATGGATCTTCGCGGATATCACCATGGGTAATCCTCACAGGGATCCCCGCGGATATTACCAATGAGGAATCCCTGCGAATATATTTTTTCCCCATCCCCATACCCATACCCGCGTAGGTATGAGATTTTTTCCCCATCCCCACCTCCATCCCCATTTAAATTTTTCATCATCATCCCCGTTGCGGGGAATCCTCGTCCTCCGTGAGGATTCCCCGCCCCACTTACATCCTTAAGTTCATCTTAGTCTGTTTGTCCTTGTGCGCGCACATACATGTCTCGCACGCACCTTATCTTGTGCACGTTGTTCGTCTCAATGAATCTAGTATATGCGATGTGATAAGTCAATTAATTATGTAATTATATATAGTTTATTTATATATTTTTTTATATTTGAGTCTCCAAAATATTAGCCTAATTATCCTTTTTTGTTATTTTCAAAGTTAAAGGAGTGAGCGGTTGAATCCGAGGAGAAAAACTACTCAAAATAAAGTATTTACATGCAGTGTGATCAGTTACGGTTCGATCTGCCTCGAGACACACATTGCTCAGTTGATTTGGTGATGCCGAGCAACCGAGTGATCTAACACATTAACACACTTTATCACACAGTGGTTCAGATGCTTCAACAAGTTTCGAGATCCATGCTGGCATCGTCTCCCACAAGCTCGCACTTGTTTGTGCGTCTTCTCTCCTCGCCCAGCTGCTGCCACGTGTTCGCATCTGATTCGCCAGCACGTTGCAACCAGCTGCCCTTGATGTGCCTCGGGATCCGTGCCCCTCTCTCCCACTAATTCGTTGAGCCGTTATGCGAGTTTCATCCCGTGCCAGCCTACTGCCACGTGGCGCTCACCTACTTGTCTAACTCGTCCACAACAGCCCTCCTCCAATCTCTACATGACATGTTAGCAAGCAGCAGCGAGCTCAGCCAATCCATACACGACACGTGGCCAAAGACCCTGCAGAAAACGCATACAGCCACTGGATCTGCCTCGGCTACGCATACACGAATCCAACCCCCAATTTCGAATTCTCTCTCCTCGAGGGAGCAAAATTAGGACTTTTTTGTATTAGGACTTGGGTATTTTTTTTTGGAGAACTCTCGCGACGGCTACGCATTTTCCTATTTTTCTATCTTCTTTTCAAAAACAATTGTTCCCTCTTTTTCCCTTTTATTTTAATGGAGTTTTCAATCAACATGTCCGGCTAACTTCGTCGATCTAGATCGGAGGTGGAGCAAACTACTATTTTGGCATAAACATATGTGAGATCTACTTTAATTTATTTAAATTGCTTTTCATTAGTATTTATTTCTTTTGTTATTGAATGAATAATTAGGGTTAAATTCATATTTAAACCTTAAATAGTTTGACAGTGAGTCGTAAACATCCGACCTTATACAATAAGATCACACTAGTGTCAATTGACCTTACCAATTGGTTCGACCCTTTTTATGACCGGTTCAATACCTTAGGGATATAGGCTAAATTGGACACACTAGTGATTCGTTTGTCTAGGTGTAGTGCCTTTATACAAAGCTCATTGATGTCAACGCATTAAACCCAATTCGCTTGAGTCCAGGGTTGTGTGTTTGGCTAGAGAAGTGGTCATTGTCGTACTTTGACCACCGAGATTGGGAAGTGCGATGACCCGCGTACGTTACCAGTGTATAGCTACTCTAAATTACTTTTGATTTGCATGTTTTATCTAAATTGATGACCATATGTTTAATTATGCCAAAATGAGGAAGTTTGTGATACCGATGGTTTATGTTGCTTTTCTTTATAGATTTCTTTCCTTAGTATTTTTATTCTTTGCTTTTAGTTAATTCTTGAGAACACTTTTGCGAATCCCTCTGATTTACTTTCTTGTTCATTAGCCTAAGGTTATAAATTTGGTCTTTGTGGATCGACCGGTGCTTGCCACTACTGCAGCTTCTTGTGGTCTTTGATAATCTCGTGAATTATATATTTTGATGCATTCGAAATGCGTCACCCTGCTTTCTTGAACACCAACTGCGAGAAGCAAAATTTTGATTGATTTATTTATTAACACCATTTGATGCTTAAAAAAAGTTTTTGGCACGATCTGCTCATCTTCACCATTTTGCCTACGCTTTCTTCTCAAACCCGCCATGGTATGCCATGTACCAGTTTGCTTGCCCGTGCGACTCTACATGTACGACGTCTCTGCATGTGCCTCCGGCCACGGCGTCTCTGCCTATCCGTCCGCACGTTCTACATATTCAATATCGTGTTGCGCTTATGCCTATCATGCCTATCATCGGGGGCGAATCCATGATTTTTGATAGCCCTGGGCTATAAATATTTTTTAAATAATTATTTTTATATATTATTATGTATGCTTTAAATAAATTATACCACAATATATGTATGCATCCATGGCAAACATAAAATTAGCATGGTTATCACATAAATTAAGCCGCAAACTATTAAGTTAATAAAAAAAAAACATTTGAACTCAAACAATTATAATAGATCAAATTGAAACCAAATCAATAAATAATGAGTTCGACTGAAGTACCTTAAATTTTGAGAGTAATTAAAAAATTGATGTCTACTTGTCACAAACATGACCCAATCATTGAAAAGTGTATCAGCTGCAACACAAACAATATAGAATCAAATATAAATTCTATTGTTGGGTAAAGAATAAAAATAATACTCAAATAATATATTATATAAAAAAACACCCAACTAACAAAACATAAAAAACCAACAAGTAAAAAAAAATTAAGAACTAGCATACATATTTGCTCAATGATTTCCACATTAAAAAAACTAGTAATTATCAATGTCAATGTTGGATCCAATTCTTTTTCTGTCTATTTGTTGCTTATCAAACATGATATGCACTGTGAATGTTTAAACAGTATCCATTAACATAATATGCATTGTTATGATTTAAACTGTATCACTATTTATTGTTACTGTAAGCATTATTATTGTTATTTATTTGATGAAAAAATGCATGCAAAAAGTTATGTAGAAGCTTATCAATGATTTTATTTCATTCGGTAGATATTAGTTTTTGAATTCTTGAAAAAGAGGTTGAAAAACTTGGAACATAAGTTACATAAAGATGCCAAAAAGATGACATTTCCAATTAAAAAAAATATCCCTACATATATAATTTTTGCTTCATGGAATGAGTCTTTATTCAATTGTACCGTTAATCTAGGTATTATTGGAGGTTGTTCAATGAAAAAGATGTCATTTCCAATTAAAAAAATATCCCTTCAAAAAAATATATGAACTAACATACATCTCGCTCGCACTATGTAAGAGAATCGTCGATCTATTCTTGTAATATAGTGCAATCTAGTGAAGAAAATTAAATGTGGAGCAATCAAATTAATCCCAAAAAGATGGATTGGTTTCTTCAAACACAAAAAGGATAGAGGTAGAAGATACAAGACAATAGAATTTGAAAAGACATTGCTCCAAAAAACTTCGAAAAATGTAAAAAACTTACATTCTACGGGTGTGCGAATGCCGCGAATGTGCCGAGAGTTTTTTTTATCGTGTTTGCGTAGAGCGTCTTGCGAGTTGCGCTTGTGCGTTGGGCGTTGTTAATTTTTGCTTGCGTGCGTTGGGGTTGCTAATTTTTTTCTTTCTCAACTATAGGGTTTAAGAGATGTTTAGGGTGGGCTCAAAATACATGTTGGGCTTAAAATAATTTTTTTTTCGGGCCCTTGCCCTGGGCTGCAGCCCAGGGCAATGCCCACTTGGATATGCCCCTGCCTATCATGTCTGTTCACTGCCTCGTTGCTCTGTCTGTCTCGTCTGCGTGTGTGCGTCTGTGAATGCACTGCGTGCCCGAAAGTCTAGTGCTTGTGCAAGACTCTTGCCTGCCCCGTTGTCCATATTCGTTTAGGTTTGTAAACTCAAATTGGTTCCGTTGTCACCACTTTGAGTTTGAGGGGATGTTGGCAACTATACAAAGTTGCTATATTTGTTTGATTATGGTATTTACAATTTTGTAACGGCTCAAATTAATTAAATTAGAATTAGCATTAATCTTGGAGATTGGCGGTCGTAATTCGGGCGTTACGTGGTAAACTCTATTGGCTCGGACAGGAGAATCGAGGGAATATATTATTTGTGGATGATGGTTGTGTATACGTGGTGTTTAAAATTATTATTATTATATTGCATTGCATGTGTGTACGTTGCTATCAGGCGAGTTAGTGTGACGGGTGTTCACCTCGAAAGGCGTGTCAACATGGGTATTGAGTAGGCGAACTACATGTACACCAGGAAACTCAACTAATTCACGTTAGGATGACTAGTTAATCAATTAAAATAGGTAATGTAACCATAGGCTAAGTTGATTAAATTGAAATAATGGGCTATGGCATACCTCGAAATGTGTGCCGAGACGCCGGACATCGAATGCCGGGTAGTCGAGGTTAGTGGGACCATTCATGTGTCCATATGAGTAAATAAAAACATTAACCGCATATATTAAAATAGATCTAAGCTAATGTAATTACATCAAATAAATCAAGGCCTATAGTTTTGTTGATTAATTAGAAACCATAGGACTTACATAGAGATTTGTATTGGCACATCTAGGAACTATGTAAGTGTCAACTTAGTGTCACTAGGAGATAATTAGTGGGAGTTAGTAGGCTAAGTGGCTAGAGGTGAACCACTAGATAAACCTCGGGATACGTAAATACATTAGGATCAATGGCTAGGAAACAACCTCACATTGATATATAAGATGAGTTGCTCAAAAGCATGCAAATGAAATCCAATATATTCAAGTTGCTGGAGAACCAGATAGAAGAGAAAGCGATTTGGATATGAAGATCATTAACTAAAGGTCAATTTTGGAGATCAAACAACAAGGTAATCATCTTCTTCCTCTCCTATACATGGAAATCTAGTTAAAAAATTGTGTTTTGTTGTAAACTTTGAACCTGAGAGTTTGATCACTGATTTTAATGAAATCCAAGTATTATTAACATTTGAAGTGATGAATTACTACTGAGTTTGATGAATTTGGGTTTTGGTGAAACTTGGGAAAAACTAGTGGATTTCATGAAATTGATGAATTTGATCTAATTGAGGTTGTTTTAGTTAATTTAAATGATGTTTTGAAGTCAGTTTGGTGTAGAGAATGCAATTGTAGGGTCTAGGTAGCTAATTGGGGAGTTTGGGACAGAACTCTCGAGTTGAGAATTCTGTCACAGAGGGTAATTAGCACGCTAACTAGACCAATTAGCGCGCTAATGATTCTGGGCACTTAACTATTTTTCAAAATGAATAACAATAGCGCGCTAGACAGATCCCCTAGCGCGCTAATGCCAGATAGAAACTACATTTAAAAGGTTGTTTTGGAATTTTTGACTTAAATACATACCCAAACACCTATAATCATATTAAATATGTAAGATTAGACTTCAGGGACTTAGGGGACCGTACCTCAGGTATCGGGGAGCTAGTCGGGTCGAATTTTGAGAGTCCGAGGAAGTCGGAGCGCGGATTGAGGTGAGTAAATCCATTGGAATGCCTCATAGGATTCATGATTTTTTTATCGATATCAAATTACATGTGTGACTGCTGGTAGGCACACATGAGGTTTTCACTCCTATTTCGATTTACGTATATATTGGTTGTGGCTAAATCGCTTGCACGGGTTACCTATGATAGTGCTCGTGTCGATGGTAGTATAATATATCTATGACCGTCGGGAGGGATTAAGGTGGTCCTGATGTGTAACAAAGATCGGGAAGGGTCCATGCCGTTTACCAAAGTTGGGGTTTAGTCATTGTAAGCCTGTAAGTATATATGTGGTTCCTATTCGATTTATCGATTACTGGCTGGTGTAGGTCAGGGTTTTCTCGTGATTATACAAATGTTTATTGATTAATGTTTTATTTCTGAACTGGTTTAATTGGTATATGTTGTTTATTTATTTCACGCTACTGATTTTGCTTGTCGTGTGCTGCCTACATTCATGTGAATATGACATACTATTGCCATATATTATATTCGCATGTCTTGTAGATTACCAGTTTTATTCCATGAATATTGTATGGACTTCTCTTAGGATTTTACTCACTGGACTCGTCACTGTATGTGTTGGGTAACTGTGTGCAGATCCTTCGACGAGCAATGGCAAAGGTAAGGAGGTACTGGGCGACTACTTCTAAAATTGTGGAGCCAGCTCGTGTGTGATATCGACATGTATTTATTTTACTTTTGTTGGGTTTTGGGGACCATAGAACATTGATTACATGTATATGGAACTTTTGTTATACTTATTTCGCCTTGATATATACATGGTATCTTTTGCCGGGTTTTTCACTACTTGGGATTGTTAAGTATTGCATAAGTTACTCATTAAAAGACTTCCACTGTAAAATTGTAATATAATTTAATAAGTTGAGTAGTTGGGTAACTAAATTATTAATGCCTATGTAAAAATTAATTAATGTAACTTAGGTTAATGGGAAAAGTGTAAGTAGCTAGGTAGGTCGCGAGACGTCAAGGATAAGCGAGCCATGACGTGGCAAGGCTTGGTGACGTGGGATGCGACGTGGTGGGTAGCAACACAGCCTGGAGTTTGGGGCCGCCACAGTATTACTATATTCGTGTCGTGATCACTCCTTATTTATGCATTGTAAAGCTCCATAAATAAGAGCATCTCATAGTATTCAATTTGCCCTAATTAATACAAATTCAATATCGATTTGTATTGAAAAAGGAACTTAAGCTTTTGGTTTTTTATGAATTTGACACAAACTAGAATATTGATTACATATATAGCCGGTAACAACTAATTTGGAATTAAGGCTTTTTTTTGTCTAAATTACATGATATCCTAACTATCCGACTACTTTGAATCCACCTCAAATCGTGTACCATATAGGTGGTGGGGAGGAGAGCTCCCAAAGTTAATTTTATATTTCCAGAATTTTAACTCGAGTCACTACTTAAGAGACAACAACCCGTTTCCAGTTTAGCCAACTAACCGTTGGTGAAATTAAGAGTTTATTGTTGTTGTATAGACATTTCAAAATTGTTGCACTGGTTTATCTTCCTCAAAAAAAAAAAAGAAAAATTATTATCTCATGATTTATATAATTAATAAAGGGATTAAAATGTAATATTAAAATTAAATACTAAGTGAATATTAACCAACTATGGTTAACTTGCTAATAATATAATGTTGAATTTGATTTGCTATTTATTTTGTTTAATATTTTAAGTAATTATTATTTTCATTCCAAGAACTAAAGAATCATTTTAAATTGAAACTTCTTATTTACTAATTAAGTATTTTTTTGTTATTTTTTCTTTAAACTTTTTTGCAAAAATAGTATCATTTGAACCTAAACTTTCACGTTTTTCTTGATTTGGTGCTCTAATTTTCATCATTTCACTTTTGGCCCCTGAACTTTCGTTCTCCTATACTTTTGGCATTTTCGTTAAGTCGGTGAGTAACAATCATTGATAAAGCGGTTTACAAACGGTTTACGATCAATTTTTTTGGGTTGATGAATCGGTCGTGAATCGCCCGTGAACTACTTTGTCAACTATTACCCTCCAACTTAACAAAAAGACTAACAGTAGACCAAAAATAGTAGGAAGTGAAAGCTAAGGGACTAAAAGTGAATTAACAAAAGTGTTAGGCCCCACCTAATTAGGCCATCTAACCGGTCTAGATTAGCTTAATCCCCTGATAATCTAGCAACCTTAATCTTACCATAAATAATTAAAATTACGTTCGAAGTAACCATCAATAATAATACTTTATCAACTCTAAAGGATTCTAAAAGTAAATCTCAAAACTCAAAGTTCTGTAGGATTGATTAAATAATCCATAAATTTTTGTGAAAATCTTTTGACAGCACCTCCTCTATTTCTAAGCCTAAACCGGAAAACCTGACCTTTAAAAATCTTCAACAAAACCTGCTCAGCTTGGTGGAAATGCTGAAGGACTCACAATCCACCCATAACAATTTATATAGCAATAACAAAAATTATTTATTCATTCTAACCTATTTCAGTTTTACCATGTTTACTTTAGTTCCATAGCATTCCAATACATCTCAAAACTATTACAACAATTCCAAAAGAGATTATAATCGCACACGAACCCAAAAACCCATTTATACAATATGTTATATTCAAAAACAATACATACATAGAGAAGAAGGAACCAATGAAGTCACGGAAAACCTGATAGCTTTACCTTTCTTTTGTCACCACTCGAACCTGTCATTACCCAATTATAAAATTCGATAATGTCAGATAAGTAAATCTCACACTATCCAATACACCTGTAGTAATCAAACGCATAATAATCCAAGAGATTCAATAAATAATATAATCCAAAGAATTTAAATACAATCGTGAATTCATCCCATTTCTGTTATCCGACCACAATCAGATAACGTTCTCTGAAAGTGGTAACTAAATAGTAATAAGGACTCACGCCTAGAGAGGATAACCAAACGAGTCTAGTTCCTCGAGTCTATCTGAGTATGATTTGGTTCAAAGTGATTTTATGATATCCACGTGATGCAAAGTATATATGACTCTAACCCCTCAAGCATAATATAGTTCTACCATGTATTCACAGTCTGGTAAATAATATAAGGAGACTCGAATCGACCTTATCCTCCCTACCCATGTATGCATGTACAATAAAATGCAATATCAATGATTAACGCAATTTATACAAAATTATAATTATACAATGTAAAGGTTATTATGTGATTTACTTAACCTTACAAACAACCCACTTCGAGCTTAATTCTAAGGATTCCCAGATCGTCGAATCACCTTAAAAATGCTTCCAATAGCTTCCTACATACCCAGTTATATTATGAATCAATCTTCAAGTGAAAGCGTATCACGAAATCCAATAAAAACTGCAGTCAAAGTACGCTTGAGAACAATTTCTAAAAATATAAATTTATATAATTGTTTCAACTAGCTTTCAACTACCCAACTTGAGGTAACTTTAACCTTGAAAACCTCAATATTTATCGTAATGACCTAAAAGGATCTTGTAGTACTCATGTCCTACTTTTTATAGACTCCAAGAACACCCAAATCGGATCACCGTCGGAGAAGTTATGAATTTTCCAATATAACATGTCAATTAGGCAAACTTTATTTATTTTTAATTGAAAAAATTCTCCAAATCAATATTTTTGCAATTAAGTCCTCGAAACTCAACAACAAACACCACGAAGCCACCTGATACCAACATCAAAATATTTTCACAACCCGTGGAGTCAAATTGGATTAAAACCAATAACCAATTCATCCATAAACCCAATGTAAATCAATATCAACTATAAAATATCTCCAAAATATTTATCAACTGAATCGCATTAATTCAATTAATCAAAATCCTAACCATTGTCAGTAGAATTTATCCCAAATTAACGCAAATCAATCCAATATACTAATTAACAACAATCCTTACCCATTTCTATCAAAACCCCGCGAAACGAAAAACGCGAGAGTTCAAATTGAATTATGGAAAACTCCCTGCATTGAGAAATACCTCATTTCCACCATGGAAATTTAGCTCAAATTGACCGTCTTGTGATGCTCTACAATGTTGCAGAAGGAAACCAGGCGAAAATCAAACATACGGAGATCAAAGCAAAAACCTGAGTTGAGAAGGTTAGGGAATCAAACGTGTTGAATGTTCTGTTGAAATAAATCAATATGTTTTCATTTTGATATTTGTTATATATATTTATATATAAAACCTCAGCTGCTTGTCAGCAACTTAATTTCTTTTTATTTATTAATTCTCAAAATCCCTATTTTAACGTGTTTTGACTCTGGTGCTCGTTTTCAATCCAATTTTCACCAAATTGAGACAACTTCTTAACAAAATGGTTCAATTTCATAAAACATCCATAATACTGATTTTAGTTACACCAAAACCCCAAAAATCTTAACTTTGTCTACGACATACTAAAATCTTCCGGACCAATCATCTTGTCATACTTAACTAAACTTGCACCAATTTGGACCCAATCTCAACATCGATCACCGTCAACCGTCACGAAACTCGAGAATTATGTTTTGCACCAATTTTGTTTTCATTTCACAGTACCTCCGATCCTGACTTGCATGCAAAAACCCCTACATTGGCTCATTAAATCCATTAAAAGTTAAAATTTTGAATTTTTAAACTTAATTAAATATTTTTCACAAAATTCAAAATGACAATTCGTGTCAACTTTTTAACTCTACTGGGATTTATTTCGACACATATATCGAGACAAAACCCCGTAAAATCTCTAATTTACTCATCTAACTTGAATTTCACAAAATAAAATAATATAATAGTACACAACACTAGGCACACATCACGCAAAAGTGAAATTACCTGTTTATCTCTTTTCACCGGTCATTAGCTCTCGACTCGCGGCCAAAACCATAATTAGGCTCGTTAATTCTTGAATTAGCTATAATTATTGATTTAAAAATTTTAGGATTTGACAATCTTCCCAACTAATAAAAAATTACATCATCGAAGTTAAAATTGAAACCAAATCACCTGGATTAAAAGAGAACTGGAGAAATTCTCTCCCATATATGCCTCTCGCTCTTATGTTAGCTATGAGTCACCATGAAATTGTCACTTAACCAAAACAAGTGAAATCTCTTTATTTAGAAGCTTCTTGACCTTCTTATCCACAATCGAAATAGCTTGCTCTTCATATGAGACATCACGCTGCAAATCAAACTAACTCCATTCTACTATGTGATGCAAATCAGGTTCCTTCCGCCTAAGCATAGATACATGAAATATATCATGAACTCCAACTAACTGAGGTGGTAACGCAAGTATATAAACAACATTCTCAATCCGTTTCACCATCTCAAATGGTCCTATAAACCTGGGAGGGAGCTTTCCTTTCAGTCTGAATCTGTAATGGACTTTGCAAAGGGAGACTTTTGAATAAACCCAATCTCTTTCGCTATATTCCACAACTCGGTGATAGAGATCATAATAACTTTTATGCCTTTCTTGAGTAGCTTTTAATCTTAGACGAATCTACTGCACAATCTTAATGTGATCTCGAACCATCTGTGGCCCCAATTCCACCAAATCACCTGGTTCAGCCCAACAGGCAGGAGAATGACAAGGTCTCCTACACAAAGCATCAAACAGAGCCATTTTAATAATCAATTGATAATTATTATTGCAAGAGAATTCACATAAATGTATGTATTCTTCCCATGAACCTCCATATTCTAGTACACATGCCCTGAACATGTCCTCCAACATTTAGATTAATTTTTTCAGTCTGGCCATCCGTCTGTGGATGAAATGCAGTACTGAAATGTAATTGAGTGCCAAACTGTTCCTGCATGCTCTGCCACAATCTTGATGTGTACCAAACATCACAATAAAAAAACTATAGCCAATGGCACCCTATGCAAGCGAACCACCTCCCACTCATACAACAAACCCAGCTGTGTAAAAGTATCAGATATAGACATCAGAAGAAAATGAGCAAACTTCATCATTTTATCAACAATAACCCAGACTGCGTCATATCTCATCCGAGAAGTAGGCAAATGAGTAATAAAATCCATCGCAATATGTTCCCATTTCTATTGAGGTATGGGAAGTGGCTACAACGTACCCCTCAAGTTTTTGCCTATTGGCCTTAACCTGCTGGCAAATCTCACATTTCCTCACATAATCACCCACATTCATTTTCATCCATGACCACCAATACAATATATTTATATTATGATACATTTTGGTCCTGCCGGGATGAATGTTATATCTGGATCGATGAATTTCTCTCAATACCTCATCCCGAGTCTCAGCCACTGATGGAATCCAAAGTTTGCTTCTAAGCCTCAAACTTTGATCCATAGACTCAACCCAATCTGGATTATTACTATCAACAACAAACCATTTGAACTTCTCATAATCTACATCACTTTGTTGACATTCTATCATTTTCTGAATAGAGACGGTTCGTACTCTAAGATGATCACTAATTGGTTCATAACCTGCCTTCAGAATCTCTGACAAAGTCATAACGATGACTTTTTCAAGCAAATCATACTCATAAGTCAATCGACTAGTCGTACGTAATGTTTCAGCACTCCTCCTACTTAGTGCATCAGCCACAACATTAGCTTTACTCGGATGGTATTCAAGACTAAAATCAAAGTTCTTCAAGTTTTCAAACCATCGTTTTTGCCTCATATTCAACTCTTTTTAAGAAAGCAAGTACTTTAGGATTTAATGATCTGAAAAGAGCGTGAAGCTTTCTCCATATAAATAGTGTCGTCATAGCTTCAAAGCAAACACACTTGCCGCTAACTCCAAATCATGAATAGGATAATTCTTCTCATGAGTTTTTAACTATCGGGATGCATAAGCAATCACCCTGCCATTTTTCATTAACACACAACCCAAACCAACTTTTAATGCATCTGTATAAACTGTAAGCCCTTTCCTCGGTTCAGGCAATACAAAAACTGGTGCTGAAGTCAAACGCTTCTACAATTCCAAAAATGTTGCATCGCATTCTTTTGATCAAACAAATGGAACATTTTTCTGAGTTAATATAGTAATTGGCGCAACTATCTTAGAAAAATCTTTCAAAACTCGCATTTGTTTAATTTGGCGAACAACCTATAATTTCTCAAAGTTTGAAGAATAACTCTGAGATGTTGTTCATGATCCTCACGAATCTTAAAGTCTTTCAACATATCATCAATGAACACTATCACAAAATGATCCAAATACGACCTCAACACTCTCTGCATCAAATCCGTAAACATCACCAGAGCATTAGTCAGCCTAAATGTCATAATAACAAATTCAAAATGACCATATTTGGTACTAAATACAGTCTTATGTATATCATCTTTTTGAACTCTCAACTAATGGTAATCCGAACGAAGATCAATCTTAGAAAATAACTTGGCATCGTTTAGTTAATCAAACAAATCATCAATTCGAGGAAGTACATATTTATTCCGCACAATGACCGTGTTCAACTGTTTATAATCAATGCAATGCCTCAAACTATCGTCCTTCTTTTTCACAAAAATGACTAGTACACCCCACGGCAACATACTTCGGTGAATAAATCCTTTATCAAGTAACTCCTCTAACTTAATTTTCAGGTCTTACCTCTGTACTAACAGTTCAAGCAAGAGTTTCCATTTCTTCCCTAGTGACTAGCCAATCCATTCTCAACATGTCAAATCTCAAAATTTTTAAATCGATAATTATGGCTTATCAAGGATTAACGAAGACTAATTATGGTTTTGGCTGAGAGTCGGGAGTTAAAGACCAGTGAAATTGATATCGTTAATTAATTTTATTATTATGTGATGAGTGTGTAGTGTTGTGTATTATTTATTATTTTATTTTATGAAATTAAAGTTACTCGAGTAAATTTGATATTTCGTAGGATTTTATCTGGAGATACGTGTCGAAATGAGTCGCGGGAGAGTTAGAATGTTGAATTGAACTATCATTTTGAATTTCACAAAAAATAATTATATTTAAGTTTGAAAGTCTTAATTTGTACATTCAAATGAATTTAACAAGCCAACGTGGGTTTCAGGGTTGCAAAACGAGTTGTCCTAGAGTTTTGAAACGCATTGTTAAACTCTCCAATTTTTAGTGGGAAATGAGGTGTTTTTCAGGGTTTAATTTGGACATAAAATAAGAAATAATCATGAAATTAAATAAAATAATTACTAAATTGGTTGTCGCCTAGTGACACGCGGAGTCGAGGGTGACACGTGTGGGACATATAATAGTGTGCACGCCCAAAGGTGGTCGTTGGCGTGTGTCATGAATTTACAGGCGAGAAAATACATAGGCATATACACTCATATATAATTGATATATATAAATATATATGACATATAGTTTGATTTAAATTGTTTAAATTACTGGATTCACCTCGATATACGCATTACATGAGCATCGAGAAGAAAAATGATTGAACGTTGGCTATTGAAAAGGTGTGTACATGCCTCGAGATGTGTGCAACCATATCTCAAGTAGAATCAAGTGGTGCATGGATGTGATTGAGTGGTTATTCATAAAAACATTTGATCTACATCGAGATACGTGAAGATCAAAACAATTAGTTTTGTTTAAGGCAGTCAGTGGTGATTATCATAATAATAGCCACAAGATGACGCAACACGTATATCTCAAGATTCGTTCTCCGAGATATGCAAAATAAGAAATAAAACATTAGATTTGCCCCGAGATTCATGCGATACGAATCTCAAAAAAATCATATATATATATATATAAACCAAAACATTTCCTCGCCTCAACTGTATTTTATTCCCATTATAGAAATCGAGACAAAAGGATTAAGAGAAGATGTGAAATTGTGGAGAATAGATTGAAATCCATGGAGAAAACGAAGGAAAGTGAGACTCTTGTGTTGGCTTTTCAAGATGTTGTTTTTGTTCATGTTGTTGATGTCATTTTTGGGTTGTTGATGTTATGTTGTCGATGGAGAGTGGGTAAGGAGACTCGCACGAACTACACAACAGTTCGTCCGAGGTAGGAGATGGCAGGGGAGCCATCTCCCATGCCCAGTGACTAGTATATCAATGAAGAAAAAAAGAACATAATGATCTGTTTTGTTGGAGAAGAAGAAAGGAGTTGCTCCCTGAACCGGGTCGGTTCGACTTAGTTGAGCCGAACCCGGTTCTGTTCGGTTCAGGCCAACCCTTTTCCAAATTTTAATTAAAAAAAGAAAAATGCTAGAATTTCATAAACGAATTTCAGAAAATATAGAAAACTCTGAAAATAATATTTTGATCAAATAAATAGAAATTGATGAATTTTAATGAAAAATAAAGAATTCAAGATTCGTGTGAAACTTTATATCGGGGTTTTTGCGTGTTGCGATACTAGAAAATACCAAAAATTATGAGAATTATTTTAAACCCTAGTCTATGTTAATTTGCGATTCTGAACCATAATTTGGAGTCAAGATTGGGATCCAGACATCCAAGGAGTTGATTTGGAGGGATTTTGGGGTTTGCGGGTCAATGCAAGACCGATAAATATATAATAAATTTAAAAAATATATTTAAGCCTAGACAACGTAATTTTCAGCGCCGAACAATAATTTTGAGCCAAAAATGAAATCCGGGCATTGAAGAATTTATTTTGAAAGTATTTTAAGGGTTTCGGGACGCAATTGGGTCAATTGAACTGCAACTAAATGGAAAAACTTGTGGAATGGTTTTGGAATCTTACCGAATTTCTAAATGAATTGTAAGACCACAATTGGAATCTCGTGTGGACTAATTTATCGACTCGAAGAGCAAGGGAGTTGTGATATCGCGTTTGTAAGGTTAAGTAAATCTCATAATATCTTTTACATTATATGATTATAATTTCGTATAAATTGCATTGATATTTCATATTGCATTTTTGTTGTACATGCATATCCGGGTGGGGAGGATAAGGTCGATTCGAGTCTCCTTATAGTGTCTACTTGAGTGTGTATATAGGGTAGAACTATATAGTGTATACCTGACTGTGTGTACAGGGTATATTATGCTACCTGACTGTGTATACAGGGTAGAACTATATAGTGTATACCTGACTGTGTGTACAGGGTATATTATGCTACCTGACTGTGTATACAGGGTAGAACTATATAGTGTCTACCTAAAAGTATGTACAGGGTAGAACTATATTATGCTTAAGGGGCTAGAGTCACTGAAACTTTGCATCACGTGGTTATCATGAGATCACGTTGAACCATATCATACTTTAATAGACTCGATGAACGAGACTCATTTAGTTATCCTCTCCAGGCACGAGTCCTTATTACTGTTTACTTACCACTTTCGGAGAACGTCATCTGATTATGGTCGTATAACAGAAACAAGACGGATTCACGGTTGTATTTAAATTCCTTGGATTATATTGTTCATTTAATCTCTTGGATTATTATACATTTGATTATTACAAGTGAACTGGATAGTGTGGGATTTACTTATCTGACATTATCGAGTTTTTATAGTTGGATAATGATAGGTTTTAACGGCGAGAAGGGAAATTGAAAGCTTTTTGATTATTTGTGACTTGTTTAGTTCTCTCTCTATGCATGTATTATTTTTGAATTTAATATATTGCATAAATGAGTTTTTAGGTTTGTGTGCGATTAGGATCTCTCTTGGAATTATTGAAATGGTTTTATGATAGATTGGAATATTATGGAGCTAAGGCAATGTTAGTTTAAGGATCTTGAAAATCTGAAATAGGTTAAGATGAATATACAAATTGTTGATGCAATATATATTTGTTATGGATGGATTGTGAGTCCTTCGGCATTTCCACCAAGCTGAGCAGGTTTTGTTGAAGATTTTTGAAAGGCAAGTTTTCCGGTGTAAGCTTAGAAACATATGAGGTGCTGTCGAAAAAAATTTACGAAATTTTACGGATTATTTAATCAATCTTATGGAACATTGAGGTTCGAGATTACTTTTAGAATCCATTAGAGTTGATAAAGTTTTATAATTGATGATTATTTTGAACATAATTTTATTTATTTATTAATGGAGAGATTAAGGTTGCTAGATTATCAGAGGATTAAGGTAATCTAAGCCGGTCATATGCCTTAATTAGGTGGGGTCTGACATAAAAACACATCAAACTTTAGTAACTCCGACACATAGAGATCAATGGCCATCTCGTGTCCGTAGATCTCAACAACACATTTCTCACACATAAAGTGAGGATCCACCTTATCTCTCATTACTATGTTGAGTACAAGATGAATAAGGACTCCTACCGGAGTTAACCCTAACTCAATCACCTCATGACCACAAACTGAAATCGTACCTTTGATAAGATTATGATTTACATTTGAATCTCGTTCTGTCACCACCTGAACATGTTCCTTAATATGTTGTTGAGTCTGTGACACACAAGAGGACGTTCTTAAGGGTTGTGAACACACAATCTTATAAGGTCCTTTTATTTCCACACCCAAAACACGTAACTGTAGATTTACTACCTATAAAAGATTCCTAACTAGTTGTCGATTGCTAATTCGAGGTTTGTCCCTGAGATCCTCGATCCTTACCTCCACTCCTCCGCGACTAAGATGTACCTCTCCAACTTGAAGGTTGAAATGAATGTGATTGTGTATGTGATGACCATGTTTGCATCAACTTCGAGGGTGTCTAATGACTGTATTTGAGAAAAACCACGATGCATATATGATGGGACGACATGTGTCGTAGGTGAGAACGATGGTCCTTCACCCTTCCTTTCTTTTGGACATTCGAGTCAAATCAGAATGGAAACCTTTTCTCGCCCTCAGAGCTTAAGCCTTGTTCTAACTTCATAACACTCGGATATCGTCATTATTCACGATGCAGAGACTGTGTAATCACATAATTTTTGGCCCTACCTCGAACCTCTCGAAGAGTGTTTGGTTTAGTCGTCGATATAATGATACCAAGCTCTTCCTGCCTTTCCTCCCGTGAATTGCACTAGCTATGGCTGGATCTGCTTGAACCAAAACTGCAACGACGGGTTCAACTTTGGAATGAACTGCAACGGTAGCCTGCTCCTCCTGAGCGACTAGAGTAACAATAGGAACTTACTAATAATTAGGAACCACATGTGCCCGAGTTGCCACCTGTGCTTATGAAATATTTAGAAACTCTAAAATCTGGCCTTGCCAAGATCAAAAACATGTTTGAATCCACACGTTATGGATCCTTATTGCCCTTACCAGATCCCTGACCTAGCTCTAGCTATCTACTCATAGCTTTCCACAACAAATATTGTAAGAAAAGTGGTTTAGTAAGCCTATACCCATCAATATCTCGATAATATAAAACACACATAACATAATCATAAAGTTTTAAAATTTTTTAACCCCCAATCAATTGCTTTACTTCCTAACTAATCACTCATTTATCCTCAATCAACAAGATTCCCTTAGAATCCTAGGCTCTGATACCAACATTTTCAGACCCCACCTAATTAGGACATCTGACTGACCTAGATTACCTTAACACTACAAAAAACAGTGATTTAATAACAGATTAAAAATGGAATAACAACAAAATAGAAACAGATTAGCAATGGAGTACCAACAAAAATAGAATCAGAGATGGAATAACAACAGAAATAAATTCGTTTCAAAAAATGTTGTTGCTAATTATTTAGCAACGAAAACAAAATTTTGTCTTTAAATAGAGACGAAACAGAGACGAAATAGAGACGAAATAGAGATCAAAATAGCAACCATAAAATGGGTTATGAGTTGATGTTCGTTGCTATTCCGTTGCTAATTAGTAATAGAATGCAAATGTTAGATTGCAACAGATTAGTCAAAATTTGTTGCTAATCCATTGTAAACAATAAATTGCAGCGAAATATTACACGAGAGTTTTACCAACGAAATTTATTTTCGTTGTTAAATTCCATCTTTAATTCGTTGGTAATCCATTTTTAACTCATCAAACAGTTTCTCAAACACATTTTGTTGTTATTCCATTGTTAATTAGCAACGAAATAAGTGTCTATTGCTAATTTATTGTTTCTTTGTAGTGTAATCCCCTGATAATCTAGTTGCATTAATTTCACCATCAGTAAATAATTAAAATTATGTTCAAAGTAATCATCAATTATAATACTTTATCAACTCTATGAGATTCTAAAGTAAATCTCAAACTCAAAGTTCTGAGGATTGATTAAATCATTCGTAAATTTTCATGAAAGTCTTCGACATCACCTTTTCTATTCCTAAGCCTACACTGAAATACTCGTCCTTTAAAAATGTTCAACAAAACCTGCTGAGCTTGATGGAATCGTTGAAGGACTCACATCTGCCCATAACAATTTATATACCAATAACAAAAATCATTTATTCATTCTAACCTATTTCAGGTTTTCAAAATCCTTAAACCATATTTATTTTAGCTCCACAACATTCCAATCCGTCTCAAAACCATCACAACAATTCTAAAAGAGGTCATAATCGCACACGAACCCAAAAAATCATTTATACAATATATTATATTCAAAAATAATACATACATAAAGAAAAAGAACCAATTAAGTCACAGAAAATTTGATAGCTTCCCTTTTCCTTTGTCGCCGCTCGAACCTGTCATTACCCAATTACAAAAACTCGATAATGTCAATAAGTAAATCCTACACTATCCAATACACCTATAATAATAAAATGCATAATAATCTAAGAGATTAAACAAACAA
Organism: Stephania cephalantha; assembly: GCA_039657325.1. Lineage (NCBI taxonomy): Eukaryota > Viridiplantae > Streptophyta > Magnoliopsida > Ranunculales > Menispermaceae > Stephania > Stephania cephalantha. The sequence continues at coordinate 9,379,876 of CM077573.1, read as the reverse complement.
TATATATAATCCATGAAATTTAATACAATCGTGAATCTATCCCTTTTCTGTTATCCGACCACAATTAGATAACGTTCTCTGAAAGTGGTAAATAAATAGTAATAAGGACTCACACCCAAAGAGGATAACCAAATGAATCTTGTTCCTTGAGTCTATCTGAGTATGATCTGGTTCAACGTGATCTCATGATAACCACGTTATCCAAAGTATTAGTGACTCTAGCCCCTCAAACATAATATAGTTCTACCTTGTATTGACAGTCTGGTAAACACTATAAGAAGACTCGAATCGACCTTATCCTCCCTACTCGTGTATGCATGTACAATAAAAATGCAATATCAAGGATCAATGAAATTTATACGAAATTATAATCATACAATGTAAAGGTTATTATAGGATTTACTTAACCTTACAAACATCCAACTTCGAGCTTAATTTTAAAAGTTCCCAGAGTGTCGGATCACCTTGAAAATGTTTCTGATAGCTTCCTTGCACACCCAATTATATTATGGGTCAATCTTCAAGTGAAATCAATTACGAAACCCAATAAAAGTTGTGGTCAAAGTACGATTGAGAACATTTCCAAAAATATTAATTTATATAAATGTTTCAACTAGCTTTCAACTAGCCAATTTGGGGTAACTTTTTAACATTGAAAACCTCAATATTTATCGTAATTACCTAAAAGGAACTTGTAGTACTCATGTCCTACTTTCCATAGACTCTAAGAACACCCAAATCGAATCACTAATAGAGAAATTATGAATTTTCCAATATAACTTATCAATTAGGCAAACTTAATTTATTTTGAACTGAAAAACTTCTCCAAAATCAATATTTTCACAATTAAGTCCTCAAAACTCGAGAAGAAACACAACAAAAGGACTCGATACCAACATTAAAATATTTTCACAACTGTGGAGTCAAATTGGATTGAAACCAATAATCAATTCATCTATAAACCCAATGTAAATCAATATCAACTATAAAACATCTCCAAAATAGTTATCAACTGAATCGCATTAATTCAATTCATCAAAACCCTAACCATCGTCGGTGGAATTTATCTCAAATTGATGCAAATTAATCCAATATATCAATTAACAACAATCCCTACCAATTTTTATCAAAACCCAGCGAAACGAAAAATCGTGAGAATTCAAATAGAATTGTGGAAAAATGCCCTACATTGAGAATTTACCAAATTGCGGGCTAAATACCTCATTTCCACCGTGGAAATTTAGCTCCAATTGATCGTCTCACGATGCTCTACCGTGTTGCGAAAAGAAATATGGCGAGAATCGGACGTACGGAGATCGCGGAGCAAATCCCGAGTTGAGTTATGGAATCGAACGTGTTGAACATTCTGTTGAAATGAATCAATATGTTTTGATTTTGATATTTTATATATATATTTATATATAAACCCACAATTGTTAGTGAGCAGCTTAATTTCTTTTTATTTATTAATTCTCAAAATCCCTATTTTAACGTATTTTGACTTTCGATACTCGTTTTCAATCTGATTTTTCACCAAATCGAGCCAACTTCTCAACAAAATAGTTCAATTCTATAAGACTTCTATAACACTGATTTTGGTCACATCAAAACTAAAAAATCTTAACTTTGTTCACGATATACTAAAATATTTCGAATCAATCCTCTTGCCTTAACCAAACTTGCACCAATTTAGATTCAATCTCAACCTCGATCATCGTCAACCAACACGAAACTCAAAAAAATATCTTGCACCAACTTTGTTCTCATTTCACATTACCTCTGAAAAAATCCCCACATCGGCTCGTTAAATCCATTTAAAGTTCAAAATACTAGTTTTTAAACTTAATTACAATATTTTTTGTGAAATTCGAAACGATAGTTTGAGTCAACTTTTTACCTCTACCGAGACTCATTTCGACACGTATCTTGAGATAAAACCCTGTAAAATCTTAAATTTACTCATTTAACTTGAATTTTACAAAATGAAATAATATAATATATACAACAATAGGCACACATCACAAAAGTAAAATTACCCTCTTTTCATCGATCTTTAGCTCCCGACTCGTGGCCAAAACCATAATTAGGCTCGTTAATTCCGAATTAGCTATAATTATTGATTTAAGAATTTTGGGATTCGACAGAAAGTTTGAGGACCAAATAAAAAAACACGAAATTTCAGGGGTCAAATAAGTTTTTTTGCCTAGCAAAAAGAATCATTTGGTCTTTGAACTTAGTCATTAAACTTTCATCAATTCACTTTTGGTCTCTGAACTGTCACTTCTTTCTACTTTTTGTCATTTTGTTAAGTTTGGAGAACAACGATTGTTAACGAAGCAGTTCACGAGCCATACACTGGCAATTCACAACTGATTCATCAACCCAAAAAACTAATTGTGAACCACTTCATTTAGGGATCGTTACTCTCCAAACTTAACTAAAGAACCAAAAGTAAAGGGAAATGAAAGTTAAGGACTAAAATTAAATTTATAAAAGTTTGAGGACAAACTAAAGAAAAATGTGAAAGTTCTAGGACCAACGATTGTCGCCCCTATCTCAAATCGTATTCTTACCACTAACCCCCAATCCAACGAAGTACGAGCAAAACGACATCGATTCAACGCCGTGGGTGCATCCCTTATCTCTTTTAGTGTCGATTTTGAAGTTTTTTGAGTTTTTTTTTTACTTTTTTGAGTCGGTATTTTTTATGAGATTGTTGTTGAATTTAAGGCTTCGAGTTGGGGGTTGAATCTTGCATTTTGAGTGCAAAGTTTCGATGGAGTCGAATATATTAAGCGATTTTGAGCAAAACTCACTATTTATTGGTCATTTTCACGTATTTTTTAGAAGTTTTGAAATTTTTTTATCCGTTCTTGTTGCCCCGCGAGTGTCTGACACATAGAGCCGATACCTCACCTCGGACACACATGGCCGACATGTCAGACCCCACTTAATTAGGGTATCTGACCGACCTAGATTACCTTAATCCCCTGATAATCTAGCAGCCTTAATCTCACCATCAATAAATAAACAATACAAATATCTCGTGATAATCAAATATAATACTTCATCAACCATAAAGGATTTTAAATTAAATCTTAAATCTCAAAGTTCATTAGATTAGTTAAATAATCCTCAAAATTTCGTAAAATTTTTTCGACAACACCTCCTCTGTTTCTAAGCCTACATCGAAAAATTCAGCCCTCAAAAGTCTTCAACAAAGCCTACTTAGCTTGGTGGAAATGCCGAATGACTCACAATCCACCCCATAACAATATATATTGTATCGACTGAATATACATTCATTCTAATTTGATTTAAAAGATTAAAATCCTTAAACTAACATTACCTTAGCTCCAATTTAATCTCAATGTTTCACAAAATCATTCCAACTATTCCAAAGGGGATCATAATCACACTTGGACCAAAAACCAATTTATACAATATAGTATATTAAAAAAACAATACATACATAAAAAGAACAAAACTGAGCAAATAAAAGAAAGTCTGACAGCTTTCCCTTTCCTTTGTCGTCACTCGCACTTGTCATTACCCAATTATGAGAATTCGATAGTGTTATATAAGTAAATCCTATACCGTCTACTACACCTATAATAATCAAATACATTGTATTCCAAGAGATTCAACGAACAATATTATCGCAAGGAATCATAAATATACAAATATGCAATCCATCTCGTTTCTGTTGACCAACCATAATCAGATAACGTCTTCCAAAAGTGGTGGGTAAAAAAATAAAGATTCATGAGTTTGAGAGGAAGTCCCTTGAGAAGCCGCGCCCTCGACTCTCTATGGAGTATAATCCAGGCCAGTATCACAACCCCTCCTAAACAAGTGTCTACAATGATAAGTGACTCCAGACGTAGAGCATCACGGTGTTCATCCTACCACACATATAGCTAATGAACACAATGAGATCCTCAAAGGCCTCATTTCTTTCGTGTTCGTGAATGCATGACCAATAAATATGCAGCGATAAACCAGTGCATGCAATTATATTCAAGAAATACTCAAACAATGTAAAGGTTACCACGGGATTTACAAAACCTTACAAACGTGATACCAAAATTTCCTTGCGCTCCGGATCAATAAGCTAGTCCACATGGAATTTCAATTGTAGTCTTACGATTAATTTATAAGTCTCGTAAGACTGTACAACAGTTTCACAATTTTCTCCAATTAGTTGTAGTTTAATTTACCCCTAAAATACTTTCAAAATAAATTCTCCGATGTCCGAATTTCATTTTTGACTCAAAATTAATGTTCGACATCGAAAATTATGTTGTCTAGGTTTAAATATAATTTTTTCGATTTATTATATATTTATTAGTCTTGCCACAACCCGAAAACCTCAATATCATTCCAAGTTTTATCTTCGGATGTCCAGATCCCAATTTCGACTCCAAATTGTGGTTCAGAATAAAAAATTAACCTAGACTAGGCTTTAAAATGATTTTCATAATTTTGGACATTTTATGGTATCGTGGCACGCACTGTGAGGCAAAACCCCGATATAAATCCTCGAGAAAATCCAAAATCCTCATTTTCCATAAAAATCATCAATCTTCATCAATTTGTCCAAAAATCCTATTTTTTGAGTTTTTTCCAATTTCTCAAGGACTTTGTTTTCTTTATTTTCAATTTTCAAAGTTTTTTTTTTTAATGAGAGGTTTGACCCCTGAACTGAACCAATTCGGCTCAAATGAATCGAACCCCAATTTAGTTCGGTCTGGGGGATCAAACCCCCTTCTTCTTCCCTGCGTCCCTGCAATAGAACTTCTTGATTTTAATTTTTTTCTTTCGTTTGGGTAGGGGAGCTCACGACATCCCCCCCACCCCCTCCTTCTTCTTCCTCCCTCTATCAACGCCTCTGCATTGAAATTTTTTTTCCATTGATTCAATCCTTCTCTTCATATCAAAATCAACTACTACAAACTAACCACAACACGCCCTAATCGTTTCTCCCTTCAATTCAAAACCTAAAACAGTCCCAAAAATCAAAATTTTGATTTTTCCATTACTTACCTTCACATTCCCTCACCACCAAAGCTACCACGACTTTTCTTGATTCAAGTTGAGCTAAAATACCAAAGAGAGAGAGAGAGAGATAGAGAGAGAGAGAGAGAGAGATAGAGAGAGAGAGAAAGGAGAGAGGAGAGCAAACTCAGTGAGAGTGATGAGATGAAGAAGATGATGAATTGCACAGTGAAAGAAGGAAAGAGGAAACGAACAAAGGGTACAACTCCTGTTCAGTTTCTATTTCAATTAAGATGGGCCAAGCCAAATGACCAGTTTGCCCTTTGAATTTTATCCTTAACTAGGGGTGACAATTAGTGTTAGCGGGTCGTGTTCGTGTCGTGTTAAAGGAAAACCCGAACCTAACCCATTTATTAATCGTGTTAATCGTGTTCGTGTTGAAATTGGTCGTTAAACATGTCGGATATTCGTGTCACCTATTTATTAAATATTTTATTTAAACTTTTATAACTTGTTCACAACTTTTAAAAATATATCTACATGAATAGATTTAAATGAACATAACATAATTAAATAGTCGATAAAATCTAATGGAATTGTAGTCTTTAAATTTTACTTTTCTTTTTCATTCGAGTATTATATAAGTTTTAACAATCATAACAAGTAACATATAAATTCTTTTTCAAAAAACATATAAAAAATCTAGAAGGATCCTCCAAAAAATCTAATTTTTATTTTGGGGAAAAACTTTTCAACTTTTTCATAATAAATAATTATTAATGAAATGTAAGACATAAATAATATATAAAGTAAAATAAATGTTTCCTTTAAAAAATAAAATAAAGTATGATAAAATATGTATATGCAAATAAAATAAACCACGTTATTAACATGTTATTGAATAAGTGGTTTTGTAGTAACCTATTTATTATAACTTATTTATTATTTATATATTATTCTTTAATCGTATCAATCGTGTCATTATCGAACTAAGCAGGTTAATCTGTTAATGAATTTAAGACCCAAACCCGTTTATGCCAAATCCTAACTCATTTAAAACATGTCGTGCTCGTGTCATATTATCGTGTCATGACCAAAATTGCCACCCCTATCTTTAACCGTATAAAAAGTACGCTTATTGATAATTTTGCATTTTTTTAATTTTTTTCATATTTATCTCTTCGACTTTTGTCCAAATTAAACTCTGAAAAATACCCCAATTCGATCGAAAATTGGAGAGTTTACCAAAACGCTCCAAAACTACCGGGCAACTCGTCTCACACACAAATAGAGATGTGGGACCCACGTCAGCTGATTAAGTCCATTTAAACTTGAAAACTCGAATTTTTAGACTTATATACAAATATTTTTCATGAAATTTGAAACGATAGTTTAGATCAACATTTTAACTTTCTAAAAACTCATTTCGACATGTATCTCGAAACAAAACCCCGCGAAATACTGAATTCACTCGGTTAACTTGAATTTCGCAAAATAATATAGTATATAGTACGCAACACTGGGCATACATCACACAATAATAAAATTAATTTTTCAATTTCACCTGTCTTTAACTCCCGACTCGCGGCAAAAACCATAATTAGTATCTGTTCATCCTTGATTTGTCATAATTACCTATTTAAAAATTTTGAGATTTGACAATCTTCTCAACTAATAAGAATTTCATCTTCAAAATTAAAATCAAAACCAAATTTTACCTGGACTAAAAATGATCCGTAAAATGCTCTCTCATGTATGCCTTTCAATCCCATAGTAACTACGAATCGCCGTAAAATTACTACTTAACCAAGACAAGTGGAATTTCTTTATTTCAAAGCTTTTGGACCGTGCTGTCCATAATCAAAATAGGTTGCTCTTCATATGACACATCATCCTGCAAAGCAAACTGATTATATTCTACTATAATATGCGAATTAGGTTCCTTCCGTTTGAGCATAAACATGTGAAATACGTTATGATATTATCACGGCCCAAATCACTAACCTCATTTTAATTCCTTAATCTGGATCACCGACTTATGATGTGGTACACACACCGTGATACGCGCACCGACTGAGGCACATGACTGAGGTATATCATATTTTTGTATTGATGTATGCCTAGTGTTATGTATTGTGTAGACTTACTAAGTCGGTTTGTACAGTTGTAGGCGTCGAGAAGAGAACGGGGACGCACCTCGAGTAGTGTGCGGGCCGGGGAATCAGGTAGTCAGCATTTTGGTAAGTCTTATTTAATATTAATATGAAATAAGGAATTACTTATAAGCCTATGGTTGTGTTTGTTAATGTAAATCAAATTAAAGTCCTATAATTTTGGTTTAAAAATTTACAACACTTAGACCTACCTCGGGATACGCGCTAGCACACACTCCCATGATATGTGTGTTAATATGTTGTGTTAGAGAGCTGGAATTAGTGGGTTAGTAGGAGTGAATGAGAACCACAAGACAAACCTCGAGATACGTAATTGCATGAGGATGAATGACCAAGAATCAACCCTACATTGATATATATGTAATGGGTTGATCAAACATATGCAAATGGAACTGTTTTGATCCTGAACATGTTGGAGAAAAAGAGAATGATTTGTTGCTAGAATTAGAGCGAGAGAACAGCAAATTGGAGGACCCAAATTAGGGTAATCATCTTCTCCATCATCTCCTCTATCTAATGAACCCATTTTAGGAGTCTTAATGGAAAACTGGATTTAAGGGTTAAATCACTGGTTTTGTTGTTAGTTTGTCAAATTACATATCTTACGAACAAATAAATGGAAGATTAATCAATGGTTTTGAGGACATTTGGTTTTTGAATAATTTGGGAAAAACAAGTGAATTTGTGAGATTTGGGAAAATTGATCAAATTGTTGTTTTAAGGTTGTTCTAATTGTTGTTTTTCATCAATTTGATATGGAGAGGTTGTTAAATGGGGTTTAGTTAGCTAATTGGAGACTTTGGGATATAATTTTCGAGTTGAAAATTCTGTCATAGAGGGCAATTAGCGCGCTAATGAGGAAAATTAGCGCACTAATGATTCTGGGTAGAAACTCGATTTTAGTTTCGCGATTAGCACGCTAATAAGCCCTATTAGCGCGCTAATCAGACACCAAAAATTCGAAAAAAATGTGTTTTAATAACGTAGCTAGTTAAAACCAACTTTCGACACACCGATTCTTAGATTTACGGGGTTTTAAAATATTTTAAAAAATTTACCTGGATAAAAGACTATTTAATAATTTTTAGGTTTGAAATAAATATTGGATTTAGGAGTTAATAGAAACTAAATTGAGCTTAAACCCACTATATTTGAACTAATAAGACACCAAACTCAGGAACCTAGGAAAAGGGTACGGAAGAGCGAATAAAAGATTTGGAGTATCGGGAGGCCAGTAAAACTATGACTTTACTTTGTTGTAGTGAGTATACCCAATGGCAACTTTACTTGACATTTCATTTCTATTAATTGTTGTCCTTGCATAGTCCTTTCGACTATTTTGTCTTTGTATTCTTATATCATGTGTTCTTTGTGTCTATGCTCACTTGATGAGTCTAGTTTGCATGATATCCATTCATTTGACTTGATTCATTGATTTTATCCCATGCTATGTTTATTCTTACTATTTTAAATGTGAATTAAATGATAAATAACATGCTATTAGGCTAGTGAATATCTTATAAATGTTTAAGAGGACTTGTATTCCTTATTTGTTTAGATGTGTAGATGTGCCTATGCCTTGAAAACCCATACTTGGTATTTCTTGAAATTTAAAAAGTAGTTTTCGCATTTAGGTCCCGTACTCGATCGAGGTGTGCGCGACTCACATGGTTAGAGTCCCTGGGATGTCAGCACATGTTACCTGACACTGTATGACACTCGGGGTTAGAGTCCCTGAGGTGGTCCACACACCGAGGTTAGAGTCCCTAGTAACACTTGGATTAGAGTCCCTTGTACTATATGATTATTGAGTCGGAGTGACGCATTTCACTGCCGACCGGACCTAAATAACCACTACTTAGCCTAGTGTCAGTATCACTTGTTTAACTTTGGTATTTACTCGCATATGGTTTATTTTCCAGTTTTCCCATTTATATGCTTTTAAATACCATTCGAATATTTGGAAATGAAAATTAAACTTGTCATCGGGGATTACTGTTTTATTCTTGTACTCAATGCCCCTTTTATGATGGTAGGTGCAGAGCCGTCTACCAGCAGGCCGAGCAATGAGAAGATCGGCGATTATCTCTGAGCCAGCGGCGCGTCACTACATCGATTGTAGGTTTTTTTTTGGTATATTTTGATTGTATATGTTGTATATGTCCTTCAGATACTATTTGGGTTGTATATTGGGTTGAGCATTAGTTTCTCTGACATGACTTAGGCTATTTTACTGTTTCACTGGATTTTGAGGATTTTATATATGTGATGTCATTTCTTGGTTTTCCACACTTAGGATTTTTCAAATAACTTCTGCATAATTATAAATGACTTCCGCATAAATTTCTAATTGATTCCGCATAATCAATAAGACTTCCGCTAAATAATTAATTTAATTAAAAGTTTTATTAACTGGTAGGACTAGTGTATTACTTATCCTGAACACGAAAAAAGAGGCATTTAGGTTGTAAAGGCTGACTAATACGTAGCTAAGTCATGTGTGGATAAGATTAGAGCTTAATTACGGGATTAGACCGGGCGGTGCCCCAGATTAGGGGAGGGGTCGTCATTTTTTGTATCAGAGCCCAGGTTATTAGAACCTTAGGGATAAAAAAAAGACAAACCTTAGAAGTGGAAACCAAATAATCCTTGCCTAGGAACTATTTTGTTGGGAATTGAGTGAAGGTGAGCCGGGGTGTTTTCTTTATATACATGTTAATTGCTATACGTATAGAAATACAAGATACGTCCCATAGTAGCTGACTCGCGTACAATTGTCAACATGCAGACACCAATGGCGGATTCGCGCGATGCTGAAGACACCGGAGCTAGTCATAGTCAGCCTTCCACCGTATCAGATGACGATTTTTAGAGGTTTTCAGACCGGATGACTACTTAAGAACGATAGATCGACGAGTTCATTGCCTACATGACGGCATAGATGACTACACTGGTTTCGATCGCCCCCGTCACCACATCTACTACTACAGCACCCGACCACAAAGACTCATGCACCAGCCACTACTACTACCGCAGAGGCACGAGCACCAGTACCACCTGCAGAAGCAGTAGTAGACACGCCCACACCCGTTATATCTAATATCAATGGCTTGTCAAGGGACGCCAAGCTAGTGAAGGAGTTCATTAGACTCAGGCCGGCGTATTTTTCAGGAGAGAGAGACCAATATAAGATCGAGAAGTGGATCCTATCGTAGGAGAAGCTGCATCTACTACTGGATATTGAGGACAGACTCCAACCAGTTCTTTCATACTACAACCTGGATAAGGGTGCTGATGTTTGGTGGCGCACTACAGTGGTAAGCCGAGGCAGTTTCACATCATGGGCAGACTTCAAATTGGAGTTCTACAAGCAGTATTTTCTGGCATCGATGTTGCAGAGGTTGAAGAAGAAGTTTATGAGCTAGAGACAGGCCGAGGGGGAGACAGTGATGATCTACTGCGACCGATATGGTTACATGAGGCAGTTTGCGGGAGACTTGGTGAAGGATGAAGCAGATGACGCCTTCTACTTTGGAGATGCACTAAGGCCAAATATAGCTAGAGATGTCGTTGGCACCGGGCCCATACTCTGCAGGAGATCTATAAGAGAGCACTCGCCTAAGAGACTTATAAGTTGGGTAGAGAGGAGGAGAGAGCAGTAGAGGGTTACGATCAGGGTTCAGACTACGATAGGAGACGGAGGGGTAAGGGACAGATGAGAGGGGACAAGGGTCCACAGAGGGGCACCTTTTGCCCCTATTTCAGCAGTGCTCTACGTACCTCACCCTGCATCTACACAGACATATGGCAGAGCTCCCTTGGCACCTCCTACCAGACAGGCAATGCCAGTTCCACCGGCACCGCGACAGCAGAAGCTGCAGGTGGCCGAGATAGAGGTAGAGGCCGGGATGGACCACGTCAGGGTCAACGACAATTATAGGGACAAGCGCAGCAGGCAGGGCAGCGTCGTCAGATCAGTTACTGGAGATGTGTTCAGGTGGGACACATGTCTAGGGAGTGCATACAATCGGTAGCACATTCCCATATCAGAGCAGAGATAGTTCACATGGTTGCACAGCCAGATGCTGGAGTGACATGCAGTCTCATCGAGGGTACGATTTCCGTTTATGGTAGAGAATTATATGCATTGTTTGACTCTGGATCCATTTTTTCTTTTATTGTTGGTCGCATGTTAGGCATATTAGGACTAACACCTGTTAGGCTTAGCATATACCTGATTTTGAGCACCGCAGCCGGGGATAGGGTTTACCCTAATAGTCTAGTTCATGGATGTCCCGTAGAGATAGGCGGGGTAGAGTTACCAGCAGATTTTAAAGTCCTCGAGATGTTAGAGTTTTATGCATTGCTATGGATGGATTGGTTGTCAGCCTACCACGCACACATCGACTGCTTCAGTAAGTTTGTCATATTTGAGATTTCGGGACGTCCGATGTTCGTTCACCGAGGTAGTACACCAAGACTCAACACCATGAGAGGTCGGCTTACATCCAGTGAAGAGATGGAGACTCTGGTAGTGTTGTACGGAGTAGCAGAGAGTCAGGGACCCGTACTAGAGGAGATACCGGTTGTTCGAGATTCCCAAATGTTTTCCTAAAGGATTTACCTAGATTACCGCCACCACGAGAGGTAGACTTCATCATCGACCTAGTACTGGGTACCAGATCGATCGTGATACCACCGTACCGCATGGCTCTGAGGGAGTTAGAGGAGTTGAGGACTCAGCTTAAGGATTTGGGGGAGAAGGGATTCATCACACCTTCGATGTCACCGTTGGGAGCACCAGTTCTATTTGTGAAAAAAAATGATGGCAGTCTTAGACTATGCATCGACCAAAGGCAGTTGAACATAGTGACAGTCAAAAATAAGTACCCACTTCCGTGGATAAACGATTTATTTAATCAGTTAATAGGAACATAATTTTTTCTCCAAGATAGACCTGAGATCGTGTATCATCATCTTAGGATCAGGGATGAGGATAGGTCCAAGACAACATTCAGCACCAGATACGGACACTACCAGTTCACGGTCATGTTATTCAGGCTGACCAACGCCCCCACCGTATTAATGGATTTGATGCACCGGGTACTTAGACCATATGTCGAACGCTTTGTGATAGTCTTCATAGACGACATCTTGATATACTCGAGGACACTTGAGGATCACAAGCAGCACTTCAGAAAGACATTGCAAACATTGAGGGAGTACCGACTTTTTGCTAAGTTCAGCAAATGTGAATTCTGGCTTGCAGAGTTCAAGTTCTTGGGGCATGTTGTTGGAGTAGCAGGGATTGCAGTAGATCCGTCAAGATTTAGATGATCATGGATTGGCCACCACCGACATCAGTACAGGAGATCAGGAGCTTTCTGGGGTTAGCAAGATATTACCGTAGGTTCGTCAAGGATTTCTCAAAGATCGTTTCACCGATGACGAGGCTGAAACATAAGGATGTTGCTTATGAGTGGACTGAGAATTGTGAGGCTGCATTTACTTAGTTGAAAAGGTCATTAACTACCGCGTCAGTGTTAGTACTGCCAGAGGCTGGATAGGGATTTCTAGTGTACACAGATGCTTCTCATACGAGTCTAGGTTGTGTATTGATATAGGGCATCGATGTTGAGGCATACGCATCGAGACAGTTAAAGATACATAAGAAGAACTACCCCACGCATAATCTAGAGTTGGCAGCGGTTGTATTTACGCTAAAGACTTGGAGACACCTTCTGTATGAGGAGAGATTCACACTCTTCACTGATCACAATAGTAAAAAATATCTCTTCAAACAGAAAGAGCTGAAAATGAGACAGCGCAGATGGTTGGAGTTCTTGAAGGACTACGACTTTTCCTTGGAGTATCACCCAGGAAAAGCGAACGTAGTCGCAGATGCGCTAAGTAGGAGACCGACTAGAGATGCCGAGGTTGTCAGATGTCACATGGCGCATGAGTACAGAATATTTGAGGCAGCGGTGACGGCATGTCAGACACAGGTTCCTACCGATACTCGGGTGATGATTTGTGCACAGATGAGACTGCAGACCGTGTCTACACAACGAGTGTCAAATTCAGATGACCGACCGGTTGTACTACAAGATTCAGCGAGTTAGCGCAGAGTGCGAGTGTACAGATTGGGCAGAGAAGACATATCAGTGTTTGAGATACCAGGGCAGGTTGTGGATACCAGAGGTGCCGGAGCTGAGAGATGAGATCCTTCAGGAGTCGCACCGTTTCAGATTCACCGTACATCCAAACAGGAATAAGATGTACCACGACATGAGGAGACATTTATGGTGGTCTAGGATGAAGGCAGACGTGTCTAGGTTCATCAGGAATTGTGGTATCTGCAGCAAGTGAAGTCCGAGCATCGTAGACCCGGGGGATTACTACAGCCGCTTCCCATTCCTCGATGGAAGTGGGAAGACATATCTATGAATTTTGTCAGAGGACTGCCGAGGACCGCGATGAGACATGACTCGATCTGGGTGATAGTTGACAAACTGATGAAGTCTGCTCATTTCCTGCCAGTGGCGTCGCATTACACGTTCGATCAGCTGATCGTACTGTTCGAGAGAGATTATCAGGCGACACTTGGTACCATTGACGATCATGTTAGACCGAGATGCTACGTATACGTACAGGATGTGGCGGAGTATGCAGGAGCAGTATGGTATGCCCGTACAGTTCAGTACGGCTTTCCACCCTCAAACCGACGGGCAGACTGAGAGATTGATTCAGGTCTCGAGGACATGTTGCGGGCATGCGTGTTGGAGTTTGGCAGATCTTGGGCGGAGTACCTACCGTTATGTGAGTTCACTTACAACAACAGTTATCAGGCTAGCATTGAGATGGCGCCATATGAGGCTTTGTATGGAAGACTGTGTCGTTCGTCATCGTGTTGGGCTTAGCTAGAGGACCGAGAGATAGTAGGGCCTGAGATTGTTGTTAACCACACAGAAAATGTCAAACTGATCCGTCAGAGACTCAAAGGAGCATAAGAGAGACAAAAGAGAAATGCAGATAAGTATCGCGGTGATCTCACGTATTCTGAGGGAGCCTTTGTCTATTTAAAGGTTTCCCCTCGGAAGGGTCTTCAGAGATTTGGGGTGAAAGGCAAGCTTCCACCGAGGTACATCGGGCCTTTCATGATTAAGAAATGAGTCAGGAAAGTTGCATACAAGCTTGAACTGCCTTCACAGATGTTAGGGGTCCATCTAATGTTCCACATTTCGATGCTTCGACTAGCCGAGTCGAAGGCAGACATGCGACCAACAGTTGACTTGGGTCAGATTGACCTGAGCGAGGACATCTCTTACGAGGAGCAACTCATTAAGATCCTAGATCGCAAGGTACAGTAGTTGAGGAGCAAGTCTATCCTGAAGGTACTCGTCAAGTGGCAGTTCCACGACGACACGTAACTCACTTGGGAGCGGGAGGACTACATGTGAGATAGATTCCCGTACCTGCTCGAGTCAGGTAGAACCGTAACTTAAACTTAATTTTGAGGACAAAATCTCCATTTTGTTGGGAATATTTGTCACGGTCCAAATCTCTAATCCCGTTTTAATTGCTTAATTAGGATCATCGACCCGTGACGTGAGACCCACACCGTGATACGCGCACCGATCGAGGCACGTGGCTGAGGTATATTGTATTTTTGTATTGATGTATGCCTAGTGTTATGTATTTTGCAGACTTACTAAGTCGGTTTGTACAGTTATAGGCGTCGAGAAGAGAGCGGGGACGCGCCTCGAGTAGCATGCGAGCCGGGGAACCGGGTAGTTAGCATTTTGGTAAGTCTTATTTAATATTAATATGAAATAAGGAATTAGTTATAAGCTTATGGTTGTGTTTGTTAATGTAAATCAAATTAAAGTCCTATAGTTTTGGTTTAAGAATTTACAACACTTAGACTTACCTCGGGATACGCGTTAGCACACACTCTCTCATGATATGTGTCGATATGTTGTGTTAGATTGCTAGAATTAGTGGGTTAGTAGGAGGGAATGAGAACCACAAGAAAAACCTCGAGATACATAATTACATGAGGATGAATGGCCAAGAATCAACCCCACATTGATATATATGTAATGGGTTGATCAAACACATGCGAATGGAACTGTTTTAATCTTGAACATGTTGGAGAGGAAGAGAATGATTTGTTGCTGGAACTAGAGCGGGAGAACAGCGAATTGGAGGATCCAAATTAGGGTAATCATCTTCTCCATCATCTCCTCTATCTAATGAACCCATTTTGGGAGTCTTAATGGAAAACTGGATTTAAGGGTTAAATCACCAGTTTTGTTGTTAGTTTGTCAAATTACATATCTTATGAACAAATAAATGGAAGATTAATCAATGCTTTTGAGGAAATTGGGTTTTTGAATAATTTGGGAAAAACTAGTGAATTTATGAGATTTGGGAAAATTGATCAAATTGTTGTTTTAAGGTTGTTCTAATTGTTATTTTGCGTCAATTTGATATGGAGAGGGTGTTAAATGGGGTTTAGTTAGCCAATTGGGGACTTTGGGACATAATTTTCGAGTTGAAAATTATGTCACAGAGGGCAATTAGCGCGCTAATGATTCTGAGCAGAAACTCGATTTTAGTTTCGCGATTAGCGCGCTAATCAGACACCAAAAATTTGAAAAAAAATGTGTTCTAATAACGTAGCTAGTTCAAACCAACTTTTGACACATTGATTCTTAGATTTACGGGGTTTTAACATATTTTGGAAAATTTACCCCAATAAAAGACTATTTAATAATTTTTAGGTTTGAAATAAATATTGGTTTTAGGAGTTAATAGACATTAAATTGAGCTTAAACTCACTATATTTGAACTAATAAGACACCAAACTCAGGAACCTAGGAAAAGGGTACGGGAGAGCAAATATAAGATTCGGAGTGTCGGGAGGCCAGTAAAGCTAGGACTTTACTTTGTTGTAGTGAGTATACCCAATGGCAACTTTACTTGGCATTTCATTTCTATTAATTGTTGTCCTTGCATAGTCCTTTTGACTATTTTGCCTTTGTATTCTTATATCATGTGTTCTTTGTGTCTATGCTCACTTGATGAGTCTAGTTTGCATGACATCCATTCATTTGATTTGATTCATTGATTTTATCCCATGCGATGTTTATTCTTACTATTTTAAATGTGAATTAAATGATAAATAACATGCTATTAGGCTAGTGAATATCTTATAAATGTTTAAGAGGACTTGTATTCCTTATTTGTTTAGATGTGTAGATGTGCTTATGCCTTGAAAACCCATACTTGGTATTTCATGAAATTTAAAAAGTAGTTTTCGTATTTAGGTCCCGTACTCGATCGAGGTGTGCGCGACTCACAGGGTTAGAGTCCCTGAGATGTCAGCACATGTTACCTGACACTGTATGACACTCGGGGTTAGAGTCCCTGAGGTGGTCTACACACCGATGTTAGAGTCCCTAGTAACACTTGGATTAGAGTCCCTTGTATTATATGATTATTGAGTCGGAGTGACGCATTTCACTGCCGACCGGACCTAAATAACCACTACTTAGCCTAGTGTCAGTATCACTTGTTTAACTTTGATATTTACTCGCATATGGTTTATTTTCCAGTTTTCCCATTTATATGCTTTTAAATACCATTTGAATATTTGGAAATGAAAATTAAACTTGTCATCGGGGATTACTATTTTATTCTTGTACTCACCGCCCTTTTTATGACGGTGGGTGCAGAGCCGTCTACCAGCAGGCCGGGCAAGGAGAAGATAGGCAATTATCTCTGAACCAGCGGTGCGTCACTACATCGATTGTAGGTCTTCTTTTGGTGTTTTGATTGTATATATTATATGTCTTTCAAATACTATTTGGGTTGTATATTAGGTTGAGCGTTAGTTTCCCTGACTTGACTTAGACTATTTTACTATTTCACTGCATTTTGAGGATTTTATATATGTGATGTCATTTCTTGGTTTTCTACACTTAGGATTTTCAAATGGCTTACGCATAATTATAAATAACTTCCGCATAAATTACTAATTGCTTCTGCATAATCAATAAGATTTCCGCTAAATAATTAATTTAATAAAAAGTTTTAATTAACTCTAAATTTTATAAACTGGTAGGACTAGTTTATTACTTATCCTGAACACGAGAAAATAGGCGTTTAGGTTGTAAAGGCTTACTAATACGTAGTTAAGTCCTGCGTGGATATGATTAGGGCTTAATGAAGGGATTAGGCCGGACGGTGCCCTAGATTAGGAGAGGGGCCGTAACAGATATTCGACTAACTAAGGCGGTAATACAAGTCTATACGCGACTTTCCAAATTCGTTTCACAATCTCAAAAGATTTTATAAATCAAGGAGATAGATTTCCTTTAAGTCCATACTTATAATGGCCTTTGCGAGGGAGACTTTCAAATAAACCCAATTTTTTCACTATATTCCACAACCCGGTGATAGAGATCATAATAACTTTTGTGACTTTCCTAAGCTACTTTCAATATTAGACGAATCTGCTGAACAACCTCAATGTGATCTTGAACCATATTTGGCCGTAACTCTGCCAAATCCTTCGGTTCAGTCTAATTAATAGGATAAAAACAAAATATCTCATTCAAAACCTCAACCGAGGCCACCTTGACACTCAATTGACAATTGTTATTGTAAAAGAATTTACACGAAAGTGTGTATTCTTCACATGAACCTCCAAGATCCAGTATATAAGCCCTGAGCATGTCCTCCAACACATGGATCAAATTTTTAGTTTAACCATCCACTCGTGGATGAAATGCAATACTGAAATGAAACTGAGTGTCGAACTATTTCTGCATGCTCTGCCACAACCCCGATATGTATCAAACATTACAATCAGGAACTATCATTAACGACACTTCAAACAAGTGAATCACCTATCGCTCACACAACAAGCTCAACTATGTAAAGGTATTGGAAAGTGACATATGAAGAAATTGAGCAGACTTCATTCGTCCATCAACAATAATCCAGACTGCATAATGTTTTCTCTGTGAAGTAGACAAATGAGTAGCAAAATGCATCGCAACATACCTCCAGGTTTTCGGCGATCGACCTTAACCTGTTGGTAAATCTCCATCTTCTCACATAGTCACCCACACCAGCTTTCATCCCTGACCACCAATACAATCACTTCACATCATGATACATTTTGGTCATGTCGGGATGAATGTTATATCTGAAATTGATGAAATTCTCTCAATATTTTATCCTAAACCTCAGCCACCGATGGAATTTAAAATTTTCCTCTAAACCTCAAACTTTGATATGCAGACTCAACTCAATCTGGATTATTATTGCCAAGCAAAAACTCCTTAAACTTCATATACTCTACATCAACTTCTGAAATTTTCGATAAAGTCATCACAATAACCTTTTCAAATAGACTTAATCTCAAGTTAAACACCTCTTCCACTCCCAAGTTGCATTATCACATTCTTTTGATCATATGAATTCAACTTTTTTTCTGAGTTAATATAGTGATTAGCGGAATTATATTAGAAAATATTTCACAAGTCTATAATAATTGCCAGCTAAACCCATAAATCTCATCTTAGACAAATAAAACTCATAGACAATCGAAATTTCCTCTAGTTTAATCTCGAGTCTAACCTCAATACTAATGGATCCATCAAGAATTTCCATTTCTTGATTAGTAGTTATCCTAACCCTAGTAAGAGGTAACTCAAGTGATGTTTTAGTGTAAGTAAACACTATACAACCCAAAATATAAAAGAACATCGCCTTATGAAAACAATCCATGTGCATGATAAGTCGCTAACCAATCTCATGTCCCTAACAACACATCAAGCTCTATAAACTCCAACACACATAAACTTGCGGCCATCTCGTATCTGAAGTTCTCAATAACACACTTCTCACAAACAAAGTGAGGACATACTTTATCCCCAATCACTAGGTTGAGGACAATATGAATAGGGAATCACAATGAAGTTAACCCCTAACTCAATCACTACACGACTAGATATAAAAGAAATCGTACAACTAGAGTCAATTAAAGCATGCATAAATTGACCATAAACTGAAATTGTACCTTCAATAAGATTTTGATTTGCCTTCGAATCTGGTTCAGTCGCCAACTGTACACATTCCTTAACCTGTTGTTGAGGTTGTGACACACTAGATGACGTTCCTAAAAGTTAGGGACATGCACTTCTGTAATGTCATTTCTTTCCACATCCAAAACACGTAATTGCACTCAAACTCCGAGGATAATCTCAGATGATATGACCTTACTTCCCACACCCAAAACATGTAACCGTAGGTTTACTACCTACTGAAGATTCTTGGCTAATTGTCGGTCTCTTACTCGTAGTTTGTCCCTGAGATCATCGACCATTACCTCCACTCCTTTTATGACTAAAGTGCACCACTTCGAGCCGCAGGCTGAAAGGAATGTGATCGTATATATCCTGACCATATTTGTGTCAGCTCTGAAGGTTTACTGGTTGTGCTCGGAAAAGGATTATGATGCATATATGATGAAACAACAGGTGTCGTCGGTGTACATGGTGGTTCTCTACTCTTTCCTTTCTTTTGAAAACTTGAGTCAAACATTGCTAGAAATCTTTTCTTACCCTCGAGACCTGGGCTTTGTATTGACTCCACAACACCACGATATCGTCATGATTCGCACTGAAAAGTCTGAGTAGTCACATAAGCTCTGGCCCTATCTCGAACCTCCCACAGAGTGTTCGACTTAGTCGCCGATATAGTAATACCAAGCTCTTCCCGCAACCCATACATATACTTGCACATATTCTCCTTCTCTGTCATTCTTGACTCCCCAGCAAACCTCAGAAGATAATTAAACTGAGTATTATATTGAGCCAATGACATGTATCCCTAAACTAAATAATCAAACTCTAGCTTCTTCTGTATAATCAAATTCTTATCAAAGTACTGCTCAGTGAACTCCTCGAGAAAGTTAGCGCAAGTATCGAATATAGGATACCCATCATGCAAAGATCTCCACTAGATCTCAGCATCGGCCTACAGATAGTACAAAGATATCGAAGCTCTTAAATGTTCGTTAATATTCAACATATTATGAAGTTTCTCGTAATTGAGAACCCACGTTTCAACAGTCCTCAAGTCTAATTCACCATAGAAGTATATAGGTTCTTACTTCCTAAACTCTCTCTTCTGCTTTTCTTCCCGTGACATTCCACTAATAGTGGTCGAATCAGCTCGAACCGTAACTGTAACAACCGGTTCAACTCTAGAATGAACTGTATAGGTAGCCTGCTCCTTTTGAGCGGCTAGAGTGACAGTAGGAACTTCTTGAGAAGCATGAACAATAGGTGCCTGAGATGCCCCTCGTACTTGTAAGATATTCAACAACTCTGCCATTTGCCCAGCCTAGTTATGAAACATATTTGAATCCACACGTTGTGGATCCCTATTACCATCACTAGATCTCTGGCCCAGCTCTTGTTGTACTATGATTGGACATCATAACTATATCCATCGATATCTCGATAATATAAAATGCACATAACACTATCATAAAGTTTTTAAACTTTTAAACCTCATTCCATCGCGTTACTTCCAAACTACTCACTCACTTATCCTCAAACAATAAAATTTGTTTAGAATTCTAGGCTGTGACACCAACATTTGTTAGACCCCACCTAATTAGAGCATCTGACCAGCCTTGATTACCTTAATTCCCCGATAATCTAACAGCCTTAATCTCACCATCAATAAATAAACAATATAAATATCTCATGATAATCAAATATAATACTTCATCAACCACAAAGGATTTTAAATTAAGTCTTAAACCTCAAAGTTCATTTAGATTAGTCAAATAATCCTCAGAATTCTGTACAAATTTTTCGACATCACCTCCTCTGTTTCTAAGCCTACACCGAAAAAATTCGGCCTTAAAAATCTTCCACAAAACCTGCTCAACTTGGTGGAAATGTCGAAGGACTCATAATCCACCCCATAACAAATATATATTGTATTGAC
This sequence comes from Stephania cephalantha, assembly GCA_039657325.1. Classification (NCBI taxonomy): domain Eukaryota; kingdom Viridiplantae; phylum Streptophyta; class Magnoliopsida; order Ranunculales; family Menispermaceae; genus Stephania; species Stephania cephalantha. Next base: position 9,358,667 of record CM077573.1, on the reverse strand, counting down.
CTGAATATATATTCATTCTAATTTGATTTAAAAAATTAAAATCCTTAAATTAACATTACCTTAGCTCCAAATTAATCTCAATATGTCCCAAAATCATTCCAACCATTCCAAAAGATATCATAATCACACTCAAACCTAAAAACTCATTTATACAATATAGTATATTTAAAACAATACATACATAAAAAAAAATGAAACTGAGCAAATCATAGAAAGTTTGACAGCTTTCCCTTTCCTTTGTTGTCACTCATACCTGTCATTACCCAATTATGAAAATTCGATAATGTTAGATAAGTAAATCCTACACTGTGACGACCCCAACTTCTAAACAGGGCACTGCCTGGCCTAATCCTATAATCAAGCCTTAATTCTAATCACATAAGACTTAATTACGTGTTAGTCAGCCTTTCATCCCTATATTCATCAATCCACATGTTCAGATATTATTAAATTTCAGAGTTAATTAAAACTTTTTATCATTTCAATGTTATTACATAATTTGAAGATTATGCGGAAGCTTTTATTATTTAAAATTCTAAGTGTGGGAAACCAAGAAAATACAGCATCACATGCATGAGTATATATAAGAGTCTCAAAAATGGGAAACTATACACTCAACCCAATGTACAACCCGAAATGTACAGTAAAATATAAGCGGTAATAATACAACAAAAGTCGAGTCATACAAAATGGATAGGAGAGTCACTGGAATGCTCAGAGAAAGTCGCCGATCTTCTCCTTCCCCGGCCTGCTGCTGCTCGACGATGAACCTACACCCACCGTCACAAACTAGATAGTGAGTACATTAATATTTAAGTAATAATTGGAGAATTCTATGCCACATTTTCAAAATATAAGAACGATATTTAAAAGCATTAAGTAGCCAAAGAATTGCTGAATCAAGTAATGCAAGTAAATACCACAATTAAATATGTATAGACTAACACAGGCTAAGTTGAGATGATCTACGTCCGGTCAGTGGTGAGAACTATCACCTAACCCTTCCCACTACTTTGTGGAGCTGCGCTAAACATATTCCACACCAAAAGCGAAGCTGCGCTCTACGCATACAAATCAGCTATCTCATTCTTGGCGATCACCCCGAGTCCCATGTCTCGTGTGCCGCGCAAGTGTAGTGGTGAGTGCCGGAACCCCGGTAGACCTATGTCCTTGTGAACCGCGCATCTCTCGTGCAATGAACACTAGATAATCCCTACTTTAGTTTTCAAAAATCAATATTTATAATTCTCTAGGATTCCAAAACTAGATAGGCTACAAAGCCCAAGGAAATAGATTACAAGTCTAATCGAGTCCAAGTTATCCCAATAGCATGTTTTTCATCAATTAGTTAGCAAAACTGAAATCAAGAGTATGAATTGGAATCAATGAAACATGTCACAAGGCATCATATCACAATATTCAATCATGAATAGACACGAGAACAACATGATGTGAGATTACAAGTAGCAATGTCTACCAATAGACCATAAACCAATAAAAGTGAATAAAATGAAATATAGAATTCTCACAGCTTTACTTACAATTCACAACGCTTGTCCTAGCCTATCCGATCTCTCGACACTCCGAAATGCGTTCCTAAACTCTCCAGATCTCCCCTTAGTTCCCTGGAGTTGTTTGATACGTTTTAGAGTGAGTTTGGCATCATTTACAGTGTTTAAACCATGTTTGGACTTTGCTGATTTTTGTACTAATAGAGGCAATTAGCGTGCTATTTTACACCTTAGCGCGCTAGTTTTCGACATTAGCACGCTAATTGAACATTAGCGCTTTACTTCACATATCTAGCGCGCTATGTGCAGTAGAACCCATAATTCTGCACTTTGAATTCTAAGTTTTTGCTACACATAGGCTTTGTTTTCGCCTTAGGGACCCTCATACACATTACAAGAGGTCCCTAACACCCATCCCAACACAAAACAACAACAACGACATGAAATTCATGAAATCACAAAGTTTATGGAGTGGAGAAGTTACCTAGCTTAATGAACTCCTTCTTCCTCACTAAACCTTCAATGATTCTCTTCTCTTTCTCACCGAATTACTCTGGGATTCTCTCTTCCTTCTCTTCTTTTCCTAGCAACAATTTTGGAGAGGATAAGAAATGAGAATTTTTGACTTATAGGTTCATTTGACCATGTTGATATGTTTGAACCTTAGCCATTGATCATTGTGTGCACACGTATCTCGAGGCTCAACTAGTGGACCACCTTGTCACATTTGTCCCTCAAGTCATGTTTGAGTAACTCAACAAGTTGACACCTTATCTCTTGATGGGTGAATACGCGTCTCGATGCACATCTAGTGCTTATTGTTTTATTTTCCTAACTTTAGGCACATTAATGTTTATGTTTAAATGTGACCACATTAGCAACTTACAAAACCAACATAATTTAACCCAAATTAATTAAGCTTACCCCTTAAGCCGCTACCTCGGTCCCCCGTCGACACGTGACCCAAGGTACGTCCCCCTCGTCTCGATTCTTATACACCCGTATAAATTGACTTAATAGTCTATACATATATAATACACTAGGCATACATCACAACAAATATAAAATATACCTCGGCCCTTGCCTCGGTCAATGGACATATCACGGTGTGGGTCCCACGGTAGGAGTCGTTGATCCTGTTTAAGGAATTAAACACGGTTAGAGATTTTGGGTCGTTACACATACTATCTAGTATACCTATAATAATCAAATGCATTGTATTCAAAAAGACTAATGAACAATAATATTACAAGGAATCATAAATATACAAATATGCAATCCATCTCATTTCTGTTAACCAACTACAATCAGATGACGTCTTCCAAAAGTGGCAGGTAAATAGTAATAAAGATTCATGAGTTTGAGAGGAAGTCCCTTGATAAGCCGCGCCCTCGACTCTCCATGGAATATGATCCTGGCCAGCATCACAATCCCTCTTAAACAAGTGTCAACAACGATCAGTGACTCCAGTCGCAGAACACCACGGTGTTCATCCTACCACACATATAGCTAATGAACACAATGGGACCCTCAAAGGCCTCTTTCCTATTACGTCCGTGAATGCATGACCAATAAATATGCAGCGATAAACCAATGCATGCAATTATATTCGAGAAATATTCATACAATGTAAAGGTTACAATGAGATTTACTTAACCTTACAAACGCGATACCAAAATTCTCATGCACTCAGGATCGATAAGCTAGTAAGACTCCACAATAAGTGCACAATTGCATGCACTGGTTTATCGCTCCAATTGCGATCCTACAATTAATTTATAAGTCTGGTAAGACTCCACAATAAGTTCACAATTTTTTCCAATTAGTTGTAGTTAAATTAACCCAATCGCGTCCAGAAACCCCTAAAGTACTTCCAAAACAAATTCTCTGATGCCCGAGTTTAATTTTTGATTTAAAATTATTATTCGGCATCGAAAATTACATTGTCTAGGCTTAAATATAGTTTTTTCAATTTATTATATATTTATTGGTCTTTCCACAACCCAAAAACCTCGAAATCACTCCAAATCTTATCCTCAGATGTCTGGATCACAATTTCCACTCCAAATTGTGGTTCAGAATAAAAAAAACTAACATAGACTACGCTTTAAAACAATTTTCACAATTTTGGACATTTTCGGGTATCATGGCACGCACTATAAGGCAAAACCTCGATATAAATTCTTGAGAAAATCCCAAATCCTCATTTTCCATAAAAATCTTCAATCTTCATCAATTTGTCCAAAAATCCTATTTTCTGAATTTTTCCTAATTTTTTAGGGATTTTATTTTATTTGTTTTTATTTTCAAAGTTTTTTTAAGTGAGGGGTTTGACCCTTGAACCCGATTCAATCTGGTCTAGGGGATCAAACCCCATTCTTCTTTCCTACTCCTTGCAACAGAACTTCTCTATCTTATTTTTTTTCTTTCCCAATCCCATTAGGGTTGGGTAGGGGAGCTCGCTGCTTCCCCCCACCTCCTCCTCTTTCTTTTTCCTCCCTCCATCAACGTCTCTGCATTTTTTAAAAAAACTATTTTTTTCCATTGATTCAGTCATTCTCTTCATTTTTAAATCAACAACTATAAACAAAACAACACACCCTAATCGATCGTCTCTCCCTTCAATTCGAAACCTAAAAACAATCCCAAAAATCAAAATTTCGATTTTTCTTGATTCAAGTTGAGCTAAAATACCAGGGAGAGAGAGAGAGAGAGAGAGAGAGAGAGAGAGAGAGAGTGATGAGACGAAGAAGATGATGAATTGCCATAGTGAAAGAAGGAATAGAGGAAATGAACAGTGGGTACAACCCTTGTTCAATTTCAATTTCAATTAAGAAGGGCCAAGGCGAATGACCAGTTTGCCCTTTGAATTTTATCCTTAACCATATAAAACAGTTCCCTTATTGGTAATTTAGCATTTTTTTAATTTTTTCATATTTATCTCTTCGATTTTTTTTCCAAATTAAACCCTAAAAAATACCCTTATTCGATCCAAAATTGGAGAATTTACCAAAACGCTCCAAAACTCTCAGACAACCCGTCTCGGACACAAATCGAGATGTGAGACTCACGTCAGCTCGTTATGTCCAATTAAACTTGAAAACTCAAATTTTTAGACTTATGTACAAATATTTTTCGCAAATCGAAACGATAGTTTAGATCAACATTTTAACTTTCTCGAGACTCATTTCGAAACGTATCTCGAGACAAAACCTCGCGAAATATTGAATTCACTCGGTTAAATTGAATTTCGCAAAATAACATAGTATATAGTACACAACACCGGGCACACATCATACAACAATAAAAATAATTTTTCAATTTCACCGGACTTTAACTTCCGACTCGCGATCAAAACTATAACTAGTCTCAGTTAATCCCTGATTTGCCATAATTACCGATTTAAAAATTCCGGAATTCGACATGACACCTCTAAAGAGGTAACGACCGACTCCGACCGAAACTACAAATAGAACTAAATTTCAGTGGGTGACGAATGAATTCAATCGAGACCTCTTTAGAGGTGTCGGCCCTGTGTGTCCGACACTATTGAAGAGATGTTGACTCTGTGTGTCCGACACCTCTTCAAAGGTGTCAGCCCTTTGTGTTTGATACTTCTTCCAAATGGGCATTGGAGTGAGGTGAGGGTGAGGGTGAGGGTGATGAGGTACAACATGACTATTTTTGAAATTATGAGAAAAAAGTGGGGGTATACTAAGTAAAAAATGGGATACGATGTAAAAATTTTAAAATGGAATCCTCTAAGCAGAAACTAGGGTACATTTATTTATTTTATTTTATTTGTTTTTGATGAGAAGGTCTTTTGTGGATCGACTATGAGTAGGGGTGGGCAAACCGCGGTTTGGTGGTGGAAACCATCAAACCGCGACTAAACCGAAGGTTCGCGGTTCGGCCGATTTGCAAACCACCATCAAACCGCACCCAAACCGCCGCGGTTTTTGCGCGGTTTTGCGGGTTGGGTCGGTTTGGTTTCGCGGTTTTCATGCGACCCATTTTCAAAAAAAAAAAAAAAAAAAAAAAAAACAATCATACATATTACATACCATAAAGTCCATACATGTTTAATGTTCAATTGTTCATCAAAAATTCAACATAAGATACAACGAAACATAAAAAAAACAATCATACATATTACATACCATAAAGGCGATGGGTTCGGCGGAGGCGGTGAGACGGGGAGTGATGAGGATGAACGACAGTGGAAGATTTGTAGAGACCAAATCTTCCACCGTTGACTCAACAAGATCCGAGTTTTTTTTTTTTTTTTTTTTTTTTTTTTTTTTTTTTTTTTAAGTTGTAGGGCTTTGAGTTGTAAATGTCGGGTATTTACTAAAATACCATCGATTTGGTGAAACCACAATTTTTTTTTAAAATGAAAACCGCGACCAAACCGCGATTATGCAGTTTTTAAGTTTTTTAAACCGCACCCAAACCGCGAGTTCTAAAAACCAGACCAAACCATGCGGTTTACACGGTTTGGACAGTTTGGGTGGTTTTTCGGAACCGCTGCCCACCCCTAACTATGAGCCAAAAAAACCCAGCATTGCCCTAAATTATTGCCACGTAGATTTTAACAACAAATAACATAACTCTTTCTGTCGTCAGATCCTCCTATTCTCACAACACACACAATTCGATGCACATTTTACAACACACAATTACGTTTGTGTGTAGTTAACGTCAGTCCACCATTTCACAACATTAATTCTGATAGATAAAGCAAAGCAGAGAAGGAGAAGAAGAAGAAGAAGAAGAAGAAGAAGAGATGGATCGATTTTTCGGGAACGCGTACAGAGGCGACCCAGGAGTCCCGCACGCCGACCCCGATCGATTCGTGACCATATGGATTGGGTCCTTCGCCTTCTCCGCCATCACCTGGTTCCATCCCTACATGTGGCAGCTCTCCAACCAGTTCAAGTATTCATTCATTCATTTTATATTTTTAGAATTCTATATGGCTTTGTTTCTTGCTCTCTTTTCATACTTGTTATACAAATCTAGGGTTTCTTTCTTTATTTCTTTTGCCAAGATTTTATATATGATAGGAATACCAAAGTTCAAGTTTGTGTAGGCGGGATAGTCCCGCATCGACTGCTTAAAAAGAAAAATAAGGCTTATAGGTGTGGTGTGAACACTCTATTTTACCTTGGCATTATGGAGTGAACCCCACTTTCAGTGACGCTCACCAAAATGCCAAAGCAAGATGCTGTCTTTGGTCCACACTTATGACCCATTCTTTATTGACTTGAATACCCGACGTAGGACTATTCTTACCCACCTTATGTCTAATTCATTTTCATTTTAACAACAAAGCCCTCAAATTAGTTAGGGGTCGCTGGCATGGATCAAACGCATCCACTCAGTGTGATTTTATGCAGACGATGGTGTTTAGTTTCATACTTGCCAATTCCACTTAAGAATTCTATATTATAATCTTGCCTGAATTCTCTTGTCATGGTGTTTAACTTTTATTTTAGGTACTTAAGGAGGGCCTCTTTGTGAATTTACAACAATAACAACAACAACAACAACATAGCCTCCGTCCCAAATTAATTGGGGCTCTTTGTGAATTTAGAATTTTTAAAAATTGAAGTAATTTGTAACTTGAGAAATGGAATTTCCGCCTTTCGTGCTGGGAGATAGTGGAAAGAGAGATGGTAACATTGGGAAGGCGTGATCTAAGGAAACGATTTAGAGCATTGAGAAAGACTAGATTGAGCTTTATAGCATAAAGAGAGATAAAAAGCTGAAGCTTTGTTGTTGAGAAACTATGGTTATGTAGGTATTTTAAAAATAAAAGACATAAACTAGATTCAAAATGAATACGAGGCATACTTGCTTAGCTAATGGCATCTAATTATCTTAATTATCACCTAGAGACATCTATACGATGAGCTATGAGGCTCGCATGCTAAAGCCACATACCCGTGCATCTATCACAAATATGACGTGCTGAATGCATGTATAAATAGTTTATTTGTTAAAATCTTTTGATTGAAATTGTGAGTTGGTGATGTTAAAATGAGGCTCAATAACTTAGCCTCAATCCCAAATTAAATGGGGTTGCTACATGGATCAAACTCTTCCATTGTGCTCGATTTATTGTAATTGATGGTGTGCTTTCCAAATCATTTAAGTCCCTCCTAATTAATGCGTCCTAAGTTAGCTTTGATCTATTCCTACTTCGTCGAATTTCTTCAGTTTCTATTGAGTCGAGTTTTCTAGTGGGGGCATTTGTAAGTCGTCTTTGGAGGTGTCCAAACCACCGCAACCACCCTTCTCCAATTTAACCTTGGTATTTGGCATGTAATGCTCTTCAATTGGTTTATATTTATGGTTTCACTCAATTACGGGACACGAATAAGGTTTTTGACTCATTTCTTGAAAAGGAACTCAACTCTTTTGAGCTATGGTTTGTCTTTAACTAGATTTTGGAAATTGAAAGTTCCAAACTATATTTGATTTTCTTGTGGTGAATTGGAACTCTTTTTATCGAAATTGGCTCAAATCTAAACAAAACCGAGTTTCATATTTATTAAAAAGAGTCATGTGGAAAATTGGTAGATTCCTAGTAACCTAGTCACTTCTTACTTAATACCTTTCATCTTCACTTGAAAATTTGAAGGAAAGCAAGTAAAACTCTCTTTGAAGTATTTTATCAAACACTTGGAGTGCATTTTTTACCAAGGCCTCATTTGCAGAACTTGGGAATTTTTGAAAACATGTTCAAATCGCCAATAAGGACTAAAAGTCCTATCATGAATTGAAATCAAACTATAGCGAATAAACCAACGCACAAACAATATCCATTATAGTACAAATTTGACTTATGTGAGGCTCTTTCAAATGGCTTTTTCTAGCAACTACAAATTTTACCTTAGTTAACAAAATCAACTAACAAGTTTGTTTTAACCTCAAGAATAATAATAAAACCTTAATCTGGTTCTAGAATAAAAAGGAGAACCAAATGTCTCTAAAGCTTGTTTAATACAAGCAAATTTTCTTGAGGCATTTCACTAAACACATGGTAGACAAATCAAAGGGTTTTACCAAAACTAGTACAAATTAGTCCAAATCACTTCAAATCATTCATGAAAACCAAGAATCTATGAAGATCGAGTTCGAATCACCTACAATAACAAAACCATATTTGTTTTAACCCAAATCCAACAACAAAAATCATTTCTCAAAACTAAATATTACTAAAACATGTATTTGAACAAAGACTAGGATCTCACCTTGCCTTCAATGAAGTTTCCAACTCCAAGTTCACTCAAGTGTTCTTAAATCTTCACTTCGCTGCATAAACTAGCAAGAATTAAGTCAAGCTCTATAAGAACTCTAGATTCAAAACCATTTCAAGTTTAAGACGTGCTTTGGTGAGGGTTAGGTCTTACTCTCTCAAATCTTTGCAATCCCTCTTGTTGTGCACTCAAAAGAGAAGAAGAACAATATATTAATCTTCTTCTTCTTCTCACTGCTGTCCGTCCTCGCCGAAATCTTGACTTCCTCTGTGTGCTCTCGGATGGTCTGCAATGGCGTGGGCGCCGCTCCTCTCTGCCTCATGTTCCTCGTGCGCCCCTAGTTCCTGCGTTCTAAATAATTGTAATTCTTTTTTTTTTTTTTTTGAGATTAAGTGAGAACAAGTCTTATTCACTCATAACTTCCTCGAACCACACAACATCGTGATCTAGAGTTCACCACTCAACTTAACTGTTAGATCCAAATGTTCATAATTCTCCCAGCTGTTTAATCAACTTTACATAACTCTTGATCTTCATCACATTGCCTAGGCATTTTGGGGCAAAACCACCTTGCCTAAGCCAGGAATCACCTCGCGACTTGCAATCCTTAGTTTTATCAACACCCACGCCTTGCGGTTGATTTTTTTCCACATAGAAAGATGAGAACTTTTCCTATCAAGGATTTCAAGGCGCCAAGGCGGTGCCTAGGAGTTTTCCCTGCCTAAGGCGAGGTGGAGCCTCGGCATTGCCTAGGCGGAAATTCTTTTTATTAAAAGGTCCCTAAAAACTTAGTTAATTATTTATTGGCCCCTTTTCTATCTATTAGTGCTACTAGTCATTGACATTAATAATCAATATTTTCTTCAAAAAGTTTTAATGAAAGACTTCATAATTTCAAATGATGCATATGTGCCATTAATTCTCAATTATCAAGTACATTTTAGTTTTCAAAATTGTTTTAACTTCCCCAACTTAAAATTATATATGAAAGTTTTATAGTTGGGGTAGGGCCCACATCATTTGGGGGTTTTTATGTGGAAGAATTTTGAAAATATTTTCACCTCCCTGTAAAAAATTACTAAGAAGGCCACCGCCTGCCTAGGTGGTAGCGGTGTGAGCCAAAAATGCCTAGGCTCGCCTAGGTGACGCCTTGCAATCACTGTTTCCTATATAAAAAGATGGTGGTATTATAAATGAAAATCTAGCACCTATGGTTGGGATTGTAATTTAGAAATGCTAAAATAAAGCTTAAAGCTGATCTTGAATTTTTGGATGAGACTTATGTTTTCGTTGTGTTTGCATTCTCACTAGCGCACCATCAATTGCACTAAACGAGTGTTATGGAAGAGTTTGACCCATCTAGCTAAACCCAACTAATTTGGAATTGAGGCTTATGTTGTTGTTGCATTCTCACTTGCATTTTTATTGAGTAAATTGAGTCATGAACTTTTCTCTATGTTTCGTTCCTCTATTGTTCTTGCTGAAATGAGTTTTAACGCAGCTGGCATGATCGAGCAATGCTGTTTGAGCAGTACCATTGGAAGAAAGCACTAAAGAAAAGGCAGCCATACAAGTTCAAGGTAACTTTCTGGTTTTTCATCAAGGAAACTGTTCTTATAACATGTAAAGCATTCAATTCTGCTGTGCTAATAGATGTCTGTCTATTCATATCTATTGGTTTCTATTTGTCTCATCAAGATCCTCCAAAAAGTGGTGGCCTCTAAATGGCAACTTTCCCTCCTTCCCTCCCTCCCTCCCTCCCTGTCTGTACACATACACATACCTATACATATTAAACAACAACAACAACAACAAACAACAACAACAACAACAACAACAACAACAACAACAACAACGTAGCCTCAGTCCCAAATTAATTGGGGTATACCTATACATATTCATATGCATAAATTTACACTCCCACCAACATATACCTTCATACATATACATATATATACACATGTACTAGTTTATTTACTTGTTCCATGTTTTGTTCCAATTGCATCTTTTCTCTCCTTGGTGCTTTTTTATTTCAAATTTACTGTTTACGCAATGCTTTCTGGAAAAAAAATTAATGAACTGTTTGTTTCGGGGGAAATCATACGTCAATATCAATAACTTTACATTTATTATTCAATGTTCATTGAAATGTTATGTACTTATTGTTGAAACATGGTATTAGGATATCTTTTTTTTAAATGAGGTCCCTTACTGTCACGTACAACTGAACTGGGAAGTTAGTGTTGTTTTCTACTTCATGCTCATTACAGTGATTTGTGCTTCTTCTTTTGGTCAAAGACATCAATCTTTTTATATGTGGACTAGGATTGCAATCATCTGCAGAAAAAACTGATGGACTTGGGAATAATCTTCTTTTGACAAAAAAAAAAAAGTCTCTTTATAGTTTATATATGTGATGAGGGTTGCAACCATATTCAGAAAAAACTGACCAACAAGCAGACAAGTGGAACAGTTCTCAACCCCTGTCCTTTTAGAGAACTATAACATTCCAGGAATAAACATTAGCTTTATACCATTTTATCCCATCTGATAAAGAGTTAACCTTGTAGTGGTTATTACCCTCTAGATAGCTACGTTCTGATTTCAGTTTGGCTGCCCCAAAAGAGATAAAGGCCTCTCCTGAAAATTCTTCTAAATCATCAAATTCCTTAATTTGATACCTGATAACTTTTCTTGGTGGTTATATTTGAAGTTCTTCATTTGTCATGTCCATTGTGACTTCCAATTTCGTTGTAAATTTGTACCCTTTCAAACCTCGAGTATTCCATATCTTTCTTTTTAGATGTGCTCTTTAGTTGATGATGTTGGAACCAAAAGTTTTATGGTTCTTGACATCTGTTAGGACCCTTGAACCCGAGAGATCAATAGAGGAACAACGAAGCTTTATTGATGAAGAAAGGGAAATGGAAATACAACACAGAGAGGCGAGATCTAGAACCCATAGTTGGAGAGACTCTCTCCTACTCACCTAGACAAGATGTCTACCCAGAAAATGAATACATGCGTACCCTACTACATGAACAATGACTACTCATATACCCTCCCACCTAACTCACACTCTCTGTGGTACTAACATCACAACTGACTCACTCAACCAACACGATCTATGCGTTGCTCATCTCACTTGGGCCCACCTCAACAACAATTTTACTGAAATCATTTGGGCCTGATCCCCTGCTCCCCTTAGGCTTTCTCTTATATGTCTTCATGATAGGTGACCTCCTAACATTACTCCCCCCTTGGACAACCACCTTGTCCTCAAGGTGGAAAGACGGAAAAGACTTTCGCACATGCCGAGCGAGCTCCCACAATACATTAGACTTGGGAAGGCTAGATCATTTAACAAGAACCTCTAGACATGCTGACAAAGTGCGATAAGCAAGCACTGATTCGGGTTCCACCATCACCATGACGGAGTCGGGGAAAAAGTAGGGAGTTCAGGAGAAGCACGAATGGGACCTACCACTGGTTGAAGCTGGGATACGTGGAAGACATTATGGATGGCGGAGCCGGATGGAAGATTTAGGTGGTTAGTAACTGGTCCCACACATTCCAGCACTATATATGGGCCAAAAAACTGCGGCTCAGTTTCATATTGGTTCGATGAGCATCGTGTGTTGACGATAGGGTCGTAACTTCAAGTAGGCCAAATCCCCCATCGCGAATGACAACTCCCTGCGGTGTGTGTCGACCTGCTGTTTCATGTGGTTTTAGGCAATAGTCAATTGGTCACATATCTCAGCCAAGATCAAGTCACGAGAACGGAGCAGGGCAACCAGATCGATATTGCTCATTGGCTTAGAAACACCACGGCGGACTAAAGGATGGGGGTCACGCCCATAAAGAACTTTGAAAAGAGAGCATTGGAGTTAAGTATGGAAGGAAGAATTGTACCAATATTCAGCCCAATGTAACCACTCTGACCACTCTTTGGGTTGTTGATGGATGAAACAATGTAAGTAGGTCTCCACACATTGATTTACCACATCCGTTTGCCGTCACTTTGGGGATGATATGTTGAACTTCGTTGCAATTGTATGTGTTGGAGGCGAAAAAGTTCACACCAGAAATGACCGAGGAAAACTTTCTCAGTCTGAGACTATGCTGTTTGGAAAGCCTTGGAGTTTCACTACTCTTTTCACAAAGACATCAGCTACAATCCGAGCAGAGAAATGGGTGTCGAAGGGGAACAAAATGGGCGAACTTACTGAATCTCCATAATGGAGTTGAAGCCGCGAGAGGATGGAAGGCCTTCTATGAAGTCCATGGAGATGTCCTCCCAAACCGCAAATGGTATAGGGACAGTTGGAACAACCCACTTGGCAATAGAGTCTCGTACTTGTTTCGTTGACAAACGTTGCAAGAGGCGACATGGAGTTTCACATCCTTCTTGAGTCCCTCCCAAAAGAACTCGGAAACCAACCGTTTGTAGGACTCTAGAAACTGCCGTGGCCGCCAATAGGGGAGGAATGTAATTCAGCCAGGAGTGGCTGTTTGAGAGTAGAAAAGGCAGATAGGACCCGACATCCTTTGAACAGTAGTTGCTCCCTACACACAGACCAACTCGGCTTGGTGAGGGTGCCCTGCTAAAGGCTCGAGAGAATGGGAGCTAAGAAGGGATCAACCTGAATCTCTTGAGCAATGATCCGCGAATCCCCCACGGAGGAAACCATGAATGTCATGAGGATCGACTCAAAAGGAATCCGAGAAAGAGCATCGGTGACTTGATTTGTGGACCCTGGTTTATAGTGAATATCAAAGTGTAACCTTAATAACTTGACTAACCAGAGCTGATACTCCGGGGCTACCACCCTTTGTTCCAATAAAAACTTCAAACTCCGTTGGTCGGTTCGGACTAAAACCTTGCGACCTAGGAGATAATGGCGCCATTTCTGAACTGCAAGGACGATTGCCATCAACTCCCGTTCATAGGCTGATTTACTCCGGGCTTGAATGGAAAGACCTTGACTGAAAAAGGCGATATGTCTGTGCCTTTGGGAGAGCACCGCACCGACCCACGCTAGGAGCGTCAGTCTCAATGACAAACAAAGAATTGAAATTAGGAAGGACTAGAGTAGGGACGGCCTTCATCGCCTGTTTCAATTGTTGCATGACGAATATGGCTTCATCCGACCACTCGAAGGAGTCCTTGCAAAGTGATTGAGTTAGCGGTGTTGTGAGCGTGACATAATCCTTGACAAAACGCCTATAGTACCCAGTGAGACTGAGGAATCCCCGCAGCTCCTGGATCAGCACACACTCCGTCTCCCGAAACGACGTGACCAAGATATTCCAAGTTAGTGCGAGCAAAACAACATTTCTTCAAACTAACAAACAAGGAATTAGAATGTAATAAAGAAAGGACCTGTTGAGATGATCATAATGATCGGCCAAAGAGGTGTTGTAGACCAGAATATCATCAAAGAATACCAAAACGAACTACCGCAACAATCCTTTAAAGACAGTGTTCATTAGGGTTTGAAAAGTTGCTGGAGCATTGAAGAGGCAAAAAGGCATGATAAGAAACTCGAAGTGATCGTCGTGGGTTCGGAAGGCTGTTTTATGAACATTGGACGCCTTCACCCGAATCTGGTGGTAACTGGAACGCAAGTTTAGTAGAAAATGCAGGCCCCATGTAGCTCATCTAACAACTCATCGATGTTAGGGATGGGGAATCGGTCTAGGACGGTAACCCGATTCAGAGCCCGATAACTTATGCAAAACCTCCAACTCCCATCCTTTTTTTTTTCACTAACAACACCGGACTGGAGAAAGGGCTATTACTTGGTTGGATGATGCCTGACTCGAGCATCTCAATGACCATTCGTTCAATCTCAACCTTATGAATCCAAGGATAACGACAAGGCCGCACTCGGACCAGTTCTCAACCCTCCTTCGAGACAATGGCATGGTCACAATCTCATGGAGGTGGCAGTGAAGTTGGTATATGAAAGAAAGCACCAAAAGACGCAAGCAATTGCTAAATGCTAGGGTCTTCCACACTCGAAAGATCAGAACCGTCTGTAGCATCTACATTGCAACATTCAACTAGAAAACAACCCAAAACATTATCCAATGAGCGCTCGATGGACTTGCATGATACAAGCGCACGATGGAGGGTTGGGTCCCTTCAACGGTATGAACGGAGAGCTTTATAGTGGGCAGCTCGAGCTGTTCCTCAGTCGACTCAAAGTAGACTCACTAGAATCCTCAGCGTTGTCGTCGCCAACTAGCATCACATTCAACACCGTCCTGGCACATAGATGCCCTACAAACCACTTAGCATCATATCGATAGCGCAACCCCTACTTCCTTCTGGCTTGGGCCTCTGATTCAGTGAGACGCTTGTGCTTGGGTGGCAAGACGTTAGGGGTCACCGTGTTAGAAGCACTCGAGCTTGTTGAACCAGATGAACTCGGGCTTGATTTTCCCCTTAGGCCTAGTGGAGTAAGTGACTTGGGGCTGGGTTGCGTGTGAGTCCTTACTGGGCCCTACAATTGTGTCAATTTTGTGATTTGGGCTCGAATTTGTGGGCTGGCACACTGAGTCGATTGGACTTTGGACCCCTCGAGGCCTATGGTCTCCTTCTCACTGAGCTTTTTCTCCAGGCGTGCTGCTCGAGCGACCACCGCCTTCAATGTTGATGGTGGTTCCACCATCATTTGCACTCGAATTCGGTCGACCAGACCATTAATGAACACTAGAATCTTGTGCCTCTCGGTTAGCCCATCCAGATGCAATAATAACTCAAAACGCTCCTTAAACTGACGCAAAGTGGATGTTTGTTTGATGGAGAAGAATTATTGACAGAGGAGGAGGGGATCGACTTCTGTGAAACGCAAAGACAGGTGGGACTTCAGTTCCTCCCAACTCTCGAACAGCTTACTCAGCTCCTCCTTTTGCAACCAGATCCAGGCCACTCCTACTAGACAAATCCTTGCTGCCCGAAGCCTCGAAATCTTCGACATCTTGTGAAGGGCGAAGTAGTGTTTTGCTTGATTTAGCCACACAAGGAGGTTGCTGCCATCGCAT
This sequence comes from Stephania cephalantha, assembly GCA_039657325.1. Classification (NCBI taxonomy): domain Eukaryota; kingdom Viridiplantae; phylum Streptophyta; class Magnoliopsida; order Ranunculales; family Menispermaceae; genus Stephania; species Stephania cephalantha. The sequence goes on along the minus strand of CM077573.1, from coordinate 9,342,838 downwards.
GTGGGCATTTTGATCTTTCGACCTCAAGACCTGAGCGGTAAACCACCATCGCTCGATTTGGATTTTCAGTCATCAATACCCTTTTCCCTGAGCGTAAATCTGGTGGATCTGTGTCTGAAGTTGGCCATGAAACTTCGACCGCAACCCCTCGATCGAACTCTCCAGCTCTTGGACCTTCCTCAACTTGGTCTCCATAGCCTCAAATCCTGCATCAACCTTTGGTCCCATGATAACTTTTGATCTGATACCACTCTTTAAGACCCTTGAACCTGAGAGATCAATAGAGGAACAACGAAGCTTTATTGATGAAGAAAGGGAAATGGAAATACAACACAGAGAGGCAAGATCTAGAACCAGAGTTGGAGAGATTCTAACTTACTCACCTAGACAAGATGTCTACCTAAAAAATGAATACATGCGTACCCTACTACATGAACAATGACTACTCATATACAGTGGTTGCAAGGCGTTAAGGCAATGTCGCCTCACCTTGGCGATAAAAAAATATTGATTTAAAAGCCTCTGAAAAATTAATCATTTATTTTTAACTCCTGTCTGTTTACTAGTACTACTACTCACTATTTGTTTACTACATTAATAATTAGTAATAATAATTAATATTGAAGCTTCGTACTTGTAAGTTCAAAAAAATTCAATACTTCAAAAAATATAGTTAAATTAAAAAAAATTAATTAAAGACACTTTAGGATTTTATATATATTAAAACAACTCAAAAATAATTTTTTTCGAAATATTTTTTTGAAAAATTACTGTTCACCATGAACAGTTGCCTCTGCGACCTCTGCGTTTAGGTCGGGGGTCGAAGGAGTCACTGAAAGTACATAAACTTGACCAAAAAGTGATAATTTACCTTCCTCAGCTTGTCGGAAACATGCTGGAACCTTGTCGGAAGTCTCGCCGGAGATCGAAAAGTTGTTGTTGGAAAGGATGGTGGTGGAGTGGATAAGGTGGCGCGACAGCCGTTGTGGTGTGTTAGAGAATGGGGATTCTATTAGGTTTTAGTTTATTTATAAAATTTACAAAGACCTCCTTAAAGACTTAAATTGTGTTCAAAAACACCCACCGCTCGCCTTAGTGAACGCGCAAACATTTTTTGCCTAAACCGCCTAGGTGGTCTTACAACCACTCACACTCTCTGTGCTACTGACATCACAACTGACTCACTCAACCACTACGCTTTATGCGTTGCTTATCTCACTTAGGCCCATCTCAACAACAATTGTACTGAAATCATTTGGGCCTGATCCCCTGCTCCCCTTAGGCTTTCTCTTATATGTCTTCACGATGGTGGCCTCCTAACATACTAGGGAAAGAACCCCTAAATTATCATTGTGGTAGATGGTGCTAACTGGTGTAGTTTATGGGTCTTGTGAGGTTAATTAAACAGAGGACTAAAACATATTCCACCAATCAATACTGAGGATGATTTCCTGGGTTAATAACAGTTTTTATGATTGTTAAAGACATTGTACACTACCGGTATGAGGAAAAAAATATTTACATGTAATAATAGCAAAAGTATATTACTCCCAGAGTTGTCAACTAAAGAAAAATTAAGAAAATTTTCACATGCAAATATAAAGCACAAATGTAGGAAGCTTAACAAGTTGAACCTGAAAGCTATGCAACTAAAGTTCAAAAGATATTTAGATAATTATAATGGTGTTGGATTTCAATATTTTATTTCTTATGTTTTTCATCTTAAATGGTACATAACTTGGTTTACACCTGGTTAGACACTCAGTTCTTCAAGAAAAATGTTTTCCATCATAATATTTAGGTTTGTCTTTGAGGTTAATCCCCTTGTTCGTGCTGTCTTTTTATACCACTTATGCAATATAAACTAAACAAAATTTTTATAGTAATCGGTTGAGTGGTTGCATTACCACCCTAGATAAATGTTGGTTAACTTGGAATCGGGAGTCAACTAGCTTATCAAAGAAATCCAATTGTGTGTGGTGATGTTGCCAATCATTCTATACCCAAATACACCAAATCCTAGAAACTCAAATACTCTTAGGTCAACATGCATTTACCACCTTTAATCTTAACTATGCATTTCCTTATAGACTATGTTAGGATATACTTTGGCATTATTTATCAACTCAAGAGGCTAGGTCCAATAGGCAGATCAATGACATGAGCTTATATTAACATAGAGAAGCTCCTAGGCATTCATTGCCAAAACTTGAAAGACACATTCTTCACTCCAATATTTTTAGATCAACATCCATTTACCGCCTTTAATCTTAACTATGGATCCCTCATAGACAATGTTAGGATATACTGTTTGTCATTATGCATCAACTCAAGAGGCTAGGTCTAATAGGTGCAACAATAACAAGAACTTATGTTATAACTATCTTCAAACACAAAGAGGCTCCTAGGCATTTATTGTCAAACTTGAAAGGCACATTCTTTATGTGTAGATTAAGAAAAGGAATGTTGATTTTGACGAATTTCTTTATGAATCTTGAGTAAATGGAATTGTTCAATGTTAGGCAACGGCTTATGCGATTTGGAGGCCCACCGCCTAGACCATGCAATAAGCAGGTCATGGGCCTCAAGTAAATAAAAAATAAGCCAGGGGTGAAAATAATAATAAGTACTTATATATAAATCGATTTTAACCCTAACTCACCTCCACTCTCACCATCAACTTCACACTCAACTTCGGTGACCCCTACACCTCCGACAATCATCTCCACCAAATCTCTCTTCGTGTGACTGTTTGTACGAAGGCTTTCCCCCCAAAACAGTCACAACTATACAACTGATTGTAGGGCAAGCCAAATTGTTTGCAAAGGATTCTTCCCTCTTGCGATCATTCACAACCTCCTTGCAATTGTTTTTTTTTTTTTTTTTTTAATAAGAAAGTAACAAATTTCTCTCTCTGGGGTTCGAACTCATAAGCTCTTACTTCCAAACCCCTAGGGTTGCAAGTGGGGCGGGGAATCTCCGTTCCCCGTGGTGCCTCGCCTCGGCGTGGCAAAGAATCCCCGCTTTTTGCTCCCCGCGGGGCGGGACACGGGGCAAAATCTTGCCTCGCCACGCGGGGCAAAATCTTGCCTCGCCACGCGGGGCAAGGCGGGAACGGTAATTGTTCTCGCTCCGCGAGGATTCCCTGCCTCGCATCCCTTGCATATAATTATCCATTTTTTATGTTTTTACAAAAAAATTATATAACTTTTTTACTCAAAACATATGTAATATATGGAATGAAACTCAAGATCTCCAACAATAAAATTTATTTTTACCATTTAATTAATTCTATATATATTGATATGTTATATCATAAAGATATATAAAATTATATTTAGAACATCATTGAAATATATTTGCCATACTAGATTTGTAAATCTTATATATTTAATTAAGTATGATAACTTGTAACTCAATCAACAAAACAAATCCACATTAATCCTTCAATTTGAGAAAAATAAATTCTTAAAAAAATTGAGAATGTAGTACTTAAGTGCCAAAATGACTAAGGAATGAAGATCAAAATAGATATTTTTTACAAAATTGATGGGGAACCGCGGAGATTCCCCGCCCCACGAGGATCCCACGGGGTAAGGCGTGGGGCGGCAAAGTTCGCCTCGCGGGGATTTGCGGGAATAAATCCCCGCCCCGCTCTCCGCGGGGACGATGAATTACGATCCCCGCCCCGCACTGCCCCACTTGCAACCCTACTAAACCCCGTATCAAACCATTTGGCCACCCAATTGTTGCCTCCTTACAATTGTTGTGATTCTTAATTTGGTTATTTAATTTTTATTTTATTTAGAAAACGTGGGTGTAAATCTATAGGTAAGAAATTGTCTTCTGTCGAGGGTCTTTAAAATCTAAGTTAATTATATTATTTCTTAGGGAGGTCTAAGTACTTATGTTTTTGTCCACTGAGGCCCACCTCCTCATGTTGAAAACATTGGAATGGCTTGAGATTTTTGAGTACTCTCAGTGATGTAGGTAGTAAGGCTTCTTAGTAGTCCAAGTTTGCACAATTTACTTTAGTGTCTTTAGCATATATATGACTAAGCATAATACTTTCTTGCACCATGAATGATACTTCTTTTATTTTTAGATTGGAAGTGGTATCTTTACATATGACCATATTCTAGGTTAAGTTTGCAAAATGAGAACGAAAGCATATAATTGAAGATGGAGGAATCATCCATGAAGACCTTAATAAGTGCACCATTCTTAATAAGTGCACGCACACCCACACCCACACCCACACCCACACCCACACCCACACCCACACCCACACCCACAGACGATGTGCTTCACACGTTGGCTTGGCAGTCAAACTCGTACGATCTGCTTAAAAATACTACAAGTCGGCATGGATCAACCCACCCTCGAGTTATATCGTGGGTGGATCGTACAATGTCCTTGGATCGAATGATTTCATGGTCTCCGATTCAGTGAGTCAAATGTTTTTCTTCTTCCAAATCTGTTGCAGAACAAATTTAGGGATGCTCAAGAGAAGAAGACGAGGAGTTGGGCAAGAGTAGATGATTTGTTAAGGGTATAGTTGGAATTTCAAACCCCTGTTGGCTGTCCACTTGTGTCAAAAGCTGCGTTACCCGGACTCGGCCCTTAGGGCTGAGGTGTCCGTGTCGACGCGACATGGACACGAAATCCGTGTCAACCCTTCCATCGTGAAGTCGACTTGGCAACTTATGGGAGAGCGACTGAGAGAGAATCGCGAGAGATATGATTATGAGAGAAGAGAAGATTACGAGAGAGAGAGATGGGCTGTGGAATTGGGGGTGTAACTCGTGACTCGATTGGCTTCGTCCATACTGCCTTTGCTCTGTACTTTGAGGGAGATTTTTCAGTTGATGTAGTCGAGACCATCACCATTAGAGAGGGTCTTTGCAGGGCAAGGGATGCAGATTGAGTTTTTTGTCGGAGTGATCATGAAGAGAAGAACATCTGGCGTTGAAGGGAACCTCATTGTGGACATCTGTGAGATTATGCAACTTTTTTCTGCAAATGTATTAAAATCCCTAGGGAGGCTAATAATATTGCTCATGAACTTGCCCACCTGGCAAGAAAGAATAGGGACAACAATGTATGGACAATATTTGCTTAGCCCATTCAAATTGCAAATCATGTTATGATGGATTTACAACATTAATGAGAACGTTTGACTGTTTTTAAAATATAAATAAATAAATAAAGTAAACGCTTAAAATTATGCGTCAAAAAATTAACATTAAGTTATATAAATTCTATATATAATATACTAAATAGTTCCCGTGTTGGAGCACCCGTGTTCAAGATTTTGGACACATATAGCCGAGTCCTCGAGTCTTAAAAGTTAAAAAATAGCAAGTCCGAGCTCTAGACACATACCTGCACCGACTCCCATACCCGAGTCCAGGTAACATAGGTCAAAAGTCGTGCAAAAGGTCAAAAGACTACTATATCCTTTTGTTTTAAATCCTTTGAAGGCAAATCAACTTTTTTAAAAGTTTTTAAGAAAGGGCAAACAATTAAATAGATGTCTATTTTTCAATTATTGAAGCAATTTCACGTGCCTGACTTTTGAGAGGCACAATTACTTGAAAAGAAAGCTACAAAGAAGAAGACAAACAGTCGAAACATACTCTGCTACTCACCCACACTATAAGAACTACTTACTACCTACATAGCAAAAAATAGGGATACACATGAAAAAAATACGACCTATATTATATTATATTATATTATATGTATAGATATCAGTAAATGAAATAGCAAAAATACAACAACAACAACAACAACGACATAGCCTCAGTCCCAAATTAACTGGGGTCGGCTACATGGATCAAACTTTTCCATTGTGCTCGATTAAGTGCAATTGATGGTGAGCTTTTCAAACCATTCAAATCCCTCCTAATTAATGCATCCCATGTTAACTTTGGTCTGCCCCTACCTCGTCGAATTTCTACAGTTTCTATTGAGTCAAGTTTTCTAGTTGGGGCATTTGTAGACCGTCTTTGCAGGTGACTAAACCATCGCAACCGCCCTTCCCTGATCTTTGTATTAATTGGTGCTACTCGTACTTGTCTTTGAATTTCTATATTTCTTATTCTATCTTTACGAGTTTTACCACACATCCACCTAATCATCATCATTTCTGCTACGTTCATTTTATGTAATTGTTGTTGCTTTACCGCCCAACATTCACTTCCATAGAGCATAGCTGGCCTAATTGCGGTCCTATAAAATTTTCTTTTTAACTTAGTAGGAACATTTTGATCACAAATTACCCTTGTTGCACTCCGCCATTTCTTCCATCCAGCTTGAATTCTATGTGTGACATCATTTTTCAATGTTACCATCATTTTGTATGATTGATCCTAGGTATCTAAAGTGGTTTACCTTAGGAACTTCTACTTCCCCTAATTTTATCACTCCGTCATCTCGATGTCTAGTGTTTCTAAACTCACAGTGCATGTATTCGGTTTTCGTCCTACTCAACTTAAAGCCTTTAGATTCTAATGTATTCTTCCAGAGTTCTAATTTCCTATTCACTTCATCTTTAGTTTCATCCACTAAGACAATATCATATGCAAATAACATACACCATGGTATATCCTCTTGAATATGTCTAGTTAGTTCATGTATAACTAAAGTAAATAGATATGGGCTTAAAGCCGATCCTTGATGTAGTCTTATCGTAATAAGAAATTCTTTTGTAGTTCCTCCAAATGTCTTTATACTCGTTACTACTCCATTATACATATCCTTAATAGTGTCTATGTATCTAGCATGCACTTTTTTTCTTTCTAGAACCCACCAAAGAACATCTTTAGGGACCCTATCATATGCTTTTTTCTAAATCTACGAATACCATATGAAGATCTTTTTTCTTTTCTTTTTCCTAACAATCGTCTTACAAGGAAAATCGCCTCCATAGTTGACTTCCCAGCCATGAAACCAAATTGGTTCTCTGATATTGTTGTTTCTTTCCTTAGCCTATTGTCAATTATCTTCTCCCAAAGTTTCATAGTGTGACTCATAAGTTTAATTCCCCGATGGTTTGAGCAACTTTGAATGTCTCCTTTGTTTTTGAAGATTGGCACAAGCGTGCTTCTTCTCCAATCCATTGGCATTCGTTTTGATTTTAAAATTTTATTGAAAAGTTTTGTTAACCAAGTCAATCCAATTTCTCCTAAGCATTTCCAAACCTCTATGGGTATTTCATCTGGGCCACATGCTTTCCCTATTTTCATTATTTTCAATGCCTCTTTAACTTCTACAATTCTAATATTGCGTGTATAGTTTACATTTCTTTCTTGGTGTGGGTTTTCATCTATGATAGTATCAACTTGGCCATCATTAAATAAACTATCGAAGTAACTTCTCCATATCTCCTTAATATCCTCCTCGCGCGTTAAAACATTTTGATTTTCGTCCTTAATACATCTTACATGACTTAGGTCTTGTTTCTTTTTATCTCTTAATTTGGCTAGCCTATATATATATATTTTTCGCCATCTCTATTACCTAACCTTGTATATAGATCTTTCATGAAATTTGTTTTAGCTTGACTAACTACTTTTTTAGCTTGTTTTCTAGCTTCTCTATATTGATTGTACACATCTTCATCTTGACACTTATGTATTTTCCTATACATCTCTCTTTTAGTCTTAATTGCTCGTTGGACATCCTCGTTCCACCACCATGTTTCCTCCTTTGGTGGTCCCAAGCCTTTAGATATACCTAATACGTTTGTATATGTATATTTTTCACATATACTAGTGATAGAGATTGCCGCTTACGATTTCCGATACAATTCACGATTCGATTTTCTTTTTAACGTATATGTAAATAACGGATTATTAAAGTGGGGCAAATTTTTACAAAAAAAAAAAAAGTGTGGGGCAAATCGGAAAATCGTCTGAGTAGAACAAAAGTTAAGAGAAATGAGATGTTTAATGGGCATTGTCATGGGGTGTAAATATTGGCCATCAATAAAGTCAAGGTTTAGTGAGAGAAAGAAGACTTTTGTTGGGTTTGTTTTTATTCCCAACGTTGGCACGTGTCGAATCCACATCTCGACACGTCATCTACATTACTAACAGTGTCATACCCAATTGCAACGAAACCGAACCCGCCATTGGAACAACTTTAAATGCATGGTGCATTTATGATTCATGTTTTGTAATAAATGCACCAAAACATTGACCATTGGATTAAAATCCAATGGTTATAAATGATGTTCCCATGACATGGATATTTTTATGGTTCCCACTGTAGTTATATATATATATACACATCGTTGGATTAAGATCCAATGGTTATTTTGATATTTATATTAATGACTTTTAAATGTCTGCACTAACATCGAAAAACTGTATTATCCATTGGATATAAATCCAATGGTCGAAAAAAAAAATCACCATTCATGATGATTTTTCCCAATCATTATGGTAGAATCGCCTATATATATTTAATAACTCCATAACCTAAATAAAAGAGCCTTAAAGTAAGCATTATTCATTCACTATTCATTTTTCCCAATAGTGAATGATGAAAAGGGAAGAATGAATAATTTTTACTCTAAGGCTCTTTTATATAGGTTATATATATGCATATTGTCATTATAAGAGTAGTATTTAAATAGAGTAATGATCATGTTAACTTCGTGATGCAAGTAGTAGTAGGCAATATGGTATAAGTGATTGATGTAAGGAAATGTGTAGCTATACAGTGAAGCATAGACATCAAGGCTAGTTTCTTAAATAGAATTAGACCATAAAGTTCTATATAAATAGATGTATCCCAAGAGATGAGACAAGAACTTAACACCCTAATTTTCTCTCAACTCTTTTCTCTCCTCTAAGCTGTCTCTTCCTTTAGTTTTCTCTCTATCTTCTCTCTTATTTCTCCTCTAGGTTTTTTTTTTCTCTAAATCTCTACCTCTTTACCCTAGTTATGGATGAAGTAACTAGGCATATTCAAGAGGATATACCATACCGTATGTTATTTGCATATGATATTGTCCTAGTGCACGAAACAAAAGATGGAGTGAATAAGAAATTAGAACTTTGGAGGAATACATTAGAATCTAAAGGCTTTAAGTTGAGTAGGAAGAAAACCGTATACATGCACCGTGAGTTTAGAAATACTAGACATCGAGATGATGGAGCGGTACAATTAGGGAAAGTAGAAGTTCCTAAGATGAACCACTTTAGATATCTAGGATCAATCATACAAAATGATGGCAATATTGAGAATGATGTCACACATAAAATTCAAGCTAGATGGAAGAAATCGAGGAGTGCAACAGGTGTGATCTGTGATCGAAATATCATTTTCAAGTTAAAAGGAAAATTTTATAAGACTGCAATTAGGCCGACTATGCTCTATGGAAGTAAATGTTGGGCGGTAAAACAACAACAATTACATAAAAAGAACGCAACAGAAATGAGGATGCTTAGGTGGATGTGTGGTAAAACTAGTAAAGATAGAATAAGAAATACAAAAATTCAAAGAAAAGTAGGAGTAACACCAATTGACACAAAGATTAGGGAAATGCAGTTGCGTCGGTTTGGGCACTTGTCACTTGCAAAAAAGGGCCTCTACAAATGCCCCCCAATAAAAACTTTGACTCAGTAGAAATTGAAGAAATTCGACGAGGTAGGGGTAGATCGAAGTTAACTTTGGACACATTAATTAAGAGAGATTTAAATGGTTTGGAAAGCTCATTACAATTGCACTAAATCGACCATAATGGAAGAGTTTAATCCATGTAGCCAACCCAAATTAATTTGGGACTGAGACTATGTTGTTGTTGTCTATCTCTGTAATCTTTTTCTCTCTCTAAAATCTATTTTCTTAGATCTCTACTTCTCTTCTACTATAAGTTCACTTTCCCAAATCTCTATTTTCACTTCACTCACCAATATGAGTGCATCACCGAGCAGAAAAAACGGGTCCAAACGGATACGGGTTCGGACACCCCCCCTTTAATAACGAATAAAAATAGTGTTTGTACTCGTACCCATTTTTGAAAAGGACATTTTTTTGTCCAGACTCGTATGTTTATAAAACGACCCTTTTCTTGTCCCGACCCGTTTTCGACTTAAAGAAATAATTTTTCAAATATGCAAAAAAGATACAACTTTATGTCCCCATGGATTCAATTACTTCAAAAAAATGACATATTGTACATCTAAAATTCAAGTCTTTAAAGTCCCTACAAATTAATCGCTAACCGGTACCTTTTTTTTTTTTTGAAAATATTGTTTGGACTTGGGCCCCCTTTTTTTTAAACGGACAAGAAAACATGGCCGGACTCGTATTCGTTTTTGGAAAAATCATGTTTGGACCCATTACGGACACCTTTTGCCAACCATACATCACTTCGTGTCGTGTTCGTGCTAGGTTATTGTGTTGAGACACAAAGTGGCACCCTTAAATAAGATCATGTTGAGATTATGTTGGATTAGATTAACATTTGTTCCAAACTCAATCCAATCCAATCCAACCTAATGGTTGATGGCCTAGTTTGGCATGTCCTTGTTGCTGTAAGAGGTTCATGCCCAGAGTTAAAGTTAATTTCTCTTTGCGTAGTCATTTCGGTTGATTAGAGGAGGTGTTGTAGTAGGCTAGTTTGGCAAGTCCTTGTCGCATGAAGAGGTTCAGGGTTAAAGTTAATGTCTCTACGTGTAGGCATTTGGGTTGTTTAGAGAAGGCGGTGTAGTAGGCTGAGTGGATTTCTTATTAAAAAAGGTACTCCAATCATATAGACCTCTCAATATGTAGGAGTTGTTTTGAATTGTGTGCCTTGAAGTTTTGCTACTTGCTAATCCAACGTTTATGATGGAACGTCATCATGGTTTTGTAACATTTTTTTTGAAAAAATGTTGCATTTAAGATGCAACATATAGTTGTGTCCGAGTAGGCACAATAAGCATTGCATTAGATGTGTCTATTGACGAATAGACACTAATGGGATATATATTGAGAATCTTGAACCATTTTATGTTGCTAAAATTTTCAGAAAGTTGATGAATGGCTCTTTAAGTTTCTACATTTTATTCTTTGTATTATCACACGTCTATTTGGAGGAACTGCAAAAGAATTTCTCATTACAATTGGACTACATCAAGGTTCGGCCTTAAGCCTATATCTTTGTACTTTAGTTATGGATGAACTAACTAGACATATTCAAGAGGATATACTATGGTGTATGCTATTTGCAGATAATATTGTTCTAATGGACAAAATAAGAGATGAAGTGAATAGAAAATTAGAACTTTGGAGGAATCCATTAGAGTCTTAAGTTGAGTTGGACAAAGACCAAATACATGCATTAAACTAGGCATCAAGATTATGAAGTGATAATATTAGGGGAAGGAGAAGTTCCTGAGGTGAACCACTTTAGATATCTAGGATTACTCACAAAATAATTGTAATATTGAGAACGATCAACAATTTTACACATAGAATTCAAACTAGATGGATGAAGTGGAGGAATGCAATATGTTTGATATGTGATAAAAAAAATATTCGTATCAAGCTAAAAGGAAAATTTTATAAAACTGCAATCATGCCTACTAGCTCTATGGAAGTGAATGTTGGACAGTAAAGAAACGACAACTACGTAAAATGAATGTAGCAGAAATGAGGATGGTTAGGTGGATGTGTGGTAAAACTCATAATGATAGAATAAGAAATACATAAATTTAAAGAAAAGTATGAATATCGCCAATTGACGCAAAGATTAGGGAAATGCGGTTGTGGTGGTTTGGACACCTTCAATGACGGCCTACAAATGTCCCCGTTAGAAAACTTGAATTAGCGGAAATTGAAGAAACTTGACGTTGTAGGTTTTAATCGAAGCTAACTTGGGACGCATTGATTAAGGAGTATTTGGAAAACACACCATGAATTGCACAATGGAAGAGTTTGATCCATGTATATGAGCCCAACTAATTTGGGGTCGAGGCTTTGTCGTTGTATCATGTGTATCTATTATGAGGTGTTATTGGTTGTATTTGAGCACGTACATACTCAACATCCGACAACAGCCAATTGAGGTGTAGTTCGATTTTGTCTACAGCCTTGAGGTGTAAGTTCGAGTCTTATGCCCTAAAGATGCCATCAAGGCTTGTGTTTAAGGTAGTTTTTAGTAGCCTTAGAGGCATAAGCTTCATAATCCTTGAAAATCTCTGGTTAAACTTCTCATCCATGGGAATTCCTCGAAATTGATTTGATAACGAGACTTGTCAGTTGGAACTGAAGGTTGTATGTTTCGTTTGACATGACAAATACAGCATGCTGGTTCTTTCCTGTGTGGGGCTTTTCTTCTTATTCTCTTTTTTTCTTTGTTATTTATCTGCAAGTTCGTTTATCTTCATTTTTCTCAATCTTTTGACGCCCGAAATGCTTGGTAAAGTTTGAATACTGTGGCTGTCTTCTTAATACTGCTACTCTAAACATCTTGGAAGATTACATGAGGAAGTGTTAGCCTTGCCACTTCACTAATTTAATGTATTTAATGATGGCTTACCTCCAGCTGGTTGTGTCACCGAATTCACTCAGATTCTCCCACAACAAGATGTAATAGGTTCTTTGTCTGTCTGTACCTATGTGGTTCTTGCTTTAATCAGGTGTTATATGGTTAAATTATGCTAGTAAATACTTTTGGGGGTAGCTGCTGCAGGGTAAAGGTTCTCCTCAGTGCCATCTCATTTGTAGCCTTTCTGGCTGTTCTTCCATGAATTTCTTTGTGTTGATTCTACTTTTGACATGCTGGTTTTTCCCAACACATTAGGCGACCAGAGTTATGGCGTCTTAGTCGTACTTATTACATTGCGTTCGTGCCACTTTTAGAATTTAGTTTGTGTTTTTATTAGTGCAAATGCTATTCTTAAAACGAGATTTGAAGTAGTTGGATCACATTTTTCTTCAGGAAAATGATTTTCTAACATTTTTTGTTACATACATTTGCTACACAATGGTGTAGATTCTTTTGGTGCATACATTTTCTTTAACAGTCGTTTTGTTGAACTTATCTCTGCTCAAACGTCTTCTTTGGTCGTTCGTTTTTGCAGTGGAACGAGTACATGGACAAAGACCTGCGGGATTCATATTACTTCAATTGGCCAGTCTACTTCCCTTAGATTTATGTATGTTGTAGTGCTTTCCTATGCTTCCCCTCCCTCAAAACCCTGCAATGCTGTTTACGTTGCCCGTAACGTGTAACGTATATATTTGCCATAACCATCGTTGTTTTGTTTTTCAAAAAATGGAGACTCAGTAGCCAGAAGGATTACTATGTTTCCTATTCCGTTTGATAAATCTGCAACATTATGAATTACAAACATTTCTATGCACGTATAGCTGTGTCTTATGCCACCTGACCATGGCAAAGTAGACAAGAGAATACCTAAAGGGATGGAATTGCGAGGTAGAATTCTGGGAGTACTATGTAGCAACTCCAAATGATTTGGGGACAGTAAGGTTGTGGATTTAAGTTAATGCTGCATTAGTTAGAGGGAAAAAAATGCGTGAAACATGTATGAGAGGGCCATTAATTGGGCTGAGGCAATAGAAGCCTAGTCATGGGTTAATGTGGATGAAAAAGCTTTTGATTTTCTGTTAAAAGGCATTTTGCATAGAGTCCCATAAGCACCCAATTATTGGGCGGTTTTATAAGGGCAACCATTTTTTTTTGGTGAATGCCCTGAACTACATTTATTCTCAACCATCGCACTTCACCACTAAAATAGATAAACGAACGTAGAAATTGTTCATTTTTCGCTTTTACGTTCATTTTTTGTTGCTCATTAATTTGTTTCTTTCGTTTTAGATGTTGTTCATTGGAATTTAGTTGTCACGGTATGATTTTTTTGTAATTCCCGTATTGTTTGGTTACACATGATCGAGAGTCTTGAGGTGGTCTTGGTCATGTCTTGTCAAGACTTATATTTAAGTGTCGGTTTATACCAACGGACATCCAAATAAGGTGGTCAGACACTCAACTCGATGAGTGACCATCGAGACTATACAATTGTTCTCGGTGGCCTTGTGTTGAGACGTGTGTATGTCTTGGTTGACACTAATCGACACAACAACCTATGTCTTGGTCATGTTTGTTCGAGACCATATGTTCAGTCATTTCCCACCGAGACTTGAAATGTAGTGTCGACTATCATCAACTAACACAACATCTTGTCTCAGTCCTGTGTGTCCGAGACAATCACGTATGTGGTTCACAACCAGAAATGAGAAAAGAAAACCACAAAACCATGACAAGTTACCTTTTAGTTTAGTGCGTACGCCTCCATTGCATTTTCTTCGTCCATTTCAGCCTACAAACACCCAAAAGATTGGGCGAATGAATGAAACCTTAAAATACAAAACCACAACTTCAAACCACTAATTTTCAGACAAAAACACTTCAAATTTAGTGTTTTCAACTCTTAAATAGCATGAAATCGAGACTTACGACGTTTGTGTGTGCTTTTGATCGACAAAATTGATGTTCGGCCGACGACAGAGTGAGTGGTTTATGTTAGAAAATGATGGGCGACGAAGATGGGGGTGCGTGGGAATGTTGAGGGACGTGGGGCAAGTGAGTGAATCAGTTATTTGAGAGAGGCAAATATGTGATTTCCATAAAGTGTAAATTAAGAAGAGACTAATTCAAAAAATGGGGTGCCTTTTTTATGGAAGGTTGGGTGCCTATAGCGCGACTCTTTGCATAAGATTCAAACATACTATGTGTTTGTATAGCAAATGTTTAAGAGGTTTAGAAGAAGTTGGACAATATGATGAACCAAAGCTAAAGAAAAGGAGGGAAGAGTGTCGTTCTAGATTAACTTTCTGAGAGTTACCGTAGCAGGTTCCTTTTTTATGCTCGTATGACGCAACCTTAGTGAGTGTATGTGCATATAATTGTACTGTATAAAACTTTCTCCGAGTCCTAACAATTGTAATTGATGTTGTAATCACCTCACATAAAATAGTCTATGTTCTTTGTTATGGCAACCTTGTATAAAGTGCCCTAATTAATTAAAATTTTCCAACAAAACATTGCATCAAATATTTAGAATAAAAAAAGTTGATACAAAGTGCATTCTGAAGTAGTTGATGTTGTTACTGTATTCGCTAAATTGTTTGGAGAAAGTCTGCTAGTTGTTGAGATCGAGTCCTAGAAGTCAACAATTTTGGGCCATGTTATTATCAATGTAAGAGATCGGACATATCATCGAGAGATGTAATGCAGTGACAAAAAAATGAACACTCAAACTCTGACATGGGTAGCTAGCTTGTCTTAGGTAGTGTTGATAATTACATTATTTTCTCTTGATTCTAATCATGAGGTTAGTGCACTTAATTAACTTTTATATATAATATTAGTTGAACTAAAGTAAGGAAGTGCTGAAAAAGGTTTGCACTCTTAATTATAAATACTATATATATCCCCATTGATATATTCTCTTATTTTATTGTCCTGCGGCACCTAACTTAGGTCTATTGCAACTTAAAATGGTTTACCTAGTTCAATCAAGTCCAAGAGTGCTGTTAAATCAAAGAAATTTATTCCTACCTTGATGGAAGATCACTCTCACTAAAAATAATTATATATATAGAATGTGATGATATCAGATGCTGCGTCATATATTGTTATATATATATATATATATATATAGTATACAACTCATCAAGATCAGTAATCGATTAATTGGATGTTTATATAGTGATGTCGATGTTGTGCCTGCCGACCACATGTTTGAAGAAATGAAATGCCCCTAAAAACTTGAACAATGTGCTCCAAAAGTAGCAGGCCTGCTAAGGATGAAGCCTTTTCTTGTGCTAAAAAGTCCATAATTGAAGACCCCACCAGATATCTCACTGAAGCACGCTTATAATAATAATAATAACAATGAACAATAGTACTATTACTATTACTCTTACTACTACTACTACTCTGGTGGTGCCCACATTTTGGAAGGCACGTTGCAGGCGCGCCTGTGCATGCTGTGTCTGCATGTGTGGTCCATTTTCTATTAACCAAAACAGAAGTTGACACACAGAAAGATAAGGACCACACGCGCCACTGCTAGCTAGTACCGATCATCGATCTCTTAATGTTAATTGTCTGTGTAATTCTAATGTTTTTGTTTCTATAAGTATATATGTTATGTGTATTTGTATACGCTAGCTGAGGACCACACAGTAGTGCAACAACCTTAGCTTTTATTTGATGCCTCTATCATGGGTCCTTAGCTAGCTTTTTCTCCTTTTATCCAACAATCCAACTTGCTTTCTTGCTAGGAGGTTCTTGTGTTGGATCTTTTTTCTTATTATTATTCTTCTTTCAAATTTCTTGGATCTGATGTAGGGAGCCAAGTGTTTCATAATTCATTGCATCAAGCAGTACTGAAATAATTGACTACACTATGTTATTAATCAAGTGGGTGACTCGATAGTTTGGTATGAGGTATTGTTGCAAGAGCGCGACACATGTTATGGGAACTCTCAAAATGTGTTGTGCATTAAATATTTTGTGCATTTATGGCTCATAAATTAATATGTTGGATTAGAATCCAATGATTGTAAATGAGGTTCCCAATACATATATATATCCCCCCCCCCCCCCCACCCACACATACACAAAGAGACATTTTTAAACTAAAATGTCTTTAGGCGAAATTACATAAATAACCTCATTTTAAATCATGAACTTATTTTCTTTTCTTTTTCTACTTTCCATTCTTTGCACTTTTCCTTAACTTACTTTTCACTCTCTACACCTTCCCTAAATGAAACCTTAAATTCATCCCCAACTCATATCCCACTCACTACATTCACCTTTTCCCTTTTACTTAAAACTCACTTTGTATATTACACCCCAAATTAAACCATACACTCATCTCATTTTCTCTCTTACTTTTTAATCTCTACACCCTTCATCTCTTTGTCCATACACTGAACAACTCACCATCAAATGCAACATCTTGATTATAGTATTTGGTCGAGATTCGATTTATATTCTTGAATAGATAGAATGTTTATTTGTGTTGAGTCTTAGCTTTCAAAGAACAAAGAATCAATCTTGGAATGCAATATGAAGTAAATTGAGTTAAGGGAGAGAAGAAGATGATCTGCAACAAGAGGTTGGAGGTTGGGGATCACAAATATGAAAAGAAGATTTTTTTTTTTTTTAGGAAGTGAGGGGGCATAAATATAAACTAAGGTTTACATCGGGGAGTTCACTAACAATTAAGGGGGGTGCTTAGAACATGAACTCACTTATTGGGGGCTATAAATAACATTAAATATAATAATAGTCACTCCCTATATATATTTGTTTGTCAAACAATTTTTAATGAACTATTCTAGAATAGTAATTAAGATGGCCCAAGGCCTACCTATTCATTGGGGATTCATAAGAGTTTTGTCCCTGTTGGCGGGTAATCATTTCTGCCTTAAGGCAGTTATCCTTCAAGTCCATTATTGGTTTTGGTAAAATAATCCAGATTTAAATGGATTCTAATAGTTATGCGGGCATGTTGTGTGACGATCCCAATTTCCTACAAGGGCCGCCCAACCTAAACCATCACCAAACCTCTCGAGATGACATAGCGAGTTGGGCAATGATCTAGTAATCTTTAACCCGTAGAAATACAACAAGAAAATCTACAAATAGACTACTGTAACGACCCATTTTATTAATGTCGTTAATTATCTTGAATTTAGAGACGTGGACGCCAGCTCAAATCTACGTGGACGCCGCGGTAGACTAGGACACACGGGGACCTAGGTACGATAGTTTATTGTGTGTTGGATGCTTATTTGCTGTGCAATTTATTGAAATACATCACATGTATGTATGTTGCATAACAATACGTGCGTGATTGTGTGAACTGCATTTGCCTCGATATGCGTGTCGACGCGGGTACCGGGTAGTTGACGAGACCGAATATTAGGTCGGAGGAAACTAAAACACACAAATTAAATAAAAATTGGCCAAGTAACTAATATGGAATGGGTATTAGGTGGCTAGTGACGTGGCGGTACACGTATGTCGCGGTTCGGACGCGAAATCGGGAGTCGAAATGCCCGAAAATGGCATTTTTGTGCTTTAAACACAGGTGAGTGTCCCAAACGTGTCACAATTCGGAGTCAAGGAAGTGTTAGGTTGGAGTAAATGGAGGGTTAAGGATGCATAGAGATGCACATGTGAGTGGAGATGTGTTAAAATTTACTTTTCCATTCTACTTCATGGAGGGCCTTATACAATCTATATCAGTCAACATCATAGATAAGTAAATGATCATGTACATAGCTACTCGCGATGTTAATAAAATGTCATCATTAGTTTCACAATTGTTCCGAACTTCTAGCTTCGTTCATTCATATGGGACAAGAGTGAAAATTGTACAACACAAAAACTAAAGTATACATAAGCAAGGTTACAAAACCCCCTATGCCTTTTGCGCCGCGAATATCATTTCCTCTTTTAAAACATTTAACTCACAAACAAATTTTACTAGTTGGGTACATTTTTCTGAAAATTTATAATTTACAAAACTAAAAACATATTATGTCCTTTAAGGTATATAAAGTAAGATAAAGCATAATCAAGTTTCTACACCAATGTTCCTCTCCACCAAACCTCCAAAAGGGATAAAGAGGGGAACACAACCATATATCAAGGAGCTTTACAATGAGATATATGCCTAATGGAATTATCACGGTGTCAATCTAAAAGTCAGTTATCTACAAAGCAAAAGTGGAGATCACCAAGTCGGTAAGCCAATCTTGCATCTCTCGCTCAACATTGGCGGGTGGATCTACCTATTTACCGCCAGGTGGTGGTGGTGGGCATGGCTGAAATAAAGCCCTGATGGTCATCCCGATTGATGCATAAACGCCATAACCTTTCAGGCTCGGAACTCGCACGTGGCACCATCTTCTCAGCAGAGCAACCCCTCTTCTTTCTCCCTAACCCAACAACACTCACCCACCACATGGTACACCGCCTCAATTTTTTTTCCCGAGCACGTCTCCTCTATGGATCAACAATAAATAACTTACATGATCGAACTTGTCACCCATGTCCGGTTCAAATACAATTCATTCACGATCGCTCGAATGCATTAGTCTCGCATACGTGACCGGTTAGTAGTAGGTGCACACGCGCAAGTGTATAAATGTAAAAAATAAACTAGACGTGTGCGCGAACCACCACCGTGTGCACCCACCCGCTGCTGACACCTCGCTTCCCTCCCGGCCTTCTCCATGCCTCATCCGTAAGAAAGTTTGGCTGAACACGATTCTTATTTAACTTATGCATCAATTCGGCGTACTCAGGCATCTTGTGCTGCGTGCGTGTCGTACGCCGCACGAATGAGATCTCGTGAATCGCGTCATCCCATCTAAAATATACCTATAAATGGCGATTGCAATTGTTACGAAACATTGAAAAACTAGTATAAATCCTAAGACATTTATTAGTCATGCGTACCTTCCATTGGGCGCCAAGATAGGGTCTTTATGATGACTGCGTTACTCGACTTCCAACAATACCCTATGGAATCATCCATCTTTTTGAAAACTTTTGTCATCCTCCGTGCACAAGAATGAGAAGGATGCAACTCCTCGTGTTTCATGAAAATGCATAACATCTTAAAACTTTTTTAATAATTTACATCGATAATTAGAAATACATATATGAATCAAATACAAACTTACGTATTATTGGCAATCGTTGTGATTGGGATCCGCCGCACGCTAGTGCTCCTGGCCCCTCGTCCTCCGAGTGCCCGCGAGGGCGGAGGGCCTGTCACCTCGCAAAGCTCGCTTCCGCCGTCATAAGATGGGGATGTCGTCCAGGTGTGATGCGGTGGTTATGCTGGAGGCGTAGGCCTCGTCTGGTATAGAGTGTCATGTCTCGATGTTGGCGACGTGGTGACCGCAACGGCAATTTGGTATAGCTACTGTAGATGACAATGTTGATGGCACAGCGACGCGACGGTATGGAAGCGGCGTGACGCCGAATGTAACTCATGATCGAGTGAACGAGAAGCCCGAATCGATAATCGGTAACGACCCACGACCTCGAATCGCCACGACCCTCTTCGACCCCCTCATGTGGCCCGACCATGAGGCCCGGCCGTATTTCGGTTCCCGGAGGTCCGTGCCGCACCTCTTACGACCGGGACGATGTCCCCCTAAAGGTATCCCTCGATTGCGCCTCGAGGTAATGTGCGCCCGAAGTGGGGGGTGATCCTTGCCGCCCGCCATGAAACCTAACAAAATACCAATAAAAGTTTAGGGACCAAATGCATACCAATAAAAAGTAATGAATCGTTTATTCAATGTCCAATAGCACAGAAATTAAGAAAAAAACCATCAAACATAACATTTGATTGTCATGATCTATTAATTATGTAGAGAATTAGTACTTATTCTCGCTTTGCACACTAATATATATGTATCAAGATACATACAAGAATCATGTACATCACCCAATATTTAGAGAACCAACTCAAGAATCATATGGTTGTTTGAAAATGCATGAACAATTTACCAAAAATAAAATTAAATGCATGAACAAGGGTCTTACTAAGAGTACATAACAATAGCTTTGCTTCACAGGTCTTACTAAGAGTTCAATAAAGAAAAACTGAGCTAAGTTTTCTAGCATCACTATTATGATTTATAATCCGCCAAAACATATAATTGAAGTTGACTCCACAATCGGGAGGAAAGTTTAATATCACCAAAAAGATAATCTTGAAAAGGGACTTATATCATGTCAACTAAGAAACACAATTCGAGACAAAAAGCTGCATGACCGTAAATACAAGGTAGCTCTAACATTAAATGAAATGCATTTTGAAGGTTAATTTTTTAGGATATACCTCACCACAGTTAGAATAAATATGACAATGAGGGGTGAAATTCGCCTTAAGAAAGCATGATACCCATTCACTTGTAGAAACATATCATAATATTAATAATTAATCAATATCAATAATCAATAAACATGTAAGACAAACACATCAGTTCACTATGGAGAATTAGTACTTATTCTTGCTTTGCAATAATTATATATGTATTTAAGCATACATACAAGAATCATGTACATCAGCAGCCCCAAATTTTATTCTTCGAAGGTTCTTCTAAAACAACCATATAACAATTATTTTATTTTATTTTTTGGTAAATTGTCCATTGTCATGGACTAAACCTCCCCGATAAACTTTTTTTGACAAAGATGAAGATTGGAAATATGTGTTTTTATCGAAAACATTAAAGCACTTAAAACAATGATATGTTTCATATAAACGGTGTTATCAAGTTGATATCTTCCAATCTTAAACAATTGTAAGAAAGGTATAGAAAATTCACGTAACATCGATCAAACGCTTGACAAAACATAGACATACATTACTCGCTATCATCCGTTTCAAATTCACTCTCATGACTAGAAGTTGATGATTATTCTTCTTGAATCATCTCCACTATCAACAATGAAGTCATTGTCTTCTTCACTGGACCCGCTTCAACAATGACTCGAGTCCCATTTGGATCATCCGTGATTGTTTGAAATCTCCTGGAATTGCATCGTCGACTACGCACGCAAGGTGGGTAGGCCATCTTGGAATGCAATCTCAACGCTTAGCCTTGGTCATTATCGTCTTTGCTTTCGCTTCTCCTCGTTAGTGAATTTTGGTTGATTAAAGAACAAATTGCTAGCCATTCTTGTCGTCGCTCCTCGAAAGCAACTAGAAGGTGTAGTACATTTGGCTTGCATTGCAAGGACAAATGGCTCGTAGTTGTTATATCGTCGACTTCGATGAACCTCTACCAATTGAAGTTGTTGTCAGTGAGTCCTCACACCATGATTCGGTGTGGTCATACCATTCACACTTAAACAAGACTACATGCTTGAGGCCTAGGTATTCAATCTCTACAACCTCTTGCAATACTCCATAATAGTTATGGGAAACATCGGCGTAGTTAGAACCCTTCACCAAAACACCACGAAGCTTCCTGCGTCGATCTATTAACATCATATGTTGCGGGTGGAACTTATACCCATTCACTAGGTAACAGTGGTGAGCAATACAAGATCGATTAGGACCAACCGAAAGATTAACGAGTCATTCTGCCTCAAATCTATGATAGAATTCCGAGCCTATTTACAAAAAATTAGAAATGTAAGACACATTACTTATGAAAGAAATTATGTAGTTCGATAACCTACAATAGTAATAACTTTACATACGTTTGAAACCATATGGGAAAGTTGTGCTCTATACTAGTATCGACTTCCGACTCCCCGTTCAAGCTTGAAAGTGATTTCATCGACGAAGATCCTAAAAGAAAAGCGAACATGTAAATATCATGTCTTAGTAAAAGATGAATAATGAATGTACTTGTATTATTGAATGAAAGCTGACGGACATACTGGATGTAAGGAGCGATCTTCGGACAATTGAGCAAGATGTACGAATGAATGCTGCATTATACTCACCTTCGTATTAATGCCGCTCATTTGACTTGCCCATGGCGAGGTCGACTTGCAAAGATAAGTGAAAATTGAGAAATTGCCCACAAATGCGGTGGGGCCGACACCACCATCGTGCTGCTTCGTTGCACTTTTGTCATGCAACGTAAAGACGTGATCTCGAAGTAGAGAAGAACAAAACGAGTGACAATTCTTCGACTAAATAAGCATTACACATCGAGTCTCTACCTTTCGCTTTGTTCCGAACATTATTTTTCAAATGTTTAAGGTACCTATCAAGTATAGGAAATGTTGATTTAAAACAAATTTCAGTGGGAAAATAATTTCAAAAGTGGCTCAAGATATTACCTCTCAAATGGATACATCCATCGAAATTGAACGGAAGCGTGGGCAGATTTGCCCTCAGAAGCCAAGTGGGATTAATGTAGGGTGTTCCATAGGTCGAATAAGCTTCAGAGGGAATATTTTCTCCAACTTGCAAATGGTTTTTAGGTATTTAGATCTAAGACCTCCATATCTTTGGAGACGACACTTTTCGCTATAGCTAGATCTAAAAAAAGGCTTAGTTCGTTAATTGCAACCCAAACCGGGTTTCGGGAGGAGTTCTTTGAATGCAATGGGTATCAACCGTTGCATTAAAATATGACAATCATGACTCTTCATGCCGAACATTCGTAATTTCTTTGATCCACACATCGACCAAGATTCCGAAGCATATAAGTCAACGAGCCTTATCCCGCCACCTTTTCTCTCACATCTCTCACACACATAAAACAAAATCGAGAGGCCGAGAAGAGAAAAGAAGAAACGGAGAGAAGGAGGAGAAGTAGAAGCCGGGTAGGAGAGAAGAGAGGGTGGAGAAGCCGGGAAGGAGGTGAGTCGTTGTTGATGTTGTTGTGTTTGTGATTCGGCCATGGTGGCCGATAGGGGTTCGGCCATGGAGGCCGAACCGGGTTGAGGGTGGAGATGGCAGGGGCGTCTCCCCGCCATCGATTCCATTGGGGTTGGGGTGGAGAGCAACCCCAACCCAACAACAGGGAATTTTTTTTCCCTAGCGATCGAACTTCCCTGGTTCGATCGCCCGAAGGTGGTGCACACGCGCGCACGTGTGCGCGTGTGCACCCACCCACATGGGCCGAGCCAGAATTGGCTAGGCTCGGGTCCGACCCATTTGGGTCGACCCGACCCAAACCAAACTAAAAAAAAAAAAAAAGAGAAGAAAAGAAAAGAAAAATTGGGAGAAATTTTGGAAAAATTGGGAAAATTCCGAAAAAATTATATTTCCATAAAATAAATAGAAATTGATGAATTTCTATTTGGAAATTATATGTGGGAATGTCGGACGCGACTTTTGCAGGGTTTTACATCGAAAAGCGTGAAATGGGCAATTTGGCCTAAAACTTTAAAAACTGGTCGTAAATCGCCATGCTAAATCGGAATTATTGATAAATGGACATAGGTGGACACGGGTGATCAATTGGCGACCAAGGACACAGTGGACTTGGACTCGGGGATTGATTACGGGGTATTAGAGTGCGTCGTGAGGTTTGTAAAACCCAATTGAAAAACTCTGAGTATTTATTTTGCTTTGTATTTCCATTCATTTTCAGTATTCCTTGTTGTCTTTATCTTGTCATTGTTTGGAGGGTTGGTTGAGTACTCCCACCAGATTTTCTGTTATGTGTCTATACATTCTAGACCATAGCATGTGTATCAGGAGTACTCGATGGATAACGACTCGAGCTAATGAATTGATACATGTGTCGATGCGTCGTAGGTCTACGTCGGACACCAAGAGGGACCAGGCGATAGCTAGTTGGGTGCGCCCACTAGTGGGATCCTGGAAGGGAATCCCGAAGTATGGTTTAGTCTGATTGGAACATACACATACATTTGCACTTTATTGTTATCTATGCATGCAATGCTCTAATTACAGTTGTTTGTTTACATTCCGCATGTTTATTTAACATTATTTATTGAATTCCACTTATTTATTGGAATGCTCAAAGGAGTTCCTTGGGGTTTTACTTACTGGACTCATCATCCATTTTCTTCTGTGATGATTGAGTGCAGATCTGAGTACAAGTAAAGGCAAGGGGATCTTAGGCGACTACCTCTGACTGCCTGCTGTCGAGGACTACTTGTACGTGTGTTGATATTTTGATATTTTGATTTCTTTTGTGTACTGGGGAGTATCATGACCTTGTACATGGCTATACCTTATATGGTACAATTGTATATTTCTATACATAGTACTTTTCAAGGTTTTTCCACAATAGGATTTGTTAAATTGATTATTAATATTTCTTGCATTTAAGTACGACTTCCGCTGAGTACGTCATTTATACGCTGTACACACAAGTGGACACGAATTTCGAGACAAAAAAGGACGGGTAGGTGCCGTACACGTGTAGTTGGGCCAGCTGGCAAGGAGTACACGGAGACATGTCACCCCGGTGTGGCGAGGCCGCCACAATTGGTATCAGAGCAAATAGGAAGTCCTAAGACAAGACAACTTAATCAATGAACTTAGATGTGGAAACCCGAAGTTATTGCCTTAGAACTTTAGTTGGGAAGTGATGTGAGGCAGGTAGAGTTAGAACTTATATGCGTGTTATATGTTCATCTTATTATATGATATACGTATATACCTCAAAACTGATCCATAGCACATTCTTGATGCAGATTATGGACGGACAGTCTGGTACGCCTTTTGAGACTGGACAAACTAGCGATGCGGCTGGGGATGTCGCGGTTATGGCGAATGTGGAGGATAGACTCTCGGCCTAGGAGACACAGATGGCCGAGGTATTACGGCTATTACGAGAGCAGACAGCGGTACTAGTGGCTCTCACTTCAGCTAGAGAGCCAGTAGTTGTGACCGTACCGGCGGAGACAACTGTTGTTCAGATGGTACCCCAAACACCAGTTCAGGGGGTAACGACAGAGGCACCCGCAGAGATAGCTACCGCAGTTGTTGTTCCTTTGGAGACGTTGACTCTTACGCCTCCACTCACGACGATGGACCAGGCTACTGCCACCCCCGCTGTTGATACTACTACTACATCGGCATTCGTCCTAGCACGAGAGGCAAAATTATTGAGGGAGTTTTGAAGTTCCAGCCTGGATTCTTTTGACGGAGGCGGTGACCCCGAGGCTGCAAGGAGATGGGTAGTGTCCCATCAGCGTTTCCATAAGCTGATGAGGAACGATGAGACAGTCCTGGCACGACTTTCTGGAGCCTGTTTGAGAGGGCATGCTGTAGTCTGGTGGACGACATATACAGATACTCATCCGGAACCGACGACATGGGCTGAGTTTAAGGAGCTATTCTACGATCAGTACATACTTATGGAGGTTAGGTTGAGACTGAGGGAAGAGTTCCTGACCCTGAGACAGGGTAATCGGACCTTGATGCAGTATATGGAGAGGTTCTGACATTTGCTTCAGTTAGATGTCGCCGGAACATAGCGCTTACAGATCTATTATTTCACCAGAGGGGTTGATGACAGGATTGCATCAGCAGTTGTCTCGACCGGAGCCATGACTCTGCAGGAGATCTTTGACTACCATTGGCTCTTGATACATATATACTACAGAGGGCTAGCAAACGTGTGACCGGTAGGGAGGTACATCGGGGCGAGTTCTTGGTCAAATCGAGAGCGAAGAGACCGATGGATCATCCGGATAGAGGTCGGAGAGATGATAGACGGCAGAGGGGCCGCTGGGACGATTATCAGGGCAGTCAGTTTCGATATGAGGAGCCATAGCCAGTTCATGCTATCATCTCAGCACCAGTGGATCGGCAGAGGTCACACCCGCAGAAGTACCGTCTCGGTCGAGATCAGGAGGGACATGACAGAGGTCAGGTAGATCGGGGTCAGGGTCCGAGAGCTGGAGACGGACAGACGGGTAGACTGGAGAGCCGTAGATGTCACCGTTGTGGTCAAAGGGGACACTTGAGGGTTGACTATCGGGCACCACCATCGCCACGTCGAGAGTCAGACCAGGCCAGAGATAGAGCGCATGCGTTAGCACAGCCAGATAGCGGGGCGACTAGGCAGCTCGTTAAAGGTACGTTACTTATAAATTGTCGCCCTATGCATGTTATGTTTGATTCTGGTAGAACTTTATCGTTTCTTCTGGACGTATTGTTGGATTGTTAGGGTTAGTTACACAGACACGAGATCCACATCTTGTCCTCGGTACGGCTGCTGGGGATAAGATATACCATAACCGAATATGTCGAGACGTGATGATAGAAGTGGAGGGACATTAGCTACCAGCTGATCTTCGAGTATTGGAGTACTTAGAGTTTGACACACTACTCGGGATGGATTGGTTAGCATCCTATCATGCACGGATAGACTGTTACGGTAAGAGGATAGAGTTTTGTATTCCTGGAATACCAAAGTTCATATTACTTGGATCAGCAACTAACTTACCTATCACGAGAGGCCGACTAGCTACAGCGCAGGAGATGGAGGCGTTTGTGGCGATAGTTGAGTCGGAGGTTCAGATTGAGGACGTTCCGGTAGTAAGGGATTTTATCGATGTATTTCCAGATGATTTACCCGGATTGCCACTGCCACGAGCTGTTGAGTTCATAATTGAGCTGATACCAGGAACGCAGCCGATTGCCAGTCGACCATACCGGATGGCACCAGCGGAGCAGGAGGATGTGAGACGACAGTGGGATGAGCTGTTGGAGAAGGGTTTCATTCACCCTACTATGTCACATTGGGGAGCTCCAGTACTATTTGTGAAGAAGAAAGATGGTACGATGAGGATGTGCATTGACTATAGGAAGCTGAATCAGGTAACTGTGAGGAACCGTTACCCACTTCCTAGATCAGCTGACGGGTGCCAGATTCTTCTCGAAGATTGACCTTCTCTTAGGTTATCACCAGTTGAGGATTCGAGAAGAGGATATCTAGAAAACCGCTTTCAACACGAGATACAGGTTATTTGAGTTCACAGTCATGCGTTTGGGGCCGACGAACGCTCCAACGATTTTCATGGACCTGATGCACAGGGTCATGAGGCCGTATTTGGACGATTCGTCATTGTGTTCATCGACGATATTTTGATCTATAGCAGGACTCGTGAGGATCACGAGGGACATCTTCGGACAAGTTTGACGACACTGAGAGAGCACCGACTGTACGCCAAGTTTAGCAAGTGTGACTTTGGATAAGTGCGGTGAGTGCGGTGAGATTCTTAGGCCATGTCATCAGTGAGCAGGGCATCTCAGTGGATTCAGAAAAGATTAGGGCGATCATTGATTGGAAGACGCCTAAGTCTGTGGCCTATATACGTAGTTTCCTTGGGCTGGCCGGATATTACCGGTAATTTGTGCAGGATTTTTCCTCGATCGCAACGCCGATGACGAGATTGACTAAGAAAGACGTCATATTTGACTGGTCAGATGAGTGTGAGCAGGCCTTTTGTGAATTGAAGCGGAGATTGACATCTACACCAGTATTGACATTACGGAGCCGGGCAAGACATTGACAGTATATACAGATGCGTGGGCATTAGTCTTGGATGTGTGTTGATGCAAGATGGTAGACCAGTTGCCTATCTTTCCAGACGGTTGAGACCCCACGAGGGGAATTATCCAGTGCACGACCTGGAGCTTGCAGCGGTCGTCTTTGCACTGAAGGCTTTGAGACACTATCTCTATGGAGAGCGATTCGTGTTGTATACAGATCACCAGAGTTTACGTTACATTTTCACTCAAAGGGATGTGAATATGCGCCAGCGGAGATGGCTGGAGTTGCTGAAGGACTACGACTTCGCTATTGAGTATCACCCTGGCAAAGCGAACGTTGTAGCAGACGCATTGAGCAGGAGTGACTCGACAGTCAGACTGTTCTGCAGCAGATGAAACATGAGCATGGTTTATTATAGGCAACATCAGTTATGTGCATGGCCGAGTTGTCGACTATGGCGGAACAACACATTTGTTGTCAGATGAGGATACCAATCGTATCGATTGAACGGGTTGCCGAGTGTCAGAGGGCTGATGGGCTCTATGAGCGGGTCAGTGGTCTGTCACGGAATCCGGAATGCACTGATTGGACAGAAACCACAAATCGGTGTTTGAGATACCGATGGAGATTGTGGATACCTGCGGATCAGGAGATATATGAAAGAAATCTAGAGGATGCACACCGGTCTCGTTACACAGTTCATCCTGGTCAGACCAAGATGTACCATGATTTGAGGCGACTATTCTAGTTGCCAAGGATGAAGGCTAACGTAGGTGCGTACGTTAGGAGTTGTCACATTTGCCAGCAGGTGAAGTCGAGCACACGAGACCGGGTGGATTATTACAGCCTCATTCCACAGTGGAAATGAGAACATGTCACTATGGATTTCATTAGTGGGTTACCGCAGACATCGAGGCGTCACGAAGCAGTTTGGGTAGTGATTGATAGACTGACGAAGTCGGCTCACTTCATTCCAGTCTCGATGAAATACACGTTTCCCCAGCTGAGCATATTGTTTGAGCGGGAGATTATTAGACTTCATGGGGTACCAGTCTCTATTGTGTCAGACATATATCCCATATTGACCTCGAAACTATGGGAGGAAATGCAGGAACAGTTTGGCACCAGGTTGCATTTAGTACGGCTTATCATCCTCAGACCGACGGACAGTCAGAGCGACTGATCCAGATTTTGGAGGATATGCTCAAGGCTTGTATATTACAGTTTGGGGGTTTGTGGGAGGATAATATGCCTCTGTGTGAGTTTGCATACAATAACAGCTATCAGGCGAGCATTGATATGCCACCATTTGAGGCACTGTATGGGAGGCCCTGTAGATCACCTGCGTGTTGGGCAGAGCCGGAAGATACAGTGACAATAGGGCCTGAGATAGTTGTTGATCACACAGAGAAAATTCGACAAATTCGTCAGAAGCTGCGGGCTGCACATGATAGACAGAAGAAATACGCGGATAGGTATCGCGAGGGTTTGAGCTATGACGAGGGCGATATGGTGTATCTGAAGGTTTCTCCTTGGAAAGGTCAACAGAGATTTGGCATTAAGGGGAAACTAGCGCCGAGATACATTGGGCCATACCGGATTGCACAGAGAGTAGGCACTGTTGCATATTGGTTGGAGTTACCTGCCGAATTAGCTAGGGTTCATCCGACATTTCACATTTCAATGTTGAGACTCGTTAGGTCAGGGCCGAGACCGACGATTGAGTTGGGCCTGGTGGAGATACAACTTGATGTGACCTATGAGGAGGGATCGATAGAGATCGTTGACCGTCGAGTACAGATTCTCCGGAACAGGCAACTCGCGAAGGTCCTAGTTCGTTGGCGGCATTATAGGATGGAGGGACTCACTTGGGAGCTCGAGTTGACGATGAGGACGCGATACCCTCAGCTATTCTCTGGTATGAGATTTTGGTTACAGTTAAATTTCGGGACGAAATTCTATTTAGTTGGGAAGAACTGTAACGACCCATTTTATTTATGTCGTTAACTATCTTGAATTTACAGACGTGGACGCCAGCTCAGATCTACGTGGACGCCGCGGTAGGCTAGGACACATGGGGACCTAGGTACGATAGTTTATTGTGTATTGGATGCTTATTTGCGGTGCAATTTATTGAAATACATCGCATGTGTGTATGTTGCATAACAATACGTGTGAGATTGTGTGAACTTTATTCGCCTCGATATGCGTGTCGACGCGGGTACCGAATAGTTGACGGGACCGAATATTAGGTCGGGGGAAACTAAAACACACAAATTAAATAAAATTGTCCAAGTAACTAATATGGAATGGGTATTAGGTGGCTAGTGAGGCGGCGATACACGTAAGTCGCGATTCAGATGCGAAATCAGGCGTCGAAACGCTCGAAAATGGCATTTTTGTGCTTAAAACACAGGCGAGTGTCCCTAACATGTCACAATTCGGAGTCAAAAAAGTGTTAGGTTGGAGTAAATGGAGGGTTAAGGATGCATAGAGATGCACATGTGAGTGGAGATGTGCCTATAAGTCAACAAGCCTTATCCCGCCACCTTTTCTCTCACATCTCTCACACACACACAAAACGAAATCGAGAGGCCGAGAAGAGAGAAGAAGAAAAGAGAGGAGGAGGAGAAGAAGAAGCCGGGCAGGAGAGAAGAGAGGATGGAGAAGCCGGGAAGGAGGCGAGTCGTTGTTGATGTTGTTGTGTTTGTGATTCGGCCATGGTGGCCGAGAGGGGTTCGGCCATGGAGGCCGAACCGGGTTGAGGGTGGAGATGGCAGGGGTGTCTCCCATGCCATCAATTCCACTAGGGTTGGGGTGGAGAGCAACCCTAACCCAACAACAACAGGGAAAAAAAGAAAAAAAATTTTTTCCCTGGCGATCGAACCAGGGAAGTCCCTGGTTCGATCGCCCGAAGGGGGTGCACACGCGCACCCACATGGGCCGGGCCTGAATTGGCCAAGCTCGGCCCATGGGCCGAGCCTGGAACAATTCTGGTCTAGGGTCGGGTCCGACCCAAACCAAACTAAAAAAAAAAAAAAAAAAAGAAAAGAAAAAAAAAGAAAAAATTGGGAAAATTATGAAAAAATTATATTTCCCTAAAATAAATAGAAATTGATGAATTTTTATTTGGAAATTATATGTGGGATGTCGGACGCGACTTTTGCGGGGTTTTTGCCTCGAAAAGCGCGAAATGGACAATTTGGCCTAAAATTTTAAAAATTGGTCGTAAATTGCCATGCTAAATCAAAATTATTGATAAATGGACATAGGTGGACACGGGTGATCAATTGGCGACCAAGGACCCATTGGACTTGGACTCGGGGATTGATTACGGGGTATTGGAGTGCGTTGTGAGGTTTGTAAAACCCAATTGAAAAACTCTGAGTATTTATTTTGCTTTGTATTTCCATTCATTTTCAGTATTCCTTGTGGTCTTTATTACATCTATTTCTTGTCATTGTCTGGAGGGTTGGTTGAGTTACTCCCACCGAATTTTCTGTTACGTGTCTATGCATTCTAGACCATAGCATGTGTATCAGGAGTTCTCGGTGGATAACGACCCAAGCTAATGAACTGATACATGTGTCGGCGCGTCGTAGGTCTACGCCGGCCACAGAGAGGGACCAGGCGATAGCTAGTTGGGTGCGCCCACTAGTGGGATCCTGGAAGGGAATCCCGAAGTATGGTTTAGTCTGACTGGAACATGCACATACATTTGCACCTTATTGTTATCTATGCATGCGATGCTCTAATTACATTTGTCTGTTTACATTCCGCATGTTTATTTAACAATATTTATTAAATTCCACTTGTTTATTGGAATGCTTAGAGGAGTTCCTTGGGATTTTACTTAGTGGACTCGTCATCCATTTTCTTCTGTGATGATTGAGTGCATATCCGAGTACAAGTGAAGGCAAGGGGATTTTAGACGACTACCTCTGACTGCCTGCTATCGAGGACTACTTGTATGTTTGTTGATATTTTGATTTCTTTTGGGAACTGGGGAGTATCATGACCTTGTATATGGCTATACCTTATATGGTACATGTTTTTCCTTAATAGGATTTGTTAAATTGATTATTAATATTTCTTGCATTTAAGTACGACTTCTGCTGAATGTGTCATTTATACGCTGTACACACAAGTGGATAGGAATTTCGAGACAGAAAAAGGACGGGCAGGTGCCGTACACAGTTGGGCCAGCTGGCAAGGAGAGTACACGGAGACACGTCACCCCGGGGCAGCGAGGGGAGCCACACTACTAAGACATATAATAGGCGCGGAATAAAAGTCTTATGAGTCTGTTAGGTGCGAAAATAAAATAGAAAGTCTTACAAAAGTTAAACAATTAGGCTTTGGGTTTCACAAAGTCTACCAATGAGAAAATCCCTTCTTTATTACAAAAATGTCTCAAAACCAAATAAATATAAATAAAAAACCTTGCAAATGAGGAAACACTACAAAAAATGAATCGAATAGCGACGGGCTATTCCCGTCACTGTACCTGCAACGGCGGCGTTCGTTGACCCCGTTGACCAATTTTGCGACTGAGTTAGCGACAACCCCCATCACTAATTGTTGGGCGAGAGAATTCCAGTCTAATGGATAATTCCCCCGTCCACATTGCAGTGCGGCCCACGCTCTCTTTTATACCTAACACCAAACCCTAATCTATCCCACTTATAAACTCCCTAAAATCTTCTCTCCCAAAGTGGCAGTGTCGCCCCTCCCCTATCTTCTCACTATCCATCAAACCTTCATCTCCATTCGCCCCTCTCTCGCCTCTCTCGATCGATCTCTTGGCCTCACCGCTCTACCCTCTCTCGATCGGTTTCTTTCGTTGGATCTTCTCGTCGGTGTCGCCCCCTGCTCTCCCGCTCCAGAGCACCCTCACCTTCTTTTGGATCTTTCTCTCGACCACCCATATTGTCGCATCCCTCACTGCCAGATCCTCAATGCCTCTGCCTCCCGCCACCATTACTCCGGTCGTGCCACCACCACTATCGAGATCCACAACCGCCGGTTGACGCCTTCCTCTCACCGAAGGCTTTGAATGTTCCGTTTTTTTTTGTAAATTTATGATTTGTTGTTTTAGATTTTTTAAGGTTTTAGTTTTTCTTTATTTTTTGTTATAGTTGTCTTCGTCGTTGTTGTTGAATAAACTTGTTTTATTTTTTAGAATTTGTTGTTGTTTTGGATTTATTTTTTAGGATTTGTTCTTGTTTTGTTTGATTTGTTTTTTTCGAAGTTTTTTTTAAACTTCACTATTTTCATTTTCTAAATAATATTTTTTTCTAAAAATAAAGCTTTTTTTGTCATCTGGTAAGAAAATAACGATGAGATTTAGTGACGGGACCCTGTCGCTACTTCTGACACCCGACGCTTTACCGAAATAGCGACAAAGGATTTAGCGACGGGCCTTCCCGTTGCTAATTCCATCACTATTATGATATAGCGACAGATCGTACATGATCATAGACGGGTTTTCCCGTCGCTAATCTTATTTTTTTGTAGCGAAATAGCTTCTATGTTATGACCTTGCTCTTTCCTCTATCCTAAGCAGCAACTGAGGTATCTGGAGGGGGGAAGAGTAGTAGGGTGAGAAATCTTTCAATTGGCTTAGTAAAACAGAATTCTGTTTTACCTTCAATCATCCAAGTAATACCTAATGCGTAATAACTAGCAAGAACAAGGTTATTGACCGATTTTACTATCATTCCGAGCATGAAAGGATAATATAAACAAGCATACTATATAATGCAAGATACAACAAAGTAAATCCCGAACAAGATAGTCAACAAGATAACAATGATAGCATGAATGCTATAGAGTCAACGAAGTGAAAAACATATATAAACTGTGTGATTTGACAACCAACTAGCCTCAAAGGTATCAAAGATGATCCCGCCTCATAGATTGGTATCTAAGCATCATAACGATCATGCCTACCATAAATTGGCTCTTAAAGATATCAAATATTAGCGGCAGGAGATGACCGATGGTCTTCGGCTCTCCAGTCTTAGGTACCATTTACCATTATTCATTTCAAGCATATTAGGTCCACATACATTCATAAGTAAAGAGCTCAAAAAGACAAAATAAAGTGGAACAAAAAGTTATATTCAATTTGATTCTAAACAAGAGATCAACCATTCACTACCGTGAATCCTAGCCTAACTAATAGCATGGCATGATTGAAGATAAAGCAAATCCTACTTACGTTGAAGTGTTGCTATCTTATCCAATCCTAACTTGAAAGTTTCTATTTGGTTCTCCTCTTGTTTACATTGGTATAAGTTCATGTATATACGTATTATTAATATGTTTTGTTTGAGGTAAGTTACTCAATTCGTATTAATATCTTGAAAATGATATAAACTTTTCGAATCAGTGTCCGACAAAGATTTTCGGGGTTAGTTACCACAACCTTAACCCTTGTCCCGACATTATATCTCAATAAAACTCGGTTACTTTGGAAAAAAACGAAATCCAATTTAACTCCGTAAAATGTTCAGTGCCCTCCCTGTGTCGTGGGTTTACCCACAGGTAGGGGTGTATAAAAAATCGATAGACCTGATGGACCTGATAGATCCAGACCAACTCAATGGATTTTGTGACGACCCCAGTTTCCCATAAAACCGGGCCTCGCCCCGCCCAAACCCACGTAGACCCCCGAGTCGTTCCTCGCGAACACTACAAGAACAAATGAATTCAGCGACAGACAAGTCTGTTACTAAATTTGTACGATTTTGTCGCTAATGAGGTCTGCAACAAATCTGCAACAAAAAAAGTCTATCGCGATCTCTTTGTCGCTGATGAAAATCAGCGACAATTTAGTATGTCTGTTGCTGAACAGAGACAAAATTGTGACAAAAGTATGTCGCTGTTCAGAGACAGACTGGTGTCTGTTGCTAACCGAAATCCAGTCAGCACTGACGGGTTTGTTGCAATTTTGTTGCTGAACAACGACAAACTGGCATCTGTTGTCGATCGAATCCAAATCAAGACTGACGCGTTTGTTGCAATTCTGTTGCTGATTAAAATAATTAATTTATTTTTAAAACAATAAAAAATAATAACAAACAACATCATGCAAATATTTGCAAAACAATAATAAAAGCTACAAGTATTTGTTTTTTTTATTTAAAAGTTTTTGTATAATTACAAAATTTTACATAAATAAAGTAGTAAATCTTTGTAGGCACTGCCTAATACAATGTGTACAAAAGAATGATATTATTACATTTCATAATTAGCACTGCAAAATAGACCACCAAAAAATAAACTCTCTCATGATATAATATGTATCATATCACAAGACTTCGATACCATTCCTTTAGTAGTACATATATAGCCACTAGACAAATTCTTTCCGTAGCAGAGTGTGTATCCCATCCAAATCCTAAAAACTACAATGAAATTCAATATTATTCAACAAATCGACAACCAACCAACATAACCCAACACAAGCAACATCACAACCAATTTTGGTCCAATTGAAGACTATGAATACTAATGCTATTCACTACTGCTGTATTGCAATTCTCTCTACCCTTTATTGCCTGCATTGTAATTCTCTATACTGATTTAGTTCTCATATCTAAGTATCAACTAACAAGGCTAATCTTCTACATGATATTCATTACTGTTGTACACACTATATTTATTTTATCTTCCTTATCAAAAACTTGTATATTATGAATCCATTACCAAATCCCCATTAATTCAATTGAAGAGAAGCTCTTCTCACGATCCTACATCATTACTTCTCATTTAACAACAAAATCTGAACAAAAAAAAGGGACCCCTCAAATTTCTCTCCTTAAACAAGAACCAACAAAATCACGAACCAATTCAATCCAACCAAATCAAAGAGAATCCAAAATTGGATACAATAATAATCTTCTCCGCATGAGATTCATACACAAGACAAGGAGAAAATAATGAAGAAACTCAAAAGGCAGTCTCAAGAGATATCAATATGATAACATAAGATTAAAACCACTATGATAACATGAGATTATAACTTGCATATCAATAAGCATGAACACACCTTGAATGCAATACATATAACATTGAAATTAAACAATAGCCACCAACCTAATAAAACCCACTCATTTATTCAACTTTAGTTGAAAAAACCACTATTATTGAAATACTTTCCACTGCCATGACATGATTGTTTACTTCGGGAGCAATCCAAAAGAGTGGAACCTAATTGGTTATAACAAAATGAAAGAAAAAAGTTACATTCTGAATGAAATCAATGTAATTAAGAGCACCAAGTATAAGCTGTGTCCCACTATCAGGAAAAGTTAGAAACTCCCATCTCACTTTCATCCAATTTTGATGACCTTTCACCTCAGCCAATTTGGTGTGAGGAACATTGGCATACCATTTCTGCAACATAGCGCATATAAAACAACATCCATATAAGAGAAACGATCTACACTACTACTTCAATTGTGAAAACCCAATCAAGTGCACAACCAGACCAAGTAAATCATAATAATTCCTCACCTTTGTCTCTACTTTTAGGCAACTCGATCGATCTTTTATAACTTTGAGGTTCAGAAACCAGACACCACAGCCCCTCTTGGGAGCAATGCCTCTCGCGATGCTCGAAGTATTTGCGAGTTCGAAGATGCGTAATGGCACCCTCATAACATATATTAAGGTTTGCAAAGAAACGTAGCTACAAATGCAATCAATATTAACAAAGATTTAATAAAAGCAAGGCAATTAAGTCCTTCAAGACATCTTTAAAGCATAAAAGAAATTAATAATATAAGACTACTACTATAAATGAACAAATTTATATTCCTAAACACCAGAATCGATCTTAAGATTTAGCTCCAACCTTCTAAGTGCCCATCAGCAATATTAGATCATTAAATCACAAAAAGCAATAGGAAAGAAGAAACTAAGAAAACAAGTTAAACTTTAGTTGTAGAGGAGTTGCAGTGGAACTAGAAAATATAAGTGTGTTTTGTGCGTTGGTGACTGTCGTATCATGCCTTAATGAGCCAAAAGTCCTAAATAAGAATTACATGTGTCATGTTGAATTGTCATTGTTCAAGTGGAAATGAAGCACTTAGTGATCTACAATGTGTTTAATTATAATCCCTTCACAACTTCGTCTCTAACTTCATCGTTTTTTATACATATTAAAGACGGATATTTGGTGTCTTGAGAAGGCCTTCTGACCAATTAAGAATGCAAATTGTACCCTTCAGTCGCTTTAGACAATATAATTTTGCAGAGCTCTTATAAATAATGTACTTGTATAATTTACTGGATATCACTTGCATCAACCAATTTTCAACCACGACAATAAAGAAAAAAGAGAACAACAACATCAACAAAAAAGAGAATATCAACATCAACAAAAGGTTTAAGAGTTTTCTTATGTTATTTATTTTCCTATAGTTTGCTTTTTTTGTTTGAATTTACTTTTGGGTTTTTATTTGGGAGTGGCAGTAGTACTTTGGACTTGTATCACTGAACAAGAAGGATCACCACAATCAACTCCCTAACTTTCTAAGATATAACTCTTTCTTGATGCTTTATACCTTACAATATTTACTCTACAAGCTGCACAATAAAAAAATAAAAAAAATACCAAAAGGTAGGCCATGTGGGACATGCTTGAACATTTTTTTGACTATAAATATTTATTCTTATTTAGCCAGTCTATTGTACAACACTAGAAACAGTGGCATAGAATGTTGTGTGATTAGTGGGGTTTTGGAGAGGGCACCCCCTGCAAAAACTCTACTTCTCTGTGGACTGAATAGAAGATTTCATGAAGCGACTTTTATTTCTTATCTTTCTTTTTTTCAAGGAGAATAATTTTCTCAATAATAGTATAACAAATACATATTTGTTTTTTCTATATATAAACCATAAACCATCAAGTCAATATATATATACTTTTTGAGACGAGTCTTTAATCTTAAATTCATATCGGATTAAGTGTCCAGTGACTAACAAGTGGTTTTAATTTTGATTTGAAATACAATAATATAAAAGTTAAACCATGTATTTATTAATCGATTATTTTGAGAGATCTCATTTTATATGAAATGAAAAAAAAAATGTACGAAAGATCAAATCTAAACAACAATAAAACTCACCTTTTGATGCAATTTGGTTTAACAAAACGTTGGATGGTTTGTTGGATGGATTGATTGGGAATGCGGCGAAGAATTTGTCACCACCACCGCATTTCTTCAATTAACTAATCATTAAACCTTTCAAACAATTCCAATTAGTATGAATTTGTTCCATTGCTCTTGCTAGTTCTTGTAATAGTTTCGGGGTATCAATTTTAAAATTGAGGGATTTATATATAGTTTAATAATATAGATAATCATTCTATCTTCTCAGACCCAATTACTTCTTATACTTATGTTGCGCAAGAAAACGGAGCAACAACAATGCTAAATTATCAAGGTGGAAATTCTAACATTCAAACATGTTAGAATTTGGAGGCGACGCTGATATTGATTTCATCTTGCTCTCCTCATTATCTTCTTTGACTAGCACAGACATGGAATCAACAAGTGCTACATCAAAAACATGAAAGATTGGATTAACAATGTGAAGTTAATTCCTTATTACAACTAGAAAAGGATGTCAAGTTTTAAATGAGATCTGAATTGCTTACGATTCAAATAAGTCAGCGCTATGATAAAAAGAACATTGAAAAGGAGAGAAGATCCAAAGAGTGCACAAACGCAAATCCAAAACCAATACTCTTGCACAAATAAGCTTATAAGTGGGAGAGCTTCCAATATTAGTGTTTTTATTCTCAAGACTCGAACTCTAGTAAACACTTTTTGTTTGCTCAACCAACTGTTGGTGGACCCTACCCGTTTAACCTCTCAGTTGTAGACGCTTCTTTTGGACACATAGGAGACACTCAATTGAAGGTGCCTTTTCTTCTCCATCAAAATCTCAACTTGATTCATCTTAAACAGCTAATTCTCTCTGTTTCTTTTGTTTCACTCATCATCTCCTATATATATATATATGCTCTTGCACTTTTTTTTTGCTCCATTTTTTTTGCAATTACCCTGATTTATGAATGATAACATACTTGTTTTTCTTTTCTTTTTTTCGGTTAACAAAGATCAACTGATTCCAAACATACCCAGTTTGAGTTTTTGGGTAATTTTGTTTGGATTATCAGAAATCTTTACTTTTAACTTTTCATATTTGTAGGATAAAAAAGTCTCATGTAACCCTTCATTAATACCCTCCCAATCGTTTACTTTGCAAAATCCCCAAATCAATTAACATGGATTCACATAAACCCTAATCCACTTATAACCAAACAAGCAATGAAACAAAGTAATCCAATAAAAACCAAACAAAATCACTGCATTAACTCAATGTCTTTGGCAAATGCAATCGACCCATTTGGGTTGTTTTATGGGCAAACAAACGAACCTTGAAATGCAACTCGCAGAGCTCGGCCTCTGATTTTCGGTGAGCAAGTACACAAGCAGGGATGCTCATCGAGATACCGATAAACTGCAACTTCTAGTTCTTGTGTCTTCGCGGGCACGCCCACCAGCTCAATCTATGCGAGATTCGAGAGTCTTTTCTTTGTATTGATGTTAGGTTTTGGAGAAATCGAGAGAGGAATTGGGGAAATATTGAATCTTTGAGTGTAAGAGAGAGGATTTGGGAAAGATTGTCTCCGTGGGCATGACCACCACCTCGGTCTACCCGAGTTTCTAGATCCGTCACCACCACCGCCTCCGCTGCTATCGCCGCTGAAAATGTTTCCGAGAGCAACCCCTGGGAAGTGTGTGAGAGTAAATGGTTTGGGCAGGTATGCAATATGAAATGGGGAAGACGAGCCAGATCCTTTTTTTCTCTTATTTCGAGTTTGCAACAAATCAGCGACAAACTTAAGTTTGTCTCTGATTTATTGCAGATTTGTTGGTGAGAGCTTTGTTCCATATATCAAACGCCACCTCGGGAAAATGCGGATCTCGAGGCTTGTGGCTAATATGTCGCTGATTTCAACGACAAATTTGCGACAATTAATAGTCTGTCAATAATATTTTGTCACAAATTTGTTGTTAAATAATTGCTTTATGGTCAACTGGGTCAAATGACCTATGTGATGCACATTTGTTGTTAATTTGTTGCTGTTTTGCAACAGATCAATCTCGTCGCTATTTATTGTTGCTATTCCACTATTTTCTTGTAGTGAAAGTTAACGCAGGCCTAGTCAGCCTCCAATAGTTACATTCTCATTAAATTTATATTTTGACATTGAGTTATTATGTTGTCTTTTACATAATAGTTTGCAACGAAATTAAAACTGTGACAAGGTTAAATAACTCAGATTTAAATAAAGGTGAAACAACCTATAGTGTGGAACCCTAAAATCAACAGGTAAACATGCATATTTTATATCACCCAATCCCAATATGTCCCAGTGTAATAAAAAACAGTAATATACAATAATTACAACAAAAAATGGCAAAACATACTATCTTGCAAAGGAAGGAACCGCTCCACAAATCCTCAAAGGAAGTCACCAATCACCGGTCCTTTCCCCTAGCTCGTCTCTGTCAGATCTGCACCCACCGTCACAAATTAGACGGTGAGTATAGAAAAATAGAAAGTAATAACCAGAAGGATATAAACAGTCATTCATGAATCATTTAAAAATAGTCCAAATATCATGCAAGTATTATAAGGCAGATAAAAGATAAAAAGTGCCTGATAAATAGACCGACAGATTTGCACGATGAAAAATGAGTGCCTAAGAATAAAAAAAGGCATACTAAGTGGTCTTAAATCCACAACAATCTAATACTCGGGGAAAACTCATGTTTGGTTGGGTAGCTGCACCCCTGCAGGTAGTGTTCACGATTGCCCAACTAGCTATAATCCCATGAGTACCTTCTCGACACACTTAGGCTATAGACACTTAACGAAGGAAATACTAATGGAATTCCAAGAAAAGGCATTTATCAATAAAGACAATAAATACAGAATATGAATTACTATGCATTCCCTTAACTGGTTTACTTACTTACATCAGACTCACGTTATCCCGCCCTCGCGGCTCGGACACGCTCCCCAAAACGATCACCTGCACTCCCGAGACCTCCCCTTAGGTTCGTGAGGACCTAAAACATGTTTTAGAACGAATTATAGTGTTTTGAAGATTTTGGAAAATTTCAACTTTATGTGCTGCCAGAGAAATTAGCGCGCTAATTATGATATTAACGTGCTAATTTCAACATTAGCGTGCTACCTCATACATCTAGCGCGTTAATCAATATTAGCGTGCTAATTTTTGACATTAACACGCTAATTTAAACACAGCGCGCTAACTTGAATATCTAGCGCGCTAACCAATATTAGCGTCTTAGATTTCCACAACAAAAAGACAGCAGATCAGAAACGGAAATTTCCGTTGCTGATTAGCATAAATTCCGTCTCTAATTCAATTCTGCAACGGAACAGAGACGGAATGTATTCCGTCTCTAAAATCGTCGTCGCTGATTTAGTCAGCAACGAAAATGGGTTTTCGTTGCTGATTAGAGACGGATTAGAGACATAATTTAGAAACGGAACAGAGACGGAACATAAATGCAAATTCTTCTAAAGGGTACAGTTGTAATTGCATTCCGTCTCTGATCCGTTGCTAATCAGAGACGGATCAGAGACGTAATGAATAATTCCGTCTCTAATCCGTCTCTGATTAGCAACGGATCAGAGACGAAATTATTGCATTCCGTCTCTGATCCGTCTCTGATTAGCAACGAATCAGAGACGAAATTATTGCATTCCGTCTCTGATCCGTATCTGATTAGCAACGGATCAGAGACGGAATTATTACATTCCGTCTTTGATCCGTCTCTGATTAGCATAGGAACGTTGACGGAATACAATAATTCCGTCTCTGATCCGTTGCTAATTCATGAATTCTGTCTCTGATCCGTTGCTATTTAGTATCAAAGTTTAATTTTGCCCAGTTGGGCTTTCGGCTATTTCCTCCGAAATTAGAGATTTTAATAGCAACGGAATCTCTCGAATTCCGTTGCTAATCCGTCTCAATTCCGCTTTGTTTAGTTTTCAAAACTAAGCTCAATCCAATTGGTTCTCCATAACCTCTAAACACGAAAATACAACCATAGGACCTACTCCATCGCTTTGAACCCCTCCAACAACTCCTTGGGGGTGCTAACATCCCCAAAAAAGCAGAATTTGACATACATACATCAACAATATATATCAACAAATATTCAAATGAGAGAAAAAACAATGTACAATTCGACATTGAAAAAGATTTATATATCCACGAAAGCTTGTCAAGTATAATAAATGTTCCAAATTTCTAAGTATTCACAAAAACCACCAATCCTATTGTTCAACAACCACCAAAAAAACTTACAATCCTCTAAATATGCACAAAAAGAAGTATCAATCTAAAAGTCATGTAAACAACTGTAAAAGTTACATGATATGCTTTAAATTCCTCATCTCTCACTTGAAAACTAGATTATGGCAGGTATTGTCACAGGGATATGGGCAATCAACGACATTAACTCCCACTCGATCGAAGAACCAGTCACCCACTGATAGGGCCACGCTCTGCAAATATTGCAAAATGGATCAAACTCATGATAAACAAAATGAAACGCAAAAAAAAAAAACTATCTCCATTTACAGTGCAAAAGAAAACAGTTTATTTTACCATAATTTCTGACGGTACATGGCTACTTGTGTGTCCAACTAACACAATTTATTAGAAGGGGAAATCTGAGATCCTACCTAACTACATGAACAAAAAGCTTTGATAAAGTACAATTACGAAAACTTTTTAAGTGCTAAAGCACAACAACATGCCAGCAAAAGGAAAATTCGAATCATTTCATTAAAAATGACTAATGATCACAAAACTACATAAGGTGAAAACAAAGGGAATACAAAAAGTACAAATATCCACAATATTGAGCAAAAATTAGAAGAGAACATAATACGTTGAGAATTTACAGTATTATAGAGCAAATAATGAAAACAAAGCACTTAAAGTTCTTAGCCATCTATGCCTTTGGATACAGTTGAACCATTGAGTCATTGATTCAAAATAATGAAGCATAAAATAAAAAAAAATATCGCTAAGAGAATATAGTGAAATTGATTACACAAAATAACCAGAACATTTGATATAATATTTTTCTTATAAGAAAGCATCATGAAGAGAGAAAAAAAAAGTCGGTGATTTATTAGTTTATCTAAAAAATTCCCTTTTATCAAGTGGAGGAAAGCTGTAATTCCGATACAATTACTAAGAGTGGACTTTTTCACCTTTATACATCCATCAACAAAGGGACAATCATAGACAAATTTCGTGCAATTGATGTTTTCATGTTTTTACCGACTCCAAATCCAACGTTTGCGACTTCATAATTGCCTAAGATCGACATGAAATGAGCATCAAAGTTATTCGGTGGTTTGGCATACCAACTCGTATGGAAGAGAGATAAGAAATTAAATATAGAACGAGAAGAAACAAATGAAAAGCGAGATAGAATGGACACAAACATTTAGTAGGATTAAAAAGTTCAATAAAACTTCGGTAAGGTAAGGTTAACCCAAATGCTTTGATTCAATTGCCAATTGCCAATGCCATGTGCATCGGTATCCACCACTTGTTGATAAAGCCTTAAAAGTTAAACAAATTCAGTTCAACATATTTCCAATACATTTTCAATCTCAATGCGAGGCTATTCAATTTAATAAATAATAATGAATGATCTAGACCGTATCATAGTCATATCCCATGGGTATTTCTTGATGTGTTGACAATTCTACTCGTACCATTGGAATCACCTTAAAAGTTAAACAAATTCAGTTCAACATATTTCCAAATCATGCTAAAGCCTCACATGTTTTTAAACAAATATATTTGAACGATCCAAATCATATTCACAGTCAATCGAATTAGTTGGGTGTGAATCACAGTTCAACTTGAGCGAACTAAGTGGTTTCTTCACTTGTTTGCCAAGTACTTACCTTTAGATGAGGTTGAAAGTTCAAGTCTCTTTTTGTGGGAGTTTGGGTTGCTAGTTGAGTCAACTAATGGACCCAAGCCATTAATGAGAATCTGCTCATGTTACTCAACATATTGCACCAGTCTTGGTCACGAGTTCGTGTTACTTCATCTCAAAGTTAAAACACGTTCTCACACCTTGTCATAGAGGTTCTAGAACACGTCAAACTTAGAATCACACTTAACAATCTCTTTCCATCCTCCTTTTGCACAACCAATCTTCTTACTATGAAGATACAAGATTACATTAGCTATCTTACACTCATCCAAAATTTCAAGATTCATGCTTAAGTAAAGCTTGTCATAAATAAGGAATGAACGAAGTTCTAATACCAAGCAGTCCCATCATTGCAAGGTTTTATAGGTGTGTAACTACAAATATGCATATATTGTGTCTGCTAAAGCCAATAAATACAGTTACACAAATCATAGTATGTTATTTAAAAATAAATTCAATATCTCATAGATCAACGACATTAAAGGAATTCAATCATAGAACGAAGTCAAGACAAAGAATGCTATGCGACAATTTTTTACACGATTATTTTAGCCAAAGAAATCATAGATAGTAATACACAATGCATGACATTACCGATATAAGATCGGTAGTAAAACAATCCAAATGATTTAATGTCAA
Source organism: Stephania cephalantha (assembly GCA_039657325.1). NCBI lineage: Eukaryota > Viridiplantae > Streptophyta > Magnoliopsida > Ranunculales > Menispermaceae > Stephania > Stephania cephalantha. Next base: position 9,298,094 of record CM077573.1, on the reverse strand, counting down.
CTCAGAAATGGAAATGAAATAAAGAGAATTCCCTCAACGGATTTAGTTACCTTAAATGCACGCAATTCGTACCCTATACCGGCTCTCGGCCACTCCAAACTCGCGTTCCACAACTTGTAAGTCCTCATCAAGCTCCAACAGTGTCCTAACAAATTTAATTTTAACTTTTTCTTTAGGTTGGTCAAGTGGTTTTCAATATTAAATATTAGCTTTAAAACTCATGATTTTCTAACCAAAGTAAGCATGAGCTAAAGCGAAAACAATGAATTGCCTCTCATCCTCTTTGTCTTTAAAACGTTTTCTACATTTCAAACACAATCCCAGGATATTATTCCAAGAAGAGAGAGACAAATTGGAAAGTAAAATAAATTAAACCTTACAATGCAACCTTATGGTTGTCTCAAAAACGCTAGCATCGTAGTTCTTGTTAAAATCCAACGATGTTGCCACCCATCTGTCACAAGGAAATGGTAGAAATCAAAGTTAAAAGAGCAAGTGACACATAACTCTTCTAAGGCTCACTGAAATTCACAAACTTGCATAGAACATCAAGAAACTATAGTAAGGGACATATATCATGTCACCAGTTAGCAAACGACCCAAACCATGTAAGATATTTTGTCGATTGTGCTAATTAAATGAAGAGAATAAGGAATACATGGTCGAGAAACAATGAAAAATGAGGAAGGATATATTGGGAATGATAACTGGAAACAGAAATTAAACTTACTCTTTAGCCTTTTGGAATTGCTCATCAAGACCCATAATAAATAATGTATCAAGAGAATCTATCAGGGTTGCTCCAAGACCACCAAAACTATTAACACCGTCCTTTGATTGTGGCTGATGAAAAAAAAAAACTCAAACAGTTTAGTTGAGCAACTGATATGAAATAGGTTGAGAAAAATTCAGCATGAGTTGGTCCTTGGTATAGCACACCGAGTTTGGCTACAGAAATCATATTAGAAAAGAAAACAAACAAATCCTAGTCAAGCTTAAGTCTAAGATAAACACTTTTGACAGAAAAAAGTAACAGATACAATACATTTTCTCTTATGCGCTTAATAGTTAATCTCACAAGAAAAGCATATAACAGTCAACACTAGTCCGTGACTCTGTGATAAAGCAGAATAGAGGAAGGGGATTCATGTAACCACAAATGTAGTTGGGATAAGGCAAACAACTCTCAACACTCTACAATCCTAAAAAACTGGAAATGTTTTTAATTTGTGGAGATGATGGAGAGTCGAAGACCGAATTTAAGCTTCGCGATTGAAATTCTCCCAACTTCGGAAAACTTGGAACACAAACAACTCTCAAGAGAAGAACAATAAGCACCGAGACATAGGCATCTCAAGCAAGCCACGTAATTCATATACGGCCCGAAGAATTTGAAATGTTTACTGAGATCATTAAATCCATCAATTTATTCCTTCTAATCGTCGGTGCTCCTTCATTCCCTTCAACACTCTACAATCCTAAAAAACTTGCCACTTTTCCATCTCCAATCCATCATCGATGCCAATACCAAATATTTCAATCGGACCCATGACATATAAAATATATATATAACAACGATCACAAAGAAAGATCAAATCCGAGAAAATCGCGCAAGTAAATGAAGATACAAAACTTGTTTAGAAGCCAATATCTTTGATGATATAAACCTCCTAATCAGTGAAACTATAGTTTATAAAAGCGTATTAGGATGAAATTTAAGGGAAAAAATGATCGATTGTATTTGGATTCAAATGAAAAAGAAAAGCAAAGGACTGGGACCCACAAAATTATGTACCCTTATCACCGATCAATTTGCAATGAAAAACAACGAAGCCCCAAAACGATTCAATGCCACCAAAACAATGTCAATTTCAAAGCCAGGCCACAAGGACAAAATGTAAATAAAAAAGAATCAAAACCCATCAAATAAACCATGACAAATTAAGCATTTTCAAACTAAACTTCTAACAAATACATTTTAATAAAAAATTAGCTCTTCAAACAAATCAAATTAGCAAAAGTTATAGAACAGAAATGCATGCAAAATCAATCATTTCTTCAAAAGAATTCAGACTTTCAATAACATATTTTCACAACCAAGAAAACAGGAAAACAATCAAAACCTAAACAAAAATATGACAGATGAGTAATACCAAAATTAAATGGTTCTCGCTTCGGAGATGGCGAGGTACAGCGGCGAACAGCGGCGACGGCTTAGGGTGCGGTGACAGGTTAGGGTGCGGCGAACATCGACGACGGTTTAGGGCTTCGGAGGCTCCAATCTCCGGCAGACGGCGACGGCAGATCCGACGGCCTCGTCGCAGCCTCAATCGCAGCGACGACAGAGATTTAGGGTTTGGGAGAGAGATTTCGGTGAGAGATAGAGAGTTGACGGTGAGTGAGATCAGGTGAGAGAGAGCGGTGAGATTCCGGTGAGAGAGCGGTGAGAGAGAGAGCAGAGAGCGGTGAGAGAGAGAGCAGAGAGCGGTGAGGGTGAGAGAGAGAGAGCAGAGAGCGACGAGAGAGAGAGAGAGCAGAGAGTGGTGACGGTGAGAGAGAGAGAGCGGTGACGGTGAGAGAGATAGCAGAGAGCGGTGACGGTGAGAGAGAGAGAGCAAAGAGCGGTGATGGTGAGAGAGAGAGAGCAGAGAGCGGTGAGGGAGAAAGATTTCGTTGAGAGAGAGAGAGCGGTGAGGGAGAGAGTTTTCAGAGAGATTTCGTTGAAAGAGAGAGAGCGGTGAGGGAGAGAGATTTCGTTAAGAGAGAGAGTTGGTTGTGAGAATCGGTAGAGAGAGAGAGTTCTATTGTGGTTGGTCCCCATTTTTTGGGCATCTAGATCGAAGCACGCACGAATCTCGAGACGTAATGGACGGTTGTAAAAAAAAAAAAAGTTTTGGTGGGACTATTGGCGCCATTTTTCTGAGACGGAATTTAATTTCGTCTTTATTTCCGTCTCTGATCTCTCTTTATTCCATCTCTGAATTATTCCGTCTCAATTCCGTCTCAAACCATTTTTTCTTAGCAACGGAACTAAATTCCGTTGCTAATTTCGTTTCTAATTATCAATTTTTTGTAGTGTTCCCACCTAGCGCGCTATGTGCAGCAGAACCCAAAATTCTGCATTTCGAATTCTGGGTTTCCTCTACACATAGGCCATGGTGATGCCTTGGGGACCCTCAAACATATTACTAGAAGTTCCTAACATCAACCACAACACAAAACAACACCCCACAACATCAAATACATGAATTCATTGAATTGACCAAGCTATGTTAATGGAGTTACCTGGCTTGATAACTTGATCTTCTTCACCAACTTCATTAATTATTGAGTCTCCCCTCCTCTTGATCACTCCAGCAGCTCTCTTCTTGCCTTTCTTTATTGCCAAATCGTTGAGATTAAAAGCTTAAGTGATAAGTTTGGTTGACTTAAGATATATATATATATATATATATATATGATTGGAGTTTATTACACAATAGCCACACATCTATATACACTTACGTATCCCGAGGCTGAACTTATGGTCCACCTTCACACACTTGTCCCACAAGTCATGCATAAATGACTCCAAATCTATACTCACTTAGTCTCTAGCTTGGTCATACGTGTCTCGATGCACATCATAAGGCCATTGATTTATTTCACTAACTTATGCTTCTTATTTGAATAATAATCTGTTAGGGCATATGCCCTAGGTCAATCTACAAACATTGTTTATCTTATAATTTTAGTTAATAAAATAGAGGTTTTATTTGCTGTTTTATTATAAGTGATTGCATGTTTACCTTATAGTAATATCCATGGGTATTTGTTGAAATATCTTAAATGTCCCTAGTCGGCCATTATGCTGGGAACTATAATGAGTTAAGACTAGTGTGAATCTTGATTGATGGTCATGTGATGATCATGCGCATAGTGATACGAATCAAGATCATGAGTACTTATTAGGGAATAAGGTACTGGACCGACCCGCTATGAGAACACCACATGGATTAAGTCATAGGTGTACTCATGATAGATATATCATTTAGTCATTCGACTTGAGATTACCATAGACTTTAATATTAGGAGCAAGATAATTTGACACAATCAAATGTTGTCTTTAACCGAACAATTATAAAGGTTGTGATTGGTTACCGAGTGAATAATATTTGAAGGTGTGTAATCAAGATATAATTTGTCACTCTCGTATAAAGAGAGATATCTGTGGATCCCTTGATAAGATAGACTGATAATGGCCAAGTCCATATGAATTGATATGATCAATGTCACTTGGATGTTTTTCAGTTTACCTAAAGATCGAGACTAGTACGACTGAACATTACGGGTGACTTTCCATGCCTTATGTTTAATCAAAGAATATCGCACGACAAAAGGATATGACATATGTTATTAATTATGTTGTATCGATGTTGATATTCATGCTATGCCTTGCTAGAGACCGCTTATGACTTATGTACCAAAATGGTTTTTGGTTCACCGCCAATGTCGCATGAACCTATTGGGTCGCACACAAAGAATGACTTTGCACAATTTCAATAGGTCAAGAGTAATGAATTTTATATGATAAAATTCATGACATAAAAGCCCTTACGATTTGTTATATGATAAATTATTTAATAGGGGCGTATGTGTAATTTGCTTAAACTGCCTAAATACAATAGTTGTATTACGAATAGGATTTTCAGTGGGGGCTTATCTATACATATAAATAAAGGGTGAAACCTTAAATAATTAATACATACATCTCAGAAAAATAAAATTTACCTCGGTGTCAACTCCGGAGGTGTGGACAAGTACTTCAAATCATGACGGTCTAGTCAACGGTCATGTGACACGTGGCATGTGTAAATTTAAGGGTCGTTACAGCCTTCTCGCCTTATTAGAATTCCGTCATCAAAATCGAAACTAAGAGGAAACTCTAAAAGTAAACCTTACCAAAATCAAAATAGGTATGGAAAGTGTTCGCGTATATACAACTCCAACTCCCAGGTCAGTTCCTCGTCCCTGTGATGTTGCCATTTGACGAGAATTGAAGGTATTTCCTTGCCCCTCAATACCTTCACCTTTCGGTTTAAAATCTGAATCGGCTGCTCCTCATATGTAATATCATCTCTCAAGTCAATCTGACTCAAGTCTACCGTCAATCTTCGTCATTCTTTCGACTTGTTAAGTCGAAGCATAGAGATGTGAAACACTGGATGAACTCCGGCAAGCTGAGGAGGTAACTCCAACTCATAAGCCACCATATCGACTCTTCGCGTAACTCTAAACGGACCAATAAACCTAAGCGCAAGCTTTCCTTTGATTACAAACCATTTGTGATCCTTCAGAGGCGAGACTTTCAAATATACGTAGTCTCCCTCGGCGTAATGCAACTCGTCGTGGTACTTGTCGTAGTACTTCTTCTGTCTGTCTTGTGCACCCTTCAGCCACTGAAAAATCTTCCGTATCTTCTCAGTTTGATCCATAACAATCTCTGGCCCAACAGTCACCGCATCCTTAGGCTCTGCCCAACACAATGGCAATCTACATGGCCTACCATATAACGCCTTAAATGGTGTCATTCCGATACTGGCCTGAAAACTGTTGTTATAAGCAAATTCACATAAATCAAGATACTCTTCCCAATATCCTCCATACTCTAAAACACTCATTCTAAGCATGTCCTCTAACACTTGAATCAGCCCTTCAGACTGCCGTCTGTTTGTGGATGGTACGTCGTACTCATGTCAAGCCTAGTGCCAAACTGTGCTTACATGCTCTGCCACAACAATGATGTAAACTGCGGTCCTCTATCTGACACTATAGACAACGACACTCTGTGTAATTTAACTATCTCTTGCTCGTAGAGACTCCTTAATCTATGAACTCTGTCTGTAGTGGAAATTGGTATAAAATGTGCAGATTTCGTCAACCTGTCCATAATCACCCATATACTGTCATGTCCGCAAAGAGATCGAGGTAAACCACTGACAAAATCCATAGTAATGTGCTCCCATTTCCACTGCGGAATGGGAATTGGCTGCAGCAAACCTCCAGGTTTCCTATGCTCAGCCTTAATACGCTGGCATATCTCACACGCTCAAATAAACTCCGAAACATCGGCTTTCATCCCCGGCCACCAAAAGAGACGTTGCATGTTTGCGTACATCTTGGTCCGACCCGGATGAACAGAAAATCGCGAACAGTGAGCCTCCTGAAGTATCTAAGTGCGCATCTCAGCCACTGATGGAATCCACAGTCGTCCTCGAAACCTCAAACATGAATCTGTCGATCTACTCCATTCTGGATGATCCGAATTCTCAACCATATCGCTAAATCGTTGGTACAACTCCTCAGCTTGATGTTTGTCACGTACAGCCTGAATCAAAACAATCTGCATCCTCATCTGACTACAAATATGTATCCTAGTTGTAGTCGATATATCATCTGAACTCATCACTTCGGCGGCCTTGAGTAACGCATACTCGTGAGTCATATGACACACTACTACGTCAGCATTTGACCCTTTCCTGCTCAAAGCATCAGCAACAACGTTGGCCTTCCCTGGATGATACTCAAGTGCAAAGTCATAATCCTTCAGGAACTCCAACCAATGTCTCTGTCTCAGATTCAATTCTTTCTGAGAGAATATGTACTTCAAGCTCTTGTGATTAGTGAACAAAGCAAACCGCACACCATACAGGTAATGTCGCAAAATCTTCAATGCAAACACCACAGCGGCTAACTCTAAATCATGCGTCGGATAGTTCTTTTCATGAATCATGAGTTGTCGAGATGCATATGCAATCACCTTACCCTCCTGCATCAATACACAACCTAAGCCAACCTTTGAAGCATTTGTATACACAACCAAATCTTTCCCTGACTCAGGCAACGCCAAAACTGGTGCAGTCGTCAACTTCTCTTTCAAAGTAGAAAATGCCTGCTCGCAACTCTCATCCCAGTTAAATTTCACGTTCTTCTGAGTCAATCGAGTCATTGGTGCAGCAATTCGGGAAAAATCATGCACAAAACGACGATAATAACCAGCCAATCCCAGAAAATTGCATATCTCAGTCACTGTAGTCGATATAGGCCAATCGATCACTGTTTTAATCTTAGTGGGATCCATAGATACTCAGCTGGCTCCAACTACATGTCCCAAAAATCTGACTTCTTGAAGCCAAAACTCGCCTTTACTAAACTTGTCATATAAATGGTGTTCCCTCAAAGTGTGCAGAACTGCTTGAAGATGTTCCTCGTGATCCTCACGAGTCTTGGAATATATGAGAATATCATCAATGAATACAATCGCAAATCTATCCAGATAAGCCTTCATTACTCTATGCATGAGATCCATAAACATAGATGGTGCGTTAGTCAAACCAAACGACATAACTGTAAACTGATAATGGTTGTATCTCGTACCGAACGCAGTCTTCTCCCTGTCTTCAGCTCTAATTTTGAGCTGATGATAGCACGATCGCAAATCAATCTTAGAGAACCACTGAGCTCCCATCAGCTGATCAAACAAATCATCAATACGAGGAGACAAATACTTGTTCTTCACAGTCACCCGATTCAGCAGCCTATAATCAATGCACAACCTCAGGCTGTCGTCTTTCTTCTTCACAAATAAGACCGGTGTGCCCCATGGTGACATGCTTAGGTGATTAAACCCTAACTCCAACAACTTGTCCAACTGACTCCTCAATTCCTCCAACTCTCGAGGAGCCATCCTATACGACGATATAGAAATAGGTTTAACCTCAGGGACTAATTCGATGATGAAGTCAATCTCTCGCGGTGGCAATCCCGGTAGATCCTCGGAAAAACGTCAATAAACTTGCACACTGCCGGCACGTTTCCAATACAGATCTCCAATCTCTCAGTAGTACTCATGACACTCGCAAGCGTCTCAATCTTACTACTAGTGGCTATATTTCCTCTAGTGATCGGAAGTAAAGCAGCTATCCCCTGAAAACTGATCTCCGTACTATCTGACAATGGAATCATAACTGACTTGCCGTAGCAATCAATATGAGCATTATACGCACCCAACTAGTCCATACCAAGCAAAGCATCAAGCTCAAGAAACTCTAAGACTCTCAAATCTGCAGGCAAATTATGACCCTCTATCTCTACCGAACAGTCGACACACAACAAGTTCGGGTACATCTTGTCCCCAGCAGCTGTGCTAAGGATGAAGGGTCTACTAAGCCTACTGGGTCTCAACCCTAATGCATCTACCATGCGCCCAGAAATAAATGAAACAATCGAACCAGAATCAAACATGATATGCATCAAAGTACATAAATCAAAATCATACCCTTAGTGAGATTCCGGGAAGCTCCCTGATCTGGCTCAACAGTAACATGGACTCTCTCCCTCTGCTGCTGATGATGATGCGTCTGCACTCAACCTACCTGTGGACACAGACTCTGAAGATGACCTATATGACCGCATTTGAAGCATGTACGTTGCTCATTCGGTCTAGAAGACATCGCATGTGTTTGGCTCTGTCCATATCCCTATGCAGGTCTCTGACTCTATGTCTGTGCTTGTCCATACCTCTGTGTCTATCCACTGCCTCTACCTACATCCTTACTCTCAGAATGCTGCCTCTATGACTGCTGCACGGATCGAGTAGCCTATGGTGATTGGCTAGCAAAACTCGGCACTGGTACAGGTGAAACATGAGTGGTCTGAGCAGGTCGTGCTAGTACTAAAGGAAACACTCTGGGCTCTACTATCTGTAAAGCCATGTTTGTTATTTTTCCTCTTCCTGTCTTTATCAGATCGGCTGTCTGACTGTGCCTCCGGTCGGGTAGGTCTAGCCTCCTCATGATGTGTACGTAAATAAACCTCCTAGCTAAGCTCCTCTCATAAGCCCTCTGCAATGTATCTGGCTCAGTGGAGACAATGACACCTCCAATCTCGAGTAGTAATCCCTCAGTGAAATAGTACACCTAGTCGGTGTCTGAATCTGCCACCTTTCCAACATACGGAAGGAGCTGTAGGTAACGTCCCATGTAACCCATGACAGACTCATCAACATACTGTCTTAATGAGGTGAATTGATTCCTCTTCTCCCTCGGTACAGTAAGAGGAAAATACTTCAACTTGAACTGCCTCTTAAAGTCTGCCCAATCCTTGGGTATTGCTCCTTTGGTAGCAACCATCGTCGTCCACCAGTCGTCTACCTCTCCCAGAAGCATCGATGAAGAAATAGAGGCTTTCATGTGTTCCTCAGTAGCAATGATACTGTGCACCTTCTCATAGCTCTTCAAGAACTTCTCAGCAGCCTCCAAATCTGTACCACCGTGAAACTCCGTAGGATTATGCCTCTTAAACTCTCGCAACTGCCTAGCCTCCGCTGTCGCCTTAGTGCCCTTCTCTACTGATGTAGCAGGCACTTTCTCAGTGTGGACATGAGGTACAACTGTATTCTCTAGTACGACTGCGATAATTGTAGCAGCCGCAATAGTAGTCGCTACAATCGATGTATCCGTCTCCTGAATAGCAGGCAATGTCGATGAAGCTGGTGGTGACGGTGTAGCCGTAGTCCGTGCCCTAAGTATCTTCATAATTTCCTCCAATCGCAAATCTTGGGACGTGACTCTCTTTGACGAAGTACGAACCTCCTCAGCACTCGCAAATAGAGGACCCGTAGCCCCACTATCATCACTAGGTCCGGTCTGATCCGTCATTGCAATCTACAATAGAAAGCGAATCCCCAAATCAATGGATAGGTGCTGATATAATATATTACAACGCAACAAATATAACATATAAGATTAAATTTTACTTTTCCCCAACTCTCCTCACTTCCCAACGAAGATTCTAAGTCAGGATCATAAGGTTCCACTCTAGGTTCCAATTATGTCTTATGTTGTTAACATTTAAACTTGCTCTGATACCAACTGTGACGGCCCCAAGTTTCCATAAAACTGGGCCCCGCCCGGCCTAAACCCACGTAGACCTCCGAGTCGTTCCTCGCAAAGTCAAGGCACGCCTAGTCAGCCTCCAATAGTTACCTTCTCATTAAATTTATATTTTAACATTGAGTTATTATGTTATGTCTTTTACAGAATAGTTTGCAACGGAATTAAAACTATGACAAGGTTAAATAACTCAAATTTAAATAAATGTGAAACAACCTACAGTGTGGAACCCTGAAATCAACTGGTAAACATGCATATTATATATCACCAGATCCCAATATGTCCCAGTGTAATAAAAAATAGTAATATACAATAATTACAACCAAAAATGGAAAACATACTATCTTGCAAAGGAAGGAACCGCTCCACATATCCTCATAGGAAGTCACCAATCATCGGTCCTTTCCCCTTGCTCGTCTTTGTCCGATCTGCACCCACCGTCACAAATTAGATGGTGAGTACAGTAAAGTAGAAAGTAATAACCAAAAAGATATAAACAATAATTCATGAGTCATTTAAAAATAGTCCAAATATCATGCAAGTATCATAAGACAGATAAAAGATAAAAAATGCATGATAAACAGACTGACAGATATGCACGACGAAAAATGAGTGCCTAAGAATCAAAAGAGGCACACTAAGTGGTCTTAAATCCACAACAATCTACAACAATCCAGTACTCGGGGAAAACTCATGTTCGGTTGGGTAGCTGCACCCCCGCAGGTAGTGTTCACGTTTGCCCGACTAGCTATAATCCAAGGAGTACCTTCTCGACACACTTAAACTATAGATACTTAACCAAGGAAATAAGAATGGAATTCCAAGAAAAGGCATTTATCAATAAAGAAAATAAATACATAATATGAATTACTACGCATTCCCTTAACTGGTTTACTTACTTATATCAGACTCGCGTTATCCCTCCCTCGCGGCTCGGACACGCTCCACAAAATGATCACCCGCACTCCTGAGACCTCCCCTTAGGTTCGTGAGGACCTAAAACATGTTTTAGACCGAATTATAGTGTTTTGAAGATTTTGGAAAATTTTAAATTTATGTTCTGCCAGGGAAATTAGCAGACTAATTCTGATATTAGCGTGCTAATTTCAACATTAGCACGCTACCTCATATATATAGCGCGCTAATCAATATTAGTGTGCTAATTTTTGACATTAGCGCGCTAGATTTCCCACCTAGCACGCTATGTACAGCATAACCCAGAATTTTGCATTTCGAATTCTGGGTTTCCTCTACACATAGGCTATGGTGATGCCTTGGGGATCCTAAAACATATTACTAGAGGTCCCTAACATCAACGACAACACAAAACAACACCCCAAACATCAAATACATGAATTCATTGGATTGACCAAGCTATATTAATGGAGTTACCTAGCTTGATAACTTGATCTTCTTCACCAACTTCACTGAATTCTTGAGTCACCCTTCCTCTTGATCACTCCAGCAGCTCTCTTCTTGCTCTTCTTTCTTGCCAAATCATTGAGATCAAAAGCTTAAGTGATAAGTTTGGTTGACTTAAGATATATATATGATTGGAGTTGATTACATAATAGCCACACATCTATGTGCACTTACGTATCCCGAGACTTAACTTGTGGTCTACCTTTGCACACTTGTACCACAAGTCATGCATAAATGACTCCAAATCTATACTCACTTGGTCTCTTGATTGGTCATACGTGTCTCGATGCACATCATAAGGCCATTGATTTATTTCACTAACTTAGGCTTCTTATTTGAATAACAATCATGTTCACATTAAAGCTATATACACAACTATAGTTCGTTCAAACTAAACTTACCACGTAAGTCGCTACCTTGGTCCCACGTCAACACGCAACTCGAGGTACGTCCCCGCTCATGTCTCGACTCACCGAATACCCCGCGTACACCTTACTCGCAAATTCGACACAACAAATAAATATACAATTGGACATTAAAAAGTCACATTTGGGTATAAATAATTAATACATACATTACTGAAAAAAAAATTTACCTTGGTGTCAACTCTAGAGGTGTGGACAAGTACTTCAAGTCACAACGGTCCAGTCAACGGTCCTGTGACACATGGCATGTGTAAATTTGAGGGTCGTTACAAATTGAGTTGGGTCAAAAAGCTATTGATTTGGGTTAAGCTCTCCAAATTTGAGAACCAATGGGTTGTTTCAGTATTTGGGTTCTATATTGGTAAACTCGATTAGACCTAAACCAACCATGACTACACTAAGTAATTGTAAAAGATTTAGTCTATTTAGATATAGTTGATTAATATATACATAACAAAATCTTAAATCTCAATCGATCTCAAATATCTTTCGAAAGATTTTCTTTCACTTGTATGGTATCAATCAACAATAGCTATAATTTAACCATTTTTTAAATGATATATTGATATATTAATATAAGCGGAAACATGATATATTGATATATTTACTTATATCAAGTTGAACTTTTTGGACTTGTCCACCTTTTAATAATTTAATCATTTTTTAAATGGTTACTCTTTTATTTTATCTTTAGACTTCAATTTGATTTTACTTTGAAGAACTATCTATAATTTGCATCTTGTTTTTCGTAGGCGAGGAACTTCATATATGGTTTAATAATTGTGCTTCAATATTAGTTTGATGACAATGCTATATTTTTGTTGCCTCTTGATCATATTTTTGTTTGGTTTATTTTATTTTGAAGTGAACTAGAACTTGAGAAAAAATATTATGGTCTATAAAATCAACCCGATGGTTGAAACCAACCTAACCCGAATTTATAGAGTCAGATTTGTTTGATTTTAAAGAGCCAATTAGTTTGATTTGGTTCTATGAAAATACAAACTCGAATTATACGGTTCGGTTTGTGTTTGAGGCAAAACTTGAATCAACCCAACCTTTGTACACCCTTGCCCACGGGGTGTTGGGGTGAAATCGATGGCTTTGAAATCGAAAAGTCAAAAATAGGTTCAACAATCTGCCGGCGTCATATGTTATGCACCACGGCGTTGGGGATCGTTGGAGCGAATCATAGAATTCCCAATAGTGTCGTGACCAGCGTCGTACCTCCTGTGAGCGAGGCACTGGCGCGACGCTGGGTACGAATTCATAATTCCATATCTGAAATTCAATTTTCAAATTCTCCAACAATTGACGTCGACCCCTAAGGGTCCAAATCCGATCAAAATGATATAAATCGCTCTTTTGAAACCACACGATCATTCCTATTCAATCAAAGAACGTATTCAACTACAAATCTACCATTAAAACATAGATTTTGCAAATCTAATGGAACAAACCAAAGAAGATGAGACAGAGATGACCCAAATCATGAAACAAGGCATAAGGGTTCGTCTTCCATCTGAAAACTCTAAGAGAAACCATGATTTCAACCCAAAATCGAATAAGTGAACTAAATAGAGAAAATTAGAGAAGATGAGATAAGTTGTTTACCTTGCTTTGTAGGATCTTGATAAGAGTTCCCTCTCCTCCACTAAATCCACTAAGCAAGTGTTCTAAGGTTCCTTCTAGATTTCTCCCGTAGCAATTTCAAACAAAAGTGGCTTGAAACCCCAATTGTGGTTTAAATACGTAGTTAATGAAATTTGGGTTATGTTGACCAGATCAAAACCCCACATCTCATCTTGATGCACTTAAGTACTATGATGATCCTAGTGTCCTCTTTTAGTCCATCCTAATTTCTCGTATTTTACATAAATACCCTTATGTATGTTTAATTATCAAAGTTACCCTTTTTCTTTATTTAATTTAGCGCTAATGATCAAGAATATCCTAACCTTTAGAAATTGTATCAATTATATTCTAACCTTTGAAATTGATCAATTCTATCCTAACCTTTTTGTTTTACTATTAATTATATCCTCAATTAATATGGGCACTTTTTCTTACATAATATATGTCAACGCATGATTCTCTTCAACTTTACACCTTTAAAGTTTATTCATACATATGCATTAGAGGCTTAGAGCTCAATATTCATAATAAATACTTATGTATACCATACACGTATAGTTGCATATACATATGCCTACACATAAATAATCTAAAGATTCTTTTGCCAAATTAAACAAACCTTCTAATTAGTATTAGATGTCATTTTCGTCGTATGTATATACACATAATTTTCAACTTACATTAGTGATTTATAAACTAATTAAATTATTAATGTATATATCATTGATTTATAAATTGTTTTTTTTTGTGAAGCCTCATACACTTAATTTTTACATGTAGCTTAAAAGATTTTTTTATAAATTGATCAATGTACTTAGATAATCATGAAAATAAAGTTAAAAGATTACGTTGATTTCAAAGTAAAAGTACCCAAATTAATTGAGGATAAAATTGATAGTAAATTGAAAAGGTTAGGATAGAATTGATAAATTTCAAAGGTCGGGATATAATTGATACAACTTGTAAAGGTTATGATATTTTTTATCATTTGGCCTTTAATTTACTTTACACGTCCTTTAGGCTTTTTTTTATTTACTTAGGCTTATATTCCCAGCTAAATCAACTAAATATTATATAGTACACACGTTATTCACACCATTACACGCATATCATGCATATCTACCAAATTAACCTTAATAAAGGGACAACTTATCCTAATCGAGTTTTGGGACGTTACATGTTGCATGGTTTTACTAGGTTCACCTTGGCTCGGTCCTTGGGTATATTGTGACTCACTAATTAGGTTTTTATACATGGAATAGAAGTCTATTATATATGGGTAGTTAGATTTGTTCACCGAACCTTAGTAATATTGGTCCTTATGAGCTTATAATTGAAACAAATATATGCCTCTTAACAGACGAGATTGCTCTTCGTGAGTTTGTAATCACCTATTTGAGCTTAAAATTAGGAGCATAATAAATATGTTTATCCTGTAGTGACGATTAATTATGTTACACTGCCATTAATTAGCAGTGTAATAAAGACTTAGTTTTAATCAATTGATGATACATATATGTCCTCAATTATGGAGAATCAATCAAGTATATAGCTAATCGGATTGACTAATTGTTTCTTTTTTTTTGATAAAAAGTTTGTATTTATATTTCATTTAATAATGAGATTATTTAGTACAACTATAGCTACCATACATTTGGCCATTTGGCTAACATATATACGAGAAAACCACGTCATTAAATGAGCAGCTTCATTCGTTTGCCTACGAACCCTGAACCCCCCAAAGGAGAAGAAAATCAAACTTTCAACTAGAGAAGAAATCTAAAACTTCCAACAAGGGAAGAAAATTACCTATTTAATAAAAAAAATACCAATGAAAAGTATCAATCCAATAGGCATAGGCGCAAATCCATACATGCACAAGCAGCGTATGTAAATGAAGATGTAGAATTGAAGATTTGGCTTATGCTAACGTTGAATTTGATAACTGCAACATGAAAGGAACTATTCATCGATCTCATCAAATCTAATCAAATATGTTTGACGAACAAAAAGAAAAGTGATATCATTGAAACCACCGCCGATAAAAAAAGATGATCTACGGTGGTTCAAAAACTATATAAAATCACAAAAAAGAGCCAAAGAATAAGAAATAACTTTTTAGGGTAGAGGAGGCGACTGAGTAACTATCCTGCATTCCTCTGGCAGCACCGAATCGATTAATTGTTATACATTTGTTATTTAATTATCAACGTATCTTTAACTTTTTTCAAAAGAAATTATCAACATGCATTGATCATTTCTCAAAAGATATATGCGCTCGAAACACAACATTTTTTTATTTTTTTAATTTAAAGTACGTAAATATATATTGGCAAAATTAGGCTTTTGAAAAGCAACGGCTTTAACAAAATCTATACTCTTTTAAAATGTAATGTTGAAGGAAAGAAGCAAAATTGTTTTTTGTTTGGCTATCTATCTTACAATAGCTAGAAATTTCTATAGACGTTACGTGCCTAAATTTTGATCTTTGGAACTCTCCTTTTGGTTGGATTCTTCCATCCTTATTTAATTAGTGAGTTCGGTACAGATTCCAGAAGAAAACGAAATTTGCGACCCCAATTTAAAAGCAATCTCTTTCAATCATTCATTAATTAATCTCATGGTGTGGTATATATATGCATGATATAGGCTTCTTCAAAATATTCAAACATTACTGCTCTACTACAACATATTCATGAGGATATATAAATGTAACACTCAGTGATCTTCACTTTTTTTTTTTTTTTGAGGAAGTGATCTATCACATAATATACTTGCATAAAGATACATATACACATTTGATAGGATATGATCAACATGTGTATATACATATCAATATGTCATGGTCATGGGGGCGGCTACCGACCATGCAATACTCTTCTGTCAGAGATGAAGACAAACTGGGAAGCCAAGTCGTGTTCGGAGAAAACGACCTTTAATTAGTCTTCATATAGCAGTGACTGCGGAAGGTCCACCCTATTGAATTAATTTCATGCACATATTCCTCTCAAATTTGCTTTGTTGGTTAACAATGAATTGGGAAATCATTGTGGATATGACCCCTTAGATTAAAATATAATGTCATGTTAATTACCATATAACTATATTGGTAGTACATATATATGTACACCTGGGAGTTTAATAATATGTGCAATATTAGAATTATATATATATAAGATCGATTTGATGTTTTCAGAAAAAAAAAGAAGAAGAAAAGATCGATTTGATCTTAATCCAAAAGGTCAAAATACATATCACATATTACAAAAAAATATTATATTATACAATTTTTGATAAATATTGTTAAAAACTACATATTGTTAAAACTTATTTAATATATATTTAGCATTTTGCAAAATACTCTTTATCATAAAAATAGCATGCAATGTTGTAATAAATTCTTTATTTTCATTGGTTGAAAAATTTGATGTATAGTTGTTGTAAATGTAATTGGAAAGTGGATGACCCTTCCTATCCCAACCTTTTGTAACACCTATTTAATTGTAAGTTAATATTGCATTATATCTAAGTGTAACTTGTGCCCTTTGGTCTTCATCTCATTATGACCAAAAGGGCTATATAAAGGGGTCCTCTCCATGTAATGTGTACATCAAGTTGAATGAAAGATTTCTCTATTTTTCTCTCTTCTATTATCTTGTTCAAGCTCTAGTTCATAATCTTTACTTTCCTTGCTTTAGTCTTAGTTAGTTTTACAACACGTTATCAGCACGTATTTGTTCGGATCGAATAGTCTTAGAAAATCGAGAAGATTTTCAAAGAACATAAAGCTTGGAAGGATTAATTTTTACCTTAAATCTCATTTTGGTATTATGGTTTCTTTTATGATTTTTAAGTTGCATGTATGTTGCTAATTGATGTCAATCTCTTCAATTCATCGTTCATCATACATTCGTCGCCTACAAAATACGCTGGCCCATATATATAAATTTTATGAATATGATTTTTTTTACTTAAATCATTTTGAATTATATATATATGTATTATTCGCACTAACCGATGGGCACACACTAGGCACGTGAAAACAAAATATTTTACTATGAAAAGCATAAATTTTATGTGTGTTAATTTATACGCTTTGAATAATTTATATCTTTTCAAATCATTTTTTTGTGTAAGAAGTTGATTATTTTCATTGTTAGTTAAGCAATGTTGCCATATAGTTATACCATGTTAATATTATTTGTGCATCATTCATATATTTTAAATAAAAAAAATATCTTTTGTAAAGAGCAACATAAAAGTTAGCTCTCATATATGGTTCAATTAGATCAATATATGACACACACAATGTTCTCTTGCATAGTTCATTTTTTTTAAAAAAAAAAATTCCTATAATTTCCTTGCATGCGAGAGTGAAACTATAAATTTGAACCGTTGTAAATATAGTGGTAATAAAAAAAACTGTAGTGAAAAACTATTACATTCTATTTTGCACCACCTATACTTTGCCTTAATTAAATATCACTTTTTTTTTATAATCCCATGAACTTCTATGTGTCAATTGTGCTTGTGATTAACAATTTGATAAATCTAACTCTCTTGATATCTACTAAAAGGAAGAGTTTTCTTTTAATTAAAATGATGACATACGAATGGTCTCTCCTTCATTTTCTTTTAGACAGATACATTAATATTAAATTTTGATGAATTTTAGTAATTTAATTACTAATTTGCTTTACTAATTAATTGTCTTGCATGCATGTGCAAGTTAAACTTAATTCATTTACATTTTATTATATACACCATTCCCATATGCAAACATTATTTTTAAATTAGAAAATTAACAATATATAGATTGAAAATCAAAAGATGTGGAGCTACTGGCTCTAAGTTGTCTTTAGACAAGTTCATATGGTGGTAACAACGCTACGTATTGTTAAATATTTTATAAAATATCAAGTATATATTATCTATGCAAGACACATTATATATACGTCACGTTGATTGCGAAAATATGCTATGTAGTTGCATCTTTGTATGATTTTGTACACAATAAATCAAAAATCAATAAGTGACATATAATTTTTCTCGTAAGATTATTAACGATTAACTATGTTCTATTTTTTATTTTTATAATACAAATAATACTATAAGTTTTAGTTGATAGTAGGTAAGCCTTGTCCCCGGTAAAGCTAAACATTGAAAGGGAGACGGGTTATCCCGTTCGAAGAGGCATGGTTGTAAAGTAGACTTTCGTCTCGCCACCCAACCTGGAGGCTGTCCCACCAACTCTTACAAGTTGTATATTTTGTATCTTAAATAATCCAGTCGTGAACATGTGTTTAATCGTATATTATGTATTTTACATAAAAAGGAGAAAACTATTTAACTTTATTTCTATTTTTCAAATAGTATTCAATCATATATAATAAAAGTTGTTGCCTTAATATTATTATTAATACTAATATTTATTCGCCCACATATTTATAGAGATTTGAAAAGTGAATATATCACTTTATAATTATCCTTTCACCTTATAGAGCTATGAATAAAACAAAAATTGATGATGCTCCAAAAAGCTCTAAATGAGCGGGTGAGTCTCAAGTTACAATACTTATATCAGTCGAATATGAATTATAATTCCACAATTATAATCACCTATTGGTTGAGGCTATGCGGAAATGTGACTGATAATGCAATGATATAAAAAAACCCACGTGGTACACCTCAATATATTATTACAACAAAATATCGAGTGCATATATCAATTCAATATGATATGTGTTCAAACCATGAGCTAAATAAAGGCAATGAATTTATGTCTTGATATAAAAGAGAGTATTTCTCAAACTTGAACTTAGCTAAGGCTAATGTTCAGACAATATCTAATACAACAAGGCATATCAATGAGAGATTTATATCAATTTAGCTCTCAATTCATTATCTTATAAGATGCCTTAAGCTCATAATAGTGGATTTTTTAATTAGGCAAAACTCATCATTTTGTCCCTGAACTTTATGTTTTTTATGCTTTTGGTCCATGAACTTTTATTACTATACATTTGATCATCGAACTTACACATAGATTTACATTTAGTCCTTCCCCCATTTAAAGTGTTAAATTACGCGATGCGAGTGATAAAAGTGTCGCGTGGCTAGTCAAAAAAAGTAAAATAGTTTATGTTACTTCACCGAACGACTCACATCGATCAACAAAAGTCAAAAAAATTAATTTCCCTCAAAAACATAAAAAACTCAAAGTTTAGGGACCAAAAACATAAAAAACTCAAAGTTTAGGGACCAAAAACATAAAAAACTCAAAAGTTCAGAGATCAAATGTACAAAAATGAAAGTTCAGGGATCAAATGTACACTAATGAAAGTTCAGGGACTAAAAGCATAAAAGTCTCAAAGTTCAAGGACCAAGAAATATGTTTTGCCTTTTTGTAGCAAATTTTGTTGATGTCACTATGATGAAGCAATTTGCCTACCATTATGGGGAGATATAAAACGAATTCAAAAGGAATGGCGTGAAATTGCATGAAACGTATCAAATTTGTTGCATTATGATCCATGTATAAATTAATATGAACTTGAAAGTTCAAACGATCATTCAGTAGCAACAAGTTATGAATCAATTACTTGATGCAATTACTAATATGAAAGAGGGACAAAATCATATATTGCAGCATTAAAGGTTCATATAGGAAATAATGTCCTTGGCAACAAAATGCATACACTAACAAAACGCTTAAAGCGTAAAAGACCAGATATTGCATTTTTATGACGCAGCTCTTCAACTACTTGAAGAAATTGAAATAGTGTTATGTACACTTTTTGTCATCTTCGAGTTAATTATAAGTGGTATGAGTTTGTTTTATTCAAAAGGGTAAAATTAAGTTTTGCAAAGATTTGTTGCAAAATAATATAAGATGTCTCACCCATGTGAACATGAGGGGGAGAATCAAAATGAGTTATTGATTAGTGCATTACACTCTTTTTCCCCTTAGCTAAGGTTTTATCCCACTAGGTTTTCCTAGCAAGGTTTTTAACGAGGTGATCCTAACAATATTAATACTCCATTGTCAAAATTGATTAGTGTATTGTACTCTTTTTTCCCTTAGTTATGGTTTTATTCAACTGGGTTTTCCTAATAAGGTTTTTAATGAGACAATCCTATCAATATCATGCTCTGTATCAACATTGATGAGAACGATGTACTTTTTTCCGATGCTGGATTTTTTCCCAAATGTTTTTCTCAGTAGAAGTTTTAACGAGACATATTATCTCAACAAGTGTCATCCAAGTGGGAGTGTTGTAAATGTAATTGGAAAGTGGAGGACCCTTCCTATCCCAACCTTTTATGACACCTATTTCATTGTAAGTTAATATTGTATTATATCTAAGTGTATTATATCCCAACTATATAAAGGGGCCCTCTCCATGTAATGTGTACACCAAGTTGAATGAAAGATTCATCTGTTTTTCTCACATCTACTATCTTGTTCAAGTTCTAGTTCATAGTCTTTACTTTCCTTGCTTTAGTCTTTGTTAGTTTTACAACAATATTAATTTTTTAAATAGTATAAAACTAAGAATTTTGTAAAAGTTATGACTTATGATGCATACACTACAAAAGTATAAGTTTTAATAGTCTTCAATTGAGGAGAAAGAAGAGTTTAAGGGAAATAAGTTGAATATAAATTTGATTAAGGGCTACCGTTTCTCGAATCAACCCCGAGATTCCGAGAAGCATTGATAGCTAGCCCTACGCTCTACGGAATCAGAGATCAAGAAATTAAGCTTATTACATCAGGTATGATGTGTTGTAGATGATTTTTTGCATGTGTTTTGGGGACGAAAAATTGGGGGATTTGTTGACTTGATGTTTTTTTTTAATGAAAAGGAGGCGATACTCCATTGCTATATATAAATATTTGAAAAATTTATGTACAAGCAAGAAATACAAAAAAAAGGGTTGTACAATTTTAAACAACAAAACGCCCCATCCAACACATTAACTCCATATTTCCAAACTAAAAAAGATATCACAATGTTGACTTGGTGTTTGATCGTTGTGGGTTTCGGATTGGTGGGTTTTGTTAATGATAAGTAATATGAGATTAAATCTCTTGTTGATTCTGCACTCTATGACGGTTAGGGAACACCTCTATACAACAACAACAACATAGCCTCAGTCCCACATTAACTGGGGTCGGCTACATGGATCAAGCTTTTCCATTGTGCTCGATTAAGTGCAATTGATGGTGAGCTTTGCAAACCATTCAAATTCTTAGGGAACACCTCTATATGAATATTAATTAAAATGGCAACCTAAACGAGACATTGATTAGTTCCAACCTAAAAGGGAAAGACAATCAATTACTACATTTCAATGAATGAAATAGAATAGAAACTACATTTCAACCTAAGAGGCACGACTTCTGGGTTAATTTCACAGATGGTCACCAAACTTTATAGTTTGTAACACTTTGGTCACTAAACTCACGTTTGTATCAAATATATCACTCAACTTTATAAAAGGTTTCACAAAAATCACTGTAGCCATTCTTTGGTCAAAAATCCGGCGACTTTGCTTATGTGGCGCCACGTGGGATTTCGTTGGAGGTCACTAAACTTTGTGAGTGATGACGTGGCGAATTACCAAAGTGTTGAATTGATATTTATTGGCGCGCCACATAAGCAAGGTCACCGGATTTTTGATCAAAGAATGGCTACTGTGATTTTTGTGAAACCTTTTATAAAGTTGAGTGATATATTTGATACAAACGTGAGTTTAGTGACCAAAGTGTTACAAACTATAAAGTTGAGTGACCATATGTGAAATTAACCCCACGACTTCTCCACTAAGGGGGACAACTACCTTAAATTGATGAAAATCACTCGCCTGAGGTGACAAAACTTAAAACAAAAAAAAATCCTAATAGAAAAAGAATTATATAAAGAAGGAGACCACTACAAACATGCCAATTAAAATGGATTGTTAACGGCGTCACAAACAAAACTCCGCCACAGTACTGTCGTTGCCAAGACTCTGCCTGCATCATTGGTGTCTGGGTGGTATAACAACCCTCGCGTCACCGTTGGCAATGCATTGTTGTTGTCGAGTACTGTTGTTGCTACTTGCACTTTGTCATCACTCGCACATTGCCGAGAGCCATCAACAACCCATAAGCACCTCACAAAATCCAAAAACCTCTCTTCATTATGGCTAGATCTCACCTTCGATCTTCCACTGTATCACTACATCATATGCCTCATATCTCTTAAAGAGCCTTAGATCTATAAAGATAATTATTGGGCCCACCTGCGCCTTTATCTGCGGGTCCGTGGATCTTACCAGTACTGATATTGTCCCCAACTTAATTAACCATCGTGCACTCATAGGTGTGGGGTTTTACTTTAAAAGGCCTCGGTACTATTTGCGAATAGATAACCACTTAAATATTTTTTTATTAAATCATACTTAACTAACGTGAGACTATATTCTGGTCCGCAAATCCCAACAATAACTCTAGCTCTAAGAAAGAAGGAGATGAGAGGAAGAATAAGGCAGCACAACACGAAAAAGAAAAGGAAAAAATTAATTTAAAAGCGACAGAAAGGCATTGCCATGTTGAGAATAAGGTCAATCGCATGTACATATACAAATGTCAATGGATTAGAGAAAAATCATGCTTGTAGCCTTGTACCAATTTTTAAAAATCAATGAGACATTTAAAGTTGTTCAAACTACCAGTGAATTAAACTTATGCGTCATACTATAAAACTTTGGGTGGGGATAATTGACAATAAGCTAAGAAGAAAAACAACAATATCAGAGAGCCAATTTGGCTTCATGCCCGGAAGGTCAACTACGGAGGCAATTTTTCTTGTAAGAAGATTGATGAAAAAAATATAGAGAAAATAGAATAATCTTCATATGGAATTTGTAGATTCAGAAAAAGCATATAATAGAGTTGTTATAGATGTTCTTTGGTAGTTTCTAGAAAGAAAAAGAATGAGTGCTAGATACATAGACACTATTAAGGATATGTATGAGGAAGTAGTAACAAGTATAAAGACATTGATTTGGAGGAACTAAAAAAATTCATTACGATAGGAGTACATCAAGGATTGGCTTTAAACCCATATATCTTTACGCTAGTTATGGATAAACTAACTAGGCATATTCAAGAGGATATACCATTGTGCATGTTAATTGCATATGATATTGTTTTATTTGACGAAACAAGAAATGAAACGAATAGGAAATTAGAATTTTGGAGGAATACATTAGAATCTAAAAGCTTTAAGTTGAGTAGGACGAAGACCGAATACATGCACTATATGTTTAGAAATACTAGACATCGAAATAATGGAATGGTAAAATTAGGGAAAATAGAAATTCCTAAGGTGAATTATCACTTTAGGTATATAGGATCAATAATACAAAATGACAACAATATTGAGAATGATGTCACACATAGAATTCAAGCTGAATGGAAGAAATGAAGGAGTGCAAAAGGTGCGATCTGCAATTGGAATATCCCTACAAAGTTAAAAAGAAGATTTTATAAGACTGCAATTAGACTGGCTATGCTCTATGGAAGTGAATGTTGGGCGGTAAAACAAAAACAATTATATAAAAGGAACGTAACATAAATGAGTATGCTTAGGTGGATGTGTGGTAAAACTTGTAAAGATATAATAAGAAATACATAAATTGAAAGAAAAGTAAGAGTAGCGCCAATTAACACAAAGATTAGAGAAAGGCGGTTGCAATAGTTTGGATACATGTTACCTGCAAAGAAGACCTACAAACGCCTCCACTATAGACCTTGACTCAATTGAAACTGAAAAAATTTGATGAGGTAAAGGTAAACCAAAGTTAACTTGGACATATTAATTAGAAGATATTTAAATGATTTGGAAACCTCACCATCAATAGCACTAAATTGAGCATAATGAAAGAGTTTGACTCATGTAGCCGACCCTAATTAATTTGGGACTGAGGCTATGTTGTTGTTGTTATTGTCATCATTGTTGTCGTTGTCAAGTTAATATTAAGTCAAACTCAATACCATCCTCCAATATTTAGGTTAGGCATAACACAAATTCTAGTGGGTTGTTCTACCATGTGGTCATCAATATATATAGTTTTCTTTTTTCAAAAAAAGAAAACACTGATTATTATTGATAATTACTCTATACATATGCTCTAAGTATTTTAGTAACTCTTAAGAAACAAACAACAAACAAACAACAATGAAAGCCTCAATCCAAAATATATTAGTTAGAATATCTTTTATTAATTGCCTTCAACTTAATACTTAATGGCGTGCTTACAAATCCTTTAAATACTTCATAATCAATGTATCCTTAGGGTGGCAAAAGTTGTCTAGACCCGTTTGTCCGGTTTTGTCCGGACCCGTTATAAACGGGTTCGGGCAATATTTTTGTAAAAAACATACGGGTCTGCACAATTTTTTGTGTCCGTTTAAAAATACGGGACCGGGTCCGGGCAACAATTTCAAAAAAAAAAAACGGGTACCCGTTTAACGATTAATTTGGACTATTGAGATGATATCTCTTTTTTTGAAACTTTTGTGATGTGGGCATGCAATTTTAAAACTTAGACAATAGTGATGTGATGCTTTGCCTTGCATTCCTTGAAGATTTTTTTATCTATGATGTTTATATTGGAAATTAAAAAATTGTGATGTTATGTATTTATTTTTTGGTAATTGAATGTTAGGTGACATGTAGTTGAGGTTTTTTTTAAAAATAATTGATAAATAAAATATTTAATCATATTTAATAATAAAAATCGGACAAAACGGGAGCCGTATGTTTTACGAAAATACGGGTTTGGACAAAAAAAAAGTGTCCATTTTAAAAACGGGAACGAGTCCCGACACTAATTTTAATCATTATAAGGAGGGATGTCCGGTCCCGTTTATGTCCGGTCCCCTTTTTTTGCCATCCCAGTATCGTAAGTTAGCTTAGGTCTACTATGAGTTCCAAGAAAATATATCTCCTCTATACATATTTCTTTTTTTTGTCCAATCCTCTATACATATTTCAGGTTCCAAAAAAATTGAATTGAAGCAAGAGTACTTTACGTGGAACAATTAACTCCTTAATGAACTGGTACATCGGTTCATGCAGTGTTGTACTGTGCCACTGATTTTTTTTTTTTTTTTTTGTAAGATACCACCGATAATAATAATAATAATAATAATAATAATAATAATAATAATAATAATAATAATAATAATAATATTTTTTCTGACACTGATAGAAAGTCACACAACTGTTCAAAAACCATCGATGTATTTTGAGATCTAGCATATACTATATGGTTTCCAAACATATAAACATCTGGCTTCAATAGATATATAATAATAATATTTTGTGTTTACTACAATGAGAATCAAATATAAACCCATGTCATAAGTACACTATTTACAACCATTGGATTCTAATCCAACACATTAATATATGAGTCATAAATGCACTAAACATTTAATGAGCAACACATTTTGAAGGGTTCTCATGGCATGGGTATATATTTGGGCTCCATTGCAGAATTTCTTTTATATATATATATATATATATAAACATATAAAGGGCAGTGAGAGAGAGAAGGAGAGAAGTATACTCTTATAAAAAATTAAACAATTGAAAAGAAAAAGGAGAGAGAAATAGAGGGGCACAAAAATGAATGGTTAGCCGGATTACTTATAAATGTAAGGAGAATTTATGACCATATGTACTACTCCCTTCGGTCATTTATATAAGTTGTTATAGCAAAAACTTCTTATTCAAAATTGTAAGTTGTTTTTGGAATTCAAGAGTGTATTTATTGTATTTTCACCCATTTTACCTTTATACAATTTAAACATTTATGATTCTTCAATTCATTTAATGTCAAAGGACATATATGTAAATTACACTCGTAATTAAGGCTGCCTTGTCCTTATCTTAAACGACTTATATAAATGACCAGAGGGAATAACTCATATAATTAATAATATTTGTTCATCAAAAAAATTAATAATATTTATGTGTTTGATAACTAATTAATGTATGCTTGATTTCACAAAAAAGGAAAAAAAAGAAAGAAAAAAACTAGTATATGCTTGAATACTAGAAGAATAGTACACCGTAAAAGAAATTATATCTAGGTAAGTGGTGCATGGCAATGATCTTTAGGGATAACAATAAGAGAGAACAGGTTTAATAAATTATACAAGTCATGCATCAGTTATGTATTCATATTGCAGGACTGTAAATCATGCATATATAGAAAGATACCCAACAAAATGAAAATTAAAACCATATATAATAATATATGTAGCCATAAATTACTAATTACAGTATATATTAATCTGTAGAAAAATTAAACTGATCACATCAATATTTTTATTTATCATATATATTCGAGAATACCAATTAATACAATTCATTGCATATAAAACATAGCACACGCGCTACAAAGCTCTAGCTTCTTTAAACCAACCTCTAATTAGTTAATTTGATGCATGTAGCAAATCTTATAGCGACTAATTAAACACACAGTCATGATTGAATCCTATAACAAAAATGCTAAAAGATCTAGAAATCCATATATAGCTAGTTATATATGATCACCAAGCTAGGGAAGTAATATAAAGATGCATGATGAGTGGGCAATGTACATATTTATCGATATATATATATATATTTGTGCATGCATGCATGCATGATCGATGTATATATATGTCGTTCACATAAAATCAATAGGTAGTTCACATCGAATTTACGTAATAATCAAATGATCACTCCAATTGGGAAGCTAGCTCGCTAGCTAGGGGCGCGGAATCGATCTCCCGCTGTTTCTACTCATGACTTGCATGATCGTCATTGCTTTGTGCATTATAATGATGCTTGGCATTTATATTAAGCTGGAAAGGCCTTACCGGTTGATTATTGAGCGAGTAGACAGCAGCAGGCGCCACGGGATTTGCAGCAAGAATGTTTTGTGAATTCATCATCATTGGAAAGTGATTCATGATTTGCTTTGAATTTGCCTGATCGGAATGGTGGTTTGCTAGATAAGGTGAAAAGAAAGACGCGGGAGAAGCAACCGATGGACACAACAGTAGCTGAGAAGCTGATGATGGTAGAGAAAATGAGGATGGCATTTGCACAACATTGTAATTTTGAGAGTCCTGATGATGATGATCATTTTGAATGGATGAGTTCTGCCCATGGTTTCCCAAATGTGACAAAGACAAATCCCAATGATAATAGGAGTTGTAATTAGGCACATTAACATTGTTGTCCATTAAGCTAATTGGACTAGCTTTGGAGAGATTATGGTTATGAATATTATTCATGTGAGATGATGAAACCTGATGATGATGAGCATTATTGTCAACAGCTTCTTGGTTGTCTTCATCACTAATTCTCTTCATCCAATGAGTACTTCTCTCGGCGGACTGTCTTTCTTGGGCAACGATATTATCTTTGCCGCCATTAGACCCTGATGGCGCGTTTAAATTCCAATATGTAGACTTGGCGCTAGGGGCTGTTGCTTGGTTTTGATCTTTGAAAAGATCAATGCTGTCATTATTGGTGTTCAATCCTCCCTGCTTGTTAGATGGGGATGACAATGACTGCAATCCTTGATGATGTTGTTTCTCACTCGACAAATTTCTACCTACTAAAGAAGAAGGTAAAGAAGATTGATGATGATGAGAAAGTAGCATGGATTGAGGGAACTGACCGAAGATTCCTGATGGCGGCATTTGTAGCGGAGGAAGTTCGTCGATTTCATGCTTAGCGGCATTAAGCAACCAATCTACGACTTTGCTAGGTTGATTAAGCCCAAGCCTGTCTTGAAGATCGTACAACTGAATTGCTGTAGGAACTGAAAGCCTGACACGCCTGTCTCTCAATCCTCTGATTGTGCACACTTTGCTATGCCTATCTTTACCTCCAAAGGCTCGTGAGACGCGCACAACTCGAGGATCTTTAAGTCCTGACCAAGATCTTGAAGTAGATGATGATGCCTTTGTGGTTTTCGCATCGGTACTGTTGGCATCGCCTTCCTGCTTTGCAGGAACATCTCTCTCTATAGAATAGTTGATCATCTTATGCCTCTCATAATTGGGACTATATATATATATTCATGAACATCAGAAAACTTGAGTCAGTTATTTTCTAATCAACCAAACTATATAAGATAGTATTATAATTTCATGTAGTATTTTAGTAATCTATGCATATGTAAAAATAATTATAAATATGTAGAAAAATATTTTTAAGTAAAGATATATAATACTGTCCAAGAGAATTAGATCATGATCTTTCTAATTTTGAGTTGAAAGATTAATTTTGATATTAAAATATGAATTAAAAGGAGTACGTGCATATAGCTAGAGTTAATTTGATCATTTGCGTATAACAAGTAGATAATTAAGAAATCAAGCTAGCGTAATTCTTTGAAGAGATTCATTTATTTTCCATTCAAATTCATGCCTAAACTTTCAATTAGGTTCCTAGACAACTTCCTTGTAATGAAAACGAAGACAACTTTGAACCTCTTTGATCAACAACTTAAGTTAGGAATTGGCATAGTCATGATGAAGGGTATGTGAGTGACCTAGCTAGGTGAATAAATTAAGATCTCAAATTAACCATACTAAGGTGGGGAACAAAATTAATCATAAACTCGCTAGCTAGCTATAATTGTCGAGGTCTATAGGGTTTACGATGATGAACTTACATGTACACACATGGAGAATTCAATTTTTGTTGGAGCAATTCTGTAAATCTTCAGATGAATCAATTGCATGTAGCTAGCTAGGAATGCTGAAATCCGTCACTACACCATTAAATGTGCTCTTTCCAATTTTCTACTCAAACCAGCCTTCTTAATTGTAGAAAGGTCAGCAATTTAGGAAAGAAGAATTTTGTTGCAGAAGATAATACCTATTGCAAAAAAGGCAATTCGAGATAGAAGATGCCGCAACTCTGCAATCGATGCTTAGCTAGTAGGAAAGAAAAGAAAAAGCTATGGCGCATTTGTGACCATGCGTTGTACCTTCACTCCTATCAAAGAATGGACTAATCCTTCCACCTATCATTTTTTTTGTCGTGCATTCTGCGCTTTCGTTGTCTCAATAAATAAGTTCGCGTGGTACTCGAATTCATTACCTTCTAATTAATTACATGTCGGTAGTTTAACAATCTTGTTATCATGCAGAAAATAAATATTGTTACAAGAAGATTATGTCATAGTAAAACAGAAGGATAATGAAGCATTTTTAGGTTGTCTTTTCAATGTTGGGACCATTCATCAGCATATACTAAAAAGATGATGTTAAGGTTTTCCTAGCTAACTTCCACAGATATAGTAGTCTCAAAAACGAAGAGTCAAAGAATGTGAGCTAATGGATTTGTACAAGTAATAGGTAATTAACCAACTGAAAATGATAACACAAATAAGTTTAAAACCGGCCAAATGTAAAAAAACATATGAGTACCACTTATATAAATGCAAGTAACTTTAATTTCAAAAGTTTATCTATAGATACAACTTCAATTGCACTAGATCGAGCGCAATGGAAGAGTTTGATCCATATGTAGCTGATCCTAATTAATTCGGGACTGAGGTTGTTGTTGTTGTTGTTGTTGTTGTTGTATCTATAGATACAGCAATACATATCAGTATAATTCAACTTACAGTTTCTTTACTTTTTTTCTTTTTTTGAGAAAAAACTTACAGTTTAATTACATGATTTACAAAAGTATATGTATGATATATCTTAGTAGGAGAAAACTATCAATTATCTAAGTTAAGATTATAATATTAGTTTTCATATATGGGCAAGACGGACATCGGATTATGTATAAAAAGTGGTTAAAACCTATAAATATGCATTCAAATTGATCATAAAACTTATCAATCATAGATGTGTATGGTTTCCAATTAAAGTTATGGTCCAAACTCACAGCTTTTCTATCAGGCTTTGATTTGGATGGTAGAGACTGGAGAACAGTTAGAGTCTATAATATGGCTTGTAGATGAGGGACCATATTAAACACCTTTATAACATCCATATGGTACAAAGAGGACCACACAACTTTACAGTATACATTGGGCAGAGAGATATGCATAGAAGAAGTTGAATACAATTGATGACAATTGGGAAACCCTAATTATTTAGGTTTTTCTTTTTTGCTGCCTTTCTTGGTTGTAAGTATGTCAGTATGAGTTCAATCTAAAGAGCTAGTGAATTCTACTCTGGGAGTGCTGATGATGCAATTCATAAAACTAAAAGCAATAATTAATTAACCACACAACTATATAATAATATATATTGTATATATAGTACGCAGTTTAGAACACATCCCAATAACCAACCTCTTAAATTAATCATCAACTTAATCCAATAGCAAAACAAAGTGCTGATTTTGCCGAAGCTAGCTATATACACATAGTTATGAAGAAACCTTTACAATATTAGCAGGTGAGGACTAGCTACCTCTAATTATGTATATATAGTTTCTCTCTATAACAACTTCAAAGCAATCAAACACAGATCAAATTAATTCATCATGGCGTTGGAACCGGATCAAGAGAGATCGATCGAGATGCTGGAGATATATTATAGGTATTCTTCTCGCCAGTTTCTTTTGGTTTGGATTCAAGCTACCTTTATAATAAACACATGCTTGGAAAGAAGGAAATAAACCAAGCCGATTCACCGCCGGCTGGAATCCAAGAGGTCTGCCGCGCGGGGACGTATTATATATCTCCTTCTAGAAATATTCCTCCTCCGTTTCTTGATCTTTGAAAAAAGTAGCCAGATTAATTTGCAAAAAAGACAGTTTTTTTCCTAGCTAATTAGTTGCATGTTGTGCCTTTTCTTTTGACAAGTGCGGTGCTAAGATTTTTTTTTTTTTTTTTTAAATCTTATATAGGGATGCAAATGGATAGGGAATACCCACGAATGATATGGATTCACCCTAACAGGTACGGGTATGAGGATTTTAAATGGGGATGAGGTGAGGATGGGTACAAAATTTCATACCACACGGGTGGGTACAAGTACAGGTATGGGTAATAAAATATACCTATGGAGATCCTCATATATCTATTTATACCATATGATATTTATTATATATATATATATATGATATTTATATATAAATATTACATAATATTACATAGTTTCCACTCCGAAACACTCATGCATATAATAAAAACCTCTTAATGAGATTTATAATTTTAATTTATTTAGTTAATTAGTAACTATATGTTTTGTTTTGAATTGTTTGCAACTATATTTATATTTTTTAGAAATTTAGGATCAAAAATACTAAAAAAAGTTGATTATTTGGTGGTTTAAAGAGATAGTGACTTTAAGAATATTATGAATTTGAACTTTTCGTTTCGCATATGCCAATGATTTTGTATAAACTTAATTATAAGTGTTAGCACTTAGTAGTTAGAATTTTTATTGCGTGATATGTTGATTTTTTTTATTTTTGTTGGAATTTTAACAATTGTATTATTATGTATGTATATTTGACACCTTATTTGTTACAATTCTCTTTTTGAGAATCCTCGTGGGGATCCCCAATGGGGAATAGAATGGGGGAAAAAGACTTCCTCACGGGAATTCCCTATCCCGCGAATTCCCTATCCCCACTGGGATCCCCGAAAAATTCAATGATAAAATCTTTACTCGGGGATCCCCACCCATATGGAATGATATGGGTAAAATACTTTACCCATGGAGATTCCCCACACCCACAGGGATCCCCAATTAAGAATGAAATGAGTAAAATACTTTACCCATTGAGATTTCCCACATCCACATGGATTTGATGGATATGGGGATGAGTATGAAAATTCATCCCCAAATGGGTATGTGTATGGGTGATAAATTTTTTAGTAGGTATGGGTATGGGAATGAGGTCCCCATCCCCTGCTCTACCCATTTGCATCCCAAATCTTTTTTTTTTTTTTTTTTTTGAAAGAATTTGCATCCCTAATCTTATGTAAACCTAAATTGCGAAAAGTGTTTGTTGTGGCTTAATTAATGAAATTGAACTGCATGTACAGCATCATAGACATATGCAGCTAGGTGAATTTGCCTTAAAACCTATTAACTGTATGCGAAGAAGTACATGCAAATAAGAAGAGGGCCTCCCAAATCAATTGTATGTATTTAATTAGCTAGGGCTGTTTATTAGTACTAAATCGAGAACAATGGAAGAATTTGATCCATGGAGCCGTCTCAACTAATTTGAGATTGAGGCTTTGTTGTTGTTTCTGTGGCATCATTATATACCAAGAAGTTAAAGAAGTTAATTAGCTGATCAGTAAGTTTTTTTCAGACAGCTGAGCTGTGTTTCTAATAATGATTAATCTTTTACATCAGTACTCCTTTCGGAGAGTATAGTTAATTAAAGTACTGAAATTGTTTTCTTTTGCGAGGTAGTACTGAATATTAAAAATTTAATTATGAAGTAGGCGTTGGGTTAAAGCGATGATGTGTATTACGAGGCAGTTGATGGAATATTGGAGCTATTGTGAGAGAGTCATCAATTGAGAAAGTTTTACAAATTGTATATAACCGCGAGTTAAGTTAGGTAATTAATTTATTTTTACTTAGTGTCAATATTTAGGAAGCACGAATAATAAGGATGCATAACTAGTATGTCAATGTTAGAGAGCATCTCCAATGAGACCATGGATTGGGGTGAAAATGGATCCACCTAGGACACAATCCACATCCAACTCAAAAATGTTCTCCAATGGGACCATGAATTTAATGGAAAAGTTTGATCCATGTAGCTGACCCCAATTAATTTGGGACTGAGCCTATGTTGTTGTTGTTGTTGTTGTTGTTGTTGTTGTAATGAGACCATGAATTATGAATGTCTAGCTGATGTGGCAAGGAATCAAAATGAAGAGTGTCTACTACAATGTCTACTTCAATTGCCACATCATCATTGATAGAAAGTCAAAAAGTGACAATTCATTGTCTAAATCCACATTATCATTGGAGATCATTTTGGAATTTGAATGTCTATCTAATCTAATGTCATATAGGATAGACATCCTCCTCACATCCATGATAAGACATCAATTCATGTTCTAAATCCACATTATTACCATTGGAGATGCTCTTAGCAAGTAAGAGTTAGTAGTGGTCTTTATAGTGGTACGTTGGAAATTTAGAAAGTTTATTGGTTGATTACTTAGGAAACTGATTAGCTAACATTATTTATTTTCTATGATTTTTTAATTAAAAGTTTTATACTTTTTAATTTCTTAAGCCTATATAAAGGTTTAGAGTTATGTAATAGAAAGATTGATTTTTGAATAAAGTTTATTCTTAAGAGATGGCCAATATTCTCTTGTTTGCTCTAAATTTGATTGTGCGTGGATTCGTCAATCAATTTAGAAGATCCTCCTTGCGTTAAATTATTAGATATATATATATATATATATATATATATATATATATATATATATATATTATAGCTAAATACTCCCTCCAGTAAAAAATACAAGTATTTCTATAGCAAAAACTTTTTGGTCAAAATTATAAGTCGTTTTCGAAATTCGAGAGTGTATTTATTATTTTTTTACCAATTATACTCTTATACAATTCAAATATTTATGATTCTTAGATTCTTCAATTTATTTAATGTCAAACGGCGTATATATGTAAATTACGCTTATAATTAAGACCGTTTTGGTTTTCAAAAAATAAAAAAAATAAAATTAAGACGGTTTTAATTCTTGTGTCCTCGTACCTTTAACAACTTATATTTGTGACAAGAGGGAGTAATATATTATATTTTTAGATGAGAATGGGCGTTGATCGTTTTTTTTATAATAATTGACGTGTGGTTTCATGAACAGTTAATTGTGGTATTAATTAGGGGCCAATTGATCGACCTAGCTAGATATCCATTATTTGTGAGCGGTTGAGTGTAGCTATTCTTGCCGATCAAAACAAACCCAAATGTCAAAAAAAAACCCTAATTTATATATGTATCCTGCCTTTAAAACCCTAATGCAAATAGGCTCCTTCAAAACCCGAAACCAAATGTGTAATTATAATGACTTGCACATTCCATGCCTTTTTATTAGTTGCTTTTTTTTTTTTGTGTAAGTGTACGTGCATTCCAATTAAGTTAGAACTCATATTTAGTAGTCTTACAGTCGTACGGTGAGGGAGAGTGCATTGGTAGTAACTAGGATATAATCATCATGGATATCGTTTGCTTTTAGAAGTTTTAGGTGTTTTTGAAATATAGGTCGAGTAGCTGTGCTCGCTAATTAGCTATTGCTTAGGGCAAGTGCTTTCACAAAACTTAATGCTGCTGGGTTGTTGTCTTGTGGAGCACTTGAGTCAGAACCTAGTTAATATGTGGTTGTCGCATGTTCCTTCCATTGACATAAGGAAAATGAGCCCAGCCATTATAACTTGCCTATAAGAGTCTTTGCGGAAACCACATTTGAATTAATGATTGAACTCAAGCTTACGCCAGTCTTTGTCCTCTTTGATCTAGCATTTTCATTTCGTTGAGTTAAATTTAGTTGTAGTGCTTTTGTCTTAAGCGATCTTGCATTAAAGATTTCTTCTGTTAGTTTAAATAAGTAATAAGTTCTTTATGAAATCCGAATTTTCAATCTGAAGATTCTCTCTAATCCTTGTAGAATCGATTGACCCTGATTGCCGCTACTGCAAATCCATTGCAAATCCATAATAGTTTGGTATTTGAGATTACTTTTAGTGTGTTCGGCAGCGTATCACAGGTCGAATCCAACCAAAAGAAATTGAACCAACCTAGTTTATGGGTGGTGGAGTGATGAAGTAGAAAATCTCTCAAGTAGCGAGAGGCAGTTGCACTCTGAACAGTGGAAAACTTAAGCTATTAAGTGGTTCATGAAATGTTGAAACATACTCCGTAGACAAGGAGATTCAAAGACTTCTTTTGTTAGTGGGCAAGTGAATGGAGGTACCTTCGTCATGTAATGATGCGGCTTTATAATACTTATTCTAGCCAATTGTATGAAATCAACCTTCAAATGAGGTATGGCTTTGGTTATACTAATTTATTTCAGTTGAATGAAATATGAAAACAAGCTATTGTCAAATAAAAATAAAATAAAATAAAAACTTGGAAGCTTTAAACCTAACTAATTAATAACTAAAGGTTTGATCATTATTTGATTAATTACACAAAATTATTCCATGTGATCAAACGTCAAGAGAATTAAGGTCTGCGTCTTCTTGATGTTAATTAATTTGGAGTTTGCAGAAACTCCTAGTTTTAAAAGAAGGAGAATATGTGGGTGTGCGTGTGTGCACTTTGCTCAATTTTTATAATATAAGTCTCAATCCAAAGGGTGTGCATGTGTGCATTTTGTTCAATTTTTGTAATATAAGTCTCAATTCAAAGGAGAATGTGGTAAAGAATTTTATGTATAAGCTATAAGTGTTAAAGTGAGATTCACTCCAAAATGCCAAAACAAGATAAAATGCTCGCTCACACTAATAAGCTTTATTTTTTTTTTAAATAGTCAATATATATGGTACTATCCAAACATGTCCAACACACTTTTTAACAATGAATTAATAAAGTATTAATTCAGAGGTCATTTTCCAAGATGACACATGTCTATCAATAACGATGTCCACTAGTACCGCTTTTCTTCGATCAGGTCGGCCTGCGCGCAAAAACGGATAGATAGAGGACCGGGCAGCAAAGAACATGGCTTTGTTATAATTAAATTAGCATACATACATATCACAAAAAAGACACACACATAGAGTTTAATTCGTGAACATATGTCAGAGGGGACTTGCAGTTCTTTCTCTGCTCTCTCATGATCAGTTTTGCTAGGGTTTTTCCAAAAGTAGGGGTAGTTTACAAATTTTTTCACAAAATAGGGAGGTTTTTTTTTTATCACGGAAGTAGGCAATAACGCCTTCTCAAAAGGCGTTATTGAGTGGGATGTTTTTTGGTTCGCGGTGACGTGGCGTCCACGTGGCATGGGTTTGTACAGATAGCGCCTTTTGAAAAGGCGCTATCTGTACATGTGGCCGCCACCTCACCGCCACGTCAGCGCCACATCACATCATTCAATAATGCCTTGCCACGTCAGCGCCACATCACCTCATTCAATAACGCCTTCTCAAAAGGCGTTATTGAGCGAAAATTGCGTTTGTGATGTGGCGCTGACATGGAGGCCACATGTACAGATATCGCCTTTTGAAAAGGCGCTATCTGTACGAACCCATGCCACGTCACCGCCACGTCACCGCCAACCTCACAAACGCAACTCGCCGATCTGTCTGTCACCGCCACGTCACCAACCGGGTCACCAACCGCGTCGTTCTCGGCAGCTCCGTCACTCGCCGCTGGCCGTCGTCGTCGTCGTCGAGCGATCTCGACAATTACAACCAAATTTGAATATGCATATGAGGAGTTTATATTTGTATAAAAAAAACCAATTTTGAATATATATATATATATATATATACATTAGTTTCAACCTTCAACTCTCTTTTCTAAACTAACTAACATTAACTAACATAACCAACTAAACTAAATAAACTAACTAACTAACTAACTAAGTAACTAACTAACTAACCTTAACCAAACTAAAATAACTAACCTTAACTAACCTAACCAAACTGAACTAACTAACCTTAAATAACTAAACTAACTAACTAACTAACTAACTAACTAACTAAACCGAACTAAACTAACTAACCTAAACTAACCTAACCAAACCAAACTAAACTAACTAACTAACCTTAACCAAACTAAACTAACTAACTTTAACTAACCTAACCAAACCAAACTAAACTACGTAACTAACTAACTTCAACTAAACTAACTAACTAACTAACTAACTAACTAACTAACATAACCAAACTAAAGTAACTAACAAACTAAACTAACTAACATTAACTAACTAAACCACCTAACAATACAAACTAAGTAAACTAAAATAACTAACTTAACTGGCTTAATTGCAAACATAACCTAACTCAACTACACTAAGGAACATACCCTAACTCAACTACACTAAACAAACATAACCTCAACACCTAAACTAAACTAACTTAACTAACTAAACTAACTTAACTAACTAACCTAATTAACCTAACCAAACTAAACTAATATAACCTAACCACCGACACCTAACTAACTAAGCTAACCACTTAAGTTAAATTAAACATATAACCTAAACTAACTTAACAAACTAAACTAACTATTGAAGAGTAATCAAATCTACGACATTATAATAATATGGAAAACATGAGAAATAAGTTTATTCAATGAGAAGGTTGAATACACGTACTTTGTGAACCCAAAATATAAGTTATTTACAAATCACCATGACATCAAGTAAACTCATCATGTAGGTCTATTTCGGCGGTTCCGTTGACGTTGTTGCTCGGTGATGCAAACCTGGACGTACTCTTTGTCTAGTTGGACGATGTGTTTGTACATCCGGTTGAGCTTGTTGAGGTAGGCTGGTCTTGCGATGAATCACGTCGAGTAGATTGTTGCGTTTCCTCAGTTCTTGACTCGACTCACCTCTCGCTACGATGCTACCAAAAATAGGAGGTGGAACCATCCCGAAATACGGCTTCTGCGCATGGGGTTGGGGGAATGGAACATGAGGTCTGCGGCATGGTCAACAAGTTCATGAATGAAGGGTCTCCACTATACGCCATATTGTAATTATATGGAGTAGGAGTATATGGACTAGGCATGTATGGAGGCGTGATGGATACGTTTGATGATGAGGCATTCCATGGTCCGGATATGAAGACGAAGGCCCAGTGCGTAAGGATCAAAATGGTAAGGAGAAAGATTCACGCTCGGCGGCACAGGTACAAACATTTGAGGTTCGGTTGGGGTGTGGAAGATGCGGGAATGTACCCATGAGAAGAATGACTACTCTCGCCAACATTCTCTGTTCTACTCACTCTCGAACGAGATGAACGTGCTGGAGGAGAACGTCTGCTACTCTCTGCAGCAATCTCAGTCTGAGTAGATGGACGTGGTGGACGAGGACGTCTGGTGCGTTCCCGCACAGTCTCTGGTCGTGTTCGTCTTCTTCTCACCTCTATGTTTGGTTCGCCCTGATCGTCTTCTTCATCTTCTTGTTCATTATCCTCATCTATGTCTTGTTGGACGTCAATTCCGTCATGCGAAAGATTAGACCTTTGTCTTTCATCTTCGTCCAAAATTTTAATCCCTTCATCAAGGCGCAAGACCTTGCTCGTACCCATCCTCAATAAACACACGCCTAAGTCGATGCACCAAGTTACGCTGATATACAAAAAATAAGAGCTCAAATCACGCAATATAAAATATTAAATGTTCGAGGAAAAGTAAGAGTTAGAAGATTACCGAGTAGTCACGTAACGCCCCGTCGTGTCCTATGAATCTCCTAGTGACCGATCGATACCACGTCATGTAGTCTTGATGGTCATGCCCTTCATTCGATCTGCATTGTCGCAATGGTGTCCCCACGATTTTCCCACATGTTTATGTAGCTTGCGTGAAAAGTCACCCAATTTTCATGATGATGTCCACGCAATTCGACGCGGTGCAGTTGTGCGTCGTAAGCACAATTACGTGACACTACTTGTACCATGCCGAATTGTCTCATGACCCTTTCTGGTCGATGCCACTCCACAATGTGGAAACAAATAAGGGGACACGTCGAGAGCCAACTGCCGTGACCATTTGTACAGTACCCGGGAAGAGACCCCATGAGTTCATTATATGGTTGTCACACCACGTCATCCTCATGCCTCTGAGAGTCGAGTGCATCACGGTATGCCGATACGACGTGCGTCGCATTTTGTGAAACCGAAAATGCATCGAGCCATCTGTGTATGAAACAATAAGTTAAGATAAATGAACATGGACAAGAATTATTTGCAAAGTAATGACAAATCGACTTTAATACACATGTGTCCGAGTGGAACGTCCATAAGCATGTTTTGGCCATCCACCGTTCGTTTGTTGAGCTCTAGATACACGCAGACGCCGCGGTGCTATGAATGGAAATCTGTCCCATGCCCACGGTTGTACAAGAATTGAGGCGCAAAGCAACCTCATGTGCCCTGCGCGAGATCCGCGACACAACTCCCCTGTACAAATAAGCCAAACATGCACTCCCCAACTATATTGGCCTCGCTACTTGGAAATCCTCCAAAGAGTAGGAACATCAAATGTACGAATCGATTGGACTTGTCGGCGAAAAGACAACCACCGATGAGTTGTAGTATGTACGATCGAACGTAACGTTGGACCGACTCGTCATCGCTTTCATCATCTATTCTTTGGAACGTTACGCTCAAGCCAATCGACCTTAAGTTTACAACCAACGATGTCATCTCCACCAGGAGTTCGTCCAAGTAGCCTCTCGCAGACATCGGCATAGTCTGCGTCGTCGTCCCGTCACGCAGGCATACCTTCAATAGGTAATCCAAGCTGCACTCACGTTTTGGAGTGTAATTGTGCACTCCCAATGCATGTGAAATGTATGCGTCTCGGGGCGCCATCTCTCTACAAACGCGATGTCAATCAAAGCCCAATCAAGGCTGAAAAATGCTACCGGGATATCCCATAGAACCTATCGGAACGAAGATATGGGATCATCCTAGAATGATACTGCATCGTTCGATCAACGACCTCACGTCTTCGACGTACGCGCATTGTTTCGTAAACCTTGAGATTGATAATGTATTAATGTATGTTTTTGATACAATATTGCTGTAAATATGACGCATTCATGTAAATTGGCCTTACCTCGCCCGTCCAGGTTCGCGTCGATCTGTGAGTAGATTGGAGTTCCAAGAGTGATGGATCTGAAGGTCCTGGATCCATTGCAGTAAAACTGTAAATGAATGTTAGAAAAAGATAATGAGTGTTGCACGAAACGCAACGAAACACTACTGATGGCGGTGAGGTGTTTGCGATGACATGACCTACAGACGTTTGGGAATTTCGATGTAAAAATGTTACAGACAAATGCACAAATTTTGTAAGGGAAATAGTTGACAATCATGCGGTTATATAGCGCAATCGAACTTTCTGATGTAGAAGATCGCAATAATAGCGCAACTACAGAGCATACTCATTCTTTCGCACTGACATTTTATGTGTAATAACGTTCAATAAATAAACATATGAACCGTTCTTCATAAACAAAATATGAATGTCCCTATATATCATGCAAATCATAACCTCACCCAAATAAATTATTATGAAAATACTAAATGAATGAACTTACTTGTTTCCTCCGCTTTTCCGCCGCAACGTAATATTCCAGCAATAACATTGTATTTTCGTTTGTTTAGAACATTCATCACATTTACGTAACCTAAGTAACCGTAGCAAACATGTACCCAAATAATAAATGAAAACTAACCTCAAGTAAGTAAATTAACTAACGTAACGTAGTCTAAATAAATTAACCAAACTATGTGAACCAAACGTAACCTAAAAGCACCTAATAAAACGTAAACATATCCAAAATAAAAAACCCAAAAATTGTAGATATGTTCAAGTGTTTTTAAGTGCATCGCAACGAATTCAAAGTCTAAATGAGCTTGAAACTAAATTAAACAAAACTTAATTAACTAAACTTAATTCACTTAACTTAATTAAGTAAACGTAATTAACTAAACCAACTTAACTAAACTTAATTAAGTAAACTAACTTAAACAAACATAATTACATCAACTACCTAAACACTCTCACTAAACTAAACTAAACTAACTTAAACAAACTTAATTAAGCGACTAACTTAAACATACTTAATAAACTAAACAAACTACTCTAACTATACTAACTAACCTAAAAACCAAATTAAACTAAGCTAAATACCTAAAACAAGACAAACTAACACATACTCAACTAACTAAACAAACAAACTTAAACCAAATTACACATACCTAAACTAAAAAAACTAACACATACTTTAACCTCACTTGCCATTTATTTTTCATCTCGTACATACCTCCTCCTCCTTCACTGGACCTCCTACTTCTCCTCCGTGAGACGATGGTGCCCTCGCGCCGCCGCTGCTCCTCGCTCCCTGCTGCAAATCTCCGCTCCTCCGTGATCGATCGCACCCACTTCTTCTCGCCTCACCTCTGCCGCGGACCTCCTCGCTCCCTGCTTCGTGTCCGCTCTCCTCCCCTTTCGCGCAGCAGAGAGACCTTCCTCCACCGCTTCTACCTCCTCTCTGTTGTGTCCTTCGATCAACGTGACTTGGCCGCCTCCTTCACGCTCCTCCGTCCGCGCGTGGTCTCTCTCCGGCGAGCTCCCCGTCCCCTCCTTATATAGGCGGGCGGCAGGCAATTATGCGTGCATGTCACGGGATCGTAATCCCGTGACCCCTACGTCCCCTACCCCTGCATCCCTACCCCTGCATCCCTACCGAAACCGAGCGTCGGTTTCGCGAAGAAGACGACATGGTGCGCTGATAGCGCCTTCTGAGAAGGCGCTATCAGCGCACCCCACCAAAATGTGTCCACGTGGATCCACGTGGACACACGTGAAAAATTTTATACCAATAGCGCCTTCTCCGAAGGCGCTATTGGTTGAGGCAGTCCACGTGGATCCACGTAGACAGACCAATACCCAATAGCGCCTTCATAGAAGGCGTTATTGGGTTGTAGACCGCCACGTGGATCCACGTGGATCCACGTGGCGCCCCATTAACTTGATGTCCACGTGGACACCAATAGCGCCTTCTCCGAAGGCGCTATTGGTGCCACGTGGCAAGAACAGAACCAATAGCGTCTTCTGAGAAGGCGCTATTGGTTCTCCCCTTCGCCACATCAGCAATAACGCCTTCTGAGAAGGCGTTATTGCCTAGTGAGGGGAAAAAAAAAAAAGAAAAACCCCTTACTTACCTCTTTTAAAGTACAAAGCATTGTACTTTTGTAAATTTTTCCAGTTTTGCTTTGCATTGCTTTCTATGTAAGGCATATATATGCATTTAAGTATCTGCTTCTTGATCATCATCAATTCGATCAACCGACCATTTCTTAATTTCTCATCTGAATATATATAGTTTTTTAATAAAAAGAGAGAAGAAACTAATAAGTCTCAGCTACTGTCACCATCTTGATGAACGTAAAAAGGGAGTTAATATCTGCGATGAAGCTTGGATCGATCTCTCCACATGATGTCATGAGCATCGATGGCATTTTATACATATGGGAAATTTTGCAGGGTTGGCAATAAAACGGATCCGAACGAGTACGTCCGGATACCCCATAATAACGAATAAAAGTAGTGTCCAGATCCGCAACGGAAACTTTTTTTCCAAATCCTTATGTTTATAAAACACACTAAAACCCTTTTTTTTAATTACCTAAATATCCACAAAATCCACTATTTTCATGTCACCATGCATCCATTACTATATAAAAAAATAATTCTAAGTCTCAAAAATTTCAACATAAGAAATAACATCACCATGGGTTAAATTACAATATAATTAAACAATATAAAAGTTTCCAGCAAAAACCTTCATGAATAATTAATAAAATCCCATGCGAATTAAACAAGTACCTTTTTTTTGAAAATTTTGTCCATGCGTAAATACCTTTTTAAAACAGAAAAAAAAAAAAAAAAACATGTACGGACCATATTTATTCAAGAAAATCATAAGCAGACCTAACCCGTGAAAAGCGGTCCCAAGCAAATGCAGACAAACACGTTCGGGCACTTTTTTGTCACCCTTAAATTTCACAATTTGTTTTATGTACTAATGGTTACGGAGAAAAACGAGTCTCAAAAGCCTCGGTTCCAGCGGCCTTAATTATTATTTGTAGTCGACACACTGTGGTTTGGTTGTGAAAGCCATCAAACCGCCACCAAATCGAGAGTTCACGGTTTGGCCGTTTTGCAAACCACCACCAAACTGCGAACTTTCAAAACTGCAACCAAATTGAATGTGGTTTGCACGGTTTCCAGCTACACATTTTCAATAAAAAAATCACACATTCCATACATGCCCATCAACAAAGCATATGTCCATCCGCACCAAAAACACAATGAAACACATGAACTCAATCAAAATTATATGTCTAAATTCACTACAAAAAATGCACACAAATAATAGCGATGACCTACTCGCCGTCGTTGTTTAGCTACGGCTTAGCGACAGGCCGTTGTTGACCCTATTGACCAATTTGGCGATGGAATTAGCATCGGCCCGTCACTAAATATAGGGCGGGAAAATTCTTGTCCAATGGGGATTTCCCCTGCTCACGTGGCGATGGAGTCCACCACTTAGCTAATCCCGTCTTAATTGGCTAGATCAAACCCATTGACCACAGATCTCTTCCCTCCTCTCAACTCTCCTCTCTCATCGACCACAGTCTCTCTCTCTCTCTCTCTCTCTCTCTCGTTTGTACCAGTCCGCCGTCCCCCCCCCAAACCTAACAGCTACCACCGCCGTCGTCCCCCTCCTCAAAACCCCAACCATCACCGCCGCCCATCCATATCCCCCCAAAACCCTAACCTCACCACTCCCACTCATCTTCGCCTCTATCTCTCTTTCTCTTATCGCTGGCGTGCCCCTTCTGCCGCCCCGCCGTCCACCGTCACTACGCTGCATCACTGCTGCCGCCCCGCCGTTCACCGTCACTGCGCCACTGCTGCCACCTCGCCGTCCGCCCCCGTTGTGCCGCTGTTCGCCGCCTCGCGGCGCCGCTTTCAATGCCGCCTTCCGCCAGTGACGTAGGTATAATTTTTTTATTTTAATATGATTTTTAATTTGTGGTCCTTTTTAATTTATTTTATCTTAAATAAAATAAATGGTTATGGTTATGATTTTTTATTTTAAATATGTGTAAT
The DNA here is from genome assembly GCA_039657325.1 of Stephania cephalantha. NCBI lineage: Eukaryota > Viridiplantae > Streptophyta > Magnoliopsida > Ranunculales > Menispermaceae > Stephania > Stephania cephalantha. The sequence goes on along the minus strand of CM077573.1, from coordinate 9,253,787 downwards.
TGTAATTTTTTTGGTAAAAAATAAAATTGTTTAAATAAAAAAATATAATGTGTAATGGTTATGTTTTTTTATTTTATATTTGTGAAAAATGAAATATGTAATTGTGATTTTTGTTGGTGAAAAATAAAATTATTTGTATATTTGTGATGTTTTTATGATTTTTTTTATATTTGTGAAAAATATAATGTGTAATTGTAATTTAGTTTTTGTGTATATTTGTAATGTTGTATATGATTGTTTATGTTGATATGTATTTTTTTTTGGTAATGTATTATAATTTTGGTAAAAAAAAGGTATGGTTTGAGTTGAATTAAAATTATTGTTAAAATCTCGTATAATTGAAAAAATTAATTAGACAACTGAGTTGGGATTGGATGTTATAAACAACGAAGTCTCGAAGACTAGTGGGTGGAGAAAACGAAGCATACTGTGGGATTTGCCGTATTGGAAGATGAACCTTGTCAGACCAACCTAGATGTAATGCACATCGAGAAAATTTTTTTGACAACATTTTCAACACAATCATGAGTGCGCTAGGAAGACGAAAGATAACGCAAACTCTAAGGAGAACTTAAAGGAGATTTGTCATCATCTAGAGTTTCATTACAATCAAATTTCTAAGAAATATCCAAAGACACGATACGCGCTTGACAAGCAGAGAAAAAAAATGTTGTGTAAGTGGATTAATGACTTGCAATTCCCTGATGGTTATGCGTCTAACATCAGTTGTTGCGTAGATTCTAAGAAGTTGAAGATTTTGGAATGAAAAATCACGATTGTCATGTATTCATGCGACGACTTTTGCCGATTGCTTTTAGGAATCTCTTAGAGAACATATGGATTGCAATAAGCGAGTTAAGAGTTTTATTTAGAGATTTAACAGCTAGAAACTTAAATGTTGAGAATCTACGACTTTTGCATGAAAACATTCCAAAAGATATTGTGTAAGCTAGAAAAAATATTTTCGCCAATTTTTTTGACTCAATAGAGCATCTCCCTATCCATCTGCGCATGAGGCTATCCTTGCTGCCCAGTACAATCTTAGTGGATGTATCATTTCAAGAGGTAATTAATTATATTTGTTGCTCATCTACTTTGTCATACACAATGAAAAATGTTTAAAACTTACATCTACCTAATTTACCTTTATGAATGTAGGTATTTGAAACATTTGAAAAATAATGTTATGAATAAGGCAAGGGTTGAGGGCTTAATATACAATGCTTATTTAGTAGAAGAGGCAACTACGTTTTGTTCCTATCATTTTGAGGAACACGTCTCCACCTCGCACAACCATCCGCCCCACAATTACGATGGTGGAGTCAGCCCTTATCAAATTATTGATGGCAACTTCTCAATTTTCATATACCCAGTCGGTCTTTGGGAGATTAAATAAGCGTTATCTCGCATATGATGTGTGTAACGCCACACACACATATGTGTTACTAAATTATCATGAAGTCGTTCCTTTCATAAGGTATACATAAATACGTGACAATACACAGTTTCATGTCAATTGTTCCATAGCATTATTTTATTCAATTTTAATCTTTGATTTCTTTCATCTCCTGTTAGGATGTATGTATCAGAGTTGCGTTCCAAATAGTCGAATATCACATAAAGTGCAATCGATGAACAACTTGAGAAGCAATTCTCAACTTGGTTCCATTAATTTGTAAGTCATTAACAAATGCATATTAACATAAATCTTCTTGTCTTGTTGTTTAATTGAGAATGCATTTTATCATAAAAAATGTTTCGATTGTAGGCATTATCGTATATTTAAGATACAACATTTCTAATGCTTTCGTACGTCCCAAGTCAACTTTGCACCGTATATCACGCGTATCTTGTTAATGGCTAAAAGTTTCACTCGGTGTCACATAGCAGAAACAACGATACGCATAGTAGCGAGGTGTACGTTAGGGCCACAAATCACACAAAATATGATAACAACTTCTACGGGCAATCGCAAGAAGTAATACAAATTAAATATGGTGGGTCCTTATGTACCATGTTGTTCAAGTCTGAATGGTTCGATCCCACGCCCAATGTTGGGACAAGAGTTCATCGCTCCTTAAAAATCGTCGATGTACATCAAAATTTGCAATTAAATAAGTACGAGCTTTTCATACTAGCCATGCACGATAGTCAAGTGTACTTTCTTTCATACCTAAGTGTAAGAAGTGCGTAGAACAATTAGCAAGCTATGTGCAGACTTCAGCCGAAGTTCATCGATATACACAATTTAGTCGAGAACATTGACAATACGCCTACATAAGAAGACGCCTTTCAAAAGTAGCTACCTGAGCATGATACTAAGATCTTTATTGGCAATAGTGTTGCAATTTCGTTAACTGGTCCTAGTGGTGTACAAATGTCAGACGTCGATGAATAAGACGAAGAAAACGATAATTCTAAGTTTTCATCGGATGATGGGAACAGTGACAGCGAACCATGAGATAACCGCTTGAGTAGGTAAAGGAAAACGATAATTCCGAGTCTTATACTTGTTTCCTTGTTTCATAATATTAAAATGTAGGACGTTTATATGTAAATGTTTTTAACTTAGTCTTAAATTTTTTTAAAAGTCATGTCAGGTAGAGGATGCGGTCCATCGTCCGGTTAGGGATCCGGTGGACAATCCGGTGGACAATCCGGTGGTAGTAGAGATAGCGATCTTGTCATTCGGATCGTTTACAGAGACAATCTCGTAATGATGCTTCTTCATAGTCTACTCAGGAGCTACCAGACTCAGTATCAACACTCTCAACAACAACACCCCCAACAGGCCCACTTTTTCATCAGTAACCATATATGCCCTCTCAGCAGGCCCCATTCTTCCATCAGACAACCCCCATCTTATGCACATCCGACACATCCCCCCTCAACTTTTATGTCTTTGCCATCTGTATTTACTTATAATCGGTCTCTATGCAGATGTACTCTACACTGCTCTTATTGCTACCCACTCTGGCCACGTTACGCCGAGGCCAGGTTTTGGGCCTACTTTTTCTTCGGGGGAGGGGGATCAACATCTCCTTCACATCAGCAGAACTGGCCATAAAACCACCATACGGCCCCACCGCGAGACCATACTGATTTGCATGCCTCTCATTCTACGAGTCATCATGTCGAGCATGCATCACAATCGCCGAGTTCTTCAGCACACAGTTTGAGTGACCCGTCCATCAGTACTGCCCTACGTGGACGGCGACATGCGTTTAGGCAGCTAGGGCCCTTGAGAGGCAACACTGCTAACCAACGTAGGGGCGAATATTTTTGGTTGTGAATGATGAGAGATAGTAAGTATACATAATTTAACTATGCATACCTACGTTTCATTAATTTACCATAATTTTGATCTAACTTATATTTTCAATTTAGTGGATGCAAGTTGCACCATTTGATAGAGCTGCATGAGAGATGACTAGAGCATATATGGCTATGACTGGGAGTTTATTCCTGACCATATGTGGGACGTGTATTAGAATCAATTGAAGGTAAAAAATTTTAAGTCAAGTTTGTTTCTTTTACTTAGGATATATAGACTAAACTTTCTATTATTTTAAAAATATTTAAATTTCAATATTTTTGTACATGCCTTTCTTTCGATTAGGATCCATCGGATAACATAGCTATTAGAGAGGCGTACGATAGACAGATCACCACTCGGTACGCCGACTTCATTAGCAAGATGTGTTCTAAGGATAAAAAGTTGAGCCACGTATCTACTGAGATCTTCGAGCACTACAAGAAGATGCCCACCCCGAATACAAAAAGAAGTTAGAGCGAGCAAGCAAGCAAGGATCGAAGAACGGGGAAAGGGGGACCCGATATGAGTGTAGATGTGCATACATGTGGTTCCATATCCATCTATTAGCACGTAGAAAGGCTAGTAGGTCATGCCACAATAAGTTCATATATATATATATATATATATATATATGCTTCTACCATAGAATTCAATTATATTGCATTTATTACGCATTTAATGTATTTTACATTAAATGCACTACATCAATCACCATTAGATTAAAATTATATAGTAATCCAATGGTAAGATTTATAGTTCCAATGGCATGGGTATATATTTGAGCTCCATTGTAAAATTACCCTATATATAAAATCTCAAATTTAATCCTAGTTAAACATGTTTTATATGAGGAGAAATTATGTCGATCTCGACTGCTTTGGAGTTATGCTTGTACTTTTACATGAAGGATCATGACAACATTACTTTCTTCGATCAGGGAGTAGAGACGATTGCCATAAGAAACTAGTTTTGTAGTAATTGTTTGTTTAATTAATTACACTACAAGAAAATGCATCGATTAGCGACGAGAAATAGCGACGGGCTATTTCCAGTCGCTATTTAACAACGATTTGCGAGGGGGGTTCTTGTTGACCTGTTGACTAAATTAGCGACGGGGTTAGCGACGACCCCCCGTTGCTAATTGTGGGCGGGAAAATTCCCGCTCAATGGGGAATTTCTCCGCCCACGTCGTAGTGGGGCCCACACTCTCTTTATTCCACCACCAAACCCTAATCTTCCCCATTTATTAACTCTTCACTCACTCTTACTCTCTCTTTCTCTTTTTCTCTCTATCCTCCTTATCTCCTTTCTCCCCCATCTCTCTCCTCACCCTCTCGATCAAGTGACCCACCCGTCGCACTGCCGCTCGCGCCGCGCAGAGGTCCACTCGACCGACGTCGCGATGCCTCGCCATGCCTTTCCCACCTCCGCCGCATCCTCCCCGCCCTCTTCTTCCACCTCTACTCGCACCCTCTCTCCTCCTCCGCCGCTTCTGCTCATTTCCTCTCTCGGTCCCCACCTCTCACGCCTTTCCGGCCACCTCTCCCCCACTTCTCGCTTTTCCGCCGCCTCTCTCCCCCACCTCTCGAACCTCTCTAGCCACATCTCTCCCTTTCCATCTCTTCAGTCGCCTCCTCTCTCGCCCCCTCTCCAAAGCACGCCTACTGCCGGTGTCGGTGCTGGTGCCAGTGCCATCACCACTACCGGATCTCCTCGCCTATCGACTATATCATCACTATTTTCATTTTAAAAATAATATTTTAAAAAAGAACAATTTTTTTGTCAATCTGTCGAATATAGCGACGGGATTTAGCGACGGGGCCCCGTCGCTATTTCTGACACCCGTCGCTATACCGAAATAGCGATGGATTTTACATAATTAGCAACGAGTTTCCCCGTTGCTAATCATATATTTTTTCGTAGTGAATTATGGTATCAATGAGTTATATATATGACTTGAGAATATTTAAATTTTTAATACAGGTGACGATACGTAACAGACACGTCAAGCTCATATAGTTGCATGGTCCTGACACGTTGATTGATGAGACATAGCTGTATTTATCTATCGTGGAGTGTGATGACAAAGAACAGATATATGGACTAGGGTGGACACCATATAACGACCTAAATTTCTAATATTGGATTTGATTTGTAATTATAGGTCATTGACCCGTGACGTGGCTCGAGAACGGGTACACGAACCCAACACTCGGCACGTAGACTAAGCAATGTATTGTTTGTGGTATGATGTATGCTTGTTGAATTGTATATGTCTAAACATAGTAAGTCACTTATACTTGTGTATAGAGGTCAAGACGTGAGCGGGACGCACCTCGAAATATGAGGTAGCGTGAGATCTGGGTAGAGAGTGATGCAGCAAGTTGATTTAAGCTTCATGTAGCTTAAATAGTAGTATTAATATGGCTATAGTTGATTTTATATTAAATGTTAGCTAAGTTAAGACATTAGTCATTGATACTTCTCGAGATACGTGTTGACAATCAAGAAACTAATTGAGTTCCATTTGGTGTTAGTTAGAGATAGTGGAGAGTTAGTGGAAATTGTATCAATATATAGGCCATTAGATTAGTCTTGAGATACGTATGTGCATAAAGATCAATGGCTAATAATCAATCTTATCTTTAATATATAAGATTGAAATGATCAACTCATGCAACCATTTCATTCTCATTTCTAAAACTTAGAGAAGAAGTAAAGTGCTGGAGAAACAAAGTTAGAGAAGAAGATTAAGAAATCAGCAAGTGAAGTTAAAGGAGTTGATCAAGCTAGGTGTTCATCAACAAGAAACCTAGGGAAGAGTCTCAGAGGTTCGGGTACGTGTTTTGAGGTATCGGGAGGCCGGATTAGCTAGGGAATTTGCATAGAGTTAAGTAAACTGATTGATATATATCTTTCCATTTCATGCCTTGATGTTGCTATTTGTTGACAGTTGTGTAAATTGTTATTCTTGCTCAAATTCTTATGCCATGTTTTTTGTGTTTACTTAATTGTGTAGTGTAGTTAAATTAGAATATGTGTGTTAAGGTTTCATTATATGGTTTGGGGTATACGCGACACACAAGGTATGAGACCCATTGATGTCGGTATAGCTAACTAGTTAATGTCATGGACCTACCATATAAAGTTGATGAAATGTACAAGCGTTGACCAATTAGGGTAATACGAAGTATTATGTGTGTCGACCTATTACATGAGGTCAATAAATCGTGTTTTATAACTAACAAAGATACGATATATAAGCTATTACCTGAAGGGTAATATCTAGGCCAATGTGTGAAATGATTAAGTGGTGACCAATAATGGTAATATCGAAGTACTATTTATGCGGACCTATTACTTGAGGTTGATATGCCGTGTTTCAAAACTAATAAGGAGAATGCCTATGTATAAGCGGCGACTAATAAGGGTAATACCAAAATACTATATTTGCGGACCTATTACATGAGGTCGATATATCGTGTTAAATAAATGAATACTCAAGGTCTATGTGATCGATAGGGTAGTAACTGCTTTAGTGTGTTAGGTACACAATTTTATATGAGTGGTTCATTGAAATAGTTCGTGGATGCTACGATGTTTAGTAATGTGTTTGTGTATCTATAATCGTTGTTGTATAATGAATGTATGTATCGTTGAGATGTTATCTTGTTGTGTTTGGAAATGTGGATAAATGTATCTCAGTGTTACTTTCTACTTTCTTGTACTCACCGTCCTTTTTATAACGGTGGGTGCAGATCCATCAAGTAGCAGACTGGGAAAGGAGAAGATCGACGACTACCTTTGAGCCAGTGGAGAGCTATTACGTTTTATATAGGTTTTAAATTTTGTTGTACAACTTATATATGTCTTCTATTTACTTTTGAGGTTGTATGTACGTGATGAGAAATAGTATACCGATCAGACACATGTTGATGTATAGTTATTGCAGTTTGTTATATATATGCATGTGATTTTTGTTACCTGGTTTCCACACTTGGGATTTATTATATTGCTTGTGATACCAACTGTGACGGCCCTTCCCTTAATCTAGGGCATCGCTCTGCCTAATCCCTTCATTAAGCCCTAATCCTAGCTACGTAGAACTTAATAACGTATTAGTTAGCCTTTCTAATAAATCTTGCACCATTCTCATGACTAAGTAATATTTCTGAATTAATTAAAAGTTTTACAATTTATTAAGTTTTGTGGAAATCTTAACAGTTATGATGAAGCAATATAATAAATCCTAAGTGTGGAAACTAGGAAACAACGATAACATTCATATATATAACAAAACGGGGATTACTATATATTAACACTTGTCTGGTCAAGTAACTATCTCACAACCCAAAGTATATATATCCCTAAAAGTGTATAAAAGAAATAAAGATAAGTCATACAACAAAACTAAAAAAACCTACAACTACGGTAGCAGATCTCCACTGTCTCAGAGGTAGTCGCCGATCTTCTCTTTGCCTGGTCTGCTACTCGATGGATCTGCACCCACTGTCATAAAAAGGACGTTGAGTATAAAAAAGTAGAAAGTAACACTGAGAGACATTTGTTCACATTTTCAAATATACAACAAGTATATGAAAGCAACAATAGCAACTATGCTGAAATGACATAATGTTATAAGATACTTCAGTTAAGTAAATCCTATATGTTCATTTAAGCATTACATATGCAATTACATTTGTTGGATTCCTAAACCATGTCATTTATTGGGTTGCGAAAGTAGTTCTTATATAGGACCATGATATGATTGAGATGTGCACGTCACACAGGGTCATTGAACTTTTGGGGTTGTCGGGATCTCACCACTACCTTGTGCAGCACACGAGGTATAGGACCTGGGGTTGTTGGCAAGTATACATCACATGTGATGGGCACTTGTGAGTATTTATATATGGGAAGAGCATTTGTAATGATGTGAAGGCATATAAAAAGAATTGATTACGCCCTAAATAGTAGAAAAAGTTGATGTGATGTAACTCACGGCTGACCGACCCTAGATCATTATTATTTAGTTGAGTATTAGAATGACTTCCACTAAATTGTCAAGACTTCCTCTGAATAATCTTTAAATTGTATAAAATTTTAATTAACTCTGAAATCTTATTTAGTTTTAAGAATGGTGTAAGGTTTATTAGAAAGGCTGACTAATACGTTGTTAAGTTTTGCGTCACTAAGATTAGGGCTTAATAACGGGATTAGACCATGCGGTGCCTTAGATTGAGGTAGGGGTTGTCATAGTTGGTATCGGAGCATACGTTTGTAAAATCTAGGCAATAGAATGTTAGTTGATTCAATAAGTATGAAATGAAATGTGAATAAAATACAAATCTTAGTGGTGGAAACCAGATGATCCTTACTTAGAAACTATTAGTTATGAAGTGAGTGGATGCGAGTTAAGAATTGTATATGTATGTATTATGCTTGAGATATATATACGCGTTATGTCACGTAGTAGCTAATATCGCGTTCGCTATCAATTTGTAGTTAGTGATGGCTGATTCACGCGATAGCAGGGATACAAGTGTCGACAATCGTCCGCCTCCTATATCTATGGATGAGCTACATAGATTTTCTGAACGGGTATCAACTTAAGGGCAGCAGTTGACCGATTTCATCGTTATGATGATAGCTCGTTTTGCTCCACCAATACAAACATCGGTTGCTACTGTTACTACTACGCCTACGCTAGCGTCGTTAGAGCTTCCTATTATGACACTAGTAGTTCTTATGGTATAAACTATATCGATAATAATAGTACTAGTCACAGAAATGGTTGATACATCGTCTCCTATTCCCATATTTTCTAGCTTGTTAGCAAAGGTTCAGTTGGTGAAGGATTTTAGCAGACCGAAGCCAATGCACTTTTGATGGTCAGCGAGACTTTGAGAAGATTGAGAAGTGAGTGTTGTCTCAGGAGAAGTTACAATCTTAAAGATTGAGGATAGACTTCGGGCTAAGATTTCTTCGTATACACTGTAGAGAGATGCCAATGTTAGGTGGCATGTGACGATAGCTTCAGATGGTCATTTTGAGTCTTGGGATGCATTTAAGAAGAAGTTTTATCAGCAATACTTTCCACTTGTAGTGATGAAGGGGTTGAATAAGGAATTTATGGATCTGAGACAGAGAGTTGGTCGAGTCGGTGATGCATTATCGAGATAGATACCACTATTTAAGGCAATTTGCAGAAGACTTGGTGAGAGATGATTCAGATGATGTATACCATTTTGGAGATGGACTGAGTTATGATACCATATATTATGTTGTCAGTACAGAAGCTAGGACACTTAGCGAGATATATGAGCGTGCTCTCTCCCATGAGACATATCATTTTGGTAGGATTGCTGATGGGACAACGTGAGGTCCATGAGTGAGTATTGATCTTGAGAGGAGGCATGAAGGTAAAATATAGAGGAGTAGGATTGAGGGATCTAAGAATGTAGGGCAAATAACATCTGCTATCTCGATGGAGCATGGTTCGAATGTACCTACCTTGCCAGCTCCAGTTAGATTAGCTTTACCAGCTCCTCAAGCACAACAATTATCGGGTGGCGAGGCCGAGATGCACCAATACATGATCAGACCCAGACCGTATCTACAGGACGGAGGAGACCTCCGACATGTTACAAATGTCGTCTAGTTGGACATATTGTTCGTCAGTGTCTACAGCCAACAGGTTATCAGTCGGTGACATTACAATCACATGCCAGAGAGAGCTCAGACAGTGACATAATCGAATCAGACTAGAGACGGTACGCGACCGTACTAAGGGTAAGTGAATTTGTTTATTTTTGCATTATGTGTGTGTATTGTTTGCTTTATGCATGATATTAAATTAAACGGTTGATAAATAGGAGTAGTGTTATCTGAATAAGAAATATTTAAAACTTCTTTGAAAATTACGCTCTACAGATTTTCCTCTTAGTACTATGACCAAAGTGTTGTGTATTGGTGACGATATATAGGAGTTTGTTATATGTGGACTTGTTGAGATGTGTGAACCAAGGATTAAAATTGTCAATGAATCCACCTATGGTAGTTGTCAAAGGCAGGCTTTGGGGTTATTATCAATTGAAGTTTTGACTAAGCTAATTACAATAAGAAAGAAAAAGAAATTAAGGATAAGAATTGGGAATAAGTAAATTTTAGAGACAAAATTTTTATTAGTTGTGAATATTGTAATAGCCAAATTTCTAATAGTGGATTTAGTCAGTAATTAAAGGTCATTGACTTATGACGTGGCTAGAGAACGGGTACATGAACCCAACACTCGGCACAAAGACCAAGTAATGTATTTTTTATGGTATGATGTATGCTTAGTGCATTGTATATGTGTAGACATAGTAAGTCACTCCTACAAGTGTATAGAGGTCGAGATGTGGGCATGGACGCGCCTCGAAATGCGTGTTGGCGTGAGACTGAGATAGAGAGAGAGTGATCTGCTAAGTTGATTTAAGCTTAGTGTAGCTTAAATAGTAGTGTTAATATGACTATAGTTGGTTTTATATTAAATATTAACTAAGTTAGTAACTTAAAACATTAGTCATTGATACTTCTCGAGATACGTGTTGGTACATTAAGAGACTAATTGAGTTTCCATTTGGTGTTAGTTAGATGGAGATTGTGGAGAGTTAGTGAAAATTGTGTCAATATGTAGGTCATTAGATTAGTCTCGGGATACTTGTGTGCATAAAGATCAATGACTAATAATCAATCTTATCTATAATATATAAGATTGAAATGATCAACTCATGCAACCATTTCATTCTCATTTCTAAAACTCAGAGAACAAGTAAAGTGCTGGAGAAATAAAGTTAGAGAAGAAGATTAAGAAATCAGCAAGTGAAGTTAAAGGAGTTGATCAAGCTAGGTGTTCATCAACAAGAAACCTAAGGAAGAGTCTCAGAGGTTCGGGTACGTGTTTTGAGGTATCGGAAGGTCGGATTAGCTAGGGAATTTGCATAGAGTTAAGTAAAGTGATTAAGATATTTATCTCCATTTCATGTCTTGGTGTTGCTATTTGTTGACAGTTGTGTAAATTGTTATACTTGCTCGAATTCTTATGCCATGTTTTTTGTGTTTACTTAATTGTGTAGTGTAGTTAAATTAGAATATGTGTGTTAAGGTTTCATTATATGGTTTGGGGTACACGCGACACAAAAGGTATAAGACTCGAGGATGTCGGTATAGCTGACTAGTTAGTGTCATGGACCATCCATATAAAGTTGATGAAATGTACAAATGGTGACCAATTAGGGTAATACGAAGTACTATGTGTGCCGACCTATTACATGAGGTCGATAAACCGTGTTTCACAACTAACAAGGATAGAATATATAAGCTATTACCTGAAAGGTAATATTTAGGCCAATGTGTGAAATGATTAAGCGACGACTAACAAGGGTAATACTGAAGTACTATATGTGCGGACCTATTACATGAGGTCGATATGCCATGTTAAATAAATGATTACTTAAGGTCTATGTGATCAATAGGAAAGTAAATGGGCTAATGTGGTAGGTACACAATTTAATATGAGTGGTTCATTGGAATAGTTCGTGGATGCTATTATGTTTGGTAATGTGTTTGTGTATCTATAGTTATTATTGTATAATGAATGTATGTAATGTTGAGATGTTGTCTTGTTGTGTTTGGGAATGTGGATAAATGTCTTTCAGTATTACTTTCTACTTTCATGTATGTGCAAATCCATCAAGTAGAAGATCGGGCAGAGAGAAGATCATCGACTACCTTTAAGCTAGTGGAGAGCTATTACCTTTGATGTAGGTTTTAGATTTTGTTGTACAACTTATATATGTCTTCTATATATTTTTGGATTTGTATGTATGGGATGAGAGATAATATATCGACCGGACACATGTTGATATATAGTTATCACAGTTTGTAATGTATATGCATGCAATCTTTGTTACTTGGTTTTCCACATACTTAGGTTTTAAATGAATGACTTCCACTAAATTGTCATGACTTCCGCTGAATAATCTCTACATTGTATAAAACTTTAATTAACTCTGAAATTCTATTTAGTTACAATAATTGTGTAAGTTTTATTAGAAAGGTTGACCAATACGTTGTTAAGTTCTACGTGGCTAGATTAGAGCTTAATATTAGGATGAAGCGGGTGGTGCCCTAGATTAAGGGATGGGTCGTCACACACCATCATGGTCGAGGCATAGACATACTGGAGTAGGATCTTCTCGGCATATTTCTGCTAATGATGAGCCCATAAAGAAATGCAGAGAAGTCTTTTAAGGGTGATTCAAGATAAAACCCTCGACCTCGATCAGTTGCAAGAGATGTAGGGACGGTTAGGTCGCATGGAGCAGGCTTAATGGACATACTTGGAATTTCAATCGCTCCTCCAACAGATGTTGATGATGACACAGAGACTGACCACAATCTTGATGATTGAGTCCTCTGTTGTGTGCACCATATTTATACTTTATACTTTTTTTTACGTATTTAGTCTTTAGACTTATTTTTTTTTATTGTATTTTGATACTTTTAAACTTTCTTTTGTTATATTTAATTCATTTATTTCTTTATTTATGTCAATTATTTAATTTAATTTTTCTATATTTATTTATTCTAAAAAAATATTTTGAATAGATTTTTTTTCACGAAATAAAAAATAAAAAATTGTTATTTGTAATCAAATTTATTTTATAATGTTTTAAAATAAAAAAATACTTTATAATTAAACACAAAAAATATTAAAATCCATTTCCAAAAACAAAAAAATGGTTTCGTAATCAAATTTGTTTTTTAAAATTTAAAATTAGTGACAGGTCTAGCGACGGGGTGAGGCAAACAATTGCGTGATGTGCCTGTCAGGCCAAACATGTGTCAGCAAATGGAGACAACATTAGCGATGGGGTTCCGTCGCTAAATAGGGTGACGTAGCAGTCTAAATTGGTTGACTAGTTACACGTGTCACATAATAGCGACAATTGGCGACTGGTCCCCGTTGCTATTTCTAGCACCCGTCGCCAAACCAAAATAGCGACGAGAAAATTAGCGACGGACATTTTTTGTAGTGGTTCATTTCAAAAGTTAAAAGAACACGAAAAGGCTTCAACTCTATTCTAATATATTCATTTCAAGTTAGGAGGTGCTTTTGCGGTTTGGTTAATCGTGATTTTCTATAAATGAAAACCACTATCAAATCGCGAAATTGCGGTTTTCAAGTTTTATAAAACGTTCTCAATCACTACTTTTAAAAATCAGACCAGACCATGCGATTTGAACGGTTTGGGCAGTTTTGTAGAGACCAATGCCCCCTTAATTTGTAGTTTAATTTATAAGCTCTGAAATTTACATTCTAAGTCCATTAAAGTGTATCAATGTAATCATCAACTTGAACAACATACCATCTCAATCTCTAGCCAAAAAAAAAAAAAACCTTCACTAATTTGTTCTTCATTTATAAAGAGGCCACAATTGAACTTGAGACGCAGAACCCTTGTACATGAATATTTTCCAACTTTAAATTGTACATGATTAAGATTAATTAATGTCATTCGACTTTCCCTTCTTTGGACATAGATAGATACCATGAATTAGTGTATTATAATGAAAGAAATAATCATAAATCGTTATGCAAATTATGCTGGCTAGGAAAATGAAATTTTAGTTAAAAGAAAGGGTTAATTGTGTTCTCCTATTTCAAATGCATTTTTGTATACACTTTAAGAAATTAGTTTTTAGAAAAGTTAATTATTCACGATTTTAAGGATTTAGTACTCTTATACAACCAAATGAAGATGGAGAAGATCTATCTTAGATCTTTGCTTAGCATATGATCTTGGCTTAACTAATACTAATTTTTAGAAAAGAGATCACACTTATTTTATCAGAGAAAAGAGATCACGCTTGATTACTTTTAGTAGTGGATATAACAAGAGTCAACTATATTTTTTAACAAGAAAAGTAGATAGAAAAAATATGTAAAGACTATAAATTATATTATATATATAACTATATTAAAAGAGAGAATATGGACCGTGAGGAATATTCGATTTTTCCTTTTCTATCTTTGAGTTCAAGTCGTATCGTTCTTCAAAGCTTTTCATCTTCTTCTTTCTTTTCTTCCTCTTCCACAACAACTCTAATATTCCAACAGTTTATCGCGCTCATTTTGAATTGTGTATAATGTCTTTTCCTAAATCAATTCAAGCTAGTTCATCTCTCGTACAAACAACAACAACTCCAATTGAGTTATCCCTGTTTGATAGCAAGTCCTACGATTCTTTGCAAATCTCCTTCCCTTTTCGATATCACTCTCTCTTTCTATCATGCTTTGTTATCTTATCTATAAACTAGAGCTTAATGCAATGGAAACAATGAGCAATTTGAGGACTCGTGAGTTCTCTTCCCTGTTAATTAATCTTCTTTGCATGTCATCTTTTATGGTAATTCACTAATTTGATCTAATTTGCGAGTGAGTAATGGTGTTGTGGTTTTTTTATTAGTTTGTTGGTTGATTTCAGTTGTGGGATTTCAATGTTTAAAGAGAATCAGGATTTTGAAGAGTCGAGATTATACTTTCAACCCATCGGCAAATCCAGGGTATTGATGTAAGATTCAATCCCAGCTCTTTCGCTTTGGTGATTGTTGGAACAATATTTCTTTCATCTCGGTTTGATTACTTATGGTTAGTGATTGCGATGAATTGACCAATTGCTCGCTACAAAGAAATTGATAATTTTTTCTAACAATTCGTTGATTCCGCAAATACCGAATTGAAGGAATACATTTCTAACTTGCGATCGAACACACAAAGTTCAAGAAACCAAAATAAGCAAATAGGTACTCTCTTTAAAAACCTAATTTTATTTATTCAAATAATCAACCCTCTTTTAACAACTGATCAAGCCTTTATATATTAGGCCTAATTAAGTTAACACATTATTTGACTCCAAGTATAATTCCTATTCTAAAAATGAATCCAAGTTAATTTAACTATAACTTCAATTTTGACACAAACTCTAACAATATTATCTAATAAATAAGAAATTCTAATCAAACAAAAACTCTAAATTGCATCGTTCTCTCTCGGTTGAGAAAAATTCTTCCCCAAATTTAATGCATGAATCATTCTTCCGCACATGACCTATATGGTCTTCATCTTCATTATGCTCCCTCGATTAGAAAAAATTCATCCTTAATTTAATGTTCTATCTTGTCTTGCAGGCTTCAATAAAAAAATCTTCAAAAATAACCAACTCTTCCTCGAACATACTTTCGACAAATATATCGTCACTTGATCGAACATGTATCTTTGGAACATGGCTACAAACTTCAATTGACAAATCAAAGTTGTTAACAAACACACCATTATGTGGGTTTTGTAGAATTTCTTTAACTAACTCATTGTCCATAATGCTAGTCAACGAACAAAAGTGCTTCACCATCGCGAACTTCACTTTTGTCTCCACAACTTCTTCAATCACGAGCTTCACTTTTATCATCTGACTCAACCTTGCTTATTGGTAGGCACTTCGTCTCCAAACCATTGTTGATGTCATTAACGAGGTTGTTGCGGCTGCCTCTGATGTTGCAACTATTGCATTTGATTTTGATGAAACTGTTGCATTTGAAGTGATAAATTTTTAACTGAAGTCATTAATCAATCCATCCTTCGATTGACATGTGTTATATTATCTCTTTGAGGAACCTCATCTACATGGTCTTCACGTCGAGCTTGTCTTTTCGGTGACATTGTGAAAGACTATAGGACCTTGACTTGGGTGACGCCATGCGGTTTTAGCGCGAGTTCCCGTCGCTAAAACCTATAAATATTTTTAAAAAAGATTCTTTTGGATTAGAAAAACATTTTTTTAAAATTCGGATTGTAAAAATTTTCTTATTAGTTTTTTATTTTACATACAAAAATATTTTTTAAACCTTTTTATCATAATTGTTTTTAATTTGATTACTGTTTTGTGTATACTTAAAATTAATTTTATGATCCACCTTAATCGTCAACAAACGCGCCATTGCCGAAATTCTCATTATCTTCTCAACCCACCCCACTACTCCTCGTTCGCAACGTCAACCATGTCGAATAACTTTTATGATTCAAGATTCATCTCCTCCTCACAATTCCAATCGAAACTCAGCCCCACGTTGTCATATATCATATGATGATATATCACGGCCCAACTTTTTTATCCAAATTATTCTTGTAATCAGGATCACCGACCCGTGACGTGGGACCCAAATAGCAATATGTGCACTGATCGAGGCATATAGCCAAGATATATTTTAATTTTGTGGTATATTCCTAGTGTAATGTATTTGTGTAAATTTATTTAGTCACTTCTATTGTTTATATATATCGAGACATGAGCGAGGACGCACTTGAGATGCAAGCCGATGTGGGACCGGGGGTAGAGAGTGATGTAGTAAATCCTAATTTAGTTAATGTGATGTAAAATAGATAATTTACGTTGAGTTTACAGTAATGTGACCAAAGTTAGAAAAAATAAAACAATAAGCTTTAATATGCCTCAAGATGCGTGTTGTCATCATCACTATGTAACTTGGTGTATGAATATGTGTTAACATGACTAATTAGTAAATTGTAGGACCAAGTCATGAGCCATTTGATTGTCATAGTTGTGGGTGTTTACACAAGATCAAGGGTCACTAATTAGCCTCACCACTATATAAAGTTAAGTTAGTGGCATTTTCATTACAAACCACATTAAATTCATGCAAAGGGAGAAGAGAGAGGTCTAGAGAGATGATTTAATCAATTTGCAAAGGAAAACTAGGGAATTGTGGGATGATTGATCAAGTTGAGAAGATCTACAACTAATTAAACTAATTTGCATCATTATTTTGTTAAATTTGTCAAAATCTTTAGTTTTAGGTTTCAAGTTTGAAATTAGTTCTAGTTTTTGGTCATTTTTACAGGGTAGATATTTGAGTCTTTGAAATTGGTTTATATATTTGGATTCCTCATTTCAAGCTGATAATCTAGCTGTTAAGAAGTCCTAATTTAGTTTTGAAATAAGAAATTATGAATTTTTGAAGTTGTAAACTAAAATTGAAAATCTTGCATGTTGTTGTTATGAACTAGTCTCAGTATTTTGGTCATAACGTCCTCATACTAAATTGGTTTATATATTTGGATTCCTCATTTAAAGCTGATAATATAGCTATTAAGAAGTTCTTAATTTTGTTTTGAAATAAAAAATTATGAATTTTTGAAGTTGTAAACTAAAATTGAAAATTTTGCATGTTGTTATTATGAACCAGTCTCGGTATTTTGGTCATAACATCCTCATATTAAATTGAAATGGACCCATTCTGGTGGCATTTGAAAGCTAACTCAAAGAGGAATAACTTTTGTGTAGCATATCATATCTCAATATTAGGGCGATACCCGGCTGTAATGTCTCATTACTTTAAGTAGGTGATTAGTGTTAATCCAATTTCTAATTAACCTAAGTTAGGCTCGTGGTTGAGCCCGGCTTGTCTCAATTAGCGTATGCGTTGATTTGCGTGTCGTTTGGTCTTTGTATGGCATGTATTAGTATTTAGGTAAAAATTAGAATTAGTTGAATAATTGGAAAATTATGAGACGCCTAACACCGTGTGTGGGTCAGGAGCGACACATATAGGTCGTGAGTTAGCGTGCATGATCGAGTGTACTTGTTGGCGTGCACGACAAAATTAAGAACGCATGAATATAGGTGTATATATATATGTTGTAAACTAAGTTGGACTTGCTAAAGTCTTAAGCATGGAAGACATAAACTAGGAATTACTAGAACAAGTAGACAAGAGAATACAAGAGAGAAAATAGCTAGAGTTGAGAATGTAGAGATTTCATTTCAACATTGGTGTGTCCATTATAAGAGAATGAACTCCTTTATTTAGGGCCTTTTCATGATGAATGTGTACTTAAATAAATGTTACAAGATACATGTAGTGTTTAAGTTACATCAAGATCATGTTATACAAGATTACAAGTAATTCAAATGGTACAAGTTACATTGACATGATCAAGTGGGGAGTACAATGTGTGAAGGGATACAAGCAACATGGAGATGTACAAGTCGCACATGTTTGATGTTACACATGCTTGAGTCATCCAATTTACAACACTCCCTCTTGGATGACACTTGCTTAGAGAATATGCCTCATCAAAACGTTTACTAAAAAAATCAAGTGGGAAAAATCTAGTATAGAAAAAAGAATACAATATTCTCGTCAATCTTGCTTTGTAGTATGATATTGTTGATTGTCTCATTAAAAACCTTGCTAGGAAAAGTCAGTGGGATAAAACCATAGCTAAGGAAAAAATAGTGCAACACATTGATACATTTTAAGAGAATATATATGCCTCGTTAAAACCTCTACTAGAAAAATCTTGTAGGAAAAATCGAGTAAGGAAAAAGAGCACATTGCTCTCATAAATTTTTATATGGAGTATAATATTGTTATAATTGCCTTATTAAAAATTTTGTTAGGAAAACCTAGTGGGATAAGACCATAGCTAGGGGTAAAAGAGTGCAATATACTAATCAATTTTGATACGGAGTTTTAATATTGTTATGACCGCCTCATTAAAATCCTTGCAAGAAAAACCTAATGGGATAAAACCTTAGCTAAGGGAAAAAGAGTGAAATGCATTAATCAAAAACTCATTTTTATTCTCCCCCTCATGTTCACTTGGGTGATACATCTTATATTATATTGTAACAAGTCATTGCAAGTAAATTAAAAATACAATATCTGGTCTTTTACACCTTAAGCATTTTGTTTTGGTTCTTGTGCATTTTATTGCACAGGGACATTATTTTTTATGAACCTTTAATGCTGAAACATAAGATTTTGTCACTCTTTTATATAGTATTTATATCAAATAATTGATTCATAATTTGTTGCTAATGAATGATCCTTTGAACTTCAAGTTCATATTAATTTATACATGGATCGTAATATAACAAATTTGATGCATTTGATGCGTTTCAAGCAATCTTATGTCATTTCTTTTGAATTGGCTTATATCTCCCATAATGGTGAAAAAATTGTTTCATCAAAATGGCCATTAGCAAAACTTGATATAAATAAATTCCCTGTTAGAGACCCAAGACATCTTATAATATGATTAACAAAGAGTTAAATCAATATAAATCTACTATTGATTTTCCTTGAGATAATCACCTGCTGATAAAAAATGCGGTTCCATAAAGGATGTCCATGCGAGTTTAAATATTTTCACATTATTGATGATTCTAAACGATCAAAAAGATCATTTCACATTATGAATGTCATTAAATCATTTGGTTTATGACGACATTCGTTTTCATGCGCCTTATATATATTTAAGAAGTTAAAGTCGAGAATTTTAATCTCAGATTAAATCATAATCATATAGAGAAACTCTCTATTATTCGAGTAAACTTCTTCTGAATAAGACATTAACAATATAATTGTTGTACCAGATATTACTTGAATGCTAGCCTCTGCTAAGTTCAAATTCGAGAAATATTCTCTTTTATATTATAATGTACATTCATGTAGCACAATACACAAGACATAAAATCATAGCATATATTTAGCTCAGATTTGAACACATCTCTATGTGCTAATTTTATCAAGCCATTTTTAATGATAAAATTCATAATTTTGCCTTTTATTTTGAAGGCATGGTAAATGTATCAAGATATTTGGGCACGACAATATTTGAACCTAATGGTATTTCAAACGTGACAAAGTTTATCACAATTTTGAGCATGCTCATTGTCAATAATAATTTGCCATTTTAGTGGTGCACCACTTTTATTCTAACTTTTAGTGGAATTATCGATACGACCTTTACCAGATCTTTTCACCTTTTCCACGTCTATAATTTGTTATTGCGATCATGATCATTACATGCAACATTAGCTTCTTAATTTGAAGCTGAATCAATTGGACATGAGCGATATTATATTTATAATATCTCATTATTTTACTCAGCTACCATGAAACAAGAAATCAATCCATAATATTTATTGGATTGAGGTGCGCACTTGATATTTGTTGCAGTAATAAATCGAGGTAGGCCACGTGACCTTTTTATTATTGTCTCGTCAGTCATATTTTCACATAGCCTCAATTTAGAGGTAATTAAAATTGCGGAATTGTAATTAATATTTGACAAATTAGATTTTGTAACTTGAGACCCAGCTGCCCATTTTGAGCTTTTTGGAGCATTACCTTTTTTGGTATTCTTATATATAACTCCATAAGGTGAAAAGATATATAAAGTGAAATATTCATTTTTCAAATCTCTAAAGAAATATTGGTGAATGATTGTGAATAACACGCAGTATCGCATAGATGCTTTATTCGTAAATTTAGTATCTAATTGTCACGACAAGTAATTCTTGTCAGTAATATAATAAGGTAACAAATTCAACTATGGTTGAATGATGTTTTAAAAATAAATGTAAAATAAAATAGTGTTTTTCTTTTTATGTAAAAACAGAACCTATGATTAAATATATGCTCACCACTTGATTTACTAATAAAAAAATGTATTATTCATATGAGTTGGTGGGATAGCTTTCAGGTTGGGTGGCGAGACAAAGTCTACTTAATGCCTCCTTGAACGGGATAAGTCGTCTCCCTTTCAATGTTTAGCTTTGCCGGGGACAAGGCTTACCCACTATAAACCCAAATTCATAGTAATATTTGCTATATAAAATCAAGAATAAAGCACAATTAATCGTTTATAGTATAGAGAAAAAAAAACTATTTATGTCACATTGACTTTTGATTTTTGATATAGAAGATCATCTAAGACGCAACTATAGAACATACTTTTGCAGTCGGTGACGTTATAATGCATAACGTATATATGAATAAAGTACATATACATAAATAATGTAACAAAAAGAAATTAACCATGATAACATGGAAATAAATTGAACTTATTTAAATTAACAAAAAAATATATCTTAGCTTTGTCTCCTTGAAAAGCATTTTTTATCTTCAAGACCTCTTCTTGTAGAGTAATTTCGTGTTGATAACGTGTTTTAAACTAAGTTGGACTTGCTAGATTTTAAGCATGGAAGACATAAACTAAGAACTACTAGAACAAGTAGATAAGAGAAAACAAGAGAGAAGAGAGCTAGAGTTGAGAATATAGAGATTTCATTCCAACATTGGTTTGTTTATTACAAGAGAATGAACCCTTTTATATAGGGCCTTTGTCATGATGAATGTGTACTCAAACAAATGTTACAAGATACATGTGGTATGTAAGTTACATCGAGATCATGTTACACAAGATTACAAGTAATTCAATTGGTACAAGTTACATTGACATGATCAAGTGGGGAGTACAATGTGTGAAGTGATACAAGCAACATGGAGATGTACAAGTCACAAATTTTTGATGTTACGCATGCTTGAGTCATCCCATTTACAACAATATATATATATATATAATAACCAATAAAATGGTAGGCGCCTAGTGAGACGTGTGGTTGAGGGTGACACGCGTAGATTGTACAATAGTGTGCACACCTAAGGGTAGTCGTTAGCGCGCATGGTGAATTTATAGGCGCGAAAATGCAAAGTTATCTATATATTCATATATATAGTTTATATATATAAATGAATCCTATAGTTGAAATCAAAATAAAATTGTATATTGGATTCGCCTCGAGATAAGTGTTACGCTTGAGTCAAGGCGATGAATAGTTCAACCAAAAGTGTGTACGGTGGGTTATTGGCATTGTCCATTCCTCGAGATGCATGTCATCCCACCTCAAGATGCATGCCATCCCACCTACTGACCGAACTGGTTTACGGTTCGTTCCAAGAAGGAGATGCATGCCATCCTCTGCTGGAATCAACAAGCCAGTGCCTAAACAAATAAAAGAAAACTGTTGATTTTAAGTTGCAAGGCAACAAGGAAGAAGAAATGGGGTTTGACCCCGAACCGGAGGTCAAACCACCCAATTTATAAGAAAAATAGAATACAAAGCTAGAAAATAAGGAAAAAAATCCAAAAAATAATAATTTGACCAAATAAATAAAAATTGATGAATTTCTATGAAAAATGAATAATTCGGAATTCGTGCGAGACTTTATACTAGGGTTTTTACCTCGAAAAATGTAAAATAATCGAATTGACTTAAAAAGTGGCAAATTGGTTCAGAATTCAAATGGGACCAGTTTAAAGGTCTAATTAATGATTAGTATTAGACTCAAATTGATGACAATTGATTTAATTTATGTTATTGGTCGACGGGGAAAGGTGTGTGGATCTCGGGAATCATCTAAGTCAGTATAAAGTTAAGAAAGCTCGACACAGGTAAGTAGGACTTGTATTCTTATCAATTATGCAACGTAATTAGTATATTTAATACATACAGTATTATGGACTGGAATGATGCAATGTACTGTGACTTGGCTATATTTGTTTTTAAATGAGAAAATCCTCGGAAGTGTTAATAAGGCGGATCGGGGCTGAGGTTGGAGTACGCCAGGAAATTGATTCCGCCCTTTATCCTAATAAAAGGAATATGTGCACCTAGAAATGGGTTTCGCCCTTTCTTCCTCGGTATGCCGAAGTTTTACCTTAGTCGTTCACTGTCCATTTAGGGTTCGTAGCTCAGTTACACTTGAATACACCAACATATTCACATGATGACCAACATGAGGATTCTGTGGATAGTATTCTTGGGGTAAGATGAGAGTATGGCCCTTCAGTTATTAAGAGTTGATAGCTTGATTACATTTGAATCCACTGGCAGAACCCCATGTCGGTCAATATGTGGATTGTGCATTCGTAATTTTATGTGAGACGAGAGTATAACTCTAAAATGAAAACTAAAAATACAAGTCACGAGTATAGTTGCAATTGACATTTAAACTTGCATTCAATTATATATTATAAATCATTTTAATACCTGAATAGATATGTTTTGGATTCTTATTGTTATTCATTAAGTCATTGATATTAGTTGATAATTGATGCGTTTACGAGCATTACTTACTGAGCAAGTTGGAGCGCTCATTCCCCAAAGAATATTTTAGGTTAATGACATGTGCTTCGACTCAGAGATGGAGAAAATTAGGAGTTTATAGTCTTCTCTACGGTGAATTGATTTTCCTACTATTTATATATTGTATTAAATTACTATTTTGTAATAAACGGGATTTGGATATGGTTCTACGACCGAGGTTTATGTCGATTTTTGTATATCTTATGTTTTATCGAAAAAGTTTTAATTTCACTGCGTTTTTAATCATTTATTCGATATAAAATATATTGTATTATGATTATTAGGTATGAAGGATATTTGTATTGTTACTCTTATTAAGTTCGACTGGTGTATCAGTGCTTAATTAGGGTTTTAGGCCGGGTATTACCCTAATCGTGTTAGGGGATGTTACATTTTGCATACTAAAATATTTTGAAGTTCGAAGGTGAAACTCTCTTTGACTTGAATACAAAATTTATGGGTTAACAATTTTGTTAATGTCTTGTCACGGCCTAAATCTTTAATTTGACTTTAATCTTTAAATCAAGATCAAATGACCCGTGACGTGGGACCCACTTCGATATACATGTCGCGACCAAGGCTAGATGGCCGAGGTAAATGTTATATTTGTAAAGATGAATGCCTAGTGTACTGTATATAAGTAGACTACTAAGACATTCCTACTTGTGAATAGGTGTTGAGATGTATGTGGGAACGCGCCTCGAGTTGCGTGCCGACGTGGGACCGAGGTAGAGAACAATATGGTGAGTTGGTATAAGCTTTATATTGCTTTAATAAGTGATATAAGTGGGGATATGGTGATTAAGTATCAAATACACCTAAGTTAGTAAGTTAAAACAATAGCTACTTGATATTTCTCGAGACACGTAATGACCCATCTAAACACCAATTGAGTCACTTATTGGTGTCATTTGGCATGAGATAGTGGGACATATGTGAATAAGTGTACCATTAGATAGGCCTCGAGATACATGTGCACATTCGGATAAATGGCTATTAATCAACCATATCCAATTCATGATTATAAAGCTATTGGTCAACTCAATCAACTCAACTCTTTCATTTTAATTTGTTTAAGGGAGAAGCAAAGTTGTTGGAGAAGGAGGAGCTGCTGTAGAAGAAGAAGATCAACAAAAACTTGGTGATTTAGTGAAAGAGAGATCAAGTATAGCTAGTTTTCATCAAGTTAGGTAACTCCTATACACCATAGAGTTAGCTTAATCTAATGAATTCATGAATTTGATGTTGTGGGTTGTTGTTTTGTGTTGTAGTTGATGTCATGGAACTCTAGTAATGTGTCTGGGATTTCCTTAGGCATTAACATGGTCTATGTATAGAGAAAACTCAGAATTTTGACAGCATAATTCTGGGTTTTACTACACGTAGTGCACTAGGTGGATCAGCTGGCACGCTAATTTGAATTAGCGTGCTAGATTAGGATTGGTAGCACGCTAAATTTTCATTAGCGTGTTAGGTCTATGATAGCATAAAAACTGGAATTTTCAAAAATTCCTTAAGACACTATAAAAGAGTCTAATACCCTAAGTAAAGGTTCAAACACACTTAAAAACCTATAATATGATATCAGGAACCTAGGGAAGTATTCTAGGGATTCAAGTACGAGTTTCGAGGTGTCGGGAGGCTAGAGTAGCATAAGAAATTGCGTGGATTGTAAGTCAACTGATTGAGATATTTCTTTACATTTCATTCCTATTCATATGTTCATTTCCAGTCATTTGTATTGAATTGCCTTTGTACTTTATACGCCATGACTTGTTGTTCTTTCTCATTACATGAGGTTGTTTTCATGATATAGTTTGTTGATAAAATGATTTCATTAACTCTAATTCATGTGCTATGTCATTATTGATTGTTAATACATGTGGTCAGTGAAATAACATGCTATTAGGTAGGTATTACGTAGTGTTGTGAATCTAAATCCTTTGTGCATAAGAATTCAACTCTTTTGTTAGATTCTAATACCGTGTTGTTCTTTGAATATGAAAGTATTTCTTGTATCTAGGACAACTTTACAATAGAAAATCCGGCGGACATACGGGGTCAATTTCCAGGGTGATCGATTTCTCCACTATCTTGCGCGGCACACGGGAAATGAGTCTCGGGGTTATTGGCAAGCATAACTTGTGCAGCACACGGGGTATGGGACCCGAGGTTGTTGACAAGTATATATCGCAGGTGATTGGCACCAACGAAAGGTTATAAAGGCAAAATTATTGCTCAAACCTTCACATTGATGTAAAGCTCAACTCTATCCTCATATAGTAGAAAAGCTGATGTGATGAAGATCACGACCGACCGACCTTAGATCATTACTACTTAGCTATGTGTCGGTTTCATGTTGTTTAGCTGAAGCATCTATTTGCATGTTCTCTTTACAGCTTAGTTGCTATTATCATGCTTTTAGATACTTGTTGCATAATTGGAAATGTGAACAAATGTATCTCAATATTACTTTCTACTTTCTTGTACTCACGGTCTAGTTTGTGATGGTGGGTGCAGATCCATCGAGTAGCAGACCAGGCAAAGAGAAGATCAGCGACTACTTCTGAGCCAGTGAAGCACTGCTACACCCGATTTTGTAGGTTTGATTTTTGATCTATTACTTTATATGTATATGATGTACTTTTTGGTTTGTATATTATGGGTTGAGTGAGTAGTACATTGACCAGACACATGATATTATATATCGTCGTTTCATCATATATATGCATGTGATCTGTATTCCCTGGTTTTTCCACAATTGTTAGGACTCATGTTATAAGCTACCGCTAGATTGTTAAGACTTCCGCTGAATAAACTTTTAAGTAAAAAAATTTTAATTAACTTTGATTCATGAATTGACATGGATAAGTATAGGTTTATATTCATAATAAATAATAAATAATAAGTTGGTAAATGGTTTTGGATAGGCTGACTTGTCCCTTGTTAGGACATATATGGTGAGATTAGGGCTTAATAACGGGATTAGGCCGGACGGTGCCCTAATTTAAGAAGGGGTCGTCACAGTTGGTATCAGAGCTTAAGCTCGTAAAGCTTAGGAGAGCCTAAGTTCTAGAATATTATGGACAGTTTATGGAATTATCCAAAGTTGGGATATCATAGTCACATGTGGTATCTTATTCTATGTTTATAAAGCTTATGAGAGTCTAAGTTTATAGAGATTAGGAATGTGGAAAATAGTCATTCCATGAGGTGATACCAAAGCTACATTGTGTAGAAAAATTCTTAACTTTTCCAATGAGTAACAAATAAAAAATTTAAACAAGAAAACATAAATCTTAGTTGTGGAAAACCAGGTAATCCTTGCCTAGAAACTATTAGTTAGGAAGTCAGGGAAAGTGAGATGGTGATGTCTTATGTATATATATATATATATATATATATTAGCTTTGCATATGTATATATGTGTTATCTATGTAGTAGATGATTCGCGTTCGCTATCAACTTGCAGATATTGATGGTTGATTCACGCGATGGCGGGGACATAGGTGCGAGTGGCAACCATCATTATATGCCATCAGCAGATGATTTTCAGAGGCTATCCGATCAAGTAGCTGCTCAGGGACAATATTTGGCGGAGTTCATTGCTATGATGACTGTACGTTTTGCTCCACCAGCATAGACACCAGCCCATACTACTACGACTACTTCCATATTACCGACAGCAGTGTTGGTAGTACAGACTATACCGGTAGTGACACATCCGGTCGTAAAGACAGTTTTTACACCGTCTTTCACACCTCCATCTTCTAGCTCGACAGTAGAGGTTTAGCTGGTGAAGGATTTCATTAGACTGAAGCAAGTATAGTTTGATGGTCATAGAGATTTCAAGAAGATCGAGAAGTGAGTACTGTCTCAGGTTAAGTTGCACCGAGTCTTGAGGATTGAGGACATACTCTGAGCTGAGATTTCATTGTACACTCTACAAAGAGATGTTGATGTATAGTAGCGTGCGATGATACCTTCTAAGGGAGAGTTTGAGTCATGGGATGCCTTCAAGATGAAGTTTTACCAGCAGTACTTCCCTCCTGCAGTTATGAAGAGGTTGAGGAATGAATTCATGAACCTGAGAGAGTGAGCTGATGAGTTAGTGATGAGATATAGAACCAGATACGGCTATCTGAGGCAATTTACTGGGGATCTAGTGAGAGAGGATTCAAATGACGTGTACGATTACGGGATAGACTGAGACCAGATAATGGATTTTAAGTGGTCAGTTCAGGTGCCAAGACTTTGGGTGAGATTTACGAGCGTGCACTCTCTCACATGACATATTATTTGGGGCGAGTTGCGATAGGACACCGCTAGTACCAGCATTGACACATGACCAGGTTGCGGAGTTTGAGAGGAGGAGATAGAAGGGCAAGGGACTGAAGAGATGGGATAGAGGTACCCATGGGATAGGGACATTTATAATAGTTGTACCCTTTGTACCATCCCCTACACCATTGCAGAGTATTGTTCGTAGACCTCCTTTGCCACCACCATTTAAACCTACAGTACCAGCTACTACTACTTTGCCGACTCTACTAGCACCACCAGCACTTCAGTAGCAGCAAGGTGGTAGAGGCCGAGGCAGAGGTAGAGGTAGAGGTCGAGATAGTTCTCGATAGGGGCAGAGATATGAACAGGCCCAGGATCAGGTTCAAGGTCAGCGTAGACCTATCATATGTTATATGTGTGGTCAGGTTAGGCACGGGATTAGAAATTGTCCAACGCCAGCAGCCATGTGTTTCCACCGTAGAGTCAAGAGGGTGTACACATGGTAACACAGCCCGATGCAGATGCCATACAGAGACTCATTGAGGGTATGGTTTCCATTTGTGGTAGACAGTTATATGTTTTGTTTGATTCGGGTTCTACAGTATCTTTCATTTTTGGTTGAATGGTAGGCATTTACGGTAAACACCGGTTAGAGTTAGCATATATTTGATTTTGAGTAGTGCATCCGAGGATAGAGCTTACCTTAATTATCTTGTTGAGAGATGTCCAGTAGAGATATGCAGGGTAGAGTTACCTGCAGACTTCAGGGTTCTCGAGTTTTTAGAGTTTGACGCACTGTTAGGGATGGATTGGTTAGCAATGTATCATGCTCATATCGACTATTTCAGTAAGACAACGATATTTGAGATCACAAGGCGTCTGATGTTCACATATAAGGGTAGTACACCGAGAGCCGAGGGCATTAGAGGTCGACTTGCGACTAGTGGAGAGACGGAGACTCTGGTGTCATTATACACCGTAGTAGAGAGTCAGGGACCTAGACTTGAGGAAATTTTGGTTGTGTGCGAGTTTCCAGATGTGTTTTCAGAAGACTTACCTGGTTTACCACCACCGAGAGAGATAAATCTTATCATTGAGTTAATACTAGACAGAAGAGATTCATCATACCATCTATGTCACCATGGGGAGCACCGATCCTGTTTGTGAAGAAGAAGGGCGGTACTTTGAGACTTTATCGATTATAGACAGTTGAACAAGGTCACAGTCGAAAGCAAGTATCTCTTACCACGGATTGATGACTTATTTGATCAGCTAGGAAGAGAATAGTATTTCTCCAAGATAGACCTGCAATTAGGGTATCATCATCTTAGGATCAAGGATGAGGATAGGTCCAAGACAACATTCAGCACGAGATATGGACACTACCAATTTACAATCATGCCGTTTGATTTGACTAATGCTCCTGCCATGTTTATGGATTTGATGCATCGAGTGATGAGGCCATTTCTTGATAAATTCATGATAGTTTTCATTGATGATATATTGATATATTCGAGGACTAAAGAGGATCAAGAGCAACACCTATGAGAGACGTTGCAGACTTTCAGAGCATCGACTCTACGCCAAGTTCAGGGAGTGTGGATTTTGGCTGTCAGAAGTCAAGTTTTTGGGACATGTTGGAGATGCAGGCATTGCAGTAGATCCAACTAAGACTCGGGTTATTATGGATTGGCATGCGCCAACGTCAATTACGGAGATCAAGAGTTTTCTGGGGTTAGCAGGATATTACCGCAGGTTTGTGAAGGATTTCTCAAATATCGCTTCACCGATGACCCGATTGACTTAGAAAGACGTCAAGTTTGATTGGTTTGAGGAATGCGATGAGGCATTTACTCAGCTAAAGAGATTGTTGACTACCACACCAGTGCTGATATTGCTAGAAGCTGGACAGGGATTCCTGTTATATACAGATGCTTCTCATACAGGTCTAGGTTGGATGTTTATGCAGGATAAAGGCACGGTGGCTTATGTATCTAGATAGCTGAAGTTACATAAAAAGAACTATCCCACTCGTGATTTGGAGTTGGCAGTGGTAGTATTTGCTATGAATTTATGAAAACGTCATATGTATGAAGAGATGTTCACACTCTATACTGACCATAAAAGTTTGAAATACCTCTTCACACAAAAAAGTGTTAAACATGAGACAAATCATATGGTTAGAGTTTCTGAAGGACTATGACTTTTCTCTGGAGTATCACCCAAGAAAAGCTAATGTAGTTGTTGATGCACTGAGTATGATACCGACTGGTGATGCGAGGTTGTTAGATGCTACATGATGCATAAATATGGAGCACTCGAGGCAATGACGATGATGACTCAGTCAGATATTCCTACAGACACTCGGATGATGATTTGTGCACAGATGAGGCTTCATACAATATCTACACAAAGAGTGTTAGAGGGTCAAAGAGCGATATTCTATACCCAAGGTTCGTGAGTTAGCCCAAAGTACTGATTATACTAACTGGATTGAGATGGCGGATCAGTGTTTGAGATTTAGAGGCAGATCGTGGATACCGGCAGTGGTAGAGCTGAGAGATGAGATTGTTCAAGATTCACACCATTCCCAATTCACTGTTCATCCAGGTAGGACCAATTTGTACCATGACATGAAGAGACATTTTTGGTGGCCTGGGATGAAAGCGGATGTATCAGAGTTTATTAGGAACTGTGGGATTTGCCAACAGGTGAAGGCAAAGCATCGTAGACCTGGAGGATTATTACAACCACTTCCCATTCCACGATGGAAGTGGGAAGATATAGCCATGGATTTTGTTACAGGACTACTGAGAACTGCCCGCCGACACGATTCCATATGGGTGATTGTCGACAGATTGATAAAATATACACATTTCATATAAGTTGCAACTCATTACACGTTTGACTATTTAGTGTATTATTTAAGAGGGAGATTATTAGGCTGCATGGGGTACCATTGACTATTGCATCAAACAGAGATGTTATGTATATGTCCAGGATGTGGCGAAGTATACAAGAACAGTATGGCACACGCTTACAGTTTAGCATAGCCTTTTACCCTTATACTGATGGACAAACTGAGAGGTTGATTCAGACTCTCGAGGATATACTCAGGGCTTGTGTACTTGAGTTTGTCGGATCATGGGAGGAACGCCTACCATTATGCGAGTTTTCATAAAATAGCTATCAGGCTAGCATTGAGATGACGCCATTTGAGGCTTTATATGGCAAATCGTGTCGCTTACCATCTTGTTGGGCTGAGCCAGATGATCGGGGCATATAGGGCCTAAAATTATTGTTGATCACACATATTGGATCTATCATGTATGCCATATTATGCACCTGACCTGATGTATCATATGCTTTGAGCGCAACAAGTAGATATCAGTCTGATCTCGGTGAGAGTAACTAGATAGCAGCAAAGAACATTCTAAAATTGTTGTTGATCATATACCTGATGTATCATATACCTGATGTATCATATGCCTAAAATTATTGTTGATCACATAGAGAAGGTACGATAGATTCGCCAGAGGCTTAAAAAAGCCCAGAAGAGGCAAAAGAATTATATAGACACATATCGCAGTGATCTCACATATAAAGAGGGAGCCTTAGTGTATTTAAAGGTTTCTCATCAGAAGGGTCTTCACAGATTTAGTCTAAAAAGCAAGTTAACACCGAGATTCATCGGGCCTTTCAAGATCAAGAAACGAGTTGCTTATGAACTAGATTTACCTCCACAGATGTCGGGGATTCATTCAATGTTTCATATTTCTATGCATCGACTAGCCAAGTGGAAGGCATGTGAGAGACCGACAATGGACTTGAGTCAGATAGACTTGAGTGAGGACGTATCATATGAGGAGCAACCAGTATATATTCTAGATCATAAGGTACAACAGTTGAGAGGCAAGTCTATCCCAAAGGTGTTGGCCAAGTGGTAGTTCTATGGAGACTTAGAACTCACTTGGGAACAGGAAGACTATATGCACGATTGGTTTCCGTACCTCTTAGAGTCAAGTATAACTTTAGGTTATGCTTAATTTTGAGGACGAGATTTTCATTAGTTCGGAAGAATTGTCATGACCCAAATCTTTAATTTGACTTTAATCTTTTAATCAGGATCAAATGACCCGTGACGTGGGACCCGCTTCAATATACGTGTCGCGATCGAGGCTAGATGGTCGAGGTAAATATTATATTTGTAATGATGAATGCCCAGTGTATTGTATATGTGTAAACTACTAAGTTATTCCTACTTGTGAATAGGTGTCGAGACGTGTGTGGGAACGCACCTCGAGTTACGTGGCGGTGTGGGACCAAGGTAGAAAACAATATGGTGAGTTGGTATAAGCTTAATATTGTTTTAATAAGTGATATAAGTGGGGTTATGGATAATTAAGTATCAAATACACCTAAGTTATAAGTTAAAACAATAGCCACTTGATATTTCTTGAGACACGTAATGACCCATCTCAACACTAATCGAGTCACTTATTAGTGTCATTTGACATGAGATAGTGGGACATGTGTGAATAAGTGTACCATTAGATAGGTCTTGAGATACGTGTGCACATTAGGATCAATGACTATTAATTAACCATATCCAATTCATGATTATAAAGCTCTCGATCAACTCAAGCAACTCAACTCTTTCATTTTCATTTGTTTCAGAGAGAATCAAAGTTGCTAGAGAAGGAGGAGCTGCTGGAGAAGAAGAATATCAACAAAAACTTGGTGATTTAGTGACAGAAAGATCAAGTATAGCTAGTGTTCATCAAGTTAGGTAACTTCTCTACACCATAGAGTTAGTTTAATCCAATGAATTCATGAATTTGATGTTGTCGGTTGTTGTTTTATGTTGTGGTTGATGTCATGGAACTCTAGTAGTGTGTATGAAGGTTCTATAGGCATTAACATGACCTATGTGTAGAGAAAACTCAGAACTCTAATTGTAGAATTCTGGGTTTTACTGCACATAGCTGCTAGGTGGATCAGCTAGCACGCTAATATGGATTAGCGCGCTAATGGGTCATTAGCGTGCTAACCCAAGTCATTAGCGCGCTAGGTCTATGACAGCATAAAAACTGCAATTTTTAAAAATTCCTTAAAATACTATAAAAAGTCTAATACCGTAAGTAAAGGTCCAAACACACTCAAAAACCTATAATATGATATCAGGAACCTATGGAAGTATTCCAGGGATTCAAGTACGAGTTTCGAGGTGTCGGGAGGCCAGAGTAGCATAGGAAATTGCGTGGATTTTAAGTGAACTGATTGAGATATTTCTTTACATCTCATTCCTATTCATATGTTCATTTCCAGTTATTTGGACTGAAATGAATATGTACTTCATATGCCATGGCTTGTTCTTTCTCATTACATGAGGTTGTTTTCTAGGTATAGTTTGCTAATAAAATGATTTCATTGACTCCAATTCATGTGCTATGTCATTATTGATTGTTAATACATGTGGTCACTCAAATAACATGCTATTAGGTAGGTATTATGTAGTGTCGTGACTTCATATCCTTTGTGCATTAGTGTGCAGCTCTTTTATTGGATTCAAATATCGTGTTGTTCTTTGAATATGAAAGTAGTTCTTGTATCTATGACCACTTTGTGATAGAGATCCGGTGGAATACAGTGGTCACTAGACTTTCCAGGGTGATCGAGATTTCTCCACTATCTTGCGCAGCACACGGGAAATAAGTCACGGGGTTGTTGGCAAGCATAACTTGGGCAGCACACGGGGTATGGGACCCGGTTGTTGGCAAGTATAAATCTCAGGTGACTAGCACCAGTAAAAGGTTATAAAGGAAAGAGCACTGCTCAGACCTTCACATTAATGTAGAGCTCAGCTTCATCCTCATATAGTGGAAAGGCTGATGTGATGAAGATCACGGCCAACCGGCCTTAGATCATTACTACTTAGCCATGTGTCAGTTTCATGTTGTTTAGTTGAAGTATCTCTTTGCATGTTCTCTTTACAGTTTAGTTGCTATTATCATGCTTTTAGATACTTGTTGCATAATTGGGATTGTGAATAAACGTCTCTCAGTATTACTTTCTACTTTCTTGTACTCACTATCTAGTTTGCTACAATGGGTGCAGATCTATCGAGTAGCAGATCAGGCAAAGAGAAGATCGGCGATTAGCTCTGAGCCAGTGAAGCGCTACTACACCCGATTTTATAGGTTTGATTTTTGATCTATTACTTTTATATGTATATGATGTACTTTTGGGGTTGTATATTATGGGTTGAGTGAGTAGTACCTTGACCAGACACATGATATTATACATCGTCATTTCATCATATATATATATATATGCATCTGATCTGTATTCCCTGATTTTTTCACAATTGTTAAGACTCATGTTATAAGCTACCGCTAGATTGTTAAGACTTTTGCTGAATCAACTTTTAACTAAACAAAATTTTAATTAAATTTGATTTATGAATTGACATAGGATAAGTGTAGGTTTATATTTATAATAAATAATAAATAATAAGTAGGTAAATGGTTTTGGATAGGCTTACTAATCCCTTGTTAGGTCCTATATGGTGAGATTAGGGCTTAATAACGGGATTAGGCTGGGTGGTGCCCTAATTTGAGAAGAGGTCATTACAGTCCTATTGTTTAAAGCATACCTCCCTCATTTCTCATTGAACTGAGCTCATTTTTTAGTATGATGTTCTAAGATATGTTTGTAGGCTTCAGTAAAAAGAATCATGAGTTTTCAAGCTTTTGTTTATGAGAAATGAATTTTTTGCTAGTCGAAATCTAAAACTGTTTTTAGCCATTGTGGTAAAATTTTCATACCTCCTTCGATTTTTATCGAAATTGCATAAACCTTATAGCTCTGGAAAGCTAAAACATAGCTCTAAAAACTTATGTTTGTACTACGATCCATAATTTTAACGTTTTGGTAATTGAAATCAACTTACAAATTGTTGCACCAAACTGTCTCTATTTTAGTAAAGTAGATTTGGACATAACCAAATTATTAATGTTGGGTTTTAGGGTTCAAAATGCAGTGAAAATTTTTAAATTTTTAATTTGAAAACCCCTACAGGATGATATCCTAGTTCCATTAAACTGATTGATCGAATCTAAATCGTACCTTAACTGCAAGTTTCCTTCTATATGTTGATCGATCTGTAATACACTACTAGAGACGAACGTCCTCAATTAGAAACCCACACACGAATGGTGGTCGAGATTTCGAGTGGTAGCCCTAGAAAGAATGCGAAAACAATTTTTCTATTCTCCCTAAAACTCAAGAAGCTGAAAACCAAACTCGTTTTCTCCAAAACGAAAATTAGATTCCAACCATAATTTCATCTATAATTTTAATTCACTTAACATGCCTATTTGTACAACCCTTGTATAAAGTCAACTAAGTGAATTACTATTATACCCTTACTTAAAGAAATATTAATCTGTCACATCATATGGACTTTTATGTTACGCATTTCATCATATAAAATTTGTTGTTCCAAGTTATTTAAAATCTCTCAAAACCATTCTTTGTGTGCGACCTAATAGGTTCATGCAACGTTGGTAGTGAACCAAAACTTATTTTTGGTACACAAGTAATAAGCGGTCTCTAGCAAGACATTATGATTACCCAAGTTGTACGAGATCAAAATCGATACAACTTAATCAATAGTATATATCATATCTTTTTGTTGTATGATATTCTTTGATCAAGCATAAGGTACGAAAAAGTCACCGTTGATCATATCAATTCACATGTACTTGGCCATTATCAATCTATCATATCGAGGGATTCACTGGTATCTCTCTTTATATGAGAGGGACAAATTATATCTTGATTACACACCTTCATAAATTATTCACATACTAACCAATGACAATCTTTATAATCATCCAGTTAAAGACAACATTTGATTGTGTCAAGTCACTATGATCATAATGTTAAAGTCTCTGTTAATCTCAAGTCAAGGGACTAAATGATATACATATATATCATGAGTAATACCTATGACTTAATCCATGTGGTGTTCTCATAGCGGGTCGATCCAGTACCATGTTCCATAACATGCACTCATGATCTTGATTCATATCCTTATACATATGATCATCGCATGACCATCAATCAAGACTCACACTAGTCTTAATTCATTATAGTTCCAAGTATAATAACAAACTAGGGACATTACGGATATTTCAATAAACATCTATGGATCTTATTATAATGTAAACATGCAAATCAATTATAAAAATGAACAACAAATGTAATCCTCCATTTTATTAACCAAACTAATACTAGAAACAATGTTCATAAGGTTGACATGTGGCACATGCCTAAACAATTAATGGGGCTGATTTGAAAAATTAGAATGTACAACTATTTAAATCAACTCCAATAGCTTGTACAAGTCCTAAAGCACTCTAATTAACCTCATGAACTTAGATGAGAGTTTCAAAAGTCCGAACATGCGTTATGGGGTGTCATGAGGTTGGATTAGCCTTGAAACTTTGCGTGTTATGTAAGTAAATCTATTGAGGTTCTTTTCTACATTTCATTTCCAATATATGATTGTTTTATGGTCTATTTCTACTAGTATGTGCCTCGTGATATGATATATCATGAATTTTGGTTGATTATACTCGCTTAGTGAGATGTTTTGGACATGATATCGTTCCTTCAATTGATTCATTGTCTATTTTCTTGTCCATTGTACTTGTTGGCTATTTATGAACTGATTTAAGAGTTGGATAGCATGTTATTAGGATAGTTGTATTAATGAATTGGATATAGACTTGTACTCTTACTTATAGTGCTTTTGTAAGCAATAATTTTACTCTATAGTTCTTAATGATGCTTCCTTGAGAATGTAAAGTAGTCCTAGTGTGTAAGGTCCATTGCACTACATTGAGATGAGCGGCACACGTGGTCAGAGTCCCTGGAGATGTCGGCACTCACCGCTATTATGTCGCGGCACACGGGGTTAGAGTCCCTGAGGTTGTCGGCAAATGAATACCAGACTATGCGATAATACGCACGCTTTTTTAAGTGGTCTTAAAGGCTAAAGTGATGTAACTCACATCCAATCGGACATAGATCATCACTACTTAACCTAGTGTCAGTTTCACTTAATTAGCTTTGGTATTTACTGACATATTTCAATTTCAGCAATTCTTTGCTATCTTTATGCTTTTAAATACATTTTGTATATTTGGAAAATTTTGGATGAGAATCTCCAGATGTTACTTTCTACTATACTGTAGTCACCGTCCTTTTTATGACGGTGGGTGTACATCCGACGACTAGCAGGCCCAGCAAGGAGAAAGTTGACGACTACCTCTGAGCTTGTGACGTGCATCCAGTCCTGACTTTGTAGGTTTTTAATGTTTTATTGTATTACGTACATTATGTCTTTCAAATATATTTTGGTTGTATATATGTCTGGGTTGAGCGTTAGTTCCCCAACCTGACACATATTTATTACACTTGGTTATCACCATTTTAATATATATACATGTGATTGTGCTTTCCTGGTTTTTCACACTTAGGAATTGTATTTAATTTCTTCTGCTAAGTCATTGAGACTTCCGCTATTTTAATAATTGTTTAGAAATTTTAATTTACTCAAAAATTTTTATAATAATAGAAGTTATATGTTGTTTATCATTGACATGTGTATTAAGGATAATAGGACTAAAGGGTGATTAATACGTTATTAAGTCCTATGTGGCTGAAATAAGGGCTTAATGACTAGATTAGGTTAGGCGGTACCCTAGATTAGAGAAGGAGCTGTCACATGATACGACGTCAAATATTCGGTGATGGAATCATCATAGTTGTCTACATCGTCTATGAGTTCTTCCTCTCCGTGTTCAGTCCAACGATAATAATCAAGAACGAACCCTCGACTCACTAAATGAGACTCCATTGTTCGACATCGTGGAATATCGAATTACGAAATTTCGTGAGTGTGCATGGACATTGAATCTTCCCTTCGTTGTGGAAAATGGTACAATGGAGCTTGGCAAACTCTATGAACTCCTTTACGCTAGTTCTAAAACTTCATTCGAATGTAACCGTCTTCAAGCCGATTGTACATCCAATCTCGAGATGAAGACATTTTCTAAACTATAAAAAAACTTGAAATAATGAAAATTAAACATACATATGATCTAGTACAATTGTACTCATAATTAGTCGAATTCGTTGCATCTGCAAGTACCTTAACAGTCCAATTAGTTATATAAGCATTATGCATGTAGGTGGTGTCGAGTTGGTTGCATTTACACGTACCTTAATAATCGATCTAGAGGGCTCGAAATACATTATATACATTGGTGATTTGAGTTGCTTATATTTTCACGTGCCTTAATTGAAGTGTGTATTTTAACATTTGCATAGGAACAACTAATATCATATTTTTGTGATAAGTGTTATAAAAGCGTCATTCTATATCGATCAATTATTTCGTTTCTAACAATATTATATATCTTCGCTTTTTTCATAATAATATCTTGTCATATATTTTATTTAATTATTTAATTATTTAATTATTAATTTTTTGATGAAGTTTTCTAGTAATATATTGGCATAATTTCTATAGCTACTATAATTATTTTTCTCTACATACAATATACTTTCGATATATAATTTTTTGAAGTAATACATTACACGTTTTTAACTTTTTTAAAAATATTTATAATTTTTTAGCTTTATATAATACAACTAATGCTTATATCAAAAATTACTCTCATAAATTTTTAAAAACATGTTCGAACCATAATCAAATATTTTTTTATTAGTTTTATAAATATATATTTATGTTTTAAAATCTCTTTATTAAAACCTTAACTAAGGTTTATATCAATAATTTTTTTAATAATAATAAAAATTATTTAATCATTTTTTAGCTTTACCTATATATTAATTAGTGCTTTATTTTTGTTAAAATCGATATTATTTTTAAAGTGTATGCTGTGTTTTTCGATTTACCTAATCATATTGAAAAAAAAAGTTTACAAAATGATTAACTACTTTGTGTAATCTATACATGTTATATGTAATTCTTTTAAGTTTTCAATTTTCGTTTTTCCACACAATATATGTATTTAAATGTCAAAAAAGAACTTAATCTTAAATTAAATGAGATACATCAACCAATATGTGCACATAAAATAACTCATCAAGACTAATATATAAAAAATATGTAGAAACAAAATAATTGCTTATATATATATATATATGTGCGCGCGCATGTGTGGATAATATTAATTTAATTCATTCAAAAAAATATACACACGTTACAATTGTTTTTATAGACAGTTTTTTTAAAAAAAAATTTAAAAAATTTTATTAACCATTTTGGTTTCAAAAAAAAAATTAACTTACTTTTTTTAAGGGAGAACTTACCTAGTAAATAAGGTTTCATTAACAATTAGGGGAAGGCTATGTGCACCCCAAAAAAGTGTAAGGACAAGCCACTTAAAAATGAAAACAAAACACAATATTTGGCTCATATGAAAGTACCAACTCACCTTTTTATAAACCGAAATTCTCTCCCCAGTCCTCTCTATCTTACGGTTCATTTGTGCACCCTACAAAATCGTCTCCAATTCCTCCGACTGCAGGTGACACCACATTAGTTCTTTCAAGTCCATAGCTTGTAACAATTGTTGTAAGTATGTTCTCCTTCATGTTTGATGCACGAAAATAAGATTTGAAGCCGTTTTGAATGGATGGGTTTGAACAACTTTGTTTGGTTTTGAAGGGCTTTGGTCATTTAGCATTATAGTTGGGTGTTTTTGATCGAAAATAGAGGATGAGCATATAAGGAATGATGATGTGCAACATGGAGAGGTAGATGTTGCAACAATTCCTTAGTTTGTCGAATTTATATTTTTTTTTTTAAATCTCAAATTCGCCCTCTGATTCGGACTCCCAGGGTCGAACCAAATGTGTATGTTCGGTCTCAATTGTTCGGTTAATATATGGTAACCAAACATACACATTTTGTTCAATTGATGGGCATCAAACGTATTCATATTGTTCGGTCATGGGAGGCCGAACAAATCAAATATGGACGGTTGTCATTGACCGAACCTTCTATTTTTTAGAGTTTTTTATTTTCTTATTAGTCCTTGTTGAAGTTCTCACCGGATGGTTTGATACTCCTTTTTTGCAGAAATAATAGATTCTAGTGACTATAAGGACTACACTAATGAGTTCATCGCTAAAGCCTCATTTGCAAGAAGGCACGAGGCAGCCAATTGGGTGCAAAAACAAGGATTTAATAGACGGTTTGTTATTTTCACAAAGAGTTCTATGCGAGTGGGGATGGTCGTCATCATAGAAAGGTGAACATGGCTTGTGAGAGGTTCGGTTCTTATAAGGGTGCAGTCCAAATAGTTGGAAAACGAAAATTTGGTAAGGTTGTAGGTATAGTTAAAATCTAAAGACGAGATGGAAGACAAGGGTGAGAAGGGGAGATTGAAGAGTAAAACCGACACCAAAAAGTGTAATTGCATGTTTGCCATAAATGTTAAAGAATGTGAAGACCATTTATGGCATGTGACAGTGGTTTGTGGGTGACATAACCATGACATTGGGTGATATATGGAGGGTTACTCATACGTCGATTGGTTAGATTTGGGAGAGCATGTTGTTATGATTCGATGACAAAAGGCAATATTAAGCCTCGAGAGATTTTTGACACTTTAAAGAAGAGGGATGAATCGAACGCATCAACCTTGCGCACAATCTATAACGTAAGAGGCAAAAGCATAGGTTTGATGAAGCTAGAGAGAGATCAGAAATGCAACAACTCATGCATTTGTTGGACATACATGGTTATCTATCATGACATAGGAAACATGACCAAATCGACGAGGTTACAGACTTGTTTTGGGCTCATCCCTCCATCAAGTTACTCTGGTGTTTCCCTTTGGTTTTGTTGATGGATTGCACGTACAAGACCAATAGATATCATATGTCATTGCTTGAGATAATTAATGTTATGTCAACCGAGCTCACGTTCTCTATCGGCTTTGCATTTATATTAAGAGAGACGCAAAAGAACTATATTTGGGCATTGGAGAATCTTAAGAAGCTCATGGATGGATGGTTTAACCCACA
Organism: Stephania cephalantha; assembly: GCA_039657325.1. Lineage (NCBI taxonomy): Eukaryota > Viridiplantae > Streptophyta > Magnoliopsida > Ranunculales > Menispermaceae > Stephania > Stephania cephalantha. The sequence goes on along the minus strand of CM077573.1, from coordinate 9,212,996 downwards.
TGCGATTCTTACTGATAGGGGGTTGGGGTTGATAGTGACATTCGAGGATTTTATAAACTTGATTAGGTGGCTAATTACGTATTTTCAAGTTTAATTTGGGATTTGAGTATCCAAGGTATGACCCATATATTACGAATCGGAGATCATAAGTCTAAATATTAATTTTGTATGTAGCGTGCTTATTTGGTGTATTATACACTATTTCGATGCGAAATAAGGTCAAGTTGAAATGTTTACGTGGTGTACGTAAGTTTCGGAGCGCGTTGAAAATATTTCTCAATTTTTGGCAAAATTGAGTTATTTTTTGGGGTGCGATTTGGGTTTAAAATTGAAGATAAATATGAGAATTAAAAAAAGAATGCAAAATGACCAAGAGGGGTATGAGAGAACAAATAAATAGATAACTGCGGGAAGGGTAAATTAGTCATTTGACTTATCCCAAACTGGATTAACATATGAAACGAAATGAGGGCCGCTAAGGGCACCCCACCGTTTCATGAAGGCACCCAGTTAATGTGGGCACTAACCAATTTACCTGGGGCACCAAAAAATTAGACCCAAAATGCCCAAAATACCCCTCGAACAAACCTCTCTCACCCCACCACCCCCACCACCACCACCGAACTCCTTGCGAGGATACCCCGAAATCGTCGTTTCCGTCCGTCTCCGTGTGTTTTTTCGTCGTTGTAGGAGGTTTTTGTAGTTTGTAGGTTCGGGGTGTTTGCCGATTTCGTCTTCAAATTAGGGCTCGGTTCTAGTTTTTCATTCACACACTCAAGTCGAGAAATCGATCGTTTGAATGTACGTTGATAGTCTAATTAAGTTGCATTTGATAGAGTAGTTGTTATGTTTGTGTGGCGGTGCATTCAATGGTTCATTTATTGGGCGTTCGTGGTTCTCGGCCACACAAGCCAGAGATTTTGTTTATAGTCTCGCCAAGCATGGCCGAGACTGAGGGGAAATTTTTTAGAACTCGTGGTTCTCGGCCAGACAGGCTAGAATAGTTTACACAGTCTCGGCAACGAATGGCCGAAAGTAATTGTGTTATCTCGGTCACCACTTCACGAGAGTAACCATTAGTATATAGTTTATGTCATGTCGGTTGATGTACTACCGAGAATGTAGAATAGCTCTCGGTTGTCCATAACCGACACTTTTATTGTCGTCTCGGTCACCACTTCACGAGAGTCCTCGGTGGATGTTGACCGAGACGTTTTCATAACTCTCGGTCTGCGAGGCCGAATCAATCGCGCCCGTGAAAAACGTCGAAAATTTGAGAAACCCTACGTTGACAAAAAATAGTTCCTTCAAATCATCATATGGTTGTCAAACATTGTTACATCGTTTCGGATGATGTCAATCCGCAAGAATCGATAAACGGTCGCCAAACGCAATGTTGTTTTTTATGGTCAAGCTTGGTGGTGGGGTGCCCCGTTTTCTTTGTCAAAATGGTTTGTAGGGTTTGAATCAATATATATACAGGGGCAAAATGGTCTTTTTCATTTTTTCTGGAATTTTTACAAAACATTTGGGTGCCTTCATGAAACGGTGGGGTGCCCTTAGCGGCCCTCAACGAAATTGGGTTTCGTTTAATCCTTTCCCAACTAAACCTTCTGTCTTTAACACACAAACTCCTCTCCTTGTTTCGTTGAGTTCTTTCAGCCTTACCTCTTGCATTGCACTCTCCCTTTCGACTCTCCATTTCCATTGCGTTGCTCTCCCTCTTCATGTCTCTCTATATGCTATGTTCTATCATTTTCTCTCTTTCAAATTTTTCTCTCAAGCTTACAATGGGCAAAGGTGAGAAAAGGAAAGAGATTTATCACAATTAAGGTGAGGGTTTGGTTGGAATATGATGTTGGTTCAGATATAATTCATAGTTAATTCAGTGGTTTGGTATGTTGATTAAAAAAAAAAAAAAAAGAAGAAGAATGAAACTGTTCTTTTGAAGTGGGTCAATTTGCTGAATTAAGGATAAAAATCAATGGATTTTGCTTGAATTCAATTGTATTGAGTCGGTTTTTATCAACTCAATTAGTTCTGAACAGTTTCAAATTGATTCGAACCAGTTTTGACAAGTTTTTGTCGTTCTTTGATGTGTCGTGGTAAGAAAAGTCGGTTATGGTCATTTTCTTCAATTTTTGGAATTTGGTGATGATCTTTGGTGGATTGATACTCCATATAACCTATTTTTATTAGGAACTTTTGGTTTTAAGGTTGGGGAAATGAGCGAGGAGTTTTGAAAATTCGAACAGAGGTCACAACCTTAGTTTTGAATTGCTAAAAAGCCTAAAAAATTGGCTAAGTACAGAAAACTGCTTGCAAGCAAGCAAGTTGGGTCGATTAGTTGAGGTATCAAACAATATCCAAATTACATGGGGTTAAGCTTATTGTAACCCTTGTATATCACATTTTACATAATGGGAAGATACAAACTTAAAATCATTTGTTTTGGCAGTAAAAAAGTGGTGCGAAGGTAGCCTATTAGTCATTGTCAAAATTGTTTACAATTTTGACACTTGCGAGTAGCCATTTTAGACGAATGATTGAGCGTCCATGTGGATGTCCAAAATACTTGCGAATAGATTCATTTGAATCTTGGTATATCTTATTTCAATGGTCAATAAGGTTTGTAGTGAAATTCATTGATTTAGAGGTTGAAATTTAGCGTTGAACATAGGGTCTCACTGATGAAAAATTTGCACTACCTATAATTTGATTTAGTGTAAAAGGCTTATTTTGAGGTAGTTTTGACATGAGATTTTCTTGAGAAACTCATAGAAATGTTGCATTGCAATGTTTAGGTGTTTTTGTGAAGGAAAAGACTTCACGGTTGATAAAATGAGTAGATTGGGATTTGTTGAAGTTCTAAAGTTGAAATATGATTTTGAAATACTAAAATAGATTTTTAACTCTAAAATGTAAATTTTATTATTTAATAGGAATTACGAAAGTACATGAAAGTCGGGGAACGTTATGTGAGGCTTCGCAACCTACCTCGAGTTGGTTTGGTGTAAGTAAACTTTATAGGGACTCTCACATTGATGTAGTTTATCTATTTGCATGAATTGCATTTATTATTGGTCATGCAAGCATAGAGAGAGTGAGGGGGATAAGCTTGTTTCGGAGTGTGGTTTGCTTGAAACTAGGTTTCAATCCTACCTCTACGTCGTCTAGTGAGACTAGCGGATTCTAACACCGATGAGTTATCTCTACATTTCATAAACTCTTAATATTGTTTCCGTACTATTTTTGGAAGTCAACATTTGATTATAGTTAGGAAACAGAAACGAGTGGATTGCACAGTTGTATATTTATTTCTTCAATTCCTTTGCTTTATAATTATTCCATATTATCCTGTTGTTATTACCAGGTGTGTTACTCAATGTAAATTTTACTGATCTGACATCATTATTTGTTGTAATGATGACAGGCTCATCTCGCACTAATAAAGGAAAGTAGAAGCTCGAAGATCTTTGTTGATTATTTGCTATTACAAGTTTATTTTTCTTGTTGTACATTATTTATATATATATATATATATATATATATATATATATATATATATATATATATATATATTGTTTTGGGTTTTGGGGTGAGGGTAGGACGTGAAATACTCTCTCTAATAGATTTTGAAAGTCTCCTAAGTTAGTATATAATAAGTTGAGAGGTTTATGTTTAGATTTTGATCTATTTTGGAAAGTATAAAGTTGTAATAGAAGTATTGGAGATTTAAGTAAGTTTATAAAGTTTAAATTGATATATATTATGAACTCGGGGAGTTGTGAGTCCTTCTAGGTATCTCCCCATTCTATTTTCTATTAGGTAAATTTTTCGGCAGCCCTTTTAGAGGAGGTGTTGTCGAAATTTTTACAAAATATAGATACGATTTCCTAATTTGCTCTAATAAAATAAGTTAAGAACCAAATAGTTGAGGATCTAAATTACAATTTAGAGCATTATTAAGAGTTGATAGAAAAATTATTTGGAGGTTAAAGTCAAACGAATGAGTTAGGCTAACTAGATTATTAAGGGATTAAGGTAATCTAGGTCGGTCGGTCTTCTTAATGACGAGGTGGCTGACATTAATTGAGGCAATCGAGTTTGTTTGTCCCTCTACATCTCACCTTCTATGTATATGGCATATTAATAGGGTTGTGATAGCAAACAAGAAGAAATATTTGGCGCGGAAAAAAGAGTTCAACCTTTTCTTGAGTGGGTGGAATGTTGTAATGGTTGCCATTTCTAAAGGTGTGTTCAATTCAAGGATGACGCACTTGGTCGTCGAATATATTTGTGTAAAGGGATTGCTAGATTATTTGATGGGTACATGGGTTAGGGACTACAAAGAACGAATTGTGCGAACATGGACTGACCAAATATTACATCTTGGACATTACACGACTGGTAGAATCGAAAGCGCACACAATAACCTAAGGAAGCATATTAGAAGTTCTCAACAAAACTTCGTGACTATAAGGTCATTTATTAACAACATGATTGAGGGGCAACATAATAAGATCAACGTGTCTTTTGAGAAGAGTTTAAATGTCATGCAACACGAATTCAGTGATAACTTATATCGTTTATTGCGAGGATTTGTTTTGCAAGTTGCGTTGGAGAAAATTAACAAAGAGTTGGATCTCGCGAAAAATGTTGGGACCGATTTCGTTAGGTGTGGTTGTGTATTGCGCATGACCCATGCCCTTCCTTGCGCACATGAACTTTCAACTCATCAATTGGCAAGTTGACTCATACCACTTGACGATATCTATATACATTGGCAAAAGTCGAGCATGAATCCTGAGCAAGTTTTATACCTGACAAGCATATCACGGAGAATATTGTGATCGCTCAGGAGTTGGTTCATTCCATGAGATTTTCTAAGGGCAAGAATGGTTGGTTTGCCGTCAAAATCGATCTTGAAAAGACTTATGATAGACTTTCTCGGGATTTTATTAGAGATACTTTGGTGGATGCTTGTATTATGCGTGTTTTAAATGATGTACTAATGAGCAGTCTTCAAATGAGCTCCTCCCAACTCTTGTGGAATGGGGATCTAACGGAGCCTTTTAATCCATTTTGAGGTGTTCATCAACGCGACTCGGTGTCCCCATATATATATTCGTGCTTTGTATGGAGAGGATGTCGCAGGCTATACATCAAGCATTTGGTGATGGGCGATGGAAGGCGCCAACTTTTTGGAATGCTGTAACGGTGTCGCATCTCTTCTTTGAGGACGATCTAGTGCTCTTTGCGGAAGCATCTAACGAGCAAGTTACTATGATGAATGACGTGCTAAATGAGTTTTGTGCATGTTCTGGCCACAAAATTAGTAAACAAAAATCTCAGTTGTTACTCTCTCTGAATGTCTCCGAGAATTTGGCGTCCCGGATTTCAGGTGTTATGGGGATTTCCATCACAAAGGATTTAGGACGATATTTTGGGGTACCTATCATTCATAGGAGGGTTACCAAAGGTACTTATGAGAAAATGCTATCTAAAGTGGCATCTAGAGTTAAGGGATGAAAGCCCACTAGTATATCTCTAATTGGTAGAGCTATTTTGTGCAAATCGGTGTTGAATTTGATGCCTCTATATACTATGTGAACAACTGTATTGCCAAAGGGGTATGTGATAATATAGAGAAGGTTTGTCGAAACTTTCTTTGGGGCTCAAGCGAGGGTACAAAGAAGGTTAATTAAGTAGCTTGGGATAAGGTTAGTCTACTAAAGGATCGAGGGGGAATTAGGTTAAAAAGAATGAGGGAAATGAATCAAGCCTTCATAATGAAGCTTGGTTGGGGATTGTTATCTTCTTCGGATTCACTTTGAGTGAGACTGTTGAGGGCTAAGTATAAACTGCCGACAGAATGAACTATTACTTTGGAAGCACATAAGCGTGGATCATATCTTTGGAACCAAATAGGGAAGGTGTGGCCAAAAGTAGTTGAATGAGCTTATTGGGCGCGGGGGAATATGCTTTGTGTTCGCTTCTGTGAGGACTTGTAGGGAGCAATGAAACGAACTCTCAAAGAAACAACAATATCATATATACCAGAGGCTCTGTTGCAACGGCTGGTGGCTTATTTTATGTCTGCTAATAGAGGGTGGAACTAGGGGAGCTTTGAGAATATGTTGCCTAGCAATATTTTACTCAAGATTGCCACTACTTTCTTTCGGGTTGGGGGATGATCAGATCTACTGGGGCCAATCTAACTCAGGGTAATTTTCAATCTCCTCTACCTACAGGGTACTCAAAAGGGATGTAGTGGGTGTTCCTCAGGTATAGTGGTCTATTGTTTGGGATTGGGAAGGGCCTGAAAAGGTGCGGTTTTTCATTAGGTTAGTTCTTCATAAAGCATTGCGCACAAATGCGGAGAGGTTTAAAAGGCATCCATCTAAATATGAAGAGTGCACGTTGTGTGGGGCATCATCAGAGACTATTGAACACATCTTATGGGAATGCGATACAACGGTCTTTGTATGGCAACAGCTTGTCACTTCCGATATGGTGGGGGAGTTTTACTGTATACCATTTGAGGAATGGTTATTAGGAAACTTGAAGAATGATATGTTGGTGACGGAAGTTCCATGGAAGACTCTATTTGGAGTGGCATGTTGGAGTATGTGGAGTGAATGAAATCGGGAGTTCTTAGTTGAGGAACAAGCACACCCCACCCAGGTCCTTAAGTCAATCGTTTTACGAGCTTGAGAGGTTTTGTGGACTTTGGAGTCAGCGGCACTGTATAGTGCAAGGAGGGGACATAAATTCGAGAAGTTGATATGGTGGAATCCACCACCAACAGGTTGGATAAAGGCTAACTCTGATGGGGCATTAATAGTTGATGGTCGCTCATCAGCTGGGGACTTGCTACGTAACGAGCACGAGGACTGGCGTGGTGGCTTCACGGTGAATTTGGGATCTTGTTTGGTCTTCGATGCAGAGCTGCAAGGGGCGTTAGTGGCATTGCAGAATGCATGAGACATGGTTATCGGAGGGTTCTGCTAGAGGTGGACAATTTGGGGGTGGTTCAGTAACATTGAAGCTTTTTGTCTTTACTTTTCCAGTTGCTGGATCGACAATGGAAAGTTAAAATTCAACATTCACACTATGAAAGTAATCGAGCTGTGGACTGGTTGGCAAGTTACGCGAGAAATTCCACTCTTAGGGTACATGTTCTAAATTTAATACCTCTGGGACTATTTAAAGTCCTTGAGGAGGATGTAAGAGGAATAATATTTCTTATGTTGTGTTTGGTAACTCTATATCTTCAGTTTTAGTGCTTATCCATTATGACTTTTTTATAAGAACTTATTATATAAGGTCTTATAGATTGTGTGTTTGGTAGACATAGTTTAAGGACCTCTTATTTAAATCTAGAGTGTTTGAGAATAAATTGGCAATCTCTTATTACAAGGGTATTTTGTGTCATTTATTTTTTTGAGATGAAAGGGGATGATACTCTATTTATTTATTATATATAATAAAATAATAGATTACAAAACATGGCTGACAAAGTTTACAGAGAACTCAAGAAACAAGAAATCACATACAATGAAGAAGATGAAAGTGAGTATATGAGCTTTGAACTCTCTGATCTTGATTGGATGAACAGTAACATTACAGTCCCTATTTATACAAAAAGGTTTTCATTCCAAGCCACCAGATTACATCGATACACACATTTGATCACATACAACGAAGAAGACGAGATTGTTTATATGTGGTTAATCAATTATGGGACTATTTTGTGATGTATGGGTGCGATCAACGGTAGATGTGGTGGCATCTGTTTGGTTAAATTTGAGAGTTGGAGGAAACAAGGAAAGACACAGAAAGCACAAATTGCAGTGTTTTTTTTGTTGCAAATAGGGACTTTTTGATGGGGTAATGTGCATGAAGGGGTATCTTTTGTTTATCCTGCTTGCACACCCAATATTTTGTTTTCTCCATTCTTTGTGTGTATATATATACAATTATGCATCAATAAAAGGAGTTGGCTTCCATTCATAACCAAAACAAACCATGGAGATATATATATATATATACTAGTTTCATATACGTGCTACACATGCAGGTTTAGGCCCGCGAGTGAAGCGAGCGGATTTTAACTAATCTAAAAAATTATGTTTTCTCTTAAGTTTAGCTAGAAATTTTAATTATTAAACTTCTTATTCATGTGTAAACTTGTCAAGCTTGTGAAAGCGAACAACAAATTTATTGGCAAAATGATATGAGACATGGGGTAAAGAATAAGTTAAGCACAATTATTTTATTTATCATAGAGAAAAAGGAGTCTGTAAATATGTAATTAGTTATAATAGCTATCCAAATTGAAGTGTAGAGTGAGAGTTATAATATGCGGACTACATGATATAATCAATCAATTATATATATAATTTAATAATCGTTACTTAGAAAAGTTGTTTAGTTGTTTAGTTCAAGTGCAACACTTAAACAATGGCATAATTAAATGTAATACGATTTTGAAATAGGGAAAGCTATCCAAATTAATGTACCGGTTGAATGATAGTTATATATGCGAACTACATACAATTATATATATCGCAAATTATGTTATGCGTAGAAAATATAGGCGACTTCCAAAAAGTAGGCACAAATAAGTGATTAAAGGGTATAAACGATAATTCAAGTCACGAAGGAAACTTTTGCTATTAGTGCTTTTAATATATAGGTAGACATGTGGACGAAGGTGTGTGCACAAGGAGGTCGAGGAGAAGAAGCGGAAAGTGTGTGCACAAAAGAGGTCGTGGAAAAGAAAGCAACGAAGGAAGGTACGTGCGTTGAAAGGGTTGGGCAATTGTGGAATTTTTGAAATTAATCGCCGTGTCCTCCTCTACCCGCATAAGTGGAAAACCATTTTTAAAAAAATAAAAAAACTTAACTTATTTGTTAAGAGGTTTTTCCTCTTATTTTTTAAAAGACTTATTTAAAATAAGAGTTACAAGAAAACTTACCAAACACACTTTTAGATTTTGTTGAAATAATAAAAGGCGTCTAGTCTCCTTTTGATTTAAAAAATAATAAAAAAAATGTCTTTCAATGACATGTGAATAAGATTGATACTATTAGGTTGAATTCAGTGATTTTTTTTTCGAAAAAAAAAACTAATAAATTTCCAAAAGTATCTATATATATTAAGGGAAGATCTTGGGGTGCCATATGGCTTCCTCGCAATCTTCCTTCATGCCACGTCATCAACTTATATGCCCCATCATCAACTAAACTCCAATCTATATTTATCTATATATATAGTAAGGGAAGACATTGGGGTGCCTCATGGCTTCATCTCAATCTTCCTTCACGCCACGTCATCAACTCATATGCCCCATCATCAATTAAACTCCCATCTATCTCTATCTATTTATTAAGGGAAGACCTTGGGGTGCCACATGGCTTACTCACAATCTTCCTTCACGCCATGTCATCAACTCATATACCCCATCATCAACTAAACTCCAATCCGAATAATGGAAGACCTTGGGGTGTACACGTGGCGCATTCCATTCCTCTCGTAGTGCCACGTCATCAATTCAATTCAAACATACCATATATGGGTTTCCAATAATTATCAATATATACATGCCACGTGTACACCCCAAGGTCATCAACTCATTTCAAACCTACCATAAATATATAGTATAGATAAAACGTGCCATGATTTTATATATATATATATTAATACATATATAAAATGTACCATGATTTGGTTGTAACAAAAAAAAAAAAAAAATGAAATGATTTGGTTTCCGTAGCGCTTTTAAGCGTACCATGCATATATAAAGATGATCTATATATAGATATTTAAAACGTACCATAAATAATAAAACCTACCATACATGAGTGTCCAATAATTATCGATAATTATTAATAAAATGTACCACTTCTCATTTTCTGCTTAAAACGTGCCATGATTATATATATATATATATATATATATATATATATATATATATATATATATATATACATATATAAAATGTACCATGACTTGGTTGTAACCAAAAAAAAAAAAAAATGAAACGATTTGGTTTCTATAACGCTTTTAATTGCATATATAAAGATGATCTATATATAGATATTTACCATACAAATGTACCCTTTGTATATTCATGGTATATTTATCTCTATATATTTATGATTAATTTCAAACCTACCTTATATGATATAAGGTAATGGGGACGTGGTGGAGACAGTTCAACAACAATCTATCAATAATAATAATACTACATATCATTACAAATTAATGCCTATTTGTCAGGCAACGTTGTTTGTTAAAAACGTTACAAAAAGGCAACATTGTAGTGGTGGACGTTTTTTCTTTTGACCAACATTGTTTGATTTATTATATTTTTTAATGTCCATTAACAAGCCACGCTTAATAAGCAATATTGTAGTGGAGACGATTCACATGCATTTTTGGTTATTCGAACACTTTAACTATAAATCACATTCCCATGCACCACTTTTGATCAAACATTCCCACTTTGAACACATATTTTCTATCCTACTTCTTAGGTACGTATTTGTGAAGTTGTAACTATCTTGGTGAAGCTAAGGTCCCATTCCACCGAACATACGCTCTTGCTCAGTGTCCAACCAATGGTAAGAGTTTACCTTTACATGCTTTTATTTAGTAATATAATTGGAGCTTTTTTTATTGTTACAGTGTATAGATGCCACTGACAAGTCGAGTCAAAAAAGGATTGGATAAAGATGAAATCACACTATAGGAAGATGGTAATTGAATAAATTTCATTCTCATTTTCTAGGATTCCTAATTTAATTCTTTGACTAATTAATGCCTTTTACTTACAGTTTGAAAAAAAAAAAAAAAAAAAAAAAAAAAAAAAAAAAAACAACTCTTATTTCCTCTCTCTACCTGACTAAATTAAGGCTATGTTTTTTGCGAGGTCAAGTTACAAGTAGTGGTGTAGCTTTCAAGAAAGGCAAAGCTTCAGTGAGATGATTTTCCAAATTATAATTAAATAGGTCATGATAGAATTTGTTGCATTAAAATATATTTTTAGCATATGTAGATTGCTCTTATTATACATATGTAACCCTGTACTTTTTTGCTTCATGTACCGTCTAGTGGGGCGTGGATACCAACATGTAACTTTTTCGAATAATTAATAAAGGAGAAAACTGGTTTGCTAAAAAAAACACAAATACCCGGCATTGCACTTCTCTACACTGAGCTCACTCAAGGAATCCCATCTATTTTCTCACATTTCCTATCTAATCTTCCTGCAATACACTCGGTTTTTGTCTACGTCTCTGTGAAACACTTGGCCGTGAACAAGGTAACAAAAGAAGAAAGGTTTGTGCTAAGAAGAGTTGGGCCTAAAGATTACAAGATGTAAAGGTGCATATATAGTGAGATATGGGTATAGGGACAGAAGGGTGGGAAGCGAAGAGTTCGAGAGCTTATTGATCGAGCATTTGAGATCGTTCATAAGGAGTGAAAAATGGATGAAGTCGTTGGAGGAAGAAAATATCAGAGAAAAATTGAGGGAGAGAGGGGAAAAAAAAAAAACAAAAGATAACTAAAATCACCAATTAAATTTAAAGGACAAAAACATGTACTAAAATCTATAAGAAGGTCCAAGCTTTAAATAAATCCTAAAATCCCTAAAGATATTAAATGGTATTAATGTACTAAAAATAAAAAAAATACCACATGGCAGTTACCGACACTATCGACATGCCACGTGGCACAAAGAAGTCTACATTCATTAAAAAGGTAAATTTACAAAAAAATATCAAAACTTCCATACATGAAACGTTTCTATATTTTCTATATTTTTTCCTTTGTAGAAATAAAATCTTGCCTCATTACACAAAAAAGGTAAACTCCCATATATGAAACATTTCTATAATAACTAATATATTTTCAATAATCTAAAGTAGACCTTATAATAGCTATTTATATTTTTTAATGTCCATTAATGCACCACTTATAAAGTTATAAACGTTTCTATTATAGATTCCATTAATTAATTAGTAATTAACGAAGAAATAGAGTGGATATCAAAGTTCCTTGCTTCACGTATATATCATATCATCATCACGCATATATACATGGCAACTTTCGGGCTTAAAGGGTCCTGAGGGCGTTTTGCTTTGTGATGTTTCCTTTTAAATCTCTTCATGATCATTAGTATTGTTGTTGCGGCTAGAGGTAAGTATAGCAGTTTCAATTCTCATTAAATATATATATATATATTGTATAGTTTGATTTAATTTGAAGATATCTCTCAATTTCAATTGATATATTGACTTCATCATATTGCGCGTTTGTGCGAATTCCAAGAGCACTTGAAGAATTTTTTTTTTGTTTTAGTTTTGATATGAATGAGATTTTATTTTATATAGCCAACAAAAGTAATATGCGCAAAGCGGGAAACAATGTGTTTCCCTTAAATAAAGTTGAGAAATCATCATGATTTTGATTAAATCGTGAATTTTCAAGGGATTATGTGTATATATAATTATTTCTTCTCCAATCAATTAATTTTCAAATGAAGCTAATTTCCACTGTAATTAAGTTTGTGTTGTTTTATTTATTTTTATTTTTTTGTTGAAGTTGTCTTAATTAATTAACCCTTAACCAAATCCCCCTAGTTTGTCTTAATTATTTTTTTTTTCGAGGTCTCATGCCTAAGATTACCTTAGAAGGATTTTAAAAATAGACCCTGTATGAGCCCACCCCATGGTTTTATTCCATCCTCATCACACCACTCTAAACTATCACCTCCGACGAGATGTATACCTACATGGCCATGGTATCGAGGCCGTCTTCATCACATCACGCCACACCATCACGCCGAGGTCATCCCGCTCATTCTCCTGGGTTGGCGACGAGCACACTTCTACATCTCGTCGGCCCCACACTTCCGCGCATCGTCATTCATTCGCGAGGTCATCCGTAGCGAGGTTGCGGTCATCGATACCACACCACTTGAGGAGATCCCCGACTTTTTTTCGAGACCTCCGCCAACCCCTACGAATGGCGAAAACCTCTTATCTATCTCATTCTTGAGCATGGCTTGTACGTTACTCCCCACAAAATATCTACGTCCAATATATAGAAATATATGAATTTTTTTTTATACTAACTTAAATGACGAATGGTAGGTTACACCCTTCTTCCCATGGCGGCAAAGAAGATGAGTTTAGTTTTTAAGAGCGGATATTTGAAAGAAGGATGGAAATGGGAATATGTCCCACATGAGGCCAACGAGATATATCTTGGTTGCGTTGGAAGGTCGGTAACTTCACATCAACATTTTCGTCATCAATAGCGGTGGAACTACACAAAAAAGGTAAACTCCCATATATGAAACATTTCTATAATAACTAATATATTTTCAATAATCTAAAGTAGACCTTATAATAGCTATTTATATTTTTTAATGTCCATTAATGCACCACTTATAAAGTTATAAACGTTTCTATATTTGTTGTGGTGGAGACGTTTTTTCAATAATCTAAATAGACCTTATAATAGCTATTTATTTTTTTGGAAGCCTGGACATATAATAGATATTACAGTAGGGGCATTGAACTAGAAAAGTTTTTTTAATTTTCTCCTAAGTGTCTCATTATTAGATTAAAACAGACATTCCTGTAAAGTTTCAATTCACAACACACAATCTATCACAAATACTTACTAGCAGATACCTTCACAACCGAAAGGGGAAGATGGCCACATAAAGCAGCAGAGACCAAATTCACTTCGTTCAATCTCGACAAGGAACGAAGCTGTTGAGTATGATACAACCGATTTGATGAGCACAGTGAAATGACCAGCATCACGCGATTACTTCCATCATCCCTTAACTCTCTTTATTCAATTTGAAAACTCAACGCTTCTATATCAAATAAAAAAAAAAAAAAAAAAAACTCAAATCCTCACTGTTGCTCGCATTTTTCGACCAAGTCACTAGGCGACGGGCCAATACTACTGCGGCCTCTCCATCTTCTTCAATCCGCCCCTGCAACTTTACCTTTTTGTCACCTTGTAACTTAGGTATATAATTTATTTCGTCTAAATTAAACAATTGATGCTCTTCTCTGTTGCATATGCAGATACCAAGCCCTGGAACAAATCTTTGACAGAGTTATTGGAGTCAAAACTGGTTACAACAAGCTGAAAAGAAAATAGGTTGGTGACAATGATAGATTTTTTTTTTTAATAAAGATATATATATATATATATATATATATATATATAGTAGCTATGGACTAGCTAGTGTAGATAAGATAATAATGAGATGAGACTTGCTTGTCTTGTCGTGTGTGTGCGTGCTTGGCAGATTCGATTCTCTTGTGAGTTCTCTCTGCGTGTTTTGCTTCATTGTGGGTGGAGGGCCTTCCCTTGTCTCCAATCAAGATAGAAAAAGTTCTGGCTTGGGTGGGCTTTGGACCATTTTTTACGGTATGCCCACTCGTATTTCTTTATATATAACCAGATTCGTATATGTTTGGGGAAGTTTTCACAAAAGTACTAATGTTTTTAGTTTAAATCCGAAAAATAGGGTGGTGTTTTTTTTTTTTCCCAGAATAGGCAATAGCGCCTTTTCAAAAGGCGCTATCAAAGTGGGTAAATTTGGTTGCTGACGTGGACGGTCCACGTAGGACCGCCCTTACACAGATAGCGCCTTTTGAAAAGGCGCTATCCGTGTAACCCTTGCTGACGTGGACAGTCCACGTGGACATCGATGGGTCGAATATCGCCTATGGGTTGTGCGAGTTGTCCGCCTCGCAATGCGCGCACTATGTGTAACCCGGTCGACGTGGACATCGGCCGTTTCGGTCGCGCTATGGGTTGTACGGGTTGTCCGCCTCGCAATGCGCGCACTACGTGTAACCCGGTCGACGTGGACATCGGCCGTTTACGTCGCGCCTATGGGTTGTACGGGTTGTCCGCCTCGCAATGCGCGCACTACGTGTAACCGGTCGACGTGGACATCGGCCGTTTCGGTCGCGCTTTATGGGTTGTACGGGTTGTCCGCCTCGCAATACGCGCACTACGTGTAACCCGGTCGACGTGGACATCAGCCGTTTCGGTCGGCGCCTATGGGTTGTGCGGGTTATCCGCCTCGCAATGCGCGACGCCGGCCATCGGCGAGGGACGGAGAGGCCGAGTACAACGCAGCCAGCAGCAACGTCCGCGGGGACGTCGCGGACCAGCGGCAGCGGCGGTGGCGGAAAGATCGGCGAGTCCATTTGGTATATCTGTACACGCCTGCCGCCACGTAACCGCCACCTCACCGCCATGACTTCCTACTGATAACGCATTTTCAAAAGGTGTTATCAGATGTTGGTGAGTTGGCGGTGAGGTGGCGATGACGTGACGGCCACGTGTACAGATAACGCCTTTTGAAAAGGCGCTATCTGTACACGCCGGCCGCCACGTCACCGCCACCTCACCGCCAACCAAACCAACCACATCCAATAGCGCCTTTTGAAAAGGCGCTATTGCCTACTTCAGTAATAAAAAAAAAATTCTCTCTATTTTGAGAAATTAATTATAAACTAACCCTACTTTTGGAAAAACCCCTATGCTAGGGTGTGACATTACTGTGAGGGTTGTCAGTGAACCAGATTCTTAGTTTTTGAAAACATAATTATATTGATGTGTCAGCAACTCATTACAACTATGTTGGATCTTTTCTATTGCTTTTCATATCTGGTCTGAAGTCGGAATAAAAAAATATAGTTTGATAGCAGGGCCGGTTCTAGGGTATGCGGGCAAGGCGGCCGCACCAGGCCCCAACCCAGAATAGGCCCTCAATTTTGCTAATATATATATAATTATATTTTTTTTAAATTTATCTCTTAGTGTGCGTGTTTGACTCGATAATTATGTGGCAGTGTGGAGGACCTCCACTTAGATGAATCTCGCCATACATAGCTACTGTAATTAGACTTAATATATGTATGGTCTCACTTATCTCTCTCTTTCTCTATCTAAAAAGTATCATCTCTCCCCTTAATTTTTTATGTCACCTCACTATTCTTTTTATATGTAATAAATTAATATAGCTTACATTTTTTTCTTTTAGTAATCAACTATTGCATTGATTAAAAAAACATTTGTAATATATACATAACCTTAACAGTATAATTATTTATGCAATTGCAATTGTAATAAATTAACAAAGCTAACTTTTTCTTATTGTAGAAATTAATTGATGTTTTGTTAAAAAAAACTTGACAATTACTCAAGAAAAGATTAGCATTATATAATGGTAGAGGCATCACTTGCCAAAAGACAAGGTTTAAAGATATTGTGAGTTGATTCCCACTTAAGACAAAACAATTTTTTTTGAAGTAAAAAAATAATAATTAACTTTTTGCTTAACGTTTTCTATTATTTGTATTGATCATATGATATCTTTAAATACATATATTACTTTATATATATATATATATATATATATATAATTTCTTAAAAAGAACACCTTTTCTCTTTAAAAAAGGACTTTATATATAAAAAAAATGTGCGTTCATAAAATTATATAAATTTAATTATAGCGTGAGCATATATGAAAAATAATTGACGAAGTCAAACCCTTTTTTTATATAAAACAAGTATTATAAAATGCTTCATTTCTCATTTCGCCCTAGGCCCCAAAAATATCAGAGCCGACCCTGTTTGATAGATTAGCATGGATGGAGCTAATAACTAAGATCATTGATTCTCCATCCTTATGGTTAGTTTTAAGCCTTTGTATAATTTGAAGGGTATTTATGTCAATTCTCATAATTATTCATTGTATGATTTGAGGATGTTGAATGAAAACACTTAGTTGCATATTTATAATGTTCTAACAAGCAATTGATAAAAATTTACAAATGATTAAACAATTGTTGATGATAACTACTCTTGAAGTTCTATGACATATATTGTTTGTGGGATCACTAAATATTTACTTTTGGTGTTTTACTCTGTCAATTTCTAACACTCCAATATAATCTAATCTTATATTAAATTTAATCTAGATGGATGAAACAAATAATCCTAGAAAACGCGCCTGCAAGAATGCGAGAATGATAAGAAAGATCAAACTTCATGTCAAGAGGCAAAAGTGTGGTAATGTCATGATAAATGTTGGAGGTAGTGATCCAAATCTTATAATTCAAACGAGTGATTCATCATTTTTGCACAATACGCCTCTCAGCAGTTATAAGAATGGAAATATTGACATACAGATACACAATCAAGCATCCACAAGTCAACATTGTTGTATAGTCTCAGGTATAAGACTTACTCTAGCGTGTTTTACATTTATCATGCACAATATAAATAAATCATGATGTCACTACTTACAATTGTATTGCCTATCCAGAAAGAACAGCAAAAGCATGTACCTCACAACCATTGAATTCTATTGTAATCAATGAAGACGAAGGAGACACCATACAACTTGAATGTGCAACACAGTTCAACTCACATACGTAAAATTAAAAATATGAGCTTGTATTAACATATATAAGAAAGTCGTCGTGGTTGCCTTTTATTGATTGAAAAAATATATTTTTACATTGTAGTAAGGAGATCAGGGAAGGAAGCTATAGAAAGGGAAATTGATGCGCCAAGAAAAAAAAAGTCATCCATCTGATACGCAGCCTATCAATGTTCAAGATAATCTAAAGCTATCTTAAGGTGTGTGATTATTTTTTTAAAATATAATTGATATGAATCTTTATTTGAAGGTTGTTTACATGAGAAAATAACTTACAATGTTTTCACATTGCAAAAAATAAAAAATAAAGAAACACTTACGTGATTTTCATATCTTTCAGATAAAATTAAAAAGTCCAAATCTATTAAAAACAACCATTAATGTAACTATGATGTACTCATATATTTATTTGTTCATTGTGTTGTTTCTATATGTTATATATTCGTATTTGTTTTTCTCACACAATATTTTAATCAGTGAACAAATTTCAGCAAATGGAACTTTATACACCTAAGCAAAAAAAAAAAAAAAATACATCAAGGGTAATTACGCAACCTATCAACTTTCAAGATAACTTGGTGTTTTCTTATCATTAAGAAAATATGCATCAAAAATTGATTTTTTTTTCAAATAAAGTTTCAAATTAACTATACATGACGCATCTATACATAAAAAAATTGTTTTCTATTTTTTATGAATTTGTTTTTGTTTTCATAAAAAGAAAACAAAAATATTTTCTATATACTTTTTTTTAATTTGGGAATGGGAGACAAGCTCCCGAAAATTGTATAATCCAAAGTAAAGATGTACATTGAAGGGATTGTGTACCCTTTATCTATATACTTTGTTTATACATTAGTTCTAGGAAAATGCTAAAATGACACCCCAAGTGACACCCCTATGACATGACATGTGCGTCCCACGTAATAATGTTATGTGACATGTTGGCCGACATTCATGGGAGTCGTATGCGCGCTTCGAGATACACACCACGGGTGTTATGCACCAAGAACTATTTCACGCACACTCATTTTTACGTGGGACCCGCATGCACGATTCGACATTCTTGTGTCAATATAATGTTGGTGGCATGACATGAATTGTGAGAAAAAATACTTCTAAACTTTATTGGCAACCCTATCGTATGATAATCTAATTAAAATAATATAGTACGTAAAAATTGATAAATAAATTTATACCAAAAAATGACTAATGACTAAATTCAGAGTTTAGCATTGATTCATTTATTATGTCCCTTTAAGCGAAAATTCTGATCTATGTCGATCATATTAGATTTTATGTATAGTTATATTATATCATGTTACGTACATAGTGTGTTAATTTTATGTTGTATTCAAAAAAAAAAAAAAAAAACTTAAGCCACGAACTTGATAACTTTATTGTTATAATGTCGAACATATTGTGTAATATACAATTTAATTTAAAGATACAATTGATCAAAATACTCCTTGGAATATCGGTCCTCCTACGTACACATGTCAACATTGTGGAGCAATTATATGGTACGAAGAACAAACCAAAAAAGATAGAAAAGCCTCAAAACCAAAATTTTCACTTTGTTGTATGGAGGGTCGAACAGAGATTCCATTAATGAAAGATCCCCTGAATTATTGAAGAATCTATTACATCCCAGATCTGGTAGCAAATATGCTAAATTTCGGAAGAACACAAAGGCATACAACTCAATGTTTGCTTTCACATCAATGGGTGGTAAAGTTGATACTGCTATCAATAGAGGAAAAGGACCTTATGTTTTTAGACTCAATGGACAAAACATCCATAGAATTGGCTCATTATTACCTGAAGATGGGTTAAGGTTATATTTTGCGCAACTATATATTTACGATACACAAAATGAGACACATAATAGGATGCTTTCTTTTCAACAAACATGAGAAAGTAATATTAACCTAGATATTGTGACATCCTTATCAAAGATGTTAGACGTGAACAATATTTTGGCCAAATCGTTCAGAATGGTGAGAGATCAATTTCAAGCTCAACCAAACTGCCACTTGCGTTTACAAATTAGAAGTATCAGAAATTATGATGAGCGACAATATAATGTCCTGACGGCATCAGAAGTAGCAAGCCCTAATTGTGGGTGATTTTAATCCTGAAAATGTTAGTCGAGATATTATAGTTGAGCATAAGACAAACGGATTACAACGAATCACTGATCTTCATCCAAGTTTCATGCCACTCACATACCCATTGTTGTTTCCTTATGGTGAGGATGGTTATAGGATAGGCATCACTTTGAGGGGTGTCTCAAACACGTCTCGCGTACGTAAAATGTTGTCTATGCGAGAATTCTATTGTTTTAGACTCCAACAAAGACTTAATGAGTCACCAACTATATTGTATTTAGGCAAACTTCTTCATAAATTTGTTATTGATTCTTATATGGCTATCGAAGAAGAAAGATTTTGTTGGATTAGAAACAATCAAAAGAAGTTGAGAACAGACCTGTACAGTGGTTTGATAATGTTGTCCAACATGGCGATTCGATCCCAAGCACGTGGGAAAATCTATTGTATTACCTTCATCACATACCGGTAGCCCAAGGTATAGAGTCGAGAATTATCAAGATGCAATAACAATATGTAGATGGGCTGGCTACCCGATCTTCTTATCACATTTACATGCAACCCACGCTAGAGATAAACTATATATTGCATATGATTCAACAGAAAGATGATGAAAATAGAGTCGAAATTATATGTAGAATATTCAAGATCAAATTGCGTGAACACATGCACGACCTTAAGCACAAAAAAGTCTTTGGTGACCCAATAGCAAGTAGCTACATGATTCTTCTCGAATTGACTATTTTTTGCATGATTTTTACCCTTACAACTGGAAATATGTAAACTAATATATAGTTGTCTAAATTGCGGTTCTCTATACTATTGAATTTCAAAAACATGGTCTTCCACATGCACATATCTTGTTGTTTATTCATCCAAAGGAGAAAAAACAATCCCCAAAATATATTGATACAATCATAAGTGTCGAAGTCCCAAATCCTAATGTTGATCCACAAGGTTATAATGTTGTTAAAAAATTAATGATTCATGGTCCATGCAGCACATCAAACATGAAGTCTCCATGCATGTCTAATGGTAAATGTATGAAGCATTTTCCAAAAAAAATGTTGAGCAAACAACATTGGATGCGGAGGGATTCCCAGTATATATAAGGAGAAAGACCGGATTCACAGTTGAGAAAAATGGATCATTATTGAATAATTGCCATGTGGTTCCGTATAACAGGGACTTGATCGTAAAGTACGATGCTCATATTAATGTGGAATCATGTAACTATTCGAGATCCATAAAATATTTGTTCAAGTATGTGCATAAAGGGCCTGATCGTATGACAGCTTCAAGTTAAATATGTTGACAATAAAAACGGGATTGATGAGATTAAGGCTTATTTAGATTGTAGATATATCTCGGCTATAGAGGCATGTTGGAGAATATTTCAATTCGACATACACCATAGAGAACCAGGTGTTGAGAGATTGTCGCTCCATCTTCCTGGTGACCAGTCTGTTATGTTTGAAGAAGGTGATTCATTGGATACTGTTATGAGCAGACCTGGCATAGATAAAACAAAGTTCACTGCATGGTTTGAAACTAATAAAGCGCACCCTGATGCAAGACAGTTAACTTATTCAGAATTTCCTTTGCATTGGGTGTGGAATTCAAAGAATAAACTTTGGACTATAAGAAAAAAGGGTAAGGCAATTGGGAGGATGTATTTTGCCCATCCATCAAGCGGTGAACGTTACTATTTGAGGATCCTACTTAACATTGTAAAGGGGAGTACTTCATTCGAGCAAATTAGAACAGTAAATGAGATTTTACACCCATCTTTTAAAGCAGCATGCAATGCATTAGGGTTATTGGATGATGATAAGGAATGGAATGATTGTCTCATGGAAGCAGCATCATGGGCAACTGGATATCAACTTAGACAACTGTTTGTGACAATATTGTTGCATTGTCAGGTAATTTATATTTATAAAAACATGTTTTTTTAGTTTTATGATCTACATTTGCCTTTTTAATATTAAACAAAGTTTTGAAGTTTTTTATCTTTATTATGATGCTAATGATTTGGTTTATATAAAGTTGTAATTATTTGTATAACTTACCTCTTTTAAATTTAATACTTATTCTTCGATATTTAAGGTATTTGATATTTTACACTTGCCAATTATTTAAATGAGAATCTTTGGAAAATTGACCTTCCATTGGAATATGAAGAAGTATTATCAATAACAAATTTATAATTTAACTTTGACATTCTATGTTCACAACTTTTGGTAAAAATTAAGTTACAAAAGATACAAGTACACTTCTTTTAAATGTAGTTCTTTTTTATACTTCATTGGGAGTCGAACTCAAGACCTCCCCATACCTTGCATTTTCAAATATAATATTTAATCATTCAATCTTCAGATCGTTCATACTTTACACTAGAGTTATTCAATCGGGAAACATAGTTGCAAAGACCATATTCAACTTTTTTTAAGCAATATTTTGAAAATTCCCATATATGAATGCGAGTATGTAGTGTTATCTATAGTATATTTAAAGTTTAAACTTGATAATCCATGTTGATAGCTTTACAATGTATGCATAACTAAAAAAATATAACTTATATTTTTTTAAATGTAATACTTAATAATTTAAGTTTTAGATAGTTATATATTATTTATCCTTCATAATTGTTCCGCAATCATCATCCTTTATAATTATTCAAAATATTAGAAAAATTTCCTACTTTCACAAATGTGAATATCTAAAGTATTATCAGTTGCATACACCAAATTTAACTTTTATATTACATTTTGATACTATTAAATCATGTGTTAAATAAGTTATATAATTTTATTTGCTTATGCTTTCTTGGAGATCTTAGGTGGCTAATGTATTTAAATTTTGGAAAAGTAATAGTTCCATATTATCAGAGGATATACCTCGATTACAAAGGAGAATACTTCAAATTTCAGATTTGTAACTATCTCTTGAACAAATCCAACATTACACATTGGTTGAAATTGAGAATATTCTTCAGAAAGTTGGTAAGACATTAAAAGATATTGATGGCATGCCTGTTCCAAATCTTTCACTGTTAAAGAATGTAGGAAATCGATTGGTGGCTGAGGAGTTAGATATGATATTGATGAGATGACAGTGTTACATGAAGAATTATACACATCTTTGAATTGATGTCAGAAGGTAGCATTTGAAGTTATTATTGACTCGGTTATAAGTGACAAGGGTCGATTATTTTTTATTAGTGGCTATGGTGGAACAGGAAAGACCTTCTTGTGGAAAACGATAATTACCAAGCTAAGGTCAGAAGGGAAAATAGTATTGTCAGTTGCATCATCAGGAATAGCAGCTCTTTTATTGCCGAATGGCAGAACAGCTCATTCACGATTTCATATCTCACTAGAAATTTCAGCCGAATCATCTTGTGAAATTCAACATGGTACCCATTTAGTTGAACTTTTTTGCAAAACATCATTGATAATATAGGACGAAGCTCCTATGGCCAACAAATATTGTTTTGAAGCTTTAAACATGAGTTTGAGAGACATTTCTCAAATGAGGTATGAGAATAGTTTTGACAAACCTTTTGGTGGCCTTACAATGGTTCTTGGAGGTGATTTTAGGCAAATATTACCGGTTGTGCCTACAGGTGGAAAAACTGATATTATAGAAGCTTCGCTTGATTTTTCTTACCTATGGAAACATTGTATTGTCTTCGAGCTCAACCAAAATATGCGGCTTTCCATTGAGTCTACAGGATCGCAATCTGAAGATCTTGCTTCGTTTGATAGGTGGTTGCTTCAAGTTGGAGATGGAGCATTTTATGACGATCCGGATAATGAGTTATTAAGAATCCCAACGAATGCGTTGTTACACCATGATGGAGACCCTATAAGATGTATTGTAAAAGCTGTTTACCCATCACTTACCAAACGGTTTCACGATTCTTCTTATTTGAAAGAGCGTGCTATTTTGACTCCAAAAAATGAAACAGTGCATCAGTTGAATCAAATTGTCATGGATTTAATACCAGAGGATAATATTACATATTTGAGCTCTGATACTATCTGTAAATCCTCTATTACAGCAAAATGATACACAACTAAATTCCTGAATAAATTACAGTTTTCAAGAGTCCCCAGTCATGATGTCCAATTAAAAGTGGGTGTACTAGTCATGCTTCTTCGAAATCTTAATCAGGCCGAGGGTTTGTGTAATGGAACAAGATTAGTAATAAACATCTCGCAAGATGGTCAGTAACAGCGACAATTATTTCCGGAGCTAATATTGGGAATACCGTGACAATTCCAAGGATCATAATGTCACCTAATGAGTCCAAATGGCGTTCAAATTAAAGAGACGCCAACTTCCATTAGTACCTTGTTTTGCTATGACGATTAATAAAAGTCGGGTCAATCACTAAAATGTGTGAGATTATTCTTACCAAAACAAGTCTTTACACATGGTCAATTGTACGTAGCAGTGTCTTGAGTGACCGAAAGAGATGGAATATTAATATTAAATGCGGATGATGAACCTCAAAACAAAATGTTTGTCAAGAATATTGTTTATCGAGAGATCTTCGAAAATATTAACACATCAAATAAAGACGAAGTAATTTTTGAAAACCATCTGTTTGTTTATATAATAAATCAAATATTGACTAATACCTATTATACTATCTATTTTTTTATTTATTGACATAACTAGGTCAACTTTGTGAAGGTTTAAAGAAAAAGAAGCAGTGGTGAAATGACATGCTTTATATTCAACATATGTATGTATTGTGGCGTGAACGACAGGTATGTGCAATGTCTAATTAATATTGTTAGAATATGATTCAAATTTAGATGCATGGGTATTAATGTTATGTGTGACAATGTGAGCTCTCAAAAATATGCCCACAATGTTGAAGTTACTAAGTCAATATGTGGTCAGTTATATTAGCTAGAGAGTAGGACATGTGTCATGTTTAGAGTCAAGATAGTGAGTAGTTACTCAACTATTTATTGTTAGTGGTGTGTACCAAGTCAAAAATCAGTTAGTGTGTCAAACCATTGCTTATAAATGTGTACTCCATCATTTGCAATTAATATAAGAAAATAAAGAGAACATCATCTCTGTTTTTGTTTAGCTTCATGTTTTTTATATTTTTTAAAATTATCAACATGGTATCAGAGCCGATGGTTCAATCCTAAGGCATGTTCGATTCGAGAAGTCGAAGCTAGTTCGTAGAGAAGTGTTGCGAAGATAGATCGTGAAAAAGTGTTGCTAAGAAAGTGAAGAAAAAGATAATGGTGATATCAAAGAAGCTCCAGCATGAGAGTGTGAGTGCTCCAACGCCATCAATAATGAATTGATTTTTGATCGTGTATGACAAGATGAAGGTGGAAGCTGGTGACCATTGAAGAAGATATGTTTTAATATGTGATGAGAAGTGCATCATATGAGTTGTATGGAGAGATGTGCTCCAAGTGAGTTGAAGAGACGTGCTTCAAAATTATGAGTTTGAATTACGCAAAGAGACGTGCTTTGCAAAACTTAAAGTTTGATTTATATTTTCCATTTTACTTGTAGGAAATTTGAATCAAGGGGGAATGTTAGAATATGATTCAAATTTAGATGCATGGGTATTAATGTTATGTGTGACAATGTGAGCTCTCAAAAATATGCCCACAATGTTGAAGTTACTAAGTCAATATGTGGTCAGTTATATTAGCTAGAGAGTAGGACATGTGTCATGTTTAGAGTCAAGATAGTGAGTAGTTACTCAACTATTTATTGTTAGTGGTGTGTACCAAGTCAAAAATCAGTTAGTGTGTCAAACCATTGCTTATAAATGTGTACTCCATCATTTGCAATTAATATAAGAAAATAAAGAGAACATCATCTCTGTTTTTGTTTAGCTTCATGTTTTTTATATTTTTTAAAATTATCAACAAATATGATGGAGAAAGATTTGATGTAAATTACATATTGTATACTAATATTCAACAAAATATATACTATATACTACTGTTTGGGGTAAAAGTTATGATGGAAAATATGAGTGCTTAACAAAGCCTAACATGCAAAGTCAACTTTTTCTTATGTTTATTTTTTAGACAAATGTGCAATGACCTTTACACGAACATTCATGAGAAAATTTTTGTACGTATTATCAATTAGTTTTAGCGATATGAGTGATGGCACACAAACCTTCAAATTAGCTAATAATCATTATATATGTTCTCTAAATGCTACTAAGTTAATTTTCTTTAGATGTTAATGGATTTGATAAATCTACTCTATTACGTTGGTGATGACTTCATTGATATGAAAACACCTAATGCTGGTTGAATATGATGTTGAAGCATATGATGTTGTTGGTGCTAATAATCTAAACGTCAAAAAGAGAGGACCTAATGTAGGTTAAATCGAATGCGTTATTAGGACCAAAACTTTGTACTCCCAAGCACCAAATGATTCCAAAGAGAAGAGTTTTGATAGTTGGTATGAAGAATAATGTAGCTGCCAAAAAGATTGCCTGTTTGGTTTGAAACTCATTTGCTCTTAGGCCCAAAGATCAGTCCCAGTTGTCACAAACAAGATTTGCAAAGCCAAATGTAACAAAAAGGTGAGTTTTTATGCAAAAAAATCCATTTTATTTCCAATTTCATCTACTGTTAAGATTCCAAGTCAATGATATTCAATGGTTGTTCAACTCAACAGTGCTATAAGTTCGAAGAAAAAAGTTGGTGCCCGGCCCCGATTTCGTGCATGAAAATCAAGCAATTAAACGTCCAAAGTTGGATGGCAGAAGATCCAGACAGGTAGTTTTGTGAACTTATTTCTTATTCCTTTATGAATATTGGTTTTTTCAATTAATATAATTGATCGCTATATCATGTTTCTATGATCTTCTGGGGTTCCATAACTTAACGCACAAATCAAAACCAAGGTTATCAAATAGTCCCACTAGCTTGTGCTCATCTATTAGTAAAGCTTCCAAGGAGGAGAGAGGTTTTTTTAAACAATCTTAGCTTCAGCTACATAAGTTTTTGGTCTTTTGGCTTCACCTCAAAATGATGAGGTCTTTTTGTATTACATCTCTTACTCACAATTGTTGAATGGTGCTAGGGGGGTAGTTACAGGGGAAGGACAGGAATCCAATTTTTATTTAGGCGTATCAGCCACTTTTTGCAACACCATTTTTTTGTACATACATTTATACAAAACATATACAAATATACAAATAAAAGAGTTTCACCTCCAGTCATCCAAAAAATAAAAAGAAAAACTAATGCTGAACATTATTTTGGTTTAAGTTATTTATATATCATGTTTCTCAATTGGTTAGGTTTACGATCGAGAAACACCACAACCTTATTTCATTTTAGCTGTAGAACTGGTGAAATGATTCCAATCTAATACAAGAGGTTTGAAGCTCCTTAATAGGAACAACTGTGTGTCGCATGTAAATTATGCGGTTGCTTATCCCTGTATCATTTGTTTCTTGTTGTTGTGAGGAAATCATGCATTAGCAAAATATTATTATGAATTGAATTATATCTTGCTAAACTTCAACGGGTTACTATTTCGGGCTGATGGTGCTTATTAACAATTGAGTTACATCTACTTTACACAATTGAATTCTTGAATAAATTGCAATTTTCAGGAGCCCCCAATTATGATGTCCAACTAAAAGTATCTTTCAAGCTACCAAATAACGTGTAAATGCCAAATATTATACTTAGAGAATGTTCTAAATAATTTGATAAAAGTTAACTTATCCTGCGCGCGCAGCGTAGGTTACCGCCTAGTTTACAATAAGTTGTTTCTTCTGGACTCAAGAGTCCAATTTGAAAGCCAGCTTGTTTATAATAGATAGTTTCTAGTTAAATGGTTGAAACATCATTTGTCAAAAGGCAAAGTAGGAGAAGTTAAAAGGTAGCCTTTTAACTTTTTATGAAATAGAGAACATCATTTCCTTGACCCAAACAAACCTGATTACACCCACCCTAAGCCCATGCAATGCACATCTTAGCATGTTGTATGAATTCTAAATATGGGTGTTGCAGAGTTATTATATCATTGAGGCACTTCTCGATCGCGCAAAAGAAACCTACATTACAGTCTTTGGTGAATGACCAAACCCAAACCACAAGGCAAAAAAGGATATATACCATTATTGATTACCATGTTGATTTACATCAATAACGTTTTCTTTATCAGGTACATTTCAATAACATTATTGCATGTGAAGTTAAATGAAATCTGATCATGTAAAAATGATATAATCATATATAATTTACGGAAAGCCCCTAGAAAAAGAAGGATTCCATTATTTATCAATCGTGTTCATTTCGGTAGGAGGATATCAATTCTGCAACTCTTTCCACAAGGCTAACTGCACTTTCATCCTTCCAACGTCGAGATCTGCATTCTTGATATTCATGGAGGGTCCCAGCGAAATCAGTGAATAGCCCATCAACCCTTATCTTGTTAATCCAGTAATCATATTCGGCATGTGGATCTTCATGGAAATTAAAATGCAAGTACTGGTTCTCATTCCGATAGGTGTAAGGGTGCACCTAGAAGAAATCACAATGACAATAATTTTTCTTTCTTCAAAAGAATTTAGATTTGCCAATTTGCATAAGTAGCTATTCAAAATTTTGACTTCAGCAAAGATGGATCTGGCAGAGCAATATAAAAGTAGACAGAGCAGGAAGATGAAGGTTAAACAGATAAAGAACCAAATAGCTAACACTTTGAACTAACACTTTGACTAACACTTTGACTCTTAGTTTAGAGTTTTCATGCAAATTCTCTTTGAATGTCCTATATACATTGTTCTCATTTGCTTCCCCCTTTCCATGGCATTAGCACATATTATCAACAATTTATCTTTTTTGCGTGTCCAAACTTACAAGGAATTGGCTAAGAATTGAGATTTGATGCTACCACAATTTGCATCTTTTATGTTGTAAGAAACTCCTTTAAACTTTTCCCGTAAAGTAAATTGAGTTTGTACTTCTTGTTCCTCTTTCGGCAAGTTAGCTTCGGCCCTAGAATATTTCGATTACAATACTAGTCAAACAGTATTGTCCTTCCAAAAATTGTGGAAGAGCACAAAAATGGAGTTTCTACGATGACACCTTGAAGCTTGAAGGTGTTGAAAACTTTGAAGCGACACTTCTATAACCGAGAAATTCTCTTAGGTTATCACATGTTTTTTATGGAGAAAAAAACTATATAATTATGGCATACTGAAATGCTCTTAACATGGAAATGGACAGTCAAAAAATATGCTAGTGAAAGCAATACAAATTTTGTGTACTTTAATTCTCTGACAAACAGATAAATGTTACACACCCGGAATTCTGATATAGTTTGAGTTCTGTTAACAATCAGATTTGTTTCAGAGAAGGGATTGAATTTCTTGGTTTTACTTCCTGGTCTACATATGATGAAATCAATCAAATCAAGGGCTCATTAGAGATAACCCATCGACCTGTAATGCTTGATATTTTTTTGAAGAATCTGCCTGCTTTTTTTATTCTCATTAGTTTAAATACACAAGATACAAGGGCAATATAACTAACTGCTTACCGATTCAAATTAATAACTGAAATTACAAAACCTATTAACTGCTTACAGATTCAACCAATGACTCAAATTCACACCTACTAATCAGAAATTAAGTCTTTGAGTGTATTTTTTGAGTCTATGTTTGCCTACTTATAGCAATAAGCACGTCAAAAAGGTGAGAAATAATGCATACGAAGTTGACAACAATTGCGGCGCAAAGGTAGCCAATCCATCCATTAAATTAAATGTTCACTATGTGAGTATTGGAGAAAACCAATGTGATTAGCACTTTCAAGGACTTAGGAGAGGCAAATCCAAAAAAATAAGAGGGTCACTGTCAAGCATATTTTGTCAGCCAAGAATAGAAGAGATGGATATCTTACGGTAGCATCACTATTACTGTTTCAAAGTCTGTTTTGAGGTGTGTGTATCAAGGTGATGCACCCAATAGATGCCATCAGGCTAAAGTCTCAAGATGAAAATCCAGGGAAGCTTGTCCATCATAGGTTTGACAAATGTTTTCAATGCGGCGAGGCAATGTTAGACGGTTTAGCCCCGCCTAGTCTAGGAGGCACCAAGGCAAACAAAAAAATATTTACTCGGACCTCCCTAAGAAATAATTTAATTTATATAGAGAACCCCTCAATAGTAAGGGGCATATTTTTTTTGAAGCCAACGGGCATATTTTCCCACCTACACATTCTCATCAATATATTTTCACCATCTACATCAAACTGCATTTACTTGTCCAATGCCATTTTAAGTAAACCATAGAGACGTCTAATTCCAATGAATCTAATCTGACTACGAACTTAAATATATCAAGTCAGAAGAGCCTAATGAACCTATTGATCAGTTTAAATAACATATTCCAATTCAACACCTATGTACTATGCACCATGATCTACCACGCATTAAACAATGAGCACATTGGGATGCAAATGGGGAGGGTAGGGGATGGGACCCATCTCCATCCCCATCCCTACTTAAGAATTCATCCCCCCATCCCCATGCGGGTATGAATTTTCATCCCCGTCCCAATACCTGTCTAATCCCCGTGGGGATGGGGAATCCCGTAGGGAATTTTTTTTTCCACATTTAACTCTCCATTGGGGATCCCCGAGGGGATTAACCGCGGGGAAATATTTCTCCCCACTTATTTTTTCTCAAAAAAGAATTATAAAAAGTAAGATGTCAAAGACACATATATTGTATATGTGTATTGGTATTTTTAAATAGTATTTAGACACAGAATACACATATATCTATTGCTAGCATAGGCATAAAGTTAATGTAATTTGGTAATTTGTACAATAAGGTTTTGCAATTTTTTTCATTTGATTCTAAATTTGCAAAATGTAAATATGGTTGCAAATAACTCCAAACAAAATATACAATTAATGTAGTTTGGTAATAAAAATATTTTATTTATTTAACTAAATAAGTTAAAATTATAAATCTCATTAATTAGAGTTTGTTTGTTATGTGTATCACTAGTGTTTTGAGGTAGAAACAACAACAACAACAACAACAACATAGCCTCTGTCACAAATTAACTGGGGTCGGCTACATGGATCAAACTTTTCCATTGTGCTCGATTAAGTGCAATTGATGGTGAGCTTTTCAAACCATTCAAATCCATCATAATTAATGCATCCCGTGTTAACTTTGGTCCGCCCCTACAGTTTCTATTGAGTCAAGTTTTCTAGTTGGGGCATTTGTAGGCCGTCTTTGCAGGTGACTAAACCACCGCAACCGCCCTTCCCTAATCTTTGTATCAATTGGTGCTACTCCTACTTGTCTTTGAATTTCTATATTTCTTATTCTATCTTTACGAGTTTTACCACACATCCACCTAAGCGTCCTCATTTCTGCTACATTCATTTTATGTAATTGTTGTTGCTTTACCGCCCAACATTCACTTCCATAGAGCATAGCTGGCCTAATTGCGGTCCTATAAAATTTTCCTTTTAACTTAGTACGAACATTTCGATCACAAATCACCTCTGTTGCACTCCGCCATTTCTTCCATTCAGCTTGAATTCTATGTGTAACATCATTTTCAATGTCACCATCATTTTGTATGATTGATCCTAGGTATCTAAAGTGGTTTACCTTAGGAACTTCTATTTTCCCTAATTTTACCACTCCGTCATCTCGATGTCTAGTGTTTCTAAACTCAAGGTGCATGTATTCGGTTTTCGTCCTACTCAACTTAAAGCCTTTAGATTCTAATGTATTCCTCCAGAGTTCTAATTTCCTATTCACTCCATCTTTAGTTTCATCCACTTATACAATATCATCTGCAAATAGCACACACCATGGTATAACCTCTTGAATATGTCTAGTTAGTTCATCCATAACTAAAGTAAATAGATATGGGCTTAAAGCCGATCCTTGATGTAGTCCTATCATAATGGGAAATTCTTTTGTAGCTATTCCAAATATCTTTATACTCGTTACTACTCCATCATACATATCCTTAATAGTGTTTGTATCTAGCATGCACTCTTTTTCTTTCTAGAACTCACCAAAGAACATCTCTAGGGACCCTATCATATGCTTTTTCTAAATCTACGAATACCATATGAAGATCTTTTTTCTTTTCTCTATATTTTTCTAACAATCGTCTTACAAGGAAAATCGCCTCCATAGTTGACCTCCCAGGCATGAAACCAAATTGGTTCTCTGATATTGTTGTTTCTCTCCTTAGCCTATTGTCAATTATCCTCTCCCAAAGTTTCATAGTGTGACTCATAAGTTTAATTCCCCGGTAGTTTGAACAACTTTGAATGTCTCCTTTGTTTTTGAAGATTGGCATAAGCGTGCTTCTTCTCCAATCAATTGGCATCCGTTTTGATTTTAAAATTTTATTGAAAAATTTTGTTAACCAAGTCAATCCAATTTCTCCTAAGCATTTCCAAACCTCTATGGGTATTTCATCTGGGCCACATGCTTTCCCTATTTTCAATATTTTCAATGCCTCTTTAACTTCTACAATTCTAATATTGCGTGTATAGTTTACATTTCTTTCTTGGTGTGGGTTTTCATCTATGATAGTATCAACTTGTCCATCATTAAATAAACTATCGAAGTAACTTCTCCATCTCTCCTTAATATCTTCATCGCGCGTTAAAACATTTTGATTTTCGTCCTTAATACATCTTACATGACTTAGGTCTTGCTTCTTTTTATCTCTTAATTTGGCTAGCATATATATATATATATATTTCGCCATCTCTATTACCTAACCTTGTATATAGATCTTCCATGAAATTTGTTTTAGCTTGACTAACTACGTTTTTAGCTTGTTTTCTAGCTTCTCTATATTGATTGTACACATCTTTATTTTGACACTTATGTATTTTCCTATACATCTCTCTTTTAGTCTTAATTGTTCGTTGGACATCCTCGTTCCACCACCATGTTTCCTTCTTTGGTGGTCCCAAGCCTTTAGATATACCTAATACGTTTGATCCCACTCTCCTTATGCAACTACTCATTTCTAGCCACATTGTATTAGCATCTAAGTCAAGATTCCAAACATTTTCCTTTAGTAGTTTTTCTCTAAACTCTACTTGTTTACTATGTTTTAGGTTCCACCACTTTATTCTAGGGTCGCTAACTCTTTTATTCATATTATGTCGTCGTGTAAAGCTTAATATCAAGTACTACTAACTTATGTTGGGTAGTAAGTGCTTCACCAGGTATTACTTTGCAGTCTCTACATATTTTTCTATCTATTTTTCTTGTTAAAAGAAAATCTATTTGACTCTTGTTACGACCACTACTAAAAATAATTATATGCGACTCCCTCTTCCTAAAACTAGTATTTGCTAAGACAACATCGTATGCTGAAGCAAATTCACCATTTAATATTAATATATATACATATAATATATACCTATATATAATATATCATATGGTATGCATATATACATAAATAAAATTAATATACGGGGATCCCCGTGGATCTCCTCCAATGGGAATACCCGCGGAGATCCCCGTGGGGATACCCACGGAGATTCCCACGGGATAACCAATGGGGATTCCCCATGGGGACCCCCGCGGATATATTTTTTTTACCCATCCCCATACCCGTTCCCGTGCGGGTATGCGATTTTTTCCCATCCTCGCCTCCATCCCCATTTAAATTCCCTATTGCCGGAATTCCCTGTTCCCCACGGGGATTCCCCCGCCCCGCTTGCATGTTGCACAACATAATTTTCACAAGTAAGGTAGCATTGTGATCATAGCAAAATAAGAATTTAGAAAAGGCTAGTTCTTTAAGCAGGCGCAAGCCGCGCAACACTAAATATCTCCAAACAATTAGGAAGACACCAAGAAGTAAAAATATTTAGAGGGCACTTACCTGTAAGTCATGAGCATGAGCTTTGGCAACTAGATCAGTAGGTTCATCTAAATAATTGTTCCTCACAGGCACAATAGTGTCCTTCCAAGGTCCAATTCCAACTACATAATTCTTTATGAATCCAAGGTATTTATCAGATGTTACTTCCGAGTATGACTGGACATTATTGATCAGCATTGCAATGCATTAAAAAAAAAAGAAATATATATTAGCATTGGAAACATATAACCAGATGAAAAGACAGAATAAATAGATTTTGTAGTTTTATTACAGCTATAGATCAATAAAGTAAACCAGTATCCCTATCAAAAAATAATTGCTCACAAGCAGACTGAGCCCGAGATGCAACTTGGGAAGTTGGGGTATTGTTCCCCCTCTATACGTAGTGCATTACCTCTAAAAATAATGTGAATCTTGCAAATGAACACAAAAATGAGCAAAATAAACAAAACATGGACACAACATTTAGAAAAAATGAAGTATGAAAGAAAGATAAAAAGATAAAAAGGAAAAAGAAAAAATTTTGGTAACCCACTTTCGACGCCGCGAAATGGGCACTAAGTGGGTACCCGCCATGTGTGGGCACCAAGTGGGCACTAGCAGTGTGATGCACCTCGAAATGTGTTTTGCACACCTCTCGAAGTGTATCACACAGCGGCAACCCCACTCGGTTCCCATTTCAAGGTGTCTAAAGTGGGTTACTTTAGCATTTCCCAAAGAAAAAAGAAAGGACCAGTGTCAAACTGTCCACTAGTTTTTGCTTAATATTTATATTTAGACAGAGAAGACAAGCCTAGAGGAAAATCAAATCAAAGCAATTCTAATATAGTAATATACAGATTTACGTTATTACTAATGTCTTCAATTGTAACTGTCGCATTGTCAATTAAGACCATGGAAATTGATGAATACCCAAATGAAGAAGCAAAACCTGATTTGTATCTTGAGTTGGTATTGTGACATCATCAATTAACAAGATCTTGGGCAAGTCTGTGAAGTTTGAGATGTGTATGAGTGAAGTTGGCGCAAAAGACTGTATAAATACTGGTTGCTTCTTCCATTCTTTAGACAAATATGACCCTTTGTAACCATATTTCTGAAGTGTCTCCACAAACCTATCTTCAAACTTCTTTTCGTCTGCCCATTTAATCTGTCGTAATAGCACCATTAAGGTCAGATTTGTAAAAGTAGAACTAGTTTCCATAAGCTTTTGAAATTTCCAAATCAAGAATGGCAATGATATGATGTGCTTCATAAATGGAAAAGTCTTAAGGCAACAGAATGGAACAAGAAGGTTACCACACAGTTTTTGGCATTTTAATGCCTATATGCTAGTCACTTTTTTATGGCCAAATCTAAACAGTGGATTTGACATTAATGACTCTTAAAAATACATGCATGAATTTAAAGCAAAACTTTCTACATTATAGCATATCTTCCTATAACATTAAACAAACTCTACGATCTTATGGCATATCCCCCCACAAATTCAGCTATTTTCAAGCATGACACAGTATTCTTCCAGATAATTCTAGTGATCATTTAGAAAAGGCCTAATTATCAAAAATATCCTAACCTTTACAAGTTGTATCAATTATATCATAACCTTTAGAATTTATCAATTGTATCATAACCTTTTTATATAATATCAATTCTATCCTCAATTAATTTGGGGCAGTTTTTCTTTAAAATCAACTTATCCTTCTAACTTTTCTTTTCATGACCATCCCCTTTAATCAATTTATATCGAAATCATTTAAGTCTCATGCTTAAATTAAATTTATGAAGACTTGCAAGAATAATAATTTATAATCAATGATTCATTAATACTCTAGTTCAAATTTAGTTATTCATAGATCATCAATGGTAAGTTGAAAATTTGTATGTAAATATGAAAATGACATATAAAACTTACTAGAAAGTTACCCATAGTTGTTTAATTAATTTGACAAAAGAACTGTGTACTTAAATTA
The DNA here is from genome assembly GCA_039657325.1 of Stephania cephalantha. NCBI lineage: Eukaryota > Viridiplantae > Streptophyta > Magnoliopsida > Ranunculales > Menispermaceae > Stephania > Stephania cephalantha. The sequence goes on along the minus strand of CM077573.1, from coordinate 9,177,484 downwards.
TATATGTATGTGATTGAGGTATATATAAAACGATGTGTATTACATATATGAATACATATTTATCATGAATATTGAGCTCTAATGCATGTGTATGAATAAATTCTAAGAAGTTCTAAGGAGAAAGTTAAAGAATATAATGTGTGGACATATATTTTGAAACAAAAAAGGACTCAAGTTAGTTGAGGATATAATTGATACTAAATCGAAAGGCCACGGCTACTCGAACCCCACGTTTTGCTCCCTTTACCCCATTACTACATTGTACCCTATTTTTGAATTTTTTTTACTGCTTTTACCCCCCCCCCCCCCTCCCCATTTTATAAATAATTCTAAAACTACCCCTCACCCTCAACGAATGTTTACCCCATCTCTTACCTTCATCTCAACACCCATCAATCCTCTCCATTTCTCGATTTTAGCCATTGTAGAGCACTTGTTAGGTCACCTAGTGTCGTAGGAGTGTTTTCTTCGTTGAACAAGGTCGAATGTGGTCGCGTCGTGTCCAAGAAGTGAAGAAGTGTCACATGCGGGGTTCGTCCGACTCCAACCGATACCTCTATCGACCGACTCCGACCGATAATGCGAAGTGAACTCGGTTTTAATTGGTCACAGAGGGATCCAGCCGAGACCTCTAAACAGGTGTCGGCCATGTGGTCCGATGCCTCTTTAGAGGTGTCGGCCCTATGTGTTTGACACCTCTTCAGTGTGGCCGACACCCACGGGTAACAAAAACGAACAAAAAAATTTCGAAACTCCTAAAAAATACATGATAATGACCAAAAAAAAATAAAAATAATGGGTTTTGCTCGAAATCGCTTGATATTTGTGATTTCATCGAGCCTTTGTATCCAAAATGCAAGATTTAACCTCCAAATCGAAGCCCTAAACTCGACAACAAAATCACGTACAATACCGACTCAAAAAAATAAAAAATAAAAACTCCAAAAAACCTCGAAAACAACACTAAAAGAGATGATGAATGCACCCATAGCGTCGAATCGATGTGGTTTTGCTCGGATTTCATCGAATTTGGGTTGGTGGTGAGAATGCGATTTGAGAGAGGGGTGACTGGGGTATGCGTGAGTGGAGTGAGTGGGGTATGGGTGAGTAAAAACTCTTTTATATGGAGGGGTAGTTGGGTCATTACATTAGGGGCTGAAAAATAATTCAAAATGGGGTAAAATGAGTAAAAAAATGGGGTCCGAATAGCCTGCGCCAATCGAAAAGGTTAGGATAAAATTGATAAATTCCAAAGGTTAGGATATAATTGATACAATTTGTAAAGGTTAGGATATTTTTTATCAATAGACCTTTAGAAAAAATAGAGAAAAAAAAAAAACAACTCACATGTTGATTAATGAAGACTGGGTTTTTTATTTCTGGATAGATTCCAACGGTTCTAGGTGCATCCAATGCAATTGAAATGAACTCCTCAAACGTAATGATTGAATATTTCCCTGCATAAGATAAAAGGAAAGGTGTACATTGAACTAAAGCCACAAAGATAATGACTCTGAGGAGCAACAAAATGCTTAAAATGCATAAGAATGAATATGTTGTTATTGTCTTTATTAGGGGTCCAGGGCCCCCAACAACAGTATGCTAATTGTAACCAAATAAACAGGGTAATTCTCATCAAATAAAATCAAACATGTGAAACACAAGGTTTTCAAGGCATTGCCTAGGCATTTAATGAACACCAAAGAGCTACATAAGATCGGCAAAAACAGATGTTCAAACTGTGAGAAGTTTGATACTTTCTAGTCCAACAAAAAAAATCTCTATCATTCAAACCCTCGAATCTCAACAATAAACCCAACCTTTAATCTTCATTAACGACAAAATCTCACAACTTAATGTACGCTAAAAATGATGCCTACATAGTTGGTGATTATGGATTCTACCAATAATAACCTCAAGTGATCCTGCAACTTGTTCTTTAAAAGTGAAAGCAAAGCATTAACCGCACATAGAGGGCTTTTTAACCATTAATTATTACTTGTATAAATGCTTCTTTTCACAATTTGTACTGAAAATTTCCAAAGCTACTTCCCAAGTCTCAACGACGACATAGCTTCTTAATCAACTAGTGTTAACATGGGGGGAAAAATATTAATAATTAGATGCATCATATTAAACAGTATATTTTGAATCAGTAAAATTGTCCAATAGATGTATATGTTTGCATTCGCCTCCTTGATTTAGATTCAACATGATGCACTTAGATATAGGTTTATTGGCTTTACACTCTCGTCTTCTGCATATGCATTTAGGCTATGAAAAAGATGTAGATATGAGCATCGATATCTCTAGAGACAGACACTTTTTAATTCTTAATTAACTTCAAGTGCCTATACACAGGCAAAGGTGCAAGCACTCCATTAACTGGCATGGGTTTCACAAATAAAAAAAATATGCAACTTACAGAACTATCTATAACTGTGCAAATATGTCTATTCCAATTGCCAACTCCCTTTTTTAAAAAAGCAATCATGTATGTTTTGATATTAGTGTAGTTACAAAATTTGAGAGCAAAACAGTCCACAATCATCTCAAACTTCCATCCTTAATGTTCCATGTAAGCCTCAATCCCAAATTAGTTGGGTCGGCTACATGGATCAAACCCTTCCATTGCACTCGATTTAGAACAATTGATGATGTTAAAGCAACATGTAATAGTGTATTACAAATTTACAATATCTTTTTTTTTTCATATTTAGAACTTTTATGAGATTTCCACAAACTTTGATGGACTGATAATGAAATGCTTTCTCCCGTGAAGTATGAGAAGTGCAGATTACACCAGGGTTGTAAACCTAGAAGAGAAGTTATCCTACTTCTGGACTTTTTTATAAAATAACATCATCTACAAGATGTCATAACCATAGCATTTCATACTACTTGGCTAGTGGGCGCATTAATAACAAATGCAAAAGATTATGAAAACAGACATTGATTTATGTTCCTGAGTAATACAAAAAAAATGAGTTTCCACTCCCTTTTTCATATTTCAGTTTCAACCTTGAAATAATGTATGAGCTAAATCTAACACTAACAAAGGAAAAGCACAATCAGTATAAGAGAAAATTTTCAGCGGTCATTAGAATTTTTTAGATTGATACTCACAATTATATTGTTGATCACGGAACTTAAAACGTTGCTTTACACGTAATGACTGTAATTCTTCTAACGTGAAGTCCACTGCATAAAATGAGAATAACAATCAGTCATGTGATCAAAACAACTTCCATAAATTTTTCTGAGTACAGATCAATAAACAAAATTGCAAACACTATTTGATCATACTGGTGATAAACAAATAATGCCATGAAGAATTGTCGTATTTATCCTAAATAATGAATTATGCTACACTAGATAAGCAATGCACACAAGGAAATAATAAAAAATTTCCACGAATACCCTTTTTGGAAGAAAAGATGAAAATTCCAACTACCACGAAAAGTAAAGAAAAAATGTCTGTAAGAGTTGATGACCGAAGCTGCAAACCCACATTTAAATGGAAAATGATAATGGATAAGCAAATGTTCAACTAATTTTATTCCCACTATGATTAAACATAATCCCAAACAAAGGATCTGTGAGAGAGAAGTTACCATCAAATACTCACGGGCCTTCACAATTTGATTGTCAAAGTAGATTAAAGATTATTGTAAAGGAGGTGGACAAATGGGGGGCAAAACGACATACCATCACTAGTTTTTTTTTTTTTTTTTTTTTTTTTTTTTTTGATAATCATCACTAGTATATTTTAAAGAAACAAAAACGAAACGGAAAAACAAAAAGTGCCACAAGTTGTAAAATCACCAAGCAATATGAAAAAGTGTAGAGAACAAATTGCTAAGCAACAAAGAAATATTACAATAATTCTACCATAAATGTATGTAACAATCATGATCTCTATTCCTTTATAGCAAGGAAAGAATCCAGATTTAATAGAGCTTCAGACTGAGTCGAAAACAAATTGAGATGCATTAGAAGGGGTGATAGCTTTTCACATATGTAGGAATATGACTGTGTAGGCTCCTTTTCTTTCCAATGTAAAACATTATCATAAAGAAGAAGAAGTTTAAAGCATTCACCAGCAATAACAAAAGTGAACTTAATTGGAGGTTCTTCAATTTGAACACCATGTTTAATTTTAAAACTTTGAAATGCATTGCTGTTGCATAAAAAGAAGAAACACATATAATTTCCCCTTTCGGAGATGGGATGGGGGATGGAGAAGGGCATCATAAGTTCACCAGTAAACCACCCCGTGACATTCTCCTGTTGAACTTCATAAGTTCTCCTACGTTTAGCAAACTCTTTATGATCTGCAATATCAGTTGTGGCATCCAGGGTTACGTCATGAAAGCAAATAAGGACACCATCCTTTGAAGCGAGAACATCGGATTCAATAAAATCAGCACCCTCTTCAATAGCTCTCTGCAAGAACCAACTAAATCTCAGGAACGCTATCTTCTCCATAAGTAATAGATATGTCAACTTACATTAGAAAACAAAAAGGCCCATCACACACTTGTTCCCCATTGCTACAAGAGTATATTATCGAAACTTCTGATGCATAATTATAAAAGTCAAAACGAATTCCACGAAACTCTTCTTCAGAAATTTGTTTTCATGTGCGAGAGGCCTTGGATACACAAGTACACTACTTGAGAACAATTTTCAATTATAAGTGATTTCATAATCACCCACTAAATCTCAAACAAGTGGCTCCTCCATCAAAATAGCTGATTTTGCAAACAAATTTTCAATAAAATAAAGGAATTCGATTATCACGTTAAAAAATATAAATTAGCTCAAAACTCCATGGGTACTTTGCATATCTTTTACAAAACAATAAAGATGGATCCTTGCACAAAAGAATTCACCATGTATGCGCCGACAGTTTCTTCAGGAAACTCTCCATTTGAACCTCGATGAGCAATATTGTAGGGACGTGATGTCTGTAAAGGCTTTTTGTGGTGATGAAGAGGCCGTCCAGCGCATCCCACAACCAACAAGAGAAACAAACTTAATACGGCACCTGAAATCATCAAATGAACGAGTCTTATATCCCATATAATCAAGTACCTACACAAACCTGATACATGAAAAAAAAGAACAAGAGAAAGGAAAAAAAAAAAAAAATCGAGACAATTGGACACAGCATTGACAAATATAGCCCCATCACGGCCACAGGTAACAACGCCTTATATTATAACATGGGGAACCATCATAACTCGTCAACATCTAAATTTGCAATTTTCACGCTTCACATCGAACCATCAATGTGGACGACCTATTTGATAATATATATATATATATATATATATGTATAATAAAGAAAAGCTTGTGATGATCATAAAAGGCCTTGTAAGAGTAAGAGAAACCAATGTGTTTAACAAACATAAATCTAACCTAGTACTGATTACTGAATGCATTCATCTCAATCGAGTTCTTAACTAATCTCGAACGGCGAGATTTCGGTAAATAATGAACTTAATAAAATAGCTGAAGCAACTAATAATCATTTACTTGAATCCATCACAGTTTTTGGCAAATTAAGTTTCAGATTACCAAACACATACCAACAAACCAAACATTTGCATAAAAGCGAGAACGCGAAATCAAGAGAGAATCTAAACAAACAAACCAAAAGCACTGCACAAACAAGAAGATCTGAAAAGCTAGGAAGAGAAATTTTACAGAGTGAGCGAGGCATGATTGGGGTAGGCGGCTTGGGCGCATGGAGAGCTCAAATTCGAAAAGATGGAGAGAGAAGAGAAGCCATTTTCATCTCAATCGACTTCGAATTTGACTCGATTTAAATCCGTTGGAATCTACCCAGAATATGTTGTTGAGGGAATTCCTTAGCTGTTCAAATTTTGCGCTTTTGTTAATCGAACTTAATAATGCCCAAATCTATCTATCTATATTATATATATATATATATATATATATAAAGGAATTGGTTTTGTGAGAAGGTCTCACGATATGTCACGTGGCTTTTGAAAAGCTCTCCTAACATGACACATGACACAATGATGTCATAATTAAAATTTATAACAAAAAAATAAAAACAAAAATCATTGATCTTTCTTGACATAAGTGAGGGGTAAGATAATAAAATACAAAATAAGATTTTGACTGTGACATGGTGACGTCATTAATTAAAGTATAATTTGTATTTTCATTTTTTTTTGTTTTTTTAGGTTATGTTTTAAATTGTTATACAAATAGGATTTTTTGGTTTTTAAGTTTTTTTTTCGTAATTTTTAATTTTCTTTTTTTTTGCTATTTTTGTGTCATGTTTTTAATTGTTATAATTTTTGGTTTTTAAATCTTAATTTTCTAATTTTTCGTTATCTTTATATTATGTTTTTAATTGCTATACAAATATGATCTTTTGTGTTTAAATTTTAATTTTCTAACACAAATTCAATTAGTATTTATTGTAATATAAGTATACAAAACTTATGATATCTTATAAATAGATGTGTACCTTATGATTTTTTATCACAATTAACAACGTCTAAAGTTAACGAGATGTTTGCATCAATAGATGTGAGTTTATTTTATATATATGTACTATATATACTATAGATATATACCATATACTATATATGTGATTTTTTTTTCTTATATCTATAAAGATTTTCTTTTTTTTTCAGGAATAAAGATTTTCTTTTGATCTATAGATATATATTGTACATAAAAAGTGGCCTTTTTTCACATTAGCCACATGGACATACTTGCTTAATGTCATAATATTATCACAAGTTTAGTTTTTTTTTTTTTTAACAATTCTTTTCTTATTAATATTTATAGCTATTTTTTGAACAAGAAATATAATAATATACGTCTTTCTCTAACCATAGTTATTTGTCTCTTTTTTTCATAACTTCAAATATTATTAAGGTTTTTGTAATGTGTGTTAAATAGTTTTTTACCTGCTTTCGTTTTTTTTAAGTAATCATGCTTTCGTTATAACTATGTGAATTTGTGTGATATAAATCGTTATTTTCATATATTTTTTGGAGTTTTACCGGAGATTGAAACACTTTAGCGGTTGTATATTCTCCATTTTTTATAGAGAAATTAAAAGATGTGATTTTTCTTTAGTGAGGTTATAATCAGAAATGATGCAATTGATGCTTAATTTGTTGATTTCCTAAGGTTACAGTTGAAACAAAAAATTCTCAAAATGTGGCAAATATTTGGGAAGGGAGGGAGAACATAAGTTTTTTTTCACTTTTTTCCTCATCAAAATCATTTTATCCAATATGTAGATACTTATTCTTGCCCGCGCGTGAAACGCGGATGTCGACTAGTTAGTTACAATTAGGGATTCAAATGGGTAGGGAAATACCCACAGATGATGGAGATTTACCCTAACGGGTACGTGTATTAGGATTTTAAATGGGGATGGATGTGGGGATGGGCACAAAATCTCATACCCACACGGATATAAATACGGGTATGGGTAATAAAATATACCCACGGGGATCCCCACGGGTAATCTTTATGGGGATACTCATCTACCAATGGGGATCCTCATATATCAATTTATACACCATATGACATTTATTATTTATATATATATATATATATATATATATATATATATACCATATGATATTTATATATAAATATTACATAATATTACATAGTTTCTACTCCGAAACATTCATACATATAACAAAAAGCCTCTTAATAAGATTTATAATTTTAATTTATTTGGTTAATTAATAACTATATGTTTTGTTTTGAATTGTTCGCAACTATATTTATATTTTAGAATTTTAGAATCAAAAGTACTGAAAAAAGTTGATGACTTGGTGGTTTAAAGAAATTGTGACTTTAAGGAATATTTTGAATTTGAACTTTTCGTTTTGCACATGCCAATGATTTTGTAGAAACTTAATTATAATTGTTAGCACTTAGTAGTTAGAATTTTTATTACGTGATTTGTTAATTTTTTTTTTTTTTTTTGTTAGAATTTAGACAATTGTGTTGTTATTTATGTATATTTAATATCTTATTTGTTACGATTTTTTTTGGAAAATCCCTGCGGAGATCCCCAATGGGGAATGTAATATGAAAAAAAAATTCCTTCGAGAATTTCCCATCCCCGCAAAAATCCCCATGAAAATCCCTACAGAGATCCTCAATGAGTAAAGAAATGGGTAAAATATTTTACCCGATTCTCCATACCCACGGGGATTTGATGGGTATGGGGATGGGTATAAAAATTCATCCCCAGATGGGTATATAAACTTTTTAGTGGGTATAGGCATGAGAATAAGGTCTTCATTCCCTACCCTACCTATTTGCATCCTTAGTTACAATATCCTGATTTTTTAGATTTGTTGTTATATCCTCATCGTTATAAATTTGTTTGATTTATATGTTACTAGTTTTAGACTAGGACATCGTTCCGGAATACTATAAATATTTATTTATTTTTGTTATAAACAACAATTGTTTAAAAACCAAAATATATAAAATATATGAAAAATAATGTAATTATAATTCTCATAATAACTAAAAATCGTAATCTTATTTGATTAGTGATGCGTATAATGGATGAACCAGGGGGAAGCGAATAGGTGCAAGTTGTCAAGTGGAATTGGATGAACCAAATCAGTCAGGAGATACGATTCCTTAATACCATCAAGAACTTCCTATCTCTTTTCATGTTGAGAAAAAGTTCTTCAAGGTACTCAGGAAGAGAAATAGGGGTGTGAGTGTATCTGAAATTACAGCATTAAAGGAGTTCTCTGTGGAGTTCATGAAAACAGATACGTTTTGGTTGGCCAAAGAATGTAGGGAACTTGCGGATGCTGGGGAAGGTGCTCAAAGGAGAGTACTTATGAGACAAGGAGGGCCGCTGTGGTCGATCTTCTTCACAATGATATAGGGAAGGCCCTTAAAATTTGGAAATCTGGGCAAAATTCGGGCAAAACACTTATAATACCAAATGGAGGAAGTCGCAAAAGACGAGGGGAATGGATCTCTGCACTAGATTACATATGCAGGGGACTTAATATCTCAGCCGTAACGATAAGCAGTGGTGTGCAGGGCGTATATCCTAGGCTCCTAACCTCGCCTGATCAATAGAAATCATCGCTAATGGTCAACATGGAAGGGGCTAGGAGGACTAAAACAAGAGTGTTCTCTGAAAAGGATATGACCGAGCAAAAAATCAGGAAGCTTATGGATTGGGACTTTGCGCTAATTATGTTTCGATCCTCGATTTTTTGGAAATGGGCCTCAATCATACAAAGTTTGGAAGAGAAGTTGGGTAGATCGGTCTCTTTGAAGGCGTTTGGTGATGATCGAGCAACCATGATATGTGCGGGATACAACGACAGGGAGACCACAATGGGAGAGATCAAAAAACTCAAAGGTGCAATGGTGAGATACGTGGTGAAATGGAGGCCTGATCTTCATTGGAAAAACTCTCAATTTGGGGGGCACAACTGTTGGGTTGTAGTGGAAGGCTTACCTCTTAACCTCAGGAATAGGAGGGCACTACAGATGATTGGGGATATCTTGGGTGGGCTGTTGGAAGTGCCTGAGCAAGATGAAGGCGACAGGGTCGTGATCAAAGTTCAGGGGTCAGATAAAGGGTTCTTCCCTAGTATCTTCGAATTTCCTTGCTGGGAGGAATCGGTGACCTTGCGGATCGTGAAATGGGCTAACTGTAACGGGATTAACAAAACAACGCCGATGTCGGTGAGGTCTCCGGAGGATGACGTTAGGTTGAAAGGCAAGCAGCAGGCCCAAGACGTTGGCTGTACAATCCCTGACGTGCAGCCCGCTTGCTCGTACGGAAGCACGAGGGACGCTAGGACCAACGGCTCTTGTACAACTCCTATCAATGTGTCAAGAGATGAAACCATAAAGAAGTCGAATGGGCTAACCAATGCTACCAAAGCACTCATGGGCCTGGATAACACTACAAAATCGCACATAGGCCTAGACAATCAGTCACGAACCTCTAACCGGACGTGTAAACCGGCCAGGCAACAACGCCTCATCCAACCGACTACAACATTATTTCTCCAGCGAAGGGTGGAACGATTGGAGCGTAGGACCACTGCAGTTCAAAGGCCTAAATGGTCATTAGTTCAACCAACTATCAAGACTTTCCTTAACAAGAGGGGGCCCGACCAGTGTATAGGAGGCCCACGTGAGGCATAGCCCGCCTCAACAGACAAACCTCATATTTTCATGCGTCAACAAGAGCCAGTAGGAGAAATCAGTAGGGACGCCTCTCCACCATCCATTTGGACGTTGCCCCCAATCCCTACCTACACTAACCACAAACGCCCTAAACAATAGAAGGAGCCACCAATCAAGGAATGCGCGTACCTATCAAACGGCCACATCAGCGGCCGTGGGGTAAGATTTAAATTATTGAAAAGAGCTAACCTAATTTTACGTGATGCTACTCTTGCAGATGGTCGACTGGAGGGAACAGGACATCGAGCTGCCAATGATCAGACACATGTGACACTAGATTCATCCACTTGCAGTGATTCGAATATGGATACTGCAGATGGTCATATGGAGGAGTATGGGGGATCTGAGGAAGAATGAGCTGAGGTAGAGGCAGAGCAACCGAGGGACGTTATGCAATCCGCCATTCGAGTCTTAGAAATTGAAGCGACAACCATCCAGGGCCTACTCGGGGACTTAGAAGATGATGGGATACCGCCTAATATACTTCAGTCTCGAGAAAGGGGTGACAGCGAGGATACACAAGGAGCAATTATACTTGTCTAGGAAACGCTAGAGGAGCGTTTGATTGAGGGGAAGGGGAGAATGTGAACAGCCGAATTTAGAGGCACCATCAACTCAAGCTATCTTTGATCACGTAAGGAATGTGGACTTGTCATCAAGGAGAGCCGACACATAGAGGGTAGTTCCAGGAATTTAAAAGGATCTAAAAAACAGAAGGAGCTATAGAGATTGAAGGAAAAATGTGAAATATGATACACTGGATCGGCGGGGTTTGCACCAACATAGATGCATATACTATCTTGGAATGTGAGAGGCACTAATAGTGTTGTAAAGAGGAGATTGATTAAGGAGACTATTAAAAAGATACGGCCGGAGATTATTATCCTACAAGAGACTAAAACTACGAATGTTGACCGAAACATGATTGCTACTTTATGGGGGGGCTCGCTTCAAGGAATGGTCCTACCTGCCCTTAATAGGCTATAAAGGGAGAATTCTTATATCTTGGGATGCATGCAAAACTTAGGTCATTGAAGCAGTTGACGCGCATTTTTTGGTATCAATTCGGGTTACGAAGGAAGATGAATCGACTTGGTGTGTATTGAGCGTCTATGGTCCTGCAACCTATCATAACTGTGAAGATTTTTGGGAGGAGATCGCATCATTGTATGGGTTGTGTGGTGACAAATGGTGTATTGGCGGGGATTTCAATGTGGTCAGATATGTAGCGGAAAGGTCATCGAATGCAAGAATGAATACTAGTTCAGTCAAATTCAACGAGCTCATCTCAAAAATAGGACTCGTGGATCCTCCGATTCTAAATGGAGCTTACACGTGGTCCAATTTGAGAGAATCTCCCATAGCATGCATTCTAGATAGATTTTGGTACTCATCATAATGGGTTGAGCAGTTCCCAAGAAACAGACATTCGAATGGGTTGCGAATCACATCAGACCACTTTCCTTTGATACTTGACACAAAATCGATGGCATGGGGACCCTCTTTATGGCGTTTCGAAAACGCATGGCTCTCCAGTATGGCATAACGTGCGTCGATAGCGCAGTAGTGGAAGGATATTGGCGAGGGAGGCAGTCCAGCCTTCGCCTTCATGAGCAAATTGACAGGCCTCCGAGGAGTTCTTAAAAAGTGGAATAAGGAAATATCTGGGATTACAGCGCAAAGGAAGCAAGAGTTGGAGATAACACAGTATCTTCGGCGGGTGAGGGGAACAAAGACTCTTGCATTATCGGGAAATTGTTGAAGGAAGAATTAGAAAAGGTGATCCTAACTGAGCAACAAATCTTATACCAAAAGTTAAAGACGAAGTGGCTAAAGGAAGGTGACTCAAACACTAAGTTCTTCCATAGTATCCTATCGGTAGGAGGGCCAAGACTGTTATCGAGTGGCTCGAGGATGAGAATGGTCAAGTAGTAGGCTCAAATGCAAGGATTGCTCACCTGGCCACGGAAATCTACAAGAAACTTTACTCCTCACTGGCAAAGACATATTGGCGGGTGGAAGGGAATGAATGGGGAGAGATCTCTCGAGATGATGCTAGTACTCTAGAGGTTGTCTTCAATGAACAAGATATTTGGACTGCTATACAGGATTGTGCGGGCGATAAGAGCCCAGGTAAGGATGGTTTCTCAATGGAATTCATTAATTAGAGCTAGGGGTTATAAAGATGGACATACTTAAAGTGTTTAAGGAATTCTATAGGAATGGAGTGATAAATGGGTTACGAATGAGACTTTAATATGTTTGATTCCAAAGAAGCACCAAGCCAACAAACTGAAGGAATTTCGCCCGATTAGCCTTGTAACATGCTTGTACAAGGTCATTGCCAAAGTCCACACAGCTCGCTTCCGCAAGGTAATTGACAAGACCATCGCTAAAGAGCAATGAGCTTTTGTTTGAGGTAGACAAATGATTGACCTGATTTTGATTGCAAATAAAGTTGCGGAGGATGTTCGCAGGACAAAGAAAAAGGGATATGTGTTAAAGTTGAATTTCGAGAAAACCTACAATCATGTAGAATGGAACTTTTTGGATTACGTCCTCGAGCAAAAAGGCTTTGGTGGGAGATGGAGACGATGGATCCTTGGGTGTGTCTCATCAGTATCCTACTCGGTGGTGGTCAACAGAAAGAATAGAGACAAATTCAGAACTACAAGAGGGCTTCGCCAAAGAGATCCACTTTCGTCGTATCTTTTTATCCTTGCGGCAGACGTTATGGGCCGTATGATTGAGAAATCAAAGTCGATAGGACACATCGCGGGCCTTAAAGTAGAAAGTGAAGACACACATATGACACACTTATAGTTCGCCTACGACTCTTTGCTCATGGTACAAAAAGATCCATTTTCCCTTCTTAATATCATGCATGTGGTGGAGAGTTTTTGCCATGTTTCAGGATTGAAGCTGAACAAAGGAAAATGCACGATCCTCGGTATTAACGTTGACGATAATGACGTTTGGAGGCATGCGAGTAGACTCGTAATCGGGGTAGGTTCGTGGCCTATCACTTACCTTGGCCTACCACTTGGAGCTAACCCGCGATCGAGTGCCTTTTGGGATCTAGTAGTCAACAAGATTTCCAGAAGATTAGACGGGTGGAAAAGAGCGTATTTATCAAAGGGAGGACGCTTAACTTTTATTCAATTGATTTTAGACGCTATCTCGACTCACTTTTTGTCTGTTTTCAGGATCTTGCATGAAGTGGCCGACCATATTAAGAAACTAATGCGGAAATTCCTATGGGATAGGTTCAAGGGACAAATGAGCAAATCACTAGTAGATTGGCAAATGGTAACCAAACCAAAGGCGCTTGGAGGACTTGGCATCGGATCTATGGCTTGTGAATCGACCATTACGGCTGGAATACCCACTTGTCTATGAGGCATCAAGGAAGAAAAAAGCTCTGGTTGTAGAGATGTATGACACTCAAGGTAACGGCGATATCGGGGTTTGGGACTTTAAGATAAGAAGGCATGCTAACAATGATACTATTGCTCAAGTGGAGGTCCTAAAAGGAGCCATGCCAACCGCCCTTCTTAATCCCGACTTACTGGATGTAAGGAAATGGAGTGGTGATCCTTCGGGCCTCTTCTCTATCAAATTGACCTCCATCTCTTTATGTGGCGAGAAGGTGGGAGAGTGCTCATGGTTTCACCAAGCAATTTTGAAGCAATCCACTCCACTGAAGGTGAAATTTCTGGTTTGGCTCATCTTTCGAAAATGGGTGAATGTTGTGGAAATGATTCAACGTCGACACCCTGACCTGTCTTTCACCCCATGTATGCGTGATGAGCGGGAAACACGGGGAGGATGTGGATCACCTCTTTTTGCATTGTCGCGTATCATGGTTCGTTTGGTCCCGACTAATGTGCGAGCTTAACGAGCATTGGGTGGCTCCGAGGGGATGCGGGCATGTGTTGGAAGACGATTACATGAGTGGCGACAACAAGATAAAAGAGGTTTTATGGTATTGTGGGGCCCAAGCAGTGGTATGGAGTATTTGGAAGGAACGTAACACAAGATTCTTTAACAGCACGAACTCCTCTTTGGACGACTTATGGGAAAGCACCCGACTACTTATATGTAATTGGATTTCAACAAACAAGGCCTTTCAAGATTGGGGACTCAATGACATAAGGAGCTGGTGACTAAGGAGCTGGTGACCAATGCTTGAATATGATCCTGGTTGACGGACCATGGTGGGTGTTTGTACAGCTTCAAAGGGACGAGTTATGAGGGACTGTTGTCTTTATGTGTTTCATTTGATTGGATCGAAGTTTTGGGTTATCAGCTTGTTTTGTTATGGATTATGGTGTTAGGGGCCAACTGAGCATTGTCTTCACCGATTCTGACAGGGTAGTGCGCCCATCTCAGATCTGTTTTGCACAAGCTGGATAAGGCTCTGATGATGGAGGGATATGGGGGCAGTGAAGTAGTGAAGTTGAAAAAGTGAAGTTGTGTTGTTTTTAGGCGGTCCCATATAGGTTCAGTAGCTTCTTTTTTTGACTATGTATTTTTGGCACATGACGCTCCTGTGAGCTTATTGTACAAGGAGTTTAGCAACAGCTTAGTGGTAAAGCAAAGGCAACACTCCTGACTTTGAATATAATTTTTGTATAGAGAAGAGGGGCGCTTATGGCTTCATTCTAAGTTTTGTATTTTTGAGATATAGAATCAATACAACAACTACCTTTATCCAAAATAAAACCGTAATCTTCGATTAAAGTTATAAAAGATGAAATACTTACACTAAATTATTATGATTCTATAATTATTTTTTATAAATAAAAATTGTTTAAAAACCAAATTATATAAAATATATGAAGAATGATGTAATTGTTATTCTCATAATAACTAAAAACTGTAATTTTCGATCAAAAAAATGAAAAATAGAAAAGGCTCACACTAAATTATATATAGCCTTTATATTTTATTTTAAAAAAAACTAAAAAAAATTGTTATTGTGTAAAAAAAAGAAAAAAAATTTAAAAACAAAGTACTTAATTAGGCTATTAATTAGGATACTAATATTAATTGGGAGAAATGAAAGTACTTAGGCTATTAATTAGGCAAAGTGATTAATACATTAAAGCATTTCAAATCTTTGTAAAGTTGACATGTGTCAACAATGTACATAACTTTCTTATATAAACATACATAGATGCCACTTTTAAACTTAAAATTTAAGACGTAACACTTAAATAATAAATTTAATAATAAATAATAATTATTTTAGTGATCATGGGTGATTAAGTGGCTTTTAAATTCATTATATAGGTGTTTATTAAATCTTGAGTAAAAAAGTGAAATATGATAAAAATTAAACAATTTAGAAAGGTCAAAATATAATAAAAAACTTCAAACAGTATGATAACAAAAATTGTGAGATATTAGGATATTTTAATCAATTAAACCTTAATATAATATACAGTTATTTGTTTTTGTACGTTCATGTGGTTATATTTTGTTTTTTAAAACTTAAATCCAACATCTATGTTTTGCAAAAAAAAAGCTTGATCCCACGTACATAAGTCGAACCCGCAAATGCCAACAGCATAACTTTGTGTTGGTAAAGTTAGTAAACATTTTTGCTGAAAATGGCGTATTTTCTCGTCTTATCCTTGTAATAAGTTTCTTGATTAATTAGAAGCCTTTGAGGTTGTATCGTATTTAGGGGTGCACACGGATTGCAATGATCCGCGGATCCAATCCAACTTGAACTTATTATCGCTAATTGGATCGATTTTTTGATCCTTTGGACTGGATTGGATTAAAAAATCACTAATATGCATGGATTGGACCGGATTATAGATTTTATGATTAAAAAAAACCGCAGATCCAGTCCAATCCAATCTGTTTATAACATAAACACATATACATATATGATTATATGTACTTAATATCTTGAAAGCATCAACCACAACTATCAACTCTAAATTAAAACTCTGACTTACTTAATCTTAACAGCCAATAGTCCCCTTTTCCCCATCTTGAAGAGCATCAACCAGAACATATATAATTCTATGATAAAAAATCTAAATTAAAAAAAATCATCATTGTTTATCACTATTGTTGTGACGGCCCCTCCCTTAATAAAAGGCACCGCCCGACCTAATCCCATTATTAAGCCCTAATCTTAGCCACGTAAAACTTAACAACGTATTGGTCAACATTTCTAATAAATCTTACATCATTCTTATAACTAAATAGAATTTCAGAGTTAATTAAAATTTTATATAATTTAAAGATTATTCAACGAAAGTCTTGACAATTTAGCGGAAACCATTCATATAAAACCTAAATGTGTTGAAAACCTGGTAATATAGATCACATGCATATGTATAACAAACGACGATAACTATATATCAACATGTGTTTGGTCGGTATACTATCTCTCATCCCATACATACAACCCCAAAAGTATATAAAAGACATATATAAATTGCACAACAATATATAAAACGTATATCAAAGGTAACAGCTCTCTACACGCTCAGAGGTAGTCGTCGATCTTTTCTTTGTCCGGTATACTATCTCCATCCGATATAGTAATGTAGAAAGTAACACTGAGAGACATTTACCAATATTACCAAATACAACAAGAAAACATATCAACATTACATACATTCATTATAAAATAACATTCATTCATATATCAACGCGTTACCAAACAATATAACATCATTAAACTATTCAAATGAACCACACATTGTCTTAAACCGTATACGTAACACATTAGTCCAGTTACTACCCTATTGATCACATAGACCTTAGATAGTCATTTATTTAACACGGCATATCGACCTCATGTAATAGGTCTGCACATATAGTACTTCGATATTATCATTGTTTATCGCCGCTTATGCATAGGCATTCTCTTTATTAGTTGTGAAACATGACATATCGACCTCATGTAATAGGTTCGCACATATAGTACTTCAGTATTACCCTTATTGGTCGCCGCTTATCATTAGGCATTCTCCTTATTAGTTGTGAAACACGACATATCGACCTCATGTAATAGGTCCGCACACATAGTACTTCGATATTACCCTTGTTGATCGTTACTTAATCATTTCACACATTGGTCTAGATATTACCTTTCAGGTAATAGCTTATATATCATATCATTGTTAGTTGTGAAACACGGTTTATCGATATCATATAATAGGTCGGCACATATAATACTTCGTATTACCCTAATTGGTCACCGCTTGTATATTTCATCAACTTTATATGGTAGGTCCATGACACTAACTAGTCAGTTATACCAACATCTCCGAGTCTCATACCTCATGTGTCGTGTATACTTCAAATCATATCATGAAACCTTAACGCACATACACCAGTTTAACAATAACTACATAACAAGAATAAAGCACACCAATTATAAACTCCAAAGTTTCAGCAACATAACAATATAATGCAATAAAATCAAGTAGCAATATCAAGACATGAAATGGAGAAAAATATCTCAATCAGTTTACTTAACTTTTATGCTAATTTCCTAGTTATTCTGACCTATTGATACCTCGAAATACGTACCCAAACCTCCGAGACTTTTCTCTAAGCTCTTGGTACCATCACACATATTTTACAATGTGTTTAAAATCTCAGTTAGGGTGTTAAAATTGTTTAAGATGTTTAAGTTCTAGTTAGGAAATTCCATATTTTTGTCATGTCTAGAGCAATTAGCGCGCTAGGTGGAATTTCTAGCGCGATAATGACATCATTAGCGTGTTAGTCAACCTAATTAGCGCGCTACATGCAGGTAACGCCTAGCAAGCACACTTAGCGCGCTAATTGCAGGAAAATCTTGAATTTTACACTTTGAATTCTGAGTTTTCTCCATACATGGCTAACTCCAACACATTAGGATCTCTTGTACTACACCTCCAGAGACCCCAAAACACCCACAACAAACAACCATACTCAAATTATATCACAAATTCATTAACTAATCACAAGCTAATAATGTAGGTAAGCTTGTCAAGTTGTTGAATACTCCTAACTTGATCAACACCTTCAAATCACCAAATCATCTTCATTACCTTGCTAACCTTCTATGATTTCTCCACTTTGCTTAACTTCTAAGTTAATGAATGAAAATGAAATAGTTTGCATGAGTTGATTTATTCAATCTTATACATTAACAGATAAGGTTGAATTATGGCCATTAATCTTAACGTATTCACGCATCTCGAGGCTGATCTAACAACCCACATCTTGCCACAATTTCACTAACTCTCCACTAACTCCTCATCGGTAACACCAATTAAAACTCAATTGATTTCTTGATGTGTCAACATGCATCTCGATGAACATCAAGTGGTTATTGTTTTAACTTGCTTACTTAGGTACATTTAATGTAAATCAACTACAACCTTATCAAATTTAACTATTTCAGCCACATCAACTTAAATTAGCTTGCCACATCACTCTTTAACCCCGCTCCCACGTTGGCACACATCTCGAGGCATGTCTCCGTTCACGTCTTGACCTCTATACACAAGTGGGAGTGACTTACTATGTCTACACGTATACAATGCACCAAGCATACATCATACTACAAATAATGCATTACTTGGTCTTCGTGTCGAGTGTTGGGTTCGTGTGTCCGTTATTATGCCACGTCACGGGTCGGTGACCTTTAATTACGAACCAAATCCACTATTAGAAATTTGGTTTGTTACAATTGTTGTTCTCTTTTTGAGTTTTGTAATTTGGTTTGATGTGTTGGGTTTTGGTTTTCGTTGAGACCTTAAAATTGGTCTTAATTTTATTGATTGTAGGGCAATCTCGTCAATTTTTTGTTTCTTTTTTGGTTGATCAAACAATGCAGTTAAAGTGTTGTAGTGGGTAATCCTCATTTTTGTCAAATATGGGGAATTATATAACTTTAATTTTGTTTTGTTTTACTATGCATTTTATTTTTTATCCTAATAATATATATATATATTAATAATGAAATTACCTTACTTGATCATGATTTATGATCTTCTTTTCTTTATTTTTGTGTGTGTACGTGTGTATGTGTACAAAAATTAGAGTAACAATACATCGTCCTTCATACCTGATAATCACAATACAATATATCTTATACGAAATAAATAATTGAAAACGCAGCAGAATTAAAACTTTTTCGATAAAATATAAGATATACAAAATTGACATAAACCTCGGTCGTAAAACCATATCCTAACTCTGTTTATTACAAAATAGTAATTCAATACAGTATATAAACAGTGGGGAGATCAATTCACCATGGAGAAAACTATAAACTCTAATCTTTCCGTTCTTGAGTCGATATGCACTTCGACAACCTGAAATGTTAATTTGGGGAATGAGCGCTCAAACTTGCTCAATAAGTAATGCTTATAGACATATCAATTATTAACTAATATCAATGAATTAATGAATGACAATATGAATCCAAAACATATCTATCAAGGTATTAAAAATGATATAACAATAGATAACGAAATGCAAGTTCATAGGTCAATTGCAACTGTACACGTGACTTGTATTTTATTTTTCATTTTAGAGTCATACTCTCGCCTTACACAAAATACATCTGCAGAATCCACATGTTGACCGACATGGGGTTCTGCCAGTGGATTCAATGTAATCGAGCTATCACTTTTAACAATTGAAGTATACTATCACATTACCCCAAGAATATGATCTATAGAACCCCCATGTTGGTCATCCTGTGATTCTATCGGTGTATTCAAGTGTAACTGAGTTACTAACCCTAAATGGACAGTGATGGACTAAGGTTAAACTCCGGCCTACTAAGGATGAAATGGTGGAATCCATTTCCAGACTAACCTTGTTTCCTTTTATTAGGACAAATGGCGAAATTTATTTCCAGGCTAACCTTCACATCCCTCAGTCCCGGTCCGCTTTATCGACAATTCCAAGGATTTTCACATTTAAAAACAAATACAATCAAGTCATGGTACATTGCCCCATTCCCAGTCCATAATGTTATATGAACTAAATATACTAATTACGTTGCACGGTTATAAGAATACGCGTCCCACTTACTTGTGCCGAGCTTTTTCAACTTATACTGAGTTACACGATTCCCCAAATCCATAGACTTTTCCCCGTCAACCAAGAACCTAAATTAAACCAATAATCAATTTGGGTCCAATACTCTTTAATTAGAACCCTTAAATTGGTCCTAATCAAATCTGAAACCAATTTGCTAATTTTTAGGTCAATCCGATCATTTCACGTTTTTCGAAGTAAAAACCTCGTTATAAAGTCTCGCACAAATCTCGAATTCCTATTTTTCATTGAAATTTATCAATTTATTTTTATTTGGTCAAAATATTATATTTTGAATTTCTCTTATTTTTCTAGAATTTCTCTTTTTTTCGAGTAATTTTTTTTGTTGGGTCGGGTCAGACCAGTTAGCACTGGGCCTGGCTCGCCCCATGGTTGAGCCACATCCCCTTGCCCAAATCGAACCAGGGACGTTGTCCCTGGTTCGATTTTCATTTTTTTAAAATCTAGGGTCTAACTTGGCCATACCTCATGATCGATTTCAGCAGGGGAGACAACTCCCCTGCATCTCCTTTTCGAACCTAATCCCCAACTCATCTCAACTCTATCTCCATTAACAACCAACACCAACTTCAACAACAATGACGATGGCAACAATAACATCAACACAACAACAATATTACCTCTTCATCATGGCCTCCATCATCAATCTCTTGAAATTATTGCTCTCCAAGGCGACATGAGTCCTTTTCGCCTCGGATCGAAGGACTCCACCCTTGTTTCACATACTTGCCTATTAACACTCGGCCCAAAGAGCTCTACAAGGGATGTAATGACAACCACCCCAATTTAGTTAACATAGCTTTCATTCATTGCTTTGTCCTCTTTAGCCCAAGACCCTCTTGTGCTTTCTCTCGTGCATATGGTATCCCACTTTATCAGTGTAGCTTCCTTTTCTACGAGGTACTTCCACACAAAATTCCTTGCTATTTGGTCGATCTCATCATGGTCAGAAGGTGAATTCGGTCATCTCCAGCATTTGATATATAGGAATGGCTTGTAGGCATGATTGGACTAGTGTAACTCTTCCAAACTAGTGACAATCGCTGAGCTTTCCACCTCCGACAACTTTGCTCGCATTCTACAAATAATATCACCATAAGTTTGCTTGGACACTCTGGTGTGTAATAAGGAGATCCCAAGTACACGCCAAAGTCATCGGTGTTGAGGTGAAATTCAACCCCGTACTAATGGAACGTTTCAACTCATTAGGGGTATTCGCGGAGAAATAGTTTCTTGTTTTTGCCTTGTTCACTCTTTTGCCGTGTTCTAAAGTTTCGAAAGTGTGTAGTATACCTTGGATCACATCCATTTGCTCGGTCGAAGTTCGGCAAACAAGAAAAGATCATCCGCAAAAATAAATGAGCGAGAATCGGACCTCCGCGCTCGGTTGGATTCCTCTCCATGTGTTCCCGGTGGTGGCGTCTTGTATACCCCCGAGCAAGTCTCTCCATACAGAAAGCCAAAGAGGTAAGGCGAAAGAGAGTCCCCTGACGCACTTTCTCTCACTGGATGGAATGAAACCGTCGATACACAACCATTCCAATGGCCTAAGTTTCATTGATGAGGAGCTTATGCGAAGACATTATGCGGTCTACAATGTCGTGTGGAAAGTCCGCCAATACTAACGTATCTTTGATGAATGACCACTTAAGTCGATCATAAGCTTTTTCGAGATCGACTTTAATGGCCATCCATCCCTTCTTTCCTTGCAACTTCTGCTCTTTCTCTCTATTGATTTCGATCTCTCCATCGAAATATCCAAATGAGGCGGTTCTGTGTTGGGATAAATATTAGATTTCCTCAAGTTTCGCATTGTATGAATCTTAAGGCAGATCTAATGGTTTAGTTTATATTTTGAACTTACTCTAGATACGTGTTGCGTATCTCAAAGTCAATCTTTATGGCCATCACCGACTTACACGAGATCAAACATAAATTTTCTCAAGATTCGCAAGCATGAATCTCGAGGATGATCCAAAGGATAATAATTAAAGGAACATTGATTCTTCTTGTGATATGGTTACACGCATCTCGAGGCATCACAATGCCAACCACCACACCCGATCAACTCATTTACTTTCTCAATTCTCACGATACGCGTACTTCGAGGTAAATTCAATGTATAATTTTAAGGTTTTTTTGCTTTTGATATCTCAGAATGGTGAATTCCTTTTTCAGAATTTTACAGGTAAAGGTGTAGAATTCAAAACTTCTGATTTTGAGGAGGAAGAGGTAAAAGAAAAGGATAAAAAAAGACAGAGAAAAAGAGGAGAATGAACGGATAGCAATAGCGGAGACTTGTGATACTCTTCTATTTGCTCAAGCAATAAGAGGATCCATGTTAGTAACCCAATCAATTCTTAGAAAATATATAGTATTGCCTTCATTGATAATAGCAAAAAATCTTTGTCGTGTGTTATTATTTCAATTCCCCGAGATTTGATGGATCCATGTTAGTAACCCAATCAATTCTTAGAAAATATATAGTATTGTCTTCATTGATAATAGCCAAAAATCTATGCCGTATGTTATTATTTCAATTCCCCGAGATTTGATTTAAACTTTATGATTCATTTATATATATTTATATATATAACTATATATAAATATACATACAACTTTGTATTTCGCGCCTATAAATTCACCACGCGAGCCAACGATCACCCTCGTGCGAGCATACTATTGTATATCCCACGCGTGTCACCCTCGACCCCACGTGTCACTAGATGTCCACCAATTATTAATTAATTAATTATTTTCAATATATATATATATATATATATATTATATTTATATAAATATATATAAATCTATATTAACAAGCCTATGACTTTGCGATGTGCGCCAACGAGTACACTCAAGTGTGCACGCTACCCCATGACTCGTGTATGTCACCCTTTACCCACCACGGTATTAAACGTCTCATAATTTGTCAATTATTCAATTATAGACCAATAAATCCAATTATTTTCATAATTAATAATATAATCCATACAAAAAGGGCACGCACATGTTAATCGAGACAAGTCGTGCTTAACCACTAGCCTAACTCGGGTTAATTAGAATTCAGATTAATGCTAATCACCTACTTAAAGTAACGAGTTGTTACACTCTCTCGATTTAAGACAATTTCGTCCTTGAAATTAAAGGAAACGTACAAGTTACCAGTAGTTCCAAGAAAAATGGAAATTGCTCTTCCATGTATAACTCCCGTTTCCAAGTAATCTTTTCATTTTCATGAAACTCTTATTTTCTCTTAATCCGAACCTATAAATTATTTTCATAGATGAGACTTTCAAAAGCACAACAAAATTATTTTTCGAACTCTCCAACAATCTATGATGCTTATCTCCTCAATATTTTTTTATCTTAATCCTGTTGTAGTTATAAATCACTTAGTCCGCCATACCCTCTCTGTGTAGCTCTTCCTTATTTTATTTTTCACAAAAGTTATATCTTGAATCTTAGTTTTGTACCTCAATGTACAATAAGATTGAGCATATTCAACTTTATCATCCGATGATGTAATCCACTTGATTACCTTTATTATCAAAGAGCTCACACAAAGAAATCTATTTTCTTTCGGTGTCATACATTTCCAAGACACAAGCTCAAAATTTAAATTCTGAATGGACAGTGAATGCTTAAAGTGATTCAGGGTTATTGATGATAAAGGGTGGAGTTCCTCTCTAGCTAACCTTTTCCTCATCCAGGCCAAGTATGCCTTACCATATCCCATTTCCAAGCATTTCAAATACATTAATGCCACTGACAAGAAAATAAAGACTTTGGTCAATCTATCAACTACAACTCATGCATCTTTATGCTGACGCTAAGATCTTGCTAATCTTGTTTTATAATTTATAATTATGCTTTCTTTTTACCATCAATTTAGACAAGAATTCACCTAACCTTCAGGATCTCAATATTTAATTAGTATTTACTTTCTGGATAGATCTCATATCTCCTTATAAATTTCATAACACAGTTCACCATTTCAGACATTCACACTTTTCATCGTATACTTTAATACGATATGACGTTGCCTGGATAAACTATATTAAAGAGATTTATGAGATCATCGAAGTAATTCTTGCCTAAAATCCTTCATGAATGTGAATTATCAACTCAAAATCTAATGTGTCCAACACAATTTCATTAGACAGTCTAATCTGGATGCTAATCCTTAATAGTCAAATCTCGGCATATCAAGTGATTCTAATTAAACTTCTTAACCATCACCCAGTTAATTTCACACTTAGTTCAGCTCAATCTGAACTTCAAAGAACGGGTTTGTATTTATTAATTCCAACAACTCAGTTGATGATGTGTTGGCAAGCTTTATAAATCATCATCCTTATTACATATCTTTCTCATGAGATAATACTGAGAAGTTCCTATTATAATTACATTTCGTGTTCTCTTCTCTATATAAAGTATTGATCACATCAATCAATTTGTTTAGGTGAATTTCTCAGAGTGAATTTTTTATATTCAATGAATTTAGGTTACTCACTTCACCTATAATTTCTTTCACTTCGACAACTATACTCTTTAAACTCTTATAGCTTCTCCAAATCACATTGCACTAACTCATTGGTTTTCATACATTTCATCGATCTTCTAATGATTTCTCTAAGATCCTCGATCTTAAGAATGATTTAAAGACTCTCCAAATCTTTTTCACTGGGGTATATCAATATTTCAAACCCCACGATGAATGATTGAACTTGCACAATCTATTAAATTGAATGGATTCACAAATAAGTTAAGATCTACACACATATCTTATAACTTTAAGTCTCAATTTTAGGACGTATCTTTGCAATTCATTACATTCATTATTTGAAATACATTTTAAGGTTTTACTCCACAAGTCTCAAATTGTTTGGTACTACTACCAAAACAATTTTCACAATAGTTCTTCTCCAACTTTCTTTAACTGTCAAAAAGTATAAACTAGAATCTATTGCCTCGTCGTTCAACACACAACTACCTTGGATAAAAGTACTAGGACATACCTCTAACTTTTTCATAGTCCAGGTATAATTAAGCAATTATCGTAGTCGAACTATATTTCAATTCTCTCTCAAGGCATCCTTGTGTCACTTACGACTCACCTCAATTTCAATTTTTAAGTTAATTGAACGTACAACACAATAGTACTATAAATCTTTGTATACGTTGTTTGTATCGTTCAATCATTCCAAGATAACAATACTTTTATGACTATGTGTTGAATATAGGACAATTTTCTAATTGCCTTGATTCCAGTCAAATCATTTGACTCGCAATTTACATTCAACACATATTTGATAAATCTACATTTGAAGCTTAGTATTTGCACTTGCAATCTCTTGGCATAAACTAATTTATCATCAAAGTTCACCTAACTCTGTGATATTGCTTGTGCCTTTGCTAAGTCTTCAACCTTTTTTATATTATTATTGGTGACAGAATGATAATCTTATTCTAATAGCGTTCATCAACTCTATTTTTTTATTTATGAACATAACATGAGCTCTAGTGAGTTTTCATGGTTTCCACCATGATTTCTAACATAATCAAGCCATTGTTTGACTTCATTTTCACATACTCCTAATTCTAATCTTGATTTAATGATAACCAGATCTCAATCAACTTATGAGAACAACTGGTTTCATGTAACAAGTCAAATGAGTTGTTGATTTATTGGCAATAAATATTCTTTCTTGATTTAATTCAAATTAGTTAATTACTCGAGTTGAGTTCTCTAACTCATACAATTCTCATATTATACTAAAATAAAATAGAATTGATCAATGGTTTGACATCGAAAATCAAGTAATTGATGAATTTAAATTCTTAAACTGTGGCAAAATTCTAAGAAAATATAATAAACAAATCTCTTGAAACTTTTGGAGTCACAATTTTCATTCATCAAACTAGAATTCTCATTAAGAATCTACTAAATTTATATAACAAGTTCAACCATTTGAATATCGAGTGATAATTTATTTCTACGAATCATCATTCGTAGGAATTTAAAATTTACACAATTTCCAGTTACAAGTAGTAGTTAATACCAACTTCTTGATATACTGCTTACCCATTCATTCCAAGTATCATATCGTTGGGGAATGTACCCTAGGTCAATCTACAAACATTATTTATCTTATAATTTTAGTTAATAAAATAGATGCTTTCGTTTGTTGTTTTATTATAAGTGATTGCATGTTACCTTATAATAAGATTCATGGATATTTGTTGAAATATCATAAATGTCCATAGTCGGTCATTATATTGAGAACTATAATGAGTTAAGACTAGTGTGAATCTTGATTGATGGTGAAGTGATGATCATGTATATAGGGATACAAATCGAGATCATGAGTACTTGTTATGGGAATAAGGTACTGGACCAACTTGCTATGAGAACACTACAAGGATTAAGTTGTAGGTGTTACTCACGATAGGTATATCATTAATACTTCAACTTGAGATTACTATAGACTTTAATATTAGGAGCATTGTAATTTGACACAATTAAACGTTGTCTTTAATATGACGATTATAAAGATTGTGATTGGTTACCATGTAAATAATATGTGAATGTGTGTAATCAAGATAGAACTTGTCCCTCTCGTATAGAGAGATATCATTGAATCCCTCGATATGTTAGAATTTTAAATGGCTAAGTCGAAGTGAATTAATATAATCAATGTCACTTGGATGTTTTCAGTCTACTTAAAGATCGAAACTAGAACGATTGAATATTAAGGGTGACTTTCCATGTCTTATGTTTAATCAAAGGATATCGCACGACAAAAATGATATGATATATGTTATTCATTAGGTTGTATCAATTTTAATATTCAAGTTACTTGGGTAATCATAATGTCTTGCTAGAGACCGCTTATGACTTATGTACCAAAATGGTTTTGATTCATAGCCAATGTCGCATGAATCTATTGGGTCGCACACAAAGAATGGCTTTGCGCAATTTCAATTGGTTCAAATTAATAAATTTTATATGATAAAATTTATGACATAAAAGTTCTTACAATTTGTTATATGATAATGTATTAATAGGGGCATATGTGTAATTTGCTTGAATTACCTAAATACAATAGTTGTATTATGAATAAGTTTTTTAAGTGAGCTTTTCTACACATATAAATAGAGGTTGAAACCCTAAAATAAAATAAGATTTTCGTTTTTACTATTTTCGAGTTCTTTGGATTTTGGGAAAGAAAGAAAAATGTTTTCAATCTCTCTTGAGGCTAACACTCTAAATTGTGGTCACCGTTCGTGTATAGATTTTCGATAGAGGACGCTCGTTTGAACGTCTTGAGAAATTGAACAATCGAAAAAGGAAATCATGAATTAAGATATGGTTTACTTTTTGTAGTTATTGTTTAAAAGAACTTATTTTCAATCCTGTTGAGTTTTTCAAAATTGTTTTAAATTTCTCGCTGCGTATGACTCTCAAAACCTAACTAGTAGATCATCAACTTGGTGTTGAAGATTTGATGCTCGGAGGGGCTCATCCGGTAGTGTGGGAGGTTGGGCGAGTTGAAGCCAGGGATGAGGTCTATTTGGTGGTGAATGGACCGTATACTTAGGAGGGTTTTGGGTAGCTCGTTACGTGTAAGATTAAGGGATTGGTTGAGGAAATGTTGGACAGAAGGGTGGGGTGGTTCAGCTAGGGGAGGTATGTTTGCATAGTAAAACAAAGATTGTGTCATTTTTTTCAACAAGAGCAGAGAAAGCAGACGCAGAAATGGTGATTAGTTGGAGAAGGATGTTGGTGGATAGGGGCGAAGTGCCTGATGGAGGGGACAAAGGGAGTAACAAGATGTGTTTCGAGTACCAAGCGAAGGCATAAGTATTCTCATGGTCACGGTGGATAGCACGAACATCATACTGCCAAGGGCGATCGAGGAGGAGGTAACACGCATCCATGTCAACAACATCACATTGGACGACATCCTGGTAGGACTGTCCGAAAGAAAATGGGATCTTGCACTGCTTCTGGATTTTGGTTTCAAGCCCCTTACGAATCCAGCTTATCTTATAGGGGTTTGGATGAGGGGTTGAGGTAATGTCCAAGGCTTTGACAAAAGCCTTCGAGATGATATTCTCGCAGCTACCACTGTCGATGATGACACTGCAAATTTTCCCTTTGATGGTGCCACAGTGCGGAACACTTGGTGTCGTTGGGTGAGAGGTGGTTGTTTAGGATTGGTTTGGTGTACGAGTTTAGGGAGGAATGATGATGAAGTCCAAGAATTAGCTTGCAAATTCTTGGAAAAATATGATGGAAAGATATGATAGGATGGCCTTTTGGTAATTTCGGTGAAGTTCGGGTGTTTGAGTTTCGGCGTTCCGGGGGGAAGGGTTGATTGGAAACGGCGTGGAGATCACGGGTCACAGCTATGCCGTGGCTACGACGTTTTTCGGCGATATTCCATCGTTTCGCCATCCGAAACGGCAATTTTGCTATTTTAGGAAAGTTTTGTTTAGCTTATAACTTTCATTAGGAATTTTCGTTTTTATTGCCGTTTGCGGCATTTGTTTCTATTTTTCGTCTAGTTTCCAGTTTAGGGCTTTTAGGGCTTTTTGGACTTTTTACTATTTTTGGCAAATGTTAGGGTTTCGCTATTTAAGCGATCTATTAGATGTAATTCGCAGTTTTTGGCTGGAATAAGAGAATTTTCGAACTTTGGCTTAAGTTCTGACCTAGATCGAGTTGTTCGTGGATTCGTTCAATTGGTTTAGAAGATCTCCACTGCGTCGGTTGGTATCAGAGACTACTTCAGCGTGATTGGAGAAATCATGCCGCCAAGAGGAACCAAAGAACGTATCGAGGAGGTGTATGACCGTGACAATCGAATCGACTAATTGGCCAAATAATTGACCAACGCATGGGCGCGGTGGTAGAACAATTAACCGCGTAATCGATCGGTTGTTGGGTCGAATATGGATCGTGTCCGTAACCATCGAAGGGAAGGCTGTTGTAGATGAACTAGTAGGAGATTCTTCTACCGAAGGGGAGGATAAGTATGTTGAGGCACCGAGGAGCGCTACAGCCGCGTGCGGTTGATGATAATCGCAGGCGGTGGGAGTCTCAGGATGAAGACGGAGGTCCCGAATTCCATGGCACCCTTCAACCGGAAGAATTCTTGACCGGCGGCGTCAATTGAAGAAGTCCTAGAATTCAAAGGGTGCCCGAAGACAAGCGTGTGCAAATCGGTTGCGACACTCGTTCCGCAACAGGGCCACGGCTTGGTGGCAATAGCGAAGTTGATGCGGAATAGGAATGGAAAGGCGAAGATCACCTCGTGGGAGAAGATGAAAAAGCACTTACGGCCGAGTTCTTGCCTTACAATTTCCAACGCCTTATGTATCGAGAGGTTGCGAGAATCGAGACAAGGGGCAAAATCGATAGATGATTACACTACTTGAGTTTTATCGCTTAGTCGCTAGAAACGAATCGCAGGAGACTAACGACCAATTAATGGCGCGGTATATTGGTGGACCGAGGGTGCAGATCCAAGATGTCGTCAATATGTTTGATCCGATTCCTTATCTCGCAAGACACCAACGAGCATTGTTGGTGGAGAAACAACAATGCGTCGGTGTGTGAGTAATGCTTCCAAAAATGTTAGTGTTGGGACATCCAATACGGAGGTAATACCGCTTGCAATTAACCCCTGCTCGCACGAACATACCTAGCACTAGTGGGATTAAATACTCCGGTTGTGGCGAAGTTGGTCACAAGAAGTCGAATGTAAAGGGAAGAAGGCTCTCTTTATTGAGAACGAAGAGGAAGACGAACGGGAAGAGGCCAACATCACTTCTGAGAACCAGCCTTTGATACTTCGACAACAAAGAATAAGAGATCGTGACTGGAGATGTGGGTACTGCCTTGGTTGTGAGGCGTTCTTGTATGACTCCTAGAGTTGTCGCTGATGATGAGTGGGCTGCGAATAACATCTTTCACCAAATGTACCATCTTAGGCAAGGTGTGCGGTTCATGATTGATGCGGCGATTGCGAGAATATCGTCTCGATTGAAGCGGTTCGAAGTTGGGTCTTGCAACTGAACAACACCCCAGGCCCTACAAGCTAGCTTGGCTGAAGAAGGGTGGTGAGGTGAAGGTGTCGAATCGCGCCTTGGTGACTTTTTCTATTGGTGCTAACTATAAAGATTCGATCTGGTGTGATGTTATGGCTATGGATGCTTGCCACTTATTCTTGGGGCGTCCTTGGCGCTTTGATAGGGGAGTTGTGCATGATGGCAAAACTAATAAATACACCCTTATGTTCAAGAGAGTGAAGATTGTGCTAGTACCCGCCAAGGATCCTGGAGGAAGTTAAGCCTACAAAAGAATCTAGCAAACTTCTTTCTTTTTGGCAAGATTTGAAGATGCATTACAGGATTCTGAGGTAGTTTACATCTTGATGGGAAAGGAGGTAGATAGAGATGTTGATGTTCCTGAAGCTGCAATTCCTATTGTGAAGGAGTTTTGTGATGTTTTCCCTGATGAGATGTCAGAAGGACTACCACCATTGCGTGACATTCAACATCAGATTGACCTTGAACCTGGTGCATCACTACCTAATAGACCACACTACCGAATGAGTCCCAGTGAGCATGAGGAGTTGCATAGACAGGTTGAAGAGTTATCGGCGAAGGGATTCATCCGTGAAATTCTGAGTCCGTGTGCAGTACAAGCCCTCCTTACACCAAAGAAAGATGGCTCCTGGCGGATGTGTGTGGACAGTAGAGCAATCAACAAGATTACTGTCAGGTATCGCTTTCCTATCCCTCGCTTGGATGATTTACTTGACCAATTGAGTGGAGCAAATTTTTTTACAAAACTGGATTTGAAGAGTGGGTACCATCAGATTCGCATTAGAGTTGGGGATGAGTGGAAGACTACTTTTAAAACCAGGGAGGGGCTGTATGAGTGGTTAGTCACGCCGTTTGGGCTATCAAACGCACCTAGCACCTTCATGAGAGTCATGAACTAGAGCTTGAGACCTTTGATAAACAAGTGTGTTGTGGTATATTTTGATGATATATTGATATACAGTACTAACGAAGAGGAACACCTCCAGCACGTGCGAGATGTTCTGACTATCTTGCGCAGGGA
Organism: Stephania cephalantha; assembly: GCA_039657325.1. Lineage (NCBI taxonomy): Eukaryota > Viridiplantae > Streptophyta > Magnoliopsida > Ranunculales > Menispermaceae > Stephania > Stephania cephalantha. The sequence goes on along the minus strand of CM077573.1, from coordinate 9,145,995 downwards.
TAAGTTCTATGCTGCGATGAAGAAGTGCTCAATTTTGACACCGAATGTCCTTTTCTTAGGTTATGTCATTTCTGGAGAAGGGTTGCAGGTTGATGAGTCTAAAGTAGAAGCCATCCGCACTTGACCTAGACCCACCACCGTCACGGAGGTTCGCAGCATTCATGGGTTGGCTTCCTTCTATAGGCGGTTCATTCCACACTTCAGCAGTATCATGGCCCCAATTACAGACTATATGAAAGGCGTGAAGTTTGGGTGGAGCAACGAGGCAGATGTAGCATTCCAACTGATCAAGGTGCGGTTAACCACCGCCCCCATTCTCGGTGTTGCCATTTTCACCTACCTTTTGAGTTGCAAAGTGATGCATCCAAGGTAGGCATTGGAGCTGTCTTGAGTCGAATAATAAGCTCGTTGCCTATTTCAAATGAGAAGTCGTCTCAGTGAAGTTGAGGTATAGCACATACGATGTGGAGTTCTATGCGAGGGTATAAGCCGCTAGCGTGAAGCATTGTCGGCATTATCTTTTCCACGAGAGAGTTCGTGCTTGCCACGCACCATGAGGCATTGCGACACTTACATGGGCAGAACAAGGTCTCGGCCAGACATGCTTCCTGGGTGGCCTATTTGGAGCGCTTTACTTTTGTGGTGAAACACAAGTCTGGTGTGACCAACAGAGTTGCTGATGCCCTGAGCAGACGAAAAAGTTTGTTGAGCCGCATGACCATTGAGGTACCTGGGTTTTCCTCCTTCTTTGATTTGTTTACTACTGATCCTTTCTTTGCTACTATTGTGGAGAAGGTGCGGAGTGGGAGCGTACTGATTACACACTCCATGAGGTTTCTTATTTCGGGGCAACCAGCTTTGCATTCCTAATTGCAGCCTGAGATTGCTGATTATTAGAGAGTTGCATGGAGAGGGACATGTTGGGCGTGATCGCACTTTGCAGCTGGTGCAGGCCTCTTACTTTTGGCCTACCATTCGCAAGGAAGTGGACAGATATGTGCAAATGGCGGTCTTGGACTTGCCAAATTTTCGAAAGGCTACCGCAACTAATACCTGGGTCCTATATATGCCTTTGCCCATTCCGGAACAACCATGGGTTGATATTAGCATAGATTTCGTCTTTGGGGTTGCCTAGAACACAATGGGGGAAATGACTCTATTTTTGTGGTAGTTGACCATTTTTCCAAGATGGTTCACTTCATCCCATGCAAGAAGACCACCGATGTCAGTAAAGGTAGCTCACCGTTCTTTCGGGAGGTGTATAGATTGCATGGCCTTCCTACCTCGATTGTTTCGAGATCGGGACACCGATTCCTTAGCCATTTTTGGCGCGGTTGTGGGCTACGGTGAACACGCAGTGAAATTTAGTAGTGCTTATCATCCGCAAAACGATGGGCGATCAAGTTGTCAACCGTTCGTTAGGCAATCTTTTGAGGAGCTTGGTGGGTGAGAATGTCGGGAGTTGGGACTTCAAGTTGAGCCAGTGCAATTTTGCACACAACCATGCGTTAATCGAAGTACGGGTTTAGTCCTTTTCGGTTGTGTATTCGGTACTACCTCGAGGTCCTCATGATCTGTTACCGGTGCCAAGTAATACTAGATGGCATGGCAAGGCAGAAGACTTTGTTAGTGGGCTGCAAGAGATTCATCAATCTGTTAAAGATAACTTGCAGAAGGCTGCTGACAAGTACAAACAATATGCAGATCGGAAGAAGCGTCACGTGGAGTTTAAAGTGGGTGACTTTGTGTGGGCAGTTCTCACTAAAGACCAGTTCTATGTGGGTGATTACAACAAATTGTCAGTTCGGAAGATCGGTCCTGTGGAGGTTCTTGAGAAAATTAATCCTAATGCTTACAAATTGAAGTTGCCAAGTCACATTCGCACGGCTGATGTATTTAATGTCAAGCATCTTGTTCCCTATTATGGAGATACGTCCGATGATGACAATTCGAGGGCGAATTCAGTCCACCCTGGGGAGAATGATGAAGTCCAAGAATTAGCTTGCAAATTCTTGGAAAAATATGATGGAAAGATATGACAGGATGTTATTTTGGTAATTTCGGTGAAGTTCGGGCGTTCGAGTTTCGGCGTTCGGGGCATGGGTTGTTCGGTTATGATATACATGGTAGGGCGTCTGAAGTATGGAAGCTTGGTGGAGGGATGGTTCAGCTATGTTTCGACCTTGTGGGCTAGTGTCACAGCGTCGCAGTGGTGTCAGATCTGTCGATGGGAGAGTTGGTCTTGGATCGGATTTATAATTCCTCCAACATAACAAGAAACTTGTTGGGATTCTGATTCATTGAGGTTGTTACGGGCGTTGAAGTAATAAAATTCCTCGATGTAATCAGCTACAGAACGAGCCCTTTAAGAACACAGTTGGTACTGCTGATACAAGAGGCTCTCATAGTCGGTTGGGAGAAATCTCCTACGCAGCAACTTCCTCATTTTGGGCCAACTATTTACGGCTTGCTTGCCTTCTCTTCTGTTGTTACCATGGAGCTGTTCCCACCATGCATAAGCACCACCACGAAGCTTATACGCCACCAGTTTCACTTGACTGTCCTCAGGGACATCCATGTAGTCAAAAAAATTATCCATCATCTAAACCCAATCCATGAAGTCTTCGATGAGGAGGTGGCCATCGAAGAAGGAGATGTCGATTTTGGTTTTGTAATATTGAGGAACACCCCTAGTGTTGTGGTAGGTAATGGAAAAGTGATAATCTAGTTGATCAACTAAAAATTGTTTGGAATGATAGGCGATTGATTAGTGATAAATGCAAAATGACAATAAAGGACATATGACACAATTAAGTATATTAATTATATAATCATATAATTAATTGTTATAAATAACTCTGTATTTTATTTACAAAATACAAATTAATACCATAAAATGATTTATATTATTTAGAAAACTAAATTATGTGTGTCCATAAATGCTTACATGAAAATAACTCTATATTAATTTATAAGAATTCACAAAAAATAAACACATGTAAATAAAATACAATAAACGACTTGGATAACTATACATATATCTAATGCATCATCCATAATTGAGAAGCAATGTTATTGCAAATATTCTTCATTTCTAGAGAAGTCTCTCTGTAACTTAAAAAAAATAGTAGATTAGTAAAAAAAAATTAAAAATATGTAGGATAGGCCACCACTCGAACACTACATTAAAAAATATTTTTATAATATCTAAAAATATTTTTATACTCGACGTTGTTAAAACTTATTTAATATGTAATAAATATCTAACAAAATTATCTATAATTAAGAAATTAATGTGTAATGATTTTTAATTTTAGTGAAATTCTTTGTTTTATAATATTTAGTTAATTATTAATCACTATTTTTTTCATTAACAATATTAAGCTATATGTTAATTTTAAATTCAATAAGTTTTAATAACGTATTATATAACTCATTGGTCTAGCCTAGAAGAGCTTGAAATGCTGGTTTCGCCTCTGCCAACTCTACCAGGGTATAATCGCAGGGTACTAATATTCGCGGGGTTTGTTTAAGTATTTGCTTATTTTGTTTCCACTAATTTGCAAGGGCATTAATTTATTAATACCGTAAAAATAAGGGTATAATCGCAAGAAAAAATCTAAACGACGGATTTTCGGTTCAAACGCTACTGAGAGTAGCGTTTCAATTGAGAGCTTATCATCTAGATTATTTTTAAAATAAGCTACAAACCAAACACAGCTTAACAAATAAATTAAGTCGGAAAGTCGTTGTTGGACATGAACGGGTTCACCCCCGTTTAATTAGGAATCAGAAGCATGTTGGGGTCGACGTGGAGGCTGAAACGGAGACCTTCTCCGTGTCCGCCTCGGCCCCTACCAAACTATGGTTAAAAAACGCTCCTGGACAACGTCAACATTGTCCTCTTGGACAACAATACCCACTAGTTCGAGCTGAGGAAGCTGAGCAGGGGTTCACTCTCAGCGCAACTCGATAGTAAAGTCTTCGAAACGTCGTTCGAAGGCCGTGAAGGCTGCCCAGAGGGCTTGCACCCCTTGGTCATTACCAATGGGGTGAGTTCCATCATTCCTTTTTTTCTGCCATTGATTCGGACCTCTCCGGGCTCTGGTACCACTGATGCAAAGATTTGGGAATGAAGAACAATAGGGAGACTCATAACCGAGATAGAGAATAGCCTTTCTAGGCGTTGTAATTTATGTATTCAAAATCATCTCTATTAATTACAAAGTGATTGCTCTTTTGTAGCTAGAAAGGGACACTAAAAAAATAACATGTGAATCATTGGTGATAAGAGGGGCCAACGATCATTAGGGAGTGGGGGGACATTCTCTAAAATAATAACATGGTCTGAGAGAATCGTCCTTTACATATGTGCCCATTATCACTTAATTGAAATGTAAACTACTTACTAAAGCAAAATGTGATACTAATCTAACCATCGTTCAACATCAAACGGACGCCATCATCTGCCATGGATTATCCCCGAACAATGTATAAAGTCACTCCTACATCAGCCGTGGTTTGGGCTCGCAACTGACAGTTCAAGTGTTATTGGTGTTAGATTATCTTTTCCTAATTAATCTCTATTATATGTGACCCATATTATGTTATTACGTACTTCATGTTTTGGGCCCACAACTTGATGGTAGTTAGGGCATAATTGTTTTGAGTACGGGGTTTTAATTCCTCCCTCTCTTTCAAATTAAACGGACTCCAATAATCAGTAAACAGATTATTGGGATATGATTTATTTAAAACCGCATTGAGATCTCGCCATCAAGAAAAACGGTATTACGGAAGAAGGCAGAGAGGGGAAAAAACATTCTTAAGTTTATTGGCAATGGAAGGAGGTATGTTTATATTTTATGATTTATGATTGAATTAAAAGTGTTATATAGATCAGAATAAACAACATTGATATCAGAGCATGGTTAAACACTTTTCATTCAACATAGTGGTTTAAGTCGATGTTTAATTTCCGCATTATAGATCAATACTTTGATCGACTTAACTTTGCGTTTTGGGTATATTGCGTTTTTGGGTATATTGTATTTTCCTATTCCGATGCCGATATATTTGGCGTTAAAGAATTTGGATCTATAATAAATTGATATATATGCCGTTGGATTCTCGGATGAACTAAAAATTTGGGTTTTATTGATATACATGCGTTGTGTACTATTTGTTTGTTTTGGTACAAATTATTTCCTACAAAGTAGGTGCATGGCTTAATCTTTCCTATTTGTTAGTGTTGATTAACGTGGCAGTTTGTTTATTCATTGGTTAACGTCACGTTTGAGCATGACATTTGCCACGTTTGACTTTTGGAATTAAAACACTTACGTATGCCTTTAAATATTCATGTAATATGCACAGTACATATACATATTACATTATATTAATTGAAATTTGTGATATACGTATATATATTATTTAATATATGCATATTAATGTATGTCACATTATTAATTGATTAATTTATTGTCATGCATGTATGCATATGATTGGCATGTATATCTTGATTAAAATAATAATAATAAAATTAAAGTATGCTTAATTAAATGTTTATTTAATGAAAAGCTTGTTAGTCACCAAAGTGGCCTAGCTTGAATAGATCTTAAATATTTAATTAAGACCAATTAATTATAGCGCTAGGAGGTCACTCAAAGGTGGACCATTGCTTATAATTAATGAAACTTAAGAGATTTATCTTCATACTTAATTAAAATAGGTATGCTTTATCCAAAGATATCTTACTTATTTTTCTAAGTATGATTGACTGTCTATGAAAGTATGCTTATTCAGAATTTGATATAGCATGAATTATGTATTAAAGTATCACCCAAAGGTGAACTTAAATACATAATAAAAGTATTGTATGTCTGAATCTATTAGATTTAACTCAAAGCATTAATGTGAATAATTTTGTTATATTTGCGAGCGTCTCTTATATGTTTGCCTTGGGTAATATGATGGTTAAGTTCAATGGGCTTAACTACAATGATTGGTCCGAATGATCCAGCCCAACTGGGTGTAATGGACCTTGACCGGCAATCATTGTAGACGAAAAGCCCGCGCCATTACTGAGGCCAGCTCCGAAGAGGAAAAGTCTTCATATGAGGCTTGGGAGCGGTCTAATAGGCTAAGTTTGAATTTGATGCGAATGACGATTGCAGAAAATGTCAAACCATTTATGCCCAAGACAAGCGACGCAAAGGAGTTCATGATCCAGTTAAAAGAGTACTCACAATCGGACATTGCTGATAAGTCCATTGTGGGAAGCTTGATGAGTGAGTTGACCACTAAGAAATTTGAGTGGTCACAGCCCATCCATTATCATGTGACTAGTATGTCTAACTTGGCAGCGAAGCTCAAAGCAATGGGTATGGACGTGAGTGAATCATTTCTGGTTCGCTTCATTATTAATTCCCTTCCCCCTGAGTTTGGTCAGTTCCAGGTGAATTACAACACCATAAAAGAAAAATGGAACTTGCAAGAAATCAAGGCCATGCTCGTACAAGAGGAAGGAGATTAAGGAAACCGAAGGGTCACTCAGTTCATCTCACTATGCATGATGGAGCTAGCAGCAGCAAAAAGCTATCCCAGGAAGGAAGGACAAAAAAAAGGACAAAGCCCCAATGAAAGTACATGAAGGTAGAATCCATAAGGAGCTGAGGTGTCACTTCTGTAGGAAGAGTGGACACTTCAAGAAAGACTGTCCGAAACGAAAGGCATGGTTTGAGAAGAAAGGTATACATTACATTTATGTATGTTTTGAATCAAACTTAATTGAAGTGCCTAATAATACCTGGTGGCTTGATACTGGTGCAACTACTCATGTTTCACATATTATGCAGGGATTCCTTTCAATCCATCCCATGAACTGAAAAGTTCTTATTTATGGGGAACATAATGAAGGCACGCATAGAAGGGATCGGACTTACAGATTAATCCTGGATACCGGATACTTTTTGGATTTAGAAAAGTGTCTTTATGTTCCTGAATGTTCAAGGAACCTTGTTTCTGTGTCAAGATTGGATTGTGTAGGCTTTAATTTGAAGATTGGAAACAGTTGTTTTAGTTTATTTAAACAAAAATACTATTATGGTTCTGGTATTTTAATTGAAAACTTATATCGTTTCAATCTTGATAGTATGTTTGTTGAATCCTTGTTTAATGTTGAGCATGTTATTGGAAATAAACGTAGTGCACATGATGAGTGCTCTGCTTTTCTTTGGCATCAAAGATTAGGTCACATATCCAAAGAAAGAGTAAAGAGGTTAGTGAAAAGTAATATCTTACCTCAATTGGATTTTGTTGACTGGGATGTATGTGTGGATTGCATTAAGGGAAAGCAAACCAAACATATATCAAAACATCATGCCACAAGAAGCAATGAGCCTCTTGAATTGATACACACCGATATTTGTGGTCCTTTTGATGCTCCATCTTGGAGTGGTCAAAAGTATTTTATCACCTTTATTGATGATTACTCACGATATTGTTATCTATACTTGTTGCATGAAAAGTCTCAATCAATGGACATTTTAGAAGTGTTCATTAATGAGGTAGAAAGGCAGCTAGATAGAAAGGTAAAAGTGGTGAGATCTGATAGAGGTGGCGAATACTTTGGAAAGTATGATGAAAGTGGACAATGTCCAGGTCCATTTGCGAATTTCCTTAAAAGTCGAGGTATTTGTGCACAATACACAATGCCTGGTACACCTCAACAAAATGGTGTAGCTGAAAGGCGGAACCGTACTTTTATGGATATGGTTAGGAGTATGTTAAGTTGTAACACTATACCTTCATCATTGTGGATGCATGCCTTAAAGACTGCTGCATATCTGCTAAATAGTCTTAGTAAATCAGTTCCTAAGACTCCTTATGAACTTTGGACTGGTAGGAAACCTAGTTTGAGACATCTTCATGTTTGGGGATGTCAAGCGTAAATACGGATATATAATCCACATGAAAAGAAACTCGATGCAAGGACTATTAGTGGTTACTTCATTGGTTACCCTGAAAAGTCTAAAGGGTACATATTTTATTGTCCTAACCATAGTACGAGAATAGTTGAGTCCGGTAATGCTCTTGTTCATTGAGAATGGCCAAAACAAATGGGAGTGAAGAATCACAAAATGTGGATATTCATGAAATTCAATTGAAAACTCCTACATCTAGCATTTCTCCTCGAATTGTTGTTCATCTTGTTGTATCACGGTTACGCAATAAACCCGACAACAAATCATTGTTCCAAATGAGGAAAATGAACTTATTGTTAATGAACCACTAATAATGCACAAGTTGTAAATGATCAAGTATAGCCACAAGAAATAGCATTACGAAGGTCCAGTAAGGACAAGAAGACCAGCAATTTCAAATGACTACGTGGTTTATTCACTTGAACATGAATGTGATTTGAGCATTGACAAAGATCCAGTCTCGTTCAAACAAGCCATGAAATGTGATGATTCTGAAAAATGGTTTAATGCCATGATAGACGAGTTGAAATCAATGGATGACAACAAAGTCTGGGAATTAGTCGAGTTGCCTGAAGGTGCAAAGCAAGTTGGTTGCAAATGGGTCTTCAAAACAAAAAGAGACTCACATGGCAATATTAAAAGACATAAAGCCAGACTTGTCGCCAAAGGTTACAATCAAAAGGATGGCATTGACTATAAGGAGACCTTCTCTCCAGTTTCAAAGAAGGACTCTTTAAGAATTATAATGGCTTTGGTAGCTCATTATAATCTTGAGCTTCACCAAATGGATGTGAAAACCGCCTTTCGAATGGAGACTTAGAAGATGAAGTTTACATGGACCAACTCAAGGTTTCTTGACAACAGAAAAGAAAACTTGGTGTGTAAATTGAAGAAGTCAATATATGGATTGAAACAAGCTTCCGGACAATGGTATATTAAGTTCAATAATACCATTACGTCATATGGTTTTGTAGAAAACACTTGTTGATCGGTGTATATACATGAAGATCAGTGGGAGCAAGTTTATCATATTGGTCATATATGTTGATGATATTCTTCTTGTGCGAATGATGTTGCTATGTTACATGATGTAAATAGATTTTCTCTATAAACTTTGAAATGAAAGATATGGGTGAGGCATCATATGTGATATGAATAGAGATATTCCGTGATAGATCGCAAGGATTGTTAGGTTTGTCTTAGAAAAGATATATCAATAAAGTATTAGAGAGATTTCAAATGGACAAGTGCTCTGCAGAATAGTTCCAATTCAGAAAAGGGGACAAGTTCGGCTTTAATGCAATGTCTTCATAATGATTTGGAACGTCAAGAAATGAAATGTATTCCTTATGCGTCATTAGTTGGGAGCTTAATGTATGCCCGACTTGTACTCGACCGGATATCGTTTTGTGTTGGAATGTTGGGTCGATATCAAAGTAATCCCGGAATGGATCATTGGAAAGCCGCGAAGAAAGTACTTAGGTACTTACAAGGCACCAAGGATTACATGTTGATCTACAAACAATGAGTCATCTCGAAGTGATTGGGTATTCTGATTCGAGACTATGCTTGGATGTGTGGACTCGAGGAAATCTACATTCGGTTACTTGTTCCTATCGGGTTGGAGGAGCGCGGTTTCATGGTAGAGTGCGAAGCAGACTGTAATTGCTACTTCCACTATGGAGGCTGAATTCGTGGCATGCTTTGAGGCCACTATTCATGCATTATGGTTGCGGAATTTTGTGTCAGGACTTGCTATAATAGATAGTATAGCTAAACCTATAAGGCTATACTGTGATAATTCCGCAGTAGTTTTCTTTTCGAAGAATGACAAGTATTCAAAAGGTGCAAAACACATGGATTTGAAGTACTTGTCTGTCAAAGAAGAAGTGCAAAAACAAAGAGTGTCGATTGAGCATATTGGTACTGATCTGATGATAGCGGATCCGTTAACTAAGGGATTACCGCACAAAACGTTTATTGGCCATGTTGAACGTATGGGCATTATAGACAAGTCCTTGTTAACATAATATTGTGGTATGTATACATACATTTATAATTGTATTGCTCATATTATTGTCATGACACTTGTGAATTCAATTAAAGCTTTGTCTTTGCTTATGTACTTGTTACCTTCATTATATTTTAATGAGATAACATTATGGTTAGAGGGTTGAATTATCCTTATTAAAGTTATACTGGTTGAGTTGATTGTGATACATGGAAGGAATCACGTCGATTAAATGACTTGTGACCGCCATGATCTAATCATTTTAATTCAATGAAAAAGTGATTTGATAGATTCAATAAAAGTGCGCAATTATATTTTATTTTGAATCATCAAGTCATAACATGAGTTAAGTGGGAGATAGTTAGATTATCTTTTCCTAATTAATCTCTATTATATGTGACCCATATTATGTTATTACGTACTTTATGTTTTGGGCCCACAACTTGATGGTAGTTAGGGCATAATTGTTTTGAGTACGTGGGTTTTAATTCCCTCCCCTCTCTCTTCAAATTAAATGAACTCCAATAACTGTAAAACAGTTATTGGGATATGATTTATTTAAAACCGCATTGAGATCTCGCCATCAAGAAAAACGGTATTACGGAAGAAGGCAGAGAGGGGAAAAAACATTCTTAAGTTTATTGGCAATGGAAGGAGGTATGTTTATATTTTATGATTTATGATTGAATTAAATTGGAGCTGGTCCAAACGTACCGGCCCAGCATATTGTTTCTGATGGAAACGCTAATTGATCGTGAAAGAGTCGATGATGTAAGACAAAGAATGAAATTTGAAGGTTTGTTCATAGCTGAAGGCGAAAGAAGAGGAGAAGGTATTTGTAACGGCTCGTTTTATTAACGCTGTTGTTTATTTCGTAATTTCAAATTATGGATGTCAGCTCAGATCCACGTGGACGCCATGGTAGGCTATGACACACATCGACTTGGGTACACTAGTTAATTGTGTGTTGTATTGCCTATTTGCGATGCATTTTATGAATTTAATTGTTAGTACATCGCATGTGTATATTATATGGTTATATCGTGTGAGGTTGTGTGGGGTAGTCGCCTCGAAATACGTGTCAACATGGGTATCGAGAGGCGAATTACGGGTACACTAGAGAACTCGACAAATTCATAATAAGATGACTAAATAATAAAATAAAATGGGTAATGTAACCATATGCTAAGTCAATTGAGTTAGAACAATAGGCTATGACATGCCTCGGAATGCGTGTCGGGACGCGAGACACCGGTAACCGGGTAGCCAAAGGTTAGTGGAACCACAAATTGGTTAATTTTGTGAATGAAAACACTAACCATATGACTAAAAGAGGCTTAATGTAATGTAATTTAAATCAAATAATGATAAACCTATAGTTTGAACTAAATAATATGGACCCTTGATGTGCATCTAGATGATTCTAATGAGTGAATCTAGGATAATGAGTGGGCTATTGGTGTTATCAAGCTATGTTTTACAGCTTAAGTAGAGACCACAAGATAATCCTCGAGATACGCATAGCACACTTGATCATGACAAACATATATATACCAAGTGAGTGGGAATTTCTCTCCACTAACTCATAATACATGCAAATATGAGAATTTACTAGAGAAAGAGAGAGAAATCAGAGCTGTAAATCAACATTTGGGAGGTTAATCTGAGGATCAAAACTGAGGTAATCTTTTCTTCATTTTCTACTCTTTCCAATGAACCCAATTTTGAGTGTTTTTAGAGTAATTCAAATTTGAGGAGTAGATAACTGATTTCTATGTTGTCATGATGAATTTTATGTATAATGACCAATTCCATTAAGAATATACAACTAGTTTTGAAAGAATTAAGGTTTTGGTGAATTTGGGAAAATTAGTGAATTCATGGGATTTGAGGATTTTGATCTATTTGACGTTTTGATATCGATTTAACTAATGTTTTGGAGTCACCATTGTGTGGAGAGTGTGTAAACCAGGTTAAGTTAGCTAATTGGGATGGGAAAGATAGAATTCTCGACTTGAGAATTCTGTCACAAATAACAATTAGCGCGCTAATCAGTCTGGGCTCTCAACTGTTTTTTAAAATGAAGAAAAGTAGCGCGCTAACTCCACCTAGCGCGTTAGGTAGACCTATTAGTGCGCTAATGACATGAAACCTAAACATTAAGGGTTGTTTTGATGATTTCCAACTTAATACATTTTTAAACACTTGTAAATAACATAAACTTATAAAATCGGACTTCAGGGACTTAGTGGACCGTAGCTCGGCGTCGGAGAGCTTGTCGGGTAGGATACGGGAGTCCGGGAGATCGGAGAGCGATTTGAGGTTTGTAAAACCTAAATTAAAGAACTCTCGAGTATTTGATTCTATTTTTCGATCCATATTTATTCTTTCATTGTTGTTTATAATATTTCATTCCGTTACTTGGTCGTTGGTTGAGTTTACTCCCTCGGAATCTTTGTTGTGTGTTCATGATGCGCTAAATTGTAGCACATGTGACCCGACCCTCGATGAATGGCAACCCGAGCTTGCCCTAAGTGCATGTGTCGGTGACTCAAATAGATTTGGCCAAAGACATGCGAGGGACCAGCATTGGGCCAGTTCGGTGCATCCTGGTGGGACCCTGGTGACCCAAAGTACAGTCTAGTCCATCTGAAGCGAACACACACATTTGTTTAGCTTATATGTTAATTACTCATGCAATGAGCCAATTACAGTTGCATGTCTTTACATTCCACATGTTTACTTAATAGTATTTCTTGCATTTCCTTACTTTATTATGCGAATGCTCAGAGGGGTTCCTTGGGATTTTACTTACTGGACTCGTCATCTGTCTTTTGTGATGATTGAGTGCAGATCCTAATACCAGTAGGGGTAATGAGATCTTAGGTGGCTACATTTGATTGCCCGCTATCGAGGACGTACTAATACGTGCTTATTTTGATATTTTGTATTATTTTGGGTATTGGGAGACTGAATGACCTTGTACATGTATATATACACTATTATGGTATTATCGCCTATATACATAGTACTTTTCGGGTTTTCCATAGTAGGACATGCTCTTATAAATAATGTTTATCATGCTAATTTACTATACTTTACTTGCATCAAATTAAGGCTTTCGCTGACTTAATATTAACTTATAAAATACAAACCACTAGCATGGCTACGACTCGAATAAACTACAAATAGTTGAACTTAAGGAACTTTAAATACTTAAGGAAATAACTCAAGAAAATATGAAATTATTAACTAACTACATGGATAACACACACATGGACACGATAATCGAGACATGAGGTGGACGGGCATGTGCCGAACACGTGTAGCTAGGCCCACCGGCGAGGAGCGCACGACACGACGACACCCCAGGCAACCTCGGGGCCTGGGGCCGCCACATCATTGCTCTATTTTGGAAGAAAGCAGATGGAATTGACATTATCTCATCATCACCAAATTACATTGATACATTGGTGACGAATGAGAGTGGCCTATCATACAGGCTAACTGGATTCTACGGCTTTTCGAAGATTGCAAGAAGAAGAGCTTCATGGAATTTACTGTGCGCTTTTGCTACACATTTTACAAAACCATGGTGTGTAGTGGGAGACTTCAATGACATGGTTCATGAGAGGGAGAAACATGGTACTAGACGTCAGCCAAGTGGTGTCTAACCACCTTTGCAAGTGTGGTAGAGGAGTGTCAACTCACGGATCTTGGGATGGAAGGGCATCCTTTCACTTGGGAAAGACACAAGGGCACAAATCAATGGGTCGAAGAGAGACTGGATAGAGCTTTGGCAACTCACTCTTGGCGGCAGTTGTTTGATCGCATCCGAGTCCAAAACCTTATTGCACCCAGCTCGATTATAGAGCACTACTCCTTGAAACTGCTAAATGGTAGATTACTAAGAGGAAATCTTGATTCCAATTAGAGAATTCTTGGCTCCAAGATGAGGGATGCAACGAGGTAGTTAAACACAATTGGAAGGAAACCTTTTTTCTCCCTATCATTGATCGGATTGCGTAATGTGGTGAAAAGTTGAAAAAATGGGGTAAGGCCACTACAAAGCTTATTGTGAAGAAAATTGAGGAAGTGCGAAAGCGCCTACATAATCTCCAAAGAAGGTGATACCCTTTTTCTATTCAATGCTTCCCCTAACCCGATTAGGGCGATACTCGACCTAAAACCCTAATTAAGCCCCAGATAATCCTACTAGACTTAACTAGAGCCAAGCGGCCTCTCCTTCTATCTCCTAATAAACACAATTGTATATCAAATATCGATGTAAAACAAATAATAAATGCATAAAAAATTTAAAACTTTTTTGATAATCGATAGATATACAATATCAAAATCAAACTGGAATAAATCTCGGCTATCCAAAACCTCCCATCCCTTTCTGATATTACAAAACTGTAATTCAATACAAATATATAAGACAAGGGAATATTCATTACATCGAAAAGAAGATCAAGACTCCTAAATCTTCTCTTATCCAATAGTCGTAGCGCTCGTCGGTTTTCCTGAAATGTTAATTGGGGTGAGCGCTTCAACTTACTCAGTAAGTAAGGATTCACAAAACCATCAACATTCTATATAATAATCAAGAATGATATGCAATAACAATATGCACCATAGATAGCTAACGGGATTATGAACAACATATAATCCAATAAATAACGATGCAAGTCCAACTTGTTAATGACTATTACACAGTGATTCTCATTTTGTTTGTAAAACTAAGTTCGATTCCACTGACACCATTAATGTTATTGCTAGACCAACACATTGGCCGATGTGCTATCTAGTCAATCCATTAACGTCCAATGGTTTTATCTAAAACCCTCTAGTGAATATGTAATCCACGTAACCTATCTAACTGAGTAGGAAGTTGCATATAGGCCAGGAAAGTAACCCATCTCCTATATAACCTAATCTCAGTTCCGGGCAGTTACTCTCATGAATTACATTAAATATCGTTTTTCGTTTATTAAAAAAACATAAAAGTGTACATAGTTCCCCGATTCACTCCATAAACTACATGAGCTACATATACTAAAATAGCCAGACAACATTGATAAATAAGCGAATCCATACTTACCTAGGTTCAAGTTTCCGTTTCTAAACTTTCTAAGTTTCTGGGTCACTCACGCTTTCCCTGTGTTCCAACACCTATCACAAACTATTTGTGATTAATATAGGTTTAACACCCTATGTTTAGAACCCCTAAATAAGTCCCTAAGACCTCAGGAGATTTTAAGTAAATTACAACACAATTGATGTTTTCAGGGGTGGGAGCGTGCTCCCTCACTTGATGGAGCGCGCTCCACCAACTGGGTTCGTCGCAACTGATGAAGGGAGCACGCTCCTTTGTTAAATGGAGCACGCTCCACCCTTCACTTTCTCGACAATGAACAGGGCATCAACCATTGTTCCATTACCAAATCATCACAACAACTTTAAACACTATCCCAAATCATCAGGAAGGACCTCTAGTGAGGTATAAACCAATTTAAAATCATCAACAACAACTCATAGAGAAATCATCACCTACCTATAAATTCAACTTGAAACTCAAAACTTTACTTACCAAGATGATGATCTCTGATCTAGTGGTGTTTTGATCTCCTCAACTCAATGGGGAATCCTCTCATGCTCTACTCTTCCTGATCAAACCCTCAGTTTGCTCTCTCTCACTTTCTCTCAATTGATCGATGAATTGTGAGGATAAACTTGAAGATTTTGATTTAAATATATGAATTTTCCTCAAGATACGTATCGCGCTATCTCGAGGTTGATCAAGTGATCGATGTGTTAAAATGACACGTCTTAAAATGACATGCATTTTGACACCATCAACACTTCACGCTCATTTTGAGGCGATCCAACAATCTATATAATTCAAACCAAACTTATAGTTTTATTATATATATCAAATATATATAAATATATATACTTTGTGTATTTTCTCTCTAATAAATTCACCGGACATGCCTACGAGTGTTCTCGGGTGTGCACGTTCAATTCACGACCCTCGTCGTACTTAGTGTACCAACTATTTATTGTTTAATTATGTATTTTCCAATTATAGGCTTGGTATATGAATTCTCTTTTATACTACAACTTATAAAATTCATTAAACATTTCAAACTAATAGTTACCATCACACAAACCCACGCATACGTTAATCAAGGTACGTCGGACTTAACCACGATCCTAACTCGAGTTAATTAAGATTTGGATTAACACTAATCACCAGCTTAAGATGATAGATCATTACAAAAGCTGAAAAAAAGTACCTTGAGATTTTGGCACCACAAGAAGTTTTTTGGAAGCAGAAAACGAAGCAACACTGGCTCCAAGTGGGGAATTCCAATAAGAAGTACTTTCACGCATATGCTTCAGACAAGAAGAATAAGAATTCCATTAGTAAATTGAAGGACTCCAACAGAGTGTAGAGGGACTAAGAGCATGGCCTTGGAGAGATTGTTAGCAACTACTTTTCTAATCTGTTCATGACTAATCAAGGAAACCCAAACTAGGTGTTAGACTCTATTCCTTTAAAAGTGACGACTGAACACAACGTATTTTTCCTCCGACAGTTCACTACAGAAGATGTCAAATAAGTAGTATTCTCAATGCACCCCGACAAGAGCTCAAGACCGGATGGAATGAATCCAGATTTTTTCAAATTTTTTGGGAGATAATTGGGTGAGGAGTATCAAATGCATCCCTCGGTTTTTTGAGTTCAGGAGTATTCCAGAGAATATAAATGATACATTAGTGGATCTCATTCCAAAAAAAAAATCTGAATTTATTATTGATTTAAGGCCCATTTCATCATGCAATGTACTGTATAAGATAGTTTCTAAAATGCTCTAAAATAAATTGAAAGTAATTTTTCCTTGTGTTATATCTGAATGTCAAAGTGCTTTTCTTCCAGGCAGGCTAATCACTGATAATGTCATTATCGCATTTGAAGTGAACCACTTGTTGGGGCATGTGCCCTATGTCAATCCATTAACTGTCTTTATGAATATTTTAGTTAATAAAATAGAGGATTTCATTTGCTATTTATTATAATTAATTTGCCTGTTTACATTATAATAAGATCCATGGGTATTTATAGAAATATCCTAAATGTCCCTAGTCGATCATTATACTGGGAACTATAATGAATTAAGACTAGTGTGAGTCTTGATTGATGATCATATGATGATTATACATATAGGGATACGAATCAAGATCACGAGTACTTGTTAGGGAACAAAGTACTGGACCGACCTGCTATGCGAACATCACATGGATTTAGTCATAGTTGTTTCTCATGATAGGTATATTTTTCAATCCTCTGACTTGAGATTACCGGAGACTTCAACATTAGGAACACAGTGATTTGACACAATCAAACGTTGTTTTTAACTGAACGATTATAAAGGTTGTGATTGGTTACTGTGTGAGCAGTGTGATGAAGTTGTGTAATCAAGATAGATTTTGTCCTTCTCATATAAAGATAGATATCCAGTGGACACCTCGATGTGTTAGACTGTTAAAAGGCCTAGTCTAAGTGAATTGATATTGATCAATGTCACTTGGATGTTTTCAGTCTACCTAGAGATCGAGACTAGTACGATTGAACATGTTGGATGACAATTCCATGCCTTATGTTTGATCAAGAGGATATCGTGTGACAAAATGATGTTATATACACTATTGATTAGGTTGTATCGATTTGATATTCGTACAACTCGGGTAGTCATAATGTCTTGCTAGAGGCCGCTTATGACTTGTATACCAAAATGTGTTTTGGTACACTGCCAACGTTGTATAAGCATATTGGGTCGCACACTAAGAATGGTTTTGCGAGATTTTAAGATGGTTCAGAAAAACGAATTTTATATGATAAAATTCATGACAGAAACGTCATTGTGGTGTATTACACTTATTCTTCTTTAAGTAGGGGTATATGTGTAATTTACTTAACCGTCTATATACAAGGGTTGTATAAATAGACGCTTTAAGTTAGAACACACGTAGGAAAGATTAAGGGCCGAAACTCTATTTTTGTTTTAGAAACAAATTAGGGTTTTCTTACGGTACGCTCTGGATCGTTTTGGAGAAAAACAAAAAGGTTTGGTATTCTCTCGAAGCTAGCACTTCGAATCTCTACGCC
This sequence comes from Stephania cephalantha, assembly GCA_039657325.1. Classification (NCBI taxonomy): domain Eukaryota; kingdom Viridiplantae; phylum Streptophyta; class Magnoliopsida; order Ranunculales; family Menispermaceae; genus Stephania; species Stephania cephalantha. The sequence goes on along the minus strand of CM077573.1, from coordinate 9,127,823 downwards.
ATTTTTAATGGAATTAGATTCGGATCCTGTTGGGGTTTTTGTCAAAATTGTTTTGTAATTTTCGTTGCGCATGAACCCCAAAACCCAACACCACTGGCTTCATAGGAAAACCCAACGAAAGGAATGTTATGCGGCACTGAAACTGGATATGAGCAAGGCCTACGACCGTGTGGAATGGCAGTTTCCTGTTGGAGTTATGGAGTGATTAAGCTTTGATCACAGATGGATCAGTCTAATGCAGATATGTTTCACATCTTGAGGTATACATTCCTAGTGAGCGATCATGAAGTTGGGCTTATTGTACCTACAAGGGGGCTGCGACAGGGTGACCAATCTCACTATATTTGTTCCTCTTTAGTGCTAAAGGACTTTCATTAATAGTTTCAAATCAGCAACGTCTTGGGAACTTGCATGGGTGTCGAATAGAAAATAGTGCACCAGTAATCTCCTATCTTTTCTTTGCTGATGAATCTTAAATGTTTTTTAAAGCAACATCTCAAGAAGCTGAGTCGTTAAAGACATCCTTCGTTGTTATGAGGAGGCATCCGGACAGGTGGTGACTTTTAAAAAATTGTAATATGTTTTAGCAGAAATGCACCTCAGTCCATGCAGAACGAGATATGCAACACTTTGCAAGTTCAACAATCAAACCAGACTGATTCTTATTTGGGACTCCCTAGCAGAGTGGGGGGGAACAGAGAAATAGTGTTTGCATACATTCATGAGAAAATGAGGAAAATGTTATAAAGCTGGAAGGGTAGAACTCTATCAAGAGCAGGGAAATAAGTACTAATCAAAGTAGTGATACAGTTCATCCCCTTATATGTAAGGAGTGTTTTCCTACTCCTCCGAAGGCTTTGTGATCAGTTAGGAAATATTGATGAATAAATTATGGTGGATATTGGATGTTGATATGCATGGTGGAATTAAATGGGGCTCGTGGAGTAAGCTGTGTATTCCAAAGAAATTTGGTGGATTGGGTTTACGACGTGTAAAGGAATTTAACAAGGCTATGCTAATGAAACAGTTATGGAGACTGCTCACCCACCTTAATTTTTTGTCTGCTAAGCTACTAAAGGTGGGGTACTTTCCTAATACACATCTATTTAAGGCAGGTCTCTGTCGAAATCCAAGTTATATTTGGCGTAGTATGATGGATTCCCATAGAACACTAGTGCAGAATTGTCGATGGAAAGTGGGTGATGGTACCTCCATTCGTATATTCAAAGATCCCTGGCTCCCTAATATTTCAAACCTAGTTGAATTAGATGAGGCTACGGTGGATCAATTGTTTAGCATGGAAGGAAAAAGTAGGGATGGGGACATACTCATAGATACCTTTGAAGAGAGAGATAGAAATTTCATTCTATCTATTATGCTAAGTAGTAGGAATGTCTATGACAAATGGATGTGGCGTATGGATTCGAAATGTACTTATACAGTGAAGGGAGGGTACAAAGAATTAATGGGGACTTTTCAGCAGAGCATGACCCAAATCTCTTTGATTATTGGAACAAGTTGTGGTATTTGAGAGTCCCACCAAAGGTTAAGAATTTTATGTGGAGAGCAATACAAAATACCCTCCTAACTGTAAGGAATCTCTGTAACATGCGAGTCCCTATTGACTTAATGTGTACTCTGTGTCGGGGAAGGGAAGAAAATGTTCATCATGCTTTTGTTCAATGTGAGACGTCATCCCAATGCTAGCAGTTTCTTCATATCGATACCACTACAACAATTGGTCTTTCGTTTGATCAGTGTGTGAGAAACCTATTTGAAACATGCTTTAGAGTAGTATTGGAAGTGATTACGGTGGTATTGTGGGGCATTTGGAATAATCAAAACTCTTGGTTCTGGAAGAATCGTCAATAGACTACCACCGAAATTGTAGAGTATGCAAAATCTTTCTTGCTGGCATGGAAGAATGCTCGTGGTGGATGGTCTATTTGGGGGAGAGGGAGACTACTACAAAGGCACTGAAATGGCAGAGACTACGTATGGGATATACAAATTGTAATGTGGATTCATCTATCAATGTGAACAATTTTTCAAGCTCGTCTAGGGCGGTTTTATGTGACGAGGAAGAAGGTTTTGTGGCTGCGTTGGGTAGATCATATGACGTTATTCATAAACCCAGAGAGGCAGAGGCGATAAGACTTAGAGAAGTTATGAGTTGGTTGAATTCGAGGGATGACCAATGAGTAGTAGTGGAGTTGGATGCACAATTGTTAGTCCAATCAGTTCGGAAGAGCTTAATAGATAATTCATATTTTGTAGTCGTGATTGGGGATTGTATTGAGTTGTTAAAGAACATGAGATCATATTATGTGTGTTTTGTTTGTATTGCAAGGGAAGGTTATTCTATGTCTAGTCGGAAAGAATGGTGTACTGTACCTTCTTTCCTTGCAATTGTTTTGTCTTCAGATTTGGAATAACATGAAGCTAAGGTTTTTTATCAAAACAAAAAAAGTCGAACCCGCAATTCTTCAACCTTGCTTTTGCCAAGGTGATATGCTTTGGCAGGTTTTACAAGTTGGTTAGTACAATTAGGGACAAGATAGATACATATAATATACTTACTAGTTTTGCACGTGGCGGTATCAAAAGCTTACTCATTAAATATGAGTGCAGCTATGTGCACTCTGGCTGTTTCTCAGGGCACCCCGATGATCAGGGCACTCAATCAATTCTCAAGGAACCCCGTCAAGTTTCCTAAATTGCCCTTTGGTTAAAAAATGAGCACCCCACCCTTGATAATCAGGGCACTCCGGCTGTTTCTCAAGGCACCCCAACTGTCTCGATCCCACGGGTTCGAGAAACAACATGCAGTCTCAGTTCCACATGTCCGAGATCATTCTTTAAGTCTCGGTACGCAATGATCGTGACCAGTACCACAGAGTACATACATATATATGGTTTCGTTTGCTTTAGTCCGAGACTCATGCAAGAGTGTCAGCTTGATACAACCGAGACCCTATGTAGTGTCTCGGTCCTGTATGGCCGATTACTTCACGTCTCTTGTATAGTTTGAAAAATGAAAAAAATATAGAAAAATCAAAAAAACAAACATTATCTTGTTCTACAGCTACCTCCCACTCTTTTTCTTCACCCATTATACGTTAACAGTAATGCAAACACACCGAATCTGACAAACCCTACAATACAAACCACATTATTATCTCCTCCAAAACCAATCGACTGAGTTCATTCAACTCCGCGTACGTGCACTGCTAAGGATCCATTTCACTTTTGAGAAATTTGGAGGATTGGAGGTAGGTTGCGCAGGAATGGAGAAGTTTGGCTACGTGAGTGCATTGATTGCGTTGGGATGACAGTTTTGACATTTCCTTCTTACCCCAATTTTTACAACATTTTAGTTGGGTGCCCTGATCATTATACAGGGTGCACATAGCCGCACTCTTAAATAAACTTGTAGCTAGCACTTTAGCCATGCACATGGCAAATTAATTAACACTAGTATAGAAACCATGGATCTCGGATCAATCTAGAATCAGTTAAAAACATGATACGAGGTATATATATATATATATCTAAACACATATAATGTCGACTATGCTAATATTTTTTGTTCTTGTAAAGGAAATTTCATACTACTGTACAAACAATATCGCCGGTTATGCATTCAAAGCATTCCACTCGTTTCCATTCAACAAATGACGATAAAAGATCTCTCGATCAGGTAGATTATTTCTGCAAACTAGACACTAAATTAGACACAGCAAAGGCTGCAGAGCCACCAACCACACAAACGATGGTCACTACGATCTGTGCCACCACCTCCCACGGATACTCCTCGGGCACTAAATACACAAAAATCGGGGCAAAGCCCAACAAGATCAAGCTCAATCCCAATAGACCCCCGGGTGTTCCCGGGTCTGTAGCTGTTGAAAACACGCCCAGCTCTTCTGCCTTTGAGAGCAATCCCAGTTTCTCTATAGATGATAGGGACAACCCGAATTTCTCGGCCGCCGAGAGCAAGCCCGCCTTCTCGGCCTTTGTCAGGAGCCTCAACTGCTCCACACGTGTTAGTAATCGCACCGGTGGCCCGTTCACTGTGGTGGCGTTCCGGGGGCCTGGTTCACCGAGCGGGAACACCTTCGAGGCCTGCAAAACGCATGTGGATATGCATTAATTGGAATACATGCGAACGCATCTCCAAGAATATATGTGATTTTTGAATGGGACAATGTTATTTGTTAGGTAATTTGAGTGCATACATTGGATACACAATTGTGTGGATTTCATTAGGATACGCGTCACACGTATCCTAATAAAATCTATGTATCTAATGTATGTACCTAAAGTACATCAAAAAATCATTTTCCTTTTGACTATATGTGCCACAGGTAAAGCATTTTTGAGAAAAAAAAAATGAGACTTTCAATAGTTATGGAGTTGGAGCCATAGAGTGAGTGACTCTACAAAATATTGCATATCAAAAAAGGGTTCGAACACTCGGGATTATCTAAGAGAACACGATTCAATATTATCAGAAATTCTAAATAAAAAAATGTTTTCATGAGATTAGTCGAATCAAAATGAGGAGGTGTTGAAAAAAGTTCAACCACCCGTAATTATAAAAAAAATGTTATACAAAATTAATCTTGGATCATTTAGCGAACAATTAGTCACTTTTTTAAAACAGATTAATTAGTCACTTTAATTTCTCTGCCTTTATTTGGTTAGGGGTGGAGTTAACTCCCTAGAGATAATTTGCAAGAGAGTTGGAACTAATTTTATTTGGCTGTCTAACTTTCCTGCAAGTTATCTTTCAAATCACACCCAATGGTGAGAGATAACTCTCTCTTCCTCTCTGAGAGAATTATCTCCCTAGATAATATTGGCAAAACTGCGTCTTATAAATCCTCACTTGTGTAACGTTATGTTGGTTCTTTTATTGCCTTCAATATGTTTTATTCTTTTATCAACCTTAAAAATGTTTTATTCTTTTTATAAAAACTCAAATGCTTGTTATTAATCCATGAATATAAAGATTAAATAAATAACTCATTTAAGAAAGTATTTTTTATAAAAAGTATTTATCAAGTAAAAGAAATATTTTTAAAAATTATCATTAGTTGTATTTATTATATTTACTATTAATAATTATTAAAATATTAACTCAATATTTATAAAAATATTTATAATTATCTAATGTTGTTTAATGCTTTAGTAAATAATATTTTGTTTTGTTATTTAGTTCAAGTTTTTTTTTTATTTCTGAATACATAAATAGTAGTGAATGCAGTGAAAACAATAATGTATTTTTTTCATATTAAAAATATATTTGAAGGGTATTTATGTCAATTTTCACGTTTTATTGTTTTTAAAATTTGCAACTTCCCTGTAAGTTCAAAGTTGAACCAAACATTAAATATGAACTAACACTGTGAGTTAACTCTAGAGAGTTATCTCCGCCCGTAAGAAAACTAGCCCGTAAATTGACAAAAACGAACCAAATGAGGCCTCTATTGTCAAATACGTCTCGAAGTACCAAAGAAACAATATAAGGTAGATCTAGCAATAACTTACTCCTTCCAATAAGGATATTGTCAAATTCGGTATTGTTTGCTTTCTTTCGGCTCCGTTGTCTTCTCTTCTCTTTCTTGTTTGGATTTGAAGGGGTTACGACATAAGAGAGCTATGAGTTAATCTTGAAGAAGAGGGAGTTGGGAGATCAAGGCGCGATGCGTCCTCTGATTTTCTAGAGATTTTTGGGTGTTCCCTCTTATGTTTACCTCTCTATGAGCAACATGTGATGATTGTTCTTGTTGTTTTGGTGTTTTTAGCTTATCCCTTGTAGGGCCCTTTTTTTTTTTCTTTTGTTAAGGCGATCTGTCCGGTAGAAATTGACGTTTCTTTCCTATCCACTGCCCCGAGTGGCCTTCGATGGTGGTTTGGGAAGAGGTTTCGTTTGCCTCTATTTCTCAAGGAAACCGATCTATATTATTGTATCTACATATCTCAAGGAGATCGATCTACATCGTTGTATCTAAGTTGTAATAATTCTCACAATTACTTGCAATGAATTTTATTTTATTGTGCCTTAGACAAAAAAAAAAAAAAAAAAAAAAACCATCTCGATAGAGGACTGCATAGCACTTTGAGTTGTGTCTCACACATCTCAATGTATTCATTTGCCAAACTCCAAAACTTGTGCGACTCAGTTGTGACATTTAATTGTCATCAAACTATATCCCTAAATTCCTAATTGCGAAGGCCTCAAAAAAAAATTCCCAATATATATTTCCCCAATATTCTTAAATTCGTTTTTTTTTTTTTTTTTCTGATATCCCCAATCTTGGACGATGCTAACTTGGTCGCACTAACTAATTACGAGGGATTTAAAAGATTTAAAACGTACATCATCAATTGCGTTAAATTAAGCACAATGTTTTTTTTTTTTTTTTTTTTAAATAAAATTAAGCACAATGTTTGAATAGTTGAATTGATGGAGTTGACGTAATAGTAGGTACTGACCTTTTTGGGTCGCGCGGCGGCTGATGAAGTGGTGCTCGGTTTCTGGGCAGCCATGGCTCGAACGAAAGCTGGTCTAATTCTGGAAGTGATGAATGGAACAGATTTGGCGCAGCAGCCACCAACACGCACTCCCATAGTAGTCTCCATGGCTTACTACTTTCGAGGGTGAGGAGTGAGAGCTGTTTAGTGGGCGAAATTAGAAAGGCAGTAGAGATAAGATGGGGAGCGCATGAGGACACGTGTCGAAAGATGTTTGGCTGGATGTATCTCGTGATGAGGCTTTGCTCTGCTTTCACATCTGACGTTTCGCCTCTTTTGAGTCGTTAGATGTACACTGAAAAACGTTTTTCAAGATTTCTGACATATCTGATGACTTCTGTTAATTAATTTACCCATGGTGCACTCCACAACGACCGAGTTCCTTGTGATTCGTAAGTGAACATCTCGATGTGCGTCCAAACTCCAACACCGTATACAAGCACTAGGGGAGTCAATTTTTAGTCAGACCCGCACGGCCTGGTTTTGTTCGACTAAAATTCTTGAGGCCCGCTAAGGGCACCCCGCCGTTTCATGAAGGCACCCAAATATTTTGTAAAAAATCCAGCGAAAATGGAAATGACCATTTTGCCCCTTAATATATATTGATTCAAACCCACAAACCATTTTGAAAAAGAAACAAGAGCACCCCACCACCAAGATCTTTGCACGTCCATAAAGCGACATCGCGTTTGGCGAGCGTTTATCGATTCTTACGGCTTGACATCATCCGACAGCGAGGTAACAATGTTTGACAACCATATGATGCTTTGATGGAACTGTTAATTTGATTAAAACTGTGAAAATGATGATTTGTTTGTCAACGTAGGGTTTGATAAATTGGACAAATCCGAACTTGTTTGCACCATATAATGGAAGATTGTACTGCTATGGTGCAAGATGAGGTTGAACTTGAGGTAATTTTTGAAATTTAATGTGTTTTTATGCGGTTAATCAAATTTTCTGGCGATGTGCACGATTGATTCGGCCTCGTGGGATCGAGATGTAGAGCAACGTCTCGGTCGGAAAGGACTGAGATGTCTACGTAGTTGACGGAATGGAGTGAACGATACATAGTAGCAGTCTCGGTATGGGACGACCGAGACTACTGAGGAACTCTCGGTTGTACGTGAGCGAGTCTCTGCTTATAGTGTCAGACCTGTACAACCGAGAACCTGTTTTTTGGAGTTTTTTGGTGATTGTGCTGTACATTTTGGTTGATTATAATGTAACACTGATTGTATTGCAGGTAATGTCGGTTTCTACCTTATTTTCAGACTACAAGGACACGTTTACACCTTGTAGGCCATTCCCCTCTAGAGAAGCGCTATTTCATGGCTTCAAATGATAGGCCGGGAGAACATGTTTGTGCTAGTGACAAAGCACTCTGATGCCGGGGGCATTAAGCGCAGGGGAAGGGTGAAACTTGCGTGTGAGAGGTCTGGAACATATAGGGGAATGTCTCAGAGAGTAGGGAAGGGGAAAGCGGCCAAAGTTTCTTTGAAAGCAAGAAATAAAGAAGAAGAGGAAATGGGGAGGACTCAAATTGGTACGAAGAAATGTGGATGCCCTTTCCTTATCAACATAAAGGAAAATGCTGACTCCTTGTGGTATGTCACAGTCATATGTGGGAGGCACAATCACGACCCCGCAAAAAACTTGGACGACCATTCATTTGCCTAAGATTGGATAAGGGGGAGCAGAAGGTTGTGGTGCAGATGACAAAGGGGAATGTGAAGCCAAGAGACATCCTAAATACGTTGAAGCAAAGAGAGGTTAGAAACGTATCGACAATGCAGACAATATATAATGCAAGACAAAAAGTCCGAATTGAGGATGCGGGTGGGAGGACTCAAATGCAACAAATGTTGCACATCTTGGAGAAGAATAAGTGGATGTCCTGGCATAGGAAGCATCCCGATACGAATGTTGTCACCGATGTATTATAGTCACATCTCGACTCAATAAAGTTGTTTAGGTGTTTCTCATCTGTAATTTTGATGGATTGCACGTACAAGACAAATAGGTACCGAATGCCTTTGTTGGAGGTTGTTGGCATCACTTCTACGCATTTGACGTTCTCCGTTGGGTTTGCATTCATATCATCGAGAGAGTCATGCGAATTATATTTGGGCACTTGAGAACTTGAGATCCATATTGGATGGGTGGCCTAAACCCGACGTGTTTGTTACCGATAGGACTTAGCCCTTATTAGTGCCATTGAAGAAGTATTTCCGTCATCGTCTCACCTCCTTTGCTCTTGGCACATCAACAAAGTAATATTGACCAAGACTAAGAAGATGTTTGGGGAGAACGATGGTTTTGCGCGTTTCATGGATAAGTGGACGAATGTATGCCAACTCGGATGCCTTATTCGAAGTTAGGCTGAATGACTTGCGTTGCGAGTTTGGGAATGTCAAGGGTCTTACTGAGTACCTGGACAACACATGGGTAAAGAAGTACAAAGAGAAATTTGTCCCCGCATGGACAAATAGAATTATGCACTTTGGGGAAACAACAACGCAGAGGGTTGAGTCTGCGCATTCCACTCTGAAGCTACACCTTGGCAACAGTCAGGCCAATTTTGAGACTTTGTGGAATGTGGTTTATGGCATCCTTAGAATCCAACACAACAACATCAAGGCATCGTTTGAGCTCAGTTTGAATGTAGTCCAACACGAGTACATTGATGAGTTATATCGACGATTGCGTGGTTATGTCTCTCAACGAGAGCTTAAGCTAATTAGAGATGAATTGATACGTGGAGAGGATGTTGGTCACGACTCCACTCGTTGTGGTTGCGAGATACGTACCAAGCATGGCCTTCCTTGTGCACATGAGCTAAACCATTATAAATTTGCTGGGTCGCCCATCCCTCTCGATGACATTCATGTTTACTGGCGAAAGTTGAGTATGATACCTGAGAATCATGTGGATCGGTCTGGATACAACGTGCACGATGAGATTGAACGGGTGTTGCACAAGTTTCATGCTTGCACTGATGAGGACGATCGCCTCAAGATTATTCAGCAGCTCAAGGAGATTAGTCGACCTTCGTCTACACCGGGTGTTGTGCCACCGGCGAAAATAAAGACAAAGGGAAGGACATCGGGGTCTTCAATCGGAAGTAAGGCAGGATCGAAGAGAAAACACGATAATGACGATTATTCCACGACTAGATTGCCGAGCGGATTTGAGTACGTGCTTTCCACAGAAGAGGCATCTAGTTCGAGGAAGAAGAAAAGCAAAGTTGTTCCTAAAATGCGTCGTGCCAGTCGACGCACGCAAAGTGCATCTAACATGGCTTATGCTCATTACATAGAACCGGATTGGTTGCCACATGTTGAGGGCACTATCGATGTGGTAGCCGATGAAAATTGTGGATATCGGTGTGTTGCCTCTGGGCTTGGGCTTGCCGATGTAGACGGTTGGAGGATTGTTCGTAGAAGGATGTATGATGAGATTATCGGGTATGAAGACCTATGGCGGGAAGTGCTTGGCACGAGTTACGAGACTGTCAAGATTGCTGTGCATTGTCCGATAATCAAGTCGGTGCATCTTTCAAAGAATGGTTGACACTTCCAGACATGGGATTGTTAGTATCCACTGCATTCAATGTCATTCTTGTAAACCTCTCGCATGGGAGTGCCTCGACATTTCTACCTCTACGTAGTGCTCCACCGTTGTCGTTGCACGGCAGAGTTATTATTGTCATGATAAATGACAGGAATATCCATTGGGTTAGGGTAAGTTCTCCTAATGATTTTTTTTGAATTGTTATGTTTCCCCCCTAATCGGGTTTGTGACAATATCTTCTATGCTTGCACTGTTCACTTTGACAGGTGAAGTTGGGTGTGAATGCTCCGTTGCCATCCTTATATCCATCGTGGGACCGGTATGTTGAGGACTGCGCCAAAGGTTGGCGAGATGGATTCGTAATTCGAGATATTGCGTCCCTTGCAACTGTTGATGAAGGCACCACCATGGTGGTAGATTTAGGTACACCGTAGTATAAAACTTGTACCTAGCTATGTTGATGGTTGTACATTTTGATTCTTGGAAACTTAGTTTGAATGTTATATTGATATATAATGAGTTAAGTCTTGGTGCAAATTGTCGTATTGTTGTACATTTTCATTATTGTAAAGTTAGTTTGAATGTTATATTGATATATAATGAGTTAAGTTTCGGCGCAAATTGTCGTATTGTTGTGCATTTTGATTCTTGTAAACTATGTTTGAATGTTACGGAGGATCTATAATGAGTTAAGTTTCGGTGAAAAATGTCGTGTCGGACCTGATTGTCCGTGCCCGACTGTATAGTCTCGGCCGTAGTCCACCGAGAACAAACGTGACGCATCTCTCGTCGACCTATGCGCGACCATACGCATGGATTCTCGGCCATGAGTTACCGCGAGTTTATCACACATCTCGTTACCGGCACACCGAGAGCATTTGGTCGACATGTTCAACAACTGCACATGAATAGCTCGTCGACCAGTCCCCGAACGTACTGGCACAATTTCGGTTATGACTCACCGATAATCTCAGATAAGTTTCGTGCATTAGTAACCGACACATTGGAAAAAATAGGATTAACAGACATTCTCGGCCAGGCCACACCGAGAATCCAGCGTTTGTTTCGGTTGGTCGCAACCGACAACTCAAAAGAGGTGTCGGACCTGAATGACCGAGACACGATCTGACCAAAAAAAGTATATGTTAACTAAACCAAAATGACCAAGATAGAAGCCAACATCCTGAATATCAACTATAAGAAATGTAGAACAGCAAGTAATGTAAAACATATATCCAAACTATGATAAAACATCATCCAACATACAACTACTCTACCAAACAGTCATAAAACATGAGGTAACATTCATCCAACACACATCAAATGTATCAAACTGTCATAAAATATTCATCAAACATTCATGAAACATTTATCAAAGTATCCAAACAATAAAATAAATTTCTATGTTCCCTCAAACACTCTATGCTCATTGATTTGGTTTCTTCAAATTCTTCCTTTGGTACTCCTTCCCAAGCATTCTCTTCGGAGGGCGAGCATCGACCGTGGCGGGAGGAGCATTGGCCGGGGTGGAGTGTGTAGAAGTGCTACCATGCTGGGACTGCCTCGGGCCTGCTTCGGTAGGGGCGGATGTGGCGGTTGTGCCGGTTGCGGTCGCCGGAGTGGTAGTCGTTGTGGTGGGACCTATACTCCTCCCCGAAAGGAAATTGACGATATCACTCGCCATTGTCATCGCAGACTCAAACGTACACAACTCTAGCGGGGGGTCCATCCATTGTAATGCCGCGTCCAACGCACGCCTATTACGCTGATGAAAATAATCGGGTTAGTGTTAATGTAAAACATATCGGGATGAAAACATAGGACATGTGGGCATGCATAATACATATAACCATTTCAATACCTCCAGTAGCTCGTTGTCTGCGATGGTTGTGGCGACCATGTCCTGGTCCTCAAGGCTCGGATTTGTGATCACGGGATGAGACACTTTGAGGAACCAAGGTAGGTAGTCCGGTGTAGCCAAAAACTCGAACTCTGCCTTGTCACCACGAACTTCGGGAGCCAACAAATGGTTCCTCCATCGCTCACAATTGTCTTGCTGAAACCCATACTTGACCGAGTATTTGTTCGCAGATGGGCCTCGATGTGCTTCCAATGAACGGTATGGAGGATCTGGTATAGATTGCATGTGGCCAAACTGTCTCAGAATCCTCTCCGGATGGTAGGGCCCCACCACATCCATGTACTTAATCGTCCCACTGTAAAAGGCCATCGCCTGCACAACTCCATTTTCCCTGTAATTCACATATGGGTCCCAAGTGACCTAATCAAAATGCAACAACCATTGTTAGTAACAAAAAAAAAAACAAAAACATCATTCATCACAGGGATGTGGATAACCATCTCACCTCACTTGGGCGCGCCTATCCAACGTCCTCCTAATGGACCCGAGCTTGTCAACATTCATCACGCGTCTCGTGCTTTTGAATCCATCTCATAGACACGAGGTTGCACGTAGTCCATGTATTTCACATTGGGTGTGGCGAGACCAAGTTTGAAATGGTCGTACACCCATCCCCGCAAATACATACAACGTTAGTTAGTCCGCAAATGCAAGTTGGCGTAAAAATGATACCAAAAACAATGTAAGTCTATTTTATAACAAACCTCAAGCAATGTGAGGTAGCCGGCAATCGAGACACTTGCACTGACTGGAGGCGGACCCCAGTGTCGATACAAGTAGGCCAACGCAATTTGCCTCATGCGTACTTTCCCACGTCGTCCAAGTCTTCAAGAAGCTTCAAGTAGCGCGATAGACACACCCGAGACCCACTCTTATCGGCAAATAGGGTGCAAGACAAAATATACAACAGGTACGCTCGGGCTGTGCATTCCACAGGAGGATAATTTGTGGGTCTCGAACCAGCTTTGGGGCACCAACGACTCTTCAACCAACATTTGCGCACTGTCAGCCCCTTGCTGATATTCACCTCCTCCTCAGCCTCATTGACGCTAACCCCGAGTAGTTTCGAGACCATCTTAATAGCGTCCGAGCGAGATTCCTCCGTGTACCTCGCAAAGTTCTCAACTGCCACGACTTTGCCCGTCACATGAATCTTCAGGAGGAAGCTCACATCCTCTAAGGAGATAGACATTTCACCAAAATGTAAGTGAAATGTGTTCGTCTCCGGCTGCCACCGCTCCACAAATGCAGAGATAACCTCTTTGTTGGCCTTGCGGTATGAACAATCTATCAGCGTATTCAACCCAGAACGCTGAATATTCCTATGAAGTCCCTCCGTGTCAGGGTGGCACGACTGTAAATCACATTCTTGTATCTGAGCTCCGTGATTGATACACTCGAGAACCGGACGCTCCCGCAACAAAAAAACACATCTCGTCATATTTGTGAAAAGCCTGAGTTTTAAATTACTCCGTTCAATGAAATTTTAATTACCTCATTGTTCCGAATCGCTAATGCGACATAATCCTTAAAGCTCTTCAACAACGCACCTTCTATATGACCACCGGGGAAAGGAGCACGCATTTCAACAGGCACTTCTGGCTCTCCTTCATTATGGCCAGCTCCACCACTACTACTCCCGCCCACATTACGATCGGTTTACGTCGTGTTCCCCGCCGACGACGAGTCATCTACTAGACTCGATGCATGACCCTCCTCTTCCCTGGGCAACAACAACATCCTTAGGTCGCCGAGTGTCGATGTTCGAACCCTCATCGTGCAATTCTAACCTTGCACGATTTCCATCTACCTTAACCTTTCCCTTAACATCTTCCTTCTCCTTCTTTTTTTTCCGGTAAGATCTTTGTCGGGGTCGCCGGCCGCCTCCCCGGTTGGCCCTCGACACCTCAACACCAGCCTCCTCCCTTGTCACCGGTGCTTTCAAACGAGCCATACCCGAAAACAAGACAACATATAAGCGCCAAGAACATAACCAAAAATCAAATTACTAAAAAAAAGTTCAAAATCATCATTTTCTGATGTCTCGGTCAAGCAGGTTCGTGAAATAATCCATATTCTCGTTCACTCCTGACCGAAAACGGGTCAACTATCTCGACAATATACAACCGAGATCAATGAAACATTCTCGGTTGTACACCACCGACATGCCATACCCAATTCAATTCCCCTTACTCTCGTCCTGTGCCTACCGAGTCGACTCTAACCCTCTCGGCAATGTACAACTGAAAGATGGAGTACATTCTCGGTTGTACACCACCGACACAACATTACCTAACACTAATTGTAGCTCTCGTCATGTCTCGACCGAGATAATACATGTAATCTCGGCCATTCGTAATCGAGACTCGTGAACTCTTCCCGCCGCCTGCACAGGGCCGAGACGACGAGTTGCCAAAAATTTACTTTCTGTCTCGGCCATGCTTGGCCGAGACAGTAAACACACTCTCTGGCCTGTGTGGCCGAGATCCGCGATTTTCCAAAAATGGAAACCTTGAACACACCGCCACACATACATTACAACTACTCTACCAAATATAACTTAATTAGACTATCAACGTACCTTGAAACGATCGATTTCGCGCCAAATCAGTGTGTACGACGAACTTCAACCGAGCTCTAATTTGGAGACGAAATCGCCCAACACCCCGAGCCTACAAACTGGAAAAACCTCATACAACGAAGGAGAAAACACGGAGACGGACGAAAACACACGATTTCCGGGAACCATCGCAATGGCCGATCCTCAACGAATTCGTTCTTCCTCAAGGAGTTCGCTGGTGGGGGTGGTGGGGGTGGTGGGGTGCGAGAGTTTTGAACGAGGGGTATTTTGGGAATTTCGGGTCCAATTTTTGGGTGCCCCGGGTAAATTGGTTAGTGCCCTCATTAACAGGGTGCCTTCATGAAACGGTGGGGTGCCCTTAGCGGGCCTCAAATTCTTTTTGAATTCTGATCGAGTCTTGACAAGTCTTCGATGTCCAAAATAAAATAAGGGTCTATCCTCTTGGCCCGAATTTCAAAAAGTATTTTTTTTTTTGAAAATATACTTCGGTATATAATTCACTAAAACAACAATAAAAATAAGAAAAATACATAGCTTATATAAAAATGCACTATTTTAATTTGAAAACTTTAGCTAAATTGTTTGAGACAACATTATGCGTTTTTTCTTTTAATAGAAAAATATTGTTATGTCTTGTAATTTAAAATAATATTAAATACAACTTAAAAATTATTTTTTAAATTATTAGAGAAGATTACGTTACGAAAAATTTATAATGATTTTATTAATTAAAAAAACTTTTAAACATAAAATAATTTTTAAAAAACTTAATAAATTCATATATTTAGACAATCCTGAATTTAAAGTAATCCGAGTATGTCAAAGATACATTTGTCTGAATTTAAAATCGAGTGAGAGTATAAATAATATAAATGCTTGTTTATGTCAAGGCGGCCAGACCCGACCCGTCGAGACTTAGAAAAATTGACTCCCCTAACAATAACTATACATAACTTGTGTAGAACAAACCGGCCAAAGCACAACATCACGTAAAACCCTAAACCCCGCAAGGAATCGGAGCACAGCCTCTTCAATGGCGAACCCTTCAATTTCGATTGAGAAGGTGAAGGACTTCTGCTACTCTCAGTTCAACGACGACGAGAAATGGGCCTTCAACTCGGTACTTCCTTTCATTTATTCAATCCTTAATTCCTTCCCGTCCACGGTTTCGTTGCATAAATTAACGACCTTTTCTGCGTGTCGTAAATTAGGGTTCTTTGTAGTTTTTCTGTGAAGCATTTCTTCAAATAAAGTTCATGATAGCTACGAGTAGTTGTAGGATGTATTATGTAGATGTCGATTTCCTAGGGTTCGAAATTGCACGAATCGATGTGGTTTTCTCCATTTAGGTTTTGTTTTGATTTTTTTAACAACTGTAGGTGATGTTGTTAGATATTTGCATAACGGGTTTACGCACTAACAAACAACATAACCAGAGTCCCAAATTAATTGGGTCGGCTACATGGATCAAACTTTTCCATTGTGCTCGATTTAGTGCAATTGATGGTGAGTTTTCTAAACAATTCAAATCCCTCCTAATTAATGCGTTCCAAGTTAAGTTTGGTCTACCCCTACCTCGTCGAATTTCTTTAGTTTCTATTGAGTAAAGTTTTCTAGTCGGGTTTGTGCACTCACCGATTTGCTGAAATGCATGCATTGTGCATTGGTTACTTGTTCTTTCCACATTGACCAGTTGTTTGCTCGAGATTCCTGTAAATTTCTTCGTCTCGTTGTGTTTGTCACATGGTTGAATAATTAAATTGTTCGTGATCGTGAGGGTTAGGCACGAGACGCTAAATTTATTTTTAATGTTTCGGTACTTTATTAAGAGTCGAGAATATTGTTGTTAGTCTTTGGTTGGATTGCGTTTGTGGAGTCAAATAGTGTTTTCTCAATGTGGCTTCAAAGTTTGTGAAGGAAAGAAGATACATATTTTGTTGTATTTCTCATGATTCCCTCATAAGAAATTAAAAACTTGTTCTTGCCTTCCTGAAAGTAGAAATAATTAATCTCGTCTATTTTTATTAACTCAAACCAAACGAGCTCGATCTTTATGTTTTTGATAGTTTCACTTGATTTAGGTAAAGTTGGATGAATGGAACTTGGATTTTGTTCATTCCAAATTTCGGCTTATAATTATTTTAAGGCTTAATGATCTAAATATAATAAGAGATTTTTATGTAGCATTTGTTACCTCCAAACTTCCAATAACTTATGATGCAAGTCTAGAAATCTTTCTAATATTTTAAATAATGTTTGTTTGCTTGTCTAGTGACAAAAGCACTGGGTAGGACTGCCGTCTCAACTGATCAAGAGTCATGACAATGATCATTATAGGACTCATCCTAAGCCTGTAAGCCACAACAGGGCCCTACTTGCTAAAGCACTCTGATATAATTCAGTTTTCTTCATACAACCATTGGAGAGAGCCTATGGTGATAAAACCTCAAATGGAGCTCTACTAGGATGTGGCTAACTTATGAACATTATTGACAGCCTGCGAAATTGGCCATCAACCATTCTCAAATCCTCTTTAATGCCATTTGATAGCACTATAAAGTATAAACTCTAAAAAGGCAACACAGTTGTAGGAATACTTGTTTTCGTTGATTAAGAACCTTTGTTGGTTAAGGATTCTTAGGGCCCGACAAATGATTCACAATTTCACATGTTCATTCTTTGATTGATTCTCTTCTCTTCATTTCCTTTTTTTTTTGAATATCTATAACAACACAAATCCACCTTGTTGAACACTACATGCGCTACATAGCTTGTCCCAAGTCCGGATTGAGGAGG
This sequence comes from Stephania cephalantha, assembly GCA_039657325.1. Classification (NCBI taxonomy): domain Eukaryota; kingdom Viridiplantae; phylum Streptophyta; class Magnoliopsida; order Ranunculales; family Menispermaceae; genus Stephania; species Stephania cephalantha. The sequence continues at coordinate 9,110,412 of CM077573.1, read as the reverse complement.
ATTTTGACACTCATTTTTCATACCCAAAAAGTAGGGGAGAGGCCCCAAGCCCATTTTCCATTCTTGAAAAATAAAGGATGGTTGCAATAGGTTGACAGCCAGCGTAAAACTTTTGTCACTTTTCATAAAATGGATCAAACTCATATAAACGTTGGGGCGTTCCCACCGCACTTAATCGAGCACAATGGAAAAGTTTGATACATGTAGCCGACCCCAATTAATTTGGGACTGAGGCTTTGTTGTTGTTGTTGTATCCATAACAACACAAATCTTCTTTTAATGGGTTAGGGCTGAAACTTATTCCAATATTAAGTTTAGGAATCTTCTTTGGAAGGATTGTCCCACCAATGAAGCTTAAGTTAGGCTCTCAGTTTGCGTCTTTTGAAGGATTCATTTTAGCAAGTACATATTTGATAGGCGAGTTTGGAAGCTTGACTCTTCCAAAAGAGTGATTGCAAAGCGACGCCTAGGCATTTCGGGACAAAACCGCCTAGGCAGGCAGTGTTCTGAATAATTTTTAAGAAATTGCAGGGGCTAATTACAATTAAGTTTAGTAAGATAAATGCCTACCAAATAGCAAGATCTTAACATAATTAATGATATACAAGGACCTAAAAGCTTATTAGTATCCTTAAAGTATATATTAAATATGGATTATGGTAGCTCATAGAGAATTATGGTTTCTACAGGACATATAAATAAATAAATAATAATTCAAGGGCTTCTAAATAAATATTGTTTTGGCCGCCTAGGCTCCGCCTCGTCTAGGCCTGGGAGATTGCCTAGGGATTACCTTGACGTCTTGCAAACCTTGTTGCAAAGTGCTTCTCATATCATTGCTATCTTGCCTTATGAATGAACCTTTCCAAACGTTATTCCCACTCGTTCATATGGAAATATCTAGGCTCCAGGCCCTCTTAAAAGTTAAAATTAAAAAGTTTTTCTTGACTTACTTCCCTAAGTAGAAGTAACACTTGCAACTTTTATGAAAAAGTAAACCATTTGTATCTCTTTTGGTTGGTGTATCCTTTGTATATCTAGTGGAGAATGCCGAGTTACCTTTTTCTTGACCTGATTTCTCTAGGAGAGAGTGGGTTAATGTTATTGGACATGAGCATTGATGTCATTCAGATGCTATTGTGGGAAAAATTGTATGGCAGCTAGGCGGTCTCCTTTTTAGTTGTCAATGAGCATTGGGATGGAGACCTTTAACATTCTTTGCAAAGAGCAATGAGCAAAGAATGTTAAAGGTCTTGAGCCTTGCTAAGGTTTAGAGTCCCTTTTGTGGATAGTTTGTGAGGAGTTTGCTTTTGGCTATATTGTTTTGGAACGACTTAAGAGGGGTGGCTGACAATACTTCATGTTTGAGTTTTGTAAGAGTAGTTGGGCATTTGGTTGTGGGTTTTTTTTTATATGTATGGTTGTTGTTAAGAGTCACTGACCTTTACTTTTATTCTTTACCAAATCAGCAAGGCAATTTTAGCAATTTATTAAATTTTATGGCCTGGTATCGACCTCTTCTAGATTTTTGATGGAGCAAATCTCATTTCACACTTAATTATTGGCTGAGAGTAGACCATCGACAATTTTTAACTACTACCCAATATGCATTTCTTATTGGAAATGCAATAGCAGCTTCCCAGATAAAAGTAATTAGCTATACATGTTAGATGATGTTAAGCGGAGGTGAAGTGATCAGCCCGTTACTTTTATTCATACGGTAACTTTTTGTTTCATCTTTTGTTTCGTCCACTAAAAAATACTATACTTCGAGATGATGAAGTGGTAAAATTAGGGGAAATAACCACTTTAGATACCCAAGATCAATCATACAAAATGATGGTAATATTGAGAATGATGTCACACACAGAATTCAAGCTGGATGGAAGAAATGGTGAAGTGCAACAGGGGTGATTTGTGATCGAAATGTCCTACTAAGTTAAAAGGAAAATTTCATAGGACCACAATTAGCTAGCGATGCTTATGGAAGTGAATGTTGGGCGGTAAAGCAACAACAACTGCATAAAATGAATGTAGCAGAAATGAAGATGCTTAGGTGGATGTGTGGTAAAAATTGTAAAGATAGAATAATAAATATAGAAACTCAAACGCAAGTATGAGTGGCACCAATTGACACAAAGATTAGGGAAGGGCGGTTCCGGTGGTTTGATCACCTGCAAAGACGGCCTACAAATGCTCTTACTAGAAAACTCGACTCAATAGAAATGGAGAAATTTGACGAGGTAGGGGCAGACCAAAGTTAACTTGAGACGCATTAATTTGGAGGGATTTGAATGGTTTGGAAAGCTTACTATCAATTGCACTTAATCGGGCACAATGGATAGCCTTAAGAGTTATTTCCTTGGTAACAAACACATTGACTATCAATCAATTTTATTTTTTATTTTTTATTAACAATAAAGAAACATAATTTGCCCACTTAGGACTCGAACCCCCAACCTCTTACACCTATTACCACATACCAAACCATTGGGCTACCTACTTGGTTGGTTGCTATCAATCATTTCCATCACTCATGATAATCCTCAATCTCGATTGAATAGTCCAAGTAGGTACTGCGCTCAATTGTGCTATGAAGGCTAGGATTATTGACCTTAACTTTCTTGTTCATGTCATCTGAATCATCAGTTAGGTATCCTAAATGGTTTGCATGATGATGTTGTCTCACATAGTGTTTGCATTATGTCTATCTGTAGGGTAATTCTCAATATCTCAGTCATCCTCAAATTGTGGTCAAATTTTATCAAAAGTTGATTTTGGCCTAATATTACATTTCCAATAGCCATTTGAGAATCATGTAGTGGCGAATCCTTTGAGCTGCCTTCTCAAAATCGTTCTTTTCTCATATTAGTATTGTTGTTAAATTTTATCCCTCTTAAAATTTATAATTGTCGAACACAGAAAAAGAATCAAGAGTTTTCTATCCATGACATTTACTTCCCAATCCAATATAAGAACCCATTTCACAAATTCAATTGTCTATTTTACTATCTTGATATGGCTTTAATTACCCTCATAATCATTTTTAGAAGGAAAGTTTCACGCATAGTAAAACTAGCGATGAGTCCATAAGATCAAAACCTTAAATATCACTCTTTACAACTCGCCTAAAAAAAACTCAAAATTTTGGGACAATTTTCTTTTCACAATTTCATATATACAATTTTTGACTTCATTAAATGTTAGAAACATTCACATGTCCATACAAACAATACACATTCATCAGAGCCAATTATAGGGGTTTTTAATGTGTACTTTTAACATGCCATATCCATTCTTATTATGATACTGATACGTGTCATATTTCTGTGCGTAAAGAATAAATTTTAACTCGAGAACATATGACGACCCGAATAAATTAAACCAGGTTTAGCTCTAATAATAGAGATTATCGACCTATAATTCGGTGTAAATCTCGGCTAAATCTCAGGCACTAGACCCCGAGACATGTTATATTTGTGTGGTGCATGTGTGTATTATTTTTTTATAAATACGCATTGCATAAGCATTTCATATTCACAAGGTTATGGCGTGATTTGCGGTGAGAACGAGGGTGGCTTTGAGACATGCGTTGAAGTGCAGTTATGGGATAGTCGGTAGCTTAGGCGAATTGGTAGCCTAGTTAAAGGAATAAGTTATATATTTTAAGTTCCTAAGCTAGGCAAATAATAAAATAAAATTTATTTAAAGCCTAAGTTTTCATGGAATTTAATTGAAAACCATAGACACACTGCGTAATGCGCGTTGACGCGGGGCGCCGGGTAGTTGAGGGTTAGAGTGAACCAAGTGGCTTAGTTGAGTTGTGGGACTTAATTAAATATATAATCCCTAAAACTAAGCTAGTTATTTGAATTAATGTTTACTTAAGGTAAGTGTATTAGGAAATTAATTCAATTAGCCTAAGTTGTGTGGAATTAATTAAAGGCCTTGATCTTACCTAGAGATTCGAATCTTGTGAGAATCCTAGGACCATTAGTGGAAGCTAATGGGATTTAGATGCTTTGAACCTATACCATAGATATGCCTCGAGATGTCGATCGAAATTGAGATATAGGGACATGGTCTAATCACCAAGTTATATAAATAGAGAAGTTTTTGTTGTTCATGCACAGAACATTCATTTCGAAGCAAGAGGAACCATCAAATTGGGCTGGATTTCTAGAGAATTAAAGGTCTTATAGTGCTAACTCAAAGGGATTCAAGGTTCATGGTTCCAATTTGAGACAAAAGCAAAGCCCTAGGTAATGAAATCCTTACTCTTTTAAGCAAGTTCCATGAAAATGAACTTATGCATTCACATTTTTTATTTCAAAATCAAGTTAAATGGTTGATATGGATAAATTAGAGAACTAGCTCACTGATTTCATCAAATTGAGGTAAGCTACCTCTAGTTTTAAGCAAGAAAGGAAAATTCGATAAATTTCACCGAATTTTAGGCAAAATTTATCGAGGTCAAAGGCACCGAAACGAAATCTACATGTTTAAAAAAAATACAAGATTCTTTATCCAAAAAAAAATTCGCCTAATTTTTGATAAATTTTGATGTTTTTGCAACTTATTGACAAAGGTACTAAAAAGAAGCAAAAATTGCATAAAATCGATCAAAAAATCGATAAAATTTGGAAATCCTAAATTTTAGGTACTTATCTCTTTCAATCAATTTCTTCAAAATGTCTCTCTTTGTAGGATCCTCTCCACCTCTTAATTTCTTCTCTCTCTTTGTTGCTCTGAGATGTGAATTGGCCTCTTCTTCTAGCTTGTCTCTGAACTCTAATCGAAATCACTTTGAGGGAGAAAAAACATAATAAGAAGAACAAGGGAAGTACTGACATGGAGGAGATGAGGAGTCGAGCTCGAGCAACTCGCGAAAGAACCATGAATTCGATTACGTTTGTGAGAATTTGGGGTGATTAATTTTCTCACTTTGGGAACACACATCACTAAACGGTATTATCAACCTTTTAGATTTGCCTCGAGATTCATTTTATTTAAGTTGTTTTTTTTTTTAGTTTCAGTTTAGGCCAACTTTACAGAGGTTTTTCCTTGAATATTATAATTAGGGAAAAAAATTATTAACCCAACACACCCACCAAACTATTTCCAAACATAACACACTTCTCGCCACGTCATTGCCACATCAGCAGCGAGTGGTGTGTCAAAGCAAAAACGTGAGTGAAGGCCACGTTTTGCTTTTTTTTTATTTTGAATGGAAATCGTGACCCGAGGTCACGATTTCCACTCAAATCTGTTTTTTTTATAAATTCAGGGGAAATCGTGATCCGAGATCACGATTTCCCCTGAATTAAAACTGAACGACATATTTTTTGTGAGTCAAGGCCACGTTAAGCTATTGTGTTGCTTTTTGTGACATCAAAGATTTTGTAAGTGAAGCTTATTTTCATGGTTTAAATGAGTAGGGTACCTATATAAGTATATAGGCTATATGTGACATGTTGGTTAATTTGTTTGTTTCCTGGCGAAAAAAAAATAGTAATAAAATTAAAGGATTATTTTTTGGAATAGAAAAACATTAAGGGATTTTTGACCATTACACCACCATATGTATTGGACCATTATATATGTAGATGACCTTACATGCATGTGTATGTGGTTTGGACCATAATAGCACACAAGCTTATATTAATCTTTAATTATAATCAATACATATATATGAACAATGTTCATGAAATTTAAAATTTAGTATACTTGAAACTTTTCTCTTTGTTTATTTATTAATGTTATATGGCCACTCTAGCATACATATATAGTAACTAGTAGTGCCAAATTGAATATCGCCTTTTTTTTTTGCCAGGAAACAAACAAATTAACCAACATGTCACATATAGCCTATATACTTATATAGGTACCCTACTCATTTAAACCATGAAAATAAGCTTCACTTACAAAATCTTTGCTGTCACAAAAAGCAACACAATAGCTTAACGTGGCCTTGACTCACAAAAAACATGTCGTTCAGTTTTAATTCAGGGGAAATCGTGATCTCGGATCACGATTTCCCCCGAATTAATAAAAAAAACAGATTTGAGTGGAAATCGTGACCTCGGGTCACGATTTCCATTCAAAATAAAAAAAAAAGCAAAACGTGGCCTTGACTCACGTTTTTGCTTTGACACACCACTCGCTGCTGATGTGGCAATGACGTGGCGAGAAGTGTGTTATGTTTGGTAATAGTTTGGTGGGTGTGTTGGGTTAATAAATTTTTTCCCTAATTATAATATTCAAGGAAAAACCTCCAACTTTACACATCAACTTTATTTATGTTTTTAATCAATCAACATCTTTATATTGATTAAAAAAAAAGTTAGAGAATTATATCAATATTATGGTATAAATTAGTACACATATTACAGACACAAAGGTGATCCAAAAAAATCATTAAATTATTGTGAAGAAATTATATACATTACCAATAATATGCATATTATTGTAACCAAAAATTGATATGTAACCAAAACAGAATAATATGTGTATTATTTAATTATTGTTGTGAATATTGGTGATTTTATCTTATTTACTAAGCAAATAATTTTTTAACTTGTCATTTTTGGTTTGTTGTATGTGTGTTTTGAATTTTTTATGGTAGAATTGCTTAATTGTGTTTGTCTTAGTATTCCAAAAAATAAATGTTGGTTTATTTGTTATTTTAAATAAAAATTCTCTAAACTTTTCTATGTTGGCGAATTCTTAGAAAAACTTCACTCAAATTAAACTTCTCCAAATTAATTCTGATTTTCATGAAGACAAATTATATGGTGAAGTCGAAGTTTCGATCCTTGATTTTAAGCAATTTTCGGATTTTGGTTGCATTCAAAACTGAGCTATTGTAAAACTCATATGTATTCTTGTTTAAACTTCCAAAAATGCATGTTGAATTGGGGTTCATTGATTTCAAACGGTTCTCCCCCTGTTTTTGAACTAAAACGAGTTTGTTCTCTCACCTTTGAATTTTCAAGAATTGATTTCATAACTTGTTTTCAAATTGTTCTCGTGTTCTTGGGTACTTTTCTTAAAAATGCGAGTTAACGATGATCAATTTGATGATAATCGTTGATGAAATTGTCGTGGTTTGGAGGTTGTTGGACCCTTGTGAGGGAGGGCAAGTGGTTTAGGGCGAAGGAGAGGGCCCAAATCGAGGAAAATCCCAGAAACGAGCTGTGTAGCGCGCTACCCGGCTCCCGCAGCACGCTACCTAGTCTACAGAACTTAAAAATACTGATTTTCGACTTAAAGGGACTGAAATTGGGATTTGGACATTTAACCCACTACATAAACTTGAAACCCCTAAATTAAGTTAGCTGAAAATGTTCTAAGATAAGGGTTTAGGTCGCGAGCCGTCATCGATAAGCATCCAGTGATGTGGCATGCTTAATGATGTGTCTAACGACTTGGCGGTGCCCCGATTAGCCTCAAAATTTGGAGCCGTCACAGAACATTAACGATTTCCATGATATCTACATAGTGACAAGTGCGCCAAAATTTTTAAAGCTACCCTTGTCTTTATCAATGCTAGCAAATTGACCTAGAAAAGGAGAATAATGAATGAGTTAATTGTGCCTGGTAAACAAATTCAGAATCTTGTTTCGTGCGAAAAGTTTATTTGTTGAAGCTATGATGTCGAATGGAGGAAATCTTGTTGGAAAATTGATTCGTTAGGATAGTAGTACATTATATATCTTATCAAGTTTCCAGCATGCGGATTTCCTTTTCCATAGTGCTCATGGAATTGATAGATCAATCAAGTTATCTGGGGAGCATTATCAAACTTTGCAGGGGTACAATGATTTGAACCCAAAAGTAGTTCACTTGTACCTCTTTGAGGTCACAAGTTTGAATTTCTAATTCTCTGATGTATATCTCTTATAGGGTTAGTTATACTTGTGGAATATTCTAGGGTAAGATTGGACATCACGTCAAAAAAAAAAAGTAATCTAAGAAGCATCCAACTTGAGCTTTTTCAAATTATTACTTGGGTACTTTTGTGTGCATAAAATCCTCTTTAACTATGGAGATGCTTTTATTCATTCCTTGTAATTTTGCAAATAAATATTGTGAGTTTGAATATAATTGAATTCTAATATTCAAATATATTGAAATGTTGTCACACATAGATTTCCAGCGGATGAACGAAATGGAGGAGTGCAACAGGATTAGTATGTGGTTGAAATATGCCTACCAAGTTAAAAGAAAAATTTTATGAGACCGCAATTAGGCCAGTTATACTCTATGAAAGCGAATGTTGGGTGGTAAAGCAACGACAACTACATAAAATGAACGTAATAAAAATGAGATGGTTAGGTGGATGTGCAGTAAAACTCGTAAAGATAGGATAAGAATTATAGAAATTCAAAGACAAGTTGGAGTAGCGCCAATTGACAGATTAGGGAATGGTGGTTCCGGTGGTTTGGTCACCCGCAAAGACAGCCTACGAATGCTTCCACTAAAAAACTCGACTCAATAGAAATTGAAGAAACTCGACGAGGTAGGGGTTGACCGAAGTTAGCTTGGGACGCATTAATTAGAAGAACTTTGAATGGTTTGGAAAGCTCACCATTAATTGCACTAAATCGAACATAATGGAAGAGTTTGATCCATGTAGCCGACCCCAATTAATTTGGGACTAAGGCTATGTTTGATTTAAGACCTACAGTATAAAATAAAGATCTTTCTGATCAAATTTACTTTTCTTTGATTGCTTGGTTATTCTTCATAGGGCAGCAAATAAACGGCCCTTGTTTAAAGATAGGTCAGCAAATAACTGATGTCATTTAGCTTTTTGTGTGCTTTGTATCTTTCCAAAGGGCATTGAAGGAATGTTATTATTGTTCTAAAAAAGCCTCAGTGTTTCTTGGATCAATTTTCTAGCTGGGTTGCAGTTGAATCTAACATTATCTTCACTATTTTCTTTTCCAATAATTTGCTAAGTAATCTGTGTCTATTTTCAAATGCTTTTCAGAAGCTGTTGCGTGCGGTGGGATTGTTTGCTGGCTCCATCGTTCTCATGCGCAGTTTCGGAGATCTCATGGCTATATAATGACAGAAAGGTCATTTGAGTTTCTGATAGTACTTGAGACCTTTCATTTGAAGATAATTAGAGAAAACCATATTTTCTGTTGGCGAGACAATTCTGAAATGAATGTACTCCAATTAGAAATGCGCTTCTAAATATTGAGTATATGGACAATTTAGGAGCGTGGATGTTTGTTATCCAGGCCTTGCATTAATTTTCTTTTTCTTTTTGATTTAACAAGTGCTTCTCCTTGATTCTGAGGGGTTATAAACTTTTAATTGAGAGAGCTTTATTTCTGGACCTACATTTCTTCTTAAAACCTTCAAACAGCTTTCAGGTGGTGTAGGATTTTTTGGGGGAAAGAGTTAGGACCTTGAATGTTTGCTAACATAGGCAGTAAGAGAAACAATGTTCTTGAATCTTTAGAAGAAGAAAAATGCTTTTGTGACCCGAATTTCATACGCCATTTTCACACGCACTCGAGTGTGACTGTTGACATCGATGTGCATTTAAGGGACTCCCAATGAGTGCGTGTGAAAATGACATGTGAAATGGAGTTAGATTAGTAGATATCTCTTAGTGTTGAAAGTCAGTAGTTGATTCATAATGTCGTTTTTTTTAACCAAAGCACAGATGACCAAAGATGTCTTGCTTTCCAAGGGAAAACATGTATCTATTCTTGTGAATTACAAAATAAAAAATTTAGATCCTTAGTTGATGTTTAGTATAAGTTCATCACGAATCTTGTAATCTTGGTTGGATAGACGAGGTCATTAGGGATCTTGAAAGTTGCGAATTTATTCGTAATGGTACTTTTTGACAGATTATCTTCATTGAAATCAAATGTGTTTTAGTCAAGAATAATCTCAAATCTAAGTCAATCATGGTTGCTAACTTTTTTTTACAAGTATCATCTTCACTAATTAATAAAGAGAGAATGTTAGCGTGCCCCAGGAATGACATGCAACAAGGCACGCAACAACTAACTTAACACTGACAGTTGACTGATTATCAATGTTGAAAGTCAGTTAGCCACGCAAAACAGAAAAAACAAAAAAAAAAAGTAAGAACAAGTTGACAAACAAACCAAAAAAAAAGTCTTTTTTAAGCCTCACGGTAGCTGATTCAATGGCGTGTCTTTGTCGCGTGCTCGTTGTGGGGCAAGCTAGCATTTTCCTTAGTAAATTGCAAGGTGATCGGTATTTGTTTTCAGTGCGATGTTACCAAACCATTCAAGTGACGATTATTGTCGAAGATAATTTTAGAAGATCATAGTTTGAGTCGCATCGTGTGACGAGGTTGGGTTGCTATAAGGTTTCCCTGCGTTATGAGTTGTGAGTATTAACTTCTTGAACTTAAAAAGGTGGTATCACTAGTATGGAACAATGTTATCTTGACAAATTTTTGTCCTTTTTTGGGAAAGAAAACGCGTGAATGTATATAGAGAACGCATATGAGCTTAACTTACATTGCAAAAACTATTTGATCAGTTTTCAAAAATGGGTATTGGAATTAGCTGAGAAATCAGAGTTTAATTTCAGCTCTTGTAACACATGCATCAGCTATAGTTCCGATCATTAATTAAATCTTATAAGTTATAACTCATACATCAGCTACACTTCCAATCTTCAACAAAAAAGTCTTATTTTACTTATATCTCCACTATTGACATTGCTAAGCTCGAATACCAACCATAATTTATATGCGAACCAAGATTAATTTATATAATCAACCATCATCTTCCCTTAAATAATTAATTAGATTTCTGATGATCATGAGCCCAAGCAGGAGTACTAGCCAATCTCAAATTAAGTTTGTTTTTGATGAAAGTAGGCAGTCTTACAGTTGTTGAGAGACAGCTTTTGCGCGCATCTGACCCTCTGAGGGCAACTTCACGTCTCTTGCCAATCCAACATTTTCAAGTGACTTGATAACGTACCAAGTGATGTCAATTTGCCACCATTCCAGTCCCTGACGAGCAGAAGACTCAAAGGCGTGGTGATTGTTGTGCCACCCTTCTCCAAATACAAGCATAGCAACCACCCTGTCATTAATTAAAACTAATTAATTAAGATCTTAATTTCATTTATAGAATCAGCATGCATGTAGCACGTAATTAAGAACATGGAGAATATGAGAGGATATTCTTGGGTAACTAATCATTAACAAATAAAATGGCATGATTAGTAAAAAAAAGGCTTTCCACTATAGTTACTTTTTAATTAAATTTTAAATGAAAAATAGATTCAACAATTTTTTTTTTAAAAAGAAATTAATAAGGGGAAAATAAGAGTTTTTGAAAAATTAACCCAATATGCAATGAGTGACACCTCTCAATTCTGCGTTGACTCCTTGTGAAATATCGATATGTATATATATAGGTTATTAAGTAGTGCCAAAGTATTTGTGCATCTATAGTGAGATGGATGAGACATTACTTACTAAAAAGTACAGTTATGAAAGTCTGAAAAAGAAAATTAGGTTATTAAGTAGTATCTCAAAAAAGAAAAGGTTATTATGTAGTAATTAGTCATATTATTATATAATTCATCAAGATTTATGCCTTTGGTAATGAAGTTATTCTACACGAATTTCAATTTGGACATAACTTCAAGGTATGTAATTTAGAGTTTTATATATATATATATATATATATATGTTTCTACAATGAGTTCAAATATATACTCATGTCATGGGTACTACATATCTCACCATTGGATTACTATGAGATTTTAATCTAATGGTGATTGATATAATGCATTTAATGCAAAACATTAAATGCGCAATAAATACTATGTAATCGAGTTCCATGGTAGAAGCACCTTTTATATATATATATATATATATATATATTATCGCGCATGTGCCAAGTATCATGCCTTAATTTCAAGGCTTTCACGGTTTATAACGTCCTAGTTATAATGAGAATAAAAAATCCGAGAAAATCTAGTCAGCTACTTCTTCATTCTAAAAATATAAGTCTTTTTAGCTAAAGTTCAATTTCGAAAAATATAAGTTGTTTTATGAATTCAAGAGAGCATTTATATCTATTAAACCTATTTTACCCCTTATATAACCAAATATTTACACCCATTTTGTGTACATAAAAATTTTATGTTTTTGTGTCAAGGAATAAAAATATAATTTAAGCTCGTCATTAAAGCTATCTTTAAAGCTACCTTAATTAGTATGTTCCATCCAAAACGACTTATAATTTTGGACGGAGAGAGTATATATAGATCTATAAGAAGAAATTATAGAGAAGAAAAAAATAATAATGTGAATTAAGTACCAATTATTTTTGGAGGTGTCGGTGGTGTTCCATGCTCTGGTTCCCCATACGTGACACGCTGAATTCACCAGAAATGTGATGTGGTAGTACGCAACTGTTCTAACACCCTGCATATACATTTAAGGCCAAATTTGTTAAAAATTAAAATATCTTGACCTTTCACAACTTTTGTTATTATATCGTAACATTTTGAGATTTGTTATTATATCATAACATTTCTAGATTGTTAAATTTGTATCTCAAATCACTTTTGAATTCTGAATTTGATAATGTGGTACTTAAAATAATGAGTTTAAATCATAAAATTAATAATCTATGAGTGATTGAGTGACTTCTTAAATTCATATTAAGGTGTCACTCTCATCAAATTTTAAGTTAAAAACTGACTTAGGGTTTAAATTAAATAATTTAGAAAGGTTATGATATAATAACAAATCTCAAAAAGTTATAATATAATAACAAAAGTGTGAAAGTTTAGTATATTTTAACTAATTACATGATCACCAATTCATATTCGTTTGTTAGTTACCATTACCAAGCATATATACTTACATTTGTAGCACATTAAAATTTTATTACTTTCTCCTAAATGAATTGTCACAACTCACCATCTCGTCAACTACTAGCCTAATTAACTTTTTCTTTGTGGCTGCTTACTATCAAAATTAATTTATTGATAATTACTTATTAAGAAAAGTAGATCCGTAATGAACATGTTCAAAATTAAGCTCGTCTAGATCTAACTCAAGTTCACTTACAATTTCGTTCAGTAAATAGGTCTATGTATATATATGGAAAATGTTAGCGTGCCCCAATAAAAGTACGGATCAATGACACGCATTTGAGTCATCACTGATAGTCAATCGATTTTCACTTTTCCTCACTTATATATATTTGAGTCATCACTTAAAGTCAATCGATTTTCACTTTTCCTCACTTTTATATATATATATATATATATTTTTTTTTTTCCTGAAATGTATTTGTTTCGTGTGGTCTTTGTTAATCGGCTGGCTATCAGCACTGACGACTTAATGTCAATGATGAGTCAGCCTACAAAAATTAATAATAAGACGTTGTAAGTTAATTGACTTACCATGCCCCAGACGAGGAAAGGAAGGCCGCCAAACCTAAACAAGAGAGCTCCAAGTGCAATTGGGTGAATCAAATAGGAGCTTTGAAGAAACCTGTAGAAGGCTTGCTTTCTCAAGTCAGCTACGTTCTTGCGTTTCCCAACCTTTTGGTAAGCATGATCGTTGTCGAAAATCCAGTTGATGTGACTGAACCAAAACCCCTCCCTTGGTGAATGTGGGTCTCTCTCTGTGTCGGTGTATTTGTGGTGGAATCTATGCCTGCTCACCCAATCCATTGGATGTCCCTACAAAAATCAATAATAACACTAAGGATCAAATTATTAGTTATATAGCTAGTCTGTGCAGACAAGACTAAACATCAAAATATTATATAAACAAATGTTGAAAAAAATGTAAAAATAATTATTATGTAATATCTGATATGAACTCAAAGTAGTTCCTTTTAGGTCCCTCAACAATTAATTAAAAAAAAAAATACTTGCAAACACTATGCATGTTTTTAAATCTACACAAAACATTAAATATTTACAATACTATATACAAGTAATCGGGTTTGAATTCATGACCACTTACTCTTAAATCTAATATTATACCAAGCCCCTCAACCAATTATGATATCATCATGTCACATGTCACGTTGTGAGAGCTTCTCATATGCCACACGTTGCGTTGTAAGAGCTTCTCATAGAAAAAATTTCAAAAAAAATTAAAAACCAAAAATTATATTTGTATAACAATTAAAAACATAACCTAAAAAATATGTATAGCTTAATTTCTTTATAAATAATCTAATATATCATGTGCATAGTATGTAGTATTTAATAAATATACAATTTGAAAAATAAAATAAAAACTAAAAATCTTATTTGTATAACAATTAAAAACATAACTTAAAAAATAGCAAAAAATAGAAAAATTAAAAATTAAAAAATTTAAAACCAAAAATCATATTTGTATAGCAATTAAAAGCATAACCTAAAACATAGTGAAAAAAACGAAAAATTAGAAAATTGAAATTTAAAAACCAAAAACACTATTTTTATAAAAATTAAAAACATAACCAAAAAAGCAAAAAAAAAAAAAACGAAAATTTAAAAATTTATAATTAAAAACCAAAAATCCATTTGTATAACAATTTAAAACATAACCTGAAAAATAGAAAAAAAAAACGAAAATAGAAATTATACTTTAATTAATGACATCAATATGTCAAAGTCAAAATTTTATTTTGTATTTTATCATCATACTCGTCAGTAAAGTGCAAGAAAGATCAATGACATGTGTTTTTTTTTATTTTTTTGTTATAAATCTTACTTATGACATTATCATGCCACGTGTCATGTTAGGAAAGTTTCTCAAAAGTTACATGTCACGTCGTGAGACCTTCTCACAAAAACAATTCCTTTATATATATAGCTATAGATTAGTATATATTTAATTAACCTCATCAGATCATGTTAAAATTATGTAGCCTATAACTAATTATAATTATTATTTAACTAACTAACCAAGTGGATATGGCTCATCATTGATTTAATTGGTATGAGTGGGCAAGCCGTAATTTCTTTCTCATTAAAAAAGAAACTATAGTTAATTATTTTGAAGTTCGTTTGGAATATATTGAACAATAAATGGAACTGGCGTTCATTATTAATTGAGACAGATAGATACTTGACCATTATTACGATTTTCTTTTTTGATTAGATATGTAGGACTAATTAATGCACTATCGTTTTCCTTTGTTTTAAAGAAGTTTGGCCATACCAACCAATGGAGAGTTTTTTCCTTGATTAGTACGTTTGGGAGGAAAAATTATCAACACAACACACCCACCAAACTATTTCCCCATCTAACACATCTGTTGCCACGTAAGCGCCATGTAGATTTTTGGTTTTTTTTTTTTTTCCCGAGTGAAGTCGTGAACTCGGGTCACGATTTCACTTATAAGGAAATCGTGACCCGAGATCACGATTTCCTCACTAAAGTAAGGAAATCGTGATCCCGGTCACGATTTCTTTAAAGTGAAATCGTGACCCGAGGTCACGATTTCACTTTGAGACGAGACAAGAAACAGATCTGGTTTCTTGTCTCTCATTTCCTTCATTTTCTCATTGCCTTCTTCCTTCTTCTTTCTATTTCTCCCACCGATCCCTTCCCTCAACTCCCACCGATCCCTTCCTTGAGCTCCACTAGATTGGCTCCATAGGTGCATATCTTATCTCCATCGTCAACTTCATATCCGAACCGCAACCCACCCGAACTCAACAACTTTGTAAGATCTATTTCTTTGGAGAATTTGTGTGTTTATGCTTAATGTGGTTCATGTTATGTTGAATGTTGCATTTTTTGTTAATTTGTTCTCACATGCGGTTTTTTTTTTTTTGTTATTTAAATACATTCGGGTACGTTTTTTTTTTTTTTTTTGTTAGCAAAAATCGCGTGGGCTGTTTTTTTTGGAGATTTTGTATGTTAATGATTCATGTGGTTCATGTCATGTTGTATGTTAAATTTTTTTTATTTTTATGTCTCACATTCTACTGTTTGTAATTTTTTTTTTAAAGGCCGATTTTATTTATCCGATTTAAATTGGGCTGTTTTTTTGGAGATTTTATATGTTAATGATTCATGTGGTTCATGTCATGTTGTATGTTAAAATTTTTTTTATTTTTATGTCTCACATTCGGTACGTTTTTTTTTTTTTTTTTTTAAGGCTGATTTTTTTTATCCGATTTAAATTGGGCTGTTTTTTTGGAGATTTTGTATGTTAATGCTTCATGTGGTTCATGTCATGTTGTATGTTAAATTTTTTGTTATTTTTTTGTCTCACATTCTAAATTTTTTTTTTTTTTTCATTTTTGTTAAGGTTTTTTTTTTTTTTTTTCCGATTTAAATTGGGCTGTTTTTTTGGAGATTTTGTATGTTAATGCTTCATGTGGTTCATGTCATGTTGTATGTTAAATTTTTTGTTATTTTTTGTCTCACATTCGGCTTTTTTTTTTTTTTCATTTTTTTTAAGGCTTTGATTTTTTTTTTATCCGATTTATATTATTACTTTTTCCCAATTAGTTGATGTGGTATTAATCACAAAAATCCTCATATACATGTCAATACTTTAGTAGAAAAATTTCGAAGAACATTAGGCGTGCGCTTAAGAGATGAGACATTGGTGGTGGTAACTTTGTAAGGTTGCTTTAAGGGCTCTTATATTCTAAGCTAGCTAGGGTAGTTGTTTATAATATATAATAGTTATTTGCATATAATAGTTTCTTTGTTGCATAATAAGGTACTTAATTTGATCACTAGGCTATTTAGTTACATATATATATTAATAAATTTACCACTACACCAATTCTATTTGGGTCCATAAGCAATTTTATGAAGGTCATATTTATTTGAATTCTGTACGCAATGATTCATTATATTGTACATATATAGATTGAAGAATGGGTGATCAAAGAGTATCGTTGTTGTGTTATATGAATGGAGACATGGTAGAAGGAGCATCAGAAATTTCGTACACGAAACCGCCATCCGACATCTCGATCGAAGATCGGTTTAGTGGTACGATGAACTTGTGCGTTATATCGTAATTCATTGCGGATAGACAATGACTTACAGAGATTAAACATGACATATCGATATCCAACAGACATTGGAAGTGGATCGCCAACTACGTCCCGTTGCCAATAGATGATGAGTCGAGTCTCAAAGATGTTTGGGACTTTTTGTCACAATTACCACCACCACATTGCATGGAGATTTATATCGCTTTAGTTCCGAGGCAACAATACAATAGTTCCAATTGCAACGTAGTGTTACATTCTGAGCTTGGACCTAGCACTCAACCAATTTATGAGCATAGCCATTGTGCATCGCCTTTGACGACCGCAAATCCCGAAATGGATGAGGATCCTCGTTCTGTGATGATATGAATACTAGCGAAGATGATGACTACTTTGCGGCGTGGACGGGGATAAAGGCAAGAAGATAGTAGCGAAGATGATACGAGACGATGAAGGGGATGATGGTCATCATGTTGATGATGGCATGATTCGATACTCGTTAAATCGAGTCATAGCGATGATGGCTCATTATCTTGTCCTCCAATTTCGAACGAAGTTGGGAACGATGATTTCTTCGATGAAGAGGCTGCTTGGAATTGATGGTGCGCCAGTGGGTGTAGGTGAATTTGTCGTTCCTTCCGCTGTATTTATGGAATTGAGTAGTGAGGCAATGCAACCCCTCAATGAGAATGCAATGATCCCTTCTAGGTCTTTATGGAATGAGGCATCTGAATTTGAGAAAGGCATGCGGTTCATGTGTAAAGTAGATATCCAACATGCCGTGAAAATGTATAGCATCAAAGGACACAGGCGCTTTGTGGTGACTCATTCTACACCAAGTGTATGGATTGTTCGTTGTAAGAAATATTTGGATGGATGTACTTGGAGGTTGCGGTGTTCGAGACGAAAATCGCATGGAATGTTTGAGATCAGTACATATGCAGGACCACATACGTGCATCTATGCTAAACTGTCCAAGGATCATGCGCATTTGGACTCCACCGTTATATGCCGTGAGGTAGAAAATGTGGTCAAGTACAAGTACTTGTAGTTGGGCACCTACATCTTCGCGCCATTTTCATGCAAGTGAACAATAAATGTGGACTGGCGGATTCATTATTAATTGAGACAGATAGATACTTGACCATTATTACGATTTTTTGTTTGATTAGATATGTAGGACTAATTAATGCACTATCGTTTTCCTTTGTTTTAAAGAAGTTTGGCCATACCAACCAATGGATGGCTCGATCACTAATTTGATAAGAGGTTATTTGGCTAACATATATAAAAAGCATATGAGATGCTTTTACATTGGTTGTAACCAAACAATCTGTCCATTACTCATGAGGTTTGTGCTTGAGAATCAAAAATGCCATAATTCATTTATCAAAAATGCAGGGAAAAAATACCAAGTGTAGCTGAGTTGCGAATAATAAACAAGTTGTGGTTTCCTTTTTATTAAAAAAAATAACTCTTTGACCATGCACGCCTGATGCTAGCTATAAGTTATTTAGTTGCACGTAATTAACTGTAATATTGTGGTTTAGTAATTAACTAACTATAAACATGCCTCGAAAGAAAATATATAGAAGTGCTAGAATGACAACATCATGTCACATTACTGAAAGACACATTGGATTACAAGATCCATCTATGTGCGCATCGGGATGTGAGCATATACAAATTCTGATGCATAACACCTGGGACGGGGTCACATGAAAAACTCTTAAGAGCTAATATATCTTGTGATGTAATATTGTTGTTATCTTCTAGTATTTTCCTAAAAAACCATGCTGTACATCAACAATTTACGTGTCACCTGTACATGTGTTGACGAATGTTCTTGGAATCTACCTTTACGAGATTCACCGCTATATGTACCCAGCCCGTTTATATGTAGCACAATTCACAATAAAATTAATGAACAATACTACACATACTTTTTTTTATATATTTATATAGAATTAATCTATTTAATTTGGACTTATAGAGGTTTTTTAAAATTTTACAAACATTCGAATAACATCAAATGAATTTTAAAAGATGTTGTCTTTGCTTTATTTATCGCTTGATGATGGATTTGAAATTAAAAATATTTCATGAGTCCGAGTTTAAATAGTGACTCTAATATGAGTCTTGAACCTGGGAGATATCGACTTCTTTCAATCTTGCTTTTAGCAAGTGATGCCTCGTCCATTTCACTAACTTGCCGTACATGCAACAATATACACGTAGAAATGCATGTATACGTACCTGCAATGCATGGGCACCACAATAAGCGAACAGGTACTCGAGCGGCTTTGGAAGCTTGAAGCTCAAGTGGGCGAGGTTTCTATGGTAAGAGAGGGTGATCCCAAAGAGTCCAGTGATCACGTAAAGCAGTGCAGCCACCCAAACGGCATTCAAGTTTTAGTGAAAAGGTGCAAACAAGCAAATCAAGTGCATTATCAAGACCAAAGAAACATGGATCCCATCTCTTATGTTCCATTTGCGACCCCAGTAAGCATTCCTCTTACTCCTCACCTCCACATCAGAGAACCAAATCTTTTCATTACTATAACCACCACGGATGAGCTTCATTTCTTGATCCACTAGTGCAACCATGTTAGCATATATATATATATATATATATATACTATATAGAAAGTACAGATCTTGTAGTCTGATGATGGCATTCTAAGGTTCCTTGGCTACATATATATAGTATATAGGTTTTGCATGCATGTAATTGAAGGAGATTGATATGCATGCACATTTGACAAATAAAGGAGATAGCACGTTTGATTTTTTTTCCTTTTTTTGTCATAAATGCACTTTGAATTTAATTGATTAAAAGGTTGGGAATACTATTTTTGTTAGAAAAAAAGTTTGGACACTAGAAATGTATCACACGGCTTATTATTGGCTTAAAAGTCACACAGTATAAGGTCATATACATCATGCATGCATGTTTGAAAACGAGCGATACATATATGTGTGCGCATATATTTCTAATTAACTAGTTTTAAGCCTGGGCATTATCTTGGAATATTATAAATCTATATTTATTTTTTTATAAATAAAAGTTGTTTAAAAACCAAATATAAATTATATGAAGAATGATGTAATAAAATTATTATTGTGTATAAAAAAGAATAAAAAAATGAAAATAATGTACTTAGGCTATTAATTAAGATATTAATATTAATTAGGCAATTAATTAAGCAAATATTAATTTGAAAGCTATGTAGAGTGGACATGTGTCAACACGTACATAGCTACATTTATTGTAGCGACTACTAAAAAAATACAGTATGCGACTTCGCATTGGATTTAAATCACCATCTATGGTGATCTTTTTAAATCACCATTTATGGTGATTTTTATTCTTGACTATTGGATTTAAATCCAATGGTCAATTCGATAGCTACATTAATGACACTTCAATGTGTGCACAAGTACCAAGAAGTTATATTATTCATTGGATTGAAATTTAATGGTCGAAATAAAAATCACCATGTATAGTGATTTTTTCCCATCACCATGTGGTAGAATCACCATAGCTAGAATCTATATTTATAAGTGTATCAGACGGTTAGTACTACTAAAAAAATACAGTATGCGACTTGGCATTGCCCTAGCTAAAAAGTCATGTGCATTGGAGGGTTAGGTTCGAAGATGTATAAATTGATTATCAATTAAACCGTGCATGCTTTTTGGACTTTTGGCGGGCAAGTGGTATATAGCAGGTTTTGAGTGGCGATCGAGCTACCAACCCACGTGCGCATTAAAAATGTGATAGGGCCGGCATGCATGTATAGGTGGAGGGGAAAATGGTAGCCAGAATTAATGAAACAGGGTGAATGTGCATGTGCACTAATTAAATGCTAGGGTGCCCATAATTTGGGACACTCTTCGTTGAAATCCCTTCAATACAGATCGATGTATGTATAGATGTATCAATTAAATCAATGTTTCGGTGTCTCAAAAAAAGGTCTCTATATTTTGCAGTGCAGAGTCACTGATACTCGTCGTAATTAATGCCTATGGTTAGAAAGAAACTCATGCATCTTCAACGAGAAGGAAACATATAACGACTCGTGTCCTTAATTTAATGATATATAACATTGATCCGAAATTTAATTAATCTGAGTTAGACTCGTCGTTAAGCCTGACTTATTTCGATTAGGATGTAGTGAGTGTGATTGTTGTGATGTATTGTGTTTGATTGGTGTGAGAAATAATTAATGTGACTATAAGTGATTAATGTGAATTAATACAAAACCTATAGTTGAAAAATAAATAATAAATAAAATTGACGGTACAATTGGTGGGACACATGCATGTAAATCGTGGGGGATCACGCATAGAGACGTGGAATGTAACGACCCGCCCTAAGTAATCTTAATTAATTGATTAATTACAAATTAGGACCCTAAGCTCGGACCCACGTGGACGCCGTGGAAAAAGTCTTGGGCGCGCTTGATGAGGTAATTTTGATAATTTTTGTGTGACTCGTATTAATTTATTGTATTATTATTGAATATTCGCGTCACACTATTGTTAAGATTTTCATTTGTCGCGTTGTATGCGTGTAGTGACGAGAGCGTCGGACGCAGCGAAGGGTGCGTAACGCGGGTGTATGAGTAGTCAGGGTTTAGTGGTCACATCACCCATCACATTACTCATTACATCACATCACCATCCCCACTTTTTGCTCTCTTACGTACACTTTTTCTCTCTCCTCTCCAAATCAAACACCCATTTTACTCCATTTTTTTCTCTCTCTCACTAACCGATTCTCCCTCTCCCATTTTCTTCTTCTCCTCCAACTCTTCATCACCACCTCATTTGATCCCTCTCTCAACTCGGTCTCCCATCTCTCTCGCGGTGCTTCTCCTCTCGCCGGCTCTCACGATGATCTTCCTAGACCGAGGTGAGTGGTTGTTGATGTTGTTAGATTTTTGTGGAGAAATCGAAGTTTTAATGGTGGTGTTGTCTTGTGTTGTGTTGTTGATGTTATAGTTGTTGATGTTGTTGTTGTTTAGGAAACAAAAATAAAAAGAAGAATTTAATATAAAAAAAATTTATGTCTCTATGCAATGAAGTTGTACTTAAATGCTAATTGTCCCCAATGTCATGTCACTCCCCGGGGAACAACGATCCCTTGCCTTTACTTGTATCCTCCGAGCATTCATATAAATAAGTGGAAGTCGCGGAATGTAAATAAACAAGCGTAAGTAGGGCATCACATGCATAGATAACTAAAGTGCAAATGTGTGTGCACCCGGTCGGACTAAACCATACTTCGAGATTTCCTTCCAGGATCCCACTAGTGGGCGCACCCAACTAGCGATCACTTCCTCTCGGTGGCGGCGTAGACCTACGACGCACCAGGCATATGTAGCGCTTCCTTAGCTCGGGTCGTTAAGAACTCCACGTGCTATGGTCTAGAATGCATAGACACACAACGGAAAACCCGGTGGGAGTAACTTCAGCCCAAAGGAAATCTTTGGAATTGAATGGAATGACAAAGCAAAATAAATACTCAAGAGTTTTTCCATTGGGTTTTACAAACCTCACAACGCGCTCCACTACCCCGTAATCAATCCCCAGGTCTAAGTCCACCGAGTCCTTGATCGCCAATTGATCACCGTGTCAACCTTTGTCCATTTATTAATAACTTAAGTTAGCATGACAATTTACCACAAATTTCTAAAATATTTAGGCTAAATTGCCCATTTCGCGCTTTTCGAGGCAAAACCCCGCAAAACGTCGCGTCCGACATTCTCACGTATGTTCTTTTCATAGAACTTTATCAATTTCTATTTATTTTATCGAAATATAATTTTTCCCCATTTTTCCCAATTTGTCCTAATTAATCCAAATTTTCTTTCATTTTTTTAAATTTTTGTTTGGGCGGACCCGGCCCCCTGGACGAACGGAGTCCGAGGCTCGGCCTAGGGGGTGCACACGTGCGCACGCGCGCTCGCACGTGTGCACCTTCTTCTTCTCCCGTCGGACCAATCCCTTTCGATCCAAAATTATTTTTTTTCTTCTTCTTCGGTGATGGGTTGGGGTTGCTCTCCCACCCAACCCGACCCCGGTGGAATCGATGGCGGGAGACACCCTGCCATCTCCACCTTGGCCTGGTTCGGCCTCCATGGTGACGCGACGTGTCGAATGCGTCAAAATATATAATCCCGATAAGATTACCAATGACTACAAGAAGCTGCGATGAAAAGCACGGGGTCGAACCACGTGGACCAAGTTTCTTACCTATACTACGAAACTAAAAATAACTCGGGGTGTTCACAGGAATAATTTCTAATCAATTAAAACTAGACTAAAAATAGCAAGTAAATAAATCAATCAATATGGAAACAATCCAAACCATCGGTATCACAAATCTCCTCAATTTGGCATAATTTTACATACGGTCCTCAATCTAATCAAAGCATGCAATCCATAATAAATTAGTGTAGCTATAGACCCGGTAACGTACGCGGGTCCTCGCACTTCCTATCTCGATGGTAAAGGTACGACAATGACCACTTCCCTAATCAAACACATAACCACAATTCAAGTGAATTGGGTTTAATGCGTTGACCGCAATGGGCTTTGTGAAGGCACTACACCTAGACAACCGGATCACTAGTGTGTCCAATTTAGCCTAGATCCCTATGATATTCAACCGGTCCCAAAAGGGTCTAATCAATTAGTATGGTCGGATGCCACATCGATGTGGTCTTGTTGCCTGCACAAGCACGGGTGCGTACAACCTCCTGGCATGTGAATCAAGATTTAAACGAGTGTTTAATCTCAATAATTCAACTAATATCAAAGGGAATAAAATATTATGAAGAACAAATTAAATAAATAAATAAATAGATCTCACATATGTTTTTATGCCAAAACGGGTGATTTGATCCACCTCTGGTTCAGATTGATGAGTTTAGCCGGCCATCGTCGTCAAGAACTCCATCAAAATCCAAAAACAAGATGTAAAACAATAGTTTGTAAAAGAGAGGAGCAAAAACAAAGCCGCTGGAAAAATTAAAAAACTCTCCTCGTCCCAACTGCCCAAAAATCCCTAAATGAATTGGTTTCCATTCTCTGCCACGTGTCATCACTTGATTGGGCGAGAGAGGTGGACCCGGTGACGTGGCGCGATTTGATTGGGTGAGGACTACTGGCGTGACGTGCTGGTGGGAGAGGGGTCGCCACGTGTCGATATCTGATTTGTTGCTGTGACTGCTGTGACGTGTCTGGACCAATGGGAGCATCCCACGTGGCATGACGTGGCGGAGAACGAAATCGTGCGACTCGCGCGAAATACTGGGAGTCTGTGCTGGCACTGAACCCGAGGCAGATCGATAGGCTGCTGAAACGTGGAGAAGTGGCTTGCGGGTGACGTGGCGACGCTGGATGACGTGGAGTTGCGTGGCGGTCTCTGATTGGTTGCTGGAGCCTTGCGTGCTGACGTGGCAGCGTCTGATTGGTACAGAGTGTCTTTGGCGCTGACGTGGCATCTTTTGATTGGTTGAAACATACTTACTGCTATTCGACCCACCGCGCAACGCATATTTCGAGGTAAATTGTCCGGCATCCGATCACTGCAAGTAAATACTCTATTTTGAGTATTTTTTCGCCACGAATTCAACCGCGCACTCCGTTTCACCTAAAAATGAATAATAAAGATAATTAGGCCCATATATCGAGGATTCAACAATAAAAATATATAAATAAACTATATATAATATGCATAAATAATGACCTATCAATGGCCGAACCCCACTCTCGGCCACCCCACCGCCACCACCGAAACACACAACCAAATACCACGAAGACTCACCTTGATCGTGACGTCTCCACCTTCCCTTCTCTCCTTCCCGCGCGTTTCTTCTCCTCCTCTCTCTCATTTTCTTCCTTCTTCTCTGGACTCTCACTGTGTGTGTGTGCATGGGGTGTGTGTGTGCATGGTGTAGGTGTGGGTGAGGTGGGTGGACACCGTTAGTGAATTGGACAAGTGTTGTTTGAGTTTGGACAATTGTTGTTGTGTTAGGTGTCCCGACACCTAAATGTGACACAACTAAGACACTCGCGCCGTGTTTCGGGGTTTCGGCCCCTGTTTCGCGTCCAAACCGTGTGATATACGCGTACCGCGCGTCGCTAGCCACCCAATATCTATTCCATATTATTTACTTGACAAATTTTTTATTTAATTTGTGTGTTTTCGTTTCCTCGACCTAATATTCGGTCCGTCGACTACCGATACCGTCGACACGTATATCGAGGCGAATACAATTCACACAATCTCGCACGTATTTTTATGCAACATACACACATGCGATGTATTTCAATAAATTTCACCGCAAATAAGCATCCAATACACAATAACTAGCATACCTAAGTCCTCGTGTGTCTAACTACCGCAACGTCCACGTAGATCGAGTTTGGCGTCAATGTCTCGCAAATTTAATAGACATTATTAAAATGGGCCGTTACGAGTTCTTCCCAACTAAATAAAATTTCGTCCCGAAATTTAATCGTAACTAAAGTCCCATACTGAGAGAATAGGCCCGGGCGTGAAGGTATCGACTTCTTCATCGTCGACTTCACGCTCCCAGCGAGTCCTCTCCGTCTTATGATCTTGCGCGAACTAGGACCTTCGCGAGTTCCACTGTTCCGGAATCGTAGTCGACGGTCGACAATCTCTATCGGTCTCTCCTCATAGCCAGTCGCGTCAGTATCTCCACCGTCCCAACTCGGTCGTCGATCTCGGCACTCGACTTTAGTGAGTCTCAACATTAAAATGTGAAATGTCGGATGAACCCCACTAACTCTGTGGCAAGTCCAATCAGTAAGCCACATTGCCAACTCGTGTTGCAACTACGAACGGTCCTATGTATCTCGACACCAATTTCCTTCGAATCTCAAAACTCTCGCGGGCCCTTCCAAGGAAACCTTGAGATAACCCATGTCGCCTCAAATCATGGTACATCTTGGTCCGACTAGGATGAACCGTAACGAGACCGGTGTGCATCCTCCAAAATCCCGTCCGTATCTCTTGATCCGCGGTGTCCACAATCTCCCTCGGTATCTTAAACACGATTTGTGGTTTCGCGATCGGTGCATTCGGATTAAAGACGACAGACCGACTGCCGCTCATAGAGCCCATCGACACTACGACACTCGGCAACCCATTCAATCGATACGGTCGGTATCCTCAACCGACAACAAATGTGATGTTCGCCATAGTCGACAACTCGGCCATGCACATAGCGATCTTTTTGTAATAAGTCATGCTCGTGTCTTCTGTGCGAAACGATCCGACGGCATTGTCGAGTCCACTTTTGCTCAATGCGTCTCGCTACGATGTTCGCTTTGCCGGGGTGATATTCAATAGTGAAGTCGTAGTCCTTCGACAACTCCGACCATCTCCGTTGGCGCATATTCGACTCCCTTTGAGTGAAAATGTACCGTAAACTCTTGTGATCGTATCAAGACGAATCACACTCCATAGAGATAGTGCCTCCAAGCCTTTAGTGCAAAGACGACCGGCGCAAGCTCCAGGTCGTGCACTTGATAACTCCCTCGTGGGCTCTCAACCGTCTAGAAAAATAGGCAAGCTGGTCTACCATCCTCGCATCAACACACATCCAAGACCAATACCCGACGCATCATATATATCGTCAAGGTCTTGCTTCGAAAGCTCAAAACGAAATATCGGGTGCGAGATAAAAGAAGAATTTAATATAAAAAAAAATTTATGTCTCATATGCAAATGGAAGTTGTACTTAAATGCAAGAGATATTAATAACAAATCGTCACACAATCGTAAGTAGGTGGGAACAACATGTAGTAGTTCCTTAGCTCGGGTCGTTATCCACCGAGAACTCTGATACATGTGCTATGGTCTAGAATGCATAGACACACAATGTAAAATTCGGTGGGAGTAACTCGACCAACCGTGCAAACAATGACAAGATATAGATATATGAACTACTACAAGGAAATCTTTGGAATCGAATGGAATGACAAAGCAAAATAAATACTCAAGAGTTTTTCCATTGGGTTTTACAAACCTCACAACGCGCTCCACTACCCCTTAATCAATCCTCGGGTCCAAGTCCACTAAGTCCTTGGTCGCCAATTGATCACCGTGTCACCATTTATTAATAACTTAAGTTAGCATGACAATTTACCACAAATTTTTAAAATTTTTAGGCTAAATTGCCCATTTTGCGCTTTTCGAGGCAAAAATCCCGCAAAAAGTCGCGTTCGACATTCCCATATATGTTCTTTTCTTAGAACTTTATCAATTTCTATTTATTTTATCGAAATATAATTTTTTCCCAATTTTTCCTAATTTTTCTCAAATTTTTCTTTCATTTTTCTTCTTTTTTTTTAATTTTTGGTTAGACCAAACGGAGTCCGAGGCTCGGCCCAACAGAGGGGGTGCACTCGCGCTTCGCGTGCACGTGGTTTCGATCCAATTTTTTTTCTTCTTCTTCTCTGATGCATGGGTTGGGGTTGCTCTCCACCCCAAGAATAAATACAATTAAAATATTTTTTAAAAATAATTTAAATAAAATTTTAAATAAAATAAATAACAAAAAAAGAAAAATAGGTAGAAAATTATGAAATTAGAAAAATCAGAGAAAATAGAAAAAAAATTGGAAAAGGATAGAAAATAGGTTTCGAGACTTTTCGAGCGTTTGGCACCGGATGTAACTTGAAAAGCGTGCCACAACCAAATTTAGGAGACTAGTCGGGTGTCGGATGCATGCCATCATTATAAAATCATTAAATGTGACACTAAAACATTTTAAAATGACAAAATTGGACATCATGAAATTAGGAGACTAGTCGGGTGTCGGATGCGCAGTTCGAAGCTTGAGCAGGTTATTTCGGAGTGATTTCACGAGCATCGAGGTAAGCAAACTCACGAGAAAGTCAACTTAGAATTTAATTATTTCCTTCGTAATTTATTTATTTCACTTTTACTTTTCGCTAGTTCAGCTTGCATAATTACTATATTCCCGTGTGTGTCTGTGTATGGTCAAAGAGACGGTATGACCTATTTCCGGCTTTCTCATAGATGTCGATCCGATTGTTGCTACGGTGTTAGTCATACCTTAGACTACGCGTGAGATTTCTCTTCGTGAGTCGATGATCTCGAGAGTGAGTTGATGTGAGGCTCGCATCCGTTACAGAGTTCCTATCATTTGAGGCGTTGGGCAGAAGTTTACTTTCCGACCAACAAAGTTCTTCATTTAGACCATGAAGAGGAGGCGGGGATTACCTTGCCTCCAAGGCCTTCTTGGTTTAGTATTTGTATATCAGGGTTTGACATCTATACACCATACTCGCATTCCATATTCTTGATTATCTTAGCGACTTATATTCATGCTTTACATTTCCGTTTATTTACTTTATCTATATGAATTGTGGTCGTTTTTCTTGGATTTCTTGTGAATACTAACCGAATTTCTCTGAGATTTACTCACTGGAGTTTGTCATTGTTTTTGGTGGCAAGTTGTAGATTATACGACGATTCGGATCTAAAGAGCTACAATAGCTTCACGTGTAGGTGTTTGTATTTATGTATGTACTATCTTTTGGGGATCATTTTGGGTTACTTATTACCTAATACATGTATACTGACATTTATTATATTTTTTGTCGCCTTTATTGATATACATAATATCTTTTTGCCGGGTTTCCACCCTATAGGTTTGTTAATCAATGCTAAAACTCGTTTACATTACTTATTTGCATATTATTGAGACTTCCGCTATTTAAATAACATAAACGAATCAAAATAAACAAATTAAGTTGTAAAACTCTATAACTTAGTTTATTTCGACAAAATAATCATTTAAACATCGAAATTGACTAAGTTGGATTATTAAATGGTTAGTTCACGGGCCATCATGGACATGTGTGCAAGTGACGTGGCATGACATAGTGACGTGTCTGACGACGTGGCGGTGCCTGATTTGCCTCGAGTTTTGGGGCTGTTACAATTGGTATCAGAGCCTAGGTTCAGGAGAACCTAAGGGAAAGTTTGATATAACTGAATAAAACTTAATAAACAAACATTAGATGTGGAAACCCGAATGTCCCGACTTAGAACCTTTAGTTGGAAAGTGTAATGACGGGGATTATATACGTGTTATGTGTTGGTTGTATTATATATATGCACCTACTACAAGTTTGATCCGACACGCAAATATCGTTGCATACACAAATGGATGGCGGTAGATTGCAACTGGCGTTCGAGGCATGACAAGTGATACTACGTCGTAATTATTTCTTGTTTTAACTCTCCGCGATATGGTTATTTCACTTGATCGACAACTGACAAAGATACGCACACTCCTCAGGCTTAGACGACTAGTTGATGCGGGTAAAGATGTGCATTGTGATTGAGGCAAATATGAAAAAATAGAAGATTCGTACAACAATACCTAAATCTCAGCCAGAGACCGTACCGGTTGAGCGGAGTACTGAGCCAATGAAGAAGGGTAAGCATAGATGCGACCAAAGTTTAAGGAATAGTCAGCCAGTGTTAGGACAAATACTCAGTAGTTTTCAGTGCAGCCAAAAAAGACAAAAAATAGTGTAGCATAGGCCAACAATTTTGACATCTACACTACCACTGAGTAGTCAAACGACGTCACCATAGGAGAAACAACCAGTTATTTGCTTCAGATGTGGACAACTGAAACATTACAAGAAGAAATTTTCACAGAAGCTCAATTGTGTCAGTTGTAACATCATCGATACCGGCATTGTCGTTATAGGTTAAAGCTCCCAGTTTGGGGAACGTCTGAATAGTACACTAAGGGCAACATTTAACTACTGATTTGGTTCCTACATGTTTATAGATGGTGACGTTATATCGTTTTATACCTAGCTACGTGATAGGAGAGTTATGACTCGACCATATTTAGAGCCAACACATGCGTTATTCTCGGCACGACAGCCGAAAGTAAGGTTTTACCCTGACCAAATTTTTGTAGAATGCCTATTTTAGGTTGGCAGGCAATAATTTTCAAAAAGGTTTTCGTAAGCCATGACTTTCGAGCAACATGCCACCAGGTTACCAGGTTGGTTACTGCAACGAGTAAGGAAGGGCAGTCTAAAACGAAGTTCAAAGTATCCATGGAAACATATATTATCACACCTCGAGATCTCGTCGAGACTAAAATGTAAGATGATTATTTCATGCATACCGTGAGTGTGAGTCGAGAGATTTTATTGGCTTGAATGCCTTTTAAGGAAATGACGTATCCAAGACAAGAAGGATTGTTGCCTGAGCTGATAAGTATATGGTGTGTAGTACGACAACTGACATTTTTAAGCGAGATCTACGCTATAGAAAATCATAGAGGATAGCTGAAAAGAAAATAAAAATAAAATAAAATGGGATGTCTAGTGTAGACAACATTGTAGACTCCAAAGATTACCTCGATGATCAAGAACATGTAAAGGACGTGAGACAAATAGGTTTTTAGTAGACTCTATGGAAGCATATAATGTTGAGATGACTCAGAACTGCAAGAAAGCAAGTACGCACTCCTTTAGCTTCGGCGAGAGCACTAGAGTAGTCTTGCAGGAATAGCAACGCGAGTAACTGTAACAACCCGAATAATCTAATCCTAGTTGTGTCGTGTAGAACCGTGATCTATTGGACAATCCTACATGACGATCTCAGTCAACACTCAGGCATCGACACCGAGATAATAATTAAAATTATTTTATTTGTGTTTGATCTCATGTAGTACATTATGCCTATCTATTTATAGGGTACACAGTTTTTATGATTTTGACATTCGACGTCAATGGACAAGAGTTTACTTCGAGTTGTGTACACGCGAGAGCATTGGGTTGGATCATTGCAAATCCCAATGTATGGCTAGTAGTAACTTCGGACCTAAATGAAATCAAATGGGTACTTAAGTTATTCTAATAAAACCTATCAAACAAGTCTAAGTTTGAAGAAAAAGAAATACTTAAGTTTAATTATGGATCCAAACTAATAGGTTTAATGAGACCAAGTTAGAAGGGCTTATTAACCAAAGTTTGGTCATGGACAAATTAACTTAAGTAAGAGAAAATGCTAAATTTGGCCTATGGTTAGACAAAAAAAAAAAAAAAAACCAAGAACCCTTTATCATCTTTAAGATGATCTTAGTTGTGCATATTTAAGCTTGATTGTGTCCATAATGTGAGTCACCAAATACTTGGACAACTTAAATGTGGGCCTTAAGATTTCCTGAAGATGTGTATGTGCATCATAATCAAATCAAAAACATATAAAAGGAAGGAGTTAGTGACAATTCTCAACATGCACTATGTGGACTAGAAAATTCAGCACTTTAAACTTAGAGAAGGAGATTTGGGGTTAAAAACTCAAGGAAAGTCAAGTTGGGATTAAAGCCCTAGGTAAGCTCTACAATTTCTCTAAATTATTGTACCAAAACATGCTTAAAAATGAGGTTTCATGCTTGATATTGTGCTTTGAAAACTTGAGACCCAAATCATCTCTTACTTTAATGTCAACATTTAAATGCTTTTAAAAAAGGCCAAGTCTATATGGCTAGAATTTTGGGGAATGCATGTTTTTGTGTTTCAATTAGGGATTTTTATGTTAAAATTCATTAAGGGGCTGAATTTCTATGAATTTGTTTGTTTAAAATATGAGTATCTCAAGTTAGGTTGTAGTGTTGGAAAGAATTGAAATGGAATTCATGTTTCATGTTCTTGATGATTGAATGTATGGTTGTATAATGATGATGATGATGATGATGATGATGATGATGATGATGGTTGTTGTCACTTGTTGTTGGAATTTGGTGGTCCCTACAAATAGAGGCTAGGGAGGTTTGGGCATATGGAGTTGGCCAATTTTGAGTTTTAAGGATTTGATCTTTATGCTAGGAGATTATTCGAGAAGTTGCATTTTAAGTATTGATGAAATGCCACAATGAAAAGAACTTGATATTTTGCTACAAAAATTGGGGGAATTGTAATTTCTATATCCTGTTTTGATCTTAGTATTTCATATTTCGATTTAGAATTGGTTTAATGGGTTAGAATGAGTTTCGAAAATCAATCCATAACGTTCATATAGTGCAATTTTGTTTTTTAGCCATATTGGAGTATGATTTTTGGTGATCAAATGAAGGTTTTAGGGACGGATTCTTGATGTGTTTTAATAGTTATATATCAAATTTAGTTCATAAAAATCAGCTTGATGTTTGATGCAAGTTTCGTTAGTCAATTCGGGGTCGAGTTGGTTGCATTTTAAACAAGCTAGTCTTATAAAAAAAATGCAATTCAATTTTTTAACCAACTTGGATATCAATTTCGGGCAATCAAGTGAATGTTTTTAAGAAAAGTTTTTAATAGATCTTGATGTTTATATAACAAACTTGACTCTTAAAAATCAGATTTTGATTTGGACGTGTTTTGATTGTACTTTTGAGGTCGAGAATGAGGCCCAAAATTAAGACTGCACTACTATTCCTACAAGTTTCACAAAATACATGTTTGAATGTTTTTTCGAGGTTTTTCTTGTCGAATGACTTAGGAATATTATAAATAGATAGAAAGTATCTATTGAAGGTTCCTTAATATTTAGAGACTTGGTTTGATCAAGTAATGGTCGAGATCATTGAGACTTTAATAGTCATTTGTTAAGAAAGTTTAATGGAAAATTCTTACTAAGTTTACTTGAAAACCTCATGAATGATGAAATAAGAACTTAGACAATAAAAGCAAGTAAAAAGGGGCGCTCTCCGGGTCTTCTCACGTTGAACCTATGGTGATACCTAGCGTTAGAGTTCGAGAGCCTAGGGAAAGAATGTGGGACCCTTAGAATGGGTTAAAACGACAAAATTAAGTCTAAGTAAACATTGGAAACATAATAAAATGTCAAAATGAGTTGTTTTGCAAATGAAATGAAATAGTTCATAACAAATGAGCTCTAACACATAAAATGAACTCTAGTAGGTACTATGGACATAGAGCGTCAATGCCGGGTATCGGGAGTGTAGTACGGACGTGTGGGAGCTGCGTTTATCTTGGATATTATTGCATTTTGAGGTAAGTAAACCAGTAAGAGAATCAACAAGATTTCTTTTCAACTTCTTATTGTTAATCTCTTGAAAAGCATGTCATACTTGTATTCCATTCTTGTTTCAAATGGCATAGGGTCTAGGTAGTCCACCAGTTGTGTCATCTCGCGAGTTAAGCATCTAGAGTCACCATGGCTTCTCGTTGAGGACTATTCAAGGGATAAAGTATCCGGGGGTCACTGTGGCTTACCTTGATAGTTAAGGGGCTGTTGGAAGTGACTCGATGATTCCACAGTGCCTGAAAAATCATGTCGGAGCAGTTGGAAGTGACCTTAGGCCCGCGATGTCGACTTCAAGCTGTGTTATGGTTTAAAAACCCGCAATTTGGACTAGATTACCTTTCACCTATCTTTTGCTTCCTTGCCACTTGATTTTAATTGCTTACTTGATTAGTCTATTTATCATGCACTTTATCATTTTATTTACTGCTTTCTTTAAATACCCGCTTAATGTAGAGACTATTATAATTTATTATTCAAAAATGCTTTTGAGTCTTTTCTGGCTTTACTCACTAGAATTGTCTCTATTGTTGGTGACAATTGTAGGTCCCTCGAGTAGTAAGAGGAAGGAGCCTGTACTTGGTGATTTCCTCTGAGCTACCCTCAGAGTCAGCTCCATTGCTCTTACTTCGTAGGTTCTTTTGTCATTTTGTTATATATATATGACTATGTATTCATGATGTTTTGATGTTTTCGGGTACTTGGGGATGTGAGATACACTTGATGTACATGTATATGTGTATTATACTCCTTATCACCAGTTATATACATGATATCACATCGTTTGCAGGATTTCCACACCTAGGACTTGTCCCGAATTCAATTAACTTTTATTCGTTGCTTTAAATTACTTTCCTATGCGTAATGAATATTAAGACTTGTTAAACTTATTAACGAACTTAATAAGCAACCAATGTATGAATAATTTGAAATAGAGGCTAACTAGGCATGCGTTGACCTGACGGGAGTTGGCTACGTAGGTCTAGTGCCGGGCGGGGCTTAGTTTGTGGCAACTGGGGCCGTCATAGTAACTCCTCTATTGTGCCATGATTTGTTCGCGGTCCGTGAGGTCAGTGGGGCCCCACTGCCACTTCTTGAACAGAGAACAAATTAGGAGTGCGAGCCGAGTTAAAGTATGCAAAATATTTGAGGTTGAAAACGGCCTCAAGCAACCTAAGGAGAACATGTTGTTCTGGATTTCTCACGAATTTATAAATGACTCCGTCGCAAGAAGTTTCGTATTTGAGGTTAGCCCGACCTAAATGAGAACTCACAGAAAGTTTGGGACCATGTCTCAAAGGGACGTGGAAAGCTTTAGGAGTTAAGAAATTAAGATCGAGCTAAGCGCGTGCGAGTCACTAGTCCCGAGGGTCAAAAGGTTTGAGTGGCGTAACAGAGCATGAAAAGTTTTAGGAGATGTATTATGATTAGGGTCTTAAACATTTAGTTTAGACTCGCCACGACAACAAATGGTTCTTTGAGTTTTCAGTCAGTTATGTTTTTTTGACTAGTTTAGAAGAGAAGCTTGAAAGATCTGAGCTAGATCCACCGAGCCAACTCAAAAAGTGCTGGACTTCATTAAGTCTAACCGGATACACAAGGAGAATAACACAAAACTTAACTCCAAGACAAAAAGGTTTATCGCAGAAAAAAAAATTAATTATTTCGTCGATAAGTTGAAGACTTTAGATACACGTCAAGGATAGAGAATCTAGTTTTAACTTTGGAAGTCTAGGAAAAGACGTTAAGAGATTAAATTGGAGTTAGTATGATGAATTTTGTTGTAAGTATTCAATATGGTATCTTGATAGGAAAAAGAAGAGGCATATTGTATATAGGTCTAGAATCTATACATACACGACTCTTTAGAGAATCAAGGGAAGTAAAGGTCAACCTTATTATATGAGTAGTCTTTAGGCCTTGGTACACGTGAGGTAAGACCTAGATAGGTATACGCCGCAAAGAGGCATGATGAGACAATATGTGACTTATACATGAGAATGTATTACTCATGACGAATGTAGTCGCAGACTTGTTAGGGTATTGATACTGCTTAGGCATATACATGTGCCCAGAGAATAACATAGTTATGTTTCTATCCGATGCATAAGTTGGAGTCGTCGACGGGCACTTGATAGCGACACATTTAGTTGACTTAAGATTCATATAACAAGAGTTTAAGTATCCAAGCAGGTTTGATTCGATGTCAATTACTAATCTCATTTGAGATTATGTATGTGATAAAACATTTTAGAAACAACATATATTGTGCTATGCACTTAATAAAAAGTTTTGCAAGTATGGCTAAAGAAGTCGACACTACAAGCGAGGCACGAGGACGCGTGTTTTTAACCATGTTCGCAAATTTAGAACTCACTTTCATATGAGGTTAAACATATGAGTTTCAAATGTAGTTCAATAGTTAATCTTGCTTGTTTACCACCACAAAAGAGTTTTAGATGCCTTAAAGGTGATAATAAAGCAAAACGACGAAGTAGTGTCAGGTAATATTTTCATTAAGATCGAGTAACTTGACGATGGTAGGTTGCAGGGTTGCCAACAGAGATGACAGAAAAGCAAAGGTATCGCCACATAAGTTTTATTCTCGTGTCGGTTTGACAAGCACCTTTATCTCGATGAAACACGATTACCTCTAGATTTGGATACAAAGGTCAGTATATATGTCCAGAGTGCCCAATTGTAGTCAAGTGACATGTGAAAAGAATACGATTTATGTGAGCGCTTAAAATGAGATTTACTAGTCGCTAATTAGTTAAAAAAAACTTTAAAGGCTTTGTAGTAAAGACCGAATCGAGGTCTCATATAATATTAGATAATGTTGACAAGTCGAGTCGGGATAGTGCCTCGAGATGCGTAGGGTCACACAGGTAGGATCAGATACATACGAC
The DNA here is from genome assembly GCA_039657325.1 of Stephania cephalantha. NCBI lineage: Eukaryota > Viridiplantae > Streptophyta > Magnoliopsida > Ranunculales > Menispermaceae > Stephania > Stephania cephalantha. The sequence goes on along the minus strand of CM077573.1, from coordinate 9,074,373 downwards.
GACATTCTAAACTGTTGAGCAAGCATGAAAGAAACACGCGAATAATTACCACGATGGGCTGAGCCATGAGGTAGACCACTAGTCTACTTGAATGTTTCTCCCTTGAAGGGTCACCAAAGATTTAGGATCAAGACGAAACTTGCACCGAGACTCATAGGGCCGTTTCAAATGGTCTAACGTGTTGGGGATGTTGCCTATCAATCGAAATTGTTGAGCCAGTTGGCAGGGCCTCATAATGTCTCCACATTTCCACGTTGAGGTTGATCAGATAAGTACTAAGACCGATGATTAATTTGACTCGGATCGAGGTCATACCAGATGTGACGTACGAGGAGTGACACCCCTAGCTATTATAGGGTAAAGGTTTAACTTAATTTCAAATTTTGGGACGAAATTCCTTTTAGTTGGGAAGATTGTAACGGCCTACCCTAATTAATCCTAATTAATTGATTAATTACATGTTATGACCCTAAGCTCGGACCCATGTAGACGGTGCGGAAAAAGTCTTGGGCACGCTTAACGAGGTAATTTTGGTAATTCTTGTGTAACTCTTGTAATTTATTGTATTATTAATGAATATTCGAGTCAAATTATTTTTAAGATTCTCATTGGCCGCGTTGTACGCATATAGTGATGAGAGCGTCGGATGCAGCGAGGTGCGCATAACGCAGGTGTATGGGCAGTCGAGGTTTAGTGGTTACATCACCCATCACATTACATCACCATCCCCACTTTTCTCTCTTACATACACTTTTTCTCTCTCTCTCTCTCCAAATCAAACACTCATTTTAATCCCTCTATCTTTCTAATCGATTCTCCCTCTCTCATTTTCTTCTTCTTCTTCTCCAACGCTTCATCACCGCCTCATTTAATTCCTCTCTCAACTCGTTCTCTCATCTTTTTCGCGGTGTTTCTCCGGCTTTCGTGACGATCTTCCTAGACCGAGGTGAGTGATTGTTGATGTTGTTAAATTTTTGTGGAGAAATTGAAGTTTTAATGATGGTATTGTGTTGTCTTGTTGATGTTATATTTGTTGATGTTGTTGTTGTTTAGGAAACAAAAATAAAAAGAAAAATTTAATATATAAAAAAATTTATGTCTCTACTCCAGCGATGAATTGAAATTCGTCTTTAAAGATAGACGATTGGAGGGGCATCAACGGGCCTGGTCGAGCCGGCCTAGACCCATCGGCCCGATTTGGCCAAACCGACCCAGCTGAATCGGGCTCGGTTCAGGCCCAACCCACATAAATACAATTAAAATATTTTAAAAATATTTTAAAAATAATTTTATATTAAATAAATAATAAAATAAGGAAAATAAGGAGAAAACTATGGAAAAGTTCAGAAAAACTAGAGTGTCAGCCCCTTCGTCATTAAGATGACTGACCGACCTAAATTATCTAAATCCTCCAATAATCTAGTCAGCCTAATCTAATCTTTCAACTTTGACCTCAAAATACTTTAATTGAATCCTTAATAAAGCTCCAAAACTAAAGTTATATCATCAATGAAACTCAATTCATGATTCGTTCAATTGGAGCAAATTAGGAAATCATACGAATTGTATTCTATATTCTGTAAAAATTTCGGCAATATTTCCCCTAAAAGTGGCATGCCGAAAAACTTTCACCTAATAGACAACAGAATGGGGAGATGCCTCATATGACTCACAACTCCCCGCAGTTTATAATATATATCAAAATCGAACTTTTAAATTAACTTAGAGTCTCTGATAACTTAATTTCAACTTTACAATCCCTAATACACCAAAACTAAAATATAAACCTTTCAATATAATTTAAATTAACTTAGGAGACTCTCATAACCATTCAACAAAACCTCACGTCCGACACTCACCCTAAGAATTCCGAAACAATATACATAAACCATTTAAAATCAGAAAATTAAATTTATAACATGAAAATAAGCATCACAATCTTCGAGTCTTATCCTTTCGTCCCTTGTCTTCATGTCGAATCTGACATCATAAAAAACAAGTCGAAGATGTCAGGTAAGTAAATTCCTACATTGATATGTACTCCTGCAATTGTTAGTCTGATACATGGAGACATGTAATTGCATTTTCAAATAAATAATAAGATATATGCTTCAACATGACATGCAATCCACTATGTCGCTGTCTCCTAACTATAATCAGACGTCGACTTTCAAAAATAGTACAGAGACAATATTAAGAGATCATGAAATGCAGAGATAACTTGTCGGCGTTAGACTTCGCTAGTATTATTAGACGGCGTAGAGGAAGGACCGAAACCTAGTTTTAATCAAACTAGACTCAGAAACAAACTTATCCCCCTCACTTACTCTATGTATGAATGACCAAGAATAATAAAATGAAAATGTAGACTATGATACAATTACGGGTTCGAAGATAATTTCCATAAATAGTAGAGATCACTGAAGAGTTTACTTACAGTCCAACCAACTCAAAGTTGATTACGAAGCCTCACACAATGCTCCCTGCCTTTTACATACTTCAACAAGTCCTATTTAAATCTTAACATTCAGGTGTTAGAGTTACAACTCTATTATAATACTTCAAAACCATTTTTCAAGCTACAATGGAGTTCAAACCACTCCAAACTCCAACAACTTCATCTTAAGTCTCAAAACTTAATTTATGTCTTCAATTTCGGTCATAAACTACTTAATTGGCTTCAAAAGCAATTTACAAATCTACTATGAATCTTAAATTGAGATTTTAACTCAATTGGCAATTTTTACCTTACCAATTCCAAATCTCAACTTTAGATTTTTAACAAATCTCAATTTACTCATTTTATCGACTTTTGGAGCCTTTTCCTTAAGCCAAAACACCTAAAAATTGCATTGCAATGTTTATATGAGTCTCTCATTCATATTCCAAGTCAAAACTACCCCGAATTAAGCCTTCAACACTTGTTCAAATTATAGGTATTGCAGATTTTTCATTAGCGAGACCCTATGTTTGACGTTATATTTCAACCTCTAAACCAATAAAACTCACAGCAAGCCTTATTGACCATTAAAATAGGATATACCAAGAGTCAAACGAACCTATTCGCAAGCATTTTGGACATCTATAAGGTCTTTGAATCATTCGTCAAACATGGCTACTCACATCTGTTAAAATTGTTTACAATTTTGACAGTGGCTCACAGGCTACCTTTGCACCACTTTTTCAGTGCCAAAACAAATGATTCTAAGTTTATGCCTTTCAATTATGTAAATTACACTAGACAAGGGTTAAAATGAGCTTAACCCCATATAATTTGGATGATGTTTGATGCTTTAACTTATCGACCTAACTTGCTTGCTTGCAAGCAGTTTTTATACTTTAGCCAAATTTTTGGACTTTCGAGCAGTTCGAAACTAAGGTCTTACCCCATATTTGAATTTCCAAATCTCAACACACATTTACCCAACCTTAAAACCGAAAATCCCAAATAAAATAGGTTATACGGAGTACCAATCCACCAAAGATCATCACCAAATACCAAGAATTTAAGAAAATAACCATAACCGACTTTTCCTACCTTGACACAGTTCAAACATTAAATTTCATTGATTTGATTCATCAAAACTCATTCCAATGGATTGTAAACTGATCTTAACTAAATATAAACTAATCCGAGACCATTTGTATCAATCAAACACATCAAATTAATCCAAAACATTTTGATTTTAGCCTTCAATCCAAACAGTGCTAAATTTCCAATTTAACCGATTCTAAAATTACCTAAATTGACTTAAAACAATAGAGTACAATGAAATCTATTAAATCCAATTACTTTCCATCGATTCCCAAACCCTCAATTGATTACCAAACCTTACCAAAAATCTCCAATCCATTCCCAAACTGTTCCATCACCAACAATCGCCATAATTGAAACAAAATTAAACATTAAAACTTACCTTAATTTCAAGATACAATCGTCTATATTCCCTACTCTTCACTGTTATTCACTTCTCCTTTTCTTCGTGTTCACAGCCGATAGATTTTCTAGTGAGGAGAGAGCTCGACGAGAAAGAAGCCACGAGATGAAGAAGATGGAGATGGGAGAGAGCCGAGGCAGGGAGGATCGAAAAGAAGAGCTCCAGTGATAGAGTGAATGCTCGAGAGTGGAAGAGAGGAAGATGAAGCTGAGTTTGAAAAGAGAGCACGATGTGGAAGAGGATCAAAATGGAAAGAAACCCGTTTCGATTTCACATTTGAAGGATTTGCGCATTTACCCTTTTACCCCTCCAATTCTATCCTTCTCAATACAAACCAAAAGCCATTTTTTGTCTTTTGCTATTTTTATTTATTTATTTCATGTTTATCTCTAATTTTTAACCCCAAATCAATCCCCAATTTCGACTAAAAGTGAAAAATTCTCCAACGCGCTTCGAAACACGTGGACATCGCTTATACGCTTTAATTTAACCATATGTCATGTCGAATATAGTATATTACATCAATTAGTCATGCAGCACACAAAAATAATATTTCGACTCATGATCTCCGGTCCATAATGCGTAGGTCCCACCTCAGAAACTTAAATCCCAAATCAAATATCAAAATAATTAATCAATCGCCTAATCATGTTTATAAAATTCTCGGATATCACACATAGACAATAGAAAAAATTGCAAAAAAGATAGAAAAATAGGTTTCGAGACTTTTCGGGCGTTTGACACCCTGATGTAACTCGAAAAGCATGCCACAACCAAAATTTGGAATAAAATTCTAAATTTTAGTTTTTCATTATAAAATCATTAAATGTGACTCTAAAACATTTTAAAATAACAAAATTGGACACCAGGGAATTAGGAGACTAGTCGGGTGTACGATTCGAGGCGCGAACGGGTCATTTTAGAGTGATTTCATGAGCGTCGAGGTAAGTAAACCCACGAGAAAGCTTGCTTAGACTTTACTTGTTTCCTTTGTAATTTTATTATTTCACTTTTATTTTTCCCCAGTTCAGCTTGCATATTTACTCTATTTCTGCATGCGTTTGTGTATAGTTAAAGGGACGGTACGGCCCCTTTCTAGTTCTCTCGTAGATGACGATTGGATTGTTGATACAATATTGATCATACCTTAGACTACGTGTGAGACTTCTCTCTGCCAGTCATGATCTCGAAAGTGGGTTGACGTGAGGCTCCCCTTAGTCACAGAGTTCCTCTCATTTGATGTGTTGGACAAAAGTCTACCTTCCAGCTAACATAGTTTCTCATTTCGACCATAAAGAGGAGACGTGGATTACTTTGCCTCAAGAGCCTTCTCGATTTAGTATTTGCATCTCATGGCTCGACAGCTATACACCACACCCACGTTCCATATTCTCGATTATCTTAGCGACTTATATCATGCTTTACATTTTCGTTTATTTACTTTATCTAAGTGAATTTTAATCATTTTCTCGGATTTCTTGTGAATACTAACTGAATTTCTCTAGGATTTACGTACTGGAACTTGTCATTATTTTTTGTGGCAAGTTGCAGATTATACGACGATCCAGATCTAAAGAGCTACAATAGCTTGACATGTAGGTGTTCGTATTTATTTATGTACTATCTTTTGGGGATCATTTTGGGAGGCTTATTACCTGATACATGTATACTGACATTTATTATACTTTTTATCGCCTTTATTGATATATATATAGTATCTTTTTGTCAGGTTTCCACCCTATAGGTTTGTTAATCAATGCTAAAATTCGTTTAAATTACTTATTTGCACATTATTAAGACTTTCGCTATTCAAATAATATAAATGAATCAAAATAAACAAATTAAGTTGTAAAACTCTATAATTTAGTATATTTCGACAAAATAATCATTTAAACATCGAAATTGACTAAGTTGGATTACTATATGGCTAGTTCGGGGGGTCATCATGGACATGTGTGCAATTGACGTGGCATGACCTAGTGACATGTCCGGCAACGTGGCGGTGCCCGATTTGCCTCGGAATTTGGGGCCGTCACATGGAAGCAATGTGTACGCTCGGGTGTACTCATTGGCGTACGTGGCAAGTAGAAAAGCTGTAAAATATATAGGTGTATATATATTTATATATGTTAATATATAAATATATTAATAAAACCTATAGATGGAAAGAATATAATTGGAAAATTATAGGGCACTTAATACCGTGTGTAGGTCAAGGGTGACACACATGGGTCGTGGAGTAGCGTGCACGCCTGAATGTACTCGTTGGCGTGCACGATGAAATTATAAAGGCATGAATATGTGCGTATATATATATGTTGTATATATAAATATATATTTAAAATAATTAATAAATTGGCGGGTATCTAGTGACAGGGTGACACGCGTGAGACATACAATAGTGTGCATGCCCAAGGGTGCTTGTTGGCGCGTGCGGTGAATTTATAGGAGAGAAAATACATAGGTATATATATTTATATATAATTGATATATATACAAATAGATAAATAACCAATAGCTTTGGTTTCAATTTTTTAAATCATTGGATTCGCCTCGAGATACACATAGCGTGGACATCGACGAGAAGAAAGGTGCTGGACGTTGGTGATGTTGTAGAGATTAGCCACACCTCGAGCTGCGTGTCATCTCATTTTTCAAGAAATATTATTGCTTAAATTCATGCTTTTTGGATCATCCTCAAGATTCATGCGTGTGAATCTCGAGAAGAGTGCATTTGATCTTATATAAGTCAGTTATGTGGTGGTGGGTTTGGTAATAGCTCAAGATCGATATTGAGATACGCAACACATATCACGAGAAAGATCTGTTGGGGCATGTGCCCGAGATCAATCTATAAATATTGTTTATCTTATAGTCTTAGTTAATAAAAAAGAGTTTATTTGTTATTTTATTATAAGTGATTGCATGTTTACCTTATAATAAGACCTATGGGTATTTGTTGAAATATCCTAAATGTCCCTAGTCGGTCATTATACTGGGAACTATAATAAATTAAGACTAGTGTGAATCTTGATCGATGATCATGTGATGATCATGCATATAAAGATGTGAATCGAGATCATGAGTACTTGTTAGGGAACGAGGTACTGGACCGACCCGCTATGAGAACATCACATGTATTAAGTCATAGGTGTTACTTATGATAGGTATATCATTTAGTCATTCGACTTGAGATTTCCATATACTTCAATATTAGGAGCATGATAATTTGACACAATAAAAAATTGTCTTTAATCGAACAATTATAAAGATTATGATTGGTTACCATGTGAATAATATGTGAATTTGTGTAATCGAGATATAATTTGTCACTCACGTATAGACAAAGATATTAGTGGATCCCTCGATTTGATAAATTGATAATGGCCAAGTCCATGTGAATTGATATGATCAATGTCACTAGGATGTTTTCAGTTTACCTAAAGATTGATACTAGTACGATTGAACATTAAATGTGAATTTTCATGTCTTATGTTTAATCAAAGGACATCGCACGACAAAAGGATATGACATATGTTATTTATTAGGTTGTATCGATTTTGATATTCATGCTACTTGGGTAGTCATAATGCCTTGCTATAGATCGCTTATGACTTGTGTACCAAAATGGTTTTGGTTCACTACCAACGTCGCATGAACCTATTGGGTGGCACGAAAAATGACTTTGTGCAATTTCAATTAGTCCAGAGTAATGAATTTTATATGATAAAATTTATGACATAATGGCCCTTACAATTTGTTATATGATAACATATTAATAGGGGCGTATGTGTAATTTACTTAAACTGCCTAAATATAATAGTTGTATTACGAATATGATTTTAAGTGAGAGCTTATCTACACATATAAATAAATGTTGAAACCCTAAAACGAAAGAAAATCTTCATTTTTTGTTATTTTCGAGTTCTCTAGATTTTGGGAAAGATAGAAAACCATTTTTTATCTCCCTCGGGGCTAGCACTCCAAATTGTAACCATTCGTGTGTGGATTCTCGATAGAGGACAGGCGCTTGAATGTCTTGGAGATCGAACAATCAGAGAAAGAAATCACGGATTAAAGTACAGTTTACTTTTGTAGATCTAGTTTAATGGAACTTATTTTCTATCATTTTGGGGTTTTTTCAAAAATTGTTTTGGATTTTTCGCTGCGTATGAACCTCAAAAACCCAATAGTAGTATTAGAGCATACGGCTCAGTTCTATTAAACGTTTGCATGTTTTCTCTAATGTATATATGATATAAATGTGAAAACATGATTTTGATTAATGTACATGTATGATGCGCATATAGGTTATGTGATAGTTGTTTTCAAGAATTGGTTTTAAAGCATGTTGTTAATTCATGTATTTGATACATACGCATGATTTGATTCAATGATAGAATTCGTGTTTAAAATATTTTGATTTACATATTTTTTAATATTGAACAATACGAATTTTGTATGTTCACATTGTAGAAGTCATGTTTAGGTTAATGTGATTCTTGTGTTGGATACATAGTTTATTTTATTCAATAATTATGTTTGTCTCCATGATAGAAATCATGATTAGGTTAATATGATTTTGGTGTTGAATGCATGATTAATATTTCATTTCTTGATTCAATTGCTTGTTTCGTATGAATAAGAATCGAAATTGATTTTAATCATATATCTCATTATGGTTATTTGTTAGTATATTCCTATTTGATATGAAATAAACTTGTAATCGAATAAGAACTACAAATCCAATAAGATAGGTGAAATGTATAGCAAATTCTAATTGTATAAGGATTCAAAGTATCTTAAATTCTAATTAGATTAGGATAAGATATTAAGTTAAAGGTGTGCCCAAGTAATTGAAAAACATTTTAATTAATATTTTTTAGAATTAAAAAAGTTTTAATTCTAATTGGATAAAGATTCAAAGTATCTTAAATTCTAATTGGATTAAGATAAGGATTCAATGTATCTTAAATTCTAAATGGATTATGATAAGATATTAAGTTAAAGGTGGGCTCGAGTTAATTAATATTTTTCGTATGATAGTCAATATTAGTAAAACTTCCTAACTTGTTTAGTGATTGTACATGCATTGTACTATATGATATTTATCTTGTTTAATTTATGATCACTAAACAAATAAAAAAATCCATGTTCCAAATTTTAAGTCAAGTGTCATCCATTATCAAATACTCGTCAAAACTTCGATCATATCAATATGGGTCTGCCTCCGCAGAGTATATTATGTTATGTTGGTGAGGCAAGTTGAGTAACGGTTACTCTATTGTTTGAAATGGTTAGATTTGATAAAGCTATCAAAACGATTTTGGGCTTTAAATACAAGATGAGATAAACCATGCTAAGTCATAAGATGTCATAATCTCATAAAAACAACTAAAAGTTACATATGATGTAATTGATATTTGGTACATACCTAAATAACCTAATTTAAAGTGTCATGCCTTAGATGTCTTGGAATTAGGTGAAACATAGATTTTAGTTCCTTAAATTAACATAGTTTTTTAAGGAGGGTTGTTAATTTAGTGGGAGTTTATTCCTCTATACTAAAATGATTTTTTTGCATAATCTTTTTTGTAGATCTATGGCCTCTTCAAATCACGCTAATCCCTTGTCACTGCGATCCATCCTTGGGAAGAATAAGTTGTTCGGGACAAACTTTTTGACTGGTTCAGAAACTTGAGAATTGTTATTAAGCATGAACACAAGTTATATGTCCTGGATGATCCTATTTCTGAGGAACCACCAGCCAATGCTTTAAGAACCGTGAAGGATGCACATATTAAGCATGTTAATGACTTAACTGATGTTGCATGCATTATGTTGGCAACCATGGTTCCCGAACTTCAGAAGGACGTGGAACACATGGAAGCTGACGACATGGCTACGATGCGGAAGGAAATGTTCCTACAGCAAGCTAGGTAAGAAAGGTTTGAGACAGTCAATAACCTTCATTCTTGCAAAATGGCTGAGGGTGCGTCAGTTAGTCCTCATGATCTGAAAATGAAAGGATATATTCACCATCGTGACGGACTTTGAATTCCCATAAGCCAAGAGTTGGCTACGGATTTGATCATGAATTCATTGTTTGATAGGTATTTACAATTTGTGATAAACTATAACATGAATAACATGGAGAATTCTTTCTCAGAGTTTCATTTGATGCTTAAAACTACTGAGCAAAATGTCGAGAAACTCATTGCTAATGTGTTGATGGTTTAACAAAGGAAAGGTTGTGAAGAAGAAGGCTAAAGGCAAGGCTAAAGTTTCCAAGGCTGTTGTGACTATCACAAAGCCTGTCGAACAAGTCAAGCCTAAGGCTGCTTCTACTTCACAGTCCCAAAATGAAAATGAGAAAGAAGGAAATTGTCATTTCTGCCATGCACCTGGGCATTAGTTTAGAAATTGCAAGCTTTATTTTGAAGATTTAAAGAAAAAGAAGAGCAGTGTGACTACTGCTTTATGTATTTATGTTATTGAAGTTAACTTGTCTACTAGTGATTCTTGGGTATTAAATATCGGATGTGGATCTCACATTTATATTATTGTGCAGGGTCTTACCAAAAGTAGAAAGCTAAAGAAAGGAGAAGTCATCCTATGAGTTGGAAATGGAGAGTTGGCTGTAGGATGCTATGAGTTAATTTTACCTAGTGGACATGTTTTGGTTTTAAATAATAATTATTATGTCCCTGCTTTGAGCAGAAACATCATTTCAGTTTAATGTTTGGACTTAGATGGTTTTAATTTTATTATTGCGAATAATAAATGCTCCATTTCTCGTAAATATGTTTTCTATGCGAATGCTGATATGTGTGATTATATTTATATTCTAAAGATGAAAATGTCCACAGATACTCCTATTCTTAATGTAAATAAAAAGATATTCAAGTCAAATGATTTGAATCAAACCTACCTTTGACATTGTCTTCTTGGCCATATAAATGAGAAATACATTTCTAAACTCTATAAAGATGGACTTTTAGATTCATTTGATTTTGAATCATATGAAACATGTGTATCTTGTTTACTAGGAAAGATGACAAAGAGTCCCTTTACTGGACACAATGAAAGGGCAGGTGATTTATGGGGTTTAATACATGATGTATGCGGTCCTATAAACACAACTGCTAGAGGTGGTTATTAGTACTTCATTACTTTCACCAATGATTTTAGCAGACATGGCTACATGTATCTCATGAAACTTAAAGGTGAATCTTTTGAGGTGTTTCGAACATTTCAGAATGAAGTGTAAAATCAACTTGGTAAAACTATTAAAACACTTCAATCGGATCGAGGTGGTGAATATTTGAGTCAATAGTTTGATGATCATCTTAGAAACTATGGGATTGTCTCACAGTTAACTCCTCCAACAACTCCACAATGAAATGGTGTTTTTGAGAGAAGAAATCAGACTTTATTGGATATAGTTCAATCTATGATGAGTCACACAGATCTTAATATTTCCATTTGGGGTTATGCCTTAGAAACTACTGAGTTTACACTGAATCGTGTTCCTTCTAAAGCAGTTGATAATACACCATATGAGATGTGGTTTGGGAAAAGACCAAATTTGTCTTTCCTTAAGATTTTTGGCTGTGAGGTTTTTATATAATGATAAATCTCAAAAAAACTATCAGCCAGATCTACCAAGTGTGTATTTGTTGATTATCTTAAAGAAACTAGAGGATACTACTTCTATAATCCTACTGAGAACAAAATGTTTGTTGCTCGGAATGATGTCTTTAAGGAAAAAGAGTTCATTTCAAAAGACAACAATGGAAATAAATTAAGTCTTAAAGAAGCTCAAGAACAACAAATAAACACTTAACCGCAAGTGGGAGATCAACAAAGTCTTGAACAAGTTGAACATCGATAAGTATCACAAGGTCAGCGTAGGTCTGATATGGTAAGACATCAGCTTGAGAGATTTGGTTTTCTTATTAATGATAGTAGTGAGGTATTGCTTATGGATCAAAATAAGCCTACTACTTATCAAGAGGCTGTATCTAGCCCTGAGGCAGATAAATAGTTTAGTGCCATGAATTCTGAGACACAATCCATGTATGATAACCATGTTTGAAACCTGGTTGATTTACTTGAAGGTAGTAAGAACATTGGATGTAAAGGAGTTTTTAAGAAGAAAATTGGTAAAGATGGTAATGCGCATACTCATAAAGCACAGCTAGTAGCAAAAGATTTCAGGCAGACTCAAGGTGTTGATTATGATGAGTCTTTTTCTCCCGTAACCATGCTTGAATCCATTAGAATTCTAATTGCCATAACCGCATATTATGACTATGAGATATGTCAAATAGATGTCAAAATAACTTTTCTAAATGAAAAGTTACTTTAGGACGTGTATATAATACAGCCTGAAGGGTTTGTTCATCATGAGAACTCTAGGAAGGTGTGCAAGCTTCAAATATCTATTTATAGATTAAAGCAAACTTCTCGGAGTTGGGATCTTCGTTTTGATGAAGTAATTAAGAAATTTGGTTTCATTAAAAATGAAGATGAGCCTTATATATATAAGAAGGTCAATGAGAGCGTGGTTGTTTTCCTAGTAGTCATTAAAAATGACATCCCAACCTTGCAGAGTGTCAAGTCTTGGTTAGGGGAATGTTTCTCGATGAAGGACTTGGGAGATGCAGCCTACATCATTGGGATTAAGATCTATAGGCATAGATCTAAAAGGTTGATCAGTCTAAATCAGAGTGCTCATATTGACAAGGTACTGAATATGTTCAGTATGCAAGACTCTTAAAGAGGGTCGCTGCCAATGTCTCGTAGTATAAGTCTCAACAAGACTTAATGTTCGAATATTAATGATGAACGAAAGGGCATGAATACGATTCCATATGCATTAGCTATTAGATCTATCATATATGTCATGTTATCCACCCGACCTAATGTATCATATGCTTTGAGTGCAATAAGCAGAATCAGTCTGATCCCGGTGAGAGTCACTGGATAGTGGTAAAGAATATTCATAAGTACTTGAATGACTAAAGAAGTGTTCTTGGTTTATAAAAGTTTGGAAGACGAGCTTGTTGTAAATGGTTACACAGATGCAAGTTTTCAAACTGATATAGATGACTTCAGATCGCAGTATGGATATGTGTTTACTTTGTATAGAGGCGAAGTGAGCTGGAAAAGTTCAAAGCAAGAAACTATGGCAGATTCTACAATAAAAGATGAGTACATTGCAGTGTCCAATGCAACTAAAGAAGCAGCTTAAATCAAAAAGTTCATCTCTGAACTTGGTGTGGTTTCGAGTATAGCTAACCCCGTGTGCTTATATTGTGACAACAACAAGGCAATATCACGGTTTAAGGAACCAAGGTCACACCACCGATCTAAACATATATTTAGACGTTTTCATCTCATTCGACAAATCATTGAGATGGGAGACGTGAAGATTTGCAGAGTTCCTGTAGAAGATAATGTTGCAGATACTTTGATGAAGGCGCTTCCACAAGCGAAACATGATGGTCATGTTAGGTCATTAGGTATTAGATGCATGAATGATTGGCCTTTATACAAGTGATATATGTTGGGGCATGTGCCCTAGGTTAATCTATAAACATTATTTATCTTATAATTTTAGTTAATAAAATAGAGGTTTTCATTTGTTGTTATATTATAAGTGATTGCATGTTTACCTTATAGTAAGATCCATGGGTATATGTTAAAATATCATAAATGTCCCTAGTCGGTCATTATACTGGGAACTATAATGAGTTAAGACTAGTGTGAATCTTGATTGATGGTTATGCGATGATCATTCGTATAGGGATGTGAATCGAGTTCATGAGTACTTGTTAGGGAACAAGGTACTAGATCGACCCGCAATGAGAAGACCATGGATTAAGTCATAGGTGTTACTCATGATATGTATATCATTTTGTCCATCGACTTTAGATTACCATAGACTTCAATATTAGGATCATGGTAATTTGACACAATCAAACATTGTCTTTAACCGAACGATTATAAAGATTGTGAATGGTTACCATGTGAATAATATGTGAAGCTGTGTAATCAAGATATAATTTGTCACTCTCGTATAGAGAGATATCAGTGGATCCCTCGATATGATAGACAGATAATGGCCAAATCCATGTGAATTGATATGATCAATGTCACTTGGATTTTTTTATTTTACCTAAAGATCGAGACTAGTATGATTGAACATTAATGGTGACTTTCCATGCCTTATGTTTAATCAAAGGATATCGTACGACAAAATGATATGATATATGTTATTCATTAGGTTGTATCGATTTTGATATTCATGTTACTTGGGTAGTCATAAGTGATCCCTTGCTAGAGACCGCTTATAACTTATGTACCAAAATGGTTTTGGTTCACTGCCAATGTCGCGTGAACCTATTGGGTCGCACACAAAGAATGGCTTCGCGCAATTTCAATTAGTCCAGAGTATTGAATTTTATATGATAAAACTCAAGACATAATAACCCTTACAATTTGTTATATGATAACATATTAATAGGGGCATATGTGTAATTTGGTTAAACTATCTAAATACAATAGTTGTATTACAAATATGATTTTAAGTGAGTGCTTATCTACACATATAAATAGAGGTTGAAACCCTAAAATGAAAGAGAATTTTTGTTTTTTGCTATTTTCAAGTTCTCTGGATTTTTGGAGAGAAAGAAAAATGTTTTATATCTCTCTTGGGGCTAGCACTCTAAATTGTGGTCACCATTCGTGTGTGGATTTTTGATAGTGGACAGGCGCTTGAACTTTTTGGACATCGAACAATCAGAGAATGAAATCACAGATTAAGGTATGGTTTACTTTTGTAGATCTAGTTTAATGGAACTTATTTCAATCCTGTCGAAGTTTTTTAAAAATTGTTTTGAATTTTTTGTTGCGGATAAACCCCGAAAACCCAGCAAGATCCAAATACAAAATGGAAGGAACTCAACCTTTAGATCTGCCTCGAGATTCATGTGATACGAATATCGATGAAATCTCATATTTATCTTAAAACCAATATGTCTCTGCCATTGTATCGAAATTGTTGAGAGTGAGAAATCGATTGGGAGAGCTCGTGACTGAGAGGGAGAGATATCTTGAGATAAAAGATAGATGGTGATGGGTAAGTTGTTGATTGTCGTTGTTCGTTGTTGTTGCTATCGTTGATGTCGGTGATGGTTGTTGTTGATGTAGGTGACAACAATGGACATGGGGGTTGGGGGACTCGGTTGTCCGAGGAAGGAGATGACCGTGGGGTCATCTCCCCTCCCCAAGGGTGCTCTAGAGTTGGGTTAAATCCAACCCCAGCAAATAAATTAAAAAAAGAACTGGTTTGATGAAACAGAGATAGAGGTCGTGAGGAAGAAGAAGAGGATTGATTCCCTGAACCGGACCGGTCAAACCCCTTCACAAATAAGAAAATAAAAGAAAAATGTTGGAATTTAGTAAAAAATTCCCAAAAAATTGTGAAAAATATATTTGTTGATCAAATAAATAGAAATTGGATATTTCTATAAAAAGTGGAGAATTCAAAAGTCTATCGAGACTTTATGCCGAGGTTTTACCTTGAAAAACGTGAAAAGGTCGTATCAACCTAAAAATTAGTAAATTGGCTCCAAATTCAATTGAGACCAGTTTAGAGAATTAAATGTGTGGTATAAGACTTGTAATAACCATAAATGATTTGTGATAGGTTATTGAACACTAGGAAAGGTTGCGTGACTCGAAAAGTTAAGAAATTGGAAACATAACCTAATCGAGGTAAGTGTGGAGTCGTTTGATTATCAACTTTGTCTGGCTATTTAGTATATTTAGTTCATATAGTTTATGCACTTGAATGGGAGCTATGTACACTGTGATATTTTTTCAAGAAAAGGAAAAATGGTGTTTGATGTGATCAGCGATAGTAACTCCTGGAGCTGAGAATATGTTATATATCATATATGTTACCTTTCCGGCCTATATGTAACTCTTACTTAGTTAAATAGGTTGTGTGGATTACATACTCAATAAGAGGGTTTCAGATAGAACCATTTGGACAGTGACAAGTGGTCAGACAGTACATACACGCAATGTGATGGTCAGGTTATAGTGTCACTGTGGCTGCCCCGCCACCCCGGGGTGATGTGTCTCCGTGTACTCCTTGCCAGCTGGCCCAACTACATGTGTCCGACACATGCCCGTCCTCTTCATGTCTCGCAAATCGTGTCCACGTGTGTATTATCAAATTAATTAGTAGATTATCCTTATTTTCTTAACTTATTCTTTGTGGGTATTTAACTATTTCAATTGTTGCTTAATTTGTAGTTTATTCTAATGCTTAACCATACTAGTAGGTTGTTTCTTACAAGTTAACATAAATTAACGGAAGCTTCAATGGATACGATTAGTATAAGTAATTTAGCATGGTAAACATTATTCAAAAGAGCAAATCCTACTGTGGAAAACCTTGTAAAGTACTATGTATATAAGCCACAATACCATAAATAAGGTATATATACATGTACGGTGTCATCTCAAGTTTCCCAATACCCAAAATATACAAAATCTTAAAAAATAAACACGTACAAGTAGGTCCTCGACGACGGGCAATCAGATGTAGTCGCCTAAATCCCCTTACCTCTACTGGTACTAGGATCTGCACTCAATCATAAAAAAAAAACAAATGACGAGTCCAGTAAGTAAAATCCGAAGGAACACCTCTGAGCATTCATATAATAAAGTAAAGGAAATGCAAGGAATACTGTCAAGTAAACATACGGAATATAAAAATAGACAACAGTAATGGCTCGTTGCATGAAAAGATAAAAGACAAGCTAACAAATGTGTGTGCTCGCTCCAAATGGATTAGACTGTACTTCGCGTCACCAAGTTACCACCAGTGGTCGCGCCCAACTGGCCCAACACGTGGTCCCTCACGGCACTGGCCAAATCTGCTGAGTCACCGACACGTGCACCAAGGGCAAGCTCAGGTCGCCATTCACTGAAGGTCGAGTCACACGTGCTACAGTACAGTGCATCATGAACACTCAACCTGGAAATCCGGGGGAGTAACCTCAACCCACGTCCAAGTAACGGAATAGAGTAATAAACAATAAGAAATGATATAAATGAAATGTAAAAAAAATAGAATCAAATACTCTGAGTCTTTCGGTTGGGTTTTACAAACCTCACACCGCTCTCCGACCTCCCCGGACTCCCGTATCCGACCCGACAAGCTCCCAGTACCGAGCTATGATTTCCCCAAGTCCCTGAAGTCAAATTTGTATATTTTCAAGTTATGTCCTAGTTTTTAGTCATATATTAGGTGAGAAATCACCAAAACGACCCTTAAAAATCCATTTTGATATGCGGTTAGCGAGGTAAGGGACATGTGTAGCGCTATCTGATGGTAGCGCACTAAGGGAATTATGTAGTGCGCTACTGTTGTTTGGGACAAATAACAGTTAGTAACCCAGAACGATTAGCGCGCTAACCGTTCCAGGTAGCGCGTTATCTGTGCTCTGTGACAGAATTCTCAAGTCAAGAATTCATTCATAACCTTCTCAATTAGCTACCTTATTGGTTCTAACATGTTTCCCATATGTAATTAACTTCAATCAACCCTTTAAACACCCCAGAACCTCAATTTAACCCAAATTCCTCAAAATTCATGCATTCATGTCAACTCTCCAATTTCATTAAAATCATCAAATTTAGCTAAACCAGTAATCAATTCTCTATATATATGGTCTAACAACATGTAATTCATTAATTTTTCACTACAAATCAGAGACCTAATCACCAAAACTCGAATTTCATCAAACATGTCAAAAACTAGGTTCATTGGAAAGTGGAGAAGATGAAGGAGGTGATTACCTAGGTTTAGATCTCTTGAATTGGTCTTCAAAGGTGTTGAATCTCAGCTAGAAATCCTTTCTTTTTCCTCAGATTTTCATAGATTTGCATGAATTTCATGTGGTTTTGATCAAACACTCCACTATCTCCTATATATATATATGTTTGGTCTTGATCAAGTGTGCATACGTATCTCGAGGATTATGTTGTGGTTCACAAGTATGCTGTCCTACAGCTCCTGATAACTCCAATGGCACACTTCATTCCTAGAGTAACTCAAAGTGATGATCTAGATGTCAATCTCAAGGTCCCTTTTTTATTTCGTGCAACTATAGAATTATTTATTCCATTAATGTCACATTACCTTAAGCCTTTTTAAAACCATATGGTTAGTATTTTATTTATCAAATTTAACCAACTCATGATCCCACTAACTTTCGGCTACCCGATACCCGGTGCCCCGCGTCTCGGCATCCATTTCGAGGCACGCCATAGCCTTTTGTTCGAATTTAATTTAATTAGCCTATGATTACATTACATATTTCAATTTGATTTCATAATCATATTTCATGAATTTGTCGAGTTTCTCTAATGTACCCGTACTTAGCCTTTCGATACCCGCGTTGCCACGCATTTCGAGGCAACTACCCGTTACACAACTCCGCACACTATCGTTATTCAACATACACACATGCGATGTATTTAACAAATAATTTAATAAATTGCATCGTAAATGAGCAATCCAACACACAATCAACTAATGTACCTAGGCCAACTTGTGTTCTAGTCTACCCACGACGTCCACGTGGATCTGAGCTGGCGTCCATGTCTGCAATTACAATATAAATAACGACGTTAATAAAATGGGCCGTTACAATCACTATAGCTGATGGGTAATCGATCCTAATTTTATAAAAAAATGGAGAAAATCACAGTGTAATAGCGATTGACTATATGACTTGCATCTATTTATCTATTGGATTATATGATTGTTCATATACCCTATTAGCTATGATTAATTCATATTGTTATTGCATTTCATTTTTTATTATTATATGGATTGTTGATAGTTCTGTGAATCCATACTTACTGAGCAAGTTGGAATACTCACCCCAATTAACATTTCAGGAATATCGACGAGCGCTACAACTATTGGACAGAGAAGGTTTAGGAGTCTTGATCTTCTCTTCGTTGTAATGATTCTTCCCTTATTTATATATTGTATTGAATTACAGTTTTGTACTATCACAAGGGGTGTGAGGTTTTGTATAACCAATGTTTATTCCGGTTGGATTCGGTTTTGTATATCGTGTTTTATATCAGGAATTTTTTTTAAATTTAGATGCATTTATTATTTGTTTCACGTCAATATGCGATATACATGTTGTATTAATTAGGTGTTGAAGGTGAGGTTACTGGCTCTAGTTAAGTCTGGCTGGTGTACCGAGGCTTGATTAGGGTTTCAGGCTGAACGATTCCTTAATTAAAATAAGGGTCATTACAGTTGGTATCAGATTCTGGTTAAAACCTAAGTTTTATCATTTTCGAATTGTTTTCGAAATAATTAATAACTTGGATATAGCTTGGTATCGAAGTTTAAGGTTCTTGGCTCTGATATACCTTGATACTATAACTTAAGATTACAAACTCTAAGAGTTGTTTCGAGTTACGAAGAAGCTTAAAACGTAATAAACGGTTTTATCGTGATTTTTAAGGGTAACCAAAAGAAAAAAAAATTATGTTATTTGATATGTTTTATTATATCTACATAGTAGATATAAGTGTTATGTATTTCTTGAATGATAAAAAATAGTTTATGTCCCTCGGTTTCTCACGATATGAGAAATTATTGAAGGTAAGAGCTCAAGAGAGTCTTAACCTCAAGGAGTTTGAAAAAGGAAAGACATAAGGAAAACTTACAAAGATAAAAATAAATAAATTCATTCTTCGAGTAACTATCTTCAATGGTCTTTGTTCTCGCTCATATTATTAGAATTATAATAGTCAGTGAAGAAGTATATTTTGGATCTGGACCTTGAAACGTGTATTAGGAGAATTGAATTTGTGAAATAATAAAATACTTAATGACTTTGGCAAGAATCCAAAGATGGTGAATCACTTTGAGATGGGATCTGATACTAGTATTAAGACTAGTTGAGCCATGATGAAAGTTGTTCAGTAAATAAATTAGTGGTTAATGATAAGAGCCTATTTAAAGTTATAAGCAGAAGTTCCAAATTTGGTATTGGAATGACATCAATTTATTGGGAAACGAAAGATGAAGTTGAGAATTCAAAACTGAGAAAGTTTGAAGATAGTTTAATCTCGAACATAGCAGTGAGTCAGTAAGATATCTTAGTCTGATCTTTTAGACTAGTACAGTCTAAGTCGAGGAGAATGAGCGGTCAATGAAACTATAGATCCGATGAGATCAAAGAATAATATACAATAATGGGAATGAATATTCATTGCCTATGATTGACAACTCATTCTGATAATAAGATAAAACCAGTTGTTCTCAAGAGTTAGCTGAGATCTGGTTGTCATCGTAATATGATCAGAGTTAAAGATATATAAAGATGATCTTAGATGATTACTGGATCCCTTTAAGTGGATGGTGAAAACCATTAGGACTCACTAGAATTTATTCTATGTTCGTTAATGAAGGACATAAAGTTTTCGAACTTTATATTAGTCAATTTGTTATTGTGATATCGATAACAAAATGAAATCTTTGAAGACTTAGGAGGTGCACGAGCATTACCGTAAAGAGTCACAAATCGCGACGGTAAATTAGTTCATGCCAGATTTTGCAAATGCCAGTACTAAGTCTCAAAGATAAATTACTTGTATAAGTGTTGAATGTTAACTACAAATTGACATATTTGACTTGATTGAGACAATTTGGGATTGTCATATATTCAACACGAAGATAAAGGAGAAAAGTAATCTTAAAATAATTGAATATTACAAACGATTGATCGAGGGATCTTTGATATCGTTGTGTAATTTATTTAGTTAACTCAAGCATGAGTATTGTTGTAAGTTAAAAAAAGATACAAGGATGCTTTTGAGGGAAATTGAAGTATAATTTAACTACAATGTTCGTTTTATGATACCTGAGATGTAGAAAAGGTTAAAGGTTCATCCTAAGACTTTTTATTTAGGTAAGAATGTGTGTTGACACTGTAAAGTAAAATCGTAGTTTATACTTCTATTTATATATAGTTCAAGCCTTGTGAGAAAAACTATTAGAGATTGATAGTCTCGAGATAATTATTTTGGTATTTGTACCAAATATAAAAAGGCATCACTTGTAAATAAGTGGACAGATTTGTTGAGAGTCTTTTAATCATTCTTAAAGATTATTGAGAATCTTAGAAGAATCATTAAAAGACAACTTGGAGAAATAATAACCGGTAAATTGGTGTGAAGGTAAAGTGTTAAGTTTCAAACTATAGAAGTTTGAAAAATGTAATTGTCAGAGTGATAGAAATTGCAAGTGAGATAGATAGCCTGGATTTCTTAAATGCTAGGAATTTACTCTGAAACATCACTTATTAAGGTGATTGTGTTGACAATACCTTGAATAGGAAAAAGACATGGGACGTAGTTATGACAAAAGCTACTCAGTAATATCTCTTGAGTGAAATGTATAATGGTGATCACTTGAAGTCCTACGTAGGCACATCATCAGCTGAGTTATCTGGATTGGAAATTACAAGTTTATTCTTTGGAGCTCAGATTGGAGCTGAGCTAATGATGATTGATTGAGTGATGAATTATTAAAGAAATTTATTGAGATAAAATGGATTTAATTTAAACTCAATGGTTGGTGATGATTTCTTTGTGAATTGTTGTTGTTATTATTTGAAATGGATTTATACCTCACTAGAGGTCATCCCTAATGATTGGGAGAATATTTGAGGTTGTTGTGACGATTTGTGGATTGGACAGTGGTTGTTGCCCGATTTACTGTCGAGACAGTACATATGGAGTGCGCTTCACCTAGTAGAGGAGCGTGCTCCCTTCATTAGTTAGGATGAACTCAGCTGATGGAGTGTGCCCTACTAATTGAGGGAGCACGCTCCCACCCTATAAAATAACAATTATGTTGAGTTTTACTTATAATTTCCTAAGGTATTAGGGACTGACTTAAGGGTTCTAAACATAGGATATTAGACATATCATGATCACAAATGGTTTGTGATAGGTATTGGAACACAAGGAAAGCGTGAGTGAACCGAAAATTTAGGAAGTTTAGAAACAGAAACTTAAACGGAGGTAAGTATGGATTTGCTTATTTATCAATGTTGTTTGTCTATCTTAATATATATATATATAGTTCATGTAGTTTATGGACTGAATGGGGGACTATGTACATTGTGATGTTTTTTATAGGAGGTGGATTACCTTCCCGGCCTATATATAACTCCTGCTCAATTCGATGGCTACGCTGATACATACTCACTAGAGGATTTCTGATAGAACCATTAGACATTAATAGATTGACTAGACAGCACATCGGCCAATGTGTTGGTCTAGCAATAACATTAATGATGTTAGTGGGTAATTGACCTAGTTTTACAAAATAAAATGGGAATCACAGTGTAATAGTCATTGACAATTAGACTTGCATATGTTATTTATTGAATTATATACTTTTCATAATCCCAATAGTTAACATTGGTGCATATTGTTATTGCATAATGTTCTTGATTATTATATAAAATGTTGATGGCTTTGTCAATCCTTACTTACTGAGCAAGTTGGAGCACTGACCTTAATTAATATTGTAGGAATAGCGATGAGTACTACGACTATGAGATAGAGAAGATTTAGGAGTCCAGATCTTCTCTTCGATGTAATGAATCTTCCCTTGTCTAATATATTTTTATTGAATTACGTTTTGTAATATCACAAGGGAAGGGAGGTTTTGTATAGCCGAGATTTATTTCAATTTGAATTTATTTTGTATATCGTATTTAAATATCAAAAAAGTTTTAATTTCTGTTGCATTCAATATTTGTTTTACATCGATATTCGATATATAATTGTGTGTATTAGGAGATTGAAAGAGAGGCTGCTGGCTTTAGTTAAGTCTAGCAAGATTATCGAGGGTTTAATTAGGGTTTCAGGCCGAGTATCACCCTAATTGGGTTTAGGGGATGCCACACTGCAGACTCCATTATAACATGTGAACCATGCGATCAACAATCAGTTGATTGCTCCATTTGGTAACTCCTTAAACCAAACTGTATCAATCAAGTTAGATGAAAATAATTTCTTGCTTTAGAAATCTATCATTGTACATATTATTGAGGGATGTCGATTAGATGGAATCTTGTTTGGTACAACTCATGTTCCTTATGAATTTAATGAACAAGGAGAGTTGAATCTGGCATTTCAAGATTGGTTTTCTCGAGCTAGAATGTTGTATGCATGGTTGTTATGTACAATTGAACCTCTAATTGCTACATCAATAACTGGAAGAAAAGTATAAGGAAAACCTAAATCTACTCATGAATTGTGGAAATCAATTGAAAATTTGTGTGGTGCATGCAATAGAGCACATATTTAGTTTAATAGAACTACAATTTGAACTACAAGAAAGGGATCTAGCAAGATGATTGAGTTTTGGACGAAAATGAAGGAGTATGTAGATAATCTAACCACAGCTGGAGATTTCATCTCATATTCAGAACTAATTTCTTGTACGTTGTGTGGATTGGATAATGATTATATTCCAATCACTACAGTTTTGGTACAAAAAGTAGATTTAACATGGACTGATTTACAATTTGCTTCACTGAGTTTTGAGGCCAAATTAGGGCAATTGGAACTTCTTGCTAGTATGAATACATTTAATGTTCAGGGTACTACTCAAGCTAATGTTGCTGAAGTCAAGCAAGGGAATAACAATTGGAATAGACAAAATGGAGGAATACAAGGAAATGGTGTTAATAGAGGCAGAGGTGGAAGATTTAAAGGAAGAGGAGGTTTCAAGTTCTCCAACAAGAATAGAATAACTTGTCAGATATGCAATAAAGTTAGTCATTCTGCAGCTTATTGTTACTATAGGGCTGATTTGAACTATATGAGATCTCAGATTTTTAATGGAAATGGTAAATGACAGTAGTATCACAATAATAATTCACAAGGATCTAGACCTCTGCACTCTAATCAGAAAAGGGGATTTCGAGGGAGTCTACCTAGTGCTCATTTTGTTGGAAATCAAAGTCGGTGTGGGAGTTCATCTAATGGCAATTCATTCAGTTCACAAGACGCAATGATTGATTCCTCGTGGTATGTTAATAGTGGTGCTACCTCACATGTGACTCTCGATCCCTTCAGCTTAACAATTATGCACCTTATCAAGGTAATGACACTTTAATTGTTGGAAATGGCAGTTTATTACCTATTAAGTTTGTTGGTTCTGCAAATATTAATTCTACTCATGATAACGCGCTAATTACCCTTTGTGACAGAATTCTCAAGTCGAGAATTTTGTCCTTCTCATCTAAATTAGCTAACCTAACCTAGTTTACCCACTCTCCACTCAATAGTGACCTCAAAACATTATTTAAACCAATATCAGAACTTCAATTTGACCAAAATCATTCAAATCCATGCATTAACTAGTTTTTTCCAAATTCACCAAAAATCTCAATTCATGCAAAACCAAAAATCTCAATTCATTATACATACTAGCAAAACATAAACAATAAATGTATCAATTTGTGAAATCTTAATGATCTATATAATTTATTGAATTTATATTTAGAGAGAAAAATGAGTGTGCAAATAGTTCATATTGGTCATATATACATAGGAGAACTTGTTGGAAAAAAAAGAGAAAAAAGGAGCCGACCAGTTGGCTTTCCATTACCCGAAGAAGATGAAAAATATGAAATGGTTTA
This sequence comes from Stephania cephalantha, assembly GCA_039657325.1. Taxonomy (NCBI): domain Eukaryota; kingdom Viridiplantae; phylum Streptophyta; class Magnoliopsida; order Ranunculales; family Menispermaceae; genus Stephania; species Stephania cephalantha. The sequence continues at coordinate 9,049,655 of CM077573.1, read as the reverse complement.
ATTAATCCCTCTAAAGCCAAAAAAAATAGATGGTTTATGAGGAGATGGTGCAAACATAACCAAATACTATGGTTTTAGGCATTCAAATTGAATGGTTCATTAGCACTCATGGTAAGGAGCGCTAGAGATAACAAAAGGAAAAAAAATCTTAATAGTGTGTCTCAAATTCTTCCATGAACATCCCCAAGCTCGCCTCTGTCTTTGGCTACTGTGGAATGCTCAAGTCTTGACAGATCTTCTTTGCTCTTAGGAGCTTGAGAGTAGATCAATATTGGACTTCAAACACTGCTGGTGATTCACAACGACGCGTTTTTGAGACCATGTATCCCCCTTAAATTGCCATACCTTATGTAAAAAAAAACGATTATAAGAACTTTTTCATTATTCATGCAATATTTAAATATTTAAGGCTCTAACAAATAAAATCTAGGTTAAGAATTTTTTTTTCAATGGCCCTATGAAACTTTTGTTACTTAGTTAGAAAATTCTATTATATGATCGAACTATATCAGATGATAATATAATAGAATTTTTCCAACAAAGTAACAAAATTTTCATAGGGTCATTGAAAAGAGTTTGTTAAACTAAATGTCAAACTAAAAATATTTAAGAACAATATCAAATGATCATATAATAGAATTTTTCCAACAAAGTAACAAAAGTTTCATAGGGTCATTGAAAAGAGTTTGTTAAACTAAACGTTAAACTAATAAAAATGTAAGAACAATTGAAAAAACAACGATTTTTTAAATAAGAAAAATAAGCACTTCATGACTATTTTCCAAATGCCTACCAGTATACGTGCACACTTATAAGAAGTAGGAGTCAGAACTTAGTCGAACATATCATAAATGCGGCTACCATATCAAAGGTCTTCCCATTAGATTTTTATGTCACAAATAATTATAATTCATCAATTTAGACAACATATTGGCGAAATCCTCGTTGGAATCTACTTAAATTACCTCAAATTTGAATTACACCAAAAGGATTTGGCATTCAAAATTGGGATTCATTAGAATAGTATAGATAATTCATCAAGATGAAGAATAAGATTACACCAAAAACATTCAAAATTGGGTTTTAGATGATCAAATTGATCTTCAGCTTTTGATGATCAAATTGATCTCCAAATCATGATTTTCAGCTCCAAATGATCCCTTCTTCCTCTGGTTTTCTCAATGTTTGCATGGATTTTTAAGTTAGTGGAGATGAAAACTTCCACTCACTTACTATATATGTTGGTCATGATCAAGTGTGCTTGCGTATCTCGAGGATTATCTTGTTGTCTCTATTCATGTTGTTACACATAACTTAATGACTCCAATAGCCCATTCAATATCCTAGATTCACTCTTCAGGATCATCTAGATGCACATCAAGGGTCCACATTATTTAGTTTAACTATAGGCTTATCATTATTTGATTTAATTTACATTACATTAAGTCTATTTTAGTCATATGGTTAGCGTTTTCATTCACCAAAATTGTTCAATTTATGGTCCCACTAACCTTCGGCTACCCGGTACCTAGTGCATCACGTCTCGTCACGCATTTCGAGGCATGCCATAGCCTATTGTTCTAACTCAATTGACTTAGCCTATGGTTACATTACCCATTTTATTTGATTACTTAGTCATCTTATCATTAATTTGTCGAGTTTTCTAGTGTACTCGTAATTCGCCTCTCGATACCCGCATTAATATGCATTTCGAGGCGACTACCCGTCACACAACCTCGCACGATATAACCATACAACATACACACCTGCGATGTATTAGTAAATAAGTTCATAAATGCATCGCATATAAGCACTACAACACACAATTAATTAATGTACCTAGGTCGACGTGTGTCATAGCTTACCCGCGGCGTCCACGTGGATTTGAGCTGGCGTCCATGTCTAAAATTACGAAATAAATAATGGTGTTAATAAAACGAGTCGTTACAGTTCTTCCCAACCAATGGAAATTTCACATGAAATTTAAATATTAAACTAAACGTCGTACCATGAAATAGTTGAGGGTAATGCTCCCGCATATTTGACTCTAGCTCCCAGGTGAGTCCCTCTGTCTTGTGATGCTGCCAACGAACTAGAACCTTAGAGAACTCCCTATTCTTGAGCACCTGAACCCTACGATCAAGAATCACTATCGGTTGCTCCTCGTAAGTCGTATCAAGTTGAACCTCAATAGGTTCCAAGTCAACTATCGATCTTGGTCCTAACTTAGCCAGTCTCAATATAGAAATGTGAAATTCGGATGAACCCCAACAAACACAGCAGGTAACTCTAACCGATACGCGACACTACCAACCCGTTCTACGACTCTGAATAGTCCAATAAACCCCGGCGCTAGTTTTCCCTTAATCTCAAATCTTTGTTGACCCTTCCAAGGGGAAACCATCAGGTATACGATGTCGCCCTCCTCATAGCTCAGACCCTCTTGATACATATCTGCATATTTTTTCTATTCGTCATGTGCGGCTCGTTGTCTCTAACGAATCTGCCTAATCTTCTCTGTGTGATCAACAACTATCTCAGGCCTAAGGTGACTGTATCTTCCAGCTCTGCCCAACACTCAGGTGATCTACTGGGCCTCCCATATATTGCCTCAAATGGTGGCATCTCGATACTCGCATAATAGATGTTGTTGTATGCAAACTCACACAAAGGTAGATAATCCTCCCATGAACCCCCAAACTTTAATATACAAGCCTTGAGCATATCATTAATAATATGTATCAGCTATTTTGAATGTCCATCTGTTTGAGGATGACAAGTCGTGTTAAACTGCAACCTGATGTCAAACTACTCCTGCATAGCCTCCCAGAGTCTCAAAGTCAACCTGGGATCTCTATCTGACATAATTGAGAATGGCACCCCATGCAATCTAACAATCTCTCGCTCAAACAATATGATCAGCTATAGGAACGTGTACCTTATCGAAACCAGAATGAAGTGAGCCAATTTCGTCAGCTTGTCAATCACGACCTAAACTGCAACGTGACACCTTGATGTCTGCAGTAGTCTACTGATAAAATTCATAGTGATGTGCTCATATTTTCACTATGGAATGGGCGACGACTATAATAATCCACCAGGTCTCATGTGCTAAGCTTTTACCTGCTGGTAAATGTGACGTCTTGACATATGCTCCCATGTCAACCTTCATAACTGGCTACCAAAATAGTCGCCTCAAGTCATGATACATATTGGTCCAACCAGGATAAACTATGTAGCGAGACCGGTGTGCATCCTCCAGAATCCCGCTCGTATCTCCTGATCCACAGGTTCCACAACCTCCCTCAGTGTCCCAAGCACCGATTCATTATCTATGCCCAATCAGTACACTTCGGATCCCGAGCTAGACCACTGAACCTCTCATAGAGCTTATCAGCCCACCGACATTTGGCAACCCGCTCAATACATATCGTTGGAGCTCTCGTATAACAATAAATGTGTTGCTCAGCCGTAGTAGATACCTCTATCATGCACATAACTGATGTCGCCTGCTACGATCCATACTCGTGTGTCATACGTTGCAAAATGGTCTGACTGTCAATCCCGCTCCTGCTCAATGCATCAGTTATGATGTTAGCTTTCCCAGGGTGATACTCAATAGTAAAGTCGTAGTCCTTCAGCAGCTCAAGCCATCTGCTCTGATGCATGTTCATATCTTTTTAAGTGAAAATGTAGTGTAGACTCTAGTGATATGTATACAACATGAACCTCTCTCCACAGAGATAGTGCCTTCAGGCCTTTATTGCGAAGACGACTGCTGCAAGCTCCAAGTCGTGCACTGGATAGTTCCCTCAAGGGGTCTCAACCGTTTGGAAAGACAAGCAACTAGTCTACCCTCCTGCATCAATATGTATCCAAGACCAATGCCTGACGCATCTGTATAAACCAACAATGTCTTGCCCGACTCTAGCAATGTCAACATTGGTGCATAAGTCAACCTCATTTTCAGCTCACAAAAAGTCTGCCCACACTCCTCTAACCAATCAAATCTAAAATCTTTCTTGGTCAGTCTCGTCATCCGTGTTGCAATCGAGGAAAAGTCATGCACGAGTCATCGGTAATATCCTGTCAATCACAGAAAACTCTGAATATCGACAACAAACTCATGCCTCATCCAGTCAATGATATCCCAAATTTTCTCTGAATCAACAGAGATACCCTGATTGCTGATGACATGTCCCAAAATCTTATTGTACTCAGCCAGAAGTCACACTCGCTTAACATGGCATACAGCCTATGTTCTGTCAGTGTCATCAAAACTGCCTTGAGATGTCTCTCATTCTCCTCACGAGTCCTGATGTAGATCAAAATGTCATGGATGAAGAATATGAATAATCTGCCCAAATATGGTCTCAAAACCCTGTGCATCAAATCTATGAAGATCACTGGGGCGTTAGTTAGCCTGAATGACATGATTGTGAACTCAAACAACCCGTATCTCGTGCTAAAAGCGGTCTTCTGGGTGTCCTCTTGTCGAATCCTCAACTGATGATAACCTGAATGAAGGTCAATCTTCAAGAAGAACATAATGCTGGCCAACTGATCGAACATATCGTCTATCCTAGGAATGGGTAACGGTTCCTTATTGTCGCCTGATTCATTTTCCTACAGTCTATGCACATCCTTATCGAACCATATTTCTTCTTCTCAAATAGCACTGGAGCTCATAAAGGTAACATACTAGGGTGGATGAAACTCTTCTCCAACAAATCATCCAGCTGTCACATAACCTCCTCCTACTCCAATGGTGACATCTTGTAAGGTCTGTTGGCGATCGGCTGAGTCCCTGATATCATCTCGATGATAAACTCAATCATTCGTGGCGCTGGCAATCTCGGTAGATCATCTAGAAATACATCAACGAACTCTCTAACTACCAAAAAATCCTCAATCCTGACCTCGGTCCTAATCTTCGGCCCAACTATCGCTGCAAATGCCTCCATCACCTGTGTTACAGCTAGTCGGCTCCTAATGATCGGTAAGTCAGTCGCGGATCCAACTAGTGAGATTTTTGGTATCCCAGGACTGCGAAACTCAACTCTCTTACCAAAACAATCTATATGTGCATGGTAGGGTGAGAACCAATCCATCCCGAGAAGAGCATCAAACTCTAGGTATTCTAAAACTCGAAGATCTGTCGATAATTGATGTCCCTCAATCTCTATCATCATGTCTCTACATATCCGGTTAGGGTATATATTGTCCCCAGCGGCTGTATTGAGAACAAGGTATGTATCTAGTGTTTATGCAACTAACCCTAACTCTCCAACAATCCACCTAGCAATAAACGACAAAGTACTATCAGAATCAAACATAGCATGCATAGGCCTACCAAAAATTTGTAATGTACCCTCGACGAGATGTCTAGTCGCTCTGTCATCCGGCTGCATTACCGCATGTACCATCTCTCTGGCCTGATTTGGCTCTCGCCATGGCGATAGCGGTGCTCTGCGGTCTATCCTTAAGCATCACCGCTGACCACACCTATGACATATGCGTCTATCCTGCCTGTCAACCTGGCCGTCTCCAAATCTAAAACACTGACCCCGGTCTTTTTGACCCATGTCATGTCCCCCTGATCTCGGCCCTAACGGTGCATTTGTAGTTGCGGCCTACGCTGATCGACGGGTGCTGGTGCGATGGCATGAACCGGTTGTCTCTAATCATACTAGAACTGATTATCCCAGTGATTATCTTTGTGGTCCCTGTCTCGTCTGTCATCCCTCCAACCTCTATCCATGTGATCCCACTATCTCTTCGGCCTCCAATCCAACCGAAAACTCTTCCCACTCTATATAACAGTCTCAGTCACACGTCTACCATCTTTTTGCATCAAGTAAGTCTCGTGTGCCAAAGCTCGATCAAGTATATTCTGCAGAGCAGGTGCCCTAGATGATACCACTGTCGCAGCAATCCTATCATCAACTCCTCGGGTGAAATAGTATATCTGTAGTTGCTCTATCCCTGCTACATCCATAGAGAACTGAAGTAGGTACCGAAATCACTCCATATATTGTATTAGTGTCCAGTTACCTTGTCTCAGGGTCAGAAACTCCTCCCTCAGTCACAACCTCACCTCTATGGGTATGTACTGATCATAGAACAACTCTATAAACTCTGCCCATGTTGTTGGCTCTGGGTGAGTGTCTTTGTACGTGGTCCACCAAACTGTTGCGTGACCTATCAAGCATGCTCCAAATAATCGCACCTGAACACTCTCATTGTTCCCATCAGCTTATGGAAACGCTGATGGGACACTATCCACTTCCCTGCCACCTCAGGGTCACCGCCTCTGTAGAAAAAGCCAGGGTGGAACTTCTGAAACTCTCTCAACATCTTTGCCTCTAGGGCCAAAACAAATCCTGATGTAGTAGCAGCAGTAGTGGTAGTGGTCAATTACTCCGTAGTCGAAGGTGGAGGTGTAGGAGTTAGTGTCTCCAATGGAACAACAACTGTGGTAGCTCTCTCTGCCTTTTTCTCCGCACCTACTCTCTCAACTTATGTATAGGGAACAATCGGGGCGACGGCTATCCCCATGGGTGTTGTATCTACTACTGGGTTTCGATGTGCTATGACTGCTGTAACAAGCGCCATCAGTGCAGCGGTTTGATCCCGTAGTAACCGTAGTACCTCGGCCATCTGAGTCTCCTAGGCCGAGAGTCTATCCTCCATACTCGCTGTACTACGGGGATCCCTAGCTGTATCGCTAGTCTATCCAGTCTCATAAGGCGTAGTCCATTGTCCGTCCATGATCTGCATCGAGAAGCGTGCTCGGGATCAACCTCGATCTATGTACGTATATCATATATATAAAACGAAATATAACAAGTATATAACCTCTAACTCTACCCGCCTTACATCACTTCCCAACTAAAGTTCTAAGGCAATAACATCAGGTTTCCACATTTAAAGTTTATTTATTGAATTTTATGCTCTTTTATTTAAATTCCCAAGTTCCTAAAACTCTCTCTGATACCAACTGTACCATTGATATCAGGATAGAGAACAAACTATGCTTCATTCACAAAGCTCCATCGAACCATGCTTTGATACAAAGTATGGCGGCCTAGGCCCCAAGGCCGCTTCGGGGTGTCATCGTGTCGTGCGCTCCTCGCCCGGTGGGCCCAGCTACACGTATCCGGCACCTGCCCATCCACCTCATGTCTTGATTATCATGTCAACGTGTGTGTTATCAATATTGTCAATGGATTATTCATATTTTCTTGAGTTATTTCTTTACGTAATTAAAGTTCCTTAAGTTCAACTATTTATAGTTTATTCGAGTCCTAGCCATGCTTGTGCTTTCTATTTTACAATTTAACATTAAATAATCGGAAGTCTTAATAGATGCAATTAAAGTATTAAATTAGCATGATAAGCATTTTTCATAAGAGCATGTCCTATTATGGAAAACTCGAAAAACTACTATGTATATAGTGGCAATACCATAAAACAGTGTATATATACAACTACAGTGTCACTCCAGTCTCCCAATACCAGAAATAATACAAAATATCAAAATAAACACGCACTAGTAAGTCCTCAACGGCGAACAATCAGATGTAGTCGCCTAAGATCCCCTTGCCCCTACCGGTACTAGGATTTGCACTCAATCATCACAAAAAAGACAGATGACGAGTCCATTAAGTAAAATTCCAAGGAACCCCACTGAGCATTTGCATAATAAAGTAAGGAAGTGCAAGAAATACTATTAAGTAAGCATGCAGAATGTAAAAGACATGCAACTGTAATTGGCTCATCGTATGAATAGATAACATATAAGCTAAACAATTGTGTGTATTCGTTCTAGATGGACTAGACTGTACTTCGGGTCATTAGGATCCCACCATTGGATGCACCCAACTGGCCCAATGCTGGTCTCTCGCAGTGCTGGCCAAATCCGCTGAGTCACTAACACGTGTGACTCGACCCTCGGTGAATGGCGACTCGAGCTTGCCCTTGGTGCACGTGTCGGTGACTCAGCTGATTTAGCCAGCACCGCGAGGGACCAGCATTGGGCCAGTTGGGTGCATCCACTGGTTGGATCCTAGTGACTTGAAGTACAGTCTAGTCCATCTGGAGCGAACATACACAATTTTTTAGCTTATATGTTATCTATCCATGCGGTGAGCCAATTATAGTTGCCCGTCTTTTACATTCTGCATATTTGCTTAACAGTATTGTTTGCACTTCCTTACTTTATTATGCGAATACTCAAAGGGGTTCCTTGGGATTTTACTTACTGGACTCGTCATCTGTCTTTTGTGATGATTGAGTACGTATCCTAGTACCAGTAGAGGCAAGGGGATCTTAGGCGGCTACATCTGATTGCATTCCGCCGATGACCTATTAGTGTGTGTTTATTTTGGTATTTTGTGTTATTTTGGGTATTGGGAGACTGGAGTGACACTATAATTGTATATATACACTATTTTATGGTATTGTCGCCTATATACAGAGTACTTTTTCAGATTTTTGACAGTAGGACATGCTCTTATGAAAAATGGTTATCATGCTAATTTAATACTTTAATTGCATCTATTAAGACTTCTGCTGACTTAATGTTAACATGTAAAATATAAACCACTAGCATTGCTATGACTCAAATAAACTACAAATAGTTGAACTTAAGGAACTTTAATTACCTAAGGAAGTAACTCAAGAAAATATGAATAATCTATTAACTATATTGATAACACACATGTGGACACGATAATCAAGACATGAGGGGGAAGGGCAGGTACTAGACACGTGTAGTTGGGCCCACCGAGCAAAGAGCGCACAACACGACAACACCCCGGGGCAGCCTCGGGGCTTGGGGATGCCACACACTGTAAGCCTGTAAGTATATATGTGGTTCTTATCCTGTTTTATCAATTACTGGCTGGTTTAGGTCAAGGTTTCCTCATGATTATGCGTTTGTTCGTTTATTAATGCTTTATTTCCGAGCTTTTTGATTTAGTATGTGATGTTTATTCAATGCTACTATTTTTATTTGTAGTATGCTGCCTACATTCATAAGAATATGACTTACTGTTGTCAGAGGTCATATTCGCATGTCTAGTAGTTTATCAGTTTTACTTCATGAATATTGTGTCGACTTCTCTTGAGATTTTACTCACTGGAATCGTCACTGTATTTGTTGGGTGATCGAGTGCAGATCCTTCGACGAGTAAAGGCGAGAGCAAGGGGGTATTGGGTGACTACCTCCGATATAGTGACACCAGCTCGTGTTTGATTACAGTATATATGTATTTACTTTTCGTTGGGTTTTAGGGACTGTAGAACGCTGAATACATGTATATGGATCATTTGCCATATTTATTTCGCGTTTGATATATACACAGTATCCTTTTGCCGAGTTTTCCACTACTTAGGATTGTTAAATATTGCATAATTTATTTACCAAAAGGTTTCCACTGTAAAATTATAATATAAATTGATAAATTTATTAACTGGCTAACTAAATCATTAATACTTATATATAGATTAATTAGCTAAACTAGTGTTACTTGGAAATGTGTAAGCAACCAATTAGGTCGCGGGGTGTCATAGGTAAGCAGGCCATGAATTGGCAGGGTTTGGTGACATGTAATGCAACATGGCGGTTCCCACAGTAGCCTCGGAGTTTGGGGCCACCATACCTGTGAATCAGCTGTTTTCTCATAAACAGACTACCAACTAGAATGTTACATGGTATTTCACCATTTGAGAAAGTCTTCAAAATCAATCCAGATTATATGATGTTAAAGGTCATTGTGGCATCCCTTATCCCGATTAGGGCGATACTCGGCCTGAAACCCAAATAGAGCCCCGGTAACCTAGCCAGACTTAACTAGAGCCAGCAGTCTCTCCGTTTGTACCTGATAAACTCAACTTGTATATCGAAATTAAATAAACAAGATAAAATATATACAGTGGAAAAGTAAAACTTTTTCGATAATTAACAATATATAGAAAGTATAGAGTTTATAAAAAACCCCAAAACCTCATTTATAAACCTCTCAACCATGTCCATATACAACAAAATAACTCAAACAATGTGTATGTGTACATGAAGGCTCATTACATCAATAGAAGATAATAAAACTCCAAAATCTTCTTCTTTCCCTTCGCTGAAGCGCTAGGTTGTGAACCTGAAATATTAGATTTAGGGTGAGCGCTCCAACTTGCTCAGTTAGTAAGGATTCACAAAGTCATCAACATTCTATAATATTAATCAAATACATTATGCAATAACAATATGCACCAATGTTAACTAACAAGATTATGGAAAGCATATAGTTCAATAAATAACGGATGCAAATCAAACTGCCAATGACTATTACATTGTGATTCCCATTTTATTTATAAACTAGGGTCGATGATCCATAGATACCATTAATGCAATTACTAGACCAACACATTGGTCGATGTGCTGTCTAGTCAATCCATTAATGGCCAATGGTTCTATCCAAAACCCTCTAGTGAGTATGTAATCCACACAACCCATCAAACTGAGTAGGAAGTTACATATTGGCCGGGAAGGTAACCTATCTCCTATATAACCTGGTCTCAGTTCCAGGAACTTACTCTCTTGAATCACTTTAAACATTGCTTTCCATTTAGTAAAACCTTCACTGTGTACATAGTGCCCCAATTCAGTCCATAAACTACATGAACTACATATACTAACATATCCAGTAGTAGTGGGCATCGGTCTCTGCAAAATCGCCAAAACCGCTCAAATCGCATGGTCTGGTTTGGTTTTTAAAACTCACGGTTTAGGCGTGGTTTGAAAATTTTAAAAATCGCATAATAGCAGTTTGGTGGTGGTTTTTATTTTGAAAAAATCGCGGTACACCAAACTGAGGGCAATTTAGTAAACTCCTCACATTAATAACTCAAATCAACACCCTAATAACTTAACAAGTCACCATGTTTACTTTCACTCCACTCCCCAGCCATTCCCTCTCCTCTCTTAACATCTCAACACCCATGTCGCCTCCCACCGTGCCTCGTATCGCGCCTCTTGAGGGTTCTGAGAATTCAAATGGGCATAAAAGAAGTGACAACAAATCAAATGATTTTTAAAAGTAGTGATGAAAAAACTGGGGAGTCCATATTTGTTGTAATGTTGGTGCAATTGAGATATCCCCATAAAATGAGTACAAAAATGTTGGGAGTTCGATGGTGGGATTGGTTGAGGCTTCTGTTGTATAGGGTAATGGGTTTAGGATTGATAGGGTTCACATTGCAGGGATTTCACCACTTCTCATCGCCTCCCACAGCCGCCTCCACCAGTCGTCGTCGCTTCTACCAGTCGCTGGCGCTTCCATCAGTCAGCGCCATTCGATGCCTCACACTACCGCATCTCCCATTAATTGCTCCTCCCAGTCACACCTCCAACAGTCCCGCCTTTCACAACCGCGCCTCTCAACGGTTTTGCCTTTCACAATCGAGCATCCCCACCAGTTTTGCCTTTTACAATTGCGCCTCCCACCACCTCCTACCACCGCGCCTCCTATCAATGGTGGCCGCCACCTACCATCAAGAAAACCGCGAAACCAAACCAGCCAAACCACGCAAACCGCCCGCGGTTTGGGTGCGGTTTTGAGGGTTCACGGTTTGGGGGTGGTTTGCAAATTGACCAAACCGCGAACCCTCAGTTTGGTCGCGGTTTAATGGTTTTCACCACCAAACGGTGGTTTGCCCACCCCTAATATCCAGGAAACATTGATAAATAAGGGAATTCATACTTACCTCGGTTTAAGTTTTCGTTAAGAAATTCCATAGCTCTCCGGTTCACTCACACTTTCCCGGTGATCCAACACCTATTACAAACTATTTGTGATCAATATAAATTTAATGCCCTATGTTTAGAACCCCTAAGTTAGTCCCTAAAACCCTAAGAAGTTCTAACTAAATTACAGCAGAATTGATGTTTACTAGGGTGGGAGCGCGTTTCCTCAATTGGTGGTGCACGCTATGCCAACTGGGTTAGTCCCAATTGATGAAGGGAGCGTGCTCCTCGTCTAGGTGGAGCGCGCTCCACCCTGCACTATCTCGACAATGAATTTGGCAACACCAATGTTCCATCCACAAATCTACACAACAACAACAACAACAACAACAACCAACACTCCCAAATTCATCAAGGAGGACCTCTAGTGAGGTAACAAACCATTTCCAGTAATCAATAACAATAATTCATAAAGAAATCATCATCAAATTGAACTTCAAGAATATCAAAACCAACTTACCAACAGTGATGATCTCTGGATTTCTAGTAGTTTAAGCTCCTCAATTCACGTTGAATCAACTCCCGGATTGATTCCTTCAAAATCAAACACTAAACCCCCAACTGCTCTCTCTCACTTTTGATCGAATTGAAAAGATAAACATGAAGGTTTTTGTTTAAATATATGGATTTTTCTTGATATAAACATCGCACTATCTCGAGTTTGATCAAGTGATTGATATGTTAACATGGTTGTTGTTTACAAAGTTTCAATTAAGTAATCAATAATTTACAATGAAAGTCTTAAAGTAAATATAAGTATGGATTTTCATTAACTCTCAGGTCAGCATCAATCCTACTATGGAAAACCCAGAACAGAGTACACTATATATAATGTGACAAAAGTAAATATATACAAGTACAGGTGTCTCATAAGTCTCCCTTAAACCTAAAACACATAACAAAGTATCTAAATACAAACACCTACGAGTAGTGTGCCGAACAGTGGGCGAGCTCAGAGGTAGTCGCCAAGAATTCCTTACCCTTACTCGTAGAAGAATCTGCACTCAGCTATAACAACAAAACAGATGACTAGTCCAGTAAGTAAAATCCCAAAGAAATTCACTGAGCATTCATATGAGAAAGTAAAAGATTTCCAATAAATAATGTTAAATAAACATGCGGAATGTAAACAGGCAACTATAAATGGATCATTGCATGCGTAAATAACAATAACGCACAAATATGTATGCCCATCCCGGACAGACTAGACTATGCTTTGAATACTCTCCCTACGATCCCACTAGTGGGCGCACCCAACTGGCCCATAACTTGGTCCTCTCGACGGCCGGCGTAGCCACGGCGCATCGACACATGTATCGAAAAAGTAGCTAGGGTCGTTATTCACCAAGGACTCCTGATACACATGCTATGGTCCGGCATGCTATAGACATACAACGCAATACCCGGCAGAAGTAAACTCAACCAACCAACCGTTCAAACAGTGACACAGACGTAGATAACTAAAGTAAATAAGGAATAGAATCGGGGATACACTGAACAAGATAGAGTAAAATAGTAACAACCGCAAGTAAATAATCAAGTGACGTTCCACTGGGTTTTACAAACCTCAAACACGCGCTCCGACCGGTCCTTACGCGCTTGTATCCGACACCAACCCTGACTACAAACTCCTAGTCCTTGATATCCCATATAAAATATTTTCATTAGGTTTTAGAACACTCTAATTGAAAATAAAATTATTTAGTTTCATTTGCTTTAATTAATTTTCAAATATGAGATTTTCTTGGTGACGGCCACATTGAGCGCTTCTCAGGTCGAACCATATTAACCAAGTCTCGGCTCGACCAATTTTCTTGAATTTAATCTTTATTTCTATTTTTCCCAAAACCAATTAATTTACTTTTAATTTTATAAACATTATGTAGATACAACATATATAATATAAGTTAATATATATACATATATATGGTACATTATAAAAATAGTAATAAATTTAATGCCAATATAGCCTTGTGCGTTACATAAAAATCACATCATTTTTTTATTTTTTTATTTTTTTGGATGGCCCAAGCCTTTATACATGGGCTTGGGCAATCGCCCTATTTGTTTGTGCGTTGACGCACAAGCTCTCCTACTTGTGCGTGAACGCATAGCAAAAGCGTGCTGGTTCGGCCAATAGCTCATGTTGGCCGAACCAGCACCTGGTGGTGTTGCTCGCGCCGCGTCAATCGGTGCTGATGCCCCATTGACAACTCGTCGATACCATTCATCTAAATCAGCCATCAAAGCCCTATTTGTCATGAAATTCAATCTTATGAACATGAAAATCGAAAGGGAAACCTAGAAAGAAGATGAGTATACCTTAGTTTTTAATGGGTTGGTGCAAATCTTTGCCAATTTCTCTACTAGATGGCCTGAATTTCCCCAATTCTTACTGAAATTTCAATTTTTTTCTCATGCTTTCAAGGCTCTCCAAGATGACTCTTGCATGTTTAGCTTAAGCACTAACCCATTCTTATAGTTTGGTTCATCTAATCCTAACCATTTATCAAGTGTGCATTTCTTATCTTTAAGTGATCAAAAGGTCCACAACTCAAGTTTTCTAGCCCTTAATGACTCACTTTTGACACTAATCTAGCCTAGAAACACATATTCTAATATCATCTAGAGGTACGTCAAAGGCTTTTGATTAATTGTCTAAACTATAGGCAAATGTTGATACTTGGTATATTAATATGATTTGGTCCATTTAGGTACTCCACATAGAGTCATTCACTAGTATATATGGCTACACTAACCCCCGACTACCCGGCACCTCATGCTCTCGCGTATCGGCACACATCTCAAGGCGAGTCAATTCTTGCGCTCTCGATTTAACTGGCTTAACTAATGGTTTTATTATCATTAAATGTCACATTTACTTTGACTATGCTCGCATTTAGTCTATTTAGCATAGTCTAGATTTAGTGTACATGTACTTCACCTAACCGATACCCGCGTCGACACGTTTTTTGAGGCAAATACCCGTCTCACGTCCTCACATGATATGTCAATATAAACTCACATATGATGCAATAATGAATAAAATAATAATTAACATCGCAATTAAGCACCCCAACTAACAAAAATAACTATTCAAGCCAAATCAGACGTGTCCTAGCCTATCCGAGGCGTCCATGTGGGCCTGACCTAGCATCTGAGTCTGAAAATAACTTAAATAACCACGACAAAAAATATTGGGCCATATTCTTCCCAACTAGGGGAAATTTCATCTCGAAATTAGGGTAGACTACCATTCCAAACCGTGGAATCATCCATGGTACTAACGACCAAATAAACCTCGATCTTTCGTTCTTCTTGTCGTAGAGTTCAAACTGTGGCGGGAACAACTGACATCGCCGACTCAACCTCGAACCCCACTATACCATACTTCAGTATGTTGGGATCCCTCCAATGGGCTTCTCCAACCCCTTCCACTAGTCCATTACCCAATAGCCCTCGTAGTGGTCGGCATGGACCCATGACCCACCGACACGTGCACCGAAGATAAGCAGCTCAGGTCGCAATTCACTGAGTCCGCCCGTGCCACGTGCTATGGCCTAGTGTATAGTACAACCATTGTGTCTTCATATACCAAGCTAGGAATCAACATACGTATGCGCATAATTCAAATAAATAACTGACAAAAAGTGTCAGATGACTTTCCCTTGACATGTTGTATGGTCGCATCCATGTCCGGCTAGCCTACTGCGTAAGCTCTCTCTCTGGTTTGATTTGGCTCTGGTGGTGATGCCCTCCAACAATCAGTTCTAAGGTGTCTAGTCTGACCACATCAGAAACATTGACGCATCTCCGACCTTCCTGCCTGTCTGTCCTCAGATCTCTGACACTAACCTCGGTCTTTCTGACCCCTGTCATGGCCTCTATGATTCTGGTCCAGTCGGTACGATTGTCTCTAATGTCTATGTTGTTATGTAGGTATGTGTATCACAGTGTGAGCTCCATCAATCTGTCAAATTATCGTATCCGTACTAATCTGATTGATAGTTCTTTTTACAGTCCCGATCATCCCTATGATCTTTCTCATATTAGTGTCTCGGGAAGTACTATAGCAATGGTCTGAATAGACGTATGCGGTATCATCAAGGTGATGACTACTTGAGTAGTAGTAGTCGGTGTCGTAGATACTATAGGAGGTACAGCTATTATGGCGGTTACTGCAGCCTGTCCTACGTAATTGTAGTATCTCTGCCAACTGAGCGTCATGTTGGTCATCAACACAAAGTGTAGTAATAGTGGTGATGGCCCTAGTCGGATGGTTAGTTTGACTAATCTCTGCAAGTGTAGAGGGATGTTCGTCCATCGTGATCTGCATTGATAAGCATGCACCTGATTAACTTTGATGTATATACGCGTATAGTATATGATATATAGTAACAACATAACATGTATATAAACCCTAACTCTACCAGCCTCACATCACTTCCTAACTAGAGTTCTAAGGCAAGTACATCGAGTTTCCACATCTACAGTTTTGTTCATCAAGTTTTATGCTCTTTCAGTAATTCCCGAGGTTCCTCGAACCATTGCTCTAATACCAACTATGGCGGCCCTGCGCCCCGAGGCTGCCACTCGAGCTGCAGCGCAGGTCCCGCAGCCTCGCCGACGTCATCACCACGTAAGCGCTCCTTGAAAGTCGTTCTAACTCGTTAATCAGTGATTGTATCAATCAATTATTCCATTATTAGTTAGCATTTCATTTTTCATTTCAAAAGTTTCAAGTAAGTAGTCGATAATTTACAGCGGAAGTCTTAAAGTAAACATAAATATGGATTTTCATTAACTTTTCGGTCATATAGAGCATCAATCCTACTGTGGAAAACCCGAAACATAGTACATTGTATATAAGGCTACAAAAGTAAATATATACAAGTACAGGTGTCTCATAAGTCTCCTATAAACCCAAAATATATAGCAAAGTATGTAAATACAAACGCCTACGAGTAGTATGCCGAATAGTGGGTGAGCTTAGATAGAGTCGCCAAGAATCTCCTTACTATTACTCGTAGAAGTATCTGCACTCGGCCATCACAATAAAACAGATGACGAGTCCAGTAAGTAAAATCCCAAGGAAATTCACTGAGCATTCATATGATAAAGTAAAGGAATTCCAATAAATATTGTTAAATAAACATATGGAACATAAACAGTCAACTGTAAATGGATCATCGCATGCGTAAATAACAATAACGCTCAAACGTGTGTGCCCATCCCAGTCACGCTAGTCCATAATTTGGATACCCTCCCCAGGATCCAACCAGTGGGCGCACCCAACTGGCCCATCACCTAGTCCTCTTGATGGCCGACGTAGACCCACGACGCACCAACACATGTACCAATAAAGTAGATCGGGTCGCTATTCATTGAGGACTCTAGATACACATGTTATGGTCTAGCATGTCATAGACACACAATGGAATACCCGACGAGAGTAAACTCAATCAACCGTTCAAACAATGACACAAACATAGATAGCTGAAGTAAATAAGGAGTAGAATCAGGGATACACTGAACAAGACATAGTAAAATAGTAATGGAAGCAAGCAAATACTCAAATGACGTTCCATTGGGCTTTCCAAACCTCAAACCGCGCACCGACTTGTCCTTACGCGCCCGTATCTAACACCAAACCTCGACTATAGACTCCCAGTCCTCGATGTCCTATATAAAATATTTACTGTAACGACCCTAAAAATCTAACTCGTGCTACGTGCCATTTCAGGGTCAAATGTGGGACCCACTCATCCTAATCTGTATTTAATCAACGCGAAATAAGGTCAAGTTAAGGTTTAGACACGGTGTCCCCGTGTTGTGGAATGCAATGGTATTTTCGTCAATTTTTGACGAAAATGATGTATTTTTTGGGGTTTAATTCGGACTCAAAATCGAGGTGATAATTATAAAAAATAAATAAAGTGGCAAAAGAGAGTGGAATGGATAAGAGAGAGAAAGAGAGAGGAAATGAGAGGAGAGAGAGAAAAAGAGAAAGAGAAAGGAGATGAGAGAGAGGAAAAGAGAGAGGGACGGCGGAGAGACGAGGAGCGCCAAAAAAAAGAGAGAGAGAGAGAGAGAGAGAGAGAGCTTGTGAGGTGAAGGGAGCTCCGGCGAGGAGCAATGGCTCCAGCGAGACTAGAGGCGCGGACGGCGGCTCGCGGCGACGTGAAGGGGCGAACGGCCAGCAGCAGCAGCGGACCAGCGAAGAAGGACGACGACTCGCGGGCGACGCGGAGGCCGCGGACGGCGGTTCCAGCGATCAGAAAGTGGCGCAGCTATGGGGGAAGACGACGAGCAGCGGCACGATCAACGACGTCGGCGAGGACCAGGACGCCAGCGAGGGGCAGTGATGCCGACAAGGAGGACGAGCGGCAGCGGCGAGGTGAACGGCATGGAGCCACAGCGCGGTGGTGCGTTGTAGGATCGATTGATCCCCGACGAGACACAACAACAATGGTAAATGAGGCGTGACTTCGACGAAGCTCGATGACGCAATGGATTGCTCGCGAAGAAGACGAAAGGCGTAGAGCATGGCTAAGTGAATCTAAGGTAAGTAAACCAGCTTGGAGATTGTACGGTAATTTCATTTTCAGCTATTGAATATTGTTGTTATCTATCTTTGAAAGTGTTATTAGTTGAGTGGTCCATTGGCAAGTGAGTCATGATTACTGTTTATCTGTGATATGAGCTCTTATATGGACGCCGTTGATATCTCCCAATTAAGTGTATGTTGGTGGCACTTATCCGGGTCTGTGGATATCTCATAGTCGTAAGGGTTAGGGCTGGTAGGCTATGTCTCGTCCTGAACCTGAGTTTACTGGGCTTTTGCCGTGACTCAATGACCT
This sequence comes from Stephania cephalantha, assembly GCA_039657325.1. Taxonomy (NCBI): domain Eukaryota; kingdom Viridiplantae; phylum Streptophyta; class Magnoliopsida; order Ranunculales; family Menispermaceae; genus Stephania; species Stephania cephalantha. Next base: position 9,030,992 of record CM077573.1, on the reverse strand, counting down.
TTTGGTCGGGACTCCTTGCTATTTGGTTTTTGTATTTCGGGCCCTCACTTATTGATTGATTTGTTTACAGTCTTTTATATTCATGCGTTCTCCGTTCATTGCTTTCTATTTGCATGAATTCGACTGATTTAGTTATTTCGAAATGTTGTATATATGTCCTACTGGCGTTACTTACCTAGGCTCGTCATTCTTGTGTTTGAAGGAGTGCAGATCCACAGTCCAGCAAGGGGAAGGCTCCATAGCTAGGTGATTCTTTTGTACTATTAGATATACTTGTTTTAAACCACTGGAAGTTGGGTTTTTGAGAGATTTTGAGCATGTATATCTTGTATTTACTCTCCTTTGAATGTTCATTGATGATGATATACATATTCGGGGTTTCCACACTCTAGGTTGTCTTAACTGGTGTCCTTGAGTTTTTCAGTTAGTTTGAGGTTTAATTGCTTCCGCTATAACTATGATAACTCACTAATTGATTAACTCAACTTTAATTGCTTGATAAATGGTATATGATAAAGGAAGGCTGACTAGGCTTGCGTTGACCTTGCGAGACTGGCTCTGGGGTCCATGTGGGCTTATGTCGGGCAGGGCCCAGTTTAGGGTTGTGGAACTGGGGCCGTCACATTTACATTAGGTTTTGGAGCACTCCAATTGAAAATAAAATTATTTAGTTTCATTTTCTTTAGTTAATTTTCAAATATGAGATTTTCTCGGTGACGCACCAACACATGTACCGACAAATTAGCTCGAGTCATTATTCATCGAGGATTTTAGATACACATGATATGGTCTAGCATGTCATATACACACAATGGAATACCCGGCGAGAGTAAACTCAATCAACCGTTCAAACAATGACACAAACATAGATAGCTGAAGTAAATAAGGAGTAGAATCAGGGATACACTGAACAAGATATAGTAAAACAGTAATGAAAGCAATTAAATACTCAAATGACATTCCATTGGGTTTTACAAACCTCAAACCGCGCACCGACCGGTCCTTACGCGCCCGTATCTGACACCGAACCTCGACTATAGACTCCTTGTCCTCGATCTCCTATATAAAATATTTACATTAGGTTTTGGAGCACTCCAATTGAAAATAAAATTATTTAGTTTCATTTTCTTTAATTAATTTTCAAATATGAGATTTTCTCGGCGACGGCCACATTGAGCGCGTCTCGGGTCGAACCACATTAACCAAGTCTCAGCTCGACCAATTTTCTTAAATTTAATCTTTATTTCTATTTTTTCCAAAAGCAAATAATTTACTTTTAATTTTATATACATTATGTAGATATATATAATATACATTAATATATATACACATTACATAGATATGATACATTAAAAAAATAATAATAAATTTAATGCCAATCTAGCCTTGTGGGTTACATCAAAATCACATCATTTTTTTTTTTGATGGCCCAAGCCTTTATACATGGGCTCGGGCCATCGCCCTCTTTGTTTGTGCGTTCACGCACAAGCTCTCCTACTTGTGCGTGAACGCACAGCAAGAGCGTACTGGTTCTCATGTTGGCCAAACCAGCACCTTGGTAGTGCTGCTCGCGTCTCGTCAATCGACGCTGATGCCCCATCGACAACTTGTCGACATCATTCATCTAAATCAGCCATCAAAGCCCTCTTTGTCATGAAATTCAATCTTATGAACATGGAAATTGAAAGGGAAACCTAAAAAGAAAGAAGATGAGTATACTTTAGTTTTTGATGAGTTGGTGCAAACCTTTGCCAATTTCTCTACCAGATGGACTCAATTTCCCCAATTCTTGCTGAAATTTCAGTATTTTCTCATGCTTTCAAGACTCTCCAATGTGACTCTTACATGTTTAGCTTAAGCACTAACCCATTCTTCTAGTTTGGTTAATCTAGTCCTAACCATTTATCAAGTGTTCACTTCTTATCTTTAAGTGATCAAAAGGTCCACAACTTAAGTTGTTCAGTCCTTAATGACTCACTTTTGACACTAATCTAGCCTAGAAACACATATTATAATATCATCTAGAGGTACATTAAAGGCTCTTGATTGATTGTCTAAACTATAGGCAAATGTTGATACTTGGTATATTAATATGATTCGGTCCATTTAGGCAGTCCACATAGAGTCATTTACTAGTATATTTGGCCACATTAACCCCCGACTACCTGGCACCTAGTGCCCCACGTATCGGCACGCATCTCGATGCGTGTCAATTCTTGCGCTCTCGATTTAACTGGCTTAACCAATGGTTTTATTATCATTAAATGTCACATTTACTTTGACTATACTCACATTAGTCTATTTAGCAAAGTCTAGATTCAGTATATTCGTACTTCGCCTACCCATTACTCGCATCGACATGCTTTTTTAGGCGAATACCCGTCTCACGTCCTCACACGATATGTAAATATAAACTCACACATGCGATGCAATAATGAATAAAATATTAATTAACGTCGTAAATAAGCACCCAACAGACAAAAATAACTATTCAACCCCAGTCAAGTGTGTCGTAGCCTATCCAAGGCATCCACGTAGGTCTAACTTGGTGTCCGTGTCTGAAAATAACTTAAATAATGATGTCAATAAATATTAGGCCATTACACTCAGCCTCTAAATCTTATGATAGAGTATCTAAATCAGCTGCTCGTCGTAAGATAAGCCTTCCCAAAAATCAAATTCATTTCAATCAATCCTTTAAGTGAACTGAGTTTCCGTCTTGCGAAGCATAGATACATGGAAGACATTATGAACTCTAGCTAGCTAAGGAGGTAACTCTAACCTGTAAGCAACAGGACCAACGGCCCAATGTACCTTGGAGCTAGTTTACCTCGCAACCCAAACCTATACAATCCATTCATAGGTAAGACTTTCAACAGGACAAGATCGTCCATTGAAAACTCCAAAAACCTATGTTGGTTATCGGCGTATCTCTTTTGTCTTTGTTGTGCTTTAGTCAAACACTGATGAGTCTGGTGAATTCTCTTTGTGTAGTCCAAAACCAACTCTGGCTTAACAAAACTGTATCTCCAACCTCTGCCAAATAAGCAGGTGAACGACAAGGCCGACCATATAGAGCATCAAAAGGATTCATACCAATGCTAGCCTGATAGCTATTATTATAAGAGAACTCACACAGAGGAATATATTTCTCCCAATTACCACCAAACTCTAAGATACAAGCTTGAAGCATATCCTCTAGCACCAATATCAACCGCTCAGTATGTCTGTCAGTCTGCGAATGGTACGTCGTACTGAGGTTAAGAACAGTTCTTAGCCGTTTGTCCAATTCACTCCACAATCTGGACATGAACCTCGAATCTCTACCCGAAGTAATCGACACTGGAACCCAATGAAATCTCGGCACCTCACGTATGTATACCTTACATAATCGGTCAGAAGGATCTCCATGGAAACTGGCAAGAAATGCGCAGACTTCGTCAACTTGTCAACTATAACCCATACCGCATCATGCTTATGCTGACTCAGAGGTGGATCAAAAATAAAATCCATCAATATATGTTGCCATTTCCACTCAGGAATAGGCAGTGAATGCAATAACCCTCCAGGTTTCCTATGCTCAACCTTTACTTGCTGACATATCTCACATCTCTTTACAAACTCAGCAATATCAGTTTTCATCCCAGACCACTAATTATGCCTCATATCGAGATATATCATAGTGTTACCTGGATGAATAGAATAAAGAGATATATGAAATTCCTATAGTAACTCCTGCCTCAATTTATCCTGAGCTGGAATCTACAATCTATCCCCGAACCGTAACGCGCCATAATCAAAAACTTTCCAATCAAGATGATATACACTAGTTGCTAACCTCTGACGCGCTATATAATCATGATCAACTTTCTGACAATCAACCACCCGCTGAATCATCTCTGGTTTAGCCCAAATCTAGGCACAAAAGAACAGATTAATAGCTCTGAAATAAGCTCTCTCAGTTGATTATGTGCCAGCTAGACTTTCACGAGTCATCATCATTGAAGCTTCCTCAAAAATTATAAACTTCGAAGCTCTTGCATTTGCTATGTTCTCTCTGCATGTTCTTCTCCTACACAAGGCATTAGCAACTACATTTGCTTTGCCTAGATGGTACTCCAAAATGAAATCATAATCCTTGAGGAACTCAAGCTATCTACGCTGCCCCATATTCAGTTCACTCTAAGTAAACAAGTATTTCAGACTCTTATGATTTGAAAATATTGTAAATTTCTCTCCATACAAGTAATGCCTCTAAATCTTCAAGGCAAAAATAACTGCAGCTAGCTCAAGATCCTGAACTGAATAATTTCTTTCATGAACCTTGAGTTGCCTTGAAGCATAAGCTACAATCATGCATTCCTACATTAGCATACAGCCCAAGCCTGATTGAGAAGCATCTATATAAATCACTAGCTCCTTCCCCAATTCAGGTAATGTAAGAATAGGCGTCGTAGTCAATCTATCCTTCAAATTTTTGAAGGCGGCCTTACACTCATCAGACCAAACAAAGTCATTGTCTTTCTGTGTTATTCGAGTCATTGGCAGAGCAATACGAGATAAACCCTCAACAAATAGTCTGTGATAACTCGCTAACCCCAAAAAAACTCTGAACCTCTGACACTGTGGTAGGAGTAGGCCAATCTTTAATTGTCTTAACCTTCGCCGGATTAACAGATATACCCTAAGCATCAACCAATGTCCAAGAAGTCTGACCTCTGAATACCAAAATTCGCACTTACTAAACTTGGCATACAGCCAATTATCCTTTAGAGTTTGCAATGTAAATCTGAGGTGGTGCGAATGTTCTTCATGTATCTTCAAATAGATCAAAATATCATCGATAAACACGATGATAAACTAGTCAAGACATGGTTTAAACACCCTATTCATTAAATCCATGAACATAACATGAGCATTAGTGAGCCTAAATGGCATCACAGTGAACTCGAAGTGCCCATAACGAGTATTGAAAGTCATCTTTGAGATATCCACATCTCTGATCCTCAATTGATGATAACCAATCAATCTTCGAGAAATATCTGGCACCCTTCAACTGATCAAATAAATCATTGATCATGGGCAATGGGTATTTGTTCTTGATTGTCACGCGATTAAGCTTTCTATAATCAATCACATACGTAGGGTTCCGTCTTTTTTTCACAAAAAGAATTGGTGCTCCCCATGGTGACATAGTGGGATGAATAAACCCCTTCTCTAACAACTCCTCAAGCTGAGTCTGCAACTCACGTAATTCCTTCGATGTCGTACGGTATAAAGGAATAGATATAGGTTTGGCACTAGGAATAAGATCAATGATGAAGTCGATGACACATGGTTGTGGAAGTCCAGGTAAGCCAGATAGAAAGACTTCCAAAAATTCACAAACTACAAGTATTTCATTAACCTTAAGTTTTTGACCAGGCTCTCTAAATATAACAACTCCCGCCATAACTTCTAAATCTCAAAGAGTAGCTTCCCTTCCACGAGTTGCAAGTCGAGAAGGATTATAGCCCTAATATACTATAATCTTAAAAAGGTTAGGGATCTGAAAGATTACCTTATTATGGAAACAATCAATATTGGTATGGTATGCTGATAACCAATTCATCCCTAATAATACATCATATTCCAGGAACTCCATTTCCCTCAAATTAATTGGGGGTTTATTCACCCTAATTTTGATTACACATCATTCACAGATCAGGTTAGGATAAACCTTCTCACTCATTGTTATGCTTAAAATCAACAATGTATTGGCTCAAACAGGTTTCAATTTCAACTCATCAACCATTACACCAGTATCAATCAAAACATGCATATCTCGACCACAAATGTTTAATATACCTTCCACAAGCCTCCGATTAGCCTCTGGGTCTGCCTCAGCCACTACATGAGTCTGCCCTTGTACTGGCAGTGTCGTACTACCTACCAATGTTGTCGGTGGCATAGAACATTCTCTTTGAATATGCCCCATCTATCCACAACCGATAGCATATCGTAGAAGCCCTTTGAGAAAAATTAGTGGCATGAGCTCTACTCTTGTCTTTACCTTTAGACTGAGGTAGTGGCAAAGGTTGTTTGGCTACTGAAGCCTGAGAAACTAGTGGAATCGGTGCACTAAAAAATGTCGTCCCCGTAGAACCTGACTGTGTAGCTACTCCAGCTACACTCCTTTTCCTCTTATTTGGCGTAAAATAAGCAAATTCTTGGATTCTCTGACTCCAAAGGAATTGCGGTACTGGTGGTGGCGTAAGTAATGTTTTAGAAGGTCTGGCTAATATAGCTGCTTCCACTTCCATTGCACTCTCAAATATAAAAGTGTAACTAGTGCGATGATAAGAGGAAACCACAACTTGAGTCTCATAATTTAACTCACCAAGAAACAAATCTATTTTTTTCTCCTCTAACTCCATCTCTGGAGCGAATCCACTCAACTCAGTGAACCTCCGCTCATATTCTCGTACAGACATAACTCTTTGTTTCAGCTGAATAAACTCAATCTTTTTCGTATTCCTGACTAATTTTGGAAAATATTGTCTATAAAACATGGTCCAAAACTATGACCAGGTGGTGATAGTTTTCCTCTCTCTATCTCTATCTAAGGAATTCTACCACTTTCGTGCAGAATCTATCAACAAGAATATGACTAGCTTGACCTTAAATTGATCCTCAACATCCACATCAACTAATTGTTGCTCCATCTCCAGTATCCAAGTCTCAGCTACACCTTCCTCTATTGTGCCATTGAATCTCATAATGTCGTATTTTATAAATTCCTTACGGGTTTTGAGAAATACAGCCTTCTCAGAATCCACTGGCACCATGGCAGCTGTCTCAGGTACCTGAATATGTTGTAATGCTGGTTGAACTGGAGGTGCCACTATCTCAGGTCCTCCTTCAGCTTTGCTAACCTCAGGGCTGGTTATAGGTTGTGCCTCAGGTCGTTGTACTAGAGGTCCCATTTGAGCCATCAGCAGAGCCATAAGTTTCGCCTGAGACTCAATAAGTTCCCCCATTTGCTACTTTATTTTATATTTCCATTGCTCTTCAGTTTCCCCATTACCTTGAGATCTAAGCCTCTGCGACCCCTCTCCCTGATCAGCCATTAGATTCTGAAGTCAAAGGAGAGATAAGATCATTAGGGTAACATCTGAGAAGATAATGAAAACATATATACATCGTAAATAACAATAAGTGCAGCAAATAACATATAATAATGTTTTCATTTTCATTTCCTTCTAAAATAGTAACTCGAAACAACTTTCAGAGTCAATAAACTTAGGTGTGGTACAAAGGAATATACTATAACTCACTTCGAAAACAATTCGAAAGTGAACTCAAGGTCAAATAATCTCCAAAAATTATATAAATTAGTTTTTTAGGCAAATTATTAATTAAATGCAATAATTAGGAATTAAATAGTGGAATTAAAGTCTCGGAAAGTATTTTGAGTATTTCAAGAGCCTTTTGTATGATACCAAACTATATCAGAGTTACCACTTAATTAAAAAGTGATAAATCTTGGGCTCTGATACCAAGTAGTAGCATCTCATATCTCGATTAGGGCGATACTCGGCCTGAAACCCTAATTAAGCCTCGGTAACCTAACCAGATTTAACTAGAGCCAGCGGCCTCTCCATCACCTGATAAACTCAACCTGTATATCAAAATCGAATAAACAATACAAAATATACGCATCAAAAAATTAAACTTTTTCGATAATTAACAATATATAGAAAGTACAAAGTTTATCAAAAACCTCAAAACCTCATTTATAAACCTCCTAACCCTGTTCATATACGACAAAATAACTGAAATAGTGTATATATACACAGGAAAGCTCATTACATCATGAGAAGATAACAAAACTCTTAAATCTTCTCATTTCCCTTCGTTGAAGCACTACGTTGTGAACCTGAAATATTAGATTAGGGTTAAGCACACAAACTTTCTCAGTAAGTAAGGATTCACAAAACCATCAACATTCCATAATAATAATCAAGAACATTATGCAATGATAATATGCATCATTGATAACTAAAAGGATTATAGAAAGCATATAATTCAATAAATAACGGATGCAAATCAAACTGTCAATGACTATTACACTATGATTCTCATTTTATTTATAAAACTAGGGTCGATTACCCACCAACACCATTAATGCAATTACTAGACCAACACATTGGCCGATGTGATGTCTAGTCAATCCATTAATGTCCAATGGTTCTATCTGAAACCCTCTAGTAAGTATGTAATCCACACAACCTATAAGACTGGGTAGGAAGTTACATATAGGCAGGGAAGATAACCATCTTCTATATAACCTGGTCTCAGTTCCAAGAACTTACTCTCGTAAATCACTTTAAACATCGTTTTCCATTTAGTAAAACTATCACAGTGTACATACTTCCCCCATTCAGTCCATAAAGTACATGAACTAAATATACTAACATATCCAGGCAAAATTGATAAATTAGCGAATCTATACTTACCTCGGTTTAGGTTTCCGTTAAAAAATTCCCTAACTTTTCGGTTCACTCACAATTTCCCAATGATCCAACACCTATCACAAACCATTAGTGATCAATATAGGTCTAATACCCTATGTTTAGAACCCCTAAGTCAGTTCCTAATACCTTAAGAAATTCTAACTAAATTAAAGCAAAATTGTTGTTTTCTTGCGCTCCCTCAACTGGTGGTGCACGCTCCATCAACTGGGTTTATCTCAATTGATAAAGGGAGCGCACTCCACCCTGCACTGTCTCGACATTGAACAGGGCAGTAGCCACTGTTCCATCCATAAATCCACACAACAACAGCCAACACTTCCAAAATTCATCAGGGAGAACCTCTAGTGAGGTAACAAACCATTCAATAAACAACAATTCACAAAGAATTCATCATCCATTATCGAATTGGACTTCAAAAATATCAAAACCAACTTCCCAACAATGATAATCTCTGGATTTCTAGTCGTTTAAGCTCCTCAATTCACATTGAATCAACTCCCCGATTGATTCCCTCAATATCAAACGCCAAACCCTCAACTGCTCTTACTTTTGTTTGATTTGTAGAGATAAACATGAAGGTTTTTGTTTAAATATAAGAGTTTTTCTCGAGATACGCATTGCACTATTTCAAGGTTGAACAAGTGATTGATGTGTTAAAATGATACTGCTAAAGTGACACACATTTTGACACCAACACTTACATTCATCTCGAGGCGATCCGACGATCCATATAATTCAAATCAAACTTATAGTTTTTAATATATATATATATATATATATATATATATATCGTGTATTTTCTTGTCAATAAATTCATCGGATATGTCTACGAGTATTCTCGGGTGCGCACATTCATTTCACAACTTAGTGTACCGGCAATTTATTGTTTATTTATGTATTTTTTATTATAGATTTGTATATAAACTCTCTTTTATACTACAATCTATAAAACTCATAAACATTTCAAACAAACATAAACCATTATACAAACCCATGCACACGTTAATAGAGGTACGCCGGATTCAACCACGAGCCTAACTCATGTTAATTAAGATTTAGATTAACGCTAATCACCAGCTTAAGGTAATAAGTCGTTACATCTTTGGCTGTGCTTGTTTTCCATATACAAGACCTTACAATCATCACAAATACCAGTACATATCAGAAAAATGTACTTTTCTTGGTTATAGCTTTCTACACAAAGGTTATAAATATTTGAATTCAGTTGGGACTTTATATCTCGAGACGTGTTGGTTAATGAGGATGAGTACCCTTATCAATCATCAATTCCTATTTCAAATTTCAATCCTCTTTCATGTGTTACAGGCCCTGTGATATCTTTACCTACTTCACCTATAATAGATACTTCAATCAATGAAGCTTCTTCATTTTCTCAGTCTCCTCAAGGTGTAAGTTAGTCCAGCTCTTCATGTAGTATCCCCTATCCTGATTAGGGCGATACCTGTGACAGCCCCAATTTTCCACAAATTGGGCCCCGCCCGGCCTAAGCCCACGTGGACCCTCGAGCCAGTCTCGCAAGGTCAACGAGAGCCTAGTCAGCCTTCAAATCCATCATTATCAGTACATTTAACATTTTATAGTTGAGCTATTAATATGTTTCAAGATTTAAAATTTAGCGGAAGCAATTACTATGAATAAAATAACTCAACCATAATTTCAAGAAGTTAGGCAACCTAATTGTGGAACCCAGTAATTATCATCAGAGGAGAGTAAATACAATTATACAAAATATTCACCTAGCTATGAAGTCTTCCCTCGCTACGCGTATGCGGCTCTGCACTCGGTCAAAATAAAAATGACGAGTCTAGGTAAGTAAATCCAGTAGGACATATACACAACATTTCACAATATCCAAAACAACAGTTCATGATATCCAAAGCAGTCGAATTCATGCAAATAGAACGAAAGGAATAATGAACGCATGAATATACAAGACTGTAAACAACCATCAATGAGTAAGGCCAAATAACAAGGAGCATCAATGAGTGATGCCTCGGTACCTCCAAGGTAGATGTATATGAGCACTACACAGGACATCTCATATACATCTTCTATTTCCCCCCTCATATATGCACGTGGCGCCATACGCCAGGAGGAATGGGCACTCCTCGAAACGCAGGATACATCTTTTACATATATGGGCATAGTTTTGCAGTGAACAACAATAAGTTATCACATAACAGTAACAACAACAACCAATGAAAAGACATGAAATAATGTATAAGTCCCTAGCTGGTTTACTTACCTCGAGAAACGTGAATCTCAAAACTTCGCTCACGTCTCGATTTGTGCACCCGACACCCGACTCCTAAGTCCCTGGTGTCCATTTAAATATTTGAGGGCTAATTTACTTAAACTCATTCAAATCACACTGAAATTAGGTGAAATAAACCTCACCTCCATCGCGTCGTCGAAATCGCACATCCGACCGGTCGACAACGCGCCACCGCGTCGTTCATCGCGTCGCAGCCACGCCTTCGCTCGTCGGTCGCCGGCGCTGCCGCTGTCGCTCGCCGGTGTCGCTGCCAGAGCCGTGCCGCCGCCTCTGCGGCAGTCGCGCCACTCCTGGTGCTGGAGGCACCGCTCAAACCGCTCGCCGCCGCGCTGGCCACCGTCATTGGAGCCGGGCTGCTCGCTCCTCTGCGTCACCCACCCTCGCGACTGGTTCGCTGCTGGTCCAAGCCAGCGCCGCCGCTACCTCGCAGGTACCGCGCCGCTGTCTGCGGCCTCCGCGTAGCCGCGAGTCGCGCTGCTACTGGCCGAGCCGCTGTCGACCGTCACCGCTACCGCGAACCGCGCTCACTGGCCTGCGTCGTCTCCGATCTGCCACCACGATGGCGAGGCCGCTCGCCAGAGCTCCTTGCTGCTGCTGCTGGTGGTCCATTCGCCATTTTCGTCCGAGCTGGCCGTCCGCGTCGCGGCTTCGCCTCCACCGCCGCCGCGGCTGTCGCCCGGCCGGACCGGGAGCCGCCGTCGTGGCGCGCCGGGAGCCGCCGTCCGCTCGTCCCTTTTCCCCATCACTTTCTCTCTCCTCACGATCTCTTTCTCTCATTCTCCTTCCGATCTTATCCTTTTCTTTCTCTTATATATATATATATATATATATATATATATATATATATATATATATATATATATATATAACATTTTCTTTTTTATTTCCCTTTTGATTACAAATTAAAAGTGTCATTGACATTCGTGCAACACGAATCTTGATGCAACTCAACAACCGAGCAGCGCTTCTCGAGGCACCAACACGCCTCATTTCAAAATCTCGATACTCGCGCTACACATATCACGAGGCGTATCCAATGTCCGCCTTAAAACCACATAAATCCACTATAGCCACATTTCGGTCCCACGTCGGCACGCGACTCGAGGCGCGTCCCCGTTCGTGTTTCGGTTCTCCGAATTCTTCGCATAGTTAGCATTACCATCTCAAATTGGATTCGGATATACGTATTTCGACGAGTGGGTCCCACATACGACCTTGACTTGACACGTGGCACAAGTCAAATTTTTGGGCCGTTACAGTCTTCCCAACGAATTAGAATTTCGTCCTCGAAATTGAAACAAATCGTATAGGACAATGGTGTTTTAATGAAGACCCAAGGCCATACTCGCCCAAGGCCATACCCCCATCTTACTCTGTAGGGCTGGGCTCCTCCGCGACAAGCTGGGCTCCTCCGCGACGAGCTGGGCTCCTCCGCGACCTCCAAGCAAAGAACACACCATCTGTCTCTTCCCATCAATATATGCCAGGGCAACATCCTCGCAACATATATTGGAATACAAATGAACATTTTAATTTCATGATCCACCGTCACTAACATACGTATGAAATGTAAATCAGTCTCTCATCGAGTGAGTTTCAACCCAACTCGTACCCTCTATCAGGTTACGATGGATAGTAGTCGGACCTGACGTGGCAATAGCATGAATATGTTTTTGGCTCTGCTGTACCTGGCTGTCCATACGCCCATACAGGTACGTTGAAATCCCAATCCAAATGGAACATGTCCATTTCCTTTCCCATGTGCACAACTAGATCGCTGTCCCTATCTGTGCACTCGATCGGATCTCTCGACCCTATCTCTAGCCACGCCTTTGCCTCGCCATCAATCTTGAGATCCGACGGTCTTGGCTACTTTGCCGCACTAGCGTAACTCTACGCTCGAACCAACTAAATTTGGCGCCGTATACGCCTAATATGGGGGAAATGCAATACATTATGAGTTTACTCTCATGTGCTCCCACGCTCTCACTCATCATAACATCAACTGCACTCCAAAGCGTCCACATTGATGCCACCGTAGTGCTCAACCAGATATCGGCATCGCCGAACAACGAAACTAATACGATGCTCGAACTCATATGATCTGGTGTGGCCAAGCCGTCATGAACTTTGGGCGCTCCGAGATTCCTACTACCGTGAAGCTTTTCCGAGTGATGCCGCTAAAACTCGCGAGACTGCCTCGCTTGAATCGTCATTCTAATTCTCGTATCAATAGGCGCGCTCGATCTCCTCATGTAAGCACGAGGTCAACACGTTTTCTCCAACGCGTTCACTTTTTGATTTTTTTAAAGTAAATGTGTCCTTCGAGACACCTCCCAAGTTTCGAACCCTATAACACTGAGCTGGACCTAATCCAAATCTAATGTATCCTCGAGATTCGTGCGGCGCGAAACTCGAGACACATTAAAACATATCATCACATTGTTTGTTTATGTTTTTTCTTTTCTTGGCAACTTTAAACGCACGTTAGCTCTCAAGTCATCTCAACACTTTGCTCATTTTGAGTCCGCTCTTCGTTTCTTCTTTCTTTTTTTAACTTTACGTTCTCGAATGTTCCTTACATTCGATGTTCCTTACTCGAATGTTCCTTACATTCGAATATTCATTCATTTCACGAATGAGCCTTTCTCGAATGTTCCTTACCTTAATTGTTCCATTCGTTGTATATTATCCAACAACATCAATTTCCTTTATCAATTCCACACCATTTAGAGACTCGAACTTCCGTTTCAAGTCTCACTACTTATAGGAAATTCTCAATTTCAGTACTAACTGAACAACTTGAAATGAATTTAATGAACTCAAGTCCTAAATAAGATCAAAATTCCTCTAAATAGCTTGAAAATCAATTCACAAGTTTGTTAGAGTCCTACTTGGCATGTTAAGTTTCAATTTGAAACCATACCATTTATAATACCAAAATTCTCATTTATACGCAAAATGAATTGTTTCATTTTCCATTAGCTTCATCAAACCAACCAAGCTATTTACCTCAATTTATTAATTGAAATAACTAATTCTTAAGCCACTATCCGCGAAGCTGAATTGAATTTAAACAACTCCCGCATTTTCAAGGCACAAGTACTTATCCATGCAGTTCCACTATTCCCAAATACGCCACAATCACCAACATTGTCACATCTGATCCGTGCATGAAGGCAATGTCATACGACCTCATATCAGATGAAAATATAACTCCTAAACTTTTTCCTTCTTTGGGTTTGTATCTTCAATTTACCCCACCAAAACTCATGCTGATTATTATGGACCAAATTTAACATATAACCAAAGAATCCCATCAAAACTTTTGACTAGAACAAAAATCATTTGGTCGCTTGTAATTGATCCCCAACTCGGCTCAAATGAAAACAAGGACTATTGAAACCAATTTAACTCAAAACCATTTAAACATAGTTTAAGCGTCCCTACAGTACTATACCAAATTTACACACCTTTACTGCGGATTTAATTCCTGTATCACATTTCAATTTCATTAATTATTTCGAGCGGATCTTCTAGAAATACGTGCAGGGTGTTTTCCTCAAGATGAAATCAAATGTGTCATCGAGATACGTGCAACACGAATCTCGAGGCACCCATTTGTCCACAATGTTGTAAACAACTGAAAAAAAAAACTGTTGATTTACCACAAAATGAAATCAAGTATGCCAATGAAACATCAATCACTCACTGATTCCATTTACCAATTATCATTACCATAGTCACGATTCATCGAATCATTATCGACATCGTATATAGTATATAACATACCATATATTATATATATACGCCAAGCCCACCTCGAAACGCATATAAGGAAAAAATGTTATAAACATTTTCCATTTTCCATTTTCCATTTCTCATTTTCCATTTTCCATATCCGCTGTGTGTTCTACCATTGTCCATTTTCCAACTCTCCTCACTTCCCAACGAAGACTCAAGTCGGGATCATAGGGTTCCACTCTAAGTTCAACCATTCCTAACTTCCGCTGGTTTGCGTCTTAATTTCGTCCATTAAACTTTCCCCTAGGTTCGCCTGAACCTAGGCTCTGATACCAACTGTGACGGCCCCAATTTTCCACAAATTGGGCCCCGCCCGGCCTAAGCCCACGTGGACCCTCGAGCCAGTCTCGCAAGGTCAACGAGAGCCTAGTCAGCCTTCAAATCCATCATTATCAGTACATTTAACATTTTATAGTTGAGCTATTAATATGTTTCAAGATTTAAAATTTAGCGGAAGCAATTACTATGAATAAAATAACTCAACCATAATTTCAAGAAGTTAGGCAACCTAATTGTGGAACCCAGTAATTATCATCAGAGGAGAGTAAATACAATTATACAAAATATTCACCTAGCTATGAAGCCTTCCCTCGCTACGCGTATGCGGCTCTGCACTCGGTCAAAATAAAAATGACAAGCCCAGGTAAGTAAATCCAGTAGGACATATACACAACATTTCACAATATCCAAAACAACAGTTCACGATATCCAAAGCAGTCGAATTCATGCAAATAGAACGAAAGGAATAATGAACGCATGAATATACAAGACTGTAAACAACCATCAATGAGTAAGGCCAAATAACAAGGAGCATCAATGAGTGATGCCTCGGTACCTCCAAGGTAGATGTATATGAGCACCACACAGGACATCTCATATACATCTTCTATTTCCCCCCTCATATATGCACGTGGCGCCATACGCCAGGAGGAATGGGCACTCCTCGAAACGCAGGGTACATCTTTTACATATATGGGCATAGTTTTGCAGTGAACAACAATAAGTTATCACATAACAGTAACAACAACAACCAATGGAAAGACATGAAATAATGTATAAGTCCCTAGCTGGTTTACTTACCTCGAGAAACGCGAATCTCAAAATGTCGCTCACGTCTCGATTTGCGCACCCGACACCCGACTCCTAAGTCTCTGGTGTCCATTTAAATATTTGAGGGCTAATTTACTTAAACTCATTCAAATCACACTGAAATTAGGTGAAATAAACCTCACCTCCATCGCGTCGTCGAAATCGCACATCCGACCGGTCGACAACGCGCCACCGCACTGTTCATCGCGTCGCAGCCACGCCGCCGCTCGCCGGCGCCGCCGCTCGCCGGCGCCGCCTGTCCCTCGCCGACGCTGCCGCTGTCGCTCGCCGGTGTCGCTGTCGGAGCCGTGCCGCCGCCTCTGCGGCAGTCGCGCCACTTCTGGCGCTGGAGGCACCGCTCAAACTGTTCGCCGCCGCGCTGGCCACCGTCACTGGAGCCGGGCTGCTCGCTCCTCTGCGTCACCCACCCTCGCGACTGGTTTGCTGCTGGTCCAAGCCAGCGCCGCCGCTACCTAGCAGGTACCGCGCCGCTGTCTGCGGCCTCCGCGTAGCCGCGAGTCGCGCCGCTACGGCCGAGCCGCTGCCGACCGTCACCGCTACCGCGAACCGCGCTCATCGGCCTGCGTCGTCTCCGATCTGCCGCCACGATGGCGAGGCCGCTCGCCATAGCTCCTTGCTGCTGCTGCTGGTGGTCCATTCGCCGTTTTCGTCCGAGCTGGCCGTCCGCGTCGCGGCTTCGCCTCCACCGCCGCCGCGGCTGTCGCTCGGCCGGACCGGGAGCCGCCGTCGTGGCCCGCCGGGAGCCGCCGTCCGCTCGTCCCTTTCCCCCATCACTTTCTCTCTCTCCTCACGATCTCTTTCTCTCCTTCTCCTTCTGATCTTATCCTTTTCTTTCTCTTTTATATTTATAACATTTTCTTTTTTATTTCCCTTTTGATTACAAATCAAAAGTGTCCTCGACATTCGTGCAACACGAATCTCGATGCGACTCAACAATCGAGCAGCGCGCATCTCGAGGCACCAACCCGCCTCATTTCAAAATTTCGATACTCGCGCTACACATATCACGAGGCGTATCCCATGTCCGCCTTAAAACCACATAAATCCACTATAGCCACATTTCGGTCCCACGTCGGCACGCGATTCGATGCGCGTCCCCGTTCGTGTTTTGGTTCTCTGAATTCTTCGTATAGTTAGCATTACCATCTCAAATTGGATTCGGATATACGTATTTCGACGAGTGGGTCCCACATACGACCTTGACTTGACACGTGGCACAAGTCAAATTTTCGGGCCGTTACAATACCCAACCTAAAACCCTAACTAAGCCCGTGTACACCAGTCGGACTCAATTATAGTAACAGTACAGCCATCATTCATACCTGATAATTATACAAACGATATATCGTATATCGAATAAATAAATAAAAACGCAACGGAATTAAAACTTTTACGATAAAATATACGATATACAAAAAAGGCATAAACCTCTGTTGTAAATCCATATCCTAACCATGTTTATTACAAAATAGTAATTCAATACAATATATAAACAGTAGGGAACTCACTTCACCATAAAGAAGACTATAGACTCATAATCTTCTCCGTTCCTAAGTCGAGGTGCATGTCGACAACCCGAAATGTTAATTGGGGAATTAGCGCTCCAACTTGCTTAGTAAGTGATGCTTATAAATCGATCAATTATCAACTAATATCAATGAATAAATGAACAACAATATGCATCTGAAACATATCTATTCAGGTATTAAAATGATATAGCAATAGATAACATAATGCAAGTTCACATGTCAATTGCAACAGTACTCGTGACTTGTATATTTTCTTATAATCTCTTTTGCATTTAAAACAAGAGTTGTAGACTTTCGTTACCCTGATTTATGGTCCATATAACCTCACACGTTGGCCGACGTGTGATTTTTGTGGTGTATCCAAGCTTAACATAGCTACCCACTCTTAAATGGAAAGTAACAATCAGTTAGCGTCAAGAGTTTGAGGGATTGGCCTCTCAATACACTGATCGTCAACCTCAGTCAGATTCCCCTGTCCCATCCCTTTCTGAGTTCATTTTTTGATATATAACAATAGGAAAGCAACAATCGAGTACCTCAAGGTAGCTGAAGGGAATGTGTCGGTAGCTTGCCAATCAACTTCATCGTCACTCCAGTCCGATTCGCCCGGCGTACCTCTTTCCTGATATTTTTTCATAAAACAGTTTAAGTCACACTACATTGCCCCATTCCCATTCCATAATTCTATATGAACTAATTATACTAATTACGTTGCATAATTGATAAAAATATGAGTCTCACTTACCTGCACAGAGCTTTTCTAATTTTTACCAACTTACACGATTCCCAAAATCCGAAAATCTTCACTCCATTTACCAAGAACCTAAAATAAATTGATTGTCATCAATTTAGGTTCATTACTCATTAATTAGAACCCTTAAATCGGTTCCATTAAAATCTGAGACCAATTTATCAAATTTTAGGTCAATTTGATCCTTTAACGTTTTTTCGAGGTAAAACCTCGGCATAAAGTCTCTCCCGAAATCTCGAATATTTTATTTTTTATAGAAACTCATCAATTTCTATTTATTTTATCAAAATATAATTTTTCGGGATTTTTTCCTCAATTTTCTAGAATTTTTTCCAATTCTTTTAACATTTATTCCCCTTTTTCTCTTTTTTTATTTTGGTTTAAAGTTTGGGCCTGAACCGAGCCGAACCGGCCCTGTTCAGGGCTCACATCTTCTTCCTCCCCCAACAAAGCAAAACGAACTACTTTTTTTCGATTGAATTCAATATGGGAGGGGAGACGACCTCTTGCGTTATGTCCCTCCTCGGACAACAATGCCAACAACATTAACAACAATAACGAACCCAACAATAACAATTAGTCATCTCACCTTCGTCATCGTCTTCATCACCTCTCTCTCGGTCTCTTTTCTCCCTCTCTTTCCTGGTTTCTCTCTTCCTTTTGTGTCTCTCATTCCTTTTTTTCTTCTTCACTGGTAAAAATCGAATTGAAGGAGGCGGTTAAGTTGTTTGGGATAAATATGAATTTTCCTCTAGATTCGCACGCACGAATTTCAAAGCAGATCCAAAAGTCATGAATTAATGTGTCATTGGGTAAAGTGACACTGTTTTTTACACATGCCTACCATATACATTGATTATTCTTTAGATGTGGTTGCACGCATCTCAAGGCGTTAATAATTCCTCCAAATCAAACATATGTTCAACATATTCACTTTCTCGACTCAAACATAACACGTATCTCGAGATGAATCCAATGTATATTTTAATTTGATTTAAACTTAAGGATTCATTTATATATTTATATATAACCATATATATACAAATATATATTCACCTATGTGTTTTCACGCCCAAGAATCCGTCGCGCGCGCTAACGACAATCGTCGGGCGTACACATTATTGTACGTCCTACGCGTGTCACCCTCGACCCCGTGTATCACTAGGCGGCCACCAATTATTATTTATTTATTTATTTTAAATATATATACACATATTCATTCATGCATTTATAATTTCGCCGTGCGCGCCAACGAGTACACTCGGGCGCGCCTGCTACCTCACGACTCGTGTGCGTCACCCTTGACCCACACACGGTATTAGGCGTCCCATAATTTTTCATATATTCAATTATATGCCAATTAAATTCAATTAATTTCAATAAATACTAATACATATCAAACAAACACCAAACGGCACATAAATCCACGCACATACTAATCGAGACAAGTAGGGCTTAACCACGAGTCTAACTCGGGTTAATTAGAATTTGAATTAATGCTAATCACCTGCTTAAGTTAATAGGTTGTTACAGTCTCCCCAGTTTAAGACAATTTCGTCCTCGAAATTAAAGGAAACGTACAAGTTACCAACAATTTCGAAGAGAAATGAAAATTGATCTTCCATGTATAACTCTCGTTCCAAAGTGATCTTTTCATTTTCCATGAAACTTCTATTTCCATTAATCCGAACCTACAAAGCCTTTTCATATATGAGACTTTCAAAAGTACAACAAAATTGTCTTTTGAACCTTCAATAATCTATAATGCTTGACTCCTCAATATCTTTATCTTTACTAGTTGTAGTTATAAATCACCTAGTCCGCCATACCCTCTCAGTTAGCTCTTAATTATCTCATTTTTTTCACAAAAGCTATATCTTCAATCTTAGTTCTGTACATCAACATGCAATAAGATTGAGCATATTCAGCTTTATTATTCGATAATATAATCCATCTGATTACTTTTGTTATCAAAAAGCTCACACAAAGGAATCTGTTTTCTTTTAGTGGTTAAACATTGTGAGACACAAGCTCAAAATATTTATTACTTAAAACCCGGATTAGCAGCTCGATTTCTTCGTTAACAAAAAGAAAATATCATGTATTGAGATCGATAATGGTTTTAGCTAGATCAATAACTTTTTCCACCAAAGAAGCAAGTCTCATATCTCATTCCAGGGAATCAAACACTAAAACACCATATCATCTCACATCTCCAAATACATTTATCTTGGTCAATCCGTCAAAAGAATAACAAAACCTCACTAACAAAAATGTGCAGACTTCGGTCAATCTATCAACTACAACTTTCATTATCTTGTGCTGACGCCCAAGTCTAGTTAATTTCCTTACATAATCACCTGTTATGTTATGCGTCTATCATCAGATATAGACAAGAATTTACTACCTTCAGGTTTCTTTTATCCAATCTCAATTTACTGGATAACTCTCATATCTCTTTATGAATTTAACACCATATTCACCACCTCAGACAATCCATAATCTTCTCGTATACTTCAATACGATATGACATTGCATGTATAACCAATATAAAGAGATCCATGAGTTCATCGAAATAATTCTTGCCTAAAATCTTTCATGAACTAGAATTTCATTTCAGAATCTAATGCGTCTAGCACAACTTTTGTAAACAGTCTAATTTGGATATTAACTCTTATTAGCCAAATCCTGGCATATCAATTTAATCCAATCAGACTTCTAAATCACTATATCACCCAATTAATTAACTTTTGGCCCAGCTCCAATTTGAGCTTCAAAGAACTGATCTGTAATTATCAATTCCAACCACTCAGTTGATGATGTGCCTGCAGGACTTTACTTCACCATCATTATTACACGTCTCTCTTAAGATAGTATTGAGAAGTTCCTATTATAATTACACTTCGTGTCCTTTTCTCTATTCAAAGTATTGATCACATCAATCATTTTGTATGGGTGATTTCTCAGAGTGAATTCATTATATTCAACAACTTAGGTTACTCACTTCACCTTTAATTTTTTCACTCTAACAACTATACTCTTCAAACTCTCATAGCTTGAAGATTTTTATCTCATATTTTACCAACTCTTTGATTCTCATACTTCTCATTCGTCTTCTAGTGTTTCCTCTAAGATTCTCTAATCTTAGGAATAACTAAAAGATTTCAAATCTCTTTTTACTTGGGTATATTTGTATTTCAAACCCTACAATGAATGAATGAACTTGCACAACCTATTCAATTGAATGGGTTCACAAATAAATTGTGATCTACACCCACGTTTCATAACCCCAAACCTCAACTCTAAGATTTATCTTTGCAATTCATTCCATTCATTGTTTGAAATACATCATAAGTTTTTATTCTACAAATGATGCCTTAAATTATTTGGTACGACTACCGAAATAATTATTTCGCAATAGTTCATCTCAACCTTCCTTGAACTATATAATAGTATAGACTACAATCGCGTACTTCATTGTATCAACACACAATTACCTGAATAAAGGTATTAGAATAAAAATTTCTAATTTTTCCATAATTCAAGTATAATTAAACAATTCTTGTAATCAAACCAGAATTCAACTTCCTCTCAAAGCATCCTTCTATCACTTACGATTAATTTGTCTCACTTCCACTTTTAGATTAATTGAACATACAACACAATAATACACAAATATATACCTTGCTTGTATCATTCAATTATTTCATAACAGTACTACCCTTCTGATTCTGTGTTGAATATAAGACAATTCTCTAATTGTCTCAATCTTAGTCAAGTCCG
Source organism: Stephania cephalantha (assembly GCA_039657325.1). NCBI lineage: Eukaryota > Viridiplantae > Streptophyta > Magnoliopsida > Ranunculales > Menispermaceae > Stephania > Stephania cephalantha. Next base: position 9,009,203 of record CM077573.1, on the reverse strand, counting down.
TTGACTCGCAATTAATATTCTACACATATCCAAGCGATTTATATTTGAAGCTTAGTATTTGCACTTGCAATCTTTGGTATAAACCAATTCATCGTCAGGGCTTACATAACTCTACGATAATGCTTGTGGCTTGCGCTAAGTATTCAATCTTTTTTAACTTATCATTGATACACAATGATAATCTTATTCCAATAGAGTTCAATAACTCTATATTTTCCATTTATGAACATGGCATTAGTTCTAGTGAGTTTCAATGGTTCTCACCATGATTTCTAACATAATCAAGCCATTGCTTGACTTCATTTTAATATAGTTTTAATTCTGATCTTGAATCAATGATAATCAGATATCAATTAACTCTTAAGAACAACTGATTTCATACAATATGCCAAATAAGTTATCGATTACTGGGCAATGAATATTCATCCTTGATTTTCTTAAAATTAACTCATCATTCGAGTAGAGCTCTCAAACTCATATAATTTCCATAATACAATAAGTAAAAATGGAATTAATCAATGATTTGACATCAAAATCAAGTACTTGATGAATTTAATATCAAATTGTGACGAAATTCCAAGAGAATCCCATAAACAAATTTTTTGAAACTTTTGGAGTCATAACTTTCATATTCTCATTAAAAAATCTACGAAATCCCTATAACAAGTTCAAACCATTTAAGTCTGGAGTGATAACTTTGTTTCTACGAATCACCATTCGTAGGAATTTGTAACTTTATACAATTTTTTATCAAAAGTAGCAGCTAATACCAATCTTTTGATATATTGCTCATTTATTCATTCCCATTATCTTAAAATATTATTTGGGCTCTTAAAATCCTCAGATTCATTGCCAACTCATTCTCCCCAATTCCAGTCTATAAGATCATGCTAGAACATCTCACTAGCTCACTATCATGTTCTAACTCAAACTATACAAGTTTTTAACTTTAAGTTTTTATCTGAAATTACTATAATGTGATAGAAGTTCAACAGCTAAGATAGAGTTGACTATCATCATAGATTTTCCATAATCCTTCAACTCTATTTTTTTACTGTAAATCTTCACTTTTTAATGTAATTTCACCGTTAAAATCATCATATTAGTGAGTGCAGTTAAACCACAACAACACTAATAAATTTTTTCAATGAATGACCTTTAGTCTCGTTTAACTAGTCTTGACACTAGCATGTATTCACTCAAAGTGAATAATCATCTTTGAGTTTCACATAATGTCATTTATTATTTTATTCACTTTTTAATGTCAATTCTCCAAATATATGTCTCAAAGTCCAGGTCAAATAAAACCTTCTTCACTGACTATCATTAATTAAACAATATTAGTGTGAATAAAGACCATTAGAGACTGTGTAATAGGAGAAGAGTTTAATTTTTTCATCATAAGATTATCATTGTATTTCCTCGTTCCATATAACATTGAGATTTAGGTTTCTACAAACCCTAAACCTCAATGCTTTCTCATTGTATAACGTTTTTATCATCTTTTCTTATTATAATATCCGTGAAGTCTAGATTTCCCAAAAACCCTCACCATCTATTCATTGGATTCCAAGGTAAAGATGGGAGATAAGACCTTTAAGATAACATTTAGGAAAGACATTACACATGTATCTATCACATAGATATAATACATCACAACAAATCACATACCTCAGTCTTTTATCTTTTATTACCCCTCAAAACAAAGATAAAAACCACTTATCACGTATTAAGTTAATCCATAACTTGATTATTGGTTCGAGTACTCTCAAGTTATGAGAGCTTAGATTCTAATATCACAATATTAGAATTGTATCGGAAGCGTGGCTCTGATACCAAATTGTAGCATCCCCTATCCCAATTATGGTGATATTTGATCTGAAACCCTAATAAGCCCCAGTACACCAGTTGGACTCAATTAGAGTAACAGTACAGTCATCATTCATACCTGATAATCACACAAACAATATATCATACATCAAATAAAAAAATAAAAACGCAGCGGAATTAAAACGTTTACGATAAAATATACGATATACCAAAAATAGCATAAACCTCAGTTGTAAATTCATATCCCAACCCTGTTTATTACAAAATAGTAATTCAATACAATATATAAATAGTATGGAACTCACTTCACCATAGAGAAGACTATAGACTCATAATCTTCTCCGTTCCTAAGTTGAAGCGTACGTCGACAACCTGAAATGTTAATTGGGGAATGAGCGCTCCAACTTGCTCGGTAAGTAATGCTTGTAAACCGATCAATTATCAACTAATATCAATGAATAAATAAATAAAAATATGCATTCGAAACATATCTATTCAAGTATCAAAATGATATAACAATAGATAACGGAATGCAGGTTCACATGTCAATTACAACTGTACACGTGACATGTATATTTTTTTATAATCCCTTTTGCATTCAAAATAAGAGTCATAGACTCTCGTTACCCTGATTTACGGTCCACAGAACCTTACATGTTGGTTAACGTGTAATTTATGTGGTGTATACAAGCGTAGCGTAGCTACCAACTCTTAAATGAAAAATAGCAATCAGTTAGCGTCGCGAATCTGAGGGAAGGGTATTGGCCTCTCAATACCTCGGTCTTCAACCTCAGTCGGATTCCCCCGTTGCATCCCTTTTCGAGTTCACTTTTTGATATAAAACAATAGGAAAGCAACAATCGAGTACCTCAAGGTAGCTGAAGGGAAGGTGTCGGTAGGTTGCCAATCACCTTCATCGTCACTCCAATTCGATTCGCCCGTCGTACCTCTTTCTAGATAATTTTTCATAAAATAGTTTAAGTCACAGTACATTGCCCCATTCTCAATCCATAATGCTATATGAACTAATTATACTAATTACATTGCATAATTTATAAAAATACGAGTCCCACTTACCAGTACTGAGCTTTTCTAACTTTTACCGACTTACGCGATTCTCGAAATCCATAAATCTTCCCCCGTTAACCAAGAACCTAAAATAAATTGATTCTCATCAATTTAGGTTCATTACTCATTAATTAGTACCCTTAAACTGGTCCTAATCGAATCCGAGACCAATTTATCAAATTTTAGGTCAATGTGACCATTTCAAGTTTTTCGAAGTAAAACCCCAGTATAAAGTCTCGTCTGAAATCCTGAATATTTTATTTTTCATAGAAACTCATCAATTTCTATTTATTTTATCAAAATATAATTTTTTGGGATTTTTCTTCAATTTTCTGGAATTTTTTCCAATTTTTTTAACATTTATTTCCCTTTTTCTCTTTTTTATTTTTGTTTAGGGTTTGGGCCTGAACCGGGCCGAACCAAGGCCCAGCCCTTCTTCTTCCTCTCCCAACAGAGCAGAGCGAACTGCTCTTTTTTTATTGAACTAGGGTTAAACCCCAGTTCAATATGGGAGGGGAGACGACCTCTTGCGTCGTCTCCCTCCTTGGACAAATTGTTTTGTCAGTTCATCCGAGCTCCCAATCCATCAACCACAACAACGCCAACAACATTAACAACAATAACGAGCCCAACAACAACAATCAGTCATCTCACCTTCGTCATCGTTTTCATCGCCTCTCTCTCGGTCCCTTTTCTCCATCTCTCTCCCGGTTTCTCTCTTCCTATTCTCTATTTCGATTTCAATCTCTCATTCATTTTTTTCTTCTTCACTGGTAAAGATTGAGTTGAAGGAGGCGGTTAAGTTGTTTGGGATAAATATGAATTTTCCTCAAGATTTGCATGCACGAATCTCGATGCAAATCTAAAAGTCATGAATTAATGTGTCACTAGTTAAAGTGACATTGTTTTCGACACATGTCTACCATATACATTGATTATTCTGTAGATGTGGTTACACACATCTCAAGGCATGAATAATTCCTCCAAATCAAACATACGCTCAACACATTCACTTCCTCAACTCAAGCGTAACACGTATCTCGAGACGAATCCAATGTATGCTTTAATTTAATTTAAATTTTAGGATTCATTTATATATATTTATATATAACCATATATATACAAATATATATTCAACTATGTATTTTCAAGCCTAAAAATTCGTCGTGCGCGCCAATGACGACTGTCGAAAGTGCACATTATTGTACGCCTCACGCGTGTCACCCTCGACCCCGCGTATCACTAGGCGCCACCAATTATTAATTATTTATTTATTTTTAATATATATTTATATGTACAATTATATATAAATATATATACGCATATACATTCATGCATTTATAATTACGTCGTGCGTGCTGTTGGGTTTTTGGGGTTCATACGCAGCGAAAAATTCAAAACAAATTTTGAAAAACCCCAACAGGATCGAAAATAAGTTCCATTAAACTAAATCTACGAAAGTAAATCATACCTTATTCCGTGATTTCCTTTTGATTGTTCGATTTTCAAGACGTTCTGGTGCGCGTCCTCTATCAGAAATCCACACATGAACAGTGACCACAATTTGGAGCGCTAGCCCCAAGAGATACTAAAAACGTTTTTTTCTTTCTCTCCCTAAATCCAGAGAACTCAAAAATTGTAAAACAAAATCTTATTTCATTTTTTAGTGATCCACCCTTTATTTATATGTATAGATAAGCCCTCACTTAAAATCCTATTCGTAATATAACTATTGTATTTACGCAGTTTAAGCAAATTACACATACGCCCCTATTAATAAGTTATCATATAAAAAATCATAAAAGCTTTTATGTCATGAATTTTATCATATAAAATTCATTACTCTTGACCAATTGAAATTGTGCAAATCAATTTTGGTACACAAGTCATAAGCGGTCTCTAGCAAGGCATTATGACTACCCAAGTAGAATATCGGCATCGATACAACCTAATTAATAATGTATATCATATCATTTTGCCGTGCGATATCCTTTGATTAAATATAAGACATGGAAAGTCACCCTTAATATTCAATCGTACTAGTCTAGATCTTTAGGTAAACTGAAAAAACATCCAAGTGACATTGATCATATCAATTCAAATGGACTTGGCCATTATCAGTCTATCTTATCGAGGGATCCACCGATATCTCTATCTATACAAGAGTGACAAATTCTATCTTGATTACACACCTTCACATATTATTCACACGGTAACCAACCACAATCTTTATAATTGCCCGGTTAAAGACAACATTTGATTGTGTCAAATTATCATGCTCCTAATATTGAAGTTTATGGTAATCTCAAGTCGAAGGGCTAAATGATATACCTATCATGAGTAACACATATGACTTAATCCATGTAGTGTTCTCATAGCGGGTCGGTCCAGTATCTTATTCCATAATAAGTACTCATGATCTTAATTCGTTTCTTTATACGCATGATCATCACATGACCATCAATCAAGATTCACACTAGTCTTAATTCATTATAGTTCTCAGTATAATGACTAACCATGGACATTTATTATATTTCAACAAATACCTATGGATCTTACTTTAAGGTAAACATGTAATCACTTATAATAAAATAGCAAATAAAACCTCTATTTTATTAACTAAAATTATAAGATAAAAAATGTTTGTAGATTGACCTATGGCAAATGCCCTAACATCTCCCGCTTGCACTAGGGCCAACCATTCATGTATCTAATACCTAATGACCTAACATGACCATCATGTTTCGCTTGTGGAAGAGTCTTTGTCAAAGGATCTACAACATTGTTTTCTGTAGGAACTCTGCGAATCTTCACGTCTCCCCTCTCAATGATTTCTAGAATGAGATGAAAACGTCTAAGTATATGTTTGAATCGGTGGTGTGATCTTGGTTCCTTGGTCTGTGCTATCGCCCCATTGTTGTCATAATACAAGCAAATGGGGTTAGCTATACTCGGAACCACACCAAGTTCTGAGATGAACTTTTTAATTCAAACTGTCTCTTTAGCTGCATCGGACGTTGCAATATATTCAGCTTCTGTTGTAGAATCTGCAACAGTTTCTTACTTCGAACTTTTCCAGCTTAGTGCGCCTCCATTCAAAGTAAACATATATCCAGACTGGGATCTGAAGTCATCTATATCAGTTTGAAAACTTGCATCTGTGTAACCACTTATAACAAGCACGTCTTCCAGACTTTCATAGACTAAGAACACTTCTTTAGTCCTTCTCAAGTACTTAAGAATGTTCTTTACTGCTATCCAGTGACTCTCACCGGGATCGGACTGATATCTGCTTGTTGCGCTCAAAGCATATGATACATCAGGTCGAGTGCATAACATGGCATACATGATAGATCCAATAGCTGATGCATATGGAATCGTATTCATGTGTTCTCGCTCATCATTAGTCTTCGGACATTGAGTCTTGCTGAGATTTATACCATAAGACATTGGCAATGACCCTCTTTTAGAGTCTTGCATATTGAACATATTCAGTACCTTATCAATATAAGCACTCTGACTTAAACCGATTAGCCTTTTAGATCTATCCCTATAGATTTTAATCCCAAGGATGTAGGCTGCATCTTCTAAGTCCTTCATTCAGAAACACCTCCCTAACCAAGACTTGACACTCTGCAAGGTTGGGATGTCATTTCCAATGAGTAATATATCATCAACATACAGCACCAGGAAAACAACCACGTTCCCACTTACCTTCTTGTATAAACAAGGCACATCTTTGTTTTTAATGAAACCAAATTCCTTAATTGTTTCATCAAAACGAAGATTCCAACTCTGAAAAACTTGTTTTAATCCATAAATAGATCTTTGAAGCTTGCACACCTTCCTAGAAGTCTCAGGATGAACAAACCCTTCAAGATGTATCATATACACGCCCTCAAGTAACTTTCCATTTAGAAAAGTTGTTTTGACATCCATTTTCCATATCTCATAGTCATAATATGCGGCTATGGCAATTAGAATTCTAATGGATTTAAGCATGGCTACAGGAGAAAAAGTTACATCATAATCAACACCTTGAGTCTGTTTGAAACCTTTTGCTACTAGTCGTGCTTTATAAGTATGCACATTGCTATCCATGTCAGTTTTCTTCTTGAAAACCCATTTACATTTAATGGTCTTACCACCTTGAGGTAAATTAACCAAGTTCCAAACTTGGTTATCATACATGGATTGCATCTCAGAATTAATGGCACTAAGCCATTTATCTGCCTCAGGGCTAGAAATAGCCTCCTGCTAAGTAGTAGGTTCATTTTGATCCATAAGCAATATCTCACTATTATCAGTAATAAGTAATCCAAATCTCTCAGGCTGATGTCTTACCCTATCAGACTTACGAGGGTCTTGTGATACCTGTGGAGGATCAATTAGTTCAAAACTTAGTTGATCTCCTACTGGCGGTTGAGTGTTTATTTGTGGTTCTTGAATTTCTTCAAGACTTACTTTATTCTCACTGTTGTCTTTTAAAATAAACTTTTTTCCATAAAGACACCATTCCGAACAACAAATATTTTGTTCTCAACGGGATTATAAAAGTAGTATCATTTAGTTTCTTTAGGATAACCAACGAATACACACTCGATAGATTTGGCTGATAATGTTTCTGAGATTTGTCGTCGTATGAAAACATGACAGCCCCAAATCTTAAGGAAATGCAAACTTGGTCTTTTCCTAAACCACATCTCATGTGGTGTTTTATCAACCGTTTTAGAAGGAACACGATTTAGTGTAAACGCAGCAGTTTCTAAGGCATAACCCCAAAAGGAAATAAGAAGATCTGCATGACTCATCATAGATTGAACCATATCCAATAAAGTTTGATTTCTCCTCTCAGAAACATCATTCCATTGTGGAGTTGCTGGGGGAGTTAACTGTGAGACAATCCCACAGTTTCTAAGATGATCATCAAACTCTTGGCTCAAATATTCACCACCTCGATCTGATCGAAGTGCTTTAATAGTTTTACCAAGTTGATTTTGCACTTCTTTCTGAAATATTCGAAACATCTCAAAAGATTGACCTTTATGTTTCATGAGATATACGTAACCATATCTACTGAAATCCTCAGTGAATGTAATGAAGTATTGATAACCACCTCTAGACATTGTGTTTATAGGACCGTATACATCAGTATGTATTAGACCCAATAAATCACTTGCCCTTTCACTGTGTCTAGTAAAAGGACTCTTTGTCATCTTGCCTAGTAAACAAGATACACATGTTTCATATGATTTAAAATCAAATAAATCTAAAAGTCCATCTTTATGGAGTTTAGAAATGTGTTTCTCATTAATGTGGCCAAGGCGACAATGTCAAAGGTAGATTTGATTCAAATCATTTGACTTGAATCTTTTTGTATTTACGTTAAGAACGGGAGTATTTGTGGACCTTTTCATGTTTAGAATATAAAGACCATCACACAAATAAGCATTCGCATAGAAAATGTCTTTACAAGAAATGAAGCATTTATTATTCGCAATAATGAAATTAAAATCATCAAAATCCAAACATGAAACTGAAATGATGTTTCTGCTCAAGGCAGGAACATAATAACAATTATTTAAAACTAAAATAAGTCCACTAGGTAAAATTAACTCATAGCATCCTACAGCCAACGCAGCAACATTTGCTCAATTTCCAACTCGTATGATGACTTCTCATTTCTTCAGCTTTCTACTTTTGGTGAGACCCTGCACATTAATACAAATATGAGATCCACATCTGATATCCAATACTCAGGAATCACTAGTAGACAAGTTGACTTCAATAACGTAAATACCTGAAGCAGTAGTCGCACTATTCTTTTTCTTTAGATCTTCAAGATAGAGCTTGCAATTTTTGAACCAATGTCCAAGTGCATGGCGGAAAAGACAATTTCCTTCTTTTTCCTTTTCCTTCTGGGACCGTGAAGTAGAAGCATCATAGGGTTTGACTTGTTCCATTGGCTTTGTGACAGTTACAACAGCCTTGGTAACTTTAGCCTTGCCTTTGCCTTTTTTCTTCAAAGTCTTTCCTTTCTGAACCATCAACACACTAGCAATGGATTTCTTGACATTCTGATCAGCAGTTTTAAGCATCAAATGCAACTCTGAGATAGACTTCTCCATGTTATTCATGTTATAGTTCATTATAAATTGTGAATAACTATCAGGCAATGAATTCAGGATCAAATCCGTAGCCAACTCTTGGCTTATGGGAAATCCAAGTCAGTCAAGATGGTCAATATAGCCCTTTATTTTCAGAACATGAGGACTAAATGACGTACCCTCAGCCATTTTGCAAGAATGAAGGTTCTTTACTGTCTCGAACCTTTCTTGTCAAGCCTGTTGTTGGAACATTTCCTTCAGCGTCGTAGCCATGTCGTAAGCTTCCATGTGTTCCCTGTCCTTCTGAAGTTCAGGAACCATGGTTGCCAACATAATGCATGCAACATCAGTTGATTCGTTGACATGCTTAGTATGTGTAACGGCCCATTTTATTCACGTCTCTTAAATTTACAGACGTGGACGCCAGCTCGGATCTACGTGGACGCCGCGGTAGGCTAGGACACGCGGGGACTTAGGTATGCTAGTTATTGTGTGTTGGATGCTTATTTGCGGTGAAATTTATTTAAATACATCGCAGGTGTGTATGTTGCAAAATAATACGTGTGAGGGTGTGTGAACTGTATTCGCCTCGATATGTGTGTTGACGCGGGTACCGGGTAGTTGACGGGACCGAATATTAGGTCGGGGAAACGAAAACACACAAATTAAATAAAAATTTGCCAAGTAAAAATGGAATAGGTATTCGGTGGCTAACGACGCGGCGGTACGCGTATATCACAGTTCGGTCGTGAAACCGGGCGTCGAAACCCCCGAAAACACAGACGAGTGTCTTAGTTGTGTCACGCTTAGGTGTCACTTGTACAAACACAACAACACACTTGTTCCAAATCAAACACACTTGGCCAAACTCAAACACCACCACCCCACCCCGATGGGGCACCACCATTAACCTTTATGAATACTTTTAGTTACAAAATACACATTATAATTAATTTGCATGTTTACACCACACACATAGTCGATCATTATATGGGAACTATAATGAATTAAGACTAGTGTGAGTTTTGATTGATGATCATATGATGATTATACGTATAGGGATACGAATCAAGATCACGAGTACTTGTTAGGGAACAAAGTAATTGAGGACCAGCTAGAGAACATCACATGGATTAAGTCATAGTTGTTTCTCAGATAGGTATATTTTTCAGCCTCGACTTGAGATTGCCGAGACTTCAACATTAGAGAGACGTCAAACGTTGTCTTTAACTGACGATTATAAAGGTTGTGATTGGTTACTTGTGTGAGCAATGTGATGAAGTTGTGTAATCTAGAATTTGTCCCTCTCATATAAAGAGAGATGGGATCCTCGATGGTTGGTTGTTAAAAGGGTCCAAGTGAATTGATATTGTTCAATGTCACTTGGATGTTTTCATTACCTAGGATCGGACTAGTACGGAACATGTTGGATGACAATTTCATGCCTTATGTTTGATCAAAAGGATATCGTGCGACAAAATGATGTTATATACACTATTGATTAGGTTATATCCAACTGGAGGTCTTGAAGGCGCTTATCCTTGTATACCAAAATGTGTTTTGGTACCAACGTTGTATGAGCCTATTGGTGGTTTTGCGAGATTTAAGATGATTCGTAAAAATGAATTTTATGTGTAAAATTCTCCCCTTGCACATCGTAAGGGTATATCCAACCGGGGTTGGGACGCTTTAAGTTAGGAGAAAGAAAAAGCAACCCCGTTTTAAAACGACTCCATCGTTTTGGAGAGAAACAAAAAGGTTTGGTATTCTCGAAGCTAGCAAAATCTCGTAGTCGTTCGTGTGTGGAATAAAAATCGATTAATTCGAAAGGTATATTGCGATTGAGGTATGAGGAAGATGCATCACAAAACCGTTTTGTAATCTCCGGCGCGCGTATGAACCCCAAAACATCCCACCACACACACACACACACGATACATACCAAGCCGATGGGCGCTGAAAGAGAGAGAAGAAGGAGGAGACGTCAAAGGTTACGGTGGTTGGTTGTGGGTCCAGTGGTTGGCGGTGGGGTGGCCGAGAGTGGGGTTCGGCCATGGAGGCTGAATCCCATGGCCAACCGAGGTGGAGATTGAAGGTGTCTCTTCCCTGCCATCGATTCCACCGGGGTTGGGGTGGAGAGCAACCCCAATCCATCACCGAAGAAGAAGAAAAAAAAATGATCCGATCAACTGAGGAAGATGCACACGCGGGCGAGCATGTGCATCCCCCCCAGGGGCGGGCAGGCTGGGCTCGGCCCAAAACGGGGCCGACCTCAGACTGTTCTCCATCCAGGGTTTAAAAAAAAATGAGAATTTAAAAAAAAAGATGAAAAATAAAGGAAAATTTTAGAAAAATTCCGAAAATTTTGGGAAAATTTATATTTCGATAAAATAAATATAAATTGATAAAGTTCTATGAAAAGAACATATGTGGGAATGTCAGACGCGACTTTTTGCTGGGTTTTGCCTCGAAAAACGCGAAATGGGTAATTTAGCCTAAAAGTTTTTTTAGAAATTTGTGGTAAATGGTCATGCTAACTTAAGTTATTAATAAATTGACATAGGTTGACACGGTGATCAATTGGCGATCAAGGACTCAGTGGACTTGGACCCGGGGATTGATTACGGGGTAATGGAGCGCGTTGTGAGGTTTGTAAAACCCAATTGAAAAAATCTTGAGTATTTATTTTGCTTTGTAATTCCATTCAATTCCAGTATTTCCTTGTGAATTTTTCCTATATCTATATCTTGTCGTTGTTTGCACGGTTGGTTAGTTACTCCCACTGGATTTTTCGTTGTGTGTCTATGCATTCTAGACCATACCATGTGTATCAGGAGTTCTCGGTGGATAACGACCCGAGCTAAGGAACTGCTACATGTGTCGGTGCGTCGTAGGTCTACGCCGGCCACCGAGAGGGATCAGGTGATAGCTAGTTGGGTGCGCCCACTAGTGGGATCCTGGAAGGAAATCCCGAAGTATGGTTTAGTCTGACTGGAACAGACACACACATTTGCACTTTATTGTTATTTATGCATGCGATGCCCTACTTACAGTTGCCTGTTTACATTTCGCATGTTTATTTAACAGTATTTATTGAATTCCATTTGCTTATTTGAATGCTCGGAGGAGTTCCTTGGGATTTTATTGACTGGACTCGTCATCTATTTTCTTCTGTGATGATTAAGTGCAGATCCTAGTACAAGTAAGGGCAAGGGGATCTTACGTGACCACCTCTGACTGCTTACCGTTGAGAATTACTTGTACGTGTGTTTTTATTTTGATATTTTGATTATTTTGGGAATTGGGGAGTATACCTCCTAGGGTACAGTTTTTTACTTATACGTAATACTTTTCAGGGTTTTTCCACAGTAAGATTTGTTGAATTAATTAATATTTCTTGCATTTACGTATAACTTCCACTGCATATGTCATTTATACGTTGTATACACAAGTGGATGCGAAATTCGAGACAGAAAAACGATGGGCAGGTGCCGTAGTATGGCCAGCTGGCAAGGAGTACACGGAGACACGTCACCCGGGGCGGCGAGGGCCGCCACGGTATGTGCATCCTTCACGGATCTTAAAGCATTGGCTGGTGGTTCCTCAGGAATAGGATTATCTAAGACATACAACTTGCGTTCATGCTTAAGAATAATTCTCAAGTTTCTAAACCAGTCAAGAAAGTTTGTCACATACAACTTATCCTTCTCAAGGATGGATAGCAGTGACAAGGGATTAATGTGATTTGAAGAGGCCATAGATCTACAACAAAGATTATGCAAAAGTTCATTTTAGTACAGATGAATAAACTCCCACTAAATTAACAACCCTCCTTAAAAATGTTATGTTAATTTAAGGGACTAAAATTCATGTTTCACCTAATTCCAAGACAACTAAGGCATGACACTTCGAATTAGGTTATTTAAGTAGGTACCAATTACCAATTACATCATATGTAACTTTTATTTATTTTATGAGATTATGACATCTTATGTCTTTGCATGTTTTATCTCATCTAGTGCCTAAAGCCCAAAACCGTTTTGATAGCTTTATCAAGTCTAACCATTTCAAACAATAGAGTAACGGTTACTCAACTTGCCTCGCCAAGATAACACAATACACTCTACGAAGGCAAACCCATATTGATGTGATTGAAGCCTTGACAAGTGTTTGAGAATGAATGGCACTTGACTTAAAATTTGAAAGAGTGATTTTTGATTGTTTTAGTGATCATAATTAAATAAGATAAATATCATATATTTCAATGCATGAATAATCACTAAAAAGTTAGGAAATCATACAAATATTGACTATTGTACGAATTTTTTTTGGACGCTACAAACAGTTAACGGCAGTCCCGCTGGCCGGTTAGTGGGCAGACGGGGATACATGGGAAGACACCGTTTTTTTTTTTTTTTTTTTTTTAGACAACAAATTTCAATTGCAAAAATTGAAAATCGCCTAAAATTCTTCATAATTTTAGTCAATCCAATCAACCAAAACTGCCCCTTATTTTAATTTCAAAAATATTAATTAAAATATTTTTTATTATCTCGGACCCACCATTAACTTAATATCTTATCCTAATCCAATTAGAATTTAAGATACTTTGAATCCTTGTCCAATTAGGATTTGTTTTATATCTCACCTATCTTATAGGATTTGTAATTCTAATCCAATTACAAGTCTATCTCCTATCTTATAAGAATATACTAACGGATTACTACAATGAGATATATGGTCAAAATCAATTTCGAGATATTAATCATGCATTCAACATCAGAATCATATTAAATTAATCATATTAACCTAATCATGATCTCTATCATGGAGACATATATAATTATTGAACAAAACGAAATATGTGTTCAAGATTAGAATCATATTAACCTAATCATGATCTCTATCATGGAGACATACATAATTATTGAACAAAACGAAATATATGTTCAAGATCAGAATCATATTAACCTAAACATGAAGTCTACCATGAACATACAAAATTCACATCGCTCAATATAAAATATATGTCAATTGTAATATTCTAAACATGAATTCTATCATTGAATCATATCATGCGATCTATCAATATACATGAATTAACAACATGCTTTAAAATTAATTCTTGATAACAATTATCAAAGAATCTATATGTATATCATATATATATTAATCAAGATTATGTTTTCACACATATATCATATATACATCATTGAAAACATGCAAATGTTTAATAGAACCGAGTCTAATGCTCTGGTATCACCGTTGGATTTTTGGGGTTCATACGCAATGGAAAATTCAAAACAAAATTTGAAAAACCCCAACAAGATCGAAAATAAGTTTCATTAAACTAAATCTACGAAAGTAAATCATACCTTATTCCAGGATTTCTTTTTGATTGTTTGATTTTCAAGACGTTCAAGTGCGCGTTCTATATCAGAAATCCACACACAAATGGTGACCACAATTTGGAGTGCTAGCCCCAAGAGAGACTGAAAACGTTTTTTCTCTCTCTCCCTCAATCCAGAGAACTCAAAAATTGTAAAACAAAATCTTATTTCATTTTTTAGGGATCCACCCTTTATTTATATGTATAGATAAATCCTCACTTAAAATCTTATTCGTAATACAACTATTGTATTTACGCAGTTTAAGCAAATTACACATACGCCCCTACTAATAAGTTATCATATAACAAATCGTAAGGGCTTTTATGTCATGAATCTTATCATATAAAATTCATTACTCTGGACCAATTGAAATTGTGCAAAGCCTTTCTTTGTGTGCGACCCAATAGGTTCATGCGACGTTGGCAGTGAACCAAAAATCATTTTGGTACACAAGTCATAAGCGGTCTCTAGCAAGGCATTATGACTACCCAATTAGCATGAATATCAACATCGATACAACCTAATTAATAATGTATATCATATCCTTTTGTCGTGCGATATCCTTTGATTAAACATAAGACATGGAAAGTCACCCTCAATATTCAATCGCACTAGTCTCGATCTTTAGGTAAACTAAAAAAACATCCAAGTGACATTGATCATATCAATTCAAATGGACTTGGCCATTATCAGTCTATCTTATTGAGGGATCCACCGATATCTCTCTCTATACAAGAGTGACAAATTCTATCTTGATTACACACCTTCACATATTATTCACACGGTAACCAACCACAATCTTTATAATTGCCCGGTTAAAGACAAATTATGTCAAATTATCGTGCTCCTAATATTGAAGTCTATGGTAATCTCAAGTCGAAGGACTAAATGATATGCATATCATGAGTAACACATATGACTTAATCAAATGTGTGTTCTCATAGCGGGTCGGTCCAGTATCTTATTCCATAATAAGTACTCGTGATCTTGATTTTTATCCTTATACGCATGATCATCACATGACCATCAATCAAGATTCACATTAGTCTTAATTCATTATAGTTCCCAGTATAATGACCGACTAGGGACATTTATGATATTTCAACAAATACTCATGGATCTTACTATAAGGTAAACATACAATCACTTATAATAAAACAACAAATAAAACCTCTATTTTATTAACTAAAATTATAAGATAAACAATGTTTGTAGATTGACGTAGGGCACATGCCCTAACACGTGCCAACGAGTACACTCGGGCGCACACGCTGCCCCACGACTCGTGTGCGTCACCCTTGACCCACACACAATATTAGGCGTCCCATAATTTTTCAATTATTCAATTATATGCCAATTAAATTCATTAATTTCAATAAATACTTATACACATCAAACAAACACCAAACGGCACACAAATCCACGCGCACGTTAATTGAGACAAGTAGGGCTTAACCACGAGTCTAACTCAGGTTAATTAAAATTCGGATTAACGCTAATCACCTGCTTAAGTTAATGGGTCATTACACTTCAACTCCTGTTCAGCACGTTACTAGTCCTCCAAATGACAGTGCAATTGCAAATCATGATACATTTAGTATTACGGTACCTCCGGTCATAAATGGCACTGTACACCTAATGGTCACTAGAGCAAAAGATGGTATTGTACAAAGGAAAGTGTTTACTTCCACTGCATTTTCTATATCTGATGAGATTCCTAAATCAGCCAATCAAGCACTGTTAATACCACATTGGAAAGAGGCGATGATAAAAGAACACCAAGCTCTTGTCAAAAATGGTACTTGGTCATTGGTACCAGCTTCTCCAAATCATAATATTATAGGAAATAAATGGGTTTTCACTATAAAGAGGAACTCAGATGGTTTTGTCAACAGGTATAAAGCAAGGTTAGTTGCCAAAGGACTTAAGCAAGTACCAAGTGTGGATTTCTTCAAAACATATAGTCATGTTGTCAAAGCTTCCATAATAAGGGTGATCTTCTCCATTACAGTTACATTTGGCTGGAAAATTAGACAAATTGATATCAATAATGATTTCTTAAATGGTACATTATAAGAAGAGGTATATACCAATCAACCTGAGGCCAGTGGACTGGTTTGTCGACTTCACAAAGCATTGTATGGGCTTCGTCAAGCTCCAAGAGCATGGTTTGACAAGTTGAAACATCAATTACTTAACTGGGGATTTAATAATGCAGTTTCTGACAATTCCTTGTTCATACTTCACGAACAAGTATGTTTACTTTTTGTGTTGGTATATATTGATGATATTATCATCACAAGTACTAATTCTGAGTTTATTCAAGTCTTCATTGACAAGTTGAATTAGGAATTTGCTCTCAAGGACATTGGAGACATTGGTATGTTTCTTGGATTTGAAGTGCATCGAGATTCCTTTGGCTTATATCTTAACCAGTTTAATTACATCAACACTCTTCTTCGAACTGCTGGCATGAGTCTTACCAAACCAGTAGATACTCCTGCAACTATAAGCAAGGTTTTATCTACTTATTCAACTTCTTTATTCAATGATCCTTCATTACATAGAATTCTATTGGGAGGTTTGCAATATGTTGTAAACACTCATCCAGATATTGCATACATTGTGAATAAATTCAGTCAGTATCAGCAGTCTCCATCAATCTCCTATTAGCAAGCATTAAAATGAGTACTAAGGTTTCTTAAGGGTATTATTATGTGTGGCATTTATGTTAAACTGGTTCAAAGCTTCTCCTCACCGGTTATTCAGATGTTGATTGGGCTTCGTCTATTGAGGATCGAAAATCAATAATTGGATATATTGTTTTCTTTAGAAGTAATTTAGCCTCCTGACAATCGAAAAAAAAGCAGTAGTAGCAAGGTCTAGTACAGAATCTGAGTAAAGGGCTTTGGCTCAAGTTGTTTATGAATTATCTTGGCTCAAATCTTTGTTGATGGAACTCATATTTCCTCTTCTTCATCAACCTGTGGTGTGGTTTGACAACATGAGTGTCACTGCTTTTGCACGAAATCCGGTCTTCCATGCCAGAACAAAACATATTGAGATCGATGTACACTATATAAGGGATCAAGTTCTTAAAGGTTCTCTCAGTTTATTATGTCCCTTCTCATGACCAAGAGCATATTGCTTTACTGAGGCTCTTTCTTTTTCAAGATTCTCATATTTGAGTGACAAACTTGAAGTCATACCACTCCCCGTCAGTTTGAGGGGGGGATGTTAGTATAAACCATTGAGTAGTTAGTCCATGTCATCGTATTAGTTGGTGAGTCAGCTCAGTCGAACCAAGTCAAGGAGGTCGTTACATTGTTATGTCTAAACCTTCTAGATGTCCGCACGTGTAAGAGATCTGGACATTCATCTTGTATTCTTAAATCAATATAAATAGACACAACTCCTCCTCTGATTTAGTTAGAGAAGATGAGATGAATTCTTGATATTTTGTGTTTGTCAATACACATGAACATCGCAATTAAATCATTTTATATATCATTTTATAGATCTTAAAATTGGTAAAGTTTTTTTTTAAATCATGGAAAACTCTACTAATCTAAGCTCTAATACCATGTTAAAACTCTCCTGGCTGCGCCGCACACGCCTACGTGAGCCCGTGGATCTCTACTAGCACCGTTATTGTCCCCAACTCAATCACTTTTCAACTCATAGGTATGTGGTTTTATCTCAAAATACATCGGTATTATTAGGAGGTAGATAATCACTTATGTACTTCTTTATGAAGTCATATTTAATCGATTTGGGACTAAACCTTTCGGCCCACACATCTTCGACACTCCACTTAGGATTGAAATCCATCCAATAGGTTTTTCCTTGATAGGTCCCAACAGAATCGTCGACTTTAATATCATGTTAAACATTCTTAAACATAAGAATTAGATCAAATATAGAATTACTTGCAAAAGCGATTAGATAGACTCGTAAACTCAAAAATCATATCGCTCGCATAAGCCTCAACACATTTGACACATTATTTAATGGTACAAGTGCCCTTTTATAGGTTTGAGGGACAACCTTTAAGCTTCTCATATTAATACTAATTTCCATCAAATTGGTAACGGCAATGGAAGCACAAGAGTCTTTAGGTAATTCATAGGTTACATAAATTAAAACATAAGTTTGAGACATAATGGTCTTACAATGGTTACTCAAAAAAAAGTCAAATTTGTTGTGAATTTATGTATTGGATATATTTGCACTGATTTGTAATAATCTTCAGTGACATCGGTTAGGATTTTGATTTATAGAATTGATTAAAATCGACTGAAAGCTGATTTGAAGATATTTTGTAGTTGAACTTGATTTGAATTGAAATTTCCTTGGAAAAACTACCGAGGGAAAAAGATAAAGGAAGTTAATTACAATTAAGAAAGTACTATGCCAGAAACTTTACACATTTGAGCAAGCTCGTTACAAAACATATGAGCAACACGCTATTGAACACTACGTGAGAAATTGATGCGTGCCCACCAGCTCACTGTGCTTCCATATATATAGTTCCACATAAAATGATTTTTGACATTCATTTGGTACATACATTTGCTACACAATGGTATAGATTCTCTTGAAATTTGTGTGATACATATCTCAATCAAAACTACACCTTTGTTTAGCAAATGTATGTAATGCAACAAGGATCTTCCAAATTGAATTGCTCAAAAAATCACAAACAAACAATCTAGGGCAAGAATTTAACCAAAGTTCAAAATTTTATTAATTTATCAAAAAGCTGTGAATTACATCTAAAAGGGTGTTTTATATAGCAAAACACTAATTTTTGCCAAAAATAATAAATGTCTAAAATGCCATAAACCCTATACTTGACGAAATAAGAAACCAAACACCCCAAACAGAGTCAAAAATGAAAACTCCTACTAAAAGTTATAACCGAACTAAAACATTCCAAAATAGTAAAAATGCAATTTCGGAGGCCTACACAAAAGAGTTTGGCCAAAAAACACCGGTATCACAGTGTGTATGAATTGATCATCACGTCATTTCCAATAAACCTATGTCCTCGCAACTCTAAAATCCCATGTTCATATCTTCTAAAAGTCAACAAAAGTCATTAATTCCAATCAAACTTTCCAAAAAAGAGTTTGCCACTTCTTGGACTGCATCAGTATGTCTCCTAAAATGTTAGATTATCATTCTTTATTATACATAGATTGAGATACCCATGAGGAGCTTGGCGGATGATTGATGATTGGTCGTAGTCTGCGAGCTAAACATCTAACGCATTGGCATTCTATATATAATACAATCAAGTCATCAACATAGATTTATCTTACAGTAATCAAATCAATTTCTCATGGGAATTGGATTTGACAAACTTCTTGTTGGGTTTTTGGCTCAAACTCCATGTCCTAATTTAATTAGGAATCATTGTTTTACTTTGTGTCTAATTAGTAAGTTAATTGTTTGAGTTCAAGTCAGATTTATGTTAGTTAATTTAAGTCCAAATATGTTTCGTGTTTGTTAGTTGACTCCAACTAAGATTTAGATTTATTTTTGGATAATGTTTTAGTGTTCTAGTTGAATAACAAGTAAGATTTTTGGGTATCTATATAAAGAACCCAAGGTTAGTATGTTATGTACAAGGTTAATACAAGTTCAAGTTGATTAACAAAGTTAGTTGTTTGAGTGTTAATGTGTGATTGCTTCCACTGTGTATGCGTGAATTCCCAACAAGTGGTATCTGAGAGTCAGGGAATCGGTGAGTTGGTTGATAGATCGAGTTGTTTGGAAGATCGGTGCATGGTTGAAAGATTGGGTGAAATCTGATTCAACGATCAATTCTATTCGGCGTTGTAAGTTCTGTTTTGGCGGTGTTAGTTTTTTTTTAAAAGCTAGTAGCTTTTGCTTTAGTTGTGTCACTACAAAACAAAATTATTTTGTCTTTTTTTTTGTTTACATTGTCTTTAGTATCCATAAATTAAAGATTAGTTAGATTGTTACATGAGCTATCACCAAAAGGGATCAATTAATTAAAATGGGTTCTTCAAGCGAAGATGTCAAGTATACCATTGAAAAATTTGATGGTAAGCAAAACTTATTTTGTGGCGATTGAGGATGAGGGATATGCTTACTTAACAAGGTTTAGGGATTGCATTGAACGAAGAAAAACCTAATGAAATTGATGAGAAAAGATGGGGTGTCACAGTCTCAAAGGCTACTAGTTCAATTCGCCTTTGTTTGGCCGATAATGTAGTGTATGAAGTTATGGAAGAAACCTCTGCCACGAAGATATGGAAGAAGTTAGAAGAAATCTACATGAGTTAAGGTTTCACTAATAGGTTGATTTTAAAGCATCAGTTATTCACCTTCCGACGAAAAGAAAGATCAAGTTTGGTTCAACACTTCGAAGACTTCAACAAAATTGTTCGTGATCTTACTAATGTTGGAGAAGTCGTGAGTTCTGTAGATAAGGCAGTTATCTTGTTATGCTTTGTTCATTCTATGCATCCACATCTCTTCAACACATTACTTTACGGGAGATATGATCTTACAAAAGGACAGGTCAAAATTGTCTTAGCTTCTATAGAAAAACCGGATGGTGAAAGTCAAAGTTCTTTTACTCCCGATACTTCTCAACTTATGGCTCCACAAGGAAAGGGCAAGTATGGTTGTGGTAAAGGGCAAGATGGAGGTTTCAAGCCTTTGATGGAAATAGTATGTTAATATTGTGGTGAAAAATGACATATCATTAAATTTTGTCCAATGAAGCAAGAAGGTGAGTCTGATACTACTGCTAATAAGGACGTTGCAAATAGGGGTGCAGGAACTTCTCATGTTCATGATGATGATGTCTATCGCAAAGCTTGGAGAGGAGATGGCTTTATTAGTGTGATTCTTTGAGTTTTATCATTTTGATTGAAA
This sequence comes from Stephania cephalantha, assembly GCA_039657325.1. Lineage (NCBI taxonomy): Eukaryota > Viridiplantae > Streptophyta > Magnoliopsida > Ranunculales > Menispermaceae > Stephania > Stephania cephalantha. The sequence goes on along the minus strand of CM077573.1, from coordinate 8,987,896 downwards.
AATGGTATGTAGGACAGGATTTATGTAGTGATCGAGTCCGATTGTTAATATGATTGAAGAAGATGCTTGTTTGGGTGGAGCAGTTTGTATGTGCGCACGCGTGGTTGTGTGCACATGTTTATGTGTTTGGTCAACCAAGCTAGTGTGATTGTGTATTACTGCACAGATGAGTGATTGAAGGTTGATCAAGTTTTGGATGACTAATTGCACGTGCTGACGAATGGTTGTGTGGTTCGTTGCTATCAGCGGTGGCTACGATAATTGGATTGGATCGGATGATTGTTAAAGTTAGTGAAGTTTTTCGCCAAGGTATAGATTGTTAGGTTTTTTGCTCAAACTCCATGTCCTAATTTAATTAGGAATCATTGTTTATTTTGTGTCTAATTAGTAAGTTAATTGTTTGAGTTCAAGTCAGATTTATGTTAGTTAATTTGAGTCCAAATATGTTTTGTGTTTGTTAGTTGACTCCAACTAAGATTTAGATTTATTTTTGTATAATGTTTTAGTGTTCTAGTTGAATTATTACAAGTAAGGTTTTTGGGTATCTATATAAAGAACCCAAGGTTAGTATGTTATGTACAAGGTTAATACAAGTTCAAGTTGATTAACAAAGTTAGTTGTTTGAGTGTTAATGTGTGATTGCTTCCACTGTGTATGCGTGAATTCCCAACACTTCATTGTTCTTACTAAACAAACCCATTTCAACGTGATGAAAACAAAGAATATACTATCTACCTAACAGCCAATTCAACTACCAAAAAACAACTATTGAAATAGGTATTTGATTAATTGATTTAACACTAGTTGGAAATCAAATTTTCTCGACCAAACAATGTGATTAAAACAAGCCCATTTCAATCTTACTAACAAACTTTCTATTTCTCAACCAATGAGAAATCGAGAGAAGAGCGATGCGACTGCAAGTTGAGACTAACAAAACCCTAATCTAAGGGAAAATATGTAGAATCGTGAGAGCTTTATAGCATCCCCAATGCAAAATGTGGATTGTGGCGTCGATTCATGCTACATCATCATCGTGAAGGGAATGTACATTCTACATGGCTTAAATTGACATTGAATTTCAAAAACTTTTGCCAATGCTCAATGTGGATTGTAGATGTACTAGAGACAACTTAAAAACAAAAAAAAACAAAAAAAAACTTGTTAAATGTTTTTGGTAAAAAAAGATAAGTATATTTATTTTTTCTTAACATTATATTTATTTTTTGATGCACTTAACATTGTAGATTTGTAGCAGATTTTGTAACACATCTATTGTTGTTTTTGTTTTCTAGATTTTTTTTCATTTGTTTTTCTAATTACATATATGTATGTTTTCTTTTGAAGATGATTACATATATGTATGCGTGTAATGTATCATGCATAAAGAAAATCGATTAAGAAAGATAACGAATAGTATTTGTTTATTTGAAACTTGTTTTCGGATACTTTTGGTGATGTGGCATGGCGGAATGTAGGTCGTTTTATATGCCACGTCACTTGCACATTACAAATCAACATTAGCATTGAAGATTATTTTTTGCTTAGGATGTCTATGGCACCGAAGATTGTGTATATCCCCCCACAATCCATATCCAACTCTTTCAAGTTATATCCTTCTAAAGGCTTGTTGATACAATTATCCCTCATTAATCTCTTTATTACTCACATTATTCTCTCTTATTTGAAGGGTATTTATGTCAATTCATATATTTTAATCATTTAAAAATAAGGAGCGACTATTAACCCCCTACTACTTTATAACAGCCCCCATTTAATTTAATACATTTTTAAACTAAAATGTATTTAGGCAAAATTACATAAATAACCACACTCTAATTCATGAACCTATTTCATTTCTTTTTCCCCTTCTACTTTCCACTCTCTACACCCCTCATCAACTTTACTTTTCACTCTTTACACCTCTCCCTAAATGAAACCTTAACTCATCCTCAACTCTTATCTCACTCACTACAGTCACCTTCTCATCTTCTACTTAATTTTCACTTTCTATATCCCAGCCCAAAGCAAAACATAAACTTTACTTTCTAATCTTTACACCCCTTCTCATATATTCGTTCATACATTCAACAATTCACTATCAAATACAACATCTTAATTATAGTATTTGGTTGGGTTTTGATTCATATTCTCGAATTGTTAGAATCTTTTATTTTTTTTTGAATCTTAGCTTTTAAGGGTCAAACAATCGATCTTGAAATGCATATGGAGCAAATTGAGTTAAGAGGGAGAAAAATATGATGTGCAACAAGGGGTTGGAGGTTGAAGATCACAAAGATGAAAAGAAGACTTTCTTTGGGGAGAGAGGGGAGCAAATATAAACTTGGGGTACAATGGAGAGTTTACTAACAATTAAGGGGGTGCTTAAAGCATGAACTAACTTATCGGAGGCTATAAATAACATTAAATTAAATAGGAGGCTGATATAATATATATGGGTGCTAATAGTAACTACCTTAAAAATTCGCAGCTTCCTTATAAATTCAAAGTTGAACCAAACATGAAAATATGATCTTCATTATGAGTTAACTCCCTTTTAAGAAAACTCCCCCGTAAGTTGGCGAAAACAAACCAAATCGAGGTTAGAATCATTAGATGTATTTTGACGCGCATGTAGGCTCTCTAACAAAGTAGGCTTTGTTTGGTATGAGGTGGAGATATCTCCAAAGAGATAACTCATTGAGAGTTGGGAACTGATTTTGTTTGGTTGCCCAACTTACTTGCAAGTTATCTCGCAACTTACATTCTAGGGTAAGAGATATCGCCCCACCACCCCCGGAGTTATCTCTCAGGAGTTGTGGATACAATTACCCCTCATTAATGACTTTTTATTACCTATCTCTCTCTTGTTTGAAGGTTATTTATGTCAATTCATATTTTTTTATTGTTTAAAAATTTGAAACTTCTCTAAACTTCTCTGCGAGTTTAAAGTTAAACCAAACATGAAAATATAAAGACCAGTTAACACTGTAAGTTAGCAAAAACGAACCAAACAAGTTCGCAAGTAGTATAGTTAATCGCTGAGCACGTGAGTTTCACGTGCACTTTTTGTTGAAGCAGCTAAGAGCGTCGCCACTGGAGGCAAACATGAAGGAAACGGTTCCCTAAAATTGAATGTTGTTAGGAATTGCAATGGCCGAAGACGACAGTTGCCCCAAATCTTCCCAAGATCAATTCATGGTGGCTACTGAAGGAGGAGGAGGAGGAAGAGGAGGAGGAGGAGGAGGAGTCTCCGCACTTAGGCAGAGGTACTACTCTTCCGAACCAACCTTCTCTTTATTCCAAATTAGGGCTACATCGGAACCGACCGATCTTTGTTTCGGCCTCTAGATTGTTTGGATTTATGCTTTCTTATAAATGGTGAATTAAGTATCCATTCAGCAGAAGTCTATTAGGGTTTGCTAAATGTTATAATTCATCACTTTATGTATGGTCGGGTAGCGAGGCAGAAAAACAAGGATTAATGTATATGCCGAAAATCCTATGTTTGGACTGATGGCTCTCACTCATGCTGTTTACCATTTTACTGGTTAGAATTCTGTTGTGGAGATCTTCATTTGAATCCTTGGTTTAACTTATGCAATCTTATTTTATTTTTTTTTTTTTTCTTTGTTTTGCATGAGTGCATAGAGTGTATAGTTATTGAGATTCCTATCTAGAAATTGCGTTTAATCTTTTATATTATCAAGGTTGTCTGACTGACATGGGTGGGATCATCAGAGTCCAACGTTATATGCTTTGTGCATTACAAGGTTCCCATCATCTACACCTTTAAACATAGATCCGATTCTTTTTCTGTGTGATATCTTCTCGATCCTGGTTCGCTGATCTCTTTTGTTATAATCATTGGTCTGGGAGCTGATAATTTCGGGGAATGATGAGTGGTCAAGAAGTACAATTAGATTTCCATTTAAAATCGTTTCTTCTTGTGTATCTTTTGGCCTTGCTCATTATATCATGATGACTGCTGACAATTCCGTCCTTTAATCATGTATATGTCTGCAGGAAAAAGAGAAGGTGGGACCAGCCTGCCGAGTCATTGATATCACCTGGATTTGGTGTACCTGGAGTTCTTCCTTTTAGAAATATAGGATCCGCTGTTGGAATTGCATTTCCTGGTGTGGCTGCTCTTTCTGGTGTTTCTATGGCAAATCCTGTGCCAACTACATGTGCAGCCATTTCACAGGTTCTTCAGGGGTCGTTATTAGCCCAGCAGAATGTGGCTGCAGTGGTTCAAAAGCTAAATCAAGTGAGATATCTGCGACTGCCACTCAACATTTGTGTGCTATAAGTCGTTATTTCACATTTTCGCGAAATCTCTCTTTTAAAAAAATTGCTGCATCTCTATGATGTTAGCTTGCAAGATAGATGAAATCATTTTCCCTCTTTATTTATGTTTTTACTCGATAGTGTTTTTCCTTGAAATCCCTCAGTATTTCATGTTGTTGTATTGGTTTTAGATTATTCTATTGTTGTTGATATCATCTGCCTCTTCAATCATTCTTTAGTTTTTGGAAATTTTCTTCATTATTGTTTATTTATTATTCATATACTTTGATCTTGTCTTTATGGGTTCCTTTTCTAACTTACTTTTGTTGCCACTTACTCTTCTGATTTTCTTGCTTATTCCAGCCTAAAATCCAAGATGAAATAATAGCACGAGAAATTGTGATAAATGATGCTGAATCAACCATTCGCTACAAACTCACAAAACGCCAAACTCAGGAGGAGGTAAAAACTTTTTTTTTGTTTGAATAATTATAATTGGTTTTTCGCTAGAATTTAAGAATTGAAACTATAATTCTTTTTCCTCTAATAGATTCAAAGGTGCACTGGTGCTGTGGTCATAACTCGGTAAGTTTTCTCTGGAAAACTATACATATCTATCATTTGTTGTTTATTTATTAAGTTATATTATAAGTATTTATGTGCTGATTCATTTTTGTAGGGGTAAATATCACCCTCCAAACACACCTCCTGCTGGTGAAAGGCCCTTGTATCTTCATATTTCTTCTGGGGCTCATGTAAGTTATTATCATTGAGTTGTATATCGAATAGATCCGTTTGTCGCAGATTTGTATGTATGCGTGTGCTTTTGTCCATGCTCTCTTGTAGGTGTCTTATAACTAAGTGCAACGTCCGAGATTTCTGACATAAAAAATGTCTTTGATATGTTGAAACTTGTAAAACTTTATGAGGCCCCTTTCTCTCTGAAAAAATACTTAGGCGGCCTTTCAACTTTTTTTTTTCTTGTTATCTGCATGTGTACTCGTCCATTACTTTCGCGCAGAATAGGTGATATCAGGTCATAATAAACTGCGTGCATTCATCCAAATCCTGATGGATCAAAATTCATGGAGCAATTTCTGCCCTGTGCAGATTTCTTGCATAGATCTAGTCAACAGCATTAGCATTGATTATGATTTAGCAAAGTGGCTTTTTGAAAATGTACTCATTCGAGGCTTCAGTGTGTAGAGATACGCTAGAAAACATGACCTTAGGTTTGAATTTGCTCTTGTTTTGTTGATTTTACTTGAGCAATCTATTAAGCAGTTCCTGCAAACTTCCAGAGAAGCCTCTTTCAGAATCAGAATTCATGTTTAGAACAAAACATTTCATACAAATTCAGCCAAGATGGCTGCTTCATTTATCTGGCTTGTGTTTATCCATTTAGTGGATTGTTGACCAACTAAAGAGGACCAACAGCCATGTAGATTCTTGTAAGCATTCTGTAATTGTGACTGTCATTGTTTGATCGCTGTAATTGCTTATACAGTTAAAAGAGACAGCTGAACGGATTAAAGCAGTTGATCGTGCAGCAGTTATGGTTGAAGAAATGCTGAAACAAGGACCCTTTTCTCAGCCTAATTCTACTTCTTTCCCTGCTGTTACTGGTGGTGTACCGGTAAGACTGAATTTCAAGTATTCTTTGTCAATATATGTTTTAGAATGTTGTTTGCTTACTTATGACTGACACTGGTTCTCCAGCAATTGACTGCATGCGTCTTTTTGGGCTTCGACCCCGATCCATCAAAGGACATTGTTGCTAGCGTTCGTGGACCAAATGTAAGGCTTCGTTTCTGTCTCTTTTTTGTTTTTTTCCCTTCCCTGCTCTATAGTTTGTAGAACCAGCTAACCACCTTTTTCTGGCTACAAAGTTCAGAATAACATGTTCCTTTTGAGGATTATTATTTATTATATGAATGGCTAGATTTTCTAATGAAAGATCAGCCCATTCCAAAACTTCAATATAGGCCAAGTTGACATTAAAAAATTAAGCCATATTTGAGACTTTTATGGTCTTTATTTTATTTTATTTTTTTGAGGAATTCTTGTGAATGGTTAAACATATTCGGATTTGTTCACATCTTGACCTTTTGAGATGTTGAATTCTGCTCATAAACTTCGTACCATATATATTAGTTTGGTTCCTAATTATGAAGATAAAGGATGCTAATGTATTCAAGCTTTTTCCCTGACATCTCCATACAAATCGGAGAGATTGTTTTTGTGCTGTGGTTGGGATTTGTCATGCAGGACCAGTATATAAATCACATTATGAATGAAACAGGAGCAACTGTCTTACTGAGAGGAAAGGGTGCGGAAAATTTTGAAGGTCCCCAAGGAGAAGGTACTTTGTTTATATTTCATGTTGCTTAAAACTGGCATTATTTACTTAATCGGTTACCATATATTCTTATCGCCTAGTTATTCTTGCACGGCAGATTTTCAGCAACAACTACATTTACATTTGTCATGTACTAATTTAAAAAGTCTTGAAACTGCAAAGGTTCTTGCCGAAAACCTTCTGGATACAGTGGCTGCTGAGTTTGGTGCCTCCAGGTAATTAGATTCTCAGTAATAGGTCTGGTCTATGCTGTGTGATAAACTCCACCTATGTAGAACATCATATGTGCTAAATAGCCGGTCCCAAGTCTGGATAAAGGGGGCGGGCTCCTAATCCCATTATCCATTCTCAGAAAATGGGGGACGGAGATCCCAAGGCCCATTTTCCTTACCCAGAAAATATGAAGGCAACTCCCAAGCCCATTCATTATCCATACTTGGAAAGTGGGGGTGGGTTGCGATAGCTTGACAGTCAGTATAAAACTTTTGTTGCTCTTTATGAAATGGATCAACAAAAAAACCTTTCACACTGGAAGAGTTTGATCCATGTAGTCGACCCCAACTAATTTGGGATTGAGGCATTGTGTGATAAGCTAGAGTTCTTGTTGTGGTTCTCTAAACTTGGTTATCAACTAAAAGTGTTGAGAACATTATATATATTATGAATAGGTTTGTCTTTAATGAATATTTTCTGTCATATGAATTCAGTCTCATTATTATCAATCAGTAATTTTCGGTTTGTTACTATAGTTCTCAAAGTTTCTGAATTTAAGATACTGATATAGTATTAGGTTATTTGTCATTGGTTTCTACTTTATGAATATTTTATTTGTTTGCAATGCATTTCATGTCATTGGTTTTAGTATTTGGTTTTTTGTCGTCATATTGTTGTAATAATAGTTCACCTAGCCATTGTCTGGCTTGGCAAATATCCAACTCATTTTTTTTTCATGAAACAGGAACATGACATCTAAGGTTTATAATGCTGTACCACCCCCACAAAAGTTGTTGGTTGGGGCCGAGAGTTCTATGAATGAGATGCAAGGTGGAGTTTCTAGTTTAACATCCTTAACCATGTGTTCTGCTCCAGTCCCCCCGGCGTCCACTTCGCCCCACCCTGGGTTTTCCAAGCAAAGCTTTCTGGGAATTTCGCAATCTATGGGATCACTTAATTATGTGAAGCCTCTATCCAACACAAACTACTATTCTCAGCCTTCATTATCTAGTGGCACATGCTATAGTGGATACGGCGGGATATACCCCCAAGCTACGCCACTACAACAAGTCGCCTTGGTTTTGAGACAGGCCCCTGCTCCAGTTATTTCTGCTCCTTTAAGTGCAACAGAAAAGACACAGGAAGAAAACTCAAAACCCATTTTGGTGAAAGAAAAATTTCCACCACAGAAGCGAAAGTTTCAGGAACTACCTGTTATTTCCAGGCAGCCTGCAATTCAGGTACCCATAATTAAGATATTGGAACCCATTTTCCAAATATTTTTGTTTGCTGAAGCATTCCTGTTTCTGCGTGCAATCCATTAAAAAAGCCATCTTTCTCGATTTTCATTTTCATCTTCTTACTGTTCAAACATTTCCTTATGGTTTCCAATTATATCTTGTACACCATATATATAGTAAAGAGGACCACGTTTGCATTAGTTAACCATCTATTGGGAGTCTGAATCATCGGATTCCACAATTTTGTCAGTGCATTTATTTCTTATATTCTAGAAGCAAGCAGACAATTTGTTTCATAAAATGGAACATGCATGCATACATATGTTAGTCTGGACACTTGTACCAATTTCCCATGGTTCAATACTTCAACCCCCCAAATACCTTAGTTTGTAGATGCCTCATTGCCATCTCAACTTATCGCTTTAGGTTGACAGTTTGGATCCTTGTTATGAAACAAGAAGGATTTCTTGGCAGGCTTCAAAGTGGAGCAAATAAAGCTGTGATTTCTCATGGCTTTTGCTACTGATTTCTTCTAGAATTGTATGCATATCTTCTTTTGTTATGTTTGTTGGAAAATGATTGGGATCGATACATACGTTTGATACATATTTGTTGATGACCTTTGCTTTATGCATCGATATTTGCTCATGCACATTACAATGTCTGCCCAAAAAACACCAACAACTGTGTCGCAAATGTACGTATCAAAAGGGCGTCACCCTAGCATTCTCCATGTTTGTTTAGGTTCAACAATTTTCTCTCTGCTGCTGTTTGATTAAGCTGTGCTGACTTTTGCTACTATATTATTCCAGGTATTTTCTCTGACCCTCTATGAAGCTGACAGGCAATTACAGGAACTGTCTGTCGGAAAATTGGATTCTGATGATTGACAGGATTTTCATTTTTGATGGGGAAATAAGGCTTGCTGACTGATTCATTATTGAAGATCTCTTACTTCTAACGTATTTTGTGTTTGATTTTTTTTTTCCATGGCTTGGTGTGTCGGATCTATTTTGTCACCTTTTTTTTTTTTGGTAATATGCCTTCTTTTTAAATGCACTTCTCGTTTTACCTTCTTTCCGTGGAATCTTGCCCCTTGTTTCTCCTATGTTGAGTCCAAAAGTCCCTTGCCTGTTTTAACAGATAACAAAGTACATCAGCATATTTCTTTTGTATAGCTTCAATATCCCCAAAGACTTTTTTTTTCTTCCTTTCAAATCTTTTTCTTCGTTTGCTGACCCATCCACCCACTGGCTATTAATATTTGGTTCCTGTGGTGCCAGAATTTTTCCTGTTCTATCGGTTTTGTTTACTGTATTGTATATTTCATATGGTAACTATATTTTTAGTTTCTGGATCTCTCCACTCTTCAGAACTCATTGCAGGATATTGAAGATAATAGTCTGAAAAATATTTCAACAATGCCAGCTCCTAAGAAATTGGCCCAGCCATTCTCAAATGGGATGCCGCCACCTCCTCCACAGATGAAGCCTCCGCCTCCCCCTCCAAAGTTTGCATCTTCCTCGGTGCCCTTGAAAGGAAATAACAAAGATTTGGAGACAAAAACTTCATCTGATAGCCCACCACCTCCTCCAAGGACGAATACCCTACCTCCACCAAAGTTCACATCATCTTCTGCACCCTCAAAAACAAATAGCACGGATTTAGTTACAAAACCACATTCTGATATTCGGCCACTTACTTCTAGGATGAATCCCCCTCCTCCGCCGAAGTACACATCATCTCTGGTGCCTTCAAAGGCTGATGTTAGAAATCTTGAAACAAAATCATCTTCTGATTTATTCCCTCATAAATCAACATCTGAATCTCTCCCAGGTATGGGGAAACAATTTGAATATTTGGTTCACATTTCCAATAAATTTTGAAACTCAAATTGTTTGTTAGATAGAATGAGCAGTGTGCCAGTAGCTGCATAGGAAGAAAAACTTGAGCGTATTTTCTGCCCCCCTTTAATCTTGGTTGACTTTGATCATGGAAGGGGTGCGGTTATTGTTCTTCAGCTCTGCAAAGAAAAAAATTGTTGATCCATTTGATGTTCTTTTCTGCAGTACCTGTGTCTGTGTGTATTGACCTTCACTTTCATATTTTTGTTCTTGTACTTGAGGGAATGGTGTGTCATAGCAAACTTAAAGATATACTTTTATGTACTTTTTTTTTTTTCGAGGAAGATACTTGTGTACTTGGATGTCTGAAATTATTGTTTTTTTTTTTTTTTCAGATACTTTAATCAAGCTTATGGAATATGGGGCCGATGATGATGACGATGCTGAAGAAGCTGATGAACTACCAAAATCCAATTCCCAGTTACGCACGACCCCAAAACCATTTTGGGCTTTATGACCTCCAACATGATTCTGCTACATCTTTGAGGTTGACAAGTAGCGTGCGACATGGATCGAAGTGGCATTTTTTGCTGGCAATGTGCAACTTTCTCAGTGCACCCTGCACACTCAGCTCAAGCAGATTTCATTTGACATCTTTGGTGACTGCTTCTGTTTTGCGGAATCGAGGACAATAAAATGTGAGGAGTTGCAGGGGTTGTCAGCATTGCTTCCAGTCTGGTGAAGGGAATGTGAAAGGTGGAGAGAGGAACTGATAGCCTGTCCGTTCCGCTCAGATTGTTCGCTGGAGCCTGGCGCGAAGCTAAGAGTTGTATTTTATGGTGGGTATTGTGTTCCCAACTTCCCATTATTAGTATGCTTGTATACTAATTCGGTCGCTCTTTCTTCTGGGATTGCTGCCAGATTTGGACGGCAGAAAGGGAAAATTTTGGAGCAAGTGAATAAGAAATGTTCAACCTTGTGAAGCTCTCTTTAATAGTGTTTGGTTGATAATGTTCCAAACTTCACAGTTAATGTCATAATTTACAGCTGCATTGCAGAAAAATTATATTTTAATTCATGTCAGTTGAAGAATTATGTGATAATTAGCCATCACCCTTGCAAAAGATGGAGCAGCCACATTTCTACATTGGATCCAATGGGTTAAACTGTTAAAGTAATGAATAGTAGATCCTTATTATTTGAGAACGTAAGTCTTGAAAAGCTGAGTTTTATGTTAAGCTAAGATTTTGAAATCTCAAGAACTTATCATGTAGAATAACTTAACCACAAAGCCTCAGTTTCAAATTAGCTTAGGATAAAAATTAACTTCTACCCTATATATTTTTTGAAAATAAAAAAACGTTTCTGCTCTGCTGCAACTTGGACATTTCTTTTTTTTTAAAGGCTATTCCATTTAACAAATTGGTTAGACTAAGACTCTGTTTGGCATGCACAAATTAGATTATCAATTAGATTATAATCTACTTGATAAATAAGTTGCGTTTGGCGTTTCATTTTTAAGACGTCATTTAAGTTTTTCGTTCCAATTTTGCCAATTTTTTTCTTTTTGCCCATGTAAATATCCGATTTTTAACCAAAAAATAACTAATGTTTTTTTATTCTTTTGAAAACAAAATAACGAATATATATAATAAAAAAAAACTTGTGTAATTTGCAAGTAGGACGGTGCAACGATGATAAAACAATAGTGGCAATACCCTACATGCAACGTAACATGATAAATATATTTACGCAATTAACATCACTTAACATTATTATGATTTACAATACTATTAGTAATGGATATTTTATTGACCAAAATAATATATAAATATTTATTCAAGTAACATCACTTAATATTACATTTTATGATTACTATCTAAAAACATTAATATCACATTATTCTACATACATATGAAACAGAGTAATAATATTACTAATTCTTTTTATCACTTACCATTACTAATTTTTTTAGGCTATTATGACTAATTTTGATATGTAAATATATACTTCAAAGTAGTAAGATGTTAAATATTATAGACTATTTATAATAATAAATTTATTTGTTTCTGTAATGTAAATAATAATTTATATAAATATGTATTTTTAAAAACTAAAAAGTCTTTTCATGTTATTTTGCATTTGTCAACTACTTGATCAACTATTTCTTTCAAATAATTTTAATTGATCAATTAAATTATCAACTATCAATTACTAACTTTTTAGCTATGAACTAAACTATCAGCTTTCAACTAAATTATCTGCTATCAGCTAGATTATGACCTAATGCTGCCAAACAGAACCTAACAAAAGAAAATTTTGTTGAGAACAATAGGAAAAATTCCATGCATTTTTCAATTGAGCAAATCTTCTTCAGATGTATCCCTAGCTAGCAGCATATATATTACATAAGAGCAAAGAAGAAAGCTCCCTACAACTCAAAAGCATTGTCTATACTCCAACAATAATGTCAACCATTTGGTAAATATGTACCAAAAACTAAGTTGAATGAAGCGCATGAGCCTTCTTGAAGACAAGAAAACTACAACTTGGATATCTCTTCTAATAAAAATCTTGATTCTGCTGCGAAATCAATCGAGGACTGAGCTCCAACTGCTATCCTCTGCCTTTTCTCATTCATGTATTCATTTTGCTTCACGGTGACTCGAAACAAATGCGTTGCCCACGTCGCTTCTTTTAGCTTTAGTTGGTAAGAGCTACCATTACCATCCTGAGGAGAACAAGATCAATTTAGGAACACCAATCAAAGCAGCAGACTTGATTACCTTAAAATATGTAAATTACTGTAGATCATCCATAATTGAAGTGACTACCTGTTTCATTTTATCAAGCTCATCTGCAGTGCACCCTATGATTTTCTCTGCTTGCTCATTGAAAACTGAGAACCATGTTTCACCAGTCGGATCGGAGACCTTCATTACCATGATGTACCTGGCAAGTAGAGGATATGAGAGAGGATAGAATCTTTCAAAATCTTTTTCAACATGTTTATGAAAATTGAGTATTTTGCAGTTGATTTCTCACCTTAAGCTACATTCTTCATCATTCTTCTGGCATCCTTCACACCAATACCCAGATCCAATGGCTTCAGTTACCTTCTTGTTGCATTGTTTACATGCTCGATACCACATTGCCTGATCTGGCTTTATGTAACTTACACATGCCTTTACACTGAAATATTCGGGCTGCAAGAAGAGAACAAATGTATACAAACATTATGTTGGATTCTTTCCCTAGTTCCGAAAATTATATTTCGACGTAGAAAATACAATAAAATGCAAAGTCTCAAATGTGTACATAAGAAATTAATGTTATACCTTATTCTCACCCAAGGATGGATTGCTGGTTATATGAGTAAGACAAACTCGATCTGAGTACATTGATCGTAGACCATTTTTAGGAGAAGCAGATATCACACCGGAGCCAACAGAATCCATCGAGGCACCCCGACCTTCAGAATTGTACCTTATGTTTTTCCATTAAAAAGGGTTAGAAATGCCACAAAATTCCTATCTAGTAGAACCAATAATAAATTATGGTAATGATATTATACCAGCTACTGAGCTTCTTTGACTCGGGCAAATCTGGATTTACAAGAACAATGCTCCTACTCAAAGCCGAAAGAGATACCCCTGAAGGAATAAATGACAAAATTACCAAAAAGAATCAGTCTCGGATGTGGAATTATCGCCACTAGACCACATATAGGAAGAGTTCACATTTGATATCACATTACCTTGGAAATCTCCTACTTTGAGAGATTTTATTGCTACAACTGGAGAACTATCAGCAATATCCAGCAATTCTTGCCCTACACCTGTGGCGAGATCATTCCACAAAGACACAACCACTGTCTTCTTTCTGCATAAATACCAGATGCTTAGACTCGGAATGTATATGAACATACAAGTATTTCAGAAAGAAACAACTAAGAATAGTGTCTACTTACGACTCATCTGCAATGGTAATGTCACGCTTTGGGATGGTATCATTATTACTCTTCCTACGGATACTCAAACTTTGAGACACACTCTGAACTACCCCAATTACATCTGAAACATTAAAGAACAAAGTCATCAGCAAATCAGAAAAGATTCAAACTTTATGGAAATTTTGAGTGAAAGATTTGAGACTTTACCCACAAGCTCCTTCCCATTAACATAGGGACCTAACTGATCGATAGGAACGAAATTGAACTTGGCTTCCGGAATCGAAGTTACTTCTCCCTTTACTTCCTCCACTTCAGAGTTCTCATTTAAGGTCATCTCATAGTCATTCTGAACTGTCTTGAACTGCTTATTTGCTACTTTCAGTACACCCCTAGATATGTAGTAAACCTTTCCCATTTCAAACTTATTGTAGAACTTTTCTGCAGCTTCTTTGAACATTGTTGCTTGAATTTGCGTACCCTGATTCACAAAAATAAAAAAAATAAAAAAAGCTCGATCATAATAACAAATGCCACAATCTTTGAAAAGGATTGACAAGTAACAAAAAGACATGCATCTTACATCTTCATCTGTAAGCTCGACATTAAAGACATGGCCTTCTCCTCTAGCATTCTTGTACGACCGCAAGGTACCTTTGTTCGTAACTCGAACCTTGATAGTCCAGTTTCCTTGGTAAGGATTCAAAGAAACCAGCGGATTAACTCTTCTTGTCATCGCCATTCTTGCAGCCGGAGCAGCACTGAAAATTGCAAGGAGAAGAATCAAAAGATCAGTCAATACCACCACGCGTAAGCCACAAACAGATGGAACTAGATTTCAATGAAAAACAATCACTTCAAAACTTATGCCAAATTTGTTCACAGGAGATATTCTTGACAAATCTCTATTCATTCTATTTTATCATTTAACAATGAATTGCTAGTCTGGAAGAAATATAAGCTTTTTTAACATAAGAAATAGATCAAATAGAGAATTACTTGCGGAAGCCTTTAATCTCCTAAAATCAACAAGATTTTATCGCCCTCATAAGCGTTGAAACTTTCGACACATTGTTTGATGGAAAAAACCTTTAAGCTTCCCACATAAGTTTATGAGACACAAAATGGTCTTACAAGAAAAGTATTGCTTTATCAAAACCTCCTATGTGTAGGGCACAAACAGAAGGAACAAGAGTTGAATGAAAAAACAGCACCCCAGTTTTTTTTAAGAGCAAGCCAATTTACATGCATTTTTTGTGAGGCGCCCCAACATTTTGGGGTGACTTTAGCCGTGTTAATAAAATAAAAAAAAAAAAAAAAAAAAAAAACTTATGACATTTGGGAAATTTGTTCCACATCAACAACAACAAAGCCTCAATCCCATATTAGTTGGGGTCGACAACATGGCTAACACTCTTCCACTCCGTTCAATTCAAGTGATTTCTTTCACGGCTTTTATTCTAGACGAACATCTTAACCTTCTATCATCATTTTAACAATAAATTGACATTCATGCTTAAGGAATGAATACCCTATATTATCAAAACCACTTACTTTCCGTTCTGCTCGTGCAAAATCTCATTAGCAGATTTAGCCACCACTTCTTGCTTCGGCTTCAAAATAATCCCAACCTCATGCTTCGGCTTCAACACAATTCCAGTTTCTTCTTCCACATCATTCCCAACCTCAATCTTAAGCGCCGCAGTTACCACCTCGCATTTAGTAACGATAAGGCACCTGACACGGCAAGCATTCTCAAGTTAGATTACATATAACGTGAGACAAAACAAAAAGTTTGATCTTTGCATGAAATTGTGAACAAGGGCATACTTTTCCTGAGTTTTCAGCAAGACATTGAGAGTATAATCAAGAATTCGGACGAGTCCGAGGTTCTGAAGATTCCCCAAATTGACCTCCGACGACATATTAGACGGTAGCGTTGCCTTCAACTTCATCTTCCCATCGCTCGCATTGAATCTGTAATCGAAAGGAGACATCAATACTCAAAACCAGCAACCCTAGATCTAACCCCCCCCCCCCCCCCCCCCCCCCCCCCCCAAAAAAAAACATAGAAACCCTAGATCTGATCAAGAAGAGACTGACGTGAATCGGTTGCCGACGGGCTTGAGATCGACGACTTGAACAACGATTTGGGGCGTTTCGGATGAGGAATCTGGAGAGGGGTTTTGGATTATGGTGGAAATAGCATTTGGGGTGATGGAGTCGGCCATTGTAGAAGATTGAATCAGAGAGAGTGAGAGAGAGTGAGAGAGGGAATGGACGGAAAGAGCAGAGAGAGAGAGAGGAGAGAGCTCTTTTTGTATGTGTAAAAGCGTTTTTGGCGCCAAGTGAATTCGTAATTCCTATTTTACGCGCGAGTTTATGAGTGATTTTAAGGTTTGAAAGTTTTTGAGTGCGCGGGAATTTTAAAGTTTGGGAAACGAGAGCACGATTTCTCGCGCTCTTAATTTACGAGATCAGTTCATTTGTTTATACGCGTGAAATCAACATCGGACTGGCCCGATTGATTTGTAGGACCGATTGATTTGTGTCTATTCAATACATGTTCATTGTGTGCGCAAACGTGTGACATCCACAATTGACATCAGGTTGTTGTGTCTTTGGTCGTTCAATACATGTCCATTGTGTGCTCACAAAAGTTTTCCTCGACACAAAAATCAAAGCGGTCACCACTAGTGGAACGCAACAATGGATGGCCTCAACTGGTGGATGCGAATATGTTTAGGATCTTGAGATTGAAAAAATGAAACGTTGTTGTTTATATTGGTCAAAGTTGTTTATATTGGTTAAGGTTTTAAAATCAAAAATCAATTTTAAATTACCCTCTTTGGTTTGGCGAATATTTTTAGAAAACCACCACCAAACCGCGATTTTTTTCAAAAACCGCCCCCATATTTTTAAAAACCAAACCAAACAATTAATGGCGATTTTAAGCCGATGCCCACCCCTAATTTTAAGTGTCTCAAAATGGGTCATCAAATCATTTTTTCTAATATTTTTAGTTTTCAAATACATATTCGAGCAATTGATGTAGCAACCACAATCACTTGTAAAATTCCTTTAATACCCCTTAAATATTTACAAAAATTTTAAAAACTTCCTTATGAGTCCGGACTTATGAGTCTAAGTAGATTTATTGTTAAAGATATTAGGGTCAAGCCAGCTTAAGCTAGACTCATAAATAAGTCTATTTGATAACGTGGACAAGTATTTATGAAAAGTAGAAAGTAGATGGAAAGTTATGAAAATCACGATTGTTTTTGTCTTTTTTTAAGGTTCCAACATGCTTGTTTTGATAGTTTTGGTCCTTTTGGATGTTGTGTTTGTGCTCATGGATGCACACGGATTAGATCCATTTCAATTAAAGTCAATTCGCTATTTAATCTAATTATGACGGATTGGAAAATTACAATTCAGTCCAAATACTTTATTAATCTAGTTCAATCCAATTTACTCAATGCCGATTAGACTGGATCAAGTTACACGGATTGAAATTTTCTTTTCAAAGATTTGTGGAATTAAATTTAATCAATCAAACACTATACATAATAACAAAACTTTGCAACACACTTACATCTCACGAGTGACAAATTTACAACAATACATCCCATAAATTTAAAACATATTTCCCACAAATCATGCATGCTCAATAACATTCAAAATGCAAGTTTCTACTTTTGGTGGGATAAAAAGTCATTTGGTGGGAAGTTCCTACATATTTTTTTTTTGATAACAATGGATATCCGCTTCTTTCGGGTACGACTAATCTCATAAGGTCAAGTCGGTCCTACAAAACTCATTGAAAGGGATAAACCGCCAGGAAATAGTTTCATTATCGGCACTAGGACTCGAAACGCGACCCCCTTCCGTGTGAATAAACCCAATGTAGTACTTGCGCCACTCCGCCACCCCTGCCGAATGGGGTGAGAGTTCCTACATAAATAATAAAACATTCGCAAATCTGCAAAACTCAAGTAGAAAGAAAGTAGAAATAATTTAGCAACAAAAAAAAATATCCAAATAGCCAAAAACAACCACAAAACATGATAAATAAATTATATTTCCTTTTAATGAAGGCAAAACCTATTTCTTCGATCCTTGAACTTCAAATAACTTCAAATCTTTTATGCTTTTGGTTTCTTAACTTTCAAAAGTACATATTTGGACCCTTAACTTTGGCAAGAGTGCACATTTGGTCATTCCACCGTTATGACTCACTGACTTGGCAAACAAAAATGCCATATGGCTAGTTCATTTGCCACATAATCGATTTTTTGTGTAAACCATGTTGAGATTTTGTTGAGATATTAACTGAATAATCAGTTGAGATATTTCAGCATGTGTGAAGCCACGTTTGGAAAAATAGTCCCCGGTCATATGTTTGGAAAAATAGTCCCCGGTCATATGCCACTTTATAATCCCTCAATCGCCAACAACTCCATGTATAAAATGGAGTGCCCCGTTTGAAGTAGATACACACCAAGAGAGTCGAATGTTTTTGTTGTAGTGTTCTCTTGTAATCGCTCTCATTGATATAATCAATCCGTAGAGATCTCGCTCGTGGACGTAGGTCATATTGACCGAACCACGTAAATTCTTTGTGTCCTCTTTTATTTATTTTTCTCTCGCTTTTCAGCTTGCTTCTCAATTTTTCTTCTCCTAGATTAAACACTTTGCTATCAATTTGGTATCGTAGACATCTCTTCAAATGAGTTGAGTGTTTAGAATTATGGTCGGGAAAATGCAAACAAGTTCGAAATTCCACGTTTTGATGGAACAAACTTTGCACTTTGGAAGTTGAAGATGCAAGTCGTATTGGTCAAAGATGGATGCGCTCGTTGCACTCTTTGGGAAGGATGGCAAACCCGAAGGAATGACAGATAAGACATTTGCAGAGAAAGATGAGATGGTCATGTTGCGAACATTCTTCTTGCTTCAAGACACCGTGTTGTTCAATGTTGAAGGAGAATCAAGTGCAATAGGATTATGGGACAAGTCAAGAATATTTATGAAGGAAAATCTTTGATTTAATAAGATTTTCTTGCGCGATACGCTATACGCATTGAAAATGAAGGATGGTGCATCGGGCTCAAGAGCATTCAATCATTTCAATTTACTCATCAAGAAACTCATGGCTCTTGATGTGAAAATTGAAGATGATGAAAAAGCATGTCTATTACTTTGTTCTATGCCTCGATTCTTTGGGATAATTTGATCATGAATTTAAGTCATGTAAAGATTCATGATTTAGATGTTGTAATAGCATCACTTCTAACCAAGAGCTCGACGAAAGACTAGTGTTGGCTCTCACTATGCGATGCTATGGTGGTACGGGGGACGATCTATTGATCGAGACTACGGTGATCGAAGCAAGTCAAGATCAAAATCCAAGGCAAAGAAGAAAGTGAGATGTCAGGGGTCAGTGGCAAAATAGGGCATTTGAAAAAGGAATGCAAGTGGCAAAAGGACCGCAGTGAGGATCCTAAAACCGATGTCATTTCTCATGGAAATATCAGGAATCTTCTAATGTTTTTGCAGATGGAGATGCTCTACCCGCATTAGAAAGAGTTGAAAATTCAAACAGGGATTTTGATTCCGTGCTTCGTTTCACATGACTCCTCATAAAGAATGGTTCCGCACTTACAAATCTTGTAATGGTGGCGTTGTCTATACGGGTGATGATGGAGAATGCGAAGTAATGGGAATTGGAGATGTGAGAATCAAGATGTTTGATGGGTGTATTCGCAAAATTTCGATGTGAGACATGTTCCTACATCGAGAAAAAGTCTTCTCTCAATAGGAATGTTTGATAGTCACTGGCCTCAAATTCAAATGGGGGAATGGTCACTTGAAGTTAATCAAAGGCATATTGACAAGAGCAAAAGTGAGCTTGTTGGCAATCTTTACAGTTGATTGGTGAGACTATGTTTGGGGAAGTCATTGTAGCAAACACCAAGCCGGATTCAAGAATGCTTTGGCATAAACGTTTGGGGCATATGGGTGAGCGAGGGCTACAGTATTATCTAAAAGAAACTTACTTCCTCATCTTAAGTCTGTTTCCTTAGATTTTTGTGAAGATTGTGTGTTTGGAAAACAACACAGTAGTAGCCTTTTCTTTGTCTACTTGCAAAAGTAAGAATTTTCTTGATTTGATACATGCCGATACATGTGAAGCACCCGCAATTTCTTTAGGTGGTTGCTCATACTTTGTTTCTTTTATAGATGATTTTTCACGTAAAGTATGGGTTTATTTACCGAAAAGAAAATCTGATGTGTTTGAAAAATTTAAGGTTTTCAAAGCATTAGTGGAAAATCGTAAAGGTGTCAAAATTAAGTGTTTGAGAACCGATAATGGGGGAGTTTTGTTCAAAGGAGTTTGAAGTTTTTTGTAGCGAGCATGGTATTAGACGACAATTAACAGCTCTGGAACACCACAACAAAATGGTGTTGCAGAGAGATGAATCGCACTCTCATGGAACGTGTTAGAGTATGTTGAATGCCGCAAAGCCGAAAAGAGTTTTTGGGGTAGGCTTTAAATACAAAGATGTTATTTAATTAATAGGTCACCTACAATTTCTCTTGAATTAAAAACTCCCGAAGAAATTTGGTGTGGTAAACCAAATGATTACTCTTTCCTCCGTGTTTTTGGTCATGATGTTTATGCATGGGTTCCAAGGGATAAGAGAACTAAACTAGACATGAACTCAAAAAGATGTATTTTTCTTGGCTATGAAAAAGGTGTGAAAGTGGTACAGATTATGGGATCCTACCGCCCATAAAATTATTATTAGCCGAGATGTTGTTTTTAATGAGGATTCTTTGTTGGTGTGGCCAAACAACAAAGAACGACTAATGTTTCAATGAGCAGGTGTTTTAGGCAAAGAGCTTTGAGACAACTGATGAAGAAATCGTAGGTGAAACTAGTGAATTTGATCCTCGTTGTAAGGTGATAGTCATCATGTTCTTGAAGAAGATGTTGAAGTCGATTCAAGCATAGAGAAAGATTCACATGCAATTCCATATCAGCTGAGAAGAAAAATAGTACCTCCAGCAAGGTTTGATGATTATGTGACTTCTTTTAAATCTCATTCTAATTGTGTTAGTGCTTATGTTGCTTTAGCAGATGAGCATGAACCTACTTCTTTCAAAGAAGCATCTGATTCAATTAGTGCAAACAAATGGAGGTGTGCTATGGAAGAAGAAATGGAATCTTTGTACAAAAACAACACCTGGGAATTAGTTCAATTACCAAAAGGTCGCAAAGCAATTGGGTGCCGATGGGTCTACAAGATAAAAAAGGATCCTGAAGGCAACATTGAAAGATTTAAGGCCCTATTGGTAGTAGAAAGGCTATGCTCAAAAACCAGGTATTGATTTTGATGAAGTTTTTTCTCCCGTTGTTCGCTTAACTACCATTAGAGTTGTTTTGGCCATACTGCTGCTTTGGATTTGGAATTGGAACAATTAGATGTAAAAACAAAGATTCTTACATGGAGATCTCGATGAAGAAATATTTATGACACAAATGTAAGGTTTTATAGAAGAAAAGAAGAAGAATTTGGTTTGTTTGGTTGAACAAATCTCTTTACTAAGCCAAACAAAGCGCCTCGATGTTGGTATAAGAGATTTGATTCCTTCATAGTGAGCTTGGGTTTTCATAGATGTGAAGCTGATCATCAGTGCCTATTTCTATGATTGTAAAGATGGATACTTTTGTATTTTGCTATTATATGTTGATGATATGATTGTTGCAGTAATAGCATGAAGTACATATCTACTCTTAAAGCTCAATTAGCTAGGGAATTCGACATGAAGGACTTAGGAGTCAGAATCAAATTCTTGGGATGAAGGTGATTAGAGAAAGAACTAAAGGAAAGTCTGGTTGTCTCAAAGGCATTATGTTGAGAAAATATTGCAAAATTCAACATGAAAAATGCTAAACCAGCTTTGTACCCCATTTCCTACTCATTTAAAGATGTCTTCAACTCAATGTCCTAGTAGTGCTAAGAGAAGGCAAATATGTCTCAAGTCCCATATTCATCGCCAGTAGGGTGCCTCATGTTTGCCATGGTATCTACTGTGCCTGATATTGCACAAGCAAATGGGAGCCGTTAGTAAATACATGGCGAACCCCTGGCCAGTGATCATTGGAAAGTTGTAAAGTGGATCCTTAGATATTTAAGGGGCACTTCAGTGTTTTTGCTTATGTTATAGTTATGACAATTTAAGTTGTGTTGGTTATGTGGATTCTGATTTTGCATAGGGATTTAGATAAGAGAAGGTCTACTTCAGTCTTGTATTCACTATGGCAGTGGTGCTATAAGTCGGGAATCAAAATTACAATCGCTTGTAGCATTGTCAACAACAACAGGCCGAATACATAGCTTTCTACTCATGCTTGCAAAGAAGCAATTTGGTTGAAGAGACTACTTGGTGAATTCAAATTGAACCAAGACCAGCTTTTCGTGTACTCGTGATAGTCAAAGTGCATTACACTTGGCGAGAAATCCAGCTTTTTCATTCTCGAACAAAGCATATTGAAGTTCGTTATCATTTTGTTCGAAAGGTAGTTGAAGATGGACAAATCTTGTTGCATAAAATCAAGACAAAGTCTAATCCCGCAGATATGTTGACAAAACCAGCTGCAAAAGAGAAGTTCACTTATCGTTGCACTTCTCTCGGCTTAAAGCAAAGTAATAGATAGGTAATGGCGAGAATTTCTTGTTTGATTGAGAACGAGACTTCAAGTGGGAGAATTGTTGAGATTTTGTTGAGATATTAACTAAATAATCAATGAGATATTTCAAAGATGTGTGAAGCCACGTTTGGAAAAATAGTCCCCGGTCATATGTTTGGAAAAATAGTCCCCGGTCATATGCCACTTTATAATCCCTCAATCGCCAACAACTCCATGTATAAAATGGAGTGCCCTGTTTGAAGTATATACACACCAAGAGAGTCGAATGTTTTTGTTGTAGTGTTCTCTTGTAATCAGTTCTCATTGATATAATCAATCCGTAGAGATCTCGCCCGTGGACGTAGGTCATATTGACCGAACCACGTAAATTCTTTGTGTCCTCTTTTATTTATTTTTCTCTGCTTTTCAGTTTGCTTCTCAATTTTTCTTCTCCTAGATTAAACACTTTGCTATCAAACCAGTGGTTCAAAAGTGAACCGGACAAAACTTAAATTTATCCCAAAAAATAACCCGTCCTTGACCTCTCACTCACATCTCGTAAGATACTCATCCCCTCTTGATCGAGTACTTATCTCCTATCGAGCCCATCTCCCATCTCGATCTCTCTCACCGATTTCGTCCCTTTTTCCTGTCGCTGAGAATCACGCACCCAACTCGTCTCTCGTCCTCTCTTACTTTTATCCCCACTCACAATTTGGTATGCATTCAATGTTGAAGAAAAACAAATTTACAAACTAAGCATTGGAGTTTGATGCAAATACTCAATAACTCAGTTGAATTTATCATTAAACTTTCAATAAAATTAAAGAAATCAAGGAATTTTAAGAATATAAAATAAAGAAATAAAGGGATT
Organism: Stephania cephalantha; assembly: GCA_039657325.1. Lineage (NCBI taxonomy): Eukaryota > Viridiplantae > Streptophyta > Magnoliopsida > Ranunculales > Menispermaceae > Stephania > Stephania cephalantha. The sequence goes on along the minus strand of CM077573.1, from coordinate 8,964,428 downwards.
TATTATGTTATGTTTATTTGGTTCCACCATTAATGGGCAAGTGCAAAAGGTGTTGCTTATATATCATGATACGAACAAGAATTGGTAGGCTATGTTATGAAATGATGATCTGATTTTTGGTGGGCTATATTCTGATCTTACAGAGTAGTACTCCAACATCACAACCTCAAGAGGTGCCAATAGCAAATCCAAATCAAGCCACCTTTTATATCCTCCAAACCCGAGCACCGAAATCGTTAGAGCAAAAGCATAAATTGGGAGATTGTAAGTAATGTCACTTAGAACACTGACTCCATTAATGGAGCTGATGATTTTTTAATGGCTAGTGTAGTTTAATCACTAATTCAGTGGCGAGAGAGAACCAACACAAAGAGAACCAAGGCGCATAAGAATGAGATGTCTGCGAGAGTGATTGAGATTAACGTTCATGATAATGAAAGGAATATAGAGCGAGAAAAAAATAAAGAGCCAGGCTATGTGCACCCCGCACAATGATCTGGGCACCCAACCAAAATTTTGTAAAAATTGGATTTAGGGGAAAATGTCAAAATTGCCCTCCCAACCCAATTGATTCACTCACGTTCCAAACTCTTCATTCCCACGCACCCCACTTTTGATCCTCTAAATTTCTCACAAGTGCAATCGATCCCTCGCCGACTGGAGTGTGCGTTTGTCGATCAAAGGGGGCATTTGGACATTATAAATATGTTATTTCTAGTTTTTTGGTGGTTGAATGAATTCAGTTGATCGATTTTAGACGAAAAAATAATGTGAGTTTTGTGGGGTCTGTTAGATTTTGTGTGTTTGCATCACTGTTAACAAATAATGGGTGAAGAGGAGTGGGAGGACACAATAATGTGGGTTTTATATTGCATTTTTTTCAATTTCCAAACTGTACAGGGGATGCGAAGTGATCGACCACACAAGACCGAGACACTACATAGGGTCTTTGTTGTATTTGATCGACACTCTTACATGAGTATCAGACTAAAGCAACCGAAAACCATGTATTTATTTTGTTGTGCTAGTCGGGGTCATTGGGTACCGAAACTTGAAGAATGGTCTCGGACATGTGCAACCGAGACTGCATGATGTTTCTTGAACTTGTAGGATCGAGACAATCATGATGCCTTGAGAAATAGCCGGGGTGCCCTGATCATCGGGTGAGGCGCTCATTTTTTAACCAATGGGCAATTTGGAAAACTTGGCGGGGTGCCCTGAAAGATTGATTGGGTGCCCTGAGAAACAACGGGGGTGCACATAGCCCCACTAAAAAAAAGGAATAGAGAGTGAGAAACAAGACATGAGAGAGGAGAGTGTTTGCCAGAGGGAACGATTTTAATTTGGGGATAAATTTGGGTTTGGTCCAATTCACTTTTGAATCTTTGGTTTACACTAAAACCAGTTATTTAGCAAATAAACCAGCCACGTGGCACTTTCATTTGCCACATCAGTGGTATTTAACAGTTTTAAGGGTGGAATGACTAAATGTGCACTCTTGCAAAAGTTAAGGGACTAAATGTATGCTTTTGAAAGTTGAGGGACCAAAAGCATAAAACATTCAAAGTTTAGGGACTAAAAGATAGGTTTTACCTTTAATGAACCTAATCATTAAGCCTCTAAATTATTATTTTTTTATGTAGAAAAGGAGTATAGATTCAAACATCCAACTATCCATGCACATGAAGATTATAGTTACTATGTGTTAAGAAAACTAAATATTGTATCTAGCTGATAGTTACTATGTGTTAAGAAAACTAAATATTTGTATCTAGATGTTAAGGAAATTAGTATCTCGTGTATCTCGTAGGTTCATTTTGTGGTTATATTTTCATTTCTTGTATTCTAGACATGTGTATATATAGGGTACCATGTACACAAGTGAATTACACAATAAACATATTCTATTCATAAACTATCATGGTATCAGAGCCCTAATCGTGGGTCTTTCCTCTTTGTTTTTCTGTCTCGTCTGCTGTGACGCCTCGGTAGGCGCCTGTACTACACCTGCATCTCTGTCTGTCTGACGCATTTGGCGCTGCTACACATTCGCCGCCGCTTCGCCCAATCGCTTTCGCTTCCCGCCGCCGCTCGTCAGAATCTGTCCGCCGCTGCTGCTGGTCGTCCGCGTCGAAGGCTCCCCGAAGTCGCTACTGTTCACCGACGTCGCATCCCGCTGGTCACCCATGTCGCTGCCTGGTGTCGCGCCGACCACTGCATCGCCGTCTTGGAGGCTCGCCTGGTCCACCGCTGCACCGCGCTTTCGCTCCATCCGCGCCGTCCTCGTCCACCCCGGCCGCCGCTTCCTCGTCGCCACGCGATCGCTCCGTCGCACATCCGCCGCTGCACATCGTTGCATACCAGATCCGATCCACCGCTGCACACCCACACCAGATCTGCCACTACCGCCGTTGCACACCCACACCAGATCCGCCGCTGCCACCGCTGGACACCATACCCGCTTTCGTCGCACGCCGTGCACTGGACACCATTCCCGCTCTTGCTGTACGCCGTCGCTTCAGACACCGCCACTTGCTCGCTCACTAGTCGCCGCAAGACCAAATCGGTCGTAGCGACAATCTGACAAGTTCCCTATTCAATGGAGAAAAGTGAAATCTCACAGCCTATCTCCATGATTCTTGATGGTACAAATTACTCACTTTGGTCCCAACGGATTAAAAGTTTTTTAATTGGTCGAAAACTTTGGCGAGTCGTTACGAGAGACAACCCCAAACCAGAAAAGGATGACACGCAGACACATGCCAAATTTCTTGACTGACTTGACGACTGGGACAGTAAGAATCATCAAATCATCACCTGGTTATGTAACACATCTAATCCCTTTGTTGATTTTGGGACGGCTAAAGAGATTTGAGATTTTTTGGCCGTTAGATGAAAAACCTCTGGTTTGGCACAGTATTATCAATTGTTCACTACTTTGAACAGTTTGAAACAAGAAGCTGGTCACTCCATCAATAAATTTTTAGCACTCATTCAACCAATCTGTAACAAGTTACAACAGGCCGAAATTAGCAAAGGCCACATTCATCTCATCCAAGTTCTTATGACTCTTCGCCCTGAATATGAATCAGTCCGTACGCCCCTTCTGCATCGCGATCCACTACCTTCTCTTTACGCAATTGTAAAAAAAAATTGTTTGAAGAAACTCGGCTTGGCTTGGTCAACTCTGCCCCTTCAGCAGAAGTGGCCCTCGCAACTACTCAATCATGGCCTAAATCCGCCCACCCTTGTAAGAACTGCAGAAAAACGGGCCATTCGTTTGTTAATTGTCCTACAATTGAGTGTCGATATTGTCGTGAATGTGGTCACATAGTGCAGAACTGCCCAAATAAACGATCTCGTCCCAAAGGCACACCTAAGTTTGCATCTGTCTCTAACACTGGTTCTTCTCTTGATGTTGCCGTATCTGATGGGTCACATTCCTCTCCGATGTTTTCTATGAGTGATTTGGAAGCAATCATCAAACAGGTGATACCTACCCAACCCACTGCCCTATCTGTAACCTTAGGTAACCATTGGTTCTTTGATTCTGGGTGTTGTAATCATACGACACCAAATCTATCTCTATTTTCTAACATTAGTCCTTCTCCGCATTCTTTGAGAATTCAAACTGCAAACGGTAGCTCCATGTCTGTTACCCACTCAGGAGCCGTGTCCAACCATAGTTTGAATCTCCCCGACACCCATTGTGTTCCTGACCTCACTCTGAACTTAATTTCTGTCGATCAATTATGTGACCAAGGCTTGACTATTTTATTTTCTCCCACTGGCTGTCAGGTACAGGACATTCAGACGGGTCAGATTCTGGGAACAGGGAATCAAAGTGGGACGATTATTTGAGCTCACGTCACTTCATATGCCTGCCGTCAAACAGATCTCTACTGCAGTTTCCACCCCCTCACTTTATCAGTGGCACCTTCGTCTTGGCCATACATCAGCCAGTAAACTCCGTACTCTTGTTTCCAGTGGGTCATTGGGTATTTCGAAATTCGAGTCTTTTGATTGTGTGCATTGTCAGTTGGCAAAACAACCGGCTTCTTCTTTCTGTCTTAACGGATCCATCAATAATACTCCGTTTGGATTAGTTCATTCTGATGTTTGGGGTCTCACACCTACTTCAACTGTGAATGGCTATCGCTATTTTGTACTGTTCATTGATGATTATTCAAGGTTTACCTGGATATATTTTCTAAAACATCGATCTAAAATACCTCAAACTTACATTGATTTTGCTAACATTATCAAAACTCAATTTGCATGTACAATCAAAATTCTTCGTACTGACAATGCTTTAGAATACCGTGATTCTGTCCCTCTCCAGTTTCTTAAACTACAAGGTATCATTGTTCAACCTTCCTGCCTGTACACCTCTTAACAAAATGGTCGAGCTGAAAGGAAACATCGACATATCCTAGACTCTGTACGTGCCCAACTTCTCTCTGCATCTTGTCCTGAAAAGTTTTGGGGTGAAGCCGCATTAAAGGGGTCCATACCATTAATCGACTCCCCACACCAGTGTTAAAGAACTTATCTCCTTTTGAATGATTATATGGTACACCACCTGACTATTCTAATCTTCGGGTTTTTGGTTGTGCATGTTTCGTTCTTCTCAACCCCCCTGAACATACCAAACTTGAACTGCGTGCTCGTCTGTGTTGTTTTCTCGGGTATGGAATTGAACATAAGGGCTATAGGTGTTGGGACCCTCTTTCTCGGCGATTACGCATCTCTAAACATGTTACTTTTTGGGAAAATACCATGTTATCTACCCTATCCAAGTTCGACAATTTCTTTTCATGTACTCAACCGTTTTTCATTAACTCGTCTATCGAGCTTTTCCCATCTTCTCTTGCAGGTACTCCAGATGAGCTCAATGATCATGATCCCATTCGAGCACCCGTCGTCAACGAATATGCCCCCTCTAATACTCATGTTCCTGCTCATGTTCCCCCTCGTCGTTCTGAACGGGTAACTGAACCCCCTCTTACCTCAAAGATTATCATTGTTTCTTTGCTATTTCTTCTTTACATGAGCCTTCCTCCTATCGAGAGGCTAGTTCTGACCCACTTTGGCAACAAGCAATGTCAGAAGAATTGTGTGCATTAGAGAAGACTCATACTTGAGACTTAGTGGATCTGTCATTTGGCAAGACTCCAATTAGATGCAAATAGATTTACAAGATAAAAACTCGCTCTGATGGCTCTATTGAGCGGTATAAGGCTCGTTTGGTCGCTAAAGGCTACACACAGGAATACGACATTGACTATGAAGAGACGTTTGCTCATGTAGCCCGCCTGACCTCTATTTGAAGTTTGCTTGCTGTAGCCGCTGTCCGACATTGGCCCTTGTTCCAAATAGATGTTAAAAATACTTTTCTAAATGATGATATTGCCGAAGAAGTCTATATGTGCCCACCCCCTGGCTACTCTCATTCTCCAAAACAAGTTTGCCTCATCCGTCGTGCATTATATGGCCTTAAACAAGCTCCCCGTGTCTGGTTTGCTAAATTCAGTTCCACTATTACACAGTTTGGTTTTCATTCGAGTCCTCACGATTCTGCCTTGTTTACCCGACGAACTGACAAGGGCATGGTTCTTCTCCTGCTTTATATTGATGACATGATCATCACCGGGGACGACTCCACTGGGATTTCTGACTTACAACAATATCTCAAGAGTCACTTTGAAATGAAGGACTTAGGTAACTTGAGCTACTTTATTGGTCTTGAAGTTACCTCTACTCCTTATGGATACTACCTTTCACAAACGAAATATGCCTCTAATTTGATCTCTCGCTCTGTGATTACTGATACTGGTGTTGCATCCACTCCATTGGACACGAATGTCAAGCTGACTCCATCAAATGGTACACTTCTTTCAGATCTTACCCTATATCGCCAGCTTGTGGGTAGTTTGGTTTATCACTCTGTTAGTCGTCCGGACATTGCTTACGCTGTTCATGTTGTCAGCCAGTTCATGTCAGCTCCTCGTACTGCTCACTTCACCGCTGTTCTCCGCATCCTTCTATATGTAAAAGGTACCTTGTTTCATGGTCTCCACTTCTCTGTCAACTCTCCCTTTGTATTATCTGGTTACTCGGATGCAGATTGGGCTGGTGATCCTACCGACCGACGTTCTACTACTGGTTATTATTTCTTCTTGGGCAACTCATTAATATCCTAGCGAAGCAAGAAACAAACAGTCACATCTCGCTCTAGCACATAATCTGAGTATCGGGCTCTTGCTGATGCTACCTCTGAACTACTTTGGATTCGTTGGTTACTTGAATATATGAGGGTTACACATGCTTCTGCTACCATTCTGCATTGTAACAATCAAAGTGCAATCCAAATTGCGCATAATGATGTTTTTCATGAGAGAACAAAACATATTGAAAATGATTGTCACTTCGTCCGTCAGCATTTGGTTCGGGGTACTCTTCAGCTTTCTTCTGTCTCATCCTCCAATCAGACGGCTGATATCTTCACTAAAGCTCATTTTCCGGGTCGCTTTCATGCTTTGGTTGACAAACTCAAGTTGATTTCTACAAAACCCATCTTGAGTTTGAGGGTGGGTGTTAAGGAAACTAAATATTGTATCTAGCTGTTAAGGAAATTAGTATCTCGTGTATCTCGTAGGTTCCTTTTGTGGTTATACTTTCATTTCTTGTATTCTAGACCTGTGTATATATATAGGGTACCATGTACACAAGTGAATTACACAATAAACATATTCTATTCATAAACTATCACTATGTATTGTCCTTATTCTAGTTAGGTTGCTTATTTAGTCCACCACCCAAAAAAAGCTTTCTTCCCCCCAAAAAATCAAGACTTTTTTTCTGAAGCAATTTCAAGATTTCTTCCAAGAAGAGATGGACTGGATTAGGTTTGTGGATTTGCACCGCGTAATCCGTGATGCAATCCAGTCTGTGTGGATTGATGATTTTGGAGTTCAGTCTAATCCAATAGGCCTAAAACTTGATTCAATTAGTGTTAATTGGATCACTAGATTTTTTGCGCACCCTTATTTGCGCCATGTCAAACAATGGCAACAAATATATCAAATGGTACCAAACAACAAAAGCTGCTTCAGAGTTGCAAGCCACTTGAGTAAAAACTACTGCCAACACTATTGTTGAGGAGTCAGTCAAGCTCTAAGAGTAATATATCAGATCACGTTATTGTCGCGATTAGTTGCATTGTTAACTAAAGATCACGTTGTCCAATGTTGTGAACTTTCGTTCATCTGCTTCAAAAGTTGTGTGGTAGAAACAAAGGAACTTCTTGGGAAGAAAAAGGGTATACTATCAAATACAATATCAAATGATGAATGGCAAAATCAATATTTTGGTCCCTAAACTTTCAATGTTTTATGCTTTTAGTCCCTTAATTTTCAAAACTACACATTTGGCCCTCAACTTTTCAACTAGTGCACATTTATTCCTTTTGTCAGTTGGGATGTTAAAATTGTTGATGTGGCAAACTAGATCTACCATGCGGCTATATGGACCTGCCACGTAGCTGGTTCATTTTTGAACCGACGATTTGAGTGAACCGAAGGTTTGAGTTTTTTTAATGTAACAACGAAATACGAAACTCCTATATATATAAGCCATATTTACTTTAGTTTCTTACCTAAAATGCATTTCTTCTCCCTCTCTTTTGAACACTAATCACACATCATTTTTCCCTTTTTTAAAGGTCACGGCTATTCGAACCCCACGTTTTGCTCCATTTACCTCATTACTTCACCGTACCCCATTTTTAATTTTTTTTACTGCTTTTACCCTATTTTTTTTATAAATTATTCTAAAACTACCCGACACCCTCAACGAATGTTTACTCCATCTCCTACCTTCATCCCAACACTCCTCAATCTTCTCAATTTCTAGGTTTTAGTCATTGTAGAACACTTAAACTAGGTCACCAAGTGTCATATGAGTGTTTTTTCGTTGAAAAAGGTCGGATGTGGTCGCGTCGTGTTCAATAAGTGAAGAAGTCTCGCCCGCGTGGTTCAGTCGACTTCGACCAATACCTCTAAAGAGGTAACGACCGACTCCGAACGATACTAAGTATCGACTGACTCCAACCGATAATGTGAAGTGAACTCGATTTTAATTGGTGACAGAGGGATCTAGCTGAGACCTCTTTAAAGGTGTCGGCCCTGTGTGTCCGACACTTCTTCAAAGCCGACGGTCCAGTGTGCCGATACCCACAGATAACAAGAACGAACAAAAAAACTTCAAAACTCCTAAAAAATATATGATAATGACCAAAAAAATAGTAAGTTTTGCTCTGAATCGCTTGATATTTTTGATTCTATCGAGACTTCGTACCTAAAATGCAAGATTTAACCCCCAAATCAAAGCCATAAACTCAACAACAAAATCACAAACAATACCAACTCAAGAAAAAAAAAAAAAAAACTCCAAAAAACTTTGAAATCGACACCTAAGGAGATGATGAATGTAACCATGACGTCGAATCAATGTGGTTTTGCTTGGATTTCGTCGGATTTGACTTGGTTGTGAGAATGCGATTTGAGAGCAGGGTGACTGGGGTATGCATGAGTGGGGTGAGTAGGGTATGGGTGAGAAAAAACTCTTTTATATGAAGCAATGGTTGGGTGGCTGGAAAAATTCAAATGAGGTAAAAAGAGCAAAAAGTGGAGTCCGAAGAATACTGCAGGCCTTTTTAAAAGGAAATAATTGAACAGGTAGAGAAAGCTAAAATATGTGTTAATCTAAAGCCAGAAAAATGGGAAGGGATTTTGAAATGCATTATATATACAATTAACAGTACTAATTGTATATGGCAGTCATGGCTTCCCTTTGCAACCAAGGCTGTAGAGAGGAAGATCCCCAAGCGCACCCTAGTCTTCAACAACACCACATCCATCACTCCGGCCTTCACTTATTCAGGTTGTCCATGTGCACTAAATTACGTTGAGACTACTAGCCACATTGATCGATAATGCCGATGACAAGCACTACGATGGAGACGACGACTATGATGATAAGGATGGTGACATCGAATAAGACGGAGGAGCTAGCTGACAGTAATACTATAGCACATAATGCTGGGGAGAACTTACAGATCATGTACCCGAATTCAGATCATAAGGAGACGACAACAACAGTGGAGGCGGAGAGGCGACTGAAGGAGTCGAATAGTTGTGCGATTTAGGGGTTTTGTTAAAAAAAAAAAAAAAAAAAAAAACTGGTTCGATTCACTCAAACGTTCAAAAATGAACCCGCCGTGGCCGGTCCATTTAGCCACATGAGAAATCCAATTTGCCACATCAACAATTTGCCACATTGATGAAGTCCAAGAATTAGCTTGCGTCTAGTTTTCAGCTTTATGGCTTTTTAGACTTTTTACTATTTTTGGCAATTTTAGGGTTTCGCTATTTAAGCGATCTATTTGGTGTAATTCGTAGTTTTGGTTGAAATAAAAGAATTTTTGAACTTTGGCTTAAGTTCGACCTAGATCGAGTTGTTCGTGGATTCGTTCAACTGGTTTAGAAGATCTCCGCTGCGTCAGTTGGTATCAGAGCCTTGCTTCAGCGTGATTGGAGAAATCATGCCGCCGAAGAGGAACCAGCAACGTATCGAGGAGGTGTATGATCGTAACAATCTGAATCGACAAATTGGCCCATTAATTGACCAACGCATGGTCGCGGTGGTAGAACAATTAATCGCCAAAATCGATCAGTTGTTGGATCGGCATATGGATCGTATCCTCCCATTCGAGAGGACGGATTCTGTAGGTTCTGCGAGGAGGTGGAGGGACTCCCATCACGGATCAAGAGAGTTCGTGCGTTGGGGTTCGGAGGACTTGCGCAGACCTTCAGTCATAGTAAGCGGTGGTGGTTACCAGCTATCTTCTGAGGAGTCCAATCGGGGGTTCGCGTCGTCTCGTGCCTGGGAAGAGGAGCGCGAGAAGAGAGAGCGGTTTTAGGCCCTCCGCGTTACGGGGAGGCGACGGAAGTATTATGCCCGTGGCGGCGTGCAACCAAAGAGTCTTTCACCAGAGAGACCGGAGAGGAGGCACGGTTCGGAGCAAGGACGCCAACATGATGTGATTGTTCGACGCCGCTCACGAGTTCGATGATTCGGGTTCGAAGGCGACGCCGAGGAAGAGATTGGTGAAGAAGAGTGGGGACAGAGAGAGGACGCCCGATTTTGGGATTGAAGATGAAAACCAGCGTTCATGAGAGATGAGTTTGCGAGCGAGCCGCCATCGTCGCAGGAGCGGAAGGGTCGAAGGAAGATGGGTTTAGAAAGAAAGAGAAGAAATTGAAGGGGGATAAGAAGTTTGATAAGGGAGGAAGATGAGCTCGAAGGGTGGGAGCTTGTCGGCGATTTATCCCGGCCGCGATCGCGAGATGAAGGAGTTCGGGATACGGTTGCGGGGGCGGATTCTCGAGGATGACCAAGAAGGTGTTAGGACTATGGATGACGATAACTTCATAGATGATACCGGAGTGGATCCCACCGACCCAGACGGCAGCTGACAACGAAGGCTTTATTGGGGATGCGCCACGGCTTGAGAAGGGCCACGAACTAGAGAGTCTCTTGATATTTTGCTTGGCAAAGCAGCCTCTTACAATCCGCAGGTGAGGTTCTTTGGGTCGAGGGGTGCCAAAGAGAAGTGGCTCGCAGTGAGGTTGACACCGCTAGAGCGATCCTCGGGCAAGCGTATGCCGCCATTACAAATTCGAGGAGATTTTGTTTGCCGTAATTCAAACCGAATCAAGGCATGGTAACAAGAAGGAATCTAATATACCGATGGCAAGGCGTAAGACTTTGTTCGTGGGTCATGCAAGAGATTCACCAATTTATCACTAACTAACAAAAAGACTAAATGTACACTAATTGAAAAATTGAGGGCCCAAATGAGTAATTTTGAAAGTTAATGGACTAAAAGCATAAAAGTTTGAAAGTCCAAAAACCAAAATATTGGTTTTGCCTTGATAAAAAGTAATGGCAACACTATACTAGTGACAATGTAAACATAACCTCCGCATAACGCCTCCTACACTCTCAAAGTTTTGGTACAATTCCCACCGTTGTTTACACTCTACAACACAACCCACATTTACATAGATATTCCATGTTGACAGGCTGAATTTGACAATCTTCAATACCCAAAGAATCTAAACACAACATTCTCTTATGCACTCAATGATATACACTGCAGCAGTTCTCACGTCACCCCCCCATAAGCCACAATTGTAGTTGATAGGCGAGGAATTGCCCACAACCGGCGAGTTTTGAGCTCGTGCCCGTCGATAACAGGAAGAACTTGACCTCGGATTGAAGAATTGGCTCAGTGCTGCAGCCCAAACAGTGAAGCTAAGGTGGTGTTGGAATGGAACATAAGTGCAACCTACATACAGGATAATATTACAAGGCAAAACAGTCCTTCCTTTTCGATTAACACTCCTAAAGCATATCAAGGCCCTGCAACTCCTCTTCTACGAAAGCCCCCCCTTCTATGCTGAAAGAATTAACTCATACAGCTACTAATGGCGAGGAGTTGGGGCATACTCATCGATACGTGGGGCAGTGTGTTCCGAAGGAATCAGTCACAGTAACCTGATGAAGCTTTTAGTTATTGCAGATGCAACTGCAGCGATGCCGGTTATGTGGGTTCGTATGGAGCACTTCATTGACAATACTCTTTGTACTTACTCGTAGGCAAGTCTCCAAGCCGACCTTCAATTGAATCCCCAGATGAACAATTGCATCGATAACCTGTCACCTAAACACGCATTAGCAACAATCCATTCTTATTAAGGAAAAGAATCAAGAGACAAATTCATCAACAAAAAATAAAAATAAAAAATCAACCCATTAGGATGATGAAGCTAAAATATTATAACCCAACTCCCAACAAAATAATATTCTTCTCCCCTTTAAGAAGCCTTTTCCTTTTCCTTTGTCTTTTTTTTTTTTTTTGTTTATAACTTCCTTTTCCTATTGTTCTCTCCAGCAATAACAAAACAACAGTACCAAGTGATCACCATCTCAGTAAATCCCAACAGTTCTAATAAAGCACAAATTCTTGTGTACTAACACAGAAATCCAAAGTTTGACAAGATTACAGGAAAAGCCCTTTTCTATGCTAGGCTCAAAATAGAAAACATGTATGGTATTTTTACAAACAATTCTAATAGAATACTAGGACATGATACCTATGCTCTTCAATCTTATTTAAATCCAACAAGAAATAAGATACAGGGAACAAATCCACAAAACAGTTCCAATTAGAGGACATATATACCTGCATTCTTCAGCAGTCATCAGCATGTCCTCACACTCAGGCAAGTGTTAAGAAAAAATCATTACTGTGAAATATATTACAAGTGCAATTTGGTACAACTCAGCACACAATCCAAGGGATGGGAGAAAAATTGACCTGGCTGAGAGTGCACAAGTTAAGAGTTTGTTTCTACCTTGTACAAGTCAAATATGTTAACACACAGTCCGCCCGCCTTCTAGCTAACACGGCGAGGGTTGAAGTTGTTTCAGCCGTTGGACGACTTGCTTCATTGTAGGTCTGATAGAAAGAGAATCAACTGTACACATAACAGCCAAGTGCAGCGTCTCGACCAAACTATCATGGGGACCAGCATCCCACAAGCCCGTAGTGAAGAACTCCTTCGCCCGACCTTGTCGCAGAAGCATGCATGCCCAGGCAACGATGTTGAAACCATTTCCATAGGAAGAGAAGGATGGATCCAAAACTTTCTTATCTGATATCAACTCAAGTAGCACAACACCATAACTGTACACATCTGCCTTATCAGACACCCGACAAGTCATTGCATATTCTGGAGCAACATACCCAAATGTTCCAGCAACTCCGGTGGTTGCATGAGTTTCAGATGTTCCCAGAAGCCTAGCCAATCCAAAGTCAGACAAATACGCATTGTGGTCATTGTCCAACAAAATGTTACTTGGCTTGACGTCGCGATGGAGTATCCGTGGTACACACTGATCATGCAGATAAGCAAGTGCGCGAGCAATATCTATAGCAATCTTATGAAGTATTTTCCAATCCACTGCTCTCTCAGACCTCTCCTGTATAAATTTTTCCAGATTACCACCAGGAAGATAATTATAAATAAGGAACATCTCTGTCTCGCTGGCATGGTAACCAATTAAAGTCACAAGATTCTGGTGGCGCACCCTTCCAAGGGTCTTAATCTCCGCATGGAATTGTTGAATCCCTTGAAAGCGACCAACAGATAGCCGCTTTATTGCGAGTAGAACACCAGGAGAGACCTCAGCCTTGTATGTGGCTCCAAAACCTCCATTTCCAATACAATTACTAGCATTAAAACATCCCGTCGCCCTCACAACATTCTCAAATGTCAATGGAACTCCAATTTCAGTAAAAATCTTTACTTCTCTTCTTCTTTCGGAGCCCCCAACCCTGGATCTTGGCGTGCATTTTCTAGTATATAGAAAGAGAACGACAAGAGCCAGAAGAACTGAAACGATGGCTGATGCAGATGTTATTGATGCGATCTCAATAGAATTAAACCTCTTACTCCCACTTCGTTTACTCACGCTTCCTTGCGGAGAGTCTGCAGAATATTGCGAAACACTGCTCCCTGGAACATCTGATGGTGGGACTGATAGTGCAGATAAATGGCAAGGCTGAAGGAAAGGATTTCCAAGGACACTGCTGCACTTCAACACATTATCATTAAAAGGAAGAGCTCCAGACAGGTTATTGAAGGAGACGTTGAACTCAGAAAGCGATCTCACAGCAGCCAGACCAGTGGGTATGTTCCCAGAGAAATTATTGTTGTTGAGCAGAAGAACTGACAGATTCCTTAAGTTCACCAAATCTTCAGGAATCTCACCAGAGAGAGAGTTGGAAGATAGTTCCAATACCTCCAGAGACTGCAACTGTCCCAAGTTGGATGGGACACCACCAGTCAGCTTGTTACCGGCCAAAGAAAGGTACTTAAGACTCTTTGACTGGCATAAACTTAATGGAATTTGACCTTGCAATTTGTTCCAGCTCAAATCAAGACTAACAAGCGACGTCAAATTCCCAAGACTTTCAGGCACTGATCCATTAATCAAGTTCATAGAAATGTTTAGCAGCTTAAGAGATCTGCACCCTGAACCAATATCCGAAGGAATTGAACCAAATAATTGATTTCTGCTAACATCAGTGATCATTCCGCTCACTCCATCACATTTTTCAAATAAATTTCCAGGGAATGGTCCAGTGAGCTTATTTCCACCAGCAAGAAAAGCATACACTGTCTGCGCCCCTAATCTTTTGGGTGAGATTGGCAGAGGTGGAAGAGAACCAGTAAAGTTGTTGCCACCAAAATTATGAAAAATCCCAACAGTTCCACTCACTCCCAATGATGGCAACTGGGTCGCAGTCTGAGTTCTAAATACGAAATAGGCTGAGTAGGCAGACATTGGGTCATATGACTGCGCAAGATAAGCATCCAAGGAAGGTATCTGTGGACAAATACCGTAGTTAAAAATCGGGATGGAGCCAGAAAAGAGATTCCTACTCACATCAAGCACGGCCATACAGGAAACCGGAAGCTTTGCATCAAGCTCCCCCGCCAACCTATTTCCACTCAAATCAAGAAAATACAGATTCTTACACTGAACGAATACTTCTGGTACAACCCCAGTGAAAATATTCTGGCCTAAGTTAACCATCTCCAAGCTTTCACAAGTACCCCAATCTGTTGGAATCTCGCCTTCGAGAGTTGCCCTGGGTGCCCAAATCACCTTCAGTTTTGGAAGTGTGGTTATCTCCACTGGAATGCCACCTTGGAAATAATTAAAATCATCATCAGTTGCATTCGATAACTGAGAGTAAGATACAAAGCCCACGTCCACAATAGGTTTCAGAGGATCATATGCGCTCGAAAGCACAAGCACCGACAACTCCGCACATTTACCAAGATCGGCAGGTAGAGGGCCACTTAAACTATTCCTCGACACATCCAGCAGTTTAAGATTCATAAGTTTACCAAGTTCAGCTGGAATGGAGTCTTCCAACATATTCGAATACAGCTGCAGCGATTGCAGTTGGCTGCAATTCCCCAAGCTAGGCGGGATGCCACCGACGAGGTAATTCCCAGATAGGTCAAGATGTTCTAGGCTCCAGCAGCTAGTTCCGATTTCCACCGGTACAGACCCACCAATATGATTAAGAGACAAGTACAATCCCCTCAACTTGGAAAAACTTCCAATAAAAGCAGGTATAGACCCATTCAATTGGTTCCCAGCAAGATTCAGTACTTCCAATTCAACACATTTCGAAAGCGATCCCGGAATCTCTCCGAAAATCCTGTTAAACCCTAAATTCAGCACTCTCAAACCCCTCAATTCACCAATCCCAACAGGCAAAATTCCAGTGATCAAATTCCCCTCTAAGTCAATCACTTGTAAACTCTTCAACACTAAAATCTCAACAGGAATCTCACCAGTAAACCCATTAAAGGGCATCGACAAAACCCTCAACCCACTCAATTTCCCAATCAAAGGTGACAACTTTCCCCCCAATTTCCCGAAACTCCCCCCACAACCTCTCCTAATCCCAACCCCATACAAAGGGAACCCATCAAATTTCGAACAAGAAACATCACCAGTAAAATTACCTCCAACCACCCCTCCGCCGCCGCGACCGCCGCTCACATTGAGCCCGACAACTCTGTAATTCATATCACAGAGGACCCCAAACCAGGAACAGTGATGCCCGGCGCCATCAGAACTCCACCCAGAGAGAATCCCACCAGGATCCGAGACCGAGCTCTTGAACTGCACCAAAACCGACCTCTCTGGATCAACCTCCCGAGCTCCAACATTCGAGAACACAAGGAGTAGTAGATCGAAGAATAGGAGAGTACATAGTAGGGTTTTATCGAAAGGGAGCCATTTCATCGCAGACAACCAGCGCATCTCTCGAGAGTGGGCGAAATTTTCGGATAATCAGGTCGGATCGAGAGAAGCCCTAACAAATCAGACCGAACAGTGGAGATGAGAGAGCGAATTTGGGGTTTGGAGTGAAGAACAGTGCACGTAGAGAGAGAGTGAAACCCTAACCCTAATTTGGAGTCGAGTCGAGTAGTACTTTTGGAAAAACGCGTTTTTCTTCGTCCTTGTGTTGTGTTGTTGTGTGTGTGCTCTCTCTCACTCTCTCTTTTTCTGGAAAGTGATGGAGTGACGCAGTTCCCCGTACGTGCCTTTTCGACGCAATGGTTTTGATCTTTCCGAGTGACATCGCGATTCGTATATATAAATCTTGATGCAAGATCTAAAGGGTACCACCGACTGTTAGGAAAGTCAATCTTAGTCGGACTTTTTCTTCTTCTTTTTTCTGCAGTGGTGGGGCCCGCAAGAATGACACTCGGGTCACGTTGCCGGTCAGTTAATGCATCAGCCGTCAACGCACAGCCAGCCAGTCAATGTACACGTGGCAGTTTGCGGTTCGGACACATAAGCTGTATCTCTCTTGCTTCGCTTGTGCAACGTATTTTCGTTGCGGAAAATTCTTGATAGAGTGTTCGGCACAGCCGCATAGTGATGTGTTGGAATTCATCAACACGTACATTTTCTTTTGAAATATCTACATGTATATCTATAATAAACGAGCCTTTTATGTAGCTAATTTTAAGTTCTTAACTAATTTAAATTATGAAAACAATAATGCCTCAATCATGAATTACTTGATCAATTATATAAATCAAACTTTTCTAAATTCCTTAGTACCAAATTTTTGTTGGAGGGTGGGGGGAGATGGGGTATTCCTTATTTGGACGATGCTAAATTATACATACTTTTGGTACAGACATTTGATACACAACAGTATTGAAAGATACACTATTGTGTATATGTACCAAAAGTATGTCAAAAAAATTATTTTCCTTAATTTAATATATCACATGCATGTAAATCTTGCTTACACAAAGACACTGAGTTGGGTCAGCTGTAAATAGAGCTTATCATGGGGTATGGGCCTTGCCCGGCCCAAGCCCATGGACAAATAATTGGGCTAAAATAGCCATTTTCAAAAAAAGCTCGGCTCGGGCTCAAGCCCGATTGCCCATTTTTAAAGTGGGTCATATTTAGGCCAACTTAAAAAGTCCGAGCCTAGTATGAGTCTAGCCCGAATTTAAGTTGAGAACTAATATATTTTAAAATAAATAAAATTTTATGTGAAATTTAGTCATAAGACCTTAATGCACACATTCTATAATGTTTACCATTTTGAGTTACATCACTTTTTTCATAAAAATGTATATATAATACATACATAGAAATACAAATGGTGTTGAAAAAGTCAATAAAGAAATTTATGAAATGAATAAATAATTTATTTTTTATATTTTTAATTAAGAAAAATATATATGGGTTTAATAGACTGAGCTTGGGATTTAAGTTTTTTACATGGGTTGAGGTTTGGAATTATGTATAAGCCCGCATATATATAGCGGGTTGGGCTTGGATTAAGTTTTAAGGCCCGAGCCCGATTGGGCTCGACCCATGAACAAATTGTGATCTAATCTTCTATATATTTAAACTTATCCTATGAATGACAAACATTTAACAAAAGCAAAGTTATCTTATCTTGGCCAAATTTATTCATATCATCTCTCTTATTATAAATATGCTTATTCTTGAAGAAAAGGTAAAACGAAATCGAAGTATGATGGTAATGCCATCTATGATTGGAGTATTGATGGTCTTTCCTAATATCAAATTATTGAGGTTGTCCTTAAAATGCATATTTATGCTAAAGCTAGTATTCTCCAAAATCATACCGAACCTCGACAACGCTAAAGCCATTGTTTGTGGTTTCACCGCCAATTATATGGTTGGTGGCATTATGTCATGGATGAAGATGAGCGTGAAGCTATTACAAACCACCTTAAAACAGATGCCTTAAATAATCCCATTATCAACAATAATGGAGATTGGGTTTATGATTCTCGTGAATCATCTTATGGCGCCATTATTTGGCAATTTGTTGGTCATGTTTCCTCTATAAATGAAAAGATCCGTGATCAACTTCAAAATCTCGATGTCGAACCTTAAATGATTATCGATGGTATAAAGATACATTCTTTTCAAAATTATATTCTTTAACAAAAGCATGATGAATCTTTCTCGAAAGAAAGATTTATTGCCGGATTACCTCCTTATTTCACGCTAAAATAAAAGATTTCATCAAAGAGCATTATAATAATACTCTTGCTGATCTCTCTTATGGCGACATCACCCAATCATTCAAACTTGTGCTCTCTCCATCTGTAATGACCTACGTTTAAATCGCCAAATCCAAAAGGAAAAATCAACTTTGAAACATGATCTAGGCAATTTCGTTTTGATTTTGGCCAAGATATTGATGTTTCTAAGTATCTTACTCCACAACGCCGCATTAAACGTCAAAATAAATCATCGCATTTTTATAAACCTCCTTATTATAAACATCCTCCTCGTTTTCCTTCTCGTCGTCGATCTTCCTCTTATGCCTTTAAACCATCACCAAAAGGTGATCCTCACACTGCTTCAAATGTTTGCTATAAGTGTGGCAAGCCTGGGCATTATGCAAATAAATGCCGAACTATCCCTACAACAAAGAAAGTCCATCATGTTGCATTTTCTTCACCTTCCACTTCTGATAATGAATGTCACTGTGTGTCTAATCTTCCACACACTTCTTCCTCTTCGTCTGAAGTTGAAATCAATGTTTTAACTGCTCATGAAGAACTTCTTCTCTCTATCGGAGAACAAATTTCTGATCCTTCTTTAAAACTTAAATATTTTACTGAAGTAATTACCAACGCTAATCCTCCTACTACTGAGGAATTCCTTCCACCTTCTCTCAGCAAAAAACAAAAACAATTTAAAGACCATATCACTAATGATAACTCTCATCTTAATTTTGCAAGTCTCATGGAAATTGTCAACAAAAAACCTAAACATGTTACTATTCAATCTCTCATAGTTCGAGGTAAATCAATTAAAACATGAAATTAAGCAACTCACCTCTCGTATTACTACCTCTTGAACAACCCGAAGTTGAAGCTCATTATAGCTTTGATTCTAACAATATATTTGTAGAAAGCATTTCTAAATCTTCCAGCTTTCACAGATGGCATACGCCAATTACTTTTACAAATAAAGGATTTTCTCAGTAAAATGTAATGCATTAATTGATTCTCGTGCCGATTTAAATTGCTTACGTGAAGGATTTATCCCCATCCATTATCGTAATATTAGCAAAAATCTTCATAGCATATCTCGTGGCTAATGGCCAAAGTGCACGAATAAAGTATGAAGTTTCTCTTGCTCATATTTGTCATCAAGGATCTCGTATCCCTCTAACCTTTATTATTATTCCAGACTAAAACAAGATATGTTATTAGGAACACCATTTCTAAGAAAAATACAACCATTTTCCGTTTCGAAACCGGTATTTCTACTACTCTCAAGGCAAATCTCTTCACTTTGCCTTTATCCAACCTCCACAAGATTCTTTTGTTAATCTTGTAGTTCATCAAATTGAGTATAAAAATACTCACATCCAATTTCTCAAACACGAAATACTCCTCTTAAAAACTGAGCAAATCCTTCAATCGCCTATTTTTAAAAATAAGCTTGAAGCTTTCCAAACCTCTTTACAACAACAATGTTGTTCTGATATTCCTCTCGCTTTCGGGTCTAGAAAACAACATATTGTTCATCTGCCTCTATATTTCGATTTCACCGAATCAAAATTCCTACAAAAGCAAATCCATCTCAAATGACTTCTCGTCTCGAGAGAAATTTGTCAAAAAGAAATTACTTGAATTACTTCATAAAAAATTAATTACTCCTCTCAATCTCCTTGGAGTTGTACTTGCATTTTATGTAGAAAATGCTCCTCGAACTTGAACGAGGAGTTCCTCGCCTTGTTATAAACTATAAACCTCTTAACAAAGTCTTAAAGACTATTCGCTATCCCCCGCCTAATAAATCTGATCTCTGTTAAAAGCTACTACGTCTGCAGTAGTTTTTTTCCAAATTTGATTTAAAATCGGATTTTGGCAAATACAGATTCATCCTTCGATCGCTATAAAACCGCTTTTAACACACCATTTGGCCAATACCAATGGAATGTTATGCCTTTTGATTAAAAAATGCTCCTTCCGAATTTCAAAAATTATGAATGACATTTTTAATCCTTATTTCTCTTTTATTCTTGTTTATATTGATGATCTTTTAGTTTTCTCTCCATCTATTGACCAACATTGGAAACATCTTTATATATTTTCCTCCTTGATAAAAAAGAATGGTCTTGTTTTATCAAAAACAAAAATGCATCTTTTCCAAACTACGCTTACCTTCCTTGGTTTCAAAATATCCAATCAAACCCTTACTCCCGTAAATAGAGTAATTGCGTTTGCCAATAAATTTCCGATCGATTATGTGATCGTCACCAATTGCAAAGATTTTTGGGATGTCTTAATTATCTCTCTCGATTTTTACAAAGATGTTGCAATTGATCGACAATGTCTTCAAGATTTATTATCTTCCAAAAACTTTCATTGGACACTTAATCACACTAAAGCTGTCCAATTGATTAAGCAAAAAGTTCAATCCCTTCCATGCCTTCATTTGGCAATTCCACAATATTTTAAAATTGTCCAAACCGATGCTTCTGATATTGGTTATGGTGGTATACTTTTACAAAGACCACCTTCTGGTAAAGAGCACCTAGTTTGTTTTACTTCTAAAACATGGAAAGATGCTCAAATAAAATATTCTACATTCCAAAAAGAAGTTCTTGCTATTGTTTTATGTGTTCAAAAATTCCAAGCTGATTTGTTAAATCAAAATTTTTTGATTCGTGTTGATTGTCAATCTCATAAATCTATCTTTTCCAAAGATGTAAAAAATTTAGCCGCTAAACAGATTTTTGCAAGATGGCAAGCTATATTAAGTATATTTGACTTTGATATTGAATATATACCAGGTAACACCAATTCACTTCCTGACTTTTTGTCTCGCGAATTTCTTACAACCCCTTCTGTGCACTTTTTACGAGATCATGTCTAAGAAAGCCGCTCTCCGCATCTACCGTCTCTTCCAATCGCTTTAAGCCATTAGAGACTCCAACCTAATTGTTCTTATCTTGCCACTAGCCAACATCTTATATGCCTCCTAGAACCATCTCTTTCCACTAAACCACTAGCTACTCAAATAGCATGTACCATACCTCCAGGCCTCCATTTTATTCCAACTCGCCCTCTCATGCATCCATCACGTTTTACGAAAACATTCTCATATCCACCCATTCTCGTGCATTTTGACCATTTATCTAGAGAGAATTCTCATTGAAATTGACTATTCCAAATTCAAGATTCAAAGTCTTATCTCATTGATGAATGGTGTGAAAATTATAAATTTATAACAAAAACTCCATTTGTCTATAAAGACATTTCAATCATAAAAGATACACCAAAATGACCATTGCTTTAAGCTATCAAGACTACATTGCAAATGACCTGGCAAAATATCTTATTTTTCAAAGATCCTAATCATCATTCCCGGTATCTCTCCTTTCGAGCAAATTGCCGGACTTCTTTTCCCCAATGGCGGCTTACTAGTTGGTGGAATAAGTTTGGTCCTCATGAATTTATCTTCCTGCTCGTGTCCAAGAGCAATTCAAAAAGGATAACCTCTCCATTCTCCAATTTCTATGTAAATATACTATTCCATGGATTCTCAAATGGAATTATGGAACATCTCCTATCATCGCATATGATTCTATGACCAACAAAACCAACCACGTTTACTTATCTCAAGATATCTCCTGCAAATGGTGGAATAAATTTAACTATAAAGTGCCTTTGCTACAACAAGTATCTCCTTCTACACCAAAAACACCCCTAAACGGCTACATTCCCATCCACTTCCTCATCATTCGCAGATGTTGTCTCAAAACCAAGTCCTTCTTCGACATGGCATTGATTCTTGCCAAGCTTCAACAAATGGAAGAAGATAATAAATTGTTGCGTCAACAAATTGAAACCGATAATAAACAATTACGGCATGAATTTGAACAGTTACTTCAAGGTGTTCATCTTCTCGCCGAAGAGTGCATCTTTACGATGATCTACCCACGATGATATTCCTCTTGCACTACAACAACATTTGGTTGAGCACTTTTTATCTCTCCTTTACTTTAATGGTGTAGATATTATCTATTCACCTATTATTGTTAAAGGTTGCCACCTCTTCTTACGCCAACCTTTTTGTTCTTTAGTTGTTCACATGGCTAATATCGCCGCTTTGTACATCGAAGATACAAGTTATCTCCTCGCACTTTGGTACCTCTAAATTGTCCACATATCACCATATTTATTGACTTCCATTAGTATTCGCTTTTCAATACGTTTTCACCCCACTGGGAATTTATCCATAATTCACCTGCTACTAATTCTGTCATCTTATTTGTTCACGCATCAGCCTTACCATTAACCAATGTCTGACGCGTGTCCAGCTTCCCTCAGCCCATGCCATCCATCTCGTTTCAAGCACGGCTTCCTATCATAATTTCCACTTTGGTTATTAGTGATAGCCATGGATTGTGTCCCCTTCTTTTCAAAAAGACAAGCGAATCTTAACTTTGCTTTTTTTCAAAGGTCAAGTTATCGCTTTACTTTACCTTTTGCATGTACTATTTTGCTTTTGCTTTTGTTAAATGTTTGTATTTACTTTTTCAAAGGGCAATCGTCTTGTTCAATCTTGACCCTTCCTTTTACGAAGAGTCGGTTGTAGGATTGCTTTTACACAAAGCAATGCGTCTATATATAGGTTTGTGTTATGTTGTATAAGGCATCGAGTCTTAAATATGTTTTAGTAAATCTCTAAGAAGTCTCTCTCTATGTTTATGATGAAGTATTAATGAAATTTGAGTCTTTCTATTATCTAGCTAAAGTTCCCTGGTTTTATATAAGTAGTCCTATCGAGTTTCAGAAACCAAGTACCACATCTCCATTTCACCTTAAACTCAACAGATAAAACTCACGATAATGTAAGGTGAAATGGAGATGCGGGTACTTGGTTTCTGGAAACTCGCAGGACTTCTTATATAAAACCAGGGGAACTTTAGCTAGATAATAGAAAGACTCAAATTTCATTAATACTTCATCATAAACATAGAGAGAGACTTCTTAGAGATTAACTAAAACAAACTTAAGACTCGATGCCTTATACAAAGATAACACAAACCTATATATAGACGCATTGCTTGTGTAAAAACAATCCTACAACCGACTTTTCGTAAAAGCAAGTGGTCAAGATTGAACAAACTTTGCCCTTTGAAAAAGTAAATACAAACATTTAACAAAAGCAAAAGCAAAAGCAAATAGTACATGCAAAAGGTAAAGTAAACAGTAACTTGGCCTTTGAAAAAAAGCAAAGTTAAGATTCGCTTGTCTTTTTGAAAAGAAGGGGACACAATCCATGGCTATCACTAATAACCAAAGTGGAAATTAGGATAGGAAGCCCGTGCTTGAATGATGGATGGCATGGGCTGCAGGGTGGACACGTCCAGAGACATTGATTAATGGTAAGACCGATGCGTGAACAAATAAGATGACATAAATTGGTAGCAGGAGAATTATGGATAAATTCCCAGTGAGTGGGTGAAAACGTATTCAGAAAACGGAATACGAATGGAAGTCAATAAATATGGTGATATGTGGACAATTTAGGAGGTACCAAAGTGCGAGGAGATAGCTTGTATCTTCGCAGTCCAAGCGAAGCGTATATTAGCCATGTGAACAACTAAAGAACAAAAAGGTTGGCGATGTAAGCAGAGGTGGCAACCTTTAACAATAATAGGTGAATAGATAATATCTACACCATTAGAGTAAAGGAGAGATAAAAAGTGCTCAACCAAAGGTTGTTGTAGTGCAAGAGGAATATCATCAGTGGGTCGTCATCGAAAAGATGCACACTTCGAGCGACGAGAAGATGAACACCTTGAAGTAACCTGTTCAAATTCATGCCGTAATTGTTTATTATCGCTTTCAATTTGTTGACGCAACAATTTATTATCTTCTTCCATTTGTTGAAGCTTGGCAAGAATCAATGCCATGTCAGAAGAAGGACTTGGTTTTGAGACAACATCTCTCGAATGATGAGGAAGTGGATGGGAATGTAGCCAGCTTTAGGGGTGTTTTTGGTGTAGAAGGAGATAATCGTTGTAGCAAAGGCAGCTTTATAGTTAAATTTATTCCACCATTTGCAGGAGATATCTTGAGATAAGTAAACATGGTTGGTTTTGTTGGTCATAGAATCATATGCGATGATAGGAGATGTTCCATAATTCCATTTGAGAATCCATGGAATAGTATATTATGATGATCATCGCCTAATGATTAAGAGACAAGTACAATCCCCTCAACTTGGAAAAACTTCCAATAAAAGCAGGTATAGACCCATTCAATTGGTTCCCAGCAAGATTCAGTACTTCCAATTCAACACATTTCGAAAGCGATCCCGGAATCTCTCCGAAAATCCTGTTAAACCCTAAATTCAGCACTCTCAAACCCCTTAATTCACCAATCCCAACAGGCAAAATTCCAGTGATCAAATTCCCCTCTAAGTCAATCACTTGTAAACTCTTCAACCCTAAAATCTCAACAGGAATCTCACCAGTAAACCCATTAAAGGGCATCGACAAAACCCTCAACCCACTCAATTTCCCAATCAAAGGTGACAACTTTCCCCCAATTTCCCGAAACTCCATCCACAACCTCTCCTAATCCCAACCCCATACAAAGGGAACCCATCAAATTTCGAACAAGAAACATCACCAGTAAAATTACCTCCAACCACCCCTCCGCCGCCGCGACCGCCGCTCACATTGAGCCCGACAACTCTGTAATTCATATCACAGAGGACCCCAAACCAGGAACAGTGATGCCCGGCGCCATCAGAACTCCACCCAGAGAGAATCCCACCAGGATCCGAGACCGAGCTCTTGAACTGCACCAAAACCGACCTCTCTGGATCAACCTCCCGAGCTCCAACATTCGAGAACACAAGGAGTAGTAGATCGAAGAATAGGAGAGTACATAGTAGGGTTTTATCGAAAGGGAGCCATTTCATCGCAGACAACCAGCGCATCTCTCGAGAGTGGGCGAAATTTTCGGATAATCAGGTCGGATCGAGAGAAGCCCTAACAAATCAGACCGAACAGTGGAGATGAGAGAGCGAATTTGGGGTTTGGAGTGAAGAACAGTGCACGTAGAGAGAGAGTGAAACCCTAACCCTAATTTGGAGTCGAGTCGAGTAGTACTTTTGGAAAAACGCGTTTTTCTTCGTCCTTGTGTTGTGTTGTTGTGTGTGTGCTCTCTCTCACTCTCTTTTTCTGGAAAGTGATGGAGTGACGTAGTTCCCTGTACGTGCCTTTTCAACACAATGGTTTTGATCTTTCCGAGTGACATCGCGATTCGTAGCCTTTTATGTAGCTAATTTTAAGTTTTTAACTAATTTAAATTATGAAAACAATAATGCCTCAATCATGAATTACTTGATCATTTACATAAATCAAACTTTTCTAAATTCCTTAATACCAAATTTTTGTTTTGAGTGTTACATGTTTATCAGGGAGTAAGCTAATTTTATTCCTTATTTGGACGATGCTAAATTATACATATTTTTCTAAATCCTTAAACATTTGATACACAAGGGTTGGAGGGAAGGGAGAAAGATACACTATTGTGTATATGTACACAAAAGTATGTCAAAAAAACCAAAAGTCATTTTCCTTATTTAATATAATATATCACATGCATGTAAATCTTGCTTGCACAAAGACAATGAGTTGGGTCAGCTGTAAATAGAGCTTATCATGGGGTATGGGCCTTGCCCGGCCCAAGCCCATGGACAAATAACTGGGCTAAAATAGCCATTTTCGAAAAAAACTCGGCTCGGGCTCGGGCTCGAGCCCGATTGCCCATTTTTAAAGTGGGTCATACTTAAGCCAACTTAAAAAGTCTAAGCCTAGTCCGAGTCTAGCCCGAATTTAAATTGAGAACAAATTATGAAATTTAGTCATAGGACCTTAATACGCACGTTCTATAATGTTTACCATTTTGAATTACATCACTTTTTTTCATAAAAATGTATATATAATACATACATAGAAATACAAATGGTGTTGAAAAAGTCAATAAAGAAATTTATGAAATGAATAAATAACTTATTTTTTATATTTTTAATTAAGAAAAATATATATGGGTTTAATAGACTGAGCTTGGGCTTTAAGTTTTTTACGTGGGCCGAGGTTTGGAATTATGTATAAGCCCGCATATATATATATATATATATATATATAATGGGTTGGGCTTGGATTAAGTTTTAAGGCCCGAGCCCGATTGGGCCGACCCATGAACATATCTAGTTGTCCATCCACATATTTTACAACAAAACAATATATCCTCTTCAATGAGGTATTTGTGCTCTACTTCAAAATATATATATATATATATATATATATATATATATATATATATATATATATATATATATATATATATATATTTGTGCTCGCTAGTCAGTAGACACTAGTGAGTAGGCATATCTAATGACTACATTTCTAGTGAACTGATAAATACTAACATCATATTTATGGTCTCGATTCTAACATCATCATTCACACTTAGGAAATGGTCCCTTCCCGTTTTTTGTCAGTCCGTTTAAAAATACGGACAATTTTTTTTTTGACAAACATACGGGACGTACAATTTTTTTTGTCCGTTTAAAAATACGGGACGGGTTCGACCAAAAACGGTACCCGTTTGTGATTAATTTGAAGGGCATATAAGTAATTTCACAATGTATTTAAAGTTTTTAACTTTTATGAGATTTATGATTTATCATTTCATTTTATTTTTATCTCATCTCTGTCTCGTGATCGTTTGGCCGTCATCTCATCTCCTTCAACCGAGTTTGTTTGAAACAAACCCTAACGCCTCCGCCTCACTCCGCCTCTCTCACCATCTCTCACCGCCTCACGGCCGTCTCTCACCGCCTCACGGCCCTCTCTCATCGCCTCGCGTTTCACGGCCACGCACGGCGCGCTCTCGTCCGCCTCTCACTTCTCTTCTCACGCACGGCTCCGACCGCGACCGTCGTCTCGCTCTCGTCTCTCTCGCACTTCGAGTCCTCACGCACGGCTCCGTGGCTTGGCCGCCGTCGTCTCTCGCACTCCCGAGTCTCACTTCTCTCTCGCTCTCGTCCGCTTCTCACTCTTCTTCGCGACTGTCGTCTCTCGTTTCCCTGTCTCACTTTCTCTCTCTCTGTCCGCTTTCACTTTCTTTCGCGACTGCTGTCTCTCGTGCACTCCCGAGTCTCACTTTCTTCGATACTCCCGAGTCTCACTTCTCGCTCTCCGTCCGCTTCTCACTTTCTCGCGACTGTCGTTTTCAGACTCCGCGCGACCTTCTTTTCGCTTTCTGCTTCGCTTTCACTTCTCTTCTCGCTTTCACGCACGGCTCGGCTTCTCACACTGATGTAATTGAAGAATTGAGAGAAATAAAGGTTAGTTCCTTAATGAGTACTGATGGAAAAGAGTGGAATGTGTACATGGTGTGGTGCAAGACATTTTCTATGTACGAGATCAGTAGATGATATTCTCAATTCCGTTAAGCTCCTACCAATTGCAAGACACATGGTACATGGATGTGGGGATGGGATCCGAAAGGATCGTATACCGTGAAGAGTACACCCAATTTCAGTTTAGCTAATGGAAAAGGATTTGGAACAATAGAGTACCACCAAAGGTCAAGAGCTTCTTATGGAGGGATGTTTGTAATTACCTCCCAACAACAATGAACCTCTATGGGAAACGAGTCTCTATTGACCATATATGTCCGGTATGTAAGGCAGGTGTAGAAGATACAAAGTTTTAATCTGTCATGCAAGATACTTCAACTTAATTGATCCTCCCTTCGCACATCTCTCGAGAAAAAATAATTTGATGTTGAAGTGTTTTGTTTTTCCATGAAAAACAGGATTGTTTGAGATAGCGAGTCTTTGATTGTCCACAAACACCTATGTATTTCCTTCTTGCTTCAAACTTAGATCAATCAACACTTTCCTAAGCCACAATGCTTGATTCGCAGCGGTTGTAGCAAAGAATAAATTCAGCCATGCGGTGGATTGTGCAACAATGTCTTGCTTCTTAGAACACCAAGTGAACACCCCTGAACCTAGATTAAAACAATAACTTGAAGTACTCTTCATATCATCGTAACCACCATAATCACTGTCGAATATCCCTGCAGAACACAATTTCGATTTGCACAAAACATAACTCCAAAATTAAGTGTTCCCTTAACATATCTCATAACTCTCTTAGTTTCCTGTAAGATAAGTTTTAGTTGCACTATTAGAAAATCTGGATAAGACACTTACAACATGTAAAATATCCTGGTCTAGTTGCTTGCCGTGAGATACATGAGATAACCAACCATACTTCGGTAAAGAGTCTCGTCAACTCTTCCAAATTCATCATTCTTGCTCGACTTTTCCTTTAGACACATTGGAGTAGCCACTTCTTTGCAATGCTCCATTCTCAACTTCTTTAAAATATCTCTTGCATACTTCTTTTGACAAACAAAAAACTCATTTTGCTTTTGTTTGATCCCTATTCCGAGAAAGTAAGCCATCTCTCCCAAATCTGTCATCTCAAATGTCCTCTCGCATATCTTTTTTGAAATCTTCAACAAGATTGACATTGCTACTGTAACTGACAAGTCTTCAACATACAAAGAAACAATCACAAAATTGACTTCATCACCTTTGATGTAGAGGTAGCTTCACTTGGGCTTTTTTGAAACCCAACTTCATCGAATGCTCATCAATTCTCTTGTACCAAGCTCTGTGTGCTGCTTCAGCCCATACAAAGCTTTCTTTAGTAGTAAACTTCATCTTCATGGCCTTTGATTGCAAATCCTTCCTATTGATCGACATAAATCTCCTCCTCGAGAAGACCATTCAAAAAGCAGACTTAACATCCAGTGATACACTTTCCAAACTTTTGTGCGGCAATGGCTAGTAGCAATCTAATAGTATCCAATCTAGCAACATGATCAAATGTGTCGAAAAAATCAACACCATAAATTTGAGCATACCCCTTTACAACAAGCCTTGCTTTGTGCTTGTTGATTGAGCCATTTGCATTCAACTTAGTTCGAATACCCACTTCACTCCAATCATTTTTCTCGTCAAGGTCTTTTCACAAGCTCCCAAGTTTGGTTCTTCTCGATCATGTTCGGTTCTTCTTCTATTGCAGCTTCTCCATTTGAGATCATTTTCAAACTTTCCAAAAATTAGCAGATTCAAGAATTGCTACATTGCACCTTTGGTAAATTTCAACAAGTGATCTTGTACCTCTAATTGGAACATCATCAATCAATTCATCTTCCTTCAAATTGAAACTTTGAATTGTGAAGTAAATTTGAGGCGATTTCTCTCCATTCCAGTCCCAAATCTCATTTTCCATGAAGTGCACATCTCTACTTATTAGAATTTTCCTTGTATGAGGTTGGAAAACTCTAAAAGCTTTAGAAATTGTGCTATATCCCACAAAAATTCCAGTCGTTGCCTTTTTATCTAGCTTATCTCTTTTGATCTGAGGCACATAAATAAAACACAAGTATCCAAAAACTTTTAAATGTTTCGAGAAGGTTTAAAACCATACCAAGCTTCGAATGGTGTCTTCGCGTCTCTGCTTTTGTAGGAAGCGGTTGAGAAGAAAAACTGAAGTATGTGCAACTTCACCTCAATACTCCTTTGGAAAACTCTTCTCGTGAAGCATGCATCTAGCCATCTCTATTATTATACGATTCTTCCTCTCACTTACTCCATTTTGTTGAGGAGTATATGGAGCATAAGTTGATGTTCGATTCCACCTCCTCACAATACGTGTTGAACTGATTTGATGTGTATTCCTTGCCATTATCGGACCTTAAGGCTTGAATTTGATAGCCACTTTGAGTTTCAATCCACCGCTTAAACTTCCAAAAAGTTCCAAAGCAACTTCGACTCGAATTTAAGAAAATAAATTCAACACATTCTAGTGTGATCATCAATAAAAACAATGTAGTGCTTACTCCCATTAAGTGAATGAGTTCTTTGAGGTCCACCAAATCTGTGGATTAATTGCAGCCTTTTAGTAGCCCTCCAACTTGGTTGCTTGAAAGGAAGTCTTGTTTGCTTTCCAAATTGACATGTCTTGCAATCTGCAATTCACTTCTAAGTGAGGTAAGCCTTGAACCAACTCTTCTTTGCAAATTCAACAACTCCGTCGCATGATGAAAATGACCAAGTCTTTTGTGCCACAATTATGTGGTAGACTTAATGGTGAATAAGCCGCAATCTCCTCCTCCGAAGGATCTAGTACGAAGTTATTTCCCTTCATGTTGACTTTGAACACATCTTCTCCTTTTGAATCCTTGATTAAGCATCGATTGCTTTCAAAGATTACTTTGAAACCCCTTTCGAGTAGTTGGCCTACACTCAACAAATTTTGGTTTATGTTAGGTACAAACAATACATCTTTAATAACTTTGTACACAAACACTTTCGATTGCTATAGTTCATTTTGAGGGCCGCTAAGGGCACCCCACCGTTTCATGAAGGCACCCAACTTATTTGTAAAATTCCAAAGAAAATGGAAAAGACCATTTTGCCCCTCAGTATATATATTGATTCAAACTCCACAAACCATTTTGACAAAGAAAAAGGGGCACCCCACCACCAAGCTTGAACCATAAAGCAACATTGCGTTTGGCGAGCGTTTATCGATTCTTGCGGATTGACATCATCCGACAGTGAGGTAACAATGTTTGACAACCATATGATGGTTTGTTGGAACTGTTAAGTTGAGTAAAACTGTGAAAATGATGATTTGTTTGTCAACGTAGGGTTTGGTAATTTCCTCAAATCCGAACTTGTTTGCAGTATATAATGGAGGATTGTCTTTGCTACGGTGCAAGATGAGGTTGAACTTGAGGTAATTTTTAAATTTATTGTGTTTTTTATGAGGTTATCCGAAGTTTCTGTCGATGTGCGCGATTGTTTCGGCCTCGCAGGACCGAGATGTATAGTAATGTCTCGGTCATAGAGGACCGAGAGGTGTACGTAGGTCACGGTATGGTACGACCGAGAGTAATGAGTAACTCTCGGTCGTACGTGAGCGAGACGCTGAATAAAGTAGCGGACCTGTACAACCGAGAACTGTTTTTTGGGGTTTTTTGGTGATTGTGCTTGTACATTTTGGTTGATTATAATGTTACACTTTGTTTGTATTGCGAGTAATGCCGATTTCTACCTTATTTCCGGACTACAAGGACACGTTTACACCTTGTAGGCCATTCCCTCTGAGAAGCGACTATTTCATGGCTTCAAATGATAGGCGCGAGAACATGTTTGTGCTAGTGACAAAACACTCCGATGCCGGGGGCATTAAGTGCGGGGGGAGAGTGAAACTTGCGTGTGAGAGGTCCGGAACATATAGGGGAATGTCTCGTAGGGTAGGGAAGGGGAAAGCGGCCAAAATATCTCTCGAAATCAAGAAATGATGAAGAAGAGGAAAAGGCGAGGACCCAAACCGGTACGAAGAAATGTGGATGCCCTTTCCTTATCAACGTAAAGGAAAATGCCGACTCTTGTGGTATGTCACAAGTAATATGTGGGAGGCACAATCACCACCCGCAAAAAAACTTGGACGACCATTCATTTGCTTAAGATTGGATAAGGGGAGCAAGATGTTGTGGGGCAAATGACAAAGGGGAATGTGAAGCCAAGAGACATCCTAAATACGTTGAAGCAAAGAGATGTTAGAAACGTATCGACAATGATGACAATTATAATGCAAGACAAAAAGTCCGAAATGAGGATGCGGGTGAGAGGACTCAAATGCAACAAATGTTGCACATCTTGGAGAAGAATAAGTGGATGTCCTGGCATAGGAAGCATCCCGTTACGAATGTTGTCACCGACTTATTTTGGTCACATCCCGACTCAATAAAGTTGCTAAGGTGTTTCTCATCGGTAATTTTGATGGATTGCACGTACAAGACTAATAGGTACCGAATGCCTTTGTTGGAGATTGTTGGCATCACTTCTACGCACTTGACGTTCTCCGTTGGGTTTGCATTCATATCATCGAGAGAGTCATGCGAATTATGTTTGGGCACTTGAGAACTTGAGATCCATATTGGATGGGTGGCCTAAACCCGACATGTTTGTTACCGATAGGGACTTAGCCCTTATTAGTGCCATAGAAGAAGTTTTTCCGTCATCGTCTCACCTCCTTTGCTTCGGCACATCAACAAAGTAGTATTGGCCAAGACTAAGAAGATGTTTGGGGAGAACGATGGTTTTGCGCGTTTCATGGATAGGTGGACGAGCGTGATGTATGCCAACTCGGAGGCCTTATTCGAAGTCGGGATGAATGACCTACGTTGTGAGTTTGGGAATGTCAAAGTACTTGGACAACACATGGGTAAAGACACCTCAACACCAGCCTCCTCCCTAGTCACCGGTGCCTTCGAACGAGCCATACCTGAAAACAGTACAACATATAAGCGCATGGAACAGAACCCAAAAACATTTACAAAAAAAAAATGTTCAAATTCATCCATTTCGATGTCTCGGTCAAGCAAGTTCGTGAAACAACCCATATTTTCGGTCACCCTGCACCGACAAGGAGTCAAATATCTCGGCAGTGTACAACCGATACCAATTGAAAGTTCTCGGTTGTACACCACCGACATGGATTGACCAATTCAATTCGCCTTACTCTCGTCCTATGCCGACCGAGGCGACTCTAGCCCTCTCGACATTGTACAACCGAGAGTAGGAGCACATTCTCGGTGGTACACCACCGACACCACATTACATATCACTAATTGTAGCTCTCGTCATGTATCGGCCGAGATAACTGAAGTATTCTCGGCCATTCGTAACCGAGACACCGTGAACTCTTCCGACCTTCGTGGCCGAGACGGCGAGTTGCAAATAAATTTACCTTCTGTCTCGGCCATGCTTGGCCGAGACAATAAACACATTCTCTGGCCTGTGTGGCCGAGAAGCGCGATTTCCCAATTTTTGAACCATTGAACAAACCGCCACACACATTACAACTACTCTACCAAATGTAACTTAATTATACTATAAACGTACATTCAAACGATCGATTTCGCGCAAAATTTGTGTGTTCGACGATCTTCAACCGAGCCCTAATTTGGAGACGAAATCGGCTCGACCCCGAGCCTACAACCGCAAAAAAACTCCTACAACGAAGGAGAAACACACGGCGACGGACGGAAAACACGATTTCGGGATTCCTCTCACCGGCCGGTTGAAAACAAATGGATTCTTCCACAACGAGTTCGGTGAAGATGGTGGTGGGGGTGGTGGGGTGCGAGAGGTTTGAACGAGGGGTATTTTGGGTATTTCGGTCTAATTTTTGGGTGCCCTGTAAATTGGTTAGTGCCCACATTAATCGGGTGCCTTCATGAAACGGTGGGGTGCCCTTACGCCCTCTTCATTTTCCCTTGACCGCAATGAAGTCTCCGTTGCCAATTCGACTTTGGAGGTTATAGATGTGTCGAGCTCTTTGAAGAGATCTCGATCGAAGGTCATATGATTTGTGCAACCACTGTCAACAAGCTACTTATCGCTTGCATTACTTGAGGCGAAACAAGATGCAACAAAAAGTTGCTCCTCCTATTCTTCTTGATCAAGAACTTGGGTGCATTTTTATGTTGAAGATTGCCTTGAGTCACATTTCTTGGTGATGATTGCTTCTACATATCTTTTGATGATGTCCTCTATTCGACATTTCTCACATTGCTGGTCGTTTTCCTCCAACATTTAAAGGGTGGATGACTTTTTCTTCCACAATGTTTACAAGGAGAGAAATCGATTTTGTTCCCATACCGGTTTTAGGGGAATCAAAAACGAGTTTCCTTTCTTGTTCTTCTCATATTTCTTCCATTTTCCTCCTTGGTTGAACCGAGTTCTTGCAGCCTAATGCACTTTCAACGCCACGCTTAAGATCTCATGAGCCTTCTTTGTTCTTGTGCTTGCAAGGAACTTAACAATTATGCCAAGCTAACCTTTGATAGATTTTTAGTATTTTCCAAAGAAGAAATGGCTAATTCAAATCACATTCAGAGAACAGTCACAATAATTTTTTCAATAAATTTAGAGTCTGGAAATTTAGAGCCGAGTAATCTTACTTTGTTGGCAATGCCTAGTAATTTGTCGGAATACTCTTTGATGGTCTCCGAATCCTTCATCGTTTGTAGTTGGAATTCTCGTCTCGGATTAAAGACTTGCATTGCTCTAATCCTTTCATCTCATTCGTACCCACTCTTGAGAAAATTCCAAACTTCAAATGCTTGATTTCATTGTAATGATCCCGACAAAAACTTCTTCCGAGATCGCAAAACAACGAGGCTTTAGCCTTGGACTTTCTAGTTTTCTTCTCCTTGTTATTCTTGAGTGTGCCATTGTTGGATTTTCCCGCAATGGAGGAACTTCGTAGTCCTCTTCAACAAAGCATCCTAGAGATCACGCGCCTCTAGATATGCCTCCATCCCGTCGCCCATACATGGTAGTTTTCACCATTAAACACCGGTGGTGCTAGTGAAGTGAAGGGCTTTTCAAGTGATTCTAAATCCATGAAAGTAGAAGGATATCTAGGCCTTTCAATGGTGGATTTTACTCGATGATCGGGTCCTCAAGATGACTCAAGCTCGATACCAATTTTGAAAGAATATCAAAGTAGTAAATTTAGTTTAAAGAAGCAGAGACAAGAAACAAGAATAAAGAAGAAAGATTTATGCAAGAGTCTACAAATTTCATTTAAGATACCTTTCATGCTTTGGTGGGATACGTGTTCCCGATAGCCATAACCTACAATGGGGAGTATTCTTTTCAATCATGGCTGTCAAAGATGTTTGAAACAGCCTCAAGTGAAGTTGGTGAGTTGGTGGCTATGATAACTTGGAGTTTATGGAATAACAGAAATGCTGTGTTGTGTAGTCAACATAAACAAACGCTCGTACAAGTACTAGCTGGGGCGAAGTCATACCTCACGGCCTGGCAGAGTGTGCAAAGGGGAGTCAAACAGGGGGAGGTGCCAAGACGTATTGGTTCTTTATTAAAGGACATGAGGTCCTAAAAAGGTCGTTACGTTCCCATACTATAACTAAGGAGGCTAGTTTTTTGTCTGGTCGATTCGAGTGGTCTGTTGTGCCACCGTTTCTTGTTGATGCACTCTCACATGATTTGGAGTAATAAAGTACATCATAGTGTTACTCCAAAAAAGAAAAGAACGAAAGAAACAATTGGTCCTCAATGAGACTCGAACCCAAGACCACTTGCATGAGTAAAACATACTAGGTCATTGAACTACAACACAGTTAAAGAGATATACCGCTTTGAATTATTCTAGAAACAATTTTTAGAAGATTATCCTCAAAAGAGTCCTTTGCTAGGTAGAGATGCCCTTAGCTACGTAGAGATGCCCAAACTTAATAGATATAAGGATATTCTTGAAATGTTCATTCCCACCTAAACACTCCATCTGAACACAAATATAAGTCCTTTAAAGTAAGCGCATAAAAATTAAGACAACCTTAATTACAAGTGTTATTTATATATACGTCATTTGACATTAAATGAATTGAAGAATCATAAATATTTAAATTGTATAAAGGTATAATTGATAAAAAAAAAAATAAATACACTCTCGAATTCTAAAAAGACTTATAATTTTAACCAATAAGTTTTTGCTAGAAATACTTATATTTTTGACTGGAGGGAGTATTACCTATAAAATTGTTGACAAAAAAAAAAAAAAAAAACCCTATTACCTAAAAAATAGAATTGAGAGACCAAAGAGTTAAAGGAGCAAAAGATGCTTGGCTCAGGCATGGCAGGAAACTAGACAATAGATGCTTGGGGTACCCACTTTAGATATTGACTTTGACCACCACCAGTAGGACACCATTTAATACACATTGAACACGTATCTTGAGTTGTATCAACGGCTTCCTTACCAATATTTCTAGAACACCCACCAAATCACTTGATGGTCGAAAACCCACCCCACGACAAGAAGATCATGAGTTCAAGTTTTAAGCTCTCAGTGTACCAAAAGTACGTAACAAAAATCTTTTTACCTATTCCTTGACATCAAATGGCCACAGCAACTCAGAAGACAGCTCTCAGTGTACAGTTTAAAGATCCAACGACGATGATAGCAGAATGAACAAACTTGGGAAGGCTGAAAGATAGAAACCCAAGATTTCATGTTAAAGCAACTTTGAAGGAATAAATCAAAGAGCTTAAAAACTACAAAACAACCAATGACCAAAAGCAAAATGTATT
This sequence comes from Stephania cephalantha, assembly GCA_039657325.1. NCBI lineage: Eukaryota > Viridiplantae > Streptophyta > Magnoliopsida > Ranunculales > Menispermaceae > Stephania > Stephania cephalantha. The sequence continues at coordinate 8,927,936 of CM077573.1, read as the reverse complement.
TCCGCATATGCTTATCTTCATTTATTGACACTTTCATAGTTCTCACAGAATTACAAGCAGATAAAGCTCTTGCAATAGAACTGATCATATTGGTTCGAAACATCACAGCACACGCCGTTCGCGCTGTTTGTTACATGCATTATCAATGAAGCTGGCCTGTCGACATCCCTTAAATACCATGCTAGCTAGTGAAGGGGAAAAAATATTTGATTTCACACACAATTTTGGCTGCAAGGGAAACAGATGAAGTCAATATCATTAAACACTGTTATCATCCAAATAACGGTTAAAAAATTGTAAATGAATGGAGGTAACCAATCACAGAAGCTTGGATTTGAAGGGCGCATGTTTTATCTGTAAGCTGAAAAGAACTAGAGGGCTCCTTAAACAAGCAGAGTGAGTAGCCATCAAACAATTGTTTGACAATGTTTTTTTTTTTTTTTTGAGTAAAGTGTTTGACAATGTCATTAAAAGATAAGGATAAAGGAGATTAAAAAACTCCACGTACGAAAAGTGAAGTGGGCTGGATCTGGAGATGGCAATCACTCAACCAGCTAAAAATAAACTGGCTAGAAGATGTCTTCAAAAATATATAATACAACAACAACTAAGCCTCAATGGTCGACTACATGGATCAAACACTTTCACTTTGCTCGATTTAATGCAATTAGTGGCATGTTTTCAAAAATATAAAATACTTCTCCAAAAATAAGAATAATGTTAAATCAAAGAAGAGATACTTCAATTCTTGATTCTTTCACCGCATGTCCTTGATCATACAGCAACATAATGCATCAATTAAACTGAGAAGGAACATGAAAAGTGGCAGTTTCTAAGGATCAATAGTGGAGGAAGTGTCATCTTACTTCCAAAGACAATACAGAACTTTGGGATATCCAAAGGTTTGGATGTCAAGATAGTAATGAGCTCGAAAGGTCTTTTCGACATTAAAGAGATAAGAGCAGCAGCAAGTTTTGAATGTTAAGGATCGAAATCCCCAGGTCTGGAATTCTGGATGGATGCATTATATTCTGATCATAGGATCCAGATACCAAAAGAGTAACAGAATAGTCAATGTCACAAGTCTGAACAAGAGCATTTCCATGATACCATCTTCTATCTTGAGGGCTGTCCCACAAAAAAACTAATTATGATTCTCCATCAGCTTTTGTAGAAGAGAAACTTTTAGATGCTATTCTGGTCGCAAACAAAGCCATTGAAAGCTATGGAGTTGAGAATATGAAAAAAAAAAAATGATGTTCAAATGAGTTTTAAAAAGGCCATGACATAATCAATTGGGCTTTCCTAGAGAGAGGGGTGCTTCATAAGGGTTTAAGAGAGATGGTGCGGAAAAATAGGAGGCTACTTAAGTTCAGCATCTACTTAATTATTTGTAACCTAAGTCTGAAAAAGAAGAGAAAGGGGTCTCAGATAAGAAGACCCTACAAATCTAAGGAGTATAAAGGTGTGGCAATTGAGATCATCAAACAGAGAACATAGCCTTGGCGGCAAAATGGCACTAGAGGTTTAAGAGGGGAAAGGAAGCTCTATTGACAAAGGTAATTTCTAGCAGGCATGAGACAAAGGAAAACAGTTAGTTTGCAGGTGTTCAAAGCCACAAGCCAATTGACCAAGAAAAGTCCATGGGAACTTATCCAATCCACCAGTCGAGTAACGAAACCATTGCAACTAAAGTAGGTAAGGGAACCAACTGCTGGTTGGCGCAATGGGAAGTGGATTGTTGTCCCTTAACCAATAGTCTCAAGTGAGAGCCCGAAAAAGCCAACATTAGGAGCTCCCCCACCTATATGGTGCGCGACTCAGGGCGAGCCTGAAGGCCGGAGTAGTCGGATAGTCCAAATTTTGGGTGGTTTCGACCAAAAAAAATAAAAAATGTAGGTAAGGGGGTCAAATTATATTTCTGGAGAATCCTAGGCGTAGCTTAATCCATTCTTAAGCCATTTCCATCTTTAACACTAGTCTGTGATGAATAAGCACTTTGGCTTAACTCAAAAAATTGTTCAGTGGGTCTTTGCTTATAAAGGACTTGAGCATGCCTTTAGGTTGAAAATCAATCAAGAGGACCATCTTAGAACCTATGACAGCTAAAGTTGCTAAGAGATAGGAAGGTTGGAACTTGGAAGACACATCTCTCCGACAGGGGTCGTTTGGTCCACATGAGATTCTCTAAAGCACTATTCCTTCATTAAAACTTCTCTCCTTTTGTTTTTTTGTGGGTAAAAAAACTCTATTTCAAATTCCAACTTTCCAAGATAAGGAGCCAGAGAAATTTAAAACATAATCAAGAGATATAAAAAACACCACACTCAACTAAGTGGGTAAGTCTAGAGGCCATTGGAAAAAGGCAAAATTGTTGATTTGGAACCTCAAGGCTAGAAGCCAAATCCTCATTACAAAATGGTCATAGAAGTATCAAGAGATCAAGAATGCCTATGGCAAAAGGTTATGAGAAGCAAGAATGGTCTAACCAAAATCTATTGGTGACAGGAGCAACTCAACCGTCACCATATATATATGCCATTGGAAATATAATACCTCAATAATCCACTTCTTTAATCAATATTCTTGTCTCAAATTAGGCGAAGGCAAAAAAAAAAGGATTTTTGAGAGGACTTTTATCAAGCAATAAAGCCCCATACGTACTTTCCTGTCCCTCTACAGAATTTCATATTCACTCCAACTCAAAGCTTGCTTCACCTAGGACACCCACAAGCAACCCAACAACCAAATCACCAGGGCTAAGCCTAACAGGAACATGTCTAATAGTGGAATAGGTGAGAGCATGAGAGGAACAGGTGAGATATTTCCTATCCTATTTCTGCAAGAAGGTACTGCGCTTTGCTCTCGTTTATCTAATCGCCTTTCCTAGACCCTTGACTCCTTCAGCAACTTTTCAAGCAAATCCTTCATATCATTATTAAACAGCCCCAGTCCTCCATCTTTGCCTCGCAGACATCATATGGAAATAGCATTTCCACAAAGGTTCAAGAGTCCATATGGCTGGTTGCTTTTGGAAAAACATATACAATAAATATATTTCTCCCAGTCGCTGCACTCTATGTAAGCTAAAGTGGCAAATCTCTAAAGTGCATCGTGACAGGTTTGTTTCGCTCAAAATGCAGGAACAGATGGGCGACATTCTCAAGAGGGAAGGTAGGGATCCTCAGGCTATAGACTTATTCCCCAAGCCCACCTGATTCGCCTTTTAACAAGAGTCAATAGTATCAGACTATAAGCAGGTGGAGCTATGGCTTCTACCTAGCCTTTATGGCAAAGAAATAAACGAAATTCCGAGGATATGAAGATGGACAGCAGCTAGGTATGGGATCATTATGGGTCAGACAGAGAAAATAAGGGACAGGTTTTTCTTCCGTGAACCAGCTTTGAGAATGGGTTGGTAACATGCAAACAGCGCAGAGCTCCTTCGGTCCTTCGGATCAAGAATAAACATTATCATGTACATGGATGCAAGGCTTCACATTTTTCTGTGCCCTAGCAAAGCAGTATTTCATCCTAAATACCCCCAACAAAATAGTTATTGCCACAATAATTACACCTCAAATAATTTTTATTGTCTACTCATCTCGATTCTCGAACCAATTGGAATTCTCAATCAAGCCCTAAAGAAGAGAGTAAAGAATGCCAAGGCAAGCACATGAATAAGAAAACCATTCACAAGGTGCAAGAATCACAAGTCAATCAAACACTAATTATCTTCAAAGCTAGACGCCTAGAAAGTCTAGATAACCAAAAATATAGAATTAGAAAATTAGAAACTAAAGAAACCAATCAACAAATCATATGCCTGATTCTTCAAAAGATGAAATGTAGAAGCCTAGAAATACAAGAAAATAGAAAGCAATAAAAGACTCATGCTTTGACAAATAAAAAAGATTGACAATGTCATAGCATGTATAAACTTCTAAAAGTAGAAACTACATGGCATGGACTATAGCCAATGGGAGAATGTTTCAACTCACAATAAATCAAGAAAAAGGTTGAGACTAGAACTAGAAGGCAATCAAACATTCATAGCATGTGTCTTCCTATGGAACTACATGGATGCCATGAACTAAGAAACATTGAAAGCAAAGCAACAAGAAAATAATAATAAAAAAAACTATGCACACGTACAAAACTATGAAAATAGAAGAAAGTATGAAGTAAAACTAGAACTATAACAAAACAACAAAAAAACAAAGCCTCAATCCCAAAAGTAGGGGTCAACTACGTGGATCAAACTCTTCCATTGCACTTAATTTAGTGCAAACAACAAAACAAAGAATAATTAGAAAGATAAAAGCCGAAAAGGATAAACTTACTAACTTCATCCAAGGGACTGAGAAGGTCGAAGGCTTGAAGCTCGAGTAGATTTGAGGAACCTTCTAGAGTATGTGACTCCTAACACAAACTAAAAAACAAGTAACAACTACAGAGGAAGGGATAAAAGGGTGAAGAGAAAAGAGAGAAGAATTTATCGAGTAAAAGAGTGAGTTATGGTTTGGAGGTTTAGATCACTTTCTTGGTATTTGGTGAAGAACTTCTAAAAAGCAAGGGATCCATCAATTTGGATTTTATGGCTTTTGAAAGCCTTTTAAAATAAAAAAGATAATATGAGTTATTTGGTTGCTGGAAATTGGTCCAGCGATCAGGGTTGCATCATACAATTAGACCTACAATTTGAGCAATTTAACCAAAATTGCAATTTTTGTGTAAATTTTACCATTGATAGTGAGGTGTAAGGTCTAATTCGAATGGAAATCATACTACTTTGATTTCTTTGGTGTAATTCACCAATATGTAGTAGGATGTAGAGAAGTAATAAGAGGCACCATTATGAAGAATTTGTGTCTTAAAGTCCATAAAATTGGTGCTAAGGACTTCTTTCAAAAAAAGAAAGAAACAATATGCATGCTAAATCCCAAAGTAGCTAAAGTTCGGTATGAAGACTTCAAGTCAACAAGTTCAATAAACAATCCATGCAAGAGTATTCCAAAAAGTTCTTTCAGATCGACCTAGAGGTGTTTTGATTGGGATGCTACAAGTCTAAGAATCAAGTGATTGTTTTGTGGGAGACAAATTATTGATGCGATTTTGACTGCCAACAAAGCAAAGAAGAGTGTAGAAGCAGAATAAAGGAAAGACTCATCTTCAGAGTTGCCCGAGTAATAGTTCATACGATATTGATTGGGATGGGCTACCTTGACTTCCTCATGCAAAGTGCAGATTTTGGCAGCAGAGGAAAGGGAGATGAGAGTGCCACTCTTTTCAATGGGAGAGGACAGTTCCTATCCCATTTCCTGTTTGCTTTAATGATAGATGTTCTAGGCAAAATGATGGACGGTAGGTAAGCAATTGTCTTAACGTTGCCAATCAAAATGTGAAGATTCTTTCCTACTTCATTGTTTGTAGACAGTAGCTTGTTCATTTTACAAAAACATTGATACCACAATATCCTAATGCCAAATGCCTCCAATTTGAAACAATCCAAATACCGGAATCATAATAGTCCTAAGATAATCTAACATACGAAACCTAATGCAACAACTAGAGACATATCATGAAAGATACGTGGAACACATACAATTTCTGAGCTAATTACATGAGATAACCTCTGCCTTTTGCATCATTGCCCTCTTCGACCTTTGTAGTAAGGTAAACAGGCGGGAAATTAGCGAGATCGAAAGTCTTCAACTATCTTGAGTGAGATTGGAGCATTTTGTGAATCAATAGAATACGAGTCCAACGTTCCCTTGTTTTAAAGAGCTGCATTTTTTGTCTTTTTTGAATACTTGGGGACCATTGGTGTAACGACTCAAAATTCAAAATATCCACATTAGGGGTGTTTTGGTAATTTTATTTGCGTTTGGCGTGATTAATGAATGTATTATAATCATTATCGATGAGTTTGTGAAATTACAAACTTCAATGTGATTTTCCAAAGTGGTTGGAAATTAAATAAAAACATAGTGTTAATAACTAGAACAATTAAAGTATTAAGTGAGATGAGCCTCGTGATGACACAAATCCAGAGGCACATCAAAAGGAGGAATGATATGCTCCCAATAAACCCTAAGTATAAAAGCATGAGATTATAAGCACTAGCCACCATTTTGTTCAAACAAACATCAAACCATATGAGAGATCAATGGGTTTTCAACGGTGGACCAAGGAGTGAAGAAGGGCTACTAAGCTACTCAAGTCTTCAAGAAGGTAACTCTCCCCACTCCATCTTCTCCAACCACTCTCTTTTGCTCTCTTGGGTAGCTTTGTGGCCTTTAATGGTGGAAAGTGGAGGGTTGGAGCACCACCACCACACCAATGGTGTGTTGGTGCTCCAAGAACTCCAAATCCTATGAAAAACCCCTATTGAAGAGATTTGAGGTTGATTTGCCAAGTTTTGAGACCACCGGAGACCTCGACAAAGAAATGTTAGCCCAAAAAGGGTGGCAACGGTGGGACGGGCTACGGACCACTATCGCAGGGAGGAGGGGAGGGGCCACCGCACACGCGTGCGCGAGCTCGTGGATCTTCGCCAATACCGATATTGTCCCAAACTTTACGACCTTGAACTCATTGGTATGAGGTTTTATCTCAACAACCTCGATGTTATTAGGAGAGAGATAATCACTTATATACTTCTTTATGAAGTTTGATTTAATCGATGTGGGACTATTTCGCTCCACGGATCTCAACGCTCCACGGATCTCTATGTTATTGGATTGAAAGTCATGATCCGTGGGGCTTTTTCTCCCAAGTCCCATTCAAACCATGGGCTCTGATACCGAGGGGTCGTCCCTAAGCCCCCCTCCCTTTAAAACCCTAGACGAGGAGGGAAGAGTTACCTTCTTGAAGACTTGACTAGTTTAGTAGCCCTCCTTCACTCTTTGGTCCACCATTGAAGACTCATTGAGCTCTCCTATGATTTGTTGTTTGTTTGAACAAAATGGTGGCTAGGGTTTATAATCTTATGTTTTTATATTTAGGGTTTATTAGAAGCACATCATTTCGCCTTTTAATGTGCCTCGGGATTTGTGTCATCCCGAGGCCCATCCCACTTAATACTTAAGTGTTCTAGTTATTAACTCTATGCCTTTATTTAATTTCCAATCACTTTGAAAAATCACATTAAAGTTCAGAATTTCACAAATTCATCAATAATGACTATAATATACGCATTAATCAAGGCCAAACATAAACAAAATTGTAAAAATTATCAAAATACCCCCAATGTGGATATTTCGAATTTTTTGATAGTTATAATTGGTCCCTTTAATTTCATAATAGTAATGCTCTATTCATTATTCATAAAGAAGGTCATGATACCAACATCGGGAGCTCCCCTTACCTATACAGTGCGCGACTCGGGGCGAACTCGGACTAGTCAAATAATCCGGATACCGGGTGGTTTAGACCCAAAAAAGAAGGTTATGAGATAATGACAAGATTAAAAGGGATTAAAGCAAAAAATGCTTTTGTGTTGAAGAGACCAACATGAAGTTTTGGTAGTATAAATTGTAAATGAATATTGACACTCGAGATTAAATGGCCAAAGCATGTTTTTATAACAAATAATGCATAATATTGTATGTTAAGAAATGTGTTTTCTTCACCTTTTTCATTGTGATGCCCCAAAAACCCGAACCTGCGATTTCTTTATTTCAATGGCTTTATTTTCGTAATTTTCATATTATGAATGCGTGGTGTGCTAAATTCGGTGTATTATATGTATTCTTAGTACTCTAATTGGTGAAATAGGTTAGGTTGATGAATTAAGTCTAAACAAATGAAATAAACAACAAAAGAATGAAGGAATGACATCTGCTCGAGATAGTATAGAGGATCTTCTTCAACCTCTCTTAACCGCAGAGCCACTCAAAAGTCATGCAAATCAACATGTTTAGTGGTGTGAATGTCCGAAACCTACCAGATCTAGTTTCCGCTTCATCAGTTCTTCCTCTTTTTGTTGTCATATCTCAATCTCCGACCTGTGGAGCCACGCCATCTCTAATTGAAGTGCAAATTCACAAGAAGTTGATGATTATCAATCCCAGTGACTCCATTACGTTCAATCTTGAACCCCTGCAAGCCCATGGATCTTGGGGTTTACTTGTGGTCACGAAGGAGGTAACGCGAATCGCGACTAGATCCAAAGCCGTGAGCCCTCCGCCGTGGCCTCCACCTTCTTCTTCCTCTTCGACGACCTTCGGTGTTGCCCTAATCATTTTGGGCGTTGTGCAAGACTCTATCACAGAAGTTGATTTGGGGAAGAAGATCGCATTTGACGTGTTTGTTGAAATGTTCTCAACCAATCGACGCGCTAGGGGGCACCTCTTGTGGGTGGTGGTTCGGTGTCGTTCTTGCTCTCATTGATGGCACATCGTCTGCCATGTTTCGCTCAACTTTATGCCATACGATTGATATGGATCCTAGCATGGACCCCCCTCCTCAATGTCCACCCTTTGGCTATTTGTTTCTCCATGGTCTTGTCGTCCATCACAGTGAGCAACAAGTGTTCGATAAAATAACAGAGGGGGTATTCATCCAAGAATTGCTTTCCTTGTGACCTTGCTTACTTGCATTCTTGGGGTCCATGCTCTTAATGTTCTCCATTTCTTTGTATGTTTTTTTTTTTTTCCACCTTGAGGACAAGGTGGATGTTCAAGGGGGGAGTAATGATAAGATCCCACATAGAGAGCCACATAGAGTTGGTTTGGGGGACACATTATAAATAAGGGTGAGTTAGTTGGTTTAGGCGGTGAGAATTTGAATGTAATTGGGCACTCTTGGAGTGATTGGGTTGAGAGACATTCTTGTAATAAATTGGCCTTTGATTTAAATAAAATAAAAACATGTTTCTGTGAAACACAAGATGAACCTAGAACTAAAGAGGGTGTGATGAGAAGAAAGGTGGGGATTCGTCACCCCAAACCCTAATGCTCACAACCCCAGTATATAAGCTTTCTATTAGGACTTGTGCCTCCTTGATAACACAATTCAAGTGGGAGAAGGAAATTAGGGTTCATGCCCCAAAGTGGGAGATTGGGTGAATTGGGGTTCAAGAAGGTGGAGAATCACACCAAGGCCACCAATCACTAGTTTGGAAGCCAACAAAGAAGGTAACAAACCCTAATCATTATTCTCTCAACGCTATTCATAATGTCAACACTTTTTCTTTAACAAAACATGGATTTTGATTTGGGATGGTGTGGAATCTCTTTGGCTTTGATTTGATTTGAAACACATACAACCCTATCCTGTCAACACTTTTTCTTTAACAAAACATGGATTTTGATTTGGGATGGTGTGGGATCTCTTTGGCTTTGATTTGATTTGAAACACATACAACCCTATCCTACAACTGACTTAAGAACAAAATCCATGGGTTAAACGATGGTTTTCATGAATGGGATCTTCGGTTAGGATCAAAACTAAGGTTCCTGGCTTTGATTTTGTTCAAATCTAGTTGATCATTGTTGTAGATGGTTTTGATGAATGGATTGCCTCTATTTAACCTGTTGTAGATGTATTTTGAAGCCCCGAATGGGTGAGAAATAGTAGGAAAACCGTGGGGAGAGAAACCAGAAATTTGTGGTTTCCCCGCACCTGGCCCTGTGGTCGACGCCTTGCGAATGAACGCACAGCTCCAAGCAAGGCACATTCCATCGAGGTCCCAGCAAGAGCTGGAAGTGGCACCGCCATTCGCGTCGTGGGTTAACACTCACAGCTAAATACCTACGACGCTGGAGCACTAACGCACTAGGGTCAGCAAGGGTGGCACCGCCACTGGCGCCGTGAGCTACACAGCATCGGATGGTGCTAACCTTGTAGAAAATTGTATTTTTGTTTCTTTTGGGTTTCTTCCATATTTCAAGGTTTCTTCGAGATGTCTAACATCGAGGCGAAAGTCGGGTAAGGGAAAACAACCCTAGAGCTTAACTAAAAGATTTTACAACGAAACAAAAATCTAAGACTTGATTTAACTTACCTTAACAAATGAAGTTAAAATGAAATATACATCCAATGTTAATATAGATACTCGGGAAGGACCACTTAGGAACTTCCCAGAACAAGGAATTAGATTATCAATCATGCCATGCTAGTAGTTATATTAGGATTTATGCTAGTGAAACGTTGATGTGTTGCTTGGAAATTACCTTGACATTGCTTGGTTGAATTGCTTCTTATCATGTCCTCTTTATAACTCCATTTCATGAATGTCCATGGAGCTGATATGAGATCGTATATTATATTTGGTACCTCGGACTGGAGGGCTGACGACCACCAGTGCCTCCTTATGCTATTTAATGATATCTTTAAGGTCAATTGTCTAGTTTATGCAACTCCAGTATCGGAGACGGCGTTCTAGGCAAAGAGGCGGCTTAGAAATGTTGTTCGGTTTTGACATATCTAGTTTTCATTCCTTTGACTCTAAAACAATCATGTTCGTTGAATATCCTTGTTGATGATGGGCATTGTTGTTACCATGTTGCATCTATATTATGCTTTGGTCATGCTATTTCTTTAATGCCCATAAATGATGGTAGGCTTTATAATCTCAATTGTTGCATGTTAGTTATGAATGCATTAAGTATTACTCGAATGATTGATGGTAGAGTGGATTCCCACTTTACAGAGCACCCCGCTTCTCCCCCTTCAAGCACCTTATCAGCTGCGGTAGGAAAGGGAAGAGAGAAGTCCAAGCTTATAAGCACTTTTCCTTCGTGTCAATTGTCGTAATACATTATTATCACTTTTGTTGAAACTTGGTTTGTATTAAAACAAAGATTTGATGGGTGTTTGAACCCTAGATATTTGGTTTGTATTTTGTAAGACTATATATTCTTGTATTTTGAGATACAATTTGGAAAGGCATTGTCATTCCACACCTTTTTATTGCCATAGAATTGTTATTATTAGATAGTTCTTGTAGTTGTTTATTCCGAAGGTTAAGGCTTACTGAATCGTCGCTTAACAGGCTCGGTATTCGAGGGGTTTGGTGATGGTTTATGTCAGGCGACCTCGGATCGGGAATTGGGGTTGTCACATTCATCCTCTCCCCCTTCCACATTTGTAACTTCACTTAGTTTTCTTCAATTTTGTTTAGACCATCTTCAACAAATTCTTCCTCTCGATCTCTATATATATTCCCTCATCATCTTCATCATGTGTGGGAGTCCCTCAAAATTAATTTGAATCATTATTTTTCTTGCTTCCAGAATGTAGACATTACTAAAAGGTGAATAATAAGAGCAGATGCGAAGAAACTAGAGCAACAAAAAGAAAAACAAAAGACCTGAAAAGAAGAAAGCAGTCGAACAAGCAAGTGCAGATAAGAACACAAAACAAGTGAAAAAAAAAACACATCCAATGGAAGAAGCAACAACAATAAAATGTAGAACAATAAGACAAAAGAAAAAGAACACCGAAAAGAAAAAAGAAAATGAAACAACGTGAAAAAAAAAAGCAAGCATTCACTTAAGCGTTGAAGGAGAGATAAACAAATTTCACTCACAGGCAAGGATTTGAAATTTTGATTTCGCCTAATAATTCGCCCACTTTAAGCCTCAAACACAAATTAGTTGGGGCGGGTTACATGGATCAAACTCTTCTATTCAGTTCAATTCAATGTCCTTGATGACGCTTTCAAATCTTTTAAATTCTTTGTAATCAATGCATTCCAAGTTATCTTAGGTCTACACCTATATCATCAAATTTCTTCAGGCTTTCTTTCTTGAAATTTTTTTTCTTTAGCTTTTACCATATCGTGTTTTTAATTGGGGCATCTGTAGACTACAAGTCGTCTTTAGATGTGTCCAAACCATTACAACCACCCTTAATTTTTGCATCGATTGGTAGTACACTCACTGATTTTTCTTTGAGTCAAGGATTCCAAGGCGCTAACCCCGAGGCAATTTCCCTAACCCAGGGGAGGCGGTGTTTAGGCAATGCCTAGGCGGACAAAATAATATTTATTTAGAGGTCTCTAGATATTTATTTATTTATTTATAGGTCCGTATTAACACTAACTGTGTATTAGTCATTGCGATTCATATTCAATATATAATTCAAAAATACTGATAAGTCTTTAGGTCCTTATGTAACATTAATTGTGTTAAGATTTTGTCGTTGGGTAGGTATTCTTATTATCAAACTTAATTTTAAATAGCCCATTCAAGTTTTTAAAAATTACTTAGGACATCGCCCACCTAAGCTAAAACTTAGGTGGTTTTGCCCCAAACGCTTAAGCGTTGCTTTGCAACCATTGCTTTGAATCTCTATATTTCTTGTTCTATCTGTACAAATTTCGCCATACAACACCTAAGCATCCTCATTATCGCAACATTCATTTTATGAACGTGTTGTTTCTTATACCACCCAACATTTACTTCCATAACGCACAACTGACCTAATTAATAGGCTAATACACCAACTAAAAATTCAAAAATAATTTAAGGAAGTCCAGTTTGATGAGGATGAAGTTGTGCAAAATTCGCTGGTGTATAGAAGTCTATAGTATTTTATTTTAAATGCTAAAAATTCATATTTGTTTAAAAAGGTGTTAAACATACAATTATATATAATTATACAAACATAATCCTAAGATTATACTACAGTTGTTTAAAATAATTATTCTGCAATACACCATGCTAGTTTCACGCACATGACATCATTTTGCAGTTAAACAAACAAATTATTATTTAATTCCCTTTTGAAGTGTTAGGGTTTCTTTTTTGATTGGTTTTGGTAGCTTCTATGAGACTTCATTGGTTTATATCAAGTTTTACTAAATTGTCGATTTTTCCACGAATTTTGGCATTATCTTCACAACACAAGTTTCATTTCCCCACTTAAAGGATCAACAAAATTCCACCAAATTTCAACGAATTTTACCAATTTTAGTACCTTGCTTACATGAGCTTAACACAAAATTTGAGTAATAGAGAGTAAATTCTTAATGCTTGATTGATTAATCAAGATCAAGATTGTAAAAGGGGTTATATATTTATAATGTGTTATTTCCACATTAAACAGAATGCATCACAAAACAACAAAACAAATTGCTAAATAACAAAGATTCTAGAGTAAAAAATAAAAAATTTGGAAAATTTTGTTCCTCTAATTAAGAAATAGAAACCCTAAATAATCATGGACACATGAGAGATGAGGAAGCTAGCTTGATTGAAAAATTATTTAAGTTTTGTTTTTGACTTAACTTTTTTCCGAAAGAAATCACTATTAATTCTGTAACACAATTAAGCGGCTACTTTGTGTCAAGATTATAATTAGCACAATTGGATTGAAACACAACGTAAAACTAACATTTTTTTTAGTTGTCAAAAAAAGAAACTAACGTTTTTAATTATCAACAAAAAAAATGATTAATTCCACGCGACACACGAGAAGACGACTAGTTGAAAATATAAGAACATCTTGAATAAGATTTCATTCAATATTTATTTAAAGCCCCTAAAGAACAATGTGATTTATTTATAGGCCCTTCAACACTAATTTACATAGAATATACATATTACATATCATAAGTTTTTTGCATCTTGAGACACTTGCACCCATAGGCTTTCCTAAATAATAATTAGAAACAATAAAAACTACAAGAGCAACAGCAACAACAACAAAGCCTCGATTCCAAATTAGTTAACGTCGGCTACATGGATCGAGCTCTTCCATTGCGCATGACTTAGTACAATTGATGGTGTGCTTTCTAAATCTTTTAAATCCTTCCTAATCAATGCATCCTAAGTTAGCTTCGGACTACCCCTGCATCTTCAGATTTCTTCAGTTTCTATTGAGTTAAGTTTTCTATTGGGGGCATTTGTAGGCCGTCCTTGGAGGTGTCCAAACCACTACAACCTCCCTTCCCTTAATCTTTGCATCAATTAGTGTTACTCCTAATTTTCTTTGGATTTATGTATTTCTTAGTCTAACTTTAACAGTTTTACCACAAACCACCTAAACATCCTAATTTCTGCTACATTCATTTTATGTAGTTGTTTCTTTATTGCCCAGCATTCACTTCCATAAAGCATAGCGGGTCTAATTGCAATTCAATAAAATTTTCCTTTTAACTTGATAGGGATATTTCGATCACATATCACACTTGTTGAAAAAACTATATGAGCAATGCTGGATAATTAGAGAAGAGAAGGTCAATGATTTGAACTTTTCCTGGAATTTTTGCCAGATTGGTAAGGTCATATGGTGGAATGAGCATGTTTATCATTGAACTAAGAATTAAAAGATTTGACTTACATATTGACTTTTTTAATATTTACAAAGGCCCTCCTAAATTTATTATTATTTAGAAACAATAAAGTGTTTGCCTAATTAATGGCCTACGCGATGGACCTCAAAATTGGTGTTACCAAATCGACACGGAGGTAGACCACGAAAACTTTGCAATTCATTCATAAACAGAACTAAAAGAATACCTGGAATGGGAACTCTAATAGACTAACTCTCCTTCCTTTATTTTCCAACTTTGTGAGCCAATTTCTCCATCTTTCCATTTCTGATTCACATTTAGACTTTTCTCATATTTTTTCTTCACTTTCTTTTTTGGGTCAAATAAGCAGCAGCAGTCATAGTACAATTACTTCTCAAAAGAGTGTAATTCTGAGATTCTAAAAAGACAAAAAAACAAATGCCTCTTTGGGCTTTAAAGACAATACAGCCAAAAATATACTACTTTTTACTAAGACGCTAGCCTCTATCTAAGTGTCACCTTGAAACAGCGCCAAAGAGCCCCATCCACAGTCCTTGCACTTAGGAGGTCACCTCAATGTGTGGCTTAGATGCCCACCTATACGAATCCCTAATAACATTGGGTGAACCTAGAGAAGGCCTATCAATCATTTCAATCCAAATGTTGCGCTATAAAAAATGATATGGATTGCATATAATCCCTAAAGTAGCTAAGTAGGATGAGATGGTTGGACTTAGATGAATAAGTCCATTATCTAACCCATACAAACTTATTTCAAAAAGTTCATCCAACTCAACCTGTACGTGATCCAGATGCTAAATGTCTAACAATCTAGTCTTTCTTTTTTTGTCATTCGTTGAAGTTAAATCTTTGATATGATTTTGATTGGAAAGCATACAACCATACTGAGGAAAGGTATTGGCAACAAAATCTAAATACCAAAGGGAGGTAATACATAGTAAGACCATTATGTGTCTCATAAACTTATGTTTAATTTACGTAACTTATGAATTACCTTAAGTTTCTTGAGCTTCTTTCAGGTTACTAATTTGATGAAAAATGGTATTAATGTGAGAAGCTTAAAGGTTATCCCTCAAGCCCACTTGCACCATCAAATATTATGTTGAAAGTTCTAAGGCTCGTGAGGGCAATAAGATCTTAGTGGTTTTATGAGACTAAAATGCTTCAGCATGTAATTCTCTATTTGATCTATTTCTTTATGCCTAAAGAATATTTACATCCCTTTCTTCAGTTTCCGAATTCAACTTCCCTAACTAACAAAACCATAATAAGCTCAACAATCGAGAAAAAATCCAAACAATCCTAAAACCAGAACCACAAAACCCCCAAATCAAAAAAAAAAAAAAAAAAAAAAAAAAAAAAAAAAAAAAAACCTAATCCAACGATGAGATACGGATTAAGGTCGAATTCTGACCTGATTACTACTGATAACCTCCGCCCCTGGCATTGTAGTCCTCCTCGACGGTCGCCGTCAAGTAAACGGGAGGGAAATCGGAAACATCAAACGTCTTCTCCTTCATCATCCTCTCCACATCTGGCTTCTTCAGGACGGTGACGCGCCTCGGGGGGCGGTTGCGGCGCTGATCGCGAGTATAGTACTTGATGTCGAAAACGGTCTCGGGATTGGAGGTGGGGATGATGGCCTTCTGGTTGACGGTGGCCGGGCAGAAGATTCGGTACTCGAGAGCGCTCGGCACCGAGTGCTTGTACTCGGGATCTGCGCAGGGGCCTGTGATCTCCCATGGCTTCTTCAGGAATCTCCGAAGAGATTGGAATAGGGATTGCGCTGCTGTAGCTTTCGAGGATGCGGCCATGGCGGATCGGCTATGTGAAAGAAGAAGACGTGCAGGGCCTATATTGCGATCCCAGGCCTATGTGCATTTCGGGATTCGTGACAAGGAGCGTGAAGACAATCCAGGCCGTTCAGTTGATATATCCATTTTGTTTAACTACCACTTCCACGGTTCAGTCGTCCAACTTTATAATTGGTAATACTTTATTCAACTTACATTCTTACCCATATGATTTAGAGGGTCTATTCAATTGAAATTTTAATAAATTTTTAGTTACTTTTATAAGTGAATAATTTTAAATTTATAGATTTTTTTAGACTTATAAAGACTTAAATAAACTTTTTACGTAGACTTTATTTTGATGACTTTTATTAACATTTAATATTTTTAGTGACTTTTGCGAACTTCTTAAACATTAATTCGATTGATACTAGCATATTTTTGTATTTTTTTATATTGAAACAAATATTTTGCACTTTATTATAAAAAATAGATAAAAATTATATTTCTTATTCTCAAGAACTATTACTAATTTTTTAAAAAGTATTTTTGTATTTTAATAAAAAAAATCATATATACATATTAACGAATTACTATCAATGTGGTAAAATAACAAATAAGTAAATAAATATCAACAAAACAAATATGTAAATTAATCATCTTTTTGTGGCAGAAAAGAACCAAGTAAGATAATTGCAAATATTAGTGTAAAAATTTTGCATTTTATTTTTTGACTTAAGTAAAAAAAATTATGTTTTTTCCCTTAAAAATGATAGTTTAAATTTTTAAAAATGCACTTCTTGCATTTGAGAAAAACAATTATACGATTATTTTCTCTAAAAATAATAATATTACACTTTTTGATATTATCTACACTATATATAATGCCAATCCTCCGTACCTTTTCTATTAATCCAAAATTTAACATTATTCCAACATTGCCCTTAAATGCATTTTTCCTATAGATCTGAAAAAATATGAGGGCCGCTATGGGCACCCCACCAATTCATGAAGGCACCCATATTTTTTGTAATTCTCCCAGCCAAAATGGAAATGACTATTTTGCCCCTTCATATATAGTCACTCAAACTCCACAAACCATTTTCCAAGTAAAACAGAGGCACCCCACCACAACATTGATCACAAGTGAAACCTAAAGCCACAATTGTGTTTGCCGAGCGTGTATCGATTGTTGCGTTTTGACATCATCCGACAACAGAGTAACAATGTTTGCCAACCTAATGATGCTTTGTAGGAACTATATTTTGGATCAAAAACTGAGAAATTGATGGTTTGGTTTGTCAACGTAGGGTTTGGTAAATTCGAGCAATCCGAGTTTGTTTGCACTATAAAATGGAAGATTGTACTGCATTGGTGCAAGAGGAGGTAGAACAAGAGGTAATTGTTGAAATTTTATGTGTTATATATGCGGTTTTTCAATTTTTTCAGTCGATTTTTCACGGGCGCGATTGATTCGGCCTCGCAGGACCGAGAGTTGTAGAAACGTCTCGGTCGACATCCACCGAGACTTCTTCGTAGTTCACGTCATGCGTGAACGAAACGAAGTCATAATCTCGGTATGGAACGACCGAGACAATTACTCAGTAGGTCTCGGTTGGACATGAACGAAACTATGATTAGATTCTCGGACCTGTACAACCGAAAACGTGGTTTTTTGGGTTTTTTGGTGAATTTACTTGTGCATTTCGATTGATCATAATGTTACAATGTTTGTATTGCGGTAATGCCTGGTCTCTACTTTATTTCCATACTACAAGGATTCGTTTACACCATGTAGGCCATTCACATCTAGAGAAGCGGGAATTTCATGGCTTCAAATGATAGGCCCGGAGAACATGTTTGTGTTAGTGACGAAACACTCTGATGCCGGAGGCATTAAGCGCAGGGGAAGGGTGAAACTTGCGTGTGAGAGGTCTGATACATATATGGGAATGTCACAAAGAGTTGGGAAGGGTAAAGCGACCAAAATTGCTTTGAAAGCAAGAAATGAAGAAGAAGAGGAAACGGGGAGGACTCAAACCTAAGATTAAGAAATGTGGATGCCCTTTCCTTATTAACATCAAGGAAAATGCTGGACTCTTTGTGGTATGTCCCTGTCATATGTGGGAGGCACAATCACGAGCCCGCGAAAAACTTGGACGACCACTCATATGCCGGAAGATTGGATAAGGGCGAGCAGGAGGTTGTGGTGCAGATGACAAAGGGTAATGTGAAGCCAAGAGACATCCTCAATACGTTGAAGCAAATAGATGTTACAAACGTATCGACAATGCGGACAATATATAATGCAAGACAAAAAGTCCGAATTGAGGATGCGGGTGGGAGGACTCAAATGCAACAACTATTGCACATATTGGAGAAGAATAAGTAGATGTCGTGTCATAGGAAGCATCCCGATACGAATATCGTAATCGATTTGTTTTGGTCACATCCCGATTCAATCAAGTTGCTAAGGTGTTTCTCATCGGTAATTTTGATGGATTGCACTTATAAAACAAATATGTATCGAATGCCTTTGTTGGAGATAGTTGGCATCACTTCAATGCATTTGACGTTCTCCATTGGGTTTGCTTTCATATCATCAGAGAGTCATGCAAATTATGTTTGGGCACTTGAGAACTTGAGATCCATACTTGGATGGGTGGCATAAACCTGACGTGTTTGTTACGGATCGGGACGGGACTGGCCTTATTAGTGTCATCAATGTAGTATTCCCATCATCGTCTCACCTTCTTTGCTCTTGGCACATCAACAAAGTAGTATTGGCCTAGACTAAGAAGATGTTTGGGGATAACGAAGGCTTCGCTCGTTTCATGGATAGGTGGACGAGTGTGATTGTGACGGCCCCAATTTCCCATAAATTGGACCCCGCCCGGCCTAAGCCCACGTGGACCCCCGAGCCAGTTTCGCAAGGTCAACGCAGACCTAGTCAGCCTTCCAATCCTTCATTATACGTAAATTCACAATTTTAAGTTGAGTTATTAATATTTTGCAAGTTTTACAAATTAGCGGAAGCAATAAATTAAATACTCAACATTACTATAAAAACGTTAGACAACCTAATTGTGGAACCCTGCATAACTATATCATCATTGGAGGAGAGTAAATAAAAGATATACAAAACAATCACCTAGCTATGGAGCTTTCCCCTTGCTGGACCGTAGATTTGCACTCAGTCAAACCCAAAAATGACGAGCACAGGTAAGTAAAGCCAGTAGGACATATACAACATTTCGAAATACAACTAGAACAGTCGAATTCATGCAAATAG
The DNA here is from genome assembly GCA_039657325.1 of Stephania cephalantha. Lineage (NCBI taxonomy): Eukaryota > Viridiplantae > Streptophyta > Magnoliopsida > Ranunculales > Menispermaceae > Stephania > Stephania cephalantha. The sequence goes on along the minus strand of CM077573.1, from coordinate 8,908,585 downwards.
AAAGAAATGAACATATAACGCATGAATATAAAATATTGTAAACAAATCAATCGATGAGTGAGGCCAAATAGCAAGGAGTCCCGACCAAAAGGTCGTTGAGTCGCGACAAAATCCCAAAGCAGACTCGGGTTTAGGACGAGACCCCGCCTCCCGCCCCTAACCTCATGACTATGAGATATCCACAGACTCGGATAAGAGCCCCCAACGTACACTCAATTGGGAGATATCGACGGCGTCCATATAATAGCTCATATCGCAGATAAACGATAACCATGACTCGCTTGCCAATGGACCCACTCAATCAATAACAATTCCAAAGATAGCTATCATCACAAAGCAGAGAACAACAATAATTAATAAAGTGAAAGGAAGCTATCACCAAGCAGTGAACAACAATAGCCAATGGAGTGAAATGAAATATTGTACAAGTCCTCACTGGTTTACTTACCTCGAGAACGTCTCGCTCACGCCTCGATATGCGCACCCACACCCGACTCCTAAGTCCATGGTGTCCATTTATACCATTTAGGCCTAATTTACTAACACATTCAAATCACGGCCAAATTACTTAGCATACAACTCACCATGGCCTTCAACGGGGGTCTCTACTCCAAAATCCATTGGAATCCACCGCATCGTCGAACTTCGTCGAATCGCATCCCTCGTCGAGGATCGATCGGTCCGACAACTCCCACCGCGCAGTTGCTCCGCGCCGTTCACCGCGCCGCCGTCAAAACTGCGCTGCCGCCGAAACCGCGCCGCCGTAGTCGCAGCCGCCACCATCCGCGCGATCGCCGCTGCTGCCGGCCTGCCCACCGTCCGCGCCACGCCGCTCAACCACTCGCGCCGGAGTTCAGGCCGCCGCCGCTCCTACACCGCCGCTCATCATTCCCCAGCCGCGCCATCTCTCCGTCGCTGCTGCTGCTGGCCGGCCGCCGCCTGCTGGTGTAGCGGAGGCTCGCCGACCCTCGCCAGTGATACCACTCACCGTCGCCGCCTGAATCGTCCGCCGGCTGGAGCGCCGCTGCACTCGCTGGAGCTGCTATCCAAGCAGGTGCTGCTGCCGGCTGCCTCTGCCCCTGCCGGTAGTCGCGCTGTTACCAGCTCCCACCGCGGCCGCCATCGTCGCCGCTCCACTGCACCGCGATCTCCTCGCCGGCGTACCTCTCTCTCTCTCTCTCTCTCTCTTTTCTCTCCCTTCTTTTCTCTCCTCCATCCGATTCTTATCCAAATTTTTTTTTTGAGAAAAAAACCAAATATGGCCTCGAGATTCGTGTGGAGCGGAACTCGAGGGACATCAAAAACATATATATTCACATGTTTTCCTTAAAAATTGGGCAGCGCACATCTCGAGGCACCATAAATAGTCACACTACTACCACCTCATTTCACAATCTCGACACTCGCGCCACACGCATCACGAGGCATATTCAATGTATATATATATATATATATATTTAACGTGACCATATTAAAATCACTACCTCGGTCTCACGTCGACACGCGACTCGAGGCGCGTCCCCGTTCGTGTTTCGGCTCAACAAATTTCTCGCGTATACCAACTCGTAAAACAGCTCAACAATTTGCATTATAATCTCAAATTGGATATTCAGACATACGTATTCAGACGAGTGGATCCCACATACGACCCTGACCTATCACGTGGCACAGGTCAAATTTTCAGGCCGTTACAGTGATGTATGCTAAGTCCGAGGCCTTATTTGAAGTTAGGATGAATGACTTGCGTTGTGAGTTCGGGAATGTGAAGGGTCTTCTTGATTACTTGGAGAACACATGGGTAAAGACGTACAAGGAGAAATTCGTACTGGCTTGGACAAATCGAATTATGCATTTTGGGGAAACAACAACACGAGAGGGTTGAGTCTGCGCATTCAACTCTCTGAAGCTATCTTCTTGGCAATAGTCGGGCAAATTTTGAGACTTTGTGGAATGTGGTTGATGGCATCCTTAGGATTCAACACAACAACATCAAGGCATCATTTGAGCTCAGTTTGAATGTGGTCCAACATGAATATTTTGATGAGTTATATCGCAGATTGCGTGGTTATGTCTCTCGACGGGGCTTAATTTAATTCGAGATGAATTGGAACGCGGAGAGGATGTTGGACACGACTCAACTCGTTGTGGTTGCGAGATACGTACCACACACGCCCTTCCTTGTGCCCACGAGCTAAATTTCCATAAATTTGTTTGGGTCACCCATCCTCTCGAGGACATTCATGTGTAATGGCGAAAGTTGAGTATGATACCTGAGAATCATGTGGATCGGTCTGGGTACAATGTGCACGATGAGATTGAAAGAGTCATGCAAAAGTTTCATGCTTGCACCGAAGAGGACGATCGCATCAGGATTATTCAGCAGATCAGGGAGGTTAGTCGACCTTCATCTACACCGGGAGTGGTGCCACCTACGAAAATAAAGACAAAGGGAAGGACACCGAGGTCTTCAATCGGGTGTATGTTGAAAAGGGGAAGTAAGACAGGATCAAAGAGAAAACACGATGAAGACAAATTTTCGACGACAAGATTGCCTAGCGGATTCGAGTACATATTATCAACAAAACAAGCTTCTAGTTCGAGGAACAAAAAAATTAAAGTTGGGCCTAAAATGCGTCGTACAAGTCGACGCACCCAAAGTGATTCTAACATGGCTTACTCTCATTGCATAGAACCGGATTGGTTGCCATATGTTGAGAGCATTATCGATGTGCTAGGCGATGGAAATTGTGGATATCGGTGTGTTGCCTCCGGGCTAGGACTTCCCGATGTAGACGGTTGGAGGATAGTACGTAGAAGAATATTTGACGAGATAATCGGGTATGAAAACCTTTGGCGGGAAGTGCTTGGAACGAGTTACGAGAATGTCAAGACTGCCGTGCATTGTCCAGATAATCATGTTGGTGCCTCCTTCGAAGAATGGTTGACACTTCCAGACATGGCATTGTCATTAAGGCTCGAAAATACAAGTCAAGCAAGAGCAGTTCAACAGTAATATATAATTTAGCTCTCAATTGTGCACAATGGTAACTATAAGGATTAACAATCAGAAAGTAGCAATTTACTGGAACGAGTCATACATTTGAAAGCATTTCTCCGATCTTTATAAACCAAAAAAGGGACATGGAACATGATTAAGTATTCAAGCCAATAAAACCAAAAGAAATGTCATCATAATGCTAAGAACTATCTGAATTCAGAGATGTTACATGCATGCTTATGTTAACGAGATAAAATTCAGGCTTCAAATAATTTCAATACACAAACATAACAAGTACAGTTTAATAACTCCAATGAACAGAGAAACAGTGCCAAATATTCCATATAAGTTTCATGCCACATGACCCATTCAAGAACCATTCAACAAAACATAAAGTAATTGTTCCTCAATTCATGAAAAACTCAATCAACTACAGAAATGTCGATGTCGCTGTGCCTTCATTCCTTTGGCTTCTTGACATTCTTTCGTTGGTATTCCTTGCCAAGCATTCTCTTTGGGGGGCGAGCAGCGACCGACCCGGGTGGTTCATTAGCCGAGGTGGAATGTGTAGAAGTGTTATCGTGCTGGGACTGTCTACGGGCTGCTTCGGTAGGGGCTGATGTGTCGGTTGCGCCGGTTGCGGTGGTGGGTGTCGTAGTGGTGGTGGTGGTGGGACCGAAACTCCTCCCCGAAAGGAAATTGACGACGTCACTCGCATTTGCCTTGCAGACTCCAACGTACACAACTCCGGCGGCAATAATTTCCACCTTAACGCCGTGTCCAACGCCCGCCTATTACGCTTATGAAAAGAAAGTTAAATCCGTTAATGTAATACATATCGGCATTTAAAAGAAAGGTTGGCTAACACTTCTACATAATAGTTATACCATATTCAATACTTCAAGTAGCTCATTGTCAGCGATAGTCGTCGCAACCAAGTCGTCATCGAAGTACCTCGGGTTGGTGATCAATGGGTGAGAGACTTTGAGGAACCAAGGTAGATAGTCCGGTGTAGCCAGAAACTCGAACTCTGCCTTCTCACCGCGCACTTCGGGGGCCAACAAATGGTTGCGCCAACGTTCCCAATTGTCTGCTTGGAAACCATACTTAACCGAGTATTTGAGTGCGAAAGGGCCTCGATGTGCTTCCAATGGCCGGTACGGAGGATCGATATAGATTGCACGTGGCCAAACGCTCTCAAAATCCTCTCCACATGGTAGGGCTCCACCACATCCATGTACTTCGGTGTGCCACCGTGTAGAAGGCCATCGCGTGCGCAACTCCATTCTCTCGGTGATTAACATATAGGTCCCAAGTAACCTAATGAAACGTAGACAACCATAATTAATAACCATAAACTAAATGCAACATTTAGTTTCAAGAAGGGTGTAGTATCTCTCACCTCACTTGGGCGCAACCGTCCAATGTTCGCCTAATGGACCCAACCTTGTCAAGATTCATCACGGTCTTGTGCTTTTGAACCCATATGCAGACATGAGGTTGCACGTAGTCCATGTATTTTGCATTAGGTGTGGCGAGCCCAAGCTTGAAATGCTCGTACACCCATCCCTGCAAATAGATACAACGCTAGTTAGAGAAAAAATGCAAAAATAAATAGTTATTACTCGAAAAAGAATTCTAGTCAATTTAGTAAAAAACCTCAAGTAATGTGAGGTATTCGGTAATTTGAGAAACTTGTAATCGGTGGCGGACCCCAGTGTCGGTGACAAGTAGGCTAATGCAAATGTTGCACCCCATGTGTACTTTCCCACGTCGTCCAAATCTTCTAGAAGCTTCAACAACGCGATAGAAACCCGAGAGATCCACTCTTATCCGCAAACATGGTGCAAGATAGTAGATACAACAAGTACGCTCGGGCTGTGCATTCTACGGGAGGATAAGTTATGTTCCTCGCACCAGCTTTGGGGCACCATCGACTCTTCAACCAACATTTTCGCACTGTGAGCCCCTTGCTGATGTTCACTTCCTCCTCAGCATCTTCAATGCTAACCCCAAGTAGTTTCGACACCGAACTTAATTGCATCGAGAAATGAGATTCGTCGGTGTACCTCGCAAAGTTCTCAATTGCAACCACCTTGCCCGTGACAGAATCTTCGGGAGCATGCTCACATCCTCCAAGGAGATCGACATTTCACCGAATGGTAAGTGAAATGTGTTCGTCTCCGCCACCACCGCTCCACAAAGGCGGTGATAACCTCCTTGTTAGCCTTGCGGTATGAGCGATCTATCGCGTATTCAACCCGAGAGCGCTAAATAATCCTCTCGAAGGCACGCGGTGTCGTGGTGGCACGATCGTAAGTCCCATTCTTGGATCTCGAGCACCGTGATTGATACACTTTAGTGTCGGACGATCCCGCAACAACAAAAAACATTCCGTCAACTTATTGAAAACCCAAAATTTTAAACTACTCCATACAAGGAGAAATGAATGTATCTCATTGCTCCAAATCGCTAATGCGACATGATCTTTAAAGCTCTTCAACAGCGATCCATCTTCGGGACCACCGGGAAAGGAGCACACATTTCCCTCTCGCCCATGTGACTTCTCCCTCATTATGGGCACCTCCACCACTAGTACTCCCACCCACATGACGATCACTACTTGTGGTGTCCGCCGATGCTGACGAGTCACTACTACTAGACTCAGATGCATGCGCCTCATCTTCGCCTCGGGCAACGACAAGATCTGAATGTCGCTGCGCGTCAATGTTTGAACCCTCATCGTGCAATTCTAATTTCTTCGCACGTCGTCCACCAATCTTACCATTTCCCTTCAAATCCACCTTATCTTGCTCTTTCTCTTTCCGATAAGATGCCGTCGGGGGTCTCCGTCCGCCTCGCCCACGGTTACCCTCGACACCTCAATACCAACCTCCTCCCCAGTCACCGGGCTTTCGACGAGCCATACACTTGAGAAGACTACAACATGTAAGCGTCTGCCGCACAAACAGAAGAGGAATATAAAAAAAAAACGAAAATCTTCCATTTCCATAGTCTCGGTCAATGGGTCCGACAAAAAAGTAAAATTCTCGGTGACAAGTGACCGAGATATCAACATCAGTCTCGGTCATGCACAACCGAGACAATTTCTAATTTCTCGGTTGTACATCACCGACATGACATCTACTACACACTTCGAATTACTCTCGTGAGATGGTACCCGAGAGCACCCACAAGCGTTACGCTATCTAACATAATAACACAATTACAATTTCGGCGACACGTGACCGATATACCCGACTCAGTCTCGACCACTCATTGCCGAGACTATAGTGTCTCCTCTCTGGCCGAGAACCACGAGTCTACAAAAAAATTTCCCTACGTCTCGGCCATGCTTGGCGAGACTAAGCTAGTTTTTCTCGGTCCGTGTGACCGACAACCACGAATTCGCATTGCACGTACCATTGAATGCATCGCCACACAAACATAACAAATAATCGACCAAATGCAACTTAATTAGATTATCAATGTACCTCCAATCGATCGATTTCACCCCTTCAGCCCGAGAACGACGACGAATCCGAGCCCTAATGTCGACACCAACTCTATCAATTCGGTGAGCCTCCAAACTCGAACCGCACAACCAAAATCCGCCTACAACAGAGGAGAGAGGAGAGGAACGAAGACAAATCTGGGGTTCGTATGTTGCTTTCAATGGATTGATCTCAATTTCTAGGGTTCACATGCACGGTGGTGGGGTGCCTCCACTTTGGTGGCAGGGGTATTTTCGGGATTTCGGGCCTGAAATTTGGGTGCCCTTTGAAATCTCCTTTGTGCCCTCAATAAGAGGGTGCCTTCATGAATTGGTGGGGTGCCCATAGCGGGCCTAAAAAATATAGACAATTGAAACTTGATGGCATTTATGAAAGCAAAATACAGTTACGGTTAGTTTTGAGAACGGACCCCATTTTTTGAAAAATTAAATTTAAACTTCTCCTTAATTGTCTCCTTAATTATCTCCTTTAAACGCTCAATGCACTTTCTCTCTCTTTGTTTGTGCATATCTAGATAGATAGAGATCTATTTCTAGATTTTAACATATTACGAGAAAAATAATATTACAAGAAAAATAATATATTTGTCCCATGTGCGGAGCACGTGCCCTCGGTTACTAGTAATAATAATACGTTTAATAAACGAAACTTATTTGTCAAAAAAGATTCTATCAAAATTGCACAGTGATGTAAGAATGAGATCTTGTTAATAATGACATCATTTTTATTTTCATCAACATAAACATTAGAGTATAATGAATGAACGATGAAATTCATATGTTGTGGAGTGATTGGAGAGGTTGATAAAAACAATTGGCAAGAAAAGACCTTGTGAACAATAAAGTCTTTATTGAAGAAGGGAACCAACAAAACTTAAAAGTCTCTAAAAGTTTTTAGGTTGAGGTGAGGAGAAGTTGAAAATTTATTTATGTGTATTTTTATACAAAAAGTTTATAAAAGTCGAGATTTGTAACCAAATCACAAAAGTCACAAAAAAATTAAATACATCTTTTCTTTTATAAACTCTCTAAAAGTTTGAATTGAATACCTCGAAACTTATTATATACTTTTAAAAAGTCTATAACAATTCACAATGAATACAACTTACTTTTGTAAACTCTCTAAAAGTTGTAATCGAATACACTTAAACTTATTTAATCATTAAAAGTAGCCAAAATCCATTAAAATATCAATTGAATACACCCCTGTTAATGTAACGGCTCAATTTTAATCATGTCGTTATTATTGACTATTTTCAGACTCAGACGCCAGCTCAGATCCGCGTGGATACCGCAGATAGGTTAGGGCACGCATGACTAGGTAAACATTAATTTTTTGTGTGATGTTTGTCTATTCACGATGTCGTATGTTAAGTTATTTTACCTTGCATCGAGTGTGTATTTATATCGTTAAACCGAGCGAGATAGTGTAACGAGCATTCGCCTTGAAAAATGTGCCGATACGGGTACTAAGCGAGCGTAATGTGGGTACACTAGGTTGAGAAAATGATTTGGATAATCAAATTAATTAAATGTGACAAAATATTAATGATAAACCTATAGTCTATGCCAATTGATCGAAAATGGCAACTATAACGCGCCTCGTTATGCGTGCCAAGGTGTGGGACACCAGGTAACTGGAGATAATTGAATAAGGCTAAAATTTGTGTTTAATGAGGAGCAAATAAGAACATGCCACCTATACCACCTACATTTCCTCTTTCCTTCTCCCTCTCTTCAACACATAAAAGAGAGTGTGTAAATTCTTCGAAGAGTTGATAACAACTATTAAGAGTGCGAGATTTTATGAGACTCTTGGAGTTTTTGAATTGATTTGATCAAGCAAACAAGTAATCAAGGTGAGCATCTCTATTTTCTTTCAATTTTCTATTTAAATGAAGCTCAAATGGGGGTTTTAATGGTGATAGTTGATTGTTATTAAATGTTGGAGAAAATTAGGTATTAATGGTGGTTGGGTTGTTGTTGATGATATGGAAGTGTTGTTGTTCTATTTGTTGAAGAGAAAGAGTAGAAAGAAAACAGAGACAACGTCTCTGTTGAAGAAGACTTTGGGGAGGGGAGGGGAGGGGCGCACGCACATGCGTGGGTGCGACCTCTAGATCGAGCCGAGCTGGTCCGGGCCCGACCCGGTTGAATCCGGTCAGACCTGTTCCAGGGACCCACCCCATTAATTAAATAATATAATTTTTAAAAAATACATTCAAAACATATTTAAATAAAATAAAATACATAAAATATGGAAAAAATAGAAAATTACGAAAAAAATCCAAAAAAATCAGAAAAATATAATAAAATAGAAAATGGATTAGAAACTGGGTTTTCGTAGCTATTTCGTGCATTTGGTACCCCTGTTAACTTGAAAAATGTGCTCGAATTAAAAATTAGAATAAAATTCTAATTTTTGCTCTCACAAAATAAAATCAATTAATTTGACTCTAAATTACTTAAAATAGTTTAATTGGACACCAGGGACTTAGAAGACTATAGTCGGGAGTCAGGCATGTATCTCGAGCCATGAGTGAGACTCCGGAGTACGTGTTAAGGTATGTAAGAATCCATTTGAAGTCACCGAGGGTTTACTTTTCCATTGCTTCCTATTCCTTGTTATTGCACTATATTCCGTGATACATTTGGGTTGGTGGTTGAGTTACTCCCACTTGATATTCGTAGTGTACTTATGGCACACTAAGTTATAGCACGTGTGATCAGACACTCGGTGAATTGCAACCCGAGTTGCACTAAGGTGCACGTGTCAGTTAGAGCAGACATAGGACAAACACCGCGAGGAACCAGGTGAAAGGAAGTAGGGGCACCTAGCGAAATGATCCGGTGGTCTGAAATACAATTTAGTCTGACTAGGACGAGCACACACTATGTTTCTCTCTCATGTTATCTTTTCATGTCATGATCGTAGCACAATTGCATGTTTAGTTTTTGCATGATTATTTAACATGATTATTGATATATATTTACCTTTTTATAAATGCTTGGTGTACTTCTTTTGGGGTCTTACTTATTGTACTCTCCATCTGACTTTTTGTGATGGTTGAGTGTAGATCCCAGTACTAGTAGAGGCAAGAGGATTCTTGACGACTTCATCTGATTGCCCGCGGTTGAGCACCCACTAGTATGTGTTATTTTGATATTTTGCTTTACTTTTGGGTATTGGGAGACTGGAGAGACATTATCCTTGTATATATTGCTGCTTATTAGTACTATCACCTATATACGTAGTACTTTCTCGGGTTTTCCACAGTAGGACATGCTCTTATGAATGATGCTTTATATGATGATGAACTTATTTGTTTTACTTACTCTAATTTAAGACTTCAGTTGTTTTAATGTTAAAAGTGATTCAATTGTCTAACTAAACTAATTGAACGGAATGAGTTAACACGCATATCGAGGAGTAGTGACGTGGCAACAGACGTCAATGGCGCGTGGGACCCAGTGGGTCAATGAAGTGACAGGGCTGTGGGGCCGCGACGCACCACGTGCCAGCCTCTAGATTTAGGGCCGCTATAGGTGGTATCAGAGAAATAGAGAGTTCTAGGAACCTCGGGAAACTAAATGAAAGAGCATAAAAATTAATTAAAAAACTTTAGATGTGGAAACCTGATGTACTTGCCTTAAAGCTCTAGTTGGGAAGTGATGGTGAGGCGGGTAGAGTTAGGGTTTATATACTTGTTATGTTTTACTGTAAATGGTATATTATACGCGTATATATACCGAGGCTGATCTGATGCACGTTTTTCGATGCAGATCACGATAGACGGACAACCCTTCACACAATATGAGATATGACAGACTAGTGATCATACTAGGGACACCACTGTTACTCCTGCTTCTATTCAAAGCATAGACGACCGACTCGTCGCTCATGATGCTCAGTTGACGAAGATCCTCCAGTTACTTAGGGCTTAGGCTGCGGCAGCTGCCGTAGTAGCAACAATAGCTCTCACAGTTCTTGTCGCACCTACTGTATAGACAGTCGTCGCCCCGGCTACACCACAGATGCATATTGTTACATCAGTTTTAGAGACACTGGCTGAGGGAGTTACGCCAGCAATTGTGATACCGTTAGAGACTTCAACTCCTAAGCCCTCACCTACGACTACCGAACTGCCGACTACTACTACAGTTGCTGATACTTCCGTATTCGTATTAACCCTGGAGGCGAAGCTTGTTAAAGAGTTTATGAAGTTTCAGATGGGATACTTCTGTGGAGGTAGAGACCCTGAGGCAGCAGAGAAGTGGATAGTCTCGCATAAATGTTTCCATAAGTTGATGCAGAACGACGACAACATACAGGCACGTTTATTCGGAACATGTCTAAGAGGTCATGTCAGCACTCGTCCTGTGAACCGGCGGTCTGACCGGCCCGAACCGTCTCATGAGGTGTCTGGTCACGCCATCGACCTCAAAAGACGTTCCAAACCCGCTCATCCATTCTTTTTTACTATTAATTTTAATTCAAGTGTGTGCGAAATTCGGTGAACATATAAATAAATACTGGAAAGTAAACGGGAACCTAAGTGGGGAAAACACTTGTCATATCATCAGTACTGTAAATCTAAGTCGAGGAACATATCCGAAAATATCTCATAAGCCATACGTAAACAAAATATAAGTTTGGTACATAAAAAAAATATACACAAAAGAGATCACTCCTACAGTGAAAATTAGGGCAGTCTGAAGCCATCGTCTCACTAGTGCGCCTTGCCCTTCCCTCGAACACTGGAGGATGGATCTGGGTCCATAAGGCCCCAAGTAAGTGAAAAACAGGGTTTTATGAAAGTTACAACATAATGTAATTCGACAAGAAATAATATAAGTAAATTGTAGGAATTAAACATGATTCAATCCTTTTCTAGTATGAATAGGCGGTTCCCATGAACCCCATATGCAAGGACCTAGCCTGAATCCCGTTGGCCCGGTGGCGTTCAGCATCGATGATCAGGGGAGGTTCGGTCACACGAATTCGTGAACTCAAGTGACAACGACGTACTCTAACCCCGTTGTAGGAAAGGTCGAAGAGCGGAAACCTCCTCCAAGTGCCACACTGGCTGGAGGGTAGAATATCGTCATATAGTCATCCCTCGAAGGTGCTCGACTGGCCGGAGGGGGAGACACTTCGCCATCGAAGCTGCCCCATCTAATTCTCGGAGACGGCTCCTATAGGTCCTCATATCTATATGCATGACCATAGATAATCATGATGCAATGCACACCTAACTTATGCGATTATAATATGATGCGTAATAAAGTTTATAAATTCTCAGTGTTCATAAACCTCGTGTGTGGCATGCCGAAGCCTGACTGCGCGTCTCGTACCTCGTGGCACATGTCGATGTCCTCGCCAAGTCATCGTCGAGCCCTAGCTACATATGTAGTTGTTAGTGCGTAAATCGAGGTCCCAAAACCACTAGAATCCCATGCACATGTCTCAAGAAAACCACCAAAGTTTCATTAAATTTTTAAGTTTACCGTCATGGTGCAGCCACCACTCACCTCAAACCGCTCGTCTAATACCCGATATTAGTTCTTTCGGTTATTGGTATCATTTTGTATTAGTTGGGTATGTTAGGATTTTATTTAAGTACTTTTGAGAAATTATAGTTTTAGCTTACTGCTTTTATTGAGGGTGCTTCAAGCTATCTTTGAGTCTGCTCAATTATAACATTTAGTATGCTCTAAATAATAACTTTCAGCATGCTTTAAAATACTAACATTTGAACTTTGAGCAAAATCAAACTAAATCAATACAGTCTAATTCCAATTGAGCAAGCTCAAAAATCCATTACAGTTTTATTTCTATTGAGCAAGCTCAAACTCCTAACGGTCGTAGCATCATCGAGCACATTAGAAATGTATCCTCTATAAGGATATTATTAAGGACATTGAGGGAGCACATGCTATATGCCAAGTTCAACAAGATTGATTTTTGGCCGAGTGAGGTGAAGTTTCTCGGACACGTCATCAGTGATTAGGGTATCTCTGAGGATTTAGAGAAGATTCGAGCGATTATTGATTGGAGGACGCGTGAGTCTGTTTCTGACATTCAGAGTTTCTTGGGGCTGGCATGGTATTACCGTCGATTCGTACATGATTTTTCATCGATTGTAGCACCGATGACTAGACTGAACAAGAAGGATGTTAAATTTGGTTTGTCATAGGACTGTGAGTAGGCTTTCTGGGAGCTAATGAGGAGATTGACTTCTGCATCGGTGTTGACATTACCTGAGCCGGGCAAGAGCTTGTCAGTGTATACATATGCATCTTGTATTGGACTTGGCTGTGTTTTGATGCAGGAGGGCAGACCAATAGCTTAGTTTCCCGACGGTTGAGACCCTACGAGGTAAACTATCCAGTGCATGACTTAGAGCTTGTAGCAGTCGTTTTTGCACTAAAGGCTTGGAGGCATTATTTATACGGAGAGCGGTTTGTACTCTACACCGATCATCAGAGTCTGAAATATATTTTCACTAAGAGAAATCTAAACATACGTCAGAAGAGATGGCTTGAGTTACTGAAGGACTATGACTTCTCTATTAAGTATCACCCAGGAAAAGTGAATGTTGTAGCTAACGCATTAAACATTAAAACAATCGAAGTGGTGCGATTAACAATCGGCTTATTACAAAGCGTGTTATTGTCACGATGTTTATAACATATGAGGGACATGGCTTATTACGTGTCACTCTTAGAGCGGTGGTAGGCGAGGTAAATGTTATATTTGTGTGTTGTAATAAAGATCGAGAGAGAGATCGACCAAGCTCGAAGCAAGGTGAGTTGTTGATTTCGGTTGTTGTGTTGTTGGTTGTTGTTGTCGGTTTTAATTTGTTGTTGTCGGTGTCGTGGCCATGGAGGGCGAACGTCCATGGCCGACCGGCCAGAGGAGGAAGGGAGAGGCGGCAAGGGGATCTCCTTGCCATCAAAACCCGTTGGGGTTGGGAGCCAACCCCAACGCCTCAAAATTTTAAAAAAAAATCAGAACCGAGCACGAGTGCTCGGTGAAGATGATGATGTGAGTCGGGTCGGGTCGGCCGACCCGAACCCATGTGGGTCGGGTCGGACCGACCCCGGCCGATGGAAACCGGGTTAGGCCGACCGAATCCGGTTGGACCGGGTCGGGTTGACTCGACCCACCTCAATATATATAATATATATATTTAATTATTTAATTAAATTAAACAGTTTTTAATATATAATAAATTCCTTAAAAGAGATAAAATTATGAAAAGAATTCAGGAAAATTCCAAAAAAACAGGGAAAAATATATTTGTGACCCAAATCAATAACACTTCAATATTTCTATAAAAAGTGAAGAATTCGGGAGTCGGTCGAGGCGTTATAATACCACCACGGGTGGTATCGAGCCATGATTTAGAGATCTCAATGGTTTAAGGCCATATGATACCACCACGGGTGGTATCGAGTCACTGATTATAAAGTTTGGCTTACTTATATAGTCTCAGGTTAGATGATACCAACACAATTGGTATCAGCGCTATGATTTTGAGAAAACATAGCTCTAAGATTGTAGAATATGGAGTTTCTACAATACGATACCACAACTACAATTTGTAGTGAACGGCGTACCTTGATCAGTCAGAAACAACTAAACGATGTGAAACTGTAGAAGCTAGAAAACCTTAGTTAGATGTGGAAAACCAGATGATCCTCGCCTAGAAACTATTAGTTGGGAAGTGAGTGACAGTGAGTTGGGGATTTGATATATCTATTATATACATGTTAATTTTGTTATGTGTATATATGCGTTATCCACGTAGTAGCTGATTCGCGTTCGTTCTCCATTTGCAGTTGGAGATGGCGGATTCACGCGATAGAGATGATGCCGATGCGAGCGGTAGCCGACCTTCGATACCATCGCGAGAGGATTTCCGAGAGGCTTTCGGATCGAGTAGGCTGTCGGGGTCGGCGGTGGCGGATCTCATTGACGCGATGACTTCCCACTTTGCCTACCAAGCACCTCCGGCTCGAGACAGCGGGACCTACGACGACTACGATGCCGATCGTAGTGCTGGTCGTACTACGCAACACCTATGAGAGCAGCGGCTCCAAAGCGATAGAGACATAAGGGCAAATGACGAGAGGAGATGGGACGAGAGGTGTTCATAGGGCAATTGTGCCTTATGTAACATCTCTTACACCTTTGCGACGATTATGGGTAGACCTCCCGTACCACCACCGATCGGACTTGCATTGTCGGCTCTGCTACGTCTACTTTACCGCTTTTTACCAAGACCACCCGGCTCCACGTCGGCGGCACGGTGGTAGAGGCGAGAGGTAGAGGTAGAGGACGAGGATGAGATAGTTCTTGACCGGGCGAGAGACATGCATCCGCACAGCCCGGGATCGACGCGGGGGTCAATCTAGAACGATCACGTGTTTTCGATGTGGCTAGGTAGGACACGTGATTCGAGATCGTCCGACCCGGCACGACAGTGATACCTCCACGAGCGTCGAGAAGTCGTCCATACAATTGCACGACTGACACGGACGCTACACGAAAACTCATTGATGCTATGATTTTCATTCGTGGTCATCAAGCATATGTCTAGTTTGATTCGGGTTCTACCGTTTCTTTCATTTCGGTCTCATGGTCTCGCATGTTAGGGTTGAAATCGGTTAGTATTGGAGTCCATTTGATTTTGAGTCACTTGCAGCCAGGAGATATAGTGTACCCTAATTCTCTCGTGGAGAGATGCCCAATAGAGATTGACGGGGTAGAGTTACCTGTAGACTTCAGGGGTGCTAGAATTCCTTGAATTCGATGCGTTGTTAGGGATGGATTGGCTAGCACATATCATGCTCATATCGATCGTGTTTTACGAAAATAGTGATATTTGAGATCCCAGGGCGTCCAATATTCATGTATAGCGGTAATACTCCGAGAGCACTCGAGGTCGACTTGCGACTAGTGGGGAGATGGAGACTTTGGTATGGGTTTATACCGTTCTTTGAGAGTCATGGACCTAAACTTGAAGAGATTTCGGTTGTGCGCGAGTTTTCGGACGTGTTTCCCAAGACTTACATGGATTACCACCACCGAGGGAGATCGATTTCATTATTGAGTTGGTACCCTGTACAAAAATCGATATCTATACCACCATACCGCATGGCTCCACGAGAATTGGAAGAATTGAGGAAACAGTTGCAAGAATTGAGCGAGAAGGGATTCATCACACCTTCGATATCACCATGGGGAGCATCGGTCCTGTTTGTGAAGAAGAAGGACGGTACCTTGAGACTGTGTATTGATTACAGACAATTGAATAAGGTCACAATCAAGAATAAATATCCATTACAGCGTATTGACGACTTATTCGATCGGCTGAGAGGAGCGTAATTTTTCTCCAAGATAGATCTACGATCAGGATATCATCAGCTGAGGATCAGGGAGGATGATAGATACATAACAACGTTTAGTACGAGGTATGGACACTATCAGTTCACAGTCATGCCGTTTGGTTTGACTAATGCTCATGCCATGTTTATGGATTTGATGCATCGAGTGATGAGACCATATATTGACCGCTTTGTGATCGTATTTATCGATGATATATTGGTGTACTCGAAGACTCGAGAAGAACACGAAGCGGCACTCGGGGAGACGTTGCACACTTTGAGGGAGCACGGACTATATGCCAAATTCGGTAAGTGTGAATTTTAGTTGTCGAGGTTAAATTTTTGGGTCATGTAGTTGGAGCGGCGGTATTGCTTGTAGATCCAGCAAAAGATTCGAGCGATTTTGGATTGGCCGCGCCGAATGCCAGACGTCGATGCGAGATTCGAGTTTTCAGGGTTAGCAGGCTATTACCGAAGGTTCGTGAAGGATTTTTCGAAGATCGCTTCACCAATGACCAAGTTGACCCGAAAGACGTGAAGTTTCGGTGGTCGAGGAATGCGAGGAGTCATTTGCTCAATGAAGAACTTGTTGACTACTCACCAATACCGGTGTTGACATTGCCGGAGGTGGAAAGTGGTTTCATGGTGTACACAGATGCTTCTCATAAGGGTTTAGGTTGTGTATTGATGCAAGAGAGAGGTACGGTGGCCTATGCATCAAGGCGGTGAAGATACATGAGAAGAACTACCCAACTCATGACTTAGAGTTGGCGGCGAGTAGTGTTTGCTCGAAGATATGGAGACATTATCTGTATGGAGAGAAGTTCACACTATATACCGACCATAAGAGTTTGAAATATCTCTTCACACATAAAAAGTGAACATGAGACAGCGCGAGATGGTTAGAGTTTTTGAAAGACTATGACTTTTCTCTGGAATATCATCAAGGAAAAGCAAATGTCGTTCTTGATGCTTGTTGAGTAGAATTCCGACTAGAAATCTTTGAGACTATTCGATGTCATATGACCTTACGAGTATGGTTTACTCGAGGCGCGACGAGGCCGAGTCGATCGGATATTGCTAATGACACGGAGGTACTGCGATTTGTGCTCAAGTGAGACTTGAGACAGTGTCGACTCGAGAGTGTCGAGGGATCGGAAGGCGACATACTATTTCGAGATTCGGTGAGTTAGCGCGAGTTCGAATGTATTGATCGGGCGGAGACATCATATCGGTGTCTCGAGATTTCGAGGCAGATTGTGGATACCGGCAGTGGCAGAGCTGAGAGATGAGATTCTTCAGGATTCACATCGTTCCCGATTCACTGTTCATCCAGGAAGGACCAAAATGTATCATGATATGAAAAGACATTTTTGGTGGCCTGGGATGAAAGCGGACATATCAAAGTATATCAGAATCGATCTCGTGGGATGCGCGGCGAGGTGAAGCGAGCATCGTAGACTGGAGGATTACTACAGCCACTTCCCATTCCACAATGGAAGTGGGAAGACATAGCTATGGATTTTGTTCGAGGATTGCGATGATTGTTCATAGACATGATTCCATATGGGTGATTGTGGACGATTGACGAAATCGCCCATTTCATACTCGATTGCAACTCATTACACATTTGACCAGTGAGTGTATTGTTCGATAGAGAGATTATCAAATTTGCATGGAGTACCTTTGACTATTACGTCGGACGAGATGCTATGTATACGTCCGGGATGTGGCGAAGTATGCGGGAGCAATATGGTACACGTTTACGCTTTAAGCATAGCCTTTCACCCTCGGGCGATGGGCGGAGAGAGGTTGATACAAACTCTCGAAGATATGCTCGGGCGTGTGTACTTGAGTTTGGCGGATCGTGGAAAGAGCATTTACGGTTGTGTGAATTTGCATACAACAACGGTTATCGAGCGAGCATTGAAATGGCGCCATTTGAGGCGTTATATGGCGGGCCGTGTCGCTCACCATCTTGTTGGGAGCCGAGCTGTAAGACCCGAATTTGTTAGGGCTGAAATTGTTGTCGATCACACGAAAAAGGTAAGACAGTTCGCCGTAAGCTTAAGGGAGCCCGGGAGAGGCAAAAGAAGTATGCATACATGTATCGCAGCGATCTCACGTACGATGAGGGAGCTTTAGTGTATCTAAAGGTTTCTCCTTGTAAGGGTCATTATCGATTTGGTTTGAAAGGCAAATTAGCACCAAGATTCATTGGGCCTTTCAAAATCAAGAAACGGGTTGGAAAGGTTGCTTATGAGTTAGAGTTACCTCGACAAATGTCGGGAATTCATCCGTGTTTCATATATCGATGCTTCGACTAGCTAAGTCAAAGGCGGGTGAGAGACAGACGGTGGATTTGAGTCAAGTCTATCCCAAAGGTACAACAATTAAGAAACAAGTCTATCCCAAAGGTGTTAGTCAAGTGGCGATTTCATGGAGATTCGAACTCACTGGGAACGGGAAGACTATATACGAGACAAATTTTCGTACCTTTTCGAGTCGGTATATTTTAAATTCGTTTAGTTTAAGTTCGAGGACGAACTTCCTATTAGTTGGGAAGTATTGTCACGACCCAATAATTAATCCACGTTTAATTCGTTAATTAGGACACAATGACCGTGACGTGGGACCATGCAGCGCGATACGTGTCACTACCGAGGCACGGTGGTCGAGGTAAATGTTATATTTGTGTGTTGTATGCCTAGTGTATTGTATATGTGTAGACTACTAAGTCATTTACGGGTATGCGATATCTCAGACGAATGAGGGACGCGCCTCGAGTCGCGTGCTTGACGTGGACCCGAGTAGCGAAATCGTGGGGTAAGTGTAACTAGTTAAATTACATTTATAAAAAAAAATTAAAATTAAATGAATAGAATTTGTGGTGGGAAAGTAGCCACATAGATAGCTAGATATATATATATATATCATCTTTATCTCATTCAAAACAAAACAAAACAACAAACAACAGAGAGAAGAAAAAAACGAAACCGAGAGGAAGAAAGGGAAGAAGGAGAAATAAAGATCGAGAGAGAGATCGACCAAGCTCGAAGCAAGGTGAGTTGTTGATTTCGGTTGTTGTGTTGTTGGTTATTATTGTCGGTTTTAATTGTTGTTGTCGGTGTCGTGGCCATGGACGTTCGCATAGAGGCGAACGTCCATGGACGGCAAGTGAGAGGAAAGGGAGAGGCGGCAAGGGATCTCCTTGCCATCAAAACCCGTTGGAGTTGGGGTTGGGAGCCAACCCCAACGCCTCAAAAATTAAAAAAAAAAAATCGGAACCGAGCACGAGTGCTCACTGTGAAGATGATGATGCGAGTCGAGGTCGGGTCGGCCGACCCGAACCCATGGGGTCGGGTCGGACCGACCCTGACCCGATGGAAACCGGGTCGACCGACCCGAATCCGGTTGACCGGGTCGGGTTGACCGGACCCACCTCAATATATATAATATTTATATTTAATTATTTAATTAAATTAAACAGCTTTTTAATATATAATAAATTCATGAAAATAGATAAAATTATGAAAAGAATTCAGGAAAATTCCAAAAAATAGGTAAAAATATGTTTGTGACCCAAATCAATAACACTTCAATATTTCTATAAAAAGTGAAGAATTCGGGAGTTGGTCGAGGCCTTATATCGGGGTTTTACCTCGAAAAACGTGAAATCGTCAAATTGGTCTCGAACTCAATTTTGACCGATGTCGACCAATTTAGGGATGTTAAATCATTAAATTGGAATCTAAATTGATACATTTTCAACCTGTTAGGATCCTAGAGGAGCTATTACGGGGTTTGGGTGTGTACATCGACACGACGGAGCCGAATAGCTTAGGAATTCTTTGTGTGTAAGTAAGTAAACTAATTTGAGACATTTATTTACATTTCATTCCCTTTATTTATTTATTCTCAGTTATTCGAACTGAATTGCCTTTGAAATCCATATGCTATGACTTGTTCAGTGCTCATTTTATGATATTGTTCATAGCATACTCTGTTGTGTATATCATTGATTCCAATTCATATACTTTGTCATGTTGATTGTTGTGTGTGGAAGTCAGTGATATAGCATGCTATTAGGATAGTTTGTTTATTTTGACTCAAATCCTTTGTGCATTAGTATGCTATTACATCTCTTGGATTCCAATGTTGTGTCATTATTGAAAATGAAAGTGGTTCTTGTGGTTAGGGTCATTTGATGATAGAAATTCAGAACTTTCATACGGGGTCACTAGACTTGCTTAGGGATGTTAGGGAATTTCTCCACTACCTTGCATGACACACGAGGTAACATGCCTCGAACGGGGTAACCGGACCTCGGGGTTTGTTGGCGCAAGAATAACTTGGGTGAACATGACGAGTTTTAAAACTCGGGTATGTTAGCAAGTATACATTCCTAAGTGACGACTAATTCACTTGGAATAGAAAAGGTGTATCGTACATACGACCTTTTGAAATTATGATATATAGCTCAATGTGTAATAAAATGATATAGAGCGAGCTCATATTGTAGTTGAAAGGCTGATGTGATGAAGATCGCGGTACACGACCCTAATCCATTACTACTTAACCTTGAGTCGGTTTCATATTTGATTACCTCAAGTTCTCTTTGCACGATGTTTATTTCAAAGATAGTTTCTATTTACATTATGCAATTTGATACTTGTTACCTATTTGGGAATGTGGATCGATGTCTCTCGGTATTACTTAAATAATTTCATGTACTCACCGTCTAGTTTGTGACGGTGGGTGCAGATCAGCCGAGTAGCATACCAGGCAAATAGAAGATTGGTGACTACCTCTGAGCCGGTAGAGGACTGCTACGACATACTTTTGTACGTTTTGTATTCTTTTGTATTACATTTTTATGTACATGCTTTTACTTTTGGGTTGAGTGATAGGAACACCCGACTATGGGTTATATATTCATGATAAAGGTGTTTACCACGGCCGAACCGCACATTTGTTGTCAGATGAAAGTTTCGGTTGTATCTATTGAGCGGGTTGCCGAGTGTCAAAGGATTGATGGGCTATATGAGCGGTTCAGTGGTTTGGCTTAGGATCTGGAGTGTACGGATTGGGCAGAGTCGAAAAATCAGTGTTTGGGACATCAGGGAGGTTGTGGATACCTGCGGTTCAGGAGATACGAGACATGATTCTGGAGGACGTACACAGGACTCGCTACACAGTTAATCTTGGCTGGAACATGATGTATCATGATTTGAGGTGATTTTTTTGGCAGCTAGGGATGAAGGCTGACATTGGCGAGTACGTCAGGAATTGTCATATTTGCCAGCAGGTTAAAGCTGAGCACAGGAGACCAGATGGTTTACTATAGCCACTACCAATCCTATAGTGGAAATGGGAGCACGTCACTATGAATTTTATCGGCGACTTACCTCAAACTTTGAGGAGACACGATGCGGTTTGGGTTGTGATTGACAGAATGACGAAATTGGGGCATTTTATTCCTATTTCTATGAGATATTCGTTCACATAGTTGAACATTATCTTCGAGAGGGAGATCATTAGATTGCATGGGGTGCTAGTCTCTATTGTATATGACTGAAATCCCAGGTTGAGTTTGAAATTTTGGGAGGCGATACATGAGAAGTTTGGCACCAGGTTGCAGTTTAGTACGGGTTACCATCCACAGACAAACGGATAATCAGATAGACTGATATAGATTTTGGAGAATATGCTCAGGGTTTGTATTTTACTGTTCGGAGGTTCGTGGGAAGATTATATACCGCTGTGTGAGTTTGCTTATAATAACAGCTATCAGCCGAGTATTCAAATTCCTCCATTTGAGGCGTTGTGTGGTAGGCCATAAAGATCATATGCGTGTTGGGCAGCACCTGAGGATACAGTGGCGATTGGGCCAGAGATAGTTGTTGATCACATAGAGAAGATTAGGCTGATTCGATAGAGACTTCAAGCGGCACATGATAGACAGAAAGAAATATGTGGATAAGTATTACGAGGGTCGGAGCTATGAAGAGGGCAGCATGGTTTATTTGAAGGTTTCCCCTTGGAAGGGCCAGCAGAGATTTGGGATTAAAGGGAAACTGGCGCCGAGATATATATGACCGTTCAGATTCGCAGCACGAGTTGGCAGTGTGGCTTACAGATTGGACTAGCCAGCAGAGTTAAATAGGTTTCATCCTATGTTTCACATTTCGATGTTGAGGCTGGCTAGATCAGGACCGAGACCGATAGTTGACTTGAGATGGATCGAGGTTCGGCCTGACGTGACATATGAGGAACGACCGATAACGATTGTAGATCGCGTGATTTCGACTCTTAGGAACAGGGGGATCCCTAAGGTGTTGGTTCGTTGGCACCATCATGGTAATGAGGGACTCACCTGGGAGCTCGAGTTTACTATGCGAGAGCGTTACCCTCAGCTATTTCACGGTATGATGCTTTAATGTATTTAAAATTTCGAGACGAAATTCTTTCCTAGTTGGGAAGAGTTGTACAGTGAAATAGCTGAGGGTAATGACCCAATTTTAATTATGTCCCGCAGATAGGTTAAGGACGTCAGCTCAGATCTGCGTGGATGCCCCAGATAGGTTAGGGTACGCCTGACTAGGTCAACAGTAATTTTTTGTGTGATGTTTGCCTATTTGCGATGTCGTATGTTAAATTATTTTACCTTACATCGCAAGTGTGTATTTATATCATGAAACCGAGGGAGATAGTGTAATGGGTATTTGCCTCGAAAAATGTGTCGATACGGGTACAGAGCGAGCGAAATGTGGGTACACTAGGTCGAGAAAATGATTTGGATAATTGAATTAATTAAATGTGACAAAAAATTAATGATAAACCCATAGGCTATGCCAATTAATCGAAATTGCAACTATGGCATGCCTCGTTATGCGTGTCGTTATGGACAAATAAATAGAAAATTACGAAAAATCCAGAAAAATCAGAAAAAATATATAAGAAAATAGAAAATGGATTAGAAAATGTGTTTTCGTAACTATTTCGAGCATATGGTACCCCCAGTTAACTAGAAAAATGTGCCATAATAAAAATTGGAATAAAATTCTAATTTTGCTCTCACAAAATAAAATCAATTAATTTGACTCTAAATCACTTAAAATGGTTTAATTGGACACCATGAACTTAAGAGACTATGGTCGGGAGTCGGGCGCATAACTCGAGACGTGAGCGAGACTCTGGAGTGCGTTTTGATGTACGTAAGAATATATTTGAAAGTCACTGAGGGTTTGCTTTTTCATTGCTGATTTCATATTCCTTGTTATTGTATTCTATTATGTGATACATTTAGGTTGGTGGTTGAGTTACTCCCACCTGATATTCGTAGTGTACTTATGGCACATTAGGTTGTAGCACGTGTGATCAGGCACTCGGTGAATTGCAACTCAAGTTGCACTAAGGTGCACGTGTTGGTTAGAGTAGACATAGGACAAGCACCGCGAGGAACCAGGTGAAAGGAAGTGGGGGCACCCACCGAAAGGATCCTTGGGTCCGAAGTACAGTTTAGTCTGACTCGGACGAGCATATATTATGTTTCTCTCTCGTGTTATCCATTCATGTGAAGATCATAGCACAGTTGCCTTTTTAGTTTTCACATGATTATTTAACATAATTATTGATATCTACTTACCTTTTTATAAATGCTCGGTGTTCATCTTTTGGGATCTTACTTACTGTACTTTCCATCTGCCTTTTTGTGATGGTGGAGTGCAGATCCCAGTACTAGTAGGGGCAAGAGGATTCTTAGGGACTTCGTCTGATTGCCCGCGGCTGAGCAGCCACTAGTATATGTTATTTTGATATTTTATTTTACTTTTGGGTATTGGGAGACTGGACATACACTGTACTTGTGTATATTATTGCTTATTAGTATTGTCGCCTATATACAAAGTACTTTCCCGAGTTTTCCAAAGTAGGACATGTTTTTATGAACGATGTTTTATATGATGATGAACTTATTTGTTTTACTTACTCTAATTTAAGACTTCCGCTATTTTAATGCTAAAAGTGATTCAATTGTCTAACTAAACTAATTGAATGGAATGAGTTAACACACATATTGAAGAGTAGTGACGTGGCAATGGACGTCAATGGCGCGTGGGACCTAGTGGGTCAATGAAGCGACAGGGCTGGGAGCCGTGACGCTCAGGTGGTGGCCTCGGGATTTGGGGTCGCTATAGTTAGAATGTTGCTAGGAGGACACTACTTATGATACTAGTTTTGACATTGTCTACGTGAACATTGCCACCTCAATAAACGCCACAAGACAGGCACATGACACTGCTGACATGGACATGCCACCTCATCAGGTTTGGTGTGTTAGAAGTAGTGTTATCGATTGGGTTTTGAAATAAAAAAGGTGATTTCACATCAAATCATGCAATGTCAGCTTTGGTCAAATCGTACTTGACACACATATTAATGTCATTAATGCTTGATATCTTGCTCCACAAGTTACATATCTTTTGCTTTATAAACAAGACAAATAGATAAAAACTCAAAACACCATTTGAGGCTAAAGAAGAAAATGTTGGAGATCGAGAGAAAGAAAAAAGATCCAGGTAAAAGAAGGACGACGAAGAAGTATTGTAACGACCCGAATTTAATTCGTCGTTATTAATGACGTGGTTGACAGCTCAGACGCTCGTGGGACCCGCAGCTAGGCTAGGGCGTGCCTGAAGTTAGGTAAATAGTTATTTTGTGTGCTGATTTGTCTAATTTGCGATGTTTATGTTGAAATAGAGTAAACGACATTGTCATGTGTGTATTTATGTTACGTTTGATGTGCGAGGCTATATGATAAGTATTCGCCTCGATATGCATGTCGAAGCGGGTATCGGGTAGGCTAAAAAACAAAAAACTAGGCCGGGGGAAATAATACACACATGAAATGAATTAAATGAGCTAAATAATTAATGTGTAATGCCTATTTGGTGGTTAGGGTCATGGTACTACGCGTATGTCGCGATTTGGGACGCGAAATCGGGCATCGAAAAGCCCGAGAGATGACTTATTGGGTTAAGGACAAGGGAGAGTGTTTTATTGGAGTCACTTTAGGTGTCATTATGGGTTGAAAATGGAGCAAATAGTGTCAATTTGATGGAATTGGGATGCACATGTGAGTAGAGATCATCGAATGGTATAAAAACAAAGTTTGACTTCATTTTCATCACCTTTTCTCTTTCTCTCGCAAGAAATCCGAAAATTGGAGATCAAAAGCAAGGGTTTGGAGCACTAAAAGTGATCATTTGAGGAACTTGGAAAGGTTAATTCAACAAAGCAAGGTAAGATTTACTATCACCTCAACTTTTTCATCTTTTGGTACCAATTTTTGGGGTGTTTGTGTGAATCCAAGATGGTCACCTGCAAAGACGGCCTACAAATGCCCCAACTAGAAAACTTGACTCAATAGAAACTGTAGAAATTCGACGAGGTAGGGGCAGACCAAAGTTAACATGGGATGCATTAATTAGGAGGGATTTGAATGGTTTAAAAAGCTCACCATCAATTGCACTTAATCGAGCACAATGGAAAAGTTTGATCCATGTAGCCGACCCCAGTTAATTTGGGACTGAGGCTATGTTGTTGTTGTTGTTGTTGTTGTTGTTGTTATTGTGTGAATCAAATATGGGTTTTATGTGGCTGTTTTGGTGGGTTTCAAGTGCTATGGAACTTGATCAATATATGTTGTTGTTGTTGTTGTTGTTGTTGTTGTTGTGGTGCTAAAAAAAAATTGTCAACAAAACTGCTGTTCTGAGCCTCGGTAGAGTGCTAGGGAGGTCACTTAGCGCTTTACATGACGAATAGCACGCTAGGTGAAAACGTATAGCGCGCTAGTGTTGTTCTTGTCGAAGAACATCTAGCCGCCCATAATGCCTAGTGCGCTACCCAAAAGGCATAACGCGCTAGACATTGCAGAATTCAGAATGTTTATACTAATCAACATATAATACATCCAATTGACTAAAAATCAATTATAAATGGAAATGGTGTATTTCGGGCGGTAATTTGGATATCGGGGATTCGGCGGAGTCGGACCGGGGGTTATTTATTGGGACACGGAATGCGGTTTGAGGTGTGTAGTATCCCGACTGAAATTTCTTGTGCATTTACTTATTTTGGCTTTTGAATTCAAATTCTTTCTTTCAATATTCTATTCTTGGTTTTGGTTTGAATGGACGGACGTTGAGGCTCTCACTCCGTACCATTCTTGTGTGTATGTTCACTAGGCCATAACACATGTGTCAGGGATCTTGGTGAATAGTTCAACCTGAGGGTCGCGTCAGGGCACGTGTAGGTGCGTCGTAGGTTCTACACCGACCACCTAGCGGATCCAGATACTGGCCTTGTTTGAGTGGTACTCGTCGGCAGTATTCTGTGGAGAGTCCGAAGTATGGCACTAGTCTAACCCTAGGCTCTAGGAACACACTTTGAGCTTTCACTATTACTTATCCATGCGATGATCACAGTTGCATGTATTTATTTCCGCATGTTTATTTAATAGTTTTGTTTAAATTCCAGTATTTACTTTCAATATTGCTCACTTAATTTCCTTAGGAATACTCACTCTGGATTCGTCATCTGCCTTTTTGTGATGGCTTGAGTGCAGATCCGAGTAGGAGTCGTGGCAAGGGCATGCTTGCAAAGTACCTGTGATTCAGAGATATTGAGCCAGACTTGTACGTTTGTATTTATATGTATTTTGTTTTTACTTTGGGGATTTGGGATTGGGAGACACTTCAGGACCCTATATTTTTAATATTTTGAGACCTTTGAGGTATGTTTTTGATATATGATGACATATGGGTTTTCCACACTAGGTATCCGAGTTAAAGGCATGACTTTGATGTTTTATATTTTATTTTTTCATGTTTAAAGACTTCCGCTGTGGTTTAATAAGGATTGAAACAACATTATAACAGATGATTGAGTTCATTAACAATTTAAACAGTAAATTGTTGTTCATTGAGGTTAATAATGATTAAATGGTGGATGAGATTGCATGTGGGACACACCCGACGCTGGTAGATCAGGATGTGAGCCCACATTGGCCCCCGTGGCGGTTCATTTGAAAATGGGCCGCTACATAATATCATGTTTTTTGAGTTTAAGGCACCCTATGCTATGATTAAAAGTTTGAGTTTTTTATTGATATGTTTTTGTAATATCATTTTTATTTTTCAGTTTGTGCGATGATGAAGATCAAGAAATGTTGTTTCTGTGGGGGAAAAAGTCACGGCTGTGCTCAATGCCACGAAAAGAAGCCATGCTTCCTGTGCAATGGGGAGTTGGTACTGAAACGTGTTCGGAAGGATTCTTCGAATAAGGGTCGACTGTTCTACCGTTGCTCATCTTCTTACTGCCCAACTTTTCTTTGGGCAGACAAATAGGATCCCACCGCAATGGATGAGAGGGCTACATTGATTGATGATCATATGATGATTATACGTATAGGGATACGAATCAAGATCACGAGTACTTGTTAGGGAACAAAGTACTTTGGGCCGACCGCTATGAGAACATCACATGGATTAAGTCATAGTTGTTTCTCATGATAGGTATATTTTTCAGTCCTCGACTTGAGATTGCCAGAGACTTCAACATTAGGAACACAAGAATTTGACACAATCAAACGTTGTCTTTAACCTGGACGATTATAAAGGTTGTGATTGGTTACAGCGTGAGCAATGTGATGAAGTTGTGTAATCGAGATAAATTTGTCCCTCTCATATAAAGAGAGATATCTAGTGGATCCCTCGATGTGTTAGACTGTTAAAAGGCCTAGTCTAAGTGAATTGATATTGATCAATGTCATTTGGATGTTTTCGATCTACCTAGAGATCGAGACTAGTACGATTGAACATGTTGGATGACAATTCCATGCCTTATGTTTGATCAAAAGGATATCGTGTGACAAAAGGATGTTATATACACTATTGATTAGGTTGTATCGATTTGATATTCGTACAACTTGGCTAGTCATAATGTCTTGCTAGAGATCGCTTATGACTTGTATATCAAAATGTGTTTTGGTACACTCGCCAACGTCGTTGTATGCTATGAGCCTATTGGGTCGCACACTAAGAATGGTTTTGCGAGATTTTAAGATGGTTCGAAAAATAAATTTTATATGATAAAATTCATGACGGAAACGTCCTTGTGGTGTATTACACTTATACTTCTTTAAGTAAGGGTATATGTGTAATTTACTTAACCGTCTATATACAAGGGTTGTATAAATAGACGCTTTAAGTTAGAACACAAAAACGAAAGAAAAAGGCTGAAACTCTATTTTCGTTTTAGAAACGACTTAGGGTTTTTGGTATGCTCGATCGTTTTGGAGAGAAACAAAAAGGTTTGGTATTCTCTCGAAGCTAGCACTTCAAATCTCGTAGCCGTTCGTGTGTGGAATTGCGATAGAAAGGCGTCATCGTTAGCGCGCTTTAGAGATCGATCAACTTTCTGAAAGGTATATTGCGATTGAGGTATGATTAAGTTTTTCATGGTTTAAACGTTTTTAATGGAATTAGATTCGGATCCCGTTGGGGTTTTTGTCAAAAACTGTTTTGTAATCTCCGCATTGCGTATGAACCCCAAAACCCAACAAATGTGGTATCGAGCCTTCGAGTTTGATTCCATTAAACTCATTGCATGTTTTCTTCTAATATATACATGATATATGATTGAAAGCATGTTAATAGTTGATGTATATGTGATATACATAAGTTTTCTCGTGAGATTTATTATCATGTTTTGTGTATTTGATACATATATTCGTGATTTAATTGAAATTAGTTTCGTACATGCTAGTGACCATGTTAGGTTAATTTGAATAATTTTAATGAATTGAGTTTCGTGTTCTATGATCCATGACACCATTAGGTTCGTTTGGGATAGTAGTTCATGATTCAATTACATGTTTGTGATTATTTGGATGAGGACCTAAATTTGCAAATAATTAATTTTCGAAATTATTTATTTATAAATAATTAATTTTCGAAATTATTTATTTATAAATAATAAATTTTCGAAATTATTTATTTATCTTGTTATATCTATTTTGTGATGAAGTTTCTATTTGATAAAGATAGATAACAAATTAGAATATGAGATAAATATCAAGAATCTTGTTATTGGTAATATACTAGGATTCAAATATCTTAAATCCAAAATAAATAATTAATTTTCGAAATTAATTATTTATCTTGTTAAATCTATTTTGTTATGAAGTTTCTATTTGATAAAGATAGATAACAAATTAGAATATGAGATAAATATCAAGAATCTTGTTATTGGTGATATACTAGGATTCAAATATCTTAAATCCAAAATAAATAATTAATTTTCGAAATTATTTATTTATCTTGTTATATCTATTTTGTTATGAAGTTTCTATTTGATAAAGATAGATAACAAATTAGAATATGAGATAAATATCAAGAATCTTGTTATTGGTGATATACTAGGATTCAAATATCTTAAATCCAAAATAAATAATTAATTTTCGAAATTAATTATTTATCTTGTTATATCTATTTTGTTATGAAGTTTCTATTTGATAAAGATAGATAACAAATTAGATTAGGAGATATAAGCAAAATCGGTTTCGTTATCCCTATTGGATAGGAGATAAATATGGAGAAGTTTGTTATTGGTGATATGCTAGGATTCAAATATCTAAAGTCCTAATTGGATTAGGATAAGATGATTAGTTAATTGTAGGCCCGGGTTAATTAAAATGTTTTAATTGACTTAATTTCGGATAAATTAAGGGGTAAATTTAGTATAGTAAAATCAGCGAAAAATATGATTTTCTATAGTGAATTTCAATTTTCTAATTGAGATTCGTCTTCTAAAAAAAAAAAAAAAGCAGACATTGACCGACACAATGACCGTCGTCTAACTAATCCTAGCGCACATAAATTCTTTTATTATGAACAAGATAAAAAATCTCCAAATTGTTTAGTGATTTAAGAAATCAATAAAATATATGATATTTCATTGTTTACATAAAATCACTAAAACCGAATAAAATCCCTCTATTAAATTTTAAGTCTCACGCCATCCATTTTAAACACTTGTCAAGGCCTCGATCACACTAATACGCCAAATGCCATAGGTGGGTGTATTGTGTTATCTTGGTGAGACAAGTTGGGTAAGTTACCTAAATGTTTAAAATGGTCCGACTTAATAAAGCCATCAAAATAGTTTTGAGCTTTAGGCAAATGATGAGATAAAAACATGCTAAGACATAAGATGTCCCATATCTCATAAAAGGATCTAAAAATTACATAAGATGTAATTGGTAATTGTTACCTACCTAAATAATCTAGTTCTGTGTTTCATGCCATAACAATCATATAATTAGGTGAAATATGGATTTTAGTCCCCTAAATAAACAGTGTGTTTTAGGAGGGTTGTTAATTTAGTGGGAGTCTATTCCTCTATGCTAAAATAAACTTTGCATAATCTTTATTGTAGATCAATGGTCTCTTCAAGTAACAATAATCCCCTGTCATCGCGATCCATCCTTGAGAAGGATAAACTATATGGGACTAACTTTCTTGATCGGTTCGAAACTTGAGAATTGTTCTTAAGCATGAACGCAAGTTGTATGTCCCGGACGCTCCAATCCCCGAGGACCCACCACCAATGCTACGAAAGTCATGAAGGATGCGCATAATAAGCATGTCAACGATTCTACCGATGTTGCATGTATTATGCTTTGGCAACAACTATGGTTCCCGAACTTCGAAGGACATGGAACTAATGGAAGCCTACGACATGGCTATAACGCCAAGGAAATGTTCTAACAACAAGCTAGGCGAGAAAGGTTCGAGACAGTCAAGAACCTACATTCTTGCAAGATGACCGAGGGTGCGTCGCTTAGTCCTCATGTTCGAAGATGAAGGGCTATGTTGACCACTTGATAGACTCGGATTTCCCATAAGCCAAGAGTTGGCTACGGATTTGATCCCGAATTATTTACCGTAAAGTTACTCACAATTTGTGATCAACTACAATATGAATAATATGGAGAAATCAATTTCGAGTTGCATTTGATGCTTAAAATTGCTGAACAAAATATCAAGAAACCTCTAGTAATATGTTGATGGTCCAAAAGGGAAAGGGAATGAAGAAGAAAGGCAAAGGCAAGGCTAGAGTTGCCAAGGTCATATTAATGCACTGTCGCAAAAGCCTATGGAACAAGTCAAGCCCCGGCCGTTCTCGCTTCAAAACACCCAAAAGAAAAGGAAAGAGATTCAAGTCAAATGATTTGAATCAAACCTATCTATGGCATTGTCGTCTCGGGCACATAAATGAGAAACGCATAACGAAGCTCCATAAAGATGGACTTCTAGATTCATTTGATTTAGAAACATATGAAACGTGCGTATCTTGTTTTCGGGCAAGATGACTAAAAGTCCCTTTTCGGACACGGTGAAAGGGCAAGTGATTTATTGAGTCTAATACATACGATGTATGCGGTCCTATAAACACAATGGCTAGAGGAGGTTATCGATTCATTACATTTATGATGATTTCAAGATATATGGTTATGTATATCTTATGAAACATAAAGCTGAATCATTTGAGATGTTTCGAACGTTTCAAAATGAAGTGCAGAATCAACTTGGTAAAACTATCAAAACACTTCGATCAGATCGAGGTGGTGAGTATTTAAGCCAAGAATTT
Organism: Stephania cephalantha; assembly: GCA_039657325.1. Taxonomy (NCBI): domain Eukaryota; kingdom Viridiplantae; phylum Streptophyta; class Magnoliopsida; order Ranunculales; family Menispermaceae; genus Stephania; species Stephania cephalantha. The sequence goes on along the minus strand of CM077573.1, from coordinate 8,876,966 downwards.
GATGATCATCTTAGAAATTGTGGGATTGTCTCCCAATTGACTCCACCAGCAACTCCACAATGGAATGGAGTTTATGAAAGGAGAAATCGAACCTTATTAGATATGGTTCGATCTATGATGAGTCATGCAGATCTTCCATTATCCTTTTGGGGTTATGCATTACAAACTGCAGCTTTCACTCTAAATCGAGTTCCTTCTAAAGCGGTTGATAAAACACCATATGAGATATGGTACGGGAAGAGACCTAGTTTGTCTTTTCTTAAGATTTGGGGTTGTGAGGCTTACGTAAAGCGACAAGTCTCGAAAAACTAGCACCTAAATCGATAAGTGTTTATTTGTGGGGTATCCTAAGGAAACAAAAGGATATTACTTTTATAATCCCGCCGAGAACAAAGTGTTTGTTGCTCGGTATGGTGCCTTTATGGAAAAACAGTTTATTTCAAAAGACACTAGTGGGAGAGAAATAAATCTTGAAGAAGTTCAAGAATCACAGGTAAACACCGAATCCGCTATCGGAAGTTCAACAACGTTCGAACCAGTTGAACCTCTGCAAGTGACACAAGGCCCACGTAAATCTGGTAGGGTAAGACATGAGCCGAGAGATTCGGATTTCTCATTACCGATAGTCGTGAGGTGTTGCTTATAGACCAAAATGAGCCCACCACTTATCGGAGGCTATGTCTGGACCACTCGGATAAATGGCTAAGTGCCATGAATTCCGAGATGCAATCCATGTATGATAACCAAGGTTGGAACTTGGTTGATTTACTGAAGATGGTAAGACCATTGGATATAAATGGGTTTTCAAGAAGAAAACCGACATGGATGGCAATGTGCATACTTTTAAAGCAAGACTTGTAGCAAAAGGTTTCACGCAGACTCAAGGTGTTGATTATGATGAAACTTTTCGCCAAAGAGCCATGCTTAAATCCATAAGAATTTTAATTGCCATTGCTGCATATTATGACTATGAAATATGGCAAATGGATGTAAAAACAACATTTCTTAATGGAAAGGCCGCTTGAGGACGTGTATATGACACAACTCAAGGTTTTGTACATCCCGAGAATTCTAGGAAGGTATGCAAGCTTCAAAGATCCATTTATGGATTAAAGCAAGCTTCTCGAGTTGGAATCTTCATTTTGATGAAGCAATCAAGGATTTTGGTTTCATTAAGAACGAAGATGAGCCTTGTGTATACAAGAAGGTCGGTGAGAGTGTAGTTGTTTTTCTCAGTATGCGTATGTCGATGATATATTACTCATTGGAAATGACATCCCAACATTGCGAGAATGTCAAGTCTTGGTTAGGGAAGTGTTTCTCAATGAAAGACTTAAGAGATGCGGCCTATATCCTAGGGATAAGGATCTATAGGGATAGATCTAAGAGGCTAATCGGTGCCTAAGTCGAGTGCTTACATAGACAAGGTGCTTTGAATAGGTTCGGTTTGCAAGACTCTAAAAGAGGATTGTTGCCAATGTCTCATGGCATAAGTCTCAAAGAAGAATCAATGTCCTAGGACAAATGATGAGCGAGACCGTATGAATAAGATTTCATATGCATCGGCTATTGGATCTATCATGTATGCCATGTTATGCACTCGACTTTGATGTATCATATGCTTTGAGCACTACAAGCGGATATCGATCGGATCCTGGTGAGAGTCACCGGATAGCAAGAAAGAACATCCTTAAGTACTTAAGAAGGACTAAGGAAGTGTTCTTGGTCTATGGAGGTTTTGAAAATGATCTAGTTGTAAATGGTTACACGGATGCAAGTTTTCAAACCGATATAGATGATTTTAGATCGCGATCTGGATATGTGTTTACTTTGAATGGGGGTGCGAAGGCTGGAAAAGTTCGAAGTAAGATATTGTGGCAGATTCTACAACGAAAGTTTAGTATATTGCGGCGTCCGATGCAAAGAAAGGAGGCGCTTTGGATCAAAAAGTTCATTTCGAACTAGGTGTGGTTCCAAGTATTGCTAACCTTTGTTTGTTTGTATTGTGACAATAATGGGGCATATAGCACAGTGCCAAAGAACCTAGATCACACTACAGATCCAAACATATACTCGAAAGCGTTTTCATCTCATCGAGAAATTATTGAGAGGGAGACATAAAGATTTGCGAGTACCTCAAGACAACGTTGCGGATCCATTGACAAAAGCTCTTCCACAAGCAAAACATGATGGTCATGTTAGATCATTAGGCATTATATGCATGTATGATTGGCCCTAGTGCACGTGGGAGATGATGGGGCATGTGCCCTAGGTCAATCCATTAACTGTCTTTATGAATACTTTTAGTTAATAAAATAGAATATTTCATTTGTTGTTTATTATAATTAATTTGCATGTTTACATTATAATAAGATCCATGGGTATTTACAGAAATATCCTAAATGTCCCTAGTCGATCATTATACTGGGAACTATAATGAATTAAGACTAGTGTGAGTCTTGATTGATGATCATATGATGATTATACGTATAGGGATACGAATCAAGATCACGAGTACTTGTTAGGGAACAAAGTACTTGGGATCAATTCGCTATGAGAACATCACATGGATTAAGTCATAGTTGTTTCTCATGATAGGTATATTTTTCAATCCTCCGACTTGAGATTGCCGAGAGACTTCAACATTAGGAACACAAGGTAATTTGACACAATCAAACGTTGTCTTTAACCTAGGACGATTATAAAGGTTGTGATTGGTTATTGTGTGAGCAATGTGATGAAGTTGTGTAATCGAGATAGAATTTGTCCCTCTCATATAAAGAGAGATATCTAGTGGATCCTCGATGTGTTAGACTCGTTAAAAGGCCTAGTCTAAGTGAATTGATATTGATCAATGTCATTTGGATGTTTTCTACGGTCTACCTGAGATCGAGACTAGTACGATTGAACATGTTGGATGACAATTCCATGCCTTATGTTTGATCAAAAGGATATCGTGTGACAAAAGGATGTTATATACACTATTGATTAGGTTGTATCGATTTGATATTCGTACAACTTGGGTAGTCATAATGTCTTGCTAGAGACTGCTTATGACTTGTATATCAAAATGTGTTTTGGTACACTGCCAACGTTGTATGAGCCTATTGGGTCGCACACTAAGAATGGTTTTGCGAGATTTTAAGATGGTTCGAAAAATAAATTTTATATGATAAAATTCATGACGGAAACGTCCTTGTGGTGTATTACACTTATACTTCTTTTCATGGTTTAAACGTTTTTAAAATTATATTCGGATCTGTGCAAAACCTTTTTTGACAATGCAACTACGCATAAGATGACTGAATTATTCGCGGATGCTCTAGAAGTGGCGAAACGAAAAAGAGCTGGAGGGGTCGTTGTGAAAATGTAATAAATCTCTTTAATATTCACTAAGTAGGTAATGTTGTTGATCTGTTGAACGTCCTCTTTTCTATCTTGCTATTTAGGGTGCATCTGATCATTCTATGTTTGAACTTGTGGTATGATCTTAACATTTGCTAGTTTTTTGTGAACCTACTGACTATTATGGAAATATGTTTTAAAGTATGTTTGGTATATTGATGTTAAATGGCATGCTTAAAGTGTAGTTTATGTATGCTTTAAAGAATATTTAGTATGTCCGGAATATTTATGCTCATGTATTGGTTCTATATGGCACGCTCAATGATACTATATAGTATAGAGTCTACTCGAATTTGCTTTCAAGTTGACTCGATTCTGACTATTTAAATTTTAAGTTGACTCAATTATTATCGACTATTTTGAGTTGATTAAATCCTAATGAATGCTCTTTATCCATACTTGAACCTTGCGTATGAGAGGTCGAGTGGGTACAGAGGACTTGGTCAGATAGTGGGGGATTCGTCAGAGAATGTACGACGAAAGGAGAATGCAACAAAGCCATGTGTAGGAAGGTAAGAAGGTAAGGAAAATAGGGAAAATAAATGTAATGCATATCGGATGTTAAGTAACTATTTAAATCTCCGAAGACACTGGGACACTTGAAACCTCTGAAGATGATACCACAGGTGGAACTTGTAAAGATGATGATGTTGTCGAGGCCTCTGAATATGCTTTATTGAAACATTGGATGTTGATACTTTTGACGAACATTTTTGTGGAAAGTATCTGCATCCAATATTTCAATTGGGACATCTTTCGACATCTCAACATCATCATCATCTTTAAAGGTTTCAGCTGTAGTATCCTCTTATGAGGTTTCAAGCATCCCGGTCTCTTCCGAGGTTTGCGTAATTTTTCAGCATCCTATAGTTCAATTATCTTCAATTTTCTTTTTTTGACATTTTACCTTTCCTGCAAATGGTTTTGCTGCATTCCCTCTTATTTCAACGGTGCCATGTTTTTGAAAGAGTATTTGTGAAAAAAAAATTAAATAGATAGCAGGGACTTGGTTGTTATTAATGTGTACTTTACAAAATTCAGTAAAGATTGGCTGCATTGTTGCGAACCTACTTTCTAATAGTGATGTTTGGTTCTTAGTACTAATTTCAATTTTAATACGGACATGTAACTTTTGTGTCGACTTGTAATTACAATATCATCGAATGAAGAATGGCGCACGCAACGATTTGAGTCTGCTCAACTTTTACAAAAAATCAAAGTCCATTGTAGAGCACTTGTTAAGTTTGAGGTCGCACGTACCTGACTCGTACTTTCTAAGAATATAAACACTAAACTGCGGTGTTTATTCTTAGTAGTCTAAATTAGATTAAGGAAATCAAGAATCATTCACATACGTTTCTTTATTTCGGTTATGTTTCGAATTATATGTATAATAAGTGTTTGTCTATGTCCTTCGTCGGGACCGGATCGGTACTTGCTCTTCCATGCCTTACGCACACTCAGATGGTTACTATGAAAACCTTATAACATGATGTTATCATCGAATCAAGCATTGCACATGTGTAGGTTTGAGTCGACTATTCTTTACAACATAATCGAATTAAGCATCTATGTTGCGCACACTCTTTGTTACGGAGATTGACTATATCAATATGGAATAAACTATTAACATGTCTAAGAGAGTGAAAGACAAAGAGAGAAAATAACCAAAGGCATGTAACCATTACAATAACGAAAGGCTAAAAAATGAGAGTCCGAATTTCCTTTATTGAACATACAATCAGTGTTTATAGTACATATATTTAGAACAAAATCATTTAATGCAAGATCGACTGACAAGTAACTAACTCTATTAAAATATATTACATATATGGTTACAAAGGAGACAAACATAGTGTAAACATAGCACTACTGTTACAAGGGAGTTAAAGTCACGTCCCAATTGGCCCCCCAACTCCAAAATTCCAAGCAAAAAAGTCAACCACCAGTCACTCAAATGTAGTTTTCAGTAATAGCGTTCTCACGAACATTACCTAGCACATAACAAAAAACATGCAAAATTGGGAGGGAAAAAGAACATTTTACTAAATAATTTATAGTATAAGCCACAAAATTACCTAGAAAAAAATAAAGGTCTTACCATCTAGCCTAAACCGTCTATATGTCGATCTCAGTCTTATTTCCCGTGGTCAAAATGTGTATGAAGTCGAGGAAACGACACATTAAGCTCTAATATTCTGAAAAAAATAATAAATAACAAGATTTAAAAAACATGCCATGATTTAAAACAAAACCACAAATTAACCTTAAAAATATGCCTTACCATCTCACCTTGATCGTCTCTTTGTCTCCCTTTTCTTTCCAAGTGTTGGGTCGACTAAAAGTGAGAACTTGAGCATACCATCTCAGTTTAACAAATGTACTAAAAAATGTACATAACAATATATATAAAAAAAACTTTCATATAGGATAAGGCAAAAAAACATGTAATAAATTATTGTAAAACCATCAAATTGACCAAAAAAATATTAAGGCCTTACCATTCGATCTTCATATCTGTCGATCTGTCTGTCTCTCTTTTTTTTTGTTGGGTCAGCTCAAAGTGAGTATGAATTTAAGCAGACCATAACAATTTTACACATTGTACTCAAAATTATTACAGACCAAGATATAGAAAACTATTTAACGTTGGATAAGCAAAATGCATGCATGTCTAATTAATTACTTTGATCAACAACACACAATAACCATAAGAAGATCAAGGTTTTACCATATTCCCTTGATCGTCTGTGAGTTCATATATGTCTATATATGTCTGTCCAATTGTTGAGTCGGCTCAAAGTTAGTAACAATTTGAGCAGACCCAACACAATATACCAACTAAATGTATTCAAAATAATACAAACCAAGAGTTTAAAAAGTATTGTTTAACTGGGATGATGGGATCCAAACCAAAAGGAGAGGAAAATAACTAATCGAGGTTCACTTTGTCCGGTGCCACGTGCACTTCCAGTTCTTGCGCACCATCCGATCATGCAGCGCCTTGTCACATTCTTGCACCACCGGATCAAGTCTTTCAACAAACTCCTTGGTGATCTTCCTCGAGGACTCAACTTTCCTTGCAACTTCATTGGCTTTTTCATCAGGATGTCCATGTCCTTGTGTAGCGTCTCCAAGCCTGCACCGACATCTCCATCAGTTCTGGAAAATGCTTCGCTCAACCGACACTTGCCATTAAGAGAAACAAGAAAATCTTCTATGCGATCTATGCGAGACTCCAATATTCCCTTCACTTCCTGAATGAGCTCAACTAAGACATCGTTTTGCTACTGGCTCGAAAGGGCACCCATGTTTTCCATCGAGAACCCTTCGTGCTTTAATTCAAGTATTGGTTCATCGTTTGGCACATTGAGTACTTGCTCCATTGCTCGGCTCCTTAAATTCATCCCGCTGGACTGGCCCTTTTTCCTGGTCACATTACACTGGTGAATTCACAACAATTTCCTCACTGCCCCTCACGTGATCTCTCTTTTCATTGACCTCATCCACTATCGGTGGTGTGCTCACTAAAAATTCAAAATCACTCATAGACCAAGTGATTCTATCATCATCAGAATTTCCTCCCATAGCAACGTCACCTACGTTACCATCCATATCCCTATCAACACTAGGCTCATACCCTCCCATTTTGGCAGACTCAACTTCACTGTCATTTTCTAGAAGACGAATATCAGGCTGATCCTCACCTTCATCCTTTTCGTTATCCTCATCGTCATTGTCCCTTTGGTCTTGACCCCCTCATTGCCCTGATCCCTCTAAGGCTTCTTTTCAACCCATCTACGAGTCATCTCATCATAAACTAACCCCATTATAGTCAGATTACTCCTATCTAACACATGATTTTGATCACTTTTCTCGGAATGCACCTCACTGTCGATGAAAGACTTGTTCATTGTCCTAAAGAAGAGTGGGAGGTGCAAGTCGTAAGGCAAGGCGCCACGATTACTTTTATGTTCATTCTTCATGTGGTGGTATATTACATAAGCCAAATCAATTTTTCCCATTCAGTAAGCACCACATTAAGAAGAGATCAAATTGAATGATAAAAGAGTGATTACGACCCCTATGAGTGAGGCTTCGACTAACCACATGTATCGGGTGGGCTAAAATAGTAAGCTTTCCAGTTTTGGGGGTCTTGGAGACATCAAAGTCGTGATCCTTACAAATCTGCCTTAAGGCAGCCTCATGATCAAACCATTCGATTGGGGCGATCTGGTGAGTGTTGTAGTACTCGAAGCGGCCCTTGGGCAACTTGAGGACCAATCGGATGGAGTCAGGGGTTACTCTCACCCTCTGTCCTTGAGTCTCACACTTTGGACAATAATGGATTTTTCGGGTTCGAGGATGTAAATGTTAGCATAAAACATTTGGACAAGCCATGGGTACATGGGTAGGTCGTCAGTTAAGAAACTCGCCTATTTCATGCAGTGGAAAAGATAACGAAGATTAAACTCTGTGGTACGAAGAAAGGGAAGTCCATACGATGAGGGAAATACACTAACCTTACTACGAAGTTCGTTCGATAGGCTGTTAATGACTCCTCGGTTCTGCACCCCATAAGATTCACGGGGTTATCCATAGCGAGGACTTCATTTCCCTTCGTTTTGTTGCACCCCATAAGATCCACGGGTTTCTCCACAGCGAGGACTTCTTTTCGATTCCTTGTGCCCGAACTCGTCGCCCTCATTTTCTTTGGAGGAGGGGAGTCCACGGGCTTCGCTTCCACTTTGATCCTCTTTCCTTTCTTACTGTTCGTCGAAGGTGGCGTATTTGTTGCGGTCGAGATCTTTGATCGATTGGTTCTAGCCATGGATGCCTTTGTATATTTATGGTGGTTTTGCAAGAAACATTCTATGAATATGAACAGTTGAGAGAAGAAAGAGGGGACAAAGGAGGTGGGTTCTCTCTTCAAATGGTTTATATAGGGTTGCATTCCAACGTTTCGCAAAGCAAGTGTTTCCTCGAGCCGCTTACTCCATAACAAGACATGACATTTGATGAGCTGGTGATGATAAGTCACCAACTACCATTAGTACCTTTTTACTACAAACTGTACACCTATTTACCATCATAGGAAAATGCTATTGTAGTCCACCCTGGTTTCAGGCCCACCACTTGTGCGTCGTTTGATAAGGTGAATCGCGATACGTATGCGCATCAGACGGTGCTTAATCATGTAGGTTAGCTAGTAGCTTCACTTCGTGCTTTACCAAATCATTCCCTTCACAGCGAACTGGAATCTGAAGAGTTATGCTCAAATATGTTGCACGGCTTGGCTTTCAATTGAGTCTTTTTAAGCATTGTAGACCTATCATTTTCGCGCCAATTTGAAAAAGTGTAATCCACAAAAGATTCGAGCCCAACGGGTTTACCATTGTTCGATTAGTTACATCGAGATATGCTCTCTTATCGGACGATGCACAATAATGTGACTTACGTTACTCGGGTTACTCTGTGGTTCACCGAATCGGTACCTTCGTCAAAATGGTTCTGAAGAGGTATGCTCAAATCGATTGTACGACTCAGTTCAAAATTGGAAATAATTTGAGCACTGTCGATCCGTATTATGTTGGCGCCAAATTTAGAAATATATATCTATATATAAATGGTTACAATGAATATTAACAGTGTATTGACAAAACAAATTATAATCCATATTAGAAAGTCAACCCAAGGTACACATTAAAAAGTCAACCCCATATTCGATTTTTTTTTCTTACATACACGTGATTAATACAAGTTGATATAACATTAGGATAAGAGATTTGTAAAAAAAAAAGTTGATCCTAATGTTATATTAACTTGTATTAGTCACTTGTATGTAAAAAAAATCGGACATGGGGTTGACTTTCCAATACGTACCTTAGAATTTAAGGTATGTATATACCAACATTGGCACGCTAAGGGCTTCGAGTGGATCAACTTTTTTTTTTTACAAATCTCTTATACTAATGTTATTTTAACTTGTATTAGTCACTTGTATGTAAAAAAAAAAAAACGGACATGGGGTTGACTTTCCATTACGTACCTCAGAGTTTAAGGTATGTATATATTGTTACCCCCTCAATAGCGTGACCCGAGTAAGCTGGCTAGGCAGCGGGAAAACCTAGCAATATCCGGGTTTTGGTGGACTCAGAAGGTTTCATGGGAGTTAGTTGCTGGATAATGCACCTCGGAGGGTTCGCAGTATAGCGTGCGTACGTATAGGAAAATTGTATGCGGCATAGATGAGGCAGCGTGTATGGGCGTGGACAAGGTCGCGCCTTGGCGCGCGCCTAGGCACGACGCCTAGGCGGGGAGCACAGTGGCGCCTTGGCACGAGCACGGTTGGGCATTGGCACGTTCCTTGGCGGGAACACAGTGATGCTTTGGCACGGGCCTTGGCACGAGCACGGTTGGACCTTGGCACATTCCTTGGCGGGAGCATAGTGGCGCCTTGGCACGGACCTTGGCACGTTCCTTGACACGTTCCTTGGCACATTCCTTGGCGGAGCACAGTGGAGCCTTGGCACAAGCACGGTTGGACCTTGGCACGTTCCTTGGCACATTCCTTGGCGGGGAGCACAGTGGTGCCTTGGCACGCGCCTTGGCACGAGCAAGGCCGCACCTTGGCAAGTTCCTTGGGCACGAGCAAGGCAGATTCCTTGGGCACGAGCAAGGCCGCGCCTTGGCACGAGCAAGGTCGCACCTTGGCACGAGCAAGGCCGCGCCTTGGCACGGGCAAGGTATACCTTGGCAAGGGTTGATAAATCTTGACTTGGGCGTTGACCAAGTCAAAGTACGCTTGGTCTCATTTCTTGATGTTTCCTATTGGAGCTGAGGAAACGGCTTAACATCTACTATAAGGAGAGGTGGTCTCTCATAGGGGTGGCATGGGCAAGGGAGCAAGGAAGACCTTAAAGCATGCCTTGGGCAGGCATGCCAAGGCAAGACCCATGAACGGACCATGGTGTCGGCCACTCCGAGCCTGTGGGACTCGGATCGGACCGAGCTCGAGCTAGCACCCAGGGTGCCTAGGCGCGCAGCTAGGCACCACGAATCAGACTATGTCCATCGAGCAAGGCGAATTATAGGCTTGGACGGACCAAGTCAAGTGCAGTTACATGCGGCTATGTAACTACCTTGGTCATGGCTCATAGCATGACCAAGGCACGTCCCAGCAACTTCTAGGCACTTTGAGCATGTGCCTATTGACTAGGGGGTCAAAATGGTTATGGAACCAGGTGGCAACAAAGGAAGGAAGCAGTTAGGTGGCTGTTTTGAGCACTACATGGGTGTGGTGGTTTACTTAGTCTCGTGTAATGTACATAGGACTTGTGTCCTTGGTAGTTATGTAACTAACTTGGTTGTTTTGCTATAAAGCCAAGGCATGTAAGCTTGAGAGAGCACGAGTAGATGCAACGAGTTCATGTATAAGATACATGGGATGCTAGAGTTGTAATCTCCTTGAACTAAGTAATAAACTTCCTTTGTGCCTTTGTTGCTGTTCAATCACGTTTTCGTTGGTGTGCTGAACTAAGGCGGTCCTTAGGCACCACGGGTTGGGTTAGGCGAGAAAATTTTTCCTTAGGGTAAACCCCTCACTTAACGACCCCGTGACAACTGGTATCAGAGCCTCGTTTCGGAGACGACGGCGACCCGAGCAGCAAGCGATCTAAGTGAGAGAGTAGCTCACTTAGAACACATGATGTCAACGATGAGTGTTCCAGTGGAGGCAACAGAGTCTTCAACGACGGCGCAACGCGTTAAAGGGCTGGAGATGTTGGTGGCTTCCTTGGTGGCTAGGACAGAGTCACAAGAAGCTTTGATATCCATGTGGGAATCCAGATTCGAGGAGTTGGTTGCTGATGTTCGTGCAATGGGTGGACTCACCACCGAGACAGTGGAGAAGATGGATGTGGAGGTGAGTCTGCTCAAGAGAGTCATGGGAGGAACCTCAGAGGTTTCGTTGCGGCGAAAGTGAGACCTAAGGTGTCGGAGCCAAAGAAATCTTCAGGCAAGCGGAGCGCGAAGGAGCTTGAAAACTTTATGTGGGACATGGAGCAGTACTTTGCTACTGTCCAGACGGAAGAGGACCAAAATGTCATCCTTACTTCCATGTATTTGGAATGTGACGCGAAACTTTGGTGGCGAACCAGAGTTGATAATGATGTAGCTGCTGGTCTACCAAGGATTGTGGAGTTGGAGGTGCTAAAACGGGAATTGAATGATCAATTCCTACCCATAAATGATGCATGGCAAGCGCGGGAAGCTTTGCGCCAATTGAAACAGAAAGGGACGGTTAGAGAATATGTGAAAGAATTCTCTTCTTTACTGCTTGACATTAAAAATATGTCCGAGGAGGACAAGTTGTTCAATTTCACTGTAGGAATGCGAGGATGGGCGCAGTCGGAGCTGCGAAGGCAAGGCGTGAAGGACTTGTCGAGTGCAATTGCGGTGGCGGATAGCCTTGTAGATTACAAGACTAGTGGTGCTTCTTTTGAATCGAAAGAAAAGAAGAACAAGGAGAAGGATCGTGCTGGTGGATCCAAGAAGGAGGAAGAGTCTTCTTCAAAAATTATTGCTAGTGCTAAAGCATCGATGTCGAAAAGAGGGTGTTTCATATGTGACGGTCCTCACCGGGCAAGGGATTGCCCAAAGAAAGAGAAGCTGAACGCGATTGTTGCGGATGAACCAGAGGTGCGGATGAATCCATTGCAATTGCTTAACACGATGCAGGTGCACAAGGCCGGGGGATCAGTGGGGCTAATGTTTGTGGAGGCTCAAATCAATAACCAAACAGTGAAGGTGTTGATTGACTCGGGAGCCACACACTCGTTTGTAGCAGAGAACCTAGCTCGGAGGCTTGGGTTGGAGCTTGCCGAGAGTGCAAGCATGGTGAAGGCGGTTAATTCCGAACCAAAGAAGGCTATGGGCTTAGCCTTGGATGTGGGCATTCGAATTGACACTTGGGAGGGCAAGGTAAATTTGATTGTTGCTCCGTTGAATGGTTTTGATATCATTGCAGGAAATGATTTGTTGATGGCTGGGAAAGTCGTTGTGATTCCATCACTTCATGGCTTGCTGATCATGGAGGAAAAGGCGTCGTGCTTTGTTCCAGCAATGCGAGGCGGGGGCAAAGGCAGTACACCAAGGTTGGTGGCGCTACAAGTACATGATCAGTTGGTGAAATGTTGCTTTGGTGGGCAGCAGTCTGTTGGACAGGCAGAGTTGGGGTGTTTGATGAGGGCATCGAACCTTTCAGAGGGGGGATGTTTGTTACCCCCTCAATAGCGTGACCCGAGTAAGTTGGCTAGGCAGCGGGAAAACCTAGCAATATCCGGGTTTTGGTGGACTCGGAAGGTTTTATGGGAGTTAGTTCTTGGGATAATGCACCTCGGAGGGTTCGCAGTATAGCGCGCGGAGGCTCGCGCGTACGTATGGGAAAATTGTATGCGGCATGGATGAGGCAGCGTGTATGGGCGTGGACAAGGTCGCGCCTTGGCGCGCGCCTAGGCACGGCACCAAGGTGGGGAGCACAGTGGCGCCTTGGCATGAGCACGGTTGGGCCTTGGCACGTTCCTTGGCGCATTCCTTGGCGGGAACACAGTGGCGCCTTGGCACGGGCCTTGGCACGAGCACGGTTGGACCTTGGCACATTCCTTGGCGGGAGCATAGTGGCACTTTGGCACGGACCTTGGCAGTGGCGCCTTGGCACGAGCCTTGGCACGAGCACGGTTGGACCTTGGCACGTTCCTTGGCACATTCCTTGGCGGGGAGCACAGTGGTGCCTTGGCACGCGCCTTGCCACAAGCAAGGCCGCACCTTGGCAAGTTCCTTGGGCACGAGCAAGGCGCGCCTTGGCACGAGCAAGGCCGAGCCTTGGCACGGGCAGGCATACATTGGCAAGGGTTGACAAATCTTGACTTGGGCGTTGACCAAGTCAAAGTACGCTTGGTCTCATTTCTGGATGTTTCCTATTGGAGCTGAGGAAACGGCTTAACATCTACTATAAGGAGAGGTGGTCTCTCATAGGGGTGGCATGGGCAAGGGAGCAAGGAATACCTTAGAGCATGCCTTGGGCAGGCATGCCAAGGCAAGACCCATGGACTGACCATGGTACCGGCCACCCCGAGCCGGTGGGACTCGGATCGGACCGAGCTCCGGCTAGCACCTAGGGTGCCTAGGCGTGCAGCTAGGCACCACGAATCAGACTATGTCCATCGAGCAAGGCGAATTATAGGCTTGGACGGACCAAGTCAAGTGCAGTTACATGCGGCTATATAACTACCTTGGTCATGGCTCATAGCATGACCAAGGCACGTCCCAGCAACTTCCAAGCACGTTGAGCATGTGCTTATTGACTAGGGGTCAAAACGGTTATGGAACCATGGCAGCAAAGGAAGGAAGCAGTTAGGTGGCTGTTTTGAGCACTACATGGGTGTGGTGATTTACTTAGTCTCGTGTAATGTACATAGGACATGTGTCCTCGGTAGTTATGTAACTAACTTGGTTGTTTTGCTATAAAGCCAAGGCATGTAAGCTTGAGAGAGCACGAGTAGATGCAACGAGTTCATGTATAAGATGCATGGGATGCTAGAGTTGTAATCTCCTTGAACTAAGTAATAAACTTCCTTTGTGCCTTTGTTGCTGTTCAATCACGTTTTTGTTGGTGTGCTGAACTAAGGTGATCCTTAGGCACCACGATTGGGTTAGGCGAGAAAATTTTTCCTTAAGGTAAACCCCTCACTTAACGACCTCGTGACATATACCATCATTGGCACGCTAAGGGCTTCAGGTGGATCTGTCACGGCCCAAATCTCTAACCCCGTTTTAATTCCTTAATCAGGATCACCGACCCTTGACGTGGGACTTACACTGTGATACGTGCACCGACCGAGGCACGTGGCCGAGTTATATCATATTTTTGTATTGATGTGTGCCTAGTGTTATGTATTGTGTAGACTTACTAAGTCGGTTTGTACAGTTGTAGGCGTCGATACGAGAGCGGGGACACGCCTCGAGTAGCGTGCGAGCCGGGGAACCGGGTAGTTAGCATTTTGGTAAGTCTTATTTAATACTAATATGAAATAAGGAATTACTTATAAGCCTATGGTTGTGTTTGTTCATGTAAATCAAATTAAAGGCCTATAGTTGAGTAAATTAAATGGAAAGCATAGGATTGGTCTAGAGATACACATTGGCACATCTAGGAACTAGGTGAGTAATGAAATGGTGTCACTTGAGGTTGAGATAGTGGGAGTTAGTGGGATATATGACAAAGGTGGACCATTAGATATTCCTAGGGATACATAAATCCATGAAGATTAAGGGCTAGGAAGGAACATCACCTTAATATATATTATTAGTGATCAAACAACATGCAAACCAAATCACTCTTTCATTTTTGCTGGAGAAGAAGAAGGAATTGCTGGAGAGGAGTGAATCATCAAGGTGTTGAAGGAATCCATGAGAGTTGGTGAGAAATTCTAAAGCTAGGGTGCTACATCAACTAGGTAAACATCTTTTTAGTTGAAATTAGAACAAGTTCTGGTTTTAGGCTAATTTCAGATAGTAGATGATTGATTATTTGCAATTAATTTATATATTTGGATTCCTCATTTCAAGATGATAATCCAGATATATTGAAGATCTTAATTTGGTTTTGAAATCATAAAGATATGAATTTTTCAAGTTGCAACACCAAAACTAGAATTCTGCATGTTGTATTAGGAATCAACCTGGGTGATTTGGTCATAATCTACCCATTTTAAATCCAAATTGATCCAAACCAGCGGCATTTGAAAGCTTATTTAAAGGGGAATAACTTTTATAAAATGAAGGTATTTTGATTCAAATGTTTTTATGTCCAAATATGCTCTACAAATAGGTGCTGGAACTAAAAAGGAAAGTTTTGAAACTAAACTTATTAAGGGCATAACTTCCTAACCACTTATTCAAATGAGCTGATCTTTTAGTATGTTGTATTTGGATATATTTTTTGCCTTATGACCAAAAATCACATTTTTAGGAACTATAGATTAGGAGAAATAGATTTTCTAAATCCGCTGGTCGGATTAAATTCCAATTAGACCTATGTTTAGTAAAATCATGATATCTCTTTCATTTTAAATCAGAATTTTGCAAACTAAACCTTTCTGGAAAGCTAAGAGAGAGACCAACAAGAATTGTATCTATAGATGATTTCGATATTTTGACCATTTCATGCCTAAAAACTGCTTTAAAGTATTGGACTGAAATTGAAACTTAATTTAGTCTTTAGGGGCTGATTTAGGAAGATTGATTTAAAGTCTATTGAACCAATTTGAATACACAATAAACACCACTAAATTGAGCTTAAACCCACTATACTTGAACTAATGAGACACCAAACTCAGGAACCTAGGAAAAGGGTACGGGAGAGCGAATACAAGATTTGGAGTATCGGGAGGCCAGTAAAGCTAGGACTTTACTTTGTTGTGGTGAGTATACCCAATGGCAAATCTACTTGGCATCTCATTTCTATTAATTGTTGTCCTTGCATAGTCCTTTTGACTATTTTGCCTTTGTATTCTTATATCATGTGTTCTTTGTGTCTATGCTCACTTGATGAGTCTAGTTTGCATGATATCCATTCATTTGATTTGATTCGTTGATTCTATCCCATGCTGTCTATTCTTGTTGTTTTAAATGTGAATTGAATGATAAATAGCATGCTATTAGGCTAGTGAATACCTTATAAATGTTTAAGTGGACTTGTATTCCTTATTTGTTTAGGTGTGTAGATGTGCCTATGCCTTGACAATCCATACTTAGTATTTCTTGAAATTTAAAAAAATAGTTTTCGCATTTAGGTCCCGTACTCGATCGAGGTGTGCGCGACTCACGGGGTTAGAGTCCCTGGGGATGTTGACACATGTTACTTGACACTGTATGACACTCGGGGTTAGAGTCCCTGATGTGGTCTATACACCGGGGTTAGAGTCCCTAGTAACACTTGGGTTAGAGTCCCTTGTGCTATATGATTATTGAGTCGGAGTGACATGTTTCACTTCTTGGGACCTAAATCACCACTACTTAGCCTAGTGTCGGTATCACTTGTTTAACTACGGTATTTACTCGCATATGGTTTATTTTCCGTTTTCCATTTATATGCCTTTAAATACCATTTGAATATTTGGAAATGCAAATTAAACTTGTCATCGGGGATTACTTGTTTTATTCTTGTACTCACCGTCCTTTTTATGACGGTGGGTGCAGAGCGTCTACCAAAGAAGCCGGGCAAGGAGAAGATCGGCGATTATCCCCGAGCCGCGGCGCGTCACACGCATCGATTGTAGGTCTTCTTTTGGTATTTTGATTGTATATGTTATATGTCTTTCAGATACTATTTGGGGTTGTATATTGGGTTGAGCGTTAGTTTCCCCGACTTGACTTAGACTATTTTATTGTTTCAATGCATTTTGAGGACTTTATATATGTGATGTCATTTCCTGGTTTTCCACACTTAGGATTTTATAAATGGCTTCCGCATAAGTTACTAATTGCTTCCGCATAATCAATAAGACTTCCGTTAATTAATTAATTTAATAAAAAGTTTTAATTAACTCTAAATTTTATAAACTGGTAGGACTAGTGTATTACTTATCCTGAACACGAGAAAAGAGGCGTCTAGGTTGTAAAGGCTAACTAATACGTAGTTAAGTCCTGCGTGGATATGATTAGGGCTTAATTACGGGATTAGGCTGGGCGGTGCCCTAGATTAGGAGAGGGGTCGTCACAGTTGGTATCAGAGACTAGGTATTAGAACCTTAGGGATAAATAAGAAAAACACGAACTCATATAAAACATAAACCTTAGAAGTGGAAACCAAATGATCCTTGCCTAGGAACTATTTTGTTGGGAATTGAGTGAAGGTGAGATGGGGATTTCTTATATATACGTGTTAGTTTCTATATGTATATATATGCGTTATGCCACGTAGTAGCTGATTCGCGTTTGCTATCCACTTGAAGACACCGATGGGGGATTCGCGCGAGGCTGGAGACACCGGAGCTAGCGGCAGTCAACCTCCCACCATATCAATTGACAATTTTTAGAGGATGTCTGACCAGACGACCGCTCAGGAGCGACAGATCGTCGAGTTCATCGCCTACATGTCGGCATAGATGACTGCACTGGTTTCGACCGCCCCCGTCACCACGGCTACTACTACAGCACCCCCGACCACGAGACTCAGCACTACGAGAGTTCGACTTGCATTTAGTAGAGAGATGGAGACTCTATGTAGCGTTGTACGCAGTAGCGGAGAGTCAGGGACCCAGACCTAGAGGAGATACCGGTTGTTCAAGACTTCCCAGATGTTTTCCCAGAGGATTTACTTGGATTACCGCCACCGCGAGAGCTAGACTTCATCATCGACCTAGTACGAGGTACCAGGCTGATCGCGATACCGCCATACCCCATGGCTCCGAGGGAGTTAGAAGAGTTGAGGACTCAGCTTAAGGATTTGGGGGAGAAGGGGTTCATCACACCTTCGATGTCACCGTGGGGAGCGCCAGTTCTGTTTGTGAAGAAGAAGGATGGCAGTCTGAGACTATGCATCGACTACAGGCAGTTGAACAGAGTGACAGTCAAAAACAAGTACCCACTTCTGCGGATAGACGATTTATTTGATCAGCTGAGAGAGCACAGTTTTTCTCCAAGATAGACCTGAGATTGGGGTATCATTAGCTTAGGATCAGGGATGAGGATAGGTCCAAGACAACATTACGGACACTACCAGTTCACGGTAATGCCATTTGGGCTGACCAACGCCCCGCCGTATTCATGGATTTGATGCACCGGGTACTTAGACCATATCTCGACCGCTTCGTGATAGTCTTCATCGATGACATCTTGATATACTCGAGGACACGTGAGGATCACGAGCAACACCTCAGAGAGACGTTGCAGACATTGAGGGAACACCGACGTTTTGCTAAGCTCGGCAAGTGTGAATTCTGGCTTGCAGAGGTCAAGTTCTTGGGGCACGTTGTTGGAGCAGCAGGGATTGCAGTAAATCCGGCCAAGATTCAGACGATCACGGATTGGCCGGCACCGACATCAGTACCGGAGATCATGAGCTTTCTGGGGTTAGCAGGATATTACCGTAGATTCGTGAAGGATTTCTCGAAGATCTCTTCACCGATGACGAGGTTGACACAGAAGGATGTTGCTTATGAGTGGACTGAGAAGTGCGAGGCTGCATTTACTCAGTTGAAGAGGTCATTAACTACCGCGCCAGTGTTAGTACTTTGCCATAGGCTGGACATGGATTTCTAGTGTACACAGATGCTTCTCATACGAGTCTAGGTTGTGTGTTGATGCAGGGCAGCGGTGTCGTGGCATACGCATAGAGACAATTAAAGCTACATGAGAAGAACTACCCCACGCACGATCTAGAGTTGGCAGCGGTTGTATTTGCGCTGAAGACTTGGAGACACCTTCTGTATGGAGAGAGATTCACACTCTTCACTGATCACAAGAGTCTGAAATATGTCTTCACACAGAAAGAGTTGAACATGAGACATCGCATATGGTTGGAGTTCTTGAAGGACTACGACTTTTCCTTAGAGTATCACCCAGGAAAAGCGAACGTAGTCGCATATGCGCTGAGTATGAGACCGAGTACAGATGCTGAGGTGGTCACTTGTATGTAAAAAAACGGGACATGGGGTTGACTTTCCAATACGTACCTTAGAGTTTAAGGTATGTATATACCAACATTGGCACGCTAAAGGCTTCAGGTAGGTCAACTTTTCTTTTTTCTCTTACAAATCTCTCATCCTAATGTTATATCAACTTGTATTAGTCACTTGAATGTCAATACAATATCGTTCACAGTTCACCTAATGTACTCAAAAGTTAATCATAACAATATAGCCAACGCAGTTCACCTAATGTACGCGCTGGGTCAGCTCAAATGTTGAACTTGAACAGAGCAACACAATTCACCTAATGTAATAAAAAATTAATCATAACAGTAGTCAATATTTGAATCAATATAACTATTTAAACACTCATGGATTAAATAAGATGAATCAACATATCAAATATTTAGCATGTACTTGCATCCATGCAAATTTCACCTCTCAACCAAAAATCCATGTGCATCCAAATCATTTTACGGAAACGCCACCCAATGCCAATAAACATCGACCTTTGATTAAGTGGCGATACACATCATGTGCATGCATGCATAGGGATTTCACTGTTTGCCATCGCACCAATAATTATAAAACTAAAGAAAATTTGAATAAACTATTGTTCAACCAAAAACATTGTTTAACCAAAAACCATGTTTGATCAACCTGTCGAGAACCTCCCGAGCAAGGCCAAGAACGGACCGTCCATTAAAAATGAGTTGTGAACTTCCAAGGAGTCTGTGTACCTGCAATTGGATCACTGATAACGACTTGGGCATGTCTTGTACTCGATTGTGGAGTTTGTAGCGGCCCGGCAGCAACAATAACAGTGTTTGAGGCAACAATAGCAACAGTGCTTGAAGCAGCAGCAGCAGCTTCGCCACGGGCAGATGACCAAGCTTTTCGACCCTTTTTTTTGTTTCGGAGCAAGCTCAACAACATTCTTGCCCTTTCCATTCCGCCTGGACTCAACTGCCGCCTTTCCCTTGCATTTGTCTCGCTGTTCGCGTGCGCCCTTAATTCTCTTAAAACGCGGCCTCCCAATGCGAGACACCCTGTAAGGATCTTTCAAAATAGGCTCTTTCCGACTTTTACTTCCACATGCCTCATCTTCTTCTTCATCGGCCCGCGCAAGCTCTTTTGCAACATTCGAATAACTTCAGTCGCTCTCTTGAACTTTTTTGCTCGAGGCGCGACTAAGGTCAGCTAATTTAGCACAGATGTGGTTTATGAAGTTAAAACGATCATCCTGAGTACGCATTGTTTTAGCCTTCAAATATGTTATTGCATTTTCAAGCGCATGAAGTCGAATGAAATCCTTCCTGCACCGATTGAGAATGTACCCATCTGGGATCCTGTCCACTCCAAAATGGTCCACGACGCTTAAGGAATGACAACACTAAACTCCTAAGCTTTGATATAACCTGCAAGAGAAATTACAGTTCATAACGTGACAAAACACTAATTCATAACATATATAAAAAACGTGGTTTGAATAAGCTCAGTCAACCTGCATATGCAAAAAATGGAATGGCCTCCATCTGCCCATTATGTTACATCATATGTGCACATATATAGACCTTCCAGTCCTTTTGGGATAGTAACATCCATCACCTCAAACTCGATAGAAATTCCTTCGGTACGCACCACCCGAGTCCGACAGTTTAGTTTTTTCCTCATTTCATTTTGAAACTTGGTGTATATGGAATTCGTGTACAACCATCGTATTTGTTCCTCGTATGGCCAGCGGGAGAAGGAATCTATCGGGGAATGGTCGGACTTAAAGTCGGCGTCACTCATTAGCAAGTGTAGAGTCGTACTGCCTTATGAAATGCTGAAGAGATGTCCTTGAATTGAAATACTTGCAAAAAAATGTATTTTCACTCTTATACATATTTGTTGTCGACATATCGGCCCAGAAATTATCATTCACGTAAGCTAGGATCCATTTCTACTTAATCGCATACAATGATTTCAGCCAGACATGATCTTCCAATAAAAACTGAGTCATCATCTCTTTTCAGCTTTGCTCAAAGTCCTCCGAGAGCAAGCTTTTCATACACAACCCTTTTAAAAACCTTCATTATTGATTCTTTTTCTAGTCGTCCACCGAATTTCTCGGGCACTTTTTGCATGATACACCACAAGCAAAAATGATGACGACTTGATGGAAAAACCTCATCCACAGCTGCGGTTATGGAGGCACATTGGTTCGTGATAATTGCACTAGGCGCCTTCTCAATCATACAAGTAAGCCACAATTTAAACAGCCAAACGTAATCATCGACCGATTCACTAGAAAGTAGACCGCAACCAAGCAACACAGTTTGGTCGTGATGATTCACTCTAACGAATGGAGCGAATGTCATATCATACCTATTAGTCATGTAGGTGGAGTCGAAGGATATGACATCATTAAAGTACGTGTACACATTTCTTGATCTCGCATCGGCCCAAAAGATGTTTTAGAGCTGACCGTCTTTGTCAGTATTGAAAAGATGGAAAAGATTGGAGTTCTGACTTGTTTCACAGTAAAGTAGACCCTGAAAGCATCATCATCCCCATCATCGGGTCTCAGACGCCTCATCTCATAGACGTAGTTTCGTGCATCTTTTATGCTAAAACCAAAGGAAGCTATTCATCCTTCCATCTCATTCGCCATGGAAGCTACTGATTTGGCAACCAAAATTTTTGCTTCATCGTCCACAAATAATTTGCACTTCGCTCGGTCGTTCAAATTTCTATAACTTTGAAAGAACATATACCTCTTAGGACAAACGGGGTTGTGCTCCAAGTTCGCACTCACAAAATGCCAATGCCCGTCATCTTGAAGCTATACTGTTGCATGTGCATGACAGTGAGTCCGAGTGCTCGATTTCGTCGCTCTTTTCATGTCTTCTCGGTGCACTGTTTCACCCTCTTTAGTGCAGGCAATTATGCACTTCCATACTTGTCCTCTGGCTCGTCTATACGTTCCTCTCAGCTTCGTCCCGAACCCGACTGAAAACGCGTGTTTGTTGTAATACTCCTTGGCACATTCCAAGGACTTGAAGGTCATCCCATCCTCTAGGGCTGGAGTCGAGTCGACTGAACCTTCTGCTTCTTCGAGAACCTTACTCGAAGATGTGTGCTCATCTTCATTTTTGGGCTCAGGTACTTCAACATCTATCTCGTAACCAACCTCCTCACTGCATGATAAAGTGTCACTTAAGATTAACACTTTTTTCACGCCTGAAGATGTCATAGGTTCGTGTATGCTAGACAAAACCTCCACCTCATCCCGATCAGATTCATCTGGCTACAAAGACAACAACAAAATCAAAACATGTATGGCTAACAACTATTCAATTAAGGGAACGACAAGATGCACAACAAAATCAAATGTCGACGATGCCCTCATTGGCAGAATTGGCATCCCCACAAAATGTACAGTTCTTTCGATGTTGTAAATCACATTGCAACTATAACCGACTTTTAACAAAATGCAGAGAAGTACAAACTAACATCGAAATCAAGTCATCCATTGATGAAATGTTGTGTGCAACCAAAGATGTGCAGACCAACGTACAAACAAAATATTCCATTCTTTGAGTAGAAAACGGTTTATAGGGAATCGAATATCAGAGAAAGTAACAATAATTGCCAAGATTCCTCTGTTGCCTTTGTTGTGAGTTTGAGCTCACCTTCTTCCTAAGAGATTCGAGACAAAAATGATGGTCTGACATTTTTGCTCTTTATCTTTAGATTTTTTGTCATTTTTGGCAATTGATCAGTTGATTTGACAACTACTTTTCACAAACTCACAACAACAACCACATCAGGCAGTGGTGTGAATAGTTGTCAAAAGTGTACTTTTAACATTTTCCCTTATGGTGACACACAAATTGACACCCTAGATTTTCAACTCACTTCGCCACATCACTTAGCCAGAAATGTCATGACACCTGCCACGTAGGCAGTGTCAAAACTAATGTCATAAACAGTGTTATCATAGAATTATTCTATGATTTATTACTAAACTTTATAAATCATGACTCCAAAGTCATTTTAATGACTTTTGGATTGCGCTTATAAAGTATGACACATTTACCATAATACAGATATAGCCTAGGGTGATACTGTTACAAAATAATAATAATAATAATAATAATAATAATAATAATAATAATAATAATAATAATAATAATAATAATAATAATAATAATAATAATAATAATAATAATAATAATAATAATAATAATAATAATAATAATAATAATAATAATAATAATAATAATAATAATAATAATAATAATAATAATAATAATAATAATAATAATAATAATAATAATAATAATAATAATAATAATAATAATAATAATAATAATAATAATAATAATAATAATAATAATAATAATAATAATAATAATAATAATAATAATAATAATAATAATAATAATAATAATAATAATAATAATAATAATAATAATAATAATAATAATAATAATAATAATAATAATAATAATAATAATAATAATAATAATAATAATAATAATAATAATAATAATAATAATAATAATAATAATAATAATAATAATAATAATAATAATAATAATAATAATAATAATAATAATAATAATAATAATAATAATAATAATAATAATAATAATAATAATAATAATAATAATAATAATAATAATAATAATAATAATAATAATAATAATAATAATAATAATAATAATAATAATAATAATAATAATAATAATAATAATAATAATAATAATAATAATAATAATAATAATAATAATAATAATAATAATAATAATAATAATAATAATAATAATAATAATAATAATAATAATAATAATAATAATAATAATAATAATAATAATGATGATATATTGGAGGTCATACATGCAATATACAAATGTTTCATGCTATTATTAAGTTTTCCTTAATTAAAGTGATTAATCGGGTAACGAGCATAATTAAAGTCATGAAATAATGTTAGTACAAATTCAACATATTTTACAATAATTATCCAGTCAGTTATTTAATGGGTTATAATCCCCGATTGTGTTTTCTATTTCTGTCAAGAAAGCGCATTAAGTTATAAAACTACAATTGAAAAACTCAATCTGAATGGATCATTGCGTCTCTAATTGATTCTACAAGTATGCTTACGCTTTACATTAATCATGTCTCTAATTGATTCTACAAGTATGCTTCCGCTTTACATGCTTTACATTAATAATCTCTGTATTTGTTAGACGTCTATGTTGTATTGATCACTATAAAAAATTCTATAGAACTTTGACAGTTAATTAGCTCTTCAAAATAAGTCTAATTGCTCTTAAGACTTACAAATCTGGGATTACTTCTTAGGAACTCAGGTCGTACTTCGTACATACTGCTCAGGTCTTTTTTTTTATATTGCCTGCCTAGCTCATGCTTTATGCCATGCCAAGCCAAGCCAATTCAAACCCCCATGGTTCTCGTGCAAAGCTTTTCTATGTTGGGAGTAATGAAGTTGATGATGATGCTCAACTGTACGTACGGAAGTGTATGATGATGATGATGTTGCAAAGCCAAGCCAATTCAAATCTCAATTGCATTTCATTGCGAGATTACAAACATACATATAAAGAGCTTTAATTTCACCGAAGTTTTGCCTATCTCAATTTGCTGTACAAGTTCAAACCTAGCACGCAATCTGGCAACCAAGTAACCCCCACAAACCCGACACCTCCCGTGCTCCACGTAGAGCTATAATTCTAGTTCAGGGTTCACACTCTATCAAACACAACCTATTAGGCCAAAAAGAAAAAAAAAAAAAAAGTGTGCATAACCACTAAACCATTTTTATAACCATCGTTTTTTCGCCCCTCTTACTTTGCCACTACACCGCAGCCCTTGGGACGAAAAAAACCCTCTCCCTTTGAAGAATCAATTCTAGTCCTCCCCACAACAAGATCTGACATTAAGTAGTGAATACAGTTGAAGTGCCCTTCCTAACACCCACTCATGACTCACCCATCAACTAAATCATCTCATCTCCCTTCCATAAAAGAGAGGAAAAAAAGGGGAAGGAAGCAATGTAGCACTTTTGATCTAATAGGGGATAAGGGGGAAAACCACTATGACAAAAAGGAAGGAGAGGGGTTGACGACGATATGTCGTAACGGGTGGAGGACATCGCCACCACCCGCATGCTTGACGAACTCTGCAGGAGAGAGGAATTTTCCATGGCACACACACACTATCCTCACCTCCTCGCCTTTCCTGTATCTGTACAGGAATCCTTCTATTCTCTTCCCATTTGGTCCATCACCCTTTGTTGAGACACATGGCATGTCTTCCATAACTCTCATTCCCATCTCCCTTACGCCATTTTCAATTACCTTAGGTTTTTTGGATTGGTTCTCGACGTCTGCTCTGGCTGCGGTAGGCGTTCCGCATTTCTGATCAGTAATTGGTCCAGCAGAGACCACATTCGACCTCTGGTTGATCAACTGCTGCTCCGATAACGACTGTACACTTGACGGGCTTCTCGCCTCGGTACAATTGCTCACACCTGCCATGTTTTCATGATTGATTTATACATCACATTGCACAACATCAAATAAGTAAATGTAGTAAGAGATGAAGTGATCTACAATGATGTCTTCATGATTCCTATTCAAAATCAAACTTAACTGAGCTTAATTTGGAGAGAAATTAGACAACTCTATGATGACAACTTCCTCACTTGAAATTAAAATTTCTCAAATGGAGGAACAAAATTCTAATTAGGGTTCTTCTTCAATTGTACACATTACCTTCTGAGTAATAAGGATCCATCTCTAGTGCACACTTCACATTGTACTTTCCTATACATTATAGAATCTCTTTCATGTTTTCCACATAATAGTTATAGTGGCTTTGAACTGAGATCCAATTCACACAAAGATTAGGGAATGGCGATTGTGGTGGTTGAGACACCTGCAAAGACTGCCTACAAATGCCCCACTAGAAAACATGACTTCATATAAACTGAAGAAATTGGACGAGGTAGGGGTAGATCGAAGGTAACTTGGGACGCATTAATTAGTAGGGATTTGAATGGTTTCGAAAGCTCACCATCAATTGCATTAAATCGAGCACAATGAAAGAGTTTGATCCATATAGCCGACCCCAATTGATTTGGGACTGAGGCTATGTTGTTGTTGTTTTGAACCGAGATCCAATTCAATGAGTTACTAGAGAGAAATCAATCAATGCTTTCATCATCCCACTTCACTATTTTGCAACTCACACACTCTAATTCCTAATCATTTTCAGTTCACAAAGTCCATCAAATCTAATTTTTTCCCCATTAGTTCTATCATGCTTGCTCTTTTTGATTCATACAAGATCCCCATTTATAGACATAAGAATTTCCCAATTAACAACTTGCCTGCCTCATCACATACAAGATACAAAATCAGACACTACTAATCTCCTAATGAACTACCACTAATCAAACAAAACAACCAAATCAATCAAATATAACTTATATATGAACGTTACCTTGAGCAGGTATGCTCTCGAATTCAGATGCCCCCGAAGAGCTACTCCTCTGAGACCCTATAGATCCCTGCGACAACGGCGCCGGGGCTGCAGCTCCGACTCGCAACGCCGCCGCCGCGGCAGCTAAAACATTAGCATTAACGTTCCCATTAATCCCTGCCCCCTCCATCCCCCTAACCAGGGGCACCGCCGACGCCGCCGCCGCCGCGGCCCAACTCGACGGCCCGAAAGCCTGCGGCGCCACCGTCGCCGCCACCGCCTGATCCTCTTCACATCTCTTGTGACAATCGCTCTCGCAATTGGGTCTCTCTAAGGAAGCTCGATTGCTATCCCTTCCAGCCCTAAATTGCTTCTGCTTCTCGAACCGCTTCCGCTTCGCTTCCATCCGCCTCAAGCTCTGCAACTCTTTTCTCTTCCTCCACTCCTCCTCGGACTCCATTGGAAGAGAGCTCGTCCGGGTGAGCGAAGGGCACGCCACTGGCGGACACGCCCCGTTAGGGTTGTCGTAGTCGTCGTCTACATCGCATCGCCGCAGCGTCGACACCCCGGCTATCGAGGACGATCGGACTAACCCCCTACTGTTCTTTCCCTCTCTCGGATCCACACCAAAACATCCCCCTAAAGAGAGCCCTAGATTCAACTCCATCTCTTCCTCGCTTTCGAATCCCGACGACCTGCTGTTCCCCTTGTTGATGTTGTTGTGGAGATGGTTTGATGATTTGAATCGTTTGAGAAGATCTCTCGGGTACCCATTGATTTGGGCCCGTACATGCTCGATCCCTCTTGTTTGATCAGCAGCTTCAGCCATCGCTGAAGCAATTATCGAAAACTAGAAAGAAAAATCAATCAAGAATTACAAAAGCATGAGAGAAGAGGAGAAACCCAAAAAACAGAGGAAAGGGGGGGCTTTAGGAGGGATGATCATAATGATGATCATGATGATCAAAAAACGAGGAAGGGCGAGGGGGAGACACGTGGCGGTTTGGACAGATTTATCTGAGACGGTAAGTACAGAGAGGGGGGTTTGGTGGCGACGCGTGTGAGTGTGGGAATGAGAGAAGAAAAGAAAGGGGCCACGTGTAGCGATGGTCTCATTCGGTCTCGTAAAGCCGCGATGTCCTTTTTATTTTGGTTTCTCTCTCTTCTCTCATCTTAGCTGTTTTCCATAACATGGTTGTGGGTTTTTTGACACGTGTTGGTTAATGTAAAAGCTGTTTCTGACTCTTATCGATACACCCAGGAATCAACCGTTGGAGTCGGCTGTATTCCCTCGTCTCGCCACCAGAATTACTACTAGTGCATCGTTTGAGTGAGAGAGAGATAGAGAAAACGGTAAACCAACGGTAAACATTTGGTCGTAGACAGAGAGGGCTAGTAAACTCCCCACCCACTATGGCCAGCACTTAGACAGACGCATCGAGTGGGTCGGGTCACGCGAGCATCTCAAGGTCGTACGTTATGCAGTATAGACCAATTCAGTGCATTTAGAGCTAGTGGTAATTAGCATCGAAGACTTCTAAGATAAAATCAACTATATATATATATACATGTTAGAGGTGATTAAGTTGATGATAATATGTATGCGGGTATTCACGAGCTCGCGCCCTGCGTTCTAATCTAGAATCACCTAAAGTGAATGAAAGTTATATGTATTGTCAAAAATATACATATATAATTGAATTATGGATTAAATATTATAAGAATTTTGCCTAATTATCGTATGATTACATGTACATAAACTCTCTTTCAACTTTTATTAGTTTGTAGATCTCCCCTTACATATCTCTGCAGTCATTGACGAGTGAGATGTTCCAAGATGTTGAAGTCCTGTGCATGTGAAATGCTTCCAATAAGTGGAGTCGAAAAGTTTGTGTCACAATGTGTGTACAAAATATGTAGATGCATATGATAATGGTAATACATGTGACGTGATTGCATATGATGATCAGTTAATTTGAAGATAGGCACAGAAGATATATATGTTATCTCTTGTGGAGATGACAACACATGGCACTTAGGAAAAATGCAAGCACGTACACGGACACGATGGATCTGCCTCGAATGGCGCGTCAAATCAATAAACGAATTAGGAATTCTCGGCAGCAAGAACGGAAGGATTGTGAGGGTTTATTTGGTTCGGGACTTTCATACTCTCTTATAGATTTCAAAGAAGAGTAAGAATTGTATTGATGTGGCTAATTGAGTACAATAGAGTGCTCTTATTTATAGAGCTGAACAAATTATAAAATAAAGAAAGTTGTCTAAACTACATAGATATCAAAATATAAAAACTTTTTAAATATCTAAACTACGAAATATAGCAACTACTATAATTTTCTTAGCACCCTCTCTCAAACTCAAGTTGGTTCATGAAAATTAAACCAACTTGAGGTTGTTAATCAAATCAGTAAACCTGACAAATCTAAAGTTCGTTGCGGAGCATATCAACGACCTCCGAATACGGCAAGAAAATAATTCAGATGTGGCAGAGTCATAACAACGAAACTGTAAAACAACGGATATCATAGTCGACAAAGTCGACGATGGACAGATAGCGGAGTCGACGGAATCGACGACGGACAGATAGCGGAGGCAACGTAGTCTACGACAGGCAAACAGCGGAGTCGACATTGTCGACGACAGCGATGCACAACGAGAATCAATATAGTCGACGGCGTGATAACGGAATCGACGTAGTCGATAGCGAGCGAGCACTTAGCAAGCAGAAGCGAAAGGACGTCACAAAGAAATCACAAAGCATAAGAGATCAAGGACAAGAAAAAAACTGAAACGAGCATCAATGGAAGCAACAACAAGTGAACATGAACGGAAGCATGAAAGCAAACACCACGAATCGGTCGTCTACTCGAAGATCGACCGACCTAGTACTAGAAACCAAGCTCTGATACCATGATAGATTTCAAAGAAGAGTAAGAATTTGTATTGATGTGGGCTAATTGAGTACAATAGAATGCTCTTATTTATAGAACTGAACAAATTATAAAATAAGGAAAGTTACCTAAACTACCTAGATATCAAAATATAGAAACTTTATAAATACATAAACTACGAAATATAGCAACTACTATAATTTTCTTTAACACTCTCATTCTCCATTTTTATTTTTATTTTTGTTATTTCATTATCCACATATGTCGGGTTAATCTCGAACTCAGTTAAGCCGGAGCGAGGCAGATCAACTATTTCCTTTGGCGTTCAAAACTCATTGTGAGATTTAATTTAATTTTTTCATTCTATTCTTTTGCATCTTACGCTTATTTCTTTTGGTATTGTTTAAATGCTAAGATTAAATTTGGTTTTGAAAGAGCTTTTACATACTAGGTAGACATCCATTGTGACTTTGAGGTATGAGCATAGCATTTTCCAAAAAATAATCTATATATCTAATAAGCCTACATCTTAAGTGTGTCACGTGTCGATTTCAAGTCTTTTCGTAATGTCATGTAACATGCTCAAGATGTATGCCAACATTTTTGGTGTGCCGTGTGGCATTTTCGAGTCTTCTCGATGCGCCACGTGGCACACCAAATATGTTAATTATTTCTTCTTAAAGAAATAAATGTTTCATGACTAATTCATTATTAAAAAAAAAACGTTTCATAATTTAATACGAAACGTTTCTATAAATACTATAATAATACATTAAAAGAGTTATTATAGTAAAAAACATTTTCTACATTTCAAACCTTTATTATTTTTAATTAAACAAACATTTTTAATGTTTATGTAACCATTTGTGTCCATGTAACCGTTTTCCTAATTATTAATTGTATCTTAAGAATAGTATGAAAAAAAAACGTACATACATTGATATATAATCAAATAATTGAATGACTAATTATGTATTCATATTTTTTTGAATTCCAACGTAACGTTTTAAATTCATTAATTATAATCAAATAATTCGGTATCATTAAAATTTTGTAACAATAATTGACTTTTCAACTTAAATGTAATGTTAAAAATAAATAAAACATTTCAAATATAGCAAGTAAAACTTTTCAAATATATATAGCTATAAATAGAGATGTTTGGGTTTGGTTGGCATCAACACATCCATCATCATTGCTTTCCTCAAGATCGTGACCATGGCATATTGCCATTTCGGGTTGTCATTCTCATGCTCCACTACCTACAACATCTACTTTGCTACCGCCCCAGACACCTAGACCTCCTCATCAACGACAATAATCTCATCAACAACTGAATCACCCCGCGTACAATGTATCGAAGGTGGCCCTAGGTCGTTGCAACAAATTAAGACCAAAAGTTTTGACTTTGATAAAATTTTGTAGGCTTTTGATAGATTTAGATTTGGTACTTTTATTAGCGAGCTTTAGTTTTAAAATGTAGATAGTGAGTCCATTGTTTTTTGTAAATTTTGTTTCTCTTCAATTTTCGGAATTATATGTACTATTTCATACTTTTTTTTTTCTTTTTGTAACAATGTATAATGTATCCATCCGATTTACAATATGAAATCGATATATCGCTCAATTATTTATCTCATCGTTTATTTTTCGGAGTCCCTCGCTTAGTGAGTACTATTAGTCTTATCATTTATCCGTTGGAATTTCTCTTATATATCAATCTCATTGTTCATCCTCATCCCTCATATTATTCCTTAAGTAAATTATTATCAATCTCACCGTTTGTAAATTATTATTTTTTTTCAAATATATTAAACTAGAATTATTTTAAGTTAATATCTCATGATGAGTAAAATTTTAAAAGTACTTTGAGTTTCTTTCAAGTATATATTAATCTAATACACTATGCCTTTTCCGCGCGCAAAATGCGAGATATCGACTAATATATATATAGAAGGAACTGTTTTGTAAGAAGCACTCATAGATTGACACGTAGCATGTGAGAAATACTCACAGATAGACACGTGGCATGATGATGTCATCGTTTCTATTTTAGTTAAGACACATGGTATATTACCTATTCTAATAGAAATACAAAACCTATTCTAATCTCAATATATTTTTTGATTATAATATTATAATTACTTTTTTTTAGGAATTTTTGCCTTTTCCGTTTTTAGTTTTTATTTTTATTAAGTTTCTAATGTGCTTTTCGATTTTTGTTTCTTTTTATTTTATTTTATCTGTATTTCGTGGTTTTAGACCCCTATTTGTTAGGGATGTATAAAATTACAACACTATAGCATGGGAATGAGATATATATGCATATCATATTAGATAGCTATTTTAGAGATTCTTAGTTGACACATAGCACTTATTTTTGATTTTTATTATTCTTTTACGATTTTTTTGATGTGGCCCGTGTGAAATTTTTTAAGTTACTTTTAGTCAGATAGTTCGGATATCGAATGATTTAAACCAAAAAAAAAAAAATTTATGAAGTAAAAGTTTCTAAAGCATGTTAAGTATATTATAATTGGGTGAGTTGTTTGTTATTCATTGTTATTTTTATCATTGGTTGTTATTTGTTTCTGGCCTTTTATTTTATAAAAGCATAAGTTTTTTCAAAAACTCATTTTCTCGTTAGATTTGATTTTACCTACTATGTTGTAAATTGTAAAGTTTCTCAACGCACGGAGATATTCATTAATAGATATCGAGAATCATCGAACGGATAATGATACCGTGGTGTGTTGGATGAAGCGGAGAATTCTCATGTTTTGATAAAAAAAAAAAAGCAGGATTGGTCAACGAGGAATGGACCAAAAGAAAGGTACTTTACGTGGGTCCACGTGGTCCCGAGAGTGACGCGACGCGTAGGGACGATCAAATGGACTGCGTGGGTCCCACCAGTATATCAACTTGCACTTTTATAACCAGTACGGATGAACCAAAAGTGAGACACGTGTCCCAGTTTGGTAAACCGGAAATCACGTGTCGAAAGTAGGGAGGACGGGCACAGCTCATCAGATATCAACTTGCGGATGGCGACGTCCTACCGCTGCTGACATCAACAGGCTGTCGCACGTCAAGCACAGTGTCAGCTATATATGGAGAGAGAGACTGGAGATTTTTAATGAGAAATGATTTTGTAACTCACTAACTACTCCTTTAAGAGCTTAGTGGGTTTAAATACGTGTCTTTTTATGGGATATGCCTCGAAAAGTGTGAGTACATATATTGAAGTATTACGCGCACACCTTGATGTGCACATAGTTGAATATTTACTTTGGCTCATTAAGTGCCCAAAGTAAATGTTTATAGTGAGTTTTTCAGCATCTTTCTTTTTAAAACCAAAAGCACACACTTCGATTTTTATTTTATTTATTTTTTTACAAATTTGTCTTCGCCACCTACGATTACCTCCTTTCTGTTTGCACAACATCACTTTTTGCAACCACGAAACTGTAAAGAAATTAAAAAATTAAGGTGCGTGCTCGTAACGAGTATCCGAAGTGGATCTCTTTAGCATTATTCTTTTTAAAAACAATAAAATTATGAAAAAATCACAAATATCATTCAAACAAGAAAGATATGAAGTCAATGTAAATATTGTTCAAACAAAAAAGATGAGACTCTCGTACATACATTGAAGGATTGTGATGATGCTAGTACCCTGTGGCGTTTGTTGATACCAAACATTTACTGGCATAAATTTTTTTCACAGACTTCCGAACTTGGGTTATCTATAACCTGAGAGACCGGGCATGCATCATCAAAGGCTTGGAGTGACCCCTTTTGTTCGGTGTGGGAGCATGGTATTTATGGAATAGGCGGAATAAGGTTTTGTTCGACGCACAATTCAACGACCCATCAAACCATCTGGCGATACTATTAAAAATGGCTAGAGATTTCGCAACGACAATGGAGTCAATTAAGAATGAAAAATTCGAATGTTTGTGGGGTGCACAACAGCATGGGCATTTTGAGAATGAAAAATTTCTTAATGAATGCCCAAATCTAAATATGATTTGCACATAACCTTTGATTTGCACAAAGTAAAATTTGGGTTGCATATAGCCGCACCCTAATTTGTTACATAGCCATGTTGGGAGTTTGATTAGTCTTCACGAAAGTTTGAACTCTTTCTTGTGAAACAAACCTTGAAAGCTTGACAGAAAAGAGACAAGTCCGCCGATGTTCACGTGAGCTTTCAGATTCGACGCCACGTTTCCACTTCTCCTAATCAACTTGCAAGCTCTGTTGGTACTAATGGGACACGTGTCTGCCAACGAGGCCTTGACCTTAAAAAAGGAGATTTAAAAATGCAGTGGCGGATGCGTTACAGGTACGAAATTTGAGAGTGGTTTTTATTGAGGGCCATGAAGCTGACTAATGACTATTGTTCCAATTTGTCGTTTATTGAACTCAAATAAATAGATAAATGTTGGTGGTGGGCGCGCACCATGCAAGTTGAGGGAGATTGCAATATTTTTTTTGGAGTGCAAGTGGAGGGACAATCATATCTGAAGTTGTTATTAACTTAATTTAATGGGATGTATTATGATTTTGTAATTTAATAATAATAAATCTACTTTGATTTATAAGTCGAAATTCATTTAATATTTAGACTACTCGAGACATCTAATTGTATAAATCTTCACAATCTTTTACTAGTGTCAAATAAAATAAGGGGCTTTAATGCCATACATTTGAAGAGTACTTCCTCTGTGACGACCTTCACCTGACTTAAGGTCGGATCGCGCGACCCAAACCGCCTCCCAAGCCCAATAACCAAATCGGGCTCATGCAAGCGGTCTGACACATCTAAAACAACCTGCGGAATAATGCGACAAGTTTATATAGACCGAAAGTGCGGAATAAAGTAAAAGAGATCCATATGACTAACCATGAAACTATATATGAGTCATCAAATCATAAATTGTCTTAAAATCATTCAATCACTAAAAAAAATTTCAAACTAGAGGAGAGTAAGGTTCATTCTACCCAAAAAAACTTATTAAAAATATAACCCAAATTTAATAGTTTCAAAAACGAATATATAGATAATACAATATAAGGCTCAATTAATAAAGAAGGCTTCAAGCTATCGCCTCCTCATTTTGTTGATCTAGCATCGACGTAGATACCTGATATGTAAGTGAGGCGAGCTAAAGAACCAACGGAGCTCAATAAGAGAGAAGACTCGCTCAAACACTAAACATGCGAGTATTACCTATAAAGCAAAATAATTCTACACATGAAGTAGTAAACCGAATTATAAAGTAGTTAATGAAAGGTAATGGAGACATGGTTCTTGTTAGTAAAGGGGGTGTAATTAAATAAGTTCCAAGTCAAGTAAAAAGTAAGATTCGTAATTCAATAAACAAGAAAATGAGCATTATTTTGAAACCACATCATGAAAGAGAATTTGCAATTCGTAAATAGTTTCCATTTATTCATGCAACGGGGTCCAACAAGAGATTTACCATAAGAAATAATAATAAATATAAGTCGTCGTTCCATTCAATGCATTCTAGCTAATGGTATAAATCCGGTAACAAAACACTCACCCTCGAGGTGATGTGAACCATTGGTGGTCACAATGGCCGTTGTGACCTCCATCTAGTTCCATCAAACCAACAATAAGTGTTTCCAAGTCATCACCAATTATGACCACTTGTGAACTTAATATTTGGTGGTGCATACCACTCTCTTTTTGGTGGGATCATAGCCACACCACTGCAATTCGTGGCGCGAACCACTATCTTTTGGTGGGCACATTGCCACACCACCGCTACTCGTGGCATAGACTACTCTCTTTTGATGAGCATACTGCATGCCACATCATCGCTTTTGATTGAATAATTCAAGTGTTCATATTAAAATGCATTCCATAGATAAGCATATTCATACCATTGACTAAATGCAACTCAATCAGAAGTCTTTCGGTATAAACGTGAAATTTCTATTTATCTAATATTCAAGTCATATTTAATGCATAAGCAAAGCTTCCCACTTATCTCGACTCGCCGCGAATCCTATTCTCGATCCTCGTGCGCTCGGGGTCCAATGCGAACCGTCTTGCGAATCTAAACAATTTAAGACACATTCACATCATCGACAAGTTGTATATTAATTATAATTTATTTTTAAATTTATTTTGGGGTCCACTAGTGTGGGTCCCGCGGGTCCTCCGTCGCCCGATGCGAGGGTCTAATGGTGAGATCTGGCTAGTCTCCCTTGGGGACGTGGTAGCGCGCCCCTTTTTAAGGCAAATATTTATTTTTTTTTGTTATATACATACATATATATATATATATATATATATATATATATATATATATACATACATATATATATAATATCCATATTTTTATTTTTACTTTTAATTTATTATTTTTAAATTTTCTTTTTTGTCTAGGGCCAATTAGGCCCCTAGAAATCTGATTCATGGGATGAAATGGCCCCTGGTTCGATTCAGGGGTTGCTCACTGCTAATTCGGCCCCTGGTTGGGGGTAGACTCATGACAGGGCGTCTCTGCCCCTGGACGTCCATGCATCCAGGATGGGGACTCTCGTGGTGAGCAAGGTGGACGTGGAAGGGCCTCCTAGTGGAGGCCTTCCTCCCCTATGGTAGCGACAACGGACCCACCGCCCTACTCCGGTGGCGGCACCGGTCGACGTCGTGATGACACCCCTTTTTTTGAGTTCTCCAACCTCGTAAACACCTTTGAATGGTACAAAATCTTTAAAATCAACAATAAACTTGTTCCAATCTCCAACGAGAGAGTAAATCGAGATTTCAATTTCTTAAAGGTAAGAAAAGAGGAGATAGAGGAGTTGAGGGTACCTTCAAGTGAGCTCTATTAGCTTTAGACCACCTAACCCACCATGAATCTCACTTAAGCTCTCATTTCTCTCCCTCTCCAATTTTTGTATGTGTTGAGCAAAAGTAGGCTAGGGTTTATAATGTGATTTACATACCTAGGACCAATAGTGTAAGGTTTTTGCAAAATTATTAAACTGCCCATGAGGCGGATATTTTTGGTTTTGGGTCGTCACACCCTTCATCCTAAATTATAAGGCCTTGTTTGGTAGTTGTATAGTTAACTCTCATAAGATAACTTA
The DNA here is from genome assembly GCA_039657325.1 of Stephania cephalantha. NCBI lineage: Eukaryota > Viridiplantae > Streptophyta > Magnoliopsida > Ranunculales > Menispermaceae > Stephania > Stephania cephalantha. Next base: position 8,840,326 of record CM077573.1, on the reverse strand, counting down.
GAGGGGAGTTGGAACTAATATTGTTTGGTTACCCAACTTCCCTTCAACTTATCTCCAACTCAATACCTAAGGGTAAGAGATATCTTCCCCACCCTGTAGAAAAGTTATCACCCAGGAGTTTGTGGATATAATTAACTTTCATTAATTACCTTTTATTACCCACATCCATATTTTTGTTTGAAGAATATTTATGTCAATTCATATCCTTTATTATTTAAAAAGTTGCAACTTCCCTGCAAGTTTAAAGTTGAACCAAACATGAAAATATGATTTTTCACCATGAGTTAACTCCTTAACTTCGTTCTCATTGTAAGTTGACAAAAACAAACCAAACAAGGCCTAAGTCATTTTGGATAGAGCACACTAATTAAGGTAGCTTTAAAGATAACTTTAATGACGAGCTTAAATTACATTTTTATCACTTGACGCGAAAACACAAAATGACTTAATTACGCAAAAAGGTGTAAATACTTGGTTAAATAAGATGTAAAACATGTTTAATAGGTATAAATGCTCTCTTGAATTCATAAAACTATTGTAAATTGGATGAACCTAATATCAAACATGTGTAACATCAACACATGTGACATGTGTAACTTGGACATTTCCATGTTGCTTATATCCCCTCACTCTGTACACCCACAATTGATTATGTATGCATGTGTTGTCTAAGTAACTTGTAACTCTTTCATATATTACATTTTATGTTAATGTATTGTCCACTTTGTGTACATTATATATGTTTGTAACTTACACACTTTGAATTACTTGTAAGTTATGGTCAAGTACATGTATTCATGATTTAAGGGCCTATATAAATGGGTGCCTTCATTTGTAAAATATATACACCAATGTTAGAATGCAAATCTCTATATTTCTCAAATCTAGCTCTCTTATCTTTTGTCTCCTCTTCTCTATTCGTTCTTGTAGTCTTTAATTCATGTTTCTCATACTTTAGTTCTACAAGTTCTAGTTGGCTTATAACTTAGTTTACAATACGTTATCAACACGAGCTTGCTCTTTCACAAATGAGATCTTGAAGTTCAAGAATGCTTGCTGAGGAAACAAAGTTAGGAAGGTATAATTTTTATTTAATTTAAATAAACTCAATTTATTTCCATGTTATCATGGTCGTTATTTTTTTACATGCATTATTTATGCATACATACTTTATTCATACACTACACATTATAGCGTCACCAACTATGAAAGTATGTTATGTAGTTGCGTCTTGGACGATATTCTACATCATAAATCAAAAGTCAATGTGACATAAATAGTTTTTTTCTTCCTTTATACTTCAAACGATTAGTTGTGCTATATTCTTGATTTTATAATGCAAATAGCACTATGAATTTGAGCTGATAGTGGGTAAGTTTTATCCCCGATAAAGCTAAATTAAACATTGAAAAGGAGACGGGTTATTCCGTTCGAGGAGGCATGATATTAAGTAGACTTTGTCTCGCCATCCAACGTGGAGGTTGTCCCATCAACTCATTCGAACAATACATTTTATTTATTAATGAATCAAGTTGTGAACACATATTTAATCATATGTTCTGTTTTTTACGTAAAAGGAAAAAAAAACTATTCTATATTACATTTACTTTCAAAGTATTATTCAACCATAATTGAATTTATTATCTTATTATATTACTAACAAGAATTACTTGTCATGACAATTAAATACTACAATTTATGAATAAAACATCTGTGCAAGACACCATTCGTCAATATCTCTTTATAGATTTGAAAAATGAATATTTCACTTTATCTATCTTTTCACTTTATGAAGTTATATAAATAAATACTAAAAAGGTAATGCTCCAAAAAGCTCAAAATGAGCAGTTGAGCCTCAAGCTACAAAATTAAATCAGTCAAATATTAATTATAATTCCGCAATTTTAATTACCTATATGTAGAGGCTATGCGAAAATATGACTGATGAGACAATAATAAGGACACGTGGTCCGCCTCGATTTATTATTGCAATAAATCGATACAAATTAAGGATTGATTTATTGTCTCATGGTAGATAAGTAAAATAAGGAGATATTATAAATGTAATATCGCTCCCATTCAATTAGTTCAATTTCAAATTAAGAAGCGTATGTTGTGTATGATGACCATGGTCATAACAACAAATTTATGGACGTGAAAATGAAAAAAAGATCAAGTAAATGTCATACGTATTGAAGATTCTACTAAAAGTTGGAATAAAAGTGGTGCATCACTAGAAAGGGCAAATATTTATTGACAATGAGCGCTCATAATTGTGATACTTTTGGTCACATATGAAAGGCTATTTAGCCAAAATATTGTCATATATATTCCCGAATATTTTTGTGACATTTACCATGCCTTCAAAATCAAAGACAAAATAATGAATTTTATCATTAAAAATGGCTCAATAAAATTGACATTGTGAAATTCAAGAATTTCATAAACTTGATTAGGCGATTAATTAAGTAATTTCAAATTTTAAATGGAGTTTAGATATCCGAGGTGGGACCCACGCATTACAGACTGGAGATCATAAGTTAAAATATTATTTTTTTGTTAATGAATGCATAATGTGTGTATTACATGGTATTTTGTCGCAAAGTCAGGGTGCGTTAAGGCGTATCCTTAATTTTTCATAATCGAGGTTGTAAGTGTGTGTCTGAAGGGTGCAAGTGCAATAAAAATTATTAGTTGCTCGAAAACTAATTAATCAAGGGTTAATCCTCACGTGAAGATTTTGCCTCGGTTTAAGTGCAAGTTGGGATAAGTGGTAATGTAAAATGAGAACGAAGTTAGTACAAGAGTTTGCATCGAGTTGCGTGTTGGTTGGTGGTGGTCGATGATGAGATTGGGTGCTAATTGGTGCAACTTTAGTTAAGTATGATAAGAAAATTGATCCATAAATGTTTGGTGTGTGGTGGACTTTTGGGTTTTTGACATGACCAAAACCAGTATTATGGACGTTTTATGAAGTTGGGCTATTTTGTCAAGAGTTTGACTCAATTTGGTGAAAAATCAGATTCAAAACGAGCACCGAAAGTTGAAATACGTCAAAATTGAAATTTTAAGAATAAAAAAATAAAAAAAATCAAGCTATTGAAAAGCAGCTGATGTTTTTTATATAAATTAAAAAATCAAATCAAAATCAAAATTGAAATTTTTGTTTTAATAGAACGTTTTGCTTTTGTTGAAACCGAACCCTATCAACTCGAGTTTTTACTTCGTGTTCTCTCGACATTCAATTTTTGCTCGATTTCTTTTCGCAAAACATTAGAGCATCGCAAGATGGTCAGTCCGAGCTAAGTTTCTGCGGTGAAAACGAGGTATTATGTGACGGCCCCTCTCTTAATTTAAGGCACCGCCCGACCTAATCCCTTAATTAAGCCCTAATCATATCCACACAGGACTTAACTACGTATTAGTCAGCCTTTACAACTTAGACGCCTCTTTTCTCGTGTTCAGGATAAATAATACACTAGTCCTACCAGTTTATAAAATTTAGAGTTAATTAAAACTTTTTATTAAATTAATTAATTAGCGGAAGTCTTATTGATTATGCATAAAGCAATTAGTAACTTATGCGGAAGCCATTTATAAAATCCTAAGTGTGGAAAACCAAGAAATGACATCACATATATAAAGTCCTCAAAATGCATTGAAACAGTAAAATAGTCTAAGTCAAGTCGGGAAACTAACGCTCAACCCAATATACAACCCCAAATAGTATCTGAAAGACATATATAACATATACAATCAAAATACCAAAAGAAGACCTACAATCGATGCAGTGACGCGCCGCGGGCTCATGGATAATCGCCAATTTTCTCCTTGCCCGGCCTGCTGGTAGATGGCTTTGCACCCATCATCATAAAAAAGACGGTGAGTACAAAAACAAAACAGTAATCCCCGATGACAAGTTTAATTTGCATTTCCAAATATTCGAATGGTATTTAAAAGCATATAAATGGGAAAACTTGAAAATAAACCATATGCGAGTAAATACCATAGTTAAACAAGTGATACTGATACTAGGCTAAGTAGTGGTGATTTAGGTCCCATTTCGCAAGCGATGAAACATGTCACTCCGACTCAATAATCATATAGCACAAGAGACTCTAACCCAAGTGTTACCAGGGACTCTAACCCCGGTGTGTGGACTACCTCAGGGACTCTAACCCCGAGTGTCATACAGTGTCAGGTAACATGTGCCGACATCCCCAGGGACTCTAACCCCATGAGTCGCGCACACCTCGATCGAGTACGAGACCTAAACGCGAAAACTATTTTTTAAATTTCAAGAAATACCAAGTATGGATTGTGAAGGCATAAGCACATCTACACACCTAAACAAATAAGGAATACAAGTCCTCTTAAACATTTATAAGATATTCACTAGCCTAATAGCATGCTATTTATCATTCAATTCATATTTAAAACAACAAGAATAGACATAGCATGGGATAAAATCAATGAATCAACTCAAATGAATGGATATCATGCAAACTAGACTCATCAAGTGAGCATAGACACAAATAACACATGATATAAGAATACAAAGGCAATATAGTCAAAAGGACTATGCAAGGACAACAATTAATAGAACTGAAATGCCAAGTAAAGTTGCCATTGGGTATACTCACAACAACAAAGTAAAGTCCTAGCTTTACTGGCCTCCCGATACTCCAAATCTTGTATTCGCTCTCCCGTACCCTTTTCCTAGGTTCCTGAGTTTGGTGTTTCATTAGTTCAAATGTAGTGGGTTTAAGCTCAATTTAGTGGTGTTTATTGAGTATTCAAATTGGTTCAATAGAACTTAAATCAATCTTCCTAAATCAGCCCCTAAAGACTAAATTAAGTTTCAATTTATGTCCTACATTTTAATGCACTTTTAGGCATGAAATGGTCCAAATATCGAAATTCTCCATCAGGGCAATTGTTTTTGGTCTCTCACTCAGCTTTCCGGAAAGGTTTAGTTTGCAAAATTCTGATTTAAAATGAAAGAGATGTCATGATTTTACTTAACATATGTCTAATTGGAATTTAATCCGACCAGCGGATTTAGAAAATCTATTTCTCATAATTTATAGTTCCTAAAAATGTGATTTTTTGTCACAAGGCAGAAAATATACCCAAATATAACATACTAAAAGACTAGCTCATTTGGATAAGTAGTTAGGGAGTTATGCCCTTAATAAGTTCAGTTTCAAGACTTTCCTATTTAATTCCAATACCTATTTGTAGAGCATGTTTGGACATAACATTTGAATCAAAATACCTTCAGTTAAGCAAAGTTATTCCCCTTTAAATAAGCTTTCAAATTCCACTAGTTTGGATCAATTTGAATCTAAAATGGGTAGATTATGACCAAATTACTCAGGTTGATTCCTAATACAACATGCAGATTTCTAGTTTTGGTGTTGCAACTTCCAAAATTCATATCTTTATGATTTCAAAACCAAATTAAGAACTTTAATATAGTTGGATTATCGTCCCGAAATGAGGAATCCAAATATATAAATCAATTGCAAATACTAAAAAATCTACCATCTGAAATTAGCCTAAAACCAGAACTTGTTCTAATTTCAATTAAAAAGATGTTTACCTAGTTGATGTAGCACCCTAGCTTGAGAATTTCTCACCAACTCCCATGGATTCCTTCAACACCTTGATGATTCACTCCATTCCAGCAATTCCTTCTTCTTCTCCAGCAAAAATGAATGAGTGATTTGGTTTGCATATTGTTTGATCACTAATGCTATATATTAAAGTGATGTTCATTCCTAGCCCTTGATCTCCATGGATTTATGTATCCCGAGGAATATCTAATGGTCAACCTCTTGCCATATATCCCACTAACTCCCACTAACTCAACCTCAAGTGACACCATTTCATTACTCACCTAGTTTCTAGATGTGCCAATGTGTATCTCTAGACCAATCATATGCTTTCCATTTAATTTACTCAACTATAAGCATTTAATTTGATTTACATTAACAAACTCAACCATAGGATAAGTAATTCCTTATTTCATATTAGTATTAAATAAGACTTACCAAAATGCTAACTACTCGGTTCCCCGGCTCGCACGCTACTCGAGGCGTGTTCCCGCTCTCGTCTCGACGCTTACAACTGTACAAACCGACTTAGTAAGTCTACACAATACATAACACTAGACATACATCAATACAAAAACACAATATACATCGGCCACGTGCCTCGGTCGGTGCACGTATCACGGTGTATGTCCCACGTCAAGGGTCGGTAATCTTGAATAAAGAATTAAAACGGGGGTTAGAGATTTGGGCCGTGACATATTCGGCCCGCAATTTGGTAAATACTCAATTCTTGACATTTTCCTCAATTTAATTCGAATTCTCTCAATTTCTTTATTTCTTTTGCAGGGTTTTAATAGAAATTGGTTGGAATTGTTGTGAATTGATATATTGGATTGATTTGTGCCAATTTGAAATAAATCCCACTGGCGTAGGTTAGAGTTTTGATGAATTGAGCTAATGTAATTCAATTGATAACTATTTTGGAGATGTTTTTAAAGTTGATATTGATTTACATTAGGATTTTGGATTAATTGATTATTGGTTTTGATTAGGGATGCAAATGGGTAGGGTAGGGAATGAGAACATTATTCCCATACCCATACCCATACCCACTAAAGAATTTATCACCCATACCCATAGCTATACCCATATGAGGATAAATTCTCATATCCATCCTCATACCCATCAAATTCCCGTGGGTATGGGGAATACTCTATGGGTAAAATATTTTACCCATTTTATTCTCCATTGGAGATTCCCGTCGGGATTTTTATGATGATTTTTGTGGGGATGGAGAATCCCTGAGGGAAATTTTTTTTCCCATTCCATTCCCCATTAGGGATTCTAAAAAAAGAATTGTAACAAATAAGGTGTCAAATATACATACATAACAACACAATTGTTGAAATTTTGACAAAAAAAATCAACATATCATGCAATAAAGATTCCAACTACTAAGTGCTAATACTTATAAGTAAGTTTCTACAAAATCATTGACACATGGAAAACGAAAACTTTTAATTCAAAATATTCCTTAAAGTCACAATCTCTTAAAACTAGCAAGTCATCAACTTTTTTCATTACGATCATAAAATTCTGAAATATAAATATATTTGCAAACAATTCAAAACAAAACATATAGTTATTAATTAACCAAATAAATTAAAATTATAAATCTCATTAAGAGGTTTTTTGTTATATGTATAAATGTTTCAGAGTGAAAACTATGTAATATTATGTAATATTTATATATAAATATCATATTGTGGCGGCCCCCAATCTCGAGGTCGCCACGTGGAGTGTCGCGGCCCCGCAGTCATGTCAGATCCTTGACCCACTGGGTCCCACGCGTCACTAACGTCCTTTGCTACATCATGACTACTCGATATGCGTGTTAACTCATTTCGTTAATCAGTTTAGGTAGACAGTTGAACCACTTTTAGCATTAAAACAGCGGAAGTCTTAAATTTAAAGCAAGTAAAACAATTAAATTTATCATCATATAAAACATCATTTATAAGAGCAACACCTATGAGATGTACCCCAATGGTCGTAAGCCAGACTTGTTGATTAGCACGTCGACCGTTTCCTTCTCAGGGTGTCGCATGTTAGTCTCCCAAGGAGTGATCTGAATACCATGATTGATGCACTTTAAATATCCTTGACCCTACAAAGATATAGTATCGGATTTAAGACGTTGACATTTGCATAAAATTAACATAACATAATGTTATTAAGGAATGAATGTATACCTCGATGTGTAGCTTGATTCCATTCCAAATATCCACCAAGACATGGTTGCGGAATGACGGCAAAAACGATAAATATGATGGCACACCAAGAAATGAAGTGGGCATATCTTCTGCATCGCCTTCCAATATACCGTGGTAGATGTACCAGCAGCAGAGTCTTCAGTGACGTTTGAGTTGTGTGCAGATTCACATGATGGGGAACGACTCCCTTCAGTTTTAGCTCGGCCATCATCGTTGCGCTTCAAACGCTTCCTTATTTTTTTCTGTTTCTTCTATACGGGCCATTTCCTGCGGTATGAGGCAGTCATGCGTATCCTCTCGGGGTTTCTGGTGGTTCGACTCTACGTCCCTTATGGGCTGCGGCTGGGACGCCCTGCGTCTCCTGCGGTGGTAGAGGCGGCAACAACATCACCTCTAGCAGCTTTAGCAACCGCTATTCGCTCAGCCTGCAGATGGTTTTGAGCAGCATAATTCTTTCTGGTCATACCCTAAACCAAAATAAATGATAAAATTAGACCCAATACAACAAAATTAGGTCAAAAGTTTAATTAAACGTAACAAAAAATTAATTTCCTACTTGACGGTTGAGCAGAACCGAGACTAATTATCGTATTATCAATTTGAAATGGCCGATAATTCTATAGGGGTTTCAGTTTTCATTGACCGCAACTATTCTATATACATCGATTTAGTAGTGCCATCACAAACTTAGTCTAACGAACACATTTCACCGTAACAATTTAAACATTATGGTTGCATGTGAACGATACCCTTATTCATGGTGGCGGTCCTATATAGCCTTCATAATCGAGACCGTACTTTTACGCAAACCCTAAAACCTAAAACGCATAACCAAGGAGGAAATCACCTAAAAAACAATGAATAAACAATTGCAAACTCATGGGGAACAAAACCCTGCAAAAATTAAGACAAATTACTTACCCTAGACGAAGGAACGGATGATGGCGCTCTACAATTTTTTGACGAACGCCTCCACGAGATCTGGCGACCATCCACCCACAAAAATACTCCGAATGAACTAGAGATTTCGTTTCAGGGTTCCTTTAACATTGAGAAATCGAATGACGTTCGGTTATCGCAAATTTGTTCGTGGGGTACGTGTGTTGGAATGTAGGTGAAAGATGATGTTAGAGTCATTGAAGGGATATGGGTAGTTTCAGAATAATTCACAAAATTGTGGGGTAAAGGTAATAAAGAAATTTCAAAATTGGGGTGCAAAGTAGTAACGGGGTAAACGAAGCAATTCGTTGGGTCGGAATAGCCGCAGTGAGTAATAATTAAGTGGGGGTATGTTTAGCTATTCCATCATTTTCCTTTTTGTATCTATGCTAAAACATTTTGCCCTCAATTTTCTTCAACATAATAGTTTTGCAATGGAATTGATTTCCCCTTTTTGCTAGAAGGACTGAGCTAGATCATTCCCTATCAACTTAGTTCTTCGTAATAAAGAAAACTAAAAAGTAAGCTTAGTTCTTCTTCTTTTTTTTTTTTTTTTTCTTTTTTTCTCTCTTTTATTCTAAAACATAAAATTATTAGCAATTATAGGGTAAGTAAACTTGGTTGTCGAAATTTACACAAAGACATCACAATGCAAAATCTAAATGCTCCAACAACTGCGTGGATGGCAAATATGAGTATATATAGAAAGTAACCAATTAATAATCTTTTCACTTGTTACAATAACAATCTTGAGGTCCCACCTAAAGTCACACACGTCCACGGTCTTCAAGTCGGCGTGACACAAAAAGTGTGACCTGAAGGTCTCACAATATCATTATCCATAGGATTTATAGGAGAAGTATCCAACATATGGTTGGCATCCTTTTTTGATGAAAATAATGTTCCCCACTGTTGCAGTGAACTGTTCATATTACATTGAATCCCAAGTGGACAGCTCCAAAAGAATTGCATGCATAGTCATTAATCATGAGAGACTACATGCATATACTAGACAATCGATATTTTGTTTTCAAGAAAAAAAAAAAAAAAAAATCATGTCAAGTTAAACAAGTGGAATCATGATGAATGCTACCTTTGAATCTCAAACCATCTAACTATGCAATTAATGTTTCTTCTCCATTTGTCAGCTCGAGCATAGAGCACTGTGGAGAACAAATAACAACAACAACAACAAGTAATACGCGCGCACCTTCGTATCTTCTTTCAATGGTTTGCAGAGTTCCTACTCATTCATAAGAGGTTGCCTTCCACGAGCAAATCCCGGCTGAAGGACGTTGTCGACGAGCCCAACATTAACACAAACCACAAACATGGATAGGCAAGCTGCATCAGTTCCCCGCAAAACAATAACTCACATACATTACAAACAGCTAGAACAACCAATGCCAGATTCTGTAACCATGCCCCTAGCTCTACTGACTACTTCTAAGTCAAATACCAATTTGGAGCTAGATCGCAAAACATACATCAGATCGACGTGCACTATCACATTATCTCCAAAGTAGAACGTCGCGGTATCATTTCCGTAACAAAAAATAAGGGTACTTAGCGTGAACTAGTGAGAAATTGTGCCTAACATATTCCTAAGTGTATCTTCCTAATTGGACATTGTGTGCCTAACATATTCCTAACTTTTTTTTTTTTTTTTTTTTTTCTCTAATGCATTTCCTTCTCTAATAGATGAAATTGTTACCTCATAGTCTTTGCACTATAAATCATGAGAGTAAGACAATAGTTTTTCTAAAAACATAAAAAAGTTGAGTACCTGAAGAAGCATTGAAGGAGCAGGAACCATTTTCGCGGCAGTAGCATGACTTCTAGTTTTTCTGCTGCCAATCAATGTTTTAGTTGATGGGCTGGTGTTGGCTGTGGCTATATCCCAAAAGCTTCTCTTCTTAGCGGTTGGAGCTGGTGATTGAAATCTATGACCTGGGCTCTTCAACTCATTTCTAGCAGTCGATGATTCCTTCGAACGCAAGCTTGACCGGGTCACTACTCTCCTCCCTCCACTTTCACCAGCCACAACAGCTGCAACTGATGGCGCCATTGAGCACTTTCGCGAATGCTCACGAATGAATTCATCTTTCTGTTTTAATTGCAACATGTGCTCCTTTTTCATCCTCTCCATTTCGGCTTCTAATGCCTTGACGTTTCGTTGGAGAACTCTAACCATTTCCTCAGCTCCCCTCTTCTTTGACTTGGGAGTGTTAATGCAATTACCGGAAAATATGGAGGCTCTTGTCCTCCCTTTTTCGTTCACTTGAGACGGGGATGGTGACAACATAGAAGTGGCCGAGGAAGGAGCTGGAGAGGAATGCGCCGCCAAGGAATCTGCTTGGAGAGTTAATAATTTCTGTTGCTGCCGAGCAATTTGTACTCGAAGCTCACGGTTTTCTTTTTGCAATTCAAGTAGTAATTTTGATTGATCTAAATCTAATACCGGGACTTGGAATCGCTCCTCATTCACTTCACATGCCTGCTGCATGTGTTATTAACTGATGTTAGATGTATATCTATTTATTGAACTAGACAAGATTATGTGGAAGAATTGATTCCAAGGAAACAAAGATATTATTAATTTATATTAAGCAAAGGATGGAGGATAACCTTGGTTCGAATTTGCTTTGCGCGATCAGCCCAGTGGAGAGTGTTTTGGGTCTCTCCAAAGGAAAGATTGCTTGGGCTAATATTGGCAATCATGACAGTATTGCAAGTCCCTCCTAGAGAATCCTTGAGAAGTTGTGTGAGCTTGGAATTGCGATATGGTATGTGTTTCTTTCCTTCTACAAGCGCGTTGATGCAACTACTCAATGCAAGGAGGGAGCGGTTTATATTGGCACCCTCTATGGATCTAAGTGTTCTCTGATCAGTGGCAAGGGCTCTCTCTGATCCTGCCAAGTCAATCAGAGATAACTTTCCCACTCGGTTGACAAGGCTCATTGCTGAATCTCGCACTTGGTATTCTGCCACAACCTGCAAGTTTAATTTTTATGGACATAAGCAGCAGCAGCAGCGCAGCAACAACAACAAAACCTCAATCCGAAATTAGTTGGTCTGGCTACATGGACCAAAAGCTCTATATATGTTCGACATAGATGGATTTATGGACACAAGCAACAATCGTACGGAGTTCTAGTGGCGACGCTGTTAAAAGGACTAATGTAATTAGAGAAAAAGCACTTCTTATGGTAACGACTTTTCTTCTTCATTCCATATTCCCTAACCATTATATTAGTGATGTGATGTATATACCATCATTTATACACCCTTAATGTTGAAATCAAATTTCTCAAGCTAGGAAAGGAAACATCTTTTGTATGCTTTGAAGGTTATTTCTCGAAAGAATGATATCTATTATTATATGTCGTCGCAAACTTGTTACACTTACAGACATGACATGCATGCCATTCTCATTTGAATCTTTGATTTGATACTGGTGATTATGTCTTCTAGATTAATAAATTTATTTGATGGAAGAATGAATCAATCTATAGACTATGCTACACGTAATTTGATACTATATATACCTGCAAAATGGCATGGGAGCGTGAAGATGTCTCATTGACTCTAGTCGGCTCAGTTGTTCGATTTTGATTTCCTTGCTGCAGCAGTGACATTACCTGGCGAAATTAAATAAAGCTAGAAGTAAGAATTCCCCCCTAAATCTCTATAATAATAATAATAAAAAAACACAGTACATAATAAGAAATTAGCGTCACCTCATCCGTCGAATAAGCTCGGTATTGAGTGAGTCCAGCTGCAACAATTCCCTGAATTGAAATGCATTGATAAAAAAACAAAGGCCAACTGGATAAACAACAACAACAACAACAACATAACCTAAGTCCCAAATTAATTGGGGTCGGCTACATGGATCAAACTCTTCCATTGTGCTCGATTAAAATAGATAATAATAATAATAATAGCTGATTTTAATTAAATCTAAACTAAGACCTGTTTATCTTCGCGAAGAACTAGTGGTCTTCCAGGGGAAAGCAGATCCCTCACAGTTTCATTGTAGACTTCAAGGTAAGAGAGATGAACCGCGTGATTTCCGTCGTAGCTTCTCTGTCGCATCATCGTGAACAAGTCCTTAATTGCCAACACCATGACTCCTGGATTCTCCACTGTCCCAAGCATTGTGTATGTCTTCCCCGCTCCTGTTGCTCCATAACAGAACACTGAACCATTTCTACCCTGCAGAACCCCTTCTACAAGCTCTGCTGTTCTGCAAAGTCATTTCAGAACTCATCATCTCCGTTAAGATTTTCGACCCGGTACAATAAAAGAAATCAAAGGAGACTCTCTCTCTCTCTCTCTCTCTCTCTCTCTCTCTCTCTCTCTCTCAGACTACTACTACACAATAGTTCTTGCCCATCAGAGAAGAACTAAAGAGACAAAAACCCAGATTTATATCTCTCATTAATTGATGTCTTCATGAATCATATATGTTGTAAAACAAAAACATAGCCTCAGTGGATTGGTTACATGGATCGGATTCTTCCATTGTGCTTGATTTAGTGCAATTGATGGTGAGCTTTCCAAACCATTCAAATTCCTCATAATTAATGCATCTCAAGTTAACTTTGGTCTACCCCGTCGAATTACTTCAGTTTCTATTGAGTCAAGTTTTCTAGCATGCTGGGTGACCAAACCACCGCAACCGCCTTTCCCTAATCTTAGTGTCAATTGGTATTACTCCTACTTATCTATGTTGTAAAACCCTGAATCCAATGATTTCTATTGCAAAGAATTCAAAAGAATGTGAAATTGAGAATAAAGTTTGAAGTACACTCACGTCTTTGAGTAAACTTCTTGTTGGGTTGTTGAATCAGGGAATGCAGCGTCGAAGGTGAAATGGCGACCCCTTAGCCTCTTGAGACGGAGATAGTCGTTTCCGGATGATGCGAACTCAGTGAGATAAATGTCCTTGCGATTAACAATCCGAATGCAACACCGCGAACCGGCTTCTTTCTCTTTCTTGGCCATAGGCCTAAGCCTCACAAAAACAAGAATCCTACTACTATTGTTCACCTTATTCGAATCTTGGTTCGCCTGCTCCATCTGATCTTGTGCATCTTCATCCCCTCCACCACATTTCAGTTCTGATTGCATTGCTAAGCCTCCCATCGACAGCCTCCTCGCCACCCCAACATTTCTTCTAGCTTCTACTTTACCTTTCCTAACTGGGCATGAAAACCCCACTATCTTCTCATTTCCCACCAAGTAGTTCTCCTTCACATCTTCCACTCTTGGAGGTAACCCAGTGTTCTCCTTCGCCGCCAATGCCGGTGCCCGGTTCCCATCCGCTGCCTCTTTTCTGCAAGTATCGAGAAGATCAATGCTGGGATGCGTCGTGAATCGGGGGGCTTCACCTTTTGTTGTTGTTGTTGTTGCTGCTGCCGCCGCCGTGTTTCTGAGAACAGCAGAGGCTAGTTTATGCTGCTCATACATGAGAGTCAGAGATTTCATCTTCTCTTTCAGTCCATGGTGGGGATTTCTCAAAGGGGAAGGACCCATCAAGGTGTCTTCTTGATGGGTCCTGGGCCGCGCTCTCTGCGTCGAACTTTTATCCTCTTGATCCCCATTAAAGATCTGCGATCTCGTCGATACCGGCATAACTACAGATATCTAACTAGAAGATGAACAGAGAAGAAGAAAACCATCCAAAACTTGTCTAATCAAACATTTTGAAGAAATTCTCCTCAAACACCCTCTAACAGAAGCTTATGAATTTGCCCAACAATTAGGATTTTCGAAGTGAAGAATGAGATCGCTTGGCGGGTAATCTGAAATTAAGGATTTGTGATGGAGTTCTTGGAAGAGAAGTTTTTGTTGGTGGCGTTGAAGCTGAAGGGGAGCACAAAACAGAGAGAAAGTGAGGGATCTGGAGAGAGTGATTTGGGGAGCAATCTGAGCCGTTGAGATGATGATGGATCGACGGATGCGGTGAATGGAGAGGAATTTCGAAACATTCAAGAAGTTGTAACGGTCATATTTTGTGTCAGTTTGAAACGGTCGGTTTTCTTTAAGAGGGAGAATTTGGGGAACTGATTTAAATTTTGAAGTTCTTGTAGCTGTGGTGAGTTATTATTATGCAAGTGATTCACAAGGGTGGATTAAAACTTTGGACAGCGCTATGTGCACCCCACAAAAGTGTAAGGGCAAGCCACTTGATGAGTGCAATCCATAGTTTGATTAGGGCACCCCTAAGAAAATTGTGTATTCTCCAAATTACCCCTGCTGAGGATGGCACCCCACAGCCAATTCGAAAGCATCTCTCCTTCCTCCCATCCAAGAAACCCTCGCCAAAACCCTCAAATCGAAACTTATTCTCATCGATTGTTACCCCAATCTTCGCCTCCGCTTATCGATACATTCGTCGAATTGGGTCCTTTAGCCGTGAAGTTCGTCATCATGTTGGAAGGAAAAGACGTTGGTGATTGTTGGAGTTTCGGCCTAAAGGAGTTCCCTTGAATCGAATGTGAGATTTTGCAGTTGTTTATGTTGTTTTTTTGTTGTAGTTGTTGTTGGTGTTGGTGTTGGTGTTGGTGTTGGTGTTGGTGTTGGTCTTGTTGTTGTTTTGGTTGTTTTAACGGATTAATGTGGTTGTCGTTGTTGTATATTTTAAATGCCTCTGGTTCGGTCGTCCAGGGCCGAAACTCCATCACAAGGTTGGGTTTTTGTTGACCGAATCTTGTGTCGGAGTTTCGACAATATGTAACCGAATGTGTGAGTGAGGTTCAGATGCATGTGACCGAATCTTTATGAAGTATTCAGTCCTTAGATACCGAATAGTGAGGTGAGGTAAGTGGTGATCAAACCTCCCTTGAAGTTTCGGTCCTGCACTATCGAATCACGTGGATTAGAATTTCATTTTGTCTTATTAGAGGTATATCCTAAGTAGTATTTGAGCCACAGGGATGAGTCATCCAATGAAGCTTGTGACACGGGAGGAACCCGGTGCCATGCCAGCGACAGGCACCTGTGGTGGACGTCGGATACCTTAAACAACATCTTATAGAAAGTCCAAGCAATTGACACACGTTACAAATGTAGTTGATGTTGAGGCCTCCTCGGCACACTCCTCTGGATCTTCTTCTTCCGACTCAAGTGAATAAGAACACGTACAAGTTGAAGAAGGTAATGTAGAGCAAGAAGGTAATAAAATCTTCTCATGTACAATAAAATAAGTTATGTACACAAAGTAAGGTTCCAAAAGTAAATTATGTACACATCCAAAGCCCAAGTCAATAGTAATAGGAGTCCCAACTTGAGAATTAACTACTTCCGGTGGCTTCTTCGTGTTCAAGTTTTCACCCCATCCTATCGCCTGCGGTTCTATATTTCTTCGCCACCTCAGATACAAAGGAGGAAAAGGGGCATCCGCATTAAATAAAACCTGTATAAGATAGAGGAACAACGCATAAGAAAAAAAAATCTCAAAATATGAAAATATAAGTAATATGCAAGTATAAGTAGCAATACAAAAAAAATTGTTCTATTTACCCTCATAAAGCGGTTGTCATTAACGTATGTTATCCCAATTACTACCCTCCCAGCCAAGTGAACTCGGTGGTTTGCCCCTAAATGGACGGAATGCCATACTAACGGTCAGTGATAAAATCACTACCATGACCAAGTAACATATAACAATGACAAGTCTCATATCAGGCATACTCATCTACTTTTGAGGTGGAGCGCACTCATCCCCGTAATACTGCATGGATTGTATATGATATGTACCAAAGATTGTGCGCCAAAGAGTTTCATTCCCATGAAGCTCCCAATACATGTCATTGCAGATTTCTTTCTACGCATCATCTTGTTTATGGCCAAGAACTACTACAACCACCCGGTATCTACAATTGCCATCTCTTTTAACATCATCAACTCTCCCAATATGCTCAAGCCATTCCATTGTGACTACACCCTATAACCAACGCTAGACAGACGATCCAATATATACGCGTTCTATGAACCTTTCGTTGCACTTGATTAGTAACTTGCTTCGGTATCTTATCTGGATGAAGATTGTACTCGAAGTGGCATGGGTTTCTCTTGGTGGATGCATCAACTTTGTCTTCCTTAGTCGCCTTCCTCTTCTTCCCAAGTTGTGACACCTTTCTTTTCCCTACTTCTGATCACTTTCTTCCCCTTGTTTTAAGTTTCTCCTTCAGAACGACAACCGACAATGATGAAGGACAACTAATCTCTCGAAGCTATTGGATTATCTTCATACGCAAATCCTCAGTCCCGACATTTTCAAATCTCTCAATTACCCTTTGAATATCATCTTTGAAATTGTTTTCTGTTCGATTAACGGCTTGCTCAGGATTCATGTTCAACTTTTGCCAATGTTTATAGATATAGTCAAGTGGTATGGGTGAACTTGCCAATTGATGAGTTGCAAGTTCATGGGCGTAAGGAATGCCATTGGTCATGCGCAATACACAACCACACCTAAGGGAATCGGTCCCAACATTTTCCGCGAGATCCAACTCTTGGCGAATTTTCTCCAATTCAACTTGTGAAACAAATCATCACAAAAAACGATGCAAGTTATCGCCGAATCCGCATTGCACGACATTCAAACTCTTCTCAAAAGGCACTTTGATCTTATTGTGTTGCCTCTCAATCATGCTGTTAATGTACGACCATATAGTCACGAAGTTTCCTTGAGAATTTCCAATATGCTTCTTTAAGGTATTGTGTGCGCTTTTGACTCTATCGGTCATGTGATGTCCAATATGTAATATTTTGTCAGTCCATGCTTACACAAATCGTTCCTTGTAATCCCTAACCCATGTGCCTATCAAATAATCTAGTAATCCATTTACACAAGCATATTCGGTAACCAAGTTTGTCATCCTAGAATTGAACACACCTTCAGAAGTAGCAACCATAACAACATTCCACCTACTTTAAAAATAGGTTGAAATCTTCGTTCCGCAAAAAAATTTCTTCGTGTTTACTGTCACACCCCTATTGATATGCCATGTGCATAGAAGGTGACATGTATAGGGGAAAACAAACTCGATTGCCTTAATCAACCCCAACTCCCTGTCAGTAAGAATCACATGTGGGTTAGACCATCCATCCATGAAATTCTTAAGATTCTCCAGTGCCTGAATATAGTTCTCTTGCGTCTCTCTTGATATAAATGCAAAGCCAACAGAGAACGTGACCTCGGTTGACGTAATACCAATTATCTCAAGCAATGGCATACTATATCTATTGGTCTTATACATGCAATCCATCAACAAAACCAAGGGAAACACCTGAGTAACTTGATAGAGTCTTGGATGAGCCCAAAACCTCATCGGTTTGGTGAAGTTTCCTATGCCACGATAGATAACCATGTATGTTCAATAAATGTATGAGTTATTGCATTTTTGATCTCCCCTGGCTTCAACAACCCTATGCTTTTGCCTTGCATTGTAGATTGTGTCCAAGGTTGATGCATTCGATACATCCCTCTTCTTTAAATGTCCAAAATATCTTGATGCTTGATGTTGCCTTTCGTCATCTGAATTATTATAACATGTTCTCCTGTATTTAATCGTTCAACGTATAAGTGACTTCCATATAACACTCAATGTCGTGGTTATGCCGCCCGCAAACCACTGTCACATGCCATAAATGGTCTTCACGTTCCTTAACATTTATGGCAAATGGGCAATCACACTTTTTGCTGCCGGTTTTACTCCTCGATTTTCCCTTCTCGCCCTTCTCTTTAATCTTGTCTTTTGAGTTAACTATACTCACAACTTTACCAACTTTCATTTTTCCAACTCTTTGGACTGCACCCCTATAAGAATCGGACCTCTCACAAGCCATGTTTACCCTTCCCTGACGACGACCATTCCCCCGCATCGAAATTCTTTGTGACAATAACAAACAGTTTATTAGATCCTTGTTTTTGCATCCAACTGACCGCCTCATGCCTACTTGCGAATGGTACTTCGGGGATGCATTCATTAGTGTAGTAGTGATAGTCACTAGAATCCATTATTTCATGCACAAAATGGAGTAGCAAAGTATCAGGTGTGAAATTCAATAAGGACTAATAAGGAAAAAAATCTCGCAAAAATATGAGGTTCAGTCATGTCTATACTAGGTATGTTCGGCCTCTCACAATTGAACAATTTGAAGAGGTTTGGTACTCATCAACCTATTATATTAAGTATGTTTGGTTACCATCATCAAAACAATTGAAGTATGTTCGGTCGTCTGTAACCGAACATGCACCTTAGGTTCGGCCCTGGGTGGCCGAACCATAGGGCGAAATCAAGATTTCTCAAACAAAATATAAATTCTAAAAACCAACACCTACCTCTCCATGTTGCACATCATCATTCCCTACATGCTCATCCTCCATTTTTAATCAAACACACCCAACTATGATGCCAAATGACGAAGCCCTACACAATCAAACAAATTTATTGAAACCAATCCATTCAAAACCACTTCAAGTCCTATTTTCATGCCTCAAACATAAAGAAGAAAATACTTACACCAATTGTATAGTCTCTGGACTCGAAAGAACCAATGTGGTGTCCCCGGTGGTCAGATAAATTGGCCACGATTTGTGGGCTGCACAAATGAACGTGAGAGAGGAGAGAGGACGGGAGAGAATTTTGGTTTGTGAAGGGGTAAGTTGGTACTTTCATATGTTTCAAATTTTGTGTTTTATTTTTATTTTTTAAGTGGCTCGCCCTTACACTTTTGTGGGGTGCACCCGCGCCCTAAAACTTTTAGAGAGTTTATAAAAGTAAGGTATATTTAATTTTTTGGTGACTTTTGTGGATTAGTTACAAATCTCGATTTTTATAGACTTTTTGTATAAAAATACATATAAAGAAATTTTCGACTTCTCTTCACCTCAACCCAAAAACTTTAGAGACTTAATTTTATTGGTTCCTTCTTCAATAAGGTCTTCATTGTTCGCAATGTCTTTATTATTAGTTGTTTTTATCAACTTCTCCAATCACTTCACTACTCCATGGCGGCATGGAGGCTCAAATTGGCGCATGGAAATCGACTCCATCATGATGCCCAACTTGACGAGCAACACTAACTCCCATCACCTTCCTCGACATTCTCAATTGTGGTTCAGTTTCCTTCTTGTCATTAACCACATGCACTGATCTGTTGTCTTAATTAGTATTTGTGCCAACATAGTGCATACCCTTAAAAACCTTCAGTGTCACACCAGTCTTTTGACAACAAGCACATCCGAGTCTCTCCCGTTTGAAGGTTCTTTTAAATCCTTCCAATCAATACTTTGAAGCACATCCGAGTCTTTTAAGTTCTTAAAAAGCAACTCCTCTGTTGTCTTCTTATCGTGCCGCATATTATCTCTTATATATTAGAAATCATATCCATACTTTGATTACATGAGGCATTAACATAGTATCAAAAAAAAAAAAAAAAACATCCACACAAATATACTAATATAAACATGGTATGAGAAAAACCTCCATACTGAAATATAAATATATAGTATAGGAAAATCTCTATACTATGATATAAATATGGATTGCTTTGCATTGCAGAGCTAGGTATAAAATCTACTCTAATACCATAATGAATATCAGAAGAAGTTCAACGCAAAACATCAAAATCTTATTAATCTCAAAACAAATATTTAGACGTGCTTAACACATAAAAAAAATATTATGTATAATCTAGATTTGTTCCCAGAACGTCATTATGCTTGTAATGCTCCTTGTGAGCTTGTAATCTCCTGTTTGAGCTTCAAAAAAATATATGTATTCTATATATCCTAATATAACTTATATATATATATATATATATATATACACTCATATCATAAAAACCTCTCAAAATATGTTATTCATTAAATGTTTTGTGCATTTATGACTCATATATATTGATTCATATATTAATTTTGTATATCCAGATGACAACAATGGAAAAAATGAGAGACGTTGGTGGTCGAGACGAGCAACAGTGATGGTGGGACATGGGGTTGTGGGGTTTTAGGGGTGACATTTGCTAGGGTTAGGTTGGAGGTGGTATGTGGCGAGAGGTGGGTTTAAAATCTTTCAAAATACAGTTAGGTGATAGGGTTGCTAGTGTTAAAAAATTAGAAAGCCCCCAAGGGCATTGGTCGAATGGTAAGTCATACGCTGATTAAGGCGCGCAAATATATTGAATTTGAAACTTAATCACTCTTTTCTCCCTCCGATTTCTTTCTTAGGTTTCTTGGTGGGGACAACTACGGACTTTCAAGGGATTACTCGGGTCTACCGTCAGTTTGGTGTCATCAAATATCCTCGGCAATCAAAAAAAAAAAAAAAAAAGACTCCTCTTTATTTCCATTGCATTCTCATTTCATGCATCACTTTTTTTTAACGTATATCAACTCAACAAAGCTTTTTTTTTTTTTTCTCTTTTTTTTGATAAGAAAAGAAGTACAACTTGCCACATTGAGAATCGAACTCCCAACCTCTTAAGTAATCCCCGTACCAAACCAATGAGCCATCCACTAGGTTGCTGACAAAGCTTTTTCCTTGTAACGATTTTTTTTGAACTTGATTTTTAAGGTTTGGAATTCTTTTGATGGTGTTGATAGTTCATACAGCAACTAGTCTGAGCATATGACCTGACTTACAATAATAATCTTACAAAGAACCTGATGTACAAACGCCTAGATTTGGTTCTCAAGGACATAAACATAAGACACGTTGCCTTCTTTTCTGCCTAGCCTAATTGTTACAACTTATATGTACATCATTTCATAGCTTTCTGCTCTTAACATACAAGAATAAGAGATGGATCAATTAACCATGGACCTCTAGCAGCTTTGTCTGCCTTCCGCGTCGCCTAATTTTTATTAGTTTAATTTTCACTTTACTTTCTTATCCAAACCAACTGCAGCACAATCACCTGGAGCTCCAGCTGACTCCATCAATTTTTCGTAGTTTATGTCAGAAGACCGGTACTTCAACTTGCAACCGCTTTGTATCCATGATCGAATACATAGGATAGCTTGCGTGTTCGCATGAGGCAAACAGAACTTTTGCTTGTAGATCTCATCACCTTTGCAACAAAAAAGCTCATCAGGTGAAACCGAGGTCGCTTGGACGGCCAGGAAATCTCGAGCCATTAGAGAAAGTCTTGGGTATCGAGAGGCATTCACTTTCCACCACTCTAGAACATCTGTAGTAAAGGGTGCAGGCGGCTCAGACAGATATTGGGAGAGTTCATCTGACGCAGCGGTCATACTCACTCGACGCCTTTTCCGAGCAATTTCCTCAGCGTAAGATACATTACTTCCATCTTCATTCTCCAGCGAATTGTAGCCATTGGGCACAGATGGGAAATGACTAGAAGAATAATTTCTCAAGAAATGGCTCCGCGCCTCCTCTAAATAGTTCTCAGAGTTGAGATTTTCAGGGACTAGCTCACTCTTGATCCTCGGATCAAGGATGGCGGACATGTAAGTGAAGATGTTATATACTTGGCTGTTGTAGCTCCTAGCCTTCTTAGCCATCTCTTCTGCGGCACTCTTCAACCAGTCAGGGATGTTCCGGGAGTCCCTGCGTGAAGCAATCATCTCGACAACATGATCCATAAAGAAGAGTACTAGCCCTATCGTCGGGACCTTACTAGAACAGATGTTGTTTGTGGTCTTGTAGAATGGCTCCAGGTAATCATGCATAACAATGATAGCATTCCTCTCTGCGGGGCTCAACAACAAATTTCTACTCAATAAAGTCTCCTCGTGTTTTCTGATGACAGCATCCATGGACTTAAAGGCCTGCAGAAAGCAATAAAATGGCCTATCACCATTGGACATAATAATCACATTAAATTACAGTAAAACGGAGCAGAATGAAATACCTTGCGCACAATATCAAGCATCGTATAGTTTCCACTCCAACGATTTGAAGCATCAATGGGGAACTCCCATGAACCCTCTTTATAACTTTCTGTTGTATACTTGAAATCAGCTGATATTGCTGAGGATGTATTCATCACAAGAACAAATTCCCGTATTTTTGCAATCATGGGCTTTGCAGTTCGTAAACCGTCTTCTATTATCAGGTTCAACGTCCGTGCCGCACAGGGTATGTAGCAGAAGCTCCCTGCTTTTCGACCATCCAAATTTTCTTTAAGTGTGTGACAGGCGTGATACGCATTCTGACTGTTATCATGGGTGCAGCAGAGAATCCTGTTCTCGAGGTTGTACATTTTGAGGATCTTCACCAAGAGGTGATAGATGTCGATGCCTAGACATGGGTAAGGAATGTGACATACATCAAGAAGAACCTTGCGTAGAGACCAGTTCTCGTCAATCCAATGGCCCGTAATGCTCATATATGACACTTGCTCATAGGATGTCCAAAAATCAAGTGTAATTGAGACCTTTGAATTCAATTGCTCCAGAAAAAACCTAATATCTTCCCTCATACTCCGGAAGACCTCTGAGAAGATGGCTTGAAATCTTTCACCAGACCAAATCTTGACCGTGGGATTAACAAATCTGAAAGAACTCACAAGCCATTCATCCTCTAGGGTGGAGGGGGGAAGCGAGGCTCCAATCAGCCACTTGAGCAGCAACCAATTTAGGTGGTCAAAATCCACTGAGGCTGCTTTTGGTTGAGATTGAGTTTTCTTGACCACAGTCGTCAACTGTGGAGCTGGATTGGTAACAGCATCTCCCATCTTATCATATCCGGGATGGCGGTGATTAAGATGCCTTCCAAGGTTGCCTTCACAAAATAATGAGGACTCAGCAGAGCATAATGCAAAAGGACCATATCTCTAATCATTGGCAAACTCATCGACAAAAGACAAAAATTACCAGTTGCTGTTGCAATAGAATAGCTCTGCTTGCAGAATTTGCAGCTTCGGCTTTTCCCATCCGGAGCTGTTTCGAAGAACTTCAGATATAAAGATGTCATTGTCTTCTTTCTGGGTTTTGGGGCAGGTGCTACATTTACCTTCTCTGTATTACCAAGACCAATTACAGTTGGATCAATAGTTGATATAATCTCCATCATGGATTTAGGCTCCATATCTGCTGAAGAGAAAAAGAATAGAATCATAGGCAACTGATATTCATTTTTTTTTTTTTTCAAAATCATCAAAGATTCATTGTGCATGTCCGAAGGCCAACTTCCTCTTCAACCAAAGATAATAACTGCCAAGAACTGTAGTTGTGAAATTGACTCTTTTCCTGTCACTGATCATATCTGTTGTTAAAATAGTTTAGAACGCAATAAAAGACAATTTTTCACATTCAACAATTAGCTCTGCTTCTTAAGTTACAAAAGTAACATAAATAAGTTGGTATAATCAGAAATCTAGCATTATGCAATACAGGTCTGCTTCAGAACCAAAGAATAATTGAAGTCATAGACAATCTACAATGCTCCTTCACAGTACTGGCATGACATACAAAAATTATTCCACCGACCAACAGAACAGAAATCCATCACCCATTTTCAGATATGGCCCCAAACTTCCATGACATACAAAAATCCTCAAAATCAAATAAACCATCACTCATTAGACTACCCTCTTAGATTTTTTAAGCAGTAGTTAGCATAATGTTCACTATCTTGGTGAGGATCTATAATTCAATACAACGATACTGAAACAAGTAGAGAGGACAAATCGATGACTATTTAAGAACCACAACCCAGTCATTATAGATCTATGACCATATGGGACAGTTCAAAGGCGAAAGGATTGAGAACAACCGATTCACTATCAAATTTTAACTTGAGTATTGCTGCACATGTGCAAAGAAGTTATATGTTGCCCCCACTAGGGTATTGGGTACAAGTACATATGTCCGATTTTCTCTACCAAATTTCAAGCACATAGTAGGGGAGTCAAATAATGCATATGGGTATTTGAATACATGGTATCTGTCTCCAATTTACACTATACCTTCAATCAATCTTTCTAGTAATGGATGGGAAGTAGGTGTAGGTCAAGGTTTACAATGAATGTTTGGCGGTAAAGCAACAACAATTACATAAAATGAACGTAACAAAAATGAGGATGCCAAGGTGGATGTGTGGTAAAACTCATAAAGATAGAATAAGAAATACAAAAATTCAAAGAAAAGTAGGAGTAGCACCAATTGACATAAAGATTAGGGAAGGCGGTTGCGGTGGTTTGGACACCTGCAAAGAGGGCCTACAAATGTCCCCACTGGAAAATGTGACTTTATAGAAACTGAAGAAATTCGACGAGGTAGGAGTAGACCGAAGTTAACTTGGGACGCATTAATTAGGAGGGATTTAAATGGTTTGGAAAGCTCACCATCAATTGCACTAAATCGAGCACAATGGAAGAGTTATGTAGCCGACCCCAACTAATTTGGGATTTAGGCTATGTTGGTGGTGGTGTTGTTGTAATGCATCTTGAGTTGTCTTGGTCTACCCTCGTACCTTCGAATTACTATAACTTCTATCTTTTTGAGTTCTCTGACTAGGGCATTTACTAATAGTTTTCGGATGTGTCCAAACCACCACAACCTCACTTCCCATATTATTTTCTCTAATCGCTCTTATCGTACATCTATTTAAATCCCAGATTTCCTATTCTATTTTATGGATTTTACTACACATCCATCTAAGGATTCTCGTCTCCACTATGCACATTTTACATATGAATTGTTTATTTACCACCGAACATTCGCTCCAAAAATCATAGCTGGGCTGATTGCAGTCTTATAGAACTTTCTTTTTAGTTTAGCCAAGGATATATCAGTCACTTGTTATGACTATTGGACTCATCTTCTTCCTTCTACCTTGAACTCTATGTGTAACGTCGTCAACAATATGTTCATCCCTATTGATCCTAATATCTAAAATGGTCAGATTGTACTACTTCCAATCATCTCGTTCACTACTATTTGTGAACTCACAATACAACACTACTATTTGTCAACTCACAATACAAATACTCGATCTTTGTCCTAGTCAACCTAAAGCACCTTTATACTGTAACACATTACCCTAAAAGTTCCAATTTACTAGTCTCCATCTCTTGTTTCGTCTATTAGAACAATTTCTGCCACAAATGATACACATCATGGTATATAATTGGTAAATCAACAATGATATCTAGACAAGAATAAGAGAAATATAACATATAAAGGTTCATTAGCAAATGAACCAGCTACATAACTCCATTTAAATGCTTTACCATTGTTTAGTCCATATCATTAATGAACATTACAAATGAATAGTGTAAAGAATAATTAATGGGTAATTATAAGGATCAATAGAAGAAGTAATCTGTAACTATAAGCAGAACAATATTGAAAATGAGTTTATAGTGACAATAAGACAGAAATTTTGTCCATGATATAATAATGGAAAACTATGACTAATTCACTAAACATATTGGCATAAATATAATTTTTGAAAAAATAATTAAGGCACTTAGTCACCAATGCTACTAATAATTATGTTTCTGGTTAAGCAAAAATAAACGTGTCAAACAATAAAACAATAAGAGATTGGAATAATTGTCGTACCCTTTAGGCTTTTAAATGCATTACTGACATTCCATTCCATTGGCTGCACAGTTTTCTCATTGGCATTGCCTGCCTGACAATCCAATAAACTTGTAAGGAAAACCAACAAAGAGATTTATTGGATAAAAAGGAAGCTAACTTCATAAAATAAGGAAATCACAAAATCTAGTTGCAGTCAAAACTTACAAGATTCCTGGCATAATTTGAATAATTTGGATGAGTACAAGTGATGAATTAATTCCATGGTTTGAAAAATCGACAAACTTCCCCGAACTTCCCCGAATTATGTCGATTTTCAAAAGAAAGGGAAACAAAACTCATGTGAATGAAAAGAAAAATGTCAAACTTCACCAAAAAAACTCGACATAATTCGGGGAAGTCCTAAATAGTGGCAAAAACTGCAAAACTTCCTTGACCATGTGGAAGTTTCGGGGAAGTTTCAAAGAAGTTTTACAGATGGTACCAAAACCAATCAAACATTAAAACTTAATACCTCAAAAAGGAAGTAGTCAGCGAATTGAATTGTATATTGTAAAATAATGATATGCAATTGGAAAAAATAATGATATGCAATTGGAAATTGCATGTTGTATTGAAAAATAACTACTTTAAACAATTGTATTTTGACTTGTATGCATTATAATTGTATAACTAAGTGTATTTTTAACATATTTATAGAGTAATTTGAGTTTTTGGCATTTAGAATGAAATTCCATGGACTTCCATACACCAGTGACATTTTGCACAACTTCCCCTTGTCAAAATAAACTTCCGCGAACTATTTCCTAATTGTAAGTAGGTGAATTACAAAACGGTCGAAGTTTTGAACCTTGCTTAATCATACAACAATAATGCATAATAATCACAATACAATTGTTTACAATAGTTATTTTGCAATAAACACCCGATTTGCAACACACGCAACATTAATATTTGTTTTATATTGCTTTATATGATAAATTTTGACCTTATTTCCTATTTGATGTGAAAAGAAGTTAATTTTCAAATTTTATTTTATTTTGGGGTAACTTCAATAACTTCTCCAAAAACTTTGGTAACTTCTCCCAAAAACTTCGTTGATTTCTTCGAATTCTTGCATTTTTGTCTCTTTTTTAATGTTTCAATGGAAAACATCGAAGTCGATCGAAGTTTGGCGAAACATGTCGAAGTTTTAGGCGAAACTTTGCAAGTTTTACATTGCCACATAGTTTCGTTTCCCCATTTTCATTATCGACAAACTTCCACCGAAGTTTGGCGAAGTTTGTCGATTGTTCAAACCTTGGACTCAACTAAATTTGGAATTGAGACTTTTATTTACTTATTAATTACTTTCTCATCACATGTCATATCGCGATCTAGGGCTCACAACTTACTAAAGACTCAGATTTAAGGGTTCACAATTTGTCACCACTGTTTTGACACTTTGCTAACACCATTGTGTACACGCTTAACACACACAAAGCCCCTTTTGAACAATTACATTAGCTATGTTTAATTAGATTAATGGCTTATGCTCTCAGTCATAGCGAGAATTTAATTTAATACATCACGATATCATATAATACACATAATAGCAAACCAAAGACAACAATAAAGCCTCAATTCCAAATTAGTTGGGGTCGACTTCATGGATCAAACTCTTCCATTGTGCTAGATTTCATGCAACCAAACACAAATAATATTACTTTTATAATATTCCAGCACGCTGATGGTTTGCAACTCGTGATCGAGATTTGAACCACTAATTATTCAGAACTTGTGTTAATAAACGAAATAAAAATAAGGGTTGTGACAACTTTTAATTGGCCTAGGAAACGGCCTAGTTAGTTGTATTGGAATTATTCCGCAGGGTTAAGGTTTACTAGGCCATTGCTTTGCTTGCACAATATTTGAGAGGTTAAGAGGTGGTTTAGGCTCGTGATGCCTTAATTGAAATAGGGGTCGTCACAATGATAGTGACCTCATCAATTCACATTGATGAACATTATATTTAAATATTACCTCCATGCGACAGTTCTAAACTCTTTAGTGAATTAGGGATCATCATGCTTTCATCTCCATTTAAGCTCACTCAAATCATGAGTCATGATCAAAGAATGAATAGCTAAGTCCATTATGCAACAGTACATGATATGTGAATTCCCTTCTATTCAAGGATCGAAATTTTGACATCGCTATGACTTTGGTCACTTAAAATTTAGATGTAATACAGGGAAATCTAATACAATGCCAGAAAGTTTTGCAAAATTTGGACACCAAAGAGAAGTCTAACTAACGTCACCAATTCACCTAAGTGCTAGTGAAATTCAATATTTTTCAAAGGGCAATAGAAAGGCACACTATTTATTATATTTCTTGTCTTTTTATTCTTATACCTAATGTATAAGGTTTTTAAGTTCAATTTTAATGGTTTTGATCCTTTTAGATTTTATTTCTTTCTTCCCCTTTTTGTAATAAGTTAGAATTTATTCCTCATACTTGACATTATATCTTGTCTTGCATCACATGCCTTGGCTTTCTTCTATAGACTTTTATTCCTCACTTCAGCACTATTATAGCACTTCTCAGTGATTCCAGCACAACTTTTCAGTGGATGAAAGAAAAGCTTACTTCGGCTCCTATTCTATTTTTCCAGATTTTTCCTTTGCCATTTGAGTTGCATTCAGATGCCTCAAAGGTGGGGATTGATATCGCCTGGGTCGCCTGGGTCGCCCTATTGCTTATTTTAGCGTAAAGTTGTCAGATCCGAAACTTTGTTACAACACATATGATGTGGAGTTCTATGTTATTGTTTAGGCGGTAAGCCATTGGACATTGGAGGCATTATTCATTCCACACAGAGTTTGTGCTTTATATTGATCATGACACTTTACGTCATTTGATTGGTCAAGATAAAGTGTCAGCCATACATGCTTCATGGGGAGCTTTTCTTCTGTAGTTTTCTTTTGTGATTAAGCACAAAGCTGGTACGATGAACAAAGTGGCAGATGCATTGAGTCGCCGACATTGTCTTTTGACTCAATTATAGGTAAAAGTACTAGGCTTTGATCCATTTGTGATTTATACGCTGAAGATGTAGTCTTTTCTTCGATCTCGGCGGATGTCCGAGAATGTCGTTCTACGGAGTATATGTTACAGGATGGGCTCTTATTCAAAGATACTCAGTTGTACATTCTAGATTGTAGTTTGCACCTGCGGATTATTCGTGAGTTAAATTGTGAAGGCCATGTAGGACGTGACCGTATATTTGATTTGGTGACTTGGTCTTGTTTTTAGCCTTCTATGCCAAAAGAAGTTGCTCGGTTTGTTGATCATTGTAGGATTTGCCAAACTTCAAAAGGCAAGGCTACCAATTGAATATTATACCAACCTCTTCCGATTCCCTCGAGACCTTGGTCATATATTAGCATGGATTTTGTCCTTGGCTTACCTCGAACTCAGTGAGACTGCGATTCTATATTTGTCATTGTTGATCGATTTTCGAAGATGCCGCATTTTATTCCATGCAAGAAGACGACTGATGCAGTTAATGTGGCTATATTATTCTTTTGGGAGGTATACCGATTGCATGATTTGCCTACTTTTATTTTTTCAAATAGAGACACTAGATTTGTAAGTCATTTTTGGAGGAGTTTACTGAAGTTGGTGAACACTAGACTTGATTTTAGTCGTGCTTAGCATCCACAGACAGACGGTCAGACAAAGGTAGTCAATTGCTCTCCAGAAGATTTATTGCAAAGTCTTATGGGGGAGAATGTTCATAAATGGGATATCAAGTTATCACAGACGGAGTTTGCATCTAATCATGGCCAGAACAAGAGTACGGGTGTATGTCCTTTTTGCGATCGTGTATGTATTCCACGGTGACCACTTGATCTTGCTTCTATTCCTATTTCTGGTTGTTAACATGTCAAAGTTGAAGTTTTGTTGAGCAATTGCAGGGGATTCATAAAGCTACTCATGACAAGACAATTTCTTCCACTGCAAAATATAAGCAAGATGCGGATAAAAAACGTCGTCGTGTTGAGTTTAAAATTGGTGACATGGTTTGGGCTATTTTCACTAAAGATCGTGTGCCTACGCATAAGTATCATAAGTTGTCCGAGTGAAAGGCAGGTCCATCCGAGATTATTGAGAAGATAAATCCTAATGCCTACAAGTTAAAGTTATCGCGAGACATGCGTACTTCAGACGTGTTTAATGTCAAACATTTAGTGCGATATACTAGTGCGTCATCTGAAGATGAGAGTTAAATTCGAGGACGAATTTTTTTAAACATGGGAGAATGATGCAAATAAGGATAAGTGTTAGATTAGGATTTAGTACTTATCGAGTATTAGTAGATAAGGTTGGTTTTAGAGTAGACGTTGCTCGCTAGGCATTAGTTAAGTAATTGTGCTTTATTTACAATGTGTAAAGTAGGGAGTCCTAATTGGTATTAGAGTTAAAGTCATAGTTAGAATACATACTGTGTCCTTATGTGCGTAAATTTGGAGTCCTTGTTAGAGTACAAACTTGGTTGTTCATAAGCCTATAAATATAAAGGCAAGAACGTTCAATATTTTTGGTGAATATTTTTTGATTAATAAAATTAAGTTAGTGAAATAACTGTGAGTTTTTCCTTATTTGGAGAATTTCTAGTGTTAAGAATTTCTTTCGTGTTGTGATTTTCTCTCGCAATTTCCAATCTACAGATACCCACCATAGTTTTCTCATGATTTGATCATGGGCCTATCAGTCTTCGTACCAAGTGAATTCTAACTTTTTCCTTGATGGTTTTAATTGCAGAAGGTCAAATCATCTCCATCTACCCTACTCTCACTTACATCATTCCTTTCATAAGTACCTTGAGAATTACCATCTTTCTTTGCGGGAGATAATCAGGAGATAGTGTGTTAGGGGATTCTGGCCTCACCAAGGGTATGAGGCCCCTTGCCCCAGACCCGCCATAATCAAACCTATTAATCTCCTCAACCACAAGCTCAGTCAATAATCATGCAACAACTAGGAATCAAAACCTAAATCCCTTTCCAAATGTCGTACACAAAGCCTTATCGATTGCAAAGGAGACACTGTTTGGAAGAGAAATCATTAGAAGAAAAAATTAAAAATTAATTTAACATCAGTAAACTACACTTAGATAATGATAAAGAATCTTGGTATGCTTCCTCAAATCATGAAACTGCAATTATGAACCTCGTGTAGTGCAACCTAATTGTCACCGATCATAATGCAATTTCATATATACATCTTTATTGTAAGAAAAGACTATTGGGTGCATAGAAACCCTAGGTGTAGGACAATTTTATATATTTCAATTAGAGATTGGTTGCTAGAAGTCCTAATTAAAAACCTTAGGCACCTAAACCACTTATAAACAAACATTGTCACATATGTGATGCAACAGTATACATGTAACCTCTATCCTAAAGCCTAGGGCATCTACAAACCGTCTTTGGGTGTGTCAAAACCACTACAATCACCATTCCCAGATTTTTGCATCCAACGGTGCTACTTCAACTTTTCTTTGAATCTCTTCATTTCTTATTCCGTCATTATAGGTTTTACCACCCATCCACTTAAGCACTCGCATCTCCAGTATGCTCATTTCATGAATGTGTTATTTCTTTACCGTCCAACATTCATACTCATAAATTATGGGTAGCCTAATTACTATCTTATAAAACTTTCCATTTAGTTTAACATGGATGTTTCGATCACATATATATATATATATACTTATTGTACTCCACTTCTTCCATGTAGCTGAAGTTCTATTAGTAACACCATGTTCAACATTTCCATATTTTTGTATGATTAACCCTAAATAATAAAATGTTTCCTTCAGAACTTCTATTTCTCATAATTGTACAACTTTCTTATTGTGATCCTTATTGATCATCAACCGACAAAACATACATTCGATTTTAGTCTAACTAAAGTTAAAACTTGTAGACTCTAACGTACTCCTCTAAAATTCTAATATTTTATACACCATCTCTTGTTTTAACCATTAAAACGATATCAACAAAAAGCATACCCCATGGTATATCATTTAAATATGCCTAGTTATATCACCCATAACTAAACCAAAGAGCTATGGGATTAAAGCAAATCATTGAAGTAGTTTTTCATGATCGCAAGCATCTTCAAGATTCAATAAGAGCAACATCCCACATTCAACGAATCTATGCAAGGAATATTTGCTCTATGCGTTGGTGGAATATCACAAAAAATCTTCGCTAGGATGGATATAATTTAAACTCATCCAACTGTCAAATCTGTCATTGTGACAACATTCATTTAGATCTATCCTGTAATCACACAGCCTGTGATCACCAGGGCTAGTGATCAGAAGGTCTTGTGATCACATTGTACTCAGATATAATTCTGGAAAGGACTTCCACACATCATGGGTAATCACAACACATCCAGAATACCAAGAATTACTGCCCATCATATCATCTTCTTTCTAAGTATCAAGTGAGCAAATAATGACAATAAAATTTCACCGAAACAATGGCCAGCAGGAAATTCTTTTCTAGTTTTTCCAATTGTTTTTGTGCTCGTTACCGTTCCATGATACATATCTTAATAGTGTCTATATACCAAGATGCATGCATGAATAAAAATAAAGATAATGATTGGATGAATCAAAGGTACAATAAAAACGTTTGCCTAAGCAAGCACCAAAGATGACCAAAATTACAAAACACCTCTACTATTTGACATTTAAATTGACTACGATATCCAATGGTTCTAATCCTAAGAAAGCAACCTTAGTAATTAACCAATGGCACATATTCACTGAAATAAACATACACATTTTGAAGAGAGCTATTTCAGTTCAAGTAAAATAGCAAAGAGAGGAAAAAAAAACATATAGTGAATAAGTTTGCAACCACTAGGTTAAGAACCAATTGATTTTGTCACAGAGTTGTCGAGTTAAATAGGTGACATTTGTTGTCGAAGGAAGTCCAAGGAGTTTCAAGTTCATATCACATTGGCGCGAGCAATGATCCCAGGTTGTGGAATTTAGTTCCAAGTGACTCAATGGTGTATCCACGTACTCACGTAGATTGGAACGTTGTAATGACCCGTCGTCAGTAGAACTCTAGGATGTAATTAACGATAACCCTTAACTACACACACAGATATAAATATATATATATATATATATATATACATATATGAACTCTAGGATGATCAAACAATACTAAAATGAATACTACCACATTAAGTTCATCAATCTAGTCAGGCCGACTATTTAATTAGACTCTCTAAGCAATCAATGTTTCCGAATTTCACAACTACAAGAAACAGTAACTACCAAAGATTACTCAATTGAGAAATAAAGCGTAATTTTTTTCACCTCGAAATTCATGTCGCAGAAGTTGTCACCCGAGAAAAATCCACCATCAATAATGTCGAACAGAAACGGGACTTTGCGTCACATCGAAGAACAAGAAAGAAATCAAGATGAGATGATCGTAGACTCAAATCGAGGGAGGGAAGGAGGAGTTGCAGAGCGAGAGAGGAGAGAGAGAGGGTCCGAGCCGGATCGAGCGAGATCAGAGCTGGATCTGAGCCGGATCTGAGCCGAGCGAGAAGGGGAAGCGAAGAGAGAGAGAGTCGATGATATCGAGAGAGCCGCGACGCCTAATAAAGATAGAGAGATAGGTTTTGTCGTGAAGGGCGATTTCGACGGCTAAGCGAGGCTTGGTTTGTTGAGGAGAGTGTTGTTGGCAAACGCATGGAACATGGCTCAGCTTGGGAACGAGTCCACTTGTTAGTTTGGGTGCCAACACTGCGCCGATCCTTCCCACATAAGCTGGCTTGTTCATTTGTCAAACCATCTCCCGTGACATGGCATAAACATTTCTTATTGAAAGACAAGATTTAAGGAGGTTATGAGTTTTGACTCTCACTTTAAGTCCAAAAAAATGATGACTTATTTATGGTGGCAGCTAAACATACCCCATTTTTTACTATGGACTTGCCATTTTTTACTAATGCGCTTTTTTTACTAATGGACTTGCTAATGCCCTTATGCACATTAATTTTTGCATACACATTTAGATTTTGTTGACTTTGTGTAAAATATCTTGACTACCCATATTTTCACACATGCACACACACTACACAAGAACATCATTTTCAACAATACACACCCTCTTTATCAAACACTCAAGTTTGACATTAATTTGATAACATCAAAGATAAAATTTTGAGCAAAAAGAACAAGTACATTGCGTTCAGGGTATGTTAATCGTTGTTTTGGTTATTCTTTTTAATGGTGTACATCATAACCATATTATTTTGGATTCACTAACGATCTCTTGAATATTTTGTTTAGGGCATCTTGAAATTCATGCTTTTTATGTAACATGGAGTCAGAATCGAGCGAATTAATGTCGACCAAACGATGTAAGTTTTAAAGCAAAAACTCTATAAATTGTACTCTACTTACCTATTTTTTCGGAGTCATGTTCGGCCCTGTATGACCGAGCACGAGTAATATATTTGGTTCAACAATGTCGAACATGAGGCCTACGTTCGGTGTCCATAGCCGAACATCTAGATGTGCTTGAATACGATCATGATAATTGTTTATATGCCCAATATGTTTGGCTAACCAAACCGAACATATGAATTTTGTTCGACCACTCAAATCGAATAAGAGGATTATGTTCAGCTTGCATGATCGAACATTGTGGTTATGTGCAGTCAGCTCCACCGAATAGTAATAGAGCAATTGAAATTTTATGGAACACGTTTCTGTTGTTTCTTTTCAGAGTACAAATGCATGCATTCCCATCGAGTAGACTATAGTGGCGTGTTCGCTCATGAATATCCATTCAAGACGAGGGATGAGCTAGTACGTTGAGCTCAAAAAGTTGGAAAAGGAAAATGGATTTGTTTTTGTTATCAAGCATTCTAATAAAGGTAATGGGCGTCGGGAAAGGGTTTTCCTTGCATGTGAGAGATATGGGAAGTACAGGGGATCTAACCTCCAAAAAGGACAGGTTATTGAGGTGTTTGCTTCACTGATGCGAAATGGAATAGATGGCAAGAAGAGGAAGGATAAATCACATATAAGCACAAAGAAATGTGAATGCCCATTTCTATTAACTGAAAAAAATCCCAAAGATTATGAGTGGATCCTTACCATTTCATGTGACACACATAACCATGACGCCGCAAAATACATGGAAGGTCATTCAATTGCAGGGAGGCTATAAGAGGATGAGCTTGAATTCATGAATATGATGTCAAAAGGACATTCAAAGTCTTGCAAGATCTTGGCAGCGCATAAATTTCGCAATAAAGACAATTGTTCAACTATGAAGCATATCTACATCGAACGCCAGATACAGAAAAGGAAAGAGTCTAGGGGGATGTCACAAATGCAACATTTGTTAAATTTGCTAAATAATGCTCAATATGTTGAGGGACATAGAGTATTTTCGGGTTCAAATGTGCTTCAGGATATTTTTTAGACTCATCCCGTGTCTATTGATTTGCTCAAGTCATTTTCCTATACACTTTTCATGGACTGTACTTATAAGACGAATAGGTACAAATACCCTCTCCTTCAAATCATTGATCTAACTAGTACAAATATTTGTTTTTCGTTGCATTTGGCTAACTTCACGTGGATACTTTAGAAATTGAAGGACTTACTTGGTGGTTGGTCGTTGACCAGTGTGATTTTTACTGATCGCGATATAACTTTGATGAATGTTATTGCCAAAGTTTTTCCTTCTGCAAAAAGTTTTTTATGCACATGGCACATCAATAATAATGTATTTGTGAACACTAGGGACAAGTTTGCTAAGCAAGAGGACTTTGAAATCTTTTTCCACAAATGGAATGACCTATGCAAATCATCCACCGAGTCCACGTGCTACAGGCGTCTCGTTGAGTTTGGGTTAAATTATATTTCATTGTTGGATGTCCTAGTTTACTTGAGGACTACTTGGTTAAATTTGCACAAAGACCGGTTCGTTACTGCTTGGACAAACCACATATTAAACTTCGGCAACACCACCACAAACATGGTAGAGAGTACTCACTCTAGAATAAAGTCTTACTTAGGAACTAGTTACATGGATTTTGTGAGTTTTTGGAAGAGTGTAGATAGTGCTATTCGCGCTTAATACACAAGTATAAGGGAATCATTTGAAAGAAGCAAGTTTCACGTTATGCATGAGTTCCAACATCCTTCCTTACTTTTATTGCATGAGATAATATCAAATGAGATTTTGACAAAAATTACTGAGGAAACAAAACTTATGCAAGGAGTGGGTTTGGATGCAAATTTGT
Source organism: Stephania cephalantha (assembly GCA_039657325.1). NCBI lineage: Eukaryota > Viridiplantae > Streptophyta > Magnoliopsida > Ranunculales > Menispermaceae > Stephania > Stephania cephalantha. The sequence continues at coordinate 8,803,679 of CM077573.1, read as the reverse complement.
GTGGTTGTGTAGTAGGCAAGACACATGGTTTTCTGTGTGCTTATGAGATTACAATACTTCATCAATCTCATTCACATATCCCAGTCAGTGATGTGCACTCGCAGTGGTTTAAGTTGAGCATGGTTCCAGACAAGGAAGCAGTGTCACATAAAATCACATATATGAAGGTTGTAGAAGAATTAACAAGGAAGCAGTGTTACATGAAATCACATATATGGCTGTTGTAGAAAAATTGGTTGAGAAAATACAAAATAATGATAATGTTGCACGAACATTCATAGTGCAGAAGGTTTATGAGATCATCACCCCGTCTAAAACCACTATTTCTATACCCAAAGAAAGAGTGACGACAAGGGGTCGACCTAACAACAAAAAAACCAAGATCTCTAACACTTCTACTAAGTGTGATCCTTCACAACACAAGTACATCCTTTCACAGCATGCACATGAGACCGTGATATGTTCTAACAAGAAGAATGTACCATCATTACAGAGGCCCGTGACAAAATCGTGGGATCAACTGCACCGCTGATGGCATTGTCACATTAAAGAATTGAATGATGTGAAATCTGATGGCAATTATGGATTTCATGTCATTACGTTAGCGATGGCGTTTGGCCGATGATGGGTGGAAACAAGAAGGGCAAGCATAATTAAGGAGATGTCATTACATTCCAAGCAATACACAACTTTACTTGGATATAAGAGATTTGAGGAAGTGATGAATGTGCTTTCGTATGATGATGTGTAAGTACCTCATTTAGTATAATATTTTTGATATTTTATATTTAATTTGATGTACATGTCATATTGTACTAAATGCTTGTTGTTTTATGTTAGATCTTTTGTCCCGTCGAAACATTGGTTTAGCCTACCTAATATTGACATTTTGGCTGCCACCACTTTTAATGTCATAATTATTCAAATGTCGGTCGTCCAATGCATTACTTACTTACCATTGAGAGACGTAACTCTATCTATGACTAAAAGATTAAGAATTAGAATGGGATTTGTGCATGGAAACCACTAGATTCTGGTATGAATGCGTATTTAATATGATTATGTTTATTTAGTTTAGAATCTAACAAAATTTTGACATTAGGTGCATCACTACATGTTAAGTTCAAGAAAATGACACAAATTCCCCTGATTGATGTCGAGTTGATTAATGCGCGAGACCTATCGGCAATTAGCTGAGAGTCAGATTTTGAAAAGCTCAACATATTTGCTAGAACTTCACCAGATAAATGACCTCACAGTGAAAATTCGTCCACCTTGTCGATGACTATTGTTTATGTATAGGCTTTTAGAAATATCAACATTTTGCTACATAACACTATTTTGATGATCGATACGGAACTTACTTATATATGGGTTGATATTTGTACATGTGAACTTACTTTTGACTACATTAAGTTTGACCACTTTATTCTGAACCTTTACTCTTAATTGTGAATTTCAATACATGTAGAAAGCTCCAAATGAGAATCCATTTTGTTCATGTATTTTACATTGTTCCTGTAAATGTATGGAATGGATTGTTTGTAAATGCGCAATGCTATACATTTGTATGATAGCACCTATCGTGCTATGCGCTTGAGGAAAGTAATTTTAAAGCTTGGTTGATAGGGTGATTCAACTCAACACAACATATGTTCAAACAACAACCATTCTTCGAAGGCATAAACTGGGCGTTGATTCGGTGTAGCACTCCGCCTGAAATTCCAAAGCCTGTCGAGCCAGAGTTACTTGGGAAGTTTGGGATGGTCGACACAATTGGGCTCGGAAACAACAGAGGATGATAGGAACAAACATTAAGTCCGACGGATAATTTTTGGATTTTGAGTTCTTCTAGTCCTAATCACAGTGTTCAGTGTCCTTAATCTGTTGTACTAGTATGCCTTGGATGATTTTACTAGTTGTATTATCTATGTTGCCCCACCCTTTTGTTGCTAATAACATTTTCGAATTGTCGTTGTTTCAACAAGCCAAACAAAAGAATTCAGAGTTGTGTTATATTTGATCATAAACATATTTTCTCAGTACAATAAACTAAAACAACAAGTCCAAATGATCAACAACAACACCATAGTGCATAAACATGCACTCAACAACCTCATAAAATAAAATAAAATAGATAATCCTTTTGACTTTGCCCAAACCTCACACAACCTCTTCATCTACATATATATCAAGCTGGTCTAAGTTCAAGTAAGTGCAAAAAGTTACAGTCGAAAGAAATTCGAAATGCAAATGAGAAGACAAGTCGTGCTACAAATATCTAAAATTCTTGACTCTTTTGCTATACAAAATCAGGCCCAGATTCGAAAACTGGTCTCGACACACGACTTTTGACAAGCCATGGCCACGTGTGACTTCTGAGGAACCCTCTCCATGCACGTCTTGTGATGAACCCTGTCTACGCGCGACATCTGATGAACCTTGTCTATGCGTGACATCTAATGAACCCTTTCCATGCAAGACTTATCGTTGGCCACTGCTTGATGCCTCATTTGGACTAACGTTGAGTATAGAAAGTATATGGCACATTTGTTGGACACATCTTAATAAATCCGACTCAGTCATAATGTCATTTGGCTTCTCCAAGTTTTTATTGCTAACTGACAATGCGTTACGAATTCTCTGCACCACAACCATGTGAAATGTAAGGATTTTGTAGGTGTAAATAGTAGAAAAAAACGAGAACAACCAAAAGAAAAGGTGGAAAATCAACGTTTGAGTGGTCATCAAGAATCGGCTCACGAATACCGCCACAACCAATTTTTGGATTAATTAAAATTGGATGTGAAATTGTATGGAACCAATCTAGCTACTGTGGAACTACGTCGTGAGGGAGCTAAACCCTTCGCCCACGGTTGGCGGGGGACAAAACATGGTTTGCCTAATCTTCCTATAAAGACTCAATAAAATGGTGCCTCACGGTATAGCTAGATCTACATACCATTTCAGCCTTCATAGGTTGGAGCAAGCCTTTTAGGATGATTTATACGTAACCTACTTGCCTCAGTATGCATTGTGGGTGTATGGCTCTACAACATCTAGGTAATAGAGCAACCTGATGTAAAATGCCAACATACACACGGGTTCTCCGTGGTCGCGCATTTGGTTGTAAGGGTCCCATAGTGCCTGCAGATAAATTAATTACTATTATACTAAGAGAAATAAGAATAAATTACATTATGATGAAATGGATATTAATCTCTTCAGATATTAGTGCATCTAAAGTTATCATATAATCCATGATTTTGTCCTCTTTTGGATTTTCTCGTACTTTGGCTTCCATCGTTAACCCTAAGTTTAGTTCGTGTATACTCCACATTCTTGTATTGTTTTATGAATGGAAAGTGATCATATATCCATCCCTTCAAGTAGAACAAAAAAGGAAAAAACAAATTAGCATTTTCCTAAGTACTTAAACAAAGAGTTAAAATTACGACAACAAACTATACCTTAAGAAGCGTTGTATACCCTGTTATCTGACCATTTGAGGCTCGAGAAGTAAGACCAAGAAGATCAACACTTACTCGACTGTCTGACTTATTATTAAATAAGGTACTCCCAAGAAGGTAAAGAATGTACGCCCTCGCCGTCTGAATCATTGTGGGATATGAAGAAGTGTCTTTTGCAGTACCAAATTTCTTTCACAACCAACTCAATCTAACCACGTTTCCTCTAACTATAATGAGTTTTTTGGTTGCTTCGTCCTTTATGACACCAAAAGTTTTTTGGAGTTATTAAATTGGTTTAATGATAAGTCGATAATTATATAATTATAAATAGTATATTTATATATTTTTATTCTTAAGTTTCCAAAATATTAGCCTAATTATATTTCTTTATAATTTTCAAGGATATTGGAGTGCGCAGTTAAATTCGGGGCGAAAAACTACACAAGATAGACTATTTACATGTAGTGGATCAGCTACCTTTCGATCTGCCTCGAGACACGCATTTTGTAGTGATGTAGAGATGAGGAGCAACTCAGTAGACATAGAAACATACATACTTGATGACACAACGCACCAGAGACGTAGAGATCTGCCTCGGGATACGTATGGTTATGTCTTCCACAAGTTCGCACTCACTCGTGCGTCTTCTCTCCTCGCCCTGCTGCTGCCACGTGGCGCTCACCTACTTGTCCTCATCACAATAGCCATCATTCGATCATCCTCAGGATACGCATCATTATGCCTCCCATATATTCGCTTGAGTATTTGTGCGAGTCCTCACCTCGCCAGCTGCTGCCACGTGTTATCACCACAGCTGTCTAGCACGTCATCAGCAGCAGTGTCTCGGCCAATCGATGCCAGCCACGTGTTCTGACCCCCCTGAACTTAAGCTCACAACAGCCGCAGATCTTACTCGGCGCACGTGTCATTGCAGACCCGTGAAAATCACATTATCTCTCCTCCACAGACCAATTTTAGTAGTTTTTCATGATTAGGACTTTAGGTATTAATTTGAGGAGTCTCGACTTCTAATTTCGGACCCTCTCGACGTATATATTTTAACTCTCTCTACTACACTTTTGTTTTGTGTTCTTCAACCATGAGACACTAATCTCATGACCTAGGCAAGATCGTGATGGAGGTTCGACTGTGCTCATATATGGATTTGTGAGATTTATTTATTTTAATTTCATTGCTTTTCACTATTTTTTATTTCCTTTGGTATTGATTGAATAATTGGGGTTAAGTTCATATTTGAACTTTGATTTAATTGCCAGTGAGTCGTAAGCATCCGTCCTTATGCAATAAGACCAAACTAGTTGCATGTGACCTTACCAATCGATTCGCCTCTTTTGGGACCGGTTGAATACCTTAGGGATCTAGGCTAAATCAGACACACTTGTGATCTGGTTGTCTAGGCATAGCGCCTTCACGAAACCCACTGCGGTCATCATGTTAAATCCAATGCGCCTGAGTATAGGGTTATACGATTGGCTAGGGAAGTAGTCATTATCGTACCTTGGCTATCGAGATTAGGAAGTGCGAGGAACCACGTAAGTTATCGGGTCTATAGCTAGATTAATATACTTTTGATTTGCATATTTTACATAAATTGATGACCAAATCCAATCTTTTAATCGAACCGATCTTGTATGTATTGACTTAGATGCTTTTCATTAATTGATTTAAAATAATTTCCATTGCCTTATTTATTTTATTATTATTTAGATTAGTTAATTTGTTTATTCTCTTAAAACCCCCAATTTCCCTTTTTGTTGTTTTTGACCTTAGAAAGATAACCAATCTCTGTAAGATCGACCCTTTGCCACTATTCTGCAAATAGTTGGTTTAGGTTTTATTTTATTGACACGTTCGGTGCGCGTCAATTTTGGCTCCGTTGCCGAGGATTGGTTTTTCTTTCTTTGGTTTTTCATTTTATTTTATTTTATCTTGTATTTAGTCCCTTGCTCTTAACACTTTTGCAGGCAATTCCACAATGGCCTCCTACTTTCATAATTATGGTCGATTCAAAGACTCATACTATTATGGTGTGAATGGGGTAGGTATATCAAGTAATTGACATCAATTTTCTAACTCGCAATCTTTTGTGCAATAGGGCGGGGTTTGTGGAAATTGTAAGGAGTACTTTCATCCCACGTATGCTTGTCCTCACTATTCAAAGTATAGGAATCATCATGGTTCCAGCTATGCATTGCCACAACCCAACTTCTATATGTCTAAGCAAAGTCCACAGATTCCTCAACATGAATGGAGAACTGTTGCAAACATTGATAGAGATATGATCTCCGACTGCTTTCTCAAAGCACTACTCAACAGCCCTTGCAGGATGATATGCAACATATAAACCTAAAGTTGCAAAATTTAGAAACTTGAGTTACTACTATACTTGAGCATTTGATGGATGAGAAAGTGTTGTCTCTGCAACCAATTTCTGACTCAGAAGAGACCGCGAATGCTGCTACATTAAAAAGTGTTGAGTTTGATGAGTTCTCGACTGTGGACGAGTATTTGAGCGAACCAAAGGAAACACTAGAAGTTTCTTCACATAATCCAGACATTACCATTGCACAGAATAAAGATGATGAAGTTAAGAAAGAAATTGGAGTCATTTCAGAAAGGTCGGATGAGTCGCAAATAGAGAGCAAGGAAGACCAACCTCTAGTGTTTATGAAACCACTCACCCTCCCATGCATATTTGTTAAATCTTACAAGGGGGTGGAAGTAAAGGAGTGTTCGCAGATTTTCTACACTGCCGACACCTTTGTGTTGAATGATCATGATGCGACATAATCTTTTGTGTTGGAAGTCACGAATGAGTTCCCAAATCTGAAGGAGGGCATGCATGTTGAATTGCCTAAAGCTATAGATGCACCATTTGTTCTCGATATCTCGAAAGGAGAGGGCATCGCGTGATAAATCACACCAAGTCTAGCCAAAGACTTAAAAGAAACGCGTATGTTGGGAGGCAGCCCAACTTTGTTTTTATTTCTTTTACTTCTTGCATTTACTTCAGTTTTAGTTTAGTTTTAATTTTAGTTTTTTATGTTTAATAAAGCACTAACTTGGTTTCTTGGATTTTTGCAGGTGTTATATGTTGGACATTTTCAAAAGAAATGTTTAGTCCCACATTGGTTAGAAACTTCAAGTTTTAAGAGTATATATATACTCTTGCACTACAATGTGTATAAAATAAAAACAAGAGGTGCTATGCAAAGCGGGCCACACGCGCGCTCGAGCCATGCATACGGCGCATATGGCGCATTTCGAGCACTTTTATAGGCGCACTTAGCACTTTGCACGAGGCACGTGCGCGTGTGTGTATATGTGTGCAAGCTAACCATGGGTAAAACTTTTTACCATTATTTTTTACCATTTTCGAAATTAATTTGATTGACCCACTCAAGCATTGAATGGGCGGTTAATAAACCCATTCAATACTTAACTGAGTGGATGCAGTTAAATAACTGCTTCACTACTCCACTACTCCATATTCTACTCTAACTGGTTTTGACCAGTGGTCTTTAAAAGAAGAGGTTTGGGGAGGAAGAAGACACATCTCAAAATTCACCAGCATTTGATTTTGTTTTCATCTTTCACTACTGCAAAGTGAAAGTTGAGCTTGCTTCATCGTATCCTTTATGATCTTTGCTTACTCTTGCAGGTGTAGAGAGCAAAACTTTCTTTAGGAAAGTGGCGGTGTTACACGCTTTGAAGTCATTGCAAGTCCCTCCGGTCTAACAATCTAAAGGAAGTTTTCGCGTTGCAATGGCTTCATCAATCAAAGAGTCATGTCGGCAACATTGTGAAGTTGGATCGCTTCGATGGAGGCGATTTCTGAGGTGGCGAAGCGATTGCATTTCCCTTGGTGGCGCTTCATCTCGGTGTATGTTCTGGATACACCCAAGCTCATGGAGTCCGATGATGAAACGTCGAGCGGATCGGGAAGAGGCGAAATGGGAGACGGATGACCACACTGCAGAGAGGTCATATTCGAACACCATGAAGGACTCATTGTTCGACCTTTACCATGACGTCCCTCTACCAAGGAGGCATGGGAGAAACTGGAGGCAAGGTACCATAAGGAGGATGCGACAAGTAAGAAATTCCTCATATCAAAGTTTATTAATTTTAAAATGGTTGATGAAAGGTTTGTCATGGAACAATTTTGTGAAATTGAGAGGATTAGAAATAATTTCTCTCAACACAATCTTGTCATGGATGAAACAATTGTTGTGTCTTCTATTATTGATAAATTGCCCCCATCCTGGAAGGAGTTCAAACGAACTCTTAAGCATAAAAAATAGGACATAACTCTTGATGAACTAGCTAACCATCTTCGTGTAGAAGAGGATTATCACATGCATGAAAATGAAAAAGAGCGAATGCTCAGGGATTTCAAATGTGCATGTGATGGAAGCAAATAAGTTCAAAAAGCCCCCGCCGAACAGTTTAATAAGCCTGGTTTCAAAATGCTTGCTGGTTCGGGAAAACCGAACAACAAAAATCAGAATCAAAGGAAGCAGAAAGTCACTTGTTGGTTCTGCGGGAAAGATGACCACCTCAAGTCTGAATGTTATCATTGGAAGAGGAAGCAAGGAAAACATCAAGCTTCCTCTAGCGCTGCAAAAGGTGCAGGAAACGACAATGATGATCTCATTGCTATGATTTCTGAAATCAACGTCGTTGAAAATGACATGGCTTGGTGGGTTGATTCGGTGCTACTCGACACGTCCGCAAGAACAAAAGGTTATTCAAGACCATGGAGGCGATAGATGAAAATATTGTCTTATACATGGGAAATGATGCTACTTGTCCTGTTAAAGGTATAGGTAGTGTTGATCTGAAGTTTACTTACGCAAAATTGTAACACTCACTAACGTGTATTATGCACTAGAAATGAGGAAGAATCGGTGTCGGGTAGTCTTTTGGATAAGTTTGGTTTTAGGCTTGTATTTGAAGTGACAAATTTGTACTCTCCAAGGGAGGGGTATATGTAGGGAAGGGTTATGCTTATGAGGGCATGTTTAAGCTCAATCTAATCGCTTTATGTAATAAGAATATTGTTTATGCGTATCTCGTTGAGTCTCTTTCATTTTTATGGCATCATAGATTAGGACATGTTCATTTCAAAAAATTATATGATATGGTAAATGCGGAATTACTTTGCCTTATTTTGATAAATATGAAGGAAATTGCAATGCATGCATGAAAACAAAAATAACTAAAAATCCATTTCCTAATGTTGAAAGAAATTCAAAGTTGCTTGATTTAATACATTCTGATGTATGTGACATCCATAGTACACCATCAATAGGAGGCAATAAATATTTTATAACATTTATTGATGATTATAGCAAGTTCTGGTTATGTTTATTTGTTGCATTCCAAAGATGAGGCAATGGTTAAGTTTCGGGCCTATAAGGCAGAAACTGAATTGCAATGTGAGACCTTTATAAAATGTTTAAGGTCTGATAGGGGAGGAGAGTATTATGATCCAAAGTACTTTGAATCCACTGGAATAGTCCATGAGACTACTGCCCCTTATACACCACAACAAAATGGTGTGGCTGAGCGTAAAAATCGTGTTTTAACCGAAATGGTTAATGCTATGCTATCAAACTCTGGTTTGAGTAGTGGATTTTGGGAGAGGCATTCTTGATCGCATGCCATATTTTGAACAATTCCACAAAAGATGAATAAAGTCACCCCATATGAGCTTTGGAATAAGCGAAAACCAAATCTTAATTATTTAAGAGTTTGAGGTCAGTAGAAGCAAGATAGTAAAAGTACACTCGAACCCAAAAAGAGAAAATTGGGTGAAAGGGGAGTGGAGTGCATATTTATTGGATATGCACAACACGATAAGACATATAAGTTCATGGTAATTGAGCCTAATAATTCGATTTCAAGAACACTATAATTGAATCAAGGGATGCAATCTTTGATGAGACAAGATTTAAATATGTTCCCGAAAGTATTCCTAAAGAAAACCAAAAAGGGAAAGAAGTCATAGAAATTGAAAATGACAAAGAAATAGTAGAAGTTCCTGAACTTCGAAAGAGCAAACGAGCTCAGAAAAGTAAGTCATTTGGTGCGATTTCTATACATTCCTAATTGAAGGAAGTAGAGAAACAAGAACTAGACAAATTTCGTATTGTTTTAATACGGAGAGGTGATCCTCAAACAAGAGAGGAGGCGATGAAAGAAAGAGATGCAAACTTTTCGGAAAGAGGCATTAAATGATGAGATGGATTCAATAATGGGAAATAACACTTGGGAGCCAGTTGATCTACCTCCTGGGTGTAAACCCATTAAATGCACATTTCTTTTCAAAAGGAAAATAAGAGTTGATGGATCCATTGAAAAACACAAAGTGAGATCTGTTGCTAAGGGCTTCACCCAAAGCATGGAATAGACTATTTCGATACCTATTCACCAGTAGCTAGAATTGCTACTATCACATTGCTTATTGCAATTGCAGCTATAAACAAGCTGGTCATCCACCAAATGGACGTCAAAACAGCGTTCCTACATGGAGAATTGGGTGAGGAAATATACATGGAACAACCTGAAGGGTTTATAATGCCTGGTCATGAAAATAAAGTGTGTAGATTGTGAAAATCATTGTATGGTTTAAAGCAAGCACCAAAATAGTGGCACCAAAAATTTGACCAGGTTGTACTTGCTTATGGATTCAAAATAAATGAATATGATAAATGTGTATATGGCAAGTTTGATGAAAGAGGCAATGGTGTCATTATCTGTCTTTATGTAGATGACATGTTGATTTTTAGAACTGACTTGGAACAAGTTCAGTTGACCAAAGGTTTCTTTCAAGCAAGTTTGAAATGAAAGATATGGGGCAAGTGATGTCATTCTCGGAATTCAGATTGTATGAGATGAGGGGAGTATTACTCTAACTCAATCTCATTATATTGAGAAAGTTCTCAATAGACTCTATCATTTGAATTGTGCTCTGTTTCCACCCCGCTAGCTTCAAGTATTGAGCTAGTGAAAAATACTGAGCAATCCGGTTTCACAACTGGAGTATTCTAGATTAATTGGATGCTTAATGTATGCAATGACATGCACTAGGTCGGATATTGCCTTGGTAGTAGGCAAGTTGAGCAAATTTACAATTAATCCAAGCGAGTTGCATTGGTTTGCAATTCGAAGAGTTTTGAAATATCTCGAAGAAAACAATTAACTATGGTTTATGCTATAGTGGACATCCTTCTGGTCTTAGAAGGATTTTTATATGCAAGTTGGATTGTGAAAGATCAAAATCATGTATCAACAAGTGGGTGGATTTTCACACTTCTTTGAAGGTGCAATCTCGTAGGCTTCAAAGAAGAAACTTTAATGGTTGGTTATACCATGGAATCGAGTTCATTGTGCTGGCCTCGGCTTCAAAAGAAGCTGAATGGCTAAGTGAATTATTACACGATATACCATTGTGGCCTGAACCGGTAGCTCCAATCTCTATCCATTGTGATAATGAGGCCACATTGGCAAGGGCTTATAGCCAAGTGTATAATGGTAAATCCAGACATATTGGACTGAGACACAGTTGTGTCAGAGAATTGATAACAAGTGAAGTTATCACGATTGACTATGTGAGATCTAGTCAAAACTTGGCAGATCCCCTTACTAAAGGATTGCCAAGAGACTTGGTGAATAAAACATCAAGGGGATGAGTCTCAAGCCCATGAATTACAGGTCACCAATAGTGGAAACTCAACTCGACACCTAACATTACGTTAAGTCTTGAGTTCAATGCAGTCAAATTCATTATAAGTGTGATTGTGAGCACTAAATTTTAATAACCATCCCAAGGTTGTTAGTGCTCGGTACCTGCATGTAAAGAAAGAAGGTTGAGATGATATCTTAATAGTCTTCTAAAGGTGTTTAAATTATGGGGGTACTAGAATGGAGACTACCTATGTGGATGTGAAGTGCGGCCGCTTCAAGGAGTTCAAGGGCTTGGCTCCAAAGACATTCACGAGAATATACGAGACACAAGGCCAATGTTGAATGTGTCAGGATATTTATGGCTATTTACTGGTGTAGTTATATGCGCGATATGTTTATGCTACATATCGAATATAATCATTGGTTCAAAGTTGATCTACCATGTAATTTTGATATGATGTAATGATTTTTTCACAAATTAGTGGTTCAAATCGCAAGATACCATTATTTATGCATATAATGTTTGAGATTTCGTGGATTAGATAATCGATTATTTTGAAAATGGCGGGGGATTGTTGGACATTTTCAAAAGAAATGTTTAGTCCCACATTGGTTAGAAACTTCAAGTTTTAAGAGTATATATATACTCTTGCACTACGATATGTATAAAATAAAAACAAGAGGTGTTATGCAAAGCGGGCCACACACACGCGCTCTCGCGACGCATATGGCGCATTTTAGGCGCTTTTATAGGCGCACTTAGCACTTTGCACGAGGCACGTGCGCGTGTGTGTATATGTGTGCAAGCTAACCATGGGTAAAACTTTTTACCATTATTTTTTACCAGTTTCGAAATTACAATGTGGACAATTATTTGATTGACACTCAAGCATTGAATATACGAGCTAATAAACCCATTCAATACTTGACTGAGTGGATGCAGTTAAATAACTGCTCCACTACTCCACTACTCACTATTCTACTCTAACCGGTTTTGACCAGTGGTCTATAAGAGAAGAGGTTTGGGGAGGAAGAAGACACATCTCGAAATTCACCAACATCTGCTTTTGTTTTCATCTTTCACTACTGCAAAGTGAAAGTTGAGCTTGCTTCATCGTATCCTTTAGGATCTTTGCTTACTCTTGCAGGTGTAGAGCAAAACTTTCTTTAGGAAAGTGGCGGTGTTACACGCTTTGAAGTCATTGCAAGTCCCTCAGTCTAACATTATATTTGATGAGCACCAGAGGCACTAGACCACCCCTGAGTTTTGCTAGGTTTTACTATGAATTACATTTTTTTGGAGTAATTTGAGCATTCTTTTTTGGAAATTAACATGTTATTAAGATTTTATGTGTTTTGAGCCTTGGTTGAGACATAATCCAACTTAAGTCGCCGAATTAGTGGAGGGTCTTTAGGTAGACCTAAAACCCTAGACTTCATTCTATCATATTGTTGATTTCACCCTTAGTTGAAAGACTTCGGGCTTGCAAGATTTGATAGGAATCTTTTGAGTTAACTCCTATACTTATTAGTTCTTGCTCTTATTATTATGAGATTTTTTTCATAGTTTCCTTAGTCACCTAGACATGAGAGATTTTGTTCATTCACTAGTTTTTGGAGACTTTTATTATGCATGCCTTTGTATCTATTTATTTATCCATGTTCTTTTTCACCACTATTCTTTTTCTTTTTGTTGCATGAATTCCTTGACTTGTTTTGAACCATGAGGATAAGGTTCAGAATAAGTTTGGGGGTACTTTAAAATTTGTGGATTGAGTTGGATGGATTTCTTTGCGAAGAAACTGCAGGTGAGATCGTTTTTTTTTTAATTATATGCGGTTATATACAGTTAAAGGATTGTAATGGTGGTATTTTGTATCACTTATTCTCTCATTTCTTCCATTTCATTTCCCTTCATGCTTCTACCTCTCATTTCATTAGGAGTTGATACACTTTCACACGTGTTTAGTATAGTTTTCATTTTTATTATTGTTTAAAGTCACCCGAAACTTTGTTTCATGCCTTTGGTTGTGGATGAGTACATTATGGTTGCATTTTTTTACTAGAAATTTAGGAAAAATTAGGAAAAACACTCACTCGAGCCCGTAGCCCATCATTTTTATGATTTCATGATTAGGGACTTAGTATGATGGTTAAGCCTTGTGCTCTACACCAAAGGGGCAGACAGTCAAAATTGTGCAAGTAATAATATTTTAACCCTCATTGGAGAATTTGCTTAATCATATTGAAAGTGAGAAGAGCTAATATGAGTTTTCTTAAAACAAAATATAGAGAGTCCCATAGGTTCTACAGGAAATGGATCAGGGAATCTTGTAGTGGAAAAAAGTGAGAAAAGAAGGTTCCACAGAAATGGAGCAGGGACCGTATTACTTGAATAAATATGGAGAAAAAGAAAATAGAGAATATATATATAATAAATAAATGCGAAAGTCTATGAAAACTCCTCAAACAAAAAGATTTAGCTCGAGTGCTTATAACTAGATTAAGCGAGATTGTAAACTTGCGTGCTTGAATGTATAGATCAAGAAAACTCCTAAGTAGTTGATGACCTTTGTCTTGACCAAATCTATGTCTTTAAAGTTTGATCTTAATTGTGTTTGGGTTGCGATTCTTAATATATCTTAACTCCAAAATTTCTTAAGTAGCTTGTTAACTTGGCAACTATGTAAACCAAAAGAACTCCATGAATTTTGAATTAGGTATAAGATTAGTTGAGTCAGTGCATAACTATATTAGGAGTCTAGTTTACTTGTGTTTTGTCATTTTACACCTATGCTTGGGATATGCAAAGTTTTAAGTTTGGGGGTATTTGATAAGTCGTTAATTATGTAATTATATATAGTATATTTATATATTTTTTATTGTTAAGTCTCTAAAATATTAGCATAATTGCATTTATTTATTATTTTCAGGGATATTGGAGTGCGCGGTTGAATCCGGAGCGAAAAACTATGTAAGATAGACTATTTACATGCAGTGGATCAGCTCTGCCTCGGGATGCGTATGGTTATGCCTCCCACAAGTTCGCACTCACTCATGCGTTTTATCTCCTCGCCCAGCTGTTGCCACGTGGCACTCACCTACTTGTCCTCATCACAGCATCCATCGTTCGATCATCCTCGGGATACGCATCGTTATGTCTCCCATATATTCGCTCGAGTTTTTTTGCGAGTCCTCACCTTGCCAGCTGCTGCCACGTGTCATCACCACAACTGTCCAACACGTCATCAGCAGCTCCTTCGACTCTCTGTACACCACATCATCTGCAGCAGTGAGCTCAGCCAATCGATGCTTGCCACGTGTCCTGACCCCCCTGAACTCAAGCTCACAATAGCCACAAATCTTCCTCGATGCACGTGTCATTTTAGACCCATGAAAATCACTCTCTCTCTCCTAGTGAGACCAATTTTAATAGTTTTTCATAATTAGGACGTTAGATATTAATTTGGGGAGTCTCAACTTCTGATTTCGGACCCTCTGGAGTTATATATTTTAACTCTCTCTACTTCACTTTTGTTTTGTGTTCTTCAATCATGAGACATTAATCTCATGGCCTATGCAAAATTGCGAGGGAGGTTCGATTGTGCTCATATATAGTTTTGTGATATTTATTTATTTTAATTTCATTGCTTTTCATTGTTATTTTATTTCCTTAAGTATTGATCGAATAATTGACGTTAAATTCATATTTAAACTCTGATTTAATTGCCAGTGAGTCGTAAACATCCGTCCTTATGCAATAAGACCACATTAGTAGTAATTGACCTTACCAATTGATTCGCATCTTTTAGGACCGATTGAATACCTTAGAAATCTAGGCTAAATCAAACACACTAGTGATCCGGTTGTCTAGGTGTAGTGCCTTCACGAAACTCCTTGCAGCTATTGTGTTAAATCCAATGCGCTTGAGTATAGGGTTATACGATTGGTCAGGGAAGTAGTCATTGTCGTACCTTGGCTATTGAGATTATGAATTGCAAGAAACCACGTGCGTTATCGGGTTTATAGCTACACCAGGACACTTTTGATATGCATATTTTACATAAATTGATGATCAAATCCAATCTTTTAATCGAATCGATCTTGTATGTCTTGACCTAGGTATTTTTATTAATTGATTTTAAAATAATTTTCGTTGTTTTATTTATTTTATTGTTATTTAGATTAGTTAATTTGTTTATTCTCTCAAAACCCCTGATTTCCCTTTTTGTTGTTTTTGACTTTAGAAAGATTACCAATCTCTGTGGGATCGACCATTTGCCACTATTATGCAAATAGTTAGTTTATGTATTATTTTATTAATGTGTTCGGCGCGCGTCATGTAATAAACCCCTCGGATACACCACCACTGCCTTGCCATCCACCGGGATCTGTATGAGTATCCTGACGTCATAAAGAGTGATGATCATCTCACAAAAATGGAAGGTGGAATGTATTGGTCTCAAGTTGCCACCTCTCTGTATAATCGGCAGAGTCATATGAACATGACATCAAAGGTAGCAAACCCGACCTCTTAGGATTACAATTCAAATCCCACGATTGTAACTTCCTCCCGTGGTTAATACTCTTTAACAGACCTTAAAGTAACAAGAAAGGAATGATAAATTTTTATCAGAAATTGCATTGTGGGTGGTACGTAATTTTTTTATCAAGTAGTAAATAGTTAACAAAGCGCTTACCTCGCCTTTCCAAATTGTGTGAGCAACATGGTACTCAAAACTTAGAAGCAATGTACGGTCTGAGGGTCCACCAAGAAATAGTTTATTTGGATCATCTTCAACTTGATTAATCTAGCCTCCTACTTGATTGGTGTACATCCCTTGTTCTTCCTTTCCATTTACGTACTCCACTTGATCATCTCCTCCCTTGTTTGTGTGGGCACGATCATCATAAGGTGGTGTCTCCGCTATGTCTTGAAGATGTTTTTTTCCTATTAGTCCCCATTTTGGCTCTAGGGACGCAGTTGGACGAGTTTTAAATGATTGTGTCTCGGCTCAATCCCCAATCGACATCTTTGACCTTTTAGATGCCATTACTAGCTCAAATGGAACCAAAAAATAGTAAAAAAGAAACTTCTGAAATTAATGAAAATATAAGCATAATAACACAAGATTCATACTTTAATATCAATATTTGTAATACAACATGGATCGACAACAGACGAAAATTCCATTGATCACCCTAAATTATTCACAAGGAAACAAATAACTGCACAGACATGCTTATAGAATAACGAATTGCTCTTTCAAAAATATAGCATAAAAGAGCAAAAAAATAAGGACAAAATGACTATGAAAAAAACTACGTTTCGCATTGTGACATTCGAGAATTTCGTAAACTTGATTAGAATACTAATTAAGTTTTTTTGGATTTAAAATGAATTTTAGTATATGAGGTGTGACCACACATTACGGACTTGAGATCATAAGATTAATATTATTTTTGCGTGTTGTATGCCGATTGGATATAATATACGTTATTTTGTCGCGAAGTCGAGGTGTATTGAGGTGTATCCTCAGTTTGTCATAATCGGGGTTTTAAATGTGTGTCTAAAGGGCACAAGTGAAATAAAAATGATTAGTTCCTCTAAAAATAGTAAATCGAGTTTCAAATATCACATGAGATTTTGCCTCTATTTTCGTGCAAGTTGAGATCGGTGGCAGTGTAAGATGAGAATGAAGTTGGTGCAAGACCTTGCTTCGAGCTTTATGTCGGTTGGCGGTGGTCGAGGTGGATAATTGTCTAAATTGGTGTAAGTTTTATTTAATATAGCAAGAGAATTGGTCTATAAGGGTTGTATGTCGTGGACAAAGTTAAGATTTTTGGGGTTTTGGTATGACCGAAACAAGTGTTATGCACGTTCATGGAGTTGGACTATTTTGTCATGAGGTTAGCTAAATTTGGTGAAAAATTGGATTGAAAACGAGTGCCGGAAGTTAAAGTACGTCAAAATAGGGATTTTGAGAATTGATCAATAAAAAGAAATTAAGCTTTTGACAAGCAGTCGAGGGTTTATATATATAAGGAAAAAGAATTTTCAACAGAACGAGTTGTTGTTGTTCGTTCTCTAAACCCTCTCGACTCGAGTTTACGTTCCAAGATCTCTCGACGTCCGATTTTTGCCCGGTTTCTTTCTAGCAAAACGATAGAGCATCACTAGAATGTCAGTTTGAGCTAAGTTTCCGCGGAGGAAACAAGGTATTCGGCTCGCAATTTGGTAAATTCTCAATTCAGGGCATTTTCTTCAATTTAATTTGAATTATTGCGATTTTTCGATTTCTTTCGCAAGGTATTGATAAAAAATTGTATGGATTATTGTGAATTGGTACATTAGATTGACTTGCACCAATTTGGAATAAATTCCACTGACATGGGTTAAGGTTTTAATGAATTGAACTAATGCGATTTAGTTGATAACTATTTTGGAGATATTTTTATAGTTGATACTAATTTACATTGGGTTTCTGGATGAATTGATTATTAGTTTTAATTCAATTTGACTCCACGAGATGTGGAAATATCTTGATGTTGGTATCAAGTGATTTCGTAGTGTTTGTTGTCGAGTTATAACGACTCGAATAATCTAATCCTAGTTGTGTGTCGTGTAGGACCGTGACCTGTGGCCAATCCTACGTAACGATCTCGGTCAACACTTGGGTGTCATCACCGAGGTAAATTAATAATTTAAATTAATTTTACTTGTGTTTGATGTTGTCTATTATTTATAACTAACTATATAAGTGTGCACACGAATGTTGGTTTATATCGCGAATTCGAACGAGCGAGAGAGCGACTTCATGATGCGTGTCGATGTAGGATCGAGATAGAGTGTGATATGATAAGTCATAATTTCTTAATTGTGATAAATAAACTAATTTAATGTGCCTATAGTTGAATATACATATGTACATTAAGTTGTAGCTTAAAGTTTAATTAAAAATCAACCACCATTAGATATGCCTCAAGATACGTGTTACGGTCCATGTGTGTAATCTTTGTGTGTCACTTAGAGTGGGTTAGTGGTGCTTGATTTAATTAGGACCTTTAGATGGATTAGTAGGATCAAATGTGAGCCATCGATGAGTGTAGAGATTGTAGATACAACTTGATGAGATCGAGTGGTATAAAAACCACACTTAGAACATTTGAGTTTCATTTGCATGTTCTTGAAACAGCAAACAAGAGAAATTCAAAGCTAAGAAGGGTTTTGAATGCTAGATTTTTGGAGATCTAAATTTGGGGATCAAGAAAATTGAGGAATCAAAGCTAGATAATCATCATCTCCATCACTTCCTTCATCAAAGTTCTTGAAAATGAACTCTAAAAACATGGTTTTGATTCAAAAATGAATTTATAAGTTTACTCACTGATTTTTGTCTCTTTATGAATGGATAGTTCATTGTGTTTACCAATTTAAGGATTTGAAGCTGATTCTTCAAATGGATTGTGTTTTTGAAGTCTCTTGATGCATGAATGTTAAGTCTTGACCTAGCCTCTGTAAATTAAGCATAACTTTTTCATACAAACTCAAAAAGGGTCAGATTATACACTGTTGGAAAGCTAACTCCAAGATCTACAGCTTTTGTCTGTGGAGATATTTCAAAATCTCAATTCTTTATAGCTCAAAAATTCCTTGCAATTAGGCTGTTACGATGCTATTACGAGATTTTGCAAATGAACTTTGACAAGGCATAACTTTCTCTCTTATTGGATGGAGCTCATCTTTTATTTTGTTGTTGTTGGGTATGTTAGCTGATTTGTGACCAAAAATGAGGATTTTAGGAGCTACAAATTTAGAGAAATGATTTTTGCAAACTTGCTGGTCATATTTTGATTCTAATTTGAACTGTCTTTGTAAATCTCTGATATCTCCTTCATTTTCAATCATAATTTTGCAAACCATATCTTTTCGTAAAGCTAAGACATAGAGTAAAAGGTTTACAATTAAGTATCTTTGATGATTTGGTGTTTATGATGGTTTAAAATGCAATGCAATACTATGCTCATGCTAAGTTGGGTAATGGTTTCGACCGATCAAATGAAGGTCTTAAGGTTGGATTTTTTTTGTAGAATTCAATGCTCATATATCCAATTTGGACCATGAAAATCAGTTTGGGGTTTCAATAAGGTTTCGTGGGTCAATTGGCGTTGAATTGATTGCATTTTTGTGAACAACAACAGTCATGCAATCTTATTTTTGGCCAACTTGGGAATCAATTTTGAGCAATCAAATGAATGTTTTTGAACAAAATTTTTGATATTTTTTGATGTTTATATATCAAACTTGACCCATAAAAATCGGATTTTAATTTGGAGATGTTTTGATTATATTTTTGGGATCAAGAAGGAGGCCCGAAATTAAGACTGCACTACTTTCCTACAAGTTTCGCATATAGATGTTTGAATGTTTCTTCGAGGTTTTTCTTGTTAAATGACTTAGGAGTATTATAAATAGATAGAAATTATTCATTGAAGATTCCTTAATATTTAGAGAATTGGTTTATCAAGTAATGACCGAGATTATTGAGACTTTAGTAGTCATTTGTTAAGAAAGTTTGGTGGAAATTTTTTACTAAACCTACTTGAAAACCTCATGAATGATATAATAAGAACTTAGACCATAAAAGCAAGTAAAAAAAGGCTTTCTCCAGGTCTTCTCACACTGAACCTATAGTGAATCCTAGTGTTAGAGTTCGCGAGCCTAGTGGAAGAATGTGGGACCCTTAAAAAGGCTTAAAACGACAAAGTTAAGTCTAAGTAAATATTGTAAACATAATAAAATACCAAAATAAGTTGTTTTGCAAATGAAATGAAATAATTCATAACAAATGGACTCTAACACATAAAATGAACTCTAGTAGGTATCGGGGACATGGAGTGTCAATGCCGGTATCGAGAGTGTAGCGCGGACATGCGGGAGCCTGGTTTATCTCGGATATTATTGCATTTTGAGGTAAGTAAACCAGTATGAGCGTCAACATGATTTCTTTTCAAATTCTTATTGTGAATCTCTTGAAAAGCATGTCATACGTGTATTCCATTCTTATTTCAAGTGGCATAGGGTTTAGGTAGTCCACCTATTATGTCATCTTGCAGGTTAAGCATCCGGAGTCATCGTGGCTTCTCGTCGAGGACTATTCAAGGGATAAAGCATCCAGGGTCACCGTGACTTACCTTGATAGTTAAAGGGCTGTTGGAAATGACTCAGTCAGTCTGCAGTGCCTAGAAAATCATATCGGGGCAGTTGGAAGTTGTCTTGGGCTTGCTGTGTCGACTTCAAGCTGTGTTATGGTCTAAAAACCCACAGTTTGGGCCGGATTACCTATTCACCTATCTTTTGCTTCCTTGTCACTTGATTTTCACTGCTTACTTGATTAGTTTGTTTATCATGCACTTTGTCATTTTATTTATATCTTTATTTAAATACCCGCATGATTTAGAGACTATTGTAATTTATTACTCAGAAATAATGTTGAATCTCTTCTTGGCTTTACTCACCGGAATTGTCTCCGTCGTTAGTGACAATTGTAGGTCCCTCGAGCAGTAAAGGAAATGAGCCTGTACTTGGTGATTTCCTCTGAGCTACCCTTAGAGTCAGTTCCATTACTCTTACTTCGTAGGATCTTCTGTCGTTTTGCTATATATATGACTATGTATTCATGATGTTTTGATGCTTTTGGGTACTTGGGGATGTAAGATACACTTGACGATACATGTATATGCCTATTGTACTCTTTATCACCAGTTATACGCATGATATCACACCGTTTACAGGATTTCAACGCCTTAGACTTGTCCCGAATTCAATTAACTTTTATTTGTTGCTTTAAATTACTTTCCGCAGCGTAATGAATATCAAGACTTGTTAAACTAATTAATGAACTTAATAAGCAACTAATGGATGAATAATTTGAAACAGAGGCTGACTAGGCATGTGTCGACTTGACGGGAGTTAATTGGGAGTCGACGTAGGTCTAGTACGAGACGGGGCCCTGTTGGTGGCGACAGGGGCCGTCACAGTGGTATCAGAGAGCGAGGTTTTTACCTTAACTTTTGATAAGCCATAACTCAACTAAGAAGCTTACTTAGAGTTAGGACAAATAGAACTTAGTGTGGAAATCCTATGAACCTAACTTAGAGTATTAGTTGGGAACTGAGGTGAGTCGGGGAAAGTATATATGGTTTATACATGTTAATTTTGATATGTATTATAATATGTCCTTAACAATGACTGATCGAAACTCGCCAATTGCTATTGCAGACCATGATGGCCGATCAACCAGATGTCGGTGACCAGGGTGGAGCTGAAGATCCACGCTATGTCACATCAATAAATTTCAGGCTTGGACACATAGGATAAAGTCTCAGGGAAGACAGATGGACGAGTTACTTGCTTTAATTCGGGGCCAAATTGCACCGATGCCGTCTCCATCTACGTCGACAGTGACACGTATTACTTATGCGAGTGCACCCATGCCTCAGGTCACTCCATCAACTCCCACTGTGAGCGCAGTACTCGTACCTCCGATCACCACAGTAGTTCCAGTTCAGGTCGCAGTAGTGGCACCGACTCACGACGAAAGTGATGTACGTTTGACTGCAAAGGCTATGTGGACTAGAGAGTATGAGAAGTACAGGCCTAAGAAGTTCAGTGGTGGTTCAAATTTGGATGAGGCAGAGGCCAACATTTTCAGTCATAAGAAAATCCAGAAGCTACTAAGAATTGAGGACGGTAGGAAGCCCGCCTTAGCTGCATTTTCATTGGTTGGATATGATTACATGTGGTGGACTAATCTGACTGCCATGCACACGAAATCCCATATCATGGATGGTTTTCAAGAGACACTTCCACCAGAAGTATTACCCGCCATCATTCATGATAGCTAAGAGAGAGGAGTTCATGCACATTAGGCAGGGACTGGGAAAGTCAGTCATGACTTACATGGGGAGATACCGAATCTTATAACTTTTGCCGATGGCGTAGCTCCTAGAGATAGGGACCAGGTCCACTATTTCAGTCTAGTACCAGCTATTGGAGGGACAGTGGTCACCACTTTACCACCTACTCTCAATGATGCCTATGACCGCAGTTTAGTGCGGGAGGCATACCTAAAAACTCACCCAGAGACAGGATACAATCAGCCGGGAGCGGCACAGGTTGAACAGGGCCAGTCAGGGCAGAAGTGGAAAATGAACAGTCAATAGGACCACAAAGCTAGCATAGCACATAGCGTAGCCTCGGTTGCACTGTCATCATCGCTAGTACCTACTTTTACCGTCACACCAACTCAGGCATCAAACTACACCGATAGACCTCCACAAGCACCTCAGGGACCGCATTCATCGCAGGCTAGACAACAGCAGAGAGGCAGCAAAGGTAGAGGCGGTGGTAAAGGCAGTGAGCATCAAGGGCAGAGGACAGGTTCGGGACAGGGTAGGCGTGATCATTCAGGGCAGAAGCCCTCAAGGGCATGTTTCGAGTGTGGACAGGTTGGGCATTTCATGAACAAGTTTCCATTACGAGTCGGGGTACAGCAGAGTGGGGTACCACATTAGTAGCATACTAAGAAGAGAGCTCACATCGTAGCTGAGCCAGATTCTCAGGCAACGTGCCATTTGATTGAGGGTATAGTTTTAATTTACAATCAATTGATGCATGTGATGATTGACTATGGTTCGATTGTTTCCTTTATATCTGGCCGTATGGTTGATGAGTTAGGGTTAAGAAAAGTTAGACTGAGCACCCACTTGATCCTTAGCACCGCTGATGGAGACAAGATCTACCCTAATATGTTATGTGAGCATTGTGTAGTCGAGATAAAAGGACACGAGCTACCGATAGACCTCAGGGTATTAGAGTTTCTCGAGTTCGATTCATTGTTGGGTATGGACTGGTTGGCCGCTTACCATGCACATATTGATTGTTTCAGTAAGATGGTCACTTTTCTGATCCCCGGACAGTTGGAGTTTAGCTTTCACGGTGATGCGACATAGCTTCCGAGCACCAGAGATAAAGTGGCTACGAGCCAGAAGATGGAGGTCTTTGCTAGCATTCTTAGCACTACGGAGAGGTCAGTGGTGAGTATTAAGGAGATTCCTATAGTTCGTCAGTTCCTAGATGTGTTCCCCAAGGAATTACTTGGGATACTACCGCCAAGGGAGGTTGATTTCATTATAGATTTGGTCCCAGAGACTAGACCAATATCGATACCGCCGTATAAGATGGCTCCTAAAGAGTTAGAGGAGTTAAGGACCCAACTCAAGGAGTTATTAGATTTGGGATTCATTCACCCTAGTATGTCTCCGTGGGGTGCGCCAGTGCTATTTGTGAAGAAGAAGGATGGGAGCTTGAGATTTTGCATCGACTATAGGAAGTTGAACCGTGTTACAGTCAAGAACAAGTATTCGCTTCCTCATTTAGATGATTTATTTGATCAGCTGAAAGGCGCAATGTGGTTTTCTAAGATTGATTTGAGATCAGGATACCACCAACTCAGGATCAGGGATCAGGACAAAGAGAAGACTACCTTCGGTACATGATATGGTCACTTTAAGTACATCGTCATGCTGTTTGGTTTGACTAATGCGCCAACAATGTTCATGGACTTAATGCACTGAGTATTGAGATAATACTTGGATCAGTTTGTGATAATATTCATAGATGACATCTTAATCTACTCCAAGACTCGTGAGGATCATGAAGGACATCTCAGGACGATTCTGCAGACACTGAGAGAGCACCGACTATATGTAAAGTTTAGCAAATGCGAGTTCTGGCTATCGGAGGTCAGATTCTTAGGGCATGTAGTTGGAGCCAATGGAGTTAGAGTAGACCCTACGAAAATCAAGGCAGTGATAGGTTGGCCCACACCAGAAACAGTGATTGACATTCGTAGCTTTTTAGGCTTAGCATGTTATTACTGCAGATTCGTGCAAGATTTCTCCAAAATCGTGGCACCAATGACAAAATTGACCCAGAAGAATGTCAACTTTGACTGGGATGACAAGTGTGAGCAGGCCTTTCAGACTTTGAAGGATAAGCTGACCTCAGCTCCAGTCTTGGTATTACCAAAGGCGGAGAAAGACATGGTGGTGAATACTGATGCATCGCAAGTTGGTTTGGGATGTGTTCTCATGCAGGGAGACATTGTTATAGCTTATGCTTCTCAACAACTCAAGACTCATGAGAAGAACTACCCGGTATACAACTTGGAGTTGGCAGTAGTAGTTTTTGCTCTGAATATTTATGGTCACATGTCGTGCGTGTCAAATATAACCCGCAATGGAGTTACCAACCACAAGGGTGTAGTAGTGGTAAATATGGGGTCAAATCCACAGGACTTGAGTTTTACTTTAAGTTAACTAAAAATGGGGGATTTTTAGAAAGTTCAAGGAAACAATTAACTAAACTAGCAAAAACGAAAAGCTCGCAAAAGATAATATCAATGAGAGAAATCACCTAAGTTTACGGTTCCACAAGCAAGAATCAAGATTCAATGGCATTTAATGGTCCTCAATCTTTCCAAAAAGTTATCAATTCAAGTTCTCCTAGATTAGCTATAGAAAATCGACGTTCGCCATAAATTCCTAATTACCCTAATCTCGATAGCTAGGACGTCCACCACTAACTACTTCTCTAATTAATGTATAACCATAGAATCCGTCAATCGGGTTTAACACACTAACCGCAGTAATTTGGATCAGTGGGAAAACTAAACCTAAATAACTGAATCGCGTCCACTTCCGGTTTAACCTATATTCAATTGTTGCACACTCAAGAATCGAAAGGTTTTACGGCAAACGGGTGAGTGTTAGTCACTTTATTGGTCCAAAAGTACAATTACATGGATACTATCGGTCCAAATAACTATATGTTATCCCCCTAAAAGCATGCACTGGCTACATACATACCCACGATCTAAACCATAATCCTTAAAATCAACAACAATGAAATAGGAGAAATTAAATCAAATTAAATAATAAAATAAAAGATCTCACAAGTTATGCTATGAATCAATGATCTCACTTATTTCCCCGTCGACCTAGGTGAAGATTGGTCTAGCCAAACATTATCTCTACAATCTCTAAGTATGAAAAATTATGTGTGGCGGCTCCAATGTTGACTCCCAGATGAATACCCTAGTTCCTAATATGAAAAACCACTAAAAATTGCTTTCTGGAGGTGAGAGAAACTAATTTTGGGGGTTGGTCTCGTAACACGTGCACCGAGGAGCATCTATGGTTGTTTTGGCTTGAAAATGGGGTTCTGAACACGTGGCGGCGCTTGATTGGCTCGGCTGCTGTGAAGGCGCCATGTGGGAGCTTCTCATTGGAGAGAAGAGCATCTGTAACATGCAGGAGACGAATGAGGAGGCTCTACGTGTCGCTGTTAGAGAGATTTTGCTCGCTCAAAAACTCGGCGAAAAAAGTGGGAGAATGTGCTGACGCACATCCTGAGGCACATCCTAAGGCAACCGAAGCGTGAGAAGACTGCTGGTGAGCTGGTCGAATGATCAAATGATATGCTACTATGTGGCGACTGCAATGTGTGTGGATGAATTGGTGGACGACGTGTGGCGTAGCTGTGGCAAGCTGGACCAATGATAATTAGACACGTGGCAACATGCTGGGAGATGGAAAAATTGCACACATTGTGCGAAATTGTAGGAAATCGAATGTGCGGTTCCCGAGTAGATCTCCACGGCTCTGAAGCATGCGTGTCTTAAGTATGTCACTCTAGTGCATCACTCGGCCTGCTATCCATTAATACACAAATTGCGCATCATGTAACTCGAGGCAAATCGTTTGGCATATGATCACTGCATGTAAATACTCCATTTTGAGCATTTTTTTGCCCCGGATTCAACCAAACACTCCGTTTCACCTGAAAATGACCAATAAATATAATTAAATATATATTTTAGAGACTTTTTATAGTAAATATTTTAAAATAAACTAATAAAAAACCAATAAAAAACGACTTATCAATTTGGCGACATTATCTCTATGGAGAGAGATTCACCCTGTTCACCGACCACAAAAGTTTGAAGTACTTGTTCACTCAGAAAGACTTGAATATGAGGCAAGAGATGGTTGGAGTTCCTCAAGGACTGTGACTTCACATTGGAATACCACCCAGGGAAGGCCAATGTAGTGGCAGATGCACTGAGCAGGAAGAGGTTAGACGCAGAGGTGGTAGTTTGTCGGATCACGCATGAGTATGCACTACTCGAGGCGTCATACATGATTAGTTTAATGGATGTTCCACCTACTACTGAGGCTCAGATTTGAGAACAGTTGAGGACTCAACTAGTCTCTATTCAAAAGGTTTTAGAGGGTCAGCAGGCATCAACGTTTTGAGAAGTTCAGTGAGTTATCTCAGAGTTTAGATATCTCAAAGTGGAGTCAGTCGACAGACTCGTGTTTGAGGTATAGGGGACGACTGTGGATTCCATTAATGGCTGAGTTACACATGGAGATACTCCAGGATGCACATCGCTCGCGATACGCGATTCATCCAGGCAGGACCAAGATGTATCAAGATATGAAACGTCTATTTTGGTGGCCGGGGATGAAGGCTGACATAGGAGAGTACGTTAGGAGTTGTGGGATATGCCAGCGGGTTAAAGCTGGGCATAAAAGGCCTAGAGGGTTGCTACAACCACTTCCCATTCCTCAATAGAAGTGGGAGCACATCGCTATGGATTTTTTCAGTGGTCTGATTAATTCTCAGCACAAGCATGATAGTATTTGGGTGATTGTAGATAGATTGACAAAGTCTGCACACTTCTTACCAGTCTCCACCAAATATAAATTTGAGCAACTAAGCAGTCTTTATGAAAAAGAGATAACCAGATTACATGGAGTTTCAATCTCCATTGTGTCAGATAAAGGGTCTCAATTTACATCAAAGTTGTGGGAGAGTATGCAGCAATAGTTTGGCACGCAGCTTTAGTTCAATACGGCTTATTACCCATAGACAGATGGCCAGTCAGAGCGACTGATTCAAGTGTTAGAAGACATGCTCAGAGCTTGCATTTTAGAGTATGGTGGGTCGTACGAAGAGTATCTACCTCAGTATGGATTTGCTTACAATAACAATTACCAAGCTAGCATTGGAATGGCGTCGTTTGAGGCACTCTATGGTAGGCCTTGTAGGTCTCCAGCATGTTGAGCTGAGCCTGAGGATTTTGTAGTAGTTGGGCCAGAGATAGTAGTAGATCACACAGAGAAGATCAGGAAAATACGTCAGCGACTTCGAGGCGCTCAAAGTGACAAAAAATACGCTCACAAGTATCGAGATGAATTGGAATATAAAAAGAAGGAGACTATGTCTTTCTGAAGGTCTCACATCTTAATGGTTTGGAATCAAATGAAAACTCGCGCCAAGATTCATAGGTCCATTCAGGGTTACAGAGAGAGTCAGCAAGGTTGCTTACAAGCTCGAGTTACCACCACAGATGGCAGGAGTCCACCCAGTGTTTCATATATCGATGCTTCGGTTGGATAGATCGAGGGAGGATGATAGGCCGATAGTTGACTTGAGTCAAATTGGCTTGGAAGAGGATATCAGAGGAGCAACTCGCATTGATTTTGGACCGTAAGGTGCAGAGCTTGCGCAACAAGGACATCCCGTTGGTCATCGTCAAGTGGCAACATCATGGATATGAGGAGTTGACGTGGGAACGAGAGTCCTCTATGCACAAGACCTTCCCTTATCTATTTAATTTCAGTAAGGGAGTCCTCATAATTTTGCCATACTTGTATTCCATTCTTATTTCAAGTGGCATAGGGTCTAGGTAGTCCACCTGTTGTGTCATCTCGCGGGTTAAGCATCCGGAGTCACCGTGGCTTCTCATTGAGGACTATTCAAGGTATAAAGCATCTGGGGTCACTGTGGCTTACCTTGATAGTTAAGGGGTTGTTAGAAGTGGCTCGATGAGTCCGCAGTGCCTAGAAAATTATGTCGGGTCAGTTGGAAGTGGCCATGGGCCCGTTGTGTCAACTTCAAGTTGTTTTATGGTCTAAAGACCCACAGATTGAATCGAATTATTCACCTATATTTTGCTTCCTTGTCACTTGATTTTCACTGCTTACTTGATTAGCTTGTTTATCATGCACTTTGTCATTTTATTTATATCTTTATTTAAATACCCCCATGATTTAGAGACTATTGTAATTTATTACTCATAAATATTGTTGAATCTCTTCTGACTTTAGTCACTAGAATTGTCTCCGTCGTTGGTGACAATTGATGGTCCCTCGAGCAGTAAGGGAAAAGAGCTTGTACTTGGCGATTTCCTCTAAGCCACCCTCAGAGTTAGCTCCATTACTCTTACTTCATAGGTTTTTTTGTCGTTTTTGCTATATATATGACTATATATTCATGATTTTTTGATGCTTTAAGTACTTGGGGATGTGAGATACACTTGACGATACATGTATATGCGTATTGTACTATTTATCACCAGTTATATGCATGATATCACACCGTTTGCAGGATTTCCACGCCTAGGGCTTGTCTCAAATTCAATTAACTTTTATTTGTTGCTTTAAATTACTTTCCGCTGCGTAATGAATATCAAGATTTGTTAAACTAATTAACGAACTTAATAAGCAACCAATGGATGAATAATTTGAAATAGAGGCTGACTAGGCATGTGTTGACTTGACGGGAGTCGACTGGGGGTCCACGTAGGTCTAGTGCGGGTGGGGTCTAGTTGGTGGCAATCGGGGTTGTCACACGAGTTTTGAGGATTTAATTACAAAAATATTGATTTGGAGATGTTTATAAGTTCAAAAGAAATAAAGTTTGCCTAATTGAAAGACCATATTGGAAAATTCATAACTTCTCCGTCGATGATCTGATTTGAGTGTTCTTAGAGTCTATGGAAAGTACGACATGCATACAACAAGTTCTTTTTAGGTCATCATGATAAATATTGAGGTTTTCAAGGTTAAAAAGTTACCCCAAATTGGATAGTTGAAAGCCAGTTAAAACAGTTATATAAATTAATATTTTTGGAAACTGTTCTCAAGTGTACTTTGTCTGTAGTTTTCATTAGGTTTCCTTATTTGGTTTCACTTGAAGCTTAACCCATAATATAATTGGATATGTAGGGAAGCTATTAGAACCATTTTAAAGGTGATCCGACGCTCTGGGAACCTTAAAAATTAAGCTCAAAGTTGGTTGGTTGTAAGTAAACCCTACATTAACCTTTATTATTTAAGGAGTTTATCTTTGTACCTGTAATTGTATCATATTCTGCATTACATTTTATCATTCTTGGTCATTCATACATAGAATGAGTTATGGGGATAAGCTTGTTTTAGAGTCTAGTTTGATTGAAACTAGGTTTCAATCATGCCTCTACGCCTTCTATTGAGACTGGAGGAGTCTAACACTGACAAGTTATCTTTGCATTTCATGATCTCTTAATACTGTCTTTGTACTATTTTTGGAAGTCGACAATTGATTATATTTAGAAGACAGCGACAGAGTGGATTGTATATCATGTTGACGCATATATCTTATTGTTTATTTGGAAATGCAATTACATCTCTCCTTATATCGAGCTAACGATTGTAGGAGTACAGATTAATGTAGGAATTTACTTGCCTGACATCTTCGAGTTCTTTTTGATGATGTCAGATTCTATATGACGACAAGGGATGAATGGACACGACTCAAAGATTGTGGTGATTATTTTCAAATTTTAAAGTAAACTCTTGTTCTAAATTGTTTATATACATATATATATATATATATATATATATATATTGTTATAGGATTCTTGGGGTGAGTGTAGGACGTAAAGTTTCGTTGAAGGATTATGAGAGTCTCCTAAATTAGTTTAAAATAAGTTGAGAAGGTTTATATTTCATTTTTGGTCTATTTTGGATTGTAGAGATGTAGTTAAATTATCGGAGAATCTAAGTTAGTTTTTAAATTTGAATTTGATATATATTATGAAATGCAGGGAGTTATGAATATTTCTAGGCTTTTTCCAAATTATGTTGTCTATTAAGTGGAAGTTTTCCGGCAGAACACTTTTAGTAGAGGTGTTGTTAAAATTTTTACAAAATACGCAGAATGATCCGTATGATTTCCTAATTTGTTCCAATAGAACAAATCATGAATTGAGTTTTGTTGAGGATATAAATTTAGTTTTGGAGCATTATTAAGGACTGAAATAAAATTTATCTGGAGGTCGAAGTTAAAAGAATGGATTGGACTGACTAGATTATTAAGGGATTAAGGTCATCTAGGTCGGTCGGTCTTCTTAATAACAAGGGGCTGACACGCATAATATTTAGGTCAGCTAAGTGAAAACCAAATCCACTTTATTATAGCAGAAGGGCAAACACGTGGATCAAATTCAAATTCATCAGCTGTGTCATATTTTCCATTAATCTTTTACTCCCTTTTGGTCGAACATACTTAATCATCATCAATCATAAAGGTCGAACATATCGATCATGTCCAGCCCAAAGACCGAACATAGCAAATATGTTCGGTCATAAAGGTTGAACATATCAATAATGTTCGACCTTAAAGGGCCGAACATAACAAACATGTTCGGGTGAAAAGGCAGAACATAGTCATCATGTTCGGGTGAAAATACCGAACATGTTCATTGTGTTTATCATTTTAGAACCAAACATGGTGACGAGGCCCATCAATTTCAGCTCAATGTAATCAAAGAAAAAACGACCATAAACACCAACCATGTACTGATACCACATTACAATGAATAATCAAACCAAAAACATAAGATTTCACACAAATCAGATACCCAAATAAAATCTTTTAACAAAACTTTGACATACTCAAAGTGGACAGACAGAAAGACAAAGAAGACGATGAATAAGCTTTGCGAGTGTCAATCAAATGGTTATTGGTTGTGTGCAACAACCAATGGTATGCATTAGGGTTTTGAGTTGATCAATGGTTTTGTGACTTTTAGGTTGGTGGGATTTCGTTTCGTTAGGTTTTTGATTGATCAACATCGTGCGTGTGTATATGTGTGTGTGTATTTTTAGGTTTGCAACAAATGTGTGTATGTTTTGGGGTTGCTAATGTGTATGTGAATGGCAATTTAGTCTTAAAAATATAAATTTGGTGTGTGCAAAGTAAAAATAACTTTAACTGGTAAGCATGCAAAAATTGGTGTAAGTAAGGGCATTAGGGGTTTGCGTTTAGCAAGCCCCTTTACTAAACGTACCCCATTTATTCACCATACCCCAATTTTTGAATTTTAATTGCTAAACGTACCCCACTTTCTTAAAAAAGAATCCCCAAAATACCCTTGCTAAATGCACCCCACTTTTTTTTTAAATATACCACATTATTCAAACATACCATTGTCTCCCCACTGTGAGTTTCAGCCATACAGGACCGAGACCTCTAAAGAGGTATTAGATGACTCCCACTGAGACCTCTTTAGAGGTTTTGGCATGCTACATCTAAATCCCACCAAGACCTTTGAAGAGGTCTCGATCTTGGTGGAAGGCAACTGGGTTTCGGCTGGCTCCCACCGAGATCTTTTTTATAGGTCTCCGTGGGAGCCGACTGAGATCTCTAAAGAAGTCTCAGCCCTATGTGTCCGCAACCCATGAGCGACAAGAACGAAATCTTTTTTTCCAAAACTCCTAAAAATATATGAAACGACCAAAACATTATAGTGTTTTGCTCGAAATCGCTTAATATTCTCCATTCCATCAACATTTTATGTCCAAAATGCAAGATTTAAGCCCTATATCAAAGCCCTAAACCCAACATAACAACACCGAACCGACTAAAAAATGGCCAAAAAAACCTCAAGAAAATCCTAAAATCGACACAAAATAGATGGAGAATCACACTTACGACGTCAAATCAATGTGCTTTCGCCCGGATTTTGTCGGATTAGGGCCGAAGCTAAGTGCGATTTGAGAGTGAGAGATACGGTGGTGTGACTGGGGTATGGGGAGAGCAAAAACCCTTTTATTTGGAGGGTAGTTGGGTCATTTCACATTATTTTTTTTAAAGTAGGGTATGTTTAGCAAAAATTGGGGTGCGTTTAGTCGTTGCCTTATTTATTTATCTATTTATTTTTTATAGTATACTAAGGGTAGTAATATATAGTGTGCATATCAATTATTATTCAAAATGTTGTATTTTAAATGTCAAAGCATCTTTACCGAGTTATTTAATAAGTCTGTAAATGTGCTAAGTTTATGAGTGTATTTACTATATTTCACATGATTACACCTCTAACTTACGATATTTATTTGTGTTTTATGTGATTACAAGCTCAAGGAAGGCAATTTGGAGAAAATTAGCAAAACCAATCAAAACCAAATAAAAAGACCGAGAGAATGTCTAGCTAAAGCGCCTTAAAATGAACTAAAATTGTTGCACATCGCTGACACAAAATGTGAAGATTTCCAGAGAAGGCTAAAACTAGAAGTCGATACAATGATCCTTAGCGCCCTATAGCCCTACACACAAGGTGCCACAACGAAACAAGCCAGCGATTCTCAGTGCCTTCAGCTTAACACCAAAATTGTTGGACATCGTCAGGTCAGAATTGAGAGACCCGAGAATAAAGCATCCCAATGCCTTATCTAGAGATTCCCAATGCCTTTTCAAGTTGTTTATAAATCGCTGAGATGATTCCAAGATTGGAAGTTACAAATTTTGCAATTTTAAAGATTTTGTAGGCTTAGACAAAAGGTTAAATTTTGGAGAAAAAATAATTTTATTCATTCAACTAACAACTCCTTTTAAACAATAACATAGATGAAATACAACTAAAAATAATTGTTTTTGAATCCATGAAATATCTTAAAGATTCTAACAAACTAGAACTGATCATAAAGGACTTGTTCTAAGAAATAAAAGACCAAATAACTTATTCAAAAAACTAATTGACTAATTCAAAAAAATACTAAATTGATAGACACAAACTTTGCAAATCACAAACAACTTATTGAAACTAAAAACACAACAAATATAGCAACTTGCTATCAATTCTCCTCCTTGATATTTTTGCTGTAGACCCCAGTTTTTCTACTCAATGCTTCGAATCTTGACTTCGGTAGCCCCTTGGTTAGAATATCAGCTAGTTGAGCATCTATACTGCAGTGAGCCAAGTGGACTTCATTGTTCTTTTGAACTTCTCTAATGAAATAATACTTGACTTTAAAATGTTTCGTCTTGCCATTAAAAACTGGATTATTCAAAATTGTTATAGGTGCTTGATTTTCAACAAAAAATGTTGTTGTTGGCTCTTGACCCATTTGCAAACTTGCCATAATTAATCTCAACCATAAGGCTTGATTAACTGCTCCAAAGAATGCAACATACTCAGCTTCAGCAGTTGATTGTGCCACAACTTCTTGCTTATTTGAGCTCCAACTAAAACACCCTAATCCAAGATTGAAGAAGTAGTCGGATGTGCTCCTCATATCATCATATGATCCAACCTAATCACTGTAAGAAAAACCATGTAAAACAATTCCTTTTTCTCTTCAAACTTTAATCCCTGATGTAGAGTCCCTTTGATGTACCTGAGAACTCTCTTTGCAGCTTTGTAATGCAGCTCACTTGCATAATGCATGAATTTGGATAAAAGACTAACATGAAGCATGATATCTGGCCTTGTCGTTGTCAAATACATTAGACATCTTATAATGCTTCTGTATTTGCCTTTATCAATCTTCTTTGTTGAGTTTCTCATTTTGAGAAAGACGTGCACTTATTGATTTGCAGTCCTCTATATTGAATTTTTTTAGCACTTCTCGAGCATATTTTTGTTGCCTAATAAAAATTCCATGCTGAGTTTGCCGAACTTTCATGCCTAGGAAGAATGTCATCTCTCCTAGATCAGTCATTTCAAAATTCAGCATCATTTAAGCTTTAAACTGCTCAATAATTCCTTCATTGCTCCCTGTTATAAGTAAGACATCAACATAAAGTGAAACAAAAATTAAATTATTTTCAACAACTTTGACATACAAAGTTGATTCACTCATGCTTTTGGTGAACCTTAACTTCAGCAAGTCTTCATCAATCTTGTTATACCAAGCTCCTGAGCTTGCTTTAAGCCATACAACGCCTTTTAGCAAGTAAAATTTCTCCAACTCTGTTGCAAAACCTTCAGTCGCTCCACAAAACACTACAAGAAAAATGTGGAATAGCGTCAAAACATTGAACAGATCAATATGTTGCTAAACAACAATAAATCAAGCAACAGCTTCGCATCGATAGAGCGTTTGACTCGGTTGACAAAAAAACAACAAATCGCGATGATTTGTGACAAAAATTGTGACAAATTGTATTTTGTCACCGATCTGTCGCTGATTTCTCCCGCCATTAATTTCCCGCCCATTTTGTGACAGATCTCACGACGAGATCAATACATGAGAACCTAGTTTGTCGCGATCGTAGCTAAATCTGTGAGATCTATCTGGCATATCGACAGATTCAATTGTCGTCGCGATCACCGACAAATCAAGAATGATCACAAGAATAGACTAGTCTGTTGATCTGTCATCGCCGATCAACGACAAATTAGCAACAAACAAATCAAGAATGACTAGTCAGTCTGTCATTGATCTCGCCACTAATTTCTAAATGGTTTTTTCAAACCAGGCTCTCCTCCTCGTCCTCCGCAAACTCTATTTGCCACCGCATCGTCGCTGAAAATCCACACGCCACCACCGTCGTCGTCGTATTCACCGCCACCACCGTTGTCACGATCGACCACGAGGCACCACCGCGCCATTGCGCGGTATTTTCCTCTTATTCAAAGTAAAATATTGTCATGATTTTTCAACTTCAAAAAAAAAATTGAAAAAAAAAAATTGACATAACATAATAAAAGAGTTTTTTCCTTAAAATTTGCATGTACTCTGAATGTAATAATTGTTTTATCCGACTTGTTTACTTGCAAATGTGAGAGAACAAAAACGAGCTTGTCACTCAGCGGGGTGGTAAAATGAAGCAACAAGTTTAATTAAGAGATTCATTAAAGAAGTCTCAGTTATTTTAACGCTTACAACCATAATATATATATATATATATATATTGTATGAAGTGACCAAGAAATAATTAACTCGCAAGAAATAATTAAAACATGATAGCGTTAATTAGATAGCGTTAAGTCAATGCAACGCAAGGAACTAATTAAAACATGATGTCCACTTAATTATCTTACATATATGTATGTCTAACATTTATACAAAATATGTATAGATTCCATTAATTAATTAGTAATTAACGAAGAAATAGAGTGAATATCAAAAGTACCTTCTTTACGTATATATCATATCATCACGCATATACATGGCAACTTTCAGGCTTAAAGGGTCCGGAGAACGTTTTGCTGTGATGTTTCATTTTAAATCTCTTCATGATCATTAATATTGTTGCTTTGCGCTAGAGGTAAGTATAGCAGTTTCAATTCTCATAAAAAAAAGTATATATAGTGTATAGTTTGAATTAATTTGAAGATATCTCTCAATTTCAATTGATATATTGATTTGATCATATTGCGCGTTTGTGTGAATTCAAAAAGCACTTGAAGATTTGATTTTTTTTTTTTAGTTTTGATATGAATGAGATTTTATTTTATATAGCCAAAAAAGTAATATGTGCAAAGCGGAAACAATGTGTTTCCCTTAAATAAAGTTGAAAAATCATGATTTTGATTAAATCGTGAATTTTCAAGGGATTATGTGCATATATAATTATTTCTTCTCCAATCAATTAATTTTCAAATGAAGCTAATTTCTCTCTAATTAATTTTGTCTTGACTTTTTTTGTCGAAGTTGTCTAAATTAATTAACCTTACCAAATCTCCAAGTTTGTCTTAATTTATTTATTTTTTTGTCGATGTCTCACAGATAAGATTACCTTAAAAGGATTTTAAAAATAGACCCTGCATGAGCCCACCCAATGGACTAGCAGCGACGGTGGTAAGCGGCGACTCATGATCACGGATGACGATCGAAAGCGGCGACAGTGGTGGCGGCGTGTGGGAGTGACGAAATATAATGCAAATGCAAGTCAAATGCATTATATACATATAGTTTGTTGATGATCTGTCATGAACAATGACAAAATGGCAACAATGTGTCGATGTCCACGTAGGTGATCAATGATTTTGATATGTTGTTGATCAGCAACAAAATAGCAACAAATTCCACGTAGGCTGTCCACGTAGGCTGATCAGCAACAGATTTTGATTTGTTGATGATCAGCAACAAAATAGCAACAAAAAATCGCAACAAACTAATCTGTCTTGATTTCACTAATTTCTAAATGGTTTTAACAAACCATTTGCTCTCCTCCTTCTCCCCGCAAACCCATTTCGTCACTCCTCGCAAAACCATTTCCCGCCGCACTGTCGCCGGGAGACCCGCCGCCACCATCGTCGGCGTCATCGCCACTCACCACCGCCGCTCGCCGCTCCTTGAATCGTCGCCGCACCGTCGCCGCGCTCAAGGACGCCGCCCGATCGATCGCGAGGCGCGCCACTATCGTCGCGCTGTTCGTCGCCGCCGCTTCCCCTTCTCTAGATCCGCCGCCGTCGCTTCCCCTTCTCCGGATCCGCCGCTCCTCGTGACGCCGGGATCCGCCAAGCCGAGGCTAGCCGTCGCCGCACCTTCGTCAAGCTACGATCTGCGCTCTCTTCGTCGGTAGTAAGTTCAATTTCTCTTCGACAAACCTTTCCGATTTCCCAATTAGTTTTTTTTTTTGGTCAAAATCGGTAACAAGGAATTGAAGGAGTTGAACTAGGGTTATCATGGTACTCCACTAACAAGGAATTGAAGGAGTTGTTTGCCCCATTTGGTGAAGTCAAGGAAGGTCGGTGATTCTCTACTTCGTTATTATAGATTCTTCTTTGGATTTGTGTATTGATTAATTAGTTGTTTGGTTCGCAATGAGACTAGTGATCGATGGAAGAACGCGAGGCCGAAAGGGTTTGGATTCGTTACTTATGAGTCTGAAATTGATGCTCAGAGGGCTTTGAAAGCTATGGATGGAAGGGTAAGGTGTTTGTAGTTTGCCTACTTTTGTGCTTTTGTTTTAAAAGATTTTTTTTTTGGAGTAGATTTGATTGATTTTTGCGTCGAGTTCGCAAAGAGTTTGTCGTATTTTTTGCGAGGAATTCATAATGTCTGTCATGTATTCTTGTATTTGATTATAGGATCATTTTCTTTTCGGTAATTTGCATGACATGGAGAAGAATGCTTGAATTATCGTCAAAGAATGAATGCCTAAACGTGATTGTATGACCCGACTTAGCATTTGCTTTTCATAGTCCCGATCGTGGATCTTAAAAAGTTGGATGTCTCTTATGAAAAAAAAAAAAGATTTATTTAGTATTATGGGGTAAGTTAGCGGTGCCTTCAAGACAAGTAGTACGCCATGTTTTCTAAGTACACGATCTTCGTCATTTGTTTGTGATTAGTTGGTTGATTAAGTAATATCTTTTATGGTCAATAAGTCAATAAGTAATTAGTTAAGTTGTAATTGCAATGGATTTCAAAAATAAAGTTGTAATTGCAACTAGACTATAGAAATCTTTGTTTAATCATATATTAAGTATGTTTTCTATGTAATATATTATTTCTAAAAGGTGACTAGGCCTCGGAAGGTTGGATATTATTATTAAAATAAAATAACTTTTTCAAATATACTTGACTTTGAATCATCCCCGATGATTATAGTTTCATAATTTTCGAGTTACAATCACATACATGAGCTATATGGATTATTGAGTGACTTTTATACGATATGTATACATGCATGTATTTTCAATTTTTTGTCAAATTCCCTTACATGCATAAATTAAGAGATTTGTCCTCCCTATATTTTACCCACTAATCTCTACTTAGCAACCTTTTTATTAACAAATTGAGTGTCTCCATGCAACCCAACACATAACCTAGTGACATATTTTGAGATTTGTTCTCATGCTTCTATATACATAATATAAATTAAGTTGGCTTGATTTTTCTGTTGTTGTTGTCTATGTTTAAACATTGATCTAATTTCTTCCTACTCATTTGCTTTAATAGGAGGTAAAATGTTTGTATATAACCATTAGGTGTCTAAATGCATGTTAGTTGGTGGATGAAAATATTGAAGTCTAAATTGGAACCATATATAATATATTTAATAGGAGGCAAAATGTTTGTATAATAAGATTAACTTTGTCTTGCAAGGTATAGCGATCGCATTCTAGTATATTTGCAAAACACTACAAGAACAAAAGAAATTGGAACCATATATAATATATTGTTGTCCTCTTAATTAATTTCTTTCGAGTATATATCCATTGCAATAGAGTGGTGAATTAGAAAATATGAATTCGATTTGTATTATAAAAGAAGAATATGAATTTTTTCATGTCATTGACTTTTTTCAATTAATAGTTACATATTTTGAGATTTGCTCAATTATCTTAGATTTGTTCTCATGTCATTGAATTTTTTCATTTTTTACTGTTTTGAGTTTTTAGAATGGTTCATTTGTGACCTGCATGGTGTCTTCTTTTATGTTTTTAACTTCTTATATATATGAATGAATGTACAAGAGGAAAGAAATTGAAAAAATGCATGGAATGTCATGTATGGAAGTTCTTTCATTCCCTTTTGAGTTGGAAATTTTTGTGTGTGTCACTGTGGCCGATCTTTTATGTATGAGGTCGATGAGCAAGGCTTAATTTTAGGATTTTTTCATTTGTGTTTGAATATTTTGATTGCATTTCTAATATTGTTCAAGTTATTCCTTTTCATTTTCAGGATTTGGATGGGACACGCACTCCTAGCCCCAGAAATTGTATAATGTCTATCTTGTATCGGTGACACAATTGGGTAAGGGTGTGGGATTGACATTGTAGATATATATGTAAATTAATTTGTGTTGCCATCTTAATTTGTGTAGTATTTTGTATTTTGTTGGATAATGTTCATCTAGTAGTATATAGTATACTACTAGTTAATTATGAAATGTTAATCTCCACATTTTGTAGATATTTTTTGTCAAATTTTGATAATATACAAACAATTTTTCAATTTTAGTTTTAATTGCAGCAGGAAAAATTATTATTATTTTTTTCAGATTTTATCTTTATGAATTCCATTTACTATTTACAAAGAACTGTAATTTTTAAAAAAATTATCATTCCAAATCAAGAAGTCTGTTCTTGATTTACACAATCAAAAAAAAAAAAGTCAGTATGTTGATTGATCTGTTTGTTTTGCAACAGATCAATGACAGATGAAAGTTTCTTCATTGTGCAAATAAGCAACATACCAAGTATGTTGCTTGATTTGCACAATCAAGAAAAAGGTATATGTTGTTGATCTGTCGCTGTTTTGCAACAGATCAATGACGAGAAAGTGGTTTTTTGATCGTGCAAATCAAGAACAGACTTTGTCTGTTGCTGATTTGCAACAGATTTTCAACATAATCTCCTTTTTCAATCTGCAATGATTTTTTTACATTCTTGTTCTAATAACAGATTTACTGTCACAAATCTGTTCTTGAACAACAACGAACCAAAATCTGTTGCTAACTTCAATCTCCGACAAAGAGTTTAGCAACACCTCGATCTGTCTTGATCTGTTGAGTCCCTTAGCAACAAATCTGTACCAATTCAACAACAGATTAGTTTGTTCTTGTTTAATTTTTTCTTGTAGTGAAAATTCTTTTTCTCAATATAGCCATTTAAGAATGTTGATATCACATCAATTTGATGAATTTACCAATGCTTTTGTGATGCAAATGCTAAGAGAAATCTGATGGTATCTAACCTCTGTTTCTGAAAAATCTACACCAAATACTTGAGCATAACCTTTGACAACTAGCCTTGTCTTGTACTTGTTCACCGAACCATCAGGATTAAGTTTGGTTCGATAAACCCACTTCACTCCAATGGTCTTTTTATGTTATGGCTTGTTTACTAGCTGCCATGTTTGATTTTTCTCGTTCATCCGCATCTCTTCCTCCACCATGGCAATCCATTTTAGATCTTTAGCCGCTTCAACGTATCCAACACGTTCAAGGACAGCCACATTACAATTTGATAAATTTCTGCAAGTGACCTTATACCCCGTACTGGAACATCATCAATTCTATCATCTTCATGCAACTCTCCTTTATCTTCATTGGCATTGACAATTGTTGGTTATTCCTTGTCCTAATTCCATCTTAAAGCTTCATGAAACTTAAAATCTCTATACACTTTCACTTGTCTAGTCAAAGGCTGAGAAATTCTATAACCTTTGGTGACATTGCTGTAGCCGACAAATACTCCATATTCAGATTTTGGATCTAGCTTCCCTCGCTTTACATCAGGCACATGAGTGAAACATAAATATTCAAGTATTTTCAAGTTTAGGACAGAAGGCTTAAAACCATAGCAAATTTCAAAAGGTGTTTTTCCTTTTAAAATCTTAGTTAGCAACCTATTTAATAAGTGAATACTTGTGTTTACAGCCCCTGCCTAAAATATATTTGGCATGTCCTTCTCGAATAACAAACATCGACCCATATCCATGACGATTATATTCTTTCTTTCACTAATGCCATTTTGTTGATGAGTGCAGGCGGTAGTAAATTGATGCTCAATCTCTGCATCTTCACAAGACTTAGCAAGTTTTTCAGCCGTATATTCAGTACCATAATCGGACCGAATCACTTTGATTTCACAACCATTTTGGTTTTCAATCCATAATTTAAATTTTTAAAAGACAGCAACAACCTCACTCTTTTGTTTGAGAAGATTTACCCAACACATTCGAGTAAAGTCATTGATGAAAAGTATGAAATACCTGCTGCCATTTAAATACGCAGTTCTCATGCCTCTTTAAAAATTGGTATGAATAAGTTGAAGCTTCTCAGCTGCTCTCCATGCTTGTCATACTAGAAACACAATTTTGTTTGCTTCTCCAATTGCCATATTTCATACATAGCTGCAGCTCCTCCGGTGAATGACATTCCTTTCACTATTTCCTTCTTGTGCATGTAATCCAAGGTAGAATAATGAAAGCGCCCTAACCTCTTATGCCATAATTTAGCTTGGTTCTCAACATATGGATATGCAGTGAACTCTACTTTAGCCCAATCAAGAGAAAAACTCATCTTTCATTCTTATAGAAAACAATTCAGTATCACATTAGCTAGTAATAACACACATGTTATCCTTAAAGGTAATAGAGAAACCTTTCTCAATTAGTTTTCCTACACTCAACAAGTTTCGATTAATCTCAAGAACAAACATAATATCATAGATTAATTTAATTCATGTTGAACGTGTAATTGCAATAATCCCTTTACCTTTAACTTCAAAGAATTGTCCATTGCTAATCCTGACTTTGGACATTACTGACTTGTCTAAATCTTTGAAAAGTCATGCATCAAATGTCATATGATTGGTGCATCCACTATCAACAAGTCAAACATTGTTGGATGTTTAACTTGCAAAACAAACAGTTGCGAAAAGTTGTTCCTCCTCATGCTCATAATCCACAACTTGAGCTTGCTGCTGCTTGTTTTTCAAACCTTCTCCATGTGACTCATTTGACTGCAAGGCCAACATTTAACATCAAGCCTAACCCAACAATATTTCTCTAAGTGAGAAGTTTTCTTACAAGTTAACATGGAGGAAAACTCCTTTTGGCGCAATTGCTTTGACCTTTCTTCCCATTCTTCCTTTTCCAATGTTGTTTCTTGTTTTTATCTTTGGTTGGCATCAACCATTCTCATATCAAACAAATATTTCTTCGACAATTCTTTCATTTCTGTAAGCCTTCCTTTGCTCTTGAGCATGAAGTGCATGAAGAAGTTCTGTTAGAGAAATTGTCCCCAAATCTCTTAAGTCTTTAAGAGAAGAAATTTTAGACTCAAACTTGTCCGGTAAGGTCACAATCATTTTTTCAACAAATCGATTATCAAGAAAATTCTCTCCTAACAATCTGAATTTTTTGACTAGTTTCTACACCTTGTCGGTGTAGTCCTTCAATGGATCGGTCTCCTTCATTTGTATCATCTCGAATTCCCTCTTCAAATCCAAGATTTGCATCCACTTTGTCTTGAATTTGCCTTGATATTCTTCTTTTAAAAGATCTCATGCATGCTTTGCACTTTCGCAGGTTATGATCTTTGTGAATATGTCATTTGAAACTGCAGAGTGAATACAGGTCTTGGCCTTGTACCTATTCTTCCTATCCTTATTATACTCCCTCATTTGTGCAGTTGTTGGATTATGTGGAAGTGGCAGAATTTCGTCTGTCACCACCATCTCACATAGACCATCTGCTTCCAAATATGACTCCATTTTCACAGCCAAAGTATGAAAGTTTTCACGTGTAAAAATTGGAGGAGCAGACATGAAATCGCTGCATGCCATTAATGAAGGTTATGTTTAGGCTTTGGCCAAAAGTATCCTCACTGGTTTATTCACACGGGTTTTCTAAGAAAACAACTCTAATACAATTTTTAAGCTTAGACAAGAGGTTAAATTTTGGAGAAAGATAATTTTATTCATTCAACTATCAACTCCTTTTA
Source organism: Stephania cephalantha (assembly GCA_039657325.1). Classification (NCBI taxonomy): domain Eukaryota; kingdom Viridiplantae; phylum Streptophyta; class Magnoliopsida; order Ranunculales; family Menispermaceae; genus Stephania; species Stephania cephalantha. The sequence goes on along the minus strand of CM077573.1, from coordinate 8,760,908 downwards.
AACAGAGATGAAATAAAACTAAAAATAATTGTTTTTGAATCCCTGAAATATCTCAAATACTAACAAACTAGAACTGACTTGAACTAATCCTAATTGACTTGTTCTAAAAAATAAAAGACCAAATAACTTATTCTAACAACTTATTTACTAATTTAAAAAAGAGTAAATAGATAGACACAAACTTTGCAAATCACAAACAACTTATTGAAACTAAAAACACAGCAATATGGCAACTTGCTATCGAATTTTTTACGAGATTTCCGTTTATCTCATAATCATTATAAATAAGACCGAGAGGGGACAACTAAACCCTAGCTAGTATAAATGAGAGAAATTTCTTATTGAAGATCAAAAGGTTTCTCTTGTTTATTGTTCAGTTCTTGAGATGAGTTAGGGTTTTGTTCTTCAATTCCTTTAAACAAGATATGCAAGCTATTTGACTCCCGAAATAGGATCATTTAGAGTTGATGTAGATAAGTAGCGCTTCTTTTGGGACCACATGTATGCCACTAGATTGTCCCCAAAAATGGGATTTCACATCACTCCTATTACCTTTTAGGCTAGTTGTATAGGCATTAATAAATATTGTAACATCGACCAATTTCAATAAAGAATACCCATGAAAAATAAAAGTCGCGTTATAGGCACCCCGGCTTCGACTAAGTGCAGCCTGTTTATTTGAATTTATGTTGGTTCCAAATAGAAATGACATATTTGCTCCTCTAAAAGAACCGATTCACTCACTTGCCCCGCGTCTCTCCACATTCCTGCGCATCGTAATCGTGTTCAGTCTTCTAACCGAAACCATTCCATATTTTTTAAAAAGTACACACGAACGTTGTTACTCTAGATTCCATATTTTTTAAGGGTTGAAACAACTAAATATGAACTATTTTGGTGTGAAAATGGCTTTAATTTTGGTTTTCTATTTATAGGGTTTGATGGATTCACCCATTATTTGGGTATTTTTAGGTTCAAATGGCTGAAAAAAATGCAATTGGGGCGAACGCGCTTCACAAAGAGGTAATTTTTCGTGTTTTAAGTGGTTTTTCCTATTTTCGATTGTGAACCACGCACGCAAATATGTGGACACATAAGACCGAGACATATGTTGTATTGATTGATGTTAATCGAGACTGCAATAAAGGCCTCGGTTGAAAGTGATCAAACCTATATTAACCTTAGTGGCACCCGTCTCGGTTACATGGTACTGAGACTTACGAATGGTGTCGGTCATGGGGTACCAACACTATTCATTCAATCTCGCACTTGTCTACCGAGACTTAGTGTTTTTAGGATTTTTTTTGGAACTTACTGACTTTTCATAATGAATACTTGTGATACATGTTTTTTCTTGCAAGAAATGCCATCGTCATCTGGCTTTCAAGACTTTAGTGAAGATTTGTCTGCAGAATGACCATATTCCAATTTAGAGAGGCGACAATTAAATGGAATCAAAATGGGGGATAGGAAAGGAAGTTTATCTTTATTATGAAGAATTTCGATGCGGAGGAATGGTCGTAGGGGAAGGCTCAACCTTGCTTGTAAGTGATTTGGTACAGTTAGATGATTTACACAAAGAGTTAGGAAAGCCGAATCTGCAAAACTTGCGAAGAAACCACCAAAGCCGAAGAAAGAAAAAGAAGATGAAGATAAGAAAAATTTTCAAATGGGTACCAAATAAATCGCAATGCCTTTTTCTTATTCATATGAAGGAACACCCAAAATCTTTGTGGTATGTCACTGCGGCATGTGGGTGGCACAACCATGACACTGCTATGTACTTGAAAAGCCACTCATATGCAGGACAATTGACTTCGGACGAGCAGGTGGTTTTGGTGCAGATGGCGAGGGTAATGTGAAGCCACGAGATATCCTTAATATATTGAGGCAAATTGATAAAAGAAATGCTTCGAAAATGCAAACAATATACAACGCACGACAAAAACATCAAAATATTGATGCTAGCGGGAAAACGCAAATGTAACAATTGTTGCACTTATTGGAGAGAAATAGACAATCTTCATGGTATACGAAGTATCTCAAAATGAACGTAGTAACATACTTATTTCAGGTACATCTCCATCAACTTTCTGTAGTGTTTCCCATGAGTTCTTCTTATAGATTGCACATATAAAATGAATATGGATTAGATTCCATTGTTGGAAATCGATAGGGTGACATCGAAAAAGATTACATTGTTGATTAGGTTTGCTTTCATATCATGAGAGACTAAGAATAACTACGTCTAGGCTCAAGAGGTTTTGAGGTCTATACCGGACAAGTGCTATGCACCTGGCGTTATAGTAACTAATAGAGACTTGGGGGTGTTCAATGCAATCGATGACGTCTTTCCATAATCGTCTCACTTTCTTTTCACGTGGAAGATCAACAAAATGGTGTTGTTCAACACCAAAAGATGTTTGCACGAAATAAAAACTTCACAGGATTCAACGATAGGTGGACGACTTTGATTTATGTAAAGTCTGAAGAAGTGTTTCAGTGTAGGATGAATGAACTTCGATCTGAGTATGGAACTATGAAGAATCTGCTCAATTACTTAGAAAACACATGGGTGAAGGAGTACAATGAAAGATTTATATTGGTATGGACGAATCGAATTATGTGCATTGGAGAAATCACGACGCAGATGGTTGAGTCTGCGCATGCCAATATGATATGATATGTCTGCCACTATCAAGCAGACTTTGAAATGTTGTGGAGTATAATTGATGGCATAGTGTACCTCTAACATAACAAGATCAACGCGTCATTTGAGATTAATTTAAATGCGGTGCAACATAGATTTGCCTATTGTTTGTATCACCGGTTACATGGTTAAGTCTCTCAAGGAACGCTTAAGTTGATTCGTGAAGAGGTGGATGATGCAGAGGATGTTGGGACATACCCTATTCTTTGTGGTTGTGAGATACGTACCATATATGGACTTCCTTATGCCCATGAGCTAAACATACATGTTTTGGTCGGTTCACTCATACCACTAGAAGACATTCATGTGCGCTGGCAAAAGTTAGAGTATGATTCATGAGAAATCTATGGGTCGATCTGATTACAACTTCAACAATGAGATTTACAGAGTTGTGGATAAGTTCTCAAATTGCATTGATGAAGACACACATGTTAGGATTATTCAATAGCTCTGAGAGATTAACTATCTTTCCTCGACACCGGGGGTTGCACCACTTGCAAAATCTTAACAAGCTTGGAACGGGGAGTAAGAGTGAAAAAACTAAAAGAATATCTTACGAATATGATATTTCTTTGAAGCGAAATCTCAATAGGTTTAAGTATGTGCTATTGCCTGAAGAGCAAGCTAGTTCATGAAAGAAGCAAAAGCCAGTGGTCCCTAAAGTCCATCGAACATGTGAAGCATCTAAGGGTGTGCTTAAGGTTAACTTCACGCTAGTGTTCATTTGGGTTGGGTTTCACACATTGAGACTACTATCGATCTGGCTAGCAATGGTCATTAAAGGTTTCATTCCGTCGCCATCGGCCTCGGACTCTCTGATGTAGATGGTTGGAGGATGGTAAAATAACGATGAGTCATAAGATTAATATGAACCAGATTTTAACTCTTTGAGATGATGTTTTTAGATATGATTATGCGAAGATTAGGGATGCCGTGCATAGCATAGATGTGGAGGTTGGTTATGACAAGGGGTTGACCTTTTTTGATATGTGACTCTTAATAGCAATAACCATTTATGTCATGTTAGTCAACGTCTCACAAGGTAGTTGCTTGACATTTCCACCTTCATATAGTTTCCCACCGTCGTCTTTTAATAGTCAAGTTATCATCAACACGGCAAATGTTAACAAAATTCATTGGGTTAAGGTAAGTTTGGAAATGTTTCATTTTGCAATGTGGCTTACCGAATTTTTTGAAATGTCGCTTATTGGTTTTTTTGAAATGTGTCTTAATGATAATGACTTTTTCTATGTTTTATTTTGCACTTGACAGGTTAAATTCAAAGTTAATGCCCCTTTCCTCTGATATATCCATTATGGATCATGTTCGTAAATGAATATGCTAAAATGTAGGGTACAGGACTCAACATCTAGGAACTCATACCGATTCTTACTTCTCAACTAGGCACGTCTGAAGTGATATACTTGCAGCTTAGCTAAGTCGAAAGTTGTAAATCCTTTTGTATTGCTCTATGTGATGCATGTATGTATGTACTTTGTGCAAGAGTTGGAACACAATGTAAGCATTCTTAAACATAAGAATTAGATCAAATAGAGAATTACCAGCGGAAGCGATTAGATAGACTCGTAAAATCCAAAGATCATATCGCCCTCATGAGCCTCAACACATTCGTCACGTTGATTGATGGTACAAGTACCCTTTTATAAGTTTGAGGGAGAACCATTCAACTTCCATAATACGTACAAATTCTCATCAAATTTTTAACGTCAATGGAAGTCAAAAGACTTTAGGTTTTTAGTAACTTATGTAATTAAATTATAGATTTATAAGACACATAATGGTCTTACACACAATACTTCTTTGTGGATGCATTGGTGTATAAATGTCTTTATCTTTTTGGAAACCTCTACATGTAATTAAAGTGCTATTTGGTTGTCATTGATGTATGTGAATGCAATTAATCACTTGGAACAGGTTAGTTAGTTGATGAAACTTATCATTTTGCTTGATTTTTTTTCTTTATGGTTTGTTGGAATGTTTTTTTATACAGTTCAGTTTATTTAGTTGATGAAATCTATCATTTTGCTTTGAAAACCATTGTCTCGGTCAGACACAAATATACCTATCGCGTTCGTGCAGGACCGAAACTACTTAGTATATTTCACACGGAGGTGACCCAATCATGTACACTAAATTTTCGAAAGGTGTGTCTCGCCAAGTAATAACTGAGACATACGACAAGCAAACGACCATCCATAACTGATACTATTTGAATATTCTCGGTCTTTACCTACTGAGAGAATGAGGACACTAATAATGTTAGTGGGTGCCTTCAAGCAAAAAATAGGGTGCCTTAAAAAGTCTTGGTAGGTTCTAACCGAGAGGATCGCCTACATCTCGGTGCCCTTGAAATGAATAATTTTAATAAAAATACATGTAGGGTGCCCTGGTGTAAGACCAGATGACTCAGCAATGACTTCAAAGCGTGTAGCTATGTCACTTTCATAAAGGAAATTTTGCTCTCTATACTGCAAGATTTAGCAAAAATCCTAGATGATACGATGAAGTAAAAATCAGCTTGCACTTGTAGTAGTGAAAGGTGAAATACAAGTAATTTTTGTTTTAATTTCAAGACATTCTTCTTCCTCCCAAGCCTCTTCTCTTATAGCACTCTGGTCAAAACCAGTTGGAGAAGAAATTGGATAGTAAGGAGTTTTAATTGCCTTGGCAGTTGAAACTGCTCCACTCAGTCAACATCGAATGAGTTTCCCGTTAACTACCCATTTAATGTTGAGTGGGTGAGTTAATTAACCACCAACATAATAAATCCAAAAAATGGTAAAAATTAATAATAAAAAGTTTTAACCATGGTTAGCTCACACACGCGCGCGCACTTGCCTCGTGCAAAGTGCTAAGTGCGCCTATAAAAGTACTTAAAATGCACCAGATGCGCCACACTACGCGTGCGTGTGGCTCACTTTGCATAGCACTTGTAGTTTTTTTACACTCAATGTAGTGCAAAAGTATATCTACTCTTTAAAGTAGATGTTTCTAACCAATGTGGGACTAAACATTTCCTTTTGAAAATGTCCAACAATCCCTCGCCATTATCAAAATAATCAGATCATTGATCCAAGAACATCTTAAACATTATACTCATAAATAATGGTATCTTGCGATTTGAACCAATAATTTGTGAAAATTTAATTACATCATATGAGAATTACATGGTAGATATACTTTGAACCGATGATTCCATTTGATATGTAGCATAAACATATCACGCATATAACTTATACCAGCAAATAGCCATGAAATTTTCTGACACATTCAACATTGTCCTTGTGTCCCGTATCTTCTCGTGAATGTTTTTAGAGCCAAGCCTTTGAACTCCTTAAAGCTGCAGTACTTCACATCTACATAGGTGGTCTCCACTCTAGTACCCTCGCAATTTAAGCACCTTTAGAAGACTATTAAGATATCATCTCAACCTCCTTTTTTGCTATGCGAGTACCAAGCACTAACAACCTTGGGATAATATTAAGATTTAATGCTCACAGTCACACTGATAATGTACTTTGACTGCATTGAGCTTAATACTTAACGTAATGTTAAGCGTCGAGTTGAGTTTCCACTATTGGTGACTTTAATTCATGGACTTGAGACCCATCCCCCTTGATGTTTTATTCACTAAGTCTCTTGACAATCCTTTAATAATTGGAACTACCAAGTTTTGACTATATCTCACATAGTCAATTGTGATAACTCCATTTGTTATTAATTCTCTAACATAACTGTGTCTCAATCCAATATTTTTGGATTTACCATTGTACACTTGGCTATAAGCCCTTGCCAAGGTGGCCTCATTATCACAATGAATAGAAATTAGAGCTATCGGTTTAGGCCATAATGGTATCTCGGGTAATAATTCACATAGCCATTCAGCTTCTTTTGAAGCCGACGCTAGCGCGACAAGCTTTGATTCCATGGTGGAACCAGCCATTAAGTTTTTCTTCTTAGAAGCCCACGAGATTGCACCTCCAGCGAGTGTAGGGATGCAAATGAGTATGGAATACCCACGGGTGATAGGGATTTATCCTAACGGGTACGGGTATGAGGATTTTAAATAGGGATTGGTGTGGAGATGGGTACAAAATCTCATACTCACACGGGTATGGGTACGAGTATGGGTAATAAAAAATGTCCACGGGGATCCCATCGGGTAATTTTCACGGGGATTCCCACGGGTAATCCCTACGGGGATACCCATCTACCGTGAATCCCCACGAGGATACCCATCTACCCATGAGGATCATCATCTATCAATTTATACACCATATGATATTTATTATTTATGTATATACCATATGATATTTATATATAAATATTACATAATATTACATAGTTTCCACTTCGAAACACTCATGCATTTAACAAAAAACCTCTGAATGAGATTTATAATTTTAATTTATTTGGTTAATTAATAACTATATGTTTTGTTTTGAATTGTTTGCAACTATATTTATATTTTAGATTTTTAGGATTAAAAGTACTAAAAAGGATCAAATGAGAAAAATTGCAAAACATTATTTTATAGAATCCTCCTAAATTTTTTGGGGGCCCCTTGGTGTTATTAACTTTATATATAGTTTATAGAGATAGTGATTTTAAGGAATATTCTGAATTGAACTTTTCATTTTGCGTATGCCAATGATTTTGTAGAAACTTAATTATAAGTGTTAGCACTTAGTAGTTACAATTTTTATTGCTTGATATGTTGATTTTTTTGTTGGAATTTCAACATTTGTGTTATTATATATGTATATTTGACACCTTATTTGTTACAATTCTTTTTTTAAGAATTCCCAATCGGGAATGGAATGGGGAAGAAATCTCCCCATAGAGATTCTATATCCTCGCAAAAACCTTGTGAAAATCCTTATGGGGATCCCAATGGGAATGAAATGGGTAAAATATTTTACCCATGGGGATTGCCCATAACCACGGGGATTTGATGGTTATGGGGATGGGTATGAGAATTCATCCCCAGATAGGTATGAGTATGGGTACAGGTGATAAATTTTTTACTGGGTATGAGTATAGGAATGAGGTCCCCATCCCCTAGCCTACTCATTTGCATCCCTAAGCGAGTGTGAAAATCCACCCGTTTGTAGAAGCATGATTTTGATATTTCACAATCCAACTTACATTTGAAAATCCTTCTAAAACTGAAGGATATCCACTATAACATAAACCATAGTTAATCGTTTTCTTCAGATATTTCAAAACTCTTCGAATTGCAAACCTATGCAACTCATTTGGATTAATTTTGAATCTGCTCAACTTGTCTACTGTCAAGGCAACATCCGGCCTAGTGCATGTCATTGCATACATTAAGCATCCAATTAATCTAGAATACTCCATTTGTCAAACTGGATTACCTGTATTTTTCACTAGCTCAATACTTGGATCTAGCGCGGTAAAAACATGTGCACAATTCAAATGATTGAATGTATTGAGAACTTTCTCAATATAATAAGATTGAGTTAGAGTAATACTCTCCTCATCTCTTACAATCTGAATCTAGAAAATGACATCAGCTTGCCCCATATCTTTCATTTCAAACTTGCTTGAAAGAAAGTTTTTGGTCAACTGAACTAGTTCCAATTCGGTTCCAAAAATCTATCATCTACCTAAAGACAAATGATGACACCATTTCCTTTTTCATCAAACTTGCTATATATTTATCATATTCATTTATTTTGAATCCATTAGCAAGTACAACCTGGTCAAATTTGTGGTGCCACTATTTAGGTGCTTGCTTTAATCCATACGATGATTTCCATAATCTACGCATTTTATTTTCATGACCGGGCATTATGAAGCCTTCAGGTTGTTCCATGTGTATTTCCTTATCAAATTCTCCATGTAAGAACGATGTTTTGACGTCCATTTGGTGGATGACCAGCTTGTTTATAGTTGTGATTGCAATAAGCAGTTTGATTGTAGCAATTCTAGCTACTGGTGAATAGGTATCAAAATAGTCTATTCCATGCTTTTGGGTGAATCCCTTAGCAACCATTCTTACTTTGTGTTTTTCGATAGATCCATCAACTCTTCCTTTTCTTTTGAAGAGAAATTTGCATTTAATGGGTTTACACCCCGAAAGGTAGATCAACTAGCTCCACAAGTATTATTTCCCATTATTGAATCCATCTCATCATTCAGTTCCTCTTTCCAGAAAGTTGCATCTCTTTTTTTCATCGCCTCCTCAACTGCTCAAGGATCAGCTTCCGTATTAAAACAATACAAAATTTTTCTAGCTACTGTTTCTCTACTTCCTTCAATTAGGAATGTATAGAAATCAAAACCAAATGACTTAATTTTTCGAGTCCCTTTGCTCCTTCGAAGTTTTGGAACAACTACTACTTCTTTGTCACTTTCAATTTCTATGACGTCCTTCCCTTTTTAGTTTTCTTCAGGAATACTTTTAGGAACAGACTTAAATCTAGTCTCATAAAAAATTAAATCCCTTGATTCAATTACAGTGTTCGCTGAAATCGAGTTATTAGGTTCAATTACCATAAACATATATGTCTTACTGTGTTGTGTATATCCAATAAATATACACTCCACTCCCCTTTCACCCAATTTTCTCTTTTTGGGCTCAGGTACTTTTACGACTGTTCTATAGCCCCAGACTCTTAAATAATTAAGGTTTGGTTTTTCGCTTATTGTAATGCTCAAATGGGGTGACTTTATTTCTCTTTTATGGAATTCTGTTCAAAATATAGCATGCAGTCAGCAATGTCTTTCCCCAAAATCCACTACATAAACCTGATTTGATAGCATAGTATTAACCATTTCAGTTAAAATGTGATTTTTGCGTTCAGCCACACCATTTTGTTGTGGTATATAGGGGTTGTAGTCTCATAGACTATTCCGGTGGATTCAAAGTACTTTGAATCATAGTACTCTCATCCCCTATCATACCTTAAACATTTTATAAAGGTTTCATATTGCAACTCAATTTTTGCCTTATCAGCCCGAAACTTAACCATTGCTTCATCTTTGGAACGCAACAAGTACACATAACACACTTTGCTATAATCATCAATAAATGTTATAAAATATTTATTGTCTCCTATTGATGGCGTACTATGTGTGTCGCATACATCAACAATGTATTAAATCAAGCAATTTTGAATTTCTCTCAACATTAGGAAAAAGGGTTTCCAGTTATTTTTATTTTCATACATGTATTGTGATTTCCTTTATATTTATCAAAATAAGGTAATAATCCTATATTCACTATATCATATAATTTTATGAAATTAACATGTCCTAATATATGATGCCATAAAAATGAAAGGGACTTAACAAGATATGCAGAAACAATATTCTTATTAGGTAAAACGACTACATTAAGCTTAAACATGTCCTCATGAGCACAACTCCTCCCCACATACACTCATCCCTCAGAGAGTACAAATTTCTCAGCATCAAACACAAGCCTAAAACCAAAATTATTCAAAAAACTACCCGACACCGGATCCTTCCTCAATTCGGGTGCATAATACACATTAGTAAGTGTTATAATTTTACCAGAAGTAAACTTCAGATCAACACTACTTATACCTTTGACAGACACAGTAGCATCATTACCCATGTACAAGATAATATTTTCATTCATTGCCTCCATGGTCTTAAAGAATCTCTTATTCTTGCAGACGTGTCGAGTAGCACCAGAATCAACCCACCAAACTATGTCATTTGCAATGACATTGATTTCAGAAATCATAATAATAAGATCATCATTGTCATTTCCTGCACCCTTCGCAGCACTTGAGGAAGCACGATGTTTCTCTTGCTTCCTTTTCTAATGATGACAGTTGGACTTGAAGTGACCATCTTTCCCACAGAACCAGCAAGTGATTTTCTGCTTCTTTTCCTGCATACGACAATCCTCTTCTACACGAAGATGGTTAGCAAGTTCATCAAGAGTTATGTTCTCTTTTTTATGCTTCAAAGTTCGTTTGAACTCTTTCCAGGATGGGGCAATTTATCAATAATTGAAAACACAACAATGGTGTCATCCATAACAAGATTGTGTTGAGAGAAATTATTCATAATTCTCTCAATTTCACGAAATCGTTCTATAATAGACCTATCATCTACTATTTTAAAGTTAATAAACTTATAGATGAAGAATTTCTTACTTGTCACGTCCACTTTATGGTACCTCACCTCCAGTTTCTCTCATAATTCCTTGCCAAAAGGAACGTTGTGGAAGAGGTCAAACAGTGAGTCCTTCATCGCATTCAGAATGTGACCTCTGCTGGTGTGGTCTTCCGTCTCCCTTTTTTGCCTCTTCCTGATCTGCTCGACTATTTCATCATCAGTCTTCATAAGCTTTGATGTATCTAGAACATACACCAGATGAAGCGCCACCAGCAAGAAATGCACCCATTTCTGCAACCTTAGGAAATCTCCTCCATTGAAGCGATCCAGTTTCACGATGTTCGCCAACAGTTCTTTGATCGAAGCCATTGTAACAATTCAAAATTTCCTTTAAATTATAAGATTAGAGGACTCAGCAATGATTTCAAAGCGTGTAGATATGTCATTTTCCTAAAGGAAATTTGCTCTCTATATAGCAAAAGTCAGTAAAAGTTCCAGAGGCTACGATGAAGTAAAAATCGGCTTGCACTTGCGGTAGTGAAAGCTGAAATACAAGCAATTGTTGTTTTAATTTCGAGATGTACATCTTCCTCCCAAGCTTCCTCTATTATAGCTCTCTGGTCAAAATCAGTTGGAAAAGAAATAGGATAGTGGGGCAACATTGAATTGGTTTCCCATTAACTGCCCATTTAATGTTGAGTGGGTCAATTAATTAACCACCCACATAATAAATCCAAAAATAGTAAATTTAATGGTAAAAGATTATAACCATGTTTAGCTCACACACACGTGCACGCACATGCCTCGTGCAAAGTGCTAAGTGTGCCTATAAAAACACCTAAAATGAGTCATACACGCAGCGCCGCGGGCGTGCGCGTTTGTGGCTCACTTTGCATAGCACTTATGGTTTTTCTTTTACACTCAATGTAGTGCAAGAGTATATCTACTCTTTAAAGTAGATGTTCCTAACCAATGTGGGACATTTCCTTTTAAAAATGTCCAACAATCTCCTGCCATTTTCAAAATAATCAGATCATTGATCCAAGAACATCTTAAACATTACATACATAAATAATGATATCTTGAAGTTTGAACCACTAATTTGTGAAAAACTCATTACATCATATCAGAATCACATGGTAGATATACTTTGAAATAATGATTTTATTCGATATGTAGCATAAACATATCACGCATATAACTTAAACTAGCAAATAGCCATAAAATATCCTGACACATTCAATATTGGCCTTGTGTCCTATATCTTCTCATGAATGTCTTTGGAGTCAAGCCCTTGAACTCCTTGAAGCGACCGCACTTCACATCTACATACGTAGTCTCCATTCTAGCACCTTTGCAATTTAAGCACATTTAGAAGACTATTAAAAGATCATTTAACCTACTCTCTTTTCCATGCAGGCACCAAGCACTAACAACCTTGGGATGGTATTAAAATCTAGTGTCATCCCATATCTCGATTAGGGCGATACTCGGCATGAAACCCTAGTTAAGCCCTGGTAACCTAGCCAGATTTAACTAGAGCCAGCGGCCTCTCCATCAATACCTGATAAACTCAACTTGTATATTTATATTGAATAAACAAATCAAAGTAATACGTAGCAGAAAATTTAAAACTTTTTTGATATATTTCAATATACGGTAATACATAGTTTACCAAAACTCAAAACCTTGATTAAAATCTCCTAACCTATTTATATACAACAAAATGCGTCACACAAAGTATATAAGTACATGAAGGCTCATCACATCCTAGAAAAGATACATAACTCCTAAATCTTCTCCTTTCCCTTAGCTAAAGTGCTGGGTTGCGAACCTGAAATATTGAATTTAGGTGAGTGCTCCAACTTGCTCAGTAAGTAAGTATTCACATTAAACCATAACGTTTCATATAGTAATCAAGGATATCATGCAATAACAACATGCACCAATGATATCTAACAAGAATATGGAAATCCTATAAATTCAATAGATAACCGATGCAAAGCAAGTGTTATGGACTATTACACTGTGATCCCCATTTATTTTATCAAACTAGGGCCGATTAGCTACCGGCGCCATTAATGCGATTGCGAGACCAACATATTGGTCGATATGTCCTCTAGCACATCCATTAATGCCCAATGGCTCTATCCCAAACCCCCTAGTGTAAATGTAACCCACGCAACCTATAAACTAAGTAGGAAGTTGCAGGAAATTACTATCGTGAATCAAAGTAAACACCATTTTCTAGTTTATTGAAAACCATCACAATGTACATAGTCCCCCATTCCATTTCATACACTACATGTGTGGCGGCCCTCGCCGCCCGGGGTGACGTGTCTCCGTGTACTCTTTGCCACTGGCCCTACTCGTGTACGCACCTGCCCGTCCTTTTTGTCTCGAATTTTGCATCCACTTGTGTATACAGCGTATAAATGACATATGCAGCGGAAGTTATACGTAAATGCAAGAAATATTAATTAATTCAACAAATCCTACTGTGGAAAAACCCTGAAAAGTATTCTGTATAAGTAAACAACTGTACCCTATGAGGTATACTCTCCAGTTCCCAAAAGAATCAAAATATCAAAATAATCACACGTACAAGTAATCCTCGAGGTAGGCGGTGTAGGTAGTCACGTAGGATCCCCTTGCCTTTACTTGTACTCGGATTCGCACTCAATCATCACGAAGAAAATGGATGACGAGTCCAATCGGTAAAATCCCAAGGAACTCCTCTCGAGCATTCATATAAATAAATGGAAGTCAATAAATACTGTTAAATAAACATGCGGAATATAAACAGACAACTGTAAGTAGGGCATCGCATGCGTAAATAACAATAAAGCGCAAATGTGTGTGCCTGTTCAGTCGACTAAACCATACTTCGGGATTTCCTTCCAGGATCCCACTAGTGGGCGCACCCAACTAGCTATCACTTGATCCCTCTAAGGTGGCCGCGTAGACCTACGACACACCGACATCTCGTAGCAGCTTCCTTAGCTTGGGTCGTTATCCACCGAGAACTCCCGATACACATGTTATGGTCTAGAATGCATAGACACACAACGAAAAATCCAAAGTGGGAGTAACTCAACCAACCGTGCAAACAACGACAAGATATAGATATAAGAACTACCACAAGGAAATACCGGAATTGAATGGAATTACAAAGCAAAATAAAAACTCAAAAGTTTTTCCATTGGGTTTTACAAACCTCACAACGCGCTCCACTACCTTGTAATCAATCCCCTAGTCTAAGTCCACTGGGTCCTTGGTCGCCAATTGATCACCCGTGTCAACCTATGTCCATTTATCAATAATTTAATTTAGCATGACAATGTACAACAAATTTCTAAAATTTTTAGGCCAAATTGTCTATTTCACGCTTTTCGAGGCAAAACCCGGCAAAAAGTCGCGTCCGACATCCCCGAGATATTTTCTTTTCATAGAACTATAACAATTTTTATTTATTTTATCGAAATATATTTTTTTCGGAATTTTCCCAATATTTTCGGAATTTTACAAATTTTTCTTTCATTTTTCTTCTCTTTTTTCTTTTTCTCTTTTTTTATTATTATTTTTTTAAAATTTCTTTTTGGGTCTGATCGACCCCAAATGGGTCGGGTCGACCCAAATGGATCGGACCCGACTGGCCCTAGACCCGAGAACAGGTCCAGGCTCGGCCCATGGCCGAGCCCGGCCCGTTCTGGGCCCGCGTGTGCACCTTCTTCATCCGATCGAACCAAAGAAAATTGGTTCGATCGGGAATCATTTTTTTTTATTCCTTGCTTGTTGATTGGGTTGGGGTTGCTCTCCCCCAGGTGGAGCCGATGGCGGGGAGACGCCCCTGTCATCTCCACTTTGGCCCGGCTCGGCCTCCATGACCAAACCCCTCTCGGCCTCCATGGTCGACGCACCAAACAATAACAAAAGCAACGACTCACCTCCTTCCCGCTTCTCCACCCTCTCTTCTCTCCTACCCGCTCCTCCTTCTCCTCCTCCTCCTCTCTATTTCTTCTTCTTCCTCTCGGCCGATCGGTGTGTTTGTGTGCATGGAGTGTGTGTGTGTGTGAGGTGTAGGTGTAGGTGAGGTGAGTGGACACGTGGTGTGCAATTTGGACAAGTGTTGCTGTTGAGTTTGGCTTATATAGACAAGTGTTGTTTGGTATTCGTCCCGTGAACTACGTATATTAAATAGTCAGTATTATTTTGCAACATTGATAAATAAGTGAATCCCAACGCACCATAAACTTCCATACCTCCCCGTCTAGGTTCCCACGTTCTACCTAATTTCCTAACTTTATTAAATAGCCATTGATAAATAAGTGAATCATTGCCAATAACTAACTCTCCCGGGTAACCAACACCTAACATAGACCAATTATAGTTACTATAGGTCCATTATACTCTAATCATAACCTTTAATCACACCATTGAGTCTTTTAAAAATCCTCATGAAATCACATCATACTTGCTTTTTTTTGGGGTAGGAGCGCGCTCCCTCAGTGGGTGGGGCGCACTCCATCAACTGGGTTCATCCCAATTGATGAAGGGAGTGCGCTCCTCTAAGAGGTGGAGCGCGCTCCACCTTGTACTGTCGAAATAGACGTACGGGGCAGCAGCCACTTTCCTCTACCAATTCACCATAAATCACCATGAACAGCTATATACACTCCCAAAATTGATCAGGGAGGACCTCTAGTGAGGCGAGAAACCATATTTAACTAACAAACAGCTTAAATAACTAAAATCCCAGGATCACCATTGAATTGAACTTTGAAAAACACAAGAACAAATCATACCTATGTGATGCTCTCAAACTGTTAATTTGATTAAACTCCTAAACTAATCTTGATTCAACTCCCTGAGCACTCTCTCTCGATTGAAAATCAAACCCCTAACACTCGTTTACTATTTGATCGATCGAGTGATGTAATAAGCATGAGTTTTGTTTTATTTATATATGGATTTTTCTCGAGATACGCACTGCATCATCTCGAGACTGATCGAGCAGTTGATGCGTTAAAGTGACACACCTTATCGTAACACCAAACTTGACTCATCAAGCACTCACGCTCTGTTCGAGACGATCAAACAATCCATATATTTCAATTATTCTTTTATTTTCCAATATATATATTTATATATTCAAAAACATATAAATATATATATATTTCTTGTATTATTCACCAATAAACTCTCCGGACGTACCTACAAGTGTCCTTGAGCATGCACATTTATGCCACGTTTCCCTCGTCACGCTTGGTGTCCTGGTAAATTATAGTTTATTATGCATTTTCAATTTTATAGGCTTGTATATAATCCATTATTATATCACAACCTATTTTTATTTTTATTTAACAATCCAAACAAACACAATACATCATGCAAACGCACACACACGCTAATCAAGGTAAGCCGAACTTAATCACGTGCCTAACTCGGATTAATTAGGATTTGAATTAGTACTAATCACCAGCATAAGGTAACAGGTCGTTACAGTCTCCCAATTTAAATTAACTTTGTCCTCGAAATTAAAGTAAACTTAAAATTACTTGTAGTATCGAAGAGAAATGGAAATTGTTACTTTATATAGGATTCTCATTTCCAGATTAGTTCCTCATCTCCGTGAAATTGCCATTTCACTTTAGCCAAAGGAATCTCTTTGGTTCTCAGCCTCTGAATCTTACGATCAAGTATCTAAATTGGTTGCTCGTTGTAAGATAAGTCTTCCCGAAGATCAAATTCATTCCAATCAATTCTTAGAGTGAATTGAGTCTCTGTTTTGCGAAGCATGGATACATGGAATACATTATGAACTCCAGCAAGCTGATGAGGTAACTCTAACCTGTAAGCAACAAGACCAATCCTTTGTTGTACTTTGAACGGCCCGATATACCTTAGAGCTAGCTTACCTCGCAACCCAAATCTCTATAAGCCCTTCATAGGTGAGACTTTCAATAGGACAAAATCATCCTTTGAAAACTTCATAAACCTATGATGTTTTTCGACGTATCTCTTTGTCTAACCTATGATGTAGTCAAATGCTGGCGAATCTACTGTATTCTCTCTGTGTAGTCTTGAATCAGCTCCGGACTCAACAAAATTGTATCTCCAACCTTTGCCTGACGCACCAATAAATGACAAGGCCTATCATACATTGCTTCAAAAGGAGTCATCCCAATGTTGGCCTGATAGTTATTATTATAAAAGAAATCATGCAGATGAATATATTTCTCCCAGTTACCACCAAACTCCAAGACACTAGCTTGAAGCATATCCTCAAGTACCAATATTAATCGCTCAGTCTGTCCGTCAGTCTGAGGATGATATGTCGTACTGAGGTTAAGCACAGTTCCCAATTGTCTTCGTAATTCACTCCACAACCTGGATGTGAATCAAGGATCTCTATCCGAAGTAATCGACACTAGAACCCCATGAAATCTCAACACCTCCCTTACGTCACCTCACATAAATCGTCAAGAGAATCTCGCATAAAAACTGGCAAGAAATGCGCAGATTTTGTCAGCCTGTCAACTACAACCCAAACTGCATCGTGCTTACACTAACTCGAGGCAGACTAGAAAAAATCCATCGATATGTATTACCATTTTCCACTTAAGAATAGGCAGCGAATGCAATAACCATCTAGGTTTCTTATGTTCAGCCTTAACTTGCTGACATATCTCACATCTCTTTACAAACTCAGCAATATCAATCTTCATCCCAGGCCACCAATAAACACGCCTCATGTTGTGATACATCTTAGTGTTACCTAGATGAATAGAGTAAAGAGATCGATGAGATTCCTATAGCAATTCCTGCCTCAACTGATCCTAAGCTGAAATCTACAATCTATCTTTGTACCGTAACGCACCGTCGTCAAAAACTGACCAATCAGGATGATCTATACAAGCCGCTAACCTCTGACATGTTGTATAGTCCTGATCAGCTTTCTGACTATCAATTATTTGTCGAATCATTGCCGGTTCAGCTCGAATCTGAGCACAGAAGAACAGATTAGTAGCTCTGGAACTAGCTCTCTCAGTTGATGATGTGTCAGCTGGAATTTCATGAATCATCATCACTGAAGCTTCTTTAAGAAGTCTAAACTGAGAAACTCTGGTAGTAGCTACATTTTCTCTGCTTGTTCTTCTCCAACTCAAGGCATCAACAACCACATTTGCTTTGCCTGGGTGATACTCCAAACTGAAATCATAATCCTTGATAAACTCAAGCCACTTGCATTGTCTCATATTCAGTTCACTCTGAGTAAACAAATATTTCAGACTCTTATGATCTAAAAATACTGTAAATCTCTCACCATACAGATAATGCCTCCAAATCTTCAAGGCAAAAACTACCGCAACTAGCTCAAGATCATGAACTGGATAATTTTTTTCATAAACCTTGAGTTGCCTCGAAGCATAAGCTACAACCCTGCCTTCTTGCATCAGCACACAACCCAAGCCTGAATGAGAAGCATTAGTATAAATCACAAATTCCTTCCTCGATTCAAGTAATGTAAGAACAGGTGTTGTAGTTAGTTTATCCTTCAAATCTTTGAAAGCAGCCTTGCATTCATATGACCACGCAAAGTCAACATCCTTATGTGTTAGCCGAGTCATTGGCAGAGCAATACGAGAGAATCGCTCAACAAACCGTCTGTAATAACCCGTTAATCCTAGAAAACTTCAAACCTCTGACACTGTGGTAGGAGTATGCCAATCCCTAATTGCCTATACCTTCGCTAGATCAATAAATATACCTTCACCATTAACCATGTGTCTAAGAAATCTGACCTCTAAAGACCAAGATTCGCACTAACTGAATTTGGCATACAGCCGGTTATCCTTAGAGTCTGCAATGTAACTCTGAGGTGATGCGAATATTCTTCCTCAGTCTTTGAATAAATCAAAATATCATCGATAAACACGATGATAAACTGGTCAAGATAGGGTTTGAACACCCTATGCATTAGATCCATGAACATAACAAGAGCATTAGTGAGCCCAGACGGCATCATTGTAAACTCAAAGTGCCCATAGCGAGTACTGAAAGCCATCTTCGAGATATCCTTATCGCTGATCCTCAGTTGATGATAACTAGACCTCAAATCAATTTTTGAAAAGTGTATGGCACCCTTCAACTGATCAAATAAATCATCAATCCTAGGCAATGGATATTTATTCCTGATAGTCACCCTATTCAACTCTCTATAAGCAATACACATACGTAAGGTTTTGTCCTTCTTCTTTACAAAAAGAACCAAGTGCTCTCCACGGTGACATACTAGGATGGATAAACCCTTTTTTAAACAACTCCTCAAGTTGAGTTTGCAACTCACGCAATTCCTTTGGTGACATACGGTGACGGAGGAATAGATATAAGTTTGGTACTAGGAATAAGATCAATGATAAAGTCAATGACACGTGGCGGTGGAAGTTCAGCAAGTCGATGGAAAAACTTTTGAAAATTCAAAAACCACCGGTATCTCATTAACCTTAAGTTCTTTTCCAAGCTCTCCAAATGTGACAACTCCCGCCATAACTTCTAAATCTCGTGGAGTAGCTTCCTTTTACGTGTTGCAAATCGTGAAGGATTATAGCCTTTATAAACTATAATTTCAAAAAAAGTTAGGAATATGAAAATCACCGTCTTATGGAAACAAATCAATACTAGCACGGTACGCTGGTAACTAATCCATCCCTAGCAATGGATCAAATTTCAAGAATTCCATTGTCTTTAGTTCAATGGGAAGTTCATTCTCCCCAATTTTGACTACACATTTCTCACAGATCAGGTTAGGATAAACTTTCTCACTCACTGTTATACTCAAAATAAAAAATGTATCGGTTTTAACAGGTTTCAACTTCAACTCATCAACCATTGCACTAGCAATAAAAGAAACTGTAGAATTGGCATCAATTAAAACATGCATATCTCGACTACAAATGTTCAATATACCTTCTACTAATCTTCGGTTGGCCTCTGGGTCCGCCTTTGTCACTTTATGAGCCTCGTCCTCATGCAAGTGGTGCAAGATCGCCTATAGATGTGGATGGCGGCAAGGAACACTCCTCGCAATATGTCCCGACCGCCCACACCTATAACATATCACCGGTAATCTCTACAAAAACTACTAGCTATGAGAAGCTGCGCGCCGATCCACTCGGTTTCTGTGAAGAATGTCTTTCCTTTACTCCTACTCTCTGACTTTGAAGGTAGTAAAGTGGGTTTGACTACTAAAGCCTAAGAAACGGTGCAATCATTGCACTAACAAATGTTGTCCCCGTAGAACTGCCGTCGATATAGATGTGGGCATGTACACTTTGTCCTCTCTTATTCACCAAAATGAACAAATTCATGGACTCTCTTACTTCCAGGATATTGTGGTGCATATACTTTTCCGTAAGTCTCGTTGGTTGTTTCCACTTCCATCGCACTCTCAAATATAAAGGCGTAACTAGTACGTGGATGAGAGGAAACAACAACCCTAATCTTATAGTTCAGCCCACCAAGAAACAAGTCAATCTTGTTCTTTTCCAACTCTACCATTTCTAGAGCAAATTCACTCAGCTTTCAAGAACTCCTCTCATATTCCCTAATGGACATCGCTCCTGTTTCACTATATAAATTCAGTCTTATTCCTATTCCCGATCGACTTCGGAAATATTTCCTATAGAATATAGTCCCGAATCAGGCCAAGTAGTGACAATCTTCCCTTATCTCTCAAGGGAATTCCACCACTTCCTTAGAGAATCAATCAGCAAAAATGTAACTAATTTAACCTTAAATCGGTCCTCAACATCTACAAAGAACGAATCGTTGCTCCATCTCCAGTATCCAGGTCTCCGCTACCCTTCACTCTATAGTGCCATCGAATCTCATAATGTCATATTTCATAAATTCCTTACGAGTTCTGAGAAATGCGGCATTCTCGTAATCCACATGCATCTTGGCAAATGTCTCTGATACCCGAATATGTGGTACTACTCGGTTGGACTGGAGGTGCTACTGTCTCAGCTCATCTTTCAGCTCTGCTAACCTCGAGACTAGTTGCAGGATGTGCCTCAGGTTGATGTGTTGGTAGTCTCGTCTGAGCCATCAGCATCGCCATTAGTTTTGCCTAAGACTCCACTAACTCTCTCATTTGATGCTTCATACTAGATTTCCATTGATTCTATGTCTCCATGTTACCCCGAGGTTCATACCTCTGTGATCCCTCTCCTTGATCCGCCATTAGATTTTGTGGTCAAAGGATAGATAAGATCATCAGGTAACATTTCGAGAATTCAAGGAAATCATATCTATACAATATATAACAATATGTGCAGCAAATAACGTATAATAGTGTTTTCATTTTCATTTCCCCCCATACAATAAAAATCGTTTATCAAATCCTAAGTTTATTCGTAACCCGAGACAACTCTTAAAGTCAATAAACTTAAGTTTCCAAGATAAACAAATTATGCTATCATTCACTCGTGAACATCATTCAACAGTGAAACTAGGATTAGAACCTTATCTATGATACCATACTGTATCACTATTACCATTTTATCTCTAAATGTGATAAATCTAAGTCTCTGATACTAAGCTGTAACATCCCATATCCAGATTAGGGTGATACTCGGCAAAACCCTAATTAAGCCCCTAAACCACCAGACTTAACTAGAGACAAGCAAATTTTTCAATACATGGTAAACTCAACCTATATATTTATATCGAATAAACAAATCAAAGTAATACACAAATAAAAATTTAAAACTTTTTTGATATATTTCAATATACTAGTAATACAAAATTTACCAAAACTCAAAACTTTGATTAAAACCTCTCAACCCCGTTTATATATAATAAAATACGTCACACAAAGTATATAAGTACATGAAGACTCATTACATTGTAGAGAAGATTCATAACTCCTAAATCTTCTCATTTCCCTTAGTTTGAAGTATCGTGTTGCGAACATGAAATATTGAATTTGGATGAGCGCTCCAACTTGCTCAAGTAAGTAAGGATTCACATTAAACATCAACATTCCATATAGTAATCAAGCATATCATGCAATAACAACATGCACCAATGATATGTAACAAGAATATAGAAGTCATATAAATTCAATAGATAACTAATGCAAAGCAAGTATTATGGACTATTACACTTTGTGATCTCCATTTATTTTATAAAACTAGGGACGATTACCCACCTCGACGCCATTAATATGATTGCTAGACCAACATATTGGTTGATATGTCCTCTAGCCCATCCATTAATGCCCAATGGTTCTATCACAAACCCTCTAGTGTAAATGTAACCCACGTAACCTATAAAGTGAGTAGGAAGTTACATATAGGCTAGGAAAGTAACCCATCTCCTATATAACCTGGTCTCAGTTCCAGGAACTTACTATCGTGAATCATTGTAAACACCGTTTTTCGTTTATTGAAAACCATCACAATGTACATAGTCCCCCATTCCATTTCATACACTACATGAACTACGTATATTAAAAAGCCAGGCAACATTGATAAATAAGTGAATCCGTACTAACCTCGATCTAGGTTTTCTACCCAATTTCCTAACTTTTCGGGCCAATAACTCTCTCCCGGGTAACCAACACCTAACATAGACCAATTATAGTTACTATAGGTCCATTATACTCTAATCGTAACCTTTAATCACACCACTAAGTCCTTTAAAAATCCTCATGAAATCACATCATACTTGCTTTTTTTTGGGGTAGGAGCGCGCTCCCTCAGTGGGTGGGGCGCACTCCATCAACTGGGTTCATCCCAATTGATGAAGGGAGTGCGCTCCTCTAAGAGGTGGAGCACGCTCCACCTGTACTATCGAAATAGACGTACAGGGCAGCAGCCACTATCCTCTACCAATTCACCATAAACAGCTATATACACTCCCAAAATTGATCAGGGATGACCTCTAGTGAGGCAAGAAACCATATTTAACTAACAAACAGCTTAAATAACTAAAATCCCAGCATCACCATTGAATCGAACTTTGAAAAACATAAGAACAAATCATACCTATGTGATGCTCTCAAGCTGTTAATTCGATTAAGCTCCTCAACTAATCTTGATTCAACTCCCTGAGCACTCTCTCTCGACTGAAAATCAAACCCCTAACACTCGTTTATTGTTTGATAGATTGAGTGATCTAATAAGCAAGAGTTTTGTTTTATTTATATATGGATTTCCCTCAAGATACGCACTGCGTCATCTCGAGACTGATCGAGCAGTTGATGTGTTAAAGTGACACACATTATCGTGACACCAAACTTGACTTATCAAGCACTCACGCTCCGTTCGAGACGATCAAACAATCCATATATTTCAATTATTCTTTTATTTTCCAATATATATTTATATATTCAAAAACATATAAATATATATATTTCATGTATTATTCACCAATAAACTCTTCGGACGTGCCTACAAGTGTCCTTGAGCGTGCACATTCATGCCACGTCTCCCTCGTCGCGCTTGGTGTCCCGGTAAATCATAGTTTATTGTGTATTTTCAGTTTTATAGGCTTGTATATAATATGTTATTATATCACAACCTATTTTAATTTTTATTTAACAATCCAAACAAACACAATACACCAAGCAAACGCGCGCTAATTGAGGTACTCCGAGCTTAATCACGAGCCTAACTCGGATTAATTAGGATTTTAATTAGTACTAATCACCAACTTAAGCTAATAGGTCGTAACACACAGTCACACTAATAATGTACTTTGACTGCATTGAACCCAAGACTTAACGTAATGTTAAGCGCCGAGTTGAGTTTCCACTATTGGTGATTTTAATTCATGGGCTTGAGACCCGTCCCCATTGATGTTTTATTCACCAAGTCTATTGACAATCCTTTAGTAAGTGGATCTATCAAGTTTTGACTAGATCTCACATAGTCAATTATGATAACTCCATTTGTTATCAATTCTCTCACACAACTGTGTCTCAATCCAATATGTCTGGATTTACCATTGTACACTTGGCTATAAGCCCTTGCCAAGGTTGCCTCATTATCACAATGAATAGAAATTGGAGCTATCGATTTAGACCACAATGGTATCTTGTGTAATAATTTACGAAGTTATTATGTTTCTTTTGAAGCCGAGGCTAGCGCAGTAAACTCTGATTCCATGGTGGAACCAGCCACTAAAGTTTGCTTCTTATAAGCCCACGATTTTACACCTTCAACGAGTGTGAAAAGCCACCCACTTGTAGAAGCGTGATTTTGATCTTTCACAATCCAACTTGCATCTGAGAAATCCTTCTAATACTGAAGGATATCCACTATAGCATAAATCATAGTTAATTGTTTTCTTTAGATATTTCAAAACTCTTCGAATTGCAAACCAATGCAACTTGCTTGGATTAATTGTGAATCTGCTCAACTTGCCTACTGCCAAGGCAACATCCGGCTTAGTGCATGTCATTGCATACATTAAGCATCCAATTAATCTAGAATACTGCAGTTGTGAAACCAGATTGCCTGTATTTTTCACTAGCTCAATACTTGGATCTAGCAGGGTAGAAATAGGGGCACAATTCAAATATTGAATCTATTAAGAACTTTCTCAATATAATGAGATTGAGTTAGAGTAATACTCCCCTTATATCTTACAATCTAAATCCCGAGAATGACAACAGCTTGCCACATATCTTTCATTTCGAATTGCTTGAAAGAAAGTTTTTGGTCAACTGAACTTGTTCCAAGTCATTTCCAAGAATCAGCATGTCAACTTCTTAAAGACATATAATGACACCATTTCCTTTTTCATCAAACTTTCTATATATACATTTATCATATTCATTTATTTTAAATCCATTAGCAAGTACAACCTGGTCAAATTTGTGGTGCCACTATTTTGGTGCTTGTTTTAATCCATACAATGATTTTCGTAATCTACACACTTTATTTTCATGACCAGGCATTATGAAGCCTTCAGGTTGTTCCATGTATATTTCCTCATCCAACTCTCCATGTAGGAACGTTGTTTTGACGTCTATTTAGTGGATGACCAGCTTGTTTATAGCTACAATTGCAATAAGCAATTTGATTATAGCAATTCTAGCTACTGGTGAATAGGTATCAAAATAGTCTATTCCATGTTTTTGGGTGAATCCCTAAGCAACCAATATTACTTTGTGTTTTCAATAGATCCATCAACTCTTCTTTTTCTTTTGAAGAGAAATTTGCATTTTATGGGTTTACACCCGAGAGTTATATCAACTAGCTCCCCAAGTATTATTTACCGTTATTGAATTCATCCCATCATTCAATGCCTCTTTCCAGAAAGTTGCATCTATTTCTTTCATCACTTCCTCAACTGTTAAAGGATCAGCTTCCGTATTAAAACAATACGAAATTTGTTTAGTTATTGTTTCTCTACTTCCTTCAATTAGGAATGTATAGAAATCAGAACCAAATGACTTAATTTTTCGAGCTCGTTTGCTACTTCGAAGTTCAAGAACTTCTACTACTTCTTTATTATTTTTAATTTCTATGACTTCCTTCCCTTTTTGGTTTTCTTCAGGAATACTTTTAGGAATATATTTAAATATGGTCTCATAAAAAATTGCATCCCTTGATTCAATTACAGTGTTCACTGAAATCGAATTATTAGGCTCAATTACCATAAACCTATATGCTTTACTATGTTATGCATATCCATAAATATGCACTCCACTCCCTTTTCACCCAAGTTTCTCTTTTTAGGCTTCAGGTATTTTTACCACTGCTCTACAGCCCCAAACTCTTAAATAATTAAATTTGATTTTTGCTTATTCCAAAGTTCATATGTGGTGACCTTATTCCTCTTTTATGGAATATTGTTCAAAATATGTCATTCAGTCAGCAATGCCTCTCCCCAAAATCTGCTACTCAAACCTTAGTTGATAACATAGCATTAACCATTTCAGTTAAAATACGATTTTTACTTTCAGCCACACCATTTTGTTGTGGTGTATAGGGTGTTGTAGTCTCATAAGTTGGGGCATGTGCCCTAGGTCAATCTACAACTATTGGTTACCTTATAATTTTAGTTAATAAAATCGAGGTTTTCTTTTGTTGTTTTATTATAAGTGATTGCATGTTTACCTTATAGTAAGATCCATGGGTATTTATTGAAATATCCTAAATGTCCATAGTCGGTCATTATACTGAGAACTATAATGAATTAAGACTAGTGTGAATCTTGATTGATGGTCAAGTGATGATCATGCGTATATGGATACAAATCGAGATCATGAGTATTTGTTAGGGAACAAGGTACTCGGGCCGACCATATAATCAATAGTGTATATAACTATGAGAACACCATATGGATTAAGTCATAGGTGTTACTCATGCTAGATATATCATTTAGTCATTCAATTTGAGATTACCATAGACTTCAATATTAAGAGCATGGTAATTTGACACAATCAAACGTTATCTTTAACCAGACAATTATAAATATTATAATTGATTATCATGTGAATAATATGTGAAGTTGTGTAATCAAGATAAAATTTGTCATTCTCGTATAGAGAGATATCAATGGATCCCTCGATATGATAGACCAATAATGGCCAAGTCCATTTTAATTGATATGATCAATGTCACTTGAATGTTTTCAATTTACCTAAAGATCAAGACTAGTACGATTGAACATTATGGGTGACTTTTCATGTCTTACGTTTAATCAAAAGATATGATATATATTATTCATTAGGTTGTATCGATTTTGATATTCGTGCTACTTAGTAGTCATAATGTCTTGCTAGAGACCGCTTATGACTTGTGTACCAAAATGGTTTTGGTTCACTGTCAATATCGAATGAACCTATTGGGTCGCACACAAAGAATGGATTTTTGTGCAATTTCAATTGGTCCAGAGTAATGAATTTTATATGATAAAATTCATGACATAAAAACTCTTACAATTTGTTATATGATAACTTATTAATATGGACGTATGTGTAATTTACTTAAACTGCATAAATGAAATAGTTGTATTACGAATAGGATTTTAAGCGAGGGCTTATCTACACATATAAATAGAGGTTGAAACCCTAAAACGAAATGAAATTTTCGTTTTTGCTATTTTCGAGTTTTCTGGATTTTAGGAGAGAAAGAAAAACGTTTTCAATCTCTCTTGGGGCTAGCACTCCAAATTGTGGTCACCGTTCGTGTGTGAATTTCTGATAGAGGACGCGCGTTTGAACGTCTTGGAAATCGAACAATCAGATAAGGAAATAACGGATTAAGGAATAGTTTACTTTTGTAGATATAGTTTAATGAGACTTATTTTTTATCTTATTGGGGTTTTTCAAAATTTGTTTTGAATTTTCCGCTGCATATGAACCCTAAAACCGAACATTATGGACTATTCCAGTGGATTCAAAATACTTTGGATCATAGTAATCTCCTCCCCTATCAGACCTTAAACATTTTATGAAGGTCTTACATTGTAACTCAGTTTCTGCTTTATAAGCCCGAAACTTAACCATTTATTCATCTTTGGAACGCAACATGTACACATAACACACTTTGCTATAATCATCTATAAATTTATAAAATATTCATTGCCTCCTATTGATGGTATATTATGTATGTCACATACATCAAAATGTATTAAATCAAGCAATTTTGAATTTCTTTCCAACATTAAGAAAAGGGTTTCTTGTGATTTGTGTTTTCATGCATGTATTGCAATTTCCTTCATATCTATCAAAATAAGACAGTAATTCAAAATTCACCATATCATATGATTTTCTAAAATTAACATGTCTTAATCTATGATGCAATAAAAATGAAGGGAACTCAACAAGATACGCATAAACAATATTCTATATTTCGTTTGGTGATGGCCGAGACAATAGTCTTGAGGAGCCCTTGAAGTCATTTCGCTCACAGCCTACCGAGACCTAAGGCAGGATGAAACGCGGGAATGTAATACCGACACTATAGTCTATATTTCGGTCTTCAATGACCGAGACTACTAATAATAGAAAGTATGTGAACCCTTTTCGGGTATAAGGTACCGACCTTGCAACCACTAGTCTCGTTTGACACTGAACGAGACTATTCATATAAGCACTAACACACAACACCAAATAGTCCAACACAACACCAAAGTATCTAGTTTTTATAATGAACAACAACCATGAATCAACGACATCCATACAACATCATCAAAGTATTCATGTTTTAAAACCATTACACATAAAATACTTCATTGTTTTTTTCAGGACACTCAACTCTAGCTTTTCTTGCTCTGCCGCACAAATGTATTGTCGTGCATGCACTTGGCCTTGGGGGAGAAGAAGAGCTTGGGATGGAAGCGCTTGGAATGGACACGGATTGGGTTGCAGTGCTGTCATGCTGGGAATCCCTAGTAGGTGCGGTTGGGGCCGTTGTGTTGGTGGTACCCGTGCCAAGACCCCTCCCCATCAAGAAGTTCACGACATCACTCGCCATTTTCTTGCAGACTCGACATTAGCCAACACCTGCCTATTCCGCTGTTGAAAAATATGAAAGACAATCAAATAACCACTTGTATCATCAATACAACCAACCGATCACCTTACCTAAAATAGCTCATTACCTCAAATAGCCGGCACCGTCGCTATAAGCCGGGTTCTCAATCATCCGATGTGAAATTTGTAGACACCAGGGAAGATATTATGGTGTAGCCATGACATCTAAAATTAATTCACTTAAAATGTTAATAATTTTAAGAAATATGCCATGATTAGAGAATCCTTGACCTCCCACTTGGCATGTTAATCAATTGACACTGTCAAGACTTGGTTTGCTTCAAACTTGTCTTAAGACATGAGGCTGCTAGAACTTGATCAAAATAACTAAGAACAAGATACTGAACAAGGGCCATTGAAAACAAGAGATATGAGAGCTTTCAAAAATTGCGACTCTGATCTACCATGAAAAACTTAAACGATTTTGAAGAAGAGGTATGTTCCTTTTTTGGTAAAGAAATACACCTATATATACTAACTACAAGCTGATTTTCGATCGCTAAATAAGCAACATACAGATAAGTAACACCTAGATTTAGGAAAGAATAAGAGATTACAACATAAAATCTGTCTGGAAATGACTAGCTAAAAGAATTTAAATCTAGTATAAAATAAGCTAATCAAAACTGAATAAGATTTGTTCAATTATCAAATGCTCTAAATGTTGTCTATTCAAATTGTTTCCACAATATTTTTCTTCAAAAAATAAACAAGGATGATATTTTACAAATAATAAAGAAGTTACACGTACAAAATTGACTATGTCCCTTTACCACATCTCTTTGCCATTACTTTAAGCTCTCAAATTTCGTGAATCAGGTGCAAAGGCATACTAAGGTCATGAGCCTCTAGTAATTCACGAGTTTGGTGATAGGTTAATATGCAGCCTTGTCCAACTTTTTTTATTCGTAAAATGGTGTTGGTATTAATGAATTTGAACCCAAGACCTCAAAATTACAATAAAGCGACATATACCACGTGTATATGTTAGCTTTCTCATAGGCATTGATTGCCTAGCATAATATTTGCCTTACTTTAAGTCGTTAGAACAAGTTGAGACAGTTAAAACTCTCCAAAGAGTAAATCCAAGGGATAGCCATGGATCATTTCATAGTAATGCCCCATTTATTTCCTTGACTAGATGTGAAGCACTAACCAAAGTTTTATCTTTCTTATGCGAATGGGTTTTGTAATATGAAAAGAGTTTTCCGCTACATTTGGAAGCTTGAGACATGTAATTATTAAAATCAAATTAAACTTACTTCAAAAAATGGGTTGTTAAACTAAACCGAGCTGAAGCTATTAATCAAGCCGAAAAAAGGGCATTGCCGACAAAGGGACCTTCGTGAAACATCTACAAAATTTTCTAGCTATGACTAATAATGTTCTCAAGCAGACAATTCTTTCGCTAAGCCATAGTGATGTTTAAAAGCATTTTGTAGAATGAATTACAAATTTGCATAAGTCAACTAATTTAAGAACACGACAACTTTATAAAATTCAATCAACCATGAAGACCCGAATGAACAGAACAGAAAAAAAAAAAAAAAAACTTTATAATTAACAGAGCATGTAAATGAGTCACAGGGAAAAGCAAACTGCCAATCAAAATTGATTTAAATTAATAAATGTACATACCAGTTACACGAGACAAGAAGGATATTGTGACTTTGCTTTTTTATGTATTGTTGAGACAAAGGCGGCAATATTATACTTTTCGAGCAAGAGTCCTTTGTTTCGTGGCATGCCGGACAACCTTTTCCTCCACAGGAAGACCTTTCCGCCTCCTAACAGCATCAATAAGCTTCCTCGCTGTGTTCAGTGGAACACTAGCACCATCTCCATACTCTTCAATTTCCTCTTCCGTTTTGGGTACAAAGAAAGGATCTTCTTCCAGGACTTTCCAATGGCTAAGTACAAATAGACCACTAGAAGCACCAGATGTCCATCTTCTAAGCTCATCGGCAAACCCAAAACTCTCGGCAACAGGTACATGTGCATGGACAGTGAACAATGAAGATCCTTCATGCATCTCCTCCTTGAACACGGAAGCTCGCCTCCTTCCAAGGACAGAATGCATAGGGTTCAAGTATTCTGAGGGAGTAATTAACTCACATAAGTACATAGCTTCAACAAGACGAGGTTTCTTTTGAAGGACAGCTGCCCTACAAGCTTCCTTTACAGCTGCCATTATCTGCCCTGTGACCCCATATTGATTAGCTTGATCACTAAGAGCTTCAGCTAGATCAGACTTGTGCTCTACATGACTAACATGAACTTCAACAAGAAAAGCCAAACCCCACATTGGTTCATCGCATAATGGTCCAGCTGCCGTAGCTAGTTGGAACCCTGATACCACACTGCTTCCATAGTTCTCAACCTCTTTAGACAATAAGCTGGCTGTTGCCAAGGATTCCACGCTAATCCGACCCTCTTTTCTACATTTTATAACAGAAGAATCCGCGAACCCCAATTTTTCAGATACATGAGGAAAACCCTGTACAAGAATAGAGCAATCACTAATCTCTTGTTTAACATCTGGGACTAGAAGGACATTTGGACCGACATGCCTAGGCCCGAGAGCCCAGATTCTCTGCAGAATTTGAAACCACAAATTTCTACATTTCTCAGCCCTATCCTTGTCAATATTTTCAGAATCGCTTTCAATTTCAGTCTCAACAGCGTCTAGTATCCGTTTCTTAAGTGCTTCAACGGAATTGCCATCCTTATCAACGCGCTTTTCTCCTTCTCTTTGAAAATATTTTACTTTCTGTCCTGGTTTTCCATCTAGAATGTCGCCAAGTAAATCAGAACTATCATTGAGGACTTTGGTGAGTGCAGAAGGAAGCTTCATGACTTGCACTCTTATGGTACATCTTCCATTTGGCGTTGTCTTCTCAACAAAATCCGAGCTCCCTGTCAACAACTTAAGACATTCTATTACATTGGAGCCCTCTCCTTCAATGGTTTCCTTGTAAGAAACAAGAGGAGGTGACACTTCCAAACTCACCCTGGCAAACCTCTCTTTCAAATCTTTTATGCATCTCTCTAGATGAACCTCTCCTGCAGCTGCAAGAACTTGCTCCCCTCTCGATGAAACACTAACCTCAACAAACGGGTCTGCACGGTTCAAAAGCCTCAAGCCCCGCATAAGCGCCCCCATATCAGCTGGATCAGATGGTTCTATAGCCACTCTTAGAGTAGGCGAAACTTGAAATACCATAGTCGAGAACGGCCAACAGTACCTCGTTGAAGATAGAGTAGCACTCTTTAATATATGCTGGCCAAGGCCACGAATCGCCACTATATTTCCAGCCTTAGCAGAAGATACTGGTTTCAAACCTTGCCCCATCATCAAATACAAGGAATGCAACTCAGCCTCTTGCACATGTCTCTGCATTGATTCCCCTTTCAATGGATCATACAAAGAAGAAAGCACGAAAATTCTCTGCCCGGCATTCAGAACCCCACTGAAAACCCTCGCAAATGCAAGGAAGCACTCATCCGATTCACCGCTGCCACCTTCATCGGCATAATTACTTAAAACTTCCTGATTCGGACCCCTTTGCGGCAGCATTTTGATTGGGACGGCAAACATCTTAGATACAAAAGCAACAATTGGTGCTTCACCACTGCTATTGCAAGTCTCAATAGACTGCCTCACACTATTCACCTCCGCGAGCACATCCGAGCTAACCCCATTGTCTTCAAACGCCCTCTTCGGAATCAACCTTTCGATTCTAATAGATTGAGCCTCAATGGGATCAGGAATACATTTAACCACCATAGATAAAACTGCTTCCGACGAAGGAAGCCAACGGCTCATTACCGCTTGAAGCACAGCTTTCGAATCCTTGTTCTGAAGTTCGCGAGCAGGTACCGAAAGATTAAACGATTTAATAACTTTCTCAAGCATTACCTTATTATCTCCATTAGATTCAAGAGCTCCCTGATAAACCTGCCAAAGCGGCTCCAGCACAAATTGCACGAACATAGGTCGAGCTTTCCCGCCTCCTCCTCCAATCGCTTTCTTTCCAACAATCATCTTCGTTTTCGGATTGTAATACCGCGGTCCCCATAACGCCTTCTGCAATGCAACCGCACTCGCGCCAAGCTTGGAAGCGTAGAATTCAGCAAACTTGTCTATACAAAATCCCCACCCATCCAAAGCACAAACAAATGCAACATTCCCCTTCTGGGGCTGAAATGTATCTTCCTCATCATCCTCCACGAACTCCAAACTGTCATCCTTGCCGGCGGAGGGCCCGGCGAGTATGGAGTCCACGTCGGAGAGATACTTCTCCGACTTATAAGCACTCACAATTCCATTAACCTCATGAACAATCTTCTGTAACCTAGTATAAGCATCCATAGGACTCAATTTCAGCTCGTATATCAACCTATCAATCTTATTCAAAACGAGACATGGCGTCACCTTCTCTATCCACGCCTGGCGAAGAACGGCGTGAGTCTGGATATGAACGCCCTCGACGGCATCGACTAACACTAACGCACCATCGCTCAAGCGGGCGGCGGTGGAGACCTCGCTGCAGAAGTCCACGTGTCCCGGAGAGTCGATTAGGTTAATAGAGTGGTCCATGAATTGTAAGGAAATGGATGAGCTCTTCATTGTGATTGCCCTTCGCTGTTCTTCGTCGAGGTAATCCAAAAACCTGAGCCTGCCTGCTTGCTTTGGATGAAGCAAGCCACCGGAAGAAGCCGCGATGAGTTGATCGGCGAGCGTTGTTTTGCCGTGGTCGACGTGGGCGAGGATGCATATGTTTCTGATTTTTCGAACATCGGTGTCGCCCATTTCAGAGGTTCGCGGAGAAGGAGATTACGAGAAGTAGGGCTGGGTAGGGAAGTTATACGGTGAGATCATTCGATCGTCTATTTCTGTGAAGAAGAATTGGAGAAACCCTAGTCAGACAGATTAATGTGAAAGAAAGAAGGTCGACCAGCCTAGAGCACCCCTTTTTTTTTTTTGAATTAGTTCTTCATGGAAATGACATATTTGCCCCCTCTCACTTAATGGGGTGGCTGCTAGACCTGTTTTGCACCCGAACCTTAATTAATTATAAATCTCCGTAACATTCAAACCGACTCTAAAAAGAGTCCATCCATAAGTAAACAACAATTAAAACACAACACAACATTTGGAACATTCTACGAATTGGCAAAATTTCTAAATGTTTAGCCGTCTGTGTACAAGCTTTAACCTACTATGGTGGCTTCATGATCAGCTTGCAATGGGCGCGATGTCTCGAAAAACGAATCCATCTCGCCAACCTTTGGCGCAGTCTCCTCAACGTACCGATCCCACGATGGATATAAGGATGGCAAATGCATTCACACGCAACCGCACTCGTCAAAGTGAACAATAGAGAACATAGAAGATATTGTCACAAACCCGATTAAGGGGGGAAACAAACCAATTCACAAAAAAATCATAGAACTTACCCTAACCCAATGGATATTCCTTTCATTCGCCATTGCAATGATAAGTCTGTTGTCAATGACGACGTCGTGGAGGCACTCCCATGCGAGAGGTTGACGAGAATGACATTGAACGCGTAAAAAAATACTAACAATCCCATGTCCGAAGTGTCAACCATTCTTTGAAAGATGCCCTCTCTGCTTCTCCATAAGTAATGCACCGCATTCTCGACATTTGTATATCCATAGACTGTCAAAATTTCTAATTTTCACCCTTCCCCTTTCGCTTTCTAGGTAATGCCCTCGTATCCGAGCGCAACGGATATGGTGGTTACTAACACAAACTAGTTCTCGCCACCAATCAAAAGCCATGAAATTGCCGCTTCTCGAGAGGGAATGGCTTAGAAGGTGTAAAAGTGTCCTTGTAGTCCGAAAAATTACAAGATAACCAAACCCGGCCAACACTATATATATGTGAGACCGAATATACATAGAGGCCGAAACGATCTCGGCTACAAAGCCTGATTTATGGAACAAATCATCATTTTCAAAAAATGCAAAGTCCAAAAATGGCATCCACATTGCCCTTAGCGGTCATCGCTTTTTTTTTTTTAGTTCTTCATGAAATGACATATTTGCATTTCATATATGTCCCCCGCCTTCTCGACGCAAACTTGTTCTCGACCATAAAATACATATTTAATATTAAAAAATCTAAAAAATAAATTATGTATTCATTTAATAAATTTTTGATGGACTTTTTTGATATCATGTGTTTATATATGTATATAGTATATATTCATATATGTTGGAAAAAGAAGGAGTGGCTCAAATGGTAAACAATACTTAATGTGTGCAATAGTTATTAGGTTCAAACCTCTCATACAACATTTATTGTTTTAGAATATATTAGTTATAAACTTATATTCGGGCCGAGCTTGAGCTTTTTAAGGTGACCCAAGCCCAGCCTATTTTAAAACAGCCTACTTGGGCTTGGACCCGGGTCGGGCTTTTTTTTAAAGGGTTGTCCGAGCCCATTTATTTGTTCACAGCTTGGGCGCGCCAGCGGGTACTCGAGCCCATAATCAGGTCTAGGTTATGCATTTCAAACATATGTTGTTGTGTCGATGGAAAATGATATAATCTATAGTCTAGGACACACAAAATAGGCATAGGTTGTTGTGTCGATTGGTGTCAACCAAGATATACACATATATCTCGGCACAAGGCTATTGAGAACACTCGTATGATCTCAGTGGTCACCCATCGAATAGGGTGCCGATTAGTATAAATCGATACTTTAATTTGTGTCTCGGGAAGACATGATCGACCCCTTCACGACTCTCAAATAAGATGGTGAGGTGTAATGCTTGACATGAAAAATATTGAGGGTCGTTATGGGCACCCCACCAATTAGTGAAGGCACACCACTGTTGAGGGCACCTAGTGGTTTACCAAAGGCACCTAAAAATTTCGAATGAAATTCTGAAATTGCCCCCAAGTGCACCCCACCACCAATCCACCAATTTGATAAAACTCACAAGGAGGAACTGAGAAAATTTTCGAACCCTAGACCACATTCTCGATCCTTTGCAAGTGCAATCGCTTCCTTCATGCGTTTTCCTCTGATTCTCGCTCTTTTGAAGTGGTGGTTTTCTTCCAATTTGAGAGATCTCGAGTTGTTTGGCACGTTTTAGGGCTCGGTTTTAGGGTACCAAGTCAGAGGAGGTGTTTATTCGACAAGTTATAGTTATGTATAAACTCGATTTTGATATATTATGGTTCGATTTTGGTTTGTTTTATGTATTTCATCTGATGGGTTTTTGAATGTGCAAACACGTGTTTCTCGGCCACACAGGTCAGAGAAGATGAGCACATTCTCGGGTAAGCATGGCCGAGACATAGGTTTTAGTGTAGTTATTGAAATGTCTCGGTTACTTACTACCGAGAGTCACTTTATAGTCTCGGGGGGTATTCTCCGAAAGTTGTAGTATATGTGATCTTTTATTGTCTCGGTTAACCATAACCGAGATTGTGGTTAGGTAGTATTGTCTTAGGTACCGTGAAACTTGGATTACTCTCGGTCACCACATACTTAGAGTAGTTCAAAATGTAGAATTTGGTTAGTCTCGGTTATGTACAACCGAGACTGATCTGAATGTCTCGGTTGTTAATTACCGCGACTTGGAACACAGTCTCGGTTATGAATCACCGAGATTATTATTGTTTTCTCGAACCTGCTAGACTGAGACTATAGAAATGGTAGAATTTTCTCTTATTTTTTTGAAGTTCATTTTTGTTTCTATTCTAGGTGCTTACACGTTATTGTCTTATTAAGTATGGCTCGTTCCAAGACCACATTGACTAGGGAGGAGGCTGGCGTTGACGCATCGAGGGGTAACCGCGGGCGAGGCGGCCGAAGACACCCAATTGCGTCTTATTGGAAAGAGAAATAAAAGGTAGATGTGAAGGGAAAGAGAAAGACTAATGCTGATCAGGCAAAGAATGTTGAATTGCATGATGAGGGCTCCAACGTTGACACGCGTCGATGCAAAGATCTTGTCATTGCCCGAGTTGAAGATGAGGATCACGCATCGGAGTCTAGTAGTAGTGAGTCCTCAGCACCAGCATACACCACTAGTTGGCATCGTAATGTGGGTGGGAGTACTAGCGGTGGAGGTAGTCAGAATGAAAGGGAATCACAAGAGGAAGTTCAATGGTGTGCTCCTTTCCCCGGTGGCCCTTCAGATGGATCATTGCTGAAGAGTTTTAAAGATCAAGTCACCTTTGCGATTTGGAACAACGAGGTATCTTTTTTTTGAACAAAGTACTTACAAAGTTATGGTTTTCATATAACTGATGCAATGTGTTTTTTGTTGTTGTAGGAGCCCCCAGTACTCAAGCGTATCAATCACGGTGCTCAGATCCAAGAATGGGACTTACAGTCGTGCCATCTTGACACCGAGGACCTTCAGAGGATTATCCAGCGGTCCAGGTTGAATCCACTGATAGACTACTCATACTGCAAGGCTAACAAGGAGGTTATTTCTGCCTTTGTGGAGCGGTGGCAGCCGGAGACGAACACATTTCACTTACCATTCAGTGAAATGTCGATCTCCTTGGAGGATGTGAGCCTTCTCCTGAAGATTCATGTGATGGGCAAAGTGGTTGCAGTTGAAAACTTTGCTAAGTACACCGAGGAGTCTCACTCGGATGCGATTAAGCTAGTGTCTAAACTACTTGGGGTTAGCATTGAAGATGTTAAGGAGGAAGTGAACATTAGCAAAGGGCTTACGGTGCGAAAGTGTTGATTGAAGAGTCGATGGTGCCCCAAAGCTGGTTCGAATGACACTACTTATCCGCCCGTGGAATGCACTGCCAAGGCGTACTTGTTGTACCTACTCTCTTGCACCCTTTTGTGGGCAGGAGTGGATTTCGGGTATCTATTGCCTTGTTGAAGCTTTTAGAAGATTTGGATGACGTGGGCAAGTATGCATGGGGTGCAGCTGCATTAGCGTATTTGTACCGATACTCGGGGTCTGCCACCAGAGTACAAGTTTCTCAGATTGTCGGCTACCTCACATTACTTGAGGTATATTTGTAAATCTATGTACATTTTTTTTTGAATATTTTGAATTAGGTTTTGAATTTCTCCAATAACTAACGTTGTATGTATTTTCAGGAATGGGCGTACGAGCACTTCAAACTCGAGCTCGCCACATCCAATGCAAATTACATGGACTACGTGCAACCTCGTGTCTCTAGATGGATTCACAAGCACGAGACGGTGATGAAAGTTGACAAGCTTGGGACCATCAGGAGAATGTTAGACAGGTTGCGGCCAAGCGATGTGAGTTAGTTAATCAATCGTGTTTTCTCTTTGTTCAAGTTAGTTTATGTTTACTAATCACGGTTGTTTATGCTTGATTAGGTCACTTGGGACCCTTATGTTAATACCATAGATAATGGAGTTGTGCACTCGATGGCCTTCTATAATAGCACATTGAAGAACATGGATGTGGTGTTAGGGCATGTTCCCTAGGTCAATCTACAAACATTGTTTATCTTATAATTTTAGTTAATAAAATAGAGGTTTTATTTGTTGTTTTATTATAAGTGATTGCATGTTTACCTTATAGTAAGATCCATTGGTATTTGTTGAAATATCCTAAATGTCCCTAGTCGGTCATTATACTGGGAACTATAATGAATTAAGACTAGTGTGAATCTTGATTGATGGTCATGTGATGATCATGTGTATAGGGATACGAATCAAGATCATGAGTACTTGTTAATGAATAAGGTACTGGACCGACCCACTATGAGAACACCACATGGATTAAGTCATAGGTGTACTCATGATAGATATCTCATTTAGTCATTCGACTTGAGATTACCATAGACTTCAATATTAGGAGCATGATAATTTGGCACAATCAAATGTTGTCTTTAACCGGACAATTATAAAGATTGTGATTGGTTATCATGTGAATAATATATAAAGATGTGTAATCAAGATAGAATTTGCCACTCTCGTATAGAGAGATATCGATTGATCCCTCAATAAGATAAACTGATAATGGTAAGTCCATGTGAATTGATATGATCAATGTCACTTGGATGTTTTTCAGCTTACCTAAAGATCGAGACTAGTACGATTGAACATTAAGGATGATTTTTCATGCCTTATGTTTAATTAAAGATATCACATGACAAAATGATATGATATATATTATTAATTAGGTTGTATCGATGTTGATATTCATGCTACTTGGGAATTCATAATGCATTGCTAGAGATCGCTTATGACTTGTGTACCAAAATGGTTTTTGGTTCACTGCCAACGTCGCATGAACCTATTGGGTCGCACACAAAGAATGGCTTTGCACAATTTCAATTGGTCAAGAGTAATGAATTTTATATGATAAAACTCATGACATAAAAGCCCTTACGATTTGTTATATGATAACTTATTAATAGGGGTGTATGTGTAATTTGCTTAAACTGCCTAAATACAATAGTTGTATTACGAATAGGATTTTAAGTGATGACTTATCTACACATATAAAAAGGGTGGAACCTTAAAAACTAAATAAGATTTTTCGTTTTACAATTTTCGAGTTCTCTGGATTTAGGGAGAGAAAGAAAAATCGTTTTCAATCTCTCTTAGGGCTAGCACTCCAAATTGTGGTCACCGTTCGTGTGTGGATTTCTGATAGAGGACGCGCACTTGAATGTCTTGAAAATTGAACAATCAAAAGGAAATCACAGAATAAGGTATGATTTACTTTCGTAGATTTAGTTTAATGGAACTTATTTTCGATCCTGTTGGGGTTTTTCAAAATTTGTTTTGAATTTTTCGCTACGTATGAACCCCAAAAACCCAATAGTGGTATCAGAGCATTAGGCTCGGTTCTATTAAATGTTTATATGTTTTCACTTGATGTATATATGATATATGTGTGAAAACATAATCTTGATTAATGTATATATATATACATATAGATTCTGTGATAATTGTTATCAAGAATTGGTTTTAAAGCATGTTGTTAATTCATGTATATTGATACATCGCGTGATATGATTCAATGATAGTATTCATGTTTATAATATTTTGATTAACATATATCTTTTATATTGAACAATGTGAATTTTGTATGTTCATGGTAGACTTCATGTTTAGGTTAATATGATTCTGATCTTGAACACATATTTCGTTTTGTTCAATAATTATGTATGTCTCCATGATTAGAGATCATGATTAGGTTAATATGATTAATTTAATATGATTCTGATGTTGAATGCATGATTAATATCTCGAAATTGATTTTGATCATATATCTCATTATAGTAATCCGTTAGTATATTCCTATAAGATATGAGATAGACTTGTAATTGGATTAGAATTACAAATCCTATAAGATAGGTGAGATATAAAACAAATCCTAATTAGACAAGGATTCAAAGTATCTTAAATTCTAATTGGATTAGGATAAGATATTAAGTTAATGGTGGGCCCAAGATAATTAAAAACGTTTTAATTAATATTTTCGGAATTAAAATAAGTGGCAGTTTTGGTTGATTGGATTGACTAAAATTATGAGAAATTTTATGCAATTTTCAATTTTTGAAATTGAAATTTGTTGTCTAAAAAAAAAAGGGTCGCTACCCCTCAGACCTCATCATTGACCGGCCAAATGAATCACTCACCATTGATCGGCCAATGGATCGCTTAATTGTTCGTAGCGTCCAAAAATTCGTACAATAGTCAATATTTGTATGATTTCATAACCTTTTAGTGATTATTCATGCTTTGAAATATATGATATTTATCTTATTTAATTATGATCACTAAAACAAACAAAAATCTCTCTTTCAAATTTTAAGTCAAGTGTCATCCATTCTCAAACACTTGTCAAGACTTCGATCACATCAATATGGGTCTGCCTTTGCAGAGTGTATTGTGTTATCTGGGTGAGGCAAGTTGAGTAACGGTTACTCTATTGTTTGAAATGGTTAGACTTGATAAAGCTATCAAAACGGTTTTGGGCTTTAGGCACTAGATGAGATAAAACATGCTAAGACATAAGATGTCATAATCTCATAAAATAACCAAAAGTTACATATGATGTAATTGGTAATTGGTAATTGGTAATTGGTACCTACCTAAATAACCTAATTCGAAATTTCATTCCTTAGTTGTCTTGGAATTAGGTGAAACATGGATTTTAGTCCCTTAAATTAACATAGTATTTTTAAGGAAGGTTGTTAATTTAGTGGGAGTTTATTCCTCTATACTAAAATGAACTTTTGCATAATCTTTGTTGTAGATCTATGGCCTCTTCAAATCACTAATCTCTTGTCACTGCGATCCATCCTTGAGAATGATAAGTTGTCTGGGACAAACTTTCTTGACTGGTTCAAAAACTTGAGAATTATTCTTAAGCATGAACGCAAGTTGTATGTCCTGGATTATCATATTCCTGAGGAACCACCAGCCAATGCTTTAAGAGCCGTGAAGGATGCAAATACTAAGTATGTCAACGACTCAACTGATGTTGCATGCATTATGTTGGCAACCATGGTTCCTGAACTTCAGAAGGACATGGAACACTTGGAAGCTTACGACATGGCTATGACACTGAAGGAAATGTTCCAACAGCAGGCTAGGCAAGAAAGGTTCGAGACAATCAAAAACCTTCATTCTTGCAAAATGGTGAGGGTGCGTCGATTAGTCATCATGTTCGAAAATGAAGGGTTATATTGACCATCTTGACAGACTTATATTTCCCATAAACCAAGAGTTGGCTACGGATTTGATCATGAATTCATTACACGATAGTTATTCATAATTTGTAATGAACTATAACATGAATAACATGGAGAAGTCTATCTCGAGTTGCATTTGATGCTTAAAACTGCTTTAGCGGAATGTCAAGAAACCATTGCTAGTGTGTTGATGGTTAGAAAGGAAAGACTTTGAAGAAAAAGGGCAAAGGCAAGGCTAAAATTACCAAGGTTGTTGTGACTGTCACAAAGCCTATGGAACAAGTCAAGCCTCATGCTGCTTCTACTTCTCAGTCCCAGAAGGAAAAGGAAAAGGAAGGAAATTGTCATTTCTGCCATGCACCTGGACATTAGTTCAGAAATTGCAAGCTCTATCTTGAAGATCTAAAGAAAAAAAAGAATAGTGCGACTACAGCTTCAGGTATTTACATTATTGAAGTTAACTTGTCTACTAGTGATTCATGGGTATTGGATACCGGATGTGGATCTCACATTTGTATTAATGTGCAAGGTCGAACCAAAAGTAGAAAGCTAAAGAAAGGAGAAGTCATCACACGAGTTGTAAATGGAGTAAAGGTTGATGCATTGGCTGTAGGATGTTATGAGTTAATTTTACCTAATGGACTTGTTTTAGTTTTAAATAATTGTTTTATGTATCTGCCTTGAGCAAAAACATCATTTCAGTTTCATGTTTGGATTTGGATGGTTTTAATTTCATTATTGCGAATAATAAATGCTCCATTTCTCGTAAAGACATTTTCTATGCTAATGATGATTTGTGTGATAGTCTTTATATTCTAAACATGAAAAGGTCTACAGATACTCCCGTTCTTAACGTAAATACAAAGAGATTCAAGTCAAATGATTTGAATCAAATCTACCTTTGGCATTGTCGCCTTGGCCACATTAATGAGAAATGCATTTCTAAACTCCATAAAGATGGACTTTTATATTCATTTGATTTTGAATCATATGAAACATGTGTATCTTGTTTACTATGCAAGATGACAAAGAATCCCTTTACTGGACACAGTGAAAGGGCAAGTGATTTATTGGGTCTAATACATATTGATGTATGCAGTCCTATAAACATAATGGCTAGAGGTGGTTATCAGTACTTCATTACATTCACTAATGATTTCAGTAGATATGGTTACGTGTATCTCATGAAACATAAAGGTGAATCTTTTGAGACATTTCGAACATTTCAGAATGAAGTGCAAAATCAACTTGGTAAAACTATTAAAGCACTTCGATCAGATCGAGGTGGTGAATATTTGAGCCAAGAGTTTGATGATCATCTTAGAAACAGTGGAATTGTCTCACGGTTAACTCCTCCAGCAACTCCACAATGGAATGGTGTTTCTAAGAGCAGAAATCAGACTTTATTGGATATGGTTCGATCTATGATGAGTCGTGCAGATCTTCATATTTCCTTTTGGGGTTATGCCTTAGAAACTGTTGCGTTTACACTAAATCGTGTTCCTTCTAAAGCGGTTGATAAAACACCACATAAGATGTGGCTTGGGAAAATACCAAGTTTGTCTTTCCTTAAGATTTGGGGTTATGAGGTTTTCATACGACGACAAATCTCAGAAAAATTATCAGCCAAATCTACTAAGTGTGTATTCGTTGGTTATCCTAATGAAACTAGAGGATACTACTTTTATAACCCCGCTGAGAACAAAGTGTTTGTTGGTCTGAATGGTGTCTTTATGGAAAAAGAGTTTATTTCAAAAGATAACAATGGGAATAAAGTAAGTCTTGAAGAAATTCAAGAACCACAAATAAACACTCAACCGCTAGTGGGAGATCAACTAAGTCTTGAACTGATTGATCCTCCACAGGTATCACAAGGTCCTCGTAGGTCTGATAGGGTAAGACATTAGCTTTGAGAGATTTGGATTTCTTATTATTGATAGTAGTGAGGTGTTGCTTATGGATCAAAATGAACCTACTACTTATCAGGAGGCTGTTTCTAGCCCTGAGGCAAATAAATGGCTTAGTGCCATGAATTATGAGATGCAATCCATGTATGATAACCAAGTTTGAAACCTGGTTGATTTACTTGAAGGTGGTAAGACCATTGGATGTAAATGGGTTTTCAAGAAGAAAATCGACATGGATGGCAATGTGCATACTTATAAAGCACGGCTAGTAGCAAAAGGTTTCAGACAGACTCAATATGTTGATTATGATGAAACTTTTTCTCCTGTAGCCATGCTTAAATCCATTAGAATTCTAATTGTCATAGTCGCATATTATGACTATGAGATATGGCAAATGGATGTCACAACAGCTTTTCTAAATGGAAATTTACTTGAGGACGTGTATATGATGATACAATCATTAAGGGTTTGTTCATCCTGAGACTTCTAAGAAGGTGTGCAAGCTTCAAAGATCTATTTATGGATTAAAGCAAGCTTCTCGGAGTTGGAATCTTTGTTTTGATGAAGCAATTAAGGAATTTGGTTTCATTAAAAACGAAGATGAGCCTTGTGCATACAAGAAGGTCAGTGGGAGCGTGGTTGTTTTCCTAGTGTTGTATGTTGATGATATATTACTCATTGGAAAGGACATCCTAACCTTGTAGAGTTTCAAGTTTTGGTTAGGGAAGTGTTTCTCAATGAAGGACTTATGAGATGCAACCTACATCTTTGGGATTAAGATCTATAGAAATAGATATAAAAGGCTGATCGGTCTAAGTCAGAGTGTTTATATTGATAAGGTACTTGAATAAATTCAATATGTAAGACTCTAAAAGAGGGTCATTACCAATGTCTCATGGTATAAATCTCAGCAAGACTCAATGTCTGAAGACTAATGATGAGCGAGAGCACATGAATACGATTCCATATGCATCAGCTATTGGATCTATCATGTATGTCATGTTATGCACTCGACCTGATGTATCATATGCTTTGAGCGCAACAAGCAGATATCAGTCTGATCCTAGTGAGAGTCACTTGATAGGAGTAAAGAACATTCTTAAGTACTTGAGAAGGACTAAAGAAGTGTTCTTGGTATATGAAAGTTTGGAATACGAGCTTGTTGTAATTGGTTACACAGATACAAGTTTTCAAACTGATATAGATGACTTCAGATCGCAGTCTGGATATGTGTTTTGTAACGACCTTAAAAATCTAACTCGTGCCACGTGCCATTTCAGGGTTGTATGTGGGACCCACTCGTCGTGATCCGTATGTCCAAATCTCGGGTATAGACACTAAGGTATGTTATTTTTGTATAATGCTTATATTGTTTATTATACAAAAGATTGAACAATTTAAAATAATTAATTTCATAAATGCGTAGGTAAGAGCTTACCTCGAGTTTCGTGTTAGTTGGCGATGAGTCGAGGTTGAGATTGGGTTTAATTTGGTGTAAGCTTGGTTAAATATGGCAAGAGAATTGGTTTGTGAGAGTTGGGTATGTCATGGACGAAGTTAAGATTTTTGGGATTTTAGCATGACCAAAACCAGTATTTTCGATAATTTATGAAGATGAACTATTTTGCCGAGAGTTTGATTCAATTTGGTAGAAAACGGG
Source organism: Stephania cephalantha (assembly GCA_039657325.1). Taxonomy (NCBI): domain Eukaryota; kingdom Viridiplantae; phylum Streptophyta; class Magnoliopsida; order Ranunculales; family Menispermaceae; genus Stephania; species Stephania cephalantha. The sequence continues at coordinate 8,716,227 of CM077573.1, read as the reverse complement.
ATCGAAAACGAGCACCAGAAGTCCAAACATGTCAAAATAGGACTTTCGGAAATTAATAAATAAAAAGAAATATAAGGGTTTATATATAAATATATATAAAACATGAAATAAAAATCACAAAAACCTCATTTGCTTTCAATTGAACGATCAATTCGTTCGTTCCCTTAACCCCTCAATATGCGTTTTCGCTCGCAGAGCTCCCGACATTCGATTTTCGTCCGGTTTCTTTCTGGAAAATCGTAGAGGATCGCCAGACGATCAATTCGAGCTAAGTTTCTGCGGCGAAACAAGGTATTCAAATTCGTAATTTGGCAAATTCTCAATGTCATGCATTTTTCCTCAATTCAATTTGAATTCTCGCGAATTTTCAATTTCTTTCGCGGGGTTTCGATAGAAATTGGTATGACTTGTCGTTAATTGGTGTATTGGATTGATTCGCGTCAATTTGGGATAAATTTCACCAACGTTGGTTAGGGTTTTGATGATTTGAATTAATGCAATTCAGTTGATAACTGTTTTAGAGATGTTTTATACTTGATATTTGACTCCACGAGCCGTGGAAATATTTTGGTATTGGTATCGAGTGGTTTCGTGACATTTATTATTGAGTTTTGAGGATTTTATTGCGAAAATATTGATTTGGAGACATTTTCTAGTTGAAAATAAATAATGTTTGTCAAGTAGACATGTTATATTAGAAAATTCGTGACTACTCCATTTGTGATTCGATTTGAGCATTCTTAGAGTCTATGGAAAGTACGTCATGAGTACTACAAGTTCCTTCTTGGTTGTCATAACAAATTATGAGGTTTTCAGAGTTAAAACCGTAACTCTAGTGGGCTAGTTGATAATACTTTGAAATTATTATAAAGTATTATTTTTAGAAATAGTTCTCGAGCGTACTTTGGTCGTAGTATTTGTATGGTTTAAGAGTTCTAAACCAAGGATATTGGACTTGAATTGATACTAAATGATATCATGAAATCTAAGGAAGAGATAAAGAGGTTCGAGAACTTGGTTTGGAGTGTTGGGAGGCCGGATATGTTAGGAATAAACGTGCGAATCAAGGTAAGTAAATCAGCTAGGAAATTGTACAATAATCTCATTTTAAGCTATTGAATATTGTTGTTCATTGCTTTGATATATATCCTTGGAATTCCATTCTAATTGAGTTGTCCGAGGGCAAGTGAGTCAACGGTGGTCTTTGGAAGGAGTGGCGGGCTGAGGTAACATACCAGCATCATGACCTCGGGATGCATTGCCTTCGGTTATCTTGATTTTGACGAGGTGTGAGGTCTTACCGTGGCTATTCCAGGAAGTCTCACTATCTCGTGGGTTTTGGGCTTGTGAGTGTACCAAGTCCTAGAACCTGAGTCTTGATGTTTTGACAAGACTCAACGACTTATTCATTGGGACTACTTGCGCCTCTCTGTTTGCATCTTTATACACTCATGTATCGATTGCTTCAAATTTATTTACAGTCTTTTATTTATTCATGCGTCCTTATATCTTTCTTGTTATCTGCATGAATATGGACTGATTTATTTATTTCGAAATGTTGTTTAGTATCCTACCGGCGTTACTTACATGGGCTCGTTATTCTTGTGTTTAATTGAGTGCAGATCCGCAATCGAGTAAGGGAAAGGGGCCAGTACTAGGAGATTTATTGTGAGGACTTTGGAGCGACCTTCTCTCTCACATTTTTGTAGGTTTTGTATTACTTATGTATATTATTTTTGTCACATGGGATATATGGGTTTTGTGAGATATTTTAAGACATGGAGTATATGCGGGGTTTTCCACACTCTAGGTTGTCCTGACCGATTTGTGTAGAGTTGTTTAGATTTGTTTAAGTTGAAATCGCTTCCGCATAAACTTTGATAACTTACAAATTTGAATAACTCACTATAACTAATGAAATATGGTTAGGAAGACTGACTAGGCTTGCGTTGACGTCGCGAGGATTGACTCGGGGTCCACGTAAGTCTAGGCCGGGCGGGGCCTAGTTTGGGTTGTGGAATTGGGGCCGTCACATGTTTACTTTGAATGGAGGCGCAGTGAGCTGGAAAAGTTCGAAGTAAGAAATTGTCGTAGATTCTACAACAAAAGTTGAATATATTGCAACGTCTGATGCAGCTAAGGAGGCAGTTTAGATCAAAAAGTTCATCTCAGAACTTGGTGTGGTTCCGAGTATAGCTAACCCCATTTGCTTGTATTGTGACAACAACAGGGCGATAGCACAGGCCAAGGAACCAAGATCACACCACCGATCCAAACATATACTTCGACGTTTTCATCTCATTCGAGAAATCATTGAGAGGGGAGACGTGAAGATTTACAGAGTTCGTACAGAAGACAATGTTGCAGATCCTTTGACGAAGACTCTTCCATAAGCGAAACATGATGGTCATGTTAGGTCATTAGGTATTAGATATATGAATGATTGGCCCTAGTGCAAATGGGAGATGTTAAGGCATGTGCCTTAGGTCAATCTACAAACATTATTTATCTTATAATTTTAGATAATAAAATAAAGGTTTTATTTGATGTTTTATTATAAGTGATTGCATGTTTACCTTATAGTAAGATCCATTGGTATTTGTTGAAATATCCTAAATGTCACTAGTCGGTCATTATAATGAGAACTATAATGAATTAAGACTAGTGTGAATCTTGATTGATGGTCATGTGATGATCATGTGTATAGGGATACGAATCAAGATCATGAGTACTTGTTAGGGAATAAGGTACTGGACCGACCCACTATGAGAACACCACATGGATTAAGTCATAGGTGTACTCATGATAGGTATCTCATTTAGTCATTCAACTTGAGATTACCATAGACTTCAATATTAGGAGCATGATAATTTGGCACAATCAAATGTTGTCTTTAACCGGACAATTATAAAGATTGTGATTGGTTATCATGTGAATAATATATAAAGGTGTGTAATCAAGATAGAATTTGTCACTCTCGTATAGAGAGAGATATCAGTTGATCCCTCAATAAGATAAACTGATAATGGTCAAGTCCATGTGAATTGATATGATCAATGTCACTTGGATGTTTTTCAGTTTACCTAAAGATCGAGACTAGTACAATTGAACATTAAGGGTGACTTTTCATGCCTTATGTTTAATTAAAGGATATCGCACAACAAAATGATATGATATATGTTATTAATTAGGTTGTATCGATGTTGATATTCATGCTACTTAGGAAGTCATAATGCATTGCCAGAGACCGCTTATGACTTGTGTAACAAAATGGTTTTTGGTTCACTGCCAACGTCGCATGAACCTATGGGTCGCACACAAAGAATGGTTTTGCACAATTTCAATTGGTCCAGAGTAATGAATGTTATATGATAAAATTCATGACATAAAAGCTCTTACGATTTGTTGTATGATAACTTATTAATAGGGGCGTATGTGTAATTTGCTTAAACTGCATAAATACAATAGTTATATTACGAATATGATTTTAAGTGAGGGCTTATCTACACATATAAAAAAAGGTGGAACCTTAAAAACGAAATAAGATTTTTTCGTTTTACAATTTTCGAGTTCTCTGGATTTAGGGATAGAAAGAAAAATCGTTTTCAATCTCTCTTGGGGCTAGCACTCCAAATTGTGGTCACCGTTCGTGTGTGGATTTCTGATAAAGGACGCGCACTTGAACGTCTTGAAAATCGAACAATCAAAAGGAAATTACGGAATAAGGTATGATTTACTTTTGTAGATTTAGTTTAATGGAACTTATTTTCGATCCTGTTGGGGTTTTTCAAATTTTGTTTGAATTTATCGCTGCGTATAAACCCCAAAACCCAACATGTGGTGGAGCCCTACCATCCGAAGAGGATTCTGAGACATCTTGGCCACGTGTAATTTATACAGACCCACCGTACCGCCCATTGGAAGCACACCAAGGCCCATCTGCACTCAAATATTCTGTCAAGTACGGGTCCCAACAAGACAATTGGGAGCGTTGGCGTAACCATTTTTTGGCCCCTGAAGTTCGAGGTGAGAAGGCACAATTTGAGTTCTTAGCTACACCGGACTATCTACCTTGGTTCTTAAAAGTGTCACACCCAGTGATCGAGAACCCGAGCCTTGAAGATGAAGACCTTGTTGCCACAACTATCACTGGCAATGAGCTATTGGAGGTATTGAATATGTTTTGAGTTTTATGTTGATGTGTTCAAAATTAATTGAAACCCCGTAATTTTTAACGTTAACCTATTTGTTTTGTTTTCATCAGCGTAATAGGCGTGTGTTGGATGCGTCACTACGATGGATGGACTCCCCGCCGGAGTTGTGTACGTTAGAGTCTGCAAGGAAAATGGCGAGTGACGTCGTCAATTTCCTGTCAAGGAGGAGTCTCGGTCCTACCACCACCACTACCACTACCACCGCCGCCGCCGCCACTGACACATCAGCCCCTACCCAACCAGGCCCTAAGTAGTCCCAACACGACAACACTTCTACACAATCAAAATCCACCTCAGGTAATGCTCCACCGCCACCGATCGATGCTCGCCCCCCAAAGTGAATACTTGGCAATGAATACACTACGAAGAACTTGAAGAAGCCAAAGCAATGAGGGAACTAACTTGTGATTGTAACTTAATTTGTTGTACTTTATTTTGGTTTATGAAACTTATTGAATGTTGTTGTGTTATTGTTTGAATTGTTGTAGTTTATTTTAGTTTACGGAACTTGTTGAATATTGTTGCCTTATTGTTTGAATTGTTGAAGTTTATTTTGCCAAATTCATCAAGTCTTCATTGTTGTGTATATTGTTGAATGTTACTGTCCTTTGTTGTTTGAATGTTTGGTGATGTGAATGTTGTGTGATGCATGTGAATTCCGCTTAAATAAGGTAGTTTTTTTGTAATTAGAACAAAGTCTCGGTCAGTCAGGTCCGAGACTGCTAGGCTAATCTCGGTCCTCAGGACCGTAACTGTTCAGGAACTTACGCCTATTTGTTACTGAGAGATATGTTTTATTCCATTTGAAACCAAGATTAGGGTTAATCTCGCTTCAACAGAAGCGAGAAGTTAGCTACTTTCTCGGTCTTAAATGACCGAGACAAAGCAATAAATTTCGGTAACCAAATACCGAGTTTTATGTTCAATACATTGTTTGGTCTTATTTCGATTAGGCGTGTCCGACATGTAAGCGGAAGTCTCGTTCATGGAACTCCGAGATTCATGGGTGATTCTCGTTGGTCATTGGCCGGGAGTTGTGTACACTACTTAATTTGGTATTGTATCGGTTGGTTGTGAACGAGTATGTAGAGCCCAGCTCGGTTGGGAGTGGACGAAACTTTGTTTATAATCTCGGTGCGTGTGTACCGTGATGTAACCTAATTTCAAAAATTAAGTAATTACTCGGTATGTAGTAAGCGAGAAGACGATGCCACTCTCGATTACTGGATGGCGAGATCTTGGTTTAGCTCTGGGACTTGAGGTACCGAGATTAAGTTCTGATACAATTGGATAAAAAAAACATGCAACGAAACCAAAAATAAATTGAATCTTGCACCAACGCTCGTAATAGATCAACAAATAACACATATTCTATGACAATAGTAGTGCAATGTAGTAACTAACGACATAAACAATAGCGTAAACTATACTAAAACATTCTTTTTACAATCAATATTCTTAAGGCGAAGCTAAGTCTACTACGGAAGGTGTGCCTAGCTGAGAAGTCACCACCAGCATGATTTCTCTAATTATGATTCCATCACGTCAACCTTTAACGCACTCCTCATCATACCTTTCCCACGATGGATATAATGATGGAAGCGGTGCATTCACAATCAACTTCACCTATAAAATACAAAGTACAACAAAGAATACATTATCAAATAAGTCAAAATTGATAAAAACATCATGTAAAGTACAAATTAATGTACGAACGTACCTTAACCCAATGGATGTTCCTATCATTAATCATGCTAATAATAAGCCGACTATCGAAAGATGGTGGTGGGACATTACGTAGAGGAAGAAATGTGGAGCAACTATCATGCGAGAGGTTTATGAGAATGACGTTAAAGGTCGTTGATATTAACATCCCATGTCCAGAAGTGTCAACCATTCGTCAAAAGAGGCACCAACCCGATCATCCAAAACAGTTTCACCTTCTCGTAACGTTCCAAGTACTTCCCGCCAAAGAGATTCATATCCCGTTATCTCATCGAACATCCTTCTACGTACTAACCTCCAACCATTTACATCGGGGAGTCCAAGCCTAGAGGCAACACATCGATATCTACAATTACCATCGCCCATCACATCAATAGTGCTCTCAACGTATGACAACCAATTCGGTTGTATGCAATAAGAAAAACCAACCTTAGATACACCTTGGGTCACCCAACGTGTTCGACGTATTTTAGGCCCTCCTTTATTTTGCTTCTTCCTCGAACTAGATGCCTCTTCTTTCGATAGTACATACTCAAACCCGCTTGGCAATCTTGTCGTCGAAGTATATTCTTCATCGTGTTTCCTCTTTGCTCCTTTATTATTTCCTTTGTTCAGCAAACTTCCAACTGTAGACCTCAGTGTCATTCCCTTTATCTTCATTTTTATAGGTGGGACAACTCACGGTGTAGATGAAGGCCGACTAATCTCTCTCGAGCTACTGAATAATCCTAATGCGATCGTCCTCGTCAGTGCAAGCATGAAACTTTTCCAACACTCTTTGAATCTCATCGTTCGCATTGTACCCGGCTCGATCCACAGGATTCTTTGGTACCATACTCAACTTTCGCTAGTATACATGAATGTCTTCGAGCGGGATGGGTGAACCAACAAATTAATGGAAGTTTATCTCGTGTGCACAAGGAAGACTATGCGTGGTACGTATCTCACAACCACAATGAGCAAAGTCATGTCCAACATCTTCTCCACATTCCAATTCATCTCTAATTAACTTAAGCACGCTTTGAGAGACATTGTGACGGCCCCTCTCCTAATTTAGGGCACCGCCCGACCTAATCTCGTAATTAAGCCCTAATCATATCCACGCATGACTTAACTACGTATTAGTCAGCCTTTACAACCTAGACGCCTCTTTTCTCGTGTTCAAGATAAGTAATACACTAGTCCTACCAGTTTATAAAATTTAGAGTTAATTAAAACTTTTTATTAAATTAATTAATTAGCGGAAGTCTTATTGATTATGCAGAAGCAATTAGTAACTTATGCGGAAGCCATTTATAAAATCCTAAGTGTGGAAAACCAGGAAATGACATCACATATATAAAGTCCTCAAAATGCAGTGAAACAGTAAAATAGTCTAAGTCAAGTCGGGGAAACTAACGCTCAACCCAATATACAACCCCAAATAGTATATGAAAGACATATATAACATATACAATCAAAATACCAAAAGAAGACCTACAATCGATGCAGTGACGCGCGCGGCTCGGGGATAATCGCCGATTTTCTCTTTGCTCACTGTTGTAGACGACTCTGCACCACCGTCATAAAAAGAACGATGAGTACAAGAATAAAACAAGTAATCCCCGATGACAAGTTTAATTTTCATTTCCAAATATTCAAATGGTATTTAAAAGCATATAAATGGGAAAACTGGAAAATAAACCATATGCGAGTAAATACCAGAGTTAAACAAGTGATACTGACACTAGGCTAAGTAGTGGTGATTTAGGTCAAGTCGGCAGTGAAACATGTCACTCCGACTCAATAATTATATAGCACAAGGGACTCTAACCCAAGTGTTACCAGGGACTCTAACCCCGGTGTGTAGACCACCTTAAGGACTCTAACCCCGGGTGTCATACAGTGTCAAGTAACATGTGCCGACATCCCCAGGGACTCTAACCCCATGAGTCGCGCACACCTCGATCGAGTACGGGACCTAAATGCGAAAACTACTTTTAAAATTTCAAGAAATGCCAAGTATGAATTGTCAAGGCATAGGCACATCTACACTCCTAAACAAATAAGGAATACAAGTCATCTTAAACATTTATAAGATATTTTACTAGCCTAATAGCATGCTATTTATCATTCAATTCACATTTAAAACAAGAATAGACATAGCATGGGATAGAATCAATGAATCAAATCAAATTAATAGATATCATGCAAACTAGACTCATCAAATGAGCATAGACACAAAGAACACATGATATAAGAATACAAAGGCAAAATAGTCAAAAGGACTATGCAAGGACAACAATTAATAAAAATGAAATGCCAAGTAAAGTTGTCATTGGGTATACTCACCACAACAAAGTAAAGTCCTAGCTTTACTGGCCTCCCGATACTCCAAATCTTGTATTCGCTCTCCCGTGCCCTTTTCCTAGGTTCCTGAGTTTGGCGTCTCATTAGTTCAAATATAGTGGGTTTAAGCTCAATTTAGTGTGTTTATTATGTATTCGAATTGGTTCAATAGACTTTAAATCAATATTCATAAATCAGCCCCTAAAGACTAAATTAAGTTTCAATTTTAGTCCTACATTTTAATACACTTTTAGGCATGAAATTATCCGAATATCTAAATTCTTCATCAATACAATTATTGTTGGTCTCTCTCTTTGCTTTCCGGAAAGGTTTAGTTTTCAAAAATCTAATTTAAAATGAAAGAGATGTCATCTTTTTACTAAACATATGTCTAATTGAAATTTAATCCGACCAACAGATTTAGAAAATCTATTTCTCCTAATCTATAGTTCCTAAAAATGTAATTTTTGGTCACAAGGCAGAAAATATACCCAAATACGACATACTAAAAGATCGGCTTATTTGGATAAGTAGTTAGGGAGTTATGCCCTTAACAAATTTAGTTTCAAAACTTTCCTTTTTAATTCCAAAGGTGCTGTTTGTAGAGCATGTTTGGATATAAAAACATTTGAATCAGAATACCTTCAATTAAGCAAAGTTATTCCTCTTTAAATAAGATTTCCAATGCCACTAGTTTGGATCAATTTGGATCTAAAATGGGCAGATTATGACTAAATTACCCAGGTTGATTCCTAATACAACATGCAGAATTCTAGTTTTGGTGTTGCAACTTCAAAAATTCATATCTTTATGATTTCAAAACCAAATTAAGAACTTCAATATAGCTAGATTATCAGCTTGAAATGAGAAATCTAAATATATAAATCAATTGTAAATACTCAATCATCTACCATCTAAAATTAACCTAAAACCAGAACTTGTTCTAATTTCAACTAAAAAGATGTGTACCTAGTTGATGTAACACCCTAGCTTGAGAATTTCTCACCAACTCTCATGGATTCCTTCAACACCTTGATGATTCACTCCTCTCCAGCAATTCCTTCTTCTTCTCCAGCAAAAATGAATGAGTGATTTGGTTTGCATGTTGTTTGATCACTAATGTTATATATATTAAGGTAATGTTTCTTCTTAGCCCTTGATCTCCATGGATTTATGTATCCCGTGGAATATCTAATGGTCCACCTCTTGCAATATATCCCACTAACTCAATCTCAAGTGACACCATTTTATTACCCACCTAGTTCCTAGATGTGCCAATGTGTATCTCTAGACCAATCTTATGCTTTCTATTTAATTTACTCAACTATAGGCATTTAATTTGATTTACATTAACAAACACAACCATAAGCTTATAAGTAATTCCTTATTTCATATTAGTATTAAATAAGACTTACCAAAATGCTAACTAACCGGTTCCCCGGCTCGCACGCTACTCGAGGCTTGTCCCCGCTCTCGTCTCGACGCCTACCACTGTACAAACCGACTTAGTAAGTCTACACAATACATAACACTAGGCATACATCAATACAAAAATACAATATACCTCGGCCACGTGCCTCGGTCGGTGCATGTATCACAGTGTAAGTCCCACGTCAAGGGTCGGTGATCCTGATTAAGGAATTAAAACGGGGGTTAGAGATTTCGGCCGTGACAGACATATCCATGCAACCGACGATACAAAGTGTCAACATATTCATGTTGCACCACATTCAAACTGAGCTCAAATGATGCCTTGATGTTGTTATGTTGGATCCTAAGAAGACCATCAACCACATTCCACAAAGTCTCAAAATTTGTCTGACTATTGCCAAGATGTAGCTTCGGAGTGGAATGCGCAGACTCAACCCTCTACGTTGTTGTTTCCCCAAAGTGCATAATTCGATCTGTCCATGCCGATACATATTTTTCCTTGTACATCTTCACCCATATGTTATCCAAGTAATCAATAAGACATTTCACAATTCCGAACTCACAACGTAAGTCATTCATCCTAAGTTCAAATGATGCCTCCGACTTAGCATACAACACGCTCGTCCACCTATCCATGAAACGAGTGAAGCCTTCATTATCCCCAAACATCTTCTTAGTCTTGACCAATACTATTTTGTCGATGTGCCAAGAGCAAATAAGGTAAGACGATGTTGGAAATACTTATTCGATAGCACTAATAAGGCATAACTCCCGATTCATAACAATCACATCAGGTTTAGGCCACCCGTTCAATATAGATCTCAAGTTCTCAAGTGCCCAAACATAATTTGCATTAGTCTCCGATGATATGAAAGCAAACCCAATTGAGAACGTCAAATGCGTCGAAGTGATGCCAACTATCTCCAATAACGGCATTCGATAACTATTAGTTTTGTATGTGCAATCCGTCAGAAGAACCGACAGGAAACACCGTAGCAACTTGATTGAATCAGAATGTGACCAAAATAAATCAGTGACGACATTCGTCTCATGATGCTTCCTATGCCACGACATCCACTTATTCTTCTCCAATATGTGCTATAGTTGTTGCATTTGAGTCCTCCCATCCGCATCCTCAATTCGATATTTTTGTCATGCATTATATATTGTCCGCATAGTCGAAACATTATTTACATCCTTTTGCTTCAACATGTTGATGATATCTTTTGGCTTTACATTCCCCTTAGTCATCTACACCACAACCACCTGCACACCCGTATCCAATCTTCCTGCAAATGAGTGGTCGTCCAAGTTTTTGGCGGGGTCGTGATTGTGCTTCTCACACATGACAATGACTTACTGCAAAGAATCCACATTTTCCTTGATGTTAATAAGAAAAGGGCACCCACATTTCTTTGTACCAGTTTGAGTCCTTGTATTTTCCTCCTCCTCTTCAGTTCTTGGTGTCAAAGCAAGTTTTGCCTCTTTGGCTTTCCCTACTCTTTATGACATTCCCCTAAATGTACCGGACCTCTCACATGCAAGTTTGAACCTTCCCCTGCGCTTAATCCCTCCGACATCGAGTGCTTCGTTACTAACACAAACTTGTTTACACGACCAATCATTTGAAGCCGTGAAATAGCCAATTCTCTAGATAGGAATGACCTACAAGGAGTAAAAGCATCCTTGTAGTCTGGAAATAACGTCGAAATCGACATTACATGCAATACAAACATTGAACCATAAGTACTCAACACCAATACACAGCAAATTCACCAAAAAAACTTCAAAACCACATTCTCGGTAGTACATGTTCGCGACTGGAAACTAAGTGTCATTCATGGGAAACCGAGAAGTATGGAAGTGTCTCGGTACGCAATGACCGAGACGCTTCTATATGTTTCGGTCACATCTTGACCGAGATTTATGAATACGTCTCGTTGGCCAATGATCGAGACTTATCTGTAAGTCTCGGTCCTGCGGGGCCGAAACAATCGAGTCCGTGCAAAAACATGAAAAATAAATTAGAAAAAACACAATAAATAACAACAAACACTACAAGAAATTTGAGCTTTTACTATAAATTTGACGAATCATTTGTCACGGTTTAAAATAAGCGTATCCAATAGGCGTTTTAGTGACGGTACATTAATCGTAAACAAAGATTTTATACATTAACACTTATTTTTGTCACGATTTAGATTTTGCGTGATGAAAAGAAGCCTTAGAGACGAACATGTTTCCATCACAAAAAGGTAAAAAAATTTCGTCACGTAAAGTGTGTTTGCTCACGATCATTATTCCGTAACAAAAGAAAACACAATTTTTTATGCACGAGCGAAACCCCCCGCAACCTCCTTCCCATTTTTTTTTCCATTTTTTTGCGCGAAACCCCCGAAATTGTTTCCGCCCTTCTCGTCCCACTCCTCCAACTCCTTCATCCGCCCTACAACAAACACCAATCATCCTCCTCAAGCCTCCGATCCGCCGTCGTCGTCATCCTCGTCGTCGCGCCTCCACTTCGTCGTCGTCGCACCTCGCACTCCTCCTGCCTCTACTTCGTCGTCCTCTTCCCTGGTCGCTGGTCGTCATCCTCTTCCCTGGTCGTCATCCCCTTCCCTGGTCGTCATCCTCGCGCCTCCTCCCTGGTCGTCCTGCATCTCGCCGACGCCTCACCTCGCGCCTCTGCTCCCTGGTCGGCCAGTGCCTCTGTCCCTGGTCGCTGGCGGCCGGTGCCTCTGCTCCCTGGTTCGCTGGTCGCCTCTGCTCGCTGGTCGCTGGTCGCCTCTGGTCGCTGGTCGCTGATTCGCTGGTCGCTGGTTCGCTGGTCGCTGGTCGCCTCTGGTCCCTGGTCGCTAGTCGCTGGTCGCCTCTGCTCCCTGGTCGCTGGTCGGCGCCTCTGCTCCCTGGTCGGCGCCTCTGCTCCCTGGTCGCTGGTCGGCGCCTCTGCTCCCTGCTCGGCGCCGCCGCTCCCTAGTCGACAAAAATAAAGGTAGACTTCCACCTCCATGGCCGATGCATAAAACTGGCAATGTATTTTCTCCATGAACTGCCTTTTTGAAATCACAAATGTTTGATGCTATTAAAGCCAATCCAACTGAAATCATGCTTTTTAGATCTGTAAACAAAGAAGAATTTGATTCACAAACCCAAATTTTACTCGACTCCTTAAATTGACAAAGAAGAATTTTGCCTCAGTACCAATCTCTAAATGTAGGGAAAAAATTGCTAGCTGTTACATTTCAACTAACAAAAAGGAGATTTAAAGTAAGTAATAGCCTAGATAATCAATCACCATTTCACCAGCACAACTTGGTTGAGAAATAGACAACACCTGCAAAGATCTCAAGAACAAATTAAATAGTATATAACATGCAGGTGTACTTTCTTAAATTGTCAATGATATCAATGACGAATCAGAGGTACAAGAAGATTAGCATAGTTACTAGTATCAGTTAAAACTTTTTAAAATTATCAATCAAACAATTGTGACGAAACGTACCCCAATTAAACGCTATTCTACACTCAACATACATTTTCTTCATCTTCAATGAAGACATGGGAATTCCGGGCTTGGATTTTTGATAATTTAAAATACTAAGGTGTAGTACAACAAAGGCGATGATTTTTTATCTCTAAATTTTTTATTAGTGTACATTTGATCGCTGAATTTTTATTGTTATACATTTGATCCTTGAACTTTTGAGTTTTTGTGATTTTGATCCCTAAGTTTAAATTTTCTATGTTTTTGAGGGAATTTATTTTTTATTTTTTACTTTTGTTGGCCAATGTGAGTTGTTCGATTTAAGAGTATAAACTACTTTGCTTTTTTTGACTAGTCACACAACACTCTTATTACCCACATCGTTGAAATTTGATACTTTAAATGATGGAAAAACTAAATGTATATCTTTGTTCGATTTAGTAATAGATATTAATAAAAATTTAGAAACCAATACCATGAAGTATACAAAGTTTAGAGATGAAATGATGAATTTTGCTTTATTAATATTATGAGAATTAAAAATAAATTTTCTATTTAAAAGTGAATACTGTCAAATGGCGATGGCCTCTCGATACAAGGTTGTGAATTTTCTTACATTCCTACAATGTGTGTATTTGGTATGATATTTCATATTTATTTTACCAAGAAAAGCATGTCATGATCAACATTATAATGCATTAGAATAATGTATTGAGGTAATTGCTTAATCGTTGATGTTATAGTTGTTTGTAATTTCATGTTCGTACACTTGCTAGGGATGATTAATATATTCTATTGTAATAATCTTAATTTATTTGTGTTAATGTCATGTTTGATAATCCCAAGCGAAATAATGGATAAGAGTTGGATATCTTTAGTTGATCGAAATTCTCAAGAATGTATAGATGGGTATGAACAATTTTTAGATTTCCCTTATGCCAATAACGGAGAAAGGAAAAAATTTATTGCCCATGCAAGGAGTGTTGCAATAGATTTTTAAAGTCAAGAGAAAATGTTAAAGGACATCTTATTTTAAATGGATTCTTAAATCATTACAAAAATTGGATTTATCATGGAGAATCTAATACTCCTTCAGATTGTTACTAAGATAATGAAGAAAGACATAAATCGTTTCATGATGATATGGTTGGAATGGTACATGATGCATTTGAGATTCCTAATATTGATGATGCGAAGACTGGAAACTCGAGTGAATCTACACAAGTGTTTGGACCTAATGAAGAAACCAAATCCTTTTTTAACCTTATAAAAGATGCGAACAACCATTATATCCAGGATGTGAGAAATTCAAATCAACTTTCATTCATTGTACGGATGTTGAGCTTGAAAGTAATGAGTGGTTGGATGAGATAAGTCGTTTACTTTGTTGCTTGAGTTGTTGATAGAACCATTTCCCGAAGGCGTCCGATTACCTAATTCATATTACAAAGCAAACAAAATGACCACAGATTTGGATTTTACTTATAAAACATGGGATGCATGTCCTAATCATTGTATGTTGTTCAAAGATGAAAATAAGGATATTGATGAATGTGTTATTTGTCATGCATCAAGGTATAAGGAAGATGATTCTAATGATCCAAATACAAGTAAAAATACAATTGCAAATAAAAATGGGGGAAAGCGAGTTGCACATTTACTCATGTGACCAACTTAAGAACATCCACCTTCATGATTGTTATTTTGAACATTTACTCATCTCCTAAACTTGACAATTTATTTTGTCATTGAGTTGAATGACATTTGCTAGCTAAACTACTATTTCAAGAATTGTTAATGCTTTTAGTGTATGTTGACCCTCTAACTTTTGATGATTTTTTGAGCTTTTTACTATTTTATGTTCTATACAAATGAAACTCATAAATTTGCACCAATAATTTAAGCACTATGCATGTTTGAATATATTTGAGTTAGATGATTATTTGATGCATGTTGAAGTTTGCACAATGTTTAAAATTTTTTGTGAATCTTTAATTTAAGGGCATGTTCTGCTAAAATTTTGGTAATACATTATGGTTCACTAAAGAAGAATGTATTTGACTTGTAGAATTATTTGATGCAAGTGGAATTTTTAAGAATCTTAAATTTAAAGGGAGGTTTTGCTGGAATTTCTGTAATACATTATGATTCATGAAGGTGATTATATTTGACTTGTAGAATTATTTGATGCATGCGAAAGTTTGCAAAATGTTTAAAATTTTTTGCTAATCTTTAAATTAAGTGAAGGTTCTGTTGAAATTTTATTACTACGTTATGATTTATTAAAGATTTTTTTATTTATATAAGTGTTTAAGTGCAATTACTTATATTTAATTTTGTTTATGGATTGATGACAAGATTGGCGATATAAATTCAATACCTTATTCTCTTTTCCATTCCATCTCTTTCACTTTTTCTTGTTTTGAGCCTAATTGAATGCCCAATTCTAGCTTAGATATAATGGTGGAAAAGTAAGAATTGAAATGTTATTTAATGTTGTCATAAGATAGACAAGACCTTAGGTAGAGTTTAGTTGAAAAATTATTCTCGTGATTGGTTTGTCATAAGATAGACAAGACCTTAGGTAGAGTTTAATTGATTATTCAAAAGTGAACGATCAAAAAGATAATAATTTAAGTTTTGCTAGAATATCTTAAGTTACCTCCATGTGACCAACTTAAGAGCATCCACATTCATGATTGTTATTTTGAACATTTACTCATCTCCTAAACTTGACAATTTATTCTATCATTGAGTTGAATGACATTTGCTAGCTAAACTACTATTTCAAGAATTGTTAATGCTTTTAGTATATGTTGACCCTCTAACTTTTGATGATTTTTTGAGCTTTTTACTAGTTTATGTTCTATACAAATGAAACTCATAAATTTGCACCAATAATTTAAGCACTATGCATGTTTGAATATATTTGAGTTAGATGATTATTTGATGCATGTTGAAGTTTGCACAATGTTTAAATTTTTTTGTGAATCTTTAATTTAAGGGCATGTTCTCGCTAAAATTTTGGTAATACATTATGGTTCACTAAAGAATAATGTATTTGACTTGTAGAATTATTTGATGCAAGTGGAATTTTTGTAATACATTATGATTCATGAAGATGATTATATTTGACTTGTAGAATTATTTGATGCATGCGGAAGTTTGCAAAATGTTTAATTTTTTTGCTAATCTTTAATTTAAGTGAAGGTTATGTTGAAATTTTATTACTACGTTATGATTTATTAAAGATTTTTTTTATTTATGTAAGTGTTTAAGTGCAATTACTTATATTTATAACTTTGATATTTTAGATGCGCAATTGGATGAGACTTCAAAGGGTAAAGATGATGAACTGGAAGAAAGCTTCACATGGAGAAGAAATAGAAGAATCATGGAGTGAAAAGATTGAAGAAAACATGAATTTATTTTATTTTACTATGTTAGAATTAAGCCATGAAGAAACCTGTCAAAGTTTAATTTTATTTTGCTATGTTAGACTTCTAAATTAAGTATTATAATTTTTTTGGTACTTTGGATTCAAAATCACAAAAATCAAACTTTGAATAGATTGATAATGTTGGCCTTGTAATGCAAGTAAAGTAAATTCTAAATATTTTAATAGATGCAATATTTTTATATTGACAGATGCAAGATAGTTACAACAACTTTTATATAAATACTTTTTTTTTTTTTTTGTGACGGAGCAATGTACATATAAAATATTATTATTTTTTGTCACCAGTAGAAAGTCGTAACTACATGTATTTGTGACGGACAAAGTCTTGTGACGTAAAACATTTTTATTCGTTGTTTAATGAAACGTTTACGTCGTAACAAAAATGTATTTTTTATGACGTGCAATACTCCCATAATAAATATGTCAGAGATCCGTCATAAAAGGTATTTGTCACGCTAATTTTCATGACAAAAACGTTTTTGCAACGGAGTATACGCAACTTTAGTTTTTCCGTGACAATACCGTGACAAAAACTATAGGTGACGGAAAAACAACTTGTCCCTACGGAATCGAAGCCGTGACAAAAAGTATAATTTCTTGTAGTGAAATACCTCTTCTTGTACCTCATTTTGCACCATTGTGTACATTCGTCCATTTTAGGCTGAAAACAACTTCGGAATGGCCGAATCTACCAAACCCTACAATGAAAAACCAAATCATCAATGTCACTATTTTGAACAAAAAAACAGTTCATTCGAGCCTTTATATGGTTGTAAAACAATGTTACCTCGCTATCGGATGATGCGAAAGCCCAAGAATCGATACACGCTGGGCAAAAAAACGTGGCTTTAGGTTAGAGATGAGAGACAAATGAGGTGGGGTGCCTCAAAATTTGTTCCAATGTGTGTTGTGAGATTGTGGAGAGTTTATATGAAGGGGCAATAGTGTCATTTACATCAAAGTGTAATTTAGAGGGGGAATGACCAAAAAAATGGGTGCCTTCACCCATTGGTGGGGTGCCCATACCGACAAATATTTTGGTAAAAAGTCGGGGTGCCCTGAAAAATTGATGAGTGCCTAAAAAAATAGGGTGCCCTCAGTTGATGCCTATAGCGTGACACGGTTTTTTTTTTTGTGAAATTTGTGAAAATAGCCCAAAATGGTCATATCTAATGAAAAATAAACCCAACTTTTCAATATAAAGTATTTGTGGCCCAAATTAAGTTGTGAAATATTCAAATTACCCTCTATACAACCTAGATGGACCAAAATTATCTAACCCACTACATCACTTCCTTTTAGGCAAATCGTGGATCGTGAATAATAGGGGCCAAAAAAAAAAAACCCATAGACACGTTACATAGGACAGAATATGGGAAAAGCAACTCCTCTTGACATTTATTTTGAAAGAGCTTTCATATGGAATAGATCATCAAAATGCAGAAACTAGGAGGTTCTCTCAAACTGCTCTTACAAATCCCCAGAAACCACTCTCCCCAATCCCACCAATTCAAGAACCTCTTCTTCGATTGTTCTTCACAACCAAACCTAATCAAACACCTTCACAGATCACATCTCCATGAACACCCTTCTTTCTCTCACTCTCTTCTCAATTCTCGCCCTTCATGGCGACCCAATTCCTGCAATGTCTCGGATAGAATTCGCGGGTTTCTCGCAAACCCTAAGAATGTCTATTCCCAGAATTGGAGAAGGATCTTGTTAGACAATAAGGTTCAATTTCTGAGATCCCAGTTTCCGATGCGCAATTTTAACAATCTATCCGGCTCTTCGCATTTTGGATGGTAATTTATGCCCTCTATGATTTGATTGTTGGTTTTCGCTTCGATTGCTAATAATACTAAATAAAACCCTAGTGTTTCTTCTGTTTGAATTGCTTCTTGAGCTTGCATTGCACTCTTCGAATGCGGTTTTTAAGTGAGTTGTGATTGTTCTCAGGAGATCATGGTTTCCGTCTGCCGAGGGGACGGTTTGGAGACTCATTGCTGCCAATGCTGCTGTCTTTATGTTATGGAGGGTCGCGGATCCTTCATTTATGCGGAGGAATTTCACGGTCAGTTTGTTTTTTGGAGACTCATTGCTGCCAATGCTGATCTGTCTTTATGTTGCGAGTAGAGACGCATCGCTAATTTGTGCGGGCATGTGTGTATATGTGTTTTTGGATTGTTTGAGTGTTTAAATATGAATTCTCCACGTCTTCGCTTGAACAATTGGTTTTGGTTCTTTTTAGATGTTTAACTTATTATTATCTTCTTCATTTTCTTTGGTGCGAAAAAGGGCAGGAGATGTTAATTTGAAAAGGGTAGAATCTGTTTACGCCAGTTTATTGAGTTTGTAACTTAACAAGTCGTTAAGTGATTTTGTTTTAAAACTTGCGTTGTTGGTTTTGAGGTATCATTCTTTGTCAGGAACTTTGGGACCTTTGCCACTCCTACTTGTATTTACATGGATATATATATATATATATAGTCTCAAAACGGTTTCCGTTGTGAAATATGTTAAGTCATTCCGTATTTGATGTGATACAGGTTGTGTGTACCTATTTTTTTAGCTAGACTCTTACTCTTTCATGTCATTATGTGTAGATTTCAGTTGAAAACTTTAAGAATGGGCGCATTCACACGTTGATTACTGCTGCTTTCAGTCATATTGAAATTGAGCATCTCCTATCTAACATGATCGGCCTTTACTTTTTTGGAAATTCGGTAAGGATTGCATTTCCCTTTTCTCTTTCTTTAAATGGTAAGAGAGAGAGGTTCAATGTTCTTAACTTACTAGCAGGTAGCCTTTCTATTTTATTATTATTTTTTTTCACTCTGAAGCAAACATATATTTGAGCTGACACTTCAACAAGCCAGAACCTCAGTTGTGCCGCAAGCAACCATGCACACGTTTGTAGCATCTTGGTCCTAGAATTCGGATTATTTGTAATAGTGCTGTCTGTAAGATCTTTTAGTTTGATACTAAACCTGGATAAATTGTGTTAGGTTGCTTTAGGTGATATGGTTTTTGCAGGGTAACCGAGTGTTTTAGTATTTTATTTTCTGGAGATCGTTTGACCTAGCCTCAATTAATTTGGAATTGAGGCTTTGTTGTTGGTGGTGGTCATTTAACCTGGACTGAGTAAAGGATATTGAAGACATGCTGACTGTGTGTGCATGTTTCATGTATAGGCTATAGCATATCCCATAACTGGGAGTCTGGGAGTCGATATGAGTAATTATAATTTATCAAAATATTGCCTAGATATACGTGTTTTTGAAATTCCTGGCGGTTGGAAATAAATTTCAAATATTTGAAGTAGGCCTTTCATTCAAAAAGATGCTCTAAATTCATTTCTTCATTTTTGGACCTTTTTGTTCTGATAGATCTCAAATGTCTAAGATTCTTTCAGAAGATGATGGCACATTCTATCTGTTCTTGAAACTTGAACTATCAATGGACAATTGGCGGTAAAATGTGAAACATATACTGATATTAACTTATATTGTGCGTCTCCTTTCCTTTTTGGAACAAAAAAAGAAACTACTGTTGCGTTTTCTGTAAAAGCATCAGTCTATTACATGTCATCCGGATTATTGTGTTGATACTCAAATGGTAGAGATTATTTACAGTTGCTGGTAATAGATATAAATAAAACTAGCTTTGACAAAAACTAATCTATTAACTTGAGGGATTGTCTAAATATCAAAAATATCCTAAACTTTATAGGTTGTATCAATTATATCCTAACCTTTTCAATTTGGTTTCAATTCTATCCTCAATTAATTTGAGGCATTTTTTCTTCGAAATCAACTTAATCTTCTATTTTTTTTTTTTTTTTTCTTTTCATGATCATCCCCATTGATCAATTTATATCGAAATAATTTTAACCTTCGTGCTTAGATTAAGACAAATAAAACTTACTAGAAGGTTTATAGTTGTTTAATTTGACAAAAGAACTTTGTGCTTAGATTATGTATGTGATCGAGTAGGCATATATACACACACCTATGTGTGAACAATATTATGAAAAAAAGGGCCCAAATTAGTTGAGGATAGAGTTGAAACTAAATTGAAAAGGTTAGGATATAATTGATACAATTTGTAAAGGTTAGGATATTTGCTCTTATCATTAGGCCTTGTGTATATAATGGTAAGTATCCAAAAGGACCAAAACAACAACTACTATGCTTGGACTGAAAATTAAGGGATAAAGTTATAGTTCTCCCGCATAATTAGGGATATTGAGGGATTGAGATCCAATCTTCTTGCTCACCTCAAGAAAATGAATGGGCATTTTCTATTCCAAGCAGGGAAATAATTGTCCTGAAAGAAGTTACAATATTGTGTTCTTTAGCCAACACATCTGCAAGTTGGTCCTTAGGTGAGACTTAGGGTGTGCAAATCAAACTGCTTTTAGGTCTTTTTCTTCAGAAGGGCCTATCCTCTTTGGTCTATTTTTCTCTATCACGTTGTACCTGCTTATATATAATGTTGAAGCTTAGGGTGTGCAAATTAGGTCATTGTCAAGATTTTACTTGACATGCACCTTCTCTTCCATCTGTTTTATCCTATCATGTTATATACTGGCTTATGTGATTGTATTACTGTTCCATTTTGATGGTAGATTCTTTTCATTCAACCCCGCTTGATTTCTAGATCTTCCAAGATGACCGTTAACCACAACAACACATGGATCCCTAGTGTTGCTGCTCAAACTTTTTCTTAAGCCTTAGATCTTACTGCCTTATTCTGATTTTTGCTTCTCCATGTCACAAGTTACATATCCGGAAAAACGCATAGCCTGATCTGATACTGTCATACATTGAACCTGTGTCATCAGCATCGTTTTGGTCCTTATCCGTCCCCAAATTTCCCTTGAACAAGACACAATTCTTAGGATTGTTTTTTTAAGTAGCATAGTCATTTGTAGGCAATGTGTAATAAGCTGTAGACTAGATCCACCTCTTTGTCAAGTGGATTAAGCTTGAGTTGTAATCTGGATTAGATCTACCTCTTTGTAAAGTCTTTCTTCAAACACTTGAGCTAGTAAGACTTCAGACCAACTGATACAACCTAAGAGAATCTGTGAAGTTCCATCAAAATGCACCACTATTATCATCCGTTTCTCTTGTAAATCTCGTCACACTCAAATCATTTTCCACTTATGCCACTGCACAATATATGATCCATCAAATGTGAGGCAGCTTTCCTCAACAAGAACAACAACAACATAGCCTCAGTCCCAAATTAACTCGGCTACATGGATCAAACTTTTCCATTGTGCTCGATTAAGTGCAATTGATGGTGAGCTTTCCAAACCATTCAAATCCCTCCTAATTAATGCATCCCATGTTAACTTTGGTCTGCCCCTACCTCGTCGAATTTCTACGCTTTCTATTGAGTCAAGTTTTCTAGTTGGGGCATTTGTAGGTCGTCTTTGCGGTGACCAAACCACCGCAACCGCCTTCCCTAATCTTTGTATCAATTGGTGCTACTCCTACTTGTCTTTGAATTTATATATTTCTTATTCTATCTTTACGAGTTTTACCACACATCCACCTAAGCATCATCATTTCTCGCTGTTCATTTTATGTAATTGTTGTTGCTTTACCGCCCAACATTCACTTCCATAGAGCATAGCTGGCCTAATTGCGGTCCTATAAAATTTTCCTTTTAACTTAGTAGGAACATTTCGATCACAAATCACCCTGTTGCACTCATGCCATTTCTTCCATCCACTTGAATTCTATGTGTGATATCATTCTCAATGTTACCATCATTTTGTATGATTGATCCTAGGTACCTAAAGTGGTTTACCTTAGGAACTTCTACTTCCCCTAATTTTACCACTCCGTCATCTCGATGTCTAGTGTTTCTAAACTCACAATGCATGTATTCGGTTTTCGTCCTACTCAACTTAAAGCCTTTAGATTCTAATGTATTCCTCCGAGTTCTAATTTCTTATTCACTCCATCTTTAGTTTCATCCGCTAAGATAATATCATCTGCAAATAGCATACACCATGGTATATCCTCTTGAATATGTCTAGTTAGTTCATCTATAACTAAAGTAAATAGATATGGGCTTAAAGCCGATCCTTGATGTAGTCCTATCGTAATGAGAAATTCTTTTGTTGCTCCTCCAAATATCTTTATACTCGTTACTACTCCATCATACATATCCTTAATAGTGTCTATGTATCTAACATGCACTCTTTTTCTTTCTAGAACCCACCAAAGAACATCTCTAGGGACCCTATCATATGCTTTTTCTAAATCTACGAATACCATATGAAGATCTTTTTTCTTTTCTCTATATTTTTCTAACAATCATCTTACAAGGAAAATCGCCTCCATAGTTGACCTCCCAGGCATGAAACCAAATTGGTTCTCTGATATTGTTGTTTCTCTCCTTAGCCTATTGTCAATTATCCTCTCCCAAAGTTTCATAGTGTGACTCATAAGTTTAATTCCCCGATTGTTTGAGCAACTTCGAATGTCTCCTTTGTTTTTGAAGATTGACACAAGCGTGCTTCTTCTCCAATCCATTGGCATCCGTTTTGATTTTAAAATTTTATTGAAACGTTTTGTTAACCAAGTCAATCCAATTTCTCCTAAGCATTTCCAAACCTCTATGGGTATTTCATCCGGCCACATGCTTTCCCTATTTTCATTCTTTTCAATGCCTCTTTAACTTCAACATTTCTAATATTGCGTGTATAGTTTACATTTCTTTCTTGGTGTGGGTTTTCATCTATTATAGTATCAACTTGACCATCATTAAATAAACTATCGAAGTAACTTCTCTATCTCTCCTTAATATCCTCCTCGCGCGTTAAAACATTTTGATTTTCGTCCTTAATACATCTTACATGACTTAGGTCTTGTTTCTTTTTATCTCTTAATTTGGCTAGCCTATATATATATTTTTCGCCATCTCTATTACCTAACCTTGTATATAGATCTTCCATGAAATTTGTTTTAGCTTGACTAACTACTTTTTTAGCTTGTTTTCTAGCTTCTCTATATTGATTGTACACATCTTCATCTTGACACTTAGGTATTTTCCTATACATCTCTCTTTTAGTCTTAATTGCTCGTTGGACATCCTCATTCCACCACCATGTTTCATTCTTTGGTGGTCCCAAGCCTTTAGATATACCTAATACGTTTGATCCCACTCTCCTTATGCAACTACTCATTTCTAGCCACATTGTATTAGCATCTAAGTCAAGATTCCAAATATTTTCCTTTAGTAGTTTTTCTCTAAACTCTACTTGTTTACTATTTTTAGGTTCCACCACTTTATTCTAGGGTCGCTAACTCTTTTATTTATATTATGTCGTCGTGTTAGCTTAATATCAAGTACTACTAACTTATGTTGGGTAGTAAGTGCTTCACCAGTATTACTTTGCGCCTCTACATATTTTTCTATCTATTTTTCTTGTTAAAAGAAAATCTATTTGACTCTTGTTATGACCACTACTAAAAGTAATTATATGCGACTCCCTCTTCCTAGAACTAGTATTTGCTAAGACAAGATCGTATGTTTGAAGCAAATTCTAAGATTGATTCTCCTTCTTCATTTCTATTACCGTAACCAAAACCTCCATGAACTCTCTCAAGCCTATCGTTACTTGCCCTGACATGCCCATTTAAATCTCCTCCAATAAAAACCTTTTCATCTAATGGTATACTTTGCATAAATCCATCTATATCGTCCCAAAACTTGCGTTTGATGCTCTCGCTTAATCCTACTCGTGGTGCATAGGCGCTAAGTATGTTAATTTTTTCGTCTCCAATAATTAATTTAACTAGAATCAATCTATCCCCCATTCTTTTAACCTCTACGACCTTATCCTTATAATCATTATCCACCACAATTCCTACTCCATTGCATTTTCTATCTATACCGGTGTACCACAATTTAAACCCTGTGCTTCCTATTTCTCTACTCTTTTCTCCTACCCATTTTGTTTTTTGGAGGCAAGCAATATTGACTCTCCTTCTAATCATTGTATCTACTAGTTCTATTGACTTTCCCGTAAGTGTTCCTATGTTCCATGTTCCTAAACGAATTTTTTCTTCCCTTTGTATTTGTTTTCCTTTTCTATTTCTATTTTGTCTAAAAGATCTAGTGTCCGTATCTATGATTTTGTTTTTGTTTTCGTGTTTGTTTTGAACTAGCTTCTTTACCCACACTGTCCTTTGTGTGGGAACCCTTGCTCATTTTTCTTCACATCCGGCGACGATGTGAAGGGACTAGCTTCTTTACCCACACACGTCCTATGTGTGTGAACCTTTGCTCATTTTTCTTCACACTCAAAGCGGCGATGTGAAACACACCCTTGCTCATTTCTCACTACACCCGGCTCCGATGCAACGGCCGTCGCTAGGTGGGAACGCCCCAACGTTTATATATGTTTGATCCATTTCATGAAAAGTGACAAAAGTTTTACGCTGGCTGTCAACCTATCGCAACCCTTCTCCATTTTCCAAGAATGGAAAATGAGCTTGGGGCCTCCCTCCCCCACTTTTCGGGTATGAAAAGTGAGTTTGGGACCTCCCTTACCCATTTTTCGGTATGAAAAAATGGGCGTCAGAGTCCTCCTCCTTTATCCGGACTTGGGACCGGCTATGTAGCGCACATAGTGTACAACATAGGTGGAGTTGTGAGGCAGCTTTCCTCCTTGAATATAATTTCCAAGCAGCAATCACCCATATGTTATGCCATTAATTGTAAACCAATCATTCCATATCATGAACTGCAACTTTTTTTTTTCTCCGTTGATGCCTAGCCAGTTTTCCAAACAATGAAACAAATTATGGCTTTTTTTTTCTTTTTTTTTTTTTTCATTTCTTAAACAATACAAAACTTTGTCGATTTTTAGTGTGAGACACATATCACTCTTGCTTTACTTAATTTCCCAAATTTTCACCTATGTGCTTTGTGTGCAACGACTACTACTCATTTTATTTAATCCCATGCTAACAAGTATGCATTGAATTTCACCACGGTCCCTAGAGAACCAATTTCCTTACTTTACCGTTATTGTTTATTTCCCAGCAAAGGTTCACTGATTGAATGGTGGGCCTCCAGGTCCTCTACACTCATAACTTGCAATGTTTTCTTAAATGATACCTAAGCTCAAAACTTTGATTTGCCAACTTAATCAAATTCATTAGTCACCATTGCTCTTTGTAGAAGGAACTTTTGGAAAGAGCAATAGTGAGGTAATTTATTTCAATAATGGTGGAATTCTTAATGCTTTTTGCTTTAAAAGCTGGTGGGCCACGCGCCTCAATTATTTTTACAAAAAAAAAACCTATTGATGTTTAAGCCTCATTTAAGTGAGGTACACACCTAAACGGGGCACTATGAAGTCCGAAGCAGTTGTTAGGCCTAAGCCTCACATTTTTGCTTCTTTTCAACATTTAAATGATTTTTTTTTTGGTGATTCATTGCTTTTCATTGTTGTTGGGTTTTTTTATATTTATTGCATTTACATTTCATATCTTAATGTGACGTAGATAAGAAGCCTTAGTCTAAGTGTTTGTGCGCACATGCTCTTTTGGCGTGGTGGTGAGGGGGACTTTTCCTTCTAACTCCTTAAAAGGTTTTGTTTCATTTAAACTATTGTTGTTTCTTACATTTTCCTTGAAAACAAAAGTTTAGTATACTACTTAATGCATGGACAAAAATGAACTATTTTGAAAATTTTAAGTTTAATCTTGTTGATTTAACTGTATAATTATAGGGAACGGCTAAACAAACCCTAGTTTTTGCTAAACGGACCCCGGTTTTTTTTTTTTTTAAATAATGCATGTGTGAAATGACCCAACTGCCCCTCCATATAATAGGGTTTTTACTTACCCATACCCCGCTCACCCCACTCACCCCACTCACCCATAACCCAGTCACCCCTCTCTCGAATCGCGCTCTCACTTCCGGCCCAAATCCGATGAAATCCGAGTGAAACTGCATCGATTTGACGCCGTGGGTGTATTGCTCAACTATTTTTATGTCGATTTCTGGGTTTTCTTGGATTCTTTTTGCATTTTTTGAGTTGGTAGTGGTGTTTGTGGTTTTGTTGTTGGGTTTAGGGCTTTTGATTTGGAGCTTGAATTTCACATTTTTGGCACAAAATATCGATGGAATCGAGAATATCCAGCGATTCCGAGCAAAACCCACTAATTTTTTGGTCAGTTTCATGTATTTTTTTTGGAGTTTTAGTCGTTCTTGTCGCTCGTGGATTTCGGACACACGTTTTGGAAGTCTCGGTCACACAAGTCCGAGACCTCTTTAGAGTTTTAGGTCGGCTCCCACCGAGACCTCTTTAGAGGTTTCGGTCGGCTCCTACCGAGACCAACACCAAAACTGAGACCTCTTCAAATGTCTTGGTGGGAGTCAGCCGAGACCTCTAAAGATGTCTCGGTGTAAGCCGACCGAGACCTCTAAATAGGCTTCGGCCATGTGTGACCAAAACCTGCGGGCGACACTTCCTCACTTCTAGGGCATGAGGTATGCAAGGATATTTCTGGAATTTATGAAAATAAAGGTGGGGTACGTTTAGCAAAATCGGGGTATGTTCAAGTAATGGGGTACGTTTAGCAAAAACTGGGGTCCGTTGAGCCACACCCTAATTTTATTATAGAACATGTTATGTTTAATCATATTTTTATTTGTAATTTTGTATAGGGCTGCTAAGTAACAATATATTATTAATATTTCATTGTTGTA
This sequence comes from Stephania cephalantha, assembly GCA_039657325.1. NCBI lineage: Eukaryota > Viridiplantae > Streptophyta > Magnoliopsida > Ranunculales > Menispermaceae > Stephania > Stephania cephalantha. The sequence goes on along the minus strand of CM077573.1, from coordinate 8,688,842 downwards.
TTAGTTACTTTGCTAATTGTATGCTTACATCTCGTTTGTAATTGTGATGGTTACCTTATGTAGCATCTGTTTATTAAATTATTAGTCTAATTATAAATTATTATTATTATTATTGTTATTATTATATACAATATTTTCTCATCCTTTGAGTGTATGATTATTTCTATTAATTGTGACTTCTTTTTTCGTTTTATTATCAAAAAATAATTGAGGCTGACGCCTCACATCACTTCATAGCTTACTCACTCCGCCTTAAGGCTCATGCCTCGCTTTACTTGGCCAAGACACCTCAATCATTTTCAAATAGTCATCCTTTTCCTTAGCAAGTCCTGTCCTTTTCCCTAAACTTTGCTATTATAATATGCAATTTGCCGGGGGTAGCAGATCACAGTGCTATCTATGCCTTCAGTGAGTTTTCCTTTCCACATTACATTATTGGATAATCTTAGAAAATGAAGAACATTCTTGATGACAAGTGTGGGATTAATTTGGATATCACCTAAGCCTGCAACAGTAGACTTATCAGTTTTTGTTTCTCTTCATCGAACTGTCCTTGCTCTGAAATTATTCTTGACTCAGTTTTGTAATTATGTTATCTTGTCCTCTCCTGCTTGGTTTGTCCTCCGTTTGTAAACCGGTTCTTTGATTGAACGTGGAGGTTATTCATGCAACTTTGAGCAATGGTCTCCTGAGTGTCTAAGTTTCTTGTATCAGGTACACTGAGGTGATTCACTCTGTTGATCACTATAACTGAACCACCATGTTTAAGTTCAAGAATTAGTCAATATCTGCTTTCCTTTGCCCGAATTATGGAGATAACTCCATTCAAAGATGACAGTTCATCTTTTCTAAAGTCAAGATACTTGGTCAAATTCCAATTAAGTCCAGTATGACAGTCATAGGGACGCTACATTAAGGTTCTTCAAAATGCCGCATGCTCACAAATCTTTGAAATCCAATTCTTGCCATTTGTTTTCAGAAGTTTTGTGATTTACTATTTAGCGATTGATCTATTTCATTGTTTAGTGGCTTAAAAGCTTTGAGTCATACACTTGAGCTTTATTTACCTTAAAGTTTGAAGTTTTTACCTTGTAGAGGTCACCTGGGAGAGACCCTTCACTTCTTTATTATTTTCATATGGCCTTATCATATTCCATAGGCCATTTACTTAGATTTTGGTGAATCACTTCCCTTGTTATACTGAACTTTAAGGTCTCTGCCTTAACTATGTTTGTCGAAATGATTCTGACATGTCTTGGTGATAGGCAACAATTCAGATCACTATTTTTTGGTGCCATGGAGTTCAACTACCATGGAATCACCATGGAATCTTTTTTTCATCCAAAGAAACAAATTTTCGAATTTGGATCACCTTGTGTTGATCTAGTCCCAATAAGATGGTATGGCTTTCTCTTCTCTTTCAGGAAGGTCAGAACCAATTGAGACCATTTTTAGCAATTCTTTCCTTTCAGTGAATGTGTTTCTTGGAAATTTTGTTGTTCTTCCGTTGTTTGATTGGAAATTACTTGTTCAGTTTGGTAGTTGTAATTGCCTATGCCATCTCAAACATGGTAAAGAAGGGGGATCAAGGAATAATGAAAAAGGTAAAATAACCAAGAATAGAGGTTGAGAAGAAAAGCCAGGAGTAAAGGCCAATGGTCACAATGGTAATGAAGGTTGTTGGAGGCTTAAGTACATAAAAATAATAGTCTCACATCGACTAGTTGAGATGAAAGATAAAGGCTCATAAGTTTGGAGTGAGATCTCTAAAGTGCCTGATCATTTTGGAGAAATCACCAACTCACAAGTTAAAGCGCCCACGTAAACAACTATTCTCTCCACACTCTAATGGCATGCAAGGTTTAAAAAATCTACAAACTTCGGCGAAGTTCGGGCCAAGTTCATAGGCAGTAGAAAAATTGCAAAACTTCGACTCAACTTCGGCTAACTTCGACCGAACTTCGAAAACATCGATGGAAGTTAATAAAACATGAAGTAAAATTGTCATGTTTCGTGGAAGTTGAGCAAACTTCGACTGAAACTTCGATCGAAACTTCGACTATGCTAGAAATATACTTAAATTTCGGCTAAATTCAAATAAAACATAGTTCTAGCATCTTTAGGAAGAAACTTGAGTTTTCTAGCATTTAAAGTGAAATTCCATAAACTTCCGTACACCGGCGATTTTTGTCAAACTTCCATCGTCGAAGTTAACTTCCTCGAATTAATTCCAAATTTTAAGCGAGCGAAGTCATAGGTGAAGTCGAAGTTTCAAACCTTGATGGCATGTTTGCTTCACAAATACAATAGTCCAGTGTGTATGGGATTAAGTTATACATGAGATTGTAGCTTGGGTTAAGTGATTAGTCCCGATTGGGTCACTTGTTCTGTTGGGTGTATTCAGATTGGGATTAAATTTTTGGAGGTTGGTGGAATGACCAACATGCCCCCCAATTCAGATTGGGATTAATTTTTTCGAGGCTGGTGGTCATGTGGAGAGGGTGCGGTGGAGGGGTGGAGGTGGACGGAGCGGAAGTCGGAGGGGTAGCCGCCGATGGAGGAGACGACATCGGATTGGGCGATGAGGGTGGCGGGGGAGGGGCGAAGTGTGCGCCGAGGTCGATGAGGGTCTAGGCTTTGGATTGGGTGCGGGTGAAGATGGTGATGGAGTAGCCAGCGTGGATCAGGTGGGAGCACATGGATCGACCCATCACGCCTGTGCTGATCCACTCCATGCGGGTGGTGGCGGGGGTGATGGGCTCGGTGGCGGCGGCGGCGACGGACATGGTGCGGCTGAGGAAGGAGAGTGTGGTGGCGGGTGAGGTTGAGGTGCGGCGGAGGACAGTCCTTGTGAGGGATGTACTTGGCATCACTTTTGTAACTTTGCTGTGTGTGGGCTTAATAAGAGGAGTGATGGGTGTGTTTGGTTGTTGGAGAGGGAGGGGTACTTTGGTAATATTTCAAGCCCAAGCATTGAGACTAATTAGTGACAGCAAAAAGTATGGTTTAGTTTAGTCACCTGTATTGGGTATTAAATAGTTCTGTAAACTAGTTAATCCTCTAAGCGAACACCGGATTAGCCAGTCCAGTATGGCTAATCCGACCTAAGAAGGTGAAGCAAACATGCCATTAACACCTGGATCGAGCTTAAACACAAAAAATTAACTTGGTATCAAAGCCCAAAGATTCAAAGTCGAACCGTTTAAAATCCAACAAAAATGTAGGGTGGTTCAAATAAAAGGAATGAACTAGCAAACAATTGATAAAGCTAGACCGAAGTTGGATTCTTGTGACCCAAAATTTGAAAACCAAAAATGAAGAAGGCTCAAGCTACCAAAAACATGAATAAATAAAAAAAATTCCAGATTGAAGGTTAAGGGAAATACACAATTGTGCAAGACCAGTTAGGCTTGAGGGAGAGTGTTAAGATAAAAGTATAAAAAGAATAGTCCCACATCTAGTGGTTGAGATGAAAGACAGTCTTATAAGTTTGGAGTGTGATCTCCAAAGTGTCTTGGCATTTTGGAGAACTCACCCACTCACAAGTTGAAGCCCACATATAAACTACTTGTCTCTTTACACTCTTAACACCTTATATTGGACCTAAACACATAAAAGTAACAAAGGAAACAATAACCAAATCTCCTAGAGAAAATCAAACCAAAACTTCAATGTCATGTTGAAAATCAAAGATGGCATGGATTCTCTCTTAGTTGATTTATACAAATGCTAGAGATTATATATAGTTATTTTTTATGTGTAGGCCCGATCCAAGCCCAAAGAGTGTGGAGAGACTAGTTGTATATGCGTGGGTGAGTTTGAGAATGGGTAAGTTCTCCAAAATGCCTAAGCAAGTTGGTGTTCTCACTCCAAACTTATAAACGATTGTCTTTCTTCTCAACTAGTCGATCAGATATTATTCTTTAATCTCCAACACTCCCCCTCGAGTACAACTAGTCTAGCTCAATTGTGACTTGTTTTTGGTCATTTACTTGGTGGTCCTTTTTTTTTTTCTACCTAGGCTTGTGTTTTTTTTTAGTCTCGAAGACCACTTTTTCTTCTGGGGAATGCACTCTAAAACCCCATAGGCTACATATCTCCAACTTGGGTTTAGCTATATTATTTGTGTAGCTACCCCATTCATTTTTTTTTTTTTTTGCCTTTTTTTTTGTTGGACTTTGAATGGCTTGGACCTTGGTCTTTCATGGGTTGTTAGCTGTTAGGTCATGGGGATTTGATACCATGTAAATTTTCTATGTGCGGGCCCGATCTAAGTCAAATGAATGTGTTGGGGCATGTGCCCTAGGTCAATCTTATGAACATTGTTTCTATTATTATTTTAGTTAATAAAATAGAGGATTTCATTTGCTGTTCATTATTATAATTGGTTTGCATATTTACATTATAATAGGATCCGTTGATGTTTACGAAAACATCCTAAATGTCCCTAGTCGGTCATTATATTGGGAATTATAATGAATTAAGACTAGTGCGAGTCTTGATTGATGGTCATGTGATGATCATGCGTATAAGGATATGAATCAAGATCATGAGTACCTGTTAGGGAACAAGGTACTGGACCAACCCGCTATGAGAACACCACATAGAGTAGGTCATATGTGTTACTCATGATAGGTATATCATTTAGTCCTCTGACTTGAGATTGCCAGAGACTTCAACATTAGGATCATAGTGATTTGACTTAATCAAACGTTGTCTTTAACCGGACGATTATAAATGTTGTGATTGGTTACTATGTGAATAATGTGTGAAGGTGTGTATTCGAAATGGAATTTGTCCCTCTCTTAGAGAGATATATCGGTGGATCCCTCGATATGTTAGACTACAAATGGCCAAGTTCAAGTGAATTGATATGATCAATGTCACTAGGATGTTTTCAGTCTACTTAAAGATTGAGACTAATACGATTGAACATTAAAGGTGAAATTTTCGTGCCTTATGTTTAGTCAAATGATATCGTATGACAAAAGGATATGATATACACTATTGATTAGGTTGTATCGATTTTGATCTTCATGCAACTTGGGTTAATGCCTTGCTAGAGACCGCTTATGACTCGTGTACCAAAATGGTTTTGGTTCACTGCCAACGTTGCATGAACCTATTGGGTCGCACAAAAAAAATGGTTTTGTGGGATTTTAAATGACTCGAAACAATGAATTTTATATGATAAAATTCGTAATATAAAAATTCCTTATGATGTGTCATATTAATACCACTTTAAGTAGGGGTATAATGGTAATTCACTTACTCGGCTTTATACAAGGGATGTATAAATATGCATGTTAAGTGTATACACATTACGGGAGAAATTATGGTTGGAATCTAATTTTCGTGTTTAGAAAACGAGTTAGATTTCTCACCGTTCTAGAGTTTTTAGGGAGAACAAAAAATTGTTTTCGTGTTCTCTTTCAGGCTAGCACTCGGATTCTCGGCCGCCTTTCGTGTGTGGATTTCTGATAGAGGACGTTCGTCACTGGCAACATCTTGAACATCGATCAACACGGATAAGCAAACTAGCGTTTGATGTATGGTTTGCCTTTGTTAATCAACAACAACAACAACAACAACATAGCCTCAATCCCAAATTAATTGGGGTCGACTACATGGATCAAACTTTTCCATTGTGCTCGATTAAGTGCAATTGATGGTGAGCTTTCCAAACCATTCAAATCCCTCTTAATTAATGCATCCCATGTTAACTTTGGTCTGCCCCTACCTCATCGAATTTCTACAGTTTCTATTGAGTCAAGTTTTCTAGTGAGGGAATTTGTAGGCCGTCTTTGCAGGTGACCAGACCACCGCAACTGCCCTTCCCTAATCTTTGTATCAATTGGTGCTATTCCTACTTGTCTTTGAATTTTTATATTTCTTATTCTATCTTTACGAGTTTTACCACACATCCACCTAAGCATCCTCATTTCTCAGTACGTTCATTTTATGTAATTGTTGTTGCTTTACCGCCCAACATTCACTTCCATAGAGCATAGCTGGCTTAATTGCGGTCCTATAAAATTTTCCTTTTAACTTAGTAGGAACATTTCGATCACAAATCATCCATGTTGCACTCCTCCATTTCTTCCATCCAGCTTGAATTCTATGTGTGACATCATTCTCAATATTACCATCATTTTGTATGATTGATCCTAAGTATCTAAAGTGGTTCACCTTAAGAACTTCTACTTCCCCTAATTTTACCACTCCATTTCGATGTCTAGTGTTTCTAAACTCACAGTGCATGTATTCGGTTTTCGTCCTACTCAACTTAAAGCCTTTAGATTCTAATGTATTCCTCTAGAGTTCTAATTTCTTATTCACTCGATCTTTTGTTTCATCCACTAAGTCAATATCATCTGCAAATAGCATACACCATGGTATACCCTCTTGAATATGCCTAGTTAGTTCATCCATAACTAAAGTAAATAGATATGGCTTAAAGCCGATCCTTGATGTAGTCCTATCGTAATGGAAAATTCTTTTGTAGTTACTTTTGTTAATCACTTTAATAAAATTCGGATTTGATCCTGTTGGGGTTTCGAAATAAAATTTAAAATTTTCGTTGCGTTTTGAACCCCAAAGACCCAACAAAATGTGGGAAGACTAGTCATATATGTGGAGGCTTTAGTTTGAGAGTGGGTGGGTGATCGTGGCTGCTAGTATAACGACACGTTTATAGTAATAGTGTGATCAACAATGGTTGATTACGGGTGTTGATCCTCAAGGAACGGTATTAGAACTACTCTTTATCTAGTTTCACTATTAAGTTAAGAACACTCTTAACTATGTTTGTTTTAGAATCTAAACTGCTTCTAATTATGAGCAATGTAAATATGATTGTTATTCAATTGAGAGAACTCCTAAATCTCAACTTCACCAAAGTTATGATATTATGCATTAATTTCATGTCAATTTTGAAAACCATACATATTATGATAGAGTAATTTCCTTATAATTCACTTTGCCCCACTATCGTGGTGACAAAGATCCTAATGATCCACTCGGATTCCACATATCAGTGTGAATAGCATAAGTGTCACAAAGCATTAAACTTCAAATCCTTAGACTCTTAAACTATAAAGTTTATTATTCATGCCTCCCTAGTCAATAACCATCCATCGATCCTACGGTTGTGTTTTCCATATCCGGATTGAAAGCTCCACGGTCATGGTTGCTTATCAATACCCATAATCAATAAACATGTGATCAAGATATTCATAGTATTAATCATAGAATAAACACAAATCATAATATCACAACTTCACAATCATCAATTCGTTAAACAATCATAGTCTCATTACCTAAGATCCATTGATCTCTAGGATAAAGTAAACTACTCATCCATATTCATCATTAAAAACATGCAATTCATTGTGTTAATCATAAAAATCAAAAGCAATACTTTAGATTCAATGAAAGAACACAACTTCAATTGTAAAATTGGAGTCTTCAATGTATTCTCCTTCTCTAAATCTCTCATGTTCTCTCTAAAACGAAATTAAAACTCTCCTGCACGAATTAACAACCTCACTTAACCTAAAAACAACTTAAAGTATTTATGTCTATCGTAAATTACAATCCCAATCGATTTTGGAGTCCAAAACTTTCTAATTTTAAGCCTGCCCCCGAACTTGACGTAGTCTCACGTTGTATGTTATTAACCACTGCGTCACACAACTTCAAAATTTCTATTTTCTTTCCTTCATTAGAACTTGACACCGTATGTTCAACCTTCTGGCGTTGTGCGTTCATTCTGGGCGTGTCGTCAGAGCGTTAGTTTTTACTGTTGAAGATGTCTGAATTGCTTTTGACGTCGTCTGTTTAATTTTCACAGCGTGATCTACTAATTCTGACGTTGCTCGTGTATTTCTCCACGTCGTTCGTTATACTCCACGACGTATTCCTCTGGTCACAGTATGAAATCTGTTTTTTGGGTTTTTTTTTCGACTTTTTTCTCCCCTTTTCCTTCCTTTATCTCCTTTATCATCAATAAACCTAAGAATACACAAATACCATGAATTATTGTTCAAGATGGGGTGATTAGACCAATTATCGTACAAAATTGGGTTAATTTCACATATGGTCATTCAACTGTACAATTTGTAGCACTTTGGTAACTAAACTTACCTTTGTATCAAATAAATCACCCAGTTTTTTAAATTGTTTCAATAAAATCACTTCAATCACATTTAGATAATTGATTTAATTCTTTGACAAGATTGCCCCTTGAAGGATAGGAGAATTTGGGTTGCTTGATTGCGAGGAGTTGAAGGAGAGGAGGGAGGAGTAGCAGCGGTGCTTGGGGTGGGGGCGGTGGCTTCAACATGGAGCACTCTTATAGAGGCTAGGGAGACCACTACAATACTATTGTGTGAGTCCAAGTTAGTTACAAGGGTAATTTAGGAAGTTTGAAGTTAGTATAAATAGAGGTGGTAAAGGAGAGAGAGACATCTTATTGTCTTGATTGTAATTGGGAATTCTTTTGAGTTTGGGCTAAGAGAGTTTTAAGACTCTTCTCTGGGGTTACTTTTGTGTTCTTGTTCTTGTAATCATTATTGAATTCTCAAATCAATCGATCAAAATCAATATTCTATCAAACTCCAAGTCTCCAACATGACTGATCACCACCATTACCACGGCCCTCAGCGCATCATAAAAAAAACCTTACAATGGCTGATATTCATTGTTATTGAGAATCTTAGATCATATCCCAAACATTCTCATCAATGTTCATGCACTCTAAAAACAATGGATATGAAACTCTAATTGATCGACTTGAACTAAAGGGTCTATGTTTTCCCCAATTGTTGATGTAGGATTATGAGAAGAACTTATCTTTAATTGAATGAATGGGGTTACGGTAGTGATACGGTCTAGAAGTAGTATTAGGGTTTAGTAGGAATTATTAGTAGTTTCTAATTAGAAGTAGTTTCCATTTTTTAGTAGTTACTATTTTCTAGGTATTAATTAGTAGAAAGTTTCTATATTTATTTTATGTAGGTTTCTTATTCATAGAAGTTGATATTTATTATTTTTAGCAGGTTTCTTATTCTTATCAACTACATAAATATTAGTTGCTATTTATTAGTTTATATTTTTATTGTTTAAGGAGTTTATGTATACAAGTATCTATATATATAAATGAACTGTTTCTGTGACCCTCACAACGCGACACGTGGAATGTGTGAAGCTCTCACAACGTGACATGTGGCACTATGATGTCATAATTGATATTTTATAAGAAAAAACAAAAAACACAAACCATTGATATTTCTCGCATTTAAGTGAGGGGTAGGATGGTAAAATCTATTTTTTAATTTTTTTTAATAATTTTCGTTTTTTTTTGGTGTTTTCTTGGGGAGTTTTTTTTTTTCAATTTTTTTGGAAGTTTCTATTTTTCGTTTCGGTTTTTTTAATAATTTTCATTTTTTTTCTGTCTTTTTTTGGGAGTTTCTAATTATAACACAAGTATTTGACAAAAAAAAAAAAAATTGTAACACAAGTATCACAAGTTTTTTTTTTATCCATAACAACACAAACTCAATTAGTATTTATTGTAATAGAAATATACAAAACTTATGGTATCTTATAAATAGCACCCTATAATTTTTTATCACAATTTACAACGTCTAAAGTTCTCTCTCTCTCTCTCTCTCAATAGATGTGAGTTTATATTTATAGACATATACTATATATATACTATAGATATATACTATGAACTATATATATGTGATTTTTTATTCTTATATCTATAAGATTTTCTTTTGATCTATAGATACATACTATACATACAAAAGTGGCATTTTTTTCACATTAGCCACACGGACATACTTGCTTAATGTCATAATATTATCACAAGTTTATTTATTTTTAACAATTCTTTTCTTATTAATATTTATAGTTATTTTTTGAACAAAAAATATGATAGTATATGTCTCTCTCTAACCATAGTTATTTGTCTCTTTTCTTTTCATCACTTCAAATATTATTGAGGTTTTTTAATGTGTGTTAAATAGTTTTCTATGTGCTTTTGTTTTTTTTTTTTTTTTTTTTTTTTTTTTTTTTTTTTTTCGATATAAACGTGTTTTCGTTCTAACTATGTGAATTATGTGATATTAATTGTTATTTTCATATTTTTTTGGATTTTTAGAGGTGATTAAAACACTTTAGCGGTTTTGAGTTGTATATTCTTCATTTTTTATGATACTTAATTTTTTAGATTTCCTAAAGTTTTTTTTGATTTCAAAGTTAAAACAAAAAAAAATTCTCAAAACCCGACAAATATTTTGGGGGGGGGGGGGGGGGGGGGGGGGGGGCATAAGTTTTTTTTTTTTTTTTTTTTTTTTTTTTCACTTTTTTCCTCATCAAAATTATTTTATCCAATATGTAGATACTTATTCTTGCCCGCGCGGGATGCCGACTAGTTAAGGAATTAATAAAGCAAACAATTTTAGTGAAAAGGAACCAAAGGAGGAATTGAAGTAGGACAGTCACGGACTTCGCCTCTTCAATTATCTATTCTATTTCTCTCATCTTCTAATATTTTCTTATTTTTTCCCTATCAACATAGGTAATAGGTTGAAACACAAATTCAATTGTGTCTAAACCCGTGACTACATCTTGCATAAAGGTCCATAAAAACTTGGTATCTGAGCCATTTGTCATGGGTGACACAAAAGCTCTGGTCGCGAAGTTGGAGACCTTTATGGAGCAGATGAACACTCGACAAAAGGCTCTCGAAGAATATTTGGTGGATCTCACTACCGCGATTCGAGGGGCATCAATCAAACCAGTCAGTGTTGATGCTGAGGAACAACAAAGTGGCTGTGGAGGACGCGACGTAAGGTCGTAGGAGTTTGCCAACTTGAAGCGAGCTAGTTCAGTGGAGGAGTGCCAACGTCAATTCCAATCATTATTGGCCCAAACAACTGATCTCAAACCTCGACAACAAGTGGATCGTTTCACTGCAAGTTTAACCGAGGACTTGAGAACTGTTACGAAGACGCAACAACCAAGCAGTATTGGTATTGCCATGAACATTGCCCGAGCTTTGGAGCACAAACGAAAGCTCGCAATAGATCACCTGATTGCCACTTGGAACACACCAAAAGTCGTCAACACCACTTCGCCCAAACCTGTCGCAAACACAATCGGCGTACAACCTCAAAAGCCCCTCACTAATATGAACGACACCAACCTTAACAAAAACGCCTTCTTACCTTCATTCATTACAAGACTAGCAAAGGCTCATATGAGGGTGAGGAGGAAGAAGAGATTATGCCACAACTGCGATGAATACTACTTTACGTGACTCAAGCGCAAATGCCAATTTTGGATACAAATTTCGGAAGTTGAAGATGGCGGAGCGGATAATGTGTCGGATGACCCTTGACCCGATTTTGAAATTAAGCTAGAGGACAAGCTCAAACAATAGGAGGGGAGTAATGATACGGTCTAGAAGTAATATTAGGGTTTAGTAGGAATTATTTGTAGTTTCTAATTAGAAACAGTTTCCATTTTTTTATTAGTTACTATTTTCTAGGTATTAATTAGTAGGAAGTTTCTATATTTATTTTATGTAGGTTTCTTATTCATAGAAGTTGCTATGTATTATTTTTAGTAGGTTTCTTATTCTTATCAACTACATTAGTAATAGTTGCTATTAATTAGTTTCTATTTTTATTGTATAAAGAGTTTATATATACAAGTATTAACGAACTAATAAAGCAAGCAATTTTAGTGAAAAGGAACCAAATGAGGAATTGAAGTAGGAAAGTCACGGACTCCCACCTCTTCAATTTCCTATTCTATCTCTTTCATCTCTTCTACTATTTTCTTATTTTTTCCCTAACATAGGTTGAAGCCAAATTCAATTGTGTATAAACTCGTGATTAGATCTTGCACAAAGGTTCATAACAGGTAGGTGCATTGTTGAACTAAAGGGTCTTTGCTTTTTTCTAGCTCAGATGATCTTGTCAAGCTTTTACAAATCAATTTGTGCTCTTTAAAGGGGTTTTTGAAGTTCTTGTAAGTTGTAACTACAAACGGAAATCAAGCAAAATGAAGTGAAATGCTGAGGCGTTGAGTTCATCCGCGATGGGGTCATTGAACAGAACATGGACCCGTGAGGCTAAGAGAAAGATGATGGAGTCCTCTCTCCATCCCTCCCCGCAGCCCTTGCCCATCTCTCAAGCAACCCAAATCCAACTCTATGTCTCCTCTCCTCTAAAATAGGGGCAATTTTGTCAAAAAAATCAAATTAATCATCTAAATGTGGGTGAAGTGATTTTATTAAAACAATTTACAAAGTTAAGTGATTTATTTGATACAAAGGTAAGTTTTACCAAAGTGTTACAAATTGTAAAGTTGGATGACCATTTGTGAAATTAACCCTACTAAATTACTACTTAAATATAAGTCTAACTAATGACTTATCAGTGGGTTCTCCAAAATGCAAAGGCAAGTTGGAGTTCCCACTCCAAGCTTATATACCATTGTCTTTTTTCACAACTAGTCGATGTGGGATTATTCTTTAATCTCTATCATATACAAATGTTGTTAAAGAGATGAAACGAGTGAAGTAGGTTTTTCTAAAACTTTTTGTCCTTTTGATTGAGGGGTTGTGTAATCCGTATCAGATATCTGTTGTTACAAGTTTGTTAAAAGAACTCACTGCTGTATATGGACTGGAATCGGTCAGCAAAGATTGAAAAATGACTTTCCCACTTATACAATAATTAGTCAATATTCATAGGATGTTAGACACACAAACAAATTTGGAAGGCATGTAAAGCTACATCATAGATGCAAACAAAGTAAGATTTTTGAATCGCTCGATTTAAGGGGAACCTTCTTTTGGTTACATGGCTTCCTTTTTCAATGTTTTCTCATTGGAATGATGGGACCATATCTGCTATAACTTAGTCATTTTTTTCCGTAGTTGGTATAAAGTGGAATCACAATCATTTGCACCCTTTGATAACACTATTTAAGTTTTGTTTGTGTTGTTTTAGTAGGTTTCAATCCTAGATAAGCTTTTAATTGAAAGTGTATTCTTTTTTGGTTGCCAATAACTAATCTCTTGTTTTTTTTTTTTTTTTTATATATATGTCAACAAGATTGGAAGAATGTTTGGACCAGAATATGTGATGAAGTTATATCTAGCCGGTGCTGTTGTTGGCTCCATATTCTACTTGGTGCATCATGCTCTTATGGCCCCATCCTCAAAGGTAACAGAGCTCACTGGAACAAAAGTTTGTTTAAACCTTTCTCTTTACTATCTCTAGCAAAAACTTGATTTTTATAGCAAACATGAATCACAAGTCATGCTCTTTGTTATCTGCTGGCCTTCCTTGTTATGTTGATTAGTTCTTGACTGGAATTTCAGCGCTAATTCAACTTGTCGAACATGGCAAATAGCTGACTTTACCAAATGCTATTATTAGTAGAAATTACAATTTAAAATACCATTTATGTTCGCCATCTTAGCGTAACAAATCAGATTATGTAACAGTATTGCATTTCTAGATATCAAAACAATAAGTATTCTGAATGTTTTTTTGATTTCGGACGCTCACAATTTGAACAGGTGAAGTCATATTTGATTTGTAGAATTGTTGTAAAAATTGTCTCCTTATAGGGGTATATAATTTCTTTTTTTTTAGCATATGAGAGGTATAGACTTTTATTTTATTTGTTTGGAGGAAAAATTTGAACATGTGTAAAACGTAGTAAGTTATTGCGTTTTGGGTTAAACTATAATTTTTATTACGCTTGTTGTACATTATTTGATCTAGAAGAAATGTTATGGTATCCATTCTGAAAAACTTGATTAGGAGGGATCTTAAGGACTTGGAAAGCACACCATTAATTGCACTAAATCGAGCGCAATTGAAGAGTTTGATCCATGTTGCACACCCCAACTAATTTGGGATTAGGGCTTTGTTGTTGTTTTTGTTGTATCCATTCCGAAAAACATAGGATTTATAGTTGATTTTATGAATCGAATATCATTTTTTAATTCGATATCAGTAATTTTCAAGTAAATTTCTTGCTTCCTATAATGATTCTTCGATATCTTTTTATTTAATATATTAATATATTTATTATTGGCGTTCAGTCTCATGTATCTTTATTCATTAATACATTTTCTAACAAAATATTGAAGCTATAGATTCTTTTTCTTTTTATCAAATTTCCATTTTGCGTAATAAAATGCAAAGGTTTTATAATATTTTTTAAATCATTTTGTTTAATGTAGTTTCTTCTCAAAATCTTTTAGTGCAATTTGATATTCTAAACATTGATGACAATTTGAAGTAGTTTGGACAATGATAGAGTTTTAGGAGACCACCACAATAGTATTGGTGTGAGTCCAAGTTAGTTATAGGGGTAGTTGAGTAATTTTGTAGTAGGAGTATAAATAGAGGCTGCAAGGGAGAGAAAATGATCTTGTCATCTTGAATGTAATTTTGGGAACTCGTAGGAGTTGGGTGAGAGAGTTTTAAGACTCTTCTCTGGGGTTACTTTCGAGTTTGTAATCGTTGTTGTCTCTCAATTCAATAGATCAAATTCAGTGTTCTATCATTGGTATCAGAGCATCAACATGGGGTCGAAGATTGATTCTCGAATCGACGTCTTGGAGGAGCAGATGAAGCAAATCCCAGTCGTGCTTCAGAAGATTCCAGCATTTGAGAGTGCCATTGGTGAGTTGCGCTCGGAGGTTCAAGGATTGATGCATCGATCAAGTCCATGTGTCTTCTCCCAACATGCTTACGACTAGATCTTGCCGATTGACGAAGCCATAGGCCAAGCACATCGATCTGTGCCAATCCGCCGCATCTAGCGGCATCCAAGTCGTTTCTATTGGTTGGTGATCCAAATTTGGTGACGATACAATCATTCGATTTCAGATCTGACGTGAAATCAGAGATCCGAGAGGTGGTGTTGCACATGAAAAGTCCTTTCCTTCAACTCCTAGATCCACCGCCATATCTTGAGTTGTCCAAGGTGTTGCCGACCTCTGACCCAACAGATCCACCACCTACCATACAAGGATTTCGACAGATTCAACTTCCTTCCATTGAAGTTAACAATCAGAAGGTCTCGATATTTTCAGATCTTGCTTCATTTGATCCCAGTTCAGTACTTATGGAGTCTCGTGTAGGAAAGAAGATGTTAGGGTTGTACAATCTGCTTTTGCATGTGAAGGATCGCTGTTTGATTGCACCACCTCCTTGGCCGCCATCCATCATCACTAAAACCAATGATCATTGTCGTTGATTTCGCATTCGACTTCGACGATTTGATCTTCTTCTTTTTTTCCCGTTCACACGACTTTGAATTTAGTGAAGATGACTTGCATTGATCAACACGATGTTCGAGGATATCGGATGATAGGAGGAACACCAACTCATCAAGCAATCAATTACACCATTTATGCGTACGATTGCTCCTCAAACCTTCATATCCTTTGCATCTTGCCATTAGATTATTCTCGACTTGCGTACTTCCTATTTCACTTAATGGGGCTGGGCCATTCTTGTGGTGTGACATTCGAGAATCATCCAAAGGTGCCTGTTTTGTCTTCTATTCTTCCGTGCATTGTGGTTGTTCTTGTTGTTCTCACAAAGACTAACTTCTTGTTTGGAGAAATTTTCGATGGTCGCGATTCCTACACTGTTTCATAAGGCTTTCGAGCATGCGATGGTTGTGGTGACACATTTTTGTGTGATGCTTTTGGTTGCTGGTATATGGAGTTGGTGTTCTCAACGAGGTACCCTTGTTCCATTTCACAAGTTGGACTTGGCATACATTGTCATATGTAATGCCAATCTCTTAGTTATTGCACCTTGCATGAAGCTTGTTTGCATATATGTTTGAAGCTCATGGGAAGGGGATCGTTATATGCTTTGTGATGCCTAGGCAATGGATGGCGCTTCAACTGTCAACTCATTATTTACTAGTTTGCTCCCACGATGAGTTGCTTGCTATGGCATCGCATTTCTCTTTGGATTGGGACTGGTGCACTGAAGCTCAGGTCCATCCCCTTTGCCTTCATGATTGATTGTATTTGGATTTACTATCACTTTACTTCTCCACTGCCTACATCACAAACTTGTGGTTTCCCTCACATTGTGGGTGTTCTTCAAAGCATGTTGGTGCAATATGCTTATCTCGTTGGTTGCATATGAAGTGGTGTTTGTAATGTCCTTGAACAATTGGGGGCTATGGAGCACTTTGCTCGTTGGTTGTTCAAAGGTACTTGTCCTTTTTCTGGAGGGTCAATCATCTATCAACTTTTGCTTCGCGCAGCCGGGTTGCTATAGTTTACGTCGTACCCGAGGGCACGGTGCATATATTGATGTTGTATTCCAAGTGTTTGATGATATGTTGCTTGAGAGTTTTTGGGTGCCTCACTGCATTAGGTTTGCTTACAACGATGAAATTTTGGATAGAGCTCGCTCGTTGTTTGGCTCTCATGGGCACAATGCAATTTGAGGCAACTTTTGGTAACACAAAGGTGGCTGATTTTTGGTAACACGGGGTGGCTGATGCACTTGGCGCTTTCTTGCACAATTGCCTCAATGGGCGCATCGTTGGCTTTTGGCTCTTTACTGTTGCTCACATGCAAAATTATGAGATGGATTTGGATTCTTGCGTGGTCTCCTGCTTTCGTCTTCCCTCACATATTTCTCTTTTGCTTCATGACTGGCATCACAAATTTTGTCTCATTTTCTATGGCCACCTTGAGGACAAGGTGGATTTTTAAAGGGGGAGTAATGATAGAGTTTTAGGAGACCACCACAATAGTATTGGTGTGAGTCCAAGTTAGTTATAGGGGTAGTTGAGTAATTTTGTAGTAGGAGTATAAATAGAGGCTGCAAGGGAGAGAAAATGATCTTGTCATCTTGAATGTAATTTGGGAACTCTTAGGAGTTGGGTGAGAGAGTTTTAAGACTCTTCTCTGGAGGTTACTTTCGAGTTTGTAATCGTTGTTGTCTCTCAATTCAATAGATCAAATTCAGTGTTCTATTAGACAACTCTCTAACCATGGGTGGGTGCGGATCGAATACTTCCTAGTAACATTTTCAGAAAGTGAACACCAAAATAACGATCGTTGTCTTCCAGTTTTTCTTGTTGTCCTAAAAACGCTAGATAATGTTTCTAGTTGCTTTCGAAGAATCAAGATTTATGCAATGACCTTAATTTCGTTTAAGTATTTTGAGCTAGGGTTATTATAGTGGTAATGTATGAATTCTAAATGCAATTTCAAAATGTAGCTTGTTAAAAGTAGCACGTGAGACACACTAAGGTTTATTGAAAATTAGAGGAAATAACTGTGAGGTTCTTCTCTATAATGAATTTCTTGTGTCTTTGTGCCAATTGTAATCAATTGCACTTAATCGAGCACAATGGAAGAATTTGATCCATGTAGCCGACCCCAATTAATTTGGGAATGAGGCTATGTTGTTGTTGTTGTTTGTGCCAATCGTTTTAATACAGACCTTGACCTTGGCAAGCAGTTTCACATGCTTTTTTTATTTTTTTATTTTTTACTTTTTGATTGAAATAGGACATTTATTGTGTTGTGTCATGTCACTTTGAATATAGCTAAATGCATCTAATGTTTTAGATTCTCGAGTCATTGTGTTATATTTCTCTATTATCTTCTAAATGCTTTCATGATCTTGATTTTTAGGGCTCTGGAATTTGGTATGTGGACCCCTCAAGAATTCCAGGCATGGTATATTTTCTCCCTCACGTTTATTTGACTCTCCTTTCAAAATTGGATAGTTGATATTTGTTTTATGCATGTTCAAATGCTAAATGTAAATAAAAAACTGTGTTCTATAGTGACAAAACTAACAAAAGTAAAAGAGATCGACACAATGATTTACGTGGTTCAATACTAAGACCTACGTCCATGGGAGGAAAGGAAAAGGGATGATCTTTATTATTCTTCTCTGGTTACAACATGCGCTCTATAATTATTGAGATGCAAGAAATATGGAATACCACTAAATATGGTACAATACATTCCATAGTTTAAGCATTCCAATCATCGAAGGATTTAAATATTCTTCTCATATTCAAATTTCAAATCCCTTGATTTCAGGAATTATCCAAGTGACTCTTAGCACTACCCCTCAAACTGGGAAGTAGATGTCATCCATTCTCAGCTTGCATATGAGGCTGCGGAAGCTTGAACTATCCAATCCCTTAGTTACAACATCGGCCAATTGGTGAGAAGTAAAACGCAGATTTGGAATATACTTTTCTGGTTATTTCATTGATTGTTTTGTACATATATATATACAACTAGAATATGGAACAACTTAGGAAATATACATAAAATCTTCCTAGAAATCAGTATCTAAAATACAAAAGGAAACAAATCAAAACAAAGGGAAACAAATCAAGAATAACTGAAAAATTAGAAACTAATCTAAATCCCACTGATTTAGGTAATTCTTTCATACTTCCAACACTTCCCCTCAAGCTGGCGAATGTATGTCAAACATTCCTAGCTTGCATAGATTTGACTCAAAACCAGCCTTAAGTAATGCTTTCGTGAGAATATCAGCTTCTTCTGATCCAGTTGGCACATATGATAAACTAATCTTCTCATTTTCTCGCTCATTCTTGATGAAGTGCCTATCAATTTGAACATGCTTCATTCAATCATGTTGTATGGGGTTATGACCAATTGCAATAGCAGGCTTACTATCACTATATAACTTCATAGGGTGTTGCAATTGAATATTCAAATTTGATAGTAGTCTTTCTAGCCAAATTAACTCACAAATACCTTGTGCAATGGCCCTATATTCTGCTTCTGCACTACTTCTAGCCACAACAGTTTGTTTTTTACTTCGCCATGTGACAAGATTTCCCCAAAGCTTAGTGCAATAACCAGTGGTGGACTTACTCCCAATCTGCATCAGCGAACCCTTCTACTGCTCGGCTATTATTCTTTTTAAACAAGAGGCCCTTAACAGGTGTTCCCTTTAAAAAATCTAAGAATCTGGTCAACTGCATCTTGATGCCTTTTGGTTGGAGCATGCATGAACTGACTGACCACACTAACACTATACATAATGTCAGGCCTCGTAAGTGATAGATAGATCAGTTTTCCAACCGAGCATTGATAGCGTTCTTTGTTTGCTGGAATCATCCTCATAACTGTTGTGCTTCCAATTCTTTTCAAGTGGTGTATTTGCAGGTCTACTACCCAATTTATCCGTCTCCTTCAATAGATCAAGGGTGTATTTTCTTTGAGAAATGAAAATGCCCAACTTACTTCGAGCAATTTCCATTCCAAGAAAATACTGAAGCTGTCCCAGATCTTTGATCTTGAAGTAGGATTTCGGCAAGTTCTTGAGATTGGCCATCTCTTCATTGTCATCACCTGTGATAACAATATCATCAACATACACTATTAAGATCGACTTCTTCCCATCCTTGGACTGTTTTATGAACAAAGTATGGTCAGCTTGCCTTGCTCGTAACCAAATTATTTCATAACTGTGCTGAATCGAGTAAACCAAGCTCTAGGAGATTGTTTTAATCCATAGAGAGACTTTTTTAGTTTACATACAGAACCGGGTCTACTTGCCTCCTCAAAACCTGGCGGAAGCTTCATGTAAACTTCTTCTTCAAGTGTTCCATTCAAGAAGGCATTAGATACATCCATTTGGTGTAGTTCGCAATCTAGATTAGCTGCCATAGATAAGAGAACTCGGATAGAATTCAGTTTTGCAACTGGTGCAAAAGGCTCCTCATAATCAAGGCCATAAGTTTGTGTATATCCTTGAGCAACCAAATGAGCTTTGTATCTCTCTATGCTCCCATCTGAAGCAACTTTCACAGTGAAAATTTATTTGCAGCCTACTAGTTTCTTTCCTTTTGGCATGTCAACAATTTCCCATGTGTCATTTTCTTTTAGGGCCTTGATTTCCTCCATGACTGCAGCTTGCCAGCTTGAGTCCTTTAAGGCTTTATGTATGTTGGTAGGTATTATCACATTATCAAGTTTAGAGATGAATGCCCTGTACTTGTTAGATAAATGACAATATGACAAATGATCGGAAATCGGATGTTGAGTACACGATCTAACCCTTTTTTTGAGAGCAATGGGAATGTCCGAATCATCGATTTTATCTGCACCTTCAACCGAACCTTGTTTTAGTAGATTCTCTTCTGGTTTAGATGCTTGGTTTTGATGAGCAACTTGTGGTCTCCTTGAGTAAACAAATAATTCACCTTGTTGAGTTTTCTGATTTGGTTCTCCCCTTTGGCCTGAGTCACTTACAGAAGTGTGTTGTAAGGACGATGGGGGAGATGAAGATGATGAAATGGGCAAGGAAATTGGAAGGGAGATAGAAGTGTCCCAATAGTTACCTCCACCTAAATCCTCCCTTTGAAAAGTATCATGAGAGTAAAAAGGTTGAATTTCAAGGAAGGTGACATCATAGGACACGTATAATTTTTTTAAGTGTGGATTATAACATTTATAGCCCTTCTGGGTAGGAGAATATCCTATAAAAATGCATTTAATAGCCTTCGGATCAAGTTTACTCCGAGTAGGAATAGTATTATGAACAAAAACAGAACATCCAAACACTTTTGGGTTGAGAGAATTGAACAATCTAACATGAGGAAAATATTTTTTGAGGCAACTAATAGGAGTTTGAAAATTTAGAGTTTTGGATGGAAGCCTATTAATTAAATAGGAAGTTGTTAACATAGAATTTCCCTAATATTGATGTGGTACAAAATTCTCAAGCATGATTGATCGGGCAACCTCCAGTAAGTGACGATTTTTTCTTTCTGCTACCCTATTTTGTTGGGGTGTATAGGTGCATGAACTTTGGTGGAAAATTCCATTATCCATGAAATAATTTCTTAGATCATGATTGAAGTATTCTCCTCCATTATCTGTGCGAAGTATGTGAATATCAGATTGAAATACATTTTTTTATCATTTTATGGAATAGTTGAAATACAAATCCAACATCAGATTTGTCTTTTAATAGGTAGACCCAGCAGGCTCGCGTGTGGTCATCTATATAAGTAATGAATCACCTTTTTCCAGTCAAGTCAATGACTCGCGATGCCCCCCAAGTATCACTATGATAAGGTGAAAAGGTTTTGACTCTTTGTAGTCATGCACATGATAATTTTTTCTAGGTTGTTTTGCTAGAATGCATGATTCACAAGAAAATGAAGAAGGATCTTTATTGATGAACAACTTAGGAAACAAACGTTTCATATAAGAAAAACTAGGGTGACCTAAACGTTTGTGCCATAAGAGCACATCTGAACTTGATGAACTAGAAACCGAAAGAGATCTAGGTTCTTTTGATGGTTGAGAACCCTTAAGATAGTAAAGACCATTTTGTTCCTCAACATTGCCAATCATCTTCCCCGAAAATGGATCCTGAAAAATACAACGATCACAAGAAAATTTACTACACAATTTAGATCTTTAGTTAACTTACTAACAGAAAGAAGGTTATATCTTAAACTAGGAACATGAAGCACATTTTTCAAATGAAATCCATTGCAAACAACATCTCGATCCCAGCTACTATAGAAGTGTTTCCATCAGCCGCAGAGACTTTCATGTTATCAGCACATTTAAAATAACAAGAGAAAATACTATTTGAACCTGTCATATGATCTGATGCCCCAGTGTCAATAATCCACCCATCCATAGCATCCTTTTATGACAAGAAAAAAGATGAGATAATACCTTGTTGATTCATGGCAGCAATAGGTGTGGAAGTTGATGATGAACGATCTGAATTTCTTTTTTGGCTGAGAAGGGTCTTTAAGATCTCCATTTGTGCTGGAGTAAATGCTGCAGTATTTGTCTCTGTCTCTGCAACAGATTCTGCTACATGGACAGTTGGATTATTTCTTCTCTTATTGCGTGGTTTCCAATCTTGTTGTTTTCCATGGAGATCCCAACAAGTATCCTTTGTTTGAAAAGGTTTTTTACAGTGTTCACACCATAATTTGTTCTCGTTTGGCTTAGAGAAAGAACGATTCAAGAGCAGAACTTTGTGAATGATCTTCGTTGCTAGGGATAAGTGAGGAGTGCAACATTACCTTTTTTCTGCTTTCTTCCCGTCTAACTTCAGTGAAGGCTTCTCGAAGTGAGAGCAGGGGCTTTGTTCCAAGAATTCTCCCACGTACTTCATTTAAATCTTGATTCAGGCCTTGAAGGAAATCAAATACTCGATCTTTCTCAAGTACTTGATTGTAAAGTAGCCCATCATCTGCACACTTCCATGGAATCACATAAAATAATCCATTTCTTGACAAAGCTCTATCAATTTGTTGTAGTACTCCGTGACAGATTTCGTTCCTTGTTTTGTGTTTCGAAGTGTTGCCCGGATTTCAAAACACTGAGAAGTATTTTCAAAATTTGAATACAGCTCTTGTGTCGCCTTCCAAATTTCATGTGCTGTTTTGTAGAAAAGAAATGTGCGTCCGATTTGAGGTTCCATTGAGTTGATCAACCATGCCATGACACTGGAGTTTTCAGCTTCCCATGTCTTATAGCCAGCATCACTCTTGGTGGGTAAGGTAGTTTCACTAGTAAGATAACCTTTCTTCCCTCTCCCTCGAACAACCAACAAAACAGATTGGAACCATTCACGAAAATCCGACCCATTCAATTCGTGTTGGGTAATTTTGAGTGAGTGGTTCACGTCTGATGTAGAAAAAAGGGTTGTACCACTAGTATTCTTTGAAGAAGCTTTTGTAGTTTCTTCAATAGACCGTGGTAGACTAACTCCAGACATGATTTAGGTTTTCTTGGCCAGCAAGAGAGCCGGCTCTAATATCATAAAACACAGATTTGGAATATACTTTTATGGTTATTTCATTGATTGGTTTGTACATATATATACAACTAGAATATGGAACAACTAAGAAAATATATATAAAATCTTCCTAGAAATCAGTATCTAAAATACAAAAGGAAACAAATCAAAACAAAGAGAAACAAATCAAGAATAACTGAAAAATTAGAAACTTATCTAAATCCCACTGATTTAGGTAATTCTTTCCTACTTTCCAACAGGAAGATGGTACATATGATACACGTAAATATAAGTGATCCTCATCAAGCAAGGCACAGATCATATCATTTCTAGATTGGCTGCTTGAATTTTTATTAGTTTCAGGTCAAAATTCGTAAACACTCTTTCTTGTTGTACAGAAAACATGTTCCCCGAGAATCTCCATTCCACCATCAATCACCATGAATCGTGTCATTCAGATGTGGTGGAAGATAATCCTTGTTCTCGACATGAATGCAAAAGTTTCTAATTTCCAGATTTTTTTTTAAAAATCTCCTATAACCCATAAATCAAATAATTCGATTCAAGTAATTCATTATTGTTTTCAAAACAAACAACATTTGTGTTTATTAGGTATGTAGATTAAATGTATCATCATTATGAAGTTCATGTGGTGTTAGTTATAATTTCTCAAATAGTTTTATTTATTCAATCATAAACAAATACCGATGGACATATGTATGTCTTAATACTCATTAAGATTCATAATTGTCCCACGAATATTAATGGTCATTGATCTGAAACCTAATTTATCTCGAAGGATCTCCATTGATTAGTTTTCAATTTATGATTCCACTAACTATGTACAAAAGACCGAGCGCAATGGAAGATTTCGATTCATGTAGCCGGCCCAACTAATTTGTGATTGAGGCTATGTTGTTGTTGTTGTTGTTGTTGTTGTCGTAACTATGTACAAAAGCTTTTCTCCTCAAGTTTCCTTCAAATTTTTCAGATGTTGAACAGAGATGTGAGAGATAGTAGGCAAGGTGTAACTATATAGCCTTTGAATTTTGCAATATATTCATTATCGTTTTTGCTTTTCTTATCATTTATGAGGAAATAGTTATTTCTCAATGTGGAAATTGATCGTGGGGGATGAACTTGATTTTATCGAGCGGCTTTGGGAGTTTAGTCACCATTCTCTTTGTCGTCCATTGGCTAGAAATTTAATTTATGTTGGGAGTCTTGGAATTCTGTATACTTTGGTTTATGTTGGGAGTTTAGTTACCATCCCTTAGGTTTGCTGCTCCTCTTTTTACCAAAGAAGCCTTTTAACTTCAATAAGAGCAATCAAACACTATTTTATCCTTTCACTCTCATTTCTAAGATATTAAAAATGATTTAAACAGACTTTGAAATTTCTAAATACACAAAGCATATTTTAGCGCATCGATAACTTGATATGTCATTCAAGGGGTTAAATAGTAGTATACTTATAAAAAATCTGATGATCTCATAAGTTAAATGATATCATATTCGTGCCGCTCCCCAAATTTCGTGACCAAAAAATTTGACGGCTCTTATTAACCTTAGTTAGTGATAGATGTCAAACCAATAAATAATAAATCTTCACAAATAGTGACAGCAGGATCGAATCTACAGGGATTGGTGAAATTAATTCCTCTATAAAACAAAATTAAAAAATGGGGGGTTGAAGACTAAAATTAAGAGTAGTTAAAAAGTAAATATGTCAAACAAATAGAAATTGCAAATTAAGAAATATCAATGACGGGAAACTCTAGTTCAAGGTATAGACTTAGTATAGATTCAAGTCAGTTGATCATCATTTCTGTGACACATTCCATCTGCCTTAATATTACAGTCAGTATTAAGCTCTCCAATTCTCGATAGCATTAAATTCGTGAGAAACCAAAATAGGCTCTTTAACTATTTCCTTGATCAACAAGTACCCCTAAACAAACTAGAATTAGACTTGTTGATAGTGTTAAATTCGTGAGAAACTACCAATTCTAACTAATAAACACACAAGCTTGGTTAAGTTAGATTATATATCCACTTAGCAAAGGTTGAACATCCTAATAAATTATTGCAAATATATATACAGAGGCTATGTTGTATATATGTATATGAAATCTTGCTAATGTACCTCTAATTATTAGATCACACAAACAATTACATGGCTCTAAATGGTAGATCAAAAAGTAAACTGAACATCTGATCCTTTTGGTATAAATCAAGAGAGCAATTGTATGGTAATAAACACAGAAGACCTATAAATAATAAGAAACAAAAAAGTGGATATCAAATTCAATTATATATCACAACATTTGATGAATCCAGCTTCACCACCCTTGAACTACAAAACGTGTTTAGTTGTGCCTCAAATTCATTAAAACACCAAGAAAACAATAAAAAGTAGTAATAGAAGGAAGGAAGAAGATAATTGATAATAGGCTAATAAGAGAAACAACGATGTCTGAGAATCGATTTGGCTTCATGCCAAGAAGGTCCATTATGGAGGCGATTTCCTTGTAACAAGATTGATGGAAAAATATAGAGAAAAGAAAAAGGATCTTCATATGATATTTGTAGATTTAGAAAAAGCACATGATAGGGTTCCTAGATATGTTCTTTGGTGGGTGCTAGAAAGAAAATGGGTGCATGCTAGGTGCATGGATACTATAAAAGATATGTATGAAGTGGCAACGAGGATAAAGACATTTGGAGGAACCAGAAGAATTTCCCATTACAATAGTATCACATCAAGAGGATATACCATGCATAGCGACTTTAGAAATACTAGACATCAAGTTGGAGCGGTAAAATTAGAAGTGGAAGTTCCTAAGGTGAACCACTTTAGGTATCTAGGATCAATCATACAAAATTATGGTAATATTGAGAATGATGTTACATTTAAAACTAAAGGTGGATGGAAGAAATGGAGGAGTGCAATATGTGTGATCTATGATTGAATTATTCCTAGCAAGTTAAAAGGAAAATCTTATAGGATCGCAATTAGGTCAACTATGCTTTATGGAAGTGCATGTCGGGCGATAAAGAAACAAGTACATCAAATAAATGTAGCAAAAACGAGGATGCTTGAGTGGATGTGTGGTAAAACACGTAAATATAGAATAAGAAATACCGAAATTCAAAAAAACAAAGTAGTAGCAACAATTGACACAAAGATTAGGGAGATTGTAATGGTTTAGACACCTCCAAAGACGACCTACAAATGCCCCCACTAGAAAAATCGACTCTATGGAAACTGAAGAAATTCGGCAATGTAGGGGCAGATCGAAGCTAACTTGAGACGCATTGATTAAGAAAGATTGGCACACCACCAATTGCACTAATTTAAGCGCAATGGGAGAGTTTGATTCATGAAGTGGACCCAACTAATTTGGGATTGAGGCTTTGTTGTTTTTGTTGTTGTTGTAATAGAAGGAATAAGAAGAGAATAGAGAAGTTGGTCTTTTTCCCTTTTCTGGAGGAAAAACCTAGGTCCTAACTTAATTTTTTTTTTTTTTTTTTATTTTTTTACAAATTATGTCCTAAAAGTAGTGAATAGAGTCTTTCAAATTACATAAGTAAACTCCCATACAAAGTCCGTTTTATTTAAAAGATCTGTACAAAATTCAAAAAGGATAGAAAATTTCTCTCGGGGTGCCACTTATTGGTTAGGTTTACATTATTGCTTCAAAACCCGTTACCCAAAATTGTTTCAGCCTGTTTGGCGCCATGCAAGTCGCGAGCATGCCTCTTCAAAGAGCTTAGCTCTTCTACCCACTTTTTTCACTTCAATTTTGTCACTTCCCTAACTTGAGTGATCTTCTCTTTTTCTGATCTTGCAACATATTACTTGGGTAGATAACAAGCATTCTAACACTTGAGGCATGGAGAAACAACATATTACTTTAGTAGGAAATGCTATCTATCTATTAGCGTAGTAAAATTGAGATTACAGCGGAATGGAAAATGGGATGTTAGTCCACTATCATTTGTGGTAGTTTCTCCGTTTCATAAAGAGCGACGAGTTTTATGTTGTCAACCTATCGGCTATCGCAACCCTCCATCAATATTTGGGACCCCTCCTTTATCTGAACTTGGGATATGTAGAGCATAAAAGAAGCTCCTATGTTCTACATAGGCGGAATTTCATGTTCTTAAATTGATGAAAGAAAAAAAAAAGAAGAAGCAATTTTTCTTCTTTTCTTTGTTGTTAAGAAAGCAATTTTTTCAGCACTCCTCTTACATGTGTGTTCTTTAGCAAATGTTGCTTAACAAAAGTTTCTTTTCTTTCTACTTGATTGAAGTTTTGTCATCTTCAAATAAGGATTGTAGCATCATTGCAGCAGGATTGCATGTTCTTGAAACTTCTCATGAAAACATGAAACATGCATGTATGGAATGTAGCTTAAAGACGAGTTTGCATTTTTCATTTTGTCCCTTCTCCTGATGGTCCAAATCACAGGGGTATGCATGCTTACGAAATTTATTGTAGTTAAATGTACATCTGCTTCAATTTCGATGAATTTAGATTACCATGATTGTGTGTCATTTATTTTAATAGTGGATTTCGTTTAATAATATGAATCCTTAACAATCGATATAGGGTGCAAGTGGAGCTCTGAATGCTATAATGCTTCTTGACATATTTCTTTTTCCAACAGCCACACACTACATCAATTTCTTCATACCAGTTCCAGCAATGTTATTGGTAAGTGGTTATAGGAGCCAAATATAGACCAGTAATTCAACCTCAGGTTCTCCCTGATCATTTTCTATTATCTTTTGCAGGGAGCTTTCTTGATTGGAAAGGATTTATTGAGGATGAAGGAGGTACATGCCCGATAAATCTAAATACCTAAAGTCACAGCAAAAGTAGCATTGTTTTGTTGAAACATCTTTCAATCTTTTCTATCTAATTATCAAACCTTTGAAGAATGGAGTACATTTCAATGGTCCCTGACTGAGTTTAACTCTGGATTTTGGGGATCTTTTTGGACCATTTTGCTCTTAACTATTTAAACTTGTTTTTGTACTTGCAGGGAAGCAGTCAGATTTCAGGTTCAGCTCACTTGGGAGGAGCCTTAGTTGCTGCGCTTGCATGGGCGCGAATTAAAAAGGGATGGTTCTGAACTGAACCCATGGCACTTCTTCTAGTTCCCAACCTTTTGAGTTCATGGCCATCTGCAGAGATGAGGAGAATGAAGGGTGGGTTTTACGTGCAGTTTTGTTTAGATCTCAAAAATTCAAAATTTTATTCAGCAATGTGAACCGTATTTATGTACGATTCATCTGGAAATAAAAATAAAAAATTGAAGAACTCTTTGAACAGTTCATTGCATAAAGTCGGGGTTTGATATCAACTTGTTTCAAGTGTAATTTTGATAAGCTGGGTTCGGGTTATGATACAGGTACTTGTAAGTGATATTAAAGTAGCTTCTCGAGTTTGAATCTTGTGAATAGAGTAGACAACAGCGGGAAAGCTTCTCTAATTTCCGCATGGGTCTGAACTCTGAAGCAGCTTGATTATGGACGGTTTGGTCCTATATGTAAATGGACTATTCAAGACCAAAAAAAGAAAAATGCCAAAGCTAGCAGGCAGAATTTAATTGTGAAAGAGTGGCTGACATTTTGGTGGTAAATTAATTACATCCATTTAGCAGACTATATATAGAAGGTGCCAAGAAATGCTTAAGAGGGAATTAATATATGGTCATCAGTCTTCAACAATGAGTGCAATGTTTATAGTTGAGCAGCTTAGGTGTCATTGTACTTTTGGTGTAAACAGTTATTTTTTTTTTTCCTTCCACCTTCTGAGCATAGCCGCATGCATAGTTGCCATTGAGTTGTAGCCCATGGCAGTTTGCATATAGCACCCCTTATTTATATAAGGAACAATAGGAAAAAAAAATGAAAAACGCTTAAAGAGTAGCCCATCCTTAAATTAATGTTTAGGTTGCTCGTGGTTTAGTGCAGGGGTGCTTGAAATCCTAACTCTGCCCTTCTCTAACCACTCATGGCCAGTTCGGTTCACATTTGTTTGTATCTTAAATTCATGGGACTAATTTATACTGGGATTGTGCCTTGGGTTTAGGTGCTAGTTTATCCTTACTTGTTCGGTTGGCAGGATTGGGTTTAGTGGTAAATGTGTTTTTTTTTTAGTTGAAGTCACTAAATTGCCCTCCTTTTATAACTCTTAAAATCAGGGCTATTTGCTTTGTTACGTCTTCCCCAACTCTTCTCCACAGTTCGACACCTCCACAATCGATTGTTAGGGTTTCTCAGGGTTAATTTCACAGATGGTCACTCAAGATTACAGTTCGTAACACTTTGGTCACTAAACTTACATTTGTCCAAAATATATCACTCAACTTTACAAAACGTTTTAACAAAATAACTCCGACCACTCTCCGGTCAAAAACCCGCCGGCTCTGCTGACGTGGTGCCACGTGGGATTTCATGAGAGGTCACTTAAGTTTTTAAGTGATGACATGGCATTGAACACACACACCACCACCCCCGTCAAGTTCACCCCACACTTATTAGGGCTCGGTCAGGCTCTCCTTCCCCCTCTCTCTCTCGTCTTCTTCCTCGCTCTCTCTCTCTCTCGCGCTACCTCTCTCTCGCGCAACCAATCTCCCTCGCTCGATTGGGTTAACCTACCTCTCTCTCGCGCAGTATTTTGTAGCCAAGTATTTTGTAGATTTTTGATAATGGAACAAGAAGGTGAAGGCATTGAAGTCGAACCCTCACGACACACATGGAGGAAGGAAGTGAACCCAACAACCTCAAACCATCGCTAATAGTGAAGGAAGGAGAAGGCGCTCATTCTGGTTTGGATATTGAAAACGAGATTTCAATGTAAGAGATTTATTCTTCGTGTAAATGTTAATGGTTCTTGATTGCACTAGTTTTTTTTGACTGAAGATAGACCAAACAGGGAGTTTCATGGGCAAATTTTGTTGGTTAGATATGCAACTTCATCAACAAAGTTTTTACAGTTGTTGTTTTAGCTTCTCAATTGATTTGTATTGAGCGATTGACCGATTAATGTGTATGGTTAATTGGGATCGTTGTGGTGTTGTTGTAACTTATTGTTTCTGCTTGATTACGATTTGTTATGTCGGCTCTTAAATGGAAAGAGCTTGGCGAAGCTATACTGAGGGAGTTCATTCGTTCTCTATCTTAATCACAAGAATTAGAATTCTTCTATTGCACATAAATACCATCTTAATTTGTTCTGTCTGGTTTGTTTTTTTGGTTTTACATGGTTTTTGGGGTCATGGTTGTCAGCTTAGGGGTGTGACATTTTGAATATATTTAACTGTTTGTTTTTTATGGTTTCGTTCATGTAAAGGGACATTTTTAACATCCTTATCATTGCGGGATTCGTTTTCACAATGGAGATGATGGTCGAAGAAGTGGAGCCCGACTTAGAACAAAGATATTTTGGGTCCCCGAGATATTAGAGAGCAAGAATTAATGGACTTAGAGGTTAGTCATCAGGAAGAAGTGGAACCTCCAGAAGAACAAGACAATGGAACAATTCAACATGAAGAACTAGAAGCAGATGAATGTAATGATTTTTTCGAGAGTGACAATGATGTTGAGGACGATGATGACTATCAAGAAGTTGTTGACGAACAACTGCACAGTAGAAAAAGAGGAAGGCCTAAGGTTATTGCTCCACCTCGTAGTAGTGCACTTGCGATTGTTGAAGTGCATGACCAAGACTCGGACTATGCAACATCAGATGAGCTCCACACAGATGGTGATTCCGATGGATCTGAGAAGATGAGGTATCTAGAGTTTGATGAGTTCAAAGACATGGCATACCCACATCTCGAATTAGGCATGAAATTCTCTTCTTTCAAGACATTTAAGCTGGCATGCAGGAATTGAAGTATTCAAAATAAGCGACAAATACGCTTTACTACGAATGATAAGAAACGGTGCATATGTAAATGCCAGCGCTTCAAGTCTAGCAATTGTGAGTTTCGAATTTTTGCTTCTCACGTGGGTAAAGATGACTCGACGGTTCAAATCAAGTCAATCAACTTGACCCACTCATGTACCAAAGTGAACAAGAATTATCACGTGACTTCGACGGCTTTACTGAGAAAAGTATATTGAGCAATTTCGAGTGGACCCAAATTGGTCGAGATCGGGTATTATACAAAGAGTCAAGGATGACTTGAAGTTCGAAATCAGTCGAATGAAAGCTTGGAGAGCAAAGAAGAAAGCAATGGAGATGATGAATGGAGACGAGGAGAGCCAATACCTCAAACTTAATTCGTATGCACTTGAGCTGCAAAAAACAAATCCGGGCACAACAGTCAAAATGACGCAGCATCTAGGGGTATTTCAAGGCATATATATATGCCTTGCTCCATTGAAAAATGCTTTCAAATAAGGATGTAGGCCTTTGATTTCTCTTGATGGTTGTTGGTTAAAGGGTCAATATATGTGACAATTACTTGCTGCAGTAGGGATAGACCCAAATGATTGTATATTTCCCATAGCTTATGCAGTGGTTAAAGTTGAGAGTAAATGCACATGGCAATGGTTTTTAGAATTACTTAAGGATGACTTAAACATTGTCAACAGCTATAGCGTTGCTTTCATGTCGGATAGGCAAAAGGTACAATTTATTTTCATGTTTGTTTTTCATAATGCATGTTTGATTTCATTATTTAACCCTTGAAGTTTACTCTCTCAGCAGGGACTTGTTAGTCTTTGTTAAATACTTTTTCCCAATTCAGAACATAGACATTGTGTAAGGCACTTGTACACAAATTTCAGAACAAGGTTTAAGGGAATGAAACTTAAGCAAATGTTGTGGAGTGCAGCTAGGGCCACATATCGCGAGAGAATGATCTTTTGGTTAGATGAGTTGGAGAAGGTTAATAGAGATGCAAGATTGTGGTTGAATGAGGTTCCCATCGAATCTTGGTGTAGGGCCAATTTCCAAAATGCCCTAAGTGTGATATGTTGCTTAATAATTTGTGTGAGTGCTTCAATCGATACATTTTAGATGTCAGGGACAAATGAATCATTGACATGCTAGAGATGATAAAAGTAAAGTTAATGCGGAGGCTCAGACGCAAAAAGGAGGATATGCAGAGAATCATTGTTAAGGGGAGAGAGCGAATATGTCCTAAGATTCTAAAAAAGCTTGAGAAACTTAAAGATGAGTCTATTTTCTATGTTGTTGAGTATTCGGGTGGCCCTTCCGTGTCATGTCATGGACACGGTAAGACATATGTGGTAAACATGATGGACTTGTATTGTGATTGTGGGAAATGGCAGGTTACGGGCATCCCATGCGAGCATGAGGTGGCAGCTATTATGGGAAATGATGGGGACCAAGTGGATTACATCAATGAACGTTACTATAAAAGCACTTACATGAATGTGTACTCACACTACATAAACCCAACAGAACGTGAGGAACTATGGCCTAAACCAAAGGAAGATGTCCAACCACTCAAACCACCAGCACAAGTCCAAAAGGGGAGAGGAAGAAAAGTAACAGCAAGGAGAAAGGAGCCTGAGGAATTAGAGATTGCGGCAGCGCAAAAAAAATGTATAAGAAGGGCACAATACGTATGACTTGTCAAACTTGCCATGTTGAAGGTCATAATAAATGAATTCAACACATAGTTGATCGATACATCTCCATCTATTTAGAGCATAACATTGTATTGTGTTGTATGATGCTATTGCTTCAACCATATAAATGAATTCAACACATAGTTTCTTTTTTCATTCATAAGCTAAAAAACCACAATATAAGGTTTGGCCTAACACAAAATGACACTACAACTTTTGCCTTCGACTCCAACCGAAGATGACTATTTCGTTTCTCCTCCAACCGTAGTGTTTACTTGATACAATGAAACCAAAAAGCAATCGTTAAACTCGTCTTGCAACCTCTTCTCGCTTTCCTTTCGGTCTAACTTCCTCAACAACCCATTTATAACAATCGTTGCCCGGTCAGACATTTCAGGATCAAGCCGGTTAAAGTATTCGCATCTACATTTATCTTGAAGAACAACGGAAATTTTCATTTAATTTCCTTTATATGAATAAAATTTTTCAAATTCAGAGAATATACACATTTCCGTACAAACCGTGTATTTCCTGCATCTATAAAATCGTCGTCCTGGATTTGTAGGCGTCCACGAGGTGAACACCACTGCTGGCACGACGCAATAACAATACTCGTGTCCTTTGACGAACCGCATGATTTCTGGCCAAGATACAAATATAACAATGTAGCTACAAACAAGCAAACTCTTGTCAATAAAACTACATTCATGATATCAAGAAAAACAACAAACTACAAGCTCATGAATTTGAACAATCTAGGCATTAAATACGCAAATACTGCAATACTGCAAAGAAGCAAATACTCGCAAATATTGCGGTGCGAAAAAGCGAGAGATAAATTGATTATGAAAAAACAAGAGACTATGATCAGTACATCTCTATTTACATATATTGCATATCTTGCGGTGCGAGTCTATTGTTCACCAAAAATAAAAAAAAACTATACTGCAGTTGAGTACAAGATCAAAAACATAATTTGAACAATCTAGGCATTAAAGCAATTTTTTCGGCCTTTTAATATGAAAATACGACTGTACTGCAGTTGAGTACAAGATCGAAAACTGTACTGCAGTTTCACGACATTAAAGCAATCTTTTCGGCCTATTAAGAGCATCGATGCATAATTTGAACAATCTAGGCATCTTTCGTTCCTCGTTGAATGCCTCATCAATATAGTAACATTAACCAGTTCTTAAAAAAAACATTAACCAAAAACATCACTAATTTCCCATTGCAACCACTTCGTCTTCAGTGAATACTGCAGTTGAGTACAAGATCAAAATTTTTGTCTAACATTCTTAGAAACATGAAAAAACTGCAGTTGAGTACCAATCAAAGAAAGTAAATAACATACCAATGCAAAACGTTTGCTAATTTGGAGAACATCAATGTTTCAACGTATATGTACGTATATACATGATACATCAGCATTGCTATCAGCATTGCTATTTTTTTTAGTTGCTTTTGCAGCTACCTTGCTCTATAGATTTTACTACCAAATACTAACGAATAATAGAAGTCTATGAAGTTACGAGGAATATTATGTAATAGAAAGTTTGTCAAGTTATGAGGAACGATAGATGTTTATCAAGCGACCTCAAGTTATGAGGAATGATAGAAGTTTGTCAAGCTAACTCGCGCATTGCATTAATTTTGCCATATAGGAGACACAATGGTAGCGTTTGATTCTACAAGTAAAAGCATATTATGGTGGATTTGATAAACCTTGTATTGATTCAGTAAAGATGGTAGAAAATATTTAAGAATGAGTATTTCTACTGTTTTATGACATTTATAAACCTTCATCAACTATGTGTTCTTGAGTTAGGTGGTTTAAATTTCAGTGTTGTAAGTTTAAATTAGGCGTTATTCGATCCTTAGCCCTTTAAAAAGATTAATGTTAGATCATTGCCTTGATATTTTTTTTTTCGTATATGGTGTAATTGCACAACATATATCTGAACAATCTGCAAACAGCTTCGTGATTAACACCATTTTCTCGACTATGTTGGTTATTAAAGTTTCTAGATTAAGCAATTTTGCATCCATCTTTGATGAGCATGGCTTTGTTAACAATCCTAATGTAAGTGTAGGAAGTTAGTTTTACAACAAATTTAAAACCAAGTATTGCAATCCTAATGTAACTGTTTTATCTTGCATGTAAGGAGTAAGCAAACAATAAGTTGGTGAAATCGCAACAAAAAGGCCAATCCAAGTAAGATACCCGGTTAACCCAATAGTTTGAAATAATCGAACACATCAATCGCAACAAAAAGGCCAATCCAAGTAAGATACCATAATCTGAGACTCTTACACATTGATGAAACAACGAAACGAAAGAGCAATTGAACACGAATAAATCCATTACAACTACTTTCTTCATCTCAACCATGCCCAAGATTCAATCACAGTAACATCATAGAAATTTCGACAACAAAATACCCTAAAAACCGATTCAATTGACTCCAACCGACTCAATCACACTTATCATAAGCCAATCCATCAATCACGACAGAATCAGTTAAGCCATTCAAAAACCATAACAAACCAGGAATCTAAGCACGCCCGACATTGTACCTGATTGCCGACTGCAAAGACAAGATCGAAGCTCCTGCCGATCTATTTCTCTCCGTCATTCGCTTGGTTGCGCGAGAGAGAGGTAGAGAGAGAGAGAGAGCGAGGAAGAAGACGAGCCAGTGGGGGGGGAGGGGAGAGCACGACTGAGACCTTACCCCGTGGAGTCGAGGCCGATTGGTTGCGCGAGAGAGAGGTTGCGCGAGAGAGAGAGAGCGAGGAAAAAGACAAGTCGGTGGGGGGGGAGGGGAGAGCCCGACTGAGCCCTAATAAGTGTGGGGTGAACTTAACAGGGGGTGGGTGGGTGTGTGTGTTTAATGCCATGTCATCACTTAAAAACTTAAGTGACCTCCCATGAAATCCCACGTGGCGCCACGTCAGCAGAGCCGGCGGGTTTTTGACCGGAGAGTGGTCGGAGTTATTTTGTTGAAACGTTTTGTAAAGTTGATCGATATATTTTGGACAAATGTAAGTTTAGTGACCAAAGTGTTACGAACTGTAATCTTGAGTGACCATCTGTGAAATTAACCCGGGTTTCGCATGTGCGCACTTCATTCATTCAAGTAATGATCATTTCTCATGCATTTGACTCTCCTACTTATACCCATAACAAAGCCACAAAATCCATCGAATCACAACAAGGTCATTTAAACATGAATCCTCTTCTACAGTCTTCCTGCAAATTGTCATCAATTATCCCATCATCTCATTCCCTTCGCAAGATATGCAACCACAGTCCTCCTGCAAATTGTCATCCATTATCCCATCATCTCATTCCCTTTGCAAGATGTGCAGCCCACACCCTCCAACAGAGAACCAACAAAGTTGCCTCCTGAAAGCATTAGCAGGCATGATAGCCAGAAGCTCTCGGTTAAGGTTTGAGTCCCAAATTGTCTATGAAAGAGGCAGTGATGCCTTGTCACATACCAGACGGACAAGAAAATTGCCCATAGCCAAAGCAAAGATGAATGGTGATGCTCGCGAATACTTCCTCCTTCCTCGGTCCCAATTAAAGCACACAATTGAAATCGTCGATTTCGTCTCTCACAATTCGTCTCTCATGATTTGATTTAAGAGGGAGGGGTAGTTTGGTAATGTGTGAAGCCTAACCATTAGGACTTAATTAGTGCCACCAAAAATGATGGTTTACTTTAATCAGCTGTATTGAGTATTAGATAGTCCCGTGGACTAGTTAATCCGCCAAGCGAACAACGGATTAGCTAGTCCAGTGTGGCTAACTCGACTTTAAGACCATGAAGTGAACATGCCATCAATGTAAAGGTTTTAGGTCAAAGCTTTTACCTTACCCTATAATACTACCTAAAACATTTTTAAAATGTCTAAACTATGAAAGTAGATTCATAAAAGGTAAATATTAGAATGACAACAACAATGTCAAACTATAAGACACATTAGCTTACAAGAGCCTTCCATGCGACCTCGACCCGCGTGTTATGCATTGAGATCTTTGTATGCCCGCATCTCGAGGTGCACATGGATGACTCTTGTAAGCCAATGTGTATGTGGTGTGTCATGCAATTATTATATCACTTCTCTTGATAAAAATATGCCACTTACTAAATTAGGTCAAATGGGTTGCGTTGAATTAATATTAACACGACATATTTAACTTAACGCATTACACGTGTTGTACCGTGTCAACCTATTCAAAATGTGTACCGTCAACTTAACCTATTAAATAAATGAGTCGTGTTTGCGTTGACATCACTTGAGGGGTCAATGCAACATAAACACGACCCTTCAACACATTTTCACATACCTAGTCTCGGGTGGAATATTGTATGTTTTAAAGGTAAAAACTCGATCATTCATACAATTTGGACAACATTATAAATTCTAGAGTTTAAGGATTGTATACTCCCGGCCACATAAAGCCAAAATCTATGCATGCTTCTTGGTTGGAACGTTCATGATGAGTCTCCGTCCAGTACGCATGCATGAATCTCGACCACGCTAAGGCCAAAATCAATGACAAATTAATATTTGATTCTTAATTAAGGCCTCAAAATGAAGACAAAAACACATGAAAAGTTTTTTTTTTTTTCATCAAATTGGTTAAAATATCTTAACTTTTTACACCTTTTGCTATTATATCCTAACTTTTTTGAATTAGTTAGTATATCTCAATCTTTTAGATTGTTTAATTTGTACCCAAAGTTATATTGTAACTCTAAATTTGATGAGTTAACACTTAAATAATAAAACAATTGAAATATTATATCTATATAATGTAAAAAAACACAAAATCTCTCTTATAAAAAAATGCATACAAAATCTCTAATTATAAGTTTCAAATTGTTGGTATGTATTAGGGAAAATCATTAATTATGTCGTGTGTTGCACGTGAGATGAGTGGGATATAATGTGCCATGTTGGCAATCCATAACATCGTTCTCAACGGCTGAGATCACTTGTATCGTATTTATGATATTCTTTGGTTCTTGTTCTTCATTGTTTTGTGAATAACTAGTGTTAACACTATAGTTCAATATGGTATCAGAGCATTCATGGCTCACGCCAAGAATGGTTTGATCTTGGAGTTTGGTGTTTGAATATGTGATTTGATCACTCGAATCACAGAAAAAAGGATAAGATCTAAAGAATTGAAAATCGATCTGGAAATAAAATCTTCAGATCTGAGTTCTTGAAAGTGGAGATCTAAGATTTAGAAAACTAAATCCAAGGTCTGCAAGTGCAAATCTGAGATCTACAATCGTAGATTTGAGTTCTTGAAAGTGGAAATCTGAGATCTAGAAGGTTAGATCTAAGTTCTGGAAGTGTAGATATGGTTTGTTACAATAGCTGATCTAACTCCTAAATCAGTGCATAGTGGTGCTGCAAGCTTTTCAGTGTTGCTGAAGAACAAAGACGAAGATTCTAGAGGTTCAAGTCCAGATCTGGTTGTTCTTCGTCATACGATAACAATTTGTCCAAGATTTTTGTTAAGTTGGATAAATCGAATTTTCTATTATGGAAATCAATTGTTGTTCCTTTAGTTCGTGGATGTGATTATGATGGTCATCTTTTTGAAACGACTCCGTGTCTGACTATGAGGTTGAATGATTATGTTACAATAAATCCGGCATACAAGGCATGGATTAGAAAGATCAGACGCTAATAGCTTGGCTTCTCAATGCAATTGTACCATCTATCTTAACTCACGTAGTTTGTGCAGATGTTGCAACAACAAATGAAGCTTGGCTGACAATTGAAAAGTTTTGTGGTTCACACAATTGGTCTCAGATACAGTTGTATAAGTTAAAGATCCAGTCAACCATGAAAGGAACTAAGACTATGAGTGAATATTTAGCCAAGATGAAAGAACTGGCTGACTGTTTAGCTCATGTTGGTTCACCAATCTCGGTGGATGATTTGATTACAAACACTTTAACGAGTCTAGATACTGAGTATTTACCAGTCACGACAGTGTTGCTTGATAAACCAAATCTTCGTTGGACATAACTTCAGGCTACATTACTTAGCTTTGAAGCTCGTTTGACAATACTTCAAGCACGACAAGGAATCAATTCTATGAGTCTTTCTGAACTAAATTCATCTGCTCATGTTGCTACTGAGGTTAAAGATGGTGGTGGCTCAAGTGGAAATCATTCTCGAACTGGTTTTCTCTCAAAAAATGGAAATCGGTTCTCTCACAATGGACATAATGGTATTGGTGGTCATGGGAATTACAATCGTGGTTAAAACAATAGAGGGTAAGGAGGACGTAGAGGTCAGAATACCAGAGGTCGTGGTGGTTTCAAGTTTCACAACAATAACATGCCAACATATTAGACCTGTGGTAAATCTGGTTACTTTGCTGCTGTTTATTACTTTTGGAGTGATATGAAGTATATGGGTGCTCAACCTGCTCAGTTACCATCACACCAACATATGAGGTTTCCTCCAAGTGCTCCTCATCAGCAACAATCTTTCTATGTTGCTTCTGATGGTGTTCCTGATACCTCATGGTATGCTGACAGTGGGGCTACCTCACATATTGCCACTGATTCATATCAGATGATGCACAATAAACCTTATGGAGGTAATGATGCTTTAATAGTTGGTAATGGTCAATTTTTGCCTATTTCTAGCATTGGTAGCGCTAGAACACCATCTCTTTGCTCGAAATTATCGTTTTCTAATACTTTGTGTGTGCCTAGCATGAAAAAGAATTTGTTGAGTGTTTCTCAATTAACGAAGGACAATAATGTTCTGATTGAATTCCATTCCAATGCTTGTTTTGTGAAGGATATCCGAACTAAGGAAGTTCTCCATCATGGGACAATTCAGAATAGTCTTTACCGTTTCTTTGGTAACCCTGTTTCTTCTACTTCTAAAACTATTTTTCTTGCTTCTAATAAGAGTCTATCTTCTTTATGACATTCTCGCCTTGGTCATCCTGCTCAGCAGACATTTCAACAAGTGTTACATCAACATCTTCATATAGATTTTAAACTTGATATGAATTTTTGTTCTTCATGTCAATTGGGTAAAAGTCATGCCTCATCATTTCTGAATTCTAAAACTTGTACTTCTAATGTGCTTGAACTAATTTATTCTGATTTGTGGGGGCCTTCTCCTCACATATCTACTGGTGGTTTCAACTATTATATACACTTTATTGATGATTATACTAAGTTTACATGGCTATACCCTTTCAAATACAAATCTGATGCAGTTAAGGCATTTATTCATTTTAAACTTCTAGTTGAAAATCAATTTAATGTCAAAATTAAGAGAGTTCAATCTGATTGGGGTGGCGAGTACAGATCATTCAAACCCATCTTAGACTCTAGTGGTACTCACTTTTAGCATCCCTGTCATTATGTTCTCTAACAAAATGGGATGGCCGAACGCAAGTATAGACATATTATTGAACTCAGTTTAACCCTCTTAGCCCATAGTCGTATTCCTTTGAAGTATTGGTGGGATGTCTGTGAAACAGATGTGTTTTTTATTAATAGATTACCTACGAGAGTGTTGAATGGTCTTTCCCCTTATGAAAAGCTGTTTTTGTGTTCTCCAAATTTTTCTCTTCTTCGAGTTTTTGGTTGTTCTTGTTTTCCATACCTACGACCTTATAATTCTCATAAATATCAATACAGATCAGAAAAAATATATTTTCATGGGATCTAGTTGATAAGTCGTTAATTATGTAATTATATATAGGTTATTTATATATTTTTTTATTGTGAAGTCTCTAAAATATTAGTCTAATTATATTTATTTGTCATTTTCAGGATTATAGGAGTGCGCGGTTGAGTCCGTAGCGAAAAACTATGCAAAATTGAGAATTCATTTGCCCGGATCCGTTCTACATAAAAAACCAAGCTAGCGCACATCTCAAGACGAATTTGGTGGGGCCTACATGTGAGAAGCGTGTCTTGGTGATTGATGAAGATCCAACAGTTAGACAAATGTAGAGACGTTCATGCATTGCAAAGTTCAAAGGAGAGATTTGGAAGTTTTTATTTTTGGTTTTGTTAGGAAATATTTTGTTATATAAACATAACATATATATAGGAGATATGCATAAATATAGAAAGACAGAAGATGAACAGAGGGAAGGAAGGCCAAAAAGAGATGCACAAGAAAAATAGAAAGGAAAGGAGGACCGAATTGACTTGGGGGAACGCTCGTCTACTTCTATTTTCTCTTCTATTTAACTCTCTGTCACTCGCTTTTTCTCGTAAAAAATTCTATTATGTTTTTTTTTTTTGTGTTTTGCAACCATGAGAGACTAATCTCATGGCCTAGGTAAGACTACGGGGGAGGTTCGACTGCTCACATCTATGGATTTGTGAGATTTATTTAATTTAATTGCATTGCTTTTCATTTTTATTTTATTTTCTTTGGTATTGATTGAATAATTAGAGTTAAATTCCTATTTAAACTCTGATTCTTTTGCTAGTGAGTCGTAAGCATCCATCCTTATGCAATAAGACCATACTAGTAACAATTGACCCTACTAATTGATCGCCTATTTTGGGATCGGTTAAGTACCTTAGGAATCTAGGCTAAATCTGACACACTAGTGATCCGGTTGTCTAGGTGTAGTGCCTTCACAAAACCCATTGCGGTCATCGTGTTAAATCCAACGCACTTGAGTATAGAGTTATACGATTGGCTAGTGAAATAGTCATTGTCGTACCTTGGCTATCGAGATTAGGAAGTGCGAGGAACCGCGTACGTTATTGGGTCTATAACTACACTAGGATACATTTGATTTGTATATTTTACATAAATTGAAGACCGCATCTAATCTTTTAATCGAACCGATCTTATATGTCTTGACCTAGGTATTTTTTATTAATTGATTTTAAAATAATTTCCATTGCTTTATTTATTTTATTGTTATTTAGATTAGTTAATTTGCTTTTGTTGTTTTTGACCTTAGAAATATTATCAATCTCTGTGGGACCGACCCTTTGCCACTATTCTGCAAATAGTTGGTTTAGGTAATATATTTTATTGAAGCGTTCGGTGCGCGTCACTAGTTCATCACATAAAGGGTACAAATATTTAAATAAAGATGGAAAGGTGTTCATTACTCGCAATGTTGTGTTTAATGAACATGAATTTCCATATAACGAGTGGTTTTCTTCTAATTGTATTAACTGCTGAGTGTTCCTCTAAATCTAATTTTTCTTTACCAATGTTTCCTTTTACTTCTTTGTTGAAAACTACTCCTAATGAGTCTGTTAGTGTACATTCTGATACTCATGTTACTTCGTTTTTATAAGTCATATGTTGTCTTCTACATGTGTTGAGTCTTCTTCTGATTGTTGTTCTTCTAATACACTTGCACCCATATCTTCTTCTACTGCTACTGCACCACAAAATGTTCATCCAATGATAACTAGGGCAAAAGATGGTATCTCCAAAAAGAAGGTGTTTCTTGCACCTCAAGTACATTCTATTGTTGTTTCTAAGAATGTGGAAATGGCACTCAAGGACCCCAAGTGGCGAGATGCTATGATGGTAGTGTTGGGTTTGATGGTTCAGATCTCCAAAACGATCCAGAGCATACCAAAAACCCTAAGTCGTTTCTAAAACGAAAATAGAGTTTCGGCCTTTTGATCTTTCGTATGTGTATTGTAACTTAAAGCGTCTATTTATATAACCTTGTATATAGACGGTTAAGTAAATTACACATATACCCTTATTTAAAGAAGTATAAGTGTAATACAACACAAGGACGTTTACATGTCATGAATTTTATCACATAAAATTCGTTTTTCTCAATCATCTTAAAATCTCACAAAACCATTCTTAGTGTGCGACCCAATAGGCTCATACAACGTTGGCGAGTGTACCAAAACACATTTTGGTATACAAGTCATAAGCGATCTCTAGCAAGACATTATGACTACCCAAGTTGTACGAATATCAAATCGATACAACCTAATCAATAGTGTATATAACATCCTTTTGTCACACGATATCCTTTTGATCAAACATAAGACATGGAATTGTCATCCAACATGTTCAATCGTACTAGTCTCGATCTGTTCCCGAGTATAATGATCGGCCCTCATTTAGCGTATCTTATTATAATGTACTTGCAAATCTTTAGTTCCTCTTTTTTATTAACTACATAAAGACATCAAATTGATGTGGTTGCAAACAATTGTGGATTTTCTACACATTAAAATGTACAATTTTCAAATAGGGTTTATCGATCGATACAAGGCTAGATTAGTGGCTAAAGGTTTCAAACAAGTACCCGATATCGATTTTGATGAGACATATAGTCTTGTTGTTAAGGCTTCCACTATTCGAATCATTTTATCTCATGTAGTACATTTTTGGTTGGTCATTAAGGCAGCTGGACATTAACAATGCATTTTTAAATGGGACTTTGGTTGAAGAAGTGTTTACAAACCAACCCCAAGGGTTTGTCGATGATAGCCATCCTTCTCATGTCTGCCGACTCCGTAAAGCATTGTATGACCTTCGACAAGCTCCTTGGGCCTAGTTTGATAAACTCAAAAATACTTTGTTGTCTTAGGATTTAATTTCTTAACTATAAAGCTGATAATTTTCTCTTTATCTATCGAGAAAATGGTCATGTTCTATATATCTTGGTGTATGTTGATGA
The DNA here is from genome assembly GCA_039657325.1 of Stephania cephalantha. Lineage (NCBI taxonomy): Eukaryota > Viridiplantae > Streptophyta > Magnoliopsida > Ranunculales > Menispermaceae > Stephania > Stephania cephalantha. The sequence goes on along the minus strand of CM077573.1, from coordinate 8,645,672 downwards.
TATAATTATTACTGGGTCTAATTATGTCATCATTTAGAAGTTTGTGTTTGAGTTAAATCACTATTTTGCACTAAAAGATATTGGGGAATTGAGTCTGTTTCTTCGAATGGAGGCCAGACATGATAATTCGAGTCTCTTTCTTACCCGGTCTGCCTACATCAATCAATTACTACAAAAGAGTGGCATGATGTCAGCTAAGGCAATTGACACTCCTGCCACTGTTCGAAAAACCCTATATACAGACACTTCTCTTTCTTTTTATGACCCTAGGTTATACAGAAATCTCCTTAGTGTTCTGCAGTACTTAGTTGATACGAGACCAAATATTGCATATATCATCAATTGGCTTAGTCAGTATCAGCAAAAGCCTACCGTGACTCATTGGTAGGCCTTGAAACGTGTATTACATTATCTTAAAAGACCACAAGATTGGGGTATTTGGTTTCGACCAGGATCTTTTTTGTACTTAACTGGCTTCTCAAATGCTAATTGGCTGCTTCTCAGGATGATCGTTGTTCCGTTGTTGGGTTTGCAGTGTTTTAAGGCTCTAATCTAGTCGCTTGGAAGTCGAATAAGCAACATCTTGTTGCTCGGTCAAGCACCGAATCTGAGTATTGTGCTCTTGCATAGGTGGTTGCTGAGACTGCGCGGATTCAGTCCTTATTGGGTGAACTGGGTGTTCCATTGGCAACTTGTCCTATGGTGTGGTGTGATAATTCGAGTGCTAATGCTCTTGCCCACAATCCAGTTTATCATTCCCGTGCAAAACAAATTGAAATAGATGTTCACTTTGTTCTGATCGAGTGTTGGCTGGGCATCTTGCTGTTCATCATGTATCTACTGCAGATCAGACTGCTGATTATTTCGCAAAGGCGTTGTTTGCTCCACGTTTTGCATTTTTACAAGGCAAACTTAGGGTAGTTTCTCTCCCCCTTCGTTTAAGGGGGGATGTTAGGGAAAATCATTAATAATGTCATGTGTGTTGCACGTGAGATGAGTGGAATATAATGTGCCATGTTGGCAATCCATAACATCATTCTCAACGGCTGAGATCACTTGTATCATATGGTTGTTATTCATTTGTGTAACTGACAATATATATGAATGAAACACAGACTGAGAGAGAGACTCAAATTTGATATTCTTTGGTTCTTGTTCTTCATTGTTCTGTAAAGAACTAGGGTTAACACTCTAGTTCAATAGTATGGATTAGGACATTATCGTCACTGAGTTGGAAGGTCGAATAGCTAATTAAAAAAATCAAAAATATTTGTTACATATTTATGGTATATACATTCGCTATATAATGATGTAGATTTCATTAAAATACGTATAACATATATATCAATGAAATCAAAACTATTTGTACATCATATGTAAGTAACCAAGTAGACTTATTGTTAAAAGAAAAGAAAAACATAATGTGCAACAAGAAATTAACACATTATAAGAGCATTGAATGATGATGGTGGGCTAGTCTGACAAAAGATCCGAAAGCTGGTGGCGTCAGTGCAAGCAATATCAGACCACATGACAAAATCAAGCACATAGAGAAATACAAAGTCATCATCATCAAAACCTTCCAACGTACCTTGGAACCATAACTCAATGGAAACAACATGGACACAACATCTCGTGGGAGGCACATGAATTCTATATACACCTGTCCCCACACACTCCGCCACGTCATCATATCCCCATAATAGACCCCACTCCCATTCTCTGTCCCCACTACCAAACAACCCTTCTCATTCTTTTTTTTTTGGTTTTTTATATAGTACCCAAACAAGCCCTTCACTAAAATAGAGATTTTATATGGATTTTAATCGTACTAACTACATTATATTTTTTTTAATTTCTTTCAAATTACACAAAGTCGAGACGACCAATCAATTTTTGAAAAATCAATTAGTTAAACTAATATTTAAGAATTACAAAAATATAATGTAATTTATGGCGCTAAGCTTAGGGCATTTTCAACCCAAGGCCAAAGTGGCGTTGCAAGAGTTTATTGCATCGTATCAAGCTACAATTGGCGTTGGGAAGAGTTTATGGCACTGTATTGATCTCCAATCCATCGCCATATGCTGCGCTAATGTGGCGCAACGGAATAGTGCTCACTTTGCGACATATTTGCGCAATGCTTTAATTTTATCTTTTTAAAAACTGTTGTTAGTTTTGAGGCCCATATAAACCATGGGTGTAAATAACCCCTAACAAATTAACAAAAATAGTAACTGCAATCCTCAATCAATAGTAAACTTCCCAATATACCCTCGAGGTAACTTTCACACTAACTCTTAAGTTATTTGTCGCTTCTCATTAGTAATTGTCTCCTCAATGCTCCTAAGTCCTAATCAATATAGTCTAGTCGAGCGTCCTCACATTTCCTAACAAATTCATCCTCTTAATCAGTACATATAAAGTTCCTCCTCTTTTTGTGCTTTATCACCTTCACTACAAGAAAAATTATATTTTACAACATCGATAAACGTTATTGACAAATATGTTGTTAAAACATGTTAAATAAAAAATTAAAACGTAATTAATCAAATGTTTGCTAAACGGTTTTGATATAGAATGATATATTCATTATTAAGTTTGTATTCTTAACAAATTATAACACGTGAGTTTTTAAATTTAACAATGTATTATAATAATGTGTCAATTATATATCGATTAAGTTTCAATAAAGTTGTTATCAACACTTATTCAATGTCTTAAAAAATATCTTTCTCTTGTACGTGGTGCTTGTCCACCCTTATAGTCGATGTATGCAAACTCCAATTTTATTTTTTTAACAAAAGAAACTCCAATTAATTAGACCTAAAAACCACCTCCCACCCAGCCTCCCCATAATAAGCCACCTCCGCTTAGTACTCTTTACCCATCTCCACTGCAGCTTACAAGTTTCTTCACCTAACACAGTTGGAAATGGTATCCACAAGAACGACGTGCAGCGAAGCGACTCAAAGAAGTTGTCTCTCTCCTGTTTGGCAGCAACTTTGTTTATGAGCCACTGCCATACTGGGCAGTGGCGTGTTCTATGAGCTGCTACCATGTATGGCATCGACATAGAACATAAGTCGCTGCCACTTAATATAGCTACCCTGTTTGGCAGCAATTTTGTCTATGAACAGTTGCCATACTTGTGACCGTTGGTGTAGATGATAACGACCAAAATAATAGACCGCTGCCATAAGTGGCAGCGACGCCACCTCTTTTAGCCGTTGCCTTGTATGTGGTGTTTTATTTTCTCGTACAAGGCAGCGGAGTATAACGAGAAAAACTCATTTTCTTCAATTAAAAAACACTAGCTAAAAGAAAAGGTTTAAAACTTACCTCTCTTTGCTCCTTGGTGCATTCCAAGACTGATTTTCAATAATCCTACACATATATATGACCTAATCATTCAAAAGTAGGTATGAATCAAGTTTCTACCATATGCAACAATGATTTTCATTCTATAAAGTATATTGATGTAATGACTTATCACACTTAATTTGTAATTAGAATATAAACATTGTTAGTGGTGATGAAGTTGTTGAATGTTGGGAGAAGAATATGAGAATAAGGGGTGTAGAGAATGAATAGCAAAGGAAGAGAAGAGATGGGGAGAGGTGTATGTAGAGAGGGGAGAAGAGAAGATGAGTTTGATTTAGGGATTTAAGGTAGGGTGTAGATATGAGTTTAGGTAATGTGGGAATGAGTGTAGAGAGTAGAATAAGAGCTTATATGTAATTTTAAATGAAAATGCTAATTTTACCAGCCAGGCACACCCAGTGAGCGCACCTGCTGACCTGGTGGTGACGTGGCACTGTGGGTCCCACCCACAAATCATTTCATTTCTTTCCCCTTTTTTGGTTTTTAAATTTGTCACTTCGGTCGTTAGTTGCTGGTGCTTGCTGCCCTGACAATACTTTTCGACTAATGTTCACGTACAGTCATGTCAGTGGCTGTCAATCAGAGTTGGCTGCCTCTCTTGAGATGATTTTTAGCTAAATTTTTTAGCGGGAGATTTAAGATTGTGGTGCTAAATCCAAATGGTTTTCCCCACCCAAAATAACTAATTCACCTTTCCCCAATCACATTTCGTCTGTTCTCTGCTGCATCACCTTTCCCCAACCATATTTCGTTTTGTTCCCTCTTCGCAGAGATTCTCTGCCACAACAAGAGCTAGAGCATCATAGTCGAGAACTGGTTTGGTCGGGACCACTCTCGTACATAACTGACTGAAGTAAAGTCCAAGGAAGAGAGAACTACATACAAAAGCAGAGGTAACCTCCTTTTGTTCTCACTTTCTATTCAGGAATGTTGGTGATTGACAATAAAAACAATGTCTTTAATGTTGGATTATATGTTGCCTTCAATGTTGGATTCTATGTTGTAGTAAATGAGGTTGGATTCTATGTTGTAGTAAATGTGGGTTTTGAAGAACATGTTTTTGATTGAAATGCATTTACTCATTGTATTTACTATGTGTTAAATTTACTATGAGTTAGCTTTACATTCCGTCATTTGTGGTATGTTTTGATTGAGAAAGTTAAAGTCTGGGCTAAAATCAACAGGTGTTTACTAAGTTAGGTTTATCATTGGGAATACCAACTGACCATGTATTTCCAAACCATAGCTAATACCTACTATGGGGTTTTAGTTGCGTGACGTGGTATATGAACCATAGCCAATACCAACTGTCTATGATGATACATTTTTTTTTCACCAGGTTGTCATGGCATAGTTGGACCCATCATGGAAATATATTGTTGAAAAAAACCGTGAAGATGATTTTGAAAGTGATGGCGAAGAAGGCGATGGTGAAAAGAATGAGGAAGTTTAATTTGTTGACAAACAAGTGGTACCATGTCTCGACCCAAATCTCTAATCTCGCTTATTATTCACCGACTCGTGACGTAGGAACCACATCGTGATACGTTCATTGACCGCGGCGAGATAACTGAGGTATATGTTAGATTTGTTGTGGTGTATGCCTAGTGTATTGTATATGTGTAGACTATTAAGTCACTCCTACTCGCGTATAGGTGTCGAGACGTGAGTGGAGACAAGCGCCGAGTTGCGTGCTGACGTGGGATAGGGGTAAAGAGTAATGTGGTAAATCCATTTTGAGTTTAGTATAGCTTATATAGTGGCTTTAATGTGGCTATAGTTGATTTTGAATTAAATATAGCTTAATTTAGTAGTTTAAGATAACAACCATGTGATTTGCATCGAGAAACGTATTAGCACATTATAGAACCAATTAAGTTAAAATTTTGTGATTATTTAGATTAAGTTAATGGAGGTAAGTGGGACATGTGTCAAGAGGTGTACTATTAGATAGGTCTCGAGATACGTGTGTGTAATTAGATCAATGGTTATCATTCAACAATATCCGTTTCATATATAGTTAGAGATCAATTCATGTAAATCACATATTTCATTTTACAAACTTCGGGGGGAAGGAAACTTGCTGGAGAGGTTTGAGGAAGAAGAAAATCTGTTTGGGTTGGTGAAATCAAGGTGTAGTGGTTGGTCAAGCTAGTGAACATCAACTAGGTAATTCACTTACACTAGTTTTTTTAGTTAATTTGATGAATTCATGAATTAGATCATGTTAGTGATTGTTTTTATGTTGTTGATGATGTCTTGGGGTTTTTTAGGTGTTTGTGGAGGTCCCTTAGGCATTTAGGTAGCTTATGTGTGGTGTAAACTCAGAATTGTGGTTGCAGAATTCTGGGTTTTCCTGCGCATAACGCCCTAGGTAGATCACATAATGCGCTAATTTTGGTTAGCGCACTAGAAATAGCGGTTGGTGCACTAATGAGGCCACTAGCGCTCTAATTGCCCTGATAGCATAAAAATCTACAATTTTCCAAATTTGCCTAAACACTATAACTAAGCCTAAAATCATAAGTAAAGGTCTAAACACATCCAAAAACATGTTATGTGATATCAGGAACCTAGGAAATGCTAGGACTTTACATTTCTTGATGTAAGTATTCCCGTTGATTGTTTATTTACATTTGATTTCTAGTTTTAACTTGTTTGTTGTAGTCTATATTGGCTATGTCTAGCTTTGTACTCTCATATCATGGACTTATTTATTATTCCTCAATTGTTGAGCTTGGTTTCCATGATATTTTGATAAATTGAATTCTTTTGAATCCATTCATGTGCTTTATGTCATTTCTTGTTGTTATGCAGTAAATATATTATAAATAGCATGCTATTAGGGATTTGTGAGTTGTGAATGACTTTGTGGACTTGTATTCTGTGGAGAATTTTGTGCTTTGTAGCATAACTAATTCTTGGAATCCTTAATGAGTCATTTTCTTGGATTTATAAAGTAGTTATAAAATCTAGAGTCCATTGCACTATGAGTCAATTGGCATACGGGGTTAGAGTCCCTAGGATGTCGGTACTCACCACTATGATGAGACACACGGGGTTAGAGTCCATGGGGTTTCCCATATACGGGGTTAGAGTCTCTGATGACACTAGGGTTAGAGTCCCTAATGATATTAGACTGTGCGACACCACGCACGTCCTTTGGTGGTTAAGGATTCATTAACGTAGGTCACACTCGACCGGATCTAGCTCATAACTACTTAGCCTTGCGTCGTTTCACTTGTTTAACTGTGGTATTTCTTGGCATAATTGTGGTACTAGTCATTTTTTATTGAACTTATGCTTTTAAATACCATTTAGTTTTGTTTTGGAAATGTGAATGAATTTATCAATAGGGATTACTATTAATTTTTGTACTCACCGTCCTTTTTATGACGGTAGGTGCAGAGCCGTCGACGAGCAGGCCGAGTAAGGAGAAGATTGGCGATTACCTTTGAGCCAATGGCGTACCTCTGCATCGACATTTTTTAGGTTTTGATATTTTGTGTAATATACAATTTATTTTGATACACTTTGGGGTTGTAAATTGGGTTGAGAGTTTAGTTCTCTGATTTATAATGACATCACACTATTTATAATCGCCACTTTGTTATATATGCATGTGATCGTTGTTTTCTTGGTTTCAGCACACTTAGGGTTTTTAATAATTGCTTCCGCATAATTTGTTAAGAATTTCATAAATCTTATAACTTTTAATAAGTTTTTAATTACTCTAAAATTCAATTATAAAGTGACATGTGTTTTATTTATCCTAAACACAAGTAGTTGAGGAAATTTGGATAGAAAGGCCGACAAATACGTAGTTAAGTCTTGTGTGGCTAGGATTTGGGCTTAATTACATGATTAGGTCGAGCGGTGCCCTAGATTAGAGAAGGGGCCGTTACAGTTGGTATCAGAGCCAAGTTCTCTCAATAAGTAAAACATAAACTTGAATAAAACACAAATCTTAGATGTGAAAACCAGATGATCCTTGCCAAGAAACTATCAGTGGAAGTGAGTGAAAGTGAGCTAGGGAAGTATTTTATATATATGTTACATTCTTTATGTACATAAGTACGAGTTACGTCACGTAGTAGCTAATTCACGTTTGCTATCTACCTATAGACCTCGATGGCAGAGACATGATGGCGGAGACACTAGAGGTAGTGGTAATCAGCCTCCTACTACCTCAACGGATGACTATCAGTGGCTGTTAGACCGTATAGTGGCTCAGGGGCAGCAACTAACCGATTTCATCGCTTTCACGAGGGAACACATGACGACTATCACACCAGCCCTCCCTGCCACTCAAACTATAACGGTGACACCCTAGACCACTAGATTGAGACTACATCAGGCGCTACTATTACAGAACCTCGAGCACCCGCACTACCAGTGCCACAGCCACGTGTAGACCCCACAATATCCCATCTACCGGAGTTACCGATATTGACTGTATAAGAGATAGTTACAGCTGGGGACACGTCAACTCCTACACCTACGCCTTTTAAGGTAGCAAGACTATCGAGGGACGCCAAGCTAGTGAATGAGTTCATTAGGCTTAGGCTAGTGTTATTTGTCGGAGAGCGAGACCATGAGAAGATTGAGCGGTGGATTCTCTCAGAAGAGAATTTACATGTACTGTTGGGCGTTGAGGATAGATTACAACCCATTCTCTCTTACTACACCCTAGAGAAGGGTGCAGATGTCTGGTGGAGGACCACGGTTGGAGCGAGCAGGCAGTTTTACATCGTCGGATGATTTCAAGAAAGAGTTTTTCAAGCAATACTTTTCGACCTCTATGGTGAAGAGAATGAAGAAGAGGTTTATGGCGTTGAGACAGGCTGAGGGTGAGACTGTAATGAGTTACATAGATAGATATGGCTACTTCGAAGTTTTGTAGGGACTTAGTTACAGATGATGCTAATGACACTTTCTATTTTGCTGATGGTTTGAAACGTGATATCGCACAATTTGTTGTAAGCACCGGAGCCAGATTTCTTCGAGAGATGAATGAACGAGCCCTCTCCATTGAGACATATGGGTTGGGTAGAGAGGAGGATGGATGTGCTGAGTTACCTGAGAGAGGAAAATATTTTGAGCAGAGAGGATAAAGGAGTAAGAGACAGAGGAAAGGATATAGATGGTTTTAGAGGGGCGGAGCGTAGGGCATGTACATACGTCTAGTGGCACATGTACCGCCACCACCAGCCCTTACACATGATACGTATCGCAGACCTCCCTTACCTCCTCCCACTAGGCAGGCATTAGTAGCACCACCAACACCCCAACATCAGCAGCAGTAGGGTAGAGGTCGAGGTAGTGGCCCAAACTTTAGACAGGGACAAAGGCAGGCACTGGGACATGTTTAGCATGATCGGGTCAGAGACAACAATTTAGCTAGCATGGACCCATTACATGTTAGAGATGCGGTCAAGTGGGACACATGGCTCGAGGTGGGACATATGTTGGAGATGTGGTCAGTGCACATAGCCAATGATAGTTTATCCACAGCAGGGCAGAGAGGGAGCCCACATGGTAGCGCAACCAGATTCTGGAGCAACACGAGATCTCATTGAGGGTACGATTTTCATTTCTAGTAGAGATGCTTATGTACTATTTGATTCTGGTTCTACTATTTCATTCATTGCTAGTTGCATGGTAGAAATCTTAGGGTTGACACCTGTTAGGCTCAGTGTACACTTGATCGTGAGTACTGTAGCTGGGGATAGGGTTTACCCTAATAGTTTTATTAAGGGATGTTCGGTCGAGATAGGTGGAGTAGAGTTACCTGCTGACTTTAGATTCCTCGAGTTCTTAGAGTTTGAAGTGATTTTAGGAATGGATTGGTTATCAGCATACCACACACATATTGACTTTTTCAGTAAGATAGTGATATTTAAGATCCCAGAACGTCTAATATTCACCTATAGAGGTAGTCCAGTAAGGAAAGTAGGCATGAGAGGTCGACCTACAACTAGAGAGGAGATGGAAACATTGGTTGCACTATACACAGTGGTAGAGAGTCGAAGACCTAGACTTGAGGATATACCGGTTGTTAGAGAGTTTCCAGATGTGTTTCCAGGAGGATTTACTTGGTCTACAGCTGCCACGAGAGGTTGATTTTATTGTTGAGTTGATACCGAGCACCATACCTATTTCCATACCGCCGTATTGCATGGCACCGTGAGAGTCAGAGGAGTTGAAGACTCAGCTTCAGGATTTGGGATAGAAAGGATTCATCATACCTTCTATGTCGCTATGGAGAGCAGCCGTCTTTTTTATGAAGAAGAAGGATGGTACTTTGAGACTTTGTATCGACTATAGACAGTTGAAAAAAGTCACAATCAGGAACAAGTATCCACTACCGAGAATCGACGATTTATTTGATCAACTGAGAGGAGCGCATTTTTCTCAAAGATAGACCTACGATCTGGGTATCATTAGCTTAGGATCAGGGATGAGGATATGTCCAAGGCAGCTTTTAGCATGAGATGTGGACATTTTCAGTTTATGTTCATGCCATTTGGGCTGACCAATGCCCATGCAATGTTTATGGATTTGATGCATCAAGTTTTTAGACCGTTTCTTGATCGTTTTGTGATAGTCTTAATTGATGATATACTAATATATTCGAGGACTAGAGAGGATCACTAGCAGCACCTCAGGGAGACTTTGCAGACCTTGAGAGGGCACATACTCTATGCCAAGTTCATCAAATGTGAATTTTGGTTTTTAGAGGTCAAGTTTCAAGGGCATGTTGTTAGAGCAGCTGGGATAGGAGTGGATCCAGCGAAGATTCAGGCAATTATGGATTGACCAGCACCGACTTTAGTGACATAGATCAGAAGCTTTATGGTTTTGGCAGGGTAATATCATCAGTTTGTGAAGGATTTCTCGAAGATCGCTTCACTGATTACTAGGTTGACCTAGAAGGACGTTATATTTGATTGGTCTAAGGAATGCGAGGACGCATTTGCTCAGCTGAAGAGATTGTTGACTACCGCGCAAGTATTAGTATTGCTAGAAGCTGGACAAGGATTCTTGGTGTACACATATGCTTCTCATATAGGTCTGGGTTGCGCGTTGATACATGGTCTTGGTACGACAGCTTACGTCTCCAGATAGTTGAAAGTACATGAGAAGAATTACCCCACACATGATTTGGAGTTGGCGGTAGTAGTGTTTGCACTGAAAGTGTGGAGACATTATTTGTATGGAGAGAAATTCACACTCTTTACTGATCACAAGAGTTTGAAATATCTCTTCACACAGAAGGACTAGAACATGAGACAACGCAGGTGGTTAGAGTTTCTGAAGGATTACGACTTTTCTGTGGAACATCGACCAGGAAAAGCCAACGTAGTCGTAGATGCACTAAGTAGGATACTGGTTAGAGATGTTGAGGTTGTCAGGTGCCACATAACGCATGAGTATGGGTTACTTGAGGCAGCGACAATGATGACTCAGTCATATATTCCTACCAACACTCGTGTGATGATTTGTGCACAGATGAGACTTCAGAGTGTGTCTACACAGAGAGTGTCAGAGGGTCGAGAGTTGACATTTTATACCCGAGATTCAGTGAATTAGCTTAGAGTATTGATTGTACTGACTGGACGGAGATGAAGAACCAATGTCTGAGATTTAGAGGCAGGTTGTGGATACCATTAGTGCTAGAGAAGAGAGATGACATTCTTCAGGAGTTACACCGTTCTAGATTCACCATTCATCTGAGCGGACCAAAATGTACCATGACGTGAAGAGACATTTTTGGTAGCCTTGAATGAAGGCGGATGTGTCTGAGTTCATAAGGAACTGTGGGATCAGTCAGCAAGTGAATGCTGGACATCGCAGACTTGGAGGGTTACTATAGCCTCTTCCCATTCCACGATGGAAGTGGGAGGATATCTCTATAGATTTGGTGAGGGGATTGCCGAGGATCGCCCGAAGACATGATTCTATCTAGGTAATTGTAGACAGATTGACGAAATCTGCTCATTTTCTACCAGTAGCCACGCATTACACATTCGATCGGTTGAGTATACTTGTTCGAGAGAGAGATTATCAGGCTGCACGGAGTACCATTGACTATCACATTTGATCGAAATGTTATGTATAAGTCTAAGATGTGGCGGAGTATGTAGGAACCGTATGGTACGCGCCTACAGTTCAACACGACTTTTCATCCTCAGACTGACGGGCAGACTGAGAGATTGATTCAGTTCTTAAGGATATGTTACGGGCTTGTGTATTGGAGTTTGGCTGATCTTGGGAGTAATACCTGCCGTTGTGTGAGTTTGCTTAAAACTATAGTTATTAGGTCAGTATTGAAATGACGCTATTTGAGGCTTTATATGGCAGACCGTGTCGCTTGCCATCGTGTTGGGCTGAGCCAGAGGACCGGGAGATTGTGGGGCCTGAGATTGTTGTTGACCGCAGAGAGAAGGTCAAACTGATCTGCCATATACTCAAGGGAGCCAAGGATAGACATAAGAAGTATAAAGACAGATATCGCGGTGATCTCGCGTACACCGAGGGAGCTTTTTTATATTTGAAGGTTTCCACTCGGAAGGGTCTTCAGAGGTTTGAGTGAAAGGTAAGCTTGCACTGAGGTTCATCGGGCCTTCATGATTAAGAAACGGGTTGGGAAAGTTGCGTATGAGCTTGAGCTGCCTCCACGATGTCAGGGATTCATTCAGTCTTTTATATTTCGATGCTTTAATTAGTTGAGTCGAGAGTAGGTGATCGACTGACTGTGGATTTGAGTCAGATAGACCTGAGCGATAATATTACTTATGAGGAGAAGCCTATTCAGATCCTAGATCGAAGGGTACAACAATTGAGGAACAAGTCCGTCCCGAAGGTTCTCATTAAGTGGCAGTTCCATGATGATACGAAACTCACTTGGAAGCGGGAAAACTATATGATGGATAGGTTTCCGTACCTCTTCGAGTCAGGTATTAATCTTAGCTTATATTTTAATTTCGAGGATGAAATCTTCATTAGTTGGGAAGATTTGTCACGGCCCGAATTTTTAATCTCGCTTATTATTCATGATCGGGATCATCGACCCATGACGTGGGACCCACACCGTGATACGTGCATTGACCGCGATGAGATGACCGAGGTATATGTTAGACTTTTTGTAGTCTATGCCTAGTGTATGGTATATGTGTAGACTATTAAGTCACTCCTACTCGTGTATAAGGTGTCGAGACGTGAGTGGAGATGTGCCTCAAGTTGCATATCGACGTGGGACCGAGGTAGAGAGTGGTGTGGTAAGTCTATTTTGAGTTTACTATAGCTTATATAGTGGCTTTAATGTGGCTATAGTTGATTTTGAATTAAATGCAGCCTAAGCTAGTAGTTTAAAACAAAAGCCATGTGATTTGCATTGAGACACGTATTAGCACATCTATAAAAACAATTAAGAAACCATTTTGTGATTATTTAGATTAAATTAATGGAGGTAAATGAGACATGTGTTAAGAGATGTACCATTAGATATATCTCGAGATACATGTGTGTAATTAGATCAATAGTTATCATTCAACCATATCCATTTCATATATATAGTTAGAGATCAATTCATGTAAGCCACATATTTTAATTTTACAAACCTATGAGGGAAGGAGACTTGCTAGAGAGGTTTGAGGAAGAAGAAAACTAGTATGGGTTGGTGAAATCAAGGTGTGGTGGTTGATCAAGTTAGTGAACATCAACTAGGTAATTCACTTACACTAGTTTATTTAGTTAATTTGATGAATTCATGAATTAGATCATGTTGATCATGTTAATGATTGTTTTTATGTTGTTGATGATGTCTTGAGGTTTTTGAGGTTTTTGTGGAGGTCCCTAAGGCTTTCGGGTAGCTTATGTGCGGTGTAAACTCAAGATTTTGGTTGCAAAATTCTGGGTTTTCCTGCGCATAGGGCGCTAGGTAGATCAGATAGCGCACTAATTTTTGTTAGCGCACTAGAAACTGTGGTTAGCGCACTAATGAGGCCACTAGCACGCTGATCAAATCAATTAGTGCGCTAATTGCCCTGACAGAGCATAAAAATCTACAATTTTCCAAATTTGCCTAAACACTATAACTAAGCCTAAAACCCTAAGTAAAGGTCTAACCATATCCAAAAACATGTTTTGTGATATCAGGAACCTAGAAAAGGGTTACGGGGATTTCGAATACTAGATTTGGAGTGTCGGAAGCTAGGACTTTACATTTCATGATGTGAGTATACCCGTTGATTGTTTATTTACATTTCAGTTCCAGTTTTAACTTGTTTGTTGTAGTATATATTGATTATGTCTAGCTTTATACTCTCAGATCATGGACTTATTTGTTATTCCTCACTTGTTGAGCTTGGTTTCCATGATATTTTTGATAAATTGAATTCTTTTGAATCCGTTCATGTGCTTTATGTCATTTCTTGCTGTTTTGCAGTAAATATAGTATAAATAGCTTGCTATTAGGGATTTGTGAGTTGTGAATGGCTTTGTGGATTTGGAGAATTTTGTGCTTTGTAGCATAGCTAATTCTTAGAATCTTTAATGAGTCATTTTCTTGGATTTATAAAGTAGTTATAGAATCTAGAGTGCATATCACTATGAGTCGATCAGCACATGGGGTTAAAGTATTTAGGGATGTCGGCACTCGCCACTATGATGAGGCACACATGGTTAGAGTTTCAGGGTTGCCCATATACGGGGTTAGAATCCGTAATGATACCGAGGTTAAAGTCCCTGATGACACTGGGGTTAGAGTCCCTAGTGATATTAGACTGTGCGACACTATGCACGTTCTTTAGTGGTTAAGGCTTCACTGACGTAGATCATAGCCGACTGGATCAAGATCATAACTACTTAGCCTTGTATCAGTTTCACTTATTTAACTGTGGTATTTCTTGACATAATTATGGTACTAGTCATTCTTTATTGAAATTGTGTTTTTAAATACCATTTGGTTTTGTTTTGGAAATGTGAAAGAATTTGTCAACGGGGATTACTGTTATTTTTTGTACTCATCATCTTTTTTATGATGGTAGGTGCAGAGCCATCGACGAGCAGGCCGGACAAGGAGAAGATTGGCGACTACCTCTAAGCTAGCGACGTACCTCTACATTGACATTTTGTAGGTTTTGATATTTTGAGTAATATACAGTTTTATTTTAATACACTTTTGGGTTGTATATTGGGTTGAGTGTATAGTTCTCTGATTTATAATGACATCACACTGTTTATGTTCATCACTTTGTTATAAATGCATTTGATCTTTGTTTTCCTGGTTTCCACACACTTAGGATTTTTAATAATTGCTTCCGCATATTTTGTTAAGACTTCTGCTAATTTTTATAAATTTTAATAAGTTTTTTAATTACTCTGAAATTCAATTGTAAAGTGACATGTGTTTTATTTATCCTAAACATAATTTGTTGAGGAAATTTAGATAAAAGGCTGACAAATACGTAGTTAAGTCTGTGTGGCTAGGATTTAGGCTTAGTTGAGAAGGGGCCATCACACACCACCTCATATGGGAATGACCTTTCGCAGCCATAATGAGGTCCATTTAGCATTTCTGAGATATGTGAAGTGTACAAGATTCGAAATAAAAATAAAGTCCTCTGAAAGATTATACGACATCATTTGCAAGCACGTGTTTGGATGTTGTATGGGAGGGCAAACAAGACTAAGTGAGAAAACACATTACGTTTCATATTCACGGTGCGGATGCAAAACAAGAATGGTTGTACGATTATTTACTGATGGAAAGCGGCACGTGACACGATGTTTCTTAGAACACAATCATGTTGTGTGCCCAGGGAAGTCTAGATTCTACAAGTTCAACAAAGAGGAGGTTGCATCTTAATGATAATATAGGAATTTATGTGTGAAAGTCATTTATGGCAGAGTCATTGCATGTTGAGGGATTGATCAATTGACATATGATGAAAAGGATATCAGAAACCACATTAATGCAGAAATAAGACTTAGGCTTGGGGAGGGTGATGCTGAGACAATACTTCAGTACTTCTTGAAGAAACATAAACATAATGTGAGTTTTTTCCTTGCAATCAAAGTTGGTAAGAATAATGAACTAATGCATGTTTTTTTTTGGGTTGATTCGTTGTCAAGGACCGCTTACAAATACTTTGGAGACGTGATTTCATTCGTTATCACTTACCTAACCAATAAGTTTGGCATGCCATTTGCACCCTTTATTGGGGTTAACCATCATGACCACTCGATTTTGTTGGGTTGTGCGCTGCTTGGTGATTAGAGCTAGGGTAGTTATGAATGATGTTTTGAAACTTGGTTAGAATGTATGGGGAAGGAGCCGTCATCCATTATCACAGACTAGTGTCCCTCTATAGGTGCTGCTATTGCAAAATTTATTCCTAACACGAAGCATAGATTATGTTTTAGCACATCATGAAGAAGCTGCCTGAAAAACTTGCAGGATTTAAAGACCGAGAAAAAATAACTTGGTTGATGAAGAATGCAGTGTATGACACAATAACTAGAGACGACTTTGAAGAATCTTGGACTCTTATAATGGAAAAATGTGAATTTAGGGTGTCAAGTTATCATTGGTTGTCCTCTCTATATGAAATAAAGCAAAAATGGGTTCCGCTGTACGTAAGGGATACATTTTGGGCTGGAATGTCTTCAACTCAAAGGAGCGAGAACATGAACCATTTCTTTGATGGGTATTTGAACACGAGTACATCTTTGAAGCAGTTTATATCTCAGTATGATCTGGCTCTAGAAAGAAAATATGAGAAGGAGGAGAAACATGACTTTAAGTGCTTTCATAAAGATCAAACACATTGTCTGACGTCCCATATGTTAATCAGATTCTTGCCATATACATCGACAGAATTTTCAGTAGACTTCAAGAAGAATAGAGGATGAGATTGAATTGCAAGGCAAAGAAAGATATATATGGACCTGGATTTAGTATTTACGAGGTGCGAGACATCACCATTCCTCATGGATGTCATCATCTCAACCCCCGCCTTTACACGGTGTATTGGGACAATGAAAATGATGACTTTTTTTTGCATGTGCCGGGAGTTTGAGTTTAGGGGTATTATATGTTTTCACGTCCTCTTTGTGTCTTCTAAGAGTTGGACATGATATTGATTCCCCTGAAATATATAATGGATAGGTGGAGAAAGGATTACAAACGTGTCTACGCTCGAGATAAGAGAATAGAAGAGTTGGATTGCACTATCAGTTCAAAAGTAGACCGTTACGATGCAATCTTATCTCGTTGTGCGACCATGGCTGATTTTGGTAGCATAAGTGTTCGAAAGATGAAGTTGATTTTCTAGACAATTAAGAGGTTGCAAGAGCAGCTAATGGAAATGGAAGATGAAGGGGAGAATGTTGGTCCCCTTGTCGAGGTCCCTTCGGGGGAACTCCACCATTGAAGGACCCTTCGCCTCATAATCGAAAGGGGCATCCTCGAGAAAGTAGAATGAAAGGAGCTGGAGAGTTAGTCATGAATAAGGAAACAAAGAAGGTAAAATACGGTCACTTGAATTCTCTTATTTAATACCACACATTTTTTACTTTGTAGTGTAATTGCATGACCAACTACCTAAGGTAATCACAAAGGCGAAGAGAAATAATGAAAATGATGGAGAAGAAGAAGTTTTGAAGGGAAAATGTAATGGTAGTGGGAATGGAAAGAAGAGGGTGGTTGGCAAGAAGAAGGTGGTCGATCATAACGATCCAAACATTATGAGTGTATTAGATGTGCACTCGTTCGATTGTATTACTTACATTGACCCTAATTGTATTTCTTTCTATGTATTACTTGTGATATATTTTGATGTTCTTTCAGATGGACATTACTATTACGGATGACCTATGGCCGTGGACACCGGAGATTGAGCTATGTCAAGGGATTCACAAGACTTCGTTGAAAGGTTTTGCCAACAAGCAAAATTGTAACAAGCAAGCTAAGTGATTTTCTTTTGGTACGTCCAATGATTTTTTTGTTACCTCAGTTAAGTCATTATGAACCATGAAACTATAGTATACATATGATTTATTTTTTGTCGAGGTTAAATCACATGTGACTTTTCTTTTCAAAGTAAAGTCACATGTTACTTAGCTTCAAAACACCACACATAGCACATAACTATCACATTTTGTGCATTTTTCACAATAGTGAACATATCGCATTTTATACACTTTTCATAATAGTGAACATATCTACATCTCCGAGTTGAAATTGAAGTCGAAATTCATTTTGCCTAATTTGTTAATTCACATTGCAGTTTGTGCATTAATGTGTGTTTTTCGACAAATAATACATGCGTGTCACTTAGCATGTGTGTGGTTTTTTACTGTATTTGGTTTTTGATTGTAGTTATTTTGTGTAGCTTGTAGTTGTTATTACAGTGTAATTTACTTTCGACCGAGTGTATGGTGGGTGTAATGACCTGTTACCTTAAGCAGGTGATTAGAACTAATCCAAATCCTAATTAATCCGAGTTAGGCTCGTGATTAAGTTTGACGTACCTCGTTTAGCATGTGGGTGCATTTGCATGATGTATTGTGTTTGTTTGGATTGTTAAATGAAAATATAAATAGGTTGTTATATAATAACGAATTATATACATGCCTATTAAACGAAAAACACCCAATAAACTATGATTTACCGAGACACCAAGCGTGACGAGGCAAATGAGCCACTTCAAATAGGTTCATTGCTCCGGCCAGAATACGATTTATCCGGCATAGGCTACATAAGTAACGAGTAGTTTGCCGGACAAATTGATAAGTCGGGCGTTCCCGACCCACGAAGCGAAACCGGTAGTTTCTTGGTCACAACCAGCTAAAGCTAAAGTTCCATTAAAAAGTGTTTCCATGTGGTAGAATCTCCTCAGGGAATATAAGGTTTTCATGAGGCTGACCCTGAGCCGCCATCCAAGCACGTATACATTCGTTTAAAAGAATATTTTTAGTGTAGAAAGTCTCAAATTCAGGATCATGAATGTGCACGCTCAAGGACACTTATAGGCACCTCCAGTGAGTTTATTGGTGAATAATACACAATATATATTTATATGTTTTTGGAATATATAAATATATATTGAAAACTAAAAGAATAATAGAAATATATGGATTGTTTGATCGTCTCGAACGGAGTGTAAGTGTGCATTGTGTTAAAATTGGTGTCACAATAAGGTGTGTCACTTAAACGCATCAATTGCTCGATGAGTTTCGAGATGACGTGATGTGTATCTCGATGAAAATCCATATATATATATAAAAAACATATTATACTTATCACTTTAATTCAATCAAATGAAACTGAGGAGGGTTTAGTGGTTTGATTTTCAATCGAGAGAGATTGTCAGGGTGTCGAATTGATCGTGATTAAGGAGCTTAATCAAATCAACAACTCGAGAGCAACGTTTTGGTATGATTTGTTCTTGTGTTTGTTGACGTTTAATTCAATGGTGATGCTAGAATCTTTGTTATTCATGTTGTTTATTGATCAATTATGGTTTCTCACCTCACTAGAGGTCCCACTCGATCATTTTTGATGATTTATACAACTATTTTTGGTGAATTGAGGATTTGGTTGAGGGACAGGCTGCTGCCTTGCGTTCTGTCGAAGATAGCACAGGGGGCGCGCTCCACCTAACAGAGGAGCGCGCCCCCTTCATCAATTGGGATGAACCCGGTTGATGGAGTGCGCCCATCTACTAAGGGAGTGCATTCCTACCCCAAAAATAATAATATTGCTGCAATTTTCATAAAGATTTTTAGGGGACTTAAGGACTATGTTAAATAATGAACCTATATTGATAAGAAATGGTCTCTGATAGGTGTTGGATCCTCGAGAAAGCGTTAGTGGCCCGAAAAGTTAGGAAACTGGACTGAAAAATTAAACCGAGGTAAGTATGGATTCGCTTATTTATCAGTATTGCCTGGCTATTTAGTATATATAACTCATGTAGTTGTTGGAATGGAATGGGGGATTATGTACACTGTGATGGTTTTTAAAAAACGAAAAACGGTATGTAATGTGACTATGCAATAACTCTTGGTTTTGAGAATAGGTTTAAAGGAGTTGGGTTCCCTTCCCGGCCTATATACAACTCATGCTCAATTTGATAGGTTGTGTGGATTACATACATACTAGAGGGTTTGGGATAGAACCATTGGGCATTAATGGATGGGCTAGACAACATATCGACCAATATGTTGGTCTAGCAATCGCATTAATGGCGCCAGTGGGTAATCGACCCTAGTTTTATAAAATAAATGGGGATCACAGTGTAATAGTCCATAATACTTGCTTTGCATATGTTATCTATTGAATTCATATGATTTCCATATTCTTGTTAGATATCATTGATGCATGTTTATATTGCATGATATCCTTGATTACTATATGGAATGTTTATGTTTAATGTGAATCCTTACTTACTGAGCAAGTTGGAGTGCTCACCCAAATTCAATATTTCATGTTCGCAACCTGACACTTCAGTTAAGGGAAAGGAGAAGATTTAGGAGTTTTGTATCTTCTCTACGATGTAATGAGCCTTCATCTACCTATATATATTCAGTTTTACTTATTTTGTTGTATATAAACAGGGTTGGGAGGTTTTAATAAAGGCTTTGAGTTTTGGTAAACTCTGTATTACTGTATATTTATATATAATGAAATTTTTTTAAATTTTGGCTTCGTATTACTTTGATTTGTTTATTCGATATAAATATGCAGGTTGAGTTTATCAGGTATTGATGTAGAGGCTGCCGACTCTAATTTAAGTCTGGATGAGTTTCCAGGGTTTAATTAGGGTTTTAGGGTGAGCATTGCCCTATTCAGGATAAAGAATGCTACAACTTGGTATCAGAGCCTTAGGTTTATCACTTTTAGAGATAAAGTGGTAATTGTGATACAATATGATATTATAAACAAGGTTTTGATCCTAGTTTCATTGTTGAATAATGTTTACAGTAAATGATAGCATAATCTGTGTCTACTGAAATCTAAGTTTATTGACTTTGAGAGTTGTCTTGGGTTACGAATAAGCTTAAGGTTCGATAAATGATTTTTATCGTGTTTTGAGGGGAAATGAAAATGAAAACACTATTATACGTTATTTGCTGCATGTATTGTTATATATTGTATATATATGATTTCTTTGAATTCTCGGAATGTTACCTGATGATCTTATCACTCCTTTTAATTTTCGAAAGTTTATTGACCACATAATCTAATGGTGGATCAAGGAAAAGGATCACAGAGGTCTGAACGTCAGGGTAATAGGGATACATAGAATCAATGGAAATCTAGAATGGAGCAACAAATGAGAGAGTTAATGGAGTCTTAGATGCTGATGGCTTAGATGGGACCACCAGTACAGCAACCTGAGGCACAACCTGCAACTAGTCCTGAGGATAACAAAGCTGAGGGAGGAGCTGAGACAGTAGCAGCTCCAGTCCACCAGTAGTATCACATATTAAAGTGCCAGAGATAGCTGCCAAGGTACCTGTGGATTCTGAGAAGGCCGCATTTCTCAGAACTCGTAAGGAATTCATGAAATATGACATTATGAGATTCAATGGCACTATGGAGGAAGGGGCTGCTGAGACCTGGATATTGGAGATGGAGCAACGATTCGTTGTTATAGATGTTAAGTATCGGTTTAAGGTTAAACTGGTTATATTTTTGCTGATTGATTCCGCAAGGAAGTGGTGGAATTCCCTTAAGAGAGAAGGGAGATTATCACTACTTGGCCATAGTTCAGGACCGTATTTTATAGGAAGTATTTTTCGAAGTGAGTTCAGAACAGGAAGAAGACTGAATTCATATAGTTAAAACAGGGAGCAATGTCAGTTAGGGAATATGAAAGGAGGTTCACTAAGTTGGGTGAATTTGCTCCGGAGATGGTAGAGCTTGAGGAGAACAAGATTGACTTATTTCTTAGTGGGTTAAATTATGAGATTAGGGTTGTTGTTTCCTTTCATCCATATACTAGTTATGCTTTTATATTTGAGAGTGCGATGGAAGTGGAAACAACCATTCTAGCGAGACCTTCTGGAATAGTAGTTGCACCACCACCAGCACCACAATATCATAGAAGTCAAAGGGTCCAGGAGTTTGGTTATTTTCAGGCAAAGAAGAAGCATATGAGTGTAGTAGGCACAACTACACCAACAGGGTCTCACGGGGATGACTTTTGTCAATGCACCGGTTGCACTAGTTTCTCAGGCTTTAGTAGCAAAACCACCTTTATCGCCTTCACAATCTAGAGGTACGGGTAAGGGAAAGACATAGTCTTCACATAAACCGAGTAGATTGGCGCAGGCTTCTCAGGTTAGTAGTTTTCCATAGAAAGCACCGGTGATATGCTACAGGTAAGGGCAGTCGGGACATATTGCAAATGAGTGTTCCTTGCCACCAGCCATATCAGTAGGCAGTACCACACCACCTGCACGAGATGTAGTTGTGGAGCCAGACCCATAGGCCAACCAGAGATTAGTAGATTGTATATTGAACATTTATGGTCGAGATATGCATGTTTTAATTGATGCTGGTTCTACAATTTCTTTTATTACTGGTGCAATGGTTGATGAGTTGAAGTTGAAACCTGTAAGAGCCAATACATTTTTGATTCTGAGCACAACAGTGAGTGAGAAGGTTGATCCTAACCTGTTATGTGAGAGGTGTGCAGTCAAAATTAGGGAGAATGAACTTCCCATTGATCTGAAGGTAATGAAGTTCTTGGAATTTAATGCATTGCTAGAGATGGATTGGTTATTAGCGTACCATGCCAGTATTGACTTTTTCCATAAGACGGTGATATTTCACATTCCTAACCTTTCTGAAATTATAGTCTATAAAGGCTATAATCCTTCACGATTAGCAACTCGTGGAAGGGAAGCTACTCCTTGAGATTTAGAAGTTATGGCGGGAGTTGTCACATTTGGAGAGCCTGGACAGGAACTTAAGGTTAATGAGATACCCGTAGTTTGTGAATTTTCAAAATTTTTTCCATCATACTTACCTGGACTTCCACCGCCACATGTCATGGATTTCATCATTGATCTTATTCCTAGTACCAAACCTATATCTATTCCTTCGTACTGTGGCACTGAAGGAATTACGTGAGTTGCAAACTCAGCTTCAAGAGTTGCTACAAATTGGGTTTATCCATCCTAGTATGTCACCGTAGGGAGCATCGATTCTTTTTGTAAAGAAGAAGGACAAAACCCTACGTATGTGTATTGATTATAGACTGTTGGGGCATGTGCCCTAGGTCAATCCATTAACTGTCTTTATGAATACTTTTAGTTAATAAAATAGAGGATTTCATTTGCTGTTTATTATAATTAATTTGCATGTTTACATTATAATAAGATCCATGGGTATTTATAGAAATATCCTAAATGTCCATAGTCGATCATTATACTGGGAACTATAATGAATTAAGACTAGTGTTAGTCTTGATTGATGATCATATGATGATTTTACGTATAGGGATATGAATCAAGATCACGAGTACTTGATAGGGAACAAAGTACTGGACCGACCCGCTATGAGAACTTCACATGGATTAAGTCATAGTTGTTTCTCATGATATGTATATTTTTCAGGTCCTCGACTTGAGATTACCAGAGACTTCAACATTAGGAACACAAGATTTGACACAATCAAACGTTGTCTTTAACCTTAGGACGATTATAAAGGTTGTGATTAATTACTTGTGTGAGCAATGTGATGAAGTTGTGTAATCAAGATAGAATTTGTCCCTCTCATATAAAGAGAGATATCCAAAGGATCCCTCGATGTGTTAGATCGTTAAAAGGCCTAGTCTAAGTGAATTGATATTGATCAATGTCACTTGGATGTTTTCGAGTCTACCTAGAGATCGAGACTAGTACGATTGAACATGTTAGATGACAATTCCATGCCTTATGTTTGATCAAAAGGATATCGTGTGACAAAAGGATGTTATATACATTATCGATTAGGTTGTATCGATTGGATATTCGTACAACTTGGGTAGTCATAATGTTTTGCTAGAGGCCGCTTATGACTTGTATACCAAAATGTGTTTTGGTACGCTGCCAACGTTGTATGAGCCTATTGGGTTGCACACTAAGAATGGTTTTGCGAGATTTGAAGATGGTTCAGAAAAATGAATTTTATATGATAAAATTCATGACAGAAACGTCCTTGTGGTGTATTACACTTATACTTCTTTAAGAAGGGGTATATGTGTAATTTACTTAACCGTCTATATACAAGGGTTGTATAAATAGACGCTTTAAGTTAGAACACACAGAGGAAAGATTAAGGGCCGAAACTCAATTTTCGTTTTAGAAACGAATTAGGGTTTTCTGGTATACTCTGGATCGTTTTGGAGAGAAACAAAAAGGTTTGGTATTCTCTCGAAGCTAGCACTTCGAATCTCGGCCGCCGTTCGTGTGCGGATTTCTTTGGTAGATGGCGTTAAATCGTTGGCAACGCCTTAGAGATCGATCAACCTTCAGAAAGGTATATTGCGACCGAGGTATGATTAAGTTTTCATGGTTTAAATGTTTTTAATGGAATTAGATTCGGATCCTGTTGGGGGTTTTTGTCAAAATTGTTTTGTAATTTCCGCTGCGTATGAACCCCAAAAGTCAACAGTGGTATCAGAGCCATCGAGTTCGATTCCATTAAATTCATTGCATGTTTTCTTCTGATATATACATGATATATGATTGAAAACATGCTAATAGTTGATGTATATGTGATATACATAAGTTTTCTGTGAGATTTATTATCATGTTTTGTGTATATGATACATATATTCGTGATTTAATTGAAATCAATTTCGTACATGCTAGTAACCATGTTAGGTTAATTCGAATAATTTTAATGAATTGAATTCCGTGTTCTGTGATCCATGACACCATTAAGTATAATCTTTATTTTTCGTGTATTGATGCATGGATGAAATCTCTGTAATTCAGTATGCATATTTAGGTTACATTGTTTTAAGTTTCTTAAATTGTATAAGTCTGAATATTAATTCGAAACTAATATGATTAGGTTCGATTGGGATAGTAGTTCATGATTCAATTACATGTTTGTGATTATTTGGATGAGGACCGAAATTGCAAATTATTATTTTTCAAAATTATTTATTTATCTCGTTATATCTATTATGTTATGAAATTTCTATTTGATAAGAGATTGATAACAAATTAGATTAGGAGCTATTAACAAAATCGGTTTAGTTATCCCTATTGGATATGAGATAAATATCTAGAATCTTGTTATTGGTGATATGCTAGGATTCAAATATCTTAAGTCCTAATTGGATTATGATAAGATGATTAGTTAGATGTGGGCCCGGGTTAATTAAAATGTTTTAATTGACTTAGTTTCGGATAAGTTAAGGGGTTAATTAGGATTATAAAATCAGCAAAAAATATGATTTTCTATAGCGAATTTTAATTTTCGGAATTGAAATTCGTCTCCTAAGAAAAAATGGTCAGCGGGACCGCCGTCTAACTAATCCTAGCGCACGGAAATTCTTTTATTAGTTAACAGTATAAAAATTTCCAAATTGTTTAGTGATTGAACAAATCAAGAAAATATATGATATTTCATTATTTACATAAAATCACTAAAACTGAATAAAATCCCTCTATTAAATTTTAAGTCTCGAGCCATCCATTTTAAACACTTGTCAAGGCCTCGATCACACTAATATAGTTTCACCATAGTAGGTGTATTGTGTTATCTTGGTAAGACAAGTTGGGTAAGAGTTACCTAAATGTTTAAAATGGTCCGACTTAATAAAGCTATCAAAATAGTTTTGAGCTTTAGGCACATGATGAGATAAAAACATGCTAAGACATAAGATGTCCCGTATTTCATAAAAGTATTTAAAATTACATAAGATGTAACTCGGTAACTGTTACCTACCTAAATAATCTAGTTCTGTTTCATGCCATAAATTGTCATAGAACTAGGTGAAATATGGATTTTAGTCCCTTAAATAAACAAGATATGTTTTAGGAGGGTTGTTAATTTAGTGGGAGTCTGTTCCTCTATACTAAAATAAACTTTGCATAATCTTTATTGGAGATCAATGGCCTCTTCAAGTAACAATAATCCCCTCACATCGCGATCCATCCTTGAGAAGGATAAGCTATCTAGGACTAACTTTCTTGATCGGTTCAAAAACTTGAGAATCGTTCTCAAGCATGAACGCAAGTTGTATGTCCTGGATGCTCCAATCCCCGAGGACCCACCACCAATGCTACGAAAGTCGTGAAGGATGTGCATAATAAGCATGTCAACGATTCTACGATGTTGCATGTATTATGCTTTGGCAACTATGGTTCCCGAACTTCGAAGGACATGGAACTAATGGAAGCCTACGACATGGTCAGTAATGCCAAGGAAATGTTCCAACGAAGCTAAGCTAGGCAAGAAAGGTTCGAGACAGTCAAGAACCTACATTCTTGCAAGATTACTCAGGGTGCGTCAGTTAGTCCTCATGTTCTTAAGATGAAGGGCTATGTTGACCAGCTTGATAGACTCGGATTTCCCATAAGCCAAGAGTTGACTACGCATTTGATCCTGAATTCATTACCGGAGAGTTACTCACAATTTGTGATGAACTACAATATGAATAATATGGAGAAATCAATTTCAGAGTTGCATTTGATGCTCAAAACTGCTGAACAAAATATTAAGAAACCCTCAAGTAATGTGTTGATGGTCCAAAAGGGAAAGGTAATGAAGAAGAAAGGCAAAGGCAAGGCTAAAGTTGCCAAGGCTGCTGCTGCACCTGTCGCAAAGCCTGTGGAACAAGTCAAGCCCCAGTCTGTTCCTGCTTCAAAACACCCAAAAGAAAAGGAAGGAAATTGTCATTTCTGCTATGCACCTGGACATTGGTTCAGAAATTGCAAACTTTATATGGAAAATCTAAAGAAGAAAAAGGGTAGTGCGACTACCACTACAGGGAGTCACCAGAAGTAGAAAGTTGAAGAAATGAGAAGTCATCCTCCGCGTAAGGAATGGAGTAAGAGTTGCTGCCCTGGCTGTTGGATCATATGACTTAGTCTTACCTAGTGGACTTATTTTAACTTTAAATAATTGTTATTTTGTGCACACTGCGCTTGAGCGTAAAACATCATTTATGTTTCATGTTTGGATATGGATGGTTTTGATTTTTATTATTACGAATAATAGATGTTCCATTTCTCGTAAAGGCATATTTTATGCAAATGCTTATTTGTGTGATGGTCTTTATATTCTAAGCATGAAAAGGTCCACTGATACTCCAGTCTTTAACATAAATACAAAAAGATTCAAGTCAAATGATTTGAATCAAACTTATCTTTGACATTGTCGTCTCGGGCACATAAATGAGAAACGCATAACAAAGCTCCATAAAGATGGACTTCTAGATTCATTTGATTTAGAAACATATGAAACGTGCGTATCTTGTTTACTAGGCAAGATGACTAAAAATCCCTTTACTGGACACAATGAAAGGACAAATGATTTATTGGGTCTAATACATACGATGTATGCGGTCCTATAAACACAATGGCTAGATGAGGTTATCGGTACTTCATTACATTTACGATGATTTCAAATGAGATATGGTTATGTATATCTTATGAAACATAAAGTTGAATCATTTGAGATGTTTCGAACGTTTCAAAATGAAGTGCATAATCAACTTGGTAAAACTATCAAAACACTTCGATCAGATCGATGCGGTGAATATTTGAGCCAAGAATTTGATGATCATCTTAGAAATTATGGGATTGTCTCCCAATTGACTCCACCAAAGAACTCCACAATGGAATGGAGTTTCTGAAATGAGAAATCGAACCTTATTCGATATGGTTCGATCTATGATGAGTCATGCATATCTTCCATTATCCTTTTGGGGTTATGCATTACAAACTGCAGACTTTCACTCTAAATCGAGTTCCTTCTAAAGCGGTTGATAAAACACCATATGAGATATGGTACGGAAAGAGACCTAGTTTGTATTTCCTTAAGATTTGAGGTTGTGAGGCTTACGTAAAGTGACAAGTCTCAGAAAAACTAGCACCTAAATCTGACAAGTGTTTATTTGTGGGGTATCCTAAGGAAACAAAATGATATTACTTTTATAATCCCGCTGAGAACAAAGTGTTTGTTGCTCGGTATGGCGCCTTTATGGAAAAACAATTTATTTCAAAAGACACTAGTAGGAGAGAAATAAATCTTGAAGAAGTTCAAGAATCACGATAAACACCGAACCGCTATCTGGAAGTTCAAAGAACGTTCTCGAACCAGTTGAACCTCCACAATTGACACAAGGCCCACGTAAATCGATAGGGTAAGACATGAGCCGAGAGAGATTCATATTTCTCATTACGATAGTCGTGATGTGTTGCTTATGGATCAAAATGAGCCCACCACTTATCGGAGGCTATGTCTGGACCGGACTCGGATAAATGGCTAAGCGCAATGAACTCGAGATGCAATCCATGTATGATAACCAAGTTTGGAACTTGGTTGATTTACTGAAGGTGGTAAGACCATTGGATGTAAATGGGTTTTCAAGAAGAAAACGACATGGATGTCAAAGTGCATACTTTTAAAGCAAAACTTGTAGCAAAAAGGTTTCAGCGGACTCAAGGTGTTGATTATGATGAAACTTTTTCGCTAGTAGCCATGCTTAAATCCATAAGAATTTTAATTGCCATTGCTTTGCATATTATGACTATGAGATATGGCAAATGGATGTAAAATATCATTTCTTAATGGAAAGTTTGCTTGAGGACGTGTATATGACACAACCTGAAGGTTTTGTACATCCTGAGAATTCTAGGAAGGTATGCAAGCTTCAAAGATCCATTTATGGATTAAAGCAAGCTTCTCGGAGTTGGAATCTTCGTTTTGATGAAGCAATCAAGGATTTTGGTTTTATTAAGAACGAAGATGAGCCTCGTGTATACAAGAAGGTCGGTGGGAGTGTAGTTGTTTTTACTCCGTGCTTGTATGTTGATGATATATTACTCATTGGAAATGACATCCCAACATTGCGAGAATGTCAAGTCTTGGTTAGGGAAGTGTTTCTCAATGAAAGACTTAGGAGATGCGCAAATATATCCTAGGGATAAGGATCTATAGGGATAGATCTAAGAGGTTAATCGGTCTAAGTCGAGTGCTTACATAGACAAGGTCTTGAATAGGTTCGGTTTGCAAGACTCTAAAAGAGGATTGTTGCCAATGTCTCATGGCATAAGTCTCAGCAAGATTCAATGTCCTAAGACAAATGATGAGCGAGACCGTATGAATAAGATTCCATATGCATCAGCTATTGGATTTATCATGTATGCCATGTTATGCACTCGACCTGAT
This sequence comes from Stephania cephalantha, assembly GCA_039657325.1. Lineage (NCBI taxonomy): Eukaryota > Viridiplantae > Streptophyta > Magnoliopsida > Ranunculales > Menispermaceae > Stephania > Stephania cephalantha. Next base: position 8,616,877 of record CM077573.1, on the reverse strand, counting down.
GTATCATATGCTTTGAGCACTACAAGAAGATATCGATCGGATCCTAGTGAGAGTCACTTTGGATAGCGATAAAGAACATTCTTAAATACTTAAGAAGGACTAAGGAAGTGTTCTTGGTCTATGGAGGTTTTGAAAATGATCTAGTTGTAAATGGTTACACGGATGCAAGTTTTCAAACTGATATAGATGATTTTAGATCGCAGTCTGGATATGTGTTTACTTTGAATGAGGGTGCGATAAATTTGAAAAGTTCGAAGCAAGAGATCAGTGACATATTCTACAACGTAGTTTAGTATATATTGCGTCCGATGGAGCAAAGGAGGCAGTTTGGATCAAAAAGTTCATTTCTGAACTAGGTGTGGTTCCAAGTATTGCTAACCCTGTTTGTTTGTAATGTGACAATAACGAGGCAATAGCACAGGCCAAGGAACCTAGATCACACCACAGATCCAAACATATACTCATGCGTTTTCATCTCAACAGATAAATTATTGAGAGGGGAGACGTGAAGATTTGCAGAGTACCTACTGAAGACAACGTTGCAGATCCATTGACTAAAGCTCTTCCACAAGCAAAACATGATGGTCATGTTAGATCATTGGGCATTAGATGTATGTATGATTGGCCCTAGTGCAAGTGGGAGATGTTGGGGCATGTGCCCTAGGTCAATCCATTAATTGTCTTTATGAATACTTTTAGTTAATAAAATAGAGGATTTCATTTGCCGTTTATTATAATTAATTTGCATGTTTACATTATAATAAGATCCATGGGTATTTATCGAAATATCCTAAATGTCCATAGTCGATCATTATACTGGGAACTATAATGAATTAAGACTAGTGTGAGTCTTGATTGATGATCATATGATGATTATACGTATAGGGATACGAATCAAGATCATGAGTACTTGTTAGGGAACAAAGTCTTGGACCAGACCGCTATGAGAACATCACATGGATTAAGTCATAGTTGTTTCTCATGATATGTATATTTTTCGGTCCTCGACTTGAGATTACCGAGACTTCAACATTAGGAACACGGTGATTTGACACAATCAAACGTTGTCTTTAACTGGACGATTATAAAGGTTGTGATTGGTTATTGTGTGAGCAATGTGATGAAGTTGTGTAATCAAGATAGAATTTGTCCCTCTCATATAAAGAGAGATATCCAGTGGATCCTCGATGTGTTAGATTGTTAAAAGGCCTAGTCTAAGTGAATTGATATTGATCAATGTCACTTGGATGTTTTCAGTCTACCTAGAGATCGAGACTAGTACGATTGAACATGTTGGATGACAATTTCATGCCTTCTGTTTGATGAAAAGGATATCGTATGACAAAAGGATGTTATATACATTATTGATTAGGTTGTATCGATTGGATATTCGTACAACTTGGGTAGTCATAATGTCTTGCTAGAGGCCGCTTATGATTTGTATACCAAAATGTGTTTTGGTACGCTGCCAACATTGTATGAGCCTATTGGGTTGCACACTAACAATGGTTTTGCGAGATTTTAAGATGGTTCAGAAAAATGAATTTTATATGATAAAATTCATGACGGAAACGTCCTTGTGATGTATTACACTTATACTTCTTTAAGAAGGGGTATATGTGTAATTTACTTAACCGTCTATATACAAGGGTTGTATAAATAGACGCTTTAAGTTAGAACACACAGAGGAAAGATTAAGGGCCGAAACTCTATTTTCGTTTTAGAAACGAATTAGGGTTTTCTGGTATACTCCGGATCGTTTTGGAGAGAAACAAAAAGGTTTGGTATTCTCTCGAAGCTAGCACTTCGAATCTCGGCCGCCGTTCGTGTGTGGATCTCTTGGTAGAGGCGTTCGTCGTTGCCAGCGCCTTAGAGATCGATCAACCTTCAGAAAGGTATATTGCGACCGAGGTATGATTAAGTTTTCATGGTTTAAACGTTTTTAATGGAATTAGATTAGGATCCTGTTGGGGTTTTTGTCAAAATTGTTTTGTAATTTTCGCTGCGTATGAACCCCAAAAGTCAACAAAAACAACTCAATGAGAGAATCTAGTGAACACAAAATGTCAAACTAGTACCCTCGAAGATAGGCGAGATTACAAAAATTGGAGATCCCAAGTCAAGGACTATTTTCGATGAATTTCCACGTGTGAAGATCACATTGCCAAATAGAATTTGTAGATGTCGTAAGGACTCCAGATTAGAAATTAAGATGATGTAAATTAAAGGCAATCGACACAAGAATAAATTGTTCTAATTTGACTAGAACTGAGTTGACTCATAAAATTGGGGATACCAGAATTTGATAAATCGTTTGCGAAATAATGTTAGGTACACGGTGGCGGTACCATAATTGAGAAAGTAAGGAATGCCTCAAAACTAAAAGAATATCATTGGTTTGATTGTCTGAATAATGGACACGTGAACTAACGACTATTGAGGCATAGCGAAACTTAACATGATTGTAAAGGTAGTTGAATGAAAATAATGTCGAGGAATAAATAATGCAACTATAACCACCTAACCTAAGTCAACGGTGAGTTAATTCTTTAAAATTGGGGATCTTAATATAGGATCCACCTGTGGGGAAACAAGTAAGTTAATAGGTGGTGCGAAAAAATTATGAATTCAAGAAAGAAAACACTTACTACAATAGTTGTTCATAGTCGTACGATTTGCAAAGGGAATAACCTGTTTTAGAATTTAAAATCTCAAATCGAAAAATGACGTCATGAGAAATCATGAAAATCACATGTGGAAAGTAACTCAAAACTTCTCGGTAAGAGAGAACGTTACATTAAGAGCCGGACTACTAAACTAAGCAATTTTGAGAAAAATAAAGGATCAAACCAATAATGGGTTGAAGATTTAAAATTGGGGATCCTATGTTAGGATCGACTCCCAATATAGCTTATACGGTGTAACACGAACAATGCGATAACTAGGAAGGATGAGAAGATATCTTAAGCTAGTTATAAAACATGTATCTCTAGGTGGGGATGAAATCTTCTAAATTTGACACCATTATGAATTAGTAAACAAATTTTTTTCTAACACTTGAGAGCCTAAGGATTTAGTGTAAATTCTAAAGTGAAAATCCTAACCAAAAGGTGTAAGAGAACTTGAAATGCAACCTAAATAGGAAAGCGATAGGTGTACAAAGACGGCCGAGTGTTAAGGATATTAACAAGTGGCGAGAGGCATGAAATATTAAAGGTTGACACCTTAATTAGTAACAATATAAGAGTTTAAAACCATAACCGATTACATTGGTGAAGTAGACTCGAACATTTCTTCGGATAAAAGCAAAATTTGTGAACGCATATAATTTTAAAGTTGGGGTACCTTTGGTTCAAAGTTTTAAATGGCATGACGTGCAAGTTACGCTCGTCTAAGTACTAGGTACAAAGTCGTGTACATTTATTTAGAAGTACCCAAAGAACAAATAAAAAGTGCGACAATAGTAATGCACATAAGCAACAAATTGAAATGTTGAGGGTGAATTATGAACTTAAAATAATTGGATCGTAGTAAGTTACGAGTCCTTAATGACAAAATCCGAGGTATGGGTTATATATTCTCAAGAAACGACATGGAAGTTAAACCACCACTGATTTCTTAGTGAGAGAAGATCTAAATAAACTATAAGAACTAAAAGTTAGCTCGAGAGGACGATAAGAGACGATTGTGTGATAAATGTGAACCTTGACAACGCCAAAAGAATTTAAAACGGTTACCTAGGATCGTGAGAGTTGAGTAATATGAGGACACGATACGATGAGTCTCCATAAATTCGAGTGATTACAATAGGAGACTTTGGTATGAAACAAAAATTACGATGTACTAAAACGCATACAAATGAGTATCGAAATCCGCTTAGGGATAGCGACGATGATGATTATTCCACAGCTTACATAGGGTAGGAGCTTGGTGTGTAATTAAACGGTTAAATGTGATGGAGAAGTTACGAGGTGGACCGTTGGTTAAGAGTTGACTTGAATTATGAAATAACAAAAAAATTAACGTTGATAAACGAGTAATAACAATGATGTTAAGGTATAATCCCAAAAAGGAATACTATGACTGCTAAATTGTAGCCTCCACAGATAAGTCGCAAGGACATGATGAGTCGTTCATTGATATGTGTAACCGAGATGGTGATAGAGATGGTGCGCTAGTGTTCATACTATAACAGATAGCTATCCTTGTTCTTACTACCAGTTATGGATTTGTTGCCAAATAGGCAGAAACATTTTACGACACAGATAGGCACTAAATCACATCTAAGTATGGTTCTTTCTACTTGTTGGTTGGACGACTTGGGTGCACGTTGCGACTTCGGTGATGATTGCAAACGAATACTCAGAATGCGTAGACTTGGCAAGTAGCTAAGATATAATGATTTTATTAAAACTCATACGAAACTGGCTTGGTAATTTCAACATGTAGGATGAAAATGAGACTACTGAGAAGTTAGAGTCAAGAGTAAGATTTTATTTCATGCGAGGTACGAGCAGATTTCGTAGGTGCGGATTTGCATCGGTTAAAAAAATGATCATAAAAGAAATCATTACTAATGGACACATCAGGCTACTGGTGTGCCTTACTTTTACTTTTGAGGATGAAAGTTCTTTAAAATTGGGGATGTTGTGACGACCCAAAAATCCAAAATACCCACAAAAGATAAAGTAGTAATTTGATTTGGGCTAAAATCAAACCCTAAAAATCCTATATATATATTTATTATAATTTAGTGAGCCACCCTAATACACTAATTATCTCAATACAAATCCTTCAGGGAGTTAGAGGGAGATCATGAAGAGGATTAGAAAGGGAAAAAGGAGCACGTGTACTCGAAAGAACATCAAGTATGTAAGCTTTTATTTTTCCTAGTATCCATTAATGGTGAATATCACATTTTTTATGTTTTGATAATTATTAGTGGTGAATCTTGAGGCACAACCACCAATTAATTGAGGGCTCATGTTCTAAGAACCCCAATTGAGTTTGGAGCCCCTTTTTGAGAAGACGAAAAGATTTCGGCGCGATGTCGATCAATGCATCACCATTGGTGAAGGGCAGTAGCGGCGACCTCCAATTGGGCCCCCACCCAAAAATCCCTCACCAACTCTTAGGCAGAACGCCCGAGAGGGTGAGGGATGGGGGAGAATTTGCTCCCCCGTGCACACAAAGTACGTGCACACGTACCATGTTTGTACAAGTGCGCGTACCAGGTGACCCCTGGACTCAAATCAGGAGCCCAATTGGCCCCTGAAACAAAAAAAATTTAATTAACTAATTATATATACTAAATATAATATATATATATATAATAAAGTAAAAGTGAAAAATAAAAGAAAATAAATAAAGTATAGATATTATATATGTATATAAACACATAAAAATAATATGCTTCCAAATGTGGCGCATACTTGAGCCCGAGGGAAAGTTGGGGCGGGTCCCCACCATGGACCCTCTCACAAGCGATGGGGGACCTGCTGGAACCACACTAGTGGGCCCCACATAATAATTAACTTTGGATTTCAAATCGTCGAATAATGCAACTGTTTAAATGTGTCTAGATTCACAAGGAGGATCACATCGAGCCCCTAGCGTGCGAGGTCGACCGAGGGAGTTTAGCTCGGTGAGTTGAGGTAAGTGGGGAGCTCCGCTCATTTATTAAATGTAGCTTGCTAGTAGTATATTTAGAATTCATGATTTTAACTAAAAGACTTGGGATGAGGTTATTACTTACCTTGTTTGACTTCATGTAAGGTCTCTTGGGGAGCCATAGTCATATGGTGGAACCAAGTCACCTTACATGTTTAAGGGCCTCTTGAGGAGCCGTAATAATGCGGTGGAACTACGTCACCCATTTCTGCAAGGGCCTCTTGGGGAGTTGTGGATGCACGATGGAACCAAGTCACCCAAGCCTCTTGAGGAGTCGTGGACACACAGTGGAACCAAGTCACCCACGCATATTTATTATATTATGATGATTGGTCAACAAGGGGAGGTAATGAAAAATGAGACAATGGACTTGCATTTATATCTATTACATTCTATGTATCTCTCTTGTAACCCTTTGCATGAAAAATATGATTTTCTTATGTTTTACAACTCTCGAGATTCCCTATCACTGCTTAAGTTGCTTTATGGAATATGAAATGCTTACTCCTTATGGAAATTGATGTCATGCTACATATTTCAATGTTATCTTGATTTTAAATGCATGCTAGCTTTGTTTTGCTTTATAGTATTACTTACATGTTTAATATTTGAGCGTAGCTCTTCTCTTATTGGACTCCGTTGGTTCTTTAGCTGTCCATCTATGAGTGCGATAGATCGTGGAAAGGGGAAGACCATTGTTTGAAGTCCCCTTGCAGTGCGAGCCTTTTATGATATATCTACTATTTTTTTGAAAACTATTAATAAGGGGTGCAACCTAAGCAAGTCTGTTGGGTAGTTAAACCTTTCTTTAGTTAGTTGAATACATTTATAAATATTTGAAGGGTATGGAGATTTTATATTGTTTGATTTGCTTAGGTGAATCTAAGATACTTGATGGTTGGGATTATGATGACATATGGTATTTATTGAAATTCAAATTCTGCATTCTTTTGCCATATTGTCTATATGTTATTCCGCAGGTTGTTTAAGCGTGCCAGACCGTTATTTTAGCCTGGTTCAGGTATTGGTCCTAATTGGCAGTCTGGTAGGCCGGGCGACCTGACCCTTGGTCGGGGAAGGGTCGTTTCAAGATACTTGATCGTAAGATTCAAAGGCAGAGAACCAAAGAGATTCCTTTGGTTAAAGTGAAATGGAAATTTCACGGGGATGAGGAACTAATCTGGATGCAAGAATCCTATATGAAGGAGCAATTTCTATTTCTCTTCGAGACTAAAGGTAACTTTAAGTTTATTTTAATTTTAAGGAAGAAATTGGTTTAAATTGGGGAGACTGTAACGACCTGTTACCTTAAGCTAGTGATTAGTACTAATCTAAATCCTAATTAATTCGAGTTAGGCTTGTGATTAAGTTCGGCGTACCTCGATTAGTGTATGCATGCGTTTGCATGATGTATTGTGTTTGTTTGGATAGTTAATTGAAAATAAAAATAGGTTGTGATATAATAACGGATTATATACAAGCCTATAAAACAAAAAATACCCAATAAACTATGATTTACTGGGACATTAAGCGTGACGAGGGAGACGTGACATGAATGTGCACGCTCAAGGACACTAGTAGGCACGTCCGGTGAGTTTCTTGGTGAGTAATACACAATATATATGTTTTTGGGATATATAAATATATATATATATTGAAAAATAAAAGAATAATAGAAATATATGGATTGTTTGATCGTTTCGAACGGAGTGTGAGTGTGCGATGTGTCAAAACTGGTGTCACAATAAGGTGTGTCACTTTAATGCATCAATTGCTTGATCAGTCTCGAGATGACGGATGCGTATCTCGATGAAAATCCATATATATAAACAAAACTTATACTTATCACTTTAATTCGATCAAACGAAACTGAGGAGGGTTTAGGGGTTTGATTTTCAGTCGATGGAGAGTGCCCAGGGAGTCGAATTGATCGTGATTGAGAAGCTTAATCAAATCAACAACCCGAGAGCAATGTTTTGGTATGATTTGTTCTTGAGTTTATTGACGTTCAATTCGATGGTGATGCTAAAATCTTTGTTATTCATGTTGTTTGTTGATCAATTATGGGTTTTTACCTCACTACAGGTACTTAATCAATTTTGATGATTTATACAACTATTTTTGGTGATTTGAGGATTTGGTTGAGGGACAGAGGCTGCTGCCCTGCGTTCTGTCCAGGACAGCACAGGGTGGAGCACGCTCCACCTAATAGAGGAGCGTGCTCCCTTCATCAACTGGGATGAACCCAGTTGATAGAGTGCGCCCCATCCACTGAGGGAGCGCGCTCCCACCCCAAAAAACAACAATATTGCTGTAATTTTCATAAGGACTTCTAAGGGACTTAGGGATTGTGTTAAGGGTTCTAATTAGGGTATAATGAACCTATATTGATAACAAATGGTCTATGATTGGTGTTGGATCCCCAGAAAGCGTTAGTGGACCGAAAAGTTAGGAGATTGGATGGAAAACCTAGACCTAGATAAGATGGATTCGCTTATTTATCAGTATTGCCTGGCTATTTAGTATATATAACTCATGTAGTTGTTGGAATGGATCGGGGGACTTTGTACACTGTAATAGTTTTCAATAAATGGAAAACGGTGTGTAATGTGACCATGCTATAACTCATGGTTTTGAGAAAAAGTTTATAGGAGATGGGTTCCCTTCCCGGCCTATATATAACTCATGCTCAATTCGATAGGTTGTGTGGATTACATACATGCTAGAGGGTTTGGGATAGAACCATGGGCATTAATGAATGGGCTAGACAACATATCGGCCAATATGTTGGTCTAGTAATCACATTAATGGCGCCGGTGGGTAATCGACCCTAGTTTTATAAAATAAATGGGGATTACAGTGTAATAGTCCATATTACTTGTTTTGCATCACTTATCTATTGAATGTTGATGTTTAATGTGAATCCTTGATTTCCATATTCTTGTTAGATATCATTGGTGCATGTTGTTATTGCATGATATCCTTGATTACTATATGAAATGTTGATGTTTAATGTGAATCCTTACTTATTGAGCAAGTTGGAATGCTCACCCAAATTCAATATTTCAGGTTCGCAACCCGGCACTTCAGTTAATGGAAAGGAGAAAATTTAGGATTTTTGTATTTTCTCTACGATGTAATGAGCCTTCATGTGCCTATATACTCAGTTTTACTTATTTTGTTATATATAAATAGGGCTTGGAGGTTTTAATAAAGGCTTTGAGTTTTGGTGAACTTTGTATTACTGTATATTTGTATATATCGAAAAAGTTTTAAATTTCCGCTGCGTATTACTTTGATTTGTTTATTCGATATAAATATACAGGTTGAGTTTATCAGGTATTGACGGAGAGGCGGCAAGCTCTAGTTAAGTCTGGCTGGGTTACCGAGGGCTTAATTAGGGTTTCAGGCCGAGTATCGCCCTAATCGTGATGGGGGATGCTACATGGTGACGTAGTTAGTTTGCGTAGTATGTTGTTAGTTTAGTTTTTAGTTTGTAGATGTAAATTACATTTATGATAAATTCAATATAATATAGTTTTACAAAACAATTTTGACAAAAACCCCAACAGTGTGTCGAATGTAAATTTACATTTATGGATTGTTGAGATGTTTACGGGTTGATCGATCTCTAAGGTGCAGAGCGTACCGAGAAAACCCTAATTCGTTTCTAAAAACGAAAATAGAGTTTCGGCCCTTAATCTTTCATACGTGTGTTCTAACTTAAAGCGTCTATTTATACAACCCTTGTATATAGACGGTTAAGTAAATTACACATATACCCCTACTTAAAGAAGTATAAGTGTAATACACCACAAGGACGTTTACGTCATGAATGTTATCATATAAAATTCATTTTTCGAACCATCTTAAAATCTCGCAAAACCATTCTTAGTGTGCGACCCAATAGGCTCATACAACGTTGACAGTGTACCAAAACACATTTTGGTATACAAGTCATAAGCGGCCTCTAGCAAGACATTATGACTACCCAAGTTGTACGAATATCAAATCGATACAACCTAATCAATAATGTATATAACATCCTTTTGTCACACGATATCCTTTTGATCAAACATAAGGCATGGAATTGTCATCCAACATGTTAAATCGTACTAGTCTCGATCTCTAGGTAGATAGTCTTAATTCATTATAGTTCCCGAGGATCGTTTTATTTGAATTTTGAAATTCAAATATTCTTTTTTATTAACTAAAAATAATAAAGACAGTTAATGGATTGACCTAGGGCACATGCCCCAACAGGTTTATGGGTCGCTTTAAAAATAATTGTCGAATTAAAAGAAATGTGGAAGTTGTGGATTGGTAGTGGTGGGAGGCAGTTAATATTGCTCCACAACCACCCACTTACCCACTTACCCAAATCAACACACTGGTCTCTTAGGCTTCCCTGATCTTATTCTCGTGATATCCTCCTGTGGTCATCACCTTCATCTATCATCTTTTTCTTCATCTTATTCTCGTTTTAGTAGCTTTGAACACCAAACACTCGATCTTCGAATACACCAAACCCTCGATCTTCCAAGCCTTATTTTCCATCTTCCCATCTTCTCCACCAAACTATTTCAGCATACATGAACGAAAACAGCAACCCGCTCCCACCAACCACAAAGGGGATTCCCAAAACTACTAGTATCCCCAAACTGAAGTCATAACAGCCAAAGGCCACTTGTTTACAACCCACCTTTAAGGCCACAACAAAGAGCATCGAAGGAGCAGGTTGAAAATCTCTGTCCAAAGCACGCTTTCCACCCTTGAGGCCACATAGTTTTCTAGTAACAAGCCCTCGAAACAAAGGAAGTCACACCCACAGCCAGCCCTAGATCATCTCAGATATTGAAAGCGAAGTCTCAGGTGGCTAAGGCCCCTTCTAATGCCATTGGGGCCAAACCTAAAGCGAAAATGCCTAGCATACCTACTGCATCCAAGCCTGCCGCCACTCTTGCTAAACCTCTTTGCCATTGTTACACCTCCTGCCCCTGTCACAGTATCCATGTCAGACCTCACATAATTAGGGCATCTAACCGGCCTAGATTACCTTAATTCCATGATAATCTAGCAGCCTTAACTTCTCCATCAATTAATAATTAAGATTAAGATCTTGTACTCATTATTTATAAAACTTTATTAACCACAAATGATTCTAAAGTGAATTTTAAACCTCAAAGTTCCGTAAAATTAATTATATAATCCTCAAAGTTCATTTAGATTAACTACATTATCCTCAAAATTTCGTAAATTTTTTCGATAGCACCTCTTCTATTTCTAAGCCTACATTGGAAAGTTTGGCCTTCAAAAATCTTCAACAGAACCTACTCAACTTTTGTTGAAATGTCAAAGGACTCACAATCCACCCATACCAATATATATTGCATCAACTGAATATATAATCATTCTAGTTTAATTTAAAAGATCAAAAACCTTAAACTAGCATTACCTTTGCTCCAAAATGATCTCAATCTTTCCAAAAACTGTTCCATCTATTCCAAAATATATCCTAACCAAAGAACCCATTTTTACAATATATTATATTTAAAACAACACATACATGGTGAGAAAGGAACTAATCAAGTCATAATTAATCTGATAGCTTTCCTTTTCCTTTGTTATCGTTCGCACTTGTCATTACCCAATTATAAAAATTCGATAATGTCATATAAGTAAATCCCTTAATCCAGTACACCTGCAATAATCAAATGCATTGTATTTCAAAAATTTAAACAAACATTAATATCGCAAGGAATCATAAATGTACAAGTATGCAATCCATCCCGTTTCTGTTGACCGACCACAATCAGAAAACATCTATCCAAAAGTGGTGAGTAAACACAATAAAGATTCATGAGTTTGAGAGGAAGTCCCTCGAGAAGCCCAGTCCTCGACTCTTCGTGGATTATGATCTTGGTCAGCATCACAAAACAACATATCCCAAATAAGTGTCTACAACGATTAGTGACTCCAATCGCAAAGCACCACGGTGTTCATCCTACCACACATATAGCCAATGAACACAATGGGACCCCCAAAGGCCTCCTTCCCCTCGTGTCCGTGAATGCATGATCAATAAATATGCAGCGATAAACCATGCATGTGATTATATTCGAGAAATACTCATACAATGTAAAGGTTACCATAGGATTTGCTTAACCTTACAAATAGCCAACTTCGAGCTTAATTTTCAAGGTTCCCGAAGCGTCGGATCACTTTGAAAGTGCTTCCAATAGCTTCCCTGTAAATCTAATTTTATTATGGGTTAAGCTTCAAGTGAAGCCATATCACAAAACCCAATGAAAACAGCGGCCAAAATACACTTAAGAATAATTTCCAAAAATATTAATTTATATAATTGTTTCAACTAGCTTTCAACTAGCCAACTTGGGGTAACTTTTTAACCTTGAAAATCTCATTATTTGTCATGATGACCTAAAAGGAACTTGTAGTACTTATGTCTTACTTTCTATAGACTTCAAGAAGACTCAAATCAGATCACCGATGGAGAAGTTATCAATTTTCCCATATGACCTGTCAACTAGGCAAACTTTATTTATTTTGAACTAAAAAACTTCTCCAAATCAATATTTTCGCAATTAAATCCAAATAACTTGACAACAAACACCATGAAACCACTCGATACCAACACAAAAAGAAATCCACAGCCAGTAGAGTCAAATTGGATCAAAACTAATAATCAATTCATTCAGAAACCTAATGTAAATCAATATCAACTATAAAAATATCTCCAAAATAGTTATCAACTGAATTGCATTAGTTCGATTCATCAAAACACTAACCCATATCGGTAGGATTTATTCCAAATTGATCCAAATCGACCCAATATACCAATTAACAACAGTCCCTGCCAATTTCTATTAAAACCCCGCGAAATAAATCAAAGAAATCATGAGAATTCAAATTGAATTGTTGAAAAATGCCCGACATTGAGAATTTTGCCAAAATGCGAGACGAATACCTCGTTTCCATCGTGGAAATTTAGCTCGAAATGACCATATCGCGATGCTTTACAGTGTTGCGGAAAGAAACTGGGCGAAAATCGGACGTAGGGAGCTCTGCGATCGAATGTATCCGCGGAGAGAACGAACGTTCTCTTGAAATGAAATCAAATGAATCATTTGATTTGGTTTTTTTTGATATATTTATATATAAACCATCAGCAGCTTGTCAACGGTTTAATTTCTTTTTATTTATTAATTCCCCAAATTCCTATTTTAATGTGTTTTGATTTACGATGCTTATTTTAACCAAATTGAACCAAACTCTAGAAGAAACAGTCCATTTTCATAAAACCTCCATAACACTGGTTTTGGTTACACCAAAACCCCATAAATCTTAACTTTGTCCATGACACATCAAAATCTTTCGGACCAATCCTCTTGCTATAGTTAACCAAACTTGCACCAATTTAAACCCAATCTCAACCTCGATCACCATAAATTCATGAAACTTGAAACAAATTCTTGCACCAACTTCATTGTCATTTCTCACTACCATTGATCCCGATTTGCACATAAATCAAGGCAAAATTTTCACGTCAGCTAATTAAGTCCATTTAAATGTACAAATTCAGATTTGAAAACTTAAATACAATTATTTTTCGCAAAATTCAAAATATCACGTCAATATTTTGACTATCTCGAAAACTATCTCGACATGTATCTCGAGATCAAGCACCACAAATATCGAATTTACTCGGTTAACTTGAATTTCTCAAAATAACATAGTCTATAATATACAACACTAGGCACACATCACACAAAAATAAAATTAATTAAAAATCTCAATTTCATCGGTTCTCAGCTCCCAACTCATGGCCAAAACCATAATTAATCTCTATTAATCCCTGATTAGTTGTAGTTACTAATTTAAAAATTTCGGGATTTGACAATCTTCCTAACTAATAAAAACTTTGTCCTCGAGATTAAAGTTGAAACCTAATTTACCTGAACTCAAGGAGATCCAAAAAATGCTCTCTCATCTACGCCTCTCGTTCCCATATTAATTTCAATCACCGTGAAATTGCCACCTAGCCAAGACAAGTGTAGTTTCTTTATTTCGTAGCTTTTGGACCTTCATATTCGCAATCAAAATAGGTTGCTCTTCATTTGACACATCACCCTGCAAATCAAACTGATTCCATTCCATTATGTGATGCGAATCAGTTTACTTCCTTTCGCTTAAGCATAGATACGTGAAATACGTCATAAACTTGAGCTAACTAAGGGAGTAACGCAAGTCCATACGCAACCTTCCCAACCCATTTCACGATATCAGAAATTCCTATAAATCAGAGAGAGCTTTCCTTCAGTTCAAACCTGTAATGGCCTTTGCGAGATGATACTTTCAAATAAACCCAATCTCTTTCACTATATTCCACGACTCGGTGGTATGGATCATAATAAATTTTGTATATTTACTGAGCCGCTTTCAATCTTAGACGAATCTGTTAAACAACCTCAGTGTGATCTTGAACCATATATGGCCCCAACTCTGCCAAATCTTCCCGCTCAATCCAACCTGAAGGAGAACAACAAGATATTCCATATAAAACCTCAAACGTAGCCACCTTGACACTCGATTAACAATTGTTATTATAAGAGAATTCACACAAAAGTATGTATTCTTCTCATGAACCTCCAAACCCTAGTACACAAGCCTTGAGCTTGTTTTCCAACCCCTGGATCAACTTTTTCAATCTGACCATCCACCGGTGGATGAAATGCAGTACTGAAATAAAATAGAGTGTTGAACAATTCTTGTATGCCCTGCCACAACCCCGATGTGTACCAAGCATCAAGATAAGAAACTATTGTCAATAGTACTCCAAACAAACGAATCACCTCTCGCCCTCACAACAAGCTCAACCGTGTAAAGGTATCGAAAAGTGACATATGAAGAAAATAAGAAGAATTCGTCCGTCCATCAACAATAATCCAGACCGCATCATGTTTCCTTTGTGAAGTAGGCATATGAGTAACAAAATCCTTCACCATGTACCTCCAGGTTTTTGCCTATCGGCCTTAACCTGTTAGCAAATCTCACATCTCCTCACATAATCAATTGCATCCACTTTCATCCCTGACACCAATACAATCACTTCATATCATAATACACTTTGGTCTAGCCAAGATGAATGCTATATCTAAACTGATGAAATTCGCTTAATATCTCATCCCGAACCTCAACCACAAATGGAATTCAAAATCTGCCTTTAAACCTTGAACTCTGATATGCAGACTCAGCTCAATATGGATTATTGCTGTCAAGAGCAAACCCTTGAACTTCTCATATTTCACATCAACTTTCTGAAACTTTCGATAAAGTCATCACGATGGCCTTTTCAAGCAGAACATACTCATAAGTCAATCACTTCTTCCACTCCCAAATTGCATTATCTTATACTTTTGATCATATGAACTCAACATTTTTCTTGAGTTAATATAGTGATTGGAGCAACCATATTAGAAAAATCTTTCACAAATCTACATTAATAGCCAGCCAACCCATAAATCTCATCTTAGAAACCCAAACTCACAAACAACTGACATTTCCTCTAGTTTAATTTCAATTTTAACCTTAGTACAATTATTTCGGCAAGAATTTCCATTTTTTGATCAGTGGTTATCATAACCCTAGCCAGAGGCAACTCTGATGATATTTCAGTTTAAGTAAACACTATATAACTCGGAATATAAAAGAACATCGTCTTACAGAAACAATCCAAATATGCATGATAAGGCGTTAGCCAATCCATTTCTAACACATCAAACTCTATAAACTCTAACACACAAACCAGCGCCCATCTCGTATCCAAAGATCTCAACAATACATTTCTTACACATAATGTGAGGACACATCTTATCCCCAATTACTATATTGATAACAATATGAATAAGGGCTAGCAACGGAGTTAACCCTAACTCGATTATCATATACGTAGATATAAACAAAATCATTGATCCAAAATTAATTAAAGCATGCATAAATCAACCATAAACTAAAATTGTACCTTTAATAAGATTTCGATTTGCATCTGAATCCAATTCAGTCACCACCTGAACACGTTCCTTAATCTGTAGTTGAGGTTGTGACACACAGGAGAACACTCCTAAAAGTTGTGGACATGCACTTCTGTAATGTACTTTCTTTCCACATTCAAAACACGTAACTTCACTAAAATCTCGAGGACAATCTCAACTAAAATGACCCTGCTTTCCACACCTAAAACATGTAACTGTAGGTTTACTACCTAAAAAAGATTCCTGGCTAGTCACCGATATCTTACTCATAGCCTGTCCTTGTGATCCTCGACTTTTACTCCACTCCTCTGCGACTGAAATATACCACTCTGAGCCAAAGGCTGAAAGGAATGCGATCGTGTCTGTCCTGTCTGTGCAACTCCAAGGGTCTACTGGTTGTGCTCGAAAAATGATTACGATGCACGTATGATGGAACAACAAGTGTTATCGGTGTAAATGGTGGTTCTCCACTTTGTCCTTTCTTTTGGAAACTCGAGTCAAACTTTGCTGGAAATCTTTTCTTACCTTCAAAACCTAAGCTTTGTCCTAACTCCACAATTCCTTGATATTATTGTGATTCGTGCTGAAAAGTTTGTGTAGTCACATAAGCTTAGGCTCTATTCGAACCTCTCGCAGAGTATTTGGCTTAATCGCTGATATAGTAGTATCAAGCTCTTCCTGTAACCAATACATATACTTGTGCATCTTCTCCTTCTCCCTCATTCTCGACTCTCCAACAAACCTCAAAAGATAATTAAATTGAGCACGTACTAAGCCAATGACATATCTCCTTGAACTAGATAATCAAGCTCTAGTTTCTTTTACAGAATCAAACTCTCATCAAAGTACTGCTCCTTGAACTCCTAAAGAAAGTCAGCCCAAGTCTCGAATACAGGATGTCTTTCATGTAGAGATCTCCACCAAATCTCAGCATTGGGCTGCAGATATTACGGAGATATTGAAGCTCTCAAGTGTTCGTCAGTACCTAACATGTTATGAAGCTTTTCATGATTGAAAACCTAAGTCTCCATAATCCTTAAGTCTAATCGACCATAGAAATACATATGGTCGTACTTCCTAAACTATCTCCTCTGCCTTTCCTCCCATGAACATTCCAATAACCATGGCTAGATCAGCCTGAACCGGAACTGCAACAACTAGTTCAACTCTAGGACGAACTACAGAGGTTGCTTGCTCCTCGTGAGCAACATGTACTATAGGTGCCTAGGCTGCTTCCTGTGCTCGTAAGATACTCAACAACTCTAACATTTGCCAAGTCAAGTTCTGAAACACATTTGAATCCATACGTTGTGGATCCATACTACTGTCGCTAGATCCCTGACCCGTCTCATATGGTACTATGAGTAGACATCATAACTATATCCATCGATATCTCGATATTATAAAATACACATAACACAAAATCATAAAGTTTTTAAACTTTTTAACTCGGTTCTGTCACGTTACTTCCCACTAATCACTGACTTAACCTCAAACAATAAGACTCTTTTAGAATCCTAGGCTATGATACCAACGTTGTCAGACCCCACCTAATTAGGGCATCTAACCGGCGTAGATTACCTTAATCCCATGATAATCTAGCAGCCTTAACATCTCCATCAATTAATAATTAAGATTAAGATCTTGTACTCATTATTTATAAAACATTATTAACCATAAAGGATTCTAAAGCGAATCTTAAACCTCAAAGATCCATAAAAATTAATTATATAATCCTCAAAATTCATTTAGATTAACTACATTATCCTCAAAATCTCGTAAGTTTTTCGACAGCACCTCTTCTATTTCTAAGCCTACACCGGAAAGTCCGGCCTTCAAAAATCTTCAACAGAACCTGCTCAGCTTTGGTGGAAATGCCAAAGGACTCACAATCCACCCATAACAATATATATTACATCAACTGAATATATAATCATTCTAATTTAACTTAAAAGATCAAAAACCTTAAACTAACATTACCTTAGCTCCAAAATGATCTCAATCCTTCCCAAAACCGTTCCAACCATTCCAAAATTTATACAAACCACACACGAACCCAAGAACCCATTTATAAAATATATTATATTCAAAACAGCACATACATAGTGAGAAAGGAACTAATCAAGTCATGGTTAATTTGATAGCTTTCCCTTTCCTTTATCGTTGCTCGCACATTTCATTACCCAATTATAAAAATTCGATAATATTAGATAAGTAAATCTCATACTATCCAGTACACCTATAATAATCAAATGCATTGTATTCCAAGAATTTAAACAAAATTTAAATATCGAAAGGAATCATAAATATACAAGTATACAATCCATCCCGTTTCTGTTGACCGACCACAATCAGAAGATGTATTTCTAAAAGTGGTAGGGAAACAATAATAAAGATTTATGAGTTTGAGAGGAAGTCTCTCGAGAAGCCATGCCCTCGACTCTCCGTAGAGTATGATCCTGGCTAGCATTACAAAAATAACCCTTCCCAAACAAGTGTCTACAACGATCAATGATTCCAATCGCAGAGCACCACGGTGTTCATCTTACCACACATATAGCCAATGAACACAATGGGACCCTTAAAGGCCTCCTTCCTCTCGTGTCCGTGAATGCATGATCAATAAATATGCAACGATATACTGTGCATGTGATTATATTCGAGAAATACTCATACAATGTAAAAGTTACCATGGGATTTACTTAACCTTACAAACAACCAACTTCGAGCTTAACTTTTGGGGTCAAGCTTGAAAATGTTTCCAATAGCTTCCCTGTATATTCAGTTATAATATGGGTCAAGCTTCAAGTGAAACCATATCATGAAACCTAATGAAAATTGCAATCAAAATACGCTTGAGAACAATTTTCAAAAATATTAATTTATATAACTGTTTCAAATAGCTTTCAAATAGCAAACTTATGGTAACTTTTTAACCTTGAAAACCTCAATATTTGTCATGATGACCAAAAAGGAACTTGTAGTACTCATGTCCTACTTTCTATAGACTCCAAGAACAGTCAAATCGGATCATCGACGAAGAAGTTATGAATTTTCTCATATGGCCTATCAACAAGGCAAACTTTATTTATTTTGAACTAAAAAAACTCTCCAAATCAATATTTTCGCAATTAAATCCTCAAAACTCGACAACAAACACCACGAAACTACTCGATACCAACACTAAAATAAATCCACGGCCCGTGGAGTCAAATTGGATCAAAACTAATAATCAATTCATTTAGAAACCCAATGTAAATCAATATCAACTATAAAAATATCTCCAAAATAGTTATCAACTGAATCGCATTAGTTCAATTCATGAAAACCTTAACCCACATCGATAGGATTTATTCCAAATTGATCATAATCAACCCAATATACCAATTAACAACAATCCCTACCAATTTCTATAAAAACCCCGCGAAATAAATCAAGAAATCATGAGAATTCAAATTGAATTGTGGAAAAACGCCCGACATTAAGAATTTACCGAATTGCGGGATGAAGACCTCGTTTCCACCATGGAAATTTACCTTAAACTGACCATATCGCGATGCTTTACAGTGTTGCGAAAAGAAACCGAGCGAAAATCGGACGTAAGGAGCTACGCGAGTGAAATTGTTTTTCGCCCGATTTATTTTCGCAACACCTGAGAGCATCGCGAGACGATCAGTTTTATATGTTTATATATAAACCCTCGGCTACTTGAAAATAGAACGAACGTTCTGTTGAAATGAACTCAAATGAATCGTTTGATTTGTTTTTTCTATGTTTATATATAAACCCTCGCCTGCTTGTCAGCGGCTTAATTTTTTATTTATTAATTCCCAAAATCCTTATTTTAATGTGTTTTGATTTACGATGCTTGTTTTCGATCCTATTTTTCATCAAATTGAATCAAACTCTCGACAAAACAATCCATCTTCATAAAACGTCCATAACACTGATTTTGTTCACACCAAAACCCCATAAATCTTAATTATATCCATGACATACCAAAGTATTCCAGACCAATCCTCTTGCCATACTTAACCAAACTTGCACCAATTTGGACCAAATCTCAACCTCGATCACCGTAAATTAACACGAAACTTGAAACAAAGTCTTGCACCAACTTTGTTGTCATTTCTCACTACCACTGATCCCGATTTGCATGTAAATCGAGGCTAAATCTTGACGTCGACTCGTTAATTCCATTTAAATATACAAATTCAGATTTTAAAACATAAATACAATTATTTTTCACGAAATTCAAAATGATCACGTCAATATTTTGACTATCTTCGAACTCATCTCGACATGCATCTCAAGATAAAACCTCGCAAATATCGAATTTACTCGGTTAACTTGAATTTTACAAAATAACATAGTTTATAATATATAACACTAGACACACATCACACAAAAATAAAATTAATCAAAAATCTCAATTTCACCGTTTCTAAGCTCCCAACTCGTGGCCAAAACTATAATTAATCCATGTTAATCCCTGATTAGCTGTAGTTCCTGATTTAAAATTTTGGGATTTGACAACCCAAACCCCCAAGGTTGGCCAAAGGCACCTCCTAGTCACCCACACCTCCACCTATAGCTCCATCTTCTGCATCCAAGTCTAAGGGCATAGACCAACATCAAGGGGAAAGGTAAGGGGAAGGGGAAAGGAAAGGGAAAGAAGAAAGCAACTACATATCTCTTAACCCCCAAGGTTGAGACCCCCCTCTCCTTTCCACTCGTAAAAATGTAAGGTCGATCACTTCCCATACATCAAAACTACCAAAGACTTCCTATGAAAATCCTTTCATTGTTGACGATGGAGGAGATGAAGGAGCTGCTATAGGGAACATGGACATGCAGATAAGGATCATGGACATTGCAAAAAGCATCGCAACCTGGGAAACATCATTCATGGAGAGAGAACCACTGATAACACCCTGGTTAGATTTCGATTAATTCGATAAGGTTGATATCAATGTTAGGGCAATGTTTGAAAAGTTGTGTGGTTAAACTTTGTTTCCACAAAAATGCCCATCCACGAGGAGTACACATTTCTTTTTATGCATATTTGCACCCAACTAATGATGATCACACATCACTTGAAAGCTATATATACTCGTCGAGTATTCTTGTTAATGAGGATATCATTAGAGAAGTGTTTAACTTGCCTGTTGGCAAATACCATGTTGATGATTCATGTAATTTTCAAAATCTGGTAAAGTCTTATGACTCAAAAAAAGCCATGAGACAACTTTGTGGAGGCATTGACCCTGTTGAATACAAACCATCTTTTGGGGAGTATGTGCAGAGGCATGTCTCATGCATCAACAGGTTGCATACATACTGTGTCCTAGAATTAGTAGTAGGACCTATATTAGCCACTTTGACATATTCATAGTTTAGGAAGTTATGAATGGAGTGTCAGTGGATCTAGCCCACATTATTGTCAACATGATGTATAAGACTACGACAGATGCATCGAGGGGCCTAGCTTATAGGAACCACCTATATAAATTGTTTATTAAGGCTAGTGTCCCATCTTCAACGGAAGAAGAGATTATGAATGTATTAGATGATAGCACCAATGTAATTTGGGAGAGTAA
Source organism: Stephania cephalantha (assembly GCA_039657325.1). Classification (NCBI taxonomy): domain Eukaryota; kingdom Viridiplantae; phylum Streptophyta; class Magnoliopsida; order Ranunculales; family Menispermaceae; genus Stephania; species Stephania cephalantha. The sequence continues at coordinate 8,595,555 of CM077573.1, read as the reverse complement.
CCTTAGGCAGATGCGTTTATCGTAGGATCAATGGGAAGTAGGTGTATGTCCCACTCACATAATCGACTACAACCGAGACCAGCGGGAAGAGGAAGAGGAAGGTCATAACATCGACTTCCCGAAAGTAGGCTAAGGGGTCGAGTCAGTTCATGAGGAAGCTGATGATGATGATGTTAGTGAGGATGGTTTGGCTGATGATAGCCACAAGGTTGGCCAGCCAATAAAAGGAGGGGAATTTGAAGCAGATGAAACACAAAATGACGAGGCCCTGGAAGATAAGATACGGGCTGATGAAGAAGCTCGGTGATAGGGAAGCTGGTGATGAAGAAGCTGATGGTGAAGTAATAGCTTATGCAGAGGCTTCTGATTAAGAAGTTGCTGATGAGGAGAATTCTGGTGATGAATAGGGTAATGAAGGCAGCGACGATAAGGCACAAGGTGGAGAAGAAGGAGCAGATTTAGATATTGCTTATGAGGACGAAAAGGTTGGTGAATATCAACATGATGATGATGATGATGAGGATGTTGATGACCATGGTATATTGCACTTTAATTACATGTCTTAGTCAATTGGCTACATTTTGCTTATATCAGTTGTTTTTAATTCATGTGGTATTGTAAATGATATACAAAAAAATTCGGATGGATGGGACATTCTATAGGTTATGACTTATATTAGGAAACTATTAGTCCCACCCACAATTATAAGGAAGTGGATGTGCGATAGTTGAGGAGATAGTTGAGCAGATAAATGTGCAGATGGAGGTAATGAAGAAGGGGCAGCCAATAGGGTTGGTGATCATGAAGGTCAGGTAACCACGACTTCATTTCATACATTAAATATTGCATTTATTTTCTTTTTCACATTATCTTGATTGTAAGGAGTTGATACACACATGGAATAGTAGATGAAGAGGGCACACACCAAGATGATGACACAACAAGTTCGAGAAAAAATAAAAGGAGAAGATAGATCACAGTCAGGAAGGAACAGTCGCCAACATAGAGGAGGAGACTAAGGAAGTAACAGTCACCCCTGTTACTGGTCAGCACGAGTCTCGGGTAGTCACAATTCCAATACATAATTTTTTTATTAGATAATGCATGTGTTGTTGGTGGTCTCTGAAATTAAGTACATGTGTGCACAGGATATTGGGGGACTAACATATTAGATCAAACTACTCAAGTCAGTGCTATCCTAAAGGTAACGATTTCATTCCCCTTGTGTTGCTTGCTTTGTTTTGTTACTTGTAATCTGCATGCAAACGAATAACAACTAGAATTAATGTGTTCTTTGCAGCAGCTATGTAATGAGGAGATAATGAAAAAATTTAACGCCATGCAGCACTCAATGAAGCAAGCTCTCACTGAGATGCAACAGACTTTTAGGGGGCTGAAACGAGAATCGGGAGAAGTATATCATCAAAGATTGTCGCTGCTCAGATGAGGATTGAAGCGAAAAATATGGCACACTTTGAGAACCATTTGAGCCAGGCACTAAGAGGGTTTGAACGTCAATTCAGCAGCAACCTCAACCTTAACTACACTACCTTCGACTCACGAGTCGATAAGTTCGAGGCTCGCATGCTTGCGCATGGGGCTGAGTTGAGGAAATAGATCCTTTAAGCTATCAAGGCAGTCAACGACAAATTCATGGCAATTGTTCTGTACCAACAGTGAATGGTCCCCTTTTAATGGTGGTGTTTCAAAATAAACAATGTTCGGTTATAGTCGTTATGGTCATGTTATATTGCACGTTTAGAAATAATCCTCAGTTATGGTTTGGAACATGGTGATATTGTTTTATTGCACTAGTTGGCATTACTTTTGGGTGATGTTGATCTAACTACTTTGTTGTCCGTTTATGGCAACACTTTTGAATGATGTTGATCTAACTATCTTTTAGATATGCATGTATATATGTAGCTTTTGAATACTTTGAATTTCATTCTTTGTATAAATTGTTTACTCTACAAAACTACATATGTAATGGCATCACCTCGATGCTTGATGTGGTTGATTTTCAACAGGTAGGAGGATTTACATTAGGGTAATACGCGCTACAAATGTTCGGATTAAAAAGAAGTCAATATCATCATAGTAAACAAAAGTGCTTTCGATTAAATGAACATATTAGTCAACACAACACCAATGATTTTAATTACATTGGTAAACCCTCATAATACACAACACAACATAATGGAGATGATTCGTCACAATGCTCACTACTTCATAGTGACACAGTTGCATGTGGCTCCACTGCATTCAGATCCACATCCCTTCTTGGCGTAACATTGGTCATATACAAATTCTGGTTGAATGATCTTGTCAATTGACCAAAGCCAACACTTCTTGCACTGCCACCACGATCAAAATTGCTGCAAATGTATTCAAACCCACCGAGAAGCGATGGATATTAGCGAAAAAGGATGACATCCCATTCAATTAAGCCACAATCATCATCAGCAAAAGCGATAACCCCGCTTGTGTTTTGATCTCGATATCCCTTCTTTTAGAATGCATCTCTTATATAAGAACCCGCCTTTGCACTTTGAGCATTCGTCCCTCCATGGGCAATTTTAGTGATCGTTGTCGCCACAATTTCAACAATAGTCATCTTCATCTTCATCATAGATCCCTAGCATATTCCTGCAAGTGTGAAACTATTAAACTTACCAAAAAATTATTCTAACTAACCACATACAACTACAACGCTATAACCCAAAATGATGGTGTGTAAAATGAATGGCAGTAAAACAGGGCACTCAGCAAGCTTGACTAATGCATGGAAGAAAGAATAGGACCTTCAAATAAATAAAGAAACTACCCTCATTCATAAACCACGAATAGAAGCTTCGAATAAAAAAGCTAGTGAAAAGTAAAATACAAGAACGAAGACAAACAATCAAAATAAAGGTCATCACCACCATTATGGACTCCCTTAGTCTTCAAGACACTGGGCACTCAACAAGCTGTGACTGATGTCTTGGCACTCAACAAACTGAAATTCTTTCTCGAGGTCTCTCCCTTCTTTCTCGAATGTGGTTGTGAGAAGTTGAGAAGTCTCGAATGTGGTTGTGAGAAGCGGAGTAGTGGTTTTGGTTAGGAAATCCATTGAATTTTGAATCTCTCGCTAAAAAATTTGGCTAAAAACCATCTCAGGAGAAGTAGCCAGCTCGACTGACAGCCACTGACATGACCGTATGTGAACAGTAGCCAAAAAGTACTGTCATGGCGGCAAGCACCAAGTACTGATCGAAGTGACAATTTTAAAAATCAAAAAAGGGAAAGAAATGAAATTATTTGTGGGTGGGACCCACAGTGCCACTTCACTGCCAGGTTAGCAGGTGCGTTGACCAAGTGTGCCTGGTGGGTAAAATTAGTCTAAAAAATTATTAATTTTTTTTCGTCAAAGAAAAAAAATTATTAAGTTAATAGTGGTGCTGATATAAGATAAAAGGGTAATAGTCGCACCTTAAAATATTAAAAATAAAACATTCCTTCAATAAAATGATTTGATGTAAAATTTGACGTTTAAAGTTGGAGATGTGAATAATATTTTTTGTACTTTTCACACTAAATTAATGTAAAGTTACACTATTATTTCGGTACAATGCATTATTGGAGATGCCTGTGGTGACTTTAGAGAAACCTTATTTGATGTATGATTTGCTAAGAACTTGACGAAGTGCTCTATTATTAGTAGGTGACGAGTTGAATTATTGTCGTCTAATCTAATCTATTTATGTGCAAGCAAAAGAGTTCCACAAGGCTTAATTAATTAAAGAGCACTCTTAAAGTTACAGGTTCATAATGGAGCGGCATGTAGAGTTAGATAGGGATGATGCTTAGTGTTTGATGCTGATAAGTCGTTAATTGCATATTATTATATATGTTTTTTATATATTTTTTATTGTTGAGTCTCTAAAATAATGGCCTAAATGTTCTTATTTGTTATTTTCAAAGTTTTTGGGGTGCGTGGTTAAATCCGGGGCAAAAAACTACTCAAGATGGAGGATTTACTTGTTGTGTGAACAGCTACTGTTGGATCTGTCTTGAAACACGCACTTAGAGTCGATTTTGTTGATGAGAGCAACTGAAGCGACGTGGGATAGGAACACACATAAGTTACTAATTTTCAACAGCCCTTGACTCGCCTCGAGATACGTGAAGTGCTACATCCCACAAATTCGCTAAGTTTCGTGCAATTCTTCTCCCTCGAGCAGCTGCTGCCATGTGTCTGTCTCTCATTCATCCAGGACGTCTTCACAGTTCCCTCCTCCAATCATCCGCTACCACGTCAGCAACCACAGCAGCACATCACCTCGCTTCAGCATCCTTTCGATGAGCCTCGAGATCAGTACTGGTGCTGTCTCCCACTTCTTCGTTGAGTCCATGTTGAGTCCTATCCCATGTCTGCCACGTGGGAGCGCCTCACAAGCCAGCTCACACACAGTAGTTTCTCCCTCTAATCCGAGCGTGACACGTCATCAGGCACAGCAGACGCCACCAATCACGTCCTAACACATGGCAGGACCCCATGAACTCAAAACAACCACAGGATCCTCCTCGGTGCACGTGTCACGAGACCAACCCCTAAAATTGATTTCTCTCTTCCAGAGAGCAAATTAAAATGTCTTTTTGTATTAGGATTTATGAATTCTTTGGAGAACTCACTTTTTAGACGGCAACATTGTCATTTTCCCCTCTTCTTCTCTACAGAACATTATTTTTCTTATGTTCTCTTTGAATTTTAATGGAGATTTCAAGCATTATGTCCGCTAAGTTCGTCGATCTATATCGGAGGTGGATTAAACTACCCTTTGGCATAAAAACATATGTGAGATCTATTTATTTATTTATTTAAATTATTTTTCACAAGTATTTATTCCATTTGTTATAGTTTGAATAATTGAGGTTAAATTCATGTTTAAACCTTGATTTATTTGCCAGTAAGTTGTAAGCACCCGTATTTGTGCAATGAGACCATATTGGAGGCAATTGACCCTACTAAATGATTGGCCTCTTTTTGGACCGGTTGAATACAATAGGGATCTAGGCTAAATTGGACACACTAGTGATTCGGCTGTCTAGGCGTGGTGCCTTCACAAAACCCATTGCGGTCAACGCATTAAACCCAATTCGCTTGAGTATAGGGTTATGTGTTTGACTAGAGAAGTGGTCATTGTCGTACCTAGACCATCGAGATAGGGAAGTGCGAGGACCCACGTACGTTATCGGGTCTATAACTACTCTAAATTACTATAAATTGCATGCTTTATTTAGATTGACGACCATATGTATAATTATGCCAAAATGTGGAAGTTTGTGATACAGATGGTTTAGGTTGTTTTTCCTGATTGATTTCTCCACTTGTTATTTGAATTCCTTATTTTTAGTTAATTTTTTAGAACACTTTTGCGAAATCCCCGATTTACATTTTAGTTCTTTAGCCTAGGTTGAAAACTTGGACTTCGTGGATCGACTCTGTGCTTGCAACTACTTCAGTTCTCATGGTCATTGGTAATCTCTTCGGGATTATATATATTTTGACGCATTCGACACGCGTCAAATTTTGTCGCCGTTGCCGGGGACCAAGTTATTTTTGACGTAGATTTTTCTTTTTCCTTTTTGTGTTCACCTTTATGTCCCACATTCTTCGTCGATCATAGTCCACCGGATCTCTACTCCCTTTTGATCTGGAGATCGAAAATACTTGCCGTTGGAACTCGAAAGAAACTAGGCAAAGGAACCAATCCTCAAGAGTTCAACTAAGCGACGGGCGATCCTCTCTGATGGCTGACCACATTGGGAATCCACCACACGAGGGCGGGAAGAACACCTATTTGTTCCTTCCCAACAGTTTGTAGCACCCGCTGTGCCACACGCACCGTTGGCGCAGCAAATGCCTGTAGTACCTCAGTATCAACCGCTCAATCAAAGGGTGGTTGATCCCGCTCCACAAAGGCCACGAGTTATCCCTTAGGCACAACCTAAAGCCGAACATTGCATTACCATTGGGATGGCGAATGATCAGATACAGGATCTCCTAGCTCATCAGCCACACTGCATTGCATTCCCAGCTCATAGGGGCGATTTTGAGCTCAGATTTGGTTTCATAAACCTTCTCTCCGTCTTCCATGAACTGGATCGTGAGGATCTAGTGATCTTCATTAAGGACTTCCATTCTAAGTGTAGGACCATGATTCCTCCTAGAGTCAATGAAGATGAAGTCAAACTCTCGACTTTTCCTTTCTGCCTTAAGGACAAAACCCAAGATTGGCTCTTCTATTTCCCCCTGATTTCATCACAAATTGGAACGATATGATTTATGCATTCCTCAAAGAGTTTTTCCCTGAATTTAAATCTTCCCGACTAACTAGAGAGATATGCAGCATCAAAATATAATGGGGCAAATCTTTTGGCGATTATTGGGGTCGTTATAAGCGCTTACTTGCAATGCCCCTAACATGGCCAAAACAACCTCTCTATTGTGCGTTTTTTCTACATGGGACTTACGCTCCTTGAGAAACGCATGATTGACAATGCTTGCACAGAGCGACTACAGATGTAAGACCACTCAAGAGATGTTTGATCTGTATGAATCTATAGTAAGTCAATCATGTCATAACATTGATGACGCGGAAGAGGACCCTCACAAAATCTTTATGATGGAGTAGGGTCAAGTTCTGCCAATAGCAAGTTTGATAAACTCACTGATCTCATAGAGTGATTCCTCACTTCAGGAAAAGCTCAAGTTAAAGTTTGCGGCTTCTGCTTAGCCACGAACCAATCCACTGACTCTTGTCATACCTTGTTCGAGAACGAACAAGCAAACGCTATAGGTGGTGGATTCCAAGGACCACCGAGGAATCAATACATCAACAATTTCAGTAACACTTATAATCATACTGTCAAAGGCCCCTATCATAGCTATGGACCTCAAAACTAAAACTACATCAAGTATGTTCCTAAGGGACAACCTCTTCCTTAACATTCCCAACCAGCTCAGAATTCGGGATCTTTAGAAGAAATGATGAGGATATTCATTGCTAATCAAGACAGATTCTCTAAAGACTTAGCACAACTTAAAAATGACGCAATCGCAAGTCATGCTGCAAGCATTAAAAATCTCGAGGTTCAACTAGGGCAACTGGCCCTACAGGTTTGGCGTATGAATGAGAAAGGCAAGCTGCCTTCTCAACCACATCCGAATCCTAATGCAAATGTCCATGCCGTCACACTTTGTAGTGTCAGAGAGTTGGAGGAGACCCCTAAAGAACCCAAGCCTAAAGAGGCCGCCTTTAAATCCAAGGAAGTCGAGCAGGAGCTCGAAGTTCAACCGTCTCCTACTGAAATGGTAAACTTGGATAAGGAAGCACAACCTTCTCTCAAAATCCTACCCCCGTTCCCTCAACGTCTCATTAAGAATAAAAAGGTGGGATGAGGGAAGGAAATTCTGGAAATCTTAAGGAAAGTGGCGATAAACATCCTACTCCTCGATGCCTTAGCACATATGCCCCACTGTGCTAAGTTGCTCAAAGACCTATGTACCAACAAAGGTTGACTCAAAGGCAACGTGAAAATCACCGTAGGTGAAAATTTTCAGCTATCCTACGCAAGAAATTTCCTACCAAGTGTAAGGACCCGGGCATGTTCACTGTCCCTTGCACAATTAGTAAAGTTCGATCCAGAAAGCTATGTGCAACATCGGCGCCTCTATCAATATCATGCCACTATCCATATATAAGACATTGAAGGCTGGCCCTCTTAAGGATACTGGAGTTGTCATACATTTGGCAGACCGATCTGTTGTCCGTCCTGTAGGTGTCTTGGAAGACATTCTGGTGAAGATTAGTGAGCTCGTATTTCCTGCTGACTTCTATATCATCGATATGAAGAATCAGTCATGCCCCATTTTTCCTCAGTCTTGCTTGGCTGGCTTTTCCTTAAGACTGCTAAGACTAAGATTGATGTTCACAGTGGTTCTCTTACCATGGAGTTTGATGGTGAACTTATTAAGTTCAACATCTATGATGTAATGTGCCATTCTTGTGATACCTCTTCTGTGGTGCTTGCCTTGGACAGTGTGGACTCACTTATCTAAGAGACCTTTCTTATGAAAGGTGATGATATGAAAGTGGGGTTAGAGAATCATCTCGATACCGATTCTTTGCAAAAACAATACTTCATCCTCAATACTGAGATCAAGGAGCTGATCTCTAAATTGGACTCTGTTCCACTCCATTTTCCCACTCTACTATATCTTGACTTACCTGCTTCGAACTCTACACTTCTCCCCTCTATGGAGCGAACCCCCACACTAGAGCTTAAACCACTACCTAGTCATCTCAAATATGTGTTTTTAGGTGAGAATAAGGTTTTACCTTTGATCATCTCAACTAAACTCACATTACCAGAGCAAGAGAAGCTCATAAATGTGCTTGGAAAGTTCAAAGAAGCGTTAGGGTGGACAATTATAGATATCAAAGGTATTAGCCCTTCCATATGCATGAGTCATATACATATGAAAGAAGGGTTTAAACCTTCACGAGAAGCACAGCGGTGACTGAACCCTCCGATGATAGAAGTGGTTAAAAAGGAGATTCTGAAGCTCCTTGATGCTGGGATGATCTGCTCGATCTCCGATAGCAAGTGGGTTAGTCCCATTAAGGTGGTTCCTAAGAAAATATGGATCACAGTGGTCACAAACTCACGGGGTAAGTTATTCCCAGCTCGCGTCCAAAACGGATGGCGGGTTTGCATCGATTACAGAAAGCTTAATGTTTATACTTGGAAAGACAACTTCTTATTACCTTTCATCGATTAGATGTTAGAGCTTTTAGCAAGCAGGTCTCATTACTGCTGCTTGGATGGATACTCTGGTTTTCACCAGATTCCTGTAGCACCTTAGGATCAGGAGAAGACCACCTTCACATGTCCTTTCGGTACCTTTGCTTACCGACGCATGCCCTTTGGGCTATGCAATGCACCTGCTACCTTTCAGAGGTGCATGATGAGTATCTTCTCTAAAGTTTGTTGAGCACTTCATCGAAGTATTCATGGATGATTTCACCGTTTAAGGTGATTCATTGAATATTTGTCTTAGTCACTTAACTAAAGTTATTTACAAATGTATCGAGAAGAACTTGATCCTCAATTATGAGAAATGTCACTTCATGGTGGATCAAAGTCTTATCTTAGGTCACATCGTTTCTACTAGCGGTGTAGAAGTAGACTCGACAAAAATTGAAGTAATTCAAAAATTGCCTTACCCCACGACTGTGCGAGATATCCGATCATTCCTTGGCCATGTTGGTTTCTATCGGCAATTCATTAAGGATTTCTCCAAAATTGCATAACCCCTATGTCGCCTTCTTTAGAAGGACGTGTCTTTCGATCTCGACAAGGCATGTAAGAGTGCATTCGAAGCACTCAAAGATTCTCTAATCTCCACTCCCGTGATTCAACTGGGAGCTACCTTTTGAGATCATGTACGATGCCGGTAACCACGCTGCGGGAACTGTGCTTGGGCAACGAGTCGGGCGTGCTTCACATGTCATATATTACATCTCCCGAACTCTTGATCTTCTTCAACTGAATTATACCGCTACCGAGAAAGAGCTTCTAGCTGTCGTCTTTGCTTTGGAGAAATTCTGGCCTTATATCTTAAGTACTAAGGTGGTCGTCTATTCTGACCATGCAGCCTTAAAGTACTTAATGGCCAAAGAGGAAGTTAAACCTCATCTCATTCGATAGATACTCTTATTACAAGAGTTTGATATCGATATTAAAGATAAAAGTTGTGCTGAAAATCTTGTTGCTGACCATCTCAGCCGCATCAAGAGTGGTGAAGCACATGTCCCGCTTCGAGATGATTTCTCTGATGAAAATCTCTTAGCCGTCTCTGACGAACTCCTTGCGCAAGTAAGCGCTTACACGAGAGTATTCACCTCACCTTACTCGAGCCCAAAAGGATAAGATCCAGAGCGACTCTAAACAATATGTTTGGATGACCCATACTTATGAAAGTTTTGCTCAGACTAGGTAATCCATCGATGTGTCTCCCAGACTGAGACATAATTAATCTTGGCATTTTATCACTCATATACTTGCGGCAGCCATTTCGGTCCACGTAGGACAGCTATGAAAGTCCTGGAGAGTGGGTTCTACTGGCCCACCATTTTCTATGACTCATATCTATATTCTAGGACATGTGCCAGATGTCAATCGACCGCTACCTTGGGTCATCGAGATCAAATGTCGCTGACCTTGATCCAATTTTGTGAAATTTTCAATGTTTGGGGGATCGACTTCATGGGGCCATTTCCACCATCACATGGTTTTCTCTATATCTTACTAACGGTGGATTACGTGTCCAAATTGGTGGAAGTTAAAGCCACTCGCACCAATGATTCATCAGTGGTATGCGATTTCTTGAAATCAATGATTTTTTCTACTTTGAGAGCTCCGAAATGATGCCTACGAGTCCACTCGAATCTACAAAGATAAAACGAAGGCATTCCACAATCGCAACTTATCTCGCAAAACTTTCGTAGTCGGTCAAAAGGTCTTGCTTTATAATTATAGATTAACTCTCATCCAGGGAAGTTGAGGTCACGTTGGCTCGGACCTTTTGTTGTTACTGACGTTTTTGGACATGGTGCTGTTAAGATCAGGAGCAAGGATACAGGGAAAGTTTTCAAAGTAAATGGGCACCGACTGAAGCCGTTCTCCGAGAACTTCCCACAGCACGAGATCGAGAGTGAGACTCTAGCAGTGTAGAGCACTTTGACTAAGAGAGAGTCGACTGAGTTGACGCGCGTCGAACGCGTCAATAAACTAAAATTCTCCTAAACCAACTATTTTGTAGAATAGTGGCAAATGGTCGATCCTACAGAGATTGGTGGTCTTTCTAAGGTTAAAAACAACAACAAAAAAGGAAAAATCGGGGGTTTTAAAATAAATAACTTAACTAATCTAACTAAACTAAATAAATAAAATAACTAAACTAATTTTGAAAACAATTTATTAACACCTAAGTAACACCTAGGTCTACAGTTCCATAAATCAGGATCAAGATTCAATGGCAATCATGGTCTTCAATCTTTCCCAAAAAGTTATTAATTTATATTCTCCTAGATTAGCTATAGAAAATCGACATCCGCCAGAAATTCCTCGTTCCCCTAATCTCGATAACCAGGACGTCCGCCACTAACTACTTCCCTAATTAATGTATAACCCTAGACATCGGCTAATCGGGTTTAACACACTAACACCAGTAATATGGGTCTGTGGGAACACTAATCCTAAATATCCGGATCGCATACGCTCCCGATTTAACCTAGATTCAATTGTTGCACACTAAATAACCGAAAAGGATTTGACGACAAACGGGTGAGTGTTTGTAACTTTATTGGTCCAAAAGCACAATTACATGGAAACTAATGGTCCAAATAACTATAGGTTGTCCACTTTAAAGCATGCATCGGCCGTATACATATCCTAGATCTAAACCATATAACTTCAAATCAACAACTATGAAATAGGAGAATTAAATTAAATTAAATAATAAAATAAAAGATCTCACATAATATGCCATGAGTCCACCCTCTGACCTAGGCAAGGAGTTGATTAGCCAAACATCGTCGTCGAATAAAGTTGATAACAAAACAATAATAGTCGGTGTTCTGTGTTAATACCTAAGTTCCTAATATATAAAACTACTAAAAATTGGTCTCGGGAGGTGAGAGAGACTAATTTTGGGAGTTGGTAGAGTGACACGTGCACCGAGGAGCATCGTAGGGCTGTTTTTGGGGTGAAAATCACTTTTGTCCATGTGTCCGTAGCCGATTGGTTCATTTCCTGCAGAGCAGCTGACGTGGCGCTCTCCTATTGGCTGGATCGGAGCTTGTGACGTGGTTGGCGTGGTGATCGAGCGACACGTGGCGAGCTAGAGACGGGTGGAAGATTTCGCGTGAAATCGACCGAAATTATGGGAGCTTGTGCTGACGCCCATCCCGAGGACAAACTAATGGAGGCTGAAGCGAGGAAAACTGGTTTTGCTATGATGTGATGATGTGAGACGCCACGTGGCGATGTCTGATTGGTTGAGTAAATGGAGACGCTGACGTGGCGCGTTCGAATTGGTGGAAGTCGATTGTGATTTGTGTTAGGTCCGCCACGTGTCACGCTCTAGTTGGAGGACAGGTTGTGAATGACGTGCTATTAAAGAATTGACCAATGGGAAGCTTCCACGTGTCGTCGTCTCCTATTCTACCCACCGCATAGCACGTAACTCGAGGCAAATTGTCCGACGTCCGATCACTACGAGTAAATACTCCATTTTGAGTATTTGTCCGCCACGAATTCAACTGCGCACTCCGTTTCACCTGAAAATAACCAATAAATATAATTGAATATATATTTTAGAGACTTTCTATATTTAAATATACTAAAATAAACTACTAAATATATATAAATACAAACTTATCAAATACCCCAAACTTAAGACTTTGCACGTCCCGAGCAATGGTGTAGATGACAACACAAACTAAACTAGACTCATAATATAATAATGCACTGACTCAACTAATCTTATACCCGACTCAAAATTCATTGAGTTCTTTTGATTTACATAGCCGCCAAATTAACAAGCCACTCAAGAAATTTCAGAGTTATGTTATGTCAAGACTCGCAACCCAAACAAAATTAAGATCTCACGTTCAAGACATAGACTCGGTCAAAACAAAGGTCATCAAGTACTCATAAGTTTTTCTTGGTCTATACATTAAAGCACGCAAGTTTAAATCTTACTTAATATAGTGAAAGCACTCGAACTAAATCTTTTATTCGAGGAGTTTTACAACTTCCACCTTTATTCAATTTATATTTTCTATTTTTTTCATTTTTTCTACTTTTTTTTCAACAAATGCGGTCCCTGCTCCATTTCATGTGGACAATTCTCGACTTCATCATTATCCCGTCAAGTTTTCACTTTTCCCACCACAAGTTTCCCTGCTCCATTTCTTGTGGAAACCTGTGGGACACTCTACACTAAGAAAACTCCTGTTAGTACTTCTCAATTTCACTATAATCAAGCAAATCCCTCAATTTGGGTTAAAATAATACCACTTGCACAAATTTGACCGTCTACTCACTTTCGTTATCTAGCACAAAGCTTAACCATCATACTAAGTCCCTAATCATGAAATTATAAAAATGCAAACTAATTCTTGGTACTTCTCATTTTCACTATAATCAAGCAAATCCCTCACGGACTCGATTGAGTGTTTCTCCTAATTTTCCCTAAGTTTCAAGTCAAAAAGGCAACTTTAATTTACTCATCCACAACCAAAGGCATGAACAAAGTCTCGGGTGACTCTAAATACAATAAAGAATAACAAAATAAAAAAAATTAAAAAAAACTAAACTATACTAAATACATGCATGCATGAAAGTGTATCATATTCTTATGAAATGATATAGAAATATGAAAGGACAAGAAATGAAAGAAATGATATAAAACACCACCATTATCATCCATCAATAGCATATAATCGCATAAAAAAAAATTAAACGATCTCACCTGCGGCGGACTTTCGCAAAGAATCCATCCAAATCAATCCACAATCCCTAAAATACCCCCAAACTTATTCTGAACTTTGTCCTCAAGGTTCAAAACAAGTCAATGCATCCATCCAACAAAAAGAAAATGACAGTGGTAAAGAAAAACATGGATAAGAAGATAATACAAATGCATGCATAACAAAAAGTCTCTAAAAACCAGTGCGCACAAAATCTCTCATATGTAGGTGACTAAGGAAACTATGAAAGAACAATCATAACAAGAGCAAGAACTAGTAAACATATGAGTTAACTGAAAAGATTCCTATCAAATCTTGCGAGCCCGAAGTCATTCAACTAAGGGTGAAATCAACAAGATGATGGAATAAAGTCTAGTGTTTTAGGTCTACTCAAAAACCCGCCACTAATGCGGCGACTTAAGTTGGATGTGCCCAACCAAGTCTCAAAACACCTAAAATCCTATTAACATGTTAATTCCTAAAAAAAATGCTCAAATTATGCTAAAAAAATATAATCCAAAGTCAAAACCTACAAAAATCAGCGGTGCTCCAATCCTCCAATGCACGTCAAATGTAACATATCACCTGTAAAAATAAAGAGACCAAATTAGAGTGTTATTAAACATAAAAAAAACTAAAACTAAACTGAAACTGAAATAAATGCAAGAAATAAAAAACGAAGCTGGGCTGCCTCCCAACGAGCTGCCTTTCTTTTAAGTCTTTGGCTAGACTTGGCGTGATTGATCACGTGATGCCTCTCTTTTAGAGATGTCAACAACGAATGGTGCATCTACTTATTTGGGCAATGAAGCATGCACGCCCTCTTTCGGATTTAGGAGCTCATTCGGGACTTCCAACTCGAAAGAATCTGTCGCATCGGGATCGTCCAACATAAAGGTGTCGGCATTGTAGAAGATCTGCGAACGCTCCTTTACTTCCACCCCTTATAAGGTGTACCAAATGTGCATGGGAAGGTGCGTGGTTGCGCCAACACCAGAGGTTGGTCTTCCTCGCTCTCTATCTGCGGCTTCTCCGACTTGTCTGAAATGACATCAATTTTTATCTCATTTTCCCCCTCATTTAGTGCTATGACAATTTATGTCTCAATTTGAAAGACTTCACATTCTTCCGATGTTTCTCTCAAATAGTCTTCCATCTAAGTAACCTCATTCACCTTAAAAATTTTCAATGTATCAACACTCACATCCTCCTCTAGGTTAAAAATTGGTTGTGTACTACACAACTCTTCCTCATCAGTTATATTCTGAAGCCTGTCATTATATTGAATAAATTGAGTTTCCAAGTCCTTCAAGCCTGGAATCTCAAAATCAATTTATCGAATCTCTTCAAGAAGCCAGTTAACCTTTTGCTGATTATCTATCAATTGCTTCATCATATCTTCCACGGAAGTGCTTTGTTGAAACTGTTGATTTCCTTCATGCTGAGGAATCTGTGGATTTGACATGAGCCCAAAGAAGTCGGGTTGTGGCGATGCATAGCTAGAATAATGGTAGTTCTCAAACGGTGGATAATATGGACAATTATGTGCGGAATGAGAATAATCTCAACAAATTTCGCAAACCTCGACCTATTGCACAAAAGAATGCATGTTAGAAAATTGATATCCATTATATGTCATACCTACCCCATTCGCATTATAATAATGTGAGTCTTCGAATCGACCATAATTATGAGGATAGGAGGAGTCCATCGCGCGGTTGCCTGCATACATGTGAAGAGCAAGGGACTAGATAGGCAAAGTAAAAATAAAAATAAAAAACCAAAGAAAGAAAAATACCAATCCCCGGCAACGACGTCAAAAATTGACGCGCGCCGAACGCGTCAATAAACTAAAATTTTCCTAAACCAACTATTTTGTAGAATAGTGGCAAAGGGTCGATCCTACAGAGATTGGTGGTCTTTCTAAGGTTAAAAATAACAAAAAAGGAAAAATCGGAGGTTTTAAAATAAATAACTTAACTAATCTAACTAAACTAAATAAACAAAATAACTAAACTAATTTTGAAAACAATTTATTAACACCTAAGTAACACCTAGGTCTACAGTTCCACAAATCAGGATCAAGATTCAATGGCAATCATGGTCTTCAATCTTTCCCAAAAAGTTATTAATTTATATTCTCCTAGATGTGCTATAAAAAATCGACATCCGCGAGAAATTTCTTGTTCTCCTAATCTCGATAGCCAGGACGTCCGTCACTAACGACTTCCTTAATTAATGTATACCCTAGACATCCGCCAATCGGGTTTAACACACTAATTGCATTAATATGGGTATGTGGGAACATATTATCCTAAATAACCGGATCGCATCGGCTCCCGATTTAACCTAGATTTAATTGTTACACACTCAAGAAGCGAAAAGGTTTGACGCAAACGGGTGAGTGTTTGTCACTTTATTGATTCAAAAGCACAATTACACGGATACTAATGGTCCAAATAACTATAGGTTGTCCACTTTAAAGCATGCTTCGGCCGTATACATACCCTAGATCTAAACCGTATACCTTCAAATTAAAAACAATGAAATAGGAGAATTAAATTAAATTAAATAATAAAATAAAAGATCTCACATAATATGCCATGAGTCCATGATCCCGACTTGTTTCCCCTCCGACCTAGGCAAAAAGTTGATTAGCCGAACATCGTCGTCGAAGAAAGTCGATAACAAACCAATAATAGTCGGTGTTCTGTGTTAATATCTAAGTTCCTAATATATTAAACTACTAAAAATTAGTCTCGGGAGGTGAGAGAAACTAATTTTGGGAGTTGGTAGAGTGACACGTGCGCCGAGGAGCATCATAGGGCTGTTTTTGGGGTGAAAATCACTTATGTCCACGTGTCCGTAGCCGATTGGTTCATTTCCTGCAGAGCAGCTGACGTGAAGCTCTCCTATTGGCTAGACCGAAGCTTGTGACGTGGTTGGCGTGGTGAGCGAGCGACACGTGGCGGACAAGAGGCGGGTGGAAGAATTCGCGTGAAATCGACCAAAATTCTCGGAGCTTGTGCTTACGCGCATCCCGATGACGAACTAATGGAGGCTGAAGCGAGGAAAACTGGTTTTTCTTTGATGTGATGATGTGAGACGCCACGTGGCGATGTCTGATTGGTGGAGTAAATGGAGACGCGACGCGGCGCGTTTGGATTGGTGGAAGCCGATTGTGATTGTGTTAGGTCCGCCACGTGTCACGCTCTGGTTGGAGGACAGGTTTGTGAATGACATGCTATTAAAGAATTGACCAATAGGAAGCTTCCACGTGTCAGCCGTCTCCTATTCTACCCACCGCGTAGCACGTAACTCGAGGCAAATTGTCTGGCGTCCGATCACTACGAGCGAATACTCTATTTTGAGTATTTTTCCGCCACGAATTCAACCGTGCACTCCGTTTCACCTGAAAATGACCAATAAATATAATTAAATATATATTTTAGAGACTTTCTATATTTAAATATACTAAAATAAACTACTTAATATATATAAATACTAACTTATCGTGAGTCGAGCCAACGACATAAAAAAATGCGCTCTTGGGAGGCGCCCCAAGCTTCTATACCTTTTTATTTTTGATTTATATTTTAGTATTTTTGTGGTGTTCTTATAATTATCTCTTTGGTGACTTTTTACAGGTGTTGCGACCTCTGCATAGCGCACCGAATTTTGAGAACCCGATATTGCTCCTGCGGCTCATCACATTGTTTTATACCCACGGTTAGTCACACTGAGATTTGATAAGGTTATCCATCTTTATTTAGTGTACTTTTTGTTCGTAGTTTTAGGGATTGTTTAAATTTTTTCAATTATATGCAATTATATGCGGTTGTTGGATGGTAATGGTGGTGTTTGGTATCTCTTATTCTTTCATTTCTTCCATTTCTTGTCCCATCACACCTCTTTTCACATTTCATTAGGAGTTGATACACTTTCATGCACGTATTAGTATAGTTTTCATTTTTGTATTGTTTAGAGTGACTGAGATTTTGTTTCATGCCTTCAGGAGAAACACTCACTCGAGCCTGTAGCCCAACATTTTTATGATTTCATGATTAGGGACTTAGTATGTTGGTTAAGCCTTGTGCGAGATACCAAAAGGGGCAGACAGTCAGAATTGTGCAAGTAAGATTTCTAGGCTACTAGAACAAGGATGTAACCCACTCGAGGCGAAATTCCTATGACTGAAACACTTTTAGGGAAATGACTTAGGCCATTTTTGGATTTAAACTTATAGCCTTAAACCTACCCATCATTTTATCACTAGTTAACCTATTTTGAGCCAAACCAACCTTCATTTCTTCCATACCTATCATTAAACCCCTAGCCATTAGCCTTATATCCCTTACCTAGTTGGAAACTAGTTTTAGACTTGGAACCTTTAGAAAGAGACATGAGGAGAAAAAAAATTAGAGAAAAAATTTGTTCATATGCCAAAAATAAGGGGAAATTCATGATGAGAGAGTCCCACCTAAAACGACATCCACAGAAAATGGAGTAGGGAGCTGGGTGGTTGGAAAAAGGTGAGGACTGCACATATTGAATGAAAAAATGAATTAAAGTGCAGTGTGGGTCACATTCATCTTCTCAGGGAATCATTTGATAGTCTAAGTTCTAGTTTTCCAATGTTTCGTATATCTTCTATATCACTTCCTTGGTACCTATCCTAGCCATGTTACGGCCTATTAAAGTCCTATTGATTCCCAATGGTGCTAAGTCTACAATAGTAGAGAGTGTGGTTGCATTTCTTGTATGATGCTTTTTAGCGTTGATGCGCTACTTTGCGGAGATTGTAAACTTGTGTGCCTGAATGTGTAGACCAAGAGAATCCGTGAGTAGTTGATGGTCGTTGTCTTGACCGTATCTTTGTCTTTAAAATGTGATCTTAATTGTGTTTGGGTTGCGATTCTTGACATATCATAACTCTGAAATTTTTTGAGTGGCTTGTTAACTTGGTAACTATGTAAACCAAATGAACTCCATGAATTTGGAATCGGGTATAGATTAGTTGAGTCAGTGCATATCTTTATTAGGAGTCTAGTTTATTTATGTGTTTGTTATTTACACCTTTGCTCGGGACGTGCAAAGTCCTAAGTTTGGGGGATTTGATAAGTTGTTAATTGCGTATTATTATATATGTTTTTTATATATTTTTACTGTCGAGTCTCTAAAATAATGGCCTAAATTTTCTTATTTGTTATTTTAGGGCTTTTGGGGTGCGCAGTTGAATCTGGGGCGAAAAACTACTCAAGATGGAGTATTTACTTGCGTTTAAACAGTTTCTTGTTGGATCTGTCTTGAGACACGCACTTCAGAGTTGATTTGTTTATGAGAGCAACTGAAGCGACGCAGGAGAGGGACACACATAAGTTACTACTTTTCATCATCCCTTGATTTACCTCGCGATGTATTTAGTGCTACCTCACACAAATTCGCTAAGTTTCGTGCGATTCTTCTCCCTTGAGCAGCTGCTGCCATATGTCTCTCCCTCATTTGTCCAGGACGTCTTCACAGCTCCCTCCTCCAATCATCCGATGCCACGTCAGCGACCACAGCAGCACATCACCTCGTTTCAGCATCCTTTTGATGAGCCTCGAGATCAGTGCCGGTGATGTCTCCCACTTCTTCGCCGAGTCCATGTGCAAGTTTTATCCCCCATACGCGTCTGCCACGTGGCAGCCCCTCACGAGCCAGCTCACGCAGAACAGTTTCTCCTTCCAATCCGAGCGTGACACGTCATCAGGCATAGAAGACGCCACCAATCACGTCCTGACGCACGACAGGAAAACAGCCACAGGAACCTCCTCGGCGCACGTGTCATGAGACCAACCCCTAAAGTTGATTTCTCTCATAGAGCAAATTAGAAGGTCTTTTTGTATTAGGATTTATGTATTCTTTGGAGAACTCACTTTTTAGACGGCTACATTGCTATT
Source organism: Stephania cephalantha (assembly GCA_039657325.1). Classification (NCBI taxonomy): domain Eukaryota; kingdom Viridiplantae; phylum Streptophyta; class Magnoliopsida; order Ranunculales; family Menispermaceae; genus Stephania; species Stephania cephalantha. The sequence goes on along the minus strand of CM077573.1, from coordinate 8,576,027 downwards.
TTCTCTCTTCTTCTCCACAAAATATTTTTTTCTTGTATTCTCTATGAATTTTAATGGAGATTCAAGCATTATGTCCGGCTAAGTTCGTTGATGGAGGTGGAGCAAACTACCCTTTTGGCATAAAACATTCGTGAGATCTATTTATTTATTTATTTAAATTATTTTTCACAAGTATTTATCCCCTTTATTATAGTTTGAATAATTGAGGTTAAATTTATGTTTAAACCTTGATTTATTTGCCAGTGAGTTGTAAGCACCCGTACTTGCGCAATAAGACCACAATGGTGGCAATTGACCCTACCAATTGATTGGCCTCTTTTGGGACCAGTTGAATACCATAGGGATCTAGGCTAAATTAAACACACTAGTAATTCGACTATCTAGGTGTAGTGCCTTCACAAAGCTCATTGCGATCAACGCATTAAACTTAATTCGCTTGAGTATAAAGTTATATGTTTGACTAGAGAAGTGGTCATTGTCGTACCTTGACCATCGAGATAGGGAAGTACGAAGACCCGCGTACGTTACCGTGTCTATAGCTGCTCTAAATTACTGTGAATTGCATGATTTATTTAAATTGATGACCATATGTATAATTATGCCAAAATGTGGAAGTTCGTGATACCGATGGTTTAGGTTTTTTTCCTGATTGATTTCTCCACTTGTGATTTTCATTCCTTGTTTTTAGTTAATTCTTGAGAACACTTTTGCGAAATCCCTAGATTTACTTTTTAGTTCTTTAGCCTAGGTTGAAAACTTGGTCTTCGTGGATCGACCCCGTGCTTGCCACTACTGCAGTTCTTGTGGTCATTGGTAATCTCTTCGGGATTATATATATTTTGACGCATTCGAAACGTGTCAAATACAGGTGCGGAGTTCCACAACAAAGTACTCAGAACAAAACGACTCTTCATCTTTTATCTCCCAAAGGGGCCCAGGATTTTATCTTCCGCTGGGCTAGGCCATAATTAAAACATGGGTTGATAATGATTGATTCATGTTTAAGATATATTAATTCTCCATACGATATATGGAAACACAAAGACCTTGAAAGAAACACACATTTTTTAAACCAATTTTGACAACATACAAAAGGGTAGAGACAATTTCGATAGAGAAACAATCATTGATAAGAATGACTTGTCTTCAACGGTCTCCAAGACCCCACAACCTAGATAACTGAAAAATATTGTAAAATTATCAGAGTAAAATACTTATTTCATTTATAGCCTATTCGGTTCACATATAAAATAATCCCAACATCATGAGATTGTTTTACACTGGGATTATAATATGGGTTTGGGTAATTAGTCCCAATAGAGGGACTTGTTTGGTTGGGGGTGTAGATGATTGGATTAAAACTGGTTTTAATAGGTGAAGTTACTAAAGTGCCCTTTTATATTTACAAACTCATTCGTTCAAACCCTGACGAAAACACACAACACATACATTTTGACATTACTGCATTTCAATGTTTAAGGTGGGTTTTTATGAAAGTAAGGACTTAAAATCTGTGATTTTCATATTTTGGGTTCTTGGGTTTAGTTGAATCGTGGTTGTTCTGATGATTGGAAATGAAATTAGGTATTTTTATTGCTCCACCAACAACATCACTTGCAGAGACAGAGAAATAAAGAGAAAGAGATAGAGAAAGAAAGAAATAGAGATTACTCGGAGAGAGGGATTGCACACAAAAGGAATACGCGAGAGGAGGATGCATGGCACAGGCACGATCGAGGCGGACGAGCTTCGGCACAAGCACAGCTAAGGTTTTTGGTGTTGGAGAGTCAAGAAGATGATGAATGAATGTTTGTTTTGAGTGTTTATGATGAGGGTATTTTGGTCATTTGAAAGTCACCAAGATTGGGATAAAATAATACCTTTGAATTCATGATTTTAAATTGTCCCAATCCTGTTGGTTAAAATAATCTTATGGACAATTTTATACTCGAACCGAACACCAGTATTATTTAGTACCACCATTTATCCCACCCTATCTTATAAAACGAACAGGCCATATTATACAAAGGTTGTTGTACATCACATATATACAAAACAAATACAAAAATTGATTTCTACACTTTTTTAAAAATAAATTATTACTTATGTTATGTAGTTTCCTATTTTGTCTCCAACTAAAAAACTAAATTGATAAAAAAAAACTTGAAAGACAAATAAGTCCATTTGCTTATTGATATACTAACACTAACAAATATACATATATACTAGTTTCATAACGTGCGACGCACGATTGAGCCCACTCGCTACGCTTGCGGGAATTTAAAATTTTAATTTTAGTAAAGTAAAAGAAAAGAAGCATAATAAGTTGCCAAAGGGATTAGATAAAGGTATTATACAATAAATTTTAATGATATCAGTAATATAAATAGTCAATTGAGACAGAAGATAAAAAATCTCTAATTGAGATACTATTAGCAAGAGATTTTAGATATCAAAGAATCTCTAATTGAGATATTAGCGAGAGATTTGCAAAATTGGAGATTGAAGGGTAAAATTGTTATTCAAAGTAACAGTAGAAAGTTGTTGTATTCGTGCATATTAAGTATTAATAGATATTGGTAAAATAAAAATCAAAACATATATAAAGGGGTCATGTATAGAGCTGCCCTGGGCTACAGCCTAGGGCAGCCCTATACATGGCTCCGCCACCACTCCCAACTCCTCAATCATTAGTGGGATATCGGTTAGAGTTAAACACACTCATATAGAAAGGGAAAGGAATGCAGTTGCGGATTGAATGATGAGCCATGGAAGATGCTTTAAATTGACTCTTATAACATTTTTTATACATCAACCGACATTACTTCAATCATTATGAATGATATAAAGAGGATCATGTTCTTTCATTTTTGTTTTAATACAATAATAAATAATTAGTCACTCATTGATTAAAAAAAGGAAAGGCGTGAAATTAGTTGAACTAAGGGAATTTCGAATGCATTGCATTTAGATGGTGTAACTTTACACTAGTTTGATGTAAAAATTACAAAAAAATACTATTTCCATCTCCAACCTTAAAACCAAGTTTTACATCAAACCACTTTATTAAGAGAGTATTTTATTTTTTAATATTTTATTTTAATTTATGTGACCCACAACTAACAATTTTAAAAAAGAAATTACATTTGGCGTAAGGAGAACAGTGTTCCGCTGCGCCTCATTAATGTAGCATTTGGTGCAGCTAACTTAGAGCCAAACTCCAACACATTGGATTGGAAATGCGGGAAGAAGAGGGAGTATCATAAGGTTTAAACACATATAGATATTTTTTGTAAAAAAAAAAAGCTTGAGTAACTCACTTTGGGCACTAACTCAATCGAATGTTGTGCATTTTGCCTCGAGATGCACATGCACACATCTTGGTGTATATATCACGTCATTCGATTGAATTGGTGCCTAAGGTCTATGCTCAAAGTGGATCACTCTATCAAATCTTCTTCAAAAAGATCCGCGCGAGAGAGCACGCACTTTCCACCCAAGAAGGGGATCTACTGAACCGATCCACCAAGAAAATGAAGTTTGGGGAAGATGATCCCTCCATCGTTGCCATCACCAGGGATGGGACGTCGGGAGCCTCATATAAGGCCACACTTCTACCCTCATCTGACCAGCCAAGTCACTCCAAAAGGAGCACTGCACCAGTGGAGGAAGATGAAATCGAAGAAGAGGAATTGGATGACTACATAAATTATCTCATATGCTCGAACGAACGTACATTGCGATGCATCCACTCCCCCTGGGTCATCTTTAAGGTTTTGGGCCGAACGTGGCTTACCATTACCTCTCTGTCAAAGTGAGAGCTCTCTGGAGCCTCCAAAAGGAGATGGACATCATAGACCTGGGAGAGGAGCACTATGTTGCAAAGTTTGAGCGTTAAGATGATTTCATTCGAGCTTTAACGGAAGGTCCCTGGATGGTAATGGACCATTACATCGTTATCCATCAAAGGGTTCCCAATTTTATTCCAGGGAAAGCACAATCTCAACCATCCCGATGTGGATTGGACTCCCAAAAATCCCCTTGGAGTTCTACGATGACGAGATACTTGAGAGAATAGGGAATGCATTGGGTAAATTCGTTAAAGCGAACTCTCATTCTACCCATGCAGCTTGTGGGAAGTTTGCTCGTATCAATATAGAAGTGGACCTACTTCAACCTCTAGTGCCAACTTTGTTTGTGCGAGATATGGAGGTTTCAATGGTATATGAAGGGCCACACAAGGTGTGTTTTGGATGTGGGAGGTTAGGACATAGACAGACTGATTGCAGCAATGAGACCCTAGACAAGCTGATGAAGGAGGGTCGGGCTCCAATGGAGAAAGGAGAAGAAGCTCATATGGAAGTTCATTCTCAAGACACGTCTCATCCCCCTCGTCCATCCCCATCTGATGTTTTTCTCCAAGCGGAAGAGGCACCATCTTTTAGGCCTTGGATGATTGGACAGTGTCGGGAACGTCCAAAGCCTCGTCGGACATCGGTGAACTTGGGACACCAGGAGCTCAACAATGGTGGTCCAACGAACTGCTTCTAGGTTCTGCAGGAGGATCGTGCAATAGTAAGGCTAACGGCTCACACTGATGGTACTACTTAGCCGACCAAACGTGTTGTCAGTCTCGCACCGTGCCCAACACAGAGACAAGGTCTGATAGAGGCCTATAGACAAGGAAGGGCCCATAGCAGAAAGCTAGAAACGTGACGACCAAAGAAGTTTCTAAGCAGTATCCATTTGGACCTAAACATGATAGGCAAAGGAGGCAAGGCATGGGCTCCAGTACAACAAGCGAGTTGCATTATGTCTGAACTCAATCCATTTCTCCAGACCAATCCTTTGAAGCCCAAGCTCAGACCTAAAAATCGAAGCCCACGGACTTTAATTCCTCTCAAGAAATATCAATCGCTTTGGCCCAACCCCCTGACTCGAGGTCTGCTATCATGAGTGTTCACTTGATCAACCATATACCGGAGGAAGCTAAACCTTCAGACCCTAGAGAGTCGCTTTTGGCTTGTGGAGATAGAGATGTAGCAGGACTAGAGGTCTTGGAGGACATGGAATCTTATGAGATAAATGAGGTGGAGGACACTACTATAGATGCATGTGCTGAGGAGCAACACGTTACACAATGTTTTTGAGAGTGTATCTCTCAAATCGGGTATGGCTTATACTATATCATTTAAGATACTAATGGTAGTGTTGACATGGAACTGCAGGGGTGCGGTGAATCCCAAGCTAAAACGCCATTTAGTAGACCTATTGTGTACATGAAAATTAGACATAATTTGTCTATTGAAAACTCGTTGAATGCAATCGAGTATCTGTTATTTTATGAGGAATCCCTCATTTGACCGTCTGGACATCCCATCCACTGGGCTCAATGATGGGATATCGATTTTCTAGAATAAAGCCAATTTCAACGTGATCCAATCTCGATTGGATGGCTTTATAGCTTCGCTTCTCATCTAGGCCCCTTCCAATCAACGATGGTGGTTCTCTGCAATCTATGTTAGTGCACAATGGGTGAATCATCACAACCAGTAGGAAGTACTATCTGCCTTTGAGTAGTCTCTGACCCTCCCTTGATGTATTATAGGAGATTTCAATTATGTTAATCCAGGGAAAAAGAATGGGGATCCTTTTCTATATGCAAAAGCTCTGCCTTCACGCAAATGATCCAGGATTTAGCTCACTTGGGCCGTGCTATGTGCTCGCTTGATTGGTTGCATCTTTTCCCTAAGGCTCTACTGAGGCACCTCCCGAAAACCCATTCAGACCATTGCCCTTTACTGCTTGATACACAAGGGAAAACGTCTGATCCAACACTGGATCAACCCTTTAGACTTTTATCGGCATGGTTTGATCATGATGACATCGCAGACTTCATCAAGAGCAGTTGGATTCCCTATCCAACAGACCTTCATCGATCGACAACCTTTTTCAGGACAACAGCCAAGTCTTAGAATTCAAATATTTTTGGAGATATCTTTAGGCGAAAGCGACTAATAAAGGCACGTTTGCAGGGAATTCAAAATTCCAGATACTACTATATAAGCAGATTTCTAAACAATTTTAAAAAAGTATTAATGCAGGATTTTGATCAAGTGCAGAAACAAGAAGAGTTTTTTTGGGCCCAAAAGTCGAGAGTCAGTTGGCTGACAGTGGGGGACCGAAAATACAAAGTTTTTCACTTAATTATGCTTCAGAGACAATCACGAAATCGTATTAGTGCCCTGCAAATTGATGTGATCTTGTGCACTGATCACAATGTCCTCCGAGAACACGGAGGGCGGTATTTCAAGAAGCTCTTAGATTCAGAAGCTCCCTTAAATCTTATCCAAATTCAACGATCCCTACTGGGGTTTTGCCTCGCGGAGGTGGAATCATTTGATTTGGACAGGGGTGTTACCATGGATGAAGTCTGGTATGCCCTTTTCTCTATGGAACCCTTCAAAGCTCTAGGTCATGACGGTTTTCCAGCGGGTTTCTTCCAAAAAAGTTGGGATACTATAGGTCTGGCTTTATTAAAGTTCGTTTGTAATGCTTTGGCAACCCAGTCCTTCGACTCCTGCTTGAACGAAACTCACTTGGTATTTATACAAAAAATGGACAGTCCCTCTCTGATATCCCAATTCCGTCCTATTAGTCTTTGCAATGTGGCGTACCAAGTTCTTACAAAGTTGATCGTGAACTGGATCTGACCCTACTTGGCTAAACTCATTAGGGATTTCCAGCACAGTTTTATTCCAGGTAGAAGCACTATTGATAGTGTGGTACTGGCAGAAGAAATATTTCACACGATGAAGAGGAAGAAAGGAAAAAGGGGCTTAATGGTTATTAAACCTGATTTGGAGAAGGCATATGATAGAGTATCATGGAATTTCCTTGAGGATACCTTGAGATACTTCAACTTCCCTCTTAAACTCATTATACTGATCATGTATTGTGTTAAATCTCCCTCCTTTTCTATTATATGGAATAGGGTACTGACCGAGAAGTTTTAAGCAAAGAAGGGCCTGAGACAAGGAGACTCGATGTCGCCATACTTGTTTATTTTATGCATTGAGCGTTTGTCTCATATACAATCAATATAGAGAAGCTAGGAAATAAGCTAAAAAAGTAGTTAGTCAAGCTAAAACAAATTTCATGTAAGATCTATATATAAGGTTAGGTAATAGAGATGACAAATATATATATATATATATAGGCTAGCCAAATTAAGAGATAAAAAGAAACAAGACCTAAGTCATGTAAGATGTATTAATGAAGAAAAATCAAAATGTTTTAACGCGCGATGATGATATTAAGGAGAGATTGAGAGGTTACTTCGATAGTTTATTTAATGATGACCAAGTTAATACTATAATAGATGAAAACTCACACCAAGAAAGAAATGTAAACTATACACGCAATATTAGAATTCTAGAAGTTAAAGAGACATTGAAAAGAATGAAAATATGGAAAGTATGTGACCCAGAAGAAATACCCATAGAGCATTGGAAATGCTTAGAGAAATTGGATTGACTTGGTTAACAAAACTTTTCAATAAAATTCTAAAATCAAAATGGATGCCAATGGATTGGAGAAGAAGCACGCTTGTGCCAATCTTCAAAAACAAATGAGACATTCAAAGTTGTTCAAACTGCCGGGGAATTAAACATATGAGTCACACTATGAAACTTTGAGAGAGGATAATTGACAATAGGTTAAGGAGAGAAACAACAATATTAGAGAACAAATTTGGCTTCATGCCTGGAGAGGTCAACTATGGAGGCAATTTTCCTTGTAAGACGATTGTTAGAAAAATATAGAGAAAAGAAAAAAGTTCTTCATATGGTATTCGTAGATTTAGAAAAAGCATATGATAGGGTCCTAAAGACGTTCTTTGGTGGGTTTAAGAAAGAAAATGAGTGCATGCTAGATATATATACATTATTAAGGATATGTACGATGGAGTAGTAATGAGTATAAAGACATTTGGAGGAGCTATAAAAAAATTTCTCATTACGATAGACTACATCAAGGATCTGTTTTAAGCCCGTATCTATTTACTTTAGTTATGGATGAACTAACTAAGCATATTCAAGAGGATATACCATGGTGTATGCAATTTGTAGATGATATTATCTTAGTGGATGAAACAAAAGATGGAGTGAATAGGAAATTAGAACTCTGGAGGAATATATTAGAATCTAAAGGCTTTAAGTTGAGCAGGACGAAAACTGAATACATGCACTGTGAGTTTAGAAACACTAGACATTGAGATGATGAAGTGGTAAAATTAGGGGAAGTAGAACTTCATAAGGTGAACCACTTTAGATACCTAGGACCAATCATACAAAATGATAGTAATATTGAGAATAATGTCACACATAGAATTCAAGCTGGATGGAAGAAATGGCGGAATGCAACATGGGTGATTTGTAATATTCCTCTTAAGTTAAAAGGAAAATTTTATAGGATCGCAATTAGGCCAGCTATGCTCTATGGAAGTGAATGTTGTGCGGTAAAACAACAACAATTACATAAAATGAACATAACAGAAATGATGATGTTTTGATGGATGTGTGGTAAAACTCGTAAAAATAAAATAAAAAATATAGAAATTCAAAGACAAGTAGGAGTAGTATCAATTGATACAAAGATTAGGGAATGACGGTTGCGGTGGTTTGGTCACCTACAAAGACGACCTACAAATGCCCCCACTAAAAAACTTGACTCAATAGAAACTGTAAAAATTCGACGAGGTAGGGGTAGACCAAAGTTAACAAGGGATGCATTAATTAGGAGGGATTTAAATGTTTTTGAAAGCTCACCATCAATTGCACTTAATCGAGCACAATGAAAAAGTTTGATCCATGTAGCCAACCCCAATTAATTTAGGACTGCGGCTATGTTATGTTGTTGTTTTTGTGGTTGTTGTTGTTGTTGTTGTTGTTGTTGTTGTTGCGTTTGTCTCATGGGACCATGAAAGCAATAGTAGAAGGGCGCTAGAAGTCGATCCAACTAATGTGGGGTGGAGAAAGGATCTCTCACCTTTGTTTTGTGGATGATCTGATTATATATGCAAAAGCCTCTAAGAAACATATATGTTTCATCTTCAATCTTCTTAATGGCTTATGCGAGGACTCAGGGGAGAAGATCAACTTTTCTAAATCTCGCCCATATGTTTCCCCAAACTACCAAAAAATAAGGCGAGGGAGATGATTGGACTAGCACAAATACAACTCTCCAGTTATCTGTTAGACCAGAGGGACTTGCAATGACTTCAAAGCGTGTAACAATGCCACTTTCCTAAAGGAAATTTTGCTCTCTAAACTGCAAGAGTCAACAAATATCCTAAAGGATACGATGAAGTAAACCCACCTTTCACTTTGCAGTAGTGAAAGATGAAAACAAGAGCAGTTGCTGGTGAATTTCGAGATGATTTCCTCCTCCCCAAACCTCTCCTCTTATAGAGCACTGGTCATGACCAGTTAGAGTGAAAATGGGGTAGTGGAGTAGTGGAACAGTCAAGCATTGATGCAATGGAGTAATAGAGCAGTCAAGCATTGATGCAATGGAGTAGTGGAGCAGTAATGGAGTAATGGAGAGCAGTTTCAACTGCACCCACTCAGCCACTCTAATAACTACCCATTTAATCTCGAAAATGGTAAAAATTAATGGTAAAAAGTTTTACCCATGGTTAGCTTGCACACATATGCACGCACACGCACGTGCCTCGTGCCAAGTGCTAAGTGCGCCTATAAAAGCGCCTAAAATGCGCCATATGCGCGCGCCGCGCGCGCGTGTGGCTCACCTTGCATAGCACTTGTATTTTATTTTACACACACTGTGGTGCAAGAGTACATATATACTCTTTAAACTTGAAGTTCCTAACCAATGTGGGACTAAACATTTATTTTGAAAATGTTCAACAATCCCCCGCCATTTTCAAAATAATCAGATCATTCAATCCACGAAATCTCAAACATTATATGCATAAATAATAGTATCTTGCGATTTGAACCACTAATTTGTGAAAAGTTCATTACATCATATCAGAATTACATGGTATGTAAACTTTGAACCAATGATTCTATTCGATATGTAGCATAAACATATCACGCATATAATTTACACCAGCAAATAGCCATAAATATCCTAACACATTCAACATTGGCCTTGTGTCCCGTATCTTCTCGTGAATGTCTTTGGAGCCAAGCCCTTGAACTCCTTGAAGCGCAAAGACTTCACATCCACATAGGTAGTCTCCATTCTAGTACCCCCGCAATTTAAGCACCTTTAGAAGACTATTAAGAGATCATCTCAACCTCCTCTCTTTACATGCAGGTATCGAGCACTAACAACCTTGGGATGGTTATTAAAATTTAGTGCTCACAGTCACTCTTATAATGAATTTGACTGCATTGAACTCAAGACTTAACGTAATGTTAGGCGTCGAGTTGAGTTTCCACTATTGGTGACATGTGATTCATGGGCTTCAGACCCATCCCCCTTGATGTTTTATTCACCAAGTCTCTTGGCAATCCTTTAGTAAGGGGATCTGCCAAGTTTTGACTAGATTTCACATAGTCAATCGTGATAGCTCCTCTTGTTATCAATTCTCTGACACAACTGTGTCTCAGTCCAATATGTCTGGATTTACCATTGTACATTTGGCTATAAGCCCTTGCCAATGTGGCCTCACTATCACAATGGATAGAGATTTGAGCTACGGTTTAGGCCACAATGGTATCTCGTGTAATAATTCACGTAGCCATTCAAACTTTTCTTTTGAAGTTCGAGGCCAATGCAATAAACTCGATTCCATGGTAGAACCACCATTAAAGTTTGCTTCTTTGAAGCCCACGAGATCGCACCTCCAAAGAAGTGTGAAAATCCACCCACTTGTAGATGCATGATTTTGATCTTTCACAATCCAACTTGCATCCCGAAAATCCTTCTAAGACCGAAGGATATCCGCTATAGCATAAACCATAGTTAATTGTTTTTTTCGGATATTTCAAAACTCTTCGAATTGCAAACCAATGCAACTCGCTTGGATTGATTGTAAATCTGCTCAACTTGCCTACTGCCAAGGCAATATCCGCCTAGTGCATGTCATTGCATACATTAAGCATCCAATTAATCTCGGATACTCCAGTCGTGAAACTGGATTGCTGTATTTTTCACTAGCTCAATACTTGAATCTAGTGGGGTAGAAACAGGGCACAATTCAAGTGATTGAATCTATTGAGAACTTTCTCAATATAATGAGATTGAGTTAGAGTAATACTCCCCTCATCTCTTACAATCAATCCCGAGAATGACATCTTGCTTGCCCCATATCTTTCATTTCAAACCGGCTTGAAAGAAACCTTTTGGTCAATCGAACTTGTTCCAAGTCGGTTCCAAAATCGCATGTCATCTACGTAAAGACGAGATAATGACACCATTGCCTTTTTCATCAAACTTGCTATATACACATTTATCATATTCATTTATTTTGAATCCAAAAGCAAGTACAACCTGGTCAAATTTTTGGTGCCACTGTTTTGGTGCTTTCTTTAAACCGTACAACGATTTTCGCAATCTGCACACTTTATTCTCATGACCGAGCATAATAAACCCTTCAGGTTGTTCCATGTATATTTCCTCATCCAAATCTCTATTTAGGAACGATGTTTTAACGTCCATTTGGTGGAAGACCAGCTTGTTTATAGCTGCAATTGCAATAAGCAATCTGATAGTAGCAATTCTAGCTACTGGTGAATAGGTATCGAAATAGTATATTCCATGCTTTTGGGTGAAACCCTTAGCAACCAGTCTCACTTTGTGTTTTTCAATGGATCCATCAACTCTTCTTTTCCTTTTGAAGAGAAATTTGCATTTAATGGGTTTACACCCAGGAGGTAGATCAACTAGCTCCCAAGTGTTATTTCCCATTATTGAATCCATCTCATCATTTAATGCCTCTTTCCAAAAAGCTGCATCTCTTTCTTTCATTGCCTCCTCTACTGTTTGAGGATCAACATCCGTATTAAAACAATACGGAATTTGTCTAGTTACTGTTTCTCTACTTCCTTCAACTAGGAATGTATAGAAATCAGAACCATGACTTAATTTCTCGAGCTCGTTTGCTCCTTCGAAGTTCAGGAACTTCTACTATTTCTTTGTCATTTTCAATTTCTATGACTTCCTTCCCTTTTTGGTTTTCTTCAGGAATACTTTTGGGAACAGATTTAAATCTTGTCTCATCAAAGATTGCATCCCTTTATTCAATTACAGTGTTTACTGAAATCGAGTTATTAGGCTCAATTACCATGAACCTATATGCCTTACTGTGTTGTGCATATCCAACAAATATGCACTCCACTCCCCTTTCACCCAATTTTCTCTTTTTGGGTTCAGGTACTTTTACTATCGCTTTCTACAAAATTTCCAAACTCTTAAATAATTAAGATTTGATTTTCGCTTATTCCAAAACTCATATGGGGTGACTTTATTCCTCTTTCGTGGAATTCTTTCAAAATATGGCATGCGATCAAGAATGCCTCTCCCCAAAAAACCACTACTCAAACCAGAGTTTGATAGCATAGCATTAACCATTTCGGTTAAAACACGATTTTTACGCTCACCCACACCATTTTGTTGTGGTGTATAAGAAGGCGATAGTCTCATGGACTATTCCAGTGGATTCAAAGTACTTTGGATCATAGTACTCTCCTCCCCCCTATCGGACCTTAAACATTTTATAAAGGTCTCACATTGCAATTCGGTTTACGCCTTATAGCCCGAAACTTAACCATTGCCTCATCTTTGGAATGCAAATTTGCTATAATCATCAATAAATTTTATAAAATATTTATTGCCTCCTATTGAGGGTGTACTATGTATGTCACATACATCAGAATGTATTAAGTCTAGCAACTTTGAATTTCTTTCAACATTAGGAAATTGATTTCTAGTTATTTTTGTTTTCATGCATGTATTGCAATTTCCTTCATATTTATCAAAATAAGGCAATAATTCCAGATTTACCATATCATATAATTTTCTGAAATGAACATGTCCTAATCTATGATGCCATAAAAACGAAGGAGACTCAACAAGATACGCATAAACAACATTCTTATTAGATAAAGCGATTACATTGAGCTTAAACATGCCCTCATAAGCATAACCCTTCCCTACATATACCCCTCCCTTGGAGAGTACAAACTTGTCAGCCTCAAAGACAAGCTTAAAACCAAACTTATTCAAAAGACCACCCGACACAAGATTCTTCCTCACTTCGGTGCATAATACACGTTAGTGAGTGTTACAATTTTGCCGAGTAAATTTCGATCAACACTACCTATGCCTTTAACAGGGGACGATAGCATCATTTCCCATGTACAAGACAGTATTTTCATCTACTGCCTCCATGGTCTTGAAGAATCTCTTGTTCTTGCAAACGTGTCGGGTAGCACCAGAATCAACCCACCAAGCCATGTCATTTTCAACGACGTTGATTTCAGAAATCATAGCAATGAGATCATCATTGTCGTTTCCTGCACCTTTTGCAGTGCTGGAGGAAGCTTGATGTTTTCCTTGCTTCCTCTTCCAATGATAACATTCAGACTTGAGGTGGCCATCTTTCCCGCAGAACCAACAAGTGACTTTCTGCTTCCGTTGATTCTGGTTTTGGTTGTTCGGTTTTCCCGAACCAGCAGGCTTTTTGAAACCACCAGGCTTGTTAGGCCTGTTCAGTAGGGGCTTTTTGAACTTAGCCGCTTCCATCACATGCACCTTTGAAATCTCCTGAGCATTCTGCTTTTTTCATTTTCCGGCATGCGACAATCCTCTTCTACACGAAGATGGTTAGCAAGTTCATCAAGAGTTATGTCCTCTTTTTTATGCTTAAGAGTTCGTTTGAACTCCTTCCGGATGGGGCGGTTTATCAATAATAGAAGACACAACAATTGTTTCATCCATGACAAGATTGTGTTGAGAGAAATTATTTCTAATCCTCTCAATTTCACGAAATTGTTCCATGACAGACCTATCATCAACCATTTTAAAATTAATAAACTTTGATATGAGGAATTTCTTACTTGTCGCATCCTCCTTATGGTACCTTGCCTCCAGTTTCTCCCATAGCTCCTTGGCAGAGGGAACATCATGGTAGAGGTCGAACAGTGAGTCCTTCATGGCGTTCAGAATATGACCTCTGCATGTGTGGTCATCTGTCTCCCATTTCTGCCTCTTCTTGATCTGCTCGACAGTTTCATCATCGGACTCCATAGGTTTCGGTGTATCCAGAACATACACCAGATGAAGCGCCACCAAATAGAAATGCACTCGCTTCTGCCATATCAGGAAATCGCCTCCATCGAAGCGATCCAACTTCACAATGTTAGCCGACAGCTCTTTGATTGATGAAGCCATTGCAACAACAGCAAAAAAATTCCTTTAGATTGTTAGACCAGAGGGACTTGCAATGACTTCAAAGCGTGTAACAATGTCACTTTCCTAAAGGAAATTTTGCTCTCTAAACTGCAAGAGTCAGCAAATATCCTAAAGGATACGATGAAGTAAACTCACCTTTCACTTTGCAGTAGTGAAAGATGAAAACAAGAGCAGTTGCTGGTGAATTTCGAGATGATTTCTTCCTCCCCAAACCTCTCCTCTTATAGAGCACTGGTCATGACCAGTTAGAGTGAAAATGGGGTAGTGGAGTAGTGGAATAGTCAAGCATTGATGCAATGGAGTAATGGAGCGATCAAGCATTGATGCAATGAAGTAGTGGAGCGATAATGGAGTAATGAAGCGCTTTCGGAGCACCTTTCAACCGCACCCACTCACCACTCTAATAACTACCCATTTAATCTTGAAAATGGTAAAAATTAATGGTAAAAAGTTTTACCCATGGTTAGCTTGCACACATATGCACGCACACGCACGTGCCTCGTGCTAAGTGCGCCTATAAAAACGCCTAAAATGCGCCATATGCGCCGCGCGCGTGGCTCACCTTGCATAGCACTTGTATTTTATTTTACACACACTGTGATGCAAGAGTACATATATACTCTTTAAACTTGAAGTTCCTAATCAATGTGGGACTAAACATTTATTTTGAAAATGTTCAACATTATCTTGGTAAATATCTTGGTATTCCTCTATTTTGCTCTCGTTTAGCTCGCGCCCACTTCTAACCCCTGTTAGGCAAGATAGAGGCTCGACTTACAGGCTGGAAGAGAAGCCTTCTGAATATGGAAGGACGGATAGCCTAATCTGTATTAACAACCATCCCAGTGTATATAATACGATGTGTCAAATTGTCGGTCAATGTGTGCCAAAAGGTAGATAAGATAACAAGGGACTTTATTTGGTGGTCGACGCCCGAGCATCGCAAGATCCATCTAGTAAACTGGGAAGAAGTCTATCTTGGTAAAAAAATTGGGAGGCCTAGGTGTAAGGCAAACGCAAGATGCAAACAAAGCGTTGCTGGCGAAGCTTGCTTAGAGGGTATTGAAAAATGATTCAGCGAGTTGGGTGAGACTACTGTCAGCCAAATACATGAAACATCAGTCCTTATTGACTATGAGGCCTAAGCAATCTGATTCAGTTATGTGGAAAGGAATCCTACACGGGGCTGAGGCCCTGAAGCTTGGTCTCAAATGGAAGGTTGCATATGGCATGAAACTTGATCTATAGAATGACCTATGGTGCCTACATTCCCCACTCAGCTACTTGCTCCCAGCTATTCATCCATCTGACGCCAATCTTCGAGTAAGTGACATAATCTCGAATGGGTTTTGGGAGCTCTCTCGCTTAAGTACGACACTTCCAGCCTCAATTATAGAAGCTATTTAGGGAATTCCTCTCTCCATGAGTACTGATGAAGACACTTTTTTGGGCAGAGACCACATTCGGGGGATTTACTTATCAATCTGCCTATAGACTCCTTCATGGGGCAGATGATCACAGACCGGTCGAATGGGCTTGGATCTGGTCCCTACAATGTCCCCAGAAATTCAAGTTCTTCCTTTGGTTACTCTTCAGGAATCGTTTCCTTACACAAGAGCTTTGGTGTATTCGAGGCCTAGCTGACTCGGCACTGTGTCAGAGATGTAAGCAAGGGCATGAAGACATTATCCATCTCCTTCGGGACTGCCCAGATTCTAGAAAAATGTGGGCAAAATGCGTGGGTGCGAATCTTCCGCAGACCTTCTTCTCAGATCTTTTGTTTCAGTGGGTGGACAAATACAGTCGATCAATTTCTCATGATTGGAACTTAAAGTTCTTGGCTATAATTTAGTGCATTTGGTCCTTTTGGAACTAGTATGTTATCCAGGGGAGACGTTTTATGGAATCGGACAAATTCTTTAGCTAGCAAAGGCTGTGAATCTCATTCCAAGCTGCATTACAAGATGGGTAGGTTGGACCAAGCCAGAACAGGGGTGGACTTAACTGAATACGGATGGTGCTTCGAAAGGAAATCCAGGGAGGGCAGCTTATGGGGGACTCTTGCGCGACAGTACTGGACAATGGCTTATGGGGTATGCAGGGTTTATTGGCTTCGCTTCTAACTGTGTTGCTGAATTATGGGTCATCAGTGAGGGTTTAAAGGTGCCCATCGCGTTGGATATATCCAGGCTCATCGTGGAATCGGATTCATTGGTAGTAGTCACTTTGCTTCAACAGAACATTGAGGACACCCACCCCTTGGCGACTTTGGTCAAACACTGCAAATATTTATGGAATCGTGACTGGGATGTTCATCTGAAACATACACTAAGGGAAGGTAACTACTGTGTGTTGAACTTTGGAGTTCAAATTTTGTATTGCAAAGTAACTAAACTTTTAGTCCTACATAAGAGAGAAAGGTTTGGTTTCACACTTAAAATATGATCCAACACACTTCACTATTGTTTAAGTGAGAAGTGGGTTGGAGTGAGTGGACCATGGGGTTTCACTTGGTAATCGTCCTATTTAAATAATCTTTGACAATAGCTTTGGCCTTTGTTCAAGACTTAGCTATTCATAAACATTACTTTTCTTTTTTCGTTTTTGAATAAATCAAAAAAACACCAACAGTTGCTAAGTTCGAATTAAGAAGTTAATTAACTATAAATTAGTGACACACTAATTAAGACCACTGATTAGATAGTTATCGAAAAATTGTCCACGAATTAGACAGTTAGATAATTCTCTATAAGATAAGAGTTTATTGACATAGAAAACAAAAGTTTTTTCGAAATCAAAATTTTATGTGATTTGTGTTTTTGAGAGATAGTCGATTTTGCAGTTTGAAGGTTCTTTGATTGGTGCTTTGATCAAAAGAGCAAATCAGTTGTATCCTGGGGACAGAACTCCTAGTTGAATTCAGCACCGAGTTGGAGGAAATTTTATGTCTTAGGTCATTGCACCGCAAGCCTCTGGTACACTTTGTTTATTAATCTTCTTAATTGTTTAATCAGCATGTTTAGTTGCTTGTGATAACAGTGTCATGTTCAGATTTATGCTTAAACTAGATTGTTTGGTCTAACACTGTGCTGATCATCTAGCAAACATGGCTGATAAGTGCAACTTGCATTTTGTTTTGTATGATGAACCTCCCCCTTCAATGAGCACCTTATTGTTGGGAGATGTAATGAGCACCCTAAACAAGATTAAAATTTTCTGCTAGGTACTGTGTAAGGATAGACTCGACACTGCAGATCTTTTACAACGGAAGTGGCCTTCCTATTGTATGTCCCCAACAATCTGCTGCTTGTGTATGTGTAACGGGGAAACCGCTTCACATCTCTTCTTACAATGTCCCTTCACGGCATAATTATGTTCCCGCGTAGCTGCTGAACTGGGCATACAGTGGAATGCATCGTCCAGTATCACGGACTGTTTCCGGGATCACAATCCGCACGTTGAGGGTCGGGTTAAGGTTATGTGGAGATATGCTGCTCAGGCAATCACATGGTTCACATGGCTGAAAAGAAACAACCGCCTCTTCCACAATAAAAGTAAAGGAATCGAGGAGTTATGGGAATCTCTAAAATACGACATGTATTATTGGTTCCACAATGATCATCTGTTCAAACTTTGGGATAGGAATACTCTCCAAGGCAACTGCCAATGGTTCCTTCGACACTAACTTCAGTTTTCCTAAGGTTGGGATCGTGAATCGGAGTGTATGTAGTATTATGTAGATGGAAAACCTGTACTCATAAGAATATATACTGTACAGCACTTTTCACGTTTTCAATGAAATTAGGGGTACCAACCCCCTTTCTTAAAAAACAGGGCACGCTGTTTAGTCGTTAATAAAAATACCATCTTTTGCACAAAAAAAAAAAACCATATGTATATTTCTCTCTCTCATAATTAGGTGTTACTTTTTTGTGTTTCCTAAAACGGAAATGGCATTTTCTATGGTGTTTTTTCAAAAGTAGGGTAAATTTACATTTTAATTCACAAAATAGGGAGATTTTTTTTTATTAACGGAAATAGCAATAACGCCTTTTCAAAAGGCGTTATTGTGGATGGTTGATTGGTTGGCTGGCGACGTGGCGGTGACGTGGCGTGGGTTTGTACGGATAGTGCCTTTTCAAAAGCGCTATCTGTACATGTGGCGCCACGTCACCACCACCTCACCGTGGCTAGCCACGTGTATAGATAATACTTTTGAAAATGCGCTATCTCGTACAAACCCACGCCACGTTAGCGCCACATCGCGCCACCTCACAAATAATAATTAAAATTATGGAAAAATTAAACTGATTTATATAAACTGTAAATTACAGAAAATAGATTAAAATAGATAAAAATTATGAAAAAATTCTGAAAAATTCTCGAAAAATATGAAAAATAGGGAAAGCTAGAAAAAAATGAGTTCGAGGCTTTTCGGGCGTTTGGCACCCCGGTATAATTCGATGGAAAAAGTAAACTGATTTATATAAACTGTAAATTACAAAAAATAGATTAAAATAGATAAAAATTATGAAAAAATTATGAAAAATTCTCAAAAAATATGAAAAATAGGGAAAGCTAGAAAAAAATAAGTTCGAGGCTTTTCGGGCGTTTGGTACCCCGGTATAATTCGAAAAAGGGTGCTAAAAACTTAAATGGACACCAGGGACGTAGGAGTCGGGTGTCGGGTGCGCAAATCGAGGCGTGAGCGGGACGTCTTGATGACGAATTACAAATTTCGAGGTAAGTAAACCAGTTAGAAATGAGTTTTCCCTATTTTTCATATTTTTCAAGATTTTTTCCGAATTTTTTCATAATTTTTATCTATTTTAATCTATTTTCTCGTAATTTACGCTTTATATAAATCATTTAATTTAATTTAATTTTAATTATTATTTTATTAATGGGGGTGGATGTGCACAAGTGGACGGGACACATGGATAGCTAACTCACCGCCACCTCGCAAACTTAAAAATAGCCAATATTGGAAATTTGTGAGGTGGCGGTGAGGCGGTGGCGGTGAGGTGGCGATGAGGTTGTATGGATAGCGTCTTTTCAAAAGGCGCTATCCATACAACCTCACACACCTCACCGCCACCTCACCCTATACGCCCACGTGGCCGGACACATGGATAGCGCATTTTGAAAAGGCGCTATCCATGTGTCCGCGTCAAAAAAAAGTGGCTGATGTGGCGCCACGTGGCACCACATCAGCAATAACGCCTTCCGAGAAGGCGTTAATGCTTAGTGTGGGGAAAAAAAAAATAAACCCCCGTACTTTACCTCTTTTAAAGTAAAAGATGTTGTACTTTGATAAATTTTTCCATTTTCTCCTACTCAATGAAGATGACCCGTTGACCCTGCAGGAAGTCAGTCCTCCATGACAGTACAAAAGAGCAGCCTTAGCTAGGTAGCGTTGGGGCAGTGATCCCATGCTACAATACATCAATCGATTGATCACTGGGGGCTTTAATGATGATGAGCACCTGAACACATTTAAGCGAAGTCGCAACGAGTGGCAAGAGGAGGGAGTAGTGGGAAGAGCAGAGGTCAGGACGTGGACGCCACGCCACACTCGCCCCCGCCCACAATCTTTTCCCTACCGTTAAGCGATGGTGCTTTGAACTGACACCAGCGGTGCCGTAAACAACAGCTGGGCTAATATGTCGAGATACGCGCGTGTTCACCATGTGCGCAATTAATTTTTAGCCAGATGGGGAGCGTTTCGTTGCCCTCTTTTAATTAAGTTGTTGTTGACGTGGCTATAAAGCTTATTTTGGGAAAAATTACAAATGTCCTGCCATATTTAATATAAATTAGTAAAATAAGTTAGGTTTTTTTTTTTATTTCAAAAATACGGTAAAACGTCTTTTGGAAATGCGTCATTAGTTGGAGAAAAATTAACCCGCTCAAAATACACGAATGGCGCATTCTCCGAATGCGCCATTGGTGTATATTGTAGCCTACGTGTCACGGGGCGAGCTACACGAATGACGCATTCTCCTCTTCCTCGAGAACGCAGGGAATATATTCGATTCCATGCGTACTCGAGGTTGCAGTCTACAATTGAGGGGTGTAGGTAGGGGGTCAGACAGTGAATTTTCGATTATTTAATGTGGTTGTTGGTGGGGTGTTGTTGGTGGGTGTCGGATCAAAGTGAGAGAGCAATAGAGAGAGAGCGCGACCGAGAGAGAGAGCGACCGAGTAGTGACAGAGAGGAGAAGCAGAGACCGAGAGGGGGGAAGAGGGAGTCCGTGCGAGAGAGGGAGGGATAGAGGAGCAACAGAGACGCCGAGTGAGTGGGCAAGAGAGAGACCGAGAGGAGCAAGAGGGGGAAGAGGTAGACCGCCGGGTGGTGTGAGAGAGAGAGAGAGAGAGAGAGAGAGAGAGAGAGAGAGAGAGAGAGAGAGAGAGAAGATCTCGAGAGACCGAGAGAGGGGGGAGACTGCGCGAGAGATAGCGAGAGAATAGAGAGAGTTCGGTGACGAGAGAGGGGGAAGGGGGAAGCCCGGGGAAGGGGAAGCCCGAGGGAAGGGGGAAGAAAGAGAGAAATAGAGAGAGAGAGTTGGAGTGGAAGAGAGAGAGAGAGAGAGAGAGAGAGAGAGAGAGAGAGAGAGAGAGAGAGTGTGTGTGTGTGTGTGTGTGTGTGTGTGTGTGTGTGTGTGGTGTGTGTGTGTGTGTGTGTGTGTGTGTGTGTGTGTGTGTGTGTGGGTGACCGAGAGAGAGAGAGAGGGTTGGGTTGGGTTGTGGGTTGGGTCTTTTTTTTGTCAAATACTGATATAGTTAATTGGGTTGGGTAGTGACAGAGTTGGGTGAGTTGTGGGTTGGGTAGTGACAGAGTTGTGCCGGTTGAGTTGTGAGAGAGTTGGATTTGTTGGGATTTTTTGTTGAGGTTTTTTGTGGTTGAACAGGTTGTTGAAACTGAAGAGGATCAGATTTTTTAATTTTATTATTAAAGAATAGCATTGTAGTTAGTAATATATATTTAAGTAAAAGTTAAAGCTAATTTTTTATTTTTTAGAGAATATCAAATAGAAGATCAACATAAGTGGGTTTTTTTGTGGTTGCAGGTTGTCAAAAATTAAGAGGTTCGGAATTTTTTATTTAATATTTAAATAACAACATTGTAGTTAGTAATACTTATATACGTAAAAGCTAACTTTTTATTTTTTTCAGGGATAATCAAATTGAAGATAAAGGAAAAAAAAGAGGGAAATTAGTAAGTTAAAAAATTTATTTATTTAAGTTTGATTAAGTTTGACTTGGTATTTTAGTAAAAATAAATAAATTTATGTGGAGTTTGTTTGTTAAAACCCAAAAATTTTATGCTAAGTTGTTTTTTTTTTTTTTAAATATGCCCTAATTTGATTGTGATTTAAATATGAGTTATTAATTGATGTCGTGTAGACGAATGAGTATGCTCTGTAGTTGCGCTATTAA
This sequence comes from Stephania cephalantha, assembly GCA_039657325.1. Taxonomy (NCBI): domain Eukaryota; kingdom Viridiplantae; phylum Streptophyta; class Magnoliopsida; order Ranunculales; family Menispermaceae; genus Stephania; species Stephania cephalantha. The sequence continues at coordinate 8,554,142 of CM077573.1, read as the reverse complement.
GGCGATCCTCTATATCAGAAAGTTTGCTTGCGATTTAAATCCTCAATTTGATGAACGAATGACGTTTGATATATATGCAATTTTTTTACATCATCATTGTTTAATAAATTATGTAGGTACTGAAAAATAGGAACATCACATTTCTCTTTTATGCGAACAGTGAAATTGTAAATGGTAGGAATGACATTAGGTACAACGCACCCTCATCAGCAGTGTTGATGTTTAAGTTTGGGACGAGTAGACAACAATTGATGGATTACGTGAGTAACGCATTCAATATCTCATCTACTGAAACTATGGTAAAGATGACTTATTGTCACGCGATAACCCTTCCTGAGGGTTCACAGTATTTTGTCCCTGTATTGCTGGAAGACGCGACGCACTTCGACTTGATGTGGGCGACAGTGGCCAATCTACCATTAACTTCAAGGGTAGATATTTATTTAACATTTGAGCCAATCGAGTACTTTCAAAATCGTACAGTTCATTCGCAAGTAGTAGATGAAGATGTCAGCACGTCAGACACTAGATCGATGATGGAAAGATTGCATATGCAATCACCACATGGTGATGATGAACACAACGACGATGATGACATTAATGACGCGGACGAGGACGTGCGTCCCCCCGAGGATGCTGCACCATCTGTCGATTGGGAAAACTTAAATGTTGTTACGGATGACCCAAGGTATGAACCTCCAGGGGCGGAAAACGTGCAAGATGATGAGCAGTTTGCTATCGATGAAGAAAATTTCATGGAGGAAGCAATTGATGATGAAGTTCACCAACCATTGCCGGTGTATAATGAAATCGATTGGGAGGTGGCTAACTCTACTGCGACCCAACATTCTCATCAACAAACTAAGGGGGACCTGTCTAATTTTGATTTGGAATTAGGGATGTGCTTTGACAACAAAAAAACTTACAACATGCCGTCAAAGTGTGGCATTTTAACAGACATTGTCAATATCATGTGATGGAATCGACTACAACTTTTTGGGCGATCAAGTGCAGAAGTGAGCAAGACGAGTGCATGTGGCGTCTTCGTGCTTGTTTGTGAAAGAAAACACAATTATGGGAGATCACACAATTAGACGCGCCGCACAACTGTATAAAATCCCGACGTAGAACGCGGTCATGCCCAACTCGATGCCAACATGCTTGCGCGAGAGATCCAAAACATTGTCCAGATAGATCAAGCAATAACTATCAAGGCGTTAATACAAATAATTAAGGAAAAATACAGACACGAAGTAAACTACAAGCGAATGTGAGATGCTAAAAGGAAGGCATTTGCAAATGCATTTGAAGATTAGGATGAGTCATGCGCTAGATTGCCAAGCTGGTTGACGGCCGTGAAGATTAAGAGTCCGGGGACAGCAATTGAGTGGTCACATAGACAATGGGCTTCTGATGAGATAAGGACTGAGTGTCCTCAATTTCGTCTTGTGTTTTTCGCATTCGAAACATCAATACAAGCTTTCAGGTTTTGCAGCCTCTGCTTCAAATTGACGCGACTTTCTTATATGACAAATATAGTGGTAAGCTAATGATTGTCATCTCTATTTATGGTAATGGACACATACTACCGAGTAGCATTTGCTATTGCAGAAACCGAGTCTACGGATTCGTTGGGATGATTTTTGAGGATGTTGCGCAAACACGCGACGGATAGAGATGGTATTTGCATTATTTCTGATCATCACCCTGGCATTCTGGAGGCGGTCAACACACCGACCAATGGTTTTTGTCCCCAAAAGGATACCACCGTTATTGTCCGCGACACTTGGTCAGTAATTTCAACACTCAATTCAAAAATGAGCCCTTGAAAAACCTACTTTATCGAGCAGCTGGTCAACATCAAGTTCGAGAATTTAATGCGTGCATGGAGCATTTTGCATATTTATCATCGTGAACCCCTCAATGTGTGCAATATGTCAATGTCATCCCCAAAGAACTATGGACTCAATCGCATGCCTCCGTCATGCGGTACGGATGGATGCATTTTAATGGTATTGGTATGTATGAAATGCAAGTTATATTTTGCACTCAACTATATAGTTATCGCTGAAGTAATATTACTGACACGAATTTTATCGTCACTTGTAGAGTGTTTTAACGGTGTATTGAACGAGGCTTGATTATTGCCAATAACAGCGATGACTCAGATGACTTACTATAGATTAGTGACATACCACGATCGACTTAAACAGAAATCAATGAAGCAATCTTAAATGGGCAATCGTACACGAAATATATCACGGGTAAACTCACACATTACGAACAAGCTGCAAGGAGGCATCAAGTCAATTTGATAAATCGTGACATAGGTGAGTTTGAAGTGCTTACTGGACGACATGGAGATCGCATGCATAAAGGCAACAATACACAAGTCGTTATCCTAAAGGACCGCATGTGCAGTTGCAATAAATGGCAATCGTTTGGTTTCCCTTGCTCACACGTGTTAGCTGCATGTTCCTTTATTTGAGTGAGCTACTCGCAATTTATTGAACTATACTACCGGATAGATTTGTACGCGCAATGTTACTCCTTTAATTTCAAAGCCATTCCAGATGAGAAATATTGGCCGACTATTGCGACGAAGATCATACCAGACCCAAGGTGCAGACGTGGCCGAGGGAGACCAAAGGGAACGCGAAGGCAGAACGAAATGGATCTTCCTAATGTTTAAAGAGCCTTGCGATGTGGCATATGTCATCAAGAAGGACATAAAAGAACAACATGTCCCAATAAAGATCGTGATCGAGTCCCTACTAGGAAGAGCCGATTCAGCATTTGTCGTGCAGGGGGACATAAAAAAAAATTGTCCAGTCAGAGCTTAATCTTCCAATCAAAACCAATAGTCTATTTTGTATATTGTTTGTTCATGGCTTAAGTATGTAATTAGATTATATTGAACCTTTTGAAATATCCAGAAATTTTATGTCATGAAATGTTTAGGTATTCGTTATTGTTTGAATCTTTAATAATGATTTGTGGCGACTTTTCGAACAACACGACTAATTTTTAAAACTCCCTAAATTGTAGTTTGTACACAAATGGATCCAGGTCCATAAGATCCTTCACTATTACATCTCTAATCTACACATAGATCCTCGCTAGCGTGGATGGGTCAGGTAAAATTTTTAAGATTGATACATCCAATGTTCATGAATAAACGTATAATATATATATATATATATATATTATATGAAAGCTTATTTTCAATTATAAGGTGTACGAAACATTGTGCATGCGTCGACGACGAGCTGTCGTTGATTGAACGGTGGAGTATCATTCTCGAATGATTCCATATCAACGTTCCAATGGGTTTTATGGGATTTCGCGCGTATAATTTTTCAGCCTTGATTGGGTTTTGATTACTGCATTCGTTGAGTGATGGCGCCCAGAGACACATACATTTCACATGCAATGTGGCGAGTGCACTATTACACTTCAAGACGTACAAGTATAGCTCGGCTTACCTATCGAAGGTATGCATGTGACGGGAACCACCGATACAGACTATGTTGAGGTGTGTGAGAGGCTACTTGGTCGAATTCCTGTTGGAGATGACCTTCATGGAAATAAACTTAAAGTCGAATGGCTTGAACGTAATGTACCAGCTATACATGAGGACAGCGATGAGGAGTCGGTGTGACGGTATGTTCGATCGTACATTCTCCAACTAATCGGTGGTTGTCTATTCACCGACAAGTCAAATCGATATGTACATTTGATGTTTCTACCGTTGCTCGAGGATTTTGACATAGCTGGACAGTATAGTTGGGGGAGTGCCTGTTTGGTTTTTTTGTACAGGGAGTTGTGCGCGGATCTCACTCGGGTGCACATGAGGTTACAGGGGCGTCAATTCAAGTACAACTGTGGGCATGGGATAGATTTCCATTCATAGCACCAAGGCGGCTGGGTGTTCCTAGAGTTCAACCTCGAACAATGGATGGAGAAGAAATGCTTAATGACGTCCCTTTGGGACACATGTAATACAAATGTTATATCATAATTTCTATAATATTAACTACATTTTCGTTTTACTAATTTATAGTTCTCTATATAGATGGATCGATGCATTTTCGGTTACTCAAAGTGCGACACACGTTTTATCAGCTTACCGTGATGCACTCGATTCCCAGAATGAGGATGACGTGGTGTGGCAAACTTATGCTGAAGTCATCGAGTCTCTTCCCGAATAATGTACCGACGGTCACGGTAGTTGGCTATCGACGTGTCCCCTAATTTGTTTCCACATAGTCGAGTGACATCGACCATAAAGAGTTTTGAGACAATTCAGAATGATACAGGCCGTGCCACCAAACTGTGATTACGACACCCGACTGCACCGCATCGAGATGCGAGGACGCGTTCAAGAAAACTGGGTGGCTTTTCACGCAAACTATATACAGATGTGGGAAAATCGTGGTGACAGTATAGTCACAGTTGAACAAGAAGAAAGACATGATCAACAAGACTACATGACGTTGTATCGATCAGTCACTAGAAGATTCATTGGACACGACGGGGCTTTACGTGACTATTCGGTAACCTTTAAACTATTATTCTTCTTTCCTCACGATTTACATCTTAAATTTTGTGTACTAACCTCCAATTTTTATATCAATGTAACTTGGTGCATCTACTGCAGCGAGTGTTCATTGAGGATAGGTACGAGCAAGGTCTTGCTGCGCTTGATGAAGACATCAAAATTTTAGATGAAGATGAAAGGAAAAGGTCTACTCTATGGAATAGTGGAATTGATGTCGAACAAGCCATAAATGAGGAGAATGAAGAAGAAGATGAAGAAGATGATAAGGGCGAATCAAATAGAGAGGTGAGAAGAAGAAAAACACAAACACAGACTGTGGGTGGGAGCACTAGACGTCCTCGTCCACCACGTCCTTATCGTCGGACATAGACTGCTGCTGAGAGTAGCAGACGTTCTCCTACACCACGTTCATCTCATCCGAGAGCGAGAAAAATAGAGACTGTTGGTGACAGTAGCCAACGCTCATCCCCACCACGTCATTCTTCTCATGAGTACATTCCTACATTGTCCCCAATGCAACCAGAACCTCAAATGTTTGTACCTAGCGCACCGATCATGAATCTTCCTCCTTACCATTTTGATCCTTATGCACCCGGGCCGTCGTCTTCATATATGGACCATGGAATGCCCAGACATCCAATGTATCCTTCATTGCCTCAATACATGCCGAGTCCATTTACTCCACCATGTTATAATTACAATATGTCATATAGTGGAGATGGCTCATTCATGAACATGTTAAGCATGCCGCCGCCTCATGTTCCTTTCGGCCAACCACATACAGGATGTCAATTTTTTGGGACGGTTCAACCTCCGATTTTTGGAAGCATTAGTACCAGAGGTGAGTCGAGTGAACCGAGGAAGACCATCAATCGACTCAACAAAATTCAATGCAAGATCAGCAACCTCGACATATTCAACCGGATGTACAAACACAACGTCCAACTCGACATAGAGTACGTCCAGTTTACATCACGGAGCAACAACGTCAACGTAACCGTCGATAGACCTGTATGATAAGTTTTTTTGATGGAATGAAATCATACTTTCAAAACTTCCTTCTTGTTTTAATTTTAAATTCTAGACAAAGATATAACATAGTTTTGGCCTTTACAGTTTTTCATTTACATATCTCTTCTTATGATCACGATTGTGTTGCATGGTTTGTAGTAGATATGCATGGGTTGCCCCCTCGAGATACGTGCGTAATGTTTGCATAGATTGTCCACCTCGAGATACGTGTGTGTAGTTTGCATGGGTTGCCCCCTCGAGATACGTGCGTAATGTTTGCATGGATTGTCCACCTCGAGATACGTGCATATTGTTTGCATGGGTTGTCCACCGCCGATACGTGCGTGTCATTTGCATGGGTTGCCCCCTCGAGATACGTGCGTAACGTTTGCATGGATTGTCTACCTCGAGATACGTGCGTGTTGTTTGCATGGGTTGTCCACCGCCAAATACGTGCGTGTCATTTGTATGGGTTGTCCACCTCGAGACACGTGCATGATGTTTACATGGTTTACTTCGATTGCACGAGATTACATGGATTTCCCACCTCGAAATATATGCATGACATTTGCACGGTTTGCATTGATTAGACGAGGTTGTATGAGTTGTCCACCTCGAGATACGTGCGCGACATTTTCATTGATTGCACGAGGTTGCATGAGTTGCACACCTTACGATACGTGTGTCACGTTTGCATGAATTGCACGAGGTTGCATGGATCGGCCACCTCAACATACGCGAGTGTCGTTTGCATGACTTCTTCACCGCGAGATACATGCGTGGCGTTTGCATGAGTTGTCCACGTCCATATACGTGCGTGTCCTTTACATCAGTTGTCTACCTCGAGATACGTGCGTGATGCGGGTTGTCCATCTCGAGATACGTACGTGATGCGGCTTGTCCATCTCGATACATACATGACGTTTGCATGGGCTCACCGCTTTGAGTTGAACAAATTACTCCTTTTGAGGAGTAAATAAGTGGTTTTGTATTTTGTATAGATGACTCATTTTCAAAAGGTTTCATTCATTCCACCTCATTAGTTGTATAGATGACTCTTTTTCAAAAGGAGCCATTCATTTCACCTCATCAACACACATCAACGCATGAAGCCACATCATCATCAATGACTCCTTTCCAAAAGGAGACATACCTTAGTTTTGTAAATTTAAAGTAGTCATCCTTATTTCATGAATAAAAAAGTATTGTAACCGTAGTTTATGAAAAACTCCCTTATTTTGAGGTCCATTTGTTTTCCTTCCTTTCATATGTAACAAGTGGAGTAGAGAACCTTTTGCTCTCACTTAGACTTCCAACTCATTATTTTTTACTTTTTAATCTCATATCAAATTATTGAGCCACTCAATTAATTATATCATTCTCAATTTCACATACATAAGTGTAAGTATATTTATTATATGTCTTAAGTTAAATTCATTAAATTGTAAACTCTAAATTTCTCTTATTAATATTATTATTACAATCCAATAGTTATAATAAATTAGTTTATAGACTTTTTTTGAATTGAAATTTATTTAGACTTTATTAAAACATTTGAATGGCATGATATATTCGTACACAATGTAAATTGGAGTATGTAATGTACTACCTCCAACATTAATTATAGACTAAATCACATTCTTGTCCGTACTTTAATTACGTTATTAACTACACCAATCTTTTAATTACTCAATAAAAGCAGGACAAGTCTTTAATTGCAGTTAAATGGTTTGGGTTAAAATGGGCAAAGAGCTAAAAAAGTTTTTTAGAATTCCAAAAAAGACTTAAATCTTTTAACAAAGAGTTTTTTTGTAGAATGTCTTATAAAAATGACCTGATGAAGTATTAAGGGAGCCGCTATATACACCCCACTTATTAGTGAAGGCAATCAATTGAAATAAGTGGACTCCATTTCCAATGTACTTTTATATGAAATGACCAATATAACCCTCCAGTAAATTAAGTTTATTGATTGAACGCCTCACCCTCTCAAATCGCATCCTCACCGTCACCCACTCTCACCGCCGACTCTGACGAAGTTACGACGTAGCTCCAAAATGTTGTGATTGCTTTTCCCCTATATTAGTTAGTTATTTTTATTTTTATTTTTTAATAAACAATGATTTCGATGGTCGTGTACAATCATTTGTGTTAGGGTATCATTCTCTTTGGTAATTTGTGTAGTTGTTTGGTCAGACAGAGGGGGGATGAACAATCTTAGATCGGTCATATAGGGTAGGAAGGCAATATGGTTTTCCCAACCTATTTTTTTCATAAGAAAGAAACAATTGCTTCCACTAAAATTTGAACTGTTGGGGAATATGCCCTAGGCCAATTCTGTAAATGTTGTTTAACTATTATAAATAGATTCATGTTTCTTTTATAATAGTATCCAAATGTCCCTAGTCAACTATTATTGTGGGAACAATAATAAATTAAGACTAATATGAGACTTGATTGATAGTCATGTGATGATTATGTGCATATGGATACAGATCAAGATCATGGGTATATATTGGGAACATATGCTGGACCGACCTGCTATGAGAACGCTACATGGCCAATGTTATAAGTGTTTCTCATGATAGTTATATCATCTAGTTCTTTGACTTGAGATCACCAAAGACTCCAACATTAAAAGCACAATGATTTGACACAATTAAACGTCGTTTTTAACCAGATGATTATAAAATTCGTGATTGGTCATTGTCCGACTAATGTGTGGATGTTGTGTGATCAAGATGGAATTTGTTCATCTCTTTTAGAGAGAGATATCTATTGGGCCCCTCGATATGTTACACTGATAAATGGCCATGTCTAGTGAATTGATTGGATCAACGTCACTTGACAATTTCAGTCTACTCGGAGATCGAGACTAGTAGATTGAACTATAAGAATGACATCCCATGTCTTATGTTCAATCAAAAGATATCGCGCGACAAAAGGATATGATATACATTGTCTATTAGGTTGTATCAATTTTTTGATCTTCATAGAACTTGGGTAGTCATAATGTCTAGCTAGAGGCCGCTTATGATTTATGTGCCAAAAATGTTTTTGATTCACTGACAACGTTGTATGAACCTATTGGGTCACACACAAAGAACGAATTTGTGCGATTTAATATTGTCTAGGTTAATGAATTTTATTTGATAAAATTCATTTTGAAGATTCTCATTAAGTGTCCTAGTTTGACTAGGATTCAAAAGTCTCCTACATTTCTAGTATGATGATAAGTTTTGCCTCTTGGTAAATTCTATTTTGAATAGGACTCTAATTTGAATTATAGTATGACTTTAATTCTTATTTGAGTTTTAGATAAATTACAACTCTTGTTGGATTAATAATCGTAGATTATTAATGACTAACTTTTTTAGAGTTGGACTTTATCTAAGAATATATTTGGAGTGTGACTAGGATATGGGGTTCTTTTACAACTCGACCTATTGTACTATAAATAAGACATTAGGTTCACAATTGTTGTAGAGATTTTTCTAGAGAGTTTTCATGAGAATTTTTTGCCTTAGAGTTTTTGGGGCTAGCACTCCGGATCGTGATCGTCCGTTCATGTGTGGATTTCTGATAGAGGACATTCGTGTCTGGCAACGTCTTGAAGGAATCGATCAACACCAAACAAGGCAGACATGGAGTTGTTCTTGTTAAGGTATGGTTTTTTTTTCTTGGAACATCAGTTTAATGCAATCGATATGATCTTGGTTCAGGGATTTTCGAAAAGGTTTCAAAGACTTCTTATGCGCTTGATCCTTGAAAACCAACAGAACTCATGACCAAAGTTATGAGACACGACAAATAAGTGGTTTGGCTAGACATAGTCAAGACCGACCGTGTTGGTTCGGCTAACAGAGCGGAAAAATAATGTGTTGTCTCCACCAAGTTTGACTGAACCAAATATTTAGGACACCAAAAATAATTAATATATTGGTCTGGCCAAGTAGGGCAGAAATACAAAATGGTGTCCCTGACACGAATCCTCAAGTATAAGGCTTAATGCAAGTAATAGTGGCACTAACTAGTGTTCGTATCGGGTTTATCGAATCTACAGGGATGGTGTGAATGCTAATCTATTGGCCAATTAAGAAATTAAGTTAGGAACCAAGATTTGAGTTTTGTATCAGAAATTGAACTAACTAATTGTAAGGAGTTTGAATTTGTGATTTCACGATGGAGAAATAGTCCAAGGGAGTTGATTTCACCAAGGTTGCATTATTTCTATCCAATTTCTATCACAATCCCCTACTCAAGTAAAGATAAGCGAATTTTCCCTTATTTCTCACTCCACCCGAGGTCTCGATGATAGAGATTCTAGCGTTTCACTTGGACTCCACAGTCAGTGTGTGAGTAGCGTAAGTGCAACGTTGCATTAGACTTCAAATTCTAAGGCCTCCCTTGTTAATGGCCATCAATCGATGAACCACATGTTCAAGGGTTGTGTTTCTTATTTTCAGGTTGAAAACCCCAATGCTCATGCTGGAATTCAAACCTTAAGTTCTACACCTACTTGATCAAGACAAGTATAACATTAAGTTCAAGCAAACACAAATCAACACCATAAATTGAAGAACATAACATGAATTACATTGGAATGTGAAAAAAAGCAACTCGGGATCTATCGATCCCTGAACAAAGAGTATTACCTCATAGTAAGGTAATAATCAACACAAAATATGATAGTAACTAAAGAAAGCATGAAACCAAACCTAGAAATTGAAGTCAAATCTACAAGTTTGATCTAAATCTCTAGCCTCCACAAGTGTTTCTCCAAAGCAAAAATTTTCTCTAACATAATTCTAAAAGTCTATTTATACCCCCGAGGGCAATTTGGTCCAAAAATGGCTTAAAATCCAAAAAACTAACTTTGACGCATTTTTCTGCAGTGGGCGTCCACTACAATTTTGCCACTGTTTTTGTGGCGCTGAGGTTGGCTTGGGCGTTGGGATGTCGGAGTCTAAATCCTGCACATATCTTCCGCTTTGCAACGCGATTTTTAACCACTTAGAGGTTGAATTTGACGAAGCTTGTGGAACAAGAAATTGTTCAACTCCAAGTCTACTTTTCAACAGAATAAATGACAAGTCATCTGGATTTGAAATGACTTAGTTATAGCCTAAACACTGAAGCTTGGTCAAAATAGACTTTGTCGAAACTTAGTCAATTTCATGTCGTTCTTTCCCAAACCTTGTCTTCTCTTCTCGAAACTGTGACGACCCCTGTAACGACCCGAAAAATTAAAATCCTAATTACACACTAATTTGAATTTTTGACCCTTGATCTAATCCCCATGTAGAATACTCACTCAAACTCGAGCATCAAGGCCGAAATATGGTAGTGCGACGCGTTAAATTACCTATATAGTTAGAAAATTATGTAATAAGAATAAAAATTAATGTGGTTTATAATTTATAAGGCTATAGTATTAACTAAGTTTAAATGTGCCATAGTTAAAAATGAAGTGATTAATTAATATAATTTTGGGGGTTAAAATAGTAAGGTATGATGATTTAAATGAGAGAGATATAATGCAATTAGGGGTTAGTTAAGTAAATGAGTGGACCAATAGAATGATGACAACTCATACAAAAGAAAAAAAAATGAAAAAAATAAAGATAATCAATACACTCAAGCATCCATATTTTGACACCTCATATTGTTTTTTTCTCTCTCATCTCTCTCTCTCTCTCTCTCTCTCTCTCTCTCTCTCTCTCAACTCGTTCGGTATCCCCATACTCGGCATCCCTCCCTACGCACACGACCTCACCACCACCCTCTCGGCCTCCTTGGGCTCCGGCTGCCGTCGTCGTCGAGACTCTCCTCCATCAAGGTAAGTGGTTTGTGGTGTTTTGGTGTGTTTGATGTCTTTGACGAAGAAGATGGTGTGTAAGTAATGTTTTTAGGGTGGGCTTAGTGTATGTGGGTATGTGCTTTGAAATGTTTCCATGGTGCGTGTATCTCGAGATTTGTGTAAAGATTTGAGGCGTAAAATCACCTCGAGATGTGTGTACACACATATCGAGAATGCTTCGAGATGCGTGCTAATTTGTAAAATAATATATATAGATATATATATAGAGGATACCACTAGGGCCAGGGCCACACAAAACTTGTTTTGAGTGCGGACAGATAGGACATTTTGTGAGTACTTATCCGCGACTGGGCAGAGGACAATCGCAGCAGGGACGAGAGCAAGTTCATGTTGTCGTCGTACCGGATCCGGCCGCCACGCATAACTTGATTTAGGGTAAGATTTACATTTGTCGTCGATTTATGCATACATTGATTGATTCAGATCTATGGTATCTTTCATTTCTGGTCGTATGGTTAACGAGTTGGGACTGAGACCCATTAGGCTAGAGAGACCTTTGATCCTCAACACGGCTGTTAGGGACAAGATATACCCGAACTTATTATGTGTTGACTGCTTAGTTGAGATAATGGACCAGGAGATGCCCGCAGACTTGAGGGTATTGGAGTTCCTAGAGTTTGATACCTTATTAGGCATGGATTGGTTAGCCGCATACCACTCACAGATAGAGTGTTTTAGCAAGGTCGTTACATTTTGGCTTTTAGATCGAGCAGAGTTCAGCTTCCAGGGGACTTTGACTATATTACCGATTACCAGGGAAGAGTGGCCACGAGTATCGATGTTAAAACTTTGGCTAGCATCATGAGTACGGCTGGCAGAGTTGAGACTAGGATTTAGGAGGTACTAGTTGTATGTGAATTTTTTGATGTTTTTTCGGATGATCTGCCTAGATTACCCTCGACGAGAGAGATAGACTTCATTATAGACTTGGTCTTGGGGACCAAACCGATATCGATTCTGCCGTACAGATGGCACCGAGAGAACTCAAGGAGTTGAGGACCCAGCTTGATGATTTGTTACGATTGGGATTCATTCACCCGACTATGTCGCCACATGGCGCACCAATATTGTTCGTCAAGAAAAAGGACGACAGTTTACGACTCTGCATAGATTATATATAGCTGAACAGAGTCACCGTGAGGAACAAGTACCCACTTCCTCGCATAGATGACTTGTTTGATCAGCTGAGAAAAGCACAATAGTTCTCTAATATTGACTAGAGATCCAGCTACCACCAGCCTAGGATTAGACATGAGGATAGGGAGAAGACTGCTTTTAGCACGAGATATGGGCACTTCCAGTTCACTGTCATGCCATTTGGACTGACGAATGCCCCGAAGATGTTCATAGATCTGATGCACCAAGTATTAAGAGAGTATTTGGATAGATTTGTGATAGTGTTCATCGACGACATTCTCATCTATTCTAGGACTTGTGAGGATCACGAGGGGCACCTCAATTTGATATTGTAGACTCTGAGTAAGTGCGAGTTTTGGCTTACAGAGGTCGAACATTTAGGACATATTGTCAAAGCGAGCGGAGTGTCCGTGGACCCTGTTAAGATTAGAGAAGTGATTGATTGGCCTACACTGACATTAGTGACAAAAATTTGCAACTTTTTGGGACTAGCAGGATATTATCGGCGTTCGTGCAGGATTTCTCTAGTATTGTCGCGGCAATGCCACACTCGATAAAGAAGGAAGTCGATTTCCAGTGGAATGACATCTGTGAGCAAGCATTCAGGACTTTGAAGGAACGAATGACTACATCGCTGGTATTAGTGCTACCAGTGATGGGGAAGGGCTTCGATGTGAACACTGATGCTTCCAAGGCCAGTTTGGGTTGTGTTTTAATGCAGGATGGCAGAGTGATAGCTTACGCATCCTGACAGCTCAAGATTCATGAGAAAAACTACCCGACACATAACTTGGAGCTAGTAACTGAAGTATTTGCACTGAAGATCTGGTGTCATTACTTGTACGGTGAGAGGTTCACTCTCTACACATATCACAAGAGTCTGAAATACCTCTTCACCCAGAAGGGACTGAACATAAGACAGAGGAGATGGTCGGAGTTCCTGAAGGATTGTGATTTTTTATTGGAGTACCACCCAAGGAAGGCCAATGTAGTGGCAGATGCTTTGAGCAGAAAGGGATCGGAAGCAGAGATTGTAAGATATCATATGACACACTAGTACGCATTACTCGAGGCAGTCGACACACTTTGTTCAAAGCAGATTTCGGCAGCTATCGAGGCAGTGATTTATGGTCAGATGAGGACTCAAATAGTGTTTGTTGAGAATGTACCTCAGGGGCAGCAGGCTGACATGCAACATATCTTTTGGTGGCCCAGGATGAAGACCGACATTTCTAATTACGTTAGGGTGTGCGAGACATGCCTGCGACTTAAGGCTGAGCATCGAAGGCCTGGTGGACTGTAGTGGCCCCAAAATCCAGGTCGCTTTGCTATCTGCCATGTCGCATCCCACGTCACCAAGTCTTGCCACATCATGGCTCGCTTATCCTTGACGTCTCGCGACCTACCTGACTAATTACACTTTTCCATTTAACCCTAACTTAGCTAATTAATTTCCATATAAATATTAATGATTCTATTAGCCAGTTAATCAATTTATCCAGTTATATTACAATTTTACGGCGGAAGTCTTACATCAAGTAAATTATGCAATAATTAACAATTCTAAGTAATGGAAAACCCGGCAAAAAATACCATGTATATATCAAGGCGAGATAAAAAAAAGATTCATATACATGTAATTAGTGTTCTACAATTCCTAAAACCCAACAAAAGTAAAATAAATACATATCGTAGTCATACGCGAGCTGACTCTACTATCTCAGAGGTAGTCGCCCAGTACCTCCTTGCCCTTGCCCTTGCTCGTCGAAGGATCTGCACTCAGTCACCCAACAAATATAGTGATGAGTCCAGTGAGTAATATCCCAAGAGAAGTCCACACAATATTCATGAAATAAAACTACAAACTATGAGACACTTTATGCACCCACTTATTAGTGAGCAAAGGGTAATTAGTGGAGATGAGAGGATGATTGATAGTTCAAATGAGGTTCCTTGATAGGCTTAGTGATGTACAATGTAAAATAGATAAAAGGTCGAGATCTTATTATAGTGAAACCCATAAATATTTGTGTAATAAAAGGTGGTCATTGAACTTTCACATTTTTCTTGAATTTGTAATCAAACTTTTATCAGTTAAGTTTTGGTCCTTGAATTTTCATTTCCCTGTACTCTTGGTCCTTTATTAAGTTTGGAGGGAAAATGTTACTTACGAAACGGTTCACAATCGATTTTTCGAATTGATGAATCAGTAGTTTACCACTTGTGTGTGGTGACCACGCACCCTAAGGCCGCCGCATGAGCTGCTACGTTAGTCCTGCAGCCCTACTGACGTTCGTTGCCACGTCAACACTCCTCGGAGTGCATGCTAGTCGTATTCTCTTTATTGTTTGCTAATTATTCGAGATATTCATTAAATTGCAAGTATGGCTTGTGTTTTAATAGAGTTGCAAGTATATAACTAGTATTTTACAACGAAAGTCTTAAAGTAAACATAAACATAGATTTTTATTGACTTTCAAGTAATATAGAGCATTAATCCTACTGTGGAAAATCCAAAAGAGAGTACAATGTAAATAAGGCGAAAAAAGTAAATATATACAAGTACAGGTGTCTCATAAGTCTCCCATAAACCTAAAATATATAACAAAATATGTAAATAAACACCTACGAGCAGTGTGTCGAACATTGGGCGAGCTCAGAGATAGTCGCCAAGAATCCCCTAACCCTTACTCGTAAAAGGATATGCACTCAATCATCACAACAAAACAAATGACGAGCTTAGTGAGTAAACTCCCAAATGAAAACCACCGAGCATTTAATAATAGAGAAGTTAATAATAATGTTAAATAAACATGCTGAAATAAACAGTCAACTGTAAGGTCATCGCATGCATAAATAACACCAATGAAAAACAAATGGTCGTGTCACGCGTAGCAGACTAGACTATACTTCGGATTCCCTCCCTAGGATCCCTTAAGTGGGCGCACCCATCTGGCCTATCAACTGGTCCTCTTCGTGGCCGGCGTAGACTCACGACGCACTGACACATACACCAACAAAGTAGCTCAGGTCGTCATTCACTAAGAAATCCTGATACACATGCTATAATCTAGTGTACTAAAGCCCTACAACACAACACTAAATAAAAAACCCGGCGGCGAGCAAAACTACTAACTGTTACACTGAACCAAGGCAATGATAGAATATGGAAAATGAGTAGCAAGAACAGTAGATAGCAAAATTGAAATAGTTAAATACTAAAGATTGGTTTCTTAAGGGATTTACGCACCTCAATCTTGCGCTCCAACTCTCCGAACACGCCCGAATGCGTCCCCTATTCGCTCCAGCCCCTCATACTACGGTCCCTTAGCCCCTTCCGTCCCTGGGGTCATTAGTGGGTGTTTAGAGTGTGTTTTAGATTAATTACGAGCTAGTTCAAATCATTTAACCTTATTAGTAAGAATTGAGCATCATAAAGGTTTGAGCAAGCTAAAAGTTGAGTCTATTAAAAGTTTGAGTCTATTCAATGTTTGAGCTTACTGAAAGTTTGAGCATACTTGAAATTTTGATGAGTATGCTCATATTTTGAGCACGCTTTCTGGGCAGAACGCTCTATATGATAAAAACTCAACTAATCTCATGGTTCATCTTAAAGTCTCGACCCTTACGACCTTTAGACTTATACAATCCTCTCAAAATTAGTTTGCATCTCATTTTTCATTATCATGCAATAAAATAAGCTAAAACATAAGCAAAAGACACCAAATCAACTGTCCCACAACGTTACTATTCATCTTCTTCCTCACATAATCACTACTCCACAACAACAATAACTTCAAAAATGATTCCCCAACAAGGGATTCTTACCTATTGAGGGTTGATTTACTCTTGTGGACCCTCCATACATCAAAAGTCATGAAGAACAACAATCCTATAACATCCATTATCAAGACTTGGTGAAGAGCATACCTATGGCTTTAAAGGAGTCGCCACTCTTGTTCTATCTCTCTTGGATCCCTAAAAATTCCAACAATTTCACACACAAAGTCACCAAAATCCTTCACCTTTCTTCTCTTTCTCCTCCTAGCATCATGTTCTCTCTCTTCTCTACTTTCTTTTTGTTCAAATGAGAGAGAAATAGGAAACTTGGGGTTTAAGTAATTATTCGTTATTTGGATCTTCAAGTGGATATCTCAAGACACATATAATGTTAATATTTTTCCAACACATAACCCACTACATATCTCTACTAGCATCCGCTTGTCATTTTTAAATGCGACACTTATAGCATGCACCTAGTCTCTAATTGGTCCACATACATAAGTCAAGTACATTTTCCATTTTACATGAAATCTTTTAAAATAATTACATGCAAGTCTAGTTCGACTTTCTTTATAGTTGTCATTGAATCTCACTATATTTACAATCAAACCATAAACATATGTTTTCAAATTAATTTAATTAACTTGACTTAGGTACAATTATCGTATAGTTAGTATAATTGGTTACAAAATTGACTCATTTATGGTCCACTAACCCTTGACTACTCGCCTACCCGATACCCATGTCGATACGCTTTATGAGGCGAATACCCGTCCCACTTCCTCACACGATATTTCAATATAAAATCACACATGTGATGCCGAACTGAATAAAATAATAATTAACATCGCAATTATGCAACCAACAGACAAAAAAACAATTTATGCTCAGTCAGGCGTGTCCTAGCCTATCCAATGCATCCACTTGGACCTGAGCTAGCATTCAAGTCTGAAAATAAACTAAATAACGCCGCCAATAAATATTGGACCGTTACATCGTGAATTGCTTGTGAAACACTTAGTTTGTTAATGATTGTCGTTCTTCAAACTTAAAAAAATGACCAAAAGTAGAGGGAAATGAAAGTTCAAAGACCAAAAGTGAATTGATGAAAGTTTAAATATCAAATCAATAAAAAATTGAAAGTTTAGAGACGAAATGATACTTTATACTTATTTTCCTTTTTGTCAAATCAAGTCGAATTTTAATTTGGACAACAAAGTTTTAATTGCCCAAACTCAACTCATATTTAAAAAATCATTGCCAAGGCTAGATGACAACCCTACTGCAAACAATGGGACTCAAAAAACACTACAAGAACATGGTGGAATAGAATCAAAAAATAGTGACAGAGAGAATTTGTTGCTAAACAGCAACAAATCAACAACAGTTGTGCATCGAGACAGTCCGTTTGACTCGGCTGACCTAAAAGCAACTATTCAGTGACATATTTGTGACAAAACATTGTGACAGATTGTACGTTGTCACAGATATGTCGCTGATTTATCCCGCCATACATTCCCGCCTAATCTAATGAACATAGAGATACGAGTAAATGTGGTTGTGACATATCTGCTACAGATCAATGACATACATGATTATGTCGCTGATCTGTAGGAAAGTGAAAAAAAAAAATCCAAAACCCATCCTCCTCGTCCATTCTCTGCGTAAACCACCCACAAACCCCCTTCACTGCCACTTCATCTTCATCGCCACTCTCATCATCGTCGCCATCACTATCGCCACTACCATCGTCGTCGTCATCCCGGTCTATTTCATTACCACGTGGCTCTCCTCCTCCGCGACTCCGCCGCTCTCTCCTTCCTCTTCATCCACCGCTACTCGCACACCGACACCGTCGGCCCGAGCTTCGCCCCGGTGGACTGGCACGAATGGCATAGGAGACTCGTGGAGTGCCTCTATTTCACTACCGCCGTGGCTCCCCTCATTCGCGACTCCGCCGCCTCTCTCCTTCCCCTTCATACACCGCTCGCACACCGACACCGCCGTCGGCCAGAGCTTCACCCCGGTGGACTAGCACGAATGGCATAGCAGACTCGTGGAGTGCCTCTATTTCATTACCGTCGTGGCTCTCCTCCTCCGCGACTCTGCCGCCTCTCTCCTTCCCCTTCATACACCGCTCGCACACTAACACCGCCGTCGGTCCAAGCTTCACCCCGGTGGACTGGCACGAAGGCATAGCAGACTCGTAGTATGCCTCGCGACCAGGAAGTTTGCGCAGTGGACCTTTGAATCACAGTCCCAACACAAGCTCGCTTGATCCGATTCCAGTACATCATCGCCGGAGCACTACATAGCTCGCATTCCTCATCGCTGATGATGATGATTCGCTAAAACACCAAACCCTAGCTAGGTTTGCGCATTTTCTTATTCTTCTTTGCGATTTTGAAATCTGTTGATTCCTTATGTTTTTTTTTCTTCTACTACTGTAATTAGGAAATCTAAGTTTTGCCTTCAATATTTCAACGAAACCTACCTAGGTTATGCTTCCAGCACATTAAGCCACTAAATCTTCGTGTTGAAGCCTTGTGTTAAGAAATTATTGGTCTTATTGTCAGTTTACAGAGTAATTAGTTAGGAGTGAGTACTTGTTTTCTCACAATATCTATAATCCCATAGCACATTTTAGATTGTTTTATGCATCTTATATTGGTCTGATCAATAAATGCAGGATTGAATGATTCATTGGAAAGGGTTTTGTTATGTAAGTATGAGGTTGCTAGTTGCTTTAGCAGACAATAGTTGAAAGAATATTTAAAGTTGAATAGAAATAAAGAGGAGGCATAGCAAGTGAAAAGAATTTTTTGTTATTTTCTTATTTAGTGTGAACTACAATCATTGTGTCAAATAAGTAATTCTGGAAGACATGGATTGAAGTTAGCAGAACTAAATTAGCCGCAGTTCACAGATACAAAATGAAAGAACATCTTGCATGAGTTGGTGATGAGTTTGTTTGAGCTATATATTGAAATTCCTTTGCCACTTTAGTTATTTTGATGAAGAAAAATTATTATGTAATGACTAAAAATTAATTTATGGCAGCTCTAAATTGCTATTTCTTAAATTTCTTCTTTAAGAAAAATGTCTTCGAATTCTAGAGTCTTGACGGATATACTTTTGATTTTATGGGGAACATCATGCAGTAATTAAGTTTACCTTGACCAAATGTTTACTTGAGAAAACCTTTAATATGGAGGCTACTGTACCAGTTTAATCCTATTGCTTCAAAGTTTGATGCGTTATATTTTTTTCCTTTTAAATTAAAAATTATGTACATTGTTTAACTTATTGTTTGGTTGTGCATTTCAATGAAAAATGATATCTTATTGGGTTATAACTAATTCTTATATTGTTTATTAATTGTGATTGTCATTTAGTTGGTACGTAGCTATATTTGAAATCTCGAGACTATATATATTAGGAATTGATGAATATTTGGATTAATTATACAAATAAAGAATAGTATATTAATTTATATACTTCATTAGTAAGAATTGATAAGATTTATCCATTGTTTGCCTGGAAAACTTAGGATTGAGATGTCTACTAACCGAGAATGGAAGTATAGTCGTATCGAAAATGGGTATACTCGACGAGAGTTCATTAAAGGCGTGAACGAGTCCATAGCGTACGCAAAGACGCACTATAGGACATTCGCCACTTAGGGGAAGATTCGGTGTCCATGCAACCATACGAGGTGTCGTAATCGTTCATACTATGATGTTGACACCGTAGAACTTCATATACTTCGTCGGGATTCGTTCCGGGATATCATTGTTGGTCGGAACACGGGGAAGAAGAATATATGTTCACTCAAAATGTACATGACGAACCTAGAAATATGATGAGATATGATGACCACGAAGGGACACATGCAGCGAATTACTGTACATCGTATCATGAGATGGTGCACGACTGGGCGGGTCCGAGTTTCAATTGGTGTCATGTGGAACAACCTACAAATCCTTATTCGCAAAACTTGTATGATATGTTAGACGCAACAAGTCAGCCGCTATGGCCAGGGTGCGAGAACATGACCAAATTGTCGACAGTCGCGAGACTTCTTAAAATCAAATCAGAACATCATATCTCTTAAAAGGCGTACGATGAAATTCTTCAATTTTGTAAAGATGCATTGCCAAGTAACAATTGTTTAGTCGATAGCTTTTACAACACGAAACGACTAATGTAAGGGATTGGGCTACCAGTCCAGCAAATTGATTGTTGCGAGTCCATGTGCATGATTTACTGGGGCGAGGATTCAGAGTAGACGACTTGTAAGTTTTGCGGTGAATCAAGGTATGAACAAATCAAATGTGAAGGACGGAGTGGCGTGTTGCGGGCTCGAAAAAAAATGTATTACTTCCCCCCGACACCTCGATTGCAGCGTTTATTCACGTTTAAAGCGACTGCGAGGCACACGCGGTGGCATGGGGAACACGTTTCAGATGGCATCGTCATGCAACATTGTTCCGATGCTATTGCATTGAAGCATTTCAATGATGTGAACACCGAATTCAGCGCCGAAATTCGTAATGTTCGTTTAGGGTTATGTACAGATGGTTTCCAACCATTAGGCCAATCCGGAAAATAATACTCATCGTGGCCTGTAATTCTCACTCCTTACAACCTACCCCCTCAATGTGCATGAAGAAGGAGTTCATGTTCTTAACGGTCATCGTGCCGGGCCCGACTAATCCTACAAATCAAATTGATGTCTTCCTACAACCTTTGATAAAAGAGTTGCAAGATTTGTGGCATGAAGGAGTACTTACCTACGACATTTCAACCAAAACAAACTTCCAACTTCGAGCTGCACTTATATGGACTGTCAGCGACTTCCCTGCTTATAGTATGTTGTCTGGCTGGAGCACACATGGAAAGAGAGCTTGTCCTTATTGTATGGATGACACGGACGCATTCCAAATAAAGCACGGTGGAAAAACATCTTGGTTCGATTGCTATCGTCGCTTCCTACCGCGTGGCTCCACTTTAAGAAGTGACAAGATCGGCTTTAGGCGTGATACAACTTGTCAAAAAGAACCGCTGGCAATTAAATCTGGGTAACACATTTTGGCTGAAATTGAAGCTTTAGGACTGATGAAAGTAACTGAAATCGAATCCGTTCAGGTGAACAATAAGATTGCCAAGTATTCAAGGTGGAGGAAACGAAGCATATTCTGGGACTTACCTTATTGGAAAACGAATCTCATTAGGCACAACTTGGATGTCATGCACATTGAAAAAAATATCTTCGACAACATTTTTAATACAATTATGAGTGTTCCTGGAAAGAGTAAGGACAATGCCAAGTCGAGACTATATTTAAAAGATATTTGCAATCGACCTTCCCCCGAATATGACCCCGCGTCCAACTCATATCCTAGAGCGTCTTATACACTCGATAAGCGTAAGAAAGAAGTCTTGTGTGATTGGATACGACAGTTACGATTTCCTTATGGATATGCTTCACATATTGGTCGATGTGTGGACGCCAACAAATTGAGGATGTTTGGGCTGAAAAGTCATGACTGTTATGTGTTCATGCAGATATTGATTCTTATTACCTTTCGTGAACTACTAGAGGATAAAGTGTGGATTGCAATTAGCGAGTTAAGTTTGTTTTTTCGAGACTTGACTGCTAGGAACCTTAATATAGCGCAAATCGAGTTGTTGCACTCTAACATTCCCAAAATATTGTGTAAGTTAGAGCAAATCTTGCCACCTAGTTTTTTTGACTCAATGGAGCATCTTCACATACGCTTAGCATATGAGGCTCATATCGCCGGACCCGTACAGTTCCGGTGGATGTATCCGTTCGAAAGGTAATTTTTGTAATCAATAAACATTTATTATAATGAATAACTAATAATTTATGTTATAATGGTTATAACTACCTAATTTAACAGACATATCGTCCAAATATTTTATCTCATCATATAGGTATCTCAAGCATTTGAAGAACAATGTTAGAAACAAGGCGAAAGTTGAAGGGTCGATATGTAATGCTTACTTAGTTGAGGAATCAACTTCTTTTTGTTCCTTCTACTTCGAGGATCATATCAGTACTGCACACGAACAGATCCAACGAAATGATGTTGGCGGAGTAGGTCCGAGTGTTGCTAACAATGGTGCATTCTCAATTTTCATTCATCCGGGACGACCATTGGGCAAAGCGAGGAAACGGTACCTCACGTTAGAGGAGTATGTTGCAGCTCATCAATATGTGTTACTAAATTGCCCGAAGTAGTTCCGTTTATCAGGTATGACAATTCAGGGTGATTTTTCCTCTGACATCTTCTCTGTGCAGTGTATAATCTCGTATCATTTTTTCGTAGCATATTCAAGTCTATCGTTCGTTTGCGAGAACCAAACATCACCGATCAAACTATTAAGATCAAACTTGAGCAACAATTTGCAGCGTGGTTCTTGCAATATGTACGTAATAGTCTATATATTCCTAATTAAAATCAGTTTAGATTTGAACATCTCATTATGTAACATGCAAGATTTTAATATTGTAATATTACATATTAGGCTGAACAAAACGATGTGCCAGATGCGATTCGTCAAATTTCACAATGACCAATGCGTTCATGTACGAGTTATCCTGCATACCTCGTTAATGAATATAAGTTTGACACGCTGTCACATGGTACGAACAAGACAACACAAAACAAGTGGTGTATGCATCAAAGGCGGGAACGATACTGACTATTACGGAGTACTCCGAGACGTAATTCGAATTGATTACCATGATGGGTCACTCCGAACAATGTTGTTCAAATGTGATTGGTTTGATCCTACTCAAAATGGTACACGACTTCATCATAAATTGAGTTTGGTAGAAGTTCATAAAAATCGTCAGTTCAATAGGTACGAGTCTTTCATATTAGCGACGCAAGCACATCAAGTATATTATCTTCCTTAACCTTCTATCGGAAGAAGGGAACGAAGTGATTGGTTAGATATATGCAAGTTTCAACCAAAGTTTGTAGATGAAACCAATGTCATTAGTTCAGAAATGGCCATCTCGGATAATACATTTCAAGCCGATCAAAATGATGATACCAACATCGTGGAAGTAGATGTAGATCCATTAGCGTCGACGGATGTTGATCCGACAAGTGAATTTGTGTCTGACAACGATGAATTTGAGACGAACGCGGACGATGAAGAAAATGATGAGTTGACATCGTCATCAGACAGTGGTAGCGAAGATGAGTTAGAGTGATTGGTGTGAGTTTTTAGTGCAATCTATCAATTTGCTTGAAATATGATGTTTATGTTAGACTTCATATATCTCTATGAATGTTATATGTATCATTCAACTGAATTATTTGTTTATGTGATTGATATAGATACCATTATATATGGTGAGAGGTAGGGGGCGTGGTAATATGGAAGATGAGGACATGGAGGACATCAATAGACCCACGGATGAGACTTGCACCATTAGACGAGGATCGTTGTCACACCATGCTACACATTCTCATCCGGATGGTCGGTACTCATTACATCCGACTCATTCGTGCTCACCACATCACACCATTCCATCACGTCTGAGTTATGCCTACTTACGTCACGACACCGAACCGTTGCCACATCACACCAGTTTGTCACATGTTATTCGTCCATACCCAACTTATACCTTCGGACCGTCTTCATCACATTATACCTCCTAATCACCTCCCGGTCGACCATATCCACATCAACATGCCACACTATCACCGCCAGGAACAATATACACACCTCATCATGGTGCTAGTCCCTCGACATCACATCACGAGACACCATCTCCTTCAGTTCATGTACTCCCAGCTTAGCATGGTACCATTCCCTCTTCGTCACACCACTCCACACCATCACCTCCAGGATATGTATACCCACATGAGTATGGTATCAAGCCCTCTTCGCCACATCACGCCACACCATCACCTTCACTCATCCCGCTCATTCTCTTGGAGTAGGCGACGAGCACACTTCTACATCTCGTAGACCCACAGCACCACATAGGACTTCATCCACGGGGTCATCCACTAACAGGTTGCGCTCATCGATACCCCCTACGATTGAGGAGATCCCAGACTTTTTCAGACCGCCGACTGCACCTACAGAAGGCAAAAATCCTTTTATTCATCTCATTGCTGAGCATGACTTGTATGTTAATCTCCACAATATATACTTAATCCATAAAAATATTGCTTTCCTAGACTAACTTAAATGATGAAATGGTAGGTTACACTCTTCTTCCGTGGCGGCAGGGAAGATGAGTTTAGTCTTCAAGAGTGGATATTTGAAAGAAGGATTGAAATGGGAATATGTTCCACAATCCCAACGAGATATATACTGGCTTAGGTGGAAGGTCAGTAACTTCACATCATCCATCGAGGTGAATTTATTTAAACTAGTTTCTGATTATAGAAATGAGAATGTGTCCATTACTTGTTCATTTATAGGTGTTCTTCACTTGGGAGTTCCAAATGTCATTTGCGATATATGAAGCGTGGTGTCGGAAGACGACCATCCGGTACACGGGCAATATATATTTAATCGCGAAGAAGAGAATAACACATATTTACTTGACATATGAGGTGTTTGAGCATTACAAAAGAAAACGAGCAACAGATGAAACATTCACGAAGAAGTCCGAACAGATGAGCGTGAATAGAAAGTTCGAGGTGGGAGGGTCGGGCATTGGTATTTCATTGCATAGCGCTGGAACTATATCGGCGAGACAGCATGGTGATACGTTGTTACATATACATACATAAATAGTTTCCTATGTAGATGAGCGCAAAAACTACTAATCCTGGAACTCGCTTGTAGGAGAAGAAGCTTAAACGTCGTCCCACACGTAAGGAGATGTTTCGACACCTCTACACTCATGGCCATGACGGCCAAACTTTCGTCGATCAGAGATCCGCGAAGATTGATGTAAGTAATATGAATTGCATATAAATAGTTTTCAAGATAACACATGTAGTACATCAATTTAAAAGAAAACATTAAAGTTAACTATTAGTTTATTAATTTAATGCAGACAGATGTTGGGACCGCTGAACTCACTATTAGCGGAGAGATTGGAGGAGATGTCTACCCAGTTCCCCGACACATCGATTGACAAGGATGCGGTTTATCTTGAGGTGGTGCCAAGAAGTCAAGGGACGTGTCTATGGATTAGGGTCACAAGGTTATCATCGCATCATATCTTCAAGGGAAGCAAGCTCATCTAGAGGACCAGTGTATGGACCTCATGAGTTGGAAGAGCTCCAGCGGGACCACCAGAGGTTGCAAGAAACATTGCTAAAGGAGCGAATGGAACGACAAGAACAAATGCAGAGGGACAAGATGGAACGCCAAGAAGAAAATTGAGAGATGCAGGACCGTTTAGCATGTATGGAGGCATTGTTGATGCAAAACCTTGTTATTAGGCCCCACGTGCCTCCGACACCGCGACCTCCACTATCACCAGCTACTGAGCGTTCTGGTCCTCAGAGTGACGACCAGCCTGGACATTTGACGACCGACGAGCACCGCCGAGTCCACCGTCACCTTCTTAGTTTGTGCACCTGGATGTCCACCAGCCTGGACATTGGACCGATCCACATAGAGAGCTACCTTGATGATAGACATCATCGTTTGGATGATCATGATAAGTTTATGTCGCAACTTATGCCGCCTCCGCGACCACCGTCACAGCAATAGTGATTGGATGTTCTATCTTTTTTTGATGGTGAGTTTTTTTATTACGAGTCAATGTATATCTTCACATTTTTTTCCTTCTAATGTAGTCGATGTGATTCTTCATTTGCAGGTATGTGCAGCGGTGGCATTTAGTATTGGTGTTGCTTACAAAGAATGAGTTGGCAAGACTTCTTTGTTTTTGCTGGGTAAGATATAATTACTTTACAACTCCCATGTTGAATTATATGTTTATTTTTCTACATCTAATGTTTTGGAGAATGGGGGTTGATTGAGATAGTATTTTGGTTTTAGAGAGACCAAGTGATTGTATTAGATAATAATGCCACTTTATGCTTTTTCATGCAAAAATTTTTAGGTAAAGTTTTTTTTAGAGTTAACATTTGTTGGTGTCAAAAGTTTTTACTAGCTAGTTTACCTTATGAATCTAATCAAGAAACCTTAATAAGTTCATATCAACTTTGACTTTTTGTTTGATGGAAGGTCATGTGTTGGGATATATGTGAATGGTGGGACTTTGTGGCATTAGAAATCGTCATGCTCTTATTTTTTTGCTCCGGTACTCCGTGTAGGGGGTGGCTAGGTGTTGCCCTTGTTGAGCTCGACAAGGGTAGTGTGCCCAACTCGGGCCCAATTCTGATTAGTTAAAAGAGAATGGAAATATATAATAGAATAATAGAAGTGGGTATGTGTTTTTGACAGAGCCTAATTTTTTTTTTTTTTAAGGAGGCCATGCTTTGTGTAGTGGATTAGGGAAAGGATGATTACACTGGGAATCTGATTCTAAATGTAACGACTCAGCATTATTTATGTTTGAGCTATTTAGATATTCTTTTTGCTTGGGTTGTGTAAATAATATGTATAGAAGGTATACTACGCCCTTCTTTTTGTAGATTGTACTATTTTTTTTTGTTAAATGCAACTTTCTTTATCAAAATTCTTTTTTTTTTTTTCGGAAGTCCTTGTCGAGATTATATTTTTGAAAAAACCTTGTTGTGATTAATTTAAATATCTATATAATTGAGTGCCCAATTGTTGCTCCATTTTCACACTCTAAACTTGAAATCCTTAATCTAATAATTTTCTTTCTCATTATTCATCATTTGTTATTTCCATCGTTTCTATTATTGTTCAATGTTAAAATTGGATGTGATGTTATTTTAATTTGTGTTGGAATATTTTGGTTGCATGTCGAATAGTGTTGATGTTCCTTATAATTTTCAGGATTTGATGGGATACACTCTGCTAGCTAATAATTTGTATAGTGTTATCTATGTATCGTGAAAGAATGCTATCGGAGTGTTTTGTACACATTGTATGTATTTAAATTTGTATAGCCAGCTTGTGTAGTTGTTTGTCGATTGTTGTATAATGTTGATTTTGATAATATACATACATCTTTCCAATTTTTGTAATATTATTAGCTTTTAAATTGTTTTGACATATTTTACTGCATGTTTTTCTTTTACTATTTATTGTTTATAATTTTTTTTGAAAAAATTACCATTCAATAATTAGCGACAACTCAGCGCTGTCGCTAATTTGTCACAAGGTGTCTTTGCTGATCACCGCACCATCAGCATGACGCTTTCATTAAAAGCAACAAAGTTACGATAGGCACGTCTGTGCTGACTAGACTTCAATCAGCAACATACGTGTTTCTGTTGTTGTTCAGCGACAGATGTTTGTCACAAATCTGTCGCTCAACAGCAACATAATACCTTTTCTGTCGCTGGGGTGCACCAGTAACAAAGAATTTACCAACAACCACTATCTATCGCTGATTTGTTGCAGAGTGGTTTAGCGACAGAACCGTACCAACTCAGCATCAGATTAGTTTGTTGCTAAATTGGTTCTTTCTTGTAGTGAAAAGAAGAAAAAAAGCAAAATAAGCAGATGATGTCTTTTTTTTTCTTCGATGAGAGGGTGACTTATTTTTGACATGCAATTGTTGATGTCCTTTAATTTCTACATTGATATTTAACACACAAAACAAAGAAAAACAAATAACAACAACAACAACAACAAGAAGATAATATTAGTCTCAAATTAATCGAAGTCGATTATATGAATAAAACTTTTTTATTATGCTCAATTAAGTGCAATTCATGATGAAATTTCCAAACCATTCACACTATAGACATTGAAAGGAAATGGATTGTCTGCCAAATGTGTGTACATAATGAGTCATCCTAGTGTTAAAACACAATATTAAAAGCCTGCGATGCCAAAGTGACTTCAACATTAAAACTAGAAAAATTTACCAAAGTACACATGTTTTTAATTTTAATGAGGAAAACAGGGGTGAAATGTAGTTATTTCCGGGAACTAGGCAATAACGCCTATTGGAAAGGCGCCATCTACGTGGCATGTTTTTTTTCTGATGTGGACACATGGATAGCGCCTTTTCAAATGGCGCTATCCATGTGTCCGGGCAACGTGGCATGCACTACATCGATAGCGCGCCGCTCGCGAAGCGCGCTATCGTGTACATGTCCACGTCGACATGTCCATGTGGACCGACGTGGACAGATTACACTGATAGCGCCTTCTGTGAAGACGCTATCAGTGTCCACGTGGACAAAATAGGGTTTTCCCTGTCCACGTGGCGTGACATAGGGGCGCAGATAGCGCCTTCTCAAAAGGCGCTATCTGCACCCCACTGTCGTCTTCCCGAAACCGACGCAGAGAATATATTCTCTGCGTTGGTTTCGGCTTTACAGTGGAGGGAGGGTAGGGGTAGGGGTTAGGGGGTGGTAGGTCACGGGTTTACTGTGGAGAGTGGGGTGGGTCGGCTATTTAAGGAGGGGAGGGTGGGAGCGATCCGTGGAGAGAGACACCGAGGAGGGAGGAAGAAGAGAGGCGACGGTGTTGCGAGAGAGCGGCGGCGGTGCATGCGCGCGCGGAGACGGAGGAGAGAGGAGGTGCGGCGGGGTCACCGGAGCAAGGAGCGGCGGCTCTCAAAGCGACGGCTGCGCGAGTGGTACGTGGAGGAATTCGCGTGGATGTGGTACGTGGAGGAAGAACAATGGTTCGAGCGGGGGGAGGGATCTCTGCGCGACAACGAGAGGAAGGAGGAGCGGCGGCGGCGTATATACACATCGTCCGGCGGTGGAGTGGAAGGAGGAGGTAATTAAGTTTGTTTAAGTTAGTTAAGTTTAGTTTAGTTAGTTTGTTTAAGTTAGTTAAGTTTAGTTTAGTTAGTTTGTTTAAGTTAGTTAAGTTTAGTTTAAGTTAGTTTAGTTTTAAGTTTAGTTAGTTAGTTTAGTTAATTAAGTTTAGTTAATTAAGTTTGTTTAAGTTAGTTTAGTTAATTTACCGAAGGATGAGGTATGTTTAGTTAATTAAGTTTGTTTAAGTTAGTTTAGTTAGTTTAGGTTAGATGTTTAGTTTAGGTATTGGTGGTTAGTTTAGTTAGTTAAGTTTGTTTAGTTTAGTTTAGTTTAGTATAGGTATTTATGTTTGTTAAGGTTAGTTAGTTTAGTTTGGTTAGTTTAGTTTAGTTAGTTTGTTTAGTTAGTTAAGTCAATTAAGTTACGTTATTTTTGGTCTTTAGGTTAGTTAGTTTACTTAAGGTAGTTTGTTTAGTTAACTAAGTTTGTTTAAGTTAGTTTAGGTAAGTTTATGTATTAGTTTGGTTAGTTTAGTTTAGGTAGTTGAGGTATTTAGGTTAGTTTAGGTAAGTTAGTTTAGTTAATGTAGTTTGTTTAGTTATCACAATGTTGCAAGATATGTTTGCCAAATTTGTTTAGGTTAGTATAGTTTAGGTTCTTTAGATTGTTAATATATAGTGACATAGGTGTTGTTAATTCGCAAATCAATATTGAATCGCAATTACACCTAATTGCATGCGTGCTAATAAGAAGCTAGAATTACTATATGATGTGAAAGTAATAGAGAGACGCCAGTTTTAACACGGCCAACCATGTGCATCCCTGATTCAACGCATGATTCCCCCATGATGCACCTACCTCCAATACACAAAACTGCACAAACATATATGTTCTATTTTATGTTAAGGAAAGCCCCAAAATTTATG
Source organism: Stephania cephalantha (assembly GCA_039657325.1). Taxonomy (NCBI): domain Eukaryota; kingdom Viridiplantae; phylum Streptophyta; class Magnoliopsida; order Ranunculales; family Menispermaceae; genus Stephania; species Stephania cephalantha. The sequence goes on along the minus strand of CM077573.1, from coordinate 8,524,007 downwards.
AATCCATATATATAGTAGACTAAGCTCATTTAGACTTTGAATTCGTTGCGATCCACTTAAGTTTCATGAACAAATCTACAATTTTGTGTTTTTTTTTTGGATATGTTTACATTTTATTAGGTTATTTTAGGTTACGTTTGGTTCACATAGTTTGGGTAATTTATTTTAGATTAGGTTACGTTAGTTAATTAACTTACTCGAGGTTAGTTTTCATTTATTATTTGGGTACATGTTTGCTACTAAGTTACTTGGGTTAGTTAATTGTGATTAGTGTACTTAAGGTCTGTTGTTGGGCAATTTTAGGTTGGTACTGCTCCTTAATTAGGTTTCAAGAATTTATTTGGTTAATGCTGATAACTGAGCTTATATATATATATATATATATATATATATGCAACTTCGAGTTGTTATGTATTTGAAAATAATGTACAGGATTTTCATGTTGCCATAACTAAACAGATGGATATGCTTTAACTCATTTTTTACTTGTTTTAATATATGAATGGGAAATAAGTGGACTATTAGACACGTACACTCAAGTGAGGTTGTTATATGAAATGTTACAACTCGGATAGAGAAGTAGCTATTATATAGGTGTAATGTTTTATAACATGACGGGTAATTGATAAGAAGAAAATTGTCTTATTTTCTATCTACGTTTTCAAAACATTATTGAGGACATATAGTCCAACTCTATCCTAAATATACCATCTTTGTTCTGTTGCTACGGGTAATTGGTTATTTTATGTTAGATTAGGCTAACTTAGTTAGTTAAGTTACTTGAGGTTAGTTTTCATTTATTATTTGGGTTAGTTAACTGTGACTAGTTTACTTCAGTTCTGTTGTTTAGCAATTTGAGGTAAGTACTGTTAGTTAGGTTAGGTTTGTTAGTTGAGTTAGGTTAGGTCAGGTTATGACTCATTATTTGGGTAAAGGTTTACTTTTATTTGCTTAGTTTAGTTTTCTTATAGCAGATTTATTATACTCTTTGTGTTCTAAACTAACGAAAATACAATGTTATTGCAGGAATATTACATTGAAGAGGAAAAGCGGAGGAAACAAGTAAGTTCATTAATTTAGTATTTTCATAATTATTTATTTAGGTTAGGTTATGATTTGCATGATATATAGGGACATAGGTATTGTGTTTATGAAGAATGGTTGATATGTTTATTTATTGAACGTTATTACACAGAAAATGTAAGTGCGAAAGAATGAGTATGCTCTGTAGTTGCGCTATTATTGCGATCTTCTACATCAGAAAGTTCGATTGCGCTTTATCACCACATGATTGTCAACTATTTCCCTTAACAAATTTGTGCATTTGTCTGTAACATTTTTACATCAAAGTTCGCAAACTTATGTAGGTCATGTCACAAAGAAACATCCCTTTTCTATTGTATGCGTACGGCTCCATTGTTAATGGGGTAAATGGCATCGCGTACAGCTCACCCCCATCAGCAGTGTTGATGGTTAAGTTTGGGTCGAGTGCCCGTGAAATGATGGATGACGTGTGTAACGCGTTCACTATCTCATCAACGGAGACTATAGTTCAGATGACTTATCGCCACATGATAATCCTCCCCGGAGGCTCACAATATTTCGTTCCTGTGTTGTTGCATGATTCGACATACGTCGACTTCATGTGGGAGACGGTGGACAATTTACCTATAACTGCACCGGTAGATATATATTTAACATTTGAGCCAATCGACTCAGTTCAAAATCGTACGATTCATACATAAGTTCGTCATGAACGCGACGACACTCCAGACGCAGCTTTAATGTTGGAAAGGCTACATATGCAAGCCCCACCCTAGGTGAGGTCGTGGAAGAGGGTTGGTTAGTCCATTACATGAAGATATTAATGCCTCTAATGACGATGAAGATAATGAAATTGATGAGGACATACGTCCCAACGAAGAAGCTCCATCGATTGCCGTTTGGGATGACGTTAATGTTTGCACGGATGATCCAAGATATGAACCTCCGGCGCGAGAATGTCGAAGATGATGAGCAATTTGCTATCGATGAAGAGATTTTGTTGGAGGAAGCTAGTGACGATGAAGTTCACCAACCAATACCGAGATATAACAAAATCGATTGGAAGGTTGCTAATTCAACTGCGACCCAACATTCCCGTAAGCAAACTTGGGGGGACATGTCTAACTTCGATTTGGAGATAGGGATGTGTTTTGACAATAAAAACGACTTACAACATGTCGTTAAAGTGTGGCATGTTAATAGACATTGTCAATACCATGTGATGGAATCGACTACAACTACGTGGGCGATTAAGTGCATATTTCCACAACACGGGTGTATGTGGCGTCTTCGCGCGTGTTTGCGAAAGAAAACACTATTATGGGAGATAACACAGTTAGACGTACCGCACACGTGTATTAATCCCGACGTACAACGCGGTCATGCCCAACTTGACGCCAACATGATTGCGCGAGAGATCCAAAGCGTCGTCAAGAGCGATCAAGGTATCACGATCAAAGCATTACTAGAAATAATTAAGGGAAAATACGGACACGAAGTCAGCTACAAGCGAATGTGGGATACCAAAAGGAAAGCAATTGCATGGGCTTTTGGAGATTGGGATGAGTCGTACGCTCAATTACCAAGATGGTTGGCGGCTGTGAGGAGTAAGAGTCCGGGGACAAGAATCGAGTGGTCACATAGACAATGGCATGATGATGAAATAAGAACTGCGTCTCCTCAATTTTGTCGGGTTTTTTTTTGCATTTGAAGCTTCAATACATGCTTTTAAGTTTTGCAGCCTCTCGCTTCGATTGACGCGACATTCCTATATGACAAATACAGTGGGAAACTAATGATTGCGATCTCTGTTGATGGAAATGGACACATATTACCAGTTGCATTTGTCGTTGCAGAAACCGAATCAACTGATTCGTGGGGGTGGTTTTTGCGGATGTTGCGCAAACACGTGACAGATAGAGAAGGCATTTGCGTTATTTTTTATCGTCACCCTGGCATTTTGGAGGTGGTCAACACCCCAATCAACGGCTTTTGTCCCCCTAAAGGGTACCACCGTTATTGCTTGCGACACTTGCTTAGTAATTTCGACACCCACTTCAAAAATGACCCCTTGAAAGTACTCATTGGTCGAGCAGCTGTTCAACATCAAGAACGAAAATTTAATGCGTGCATGGAGCGTTTCACATACTTATCTTCACGAACGCCGGCATGCCTGCAATATGTCAATGACATCCCCAAAGAACTCTGGACTCAATCGCACGACGGAGGCATGCGGTACGGATGGATGAATTCTAATGGTGTTGGTATGTACGATATACAATTTATGTTTTGCACTCAAATACAATAAATATTCGACGAACCAATATTATTTACTCGAGTTTCATCGGCAATTGCAGAGTGTTTTAATGGGGTCTTGAAGGGGGCTTGATTCTTGCCAATTACGGCGTTGACTCAGATGATATACTACATATTGGTGACGTACCACGATCAACGCAACCAGGAAATCAATGAGGCAATCTCAAACGGACAAGCATACACGGAATATGTCATGGAGGCACTCACGAAAAATGAGAAATCCGCAAGGAGGCATCACGTCACGTTGATCAATCGAGACAATTGTGAGTTCGAAGTGCAGACTGGAAGACATGGAGATCGCATGCATAAAGGCAACAACACACAAGTCGTCATCTTAAAGGACCGGGTGTGCAGTTGTAATAAATGGCATTCGTTTGGTTTCCCTTGCTCACACGTGTTAGCAGCATGTGCGTTTATTCGAGTGAGCTACGCGCAGTTCATCGAGCCATACTATAGGATAGATGTGTACGCACAATGCTACTCCTACAAATTTAAGGCTATCCCAGATGAGAAGTATTGGCCGACTTTTGGGACGAAGATCATACCCGACCCCAGGTGCAGACGTGGCCGAAGGAGGCCTAAGGGATCGCGAAGACATACCGAGATGGATCTTCCTAATGTCCAAAGACCTATGCGATGTGGGATATGTCATCAAGAAGGACATAGAAGAACAACATGTCCAAATAAAGACCGTCAACGAGTCCCAACTAGGAAGAACCGGTGTGGTATTTGTCGTTCAGATGGACATAACAAAAAAAATTGTCCAAGCAGACCTCAACCATCCAATGAAAACCTATAGTCGATTTTGTATAATGTGTGAAGTAACTTAAGTTCGTACATATGTTGATTTTGAGCATTTACGCAGTTGTTTTTGTGTGAACATTTATTAAATACTTATCGTATGGTTTCGTAAAACACTCATTTTCTTTTTCTAACATTCATTTGTAGTTGTCTTGCAATGGATCCAGGACCTTCAGATCCATCACTATTGCAACTCCAATCTACTTACACAGATCAACGCGAACCTGGAGGGCGAGAGTAAACTGTTTAACTTGAATACGTCAAATTTACAAAGAATAATGTATCAAATACATACATTAATACATTATCAATTACAAGGTGTACGAAACAATGCGTGCACGTCGAACACGTGGGGTCGTTGATCGAACGATGCGGATCATTCTAGGATGATCCCATATCTTCGTTCAAGTGGGTTATGGGATATCCCGGGTAGCATTTTTCAGCCTTGATTGGGCTTTGATTACTGCGTTTGTAGAGAGATGGCGCCCGAGACGCATAGATTTCACACGCATTGTGGGGAGTGCACAATTACACTCCAAGACGTGCATGTACGACTTGGATTACCTATCGAAGGTATGCATGTGACGGGAACGACAGAGCGCGACTATGCTTGATGTCTGCGAGAGGCTACTTGGACGAACTCCTGGTGGAGATGACGTCGTTGGTTGTAAACTTAAGGTCGATTGGCTTGAGCGTAACGTACCAAAGCAATAGATGATGATAGCGATGAGGAGTCGGTCCAACGTTACGTTCGATCGTACATACTACAACTCATCGGTGGTTGTCTTTTCACCGACAAGTCCAATCGATTCGTACATTTGATGTTCCTACCATTCTTTGGAGGATTTCCAAGTAGCTGGACAATATAGTTGGGGAGTGCATGTTTGGCTTATTTGTACGGGGAGTTGTGTCGCGGATCTCGCGTAGGGGGCATGAGGTTGTTGGCGCCTCAATTCTTGTACAACTGTGGGCATGGGACGATTTTCATTCATATCATCATGCGGCGCTGCGTGTTTCTAGAGCTCAGCAATGAACGGTGGATAACCAAAATATGCTTATGGACGTTCCACTCGGACACAGGTATTAAAGTCGATTTGTCATTAATTTGCTAAACAATCTTGTCCAATTTCATTTATCTTAACTTATTGTTTTCTACACATATGACTCGATGCATTTTCGATTTCACAAAGTGCGACGCACGTCGTATCGGCTTACCGCGATGCACTCGACTCGTAAAGGCATGAGGATGATGTGGTATGGAAACCATATACTGAACTCATGGGGTCTCTTCCCGATTACTGTACTAACGGTCACGGTAGTTGGCTTTCGACGTGTCCCCTTATTTGTTTCCGCATAGTCGAGTGGCATCGACCGGAAAGGGTTATGAGACAATTCGGCATGGTACAAGTGGTGCCACCAAATTGTGCTTACGATGCCCAACTGCACCGCCTCGAATTGCGTGGACATCATCATGAAAATTGGGTGACTTTTCACGCAAGCTACATACACATGTGGGAAAATCGTGGGGACACCATTGCGACAGCAGCACTTAATGAAGGGCACGATCATGAAGACTACATGACGTGGTATCGCTCGGTCACTAGGAGATTCATTGGACACGACGGGGCGTTACGTGACTACACGGTAATCTTCTAACTCTTACTTTTCCTCGAACAGCTAATATCTTATATTGCGTGCTTTGAGCTCATATTTTTTGTACATCAGCGTAACTTGGTGCATCGACTGAGGCGAGTGTTTATTGAGGATGGGTACGAGCAAGGTCTTGCTTTGCGCTTGATGAAGGGATTAAAATTTTAGACGAAGATGAAAGGCAAAGGTCTAATCTTTCGCATGACGGAATTGACGTCGAACAAGACGTAAATGAGGATAATGAACAGGAAGATGAAGAAGACGTCAGGGCGAAAGAAACATAGAGGTGAGAAGAAGACGAACACGACCAGAGATCGCGCGGGAACGCACCGACGTCCTCGTCCACCACGTCCATCTACTCGGGACCGAGATTGGTGGAGAGGGTAGCGAGACGTTCTCCTCCAAAGACGTTCATCTCGTTCGAGAGCGAGTAGAACAGAGACTGTTGGCGAGAGTAGCCAACGATCATCCCCACCAACTCATTCTTCTCATGGGTACATTCCTGCATCGTCCACACCCCAAGCAGAACCTCAAATGTTTGTACCCCGGCCGCCGTTCGTGAATCTTCCTCCTTACCATTTTGATCCTTACGCACTGGGTCGTCGTCTTCATATGTGGACCATGGAATGCCTCATCCTCAAATGTATTTGTCACTGCCTCAATACATGCCTAGTCCATATACTCCTACTCCTTATAATTACAATATGCCATATAGTGGAGATCCCTCATTCATGAACTTGTTGACCATGTCGCAGCCTCATGTTCCTTTCCCCCAACCCCATACAGGAAGCTAGTATTTTGGGATGGTTCAACCTCCTATTTTTTGGAGCATCGATGCGAGAGGTGAGTCGAGTGAAGCACCAGAGGAAACGCATCAATCTACTCGACGTGATTCAATGCAAGACCAGCTACCTCAACAATCTCAACCGGATGTACAAACACATCGTCCAACTAGACAAATAGTACGTCCGGTTTGCATCACCGAGCAACAACGTCAACGTAACCGTCGGAATAGACCTGCATGATGAGTTCTCTTGATGTCATGATGATTTGTAGATAGCTTATATTTTGGGTTCACGTAGTACGTGTATACAACCTTCTCATTCCATAAACTTATTTCTCATGTTTTTCATATTATTATAATGTCGTATCTGTTATTACTCTTCAATATTCCATAACATAAACTCATCACTGTGAAAGATATATATATATATACCTCGAAACATTAGAAGATTCGAACTTATAAGAGTAATTTTGCGGTAGAAAAAGGTTGGTGAGGTGCATTAAATGAGAGAAAGGCGGATGGTGAGGTGCACTAATCGCAGTAAAGGTATAAGAGTTATTTAGCAGTAGAATTGAATTTTTTTTAAGATTGAATTTTTCGTTAGAGCGCCTTACGTAAAAGGTGGGGTGCGTCTAGCTTCGCTCATGTGCTTTCGTATAGGTAGGATTTGTGTATCATGCACATATCGAAGAGTCTAGGGTACGGTATCCAAGTTCTTGAAGTGATTGACTGAAAGTTCGATGTTTAATCAATAAATTTAATCAATCTTATTGATATTATAATCATTTAATTGAAGAAAACTCTCAATCCGAATCATATGAAAGAATATAAATAGAGGGACTTCAATGTGAGTATGGCTAGGGCAGAGCTTTACCAAGTAATTTGTTTAGTTTGTTAAGTGAGTTTAGGTTATATGTTTAATATGAGTCGAGTGGTTAGCTTAGTTACTTAGGTGTAGGAGGTTTGTTCACATTAGTTTAGTTTGGTTAGGTTAATTAGCTTAGTTAGTTAAGTTAGTTTAGTTTAGGTGTTGAGGTTAGTTTAATTTCACGAATTTGAGTTAGGGTATGTTCGTTAATGTGGTTGCGTAGAGTTTAGTTTAGTTAATTTAGTTTACATAGTTAGGTTAGGTTAGGTTAGTCGAGTTTAGTTCACATAGTTACGTTAGGTTAGGTTGTTAACAAGTAACTACTTGGTTGTTTGTTTAGTTTCGTTTGGTAGTTTAGGTAATCGTTTTTTGGTTGTTTGTTTAATTAGTTAATTTAGTTATTTTAGTTTAGTTAGTTTGTATTGTTTAGGTGGTTAGGTTAGTTACGGTTAGTTAGTTTAGTTTGGTTAGTTCCATTTAGTTAGGTTAGTTAGTTTAGTTTGGTTAGGTTAGGTTAGTTTGGTTAGTTAGTTTAGTTAGGTTAGGTTAGTTAAGGTTAGTTAGTTAAGGTTAGTTAGTTAAGGTTACTTAGTTTAGTTAGTTTAGTTAAGGTTAGTTAGTTTACTTAAGTTAGTTAAGGTTGGTTAGTTCCATTTAGTTTGGTTAGGTTAGTTAAGGTTAGTTAGTTTAGTTAGGTTAGTTAAGGTTAGTTAGTTTAGTTAGGTTAGTTGTTTTATTTTACATTTTAGCGAGAAAAATTTGGAAGTATCTTGCAACTACTTGTGTGCAAATTTCCTTTCCGTAGCTTGGAAGTGTCAACTTCAGATTTTTGATATTTTTTGTCACTAATTTATGAGAACAAATTGCAAAACTACTTTACCTTTTAGTTTAAACCCAACAAAATAAGTGTGGTTTTCTTTTTTTTTTTTTTCTCTAAAACTAGGCTATCTCGTCTTTCCAACAGTGCTATTAGTTGCGTAGATTTTTTCCGTTGACGTGGCGCTATCCGTGAAACACAGTCCACGTAGGACGCGTGGACATGAGCCGCCCGAAAGTTGATTTAACTTATTGGTTAATTTGCTATGAACACTTATGTAAAATCCAAATAATTCGAGTCATTGTGGGTAAGTTCGTTTCTTTCTAACCCTGACGAGTTGATCTAGTGGTAAGGTGAAGGTAGGACTATGTGGGTTAGGTGCACGATCTTAAGTTCGATTCCCCACGGCTGCCAATTGTTGGGCCTGATTGTCTACTTCGGCAATCTTAGGGTAAATACAACTATTTAAATCTAGATACACAGGGTTAATCAAAAAAAAAAAGTTGGTTTCTTTTTATACAAAATTAAACTCCTCCTATGCATATTCAAAATTGGTTGTCATTGTCGAGATCGCTCAACTACGACGACGACGGCCAGCAGCGAGGACGAAGCGGCCGAGGACAACGCGGTCCAGTAGCTCGCGGTGACGGCCAGCCAATGTGGCAATGCAACGCAAAGAAGAACGCAAGCAGCAGAGAGGTCGCGGACCAGCGGCACACGGCTGGCGACGGACAGCGCGAGTCCGATTGGTGAGGTGGCGGTGAGGTGGCGCGCAATTGTATAGATAGCGCATTTTCAAAATGCGCTATCTATACAATTGGCCCGACACGTCACCGCCACCTCACCGCCACATCACAAACTGCACAAATAGGCAATAACGATTTTTCAAAAGGCGTTATTGGATGTGTGTGACGTGGCGATGATGACGCGGTGATGTGGCAGATCGATTGTATGGATAGCGCCTTTTCAAAAGGCGCTATCCATACAATTGTAACGCCACGACACTGCCACCTCACCGCCACGTCACACACACCAAATGCAATGACGCTTTTTCAAAAGGCGTTATTGCCTATTTCTGTTATTTCAAACTACACCACCCTTATTTTGTGAAATAAATTGTAAAGGTGCTCTACTTTTGGAAAAACACCTTAAAACTATGTGCGCTGTTTCACTTTATTTTCATCCTTTCTGACTCTTCGACTTACCAATCCAATAGTACTGTACTTGAAAGGTTTTCGTGTAGTAAAGACGGTCCTGCTCCTCTAACACATAACTGTACCACTCACTGTTCACCGATATCAAAATCATTAGGCCTTGCCCCATCGTCCGATCGCTGCTCATATTGTACCTTCACGATACGATCCTTTGCAGTCTATGATACGCCAAAGATTTCTCTTTTAATAATATAATATCCTTTTAATTATACATTAACTTACAAATAACGCATCTCGATGTATATCTTTATTTGTTCCTCTCCTCACCATTAATGAGCCGGCCGTCATCGTAATTATTACCAGCAATGAAGCTCACCGAGGTAAATGTAAAACTTCGTTACGAAAACGAAAGATGATAAGCCAGAAACTTGAAAAGGCGGTTTCATTTACCAGGGGGCAAAACCGTCATTCAACCAACCACGGTAAAAAAAATACTATCTATTTGCCCACGATTAATTTTTGAATGCTAAGTTAATCAATTTCATTTTCATATCCTTAGGATGTACCTTTATTGTGTGTGTACGAATCTTAATGCAAAATGAAGGGACATAAACAAGCATGTGCTAAAAGTACGTGACTCAATCCATTCCCATACTCGAAACGCTTCTACTCACTCACACTATTTAAGTGCTCTCTCCATTACCATCCTCCGACCCTCCACCAGACAAACACCATGTCTTCGACACACACCAATCTTCTCTTCTTCTTCCCCAATCAATCACTGCTCACCGACCTGACCTACGAACTCTCAATCTGCGCAGTCGTCCTCATCACAGCCGCTTTCGCGTTGTGGCTCGCACCAGGTGGGCTCGCGTGGGCTCTCACCCGAGCCCGACTCCGCAACCCAGTTGCGATCATTCCTGGGCCATCTGGGGTCCCTCTCTGCGGCCTCCTCTACGCCTTCACCGGCCCAACAGCCCACCGAGCCCTAGCGCGCCTCGCCCGCACCTTCAACGCTCTCCCACTCATGGCCTTCTCTATCGGCCTCACTCGCTTCGTCATCTCCAGCAACCCCGACACCGCGAAAGAGATACTCAACAGCTCGGCCTTCGCTGACCGCCCCGTTAAGGAGTCGGCCTACGAGCTCTTGTTTCATAGGGCAATGGGGTTCGCTCCGTACGGGGATTACTGGAGGGTTCTGCGGAGGATTTCTTCGACATATCTGTTTAGTCCGAAGAGGATTTCCGCGTTTTCCGGCGTTCGCGGCGCAATTGGGGATGAGATTGTGGGGGAGATCAGGAAGGCTATGCTGATGGATGTAAAACAGGAGATAGAAGTTAGACGCTTTTTGCATTTTGGTTCATTGAACAATGTCATGAAGAGTGTGTTTGGTACAAGATATAATTTTGGTGGTGGTGTGGGTGATGGGACTGTGCTCGAGGAGTTGGTGAGTGAAGGGTATGAGTTGCTTGGGACGTTCAACTGGAGTGATCACTTTCCTTTGTTGGGATTGTTGGATCTTCAAGGGGTGAGGAGAAGGTGCAGAACGTTAGTTTCTAAAGTGAGTGTGTTTGTTGGAAATATCATTGAAGAGCACAGACTGATGAGAAGGAAAACAAACAGTGGTGGTGCCTTGAAAGAAACCGAAGAAGGGGATTTCGTTGATGTTTTGCTTGATTTAGAGAATGATGGAGAAGGCCTTTCGGAGTCTGATATGATTGCAGTTCTTTGGGTGAGTTTTTTAATTTAATTAATTTTGTGTTGATTGACGTATAGTCTTGATGTCAACTTCTTTTAAATTCTTCGCTCCACAACATTCATGACATTTTGTCGTTTTTCATGACAATGAAATGGCTCATGCAGAATGGGTGCCGATTCATTTGTTGGTTGGTGCGGTGCAGTTTGTACATGAGTTGCATTCTACTTCTGAGTTTTAGCTGTTTTGTATTCATATCATTTGGCTCACATACACCGTACAATGGTGTTAGATTTGATCGAAATAAGTTTCACACGAATTTAAAGGGAATTTATACTATACATTACATATAACAAAAGCATATACTGAAAGAATGTTAAAAAAAAAATTCGTTGTTAAAACTATCATTTATCAAATGGTCATGTTTCCTCAACTTTTTAACAACCTTTACAGTAAAGATAAAATTTCAAGAGTATTATATAATATACTACATTGGAAGTCCACGTGTGGTTGTAGTAAATATTGTGGTGCCTAGTGGACAAAAAAAAATGATTTGTTAATTAACACAGTACTTTTTTTGGGTGTGCTATGTATGATCGATCAGGAGATGATTTTCAGAGGCACTGATACAGTTGCCATACTTTTAGAGTGGATTCTGGCTAGAATGGTACTGCACCCAGATATACAATCCAAAGCACAAGCTGAAATCGACCGTTGCGTAGGAGGGCACCGACCGGTATCGGATTCCGACCTGCCTAATCTCCCCTATCTCCAAGCCATTGTGAAGGAATCCCTCCGAGTGCACCCTCCAGGGCCACTACTGTCATGGGCCCGACTCGCAATCCACGACGTTCACATCGGCAACAACTTCATCCCTGCTGGGACTACGGCCATGGTGAACATGTGGGCAATCACCCATGACGAGAATGTGTGGTCTGAGCCCAACGTGTTCAAGCCCGAACGTTTTTTGAACGAAAATGTGGGGATTATGGGGACTGATCTGAGATTGGCTCCTTTTGGTGCTGGAAGGAGAGTTTGTCCTGGAAAGGCAATGGGTTTGGCTACTGTTCATCTTTGGTTGGCTCAGCTGCTCCAAAACTTCAACTGGGTGGCTTCTGATCATGGTGTGGACTTGACTGAGTGCCTTAAATTGTCTATGGAGATGAAGAAGCCTTTGATTTGCAAGGCACTTCCGAGGACTACTTCTTGTTGAAGTCTTCATCAGTATAAAGTTGCTAACATGGTTTGAACTTAATTTGAAGGGTTGTTGTGGGTGCTGAGGATTTTGTTGTTTCTCAGTGCTTTTGGGCCTCAAGTACTGCACGTGTGGGTTTTGGTCAGATGAAGTTAGGTTTTCTTGACCTAGTTTAGGTTGTTAATTAGGCTGCAGCTAGGTTAGTTCATCAGGTTCTTGTTTGTGTTGAATAGCTAGCTAGGGTCTTAATTAGCTTAAGGAAGTAGTGTTTAATTAGTTCTTGATCAGTCGTTATATGGGTTGTTGCTCTACATGCATGGATACATACAAGTACTATATATTTGTGTACTGCACTGTATACAACTTTTGACACTAAATATAATATGATATGATATGATATGATATGGTCTTCATGGAAACAATACATAGGCTTCAAATTTACATGTTCTGATTTTTGCTTTAGCATTAGCAGCTGTAAAGGGTTCTTCACATTATTAGTTTTTGGCAGCTTTTGTCCTAAAGAAATTGATGGTCATGAATAAGTTTTAACGATCATGGTCTAAAGATTCTATTCGTTGATAATACAACAGTTTTTGGATTGTAAGGACCATCTGGGGATTCCCACCCCACCGTATCCTATGCCTCATTGATCTTATAACTTAATCTTTTAGTGTTTAGGGTTTAGAAAACGTTTCGGTAAGGATAAATTTACTTGGTCTCATGAGTTCGAATTTATATGAGGTTTTTAAAATTTTTGTAAATATTTAAGAGCTATCAAAAAATTTTTACAAGTGATCGTGGTTGCTTTATTAATTGCTCGAGGATGTAGGCATAAAGTATTATTTAGTCTTTACCTTTCAAGTTTTCCTTGATTTCGTGCGCAAACTTTTATTAGTCTCTCTACTTTCATTTATCTCTATTTTGTGTACTTTTGTGAAGGATGGAAAACAACGGTAGCGGTTTACGAAAAATTAACGGGCGATTCACTACTGATTCATCAATCTAAAAAAAATAGATTATAAATTGTTTTCTTAGTAATTGTTGTTCTCCATTCTTAAGAAAATTACTAAAAGTAAAGAGAGTTCATAGACAAAAAATAAATTGATACAAGTTTGATGACCAAATCAACAAAAACTTAAAGTTCATGACCAAAATGATACTTTATGCCTTTTGTTAAACACTAGTGGGTATAGATTGGTGATACTCCTCGGTTTACTCTTTCGAACAAGAAGATTGTTGAAAATTTTGTTGTGGTTGGTTTGATGCTGGTTTCATATTTGGCTAAATTAATTTTGTTGCCATATAATTTTGAGCAACTTTCTGCGAGAATAGAATTAAAAATTATCTAATGAGTTTTTTTACATATAAGTGAGGGTATCCGAGCCGCGTTGATTAATGGGGATTCGACTAATCCCTTGAGGGTTAAGAAGGTGTCCCTACTACTAACCCCAAAGGTTCATCACGATATTGCCTTAGAGTTATTAAGGCTTTGTTTGATTGGACAGTAAAGGAAAATGTTCCAAGGTGAATGACAAATTCCATGGAAATGACATTTTCATGCGTTTGATAACCAAAATTTTATCGCGAAATATTTTCTCATAATTGTTAATTTTCCATATTAAGACTCATATATTTTTCTACTTATTATTGTGGGCAAATTGAGTTTTCTATTAAGAAAATGTGAATTTCCATGTTAAGATATATTAAACTTATAGTTTCATTACAAAAATTAATATATGTAATAAATATGGTAAGTTTTCATATTTATTTGAAAAACTTATAGGTGAGTTTTGTAAGAAAAAGTTTTATACGTGCAATTAAACACATATAAGAAAATTTTCTTTTGAACATTTGTTGGGGAGAATTTTCTTAAGAAATTTTTTTTTTCATATGAAACATTTTTTTTTTTTAATCAAACACGGCTTAAGTTCAAAGCCACGCAATTGTCGGGAATGGTTTCGTGTTCTTAACATGAATTTTTAGTGCTGTAGTGTGTATGAATGGACGAAAAATGAAATTAAACATTGTAATTTTCTTGACAAAAAGAGTAGATATAATAGTGAGATAGGCTTGGTTAAGTAGACTCGAGTAATTACAAGTGACTGAAACTTGTTTGTGGAAAACATTGGCAACAGGATTAAAATTTAAATCTTCATTACAGCGAACAGTTGGGAGTGGATTAGTCTCGTCAAAAGCCAGTCCAAGAGATACCTAGATTATAGATTTTTTTTCCCATGAGGGACATCTTCCTAGCTCGTTTGTGGATTGAATGTAGGTCTGCCTCAAATGGCACCTCATGCACATCCTTGGGATATATATCATAACACTGGATACTCTATTCCTGTCTCTTTATTCTCTCACCCTTTGTTGAGCTGCTTTATACCCTTTTTTTTATTACATTTGTGTTTAATATAAACTTATAAGATTCCTTTGAGACCTATGTATATAATATATATAGTCTTTCTCTCTGCTTTACATATCTATATTCATTTCTTGTTATTTTGAATGTGCAACTTTGATTGCTCCAAATGATTAGAGAATAAGAACCCTTGTACCAAACAATGATATGGGTCATCTCTTTTGTGGGGATCCAAATCCTTGAAAGAATATATTGTTTTATAGGAAAAGTTGTGCGCAGTAAAAGCTTTTCTGCTTTTTTTTTTTTTTTTCTTCTCTCATAAAAAAGAGTTGATGCATTTGCCACATTGAATATCCAAAGACATAATATTTGCAACTTGCATTCATTGCTTCCTCTTGTTCATTCTCATCCACTTTTATAGCTAGGAAGGTAATGCTTTCCCTCGATTGGTGGGGGGCATCATATGTAATGTGCACGAATCACACACACACACATATATATATATGCTGTACTGTACATCTCGAGAAGCATCGGACGTGTCTAAGTGGAAGTATATATATAATTCGATTCTCATCAATTATAATCTAGTTTTCCAAATTTCTTACCTTACCGTACATATATAGGAGAAATACCCTTATTACGAATCATATTCCCAAGGTTCCCACATTAGATTTCATTCACCAAAAGTATGAAACTACATCACATATTTCACCATCACAATTATACAATATTCTTTTTGATCTAGTGAGAGGAAAAGGAACAAATATATCTCTTTAAAAAACATGATGTTAATGCGTTGATTTTGGTAACAATTTCACTAAGGGCCAGGCTATGTGCACCCCACAAACCTTTATGGGCAAGCCAAAGGATTAGTGCACCCCATCGATTGTTAAGGGCACCACGCAAAAACCATTTTTTCTTGAAATTCCCTTGTGTGTTTGGAAGGGCACCCCCAACGGAAAATTTGAAAAAAATCGTATTGAACGAGAAAGAGCAAGGAGCACAAGCCCTATGATCTTGAAACCAGTTGATTTGTGGACAGAAACGAGGCGGCGCAGCATGAGAGTATGAGCATGAGCCTTGCAAGTCGGTTTTGTGGACGAGAGGATGAGCACGTAGGTTGTTTGTGCGGTTGTAGTGGTTCCGATTCGGGCGTTCATCAAATTTGTGTTTGTAAGGTGAGATTTTTGGTGTTTTTTAATGTTATTTTTGAAGTTTGTTGTTTGTATGCCTCTGTTTTTGAAATGGGTAGAAGTGTGATGGCGTTTCGTGCCATTGTAGGGCTCGTCTGCTTCGGTCACACATGACCGAATAGATAACTTTAGCCCGATCGTAGGTGACCAAACAAGATAGGGTGTTTGGCTTTAAGGTACCACCTTTTTATACATCACTCAATTAGTTTTGGTTATTGTGTATGCCTTTATTGTTGTTTATGGTCAATTTGGGTGTACGGTTGTATGGGAAATATGGTCGACTCTACTGGATTGTTTCATTCGATTGGGTGTGACCAAACAAGGTACTATTTGTTCGGTCATATCCCACCAATTAGTTAGGTATTTTGTTGTGTAAAAACAACATGGGTTTTGTTTGGTATTGCTCGACCAAATAAATCAATTCAACTTGGGTATTAACCACTGAACTAAATTGATTTGCTTGGTCACTCCTAACCGAACATGAAGTGTTTATTCGGTTAGTATCCACCGAACATACCCTTTTTTAGGTAAAAATTATTATATGATTATATATTGATTTATGAATGATTGTGTATTGATTTAGGGTTATATTTGCGTTACTTTCTTATAGGTATGACTCGTACTAAGACCACTAGCAGTTGAGATGATACTCGTGCCCCGAAGGGCGACCGTCCTAGTCGGAGAGCTCGGACGGCTTCTTATAGGAAATCAAAGGAGTTGGGACAAAAAGCTAATGACATTGACGAGGGATCAAGAGCATAGGCCTCGAATGTACAAGGGAGGGAATTGTATGTTCACATGACCCCCGTTCTTCAAGTAGAATCTTCTTCATCGAATTCAAGCAAAGAAAATAGGGAACAAGCTGTTCAAGAAGAAGATTCCATTGAACAAGAAAGTGAAGAAAAAATGCATCAGAAGATGGAGATGAAGAAGATGAAAGTAAAAGAAATGAGGAAGAGGAGAGTGAAGAGCAAGAAGAAGAAGAGAAAGAGAAAAACGAAGAAGAAGAAGATGAAGACCAATAGGAGGATGTACTCGAGCAAGTGGTGAAAGAAAGAGGAAGTGCTAAGGGTCGTGGTTGTAAGGCCAATGCTTCAACATCAGGGAACAAGTCTGTCCAAAAGCCACCAGGTGATGACTCTTTAACGTTTTTCCAGGTGGGCCATCAAATAGGAGTGTATTGAAGAGTTTTAACTATCATGTTGCCACAGCCATTTGGAACAACAAGGTATTTATTTTTCAATTTATAATACAAAATAAATTTGGCTATGCGTAGTTTCAATAATTATATGAGTTTAAACATTTAATTTTTGATATTTCAGGAATGTCCCTTGCTTAGATGCATCAATCAAGGTGCCCAGTTGGCAAGTTGGGATTTGAGTAAGTGTCACCAAGATGCAGCTAGGCTTGATAGGATCATTCGGGTGTCTAGGCTGAGTTCACTCACCCAATGCTCATACGGGAAGGCACACAAGACGCTCATATCTGCATTTGTGGAGAGATGGCAACAGAAGACCAACAAATTTTACCTCCCCTTTGCTGAAATGCCGATTACATTGGAGGATGTCAGCAGGCTATTGCAAATTCTCGTGATGAGAAAGGTGGTTGAGTATGACGCCCTGTCTACCACCGATGCAATCGAAATGGTGTCTCGGACTCTAAGTGTACTGGAAGGTGAGGTCGAGAAACAGCTCAATAAAGATTTGAAAGTGAGCAAATCATGGCTGAAGGGGCGATGGGGTGTGAAACCTAAGCCGACGAAGAAAGACAACTTGAAGATGCTATTGTTCCCCCCGTTGAGTGCACATCCCAAGCCTACTTGTGGTACATGCTCGGGTGCACTCTTTTTGTTGACAAGTCGGGAACCAAGGTGTCGGTACAGCTTCTACAATTGCTAGAAGATTTGGACAAGTTTAGCACGTATGCATGTGATGCTGCAGCTCTTGCTTACCTGTACCGACAACTTGGGGCGACAGCTTGGGTGGACGTTTATCAGATTGCAGATATCTGACATTGCTTGAGGTATTTATATTATTTGCATTTTTTTGAAGGTGGCAGTTTTTGTATCTGGTAATATGTAATGACTTATTTTTGTTATTCCTTTGCAAGGATGGGTGTACGACCACTTCAATCTTCACGAAGCACACAGAAACATGAGGTACGTTGACACCCTCTTAGGTGTCAGTACGTTGGTCATTAAGAAAGAGCAAGGGCTTAATGTTGACCATCTCCCAAGGCTTCGCAGAATACTTGAAAATGCTCGATCTAATAAGGTGGGTTTGCGATCGCTAATTGTTTACAATCTACGTGACTTTGTGATCTTGTCAAGTGATTTCGATTACGTCTTCCTTTGCTAGGTTACCTGAGACCCTTACTCCAGTATTCGGAGGGACAAGGGTATTACGGAGCTCGCATTCTATAAGGGGACCATCAAGTACATGGGGATTGTTGAGCCATATCACCCAAATAGATTTTCGCGACAGCTCGGTCACGTGCAATGCATCCCCTCGGCTCCATACAATCCTACACGAGCAACAACGAGGAAAGGTGGCAGCTAGTTACATGGTAAAATACAATTTTCAAATCGAGATCTGGGAGAAGTGGCAAGATCATGTTTTGTTTGCTAGATCAAGAGGACAACGTGCTAGTGTGCCGTGGGAGGCGACTAAGGATTACATCAGGTGGTTCAATGAGATTTCACACCCGATCATTCTAAATCTCGCGGGAACAAATGTTGATCTTGACCATAAGGACGAAATCTATGATGTCAGTACTCTATATCATTGTTTTTCTTAAAAATTATAATTTAACATTGTTATAAACTCATTCGGATGATTCGTGATATGTTTTTTTATAGCAAGTACGGCGTGCCGTAGATGTCGTGGCGACATGGAAGGCGTTGCCCCCCGAGTGAAGGAGACATGGTATCCACATTGAAGATGGCAGATGAGGTGTTAAAGCACCTCACAGTCATTGGTGCTCTTGGTCCGTCGGGCACCCCCACATCCGCTGCCAACGTCCAAGCAAATCGGGAGACGGTGGTTCGTCAAAGCGCTAAAGAAAGGTGCTAGCAACCTCCTAATGGCCGGCCAAGAAGTCCAAGAATTGAACCGTAATTTTATTGTATGCAAATCATTTTTGTTATTGAATGATGCGTAAATGTTGAACATATTATGACTGTGAAATTTTTTGTTCAATTGCAAAAATATTTATTTATCCATAGGGATCGTATAGACCTCTTGGTTTTTGTTTTTCTTATTTTTGGTATATTTTTTTGATTTGTAGTTAGAAACATCCCGACTATTATTGTGGAAAAATTCGTTGTTTGGTCATGCAGGACTGAGTGACCATCGGCTGTTTGTTCCTGCATGACCGACCAGTTGCATGTAACCCGAGCAAGATACAAATGAACAAATTATATGTAATACACTCGGACCATTCGGTCATTTCAAACTGAATTAAAAGTAATAGCTCGGTATGTTACGACCGAATGGACATTTGATGTTCGGTATGTTACGACCGAACTACATATTATATATATATATATATTGATTTTGTCATACCCTACCTAGTTAGGGCATCTGACTAACCTAGATTACCTTAATCTCCTGATAACCTAACAGCATTAACCTTTCCTTCAATAAATAAATAAAAATCTATCAAAGTAATTATCAAAAATAATTATGTATCAACCACAAAGGATTCTACAGTGAATCTTAAACCTCAAACAATAATTGGATTGATTACATTATCTTCAAAAATTCGTAAAAAAAATTTTGACAGCATCTCCTCTATTTCTAAGCCTACACCGAAAATCTTGGCCTTTAAAAATCTTTAACAAACCTGCTCAACTTTGGTGGAAATGTCGAAGGACTCATAATCCACCCCATAACAATATATATTGCATTCATTCTAACTTATCTTAGACTTTCAAAGCCCTTAAACTATCATTACCTTAGTTCGCAGCATTTCAATCCGTCTTAAAACCATTATATCAATTCCAAAGGAGATCATAATCGCACACGAACCCAAAAACCCATTTATACATTATTTAATATTCAGAATAATACATAAATAGATAGAAAGAAACTGAGCAAGTCACCAATAATCAGAAAGCTTTTCATTTCCCTTGTCGCCACTAGAGACTTGTCATTACTCAATTATAAAGATTTGATAATGTCAGATAAGTAAATCTCACAAGATCCAGTACACCTGTAATAATCAAATGCATAATAATCTAAGGAATTCAAACAACAATATAATCTAAGGAGTTTAAATACAATCGTGAATCCATCCCGTTTCTGTTATCCGACCACAATTAGATGACATCCTTCGTAAGTGGTAAGTAAACAATAATAAGGACTCATGCACGGGGAGAATAGACAAATGAGTTTCGTTCCTCAAGTCTATCAAAGTATGATCAAGTTCACCCTGATCTCATGACAATCACGTGATGTAAAGTATCAGTGACACTAGCCCTTTAAGCATAATATAGTTCTACCCTGTACACAGTCAGGTAGACACTACAAGTTCTACCTTGTAATACACAGTAAGGTAGCTTAATATATCATGTGCACACAATCAGACACACACTAAATAGTTCTACCCCGTAATACAATAAGGCAGACACTATAAGGAGACTCGTAACACCTTATCCTCCCAAACCGTGTATGCATGTACAACAAAAATGCAATTTCAAGGATTAATGCATTTTATACGAGATTCTAATCAAACAATGTAAAGGTTACCATAAGATTTACTTAACTTTACAAATGCGATATCAACGTTCCCTTGCTCTTCAAGTCAATAAGCTAATCCACACGAGGTTCCAATTGCGGTCCTACAATTCATTTATAAACCCGATAAAATTCTATTACCACTCCACAATTGTTTTTCAACTAGTTGCACTTAAACTGACCCAATCGTGTCCCGAAACCCTTAAAATACTTCTAAAATATATTATGCGATGCCCGATTTCATTTTCGACTCAAAATTGTTGTTTGACATCGAAAATTATGTTGTCTATACTTAAATATAATTTTTCCAATTTATTATATATTTATAGGTTATTCCTTAACCCGAAAACCCCAAAATCTCTCCAAATCTTATTCTCGGATGTCCGGATCCCAATTCTGACTTCAAATTGTGATTCGAAATAAAAAATTAATCGAGACTAGTCCATAAAACAATTTTCCAAATTTTGGACAAATATTCGAGTATCCTAACACGTATTATGAGAAACATGAGAAAATCCCAAAATCTTCATTTTCCATAAAAATCCTTAATTTCCATTAATTTATACAAAAATCCAATTTTTTCAATTTTCCCTAATTTCCAGGATTTTTATTTCATTTTTTTCTCATTTTTAAACCATTTTTTTATTAATATTTTTTTTTCGGGGGAGGGGGACCCTGAACCAGACCGGTTCAAGGGTCATCCCCTTCCTTCCTCCCATTCGAACAGAGCTTATGTTCCTCTTTTTTTTCTTCTTCTTTCTTGATCGATTGGGGTTTGAGGATACCGTTCTCCCCCATCGTCTTCCTCACACCTCCCCTGATCTCCTCCCTCAACCACCCACTTCTTCTTCTTCATCCTTCTCGGTTTTCAGTCCCTTCAAAAAAAAAAAAAAAAATCCGAATCTCCTCCTCCCTTCATCACACAATCATCAACAAACAATAACAACCCCAAATCCGAGTTCACGGACCAAAACCCAGTCCCCACAGTACAAAAACTAAAAAAATTCAAATTTCCTCTTCCACTGTCAACCCACGGTTCCTCCTCTATTTGATCAACCCAATAGCTTGAGAGAGAGAGAGAGAGAGAGAGAGAGAGAGACAGAAAGAAGAGAGGCTAGAGACAAGAGAAAAGATTAAGAGACAGTGAGGACGAACGAGAGGGTAGGGTGACGATGAAGAAACGAAGAACAGGGGCTGAAGACGATGAACAGAGGCACGCCCTTCATTCGTAGGCAATAACGCCTTCTCAAAAGGCATTATCGAGTGAGATGTTTTTTGGTTCGCGGTGACGTGGCGTCCACGTGGCATGGGTTTGTACGGATAGCGCCTTTTCAAAAGGCGCTATCTCGTACATGTGGCCGCCACCTCACCGCCACGTCGCGCCACATCACATCATTCAATAACGCCTTGCCACGTCGCGCCACATCACCTCATTCAATAACGCCTTCTCAAAAGGCGTTATTGAGCGAAAAATGCGTTTGTGATGTGGCGGCCGACATGGCGCCGACATGGAGGCCACATGTACGAGATAGCGCCTTTTGAAAAGGCGCTATCTCGTACGAACCCATGCCACGTCACCGCCACGTCGCGCCAACCTCACAAACGCAACTCGCTCGATCTGTCACACCGCCACGTCACCAACCGGTCACCAACCGCGTCGTTCTACGCGACTCAGTCACTCATGATGGTAGTCGTCGTCGTCGTCGAGCGATCTCGACAATTACAACCAAATTTGAATATGCATATGAGGAGTTTATATTTGTCTAAAAAAAACCAATTTTGAATATATATATATATATACATTAGTTTCAACCTTCAACTCTCTTTTCACAAAACTAACTAACATTAACTAACATAACCAACTAAACTAAATAAACTAACTAACTAACTAACTAACTAAGTAACTAACTAACTAACTAACCTTAACCAAACTAAAATAACTAACCTTAACTAACCTAACCAAACTAAACTAACTAACATTAACTAAACTAACTAACTAAACTAACTAACTAACTAACTAACTAACTAACTAAACTAAACTAAACTAAACTAACTAACCTAAACTAACATAACCAAACCAAACTAAACTAACTAACTAACCTTAACCAAACTAAACTAACTAACTTTAACTAACCTAACCAAACCAAACTAAACTAAGTAACTAACTAACTTCAACTAAACTAACTAACTAACTAACTAACTAACATAACCAAACTAAAGTAACTAACAAACTAAACTAACTAACATTAACTAACCAAACCACCTAACAATACAAACTAAGTAAACTAAAATAACTAACTTAACTAGCTTAATTGCAAACATAACCTAACTCAACTACACTAAGGAACATACCCTAACTCAACTACACTAAACAAACATAACCTCAACACCTAAACTAAACTAACTTAACTAACTAAACTAACTTAACTAACTAACCTAATTAACCTAACCAAACTAAACTAATATAACCTAACCACCGACACCTAACTAACTAAGCTAACCACTTAAGTTAAATTAAACATATAACCTAAACTAACTTAACAAACTAAACTAACTATTGAAGAGTAATCAAATCTACGACATTATAATAATATGGAAAACATGAGAAATAAGTTTATTCAAGAGTGATGGATCTGAAGGTCTTGGATCCATTGCAGTACAACTACTTGTTTCCTCTGGTTTTCCGCCGCAACGCAATTAACTATACCAACTTAACTAAACTTAATTAAGTAAACTAACTTAAACAAACATAATTAACCAAACTAACTTAAACAAACTCACTAAACTAAACTAACGTAAACAAACATGTACCCACTCCACAATGAAAACTAACTTAATCGAACTTAATTAACTACCAAACGTCAACTAACTTAAACAAACTTATTAAACAAACTAAACTAACATAAGCATACTTAATTAACTAAACTCACTTAAACAAACTAAAACTAACTTAACAAAACTAACTTAATCAAACTAATCGCAACTTAACTTATTAAACAAACTAAACTAACGTAAACATACTTAATTAACTAAACTCACTTAAACAAACTCAAATTAACTTAATCAAACTAACTTAAACAATCTTATTTAACTAACTAAACTAACTTAACTATATACACATACCTCCTCCTTCTCCTACCTCCACTCACACATTACGCTTCTGCTTCCTTCCTCCCGCCGCCGTGCTGTCCTTCCTCCTTCCGCTCGCTCATTTGGCCATCACCGTTTCTCGCTCACCACCGGACCATTTCGATTCTTAATAAGGGGAGGCAAATGACCCATTTGCCCCTTAGTTTTTCCTCCCCTATTCAACTTCAATGCCCCTATAGGTAATTTGCCATTTTTATATTTATTTTCATAATTATCTCTTTGATTTTGAGTTGGAATTAAACCCCGAAAAATACCCAACTTCGACCAAAAATTAGAGAATTTAGCAATGCACTCCAAAACTCTCAAACAACCCGTCTTCGCACGTAAATCGAGACATGGGGCCCACGTCGACTCGTTAAATCTATTAAAGTCCAAAACTCAAATTTTTAAATTTAAAACCATTATTTTTCGTGAAATTCGAAACGAATGTTTGGGTCGACATTTTAATTATCTCGACACCCGTCTCAACACGTATCGAAATAAAACCCCGCAAAACATCGAATTCACTCCATCGACTTGAATTTGACAAAATAAAATAATATATCATACACAACACTAGGCAAACATCACATAATAATAAAATTAATTAAAAATCTTAATTTCACCAGTGTTTAACTCCCGACTTGCGGCCAAAACCATAATTAGGATCCCCTAATCCTTGATTAACCGTAATTACCGGTTTAAAACTTTCGGGATTTGACATATTTGGCTAGCTAACACACTACCGAGTAATTTAACACAGATCAATCATGCCTGACTGAACGGATAGGGTATGGTCGGTCAAGTACGACCGAACTACATACTATTATATACATATATTGATTTCGTTCGGTGACACACCACCAACAAATATGACACGGATCGGTCGTGCCTGACCGAACAGACAGGGTATGGTCGGTCGTGTACGACCAAACTACATATTATGGTATATATTTTTACGTAGTAAATGAAATACATGGGGACATATAACACAACTTAATTAATAGTAATTCACTTTGTATTTATGAAGGTTACAAGTAAGGCGTTTAGCAGTGTATAAAAATATCATCCAACTATGTGCAATGTAACGAGTGTACAAAAAATGACCATTACAACGAGAATACGACCATTGTCGTGTATTGGATGTACAAAAAGGATTGATTAGTTACAAAATTGGCATTTACACACTTATTATAAAAACCTTTTTACAATCATGGTGTGTCCAAGTCAACGGTAATAGGAGTACTGTGTTGGGAATTAGCAGGTGTCGCTGGGAGTTTCCAATTCAAGTTCGCACACCATGATAAGGCCTCTGGTTGTATATTATTGTGCCACCCTGGATACAGTGGAGGAAAGGGGCATCCACCTTGAACAACACCTATAAAAGAAATATGAACCCGTGATCCAAGGGTAATAATTAAAAACGTATAAATAGGAATACATTTATTTGACTTTACCCGCATAAAATAGTTGTTATTAACGTGTGTCATCCCAATTACAACCTTGTCACTCAGTGAAACTGGTAGTGCACCTCTAAGTGGAAGGAATGTCATACTACCAAGGGTGATAGAGACACAAGAATGACATTGTAACATGTAGCAATCACGAGACCCAAATCGGGCATACACATCCACTTGTCAAATGGAACATCATTGGTATCATCGTAATGTTGGACGGAGATTAGAACCATCTCATAGTGATCCCCACCAAGGATTGGACACCAAAGATTTTGGTGACCTCGAAGCTCCCAGTACATATCATTTCAGATTTGTTTCCATGCATCGTCTTCGTAATGTCCGAGATTGGCTGCAATTACACGGTATCCACAATTACCATTTTTTCGACATTATGAACTCTCTCAATGTGATGAAGCCAGTCTTCCGGTGCGACATTGTAATAAACATCCTTACACACACCATGCATTAATGTATGCGTTCTATGAACCTTGTGTGCTACTAGATGAGTAATCTTCTTTGGTATCATTTCGGATGAAGTACATATTCAAAGTGAGATAGATTTCTCTTTGTGGATGTGTCATCATTCTCAGCATGAAGCTCGGCCTTACTTGCCTTCTTTTTTTTTTCCTTTTGTTGGGTTGTGATGGCTTTCCCATTGTCTTCACTTTCTCCCTTGGGACAACCAAAGATACGGATTAGGGACAACTAATCTCTCGAGTTGTTGCATAATCTTCATGTGCATATCCTCAGTTTTGATACTTTTAAACCTCTCAATCACCCTATGGATTTTCGCTTTAAAATTGTACTCTGTTCGATTTACTGCTTGCTCGGGATTGATACTTAACTTTTGCCATTGAATATGAATATCATCAAGTGAGATCGGTGAACCAGCCAATTGGTGACTCGCAAGTTCGTGGGCACAAGGAAGTCCAAATGTCTTGCGCAAAACACAACGACATCCATTTCCAACTCTTTCCAGATTCTATTAAACGCGCTTGTGAAACAAAACCTTGCAACACACGATCACTAAATCCGTGTCTCAAAAGACGCCTTGATATTAGTATGTTGGCCAACAACCATACTATCAATTACCCGCCACAAATCCACGAACGTTCCTTGCAAAAGTCCAAATGCTTTTTCAGGGTATTATGTGCACTATATACTCAATCGGTCGTAGTCTACCCAAGATGCAGTGATTGGTCAGTCCATGCTCTGACAAACCGTTCCTTGTAATCCCTAACTCATGTATCCATCAAATAAATAAGCAATCCATGTACACAAGCATAATTGACGGCCATACTCGACATCCTTGTTTTGAACACAACTTCAGAAGTCGCACTTATCAAAGCATTCCACCTACTTTAGAAAAGGTTGAAGTCTTCGATCCATGCAAAAAATTTCTTCATGTTCGCAGCCATACCTCAATTAATGTGCCAAGTGCAAAGAAGGTGAGTGGATGTAGAAAAAATCAACTCAATTGCTTTCATCAATCCAAACTCCCTATCAATTACAATCACATTTGGTTTATCTCACCCATCCAAGAGGTTATTAACATTCTACAACACTCAAATGTAGTTCTCTTTTGTTTTCTTGACATAAATGCAAACCCGACGACGAACGTGAGCTCGGTTGACGTCACACCGATGATCTCAAACAATTGAATGCGATTCCGATTAGTCTTATATGTGCAATCCATAATCAAAACCAAAAGAAAACATCGGAGTAAATTTATTGAGTTAGGATCAGACCAAAACAAATTTGCACAACATTAGTTTCCGCGTCTTTCCTATGCCACGAAAGATAACGATGTATGTCCAACAAATGCATGAGTTGTTGCATTTGTGATCTCCCCAAGCCTCGGCTACCCTTTGTTTTTGCCTTGCGTGGTATATCGTGCGCAAGGTTGATGCATTATCGGCATCCCTTTTTTTTAAGGTGTCCAATATCTCTCGAGGCTTGATGTGTAATAGCCCAAATTAATTAAACTATGATTACCATTAATCTCGGGGATTAACAGTCGTAATTCGGGAGTTACGTAGACAACTTGGTTGACTCGGACACGAGAACTGAGGGAATATGTTATTTATGGATGATGGTTGCTTAGGTGAGATGTTTAAACATTATTTATTGTATTGCATCACGTGTGTGTATGTTGTTAACGGGCGAGTTGGTGTGACGGGTGTTTGCCTCGAAAGGCATGTCAACGCGGGGATCGGGTAGGTGAACTACGAGTACAGTAGGAAACTCGATTAATTCATGTTAAGGTGAAAAGTTAATCAATTCAAATGAGTAATGTAACCATAGGCTAAGTTGATTAAATTAACAATAGGCTATGGCGTACCTCGAAATACGTGTCGAGACACGGGGCATTGGGTTTCAAGTAGTCAATGATTAGTGGGATCATAAAATGTGTCAATTTGGTGAATAAAAACACTAACCATATATATTATAATAGGCATTAGCTAATGTAATTAAATTAAATAAATCAAGGCCTATAGTTTGGTTAATTAAATAAAAACTATAGGATTGACCTAGAGATACATATTGCCACATCTAGAAACCATGTGAGTAGCCAATTAGTGTCAATTGAATTGAGTTAGTGGGATACGTAAATGCATGGAGATTAATGGCTAGAAATTAATAACACCTTAATATATAAGATGAGTTGATCAAACAACATGCAAACCAAACCATTTTATCATCTTAACTTGCTGGAGAAGAAGTAGGTTGATGGAGAGAAAGAATCCATGGAAGATTGGTGAGAATTTCTTAAGCTAAGTGGTACATCAACTAGGTACACATATCTTTATGTCAAATTGAAACAAGTCTTGGTTTTTGGCTAATTTCTAAGGGTAGATGATTAAGTATTTGCAATTGTTTTATATATTTAGATTCCTCATTTGAAGCTGATAATCTAGCTATATTGAAGTCCTTAATTTGGTTATGAAATCATAAAGATATGAATTTTCGAAGTTGTAAGACTAAAACTGAATTTTTGCATGTTGTATTAGGAATTAGCCTATGTAATTTGGTCATAACTTGCTCAATTTAAATCGAAATTGACCCAAACTGGTGGCATTTGAAAGCTTACGCAAAGGGAAACAACTTTGCTTAACTAGAGATGTTGTAATTCAAATGTTTTCATGTCCAAAAGTGCTCTACAAATAGGTGTTGGAATGCAGTAGAATAATTTTGAAACTAAAATTATTAAAGGCATAACTCCCTAACTACTTATCCAAATGAGCTAAGCTTTTAGTATGTTGTTATTGGGTATGTTTGCTACCTTGTGACCAAAATCACATTTTTTGAAATTATAGATTGGGAGAAATATATTTTCTAAATCTGCTGGTCGGATTAGGTTCCAATTAGAGTTATGTTTAATAGAATTTTGATATCTCTTTCATTTTAAATCGGAATTCTTCAAACTAAACCTTTTCAGAAAACTAAGATAGAGACCAATAATTTTTGTACTAGTGGAATATTTTGAGATTTGGACTATTTCATGCCTAAAAATGTTTTGCAACATAAGACCGAAATTGAGACTTTATTTAGTCTTTATAGGCTTATTTGGGAAGATTGATTTAAAACATATTCAACCAATCTGAATACACAGTAAATGTACTTAACTGACTTCAGGGACTACGAGAATATAGCTCGGGTACCAGAGAGCTAGGCGGGTTTGGATTCAGGAGTCCAGGGAAGTTGGAGCGTGTGTGAGGTTTGTAAAACCATAAGAACGTCACTTGAGTATTTACTTACTTTCATTACTGTTTTACTTTATTTAGTGGTTCTATTCCTTATTTACTCAATTATATATATTTGTGTCGTTGTTTAGACGGTTGGTTGAGTTTAATCCCGCTGGGTATTATATTGTGTGTCTAAGGCACACTAGACCATAACATGTGTATCAGAGGTCCTCGGTGGATAACGACGAGCTACTTTGTCGGTACATGTGTCGATGCGTTGTGGGTCTACGCCGGCCACCGAGAGCTGATCAAGTGATGGGCTAGTTAGGTGCGCCCACTAATGGGATTCGGGGAGGGTATATGAATTATGGTCTAGTCTGATTGGAACAGGCACACACGTTTGTGCTTTTTTGTTATTTACGCATGCGATGATCCATTACGGTTGTCTGTTTACATTTCGCATGTTTATTTAATAGTATTTTTTGGATTTCATTTACTTTATCGTATGAAAGCTCAGTGAATTTCCTTGGGATTTTACTTACTGGAATCGTCATCTATTTTGTTGTGATGGCTGAGTGCAAATCCTTCTACAAGTAAGGGCAAGGGGATTCTTGGCGACTATCTCCGAGCTTGCCCACTGTTCGGCACACTACTCGTAGGTGTTTATTTTGTCATTTTGTTATATATTTTGGGTTTATGGGAGACTGGTGAGACATGTGTACTTGTATATATTTACTTTTGTCGCCTTCTATATACAGTGTATTGTATGCCAAGTTTTTCACTATATGATTGATGTTTTATAAAACTTAAGAGTTAACGAAAATACATGTTAATGTTACTTTAAGACTTCCGCTGTAAAATACTGGTTATCTATTTGCAACTTTGTAATACACAAACCACTAGCAAGGCTAGGAATTGAATAAGCTACATACGAGTTGAACTTCAAGAAATAAATCAAGATTAATGTGAATAATCGGTTCACTAAACCGATAATCCCTACGTGGACACGATTATCGAGACATTAAATGGATGAGCAGGTGTCCGAACACATGTAGCTGGGCATATCGGGCGAGGAACGCACGGAAAGATGACACCCCAGGGCGGTGGGGCCGCCACATGATGTTTCCTTGCATCATCTGTACGACCACAACACACCCTTCCGGAACTAACCGACCGGCGTATGAGTGACCCTCCTTATAACGACCAACTTCTTGGTTATGTCGCCCACACACCACTGTCACATGTCATAAACGGTCTTCGTGTTCCTTTATGTTTATAACAAATGAACATCCACATTTTTTGGCGCCAGTTTTTCTCCTTGATGTCCCCTTCAAAACCTCCCCTTAGTCATCTATTGCAATTTTTCCTTAACTATAAGTTCTTCTTTACTGGCTTTCATTTTTCCAGCTCTTTAATCGTCACCCCTATAACTACCAAACCTCTCGTACACCATGTTAACCCTCTTCCGCCGACGACCATCACCCCTGCATCAGAATTCTTCGTGACAATAAGAAAATTTTTACTTGATCCTCGACTTTGAACCCATTTTACTGACTCATCCCTACTTAGAAATGGGGCATTGAGGATGAAGACAACATTCCCTGCAAAATAGTAACTAACATCATCACGAAGGCCCTTCAATCAATACTCACATAAAATAACAAAATTTTATGGTTCGATCAGATCCGGTCACATGCCACCGCGTCAAACACAGTTGTTTGGTGGGTCGACACCAAACAGTCCGTGTTTATTTGGTCCTGTGTGACTGAACAAATTGGCGGGCAACAACACTACAAAAATACAACAAACTTTTCAAATGAAGAAAATAAGAAGAGATACCTCTTTATCTTGCACATTCGTACCCCCTGACGTTCATCCTCCATTTTGGGAGCTTAATAGACTCCGAACAACAACAATGAACAATGCACTACAACACGAAAATTTTCTACAAACCCTATTAAAACAAACCAACACTTTCAAATCATCAACTTTTATGAAAATGCATGAAGAGATCGATTCTTACAATGGTATTGGCCTCCAAAATGCAACTTTGTGTCGTCGGTATTCGCCGGTGGTCAGAGGGGATCGTCGTAGACGAACGTGGGCTCTTGTGGGGTGCACAATCGTAAAAGAAATGAAGGGCTTGCAAGTCATTTTAGGATTTAATGGGGGTAAATAAGTCTTTTCTATTGAGGGCAAATCTGGAAAGGGTTTGAAAATTTTTTTGTGGCTTGCCTATAGAGATATGTGGGGTGCACATAGCTTGGCCATTTCACTAAAACATCTAACTTATCAAACAAATAATATGGGAAATTGAGAATCACACATTAAGACCCAAAGTTTAAAAGAGAGGACATCAATTTTACAAGAGAATCAGGACTCGCCATGACCATATCCACTAGGGGTTCTATGACGAAACCTTCTCAAATTAGGGCACTGCCCGACCTAATCCCGTCATTAAGTCATAATCTCACCATATAGGACTTAACGAGGACCTAGCCAGCCTTTCCAAAACCGTATTACTTACCAAACCTATAATATGTCAATTCATAAATCAGAGTTTAATTAAAAATTTACTTAAAAGTTTATTCAATGGATGTCTTAACAAATTAGCGGAAGCTTATAACATGAGGCCTAACAATTGTGGAAAAATCAAACCAGGGAGTAAAGATCACATACATATATAATGAAACGTCGATAATATATCATATGTGTCTGGTTAAGGTACTAATCACTCAACCCATAATATACAACCCCAAAAGTATATGATATACATATAAAAGTAATACATCAAAATTAAAACCTACAAAATCTGGTGTACTAGTGCTCCACTGGCTTAAAGGTAGTCGTCGATCTTCTCTTTACCTGGCCTGCTACTCGATGGATTTGCATCCACCTTCATAAAAAGGACAATGAGTATAGGAAAGTAGAAAGTAACATTAGAGACATTTGTTCACATTCCCAAATATGCTGAAAGGAAATCATGCAAAGAGATACTTTAGTTAAATAAAATGAAAATGACACTAGGCTAAGTAGTACTGATCTAGGGTCGGTTGGCCGGGAGTCCTATCCCAATGCCCGTTTCACTATATAAGGATAGAGTTGTGCTCTACATATGTGTGAAGGTAGTAAACTGTGCAATACGCCTTTATAATTATCCCAAATGTCAGTCAACCGGGATATATACTTGCCAACAACCCTGAGTCTTATAACTCGTGAAGTCACCCAAGTTATGCTTGCCAACAACCTCAAGTCTCATACTCTATGCTCAGCGCAAGATAGTGGAGAAATCCCGATCGCCCTGAAAAGTCTAGTGACCCCGTATGTCCGCCGAATTTCTATCATAAGATGGTCCTAGATGCAAGAACTACTTTCATATTCAAAGAACAAAACTGTAACGACCCAAAATTTCTAATTTTGTTTAATTCCTTAAACAAGATCATCGACCCGTACTATGGGACCCACACCGTGATATGTTCATTGACCAGGGCAAGAGGGCCGATGTATATTTTATATTTGTCGTGATGCATGCATAGTGTATTGTATATGTGTAGACTATTAAGTTATTCATACAGGTATATAGGTATCGAGACGAGCGGAAGACGTACCTCGAGTTGCGTGTCGACGTGAGAGCGAGGTAGAGATTTATGGGGTAAGTTTAATGTGAGTTAACTATGGTTTTATAGTAGCTTTAATGTGGTCTTGTTTGATATTAAAATTAGTGAGCCTAAGTTAGTGAAATAAATCAAATAGCCACATGATGTGCATCGAGACACGTATTGACCAATCTAAAGGCCAAATGAGTCAACTATTGGTGTCACTTAAGCTTGACTTGTGGGATAAGTGTGTGAAGGTGGTCCACTAGTTGAGTCTCGAGATACGTATGTGGGAATGGATGTGTGGTTATGGTTCAACCATATCCATTCCCATAAAAAGATCACAAATCAAACTTAGCAACTAAGTTTCTTCTCATTTCATTGATTTGTCAAGGAAGAGAGGGTGTGTTGAGGTGATATTGGTGGAGGAGAGGAGCTTGTTGAAGGTTTGGTGAAGAAGAAGATCAAGTTCATCAAGTTAGGTAACTTTACCACTCCATTAACATAGCTTGGTCAATTCAATGAATTCATGAATTAGACTATATGGGTTTTTGTTTGATAAGTCACTATTTATATGTGTTTAATACTTTATTTTAGTATATTTAATTATGTAAAGTCTCTAAAATATATATTTAATTATGTTTTTTTTGGTCGTTTTCAGGTGAAACGAGTGCACGGTTGAATTCGTGGCGAAAAAAATACTCAAAATGGAGTATTTACATGCATTGATCGGACGCAGAACTATTTGCCTCGAGTTACGTGTTGTGCGATGGGAAGAATAGAGGATCAGCAGACCAATTAACACGTGGCATCATTCTATTAGTCCAGCTCGCCTCAACGTGCCACATGTCAGCCGTTCATAGGCCCAGCTCGTTTCCTCATGGCCACAGAACAGTTCTTTCAATCAATGGGAGAGCGTCACGTCAGCGGTTTCCATTTTCTCTTCCAATCAGGAACCGCCATGTCAGCGAGAACAAACGCACAACATGTCCAACATTTTTCCTCGCACAGCTGCTCTTCGATTTCCTCCGGATTCGTGCGTGTGTGGTCTCCCAGATCTTCGATGAATTCACGCGACTTTCACTCCCCCTCATTGCCTGCCACGTGGCGCGCTCCCACTACACCAACACGTCATCAACACTTCTCTCAGCCAATCAGACGATGCCACGTATCAGCGCACAACAGCAAACGGACCAATATGCTGCGGACACGTGGACAAAACGCGATTTAAAAACAGTCATACTATGCTCCTCGGCGCATGTGTCACCTCCCCAACCCCCAAAATTAGTTTCTCTCACCTCCCGGGATCAATTTTTAGTAGTTTTATATATTAGGAACTTAGGTTTTATTTTTTAGAACCCCGACTATTATTGTTTTGTTATCGACTTTCTTCGACGACGATGTTAAGCTAATCAACTCCTTCCCTAGGTCGGCGAGGAAACAAGTCGAGATTATGGATTCATGGCATATTATGTGAGATCTTTTATTTTATTATTTAATTTAGTTTAAATTCTCCTATTTCATTGTTGTTGCTTTTAAGGTTTATGGTTTAGATCTAGGGTATGTGTACGGACGATGCATGCTTTTAGGTGGACAACCTATAGTTATTTGGACCATTAATATCCGTGTAATTGTGCTTTTGGACCAATAAAGTGACAAACATTCACCCGTTTGTCGTCAAACCATTTCGGTTCTTGAGTGTGCAACAATTGAATCTAGGTTAAATGGAAAGCGGATGCGATCCGATTATTTAGGATTAGTGTTCCTACATACCCATATTACTACGGTTAGTGTGTTAAACCCGATTGGCGGATGTCTAGGGTTATGTATTAATTAGGGAAGTAGTTAGTGGCGGAAGTTCTGGCTATCGAGATTAGGGGAACAAGGAATTTCTAGCGGATGTCGATTTTCTATAGGTAATCTAGGAGAATATAAATTAATGACTTTTTAGGAAAGATTGAAGACCATGATTGCCATTGAATCTTGATTCTGATTTGTGGAACTGTAGACTTAGGTGTTACTAAGGTGTTCATTAATTGTTTTCAAAGTTATTTTAGTTATTTTATTTATTTAGTTGAGTTAGATTAGTTAGTTAAATTATTTATTTAAAACCCCCGATTTTTCCTTTTCGTTGTTTTTAACCTTAGAAAGACCACCAATTTTTGTGGGATCGACCATTTGCCACTATTATACAAAATAGTTGGTTTAAAAGATTTTATTTTATTGACGCGTTCGGCGCGCGTCATTGTTTTGTGTTGTGGTTGATGTTAGGGAACTCTAGTAATGTGTATGAGGGTTCCTAAGGCATCAACATGGCCTATGTGCAGAGAAAACTCAGAATTCTGACTGTAGAATTCTGGGTTTTGCTGCACATAATGCGCTAGGTAGGTAATCTAGCGCGCTAATATAGCTTATTAGCGCGCTAATAGTCCTGACAGTGCAAAAATCAGTTATTTTCAAAAATGTCTTAAACACTATAAATGGTTTTAAAACTCTAAGTAGATGTTCAAACTCACTCTAAAACCTATCAAACAACTCTAGTGAACTAAAGGGAGATCTCAGGAGTTCGGGAATGCGTTTTAGAGTGTTGGGAGGCAGGGTAGGCTAGGATAAGCTTTGTGAGTTGTAAGTAAAGTTGTAAGAATTATATATTTCATTTCATTGACTCTTATCGTTTTATAGTCTATTTGTAGACATTGCTACTCGAAATCTCACATAATGTTGTTCTTATTTCTATTAATGTTTGAATATTGTTTACATGACGCCTTGTGAAATGTTTCATTGATTCCAATTTCTACTCTTGATGATATTCTTGATAGATAATTAATCAAAAGCATGCTATTAGGACAAGTTGGAATTGATTAGATTTGTATTTTGTTTCCTAAGCTTTGTAGCTTAACTAGTTTTGAAATCCCAAACTTGGAACTATTGATCCTTGGAAACTAAAGTAGGGATTATCTAGTGTCCATTGCACAAGAGATGCGCGATTCACGGGGACATGGGTCTACCTGGGTTCCAGAACTCACCACTACACTTGCGTGGCACACGATGTATGAGACTCATGGCGGTCGGCAAAAATGGGATAATGATTTATATGAATAGAGCGCAACTCCGCTATTTGTATGGAATATGTTGAGCGCGGCTCCATATAGTAGTGGAAAAGGTTAGGTGATAGTTCTCACCGCCGACCGGACGTAGATCATCTCGACTTAGCCTGTGTCAGTTTATACATTTTTAACTGTGGTATTTACTTGCATTACTTGATTCAGCAACTCTTTTGCTACTTTATGCTTTTAAATACCTTTCTTATATTTTGGAAATGTGGCATAGAATTCTCCAGTTATTAGTTAAATATCAATATACTCACCGTCTAGTTTGTGACGGTGGGTGTAGGTCCGTCGAGCAGCAGCAGACCGGGGAAGGAGAAGATCGACGACTTTCCTTGAGCATTTCGGCGACTCTCCTATCTATTTTGTATGACTCGACTTTTGCTGTATTAATGTACATTTTGGGTTGTATATTGGGCTGAACGCATAGTTCCCCGTTTTGAGACTCATATATCATATTGTGTTATTATCTGTAAGATATATACATGCATGTGATGTTGTTTTTCCTGGTTTTCCACACTTAAGATTTTGAATAATAAGAACTTCCGCATAACCTTTAAACTACGTGATAATATTAAAATGATAAAAAGTTTTAATTTAATCTGAAATATAATAATATCTGGACACGTATATCGAAGAACATAGGGACAAAAGGCTGACTAATACGTAATTAAGTCTTACGTGGTTAGGATTAAGGCTTGATTACGAGATTAGGCCGACGGTGCCTGTTTAGAAAAAGGGGCCGTCACAAACACAGTATTGGAATCCAACAAAAACAATTGCATAACTAATGCACAAAGGATATATATTCACAACATTATGTAATACCTGCCTAATAACATGCTACTTCACTGACCATATGTATTAACAATCAATAATGACATAACACATGAATATGAGTAAATAAAATCATTTAATCAATAATCTATACCATGAAAGCAACCTCATAAATTGAGAAAGAACAACAAGTCATGGCATATGGAATACAATGACAAATCAATCCAAATGATTGGAAATGAGCATGTAAACGGGAATGAAATGTAAATAAATATTTCAATCAGTTTACTTATAAACCACGCAATTTCCTATGCTATATATTTCGACCTCCCGACACCTCAAAACTTGTATTTGAATCCCGTAGCTCTTTCTTAAGTTCCAGATATCATATTATAGGTTTTTAAGTGTGTTTGGACATTTGCTTAGGATATTAAACTCATTTATAGTGTTTATGAAATTTCTGAAAATTGCAGATTTTTATGTTGTCATAGCACCTAACGTGCTAATGACCATGGTTAGCACACTAATGACCATGGTTAGCGTGCTAATGACCACATTAGCACGCTACCAAGCCTTCTTTTGCGTGTTAATCAAAGTTAGTGCTAGTTTTCCTACCTAACGCGATATGTGCAGTAAACCCAAAATTTTGCAAACATAATTTTGAATTTTCTCTACACATAGGCTATGCCAATGCCCTAGGAACCTTCATACACATTTCCAGAGTTCTAAGAAACCATCCACGACATAAAACAACAACACATATCATCAAATTCATGAATTCATTGAATTAAGCTAAGCTAATGGTGTAGAGAAGTTACCTATCTTTATGGACACTAGCTAGACTTGATCTCTCCTTCACAAAATCCATTGTTCTTGCTGATCTTCTTCTCTCCAGAGCTCCCAGCTTCTCTCCAGCAGCTTTGCTTCTCTCGTAAGTAATCGAAATGAAAGAGTTGAGTTGCTCGAGTTGATCAAAAGCTTTATATACATGAATTGGATATGGTTGATTGATAGCCATTGATCTTAATATGCACACGTATCCCGAGACCTAACTAGTGGTACACCTATTAACACGTCCCACTAACTCATGCCAAGTGACACTAATATGTGACTCAATTGGTGTTGAGAAGTGTCAATACGTGTCTCGAGAAATATCAAGTGACTATTGTTTTAACTTACTAACTTAGGTACATTAATACATAATCAACCACAGCCCTATTTCATTCACTTATAAAAACAATATAAAGCTTATACTAACTTACCATATCACTCTTTACCTCAGTCCTACGTCGTCACGCAACTCAAGGCGCGTTCTCACACACGTCGTCTCGACACCTATTCATAAGTAGGAATGACTTAGTAGTCTACACATATGCAATACACTAGACATAAAACCACCACAAATATAACATTTACCTCGGCCATCTCGCCTCCGTCGCGACACGTATATCGAAGTGGATCCCACATCACGGGTCATTTGATCTTGATTAAGAGATTAAACTCAAATTAAAATTTTGGGTCGTGACAAATTCCATGGTATTACACTAGCTACTAATTAAAACTAGAGGGCGATTATATCCACCTATTTATGTGTTTTTAGTACCACCCAAATATGTGCTAAATTCACTTACCCATAATTTCTTAAACAAAAAAGCTGTTTGGACCCAAAAAGTCCAGACTCAAAGGAGTTTTTCATAATTTTTAACATTTTTGAGGGCTTCAAAATAATTTAAAATGAAAAGTGGGTCACATTAAATAATGAAGGATAAAATGGTCATTTACCTATAAAATCTGACATGCACCAACATTAAATAAGATAAGGTGACTTTCATTCTCTCAAAACATTAAATGAGCACTCTCTCTCTCTCTCTACGTACTCTCTCTCTCCTTGTAGCATTAATTCTCCCTCTTTCTTTCTCTTATTATTATCTCTTTCTCTCTCTTTAATTATCTCTCTACTTTAATTATTTTTCTCTCTATATTTGTCAATATCTATGCATAAATGCTCTTTAAATTCTCGAGATTGGTACTTACATGTTTTTTAATTCTTCAGATTCATTAATTCTCTAGATTCGTGCATACGTGCTCTTTAATTTTCAAGACCCTTACATACGTAGAGATGTGATTAAATTTTTCACGAGATCCATGCATACATGGAAATGATATTGAATTGTGTAGTACTATTTGGACTCATGAATCTGGACTCAAAACTTTTTTTATTTCAAATATATCCTTGAGCAATTAATGAATCAACCGTAATCACTTGTAAATATATCCTCGAGCAATTGATCTTCGAGGAGCGAATATAAGATGAACATCATAATTAATTATTGTGCGAGCACGGAGATGAACAAAATGAGGTACTCGTCTACGCTACTAGTCTTTCTGCCTTCATTCGGACCCTACAAAATAATAATAATAATAATAATAATAATAATAATAATAATAATAATAATAATAATAATAATAATAATAATAATAATAATAATAATAATAATAACAATAACAATAACAAACTAAGCATGATAATAATAATAATAATTATTATTATTGTAGTATCTCGAGGAGCATCGTCAACTCAAAACTAAAACTTCAACTCACTTAACCCTAACATCACGTTGTCTTCTTCAGAGTCTCCCCATCTTGTTCAAGCACTGCCTCCAACTCCAAGGTCGTTTCTGACATTTTTAAGGCCTAGGGCAAAACAAAAAATCGGGGTCTCAATAATTGACTAGTTTAAATTAATTTTAATAAAGAAATATAAATAATAAAAATGGGCTGTAAATAAAAGGATAATAATATATAATTGACGAGTATTAACAATATTTTTTTGTTAGTATGTTTATGTTTCTCATTTTTTTTATATAATCCTTGATATATAGTTGATTTTTTTTTTTGAGATCACATATGCATAATCGGATTTAAGTATATGTTGGATAAAAAAATAAGTTAAGCATATGATTTTTGTGGCGTCACTCTATCATTATTTATTTATTTTGGAAAGGAGTCATTCTATCATTATTAATTAAATTAGTTAGTATAGAGTTTTTTACGAAGTTTTTGAGTTTAATACAACTGAAATATAAAAATAAATTTTTACAAAAAATATAAAAACAAATTAATTTGTGCTTAAAAAATACTTATATATATAAACAAATAAAAAATATACAATATTTAGAAAGATGTATGGGATACTTTTGTTACTTCAATTTCTTGCATTGAGATGTACGGGTGGTAATAACGATGTTTATCCAAAAGCTTCCACAAATGTGTGGCAAATGTAAGTACGAAAATAGATAAGTAATTAACATCTCAAAATTTATTAGGAGAGAGAGAGAGAAAAAAAAAATTTATGACACATTAAGATAGAGAGAAGGAAGTGGGACTCATGACATCTTTGAACTCAACAAAAATTTATGACAAAAAAGCACAACTTGCTTTACACATTCACCATAATAACAAAGGTCTACAAGGAGGATTTATAAATACATAAAAATTGGAAGTCCAGACTCAAAGAGTCCATCTAGCACCACCCTTTCTTAAAACAATAAATCTACTTGGACTCATTAAACGAGTTTTTGTGGATAGGGTACTCGCGGATACCTGCTACCTGAAACCTATTATATAATGTTGGCTTCGGGAAGCGATCACCCAATAAGAGGGGTTAAGCCTTTTCATTACCATAACTCGTGACGGGTACAGTTTTACTATATATTCATACCCCGGCGCCCCAAATTTGAATATCCTAGATTTCAATATGTTTTTTATCGTGTCTGGTTTGGGCGGGTTCCCACAAGTACGAGATTAATTTATTGCCATCTTATCGTCAATATGACTTTCAATAAACATCTTTTAAACCGTTTGATTTCAATTTATTTTTTTCTACAGTCGGTTGACGTAAGAACCAAAACTATGAAAATAACCATAATTTTAAAAGCAAGTCTCCCTACCTGCTTTGCTTTTTATATAAGTACTTATCTACATTATCAATTAAAACATAAGCTAAAATCAAACACCAATCACCAAAATAGCATCTCGCTAAAATAATTTTGCTTTGCTTTGCTTTGCTTTTTATATAATTTTGCACTACATTTAATGTGTTTTGTATATATATGGTATATAGCATCTCGCCAAAATAGTACGAAACGTCAGCTCTAACACCAAACACCAATCTAACGATATTTGCTCGATTGATTGGAGATGCCAACAACAATTAATAGACCAACAAAGCTCAAAGAAATTCCTAGAGAATACTCTTTGATAGTGATTTTTTTTTTTTTGGGCGAAAAAGTATTCTTAAATAGGTTTCAAATCGATGCCCAACATATGTTACTTTAGCATTTTTCCTCTACGTAGTGCAAGCTATATACTTGTAACGCAACCATAGTATTAATTACTAGCACCGGTAAGAAATCGATCTCAACCCACAGTCGAAGAGTCACCAATCATTTTCTTAACCCTAAAATGTTCAATATAAATGTACACTTATAATGATATATGAGTTGACAGGATATTTGTTGGCTACTAGTCTGAAAAGATATATAGGTCTGGATGAGGTCTGTGCATGTGGCATATATAGCAGCCAAACTCGATCCTGCAACCGCGCGCATCTGATTGGACCGAGTCCATGCTGGTTGCGTGCTTTGTGACTGCCTACTGCATGCATGCATGTTATATTGCGGCTCGTAGCAGCAGGTCCTCTCTGCAAGTCCAGCTACCCTTAATTCATGATCAGATTATTCAGCGTGCAGCGACCTGCGTAATTAATTTGGTCAAAGATACAGAGTCTGCCTGCCTGCGAACGCATATCATTTGAATGTACGTACGGAGATAAGGTGAACCTCGCAAGGCATCAGTACTCTGCTCGACCCGAAAGAAAGACAATGGAAAATTTGAATGGAAAATGAAGAAAATAACTTTGGCACCTACTCATCCCATACATTTTGTTTGGAGATGTGTATACATATATTTGATGTATAATATAGTATCTAATTAAATCGGTGTTTAAAATCAAGGCCCTAAATGAGTTACTTTAGCTATTCCGAATGTGAAAATGTGCCTCCACTAATCAGCACCCCATATAGGTAAACTCATGATGAAGAATTATAAGTTTCTCTGGCAACTATATAAGTGCTATATTTCTGTATTACGGTAGT
Organism: Stephania cephalantha; assembly: GCA_039657325.1. Classification (NCBI taxonomy): domain Eukaryota; kingdom Viridiplantae; phylum Streptophyta; class Magnoliopsida; order Ranunculales; family Menispermaceae; genus Stephania; species Stephania cephalantha. The sequence continues at coordinate 8,482,486 of CM077573.1, read as the reverse complement.
TGCTATATATATTAATTTGTCTGATTGGTATTATATTCATGTTGGTATTATACTTTCCTTACGCGTTTGTAAGTTTTATAAATAAAAGTAGCTTATTGTATTTGTATTCAATTTACCCTTGATTTGTATTGATTAATACAAATTTAATTATATTAATAGTTTCAATTAAAATTAAGATTATTTTCGACACCTCATATTTTTGTGAAAATTTCTAAGCTAATTAATTACCTTAACTTGTAACCTTCGAATGACTCCTCAGCCCCGCTAACAAATTAAAACCACATTCCACATATATAATCAAACTAATTCTCTTTCACTCTCGCTCACCTTTATATATGGAATGAGTGTGTCATTTGTAAATTTTGGGATTTAAATACATTGTTCCGTCACGTAAGGCTGAATTTATGTTACAAGTTTGATATGTCAAACCTGTGCACATGTGTTTGGTCACGCATATCAATTCAAAACCTGGCTAATAAGATATATGTGTGTTTTTTTAATACTTTTCATATTTTGCAGGATCAAGTATTATAGCTAATAATGTCCTTTTTTCATGTAATGTAAGCTCTATAAATATATAGCATATTTTGACACATTTTTTCCGTGCAACGATTTGACTATTTTTTTAATTTGAGCTTGTTTATGAATTCTTTTTGAATTTTCTATTGATTAAACATGTTTAGGGTTTTTCTGTCAATCTCTCGGTCAGTAAATTTATTTAATTTTATATTCAGTCACTTTATGAACTTTGTTTGAATCATAAAAGTCTAAATGAATAATTAGTAAGTCTCAATTACTACACTAAAACAATGATTAATCCAATATGTGCCATTTGCTAGAAGAGAAATCCTTTAATTAGATTCATTTGGTATATGTCGTTGTTAGAGTTCTAAGAACTGTGCATCATGGATCATGGTGTGTGCGTTCACTTTTATCAGAGTTCTGCAAATTGTACATCATGGTGTGTGCACGCATTCACTTTTTTCGAGATTTTTGAAGGAAAAATATGTACGTATCACATTTAGTATGCCACCCAATCATTTTCTAAAACTAAAAGTCTTAAAACATGATAATATAGAAAGACTCTTAATCATTTGAGATGTATGAAACCATTTCAGTACCCTAAGACAACTCATACATACGCTAAATAAAGTTCTGTTGGTGTTTTGAAAAGCAAGAAAACCATGATGTCTGAGGTGATTGTATAAGAAGATCGAGCTAATGAGTCGTGGAATTGAAAAAGAGTTTAATGTGTTGGGGAATCGAATGCATAATAGAAAAATAATAGTTATGATGTAATTGCAATGCTAGAAAGTAGAAGCTAGCTAGTATAACTACTTCTTGGTCCCAATTGCAAGTTGCAGGAAATGATCATTTTTATGGAGGTGCTTAACAAAGTGCATCCACTTTATCCCATTCAACACAATTGGATTGGTATACTCTAATCTTTGACTGATTTTATAACCTTAATTAATCTCCTTAGAGGCTCCCCAAGCTTTCAAAGTTGTGATGCCTGAAATCATTGATTTAAATTTATACTCCACTGCTTTTTAAAAAAATAAAAATAAGAAAGAAACAATTGCTTCTACCAAGGTATGAACTCATGGCATACTCCACTACTCTTAGACTGCAGGCTTTACACTTCATGACGCGTGATGGTTGTTGAAGATCTGTAGACCGAAAGTTAGTCCCACGTTCGATTAAATGAAACTTCGAAATGAAGTATATAAGTGATTAACTCTTCCAAACTAGTCCCGAGACCTTTTAAGTTAAAACCTCATACCTATAAGAGTTGAAGGTGGTTAAGTTGGGGATGTTATTGTAATAATCTTATATACTATAAATAAAACAAAATCGAAAACAAAGAACAACATAATTGAATGATAAGTAAACAAATAATATTCTAACCGGAGGCTTGCACGAGAGCAATATCCTAAGACATAATTGTTTCCCGATTCGGTGATAAAATCTCTTCAGAAATCTATCTCTAGGATTCAACCGGAGTGCCCTTCTAAATTTAGAAATCACCAATTTGAAAGTCTGTCAAACTGTGTTTTTTTCTCTCTCATAGAACAATTAATTTCAAAAAAATTTAGTATTTTATTTTGTGTTCTAGTCGAACTTAAATAGTAGTTGAAGAGGTGTTTCCCAAAAAACACAACTCTTTAATTTCAAAAATAAAATAATCCGTTGGGTTCAACAGTCATGACTGTTGAAAAACCCAACTGTATTAACTGTATAACAATTAATTAATTTCAAAAATTAATTACCGAAAAATTAAAAAAATTAAGTAAAAAGTAAATCTATGTTTGACAACCAAACCAAAGCCCAAAGAGCCCAAAGGCCCCGAGGCCCAAGGCCCATCTTTGATATAAAAATGTATGGGTCACCCTCCTATACCCATGTGCATCCGTGTGCACCCATATGTACCCAATGGGTCCCCAACTCCTTGTCTCTTTGTCCTGAACAAAGTATGTTGGGTTGTTTTCACTTATAAAGTGTGAAAGTGCTTTGTAGTTCTCCTATGTGGGACTAAATGTTTTCTCTTCAAAACACTAGAACAAGACATAAATAAGTCATTTGTTCCAACAATACATCACATTTGAATAGAAAACATTATGTCACCCCACATTAATTCTACTCAAATTTGGCTTTCAAACATAGTCAAAAAACTTCGTTAAAATATAAGAGAGAGAAATATTACGTCATGTTGTCAAGAAAAGTGTCATATTGAGACTTGAACTTAACCTTAGAAAAACGTATCGGACTTACTTAGTGACGTAGTGGATATAGAAGATCTTGAACTATTCACTTTTTTGTAGTAAATCGATACAACACGCCTTACGCATGTCATAATAATTAAAAATACAGTTTATTCGTTTTTGTCCATTTTGGTCCTGAATGTATCTTTGTTTCATGATAGCTTTAGAGAATTTAGCATGTCTAGTTCTCATAAATGCGACCCCACATTGACTATCATATAGGTGACATTTTGGTTGTCATTAAATGTAAAACCATACCCTTAACGTCTTCACAACACACATTATATCTTAAGAATGAGTAAAAGTGCGTTCGCTTTCAAGTCTTATCTAACATGTTTTCCTATTGAACCTAGACCATGAGATCTATAATCAGCTAGGTTAGGTTTCCGCTAGACTTAACTCATTTTATAGGCTTCAGACCCATTTCCCTCGATAACAACATGACTTGATCTCTTGGTAAGCCTTTTGTCATAGGATCTACAATATTTTCCTTTAACTTTACATAATCTATACTAATTACTCACGTTGATAGTAATTGTCTTATAATATTATGTCGACGCCTTATATGTCTTGACTTACCATTGTATACATTATTTTTGGCTTTAGCTTGTGCTACCATACTATCACAATGTATACATATTGATGACACTGGTTTTGGCCAGAATGGAATATCTTCTAGAAAATATGTTAGCCATTCTACATCTTCAACAGCTTTATCCAAGGCTATAAATTCTGATTCCATTGTCGAACGTGTTATACACGTTTGCTTTATTGATTTCCATGAAATCACAGCTCTTCCCAAAGTAAGTACATATCCACTAGTTGACTTAGTTTATGTATTATCAGAAATTCAGTTAGCATTACTATAGCCTTCAAGTACTGGTGGATATTTTGTATAATGCAATCCATAGTTTAAGGTATATTTTAAATACCTTAAAACTCAAATCAATGATTCCCAATGATCTTCATTTGGATTTCTTGTATACCTACTAAGCCTACTGACTGCATAAGCAATGTCAGGTCTTGTAGAATTCATCAAGTACATCAAACTTCCAATTACTTGAGAATACTCCAATTGATCAATTGCATTGTCAATATTCTTCTTAATTTTACAATTTGCATCAAATGGAATAAGAGCAAGTTTACAATCAAATTGATTGAACTTCTGTAATATTTTCTCAACATAGTGAGATTGAGTAAGGATATATCCATCATCATTTCTTTTAATTTGAATTCCTGAAATGACATCTGCTTGACCTAAACCTTTCATGTCAAAATTAGAATTCAACATTTTCTTGGTTGAAATGATTATATCCGTGTTAGGGGACATGATTAACGTATCATCAACATATAAACATACTATGACACATGAATTCTTCGTTTCCTTAATGTATACACATTCATCACATTCATTAATTCTAAATCCATTTGCAATCATAGTATAGTCGAATTTTTCATGCCACTGTTTTGGCGCTTTGTTTAAGTCCAAATAATGACTTAACAAGTTTACAGACTTTATTTTCTTGACATTTAACCACAAATTCTTCGGGTTGTTCCATATAAATTTCTTCATCTAATTCTCCATTTACAAATGTTGTTTTTATATCCATTTGATGTATTTCCATTTTGTATATGGAAGCTGCCATTAAAATTAGCATCCTTATAGATGTAATTCTTGAAACTAGAGAATAGGTATCAAAATAGTCCAACCCTTCTTTTTGTCGATATCCTTTAGCCATTAAACGGGCTTTATATTTGTCAATCGACCCATCAACTTTTAAATTTCGTTTAAAAATTCATTTATAACTTATTGGTTTAATACTAGGAGGTAAATCAACCAATTCCCATGTATGGTTATTCATAATGGATTCTGCTTCACTGTTTATGGCTTTTTTCCATAAAACAACCTCACTAGAAGTCATAGCTTCTTTATATGTTTGTGGTTCTGCTTCAGTTAAAAGACTAATAAAATTTGGTCTAAACCTTTTTGGAACTCTTGTCCTCTTCCCCCTTTTTGGTTCCGTATCTAATTCAGGAACATTAGAAGTGGAGGGTTCCTCTCGAACTCTTTTGTTCGATGTACTCAATTTTTCTTCTTTATAAGAAAATATTCCTTCAAAGAATTGAGCATCCACATATTCAATAATAGTATTAACATGAATATCACTAACTGCATAATTAATTACCAAAAATCTATATGCAGGACTATTGTTAGCAAGACCAATAAATACACAGGCTATAGTTTTAGGCCCTAACTTAGTTCTCTTAGTAATAGGAATCTGAACTCCACACTTTAAAAATCTTGTATGAAGGAACTCTTCCTTTCCATATTTCATAAGCAGATTTATTTGTCTTCTTAAATAGAATTCTATTCAGAATATAATTTGTTGTAAGTAGTGTTTCACCACACATATTATGTGGAAGCCCTGAACTATTTAACATATAATTTATCATATCTTTGAAAGTTATATTCTTCCTATTTGCAACACCATTCTGTTGAGGTGTATATGGTGTCGTAGTTTGATATATTATTCCATGTTCACTACAAAATTCAGCAAATTCAGTGGACTCATATTCTCCACCTCTATTTGTTCTAATTGCTTTTATCTTTTTGTCTAATTTATTTTCCACTTCTGCTTTATATGTCTTAAACATATCAAAAGCTTCATATTTGGTTTTAATCAAATAGACATAACAATATTTACTACAATCATCAATAAAAGTGATGTAGTAATTCTTCCCACCACGTATAGGAGTTGATTTATAATCACAAAGGTCACTATGAATTAAATTCAACAATTCATTTGACCTTCCCTGAATTGGCGTAAAGGATTTTCTAGCAAACTTAAATTCAATGCATATTTCACATTTTTGCTTAAAATCAATATTTAACTTAGGCAATAGATTGAGATTTACCATCCTATGTATGGATCTATTGTTTACATGTCCTAATCTAGCATGCCAAATATCATATGAATCCACGATATAAGCAGAAGACTTCATTTTATTCATAGCATTAGTAATCATTACATTCAGTTTGAACATACCATCAGCTAGGTAATCCTACCTATATAGTCAATACCCTTACTTAGTATAAACTTTTCAGACTCAAATACAAGTTTGAATCCTTTTTTGGTAAGGAGAGGAACCGAGGAGAGGAACCGAAATCAAATTCTTCCTAATTTCAGGAACATACAAGACATCAATCAAAGTAAGAACTTTTCCAGAGGTAAACTTCAACAAGACTTCTCATTTCCCTTTGACACTTGAAGTGGATGAATTCCCCATGTAGAGTTTTTCATCACTGGTGACATCTTCAAAGGTTGAAAACAGACTCTTGTCGCCGCATATGTGCCTAGTAGCACCGGTATCAATCCACCAACCCTTAACATTGTCAATCATATTGACTTCAGAAATTACAGCAACCAGGTCTTCATCGGTAGTAGTGACATTAGCTTGATTATGTTGAGATGAATTTCCAACAGATTGATCTTTGCGGTTACGACATTCTTGAGCCTTGTGACCTGGCTTTGTGCACACCCAACAGTTTCCATTTATCTTCTTAAAAGGCTTGGCTTTAAGTGCAAGACTGTTGCCACTCTTTGTAAAAGTTTTCTTGCCCTTAAACTTTTGAAACTTAGAATTTGATGTATCTCCTTCAACCATATTTGTCTTCGCAGCAAAGGTAGGCACTTCAACTTTATCTCCCTTGCGGTGATCTTCTTCAACTCGAAGCCTCAGAATCAAGTCTTCCAAAGACATCTCCCTTCTTTTATGTTTCAAATAGATCTTAAAATCTTTCCATGAAGGAGGTAGCTTTTCAATTATTGCACCAACTTGAAAATGTTCATTGATAAAACAACCCTCCGAATGCAACTCATGAATCAGAACTTGAATCTCTTCTACTTGCTTGATTACATTTTTGGAGTCCACCATGACATACTTAAGAAACTTTCCAATGACGAACTTCTTCGCCCCGACATCTTCAGTTTTATATTTCTTCTCAAGCCCCAAACTTGATTTGTTGTTTTATATGATGAATATATATCATATAAAATATCATCCAGACAATTCAGGATGTAATTTCTACAAAGAAAGTCGGAGTTTCTCCAAGCCTCTATGAACAACAATGATTCCTTACTGAGAGGATCTTCATTGATCTTAGTGATGGGGCATGTGCCCTAGGTCAATCCATTAACTGTCTTTATGAATACTTTTAGTTAATAAAATAGAGGATTTCATTTTCTGTTTATTATAATTAATTTGCATGTTTACATTATAATAAGATCCATGGGTATTTACATAAATATCCTAAATGTCCATAGTCGATCATTATACTGGGAACTATAATGAATTAAGACTAGTGTGAGTCTTGATTGATGATCATATGATGATTATACGTATAGGGATACGAATCAAGATCACGAGTACTTGTTAGGGAACAAAGTATTGGACCGACCCGCTATGAGAACATCACATGGATTAAGTCATAGTTGTTTCTCATGATAGGTATATTTTTCAGTCCTCTGACTTGAGATTGCCGAGACTTCAACATTAGGAACACAATAATTTGACACAATCAAACGTTGTCTTTAACCGGACGATTATAAAGGTTGTGATTGGTTACTGTGTGAGCAATGTGATGAAGTTGTGTAATAGAGATAGAATTTGTCCCTCTCATATAAAGAGAGATATCTAGTGGATCCCTCGATGTGTTAGACTCAAAAGGCCTATTCTAAGTGAATTGATATTGATCAATGTCACTTGGATGTTTTCACCTACCTAGAGATCGAGACTAGTACGATTGAACATGTTGGATGACAATTCCATGCCTTATGTTTGATCAAAAGGATATCGTGTGACAAAAGGATGTTATATACACTATTGATTAGGTTGTATCGATTTGATATTCGTACAACTTGGGTAGTCATAATGTCTTGCTAGAGATCGCTTATGACTTGTATACCAAAATGTGTTTTGGTACACTCGCCAACGTTGTATGAGCCTATTGGGTCGCACACTAAGAATGGTTTTGCGAGATTTTAAGATGGTTCGAAAAAATGAATTTTATATGATAAAATTCATGACTAAAACGTCCTTTTGGTGTATTACACTTATACTTCTTTAAGTAAGGGTATATGTGTAATTTACTTAACCGTCTATATACAAGGGTTGTATAAATAGACGCTTTAAGTTAGAACACAGTACGAAAGAAAAAAAAAAAAAGGTCGAAACTATATTTTCGTTTTAGAAACGACTTAGGGTTTTTGGTATGCTCGATCGTTTTGGAGAGAAACAAAAAGGTTTGGTATTCTCTCGAAGCTAGCACTTCAAATCTCGCCGCCGTCGTGTGTGGACTCCGATAGAGGCGTTCGTCGTTGCGCGCACTTAGAGATCGATCAACCTTCATAAAGGTATATTGCGATTGAGGTATGATTAAGTTTTTCATGGTTTAAACGTTTTTAATGGAATTAGATTCGGATCCTGTTGGGGTTTTTTGTCAAAACTGTTTTGTAATCTCCGCTGCGTATGAACCCCAAAACCCAACAAAGGTATGGTATCGAGCCTTCGAGTTTGATTCCATTAAACTCATTGCATGTTTTCTTCTGATATATACATGATATATGATTGAAAGCATGTTAATAGTTGATGTATATGTGATACACATAAGTTTTCTGTGAGATTTATTATCATGTTTTGTGTATATGATACATATATTCGTGATTTAATTGAAATTAGTTTCGTACATGCTAGTAACCATGTTAGGTTAATTTGAATAATTTTAATGAATTGAGTTTCGTGTTCTATGATCCATGACACCATTAGGTTCGTTTGGGATAGTAGTTCATGATTCAATTACATGTTTGTGATTATTTGGATGAGGACCGAAATTGCAAATAATTAATTTTCGAAATTATTTATTTATAAATAATTAATTTTCGAAATTATTTATTTATCTTGTTATATCTATTTTGTTATGAAGTTTCTATTTGATAAAGATAGATAACAAATTAGAATATGAGATAAATATCAAGAATCTTGTTATTTGTGATATACTAGGATTCAAATATCTTAAATCCAAAATAAATAATTAATTTTCGAAATTATTTATTTATCTTGTTATATCTATTTTGTTATGAAGTTTCTATTTGATAAAGATAGATAACAAATTAGAATAAGAGATAAATATCAAGAATCTTGTTATTGGTGATATACTAGGATTCAAACATCTTAAATCCAAAATAAATAATTAATTTTCGAAATTAATTATTTATCTTGTTATATCTATTTTGTTATGAAGTTTCTATTTGATAAAGATAGATAACAAATTAAATTAGGAGATATAAGCAAAATCGGTTTCGTTATCCCTATTGGATAGGAAATAAATATCAAGAATCTTGTTATTTGTGATATACTAGGATTCAAATATCTTAAATTCTAATTGGATTAGGATAAGATGATTAGTTAGATGTGGGCCCGGGTTAATTAAAATGTTTTAATTGACTTAATTTCGGATAAATTAAGGGGTTAATTTATGATAATAAAATCAGCGAAAATTATGATTTTCTATAGCGAATTTTAATTTTTGAAATTGAGATTCGTCTTCTAAAAAAAAAAAAAAAAAAAAAAAAAAAAAAAAAGGGCGCGCCCGTACTTACCCATTGTGACCTTTTATTAGCGGGACCGCCGTCTAACTAATCCTAGCGCACATAAATTCTTTTATTAGTGAACAGTATAAAAAATCTCCAAATTGTTTAGTGATTTAAGAAATCAATAAAATATATGATATTTCATTGTTTACATAAAATCACTAAAACTGAATATAATCCCTCTATTAAAATTTAAGTCTCACGCCATCCATTTTAAACACTTGTCAAGGCCTCGATCACACTAATACAGTTTCAGCCATAGCTGGGTGTATTGTGTTATCTTGGTGAGACAAGTTGGATAAGAGTTACCTAAATGTTTAAAATGGTCCGACTTAATAAAGCCATCAAAATAGTTTTGAGCTTTAGGCAAATGATGAGATAAAAACATGCTAAGACATAAGATGTCCCATATCTCATAAAAGGATCTAAAAATTACATAAGATGTAATTGGTAATTGTTACCTACCTAAATAATCTAGTTCTGTGTTTCATGCCATAGCTGTCATAGAATTAGGTGAAATATGGATTTTAGTCCCCTAAATAAACAATGTGTTTTAGGAGGGTTGTTAATTTAGTGGGAGTCTATTCCTCTATGCTAAAATAAACTTTGCATAATCTTTATTGTAGATCAATGGTCTCTTCAAGTAACAATAATCCACTGTCACTGCGATCCATCCTTGAGAAGGATAAGCTATCTCGGGACTAACTTTCTTGATCGGTTCGAAACTTGAGAATTGTTCTTAAGCATGAACGCAAGTTGTATGTCCCGGATGCTCCAATCCCCGAGGACCCACCACCAATGCTACGAAAGTCGTGAAGGATGCGCATAATAAGCATGTCAACGATTCTACCGATGTTGCATGTATTATGTTGGCAACTATGGTTCCCGAACTTCGAAGGACATGGAACTAATGGAAGCCTACGACATGGCTATAACGCTCAAGGAAATGTTCTAACAACAAGCTAGGCGAGAAAGGTTCGAGACAAATCAAGAACCTACATTCTTGCAAGATGACCGAGGCGTGCGTCGCTTAGTCCTCATGTTCGAAGATGAAGGGCTATGTTGACCACTTGATAGACTCGATTTCCCATAAGCCAAGAGTTGGCTACGGATTTGGTCCCGAATTCATTACCGTAAAGTTACTCACAATTTGTGATCAACTACAATATGAATAATATGGAGAAATCAATTTCGAGTTGCATTTGATGCTCAAATATGCTTGAACAAAATATCAAGAAACCCTCTAGTAATATGTTGATGGTCCAAAAGGGAAAGGGAATGAAGAAGAAAGGCAAAGGCAAGGCTAGAGTTGCCAAGGTGTAATGCACCTGTCGCAAAGCCTATGGAACAAGTCAAGCCCCAGCCTGTTCCTGCTTCAAAACACCCAAAAGAAAAGGAAAGAAATTGTCATTTCTGTAATCAAACCTATCTCTGGCATTATCGTCTCGGGCACATAAACGAGAAATGCATAACGAAGCTCCATAAAGATGGGCTTCTAGATTCATTTGATTTAGAAACATATGAAACGTGTGTATCTTGTTTACTAGGCAAGATGACTAAAAGTCCATTTACTGGACACAGTGAAAGGGCAAGTGATTTATTGGGTCTAATACATACTGATGTATGCGGTCCTATAAACACAATGGCTAGATAAGGTTATCGATTTCATTACATTTATCGATGATTTCAAAGATATATGGTTATGTATATCTTATGAAACATAAAGTTTGAATCATTTGAGATGTTTCGAACGTTTCAAAATGAAGTGCATAATCAACTTGGTAAAACTATCAAAACACTTCGATCGGATCGAGGTGGTGAGTATTTAAGCCAAGAATTTGATGATCATCTTAGAAATTGTGGGATTGTCTCCCAATTGACTCCACCAGCAACTCCACAATGGAATGGAGTTTCTGAAAGGAGAAATCGAACCTTATTAGATATGGTTCGATCTATGATGAGTCATGCAGATCTTCCATTATCCTTTTGGGGTTATGCATTACAAATCAAGCTTTCACTCTAAATCGAGTTCCTTCTAAAGTGGTTGATAAAACATCATATGAGATATGGTACGGAAGAGACCTAGTTTGTCTTTTCTTAAGATTTGGGGTTGTGAGGCTTACGTAAAGCGACAAGTCTCAGAAAAACTAGCACCTAAATCTGATAAGTGTTTATTTGTGGGGTATCCTAAGGAAACAAAAGGATATTACTTTTATAATCTCGCTGAGAATAAAGTGTTTGTTGCTCGGTATGGTGCCTTTATGGAAAAACAGTTTATTTCAAAAGACACTAGTGGGAGAGAAATAAATCTTGAAGAAGTTCAAGAATCACAGATAAACACTGAATCGCTACTGGAAGTTCAACAACGTTCGAACCCATTGAACCTCCGCAAGTGACACAAGGCCCACGTAAATCTGGTAGGGTAAGACATGAGCCAGAGAGATTCGGATTTCTCATTACTGATAGTCGTGATGTGTTGCTTATGGATCAAAATGAGCCCACCACTTATCGAGGCTATGTCTCGGACCGACTCGATAAATGGCTAAGTGCCATGAATTCCGAGATGCAATCCATGTATGATAACCAAGTTTGGAACTTGGTTGATTTACCCAAGGTGGTAAGACCATTGGATGTAAATGGGTTTTCAAGAAGAAAACTGACATGGATGGCAATGTGCATACTTTTAAAGCAAGACTTGTAGCAAAAGGTTTCAGGCAGACTCAAGGTGTTGATTATGATGAAACTTTTTCGCCAGTAGCCATGCTTAAATCCATAAGAATTTTAATTGCCATTGCTGCATATTATGACTATGAAATATGGCAAATGGATGTAAAAACAACATTTCTTAATGGAAAGCTGCTTGAGGACGTGTATATGACACAACCTGAAGGTTTTGTACATCCTGAGAATTCTAGGAAGGTATGCAAGCTTCAAAGATCCATTTATGGATTAAAGCAAGCTTCTCGGAGTTGGAATCTTCTTTTTGATGAAGCAATCAAGGATTTTGGTTTCATTAAGAACGAAGATGAGCCTTATGTATACAAGAAGGTCAAGTGGGAGTGTAGTTGTTTTTCTCGGTACCGTATGTCGATGATATATTACTCATTGGAAATGACATCCCAACATTGCGTAGAATGTCAAGTCTTGGTTAGGGAAGTGTTTCTCAATGAAAGACTTAGGAGATGCAAATTATATATCCTAGGGATAAGGATCTATATGGATAGATCTAAGAGGCTAATCTGGCCTAAGTCGAGTGCTTACATAGACAAGGTGCTTGAATAGGTTCGGTTTGCAAGACTCTAAAAGAGGATTGTTGCCAATGTCTCATGGCATAAGTCTCAAGAAGAATCAATGTCCTAGGACAAATGATGAGCGAGACCGTATGAATAAGATTCCATATGCATCGGCTATTGGATCTATCATGTATGTCATGCTATGCACTCGACTCGATGTATCATATGCTTTGAGCACTACAAGCGAGATATCGCCGATCCTAGTGAGAGTCACTGGATAGCAAGAAAGAACATCATTAAGTACTTAAGAAGGACTAAGGAAGTGTTCTTGGTCTATGGAGGTTTTGAAAATGATCTAGTTGTAAATGGTTACACGATGCAAGTTTTCAAACCGATATAGATGATTTTAGATCGCATCTGGATATGTGTTTACTTTGAATGGGGTGCGAAGAAGTGGAAAAGTTCGAAGCAAGAGAGAGCGTGGCGATTCTACAACAGTGTTCGAGTATATTGCAAATGTCCGATGCAACAAAGGAGAGCGGTTTGGATCAAAAGGTTCATTTCGAACTAGGTGTGGTTCCAAGTATTGCTAACCCCGTTTGTTTGTATTGTGACAATAACGGGGCAAAAGCACAAAGCCAAGGAACCTAGATCACACCACAGATCCAAACATATACTCGGCGCGTTTTCATCTCATCGAGAGAAATTATTGAGAGGGAGACGTAAAGATTTGCAGAGTACCTATCAAGACAACGTTGCGGATCCATTGACAAAAGCTCTTCCACAAGCAAAACATGATGGTCATGTTAGATCATTAGGCATTAGATGCATGTATGATTGGCCCTAGTGCAAGTGGGAGATGATGGGGCATGTGCCCTAGGTCAATCCATTAAATGTCTTTATGAATACTTTTAGTTAATAAAATAGAGGATTTCATTTGTTGTTTATTATAATTAATTTGCATGTTTACATTATAATAAGATCCATGGGTATTTACATAAATATCCTAAATGTCCCTAGTCGATCATTATACTGGGAACTATAATGAATTAAGACTAGTGTGAGTCTTGATTGATGGTCATATGATGATTATACGTATAGGATACGAATCAAGATCACGAGTACTTGTTAGGGAACAAAGTACTGGACCGACCCGCTATGAGAACATCACATGGATTAAGTCATAGTTGTTTCTCATGATAGGTATATTTTTCAGTCCTCTGACTTGAGATTGCCAGAGACTTCAACATTAGGAACACAATAATTTGACACAATCAAACGTTGTCTTTAACCTACGATTATAAAGGTTGTGATTGGTTACTTGTGTGAGCAATGTGATGAAGTTGTGTAATAGAGATAGAATTTGTCCCTCTCATATAAAGAGAGATATCTAGTGGATCCCTCGATGTGTTAGACTGTTAAAAGGCCTATTCTAAGTGAATTGATATTGATCAATGTCACTTGGATGTTTTCATTCTACCTAGAGATCGAGACTAGTACGATTGAACATGTTGGATGACAATTCCATGCCTTATGTTTGATCAAAAGGATATCGTGTGACAAAAGGATGTTATATACACTATTGATTAGGTTGTATCGATTTGATATTCGTACAACTTGGGTAGTCATAATGTCTTGCTAGAGACCGCTTATGACTTGTATACCAAAATGTGTTTTGGTACACTGCCAACGTTGTATGAGCTTATTGGGTCGCACACTAAGAATGGTTTTGCGAGATTTTAAGATGGTTCAAAAAATGAATTTTATATGATAAAATTCATGACGGAAACGTCCTTGTGGTGTATTACACTTATACTTCTTTAAGTAAGGGTATATGTGTAATTTACTTAACCGTCTATATACAAGGGTTGTATAAATAGACGCTTTAAGTTAGAACACAGTACGAAAAGAAAAAAGGTCGAAACTCTATTTTCGTTTTAGAAACGACTTAGGGTTTTTGGTATGCTCGGATCGTTTTGGAGAGAAACAAAAAGGTTTGGTATTCTCTCGAAGCTAGCACTTCAAATCTCGGCGTCGTTCGTGTGTGGATCGCCGATAGAGGCGTCGTCGTTAGCGCGCCTTAGAGATCGATCAACCTTCGAAAGGTATATTGCGATTGAGGTATGATTAAGTTTTTTATGGTTTAAACGTTTTTAATGGAATTAGATTCGGATCCTGTTGGGGTTTTTTGTCAAAACTGTTTTGTAATCTCCGCTGCGTATGAACCCCAAAACCCAACACTTAGGCACTTCCTCCTTTACAATATTTGCAAGGTTGAGGGTTGTCAAGTAGAACAACATCTTTTGTTGACACCTCTTAAAGTCCATCCCCTTGAACTTTTTAAGCTTTTCTTCATGTTTCTTAGAGTTGATTGAACTCAATTGTAGTTTTGCCATCTTTCAGAATTTTTGAAATGCAACACAACAGAACAATATCTTAGAAATTCTGAATAAAATTTTGAATTCTGTTTTTCTCAAATAGAGAAAAAATTATGTCTTAGATTGTTATTGCAAACAATATGTAATGATCTTATATACTATAAATAAAACAAAATCGAAAACAAAGAACAACAAAATTGAATGATAAGTAAACAAATAATATTCTTACCGGAGGCTTGCACGAGAGCAATGTCCTAAGGCAAAATTGTTTCCCGATTTGGTGATAAAATCTCTTCAGAAATTTGTCCTCAGGATTCAACCGAGTGCCCTTTCAAATTTAGAATTCACCAATTTGAAAGTCTGCCAAACTGTGTTTCTTTCTCTCTCACAGAACAATTAATTTCGAGAAAATTCAATATTTTATTTTTTGTTCTAGTCGAACTTAAATAGTAGTTAAAGAGGTGTTTCCCAAAAAATACAACTCTTTAATTTTGAAAATAAAATAAACCATTGGGTTCAACAGTCATGACTGTTGAAAACCCAACTGTATTAACTATATAATAGTTAATTAATTTTGAAAATAAATTACTAAAAAATTTAAAAATTGAAGTAAAAAAGTAAATCTATTTTCGACAACTAAGCCAAAACCCAAATAGCCCAAATACCCCAAGGCCCAAGGCCCATTTTTGACATAAAAATGTATGGGTCACCCTCCTATACCCATGTGCATCCATGTGCACCCAATGGGTCCTCAGCTCTTTGTCTCTTTGTCCCAAATAAAGTATGTTGAGTTGCTTTCACTTATAAAGTGTGAAAGTGCTTTGTAGTTCTCCTATGTGGGACTAATTAAATGTTTTCTCTTTAAAACACTAGAACAAGACACATATAAGTCTTTTGTTCCAACAGGGGATAGTATCAGTGCTAGCAGAGGAGATCTACGGGCTCGCACACCTGTCTGCGGTGCGGCCTGAAGAATTTTACATTGTATCAGAGCTCATGGTTCGAATGAGACTTGACAAAAAACCTTTGGATCATGTGACTTTCGGTTCATGGGGGAGTGTTGAAGATGTGTGGACTGAAAGTTAGTCCTACATCGATTAAATAAATTTCTAAATGAAGTATATAAGTGATTAACTTTTCTCAACTAGCAACGAGGCCTTTTAAGTTAAAACCCCACACCTATAAGAGGTGAAAGTGGTTAAGCTACGGATAGTATCGGTGCTAGCGAAGGAGATCTATTGGCTCATGCACGTGTGTGCGATGCAACCTGAAGAATTTTACTCCATTTTGCATATATCTGTCTCTCTCTAGAAAAGCTTAAATCATTTACTTAAGAAGCACCAAAATGAAGCACTAATCAAGTTTCTCCACCGATTTGACATGTATGCAATTTTACATCAAATTAAGAATTAAAGCTTTCCAGTGCAAGAGTTTAGATTATTAGCAAGAGCAGTACTATGAGCAGGAACCTTATAGAAAATGATGTTATGCTATCATAGCAATGTGATAGGCTTATTAGGTTAGGTTTCTTTAAATCTCTTGTTATAAATTAGATATTGAAAAATGGAAATCTATGCAACCAATAGAGTAATATAAAGAAAATTAAAGCAAACAAACCATAACATCAAATATGTTAACGCAGTTCGATCTATGACCTACATCTGCAGGGCCACGCTCAGGCTATATGAAAATCCACTAAGCTGAAAACTTAGACTTACACAAGACCTTTTTCTAGTGACTCCCTTATCAGTCTCGGTGCACTCCTTCTCACACTTATAGTAGATTCTCTCCCAAGTCCCCTATTGTATGTTGAGCTCCCATCAACTACACTACCTGATATCTCCTTGGTAATAATTCAGAAATACAAAGAAAATGAACATAAGTTCAGAACTTGTAATCAGACATTTAAAAGTGAAATGATATGAAAACAATTACAAGAAAAATCAAATACTCAAAACTTCAAACTCCTACTCAATGGATCCTTCTCTGGTGTCTCGATCACTTATATAGTTGTCATGTAGTTAGTTTGGATCTTTCAAATAACCTTCAGATAGGCTTCAATACTAAATAATCTCATCTTAACAAATTCAGTTGTCTTCTACACTCTGTGGCAACTGATAGGATTTGCCTTATGTTACAACAAGCATACTAGTTTTCTACTGCCACAACACTCTTCAACATATTCAAATAACTTTTAGATAATGATTATAGTTTGACCTCCATATCTAGTATCTTTAACAAACATATGCACATATAATAATTATCCAAATGCTCCATAAAACAACCTTTAAGATAGATACAAATAATGACAACCATGCACATGTGAAATGTGACTAAAAATCTCCCCATTTGTCAATATTTGTCACAATATATAAAAAATAGAGAGTATCACTTTGTGGATAAGAACCAAACCATTGATAGACATGCATAACATTGCTACCACAAATTACAAACAACCCTATACCCATAACAAACATTCAGTCTTGCGGTCACAACATGCAATAGATATAGTAACCACATAATACGCCCTTGTACTCAAAAGCATACATTTAGTCATGTGGTCACAACATGAAATAAGTAGAATAACCATAACATATATCTCATATTACCATATTCGAAATAAGACAATCACCAACTAACTAATCAACCATCATAATAATCAGTTATGAAACATACCAAAAATAGCGCTGAACAAAAACCCCTTGGAAATATGATGCATAAACTCAACTGCAACTAGCTTACTCCTCTACAACTCAGCTCTCGCAACTTCTCTCCCTTTGTGACATAATATGACAATGGGCACTAAAAAGAAAAAATAAACAAACTTACGAATAGAGAGTGAGAGAGAGAAAGAGAGAGAGAGATCACTCGGAGGCCCATTAGAGCCATAATATCCACTTTTTTTAGCAGAACCCTCAGTGCAAAGTGGAGGATTATCCCTTATAGTAACAACAACAGAACTAGGGGCTGTGGTAGCCAAGTCAAAATCGACGACTGTAGCAATAGAGTGCGAAAGTAGCGTTATGGTAATAAAGTGTGAAGGAGACGCTATGGTAACAATGAACGAAATAGGATTTGTGGTAATCAAATCAGAAGCATGTTGTGTGGTAGTTGGATGCAACATATAACAATTATTTGTAGTTCTTAAACACAACATAACACATTTACCTCCCTTGTCAAACACATGACACTTGTCTTTATTGAACTTAACTTCCAAGTGTTGATTGCACAACAAACTGATGCTGAGAAGATTTCCTTACAAATTTACAACATGCAGAACATCTTTAAGGACTAAAATTTCATCAACATGAAGAATGCCTTTTCCAATCACCCGGCTTCGTGCTCCATCACCAAAGGTTACATGCCCCTTAAGACAAGCTTGATAATCCCGCAGAAATGATTTATCACCTGTCATATGCTTCGAACATCCGCTGTCAAAATACTAATCTAACGAGGTTATAGACTTCAATGACATCTGTGCTTCATTGCAAGCGACAATCTGCTTTGGAGTCCACTTGCGTTGTTGCTTATGAGAAACATTAGGAATCGATGTGCTTTTAATCGTTTTTATGATACATCTTTTTCTCCGAGACAATTCTCGAAGCATTTTATAATAGCGAGGTCGTGTGTGACCCTTGTAGCCACAATAGTAACAAGTTGGAATGAACTTCTTCAGTGGAGCCTCTCGAATAACAGATTTGGAAAATGCTTTGACAAAGACAATGGCTCCTTCTTTTATTTGTTAGGATGAGCCTTCATTAATATAGCCAAGGTCTCGATGATCTTTTGAGTTTTTACCCTGTAGAAGAATATCAACAAGCTATGCATTCCCTTTGTTCAACATTTGCAAAATACTTTCTATCCGTGCTAGTTTGGCTTGGCATGTGGTTAACTCATGTTTCGTAATGACCCATTTTAATTAATCTCGATTAACACCCTAAGCTCAAACAACCGCAAAAAGTTCTTGGGCACACTTGACGAGGTAATTGTGTTTGTTTTTATGTGGCGCGTGTTATTTATTTTATTTTTAGTTAATGCTCGCGTTGCACTAATGTTAGAATTTCAATCGGTTGCGTTATGAGTGCGTTGCGATGAAAGCGAAGGATGTCGCGGGGTGCATGTAACGTGTGTGTATGGGATAGTCATAGGTTTAGGAATCTCATCACGTCACCTATGATATCAAATCACTTATACACATCACATTTCACTTACTCTCTTATCTACAAATAAAAAAATCTCTCACACACTTTCTCTCTCTACCCGAACTCTTCCTCTCTAATTTCATTTCATTCTTCTTCTCCAAACTCACCAGGCTCTCATCTTACTCCACAAGCTTTACTATCTCCCATGACACTCTCGGTCTCTTTCTGCTCTGACATCACCACCTCTCAAGCCGGCGACCTTCCATGATCGAGGTAAGTGGTGGTTGTTGTGGTTGAGTTTTTGAAGAAATTTAGGAGTTTTAATAGTTGGTGTTTTGTTGAGTTGTTGATGTCATTCTTGTTGAAGATATTATTATTGTTGAATAATAAAATAAAGAAAAACAAAGAAAAGGAAATATGGGAAGACGTCCCTGGAGAGAAAAAACTCATTTCTTCTCTCTAGAGACGCGATTGGGGAAAGGGGTAGCCAAGTGGGTTGGGCCTGGAAACCCCGGGCCCGATGGGTCGGCCGAGTCGGCCCAGACCCGGGCAGCCCGGTTGGGCCAAATCGGGCATGGCCTAGCCAAACTTAATGTGAGAAATTAAAAAAGATAGAAATAGGTTTCTAGACTTTTTCGGTCGTTTGACACCCCGATTTAACTCGAAAAGTGTGCAACGACTAAAATTTGGAATAAAATTTTAATTTTAATTTTTACATTATAAAATCTTTAAATGTGACACTAAAATATTTTAAAATGATAAAATTGGACACCAAATAATTAGCCAATTAGGAGATTAGTTGAGTGTCGAACGTGTAGCTCGAGGTGTGAGAGCGGGTCTTTTCGAAGTGATTTCACGAGCGTCGAGGTAAATAAACCCACAAGAAAGTCAGCTTAAAATTTACTTATTTTTCTCATAATTTATTTAATCCACTTTTACTTTTCACCAGTTCGGCTTGCATACTTGCTATATTCCCGCGTGTGTCTGTGTATGATCGAAGGCATGGTATAACCCCTTTCCGACTCTTTCGTAGATGACGATCTGATTGTTGCTAAGATGTTGGTCATACTTTAGACTATGCATGAGATTTCTCTCCGCGAGTCGATGATCTTGAGAGTGGGTTGACGTTAGGTTCGCCTCCGTCATAGAGTTCCTCTCATTTGAGGCTTTGGGCGGAAGTCTACCTTCTGACCAACGAGTTCCTCATTTCAACGGTGAAGATAAGGTGGGGATTACCTAGCCTCCAGGGCCTTCTCGATTTAGTATTTGCGTCTCAGGGCTCAACAGCTATACACCACATTTGCATTCCATATTCTTAATTATTTTAGCGAGTTATATTCATGCTTTACATTTCCATTTTATTTACTTTATCTGCATGAATTATAGTCATTTTTCTTGAATTTCTTGTGAATACTAACTGAATTTCTCTTGGATTTACTCACTGGAACTTATC
Source organism: Stephania cephalantha (assembly GCA_039657325.1). NCBI lineage: Eukaryota > Viridiplantae > Streptophyta > Magnoliopsida > Ranunculales > Menispermaceae > Stephania > Stephania cephalantha. Next base: position 8,461,868 of record CM077573.1, on the reverse strand, counting down.
ATTATTTTTGGTGGCAAGTTGCAGATTATACGATGAGCCGGATCTAAAGAGTCACCGTAGCTTCACTTGTAGATGTTTATATTTATGTATATAATACTTTTTGGGATCATTTTGGGAGACTTATTACCTGATACATGTATATTGACACTTATTATACCTTTTTGTCGCCTTTATTAATATACATAGTATCCTCTTGCCGGGATTTCACCCCATAAGTTTGTTAATCAATGCAGAATTTGTTTAAATTACTTATTTGCATATTATTAAGACTTCCGCTATTTAAATGACATAATGAATCAAAATAAACAAATTAAGTTATCAAACTCTATAATTTAGTATATTTCGACAAAATAATCATTCAAACATCAAAATTGACTAAGTCGTTTCATTTGATTGTTAGTTCGTGGGCCGTCATAGACAAGTGTGCATGTGACGTGACATGACCTGGTGACGTGTCCGACGACATGGCGATGCTCGGCTTGCCTCAAAACTTGGGGCAGGTATATTTGGTATTAGAGCCTAGGTTCAGGCAAACCTAAGGGAAAGTTTAAAATAACCGAATAAAACTTAATATACAAACATTAAATGTGGAAACCTGAAGATCCTGACTCAGAACCTTTAGTTGGGAAGTGTAGTGTCGGGGATTATATGTGTTATGTCTTGGTTGTATTATATATATACGTATTACGTGTTTGATCTAACACGCGAATACCATTGCATACGCCAATGGAAGACAACCGATTGCAGTTGGCATTGGAGGCAAGACGAGTGATACTATGCCGCAATTATTCTTGATTTGACTCTTCGTGAGATGGTTATTACACATGATCGACAACTGGTAGAGATACATTCACTCCTCAGAGCTGAGACGGCTAGTTGATGGGACTAGAGATGCACATGGTGATTGAGGCATATGCGATAAAGTAGGAGACTCATACAACAATACCCATACCTCTGCTAGAGAAAGTACCAACTGAGTGGAGTACTAAGGCAATGAAAAAGGTTAAGTGGAGACGAGGCAAGAGTTGAAGGAATAGTCAGCACATGACAAATATGCAATAGTTTACGGAGCGACCATAAAGGAAAAAAGGAGTGTGGTATAGGCTAACGACTTAGAGATGTCGAGTTAGGCATGTCGCCTATCAGTTGAGATTGCCAAGCCAATTGACAGGGGTTAATAACGTTTTTCATATTTTTATGCTGAGGTTGATCAGATCAAGATTGAGACCGATGGTTGATATGACTAGGATCGAAGTTAGACCAAATGTGACGTACAAGGAACACCCCATTACGACAGTGGACCGCAAGGTAAAAAATTTAAAGAGGAAAGAAATACCGCTAGTACTCATTCAGTGGCAGTACCATAAGAACAAGGGACTTACTAAGGAGCGATACCCCCAGCTGTTCCAAGGTAAAGTTTTAACTTGAGTTTGAGTTTCGAGACGAAACTCCTTTTAGTTGGGAAGATTGTAACAGCCCGCTCTAATTAATCTCGATTAATTAATTAATTATAGATTAAGATTCTAAGCTCAGATCAAGTAGACGTCGCGGAAAGGTCTAGGGCATGCTTGATGAGGTAATTGTGATTATTTTGTGTGGCGCGTGTTATTTATTTTATTTTTAATTAATATTCGCGTTGCACTAATGTTAGAACTTTAATCGATTGCGTTGTGAGTGCATTGCAACGAGAGTGTAGGACGTCGCGGGTGCGCGTAATGCAGGTGTATGGAGTGGTAATGGGTTTCAAAATCATATCACATCACCCATCATATCAAATCACTCATACACATCACATCACCTATCCTTTACTTTCCACTTTCTCTCCCATCTACAAATAAAAAAAATTCTCACTTTCTCTCTCTACCCGAACTCTTCCTCTTTAATTTCATTTCATTCTTCTTCTCCAAACTCACCAAGCTCTCATCTTACTCCACAAGCTTTCCTATCTCTCATGACACTCTCGGTCTCTTTTGGCTTTAGCATCACCACCTCTCGTGCTGGCAACATTCCATGATTCAGGTAAGTGGTGGTTGTCGTGGTTGAGTTTTTGAAGAAATTTAGGAGTTTTAATGGTTAGTGTTGTGTTGTTTGTTGAGTTGTTGATGTCATTGTTGTTGAAGATGTTATTATTGTTGAGTAATAAAATAAAGAAGAAAAAAATTAAAAAGTGAGTAGGAGATATGAGAAGACGTCCCTAGAGAGACGAAATTCCAAAGAAGTGTTTGGGGAAAGGGGGTAGCTTGGTGGGCTGAGCCAGGCTACCCAAGCCCGATGGGTTGAGCCGAGTCGACCCTAACCCAGACGGGTCGGGTTGAGCCGGCCCAGACCCGGGCGACCCGATTGGGCCAAACCAGGTCGAGCCTAATCGGGCCTAGTTCAGACCCAACCTATATAAAAATATATATTTTAAAAAATATTAATTAAATTAGTTTTAAATATAATAAATTACATAAAAAGAAGAAAAATAGGTACAAAATTAAGGAAAAATCCTGAAAAATCAGAAAAAAAATATATATATGAGAAATTAAAAAAAGATATAAAAATAGGTTTCGAGACTTTCTCCAGCGTTTGACACTTCGGTTTAACTCGAAAAGCGTGCCATAACTAAAATTATAAAATTCTAATTTTTAGTTTACATTATAAAATCTGTAAATGTGTCACTAAAATATTTTAAAATCATAAAATTGGACACCAAGGAATTTGGAGACTAGTTAGGTGTCGGGCGCGCAGTTCAAGGGACGAAAGCGGGTCTTTTCAGAGCAATTTCACGAGCATTTAGGTAAGTAAACCCAGGAGAAATTCAGCTTAGAATTTACTTATTTCTTTTGTAATTTATTTAATTTTTTTCCTTTTCGCCAGTTCAGATTGCACACTTACTTTATTCCCGCGTGTGTTTGTGTATGGTTGAAGAGATAGTATGACCCCTTTCCGGCCCTGTCATAGATGTTGATCCGATTGTTGCTACGGTGTTGGTCTTACCTTAGACTACGCGTGAGATTTCTCCTCGCGAGTCAATGATCTTGAAAGTGGGTTGACGTGAGGCTCGCCTATGTCACAGAGTTCATCTCCTTTGAAAAGTTGGGCGGAAGTCTTCCTTCCGACTAACAGAGTTCCTCATTTCGACCGTGAAGATGAGGGGGATTACTGATGAAGTCCAAGAATTAGCTTGCAAATTCTTGACAGGATAATGATGAAGTCCAATCTTGACAGGATAATGATGAAGTCCAAGAATTAGTTTGCAAATTCTTGGAAAAATATGATGGAAAGATATGACAGGATTAATTTTAGGGCTTTTATTTCGTCTAGTTTTCAGTCTAGGGCTTTTAGGGCTTTTTGGACTTTTTACTATTTTTGGCAAATTTTAGGGTTTCGCTATTTAAGCGACCTATTGGATGTAATTCGCAGTTTTTGGCTGAAATAAAAGAATTTTCGAACTTTGGTTTAAGTTCTGACCTAGATCGAGTTGTTCGTGGATTTGTTCAACTGGTTTAGAAGATCTCCGCTGCGTCAGTTGGTATCAGAGCATGCTTCAGCGTGATTGGAGAAATCATGTCGCCGAAGAGGAACCAACAGCGTATCGAGGAGGTGTATGACCGTGACAATCTGAATCGACAAATTGGCCAAATAATTGACCAACGCATGGGCGCGCTGGTAGAACAATTAACTGCCAGAATCGATCAGTTGTTGGGTCAGAATATGAATCGTATCCGTAACCATCGAAGGGAACCTGTTGGTGATGAACCAAGAGGAGATTCTTCTACCGAATGGGAGGATGAGTATGTTGAGGCACCGAGGAGGCGCTACAGTCGCGTGCAGTTGAGGATGATCGCAGGCGGTGGGAGTCTGGGATGAAGACGGAGGTCCCAGAATTCCATGGCACCCTTCAACCGGAAGAATTCTTGGACTGGCTGGCGTCAGTTGAAGAAGTCCTAGAATTCAAAGGTGTGCCCGAAGACAAGCGTGTGCAACTGGTTGCGACCAGATTCCGCAACAGGGCCACGGCTTGGTGGCAACAACAGAAGTTGATGCGGAATAGGAATGGAAAGGCGAAGATCACCTCGTGGGAGAAGATGAAAAAGCACTTACGGCCGAGTTCTTGCCTTACAACTTCCAACGCCTTATGTATCGAGGTTGCGTAACCCGAGACAGGGGCAAAGTCGATAGATGATTACACTACCGAGTTTTATCGGTTAGTCGCTAGAAACGAATCGCAGAGACTAACGACCAATTAGTGGCGCGATATATTGGTGGACTAAGGGTGCGGATCCAAGATGTCGTCAACATGTTTGATCCGGCTTCCTTATTCGCACGCACTGCAATGAGCATTGTTGGTGGAGAAACAACAACGTCGGGGTGTGTGTAATGTTTTCGATAATGTTAGTGTTGGGACAAACCCAATACTGGAGGTAATACCGCTGCAATTAACCCTGCTAGTCGCACGAACATACCTAGCACTAGTGGGATTAAATGCTTCGGTTGTGGCGAAGTTGGTCACAGGAAGTCAGAATGTAAAGGGAAGAAGGCTCTATTTATTGAGAACGAAGAGGAATACGAAGGGGAAGAGGCCAACATCACTGCAGAACCAGCCTTTGATACTTCCGACAACATAGAAGAGGAGATCGTGACTGGAGATGTGGGTACCGCCTTGGTTGTGAGGCGTTCTTGTATGACTCCTAGAGCTGTCGCCGATGATGATGAGTGGTCGCGAATAACATCTTTCACCCAAGTGTACCATCTTAGGCAAGGTGTGCGGGTTTCATGATTGATGCGAGCGATTGCGAGAATATCGTCTCGATTGAAGCGGTTCAGAAGTTGGGCCTTGCAACTGAACAACACGCCAGGCCCTACAAGCTAGCTTGGCTGAAGAAGGGTGGCGAGGTGAAGGTGTCGAAGCGCGCCTTGGTGACTTTTCTATTGGTGCTAACTACAAGGATTCGGTGCGGTGTGATGTTGTGGCTATGGATGCTTGCCACTTGTTACTTGGGACGTCCTTGGCGCTTTGATAGGGGAGTTGTGCATGATGGCAGAACCAATAAATACACCCTTATGTTCAAGGGAGTGAAGATTGTGCTAGTACCCGCCAAGGATCCGGAGGAAGTTCAGCCTACTAAAGAATCTAGCAGCTTGCTGTCTTTAGCAAGATTTGAAGATGCATTACAGGATTCTGAGGTAGTTTACATCTTGATGGGAAAGGAGGTAGATAGAGATGTTGATGTTCTTGAAGCTGCAATTCCTATTGTGAAGGAGTTTTGTGATGTTTTCCCTGATGAGATGCCAGAAGGACTACCACCATTGCTTGATATTCAACATCGATTGACCTTGAACCTCGGTGCGTCACTACATAATAGACCACACTACCGAATGAGTCTCAGTGAGCATGAGGAGTTGCGCAGACAGGTTGAAGACAAGTACAAACAATATGCAGATCGAAAGAAGCGTCACGTGGAGTTTGAAGTGGGTGACTTTATGTGGGCAGTTCTTACTAAAGACCGGTTCTCTGTGGGTGATTACAACAAATTGTCAGTTCGGAAGATTGGTCCTGTGGAGGTTCTTGAGAAAATTAACCTAATGCTTACAGATTGAAGTTGCCAAGTCACATTCGCACGGCTGATGTATTTAATGTCAAACATCTTGTTCCCTATTATGGGGATACGTCTGATGATGACAATTCGAGGGCGAATTTTGTCCACCCTGGGGAGAATGATGAAGTCCAAGAATTAGCTTGCAAATTCTTGACAGGATAATGATGAAGTCCAATCTTGACAGATAATGATGAAGTCCAAGAATTAGTTTGCAAATTCTTGGAAAAATATGATGGAAAGATATGACATGATTAATTTTAGGGCTTTTATTTCGTCTAGTTTTCAGTTTAGGGCTTTTAGGGCTTTTTGGACTTTTTACTATTTTTGGCAAATTTTAGGGTTTCGCTATTTAAGCGACCTATTGGATGTAATTCGCAGTTTTTGGCTGAAATAAAAGAATTTTCGAACTTTGGTTTAAGTTCTGACCTAGATCGAGTTGTTCGTGGATTCGTTCAACTGGTTTAGAAGATCTCCGCTGCGTCAATTACCTAGCCTCCATGGCATTCTTGGTTTAGTATTTGCGTATAGGGCTCGATAGGTATACACCACACTCGCGTTCCATGTTCTTGATTATCTTAGCGACTTATATTCATGCTTTATATTTCTGTTTTATTTACTTTATCTGCAAGAATTGTAGCCCTGCAAGAATTGTAGCCATTTTTCTTGGATTTTTTTGTGAATACTAACTGAATTTCTCTGTGATTTACTTATTGGAACTTGTCATTGTTTTTTGTGGCAAGTTGTAGATTATACTATGAGTCGAATCTAAAGAGTCATTGTAGCTCACTTGTAGGTGTTTATATTTATGTATATAATACTTTTTGGATCATTTTGAGAGACTTATTACCTGATACATGTATATTGACACTTATTATAACTTTTTATTGCCTTTATTAATATACATGGTATCCTCTTGCCAGGTTTCCACCCCATAAGTTTGTTAATCAATGCAAAATTCATTTACATTATTTATTTACATATTATTAAGACTTATGCTATTTAAATGACATAAATGAATTAAAATAAAAAAATTAAGTTGTGAAACTCTATAATTTAGTATATTTTGACAAAATAATCATTCAAACATCGAAATTGACTAAGTCTGATCATTTGATTGTTAGTTCGCGGGTCGTCAAAGACAGGTGTGCAGGTGACGTGGCATGACCTTATGACGTATTCGACGACGTGGCCATGCTCGGTTTGCCTCAAAATTTGGGGCTGTCACATGTTCTTTGTTGCAAAGAATAGTCTGAAGTGATATTTTTCAATCTCAAGACTTTGAATGGACTGCTTCAAGCTTATATTGCAAGTAGCAACTTCAACCCATTTGTCATACATCTCCTTGTACACATCATGTATGTCTACATAATGAATATAAAGTTAGCAAAATCTTCATCAGAATCATATTCGCTTACCAGATCTGTTGTAACAGGAGGTATGATTGATGTTTTGGTAATAAACACTGAAGAGGTTGTTGTATTGCCTGTTACCACATGGTTTACGTCAACTCCTGCTGGTACAATGTTGCAAGAAAAATCTGGTGGTGCTGAATGTGAAGGTGTAGCTGTAGAGAATGCCATAAAGTTTTTGATATGGATGGTATCACTGTCTTAATCAGAGTCATTCCATGTTGTAGTCAGCGACTTTTCATTTTTATTGAGAAAATTTTGACAGTCAGCTTAAAAGTGCCCAACTCCACCATATTCTCCACATTTTCCTAAAAAATCCTTTGGATCAGTAGACTAATTAGAATCAGAACCAGATTGTTTGAAGTTACCTAAGGAATTGCCTTGATATATATTATATAACTTGTTGTAATTCCTTGTAAGTAAAGCCAAGTCATCATTGACTTTATTCCAACTATCGACTTCATATCGAGAGGCAATTCTAAGTGTTATCTCCTTTTGCTTCTGTTACTGATAAAGATGCATTTCATAAGTCGTCAGCGATCCCATCATTTCATCAAACTTTGAATTTTGTATCCCTTTTATCTCATGGATGACAACTACCTTGACATCATATCTGCTTGGTAAAGTTTGAATGACCATCTCTACCATTTTTCTATTGGAATACTTCTTTCCGAGTTGTTGGCTTGATTAGCAATGTCCTTCGACTTTGCGGTGTATTCAGCAATGGTTTCTTTCTCCCCATTCGCAAAGCCTCAAATTGAGATGATAGAAGAACCTTCTTTGAATCTTGGACATCTTCATTCCCTTCAAACACATTTTGAAGGATCATCCAAGCTTCCTTAGCTTCATCGCATGACGAAATTAGCTTTAAGTGCTCCAGGTTGACAACTCTAAAAATGGCATTAAGACCCTTGGCATTGGCTATGAGTAATCTCTCATCATTTTATGTCCACAAGTCTAAATTCTTCGATGCACCATTAAACATGGGAGTTATGTAGCCTTTATTGATAGCACGCCATGCCTTCACATAAAGGGATAACACGAATTTTGGATTTTGGGGTTCATACGCAGCGGGAAATTCAAAATAAAATTCGAAAAACCCCAACAGGATCGAAAATAAGTTCTATTAAACTAGATCAACAAAAGTAAACTTTAACTTAATCTGTGATTTCCTTCTCTGATTGTTCGATCTCCAACATGTTCAAGCGCCCGTCCTCTATCGAAAATCTAGACACGAACGGTGACCACACTTTAGATAGATACGCCCTTTATTTAAATGTGTAGATAAGCCCTCACTTAAAATCCTATTCGTAATACAACTATTGGCCATTTAACAGTTTAATATATCGAGGGATCCATTGATGTCTCTCTATATGAGATGGACAAATTCTATCTTGATTACACACCTTCACATATTATTCACATGGTAACCAATCACAATCTTTATAATCGTCAAGTTAAAAACAACGTTTGATTGTGTCAAATATCATAATATTGAAGTCTCTAGTAATCTGAAGTCGAAGGACTAAATGATATACCTATCATGAGTAACACATATAACTTAATCCATGTTTTGTTCTTATAGCAAGTCGGTCCAGTACATTGTTCCTTAACAAGTACTCATGATCTCGATTCGTACCTATACGCATGATCATCACATGACCATTAATCAAGATTCACACTAGTCTTAATTCATTATAATTCTCAGTATAATGACCGACTAGGGACATTTAGGATATTTCAACAAATGCCCATGTATCTTACTATAAGGTAAACATTCAATCACTTATAATAAAACAGCAAATGAAAACCTCAATTTTATTAACTAGAATTATAAGATAAATAATGTTTGTAGATTGACCTAGGGCACATACCCCAACATATCCCACTTGTACCAGGGCCAATCATTCATGTATCTAATACCTAATGACCTAACATGACCATCATGTTTCGCTTATGGAATAACATTCGTCAAAAGATGTGCAACATTATCTTATGTAGAGACTCTGCAAATCTTCATGTTTCCCCTCTCAATGATTTCTCGAACGAGATGAAAATGTCTAAGTATATGTTTGGATGGGTGGTGTGATCTTCGTTCCTTGGTTTGTGCTATCGCCCTGTTCTTGTCACAATGCAAGCAAACAGGGTAAACTATACTTGGGACAACCCCATATTTTTCCAGCTCACTGTGCTTCCATTCAAAGTAAACACTTATCTAGACTACGATATGAAGTCATTTATATCAGTTTGAAAACTTGCATCCGTATGACCATTTACAACAAACTCATCTTCCAAACTTCCATATACCAAGAACAATTCTTTAGTCATTCTAAAGTACTTAAGAATGTTCTTTACCGCTATCGAGTGACTGACCTGGATCAGATATCTGCTTGTTACGCTCAATGCATATGATACTTCAGGTCGAGTACATAACATAGCATACATGATAGATCCAATATTTGATCTATATGGAATCATATTCATACGCTCCCGCTCATCATTAGTATTCATACATTGAGTCTTGGTGAGACTTATACCATGAATTAGAGTCTTGCATACTGAACCTATTCAGCACCTTGTCTATGTAAGCACTCTGACTTAGACCGATTAGCCTCTTAGATCTATCCCTATAGATCCTTATCCCTAGGATATAGGCTGCATCTCCTAAGTCTTTCATTGAGAAACACTTCCCTAACCAGGACTTGACACTTTGCAAGGTTGGTATGTAATTTCCAATGAGTAATATATCATCAACATACAGTACCAGAAAACAACCATGCTCCCACTGACCTTCTTGTATACACAAGGCTCATCTTCGTTTTTAATGAAACCAAATTCCTTAATTGCTTCATCAAAACGAAGGTTCCAACTCCGAGAAGCTTCTTTTAGTCCATAAATAGATCTTTGAAGCTTGCACACCTTCCTAGAATTCTCAGGATAAATAAGCCCTTAGGGATGTATCATATACACGTCCTTAAGTAACTTTTCATTTAGAAAAGTTGTTTTCACATTCATTTGTCATATCTCATAGTCATAATATTCGACTATGGCAATTAGAATTCTTATGGATTTAAGCATGGCTACAAAAGAAAAAGTCTCATCATAATCAACACCTTGAGTCTGTTTGAAACCTTTACTACTAACCATGCTTTATAAGTATGCACATTTCCATCCATGTCGGTTTTCTTCTTGAAAACCCATTTACATTCAATGGTCTTACCACCTTCAGGTAAATCAACCAGGTTCCAAACTTGGTTATCATATATGGATTGCATCTCAGAATTTATGGCACTAAGCTATTTGTCTGCCTCAGAGCTAGACACAACCTCTTGATAAGTTGTGACATACCCTATAAACTGGATCCCGCCTGGCCTAAACCTACGTGGACCCTCGGTCAACTCCCACAGAGTCAACACGGGCTTAGTCAGCTTCTTTTCAAAGTTATTTAATTATTAGTTGCTTTTTTGATTTGTTATTTAGTTTAACAAGTCATAATGCTTACGCAGCTAAACTTAAAACATTTAAAGCAACTTAAATAGATAAATGAAAGTCGGGACATGCCTAGGTGTGAAAATCCTATGAAAGTAGATCTCATGCATATATCGGCTGACAAACAACGTGAAAATGTGTCATATACATGTATCAATTGTTTCACAACCCAAAATGAACCCAATGTAACCAAAAACAAAAGTATACATCATATGTACAATCCAAAATATCAAAATAAACGTAATGTAGTAACAAAGGGAGCTAACTCTGAGGGAAGCTCAGAGGAAATCACCGATCACAGGCTCCTTGCCCTTGCTACTAGAGGGACCTACAATTGTCACCAAAAGTTGAGACAATCCCAATGAGTAAATCCAGAAGAAGTTCAACAGTAATTCAAATTAAACAATAAACAAGTCTATAAATCATGTTGGAAAGAAATAAAATGCTAAGGAACAATCACTAAAATGCATGATAGACAGTCTACAGTGGTCAACGGTTAGGACCAAGTGACCCAGAAGCAAAGGATAGGGAGTAAGTGGTCTAGACACTCTACATGTAGACTTAAAGCCACTTAAAACGTGTAAGTTACTAACACTAGTGCGGCGAGTCAAAGCCGCATCGACCGCACCAAATCCATTCAGCACTGTCGGCTCGCTTGAGCCGTAACCTGAGAAAACATTCTAAAGGGAGCAACTGACTTAAATGGATGCTCAACCACAATGGAACTCGAATACCTGAGAGGAGCCACAACACATAGCGGATGCTCACTCAGAGGATTCAGACCCATTGGGAAGCCACGAGAGCTAGTCAGCTGCTCAACCCGCGAGTGGACACAACTAGACCAGACCACTTAGACCTTAGGTCACTTTGTAGGGAAGTAGAGTCCAATAATAGCAATAATTCCATCAAATATAGCAAGGAAATGAAAAGAATTAATATTGAATTTCTTACTGGTTTACTTACCTCAATAAGCAAAATACCAAGCAAAATCGTGGCTCTCGCACGCCTCGAAATACGTACTCGATATCCAACACTAGTCTCCTAGACCCCTGATATCAATTTACAATAAATTAAGTGTGTTTGAACCTATTTAATAAGATTTAAATCATTAAATCTTGAAAATATTCCAATTATACTAGTTATGGTAGTGGCACATTGGTCACATCTTAGGTTGGACCACATCGGTCAAGTCTCGGCTCAACCAATTTTATCAAATTAAGCTTTTATATCCTTTTTTTTAACTAGGTGGTGCATTTCTTGTTTATTATATATATTATATATATATATATATCAATAACAACAACATAGTCTCAGTCCCAAATTAATTGGGGATATATATATCAATTAATCAAATTTCTCTTCTTTTTTTGTTGGCCACATAATGGAGCTCAAGCTCTCGTTGTTTCTTGTTGTGCTTCCATCTCTCTTTTTTTTTTTCTTTCTCCTTTTTTTTCCAACAAATCTAATACTACACTTTCAAGAATACTACTATAACAAAATCCCAAAACTTATGTAAATGAAATTTTTAATATTTAATTCACAAATAACTCAAAACATGTCAAATAACTGTGCAATTTTGTTTGTCAACTGTACAACATCAAAGATTCCACCATTAATGGGGGATCTCAATATTTAAAAGACTAGACTATAAAATTCATGATGATATATTTTAGATTATTCAATCTTACTTTAATATTCATACCTCAATTTCATCAAGCATGAGAAGAAGCACACTTGAGGTCTATGAAGAAAGTTGTGAACACTCACCACCTCAACTCAACCTCTACCTTCCTTTTCTCCCCATTGTCTTGAACACCATAAGAGAAACACAAGAGAGTGAGAATGAATTTGCAAATGAGCTCTAGATCTATTACTTCTCCATTTTTTTCATTTTGTTGACTCCTCCACCACTACATAAATGACAAATGTCCCTATCCCAACCTTTCATTCCTTCAATAAAAATTATTTTTAATTTCAAGATGTAAATATCTACTATACCTTTGACTTGGATAATTAACCATTTGTCCCATTTAACTCACTTTGACTTTACAAAACTTAGTCACACCAAATACTTTTCAGGACTTAGATACATTGAATTTGAATAAAACTTTAACTTCAATTATTTTAATAATTGAGATATTATCATTATTTAACTTGATATTTAAATTAATAAATTTTGTTAGAACCTAAATCCCATCGATATCATCGACCTGCCCAAACCCCGTACACACGTCTCGAGGACTACGCTCACTTGTTAATTTGATAACAACGTTGATAAAGTTGTGTGTGCACACATAACTTTATCAACGTTGTTTGTCACCCGATATATGCATGAGATCTACTTTTATAGGATTTCCACACCTAGGCATGTCCCGACTACCATTTATCTATTTAAGTTATTTAAATGTTTTTAATTCCGTTGCATAAGCATTAGGACTTGTTAAACTAAAAAACAAATCAAATAAGTAACTAATAATTGAATAACTTGGAAAATAGGCTGACTAAGCCTGCGTTGACTCTGTGGGAGTTCACCTAGGGTTCATGTAGGTTTCGACCGGACAGGGCCTAGTTTGTGGGGTCTGGGGTCGTCACAGTTGGTATCAGAGCATATATTTATACCTTAACTTTATTAAACCCACGTAGATAAAATTATGTATGCACACATAAATAAACATAAAATATTCAAGGCATCATACACAAATAAAATTATTGAATTATTACCTTGGGGTCAACGTCCGAGTTCTAACCGAGTCGCCACGTAGGATTAGCCACGGTCCTATTAGGCAATTGACTAGGATTAGATTTATTAGGGCTGTTACATAAGTAGTTGGCTCATTTTAATCCATAAGCGATACTTCACTACTATCAGTAATAAGAAATCCAAATCTCTTAGGTTGATGTCTTACCCTATCAGACCTATGCGGGCCTTGTGATACCTGTGGAGGTTCAACTAGTTCAAGACTTTATTGCTCCCACTGGCAGTTGAGTGTTTATTGATGGTTCTTGAACTTCTTCAAGACTTACTGTAACAGCCCAAATTAGTTAAAATAGGATTAACTTTAATCTCGAGGATTAACAGTCATAATTCGGGCGTTATGTGGGAAAACTCAGTTGACTCGGACACGAGAACCGAGGGAATATATTGTTTGTGGATGATGTTTGTTTAGGTGTTATGTTTAAAATAGTATAATATTGTAACATCGCATGTGTATGTTGTTATCGGGCGAGTTTCTGTGACAAGTAAATGCCTCATAATGTGTGTCAACGCGGGCACTAAGTAGTACGGGTACATTAAGTCTTATAATGCTAACTTAAACAAAATGAGTAGTTCAAAGGTAAATATGGCATAAAATAGATACTCATACTTTAGGCTATCATAATAATCGGGTACATCAAGGATTGACACACCTCGAGATGCGTGCCAAGACGCGAGGCACCCCGTACCGGGTAGTCGGGGTTTAGTGGGATCACAAATATGTGAAGTATGTGACTAAACATACTAACCATATGTAATTTTGTGTCTTGGTGAATTAATTTGATTTAAGATAAAATAAAGTCTTATAGTTGGATATGAATTAATTGAACCTTGATCAACCTAGGGATGATCCTAAATACATATAACAAGGCAAGATGAGTGACTTTCATGTGGGACAAGTGGTTTTCATTTGGGGACAAGTGGCATTAAGGGATGGCACATGTCCTAGCAATTAACTAATAGTAAACCAATGATTTAGCTAATTAATCCACTTACTAATACAAGTATATAAGGCATATACTTAATGGAGGAGATTAACATATACTTTTGAGTTGAAAAATAAGAGGAGTTGAGGAGGTTCTTGGTTGAGAAATTCAGGGAGATCACAAAGAGTTGGAGCTCAAATCAAAGTGTCATCAACTCTAGGTACATATCTATATATTTCAGGTTGAAACCAGTTCTAGTTTTTGGCTAATTTCATAGGCTAGATGATTAAGTATTTGCAATTGGTTTATATATTTGGATTCTTCATTTCAAGCTCATAATCTAGCTATAATGAAGTTCTTAATTTGGTTTAGAAATAAAAAAAGATATGAATTTTTGTAGTTGTAAGACCAAAGCTGAAATTATGCACGTTGTATTATGAACTAGCCTATATAATTTGGTCGTAACTTGCTCATTTTAAATCTAAATGAACCCAACCTGGTGGCATTTGAAAGTTAACTCAAAGGGGAACAACTTTGTCCTACTGGAAGTTTGGTAATTCAAATGTTTTCATGTCCAAAAGTGCTCTACAAATAGGTGATTGAATGCAATACAAGATTTTTGAAATTAAATTTTTAAAAGGCATAACTCCCTTACTACTTATCTAAATGAGCTGGTCTTTTAGTATGTTGTTATTGGGTATGTTAGATATCTTGTGACCAAAAATCACGATTTTTGAAAATATAGATTGGGAGAAGTAAATTTTCTTATTTTGCTGGTCGTAGTAGGTCCCAATTTAAGCTATGTTTGGTAGAATTATGATATCTTTTCGTTTTAAATCGTAATTTTGCAAACCAATCCTTTTCGGAAAGCTAAGATAGAGACCAACAAACTTTATACCAGTGGAAGATTTTGAGATTTGTACAATTTCATGCCTAAAAATGAGGTGCAACACATGACCAAAATTGAGACTGTATTTAGTCTTTGGGGGCTGATTTGGGAAGATTAATCTAAAACATATTCAACCAATCTGAATACAAAATAAACATACTTAACTGACTTCAGGGACTGAGATGACGTAGCTCGGGTACTAAAGAGTTGGGCAGGGTTGGATTCGGGAGTCCGGGGAAGTTGGAGCGCTTGGTTGAGGTTTGTAAAATCCAATGGAACATCACTTGAATATTTACTTGCTTTCATTATTGTTTTACTCTATCATGTTCAATGTATTCCTATTTTATTCCTTATTTACTTCAGTTATTTATGTCTTAGTCACTGTTTGAACAGTTGGTCGAGTTTACTCCCGTGTATTTCGTTGTGTATCTATGACACGCTAGACCATAACATGTGTATCAGGAGTCCTCAGTGAATAACGACCCGAGCTACTTTGTTAGTACATGTGTCGGTGCGTCATGGGTCTACGCTAACCCCTGAGAGAACCAGTATTGGGCCAGTCGGTGCGCCTACTGGAGGAATCCTAAAGAGAGTATCTGAAGTATGGTCTAGTTTGACCAGGACGGGCACACATGTTTGAGCTTTATTGTTATTTACGCATCCATTTGTAGTTGCGTGTTTACATTTCGCATGTTTATTTAACAATATTTATTGGATTTCCTTTACTTTATCATGTGAATGCTCAGTAAATCTTCTTGGGATTTTACTTACTGGACTCGTCATCTATTTTGTTGTGATGGCTGAGTGCAGATCCTTCTACGAGTAAGGGTAAGGAGATTTTTGGCGACTATCTCTCAGGTCGCCTAATGTTTGGCACACTACTCGTAGGTGTTTATTTTGGTATTTTGTTATATATTTTGGGTTTATGGGAGACTTTTGAGACACTTGTACTTTTATATGTTTACTTTGTCACCTTATATACAGTGTACTCTATTCCGGGTTTTCTACATTAGGATCGATGCAGTATATAACTTGAAAGTTATTAAAAACTATGGTTATGCTATGATAAGACTTCCATTGTAAATTATTGATTATCAACTTGAAACTCTGAAAAACACAAGCCATACTTGTAATTTAAAGTATATCTTAAATAATTGGCAAATAATATAAAGAATACGAAGAATAGCACACACATTAAGGAGTGTCGACATGGCGTTGACGTTGGCAAAGCTTCGAGACACGCACAACAACTCACACGATGGCCTCGAGGCGCGAGGCCGCCACATTTGGTATCAGAGCAAGGTCGATGGATCCTATAAGATGATGCATGGATTGTTTTTTAACCTGATACCAATGCTACAGTTGGTATCAGAGCAATGGTTCGAGGAACCTTAAAAATTAATGAAAGAGCATAAAACTTAATGAACAAAATATTAGACGTTGAAACCCGATATACTTGTCTAATAACTCTAGTTGGAAAGTGATGTGAGGCGGGTAGAGTTAGGGTTTATATACGTGTTATATACTATATGTGTATATATATATATATATATATCGAGGTTGATATGTCGCACGCTTATCGATGCGGATCACGATTGATGAACAACCCTCCACACTTGCAGAGATTGATCAGACTAACGGTCCGACCACCGCAAGGGCTATTAGATGATGGGCCAGTGGAGCGAGTTGGAGAAGCTCACTGGTGGGATCCCGATGATAATGCCAAAGGTAGGTTTCTCATTTATATGGCCAAGACGATAATGCCAAAGGTAGGTTTGATTCAAATCATTTGATTTGAACCTCTTTGTACTTACGTTAAGAATATGAGTATTTGTGAACATTTTCATGTTTAGAATATAAAGATCATCACACAAATCATCATTTGCATAGAAAATGTCTTTACGAGAAATGAAGCATTTATTATTCGCAATAATGAAATTAAAACCATCCAAATCCAAACATAAAACTGAAATGATATTAATGTTAAAGGCAGTGACATAATAACAATTATTTAAAACTTAAACAAATCCATTAAGTAAAATTAACTCATAGCATCCTACAGCCCACAGCAACCTTTGCTCCATTCTTAACTCGTATGATGAATTCTCCTTTCTTTAGCTTTCTACTTTTCGTGAAACTCTGCATATTAATACAAATGAGATATCACATCTGATATCCAATACCCAGGAATCACAAGTTGACAAGTTAACTTCAATAACATAAATACCTGAAGAAGTAGTCGCACTACTCTTCTTTTTTTTGGATTTTCAAGATAAAACTTGCAATTTATGAACCAATGCCTAGGTGCATGGCAAAAATGACAATTTCCTTCTTTTTCCTTTTCCTTCTGGGATTGTGAAGTGGAAGGAGCCTTAGGCTTGACTTGTTCCATAGGCTTTGTGACAATCGCGACAACCTTTTGGTAACTTTAGCCTTGTATTTGCCCTTTTCTTCAAAGCTTTTTCTTTCTGAACCATTAACACATTAGCGATTAGTTTCTTGACATTCTGCTCTGCAGTTTTAAGCATCGAAGGTAACTCTAAGATAGAATTCTCCTTGTTATTCATGTTATAGTTCATCATAAATTGTGAATAACTATCAGGCAATGAATTCAAGTTCAAATCCATAGCCAACTCTCGGCTTATGAAAAATCCAAGTCTGTCAAAATGGTCAATATAACCCTTCATTTTTAGAAAATGAGGACTAACTGACGCACCCTTAGCCATTTTGAAAGAGTGAATGTTCTTGATTATCTCGAACCTTTCTTGCCTAGCCTGCTGTTGGAACATTTCCTTCAGCATCGTAGCCATGTCGTAAGCTTACATGTGTTCCATGTCCTTCTAAAGTTTAAGAACTATGGTTGCCAATATAATGCATGCAACATCAGTGGAGTCGTTTACATGTTTAATATGTGCATCTTTCACAGCTCTTAAAGCATTGGCTGGTAGTTCCTCAGGAATAGAATCATCTAGGACATACAACTTGCGTTCATGCTTAAGAACGATTCTCAAGTTTTTGAACCAATCAATAAAGTTTGTCCCAAACAACTTATCCTTCTCAAGGATGGATCGCAGTGGCAATGGATTAGTGTGATTTGAAAAGGTCATAGATCTACAACAAAAATTATGCAAAAGTTCATTTTAGTATAGAGGAATAGACTCCTACTAAATTAACAACCTTCCTAAAAATGTTTTGTTAATTTAAGGGACTGAAATTCATGTTTCATCTAATTCTAAGACAGCTAAGGCATGACCCTTTGAATTAAGTTATTTAGGTAGGTACCATTTACAAATTACATCATATGTGACTTTTAATTGTTTTTATGAAATTATGACATCTTACGTCTTAGCATGTTTTATCTCATCTAGTGACTAAAGCCCCAATCCGTATTGATAGCTTTATCAAGTCTAACAATTTCAAACAACAGAGTAACCGTTACTCAACTTGCCTCACCAAGATAACACAATACACTTTATGGAGGCAGACCCATATTGATATGATCGAAGCCTTGACAAGTGTTTGAGAATGGATCTCACTCGACTTAAAATTTGGAAGAGGGATTTTTTTTATTTGTTTTAGTGATGATAATTTAAACGAGGTAAATATCACATATTACAATGCATGTACAATCAATAAACAAGTTAGGAGATTTTACTAATATTAACTATTATACGAATTTTCTTGCGCTATGAACAGTTAGCGGCGGTCCCGCTGGCCGGTCAGTGGGTTTTTTTAGACAAAAAATTCCAATTCCAAAAAATAAAAATCGCCTAAAATTCCTCATTATTTTAGTCAATCCAATTGACCAAAACTACCCTTATTTTAATTCCAAAAAATATTAATTAAAACGTTTTTAATTAACTTGGGTCCACCTCTAACTTAATATTTTATCATAATCCAATTAGAATTTAAGGTACTTTCAATCCTTATCCAATACGAATTTTTTATATATTTCACCTATCTTATAGGATTTGTAATTTTTATCCGATTACAAGTTTATCTCCTATCTAATAGAAATATATTAGTGGATAACCACAATAAAATGTATGATCGAAATCAATAATCGATTCTTATTCATGCAAAACAAGCAATTGAATCAAAAAAATGAAATATTAATCAAGCATTCAACACCAGAATCATATTAAACTAATCATATTAACCTAATCACGATTTCTATCATTGAGACATACATAATTATTGAACAAAAATAAAATATGTATTCAACACCAAAATCACATTAACCTAAACATGACTTCTAAACATGCTTTAGAATCAATTCTTGATAACAATTATCGCAGAACCTATATATACATCATATATATATATATATATATATATATATATATATTAATTAAGATCATGTTTTTCAAACATATATCGTATATACATTAGAGAAAACATGTAAGCGTTTATTAGAAGCGAGCCTATGGCTCTGATAACATGATTGGGTTTTGAGGTTCATACCCAGCGAAAACTCAAAACAAAGTTTAAAAAACCCCAACATGATTGAAAATAAGTTCTATTAAACTAGATCTACAAAAGTAAACCTTACCTTAATCTGTGATTTCTTTCTCTTTGATTATTCGATCTGGAAGACATTCAAGCGCTTGTTCTCTATCGAAAACTCACACACGAACGGTGATCACAATTTGGAATGCTAGCCCCAAGAGAGATAGAAAATGTTTTTCATCCTCTCCCAAAGTACAGAGAACTCGAAAATAACAAAAACGAAAGTCTTATATCGTTTTAGGGTTTCAACCTTTATTTATATGTGTAGATAAGCCCTCACTTAAAATCTTATTCGTAATACACTATTGTATTTAAGCAGTTTAAACAAATTACACATACGCTTATATTAATAAGTTATCATATAATAAATTGTAAGGGCTTTTATGTCATGAATTTTAACATATAAAATTCATTACTATGAACTAATTGAAATTGTGCAAAGTCATTATTTGTGTGCGACCCAATAGGTTCATGCGACGTTGACAATGAACCAAAACCATTTTGGTACACAAGTCATAAGCGGTCTTTAGCAAAACATTATGACTACTCAAGTAGCATGTATATCAAAATCGATACAACCTAATGAATAACATATATCATATCCTTTTGTCGTGCAATATCCTTTGCTTAAACATAAGACATGAAAAGTCATCTTTAATGTTCAATCGTAATAGTCTCGATCTATAGGTAGACTGAAAACATCCAAGTGATATTGACCATATAAATTCACTTAGACATGACCATTTAATAGTCTAACATATCGAGGGATCCACTGATATCTCTCTATATGAGAAGGACAAATTATATATTGATTACACACCTTCACATATTATTCACATGGTAATCAATTACAATCTTTATAATCGTCCGGTTAAAGGCAACGTTTGATTGTGTCAAATATCCTAATATTGAAGTCTATGGTAATCTCAAGTCGAATGACTAAATGATATACCTATCATGAGTAACACCTATGACTTAATCTATATGGAGTTCTCATAGCGGGTCGGTCCAATACATTGTTCCCTAACAAGTACTCATGATCTCAATTCGTATCCCTATACGCATGATCATCACATGACCATCAATCAAGATTCACACTAGTCTTAATTCATTATAGTTCTCAGTATAATTACCGACCAAGGACATTTAGAATATTTCAACAAATACTCATGAATCTTATTATAAGGTAAACATGCAATCACTTATAATAAAACAACAAATGAAAATCTCAATTTTATTAACTAAAATTGTAAGATAAACAATGTTTGTAGATTGACCTAGGGCAAATTCCACAACAACGAATCCCTAAAATTCTCGACTTCCAATAAGTGTAGTTGGTGCATGTTAATAGTGGGGGTTTTGTGGTTGAAACCCCTTCTGGTTGATCGGATTAAAGTTGTCGAGCCATAGATTTCCTGGATCTCATTGACTTTGTAAACAAAGAATTAGTAGTGCCCTATCTGCTACCAAATTGAAAACTGGAAATCTATGCAACCAATTAGGATGAACAAAAAATTGATTGACCCAATAAACCTGATTGATCCAAACCAACTCAAGTGATTTGAGTTAGGTAAAAAAAGCTATTGACTTGGGCTGGGATTCAGATTTGAGAACCGATGGGCTGGTTCAGTGTTTAAGTTATATAATTGTAGATCCAATCATATTTATTATGATCATACTAAGTATTTGTCTAATATATTTAAATTTAGCTTACATTAAATGTTACTTTTATTTCAAACAAACAATGTTACTTATTTTGTTTTATTTTTAAACTTTAATTAGCTTTTATAATAAGAATTTTTGAGATTTGCATTTTAATTTTCAAATGTAAGGAACCTCATATATGATTTGATTATTATGCTTGAATATTAGTTTGATAATAATGTTACATTTTTATTGGCTCAAGCTAGCGATCATGTTTTCGTTTGGTTTATTATTTTAGGCTAACTAGAAGTTGTGAGTGTATGATGGATGGAGTAAGTGTTTAGAAGTTTATTTCCTTATTTTGAAAGAAAAAAGAAAATTATTGTGCTTTAGATTTTTATGAGTATGTTTTATAAAATTCACAATTTTCATGCTTAAATTTATAAAATCAACTTGAGAATTGGAACCAACCTAACCCAAATTCATAGAGTTGGATTGGTTTAATTTTGAAGAATCTATTAGTTTGGGTTGGTTCTAAAAATAATTAGACCCGAACTATTTGATTTGGTTCGTCTAAGGCAAAACTCAAATCAACCCAACCCTTGTACACCCCTACAACCAATAGAGTAATAGAAAATTAAAGCAAACAAGCCATAACACTAGAGATGTTGATGCAGTTCGGTCCACGACCTACATTTGTTGGGCCACACCCAGATATGAAAATCCACTAAGCCGAGAACTCATACATAAGACCCTTTTTAGTGACTCCCTCATCAGTCTCGATGCACTCTTTCTCACACTCATAATAAACCCCCTCTCAAGTCCCCTAATTGTGTCGAGCTCCCCCTCGACTAGACAACCCAATCCCTAGTGTGTGTTGAGCTCCCCTCAACTGGACTACTTAATATCCCCTTGGTAATAATTCAGAAATACAAAAAATGAACACAAGTCCAGAACTCGTAGTCACACATTTCAAAATGAAATTATGTGAAAACTATTATAAGAAAAATCAAATACTCAATACTTTAAACTCCTAATCAATGGGTCCTTCTTTGGTGTGTCTTGATCACTTATGTAATTGTCATATAGTTGGTTTGGGTCGTTCAAATAACCTCTAGATAGGTTTCAATATTCAATAATCTCATCTTAACAAATTCAATTGTCTTCTGCACTCTCTGGCAACTGATATGATTGGCCTTATGATACAATAAGCATACTCGTTGTCTACTGCACAACATTCTTCAACAAATTCAAATAACTTTCAGATAGTGATCGTAGTTTGACCTCCAAATCTAGTATCTTCAACAAACATATGTCCATATGATAATTATCCAAATGCTCTACAAAACAAGCTTTAAGATAGATACAAATAATGACAATTATGCACATAGTAAATGTGACTAACAAATATAAATCTAGTAGACCAATTAGGGAGTATATGCCGAGTAATTTGCATTCTATGTCCCAAACCTTAAAGTCTTGGAAACTGAGAAAATCGACTCAGATACCATTATTCACTTGGACCTAGGCATTCCATCAAATACAAAATTTTAATTTTTTTTTCTTGATATCCGTCGATATCTAAGCAAACATGACTATTTCCGCGAGGCCCTAATGCAATCGGTCTGAGCGCATACTAATTTATCATAACCTAAAACTATAAAAAAAAGGAACGAGTACTATGGAAAACTATTTTAAATCATTATTGAGAAAGGTGTCTATCACGTACTCGTTGGTTCTAATGACAACTAAGTATCATATGTAGGTGTCAAAAGTGGGTCAACTAATCATAATAGATTAGCATTTCCGTAAGTAACAACAGATTCCCTAAATTTATGAGATTAACATTTCCATCAGGCCTTGAAATATGAGAATGGGATCACCAAGTATATATCTACTATACTTAATCAGAACGAATAATCAATCTTTCAATCGTCACTTAAAATTTACTATTATACTTTTAATTAAGTCTTTCAATCGTCATTTAAATTTACTATTTTACCCTTGATTAAATGTATCAACCTTCACCTAAATTTATTATTCTACCCTTAAATAAGGACATTATCACTATTAAATCTAAATAGTTATAATTAGTTATCAAGAAAGTCAGAATAAAATTGTAGTATATTTTTGAAATATAAAAATTGATTATTAGATTAATTAAATTCCCGCGAGCGTAATGAGTGGGTTGAAGCGTACGTGTGTGTGTGTGTATAGGAGATTTTACAATGGAGCCCAAATATATACCCATGTCGGGAACCCCTCAAAATGTGTTGTGCATTAAATGTTTGATGCACTTATAACTCATAGATTAATGTGTTGGATTAAAATCCAATGGTTGTAAATGTGATTATATATATATATATATATATATATATATATATATATATATATAATA
Organism: Stephania cephalantha; assembly: GCA_039657325.1. Lineage (NCBI taxonomy): Eukaryota > Viridiplantae > Streptophyta > Magnoliopsida > Ranunculales > Menispermaceae > Stephania > Stephania cephalantha. The sequence goes on along the minus strand of CM077573.1, from coordinate 8,438,267 downwards.
AACATATCATCTGTCCAAAGGGCTATGCATCTTCAAACACTAAGGCCTTGTTTTGTTGGAGGTGGAGTTAACTCCCGATAGATAACTTGGAGGAGAGTTGCAACTAATCTTGTTTAGTTGCTCAACTTACATATGAGTTATCTCTCAACTCACACCCAAAAGTGTGATAGACCTCCCCACCCCCTTAGAAGAGTTATCACCCTAAAAAATAATGACTAAATTCTCCTCATAAATCCTTACCTTTATTGTTGCGCGCGCACACACACATATATATATATATATATATATATATATATATATATATATATATATTATTTTTCAACCCTAAACATATTTTATTTATTTTTAAAAGAACTCAAACGCTTGTTGTTAATCCATGAATATAAATATTAAATAAATAACTCATAAAATAAAGTATTTTTCAAGTAAGAGAAATATTTTAAAATTATCATTAGTTGCATCTTATTATGTTTATTATTAATAATTATTAAAATTTTATTTCAAGAAAATTATAAAAACATTTATAATTATTTAAAGTTTTTAAGAATTTTGTAAATAATTTATATGTTTGTTATTTACTTCAGGTTTTTATTTATTTACGAGTAATTAAATAAGAGGGCCGCTAAGGGCACCCCACCTTTTCATGAAGGCACCCAAATTATTTGTAAAAATTCCAGCAAAACTGGAAAAGACCATTTTGCCCCTGTATATATAATGATTCAAACCCCACAAATCATTTTGACAAAGAAAAATGGCACCCCACCACCAAGCTTGAACCACAAATCACATTGCGTTTGGCGAGCGTTTATCGATTCTTGCGGATTGATATCATCCGACAGCGATGTAACAATGTTTGACAACCATATGATGGTTTCTTAGAACCGTTTAGTTGGGTAAAACCGTGAAAATGATGATTTGTTTGTCAACGTAGAGTTTGGTAATTTCCTCAAATCCGAACTTGTTTCCACTATATAATGGAGGATTGTACCTACTACTGGTGCAAGAGGAGGTTGAACTTGAGGTAATTTTGCGAATTTATTGTGTTTTTTATGAGGTTATCCGAAGTTTCGTCGATGTGCGCGATTGTTTCGGCCTCGCAGACCGAGATATATTGAAATGTCTCGGTCATAGAGGACCGAGCCTACTCTAACCCTCTCGCCGAGTGTACAACCGAGAGTATGAGAAAATTCTCGGTTGTACACCACCGCGCCACATTACCTATCACTAATTGTAGCTCTCGTCATGTCTCGCCGAGATAATCGAAGTATTCTCGCCATGCATAACCGAGACACCGTGAACTCTTCCGACCTTCGTGGCCGAGACTGCGAGTTCCCAAAAATTTAGCTTCGTCTCGCCATGCTTGGCGAGACAAGCTTAACACGCCTCGGCTCCGTGTGGCCGAGAACCGCGATTTTCAATTTTTTTACCATTCTACAAACCGCCACACACACATTACAACTACTATACCAAATGTAACTTAATTATACTATAAACGTAACTTCAAACGATCGATTTCGCGCAAAATCTGTGTTCGACGATCTTCAACCGAGCCCTAATTTGGAGACGAAATCGACTCACACCCCGACCCTACAAACTACAAATTACTCGTACAACGAAGGAGAAACACAAGGGGAGACACGGAAACACGATTTCGAGGATTCCTCTCACAGGTCGGTTCAAAAGAAATGGATTCTTCCACAAGATTTCGGCGAAGGTGGTGGTGGGGGGGGTAGTGGGGTGCGAGAGTTTTTTGCACGAGGGGTATTTTGGGTATTTCGGGTCTAATTTTTGGGTGCCCCAGGTAAATTGGTTTGTGCCCACATTAACTGGGTGCCTTCATGAAAAGGTGGGGTGCCCTTAGCGGCCCTCTTAAATAAACAGTAGTGTATGCAATGAAAATAATAATGCATTCTCTTTTATCTTAAAAAATATGTTTGAAGAGCGCTTATGTCAATTCCCATGTTTTACTGTTTATAGAATTAGCAACTTCCCTGTAAGTTCAAAGTTGAACCAAACATGAAATATAAACTTATACTTTGAGTTAACTCCAGGGGTTATCTCCGCTCACACTGTAAATTGGTAAAAACGAATCAAACGAGGCCTAAATATGAAACAAGAAGCTTGCGACATTTCCACGCGAGACCTCCATGAAAGAGACATCCGGGCTCTGTTAAGAATTATCACCATATATTCTATGTGAAAAAAAAAAAAAATGTACAATTTGTGTGATATCTAGTTTTGGAGCAGCACATAGTGAGGCACGAAGTTTATGCACAGAAGGATCAACTTGACCTGATGCAAATTGAGCTCTGGTCATCTACTTCACATCATATTCCCAATGAATGATAACTAAATAAAGCTGAAGATCAAAATTGATTGATAAAAAGCAATGAATGTTAGTTTAACATTACTGAAACATCATCATAAAAGCAAGCTACAATCGGAGAATGGTTCGAAGTGTATCACAAAGATTCTGAATGGTCTGCTGCGCTTGTGCCACTTGCAACTCCTGGAGGGGCATCTCTTCATAACACCTGTAAAATGTAAATGCAGAAGTATATTAGACACAACATTAGAAGTTAACAAAGATTCTGAATAGTCTGCTGCATTGGGAAGGAAGAAGTTTAGGCTTAGCAATATAAACAATGGTTCCACATATGGAGGTAGAGGTCCCATACGTTTTGTGATAAGCTAATGCTTGTCCAAGGTTCATTAAGGTCGAACTTGAAGCAAGCCGTTCATGCACACTTGGAGGAAGTGGCATCTGCAGCAAAGAAAGACAACAAAATAAGACTGATGGGGAGTCATAAAACCTATCGACTAATGTGAGATGTTGTGGACCTGGTTCTGTACTCTACGGCCTTTTTTTGAAAATCCGTCCCCAGTGTAAAGTTCCTGAACTGCTTCCGTGGCAGTGTTGCCACCAAAAGCATTCTCTGAAAGCAAGGCAAGAGGAGATATATCTGTTGCCCTTAAGAATGGTATAGGAACTGTATTACCAGCAGCATATATAGACCAAAGCTACATACACAACAAACAAACAAACAAATGAGTAAGAACCTGTGTACATTTGAAGCATCCCAAAAGAACTAGTTAAATCATTTCTTAAATGGACAAACTAGATAAGATTGCACAGTCAAATAAGTGAATTATGCTATTAGAGAAAAGAAGTCTAATTCAGATAATTGTTGACTACACCATACTACGTTAGATTGAAAAGATAAGAGATGTATAGAATAAAATAACGACCTAACACACATGGGCATGTGGAGAAGCATATATACACGCAAACGCCTCGATCCCAAGTAAATTGGGGTTGGCTACATGGATCAAACTCTACCATTGTGGTTGATTTAGGGCAATTACACAAAAAAAAAAAAAAAAAAAACACACACACAATTTAAAAAAAAATACTTCTCTAAGAAAGGCAACGGAACAAACACAGATTGGGCGTGTACTCTACTATTAATTGGTTGGCTTTCCTTTATGGTGCATCTATTGCTCTTTGATGCATGTGTTCAAACTTTCAAATTGTCATCCTATAAAACAATCCTTTCAGCTTCAATGGGATAGCGTTGGTAATATAGTAACACGAGAACCCCTGTACTTAACTTACTGACGACTTCATTTCCCATCTTCCCTTCTCTTAGTATGATTGAACTAAAGAGTCCAAGGTTCAACACACTACTATTTCATGATTCTCAATATTTACTGTTTCTTTATCTCTATCTTGACTTGAACTACAGTAACATTTAAAGCACTCAATCTTATAAAAACCAAAGCTTTCTCTCCAGACCTCCACTTTAGTATTAACACTTGGTATACTTTTATCAGCTAGCAAAATCGTCCACAAAGAAATGAACATCATCTTGAATATCCTTGCTGAACCACTTATTACTAGTAATTGATATGAGCCCAATGCGGAATGGTGTAGACCAACTAACGCTGCAAGGATCATCCAAATTGAATTGCTCCAAAAACCATGAACAAACAACTTAGGGCACAAAAGAATAAAACTAATTCTCTAAAAAAAACTCAATTTTATTAATCATCAATCAATCCTTAATAATGCCTAAGCCTTTATATATATAGGCTTACAAAAAAAAGAAGAAACATAACATATTAATTAGGAACCGTATATGAACTCTCCTAAATTAACTACTAAAATAGACATATACTCATAATTATTAACCAAGGCTTAACTCACCGTATTAACTAAATATATATTGTTTCCTAATATGGATAAATGCTAATTTCCTAATTAAACTACTAGACTACTTTAATTAATTTTTCTATATGCAAACCTATTCTAATTAACATATGCAACGTGATCCCACTTTCTAATACCTTATAAAACTTTCCTAATTAACTAAAACTTCTAAGGGATATTCTACAATGGAGCTCAAATATATACCCATGTCATGGAACCCTCTCAAAATGTGTTGTGCATTAAATGATTTGTGCATTTATGACACCTCAATTAATGTATTGGATTAGAATCCAATGGTTGTAAATAGTGTACCCATGACATGTGTATATATTTGATTCTCATGGTAGTAGTACTCAACTTCTAAATATCAATATTTAAAATTACCAATTTCTTGACCTCGACCCATATATATTTCCATATGTCCATACACTATTCTTGTGATACACATCCCTGATTCAACCCAGCCTGCATCATACTCCCCCTGTTGACAAAAATTCGCCCTCAAATTTTCGTACCTTCTCGTGGTTTTCGATCTGGAATAACCTTCTCCTCAAAACTAAGCTTGACTAACTCGATAATAGAAAATAAGACAAACTTGTCACTCACACTTTCAAGACCCACCAAATCAATGTGATCGAGAAAGTCTAAAGAAACTTCATTGAAGTCGACATCGCCCGCATAGAGTAGTCACATAGAATTAGTGAGAAGGAAACACTATAAATAGGAGTGAGTTAGTTAGATGAGACATCTTGGAATTTCAATGTAATTGGGCACTCTTGGAGTGATTGGGTTGAGAGAGTTTTAAGACTCATCTCTGGGGTTACTTTTGGGTTTGTAATCGTTGTTGTTTCTCTCGTTTCAATAGATCAAAATTGGGGTTCTATCATTGGTATCAGAGCACTACAATCTATCAAGAATAGATTCAAGGTTTATGAAGGAGATGTTAAGAGGTCTTTACGAAATACAGTTGGGGCTCGAACGCATAGTAAAGAAGTTTGATACCTTGTGCCTTCGTTCTTCTTCTCCTCCCAATGTGATCTCACGAGAAGATATAGATCACACCATGAAGATGTTGATACTTTCCGATCCATCCACCATGAGGAACAACAAACATGAAGGCATTCAAGATCTCGCTCCAAGCAGTCCAGATGTTCTCCAATCAAATAGCGAATTGAGCATCCTCTTGAACTTGGGTGTTCAATCTTTGCCTAATCCTGATCAGATGGCAAATCCATTGTCGACTCCAGTTTTGTGGATTCAAGCTTCGCCGCTTGTGTTGTCGCAGAGAGCTCCAGATCCATCGGATTCAGCGGTATCCGAGTTGATTCGAATCATTGGTGATCTTGATCTAGTGGCGATCGAGGTGTTCACGATTGTTGATGTTATAGATATGGTGAAGAACTTCAGATCAGATGGGAAATCGAAGATCTAGGGGTTGTTGCTGCAGATCGACGAGTGTCGCCTTCATCCTCTCGCTACCGTGTTGAAGGTCATTGGGTGTTCAACATATCAGGGACTGCAGTGGAGTTCAACTCCCGAATCCACCAGATCTGACATTGTTGGCGGACAATCTGAGCTTATGTTGCACAACTGTTAGGCTCCCAGGGTTGACTCACCTCCATCAGTGTTCTTCATTCTCGATTCAACATACCTCTGCCTTGGAGATACTTTGATGTCATACACCTCTTCTCTTGTCGTAGTTGCAGGCCAGTTGGAGAAGATGACTTTGATTGAACGGCATGCATCTCGCGGAGATCGTGTGGTGCTCATTACAACACAACATAGGCATGTAGGGTACATCTCATCCATATCAGAACTTGATAATCTTGCTTTTAAGTGGCAGGCCCACATGAATAAGGCGTCGTTCGAGGATCATCTCCAGACTCCTACGTTGCCTACTCTTTTAGGTATGCATTTCTATTTCACTTCTGCGTGTACCACTTATTTCCTCGACTTCGTTTCCTTGCTTTTTGTTCCTCAATGGGTGTCAGTGGTTGCTTTGTGCCCAAAACTTGATTTGCTTCTTATTAATGTGGATGGGGAGCCCTCCAAATGGTGTTATTCAATTGGAAGCATTAACTATAGAGATGATATCTTGGCCTTCTTGGTTGTTTTCGCCTTGTTACCCCGTCATGTCTTAGGGATGCAAGGGCTGTAGTAGTTTATGTTGGACCCGATGGGAGTGGTACATATATTGATGTTGCATTTCAAGCGTTTAATGATATGCTGCTGAGAGTTTTGGAGTGTCTTACTGCATTAGTTTTGCATACAACGATGAAATTTTGGACAAAGCTCGCTGGTTGTTTGGCTCTCATGGGCACAATGCAATTTGGGGGAACTTTTGGTAACCCGGGTGGCTGAAGCACTTGGCGCTTTCTTGCACAATTGCCTCATTGGGCTCATCGTTGACTTTTGGCTCTTTAATATTGCTCACATGCGAGATTATGAGATGGATTTGGATTCTTGCGTGGTCTCCTACTTTCGTCTTCTCTCACATATTTCTCATTGGCTTCATGACCGACATCACATATTTTGTCTAAATTTCTATGGCCACTTTGAGGACAAGGTGGATGTTAAAGAGGGGTGTAATGATAAGATCCCACATAGAGTAGTCACGTAGAATTAGTGAGAAGGAAACACTATAAATAGGGGTGAGTTAGTTAGATAAAACATCTTGGAATTTCAATGTAATTGGGCACTATTGGAGTGATTGGGTTGAGAGAGTTTTAAGACTCATCTCTGGGGTTACTTTTGGGTTTGTAATCGTTGTTGTTTCTCTCGTTTCAATAGATCAAAATTGGTGTTCTATCACTTTCCTAATTAACTAAAACTTCTAAATATTAATATTTAAATTTACCAATTTCTTGACCTCGACCCATATATATTTCCATATGTCCATGCACCATTCTTGTGATACACATCCCTGATTCAACCCAGCCTGCAATATACTGATGCAGCGGAAGTCTTCCAAATCGATTGACGAATCCACGCACAATCAATTCAGGGCCTCGAGAATTAAAACCCTAATTCTCTAAAAAGAAATCAAATTCTTTTATTAATCAAATCAAAATCATAAAACTATTACATAGCCTTTATATATATAGGCTTTTCATTAACAAAAAAAGTAAAAAAATAAAACCCAAAATAATAAAATACTTGTTGTAGAGATCAATTCTCAAATAGTAACTTTACTAGACTCCTACGTTGACTACAAATTAAATAAATGACAACTAATTAAACTTCCAATTTAACTCCTACTCTAACACAAATACATATATAAAGATTCAAACTTCTTAATTTAATTGTACGCCATCTAGCACACTTGCTAATAATAATTATTTCCTAATTATCTAAGTTTCCTAATTAAACCAAACTTCTATTATTTAATTTAACTAATAGACCTAATATATAGAATACTTCTAAATATAGTAATTAAATATAATAAGAAATTAAACTATACACATCTTGCGATACATGGACTCTACCACAAGACCTTGCTCCTTTCCACCTTCATTATTCTCCCCTTGTAGGAAAAAATTCGACCTCGAATTTTGATGTGAAACAATTTTATGTTCAAAACAAATCTTGACTAACTCGACACTGCTCGATGGAACAAAAACTTGGGGAACAATATCTTGAACTTCAACCATCAAATTGAAGTTGTCGACAAACAAACCACCATGAGATTCTTGAAGAGCGTCCACCACTAACTCTTCATCCATGTCATCGGTTAATGAACAAAAGTGTTTGGTCGCCACGAACTTCACTTTTGTCTCCACACTTTTTTTAAGAAGGTAGTTGTCGACGACACAATCATGAACCACTGTCTCAAGTACTCGAGGACTTGTAGATCGCGGAATAACTTCGATAACAAGACCGTCATTCCCAAAGAACACCATGTCTTCGATGAAGTCTTCGTCACCAACATCAAACCTTGGCGCTTCGTCAAAGTTGACTTGTTTTTCCTTGTTTTCAAACTCGCCCTCCTCAACAAAAATAAAATCTCCATCTGTTTCTTCCCCAACAGCATATTCACTTTGATGGATTCGAGTAGACTGTGGAATACGTTGTTGTCCATCGAACAACAAATCGAATCTCTGTTCATTTATAAAAAATACCTCAATGCGTTGTTGGCGAGTCTTCTTGGACGGCATGATTTCCCAATCACCCAGGCTGGATTGAAGCTCTGATACCAAACTGACGCATCGAGGATCTTCCAAATTGAATTGCTCGAAAAACTACGAACAAACAACTTAGGGCATAAGAGAATAAAACTAATTCTCTAAAAAAAAACTCAATTTTATTAATCATCAATCAATCCTTACATAATGCCTAAGCCTTTATACATATAGGCTTAAAAAAAAGAAGAAACATAACATATTAATTAGGAACCGTATATGAACTCTCCTAAATTAACTACTAAAATAGACATATACTCATAATTATTAACCAAGGCTTAACTCTCTTTCCTAATATAATAGACTTTTGTACTACTAGATGTCTATTAACCACTCTATTAACTAGATATATATTGTTTCCTAATATGAATAAATGCTAATTTCCTAATTAAACTACTAGACTACTTTAATTAATTTTTCTATATGCAAACCTATTCTAATTAACATATGCAACGTGATCCCACTTTCTAATACCTTATAAAACTTTCCTAATTAACTAAAACTTCTAAATATCAATATTTAAAATTACCAATTTCTTGACCTCGACCCATATATATTTCCATATGTCCATACACCATTCTTGTGATACACATCCCTGATTCAACCCAGCCTGCATCACAAACTGTCTTGCCATATACACCATAAATGTATGAAATTTACATGCATTCATGATTGTATTCCTAGGCATAAGCCTTCCAATGATAACATAATGCAAATGCTTGAAACAAGGGCAGGTATTAATTTAAGATGTTTTTGAAAACCTACAAATAAATACATTTCAACATCAGCAAGCAATATTGAAACCATGAAATATAGTTTTATGCAGACAAAGAACCACAATTATGAGACTAAAGAAGATAAGAATGAGAGAATTTCAGGCGTTTTGGCTCAATTATTATAATGGGAGACGAATAGAAGATAAAAGCAATCAAAAGAGAAACTAAGCTGGGTTAAGATCAGTGCTTCTAAATACTATTTAATCAACACACGCATTTGAAGTAAAAAAGAAAAATGGAAGGTTTATAGGATTGAGGTTCATCCATGTCTTGAGTATGAATATGTAACAAAATATTACCAATGTCAAGAGTAACCCCAATTTGAGATAAAATGAGAAGGAAACCAAGGTGGTGAAGACAATTACTTAAATGTGCTACTTAAAATAACGACCTTCTACCTACTAATAAAATTGACAAATACAACAACAAAGCCTCAATCCTAAATTAGTTGGGGTCAGCTACATGGATCGAACTCTTCCATTGCGCTTGATTTAGTGCAATTGATGTGCTTTCCAAATCCTTTAATAATAAAATTGAAAAATAAAGAAGGGGATAAATTAATGAGGGTGCATACCATGATACCAAAAAGAAAAGAAAAGAAAAACTACTTAACGGAATTTGGAGAAGGCCAAATAACCTAATCTATCCCAAACTTTGTTGGAAGTCTCATATCTATCCTGAATCAAGGATTGTATCAAATCTATACCAAAATTTTCTTTGGTCTCGATTTTATCCCCACCCAAATTCGAGAGAGATTTGGGCTGACGTCAAAATAAATTGGTAATGTCAGCTTTAGTCAACACGTGGAGGGGCTTCAAAGTTCAAACTAATTTCAAGAACATTGATTGTCCTCTCAAAATTCATCTATTAAATAAAAAAAATACAAATGCAACCTAAAATCAATTATATTGGTTTCCTGATGAAGTCGACGCCCTTGTCACTGCAGTTGAATGCGGTAGCGTCTTTTATTTGACCTGCGAGTGAGTCTTCAGTTTGAAGAGTATTTGTGAGGAATTGGTGTTAATAGGGTGATGAGTAGAATAAAGAGTCAGACAATTGGCATGACCAAAGTATTGGTTGATAAGGGAGTAGTTGTGGGTGCTAAGATGTGTGCTTATCGCCTCAAGTTGATACTTCATCCACTTCCATCATTGAGGGTCTCTACTCTCTTTCCCTAACTTACATGTCTTAATTTACGATCTTATCAAGCGTGGAAGCTCAAGATTTCAAGATCAAGAACTGGCTTGTTGAATTGCAATGTAGAACCGGGCAAAAAAAAAAAAAAAAAAAAAAAAAAAAAAGATTGATAGTAAAAAGGGAAAAGAGATACAACAGATAGGTATGAGACCAAATCCAATGAAATAGGGGGTTGCCTCCAAGTTTTATTGATAGTAAAAAGGGGAAAAGAGATACAACAAAGGGGAGAGGGACTACTCTCCACCTTTGCCTGAATATACCTCTCACCAGACATTAGGTCACCACGGAAGTTCACACTTCCAAGATGAAGAGTGATCACGCTGACTCAATCTTATATATTGTTTACTTACATACATGACTCACCAGCTGACTCGATAATGACTTCACAAACTCACTCACCTCTGTTGGTCCATACCCTGACCCTCTAACTATGCCGTGTGGCTTCATCGATTGATCCTGTGCTCCTGCAGTTCTTCTAAGTATAGAACTTCCTCACTGGGAGCCCATGGATCGTAACAGATTGCTACGCAGACCAATTAGTTAAAATTTAGTACTAGTAGTTCGCTTCCATTTTTTTCATCCTGTTATTTTTTTGTTGATACTTTGGATTTTTTCATTAATTCCAACAAAATCGATTTTAGGTTTGTGTTTATATATATATATATATATATATATATTTTTTTTTTGTTTAATAGATGAATTTTGCAAGAGACCAATCAATTTTCTTGAAATTACTTTAAGCCCCACAATGTGCTTACTTTACCAATTTATTCTCGCTACATCAACACCGACCTCTCTTAAATATGGGTGGGGATAAAATTAAGAACAAAGACAGAAGTTTGAGATAGATCTGATACAATTTTTTTTTTGGATGGATTTTAGAATAACCATATTCATATTTGCCTAAAATAAACATATTCATGACCATTGATTGCAAGGCGCCAATGCAATCGCGAGGCGATTTCCTTGGCTTAGGGGAAGCGGTGCCTTGGCGACCCAAAAAATATTTATTTAGAGGCCCTTGAAATATTATTTATTTGTACGTCCTTAATTAACAATATTTTTTTATTACTCACTATAATCCTCATTCAATATATACTTCAAGGATAATAATTATAAGCCTTTTATATAACATTAACTATGTTAAGATTTTATTGTTTGGTAGGTTTCATAGCACCAAACTCAAATGTAATTTGCCCCTTCAATTTTTTAAAATTTATTTAGGACATCACCTGCCTAGGTGGACTGCCTAGGCGATTTCGCCTCAAAACGCCTAGGCATCGCCCACAATCACTGTTCATGACCAAACCCATTAATCTCAATGAATTGGGAAAAAAACAGTCTTCAACCACATCAGATAAATAGCTAACCCATAATTGCTTAAAATAAATCAGAAATTCTTTCACTTTATATACATGTTGAAAAGTTGGATATTAAGGCGAAAAAGTGTAAAACCTACAAGGATAAAATAAAGGGCGGCTAACTATCGAAAATAACACAAACTTCTAGTATTTTTGCAGAAATAACACCAACTTTTAATTTCATCAATAATAACACGAACTTTCAAAAAGATTTAATTTTAGCACGAAGAGCAATTTGGAGGTTTAGGGTGCCGATGTGGCAACATGAACACGATTTTTGTGGCCACGTCAGGGAACATGGTCCACTTGAACCAGGACTAATAAAAAAACCAACTAAAACCCAATCCCTCCACAACCTGTTGATTTGCGCGAAGAGCAATTTTAGTACATCTATTTCAAAAATGCAGTCCCTACTCTCTAGTGTTGCCTAATCTACATATAAATGACATAAAAAAAAATCCTAGCAGAACAACTTCGAATGAGATTTGCACCTATATGTGCAGCACAATATTAGCAGTTGACACTCTAACATTAGTTAAAATCGGCCAATAGAGTAGTGGAGAATTAATAATAAAATACATATAATCCACCACCCAACATACTTCATGATTTGCATATCGGGACTAATCAATAGATACTTTATTAATCATAACACGACCTTGAATCACTTCTTAAAGAGTAAAAAGAAAGGTTTTCACCGATTGATTAGTATGAAAATATAATATCATGTCTTGTATCTTTAATTAAAGGTTACTTGGTTAGAATGAGAAAGGAAGTTGTTACAAGTTACCTTATCTTGAACTTTAAATGCTTTCTGAGTTGCAGTTGTGTTATTCAATGTACTCATCTTTACGCCACTATTGCCTCCAACCTGAGCCTGACAATCAACCTTGAGTTTCTGCTTCGGAGGCCCATCTTTTGAAAATGATGCTCCTTCCATGACCTGTTGATTAGGTTTTTGCTCTGAAACATGAAGGTCTTTGGCAATGGGAGAAGTGGAACTTCCAGTTCTGACATGTTATGAAAATAACTTGGTAATGCATTGACGACAGTACAAGAGTAAAACACATTGTAGAAGTAAAACTCCCCTGAGATAGTGTTAATAGGTGCACAAAGGAGAGAAAACTCTAAAAAAAGATGGATGCTTTTTATATAAGCAGGTTGCTATTTGTACCCCACTTTTCTCCAAATACACACCACCCACACCACACTAGTCGAACTTTATTTTACATTACACACTATTTTAAAATTTTAAACCAAATCACCCTTACGCCACACGTACACCACCTTGTCACCCTAAACACACACCCCACCACCTCCCCCACCTCCCCCACTTCCCTCACCACCCACCCCACCCCCATCGCACCCTAAACCCCACAACCACCTCTCTCTCTTTGTGGGATTGTTGGGATTGGAGGGTTCTATTAACAATTCTATAGCCCAAAAAAGGATTTAACTATGCACGTTTTTCAAAGAATTACTAAATCTTAGTTGGGAAGTATCAAAATATTTCTTCTAAAGCTCGTGTCTCTTAATTGTCTATTCACTTCCTGATGTTTTTGTGACTTTTCTGTCCCTTTGAGTTTAGCAGTCGACACCTGTCTATTTAACTATCTACGTTTTTCCCAAGCTTCAAGCCAAAGGATAGTATGGTCATTAACATCTAACTGTCCTCAAAATGACGAGTCCTTGTGCACATTTACTTTAACCCAAATTAAAAGTCTTTCCAAGTCCTATAGTTTCACACCAAGACCAATTCAAGAACCAACCTAATTCCAAATTTTGAAATTTAGACAGGCATGCGTGCATAATTTAATTGTGTTCATCTTGATGTACTGAGCTTTATGTGATTAGCCAAAGTGAATTAATTGAGACCAACAATTAACAGCCCATTTATGTTAATTGATTGACACATTACATCAATCATTGCATCAAACTTTCAGGAACTAATCGCAAACACAAATGACAAATATATGAAATAAGAAAAATAAGGTAGCGCCACATTGATGTTCCGAAATTCCACAATACATGCAGGCAAAAGAATAGAAAATCGACTTTTATTAAACCTGAATAATTTTTCTCTCTTAAAGGATAGAATAAATATACTTTAAAAAAAGGGATAGAATAAATATGATAGTCTGCAAATAGCTAAGGACAAAAATTGAAAGTATATAGAGTAGAATTAAAGTCGAGGGAATTTACAAGAGAAGGGAGGAGAGGCAGTTGCGTGGCAGCTTTTTTTTGGTGAACTGCACTGCAGATTTTTCTATTATGTATGTGTTTGATCTTTTGCCATTGAATTTTTATAACAAATTATAACAGATGACAATCAAGTATTCTTTGGTTTAAGCAAACATATAAAGTATTTCATGTATTCCTCTATGAAGGAAATGATTAAACAAATGTATATTGCCATTCATATACTTTCTGGGTAACGAACACAGTCAAGATCCCTTTGCTACAGGCCAAGTTGCATCAGAACAGTTATTTACATGCTAGTTTTGATAGGATTTACATGCCTACTTCAGATCATTATTTAGACACATCAAGTACAAAATAAAAGACATTCACAACATTAGAAGTTTATCAGATGTATACAATTGAAAAGACATATCAAACGACTTGATGCTACTGTACAGATTGACAAAAAAAAATAATACATAATACAACCATAATTGCAGAAAATGGATCATTGCTGAGAATGATAAAAATGATTCCCAAACAATGGGTACCAACAATCTTGCAAGCTGATATCAAGCCCTATACATGGTAGATTGAAACTAGAGTTGTGTGACAATTACGAACTTCTTATGCCTCAATAATGAAAAATCCCAAATCCGTGCAAATTAAAAAGCGATCCTTATTCATTCTTTACAATAAATAATATATGAACCAAAATAAGATAATGAAGAAGAAATACACAATCTATGCACTACAGGTGGTCAAAAGTAAGAAATGTACCTGAGGTTCAAGGATGTTTCTCCCTTTGCCTGAGATGAACTTTCAACAAGCATCTGAGTATGTAATGATCCTCTTACATTGAATCCTGGTGTTTGAATAATTGTTTGATCCGTTTCTGCTCCGTCATGAACTATCATGGTCCCATAGTCGCCTGGTTTACATCAATTTTATCAATATTTCAATATAGATTCTTTGAAATTTTAATGAAACATTGAATACTTTGTTCAGCTGAAGATTACAATACTTCAAACTTGCAAAATAGGACTATTTTGAAATTGGGGATGAAGAAAGATGAGACTGCTACTTCGAAATAGTATACTGTTGGGCTTGCCCGCGCATGTATCAGCGAGTTCGGATCTCACTAGTACCGACTGTACCCACCTTCAATTCACAGTAAAGGTGTGAGGTTTTACTTCAAAAGGCCTTGGTAGCAAGGTTTAAAAAATCGACAAACTTCACCGAAGTTCGGGCGAAGTTTGTCGATTTTGAGGTGAGCGAAGCAAAGTTTAGATGCAGTAGAAAAATTGCAAAAATTCGACTCAACTTCGACCAACTTCGAAAACATCGATAGAAGTTAATAAAACATGAAGTAAAATTGTTATGTTTCATGGAAGTTAAGCAAACTTCGACTGAAACTTCACCTATGCTAGAAATATACTTAAAATTCGAAATATTCTCCGATGACATGAGTTTTATGCATTATTGTTGTATGATTAAGTACAGTTCTAATATCTCTACGAAGAAACTTGAGTTTTGTAGAATTTAAAATGAAATTCCGTAAACTTCCATACACCGACGAATTTTTGTCAAACTTCCATAGTCGAAGTTAACTTCCTCGAATTAATTCCAAATTTTAAGTGAGTGAAGTCATACGCGAAGTCGAAGTTTCGAACCTTGGTACTATTTGGGGAGAAATCCACACTTGGTACATCTTTATGAAGTCACACTTAAATGATGTGGGACTATATTTCGGTCCACACATCCCCAACAATCTTCACCTTGGACTGAAATCTCACTAAGGTATCTTGGCTCCACCTTAGACTGACTCCCCTCCAAGATGCCTCATCACATGATCTGTCACCGCTATCATCTCGAGGGGAGACGACTCGAAGAACCGCGACTACCAACAGACATGCCTAGTCCCAGACGAACCTTCAACTTTGATACCACTTGTTCGACTTGCCCGCGCCTGTATCCACATACATGTGGACCAAAATATAGTCCCACGTTTGTTAAGTGTGATTTCATAAAGAAGTACTTAAGTGTGGATCTCTCCCCAAATAATACCGAGGACTTTTGAAATAAAACCCCACACCTGCGAGTTGAAGGTGGCTAAGGTGGGGAAAGTATTGGTACTAGTGAGATGCATAGACCCGCAGATATAGGCGCGGGCGGGCCCACAAGGAGCTGATGGTTCGGCTAAAGGCATGTATGTTCGGCATATCTATTCGTAGTCACGAGTTCCTCGAGATGATAGCGACGACAGATCATGCGATGAGGCATCTTGGAGGGAAGTTGGTCTGTGGCGGAGCAAAAGCACATTAGTGGAATTTCAGCCAAAGTTGGAGATTGTTGGGGATGTGTTGACCGAAATATAGTTCCATATCGGTTAAGTATGACTTCATAAAAAAATACTTAAGTGTGGATCACTCCTCAAATAGTACTAAGGCCTTTTGAAGTAAAACCTCACACCTGTGAGGTGAAGGAGGCTAAGGTGGAGACAATATTGGTACTAGTGAGATCCATGGAACCGCAACATATATAAAAAGCCTCCATAGTTGAAGGCAAGGTTCGAAACTTCAACTTCGCTTATGACTTCGCTCACTTAAAATTCAGAATTAATTCGAGGAAGTTAACTTCAATGATGGAAGTTTGACAAAAATTCGCTAGGTGTACGGAAGTTTACAAAATTTCACTTTAAATGCTAGAAAACTCACGTTTCTTCGTAGAGATGCTAAAAATATACTTAATCATACAACAATGCATAAAACTCATGTCACCGGAGGATATTCCGAATTTGAAGTATATTTCTAGCATAGGCAAACTTTTAGTCGAAGTTTGCTCAACTTCCACGAAATTTAACAATTTTACTTCATGTTTTATTAACTTTCGTCGATGTTTTTGAAATTCGGTCGAAGTTAGCCGAAGTTCAGCCGAGTTTTTGCAATTTTTCTACTGCCTCTAAAGTTCGCTTCGCTCACCTCAAAATCGACAAACTTCGCCCGAACTTCGGCGAAGTTTGTCGATTTTTTCAACCTTGGTTGGAGGTGGGAAAACTTGAAAGAATGGAAAATAGAAAGCAAGGTTTAAAAATTGAATGGCTTTAATAAACACCTCGTTAAACACAAGAGTATTATTATAAAATAATCCTTTTTCCATTCAAACAACACGGAAAGGAAACATTCTGAAAGTCCTAATTCTTTCTTCCGACTCTTTAGCGCCAAAGGTGAAAACATTTTTTGCATATCAGTGTTAAAAGTGGGGCATATTGAAGAGCAACTTAATAAGAGAGTAGTGGATAAGTAGCTAATCAATTTCGTCTTCATGAGAATGCGATTATCAACACTTCTTAATTTTTACCAAGGACCTGATAAAAACTACTAAGTCTCGCTATTTACCAAATAAATGAATATAAAACATTGAACTAAATAACATTAGTGTTTTTAATCAGCTTTAAAATAGTCAACTAAAATCAATTTGTAAACCTAGATAACACTCCAAGAAGTTTAAATAGAAGACTGAAACAAAGAGGTTGTTTTATAAAAAGGCTTTCTTGATTTTCTTTCATTTTTCTTATGTGGGAGTCGAACTCACGACCTCCCTAAACCTTTCCTTTTAGCAAGTGATGCATCTACCATCTCACCAAAGATGCTTTGGCGACTTTCTTGATTGAACCGAGAGTTGTGAATATCTAACACTATAGTCATAGTTTATTCAAACTCTTGAACACATTCAAGTCATTATTTCATTCCCAAATACTCTCAAATTGTCAATCACTTAAGCTTATCTGAGCGTCGCTTAAGAAGATCCAAACTCGAGCTCTTTGCAACAGTGCCATCTCTAAGCAATATACTATTACCTTCGGCCAACATGATGGAAGTGCAATGATGGTCTTGCACTCCCCTACACACCATACTCTTTCTTTTTGTATCTACAAGATAGGGTGAATTTAAAAGATAAAATACAAACAACCATTCACAAGAAAGGGATGATACATACATTCAATATTGCCTTAAATCGCATATCATATGAAGGAACATTTGTTGGATATAGGACAATCGAGAATTATAAAAATAATAGTTGTAAACCTGCATCACACTCCAAGCAAATGAGTTATGTTATGTATGATGTCAAGGATGGCCAAAGCAATCATCAAATCATACGCAGGTAGTAAATTCAGATTTTGAATGAAGATACCTGCACTAAAGCATCCCACACTAGGGAGAATATGGTGTGCCCAAATTCTTGTTTTAGGTCTCAATGTCAAGGTTTTGGTGGACTAGTTAAAACAACCTCGTTGTTTCAGTCTTTTACTTTAACTTTGCTTGGAGTGTTATCTAGGTTTACAAATTGATTTTAGTTAAACATTTTAAAGCTGATTAAAAACACTAATGTTAGTCAGTTCAATGTTTTTATACTCATTTATTTTGTTTTCTTATTGGTAAATAGCAAGACTTAATACCATGATCACAAGGATTAAATTTTTAAGTCCAACCATTTAACAACAACTCATTCCCAAATATGAAGTGGCATTCATACAATTTAAAGCTTAACATTCTTTATGATATTGAAGGAACTAATAAGGAATCAATAGTAAATTAAACTACTTTCCGAAAAGAAAACATAACTTCGTTGATATTTTTGTTATTCTTTTGAGATTTCTGGTTTTTCATCAATTATTTGATTTTAAAAAAAAAATGTTCCTTCCGTGAACTCTAGAAAGATGGATTCAGCTTGATTAAATTCGATTAATTACTGCAGCAAGTTTTGGTATTATTTTCTATTACTTGTGATTTACAATTTGATCATCAAAAAATCGAAAAAGATGGCCAATTTGATTCGGTTTATGTATCCTTTGCAAAATTCAGTATGCATTACAGCTAAGTTCCGGTTTTCATCTCATTTACGAAAACCTTAAAACTGCAAGTTCACTTTTCATAGATAAATTTTTCTAATTGAAAGCATAAAGAAACGAAAGAAGCACGACAATGCCGCCCCACATATGGGGTCTGCAAGTGCCTAAATCTGGATTAGTCAATGCTGTTAGCGCCGAACACCACGTGGGGAAACCCAAAAAAAAAAAAAAACAAAAACAAAAAAAAAAAAAAATAAAAAAAAAAAAATCCAAAGACCCACATTATGCTACCTTCACTATGAATGCCTGCAGATTCAACTGTTAGGTGCCTCTGCGAACTGTCAAGTGCTTGAAATCCAATGTTTTGAGGCCTTGATGGCACGGTGTCTCCAAAGTCTTCATTAACCTTCGAAGTCAGCTGGTGAGTGTAAAGGTGATCATATACAAAATGAGGAAAATAATACATAAGAAACAAAATTAAATATGTAAAAGAGGGGGACTTTTGAATCATACACCATCTCCAGATAACGAATGAACCTGTGCCTGAGCAGCAATTGAAGCTCGTATATGCCTAGCTTTTTCGATCTTAGGCAGCATGGAGGAAGCTCCCCATTTACATTTTTCAATGAATTTATGCTACAATTCCAATAGTTAAGAACACAATAAAAAAAATATCTAAAGATAACACTGGAATGAAAGAAATCAATGAGAAATATTCTAAATGGATAAATACTTCTAATAGTTGTTCAATTTAATCATCAACTTAGACAAATTCAACTGTAGAAGTCTGCTTCAAACTTTCAAGTTTCAGCACTATTAAAGATTCAATAACCCATATTTAAAGTTCAGTAAAATTTACAAGACCTTAGAACTTCAAATTGACTTAGAATCAAGGAGTTCACAAATGAAAACACCAACCACAAATTACAATATGCATAGGAGATGTGTCCAAAAGTCAAACTCAGATCAGAAAATTTTCGAACTGGAGACACTCAATAGAGCAAAAGCTCTACTAATGAGGTTCTGACAATTAGGTTTATGATTGAAAATAGGAACTCATAGCTCACAATGGTTCTCATTTTGTTCTAGGACATATTCCTTATTTTGCCTGGAATTTTTTTTGTTTATGCTATTCAATAACAGTAGCATACTCTTATGTTAAGTCCACAACTAGGTATGCAAATCGCTTGTGGGGGTGAAGAACATAGTTCCAACTTTCTTATCATCATTCTTTTGCAATATCAAGGATAGACAAAATCACACTTTTGAACTGGAAAACAGCTTCAGTGTAATGGCTCGATTTAATTAAACCGCCTTTTTGCTCCAACCGTAGGGATTAGCGACCCATAATTTGTACCGATGTGTAAATCTCAGTCAAACCTCGAGCACAAGAGCCGATGCATGCTATTCATGTTTGATAACGTGGTATTGACGTGCATTATATCCTACGTGAGTTGCGCGCCAAACTTGAACTTATTTCGTGAGACGTACAGCGAGCGAGGATTTCCTCGAGATGTGTGTGCATTGGGTTGATGTGTGATTAAAGTAATACACCCTCAGTGTGTACACCTACTTGTAATTAATGCAGTAATACACCACTCAAAGAAAAAGAAAATTTTTCTACCAATTCGTTGATTCCACGATCGTCCTTGAGTTGCATTGGCAAGAACTAACGATCTTCCTCGAGACGCGAGTTGCGTCAATAGGTTTCACCTCGGGTAGGAAGTTGGGGAAAACAAAGAAAACATGGGAAATCAAATTAAAGGGGGCACCGAATCGGGGCCTTTTTTCTCTCATCCAAAACAATTTTCTCTCTCTCACCGTATTAAACACACACGCACCGCTCACTCCTCCCTCTCTCGATTATTGGTATTTTCATCCCTCCCTCCCTCTTTCTTTATTATAAGATTTTATTTTTATTTTTTTGTATTTTAAAGGCTCATGGCCTAGGTTGGGATTTCAATGGAGGTTTGGCTCAAACAATGAATTTGTGAGATTCTACTTGCTTTTATTTAAGCTTAATTCATGTTTTGGTAATTCTTCTCTTCTTGTGCTTATACAATGATGATCTATGCTTGGTTTTGTGTAGTTCCAAATGCACGACTCTAAGTCTTACATCTATTGCTAGTTGAAAGCCTTGAATTCAAAATTGTGTGAATACTAGAACACCAAGAAGCGGTGTTTATCCCAATTTCTCTCCCTTTTGGTATATTTCTAGTAATTGAGAAATCTAAGTTAAATCGAGTGCGCTACATAACTTGGTTATCAAGGGATAGTGTTTTCACATATGTAAATGCGGTTAATGTGATAAATGAATCTTATGTCGTACGCCCGAGGTCGAATGTTGGTTCGAGAAGCAACTAACGACCTTGCTTTAGTTGTTGAGATCGAAATAGAGGGATTTCGATGTGATGTCAAATCCTATAGCTATTCTACTAAAATGGAATTAAACACATTTTGTATAATCAATGACCAAATCCCTTTTTAAGCGGAACCGAACTTGTAATTCTCAACATAGGTAATTTATACTAATTTGTTCGTTAAAATAATGTCTTGCTTTCTTGACTTTCTTAGCAAGTTAAATTAGTTAGTTTCATTCTTGTTATTTAGATTAGTTAGTTCCCCCTTTTACAAAACCCTATTAAATGTGGTTAAGGTTAAACTATTATTGACGCGTTCAGTGTGCGTCACTAGGTCGATTGTATGGTGGAACCCGTAAGGATTGAACATGGAATATAGAAATTCAAAGAAAAGTAGGAGTAAATCAATAGATGAAAAAGTAAGAGGGCAGTTACGGTAGTTTGAACCCATCCATAGACCATCGACAAATGCCTCAATGAGAAAAATGGACACAATGGAGATAAAGGATATCAAACTTATAAGGATAGACCTAAGATAAGTTGGGATATATTAATAACAAAAAAAGATTAAAAAGACTACAAAAAACTGAATATAAATCAAGTTGAATGGAAACATTGGATCCATGTAGCCAACCCAGTATTGTTGCAGTTGTTGTAGTTTTCAAAACTTCCCTACAACTAGGCAGGCAGGAAAATGTGGGTGCAATACTGAAATTATACTAACAAAAAAAACAGCTCAGCAAACCAAAACCGCGTGGTCAAAGATTTGTTGTGCACAAAATAATGACAATGTTACGTATCTCATGAAGGCGAAAGAGAGAAGAATTGGAAAAGAATGAGAAGAAAACCTAAAAATCCACATTTCAAAAAGTTACGCCCAAAGAATATATTAATAAACTCTAAGCAAAGAGTTGCAAGACTTCTAAGACATTAAGGAAATCCTAATAGTGACTGCACTTCTAATACGTCAAGGTCTCTTCATTTATAACAAGTAATAAAGTAACATCCCAATCAATTTAGGACCTTAAACAACATGAAACTGAAATTCTTCTGAGACACTACACATATACTCTATCAATTCTCCATGCTTGAAGAACAGAATTTTACAAAACTTCGATCAAAGTTCGCTCTTTATGACAAGATTAATGCTAATTGAAGGAAAAGTGAAATACTCTTAATGAATGAAAACATGTTAAGAAAATGCAAACCAAAATTTAACCTCACTTGTAAGAAATCGATTCTAACAAATCGCCTATTGAAGAATGAATTAACATCCAAAATGATCAATCTTATGGAAATTAAAGTTTGAAATACTTAAGATCAAGTATAGACAGAGAAAAGACATGAAATATTATTAAAAAATGAGCTATTCAAATGCGTTTTGATAAAACTTGGATTTTTCTAACACTTGGTTGAAAATATTTATTTTTTGATAGGAATGGATGAAAATATGTATACTTCTGTATAATATCTAAATTTCCAAAAAAACTCCCCACATCAAATTACACTTTCTCGAATTAATTCTGAATCTTAAGTGAGTGAAGTAATAGGCGAAATCGAATTTTCGGGCCTTGGATAAGAAGAATGAAGAGAAGGAGAATAAGATCATCTACAGCACAAATTTTACTAAATAGAAAAAAAAAAGGGAGGATTTGATGCAAGGTTTTGATACCAATTCATGGAGAAACATAAAAATAGAAAATCAATAGAGATAACGAATATGAAAACCTATATTTTATCATTCAATGACTATTTTTAAAAACTTCAGCCGAAGAGCGTTATTGAATAGACACTGCGCAAAGAATAATTAGACTTTTAATGCATTAACAACTATTTATTCATGACAAGTTGACAACTTCAAATAAAGTAAAATCCTAATCTATCAAAGACTCTTAAGCAATATAGAAACTAAATCTTATTAATCTAAGGCTTTTGTTACAGCTGTAAATAACTAATTAGGAATGTATATATGCTAATGTATAGGGATTGCTTATTTAGAGGGATTTGATTAGTTGTTGACTTATTTTCTTTCTAATAATAGGACTCCCAAACTTATATATATATATATGTGTGTGTGTGTGTGTGTACAAAGTGATGAAGTAATAATAATAGATTCTTTGAATATTAAGTTCATGTCATAGTATCAGAGCTATAGAAAACCAAATATGGTAGAGTTCCACTTGTCATGAGTGGAGGCGCATCTGTTGCCAGAAAGAGAACTGATCAACATCTTTTGGCTCGATCGGTTGGTATCACATCTTTGTGATCTGTTTTATTGAACATCTTTGTGATCTGTTTTGTTGAAAATTACCATCTCAAAACAACATTTCCACAATATTTCTGACACAAAATGAACAATAATTTCCGATATAGTTCATGTGATGTCAAAAATCACGAAACATAAAATGAAAGAGGCTAATTATTTGGATTGGAGTACAACAGGTCGACTGTATTTGAGGAGTGTAGGCAAAGATAATCATTAAACTGATGATGCTCCTACGAATGATACAAAACAAACATGGTTGCGTGAGGATGCTCGGTTTTTTTTGCAGATTCAGAACTCCATCGATAATGAGGTAATTGGGTTGGTTAATCATAGTGAATATGTTAAGGAATTGATGGAATATTTAGATTTTTTGCATTCCTGAAAGGGGAGTATTTCACATGTAAGAGGCGTGTCGAGCTTTTTATCGTACAGAAAAACAAGACAAATCTCTCACAAGTTATTTCATGGATTTTCAAAAAACTTAAGAGGAGCTTAATATGTTGTTGCCTTTTAGTCTCGATGTCAAAGTTCAACAGGCACAAAGAGAAAGGATGGTTGTTACGAGTTTTTTAGCCGGCCTTCCAGCTGAATTTGAAACTGTCAAATTTCAAATCCTTTCCGATTCCGAGGTTATGTCCTTGAAAGAAGCATTTAGCCGACTACTTCGCACAAAAAACACCACATTTGTTCAAACTAGTACCGCTTCACCCTATTCAAACAACACACTTGTCACTCATAATAACAAAGGAAACGATTCGAGTAATATTGATAAGAAGGGAAGATTTAATGCCACTATAGTCATAAGCCGGGACATATGAAACGAGATTGCAGGAAGTTGCAATACACAAATCAGTGATCAGCTACAAAAAATCAATCAACCCATGTTGCATCCATGACTGATGCAGCTGAAAGGACTGTCCTCATTTCTGCGGACGAGTATGCTAGATTGACTCGGCCTCAAGAAACAAAGAAATCATCATCCAATGATGTTGTCATAGTCGAGTCAAGTAAACACGATACATGTCTTGTTTCCTCTTCAAAATGTGTCATTGACTCTGGTGCTATAGATCACATGGCAGGTAATTCTAGTTCATTTTCTGACTTTCAACCATGTAATTCTACCTCTTCTATTACTTTAGCTGATGGATCAACATCAAATGTCATTGGATCTGACACAATTCATCCTACACCATCACTCTCTTTGTCATATGTTCTAAGTCTATCACAGTTATCATTTAATTTAATCTCTGTCAGTAAACTAACTGGTACCCTCAATTGTTGTGTCTCATTTTTTTACTGGTCATTGTCTATTTCAGGATCTTATGACAAAGAAGAATATTGGTAAAGGACATGAGTCTGCAGGCCTCTACATCCTTGACACACATAAACCAAAGCCTTTAGCATGCACTGGAGTTGTTACCCCTTTTGAAGCGCATTGTCAGTTGGGTCACCCTTCTCTTTCTATATTAAAGAAACTTTGTCCTTAATTTTCTAATATGTCTTCTTTAGATTGTGAGTCTTGTCAGTTTGCCAAACACCATCGTCTTAGTTCTAGTCCAAGAGTCAATAAACGAGCTAATGCTCCTTTTGAGTTAATACACTCTGATGTTTGGGGTTCGAGTCCAGTTGTGGCTAAAACTGGATTTAGATACTTTGTTACCTTTTTTATTATTATTCTAGAATGACATGGTTATATTTAATAAAAAATCTATCAGAATTATTCTCTCATTTTTCTACCTTTTGTGTTGAGATTCAAACTCAGTTTGAAAATTTTGTACAAACTTTGAGGAGAGATAATGCAAGAGAAAATTTATCAGGAATTTTTCAAAATTACATGATCCAATATGGGATTCAGTTACGATCCATGGGAAGCCCATCAAAAAGTTTTATAAGAGAAGGCCTCGCGAGCGCACTTGATCAAACAAAAACGTGACAGAGGGGTTTACAGCTAGGTGTCAGAATTAGTTGAGTTGTTAGCAGCACAATGGGTGGGTGCACCATGTGTGTGTGTCAGTATAGGTAGTACGATAGGGGTCTGTTGAGTCATGCTTTTGTAATCAAAGTATATAGTAAAGTCAAGAGGACACGAGGAGGGCATGTATTGAGTATTCTCCTGTGGTGACCTCTGGTCTGTTAAGAGGCAACTCTCTGGAGCGAATGAGAAGGGTAGTCCCTCTTCTCTTCGTTGTATCCCCAACTTTCCATTTCATTTATCAATAAAACCCCACAGAGGTGACTCCCTCTTTCTTTTTTTCTAACCAAAACCCCATCAGTGGTATCAGAGCAATTGTTATCCATGCCTCCAAAGATTGATGCACGAGTTGAGTCCTTGGAGGCGGAACCGCAGAAGCTACCAGGTCAGATGAGCAAGATTCCAAATTTGGAGTTATCAGTGACAGAGGAGACGAAGAAGGTGGATGGTTTCAGATCGAGGTCCGATCTGAGATCTCAAAAGTTAAGTCAGATCCGGGGTTGACACAAAAGCTGGAGGCGTTCTTTTCACAAGCACGAGTGGTGTTTCCTTCTGCTGCAACCAAACCAAGTGAGAGAAGATCGATCTCTCCGAGTGGGGATAATCGAGGCTCCAGAACGCTAGATCCACCAGATCCGGGGCCGGTGAGGAGGTATTGAGCTCCAGATCCACCAGATCTAGGGGTGCAGCATGGGACGGGCCAAGAGTTCAGGGCAGATCTACCCCCTTATCGTGGTGGTCCGAAAGTACGCAAGATCAAAATGCCCACCTGTGATGGTGACGACCTAATCGTGTGGTTAAACCAAGCAGAGCATTATTTTGCTCTGCATGAAATGTCGAAGTCCTCTAACCTTAGAGCGTCCAGGATCTGCTTAGTAGGGGCTGCACAGATTTGGCTTCAAGTGGAGGAGCAACAACGGCCATTTACAAGCTGGGCAGAGATGAAGATGGAGCTGTCCAAGAAGTTTAAAGGAGCTCACCCGTTGGAGTTATGCCAACAATTCTCGTAGTGGGTGGGTATGAAAGGCGACATCAAGGACTTCGATTTTCGACGATATCCTCGTCTACAGTCAATCTCTGGCAGACCACATTACACATCTTACTCGGGTCCTTTCGATTTTACTTCACCATACTTTATTTGTTAATCTCAAAAAGTGTTGTTTCGCTAAATCTCAACTTGATTATTTGAGCCATATCATCTCCGGTAATAGAGTGATGGCTGATCCAGGGAAGGTCCGAGCTATGGTGGAATGGTCGCTTCCAACAAATCCAAAGGAGCTGCGAGGATTCTTGGGGTTCACGGGGTATTATCGCCGCTTTGTCCGCAACTATGGGAAGATAGCAGCCCCATCGACTCAGTTACTTCGGAAGGATGCTTTCATTTGGTCGGCTGCAGCCACACTTGCTGTCCAACGGCGCTGAAACAAGCAATGGTGGAGGTCCCCATCTTAGCACTGCCCAATTTTGAGACTCCCTTCGTACTAGAGACGAGGTTCGGGGTTGGCGTTGTCCTTTCACAGCATGACCGGCCTATAGCGTTTTTCAGCCAAGCCTTATCTGCCCGATCACGTGTCGAGCGTCCTATGAACGCGAATTGATGGCCATCGTCTTCGCAGTCCAAAAGTGGCGTCACTACCTGCTGGTCGCAAATTTGTGGTCCGAAGCGACAAGCGCAGCCTGAAATGTTTGCTTGAACAATGTGGCGTGGCGCCGGAGTATCAACGTTGGCTTCTCAAATTGATGAAATTTCAGTTTGAGATTCAATACAAACCGAGTGCATCCAATGTGGCAGCTGATGCTCTCTCTCTCGTTTCCCCTTTTAGTCGAGTTGAATGCAGTGTCACTGCTCTCCTTCCTCGACGATGAACTTATTCATGCTGCAGTACTGGTTGATCCCTACCTCAGCCCTATTTTCAAGACACTGTCACGGGGAGAAGCTGGCCAACCAGGGTGGTCCTTGTTTAAAGGCAGACTTCGGTACAATGACCGTGCAGTGTTGTCCTCTTCCTCCTCCCTCAAATCTAAGGAGTTGAACAAATTCCATTCTAGTCCTATCGGGGTCATGGTGGTTTCCTCAAGACGTATAAGAGGTTGATGGCTGAACTATTTTTGGGTGGGCATGAAAGGCGACATCAAGGACTTCGTCGCATCTTGTGATGTCTACCAGCGCAATAAGTACAAGACCTTGTCCCCGGGTGAGCTGCTCCAACCCCTCCCAATTCCAACAGTTATTTGGGAGCATATCTCCATGGATTTCATTGAAGGTCTACCTTCTTCCTCAGGTTGGAACTCATTCTCGTAGTGGTGGATCACTTTAGTAAATACAACCACTTTTTGGCCCTTAAACATCCATATTTGGCCAAGACAGTCGCGGATGAGTTTATGAAAGGTGTGATCCGACTGCACGGTTTCCCTCTTAGCATCGTCTCGGATCGCGATAAAGTTTTCCTTAGCAAATTTTGGTGCGAGTTGTTTCGCTTGCAAGGTACTCAGCTAAATCGCAGCTCCGCGTATCATCCCCAGTCTGATGGGCAGAGCGAAGTCGTGAACTGTTGTCTTGAGACTTATTTGAGGTGCTTTATTAACCAAAGACCAAAGGAGTGGTCAAAGTGGCTGGCGTGGCCAGAGTATTGGTATAACACCTCATTCCATGCATCCTTGAAATGCTCTCCATTCAAGGTAGTCTATGGCAGAGACCCTCCCCCCTTCCTCCTTTATGGCACCGCTGCTAGGTCTACCACAGTTGATCTCGATGCCATGCTCACAACTCGCGATTTGGCCCACACCGAGCTACGGGAGCAGCTCCTCCTCGCACATAATCGAATGAAGCAGCAGGCGAACCAGCATCGTCGCGAGGTCAGTTTTAATTTAGGCGATTTGGTGTATGTGAAGTTGCATCCTTATCGCCAGCAATCGGTAGCACGTCGAACCAACGCCAAGCTCAGTCCTAAGTTTTTTGGACCTTTTGAGGTATTGTCCCGTGTGGGTCCGGTGGCATATAAGTTGAACCTTCCAGCTAAATCTTCAATCCACCCGGTGTTCCACGTGTCCCGGCTTCGAAGGGTTCTAGGTTCGCATTCTGCCTCCCCTGCTCTTCCGGAATTTCCTCCCGAGTCCCTCTCTTTCCCTGCTGATCCAGAAAACGTCCTTGCATACAAAGAGGATAGTGGGGGACCTTCAAATCTGATCAAATGGGCTCACTTACCAGAATCCGAAGCCACATGGGAGTTGGTCAAGCATGTTAAGAAGTTGTTTCCGGCTTTCCACCTTGAGGACAAGGTGGTTCTCTAAGGGGGAAGTACTGTTACAATCCATGGGAAGCCCATCAGAAAGTTTTATAAGAGAAGGCCTCGCGGGCGCACTTGGTCGAACAAAAACGTGATAGAGGGGTTTATAGCTAGGTGTCAGAATTAGTTGAGTTGTTAGCAGCACAGTGGGTGGGTGCACCATGTGTGTGGGTCAGTTTAGGTAGTACGATAGGGGTATGTTGAGTCATGCTTTTGTAATTAAAGTATATAGTAGAGTCAAGAGGACACGAGGAGGGCATGTATTGAGTATTCTCCTATGGTGGCCTCTAGTCTGTTGAGAGGCAACTCTTTGGAGCGAATGAGAAAGGTCGTCCCTTTTCTCTTCGTTGTATCCCCAATTTTCCATTTCATTTATCAATAAAACCCACAGAGGCGACCCCCTCTTTCTTTGCTCTAACCAAAACCCCGTCAGATTCTTCACCAAACATCTTGTGTGGATACCTCCTCTCAAAATGGTGTTGCTGAGAGAAAGAATAGGCTCCTTCTAGAAACAGCCCGAGCTTTGTTATTTCAAATGCGAGTCCCTAAACATTTTTGGGCTGATGCAGTTTCTACAGCTTGTTTTCTAATCAATCATATGTTTTCTTCTGTTTTGTCCGATGAGACTCCTTTTCATGTTCTTTTCCTACTAAACAATTGTTTCCTATTGAACCTAGGATATTTGGTTGTACTTACTTTGTTCGAGATGTCCGTCCTCAAGTCACAAAACTTGACCCTAAATCTTTAAAATGTATTTTTTTTTTGGATATTCTCGTGTGCAAAAGAGATATCGATGCTTTTGTCCAACTCTTGGTAACTACCTCGTGTATGTTGATGTTACCTTTTTGGAAAACACACCACTTTCTTTCTCTTCGGGTTCTACAAGACAGGGGGAGAATGATGATTTGTTGATCTATACCGTTACAATACCTTTTGATCCAATTACACCACTGTCTGATCCTTCTCCTCCAACTCCGGTCAAGCCTCCCATCAAACACACATATTCATGTCGTCCACCTCGTTCTGATCCTAATCCAAACTCTTCAGCAACATGTCCTGATGACCCAATATCTTCGTCATCTGATCCAACCACCATTGATAGTCTTCCCATTGCTCTTCGCAAAGGTAATCGTACTTGCACTTATCTAATCACCTCTTTCGTTTCTTACAACAACTTGTCATTTTCTTCTTGTGCTTTTCTTCTTGTGCTTTTATCACATCTTTGGATACAATTCGCGTACCTAAAATTGTTCGTGAAGCTTTAGCTCATCCTGGATGGCATGATGCAATGATTGAGGAGATGAATGCTTTGGATGCAAATGATACTTGGACCCTAGTGACTTTACCTTCAGATAAACAGGCTATTGAGTGTAAATGGGTGTTTACAGTCAAAGTTAATCCCGATGGCTCTGTCTCTCGCTTGAAAGTCAAACTTGTTGGTAAGGGATATGCTCAGACGTATGGAGTGGACTATTATGATACGTTTACTCCTGTTGCTAAACTTACGTTTGTCCAATTATTTATCTCTATGTCACCTACTCATCATTGGCCTCTGCATCAATTAGACATCAAAAATGCTTTCCTTCATGGTGACCTTCAGGATGAAGTTTATATGGAGCAACCACCTGGTTTTGTTGCTGAAGGAGAGTACGGGAAGGGATGTTGTCTCCAAAAATCCTTGTATGGCTTGAAACAAAGTCCTTGAGTCTGGTGCGACAAGTTTAGTCTGGTTGTTGAAAGGTTTAGGTTACAGAAAAGCAAATCTCATCACTAAGTTTTCTTCAAACGATCTGATAGTGGAAGCATTCTATTAGTTGTGTACATAGATGATATCATAATTTCTAGCAGCGACTCTAAAGGGATTTCATCTCTCAAATCCTTTCTTCATACTCAGTTTCATACCAAAAATTTGGGAGCGCTTAAATATTTCTTGGGCATCGAAATAATCAGGAGTAAGAAAGGAATTTTCTTATCTCAAACAAAATATGTCCTTGACTTACTCTTAGAAACAGGAAAGATGGGAGCTAAACCTTGTAGTACTCCAATAGTTCCTAATTTGCAGCTTACAAAAGATGGCGAATTGTTTGAAGATCCCGAGAGATACAAAAGACTTGTAGGAAAGTTGAATTATCTCATTGTAACTCGTCCAGATATTTCCTATTCGGTTAGTGTGGTAAGCCAATATATGTCAATGTCATCTCCAACTATTGATCATTGGAAGGGAGTAGAGTAAATCTTGGACTATTTAAAAGGAGCTCCTGGTCGTGGAATTCTATATGAAAATCATGGTCATACTAGGATTGAGTGTTTTTCGGATGCTAATTGGGCAGGGTGTAAGGAAGATCGAAGATCAACATCAGGATATTGTGTCTTTGTTGAAGGAAATCTGATTTCATGGAAAAGTAAGAAACAAAATGTAGTTTCACGAAATTATGGCTATGTGAATCCCTACTTACTGAGCAATATGTTAACAATATGCTGATTTCATGGAAAAGTATGGCTGAATCAGCGTGAAGTAATGTGGGTACATCGGCTCCTTAGTGAAGTAGGAATTGATGTCTCATTACCAGCGAAATTATGGGGTGACAACCAAGTGACACTTCATATTACTTCTAACCCAGTCTTTCATGAACCAACCAAACACATCAAGATTGATTGTAACTTCATTCGAGAAAAGATCCAACAGGGTATAATCTCGACACGATATGTGAAAACTGGAGAACAATTGGGAGATGTATTCACAAAGGCTCTTAATGGAGTTCGGATTGATTACTTGTGTAACAAGCAGGGCATGATTAACAACTATGCTCCAGCTTGAAGGGAAGTGTTACAGCTGTAAATAACTTATTAGGAATGTATACATGCTAGTCGCGCGCGCAAAGTGATGAAGTAATACACAACAGATTCTTTGAGTATTAAGTTCTTGTCAGCTTTCAAAGTCTTGCGTCAATATCAACAAACTTCTTCAAGTGAGGATATAAGTTAACAACTTTTGCGCGAGTAACAGTGACTTTTCAATTGCAATGAACTTGTTTAGCAATCACTTTATTCATTACATTGAATAATTAGTGAATTGAAGACTTTGAAGTCAACTGAGGATCATATTACCAAAATATCAAGGTTAAAATGAGATACATGACGAATCAAGAGACATCCAGTTTATGGGGTATAGTGATAACACATCAACTGCAATATATTTTTAGTCAAGGATGATAACAAGCAGCTGAATTCAGGGACATACCTTCAACATCTCAGTGGCACTAGGGCGTAGGCGTGGTTCTTTTGTAAGACATTTTGCAACAAAATCATGGAAAATCAAAGACCTGTGAAAGGCTAAGTTCAACATTAAATAATAACAGGGACCATATCATTCACTGTGAATACAGACAAATCATGCACATAAGACAACAAATACTATAAGGCACACTAATACATTTTACTGTAGAAAATTAAGGTCCATTTGCGTACAATAAGTAAGAAGACTACAAGTACAAGAACACAATATCAACTATGCAAACGACCTAAGTGAGATTGATGGACATCCATCAAGGAAAATGAGGCTACCACTCAAAAAAATAGCCTAGGCCATATTCCCATATAATACACTAACTGTATTTACGAAAGTCCAACCTCCTTTTGGATAAGAAGCATACGACAAGAAAAAATATAATCAAGGTTTAAAACTTAGACTTCACCTTGTAATTCGCCTACTTAAAATTCGAAAATACTTCGGGAAGTTCGATTCGATAAGGGGAATTGTGCAAAAATTAGTCGGTCTATGGAAGTCCATGGAATTTCATTTTAAATGCTAAAAACTCAAATTTCTCTTTGAAGGTGTTAAAACATTTATATTTATACAAATTTGTAAGAGTTACTTTACCATCAAAAAATGTGTAAGAGTTACTATACAAATGTTTCAAATGACAATTTTACAATAGAATACTCCAATTTGCAATTACATAGCATGTAATTTGAGGAAGCCTAATTCGATGTAGGGATTTTTTGCAAAATCTTTACACTAATAAGGAAAAGTCGAAAAAGTCCAACTAAGTGCTATCAAGACTTAATTTTGCCAAGACACTTTCAAGAAGCGTGTTGTTTATAATAATTCTTGCATTTTTCTTTTTTATACCTCGTATAAAGTTTTTTAATTCAATTTTACCAATTTAAATCCTTTTAGATACTCAACTCCACCTATGTAGAACACTATGTGCACTGCAAAGCCATTCCCAAATCCAGAAAGTAGGACTTTGACGCCCATTTTCTTTACTGGAAAATGGGTAAGAGAGGTTCCAAACCCATTTTTCATACCCGAAAAATGGGGAGGAAGGGTTGCGATAGGTTGACAGCTAGCGTAAAACTTTTGTCATTTTTCATGAAATAGATCAAACACATCGCTCACCATCAATTGCACTTAATCGAGCACAATGGAAGAGTTTGATCCATGTAGCCGACCCGAATTAATTTGGGACTAAGGCTATGTTGTTGTTGTAATTCTTTTTGATACTCATTCTTTCTTTTTGGGTAGTATGCTAGAATTCTTTCATTATACTTAGATATCATTTCCTAACTTTGACTATGTGCTTCTATTAATTATGCGTATCTTTCAAAAAAAATCACATAAATTGTTATATCTTTTCTTGCAAGTTAGCATTAATATTAGCAAATCATGTCTTTATTCTTAATTCGGTATGAAAAATCGTAAAGTTTCAATTGCGTGCATTTTTTAATTTAGTGTTTTAAAAAAAAAAAACTAAATAATTTGGGGAAGTTTGGGGAATTTTTAAACCATAAATATAATCATTTGTCTCACGTTAAGCACTTCAGCACATGATCAAAGTAAGAAATGATGGAATTTCTTTCACATCAAAGAAAATAAGGTGATCACAAGTGAAAAATAGTATATGCTAGTGATTGCAAGGCATTGCCCAGGTAGTCTCCTTGGCAACGTCTTGGCATTTTCGGCTCGAACCTCCAAGGCGGTGACCAAGGCTAGGAGGGCGGAGGCCGCCTTAATATTTTTTAAAAGTTCAGGGAGGTGAAAATAATTTCAGAAAAATTTCATAAATAAACCCCCAAACAATGTAAACCCTATCCCAACCAGAAAACTTCCATATATAATTTCTTTTAAGTTCAAGGAGGCGAAAATAATTTTAGAAACTAAAATGTGTTTGATAATTGATAATTGATGGCACATATGCAGCAGTGATGGCACATATGCAACATCTGAAATTATTAAATGTCTTTAGTTAGCACTTTTTGAAGTAAACATTGAACATTAAAATCAATGACAAGTAATACTAGTACGTAGAAAAGAGCCAATAAATAATTAACTAAGTTTTAGGGGCCTCTAAATAAATATTTTTTCTGCCTACTCAACGATTAGGCACCACTTAAACTTATGCAGGGAAAACGCTTAGGCACCTCCTTGGCACCTTGCACTATTAGGTATAGGCTAGATTCCAATACTTAAAACACTAGAAAAAAGGTGCAAAAGAAAAGTGGGAAACTGGATTGCAAGAGAGCGACCTTTTTCTCTTGTTTTGGGTGGGGTGGGGTGGGGTGGAGTGGGGTGAGGGGGATAACAAACATAACTTTTTATCAGTGTGTTTACACTCCAAAAAGAATAGTAGATGTCGATATGTTTACCCCCTCATCCTCAAAGAAAAATAAATTAAAAAAAAAGTTGCGAAAGACCACTACCACACTGCCTTAATATATAAACAAAATGTTCAAGGTAAAGTACACAAGATACCAACCCATCCATAATAAAACTATAACTTTTTTACATTAACCCTTCCATATGAAACTAAAACTTTTTGTCATATAAATCAGAACTTGAATGCACCCCATATAAAAGGATTCTTATTTATAACTTCCTTTCTAAGTTTAATAAAAATAAATAAAAAAAAAGTCAGATAAAAAAAGTTTACCATTTTTCCTTGTCCTCGAGCATTGGCGCTGGTTCACTGGATATCATGAACAATACCTATCAAAATAACAAAATTAGATAAATTACAGATTATCGATTGAAACAGAAATCGTTCGATAGAGAAACTAGGTCTTATAGCTAACAAAGAAGTCTACGATATACTAGAATATAGTCAATATTCAAAATGAGTGAGATCAAAAATCATTAGTTGACAACTTAATTCATTTATAAAAATAATCTTATGCAAAATCTAAGAGATCACGCCAAGGTAGATAGCCACCTTTTACTACTATAAATAATTTGAAATTCATTGAAATGAAGTCCTTAGGTTGTTCAAAATAAACCTTGTTAGTCACAAAAATCAAGGTAAATGTATAAAATATTATTATTTCTAGTAACATGTACTTTCAATTTTTCTATTCTTCAAACTACGTTAATATTATATGCACTATTTTTCTCTAAGGTTTCAGATGTTCTCTTTCGACAATGTTTACAAATTTAAAACTTTGCCAAGAATCAAAGTCATGGAAAATGAATGAGCAGAATAAGAGGAAAATGAAAAAAAAAAAAAAAAGCAAAAAATGCATTTACTAACTCTCATTGGATGCACTGTTGATCTAGGTGGGAGTCCCTGAAAGTAGAAAGCATAAGAGATGTGTCAGCTATCAAGATAACAATGTACATGTTCATATGTCCCTTAAAAACAAATTGACAATGTATGAACTAAGCATTGAACAACAACAATAAGCCTCAAACTCAAACCCAAATCAGTCGGGGTCGACTACATGGATCAAACTCTTCCATTCCGCACAATTTAATTAGAATTGTATTATTGAAGAAAAAGCATTTGGACCATATTATTCATAAAATAAAATAAAAAAACTTGGAGAATTGCCATGAATCAGAAACAATCAGAAGCATACCTCAGCCATCTCAATTGCTGACACACCAAGAGCCCACACATCTACCTGTAAATGAAACATTTCATTGGGTGAATAGGTTTTACACTAATTGAACTAAGAATAGAAAATGGTTGAATAAAGACAACTCTCAATCATTTATTGACCCATAAATGGCATCCTCGCCCATCCATTAGGTTAGCAAACCAAATATTTCAGCATTTTCTTAAATGTTTGCATCAATTACATTGATATAATCCTTGACTATTCATGGATGATGCTATCACAACAAAACCCCATCATTGCCACTGCATGTAATTAATAAGCTCAGGACGAGAAGAAAAGGTGCCAGCCAATCATTCAGTACTAGGGAACAACAACAGCATCAGCCAAGTCTAACTCGTAAATTCAAATACGGATGGCATAGTTTCTGGAAGTACCAGGCTGAGCAGAAACAGCAACTTGTAATCTTTAGCAATAGCATTAAGGTTCCCACACAGCAATATGAATGATAGACAAGTGAACACGCAGGTGTGCCAAGGCAGATAATGATAACAATGAAGGCAAACGGATGAAGCAGAAGCAGGCACTCTTTGCATGCTGCTCAATAAAGCAACCTATGACAAATACCCTCATCCAGGCTCCTAGCTAAGCATTAATGAATGCTTCAAAGCTTTTGTGGATTGTGGAAAACCTGCTTGTGATTAACTGATTCAGAATCTACTTCAGCCTCAAGAGTAATGAATTTCCAATGTTTGAACTAACTCTCAACTCAAGTACTAAATTTTTATAGTTTCCATTTTGTTTCATTTTCTTTAAATAGATTTCATGCAGAAGGCTAAACATGAGTCGTGATCATATTAGTTACTTATTACTAAGTTTAGTTAGTGACATGCTTGTTTGAAGTCTTACACATTAGGTTACAAAATTTTTCCAAGTTCTTTAATTATGCACTTTACAATTATGCCCTACACAAGGAAGCCTAATCAAGGTGCATCTCCACTTGGGATCAGGTTCACTGAGTCAAAAGGAATTTGGGGTGTAATATTTCAAACACTTCAATGTTAGTCTCTAGGAAGAAGACTTCAGCAACAAACACATCACCTTTCCATCATAGCGGCTCTCCTCAATAACTTCTGGTGCCATCCAATGTGGAGTACCAATAAGCTGCATATGCAAAACCAAGTAATATCAGCTGCTAAAGAAAATGTAACAGTGAAGAGACATGCAAATATATATCAAAAATTAGATCCAAGAATTGTCATTTTAAAATGCATAAAAGTGGATATTCTTTAAAGTCCATGATAAATCAAAACAAGGTTTATAAAGTCCATGCAAAATGTTGCTATGCTAAATAGGTAATGCCTATTTGTTCCACTAACATCAGTTAATGTGGATTATCAATTAGCTGCATGGTCAACCATCTAGTCATTGAGCACAAGGAAAATGGAACAATGAGAAAGCATATAATATATATGGGTGCTTCTACAATGGAGCTCAAATATATACCCATGTCATGGGAACTGTATATCTCACCATTGGATTACTATGGAATTTTAATCTAATGGTGATTGATGTAGCGCATTTAATGCAAAACACATTAAATGAGCAATAAATGCTATATAATTGGGTTCCATGATAGAAGCACCCATATATATATACACACACACATATATAAGGTACTACTACCATGGGAACTACAAAAATATCCATGCCATGGGAACCACATTTACAACCATTGGATTATGATCCAACACATTAATCTATGAGTCATAATTACACGAAACATTTAATGCACAACACATTTTGAGGGGTTCTCATGACATGGGTATATATTTGGGCTCCATTGTAGAATTTCCCATATATATATATATATAAGCATTGCCACTCGACAAAAAAATGACAAAATGTCAAAACATTTTTAAGAAAAAAGGGGGTATTCTTTCAAGCTCATAACTGAAAGGTGCAAGCATACAGATTGTTGAAACGGTAAATTAGAACTGCCCTTTGTTCCATAAAAATGTCTGTCTAAAAATTTCCAAATTCACTAGGAAGTTCTGAATAATAGAGTTATATGAGTTGTTTGTACCGTGTTGCGTTTAGACATGGTTCTAGTAAGTTGTGCGGCAATACCAAAGTCCCCTGTTCTCAAAATAACAAAATGTCACATTTTCAAATCCTGCATAAATACCCAAGCAAAAGACCAAAATTGAAGCTTAAAATAACATAGGAAAATATGTGAGATACATTATGGAGACTTGAGAGTTTTCATCCTAACAGAACTTTAAACAGGAGTAATGCATGCAGTGTAAATTTCAAGTTACAAACTGAAAACATGCCAATGCATGTTGTTATACTCTAGGTACATTTAGACCACCCTCCAACATGAGTTGATGTTCTAGTTATAAAGTTGCACCAAATATTTGTGGCAAACTTACCCAACTTGACCTCTCCTTGTTCTGTAAGCAAAATGTTACCACCTTTGACGTCTCTGTGGACCTTGAAAATGGAGTGCAAATACGATAGACCCTACAATAAATTATTCGACCAACATCAATACATTTGGAAGCGGGAGCTTATGTGAAGACTTAACAAGTGAACACCACATGAATTACTTCCACGGATCAGATCACACTATTTTTTTTTGTCTGTAGATCACACTAATTTATGCCAATGACAAACATAATCTCACTTGTCGAATCCTACATAATCCTCTACGTAAATTCTTTACAAAGTGCAGAGCCCTAATTGAAAGAGATATGATACTAGAGGTGAGTTGCAACTTGCAAGGAAGAAATATGAGGAAAGAATGGCCTAGGCCGCTAAAAAATATTTATTTATTGGCTCATGAATAATTATTTATTTATGGATTTATAGGTCTCAAGTAACACTAATGATTGCAAGGCGGTCACCTAGGTATCACCAAGACATTTTGGGGGCAAAACCGCCTAGAAAGTTGCCTAGGTGGCGGTGCCCAAAATAATTTTAAAAAAAATTGAAGGGGGCTACTTACAATTAAGTTCGGGAATATAAATACTTACCCAATGACAAAATCATAATAAAATTAATCATAGTTTTCAAGGCCCCGCCTAGCCCTTAATAAGGCCTCGCCGCATTGAAAACATTGTAATTAATGTTACATAAAGACCGAAGACTTATTAGTTTTTTTAAGTATATATTGAATATGGATTATAGTGACTAATAAAAATTATTTTTACTTACGGACATACAAATAAATAAATAAATAATATTTAGAAACCTCTAAATAAATATTTTTTGGCCACCTAGCCGCCATCTAGGCATCACTTCTCCTAGGCCAGGGAAATCACCTCGAGATTGCCTTGACACCTTACAACTCTTGAGTAACACTATTTGTCTATTAGTCATTGACCTATATTCAACATGTACTTCAACAATACTAATATTCAAGAATACCCAACTTGACCTCTCCTTGAACTGTAAGCAAAATGTCACCCAGACCCAGAGGCACCGGGCACGCTTTAGTGCCCCTTTATGGCACTTGAAGCATTTTTAAGGCGCACAAGGCGTGCGCCTTAGTGAAAAGTGCATATTTCTTAGTTTTTTAACTGAAAAATGAAAAGGAACATTTTTAGTTGTATTTTTTAATCCAATCAAAATTTTTAGTAAAAAACAATATAACTTCAGCTTACAACAACAACAACAACATAGCCTCAGTCCCAAATTATTTGGGGTCGGCTACATGGATCAAACTTTTCCATTGTGCTCAATTAAGTGCAATTGATGATGAGCTTTCCAGACCATTCAAATCCCCTCCTAATTAATGCATCCCATGTTAACTTTGATCTACCCCTACCTCGTCGAATTTCTACAGTTTCTATTGAGTCAAGTTTTCTAGTGGGGGCGTTTGTAGGCCGTCTTTGCAGGTGACCAAACCACCGCAACCGCCCTTCCCTAATCTTTGTATCAATTGGTGTTACTCCTACGTGTCTTTGAATTTCTATATTTGTTATTCTATCTTTACGAGTTTTACATATCCACCTAAGCATCCTCATTTCTGCTACGTTCATTTTATGTAATTGTTGTTACTTTACCGCCCAACATTCACTTCCATAGAGCATAGCTGGCCTAATTGCAGTCCTATAAAATTTTCCTTTTAGCTTAGTAGGAATATTTCGATCACAAATCACTCCTGTTGCACTCCGCCATTTTTCCCATACAGCTTGAATTCTATGTGTGACATTATTCTCAATATTACCATCATTTTGTATAATTGATCTTACGTATCTAAAGTGGTTCACCTTAGGAACTTCTATTTCCCCTAATTTTACCACTTCATCATCTCGATATCTAGTATTTCTAAACTCACAGTGCATGTATTCGATTTTCGTCCTACTCAACTTAAAGCCTTTAGATTCTAATGTATTCCTCTAGAGTTCTAATTTCCTATTCACTCCATCTTTTGTTTCATCCACTAAGACAATATCATCTGCAAATAGTATACACCATGGTATATCCTCTTGAATATGCCTAGTTAACTCATCCATAACTAAAGTAAATAGATATGGGTTTAAAGCCGATCCTTGATGTAGTCCTATCATAATGGGAAATTCTTTTGTAGCTCCTCCAAATGTCTTTATACTCGTCTACTCCATCATACATATCCTTAATAGTGTCTATGTATCTAGCATGCACTCTTTTTCTTTCTAGAACCCACCAAAGAACATCTCTACGAACCCTATCATATACTTTTTCTAAATCTACGAATACCAAATAAAGATCTTTTTTTTTTCTCTATATTTTTCTAACAATCGTCTTACAAGGAAAATCGCCACCTTCCAGGCATGAAGCCAAATTGGTTCTCTAATATTGTTGTTTCTCTCCTTAGCCTATTGTTAGTTATCCTCTCCCAAAGTTTCATAGACTGACTCATAAGTTTAATTCCCAGGTAGTTTGAGCAGCTTTGAATGTCTCCTTTGTTTTTGAAGATTGGCACAAGCGTGCTTCTTCTCCAATCCATTGGCATCCGTTTTGATTTTAGAATTTTATTGAAAAGTTTTGTTAACCAAGTCAATCCAATTTCTCCTAAGCATTTCCAAACCTCTATGGGTATTTCATCTGGGCCACATGCTTTTCCTATTTTTATTCTTTTCAATGCCTCTTTAACTTCTAGAATTCTAATATTGCATGTATAGTTTACATTTTTTTCCTGGTGTGGGTTTTCATCTACTATAGTATCAACTTGGTCATCATTAAATAAACTATCGAAGTAACTTCTCCATCTCTCCTTAATAACATCCTTGCGCGTTAAAACATTTTGATTTTCATCCTTAATACATCTTACATGACTTAGGTCTTGTTTCTTTTTATCTCTTAATTTTGCTAGCCTATATATATTTCTCCATCTATATTACCTAACCTTGTATATAGATCCTCCATGAAATTTGTTTTAGCTTGACTAACTACTTTTATAGCTTGTTTTCTAGTTTCTCTATATTGATTGTACGCATCTTCATCTTGACACTTAGGTATTTTCCTATACATCTCTTTTAGTCTTAATTGCTCATTGGACATCCTCGTTCCACCACCATGTTTCCTTCTTTAGTGGTCCCAAGTCTTTAGACATACCTAATACGTTTGATCATACTCTCCTTATGCAACTACTCATTTCTAGCCACATTGTATTAGCATCTAAGTCGAGATTCCAAACATTTTCCTTCAGTAGTTTTTCTCTAAACTCTACTTGTTTACTATTTTTTAGGTTCCACCACTTTATTCTAGGGTCGTTGACTCTTTTATTCCTATTAAGTCGTCGTTTTAGCTTAATATCAAGCACTACTAACTTATGTTAGGTAGTAAGCGCTTCACCGGGTATTACTTTGCAGTCTCTACATATTTTTCTATCTATTTTTCTTGTTAAAAGGAAATCTATTTGACTCTTGTTATGACCACTACTAAAAGTAATTATGTGCGATTCCCTTTTCCTAAAATTAGTATTTGCTAAGACAAGATCGTATGCTGAAGCAAATTCTAAGATTGATTCTCCTTCTTCATTTCTATTACCATAACCAAAACCTCCATGAACTCTCTCAAACCTATCATTACTTGCCCCGACATGCCCATTTAAATCTCCTCCAATAAAAATCTTTTCATCTAATGGTATACTTTGCATAAATCCATCTATATCATCCCAAAATTTGTGTTTGATGCTCTCGCTTAATCCTACTTGTGGTGCATAAGCGCTAAGTATGTTAATCTTTTCGTCTCCAATAATTAATTTAACTAGAATCAATTTATCCCTCATTCGCTTAACCTCTACGAC
Source organism: Stephania cephalantha (assembly GCA_039657325.1). Classification (NCBI taxonomy): domain Eukaryota; kingdom Viridiplantae; phylum Streptophyta; class Magnoliopsida; order Ranunculales; family Menispermaceae; genus Stephania; species Stephania cephalantha. The sequence goes on along the minus strand of CM077573.1, from coordinate 8,396,492 downwards.
CTTATCCTTATAATCATTATCCACCAAAATTCCTACTCCATTGCATTTTCTATCTATACCAGTGTACCACAATTTAAACCCTGTGCTTCCTATTTCTCTACTCTTTTCTCCTACGCATTTTGTCTCTTGGAGGCAAGCAATATTGACTCTCCTTCTAGTCATAGTATCTACCAGTTCTATTGACTTCCCTATAAGTGTTCCTATGTTCCATGTTTCTAAACGAATCTTTTCTCCCCTATGTGTTTGTTTTCCTTTTCTATTTCTATTTTGTCTAAAAGATCTAGTATCCGTATCTATGATTTTGATTTTGTTTTTGTTTTCGAGTTTGTTTGAACTAGCTTCTTTACCCACACTCGTCCTCTCTGTGGGAACCCTTGCTCGTTTTTCTTCACATCCGGGTGACGATGTGAAGGGACTAGCTTCTTTACCCACACACGTCCTATGTGTGGGAACCATCGATCATTTTTCTTCACACCCAGGCGGCAATGTGAAACACACCCTTGCTCATTTCTCACTACACCCGGGCTCCGATGCAGCGCGTCGCTCGGTGGGAACGCCCCAACGTTTATATGTGTTTGATCCATTTCATGAAAAGTGACAAAAGTTTTACGCGGGTTGTCAACCTATCGCAACCCTCCTTCATTTACCAAGAATGAAAAATGGGCTTGGGGCCCCACTTTTCAGCTTCATATACCAAAAATACAACAACAACAACAACATAGCCTCAGTCCCAAATTAACTGGGGTCGGCTACATGGATCAAACTTTTCCATTGTGCTCGATTAAGTGCAATTGATTGTGAGCTTTTCAAACCATTCAAATCCCTCCTAATTAATGCATCCCATGTTAACTTTGGTATGCCCCTACCTCGTCGAATTTCTATAGTTTCTATTGAGTCAAGTTTTCTAGTTGGGCCATTTGTAGGCCGTCTTTGCAGGTGACCAAACCACCGCAATCGCTTTGTTTCATATACCAAAAATAGAAAGTGGAAATAACAAGAAAACAAAGTTAAAATATTAAATCTAACATTTTTGTGTTCTCTTCTATCTAAGTGAAGTCCTTGAATTTTCAAAAAAAAAAAAAAATGAAGTTCTTGAGGTGGAACAAGGAGACGAAGAATAAAATGAAGAAATGCATTCGTGAAATGTAATATTGCTACCAATAACCTACTTCTAATATGTCATACGCTTTTATGTTTGGCTTTCACTTAGGCGTGCGCCTCAGCCATTCTACGCAAATGTCGCCTCAAGTGAGCCTTTGATAACATTAATAGCATCAATGACTTTGTTCATTAACTGAAGCTCAAAAATGAAGGAGGATCTTTCAATAGATAGTGAGCACAACTAGAGGTCAAAGTAGGGTTGCAAGTGAGGCAAGGTGAGGCGGGGATTGAAGTTATCGTCTCCGTTATTGCTACCAATAACCTACTTCTAATATGTCATACGCTTATATGTTTGGCTTTCACTTAGGCGTGCGCCTCAGTCATTCTACGCAAATGTCGCCTCAAGTGAGCCTTTGATAACATTAATAGCATCAATGACTTTGTTCATTAACTGAAGCTCAAAAATGAAGGAGGATCTTTCAATAGATAGTGAGCACAACTAGAGGTCAAAGTAGGGTTGCAAGTGAGGCAAGGTGAGGCGGGGATTGAAGTTATCGTCTCCGTCCACGCGGGGCGCAGGGCGGAAATTTATTCCCGCAAATTCCCCACAGGGTGAACTTTACTGCCCCATTCCGCAAGGCGGGGAATCCTCGCGCCCTATCAAGTTTGTAAAAATGTGTGTTTTGCTTTTCACTCGTTGGTCGTTTTGCCACTTAACTACTTTCTCGATTTTTTTTGTTGGGAAACTATTTTTCTCAAATTGAAGGAATAACTTATTTTTGTTTTTAATATTGTAACGTTGATTGAGTTACAAATTATCATACCTAATTAAATATATAAGATTTCTAAAATTAGTATGACAAATATATTTCAATGTTTTAAAAATTATTTTATATATTTTTATAATACAATATATGCAGTAGGATTGGTTTAATGGTAAAAATAGGTTTTATGGTTGGAGATCTTGAGTTGCATTCCATACATTACATGTATATTTTTTCTGTAAAAAATTACATAATTTTTTAGTAAAAATATAAAAAATGGAGGATTTATGCAGGGAGCGAGGCGGGAGGCGGGGGGAATCCTCGTGGGACGTGGGGCCGAGAATCCCCACGGGTGAGAACAATCCATGTCCCCGCCTTGCCCCGTGGCGGGGCATGATTTTGCCCCGTGCCCTACCCCGCGAGAAGCAAAAAGCGCGGAATCTCCGCCCCATCAGGGCGGATCCCTGCTAGAGCGAGGATTCTGATAGGATCTCATATAGAGTCTCATTAAGAGTTAGTTAGAAGAAAACACTATAAATAGGGGTGAATTAGTGAGATTGGGCATCTTGGAAATCGAATTGTAATTGAGCATTCTTAGAGTAATTGAGGTTGAGAGAGTTTTAAGACTCTTATCTATGTTACTTTTGTGTTTGTAATCGTTGTTGTTTCTCTCAATTCAATCGATCAATATTGGTGTTCTATCAATGGTATCAGAGCATACTTCAAAGATGGAAGATCGATTGGATAGGATGGAAGCTCGATTAGATAGGATGGAAGCTCGAATGGATCGAATTGAAGGGGAGGCGAAGAGGATTTCAGCCATTGAAGTGTCGATTGAGGAGCTCAAATTTCAAGTGAGGGTTGCGTTAAGAGGCTTGAATCAGAGGCATGAGAACTCATCCTTCATCATCGCGGAATCGAGTCGGGCGACAAAAAGGAGCAACAAATCGAAGAGTCTTCACCAAAACACCAGATTCGCGAGATCCAACAGCGTCTAAGTTGACTCGGTTTATTGGCGTTCTAGATCTAGTGGCGACCACGGTGTTTCCGACTGTTGCCACTCAAGATCCGGTGACAAAACAATCCCCGAACCTCAGATCCGAGGTGAAATCAGAGATCCGAGGGTTGGTGATGCGGATTGAAGCTCCATATCTGATTTTCTTTCCACAAATCAGTGTTGATTCGTCGACTACAACTCGCTTCCTACCTCCATCTCTATCAAACACATCAATTGGGTGTTTGTCCTGGACTCTGGTGTTGCGTGTTTGTACAATTGAACGAGGTTGGTTCGCACACGCTGTGTTGGAGCAATTGCTATAAGGCTATGAAGCCTCCACCTTGGCCGTCGTCGTCTTTGCTAAACCTGTCGCTCAGTGCCTTTGACATTCGCAAATATGATCTTGCTTACTTGTGAATTTGGGGATCCAACTCGATGTGAATCTGGGGAAGAAGGTGTGGATCCGATGCGGCAATCGAGGAGATCCAACTCAATGGTCGAGTTTCAATGTGGTTGTTGAGCTCGTGGGCATTGTAGTTTTTGTGGAGCACGTCACTGTGGATGTTGATCTTGCTATGGATGTTGATCAGATGTTGTTGCTACTTAATGAAAATTGGAAGCATGGTTTGGTTCCAATCATGAATACCATTCCTTTTATGGGACAAATGGTAAAGTTGATCTCCTTTGAGAACTAGCAGGGCTATTTGTACCACATCAACGCTTCTCTGGATTTTGGCTTCTTGATCAAGGTCCAGATGACTTTATTGTGCACTTGTTTGCCAAATGGATCAGCCCAACGCCGATTTGTGCTCCTGAGTGGCTTTCGCAAGTCACAACAGTCCTCCACTATTCTTTATAAGTTGCTTTGGTTGCCAATCATGGTATCCTTTTAGTGGACGATAAATGGGTGGTGGCCTCTAAAGCTCATATGACTCTCATGCACACCTTTTTTATTGTTGAATTCGAGTTGTTGTTGTTGGTGGAGGATGTTCTCTCACCTTTTTCCATTATGAGGTTCATCTTGATCCTAGCATGGTTACCTCTCCAATATGCGCTCTCTGACTTGTTTCTATATGCTTTTGACGCCATTTGCAGTGCCGCATTAGATGTTCGATAAACGTTATTGGCAGTTATTGTGCCTTGCATTGTTTTTTTGGCGATCTATGTTCCTACTGTTTTGCTATTTCTTTTTCTTTCCACCTTGAGGACAAGGTGGATGTTTAAGGGGGGGGTAATGATAGGATCAAATATAGAGTTTCATTTAGAGTTAGTTAGAAGAAACACTATAAATAGGGGTGAGTTAGTGAGATTAGACATCTTGGAACTTGAATCGTAATTGGGCACTCATTGAGTGATTGGGGTTGAGAGAGTTTAAAGACTCTTCTCTGGTTACTTTTGTGTTTGCGATCGTTGTTGTTTCACTCAATTCAATCGATCAATATCAGTGTTCTATCAGATTCCCCGCCCCAATTGCAACCGCAGGTCAAAAAGATGGAACAAATATGGATCTAGTTACTTTGTCAATAAGAGAAATCAACTAGAGATACGTTAAAGTCCAAACAACATTAGATATCTTTTAATAGACTTAACCCTACTTGACAATCCATAACACATTATAATTAATATTTATGTCCATCTATGGACATTGATCCAACATTTTCACTCACATCTTCCCAGGTTCCACTTGCGGGATCATATAAAATCGCAGTACACTTTGTCTGCTTTACGTGTTTTGTAAACAATAACATATCATCAATCCCAAATTAGTTGGGGTCGGGTACATGGATCAAACTCTTCAATTGCACTCGATTTAATGCACTTGATGGTGTGCTTTTCAAATCACCCGATACAGCGCATCGCTAGGTGGGAGCGCCCTAATGTTTACATATGGTGATTAATTTCATAGAGTGACAAAAGTTTTACACTAATTGTCAACCCCCCCCCCCATGAAGATGAATTTGAAGAATCTAACAATAAAGTTCTTTAGTGAAACGAAAGCCCCAATCAAAAAACTCTATCACATCTGAACTAAGGACGAAACTATACAATCCATCCAAGAGAATATTTGGTAAGAGGAACTCTCATTTCCCAGTCAACAACATAAAAATGATCATGTGGTTCAATATTCTATTCTAGTTCATCAAGTCACACAAGTAGAGAACATTCGTGGCAATATCACCATTAATAACAATCTTATATACCATATCACCGCAATACTAAACATTGTTTCACAGAATATGTGAGTGCATATCATAATAAGAAAGACCCAACTGTCTATCCCAAATTTTCATCAGCCTTATGATTCTAAAGGACACTTAAACTCTCATCACTTCGTCCTTCAAGCATTCACCATTTCGTAAGTAAATGCACCTTAGGGCAACAGGCACTTCACTTGGACTGTAGATTTCATTCAACATTATCAAAAAAAAAAAATATATATATATATCAAACTTGAAGTTTCATGTTTGCAAAATAAACTACCTATGCGAACTCAGAGTCATGTATTACCATTCAAAGTAACTCCAAAGTCAACCAAACAATCTAACAGAGCATTACGTTGTGGATGCCAAAAAATCTAGTGACATTCGACACCAAATTTTCAGGTAATGTCAACAAGGTCCTCAATATAAGTCCTGAACAATGAAATTGGCTGATAACCAGGCAACCTTTCGAGTTCTCTAAACTCAGGTCTAGTATGCAGAGAGGACATTGTAGTTGCCTTCAAACAATAGGTCAATTTCAATCTTTATATTTGAAGCCATCAAAAATTGAAAAATGCATCCTTACAAGCATGTGGATTTCTAAAAATTTGCAGTAGTATCGAAAATCTGAAATGTGACTAAATTTGCAACTTCAGTATCACAAGCAAGAATAACGAGAAAGGTATAATTAGAAAGTGGTTGCCAATATGAATAATCCATAAAATCAAATAAACGATGTCTTTGGCAAAAAGAAAGTTGGCATTATGAACGAATGTTTTAATGCTACTAATGAATTGAGGATTAATGAACGAGTAAAACAAGGATTAGTTTTCACCACCAATGACAAACAGCCTCGGTTGAGAACATTGAATATGACAAGGCAAACAATAATTATTGAAAAGTCTCAGTGTTTAATAAGCTAATTTACTCTAATGACCATTATTTGTTTAAGAGCCTTAGGATTAGAGTTGTTTGCATAAATATATCTTTCTGAGAAGATATCAACATAAATATATTGAACTGTGGTGAATTCTACTACTACTGCTACAACAACCACAACAAAGTCTCTGTAGGTCTCCTTCCCAAAAATCAAGCAAGTTCTAGAAAAGTGGATTTACGTGAAACTTTACAACAATGAATTTGAACTTTATTTGAAGGAATTTTACAATCTCAATGTCGAGTTATGTCAAAGAAGGTGCGCGCTGACTAAGAACATAGCCATAATTGAGGCTTTTTTAGAGAAACTGCCAAATATCCCTAGCAGTAAAAGTAAGTTGAGTCAATTTTTTCATGAATTTTAGTTGATTTTTATCATTTTTCAATAATGTTTGATGAGAGAGAGAGCACACTAGAGAAGTTCTAAGACATTCAGAATTAAGAAGATTAGCCGGTTTTCATGATCGAAGATAAGTTGCACATACATTCAGTGACCTTTAAAGTTGTGGAGTAAACTTACAGTTTATTTAGGAGTACCGTTAACCAACCGTCTCAATTCATTTGAAATAAGAAACAAAGTCATGAAGCAGTATTTTATTCTATCTTGTATGAGATGGAATGCTACATAAGTATATAGAGTTTTGAAAGACTTAAGAAATTACTTTTTCCCTCAACCTTCTCAAGAAATAACTTACGAGATCTCTTAGATAGGGACTTAATCATTCATAGGGTTATGCTTCAGAACTTAACAGTAAAACCACAAACCTTCAAAGCTTCCCTACAGATATATGCTATTTGATGTTCCTCTAAAGACTCCTCAGTGGCATTCATCAAGTCAGCCACACTGCCACCTCCACAGTACTCCATCACTATCTGGAGAAACAAATATTTTCAACACGGAATAAGTGACAACAATAATGTTATTCAAGCATAATGATATGCAATGATAATTAAAACAAGAGAGCTTTCACCAACCAATTGGGTGGCCCAATGGTTTGGTATGGCATTTAAAAGTAAAAGGCCATGGGTTCAAACCTTGGTGGGTGCAAAAGTGGTATCTTTCCTATCAAAAAAAAACATAGATAGCTTTCAAGATGATACCTAGGTGAATATAGCTCTGGTGTGAAAGGCAACTCCTAGTTGGTAACATACAGTTTAGTTACTGCTCCTTATGTCAATAATTAATTAATTTATATGCATAAACCTATGCACATGCATGCATATCTCATAACCTAAGGGAAAAAAAGAATGAAAAACCTAAACTTTACTTGACATGACGACTAGTTATGCCATTCCACTTCTAGTTTTGAATAATTAAAAAACAGGTATATGAAAAGGGGCTTTTAAGAGGGCAAACATCTATAAGGGAAACATTTAATCTTATGATTCTTATGAGATTAACTAAACTACCTGCTTCTAAAAATGAACCACACAATTGATAAATTCATATTGACTGCCACAATTTCTTATGAATTATCAAGAAGTGCCATGCTCGAATTAATTCAACATACTCGCACTAGTTGCAAGTATCCTAGTTGATGTCCTGATCTTTGCCTAGGCAAATTTATGAACACGCAACCTTAAAGTTCCAAAACACAAAAATCTATTTTTTTTTTTCAAAAAACAACAGTATCAGCGAAGGTCCGCATTTCTGTTTTTACCCAAAGATACTCCTCTCCTTGGTAGCTCCCAAAATAGCGAACCACATTGGGATGACTACACTGCTGCAACATGTCAATTTCTCCACAAATGTCATCATAGCCTTCCTCCTGAAATAAAATTCATTCAGTTGATTAGATGTTTAACAACCATGTAACTTATACTAGACGATACTTTCATGGAGATCAGCATTAATACCTCTACAGACAATGATATAACCTTGATTGCAACTAGCTCCGAGGTCCTAATATCTCTAGCTTTGTATACAGCTCCAAATGAACCCTTCCCTGAATTGTGATAAACAAACTAATGAGATATGGCTCAATAGACTACAACTTATTCTCTTAATAATACTTGCATTCAACTTATTAAAATATTTCAGCTCAAGCTGTGGCTTCCGTGATTTTGTTTGAGAGTATAACTCAGATTCTTGTCAAAGATAAAGAATTTGGAGAACATACATACATTATAAAGGGAAAGGATTATTAGGTAAAGGGATTATATCCAAGATATCTCACGTAATGAACTGAGAGTTGAAATGGAAATTTAGTTTAAAAACAACTTGTATAGTAGGCTATTAAACAAAATGAATAACGATGTAACTTGATTTCAAATTTAGTTTCTTTCAAAAAGAGGCTGACCTTGGACAATAGTTTGCTAAAAATTCGGCACTAAGTATACACCATGAATCAACCAAAAATACTACCTCATAGCTTCCTTTCATTATGTCAAATCACCGAGCTAAGTTTCAGGCCAATAGGAAGGAGCTTTAACTAGAAGGCAAAGGCAATTGAAAGATGATCTTGTGAATTAGATTGAAACATTTTAAAAAAAAAGCTCCATCAAAAGTTAGTAATAATCACAAAAAATTGCAATGATTTAAAAAGAAGTCATTCCTAATCCTAACTTCGGTTTTTCTTATCTTATAAACAAAGTTGTCAAATCATAATCGAATCGGAAAATTGGTACGGGTGAGTTGTGAATCGAATAGTAAATCGGAAGATTTTTTTCGATTCTTTTAAAATGCTTCTAAATACTTGAATATGTGTATTCAATGATTTTCTTTCAATTTTAAATGATATATAACAGTTTTAATAAAAAGTTAAATACGAAAAACTGTTTTTGTTTAAGAAAAGTTGTGTTTTACTAACACGCCAAACACTTCCTATTAGTGGTATTTAGTGGATCTCTCCCCCTCCTTTAGTTTCGTTGTTAGACCTACTCAAGAACTTTCTCTCTCCATCTTTCCCTTTCTTTACTTTCGCTGATTTCTCTCTCTATCTTTTCTTTCACTCATCTCTCTCTCCCCTCTCCTATTCCCTCCCTCCTTTAGTTTCGTTCTTAGACCTACTCAAGAATTTTCTCTCTCCATCTTTCCCTTTCTTTCCTTTCGCCGATTTCTCTCTCTATCTTTTCTTTCACTAATCTCTCTCTCCCCTCTCCTCTCTCTCCCTCCTTTAGTTTTGTTCTTAGACCTACTCAAGAATTTTCTCTCTCCATCTTTCCCTTTCTTTCCTTTCGCCGATTTCTCTCTTTATTTTTCTTTCTCTCTCTCTCCCTCTCCTCTCTTCCCTCTTTCTTAGACCTACTCAAGAATTTTCTCTCTCTCTTTCCCTTTCTTTCCTTTCGCCGATTTCTCTGATCTCTCTCTCCCCTCTCTTATTTCGCTGATTTCCAGGGACCTCTTTATCGACTCGCACGAGTTAAATCGAATTGGGTGATTCTTGTGGGCTTGCTATTTAATAGCCACCTCAACTCGTTTTTCCCTCGTATCGAGTTCACTCGTAAATCATCTGAGTTTGACAACAATGCTTATAAGATAGAAAGTAATGGAGCCGAAGATCAACCATTATACAAATAAATACAACACATGAAAAAAATAGATAAAAAGCTAATGGAGGGGAGAAACCAATTGACCAACTGCCAACAACAAAGCCTTAATCCAAAATTTGTTGGGGTCAGTCACATAGATTAAACACTTTCACTCGGCTAGATTTAATGTAATTGATGATGTGTTTTTTCTTAGTTAATGCATCCCAAGTTATTTTTTTTCTATCTATGATATGGTTGAATTCCTTCATTTTTATTAACTCCAAACCACTGTAACTAACATCTATTGGTGTTACTCCAATGTTTCTTCGAAAGTTTCACCTTAAAATCTTTTACTCTATCTATACAAGTTTTGCCACACATCCACCAAATGATCTTATCATCCTCATTTTCACTACGTTCATTTTATGTAATCATTGCATCTTTACCACCTGACATTCAATCCCATAAAGCAAAGTTTCAAGTTGCAGTCTTATAGAACCTTTCTTTAGTTTAATAGGATATTTCAGTTGCATATCATGCATGTTGCATTCCTTCACTTTTTCCATCCAACTAGAATAATCCCACGCGACAACATCTTCATTATATCCACCCTTTTGAATGATAGATCCTAATGGGATGTTCACTTCCCAGTTCAAAGAATTGAGCACACAGATTATATTCGAAAATATGTTCACTTCATCAAATCTAGAGCTTTCGGATACGCACGACCATCCCAACTCGATTATGCAAATGTTAGGCCTTCCCATACCGCAAATTAGTCAAGAGTTTGAGAAGGGCGAAAATGACTTAATTGCTCCCTTCCACGAACTCTTTTTCCTTTTGTGATCTCACTTTCTTCAAAAGGCTCTCGCGAAAAGTGAAGAGACGAATTGATATATTGCCCGCTACTCGACCTCTACAACTTTATGCAAATTCAATCCTCGATAATTAGTCACTTTGGTTTAATTATTTGTAACAGATTTTGATGATTTGTGGTTTTTGGATTAATGGATGATTGATAGATTGTTGTTTCTATTATTGTTGAATATGGAGGTTCGTGGGGTTTTTGATGATGATAACAGATGACTGACATGGCTACAACCTCTATAAAAGATGATCTTCATTCAATATCAAGCTAGAGGGTTATGCGAATAAGACAACCGATCTCATTAGATTAAAAGGGCATATCTGGTATTTCACAATAAAACAAAGAAAAACAACGATTCCAATCAAACAAACGCTAACTTTACACACGATTTTATTAGCTACAAATAGTTGGACACCCAATTTGCCCAAGTGAACAACAACAAGAAGAAAGCCACCAACTAAGTGGGTGGCCCAATGGTTTAGTATGTGGTATTGTTGCAAGATGGTAGGGGTTCGAGTCCCAGAGGGAGCAAGAAAATTTGGTTTCTCTCTTATCAAAAAAAAAAAAGCCTCAATCCCAAATTCATCGGGTCAACTTTCATTACTTTTTTTCCTTCCTCTACAAAAATTCATTAGGTCAACTACATAGATCAAACTCTTACATGCAATTTGTCAACTAAACCAAAAAAAAATTCAATATATATAAGCAATAAAATACAATACTACCCCTCCGGTCAAAAATATAAGTCTTTCTAGCAAAAATTTCTAAGTCAAAATTATAAGTCGTGTTCGGAATTCAAGAGTGCATTTATTGTTTTTTTACCAATTATACCCTTGTACAATTCAAATATTTATGATTTTTCAATTCTTCAATTAAGTTAATGTCAAATGGCGTATATGTAAATTACACTTGTAATTAAGGATGTCTTAATTCTTGTGCCCTTACCTTAAACGACTAATATTTGTGACCGGATGGAGTATTTTCTTCCACTACATGAGTCGGCATTATAGAGATATATAAATCTTAATTTGACCATTAAATTTTATATTTTAATTATATTAGCAAACTTGTAAAAAGTAACGTTTTTCGCAATTTCTAAATGAAATGTATATACTGCAAGTTCAATTGTAGAAATTCTCCATGTCGGTTTAGACTCCTATGAACTAATTCATATAAGTCTCCAAAGTTTGGGATATTCATAAATTGATTGTACAAGGAATTATAAGTTTCTGCATCTAATAAAACAGATCTAATTTGAGAGATGAATATTTAAATGTTGAAATATTAATTTGAGGCTTCAATGAGGAAGCATTCAAAAGTTTGACAGTTCAAACCAGTTCAATTAAGTAATTATTTGACCACCAAAAATTCACTACATCTTTATTTTGATAACTAACTCATTATATTGTAATAAGGCCCCAAAAATCAAAACAATATTTACATATCCCAAATTAAGAATCATTACATACCAACCAAGTGGATGGCTTACTGGTTGGTATGGGGTTACTTGGGTAAGAGGTCGGGAGTTCGAGCCTCATAGTAAGGAAGTTGTGATTTCTTTCTTATCAAAAAAATATATATTTTTTAAGAATCATGACACTTAGCTAGTGGTTTGATTCTTGCTTTCATAATTGAAGTAATTATGAAGTAATTTAATCTAGTTTCAATCTAAAAGGTTCAAATTTAGGGTGTTTTCATGACATGATATTAACGGATTATTCTTGAACGAACTTGATGTTACTTGTTATTTTAACATCATTGAAGTAATTGCATGGAAGTTGAGACAAAAATTATCAATAAATTTCAACCACATATATTAGACATGTTTATTGCAACTAACCCAAGCATACTAGTAGCACGATCTAGTCCTCTAATTTAGTTCTTAGGTTCCTCCATGCTGAAGATTTCATTTTAGCAAGCGATGGCTCTCCCACCCTAAGACAACAGCTGACTGTGGAGGTCTTTTGAACGGACACACATGTCAAGTCATATTTTTCCTTTATTAAAGAATTGGGAAAGAAAAGTATCTATCCTCACAGTAACATTGGCTCTACCATCAGTTTCGACTGGTCAAGCTATTACTGTGTAGCCAGCTTATCCAACATGATAACATGGCAACAAACCAAGAAAACTAACTCTTTGCTCTGCGGCAACACATAATTGTAACATCAAGTTGATATCAAGCATTGGCGGAGTGAACCTATACTCTCATCTAAACGGTTAGCCAACAAAAATGTGCCCCTCAAAAGATGAAAAGATCATATCGTACATCCCCTCGTATTTCATATAAATTGACATTCCTTGATTCATCTTCAGCTACTACCTTCTACACTCAGTTTCAGTTGTATTATAAAATCCCAATAGTTGCACATTCGCCTTTTCGGCCTCATAAAAGTCTTTCATAATTAAATAAGCTTGTTAGAACTCTAAAGATCTTGCATTGTTTCACAAGGAAAAGCATAGAGAAATTAAAAAGATCACATTTTTCGAAGACAATGAAACAAAATTCAAAAAACTGAAGCACACCTAACTCGTCGAGTAATTCGTACTTGGTGGAAGGATCTTCACAAGCAACACTATCAGGAATCGAACAATCCGAAACCTTCCTACTCGGCCGCTGCTTCCAACTCTCATCTCCCTGAGAAGCCCCTTTCCTCTGCCTCCCAAACCCTAACTCCCCCATCGCCTGCATACTCTCCACAGCCATACCAATCGTCGAAGAAGAAGACGAAACTCCTCCGCCACCGCCACCACTACTCCCAAAACCAGTCCTCCGAACCACCGTCCCCGAAATGGATTCCCGATCAGGCGCCCCAGTTGACTTGACAACAAAAGTCGAGAAATTCTCATCCTCGCTTCTCACCTTCGACGGACTCCCATGACTCCGATCCGCGAAATGCAAATTGCGAGAGGATCGCCTGTCGGAGCCCGTGGAGGCAGCGGACGAAGACGATCTACGGCGATCAGATCTGACAATCACGGTTCCGGAGAAGCTGGCGTCCTCCTCGTCCTCCTCGTCTTCGTCGTCCATGGCGACTCCAAAGTCCTTGGGAAGGCGTTGCAGGAGAGGTGGGAGAGACGAGTCGTCTTCCTCGTGTTGATCTCTGCCGAGCTTATCGTCTTCTGGATCATCCGAGTTTCTGCGCTGTTGATTGTGTTGTTGTTCGTCGCCTTCGTTATCGGCATGGATGATTACAGAGGAGTAGATAGTGGATTTCTTGAAGGGGTTCCGCTTAATGCGGGGAGAGAAATCCATGGATGGGTTGGGTTTGATTGACCGCGCTGCGTTGGGTCGTTGGCAGTGGAGTTTTGCAGCGATGGAGTGTGGGAGGGGGTTCGTCGTGATTCGAAGGTTACGTTTAGCTGTGGAGGCGCGGTGGCGAAATGATATTGAGTAGTGCTAATCGCACCCCGTTGCTACAGAGTAGTTGTTTACTTTTTACTTGCCATGCTGTTTGCGCCCTGTGTGTTATTTGATAGAGAGAATGTAGAATCTATTAATTTTTTATAATTAAATTATATTCACTTCAACTTAAAGTCTCACAGAAGGAGGAGAATAATTTTATACATTTACCATTTTCATACATCGAAATACGTGCACACATAGTTTTAGTGCATATCACACTTTGTGTATTCATAGATTCTTTTGAGGGCCGCTAAGGGCACCCCACCGTTTAATGAGGGCACCCAAAGTATTTGTAAAAATTCCAGCAAAACTGGAAAAGACAATTTTGCCCTTGTATATATAGTGATTCAAATCCCACAAATCATTTTGACAAATAAAAAAAGGCACCCCACCACAAGGTTGAACCACAAAGCCACATTGCGTTTGGCGAGCGTTGATCGATTCTTGCGGATTGACATCATCCGACAGCGAGGTAACAATGTTTGACAACCATATGATGGTTTTTTAGAACTGTTTAGTTGTGTAAAGCTGTGAAAATGATGATTTGTTTGTCAACGTAGGGTTTGGTAATTTCTTCAAATCCGAACTTGTTTCCACTATATAATGGAGGATTGTCTTGCTCTTTGTGCAAGAGGAGGTCGAACTCACGGTAATTTTGCAAATTTATTGTGTTTTTTATGCGGTTATCCGAAGTTTTTGTAGATGTGCGCGATTGTATCGGCCTCGCAAGAGGCGAGATGTATGATGATGTCTCGGTCATGAGGACCGAGAGGTGTACGTAGGTCACGGAATGGTACAACCGATAGTACTCTGTAACTCTCTCTCGTCGTACGTGAGCGAGACTCAGAAGAAAGTTTCGGACTGTACAACCGAGAACCTATTTTTTGGGTCTTTTTGTGTTTGTCTTTGTACATTTTGGTTGATTATAATGTTACACTTGTTTGTATTGCGGGTAATGCCGGTTTGTACCACTATTTCCGGACTACAAGGACACGTTTACACCTTGTAGGCCCTTCCCATCTAGAAAGCGGTTGTTTCATGGCTTCAAATTATAGGCGTGAGAACATGTTTGTGCTAGTGACAAAGCACTCGACGCCGGGGGCATTAAGCGCGAGGGAAGGGTGAAACTTGCCTGTGAGAGGTCTGGGACATATAGGGGAATGTCACAAAGAGTTGGGAAGGGTAAAGCAGCAAAAATTGCTTCGAAACCAAGAAATGTAAAAGAAGAAGAGGAAACGGCGAGGACTCAAACTGGTACCAAGAAATGTGAATGTCATTTCCTTATCAACGTAAAGGAAAATGGTGACTCCTTGTTGTATGTAACTGTTATATGTGGGAGGCACAATCACGAGCCCGCAAAAAACTTGGACGGCCATTCATTTGCCGGGAGATTGGATAAGGGGGAGCAGGAAGTTGTGGTGCAAATGACAAAGGGGAATGTGAAGCCAAGAGACATCCTAAATACGTTGAAGCAAAGAGATGTTAGAAACGTATCGACAATGAGGACAATATATAATGCAAGACAAAAAGTCCGAAATGAGGATGCGGGTGGGAGGACTCAAATGCAACAACTGTTGCACATATTGGAGAAGAATAAGTGGATGTCATGGCATAGGAAGCATCCCGTTACAAATGTTGTCACCGAGTTATTTTGGTCACATCCCGACTCAATAAAGTTGCTAAGGTGTTTCTCATCGGTTATTTTGATGGATTGCACGTACAAGACAAATAGGTACCGAATGCCTTTGTTGGAGATTGTTGGCATCACTTCTACGCACTTGACGTTCTCCGTTGGGTTCGCATTCTTATCATCAGAGAGTCATGGGAATTATGTTTGGGCACTTGAGAACTTGAGATCCATATTGGATGGGTGGCCTAAGCTTGACGTGTTCGTTACCGATAGGGACTTAGCCCTTATTAGTGCCATAGAAGAAGTTTTTCCGCCTCGTCTCACCTCCTTTGCTCTTGGCACATCAACAAAGTAGTATTGGCCAAGACTAAGAAGATGTTTGGGGAGAACGATGGTTTTGCGCGTTTTATGGATAGGTGGACGAGCGTGATGTATGCCAACTCGGAGGCCTTATTCGAAGTTAGGATGAATGACCTACGTTGTGAGTTTGAGAATGTCGAAGGTCTTACGGAGCTTGGACAACACATGGTTAAAGAACTACAAGGAGAAATTTGTCTCCGCTTGGACAAATAGAATTATGAACTTTGGGGAAACGACAACGCAGAGGGTGGAGTCTGCGCATTCTATTCTGAAGCTACACCTTGGGAACAGTCAGACCAATTTCGAGACTCTGTGGAATGTGGTTGATGGCCTCCTTAGAATCCAACACAACAATATCAAGGCATCGTTTGAGCTAAGTTTTAATGTGGTCCAACATGAGTACATTGATGAGTTGTATCGACGATTGCGTGGTTATGTCTCTCAACGGGCGCTTAGGCTAATTAGAGATGAATTGACACGTGGAGATGATGTTGGTCACGACTCCACTCGTTGTGGTTGCGAGATACGCACCACACATGGCCTTCCTTGTGCACATGAGCTAAACCATCATATATTTGCTCGGTCGCTCATCCCTCTCGAGGACATTCATGTTTACTGGCGAAAGTTGAGTATGATACCTGAGAATCCGGTGGACCCGTCTGGGTACAACGTGCACGATGAGATTGAACGGGTGTTGGAAAAGTTTCATGCTTGCACTGATGAGGACGATCGACTCGGGATTATTCAGCAGCTCAGGGAGATTAGTCGACCTTCGTCTACACCGGGAGTTGTGCCGCCGGCGAAAAAAATTAAGACAAAGGGAAGGACACCGGGTCTTCGAAGAGAAAACACGATGGTGACGATTCTTCAACGAGACGGTTGCCGCGAGCGGATTTGAGTACGTGTTATCGACTCGGGAGGCCTCCGGTTCTAGGCGAAAGAAAAGTAAAGTTGTTCCTAAAATGCGTCGTGGCAGTCGATGCACGCAAAGTGCAACTAACATGGCTTACGGTCATTGCGTAGAATCGGATTGGTTGCCACATGTTGAGAGCATCATCGATGTGGTTGCCGATGGAAATTGTGGATATCGGTGTGTTGCGTCTGGGCTTCGACTTGCCGATGTAGACGGGTGGAGGATTTTCCGTAGAAGGATGTATGATGAGATTATCGGGCATGAAAACCTTTGGCGGGAAGTGCTAGGCTCGAGTTACGAGAGTGTCAAGATTGCGGTACATTGCCAAGAGAATCAAGTTGGTGCATCTTTCAAAGAATGGTTGACACTTCTAGACATGGGATTGTTGGTATCCACTGCATTCAATGTCATTCTCGTCAACCTCTCGCATGGGAGTGCTACCACATTTCTACCTCTACGTAGTGCTCCACCGTCGTCGTTGCACAACAGACTTGTCATTGCCATGGTAAATGACATGAATATACATTGGGTTAGGGTAAGTGCTATGAATTTTGTTGAATTGTTATTTTTTCCCCCGGAGCGGGGTTGTGACAATATGTTTATGTTATACTGTTCACTTTGACAGGTGAAGTTGCGTGTGAATGCACCATTGTCATCCTTATATCCTTCGTGGGACCGGTATGTTGCGGACTGCGCGAAAGGTTGGCGTGATGGATTCGTCTTTCGAGACATCGCACCCATTGCAACTATTGATGATGCCACCATATCCGTTGTAGATTTAGGTACACCGTAGTGCTAAACTTGTACCTAGAATTCTTGATGCCTGTAAATTTACCAATTTTGAAAGTTAGTTGTCAAGTTGTACGGATATACAATGAGTGTAATTTCGTACCACCTTTGGGGTATTGTTGTACAGTTTGATTCTTGTATAGTGATTTTATCCTAGTACATTGATATATAATTACTTTTGTTTTCGTGGCTATTGTCGTGCTTTGGATTTTCATTTGTGAAGTTAGTTGGAAAGTTAGTTGTCGAGTTAGTGGGAAATTGTTCTTTGGAACAGACGTGTCGGCCACTGAATGACCGAGACAAACGGTACAGTGTCGGCCATACACCACCGAGAACTAACGTTAAGTTTCGGTCGCGCAATACCGAAATTGCCGCTTCTCGTCGACCCATGCGCGACATTTCCCATGGCTTCTCGGCCATCAGTAACCGACACATATTTAAATACTGGAATCAGCGACATTCTCGGCTGGGTAAGACCGGGAATCATGTATTTGTCTCGATTGTTCAGTACCAAAAATTGCACATGATTGTCGGCCCTGCTTGACCAAGACACCCTCATAATCAGAAAAAACAAGTATCCTAGAACAAAAAAATACCAAAATAGAACGATAGGCAATGTAACATTATAAACTGTCATAAAAATGTCGTCAACAGGCAACAAGTACTCATCAAACATTTAAAAATGTCGTAAATCATGTAGTCAATACGCACCATATAAGCGCAACACAACAAGTACTCATCAAACATTACAAACTGTCATAAAAACATCTCCGCAAACCTCATAAAACTCAAAGAATGTCATACAAATGTCTATCCCTCCGCAAAACGGTCATTGCTTGGGTTTCTTCAAATTCTTCCTTTGATACTCCTTCCCATGCATTCTCTTCGGAGGGCGAGCATCGACAGTGTGGCGGGCTGCGTGTGTGGCGGGGTGGAGTGTGTGGAAGTGTTACCATGCTTTGGGGCCGCCTCGGGCCCGTTTCGGTAGGGCGGATGTTGCGGTTGTCTTGCGGTTGCGGTCGCCGGAGTCGTACTCGTGGGGGTGGGACCTATACTCCTCCCCGAAAGAAAGTTGACGATGTCACTCGCCATTGTCCTCGCCGACTCAATCGTACACACCTCCGGCGGGAGGTCCATCCATCGCAACGCCGCGTCCAACGCTCTCCTATTACGCTGATGAAAAAATCGGGTTAGTGTCAATGTAAAACATATCGAAATTAATAATAAATGCATAATACATATAACCATTTCAATACCTCAAGTAGCTCGTTATCTGCGATGGTTGTGGCGACCATGTCATGGTCCTCAAAGCTCGGATTGCTGATAAGGGGATGAGACACTTTGAGGAACCAAGGCGTAGTAGTCTGGTGTAGCCAAAAACTCAAATTCTGCCTTCTCGCCCGTACTTCAGGAGCCAACAAATGGTTCCTCCATCTCTCCCAATTGTCTTGTTGGAACTCATACTTGACGGAGTACTTGTTCGCAGATGGGCCTCGGTGTGCTTCCAATGGACGGTACGGAGGATCTGGTATAGATTGCACATGGCCAAACTGTCTCAGAATCCTCTCCGGGTGGTAGGGCTCCACCACATCCATGTACTTGATCGTCCCATTGTAAAAGGCCATCGCGTGCACAACGCCATTTTCCCTGAAATTCACATATGGGTCCCAAGTGACCTGCAACAAATACAACAACCATTGTTAGCAAAAAAAAAAATTACTAAAACATCCTTTAATGAGATAACCATCTCACCTCACTTGGCGCGCAACCTATCCAATGTTATCCTAATGGCCCCGACCTTGTCAACCTTCGCCACCGTCTCGTGCTTTTGAATCCATCTGGAGACACGAGGTTGCACGTAGTCCATGTACTTCGCATTGGGTGTGGCCAGACCAAGTTTGAAATGGTCGTACACCCATCCCTGCAAATACATACAATGTTAGTTAGTCCACAATTGCAAGTTGGCCTAATTGAAATACAAAATGAAAATTAAGTCTATTTCACTAAAATACCTCAAGCAATGTGAGGTAGCCAGCAATCTGGGACACTTGCAGTCTCGTGGCGGACCCCAAGTGTCGATACAAGTAGGCCAACGCAGCCCGCACCCCCATGCGTAGTTTCCTACGTCGTCCAAGTCCTCAAGAAGCTTCAGCGGCGCGATCGACACCGAGACCCACTCTTATCGGCAAAAAGAGTGCGGGACAACAAGTACAAGCAGTACGCTCGGGCGGTGCATTCCACGGGAGGATAATTTCGGGTCTCGAACCAGCTTTGGGGCACCATCGACTCTTCAACCAATGTTTGCGCAGTGTGAGCCCCTGCGATATTCACCTCTCTCCTCAACTCCTCGACGCTAACCCCAGTAGGTTCGAGACCATCTTGATAGCGTCCGAGCGAGATTCCTCCGTGTACCTCGCAAAGTTCTCCACTGCAACAACTTTGCCCGTCACAGGAATCTTCGGGAGGAAGCTGACATCCTCTAATGAGATAGACATTTCACCAAAAGGTAGGTGAAATGTGTTCGTCTCCGGCTGCCACAAATGCAGAGATCACCTCCTTGTTGGCCTTGCGGTATGAGCAGTCTATGAGCGTATTCAACCCGGAACGCTGAATAATCCTCTGAAGTCCCGCCGTGTCCGGGTGGCACGACTGTAAATCCCATTCCTGTATTTGAGCTCCGTGATTGATACACTTAAGAACGGGCCGCTCCTGCAAATGTAAAAACATCTCGTCATTATGTGAAGACCATGAGTATTAAGTTAATCCGTTCAATGAAATTGAAATTACCTCATTGCTCCAAATCGATAAAGCCACATGATCCTTGAAGCTCTTCAACAACGCCCCGTCTATAGGACCACCGGGGAATGGAGCACGCGCTTCAACAGCACTTCGGCTCTCATTCATCATGGCCACTCCACCACTCGCTCCCACATTACGATCTGTTTCTATCGTGTTCCCCGCCTCGAAGAGTCACTTTGCTACTAGACTCCGATGCATGCCCCTCCTCTTCCCCTCGGGCAACAACAAGATCCTCAGGTCGCCCGGCATCGAGGGTCGAACCCTCATCGTGCAAATGTAACATTCCACGAGTACCATCTACCATCGCCTTGCCCTTAACATCCTCATTCTCCTTCTCTTTCTCTTTCCGGTGCGATCTTTGTCGGGGTCTCCGGCCACCTCGCCCCCGGTTAGGCCTCGAGACCTCAACCCCAGCCTCATCCCTAGTCACCAGTACCTTCGGACAAATCATACCTGAAAAAATTACAACATATAAGTGCATGGAACAGAACCCAAAAAAAATTTACAAAAAAAAAATGTTCAAATTCATCCATTTCTGATGACTCGGTCAAGCAGGTCCGTCAAACAACCCATATTTTCGGTCACCCATGACCAACAATTCCTCTAATATATCGGCAGGGTACAACCGACTCCAATGAAAATGCCTCGGTTATGCACCACCGAGATTGCTTGACCATTTCAATTCGCCTTGCTCTCGGCCAATCACGCCCGAGCCTACTCTAACACTCTCGCCAGTGTACAACCGAGAGTATGAGCAAATTCTCGGTTGTACACCACCGCCACCACATTACCTAGCACTAATTCTAGCTCTCGTCACATCTCGGCCGAGACAACTAGAGTATTTGCTCATACTCTCGCTTGTACACTGGCGAGAGTGTTAGCACATTCGACTTCCCAAAAATGTAGCCGAGACTTCGACTTCCCAAAAATGTAGCTTCTCTATCGGCCATGCTTGGCCGAGACAGTTAGCACATTCTCTGGCCTGTGTGGCCGAGAAACGCGAATTCCCATTTTTTTAACTATTGAACAAACCACCACTGCAAATCACAACTACTCTACCAAATGTAACTTAATTACACTAAAAACGTACCTTCAACCGAGCGATTTCGCGCAAATAATGTGTGTTCGACGAACTTCAACCGAACCCTAACTTGGAGACGAAATCGGCTCACACCACGACCCTACGAACTGCAAAAAAGCCGTAAACCGAAGGAGAAACACAAGGCGAGACACGTGAGACACGATTTCGAAGATTCCTCTCACTGGTCGGTTCAAACCAAATGGGTTCTTCGAGTCAAGATCGGTGAAGGTGGTGCTGGGGGTGGTGGGGTGCAGCGGGATTTCCACGAGAGGTATTTTCGATATTTCGGGTCTAATTTTTGGGTGCCCTAGGTAAATCGGTTTGTGCCCACATTAACTGGGTGCCCTCATTAAACGGTGGGGTGCCCTTAGCGACCCTCATTCTTTTTTATTATATCCATTAAATGAACACATGACATGTTGCAATTAGAAATTATACAAATTTTACAATTTGTAATTTTATAGAAGCTGCTTCCGTCTTCACAAGGCCAATAGATCAAAATTTTCAAATGCGATTTCAATTACAAGTCATGTTCTATAAACATGAAAATATTAATGAAGATATCTTTGGGGGAGGTTTTCCCTTTTACTGAGGTAGTTATTTTTGGGCTTCAGCATATAATGGACTTCCTTCCGGTCAATAACACATAGGGTTGCAAAGTGGGGCGGGAAATCCCCGTTCCCCGTGATGTCCCGCCTCGGTGGGGCAAGAATTCTCCATTTTTTGCTCTCCATGGGGCGGGGCACGCGGCAAAATCTTGTTCCGCATTGCGAGGCAAATCGATGACGGTAATTATTCTCGCCGCTCGGGGATTTCCTGCCTCGCATCCTTTGCATAAAATTCTCTATTTTTTATGTTTTTACAAAAAAAAATTATACAACTTTTTTACTTAAAACATATGTAGTATATGGAATGAAACTCAAGATCCCCAACAATAAAATTTATTTTTACCATTAAATTAATTCTATCATGTGTATTAGAGTATGATACGTATAGGGTTATATAAAATTATATAACCATATATGTTATATCATAAAGATATATAAAATTATATTTAGAACATCATTGAAATATTTTTGTCATCCAAGTTTTGGAAATCTTATATGGTTAATTAAGTATGATGACTTGTAACTCAATCAACAAAACAAATCCACATTATCCTTCAATTTGAGAAAAATAATTTCTTAAAAAAATTGAAAAAATAGTACTTAAGTGTCAAAATGGCCAAGGAATGAAAATCAATATATATATTTTTTACTAAATATAATTGATGGGGCACCGCGGGGATTCCCCGCCCCGCAAGGATCCCCGCGGAATGGGGCATGGGGCGGCAAAGTTCGCCCCGCAAGAAATTTTTGAGAATAAATCTCCGCCCCGTGCCACGCGGGGACAGGGACGATAATTACGATCTTCGCCCCACCCTACCCCACTTGCAACCCTAATAACAAAGTTTTTTTCTCCAAAAAAATAAGATAAAATAATATAAGTCGTTTTACTCAAAACATATATAAAAAAAATCAATTATGGGTCCAAAGTATACTCTTGCCCGTGCTTTAATTACGTGATTAATTACGCAAATTCTTTTTTTTATTCAATAAAAGAGAACAAACGTTTGATTGCAGGCAAATGGGTACAAAAGTTATATGAATTCTAAAAACTACTTATATTTTTCACGAAGAATTTTTATAGAACAACTTATAAAAAACCAGATGGAGTTGTACATATTCTACTCAATGTGATAGATATGCTTAACTATTTATATTTGTGAATGAATGAAGGATTTTTTGTTTGATTAACACATTTGGGGAAAATATTTATCAATCTAATGCACCCACAAAAATACTTACCAAT
Organism: Stephania cephalantha; assembly: GCA_039657325.1. Taxonomy (NCBI): domain Eukaryota; kingdom Viridiplantae; phylum Streptophyta; class Magnoliopsida; order Ranunculales; family Menispermaceae; genus Stephania; species Stephania cephalantha. Next base: position 8,373,325 of record CM077573.1, on the reverse strand, counting down.
CTAACTCATTAAATGCCACATCACTGTGACATCACTACATCACGCCACATTGTCCGAAAACGTGATTGACGATTACGTTTTTTTATTTTATTTTATTTTTGATTTTTTTTTACTTTTCAGATTAAAAAAAAAACTCATACAAAAAAAAACAATTTTTTTAGTTTTTTTGTTCGGTTTTGTTTTCTTCTTTTTTTTTTGGGTTTTTTTTTTTTTTTTTTGCTTTTGGTAATAAACACAAACAAACACAAACAACTTGTAAGTTGATTTATACTTCAATTTTTAAGTATGATTTACTTTTATTAAGAAAATGAAAATGAATCTTGACAAAGTTTAATCCATAGTATTGTTCTTCATGTATCAAACAAGTATAATCCACTAGCACATTTTTGTTTTTATTTTTTTCCCATAAAAGATAAAATCTTATGTATCCGTTGGGATCCAATGCGTGCCCACGTTAGCCTAAATTAAAGCTTTCAAACTAGTCCACTAGCATATTTGTGTTTTTAATTTATTTCCTAATACAAACTAGTCCAAAATTTAAAATTGCAATAGGTTTATGACTTTCATCTTTTACAACAAAAGTCTTCAAACTTGAGAAATTTGCAAAATTCACAGAATTCATGCTAGTCGTGCAAGAAATTTCATTTGCTATAAATGAAGAACTTGGAAGTCCATCACATGCTATAATAATCCCTAAGTTTATGAACAAGAGTTTCACCATGTACCTTCATAAGCTTGTAAATACATTGTTAATTAAGTTATAAGTTCGCAAAAATACCACATTGTTCTTTCACATTTAGCATTATCACATTAGGAATACCATAACCAACTACAAAAGCATTAATATAAACTAAAAATGTATTGTTATACTTTAAAAAAAAGTCTTAGTCGACCCCAAATAACGACTTATAGTCCCACAACATGTTCTCTTTATGACTCGCACATCACGATCTAAAGCTAATGGCACATTCGAATGGCCCACATCAGCAAGCAAATGATTTTCGAGCATCTTCTGGTTGAATTTCATGTATATCATGTCTTCCACCATCATTAGTACTTGTAGTCCTAGATAAATTCATCATTATTGGATTTGCATTAAATTGGCGTGAAAATATAGGTATCCTGTCAAAATGAAAGGCTTATGTAGTCTCGAATCCAATGTTGGGAGGTACCGATGGAGTATGTAGAGTCTCGAATTTGTTGAGAGGTAATGATGGAGTATGTAGAGTCTCGAACTTGTTGAAAGGTACGGATGGAGTATACATTGGAGTATCATGCCTCAAACATATATCTTCATGAGAAGATTGATGAGATTTTTCAAAAAAAGTAGGCATATTATGGATGCGATAATCTGCATGTATTGCAGTTAAAGTCGATGCAGCTACATCTCAAATACGTAGAATAGACACATCATCACCCAATGTCAAATGATGAATTGATGTCATTCCATGTGCCTACATATAAAATATTTTATGAAGTTGCATGCGAAAACAAAATCAAAACAACTATTAAAAAGACTTCATGATTGAATAATAAAAATTCGTACTTACCAATGCCTCAACAATAGCTCCACGAGGAAACATGAATCGTCGTGTAATGCGACGATAACATACCATGTATGGGTCATAAAATCCCAATGGCTCCTCCAATAATTCATTATTCGCAATATTAGAAGCACGTTCGGTCTACATGCAGACATAATCACTATGTTCCGCACTCCAATATTTGTCTGTTTTCCCTCGCAAGTCAATCTTATGTAGCTTCACACTTGTGCTATTTTAAGGTGGTATCTTTTGTTTCAAACCAAATTGTTGTATGACTCTATCAGGATTATACATTTCAACAACACAAAAGAAAAGTAAAGGTGCCCTCGTTCGCCAAATACCACGACCACTACTACAATATGCAGGCAAGTCCCTTATCACTGTTTCAGCATACGACTCCCAAATTACCTGATCTCATGGAAAACAATTTGAAATGAATAAAAATTCTCATTTCAACATTTTACAAAAGTGTATTCGAAAAAAATTGATTAAGTGTATTCCTTACTTCATCGGGTGTTTGCATGTCAATCATTTCTCTGTATTTTGTTAGCACGTGCAATGATGTTCCCGTGGTCTCTAAGGCATGTCTCCACCAATAAAAACATGAAAAACAACACAACACATGCATGAATTTACATGTTGATAAATAAACTCAATTCTTTTTTAGGGCCGCTAAGGGCACCCCACCATTTAATGAGGGCACCCAGTTAATGTGGGCACAAACTGTTTTACCTGGGGCACCCAAAAATTAGCCCCGAACTACCGAAAATACCCCCTCGTGCAAACCCCCGAGCACCCCACCACCCTCGTGCAAACCCACGGGCACCCCACCACCCCCACCCCACCACCACCACCACCCACCACCACCCTCGTTCACCGAACTCCTTGTGGAAGAATTCATTTGTTTTGAACCGACCGGTGAGAGGAATCCCCAATATCGTGTTCTCTCGTCCCTCGTCGTGTGTTTCTCCTTCGTTGTTCGAGTTTTCTGCATTTTGTAGGGTCCGGTGTGTGAGCCGATTTCGTCTCCAAATTAGGGCTCGGTTGAAGATCGTCGAATTAAGTTACATTTGGTATAGTAGTTGTAATGTGTGTGTGGCGGTTTTTTCAAATGTAAAAAAATTGGGAAATCGTGGTTCTCGGCCACACAGGCCAGAGACTGTGTCAACTGTCTCGGCCTTGGCCGAGACAGAAGCTAATATTTTTGGGAACTCGCAGTCTCGGCCACGAAGACCGGAAGAGTTAACTGCGTATCGGTTGTCCACTTCCGAGAGGGTCTCAGTAGGCTCGGTCGTCATAGGACGAGAGTCAGGCGAATTGAAATGGTCAATCCATCTCGGTGGTGTACAACCGAGACCTTTCTATTGGACTCGGTTGTACACAGCCGATATATTGGAATACTTGTCGGTCATGGGTGACCAAAAATATGGGTTGTTTCACGAACCTCGCTGACCGAGACATCGAAATGGATGAATTTGAACATTACGGTTTGAAAAAAATTTGGTTGTATGTCAAACTAACAATACAAGATTGAAAATCCATCACGACAATTTGCACCAAAACTTAATTAATTATAAATCTCCGTAACATTCAAACTGACTCTAAAAAGGGTCCATCCATAAGTAAACAACAATCAAAACACAACAACAATCAAAACACAACACAACATTTGCATATACATAGAACATTCGGACGAATTGGCAAAATTTCTAAATGTTTAGCCGTCTAGGTACAAGCTTTAACCTACGGTGTATCTAAATCTACAACGGTATGGTGGTTTCATGATCAGCGGTTGCAATGGGCGCGATGTCTCGAAAAACGAATCCATCTCGCCAACCTTTGGCGCATCCTCAACGTACCGATCCCACGATGGATATAAGGATGGCGGTGGTGCATTCACACGCAATCGCACTGTCAAAGTGAACAATAGAACATAGAAGATATTGTCACAAACCCGATTAAGGGGAAACAAACCAATTCAAAAAAATCATAGAACTTACCATAACCCAATGGATATTCCTTTCATTTGCCATTGCAATGATAAGTCTCGTTGTGCAATGACAACGGTGGAGTACTACGTAGAGGTAGGAATGTGGAGGCACTCCCATGCGAGAGGTTGAATAGAATGACATTGAATGTGGTGGATACTAACAATCCCATGTCTGGAAGTGTCAATCATTCTTTGAAAGATGCCCCCTATTGCTTCTCTGGGCAATGCACCGCATTCTTGACAGTCTCGAAACTCGAGCCAAGCACTTCCCGCCAAAGGTCTTCATACCCGATAATCTCATCGTACATCCTTCCACGCACAATCCTCCACCCGTCTACGTCGGCAAGTCGAAGCCCAGAGGCTATACACCGATATCCACAATTTCCATCGGAAACGACATCGATAATGGCCTCAACATGTGGCAACCAATCGGTTCTAAGCAATGACCATAAGCCATGTTAGATCCACTTTGCGTGCGTCGACTGGCACGACGCATTTGTGGAACCTTGACTTTCTTCTGCCTAGAAGCTTTTGTGGAGTGGGAGGACTCAAATCCGATTGGAGACCCCGGTGTCCTCCCACTCGCATCCTCAACTTCCTGCTCGCACTCCACAAAAGACGAAGGTGGACTAATCTCCCTAAGCTGCTCACTTTCAGTCCTCCCCCCGCATCCCCAACTTCCTCCTCCCCTTATCCAATCTTCCTGCGGTGTCGTGATTGTGCCTCCCACAAATCACAGTGACATACCATAAGGAGTCAACATTTTCCTTGACGTTAATTTGGAAAGGGCATCCACATTTCTTCGTACCAGTGTGACTCCTCGCCTTTTCATCATTCCTTGATTTCTTTAAAATTTTTGCCGCTTTCCCCTTCCCTACTCTCTGAGCCAGTCCCCTATATGTCCCAGACCTCTCACATGCAATTTTCACCCTTCCCCTGCGCTTAATGCCCCCGGCATCCGAGCGCTTCGTTACTAACACAAACTTGTTCTCACCACCAATCATTTGGAGCCATGAAATAGCCGCTTCTCGAGAGGGGAATGGATTAGAAGGTGTAAAAATGCATTTGTAGTCTGGAAAATTACTAGATAACGGCATTACCTGCAATACAAACAGTGTAACATTATAATCAACCAAAATGTACAACACAATCACAAAAAAACCCAAAAAAACATGTTCTCGGTTGTACAGGTCCGAAAATTTCTTCAGAGTCTCGCTTACGTACGGCCGAGAGAGTTACTCGGTACTCTCTGGTCGTTCCTGCACCGTGACCTACGTGAAACCTCTCGGTCCTCTATGACCGAGACATTACCATACATCTCGGTCTCCGCGAGGCGAAACAATCGCGCACCCGACGAAACTTCGGATAACCGCAAAAAAAACACAAAAAATTTGCAAAATTACCTCAAGGACGACCTCCTCCTCTCGCACCGAAGCATTACAATCCTCCATTATACGGTGGAAACAACTTCGATTTGAAGAAATTACCAAACCCTACGTTGACAAACAAATCATCATTTTCACCGTTATATACACACTAAACAGTTCTAAAAAACCCGAATATGGTTGTCAAACATTGTTACCTCATTGTCGGACGATGTCAATCCGCAAGAATCGATCGCCTCTTCGCCAAACGCAATGTGGCTGCTTTGTGGTTCAAGCTTCTTTGGTGGGGTGCCCTAACTCCTTGTCAAAATGGTTTGTGGGGTTTAAACCATTATATATATACAGGGGCAAAATGGTCTTTTCCATTTTTGATGGAATTTTTACAAATAAGTTGGGCGCCCTCATTAAATGGTGGGGTGCCCTTAGCGGCACTCTTCTTTTTTACTTTGTTAAAAAATTGTAATTACCTATGACCAAATGGAGGACGCGGGAATAAATCTTCATTTGGTATGATGTCATTTCGAAGAACATTTCTCATTACTGGCGGGAGGTGTGCCTACGGCGCACGGCGGAGGCATGCCTGCATCGGCGCGCTTGCGGCGGACGGCGATGTTCAACAGTGCGGTGAAGAGGGATCTTCGCGGTGGTGTTTTTGATACGGTAAAACAGTAAGCAGTAAAAAAAAAGCCCTAATACCTAAACCATGGAAGTCCATGGTTTTTTTTTTTTTTTTTTTTTTTTTTTTTTTCAATTTTATAAATTTTTAAAATAAACAATTTTGGACAGAAAGTCGCGGTCACGACTTCCTTTCAAACAAAGTCGTGACCCGCGATCACGACTTGTATATATTTTTTTGGGTTTTCGTCTATGTTTTTTTTTCTAAATTCTGTAAAGTAAAAAATAAAAAATAAAAAAATAAAACGTGATCGTCGAGTACGATTTGTGCGAATGGCACACACAAGGTGGTGATGTGGCAATGATATGACATTGAATGAGTTAGATTGGAAAATATTTTTGTGGGTGTGTTAGCTTGGTAAATATTCTCCCCAAATATGTTAATCAAGCAAAAAATCCCAATGAATGAAATGATGAAACAATTTTGGAACGTACCCAAAGAAGAATTCCTTTGAAAGAGGAAAAATAAAATAAAATTAGAGTCTCATTCAATTATATAACAGAGTACACCACCACCACAACAACAGCAACAACTAGCTCATAATTACCAGTAATCCCCACACGAACACACCCCATCCTTGAAATGATGAAACCGCTGTACATCTCGAAGAATTATATGTGTATTGAGCACGATTGACATGTATTTTGCAGCAGAGTGGCAATCACCGCATATGCGAAGGTTCTTCACGACACGAATAGTTGATCCAGGAGGAGAATTAATAAGTGCAAATGCAATGGCCAACTTCTCACTGTGATATCTAAGAGAAATTTCTTTATCCTCTTCTGCCATATCTGCATGGAATACTACGGAAGTGTCGGGGACGTATCCGACGAGTTTCAATTTCTCAACTAACTCATCAACCACCCTATGTAAAGCTCTATAACTGGGATGTGTTCCATCTCCAGAAAAGAATTCATGCACCACATTGTCCACCTCAACAGAGCTACAGCCAGGTACCTTCACTGCCCCTCTATCCTTCATCAATTTCCTGAAATAATTTACATCCTTCCATTCCCCAGCCCTCGCGCACATATTCGATAGTATAACATAGTCTCCACCATGTGACTCATCCAATTCGAAAATTCGTTCGCTCACTAGTTTCCCCAGTTCTACATTTCCATGGTTATAGCAAGCAGATAACAATGTTCGCCAAAGAATAGGAGTAGGTCTTATTGGCAAGTCCTTGATAAACTCGTATGCTTCATTTAATCGACCTGCTCGACTCAGTAAATCCACCATACAACCATAATGCTTGATCGTAGGAGGGATCCCATACTTATCTGTCATGTAATGAAAATAAGCTAAACCTTCATCGACCATTCCCGAGTGATTGCATGCATATAAAAGACCAAGCAAAGTAACGGCATCTGGTTGAATTTCTGCTGCATTCATTTCATTAAATACCGATATAGCCTTGGGGCCCTGACCATGAATTGCGCAAGCAACAATCATGGTTGACCAAGCCTGTGTATCCTTAAATCTCATATTCTCAAACACAGTAATGGCGTCTTCCAAGCTTCCACATTTTGCGTACATGTCTATCAGAGCTGTGTTCACCTTCACATATCTATCGAAACCATTCTTTTTTATGTAATCATGAACCCATTTCCCTAAATTCAGTGCTCCCAACAAAGTACACGACGCCAGGACACTCAGCAATGTAACATGAGTGGGCTTCAGATTTTTCTTTTGCAATCCTCGAAATAACACCAATGCCATGTTGGGCTGACTATTGCGAGCATATCCAGTGATCATTGAATTATAAATAACTACACATGGGTCCTCTATCCTGTCAAAGACTTGGCGAGCAGCTAGACAGTCACCGCAATCAGCATACATGTTTATAAGCGTAGGGGCAATATACGTGTTACGGTGCAACCCGAGTTTGATAACAAAGCTATGGACTTGTTTCCCTTCTTCTAAAGCCCTAGAGTTGGTGCAGGCCTTGAGAAGAGATGGAAATGTGTAGTCATTAGGAAGGATTCCGAGCAATAGGATGCGAGAAAAGAGTTCTACAACTTGAAGGGAATCATGACCTGTTCGAGAGTAACCACGAGCCACTGTGTTGAAAAGGAAAATATTTGGTTGGGGAGCTTGATCAAAGAGTAGTCGGGCATGTCTCATTACAACATGGTCGAGAGGCTTAAGCGCAGTGCATACGGCAGTAAGCTTGGTGAGGAGATTTGGATCATGTTGAAGAACACTAGTTTTTATCATGCAACCTTGTATTTGCTTGAGTTCCCGAATGGAATTGCATTTATGTAACAAGTGAATAGGGGGTACCTCTTGTGCATCCTTTTTTAAGTTAAGAGGGGTAGTTGATGTAGTAGCCATAGTACCTAAAACAATGTGTAAGGAGTCTCACAATGTCATTTTTTTTCCATATCTCCCTCCCTCCCCCCACCTGGAAAGAGAAAATAGAGAAAAGTAGAAAAAAAATTGGTTTAACCAGAAGTCCTCTACATATATTGCTAAAAGCCTAAAATTAACCACAAAAGTAGTAAGAACTTAAATCAATCTCAAAACAAACTTCGTAATAATTCATAACATAATAAACGTGTAAATCAGAAATTTAATCATTTTAATATAAACTTTTTTCTCCTTTAACTTAGTCACACAAAGTAAAGCCAAATATACTTCACCCTTAAAAAAAGCCTAATATACTTGAATCTTCTAAGAGCATCTCCAATGGTAAATGTGGATTGTAGACGTGAACTGATGACATGTCAGCAACGTGGATAGGATGTCCATCCCAAGTGGCTTGAATAGACATTGAAGTTCAAAAGTGCTCTCTCAAAATGTCAGTGCATAATGATAAATTTTCATGCCTACGACACATTATCTGCAAGCGGCCCGCCCACGGCACTTCTCCGCGAGCCTATGATCTCTACTAGTACCGATATTGTCCCCTACTTAACCACCTTCAACATTAAGGTGTAGGGTTTTATATCAAAAGACTTTGGTACTAGTTGAGGGGAGATCATCACTTATATACTTCATTACGAAGTTTCAATTATCCAATGTGGGACTATTATTTCGGCCCACACATCTCAACACATGACCCTCACCTATCAAACACCTGAAACCCATATGACGGTATGAGAATAGATGCAAAAGAGCATGCCTACAATAGTTGTTTCTATAATATTTGAAGAAGTTGGTGCGACAAGGAAGAGTTTTTAACGAAACCTAACACAAAACACATATATTAACAGTTGATAAATTCTCCATAAACTAGTCTAGGTATTGAATTGAATTTGAAATTGAAAACTCCACCCGAAATGACACCCAATTGTGGCATTGAAATCATTTCAAACACTGGTAACTTAGGGGTTCACGCGGATTGGATCCAGACTAATCGCGGTCAATCACAATCTAATCCAATTATTGCGGATTGAAAAATTACAGTCCAGTCTAGTCCAAATAATTCATCAATCAAACTTGTAAAATGCGGACCGGACTGGATCAAGTTTAGCGGATTGACGTTTTTCTATCCAAAGATTCATTAACTAAACTTAATTAAATGAACCCCAAAAATCATACATCTACGAATGACGAATTTACAACATATATCCCACAAAATCTATAACATATTTCCCACAAACTTGTAATCACAACCACCTTCAAAATGCAAGTTCCTAAATAAAATAAATATGACAACCACAATTTTGCAGCATACACCCTCACAAAAACACAATAAAAGGTGTATGTTGCAACATACAACCAATAAAAAAATTTTAAAGCATAATAAAAGAGTTGAGAACAAGCATAGTCTTTGAGTTCTTATGAAAATTTAAACACAATATACAAGTGAAGTGATAACAAAATAGGAAAAAGAAACTCTAGTCCATTGATAATCTCTATTTTCTTCAAGCCTTCTCATATATTAGTCATTTGCTCCACCCGAGTTTTTCAAATTAAAGAAAACACACACACACGCAAACAAAGAAAAGAAATCACGAGTCTTAGGCATTCTCAATTACATTCAAGCACTACAAATGAAGGTCGAACAACTCTTTAATTCAACAAATTTAAACCTATCCAACAAATTAATTTTATCTTCCTAAGCCTCCTATAGTGCAAAAATAAAGATTTACAATAAAAGTTGAACAACTCTTTAATTCAATGCACAAATAATTACATACAAATCGCCAAAGCCAAAAAAACACAATGGATAGTGAATAATCTTCCACTTTTAACTTAGCTCACTAAAGAATCTTCCTTTCCAATATCCTCACACTTCTTGGGCATTCTCAATTACATTCAAGCGCTACAAGTATTTTAGACAAATTTATCAAATGAAAAGGGCAATGAAGAAATAAGTGATTCTCCGATTCATTAACAACGCCACAACGGCTCACAGCAATAAGCAAATAGAGACAACGCAGATGCAACGTGCAACTGTAATTTACTAGTCCAACTAATAGAACCTCTGACAGACTAGAACAACAAGCATGACTAGCAATTCCACAAATATTATCCAAACGAACCCAAAAGTTGAGCTACTCCCATTCCTCCTTTTCTTTCGATCTCTCAAAAATCCAAACTGTAACTTAATATATTAAGTATAGTATCATGATTTGTGTCATGCCCATGTATATACAGATATACAACGGTGATATTTAGATCTTTCCAAATAAATTATGTACATGGTATGTGTGTGCGTGTCTTCCCAACATTTAAATTTTAAATGAGAGTCTAGACTACCTTAAGAAGCTTATTTTCAATTAACAAATGTTTTTCATGTTGAACTGTAAATTCCAAATTTAAATCCTCTTCCTTTTTTTTTGGTTACTCTCTCACTTCTTTACTAACCTACAATAAGTAGGAACTCCAAACTTAACTTAAGTAGGCATATCAGAAACCAATAGGCATCCTGTCTCTGTGATGTCTCATTCTATAACAAATAATCCCAAACACAAAACACCACCTCACAAACACTAAAATTTTTCCAATTTCACGTACCAGTGGATCAAAATCGAAGCAAATGAAGAAATTGAGGGAATGGAATAGAAGGCGGGACTCACAGTCACAGTGGCCGGAGGCTCGGAGCTCTTGAAGATAAGAGGAGTGTGGGCTGTGTCGCGGACAAGGAGGTCGCGGACGAGATGGGGAGGTCGCAGGAGGTCGGAGACGAGATGAGGGAGGTCGCGGGAGGTCGGGGATGAGATGGGGGGAGCGTCGCGGAAGAGATGGGGGAAGGGGTGTACTGTCTCTACGCATACGAGATGAGGGGAGCTAGGGGCAGTGTGTGAACAAGATGTGGGACAGTGGACCGGACCGGATCCGCGATTTTTAATGGTTGGATCCGTAATTCGATCCAGTCCAGTACGTCCTGGATCCAGATCATTGCGATCCGCGTGCACCCCTATTGGTAACATATGAAATCAACTATGTATGTTTGAAAGAGAATTTTAAATTGTTCTGCATGGAGACTGAAATCGCAAACTCTTTGAGCCAACAACGATCAACAGATGAGGAAGACAATCTGGACCGTTCTACAAAGAAGACGAAGATAACGGTTTCGACACCGAAACTCTCTGTTGACGAAAGTTTTTTGCCAGATCCATCTCCTTATAAGGAGTCTAGGGGCGGACCAAGGAACTAAACTAGTGCATGACATTTTTTTTCTCCTTGTTAAATGAAGTATAATGCTTCAATCACTATGTCTAAATATTGGAGGTTACTAGCGTGCCACATATTCAACACTCAAGTTCGACACACACTCGGCGTGGACTCGAGCGATACGCCTCACACACTCATCTCGAGGCTCATCAACGAAGCACGTTGAGTGCATGTCGGACATGGGTGTCCTAAGTGCCTCAATAATCGTTAGTTCACATCTCCATTACCAGACAATATATCATACCAATAATATTCTTTGTAGGTGAGTATCCTCACTTTTAATGATTAATCTATCATTAGGTTTGTTACAATATCATTAACATTGATGTACACCTTTCAAATTGTACAAATTTGCGTGCATTTTCCATAAAATAATTAAAAATATGCTACTAACGTTTAATTCACATCTTCTTAAATACTACTCCCTCCATTTCTATTTAATTGTCGTTTTAACGTTGTTAACAGTTTTTTAAAAAGTCATTTAATTATTTTGAATGAGGAGAAAGTGGCAGTTAAATGACTAAATCACCTTTTATCTCTCATAACCCCACCATTTCTACATACACTAGTTATTAATGTGCAGTTAATAGATTTTTTTTCTACGAAGGATATAAAAGTCAATTAAGTAATTAATGTATATTGAAACTAGCAAATGACATACATTGTGAAATATTTTAAAATGGCTAAAAAATCATTTATAAAGAAATTGAGCGAGTACACAATTTAAAATGAAAAAAATCATTAAAGTACATAAAAGAAAAAAGGTAAATAGTAATAATCTCAAACTTGAATTTTCAACTTCAAATTATCTCCGAAAAATCCTAAAAAACTTCAAAGTTTGTTTCAATCTTAGCCCAACTTTATTTTTATAAGAACTTTGTAGCAAATATATGTACTCAATAAATGCTACCCAATCCCTTCTACTTTTCATTTAGAATATAAAGTTGTCTTATTTTGTTGACTTTAGTTGGGTATGCTTATTTTTTATTGGGGTAAAGTAAAAAAAGTAATACTGGGCTCTTTGGCAAAACAAGCCCTAGGCTAATAACAACCATTATCTATTTTTTTAATGTGATAAGCACATGTATATATGGGCCCAAGAAAACTCGCACTAGGCTACAACCAGTGCAAGTGATACTTGGGTCCGCCGCTGAAGGAGTCTCTGGTAAAAGGAACTCATTTAAAGTCTCTGATTAAAGGAAAAGAAACTGCTGAAGGTGCTCTGTAATTCGGAATCAGATGATGAGGATGGTGCGATGGAAAGACCTGTTATTGACCACGAGGGTCATCAAATCCTGCTTAGCAAAAGTATCAAACGTCGTGTTAGGAGTAACTGGAGGCGTATTATGATTACGAAACTTATAGGTAAAAACATGAGTTATGCATTTGTGGTTGATAAGTTTCGTTCACTATAGAGTCCTAGTGGTTATATGGTGGTTGTTAGGGGTGGCAATTCGTGTCGGTGAGTCATAAACGTGTCGTGTTATAAACAGGTCATGACCCATATAATGCAAACCCATTACATGACATGTTTATTAATCGTGTTAATCGTTTTCGTGTCTAAGTGGGTCGTGTTAAACATGTCGTGTATTCGTGTCACCCATTTATTAAATATTGTATTTAAAATTTTTATTTAATTTAAACTTTTATATTTGGTTACTACTTTTTAAAATATATCTAAATGATTAAATTCGAACAAACATACTAAATAGCCAATAAAATATAATGTGGTTGTATATAGTCGTTAGTTTTACTTTACTTTTTTCATTCAAGTCTTTATTACTCTTAATAATAAAGCAAAAATGACTCGTAATAATAATATAGACAAAATTATAAGAATCGTCTTAAAAAATATCTAAATCTTACTTTGGTGAAAAGTTTTATTTTTTTAATAAATAATTATTAATAAAATCTAAAACATAAATAATATATTAAAAGTAAAATGAATATTTCATCTCAAATATAAAATAAAATATGATAAAAGATGTCTATAAATAAAATAAATAAATCATGTTATTAACATGCATTCAAATGGGTGAATTTTGTACCAATCTATTTATTATACCATATTTATTATTTATACATTATTTTTTAGTCGTGTTAAGCGAGTCATAAACGAGTTAAGCAGGTTGACATGTTAATGACTTGTTTATTAACCGTGTATAAACGTGTTAACATGTTTATGACCCAGACCTACTTAAGTCAAACCCACGACATGTTTATTACGTGTCGTGTCGTGTTAATCGTTTCATGACCCAAATTGCCAGCCCTAGTGGTTGTAGACATGGGTAATGGCTTCTTTGTCGTGAAGTTTGAGATGGAATCTGATTACATTCATGCTTTATCTGGGGGCCCTGGGGTCATCATTGATAGATACTTGAGTGTACGAAGATCGAAACCAAATTTCTCTCTCCAATGTGCATCGTTTGCATCCATGCCGGTCTGGTTGCGCCTTCCTGGCCTTCCACTTGAGTACTATGAAGAAAATACATCATAATATAGTGTGGTCGTTTATTATTATTATGAGGATGGCGTCTCATCGAAAAGAGAAAGATGAGATGAGGAGAGAAGGCGACTATTTACAATTCTTTTTTGTTATTATTATTTAGAGCATTTACAATCACTAACATTAAAATAGTGTAAGTTACACCATTTTAGTGTAACTTTAACACTAAATTTTGGGGTTAATTTTTCTGACGATCACCCAACTTTATGAATTATAACATTTTGGTGACAAAAAGTTACTTTTGTAATATAAAAGTAACAAACCTTTTAAAAATCTTGCAACGGTGATCACTCAAGCTTTTTTTTTTTAACGTTTTCTAGCAAAATTACCAACATGACAATGATTTGGCGCCAAGTTGGCAATTAAGGGTAAAAAATACCCCTCACTCTAAATCGGACAACTAATTTTTTATTTCACAATCCCCACAATCTCAAAACATTAATTATTGACCCAAAAAAAAAATCAAAGAACTCAAGAAAAAAAGACAACATTTTAACTTTGGTGCTGAACTATCTCTACATCATCCTAAACATTGTTTTTCTTTTCTACGAATGTGATCTATCTCTTCAATTTTTTGAAACATACAACGCTTTAAAAAAAAAAGAAAAAAAAATTGCAGTCCAATGCAAACAAATATCAATTATAAACAAAATGATTAATTAATCTCAAAACATCAAATGTAAAATATTCACACTATATAAATAAAACTATTTTTTAGGAGGTTTAATTTTTAGAGATTGAAAATATATAAATTTTAAGATTTTTTAAGTGTAAATTTCAGAATTTATTTTTGTGGGTTAAGGATTTCTCGATTTTTTTAACAAATTAAACAAGTTGACTATTTTGGAGTGAGGGGTATTTTTGCCCTTAATTGCTAACATGGCACCATGTCATTGCCACGTTGACGGATTTGCCAAAAAAAGAGTGAAAAAAAGGTTAGATGACCATCATTGCAAGATTTTACAAAGGTTTTTGATTTTTATGTTACAAAAGCAACTTTTGTGACTAAAATATTATAATTTATAAAGTTGGATGACTGTCAGAGCAATTAACCCCTAAATTTTGCTATCTTCTTTAACCCACCAACACTATCTTACTTTATTATTATTTTATTCCTTTTTAAATGAGATAAACATTATATAAGGCATAAAGATAAATACAACAACAACATAACCTTAGTCCCAAATTAATTGGGGTCGGCTACATGTATCAAACTCTTCCATTGTGCTCGATTAAGTGCATAGTGCTGCACTAAATTGGTGTTGTAAATAATATAATAAAAATAATATTTGGTGTCATAGTGCCGCACTAAATTGGTGCGGCACTATTTATTTGCGTCATCCACATATGATAGTGAACATAAAAATAGTGCAGGGTTGAAGCAACATTGCGCTATTTTGGTAGTCATATCAATCTAACCAACACTATAATAGCATTGGTTGGAGATGCTCTTAGAATCACAACATTATATCACAATAGAATGGACAAGAGCTAATATGGCATGTGGGCCCTGCATCAAAATCCGATGAAAGGACACACCCGACACCCCAATTTGATATGGAGACCACACGCCACATAAATTCTTTAAACATCCTCCCTTTCTTTCCTAAAATTTCCCACACATTTCTTGAAGATATACAACGCCATGTCAACGAAAAATTGGGTTTTT
Source organism: Stephania cephalantha (assembly GCA_039657325.1). Lineage (NCBI taxonomy): Eukaryota > Viridiplantae > Streptophyta > Magnoliopsida > Ranunculales > Menispermaceae > Stephania > Stephania cephalantha. The sequence goes on along the minus strand of CM077573.1, from coordinate 8,357,930 downwards.
TTTTTTTTTTTTTTTTTTTTTTTTTTTTAACAAAAAGCTAGATATATCCTTCAGAGAAATTACACATTATTACGTATGATTTACGAATGAATTTACATCCATAGCAATCTTCTCTCACTCGATGACATTGCAAAAGTTTACAAACTTATGTGCAACGTATATGTTTGTCGTTGAATGTGTCGAATTTACTATTCTATATACTTCTAATTATTTTATTTCCAAAACAATAGTCTCAAAAAAAAAATATGACTTATTCAACCTAATTAAATCCCTAAAATAAGAATTGATCGAGAGTTGTCTTTACCCCCACCAGTTCCACCTTATAATAATAATAATAATAATAATAATAATAATAATAATAATAATAATAATAATAATAATAATAATAATAATAATAATAATAATTTATTATTATTTAGTTTGAAACTGAGGATAAGTTGTATTATTATTATTATTATTATTATTATTATTATTATTATTATTATTATTATTATTATTATTATTATTATTATTTTATTATTAAAGACTACCCATTGTTTAGGTTAAGAGTTCAGAATTATTTAAACATGTCTTCTTTCCTAAAATTTCCCACACATCTCTAAAGAATTTCAATCAACAAATACAACGACAACTTGGACGGGTGTTGTAACGATCCGAAAATTTTAACCCGTGCCATGTGTCAATTTCAGGACAGTAACATAGACCTTACCTTACGTGACGAGCGTGATCAATCATCTAGAGTCGACACCGAGGTATGTTATTTATGTGTGGTGTATGCAATACCTATTTTATACTCAAGAAGTTTCAAGTTTCAACAAATTATTAGTCTGGTTGTGTCGAAATGCTTGAAAGGACTCGTCGAGATGCGTGTAAGGCGGGTACGGGGCTATTTAGAATGGAATAGCTTAGATGTACAAATTACCAATTTATATAATGAGATACTAAGCTAAATAATTAACAAACTTGACCAAGTCGGATAAAACGCCAATAGCCTGAATCTGGACCCATCGTGCCTCGAGATGCATGTTGAGCCGCGAGGCACCGGGTGCCAGGTAGTCGAGAACTAGTATGAGATCAATACACAATGATAAGTCATTAATATACTATCCAATTGAGTTAATGTGCCTAAGCTTATCTAAATAAATAAAAAAAATACATAATCATATAGTATGGAATGATTTATCGTGGGCTTTGATTCTTCTTGAGATGATCATAGGAAGTGTCTTATTAGGAAATATGAGTTAAAATGATGTCAATCAAGTGTAGGGTTGAAGTAAATAAGGGCATTTGGATGTTATATGGATTAGGAAGTGATTGATGATGAAATTAGATAACATAAAAGTGAGACTTAACTCATTTGAGCTCACATGCAAATCAAGAAACAAAAAACTCAGCCCTATTGTGAAGGTGAAACTTGGTGATCCTTGTAAATCAAGAGGAGATTGTAGAGAAATCAAGAGGGTGCAAGGAGGAGAAGAAATCAAACCTAGATAACCCATATTCTTCATTTTTCATGCCAAATTGAGTGTTTTATTTGATTCATAGTGAGCTGAATTTTTAGAGATTTTACTCCCCATTTATTAATGAGATATTAATCTAGAATATAGTGGTTTCAAGCTCTTGAAAGACCCATGTAATGGTGTTAAAAAATTATCAAGAAACTTAATGCTTTTATGTCTCAATTTGGGCTTTTTAGTGTTGAATCATGCATGGACTGAATTTGTTAGTAAATGGAGGTATTATGCTTGGGTTTTTACTTCAATATGAGTATCACAAGTTGGTTTGTAGTGCTGGAAAGAATTGGATTGAATTCAAGTTTTATGTTCTTGGTGTTCTTGATGATGATGATGATGATGATGATGATGATGATGATGATGATGATAATGATGATGATGGAATGAGTTTAAATCATTGATGAGTTGATTACTTGTATTTTAGATGTCTAATAATTGAGATTTTACTCCTATTTGGGTGTCTTAAATGGATTTGTTAATTATGGTCAGAACTTATGTGAATTAAATCGATGTTAAGTTCAAGAGGTTGCATCTCAAGTGTTTGATAAAATGCAAACTAAAAGAAAGATACAATTTTAGGTAGATTTTTGGCAAAATTTTAGAACCTTTTTCAATGGTCTACACTAGTCTAAAAGTCACAAAAACTTGCAAAGAACATCAACATACTACAAATTTGATTCTCTAAAATTTTCAAACTATTTCGATGAGTTTTGAATAGTTTTCAAAAATGGTTTTGAAATAGGAAAAATTGATTTTCTAATTGAGCTGAATTTTATTTGAGCACATTCCAAGCATCAAACGATGCCGAAATTGGACCAAAATCTCGAGAATATTGTAGTACTAAGTGTTTCATCAATTAGACTCTGTCCCGAGATTTTGATGACAACAAACAACATGAAATGGTACTAACACATTTGTCAAGCATTTCAGCGCAATCTATCATTGTTAGAACTCACAAGTTCAGAGGCTATGAATTCGAGTTACCAACGAATTCAAGTTCAAATGGAATGGATAAAATGGAAGAAATAAGACTTGAAGAGCTCGTAATTTGATCAAGGCAAGGAAAGGCATCGAAAAGCATATATGGAGCTATGTACATCAATTGTAAGGTATAAGAAGTTCAACTACATGAGCCAAATGCATTAGATTCATGCATTTCACAAATCTCATGTTTTCAATAACTTAAATTCATGCATTTTGTGATTTTCCAATCCGTGAGTCATAAAACGTTTTAAATCATGCAAATGAGTTGTATGTCATGAACTTGAGGTGTGTATATTGTTAGTTTTGATTTTGGATGCACTAATATCAGTTTAGACAAGTTTTCGGTTCACTTTAAAATTATTTGCAAAAAAGCCCCTGTGCACTTCATGAAACCGGGATTTTCCATTTCCGGGGTTTGTGAAAACATCCGGACCACCTAAATTGGTTCTATGACCCATAATAAACATGTCTAACATGTTTTACGAGGTTTGGTAGGGTCAAGGATGCGATAGGTGGTCGCTAACTCAAGGGCTGAAAATATTTATTTTCAGGCCCCTGTTGGTTAGCGCGCTAATGATATTTATTAGCGCGCTAACTGAGAGATTAGCGCGCTAACTCCAGATTCTAGCGCGCTAATAGCTTTTCTAACAGCTTTTTAAAAGTGAGCCATCTACACTTTTAATTTGAATTGGTGGATTGTTCTAGACCCTTGGATCACTACAACAGCTACAAATAGTAAAAAAGGTATGGAAAGAACCCTATAAACATTTTTGAACATGCTTTTGATCCTAACAACTCACAAATACACAAAAGAGCAAAAAAATGGAGTTTTAGCACAAAAGGGTGAAGAAAAAATACACGCACTCACTTGAGGGCTTTGAGGGCTGATCTTATGCAAACCAAGTGAGGCGAAAAGAGGTGTTCTAGAGTCCTCAACGCGTTGTCCAAATCGATCTAAACCATCTTCACATCTTGGGGTTGTAAGATTACATCTTTCCTTACACTATTTGTGCTTAATCTATATCTTATTGTCAACGATTTGTGTGGGAACCATATGTGACTGATTTGAACATGTTTATATAGTGTGTTGAGCCTAATATCATGTATAGATAAGACCTAGAACAAAATTGCACTGAGCCAAAACGTGAATCACATGTGTATGCGAAACTTGAAAAACACATAAAGCCTAACCTATTCTTATAGTGGTGTTTTTCTTTGAAGTGTGTGTGTGTGACACCACCAAAAGGGCTTTGAACTTAATCTTGAATTTTGTTAAACCCAAAGTTGAGAGTGCATTTACTTGAACTTAATTGCGATTTCTCATAGTGCATCGAATTGACTCGAAACCAAATTGTGCTTAATCTATATTCGCGTTTGTGGTTTCATGCTTTTGTTGTTTTGACAACATATTTACAAGGGTTTTCGTTCTTAAACTTTATCTATTCGAGACCCGAGATTTTGGTTGCACTACTTGAGCTTAATCGTGATCTTTCATGTGTGCATTGAATTGACTTGAAACCTAATTATGCTTAATTTATATTTGTTTGTTTGGTTTCATGTTAATGTTGTTTTGACAACATACTCATAAGGGTTTCATTCTTCATAGATATTGATTGCACAACTTGAGCTTAAACTTGCATTTTGCATTTGTGTATCAATTAGCCATTCTTTGGAACCAACTTGAGCTTAATCTATACTCTTCTTTGTTGGTATCAATATTGAGAGTTAGCCTATAAAAGTTGATTTACAAGGCATCTCAATTGGCAAAGTCTCACTTGCATTACTTCATCTTAAGATTACATTTGGCTTGTGAGAGGAGAGCATCTTATACCGCTTTACTTGTTGTAAGTGACAAATCATTCTTAATTTGTAAAGCTTGTAAGGTCTATTGGTGAATAGACCAAGTTGTGAGTCCTATTGGTATATAGGAGAAATTGTAAGCCTATCGGGAAATAGACAAGGTAAAGTCCTAGTTGCATCTAGGCAAGTCAAATTCCTAGTTGAGACTAGGTGGTTGTGAAAGTCCTTATTGTGGTAAGGCAAGTGTAAATGACCTAGTGGTGACTAGGCACACTAAGCTTGCGGGCTTAGGGTTGTTCACTTATTGGAATATAAGTGTTGGTTCAAAATCCTAACCGGGGAGGTTAGGTAGTGGATGTAGATCCGAGGATCGAACCACTATAAATCTATTGTGTACTTCTATCTCTTCTACCCCCTTTTCCTAGTGTAGCATTTCACTTACTTGAACCATTCCGCTATATCACTATTGCAATCACTAATATACGCGCTCATCTACATTAACTTTTAAGGTGAACTTAGGAGATTAGCAAAGAAAGTTGTAAAAAGTTTAGTTTGGCCATGACACCCAATTCACCCCCTCTTGGGTGACTTTCAAATATGTTATTATATCATTGTGAAGGTGTCCACCAATTTTCGTGACTTTCCGACGTGTCTAACTCAGTTTTCAAGTCGCATTTCAACTAAAAATCTCATACTTGCAAATAAGGACTTGAAATTTCACTTGGAGTTGGAAATTAAGTTTTTTGGACTTATAAATGAGATTTTATTACTTGATGACCTTGGTTTCAAGTTTTTGGACTTCATGGAACTAACCTCGAGAAATTTAGGAAATTATATTTATTTTTAAGCCATTTTGCAAGTTATAAGAAAACTAACTTTCAAGTAATTATTTTGAAGTCCCTAAGGGACTGTTTTGCAAACTAATGCTTTAAACTAACTTGAAATGATTTTTAATGATCATAAATAGTTCAATAACACTCAAAAACAATTAATAAAGTGTGTTGAATAATATTAAACGAGTCCGGACACTTTTGGTCGAGTTAAGTGCCAATGAGGACTTAAAATGAACAAAAGGAGTCATCATATCCTTAATCGACTTGGAATTTATTGTCAGTCTCTAAATAAGATTGTTTAGCACTAATATGTCAAGTTGTATTGCTTACACAATAAGAACCCTTAATAGCAAAATACCAAGAACACAAAAATGTAAAATTACAAATATGCAAGTTAGATTACAATTAAACTACATTAGCAATAATGATGCTAAATGCAACTTAAGGACTCTAACAAGTATATAAACAATCAAAATGGACACTATGTACTTAGATAACTAGAGTCGAGCATCAGGGAGTTGATTAGGATGCGTGTCGGAGCCGCGAGAGCGCGTGTTAGCGTTGATAAGAGGTAATAAAATCAGATAGGGGATATTTAGTAATTCATTATATATTATGCTTCTTGATATTTGACATGTTTATTCCTTAGATCTCCATTCCTTATTTTAAGTATTTTAGAACTAAGTGTGTCAGGAAGGTACTCTTGGGTTTGGTGCTAGATGGACAAACGTGACCTTACCCCGAGTACCGAATCGTACGTAGTAGATGTGGGCAAGGTATTCGAGGCACCGTTGATGCCCCCACGCTACACCGAACTGAGCCTGTCAACTTGGAAAGTCGCGACTCTAGGAATTCGAGTAGTGGCAACTGCTCTCGATGGATTTGGACCACTTAGACGCCTTCCCTTGACTCATAGACACTTTATATCATAATTATTACTTTCTAGTCCATTTATCATGCATTCTTATTTAATTTTATGTCTTTTAAATCTCCGCATGATACTTAGACTTATTTATTTAAATTCATGAATCATGATTGAAACTCTACTGGCTTTACTCACTAGAATTGTCTCATTCGGTGATAATTACAGATCCACAGACGAGCAAGGGAAAGGGGCCGGCGATTGGTGACTTCCTTCGAGGACTTGTAACGACACGAAAATATTTTATTTGTGAGTGGTGGCGTGTACTAACTATATATATATACTCATGTGCAAATCTTATAATTTTATAGTCAAGCGTGCGAGTGGAGTCACGCCTCGAGATGCATATAGGCGTGAGACCCGGGTAGTAAATAATGCGGCAAGTACCTTAGTATGTTTCAAATATATTAAAAAAATATTTGTACTTATGTTACTCAATCAACTTAGGCAATTGATTTATTTAAAGTGCAAGCCTAATCCAATAAGCATAAGTTCACAATGAATAAAACAAGAGCCATATATATGCCTTGAGATAGAGTATGTATAAGATTCGAGAACAATCCAAAACACATGACTTAAATCCACAAATATATAAAGAGGTTTCAAAAATTCTGAGATTTAGGGAAGATTGAATGCGTGTTGGTGTTCAATTAACTAAGAAAATAACCCAATTCAAGAACCCTAGCTTGAGTAAGAAACATCTCTCATTTTGTTCATGTTTTATGTGGTGTAATTGGGGGTTTTGTTACGTTAAGAAATTCTGAGATTTGGCTTTGTTTTCCCTCTTAAAATAGTGTGTCTATTCTGATTTCCAATGGTGGATTTGATTTTCAAATAGATTCAAAGTCATGTTTTTAAACTTGGATTTCAATTCATGTTTTAGGGGTTCATGAATGTAAATTTTGATTTAATTTGATAAATTGAAGTGTAAGTTGTTGTATCAATGTTGTTTGGTTACCTATAACAAAGGTTTATTGATTTTTAGTGATTGGGTATGATTTGGGAACATATATAATGGTTTTTAGGTAATTTGAGAGTGTAGAACTGTGTTTCTACAATTCAGCCCGACCCTGGAGCGCGCTCCACAAAAACGTGGAGTGGACTCCACGTTCTGGGCAACCTCAAGACTGTTTTGAGTGACTTTCATAAAATGGTCACAACTCACTCGTTTTAACTCAAATTTTGACATTCCGCATATCGTTAGAAAGCTTAGAAAGAGTAAAACAACTGAGGATCATTAGATTTCAAAAATAAAGTTATTTAATTTATCAAAAAGGGGCCAAAATCAGTATTTATCCGCAGGGATAATACTTTTATAACTTTTTGGTCTGATTTAGTTTTAGGATTGTTTGGGGACCTTGCACTTATCGAATTTTAGCCTAATTTTTCCACATCAAGTTTCTTTTATGTGATTTCATTACCTATTGATTTTGGAATCATTTAGTGATCATTAACACACTTTTCGAGACGCGTTTTGGCTTGAAGATTATATTATTTCAAACAAGTCTATATATGGACTGAATTTCAAAAACTTGATTTTAAGCCATTCAAATGAGTTTCGACTGAGTCTTATTGTTGAGTTTCATTCAATAATATCAGGATTGAGACTCGAGCCTATCCGAAGTCTTTTTTAGGTGTTTTACCATCATTTTTGATCATTTTTATGAAGTAAAATTGGTAAAAATGTAGTTATGAATCAATATAAGGCTGAGATTATATTAATAGATGTAAAACAAGTCAAATGGACTCTAACACACTTAGAACTGATCTAAATGGATACTAGAAGCCTACTTGTATAGTATCGGGTGTCAAGGATCGGTTGGAGCCTTGTGAGAGCTGCAAAAGTTTGGATTTCGTGTAGGTTTGAGGTAAATAAACCAGCAGGGCCTCAATACTAATTCTCATCAATTTTCTTTTTATCATACTTGGTAATTCATTCTATGTGATCTTTCTTGCCATGTTATCGCCAATGTTGATGCTCTCTTTGTGATTTCCATTCTATATCTTGGCGATATGCTTTCTTTGTGAATTCATTATCTTTGACTTATATGTGTGATTCATTTTTGATATTCACGACTTACTTTTTGAAATGCATGCATTATTTATGAATCTAAATTCAATTTATTGTCTATGATAGCCTGTGTGGTTCATATTGATTATCTTCATGATATACTCTCGTATCGAGCGGATTAGGGCCTAAGTGGTCAGATGGTAGTCACGGATGCGGCACACGTGCTGTGTGATCATATGTACCACTGTGACTACACGGATTGTAGATTATGCTAAGTCCGCAGTTTAAGATTGAAGAGTCAAGTTGGTAGAGGTGACTGTGTGTCTGCTATAGTTGATGAACTAATTTAAACTATTGGAGACTTAGTTAAGTCTACAAACCGCCTTGAAGTAAGGTTGTGTACTGTGTGTTACAATCGGATGGACTTGGACCACTTGGATACCTATATACGTGTGATATTGTCAATCAATTCTCCTTGATTTCCTTCTTAGCTTATTTATCATGCACTTTCTACTTCATTCCTTTAAGATTACCTGCATGATCTATCGGCTAGACTTTTTTTGGATTCTAGAATTAAAGTTGAGACTCCTATGGCTTTACTCGCTGGAATTGTCTCATGTGTAGTGACAATTGTAGGTCCGTCGTCTAGCAAGGGAAAGAAACCGATACTTGGTGACTTCCTCTGAGTTTTTCTCAGATTCGGCTATCACTTTTGTCACACGTAGGTCCTTTTGGTGTATTTATGTTATATATATATATTGTACTACTGGTTAAATGGCTGAGTGCACTTTGATACATGTATATTTATAGTTTTGTCACCTTATATGCATGAGATCATATTTTCTGGGGTTTCCACATCATAGCTGTCCCGATTTGTCATTTATTAAGTTATTCAAATTGCTTATGTTTAGTTTCCCTGCTTTAATTATATAACTTGCAAAATGTAATAACTCAACTTTAAAACACTAAAATTGTAATAATAATGGAAACGAAGGCTGACTAGACTTGCGTTGACCTAGCAAGAGCCGACTCGAGGGTCCACGTAAGTCTAGGCTGGGCGAGGCCTAGTTTGTGGGGACTGGGGCCATCACAGGACTCTCAGAGCGGCTTCTCCTCTTGCTTACCTGTAGATTCTTGCGCTTTTGTGTTGTAGCTATATGTATATGTATATGTTGTTTTGATAACACCTGGGGATCTCTTTGGAATTTGAGCGACACTGATACATGTATATTCTTGATTTTCCCTCTTACTGTCACCATATATATATGCATGTTATCTATACACTACAGGGACACCATTAGGATGTCCGACTTTATATCCTTGAATTGTTTATATTTATTTAAATTTTGCTTCCGCTATTAAACTATTGAACTTGCAAATTACAACGATTCAACTTTAAATTACCAAATAATTCATAATAATGGAAATATAGGCTCACTAAGCTTGCGTTGACTTTGCGAGTGTTGGATTTTGGGGTTCATACAACAACAACAACAACAACAACAACAACAACAACAACAACAACAACAACAACATAGCCTCAGTCCCAAATTAACTGGGGTCGGCTACATGGATCAAACTTTTCCATTGTGCTCGATTAAGTGCAATTGATGGTGAGCTTTGCAAACTATTCAAATCTCTCCTAATTAATGCATCCCATGTTAACTTTGGTCTGCCCATACCTCGTCGAATTTCTACAGTTTCTATTTAGTCAAGTTTTCTAGTTGAGGCATTTGTAGGCCGTTTTTGCTGGTGACTAAACCATCGCAACCGCCCTTCCCTAATCTTTGTATCAATTGGTGCTACTCCTACTTGTCTTTGAATTTCTATATTTATTATATCTTTACGAGTTTTACCACACATCCACCTAAGCATCCTCATTTCTGCTACGTTCATTTTATGTAATTGTTGTTGCTTTACCGCCCAACATTCACTTCCATAGAGCATAGCTGACCTAATTGCGGTCCTATAAAATTTTCCTTTTAACTTAGTAGGAACATTTCTATCACAAATCACCCCTGTATTTTGGGGTTCATACGCAGTGGAAAATTCAAAACAAATTTTGAAAAACCATAACAAGATCAAAAATAAGTTTCATTAAACTAGATATATAAAAGTAAACTATAACTCAATGTGTGATTTCTTTCTCTGAACGTTCGATTTTCAAGACGTTCAAGTGTGCGTCTTCTATCAAAAAGCTACACACGAACGGTGACCACAATTTGGGGCGCTAGCCTTAAGAGAGACATAAAATGTTTTTCTTCTCTCTCCCAAATTCCAGAAAACTCAAAAATAGTAAAACAAAAAAACTTCTCTCGTTTTAGGGTTTCACCCTTTATTTATATATGTATAGATAAGCTCTTACTTAAAATTCTATTCGTAATACAACTATTGTATTTGGGCAGTTTAAGCAAATTACACGTACGCCCATATTAATAAGTTATCATATAACAAATCGTAAGGGTTTCTATGTCATGAATTTTATCATATAAAATCCATTCTTCTGGACTAATTGAAATTGCGTAAAGTCATTCTTTGTGTGCGACCCAATAGGTTCATGCGACGTTGGCAGTGAGCCAAAACCATTTTGGTACATCAATCATAAGCGGTCTCTAGCAAGACATTATGACTACCCAAGTAGCATAAATATCAAAATCGATACATCATAATGAATAACATATATCATTTTCTTTTGTCATGCACTATCCTTTGATTAAACATAAGACATGGAACGTCATCCTTAATGTTCAATCGTACTAGTCTCGAACTTCAGGTAAGCTGAAAAACATCCAAGTGACATTGATCATATCAATTCACATGGACTTGACCATTATTAGTTTATGATTTCGAGGGATCCGATGATATCTATCTTTATACGAGAGTGGCAAATTCTATCTTGATTACACACCTTCACATATTATTCACATGGTAACCAATCACATTCTTTATAATCATCCGGTTAAAGAAAATGTTTGATTGTGTCAAATTACCATGCTCCTAATATTGAAGTCTATGGTAATCTCAAGTCGAAGGACTAAATGATATACCTATCATGAGTAACACCTACGACTTAATCCATGTGGTGTTCTCATCGCGGGTCGGTCTAGTACCTTGTTCCTTAACAAGTACTCATGATCTTGATTCGTACCCTATACACATGATCATCACATGACCATCAATCAAGATTCACACTAGACTTAATTCATTATAGTTCTTAGTATAATGACCGACTAGGGACATTTAGGAAATTTCAACAAATACCCAAAGATCTTATTATAAGGTAAACATGCAATCACTTATAATAAAACAAAAATTGAACACCTATATTTTATTAACAAAAATTATAAGATAAGCAATGTTTCTGGATTGACCTAAGGCACATGCCCCAATAGTGAGAGCCGACTCGAGGCTCGACGTAGGCTTAGGCCAGACGGGGCCCTGTTTGTGGGGACTGGGGCCGTCACAATTGGCATCAGAGAGTCAAGTTAGATAAGAGCTATATGTCAACTCTTGACTAACCCACAACTGAAGTAGGAGACAAATCAATAATAAAGTTACGACACGAATGGAACTTAGAATGGAACCCTATGATTTTGACTTAGTGTCTTAGTTGGGAAGTGAGGAGAGATGGGGAAAATTAAGACTTGATTTTATATGTGATATTTTTATTGTACTATTTTATATCGATAGCTATATGTTGATCAGAGACATGCTTCCTTTTGCAGATCAAGATGACAGATCAACCTGGGCCAGGTGATGATAATGGAGCTGCATGTCCTCGATTCGCGAGCATAGATGAGCTACAGACCTTGACTCAGAGGGTCACATCCCATGATCAGCGATTATAGGAGATCCTGAGGATACTCAGATAACAGACCACGACTACACTATCACCGTCTAAATCGATAGTGCATTTTGCTCGGGAGGCGAGCGCGCCTACGATACAGGCCACTCCATCAGTTACCACCATTGCAGCAGCACCAATGATGACTGACCTAACACCGATACATGCAGAGATAACACCCATACACATCCCACTCCGGTAGAGATAGTCCCATCCACACTGATGGATGTGAGCACGAGACCGATGCCTGAGGCTAGATAGTTGCGTGAGTTTAGAGACACCGTCCGGTAGAGTTTTATGGAGGTACTAACTTAGAGATGGCAGAGAGGTTCATGAAGACTCATAAGAAGATACATGGCATCCTGGCTACCGAGGAGCGCATGAGAGCTTCTATATCCTCTACACTACTGTTCGGGGAAGCAGATGACTGGTGAACAAGCTTGGTAGCGACCAGAGGAGTGCCCAAGGATTGGGCGGAGTTTAAGAGGCACTTTAACCTGAAATATTTTCCTCCTACAGTCCTGAGAAAGAAGAGGAACGAGTTCATGACATTGAGATAGCTTCCTGACGAGTTCGTCATACAGTACATGGGACGGTACTTGTAGTTACTAACATATGCTGGAGGTGTGGCATACACAGATGCAGATCAGGCTTATTACTTTATGGAGGGTTTGTTACTTGAGGTAGGAGGCTATGTGGTCACGACTGAGCCTAGGACACAACAAAGAGCCTATGAGAGGACTTTGGCCAAGGAGACGTATTTACACATCCACGGAGGCTATAATTGCTCGAGCAGAGGCATGTTCAGATCGCTGATTTGGGTCAGACAAGAAGAGGAAGAAACACATACATTAGAGTCTTGGGGATAATAGTGCTCAGAGTGTTGGGTCAGTTGCACTGCCACTACGACCTACTCAGACATCACATGTTTCACCCACACCAGTACCGAGCTATGCTAGTCAACCACCTCATGTAACGCGACCATCGCCATAGCCACTAAGGAAGTACACTGAGAGGAGAGATAGGGGTAGAGGTAGTGGACATGCACAGTCACATCAATTTGGTTAGGCACCGCCATCGAGATCCGGCCTGGCACATACACATAGGTCTGGACAAGGATATGGATAGGGACACTGGGTTCCAGTAAGGCCAGGACCATACAGGGCATGTTTCGAGTGCGGTTAGATGGGCCACTTTAAGGACAAGTGTCTACAACTGAGCAGAGTAGAACAAACCAGGGAGAGAGCCTATGATGTTGCAGAGCTAGATCTAGGAGCTTCCCGTAACTTGATTGAGGGTATGATTTCAATTAGTCATACATTGATGCATATTATGATTGATTCTGGTTCGACCGTCTCATTCATTTTTGGGCACATGGTAGGCACATTAGGGTAGAGACCAGTTAGGCTTAGTAGACCTTTGATCCTTAGCACTGCTGTTGGGGACAAGATATACCCTAATATGATTTGTGAGGGATGCGTAGTGGAGATATAGGGACACCAACTACCAGTAAACTTACGAGTGATAGAGTTCTTGGAGTTCGATGCTTTACTTGGTATGGATTGGCTAGCCGCGTACCACGCAAACTTGGACTGTTTCAGTAAGTTGGTTACTATTCAGTTTCCAGATGAGAAATAGTTCAGTTTTCAAGGCATTTTGAGTCGACTACCGATCACCAGAGGTAGACTAGCTACGAGCCAGGGGATTAAGACGCTCGCTAGTGTTATGAGTATGGCAGAGAGACCCGAGGTTAGGATTAAGGATGTATCGGTAGAGGAACCAAACTGATATCGAGATCGCCGTATAGGATGGCTCCTAAGGAGCTAGAGGAGTTGAGAACCTAACTTGATTAGTTGTTACAATTGGGATTCATTCACCCAAGCATGTCGCTATGGGCGCACCTGTCTTGTTTGTATAAAAAAATGATGATAGCTTGAGATTGTGTATCGATTACCAGTAGCTGAATCGGGTTACAGTGAAGAATAAGTACCCGCTCCCATGCATTGACGACCTATTTGATCAGTTGAAAGGATCATAGTGATTCTTCAAGATTGATCTAAGATCGGGTTGTCACCAGCTCAGGATTAAGGGATGAAGATAGGGAGAAGACGACATTTAACACGAGATATGGGCATTACCAATTCACAGTCATGCCGTTTGGGTTGACGAACGCCCCTACCATATTTATAGATCTCATGCATCGGGTATTGAGGGCGTACCTAGATATATTTGTGATTGTGTTTGTAGATGATATTCTCATCTATTTCAGGACTCGTGAGGACTACGTGGGACATCTTTAAGTAGTATTGCAGACTCTGAGGGAGCATATGTTGTACGCCAAATTCAGTAAATGTGAATTTTGGATTACAGAAGTTAGATTTTTAGGTCATATAGTAGGAGCTAAGACTTATCCAAGATTGTGGACCCCGCTAAGGTTAGATTCGTGATAGATTGGCTTACATCGTCTTCGATTACAAGACATTTGCAGTTTTTTGGGTTAACAGGGTATTACCAACGATTCGTGCAAGACTTATCCAAGATTGTGGCATCGATGACTAGATTGATGAAGAATGATGTCAGGTTCGAGTGGGATGACATGTGTGAAGAGGCCTTCAGTGCGCTGAAATAGAGGTTGAAGACTGCGCCAGTATTAGTATTGCCAGAGTTTGAGAAAGGTTTGGTAGTGCATACAGATGCATCAAAAGTTGGTTTGGGCTGTGTGTTGTTGCAGGAGGGTAAAGTCATCACTTATTCATCATGCCACCTCAAGATTCATGATAAAAACTACCTTACACATGACTGGGAATTGGCAGCGGTGGTTTTTACGCTGAAGATTTGGTGACATTATCTCTATGGAGAGAGGTTTACTTTGTACACGGACCACAAAAGTTTGAAGTACCTATTCTCCAAGAAAGAATCGAATATGGGACAAAGAAGTTGGTTGGAGTTCCTGAAGGATTATGATTTCTTATTAATGTACCATCAGGGAAGGCCAACATTATTGCAGATGCCTTGAGCAGGAGACGATCTGATGCAGAGGTTGTGACTTGTCACATGACACATGAATATGCATTGTTTGAGGCGGCTGATATGATGTGTTCGACGAAGGTTAGTGCTACCACCGCGGTATTTATATATGGACACTGGACAGATGAAAGCTCATATCATCTCTATCTAGACTGTATTAATGGTTCAACATGCAGATGGGCATTATCAACAGTTTAGTGGTATGACTTAGAGTTCAGATCATCCAGATTGGAGTCAGTCGACAGACTCATGCTTGAGATTCAGAAGGCGGCTGTGGATTCCATTAATGGCTGAGATTCACACATAGATACTTCAGGAGGCTCACTGCTCACGTTTCACTGTTCATCCAAGCAAGACCAAGATGTACGCAGACATACGACATCTATTTTGGTGGTCGAGTATGAAGGTTGATGTATTAAAGTATATTAGAGTGTGCGAGATATGCCAGCGGGTCAAAGCTGAGCATCGGAGACCTGGAGGATGACTACAACCACTACATTCCACGGTGGAAATGGGAGTATATTGCTATGGATTTTGTCAGTGGATTACCTCAATCTCTTCGTGGACATGATAGAATCTGGGTGATTGTGGACAAGTTGACTAAGTCTGTGCACTTTCTACCGATCTCTACTACACATCGAGTGGATAGGTTGGCCAGTTTGTATGAGCGAGAGATATTCCAACTTCACGGAGTTCAGTTGTCGATTATGTTAGACAAAGGGTCATAGTTTATGTCACAGATTTAGCAGAGTATGCAGGCACAATTTGACACACGATTGGACATGAGCACTGCCTACCATCCATAGACAGATGGACAGTCAGAGCGACTAATTCAAGTACTCGATGACATGTTGAGGATACGTGTGTTAGAGTATGGTGGTTCTTAGGAGGAATATCTTCATCTATGTGAATTCTCCTACAATAACAGTTATCAGACCAGTATTGGGATGACACCATTTGAGGCACTCTGCGGTAGGCCGTGTAGATCTCCATCATGCTGGGCAGAACCAGAAGATGTGACAGCTATTAGGCTTGTGACTGTGGTGTATCACACATAAGATTCGACAGATCAGACTACGTTTGAAGGGTGTGCAAGAGAGACATAAGAAGTACTACGGTAAGTACCACGATGGGTTAAAGTATGACAAGGGGGCCTGCGTTTATTTGAAAGTATCACCTCTAAAGGGTCACAACGAGGTTCATTGGTCCATTCAGAGTGAAGAAGAGAATATGGAAATTTGCTTATGAGTTGGAGTTACTGCCTCAGTTAGCCGGGACCCACCCAATTTTTCATATATCGATGCTCCAACTAGATAGGTCGAGCGGGGGTAGACGACCGATTGTAGATCTGAGTCAGATAGACCTGAGGAAGGACATCACTTATGAGGAGCAGCCTATTCAAATATTGGACCGTCGAGTGAAGAGACAGAGGAACAAGGACATCCCGTCAGTCCTCGTCAAGTGGCATCATCATGGGGACGAAGAGTTGACATGGGAGTTAGAGTCCTATATGCACGAGCACTTTTCCATACCTATTCTAGATTCCAATAAGTCTTAACTTAAGTTTATTCAATTTCGAGGATGAAATTCTAATTAGTGTCAATTTTAGAAGGTCACGACATGGCGGGCGTGGTCAATCCTCGGACTCAAAAAGGTATGTAACTCGTGTATGTAATACCTATTTTATACGTGTCAATTTTAGGACAATAACATAGCTTTAAGGCCTCCCACCATCCACGTCCCCCCATGGTGAGCTTTCTAAGGCCTCACGCGTGAGGAGGGGGACGTGGATGGTGGAGAGCCTTAGAAAGCTCCCACCCTCGGGATTCAGGGCACTCGGGTGCCTCTGGTAAAAAAAAAAAGCGCATTTTTTTTTTTTTTAAAGATCAAAGTGAGATAATATGAGTACCAACATACATGTTTATATATATATATATATATTGTAAGTAACGTGGCCTATTCACCACCACTCTTTTATATATATATATATATATATTCATTTTATGCAATAAATTGAACTAGCTACACTTACCCCACGAGATGCTACCTCGGGCCCACGTCGGCACGCGACTCGAGGCGCATCCCCGCTCGTCTCGGTCTCTGCATTCGCATACCCGTAAATGACTTAGTAGTCTACACAAATACAATCCATTATGCATACAACACAACAAATATAACATTTACCTCACCACTCACCGTGCCTCGGTAGTGACACGTATCTCGTCCGCGAGTCCCACGTCACGGGTCATTGTGTCCTAATTAACGAATTAAACGTGTATTAATTATACAAGAAGTTTCAAGTTTCAACAAATTATTAGTCCGGTTGTGTCGAAATGCGTGAAAAGACTCATCGTGATGCGTGCGAGGTGGGTACGAGGCTATTTAGAACAAAATAGCTTAGATGTGCAAATTACCAATTTATATAATGAGATACTAAGCTAAGTAATTAACAAACTTAACCAAGTCGGATAAAATGCCAATAGGCTGAATATGGACCTGTCGTGCCTCGAGATGCGTGCTGAGATACGAGGCACCGGGTAGTCGAGAACTAGAATGAGATCGATACACAATAAGTCATTAATATATTATCCAATTGAGTTAATGTGCCTAAGCTTATCTAAATAAAAAAAAATTACATAAGCCTATAGTTGAGAATGATTTATTGTGGGCTTTGATTCTTCTTGAGATGATCGTAGGAAGTATCTTATAAGGAAAGATGAGTTAAAACTGATGTCAATCAAGTGTAGGGCTGAAGTAAATAAGGGTCTTTGGATGTTATATGGATTAGGAAGTGATTGATGATGAAATTAGATAGTATAATAGTGGGACTTAACTTATTTGAGCTCACATGCAAATTAAGAAACAAAAAACTCAGCCCTATTGTGAAGGTGAAACTTGATGATCCTTGCAAATCAAGGGGAGATTGTAGAGAAATCAAGAGCCCTAGCAAGGAGGAGAAGAAGTCAAACCTAGGTAACCCATATTCTTCATTTTTCATGCTAAATTGAGTGTTTTATTAATTCATAGTGAGCTGAATTTTTAGTGTTTCACCCCCATCTATTAGTGAGATATTAATATAGAATATAGTGGTTTCAAGCTCTTGAAAGACCCATGTAATGGTGTTCAAAAATTATCAATAAACTTAATGGTTTTATGTCTCAATTTGGGGTTTTTAGTGTTGAATCATGCATGGACTAAATTTGTTAGTAAATGAAGGTATTATGCTTGGGTTTTTACTTCAATAAGAGTATCACAAGTTGGTTTGTAGTGCTTGAAAGAATTGGATTGAATTCTTGTTTCATGTTCTTGGTGTTCTTGATGATGATGATGATGATGATGATGACGATGGTGACGACGATGATGATGATGGAATGAGTTTAAATCATTGATGTGTTGATTCCTTGTATTTTAGGTGTTTAATGATTGAGATCTTACTCCCATTTGGGTGTGTTAAATGAATTTGTTAATTATGGACAAAACTTATGTGAATTAAATCAATGTTAAGTTCAAGAGGTTGCATCTCAAGTGTTTGATAAATTGCCAACTAAAAGAAAAGGACAATTTTGGGTAGATTTTTGGCAAACTTTTATGACCTTTTTCGATGGTCTACACTAGTCTAAAATTCACCAAAACTTTCAAAATACATCAACATACCACAAATTTGATTCTCCAAAATTCTCAAACTATTTCGATGAGTTTTGAATAGTTTTCGAAAATTGTTTTGAAATAGGAAAAAGGCGATTTCCTAATTGAGCTGAATTTTATTTGAGCACATTCCGGGCATCAAACGATGATGGAATTGGACCAAAATTTTCAAAATATGGTATCATATCATTATGAAGGTTTCCCCCAATTTTCATGACTTTTCGGCATGTCTAACTTAGTTTTCAAGTCGCATTTCAACTAAAAATATCATACTTGCAAATAAGGACTTGAAATTGACTTGTAGTTGCAAATTGAGTTTTTTGACTTATAAATGATATTTTATTACTTGAAGACCTTGGTTTCGAGTGTTTGGAATTCAAAGAACTAACCCCGAGAATTTTAGAAAATTCTATTTATCTTTAAGCCATTTTCCAAGTTGTAGGAAAACTAACTTTCAAGTAATTATTTTGAAGTCCCTAAAGACTGTTTTACAAACTAATGCTTTAAACTAAATTGAAATGATTTTTAATGATCCTAAACAGTTCAATAACACTAACAAACAATTAATAAAGTGCGTTGAATAATACTAAATGAGTCCGGATACTTTTGGCCGAGTTAAGTGCCAACGAGGACTTGAAATGAATAAAAGGAATCATTATATCCTTAATCGACTTGGAATTTATTGTATGTCTCTAAATACGATTGTTTAGCACTAATATGTCAAGTTGTATAGCTCACACAATAAGAAACCTTAATAGCAAAATACAAAAAACACAAAAGTGTAAAATTACAAATATGCAAGTTAGATTACAATTAAACTACATTAGCAACAATGATGCTAAATGCAACTTGAGGACTCTAACAAGTATATAACCAATCAAAATGGACACTAGGTACTTAGCTAACTAGAGTCGAGCGTGGGAGAGTTGATTGGGACGCGTGCGGAGCCGTAAGAGCGCGTGTTAGCTTTGATTAGAGGTAAGTAAACCAGCTAGAGGATCAATTTCAATTCTTATCATATTCTTGGATTTATTTCTTGTTATCCCTTTTTCTTAGGCTCTATTCTATATCGTTGAGTGTCTAAGTCTTGAGAGTGTTAGGAAGTACTCTTAGGTTTGGTGCTAGATGGATAAACGTGACCTTACCCCGAGTACTGGATCGCAGGTAGTAGAGGTGAGCGAGGTATTCGAGGCACCGTTGATGTCCCCACGCTACACCCAACTGAGCCTGTCGACTTGGAAAGTCGCGGCTCTAGAAAGTCGAGTAATGGAAGCCGCTCTCGATGGATTTAAACCACTTAGACGCCTTCCCTTGACTCCTAGACACTCTGTATCGCAATTATTACTTTCTAGTCCATTTATCATGCACTTTCATTTACTTTTCTGTCTTTTAAATTTCCGCATGATACTTAGACTTATTTATTTTAATTCATGAATTCTGATTGAAACTCTACTGGCTTAACTCACTGGAATTTTCTCATTCGCTGACAATTGTAGATCCATAGACGAGGAAGGGAAAGGGGCTGGTGATTTGTGACTTCCTCTGAGGACTCTCAGAGCGGCTTCTCCTCTTGCTTACTTGTAGGTTTTTGCGCTTTTGTGTTATAGCTATATATATGTATATGTTGTTTTGATAACACCTAGGGATCTCTTTGGGACATGAGCGACATTGATACATGTATATTCATGATTTTCCCTCTTACCGTCCCCATATACATGCATGTTATCTATATACTACAGAGTTCCACACCATTAGGATGTCCGACTCTATATCATTGAATTGTTTATATTTGTTTAAATTTTGCTTTCGCTATTAAACTATTGAACTTGCAAATTACAACGATTCAACTTTAAATCACCAAATAACTTATAATAATGGAAATAGAGACTGACTAAGCCTGTGTTAACTTTTCGAGAGCCGACTCGAGGATCCATGTAAGCTTAGGCCGGGCGGTGCCTAGTTTGTGGGGATTGGGGCCGTCACAGGTGTGGCCTAGTGGTAAGTGCGATGACGAGGTTCCGTGGGTTAGGTGCACGACCTCGATTTCGATTTCCACAACAGCCAAACGTTGGGCCACTGGTGGTTTCTTGTCGCAATCACAGGGCCCGTGGGACTAGTCAGCCGAAGTATCTGGATACCCACGGTTACTCAAAAAAAAAACACAACGCCACGTCAATACGAAATTAGTTTAAAAAAATTGGTTGGGATAAAATTGAGACAAAACACAGTTTATTTTTTTCTTGAAAAAAATCAAAAGTTTAGGATTATTTTTTAAAAATGCGCCAAATTAGAGATTATTCTAATTATTTAGCCTTGCATATTAGACTTTTTTGTTTTGTCTCAAGGCAAAAAGAAACATTTGGTCCTTGAACTTTTAAATTTTCTCGATTTGGTCCTCAAACTTTCACTTCACTTTTAGAGCATCTCCAACCACAAAACTCTATTTTCCCTTTTATTTTACAGTTCTGTCGCATCAAACTCTATTTTTTCTTCAACAACAAACTCAATTTTAACATCAAAACTCTGTTTTGTTAGAATTGTTTATTTGTATGAATTTTAATAAATTATATAAATTATAAAAAAATTAAGAAAAATATATGTTTATTTGTTAAGAAAGTTGAAAAATATATATAAAAGATAAGAATGCTATTTCACCATTCCATGAATAGTGGAACACCAAATCTGCCGTTCCACTATTCACGAAACTGTAAAGCAACACAA
Organism: Stephania cephalantha; assembly: GCA_039657325.1. NCBI lineage: Eukaryota > Viridiplantae > Streptophyta > Magnoliopsida > Ranunculales > Menispermaceae > Stephania > Stephania cephalantha. The sequence goes on along the minus strand of CM077573.1, from coordinate 8,336,629 downwards.
AAATGACGCTTGATTGGAGTGATAGAGCGCCATTTTTGCCAACGAGGTGATAATAACATTCCGTTGGAGATGGTCTTAATCCCAAGACTTTATTTCCCTTTTGATAAGGTAAAATATTTATTGTCATTATTTATTAAACCAATATTCAGGTATGAAACGGATATGATCTAAACCTTGTTAGTTTATGCAACATTCTCAACAAATTCGCTTACCTACAGACTTGTCTGTAGGTACAAAATACGTTCCAAAATTTTATCCAACATTCTCAACAAATTCGCTTACAGCTGGACAAGATATCCATGCCAACCCATACATATACTTCAAACCAGGAGAAGATATTCGATTACCAACTCGCAAGATAATTAAAGCCCGTTTCCTTTGTTTAACGGAGAAAGAAAGAAACAATATATTTGTCACCTCATTTGATTGAGGACATACAATGAAACTTCTAAAAGAAAGTCATTGTATGTTTTCTTTATATATTGATGTAATCACAGTAGAGAATTCATCACTCATGCTTGAACTTTCAGCATTACTGTGAGATAATAGCTTTCAAGATATTGTTCTTTATTTTCTTTTACACACACTAGGCTAAGAAGACTTAGCCAATTCACCGAGGGGATCTCGGGCACCAAGGGGACATGGGTATTGCGCATGATCTTTTATAAGGGAAGTGGATAGTGTAGCAAAGTTTGGTGAGGGACTCACTAGCTATTTGAGAGTGCACTAGTTAGGAACTTTGCATAAAATTGTACTTCACTTCTCATAGTGGATTCTACACCTGAGCGTAGCCCCGCAGACGTAGGGCGGGAGGTCCAAACTGCGATAACAATTTTGTGTGTTCATTTATTTTTTGCTTGCTTTGTTGTTGTTTTTCATGATCACGGTGAATTGAATGTTTACAAGTAGTATCAGAAAGGGCACCTAGGCTCCTTGTTGTGTCAAGGAAGGTGAGATTCACACATGTCTCAATCACTACAATCCGAACAGCCAGAAGGAGTTTCGACAACGAACCACCCTTGCTTACGCCTACAAATTACACATACTGGAAAACAAGGATAAATGGGTTTATTCTGTCCTTAGATGTTAAGGCTTGAAGATCAATAAAAAATGGCTACTTTATACCTACAGTCAATGATGAGCCCAAACCGACAAATCAATGATCCGAGGATGAAAAACGACTACTGCTCGCCAACGCCAAAACACTAAACGCCATTTTTAGCGTAGTAAAACAAGATCACCTAAAGCTTATATCCTCTTGCAAGGTTGCAAAAGAAGCATGGCAAATTTTTCAAAACATGTTTGAAGGTAATGAAGACGTGCGAGACTCAAAGAAAGTCCTTCTTGCATTCTTTTTTGAAGGACTACATATGAGCGTCGATGAGACGATTTCAGAGTACACTGCAAAACTGAAAGACATCGCAAATGTAACAAGCCCAATAATCTAATTCTAGTTGTCGCTTTGTAGGACCGTGACCGAGCGACCAATCCTACGTGGCGCACTCGGTCAACACTCGGGCATCGACATCGAGGTGATAATTAAAATTATTTTATTTGTGTTTGATCCCATGTAGTACATTACGCCTATCTATTTATAGGGTACACAATTTTTATGAATTTGACATTCGACGTGAATGGACGAGAGTTTACTTCGAGTTGTGTACACGCGAGGGCATTCGGTAGGATCATTGCAAATCTCAATATATGGCTATTTATTACTTGGAATCTAAATGAAATCAAATGGTTACTTAATTTATTCTAATAAAACCTATCAAACAAGTCTAAGTTTGAAGAAAAATAAATACTTAAGTTTTATTATGGACCCAAACTAATAGGTTTAATGAGACCAAGTTAGAAGGGCTTATTAACCAAAGTTTGGTCATGGACAAATTAACTTAAGTAAGAGAAAATGCTAAATTTAACCTATGGTTGAGAAAATACTCATATGGTTATTTATGAGCCTAACTTACCAATTAAATGCCATGAAACATTTATGGGGATTTAAATGGATACCATTCTTTTTGTGTATTAGATGAACTTAGGGATCTCTTTGTTGACGAACTTAGGAGATTAGTATGTATCTATGTAGTGCACGTCCCATTAAATATGGAGTCATAAATCTTCCTAGAGATCTATGAGATTGAAAGGTACAATGTCCATCTAGTGACTAGATTTTAATGACTAGAACTATAAAAAGGGCTTTTCTCCTCGAAATGCATTAAGAGAAGGAAAAATTCCAACAAGCCTTGTTATGAGATTTGGTGATTTGGAGCTAGAAGAACTTTCTAATCAAGAGTCCTAAGCTAGGAAGAGAAAAATCAAACCTAGATAACTCTTATTCCTTATTTTTCATGCTAAAATTGGGTGTTTCCTTTTATTCATAATGAGCTGAATTTTTAGAGGTTTTACTCCCATATCTTAGTGAGATATCAATTTAGAATATAGTGGTTCCAAGTTCTTGAAAGACCCAAGTAATGGTGTCTAGAAATTATTAAGAAACTCAATACTTTTATGTTTCAATTTGGGATTTTAGTGTTAAATCATGCATGGACTGAAATTCTTAGTAAATGAAGATATCATGCTTGGTTTTTTTAATTCTATATGAGTATCTCAAGTTGGTTTGTAGTGTTGGAAAGAATTGAAATGAAATTCATGTTTCATGTTCTTGATGATTGAATGGATGGTTGTATAATAATGATAATTATGATGGTTGTTGTCACTTGTTGTTGGATTTTGGTAGTTGCATCCCTACAAGTTGAGACTAGGGAGGTTTGGGCATTTGGAGTTGGCCAATTTTGGGTTTTGAGGATTTGATCTTTATGCTAGGAGATTATTCGAAAAGTTGCGTCTTACGTGTTTGATGAAATGCCACAGCGAAAAGAACTTGATATTTTGCTACGAAAATTTGGGGAATTATAATTTGTATATCTTATTTTTATCTTAGTATTTCATATTTCGATTTAGAATTGGTTTTATGGGTTAGAAGGAGTTTTGAAAATCAATCCAAAATATTTATATGGTGCAATTTTATTTTTAAGCCTTATTGGAGTATGATTTTTGGCGATCAAACAAAGGTTTTAGGGATGAATTCTTGATGTATTTTAATATTTATATGTCAAATTTAATCCATGAAAATCAGCTTGAAGTTTGATGCAAGTTTCTTTAGTCAATCGGGGTCGAGTTGGTTGCATTTTAAACAAGCTAGTCTTGTAAAAAAAATGCAGTCCAATTTTTTAACCAACTTGGGTATCAATTTCGGGCAATCAAGCGAATGTCTTTAAGCAAAATTCTTAATGGGTTTTGATGTTTATACAACAAAATTGTCTCTTAAAAATCAAATTTTGATTTGGAGGTGTTTTGATTGTCCTTTTGAGGTCGGGATGGAGGCCCAAAATTAAGACTGCTCTACTTTTCCTATAAGTTTCACATATAGATGTTTGAATGTTTCTTCAAAGTTTTTCTTGTCGAATGACTTAGGAACATTATAAATAGATAGAAAGTATATATTGAAGATTCCTTAACATTTAGAGACTTGGTTTGATCAAGTAATGGTCGAGATTATTGAGACTTTAGTAGTCATTTATTAAGAAAGTTTGGTGAAAATTTCTTACTAAATCTACTTGAAAAGCTCATGAATGATAAAATAAGAACTTTGACAATAAAAACAAGTAAAAAAGGACATTCTCCGGGTTTTCTCGCGTTGAACCTATGATGATACCTAGTGTTAGAGTCCGAAAGCATAAGGGAAGAATGTTGGACCCATATGAAGGCTTAAAACGACAAAATTAAGTCTAAGTAAACATTGAAAACATATTAAAATGCCAAAATGAGTTGTTTTGTAAATGAAATAAAATAGTTCATAACAAATGGGCTCTAACACATAAAATGAACTCTAGTAGGTACCGAAGACATAAAGCGTCAATGTCGAGTATCGCGAGGGTAATATGGATGTGTGGGAGCTGTGTTTATCTTGAATATTATTGCATTTTGACGTAAGTAAACTAGTAAGAGCGTAAACATGATTTCTTTTCAACTTCTTATCGTTAATCTTTTGAAAAACATGCCATACTTGTATTCCATTCTTGTTTCAAGTGGCTTGGGTTCTGGGTAGTCCACCAGTTGTGTTATCTTGCGGGATATGCATCCGGAGTCACTGTGGCTTTTCGCTGAAGACTATATAAGGGATAAAGCATTCGACGTCGTTGTGGCTTACCTTGATGTTTAAAAAGGACTGTTGGAAGTGACTCGAGGAGTCTGCAGTGCCTAAAGAGTCATGTTGGGGCAGTTGGAAGTGGCTTTAGGCCCACTGTGTCGACTTCGAGCTCTGTTTTTGTCACGACCCAAATAGCTAATCTTAGTTTAATTTGTAAATCAGGATCAAATGACGCTTGATGTGGGACCCGCAACGAGATATGTGTCATTACTGAGGGTAGGTGGCCGAGGTAAATGTTATATTTATGGTGATGTGTGCTTAGTGTATTGTATATGTGTAGACTACTAAGTCACGCTTAGGTGTTGATAGGTGTCGAGATGTGAATAGGGACTCGCCTCGATATGGGCGTTAGCGTGGGACCGAGGTAGAGAATGATAAGGTAAGTTGGTACAAGCTTTATATGGTTTTATTAAGTGAGTTAAATGGATTATGGTTGATTAGGTGTGTATACACCTAAGTTAGTAAGTTAAAACCTTAGCCACTTGATATGTCTCGAAACATGAGTTGACATGCTTCAACACCAATTGAGTTACTGTTTGGTGTCACTTAAGAATGAACTAGTGGGACATATATTTTTAGGAGGTCCACTAGTTAAGTCTCGAGATACCTGTGCACTGTGTGATCAAGGGCTATCATTCTACCCTATCCAATTCAAGTATATAAGCTTGATTAACTTAAGCACCTCTCATACTCTCATTACCATTTCTTCATCGTGAAGCAAGGCTGCTGGAGAAGTGAAAACTGCTGGAGGAGGAAGAAGACAACAAGGAACAAGTGGAATTAGTGAAGGAGAGACCAAGTTAGCTAGTAATAATCAAATTATGTAACTTCTCTACTCCATTAACATAGATTAATTCCATGAATTCATGTATTTGATGTTATGGGTTGCCGTTTTATGTTGTGAATGGTGTCTTGGAACTCTAGAGGTGTGTATGAGGGTTCCTAAGGCATCAGCATAGCCTATGTGTTAAGAAAACTCGAAATTCTATTGCATAATTCTTGATTTTGCAACACATAGCACATTATGCACGATAGGTAGCGCGCTATGTTGGTCATTAGCGCGCTACACAGAGTCATTAGCGTGCTACATGCTATGGCGGCATAAAAATCTGTAAGTCTCAAGAAGTCCTTAAACACTACAAAAGATTCTAATATGCTAAGTAAATGTCCAAGCACACTAAAAAACATATGATATGATGTCGGGAACTTAGGGAAGTATTTCGGAGATTCAAATACGAGTTTTGAGACGTTGGGAGGCCGGAGTAGCATAGGAAATCGCGTCGTATGTAAGTAAACTGATTGAGATATTTCTTTACATTTCATTCCTGTTTACATACTCTTCCCAGTCATTTGGACTGAATTGTCTTTGTACTCCATATGCCATGACTTGTTTTCATTTCTCATTACATGAGGTTGTTTCATGGCATAGTTTGTTGATTAAATGATTTCATTGACTCCAAATCATGTGCTATATCATTTTGATTATTATTATTGGTGGTCAGTGAAATAGCATGCTATTAGGTAGTTTCTATATAGTGTTGTGAATCTATATCCTTTGTGCATTAGTTATGCAATTGTACTTGTTGGATTCCAATACCATGTTGTTCTTTGAATATGAATGTGGTTATTGTATATAGGGTCATTTTATGATAGAAATCCGGCTGAGATACGGGGGTCACTAGACTTTTTAGGGTTATCTAGGTTTTTCCACTATCTTACACAGTACACGGGGTATGGGACTCGGGGTTGTTGGCAAGCATAACTTGGGCGACTTCACGAGTTGTAAGACTCAGGGCTGTTAGCAAGTATACATCATAGTGACTGACATTTAGGATAATTATTAAGACGTATTGTACCATGTAAGTACAACTTCACAGAGATGTAGAGCACAACTCCATCCTTACATAGTGGAAAGGCCGATGTGATGAAGATCATGACCGACCGACCGTAGATCATTACTACTTAGCCTAGTATCAGTTTCATTTTGTTTAGCTAAAGTATCTCTTTGCATGACATTCTTTCAGCATAGTTACTATTATTATTATGCTTTTTGATACTTGTTGTATAATTAGGAATGTGAACAAATGTCTATTAGTATTACTTTCTATTTTCAAGTATTCATCATTTAGTTTATGACGGTGGGTGCAGATCCATCGAGTAGCAGGCCAGGTAAAGAGAAGATCGACGACTACCTCTGAGCCATTGGAGTGCTGCTACACCAGATATTGTAGGTTTTGCTTTGGATGTATTACTTTCTATGTATAAGATACACTTTTGGGGGTTGTATATTACGGGCTGAGTGATAGGTACTTTGACCAGACACATGATGTTATATATCGCCGTTTCATTATATATACATGTGATTTTTGTTTCATGGTTTTTCCACAAAGGTTAGGCTACATATTATAAGCTTTTGCTAGTTAATTAGTTAAGACTTCCTCTGCATAACTTTTAAGTAAGTAAATTTTAATTAACTTTGATTTATGAATTTACATAGGATAGGTATATGTTTATATCTATTTGAAAACTAAATAATTGGTAAGTAATAAGATTGTTGAAAAGGCTGAGTAATTCCTTGTTAGGTCCTATATGGTATGATTGGGGCTTAATAATAGGATTAGGCCGGGCGGTGCCCTAATTTGAGAAGGGGTCGTCACAGTTTTAGTCTGATGACCCTCAATTTGAATGGGATTACCAATTTTCCTATCTATTTTGCTTCCTTGCCATTTGACTTTCACTATTTTACTTGATTAGTATGTCTATCATGCACTTTGTCATTTTACTTATATCTTTCTTTAAATACCTGCGTGATTTAGAGACTATTGTCATTTATTATTCAGAAATATCGTTGAATCTCTTCTAGTTTTACTCATTGGAATTGTCTCCATCACTGGTGGCAATTGCAGGTCCTTCTAATAGCAAGGTTGAGGAGCCCAAGATCGGTGACTACCTCTGAGTTTTCCTCAAAGCCGACTTTTCCTTTATTACTAGCGTAGGTGTTTTAATTGTATCTATTATATTATACTTGATTTTTTATACACATTTGGGTATGGGTTTTGAGAGATAAACTTGAGATACATGTATATAATGCTTATTTACATTGTCATCGCTTGAGATATACATGAAATCTATACTATGCAGGATTTCCACATCTAGGACTTGTCCCGTACTAAGTTTTTTTTTAGTTGCTTTAAATTACCTTCCGCTGCGTAATGAATAATAAGACTTGTTAAACTAATTAGCAAACTTAATAAGCAACCAATGGATGAATAATTCAGATAAGAGGCTGACTAGGCATGCATTGACTCGATGGGGGTTGACCGAGGGTCCACATAAGCCTGGGGGCGTCTCTAGGGATTGGGGCCGTCACAGTTGGTATCAGAGTGCAAGGTTTTCTTTCACCTTGTACTCTTGATAATCCTACAACATGACTAACATGCAAACTTAAGAATTAGGACAAATGAAACGTAGTGTGGAAATCCTATGAACCTAACTTCGAGTCTTAGTTGGGAAGTGGGGTGAGTTGGGGAAATCTAAAACTTGAATTATATATTTTATGGTGATTGTATGTACTATGGCTCTGTTTGGCAACATTAGTTGATAATCTAGCTGATAACGAATAATCTAGTTGAAAGTTGATAGTCTAGGTGATTGCTAAAAAGCTAGTAACTGATAGCTGATTGTTGATAATCTAGCTGATCAATTAAAATTATTTGAAAGAAATAGCTGATCAAGTAGCTGATAAATGCAAAATGACATAAAGGACTTTCATTTCAGTTCTTAAAAAAGACATATATATATATAAACTATTATTTACATTACATATACAAATAAATTTATTATTATATATGTGGAATAACGTAATATTAATATTTTTAGATAGTAATCATAACATGTCATGTCCCATATATTTACATTAAACATGTTTTTTTAATAATAATGTTTCAAATTTCATATGTAGTAAATAAGTAATATTAATTGATGTTACTTGAATAAGTATCTATATATTATTTTGGTCAATAAAATATCTATTACTAATAATATTGTAAACCATAATAATGTTAAGTGATGTTAATTGTGTAAATGTATTTATCATGTTACATTGCATATAGGGTATTGTCATTATTGTGTTATCATCGTTGCACCGTCGCACTTGCACATTCAAGAATCAACTATTTACATGGGAAAAAGAAAAAAAAGGGCAAAATTGGAACCGAAAACTAAAATGACATTTTAAAAATGAAACGCTAGTGGGGATAGCGTTTATGATTGTAGCTGATCATCTAGCTTATTTTGAAAATAAGCTGCTAACCAAACACACCTTATTTATCTAAGTAGTATTAAGCTAGCTGATAAGATAGCTGATAAGCTAGATTATGCATGCCAAATAAAGCCTATATGGTATCGTTAGATATATGTGTTTCCTGCTTCTAAGGCCTATTTTATCTTGAAAAATTATGTGTAACACGAGGAGTTGATGGAAAAAGATATGACGTAGTTTATCATGTTTGGATAGAAAAGTGATAAGAGTAGAATATTAACGTTGGTCGTTAATACTTGAATAAAAGCTAAGGAGTTGATACCGCAATACCGACAGGGAAAACATAACGAATTTCGATCTCTAAAAGATGGATAAGTTATGAGAGTTATATCGGAAGTAAAGATTAGCAGAGAAAGTGGAGTTTACGAAATCTAGAATTGTGGTGTTATGAGCACATGTCAATTCCAGATTTTCTGCTACGATTCTTTCATTTCCTAAATTTATTTCAATCCAACAAAGTTTAGGTAATAAAAATTGAAGTACGTTAGGTAAAATACAAACTTTATCATAGACATGTGACTTTATCAGTTACATGAGCATAGTTTAATATATAGAAGAGGTACAATGCGTTGACAAGACTAAGGGTTGATACACCTTAAGACCTCGTTGAGGCTAGGATGTATGAAAGTTGCCTCATGCATGCTTTGGTGGATGTGTCAATAGTTCTAATGCACTGAACTTTTTCTGAGGGTATTGAATATAAGTTAGGGTTGACCCCAACCAGAGGTAGCTCATACAATATATGTAGTACAACAATCGACATTCGAAAGTGTAGCTCAAGTTAGGAATGAAAGGGAAGATATAGGGAGAGTGGTAAGCATCAGGGAAATAGAATTCTGAAAAATTGTAGTGTTGCAAGCTATAAATAACCGTAGTTGGTTATGCTTGTTAAGAAGGTACAAAAGAGCAAGGAAATTTCTTTGACACTGAGATATCCAGTAGTGTTGGATAAGAGTTATCAATGACTTTAATGGACCCGTTAAGGTGGAAATCATGAAGAATTAGACTTAAAAGTCATGTTCGGTTCATAGGATAGCATTGGATAAGTGGTGTTACTAAATAATACTGGTGTTTGGTTCGAGTTTTAAATTGATGATGAGATTATTGTAACCCACTGGAGTGGAATAATTTAAAACCATGAAATGGATGATATAATTTAATCCCATTGTTGGTGACTTTGAAATGACCAAAGTACTTATAACAACCAAAATATACAACATTGCTTCTTGTCCCCAACCTTCTTCATTCATTTCCTCCATCGCTTACTCTCCATAAACCCTAGGTTGCACCCTCTCCTCTGTCGCTCACTCTCTCCCGTGTAAACGCAAACGCTCGCACACACACACACACACACACACACACACACACACCACACACACACACACACTCTCTCTCTCTCTCTCTCTCTCTCTCTCTCTCTCTCTCTCTCTTTTCTACGGTTTCAAATAAGTGAGTTGCTACTTAATCATCACTTTTGATTTGTGTGAATAGAGACCTATTTCACGTTCTGTGCTTTTAAGGGTTGGTGTTGATTTAGTTTTGTATTTTTGGGACTGTTCAAGGTGTAGTACAATTGATTTTTTTTATTTTACATCAGGTTCATATTGTTATTGGGTATTTTTTTTGAGAGGTGGGTTTATTTACGTGTGTGAATTAATAGCTTGGAATTGGTGGTTCCTGATATTGGAATCTTATGACTTGTTTTGGAAAACAACAACAACAAAGCCTTAATCCCAAATTAGTTGGGTCGGCTACATGGATCAAACTCAAAACTATTCCATTGCGCTCGGTTTTTGAAAAAAGATGAAAAGAAAATGTGATCTTGAAGAGGGATTTAGGTAGAGATCGAGTTGGATCTTGATATTCCTAAAGCTAGCTAATTTGTAACTACTTTGAGCTTAAATTGGCTGAATGCGGCGCAGATTATGTTATCCTAATTGTAGTTTTTCTCTTTCTTATTGATGATTCTATATCTGCTATTAATGATTCTATATCTGCTATTCCCTTTTGCCTCTCCCTTTCTCTCATCCCTATTTGATTTCTTGTTAAGCTTTACTGATATATTCCATTGGATAGGTTTAAAAGGTTAAAGTAGCTTGTGAACTCACATAGTAGGGACAATTCAAAAAAAAAAGTGTCATCAAGGTACATGGTTTACTGATTTTGTTGTTGTTAAGCCTAATGTCTTTAGCTGATTTTGAAATCAATGGGAACATATAGCACGGCTAGATGTTATATTTTTGGAAAGCATAATAGAAATTATTTATTTAAAACTTGATAAATAATTTGGACAAATATTTATTCTAGCAATTGATTATATATAAATAGAATGATCATATGTCATTTTCACCTTTCAATTAATGGATGCGGATCTTGTTAAAGAGCAGAGACCATAGGCCTGACCATATATTGAATCCACAAATTCATAAGTTTTGGTTAGAGTTGGAAACTTGAGAAATATTGTAAATACATTGTTACCTTTAGTTACATTTTTACTAAAGCAAGATATTGTTGATTCCGTAGATACAGTGAAAATACAAGTATCAAGCAATACAACACCAATTCCGCAGATAGAGCAATCATTCCTTGAATTTAGGACTGATTACCTGTTATTCTTATGGATTCTTGGGCCTTAAAGAAGGAAAACTATACACAAAGGAATCAACTTCATTTTTATGTAGACTATGTACAATATTCTGAGAGTAATAATTTGTTTCTTTAGTTACATGGTTATGCATCATATGAAAGAGACCTTAAAATAAACATAATTTGTTTTCATTTCATTAGTTAATTTCATTATTTCTTTTCTTTCACTTTCTGCATGATCACAGCTGCATTAACTACTTTGTTGGTTTGTTGTTCAATTTATTTGCAAGGTTTATGTGTCCAATGGACTTCATGGTTATCAGTGACTTCATGATAAGGTCAAAAACCATTCATTCATAATATTTTTGGAATGCTATATAAGTTTGTCCATTTCAATGTGTGTTCTTAATTTGAGTTGTTTTATTGGTTTAGTAGGTTATTTACTTTAAATTGCCTGTCATGAATCCAAATTCATTTATATCTCCACCTCATTCAAAGGAAGTTGCCATTAACCACCTCATAATTTATTTGAGGGTCATTTCATTTATGCTAGACTTGTTTAGAGTCATAGCAAGTCATAGGCAACGTGTACAACAAACATACGAATTAAATTATGATAAGCATCGAGCAATCATTAAAGAGCTTGTCTATAAGAGCGATGATGATTGTTATGACATGCTTCGAATGAGAAGGCAACCGTTTACAAAGCTTTGTGGATTATTGTATGAACATGGGAAATTAAGGGACAAACATTTCGTCAATATTGATGAACACTTGGCCATTACACTCCACATACTAGGCCATAACATACGCAATAAGGTTATTTCAAAATGGTTCCAAAGATCAAGCACACTATAAGCATGGTGTTTAGGAGGACTATTCGCGCACTTATATGATTGCAACATCTACTTATGATGAACCCTGAACCAATTGGTCTCGAAGAAATCGATATTAGATGGAAATATTTTCCAGTAAATCCTCATTCTTTATGGTTGATTCATTTTTTTTTATTTTTGGCTTTACCTTAAATTGATGTTTTCAAACCTTACTCATTCTATTCTTTGGTTCAATGTAGGGATGTCTTGGTGCTGTTGATGGACACATGTATAGGTCATCGTCCCAAACACCATGAAGGCACCACTCAAGAGTAGGAAAGGATTCACAACAATGAATGTCATGTGCGCTTGTATACTATCTAAACTAAGTACTTACATCCTACCTAGATGGGAAGGATCGGGAGCAGATGGAAGGATTATGAGAGATGCAGTTTCACGTTGCAATGGTTTAAAAGTTCATAACGACACTTATTACTTAGTCAACGCAGGTATTCCAACAGCGATGGTTTTCTAGCACCCTTCCACGGTCAACGATACCACTTGTCAGCATGGGCCATTGACAACCGTCCTGCTCAAACATCCGAAGAAGTTTTCAACATGCGTCATGCAAGGGCGAGAAACATTATTGAAACTTGCTTTGGCACGCTGAAACAGAGTTGGGCCATACTACGAAGTCCCTCATACTATAACATTAAAATGATGTCGTTCATGATCATTGCTTGTATAGTGCTTCACAATTACCTTCAGATAGAGGTACCAGATGATGTGTTGGAAAATATGGTGCCAGAGGGGCAGGAGTGGGAAGTCGAAGATGATGCAAGCAACGAGGAACCAGAGGTTATAGACTCAGTGGGTCCGATTAATGCGTGGACTATATTTTGCAGCAACCTTGCTTTGGATATGTGACATAGTTATCATTGATTCGGTGTGAAATTTGTTTGGGGTGAACTATTTTTCCATTTATTGGGTTTGAACTTAGTTGTGTGAACTTTGTTATATGTGAACTATGTTGTGTGTGATCTTTGTTGTGAGTATTCACTTTTTCGATGTATTGAACTATTTTCTCATTGATGGGCACTTTGTTGTAATCTTTGTTGTGCGTATTCACTTAATCGATGTATTGAACTTCGTTAATTTTTTTTGGGTTGTGAACTTTCTTTGTGAACTAAAATATGGTGCACTATTCTTTGGTTGTGGACTTTGTTGTTTAATTTCTTTCCATCTTCCATACTAATGTCATGTTGTATGTAGGATATGGGAGGCAAATGGTACATTGTCTTCAATGGTAAGAAGCCTGGTATATATGGCACGTGGTACGAATGTTACAACCAATTATGGTAATGCCATATCCATAATTACAAACATTTTAACACTAAGGAAGAGGCAATAGCAAGATGGAATAGTCATACAGGAGGAAAGAAAAAGGTAGAGGTACCACCACGTCAGCTTACCCCAGAAGAAACATTAGTACTTACCGGGGTAGAAGATATCCCACATCCGCCGCTCCCTCCAACGGAATGGATTGAAGACATACGACCGACTATACTACCTGAAGATGAGGAAAGCATTGATTTGTGGCCGCGTGATATTACTCTTTATCAGAGGGTTGGCAGTGGATATGAACCAGTGATGGAGCCTTATTAGGATATGCTATGAAATAATGTGACCTATGAACTATTGGAATCATTGGTTGTTCGAACATTTGTTTATATTTTTGCTATCTTCAACTAAAATCCTTCAAGTTATGCAACCAATCACTATTAAATATTTTTCTATGTATTCAGCAAGAATTTGATCATATTCAAGCATCTGTAACAAAACTCTAGAGTGACCAATAAGATTAGGATCATGTTCAAAGCTACAAGCAAAAATAACACCTCCCTTCGACTAAGTAAATCAGAGAGCAAGGATTTCAGATGGGTAAGCAAAAGGCAAAAAATTATTGCTCTCTTCTGATAAGCAAGAGCACAAATTGAAAGAAGAGAATGCAAGCAAACAAATAAATAGTAGAGCTATCATTGTTGTTTTAATGCATAACTAACATTACAAAACAACATGAACTGAAATTGCAAAGAGTATGAACCAAAAGCACTAGGAAGACATTTAAATTGTTGTATATTACATATTTAGTTCCATCAAGAACTGTCGTGATGGTTAGAAAGTAAAGTTTATACCTTTCCTCCTATTAAACGAAATATGTGTATGTCTGGCTTGTTTATATCTTTGAAGAACTCTCAAACAAAACCCAACTCAACTAACCAAATAATTGCAACAACCTTGAAGGGAAGACATCAACAATTCATCAAAGCACTCAAAAATAAATAAGGCAGAGAGATCTTAAAACATTATGATCTTCTATTAAATGCATAAAATGCATATCACTCATTTCACTAGAAGTAGCACAATCAGTGTAACTATTGTTTTGCCAAGTAATATGAGGGCCAATCATAATTATGAACATACAAACTGATAAGGTGAATGCTAAGGAAACAATCTAAAAGTAAAAGAAAAAAAAGTTATACTTGCGTACTCGCCACACCAACAATTTTATCATAAACAAAAGTATCCAAAAGCAAAAGTGATCTCTAAAAGTTGTTCTAAAGTAGTTATAGACATAGTTTACGAGTTAGTCAAACATTGCATGCACCCAATCGTAACGAAGCTCTGGTTTCAAGTTAAGAAAAATCGCCATATGCTTCACGCGCGCCATAATCTTATTTCCATAAATTGTTTTCTTCATATCATTCAATTCATTGACTTCCCCAATAGCAGCAAGGAACGAAACACGCATCTCATATTCCGTATTAAGTGCTTTAGACACCTTTGATATTTCACTCGCCACCACCTGTGCCGCTACCACCATTTGGTCTGCCAAGTAAGTATCGCCGCTGACCTTCTTCTTCTTCTTAGATGGATTCCCATTACCATATGGTGTAGTGGTACGGGACCGTGATGTAGTGGATCTTATCTCCACATCCTCAACGGCAGGTGGCATTTTAGTTGTGCATTCCACTTCACAGTCACTCTCGCTGCTTGAATCAATCTTTTCCACTTCCTCTAGGGCATCTTCTGGTGTAACTACATCTTTCCCTGTTGCTCTATCATTTGCGAAAATGACACAATAATCATTGTAAAATGGGAACGACTTTTTGCGCTATTCTTTCGAATCCGAAAAGCTCTCAAAAAGAATAGTTTAAATAATTAGTTAATGCCATTAAAAAAATATATCCACAGTTTGACAACAACTTCATACCTTCAAGTATTCATCCCATACATTAGGGGGTGCAGTCACTATGTTATTGTTGCTATCAAAACCAAAGCCACTGAACCATGTTTGATTCCCAGAATCATGTCATTGACTATACTCCATTGCTTTTTCAAAACTTTAACTTTTGACTTAATATGTGGCTTAGCCTTTATCCCTGAAGTTGGGCAAGACTTTTTCAACATCTCCTCCAAATGGTTGAGATAATCGGGCTTAAATCCATTATCTCATTTGTAGACTCTAAGACCGACCATCTCATACATGGCATGCACTAGTGCTGCTTCCTTCGTGTCAATCCACGCGCATCTACGGACCTTGGTATCTTCGCCTTGTTCTTCCTGCGATGGGTCAAGGGGCATTTTTGCTTTACCCTTGCCTTTTTTTTGGAGCAAGTGAACTTTGTTCGAGTAGTTTGGAAGGTCGGGGTGCATTATGCTTGTTGTAATGTGGCCTTGTCCATGCCTAATTTTCTCAAACGCAATATGATATATCAATAGATAAGAAGAAATTATATTGCAAACAAATAAATATTGAAGCATAATGCTATATACAAAGTAAACTACATTTAGTTTTATATGAAGTTAAATCTATACCAGGATAGCTGCTAAAACGTAAGCATAGCACATGCCTCAAGCACCAACAATCAACAAACAAGTCAACATGAAGATTGCATAAACACAATCTGAACTATTTGAGCACATATGAGTTCAAAGACACTACACAGTTGAAGATCACACTTCAAAGTCAACATGCAATATATTTCCTCTTACTAATAAAGAGTTCAAAGACATCTCAAAGCTTCATTATCTAGGAAATTTTGCTCAACATTATGGACACGCTAAAGATGACACTTAATCATATTCTATAACAATTGCAGTTGCTTACTCTTTTATTTATTACTAGTTTCTTATTTTTTAAACTTCTTTGTTTAAGAGAGATATTGTTGCTTACTCCTTTTTTGAGGAATATTGTTGCTTAATTTATGTGCACAATTTAAAGTAGATAAAAGAGATGGAAGAATGCACTCTTTAGATTATGAAACTAAGATTTGGGGAATATTAAGATTGCACCACAAGGATTGAGATAGTTCCTACAACTAAGACTTGCTGCAAGTCATAATGGACAACGAAAGAAACAACAAAGATGAATACGAGTAAATGATGTGACTCAAATAAAAAATGTAAGTACTGTTCTCTCACTTCAAGTATTTAATGTGAAAATCAAATGGGACAAAAGTGCATTTCCATGCTGCAACCATCAGATTTCTATGGATAGTATGCGTGGTCTGTTTAAATCATTAGGCTTAACTTTATGGACCTGCTAAAGATGACAATCATATTCTATAACAATTGTAGTTGTTCAGATATCATATAGTTTATTACTTCGTAATATGAGGAAATAGAAACCAGAAAATGGAATATTATATATCTTCCTCATGACAGAAAAGTAATGCAAGTAAAATGGACACCATTAAATGCTGAAAATTTAACACTTGTTGAACTCATTAAAAGAAGCCTACTCCTATGTTCACATACAAACCAAAAAAACTAGTACTATGGGTCCATTTCAACCTCTCTTTTGAGTCTTCTCAAACCTCCACATTAACTAGTACAAACTCGCCCTTCTATTTCAACCTCTCAATTAACATCCCCAAAAAACTCTCTAATAGAGATGATCAACTACACATACTCCTCTCTTTTCAATTCCTTCATCCTCTCACTCATACTCTTCACAGTAACCACTCATGCCTTCAAATGCACCAGCTCAATCTCAAGCTCAACAACACCCACCAAATGCAATGCTTTAATCGACTGCATCCCACCCAACACCACCACTCTCTCCTACATCAAAACCATATTTGGGCATTTAATCAAACAGTTGGTGGGAGATTAACTAAAATCATGTAAAGATACAACATCAACAAAAACTAATGAGAAGTCATGAGAGTGAGTGTGTAAGCGAGTGCAAACATTGTAGGTGAAGTTACTAATGAAATCCACTAAAAACAAATAAAACCCAATTTGTAGAAATCAATGTAGGGAGGGAACATCAAGAATAAGTGAAGAATAGAGAAAAACAGTGTTGATGTTGAGAGCGAAGAATAGAGAAAAACAGTGTTGATGTTGAGAGAGAGAGAGAGAGAGAGAGAGAGAGAGAGAGAGAAATAAAGAGATCAAATGAATGGATATCATGCAAACTAGAACTCATTAAATGAACATAATACTTAAAGAACACATGATATAAGTCTACAAAGGCAAATAGTCAAAAGGACTATGCAAGAACAACAATTAATAGGAATGAAATGCCAAGTAAAATTGTCAATGGGTATACTCACAACAAATAAAGTAAAGTCCTAGCTTTCTTTGGCCTCCCGTAACTCAAATCTTTATGTCTTGGCTCTCCGGCTACCACTTTTTCCTAGGTTCCCGAGTTCTGGTGTCTCATTAAGTTCAAGTATAGCTGGGTTTATTGTATTCAAATTGGTTGATATAACTTTATTTTATCTAAATATAATTTTCCCAATTTTCCAGAATTTTTCCAAATTTTCTTTCATTTTCTCCATTTTCTTTTTTTTTTTTTTTTTTTTTCTTTTTGGATCTTGGTTGCATTAAGCGAATTAGGGCCAGACCGACTGGCGATGACAGATCGGTCAGACCCATTATGGTAGACGGCTTGTTCAGAGCTAGAGGGTGTACAACGAGATGCTGCTAGCAGCCTGAATCTTTCGTAGGTGCACCTCCTTCCTCCCGATCATTGGTTTGATCGGGAGGAAGGAATAAACCTTTTTTTGTTGTTTGTTTTCAAATCTGGTGATGGGGTTGAGAACAGCTCTCCACCCCAACTCCGGCTCCCGATGTGGAGTGCAATCACCGCATATCTGCGGTCATGGGGTTCGTGCCATGGAGGCCTAACCCCTGGGCCTGCTCTTAGCCACCACTGCACATCCAAACAACAACCACAACGACTCACCTCGATCCTTCCAGAGTCAACTGGCGTCACTTCTCCTCCTCCTCCCTCTCCCTTTTTCTTCTTCCTCGCTCTCGGTTTTTCTCCTGAAAATTTTGCTTGATCGTTTGTGTTTGTGTTTTGTGTTTGCATGTGTGTTGTGTGTGTATGTGATGTAAGTGTAAGTGGGTAGAGTGGGGGTGGTATATGTGTGGTGGGAGTAGATTTGGACATGTCTCGGCTGTGATTGCATCAAAGTGTGACTTGAATTGGGACAAGTGTGAAGCAGGTTGGGATTACTGTGACAACAATATATATATTCCATATTATTTATTGACTATATAGGCTTATAAGTAATTCCTTATTTCATATTAGTATTAAATAAGGTTTACCAAAATGCTAACTACTCGACACCCGCGTCGACACGCATATCGAGGCGTGTTCCCGCTCTTGTCTCGACACCTACAATCGTACACAAAACGACTTAGTAAGTCTACACAATACATAACACTAGGCACACATCAATACAAAAATAAGATATACCCTACCATGTGCCTCAGCTGGGTTTGGCACGTATCACAAAGATAGATCCCACGTCAAGGGTCGGTGATCCCGATTAAGGAATTAAAATGGGTTTTGAGATTCGGGCCGTGACAGAATGGTCATGTTTCTAGTAAGAGAGATGTCCTCGCTCAGTCGATCCGACTCAAGTCAATCGTCGATCGCACGCCTTTGTCTTCGACTCGCTATTCGAAGCATCGAAATGTGGAACACTTGGATGGACCCCGACATCTCGTGGAGGCAATTCAAGCTCATATGTCACTTTCTGACCGTTTCTTAATCATGAAATGCCCGATGTACTGGGTGCAAACTTGCCTTTCACCCCAAATCTCCGAAGACCCTTCCGAGGGGAAACATTTAAATAGACAAAGGCTCCCTCGAATACGCGAGATCATCGCGATACTTATCTCGCATATCTCTTTTGTCTCTCATGTGCTCCTCTCGAGTCTTTGACGGATCGCTTGACCTTTTCCGTGTGGTCAACAACAATTTCAGCCCCACTATCTCCCTGGTCCTCGGCTCACCCCAACACAATGGCGAGCGACACGGTCTGCCATACAAAGCCTCAAATGGCGCCATCTCAATGCTAGCCCGACAAGTGTTGTTATAAGCCGAACTCAGCACTTAACGGTAGGTACTCCACGCTGAGAATCTGTAAACTCCAACACACATGCCCGCAACATGTCTCGAGGACCTAAATCAATCTCTCGGTCGCCCTTCGGTCTGAGGTGCAGGAAAACCGTACTGGTAGCCAGCGCGTCGTCTTGCTCTTGCATACTCGCCACATCTGGACATGCTACGTAGCATCTCGATACGATGTGATCGTTAATGGTACCAAGTGCGGCGACAATCTCTCTCTCGAGCAGTACGCTCATACGATCGACGTGTAATGCGATGCCAGTAGGAAATGAGCATGGATTTCGTCGATCTGTCAGCTATAACCCAGTTGAGTCATGTCTCCTCGCAGTCTCATGATCTACGACAAAATTCATAGGAACATGTCTTCCTTCCGTATCCGATGGGCTCTGGGAAAAGCAATTTGTAAGAAATCCCTGGGTTTGCGATGCTCGGACTTCACTAATGGCAGACGATACCACAATTCCTAATCAATCTAGACACGTCTGCCTTCATCCCAGGGCCATCGAAATGTCTCCTCATGTCGTGGTACATCTTAGTCCCGCTGGATGTACGGTAACTGGAACGATGCGACTCCTAAAGGATCTCATCTCTCGGCCGTACCTCTGCGGTATCCACAACTCGCCGCGGTATCTCGGACATTGATCCGTCGTCTCCCGCCCAATCTCTGTACACTCGCACTCTGCGCTAACTTGCTAAATCTCGAGTACAACCGGTCTGGTCCCTCGACCCTCGACACTCGCCGTATAGACACGATCCGTAGTCTCATCTCGTGCGTAAATCATCACCTCGAGCATAGGTAGGAACCTCTCGTATGATATGTTTGTTGCCGTTGCCTCGAGTAATCCATATTCATGCATCATGTGACATCCGACCACCTCGGCATCTCTACTCGGTCTCCTACTCGGCCGCATCTACGACTACGTTCACTTTTCCCGAATAAGGAAGAATAGATGCGAAGAACGTGCCTCGGTCGGTGCACGATGAAACACATTAAGGAATGGATAAATGGGAGTTATAAATGGGAGTTAGGGTTGGAAGGAATGTTTTTTGTTGTTGATATAAGGGGCAATTTAGTAATTTCACCTATTTAATCCCAACCTCTATACCCCCAACTGAACAAGTTCCTTTATTGGGACTAATACCTAAACCCATGTTATAATCCCAGTGTAAAATAATTCCATGATCATGAGATTATTTTACTTGCGAACCGAACGGGCCAAAAGTGTCATCTTAAAAAGAATTTTTTCCCTTGACATGGTCTATAGGGTTTACCTAGAACAATTATTTGCAAAGAATATACTATTGATGTAAAACCAGCCGAGAAAACTTGCTCTAATTACACAACCCTATAAGATGGAAGTAGTTAGAACAACTGCGAGACTAATAATGTGCGTGAGACGAGTGGGTTATTAGCGGACTCTATGGAGGCATAGAACGTCGAGATGACTCGACGAATGCAAGGAAAGCAGGGACGTACTACTTTGGCTCTAACGAGAGCATTGGAGTCATCATATTGGAATAGCAGCCCGAGTAATCCACTGGAGTGTCATGATTGTTCCTAATCCACAGGGTCGGTGGGAGGCCTACCGCCACCTCTCTTAGACCAAGGAATGAGTCGGTAATGCGAGCTGAGATAGATTCTGCAAGTACATCAGAGGACAAAGATGACCTTAAGACAACCCTAAGGGATGAGCATCCCGAGGTTCTTACACATTTGTAAGTGATTCAAACGCGACAAATTTGGCATTAAGGGCAATTTGACCCATCAAGACTTGCGAAAGATTTTGAAATAATGTCATTTGGAGACATGGAGAAACTTAGAATCTCCTATATTAGCATCAAGCTTAGAGCATGCGAGTCCATGGATTTAAGGGTCATTTAGTTTGAGTCGTGTGGCAGATTTGGAAGGATCCTAAAGTTTAATAATAATCGAAATATATGATAATTAGTATAGACTTGCCATAATGACATGACATAATCTTTGAGTTTCTATTGGACACGATTACTGACTAACATCGGGAAGCTTGAAGGGTCGATACATGATCCACAAAGCTGACCCATAATGTACTCGGATGTAGTTAAACCCAACAAAAAATAAAAGGATGCCTACACAAAGGAAAATAGTGTAAGTCCTAGCTTCAAGGTTTGAAGATTTTTGAGATTGAGGAAAGAGTTAGAATCATCTCTACGTCGAGGACTTGGATTGAAATTATGATGGATTAGTCGTGATTGCCTTGATACCAGAGGAGTTTGGATATTACCCGGGTGATAGGGGACCAAAACGACAAAAGAATGCCTAATTGATATTTCCATTTGATCGTGAACTTGGCAGGTTGGTTGGGCATGAAAATGAGCCTTGAGGTTGTAGGTCATGGGAAGTGCCATCATATATGATGACTGATCAGGATGGATAATGTGTCGCCATTGAGGTTTGATACTTGTATTAGCTTAGCACTTACCTACATCTCGGTACAACACTGTGTATCAGATTTGGATACATGGGTTGGTTAATATGCTCAGAACACCTTTTTGTAGATCAGTGGTCCATGGAAAAAATCCTCATTATTATGTCGCATTCACGGCATGATTTACTAATGTAAGATTGGTAGGATACTAATGAGGCTCGGTAGTAAAGACCAGATCTGGGTCTATTACGATGTTAGACGATCTCGAAAGGTTGCGTCGGAAGTGAGCCTCAAAGATATACAGGGTCACTTAGGGAGGGATCATATATTTCGCCAGTGTTTTAAATCAACTATATTGCTTTTGATTATGCAATGTCCGAAGAATCTAGTGATTCATTTGTTGTACCCACAACGTATGTTGTACCTACAACTTTGGTTGTACCCACAACGTCTTCTGTACTTACAACCTTGGTTGTACCCACGATGCTTGTTGTCTCCACATACTCTAATACAGTAGATTAGGTAATTTCTCTAACTTATGATTTAGATTCGGATTCTACTAATTCTATTGATACTGCAGATTTAAATTAAACATATACAGAGATCTATGTGAAATGGTCAGATGCAGTTGACAAAAAATATCATAATGTCAAGAGAAATCACAACCTTGCAACACCAACTAATGCCAAAAAAAGGAGTTGTGTGAAGTCAAGAAGATCCTTGAAAGATCAGAGTCGACTCTCAAGTAATTGAACAAGGAAAAAACACAACTTGATGACATCCTCAAAATGGGAATGAATTCCCATGATCACAAAGGCCTTGGCTACATAAGTAAAGATCAACCTCTAAGAAAAGAGAAGCCACTTCCTTCATTAGAAAAATTGAAGGAACTGCTGCCGCTGAAATCAAAGATGCTCAATCGCGTTTCAGGCCGATGTGTTTTTATTGCGGCATAGGGTCATATCCGATCTCGATGCTACAAAATGTATCGGGATCTAGCTAGGCGACAAAGAACCATCACCAGCAAACATGATAGGTCCCGCAATGCAGCTAGACATGTTCCAAAGGAGAAGCAAAAATGGGTACCCAAAAGGAGCTTGCAATGCAATGTAGCTCGCATGAGTGGTATAAGTGGTCTGCCCCAATTTCAATGCAATGTCATAAATATTTCATTAAGTTTGTGCTTATCTTCTTCTATACATTAAGACAACACCATATGGACTACGGTAAGGTATAATGCTAAATCATAGTTATTTCCTTTTTTTGCAATTTGTTTTGTTTTGTTTTATGACAGGGAACAAGTTGGATAGATCGACGACAAGTGGAGATAGTGAACTTACTTAAAAATGCTACTGCTTTTGTACCTACAAAAGACTCTGTACTCACATACCACTCTGTACCTACATAAGCATATGTTGGAGGTAATGATGAACTCATGAGGAGTGAGTGTTAGTATAAGAGTTTCTATGCGTCCTTTCATATTGCTTTGATATTATCTCATGCTACAACTCTTTTTTATTATCTATATTTCTGTTGTGCTTACTACTGATATGGTAGTTAATTATTTTCATCGTTTCGAGTTTTGATAATTTATGTCCCGAATAGGGAGACAATGTAAGGACGAAGGGGGAGTTTATTTAGTTAATATATGATACCTCTCATGAGTTTCTTTCTCTTATCCTTGTCTTTTATTTTGTCACAAAAGGGGAGGGGGAATAACTCCAATAAATGGTAGCTTATTATGACTTAACACTATTTCAATTCAATTTCTTTGTTTCTACAAACTGCTTTAGGTTTTTAAGTCTGAATATTTGGTCTTGCTGTAATTTGAATTCAGTTCTTAACTTTTACCTTGCATGACTTTGCTCTATTGCTAACACATGCTTTAACTTATTTATATTGATCTTATTCGCTTTATAAATGCATGTTTTATTTGTTTAAATCTGTCATAATCCTTTGGTATTGGGTCGTGACAAATAAATGACAAAGGGGGAGATTGATAAGGTAAAATATTTATTGTCATTATTTGTTCAACCAATATTCAGGTATGAAAAAGATATGATTTAAACCTTGTGAGTTTATGCAGGAAGACTTGGTCATGTTCCCGAATTTTACCCAATATTCTCAATAGATTCACTTACGGTTGGACAAGATATCCTTGCCAACCCACACATATACGTCTAGCTAGGAGAAGATATTCGATTGCCCACTCGCAAGATAATCAAGGCATGTTTCTTTTTGATCAACGAAAAAAGAAGGAAACAGTATATTTGTCACCTCATTTGATTGAAGACAAACAAGGAAGCTTCTACAAGAAAGTCATTGTATTTTCTCTTTATATATTGATGTAATCACAATAGAAAATTCACCACTCATACTTGAACTTTCAACATTACTATGAGATAAGAGCTTTCGAGAGATCGTTCTTTATTTTATTTTACATACACTAGGCTAAGGGGATTTAGCCAATTCACCGAGGGGATCTCGGACACCAAGGGGACTTGGGTATTGTATAGGATTCTTTGTAAGGGAAATGGGAGGTGTAGCAAAGTTTGGTGAGGGATTCACTAGCTAGTTGAGAGTGCACTAGTTAGGAACATTGCGTAAAACTGTACTATACTTTTCATAGTGAATTCTACACTTGAGCGTGGCCCCTGCAGATGTAGGACGGGAGCTCCAAACTGCGATAACAATTTTGTGTGTTCATTTATTTTTTGTTTGTTTCGTTGTCGTTTTTCATGATTGTAGTGAATTGAACGTTTACACCTTTTTTGTCTTTTTTTTTTAAAGTTGGAGAGTGATGATAGTTGACAAAAAGGTTCACGAGCAGTTCACAAGTTTTTCATAACTGATTCATCAAAACTCAAAAAATCGATCGTAAACTACTCGTTTACCTCTTCGTCTGCGACAGTTAGTTTCTAACTTATCAAAAGAACCAAAAGAAGAGGAAAATGAAGGTTCATGAACTAAAAGTAAACGAATGAAAGTTTTAGTAACAAATAAAAAAAAAAGTGAAAGTTCGGAAACCTGATGATACTATTTGTCTTTTTTTTATAAGAAAGAAATATCTTGCTCCCACTAAGGTTCCAACACATACCAAATTATTGGGCCACTCAATTAATTAGTTAGTTGCCTTGTTTTAATTTAGCCGACCTCAATTAATTTGGGACCGAGGCTATGTTGTTCTTGTTGCCTTGTTTTAATTTTTATCTAGTGCAATTGTGTGCAACATTTGTGCTCAACCCACAGTGTTTCTTCACCGCAAATATTTTTTTTTTTTTTTTTTTTTTTTAATATGGTAAGGTGCGCCAGGCCCTTGCAATAGTGCAATGCATGGGCGACGCTTGAGAGCTCCAATGGCAAGCCATTGTGGTGGGGTCTCCTCTTGAAAAAGTTAATTTAATACTATGTGAGGCAATGCCCCATGTATCAGATATCAAACTGATAAAAACAAACATCCAAGGAATCGTTAGTGACGTGATGATCATGACGGACTCCATGAATGCCCTTCAGCTTTTACGACAGGCCAGAGACTTTAGTGACCATGACCTTCTTGCTCGCAACATCCGGAAGGAAGCATCAAAACTAAGAGACCATGATTTCCACCATGTACCCCGAATGTATAACATTGTTGTGCATGATTTAGCCAAGAAAACCCTGCATTCCTGTTCCTCCACCTTGTGGATTGACTCCATGCCTCTACATATTGGATCCTCTGTACTAAAGTTGTTTGGCTAATGAAAATTTTTGACAAAAAAAAAAAAAAAAATAAAAACTAAAGATCTTATAACAACATTTTAGTTTCAAAATATATATAGATATATAATTCACTACATTCTGAATTATGTGATGATTTTGAATTCGGAAATCATTGGTCGCAACTACAAAGTTACAACATTATGACAAAAACAAAAAAATACAAACTCAAGACAAACCTATTAGTTGAGAACCTTCGATCAACGTACGAAAGAAATTAATGTTTTATATAGCTGAAGCACTAAGCAAATCTTCTGAAAGTCGTTAGACTATCTTTATCAGAGCAGGACTTCTTACTTGCCCATGCAATCAGATTAGGACACAAATCTAGAGGATTCCAAAATTGTATATATCCCACTTAAATTCGTCTCAAAATCAAAATCATCCATACCATAAGTAGGTATTGAATCTATTGATGAAGTTGTATTAAAGGTGACATACTTTTCTATACGTATCTCTTCTCTCAACATCAGGTCAAAATTAACATTGCTTAAAACTTTTCAATCTACATTATATGAAGTATTAACATAATAGTTATGTAGCCAAAACATATTTGGTGAGATGGTAGATGCATCATTTGTTAAAAGGCAAAGTTTGAGAAAGTTTTGAGTGACTCCCAAAGTCCCCAAATTAAAAAAATTACTAGTTCTTTGCACTCGGACTTTTCACTTGATCATGATACAGTTGACCATTATATTTTCATCACCTACGCTTAACTTAATCTTCTCCCTTTTTTTAAACTTTCTCATATTTCTATACACATCGATTCGTATGTGCACAAACATCAAAGCGGAAATCAATGGACACCACCAATCGAGTGTCGATTCCAATGTCCCAAAATGGGTCATCCAAGTATTTTCCTTTTATAATTATCTGATGAGTTTCACATGCAAATATATCACTACAATGCTTGGAGCAGCAACAGACAGACGGTTGGCCTGTTAGATGTTGCTTCAAGGCAGAGGAATGAACTATAATGGAATGCAACAGATGAACTGAAAAAGACAATGAAGGAGCACCTAATACTCGTAAGTAGGTGAGATTTCTACAACTCAACATTTCATTTCAATCTCACTCTTTTCCATAAATGCAAGCAAATTAACCTAAGCTCTCACCTGATAACTGGACCATCTGCATGAACTCTTAACATCATTTCCAAAGATCACATAGTAGTCCTGCAAGTGCTCCAGCAATGGAGACGGCGAGCAATGCACAACAATGCGGTCAATGTCGACTGAGATTTATGGCTATCTTTGCTTTTCTCTTGGCTGTGTTGGTCTCTAGAGCAGGTGATGAAGCCAAATGATCAAAGACAATGCTATGTATTTCATTCTGGATTTTTGTCTTCTAGGGTGATTAATAAATTGCGCTTTCTTCTGTGATTTTGATTAGGTGCCTATGATCCGTTGGATCCGAACGGGAACATTACCATCAAATGGGATGTAGTTTCTTGGACTCCAGATGGCTATGTGGTGAGTACCATCATCTGATCAGGTTCAAGAACTCTTTGTTTTTGTACTCCAAAACATGACCACTATGCATTTGATGTAGAAAACAGATTTAGATCTGCAAAAATAGAATGTTAATTTAGCTTATAAACTTCTGGTAAAAAGAATAAGCGTATGCTGTCAAATTTTAGAGGCTGAACTAGGTTAAACTCAACAGTTATCATACAATTGTGAAGCCAAATCAAAGATCTAAACAAGAATACGAAATGAAGAAAGGAAGAATTACATTGTTCAGTCAAAATTGACCTATATCCACAAGCAAAAGAAAAATAACAGCTGAAAAGGAGTAGAGATATCCATATTAGTCTCCTTTTTGTTTAGGATGAATTCTGCAGTTCAATCTCAAACAACTCTAAAAGAAAAATAATTGTGAGCATGTGCTAAAAATTGTAACACTTACTTGATTTGGCAATACCCTGCAGGCAGTGGTGACGATGAACAACTTCCAGTTGTACCGGCACATTCCAAGTCCTGGTTGGACCCTAGGATGGGCATGGGCTAAGAAAGAAGTGATTTGGTCAATGGTGGGTGCACAGACAACAGAGCAGGGTGACTGCTCCAAATTTAAGGGCAACATCCCACATTGTTGCAAGAAGGTCCCTACAGTGGTGGACTTGCTTCCCGGCGTCCCTTACAACCAGCAGATTGCCAACTGCTGCAAAGGAGGAGTTGTCGCTGCGTGGGGTCAAGATCCCTCTGCAGCGGTCTCATCCTTTCAGGTCAGTGTTGGTCAAGCCGGAACTTCCAACAAGACAGTGAAACTGCCCAGGAACTTCACTTTGCTTGGCCCAGGTCCTGGATACACTTGTGGCCCTGCAAAAATAGTGCCATCAACAACTTTCCTCACACCAGATCGCCGTAGGAAAACACAGGCACTGAGTAAGTTTTGCTATAGAGAACCCCTCTTCCAGGTTTCCTCTATGAAGTTCTTAGTTTGTAAATGATGTCAGAGTTTATAATGGCTAAAAGAGCTTCACTTACCGCAGTGACATGGAACGTGACCTGCACCTACTCGCAGTTCCTCGCTCGGAAGAACCCAAGCTGCTGTGTCTCGTTCTCATCCTTCTACAATGAAACCATCACTCCTTGTCCCTCTTGTGCCTGTGGTTGCCAGCATAAGAACTGTATCAAGTAATGCGTTTTTTTTTTTTTTTTTTTTTTTTTTTGCACATCCAATTGTGTTGTTTGCCAGTGCATACCTGCTGTTATTGTGTCTAACCATTTGATGATGGTGGATGAAATCGCAGAAGTGATTCAAAGCTGCTAAGCATGGTAGGGGTGAACACACCAAGGAAGGACAATGCACCATTGCTGCAGTGCACGCGCCACATGTGCCCGATCAGGGTGCATTGGCATGTGAAACTCAACTACAAAGATTACTGGAGAGTGAAGATTGCGATTACCAACTTCAACTATCGCATGAACTACACACAATGGACGCTAGTCGCTCAGCACCCTAACCTTAACAATGTCACTCAAGTTTTCAGCTTTGACTACAAGCCCCTCGTTCCTTATGAGTCCATCAGTGAGTTCATTGAAATTCCAAAACATCTAAATTGTTCTGCAACTTTAATATTAATCAAATACAATAAATAAATGCAAGCCCTTTATTTGTTGTTAGATTCACTTCAACCTAAAAGGGGCATAAGCAAGTATAATTAATATCTAAACTGATGTTAAAATAGCATTTTTTGAAATCCACATCACATAAAATTGCCAATACTGAATGGCATCAATTCATTCCCAATTTTGACATTCCAATTTCAAACTACAAACCGTTAATGCATGTTTGCTCCCTAGAAAATCTTGTAAGGACCTAAAGAACGGAAAAGTTTTTATTTTATTTTATTTTTTGTCACCGGATCATTCAGCTTAGTGTTGTTTCGATGCAGAATTACAAACCTAGTCTTAGTTGACCTGACACCTTAAATTTTACCATGAATGCAGATGACACTGGCATGTTCTATGGCATGAAATTCTACAATGACCTACTAATGGAGGCAGGGCCATTTGGAAATGTCCAGTCAGAGGTGCTTCTTCAGAAGGATAAGAACACATTCACCCTAAAGCAAGGATGGGCTTTCCCTCGTAAGGTCTACTTCAATGGCGACGAATGCATGCTACCACCACCAGATACATACCCTTTCCTTCCAAACTCAGCCCTTTCTAAGTCACTCCCATTCACAACGTTTTCCCTTTCTGTGATTTTCACACTAATGATCATTTTGTAAATTCTAAGGGAATTGAATGGGATATCAGTGACGCAATGCAGTGAGCGCCAAGATATACAGAGTGAAATTTTTTGGCACCAAATGCAATCTTGTAGATGCAGGAGCTGGGGGAGCAATATGAGTATACAGAGTGAGATTTGTTTTCTTCACTAAATCAGAACTACATGCGTGTCTATATGTTGGATATACTGTTATCTATATCATGTTTCGAAAATTCAAAATTAGGTGAGGGTTTTTTTACTAATGAATCGATATTCAAAATCATTCCATTCAGAATCCTTTACTTTATCCAAACGGTGGACTTCTAAATTTTTGTAAGGCACTCCCTCAAATCAAGACTTTCTATCCCTTCTTTTCATACAAAATCATTCACTGCAGACTACAAATAGCTAGTCCCTACTCAGAAAACTGATGTCTGCATATTATTAAACAAGACAAAGATTTTTATTTCACATACCTTCGACAATAGACAGAACCATGAGATCAGGAGCCACACGCTTGGCAATTGTGCAATGTGCCAAATTTGAGGATCCAACACCTGCTTTTTGTGAAATCAGCACGTCCTTATAAATAATCGACAGATCATGTTAGTCAAAAAGAGTAGAAATAATCGAAAAGAAAGTAACAGTAAGAGAATATCTAAACAGTACAACATACAAACTGATTGCAGTAGTATTACTACGATAAAAGTTACAATCTCTCCATGTGGATGGGGGAAGATCTCCCACAAGATTAACATTACACTTCGTACTGAAAATACAAAAATACAACTGCATACGGAAACAAGATGATAATGAAACTGTGAATACAAGGATATATACTATAATTTAGTCACAACAGATTCCCGCGTGCATGAAGTTACTAGACCTGGAAACAATGAGCCTCTGAATGCTCTATTGATCAGTGCAACACAAGGTTTTCATTAACTGACGTGGCCATATACTTGAAACAAGCAATAATTAGCTATATCCTTCGATATGATTTCACTAGCCAGTAGCCAATATGAATGCCAATGACAAAATGAAAGCAACAAAAGATTAAGCACAGAGATGAATTGCCGAGGACTGGAATTCGGTAACCATGGATATGCATCAGGAGGTGGCATGACACAGTTATCCCCATTAAAGTATATCCTTCGAGGAAATGCCCATCCCTTGTCAAAAGTGAATGTGGATTTGTCCTTACGAAATAGTAGTTCTGACTGAATATTCCCTTGAGGACTAGCTTGCATAAGCAAATCATTGTAGAATTTCACTCCCCATAGCATAGCAGTATCATCTGCAAAATGTCCAGAAGTCACAAATAATAATAAGATTCATAAAATTTAAAGCAAATAAGGCAACCATACAGGAATCACATATGTATAACTTACCACTTCACTGATTTTCTCAACGCTTACTAGACTTATGTAGTCTATTACATTTTTTTTTTTTCTATTCCCTGTTACTTTATAAGTCTGGGAATGTGATAAGCTTTTGTAAACTAGTTGATATTAGTCATTCAATCAAACCATTTTGACAGTTCTACAAGAAGGGGGAAACTGGACAAAGTTACAGAAAGTGTTAAATTGAGGGCTACGCAGCTAGGTAAAGACAGACTGAAAGTACATCAGTAGCAATTTACTGAAAAATAAAGAATCTAAGAATGTAGCCATTATTGACAGATTCACAGGTCAAAAACTGATCACCATTTTCCATTATCATCAACATGTGAGTCAAATCATACAGAGAAGCATCAATAGCATCAATAATGGTCAATAATGGTCACGAAACTTACTTATAATGCCGTAAGGAGTCAATGATTTGTAATTAAAGCTGAAAATCTGGGTGAGATTATCAAAATTTGGATGTTGAACAACCAAGTTCCACTGTGTATAGTTCATTCGGTAGTTGAAATTAGTGACTGTGATCTTCACCCGCCAGTACTCTTTGTAGTTGAGCTTCACATGCCAGTGAACCCTTATGGGACACATGTGGCTGGTACACTGAACCAAAGGTGCAAAATTATTTTTTGCAGGCGCCGTAATAGCAGAAGCTAAATATGGTGAATCACCGCTGTGTACAAAGAAGATGATAAAATTTCAAGAGGTAAGCACTTCAATTGGGGACATCAAAGAATGATTAAAGCAATTATTTGAATAGATGCATAAACAAAAAAGAGATATAAGTGTTTTCAAAAATAAGAGATAAAGGTGGCGATCAGAGAACTTACTCCACACACATTCCAGGTTGCGTTATATTGTTCTGGCATCCACAAGTGCATGTTGGGCAAGGGACTATTGTCTCATTATAGAAAGAGGAAAGCGAGACACAACAAGTGGGAGTTTTCTGAGAGAGGAACTGAGAATATGTACAGGTAACATTCCATGTCACTGCAACAAAAACGCATGCAAAACTAAGGGTTCCATTTTACAGTTCAAAACATTTTTTGGAGAAATATCAGTCAGGGTAATGTAAACTGATGATCAGAAAACAATTTTGTTAACATTACTTCTTTTATTCTGGCATTCTGGCATAGCACAGAATTAATGCAATTAAGCCACATATAAAATACTGGTAAGTGACTTACTCAAAGCTTGCGTTACTCTCCTTTTATCTGCCGTCGCAAATTTGCTTGGCTTCACAATCCTTGCAGGTCCGCAAGTGTATCCAGGTCCTGGTGCTTTTAAAGTGAAATTCTTCGGCACCCTAACAGTCTTGTTAGTTGTACCAGCTTGACCCACGCTGACCTGGAATGAGCTAACCGCAGTGGCGGGATCTTGGACCCATGAATTAATGACTCCTCCTTTGCAGCAATTCGCAATCTGCTGATTGTAAGGAGTTCCAGGCAATAAGTCAACAACTGTAGGATCCTTCTTACAGCAATGAGGGATGTTCCCCTTGAATCTCGAGCAATCACCCTGCTCAGTGGTTTGCCCTCCGTTCATACTCCAGATCACCTCCTTCTTTGCCCATGTCCATCCCAAGGTCCATCCTGGAGCTTGAATGTGACGGTATTGCTGGAAATTGTAGATTGTAACAACAGCCTGTCCGATTATCAGAAGGTGTAAGAAGTAGTAATACATAATGTTTCTGATAATAATCTGTCTATATGTAGATATCAAATAAATACACCAGTCTTTCTGATCCTGGCAAATAAATACTTACAACATAGCCATCTGGATTCCACTGCATAACATCCCATTTGATTGTAATATTTCCAGTTGGATCAAGTGCGTCATATGCTTCTAAAAATCAACAAAAAACAATTGGTTGATACCAAATTGTGAAAATCTCCAACAAAATGTAGGGAGATTATAGAATCTATTAATGGCGTAAAAAAACCAACTTCTGTTTTTCACATTGCATTGACTATACAAACCCTCTAAACTCAAAAGACATTTTAGTTCTTTCCCGAGAACGATTTCTTCGTATTTGGTTGCAAAAGAATTTCACAATTTATGCTTAAAAATTGGGGAACAAATGGAAAGTTATTTTACAAGTTTTGATTCAACAGAAAACACACTTTTCCACCAAAAAAAAAGCCAAAAAAAAAAAAAAAAAAAAGTCCCCAGACAGGAATAAATGAAACAAATAGAGAAGAGGAAGAAAAAGACAACAATTGATGTTCAACATCACTGGTTGTGGACAAAACATAAAACCACAAACTCTAATTGCTTACGAAGCTAAAAAAAAAAAAAATGTGGAAAGCAAGAGTTATGAGTGAGGTGAACTTTTTCAAGACTTCAAATTGGAAGGGGTTTTGCTAACCTGTTGAGTTGATACTGAAACAGAAGGCGAGCAAAATGGCGTAGAAAGCAAGCTTTGGTGCAGAGAGCGTTTCGGAGGGGAGAGAACCCATTAATTATGCAGATAACATGTTGCGTTGTTGATTCGATTCACCTCTTCTATCTTGTTTGAGAATTGCAACAGAGACTGAACAAAGAAAATGTTAGAGACTGAACAAAGAAAATGTTAAGAGTTTATTTTTCCTTTATTCACATGGACATGAGAGTTCAGCAGGTGTGAATGGGACTTGTAGTTCTGACCAAAAAAAGGTCTGGACTTTAGGACCAGAAGCCTTTTCTTTTCTTTTTCGTTTTTTTATTTTTGAAAAATGAAGGGGAGTTGTAATAGGTCGACCGTTAACGTAAAACTTTTGTCACTTTTCATAAAATAGATCAAGTACATATAAACATTAGGGTGTTCTCACCATCAATTGCACAAAATCGATTACAATGGAAGAGTTCGATTCATGTAGTCGACTCCAATTAATTTAAGACTCAAGCTATGTTGTTGTTGTTGTTGTTGTTGTTGTTGTTGTTGGATGCTATTTCCACCTTACTTTGTGGTTTGATCACCCCAGTCTTAAAAAGATATTTCAGTCCAACGGTTCAACAAGGGGTGTCAATTTCTTGTCTAGGGTTTAGGGTAGTAGGGTGTGCATTGGAGTGTGACTCCCAGGGGTATCATTCTAGCACCGTCCTATATTTATATTTGGATGATACTACAATGACACCCCAAAGTCACACGGGTGACATGGTGCATGGGCCCTACATGAAAATTGGTGTGTGCAAATAGCTTTTGGTGCATAACACGCGGTGTATATCCCAAGCTAGGCGTGCACGGATGACTCTAAGGGATACAGACCCATACGCCACATCACTCATTGTGACTTTAGGAAGGTCGCGGGTTCGACTCTCGTTGAAGTTAAAAAAAGCGTGTGAAGAGACTAATTATAATACGAGAACCTTAGCTTGAATGGGTGATGAGTTCTCTACTGTAACGGCCCAATATTTATTGAAATCGTTAATGAGTTTATTTTTAGACTCGGATTCTAGTCAGACTCACGTGGACGTCTCAGATAGGTTAGGACACGGCTGACTGGGCATAAATAGTTATTCTTTGTCTGTTGGTTGGATATACTGCGGTGTTTAATTTGAATAATTCTTATATTACATCGCATGTGTGAGTTACTTTGAAATATCATGTAAGATTGTGTGACGGGCAAATGCTTCGTAAAGCTTGTCGATGCAGGTACCGAGTAGGCGTAGTACGGGTACACTAAGTCTTATAATGCTAGCTTAAACAAAATGACTAGAACAAAGGTGAATATAGCATAAAATAGATAATCAAACTTTAGGCTAAGTCATAATGATCGGGTACATCAAGGATTAGCGCGCCTCGAGATGCGTGTTGAGACGCGGGGCACTGGGTTCTGGGTAATTAGGTACTAAGGGAAGTGGTAGTATACCAATTTAAGACCTTAAATAGCCTATATATGTATAAAAATGACTAAGTTAAATTAATTAAATCAATTGATTACAAATGCTATAGTTGGATGGAAAATGTGACGACCCAAAACCCAAAAGACCTGCCCTAGGGGCAATTTAGTAATTTTGCAAACCCTACACTGATTGGTCCTACTATATAAACCCAATTTCAAACCCTAGCCCCTTTTTATTTAAAACCCCAAATTTGAAGAGAAGGTGGAGGAGAACACAAAACCACACGGACTTCAAAGTAGGTAGTATCTTGATCCTCATCACCTCTAACTACTCAATTTCTTGTTATTTGAAGTTTTGGTGAAATTTTGATATGTCGGACACAAATTGGTGATGAGAAGGGTACAGAAAAAAGGGGGAAGGGGTAGCGTCGCCGTCGCCAGAGAGGACGGCGACGAGCCACTGCCATCACCGGAGAAAGGCGGCAACATCACCACCGCTGCTGCCGATACCCATGGTGGGGCCTCCACTAGGAGGCCCACATAAAGGAAAGATCGAGGGAGGGGGTGGCTCTTAGGCCGCCACCCCATCTTGGCCACGCCAAGGGGGTTGGCCACTCCTGCCGGCACTGGGGCACCCCCGACCAGAGGCGGAGGGGGGGATCATTGTCCCCCCCACTAGCGCATGACCAGGGGTCGGAATCAGGGGTTAAACGGCCCCTGGACAGGATTTCAGGGGCCGAACCGACTCTGAACCAAAAAAATAAAAAATAATAAAATAAAGATAATAAAATTATGTATATATATGATAAATATAAACTTTATATATAATAATATAAAGTCAAATTCTTGTTTTTAAATAGGGCGCGCCATTGTGTCCCCGAGGGAGATTGGTCGGGTCCTACCCCTCGACCCTCGCACCGAGCGACGGAGGACCTATGGGACCCACACTAGTGGACCCCAAAATAAAGTTAAAAATAAATTGAGAATTAATATATGACTTTTCAATGATGTTAATGTGTCTTGAACTGTTTAGATTCGCAAGGCGGTTTGCATTAGACCTCGAGCGCGTGATGATCGTAAAATACGAATTCGTGGCGAGTCGAGTTAAGTGGGGAGCTTGCTCAATTATCAAATATGACATGATATTAGTTATGTTAGGACATACATTTTTAACTAGAGACTTGAAAAATGGGTTGCATCATGCTATTGACTTGAATCTACGTATCTATGGAATGTAAATGCATTTGTTTTCCCCTCTTATGATATTTATTGCCCCAGGATGTTTGTGGAGTCCCCATCGAGGGCATTATTAGCAAGTAATATATAATGCCCCATGATGTTTGTGGTGCCACCGAGGGCTTTAATTACTATTTATTGCCCTAGGATGTTTGTGGAGTTTGCCACCGAGGGCTTTACTTGTCTAATGGAATTCATAAGTGTATCAATTAGGGCCATGAGTTGAAGTTGCTTTCTCTTGTACTTTATGATAGAGGGATGTGCATCGGTGAAGGTTTTGAATGAATCTACTATTGGATTGATGGGACTAACGAGAGAGCACATAAAGCCTGTGTGTCGTCTAATAGTTGCTATCTCCTCGAGGGTAGGTGAATCGGTCATCAGATTCTTGCCAATAACTAGTATGCATTAAATGAGACCACAACTTTATATTATTACTATTTCCTATAGTATCTCTCTTTGTGAACCCTATGCATGATAATGAGTTTTGACTTGAATATGCTTTTATCTATCTTGTTGACTTGATTGATGAATGCTTTTATAAATCCATGCGATATCTTATTTTAAATGCTCCTTTATTCAATTTAAATTCATACTAGCCTTGCATGCTTATTAACTATTACTTGCGTATTTGATGGTTAAGCGGGTTTTCTGCATTACTGAGCTCCGTTGTCCCTTTTAGCTCACCCTACTTACATCTCATGACCATACATATAGGCGCTAGATTGAGAAAATGAAGAGGCGATAACTTGAAGCCTTCGCTTTTGATGTGAGCCTTGTATTGCTACATTATATTATTTGTTTTTGAAACTATTGTACTTGGGTTGTAGTAAAATGGGTCTTTTGGGTAGATTGAACGTCAAACTCCTCTAATTTGAATTTTTTCTTAAAAAATGAATGACTTCAAGACAATTTATGAATTGAGGACCCACATATAGTTTCATGGTTAGTCATATGAATCTTGTTTACTTTATTCCACACTTTTGGTCCATATGAACTTGTTGCATTATTCCGCAGTGTCAGGCCGCATTTTCGGGCTCGATTTTGGTATTAGGCTTGTGAGGCGGTCTGGGCCCGGGTGACCCGACCCTAGGTCAGGTGAGGGTCATTTTAGAAAAAATTGATGTCATAGATTTACCTCGAGACTCGCACTAAAATGGAATCTGAAGTTTGAGTTGATAATTGGTGTCAACAAGATGGAAGTTAGTGGAGTAGGAGTTAACAAGGACCATTAGAGTGACCTCGAGATACGTGAACACGATTGGTTCTAACATAACCTATATAGATCTAAGTTAGTGGAAAATCTCTTGATTCAACAATAACAATGTTTGTTCTTGGGCTAAAGTGCTGAAAAATTCAGCAAGAACTAGGAGGAATGGAGGTCATCTACTGGAGGAAGATCAAAACTAAGGTTTTCTCATCTCTTTCTATAAAAATGAGCTTCAAAATTTGGGTTTTGATTCAAAAATGAATTTCTAAGTTTGCTTACTAATTTTTTGAGTCTCTTTATGAATGGAGAGTTTATTATGTTCACCAATTTAAGGATTTGTAACTGACTTTTCAAATGGATTGTGTTCTTGAAGTTTTTTGATGCATGTATGTTAAGTTTTTTACCTATCTTTTGTAATTTGATCATAACTCTGTCATAAGAACTCCAAAAGGGGCGGATCATACGCCGTTGGAAAGCTTACTCAGAGATCTAAAACTTTGTTTCTGGAGAAATTTTGAAATTCAAAATCTTTCTAGCTAAAAAAGCTCCATAATTAGGCAATTTAAATGCTAAAACAGGATTTTTAAAATAAATCTTGACAAGACATAACTCTCTTAATTCTTATTGGAATGAGCTCATATTTTAGTATGTTGTTTTTGTGTATGTTATGTAACATATTACCAAAAATCATGAGTTCTGAAGCTATATATTTGGAGAAATGATTTTTACAATATTACTGGTTAGATTTGATTCCAATTTGAGTTGTTTTGGTAGAAGTTCAATATCTCATTCGTTTTAAATTAGGATTTTGTAAACTAAACCTTTTAAGAAAGCTAAGACATAGAGAAAAACCTTTTCTATTAAGTTTCTTTGATGATTTGAAATTTATAATGGTCTAATTTGTGCTGCAACATATGATCCGAAATTGAGAGTTGAAACTTTATGTAGTTTTAAGGGGTCGTTTTGGGAAATAGAACTCTAAACTTAATTTAAACACCTTAAGTCACTCTAAAACACTGAAAATGGATGCCAAGGGACTCGGGGGCTATGGTACGGTAGTCGGGAGCGTAGCGGGGTCGGACCGGGATGTTTTTGGGGTTTCGGAGTTTGATTTAAGGTGCGTAAATCCCTTATGAAACACATCTTGAGTATTTAATTGTCTCAATTGTGCTATCTTGTATTCTTTGTTATTCATTATCCATGTTCTATCATTGCTTTGATTTGGTATAGTGGTCAGTAGTTTTGTTCGTCACCGGGGTTTTTTTTATGTTGTGTTGTACGGGCTCTAGTACACTAAACCATAGAACGTGTCTCTTGCGCACTCGGTGAGTAGAAACCCGAGCTGCTGACCTCATTAGTGCACATGTTTGGTGGTTACGGTGCGGACCGATCCTCCGCTAGTAGTTCGGATGTGAACCAACGTACGAGCCGCTGAGATCATCCGGATTGACTAAGTATGGTCTAGTTTGCTACGCGTGACACAATTATTTGGTTTTTGTTGGTGTTAGTTATGCCTGTGATTATCTTTTAGTTGCATGTTTATTTAACATTATTGTTGGCTTCTCTATTATTGAATGCTCAGTGGTTTTCTTTTAGGATCTTACTCACTGGACTCGTCATTTGTTTTGTTATGACTGAGTGCATATCCTAGTATCAGTAAGGGCAATGAGGTGTCTTAGGCGACTATCTCTGATTGCCTATAGTCCGAGACTTACTAGTACGTGTTCATTTTGATATTTTGTTACTTTTGGGGTTATGAGGACTTGATAGACACTGTACATGAATATATTTACTTTTCACAGTATATCGTCGCCTGATATATAATGTACTTTATTTCAAATCTTTTTATAGTAGGACTGATGCTCTATATGACATGAAAATTTTAAAAATCTATGGTTATGTTATGTTAAGACTTCTGGTGTAAATTTCTGAATATCCACTTGCAACTCTTTAAATGACAAGCGAAATGCTAAATAATAATTGAATAATTGATTGATATTATCACCGACTAACGAGTTAACACGATTATCGAGGAGCGCTAACTTAGCGTTGACGTCGGCAGTGCTGCAGGACCCGCGCAGCAGCTCGTTCGGCAGCCTCAAGGCACGGGGCCGCCACATCTACAATGCCAAGAAACTAATTTACATGACTTTAGAGGGTTTTTTCTAGACTTATAAGCCTTTATATTTATTCTTGTTGAAGAACATGAGTATCGTGAAACCTTAAATGAAGGTTTGGTTTCAAGAATAGAGAGAAAGAGTTTGTGATAAGTGATCACAACTCAGTTAAGGTTTTCATTTATATTGTAAAGGCCCAAAATTTTGAGATCCTTATCACGCCTATTTATGGGACTGCGACATGGAGATCTATTCGACGTGGCATTCTTGGTCAAAGCTTGGACATTAAAGTTAAAAAATAATACGTTTTATATTTGTGTGATATTGTGTATATTATTATTTTATATGTGTGACATACAATTAAATTGATTTACATTGTTGAATTTGCGAGTAAGAGTTCGTCTCGGTATGCGTGATGTATCTCTCAAATCACATGACAGAGAACAAGTGTACCTAACGATAACGACTAGACCAGTAAGAGAGAGAAAAAACTTAAGTCATTTGTAGAGACTGAGTCGGATAAAGTGAAGTAAGTCGAGATTTTGCAAACGCGTGATTTTCGAAAAAACGTGTTGAGACTGACAGAAGATATAAGAGAGAGATAGTCCATAACGATAATAGTGATTAATTAATAAATCGGGGATTAAGTGTTTTGGTGTGGTGTAAAAGTTGATGTGTACTAATGAAACTCAAAAAGAAAAAAAAGTCAAAATTGTTATGGAATAGATGGACACTTGTGCATGTGGGTGACCACATTGTGAAGCATGGTTCTCACATTGAATTGTAACATCAAGCATGACTTTCACATTTCATGTAACTTGTAATCCTCTCCAATTTACACCAACTCTTCCATGTATTGTCTATGTTGCTTGTGATGTATTGTATGACTTGTGGTGTATGTATAACTTGTACACATTGTATAAGTACAATTATCATTATCACCAAATGGACTA
Organism: Stephania cephalantha; assembly: GCA_039657325.1. Taxonomy (NCBI): domain Eukaryota; kingdom Viridiplantae; phylum Streptophyta; class Magnoliopsida; order Ranunculales; family Menispermaceae; genus Stephania; species Stephania cephalantha. The sequence goes on along the minus strand of CM077573.1, from coordinate 8,296,641 downwards.
TATAAAGGGTGCCAACCTCATTGTAATCCACACACCAATGTTGGAATGGAAATCTCTACATTTCTCAACTCTAGTCCTCTTCTCTCTTGTCTCCTATTCTCTACTTGTTATAGTAGTTCTTAGTTTATGCCTTCTATGCTTAAGTCTCTAGCAAGTCCAACTTAAGTTCTAGTTGGCTTACAACTTAGTTTACAACACGTTATCAGCACGAAGTTGCTCTACAAGAGGAGGTCTTGAGATCAATAAGGTAGCTTTTAAAGAAGACAAAGCTAAGAAAGTATAATTTTTGTTAATTTAAAAAAGTTCAATCTACTTCCATGTTATCGTAGTTAATTTCTTTTTTGTTACATGCATTATTTATGTATATGTTCTTTATTCATACATTATGCATTGTAACGTCACCGATTGTGAAAGTATGCTCTGTAGTTGCGTCTTGTACGATCTTCTACATAAGAAATCAAAAGTCAATGTGTGACATATAGTTTTTCTCTTAAAACTAAAAACGATTAGTTATTGTTCTATTCTTGATTTTATAATACAAATAATGCTATAAGTTTAAGTTGATAATGGGTAAGTATTGTCCCAAATAAAGCTAAACATTGAAAGGGAGGCGGGTTATCCCGTTTGAGGAGGCATAGTATTAAGTAGATTTTGTCTCTCCACCCAACCTGGAAGTTGTCCCACCAACTCATACGAATAGTACATTTTGTTTATTAATGAATCAAGTTGTGAACATATATTTAATTATATGTTATGTTTTTACATAAAAGGGGAAAACTATTTTATATTAAATTTATTTTCAAAATATTATTCAACCATAGTTGAACTTTTTGCCTTATTATATTACCGACAAGAATTACTTGTCATGACAATTAGATACTATAATTTGTGAATAAAACATCTATACAAGACTATGTTGTGTTATACAAAATTTAAATCATTTGTCAATATCTCTTTAGAGATTTGAAAAGTGAATATCTCACTTTATATATCTTTTCACCATATGGAGTTATATATATAAATACCAAAAAAGGTAATGCTCGAAAAGCTCAAAATGAGCGGTTTAGTCTCAAGCTACAAAATTTAATCAGTCGGATATTAATTATAATTGCACAATTTTAATTACCTATATGTTGATGCTATGTGGAAATATGACTGATGAGACAATAAAAACAAGGTCACGTGGCCCGCCTCCCTTTATTACTGCAACAAGTATCGAGTGCGCACGTCAATCCAATAAATATTAAGGATTGATTTTTCGTCTCATGGTAGCTGAGTAAAATAATGAGATATTATAAATATAATATCGCTCTCGTCCAATTGGTTCAACTTCGAAATTAAGAAGCGTATGTTGCGTATGATGACCATGGTCACGATAACAAATTTATGGACGTGAAAAAGGTGAAAAGATCAGGTAAAGGTGGTATTGATAATTCTGTTGGGTTTTGGGGTTCATACGCAGCGGAGATTAAAAACATTTAAACCAAGAAAACTTAATCATACATCGGTCACATAATACCTTTCTGAAGGTTGATCGATCTCTAAGGCGATGCCAACGACGAACGCCCTCTACCAGCAGTCCACACACGAACGGCGACCGAGATTCGAAGTGCTAGCTTCGAGAGAATACCAAACCTTTTGTTTCTTTCCAAAACGATCCAGAGCGTACCAGAAAACCCTAATTCGTTTCTTATACGTGTTTTAACTTAAAGCGTCTATTTATACAACCCTTGTATATAGACGAGTTAAGTAAATTACACATATACCCCTACTTAAAGAAGTATAAGTGTAATACACCACAAGGACGTTTCTGTCACGAATTTTATCATATAAAATTCGTTTTTCTGAACCATATTAAAATCTCGCAAAACCATTCTTAGTGTAATAGACTCATACAACGTTGGCAGTGTACCAAAACTCATTTTGGTATACAAGTCATAAGCGGCCTATAGCAAGACATTATGACTACCCAAGTTGTACGAATATCAAATCGATACAACCTAATCAATAATGTATATAACATCCTTTTGTCACACGATATCCTTTTGATCAAACATAAGGCATGGAATTGTCATCCAACATGTTCAATCGTACTAGTCTCGATCTCTAGGTAGACCGAAAACATCCAAGTGACATTGATCAATATCAATTCACTTAGACTAGGCCTTTTAACAGTCTAACACATCGAGGATCCACTGGATATCTCTCTTTATATGAGAGGGACAAATTCTATCTTGATTACACAACTTCATCACATTGCTCACACAAGAACCAATCACAACCTTTATAATCGTCCTAAGGTTAAAGACAACGTTTGATAGTGTCAAATCACTGTGTTCCTAATGTTGAAGTCTCTGCGTAATCTCAAGTCGAGGACCTGAAAAATATACCTATCATGAGAAACAACTATGACTTAATCCATGTGATGTTCTCATAGCGGTCGGTCCAAAGACTTTGTTCCCTAACAAGTACTCGTGATCTAGATTCGTATCCCTATACGTATAATCATCATATGATCATCAATCAAGACTCACACTAGTCTTAATTCATTATAGTTCCCAGTATAATGATCGACTAGGGACATTTATGATATTTCTCAAATACCCATGGATCTTATTATAATGTAAACATGCAAATTAATTATAATAAACAACAAATGAAATCCTCTATTTTATTAACTAAAGTATTCATAAAGACAAGTTAATGGATTGACCTAGGGCACATGCCCCAACATCTCCCACTTGCACTAGGGCCAATCATACATGCATCTAATGCCTAATGATCTAACATGACCATCATGTTTTGCTTGTGGAAGAGCTTTTGTCAATGGATCCGCAACGTTGTCTTCGTGGTACTCGCAAAATCTTTACGTCTCCTCTCTCAATAATTTCTCTCGATGAGATGAAAACGCATGAGTATATGTTTGGATCTGTGGTGTGATCTAGGTTCCTTGGCTCCGTGCTATTGCCCCGTTATTGTCACAATACAAACAAACATGGTTAGCAATACTTGGAACCACACCTAGTTCGTAAATGAACTTTTTGATCCAAACCGCCTCCTTTCTTTGCATCGGACGCCGCAATATACTCAAACACATTTGTAGAATCTCCACCATGCTCTTGCTTCGAACTTTTCCACTTATCGCACCCCCATTCAAAGTAAACACATATCCAGATCATGATCTAAAATCATCTATATCAGTTTGAAAACTTGCATCTGTGTAACCATTTACAACTAGATCATTTTCAAAAACTTCTATAGACAAAGAACACTTCCTTAGTCCTTCTTAAGTATTTAAGGATGTTCTTTATTAGCTATCCAGTGACTCTCACCAGGATCTGACTGATATCTGCTTGTAGTGCTCAAAACATATGATACATCAGGTCAAGTGCATAGCATGGCATACATGATATATCCAATAGCTGATGCATATGAAATCTTATTCATACGGTCTCGCTCATCATTTGTCTTAGGACATTGAATCTTGCTGAGACTTATGCCATGAGACATTGGCAACAATCCACTTTTAGAGTCTTGCAAACTGAACCTATTCAGCACCTTGTCTATGTAAGCACTCTGACTTAGACCGATTAGCCTCTTAAATCTATCCCTATAGATCCTTATCCCTAGGATATAGGCTGCATCTCCTAAGTCTTTCATTGAGAAACACTTCCCTAACCAAAACTTGACATTCTGCAATGTTGGGATGTCATTTCCAATGAGTAATATATCATCAACATACAGTACCAGAAAAACTACACCCCCACTGACCTTTTTGTATACACAAGGCTCATCTTCGTTCTTAATAAAACCAAAATCCTTGATTGCTTCTTCAAAACGAAGATTCCAACTCCGAGAAGCTTGCTTTAATCCATAAATGGATCTTTGAAGCTTGCATACCTTCGTAGAATTATCAAGATGTACAAAACCTTCAGGTTGTGTCATATACACGTCCTCAAGCAACTTTCCATTAAGAAATGCTGTTTTTACATCCATTTGCCATATCTCATAGTCATAATATGCAGCAATGGAAATTAAAATTCTTATGGATTTAAGCATGGCTACTAGCGAAAAAGTTTCATCATAATCAACACCTTGAGTCTGCTTGAAACCTTTTGCTACAAGTCTTGCTTTAAAAGTATGCACTTTGCCATCCATGTCAGTTTTCTTCTTGAAAACCCATTTACATCCAATGGTCTTACCACCTTCAGTAAATCAACCAAGTTCCAAACTTGGTTATCATACATGGATTGAATCTCAGAGTTCATGGCACTTAGCCATTTATCCGAGTCTGGTCCAGACATAGCCTCCTGATAAGTGGTGGGCTCATTTTGGTCCATAAGCAACACATCACGACTATCAGTAATGAGAAATCCGAATCTCTCTAGCTCATGTCTTACCCTACCAGATTTACGTGGGCCTTGTGTCACTTGTGGAGGTTCAACGTTCGAACGTTGTTGAACTTCCGTAAGCGGTTCAATGTTTATCTGTGATTCATGAACTTCTTCAAGATTTATTTCTCTCACACTAGTGTCTTTTGAAATAAACTGTTTTTCCATAAAGGCACCATACCGAGCAACAAACACTTTGTTCTCAGCGGGATTATATATCCTTTTGTTTCCTTAGGATACCCCACAAATAAACACTTGTCAGATTTATGTGCTAGTTTTTCTAAGACTTGTCGTTTTACGTAAGCCTCACAACCCCAAATCTTAAGGAAAGACAAACTAGGTCTCTTTCCGTACCATATCTCATATGGTGTTTTATCAACTACTTTAGAAGGAACTCGATTTAGAGTGAAAGCTACAGTTTGTAATGCATAACCCCAAAAGGATAATGGAAGATCTGCATGACTCATCATAGATCGAACCATATCTAATAAGGTTCGATTTCTCCTTTCAGAAACTCCATTCCATTGTGGAGTTGCTGGTGGAGTCAATTGGGAGACAATCCCACAATTTCTAAGATGATCATCAAATTCTTGGCTTAAATATTCACCACCTCGATCTGATCGAAGTGTTTTGATAGTTTTACAAAGTTGATTCTGCACTTCATTTTGAAACATTCGAAACATCTCAAATGATTCAGCTTTATGTTTAATTAGATATACATAACCATATCTGCTGAAATCATCAGTAAATGTAATGAAGTACTGATAACCTCCTCTAGCCATTGTGTTTATAGGATCGCATACATCAGTATGTATTAGACCCAATAAATCACTTGCCCTTTCACTGTGTCCAGTAAAGGGACTTTTAGTCATCTTGCCTAGTAAACAAGATACGCACGTTTCATATGTTTCTAAATCAAATGAATCTAGAAGCCCATCTTTGTGGAGCTTCGTTATGCGTTTCTCGTTTATGTGCCCGAGACGACAATGCCAAAGATAGGTTTGATTACAGAAATGACAATTTCCTTCCTTTTCTTTTGGGTGTTTTGAAGCAGGAATAGGCTGGGGCTTGACTTGTTCCATAGGCTTTGCGACAGGGTGCCGCAACAGCAATGTTTGGCAACTTTAGCCTTGCCTTTGCCTTTCTTCTTCATTCCCTTTCCATTTTGGACCATCAACACATTACTAGAGGGTTTCTTGATATTTTGTTCAACAGTTTTGAGCATCAACTGCAACTCTGAAATTGAATTCTCCATATTATTCATATTGTAGTTCATCACAAATTTTGAGTAACTCTCTGGTAATGAATTCAGGATCAAATCCGTTGCCAACTCTTGGCTTATGGGAAATCCGAGTCTATCAAGCTGGTCAACATAGCCCTTCATCTTCAGAACATGAGGACTAACTGGCGCATCCTCAGTCATCTTGCAAGAATGCAGGTTCTTGACTGTCTCGAACCTTTCTTGCCTAGCTTGCTGTTGGAACATTTCCTTCAGCGTTATAGCCATGTCGTAGGCTTCCATTAGTTCCATGTCCTTCTGAAGTTCAGGAACCATAGTTGTCAGCATAATACATGCAACATCAGTAGAATCGTTGACATGCTTATTATGCGCATCCTTCACAGCTTTCGTAGCATTGGCTGGTGGGTCCTCATGGATTGGAGCATCCAGGACATACAACTTGCGTTCATGCTTAAGAACAATTCTCAAGTTTCTGAACCAGTCAAGAAAGTTAGTCCCAGATAGCTTATCCTTCTCAAGGATGGATCGCAGTGACAGGGGATTATTGTTACTTGAAGAGGCCATTGATCTTCAATAAAGATTATGCAAAGTTTATTTTAGTATAGAGGAATAGACTCCCACTAAATTAACAACCCTCCTAAAACATACTGTTTATTTAGGGGACTAAAATCCATATTTCACTTAATTCTATGACAACTATGGCATGAAACAAAGAACTAGATTATTTAGGTAGGTAACAGTTACCAATTACATCTTATGTAATTTTAGATACTTTTATGAGATACGGGACATCTTATGTCTTATCATGTTTTTTATCTCATCATGTGCCTAAAACTCAAAACTATTTTGATAGCTTTATTAAGTCGGACCATTTTAAACATTTAGGTAACTCTTACCCAACTTGTCTCACCAAGATAAAACAATACACCCAGCTATGGCTGAAACTATATTAGTGTGATCGAGGTCTTTGACAAGTGTTTAAAATGGATGGCACGAGACTTAAAATTTAATAGAGGGATTTTATTTAGTTTTAGTGATTTTTATGTAAACAATGAAATATCATATATTCTATTGATTTGTTCAATCACTAAACAATTTGGAAAATTTTTTACTGTTCACTAATAAAAGAATTTCCGTGTGCTAGGATTAGTTAGACGGTGGTCCCCCTGGCCGGTCAGCGGGCGGGGAACAGGGGGCAGCGCCCCTATTTTTTTTTTTTTTTTTTAGGAGACGAATCTCAATTCCGAAAATAAAATTCGCTATAGAAAATCATATTTTTCGCTGATTTTATTATCCTAAATTAACCCCTTAATTTATCCGAAATTAAGTCAATTAAAACATTTTAATTAACCCGGGCCCACATCTAACTAATCATCTTATCCTAATCCAATTAGGATTTAAGATATTTGAATCCTAGTATATCACCAATAACAAGATTCTTGATATTTATCTCCTATCCAATAGGGATAACGAAACCGATTTTGCTTATATCTCCTAATCTAATTTGTTATCTATCTTTATCAAATAGAAACTTCATAACATAATAGATATAACAAGATAAATAAATAATTTCGAAAATTAATTATTTATTTTGGATTTAAGATATTTGAATCCTAGTATATCACCAATAACAAGATTCTTGATATTTATCTCCTATCCAATAGGGATAACGAAACCGATTTTGCTTATATCTCCTAATCTAATTTGTTATCTATCTTTATTAAATAGAAACTTCATAACAGAATAGATATAACAAGATAAATAAATAATTTCGAAAATTAATTATTTATTTTGGATTTAAGATATTTGAATCCTAGTATATCACCACTGTTGGGTTTTGGGGTTCATACGCAGCGGAGATTACAAAACAATTTTGACAAAAACCCCAACAGATCCGAATCTAATTCCACTAAAAACGTTTAAACCAAGAAAACTTAATCATACCTCGGTCACATAATACCTTTCTGAAGGTTGATCTATCTCTAAGGCGCTGCCAACGACGAACGCCCTCTACCAGCAGTCCACACACGAAAGGCGGCCGAGATTCGAAGTGCTAGCTTCGAGAGAATACCAAACCTTTTGTTTCTTTCCAAAACGATCCAGAGCATACCAGAAAACCCTAGTTCGTTTCTTATACGTGTTTTAACTTAAAGCGTCTATTTATACAACCCTTGTATATAGACGGTTAAGTAAATTACACATATACCCCTACTTAAAGAAGTATAAGTGTAATACACCACAAGGACGTTTCAGTCACGAATTTTATCATATAAAATTCGTTTTTCTGAACCATCTTAAAATCTCGTAAAACCATTCTTAGTGTGCGACCCAATAGGCTCATACAACGTTGGCAGTGTACCAAAACTCATTTTGGTATACAAGTCATAAGCGGCCTCTAGCAAGACATTATGACTACCCAAGTTGTACGAATATCAAATCGATACAACCTAATCAATAATGTATATAACATCCTTTTGTCACACGATATCCTTTTGATCAAACATAAGGCATGGAATTGTCATCCAACATGTTCAATCGTACTAGTCTCGATCTCTAGGTAGACCGAAAACATCCAAGTGACATTGATCAATATCAATTCACTTAGACTAGGCCTTTTAACAGTCTAACACATCGAGGGATCCACTGGATATCTCTTTTATATGAGAGGGACAAATTCTATCTTGATTACACAACTTCATCACATTGCTCACACAGTAACCAATCACAACCTTTATAATCATCAGGTTAAAGACAACGTTTGATAGTGTCAAATCACCGTGTTCCTAATGTTGAAGTCTCTGGTAATCTCAAGTCAGAGGACTGAAAAAATATACCTATCATGAGAAACAACTATGACTTAATCCATGTGATGTTCTCATAGCGGGTCGGTCTAGTACTTTGTTCCCTAACAAGTACTCGTGATCTAGATTCGTATCCCTATACGTATAATCATCATATGATCATCAATCAAGACTCACACTAGTCTTAATTCATTATAGTTCACAGTATAATGATCGACTAGGGACATTTATGATATTTCTGTAAATACCCATGGATCTTATTATAATGTAAACATGCAAATTAATTATAATAAACAACAAATGAAATCCTCTATTTTATTAACTAAAGTATTCATAAAGACAGTTAATGGATTGACCTAGGGCACATGCCCCAACAAATTCTACTAAAAATTGGAACAAAAGTGGTGCACCACTAGAAAGGGCAAATAATTATTGACAACGAGAGCTCATAATTGTGACATTTTTTTGGTCATATATGAAAGATTATTTTGCCTAAATATTGTCATATATATACCCGAATATTTTTGTAATCTTTACCATGCCTTTGAAATCAAAGGCAAAATTATGAATTTTATCATTGAAAATGGCTCGATAAAATAGGTACATCGAAATGTGTTTAAATCGTGACCTAAATATGAGCTATGAGTTTATGTCTTGTGCATCATGCTACATGTATGTACATTATAATATAAAAATGAATATTTCTCGAATTCGAACTTAGTGGAGGCTAATGTTCAAGCAATATCTGGTACAACAATTTTATTGTTAACGCCTTATTTAGAATAAGTCTACTCAGAATAATAGAAAATTTATCTATATGAATATGATTTAATTTGAGTATAATATTATCGGCTTTAACTTCTAGAATATATAAGGCACATTAAAACGAATGTCGTCATAAATCAAATGACATTCATAATGTGAAAAGATCTATTTGATCGTCCAAAATCATCAATAATGCGAAAATATCGTAAATTTGCACGAACATCATTTATCGAACTGGGTCTTTTTTATCAGCTGGATATTATCTCAAGACAAATCAATAGGAGACTTATATTGATTTAACTCTCCATCAATCATATTATAAGATGCCTTGGATCCCTAATAGGGAATTTATTTATAGCAAGTTTTGCTAATTGTCGCTTTGATGAAATAATTCTCCCACCATTAGGGGGAGATATAAGCCAATTCAAAAGGAATGGTGTGAAATTGCTTGAAATGTATCAAATTGCATTAAATTTGTTGTATTACGATCCATGTATAAATTAATATGAACTTGAAGTTCAAAGGATCATTCAGTAGCAACAAGTTATGAATCAATTACTTGATACAAGTACTATATACAGAAGCGTGGCAATCATATGCTTCGACATTAAATGGTTCATATAGAAAACGATGTCCATGTGCAACAAAATGCACAAGATGTCTCACCTATGTGAACATGAGGGGGAGAATAAAAAATGAGTTATTGGTTAGTGTATTGCACTCTTTTTCCCTCTGCTATGATTTTATCCCACTGGTTTTCCTTGCAAGGTTTTTAATGAGGCAATTCTAACAATATTAAACTTTGCATCAAGATTGATTATTGTATTGCACTCTTTTCCTTTCGCTATATTTTATCCCACTGGGTTTTTCCTAGCAAGGCTTTTAATGAGGCAATCCTAACATTATTATACTCAATATAAAAAAAATTATGAGAGCAATTATTGTACTCTTTTTCCTATACTAGATTTTTTCCCACATGATTTTTCTAGTAGGGGTTTTAATGAGGCATTTATATTCTCTCTAAGTGTATCAATGTGTTGCACTCTTTTCCTTAGCTATGGTTTTGTCCTACTAGGTTTTGCTAGCAAGGTTTTTAATGAGGCAATCAACAAATATTATGCTACAAACAATATTATACTCTTTTTCTTGTACTAGATTTTTCTCCCATAGGATTCTTTCTAGCAGAAGTTTAACGAGACACATTCTTTCAACAAGTGTCATCTAAAAGGGAGTGTTATGGAATGGATGGACACTTGTGCATGTGGGTGACCACATTGTGAAGCATGGTTCTCACATTGAATTGTAACATCAAGCATGACTCTCACATTTCATGTAACTTGTAATCCTCTCCAATTTACACTAACCCTTCCATGTATTGTCTATGTTACTTGTGATGTATTGTATGACTTGTGGTGTATGTATAACTTGTACACATTGTATAAGTACAATTATCATTATCACCAAATGGCCTATATAAAGGGTGTCAACCCCATTGTAATCCACACACTAATGTTGGAATGGAAATCTCTACATTTCTTAACTCTAGCTCTCTTCTCTCTTGTCTCCTATTTTCTACTTGTTATAGTAGTTCTTAGTTTATGCCTTCTATGCTTAAGTCTCTAATAAGTCCAACTTAAGTTATAATCGGCTTACAACTTAGTTTACAACAAAAATGTATTACACATAACCTACCTATTATTGACACCTCACCACAACCCATCACTTTCAATCACACCACCACACCACACCATACATCCCACTTCACCGTACGTGCTCTCTCTATCTCTCTCTCATCTGCTCTCCTCATCAAATTCAAAATCGCTCTCTCTCATTTTGACCTTTTACTCCCAACTTTCTCAGCCTTCCATACCTCTCGCTCACGACCTCAAGCTCTCGACCTCTCCCTTTGTAATGGCCCGTTACCTTAAGCCGATAATTAGTACTCATCTAAATCTTAATTAACCCTAGTTAGGCACATGGTTAAGTCTGACATAACTCGATTAGCATGTGCGTGTGTTTGCATGATGATTTGCATTTTTTTTTTGGATTGTTTAATGAATTTTATAGGTTGTAGTATAATATACAATTTATATATAAGCCTATAATCGAGAAATATATAATTAAACAATAAATAGTCAGTACTCTAAGTGTGATGAGGGGGTTGCGAAATGAATGTGTACACCCGAGAATACTTGTAGGCATGTGTGGTGAACTTATTGGCGAGAAAATACACGAGATATACATATATATATATATTTGATATATAAATATATATTGAAAACTATAAAATAGTTTGAATTATATGGATTGTCAGATCGCCTCGAGAGGAGCATAAATGTTGATGGTGTCAACATGTGTGTCATCTTAAGGAGTGTCATGTTAGTACATCAATCATTCGATTAATCTCAAGATAGCGCGATGCGCATCTCGAGAAAAATCCATATATTTAAACTAAAAACCCCATACTTATCTCCATAATCGCTCATGAGAGAGAAAAAAGTAGATTTGAGGGTTTTGATTCTGATCTTGAGGAGTCAGTCAGGGAGTGGATTCAGTATGGATTGAGAAGCTTAAATGATTTGAAAGCTAGAGATCATCACTTTGGTAAGTTTAGTTTTTATGTTTTTGAAGTTCAATTTGATAGTAGTTGATGAAATCTTTATGAATTGTATTGTTTGATGATCGAAAATGGCTTGTTACCTCACTAGAGGGCATTCCTGATGAATTTTGGGAGTATTTGTTGTCGTCGTATGAATTTGTGGATGGAACAGTGGCTGCTACCCATGTACTATCGAGACAGTACAGGGTGGAGTAGAGGAGCGCGCTCCCTTCATCAGTGAATATGAACTAAGCTGCAAGAGCGCACTCCACTTACAGAGGGATCGCGCTCCAATCCCAGAAAACATCAGTATTGATGTAATTTGATGAGGAATTCTTGAAGACTTAGGGACTGAACTAGGGGTTCAAAATGTAGGGTATTGGAACTAAATTGATCATAAATGGTTTGTGATAGGTGTTAGACCCTCGGGAAAGCTTGAGTGCCCAAAAAGTTAAGAATTTGGATACGAAACTTTAACTGAGCTAAGTACGGATTCATTTATTTATCAATGTTGTCTGACTATCTTAGTATATATAGTTCATGTAGTTTATGGACTGAAATGGGGGACTATGTACACTGTGATGTTTTTAATTAAACGAAAAATGGTGTCTGATGTGATTCATAAAAGTAACTTCTGAAGACTAAACAAGGTTGAATACGATACATAGATGATCTCTCGGTCTATATGTAACACCTACTTAGTTAGATAGGTTACGTGGGTCACATATTTACTAGAGGGTTTCAGATAGAATCATTGGGCATTAATAGATTGATTAGACAACACATCGGCCAATATGTTGGTCTAGCAATCGCATTAATGACGTCAGTGAGTAATCGACCCTAGTTTTTTAAATAAAATGGGAATAACAGTGTAATAGTCATTGACAATTTGATTTGCATCCGTTATTTATTGAATTATATACTTTCCATATTCTTGTTAGTTAACATTGGTGCATATTGTATTGCATAATGTTCTTGATTATTATATGGAATGTTGATGGCTTTGTGAATCCTTATTTATTGAGTAAGTTGGAGCGCTTACCCTAAATTTAATATTTTAGGTTCGCAACCTAGCGTTTCAGCGAAAGGCAAAGAGAAGATTTAGGTGTCTTGTTGTTTTCTCTACGATGTAATGAACCTTCTTGTACTTATATACACTGTTTGATATATTTTATTGTATATAAACAAGTTTGGGAGGTTTGTAATCGAGGTTTTAGATTTTGATAAAATCTGTATTACCGTATATTGTTTAAATATCTAAAAAGTTTTAATTTTCCGCTATGTATACTTTGTATTATTTTAGGCTGGGTATTGCTCTAATTGGGATAGGGGATGCTACATCCTCGACCTCACTCGAATCTCTCACGACCTTCACCTCCCTCAAGCTCTCGCCTTTTTTTTTCTTCCCTCGTCGACACCTCCTCTTGGCCTAGGTAAGTGGCTATTTTTCCTTTTCGTGTTTTGAGGAAGAAGATGATATGTGCCTAATCTAGTATGAGATTTATGATTTCATACAAGTTTTACAAAAAACTGAAAAAAAAAGAAAGAAAGGGAAGAACCTGATGTGAAATTTGCATAGCAGGGTGGCAATGGAAATGGTGGCTAAGCCCACCGTCTATATATGTGTCTGTGTGTTTATATATATAATCATATCATATCAGTATAGATATAAAATTATATAAATATATATAAAGTATATATAAAGTACATGCAACATGAAATTTTTTAGAAAAGTAGGAATATGATTAAATAAATGAATAACAATCCAAAACTTATCAATTGGTTTGGGAAAAGGGGAATAAAGGTCAATTTGAGAAAAATCGGTCGACCCGAGATGCAACTAATGTGCCCACAACTCAAAATATTCCTTATTTCTAGAAATTGAAGTAAATAGAGTTAAAATGGAACCAAATAAATTATTATTTAAATTATGATTTGCATTAATAAATGTGCAATGATCTGAAGGTGTTTTTAAGGGGACTCACATCGAGATCGACCTTGTAATACATATATTACTTGAATAAAATACGAATAATCCTTGAAATGGAAATAATTAAGATAATTGAATGATTTAGGGAGTTCAAATGTGCCAGATGTAGAACGATAGTGAGGATCGACATTCGGGTGAGGTATCGACGTGATTTGAGGTAAGTAAATCAGTAAGAGTGTCAACATGATCTCTTATTCGTTTTATTGTTCTAAATTCACTGAAATGATGTTGTACCTAATTCTACTTCCTTCTCAAGTGACCTAGGGTCTAAGTGCCGTTGTCCACTAGCGGGCTAAGCAGTCGAGTAGCTCTAGTGGCTTTTCGTTGAGTTGCAAATCCATTGAGTTGAACATCCAATGTTGTCGTGGCTTCTTTTAGGACTCACTTCCATCGCGGCTGAGCATCCGGTAGTGATTGTGTCTCCCTTTGGAATCTACTCGGACTGTGGCTCAGGTGAGTTTGCAGTGATCGAATGGTTAGTGTTACGGTCAAAGTGGTACGAGGCCCGCCGTACCAGCTGGTGTTAGGATCACTTCGTCACCTATCATTTGTTTCCAGTCACTTAATTTTATCGTTATTCTTTTTTAGTCCGCCTATCATGCATTCTACTGTCTTATTTCGCATTTATTTTTCATTTCCCGCGTGATTTAGAGATTATCGATTATTTATTATCTGAAATACTGTTGAACCTCATTTGAATTTACTCACAGGGATTGTCTCTTTTTGGTGACAATTGCAGGTCCCTCGAGTAGTAAGGGAAATGAGCCCATGATTGGTGACTATCTCTGAGTTTCCTTCAAAGCACGCTCCACTCTCTTACTCGTTGTTGGTCATTTTTGATATTTTGGTTGTAATTACTCTATATAAAGGTGTTTTTTAAACTTAAGGTTATTTTGGGTTGTGTGACACATTTGATACATATATATGGATGTTTTCCACACTTGTCACCGGTTATATATATGAGATCTACTTTGCAGGGTTTTCACACATAGGGTTGTCTCGTCGTCGTGACATTTTTAAATTATTGTCGCTTTGATGATTTATTCCGCTGCATAATTTATTTAAACTTGCAAAATTTACTAATAACTCTGATAAGTGACCAAACGATGAATAACTTGAATAAAAGGTTGACTAGGCATGCGATGACTCCACATGAGTTGACTGGGTGTTAACGTAGGTCTAGTGTCGGACGAGGCCCGATTTGTAGGAACTGGGGGCCGTCACAGTTGATATCAGAGCTTAGGATAAATGAACCTTGTGATCAAATAAATTATGCGCAAGGTTGATACCTTAATTCTTGATAAGCCCACATCTCGACTAAATTGTAAACACAAATTTTAGAGTTAAGGCGTCAAAGAAATTATTGTTGAAACTCTGTGATCCTAACTTAGAGCCTTAATTAGTTGGGAAGTGAGGTGAGTCGGGGAATAATAAAAATTTAAATTATATGAATTAAGTGTTGATTGTATTACATAATATACCAATAACTATATAAACAAATTAAGGGTCTTAACCTACAATTACAGACCGCCATAGCTGATCAGCCAGACACCGGTGAGCATACTGGAGACGCAGCTCCCCGTTATATCGACGTCAATGATTTTTTGGCATTGACACGCAGGTTAAGTCTCAGGATCGTCGATTGGACGAGATTTGTCTATTATCAAGGGGTAGACGATGCAGTCACCATCATCTTCTACACCTATAGCAGCTCCGACACAAGACACAAGTGCACCAATTTTTCAGGCTACTTCGTCGCCACATACGTCTATAGGACCAGCAGCACCAGTTATTGCTGAAATCCCTATGCTACACAAGTCAGCACACTAGCAGTTTTGGCGCCAACCGAAAGAGTTACTAGCTTTGATTTGACCGTTGAGACCATATTGACTAGGGAGTACGATAGGTACAATCTGAAGAAATTCAGTAGAGATTTTGATGTGTTAGAGGCAGAGAAGTTCATTAAGAGTCACGAGAAGATTCAAAGACTCTTGAGGTTGGATGACAGTATGAAGTCTGGTTTGGTGACTTTTTCCTCATCGGGAGATGCAAACACTTGGTGGACTAATTTGGTAGCCACCCAAGGAAAGCCGAAGATATAGAAAAATTTAAGAAATTGTTCAACCAGAAGTTCTTCCCACCCTCAGTAAGGATCACCAAAAGGTCAGAATTCATGCATATCCGACAGAGGTTAGGAGAGTTTGTGATTCAGTATATGCGGAGATTCCAGTAGTTGTTGCAGTTTGTTGATGGAGTGGTAGACATAGACAACGACTAGGTCCACTTCTTCTATGAGGGGTTGTCAGACCCCACCTAATTGGGCATCTGACTGGCTTAGATTACCTTAATCCCTTGATAATCTAGCAGCCTTAACCTCTCCATCATATAAATAATTAAAAATAAGATCTTCTAATCCTCAATTATAAAATATTATAAATCACTAAGGATTCCAAAGTAAATCATAAACCTCAAAGTTCGTTTACATTGATTACATTATCCTATAATTTCGTAAATTTTTTTTGATAGCATCTCCTCTATTTTTAAGCCTACACTGAAAATCTCGGCCTTCAAAAATCTTTAACAAATCCTGCTCAGCTTTGATATAAATACCGAAGGACTCACAATCTACCCGTAACAGTATATATTGCATTAAAAAAACTATATTTTCATTCTAACCTGATATAAAGTATTAAAAATTTTAAAATGTCATTACCTTAATTCCAAAGTTATTTCAATTCATCCCGAAATTGTTCCAGCCATTCCAAATGACATCCTAATCACACTCGAACTCAAAAACCCATTTATACAATATAATATATTCAAATTATACATACAAAGAGATAAAGGAAACAGTCGAAAAACTTTTCGTTTCCCTTGTTGACGCTATATCCAGTCACTATCCAATTATAAAAATTTGATAATATCAGATAAGTAAGTCTCATACTATCCAATACACCTATAATAATCAGATGTATAATAATCCAAGAGATTAAACAAGAAATATAATCTGGGGAATTTAAATACAACCGTGAATCCATCCCCTTTTTGTTATCCGACCACAATCATATACGACCACAATCAGATATGTTCTCCGAAAGTAGTAAGTAAACAATAATAAGGACTCATGCACGAAGAGAATAACCGAACGAGTCTCGTTCCTCGAGTTTATCCAAGTATGATATGGTTCAACGTGATCTCATGATAATCATGTGATGCAAAGTATCAGTGACTCTAGCCTTTCAAGCATAATATAATGTTTTATAACCAGGATATAGCCTACTTTATAAGGAGACTCGAATCGCCTTATCCTCCCAAGCCTTGTATGCATGTACAACAAAAATGCAATATCAAGGATCAATGCAATTTATAAGAAATTATAATCATATAATGTAAATGTTACCCTTACAAACAACCAACTTCAAGCTAAGTTCTTGGGCTTCCCGAAGCGTTGGATCATCTTGAAAATGCTTCCAATAACTTTTCAGAATACCAATTATATTATGGGTCAGGCTTATAGGGAAACCATATCACGAAACCCAATGAAAACTGCGGTCAAAATACGCTTGAGAACAGTTTCCAAAAATATTAATTTATATAACGGTTTCAACAACTTTCAACTAGTCAATTTTGGGTAGCTTTTTATCCTTGAAAACCTCAATATTTGTTATGATGACCTAAAAGTAACTTGTACTACTCATGTCCTAATTTTCGTTGAGCCAAGAACACCCAAATCGGATCACCGACGAAGATATTATGGATTTTCCCATATAGCCTGTCAATTAGGTAAACTTTAATTATTTTGAACTGAAAAGCTTTCCAAAGTAATATTTTCACAATTAAATCCTCAAAACTCCACAATAAATGCCACAAAACCACTCGATAACAACACAAAATATTTCTACAACTCGTGGAGTCAGATTTTATCAAAATCAATGATCAATTCATCCAGAAACCTAATATAAATCAATATCAACAATTACGACATCTCCAAAATAGTTATCAACTGAATTGCATTAGTTCACATCTTTAAAACCCTAACCCACGTCGATGGAATTTATCACAAATTGATGCAAATCAATCCAATATACCAATTAACAACAATTAATACCAATTTCTATCGAAACCCCATGAAAGAAATCGAAAAATCGCTCGAATTCAAATTGAATTGTGGAAAATGCATGACATTGAGAATTTACCAAATTGCGAGCCGAATATCTCATTTCCAATTTGAAAATTAAGCTCGAACTGACCGTCTTGCGACGCTCTATAGTTTTACAGAAAAAACAGGTGAAAATCGGACATCAGGAGCTCGCGGATCGAAAAACTGAATTGAGAGGGTTATGTTTTGAAAGAATGAAATGTTTTGCTCAACGTTTCTAATGAAATGATTTGATTTTTTTATATATATTTATATATAAATCCTCAGCTGCTTGTCAGCAGCTCAATTTTTTTATTAATTCCATAACATCCATATTTTGACGTAATTTGACTTCTGGCGCCCGTTTTCGATCCGATTTTTTACCAAATTGAATCAAACTCTCGAAAAAATAGTCTATCTTCATGAAACGTCCATAACACTAGTTTTGGTCACAATAAAACTCTTAAAATCTTAACTTTGTCTATGACATACAGAACCCTTATAGACCAACACTATTGCTATACTTTGTCAAACTTACACAAATTTGGACCCAATCTTAACCTCAACTACTGTCAACCGACACAAAACTCAAAACAAGATCTCGCACAAACTTCGTCTCAATTCACACTAACTCTGATTACGACTTACACGCAAATCGAGATGTGTATACACCTCACCAACCGCCACCAAATCGTCCAACAATTTTAACTCCTCGATACCCATGCTACGCGTATATCGAGACGCATCCAATGTATATATTTTTTACTTAATTCAAACTATAGGATTGATTTATATATTTATATATAAATTATATTATATATGAATACATATACACCTATATATTCGCGGCTATAAATTCGCCACGCGAGCCAACGACTATCCTCGAGCGTGCACACTATTGTACATCCCACGCATGTCACCCTCGACTCCGCAAGTCACTAGACGCCCACCAATTTATTTATTATTTTATTTAATTTTGTGATTATCTTTTCAATTTACTTCTAAATAAATCCTCGAAAATACTCTTATTTTGCCAAAAGTTGGAGAATTTATCAAAGCATTCCAAAAATTCCAAATAACTGGTTTGACACGCAAATCGAGGTGTGGGACCCACGTCATCTCGTTAAGTCCGTTTAAATAGAGAAATTCAAAATTTTAAACTTAATTACAATTATTTTTCGCGAAATTCGAAATGATAGTTTAGGTAAACGTTTGAACTATCTCACACTCATTTCAACACGTATCTTGAGATAATACCGAAATTACCAAAATTGGAGAAAATTCTCTAACGCGCTCCGAAACTCACGGACATCATGTATACACTCCACTAGACTCTATTTCGCGTTGAAATAGTGTATAATACACAAATATGCACAAAGCATACAAAAATAATATTAAAATTTATGATCTCCGATCCGTAACATATGGGTCCTACCTCTGATACCTAAATTCCAAATTAAATATGAAAATACTTAATCAGCTGCCTAATCAAGTTTATAAAATTCTCAGATGTCACAATCTTCCCAACTAATAAAAAATTTCGTCCTTGAAATTTAAACGTTCAAGTTACTGAACCAAAAGAGATATGAGAAAATGATTCTTCATATATAACTCTTTTAATCCAAACCTGTAAAACCATTTCCAAGGTGAACCATTAAGTGGACCTAATCACCTTCGTTGTATTCAACAACTCAGTGGTAGAGATGATAATCAATTAACTTTTTATTTTCCAACATCTTTGGTTTAATCAAAAGTTATATCAGTTACTTTGCTAATCTTGGCAACTTGTGAATTTCTGACGAGTCAACCAGTCAACTTTGTGGAATATCCGATAACCTTACTTCATTTCTCATCCCAAACCTTGAATCTCATTCAAGTATCAATACATAGTAAGACCTAACCTATCTTGCTTTTCATAACACAATTCTCATTCTAACCTGAATATTATTCCACAAATCGTTGATAATTCTTTTCATATCCACCACAACTTTGGTACACATCTCAGTTTACTTTCTCATCACTAACCATCCCTTTTTATTCAATTACCAACCAACTAACTCTTAGACTATCATCAATCTAAAATTACGTATTGATGAAAATAATATTTGAGCACAACATTTGATACTAAGTAGAGTTGCGTGTCTATCTGACCATCACCATTCCAACGTTCCCCACCAGAAACTTGAAATTACATAAGTCATCTCATGACTATAGATCTCATAAACATATGTCATCCCACAACAAGAGATCTCAAATTCCTAATCCGATCAGAAATAGAAACCCAACACATCGTGCAACTCTCACTCATTCTCTAAGTGCATACTTACAATATTATTTAGATTATGGACTAGAAAGCAATTACCAATTTCAACTCCTCAGTCAATTCACTTAACTTCTTTTTTGATTGGTTAGAAAATTATCGACTTTTCTAACTTCGTCAAATCATTCTCTAATAATGATTTCATCAAGAACCTCATTCATTTCACTTAACTGAGACTTCCCACACACCCACGTCTTAATCGCTTACTATTCACCAACTTCTTTCATTGCCTAAATAGCGACAATTATCCTTAACTTGAGTAGACATACATTTCTAAATAGAGAAATCAACATATTTGATGATAATACTCTCATAGTATAACTTTTAACTTGAATATTATACAAGTTGCGAATGTGTTATTTCTCTTTTTCTCTACTCAATACGATGGAAGAATATTCAATTCTTCAAACACACCAAGTCAGATATATTGTCCTCTATTCAGCATTTTTAACCAATAAGAATACTACTAATAAATTGAGCTGTAAATCACGCATTTTTCTTCATTTCATTTATATCATCACCAATATAAAAGCATCTTACATCATCTCCAATTTACAATTACTAGTGCTTTAGACTTCACCACTGACTACTTATGTGATGACCCAAAAATCCAAAATATCCACAAAGGGTAAAGTAGTAATTTGATTTGGGTTAAAATCAAACCCTAAAAACCCTATATATTTATTATAATTTAGTGAGCCACCCTAATACACTAATTATCTCAACACAAATCAACCAGGGACTTAGAGGGAGATCGTGAAGAGGATTGGAAAGGGAAAAACAAGCACGTGTACTCGAAAGAACATCAAGTAGGTAAGCTTTTATTTTTCCTAGCATCCATTAATGGTGAATATCACATTTTCCTATGTTTTGATAATTATTAGTTGTGAATCTTGGGGCACAACCACCAATTAATGGAGGGCTCGTGTTCTAATAACCCAAATCGAGTTTGGAACCCCCTTTTGAGGAGATGGAAAGATTTCGGCACGTGAAATCGTACCACAAAGCGACGTCGATCAACACATCACCGTCGGTGAAGGGCGGCAGTGGCACTGCCGCCGGTGTCGTAATGGCACTACCGCCGGCGGAGAGGGGGAAAGGCCTCCAAGTGGGTCCCACCCTAAAATCCCACACCAACTCTCAGGTAGAACGCCCGAGAAGGTGAGGGATGGGGGAACATTTGCTCCCCCGTGCGCACGAAGGGGCTATGGCCCCTGAAACAAAAAATGTTAATTAACTAATAATAAAATAAAGTAAAAATGAAAAACAAAACAAAAGAAATAAAGTATAGATATTATATATGTATATAAACACATAAAAATAATATGCTCCAAATGTGGCGCACATTTGAGCCCGAGGGAAAGTTGGGGCGAGCCCCCTCCCTCGACCCTCTCCAGGCGACGAGGGACCCGCGGGAACCACACTAGTAGCCCCCACTCAAAGTAATTAAATAATAATTAATCTTGAATTTTGAATCGTTAAATAATGTGACTGTTTAAATGTGTCTAGATTCGCAAGGAGGTTCACATCGAGCCCCGAACGTGCGAGGTCGATCGAGGGAGTTTAGCTCGGCGTGTCGAGGTAAGTAGGGAGCTCCGCTCATTTATTAAATATTGCTTGCTACTAGTATATTTAGAATTCATGATTTTAACTAAAGGACTTGGGATGGGGTTATTACCTACCTTGTTTGACTTCATGTTTGCCCTCTTAGGGAGTCATAGTCATATGGTGGAACCAAGTCACCTTACATATTTAAGGGCCTTTTGGGGAGCCATAGTAACGCGGTGGAACCAAGTCACCAATTTCTGCAAGGGCCTCTTGGG
This sequence comes from Stephania cephalantha, assembly GCA_039657325.1. Classification (NCBI taxonomy): domain Eukaryota; kingdom Viridiplantae; phylum Streptophyta; class Magnoliopsida; order Ranunculales; family Menispermaceae; genus Stephania; species Stephania cephalantha. The sequence continues at coordinate 8,274,574 of CM077573.1, read as the reverse complement.
GAATCGTGGATGCACAATGGAACCAAGTCACCCGGGCCTCTTGAGGAGTCGTGAACACACGGTGGAATCAAGTCACCCACTCGTATTTATTATATTATGATGATTGGTCAACAAGGAGAAGTAATGACAAATGAGACAATGGATTTGCATTTATATCTATTACATTCTATGTATCTCTCTTGTAACCCCTTTGCATGCAAAAGTTGATTTTCTTATGTTTTATAACTCTTGAAACTCCCTATCATTGCTTAAGTTGCATTATAAATATGATATGCTTACTCCTTGTGGGAGTTGATGTCATGCTTCATATTTCAATGCTATCTTGATTTTTAAATGCATGCTACCTTTATTTTGCATTATAGGTATTACTTGCAGGTTTAATATTTGAGCGTAGTTCTTCTCTTATTGGCTATGTTGGTTCTTTAGCTTACCCCACTTACACTACAAGTTCATCTATGAGTGCGATAGATCGTGGCAAGGGGAAGACCATTGTTTGAAGTCTCCTTGCAGCGTGAGCCTTTTATGATATATCTACTATTTATTTTGAAAACTTTTAATGAGGGTTGCAACCTAAACAAGTATGTTGGGTAGTTAAACCTTTCTTTAGTTAGTTGGATACATTTATAAATATTTGAAGGTTATGGAGATTTTATATTGTTTGATTTGCTTAGGTGAGTCTGAGAAACTTGATGGTTGGGGTTATGTGACATATGGTATTTATTGAAATTCAAGTTTTGTATTCTTTTGTCATATTGTCTATATGTTATTCCGCAGGTTGTTTAGGTGTGCCAGACCGTTATTTGGGCATGGTTCAGATATTGGGCCTAATTGGCATTCTGGGCAGCGCGACCCGACCCTTGGTCAGGGAAGGGTCGTTTCAGTTTATATCAGAGCTAGGGATTAGAACCTAGGGAAACGTTTGGTTAGTTGAACCTAAGTTTTTTGAGCCTTTAAGATTTAAAGGTCAAGTTTTAGTTAGACGAATCAATGGTATGGGACATTGGCTCATAGTCAACTTAACACACATAAATGAGGAATTTTGGTATGGGATGGGATAAAAGAAATCTAACAAAAGATTTATTATATTGATTATTGGTTGCCTTGTATATATGAATATATCGTTAGATATATAGATAATTGTCTTCCCTATTAGTCTAAGTGTCTCTGACGGCTTCCACGAACGGATAAGGAACTTGAGTTCCACGAGACAATGGAGGGAATGACAATGAAAGGCGCCAGAAAATCGAAGCAAACCCCTTGGGAGAGAGCCCACATGCGCTTCAAGTGTTATTTGCAACGACTACTATGAAAATGAATAATTAAACAAGAATCATAAGACTTGAAAGGGCAGTGAGACGCCACGCTACATATGCAAAAGGGAGTAGTGACGTGGTCACCCTTTAGATAAGCAACTCTGACTCTTGAAATTCTAATAAGATGGTTAAAATTCATAATACATGTTTAAAAGAAGTTAATGATTATAGCAAGGATGCCAATGAGTCTTGGTCATAAATAAATCAAGTTAAGATAGTTTGGCTATGAAGCTAAACTTGAAAACTTAATTCGAGATAGGGAGGACACATGCACTTTAAAACGTCCAACTTAATTAAGGATGTGAATAATTGGTCTATAATTCGACTAAAAGGTCAATACTATAATCGATTTTTTGTTATTTTATGTAATCTATTTTCCTCGAAAAAAATTATTTTTCGACTATATTGGATCATGATTTTTGCGTTGATCTGAGTTGATATTTATCACACTTTCATGAAGTTTTAAGGAAGAACTTGTTTTACAAGTTTTGAAAAACGTAAGAAAGTATAAAAGGAAATGACTCATTTTCCTTAGTGTTAAAAAAATGAAAATGGAGTGAATAAACTTCTATGCATTTCAAAAAAAAGACACACACACACACATTGTCGTAATTTTGCTCGAAATCTATACTAAGTGATTTGTATCATTGAGATGGGATGAACTCGACTTATGAGTTTTCAACTCGTCGTGAGAATCTGAAAGGCTATTTAAATAAAATGAAGAATCTTGAAATGAGTTTTGCAAATGTAGTTGAGATTTCTTGGATGATTGAATTTAAGACAATTCAAACCTAATTCGGCTGTACGAAAGAGTTTTTTATTGAATTTGAAGTTCGACTTAATGAAATGCAAAGTAACAATTTGGACCCAAACTATCATCCAATGAACAAATACAAGAAAAAAAAACCTTTGTATGGTGTTATGATCTATGTTTTTTAAAATTGCATCAACCAAATTGATTTAAAAAGGTGTTTACAGTCACCTGAAATGCGAGGATAGTATTATATTCTTCGGTGAAAATAACTCTATTTTGAGAATATGGTTTTTGATGAAAACAAAAGACTTTGAAAAGTTTTGATTTGGATTTGACATATAGGTAATTGAATCACCTTACTCAAGTTTTGATCGACCTTATGTAAAAAAGAAAGTTACATCTAAACCAATATTCGATGAGTTGAATATCAAAATTGAGGAATCCTAAAATGAGAGTTAATGAGAAATATAAGTACATGACATATCGATTAATAAATAAGAAGTTAAAGAGTACCTCAAAACAACTTAATGAGAAAACCCGGTGAACACAAAATGTCAAATTAGTACCCTCGAAGATAGGCGAGATTACTAAAATTGATGATCCCAAGTCAAGGAATATTCTCAGTGAATTTTCATGTGTGAAGATCACGTTGCCAAATAGAAATTGTAGATGTTGTAAGGACTCCGGATTCGAGATTAAGATGATGTAAATTAAAGGCAATCGACATAAGGAAAAATTGTTCTAATTTGACTAGAAGTGAGTTGACTCATAAAATTGGGGATACCAAAATTTGATAAATCGTTTGCGAAATAATGTTAGGTACATAGCCATAACTGAGAAAGTAAGGAATGCCTCAAAACTAAATGCTTTATATGACTAAGTGGTTGTACAATTTGAAGGGTGTCGATCAATGTAAATGATGTCGTAATACAATCAATGATAGGTGCTGAATCATTAAAATTGGGGATACCAACTAAAAGAATATCGTTAGTATGATTGTTCGATAATGGGCACATGAACTAACATCTATTGAGGCAAAGTGGAACCTACCATGATTGTAAAGGTAGTTGAATGAAAATAATGTCGAGGAATAAATAATGTAACTAAAACCACCTAACCTAAGTCAATGGTGAGTTGATTCTTTAAAATTGGGGATCTTAAGATAGGATCCACCTGTGGGGAAACAAGTAAGTTAATAGGTGGTGTGAAAAAATTATGAATTCAAGAAAGAAAACACTTACTACGATAGCTGTTTGTAGTCGTACGATTTGCAAGGGGAATACCCTATTTTAGAATTTAAAATTTCAAATCGAAAAGATGACGTCATGAGAAATAATGAAAATCACATGTGGAAAGTAACTCGGAGTTTCTCGGTAAGAGAGAATGTTACGTTAAGAGCTGGACTACTAAACTAAATGGTTTTAGAGAGAAATAAAGGATCAAACCAATAATGGGTTGACAATTTAAAATTGGGGATCCTAGGTTAGGATCGACTCCCAATAAAGTTTATACGGCGTAACATGAACAATGCAATAACTAGCAAGGATGAGAAGATATCTTAAGGTAGTTATGAAATATGCATCTCTAGGTGGGGATGAGATCTTCTAAATTTGACACCATTATGAATTGGTAAACAAAGGTTTTGCTAGCACTTGATAGCCCGAGGATTTAGTGAAAATTCCAAAGTGAAAATCCTAACTGAACGGTATAAGAGAACTTGAAATGCAACATAAATGGGAAAGCGATAGGTGTACAAAGACGACCAAGTGTTGAGGATATTGACAAGTGGCGAGAGGCACAAAATATTAAAGGGTGACACCTTAATTAGTAACAATATAAAAGTTTAAAACCATAACCGATTACGTTGGTAAAGTAGACTCGAACATTTTTTCGGATAAAAGCAAAATTTGTGAACGCATATAATTTTGAAGTTGGGGTTCCTTTAGTTCAAAGTTTTAAATGGCATGACGTGCAAGTTACACTCGTCTAAGTACTAGGTGCATAATCGTGTACATTTATGAAGTATCCGAAGAACAAATAAAAAGTGCGACAATAGTAATGCACATAAGCAACAAATTGAAATGTTGAGGGAGAATTATGAACTTAAAATAATTGGATTGTAGTAAGTTACGAGTCATTAATGACCCAAGGTATGAGTTATATATTCTCAAGAAACGACATGGAAGTTAAAACACCACTGATTTCTTAGTGAGAGAAGTTATAAAATAAACTATAAGAGCTAAGAGTTAGCTCAAGATTACGATAAGAGACGATTGTCTAATAAATGTGAACTTTGACAACGCCAAAAGAATTTAAAACGGATACCCAGGATCCCGATAGTTGATTAGTACGAGGATACGGTACGACGAGTCTCTATAAATTTGAGTGATTATAATAGGAGACTTTGGTATGAAACAAAAATTACGATGTAATAAAATGCATACAAATGAGTATCAAAAGCCGCTTAGGGATAGTGACGATGATGATTATTCCACAGCTTACATAGGGTGGAAGCTTGGTGTGTAAGTAAATGGCTAAATGTGACGGAGAAATTACGGGATGGACCGTTGGTCAAGAGTTGACTTGAATTATGAACAAACAAAAAATTAACGTTGATAAACAAGTAATAAAAATAATGTTAAAGTATAATCCCAAAAAGGAATAATATGACTGCTCATTTGTAGCCTCCACAAATAAGTCGCACGGACATGATTCATTGATGTGTAACTGGGATGGTGACAGAGATGGTGTGCTAGTGTTCATATTATAGCAGACAGCTATCCTTGTTCCTACTACAAGTTGGCGGTATAGATTTGTTGCCAAATAGGCAGAGATACTTTTCGACACAGATAGACACCAAATCACATCTCAGTATGGTTATCTTTACTTGTTGGTTAAACGATGTGTCTGCACGTAGCTACTTCGGGGGAGGTTACAAATGAATACTCAGAAATACGTAATAATACAAGGACTTGGGCAGGAAGCTAAGATATAATGATTCTATTGGGGCTCATATAAGGCCGACATTGTGAGTTTCGGTATGTGGGATGAAAATGAGGCTACTGAGAAGTTAGAGTCAATAGTAAGATTTTATTTCATGAGGGGTACGAGTAGATTTTTTAGGTGCAGATTTGCATCAGTTAAAAAAAGGGTCGTAAAAGAAATCATTACGAATGGACACATCAGGCTACTGGTGTGCCTTACTTTTACTTTCGAGGACGAAAGTTCTTTAAAATTGGGGATGTTGTGGCGACCTAAAAATCCAAAATACCTATAAAGGGTAAAGTAGTAATTTGATTTGGGTTAAAATCAAACCCTAAAAACTCTATATATATTTATTATAATTTAGTGAGCCACCCTAATACACCAATTATCTCAACACAAATCAACCAGGGAGTTAGAGGGAGATCCTGAGGAGGATTGGAAAGGGAAAAAGAAGCACGTGTACTCGAAAGAACATCAAGCAGGTAAGCTTTTATTTTTCCTAGCATCCATTAATGATGAATATCACATTTTTCTATGTTTTGATAATTATTAGTGGTGAATCTTGGGGCACAACCACCAATTAATGGAGGGCTCGTGTTCTAAAAACCCAAACCGAGTTTGGAACCCCTTTTTGAGGAGATGGAAAGATTTCGGCATGCGAAATCGCGCCACGAAACGACGTCGATCAAAGCATCACCGTTGGTGAAGGGCGATAGAGGCACTACTGCAGGCGTCGGTGCGCCGCTGCCGGAGAGGGGAAAAGGCCTCCATGTGGGCCCCACCCCAAAATCCCCCACCAACTCTCGGGGAGAACGCCCGAGAAGGTGAGGGATGGGGGGAGCATTTGCTCCCCTGTGCCACGTACTAGGGGCCATGGCCCCTGAAACAAAAAAATATTAATTAACTAATTATATATACTAAATATATATAATAAAATAAAGTAAAAGTGAAAAATAAAAGAAAATAAATAAAGTATAGATATTATATATGTATATAAACACATAAAAATAATATGCTCCAAATGTGGCGCACACTTGAACCCGAGGGAAAGTTGAGGCGAGCCCCCACCCTCGACCCTCTCATAGGCGACGGGGGACCCGCGGGAACCACACTATTGGGCCCTACTCGAAGTAATTAAATAATAATTAATTTTGGATTTCGAATCTTCGAATAATGTGACTGTTTAAATGTGTCTAGATTCGCAAGGAGGTTCACATTGAGCCCCGAGCGTGCGAGGTCAACCGAGAGAGTTTAGCTTGGCGAGTCAAGGTAAATGGGGAGCTTTGCTCATTTATTAAATATGGCTTGCTACTAGTATATTTAGAATGCATAGTTTTAACTAAAGGACTTGGGATGAGGTTATTACCTACCTTGTTTGACTTCATGTTAGGCCTCTTGGGGAGCCATAGTCATATGGTGGAGCCAAGTCACCTTACATGTTTAAGGGCCTCTTGGGGAGTCGTAATAACACGGTGGAACTAAGTCACCCATTTCTGCAAGGGCCTCTTAGGGAGTCGTGGATGCACGATGGAACCAAGTCACCCGGGCCTCTTGAGGAGCCGTGGACGCACGGTGGAATCAAGTCACCCACGCATATTTGTTATATTATGATGATTGGTCAACAAGGGGAGGTAATGACAAATGAGACAATGGACTTGCATTTATATCTATTACATTCTATGTATATCTCTTGTAACCCCTTTGCATGCAAAAGTTGATTTTCTTATGTTTTATAACTCTTGAAACTCCCTATCACTGCTTAAGTTGCTTTATAAATATGATATGCTTACTCCTTGTGGGAATTGATGTCATGCTTCAGATTTCAATGCTATCTTGATTTTTAAATGCATGCTACCTTTATTTTGCTTTATATATATTACTTGCATGTTTAATATTTGAGCGTAGTTCTTCTCTTATTGGGCTCTGTTGGTTCTTTAGCTCACCCCACTTACACTATAGGTTCATCTACGAGTGCGATAGATCGTGCCAAGGGGAAGACCATTATTTGAAGTCTCCTTGCAGCGTGAGCCTTTTATGATATATCTACTATTTGTTTTGAAAACTATTAATGAGGGTTGCAACCTAAACAAGTCTGTTGGGTAGTTAAACCTTTCTTTAGTTAGTTGGATACATTTATAAATATTTGAAGGTTATGGAGATTTTATATTGTTTGATTTGCTTAGGTGAGTCTGAGATACTTGATGGTTGGGGTTATGTGACATATGGTATTTATTGAAATTCAAATTTTGTATTCTTTTGTCATATTGTCTATATGTTATTCCGCAGATTGTTTAGGCGTGCCAGACCGTTATTTGGGCATGGTTCATATATTGGGCCTAATTCGACCCGGCCCTTGGTCGGGGGTCGTTTAAACTAGGTGGTGTAGCACTGCAATTGATACAATGTACAATATTTTCACTAATATTAGTTGTACACTACTTTGGATCAAAACTTTAACATTCGAAGTTTAACTCCTTGTAAGATCATTGTGAAGATATATCAAGTTCTATCAAACTTATAGTTTGATATTCTAATTTGATCGGGACTTGTTAACTTGAAATTTTCATTTTCATACAAATGCGAGAATGAAATGACCATTTAGTTGCCTATAATTCAGCCTCCAATTGACTCCAACGAAACTTCATAGACTCTTTTATACCGGCTGTCATCAATTCATTTGATTATTCAAAGAGTGGTGGACGCGTCACACCGATCTTCTACACCGTGAATGAATCATGATTATGAAATGAAGTTACTTAGACTTTTGGTCATGCACAACTACTCCAGTGCCTTACCTTGACTAAACGAGTCCGTCCGTGTCACTTCCAACAGTCACAAGTCATCTCAACATCTCATTTTATTTTATACATTGAGTCTATTCCGTTTAGTTTTTTTCAATCTTAGCTATTCCCACATTGATCTCGATCTTAGTCCCTTTACAAACTTACCACGACATCCGCTCAACAACCAGGCCACTTACAACTCCTTAATCCTGACTTAGAATAATAATTTACATCTTTTCTCTTTTCGAGAATATAGCTAAGGACGATGTGACTTCTTATAGTCACTCACTCAATTGAAGTCTTCCTTAGCTATTCTTCATTCGAAACAAAGAAACTTTGTGACTCAAACAGTTAAACTATTTGTTATTGCCTCTTGTTATTTCCATTAGTCTCAAATATCTCGAATTTTCTTTTTCTCAAAAAGAAATTCGGTACCTTTCAAGAGACTATGCAAGATAACTTTGTATTTTATTATTCATCAAATTACTTTTGAAGAATTCACCTTTCCACTTTTATTCAACTGAAGAGATATAAGAATTTGAATTTTCAAACTCCGATTAACTTAATGACTAATGAAATTCTTAAAGGATGCTATTTCAATACTTCAAGTTCTACAAATAGAAATTCTCGCAATATAGGAGCTTATATTGACGTCCTATACAAATCACTTATTGATTCTCAATCAGTACGTCTATCACTTCATTGATTATATTTTAGGTTGTAGTTGTAAGCATCATCACTTAATGTCATAAGAAGTGATTATTAGGTAATTTGAATCTCAAAACACAATCACTTGTGTTGATGGTTAATAACTAATCCAAGCTATTATTAGACCATTTTCCCTAATACCTTAACTTCAAACGTGTTGATCTTATCACTACGATTTGCATTTTCAAGTTAGAAATCTCACTGATCTTTGTTTCATAACAACACCTAATTCGGTGTTAACAAAATAATACTTCTAAATTGTATATTTTCATTCATTTTATCAGTGTTTTGTTTGATTCATAGAACCACTATACTCAACGTCACTTATGGATAAATAATTTGAGTAATAAACAATCAAAGTTTTCATTACTTCTATATAGAAGTCGTTTGATTGTTTTAAAATATGGTTCTATTCCATTTTTTTCATTTGACGTTTTGTTTCGAAAAGAAGAGAATACTTGCACTTGACATTTTATTTTCTTAGAAACCGCCTTTGACAACTTGACTGATCCAATCACAATCTCATTGTGATTTTCAAGTCAAGATTCAATTTATCTAATTAATTTTCATTTTACGTATTCGATAACCACGTATCTCCTTTTTCTTTTTGTTGAAACTGCTTCCATAAGCAACCCTCAATTGGTTATGAATTAAACCAATATTTTATAGAATAAGTCTTCCCAAGTTAACCATGCAATCGATACTAACCTTATTCTAATACTTAAGATAATCCATATCTTGTGCTTCCCATAAGTCTTAATTTCATATTATGTTTTCCAAACGATTCTCAATCGCTTGAGACTTGATTTAAGTCTATTTTAATGTTTTCATGAGCGTTTAAAAATTATAATAGTTCGATACTTTCAATTCTTTTAAAGGAATTCATGTTCAGTACTTACGTACATGAATCATTTGGACTTCCTTTCAACCAATTTCCCATTGGTTTCATAACTAACACTTTCATCAGTTATACAAGTACTAAACTACTCACAACATCTTTCTGAATTCTGACTTCACAATTCCATTTTACATCCATTTACGCACAATTTCGTTTCACAAGCTTATTCTTTCTTTTAATTATCCATTTCTAGTCTTACTCATTCTATCTTGCATGTTAAGTATCGAACGGAAAAGGAGAATACACTTTCTATCATATATCTAGCGATAATACACACATACAACACAAATATAAAATAATACAAAAGTTTATATACTTTTTAACCCCGTTCCGTTGCGTTATTTCCCAACTAATCGAGCTTAATCACCCTGTACTTCTCAACCAAAGTTTTATCCTCAATTGAGACAAACCTAGACTCTGATACCAACATTGTTAGACCCCTCCAAATTAAGGCATATGACCGGCCTAGATTACCTTAATCCCTTGATAATCTAGCAGCCTTAACCTCTCCATCAAATAAACATTTAAAAATAAGATCTTATAATCCTCAATTATAAAATATTATCAATCACTAAGAATTCTAAAGTAAATCATAAACCTCAAAGTTCGTTTACATTGATTATATTATCCTAAAATTTCGTAAAATCTTTTTGACAACATCTCTTCTATTTTTAAGCCTACACCAAAAATCTCGGCCTTCGAAAATCTTAAACAAATCCTGCTCAGTTTTGGTGGAAATACTCAAGGATTCACAATCTACCCATAACAATATATATTGCATTAACAAAACTATATATTCATTTTAACCTGATCTAAAGTATTAAAAACTTTTAAAATATCATTACCTTAATTCCAAAGTTATCTCAATTCATCCCAAAACTGTTCCTGCCATTTCAAATGAGATCCTAATCACACTCAAACCCAAAAACCCATTTATACAGTATAATATATTAAAAAACATACAAAAAGATAAAGGAACTATCAAGTCACAGATAGTCGGAAAGCTTTCCATTTCCCTTGTCGCCGCTATAACCTGTCATTATCCAATTATAAAAATTCTATAATGTCAAATAAGTGAATCCTACACTATCCAGTACACCTGTAATAATCAAATGCATAATAATCGCATAGATTAAACAAGAAATATAATCCAAGGAATTTAAATACAACCATGAATCCATCCCGTTTTTATTATCCGACCACAATCAGATAACGTTCTTTGAAAGTAGTAAGTAAACAATAGTAAAGACTCATGCACGGGGAGGATAACCGAACGAGTCTCGTTTCTCGAGTCTATCCAAGTATGATCTGGTTCAACGTGATCTCATGATAATCATGTGATGCAAAGTATCAGTTACTCTAGCCCCTCAAGCATAATATAGTGTTCTATAACCACGATATAGCCTACTTTATAAGGAGACTCGAATCGCCTTATCCTCCCAACCCATGTATGCATGTATAAAAAAGTGCAATATAAAGGATTAATGTAATTTATACGAAATTATAATCATACAATGTAAATGTTACCCTTACAAATAGCCAACTTCAAGCTAAATTTTTGGGGTTCCTGGAACGTCGGATCACCTTGAAAATGCTTTAAATAACTTTTTGATATACCCAATTATATTATGGGTCAAGCTTCAAGTGAAACCATATCACGAAACCCAATGAAAATCGCGGTCAAAGTATGCTTGAGAACAGTTTCCAAAAATAATAATTTATATAACGGTTTCAAATAACTTTCAACTAGTCAATTTGGGGTAACTTTTTATTCTTGAAAACCTCAATATTTGTCATGATGACCTAAAATGAACTTGTAGTACTCATGTCATACTTTCCATAGAGTCCAAAAACACCCAAATCGGATCACCACGGAGAAGTTATGAATTTCCCATATGGCCTGTCAATTAGGTAAACTTTATTTATTTTGAATTGAAAAGCCTCTCCAAATCAATATTTTCGGAATTCAATCCTCAAAACTCGATAATAAATGCCCCGAATTGAACCAAACTCTTGAAAAAATAGTCCATCTTTATGAAACGTCCATAACATTGGTTTTGGTCACACTAAAATCCCAAAAATCGTAACTTGTCTATGACATATGGAACCCTTATGGACCAATTATGTTGTCATACTTAGCCAAACTTGCATCAATTTGGACCCAATCTCAACCTCAACTACAGTCAACCGACACAAAACTCGAAACAAGATCTAACACAAACTCTGTCTCATTTCACACTACCTCCGATCCCGACTTACACGCAAACCAAGACATGTATACACCTCACCAACCGCCACTAAATCGTCCAACAATTTCAACTCCTCGGTGATCATGCTATGCATATCTCGAGGCGCATCCAATGTATATTTTTTATTTAATTCAAACTATAGGATTGATTTATATAATTATATATATAAATTATATTAATTATATAAATACATATACACCATATATTCGTGACTATAAATTCGCCACACGCGCTAATGACCATCCTCAGGCGTGCTCACTATTGTTGTAACGACCCATTGTAATAATGTCTATTAAATTTGCAGACATGGACGCCATCTCAGATCTACGTGGACGTCGCGGTAGGCTAGGACACACGGGGACTTAGGTATGCTAGTTATTGTGTGTTGGATGCTTATTTGCGGTGAAATTTATTGAAATACATCGCATGTGTGTATGTTGCATAAAAATACGTGCGAGATTGTGTGAACTGTATTCGCCTCGATATACGTGTCGACGCTCGTATCAGGTAGTCGACGGGACCAAATATTAGGTCGAGGAAACGAAAACACACAAATTAAAAACAAATATGTCAAGTTAATAATATGGAATAGATATTGGGTGGCTAGCGACGCGGCGGTACGCGTATATCACGGTTTGGACGCAAAATCGGGCGTCGAAAACCCCGAAAACACGGGCGAGTGTCTTAGTTGTGTCACATTTAGGTGTCAAGACACCTAACACAACAACAATTGTCCAAACTCAAACAACACTTGTCGAATTCACTAACAGGTGTCCACCCACCTCACCCACACCTACACCTCACACACACCCCATGCACACACACACACACCGAGAGACCGAGAGAAGAAGGAAGAAAAGGAGAGGAGGAGGAGAAGAAGGAACGCGCGGGAAGGAGAGAAGGAAGGTGGAGACGTCACGATCAAGGTGAGTCTTCGTGGTATTTGGTTGTGGGTATCGGTGGTTGGCGGTGGGGTGGCCGATAGTGGGGTTCGGCCATGGAGGCCGAACCGGGCCAAGGTGGAGATGGCAGGGGTGTTTCCCCGCCATCGATTCCACCGGGGTTGGGGTGGAGAGCAACCCCAACCCATCACCGAAGAAGAAGAAAATTTTTTTTTTTTTTTTTTTTTTTTTTTTATCGAACCAGTAGCAGGTTCGATCGGGAAGAAGAAGAAGGTGCACACGTGCCCGAGCGTGCGCGCGTGTGCACCCCCTGCTGGGCCAGGCCCAAAACGGGCCAGGCTCGGCCCATGGGCCGAGCCTGGACCTGTTCTGGTCCAGGGCCGGGTCGGGTCCGACCCAGTTGGGTCGACCCGACCCAAACAAAATTTTTTTTAAAAAAAAAAAAAAAAAGAGAAGAAAAATGAAAGAAAAATTTGGAAAAAATCCGAAAAATTGAGAAAAATTGGAAAAAAATTATATTTCGATAAAATAAATAGAAATTGATAAAGTTCTATGAAAAGAACATATGTGGGAATGTCAGACGCGACTTTTTGCGGGGTTTTCCTCGAAAAGCGCGAAATGGCCAATTTAGCCTAAAATTTTTAGAAATTTATTGTAAATTGTCATACTAAATTAAATTATTGATAAATGGACATAGGTTGGCACGGGTGATCAATTGGCGACCAAGGACTCAGTGGACTTGGACCCGGGGATTGATTACGGGGTAGTGGAGCGCGTTGTGAGGTTTGTAAAACCCAATGGAAAAACTCTTGAGTATTTATTTTGCTTTGTAATTCCATTCAATTCCAGTATTTCCTTGTGATTTTTCCTATATCTATATCTTGTCGTTGTTTGCACGGTTGGTTGAGTTACTCCCACCGGATTTTTCCGTTGTGTGTCTATGTATTCTAGACCATAGCATGTGTATCAGGAGTTCTCGGTGGATAATGACCCGAGCTATTGAACTGCTACATGTGTCGGTGCGTCGTAGGTATACGCCACCACCGAGAGGGATTAGGTGATAGCTAGTTGGGTGCGCCCACTAGTGGGATCTTGGAAGGGAATCCCGAAGTATGGTTTAGTCTGACTGGAACAGGCACACACATTTGCACTTTATTGTTATCTATGCATGCGATGCCCTACTTACAGTTGCATGTTTACATTCCGCATGTTTATTTAACAGTATTTATTGACTTCCACCTATTTATATGAATGCTCGGAGGAGTTCCTTGGGATTTTACTGACTGGACTCGTCATCCATTTTCTTATGTGATGATTGAGTGCAGACCCGAGTACAAGTAAAGGCAAGGGGATCTTAGGCGACTACCTCTGACTGCCTACCTCTGATGATTACTTGTACGTGTGATTATTTTGATATTTTGATTCTTTTGGGAACTGGGGAGTGACATGACATTGTACATAGATACTTTACATGGTATAGTCGTCTACCTTTATACAAAATACTTTTCAGGGTTTTTCCACAGTAGGATATGTTAAATTGATTAATATTCCTTACATTTAAGTACAACTTCCGCTGCATATGTCATTTATATGCTGTACATACAAGTGGATGCAAATTTCGAGACAGGAAAAGGACGGGCAGGTGCCGTACACGTGTAGTAGGGCCGGCTGGCAAGGAGTACATGGAGACACGTCACCCCGAGGCGGCGAGGACCGCCACAATTGTACCTCCCACGCGTGTCACCCTCGACTCCGCGTGTCATTAGGCGCCCACCAATTTATTTATTATTTTATTTAATTTCGTGATTATCTCTTCCATTTACATCTAAATAAATCCCAGAAAAATACCCAAATTTCACTAAAAGTTGGAGAATTTATTAAAGCACTCCAAAACTTCCAAACAAACAACTGGTCTCACATGCAAATCGAGGTGTGGGGTCCATGTCGGCTCGTTAAGTCCCTTTAAATATAGAAATTCAAGATTTTAAACTTAATTACAATTATTTTTCGCAAAATTCTAAATGATAGTTTAGGTAAATGTTTGTACTATCTCGATATTCATTTCAACACGTATCTCGAGATAATACTTCGAAATTACCAAAATTAGAAAAAATTCTCCAATGCGCTTTAAAACTCACGAACATAGCGTATACACTCTACTTGACCCTATTTCGCGTCGAAATAGTGTATAATACATCAAATAGGCACACAACACACAAAACTAATATTAAAATTTATGATCTCTGATTCATAACACATGGGTTTCACCTCGGGTTCCTAAATTCTAAATTAAATCCAAAAATACTTGATAGCCACCTAATCAAGTTTATAAAATTCTCAGATGTCACAAGGGTTATTTCCTGCATCGGTATCACAGTCATCACAACAAATCGAGTAACCTAGATAGGGCTTACGAGCGCAGCTTGACTAGAGAGGTGTATCTTACCACACACTTTGAGAATGGTGCCCTATGACCAGCGGAGACACCAATTGGGAGAACTTTTGAGCATACATCTGGGCAAGGTCATGACAGGGACATGAAGAGGAAAATGAACCTCTATCAGGGTTAACTATTTGATAGAGCACATAGTGTTTGGTCAGTTGTACCACAGCCACAGTCAACACCAGTTTCTCTAGCCAAACTTTTTTCGATACCTATTTTTACTAGTAGGCATCTACCTGCACCACATTTTGCGCATCAGTAGAGGTCTAGTAAAAGTAGGGTTGGGTATGATAATAGTAGTCAGTAGGGACAGAGGCCAACGCTGATTCATGTCGCATTATCAGGGTCTGCATGTCCAATTAATTACTTTGAAAGTAGACATGAAGGGCCCATTAAATGATATTGTCCATAGTTAGGTGGCGCGGAGCCAGGGGTTTCACGGCCTCAAACAAGAGAAAGAGTTCATGTCGCAGCCGAACCAAATCTAGAGGCGACATGAAGCCTAGTGGTCGTATGATTTATAATGAGGGCCGCTAAGGGCACCCCACCTTTTAATGAAGGCACCCAGTTAATGTGGGCACAAACCAATTTACCTGGGGCACCCAAAAATTAGACCCGAAATACCCAAAATACCCCTCGTGGAAATCCCTGAGCACCGCACCACCCCCACCACCACCTTCACCGAACTGTTGTGAAAGAACCCATTTGCTTTGAACCGACCAGGTGAGAGGAATCCCCGAAATCGTGTTTCCGTGTCTCGCCTTGTGTTTCTCCTTCGTTGTACGGCTTTTTTGCAGTTCGTAAGGTCGTGGTGTGAGCCGATTTCGTCTCCAAGTTAGGGTTCGGTTGAAGATCGTCGAACACACATTTTTTGCGCGAAATCACTCGTTTGAAGGTACGTTTTTAGTATAATTAAGTTACATTTGCTAGAGTAGTTGTAATGTGTGTGTGGTGGTTTGTTCAATAGTTAAAAAATTGGTAATTCGCGGTTCTCGGCCGCACAGGCCAGAGACTGTGCTAACAGTCTCGCCAAGCATGGCCGAGATAAAAGCTACATTTTTGGGAACTCGAAGTCTCGGCCACAAAGGCCGGAAGAGTTCACAGTGGCTCGGTTACGCATGGCCGAGAGTACTCTAGTTCTCTCGGCCGAGACATGACGAGAGCTAGAATTAGTGCTAGGTAATGTGGTGTCGGTGGTGTACAACCGAGAATTTGCTCCTACTCTCGGTTGTACACTGGCGAGAGTGTTAGAGTAGCCTCGGTCGTGATTGGACGAGAGCAAGGCGAATTGAAATGGTCAACCCATCTCGGTGGTGCACAACCGAGACCTTTCTATTGGACTCGGTTGTACACTGCCGATATATTGGAGGCATTGTCAGTCATGGGAGACCGAAAATATGGGTTGTTTCACGAACCTGCTTGACCGAGACATCAGAAATGGATGAATTTGAACATTTTTTTTGTAAATTTTTTTTGGGTTCTGTTCCATGCGCTTATATGTTGTAATTTTTTCAGGTATGGCTCGTCCGAAGGTACCGGTGACTAGGGAGGAGGCTGGTGTTGAGGTGTCGAGGCCTAACCGAGGCGAGGTGGCCGGAGACCCCGACAGCATCGTACCGGAAAGAAAGAAAGAGAAGGAGAATGAGGATGTTAAGGGCAAGGCGAAGGTAGATGGTACTCGTGGAAGGTTACATTTGCACGATGAGGGTTCGACCCTCGATGCTGGGCGACCTGAGGATCTTGTTATTGCCCGAGGGGAAGAGGAGGGGCATGCATCAGAGTCTAGTAGCAGTGACTCTTCAGAGGCGGGGAACACGACATAAACAGATCGTAATGTGGGCGGGAGTAGTAGTGGTGGAGCTGGCCATAATGAAGGAGAGCCAGAAGTGCCCGTTGAAGCTCGTGCTCCATTCCCCGGTGGTCCTATAGACGGGGCGTTGTTGAAGAGCTTCAAGGATCATGTGGCGTTATCGATTTGAAGCAATGAGGTAATTTCAATTTCATTGAACGGAGTAACTTAATACTCATGGTTTTAACATACTGACGAGATGTATTTATTTGTTGCAGGAGCGTCCCGTTCTTAAGTGTATCAATCACGGAGCTCAGATACAAGAATGGGATTTACAGTCGTGCCACCCGGACACGGCGGGACTTCAGAGGATTATTCAGCGTTTCGGGTTGAATACGCTGATAGATTGCTCATACCGCAAGGCCAACAAGGAGGTGATCTCTGCATTTATGGAGCGGTGGCAGTCGGAGACGAACACATTTCACCTACCTTTTGGTGAAATGTTTATCTCATTAGAGGATGTCAGCTTCCTCCTGAAGATTCCTGTGACGGGCAAAGTTGTGGCAGTGGAGAACTTTGCGAGGTACACGGAGGAATCTCGCTCGGACGCGATTAAGATGGTCTCAAACCTACTTGGGGTTAGCGTCGAGGAGGCTGAGGAGGAGGTGAATATTAGCAAGGGGCTCACAGTGCGCAAATGTTGGCTGAAGAGTCGATGGTGCCCCAAAGCTGGTTCGAGACCCAGAAATTATCCTCCTGTGGAATGCACCGCCCGAGCGTACCTGCTGTACCTGTTGTCCTGCACTCTATTTGCCGATAAGAGTGGGTCTCGGGTGTCGATCGCGCCTTGAAGCTTCTTGAGGACTTGGACGACGTAGGAAACTACGCATGGGGTGCGGCTGCGTTGGCCTACTTGTATCGACACTTGGGGTCCGCCACGAGAGTGCAAGTGTCTCAGATTGCTGGCTACCTCACATTGCTTGAGGTTTGTTATAAAATAGACTTAATTTTCTTTTTGTATTTCAATTAGACCAACTTGCAATTGTGGACTAACTAACATTGTATGTATTTGCAGGGATGAGTGTACGACCATTTCAAACTTGGTCTGGCCACACCCAATGCGAAATACATGGACTACGTGCAACCTCGTGTCTGCAGATGGATTCAAAAGCATGAGACGGTGGCGAATGTAGACAAGCTCGGGGCCATTAGGAGAACCTTGGATAGGTTGCGCCCAAGTGAGGTGAGATGGTTATCCATATCCTCTGATGGTTGATGTTTTAGTAATTATTTTTTGCTAACAATGGTTGTTGCATTTTGATTAGGTCACTTGGGACCCATATGTGAATGTCAGGGAAAATGGAGTTGTGCAAGCGATGGCCTTTTACAGTGGGACGATCAAGTACATGGATGTGGTGGAGCCCTACCACCCGGAGAGGATTCTGAGACAGTTTGGGCATGTGCAATCTATACCAGATCCTCCGTACCGTCCATTGGAAGCACACCGAGGCCCATCTCGAAACAAGTCTCCGTCAAGTATGGGTTCCAAGGCAAGACAATTGGGAGCGATGGAGGAACCATTTGTTGGCTTCGAAGTTCGGGGCGACAAGGCAGAATTTGAGTTTTTGGCTACACCAGACTACCTGCCTTGGTTCCTCAAAGTGTCTCATCCCGTTATCACCAATCCGAGCATCGAGGACCATGACATGGTCGCCACAACCATCGCAAATAACGAGCTACTTGAGGTATTTAAGTGGCTCTGATGGTTGTATTTTGCATGTCTTATTCATCCCGATATGTTTTACACTAACATTAACTCGATTATTTCATCAGCGTAATAGGCGTGCGTTGGACGCGGCGTTGCGATGGATGGACCTCCCGCCGGAGTTGAGTACGATCGAGTCTGCGAGGACAATGGCGAGTGACATCGTCAATTTTCTTTCGGGGAGGAGTATAGGTCCCACCACCACGAGTACGACTCCGGCGACCACAACCGCCACATCCGGCCCTACCGAAGCAGGCCCGAGGCAGTCCCATCATGGTAGCACTTCCACACACTCCACCCCGGCCACAGCTCTGCCAGCCACGGTCGATGCTCGCCCTCCGAAGAGAATGCTTGGGAAGGAGTATCAAAGGAAGAATCTGAAGAAACCAAAGCAATGACCGTTTTGTGGAGGCATAGACATTTTTATGACATTTTTATGTCCCAACATGGGGAACATAGACATTCTTTGAGTTTTTTGATGTTTGCGGAGACATTTTTATGACAGTTTCTAATGTGTTATGACAGTTTGTAATGTTTCATGAGTACTTGTTGCCTATTGACTACATGTTGCCTATTGACTACATGTGTTATGACAGTTTGTAATGTTTCATGAGTACTTGTTGCCTATTGACTACATGTGTTATGACAGTTTGTAATGTTACATTGCCTATTGTTGTATTTTGGTCTTATTTTGTTCTAGGATACTTGTTTTTTCTGATTCGAGGGTGTCTCGGTCAAGCAGGGCCGACTCTCATGTGGAATTTTAGGTACTTGAACAACCGACACAAATGCAGGATTCACGGTGTTACCCGGCCGAGAATGTCGCTGATTCCATTATTTAAATATGTGTCGGTCACTGATGGCCGAAACCTTTCAAAGACTGTCGGTGACTCGTCACCGACATCATGCGATGGAGTTCGGCCACTGCTCGACGAGATAAGCCGGAGCATTTGGTGAACGTGGAGACCAATTGATATCGGTCAGACGGTAACGAGACGGTGGAGTAAGTCGCGGTTACTCATGGCCGAGAAGCCATGAGTAAGGTCGCGCATAGGTCGACGAGAAGAGGCAATAGCGGCATTGTGCGACCGAGACTTAACGTTAGTTCTCGGTGGTGTATGGCCGACACTGTACCGTATGTCTCGGTCATTCAGGGCCGACACGTCTGTTCCAGCAACCATTTCCAACTAACTTGACAACTAACTTTCCAACTAACTTTACACGAAATGAAAATCCAGCACGACAATAGCCACGAAAACGAAAGTAATTATATATCAATGTAGTAGGATAAAATCACTATACAAGAATCAAAATGTACAACAATACCCCAACAGCTGGTACGATATATACCTCATCATATATCCATACAACTTGACAACTAACTTTCAAAATTGCTAAATGTACAACCATCAAGAATTCTAGGTACAATTTCAACACTACGGTGTACCTAAATCTACAACGGATATGGTGGCTTCATCAACAGTTGCAATGGGCGCGATGTCTCGAAAGACGATTCCATCACGCCAACCTTTCACGCAGTCCTCAACATACCGGTCCCACGAAGGATATAAGGATGGCAATGGTGCATTCACACGCAACGTCACCTGTCAAAGTGAACAGTATAACATAAAGATATTGTCACAACCCCGCTCAGGGGGAAAAAATAACAATTCAACTAAATTCATAGCACTTACCCTAACCCAATGGATATTCTTGTCATTTATCATGGCAATGACAAGTCTGTTGTGCAACGACGACGGTGGAGCACTACGTAGAGGTAGAAATGTGGAGGCACTCCCATGCGAGAGGTTGACAAAAATGACATTGAATGCAGTGGATACTAACAATCCCATGTCTGGAAGTGTCAACCATTCTTTGAAAGATGCACCAATTCGATTCTCTGGGCAATGCACCGCAATCTTGACACTCTCGTAACTCGAGCCTAGCACTTCCCGCCAAAGGTTTTCATGCCCGATAATCTCATCATACATCCTTCTACGAACAATCCTCCACCCGTCTACATCGGCAAGTGCAAGCCCAGACGCAACACACCGATATCCACAATTTCCATCGGCAACCACATTGATAATGCCCTCAACATGTGGCAACCAATCCGGTTCTACGCAATGACCGTAGGCCATGTTAGTTGCACTTTGCGTGCGTCGACTGGCACGACGCATTTTAGGAACAACTTTACTTTTCTTCTGCCTAGAACTGGAGGCCTCCTTCGTGGATAGCACGTACTCAAATCCGCTCGGCAACCGTCTCGTTGAAGAATCATCATCATCGTGTTTTCTCTTCGAAGACCCCGGTGTCCTTCCCTTTGTCTTAATTTTCGCCGGCGGCACAACACCCGGTGTAGACGAAGGACGACTAATCTCCCTGAGCTGCTGAATAATCCTGAGTCGATCGTCCTCATCAGTGCAAGCATGAAACTTTTCCAACCTCGTTCAATCTCATCGTGCACGTTGTACCCGACGGGTCCACCGAATTCTCGGGTATCATACTCAACTTTCGCCAAGAAACATGAATGTCCTCGAGAGGGATGGGCGGCGAGAGCAAATATTTGATGATTTAGCTCATGTGCACAAGGAAGGCCATGTGTGGTGCGTATCTCGCAACCACAACGAGTGGAGTCGTGACCAACATCCTCTCCACGTGTCAATTCATCTCTAATTAGCCTAAGCGCCCTTGAGAGACATAACCACGCAATCGTCGATACAACTCATCAATGTACTCATGTTGGACCACATTCAAACTTAGCTCAAACGATGCCTTGATATTGTTGTGTTGGATTCTAAGGAGGCCATCACCACATTCCACGAGTCTCAAAATTGGCCCGACATTTGTTCCCAGGTGTAGCTTCAGAATAGAATGCGCATACTCCACCCTCTGCGTTGTCGTTTCCCCAAAATGCATAATTCTATTTGTCCAAGCGGAGACAAATTTCTCCTTGTAGTTCTTTAACCATGTGTTGTCCAAGTACTCAGTAAGACCCTGGACATTCCCAAACTCACAACGCAGGTCATTCATCCTAACTTCGAATAAGGCCTCCGAGTTGGCATACATCACGCTCGTCCACCTATCCATAAAACACGCAAAACCATCGTTCTCCCCAAACATCTTCTTAGTCTTGGCCAATACTACTTTGTTGATGTGCCAAGAGCAAAGGAGGTGAGACGAGGCCGGAAAAACTTCTTCTATGGCACTAATAAGGGCTAAGTCCCTATCGGTAACAAACACGTCAGGCTTAGGCCACCCATCCAATATGGATCTCAACTTCTCAAGTGCCCAAACATAATTCCCATGACTCTCTGATGATATGAATGCAAACCCAACGGAGAACGTCAAGTGCGTAGAAGTGATGCCAACAATCTCCAACAAAGGCATTCGGTACCTATTTGTCTTGTACGTGCAATCCATCAAAATTACCGATGAGAAACACCTTAGCAACTTTATTGAGTCGGGATGTGACCAAAATAAGTCGGTGACAACATTCGTAACGGGATGCTTCCTATGCCATGACATCCACTTATTCTTCTCTAATATGTGCAACATTTGTTGCATTTGACTCCTCCCACCCGCATCCTCATTTCATACTTTTTGTCTTGCATTATATATTGTCCTCATTGTCGATACGTTTCTAACATCTCTTTGCTTCAACGTATTTAGGATGTCTCTTGGCTTCACATTCCCCTTTGTCATTTGCACCACAACTTCCTGCTCCCCCTTTTCCAATCTTCCGGCAAATGAATGGCCGTCCAAGTTTTTTGCGGGCTCGTGATTGTGCCTCCCACATATAACAGTGACATACCACAAGGAGTCAGCATTTTCCTTTACGTTGATAAGGAAAGGGCATCCACATTTCTTCGTACCAGTTTGAGTCCTCGCCTTTTCCTCTTCTTCATCATTTCTTGATTTCAAAGAAATTTTGGCCGCTTTCCCCTTCCCTACTCTCTGAGACATTCCCCTATATGTCCCAGACCTCTCACAGGCAAGTTTCACCCTTCCCCTGCGCTTAATGCCCCCGGCATCAGAGTGCTTTGTCACTAGCACAAACATGTTCTCACGGCCTATCATTTGAAGCCATGAAACAGCCGCTTCTCTAGAGGGGAATGGCCTACAAGGTGTAAACATGTCCTTGTAGTCTGGAAATAGTGTAGAAACCGGCATTACCTAAAATACAAACGGTGTAACATTATAATCAACCAAAATGTACAACACAATCACAACAAAACCCAAAAAAACAAGTTCTCGGTTGTACAGGTCCGATACTTTCTTCAGAGTCTCGCTCACGTACGACCGAGAGTTACTGAGTACTCTCGGTTGTACCATTCCGTGACCTACATACACCTCTCGGTCCTCTACGACCGAGACATCACCATACATCTTGGTCCTGCGAGGCCGATACAATCGCGCACATCGACAGAAACTTCGGATAACCGCAAAAAAAACACAATAAATTTGCAAAATTACCTCAAGTTCGACCTCCTCTTGCACCGTAGCAGTACAATCCTCCATTATATAGTGGAAACAAGTTCGGATTTGATGAAATTACCAAACCCTACGTTGACAACAAATCATCATTTTCACAGTTTTTCACAACTAAACAGTTCTAAAAAACCATCATATGGTTGTCAAACATTGTTACCTCGCTGTCGGATGATGTCAATCCGCAAGAATCGATAAACGCTCGACAAACGCAATGTGGCTTTGTGGTTCAACCTTGTGGTGGGGTGCCCTTTTTCTTTGTCAAAATGATTTGTGGGGTTTCAATCATTATATATACAGGGGCAAAAGGTCTTTTCCAGTTTTTCTGGAATTTTTACAAATAATTTGGGTGCCTTCATTAAAAGGTGGGGTGCCCTTAGCGGCCCTCAAACAAGAGAAAGAGTTCATGTCGCAGTCGAACCAAATCTAGAGGCGACATGAAACCTAGTGGTCGTATGATTTATAATTAAGGTCGTTGGTTGATTCTGAATATACATTGTCTTTGACTTTCTGCCACTAAATATATGAGTTAGGGTTGACTCCAATAAGAGTTGGTGATTGCTCGACCATAAGTACGGTAGTAGGGGATAAAGACTACCTTAAAATAAGGTAAAAAAAATATATGTAAGGCTAATGGAATAAAGTAAAGCAGACTCTAAGGAACCAAAGTGTTGAGAAGGCTTGTCGTGCTACTGAATAAAGCATGTACATACTCCTTTAATTTTTATAAAAGTACTGGAATAGTAGTGCTAGATCAAAAGCCCGAGTAACTCCACTTTAGTATCACTAATCATCTCTTATTCGAAAAGTTGGTGAAGTCGACCACCACCTTTGGGGACTTGAGAATGAATTAAGTGTTACGAATAGAGGTAGAGTTTGCAAAACAATCTACAGGTTAGGGACAACTTAAGCTTTAACATTTAAAGACTGTGCACTCTCTAGATTTTTCACACATCTAAAAGTTCGTTCAGATGTGCTAGTAGGCACACTAAAGGGAATTCGATGAAATCAAGAACTCACACAAATACGACTAGTACGTGTCAGAGAGTGTGTAAAGCTATTTAGATAAGAGTGAAGCAGCTGGCAAATCATGACAAAAAAGAGTGAGCATATTGGAATAAAGTGAACAAATTACTCGAGAGAGAACTTAAAGATAGATATGGCTAGGTTTCTTCAATGGTTTTGAAGGAAACCTATCATGCTTTTGGGCTAGGACCTTTCGAGAATCTACTCCAGTGTTGTTATTGAACTTTAAACCTTACTAGTACTATGACGTGACAACTCTACGCAGAAGATGTTGGGCAATAAGAACATGAACTTAATGGGAATATTAGAAACATGATTTGTCAAATGCTAAGAAAATAATCTTGATTTGATAAAAAAACACATACGAGGAGTTTAACAAAAATATATTGTTCAAGTAGCTTTATCTAGTTTTGGGACAAAATCTCTCCTAGTTGGGAAGACTGCAAAGGCCAAAAATTTTGAGATCACACCTATTTATAAGACCATGACATGGAGATCCGCTTGACGTGGCGTTCTTGGTAAAAACTTGGACATTAAATTGGAAAATAGTACGTTTTATATTTGTGTGATATTGTGCATATCATTACTTTATATGTGTGATGTACAATTAAATTGATTTACATTGTTGAGTTTGCGAGTAAGAGTTCGTATTGGTACGCGTGATGCATTTCTCGAGTCACACAATGGAGAACGAGTGTACACAACAATAACGACTAGATCGAGAGAGAGAGAGAGAGAAAGAGAGAGAGAAACTTATGTCATTTGTCGAGATTGAATCGAATAAAGTGAAGTAAGTCGAGATTTCGCAAACGCGTGATTTTTGAAAAACTTGTTGAGACTGATGGAAGATATAAGAGAGAGATAGTCCATAAAAGTAAGAGTGATTAATTAATAGATCGGGGATTAAGTGTTTTGGTTTGGTGTAAAAGTTGATGTGTACTAATGAAACTCATAAAGAAAAAAAAGTCAAAAAATATTTCACTCAACCTATCTAGTATTGACACCTCACCACAACCCATAATCTTACATCATATCATTACACCACACCATACATCCCACCTCACCTCACGTGTTCTCTTTCTCTATCTCTCTCTCTCATTTCGACCTTTTGCTCCAACCTCACTCGACCATCCATACCTCTCGCTCACGACCTCGAGCTCTCGGCCTCTCCCTTGACCTCACTTGGATCACTCAGGTCCTCAACCTCCCTCAAGCTCTCGGCTTTCTTTTTTTTTCCTTCGTCGACACCTCTTCTAGGCCTAGGTAAGTGGTTGTTTTTCCTTTTCGCGTTTTGAGGAAGAAGATGATGTGTGCCTAATCTAGTGTGAGCTTTATGATTTCATACAAGTTTAAAAAAAAGAAAAAAGAAAAAAAGGAGGGGAAGAACCAACTGTGTGATTTGCACAGCAGGGTGGCAATGGAAATGGTGGCTAAGCCCACCGTCTATATGTATATGTATCCTATCAGTATAGATATAAAAGTGTATATATATATATATAAAGTACATGTAACATGAATTTTTTTAGAAATGTAGGAATAAAATTAAATAAATGAATAACAATCCAAAATTTATTAATTGCCTTGAGAAAAAGGGAATAAATGTCAATTTGAGAAAAACCGATCAACTTGAGACACGACCAATGTGCCCACAACTCGAAATATTTCTTAATTTTTAAATTGAGATAAATAGAGAGAACATGGAACCAAATAAATTATTATCTAAATTATGATTCACATCGATAAATGTGCAATGACCTAAATGTGTTTATAAGACGATTCACACCGAGATCGACCTTGTAATACATGTATGACTTGAATAAAATACGAATAATCATTGAAATGACAATAATTAAGATAATTGAATGATTTAGGGAGTTCGCATGGCCGAATGCAGAACGATAGTGAAGATCGACACCCGGGCGATGTATCGACGTGGTTTGAGGTAAGTAAACCAAGTAGGAGTGTCAACATAATTTCTTATCCGTTTTATAAAATTCACTGAAATGTTGTTATACATGATTCTACTTACTTATCAAATAACCCAGGGTTTAAATGATCCTAGTGTCGCTGTCCACTAGCGAGTTGAGCAACTGAGTAGCTCTTAAAGCTTCCCGTTGAGTTGTAAATCCCTTGAGTTGAGCATCCGATGTTGTCGTAGCTTCTTTTGGGACTCGGCTCCATTGCAGCTGAGCATCCGATAATGATTGTGGCTCCCTTTGAAATTTGCTTGAGTTATGGCTCATGTGAGTTTGTAGTGATCGAGTGGTTAGTGGTACGGTCGAAGTGGCCCGAGGCCTATCGTATCAGTTGGTGTTAGGATCACTTAGTCACCTATCCCTTACTTTCGGTCACTTGATTTTATCGTTGTTCATTATTAATCTGTCTATCATGCATTATATATCTTATTTCCTATTTTATTTAATTTCCCGCATGATTTAGAGACTTGCATATTAATTATCTGAAATACTGTTGAACCTCCTTTAGATTTACTAACTTGGTTTGTCTCCGTTTTTTGTGACAATTGCAGGTTCCTCAAGTAGTAAAGGAAATGAGCCCATGATTGGTGACTACCTCTGAGCTTCCCTCATAGCTTTCTCCACTATCTTACTCGTTGTAGGTCATTTTTGATAATTTGGTTGTAACTACTCTATATAATGGTGTTTTTGAAACTTTGGGTTATTTAGGGTTGTGTGGCACACTTGATACACACATATATATATATATATATATATATATATATATATGTTTTCCACACTTATCACCAATTATACATATATGAGATCTACTTCTCAGGGTTTCCCCACATAGGGTTTTCCTAACGTCGTGACATATTTAAATTATTAGCGCTTAAATTATTTATTCCACTGCGTAATTTATTTAAACTTGCAAAACTTACTAATAACTTTGATAAGCGACCAAATGATAAATAACTTAAATAAAAGGCAGACTAGGCATGCGTTGACTCCAAGAGAGTTGACTAGGGGTCCACGTAGGTCTGGTGCCGGGCAAGGCCCAGTTTGTGGGAACTGGGAGCCATCACAATTGGAATGAGAGCCTAGGTAAATGAACTTTGTGATCAAATAAATTATGCACAAGGTTAATACCTTAACTCTTGATAAGCCCACATCTCGACTAAATTGTAAACACGAATTTTAGAGTTAAGGCGTCAAATTATGGAAACTGGGGGTTGTCACATATATAGTGTACGATAAATCATATTACAACCGTTGGATCTGAACATGAATACAGATCTCAATACTCTCACGTACACACATTTGGACTCACTTACACACATCTAGACCTCAAATGCTCACACTTTACATGATGTACAAGTTTCATACAACTCATAATTACATAACCAAAATCCTTGAGATACGTACAACATAAATCTAATGATTTACTCTAATATCTCGAGATACGTACAAAAAATCTAATGATTTACTCTAATATCCCCCTTCATACTCGGAGGGAAAGAACGAACTTTAAGTTTGCCACGAAAGAATTCAAACCGAGTTGCAACAAATGGTTTGGTGAAGATATCAACAATCCGATCATAAGATGGAACATGGTTGACAACAAGCTGACCAGATAGAACCTCATCCCGAACAAAAATATCCAATTCAATATCTTTGGTGTGAGCATGATAAATCGGGTTGATAGCTAGCGCAGTAGCAATCACGTTGTCACACCAAGCAATAGGTGCAACAGTAACAAGTAAACATAACTCTACGAATAACGATCGCAGCCAAGATAACTTATCTATTACATGAGCCAAGGCCCGATACTCGGACTCTATGCTGGAACATGCCATAACTGTCTGTTTCGTAGATTGCCAAGATATCAAACTTGGACCCTAGAAAACATCATACCCAGCTATGGACTTACGATCATTAAAACTAGCAGTCCAGTCCATATCTGAGAAACCAGTGAGAAATAAATGATCACTATGTTTAAAAGAAATACCCATATCAATAATACCTTTAATATATCTCAATACACTCTTCAAGGCCTGCCAGTGTGCAACTGTAGGAGACTACTGAAACTGACTCAACTTGTTCACAATAAATGAAATGTTCGGTCGTGTATTGACCAAATATTGTAACCCCAAATAAATTTCTAAACAGAGCAGGGTCATGGAATAAAGGACCACCATCTGCATAGATATGTTTACCAGTCAAGAATGGTGTATCAATAGCTTTAGCATTAGACATACCACCTCGCTATAAGAGCTATTTGACATAGGCCGATTGTGTAAGATATAGTCCACTCTTATCTCTTTGGGCTTCTATCCCAAAAAACAAACTCAGTTCACCAATATCTTTTAAAGCAATGTGGCTATTCAATCGGGATATGAAAGACTGAATGACAGATGAATGTGAAGCAGTGACAATAATATCATCAATGACACCAAAACATACAAAACAGTAGAGTGATGTCGAAACAAAAATAATGAATTATCAACCCGAGAATTCTGAAAGCCCCAAGAGATAAGAGTCGACCGCAGCTTGTCAAATCATGCTTTACGAGCCCACCTTAACCCATATAGTGCCTTATGTAACTTGCACACATGGGAAAGACATTGGGGGGTTTATAAAACCAATTGGTTAATTTGTAAAAAGCTCTTCACACAAAGTACCAGTTAAAAATGCATTGTTAATATCCAACTGATGAAGAGACTAACCAAAATGAATAACAATGGACAAAATCACCCTCACAGTTGAAGCCTTAACAACTGGACTGTACAGGTTTTTTGGCTCTCCACAATCTTCAGTTGGGTCTCCTACTGTATTTCTCGTCTCCAATAATGGTCTATCTGCCTTGTGGCATAATAGACGGGTCATCCTGCACATCAAGTTCTTCGGCAGGTTTTACAAACAGACACATCTGGACTTACTTACATACATCCAGAACTCACATGCTCACACTCTACATGATATAAATGTTTCATACAACTCATTATTACACAACTGAGATCCTCAAGATACTTACAATACAAATCTAATGATTTACTATAATATTTCTCAACTAGGAACTTTTATTGGAAAATGCTTGGCTTTCTTTATTTTCCTCGTTCTCATTCCCTTCCTAATGAGTACCCAACAAGACTTTGAGTCTTTGATGACTTGGAGAAACCAACAATACGAAGGAGATAAGTCAAGATATCGTGTTCTTTTTAATGAATCACATGCTCATTTGAATCATTTTTTTAGTATAAAAATTGAGACATTGTTTGGATTCATTGGTTCTTTATTTCTCCTCAAATGCAAAATATGAATTTGGGTGAAAAATGAATACCACCTTGAATGTTTAGATACTAAAGCACAAAAAGAAACTCTCTCAAATGCAAATGTGGATTGTGAAAGTATGGTCGACATGACACAAAAAAGTAAAAGAATGTGTACCCTAAAGTCTAGAAGTGAACATTAGGGTCTAGATCTAGGGTGGCAAAAAAGGGCCAGACGGGTACGGGTCCAGACACCTTCCCATAATAACGAGTAAAAATAATGTTTGGATCCAACCCATTTTTGAAACGGACGCTTTTTTGTCCGAACTTGTATGTTTTTAAAACATACAAGACCCCATTATGTCCTGACATGTTTTTGTAATATAATAAAATAATTTTTTCACTTCATTATTCACAAATATGCATGATTTTTATTGAGGGCCGCTATGGGCACCCCATCATTTCATGAAAGCACCCTGTTGTTGAGGGCACTAAGTATTTTACCAAGGGCACCCATAATTTAGGCCCGAAATCCCCAAAATACCCCTCGTTGAAAACAGAGGCACCCCACCACCCCCACCCCCACCACCGACCTCTTGAAGGAGCAACCACGCTGCTCTGAACCCGGTACCAGCGAGCAATCCCGAAAATCGTTTGTCTTCGTTCCTCTCCGTGTTTCTCCTCTGTTGTAGGACGTTTTTCGAGTTTGAAGGCTCGGGGTGTTGGGCGATTTCTTCTCCACATTAGGGCTCGGTTGAACTTCGTCGTACACACACTCAAGGCGTGAAATCGATCGTTTGAAGGTACGTTGATAGTCTAATTAAGTTCCATTTGGTAGAGTAGTTGTAATGTTTGTGTGGCGGTGCATTGAATGGTTCCATTATTGGAAAGTCGTGGTTCTCGGTCACACAGGCCAAAGATGTCATTTACAGTCTCGGCCAAGCATGGCCGAGACATAGGTAAATATTTGGGAACTCGTCGTTCTCAGCCAGGCAGGCCGGAATAGTTCATACAGCTCGGTAACGAATGGCCGAGCGTAATTGTATTATCTCGGTCACGACATCACGAGAGTAACCTTTAGTGTTAGTTTATAATTCTGTCGGTGGTGTAAAACCGAGAATGTACATTTTCTCTCGGTTGTACATTGCCGAGACTTTTAGAGTCGACGCGGTCTGCACATCACGAGAGTAAGGCGAATTGAATAGTTAATGCTATGTCGGTGATGTACAACCGAGAACATAGCATTTCTATCGGTTGTCCATTGCCGAGACTTTTGTTCCATTCTCGGTTAGGAGTCAACGAAAGTATTCTGTATTTCTCTAAGCTGCTTGACCGAGACAACAGAAATGGATGATTTTGTACTTTTTTTAGAATTGTACTTTTGGTTCTTCCCAGTGCGCTTAAATGTTGTAGTGTTTTCGGTATGGCTCGTTTAAAAACACGGTGACAAGGGAGGAGGTTGGTGTTGAGGTGTCGAGGGGTAACCGGGGGCGAGGCGGCTGGAGACCCCCGACAACATCTTACCGGAAAGAGAAACAGAAGGAGAATGTAGATTTATGGGAAAGGCTAAGGTTGATGGCAATCGTGCAAGGAATTTACAATTGCACGATGAGGGTTCCAACATCGACAAGCGGCAACGAAAAGATCTTGTTGTTGCCCGAGGGGAAGAGGAGGGTCATGCATCGGAGTCTAGTAGCAGTGACTCATCAGCGACGGCGAACACCACGGAAACTGATCGTAATGTGGGCGGGAGTAGTAGTAGTGAAGGTGGCCATAATGAAGGAGAGCCACAAGGGCCTGTAGAAATGCGTGCTCCATTCCCCGGTAGTCCTTTAGACGGTGCGTTGTTGTAGAGCTTTAAGGATCATGTCGCATTAGCAATTTGGAGGAATGAGGTATTTAAAATTTCATTGAACGGAGTAATTAAAAACTTAGGGTTTTCACAAAGCTGATGATATGTTTTTGTTGTTGCAGGAGCGTCCGGTACTCAAGTGTATCAATCACGGAGCTCAGATCCAAGAATGGGATTTACAGTCGTGCCACCCTGACACTGAGGGCCTTCAGAGGATTATTCAGCGTTCTGGGTTGAATACGCGATAGATAGATTCATACCACAAGGCCAACAAGGAGGTTATCTCTGCATTTGTGGAGCGGTGGCAATGGAGACGAACACATTTCACTTACCATTTGGTGAAATGTCGATCTCCTTGGAGGATGTGAGCATCCTCCTGAAGATTCCTGTGACGGGCAAAGTCGTGGCAGTTGAGAACTTTGCGAGGTACACGGAGGAATCTCGCTCAGATGATATTAAGATGGTGTCGAAACTACTTGGGGTGTGCATTGAAGAGGCTGAGGAGGAGGTGAATATCAGCAAGGGGCTCACAATGCGCAAATGTTGGTTGAAGAGTCGATGGTGCCCTAAAGCTGGTTCGAGGAACACAAATTATCCTCCTGTGAATGCACAGCCCGAGCGAACCTGTTGTATCTTCTTTCTTGCACCCTGTTTGCCGATAAGAGTGGATCTCGGGTGTCTATCGCGTTGTTGAAGCTTCTTGAAGATTTGAACGACGTGGGAAAGTACGCATGGGGTGTAGCTGCATTGGCCTACTTGTACCGATACTTGGGGTCTGCCACCAGAGTACAAGTGTCTCAGATTGCTAGCTACCTCACATTACTTGAGGTTTATTATAAAATATACTTACATTGTTTACGGTATAATTATTAGTAATTTTTGCATTTGCGGACTAACTAACGTTGTATGTATTTGCAGGGATGGGTGTACGACCATTTCAAACTTGGTCTCGCCACACCCAATGCAAAATACATGGACTACGTGCAACCTCATGTCTGGAGATGGATTCAAAAGCACGAGACCGTGATGAATATTGACAAGGTCGGGTCCATTAGGAGAACGTTGGACAAGTTGCGCCCAAGTGAGCATATGGCAACCAATCCGGTTTTATGCAATGAGCATAAGCCATGTTAGATGCACGTTGGGTGCGTCGACTTGTATGGCGCATTTTAGGACCCACTTTACTTTTCTTCTTCGTCGAACTAGAGGCCTCTTCTGTTGAAAGCACGTACTCAAATCCGCTCGGCGATCTAGTCGTTGCAGAATCGTCTTTATCGTGTTTTCTCTTCGATACTGCTTTACCTCCGATTGAAGACCCCGGTGTCCTTCCCTTTGTTTTTATTTTCGTAGGTGGCACAACACCCGGTGTAGACGAAGGTCGACTAATCTCCCTGCGCTACTGAATAATCCTGATGCGACCGTCCTCATCAGTGCAAGCATGAAACTTTTGCAACACCATTTCAATCTCATCGTGCACATTGTACCCAGACCGATCCACATGATTCTCAGGTATCATACTCAACTTTCGCCAGTAAACATGAATGTCCTCGAGAGGGATGGGTGACGCAGCAAATTTATGATGGTTTAGCTCGTGTGCACAAGGAAGGCCATGTGTCGTACGTATCTCGCAACCACAACGAGTTGAGTCATGACCAACATCCTCTCCACGTATCAATTCATCTCTAATTAACTTAAGCACCCGTTGAGAGACATAGCCACGCAATCGTCGATATAACTCATCAATGTATTCATGTTGGACTACATTCAAACTGAGCTCAAACGATGCCTTGATGTTGTTGTGTTGGATCCTAAGGATGCCATCAACCACATTCCACAAAGTCTCAAAATTAGCCTGACTGTTGCCAAGATGTAGCTTCAGAGTGGAATGCGCAGACTCAACCCTCTGTGTTGTTGTTTCCCCAAAGCGCATAATTCGATTTGTCCATGCGGGTACAAATTTCTCCTTGTAGCTATTTACCCATGTGTTATCCAAGTAATCAGTAAGACCCTTCACATTCCCGAACTGACAACGCAATTCATTCATCGTAACTTCTAATAAGGCCTTCGACTTGGCATACATCACACTCGTCCACCTATCCACGAAACGAGCAAAGCCTTCGTTATCCCCAAACATCTTCTTAGTCTTGGCCAATACTACTTTGTTGATGTGCCAAGAGCAAAGAAGGTGAGACGATGACGAAAATACTTCTTCGATGGCACTAATAAGGCCTAACTCCCGATCGGTAACAAACACGTCAGGTTTAGGCCACCCATCCAATATGGATCTCAAGTTCTGAAGTGCCCAAACATAATTTGCATGACTCTCTGATGATATAAATGCAAACCCAACGGAGAACGTCAAATGCGTAGAAGTGATGCCAACAATCTCCAATAAAGGCATTCGATACCTATTTGTTTTGTATGTGCAATCCATCAACAGTACCGATGAGAAACACCTTAGCAACTTGATTGAATCAGGATGTGACTAAAATAAATCAGTGACGACATTCTTATCGGGATGCTTCCGCTGCCACGACATCCACTTATTCTTCTCCAATATGTGCAACAGTTGTTGCATTTTAGTCTTCCCACCCACATCCTCAATTTGGACTTTTTGTCTTGTATTATATATTGTCCGCATTGTCAATACGTTTGTAACATCTCTTTGCTTCAACGTATTGAGGATGTCTCTTGGCTTCACATTACCATTTGTCATCTGCACCACAACCTCCTTCTCCCCCTTATCCAATCTTCCGGCAAATGAGTGGCCGTCCAAGTTTTTCGCGGGGTCGTGATTGTGCCTCCCACATATGACAGTGACATACCACAACGAGTCTGCATTTTCCTTGATGTTGATAAGAAAAGGGCATCCACATTTCTTTGTACCGGTGTGACTCCTCCCCGTTTCCTCTTTTTCTTCATTTATTGGTTTCGAAACAATTTTTGTCGCTTTACCCTTCCCAACTCTTTGTGACATTCCCCTATATGTACCAGACCTCTCACACGCAAGTTTCACCCTTCCCCTGCGCTTAATGCCCCCGGCATCATAGTGCTTCGTCACTAACACAAACATGTTCTCCCGGCCTATCATTTGAAGCCATGAAATTGCCGTTTCTCTAGAGGGGAATGGCCTACAAGGTGTAAACGTATCCTTGTAGTCTGGAAATAATGTAGAAACCGGCATTACCTGCAATACAAACATTGTAACATTATGATCAACCAAAATGTACAGCACAATCACCAAAAAAACCCAAAAACCCAAGTTCTCGGTTGTATAGGTCTGATACTATAAAGACGGTTTCGTTCATGTACAACCGAGAACTACTTCATAGTCTCGGTCGTTCCATACCGAGACTGC
Organism: Stephania cephalantha; assembly: GCA_039657325.1. Taxonomy (NCBI): domain Eukaryota; kingdom Viridiplantae; phylum Streptophyta; class Magnoliopsida; order Ranunculales; family Menispermaceae; genus Stephania; species Stephania cephalantha. The sequence goes on along the minus strand of CM077573.1, from coordinate 8,240,034 downwards.
CACTATGTATCGTTCACATCATGACGTGAACTACGTAGACTTCTCGGTGCTTCTTGGACCGAGACGTTTCAATACATCTCGGTCTTGCGAGGCCGAATCAATCGCGCACATCGACTGAAAATTTGATAAACCGCATAAATAACACATTAAATTTCAAAAATTACCTCAAGTTCTACCTCATCTTCCACCATAGCAGTACAATCTTTCATTTTATAGTGCAAACAACTTCGGATTGGTCGAATTTACCAAACCCTACGTTGACAAACAAATCATCAATTTCACAATTTTTAATCAAATTTACAGTTCCATCGAGGCTTCGTATGATTGTCAAACATTGTTACCTCGCTGTCGGATGATGTCAAGCCCCAAGAATCGATACACGCTCGACAAACACAATTATGGCTTTAGGGTTCACTAGTTCCTCAAGGTGGTGGGGTGCCCCAGTTTTGTTTTGCAAATGGTTTGTGGGGTTTGGGTGAGTATATATGAAGGGGCAAAATAGTCTTTTACATTTTAGATTGGGAAATGAGAAAAAATATGGGTGCCTTCATGAAATGGTGGGGTGCCCATAGCGGTCCTCTTTTTATTTCACCATGCATTCCATCATTATAAAAAAAGACATGTTATATATATATATATATATATATATATATATTCAAAACTCAAGTCATACAAGTTTCCATATAAAAAAAACATTCTTATATGTGAAATTACCATGCAAATATCATGAAAGTTTTCAAATACCTATATCAATAAATAAAATATTATTCAAATTAATCGCTAAACGGGTGCCCATTTTTGAAAAAATTGTCTGGACCCGGACCAATGGATATTTGTACCCGTATTTATTTTGAAAAAATTATGTCTAGACTTATTAAAAGCGGGTTCGGACAAATGCAGACAAACGAGTCTGAACACTTTTTGCCACCCCTAGTATATATATTGAGGTAGACATTAATGTCATCATCTTTGGTTTTAAATATTAAAAAAATCTCAATCCACACAAAAACAAAAAAAAATAAAAATAAAGGTATCAAACCACATTGTAAATTAGTGACTATTTTTGAATTTGATTATATATATAAATTGTAGTTCCACCATGGTGACTGAGAAAAATCACCACGGGTGGTGATTTCAAACTTTAACTAAATTCAATGATGAATATGCCTTCTTGGAACTTGTACACACATTTAAGAGTCATAAATATAGTTTTCATATTTAACACTGAATCTCAATCCAATGGTGAAAGTTTAAAATCACCATCCATGATGATTTAAAAAAGTCACCATTGTAGAATTTTCTATATATTACTTTTGCCCTTCAACTTCCGTATTTCGTTGGTTACTTCGATTCCCCTATTTCCTTGGTTGAAAATACTTCAAATTTCCTTCCTTACATATTTCTCTCACGCTAGCAAATTCGTGATATCACTTACCCTTTTCTTTGGTTATTTCAACTCGAAATTTTTACAGAAGTACTAAAGTTTTTACTTTAAAAGAGGTAAGTACGGGTGAAACTTTTTTTCCCCACACTAAGCAATTTCGCCTAATGAAAAGGCGTTATTGCTGATGTGGCCACGTGGATTTCAAGCACCAATAGCACCTTCTCCGAAGGCGCTATTGGTGTCCACGTGGACTTCTTGTGCTGCCCCAGTCCACGTGGATCCACGTGGACTTCCAAAAGCAATAGCGCCTTCTCCGAAGGTGCTATTTGTTATGCCCCTGTCCACGTGGATCCACGTGGACTTCCAGAACCAATAGCGCCTTCGGAGAAGGCGCTATTGGTATTGCCCCTGTCGACGTGGAGGCACATGGACACGTTTGGGGGGTGCGCTGATAGCCCTTCTTAAAAGGAGCTATCTGTGCACCCCAGTTTCGTCTTCCCGAAACCGACGCAGAGAATATTCTCTGCGTCGGATTCGGTAGGCGGAGGGTAGGGATACAGGGGTAGGGGAGGTAGGGGTCACGGGATTACTATCCACATGTGAGGTTTGCGTCGGCTATATAAGGAGGGGATGGGGAAGAGCTCGGTGGAGAGAGACCACGGAGGGAGGAAGAAGGAGGGAGGGTTGGGTGAACGACGTGGCCGTGGAGTGCACAGATGCGGCGGAGAAGAAGGAGAGGAGGTTGTGGGGGCACCGGAGTGAGGAGCAGCAACAGTGGTACGTGGAGTGAGCAGCGGCAGCGAAGGAAGGAGCATCGGCAGCGGAGGAAGGAGCAGCGGAGGAGGTAGCAGCGGCGGCGGCGGAGGTGGAGGAAGGAGCCCCATGGCGAGAGGAGGAGGCAGCGTAGAAGAATGAGGAGAAGGAGGAGGAGGTTAGTGTAGTTTAGTAAGTTGAGGTAGTTAGTTTAGTTTGTTAAGTTAGTTTAGGTTATATGTTTAATTTAACTTAAGTGGTTAGCTTAGTTAGTTAGGTGTAGGTGGTTAGGTTATATTAGTTTAGTTTGGTTAGGTTAATTAGCTTAGTTAGTTAAGTTAGTTTAGTTTAGGTGTTGACGTTAGTTTAGTTTAGTGTAGTTGAGTTAGGGTATGTTCGTTAGTGTAGTTTAGTAGAGTTTAGTTTAGTTAATTTAGTTTACATAGTTAGGTTAGGTTAGGTTAGTCGAGTTTAGTTCACATAGTTACGTTAGGTTAGGTTGTTAACAAGTAACTCTCGCGCTACTTGGTTGTTTGTTTAGTTTCGTTTGGTAGTTTAGTTAATCGTTTTTGGGTTGTTTGTTTAGTTAGTTATTTTAGTTATTTTAGTTTAGTTAGTTTGTATTGTTTAGGTGGTTAGGTCAGTTAAGGTTAGTTAGTTTAGTTTGGTTAGTTCCATTTAGTTAGTATGTTTAGTTTGCAATTAAGTTAGTTTATTTTTTGTTGTTTGTGTGAGATTCGTCACGGCCTTCATTGAACTTCGACACAAAAAACACCACAATGTCATGCACAAAGCTAGGTATGCATCAATGCAGCTACTTTTGATTCTTTTCAACTAGAGTCGAACCCAAGACTTTTCCGAAACTTCTAATCTATGTTTATTTGGTTAATGCTAATAACTGAGCTAGCATATATATATATATATATATATGCAACTTCGAGTTGTTAATTATATCCTTTATGGAAATGCAAGCCAATTCGAGGAATTTGTCATAAAAATATTAAATTGGACCATACCAAAAATCTGGTCAGGTTCTCGTTGTTCTTGTTGGCTCTTTAGTAATAAGATCCGCTAAGCCGTCTTTGGCTACTCAAAGAGCTATTGTACATGGCCATTATGGGGAAACCCTTTACGAAGGAGATACATTAGTTACATTTATATATGAAAAACCTAGAACTGGGGATATAACGCAAGGCCTTCAAAAAGTAGAACAAGTGTTAGAAGTGCGTTCGAGTGATTCAATATCAATGAATTTAGAAAAGAGAGGTTGCCATAACTAAACAGATGGATATGCTTTAACTCATTTTTACTTGTTTTAATATATGAATGGGAAATAAGTGGACTATTAGCCACGTACACTCAAGTGAGCTTGTTATATGAAATGTTACAACTCGGATAGAGAAGTAGCTATTATAGAGGTGTAATGTTTTATAACATGATGGGTAATTGATAAAAAGAAAACTGTCTTATTTTCTATCTAGGTTTTCAAAACATTATTGAGGACATATAGTCCAACTCTATCCTAAATATACCATCTTTGTTCAGTTGCTACGGGTAATTGGTTATTTTATGTTAGATTAGGTTAACTTAGTTAGTTAAGTTACTTGAGGTTAGTTTTCATTTATTATTTGGGTTAGTTAACTGTGATTAGTTTACTTCAGTTCTGTTGTTGGGCAATTTTAGGTTAGTATAGGTAGTTAGGTTAGGTTTGTTAGTTGAGTTAGGTTAGGTCAGGTTATGACTCATTATTTAGGTAAAGGTTTACTTTTATTAGCTTAGTTTAGTTTTCTTAAAGTTGATTTATTATACTCTTTGTGTTCTAAACTAACGAAAATAAAATGTTATTGCAGGAATATTACGTTGAAGAGGAAAAGCGGGGGAAAAAAGTAAGTTCACAAATTTAGTATTTTCATAATTATTTATTTAGGTTAGGTTATGATTTGCATGATATATAGAGACATAGGTATTGTGTTTATGAAGAATCGTTTGGTTTCGTACAACACTCATATTCTTTTTCTAACATTCATTTGTAGTTGCCCAACAATGGATCCAGGTCCTTCAGATCCATCACTTTTGCAACTCCAATCTACACACAGATTAACGCGAACCAGGAGGGGCGAGGTAAATTGTTTTACATGAATACGTCAAATTTACAACAATGGGGACAAAATATGGGAAGGAGATTACGGGGGTTTCGCGCGTGAGTAAAAAATTGTGTTTTCTTTTGTTACGGTAGAATGATTGTGAGCAAACACACTTTACGTGACGAAATTTTTTTACCTTTTTCTGATGGAAACATTTTCTTCTCTAAAGCTTCTTTTCATCATGCAAAATATAAATCGTGAAAAAAATAAGTGTTATTGTATAAAAGCTTTGTTTACGATTAATGTACCATCACTAAAACCCCTATTGGATATGCTTATTTTAAACCGTGACCAATGATTCGTCAAATTTGTAGTAAAAGCTCAAATTTCTTGTATTGAATATTGTCTTTAACCGAACAATTATAAAGATTGTGATTGGTTACCGTGTGAATAATATGTGAAGGTGTGTAATCAAGATAGAATTTGTCACTCTCGTATAGAGAGAGATATCAGTGGATCCCTCGATAAGATAGACTGATAATGGCCAAGTCCATGTGAATTGATATGATCAATGTCACCTGGATGTTTTTCAGTTTACCTAAAGATTGATACTAGTACGATTGAACATTAAGGGTGACTTTCCATGCCTTATGTTTAATCAAAGGATATCGCACGACAAAAGGATATCATATGAGTTGTTAATTAGGTTGTATCGATGTTGATATTCATGCTACTTGGGTAGTCATAATGCCTTGCTAGAGACTGCTTATGACTTGTGTACCAAAATGGTTTTTGGTTCACTGCCAACGTTGCATGAACCTATTGGGTCGCACACAAAGAATGACTTTGCACAATTTTAATTGGTCCAGAGTAATGAATTTTATATGATAAAATTCATGAGATAAAAGCCCTTACGATTTGTTATATGATAACTTATTATTAGGGGCATATGTGTAATTTGCTTAAATTGCCTAAATACAATAGTTGTATTACGAATAGGATTTTAAGTTAGGGATTATCTAAAAATATAAATAAAGGGTGGAACCTTAAAAACGAAATAAGATTTCGTTTTACAATTTTCTAGATCTCTGGATTTAGGGAGAGAAAGAATAATCGTTTTCAATCTCTTTTGTGGCTACCACTCCAAATTGAGGTCACCGTTCGTGTGTGGATTTCAGATAGAGGATGCGCACTTGAACGTCTTGAAAATTTAACAATCAAAAAGGAAATCACGGAATAAGGTATGCTTTACTTTCGTAGATTTAGTTTAATGGAACATATTTTTGATCTTGTTGGGGTTTTTCAAAATTTGTTTTGAATTTTCTGATGCGTATGAACCCCTAAAACCCAACACGTTGTGCCCTTGCCTCATTTGCCCAGCTCTCCATGCACGCGTTAGCAACAACTGCATTTCAACACTCGTTTGATTTCCTAGATATGCATACTGGTCCTTTCTCCCAGTTTTTCGCACGATTTGTGCAATTATTCCAACCCCCAGCCTGCTGCCAAGTGTCATTTTTTCACTCGCCCAGTGTGTCACATAACGTTTTCTCCTTTAATCCTCTCGTGACATGTCAGCAGCTCACAACAGCTCATCCAATCAGAAGTTGCCACGTGTCCCAAGACCTGAAACAAACTCCCAGTATCCACATGATCCTCCTCCGCGCACGAGCCACTCTACCACCCACGAGAACCAATTTCTCTCTCCTACAGGGACCAATATTTGGTAGTTTTTTATATTAGGACTTTAGGGGTTTTTTAGCAAGTTCAACTTCTATATTTTAGGGACCTCCGCCTTCTATTCGGACTTATTCTATTCTCTATCTCTCTCTTCCTCTCCCTCTCTACTTTTCTTTTGTTTTATGTTCTTTACCATGAGAGACAAAACTCATGGCCTAGTCAAGACTGCGATGGAGGTTCGACTATTCTCATCTATGGATTTATGAGATTTATTTATTTTAATTTCATTGCTTTTCATTGTTATTTTATTTCTTTTGGTATTGTTTGAATAATTAGAGTTAAATTCATATTTAAACTCTGATTTAATTGCTAGTGAGTCGTAAGCATCCGTCGTTATGCAATAAGACCACATAAGTAGCAATTGACCCTACCGATTGATTCGCCTCTTTTAGGATCGGTCAAGTACCTTAGGAATCTAGGCTAAATAAAAAACACTAGTGATCCGGTTGTCTAGGTGTAGTGCCTTCACGAAACTCATTGCAGTCATCGTGTTAAACCTAATGCGTTTGAGTATAGGGTTATAATATTGGCTAGGAAAATAGTCAGTGTTATACCTTGGCTATCGAGATTAGGAAGTGCGAGGAACCGCGTATGTTACCGGGTCTATAGCTACAATATAATACTTTTGATTTGCATATTTTACATAAATTGATGACCAAGTCCAATCTTTCATCTAACCAAACTTGTATGGCTTGACCTACGTATTTTTATTAATTGTTTTCAAAGCTATTTCCATTGTTTATTTATTTTCGTAGTATTTAGATTAGTTCATTAAATCACTTTCTTAAACCCCCCGATTTTTTTTTTGTTGTTTTTGACCTTTGAAAGATTACCAATCTCTGTGGGATCGACCATTTGTTACTATTCTACAAAATAGTTAGTTTAGGTCATATTTTATTGACGCGCTCAACACGCATCAATCCTCGTGGATCTCTTCCAATGTGCATACCCATAAAAATTTCAGCCGGGATTACTAATAGGGATTCCCCATGAGGACCCCCGTGGATATATTTTTCACCCGTAACCGTGCGGGTATGCAATTTTCTCTCAATACCCGTCTCCATCCTTATTTAAATTCTCCATACCCATCCCTGTCGCGGGGCATTTGCATCCCTAATTCCAACACATGTTTGAAATATGGTTCAATTATAACATGTCCTACTTTGATATTTTATCATCAAAAGAAAATCCAACTTTGGGGTATGACCATTTCACTTTGAAGCAAAGATTTCATAAAGAAAGACATTTTGGTCAAAAAATTAATTTACCAAAGTCAAATGGAACAATAATTCATATCTTGTTTCCTATATATCGCCATCAAAGTATTCTATGCATAGAACAATAAATATTGAGGTTAAAAACACAAATAATGCATGCTTAATATTTGATTTTTCTCTTTTGTTCAACATTTTATAATAATTTTTCTCTTATGTTCAGCATTTAAGTCATAAGATGAGATGTGAACCTCACCACATACACAAGCAGAAGTCCATTATGTAGATTGTAAGCTATAGTTAATATCTTTAATTGAATAATTGAAGGCTCATAACAGGGAGATAGACACAAGACGTTAGAATTGAAAATCAATGTAAAACATATTTGAATACACAAGTTGACAAATTTTTCATTGTTTTGATTGAATTCTTTCCCAAGAAAAAAATTATGTGTCACTGACTTACAGTTTCAAGTGATGTTAAGTGTTTGGTAGGATTGGCCCAGTAATGTGGATGCTTTTAACTCTTGTGTTTTTCTCATACTCTTCTTCAAATGATGTTGTGAATGACAATATTGCAAATTTTTGTTAGGTTGATATTTATTTCCTATACATCACCATCACAGTATTCTATGCATAGAACAATAATTCAATATCTTGTTCTCTATGGGGATTCCTCCCCTTCCCCCTCCACACACACACACACACACACACTTTTAATGTGTTTTGCATTAAATGCACTATATCAATCACCATTAGATTAAAATTTCACAGTAATCCAATAGTGAGATATATATAGTTCCCATGACATAAGTTATATTTGACCTCCATTGTAGAAGCACCCATATATACATATGTAGGAAATTCTATTGTGGTGATCTTTTTAAATCGCTATTTATAATGATTCTTATTTTTGACTATTGGATCTAAATCCAATGATCAATTTGATAGCTACATTAATGAGGCTTCAATGTGTGCACAAGTACCAAGAAGTTATATTATCCATTGGATTTAAATCCAATAGTAAAAAAAAATCATCATATATGGTGATTTTCCCCATCACCACGGTAGAATCACCTTACATATATAGGGATATTCTACAATGGAGCTCAAATATATACCCATGCCATGGAACCCTTTCAAAATGTGTTGTTGATTAAATGATTTACGCATTTATGACGCCTCGATTAATGTATTGGATTAGAATTCAATGGTTGTAAATAGTGTACCCATGACATGGATATATATTTGATTTCCATGGTAGTAGTACTCATATATATATCCCCATTGATAAATTCTCCTTCTTTTCTTGTCACCGTCCACTTGACAAAGTCTTGTGGCATCTAACATAAGTCGATTGCAACTTAAAATGGTTAATTTACCTAGTTCAATCAAGTCCAAGAGTGTTAAATCAAAGAAAATTTTTTCATCCTTGATGGAGGAACACCCTCATTAAAAATAATTATACATATAGATGCTGCATCATATATTGTGGGATATATATAGTATACAACTCATCAAGAAGTAATTGCATAATTGAATGTTTAGTGATGTCGATGGTGTGCCTGCCGACCACATGTATGAAGAATTGAAATGCCTCTAAAAACTTGAACAATGTGCTCCTAAAGTAGCAGGCCTGCTAAGAACGGAGCATTTTCTTGTGCTAAAAAGTCCATAATTGAAGACCCCAGCAGATATCTCACTGAGTCTTTTCTTGTGCAAAAAACTTGAACAATGTGCTCCAAAAGTGGCAAGCCTACTAAGAATGGAGCCTTTTCTTGTGCTAAAAAGTAGCAGGCCAACTAAGAATGCCTCTTACCACTACTACTACTACTCTGGTTGGGCCCACTTTATAGTAGGCATGTTCCGGGTGCGTTTGTGCATGCTGTATGTCTATTTTTACTAACCAAAACAGAAGTTGACACACAGAAATATAAGGACTACACTGCTACTCATATATCATCTCTATATATTGTTAATTGTCTATGTAATTCTAATGTTTTTGTTTCTATAAGTAAATATATATTATGTATATGTATATTGTATAGGCTAGCTGATCAGGACCACACATGTGTAACAACCTTAGCTTTTATTTGATGCCCCTAGCATGGGTCCTTAGCTCCAACTTGCTTTCTTCCAAGGTGGTTCCTGGGTTGGATCTTTTTTATTCTTATTATTCTTATTTCGGGTTTCTTGGATCTAATGTAGGGAGCCAAGTTTTTCATAATTATTGGATCAAGTACTCGCATATATACATATATATATATATATATATATATATTGCATGTTACCAATCAAGTGGGTGGCCCAATAGTTTGGTATATATGTGGTATTGTTGCAAGAGGGTGATAGTCTGAGTCTTATAAGGGCAAGAAAAGTAAATATCTTGTAGAATTTCCCATGAAACAATTGTTATTATTCATTGCTTCTAATAACTATTAAGACTTCATGGGACCCTCACAGCTGTAGTGATGACTTACTATTATTATATTTATGTAAGTCTATTAGTCTCTCATAGTAATGATTTTTGTGTTAATTTCTCAGTTATTTTGGCAAAGGTTTTAGTGGGCATGAGTCACAATGCCTCATTTCTTTGTCATAAGTTCCTAACATTGGGAATGTGAATCTAATAATAAATACATGTTGGGACAAAAAAGACGATTTTAGTGGGCATGAACCACAATGTCTCATTTTTTGTCCTAAGTTCCTAATTGGGAAAGAGAATCTCTGAACTAAATACATGTTGAGACAAAAAAGCCAATCTCTATCACGTATAAAAAATTGATTTGGAATCACGAGCAGGTTAGTTTAGTAGCCGTTCTCCCTCATGAGAGATGTAGTCAGGATCGGGATCTGTATCTTAGGATCCTACTATCATGCGATCTAATATTTAAGCATCGATCTCGATCTGACAGGTATCGACCTATTCATGTGGATCGCTTAGGGTCTCGATCCGATCCTTAGGATTGTATGAGATATAGATCCTGGAGCGACTCACATGTTTGCCTTTTCTTACTAGATTTGGTAACAAATTTGTGAGGTTTTTGTGCCATAAAATGAGGAGTTAGAAATCTGAATAGAAATTAGAAATATAAATAAGAATCAATAAGGAAATAAGTAATTGATTCTCTATTTTAGACTCATCATCATCACAATTAACAAAATGATATTGGGTATATATGTTTGTCGTGATTTGAGACTCGAGAGTCGAGACTTGTGGGTAATGCTCATAAAGTAATATAGTGATCTAATGTAATAAATGTTATTAGTTATTACAATTCTTTGAATAAATTACATGATAAGTATATAGATACATTATATCATATAATGTATGATTTACTTGAAACCTAGGATCTTTCGTTCGATGATCCTATCCCACGATCCCGATCCTTAAGATCTCTTAATCGATCCTACGTGGGATCGCGATCCTAAAAACCTTGCTCATGAGATCAATCTCTTCATGAGAAGATCAATCCAGATTTGCCAAAATGGAGAATGCATAAAAATCCTACCATGACTCCCCAAACAATATAGAACACCAACATCCAAAAACCAGATTTGCCAAAGACTTCCATACATGATCATGTTCGCCAAAACCATCTCCCTATACAAACCACTCTGCAAACCGATCTAGCAAACCACTATGAACTTTCGATCTCAACCTTATATGAGACGTAGACAATGCTCAGTTGCCCACCCAACAACAACTATACTTTTCATTAGTATTATAGATATGATTGATCATTATGTCTTCAACACTCTCTGATGCTTTCCAAGAAGTCCCAGTGCACATCCGCCACAATGACTTGGAGTCAATTCGAGAGGTTCATGACTCCTTTATATGGCAAGATATCGATGTTGATGACTATCCCTCTGTGGATGCGGCGACGGTTGGAGGCGTGCCCGTCGTGGACCTTAACAACCCTAATGCTATGAAGCTCATGAATCATGTGTGCGAGACGTGGGGGGTGTTTCAAGTTGTGAATCATGGGGTCCCTTTGAGTTCTCTCTAGCACATTGAGGCTCAAATGAGGAGGTTGTTCTGTCTTCCATCGGAGCACAAGCTTTAAGTCGCTCGCTTGCCGGGCAATATTTTCGGTTATGGTCGTGTTCTCGTGTCTTCCTTCTTTCCCAAGTTACTGTGGGAAGAGGGCTTCACCATTGCTGACTCCCGTGCTGAACATGCTCGCCAGCTCTGTCCAGATGACTATACTCAATTCTGGTAAATTATAGATACTTGCAGTCAAACACTTGTTCTCTTTTTATTTGATAAAATATAAAATTAGTGTATATAATCTTGTAATTAAAGCACATGCAAAAAATTTAGTTTGAACCCATAATTAACGTTTTTCCTTGTTATATGTGTGTTTTGTGTTAAACAAATTATGTTTTCTTTGATAACGAATGTTATACGTACATACGTAAAAAAACTTATATTTTCCATGAGGGCTGAACTTAATTAATGTTATTGTTAAAAAATTACGAGCCAGGTTATTTTTGTTTTTGGGGCCCTTGGTGATGTTAATAATTTGTGTTACTTGTGATGAATCGATTTAGTGAAGTGATGGACAAGTACCATGAGGAAATGTCAAAGCTATCCGAGCGGTTGCTACATTTGATGATGGACTCATTAGGGATCCCAATCGACCAACTCCCTTGGGCATGGCCGACGGTGACCACTACAACTAACTTGGCCGCACACAGCACATGTCAACTCAACTCATACCTTCCATGTCCGGACCCCAACCGAGCCATGGGCATGGCGCCTCATACTGACAGTTCCTTATTTACCATTCTCCAGGGGACTCAACCGATCGCGGGCCTTCAAGTCCTAAAAGACGGTATCGGCTGGGTACCTGTGCCGCAGGTGTCCGGAGTACTTGTTGTCAACATTGGAGACCTTCTCCTTGTACTTTCCAATGGTTGATTTCATTCTATGCTCCACCGAGTCGTTGTGAACCGAACCCATCATAGATACTCCGTTGCCTTCTTCTATATGCCTCCATTTGACTCCAAGATCTCTCCATTATCGTTGGATCCTCCTCGGTTTTCGTCCATCACTAGAAAAGGTTATCTTGATCTCAAGGCCAAACATTTTAATGATACACTCTATTTGATTCGTATTTGATCTTGATTGATTGATCATTTGTAGCATTGTGATGCAATTTTTTAGGGTGCGTTTGATAGTAGGGAAAAAAGAATTTTCATGGAAAATTTTCTATTTTTTTAGTCTAACCGTTTTATTCATTGTTTGATAGGTTTATAATCGACAAGAAAATATTCCATGCTTACTAATTTTTGGTGCGGCTATGTGCACCACATAAAACACTAAGGGTAAACCATTTGACCTCAAATTAGTTGGAGCTAAACACTAAAGGTGGTTTTCCTTTAGTAAACTGTGGGGTGCACATAATAGCGTCGCTAATTTTTCTTAAATATTTTCTCTCATGTAACATGGGAAAAAGAGAAATTCTCTTCCACAAAAACTCCTTATGGCTGACTTCAAGTACTTCAGCTGTGTCTTCAACCAAAACTATTTCTTTCGCACATATCTCACAAACTTGAATTCTATCTTACATATAATTGAAGGAAATAATATCAAACATCTCAAATTCTACTATGGAAGAAGAGTAGAACATGAACAACTTATGTATTGAGTGATTATTTATGGTCAATAACATTTTGAGGTTCATTTGATTGAGATGGCTGATTTAAGCAATAAGACTTGTAGATCGATTAATAATCACATCAAATGAGAAAAGCCCCATCAACTGGAATGGTGTTCGAATAGAATTTTCGATCCATAAACTGGGCTAAATGTCGATTAAATGTGCCGTCGGGGTTGCGAAGAAGTGTGTTGGAGACCTTGAATGTGGTGATCAATACGTATCTATTAAATAAAAACACTCTCTACAAACAACAATCCCAATCACAACAAAAATCTATAAAACCTTAATGGGAAATATGAACTGTAAATAGTAACCTCAAATCAACAAAAACATACCCTTCCTTATCTCGAATTAGCAATCTCGTTTCTTTTTGCCATTGAATATATGGATTAGGAACAAGAGAATGAAATAAAACCTAAAGCAAAGACTTATATAATTGAATTCAAAATAGCAAAAAAGATGACAAATGCAACAAAGTTTATATGACACAAAAAATGATTTGCTTAGAAGAGTAAATGACTCATAAACCAATGATGATTTGTATAATTATATTCATTAAAGAGATCTCCCACCACTTCATCCATGATTTCTCTATGATTATTATGACACAAAAATGATTTGCCTTCATAAAAATATGATTTGCCAGGTTGCTCTAAATGGTTCAAGAAAATACACAAAGAAAGGTTCTTTATTTCCATCAATGACCATAAAAATAATGATTTTATGTTTCTCCTATAAAAGCATGAAAAATCAAGCATTAGATGTTAAGAGCAAAGATTAGTACAAATAATCTTATAAGCACAACCTAACACCCTACTTCCTTTTCAAACAACCAAATCTATTTACATCATCTGGCACAAAGCAAAAAAGATCTCTACACATTTGTCATGAATGATGGACGACAAATAAAAACTATGATCATATCAACAGAACTAGAAAATAAAAAAATATTTAGGTTGCTCGAGTCATGATGGTAGATATAGGGTAGGACAAATTTTGATTTTATAGGAGGTGTTCTCAACCTGTAGGGGACATGGTAGTTCTTTTTTTTGTGCTTCGCGTTGTGTACTAATTCCTTAACGGGTACTGTTTTGTCAAATTTTGGGTCTTTTTGATCGTGGTTGTTTTGGGATTGTTTGCCGGTTTTATAATGGTTTTTGATTGTTTTATCTTATTTGGGAGATATATAGAAAGTTGATGGGGCATCATATAGCCCTTCATCAAGGTTTTTATTTGCATGTGTGCTTTATGGTTATAGTGTTTGATCACCCTCTGCTAATGCTTCTAATACATTGGTTTGGTGGACGAACTTGAGTGGTGAACGGTCAGTGGGAAGGCCCTGAAATATTTGTGTTTTTCAAACTGGCTATGATGATCTAAAACATAAAATTTTTAAAATATAATTAATTAGCTGCCTACCACAATATGGCGAAGATCGCGGCGATTTACTGGAAGAAGTCAGTTATTTGCTTTCGCCACCTTCATCCAATAGGTACTAATTTTGGCTGGTGATTTGCGCTTCGGTATATCAATAGCTTGATAGAACGATCGAATGAGATGTTCAAGGTGAGGTGATTGATTGATTTTGAGGTAGATAAAGTGGCAGTGCTGAAGCAGAGAAGTGGTCAAGTTTGGAGAGGAAGACAAGTATTGTACACAACACATGCACTTATTATTACTTATATAATGCCCAAGTGAATATTGTTGTATGTGTAGATAATGTAAGATCAACTGGAGAGTGATAATATTGGGAATCTGTAAAGCAGAGCACTTGAGAGGAAAAAAGTAAATGAGAAAATCCTGACTATATAGAAAAAGTAGAATAAAAGGCTCTGCAAAGTTTTCCTATCTTTTTCTTTTGGTATCTCTGAAGTTTGATTAAATGGTCCTTGCACTGAAAATCTCATTAATAAAGTAAAATGTAACGAAGAAAAAAGGTAAACTTGATCTATATACATATAGAAGGGTTTTTTTTTACCAGTTGATTGATTTCAGTGGTAAGGGACTCGATTCCCCGAGATCTGAAGTGGAGAAGGGGCATCCAAAAAGCAAGGCTATTAGAACAACTTTCATTGTGTTCAGATACAAAAGCATGCAATCTTATCTTACTTTAATTAAGAGAAATTCTTACTAGCTATAAGTAACTAAGAACATCAACTTCAAGGTTTAATCAAATAACTTTAATAAAGTCTATTTGCTTTAATAAATGTCTTTCTCAAAGCACCAGAGTCCCTGACCCTCATGATGGATAGGGGCGGAGCCACATACAAGACTACCATGGGCTGTAGCTCAGGGCAACTTGTTGTGACCCATTTTATATAAATAGTAGATTAGTCAAAATAATTTAAAAATGCCTAAGCTCGCCCACCCCTCAAATACTACATGAAAAATATTTTTACAACATTTAAAAATATTGTAATAAATACGTAATTAATTTGCAACAAAATTATCTATAATTTAGAAATTAATGTATAATGATATATAAATTTAATGAAAACTATTATTTTATAATATTTAATCAATCCTTAGATATAAAAGGTATATACATGTATATGTTAGTGCGGAGAGCATGGCAACCATTCGAGAGAAATTGCAAGTGGTAGGAAACATTTATCACTATGAAATCAATGCACATGATCGAGAGGGAACCATTTATTTCAATAAATTGGCATCACTTTCAAGTGAATCTCATCTAGAAAGCCCCACCTCTATCGCATACATAGGCTCTTCTCTTATACTAACTAGCTCTAATGACAATTACCGGTACTTTGACTGAAAAAAACTAAAAATAATAACATTAACAATTACTAGTAGTATTAGTGAAGCTATTTCATCTCGTACTAGCTTTTCTTTTATCAATTTCAAGAAATCCGTAAGACAGGCAGACTCATGATGGTGATCATGATTATGGTGATTACTACTAATTGTAGGACCACACTTATCCTTCACATTCACCACTCTCTATATTTTGCTTATATAACACACACCGCTGAGCACAATGGTTGATGTGGCATGTGGGCCAAATACCAAAGTGGGGTGTTGGGGGGTTTTAGAATATTACTTCCCTTTTGATTATATGCTTCATTCTATTATAGTGCATATAGTTCAATCTTGTGCATTCCAACTAAGGATGCAAATGGGGAGGGTAGGGGATGGGGACCCATCTACATCCCCATCGATCCCACTTATGAATTCATCCCCCATCTTCATATCTATCCCCATACGGGGATGGATTTTTATCACGGTCACTATACCCGTCTAATCCCTGCTGGGATGGGGAATATCTGTGAGGAAGATTTTTTTTACCATTTAATTCTCCATGAATACTCGGAGAAATATTTTTCCCCACTTAATTTTTTTCAATAAAAGAATTATAAAAGGTAAGGTATCAAAACACATACATTGTATATGTGTATTGGAATTTTTAAATGGTATTTATGCACATAGTATACATATGTCTATTTCTAGCATTAGACATGTAGTTAATTTAGTTTTGTAAATTGTACAATAAAGTATTACAATTTTTTTTCATTTGATCCTAAATTTGTAAAATGTAAATATAGTTGCAATTAATTCAAAACAAAATATATAATTAATGTAGTTTGGTAGTAAAAATATTTTATTTATATAACTAAATAAGTTAAAATTATAAATCTCGTTAGACTTTGTTTGTTATGTGTATCACTAATGTTTTGAGGTAGAAACCATGGAATATAAAATATAGTTATATATGATATATCATATGATAGGAATGTATACATTTAAAAAATTAATATATTAAGATCCTCTTGGATCTCATCTAATGTGCATACCCGTGAAATTGTCGCGGGGATCACTATTAAGGATTCCCCATGAGGATATCCGCGGATATATTTTTTACCCATCTTCATACCCGTACCCACGCGGTATGCAATTTTCTCTCAATCCCCATCTCCATCCTTATTTAAATGCTCCATACCCATCCCTGTTGCAAGGTCGCTTGCATCCCTAATTCCAACACATGTTTGAAATATATATGGTTCATGTATAACATGTCCTACTTTGATATTTTATCTTCAAAAGAAAATCCAACTTTGGGGTATGACCGTTTCAATTTGAAGCAAAGTTTCCTCAAAAAAAGACACTATGGTTAAAAAATTTATTTACCAAGGTCAATTGGAACAATAATTCATATCCTGTTTCCTATACATAACCATCAAAGTATTCTATGCATAGAACAATAAATATTGAGGTTAAAAAGACAAATAATGCAGGCTTGATATTTGATTTTTCTCTTTTGTTCAACATTTTATAATAATTTTTCTCTTATGTTCATCATTTAATTCACAAGATCATATGTGAACATCACCACGTACATAAGCAGAAGTCCTTTATGTAGATTGTAAGCTGTAGTTAATATCTTTAATTGAATAATTGAAGGTTCATAACAGGGAGAAAGACAATAAACGTTAGAATTGAAAAGCAATTTAAGTTGATAAATTCATCATTGTTTTGATTGAATTCTTTTAAAAATAAAAGAAAAATTATGTGTTACAGACTTACAGTTTCAAGTGATGTTAAGTGTTTGATAGTAGTGGCCCAGTAATATGCATGCTTTTATCTCTTATGTTTTTCTCATGCTCTTCTTCAAATGATGATGTGAATAATAATGTTGCAGATTATTCCCCCTCCCAATACACACACCAACACACACACACACACACACACACACACTTTTAATGTGTTTTACATTAAATGTAGTACATCAATCACCATTAGATCAAAATTTCATAGTAATCCAATGGTGAGATATATAGTTTCCATGACGTGGGTATATATTTGAACTCCATTGTAGAAGCACCCATATTCGAGCTTCATAATAAAATTAAAAAAGTTTATAACTTTGCGACAATTAGAACTTCATTAAAAAAACAAAAATCAACATCCAAGATCATAAAAAGCTAAACTAACGCATGTGTAAGAGTTTCATCAAACTAACATTTATTCGACTTAATACAATGAAAATAAAAGAACTCCTTGAACGTGTTGCCAAAAACTTTATTCTTTTCTCAAGCACCTACAAAATACATCAAACATAACAAAAAGTCTTAATTATTAACTTTGAAAGCAGAAAGTATATGAAATAGAGAAAGTCATATACTTAAAAAAGTAGTCCTTATTAAAAGAAAAATAATTCTTAAAAAAAAATAATAGCATACCTAATAATAGAACCAAAAAAGGCAACAACATATGGTGTGAAACATGATTAAGTTTCATCCTGCAAGAAAATTAAATATTATAACTTCATAATCTATAGAGATAAAATTCAATAAAAACATCTAATGAAAAGAGCTTCAAACCTCATCAAGCTCATTGTTAGAAGTATGAGGAGTCTTTCCTAAAGCTTGCATAATAATATCCTCAAGCTTCTCTAATCTAAATTCATGTTCTTGAAGGGATTTCTTAAGCATAAGATTTTTTCTTGCGTTTCATTCAGTTAAGTCTCTATCCCTTTCACATATGCAGAATTGGATTCTTTGAAGTCCTTCCTTTTCATTCCACCTTCAAAACCAAATACATAATTATGCTTTTGAGGACCAAAAAATTATTTAATAACTTCAAAGTTATTGAGTGAAGATTCACTTTTCATTCTCTTCATAATTTCAGTATAAAGAATTTCATCAAATGTAATTTCTAAATACACCAAAATAAAAAAAAGAGTTGAAAAACATTTATACTTATATGTTTTTTATATCTTCCAGCTCAACTAAAATGTCGCCTTTCTTCCTAGTCTCAAAAAGCACTTGATCAATAGTAGGAAGATTACCATCCTTTCCTCCCTACAAGGTTAGTATAAATAATAATATTTTAGCACAAGAACAAAATGACAAAAAGTACAATGTCGAAATTGTTAATATATCTTTTATCCAATCAAAAAGAAGAAATTATTAATTTACCATTTCATACATCAACTTTCTTAAATGCTTGGTTCTAGTCCGATGGAGCGGTGTAACTCTTTTACGCTGGTTAATTTGATTATACTTGCTAAATTTCTATGAAAAACATGCAAAAAGTAATAATATTAAATTGGATAATAATGAAATAAACATTTAAAATTTGTTTAAGTAAATTTAATAATACCAAAAAATTTTCCTTCAAAAATTTGTTATTAATGAGCCATTTCCAATCTTCAGAATCCATATCTTTCGGCACATTTTTAAAGCCTCTTCTTTAGTCTTGCTTTTCCTCATAGAAGTTGCATTCAAACTTGTCCTCCAACTTCTCCATAAAGCACACATATGCTTTAAAGTCTCTTCTTTATATATTTCTATTCTAGAATTAGAAAACCTTTCCTGCAAATATGTAATAAATTCATCAATGTGAATTTTGAAGAAGTCTATAGGATTATAAAAACTATGAATAATACAACCTTGAACATACTTTAACTGCATTTCACATATGATTCTTGGACACTTCACTAATATCATCCCATAGTAGCACTCATACTAGACACATATAAGGATCACACACAATTCTCCCTTAATGTCTTGACCAATATCGTTGATTATCTCTAACACCACGTTTCAATAAGAAATCAATCTTTAATTTTTACTCTCGTTTCATATTATTAACTTTTTTATTCCTATTTTTACCTCACCTTTTGTCCTTGCTTGTCCCTCGCACATTTAGTATCTCTGCGTCTCTGATGCAAAAGAAGTAAAAGATAAAAACTAAAAGTAAAAAAAATCAAAATAAAGAAAATAATAAATATTAAGTGACTTCTTTTTGACTAACTATCATATTTTAACAACATAGTGAAAAAAGAAAAAAGATTAATTATATGTTCAATAGAAGGACAATTGAAGATATTAATGAAAAGCATTTGCAACCATTAGTATAACATTTTAATAACAAAAAAAGTAAAAATTGCTCTACATGTTCAATTGAAGGGCAATTAAGTTCCTTTGTCTCCTACATAATCAATGGACATAACATTGGGTCAACTAAAACCAAGTTACATAAGAATTGTTATGGAGTACATACATCGTGTGCAAGCATACAAATTATAAGTTATACAAACAAGTTCTTTATCCAGTTAAAGTTAGAAATTGGTAAGTATGTGGACATACATATATTGCTTGAGTTTTAACTATTATATATTGCGCCGATTTTCTAGACAAACAATTAAACATACACAATACATTTCTCAAAGGCAAACAATTAAACATATACTATGCAATTCTCATGGATAGAACGTGCACAACATTTTTGTTTCATTTCACTTGCAGTAAATCTAGATTTTAGTGAACAAAAAAAAATTGAATCAAACCAATAATAAAATTAAGGTCATTCAAGAGATATAAATTTTATTGAAGCTTTGGGGCAGAGAGAAAGTACCCAAATCAATTGAAACTTTGGTGCTAGCTAAAGAGAGAAGCTGCAAGACACAAATTTTAGTTGAGTATAGATAGTGAATAGTTATTTCGATGCTAATCCATGAGAAAAAGAAAAAAATTATCATTCCATACATATAGGTACTTATCAAAAGTATGTCAGCTATAGCATAGTGAATAGTATGATGTTACCACTGCAAACTTCGGTTCATGGAACACCATGATTTAGGATTACCACCGCGAATCCACGATCACGGAACCCTATAAGGACTCTCGAGACGCAACCTACCTCTTGGTGTCCGTGTATATGCATGGGCCATTAATCAATACAATATTAAAAAGATTGAATAAACTTGATTAAATAAAATATATTGCATAAATAAATGTAAAGGCTATCATGGGATTTTCTTACAACAATTATTCTTTGAATCAACTTTTCAAGACTCCTGATCTGTCGAACCTTTCCAACCCCAGTGTATTCAAGTCATCACCTAAACATTTCCATTAATAACTTTTAATTATCTACCCAAACCATGAGTTTAAATTAATAATAATAGCCCATCTCCCATTAAAATCTCCGAAGTTGCTTTATTTAATCCAATGAACAAAATCAACACTATATATAATAATATAATGATACAACTACGTTATATAAAAAAAAACTATTAGTTGATGTAAATTAGCAAGCTAGAGTATCAAAACCAACTTTGCTACCAGATAAGTGTATATACACACGTACAACCCAAGTTCTTTCACATATGTATGTACCTCATAGATTCATTATCTAGCTATATTTATTGCGTTATTTTAATTAGCTAGTCAGCTCACAAATTAAAGAAATAATGGAGAATTAAAAAGTCTTAATAACACATATAACGCACCAGCATATCCACTTTCATCAATTTTACTTGACTATAGTGTGTCCTCCACCTAAGTCACAAAATAAATTCCTCTCTACAAGTGCTCATCTTCATGTTATTTTTATGGTCTTCGATCAACTTAAAGCACGCACCGCCACTTGAAACTTATTTTATAATATTAATTTACTCAAGTCGATCCATCTTCATTTCTAGAAAGCTTCAATCCACCACTACTATTAAATGGGTAACTATACTTGCATAAATAATATACCAAGGAGTTCTAATTTTTTCAATCAAGCTTGAATACATGAGCACCTTTGAGTACGTACTTCACTTTAATATTTTAATATAATTCAATGCCAATTGAACTAATCAGTTCTCAATCCCATTAACTAATGCATGGAAAAACAAATTTTAGTAGGGTAGTAATTCAAGTCTATAATTTATAGTCTGCTACTTTATTTCTACCTTAATTATATAGATGCACCTGCTAGTCTCCAATCAAGGATAAAACCAATAATCGGTGCTTGATTGCTTACAGTACAAGTTGATAGAAACTCAGACGAGCAATGGATTGATAAATTAACTTCGTATATGGTTGAAATCTATGTACATAAAGCCAACTAGTGATTGTGAAAATCTTGACTGCAAAAGTTTGAAGCATATGTAATGAATGAAGATACACAAACAAGTATATACCATAGGATTTCAAAAAAAAGTACATCCCATATGTTTACTTGGAGAATCAAACATTAATTCTAGCAAATCAAGAGATGTTTTAAACTTGAAGTTCTAATATCACATATAGAGCTAAAAAAAAGATAAATATTTGCATATGCATATTCATACATGTAATAATGTAGCATCCACTTTGCCTAATATCTCACTTATTATTCTTTGCATATGCATATTCATACATGTAACTTTTTTTAAATTTTCAATCAATATTCAATGGTACTATGGATTAGTGATGTGTGGATTGTGAAGCTACTATTGACAGATCAAGAATGCCCTAACAACGCCCCAATCTTGCCTTTGCATTTGCCCTGCTAACAATGATGAAGACTAGAATTATGTGGCTTGCGATTGTTTAATAACGAGAGGCTTTTAAGTTTTATTTTCTAGGTTTTTCTTTTACATAATAAGATTATCCTCGAGATGTGGACTCCTTTATTTTCAAGTTTGATCTAACAATTAGCGCCAAGGTTAATGAAGCGGCAAAATATTTTGGAGACCAATAACGAGAGGCTTTGGGTATAGGTAGCGACTAAAAAATATTCTCATTATAGTAGTATGCCATTTGTTGTTTTAGTGAGAGGAAAATCGGGCCACGCAAAAAAGTTAGGCTCTAAAAAAAATTACACCCAAAATCAATTGAAGCTTTGGCGCAGGCTAAAGAGAGAAACTGCAAGACAAAAGTTTTAGTTGATTACAGATAGTGAATAGTTGCGTTGATGCTAATCCATAAGAAAAGGAAAATAAGTTGTCAATCTTAATTTCATAGTTAATTTTATAAGGATGTGTTTGACTTTAGATTTTAAAACCATTTCGCGTTCTTTTCGATCTTCATATTCTATTTCAGATCGCGAAAAGAAATAAAAGAGATTATTTTCTACCTGATAATTCATCGATGTCCACAATAGGTAATCCTTTTTCTCTAACAAAAATATAGGTAATCCTTTTATAGTCAAGTTTTAGCTCTAAGTAGATAAAAAACAGCTTACAAGGCCTCATTCTCTTTTCGGACTCCTGCATAGAGTCAATTTAGACCAATTGAGAAAAATATTACCTTGGAAGACCTTGTTATCATCTAGGGTACTCTAAAAATTTAGTTTGATCAGACTAGTCAAGGTTGTTGATTAATTCTAGATCTATCTAGATACCAATTACGAGCAACGACACTCCAACTAAAAATGAAATAACAAAAAAAAGAAAAAAATGACTTTCAAGCTTATTCAGCATCTATAACAGGCGAAACATATGGCTAAGGCCAAGGAAAGAAAATCAAGACTTTCTTGTTTTCAAGCCAAGGCAATGAAATCGGCTAAAACAATTCTTCCAAGTGTGATTTTCGGACACTCTGTCCAATAATTGGGTTTTCTCGAAACTCTCTCATCCAAAACCTGTCACTTACAAACTGACTCCAAAGCACAACTGTTATAATCACATCATGAGATAAAACTGATGTGAGGGAGAAAGTCATCCACACACAATAGTGAGACCATAACCGCAATGATGGTATGGTGATGATGGTTAAGCAAAAATAGTAGCGGTGGTGGAGATGTGATGAAGAAGCAACGGAGAAAATAAAGATGAAATCATTCTCATCGCTATTTCCATTTTTATTCCCTAATCAAATAACCTCATCCTTCCACCTCATTCTTTTTATTCATCAACTTGATTTTAGTGGGCATGAACCACAATGTCTCATTTCTTTGTCCTAAGTTCCTAATTGGGAAAGAGAATCTCTAAACTAAATACATGTTGAGACAAAAAAAGCCAATCTCTTTCATGTATAAAAACTTTATTTGGAGTCACGAGCAGATTAGTTTCGTAGCCGTTTTCTCTCATGGGCAAGGTAGTCAGGATCGGGATTCGTATCTTAGGATCCTACGATCCTACGATCCAATATTTAAGCACCGATCTGGACCTCGAAGGGATCGATCCATTCATGTGGATCACTTAGGATCTTGATACGATCCTTGGGATCCTATGAGATCTAAATCCTGGAGCGACTCGCATGTTTGCCTTTTCTTACTAGATTTGGTAACAAATTTGTGTGGTTTTTTGTGCCATAAACTGAGCATTTAGAAATTTGAATAGAAATTAGAAATATAAATAAGAATCAATAAGGAAATAAGTAATTGATTCTCCATTTTAGATTCATCATCATCATCACAATTAACAATATGATATTGGGTATATATGCATGCCATGATTTGAGATTCGAGAGTCGAAACTTGTGAGTAATGTTCATAAAGTAATATAGTGATCTAATGTAATAAATGTTATTAGTTATTACAATTCTTTGAATACATTACATGATAAGTATATATACATTATATCATATAATATATGATTTACTTAAAATCTAAAATCTTCCAATCCACGATCCGATCCTACGATCCTGATCCTTAAGATCTCTTAATCGATCCTACGTGGGATCCCGACACTGACAACCTTGCTCATGAGATCGATCTCTTCATAAGAAGATCAAACCAGAATTGCCAAAATGGAGAATGCATAAAAATCCCACCATGACCCCCAAACCATATAGGACACCAACATCCAAAAACCAGATTTGCCAAAGACTTCCATATAAGATCACGTTTGCCTAAACCATCTCCCTATACAAACCAGTCTACAAACCGATCTAGCAAACCATTATGCCCTCAAGCAAAATGGGTACCAAGTAAATAGTGGAAAGAGCTAGTGAAAAAAAATATATGGAAATGTAAGAAAGAGGAGCAGACCAGCCCATTTTGAAAGCATTAAAATGAAGCCAACATTATCTCTCCGTCTCACATATATATTTATCATGAACCTTTGATCTCAACGTCATGTATGAGATGTAGACAATGCCCAGTTGCCTACCCAACAACAGCTATACTTTCCATTAGTATTATAGATATTATTGATCACTATGTCTTCAACACTCTCCGATGCTTTCCAAGAAGTCCCAGTGCACATCCGCTACAATGACTTGGAGTCTATTCCAGAGGCTCATGACTCTTTTATATGGCAAGATATCGATGTTAATGACTATCCCTCCGTGGATGAGGCGACGGTTGGAGGCGTGCCCGTTGTGGACCTTAACGACCCTAATGCTATGAAGCTCTTGCTCGTAAGTCATGAGTGCGAGATGTGGGGGGTGTTTCAAGTTGTGAATCATGGGGTCCCTATGAGTTCTCTCCAGAACATTGAGGCTCAAGTGAGGAGGTTGTTCTGTCTTCCATCGGAGCACAAACTTAAAGTTGCTCGCTTGTCGGTTAGTATTTTTGGTTATGGTCGTGTTCCCATGTCTTCCTTCTTTCCCAAGTTAATGTCAGAGGGCTTCACCATTGTTGACTCCCCTGTTGAACATACTCGCCAACTTTGGCCATATGACTATACTCAATTCTGATAAATTATAGATACTTGCAGTCAAACACTTATTCTCTTTTTATTGGATAAAATATAAAATTGGTGTATCTAATCTCGTAATTAAAGCACATGCAAAAAATTTAGTTTGAGCCTATAATTAACGTTTTCCTTGTGATATGTGTGTTTTTTGTCAAACAAATTATGTTTTCTTTGATAACGAATGCTATACGTACATATGTAAAACAACTTATATTTTCCATGAAGGCTGAACTTAATTAAGGTTATTGTTCACAAATTATGGACCATGTTATTTTTGTTTTTGGGGCCCTTGGTGATGTTAATTATTTGTGGTACTTGTAATGAATCAATTTAGTGAAGTAATAGATGAGTACCATGAGGAAATGTCAAAGCTATCCGAGCCCTTGCTACATTTGATGATGGACTCGTTAGGGATCCCAACCGGCCAATTCCCTTGGGCATGGCCGACACTGACCACAACAACTAACTTGGTCGCACACAACGCACGTCAACTCAACTCATACCCACCATGTCCCGACCCCAACCGAGCCATGGGCATGGTTCCTCACACTAACATTTCCCTTTATTACCATTCTCTATAAGACTCAACCGATCGTGGGCCTTCAAGTCCTAAAAGACGGGGTCAACTGGGTATATGTGTCGTCGGTGTCCGGAGCACTTGTTGTCAACATTGAAGACTTTCTCCATATACTTTCCAATGGTCGGTTTCATTCTGTGCTCCACTGAGTCGTTGTGAACCGAACCTATCATAGGTATTCTGTTGCTTTCTTCTATATGCCTCCACTTGACTCCAAGATCTCTCCATTGTCATTGGATCCTCCTCTGTATCCGTCCGTCACTTAAAAAGATTATCTTGATCTCAAGGCCAAGCATTTTAATGATACGCTCTTTTTGATTCGTATTTGATCTTGATTAATTGATCATTTGTAGCATTGTGATGCAACTACTTAGGGTGCGTTTGATAGTACGGAAAAAAATAATTTCCATGGAAAATTGTCTATTTTTTAGTCTAATCATTTTATTCACTGTTTGATAGGTTTATAATCGACAAGAAAACATTCCATGCTTACTAATTTTGGGTGCGGCTATGTGCACCCCATAAAAAAATAAGGACAAACCATTTGACATCAAATTAGTTGAAGCAAAACACTAAGGGTGGTTTGCCCTCAGTAAACTATGGGGTGCACATAGCAGCGCTACTAATTTTTCATAAATATTTTCTCTCGTGTAACGTGGGAAAAAGAGATTTTCTTTTCCACAAAAACTCCTTATGACTGACTTCAACTACTTCAGCTGTGACTTCAACCAAAACTATTTCTTTCGCACATATCTCACAAACTGGAATTCTATCTTCCATATAATTGAAGAAAATCATATCAAACTCTCAAATTCTACTGTGGAAGAAAAGTAGAACAGGAACAACTTCTGTGTTGAGTGGTTATTTATGGTCAATAACGTTTTGAGATTCATTTGATCGAGATGGCTTGTAGATTCAAGCAACAAGAATTGTAGATCGATTAATAATCACATCAAATGAGAAAGCCCAATCAACTGAAATGGTGTTCGCCTAAACTTTTTGATCCATAAACTTGGCTAAATGTCAATTAATTGTGCAGTCCGGGTTGCAAAGAAGTGTGTTGGAGATCCTGAATATGGTGATCAACACGTATCTATTAAATGAAACCACTCTCTACAAACAATAATCCCAATCACAACAAAAATCTATAAAAACCTTAATGGGAGATATGAACATTGAACATTAACCTCAAATCAACAAAAACATACCCTTCCTTCTCTCGGATTAGCAATTTCGTTTCTTTTCGCCATTGAATATATGGATTAGGAACAAAAGAATGAAATAAAACCTAATGCAAGGAATTACATAATTGAATCCAAAAGAGCAAAAAAGAGGACAAATGGAACAAAGATTATGTGACATAAAAAATGATTTGCTTAGAAGAATAAATGATTCATAAACCATTGATGATTTCTTATAATTAGATTCATTAAAGGGATCTCCCACCACTTCATCCATGATTTCTCCATAATTATTATGACACAAAAATGATTTGCTAGGTTGCTCTAAATGGTTCAAGAAAATACACAAAGAAAGGTTCTTTATTTCCATCATGACCATAAAAATAATGATTATATGTTTCTCCAACAAAAGCATGAAAAATCAAGCATTAGATGTTAAGAGAAAAGATTAGTACAAATAATCTCATCATCATTGCTTAACACCTTATTTCCTTTTCAAACAATCAAATCTATTCACATAATCTGGCACAAAGCAAAAGAGAGCTCTGCACATTTGGCATGAATGATAGACGACAAATAAAAACTATGACCATATCAGCAGAGTAAGAAAATAAAAAAAATATTTAGGCTGTTCAGGACAAGATGGTAGATATAGGGCGGGACAAATTTTGATTTTATAGGTGGTGTTCTCAACCTGCAGGGGACATGGTAGTTCTCTTTTTTTGTGTTTTGCGTTGTGGACTAATTCCTTAACTAGTACCGTTTCCTCAAATTATGGGTTTTTTTTTATCGTGGCTATTGTTTTGGGATTGTTTGTTGGTTTTATAATGGTTTTTGCATGTTTTATTTTGTTTGGGAGATATATGGAAAGTGGATGGGCCACCATGTAGCTCTTCATCAAGATTTTTGTTTGCATGTGTGCTTTATGGTTATATTGTTGGATTGCCCTCTGCTAACGCTGCTAATATATTGATTTGGTGCACGAACTTGAGTGGTGAACGGTCAGTGGGAAGGCCCCAGAAATATTTGTGTTTTTCATACTAGACTTTGTTTGTTATGTGTATCACTAGTATTTTGAGGTAGAAACCATGGAATATATATAATACAGTTATATATAATATATCATATGGTATGCATGAATACATTTATAAAATTAATATACGAGGATCCTCGTTGATCTCCTCCAATGTGCATACCCATGAAAATTCCCATGGGGATTACTATCGGAGATTCTCCATGAGGATATCCGCGGATATATTTTTTTACCCATCTTCATACCAGTACCAGGACGAGTATGCGATTTGCTCTCAATCCCTGTCTCCATCCTTATTTAAATTCTCCATACCCATCCCTGTTGCGGGGCCGCTTGCATCCCTAATTCCAACACATGTTCGAAATATATATGGTTCAAATATAACATGTCCTACTTTGATATTTCATCATCAAAAGAAAACCTAACTTTGGGGTATGACCATTTCAATTTGAAGCAAAGTTTCTACAAAGAAAGACGCTTTAGTCAAATAATTTATTTACCAAGGTCAAATGGAACAATAATTCATATCTTGTTTCCTATACATCACCATCAAAATATTCTATGCATATAACAATAAATATTGAGGTTATAGAAACAAATAATGTGGCTTGACATTTGATTTTTCCCTATTTATTCAGCATTTTATAATAATTTTTCTCTTATGTTCAACATTTAATTCATAAGATGAGATCTGAACCTCACCAAGTACACAAGCAAAAGTCCTTTATGTAGATCGTAAGCTGTAGGTAATATCTTTAATTGAATAATTGAAGGTTCCTAACAGGGAGAAAGACACTAAACGTTAGAATTGAAGAACAATTTAAGTTGATAAATTTGTCATTGTTTTGATTGAATTCTTTTCCAAACAAAAAAGAAAAATTATATGTTACAGACTTACAGTTTCAAGTGATGTTAAGTGTTTGATAGCAGTGGCCTATTAATGTGCATGCTTTTATCTCTTATGTTTTTCTCATGCTCTTCTTCAAATGATGATGTGAATAATAATGTTGCAAATTATTTCCCTTCCCCCTACCAACACACAAACACACACACACACACACACACACACACACACACACACACACACACACACACACACACACACACACAAAACACACACACTTTAATCTAATGGTGATTGATGTAGTGCATTTAACGCAAAACACATTAAATACGCAATAAATGCTATGTAATTGGGTTCATTATAGAAGCACCCATATATATATATATCCCCGCTGATGTATTCTCTTTATTTTCTTGTCGTCGTCCACTTGACAATGTCCTGGGGCACCTAACATAAGTTGATTGCAATTTAAAACTTGAACCATGTGCTCAATCAAGTCCAAGAGTAGTGAATAATTGAATGTTTAGTGATGTCGATGGCGTGCCTGCCGACCACATGTATGAAGAAATGAAATGCCTCTAAAAACTTGAACCATGTGCTCCAAGTAGCAGGCCTGCTAAGAATGGAGCCTTTTCTTATGCTAAGAAGTCCATAATTGAAGACACCAATAGATATCTCACCGAGCCTTTTCTTGTGCTAAAAACTTGAACAATGTGCTCCAAAAGTGGCAAGCCTCTTAAGAATGCCTCTTACCAGGGGCTATTTCAAAAAGTAAGGTGGGTACACCTTTTTTTTCATTATATAGAGAAGGTTACTTTAAATTACAAAACTAATGCATATCTCCTTTTCAAAAGGTGCTATTGATGATGAGGTGGACTAGGTTGTTGATGAGTTTGTGATGTGTTGTTGATGAGTTTGTGGTGTTGGTTTAATGAGGTGGAACTTTGTATGAATAACTCATTTTTAGAAGGAGTTATTTGTTCAACCCATCCATCTACACGCAGGTATCAAGGTAGACAACTCATGCAAACGACACACGTATCTCGAGGTGGGCAACCAATGCAAACGACGCGCACGTATCTGGACATGGACAACCCACGCAAACGTCACGCATGTATCTCGAGGTGGAAAACTCATGCAAACACCACGCACATATGTCGAGATGGGCGACCCATTCAACTTCGTACAATTCATGCAAATATCACGCACGTATCTTGAGGTAGACAACTCACGCAACCTCGTGCAATCCATGCAAACCATGCAAACATCAAGCACGTATCTCGAGGTGGACAACCTATGTAAATAATACACACGTATCTCGAGGTGGACAACCAACGCAAATGCCATGCGCGCTTCGAGTTACGCACCACGCATGTTATGCTCCAAAACCTATTTTGCTTATATTTATTTTTACTTGGGTCCCGCATGCCATTGCATAGGGGTGACACTTAAGGAGACGTTCTAATTATATTTTTCTATATTATGTATAAATATATAAATAAAATATATATATTATCTTTATATAATATATATATTATATTTATATTATATATATTATTATATATAAACATATATAATATATATATATATATATAAATATATATGTAATGGCTTGAATTTAATTCACCGTTATTAATGACGTGGTTGCAAACGTGGCTGATAGCTCGAATTCTAGTGGGACCCGCAACTAGGCTAGTGTGCGCCTGGAGTTAGGTAAATAGTTATTTTGTGTGGTGATTTATCTAATTTACGATATTTACATTGACATTGATAAAATAGTCAATCGACTATAGTTTCCACTACCTTTTCTCTCTCCTTATCACAAATCCAAAAATTGAAGAAGAGGAAACAAGGGTTTTCGAGATTTAAAGTGATCATTAGAGGAGCTTGGAGTGGTTGAATCATCAAAGCAAGGTGAGATTCACAAACACCTCCTCTTTTTTATCTTTTCGTCTAAATTTTTGAGGTGTTTGTGTGAATCCTATAAGAATTGTTAAGTGGCTGTTAAGTAGTAGTTTTGGTGGATTTTAGTTTCTATGAAGTTCGGTGGTTTGTATTGTGGTTGTTGTTGTTGTTGGTTGGTAGGGTTGTTGGAAACCTAGAATTTTCAGCAAAATTGTTGTCCAAAACGCGATTAGCGCGCTAATGAGGTCATCTAACGCACTAGATGAATTAGCGTGCTAATGTTCTTCCTGACGAAGAACGTATAGCTGCCTAGAAATCTAGCGTGCTAATCCCCAGATCTAGCACGCTAGATATTGCAGATTTGACATTAGTTTTGCTAAGTAACATAAAATACGTGCGATTGACTAAAAATCAATTATAAATGGAAATAGGTCATTTCGGGCGGTAATTTGGATACTTGGGATTTGGCGGAGTCAAATCCAGGTTTATTTACCGGGATACGAAGTGCGGTTTGAGGTGTGTAGTATCCCAACTAAAATTTCTTGAGCTGCATTTTCTTTTTCCTTTTGAATTCATATTCTGTCTTTCAATACTCTATTTTTGGTTTTCGTTTAAATGGACAAACGTTGAGGCTCTCCTTTCGTGCCGTTCCTGTGTGTATGTCCACTAGGCCAAAGCACGTGTGCCAGGGATCTGGGTGAGTAGGTCGACCCGAGAGTCGCGTTGGGGCACGTGTGAGTGCGTCGTAGGTTCCACGCCAACCACCTAGCGGATCCAGATACTGGCCATGCTTGAATGCTACTCGCCGGCTGTAATCTGTGGGGAGTACGAAGTATGGCGCTAGTCTGACCCTAGGCTCTAGGAACACACTTTGAGCTTTCACTATTACTTATGCATGTGATGAGCACCGTTGCCTATATTTATTTCCGCATGTTTATTTAATAGCTTTGTTTAAATTCCAATATTTACTTTCCGTATTGCTCACTTAATTTCCTTGGGAATATTCACTCTAGACTCATCATCTGCATTTTTGGGATGGCTTAAGTGCAGATCCTGGTATAATTCATGGCAAGGGCAAGTTATCAAAAAACCTATAATTCAGAGATATTGAGTCAGGCTTGTACGTTTGTATTATATATACTTTGTTTTTTATTTAGGGGATTTGAGATGCTGAGACACTTCAGGACTCTATACTTTTGATATTTTGATACATTGAGGTGCATTTTTGATCTATGATGATAAATGAGTTTTCCACACTAGGTAGCAGAGTTAAATGAATGACTATAATATTTAATATTTTGATTGTCATGATAAAAGACTTTTGCTGTGATTTATTATGGTTTAAAATATTTTTAACAGATGACTTGAGTTCATTGACAATTTAAACAGTAAATTGGTGTTTATTGAGGTTAATAATGATTAAATGGTGGAGGAGATAGCATGTGGGACACAACTGGTGTTGGTAGGCCAGGTTATAGACCCACATTAGCCCCCTGTGGCGTTCTATTTGGAAAATGAGCCGTTATAATATATAATATATATTTTATATTATATATAATATTATATTTATATATTTATATATAATATTATATATAAATATAATATTTATCGTCCACGTGGACTGATCCATAGGATTTACATGAATGACGCATTCTCCGAATGCGTTATTCAAGTTTGCTTGACAGTCCATGTAGACTTCCACGTGGACTTCTCCATATTATTGGTGGTGGGTGCAATTTTTTCACATTAATAGCGCATCCATATGATTTAATGAATAGCGCATTTGAATGCACTATTCATGTAAACCCAATTGCCGGGGCGTTCAAAGTTGGGAAGGGGAAAGCGGCAAAAATTTTAAAGAAATCAATGATGAAAAGGCGTCACACTAGTACGAAGAAATGTGGATGCCCTTTCCAAATTAACGTCCCGACACAAAGAATCGATCCATAGGATTTACATGAATGACGCATTCTCCGAATGCGTTATTCAAGTTTGCTTGACAGTCCATGTAGACTTCCACGTGGACTTCTCCATATTATTGGTGGTGGGTGCAATTTTTTCACATTAATAGCGCATTCTCAAAAAAAGAAATACCTTACTTAAGGAATAAAAAGAAAATCTAACTTATTTTACTAATTTAAATGGAAATTAACTGCACAGCTGTAATTTTTCCCTCTTACCACTACAACTACTTCCCTGGTGGGGCCTACTTTATAGAAGGCATGTTGCAGGCGCACCTGTGCATGCTGAGTGTCCATTTTTATTAATCTAAACAAAAGTTGACACATAGAAAGATAAAGACTACACTGCTACTGATCGATCATCTCTCTATATTGGTAAGTGTCTATGTAATTCTAATGTTTTTGTTTCTATAAGTAAATATATATATATATATATATAATTCTAATGTTTTTGTTTTTATAAGTAAATATATATAAATATATATATATATATAATTCTAATGTTTTTGTTTTTATAAGTAAATATATATATATATATATATATATATATATATATTATGTATGTGTATTTTGTATAGGCTAGCTGATCAAGATCACACAAGTGCAACACGCTACAAGAATTTGTCACACTTAGTGACAGATATAGAGACTGGCTATTTCTCGTCGCAAATTGGTGAGGGGAACGCGACGGGGAGCAGAGTTGAATAGTTGACTAAATTAGTGACATGGGTAGCGAAGGCCCCCATCGCTAATTTTTGGACGGTAAAATTCCTGCCCAACGGACCATTTTCACGGCTTCGTGGCAGTTGAAATCGCCACATGGTAGTAGGCGAAAGGGTTGAGTGGCGGATTAGTGACGGGTTTCTGTCGCCAATCCAGTCGGTAATACTCTTCACCCTCGATAAAACTCACATATCTCTCCTTCCTCATCTCATCTCTCTTCCCTCTTCTCTCAAAAATCCTAATCATTCACCGCCGCCCCTCCGCCCCTACCTCCTATTTCTCTCGATCAAACCCCGTCTCTCTCGCCACCCCTCCCTTCTCCCCCTATCCATATCACCGGCTTGACTTCAAACATCCCTTCCGCCCCTCCTCGTCCTTGTTCTCTCTCGCCACCTCACCATTGTGTAGTTTGGCCTCTCTCTCCATCTCCACCGCCACCTATCTCGGCCTTCCTCTCCATCTTTCTCTCAACGAGATCCACTACTGCCTTGCTGCCTGCCCAGATCCACCTCTGCCTCGTTCTCTTCCAAGATCCAACACCGCCTTGACCTCCCGCCACCACCGCACTGGTCATGCAATCACCACCACCTCACTCTTTCTCTCGAATCATGAGTTAGGTTTTTATTATTTTCTTTTTTTTGTAGATTTAATGTTTGCTATTTTGGATTTGTTGTTTTAGGGTGTTGGTTTTTTATGTGAAAAATAGTGGCGGATCGAGTGTTTATTGATGATCTTGATGTAGTGACGTGGGTTTTAGTTGTTGTAATTCATTTTTCTTTCAAATTGCTTTGCAAAAATTGCCTGAGTTTGGCTACGAACAAGCAAGTGAGTTGGAATCGCTCGCTTAATACCCGGTACGCTCACTAATGAATTCATTTTTGTTGAAGCCTTTTTAAGTTAAGTTTGAAAGAAATGTAGATTTGATGAAAAGTAAGCAGTACGCACACTATTTTTAAATGTTGATTAACTTATGTGTATATACTTATCTTTTTCTATATATTAAATTGCAAATTACAAAGAATAGAAAGTGGGTTTTTCAAGTTCATTCCAGCACTGGACAAGACATCAATTTGTTATGAAGATAGATTATATTTTTTTTCTTTAATTAACATTATGTATCAGCTATTTTTTTATAGCTTCGAAGAAAAAAAACTGAATAAGAACGATCTTTTTATAGTCGAAAGTAGTTCTTTAAATTTGTATATTTAATTGAAGATGCCATCTCTTATAATTCTTATTTAACATATAATAAAAATAAATATTCTATTTGCGTTTTAATCATTTTTTAAACTGGTTAGAAAAAAACAGTTTCATAATATACATTTTCATAATTCAAAATCATTTTCTTTCAAAAATCTAGAAAACAATAAAAAATATTTATTAAAATATTTTTTAAAATTTAGCGACGGGATTAGCGATGAAATCCCGTCGCTAATCCCGTATGCCACGTCATTTCTGGTGTGTGGACTAGTCAACCAAGTTTTAGATTAGCGACGGGGATTAGCGACATGAACCCGCCGCTAAAACAAATTAGCGATGAGTATTTTAGCGACGAGGTTTCTCGTCGCTAATCCCGTCGCTAATCCATTACTTTTTTGTAGTGACAACCTTAGCTTTTATTTGATGCCCCTGTCATGGGTCCTTAGCTCCAACTTGCTTTCTTGCTAGGTGGTTCTTGGGTTGGATATTTTTTTCTTCTTATTATTCCTCTTTCGAATTTCTTGGATCTTATGTAGGGAGCCAAGTGTTTCATAATTGTTGGATCAAGTGCTGAAATAATTGACTATGCATAATACTCCCATGGTACCAATTAAGTAAATGGCCCAATAGTTTAGTATATATATGGTATTATGGCAAGAGCGCGATAGTTTGAGTCTTATAGGGGCAAGAAAAATTGAGTTCTTGTTGAATTTCCCATGAAACAATAAGTAGTTATTATTCATTGCTTCTACTAACTATTAAGACTTCATGGGACCCTCACAGGAGTAGTCATGACTTACTATTATTATATTTGTGTAAGTCAATTACTCTCTCTCAGTATTTATTTTTGTGTAAATTTCTCAGTTATTTTGGCAAAGGTTTTAGTGGGCATGAGCCTTAATGTCTCATTTCTTTGTCTTAAGTTCCTAATTGGGAAAGAGAATATCTGAACCAAATACATGTTGAGACAAATAAAGCCATTCTCCGTCACGTATAAAAATTTTAGTTGGAGTCACGATCGGATTAGTTTAGTAGTCGTTCTCTCTCATGAGCATGGTAGTCAGGATCAAGATCCGTGTCATAGGATCATAGGATCCTACAATCCAATATTTAAGCATCGATTTGGATCTCACAGGGATCGACCCATTCACGTGGATCGCTTAGGATCTCGATCCGATCCTTAAGATAGTATGGGATATAGATCCTGGAGCGGCTCACATGTTTGCTTTTTCTTACTAGATTTGGTAACAAATTTGTGAGTATTTTAGTGCATAAAATGAGGATTTAGAAATCTGAATAAAAATTAGAAATATAAATAAGAATCAATAAGGAAACAAGTAATTGATTCTCCATTTTAGATCCATCATCACAACTAACAATATGATATTGGGTATATATGCTTGCCGTGATTTGAGACTCGAGAGTCAAGTCTTGTAAATAATGCTCATAAAGTAATATAGCAATCTAATGTAATAAATTTTATTGGTTATTTCAATCCTTTGAATACATTCATAACATGTTAAGTATATATATATACACATTATATCATATAATGTATGATTTACTTAAAATCTAGGATCTTCCGATCCACGATCTTGTTGGGTTTTTAGGGTTCATACGCAGCAGAAACTTCAAAACAAACTTTGAAAAACCCCAACAGGATCGAAAATAAGTTCCATTAAACTAAATCTATGAAATTAAATCATACCTTATTCCATGATTTCCTTTTGATTGCTCGATTTTCAAGAGGTTAAAATGCGCATCCTCTGTCAAAAATCCATACACTAACGGTGACCACAATTGGAGGGCTTGCCCCAAGAGATATTGAAAATGATTTTTCTTTCTTTCCCTAAATCAAGAGAACTCGAAAATTGTAAAATGAAATCTTATTTCGTTTTTAGGGTTTCGCCTTTTATTTATATGTGTAGAAAAGCTCTCATTTAAAATCCTATTCGTAATACAACCATTGTATTTAGGCGATTTAAGCAAATTACACATACACCCCTATTAATAAGTTATCATATAACAAATCTTAAGGGCTTTTATGTCAGATTTTTATCATATAAAATTCATTACTCTGGACCAATTGAAATTGAGCAAAGCCATTCTTTGTGTGCTACCCAATAGGTTCATGCGACGTTGGCAGTGAACCGAAAACCATTTTGGTACACAAATCTTAAGCGGTCTCTAGCAAGGCATTATGACTACCCAAGTAGCATGAATATCAACATCGATACAACCTAATTAATAACGTATATCATATCCTTTTATTGTGCGATATCCTTTGATTAAACATAAGGCATGGAAAGTCAGTCTTAATGTTCAATCGTACTAGTCTCGATCTTTAGATAAACTGAAAAACATCCAAGTGAAATTGATCATATCAATTCTCATGGACTTGGCCATTATTTGTTTATCTTATCGAGGGATCCACTGATATCTCTCTCTATACGAGAGTGACAAATTCTATCTTGATTATATACCTTCACATATTATTCACATGGTAACCAATCACAATTTTTATAATTGTCTAGTCAACATTTGATTGTGTCAAATTATCATGCTCCTAATATTGAAGTCTGTGGTAATCTCAAGTCGAAGGACTAAAAGACATACCTATCATGAGTACGCCTATGACTTATTCCATGTGGTTTTCTCATAGCGGGTCGGTCCAATACTAAATTCCTTAATAAGTACTCATGATTTTGATTCGTATCCCTATACGCATGATCAGCACATGACCATCAATCAAGATTCACACTAGTCTTAATTCATTATAGTTCCCAGTATAATGACCGACTAGAGACATTAATGATATTTCAACAAATAACCATGAATCTTACTATAAGGTAAACATGCAATCACTTACAATAAAACAACAAATAAAACTTCTATTTTATTAACTAAAATTATAAGATAAACAATGTTTGTAGATTGACCTAGGCCACATGCCCTAACATCTCCAACTTGCACTAAAGGCCAATCATTCATGTATATATTGGAATAGGATGGATAAGGAGATGGTGCAGAGGAGAATGAACATGATTGTAGGGCACTTTTCTGCAAATATTGATCAAGATTTATCATCCACCAATATCCTACCTTTGTTACGTGTCTATGGAATCCAAGTTATGACTTCAATTTGATTAGAACTTTTTTCCTTTTTTTTGGATATTTTAATGGGATGTGATTTTCTAATTAGTGACACTAATTTCAATTTCTTATTTTTTTTTCACTTAGTAGTTAATGTTATCATAATTTGAACTTCATTTTTTTCATAGAATTCTCTTCAGCAAAATCAATTTTGCACATTTTCATAAGGCTTATTTAAGAAGCGCTGCACTTTGTGAGAAATTAATAGCATGTCTCTTTTCTCAATGTACAAAGGTTATTAGATTTTAAAAATTATTAATTTATATTGCTTCCTTCTCATCTGCTGTAATTACTACATTAACGTTCTAAACAAAAAACATTATATATAATCACACTTTATTATGTTTTACTTAAAGTCATCCCCATACATATTTTTCCATACATAAAGTCATTCCCATTTTCAAGCCTCAATTTCATATATTGATCCAAACTACTCATATGGGGTTTTGTGATCAAGAACAAAACTCAAATCAAATTGGTAGAATTTGCCAATGTACTTTAATTTTCTTAGATTCCTACAACGTGTGTATTTGGTAGGATATTTCATATTTATTTTACTAGTAAAACATGTCATGATCAACATTATAATGCATTATAATCATGTATTGAGGTAATTGCTTGATTTTTGATGTTATAGTTGTTTGTAATTTCATGTTTGTATACTTGCTAAGGATGATTGATTAGTTAGGTGTGATTGGTTATATTTGATGTGATGCACGGATGCTTAATATATTCTATTGTAATAATCATAATTTACTCGAGTTAATGTCATGTTTGATAATCCCAGTGCAGAAATAGTGGATAAGAGTTGGATATCTTTAGTTGATCAAAACTCTCAAGAATGTATGGATGGGTATGAACAATTTTTAGATTTCGCTTATGCTAATAACGGGACAAAAGAAAATAATTTATTGCCCATGCAAGGAGTGTTGCAATCGATTTTTGAAGTCAAAAGAAAAGGTTAAAGGACATCTTATTTTAAATGGATTCATAAATCATTACAAAAATTGGATTTATCATGGAGAATCTATTACTCTTTCAGATTGTTATGAAGATAATGAAGAAAGACATAAATCATTTCATGATGATATGGTTGGAATGGTACATGATGCATTTGGGATTCCTAATATTGATGATGCGGAGACTGGAAACTCGAGTGAATCTACACAAAAGTTTGGACCTAACGAAGAAACCAAATCCTTTTTTAACCTTATAAAAGATACATAACAACCATTATATCCAGGATGTAAGAAATTCACTCAAATTTCATTCATTGTACGGATGTTGAGCTTGAAAGTAATGAGTGGTTGGACAAATAAGTCTTTTACTTTGTTTCTTGAGTTGTTGATAGAAGCATTTCCTGAAGGCGTCCGATTACCTAATTCATATTACAAAGCAAACAAAATGACAACAAATTTGGATTTTACTTATAAAACATGGGATGCATGTCCTAATCATTATATGTTTTTCAAAGATAAAAACAAGGATATTGGTGAATGTGTTATTTTTCATGCATCAAGGTATAAGGAAGATGATTCTGATGACCCATATACAAATAAAAATACAAATGCAAATAAAAATGGGGGAAAACGAGTTGCAGCTAAACAAGTGAGATATTTTCCATTAAAACCTAGATTGAAAAGATTATTTATGTCTTCGAAAACATCTTCACTCATGACATGGCATGCAAAAGAGCAAATTGATGATAGTGTATTGAGGCATCCTGCTGATTCTCAAGCTTGGAAGGCTTTTGATAGAAAAAATTCTTCATTTGCTAGTAAGACACGAAATGTAAGACTTGGATAGTAACAGATGGATTTAACCCATTTAGGAATATGTCGTTAGTTCATAGCACTTGGCATGTTGTTTTGATGTGTTACAATTTACCACCTTAGTTGTGCATGAAACAACCATTTTTTATTTTATCAACACTCATTGATTGGAAATATGGACTAGAGTATAAGCTAGATGTATTCATGCAACCACTTATTGAAGAGTTGAAAGAACTATGGAACGAAGGCGTACTCATATATGATGCATCCACAAATGAAATGTTCAAACTTCATGATGCATTGTTGTGGACCATTAGTGATTTCCCCGCTTATGCTTATCTCTCAGGATGGAGCACCAAAGGAAAGTTTGCATGTCCTTGTTGCAATATAGAAACAAAATCTCAATGGTTGAAGTATGGTGGTAAATATTACTTTACAGGTCACCGAAGATTTTTACCTATGGACATAAGTTTCAGAGGGATAAATTCTTTGATGGGAAGTGGGAGTGGGATAACGTGCCTAACTATTTGACAGGTAGTGGGGTGTTACATCAGGTAGATAAGTATGAGATACTTACTGAGTATAGAAAAGAAAATCTTATGAAAAAAATTAAAGTAAGCATTGTCAAGAATAAGGTGCATAGTTGGAAAAAAAGGAGTATGTTTTTCGAACTTCCGTATTGGGAGTATAATTTGATGCGCCAAAATATGGATATAATGCATATTGAGAAGAATGTTTGTGACAATGTGCTTTTTACATTATTAGGTGTGGATGGAAAATCTAAGGATGGTTTGAATGCAAGACGTGATTTGCAGGTAATGGGTATTAGAAAACCTTTACATGTTTAAAAAAAGGGTTCTAATAAATTTTATATACCTCCAGCACGATTTTCAATGAAAAAAAAAGAAATAACTATCTAGAGATTGAAGAGTGTGAAAGTGCCTGATGAGTATTCTTCAAATATTTCACAATGCGTCAATGTTAAAGGACGTGTTATTCGAGGTCTTAAAAGCCATGACAACCATATTCTCTTACAACAATTACTTCATTTGGCTATTCAGGGAGTGTTGCCAAACGATGTTGTTGCACCAATTATTCAGTTAAGTAATTTCTTCAAGTAACTGTGGTCTAAAGTTAATAGACTTTCTGATTTATAGGTCATTGATGAACGTATATCACTTACGTTATGTCATTTAGAAAAAATATTTCCCCCTTTTTTTTTGATGTCATGGGGCAATTGCCAGTGCATTTAGCTCAAGAAGCGATGGTTGCAGGAAATGTTCAATTTCAATCAATGTATCTGATTGAGAGGTTTTTACTGACCCCTAAAAAATATGTGCGAAATAGGGCTCATCCAGAAGGTTCTATTGCAAAAGGTTATTAGATGGATGAGTGTATGAGTTTTTGCTCAAGATACATTGACGAAAATGTGGAGACAAAAATGAATAAAACACTTAGAAATTATGATGGTGGAAACTATCATGGACAACCATTTGGAAAAGAAGAAGTAATATTGCTCGACAATATCACATGGGTCCAAGTCCATAGATGTGTGCTTGTTAATACTGATGAGGTTTTACCATTCAAAGGTAAAGAAATATCTTAAGTTTTTTTTTAATATTATTATAGTTACTATAATAACTAGTTTTATCTATTATTATGTTCAATATGCACCTTGAGGAGCTTGCAAGAGAAATGTTAATTGCATCAGAACGCACTATTAGAAAAAGACAATGAAACATTCCATACATAGCTTATGAATCACGTAAGTAATCTTAAATTTTTTTTGCTACTCAAATAATATACTTTGAATGTATATTAATGCAAATATGAATCAATTTAATTTATAGGTCCATAATTTGTGAACGTCGTCAGATGAAACACTTTCAAAGAAGGTTGAAAAGCTTGCAAATGGCCCTAGTAAATATGCTCGAAGATTTAAGGGGTATATAATAAATGGTATGCATTTTTCGCATTAAAGAAATCGACAATAGAAGAGCAACCCAAAATAGTGGTATCTATATGGATGCAGGTACCATGAATTATGCCAATATTAACGATAAGAATCCACGTTGGGGAGAAGTCACTTACTATGGAGTGCTCACAGATA
The DNA here is from genome assembly GCA_039657325.1 of Stephania cephalantha. Taxonomy (NCBI): domain Eukaryota; kingdom Viridiplantae; phylum Streptophyta; class Magnoliopsida; order Ranunculales; family Menispermaceae; genus Stephania; species Stephania cephalantha. Next base: position 8,198,377 of record CM077573.1, on the reverse strand, counting down.
TTTTAGAGATAGTTTACCCTACCAACCTCAAGTTTGTTTTGTTCAAAGGTAATTGGATTGATTATAAGAGTGGGAGGAAAATAGATGATTATAAATTCACCTTAGTTAAATTTAATCATTTTCTATATTAGAATAATCAAATTGGAGACGAACCTTTTATTTTGGCGGCTCAAGCGAAACAAGCTTTCTATGTGAGAGATGCTCTAGATCCTTATTGGCATGTTGTTGTCAAAGTGACAAGCATGGATGCTTTTGATAATATTTCACAAATAGAAGATTGTGAACATCAACAGTTAGCTGAAAAGAAAAGTGGAGATGACAGTAATTTCGTATGCGTAAGACATGATGTCGATGAAACTACAATAGAAGGAAACAATGTTGAAGATTAAGAAGAATGGACTGTGCATGATTATTCTTAAGATTTTTATATACCATATTATGAAAGTTTGTGAGTCATTATTTTGCCACCTTTGATTATTGTCACTCGATTTATTATTTTTTATTTTCGTGATGATTTGTTCAACATTATAATCACCATCATTTCAGTTCCATGGCTCGTGGAAAGTCTTCAAAGAGAACTATGGAGGATTATCTCAATTCAAAAGAACAAGCACAAGTTGAACAACTGAAAGAAAGTCATGAAACAAGTGAAGCATTGATGCATTCATCCGATGAAGGTAAAATTATGAATTTTGATATCGAATATTTCTTATATTACAAACACTATTTTTAATTAATTATGCATACAGAGGAACAATCATTTACATAAATGAAGAAAGGTAAAGGTCCAACTCATCCAATTCGTATTTGGAGGTCTGGAAATAGGTTGAAGCTGCAATTCAATGACTTTATGCAACCTATTGGAAAAACTTCAATTTAAACGCAACTAGTCATCATGGCTAGAAATGGGTCTTTAGTACCATTAATGTATGAATTATGGAATGATGTGCCTGAAGAAAATAAGAATGCCATTTGGCCTGAGGTACAGGTAAGAAGATAACTATATAAATGAAAATAATATATTATTTCAATAATTGGTTTGATTTTGAGTTTCGTAATGTTTAAGTACAGGATAATACTGATGCCCCACTTGAGTTTCGCAAAAATTGTTTAGAGAAAGTTGCCAATACCTGGAGATCGTGGAAGCATACATTTAAAGTGCACTACGAGAAGCACAAAGATGATGAAGATATTCTTACTCGAGTGCCTGATGAGCGCGTACAAGATGAGCAATGGCCAATACTTGTGAGGTATTGGAACGAAGATGAAGTTAAGTTACAAATCAAAAATCTTAGTCTTAATTTGATTTCAGCTTATTGAAATAATTCCATCCCATTGGATACAATGCTTCCTTTTATTGAATTGCCTTAAAATTTTGTAGATCTTTGAGCTAGTTTTTTATAAATGACTAATAAGTTGGATTTAAATTTAATTCATTTTTATATTTGTGATGAGTGTTTTAATATTGATGCAGAAAATTGCTAAAACGAATGCTGAAAATAAAAAGCAAAAGACTATTTGCTATCGAACAGGTCGCAAGTCTTTCGCGAATGTACCCCAAAAGGTAATCGAGTAGGTTCTTAAAATTTTTTTGAGTGTTCTCTATTTTTTAAAGATAATTATTTTTTACTTGACAATTTTACCTTTAAGAGAGAAAATAAGGATCTACCCACAGACCGGACTTCAGTATGGTTGACAGCTTATTATAAAAGGGCAGGAGCTAGATCGAATGAAGATACAAAAGAATTCGTGGTAAGAAAAGATTTATTTCTTGAGACTAGTAATACATATTTAGTTTACATCATAACAATCCCTTTTTATTTTAAAATCAAATTTTATGTTTAGTTGCGATTGCAAAATGAACTTTCACAAATTCCTGAGTCGGAGCAAACGGCGGAAGTTCGAGAGAAAGTTTTTCAAAAGGTAATTGGAGATGAAAAACGTGGGTGTGTGCTAACTTATGGTCATGGACCCTCATTTAAAGATGTTTTTGGGAAACATTCAGAATGTCTGGCAGATATTGCAATACGGAGAGCACATGAAAAGGCAAATGCTACAAATGAGCTCCTTCGCGAGGAACTTGCTACGACGAAAGTAAATATTTCATCACTTTCAGTTATTTTTTTATCATTTATTTTATGAATCTAATACAACAATCTATTACCAATTTATTGTTTACAGATGAACATGCAGTTACAAATAAATAACATTTAACTGCCTATCAACGTCAATCAAGTAATTAATCAACATTATTGTTCATACTTGAAGTTTATTAATTATGTTCAAATTACAAATGAGATAACCAATTGATATTTTTTATTACATGGCAGACTTCAGATGTTGGAAGCTCACATAGGCCTCATGTTCAAACATCTTCTCACGATGGATGTTCTCCTGCTCGTTGATTATTCTTAATGATAAAAAAGGTAATAATTTAAGTTTTGTTGGAATATCTTAAGTTACCTCCATATGACCAACTTAAGAGCATCCACCTTCATGATTGTTATTTTGAACATTTACTCATCTCCTAAACTTGACAATTTATTCTATCATTGAGTTGAATGACATTTGCTAGCTAAACTACTATTTGAAGAATTGTTAATGCTTGTAGTATATGTTGACCCTCTAACTTTTGATGATTTTTTGAGCTTTTTACTATTTTATGTTCTATTCAAATGAAACTCATAAATTTGCACTAATAATTTAAGCATCATGGTTTGAATATATTTGAGTTAGATGATTATTTGATGCATGTTGAAGTTTGCAAAATGTTTAATTTTTTTTTTTGAATCTTTAATTTAAAGGTAGGTTCTGCTGAAATTTTGGTAATACATTATGGTTCACTAAAGAAGAATGTATTTGACTTGTAGAATTATTTAATGCAAGTGGGATTTTTCAAATGTTTAGAAACTTTTATGAATCTTAAACTTAAAGGGAGGTTCTGCTGGAATTTTTGTAATACATTATGATTCATGAAGATGATTATATTTGACTTGTAGAATTATTTGATGCATGTGAAAGTTTGCAAAATGTTTAAAAATCTTTGTGAATCTTTAATTTAAGGGGAGGTTCTGCTGAAATTTCGTTACTATATTATGATTTATTAAAGATTTTTTTTATTTATGTAAGTGTTTAAGTGCAATTACTTATATTTATAACTTTTAAATTTTAGATGCGCAATTGGATGAGACTTCAAAAGGTAAAGATGATGAACTTGAAGAAAGCTTCACGTGAAGAAGAAATTGAAGAAGCATGGAGTGAAGGCATTGAAGAAAACACGGATTTATTTTATTTTGCTATGTTAGACTTAAGCCATGAAGAAACTTGTCAAAGTTTTATTTTATTTTGCTATGTTAGACTTCTAAATTAAGTATTATCGTTTTTTTTGGTACTTTGGATTCAAAATCACAATAATTAAACTTTGAATAGTTTGATAATGTTGGACTTGTAATGCAATTATAGTAAATTCTTAATATTTTAATAGATGCAATATTTTTATATTGACAGATGCGAGATAGTTACAACAACTTTTATATAAAAACTTTTTTTTTGTGACGGAGCAATGTACTTATAAAATATTATTATGTTTTGTCACCAATACAAAGTCGTAACTACATGTATTTGGACAAAAACTCATGACGTAAAACATTTTTCTTCGTTGTTCAATGAAACGTTTGTGACGCAAATACAGTCGTAACAAAAATGTGTTTTTTATGACGTGCAATAATCTTGTAAGGAATATGTCAGAGATTCGTCATAAAAGGTATTTGTCACGCTAATTTTCGTGACAAAAAACGTTTTTGCAACGAAGTATACGCAACTTTAGTTTTTTCGTGACAATACCGTGACAAAAACTATATGTAATGGAAAAACAACTTGTCCCTATGGAATTAAAGTCGTTACAAAAACTATAATTTCTTGTAGTGAGGGGTACGAATCAAGATCATGAGTAGTTGTTAGGGAATAAGGTACTGCACTGACCCGCTATGAGAACACCACATGGATTAAGTCATAGGTGTTACTCATGATAGGTATATCATTTAGTCCTTCGACTTGATATTACCATAGACTTCAATATTATGAGCATGATAATTTGACACAATCAAATATTGTCTTTAATCGAACAATTATAAAGATTGTGATTGGTTACCGTGTGAATAATATGTGAAGGTGTGTAATCAAGATAGAATTTGTCACTCTCGTATAGAGAGAGATATCAGTTGATCCCTCGATAAGATAGACTGATAATGGCCAAGTCCATGTGAATTGATATGATTAATGTCACCTGAATGTTTTTCAGTTTACCTAAAGATAGATACAAGTACGATCAAACATTAAGGGTGACTTTCCATGCCTTATGTTTAATCAAAGGATATCACACGACAAAAGGATATCATATGCGTTATTAATTAGGTTGTATCGATGTTGATATTCATGCTACTTGGGTAGTCATAATGCCTTGCTAGAGACTGCTTATGACTTGTGTACTAAAATGGTTTTTGGTTCACTGCCAACGTCGCATGAACCTATTGGGTCGCACACAAAGAATGACTTTACACAATTTCAATTAGTCCAGAGTAATGAATTTTATATGATAAAATTCATGACATAAAAGCCCTTACGATTTGTTATATGATAACTTATTAATAGGGGCATATGTGTAATTTGCTTAAATGTCCTAAATACAATAGTTGTATTACGAATATGATTTTAAGTTAGGGCTTATCTACATATATAAATAAAAGGTGAAACCCTAAAAATGAAATAAGATTTCGTTTTAAAATTTTGAAGTTCTTTGGATTTAGGGAGAGAAAGAATAATCGTTTTCAATCTCTCTTGAGGCTAGCACTCCAAATTGTGGTCACTGTTCGTGTGTTGATTTCAGATAGAGGACGCGTAATTGAATGTCTCAAAAATTGAACAATCAAAAAAGGAAATCACGGAATAAGGTATGATTTACTTTCGTAGATTTAGTTTAATGGAACATATTTTTGATCTTGTTGGAGTTTTTCAAAATTTGTTTTGAATTTTCTGATGCGTATGAACCCTTAAAACCGAAAACGTCGTGCCCTTGCCTCATTCGTCCAGCTCTCCACGCACGCGTCAGCAACAACTGCATTTCAGCACTCGTTTGATTTCCTCGATATGCATACTAGTGCTTTCTCCCAGTTTTTCGCACGATTTGTGCAATTATTCCAACCTCCAGCCTGCTGCCAAGTGTCATTTTTTCACTCGCCCAGTGTGTCACATAACGTTTTCTCCTTTAATCCTCACGTGACATGTCAGCAGCTCACAACAGCTCATCCAATCAGAAGCTGCCACGTGTCCCAAGACCTGAAACAAACTCCCAGCATCCACGGGATCCTCCTTCGCGCACGAGCCACTCTACCACCCACGAGAACCAATTTCTCTCTCCTCTAGGGACCAATATTTGGTAGTTTAACAAGTTCAACTTCTATATTTTGAGGACCTCCGCCTTCTATTCGAACTTCTTCTATTCTCTATCTATCTCTTCCTCTCCCTCTCTACTTTTCTTTTGTTTTATGTTCTTTACCATGAGAGACTAAACTCATGGCCTAGGCAAGACTGCGATGGAGGTTCAACTATTCTCATCTATGGATTTGTGAGATTTATTTATTTTAATTTCATTTCTTTTCATTGTTATTTTATTTCTTTTGGTATTGTTTGAATAATTAGAGTTAATTCATATTTAAACTCTGATTTAATTGCCTATGAGTCATAAGCATCCGTCTTTATGCAATAAGACCACATAAGTAGCGATTGTCCCTACCGATTGATTCGCCTCTTTTAGGACCGGTCAAGCACCTTAGGAATCTAGGTTAAATTGAAAACACTAGTGATCTGGTTTTTCTAGGTGTAGTGCCTTCACGAAACTCATTGCAGCCATCGTGTTAAACCTAATGCGCTTGAGTATAGGGTTGTAATATTAGCTAGGAAAATAGTCATTATTATACTATGGCTATCGAGATTAGGAAATACAAGGAACCGTGTACGTTACTGGGTCTATAGCTACAATAGAATACTTTTGATTTGCATATTTTACATAAAATTGATAACCAAGTCCAATCTTTCATCCAACCAAACTTGTATGTCTTGACCTACGTATTTTTATTAATTGTTTTCAAAGCTATTTCCATTGTTTATTTATTTTCGTAGTATTTAGATTAGTTCATTAAATCACTTTCTTAAACCCCTGATTTCCTTTTTGTTGTTTATGACCTTTGAAAGATTACCAATCTCTGTGGGATCGACCATTTGTCACTATTCTAAAAAATAGTTAGTTTAGGTTATATTTTATTGACGTGTTCGGCACGCATCAATCCTTGTGGATCTCTTCCAATGTGCATACCCATAAAAATTCCAGCAGGGATTACTAATAGGGATACCCCATGAGGACCCCCGTTGATATATTTTTTTACCCATCCTCATACTTGTACCCGTGCGGGTATGCAATTTTCTCTCAATTCCCGTCTCCATCCTTATTTAAATTATCCATACCAATCCCTATCGCGGGGCCACTTGCATCCCTAATTCCAACACATGTTTGAAATATGGTTCAATTATAACATGTCCTACTTTGATATTTTATCATCAAAAGAAAATCCAACTTTGGGGTATGACCATTTCACTTTGAAGCAAAGTTTCCACAAAGAAAGACACTTTGGTCAAAAACTTAATTTACCAAAGTCAAATGGAACAATAATTCATATCTTGTTTCCTATATATCACCATCAAAGTATTATATGCATAGAACAATAAATATAGAGGTTAAAAAGACAAATAATGCATGCTTAATGATTGATTTTTCTCTTTTGTTCAACATTTTATAATAATTTTTCTCTTATGTTCAGCATTTAATTCATAAGATGAGATGTGAACCTCAACACATACACAAGCAGAAGTCCGTTATGTAGATTGTAAGCTATAGTTAATATCTTTAATTGAATAATTGAAGGCTCATAACAGAGAGATAGACACAAGACGTTAGAATTGAAAATCAATTTAAAGCATATTTGATTACACAAGTTGACTAATTTTTCATTGTTTTGATTGAATTCTTTCCCAAGAAAAAAATTATGTGTCACTGACTTACAGTTTCAAGTGATGTTAAGTGTTTGATAGGATTGGCCCAGTAATGTGGACGCTTTTATCTCTTGTGTTTTTCTCATACTCTTCTTCAAATGATGATGTGAATAACAATGTTGCAAATTTTTTTTAGGCTAATATTTATTTCCTATACATCACCATTACAGTATTTTATGCATAGAACAATAATTCAATATCTTGTTCTCTATGGGGATTCCTCCCCTTCCCCCTCGACACACACACATACACACTTTTAATGTGTTTTGCATTAAATGCACTATATCAATCACCATTATATTAAAATTTCATTGTAATCCAATAGCGAGATATATATAGTTCCCAGGACATAAGTTATATTTGACCTCCATTGTAGAAGCACCCATACATACATATATAGGAAATTCTACTATGGTGATCTTTTTAAATCACTATTTGTAGTGATTTTTATTTTTGAATATTGGATCTAAATCCAATGATCAATTTGATAGCTACATTAAGGACGCTTCAATGTGTGCACAAGTACCAAGAAGTTATATTATCCATTGAATTTAAATCCAATAGTCAAAAATAAAAATCATCATATATGGTGATTTTCCCCATTACCATGGTAGAATCACCTTATATATAGGGATATTCTACAATGGAGCTCTAATATATACCCATGCCATGGAACCCTCTCAAAATGTGTTGTGCATTAAATGATTTATGCATTTATGACGCCTCGATTAATGTATTGGATTAAAATTCCATGGTTGTAAATAGTGTACCCATGACATGGATATATATTTGATTTCCATGGTAGTAGTACCCATATATATATATATATATATATATATATATATATCCCCACTGATATATTCTCCTTCTTTTCTTGTCACCGTCCACTTGACAAAGTCCTGTGGCATCTAACATAAGTCGATTGCAACTTAAAATAGTTAATTTACCTAGTTCAATCAAGTCCAAGAGTGTTAAATGAAAAAAAAAATTATTTCATCCTTGATGGAGGAACACCCTCATTAAAAATAATTATACATATAGATGTTGCGTCATATATTGTGGGATATATATATAGTATACAACTCATCAAGAAGTAATTGCATAATTGAATGTTTAGTGATGTCGATGGTGTGCCTGCCGACCACATGTATGAAGAAATGAAATGCCTCTAAAAACTTGAACAATGTGCTCCTAAAGTAGCAGGCCTGCTAAGAATAGAGTCTTTTCTTGTGCTAAAAAGTCCATAATTGAAGACCCCAGCAGGTATCTCCTTGAGTCTTTTCTTGTGCAAAAAATTGAATAATGTGCTCCAAAAGTAGTAGGCCTACTAAGAATGGAGTCTTTTCTTGTGCTAAAAAGTAGCAGGCCAACTAAGAATGCCTCTTACCACTACTACTACTACTCTGGTTGGGCCCACTTTATAGAAGGCATGTTCCAAGTGCGCCTGTGCATGCTGTGTTTCTATTTTTACTAACCAAAACAGAAGTTGACACACAGAAAGATAAGGACTACACTGCTACTGATCTATCATCTCTATATATTGTTAATTGTCTATGTAATTCTAATGTTTTTGTTTCTTTAAGTAAATATATATATATATATTATGTATATGTATATTGTATAGGCTAGCTGATCAGGACCACACAAGTGCAACAACCTTAGCTTTTATTTGATGCCCCTATCATGCCTTAGCTCCAACTTGCTTTCTTCCTAGGTGGTTCTTGGGTTGGATCTTTTTTCTTCTTATTATTCTTATTTCGAGTTTCTTGGATCTAATGTAGGGAGCCAAGTTTTTCCTAATTATTGGATCAAGTACTGAAATAATTTACTATGCATATATACATATATATCTATACTTGCATGTTACCAATCAAGTGGGTGGCCCAATGGTTTGGTATATATGTGGTATTGTTGCAAGAGGGTGATAGTTTGAGTCTTATAAGGGCAAGAAAAGTTCATATTTTGTAGAATTTCGCATGAAACAATTGTTATTATTCATTGCTTCTAATAACTATTAAGACTTCAAGGGACCCTCACAGTGTAGTGATGACTTACTATTATTATATTTGTGTAAGTCGATTACTCTCTCTCAGTAATGATTTTTATGTTAATTTCTCAATTATTTTGGCAAAGGTTATAGTGGGCATGAGTCACAATGCCTCATTTCGTTGTCATAAGTTCCTAACATTAGGAAAGTGAATCTAATAATAAATACATGTTGGGACAAAAAAAAGCCGATTTTAGTGGGCATGAACCACAATGTCTCATTTCTTTGTCCTAAGTTCCTAATTGGGAAAGAGAATCTCTGAACTAAATACATGTTGAGACAAAAAGCTATTCTCTATCACGACTAAAAAATTTATTTGGAATCACGTGCATGGTTAGTTTAGTAGTCGTTCTCCCTCATGAGCGAGGTAGTCAGGATCGTGATCTGTATCTTAGGATCCTACGATCCTGCGATCCAATGTTTAAGCATCGATCTGGATCTGACAGGGATCGACCCATTCATGTGGATTGCTTAGGATCTCGATCCGATCCTTAGGATCGTATGAGATCTAGATCCTGGAGCGACTCACATGTTTGCCTTTTCTTACTAGATTTGGTAACAAATTTGTGAGGTTTTTTGTGCCATAAAATGAGGAGTTAGAAATCTGAATAGAAATTAGAAATATAAATAAGAATCAATAAGGAAATAAGTAATTGATTCTCCATTTTAGATTCATCATCATCACAATTAACAATATGATATTGGGTATATATGCTTGCCGTGATTTGAGACTCGAGAGTCGAGACTTGTGATTAATGCTCATAAAGTAATATAGTGATCTAATGTAATAAATGTTATTAGTTATTACAATTCTTCAATACATTACATGATAAGTATATAGATACATTATATCATATAATGTATGATTTACTTAAAATCTAGGATCTTTCAATCCATGATCCGATCCCACGATCCCAATCCTTAAGATCTCTTAATCGATCCTACGTGGGATCCCGATCCTAAAAACCTTGCTTATGAGATCAATCTCTTCATGAGAAGATCAATCAGATTCGCCAAAATGGATAATGCATAAAAATTCCACCATGACCCCCCAAACAATATAGGACACCAGCATCCAAAAACCAAATTTTCCAAAGACTTCCATACAAGATCATGTTCGCCAAAACCATGTCCCTATACAAACCACTCGGTAAACCGATCTAGCAAACCACTATGAACCTTCGATCTCAACCTTATATATGAGATGTAGACAATGCTCAAGTTGCCCACCCAATAACAACTATACTTTTCATTAGTATTATAGATATTATTGATCATTATGTCTTCAACAATCTCTGATGCTTTCCAAGAAGTCCCAGTGCACATCCGCCACAATGACTTGGAGTCAATTCGAGAGGTTCATGACTCTTTCATATGGCAAGATGTCGATGTTGATGACCATCCCTCTGTGGATGCGGCGACGGTTGGAGGCGTGCCCGTCGTGGACCTTAACGACCCTAATGCTATGAAGCTCGTGAGTCATGCGTGCGAGACGTGGGGGGTGTTTCAAGTTGTGAATCATGAGGTCCCTTTGAGTTCTCTCCAGAACATTGAGGCTCAAGCGAGGAGGTTGTTCTGTCTTCCATCAGAGCACAAGCTTAAAGTCGCTCGCTTGCCGGGCAGTATTTCCGGTTATGGTCGTGTTCCCGTGTCTTCCTTCTTTCCCAAGTTAATGTGGTCAGAGGGCTTCACCATTGCTGACTCCCCTATTGAACATGCTCGCCAACTCTGGCCAAATGACTATACTCAATTCTGGTAAATTATAGATACTTGCAGTCAAACACTTGCTCCCTTTTTATTTGATAAAATATAAAATTAGTGTATCTAATATCGTAATTAAAGCACATGCAAAAAATTTAGTTTGAACCCATAATTAACGTTTTTCCATGTTATATGTGTGTTTTGTGTCAAACAAATTATGTTTTCTTTGATAACGAATGTTATACGTACATATGTAAAACAACTTATATTTTCCATGAGGGCCGAACTTAATTAAGGTTATTGTTAAAAAATTATGTGCCATGTTATTTTAGTTTTTGGGGCCCTTGGTGATGTTATTTATTTGTGTTACTTGTGATGAATCGATTTAGTGAAGTGATGGACAAGTACCATGAAGAAATGTCAAAGCTATCCGAGCGGTTACTACATTTGATGATGGACTCATTAGGGATCCAAACCGACCAACTCCCTTGGGCATCGCCGACGCTGACCACTACAACTAACTTGGCCGCACACAGCGCACGTCAACTCAACTCATACCCACCATGTCCGGACCCCAACCGAGCCATGGGCATGGCGCCTCACACCGACAGTTCCTTATTTACCATTCTCCATGGGACTCAACCGTTCGCGGGCCTTCAAGTCCTTAAAGACGGTATCGGCTGGGTACCTGTGCCGCCGGTGTCCGGAGCACTTGTTGTCAACATTGGAGACATTCTCCATATACTCTCCAATGGTCGGTTTCATTCTGTGCTCCATCGAGTCGTTGTGAACCGAACCCATCATAGATACTCCGTTGCCTTCTTCTATATGCCTCCACTTGACTCCAAGATCTCTCCATTATCGTTGGATCCTCCTCGGTATCCGTCCATCACTAGAAAAGATTATCTTGATCTTAAGGCCAAGCATTTTAATGATACGCTCTCTTTGATTCGTATTTGATCTCGATTGATTGATCATTTGTAGCATTATGATGCAATTACTTAGGGTGCGTTTGATAGCTGGGAAAAAAATAATTTTCATTGAAAATTGTCTATTTTTTTAGTCTAACCGTTTTATTCAGTGTTTGATAGGTTTATAACCGACAAGAAAATATTCCATGCTTACTAATTTTTGGTGCGGCTATGTGCACCCCATAAAACACTAAGGGTAAACCATTTGACCTCAAATTAGTTGGAGCTAAACACTAAAAGTGGTTTTCCCATAGTAAACTGTGGGGTGCACTTAACCGCGTCGCTAATTTTTCTTAAATATTTTCTCTCATGTAACATGGGAAAAAGAGAAATTCTCTTCCACAAAAACTCCTTATGACTGACTTTAACTACTTCAGCTGTGTCTTCAACAAAAACTATTTCTTTCGTACATATCTCACAAAGTGAAATTCTATCTTCCATATAATTGAAGGAAATAATATCAAACCTCTCAAATTCTACTATGGAATAAGAGTAGAACATGAACAACTTATGTATTGAGTGATTATTTATGGTCAATAACTTTTTGAGGTTCATTTGATTGAGATGGCTTATAGATTTAAGCAAGAAGACTTGTAGATCGATTAATAATCATATCAAATGAGAAAAGCCCCACCAACTGGAATGGTGTTCGAATAGAATTCTCGATCCAGACACTTGGGCTAAATGTCGATTAAATGTGCCGTCGGAGTTGCGAAGAAGTGTGTTGGAGACCTTGATTGTGGTGATCAATACGTATCTATTAAATAAAAACACTCTCTACAAACAACAATCCCAATCACAACAAAAATCTACAAAACCTTAATGGGAAATATGAACTGTAAACAGTAACCTCAAATCAACAAAAACATACCCTTCCTTATCTCGAATTAGCAATCTCGTTTCTTTTTGCCATTGAATATATGGATTAGGAACAAGAGAATGAAATAAAACCTAAAGCAAAGACTTAAATAATTGAATTCAAAAGAGCAAAAAAGACGACAAATGCAACAAAGTTTATATGACACAAAAAATGATTTGCTTAGAAGAATAAATGACTCATAAACCAATGATGATTTGTATAATTAGATTCATTAAAGAGATCTCCCACCACTTCATCCATGATTTCTCTATGATTATTATGACAAAAAATGATTTGCCTTCATAAAAATATGATTTGCCAGGTAGCTCTAAATGGTTCATGAAAATACACAAAGAAATGTTCTTTATTTCCATCAATGACCATAAAAAATAATGATTTTACGTTTCTCCTACAAAAGCATGAAAAATCAAGCATTAGATGTTAAGAGCAAAGATTAGTACAAATAATCTTATCAGCACAGCTTAACACCCTACTTCCTTTTCAAACAACCAAATCTATTTACATCATCTGGCACAAAGCAAAAAAGATCTCTACACATTTGTCATGAATGATGAGCGACAATTAAAAACTATGATCATATCATCAGAACAAGAAAATAAAAAAATATTTAGGTTGCTCGAGACATGATGGTAGATATAGGGTAGGACAAATTTTGATTTTATAGGTGGTGTTCTCAACCTGTAGGGGACATGGTAGTTCTTTTTTTGTGCTTCGCGTTGTGTACTAATTCCTTAACAGGTACTGTTTTGTCAAATTTGGGGTCTTTTTGATCGTGGTTGTTGTTTTGGGATTGTTTGCTGGTTTTATAATGGTTTTTATTATTTTATCTTGTTTGGGAGATACATGGAAAGTGGATGGGGCATCATATAACTCTTCATCAAGGTTTTTATTTGCATGTGTGCTTTATGGTTATACTGCTAGATCACCCTCTGCTAACGCTGCTAATACATTAATTTGGTGGACAAACTTGAGTGGTGAACGGTCAGTGGGAACGCCCTGAAATATTTGTGTTTTTCAAACTGGCTATGATGATCTAAAACATAAAATTTTTAAAATATAATTACTTAGCAGCCTACCACAATGTGGCGAAGATCGCGGTGATTTACTGGAAGAAGTCAGTTATTTGCTTTCGCCGCCTTCTACAGATAGGTACTACTTTTGGCATGTGATTCACGCTTCGGTATATCAATAGCGCGATAGAACGATCGGATGAGATGTTCAAGGTGAGGTGATTGATTGATTTTGAGGTGGATAAAGTGGCAGTGCTGAAGCAGAGAAGTTGTCAAGTTTGGAGAGGAAGACAAGTATTGTACACAACACATGCACTTATTATTACTTATATAATGCCCAAGTGAATGTTGTTGTATGTGTAGATAATGTAAGATCAACTGGATAGTGATAATATTGGGAATCTGTAAAGCACAGCACGAGAGGAAAAAAGTAAATGAGAAAATCATGACTATATAGAAAAAGTAGAATAAAGGCTCTGCAAAGTTTTCCTATCTTTTTCTTCTGGTCTCTCTGAAGTTTGATTAAATGGTCCTTATACCTAAAATCTCATTAATAAAGTAAAATGTAACGAAGAAAAAAGGTAAACTTGATCTATATACATATTGAAGGTTTTTTTTACCAATCGATTGATTTCAGTGGTTAGGGACTCGATTCCCCTAGATTCGAAGTAGAAAAAGGGCATCCAAAAGCTGCAAGGCTATTAGAACAACTTTCATTGTGTTCAGATACAAAAGCATGCAATCTTATCTTACTTTAATTAAGAGAGAATCTTACTAGCTATAAGTAGATAAGAACATCAACTTCAAGGTTTAATCAAATAACTTTAATAAAGTCTATTTGCTTTAATAAATGTCTTTCTCAAAGCACTAGAGTCCCTGACCCTCATGATGGACAGGGCCGGAGCCACAAGACTACCATGGGCTGTAGCTCAGGGCAACTTGTTGTGACCCCTTTTATATAAATAGTAGATTAGTCAAAAAAAATTAAAAACGCCTAAGCTAGCCCACCCCTCAAATACTACATGAAAAATATTTTTGCAACATTTAAAAATATTGTAATAAATATGTAATTAATTTGCAACAAAATTATCTATAATTTAGGAATTAATGTATAATGATATATAAATTTAATGAAAACTATAATTTTATAATATTTAATCAATCCTTAGATATAAAAGGTATATACATGTATATGTTAGTGCGGAGAGCATGCCAACCATTGAGAGAAATTGCAAGTGATAGGAAACATTTATCACTATGAAATCAATGCACATGATCGAAAGGGAACCATTTATTTCACTAAATTGGCGTCACTTTCAAGGGAATCTCATCTAGAAAGCCCCACCTCTATCGCATACATAGGCTTTTCTCTTATACTAACTAGCTCTAATAACAATTACTAGTACTTTGACTGAAAAAAACTAAAAATAATAACATTAACAATTACTAGTAGTATTAGTGAAGCTATTTCGTCTCGTACTAGCTTTTCTTTTATCAATTTCAAGGAATCCGTAAGACAGGCAGACTCATGATGGTGATCATGATTATGGTGATTACTACTAAATGTAGGACCATACTCATCCTTCACATTCACCACTCTCTATATTTTGCTTATATAACACACACCGCTGAGCACAATGGTTGATGTGGCATGTGGGCCAAATACCAAAGTGGTGTGTTGGGGGGTTTTAGAATATTACTTTCCTTTTAATTATATGCTTCATTCTATTGTAGTGCATATGGTTCAATCTTGTGCATTCCAACTAAGGATGCAAATGGGGAGGGTAGGGGATGGGGACCCATCTCCATCCCCATCGATCCCACTTAAGAATTTATCTCCCATCTTCATACCTATCCCCATGCGGGGATGGATTTTTATCCCCGTCCCTATACCCGTCTAATCCCTGCGGGATGGGGAATATCTGTGAGGAAGATTTTTCTACCATTTAATTCTCCATGAATACCCGGAGAAATATTTTTCCCCACTTAATTTTTTTTTCAAAAAAAGAATTATAAAAGGTAAGGTATCAAAACACATACATTGTATATGTGTATTGGTATTTTTAAATGGTATTTATGCACATAGTATACATATGTCTATTTCTAGCATAGACATGTAGTTAATTTAGTTTTGTAATTTGTACAATAAAGTATTGCAATTTTTTTTTCATTTGATTCTAAATTTGTAAAATGTAAATATAGTTGCAATTAATTCAAAACAAAATATATAATTAATGTAGTTTGGTAGTAAAAATATTTTATTTATATAACTAAATAAGTTAAAATTATAAATCTCATTAGACTTTGTTTGTTATGTGTATCACTAGTGTTTTGAGGTAGAAACCATGGAATATAAAATATAGTTATATATGATATATCATATGGTAGGCATGTATACATTTATAAAATTAGTATATGAAGATCCTCTTGGATCTCATCTAATGTGCATACCCGTGAAATAGTCGCGGGGATCACTATTAAGGATTCCCCATAAGGATCTCCGCGGATATATTTTTTACCCATCTTCATACCCGTACCCACGCGGGTATGCGATTTTCTCTCAATCCCCATCTCCATCCTTATTTAAATGCTCCATACCCATCCATGTTGCAAGGCCGCTTGCATCCCTAATTCCAACACATGTTTGAAATATATATGGTTCAAATATAACATGTCCTACTTTGATATTTTATCATCAAAAGAAAATCCAACTTTGGGGTATGACCATTTCAATTTGAAGCAAAGTTTCCTCAAAAAAAGACATTATGGTCAAAAAATTTATTGGAAGAAGTCGGTTATTTGCTTTCGCCGCCTTCTGCAGAATTGTACTACTTTTGGCCGGTGATTCACGCTTCGGTATATCAATAGCGTGATAGAACGATCGGATGAGATGTTCAAGGTGAGGTGATTGATTGATTTTGAGGTGGATAAAGTGGCAGTGCTGAAGCAGAGAAGTGGTCAAGTTTGGAAAGGAAGACAAGTATTGTACAAAACACATGCACTTATTATTACTTATATAATGCCCAAGTGAATGTTGTTGTATGTGTAGATAATGTAAGATCAAATGGAGAGTGATAATATTGGGAATCTGAATAGCAGAGCACTTTAGAGGAAAAAAGTAAATGAGAAAATCTAGACTATATAGAAAAAGTAGAATAAAAGGCTTTGCAAAGTTTTCCTATATTTTTCTTCTGGTCTCTCTGAAGTTTGATTAAATGGTCCTTGTATTGAAAATCTCATTAGTAAAGTAAAATGTAAATGAAAAAAAAAAGGTAAACTTGATCTATATACATATAGAATGGTTTTTTTTACCAGTCGATTGATTTCAGTTGTAAGGGACTCGATTCCCCTAGATCCGAAGTGGAGAAGGGGCATCCAAAAGCTGCAAGGCTATTAGAACAGATTTCATTGTGTTCAGATACAAAAGCATGCAATCTTATCTTACTTTAATTAAGAGAAAATCTTACTAGCTATAAGTAGCTAAGAACATCAACTTCAAGGTTTAATCAAATAACTTTAATAAAGTCTATTTGCTTTAATAAATGTCTTTCTCAAAGCACTAGAGTCCCTGACCCTCAAGATAGACAGGGGCGGAGCCACATACAAGGCTACCATGGGCTGTAGCTCAGGGCAACCCTTTTATATAAATAGTAGATTAGTCAAAAAAATTAAAAATGCCTAAGCTAGCCCACCTCTCAAATACTACATGAAAAATATTTTTACAACATTTAAAAATTTTGTAATAAATACGTAATTAATTTGCAACAAAATTATCTATAATTTAGAAATTAATGTATAATGATATATAAATTTAATGAAAACTATTATTTTATAATATTTAATCAATCCTTAGATATAAAAGGTATATCATGTATATGTTAGTGCCGAGAGCATGCCAACCATTCAGAGAAATTGCAAGTGATAGGAAACATTTATCACTATGAAATCAATGCACAAGATCGAGAGGGAACCATTTATTTCACTAAACTGGCGTCACTATCAAGGGAATCTCATCTAGAAAGCCCCACCTCTATCGCATACATCAGCTCTTCTCTTATACTAACTAGCTCTAATAACAATTACCAGTACTTTGACTCAAAAAAACTAAAACTAATAACATTAACAATTACTAGTAGTATTAGTGAAGCTATTTCATCTCGTACTAGCATTTCTGTTATCAATTTTAAGGAATCCGTAAGACATGCAGACTCATGATGGTGATCATGATTGTGGTGATTACTGCTAATTGTAAGACCACACTCATCCTTCACATTCACGAATCTCTATATTTTGCTTATATAACACACACCGCTGAGCACAATGGCTGATGTGGCATGTGGGCCAAATACCAAAGTGGGGTGTTAGGGGGTTTTAGAATATTACTTCCCTTTTGATTATATGCTTCATTCTATTATAGTGCATGTGGTTCAATCTTGTGCATTCCAACTAAGGATGCAAATGGGGAGGGTGGGGGATGGGGACCCATCTCCATCTTCATCGATCCCACTTAAGAATTCATCCCCCATCTCTATACCTATCCCCATGTAGGGATGGATTTTTATCCTCGTCCCTATACCCGTCTAATCCCTGAGGGGATGGAGAATTTATGTGAGGAAGATTTTTTGACCATTTAATTCTCCATGAATCCCTAGAGAAATATTTTTCCCCACTTAATTTTTTTTCAAAAAAAGAATTATAAAAGGTAAGGTATCAAAACACATACATTATATATGTTTATTGGTATTTTTAAATGGTATTTATGCACATAGTATACATATGTCTATTTCTAGCATAGACATGTAGTTAATTTAGTTTTGTAATTTGTACAATAAAGTATTGCAATTTTTTTTCATTTTATTCTAAATTTGTAAAATGTAAATATAGTTGCAATTAATTCAAAACAAAATAAATAATTAATGTAGTTTGGTAGTAAAAGTATTTTATTTATATAACTAAATAAGTTAAAATTATAAATCTCCTTAGACTTTGTTTGTTGTGTATCACTAGTGTTTTGAGGTAGAAACCATGGAATATAAAAATATAGTAATATATAATATATCATATGGTAGGCATGTATACATTTATAAAATTAATATGTGAGGATCCTCTTGGATCTCATCTAATGTGCATACCCGTGAAATTCCCGCGGGGATCACTATTAAGGATTCCCCTTGAAGATCCCCGAGATATATTTTTTAACCAATCTTCATACCCGTACCCATGCGGGTATGCGATTTTCTCTCAATCCCATCTCCATCCTTATTTAAATGCTCTATACCCATCCCTGTTGCAAGCCCGCTTGCATCCCTAATTCCAACACATGTTTGAAATATATATGGTTCAAATATAACATGTCCTACTTTGATATTTTATCATCAAAAGAAAATCCAACTTTGGGGTATGACCATTTCAATTTGAAGCAAAGTTTCCTCAAAAAAAGACATTATGGTCAAAAAATTTATTTACCAAGGCCAATTGGAACAATAATTCATATCTTGATTCCTATACATCACCATCAAAGTATTTTATGCATAGAACAATAAATATTGAGGTTAAAAAGACAAATAATGTAGGCTTGATATTTGATTTTTCTCTTTTGTTCAGCATTTTATAATAATTTTTCTCTTATGTTCAACATTTAATTCATAAGATCATATGTGAACATCACCACGTACACAAGCAGAAGTCCTTTATGTAGATTGTAAGATGTAGTTAATATCTTTAATTGAATAATTGAAAGTTCATAATAGGGAGAAAGACACTAAACGTTAGAATTGAAAAGCAATTTAAGTTGATAAATTGGTAATTTTTTTGATTGAATTCTTTCCCAAATAAAAGAAAAATTATGTGTTACAGACTTACAGTTTCAAGTGATGTTAAGTGTTTGATAGCAGTGGCCCAGTAATGTGCTTGCTTTTATCTCTTATGTTTTTCTCATGCTGTTCTTCAAATGATGATGTGAATAATAATGTTGCAGATTATTTCCCCCTCCCAATACACACACCCACACACACATACATTTTTAATGTGTTTTACATTAAATGCAATACATCAATCACCATTAGTTCAAAATTTTATAGTAATCCATTGATGAGATATATAGTTCCTATGACGAAGATATATATTTGAACTCCATTGTAAAGCACCCATATTTGAGCTTCATAATAAAATTAAAAAAGTTTATAACTTCCCGACATTTAGAACTTCATTAAAAGAACAAAAATCAACATCGAAGATCATAAAAAGCTAAACCAACGCCTGTGTAAGAGTTTCATCAAACTAACATTTATTCTACTTAGTTCAATGAAAATAAAAGAACTCCTTGAACGTATTGCCAATAACTTTATTCTTTTCTCAAGCACCTACAAAATACATCAAACATAATAAAAAGTCTTAATTATTAACTTCAAAAGTAGAAAATATATGAAATAGAGAAAGTCATATACTTAAAAAAGTAGTCCTTATTTAAAGAAAAATAATACTTAAAAAAAAGAATAGCATACCTAATACTAGAACCAAAAAAAGGCAACAACATATGGTGTGAAACATGATTAAGTTTCATCCTGCAAGAAAATTAAATATTATAACTTCATAATCTATAGATATAAATTTCAATAAAAATATCTAATGAAAAGAGCTTCAAACCTCATCAAGCTCATTGTTAGAAGTACGATGAGTCTTTCCTAAAGCTTGCATAATAATATCCTCAAGCTTCTCTAATGTACTTTCATGTTCTTGAAGGGATTTCTTAAGCATACGATTTTTTCTTGCGTTTCTTTTAGTTCAGTCTCTATCCCTTTCACATACGCAGAGTTGGATTCTTTGAAATCCTTCCTTTTCATTTCACATCTACAACCAAATAAATAATTATGCTTTTGTGGATCGAAACATTTTTCAATAACTTGAAAGTTATTGAGTGAAGGTTCACTTTTCATTGTCTTCATAATTTCAGCCTAAATAATTTCATCAAATGTAAGTTCAGAATACACCAAAAAAAAAAAAAAAGTTGAACAACACTCATACTTATATGTTTTTTTATATCTTCCGCTCAACTAAAATGTCGCCTTTCTTCCTAGTCTCAAAAAACACTTGATCAATAGTAGGAAGATTACCATCCTTTCCTCCCTACAAGGTTAGAATAAATAATAATATTTTAGCACAAGAACGAAATCACAAAAAGTACAATGTTGAGATTGTTAATATATCTTTTATCCAATCAAAAAGAAGAAATTATTAATTTACTATTTCATACATCAACTCTCTTAAATGCTTGCTTCTAGTGCGAGGGAGCGGTGTAACTCTTTTACGCTGGTTAATTTGATTACACTTGCTAAATTTCTATGAAAAATCTGCAAAAAGAAATAATATTAAATTGGATAATAATGAAATAAACATTTAAAATTTGTTTAAGTAAATTTAATAATGCCAAAAAAATTTCTTTTAAAAATTTGTTATTAACAAGCCATTTCCAATCTTCAGAATCCATATCTTTCGGCACATTTTTAAAGCCTCTTCTTTAGTCTTGCTTTTCCTCACACAAGTTGCATTCAAACTTGTCCTCCAACTTGTCCATAAAGCACACATATGCTTTAAAGTCTCTTCTTTATATATTTCTATTCTAGAATTAGAAAACCTTTCCTGCAAAGATGTGATAAATTCATCAATGTGAATTTTGAAGAAGTCTGAATTTTGAAGAAGTCTGAATTTTGAAGAAGTCTATAGGATTATTAAAAACTACAAATAATACAACCTTGAACATACTTTAACTGCATCTCACATATGATTCTTGGACACTTCACTAATATCATCCCATAGTAGCACTCGTACTAGACACATATAAGGATCACACACAATTCTCCCTTAATGTCTTGACCAATATCGTTGATTATCTCCAACACCACGTTTCAATAAGAAATCAATCTTTAATTTTTACTCTCGTTTCATATTAGCAACTTTTTTATTCCTATTTTTACCTCACCTTTTTGTTCTTGCTTGTCCCTCACGCATTTAGTATCTCTGCGTCTCTGATGCAAAAGAAGTAAAAGATAAAAACTAAAAGTAAAAAAAAAAAATCAAAATAAAGAAATTAATAAATATTAAGTGACTTCTATTGACTAACTATCATATTTCAACAATATAGTGAAGAAAGAAAAAAATATTAATTATATGTTCAATAGAAGGACAATTGAAGATATTAATGAAAAACATTTGCAACCATTAGTATAACATTTTAATAAAAAAAAAAAGTAAAAATTGCTCTACATGTTCAATTGAAGGGCAATAAAGTACCTTTGTCTCCTACATAATCAATGGACATAACATTGGTTCAACTAAAACTAAGTTACATAAGAATTGTTATGCAATACATACATCGTGTGCAAGCATACAAATTATAAGTTATATAAACAAGTTCTTTATCCAGTTAAAGTTAGAAATTGGTATGCATGTGGACATACATATATTGCTTGAGTTTTAGCAATTATATATTGCGCTAGTTTTCTAGACAAACAATTAAACATACACAATACATTTCTCAAAGGCAAACAATTAAACATATACTATGCAATTCTCATGGATAGAACATGCACAACATTTTAGTTTCATGTCTCTTGCAGTGAATCTAGATTTTAGCTAACAGAAGAAATTGAATCAAACCAATAATAAAATTAAGGTCATTCAAGAGATATAAATTTTATTGAAGCTTTGGGGTAGAGAGAAAGTACCCGAATCAATTGAAACTTTGGTGCAGGCTAAAGAGAGAAGCTGCAAGACACAAATTTTAGTTGAGTACAGATAGTGAATAGTTGTTTCGATGCTAATCTAAGAGAAAAAAGAAAAACAAATTTCATTCCATACATATAGGCACTTATCAAAAGTATGTGAGCTATAGCATAGTAAATAGTATGATGTTACCACCGCAAACTTCGGTTCACGGAACACCATGATATAGGATTACCACCATGAATCACATGTTCACGGAACCCTATAAGGACTCTCGGGACGCAACCTCCCTCTTGGTGTCCGTGTATATACATGGGCCATTAATCAATACAATATTAAAAAGAATTGCATAAACTTCATTAAATAAAATATATTGCATAAATAAATGTAAAGGCTATCATGGGATTTACTTCCTACAATTATTCTTTGAATCAACTTTTCAAGACTCCTGATCTGTCGAACCATTCCAACCCCAGTGTATTCAAGTCATCACCTAAACATTTCCATTCATAACTCTTCAATTATCTACCCAAACCATGAATTTAAATTAATAATAATAATAGCCCATCTCCCATTAAAATCTCCAAAGTTGCTTTATTTAATCCAATGAACAAAATCAACACTATATATAATAATATAATGATACAACTATGTTTTATAAAAAAAAACTATTAGTTGATGTAAATTAGCAAGCTAGAGTATCAAAACCAACTTTGCTACCAGATAAGTGTATATACACACGTACAACCCAAGTTCTTTCACATATGTACGTACCTCATAGATTCATTATCTTGCTATATTTATTGACATTATTTTAATTAGCTAGTCAGCTCACAAATTGAAGAAATAACGGAGAATTAAAAAGTCTTAATACCACATATAACGCACCTGCATATTCACTTTCATTAATTTTACTTGACTATAGTGTGTCCTCCACCTTAGTCACAAAATAAATTCCTCTCTACATGTGCTCCTCTAAATGTTATTTTTATGGTCTTCGATCAACTTAAAGCACGCACCGCCTCTTGAAATTTATTTTATAATATTAATCTACTCAAGTCGATCCATCTTCATTTCTACAAAGTGTGAATCCACCACTACTATTAAATGGGTAACTATACTTCCATAAATATTATACCAAGGAGTTCTAATTTTCTCAATCAAACTTGAATACATGAGCCCTTGTGAGTACGTACTTCACTTAAATATTTTAATATAATTCAATGCCAATTGAACTAATCCGTTCTCAATCCCATTAACTAATGCATGGAAAAATAAATTTTAGTAGGGTCGTAATTCAAGTCTATAATTTATAGTCTACTACTTTATTTCTACCTTAATTATATAGATGCACCTGCTAGTCTCCAATCAAGGATAATACCAATAATGGGTGCTTAGTTGCTTACAGTACAAGTTGATAGAAACTCAGACTAGCAATGGATTTATAAATTAACTTCTTACATGGTTGAAATCTATGTACATAAAGCCAACTAATGATTGTGAAAATCTTGACTGCAAAAGTTTAAAGCATATGTAATGAATGAAGATATACAAACAAGTATATACCATAGGATTTCAAAAAAAAGTACATCCCATATGTTTACTTGCAGAATCAAACTTTATTCTACCAAATCAAGAGATGTTTTAAACTTGAAGTTCTAATATCACATATAGAGCTAAAAAAAAGATAAATATTTGATTGCAATTAATTATTCACTTGAGCTATACACAAATAGACTTCATCTTTCAAAATCTCTTACTTCAACACACATAAAGAAAGATTTATCACAAAACTATACATGTTGATCTAGCTCATAATTAAGTCAACATGAAAAAGTAAAGAGCTTAAAAAAATTAAGATCCTTAAATGTTTGAGCAAAACCAACAGTATTACTAAAAAGCTCAAGCATACAAATGCAAAAGAAAAGAAATAAAATGTTTCTTTGTTTCTCTTCATGAGAAAATGTTGTGATAAAAAGAAAAAGATCGAACAAACTAAAAAGAAAGAATTCACTCAACAGGAAAGTAAAATCATAAGACTTTTTTTCTTTTTAAAAAAGGCAAGATCCTTAACAACATGAAGTTCATATATTCTCTTTTCACAAAAGATCAAGAGGAATAAAAGATAAAAAATCCACAAGAAAATACAGTCAGGAAACTAGAGATTTCATGCTACTTGAATCCTATACGGCTTTACTTACTATTAATGGAGATAAAGGATCCAGAATTCTGTGCAAAAATTAAGATGCATAAGCTCTTTAATTCTATATCCTTTTTGAAAGAGATGGTAGGTAGAGAGAAAGGATAATAGTAAACAACACATACAAGTTACTCACTAAAGTAAATCATGAGCAAATGAAGCGGGTCAAAGCTTCTCTGATTGCAGAACTATGGTGGGAAAGTTTATTTTAAGTAATAAAGATCTCTACCGTAAATTAAAGAGACAAGTTTTTGTCTCTCATGTAATATATCCACTATATAATATATATCTAGCTAGATAGGATTCTGCAAATGAAGTAATAATGTAGCATCCACTTTGCCTAACATCTCACTTAGGATTCTTTGCATATGCATATTCATACATGTAACTCTTTTTAAATTTTCAATCAATATTTAATGGTACTATGGATTAGTGATGTGTGGATTGTGAAACTACTATGGACAGATCGAGAATGCCCTGACAACACCCCAATCTATCCTTTGCATTTGCCCTGCTAACAACGATGAAGACTAGAATTATGTGGCTTATGATTGTTTAATAACGAGAGGCTTTTAAGTTTTATTTTCTGGGTTTTTCTTTTACATAATAAGATTATCCTCGAGATGTGAACTTCTTTATTTTCAAGTTTGATCTAACAATTAGCGCCAAGGTTAATTAAGCGGCAAAATATTTTGGAGACCAATAACAAGAGGCATTGGGTATAGGTAGCGACTAAAAAATACTCTCATTATAGTAGTATGCCATTTGTTGTTTTAGTGAGAGGAAAATCGGGTCGCGCAAAAAAGTTAGGCTCTAAAAAAAATTACACCCGAAATCAATTGAAGCTTTGGCGCAGGCTAAAGAGAGAAACTGCAAGGCAAAAGATTTAGTTGATTACAGATAGTGAATAGTTGCGTTGATGCTAATCCAAGAGAAAAGGAAAAAAAAGTTTTGTCAATCTTAATTTCATAGTTAATTTTATAAGGATGTTTTTGACTCTATATCTTAAAACCATTTAGCGTTCTTTTCGATCTTCATGTTCTATTTCAGATCGCAATAAAGAAATAAAAGAGTTTATTTTCTACCTAATAATTCATCGATGTCCACAATAGGTAATCCTTTTTCTCTAACAAAAATATAGGTAATCCTTTTATAGTAAGTTTTAGCTCTAAGTAGATAAAAAACACCTTACAAGACCTCATTCTCTTTTCGGACTCCTGCATAGAGTCAATTTAGACCAATTGAGAAAAATATTACCTTGGAAGACCTTGTTATCATCTAAGCTAATCTAAAAATTTAGTTTGATCAGACTAGTCAAGGTTGTTGATCAATTCTAGACCTATCTAGATACCAATTACGAGCAACGACACTCCAACTAAAAATAAAACAAAAAAAAAAAAAAAGACTTTCAAGCTTATTTGGCATCTATAACTGGCGAAACATATGGCTTAGGCCAAGGAAAGAAAATCAAGACTTTCTTGTTTTCAAGCCAAGGCAATGAAAATGGCTAAAACAACTCTTCCAAGTGTGATTTTCTGACACTCTGTCCAATAATTGAGTTTTCTTGAATCTCTCTCATCCAAAACTTGTCATTTACAAACTGACTCCAAAGCACAACTGTTATAATCACATCATGAGATAAAACTGAAGTGAGGGAGAAAGTCTTCCACACACAATAGGGAGACCACAACGGCGATGATGATTAAGCAAAAATAGTGGTTGTGGTGGAGATGTGATTAAGAAGCAACGGAGAAAATAAAGATAATGATGGTGATGAGAATGAAATCATTCTCATCGCAATTTCGTCTTTTATGCCCTGATCAAATAACCTCATCCTTCCACCTCATTCTTCTTATTCATCCACTTGATTTTAGTGGGCATGAACCGCAATGTCTCATTTCTTTGTCCTAAGTTCCTAAATGGGAAAGAGAATCTCTAAACTAAATACATGTTGAGAAAAAAAAGCCAATCTCTGTCATGTATAAATACTTTATTTAAAGTCACGAGCAGATAAGTTTCATAGTCGTTCTCTCTCATGAGCGAGGTAGTCAGGATCAGGATTCGTATCTTAGGATCCTACGATCCTACAATCTAATATTTAAGCATCGATCTGGACTTCAAAGGGATCGATCTCGATACGATCCTTAAGATCCTATGAGATTTAGATCCTGAAGCGACTTACATGTTTGCCTTTTCTTACTAGATTTGCTAACAAATTTGTTAGGTTTTTTATGCCATAAACTAAGTAGAAATCTGAATAGAAATTAGAAATATAAATAAGAATCAATAAGGAAAAAAGTAATTGATTCTCCATTTTAGATTCATCATCATCATCACAATTAACAATATGATATTGGGTATATATGCATGCCGTGATTTGAGATTCGAGAGTCGAAACCTGTGAGTAATGTTCATAAAGCAATATAGTGATCTAATGTAATAAATGTTATTAGTTATTACAATTCTTTGAATACATTACATGATAAGTATATATATATATACATTACATCATATAATATATGATTTACTTAAAATCTAAGATCTTCCAATCCACGATCCAATCCTATGATCTTGATCCTTCAGATCTCTTAATCGATCCTATGTGGGATCCCGATCCTGACAACCTTGCTCATGAGATCGATCTCTTCTTAAGAAGATCAAACCAGAATCGCCAAAATGGAGAATGCATAAGAATCCCACCATGACCCCCCAAACTATATAGGACACCACAATCCAAAAACCAAATTTGCCAAAGACTTCAAAATAAGATCACGTTTTCCAAAACCATCTCCCTATACAAACCACTCTGAAAATTGATCTAGCAAACCACTATACCATCAAGCAAAACGGGTACCAAGTAAACAATGGAAAGAGCAAGTGAAGAAAGAATATGGAAAGGTAAGAAAGAGGAGCAGGCCAGCCCATTTTGAAAGCATTAAAATGAAGTCAACATTATCTCTCTGTCTCACATATATATTTATCATGAACCTTCGATCTCAACGCCATGTATGATATGTAGACAATGCCCAGTTGCCCACCCAACAACAGCTATACTTTTCATTAGTATTATAGATATTATTGATCACTATGTCTTCAACACTCTCCGATGCTTTCCAAGAAGTCCCAGTGCACATCCGCCATAATGACTTGGAGTCTATTCCAGAGGCTCATGACTCTTTTATATGGCAAGATATCGATGTCGTGACTATCCCTTCATGGATGCGGTGACGGTTGGAGGTGTGCCCATTGGGGACCTTAATGACCTTAATGTTATGAAGCTCGTGCTCGTAAGTCATGCGTGCGAGATGTGGGGGGTGTTTCAAGTTGTGAATCATGGGGTCCCTATGAGTTCTCTCCAGAACATTGAGGCTCAAGTGAGGAGGTTGTTATGTCTTCCATTGGAGCACAAACTTAAAGTTTCTCGCTTGCCGGTTAGTATTTCCGGTTATGGTTGTGTTCCCATGTCATCCTTCTTTCCCAAGTTAATGTGGTCAGAGGGCTTCACCATTGTTGACTCCCCTATTGAACATGCCCACCAACTTTGGCCAGATGACTATACTCAATTCTGATAAATTATAGATACTTGAAGTCAAACACTTATTCTCTTTTTATTAGATAAAGTATAAAATTGGTGTATCTAATCTCATAATTAAAGCACAAGCAAAAAATTTAGTTTTTGCCTATAATTAACGTTTTTCTTGTGATATGTGTGTTTTGTATCAAACAAATTACGTTTTCTTTGATAACAAATGTTATACGTACATATGTAAAACAACTTATATTTTCCATGAGGGCTGAACTTAATTAAGGTTATTGTTAAAAAATTACGGGCCATGTTATTTTTGTTTTTGGGGCCTTGGTGATGTTAATTATTTGTGTTACTTGTGATGAATCAATTTAGTGAAGTGATGGACGAGTACCATGAGGAAATATCAAAGCTATCCGAGTGGTTGCTACATTTGATGATGGACTCGTTAGGGATCCCAACCGACCAACTCCCTTGGGCCTGGCCGACGCTGACCACTACAACTAACTTGGTCGCACACAGCGCACGTCAATTCAACTTATACCCACCATGTCCGACCCAACCGAGCCATGGGCATGGCGCCTCACACTGACATTTCCTTATTTACCATTCTCTATAAGACTAAATCGATCGCGAGCCTTCTAGTCCTAAAAGAAGGGTTCAGCTGGGTATCTGTGTCGTTGGTATCCAAAGCACTTGTTTCAACATTGGAGACTTCTCCATATACTCTCTAATGGTCGGTTTCATACTGTTCTCCACCGCGTTGTTGTGAACCGAACCCATCATAGGTATTCCGTTGCCTTCTTCTATATGCCTCTACTTGACTCCAAGATCTCTCCATTGTCGTTGGATCCTCCTCTGTATCCGTCCATCACTTAAAAAGATTATCTTGATCTCAAGGCCAAGCATTTTAATGATACGCTCTCTTTTATTCATATTTGATCTTGATTGATTGATCATTTATAGCATTGTGATGCAACTACTTAGGGTGCGTTTGATAGTAGGGAAAAAAGAATTTCCATGGAAAATTGTCTATTTTTTAGTCTAATCGTTTTATTCTCTGTTTGATAGGTTTATAACCGACAAGAAAATATTCCATGCTTACTAATTTTTGGTGCAGCTATGTGCACCCCATAAAACACTAAGGGCAAACCATTTGACCTCAAATTAGTTGAAGCAAAACACTAACGATGGTTTGCCCTTAGTAAATTGTTGGGTGCACATAGCTGTGCTACTAATTTTTCATAAATATTTTCTTTTGTGTAACGTGGGAAAAAGAGATTTTCTTTTCCAAAAAACTCATTATGACTGACTTCAACTACTTCAGCTGTGTCTTCAACCAAAATTACTTATTTCGCACATATCTCACAAACTGGAATTCTATCTTCCATATTATTGAAGAAAATCATATCAAACTCTCAAATTCTATTGTGGAAGAAAAGTAGAACATGAACAACTTATGTGTTGAGTGGTTATTTATAGTCAATAACGTTTTAAGGTTCATTTGATTGAGATGGCTTATAGATTCGAGCAACAAGAGTTGTAGATCGATTAATAATCACATCAAATGAGAAAGCCCCATCAACTGAAATGGTGTTCGCCTGGACTTTTCGATCCATAAACTTAGCTAAATGTCAAATAATTGTGCGAGGTTGCGAAGAAGTGTGTCGGAGATCTTGAATTTGGTGATCAACACGTATCTATTAAATGAAACCACTCTCTACAAACAACAATCCCAATCACAACAAAAATCTACAAAAACCTTAATGGGAAATATGAATAAAGAACATTAACCTCAAATCAACAAAAACATACCCTTCCTTCTCTCAGATTAGCAATTTCATTTCTTTTCACCATTAAATATTTGGATTAGGAACAAGAGAATGAAATAAAACCTAATGCAAGGAATTATATAATTGAATCCAAAAGAGCAAAAAAGACGACAAATGGAACAAAAATTATATGATATAAAAAAACGATTTGCTTAGAATAATAAATGATTCATAAACCAATGATGATTCAGATAATTAGATTCATTAAAGGGATTCCCCACCACTTCATCCATGATTTCTCCATGATTATTATAACACAAAAATGATTTACCAGGTTGCTCTAAATGGTTCAAGAAAATACACAAAGAAAGGTTCTTTATTTCCATCATGACCATAAAAACAATGATTATATGTTTCTCCTACAAAAGCATGAAAATCAAGCATTAGATGTTAAGAGCAAAGATTAGTACGAATAATCTCATCATCACTGTTTATCACCCTATTTCATTTTCAAACAATCAAATCTATTCACATCATCTGGCACAAACCAAAAGAGATCTCTGCACATTTGGCATGAATGATGGACGACAAATAAAAACTATGACCATATCAGCAGAGCAAGAAAATGAAAAAAAAATATTTAGGTTGTTCAGGACATGATGGTAGATATAGGGCGGGGCAAATTTTGATATTATAGGTGGTGTTCTCAACCTACAAGGGACATGGTAGTTCTTTTTTGTGTTTTGCGTTGTGGACTAATTCCTTAACTAGTACCGTTTCCTCAAATTTAAGGTCTTTTTGATCGTGGCTATTGTTTTAGGATTGTTTGATGGTTTTATAATGGTTTTTACTTGTTTTATTTTGTTTGGGAGATATATGGAAAGTGGATGGGGCATCATGTAGCTCTTCATCAAGATTTTTGTTTGCATGTGTGCTTTATGTTTATATTGTTGGATTGCCCTTTGCTAACGCTGCTAATATATTGAATTGGTGGACGAACTTGAGTGGTGAACGGTCAATGGGAAGGCCCTAAAATATTTGTGTTTTTCAGACTGGCTATGATGATCTGAAACATGAAATTTTTAAAATATAATTAATTAGCTGCCTACCTCAATGTGGCGAAAATCGCGGCGATTTACCCGAGGAAACCGGTTCTTTGTTTTTGCCGCCTTCTACTGATAGGTACTACTTTTGGCTGGTGATTCGCACTTTGATATATCAATAACGAGGTGGAACAGTCGGATGAGATGTTCAATGTGAGGTGATTGATTGATTTTTGGGTGAACAAAGTGGCAGTGCTGAAGCAGAAAAGTGGTCAAGTTTGGAGAGGAAGACAAATATTGTACACAACATATGCACTTTTTATTACTTATATACCGCCCAAGTGAATGTTGTTGTACGTGTAGATAATGTAAGATCAACTAGAGAGTGATAATATTAGGAATCTGAAAAGCACAACACTTGAGAGGAAAAAAATAAATGAGAAAATCAAGACTATATAGAAAAAGTAGAATAAAAGGCTCTGCAAAGTTTTCCTATCTTTTTCTTCTGGTCTCTCTGAAGTTCGATTAAATGGTCCTTGTACTGAAAACCTCATCAATAAAGTAAAATGTAACGGAGAAAAAAGGTAAAAAGGTAAACTTGATCTATATACATATAGAAGGGTTTTTTTACCAGTCGGTTGATTTCAATGGTAAGGGACTCGATTCCCCTAGATCCGAAGTGGAGAAGGGGAGACATCCAAAAGCTGCAAGGCTATTAGAATATCTTTCATTGTGTTCAGATACAAATGCATTCAACGTTATCTTACTTTAATGAAGAGAAAATCTTACTAGCTATAAGTAGCTAGGAACATCAACTTCAAAGGTTAATTAAATAACTTTAATTAAGTCTATGTACTTCAATAAATGTCTTTCTCAAAGCACCAGAGTCCCCGACCATCATGATGGACAGGGGCGGAGCCACATACAAGGCTACCATGGGCTATAGCTCAGGGTAACTTGTTGTGACTCCTTTTATATACATAGTAAATTAGTCGAAAAAATTAAAAATGCCTAAGCTAGCCTACCCCTCAAGCACTACATGATAAATATTTTTATAACATTGAAAAATATGTAATTAATATGCAACAAAATTATCTATAATTAAGAAATTAATGTATAATGATATATAAATTTAATGAAAACTATTATTTTACAACATTTAATCGATCCTTATATATATATAAGGTATGTACATGTATATGTTAGTACGCAGAGCATGCCGACCATTCAGAGAAATTGCAAGTGACGGGAAACATTTATCACTATGAAATCAATGCACATGATCGAGAGGGAACCATTTATTTCACTAAATTGGCGTCACTTTCAAGGGAATCTCATATAGAAAGCCCCACCTCTATCGCATACATTAGCTCTTCTCTTATGCTAAGGACAATAGAGGGACTAATTAGCTCCACTATTAATTCGGTGTCAATGGTGGTGGCTCCGATACCCTCGCCTATCCAAAGAATAAATTAATTAAGCTAGATCTAATAACAATCACCAGTACTTTGACTTAAAAAAAAAACTAAAAATAATAACATTAACAATTACTAGTAGTACTAGTGAAGCTATTTCATCTTGTACTAGCTTTTCTTATATCAATTTCAAGGAATCTGCAAGACAGGCAGACTCATGATGGTGATCATGATTGTAGTGGTTGCTGCTAATTGTAGGACCACACACATCCCTCACATTCACCACTCTCTATATTTTGCTTATATAACACACACCGCAAAAAATAATGGCTGATGTGGCATGTGGGCCCAATACCAAAGTGGGGTGTTAGTGGGTTTTAGAATATTACTTCCCTTTTGATTATTTGCTTCATTCTATTAGAGTGCATATGGTTCAATCTTGTGCATTCCAACTAAAGATACAAGTGGGGAAGGTTGGGAATGGGGACCCATCTCCATCCCCATCGATCCCACTTAAGAATTCCTCCCCTATCCTCGTATTTATCCTCGTGCGGGGATGAATTTTTATCCCGGTCCCTATACCCTTCTAATCCTTGCAGGGATGAGGAATCTCCATGGGGAAGATTTTTTTTTTTCCATTTAATTCTCCATGAATCCTCGAGAAATATTTTTCCCCTTAATTTTTTTTTTCAAAAAAAGAATTTTAAAAGGTAAGTTGTGAAAGACACATACATTGTATATGTGTATTGATATTTTTAAATGGTATTGATACACATAATATATATGTCTATTTCTAGCACAAACATATAGTTAATTTAGTTTTGTAATTTGTAGAATAAAGTCTTGCAATTTTTTTTCATTTGATTCTAAATTTGTAAAATGTAAATATAGTTGCAATTAATTCAAAACAAAATATATAATTAATGTAGTTTGGTAGTAAAAATAGTTTATTTATATAACTAAATAAGATAAAATTATAAATCTCGTTAGACTTTGTTTGTTATGTGTATCACTAGTGTTTTCAGGTAGAAACCATGGAATATATATAATACAGTTATATATAATATATCATATGGTATGCATGTATACATTTATAAAATTAATATATGAGGATCCTCGTGGATCTCCTCCAATGTGCATACTCGTGAAAGTTCCCGCGGGAATTACTATCGGGGATTCTCCATGAGGATCCCCTCGGATATATTTTTTTACCCATCTTCATACCCGTACCAGCACGAATATGCGATTTTCTCTCAATCCCCGTCTCCATCCTTATTTAAATTCTCCATTCCCATCCCTGTTGCGGGGCCGCTTGCATCCCTAATTCCAACACATGTTTGAAATATATATGGTTCAAATATAACATGTCCTACTTTGATATTTCATCATCAAAAGAAAATCCAACTTTGGGGTATGACCATTTCAATTTGAAGCAAAGTTTCCACAAAAAAAGACACTTTAGTCAAAAAATTTATTTACCAAGGTCAAATGGAACAATAATTCATATCTTGTTTCCTATACATCACCATTAAAGTATTCTATGCATAGAACAATAAATATTGAGGTTATATAGACAAATAATGTAGGCTTGATATTCGATTTTTCTCTTTTGTTCAACATTTTATAATAATTTTTCTCTTATGTTCAACATTTAATTCATAAGATGAGATGTGAACCTCACCACGTACACAAGCAGAAGTCCTTTATGTTGATTGTAAGTTGTAGTTAATATCTTTAATTGAATAATTGAAGGTTCCTAACAAGGAGAAAGACACTAAACGTTAGAATTGAAAAGCAATTTAAGTTGATAAATTTGTCATTGTTTTGATTGAATTCTTTTCCAAGAAAAAATAAGAAAAATTATGTGTTACAGACTTACAGTTTCAAGTGATGATAAGTGTTTGATAGCAGTGGCCTAGTAATGTGCATGCTTTTATCTCTTATGTTTTTCTCATGTTGTTCTTCAAATGATGATGTGAATAATAATGTTGCAGATTATTCCCCCTCCCCCCACCACACACACACACACACACACACACACACACACACACACACACACACACACACACACACACACACACACACACACTTTAATCTAATGGTGATTGATGCAGTGCATTTAATGCAAAACACATTAAATACGCAATAAATGCTATGTAATTGGGTTCATTATAGAAGCACCCATATATATATATATATATATCTGTATATGATGTATTCTCTTTCTTTTCTTGTCACCGTCCACTTGACAATGTCCTGGGGCACCTAACATAAGTCGATTGCAATTTAAAACTTGTACCATGTGCTCAATCAAGTCCAAGAGTAATTGAATAATTGAATGTTTAGTGATGTCGATGGCGTGCCTGCCGACCACATGTATGAAGAAATGAAATGCCTCTAAAAACTTGAACCATGTGCTCCAAGTAGTAGGCCTGCTAAGAATGGAGCATTTTCTTGTGCTAAAAAGTCCATAATTGAAGACACCAATATATATCTCACCGAGCCTTTTCTTGTGCTAAAAACTTGAACAATGTGCTCTAAAAGTGGCAGGCCTCTTAAGAATGCCTCTTACTTGGGGCTATTTCTAAAAGTAAGGTGGGTATACCTTTTTTTCATCAAATAGAGAAGGTTACTTTAAAATTACAAAACTAATGCATATCTCATTTTCAAAAGGTGCTATTGATGATGAGGTGGACTGTGTTGTTGATGAGTTTGTGAAGTGTTGTTGATGAGTTTGTAAAGTTGGTTTGATGAGGTGGAACTTTGTACAAATAACTCTTTTGGAGAAGGAGTTATTTTTTAAACCCATCCATCTACACGCAGGTATCAAGGTGGACAACCCATGCAAACGACACGCACATATCTTGACCTCTAAACCCATGCAAACGTCACGCATGTATCTCGAGGTGGAAAACTCATGCAAACACCACACACGTATGTCGAGGTGGGCGACCCATACAACTTTATGCAATTCATGCAAATATCACGCACGTATCTTGAGGTAGGCTACTCATGCAACCTCGTGCAATCCATGCAAACCATGCAAACATCACGCACGTATCTCGAGGTGGACAACCCATGTAAAATATATGTACGTATCTCAAGGAGGACAACCCACGCAAACGTCGTGCGCGTTTCGAGTTACGCACCACACATGTTATGCTCCAAAACCTATTTTGCTTACATTCATTTTTACTTGGGTCTCGCATGCCATTGTATAGGGGTGTCACTTGAGGTGACATTGTAATTATATTTTTCTATATTATGTATCAATATATAAATAATATATATATATATATACTATCTTTAAATAATATATATATTATATTAATATAATATATATTTTATATTATATATATTATTATATATAAACATATAATATATATATATTATAAATATATAAGTAATGGCCTAAATTTAATTCACCGTTATTAATGACGTGGTTGCAAACGTAGCTGATAGCTCGGACGCTCGTGGGACCCGCAGCTAGGCTAGTGCGCGCCTGGAGTTAGGTAAATAGTTATTTTGTGTGGTGATTTGTCTAATTTACGATATTTACGTTGACATTGATTAGACGGCATCGTAATGTGTGATTATATTACATTTGACGTGCGAGACTGTGTGTTAAAAAATCACCTCGATATGCGTATTGACGCAGCTACTATGTAGTCTAAAAGACTAAATAATAGGCAGGGGAAATAATACACATATGAAATGAATAAAAATGAGTTAAATAATAATTTGTAATATATATTAGGTGGTTAGGGACATAAGAGTACTCGTATATCGCGGTTCGGGACTCTAAATCGGGCGTTGGAACAACCGAAATACCATTTTTTGGGTTAAAGACAAGGTCAAATGTGTCATTGGTGTCATATATGGAGTCATTAGAGGTTGGAATTGGAGTAAATGGTGTTCATTGGATTTCCCTTAAATGCATAAGTGAGGAGAGATGCGTTTTCAACTATAAAAAGTTAATCGACTTTAGTTTCCGCTACCTTTTCTCTCTCGTTATCACAAATTCGAAAATTGAAGAAGAGGAAACAAGGGTTTTGGAGGTTTAAAGTGATCATTAGAGGAGCTTGGAGTGGTTGAATCATCAAAGCAAGGCAAGATTCACAAACACCTCCTCTTTCTTTATCTTTTGGTCTAGATTTTTGAGGTGTTTGTGTGAATCCTATAAGGATTGTTAAGTGGTTGTGAAGTAGTTGTTTAGGTGGGTTTTAATTTCTATGAAGTTCAGTGGTTTGTGTTGTAGTTGTTGTTTTTGGTGGTGGGGTTGTTGGAAACCTAGAATTTTTAGCAAAATTGTTGTCCAAAACGCGATTAGGGCGCTAATGAGGTCATCTAGCGCGCTAATGTTCTTTCGATGAAGAACGTATAGCTGCCTAGGAATATAGCGCGCTAATCCCCAGATCTAGTGCGCTAGATATTGCAGATTTTACATTATTTTTGCTAAGTAACTTAAAATACGTCCAATTGAATAAAAATCAATTATAAATGGAAATAGGTCATTTCGGGCAGTAATTTGGATACCTGGGATTTGGCGGAGTCAAATCGGGGGTTATTTATTGGGATACGAAGTGGAGTTTGAAGTGTGTAGTATCCCTACTGAAATTTCTTGAGCAATATTTTCTTTTTGCTTTTGAATTCATATTATGTCTTTCAATACACTATTTTTGGTTTTGGTTTAAATGTACAAACGTTGAGGCTCTCCTTCCGTGCCATTCCTGTGTATGTCCACTAGGCCATAACACGTGTGCCAGGGATCTCGGTGAATAGGTCGACCTGAGAGTCGCGTCGGGGCACGTGTGAGTGCGTCCTAGGTTCCACGCCAACCACCTAGCTGATCCAGATACTGGCCTTGCTTGAGTGCTACTCACCGGCAGTAGACTCTGGGGAGTCCGAAGTATGGCGCTAGTCTGACCCTAGGCTCTAGGAACACACTTTGAGCTTTCACTATTACTTATGCATGCGATGAGCACCGTTGCCTATATTTATTTCCGCATGTTTATTTAATATCTTTGTTTAAATTCCAGCATTTACTTTCCGTATTGCTCACTTAATTTCCTTGGGAATACTCACTCTGGACTCATCATCTTCCTTTTTGGGATGGCTAGAGTGCAGATCCTGGTACAAGTCGTGGCAAGGCAAGTTATCAAAATACATGTGATTCAGAGATATTGAGTCAGGCTTGTACGTTTGTATTTTATATACTTTGTTTTTTGTTTTGGGGATTTGAGATGTTGAGACACTTCAAGACTCTGTACTTTTGATATTTTGATACATTGAGGTGCATTTTTTATCTATGATGATAAATGGGTTTTCCACACTAGGTAGCAGAGCTAAATGCATGACTATAATATTTAATATTTTGATTGTCATGATAAAAGACTTCTGCTGTGATTTATTATGGTTTAAAATATTTTTGATAGATGACTTGAGTTCTTTGACAATTTAAACACTAAATTGGTGTTTATTGAGGTAAATAATGATTAAATCGTGGAGGAGATAGCATGTGGGACACAGCTGGCGTTGGTAGGCCAGGTTGTGGACCCGCATTGGCTCCCGTGGCGGTCCATTTGAAAAATGGACCGTTATAATATATAATATATATTTTATATTATATATAATATTATTTTTATATATTTATATATAATATTATATATAAATATAATATATATATCTTCCATTGGACTGATCCATAAGATTTAATGAATAGCGCATTTTTTAAATGCATTATTCATGTAAACCCATTTTCAGTCCGAGTGGACTATCCATATGATGTACATGAATGTCGCATTCTCCGAATGCGCTATTCAAGTTTGCTTGACAGTCCATGTAGACTTCCACGTAGACTTCTCCATATTATTAGTGGTGGGTGCAATGTTTTCACATTAATAGCACATTCTCAAAAGGAGAAATACCTTACTTAAGGAATAAAAAGAAAAGCTAACTTATTTTACTAATTTAAATGAAAATTTACTGTACAACTGTAATTTTTCCCTCTTACCACTACAACTACTTCTCTGGTGGGGCGCACTTTATAGAAGGCATGTTGCAGGCGCACCTGTGCATGCTAAGTGTCCATTTTTATTAATCTAAATAGAAGTTGACACACAGAAATATAAGGACTACACTACTACTGATCGATCATCTCTCTATATTGGTAATTGTCTATGTAATTCTAATGTTTTTGTTTCTATAAGTAAATATATATATATATATATATATATATATATATATATTATGTATATATATTTTGCATAGGCTAGCTGATCAAGACCACACAAGTGCAACACACTACAAGAATTTGTCACACTTAGTGATGGGATATAGCGACGAGCTATTTCTCGTCGCTGATTGGCGAGGGGAAGGCGACGGGGAGCAGGGTTGAATAGTTGAATAAATTAGCGACGGGGTGGCGACAGCCCCCGTCGCTAATTTTTGGGCGGTAAAATTCCTGCCCAATGGAACATTTTAACGGCTTCGTGGCAGTTGACATATCTCTCACATATCTCTCATTCCTCATCTCATCTCTCTTCCCTCTTCTCTCAAAAACCCTAATCCTTCACCGCCGCCCCTCCGCCCCTACCTCCTATTTCTCTCGATCAGACCCCGTCTCTCTCGCCACCCCTCCCTCCCCCTATCCATATCACTGGCTTGACCTCAAACCTCCATTCCGCCCCTCCTCGTCCTTGTTCTCTTTCGTCACCTCACCATTGTGTAGCTTGGCCTCTCTCTCCATCTCCACCGCCACCTATCTCGGCCTTCCTCTCCATCTCTCTCTCGACCAGATCCACTACTGCCTTGTTGCCTACCCAGATCCACCACCGCCTCTTTCTATTCCAAGATCCAAAACCGCCTTGGCCTCCCGCCACCATCGCACCGGTCATGCAATCACCACCACCCCACTCTTTCTCTCGAATCATGAGTTAGGTTTTTATCATTTTCTCTTTTTTGTAGATTTAATGTTTGCTATTTTGGATTTGTTGTTTTAGGGTGTTGGTTTTTTTATGTGAAAATAGTGCGGATCGAGTGTTTATTGATGATCTTGATGTAGTGACGTGGGTTTTAGTTGTAGTAATTCATTTTTTTTTTTCAAATCGCTTTGCGAAAATTGCTCGAGTTTGGCTACGAACAAGCAAGTTAGTTGGAATCGCTCGCTTAATACCCGTTACGCTCGCTAATGAATTCATTTTTGTTGAAGCCTTTTTAAGTTAAGTTTGTGAGAAATGTAGATTTGATGAAAAGTAAGCAGTATGCACACTATTTTTAAATGTTGATTAACTTATGTGTATATACTAATCTTTTTCTATATATTAGATTGCATATTACAAAGAATAGAAAGTTGGTTTTTCAATTTCATTCCAACACTGGACAAGACATAAATTTGTTATGAAGATAGATTAGATTTTTTTTTCTTCAATTAACATTATGTATCAGCTATTTTTTTATAGCTTCGAAGAAAAAAAGCTGAATAAGAACGATCTTTTCATAGTCGAAAGTAGTTCTATAAATTTGTATTCTTATATTTAATTGAAGATGCCATCTCTTATAATTCTTATTTAATATATAATAAAAAGAAATATTATATTTGCGTTTTAATCATTGTTTTCAACTGGTTAGAAAAAAAACAGTTTCATAATATACATTTTCATAATTCGAAATCATTTTCTTTCAAAAATCTAGAAAACAATAAAAAATATTTTTTAAAATATTTTTTAAAATTTAGCGACGAGATTAGCGATGAAATCCCGTCGCTAATCCCGTATGTTGCGTCATTTTCGGTGTGTGGACTAGTCAACCAAGTTTTAGATTAGCGACGGAACCCATTGCTAAAATAAATTAGCGACGAGCATTTTAGCGACGGGGTTTCTCGTCGCTAATCCATTATTTTTTTGTAGTGACAACCTTAGATTTTATTTGATGCCCCTGTCATGGGTCCTTAGCTCCAACTTGCTTTCTTGCAAGGTGGTTCTTGGGTCCGATTTTTTTTCTTCTTATTATTCCTCTTTCGAATTTCTTGGATCTGATGTAGGGAGCCAAGTGTTTCATAATTGTTGGATCAAAAGCTGAAATAATTGACTATGCATAATACTCCCATGGTAACAATCAAGTGAGTGGCCCAATAGTTTAGTAGATATGTAGTATTATGGCAAGAGCGTGATAGTTTGAGTCTTATATGGGCAAGAAAAGTTGAGTTCTTGTTGAATTTCCCATGAAACAATAAGTCGTTATTATTCATTGCTTCTACTAACTATTAAGACTTCATGGGACCCTCACAGGAGTAGTCATGACTTACTATCATTATATTTTTGTAAGTCGATTACTCTCTCTCAGTAATGATTTTTGTGTAAATTTCTAAGTTATTTTGGCAAAGGTTTTAGTGGGCATGAGCCACAATGTCTCATGTCTTTGTCCTAAGTTCCTAACATTGGGATAGAGAATCTAATAATAAAAACATGTTTGGACAAAAAAGCCGATTTTAGTGGGCATGAGCCTTAATGTCTCATTTCTTTGTCTTAAGTTCCTAATTGGGAAAGAGAATATTTGAACCAAATACATGTTGAGACAAAAAAAGCCATTCTCCGTCTCGTATAAAAACTTTAGTTGGAGTCACGAGCAGATTAGTTTAGTAGTCGTTCTCTCTCATGAGTGTGGTAGTCAGGATCGGGATCCGTGTCATAGTACCATAGGATCCTACAATCCAATATTTTAGCATCTATCTAAATCTCACAGGGATCGACCCATTCACGTGGATCGCTTAGGATCTCGATCTGATCCTAAGGATCGTATGGGATATAGGTCATGGAGCGGCTCACATGTTTGCCTTTTCTTACTAGATTTGGTTACAAATTTGTGAGTTTTTTAGTGCATAAAATGAGGATTTAGAAATCTCAATAAAAATTAGAAATATAAATAAAAATCAATAAGGAAACAAGTAATTGATTCTCCATTTTAGATCCATCACAACTAACAATATGATATAAGGTATATATGCTTTGCCGTGAATTGAGACTCGAGAGTCAAGTCTTGTAAATAATGTTCATAAAGTAATATAGCAATCTAATGTAATAAATGTTATTAGTTATTCCAATCCTTTGAATACATTCATAACATGA
Organism: Stephania cephalantha; assembly: GCA_039657325.1. Classification (NCBI taxonomy): domain Eukaryota; kingdom Viridiplantae; phylum Streptophyta; class Magnoliopsida; order Ranunculales; family Menispermaceae; genus Stephania; species Stephania cephalantha. Next base: position 8,156,862 of record CM077573.1, on the reverse strand, counting down.
TAAGTATATATATACACATTATATCATAAAATGTATGATTTACTTAAAACTTAGGATCTTCCAATCCATGATCCTGTTGGGTTTTAAAGGTTCATATGCAGCGAAAAATGCAAAACAAATTTTGAAAAACCCCAACAGGATCGAAAATAAGTTCCATTAAACTAAATCTATAAAAGTAAATCATACATTATTCCATGATTTCCTTTTGATTGTTCGATTTTCAAGACGTTTAAGTGCGCATCCTCAATCAAAAATCCACACACGAACGGTGACCACAATTGGAGTGCTAGCCCCAAGAGATATTGAAAATGATTTTTCTTTTTTTCCCTAAATCTAGAGAACTCAAAAATTGTAAAATAAAATCTTATTTCGTTTTTAGGGTTTCGCCTTTTATTTATATGTGTAATACAACTATTGTATTTAGGCAGTTTAATCAAATTACACATACACCCCTATTAATAAGTTATCATATAACAAATCGTAAGGGCTTTTATGTCATGAATTTTATCATATAAAATTCATTACTCTAGACCTATTGAGATTTAGCAAAGTCATTCTTTGTGTGCTACCTAATAGGTTCATGCGACGTTGGCAGTGAACCAAAAACAATTTTGGTACACAAGTCATAAGCGATTCTAGCAAGGCATTATGAATACCCAAGTAGCATGAATATCAACATCGATACAACATAATTAATAACGTATATCGTATCCTTTTGTTGTGCGATATCATTTGATTAAACATAAGGCATGGAAAGTCACCCTTAATGTTCAATCATACTAGTCTCGATCTTTAGATAAACTGAAAAACATTCAAGTGACATTGATCATATCAATTTACATTGATTTGGCTATTATCAGTCTATCTTATCGAGGGATCCACTGATATCTCTCTATATACTAGAGTGACAAATTATATCTTGATTATATACCTTCACATATTATTCACACGGTAACCAATCACAATTTTTATAATTGTCTGGTCAACATTTGATTGTGTCAAATTATCATGCTTCTAATATTGAAGTCTATGGTAATCTCAAGTCGAATGACTAAAAGACATACCTATCATGAGTACACCTATGACTTAATCCATGTGGTTTTCTCATAGTGTGTATGTCCAGTATCTTATTCCCTAACAAGTACTGATGATTTTGATTCGTATCCCTATACGCATGATTAGCACATGACCATCAATCAAGATTCACACTAGTCTTAATTCATTATAGTTCCTAGTATAATGATCGACTAGAGACATTTAAGATATTTCAACAAATAACCATGGATCTTACTATAAGGTAAACATGCAATCAATTATAATAAAACAACAAATAAAACCTCTATTTTATTAACTAAAATTATAAGATAAACAATGTTTGTAGATTGACATAGGGTATGTGTTGGGGCATGTGCCCTAGGTCAATCCATTAACTGTCTTTATGAATACTTTTAGTTAATAAAATAGAGACTTCATTTGTTGTTTATTATAAATAATTTGCATGTTTACATTATAATAAGATCCATTGATATTTATAGAAATATCATAAATGTCCTTAGTCAATTATTATACTGAGAACTATAATGAATTAAGACTAGTGTGAGTCTTGATTGATGATCATATGATGATTATACGTATAGGGATACGAATCAAGATCATGAGTACTTGTTAGGGAACAAAGTACTTGACCGACCCGCTATGAGAACATCACATGGATTAAGTCATAGTTGTTTCTCATGATAGGTATATTTTTCAGTCCTCTGACTTGAGATCATCAGAGACATCAACATTAGGAACACAGTGATTTGACATAATCAAACGTTGTCTTTAACCGAACGATTATAAAGGTTGTGATTGGTTACAGTGTGAGCAATATGATGAAGTTGTGTAATCGAGATAAGATTTGTCCCTCTCATATAAAGAGAGATATCCAGTGGATCCCTCGATGTGTTAGACTGTTAAAAGGCCTAGTCTAAGTGAATTGATATTGATCAATGTCACTTGGATGTTTTCAGTCTACCTAGAGATCGAGACTAATACGATTGAACATGTTGGATGACAATTTCATGCCTTATGTTTGATCAAAAGGATATCATGTGACAAAAGGATGTTATATACACTATTGATTATGTTGTATCGATTTGATATTCGTACAACTAGGGTAGTCATAATGTCTTGCTAGAGGCCGATTATGACTTGTATACCAAAATGTGTTTTGGTACACTGCCAACGTTGTATGAGTCTATTGGGTCGCACACTAATAATGGTTTTGCGAGATTTTAAGATAGTTCATAAAAATGAATTTTATATGATAAAATTGATGACATAAACATCATTGTGGTGTATTACACTTATACTTCTTTAAGTATGGGTATATGTGTAATTTACTTAACCGTCTATATACAAGGGTTGTATAAATAGACGCTTTAAGTTAGAACACACGGTAGAAAAGATTAAGTGCTGAAACTCTATTTTCGTTTCAAAAACGAATTAGGGTTTTCTGGTACGCTCTGGATCGTTTTAGAGAGAAACAAAAAGGTTTGCTATTCTCTCGAAGCTAGCACTTCGAATCTCGGCCGCCGTTCGTATGTGGGATCGCTTGGTAGAGGCGTTCGTCGTTAGCGCGGCGCTTTAGAGATCGATCAACCTTCAGAAAGGTATATTGCGACCGAGGTATGATTAAGTTTTCATGGTTTAAACGTTTTTAATGGAATTAGATTCGAATCCTGTTGGTGTTTTTGTCAAAATTGTTTTGTAATTTCCTCTGCGTATGAACCCCAAAACTTAACAGTGGTATCATAGCCTTCGAGTTCGATTCCATTAAACTCATTGCATGTTTTCTTCTGATATATACATGATATATGATTGAAAACATGTTAATAGTTGATGTATATGTGATATACATAAGTTTTATGTGAGATTTATTATCATGTTTTGTGTATATGATACATATATTCGTGATTTAATTGAAATCGCCAGTACATGCTAGTAACCATGTTAGGTTAATTCGAATAATTTTAATGAATTGAATTTCGTGTTCTGTGATCCATGACACCATTAGGTATAATCTTTATTTTTCGTGTATTGATGCATGGATGAAATCTCTGTAATTCAGTATGCATATTTAGGTTACATTGTTTTAAGTTTCTTAAATTGTATAAGTCTTAATATTAATTCGAAACTAATATGATGAGGTTCGATTGGGGTAGTAGTTCATGATTCAATTACATGTTTGTGATTATTTGGATGAGGACCGAAATTGTAAATAATTATTTTTTGAAATTATTTATTTATCTCGTTATATCTATTCTGTTATAAAATTTCTATTTGATAAGAGATAGATAACAAATTAGATTAGGAGATATTAGCAAAATCGGTTTCGTTATCCCTATTGGATATGAGATAAATATCGAGAATTTTGTTATTTGATATATGCTAGGATTCAAATATCTTAAGTCCTAATTGGATTAGGATAAGACGATTAGTTAGATATGGGCCCGAGTTAATTAAAATGTTTTAATTAACTTAATTTCGGATAAATTAAGGGGTTAATTTATGATAATAAAATCAGCAAAAAAAATATGATTTTCTATAGCGAATTTTAATTTTCTGAATTGAAATTCGTCTCCTAAAAAAAAAAACATGATAACAAATAAGATGTCCCGTATCTCATAAAAGAATCTAAAATTAGATAAGATGTAATTGGTAACTGTTACCTACCTAAATAATCTAGTTCTGTGTTTCATGCCATAGCTGTCATTGAATTAGGTGAAATATGAATTTTAGTCCCCTAAATAAATAGTATGTTTTAGGAAGGTTGTTAATTTAGTGGTTTCTATTCCTCTATAATAAAATAAACTTTGCATAATCTTTATTGCAGATCAATGGCCTCTTCAAGTAACAATAATCTCCTGTCACTGCGATCCATCCTTGAGAAAGATAAGCTATCTGAGACTAACTTTCTTGACTGGTTCAGAAACTTGAGAATTGTTCTCAAGCATTAATGCAAGTTGTATGTCCTGGATGCTCCAATCTCTGAGGACCCACCAGCCAATGCTACGAAAGCTGTGAAGGATGCGCATAATAAGCATGTCAACGATTCTACTGATGTTGCATGTATTATGCTGGCAACTATGGTTCCTGAATTTCAGAAGGACATGAAACTAATTGAAGCCTACGACATGGTATGTTATTTGAAGGAAATGCTTCAACAGCAAGCTAGGCAAGAAAGGTTCGAGACAATCAAGAACCTACATTCTTGCAAGATGACTGAGGGTGCGTCAGTTAGTCCTCGTGTTCTGAAGATGAAGGGCTATGTTGACCAGCTTGATAGACTCGAATTTCCCATAAGCCAAGAGTTGGATACGAATTTGATCCTGAATTCATTACCAGAGAGTTACTCACAATTTGTGATGAACTGCAATATGAATAATATGGAGAAATCAATTTCAGAGTTGCATTTGATGCTCAAAACTGCTGAACAAAATATCAAGAAACCCTCTAGTAATGTATTGATGGTCCAAAAGGGAAAAGGGAATGAAGAAGAAAGACAAAGGCAAGGCTAAAGTTGCCAAGGTTGCTACTGCACCTGTCGTAAAGCCTGTGGAACAAGTCAAGCCCCAGTCTGTTCCTGCTTCAAAACACCCAAAAGAAAAGGAAGGAAATTGTCATTTCTGCCATGCACCTGGATATTGGTTCGAAATTGCAAACTCTATCTTGAAGATCTAAAGAAGAAAAAGGGTAGTGCGACTACCACTACCGGTATTTATGTTATTGAAATTAATTTATCTACTAGTGATTCCTGGGTATTAGATACCGGATGTGGATCTCACATTTGTATAAATGTGCGGGGACTCACCAGAAGTAGAAAGTTGAAGAAAGGAGAAGTCATCCTCCGCGTAGGGAATGGAGAAAGAGTTGTTGCCCTGGCTATTGATCATATGATTTAGTCTTACCTAGTGGACTTATTTTAACTTTAAATAATTGTTGTTTTGTGCCTACCTTGAGCAGAAATATCATTTATGTTTCATTCTTGGATATAGATGGTTTTGATTTTATTATTGCGAATAATAGATGTTCCATTTCTCGTAAATGCATATTTTATGCAAATGCTGATTTGTGTGATGGTCTTTATATTCTAAGCATGAAAAGATCCACTGATACTCCAGTCTTTAACATAAATACAAAGAGATTCAAGTCAAATGATTTGAATCAAACCTATCTTTGGCATTGTCGTCTCGGACACATAAATGAGAAACGCATAACGAAGCTCCATAAAGATTGACTTCTATATTCATTTGATTTAGAAACATATGAAACGTGCGTATCTTGTTTACTAGGCAAAATGACTAAAAGTCCCTTTACTGGACACAGTGAAATGGCAAGTGATTTATTGGGTCTAATACATACTGATGTATGCGGTCCTATAAACACAATGGCTGGAGGAGGTTATCAGTACTTCATTACATTTACTGATGATTTCAGCAGATATGGTTATGTATATCTTATGAAACATAAAGCTGAATCATTTGAGATGTTTCGAATGTTTCAAAATGAAGTGCATAATCAACTTAGTAAAACTATCAAAACACTTTGGTCAGATCGATGAAGTGAATATTTGAGCCAAGAATTTGATGATCATCTTAGAAATTGTGGATTGTCTCCCAATTGACTCCACCAGCAACTCCACAATGGAATGTAGTTTCTGAAAGGAAAAATCGAACCTTATTAGATATGGTTCGATCTATGATGAGTCATGCAGATCTTCCATTATCCTTTTGGGGTTATGTATTACAAACTGCAGCTTTCACTCTAAATCGAGTTCCTTCTAAAGCGGTTGGTAAAACATCATATGAGATATGGTACGGGAAAAGACATAGGTTGTCTTTCCTTAAGATTTGGGGTTGCGAGGCTTACGTAAAGCGACAAGTCTCAGAAAAATTAGCACCTAAATCTGACAAGTGTTTATTTGTAAGGTATCCTAAGGAAACAAAATGATATTACTTTTATAATCCCGCTGAGAACAAAGTGTTTGTTGCTCGGTATGGTGCCTTTATAGAAAAATAGTTTATTTCAAAAGACACTAGTAGGAGAGAAATAAATCTTGAAGAAGTTCAAGAATCACAGATAAACACTGAACCGCTACTGGAAGTTCAACAACATTCTGAACCAGTTGAACATCCACAAGTGACACAAGGCCCATGTAAATCTGGTAAGGTAAGACATGAGCTAGAGAGATTCGGATTTCTCATTACTGATAGTCGTGATGTGTTGCTTATGGATCAAAATGAGCCCACCACTTATCAGAGGCTATGTCTGGATCAGACTCAGATAAATGGATAAGTGCCATGAACTCTGAGATACAATCCATGTATGATAACCAAGTTTGGAACTTGGTTGATTTACCTGAAGGTGGTAAGACCATTGGATGTAAATAAGTTTTCAAGAAGAAAACTGACATGGATGGCAAAATGCATACTTTTAAAGCAATACTTGTAGCAAAAGGTTTCAAGCAGACTCAAGGTGTTGATTATGATGAAACTTTTTCGCCAGTAGCCATGCTTAAATCCATAAGAATTTCAATTTCCATTGCTGCATATTATGAGTATGATATATGGAAAATCGATGTAAAAACAACATTTCTTAATGGAAAGCTACTTGAGGACGTGTATATGACACAACCTGAAGGTTTTGTACATCCTGAGAATTCTAGGAAGGTATACAAGCTTCAAAGATCCATTTATGGATTAAAGCAAGCTTCTCAGAGTTTGAATCTTCGTTTTGATGAAGCAATCAAGGATTTTGGTTTTATTAAGAACGAAGATGAGCCTTGTGTATACAAAAAGGTCAGTGGGAGTGTAGTTGTTTTTCTGGTACTTTCTGTTGATGATATATTACTCATTGGAAATGACATCCCAACGTTGCAAAATGTCAAGTCTTGATTAGGGAAGTGTTTCTCAATGAAAGAGTTAGGAGATGCAGCTTATATCCTAGGGATAAGGATCTATAGGGATAGATCTAAGAGACTAATCGGTATAAGTCAGAGTGCTTACATAGACAAGGTGCTGAATAGGTTCAGTTTGCAAGACTCTAAAAGAGGATTGTTGTCAATGTCTCATAGCATAAGTCTCAGCAAGATTCAATGTCTTAAGACAAATGATAAGCGAGACCGTATGAATAAGATTCCATATGCATTAGCTATTGGATCTATCATGTATGCCATACTATACACTCGACCTAATGTATCTTATGCTTTGAGCACTACAAGCAGATATCAGTCAGATCCTGGTGCGAGTCACTGGATAGCAGTAAAGAACATTCTTAAATACTTAAGAATGACTAAGGAAGTGTTCTTGGTCTATGGAGGTTTTGAAAATGATCTAGTTGTAAATGGTTACACAGATGCAAGTTTTCAAACTGATATAGATGATTTTAGATCGCAGTCTGAATATGTGTTTACTTTGAATAGGGGTGCAGTAAGATGGAAAAGTTCGAAGCAAGAGACTGTGGCAGATTCTACAACAGAAACTGAGTATATTACAGCGTCCGATGCAGCAAAGGAGGCAGTTTGGATCAAAAAGTTCATTTCTGAACTAGGTGTGGTTCCAAGTATTGCTAACCCTGTTTATTTGTATGGCGACAATAACGGGGCAATAGCACAGGCCAAGGAACCTAGATCAAACCACAAATCCAAACATATACTCAGGCGTTTTCATCTCATTAGAGAAATTATTGATAGGGGAGACGTGAAGATTTGCAGAGTACCTACTGAAGACAACGTTGCGGATCCATTGACAAAAGCTTTTCCACAAGCAAAACATGATGGTCATGTTAGATCATTAGGCATTAGATGCATGTATGATTGGCCCTAGTGCAAGTGGGAGATGTTGGAGCATGTGCCCTAGGTCAATCCATTAACTGTCTTTATGAATACTTTTAGTTAATAAAATAGAGGATTTCATTTGTTGTTTATTATAATTAATTTGCATGTTTACATTATAATAAGATCCATTGGTATTTACAGAAATATCCTAAATGTCACAGTCGATCATTATACTGGGAACTATAATGAATTAAGACTAGTGTAAGTCTTGATTGATGATCATATGATGAGTATACGTATAGGGATACGAATCAAGATCACAAGTACTTGTTAGGGAACAAAGTACTGGACATACCAGCTATGAGAAAATCACATGGATTAAGTCATAGTTGTTTCTTATGATATGTATATTTTTCAGTCCTGACTTGAGATCACCAGAGACTTCAACATTAGGAACACAGTGATTTGACATAATCAAACGTTGTCTTTAACCGGACGATTATAAAGGTTGTGATTGGTTACTGTATGAGCAATGTGATGAAGTTGTATAATCGAGATATGATTTGTCCTCTCATATAAAGAGAGATATCCAGTGGATCCCTCGATGTGTTAGATTGTTAAAAGGCCTAATCTAAGTGAATTGATATTGATCAATGTCACTTGGATGTGTTCAGTCTACCTAGAGATCGAGACTAATACGATTGAACATGTTGGATGACAATTCCATGCCTTATGTTTAATCAAAAGGATATCGTGTAACAAAAGGATGTTATATACACTATTGATTATGTTATATCGATTTGATATTCGTACAACTTGGGTAGTCATAATGTCTTGCTAAAGGCCGCTTATGACTTCTATACCAAAATGTGTTTTGGTACACTGCCAACGTTGTGTGAGCCTATTAGGTCGCACACTAAGAATGGTTTTGCGAGATTTTAAGATGGTTCAGAAAAACAAATTATATATGATAAAATTCATGACATAAACGTCCTTATGGTGTATTACACTTATACTTCTTTAAGTATGGGTATACGTGTAATTTACTTAACCGTCTATATACAAGGGTTGTATAAATAGACGCTTTAAGTTAGAACACACGGTAGAAAAGATTAAGTGCTGAAACTCTATTTTCGTTTCAAAAATGAATTAGGGTTTTCTGGTACGCTTTGGATCGTTTTAGAGAGAAACAAAAGGTTTGATATTCTCTCGAAGCTAGCACTCTGAATCTCGGCCGCCGTTCGTGTGTGGAATGTTGGTAGAGGGCGTTCGTCGCGCCTTAGAGATCGATCAACCTTCAGAAAGGTATATTGCGACCGAGGTATGATTAAGGTTTCATGGTTTAAACGTTTTTAATGGAATTAGATTCGGATCTTGTTGAGTTTTTGTCAAAATTGTTTTGTAATTTTCGCTGCGTATGAACCCTAAAACTCAACAGTACATGCCCTAACATCTCCCACTTGCACTAGGGCCAATCATTCATGTATCTAATACCTAGTGACCTAACATGACTATCATGTTTCGCTTGTCGAAGAGTCTTCGTCAAAGGATCTGCAACATTGTCTTCTGCGGGAACTCGACAAATCTTCACGTCTCCCCTTTTAATGATTTCTCGAATAAGATGAAAATGTCTAAGTATATGTTTGGATCGGTGGTGTGATTTTAGTTCCTTGGCCTGTGTTATCACCTCGTTGTTGTCACAATACAAGCAAATGGGATTAGCTATACTCAGAACCACACTAAATTCTGAGATGAACTTTTTGATCCAAACTGCCTCCTTAGCTGCATCAGACGTTGCAATATATTTAGCTTCAGTTGTAGAATCTGCGACAGTTTCTTGCTTTGAACTTTTGCAGCTCACTGCGCCTCCATTCAAAGTAAACACAAATCCAAACTGCGATTTGAAGTCACTTATATCAGTTTGAAAACTTGCATCTGTGTAACCACTTACAACAAGCTCGTCTTCCAAACTTTCATAGACCAAGAACACTTCTGTAGTCCTTCTCAAGTACTTAAGAATGTTCTTTACTGCTATCCAGTGACTCTCACCAGGATCAGACTGATATCTGCTTGGTCGAGTGCATAACATGACATACATGATGGATCTAATAGCTGATGCATAGGGAATCGTATTCATGTGCTCTCGCTCATCATTAGTCTTCAGATGTTGAGTCTTTCAGAGATTTATACCATGAGACATTGGCAATGACCCTCTTTTAGGGTCTTGCATATTGAACCTATTTAATACCTTATCAATATAAGCACTCTGACTTAGATTGATCAGCCTTTTAGATCTATCCCTATAGATCTTAATCCCAAATATGTAGGCCGCATCTCCTAAGTCTTTCATTAAAAAATACTTCCCTAACTAAGACTTGACACTCTGCAAGGTTGGGATGTCATTTTCAATGAGTAATATATCATCAACATATAGCACCAAGAAAACAACCACGCTCCCACTAACCTTCTTATATACACAAGGCTCATCTTCATTTTTAATGAAACCATATTCCTTAATTGCTTCATCAAAAAGAAGATTCCAACTCCGAGAAGCTTGCTTTAATCTATAAATAGATCTTTGAAGCTTTCACACCTTCATAGAAGTCTCAAGATGAACAAACCTTTCAGGTTTTATCATATACACGTCCTCAAGTAACTTTCTATTTAAAAAAGCTGTTGTGACATCCATTTGCCATATCTCATAGTCATACTATGCGGCTATGGCAATTAGAATTCTAATGGATTTAAGCATGACTAGTGGAGAGAAAGTTTCATCATAATCAACACGTTGAGTCTGTCAGAAACTTTTTGCTACTAGTCATGCTTTATAAGTAGGCACATTGCCATCCATGTCAGTTTTTTGCCTTGAAAACCCAGTTACATCCAATGGTCTTACCACCTTCAGGTAAATCAACCAAGTTCCAAACTTGGTTATCATATATGGATTGCATCTCAGAATTCATGACACTAAGCAATTTATCTGCCTCAGGGCTAGAAACAGCCTCCTGATAAGTAGTAGGTTCATTTTGATCCATAAGCAACACCTCACTACTATCAGTAATAAGAAATCCAAATCTCTCAAGTTGATGTCTTACCCTATCAGACCTACGAAGGCCTTGTGATACCTGTGGATGATCAATTAGTTTAAAACTTAGTTGATCTCCCACTAGTGATTGAGTGTTTATTTGTGGTTCTTGAATTTCTTCAAGACTTACTTTATTCCCACTGTTGTCTTTTGAAATAAACTTTTTTTCCATAAACCATTCCGAGCAACAAACACATTATTCTCAGCGGGATTATAACAACAGTATCTTCTAGTCTCTTTAAGATAACCAACGAATACATTCTCGGTAGATGTAGGTGATAATTTTTCTTAGATTTGTCGTCGTACGAAAACCTCACGGACCTAAATCTTAAGGAAAGACAAACTTGGTCTTTTCCTAAACCACATCTCATGTGGGTTTTATCAACCGTTTTAGAATGAATAAGATTTAGTATAAACGCAACAGTTTCTAAGGCATAACCCCAAAAAGAAATACGAAGATCTCCATGACTCATCATAGATCGAACCATATCTAATAAAGTCTGATTTATCCTCTCAAAAACACCATTCCATTGTCGAATTGCTGGGGGAGTTAACTGTGAGACAATCCCACAGTTTCTAAGATGATCATCAAACTCTTTGCTCAAATATTCACCATCTCGATCTGATGGAAGTGCTTTAATAGTTTTACCAAGTTAATTTTGCACTTTGTTCTAAAATATTCGAAACATCTCAAAAGATTCACCTTTATGTTTCATGAGATACACGTAACCATACCTACTGAAATCATCAGTGAATGTAATGAAGTACTGATAACCACCTATAGCCATTGTGTTTATGGGACCATATACATCAGTATGTATTAGACCCAATAAATCACTTGTCCTTTCACTGTGTTTAGTAAACGGACTCTTTGTCATCTTGCCTAGTAAACAAGATACACATGTTCCATATGATTCAAAATCAAATGAATTTAAAAGTCCATCTTTATGGAGTTTAGAAATGCGTTTCTCATTAATGTGGCTAATGCGACAATGCCAAAGGTAGGTTTGATTCAAATCATTTGACTTGAATCTCTTTGTATTTACGTTAAAAATGGGAGTATTTGTGGACCTTTTTCATGTTTAGAATATAAAGACCATCACACAAATTAACATTCACATAGAAAATGTCTTTACGAGAAAAGAAGCATTTATTATTCGCAATAATGAAATTAAAACCATCCAAATCCAAACATGAAAATGAAATGGACTCTTATGCTCAAGGCATGGATATAATAACAATTATTTAAAACTAAAATAAGTCCACTAGGTAAAATTAACTCATAACATCCTTTAGCCAACGCAATAACCTTTGCTCAATTTCTAATTCATAGGATGACTTCTCATTTCTTCAGCTTTCTACTTTTGGTGAGACCCTGCACATTAATACAAATGTGAGATCCACATCCGGTATCCAATACCCAGAATCACTAGTAGACAAGTTGACTTCAATAACGTAAATACTTGAAGCAGTAGTCGCACTACTCTTCTTTTTCATTAGATCTTTAAGATAGAGCTTGCAATTTCTGAACCAATGTCCAGGTGCATGGCAGAAATGACAATTTCCTTATTTTTCTTTTTCCTTCTGGGACTGTGAAGTAAAACCAACATGGGGCTTAACTTGCTCCATAGGCTTTGTGACAGTGACAACAGCCTTGGTAACTTTAGCCTTGCCTTTGTCCTTTTCTTCAAAGCCTTTTCCTTTCTGAACCATCATCACACTAGCAATGAGTTTCTTGACATTCTGCTCAGCAGTTTAAGCATCAAATGCAACTCTAAGATAGACTTCTCCATGCTATTCATGTTATAGTTCATCACAAATTGTTAATAACTATCAGGCAATGAATTCTGAATCAAATTCGTAGCCAACTCTTGGTTTATGGGAAATCCAAGTCTGTCAAGATGGTCAATATAGCCCTTCATTTTCAGAATATGAGAACTAACTAACTCACCCTTATCCGTTTTGCAAGAATGAAGGTTCTTGACTCTCTCAAACCTTTCTTGCCTAGCCTGCTATTGGAACATTTCCTTCAACGTCGTTCCCATGTTGTAAGCTTCCGTGTGTTCCATGTCCTTCTGATGTTCAGGAACCATGGTTGCCAACATAATGCATGCAACATCAGTTGAGTCGTTGACATGCTTAGTATGTGCATTCTTCACGGCTCTTAAAGCATTGGCTAGTGGTTCCTCAGGAATAGGATCATCTAGGACATACAACTTGCGTTCATGCTTAAGAACAATTCTCAAGTTTTCGAACCACTCAAGAAAGTTTGTCATAGACAACTTATCCTTATCAATGATTGATCGCAGTGACAAGGGATTAGTGTGATTTGAAGAGGCCATAGATCTACAACAAAGATTATGCAAGAGTTCATTTTAGTATAGAGGAATAAGCTCCTACTAAATTAATAACCCTCCTTAAAAATGTTATGTTAATTTAAGGGACTCAAATCCATGTTTCACCTAATTCCAAGACAGCTAAGGCGTGACACTTCGAATTAGGTTATTTAGGTAGGTATCAATTACCAATTACATCATATGTAACTTTTAGTTATTTTATGAGATTATGACATCTTATGTCCTAGCATCTTTTATCTCATCTAGTGCATAAAGCCCAAAATCGTTTTGATAGCTTTATCAATTCTAACCATTTCAAACAATAGAGTAACTGTTACTCAACTTGCCTCGCCAAGATAACATAATACACTCTGCCGAAGGCAGACTCATATTGATGTGATCGAAGCCTTAACAAGTGTTTGAGAATAGATGACACTTGACTTAAAATTTGAAAAAGGAATTTTTGTTTGTTTTAGTGATCATAATTAAATAAGATAAATATCATATATTTCAATGTATGAATAATCACTAAAAATTTAGGAAATCATACAAATATTGACTATTATACGAATTCTTAGACACTACGAACAGTTAACGGCGGTCCCACTGGCCGGTCATCGGGCGGTGGTTCCGAAAATTGAAAATCGCGTACGATTTCTTATAATTTTAGTGAATCCAACTAACCAAAATTGCCCCTTATTTTAATTTTGAAAATATTAATTAAAACATTTTTAATTATCTCGAGCCCACCATTAACTTAATATCTTATCATAATCTAATTAGAATTTAAGATACTTTGAATCCTTGTCCAATTAGGATTTGTTTTATATCTCACTTATCTTATAGGATTTGTAATTCTAATCCAATTACAAGTCTATCTCCTATCTTATAGGATTATACTAACGGATTACTACAATGAGATAGATGGTCAAAATCAATTTTGAGATATTAATCATGCATTCAACATCAGAATCATGTTAACCTAATCATGATCTCTATCATGGAGACATACATAATTATTGAACAAAACGAAATATGTATTCAAGATCAGAATCATATTAACCTAAACATGAAGTCTACCATGAACATACAAAATTCACATTGTTCAATATAAAAATATATGTTAATCAAGATATTCTAAACATGAATACTATCATTGAATCATATCATGCGATGTATCAATATACATGAATCAACAACATGCTATAAAACCAATTCTTTATAACAATTATCACAAAATCTATATATATATCATATATACATTAATCAAGATTATGTTTTCACATATATATATATATACCATATATAGATCTATGAAAACATTCAAACATTTAATAGAACCGAGCCTAATGCTCTGATACCACTGTTGGGATTTTGGGGTTCATACGCAGCAAAAAATTCAAAACAAATTTTGAAAAACCCTAACAGGATCGAAAATAAGTTCCATTAAACTAAATCTACGAATGTAAATCATACCTTATTCCATGATTTCCTTTTAATTGATCGATTTTCAAGACGTAGTGCGCGTCCTCTATCAGAAAATCCACACACGAACGGTGACCACAATTTAGAGTGCTAGCCCCAAGAGAGATTGAAAATGATTTTTCTTTCTCTCCCTAAATCCTGAGAACTTGAAAATTGTAAAACAAAATCTTATTTCATTTTTAGGGTTTCACCCTTTATTTATATGTGTAGATAAGTCCTCACTTAAAATCCTATTCGTAATACAACTATTGTATTTAAGCAGTTTAAGCAAATTACAAATACGTAATAAGTTATCATATAACAAATCGTAAGAGCTTTTATGTCATTAATCTTATCATATAAAATTCATTACTCTGGACCAATTAAAATTGTGCAAAGCCATTCTTTGTGTGCCATCCAATAGGTTCATGCGACGTTGTCAGTGAACCAAAAACCATTTTCGTACACAAGTCATAAGTTGTCTCTAGTAAGGCATTATGACTATCCAAGTAGCATGAATATCAATATCGGTACAACCTAATTAATAACGTATATCATATCTTTTTTTCGTGCAATATCATTTGATTAAACATAAGGCATGGAAAGTCATCCTTAATGTTCAATTGTACTAGCCTCGATCTTTAGGTAAAATGAAAAACATCCAAGTGATATTGATCATATCAATTCACATGGACTTGGCCATTATCAGTCTATCTTATCGAGGGATCCGCTGATATCTCTCTATACGAGAGTGAAAAATTATATCTTGATTACACACATTCACATATTATTC
The DNA here is from genome assembly GCA_039657325.1 of Stephania cephalantha. NCBI lineage: Eukaryota > Viridiplantae > Streptophyta > Magnoliopsida > Ranunculales > Menispermaceae > Stephania > Stephania cephalantha. The sequence goes on along the minus strand of CM077573.1, from coordinate 8,141,365 downwards.
ACACGGTAACCAATCACAATCTTTATAATTGTCCAGTTAAAGACAACATTTGATTGTGTTAAATTATTATGCTCCTAATATTGAAGTCTATGGTAATCTCAAGTCGAAGGACTAAATAACATACCTATCATGAGTATATTTATGACTTAATCCATGTGCTATTCTCATAGCGGGTTGGTCCTGTACCTTATTCCCTAACAAGTACTCAGGATCTTGATTCATATCCCTATACGCATGATCATCACATGACCATCAATCAAAATTCACACTGGTCTTAATTCGTTATAGTTCCCAGTATAATGACCGACTAGGGACATTTAGGATATTTCAACAAATACCCATGGATCTTACTAAGGTAAACATACAATCACTTATAATAAAATAGCAAATAAAACCTCTATTTTATTAACTAAAATTATAAAATAAACAATGTTTGTAGATTGACCTAGGGCACATGCCCTAACAGATCCGATCCTACGATCCCGATCTTAAGATCTCTTAATCGATCCTACATGGGATCCTGATCCTGACAACCTTGCTCATGGGATCAATCACTTCATGAGAAGATCAAACCAGATTCGCCAAAATGAAGAATGCATAAAAAAAACCCACCATGACCCAAACCATATAGGATAACAACATACAAAAACCAGATTCGCCAAAGACTTCCATACGAGATCACGTTCTCCAAAACCATCTCCCTATACAAACCACTTTGCAAACTGATCTAGCAAACCACTATGCTCACAAGCAAAATGGGTACCAAGTAAATAGTGGAAATAGCAGGTGAATAAAGAATAGGGAAATGTAAGAAAGAAGAGCAGGCCATCCCATTTCGAAAGCATTAAAATGAAGCCAACATTATCTCTTCGTCTTACATATATACTTGTAATGAACCTTCGATCTCAACCTCATGTATGAGATGTTGACAATTCCCATTGCCTACCCAACAAAAACTATAGTTTTCATTAGTACTATAGATATTATTGATCACTATGTTTTCAACACTCCGCGATGCTTTCCAAGAAGTACCATTACAAAAAAATAGCTGATCAGATTCATAAGTTTTCATTGCTGATTAGAATAAATTTCGTCTCTAATTCAGCTCTGCAATAGAATAGAGACGAAATCTAGTCCGTCTCTAAAATCGTCGATGCAAATTATTCAGCAACGAAAATATTTTTCCGTTACTGATTTCAGACGGATTTGAGACGAACTAAGAAATGGAACTGAGACAGAACATAAACAGACATTCATCCAAGGTGAATGCTTTTGCTTGCATTCCGTTGCTAATCTGTTGCAAATTAGAGACGGAATAAATACAGAATGCATGAATTGCTTTGTTAATCCGTCTCTATTCCGTTTGTAAGCTTAGTTTACCCAATATTTTTCTTACTTTCTCTGCTATTTCTTCGCAAATTAGAGACGAATTAGCAATGGAATCCATGAATTTTGTTGCTAATTTGTCTTTATTCCGTTTCTACGCCAGTTTTTTTAAAATATACACCAGAATCAAATTGGTTCTCCGAAACTTCTAAACCTAAAAACAACAATATGACCTGCTCCATTGCCTGCACCCCCTCCAACAACTCCTTGGAGATGCTAACATCCCCAAATAATCAAAATTTCACATACATATAACAATCAACAATATATATCAACAAAAAAGATTCAAATGAGAAAAAACATACAATTTGACATTAAAAAAGATTTATATATCCATGAAAGGTAGTAAAGTATATAGATATCTAAAATACCTAAATATCCATAAAAGAATTACCAATCCCTTTGTTCTACAATAACCATCAAAATACCAAAGTATCATAAAGCTTCTCATCCATCGTTGTCCTCTAAATATGCACAAAAAAACTACTAATCTAAAAGTTTTATAAACAACCATAAAAGATATCTAAGTATCCTCAAATTGTTTATCCCCCTGCAACTCAGTCCTCAAATATCCACAAAAGAAGAATTACCATTTCATAAATTATGCAAACTACAATAAAAGATACCTAAGCATTCCCAAGTTGCTAATCTCCCGTAACCCAGTCTTGTATCTCCCGATCAACATTATCCTGTTGCTGTGGTGGATTAGCGGGATTTGTTTGTGCCTGCTACTGCTCATGAGGTGGTGGTGGTGGTGGTGGTGGTTGAGATAGGCCTGCTCCATCCATGGTCATCCTGAACTGCCTCTGCATAAACGCCATAACCTGTCGCAATTTTTCGACAACATTATCGAACTCCGAGCGTGGCACCATCGGTGGCACCTGGGATGTGCTAGCACCTGGATCTGCATATCTTCTCTTCTTTCTCCCTAACGACCCGAGACCATAGACACGCCCATTGGGGCACTCACCTGCCGCAATGTAGCATATTGCCTCATCATCCATCGGCTGGTCCGGTGTAGCCTGGGTCAGCTCTTGACATCTCCTTTAAAGCTGACCCTGCATGGAGCAATAATAAACAATTAAAATGATATGTATTTAAGTAAAGTTACTACAATTTAGCTCGTATTTCTATTACTTACATAGAACCGCTCCGATCTAGTATCGATGAATGTCACCCCGTCGTGATTTACGTTGTGGAAATGCAAATACACTTCATTCACGGTAGGTGGCATCTAAAATGTACAAGTCAACAAACCAAAGTTATAAAAATGTTAAATATGAGAAGCATACATACTTAGTGTCTCCGACTTGAGGACGCATACATACTTAGTGTCCCCAAGTTGGACAAAATAGTCAATGTCGACTTATAGTAGGTCCGCACACTTGTATTCTCCAAGCACAAATCAATTGCAAAGAAGTGACATAAAATGGACTAAAGTGAATGAAATATGTACAATGCAAATGAGTTAAACTAGCATCGATGTGTAAGAAATAAAAAAAGCAAGATTAAAAGTAAACACAAGCATAGTGAACAAGTGTAGAAAGGAAAAAATAAACAAAAGTATAAAAAACCTTACCAATTTTTCATTGGTTGTCACAAAAGACACCGAGCTGCGACCGTGTTTCGAGACTCCAGTCCAAAGTCCTTCAACCTCAGTGTTCCAATTCAAAGACGTCTGCCTAGACCTGGCAAGAAAGTCCTAGCTCTCCCAGTACTCCAAGTATCTCCTCCACGCCTCATCTGTAACAAAGTCTGGCTGGACATGATTCTTCTTCAACTTACGTATCAATGCGATGTACCAGATACCTGCATGCGTGTCGTACGCCGCATGAATGAGATCCTCGTGAATCGTGTTATCCCATCAAAAATATACCTGTAAAATGGCGAGTGCAATTATTATGAGAAGGAAAACCTTGTATAACAATAAATCCTAAGACATTTTTTGTTCCTGCTAACCTGCCATTGGCCCCAGATCCAGTACAGACTTCCAACAATACCCTTCTGAAATCATCCACCTCTTGAAAACTTTTATCATCCTCCGTGCACAAAAATGAGAAGGATGCAATTCCATGTGTTTCATTAAAATGCATAAAGTTAAAACAAATTTAATTGTTTACATGGATAATTAAAAATAAGTTAATTAATCAAAGACAATCTTACGTATTATCCGCAATCAGTGTAACTAGGATCCTATGCATGTGAGGGGGGTTGGCCCCTATTCTCTGAGGTGCTCACGGAGCGCCTGTAACCCACAAGCTTGATTTGCCCTCATGGGATGCTGCTAGTGATGCAGCGACTAGAGGAGCAGGCATCGTCGGTGTAGGAGTGCCATTTCTCGATGTCATTGATGGTGACTGCAATAGGCGATTTTGTATGGTTCCATATGACAATGTCGACGGTACAGTGACGTAGACGGTATGGAAGGTGAAGGTGGTGAAGGTGATGCTGAGTGTAACTCATGATCGAGTGAGTGAGAAATCGGAATTGATAGGACATGAATCATCCTACGACCTTGACTCCTTTGTGTGGCTGGTTCCTTGAGGTCTAGTCGGTATATCGGTTCATCAGGTCTGTGTTGCACCTCCTCCAAGTAGACGAGGACACCTTAAAAGTATCCCTTGACCGATCTGAGGTACTGTGCGACCTCGCAGTGAGGGCTGGTAATCACTGCGAGCCATGAAACCTAAAAAATCATCAATCATAAACAATCGTAAGCAAAGGTTTAAAAAGGTAACATAACGTCGATCAAAGATTGGCATAACATAGACATACGTTACTTGCTGTCATCCGTTTCAAATTCACTCTCATGACTAGAAGTTGATTTTTTTCCTCTGAATTTTCTCCACTGTCGACAATAAAGTCATTGTTTTCTTGACTTGGACCCGCTTTAGCAATGACACGGGTCCCATTTAGATCACCCAGATTGTTGAAATCCTGAATTGCATCGTCGACTATGTATGCGGTGCGTTCACCATCTTGGAATGCAATCTCCGCCGAGCCTTGGTCATTATCGTCTTTGCTTATTTCCTTGTCGGTGAATTTTGGTTAACTGCAACAAATTGCTAGCCATTCTTGTTGCTTGTTCCTCAAAGAAGGGTACAAAAGGTAGTACAACTGAGTGGCTTGCATTGCAAGGACAAATGGCTCATGGTTGTTATATCGTCGACTTCAGTGAACCTCTACCAATTTAAGTGTTGGGTGAGTCCTCACACCATGATTCGGTGTAGGGTCAAACCATTTACACTTAAACAACACCACACGCTTGAGGCCGGTATATTCAATCTTTACAACCTCTTTTAGTAGTCCATAGTAGTCGTAGGAAACATCGGCGTAGTTAGAACCTTTCACCAAAACACAGTTGTTCTGCGTTGATCTATTAACGTCGTATGTTTCAATATGGAACTTATACCCATTTACTAGCTAACCAGAGTACACATTACAAGATCGACTAGGACCAACCGAAAGATCAACAAGTGTCTTATCTATGATGGAATTCCGAGCCTATTCATGAAAATTTAGAAAGTGAAGACACATTATTTATGAAAAAAATGAAGCGATAACCTACAATCGTAATAACATTACATATGTTTAAACCAAAATGGGAAGTTGCGCTCTAGGAAACAAACATGTAAATATCATGTCTTGGTAAAAGATGAATCAGGAATGTATGAAATTTTTGAATGAAGGTGAGCGACATACTGGACGATCTCTGGACAATTGAGCAATATGTAGGAATGAGTGGCATTATACTCCTGCTCTGTTAGGTACCGCTCCTTTGACTTACCCAAAATTGAAAAATTGCCCACAAAATGCGGTGTGGGTCCGACACCACCATCATCATTACGTAAAGACGTGATCTTCGAAGTAGTAACAACAAAACGATGTGACTTCTTCGACCAAATAAGCTTCACACATCGAGCCCTCAAACTTCGCTTTGTTTCGAATGTTGTTTTTCAAATGTTTAAGGTACCTATCGAAGTTTAGTTAATGTTAATTTAAAACTTTATCGGATGGAAAAACAACTTTAGGAACTCGATATATTACCTCTCAAATGGATACATCCACCGAAATTGAACTGGGCCGGCAAGACGAGCCTCGTAAGCTAAGTGGATTGGTAGGTGTTCCATAGAGTCGAAAAAGCTTAGAGGGAATATTTACTCCAAATTGCAAATGATTTTAGGTATTTCAGACTCAAAAACCTCCATATCTTTGAGACTGACACTTTTCTCAGTTAGGGATCAGATAAAAAGGCTCAGCTTGCTAATTGCAACCCAAATCGCGTTTGGGAGGAGTTCTCTTAATGCAATTGGTATCAATTGTAGCATGAAAATATGAAAATCATGACTATTCATGCTGAACAGTCGCAACTTCTTTAGATCCACACATCGGCCAAGATTCGAAGCATAACTATAAGGAAAACACAACTTTTCAACTCACTCGCATAATTTTTTCTATTTTGAGTTATCGAGAGCATAACATCCAAGGATTTAAGTATTTGTCGCCTACTCAATGTGTAGAGAAGGTCGGTGACAATATTCACGAATATCTTGTCTCTATTTCGCATTGTCATTACTTTTGCCTGGTAGACTCATAATAGTGTTGAATTTGTTGTCAAAAACATTTTTCTTGATGTGCATGATGTCTAAGTTGTTTCTGATCAAGTTTGTCTTCCAATACAGCAAGTCCCAAGAAAATGTTTTTTTTCTCCATGTCGAAGTCTTAGTTATCCTCCCATTCACAGAATCAGCTCCGATTTTTGTAACCTTCATCAAGCCCAACAATTCAATTTCTGCTAAAACTTCTTTACTATATAGCAAAGCGGGTGATTCGTCATTTGGTACAATTTTGCCTCTAAGAAAAGTTTTTCGTCTTTTCTGAATGGTGAGTTTTTCGACAAGAAACGATGGTGACAGTCGAACCACGATGTCTTTCCACTACTTTGCAATTGAAAGGCATTAGTATCCTCCATATAATATGGATAAGTCATCTTATCGTGTGTGCTCCAACCGAAAAACATGTTATACGCACTGAAATCACTTACAGTCCATAAAAGGGCGATTCACATAAGAAAATTTGTCTTTGTGGAAACATCGTAGATAATCACCACATCGTTCCATAAATCTTGCAACTCTTTCACAAGTGGCTGAAGAAACACGTCAATTTTTTGTCTTGGATTGGTCGGTCTAGGAACAACCATGTGCACAACCCTAAACGAACATTCCGAACCTCGGCGGCAAAGTTATGTTGACCTCATCGAAATGCCTTCATGCAATCGAGTAAGAACAGTGTTGCATAACATTTTCTGGCGAGGAATGCTCTCCATGCCACCGCATATGTTTTTTCGTTGACTAAGACGCGTACAAGCGTTGCAATCGAGGGCCTAAAGGGAAGTAGTACATTTTTTTTGCAAGGGCATCTTTTTGTGTTCCTTCAACAACCTCGTCATTGTTTAATGTAGCGTGATTTTCCACAAAATTTGCATGATGTCAATTCAGAGTCCACTCCCCAATAAAACATACACTGGTCCTCACAACAATCTATTTTCTTAACTAGAAGACCTAGACCTCGCATTAGTCTTAGTGGCGTAAAAACTTTCAACCAATGAATTGTCAGTTGGCAAACAATCCTTCTTGAATTGCATGATTTAATTGTACCCTCACTCAGAGATATGGTGTTCTGACTTGATCGCAAGGAACCTTGCCATTGTAGATAAAATTGTCATGGTTTCACGTCCCGGCCACAATTGTTCGCTACTAGCCTCAGTCATATCATATAGTTAGCGTGTTTGGTGGTTTGGTGACTCTTCCACGTGATTCCAATTAAAACTTGGACCCATCATGTTGTGTAGCATCTCGTGGTAAGTTGTCATCTCAAAACCTCACGTATCAGCATCATCAATATGGTTCTCGAATTGGTAGATGTTTAGAGGCTCATGACCTCTATTCTCAAAGTGTTTGTACCAATAGTGATATCTCGAAACGAATCTGTACCTACATATATGGTACTCAACCATTCTGACATCCAGGTACATACAAGTCGACATTTCTTATAATTGCACGGATATCTAATCTTCCTTTCACTTTGGTAGGTGGGACAATGTTGCTTGGCAAACGATATGAATTACTTAACCCTCACCGCAAACTCAATTCGAACGAAGCCGTTGTCGAGACGGTTGTACATCCTGTCTCGATTTGTAGACGACATTCCTACTGTAATTGTGCAATTTAATTAGTCAACTAATTTAATAATCTTTAGTGTAATATATATTGCTACATGCTCAAGAAAGTCAACGTCCCCCCCTCATGACCACGTAACACAATTTAGTGTTTGTAATAAAAAAAATTGTGTCATTCATTGTCCAAATATTGTGTCAACTAAACGTTGGCAAACTTAAATTTGCTTCTCAAGTGTTTCTAATTAGGAACATTTGCAAGACTTTATATTTTTTTTCTTATTTTAAATCAACTAATTAGTCGCTCATCAATCTGTTATAATCTATAACAACATAGCCTCAGTCCCAAATTAACAGACATGGATCAAACTTTTCCATTGTGCTCGATTAAGTGCAATTGATGGTGAGCTTTCCAAACCATTCAAATCCCTCCTAATTAATGCATCCCATGTTAACTTTGGTATGCCCCTACCTCGTCGAATTGCTACAGTTTCTATTGAGTCAAGTTTTCTAGTTGGGGCATTTGTAGGCCGTCTTTGCAGGTGACCAAACCACCGCAACCGCCCTTCCTTAATCTTTGTATCAATTGGTGCTACTCCTACTTGTCTTTGAATTTCAATATTTCTTATTCTATCTTTACGAGTTTTACCACACATCCACCTAAGCATCCTCATTTCTGTTACGTTCATTTTGACTTAGTATGAACATTTCGATCACAAATCACCCCTGTTGCACTCCGCCATTTCTTCCATCCAGCTTGAATTCTATGTGTGACATCATTCTCAATGTTACCATCATTTTGTATGATTGATCCTAGATATCTAAAGTGGTTACCTTAGGAACTTCTACTTCCCCTAATTTTACTACTTCGTCATCTTGATATATAGTATTTCTAAACTCAAAATCTTTTATAATCAAAATAAAAATTTTAAAATATATTTTAAATATCACGATTTGAACCCGCAACCTTGATCTTTGATCTTATATATTAGTATTGCTAAGTACATAACATTCTTTAGATAGATTAATAATTTTTTTTGTTAATAATAAGTTTATTCAAATTAAGTAGCAATTAACTCAATTATGCTTGAACAAAGTCTCAATTACAAATTTGACAAAAAAAAGTCTCAATTACAAAGCTTATATAAGCTACTTAAATAAATTGATTGAATCTAACATAATATGCCACATATATTAAATCCAAAATGACCAAATAATTAAGATTTAAGTAATATATATTGCTACATAACATAAGTATATGATCGTCCATAATTAAGAGAAAGTATTAAAGAAGGTAAGGAATGGATTGAAAGATAGAGAAATCCCTTAGTTTCCTAACTTGTTGATCATCTACTAAAAGAATAATTGAAATTTTTTAAAAAGAAAGTATATAGCATGTAGGGGTAACAATTCTAAGTGGTTGGGACCAAAAGAAAGCAGCTGAACTACATGGTTTCAATAATGGCTTAGATTAGTGGACTTGAGTTTTTTTACCATGCAAAAGCAAGATTTGAATATTCTCCCTTGTAACTGTCAGTAAGTTACGACTTCAAATCTGACATATGAGCTATTCTTTTATCATGCCATCAATCCTTATAGCAAGCCTTTTGTTCTTACCTAATAGTTTCATCTTGTGCATCCAAACATAAACAATACTTAATTGTATAGAGTAATCGATTCCCATCTATCAACTAATCGAACCCAACACCAATACAATTTCAAGTAAAAACCATAATTGCAAACCCCACTTATTTTAAACAATTCAATAAATAACTAACAAAATGAAAGCTCACCTCAATCAAGTATTTCAATCCAATGCATCTTCACTTTGTTCACTGATTTCTTCATTGAAAGAGAGACCGAGAGCGAAACCAAGCTGAGCAAACTCGGGAGAGAGATGAGATTCATCAATTTTCAGTCGAAATCATCATCAATTTATTCAAATTTAACACAATTAAATTGAACTCACCTCAATCAATTAAAGCCTCCACTGGTTATTCTCCATGTTTACAGCTGTGATGAAGATAGCTTGAAACTGAAAGAGAACTGGGAGGGCAAGGAGTCAACAGCTAAAAAGATTGAGATAATAATATCAACATAATTTCAACTTTGAAATGTCGCGAACCCAAACTGGGGCTTATTGAAATAATAAAATAAACATAATTTCAACTTTGAAGCATTAGTTTGAAATAATATAAATCTAGCACAATGAAAAAGTTTGATCCACGTAGCTGACCCCAATTAATTTGGGACTGCTATGTTGTTGTTGTTGTTGTTGTTATTGTTGTTGTTGTTGTTGTTGTTGTTGTTGTTGTTGTTGTTGTTGTTGTTGTTATAATATAGATACTATGTGTGAAGAAAATAATAAAAGAATAAGAAACATGAAACTATAGACCATTAAAATCGACTAACATTCATATTCAAGCATTCTAAGATAGGAATTCCAAAGCAATAATATGCCACATAAATGTAGAGAATCAAAGTGGTAGTTGGTTACTAAATAATCTTCAATGCCAATAATAACAGTTGGTCCCTTATTTATTTTTGACAAGTAGGTCCTCTCTCTATACAATGATCATGAACCAATTAAAGATCAAAAAAAGGAAGCAAAAACAACACCCTACCCTCTCTTGTCCTCTTCACCCATTTCATCACTCACGTGAATGGAAAACAACAAAAGTAGAATGTTAGGTGAATTTCTCTTGCTAGTGTAATAATAATTTTGATGAATTAGACAAAGAGATGGGCAATCATATTTTTCACCAGTACATATAGTTTTGATTGGCCTTAGTTTTTAAATGGAACAATTTAATACACCAATGACGACCAATAGGTACATACATATACCGAAGAATTAAGAATAGTATTTTAGTAACAAACTAACACTTAACATAATATTGTACAAAAAAATTAACAAAAAAAAGCTAACAATATAACAAACATTGCTTTGGTGTATGTTTTTTTAATTGGGAACCATTAGTTGTTCACTCTTACCTTCCTAAGGTTAGAGACTTAGACGTTCAAATCTCTAGACGTTTTAAGTGGAATAACCAAAACAAACATTACCTTGGGTAGTTGTTCACTCGTACCTCTTAAGGTTAGAGGTTCAAATCTCTTGACGTTTTAAGTGAAATAGCCAGATCAACTCAAAGAGTAATCCTACTTTCTAGAACCCTAGCTAGTAGTAGAAAATATATAATTGAAAGTACTATTCATCTATACCTACTCTTTTGGTTATTTTATCTATACACAAGCATATATACACAACTTGAGGTTCACATTTTCAAGTACTACTGCTAACAATATTCCTCATCGTCACAGTAGTACTATGTGCACTGCTCCATATGAGACTAATTCACTTAGTGGGAATATAGTTGATTCTTGATTGGCAAGACCAACAACAGTGGTGTTTTGAGATTGGTGAGGACTCGTTTGGGTACTTCTCAAATCTTGGGTATTGGAATCCAAATTATGTGATTAGTATTGGCTTTAGCTCTTCTACAACAAACCCATTAGTCTAGCTAGCTACATATCTCAAATCATCAAATTAGTCCAATTTAATTTTGTTCTCATTTTCATGTACAACTTCATCCAAGAGGAGGATTTCATTTTTTTATGTTCAACATATTTTTAGTTCAGTTTGTTAAGATAAAATACTGCTTTTGAGAGGAAAGCTGATTTGTATAATCACAAATGTAGCACCACCAATGAATTGTTTGATATTTGTCTCTACTGATTTGTAAGACTAGGCCTATTGGTTAGTGTTTTCATAGTTGATAAGGTAGGCTGTCGGTTCTGATTCAATTGGGATTGGAGCAAATCTCCCCTAAGTTTCTTCAACTCCATATTCCCCCAAAATTTAACTCCAAAACAGCTTCAGAATAACAAAAAACAACAACTGCGAAGAATGATCAAATAAGATAACTCACAAAGTCATATAAACTGTGAGAAATAATTGAAAAACCTTGCAAAACAGAGCTGATAAGCTCATCTAATGTGAAAAATGAAAAAAAATTGAACCAAATATAGTAGCAAATACATGAAAAAATGTGGCATGAAGAGATCAAAGAATGCAAATCACAGAGAAAATATAGCACAAAACATTGCCTCTCCAAAGCTGTGACGACCCCAAATTTCGAGGCAAACCGGGCACCGCCACGTCGTCGGACACGTCACCAAGCCATGTTACATCACCTGCACACCTGCCTATGACGACCCGCGAACTATCCGTCTTGTAATCTGACTTAGTAAATTTCGTTGTTTTAAAAGATTAATATTCTATCGAAATATGCTAAGTTAAGAAGTTTTACAACTTAATTTGTTTATTTTAATTATCTTCAGGTTATTTTTAATAGTGAAAGTCTTAATAACATGCATATAATGAAGGTAAACAAGTTATGCATTAATTAACAACCTATGGGGTGGAAACCCAGCAAAAGGATACCATGTATATCAGTTAAGGCGACAAAAATGTATAATAGGTGTCAATATACATGTATCAGGTGAAAAAGTCTTCCTAAATGATCCCAAAAAGTATGTATATGTAAATACAAACACCTACGAGTAAGCTAGTGGAGGCGCTCCAGATCAAAGGTAGTCGCCAATCACCGCCTTCCCCCGGCTCGTCGTAGGATCTGCAACTTGCCACCAACAAACAATGACAAGTTCCAGTGAGTAAATCCCAGAGAAATTCAGTTAGTATTCACAAGAAATCCAAGAAAACGGCTACAATTCAGGCACTTAAAGTAAATGAACAGGAATGTAAAGCATGAATATAAGTCGTGAGATAATCAAGAATATGGAACGCGAGTGTGGTGTATAACTGTCAAGCCCTGAGACGAAAACACTAAACCAAGAAAGCCCTGGAGGTGAGGAAATCCACACCCCCTCTTCACGGTTGAAAAGAGGAACTCTGTTGGTCGGAAGGTAGACTTCCGCCCAACGCCTCAAAGGAGAGGAAATCTTTGACGGAGGTGAGCCTCACGTCAAATCGCTCTCGAGATCATCGACTCGCTGAGAGATATCTCAGGCGTAGTCTAAGGTTTGACCAACACCGTAGCAGCAATCGGATCATCATCAACGAGAGCGCCGGAAAGGGGTCACACCGTCCCTTCGACCATACACAGACACACGCGGGAATAGAGTAAATATGCAAGTTGAACTGGCGAAAAGTAATGAGAAATAAATAATTTACAAGAAAAATAAGTAAATTCTAAAGTGACTTTTTCGTGTGTTTACTTACCTCAAACAATTGCAAATATCTCTCCAAAATGTCCCGCTGACACCTCAAGATACGCGCCCGATACCCGACTATAGTCTCATAAGTCCCTAGTATCCAATTATACCACTTTTGTTATTATGTTTCGAGAAGTCCTCAAAAACTACATTTTTATATTTTTCCCATTTTACTATATTTTTCTTGATTTTTTTGGATTTTTCCATAATTTTGTAGCTATTTTTCATATATTTTCTGATATTTATTTGATTTAAAAATATATTTTATTTAATTTTTTTTAAAAGTTTAATTAATTAAAATAAATTTGGGGTGGGTTGGGCCCGGTTCGGCCCAACCAGGGCCACCCGAGGTTCGGCCGGCTCGGCCCGACCCGCCAGTGGTCCGGGCTCTGCTCACCTCGCCCCGGGCTTGGGCTGCCCGACCCGCATGGGCTTGGCCAGAAGGCCCAACCTACTTTTATTCTTCCTCAAATTGTCTCTGCAAAGCAGAGACGATTTTTTTTTTATTTTTATATTTAAACACAACAACAACAACAACAACAACAACCTAACAACAACAACAACCCCATCACCATTAAACTCTAAATTTCTCCACAAAAGTTAACAAAAATTGACACACTCACCTTGATTCGGAAATCTTCGCAAGCGTTGCTGAGTGGAGAGAGTGCCGCGAGAGATGTGCGACCGAGTTCAGAGAGTGATGGAGAGCTTGGTGGTGAGGAGTTGGAAATGGAGAAGAAAATGAAAAAGAGAGGGGGAGAAGAAGAAGCTCGGGTAGAGAGAGGGAGTGAGTGAGGAGAGATTTTTTTTGTTTGATTTCGGAGGAGAGAGAAAAAGTGGGGAATGGGTTGAAGTATGGTGATTGGATAGGTGATGTGATGGGATGTGTGATGTGACAACTAAATCCTAGACTATCCCATACACCTGCGTTACGCGCACACGCGACGTCGTACACTCTCGTCACACAAGCGCACAACGTGACCAAGCGCAATTCTTAATTAGCGCGACGCGAATCATTAAATAATAGTAAAATAATTAACACTCGCCACACAAAAATAGCATTTTTTTACCTCGTTAGGCGTGCCCTAAACTTTTCCGCAACGTCCATGTGGGTCTGTGCTTAGGATCTTAATCTATAGTTTGTCAGTTAATCGGGATTAATTAAAGCGGGTCGTTACAAAAGCACTTAGAGCAATAGAATACAATCCAAACGAAGCACGATGCGCTTCGACTGCGCGCAAGGATTTCTCGCATCCGTATAGCTCGGCCACATCCCTAACGCTCATCTGCATCAAAACCAAAACTAAAATCAAAGTACTACTAAAACTCTTAAATCCACGTGAAATGGAACTGGTCTCATCAAAATCAGCCATTAGAGTGAAATTAAGAACTCGCCAGTTCTCCAATCGAAGTCCTCAATCAGATATCGTCCAGGTTCGAATGAATGATGGATGGATGAAGGAAGTACCTTGAAAGAGAAAGAATGGATGGAATGTTGGAGAACGTCCAGCCCAATCAACCAAAACTAAAAGAAAATGAGGAATCAGAGTAGTCTTCGAGGGGAACTTCAAAATGGACCTGAAAGAGGCAGGAGAGAGAGAGATTATTGAACTCGATTGTAGATTGGAAGCGAATGAGAGAAATGGTGGAGTGATTCTGACCTTCGCGAGTTCAGGGCGTGAAGAGGTTAGGAAGCGAGGGAGGGAGCAGAGAGACTTCGAGTGAGGTTAGGGCAAAAATGAGAGAGAGAATCAAAAGTCCCCATTCCGTCTCTATTTTAATCAATTATTCTAATCAATTCAATCACGAATTTCGAGGCATGATGGGCAGCTAAAAAGTACCCGAGTTTGTGAACATTTGGCGGGGAGTTTGGCGCTAGTTTTTTGGCAACGATTTTAAATTCGTCTCTATTCAGTCTTTATTCCGTCTCTGATTAGTCAAACAATTTCCTACCGTAAATCTGTCTCAATTCCGTTTCTAATTAGCAACAAAATTAGATTCCATTGCTATTTTCGATTCTAATTAATTATTTTCTTGTAGTGTACCAGTGCACATCTGCCACAATGACTTAGATTCTAATCGAGACGCTCATGACTCTTTTATATGGCAAGATATAGATGTCGATGATCATCCCTCTGTGGATGCGCGACTGTTGGAGACGTGCCCATCGTGGACCTTAACGACTGTAATACTATGAAGCTCATGAGTCATGCATGCGAGACGCGGGGGTTATTTCAAGTTGTGAATCATGGGGTCCCTATGAGTTCTCTCTAGAACATTGAGGCTCAAGTGAGGAGGTTATTATGTCTTCCATCAGAGCACAAGCTTAAAGTCGCTTGCTTGCCGAGTAGTATTTTCGGTTATGGTTGTGTTCCCATGTCTTCCTTCTTTCCCAAGTTAATGTGGTCAGAGGGCTTCAACATTGTTGACTCCCTTTTTGAACATGCTCGCCAACTTTGGCCAGATGACTATATTCTATTCTATTAAATTATAGATACTTGCAGACAAACACTTGTTCTCTTTTTATTGGGTAAAATATAAAATTAGTGTATCTAATCTTGTAATTAAAGCACATGCAAAATTTAGTTTGAACCCATAATTAACGTTTTGCTTGTGATATATGTGTTTTGTGTCAATCAAATTATGTTTTCTTTGATAACAAATGTTATACGTACATATGTAAAACAACTTATATTTTCCATGAGAGCTGAACTTAATTAAGGTTATTGTTAATAAATTATGGGCCATGTTATTTTTATTTTTGGGGACCTTGGTGATGTTAATTATTTGTGTTACTTGTGATGAATCAATTTAGTGAAGTGATGGATGAGTACCATGAGGAAATATCAAAGCTATCCGAGCGGTTGCTAGATTTGTTAATGGACTCGTTCGGGATCCCAACCGACCAACTCCCTTGGCCATGGTCGAAGGTGACCACTACAACTAACTTGGCCGCACATAGCGCACGTCAACTCAACTCATACCCACCATGTACGGGCTCCAACAAAGGCATGCGCATGGCGCCTCACACTGATAGTTCCTTATTTAACATTCTCCATAAGACTCAATGTACCGATCACGAGCCTTCAAGTCCTAAAAGACGATGTCGGCTGGGTACCTGTGTCACCGGTGTCCGGAGCACTTGTTGTCAACATTGGAGACTTTCTCCATATACTCTCTAAGAGTTGGTTTCATTCTGTGCTCCACCGAGTCGTTGTGAACCGAACCCATTATAGGTACTCCGTTGCCTTCTTCTATATGCCTCCACTTGAGTCCAAGATCTCTCCATTGTCATTGGATCCTCCTCGGTATCGGATCATCACTAAAAAGGATTATCTTGATCTCAAGGCCAAGCATTTCAATGATACGCTCACTTTGATTCGTATTTTGATCTTGATTGATTGATCATTTGTAGCATTGTGATGCAACTACTTAGAGTGCGTTTGATACCATAGAAAAAAAATAATTTTCATGAAAAATTGTTTATTTTTTAGTCTAACCGTTTTATTCACTGTTTGATAGATTTGTAATCGACAAGAAAACATTTAATGCTTACTAATTTTAAGCCCGACTATGTGCACCTCACAAAACACTAAGGGCAAACCATTTAACCTCAAATTAGTTGGAGCAAAACACAAAGGGTTGTTTGCCCTTAGTAAACTTTGGGGTGCACATAGCTGCGCCGCTAATTTTTTGTAAATATCTTCTCATGTAACATAAGAAATTGAGATTTTCTCTCCCACAAAAACTCCTTATGGTCGACTTCAAATACTTCAGCTGTATCTTCAACCAAGATTATTTCTTTCGCACGTATCTCACAAACTGGAATTCTATCTTCCATAAAATTGAAGAAAATCATATCAAACCTCAAATTCTACTATAGAAGACAAGTAGAACAAGAACAACTTATGTGTTGAGTGGTTATTTATGGTCAATAACGTTTTGATGTTCATTTGATTGAGATGGCTTGTAGATTCGAGCAACAAGACTTGTAGATCGATTAATAATGACATCAAATAAGAAATCCCCATCAACTGAAATGGTGTTCGCCTAGACTTTTCGATCCATAAACTCGGCTAAATGTAACTTAAATGTGCAGTCAGGGTTGCGAAGAAGTGTGTTGGAGATCTTGAATGTGGTGATCAACACGTATCTATTAAATGAAATTACTATCTACAAACAACAATCCCAATCACAACAAAAATCTACGTATACCTTAACGGGAAATATGAACAGTGAACATTAACCTCAAATCAATAAAAACATACCCTTCCTTCTCTTGGATTAGCAATTTCGTTTCTTTTTGCCATTGAATATATGGATTAGAAACAAAAGAATGAAAAAAAACCTAATGCAAGGAATTATATAATTGAATCCAAAATAGCAAAAAAGATGACAAATGCAACAAAGATTATATGACATAAAAAATGATTTGCTTAGAAGAATAAATGATTCATAAACCATTGATGATTCGTATAATTAGATTCATTAAATGGATCTCCCACCACTTCACCCATGATTTCTCAATGATTATTATGACACAAAAATGATTTTCCTTCGTAAAAAGATGATTTGCCAGGTTGCTCTAAATGGTTCAAGAAAATACGTAAAGAAAGGTTCTATATTTCCATCAATGACCATAAAAAATAATGATTATATGTTTCTCCTACAAAAACATGAAAAACCAAGCATTACTTATTAAGAGCAACGATTAGTACAAATAATCTCATCAGCACTGCTTAACACCCAACTTCCTTTTCAAACAACCAAATAATCTATTCACATCATCTGGCACAAAGCGAAAGATATCTCTACACGTTTAGCATGAATAATGGACGACAATTAAATACTATGATCATATCAACAGAACTAGAAAATAAAAAAATATTTAGGCTGCTAAGGACTTAATGGTAGATATGGGGTAGGGCAAACTTTGATTTTATAGGTGGTGTTTTCAACCTGTAGGGCACATGGTAGCTCTCTTTTTTGTGCTTCACGTTGTGGACTAATCCCTTAACGGGTACTGTTTCGTCAAATTTTGGATTGTGTTGGTCGTGGCTGTTGTTTTGGAATTGTTTGCTAGTTTTATAATGGTTTTTGCTTGTTTTATCTTGTTTGGGAGATATATGGAAAGTGGATGGGGCATCATGTAGCTCTTCGTCAAGGTTTTTGTTTGCATGTGTGCTTTATGGTTATACTGTTGGATAACCCTCTGCTAAAGCTGCTAATACATTGATTTGGTGGACAAACTTGAGTGGTGAACGGTTAGTTGGAAGGCCCTGAAATATTTATATTTTTCAGACTGGCTATGATGATCTGAAACATTAAATTTTTAAAATATAATTAATTAGCTGCCTACCTCAATGTGGCAAATATTGCAGCGATTTACCGGAGGAAGTCAATTCTTTGCTTTCGCCAACTTCTGCAAATAGGTACTACTTTTGGCCGATGTTCGCGCTTGGGTATATCAATAACGCGATGGAATGATCGGATGAGATGTTCAAGGTGAGGTAATTGATTGATTTTGAGGTGGAAAAAGTGGCAGTGCTGAAGCAGAGAAGTGGTCAAGTTTGGAGAGGAAGGCTAGTATTGTACATAATACATGCACTTATTATTACTTGTATACTGCCCAAGTGAATGTTGTAGTACGTGTAGATAATGTAAGATAAACTAGAGAGTCATAATGTTGGGAGTCTCAAAAGTAGAGCACTTGAGATGAAAAAAAATAAATAAGAGAATCTAAAGTATATAGAAAAAGTAGAATAAATGGCTCTGCAAAGTTTTCCTATCTTTTTCTTCTAGTCTCTGAAGTTTGATTAAATGGTCCTTGACTTAAAATCTCATTAATAAAGTAGAATGTAATGGAAAAAAAAAGTAAAAAGGTAAACTTGATCTATATACATATAGAAGGGTTTTTTTACCAGTCGGTTGATTTCAGTGGTAATGGAATCGATTCCCCTATATCCGAAGTGGAGAAGGGGCATCTAAAAGCTGCAAGGCTATTAGAACAGCTTTCATTGTGTTCAGATACAAAAGCATTCAATCTTATCTTAATTTAATTAAGAGAAAATCTTACTAGCTATAAGTAGATAAGAACATCAACTTCAAAGGTTAATCAAATAACTTTAATAAAGTCTATGTGCTTCAATAAATGTCTTGCTCAAAGCACCAGAGTCCTCGACCCTCATGATGGATAGGGGCGGAGCCACATACAAGGCTACCATAGGCAGTTGCTCAAGGCAGCTTGTTGTGACCCCTTTCATATGCAAAGTAGATTAGTCGAAAAAAACTAAAAATGTCTAAGCTAGCCCACCCCTCAAACACTACATGAAAAATATTTTTGCAACATTTAAAAATGTTGTAATAAATATGTAATTAATATGCAACAAAATTATCTATAATTAAGAAATTAATGTATAATGATATATAAATTTAATGAAAACTATTATTTTACAATATTTAATCGATCCTTAGATATAAAAGGTATGTACATGTATATGTTAGTACAAAGAGCATGCCAACCATTCAGAGAAATCACAATTGATGGGAACCATTTATCACTATGAAATCAATGCAAATGATCGAGAGGAAACCATTTATTTCACTAAATTAGAGTCACTTTCAAGGGAATCTCATCTAGAAAGTCCCACCTCTATCGCATACATCAGCTCTTCTCTTATACTAAGGACATTAGGTCCACTATCAGTTTGGTGTTAATGGTGGTGGCTCCGATACCCTCGCCTATCAAAATAATAAATTAATTAAGCTAGCTATAATAACAATTACCAGTACTTTGACTTAAAAAACTAAAAATAATAACATTAACAATTACTAGTAGTACAAGTGAAGCTTTTTCGTCTCGTACTAGCTTTTCTTATATCAATTTCAAGGAATTCAAAAGACAGGCAGACTCATGATGGTGATCATGATTGTAGTGGTTGCTGCTAATTGTAGGACCACACTCATCCCTTACATTCACCACTCACTATATTTTACTTATATAACACACACCGCGGAGCACAATGGCTGATGTGGCATGTGGGCCCAATACCAAAGTGGGGTGTTGGGGGTTTTAGAATATTACTTCCCTTTTGATTATATGCTTCATTCTATTAAAGTGCATATATATTGTTCAATCTTATGTATTCCAACTAAAGATGCAAATGGGGAAGGTAGGGGATGGGGACCCATCTCCACCCTCATCGATTCCACTTAAGAATTCATCCCCCATCCTCGTACCCATCCCCATGTGAGGATGCATTTTTATCCTCGTCCTTATACCCGTCTAATCCCTGCCGGGATGGGGAATCTCTGTGAGGAAGATTTTTTATCCCATTTAATTCTTCATGAATCCCTGGAGAAATATTTTCCCCACTTAATTTTTTTCAAAAAAAGAATTATAAAAGGTAAGGTGTCAAAGACACATGCATTGTATATGTGTATCGGTATTTTTAAATGGTATTTATACACATAATATACATATGTCTATTTCTAGCATAGACATATAGTTAATTTAGTTTTGTAATTCGTACAATGAAGTCTTGCAGTTTTTCTTTTCATTTGATTCTAAATTTGTGAAATGTAAATGTAGTTGCAATTAATTCAAAACAAAATATATAATTAATGTAGTTCGGTACTAAAAATATTTTATTTATATAATTAAATAAGTTAAAATTATAAATCTCGTTAGACTTTGTTTGTTATGTGTATCACTAGTGTTTTAAGGTAGAAACCATGAAATATATATAATACAGTTATATATAATATACCATATGGTAGACATGTATACATTTATAAAATTAATATATGAGGATCCTCGTGGACCTCCTCCAATGTGCATACCTGTGAAAATCCTCGTGGGGATTACTAATGGGGATTCCCCATGAGGATCCCTGGGGATATATTTTTTTACATATCCTCATACTCGTACCCGCGCGGGTATGCGGTTTTCTCTCAATCCCCGTCTCCATCCTTATTTAAATTCTCCATACCCATCCCTATTGCAGGGCCGCTTGCATCCCTAATTCCAACACATGTTTGAAACGTGGTTCAATTATAACATGTCCTACTTTGATTTTTTATCATGAAAAGAAAATCCAACTTTAGTGTATGACCGTTTCAATTTGAAGCAAAGTTTCCACAAAGAAAGATACTTTGGTCAAAAAATTTATTCACCAAGGTCAAATGGAACTATAATTCATATCTTGTTTCCCATACATCACCATTAAAGTATTTTATGCATAGAACAATAAATATTGAGGTTAAAAAGACAAATAATGCAGGCTTGAAATTTGTTTTTTCTCTTTTGTTCAACATTTTATAATAATTCTTCTCTTATGTTCAACATTTAATTCATAAGATGAGATGTGAACCTCACCACATATACAGGTAGAAGTTATTTATGTAGATTGTAAGCTATAGTTAATATCTTTAATTGAATAATTGAAGGTTCATAACAGGGAGAAAGACATTAAACATTAGAATTGAAAAACAATTTAAGTTGATAAATTTTATTCAAGCTCTTTGTTTACATGTGTGATTTATGGTTTTATTGTTGGATCATCCTCTGCTAGTTTTGCTAATACATTTATTTGGTGAACGAACTTGAGTGGCGAACGGTCATTGGGAATACCCTAAAATATTTGTGTTTTTTAGACTTGGTATGATGATATGAAATGTGAAATTTTAAAAATATAATTAATTAGCTACTTAACACAATGTGGCGAAGATCGCAATGATCTACCGGAGGAAGTCAATTCTTTATTTTCACCGCCTTTTGCAAATAGGTACTACTTTTGGCCGGTGATTCGCGCTTCGGTATATGAATGGCACGATGGAACTGTCGAATAATTTAAGTGGTAAGGGACTCGATCTCCCTAGATCAGAAAAGGAGAATGGGCATCCAAAAGCTGCAAGGCAATTCGAACAACTTTCATTATGTTCAGGTACAAAAGCATTCAATCTTATCTTACTTTAATTAAGAGAAAGTCTTACTAGCTATAAGTAGCTTAGAACATCAACTTCAATGGTTAATCAAATAACTTTAATAAAGTCTAGGAGCTTCAACAAATGTCTTTCTCAAAGCTCTAGAGTCCCTAACCCTCACGATGCACAAGGGCGAAGCCACATACAAGGCTGCCATAGGCTGTAGCTTAGGGCAGCTTGTTATGACCCCTTTTCTATACATAGTAGATTAGTCGAAAGAAACTAAAAATGTCTAAGCTAGCTCATAATGTATGTAAATCTACTATTTAGTAGATAGTGGCAAAGGGTCGATCCCATAGGGATTGATATTCTTACTAAGGTTTAAAACAACAAAAAAAGAAATCAGGGGTTTAAGAAAGTGATTTAATTAACTAATTTAAATACTAGGAAAATAAATAAACAATGTAAATAGCTTTGAAAACAATTAATAAAAAATACCTAGGTCAAAACATACAAGTTCGATTCGATAAAAGATTGGATTTGGTCTTCGATTTATGTTAAAGATGCAAATCAAATATATTCTAGTGTAGCTATAGACCCGGTAACGTACACGGTTTCTCGCACTTTCTAATCTCGATGGTCAATGTACGACAATGACCACTTCTCTAGTCAAACACATAACCCTAGACTCAAGCGAGTTGGGTTTAATGTGTTGACCGCAATGGGCTTCGTGAAGGCACTACACCTAGACAACTGGATCACCAGTATGTTTGATTTAGCCTAGATTCCTAAGGTACAAAACCTGTCCTAAAATAGGCAAATCAATTGGTAGGGTCAATTGTCCCTAGTATGGTCTTATTGCATAACGACGGATGCTTACGACTCACTGGCAAAAGAATCAGAGTTTAAATATGAATTTAACTCTAATTATTCAAAAATATTAAAGGAAATAAAATATCAATGAAAGCAATGAAATTAAAATAAATAAATCTCACAAATCCATGAAGAAGCACAGTGAACCTCCCTCGCAGTCTTGCCTAGGAGTGAGTTTATTCTCTCATGGTTGAAGAGCAAAAAACAAAATAAAGAAAAATAGAAGTGGGAGGGAAAAAGAGAGAATCGAAGTTGAAGATAGCCAAATAGGGAATAGAAGATGAATAGAGGCCAAGAGTCGGGCTTCTTTTATAGAAGTCGACCTTCTATTATAATCAATTCGGTAGTCCATTTTTTCCTTTTTCATACGTCCTCCTCTCCTCTTTCTATTTTCTTATGCATCCATTTCTCTCTCTTGCCATCTTTTTATGCATATCTCATCTCTACTTTCTATATCTATCTATATATATAGATAAATATATATATTTTCCTATATATTAAAAACCAAAACAGAATGTTGCATTAATGCATCAACGCCATCATGCTCCACTAGATCTTCATCAATCACCATGACACGCTTCTCACATGTGGGCCCACCAAATTTGCCTTGAGATATGCGCTAGCACGATTTTCGGTGTAAATTGAATCTGGGCATATGAATACTCGATTTTGCATAGTTTTTCGCTCCGGATTCAACCGCGCACTCCGTTAAATCTAAAAAAACAAATAAATATAATTAGACTAATATTTTGAAGACTTTACAATAAAAAATATATATAAATAACCTATATAATATTACATAATTAACGACTCAACAAATACCCAAAACTTAGGACTTTGCACGTCCCGAGCAAAGGTGTAAATGATAAAACACAAGTGAACTAGACTCCTAATATAGTTATCCACTGACTCAACTAATCTTATACCTGACTCAAATTCATGGAGTTCCTTTGGTTTACATAGTCGCCAAGTTAACAAGCCACTCAAGAAATTTTGAAGTTATGATATATCAAGACCCGCAACCCAAACACAATTAAGATCACACTTTAAAGACATAGACTAGGTCGAGACAAAGGCCATCAACTACTCAAGAGTTTTCTTGGTCTATAAATTCAAGCACGCAAGTTTATAATTTCACTTAATCTTGTTATAAGTACTCGAGCTAAATCTTTTTATTTGAGGAGTTTTCGTAGACTTCCACCTTTATTCGTTTTATGTATATATTTTCTATTTTTTTTCTCCATATTCTTTTTTCAAGTAATACTGCCCCTGCTCCATTTCCTGTGGAACCTGCGGGACTCTTTATATTTTATTTTAAGAAAACTCCTATTAGCCCTTCTCACTTTCACTATGATTAAGCAAATTCTCCAATGTGGGTTAAAATAATATCACTTGCACAATTTTGACTGTCTGCCCATTCTGGTATCTAGCGCAAGGCTTAACCATCATACTAAGTCCATAATTATGAAATAATAAAAATGTCAGGCTACAGACTCAAGTGAGTGTTTCTCCTAATTTTTCCTAAGTTTCAAGTGAAAAAAGGCAACCATATTGTACTCATCCACAAGCAAAGGCATGAAAAAAAAATTTTTTGGGTGACTCTAAACAATAATAAAAATGAAAATTATACTAAACACATGCATGAAAGTGTATCAACTCCTAATGAAATGAGAAAGATAAGTATGGAGGGAAAAGAAATGGAAGAAATGAGAGAATAAGGAACTAAACACCACCATTACCATCCGACAATCGCATATAACCGCATAAAATTGAAAAAAAATTAAACGATTTTACCTACGGTCTTTCGCAAAGAAGTCCATCCAACTCAATCCACAAATCCTAAAGTTCCCCCAAAATTATTCTTAACCTTGTCCTTAAGGTTCAAAACAAGTCAATGAATTCATGCAACAAAAAGAGAAAATAAGTAGTGGTGAAAAAGAACATGGATAAATAAATAAGAAGGCGATATTAATGCATGCATAATAAAAGTCTCCAAAAACTAGTAAATGCACAAAATCTCTCATGTCTAGGTGACTAAGGAAACTATGGAAATAATATCATCATAATAAGAACAAGAACTTATATGCAGAGGAGTTAACTCAAATGATTCATATCAAGTCTTGCGAGCCCAAAGTCTTTCAACTAAGGGTGAAATCAACAAGATGATTAAATGAATTCAAGGGATCTACTCAAAGACCCGCCACTAATGCGGCGACTTAAGTTGGATATGTCCCAACCAAGTCTCAAAATGCCTAAAATCCTATTAATATATTAATACCTAAAATATGCTCAAATTATACTAAAAAATGTAATTTGAAGCCAAACCTAACAAAACTCAGGGCTGCGCCAATGCCTCTGGTGCTCATCAAACATAACACCTGCAAAAATTCAAGAGACCAAGTTAGAGTTTTATTAAACATAAAAATATTAAAACTAAATTAAGATTGAAATAAATGCAAGAAGTAAAAAATAAATAAATAAAGTTGGGATGCCTCCCAACGAGCGCATTTCTTTTAAATTTTTGGCTAGACTTCGTGTGATTCATCACCTGATGCCCTCTCATTTCGAGATGTCAACAACAAATGACGCATCTACATATTCAGGCAATGAAAAAGGCATGCCCTCTTTTAGATTTGAGAGCTCATTTAGGACTTCCAACACAAAAGAATGTCTCATCATGATCATCCAACATAAAGGTGTCGGTAATATAGAAAATCTGCGAATGCTCATTTACTTCCACCCCCTTTTTAAGGTTTAGCAAACATGGATGGGAGGGTGGGTGGTTTCACCAACACCAGAGGTTGGTCTTCCTCGCTCTCTATTTGCGGCTCATCCGGCCTTTCTGAAATGACTTCAATTTCTTTATCAACTTCATCATCTTGATTATGTGCAGTGGTAATGTCCGGCTCATGTGAAGAAACTTCTAGTGTTTCCTCTGGTCCGCTCAAGTACTTGTCCGTAATTGAGAACTTATCAAACTCAACACTTTTTAATGTAGCAGCATTCACGGTCTCCTCTGAGTCAGAAATTGGTTGCGAAGACAACTTTTTCTCATCCATCAAATACTCAAGTATAATAGTAACTTGAGTTTCTGATTTTGCGACATTGGGTTTATGTGTTGCATATCATCCTGTAAGGGCTATTAAGTAGTGCTTTGAAAAATCCAGTCGAAGATCATATCTCTCTCAATGTGTGCAAAGTTCTCCGTTCTTATTGAGGAATCTGTGGACTTCGCCTAGACATATAGAAGTTGGGTTGTGGCGATGCATAGCTAGAACTATAATGATTCCTATACTTCGGATATTGAGGACAAGCATATGTGGGATGAAAGTACTCCCTACAATTTTCCACATTCTCCGCCTTGTTGCACAAAAAATTGCGAGTTAGAAAATTGATGTCGATTACGTGACATACCTACCCCATTCACACTATGATATTATAAGTCTTCATATCGACCATAATTATGGAAGTATGAGGCCATTATGGAATTGCCTACAGAAATGTTAAGAACAAGGGACTAGATAGAAAAAAATAAAATAAATAGAAACAAATAAATAAAAGAATACCAAAGAAAGAAAAAAAATCAATTCCCGGCAACGGCGCCAAAAATTAACGCGCCGAACGCATCAATAAAATAATTTAACTAAATCTACTATATAGTAGATAGTGGCAAAGGGTCGACCCCACAGGGATTGATATTCTTTCTAAGGTTTAAAAAAACAAAAAGAGAAATCGGGGGTTTAAGAAAGTGATTTAATTAACTAATCTAAATACTAGGAAAATAAATAAACAATATAAATAACTTTGAAAATAATTAATAAAAAAATACCTAGGTTAAGACATACAAAGTTCGGTTCGATAAAAGATTGGATTTGTTCTTCGATTTATGTAAAATATGCAAATCAAATATATCATAGTGTGGCTATAGACCCGGTAAAGTACATTGTTCCTCGCACTTCCTAATCTTAATGGTCAAGGTCGACAATGACCATTTATCTAGTCAAACACACAACCCTAGACTCAAGCGAATTGGGTTTAATGCGTTGACCGCAATGGGCTTCATGAAGGCACTACATCTAGACAACTGGATCACTAGTGTGTGCGATTTAGCCTAGATTCTTAAAGTACTCAATCGGTCCCAAAAGAGGCAAATTAATTGGTAGGGTCAATTGTCACTATTGTGGTCTAATTGCATAAGAATGAATGATTATGAATCATGGGAAAAAGAATTAGAATTTAAATATGAATTTAACTCTTATTATTCAAACAATATCAAAGGAAATAAAATATCAATGAAAGCAATGAAATTAAAATAAATAAGTCTCACAAATCCATGAAGAAGTCGAACCTCCCTCGCAGTCTCGCCTAGGACATGAGTTTATTCTCTCATGGTTGAAGAACAAAAAAATAAAGAAAAATAGAAATGGATGGGAGAAAGAGAGAATCAAAGTCGAAGATAGCCGAATAGGGAATAGAAGATGAATTAAGGCCGAGAGTCAGGCTTCTTTTATAGCAGTCGGCCTTCTATTGTAATCAATTCGGCAATCTTTTTTTTCCTTTTTCGTGCGTCCTCATCTCATTTTTCTATTTTCTTGTGTGTTTGTTTCTCTCTCTGACCATCTTTTTATGCATATCTCATCTCTACTTTCTATATATTACAAACCAAAATAGAATGTTGCATTAATGCATTAACGCCATCACGCTCCACTTGATCTTCATCAATCACCATGACACGCTTCTCACATGTGGGCCTACCAAATTTGCCTCGAGATACGCATTACCACGATTTTTGGTGTAAATGAATCCGGGCATATGAATACTCGATTTTGCATAGTTTTTCGCTCCGGATTCAACCGCGCACTCCGTTAACCCTGAAAAACAAATAAATATAATTAGACTGATATTTTGGAGAATTGAAAATAAAAAAATATATAAATAACCTATGTATAATATTACATAATTAACGACTCAACACCCACCCCTCAAACACTACATGAAAATATTTTAACAACATTTAAAAATGTTGTAATAAATATGTAATTAATATGCAACAAAATTATCTTTAATTAAAAAATTAATGTCTAAGGATATGTAAATTTAATGAAAACTTTTATTTTATAGTATTTAATCGATCCTTATACATAAAAGGTATGTACATGTATATGTTGGTACGCAGAGCATGCCAACCATTCAGAGAAATTGCATGTGATGGAAACCATTTATCACTATGAAATCAATGCACACGATCGAGAGGGAACCATTTATTTCACTAAATTGGCGTCGCTTTCAAGGGAATCTCATCTAGA
This sequence comes from Stephania cephalantha, assembly GCA_039657325.1. Classification (NCBI taxonomy): domain Eukaryota; kingdom Viridiplantae; phylum Streptophyta; class Magnoliopsida; order Ranunculales; family Menispermaceae; genus Stephania; species Stephania cephalantha. Next base: position 8,113,465 of record CM077573.1, on the reverse strand, counting down.
GAGCCTCACCTCTATCGCACACATCAACTCTTCTCTTATACTAAGGACAACAGAGGGACTAATCAGGTGCACTATTAGTTCGGTGTTAATGGTGGTGGCTCCAATACCCTCGCCTATCAAAAGAATAAATTAATTAAGCTAGCTCTAATAACAATTACCAGTACTTTGACTTAAAAAAACTAAAAATAATAACAATAACAATTACTTGTAGTACTAGTGAAGCTATTTCGTCTCGTACTAGCTTTTCTTATATTAATTTCAAGGAATCCGCAAGACGGCAGACTTATAATGGTGATAATGATTGTAATGGTGGCTGCTAATTATAGGACCACACTCATCCCTCACATGCACCACTCTCTATATTTTGCTTATAAAACACACACCACGAAGCACAATGGCTGATGTGGCATGTGGGCCCAATACCAAAGTGGGGTGTTGGGGGTTTTAGAATATTAGTACTTCCCTTTTGATTATATGCTTCATTATATTAGAGTGCATATGGTTTAGTTTTATGCATTCCAATTAGGGATGCAAATGGGGCGGGTAGGGGATGGGATCTTCATCCCCACTGATCCCACTTAAGAACTCATCCCCCATTCTCGTACCCATCCCCATGCGAGGATGTATTTTCATCCTCATACCCATATCCGTCTAATCCCTGTAGGGATGGAGAATCTTCGTGGGGAAGATTTTTTTTCCCATTTAATTCTCCATGAATCCCTGGAGAAATATTTCTCCCAACTTATATTTTTTTTCAAAAAAAAGGCTTATAAAAGGTAAGGTGTCAAAGACACATTCATTGTATATGTGTATTGATATTTTTAAATGATATTTATACACATAATATACATATGCTATTTCTAGCATAGACATATAGTTAATATAATTTTGTAATTTGTACAATAAAGTCTTGCAATTTTTTTAATTTGATTCTAAATTTGTAAAATGTAAATATAGTTGCAATTAATTCAAAACAAAATATATAATTAATGTAGTTTGGTAGTAAAAATATTTTATTTATATAACTAAATAAGTTAAAATTATAAATCTCGTTAGACTTTGTTTGTTATGTGTATCACTAGTGTTATGAGGTAGGAACCATGGAATATATATAATACAATTATATATAATATATGATATGGTATGCATGTATACATTTATAAAATTAATATATGAGGATCCTCGTGGATCTATTCCAATGTGCATACCCGTGAAAGTTCTCGCGGGGATTACTAATAGAGACTCCCCATGAGGATCTTCGCGGATATATTTTTTACCCTTCCTCATACCCATACCTACACGGGTATGCGATTTTCTCTCAATCTCCATCTCCATCCTTGTTTAAATTCTAAATACCCATCGCTATTGCGGGGCCACTTGCATCCCTAATTCCAATAAATGTTGGAAATATGGTTCAATTATAACACATCCTATTTAATATTTTATCATCAAAAGAAAATCCAACTTTGGGGTATGACCTTTTCAATTTGAAGCAAAGTTTCCACAAAGAAAGAAACTTTGGTCAAAATCTTATTTACCAAGGTCAAAATGGAACAATTATTCATATCTTGTTTCCTATACATCACCGTCAAAGTATTCTATGCATAGAACAATAAATATTGAGGTTAAAAGACAAATAATGCAGGCTTGATATTTGATTTTTCTCTTTTGTTCAACATTTTATAATAACTTTTCTTTTATGTTCAACACTTAATTCATAAGATGAGATGTGAACCTCACCACGTACACAAGCACAATTCCTTTATGTAGATTGTAAGCTGTTGTTAATATCTTTAATTGAGTAATTGAAGGTTCATAATAGGGAGAAAGACACTAGACATTAGAATTGAAAAGCAATTTAAGTTGACAAAATTGTCATTGTTTTGATTGATTTCTTTTCCAAAAAAAAAAAAAAAAAAAAAAAAAAAATTATGTGTTACAGACTTACAATTTCAAGTAATGTTAAGTGTTTGATAGCAGTGGCCTAGTAATGTGCATGCTTTTATCTCTTATGTTTTTCTCATGCTCTTCTTCAAATGACGATGTGAATAACAATGTTGTAGATTTTTGTTTGGTACGCTGATATTTGTTTCCTATACATCACCATCAATACATCACCATCAAAAATAGTTTATGCATAAAACAATAATTCATATCTTGTTCCCTTTGGGGATTCCCTACCAAACCCCCAAAATAAACACACATACACACACCCACACACTTTTAATGTGTTTTGTGTTTTGCCTTAAATGCACTACATCAATCACCATTAGATGAAAATTTCATAGTAATCCAATTGATAGATATATAGTTCCCATGACATGGGTTTATATTTCAGCTTCATTGTAGAAGCACCCATGTATATATATATATATCCCCACTGATGTATTCTCTTTCCTTTTTTGTCACCGTCCACTTGACAAAGTCCTGCGACACCTAACATCATAAGTCGATTGCAACTTAAAATGGTTAATTTACCTAGTTCAATTAAGTCCAAGAGTGATGTTAAATCAAAGAAAATTATTCCATCCTTGTTGGAGGAACACCCTCATTAAAAATAATTATACATTAGAATGTGATGATATCAGATGTTGCGTCATATATTATGGGATATATATAGTATACAACTCATCAAGAAGTAATTAAATAATTGAATGTTTAGTGATGTCGATGGTGTGCCTACTGACCACATGTATGAAGAAATGAAAGGCCTTTAAAAACTTGAACAATGTGCTCTTAAAGTAGCAAGCTTGCTAAGAATGTAGTATTTTCTTGTGCTAAAAAGTCCATAATTGAAGACCCCAACAGATATCTCACTGATCGTTTTTTTGTGCAAAAAATTTGAACAATGTGTTCCAAAAGTGGCAGGCCTACCAAGAATAGAGCCTTCTCTTGTGCTAAAAAGTAGCAGGCCAACTAAGTGCATCTCCAATGGTAACTTGGATTTAGACTATGGATAGGTGCCACATCATGAATGTGAAGAGGATGTCTATCCTATGTGGCACTAGATAGACATTCACCTCTTAAAATGATCTCTAATGGTAATGTGGATTTAGACCATGGATTGATGAGTTGATACTTTTATTTTCAATTTTCATAATATTAATAAAAGCTTGAAAAAAATAAAAACTTTGAAAAAAGTAATAATGCTGACGTGGTCGTCTACTACAATGTCTAGAAGTAGACATAGTAGTAGACATCCTCAACTTTGATTCCATATCACATAGGATGAACATTATGAATCCATGGTATCATTGGAGAGCATTTTTTGTGTTGGATGTGAATTGTATCCTAGGTGGATCTATTTTCACATCAATTCATGATCTCATCAGAGATGCTCTAAGAATGCCTCTTACCACTACAACTACTGCTCTGGTGGGGCCTTTTTTATAGAAGGCATGTTGCAGGTGCGCCTGTGCATGTTGTGTGTCTATTTTTATTAACCAAAACGGAAGTTGACACACATAAAGATAAAGACTCTACTGATCGATCATCTCTTTATATTGTTAATTATCTACGTAATTCTAATGTTTTTGTTTTTATAAGTAAATATATATTATGTATATGTATTTTGTATAGTCTAGCTGATCAGGACCATACAAGTGCAACAACCTTAGCTTTTATTTGATGCCCATATCATTGGTCCTTAGCTCCAACTTGCTTTCTTGCTAGGTGGTTTTTGGGTTGGATTTTTTTCTTCTTATTATTCTTCTTTCAAATTTCTTGGATTTGATGTAGGGAGCGAAGTGTTTCATAATTATTGGATCAAGTACTGAAATAATTGACTATGCATATATATATATATATATATATATTATAAAAATATTCGCATGTTACTAATCACGTGGGTGGTCCAATAGTTTGGTATATATGTGGTATTGTTGCAAGAGCGCAATAATTTGAGTTTTATAGGGCATTTCTTGCAGAATTTCCCATGAAACAATAAGTAGTTGTTATTATTCATTGCTTCTACTAAACTATTAAGACTTCATGGGACCCTTACAGGAGTAATCATGATTTACTATTATTATATTTGTGTAAGTCAATTACTCTCTTTCAGTAATGAATTTTTTGTTAATTCTCAGTTATTTTGGCAAAGGTTTTAGTGGGCATGAGCCATAATGTCTCATTTCTTTGTACTAAGTTCCTAACATTAGGAAAGAGAATCTTATAATAAATACATGTTGGGACAAAAAAAGCCGATTTTAATGGGCATGAGCTACAAAAAAAAAATCGTTCTCTGTCACATATAAAAACATTAGTTTGAGTCACGAGCAGATTAGTTTAGTAGTTGTTCTCTCTCACGAGCAAGGTAGTCAGGATTGGGATCCGTATCGTAGGATCCTACAATCTTACGATCCAATATTTAAGCATCGATCTAGATCTCACAAGGATCGACCCATACATGTGGATCCCTTAAGATCTCAATCTGATCCTTAGGATCGTATGGGATCTAGATCCTGGAGCGACTCACATGTTTGCCTTTTCTTACTAGATTTGGTAACAAATTTGTAAAGTTTTTTGTGACATAAAATGAAGATTTAGAAATCTGAATAGGATTTAGAAATATAAATAAGAATCAATAAGGAAACAAGTAATTGATTCTCCATTTTAGATCCATCTTCATCGCAATTAACAATATGATATTTGATATATATGCTTGTGGAGATTCGAGACTTGAGATTCAAGACTTGTGAGTAATGCTCATAAAGTAATATTGTTATCTAATGTAATAAGTGTTATTAGTTATTACAATTTGTTGAATACATTTACATCATAAGCATATATACATTATATCATATAATGTATGATTAACATAAAATCTAGGATTTTTTGCTCCATGATCCAATCCTACGATCCCGATCCTGACAACCTTGCTCATGAGATCAATCTCTTCTTGAGAAGATAAAACCAGATTCGCCAAAATGAAGAATCTATAAAAATCCCACCATGACCCCCCAAACCATATAGGATACCAACATCCGAAAACCAGATTCGTCAAAGACTTCCATACAAGATCACGTTCGCCAAAACCATCTCCCAATACAAACCACACTACAAACCGATCTAGCAAACCATTATGCCCTCAAGCAAAATGGGTACCAAGTAAAAAGTGGAAAGAGCAGGTTAATACAAAATAGGGAAAGGAAATAAAGAAGAGCATGCTAACCCATTTTGAAAGCATTAAAATGAAAGCAACATTATCTCTCTGTCTCACATATATACCAGTCATGAACCTTCGATCTCAACCTCATATATGAGATGTAGCAAGTGATACCGACACTAGGCTAAGTAGTAGTGATTTAGGTCCGATCGGCAGGTGAAACGTGTCACCCCGACCCAATAATCATATAGCACAAGGGACTCTAACCCAAGTGTTACCAGGGACTCTAACCCCGGTGTGTAGACCACCTTAGGGACTCTAACCCCGAGTGTCGTACAGTGTCCCAGGGACTCTAACCCCGGTGCGTAGACCACCTCAGGGACTCTAACCCCGAGTGTCATACGGTGTCAAGTAACATGTGCCGACATCCCCAGGGACTCTAACCCCGTGATTCGCGCACACCTCGATCGAGTACGGGACCTAAATGCAAAAACTACTTTTTAAATTTCAAGAAATACTAAGGATGGATTGTCAAGGCATAGGCACATCTACACACCTAAACAAATAAGGAATACAAGTCTTCTTCAACATTTATAAGATATTCACTAGCCTAATAGCATGCTATTTATCCTTCAATTCACATTTAAAACAACAAGAATAGACATAGCATGGAATGGAATCAATGAATTAAATCAAATGAATGGATATCATGCAAACTAGACTCATCAAATGAGCATAGACACAAAGAACAAAGAACACATGATATAAGAGTACAAAAGCAAATAGTCAAAAGGACTATGCAAGGATAATAATTAATAGGAATGAAATGCCAAGTAAAGTTGTCAATGGGTATACTCACAACAACAAAGTAAAGTACTAGCTTTACTGGCCTCCCGTAACTCCAAATCTTGTCTTCGCTCTCCCGTACCCTTTTCCTAGGTTCCTGAGTTTGGTGTCTCATTAGTTCAAGTATAGTGGGTTTATTGTGTATTCAAATTGGTTAGATCAACTTTATTTTATTGAAATATAATTTTCCCAATTTTTCCAAATTTTCTTTCATTTTTCTCCCATTTCTCTCTATTTTCTGGAATTTATTTATTAAAAATCAGTTTAATTTATTTAACTAATTAAATATATATTTATTTTATTTTATTTTTATTTATTTATTATTTTTTTGTGGATCCGGGTCAACCCGACCCGATCCACCGGATCCGGTCGATGACCGATCCAGCCGGTCGGCCGTGGTCCGCCCGCCTGCACCCACTTGGGCCCGGCCGCCCCAACCCGGTTGTTTCTTCTTCTTCGTTGAAACGAGCCGATGCTCTGTTTCATTTTTTATTTTTTTTATTTTTTTTTTCATATCTTCTTCGCCGGGTTGGGCTTCCATCCCTAACCCCAGTGGGAGATTCGCATGTAGGGGAGACTACTCCCCGCCTTCTCAGCTTCGGACGACGAATCGCCATGGCAGGTTCGTCCGAGTTCGTCACCTCGAACTACTTCAACGACGATACGACCGACAAAGAATAACAACGCGAAATCAACAACAACAACTCAATCAACTCACCTCAATTGTGATCTCTTCACTCTCCTTCCCGCGCATAATTTCTTCTCCTCCTCCTCTCCTTTTCTTCTTTCTCGCTCTCGGTTTTTCTCGTTAATACAAAATAGGGAAAGGAAATAAAGAAGAGCATGCTAACCCATTTTGAAAGCATTAAAATGAAAGCAACATTATCTCTCTGTCTCACATATATACCTGTCATGAACCTTCGATCTCAACCTCATATATGAGATGTAGACAATGCCCAATTGCCTACCCAACAACAACTATATTTTTCATTAGTACTATAGATATTATTGATCACTATGTCTTCAACACTCTTTGATGTTTTCCAATAAGTCCTAGTTCACATCCGCCATAATGACTTAGAGTCTATTTGAGAGGCTTATGACTCTTTCATATGGCAAGATATCGATGTCGATGACTATCCCTCTGTGGATGCAGCGACCGTTAGAGGCGTGCCCGTCGTGGACCTTAACGACCCTAATGCTATGAAGCTCGTGAGTCATGCGTGCGAGACGTGGGGGGTGTTTCAAGTTGTGAATCTTGGGGTCCCCGGGAGTTCTCTCCAGAACATTAAGGCTCAAGTGAGGAGTTTGTTCTGTCTTCCATCGAAGCATAAGCTTAAAGTGACTCGCTTGCCGGGTAGTTTTTTCGGTTATGGTCGTGTTCCCATGGCTTCCTTCTTTCCCAAGTTAATGCGGTCGGAAGGCTTCACCATTATTGACTCCTCTGTTGAACATGCTCGCCAACTTTAACCAGATGACTATACTCAGTTCTGATAAATTATAGATACTTGCAGTCAAACACTTGTTCTCTTTTTATTGGATAAAATATAAAATTAATGTATCTAATATTGTAATTAAAGCACATGCAAGAAATTTATTTTGAACCCATAATTAACATTTTCCTTGTGATATGTGTGTTTTGTGTCAAACAAATTATATTTTCTTTGATAACGAATGTTATACGTACATATGTAAAACAACTTATATATTCCATGAGGGCTGAACTTAATTAAGGTTATTGTTAATAAATTATTGACCATGTTATTTTTGTTTCGGGGGCCCTTGGTGTAACGACCCAAATTAATTAAACTAGTATTAGTGTTAATCTCATAGATTAACGGTCGTAATTCGTGCATTACGTGGACAACTCGATTGACTTAAACACGAGAACCTAGAAAATATATTTATTTATGGATGGTGGTTGTGTATATGTGGTGTTTTAAATTATTATTATTATTATATGGCACCACATTTGTGTATGTTGCTATCGGGCTAGTTTATGTGATGAGTTTCACCTCGAAAGGCGTGCCAACACGGGTATCGAGTAGGCAAACTACGGGTACACTAGGAAAATTGACTAATTCACGTTAAGTTGATTAGTTAAACAATTAAAATGGGTAATGTGAGCATAGGCTAAGTTGATTAAATTTAAACAATAGGCTATGGCATACCTCGAAATGTGTGCCAAAACATGGGGCATTGAGTGCCAGGTAGTCGAGGATTGGTGAGACCATTCATCTGTCCATAGGAGGTTCTAAAAAACACTAACCCCATGAATTATAATGGGCCTAAGCTAATGAAATAAAATCCAATTAATCAAGGCCTATAGTTTAGTTATTTAAGTTGGAAACTATAGGATATTTCTAGAGATGTGCATTGACACATCTATGAACCATATGGATTATCAATTTGTGTCACTTGAGTTTGGTTAGTGGGCTAAATGTCAAGAGATGGGCCATAGATAAACCTCGAGATAAGTAAATGAATGAGGATCAAAGGCTAGGAATCATTTTCACATTAATATATATAAGGAGTTGATTAGATACATGTAAACCAAACCAATTTGATTTCAAGTTTGCTAGAGAAGAAGAGGTGATTGAGGAGTTGGATTTCAAGGTTTTGGAGGCAAATTTGAAGGATTTAAACTAAGGTAATCATCTTTTCCATCTTATACACTTTCTAATGAACCCAAATTTGGTGTGTTCTTGTTATAATGGAGTTGGAGGGTTAGACCCCTGGTTTTTATGGAAACTTGACGAATCGTATGTTTTATAACCATTTTAATTGGTATTTATCAATGGTTTTGCTCAAATTGGGGTTTTTGATAAATTAGGAAAAATTAGTGGATTTCATGGAATGGATGAATTTGATCTAATTGAAATTGTTTTAAAGGTTTAAATGATGTTTTGGAGTCTATTTTAAGTGGAAAATGTAATTGTAGGGTCTAGGTAGCTAATTGGGAAGTTTGGGACAGAATTCTCGAGTTGAGAATTCAGTCAGAGAGGGTAATTATCGCGCTAACTAGACCAATTAGCGCGCTAATGATTCTGAGCACTTAACTATTTTTCAAAATGAAGAATAGTAGCAACTAGACATATCCGCTAGTGCGCTAGGTGGACCCATTAACTCGCTAATGATAGATAAAAACTAAAATTAAGGGAGTGTTTTGGCATTCTTGACTTAAATACATACCCAAACACCTATAATTATACTAAATATGTAAAATTTCGCTTTAGGGACTTAAGGGACCGTAGCTTAGGTATCGGGAAGCTAGTCGGGTCGGATTTTAGGAGTTTGGGGAAATCGAAGCGCGGATTGAGGTGAGTAACCCATTGGAATGCTTCACATAATTCATGGTTTGTTTTATAGATATTGGATTACAAGTGTGACTGCTGGTGGGCACACATGGGGTTTTCTATTCCTATTTCGGTTTGCGTATATATTGGTTGTGGCTAAATTGCTTGCACGAGTTACTTGTGTTTAATGCTTGTGTCGATGGTAGTAGGATATACTTACGACCGTCGGCAGGGATTTATGGTGTTCCATTGACTTGAATTAGCGTATGGAGGGGTTCATCTGGAAACTAAAGTTGGGATTTAGTCACTGTAAGTCGTAAATATATACATGGTTCTTATTTGATTTTATCGATTACTCGGTTGGTTTATATCAAGGTTTTCTCATGATTATATGGCTATATACTTATTAATGCTTTATTTTCGAGCATGTTTAGTTGGTATTTGTTGTTTATTTATTTCATGCTACTGATTTTACTTGTTGTGTGCTGCCTACATTCATGGGAATATGACGTACTGTTGCCAGGTGTTATATTCGCATGTCTCATAGATTATCAGCCTTATTTCATGAATATTGTGTTGGCTTCTCTTAGGATTTTACTCACTGGACGAGTGCAGATCCTTCGACGAGCAAATGATAAGAGCAAGGAGGTACCGGGCGACTACATCTGAGATTATGGAGCCAGCTCATGTGTGACTACATTATGTACGTATTTATATTTTTGTCGGGTTTTCGGGATTGTAGAACAAGGATTACATGTATATGGAGCATTTGTTATACTTATCTCGCCTTGATATATACATGGTATCTTTTGTTGGGTTTTCAACTACTTAGGATTGAAAAATATTGCGTGAATTACTCATTTAAAGACTTCCGCGGTAAAATGTTATTATAACCTCATAAATTGGTTAACATGCCAACTAAATCAATAATACTTATATAAGGATTAATTAGCTAGGTCAAGTTTAGCTGAAAAAGTGTAAACAACCGGTTAGGTCGCGAGGCGTCAAGGATAAAATGGTCGTGACGTGGCGGGGCTTGGTGACGTGGAATGCAACATGGCGGGTCCTAAGGCAGCCCGAAAATTTGGGTCGTCACAGTTTTGCATGAGAGCGAGTTTTTTAGGAAGCCTCAGGAGTAATTTAATGAAATTTAATAAAACTTAACAAACAAACCTTTGATGTGGAAACCCGAAGATCCTAACTTATAATCCTAGTTGGGAAGCAAACTTGAGATGGATAATGATAGGGTTTACATACATGTTATGTTTTTGATTGTATATATTATATAAACGTATACGGAAGGTCATCCAGCGCACATTTTCAATGCCAATCATGATGGATGGTCAGCCGACTCCACCTATGACAGATGTTAGTCAGACAAGTGATCAGACCAGAGATGAGGGTTTGGATCAGACAGTAGCCGCACGGTTAGCAGCTCATGATATACAGTTTGAGCTATTGATGGATATGATGTGCGCACAGACAGCAGCGATCGCATCACTCACTGCCGCCAGGGTACTGAGCACGACTAAGACGATAATTGCTCTGATGATAGTTCCATCGACTATTCAGATTGTACCGACGCATGCAGTGGTACATAAGACTCCGGCAGTGATAGTTGCACGAACCGTAGCACAGACTGAGACGCCGACTGCTACACTAATAGACATACATGTTTGATACTTCGATGACAGCAGAGGTCAAATTGATGAGGGAGTTTATCAAATTTGATCCCTGATATTTTCATGGAGGCGGAGACCCAGAGGCAATCGGGAAGTGGCTAACTGCGCATCAAAGGTTCCATAAGCTACTGCGAATTTAGGAAAGCATACAGGCTAATATATCAGGGTATATGCTAAGAGAAGATGATGTTGTGTGGTGAACAACATATATAGATACTCACCCAGAGCCGACGACATGGGCAGAGTTCAGAGAGTTGTTTTACGATCCGTATATACCCATGAAGGTAAGGTTGAGGCTAAGAGAGGAGTTTTTGGCTTTGAGACAAGGCAGCCTGTCAGTGTCATAGTATATGGATAGATACTAGTACTTGATATAGTTTGCCACAAACATCGCAGACACCGAGAGACTACATATTTATTACTTCGTTCGAGGGTTGATTGAGGGCATAGCCAGTGCCATTGTTTCCTTCAAAACTCAGACAATACTTGAGATGTATTATAGAGCACTTACCCATGAGACATATCTGATGTAGAAGGCTGATAGACGTTCGTCCACCGAGTCAGAGGGACAGACTAGATAGAGTTCTGGGCAAAATAGACCGAGAGATCGAGATGATAGAGAGGACGGTGTACGGTTGAGGCCATAGGGATGATGATCGAGCAGCTAGAGCTTATGTTGTACCCGCATTACCGGCATCACCGCAGAGGCAGATTGAAAACCAGGGAGGCAGAGACTGGATATCACAAGGTCAGGGCCAATGGTTAGGGAGTAAGCGAGCAGGACTGGGATAAAGGATCACATGTTGGCGATGTAGACAAGAGGGTCACATCAGGAGGGACTGTTTATGGAGATTGATGACTCCTGCAATGGTGACACCGGTGCATACTCGAGAGCCGGTGCGTGTAGTGACTGAGCCCGGCCGGGAGACATCCCAACGTGGGTTCAGGGTATGTAATTTTAATTTTTCTAATAATTACAGTTAAGGTTTATGCATGCATGATGATACAATTCTAGATTATCATTTTATGACATGGGATTGTCATAGGTTGTAACATGGCATGAGATTATCATGGTGAGTAAGAGTAGTTCTTGGCATGGCATGGGATTATCATGGTGAGTAAAAGTAGTTCGTGGCATGGCATGGGATTGTCATGGTATGTGATGGTTGGTTAGAACTATTATGTTAGGATATATGATAGGAGAGGTTTATAGTTATTGATGTTAGGTAACTGGGTTATGGAATCTTGAACACGAAAATCGAACTAAGAGTAGGTTGTGGAGAAGTTGGAAAGAGAATGACTGATTTTAACAACCTAGGCAACATGTGCCTATGTCTCAGGGTAACACTACGTTCCCTGCGATGGGAGTAGTAGGGTGTTCAAGGGACCAAAAAATGGGACTATCAAGGTGTGAGGAGTGGTCACATGCGGATAGGATAGTTAAACCAGAGTTTACTCGAGATCTAAATTTCGAGGATGAAATTTCTTCTAGTTGGGAAGAATTGTAACAACCCAAATTAATTAAACCAGTATTAGCGTTAATCTCAAGGATTAACGGTCATAATTCGGACGTTACATGGACAACTCAGTTGACTCACACATGAGAACTGAGGAAATATGTTATTTATGGATAGTGGTTATGTATATGTGGTGTTTTAAATTATTATTATTATATGGCACCACATATGTGTATGTTGCTATCGGGCGAGTTTGTATGATGGGTTTCACCTCGAAATGAGTGTCAACGCAGGTATCAGGTAGGCGAACCACGGGTACACTAGGAAACTCAACTAATTCACGTTAAGTTGATTAGGTAAACAGTTAAAATGGGTAATGTAACCAAAAGCTAAGTTGATTAAATTTAAACAATAGGCTATGACATACCTCGATATGTGTGCCGAAATGCGGGGCATTGAGTGCTGGGTAGTCGAGGGTTAATGAGACCATTCATGTGTCCATAGGAGGTTCTAAAAAACACTCCCATGAATTATAATGGGCCTAAGCTAATGAAATTAAATCCGATTAATCAAGGCCTATAGTTTAGTTATTTAAATTGGAAACTATAAGATTTTTTTAGAGATGTACATTGACACATCTAGGAGCAATATGGAGTATCAATTGGTGTCACTCGAGTTTGGTTAGTGGTGTTTAGTGGGCTAAGTGGCAAGAGATGGGCCATTAGACAAACCTTTGGATACGTAAATACATGAGGATCAAGGGCTAGGAATCAATCTCACATTAATATATAAGGGGTTGATTAAACACATGCAAACCAAACCAATTTGATTTCAAGTTTCCTTGAGAAGAATAGGTGATTTAGAGTTGGATTTCAAGGGTTTGGAGACAAATTTGAAGTATTTAAACTAAGATAATCATCTTCTCCATCTTATACACTTTCTAATAAACCCAAATTTAGTGTGTTCTTGTTATAATGGAGTTGGAGGTTAGACCCTTGGTTTCTATGGAAACTTGATGAATTATATGTTTTATAACCATTTCTAATAGGGATTTATTATTGGTTTTGCTCAAATTGGGGTATTTGATAAATTTGGAAAAATTAGTGGATTTAATGGAATGGATGAATTTGATCAAATTGAAATTGTTTTAATGGTTTAAATCATGTTTTAGAGTCTATTTTAAGTGGAGAATTCAATTGTAGGGTCTAGGTAGCTAATTGGGAAGTTTGGGACGTAATTATGAAGTTGAGACTTATGTCACAGAGGGTAATTAGTGCACTAACTAGATGATTAGCGCACTAATATTCTAGGCACTTAACTGTTTTTCAAAATGAATAACAGTAACGCGCTAGATAGATCCCCTAATGCGCAAACTTCACCTAGCACGCTAGGCGGACCCATTAGCGCACTAATGAAAGATAAAAACTGAATTTCAGGGAGTGTTTTGGGATTTTTGACTTAAATACATACCTAAACACCTATAATCATATTAAATATGTAAAACTGGACTTCAGGGAATTAGGGGACTATAGCTCAGGTATTGGGGAGCTAATCGGGTTAGATTTTGGGAGTCTGGGGAAGTCGGAGCGCGGATTGAGGTGATTAATGCCTCACAAAATTTATGGTTTGTTTTATCAATATCAGATTGCATGTGTGATTGTTGGTGGGCACACATGGGGTTTTCTACTCCTATTTCGGTTTGTGTATATATTGGTTTTGGCTAAATCGCTAGCACGGGTTACTTGTGTTTAATGATCGTGTCAACGGTAGTATGATATACTTACGACCATCGGAAGGGATTTAGGGTGTTCCCTTGACTTGAAATTGCATATGGAGGGGTTCATCCGGTAACTGAAGTTTGGATTTAGTCACTGTTAGCCGGTAAGTTTATATGTGGTTCTTATTCGATTATATCGATTACTAGCTGGTTTAGGTCAGGGTTTTCTCGTAATTATATGGTTGTGTACTTATTAATGTTTTATTTTTGAGCATATTTAGTTGGTATGTGTTGTTTATTTATTTCATGCTACTGATTTTGCTTGTTGTGTGCTGCCTACACTCAAGGGAATATGACGTACTGTTGTCAGGTGTTATTTTCATATTTCTCGTAGATTATTAGTTTTATATCATGAAAATTGTGTGGAATTCTCTTGGGATTTTACTTATTGGACTCGTCACTGTATTTGTTGGGTGACCGACTGCAGATCTTTCGATGAGCAAGGGCAAGGGCAAGGAGATACTGGGTGACTACCTTTGAGATTATGGAACCAGCTTGTATGTGACTATAGTGTGTACGTATTTATATTTTTTTCGGGTCTTGGGGAATTAGAACACTGATTACATGTATATGGAACCTTTGTTATACTTATCTCGCCTTGATATATACATCGTATCTTTTGCTGGGTTTTCCACTACTTAGGATTGTTAAATATTGCATAACTCACTCATTTAAAGACTTCCGCTGTAAAATGGTATTATAACTTCATAAATTGATTAACAAGCTAACTAAATCAGCAATACTTATACAAAGATTTATTAGCTAGGTTAAGGTTAGCTAAAAATGTGTAAGCAACCAGTTAGCTAGGTCGTGAGGCGTCAAGAATAAAAGGGTCGTGACGTGGTAGAGCTTGGTGACGTGGAATCCGATATGACGGGTCCTAAGGCGACCCGAAAATTGGGTCCACCACACTTGGTGATGTTAATTATTTGTGTTACTTGTGATGAATCAATTTAGTGAAGTGATGGATGAGTAACATGAGGAAATGTCTAAGCTATCCGAACGGTTACTACATTTAATGATGGACTCATTAGGGATCCCAACCAACCAACTCCCTTGGGCTGGCCGACGCATACCACTACAACCAACTTGACCGCACACAGTGCACGTTAACTCAACTCTCCGGAACCCAACCGAGCCATGAGCATGGCCCCTCACACCGACAATTCCCTATTCTCCATTCCCCATAAAACTCAACCGATTGCGGACCTTCAAGTCCTAAAAGATGGTGCTGGCTGGGTACCTCTATCGTCGATGTTTGGAGCAATTGTTGTCAACATTTGAGACTTTCTCCATATACTCTAAAATAGTCAATTTCATTATGTGCTCCACCAAGTCGTTGTGAACCGAGCCCACGAGTCGTTGTGAACCGAACCCATCATGGGTACTCGATTTCCTAATTCTATATGCCTCCACTTGACTCCAAGATCTCTCCATTGTCGTTGGATCCTCCTCGATACTAGCCCATCACTAAAAACGATTATCTTGATGTCAAGGCCAAGCATTTTAAGGATACACTCTCTTTGATTCATATTTGATCTTGATTGATTGCTCATTTGTAACATTGTGATGCAACTACTTAGGGTGCATTTGATAGCATGGAAAAAAAAAAGAATTTTCATGGAAAATTGTTTATTTTTTTAGTCTAACCGTTTTATTCACTATTAGGTAGGTTTGTAACCGACAAGAAAATATTCCATGCTTATTAATTTTAGGCGCGGCTATGTGCACCCTACAAAACACTAAGGGCAAACAAATTGACCTCAAATTAGTTGGAGCAAAACATTAAGGGTGGTTTGCCCTTAGTAAGCTATGGGGTGCACATAGTTGCGTCGCTAATTTTTCTTAAATATTTTCTCTTGTGTAACAAAGGAAAATGAGATTTTCTCTCCCATAAAAACTCCTTATGGCCAACTTCAACTACTTCAGCTGTGACTTCAACCAAAACCATTTCTTTAGCACATATCTCACAAAATGGAATTTTGTCTTCCATACAATTGAAGAAAATTATATCAAACCTCTCAAAATCCACCATGGAAGAATAGTAGAACAGGAACAACTTATGTGTAGAGTGGTTACTTATGGTTAATAATGTTTTGAGGTTCATTTGATTAAGATGGTTTGTAGATTCGAGCAACAAGACTGGTAGATCGATCAATAATCACATCAAATGAGAAAGCCTCATCAACTGGAATGGTGTTCGCCTAGACTTTTCGATCCAAAAACTCGGCTAAATGTCATTGAACTTGCCATCGGGGTTGCGAAGAAGTGTGTTGGAGACCTTGAATGTTGTGATCAACACGTATCTATTAAATGAAACCACTATTTAGAAACAACAATCCCAATCACAACAAAAATCTACAAAAACCTTAATGGGAAATATGAATAGTGAAGAGTAACCTCAAATCAACAAAAACATACCCTTGCTTCTCTCAGATTAGCAATCTCATTTCTTTTTTCCATTGAATATAAGGATCAGGAACAAGTGAATGAAATAAAACCTAAAGCAAGGAATTATATAATTGAATCCAAAAGAGCAAAAAAAAAAAAAAAAAAAAATGACAAATGCAACAAAGATTCTATGACGCAAAAAATGATTTGCTTAGAAGAATAAATGATTCATAAACCAATGATGATTCGTATAATTAGATTCATTAAAGGGGTCTCCCACCACTTCATCCATGATTTTTCCATGATTATTATGCGACAAAAATGATTTGCCTTCGTAAAAAGATGATTTTCCATGTTGCTCTAAATGGTTCAAGAAAATATACAAAAGGCTTTTTTTTCCATCAATGACCATAAAAAATAATGATTATATGTTTCTCTCACAAAAGCATGAAAAATCGAGCATTAGATGTTTAGAGCAAGATTAGTACAATTAATCTCATCATCACAACTTAACACTCTACTTCCTTTTCAAACAATAAATTTATTCATATTATTTGGCACAAAGCAAAAGAGATCTCTACACATTTGGCATGAATGATGGACGACAGCTAAAAAATATGATCATATCAACGGAACTAAAAAATAAAATAAAAAATATTTAGGCAGGTCGGGACATGATGGTAGATATGGGGCAAGACAAATTTTGGTTTTATAGGTTGTGTTCTCAACGTGTAGGGGACATGGTAGCTCTCATTTTTCTGCTTCGCATTGTGGACTAATCCATTGATGGGTAATGTTTCATCAAATTTTTAGTCTTTTTGGTCATGGCTGTTGTTTTGGAATTGTTTGCTAGTTTTATAGTGGTTTTTGCTTGTTTTATTTTGTTTGGGAGGTATGGAAAGTGAATGGGGCATCATGTAGCTCTTCATCAAGCTTTTTTTTGCATGTGTGCTTTATGGTTATACTATTGGATCACCTTCTGCTAACGCTGCTAATATATTGATTTGGTTGACGAACTTGAATGGTGAACAGTCATTGGGAAGGCCTTGAAATATTTGTGTTTTTCGGACTGGTTATCGTGATCTAAAATGTGAAATTTTTAAAAAAATAATTAATTTGCTGCCTACCACAATGTGGCGAAGATCGCGGCGATTTACCGAAGGAAGCCGATTCTTTGCTTTCGCCGCCTTCTACAGATAGGTACTACTTTTGGCCGGTGATTTTTCATTTCGGTATATCAATAGCGCGATGGAATGATTGGATGAGATGTTTAAGGTGAGGTGATTGATTGACTTTGAGGTGGACAAAGTGGCAGTGCTGAAGCAGAGAAGTGGCCACATTTAGAGAGGAAGACAAGTATTGTACATGCACATATTATTACTTATATACTGCTCAAGTGAATGATGTAGTACGTGTAGATAATGTAAGATCAACTGGAGAGATAATGTTCGAAATCTGAAAAGCAAAGCACTTGAGAGGAAAAAAAACAAATGAGAGAATCAAGACAATATAAAAAGTAGAATAAAAGGCTCTGCGAAGTTTTCCTATCTTTTTCTTTTGGTCTCTCTGAAGTTTGATTAACTAGTCATTATACTAAAAATCTCGTTATATAAAGTAGAATGTAACGGAGAAAAAAGGTAAAAAGGTAAACTTGATCTATATACATATAGAAGGGTTTTTCTACCAGTCGATTGATTTAAGTGGTAAGGGACTTGAATCCCCTAGATCTGAAGTAGAGAAGGGGCATCCAAAAGCTGTAAGGCTATTAGAACAGCTTTCATTGTGTTCAGATACTCAGCCATGATTGTGAGCTTTACAGAACTCTTGAATGACTTGTCATGAAGCTTGGGATGTATGGTTACCGATTATTTTCTAGGTGAGGTGATAAGATAACACCTTAAAAGATGACACTTTTTATATAGGTCAAATGTGCCAATCCAAAACCCACAAAACCCGCCCAATGGGTAAATTAGTAATTGTGTGAACCCTAAACCGATTCAACTCTATTATAAAACAAAATCAAAAACCCTAACTACCCATAATTGATCTACAAGCCCTAAAAAAATGGGGAGAACTAGATGATGGAGATGATAGTGATGGAATGCTTTTAGATCCACAAAGAAGGTAGTGTCCCTCTCTCCTCACTTTCTTTAAGTTTTGTTGTGGTTATTTTTAGAAAAAAAGGACAGTGAGGTCGTCGCGATGTCGTCGTAGAAAAGTGGCATCGTAGCGACGCCACCGGAGAAGGGCGGCGAGCCCACCGCCAACACCATGGAGGAGAAAGGCCTCCACTATGAGGTTCTCCCGTGCCCGACTTGCTCACTGCCCATGGCAGTGAGCAAGGGGGGTGTCCAATGGTAGGGACACCATGCCAAGGGTCAAGATGACCCTTGGTCCTTTTTTAAAAATAAAAATAAAAAAATAAATGAATAATAATAAAAAAATAAAATATTATAAAATAATGTATATATATATGATATGATAAATAAAAATAATATATATAATGAAATAAAAACAAATAAATCCTAATGTTCAAAGGGGGCGCGCTACGCGGCCCCGAGGGAGACCGACCGGGTCTCACTCCTCGACCCTCTCACGGGCGACGGGGGACCAGCGAGGATCACACTACTGGGCCCCGCCTCAAAGTAATTGAATAAGTGATTAATTTTGGATTTTGAATCGTCGAATATTGCGATTGTAATTTAAATTGTCTAGATTCGCAAGGAGGTTCACATTGAGCCCCGAGCGTGCGAGTTCGATCAAGAGAGTTTAGTTTGGTGAGTCGAGGTAAGTGGGGAGTTTCGCTCATTTATCTAGTATATTCAAAATCATAATTTTAACTAAATGACTTGGGATGGGGTTATTACCTACCTTGTTTGACGTCATGTAAGGCCTCTTGGGGAGCCATAGTCATATGGTGGAACCAAGTCACCTTACATATTTAAGGGCCACTTGGGGAGCCATAGTAATTTAGTGGAACCAAGTCACTCATTTCTGCAATGGCCTCTTGGGGAGTCGTGGATGCACAATAGAACCAAGTCACCCTAGCTTTTTGAGGAACCGTGGACACACGGTGGAATCAAGTTACCCACGCATATTTATTATACTATGATAATTGGTCATTAAGGGGAGGTAATGACAAATGAGACAATGGACTTGCATTTATATTTATTACATTCTATGTATCTCTTGTAACCCCTTTGCATAAAAAATTGATTTTCTTATGCTTTACAACTTTTGAAATTCCATATCACTGCTTAACTTATTTTATGGAATATGAAATGCTTACTCTTTATGGAAATTGATGTCATGCAACATATTTCAATGCTATCTTGATTTTAAATGCTTGCTAGCTTATTTTGCTTTATAGGTAATACTTGCATGTTTAATATTTGAGCGTAGTTATTCTCTTATTGTGCTCCGTTAGTTCTGTAGCTCACCCCACTTACATTACAGGTCCATCTAGGAGTGCGATAGATCGTGGCAAAGGGAAGACCATCGCTTGAACTCTTCTTGCAACGTAAGCCATGCATGATATATCTACTAATTATTTAGAAAACTATCAATAAGGGTTGAAATCTAGGCATGTATGTTGGGTACTTAAACATTTTTTTAGTTAGTTTGATACATTTATAATCATTTGAAGGTTTTGTAGATTTCATATTATTTTAATTTTCTAATGTGAATTTGAGATATATGATAGTTTTGGTTTATGATGACATATGATACTTATTTAATTTTAAATTTCGCATTCTTTTGCCATATTGTCTATATATTATTCTGCAGATTGTTTAGGCATGCCAGATTGTTATTTGGGCCTGATTCAGGTATATGGCCTAAATGGCGTTCTGGGACGGGTGACCCGACCTTAGGTTAGGGCAGGGACGTTTCATAAAAAAACCCCTATTAAATGTCTTTCATTAAGGTTTAAAACCTCTATGAAAAGTCAAATATGTTTTAGTGATGGATGTAAATATTTGCAAGTTTCAATAATAGAGAATCCAATGCTTTCTTCAATCAACCAAACACTTAAAAAGTGTGTGTGTGTGTGTGTGTGTGTTGTGTGTTGTTCGGGGGGGTCCCCTTGTAGAGAACAAAATATGAATTATTGTTCTATGCATAGAATACTTTGATGGTGATGTATAGGAAACAAATATCAGCCAAGCTAACAAAAATCGGTAACATTACTGTTCACATCATCATTTGAAGAAGATCATAAGAAAAACATAAGAGATAAAAGCATACACATCACTTGGTCTTTGCTATCAAACACTTAACATCACTTGAAACTGTAAGTCTGTAACACATTTTTTTTTAGGAAAAGAATTCAATCAAATATCATTACTGTCCTATCTACATAGTATCGATTCTATCTCTCTATGTATTTTCAAGACAATGAAAAATTTGTCTTTCTCTTTGTGTGTATTCTCAAAACAATTACAAGTTTGTCAACTTGTGTGGAATACTTGCCTTACATTGAATAAAGAATCAATTATGCTTTCAATTGTTTTTCAATTCTAACGTCTAGTGTCTTTCCCTCTGTTATGAACCTTCAATTATTCAATTAAAGGTGTTGACTACAACTTACAATCTACCTTCAATTATTCTATTAATTAAAGATGTTGACTACAACTTACAATCTACATAAAGGATTTATGCTTGTGCGGTTGAGGTTCACATCTCATCTCCTATGAATTAAATGTTAAACATAAGAGAAATATCATTATAAAATGCTGGACAAAAGAGAAAAATCAAATATCAAGCCTACATTATTTGTTTTTTTAACCTCAATATATATTGTTCTATACATAAAATACTTTGATTGTGATGTATAAGAAACAAGATATGAATTATTGCTCTATTTGGCATTAGTAATTAATTTTTTTGACCAAAAAGTCTTTCTTTGTGGAGACTTTGCTTCGAATTGAAAGTAAACCCACCATTTATACCTTTTTTATTGTCTAAACGAATCACAAACTTGTGTCTGCTTCAATAATGGTGAAAAACATAGTTTTCTCTTTTTTTTTTTTTTAAAAAAAAATTTGTAAAATTTTGGTAGAGAACCCCAAGGGGGCAGCGCCGTCGACACCGCCGGAGAAAGGCGATGGCCTTGCCGCCGCCACCGTTGATTTAGGGTGGTGAACCCACCACCGCCGGAATAGAGTGGCGGTGGTGGACCACCACCACCAAGAAAAAAAGGGGCCTCCTAATGGGGCACCCCTCATTTGAACTGTGCAAAAGGGGAGGTCAAGGGTCATTTTGGCTCTTGGACAAAAAGTATATATAATAAATAAAAATAAAAATAAAACTAAACTATAACATTATACATATATATGTGATATAAGATATATATAATAGAAATAAATAGAACAAAAAATAAATAGAAATAACATTAGTGGATTTCAGGGCCCACTACCGCACTTTGACGAGAGTTCCCAACAACGGGAAACCCGCAGGACCCACACCAGTAGACCCAAAGCAGTTTGCTAATAAATTGAAAATTGAGTAACTTTGAAATGAGAATTGTGAATTAATGCAAATGAGTCTTACATTTCATAGATTCGCGAAACGGTTTATATAAAACCCCGTGCACGCAAGGAACGAAATGAAAATCGCAGCGAGTCGAGGTAAGTGGGGAGTTTCGCTCAAGTATCAAATATGACATGTTATTAGATAATTAAGATTCATGATTTGAACTCAAGACTTGGGAATGGGTTGCATTATGCTATTGACTTAATACTTATATATGGGTTGTATATGTGTTGCACAAAAAATTGAGATTTTCTTCTCCTGGAAAATGAAATGGAATTACCTCCTCCAGGGTAAGGAGTTAGATGACATTTTCATAAGTAAGGAGTTGGGGTTGCCTCTCCTAGCTAAGGAGATGGGGTTAAATTACTAAGGACGTGAGCGGTAGTAAATTTCTCATGGAGACCCTAAGTGATCTTGGTGCACATATCGGCAATGGCTTGGACGAACTTATTGTTGGTTTGATGGGACCATTGAGGGGACCCAACGGCCATTGGCTTTGTTTGGTTCGAGGTGGAGTTAACTCTTAGGAGATAACTTGGAGGGGCGTTGCAACTAATCTTGTTTGGTTGCCCAACTTGCATGTGAGTTATCTCCCAACTCACACCCAAGAGTGTGAGATACCTCCCCCACCCCTAAAGGAGTTATCTCCTTGGAAATTAATGACAAAACTGCCCTCATAAATCTCCACTTTTTTGTTGCCCACATCCATCTTTCCTCTTAATATATATGTTTTATTTTTTTAACCCTAAACATATTTTAATCTTTTTAAAAGAACTCAAATGCTTGTTATTAATTCATGAATATAAAGGTTAAATAAATAACTCATAAAAGAAAATATTTTTCAAGTAAGGGAAACATTTTTAAAAATTACCATTAGTTGTATTTCATTATGTTTATTATTAATAATTATTAAAATATTATTTCAAGAAAATTATAAAACTATTTATAATTATTTGGTATTTTTTAATATTTTTGCAAATAATTTATACATTTGTTATTTACTTCAAGTTTTTTATTTATTTGAGTAATTAAATAAATAATATTACATGTGGTGAAGGCACTACAAAAAAATAGTTGATCAGAAACGGAAATCTCTGTTGCTGATTAGCATAAATTTCATCTCTAATTTAATTTTGCAACGGAATAAAGACGGAATCGATTCCGTCTCTAAAACAGTCGACGCTTATTTAGTGAGCAACATAAATGTGTTCCGTTGCTGATTAGAGACGGATTTGAGGCGTATTTAGAAAGGGATTTAAGACGGAAGAAAAATGGACTTTCTCCCAAACTGAATGGTTCTAGTTGTATTATGTTTTTTATCCGTTGCTAATTAGCAACGGATCAGCAACGGAAATTATGAAATCCGTGTCTGATCCGTTGCTAATTAGCAACGGATCAGAAACGGAATTCATGCATTGCGTGTCTAATTCGTCTCTATTCCGTGTCTAAATTGAGTATTACCCAGTTTGTCGCGGCTATTTCTTCTCCAATTAGAGAAGGAATAGCAACGAAATCTATGAATTTTGTTGCTAATCCGTCTCAATTCCGTTTGTACGTTTTTTTTTCACTACTAAGAAGAATCTAATTGGTTCTCCAAAACCTATAAACCTGAAAATACAACAACAGAACCTGCTCCATCGCCTGCACCCCCTCCAACAACTCCTTGGGGGTGCTAACATCCCCTAAAAAGTAGAATTTGACATACATGCATCAACAATATATATCAACAACAAAGATTCAAATGAGAAAAAAATGTACAATTCGACATTAAAAAAGATTTATATATCCACGAAAGGTTTTCAAGTATAAAAAATGTTTGAAATACCTAAGTATCCACAAAAACCACCAATCCTATTGTTCTACAACAACCACAAAAAACCACCAATCCTCTAAATATGCACAAAGAGAACTATCAATCTAAAAGTTCTATAAACAACTATAAAAAATATTTAAGTATCATTAAATTGTTTATCCCTTACACCCCAGTCCTCTAAATATCCACAAAAGCAAAATTACCATCTCAAAAGTTACGCAAACTACCATAAAAATACTTAAGTATCCCCAAGCTGCTCATCTCTCGTAAGCTAATCTTGCATCTCCCGATCAACATTGTCCTATTGTTGTGGTGGATCAGCGGGATCGGTTTGCACCTACTGTTGCTCATGAGGTGGTGGTAGTGGTGATGGTGGCTGTGACTGAGATGGGCCTGCTCCATCCATGGCCATCCCGAATTATCTCTGCATAAACGCCACAACCTGTCGTAATTGCTCGGCAACACTATCGAACTCTAAGCGAGGCACCATCTCCAGCATCTGGGATGTGCAAGCACCGGGATCTGCATATCTTCTCTTCTTTCTCCCTAACCACCCAAGACCGTAGACACGTCCTCTGGGACACTCACCCACCACATTGTAGTATACCGCCTCATCATCCACTGGCAGGTCCGGTGTAGCCTGGGTCAGCTCCTGACGTCTCTTCTGGAGCTTAGCCTCCATAGATAAACAATAAACAACTTAAATGATATGCTTTTAAGTAAACTTACTAATATTTAGCTCGTATTTCTATACTTACATAGAACTGATCCGATCTAGTATCGATAATTGTCACCCCGTCGTGATTCATTGTAACCAGATGCAAACACAATTCATTCACGGTAGGTGGCGTCTCGGATGTATTAGTCTGCATACAAAAGTTATAAAAATGTTAAATATGTCAATTACTAGTAGGTCGGCGCATTTATGTTCGCCAAGCACAAATCAATTACATAGAAGTGATATAAAATGAACTGAAGTGAATGAAATATGTATAATGGAAATGAGTTAAACTAGCATCAATGTGTAAGAAATTAAAAAAAAAAAAACAAGATTAAAAGCAAATACAAGCATAGTGAACAAGTGTAGAAATGAAAAAAATAAACAAGAATATAAAAACACTTACCAATCTTTTATTGGTAGTCACAAAAGACACCGAGCCACCACCGTGCTTCGAGGGTCCAATCCCAAGTCCTTCAACCTCAGTGTTCCTGTTCATAGACGCCTGCCTAGACCTAGCCAGAAAGTCCTCGCTCTCCCAGTACTCCAATTATCACCTCCACACCTCATCTGTAACAAAGTTTGGTTGGACACGATTCTTCTTTAACTTATGCATCAATGCGATGTACCTGGTGCCTACACGCGTGTCATACGCCGCACGAATGAGATCTTCGTGAATCGTGTCATCCCATCTAAAATATACCTATAAAATGGCGAGTACAATTGTTACGAGACATTGGAAAATTTGTATAAATCCTAAGACATTTATTAGTCTTGCGTACCGGCCATTGGCGCCACTAGTAGTCCTTATGATGATTTGGTACCGACTTCCAATAATACCCTTCTAGAATCATCCATCTCTTGAAAACGTTTGTCATCCTCCGTGCACAAGAATGAGAAGGTTGCAATTCCCTGTGTTTCATTAAAATGCATAACATCTTAATAACTTATTTAAGAGTTTACGTGGATAATTAGAAATAAGTTAATTAATCAAATACAAACTTACGTATTATTTGCAAACAATGTGATCGCGATCCTATGCACGTGAGGGGGCTAGGCCCCTGTCCTCTGAGGTGCTCGCGGAGCGCCTATAACCTGCAGGTCGGCTCTGCCCCCATAGGATGGGGATGCTACTGGTGAAGCGGTGGGTAGAGGCACAGGCATCGTCGCTACAGGTGTTTCATGTCTCGATGTCGCCGATGGTGACAGCAATGGGCGATTTAGTATGGTTCCAGATGACGATGTCGATGGTACAGGCGACGCAGACGGTATGGAAGGCGAAGGTGACGCTAACTATAACTCATGATCGAGTGAACGAGAAGTCAAAATCAATAGGACAAGAACCAACCCACGACCTCGACCGCCACGACCTCCTCAACCCCCTCGTGTGGCCGGTCCATGAGGTCCAGTCGGTATATCGGTTTCTTGGGTCTATGCTGCACTTCTTCCGACTGGACGAGGACCCCTAAAGGTATCCCTCGACCACCCTGAGGTAATGTGCGACCTCGAAGTAGGGGCTGATCATTGCGAGCCATAAAACCTAAAAAAACACCAATCTTAAACAATCGGGAAGAAAGGTTTAGTAAGTTCACGTAATGTCGATCTAACATTGACATAACATAGATATATATTACTCGCTGTCATCTGTTTCAAATTCACTCTCATGACTAGAAGTTGATGATTCTTCTTCTGAATCATCTCCACTATCGATAATGAAGTCATTGTCTTCTTGACTTGGACCCGCTTCAACAATGATGGGGTCCCATTTGGATCATCTAGATTGTTGAAATCCTGAATTGCATCGTTGACTACTCACGCGGTGGGTTCACCATCTTGGAATGCAATCTCTGCCGAGCCTTGGTGATTATTATCTTTGCTCGTTTCCTCGTCGGTGAGTTTTGATTGATAGCAACAAACTGCTAGCCTTCTTGTCGCTCATTCCTCAAAGAAGGGTATGAAAGGTGGTACACTTGAGTGGCTTGCATTGCAAGGACAAATGGCTTGTAGTTGTTATATCGCCGACTTCGATGTACCTCTACCAATTTAAGTGTTGGGTGAGTCATCACACCATGATTCAGTGTAGGGTCATACCATTCACACTTAAACAACACCACACGCTTGAGGCCAGTATATTCAATCTCTACAACCTCTTTTAGTAGTCCATAGTAGTCGTGGGAAACATCGGCATAGTTAGAACCCTTCACCAAAACACCGTTGTTCTGCGTCGATCTATTAACGTCATATGTTTCAGAGTGGAACTTATACCCATTCACTAGGTAACCAGGGTACATATTACAAGATCGACTAGGACCAACCGAAAGATCAACAAGCGTCTCATCTATGATGGAATTCCGAGCCTATTCATGAAAATTTAGAAATTATGAAAGAAATAAACGAAGCGATAACCTACAATCGTAATAACATTACATATGTTTGAAACCAAATGGGAATGTTGCACTTTAGACTAGTATCGACTTCCGACTCCCCCATTCCTTGAGTGATTTCATCAATAAAGATCCTACAAGAAACGAACATGTAAATATCATGTCTTGGTAAAAGATGAATAATGAGTGTACTGCATTATTGAATGAAAGTGACGGACATATTGGATGTAAGGAGCGATCTCTGGACAATTGAGCAGTATGTACGAGTGAGGGCATTATACTCCTGCTCTGTTAAGTACCGCTCCTTTGACTTGCCCAACGGTCGACCAGGATAAGTAAAAATTGAGAAATTGCCCACAAAATGCGGTGTGTGCCCGATACCACCATCGTCATTTCGTTGCACTTCGTCGTGCAACGTAAAGACGTGATCTTCGAAGTAGTAAGAACAAAACGATGTGACTTCTTCGACCAAATAAGCATTACACATTGAGCTCTCAACCTTCGCTTTGTTCCGAACATCATTTTTCAAATTTTTAAGGTACTTATCGAAGTTTAATTAATGTTAATTTAAAACTTTAATGAATGGAAAAACAATTTCAGGAACTCAAGATATTACCTTTCAAATGGATACATCCACCGAAATTGAACTGGACCGGCCAGACGGGCCTCGTAAACCAAGTGGATTGGTAGGTGTTCCAAAGAGTCGAAGAAGTGTTGAAGGAATATTTTCTCCAACTTACAAATGATTTTAGGTATTTTA
The DNA here is from genome assembly GCA_039657325.1 of Stephania cephalantha. NCBI lineage: Eukaryota > Viridiplantae > Streptophyta > Magnoliopsida > Ranunculales > Menispermaceae > Stephania > Stephania cephalantha. The sequence continues at coordinate 8,085,705 of CM077573.1, read as the reverse complement.
GACTCTAAAACCTCCATATCTTTGACACTGACACTTTTCGCACTCAGGGATCGAAAAAAAGGCTCAGCTTGCTAATTGCAACCCAAACCGTATTTGGGAGGAGTTCTCTAAATGCAATTGGTATCAAGCGTTGCATGGAAATATGACAATCATGACTCTTCATGCCGAACAGTCGCAACTTCTTTGGATCCACACTTCGACCAAGATTCGAAGCATAATCATTAGGAAAACACAACTTTTCAACCCACTCGCACAATTTTTACGTTTTTGAGTTATCGAGAGCACAGCATCCAAGGATGTAAGTATATGTCGCTGAATCAATGTGTAGAGAAGGTCGGTGAAAATATTCTCGCATATCTTGTCTCGATTTTGCATTGTCCTTACTTTTGCCCTGTACACTCATAATATTGTTGAATATGTTGTCAAAAACATTTTTCTCGATGTGCATGACGTCTAAGTTGTGTCGGATCAAGTTTGTCTTCCAATACATAAAGTCCAAGAAAATGCTTCTTTATCTCCATCCCGAAGTCTTAGCTATCCTCTCATTCACATAATTAGCTGATTTCTATCACCTTCATCAAGCCCAACAATTCAAGTTCTGCCAAAATTTCTTCACCAGATAGCAAAGCAGGCGGTTCGTCGTTTAGTACAATTTTGCCTCTAAGAAAAAGATTTTTGTCTTTCCTGAATGGTGATTTTTTCCACAAGAAACGACGGTGACAGTCGAACCACGATGTCTTTCCACCACTTCGCAATTGAAAGGCATTTGTATCCTCCATACAATATGGACAAGCCATCTTACCATGTGTGCTCCAACCAGACAACATGTTATACGCAGGGAAATCACTTACAGTCCATAAAAGGGCCACTCGCATACGAAAATTTATCTTTGTGGAAACGTCTAAAGTAATCACCCCGTTGTTCCATAAATCTTGCAACTTTTTCACAAGCAGCTGAAGGAACACGTCGATTTTTTGTTTTGGGTTGGCCGGTCTAGGAACGATAACCGTTAAGAACATAAACTCTGATTTCATGCACATGGACGGTGGAAGATTGTACGGAGTCAAAATTACGGGCCATGAAGAGTACGATTTTCCTGAAATCCCAAAAACTTAAAAGCCATCAGTGCACAACCCTAAATGAACATTCCGAACCTCGGCGGCAAAGTCTCTGTTGACACCATTAAAACGCCTCCAAGCAATCGAATCAGAACAATGTTGCATAACATCTTTTGGCGAGGAATGCTCTCCATGCCACCGCATATGTTTTGCCATTGACTCAGACGCATACAATTGTTGCAATCGAGGGCCTAAATGGAAGTAGTACATTTTTTTACAAGGGCATTTTTTGGTGTTCCTTCCACGACCTCGTCATTGTGCAATGTAGCGTGATTTTCCACAAAATCTACATGATGTCAATTCAGAGTCCACTCCCCAATAAATCATAAATTTGTCCTCACAACAATCTATTTTCTCAACTGGAACACCTAGACCTCGCATTAGTCTTTTAGTGGCATAAAAAATTTTGACCAATGAATTGTCAGTTGGCAAACAATCCTTCATGAATTTTATGATTTCATTATACCCTCGTTCAGAGATATGGTGTTCTGACTTGATCGCAAGTAACCATGACAAAGTTGGCGGACAACTTTGTCATGGTTTCTCACCCGGCCACAATTATTCGCTACTAGCCTCAATCATGTCATATAGTTGGCGTGCTTGGGGGTTCGATGATTCTTCCACTTGATTCCAATTAAAACTTGGACCTGCCACGTTGTGTAGCATCTCATGGTAAGTTATCGCATCAAAACCTCCCCCATCAGCATCATAAATATGGTTATCAAATTGGTAGAAGTTTGGCGGCTCTTGACCTCCATTCTCACCGTGTTCGTACCAACAGTGATATCCTAGAACGAATCCGTACCTACATATATTGTATTCAACCGTTTCGACGTCCAAGTACGGTACAAGTCGACATTTCTTATAATTGCACGGACATCTAATCTTCCTTTCACTTTTGTAGGTAGGACAATGTTGCTCAGCAAATGCTATGAATTCTTTAACCCTCGCCGCGAATTCGATTCAAACGAAGCTGTTGTCGAGACGGTTGTACATCCAGTCTCGACTTGTAGACGACATTCCTATTATAATTGTGCAATTAAATTAGTCAACTAGTTTAATAATTTCCGACGGTACAGATCTACTTGTGTGTCCAACTTATACAATTTAGTAGAATGGGGAATCTGAGAACCTCACTAACTACATGAACAAAAAGCTTTGTTTGTATGCATTGAATAAAGGTGGTTTGATACAAATAACATAAAACAAAACAAATGTTACATTTGTTGAGTTCTAACTTCATATTTGTTGTGGATTGAATTTAATACTCCTAATCTCAGGAAAAATATGCCTAACTTCATGTATGTTTGTGGCTTCAATTCCATTTGTTGATTTCTTCTTTTCTAAGACATAGCTCTTCCAAGGACTGATACCAAACAGAGTATGATACTTGGTCGTAAAAATAAAAGCAACAAGGAGTTCAAGAAATCATAACTCATAATTTATAAGCGGCATACAAATACCACATAGGATCAAAGCTCCCAGTATTTCATTTTCAACAAATACCCAATGTCAATGAAAGCATCAACAATACGTGAAAGATAGAGCGAAAATCTCGAAAACAAACAAAGGAAGAAAAAAATAACATGTGATTGAAACTTGATGCTACATCACAACTTGAAATTGCAAGGGTGACACAAATTAAAATCGTGCATTGCAAAGCCTCAAAAACTTTATGCATATACATTATTTCACCTTATTTGTCAACCCGTCCAACATCCCATACCAGCTAAAGAACTATCAATATTCAACAAATCAAACAATGGAATAGAATCGAAAGAATCTAGAGAAATATAGAATAAAAGGTCATTTCACAATCTAATTTCAACAAATCAAACAATGGATCTAAATAATTTGAAAATCAAGCCATCAGTTAGCATGGATCAACTAGTTTAATTATAAGATCAAACAATGGCGGCTACCACAAACTTCACAATTTACACAAGTTGAAACAATTCTCTCCTACGCACATCTACGAGCCCTCAAAAACATTTAAATCAGTTATAGCTTAAATTACATTTATTCACATTACTTTAAGTCTTCTTTTCCACTATTGTTACCATGAATTTATGGTATTCGTTGTATTTTACATTATTTCAGTACCAAAATTGAAAAGAAAAGAAAAACACACAAACATACATAATTGTAACAATACAATAGTAGCATTAAATTAGTTTTCTTAAAAGGGGTACCTTAAGCTTAACTACTCCTTTTCGTGATTTCAAGAACTCTACTTTCGATATACGTCTTCCTGCATAGATAGATCAAAGGTATAAGCAATTACTTGCAAAGTGGATTAGTAGGTAGGTAGGATGCAAGGACGCTCTCTCAGGATGAGGAATTATAACTTTCATGCTTCCTACATTCCACACTAGCTAGGACTTGATTATGTATCTAGCTAATACAATCACCTTATACTCTTCAAAGCCAATAATAACAGATGGTAGCTTATTTATTTTTGACAAGTAGGTCTTCTCCCTATTCAATGATCATGAACCAATTAAAGAACCCTAAAAGGAAGCAAAGACAACACCTTACCCTCTCTTGTCCTCTTCACCCATTTCATCACTCATGTGAATGGAGAGCAACAAAAGTAGAATGTTAGGTGAATTTCTCTTGCTAGTGTAATAATAATTTTGATGAAGTGGACAGAGAGACGGCCAATCATATTTTTTCAACAGTACATATAGTTTTTATTGGCCTTAGTTTTTAAATGGAAAAACTTAATACACCAATGACGGCCAATAGGTACATACATATACCAAAGCATTAAGGATAGTATTTTAGTAACAAACTAACACTTAACATAATATTGTACAAAAAATATTTAACAAAAAAAAGCTAATAATATAACAAACATTGCTTTGGTGTATGTTTTGTTAATTGGGACCCATTAGTTGTTCACTCTTACCTCCCTAAGGTTAGAGACTTAGACATTCAAATCTTAGGACGTTTTAAGTGGAATAACCAAAACAAACATTACGTTGGGACCCATTAGTTGTTCACTCGTACCTCCTTAAGGTTAGAGGTTCAAATTTCTTGACGTTTTAAGTGAAATAGTCAGATCAACTCAAAGAGTAATCCTAGTTTTTAGAACCCTAGCTTGTAGTAGAAAATATATAATTGAAGGTATTATTCATCTATACCTACTATTTTGGTTGTTTTATCTATACACACGCATATATACACAACTTAAGGTTCACATTTTCAAGTACTACTGCTAACAATATTCCTCATAATCATTGTAGTACTACGTGCACTGCTTCATATGGGATTAATTCACTTAGTGTGAATATTAATTACAGTATTATGTGCCTATTAGTTAGTGTTTTCTTGGCTGATGAGGTAAGTTGTCAGTTTTGATTTAATTGGGATTGGAGCAAATCTCCTCCAAATTTCTTCAACTTCATATCCATAACTTCCCAACAACAAAACCCCCTAAAATATCACCCCAAAACAGCTTCAGAATCACAAAAAACAACTGTGAAGAATGATCAAAGAAGATAACTCACAAAGTCATCTAAACTGTGAGAAATAATTGAAAAACCTTGCAAAACAGAGCTGATAAGCTCATCAATTGTGAACAATGAAACAAAATTGAACCAAATATAGTAGCAAATACATGAATAAATGTGGCATGAAGAGATCAAACAATGTAAAGCACAAAGAAAATATAGCACAAAACCTTGCCTCTCTAAAGCACTTAGAGCAATAGAATGCAATCCCAACAAAGGACGATGCGCTTCGACTACGGGCAAGGATTTCTCATCCGTATAGCTCAGCCACTTCCCTAACGCTCATCTGCATCAAAACCAAAACCAAAACCAAAACAATTCAACGTCCTACCAAACATCCTAAATCCAAGTGAAATGGAATTGGTCTCATCAAAATCCGCCATTATAGTGAAATCAAAAACTCGCCAGTTCTCTAATCGAAGTCCGCCAAATTGAAGTCCTCAAACAAAGAACTTACAGGTTCGAATGAACGAATGGATGGATGACGGAAGTACCTTAAAATAGAGAGAATGGATGGAATGTTGGAGAGCATCCAAGCCAATCAACCGAAACTGAAAGAGAATGAGGAATCGGAGTAGCCTTCTCGAGGGGAACTCCAAAATGCACCTAAAAAAGCAGGCGAATAAGAGATTATTGAACTCGATAGTAGATTGGAAGCGAATGAGAGAAATGGTGGATTTGAAGAAACATAGAAAGTAATAATAACCATACATAGAAAGTAATAACTCTCTCTAAAGCTTTTACTTCTAGGATCTTCTTTGGAAATTGAGGAGGCTAGGAACCTATTTTTTAATTTCTTTACTATTGACTTTGCTTTGGTCCTTTGCCAATTAAACACATATATAGGTAGAGAGTACTAGAGCTAATAAGGAATAAGAAATAAACTCAACTCATATTAAACATTAAATACAACACCATAGTCAATACATGAAGTTCCTTTGGGAGACCCAATTTTCATTCAATTCAAACAAAGACAACAAAGACAACAAGTCCTAACAAACACTGAAACAAAGCAGAAACAACACACACACTATTGACTTTGCTTTAGTCCATTGACAATTAAGATCAAAGCATTAACAACATTCTGGGGATTCTAATAGGTGCAATGAGAATAGCATAGAGCTTTTAGCATTAAAACATGAAGAATTGAGCTCCCTCTCCCATGGCTATAGTTACAAATAAGCATCACGTTTTCTATATATCATTCTTTTTAAAAGAAACTACTTATAAAGAGAGCCATATCTCCAAATGGAAAAGCAAGATTGCGCAAATAGGTTGATCCTAGAACATCCATCATAGGGTAAAACGTTCAGTGCTGGTAACACTAAAAATAACTTTCCAAAGATTGACAAGATATTAAAAAAACTAACCATTGTCAATTACCTAGAAAACTATAAGACAGTTATATATAGGCTCTTTTGAAAACAATGGGACATTTTTTCAGGGCAATGCATGTTTAATGCAACAATATAAGAGTGTAATTGAGAGAATTGCAGGGGTGTTCAAACAAGTGAAAAGGCTTTGTAAGTGCATACTGGAACTTGCAAAATCACTTCCTCAGAAGTCGGGATGAGTTTCACTAGCCCGATATCAGGTAAATCAATGCACTTGTATGTTTTCAATGCTAAGAAAGTTAATTAGTGTGGATGCATATACAAGAACTTGATTAACCCACTATTAAAGGTCAAATTCAAGACCATTGATTAAAGGTAATGCAACCTGACCCATTATTTGTGCAAGATTTTAGGGGTACCTTAAGCTTTACTACTCCTTTACGTGATTTCAAGAAATCTACTTTCGATATACGTCTTCCTGCATAGAAAGATCAAAGGTATAAGAAATTACTTGCAAAAAAAATCATAAATGAACAAGGAAAAAGAAATAAAGATTTAAGGAATGCCCGCGCGACCCTTAGAGAGGCTTACTATACAAACAGTCCAAATGATTCACAACAACCATATAGACAAGAACCATGTAATACAATCTTATATAGAATTCTAAGAAACTATATTTATCGAACAAGTACCTTGAAGTGAAGAAGTTCCCAGTAGTGCAAGTCGATCACTGACAGCTGCTGCACAATCAAGCTTGAACCCTGAAAATCAAATATGTGAAAAAATGAGCTACCAATCTAAATAAATATGACAATGCTAGAAAAAAAAAACCAATCTTATACATAAGGAAAAAGGAAAAAAGTAAAACTCTAAAAGTAGAAATAAAGTGTCCAAAAAGACCATTACTACTATATATTTTTAATTAAAATGACATAAAATCAAACACGAAGACAAAAAAGACTTGTAATACTATAAATTATAATCATTCAGATATATCAAACATTGATGTAATCAAGCTAAGAATACTTGACATGCCTATTTGTAGACTCCACAGATAAGTCGCAAAGACATGAAAAGTCGTTCATTGATATGTGACCGAGATAGCGATGTAGTTGGTGTGCCAGTGCTCATACTAAAGCATGTAGCTATCCTCGTTCCTACTGTCAGTTGGCAGTGTAGTTTCGTTGCACGATAGGCAGAGATATTTATGACACAGATAGGTACCAAATCACATCTCGGTATATTTTTGGCCTACTTGTTGGTTGAACGACTTAGGCGTACATCGCGACTTCGGTGGAGAGTACAAGGAGATACCCAGATACGCATGATGATATGAAGACTCGGTGTGTAGCTAAGGTTAAATGACTTTATTAAAACCTATAAGAGGTAAGCCTCATGATTTTCACCTTTTGGGACGAAAAATGAAATTGTTGAGAGGTTGGAGTTAAGGGTGAATTTAATTCACGCGAGGTACGGACATATCTTTTAGTTGCGAATTTGCATCAATAAAAAAAGTAACAATAATATTAATAATAAAAGAATGGGTTATAAAAGAAATCGTTACGATTAGATACGTCAGGTTACGGGTGTACTTTGCTTTACTTTCAAGGACGAAAGTTCTTAAAATTTGGAATATTGTAACGGCCCAAAACATTAAACACCCACCCCAAGCGTAATTTAGTAGTTTTGCAAAATACACTAAATTGGTCCCACTATATAAATCAAATTGTAAACCTTAACCCCTTTGATTCACACACAAAAATTGAGAGAGAAAATGAGAGAAGACTTTTGTTTGGGGAATCGTGGTGGGTGTGATGCTTTGATGCTGAGGAAAACTCCATTGAAAGTAAACCCACCCTCTATACCCTTTCTTTTATTATGTAAATGAATCACAACTTGTGTTGCTTCAATAATGGTGGAAAACATAGTTTTTCTCTCCTTTTTGTTATAAATTTGTAAAATTTTGGTGGAGAACCCCAAGGAGGCAGTGCTGTCGGCATCGCCGAAGAAGTGCGACGACCGTTTAGGGCGGCTGACCCACCGCTGTTGGAGTAGAGTGGCGGCGGTGGACTACCACTACCAAAAGGAGGAGGGGGGCTCCTAGTGGGCCCCCCTCATGTGAGTTGTGCTCAACCAGGGGTCGTTTTTGGGCCCTGGACCAAATATATATATAATAAAAAATAAAATAAAATAAACTATACCATATTCATATATATGATATAAGATATATAAATATTTAATAGAAATAAATTTAATAAAAATAGAAATAGAAAAAATATTAATGGACTTTAGGACACACTACCGCACCCCTTAGGAGGGCTCCCGACAACGAAAAACTCACGGGACCCACACCACTGGACCAAAAGCAATTTTCTAATAAATTGAGAATTGAGTAACTTTTAAATGAGAATTGTGAATTAATGCGAATGAGTCTTAAATTTTATAGATTCGCAAAATGATTCATATAGAACCCCATGCACGTAAGAATCGTGAATGGAAATTGCGGCGAGTCGAGGTAAGTGGTGTGCTTCACTCAAGTATCAAATATGACATGTTATTAGATAATTTAGATTCATGATTTGAACTCAAGACTTGGGAATGAGTTGCACAATGCTATTGAATTGATTTTACTTATCTATGGGTTATATATGTGTTACACCAAAATTGGGGTTTCCTTCTCCTGGACAAAGAGATGGAATTATTTGCTCCAAAGTAAGGAGTTGGAGGACCCTCTCTTAGGTAAAGAGTTGGGATGATCTCTCCTGGCTAAGGAGATGGGGTTAAATTACTAAGGACGTGAGCACTAGTAAACTTCTCATGAAAACCTTAAACGATCTTGGTGCACATTCGGTAATGGCTTGGACGAACTTACGCTTGGTTTGATTGGACCATTGAGGGGACATAACTGCCATCGTGTTCACTAGTGATCTTCATCACCTCGAGAGTAGGAGAATCGGTCACCGGAATCAAGTTAATAACTAGTATTCATTGAATGGAACAACTACTTATAATTATTATTATTCTTTTATGGTATATCTCTTGTGGGCCTCTATGCATGAATGCTTAAATTTCATTAATGATTTTCAAACCTTTTTCTATTATGGTTTAATGCATATTGGAACTTATCTTAATTGAATAGAATGAATGATTTACACTTAATTATAGATATGAGTCTTATTTCCATGCTTTTTATTAAATACTTGATGACTTGATTTCAACTCCATGTTAGATATTGCATTTTTATTAAGAAGTACTTGTGTGTTTGATGTTTGAGTGAGGTGTTCCTCTTATTGAGCTATGTTGCCTCTTTTAGCTCACCCCACTTACTTTTCAGGTACATCCACACCGCGCCAAGGAAAATGAGATAGCTTAAAGTCTTTCCTTGCATTGTGAGTCTCGTATGCTCATATTATCTTGTTATTTGATTTTGAGAACTTATGAATTTGGATTGTAACTTAAGACATGTTGGGTAGTTTGAACCATTCATCGTCTTAATTAGAACTTATGAAAGCCATTTGGGATATCGTGAATTGAATAGACTTTTGAAAACCCATTTCATGGATCTTACTTTAATAGCTTTATGGATGATTTATTTCCTTGATTCCGAATTTATTAGGAAAAATTACATTCGAATTGCGAAATTTAATTTAAATTAGTTAAATAGGTTAGGTTTTTTTTTATTCGTTAAATAATGTATTTTGGTTTTTGAGAATGTGTTAATAGTGCGGGATAAATTCCACCCTCAGTCAACACAAATAGCGGATTCGGAGAATGTGCTATTTGTATAACATTAAATTGTCACATGGACACATGAATAACGCCTTTGAAGAAGGCGTTATCTTTGTTTATCATCTATGTGGATCCACGTGGATGCTCACATGGATCACCCTAATCGTTTGACACGAATAGTACATTTCAGAATGTGTTATTCGTGTTATTCACATCTACCCATCCACGTGGACATCCAAGTGGATTGATCCCAATAGATTAACATGAATAGCGCATTCTCCGAATGTGCTATTTATGTTAATCATTTTAAGGGGATCGACGTGGATTGATCCCAAAAGGTTAATACGAATAGTGCATTCTCCGAATGTGCTATTCATGTTAATCGTTTAGGGTGATCCACTTAGGCACCCACGAAGATCCATGTGGGAAAGAATAACACGACGTGTGATTCTTTCCTTCGAATCCAAGTGGGCATCCACGTGGACTGGGAAACACAAATAGTGCATTCTTCGAATGTGTTATCTGTGTAACCAAATCACACGCACTGATCACCATATACCCTCATCATCTCGATCCATAGAATGCAGAGAATATATTCTCTACGTCGTGTGGAGACTATATGTATTTTGTTAAAGGTTAGTAGGGTGTGTAGGTCACGGAAGGTTTGAATGAGGTGGGTGATGGTTAGTTCTCTATTTAATGGTGTTGGTGAAGGGGTTTAATTAGTAGAGTCTATTAAAGAGAGAAAGAGGCAAGAGAGAGAAAGAGTGACCAGAGATTTGGAGAAGGAGAAGAAGATGGATCAGTGAAGAAGGCTGTTGAAGATGAAGGAGGTCGCGTGATAGAGAGGAGGTCCAGAGACCGTTGGTGAGATCATAAGAAAGTGAAAGAGAAGGAAGTCCAGAGAGTATTGTTGGTGAGATCGTGAGAGAGTGAGGAAGAAAGGTAAGGGAGAAAGAGGTGAGATCATGAGAGAGTGAGAGAGAAATGCAATGGAGAAGGCAAGGGAGAAAAAGGTGAGATCGTGAGAGAGTGAGAGAGAAAGGCAAGGGAGAAAGATGTGAGATCGTGAGCCAACAAAATTTAGTCCATTTCAAGGAACCAGAGGTTTGCATTTTTTTTTATCAAGAAAGGCAAAACTCAAAGCTGTTACATTTTTTTTTCGATAAAAGCTGCCCCAAGAACTCCTACAGCCATTTAAATTGACCTAGCCAATGATTTTTTTGCAAGACAACATCAAGACAACAAAGGGTTAGCTAAAGAGAGAGGGTTGGCTAGAGAGAGTTTGATCATTTTTTGTTGCAGGAGGTGTTAGGTTAGGATTTCTTTTTGTTAAAGAATATTGTTTTACTTATTAATTTCTATTTAAACAAAAGAAGTAACTTTTTTTGCAGGGAATATTAAATTGAAGATCGAAAGAGGAGGAAAATAGTAAGTATAAAAATTTATTTTTTTTATTATTTTTTATTTGGTATTGTTAGTATTTTCCTATTATATAGTTACATAGGTTTTTAAAAAAATGATTATGTTGTTTATTGCATGGTATGTGTACTTTAATTGTGTTTTAAATTTTTTTTGGGTGCTTAAAAAACATCGTTTTACTACGTCATGTCCTATCTATGTGTACATATAGCATTTTGGAAAGACCATATATATATATATAGAGCATTCCTATAATATTTAAAGCCTCTGTGTCTTATGTTTTTTATCACACATTGTCCTATCTATGTGTATAGCATTATATATATGTATAGATGTAAAAGCAAAATATTAAACTATTAAATTAGGTGCATTTATGCTTAAAAAATAACTTTTTTAATATAAAGAAAATATTAGAATTAGCATAGCTTATTGCTTGTAGTAAAAAATAGAGACAATAATTGAGTGATAAAAAAATATATAAATGAACGCCGATACCAAATAAAATGGTTGCACCAAGAAAAATTTTTGTATGCACATTGCACATTTTAGCCAAATACTTGATAGCCTAAGATAAATGAATGATGCTTTTTTGTTGGAAAAAAAGATAAAGGAATGTTGTTAAACTTTTGTTCTTAACCGCAGACGAATGAACATGCTCTGTAGTTGCGCTATTAAGGCGATCCTATACATCAAAAAGTTCGATTGCGGTTCAAATCCCTAATTTTGTGACAATATTTTCACTTATACATATGTATAAAAGATCAATCGACTAGTTAATTTCATCAAGATTTCTTGAACTTTGATTAATTCTTATCATATATATAGATATAGCTAGGTATACATATAAAAAGTGTTCATATGTCTTTCTCTAATTAAATTAAATGGAATTAGAAATAAACCTAGTACTTGTTAGCTAGATATATATGTTGATATTCAGTAGTAGTGTTCATTTAAAGATTAAAAGTATAATTTAGGTGCATGATGTTGTAGTTAGCAATTAACACATGATTTTCAAATACCTAATGGATTATAAGTATATTATAGAGTTTTTTTTTTTTGAAAATATCCGAAAAGTTATGCATATTTAAAAGTTTTTACATACCTACATATATGAAAGAGCCAATTGCGGATCAAACAAATATATCATATGAATCTTAATATAAAGTTATCCTTTTATAAACTTTATAAAAAATGGATTCCATCGTATATAATTAAGTTTGGTCTCCTTTAGAAGAATAGATAATAGTGACTTACTGCACTTAAATATTTATTTTTGTCTACTTGCTCGATGAACCTCATTTAGAGATAAAAAATTTTTTGATTTGTATATATATATATATGGTGCTAAATATGAGACATGAATTAAGAATATGTAAAACTTTGATGCAATACATGCTCATTCTTAATTAGTTTAGTACTACTTATTCTTTAGGATGCAAATATGAGTTATTAATTGGTACATCATGCAGACGAATGAGTATGCTCTATAGTTGCGCAATTAAAGCAATCTTCTACATCAGAAAGTTCGATTGCACTTTAAACCCCCAATTTGATCAACTTTTCCGCTTAATGTATATGTAATCCTTTTACATCATCATTGTCCAATAAATTATGTAGGTCATGGAACATAGGACATCTCATTTCAATTTTATGTGTACAGTTAAATTGTAAACAGTATGAATGGCATGGCGTAAAACGCACCCCCATCGGCAGTGTCGATGCTAAAGTTTTGGACTAGTAGGCAACAATTGATAGATCACGTGTGTAACGCATTCGGTATCTCATCTACGGAGACTACAATTAGGATGACTTATCTTCATATGATAATCCTTCCCGGAGGTTCACAGTATTTTGTCCCCATATTGATGCAAAATGAGACATGATTCGACTTGATGTGGGCGACAGTGGCCAATCTACTATTAACTGCAAGAGTAGATATTTATTTAACATTTGAGTCAATCGACTCTTTTCAAAATCCTACAGTTCGTCCGCAACTAGTAGACGAAGATGTCGGCACATTAGACATTAGATCGATGATAAAAAGATTGCATATGCAATCACCACAAGGTGATGTCGCACAAGATGGGTTTGTTAGTCCAGTGCATGATGACATTAATGCCTCTAGTGACGATGACCCCAACTACGACGACGATAATGACACGGATGAGGACGTACGTCCCCCAGGGATGCTGAACCATCTGTCGATTGGGAAAACCTAAATGTTGTTACGGATGATGTGGCGGCCCCAAATTTCAGGCCTCCTTGGGACCCATCACTATGCATTTCACGTCACCAAGCCTTGCCACATCATGGCCCGCTTATCCTTGACGCCCCGTGACGTACCTGATTGCTTACACTCTTCTAGCTAACCTTACTAACGCTAATTGATCTTTACATAGGCATTAATGATTTAGTTAGCTATTTAATTAATTTATCTAGTTATATTACAATTTTACAGCGGAAGTCTTAAATTAGATAAGTTATGCAATATTTAACAATCCTAATTAATGGAAACAGTAAAAGATATCATGTATATATCAAGGCGAGATAAGTATAACAAAAGTTTAATATACTTGTAATCAGTGTTCTATGGTACCCAAAACTCAACAAAAGTAAAACAAATACATACTGATAACACACACGAGCCAGTTTCACAATCTCAGAGTTAGTCGTCTAGTTCCTCCTTGCCCTTGCCCTTGCTCGTCGAAGGATCTGCACTCACTCTCCCAACTAATACAGTGACGAGTCCAGTGAGTAAAATCCCAAGAGAAGTCCACACAATATTCATGAAATAAAACTGGTAATCTACGAGACATGCGAATATAACACTTGGCAATAGTATGTCATATTCCCATGAATGTAGGCAGTACACGACAAGCAAAATTAGTAACGTGAAATAAATAAACAGCATATACCAATTAAACCAGTTCAGAAATAGCATTAATCAATAAACATCCGTATATTCACAAGAAAACCTTGTCCTACACTAGCCAGTAATCGATAAATCAAATAGGAACCACTTATATACTTAAAGGCTCACAATGACTAAACCCCAACATCAGTAAACGGCATGGTCCCTTCCCGACGCTGTAACACATCAGGACCACCCTAATCCCTACCGACAATCGTAGATATATTCTACTGCCATTGACCTATGCATTATCCCAAGTAACCCATGCAAGTGATTTAGCCACAACCAATATATACGCAAACCAAAATAGGAGTGAAAACCCCTTGTGTGCCTACCAACGGTCACACATATAATTCAATACCGATAAAATAAACCATGAGTTCTATGAGGCATTCCAATGGGTTTACTCACCTTAATCTGCGTTCCGACTTCCCCGGACTCCCGAAATCTGACCCGACTAGCTCCCCGATACCTGAGCTACAGTCTCCTAAGTCCCTGAAGTCCAATTTTACCTATTTAGTATGATTATAGGTGTTTGGGTATGTATTTAAGTTAAAGATCCCAAGACAACCCTTTAAATTTAGTTTCCACCTGGCATTAGCGCGCTGATGGGTTTACTTAGCGTGCTAGGTGGAGTTAGCACGCTAGGGAATCTATCTAGCGCGCTATTTTTCTTCATTTTGAAAATTAGTTAAGTGCCTAGAATCATTATTGTACTAATAGGCTAGTTAGCGCGCTAATTACCCTCTGTAACATAATTCTCAACTTGAGAATTCTTGCCCCAAACTTCCCAATTAGCTACCTAGACCCATTTAACACTCTTTCCATACACAATTAACTCCAAAACAACAATTAGAACAACCTCAAAACAACAATTTGGCCAAATTCTTCAAATCCCATAAATTCACTTGTTTTCCCAAATTCTTCAAAACAACAATTCATGCTAAACCAACTATGAATTCTCTATGAAAATGGTCTATAAACATGTAATTTATCAAGTTTTCACTAAAAATCAGGGATCTAACCTTCAAACTTGCATTTCATCAAAGTTTCACAAAAAGTTGGTTCATTAGCAAGTGTAGAAGATGAAGATGATAATTACCTTGGTTTGATCTCTTGAATTGATCTCCAAAGTGCCAAATTTCCAGCTTGAGTTGCATTCTTCTTCCCTGGTTTTCTTTGATCTTGCATGGATTTGTAAGTGGTTTTCAATGAAATCCCACTAACTTTCTATTTACATGTTTTGTCTTGATCAAGTGTGTGTACGTATCCCGAGGATTATCTTGTGATTCATAAACATGTAACACACCCCTTAATGACTCCAATAGCACACTCATCTTCTAGTACTACTTATTATGATCATCTTAAGGTTCATCTTATGATCCTCATTATTTAATTCAAACTATATGTTTTTCATTATTCTTTTATGTACCTTACATTAAGCCTTATCATACAATGTGATTAGTGTTTCGATTGACCAATTTAACCAACTTATGATCTCACTAACCTTCGACTACCCGGCATCTCGACATACATTTCGAGGTAACCCATAGCCTATTATTTTATTTAGAATTTTCTTGGTCTATGGTCACATTACCCATTTTAGTTGATTAACTAGTCATCCTAACATGAATTAATTGAGTTTTCTAATGTACCCGTAGTTCGCCTACTCAATATTCGCATTAACACGCCTTTCGAAGTGAACACCTGTCACACTAACTCACCCGATAGCAACGTACACACATACGGTGAAATATAATAATAATAATAATGTTAAACACCACATATACATAACCATCATCCACCAATAATAAATTTCACCGGTTCTCGTGTCCAATCCAACCTAGCTTACCATGTAATGCTCGAATTACGACCATTAATCCCCAAGATTAATGCTAATCATAGTTTAATTAATTTTGGCCATTACAATTCTTCCCAACTAGGAGAGACTTCGTCCTTGAAATTTAAATCTCAAGTAAATTTGTGCATCTAACCTATCCTCATGTGACTAGACCTCACACCGTGATAGTACCCTTCTACAGTTTCTTGAACACCTCCACTACTCCTATCGTAAGGAACATAGTGTTACCTGAGACATGGCGCATGTTGCCGAGGTGGTCAAAATCAGTCACTCTCTTTCCAACATCCCCGCAACCTATTCTCGGTTCGATTTATGTGTTCAAGTTTCTCTAACCTAGTTATCTAACACCAGTAACTGTAAACATCTCCTATCATGTATCCCAACATAATAGTCCTAACGAACCATCACATACCATGACAATCTCATGCCATGCCATAACCTACCTTAGTTTACCATGACAATCCCATGCCATGCCTCGACCAACTCTTACTCACCATGACAATCCCATGTCATGCTACGACCTATCCTTCCTCACCATGACAATCCCATGCCATGCTACAACCTATGACATTCCCATGTCATAACACAATAATATACCATCAAACCACTATGATCTACCATGGTACCATCATAGTACCACCATACATGCATGAACTGAAACCGTAATTATTAAGAATTTAGAATAATCATATAACATGAACCCACTGATGGGACATCTCCTGGCTTGGCTCAATCGCCACGTGCACCGGCTCACGAGTCTGCACCGATGTCACCACTGCTGGAGTCACCGATCTTCGTGAACAGTTCCTCTTGACTTGACCCTCCTGTGTACATCGCCAACATGTAATCCTCCATCTCTGTCCTACCCGTTGACTCACTGACTAGTGGCCCTGACCCTGTGATCTCCAGTCTTTCGCTCCCTGGTCCTGAGTCTGCCTCTGCGGTGGTGCTGGTAATGCGGGTACAGTATAAGCTTTAGCTGCTCGATCATCATCCTTACGGCCTCGACCTTTCTGTCCATCCTCTGTGTCATCCTGATCTCTCGGTCTCTCTTGCCCAAAACTCTATCCAATTTGTCTCTCTGAGTCGGTGAATGAACGCATGTCGACCCTCTGCATCAAATATGTTTGAATAGTCGATGGAACTGTCATCGGAGCTACTATTGTCTCAGTCGTGCTCTGTACTTGGGCGGTAGTGAGTGATGCAATCGCTGTTATCTTTGCGCGCATCATATCCATCAATAGCTCAAACTGTTTATCATGAGTTGCTAATCGTGCGGCTACTACCGAATCCAAACCCTCATTTCCAATCTGGTCATTCGTTTGACCAACGTCTGTAGTAAGGGAGTCGGTTGGCCATCCATCATGATCTGCATCGAAACATATGCACCGGATCAGCTTTCGTATACGTGTATATAATATATACAATCAAAACATAACAAGTATATAATCCCTATCACTACCCAACTCATATTTGCTTCCCAATTAAGGTTCTAAGTCTGGATCATCGGGTTTCCACATCTAAGGTTTGTTTGTTTAAGTTTTAATATCTTTCCTTTAAATTTTCATCTTAGGCCCTATCGACCTCGCTCTAACTACGCGTCCTCCCCTAGACTCGACCTCGCTCTAATACCAAACTGTGGCGGCCCCAAATTTCCAGCCGCCTTCGGACCTGCCATGTTCCAATTCATGTCACCAAGCCTTGCCACGTCATCGCTCGCTTATCCCTGACTCCCCGTGACCTACCTGATTGCTTACATTTTTTAAGCTAACCCTTGTTACACTAATTGATCTTTACATAGGCATTAATGATTTAGTTAACTATTTAATTAATTTATCAAGTTATATTACAATTTTATAGCGAAAGTCTTAAATTAAATAAGTTATCAGTATTTAGCAATACTAAGTAGTGGAAAACCTGGCAAAATATACCATGTCTATATCAAGGCGAAATGAGTATAACAAAAGTTCTATTTACATGTAATCAGTGTTCTATGGTCCCCAAAATCCAACAAAGTAAAACAAATACATATTGATAGCACACACGAGTTGGCTCCACAATCTCAGAGGTAGTCGCTCAGTACCTCCTTGCCCTTGCCTTGCTCGTCGAAGGATTTGCACTCAGTCACCCAACAAATACAATGACAAGTCCAATGAGTAAATCTCAAGAGAAGTCCATGCAATATTCATGAAATAAAACTAGTAATCTACGAGACATGCGAATATAATACCTGGCAAAAGTATGTTATATTCTCATTAATGTAGGCAGCACACGACAAGCAAAATCAGTAGCGTGAAATAAATAAACAACATATACCAATTAAACCAGTTCAGAAATAAAGCATTAATCAATAAACATCCATATATTCACGAGAAAACCATGACCTACACCAGCTAGCGATCGATAAATCAAATTTTATGAGGCATTCCAATGGGTTTACTCACCTTAATCCGTGCTATGACTTCCTCAGACTCCCGAAATCCGACTCGACTAGCTCCCCAATACCTGAGCTACGGTCCCCTAAGTCCCCGAAGTCCAATTTTACCTATTTAGTATGATTATAAGTGTTTGGGTATGTATTTAAGTCAAAAATCTCAAAACAGCCCTTTAAATTTAGTTTCTATCTTGCATTAGCGCGTTAATGGGTTTACTTAGCGCGCTAGGTAGAGTTAGCACGCTAGGGGATCTATCTAGCGTGGTAGTGTTCTTCATTTTGAAAAACAATTAAGTGCCCAGAATCATTAGCGCACTAATTACCCTCTGTAATAGAATTCTATCTCAAACTTCCCAATTAGCTACCTAGACCCATTTAACACTCTCCATACACAATTAACTCCAAAACAACAATTAGAACAACCTCAGAACAACAATTTGATCAAATTCTTCAAATCCCATAAATTTACTTATTTTCCCAAATTCTTCAAAACACCAATTCAACCTAAGCCAACTGTGAATTCTATATGAAAATGATCTATAAACATGTAATATATCAAGTTTTCACTAAAAATCAGGGATCTAACCCTCAAACTTGCGTTTCATCAAAATTTCACAAAAATGGGTTCATTAGCAAGTGTAGAAGATGAAGATGATGATTACCTTGGTTTGATCTGTAGAATTGATCTCCGACGTGCCAAATTTCCAACTTGAATTGCCATCTTCTTCCCTGGTTTTCTCTGATCATGCATGGATTTGTAAGTGGTTTTCAATGAAATCCCACTAACTTTCTTTTTATATGTTTTGTCATGATCAAGTGTGCGTACGCATCCCGAAGATTATCTTGTGGTTCATAAACATGCTATAACACACCCCTTAATGACTCCAATAGCACAATCATCTCCAAGTACTACTCATTCTGATCATCTTGAGGTCCATCTTATGATCCTCATTATTTAAGTCAAACTATAGGCTATTCATTATTAATTTATGTACCTTACATTAAGCCTTATCATAACATGTGATTAGTGTTTCTATTAACCAATCTAACCAACTTACAGTCTCACTAACCTCCGACTACCCAGTACCTGGTGCCCCGCGTCTTAACACACATTTTGAGGTAACCTCATAGCCTTTTGTTTTATTTTGAATTTTCTTGGCCTATGGTCACATTACCTATTTTAATTGATTAACTAGTCACCCTAACATGAATTAGTTGAGTTTCCAAGTGTACCCGTAGTTCGCCTATTCAATATCTGCGTTGACACGCCTTTCGAGGTGAACACCCATCACATTAACACTCCCGATAGCAACGTACACACATGCGGTGCAATATAATAATAATAATTTTTAACACCACATATACACACCATCATCCATAAATAATATATTTCCTCATTTCTCGTGTCCGATCCAACCGAGCTTACCACGTAACGCCCGAGGTTAACAATAATTCTAGTTTAATTAATTTGGGTCGTTACAGATGACATAAGTTATAAACCCCCTGGTGCGGAAAACATTCAAAATGATGAGCGATTTGCTATCGATGAAAAGAACTTCATGGAGGAAGCAAATGATGATGAAGTTCACCAACCGTTGCCTGTATATAATGAAATCGATTGGGAGGTGGCTAACTCCACTGCGACCCAACATTCTCATCAACATACTGGGTGGGACATGTCTAATTTTGAGTTAGAAAGAGAAAGGTGCTTTGACAATAAAAAAGACTTACAACATGTCGCTAAATGTGGCATGTTAATAAACGTTGTCAATATCATGTGATAGAGTCGACTACAACTCTCTGGGCGATCAAATGCAGAAGTGCGCAAGACGGGTGCATGTGATGTCTTCATGCTTGTTTGCAAAAGAAACCCCAATTATAGGAGATAACGCAATTAGATGAGCCGCACAACTATATAAATCTCGACGTATAACACGGTCATACCCAACTTGACGCCAACATGCTTGTGCGAAAAATCTAAAGTGTTGTCCAGATAGATCAGGCAATAGCTTTCAAGGCCTTAGTACAAATAATCAAATGAAAATACAGACACAAAGTAAACTATAAGAGAATGCGGGATGCCAAAAGGAAGGCAGTTGCAAATGCATTTGGAGATTGGGATGCGTCATACACTAGATTGCTAAGATAGTTGGCGATTGTTAAGAATAAAAGTCCTGGGGCAAAATCGAGTGGTCACATAGACAATGGGTTACTAATGAGATAAGGACAGAGCATTCTCAATTTCATTGTGTGTTTTTCACATTCGAATTATCAATCGAAGCTTTCAAGTTTTGCAAGGCTCTTTTACAGATTGACGCAACTTTATTATATGGCAAATATAGTGGTAAGCTAATGATTGCCATCTCTGTCGCTGATAATGGGCACATACTACCAGTTGCATTTGCCGTTGCAGAAATTGAATTTATAGATTCATAGGGATGATTTTTGAGGATGTTGCCTAAACACGTGACGGATAGAGAAGGTATTTGTCTTATTTCTCATCGTCACCCTAGCATCTGGAGGCGATCAACACATCGGCCAATGGTTTTTGTCCCCCAAAAGGATACCACCATAATTACCTACGACACTTGGTTAGTAATTTCAACACCCATTTCAAAAGTGAACCTTTAAAAAACCTCCTTTCTCGAGCAGCTGCTCAACATCAAGAACGAAGATTTAATGCGTGCATAGAGCGTTTTGCATACTTATCATCATGAAGTCCTCAATCTGTGCAATATGTCAATGTCATCCCTAAAGAACTATGGACTAATCGCATGACGGAGGCATGTGGTACGGATAGATGACTTTTAACGGTATTGGTATGTATGAAATGCAACTTTCGTTTCGCATTCGACGATTTAGTGATCTTTGACATAATATTACTTACACGAATTTATTTCTCAATTATAGAGTGTTTTAACGGTGTATTGAAGGAGGCATGATTCTTGTCAATAACAATGATGGCTTAAATGATTTACTACAGATTAGAGACATACCATGATCGACGCTGACAGGAGATCAATGAAGCAATCTATAACTGCCTCTCCTACACAAAATATGTCACGAATAAACTCACACATTATGAACAATCTGCAAGGTGGCATCAAGTCAATTTTATAAATCGTGACGTAAGTTAGTTTGAGGTGCTGACTGGACGACATGGAGATCGCATGCATAAAGGCAATAATACCCAAGACGCTTTCCTGAAGGACCGGACGTGCAGTTGCAATAAATGGCAATCGTTTGGTTTCCCTTGCTCATACGTGTTAGCTATATGTGCCATTTTTGAGGGAACTACTCACAATTCGTTGAGCCATACTACAGGATGGATGTGTACGTGCAATGTTACTCCTTTAATTTCAAAGGCATCCTAGATGAGAAGTATTGGCCGACTTTTGCAATGAAAACCCTGCTGGACCCAAGGTGCATATGTGGCCGAGGGAGACCCAAGGGAAAGCGAAGGCAAAACGAGATGGATCTTTCTAATGTTTCGAACACCTTGCGATGTGGCATATGTCATCGAAAAGGACATAGACGAACAACATGTCCTAATAGAGACCATGATCGAGTCCTTACTAGGAAGAACAGATGCGGTATTTGTCGTGCAGAGGATCATAAAAAAAAATTGTCTAACCAGAGCTCAACCTTTCAATCCAAACGAATAGTCATTTTTTTATTTTGTTTGTAATTGGCGTAAGTTGGTAATTTGATTACATGGATACTTTCGAAGTATCCGAAAATGTTATGTCATGAAGTGTTTAGGTATTCATTATTTTTCTTAACCCATATTAATGAATTGTTGTGACTTTCCAAACAACACGACTAGTTTTCTTAAATCACTCAATTGTAGTTTGTACACCAATGGATTCAGGTCTATCGGATCCTTCACTTTTATATCTCCAATCTATGCACACATCCTCGCAAGCTTGGAGGAGTTAGGTAAACTTTTTAAGATATATACATCCAATGTTTATGCACAAATGTGTATAATATATATATTGACTAAAATATTTTTAATTAGAAGGTGTACGAAACATTGTGTGTGCGTCGAAGATGAGGTGTTGTTGATTGAATGGTGCAATACCATTCTCGAATGATCCCATATCTACGTTCCAATGGGTTCTACTGGATTTCACGTGTATCATTTTTTGCCTTGATTGGGCTTTGATTACTGCATTCGTTGAGAGATGGCAACTAGACAGACATACATTTTGCATTCAATGTGATAAGTGCATAATTACACTCCAGGACGTGCAGGTATAGCTCGGCTTACCTATCGAAGGTATGCCTTTGATAGGAACCACCGATACAAACTATATTGAGGTGTGTGAGAGGCTACTTGGTGGAATTCCTGTTGGAGATGACATTATTGGAAATTGACTTAATTACGTCAGACTAGTTGCAGCTCATTACACATTACTATTACGTCATACAGATATGTTATGTATATGTCCAGGATGTGGCGAAGTATGCAGGATTAATATGGTACGCGCTTACAGTTTAGCACAACCTTTCACCCTCAGACTGATGGGCACATTGAGAGGTTGATTCAAACTCTCGAGGATATGCTCAGCGCTTGTGTACTTGAGTTTGGCGGATCACGAGAGGAGTACCTACCGTTATTTGAGTTTGCATACAACAACAATTATCAGGCTAGCATTGAGATGATGCCATTTGAGGCATTATATGGCAGATCGTGTCATTCACCATCTTATTGGGCTGAGCCAGAGGACCGAAAGTTGATAAGACCTGAAATTGTTATTAATCACATAAAGAAGGTACGACAAATTCTCCAGAGGCTCAAGGGATCCTAGGAGAGGCAGAAAAAGTATGCAGACACATATCGCAGTGATCTCACTTATGACGAGGGAGCTTTTGTGTATTTAAAGGTTTCTTCTCAGAAGGGTGTTCACAGATTTGGTTTGAAAGGTAAGTTAGCACCGAGATTCATCAGGCCTTTCAAGATCAAACGACAAGTTAAAAAGGTTGCTTATGAGCTTGAGTTACCTCCATAGATGTCAGTTATTCATCTAGTCTTCTATATTTCCATGTTTTGACTAGCTAAGTTGAAGGCAGACATACGACCAACAGTTGACTTGAGCCGATTGATTTGAGCGAGGACATATCATATGAAGAGAAGCCAGTACAGATCTTAGACCAGAAGGTACATCAGTTGAGAGGCAAGTCTATTCCGAATATGTTAATCAAGTGGTAGTTCCATGGAGACTTGAAACTCACTTGGGAACGAGAAGACTATATGCGAGATAGAGTTCTGTACCTTTTTGAACATATATAACTTTAGTTAATGTTTAATTTCGAGGACAAAATTCCCATTAGTTGGGAAGAATTGTCATGATCTGAATTTCTAATCCGAAGTTTAATCTCTTAATCAGGATCAGTGACCAATGACGTGGGACGTGCATCGAGATACGTGTCATGACCGAGGCGATATGGCCGAGGTATATGTTATATTTGTCGTGGTGTATGTCTAGTGTATTGTATATGTGTAGACTACTAAGTCACTCCTATTTATGTTTAGGTGTCGAGATGTAAGTGGAGATGCGCCTTAAGATGCGTGTCAGCTTGGGACCAAGGTAGATAGTGATATGGTAAGTTTTATTAAGATTTTATAAAGCTTTTATAGTGATTTAAATGTAGCTATGGTTGATTATGTATTAAATGTACCTAAGTTAGCTTTTGAAAATAATATCCAGTTGATGTTCATCTAGATACGTATTGACACATCTAGAAACCAATTGAGTTACTCATTGGTGTCACTTAGCATAAGTTAGTGGAGAGTAAGTGGGACATGTGTCAATGAGTGTGCCACTAGATAGGTCTCGAGATACGTGTGCACATGAGGATCAATGGCTATTAATCAACCATATCCAATTCATATAAATATATAGAGATCAACACATACAATCAAACCCTCTTCATTTCATTTGCTTAACTTGGAAGCAAAGCTTGCTGGAGAGAAGGAGAGGTTGCTGGAGGAAGAAAAAGATCAGCAATAGGTGGTTTGAATGTGTAGGTATTAATTAAGCTAGGTGTTCATCAAGTTAGGTACACATATCTCTATTTATGTTTGAAACCAGTTCTGATTTTTTTGGCCATTTTTAGAGGTTAGATGATTAAGTCTTTGAAATTGGTTGATATATTTGGACTTGACGATGGACTAACTAAGGAAAGGGTAAGGGGTCACTTAGTTCAGTCCATAGTTTGTGTGATTAGCTAATCCGTTGCATTATCTAATCATGCGAAGTGAACAACGGATTACATCTAATCCAATGGATTAGTTAAGCAGTCATGCGAACCAAACACACCATTAAGGTTGTGACAAAAGAAAAAAGAAATCCAATCGAGATGGATAAAGGAGAGATAAATCCAATTGAGATATTTCACAAGATCCAAATTACTTGAAATTCATAGACCTTGACGTCATGATGAAGAATGTGATTAACATGCAAGTAATCAAGAGCCATGAGGAGGAGGTATTTCAAAAACTAATGTGGGTTTTTTTTTATTCAACAAATAGGTATGGTTTCTTTAAATTACAAAAATAATGTGTTTCTCATTTTGGGTAGGCGTTATTGAGGCTGACGTGGAGCTGATGGATCACATCGTATGAATAACGCATTGTCACAAGGAGTAATTATTTGACATACATGTTTTGTATAAATTACTCCTTTTGAGAAGGAGTTATTTGTTCAACCCAAAAAGTGTATGAATTACTCCTTTTGAGAAGGATTATTTGTTCTTACCCTAGTGAAAACAAGTTTCGATCCAAACATATCTCGAGGTGGATATGGACGACTCACACAACCCCATGCAACCCCATGCAAACCATGCAAGTATGCAACCTCATGCAAACCTATGTAAACCCATTCAAACCTCATGCTAACTATACAAATTGGGAACACTGAGATAGAGATAGAGAGACCGATGATAACATAATTACTAAAAATTAAAATAATAAGAAAATTTTGAAAAATAAGATCATTCCATGAAAAAAAAAACACCACTACATCAAAGAAACTCATACAGGTCTATCGACGATTACCGGGACGTTGACATTGCTGCTCTATGATGCAAACCGGACGTACTCTATGTCGAGTTGGACATTGTGATTATACATCCGGTTGAGTTTGTTGAGGTTGTTAATCTTCACTAGAACAATTTAGGCTTTTAATAGCACCTAATTCATAGAGGTTTTTAAGTAACCCCTATGTATTAAGCGATTAAGCTTTTTATAGCACCTAATTCATAAGGGTTTTTAATGACCTCTATGTATTAGGCTATTAAAACTCAAAACCTCTCTCATTGACTTGCTCCCATCGGTTTGCTTAGTCTCCGCCATTTCTAGGGTTTGCTCCAACCATTTCTCTCAATTCTTCTATGTCTCGCGCGAGCAATCGATTGACTCTTCTTCATCTCTCTCAATTCCATCTCTAATCGTCTCTGCCATTTCTCAAATCACCGCTCACCACCGTTCCGCCTCCCCCTCCGCCTCCGCCTCGCCTCTTCTGCTCCAGATCAGACCGCACTGCCGAGGTTTCTTTCACTGTACATGCATCTCTCTCATTTCGATTTCGCACTCCTCGCATCACTCGCTTCAACTATTGTTACTCAATTTGAGGATTTTTTCATTGTACATGCACAGGTTTCGGATGGAGCTCCAAAAGGTCCGTCTATCATTGGAGATCTTCTCGATTATTTGAACGAGTAGTGGACTCAATATCATGCCACTGGTGCGATTTCTGCTCCGATTTCTTCAATTTTGGTGTTCATGTTGATGTTTCTGCAGATTTCATTCAGTTTTTAGTTGTTGATGATGATTTCTTGTGTGCAAATGCTTATTTTGAGTGTAATTCAGTTCAACTTCAATTCAAATTGTTTTGTGATTTCGTTCCTTGAAATGAGCTCCAATGGATTTGCTTTGTCCTATATATTGTAGTACTTGTCTTTAACATGATTTCGTTCCTTAAAACACATATTAACTTAATTTCCCTCTCCTTCAATTAACAATAGTTCATTGCTTTCTGATTGTTCAAGGTCCCTTACTTATTTTATTCATTTAATTCTCTTTTTGTAATTGCAGTGACTAGGTGGTGACATATTTAACAAAATTATATCTAGCCATGCTACGTTCATTGCTTTATGTAGATGAGACTCTTCATGCAAGATGTCGCAGTACGATACTGCTTATCCATTGGATCTAAAGTAGTATTGTAGTAACTATCATTTTAGACATGTCAGATGTACCAATTTGCTTCACTTCGTGGCCACATCATCTGAGTTGGGCTCAATGTTTCTACCACTTCATGAACAATAATAACAATGAAGCAAAGATATATGTACTAAGTAACATATATATAATTATTAATTAGGCGACAAAAGTATATTGGCCACCTCATTAATGTATAACGATATATAAATTTAATGAAAATATTTATTTTATAATATTTAATCGATCGTTATATATAAAAGGTATGTACATGTATATGTTAGTACACAGAGCATGTCGACCATTTAGAGAAACTGCATGTGACGGGAACCATTTATCACTATCAAATCAATGTACAAGATCAAGAGGGAACCATTTATTTCATTAAATTAGTGCCACTTTCAAGGGAATCTCATCTAGATAGCCACACCTCCATCGCATACGTCAACTCTTCTCTTATATTAAGGAAAACTGAGGGACTAATCAGGTCCACCATCAGTTCGGTGTCAACGGTGGTGGCTCCGATACCCTTGCCTATCAAAAAGAATAAATTAATTAAGTTAGTTCTAATAACAATTACCAGTACTTTGACTTAAAAAAACTAATAATAATAACAGTAACAATTACTAGTAGTACTAGTGAAGCTATTTCATTTCGTACTAGCTTTTTTATATCAATTTCAAGGAATCCACAAGACAGACAGACTCATGATGGTGATCATGATAATGGCGGTTGCTACTAATTGTAGGACCACACTCATCCCACACATCCACCACTCTCTATATTGTGCGTATATAACACACACCACGAAGCACAATGGCTGATGTGGCATGCGGGCCCAATACCAAAGTGGGGTGTTGGGGGTGCTAGAATATCACTTGCCTTTTGATTATATGTTTCATTCTATTAGAGTGCATATGGTTCAATCTTGTGCATTCCAACTAGGGATACAAATTGGGAGGGTAGGGGATGGAGACCCATCTCCATCCTCATTCCCGCTTAAGAATTCATCTCCATCCTCATACCCATCCCCATGCGAGGATAAATTTTCATCCCCGTCCACATACCCGTCTAATCCCTACGGAGATGAGGAATCTCCGTGAGGAAGATTTTTTCCCCATATAATTTTCCATGAATCCTTAGAGAAATATTTCTCCCCACTTAGTTTTTCTCAAAAAAGAATTATAAAAAGTAAGGTGTCAAAGACACATACATTGTATATGTGTATTGGTATTTTTAAATAATATTTATACACATAATATACATATGTCTATCGCTAGCATATGCATATAGTTAATGTAGTTAGGTAATTTGTACAATAAAGTTTTGCAATTTTTTTATATGATTCTAAATTTGTAAAATGTAAATATAGTTGCAATTAATTCAAAACAAAATATATAATTAATGTAGTTTGGTAGTAAAATTATTTTATTTACATAACTAAATAAGTTAAAATTATAAATCTCGTTAGATTTTGTTATGTATATCACTAGTGTTTTGAGGTAGAAACCATGGAATATTGATTAATTGTTTTAGTTTAGATACATAATTTAAATGAAGGCAGCGAAGATTACACAATTACTATGACAATAATAATCTTAAAAAGACATTTGATTTTTGATTTATTTAAATTAAACATCATATTTGTCATATGATTTAATTATTCTCGCGACCGTAGCGAGCGGTGTGACGGCCCTGCCGCCCCGGGGTGACGTGTCTCCGTGTACTCCTTGCCAGGTAGGCCCAACTACACGTGTTCGCCACCTGCCTGTCCACCTCTTGTCTCAGAATTCGTGTCCACATGTGTTTTATCAAATTAGTTAGTGGGTTATCAGTATTTGCTTAACTTATACTCCTTAAGTAGTTAAAAGATTATTCTAATGTCTAACGATACTAGTGGGTTGTATCTTACAAGTTAACACATATATCAGCGGAAGGCTTAATTGATACATTTGGTAAGTAATTTAGTATGGTAAACATTATTAATAAGAGCAAATCCTACTGTGGAAAACCCAAAAAAGTATTATGTATATAAGCAACGGGGTATATAAAATGTATTGTGTCATTACAAGTCTCCCAATACCCAAAATAATACAAAATATCAAAATAAGCACGTATTAGTAGGTCCTCGAAGGCGGGCAATAAGATGCAATCGCCTAGGATCCCCTTGCCCCTACTGGTACTAGGATTTGCACTCCATCATCACAACAAGACATATGACGAGTACAGTAAGTAAAATCCTAAGGAACCTCTCTGAGCATTCGCATAATAAAGTAAATGAAATGCAAGAAGGACTGTCAAGTAAACATGCAAAATGTAAACAGGCAATTGTAAATGGTTCATCGCATGAATAAATAACATATAAGCTAACAGATGTGTGTGCTTGCTCCAGATGGGCTAGACAATACTTTGGGTCACCAAGTTCCCACCAGTGGTCGCGCCCAACTGGCCCGACACTTAGTCCCCGCGGTGCTGGCCAAATCGATTGAGTCACTGACACGTGTGTCATAGGTCGCAAAACAGTTTGACTATCAATCCCACTCCTACTCGATGCGTTCACTACGGCGCTCGCTTTCCCAGGGTGATACTCAATAGCGAAGTCGTAATCCTTCAACAGCTCAAGCCATCTCCTCTGGCGTATATTCAAATCCCTCTAAGTGAATATGTAGCGTAAACTCTGGTGATCTATATACAATATAAATCTCTCTTCGTAGAGATAGTGCCTCCAAGCTTTTAATGCAAAAACGATTGTTGCAAGCTCTTGGTCATGCACTGGATAATTTCCTTTATGGGGTCTCAACCGTCTAGAAAGATAGGCAAATGTTCTACCATCTTGCATCAACACGCATCCAAGACCAATACCTGACGCATCCGTATAAACAGTCAAAGTTTTTTCCTGCTCTGGCAATGTCAATACTGGTGCGAAATTCAACCTCCTTTTTAGCGCACAAAAGGCCTACTCACACTCCTCTAAACAATCAAACTTAACATCCTTCTTAGTCAGTCTCGTCATCGGCGTTGCAATCGAAGAAAAATCCTGCATAAGTTGCTGGTAGTATCCTGCAAGTCCGAGAAAATTTTATATATCAGCAACAGGCTCAGGTGTCCTCCAATCAATGGTAGCCCGAATCTTCTCTGAATCCATAAAGATACCCTAGTCACTGATGACGTGTCCTATAAATCTCACTGCACTTAGCCAAAAGTCACACTTACTGAACTAGACGTACAATTTATGCTCTCTCAGTGTTGTCAAACCTGCCCTGAGATGTCTCTCATGGTCCTCACGAGTCATGTTGTAGATCAAGATGTCATCGATGAAGACTATGACAAATCTGTCCAAATATGGTCTCAAGACTTCGTGCATTAAATCCATGAAAATCGTCGGGACGTTAGTCATCCTAATGGCATGACTGTGAACTCGAATAGCTCGTACCTAGTGCTGAAAGCGGTCTTCTTGATATCCTCCTCTCGAATCCTCAACTGATGATAACCTGAGCGAAGGTCAATCTTTGAGTAGAATATGGCACTCGCTATTGATCGAACATATCATTTATCCTAGGTAGTGGGTAACAGTTCCTAACTGTCACCTGATTCAGCTTCCTATAGTCTATGCACATCCTCATCGAACCATCCTTCTTCTTTACAAACAACACTGGAGCTCCCCAAGGTAACATACTAGGGTGAATGAAACCCTTCTCCAATAACTTATCCAACTGTCGTCTAACCTCCTCCTGCTCCGATGGTGACATCATATATGGTCTACTGGCGATCGGCTGCATCCCTGGTATCAACTCAATGATAAACTCAACAGCTCATAGCGGTGGCAATCCTGGTAGGTCATCTGGAAATACGTCAACAAAATCTCTAACTACTGAAACGTCCTTAATCCTGACATATGTCCTAACCTTCGACTCAACTACCGCTGCAAATGCCTCAATCTCCTGCGCTGTAGCTAGTCAGCCTCTAGTGATATGTAATTCAATTGCGGATCCAGCTAGTGAGAACTCCAGTATCCTAGGAATACGAAACTCTATCCTTTTAACATAACAATCTATCCGTGCATGATACGGTAACTACCAATCCAACCCGAGAAGCGTGTCAAACTCCAAGTACTCTAATACTCGAATATCAGCTGGTAAGTGATGTCCCTCAACCTCTATCATCACATCCCTACATATCCGGTTAGGGTATATATTGTCCCTAGAGGTCGTACTAAGGACAAGGTGTGTGTCTAGTGTCAGTGTATCTAACCCTAACTCTCCAACAATACGCCTAGTAATAAATGATAAAGTACTACCAGAATCAAACATAGGATGCATGGTCTACCAAAAATACACATCATACCCTTGACGAGCTGTCTGGTTGCCTCGCCATCCGGCTGTGCTACTGCATGAGCTCTCTCTAGCCTGTTCTGGCTCTCGACGCGGCGACGTTGGTGCCCTGCAGTCTATCCTTAAGTGTCCCCTCTGACGGCTCATTTTATTAACCTCGTTATTCATCTCATAATTTCAGACATGGATGCCAGTTCAGATCCACGTGGATGCCGCGGGTAGGGTAGGACATACGTCGACCTAGGTACACTAGTTAAGTTTGTGTTGGATTACTTATTTGTGATGCATTTCATAATTTTATTTGTTAATACATCGCATGTGTGTATGTTGAATAGCGATATCGTGCGAGGGTGTGTGACGGGTAGTTGCCTCGAAGTGCGTGTTAATGCGAGTATCCAGAGGCGAAGTATAAGTACGCTAGAAAAACTCAACAACCTTACATAAATATGACAAAGTTATTTAATTGAACTGGGTAATGTAACCATAGGCTAACTATATTGAAATTTAAGTAATAGACTATGACGCGCCTCAAAATGCATGTCGAGACGCAGGGTACCGGATACCGGGTAGCCGAAGGTTAGTGGGATCATGAGTTGGTTAAATTGGATAAATAAAACACTAACCATATGGTTTTATAAAGCTTAATGTAATGTAAGAATCAATTAAATAAGCCAAGCCTATAGTTTGCACTCAATAATGAGGACCAAGAGATGGACATCTAGATGAGCATAGTGAGTAATACTAGGAAGGGAGTGTGTTATTGGAGTCACCAGTTGGTGTGGGAAAGCATGAAATGGGACTACAAGATAATCCTCGAGAGACATACACACACTTGATCAAGACCAAACATATATATAAGTTAGCGGAGTTTTTTATCAATCCACTCAAACTTTCCTCATGCAATCTTAGAAAATCAGGGAGAGAGAGAGAGAGAGATAATTCAAGTTGGGAATTTACACATTAGAGACCAAATCAAGAGCTCAAACCAAGGTAATCATAATATTCATCTTCTCCACTCTCCAATGAACCCATTTTTGATTGAATTGAGTGAATTTGGATTTAATGGTTAAACCTTTGATTTTTGGTGAAACCTTGATGTATTACATGCTATTAGGTCATATTTATAGAGAATTTACCACTTGTTTAATTAGACTTGATGATTTTGATGAAATTGGAATGTTGTTGACAATGCATGAATTAGGAGAAATTTGGGTTAATTGGAGATTCTAGAGTGCTCTAATTGTTGTGTTGAAGTTAAATAATGTATGGAGAGCATGTTAAACTAGTAAGGTAGCGAATTGGAAGGGAATGACAAAATTCTCGATTTGAGAATTATGTCCCAAAGGATAGATAGCGCGCTACTTGGAACGGTTAGCGCTAATCATTCTGAGTTCCCAATTGTTCTTCGTCCTAAAGAACTGTAGCACGGTACCTGAATCCCATAGCGCCCTACCATCACCTAGCGCGCTGTGTACCCTTTAGCGTGCTAACAACATATTAAATATGGATTTAAAAGGTTGTTTTGGTAATTTTTCACTTAATACATGTCTAAACACTAGGAAATAACCTAAACCTATAAAACTTGGACTTTAGGGACTTGGGGGACCCTAGCTCGGTGTCGGGAGCTTGTCGGGTTGGATAAGGGAGTCCAAGGAGGTCAGAGAGCGGTTTGAGGTTTCTAAAACCCAACTGAAAAACTCTGAATATTTGATTATGTTTTCTATTTTCATTTCCATCATTTTCTTACTATTTCTACTACTCTATTTTGTTACTTAGACGTGGGTTGAGGTCACTCCTCCAGGTTTTCCTGGTTGTGTGCTCATGATGCACTGGATTGTAGTACGTGTGACACGGCCCTCAGTGAATGGAGACCTGAGCTTGCCCTTGGTGCACGTGTCGATAACTCAGTGGATTTGGCCAGCACCGTGAGGGACCAAGTGTCGGGCCAGTCGGTCGCGACCATTGGTGGGAACTTGGTGACTCGAAGTACAGTGGACACACATTTGTTAGCTTATTTGTTATTTATTCATGCGATGAGCCATTTATAGTTGCTTGTTTACATTCCACATGTTTATTTGACAATCGTTCTTACATTTCATTTACTTTATTATGAGAATGCTCAGAGGGGTTACTTGAGATTTTACTTACAGTACTCGTCATCTGTTTTTTGTGATGATGAAGTGCATATCCTAGTACCAATAGGGCAAGGGGATCCTAGGCAACTACATCTGATTGCTCGCCATCGAGGACCTACTAATACGTGCTTATTTTGATATTTTGTATTATTTTGGGTATTGGGAGACTTGTAATGACACAGTACATGTATATATACCCTATTTATGGTACTGTTGCTTATATACAAAGTACTTTTTTGGGTTTTCCACAGTGGGATTAGCTCTTATTAATAATGTTTACCATACTAAATTACTTACCAAATGTATCAATTAAGGCTTCATTTGATATATGTGTTAACTTATAAGATACAACCCACTAGTATGGTTAAGCATTAAAATAAACTTTTAACTACTTAAGGAGAATAAGTTAAGCAAAATACTGATAATCCACTAACTAATTTGATAAAATACACGTAGACACGAATTCTGAAACAAGAGGTGGACGGGCAGGTGGCGAACACGTGTAGTTGGGCCCACCTGGCAAGGAGCACACAGAGACACGTCACCCCAGGGCGCCAGAGTCGTCATTGTTGGTATCAGAGAATAGAGTTCTCGGAACTTGGGAATATAAAATGAAAGAGCATAAAATTTAATAAATAAACTTTAGTTGTGGAAACCCGATGTTATTGCCTTAGAACTTTAGTTGGGAAGTGATGTGAGTCGGGTAGAAATAGGGCTTATATACGTGTTATATTTCTATTTTATATATATGATATACATATATATACCGAGGCTGATCTGGAGCACGCTTCTCGATGCAGATTATGGATGGACAGTCAACTACGCCTCATGAAACTGGTCAGGCTAGTGATGCAGCTAGGGATTCCCCAGTTACAGCTAGTATAGAGGATCGACTCTCTGCTCAGGAGACTCAGATGGTCGAGGTACTACGCCTATTACGAGATCAGACTGCTGCACTAACGAACCTTGCTATAGCGGTTGCCATACCCAGAGAGCCAATAGTTGTTACCGTACCTACGGGGACAGCCGTCGCCCTAGTTATTCCCTAGATACCCGTTGGAATGGTAGCATCGGAGGCATAGATAGATAGAGCTACTACGGTTGTTGTTCCACTGGAGATGCCGACTCCTACGCCTCACCCATGACTACGGATTAGATTACTACTACCACTACTACCACTACTACATCGGGATTCATCTTGGCTCAAGAGGCGACGTTGTTGAGAAAGTTTCTGAAGTTCCAACAAGGTTTCTTTTATGGAAGTGGTGACCCCGAGGCTGCGGGGAAATGGATTGTATCTCATCAGCGTTTCCATAAGCTGATGAGTAATGATGAGAGTGTTCAGGCACGATTGTCGGGAGCACGTTTGAGAGGTCACGCCGCAGTATGGTGGACCACATATCAGGATACCCATCTAGAGCCGACGAAATGGGCTGA
Source organism: Stephania cephalantha (assembly GCA_039657325.1). Classification (NCBI taxonomy): domain Eukaryota; kingdom Viridiplantae; phylum Streptophyta; class Magnoliopsida; order Ranunculales; family Menispermaceae; genus Stephania; species Stephania cephalantha. The sequence goes on along the minus strand of CM077573.1, from coordinate 8,051,251 downwards.
GTTCAGGGTGTTGTTCTATGATCGGTACATACCTATGGAGGTGAGATTGAGACTGAGGGAGGAGTTCTTGACCCTGAGACAGGGTAACCGAACTTTGATGTAGTATATGAAGAGATTTCGGTACTAACTACCTACCTAAACTAAACTAAACTAACAACAAAACAAAACAAAACTAACAAAACAAAACTAACCAAACACACACCTTAACAACAAAGTTCAAAAAAATAAAATATTTTCTCAAAAAAAAAGGAAATAACAAATAAATTTTTAACATCAAGTTTAACAAAAACATTTAGTTACTCCTTAATTAACACTTCAACACAAATTCCCTCATCTAATCCAAAACCTAAAATTGAGTTAAACCTAAACTAAACTAACCTAACCTAAACAAAAACATAAAACTAACCAAAAATCATAAGATTAAAAACAAGTTAAACAAAAACATTTAACAAAAATTTAAATCATAAACCTCCAATTCACCTTCACCTTCACCTTCACCGTCACCTCCTCCCGTCGCCTCCTCCCGTCACCTCCTCCTTCTCCCGTCACCGTCACCTCCTCCTCCCTCCTCCTCTCCCATCACCGTCACCTCCTCATGTCGCCTCCTCCAGCCACCTCCTCATTCTCCCGTCACCGTCACCTCCTCCTTCTCCCACCTCCTTCTCCCGTCACCGTCACCTCCTCCCGTCACCTCCTCCTTCTCCCGTCACCGTCACCTCCTCCCTTCACCTCCTCCTTCTCCCGTCACCGTCACCTCCTCCGTCGCCTCCTCCAGCCACCTCCTCCTTCTCCCGTCACCGTCACCTCCTCCTTCTCCCACCTCCTTCTCCCGTCACCGTCACCTCCTCCCGTCACCTCCTCCTTCTCCCGTCGCCTCCTCCCGTCACCTCCTCCTTCTTCCATCACCTTCACCTCCTCCCGTCGCCTCCTCCCGTCACCTCCTCCTTCTCCCATCACCGTCACCTCCTCTCGTCGCCTCCTCCTTCTCCCGCCTCCTTCTCGGCGGCTGCTCGTCACCTCCCTCTCCTTCTCCTTCAACCCGTCACCACCTTCAACGTCGTCTCCTCTCTTTGGCCTCAACTCGCCGTCTGCCCCTCCCTTCCTTAAATACCAAACTGACCGCCCCCCTCCAAAACTCCCGTGACCTACCCTAAACCCTAACATCTACTACCACCGAGCCGAAACAGGAAACACATAGAATATATTCTCTGCGTTTCCTATTTCGGGAATAAGAACAGGGGTACACAAATTACGCCTTTTCAGAAGGCGCCATCTGTATACCTGAGTCTACGTGGGATGTCCACGTGTACCAGGAAACAAGAATAACGCCTTTTCAAAAGGTGCTATTCTTGTATCTCTTTTCCACGTGGACACCCGAATGCGCTATTCGTGTAAATAGCCTCCAACCAATCCACGTGGCCATCCACGTAGATGGATTATATCCTAATAACATGAATAACGCCTTTTGAAAAGGCGCTTTTCGTGTAATTTGTCCAACGTGGACCGGATACATGAATAGAGCCTTTTCAAAAGGCGCTATTCATGTGTCCACGTAGGCTGAGAAATTTTGCTCCCCTAATAGCGCATTTTCAAAAGGCGATATAGCCTATTTCTAGAATAAAAAAAACACACTTGTTTTGCTCATTTAAACTATTTTCTCCTGTACTTTTGTAATTTTTTCCAAACCTTGAGGTAGAGATGCAGTCCATTATCAGTTGGAGCCAGTTGTTGGAGAAGCCCATCTTAATCATTACTGCTTTAGTAAAACCTCATTTACCACTGTTGTAGGCTTTGCTCATGTGCAGTTTGAGCGCCAGATAACCCTTCTTTCATTTCTTTCTAGTGTGTAGTAAGTGTAGCATTTCAAAGGCCACCACAATGTTGTCTATTATCTATCAAAACTCTCGAGTCTATTTGCAAGAGTCGCATTCAATATCTTGTACAACACATTACTGAGACTTATAGGTCTAAAATCACCAACCACCTTAGCATTTCTCTTCTTGGGGATAAGAACAATAATAGTAGAACTTGATGCCTCTAATAGATTCACCATTATTTAGCACCCTTGGGCAAGTATTGGTCACCTCACTCCCAACAGTTCCCCAGTTCTTTTGATAGAAAGTTGCATGAAAACCATCAGGTCCAGGGGCTTTGTGAGGACCCATTCCAAAAATAGATGTTTCAATCTCTTCACTAGTGAAAAGTGTCCATAGTGTATCGATGTCAACCTCAATTAATTTGGCCTGAACCCCCTTACGGCCATGTTCATTGCCTTCTCATATGGGTTTATGGATTTGAATAGCTTTTTGAGGTAATCCTCTATGGCTTCACCATTCTCCTTAATCTTCGTAACCCATTGGTTGTGTGTCCTTAAGTTTACCAATGTGGTTTTTGGCCTTTCTCTGTTTAGCTTTAAGATGGAAATATCCCGTGTCCATGTCTCCTTCCTTGAGCCAATCAGCCCAAGATCTCTGCTTCCAACGTTCCTCTTCCAAATTAAGCAGTATTCTTAGTTTCATATCCTCTTTTTTTATCAAGTGCATTACCCCTGCTCTCCACTTTTCACATACAAGGATTCTAGCTATTTCTTCAATTTGTCTATGTTAAGTCGAATGTTCCCAAAATTTACGGCACCTCATGCCTGTGGAGATGATCCATAGTAGGCTAGTTTCATTTGCAGTCTCTCCATAGGATCTCTACATGTCCCGAAGGCCAGTTGTCACTTATGATTTGTGAACACTCTTCCTATTTTGTCCAATATGGTTCAAACCTGAACCTTTTCCCAAAATTAGGCCCGTCTCTCTCATCCTGGGGGTTGAGGAGGGAGAGTTGAATTGGTCTATAATCAGATCTAAAGAACACTATGTTGTGGACAGTTGCCTCTTGGAAGTGATCCTTCCAAGTTGCAATTGAGAAAAATCGATCCAGTCTTTGTTGGATATCTTTATCTCCCTCTCTTTTGTTATTCCAAGTCATTTATGGTCATTCGAACCCTAAATCTATAAGCATGCAGTGGTTTAAAGCACATTGAAACTCCATAACTGCGGAGATAGGTTTTTCGAGCCCCCTTCTTATCATACATACTTGTGATTTCATTGAAATCCCCTCCACGCACCCAAGGAAGAGAGGAGCTTGTCACCAATCTTTGTAATAATACCCATGAGTGCTGCTTGTGACGGCCTAAGCCTACGTGGACCCTCAAATCGGTCTCGCAAAATCAACGCAAGCCTAGTTAGTCTTCCTATGCATCATTATAAGTGAATTCATAATTTTTAGTTGAGTAATTAGTATTTTGCAAGTCTTACAAGTTAGCGGAAGCAATTAATAACTTAAATAACTTAACCTGTAAGAAGATAAAGTGTTGGACAACCTATGTGTGAAACCTATATATAAACAAGCCTGTATATCAAGTGACAAGTGTAGAGTGTATGCAAAAGCGATATACAATTCATAAGCATCTCTCAACCCCAAATAAGTATCCCAAGTGTGATAAATGACATATCAGTAATACAAAAAGTCAAAAACCTACAAAAGTGAGTAAGGGAGGGTCGCTCTGATACTAACTGTGATGGCCCCAGTTCTCCACAAATTGGGCCCTGCCCTGCTTAAACTACGTGGACCCTCGAGTCTATTTCCGCGAGATCAACGCAAGCTTAGTCGCTTTCCAATCTATCATTATCAGTTAATATGAAATTTTAAGTTGAGTTATTAATATTTTGCAAGTTTTACGAGTTAGCAAAAGCAATTGATAATTAAAATAACTCAATAATAAAGTAAAGGAGTTGAACAACATATATGCGAAACCCTGTATATATGTCAAACCTGTATATCAAGTGATAAGTGTAAGGTGGATGCAAAAATGATATACAAGTCATATATGTCTCTCAAACCCCAAAAAAAAATCCCAAGTGTGATAACACAATACATATATGTAATATAAACAATCAAAAACCTACAAAAGTGAGTAAGGGGGGCTGCTCTAATGTCCACATAGTAGATCGCCTAGTATTAGCACCTTACCCTTGCTTGACTGTGGATCTGCACTCACTCAAACACAAGAATGACAAGTCCAGTAAGTAAAAGCCAGTAGAATCTAAAAAGTGCTTCAAAATAGATAAAGCAGTCTAAAATTCATGCTGATAGAAAGAAAGCTATAAGGAATGCATGATAATAAGACTGAATAATGAAAGTACAACAAGAAATGCGTGTCAAAAAAATCAACTAGAGAGACTTCCAAGTAGTCCACGACCATCGAATGTTGGTGCAACAGGGTCGGGGTTATAGAGTTACGACAACGCCAAGCAGACTCGGGTCCTAGGACGCGGCAGCGCCTGCTGTACCTAGATCATTGCGAAGGAGGGATATCAATGGTGCCCCATATAAAACATAACTTATCCCGTCCAAACAATGCAGTGAATCGAGGTCATGACTCCAGTAGCTAGCCGACAACCACTCCATCAGATACACCTTCTTGACTCCCTTGGCTTTCGGACACTTATATCGAAGTAGGAATTCCTAGGAATGATAACAGTGCAATAATAATAGCATGAAAAGCTCAATGAATTACTGTACATTTCCTAACTAGTTTTACTTACCTTGGATCACGCTAACACGCACTCTTATAGCTCTGACACGCGTCCCAATAAACTCCCAGACGTCCGACTCTAGCTAGCTAGGTACCTAGTATCCATTTTGATTGGTTACACTTGTTTTAGAGTCATTGAGTTACACTTACAATCATTGTTTCTAATATGGTTCAGTTTTTATAATTGACTTGATTATTTTTAACTTAACCCTTTATTGTTCTCTTTAGACTATTAAGGGTTGTTATTTTGTGAGCAATATAACTTAGCAAATTCGTGCTTAACTCCCTTAGCTCAGTTACTCAATTTCGTCATGCATCTCGAGGCGCATCGGTCCATTTTCGACCTATTTATGTTTTATTCGACTTGGCTCAACTTTATTATTTACTTAGCTTAGGGTTTGTTATATAAATTGACAATTTGTGCCAATCCAATTTATCCCATTCAAATAAGTCTCGTACCCGCGTCACATCTATTTCGAAGTATTCCTTACTCGCATTTCGATGAAATCGGATCACTAACTAATTCAAAATTGATATTTTTGGTTATAAAATAGATACTACACACACCAAATACAAATAATATATCTCGGTGTTATCTCCCGAGGGTTGAACAAGTATATCACATCAGATAAAGTCCCTGCTAGAGTCCTGCGGTGACACATGGCGCGAGTTTGAATATTTGGGTCATTACTGCCTTCCCCACTAATAAGAATTTCATCCTCGAAATTGAAATAACTTAAAAGTAGAGCTTACTGAAATCAAAATAGGTCATGGAAGTGCTCGCGCATATAGGACTCCAACTCTCAGGTCAGTTCCTCATCCCCATGATGCTGCCACTTGACAAATATTGAGGGGATTTCCCTATTCCTCATTACCTTCACCTTACGATCCATTATTTGAATTAGCTACTCCTCATAGCTGATGTCCTCTCTAAGGTTTGTCTGGCTCAAATCCACCATCGGTCGCCTACCTCTTCTCGAACTATCCACCATCGGTCGCCTACCTCTTCTCGAACTATCCAATCTAAGCATCGAGATATGAAACACAGAGTGAATCTCGGCTAATTGTGGCAGTAGCTTTAACTCATATGCAACCTTGCTGACTCTCCTCTTGATCCTGAATGGATTGATGAACCAAGGTGTGAGCTTTCCTTTGATTTCAAATCTCTTGTGACCCTTTAAAGGTGATACATTCAAATACACATATGATCCCTCGTCATACTCTAACTCGCCGTGGTACTTGTCTTAGTATTTTCTCCGTCTCTCCTACGCACCCTTCAGACGTAGTCTGATTTATCGTATCTTCTCTATGTGATCCACTATAACCTCTAGCCCAATAGTTGTCACATCCATGGGCTCTGCCTAACATGATAGAGATTTGCACGACCTGCCGTAGAATGCCACAAATGGTGTCATTCCAATACTAGCTTAATAACTATTATTGTAAGCAAACTCACACAAATGAATATACTCCTACAATTAATCATTGCATTCTAGTACACACATACTCGACATGTCATCTAGTACGTGGATAAGTCGCTCTGACTGTCCATTAGTTTGTGGATGGTAGGCTGTACTCATAACTAACTACGTGCCAAACTGTACCTTCATACCCTGCCAAATATATGTCGTAAACTGTAACCCCATGTCAATCGACAATGGAACCTCGTGAAGTCAGGCTATCTCTCGCTCATACAAACTGGCCAACCTATCTACTTGATGTGTAGTAGAAATCTGTAGGAAGTGCGACTTAGTTAACATGTCCATAATCACCCATATACGATCGTATCCACACTAAGACCAATGTAATCCACTGACGAAGTCCATTGCAATATGCTCCCATTTCCACCGAGGAATGGGATGTGACTGTAGTAGTCCACCATGCCTCCGATGCTCAGCCTTATCTCGTTGGCATATCTCGCATGCTCTAACATAATTAGAAACGTCGGTCATCATCGCGGGCCACCAAAAGAGACATCGCATGTCCGTATACATCTTGGTCCGACCTGGATGAACCGTAAAACGTGAGCAGTGAGCCTCCTGAAGTAATTCCTCTAGAATCTCAGCCATATAAAGAATCCACAAGTGTCATTTTGGTCTCAGGTATGAGTCTATCGACTGACTCCACTCTGGGTGATCCGGACTCTGAGCCATCTCATTGAACCTCTGATAGAGCTCGTCAGCTTGTTGCCCCTGAAGTACACTCTCAACTGACACTGTTTGAGTCCTCATTTCACCACAAACGACTGCCTCAATAGCTGTCGGAATATCTGCTGAACAAAGTGTGTCGGCCGCCTTGAGTAACGCATACTCGTGTGTCATATGACATCTCATAATCTCTGCGTCCGACCCTCTCCTGCTCAAAGCATTCGCCGCTACATTGACCCTCCCTAGGTGGTACTCCAATGAAAAATCATAATCCTTCATGAACTTCAACCATATCCTCTGTCTCATGTTCACTTTCATCTGGGTGAAAAGGTATTTCAAACTATTGTGATCCATGTAGAGAGTGAACCTCTCGCTGGACAAGTAATGACGCCTGATCATCAGTGCAAATACTACAGCTGCTAGCTCTAAGTCATGTGTCGGGTAGTTCTTCTCATGAATCTTGAGTTGTCGGGATGCGTAAGCTATCAATCTCTTGTTCTTCATTAAAACACAATCCAAACCGATCTTAGAAGCATCGGTGTTCACAACGAAGCCTTCCCATCTCTGATACCAACTACGACGGCCCCACTTCCCCACTAATTAAGCGCCGCCTGGCCTAAGCCTACGTGAACCCCTCGAGTTGGCCTCGCAAGATCAACGCAGGCCTAATAAGCCTTCCTATCCATTAATATAAGTGAAATCTTAAATTTAAATTGTGTAATTAGCATTTTTCAAGTTGTACAAGTTAGTGGAAGCAATTAATAGCTTAAATAACTCAACCTGCAGGAAAATAAAGTGTCGGACAACCTATGTGTGGAACCCTATATGTAAACACGCCCGTATATCAAGTGACAAGTGTAGAGTGTATACAAAAGCGATATACAAGTCATAAGCATCTCTTAACCCCAAATAAGTATACCAAGTGTGATAAAACGACATATATAAGTAATATGAAAGGTCAAAAACCTACAAAAGTGAGTCAAAAAGGTGTCTCTAATAGAGTGGTTGTCGGCTAGCTACCGGAGACATGACCTTGATTCACTGGATTGTTAGGTCGGGATGAGATGTGTTTTATCCGAGGCACCATTGATATCCTTCATTCGCGACGGTCTAGGTATAGCAGGCGATGCCGCGTCCTGAGACCCGAGTTTGCTTGTCGGTAGTCTTGGACTACTTAAGCACCTCTATGTTGCTTCTTTTGACACTCATTTCTCGTTGTACTTTCATTTTCCAGTCTTATTATCATGCATTCCTTATAACTTTTTTTCTATCCGCATGAATTTTAGACTGCTTTATTTATTTTGAAGTATAATTTATATCCTACTTACGACTTTTGCTTATTAGACTCGTCATTCGTGTGTTTGAATGACTCAAATCCGTATTTTATTTTAGATGTTATTGAACTAATTAGAATCATTAAAACTCATTTTAAGTTGATATGCAGCACTAGTTTGCAAAATAGTCCCTTAGGGACCTTTAAATAAATATGTAATAGTTAGTTTTCCTTCAACTTGAAAAATGACTTAAAATAAATATAAATTTCTATAATTCTCAAGGTTGATTCCATGAAGTCCAAATACTTGAAATCAAGGTTTTTAAGTAATAAAATCTCATTAATATGATCAATAACTAAATTTGAGACTCAAAGTAAAACTTTAAGTCACTATTTGTAAATATAAATCTCTTTTTGGAAGCATGGCTTGAAAACTGAGTTAGACACGCTGGAAAATCACGAAAATTGGTGGACACCTTCACTATGATAGAATAATACATTCTAAAAATCTTGGTTTGATTCCAACATGATTTGATACCCGGAACACCTTAAGTAAAAAATCGGCTTATTAAGTAGGCAAATTTCGCCTATTCAAAAACCCATTTCGAAAACTATTCAAAACACCTCAAAAAATCACAAAACTTGGTGAACAAATGCCGTACGATATAAATATATGATCTAGAGAGTTTGGTCCAATTCCAGTATCGTTTGATGCCCAAAATGTACTGAAATAAAATTCAGCTCAATAGGAAATCGCATTTCCTATTTCAAAATCATTTTTGAAAACTATTAGAAACTCATCGAAATAGCTTGAAGATTTAGGGGAACCAAATTTGTAGTATTTTGGTGCTCTTTGTAAAGTTCGATGATTTTTAGGCTAGTGGAGACCCCCGAAAAAAGTCCTAAAAGTTAGTCAAAATCTACTAAAAATTGTCCCATTTTTGACTTGGCATTTTATCAAACATATGAGATGCAATTTAACAAGATTGTCTCTAACTTCCATGACCCTTTATATATCATGAATGAGTCTCGTAAGGTTTAATTGAATCATGGACAACAAAGCCTTAAATAATTCATCCAATTAATACATGCATTTATCAACCATTTTCATTCATGAACACAACTATGCATCAATTTCAACCACATTATTCCAATCCGTCTTCAATTCTGTCCAGAATTATAAACCTAAGTAAAAACACGTTTAAGGGGATAAGAACCTTGCTTTCAACACTTAAATTACATAGAAATCCAGCCTCATACTTGCATGACATCTAAAACCCCAAATATATAGTTCTTGAACATCAAAGCATGGTTTTTCTCCTAAATTTGCTACACAATCAATTGGGTCTTCTAAGGGACTTTAAATTTGTTCCATTTAAGATTATACTCTCTACAAAAAAGTAGAAAACAATCATTTTAAAAATTCAGCCCATACTTGTTCAAGAAAACCCTAATTTAACTTATCAACCTAAGAGATAAGAGCAAGAATGCTTACTTGGGGTTTGCTCTTCAACCACTCTTGAATCACTAGGCTAGATTGATGTCTGATTCCCCTATCTTAATCTCAACTTCTCTACAAATTTCAGCAAGCTCAGCTTCTTCTCTCTCCCTTTCACTTGTTCTTGATGGCTGAATTTTTTTTTGTTTGGGAATAAACTAAAAATTCAACTAAGTATCCCTTTATATAGTCTTAGTTATTAATAGTTTAGTATTTTTATTCCTATTGTAGTATACCATGTATTCATACAAGCCCTATTCTCTGACTATACACTCACCATTTATGTTATTTTGGTTCATATAATTCTAACTTAAGGCTTATTTTCTCTATTTAGCTACAACTTGATGTCATGTGGCGGTCCCAAATCCCGAGGCAACCCTAAGACCTGCCATGTCGCATCCCACATCACCAAGCTCTACCACATCACGCCCGCTTATCTATGACACCCCGCGACCTAACTGGTTACTTACACTTTTCCAGCTTACCCTAGTTTTACTAATTAGTCTCCATATAAATATTAATGATTCAGTTAGACAATTAATCAATTTATCAAATTATCTTACAATTTTACAGCGGAAGTCTTTAAATGAGTAAGTTATGCAATATTTAACAATCCTAAGTAGTGGAAAACCCGACAAAAGATACCATGTATATATCAAAGGTGAGATAAGTAAAAGATTCATATACATGTAATCAATGTTCTATAGTCCACAAAACCCAACAAAATATAAATACATACATAATGTAGTCACACCCGAGCTGACGTCACTATCTTAGAGGTAGTCGCCCAATACCTATAGCCCTTGCCCTTGCTCGTCGAAAGATCTGCACTCGATCACCCAACAAATACAGTGACGAGTCCAGTGAGTAAAATCCCAAGAGAAGTCCACATTATATTCATGAAATAAAACTGATAAACTACGAGACATGCGAATATAACACCTGGCAACAGTACGTCATATTCCCAAGAATGTAGGCAACATACGACAAGCAAAAACAGTAGTGATAAATAAACAATACATACCAACTAAACATGCTCGGAAATAACGCATTAATCATTAAACAACCGTATAATCACGAGAATACCCTGACCTACACTTGCGGGTAATCAATAAAACAGGACAAGAATCACGTATATAATTACAGGCTTACAGTGACTAAATCCCAACTTCGGTAAATGACCCCCAACTTCGGTAAATCGCGTGATCCCTTCCCGATGTTGTTACACATTAGGAGCACCCTAATCCCTTTCGACGGCATGATCCCTTCCCGACGTGATCCCTTCCCGGCGTGATCCCTACTGCCATCGATACGAGCACTATCACAAGTAACTCTCGTAAGTGATTTAGCCATAACCAATATATATGCAAATAGAAATAAGAGTGAAACCCATTATGTGCCCACTAAAAATCACACATGTAATCTGATATCGATAAAACAAACCATGAATTATGTAAGGCATTCCAATTGGTTTACGCACTTCAATATGCGCCCTGACTACGTCAGACTACTAAATTCGACCCTGCCTAGGTCTCTGGCACCCGAGCTATGTTCTCTCAGTCCCTGAAGTCAGTTAAGTGTGTTTATTGTGTATTCAAATTGGTTGAATAGGTTTTAAATTGATCCTCCTGAATCAGCTCCTAAAGACTAAATAAAATCTCAATTTCGATCTTATGTTGCAATGCATTTTTAGGCATGTAATGGTCCAAATCTCAAAATCTTATACCAGTACAAAGTTTGTTGGTCTCTACCTTAGCTTTCCAAAAATATGGTTTAGTATATGTGTTCATCAAGTCATCTTATATATATTAAGGTGATAGTAATTTCTAGCCATTGATCTTTATGTATATATGTATCTCGAAGCTCATCTAATGGTTCACACTTTGACATGTATCCCGTTAACTCCCACTAACTCAATCCAAGTAAGACTAATTTGATACTCCTTTGATTCCGAGATGTGCAAATGTGTATCTCAAGGACAATCCTATAGTTTCTAATTTAATTAACCAAACTATAGGCCTCATGTATTTGATTCAAATTACATTAGCTTAGGTCCATTCATACATATGGTTATTGTTTTTAGAACCTCCTTTAGATGCATGAGTGGTCCCACTAACCCCTCGACTACCCAGTACTCGATGCCACGCGCCTCGATACGCATTTCAAGGTAACTCCCCGTCACACCAACTCGCATGATAACAATATACACACATGCGGTGCAATAAATACCAATGATTTAAAACACCACATATAAACAACCACCATTCATAAATAATATATTCCCTCGGTTCTCATGTTTGAGTCAATCGAATTGTCCACGTAACGCTCGAATTACGACCGTTAATCCTCGAGATTAATGCTAATCCTAATTTAATTAATTTGGGTCGTTACAATTCATCCCAACGAGAAGAAATTTCATCATCGACCTTTAAATCTCGAGTAAACTCTTGTGCATCTAACCTATCCTCTTGTGATTACCTTCACACCTTGGCAGCACCATTCTATGGTCCGTTGAACACCCTATTACTCCCATCGCAGGTAACGTAGTGTTACACTGAGATATAGGCCTATGTCGTCAAGGTGGTCATGATCCGTCAGTCTCGCTCCAACATCTTCGCAACCTACTCTTAGTTCAATTCTCGTGCCCAAGTCTCCATAGCCCAGTTATTTAACACCAGATAACCATAAACCTCTCCTATCATGTATCACAACATAATAGTCCTAATCATCCATAACATATCATGACAAGCCCACGCCATGCCACGACCTATGCTTACTCACAATGACAATCCCATGTCATGCTAAGATCCATAATAGTTTACCATAGTTACACCATAGTCACACCATCGTACCATCATAATCTACCATGGTACCATCATACATGCATGAACTTGAACTGTAATTATTAAAAATTTAAAATCACGTACCTTTAACCCAATGTCGGGACATCTCCCGGCCTGGCTCACTCACCACATACACTGGCTCTGAGTCTGCACTAGTGTAACTACGGCTGGAGTCACTGATTTCTTGGGATAATCCCTCTTGATGTGCCCCTCTTGCCCACACTCCCAACATGCAGTCGAATACCCATATCCTGACCTCCGGCCCTGACCCTGCGATCTCTAGTCCCTGCCTCCTTAGTCTTGTACATGTCTCAACGGTGGCACTGGTAATGCGGGTACGACATAAGCTCTGGCTATCTGATCATCATCTCTACGACCTTGGTCATACTGTCTGTCCTTTCTGTCATCTTGATCTCTCTGTCTTTTCTGCTCAGAACTCTGTCATATATGTACCTTAGTTCCAATAATATGCCTACCCTCTCTCTACATCAAAAAGTTCTCATGTGCCAATGCTCGACCGAATATCTCCCGCAGAGTATGTGCTCTAGATGCCACTATTACCGCAGCAATCCTGTCATCAACCCCTCGTGTGAAATAGTATATCTGTAGTCGCTCAGTCCCAGCTACATCTAAAGCAAACTGAAGTAGTTACCAAAATCACTCCATATACTTCATCAGTGTCCGGTTACCCTATCTCAGGGTCAAAAACTATCCCTCAATCTCAATCTCAATCTCACATCCATGGGTATGTACTGATAATAGAACAACTCTCTAAACTCAGCCCATGTTGCCAGCTCTGGATGGGTATTTTGATATGTGGTCTACCATACTGGCTGCGTGGCCTCTCAAACATGATCTGGATAACCGCGCCTGGACGCTTTTATCATTCCTCATCAACTAATGGAACTGCTGATGGGACACAATCTATTTCCCTACAGCCTCAGGGTCACCGCCTCCATAGAAAAAGTCTAACTAAAACTTCATGAAGTCCCTCATCAACTTGACCTCTATTGTCATTAAAGTCTCAAACATGTCTGTTTGTGCCGTTGTAGCAGTCGGTGTCTCAACCTGTGATACTGTCAGTGTAGCAACCACTGCTGGAGTCTTTTATACCACACATGCGTCGATATACTCTGAATTGTCGATGGACCTGTCATTGGAGCAATTGTCGTCTTAGTTGTACTCTGTACCCGGGCAACGGTGAGTGATGCAATTGCTGTTGTTTATGCACGCATCGTATTCATCAATAGCTCAAACTGCCTATCTTGAGCTACGAATCGCATGGCTACTGCTGAATCCAAATCCTCATCTCTAGTCTGATCACTCGTCTGACCAACTGTAATAGGTGGAGTCGGTTGGTCATCCATCGTAATTTGCATCAGAAAGCATGCGCATCACCTACCGTATACGTATATATAATATATACAATAAAAAACATAACACGTATATAATCCCTATCACTACCCATCTCAAATTTGCTTCCCAACTAGGTTTTTAAGTCAGGATCTTCGGGTTTCCACATCTAAGGTTTTTAAAAAAAATTTATTCTCTTTTCTTTTAATTATTCCCGATGCTCCATCGAATCTTGCTCTGATACCAAACTGTGATGTTGGTATCAAGTTAAAGAACTAATTACACTTCATACCCTAGGTTCGACCTTGCTTTGATCTCAAATTGTGACGGCCTCAAATCCCAAGGCAACTCTGGGACTTACCAAGTCGTATCTCACGTCACCAAGCCTTGCTACGTCATGGCCAACTTACATGTGACGCCTCGCGACCTAACTAATTGCTTACACTTTTTCAGCTAACCCTAGTTTTACTACTTAGTCTCTATATAAATATTAATGATTTAGTTAGCTAGTTAATTAATTTATCAAATTATCTTACAATTTTACAGCGAAAGTCTTTAAATGAGTAAGATATGCAATATTTAACAATCCTAAGTAGTAGAAAACTTGGCAAAAGATACCATGTATATATCAAAGGCGAGATAAGCAAAAGATTCATATAAATGTAATCAATGTTCTACAGTCCCCAAAACCCAACAAAAATATAAATACATACATATTGTAGTCACACACGAGCTGGCGTCACTATCTCAGCCCTTGCTCGTCGAAGGATCTGCACTCGATCACTTAACAAATACAGTGACGAGTCCAATGAGTAAAATCCCAAGAGAAGTCCACACAATATCCATGAAAAAAAATTGATAAACTACGAGACATGCGAATATAACACCTGGTAACAGTACGTCATATTCCCACGAATGTAGGCAGCATACGACAAACAAAAACAATAGCGATAAATAAATAGTACATACCAACTAAACATGCTCGTAAATAACGCATTAATCAGTAAACAACTGTATAATCATGAGAAAACTCTGACCTACATCAGCCAGTAATCGATAAAATAGGATAGGGACCACGTATATACTTACAAGCTTACAGTGAATAAATCCCAATTTCAGTAAACGGCGCGACCCCTTCCCGACATTGTTACATATCAGGACCACCCTAATCTCTTCTGACGATCGTATGTATGTCCTACTGTTGTCGACATGAGCACTATCATAAGTAACTTACGCAAGTGATTTAGCCACAAACAGAAATAGGAGTGAAACCCCATATGTGCCCACCAGCAGTCACACATGTGATTCGATATCGATAAAGCATACCATGAATTCTGTGAGGCAATCCAATGAGTTTATGCACCTTAATACGCGCTCCGACTTCCCCAAACTCTCGAATCCGACCCCGCCTAGCTCTCTGGTACAGGAGCTATGTTCTCTCAGTCTCTGAAGTCAGTTATGTGTGTTTATTGTGTTTTCATATTTGTTGAATATGTTTTAAATTGATCTTCCCAAATCAGCTCCTAAATACTAAATAAAATCTCAATTTCGGACTTATGTTGCAACGCATATTTAGGCATGAAATGGTCCAATCTCAAAATCTTTTACCAGTACAAAGTTTGTTGGTTTCTACCTTAGCTTTCTGAAAATAGGGTTTAGTTTGTATGTGTTCATCAAGTCCTCTTATATATATTAAGGTGATAGTAATTTCTAGCCATTGATCTTCATGTATATCACTACAAAAAAATAGCCGATCAGAAACGGAAATTTTCGTTGCTGATTAACATAAATTTCGTCTCTAATTCAATTATGCAACGGAACAGAGACGTAATCTATTCCGTCTCTAAAATTGTCGTCGCTGATTTAGTCAGCAATGAAAATGTGTTTCCGTTGCTGATTAGAGACATATTAGAGATGGAATTTAGAAACGGAACAGAGACGGAACAGAAATGGACATTCTTCCAAAGTGAATGGTTTTGCTTGCATTCCGTTGCTAATCCGTTCACTACAAAAAAAATGTAAATTAGAAACGGAAATAGCAACGGAATTTAATTCCGTTTCTAATCAGAAATGGTTAGAAACGGAATTGAGACGGAAATAGTCAAAGACGGAATAGAGACAGATTACAGACGGAAATAGAGACGGAATTAGAGACGGAATTAAAATCCATTTCTAAAAAAATGGCGCCAACTTTCCACCAAAAATTCAGTAGTTTATAACCGCACATCACATCTCGAGATTCGTGCATCAATAGATGAAATATGTATTTGTTTCAAACTCTCTCTCTCCTCAAACTCTCTCTCCCAACTCTCTCTCCTTGAACGAACTTTCTCCCTCTTCCTCGACGGAACTCGACCTCTCTCCTCGACTGAACTCGACCTCTCTCGAGCTCACCGGCAACTCAACAACTGCTCTCTTCACCAGCGGCTCAGCAAACCCTCAACTCTCTGTCTCCTCTCGAACTCTCTCTCTCTCCCAAGCCCTGAATCTCTGCAAAATAGTCACCGTAGATAGCTTTTGTTCACCAGTGCTCTCCAAATCTGATGTCTTCATCGTCGAGGGCAGTTACGGCTTTGTTGGATGGAGATTGAAGAGCTAGTTTGGGAGATTTGGTGTTGTTTGAAGAGATTTAGAAATGGGGGTTTGGATTTGGTGGGTTTTGGAGGTGGTGTTCGGAGTTTGAGTTGCTCTCTGTCGGAG
This sequence comes from Stephania cephalantha, assembly GCA_039657325.1. NCBI lineage: Eukaryota > Viridiplantae > Streptophyta > Magnoliopsida > Ranunculales > Menispermaceae > Stephania > Stephania cephalantha. Next base: position 8,034,852 of record CM077573.1, on the reverse strand, counting down.
CTCGTGCCTTCTGCCATCACCGTCGCATAAGCCCTCGTCGTCGTCTACTTTGTCTGTCGCCGTCTGTCCCTCGTCGTCGTCGTCTGCTCTGTCCCTCTTCGTCGTTTTCTCTGTCCGTCGCCGTCATCTCCTCTCTTCACTACAGCCATTGTTTTAGGGTTTGGGATCCGAAGCCCCGTCTTCGACATTGAGGCAAGTAATCCACGAAGCTCCCGTTGTGGTTTCGGCTTGACACCCTCGCCTTTGTGAACCCTAGTTGTTGATGAAGACATGCCCTAACCTCACTCGAAGTCTCTATGCTTCCTCTCTAGCCTCTTAACCTCTTGACGCCCTGAACTCGCGAAGCTCATAATATCCATCAAATTCATCTTTCTTTTGCAGGATGCAGCAGATCAGACTGCCATTGACAACTACATGGTGCAAGCAACGACTTGATGGAACCGTCAACGAGTGGGGTTGGTGTAAACAAAAGGTAGCTAGTCGGTTTGCATTTGATTGCTTTTATTTACTTTCTATTACTTTGTATGGATGTATGTGGGTGATCCACTTCTTCATTTGTTATTTTTGCACTTGGAGCCAATGCTATTTTGGCGCTTTCTCTAGCGAGTTGCAAAGCAAGAGCAAGCGTGAAGAAGGTTCCCCTTTACAAGGTATATTGTTATTAAATGTGTATTTAATAGTATTAATATTTTGCTCGCACCGTTTCTCTCATTCGCGAAGGTTAGAATCGCCTCCTCTCTCATTTGTGTCCTTATCTCCTTTGCCTGATTTCTCATTCTTTTCTAGTTTTGGTTGAGGACTTCGATTGAGGTATTCGCTATCAAAATGCCTAAGGTAGAGTTTCGACGTGCATTCTTTTATAGGCCTGAAATGTATTAAGCTCCCTAAACAGGCGCTTTTTGCAATGTTTGCATTCTTTTAGTTTCGGTTGAGGACTTCAATTGAACTCTTGAAATGCGGGTTCGAGATGTGAGAATGGAACTAACTACTCATCTTGCATAGAATTAGCAAATGGCTTGATTTGTCTCTAAAGATTTCTTTTGGATTTGAAAGAAAGCCTTTAAGCTTCCCATTTATATATGTACATTTACTTGTGCACGGCATTATAAATGTAAATGTAACACTTATTGACAAAGCTATAGAACATCGATTTCCATCCTTATTTTGGTGAAAATAGTGCTAATTAACTACTCATCAATTGCATATATATAATCAGAGGTTCAATTTGTTAGCAATATAACAGTACATGCATCTTGCCCAAACTTGTTTATGGGGTTTCCTTGTGAGTTTACATGGCTAGATTTGTTGCTAATTAGAAACAAGTAATACTCATTGTGACTTTTAATTCGAAATGATTGCGCATAAAGTCTTTTTTATTGTTTTATGATTAATTTGGCTTGATTGCATATTAGAGCACCATATTAAACCATCAATACAAACTTGTACCTCAACATTGACCTATCTAAGTTACCACACTAATATAAGTTATGAGGTATAAATAATATTTGTTATCTTTGACCTATCCATCTCTCTACACAAACTATTTCTAGCCTTTCTCATAACTCCATTATGCTAAATAGATTAATATAATATACTAAACTTCGTTAGATTTGAATATTTACAACACACTTAAAAAATATATAATGAATTCATGAATAACAAGAGAGTAGTGTTAAGAGCTTATGTAACCTTGCATCGACATCTTCGATAGCCATTCCAGACAATGATTAAAATAGCTCAATCAACTTTCTAACCTTAATCTACTGCACATTGATGAAAAGGAAAAAAAAATCGTAAGTAAATTTATGCTAATCAGCAACGGAAAGGAAGAATATATGGTGGCATATATTCTATGTGCAACCATTTTGGTGTCTGGTCATATTTCTTCAACTTAGGCAATGAAACTATGAAATTTTTTATGTTAAGTTAAAGTTAGGAAAGTAGTTGGAGAATTGTCACAGTATTGTTTCTAGTTACTCACATGGTCAAGTTAACCACAAAAGTCATTGTTTGGTGAGAGATTATTTGCATTGGGAATTGTCTCCAATTGCTCACCAAGTGATCAAGATTTTATGCATGTTGTTGTTATGGCTAGTGCATATACAAGTAGGCTATCATGTAGGAACAGTGAGTTTCATGAAAATTACTCAAACTGGAATTAGTTATTTGTGTTGCATTTGTTTATATATTATCTTTTTTAACCTCTAAGCGATTCCTTATTTTGAGTCAATACGTTCTGGATTCCGTGATCATTATTTTTCTATTGCAATGGAAGTTAGCTTATTAAATCTGGTTGTTAATTTAATTTTTTTGTGTAATGTTTGAATTCAGGGTGCTCCAACAAACCATGTAGCAGACTTTGAACAAGATGAAAGTGATTCAGATTCAGATAAACAACAGAAATTAGTGGTGAGTTTGGACTTTGTACTTTGTTTTATGTGTGTGTTTTTTCAAACTTTTTTTTTCATGTTTCCTTTTAGAGGACAAACATAGGAACATATTTTTTTATTTGGATTCGTCTCTCACGTACCCCTTGCAAACACAACAGAAAATCAAAAAGACTCTCAAAAAGCGGTAGCAAGAAAGCAATAGAAGATTCCTTTAACAAATTGACAGATGAACAGTATATGTTAGTAATGTGAACTTTTCAAACTAATACTTGATAATACAAGATTATTTGATGTGGTTCACACTACAATACTATGTTGGACAGTTTTTCCTTTTTAAATATAAGAATTGAGAACAAGGATAATATTAAAACATATCCAAAGTATAAACTGTATAATATATCCTCAGTGAAATTCTCAATGTAATGAACCACTTCATAATTGTGTTTGATGAATGTATCCCTTGTCCTGATTTTTCATCTCGAACTCCTGAAGCCATTTGGCCTCATTTTGAAAGATTTTTTATATTCATCACAAGAGTGAATATTTGTAGTTTACAAGTTTAAGACAAAATTGGAACTCATTGAATAAGAATTGAAGTGATGGAATAGAGAAACTTTTGGAACATATTATTGAAGATATTGCTATTCTAGAAAAACAAGAAGAACATGACCACTAACATATGAAGATACTACAGTTGAGGATATTAGCCATGGATCAGTTCCATTAGATGAGGCTCTTTAGTCCCAATTTGGTAGAGTGAAGAAACCAAAACCAACATACTCAATTTGGTTTTGGTTTTGGTTTCTAGGCTTACAACTGCCCTTTTGAATCTTATGTCTTTGTCAGTTCTTCATAAGTTGTTTATATCATTGTATGATCTGATTTTTGTTGATTTCATGCTCTTGTTCATGCATTTAATTTTATACTAGTTTATTGTTCATGCATTTTCAAACAACCATATGATTCTTGAGTTGGTTCTCTAAATATGAGCTGATGTACATGATTCTTGTATGTTTGTTGATACATATATAATTATTGCAAAGCAAGAATAAGTACTAATTCTCCATAGTGAACTGATGTGTTAGTCTTACATGTTTATTGATTATTAATATTGCTCTTAGTCATGACGCCATTGTTGGTTTAAGATGGTTGGAAACTTTTGTTATGTTTGATGGTTTTTTTTTCTTAATTTCAGGCTATTGGACATTGAATAAACAGTTCATTACTTTTATTGGTATGCATTTGGTCTCTAAACTTTTATTGATATTTTGTTAGGTTTCATGGCGGGCAGTGATCACCCCCCACTTTGAGGGCGCACATTACCTCATTGTAAAGCTGCACCCGACTTGATATATGGTTGTGTTCCCCCTCTTTTGCTATCCCTTTTGAGTTAACTGAGTAGCTATGTACATGATCTATTTACTTATCTATGATGTTGAATTTCATGTAAATGTGTTGTCCTGGCACTGTTGCTATAGATTGTATAAGGCCTTTTGTGCATATTTAGAGGATTGGAAGTTTTTTTTGGTGGTTGTTGAACAATAGGATTGGTGGTTTTTGTGCATACTTAGAAATTTGGAACATTTATTAAACTTGACAAGCTTTCGTGGATATATAAATCTTTTTCAATGTCGAATTGTACATTTTTTTCTCTCATTTGAATATTTGTTGTTGATATATATTGTCAATGTATGTATGTCAAATTCTACTTTTTTGGGGGATGTTAGCACCCCCAAGGAGTTGTTGGAGGGGGTGCAGGTGATGGAGTAGGTCATATGGTTGTATTTTCAGGTTTAGAGGTTATGGAGAACCAATTGGATTAAGCTTAGGTTTGAAAACTAAACAAAGCGGAATTGAGACGGATTAGCAATGAAATTCAGAGATTCCGTTGCTATTCCGTCTCTAGTTTTCGAGGAATAGATGCATGAATCAGCAACGGATCAGAGACGGAATTATTGTATTCCGTCTCTGATCCGTTGCTAATCAGAGACGGATCAGAGACGGAATCCAATAATTTCGTCTCTGATCCGTTGCTAATCAGAGACGGATTAGAGACGGAATACAATAATTCCGTCTCTGATCCGTTGCTAATCAGAGACGGATCAGAGACGAATACAATAATTTCGTCTCTGATTCGTTGCTAATCAGAGACGGATCAGAGACATAATACAATTACAATTGTACCCTTTTGAAGAATTTGCATTTCTGTTCGGTCTCTGTTCCGTTTCTAAATTCCGTCTCTAATCCGTTTCTAATCAGAAACGGAAACACATTTCCGTTGCTGATTGAATCAGCGACGACGATTTTAGAGACGGAATGGATTTCGTCTCTGTTCCGTTGCAGAATTGAATTAGAGACGGAATTTATGCTAATCAGATACGGAAATTTCCGTTTCTGATCTGCTGTTTTTTTGTAGTGGTTGCTAATTAGAGACGGATTAGCAATGGACTTTACGAATTCCGTTGCTAATCCGTTGCAAATTAGAGACGGATTAGCAACGGAATTCATAAATTTCGTTGCTAATCCGTTGCTAATTAGAGACGGATTAGCAACGGACTTTACGAATTCCGTTGCTAATCCGTCTCTATTCCGTTTCTAAACTCTGTTTACCCAGTTTTTTCATTCTATTTCTTCACAAATTAGAGACGGATTAGCGACGGAATTTATAAATTTCGTTGCCAATCCGTCTCTATTCCGTTTCTATGCCCAATTTTTTTAAAAAAATATTCACAAGAATCAAATTGGTTCTCCAAAACTTCTAAAACTAAAAATAACAACAGGACATGCTCCATCGCCTGCACCCCCTCCAACAACTCCTTGGGGGTGCTAACATCCCAAAAAAAAACAAAATTTAACATACATACACTAATCAACAGTATATATCAACAACAAAGACTCAAATGAGAAAAAACATACAATTCGATATTAAAAAAGATTTATATATTCACGAAACGTAGTCAAGTATAATAAATGTCTAAGATACCAAACTATCCACAAAAAAACCACAATTCTCATTGTTCTACAACAACCATAAAAATACCTAAGTATCATAAAGTTGCCCATCCCTCCCATCCCTCGTTGTGCTAGCACCTGGGATATGCTAGCATCAGCATCTACGTATCTTCTCTTCTTTCTCCCTAACGACCCGAGACCGTAGACACGTCCTTTGGGACACTCACCCGCCACCTTGTAGTACACCGCCTCATCATCCACTGGCTGGTCCGGTGTAGTCTGGGTCAGCTCCTGACGTCTCCTTTGGAGCTTAGCCTGCATGGATCAACAATAAGCAACTAAAATGATATGCTTGTAAGATCAAACAATGGTGGCTACCACAGACTTCACAATTTACACAAGTTGAAACAATTCTCTCCTACGCACATCTACGAGCCCTCAAAAACATTCAAATCAGTTATAGCTTAGATTACATCTATTCACATTATTTAAGTCTTCTTTTCCACTATTGTTACCATGAATTGATGGTATTTGTTGTCTTTTACATTAATTCACTACCAATATTGAAAAGAAAAGAAAAACACACAAACACACATAATGGTAACAATATAATAGTAGCATTAAATTTGTTTTCTTAAGTATGGGTACCTTAAGCTTTACTGCTCATTTTCGTGATTTCAATAACTCTACTTTTGATATACGTCTTCCTGCATAGAAAGATCAAAGGTATAAGTAATTACTTACAAAAAAAATCATAAATGCACAAGGAAAAAGAAATAAAGATTTAATGAATGCCCGTGCGACCCTTAGAGAGGCATTGTAGTACAAACAGTCCAAAATAATTAAGTTACTAGATAGCAACTCGAGTAGCTGTTGACATGTGAAGCTTACAAATGATCAATGGCATCACTCAGTTAAACAATTCCATTCTAGTTTTCTACCATAGGCAACCCTTGGCTAAAGCCCAATCTACACGGCCACCTAAACAACAAAATATGGGTATTTAACTAGTTATGAAACATCAAACTGAATCATACTAAAACACATTAAGTAAGGGTAAGTACAAAGGTTGGCTCCTTAAATCATTCATATCGAGGACTTCATGTTTTAGAATTTACAAACAAGCATCACACCATAAACATATTGACATATGTGTGTACATTCACCAATAAATACAGTTACACAAATCATAGTATGTTATTTAGAAAGAAATTCAATATCTCATAGATCAACGACATTAAATAAATATAAGAAATCAAGATAGAAATGTACATAGGAATGTAATTTGATTGGCACGGAAGGACATTTTGCATGGGGATAGAACCATAACAATGATGATGATGAGAACCCTTATTGTAATTTTAAGAATAAAAGTAACAACAAAATCACGAGAATGGGAAGGCAGGTTACCAGATTTTCCCATTTCCATTCACCACCTCTTGATATTGGTAAGACATGGTCGATGGTTAGGTTTTCACGTGAACAACAGTACCTCTTGATAAAAAATGTCATATAGGCCCTAAAATTATTTTAATAGAACTAACATCATGCACAATGGAATCAGCTGAAACCATAAGCGCACGAGAAAACAACAAAGTAGAGCATCAAACATCATTTTGCATAAGTAATATTCTTGGCTTTTGCCCCTTTCCACGAAAGTTGCAAATTTGTACTATTCTCTTCTTAATTTAAATATACAAACTAGAAGTGTTTTCTTATATCCCCAAAATAAGAAATTTACTTTCACATCCACTGAGTTTTTAACTAATACCCTTTAGCCAGAGCCCAGAGGCAACATGTTGCTACTACCAACAAAAATGAACCCTTACTACATCACATGAATCATTTCATTTGGACATTCCGAAAAATTAATACTGGCATATTTCTTCTTCACTCAGCTATACGGAGTCACTACAAATAGCTTAGTAAGATCAAATATTCAATGACAAGGACAAATAAACAGCAGTGCAAGTTCTGAGCACACAGGGCAAGCTATCAATTACGCGTTGAGGGAAAAGTTATCAGGGACCACTCTACGCCTCAAATTATAGTTATAATAGGAAGTTTCAGTTTTATTGTCACTAATAGTATCAACTGTTTTCGAAGTATTAACAATTGAATGCATGTCTAATTAATATGCATGTATATGTGCAATAAGCCTACTTTCGAAATTCTTTGCATCAAGTACCAACCAACAGAAATCAACAATGACAGTTAATGAATCAAAATAAACAACTCAACAAATGGAAAAAAGTACCAACAACCATAATCGATCATCGAACTTAAGAAACACAAACAACCAGAAATCATTGCTACAATTATTTATACTTCTGTAATTCCTATTAAATCATAAAGTTCACATTTTAGAATTACGATTTCATTTTAACACTTCAAATTCCATTTTCAAGTCATAATGAAGTGAAATCACTTCGAAACTCATTTATGTACTTCAAATTAGGTTATAAACCAGTTTCAATTTCACAACAGAGTACAAACCAATATAAACTCCGACAACTTCTTTTTAAAGTCCTCAAATACTCTTCATAACACTTTTCCATGTGTTTTTGAACTCCAATTAGAGTTTCAAATAGTTAATTTAATTTGTAAACCAATACAAGCTCATCTATGAATTCTAAAATTCAAATCATAGGCTATGCCTATTCCAAACCTCAATTAGGAACTCTTAATGAGTCTCAATTTGACTTGTTTCAACAACAATATCATTCACCATGGTTTAGCAAAATCATTATTAATTCTAACTCAATAACTCATACAAGTTTCTATTTCATCAAGGAACAAATATTTGTCTAACTATATCAACAAGCAATGGCATAAATTTTTACAAATTCTGGTAACGAACACTTGAAACAAATTTAAAACTAGGATCTCATCATTAGAACCCCTTGGTCATTATCAATTTCTCATCATTTTATTTAATGTAATTTCAAAACTTCCTCTACAATTCCTCCAACAGCGACGCAAAGGCTGCCTCCTCAAGTACTGCTCTGTTTAGAGAAGGACACACACAACCCTACCATGTGCAGGGCTGGCCCTTGCGCAGACATGAGAGTTCAGGGCAGTGCCACTGACCAGTACCTCCCAAGTTACACAACAATGCAGCAATGCTGCTACACTGTGTTTTTTATATTGATAAGTTGATCGAACTCATCACTACCATTGAAACCACCAAGAACACCACCATCACAACAAAAAACTCAGAACCACAATGATTTTTACATCGTCACAAACCATCTATTTTATTTCCCTCTCTCAATAGATACCACACTAATTAATAAAACCCCAAAACCCTCAACACCCTTTATTCAACAAGAGATCTACAAACATACCCGACGCCTACCTTTGTTCAAATCCAACGCCTTCTCTGTCCAATCACGAACAGCGGCGAGGGACAACGACGAACAAGCTTTGATGATGATGATGAAGATGGCGAGGGACAGCGATGGCGAATAGCGGTGAGGGCTTTGGAGGCAGCGATGGCAGATGGCGAAGGCTTCGGAGCCTCCAACCTCCGCAGACGGCAGAGATTTTAGGGTTTCGGAGAGAGATTTCGGTGAGAGAGAGAGTTGACGGTGAGTGAGATTTCGGTGAGAGAGAGAGCGTTGATGGTGAGTGAGATTTCGGTGAGAGAGAGAGTTGATGGTGAGAGAGATTTCCGTGAGATTTCCGTGAGATTTCGGTGAGAGCGAGAGAGAGAGTAGACAGTGAGATTTCGGAATCGGGAGAGAGAGAGGGAGAGTGTTCTATAAGCCGTCTCCATTTTTCAATCGTCCATATCTACGCGTGCACGAATCTCGAGACGTAATGGAGGGTTGTAAAAAATTAAAGTTTTGGTGGGAATGTTGGCGCCATTTTTTTTAGACGGAATTAAATTTCGTCTCTATTCCGTCTCTATTTCCGTCTCTGATCTCTTTATTCCGTCTCTGAATCATTCCGTCTCAATTCCGTCTCAAACCATTTTTTCTTAGCAACGAACTAAATTCCGTTGCTAATTCCGTTTCTAAATATCCATTTTCTTGTAGTGTATACATATTCCGAAGCTCATCTAATGGTTCACACTTTGACATATATCCCATTAACTCCCAATAACTCAATTCAAGTGACACTAATTTGATACTCCTTTGATTCCTAGATGTGCCAATGTGTATCTCAAGGACAATCCTATATTTTCTAATTTAATTAACCAAACTATAGGCCTCATGTATTTGATTAAATTACATTAGCTTAGGTCCATTCATACATATGGTTAGTGTTTTTAGAACCTCCTATGGACACATGAGTGGGCTCACTAACCCCTCGACTACCCGGCACTCGGTGCCCGGCGCCTCGACAAGCATTTTTAGGTAACTCCCCGTCACGCCAACTCGCCCGATAACAACATATACACATGCAGTGCAATACAATACTAATGATTTTAAACACCACATATACACAACTACCATTCATAAATAACATATTCCATCGGTTCCCGTGTCTGAGTCAACTGAGTTGTCCACGTAATGCCCGAATTACGACTGTGAATCCCCAAGATTAATGCTAATTCTAATTTAATTAATTTGGGTCGTTACATGTAATACCTTAACATTTGCTTTCAAGTGACTTGTCTAATGTTTGTAATTAGTTACAACTTTATATTTAGACTAAGTCCTTACCTATCTCAGCTACTCGATGTCGTCGCGCATCTCGAGACGTGTCGGTCCATTTTTGACTCATTTGTGTTTTATTCGACTTGGCTCAACTTTATTATTTACTTAGCTTAGGATTTGTTTTATAAATTGATAATTTTTACCAATCCAAGTTATTCCATTCAAATAAGTCTCGTACCCATGCCACACGTATCTCGAGGTATTCCTTACTCACATTTCGATGAAATCGGTCCACTAACTGATTCGAAATTGATATTTTTTGTTATAAATATATACTACACACAACAAACATAAATAATATATCTCGTTGTCGACTCCCGAGGATTGACCAAGTGCGCCACATTAGATAAAGTCCCCATCAAAGTCCTGTAGTGACACGAGTTAGAATTTTCGGGTCGTTACACCGCATGTCCTCTCTTTTAGGATTGCCATAAAAACCCATGGAACGCCATCGGAACCCATCTCACATGGTGAAAACAAAGTCTATGTGTCATGCTGACTAGGGTTTTATCTCCACTTGCTAATCATCCCCCATAAGTAGCATCAAGCCCCTACTCTTGCCAGCGTTGTCAACATGGAAACCATTAAGGAATCCTAACCTTCGTTTGAAGTTACTTGCTCTCTTCCCATAGAGTTTAGACTTCGAGAGAAAAAGTAGACTCAGAGAATATTTATGAATCAACATTCATACAGAATTTTGTGTGCAAGTATTCCCCAAACCCTGCACATTGCAGCATATGGTACTCATTGATGTCGGTTGTCCTATTCACTTTGGACTGTCGTTAGAATTTTGGGGGAACTGTTTGTGTCAGTAGTAGATACAGCAGACACTTCACCTTTTTTGGTTTGGGTGCCGGAGTGGATTCCTGCATGTCTAACTTTCTCTTGCTCTTCTTCAATTTTGCAGGCTTCAAAGGAGAAAATTTTCGAGACTTTCTGGGCTGAGTCGCCTACTTCCCATCAGTGAAGGGTTTCTAGAAATATGTTTTCATTTACGTTTACGCTCAACAAGCCGGGGCCTCGGTGGTTCCTGCTCTCCTTTAGGGGGGTGATCATCCTCTGTATGTTCCTCGCGATGATGGGAAGTAGAGCCATATTGCAAGGAATCATCACCGCCCATCTCTTCTTCCTCAGCACTTAGTGCCTGATATGTTGGAATGAGTTATTGGTTATCTCGTGAATTTTGTTTTCCATTATAAACATTACTGTATAAGGGACATGATCAGTCGTCTTCATCATAATATGTGAGAATGTGGTAAGAGTCGATGGGTGAGACGGTAGTAAGGTGAGGTCTGTATTTCCGTGGCCCCAGTTAGGGCCTCCATTGGTTCGCTTTCTATTCCAGGTAGATGGTACCCCATATCACCCCTCACCCACTTGTGCAACATGATCGAGACTTAGTTGCCCCAATGCGATCCCTTCCCTTTGGCATGGTTGTGTCATGTATTCTATGTTAGGGTGATATGGTTATGGTATCTGATCTCCATTATATCCGCCGAGTATACCATCTATTGACGTTGTTAGTAGGGGGTTGGGGTCTGGTTACCTCGCCAACCTCCTCTCATTGTTCTCCCTTTATCGAAATCTCCTCGTCCGCTTTTAGGGGAGGAGCGATAGGTATCTTCCATCCACACATTGCGTTTTTCTATAGTTATGGGGGTTTGGCTCGCAGCCAGTTACCATATATACATTTTAATGTATCAAACTCCTTCCCGATAAGTAGTACACAGTCCCCATATTTGTGTCATACCCTTCCATAGTAGAAGTAGAAATCTAGAAGTCTCTCGTATTGTAGCACTAAGGGAATCTTTTTTCCATCCTCCTCAAATTCAACCTTGAATCCCACTTGCAATGGCTCTAAGAGGTTAATCTTAACACAAACCTTCTCGTATTTGCCCCTCACAATCGCCTAGAGTACCAAGATCTAGGACGCTCGCCGAGCGCGTCAATAAAATATAATTTATAAACCAATTATTTTGTAGATAGCGGTAAAGGGTCAAACCAATATAGATTGGTATTCTTTCTAAGGTTCTAAAAGAAAGAGAAAAATGGGGGTTTTGAGATAATGAACAAATTTACCAATGAATGAAAATACCTAAGTCAAGACATACAAGTTCGATTCGATAAAAGATTGGATTTGGTCTTCAATTTATGTAAATTATGCAAATCAAAAGTATCATAGTGTAGCAATAAACCCAGTAAAGTACGCAGTTCCTCACACTTCCTATTCTCGATAGCCAAGGTACGATAATGACTACTTCCCTAGCCAAACATATAACCCTATAATGAAGTGCATTGGGTTTAACACGATGACTGCAATGGGTTTTGTGAATGCACTACACCTAGACAACTAGATCACTAGTGTGCCTGATTTACCCTAGATCCTTAAGGTATTTAACCGATTCCAAAAATGGCGAACCAATTGATATGGTCAATTACCACTTGTGTGGTCTTATTGCAAAAAGATGGATGCTTACGACTCACTGCAATATAATCAAGGTTTAAATCTAAATTTAATAATTAATCAATTAATAACAAAGGGAATAAAATATTAATGAAAAGTAATTAAATTGAAATAAATAAATCTTACAAATCCATAGATAAGAATGGTTGAACCTCCCTCACAGTCTTGCCTAGGCCATGAGATTAGTATCTCATGGATAAAGAACAGAAAACGAAACAAAAAAAAGAATATGAGTTGAGAAACAGAGTAGAAGAGTACGTAGAAGAGAGTTCTCCAATAAAACCCCAAGTCCTAACTATAAAAACCTCGTAATTTGCTATCTGGAAGATAGAGAAATCGATTTTGGTGGTTGTAGATGACACGTGCATCGAGGCAAATCTGGTGGCTGTTATGGGTTTATTGTAGGGTCCAAGACACGTGTCAGATAAGGATTAGTTGAGCTACTGCAGTGACAACACATGGCGTTAGATGATTGGTGGTGAAGGTTGTTGAAGACATGTTGGACGAGTTCGGAGAGGACACGTGGCACACAACTGGGGCAGAGGAGCGTACGAGAGTGCGTGCGAAGATATGGGAGGCCACAGTCTGGTTCTCAAGGCAAGTCCTATAGCTGTGGTTGTGAGCAAACGTGGCTGGCCACTGATGAGACGACACGTTGCAGCTGTTGTTAGGCGAGAGAATCGAACGGGAGCTCGTGCGTCAATCTAGGAGTGCCTATTGATGCGTATCTCGAGGCCAATCGATGATTCTTGTGTGTTGTGTCTCATGTGTGTACGTTTCTGCATCATCTCAGTTGACATCTCTCTTGATCCACTGTGTATTGTTGGCTCGAGGCAGATCATTTGGTAGTTGTTCACACTGCATGTAAACACTCTATTTTGCATAGTTTTTCACCTCAGATTCAACCGCGCACTCCAATAAACCTGAAAATGATTAATAAGGAAAATTAGGCTAATATTTTAGAGACTTAAACATAAAAAATATAAATATCCTAAATATAATTACATAATTAATCGACTTATCAATCTATCTCTGCAATCTTCTGAATCTTGTTCCCTATGAACTCAGCCACCCCTGTGGGTCATGCAAGCCAATGGTACCCTACGGATTTATATCCATATTAGCAATCATGTAAAATCGAGGGTCTCCAGTTCTCCCACCCTATCGAGTTTTAGTATTACTAGCAATTGGTTATCAAAAGGCTGGGACTACCTTTCAGTATCCTATCTCGCTTCAAATCTAAAGTAGAAAGCAAAGGCTTTCTCTGTATGACTTTTTCAACATTGAAGCCATCGGTTGTGTTCCAAGTTCTCTATATGGTGCTGATGAATCCCTCTCTCTTAACTGGTTGTATACTATATATATTGACAATCAAACAAAGATCAGTTTTTGTTTTCCTCGTCGCATACTAATCTTTGTCCAGGGAAATCTCTTGTACCTTCGTGTGAAATCCGAGAATTTCATAAACTTGATTAGGTGACGAATTAAGTAATTTTGGATTTTATTTAGAGTTTAAGTATTTGAGATAGGACCAATGCATTATGGACCAAAGATCATAAGGTATATTTTATTTTTGTATGTTGAATACCTAATTAGTGTATTACATGATATTTTGTCTTGAAGTTTGGGTATGTTGAGGTGTATCCTCAATTTGTCATAATCGGGGTAGTAAGTGTGTGCCTACAGGGCACAAATGCAATAAAAATCATTGGTCGCTCAAAAACTAGTAAACAAGTGTTAGGTATCACGCAGAGATTTTGCCTCGGTTTATGTGCAAGTTGGGATCACTGGTATTTTAAAATGAGAATGAAGTTGGTGTGAGACTTTTCCTTAAGTTTCGTATCAGTTGGTGGTGGTCGCAGTTGAGATTATGTGTCCAAATTGGTGTAAGTTTGGTTTAGTATGGCAAGAAAGTTGGTCCATATATGTTATGGACAAAATTAAGATTTTTGGGGTTTTGGTGTGCCCAAAATCAGTGTTATGGGCATTTTATGAAGATGGACTCTTTTGTCAAGTGTTTTGTTCAATTTGGTGACAAACTGAATTTAAAATGAGCGCTTGAAACCAAAACCCGTAAAAATAGGAATTTCATGAATTAATAAATGAAAAATTAAGCTGCTGACAAGCAGATGAGGGTTTAATATATAAAGAAAAAGAAAAAAAAGATAAAATGAATCGTTTGATTCATTCATCAACACATAACGAAATTGTTTTCGTTCTCTAAACCCTCTCACTCGGGTTTTCATTCCGCAAGCTCTCGACGTCCATTTTTTGCCCGGTTTTTTTTCGCAAACTTGTAGAGCATCGCAAGATGGACAATTCGAGCTAGGTTTGCATGGTGAAAATGAGGTATTCGACTCGCAATTTGGTAAATACTCAATGCTGGGTATTTTCTCAATTCAATTTGAATTCTCGCGATTTCTCGATTTCTTTTGCGGGGTTTTAATAGAAATTGGTAAATCATTATGAATTTATGTATTGGCTAGATTTGCGCCAATTTGGAATAAATCCCTCTGGCGTGGGTTAGGGTTTTGATGAATTGAACTAATGTGATTTAATTGACAACTATTTAGAAGATGTTTTTAATAGTTGATATTGATTTACATTGGGTTTCTGGATGAATTGATTATTGGTTTCGATCTAATTTGACCTCACGGGCTGTGATAACATTTTGATGTTTGTATTGAGTGGTTTTGTGGTGTTTGTTGTCAAGTTTTGATGATTTAATTGCGAAATTATTGATTTGGAGAAGTTTCTCAGTTCAAAATAAATAGAGTTTACATAGTTGACAGACCATATTGGAAAATTCATAACTTCTCCATCGGTGATCCAATTTAAGTGTTCTTGAAGTCTATGGATAGTATGTCATGATTACTAAATGTTTCTTTTAGTTCATCATGACAAATATTGAGGTTTTCAAGGTTAAAAAGTTACCCCAATTTAGCTAGTTGAAAGCTAATTGAAACAGTTATATAAATTAATATTTTTGGAAACTCTTCTCAAGCGAACTTTGGTCACAGTTTTCATTGGGTTTCGTGATTCGGTTTCATTTGAAGCTTGCCTGAAATAATTGGGTACGCAGATAGGATATTGGAACCATTCTCAAGGTGATCCGACTCTTTGGGAACCCCGAGAATTTAGCTCAAAGTTGGTTGGTTGTAAGTAAACCCTACAGTGGTCTTTACTATATATGGAATTTATCTTTGTACCTGCATTTGTGTTTAGTCTGCATTGCATTTCACATCATTCTTGGTCATTCATACATGTCATCCAGATAGAGTTGCCCCTGCTTCAATCGTAAGAATGTGAGGTGCTCCACTCTAGACTAGACATACTGCAAGCGTCTAAGGCGGGTAATGTCAACTCCAGGGTAGCATGCATTGAACTCATAGGACTGTTCTAAGTTCATCGTGAGTGGCCCGCTTATTATGAGCTTAGAACAGGAAATGGGGGATCCACATTGTTATATAAATTTCTTGTTATTTGGAAATGCAATTACATGTCTCCATGTATTCATACTAACATTTGCAGGAGTACAGAGCAGTGTAGGAGTTTACTTACCTGACATCTTCGAGTAGTTTTTGATGATGTCAGATTCTTTATGAAGACAATGAAGAATGCACAAGACTCGAAGATTTTTGGTGATTACTTTTAAGTTTAAAGTTCAATTTTCTTGTTGTAATCACTTTATATATATTGTTTTGGGCTTTGGGGTAAGTGTAGGTTGTGAAAATACTTTCGAATAGGTTATCCTAATCTCCTAAATTAGTTTACAATAGATTACAAGGTTTATATTCTAGTTTTGGTTTATTTAAGATTGTAAATATGTAACTAAGTATCGAAGACTCTGAGTTAGTTTATATATTTGAATTTGATATTTATTATGAACTGCGGGGAGTTGTGAGTCCTTCTAGGCCTCTCCCTAATTATGTTGTCTATTAGGTGATGTTTTTTGGTAGACTACTTTTAGGGGAGGTGCAGACGAAATTTTTATAAAATATAGATATGATTTTCTAATTTGCTCCATTTATACAAATCAAGAAGTGAGGTTTATTAAGGATATAAATTTAGTTTTGAAGCATTCTTAAGGATTAAAATGAAAAGTATTTTGAGGTGTAAAGTTAATTATGTGGTGTAGGTGCCTAATTAGGGTAATTAGGCTAAGTCAGAACTTAGTAAGACGGGTCCTGACACTCCGCTTCGTTTAATGCCTCGATAAGTCTTTATGGGTCAAAGGAATCCATAGTGTATCCGAAGGGTAGCCCACATCGCCAGAACAAACCCAGGCATATGTACTTAGAAATGTTTCACACCTAACCATAGATGGAGGGTAAATCTTTTACTACCTCCACAAGATTCTGAGCGAAACTGGGAAGGGTGATGTGACAACCCCTTCCTTAAACAAGGGCACCACCCAACCTAATCCTGTCATTAAGCCCCAAACTCACCACATAGGACTTAACAACGAATTAGTCAGCCTTTTCAAACTCATCTCCTAATCAACAAACATTTTTATTAAGCATTCACCACCCTTACGTCAATTAATATTTCTGAGTTAATTAAGATTTAAATCAACCTAAAGATTATTCAACGAAAGTCACAAACTAGCGAAAACCATTAATATAAAACCTAAATGTGTGGAAAACCAAGATACAAAAATCACATGCATATATATAGAAAAATGACAATAATAATATATCAACATGTGTCTGGTCAGGTAACTATCTCACAACCCAAAATATAAATCCCCCAAAAGTATACAAAATACATATATAGAAATCATACAATAAAACTAAAAACCTACAATATTAAAGGTAGCAGCTCTGCACTGGCTCAGCGGTAGTCGTCGATCTTTTCCTTGCCTAGTCTGCCACTTGATAGATCTGCACCCACAGTCATAAAAAGGACTGTGAGTACAGGAAAGTAGAAAGTAACACTAAGAGACATTGATCCACATTTTCAAATATACAACAGATATCTGAAAGCATAATAATATCAACTATACCGAAAAAGAGTCATGCTACGAGATACTTTAGTTAAAAAATATAAGACTTGCACTCGGCTAAGCAGTAATGATCTACGGTCGGTCCGGTGTGCATTACTTCACATCAACCTTATTCCACTATTTAAGGCGTAAACAATATCATGAATGCATTCACATCCTTACAAATGCCCATCTCATATCTAAATAGTCACAAGTGCCCCTCACATGTGATGTATACTTGTCAACAACCCCGGGTCCCATACCCTGAAATGTAAATAAATATCTCAATCTATTTACTTACAATCCATGCAAATTTCTTAGCTAATCTGGCCTCTCGACACTTCAAAATGCATACCCGAACCCTCGAGACTCTTCCTTAGGTTCTTGATATCATTCAACATGTTTTTGAGTGTGTTTAGTTCTTACATTAAAGTGTTAGACTTGTTCAAAGTGCCTAAGTTGTAAGTTAGAAAATGCATAATTTACATTGTTAGAGCACCTAACGCGCTGGGTGATTTATCTAGTGCGCTAGTGACCCCATTAGAGAGTTACCCACACGCATTAACGTGCTACCTGCAAGCATGCTTAGCGCGGTATGTGCAGGAAAACCCAGAATTGTGCAGTTTGAATTTCAAGTTTTCTCTTACATGGCCAATCTCAAAGCCTTTGGATCCCTGTACTTCACCTCTATAAACCCAAAATATCTATCACCACAACAGCCACAACTCACACTTCATAATTTTCTTCAAATTCATTAATTAATCATTAAGCTAATGGTGTAGCTAAGCTTACCAAGTTGTAGAATACTCTTAACTTGATCAACACCTTCAAATAACCAAATCTTCTTCATAAAACTTGTTGATCTCCTTTGATCTTTCTCTCCAACTTCACTTCTTCTCTAAGTTTATGAAATGAAATCAATTGCATGAGTTTTCTATTTCAATCCTTATATATAGGGTGTTTCTATAATGGAGCTCAAATATATACATATGTCATGGAAATACTATATATCTCACCATTGGATTACTATAGAATTTTGATCTAATGGTGATTGATGTGGTGCATTTAATGCAAAACACATTAAATGTGTGATAAATGCTATATAATTGGGTTTCATTGTAGAAGCACCTATATATAAGGTTGATTAATAGTCATTGATCTTAATGTACACACATATCTCGAGACTAATCTAATAGCTTATATCATGATCTCAACTCCACTAACTCTCCACTAACTCTCCACTAACTTTCTCTAGCTAACACCAATTTCATACTCAATTGGTCTCTTGATGTGTCTACACTTATCTCGATGAACATCAATGACTAATGTTTTAACTTCCTAAATTAGGTCTCATTAAATGTAAATCAACTATAGTCATATTAAGTTCAACTAATTAAGCTACATTAACTTAATGTTACCTTACCATATCACTCTCTACCTTGGTCCCATCGGCATGCATCTCAAAGAGCATCCCCGCTAACGTCTTAACATCTATACACAAGTAGGAGTGACTTAGTAGTCTACACATATAAAATACACTAGACATACACCACAACAAATCTAACATGTACCTCGGCTACCTCGCCTTGGTTAGTGCACATATCTCGATGCGAGTCCAACGTCACGGGTCAATGATCATGATTAAAGAATTAAACTAGAATTAAACATTTAGGCCATGATAGGTAAACTCAAATAGACTATTAAGACATATAATAGGTGCGGAACAAAATTCTTCTGAGTCTATTAGATATGGGAATAAAATAGAAAGTCTTGTAAAATTAAACAACCAGGCTATGGGTTTCACAAAGTGTATCCATGATAAAATCCTCTGTTTATTACATAAAATGTTCCAAAACCAAATAAATATAAATAAACAACCTTGCAAATGAGAATAGAGTTTTTCTGCTATGACCTTACTCTTTCCTCTATCCTGAGCAACAACTGAGGAACCAGGACGGGGAAAGTAGTGAGGTGTGCAATATTTCAATAGGCTTAATAAAGCACAAGCTTGCTTTACCCTCAATCATTCAAGTAACACTTAATGCGTACTAACTAGCATGAACAAGGATATTGACCAAACCTACCATCATTTAGGGCATGAAAGGATAATATAAACAAGCATAATATATAATGCAAGATACGACAAGGCAAAACCCGAACAAGATAGTCAACAAGATAACAATGATAACATGAATGTCATAGAGTCAACAAAATGGAAACTAGTAAAAACTAGGTGATGTGACAACCAACTAGCTTCAATGTATCAAAGATGATCATGCCTCATAGATTGGTGTCTAAGCATCATATAATCATGTATGCCAATATTGGCCTTTAAAAGCATCATTTAATAGCGGAAAGAGATGACCGGTGGCTGCAGACTCTCCAGATTGAGGTGCCATTTATAAATATTTATTACAAGCTCACATATCAGTTCCACATGCATTCATAAATAGAGAGCTCAAATGACAAGATAAAGCTGAGCAACATATATCAATTTGATTTCAAGAAAGAGATCAACCATTTACTACCATGAATCCTAGCATAACTAGTATCATGTCATAATTGAAATAAATGTATTATTAACATGTATTATTAACTTAAAAGTTCATATCAGGTTATGCACATGTCTGCATTGGTATAGGTTCATAAATGTATTATTAACATATTTTGTTTGAGGAAAATTTACTCAATTCACATCAACACCTTGAAAAAGATATAAAACCCTTTTCGAATCAATGTCACGCCTTCATTAAGGAAATAAAGGTTTTCAGGGTTAGTTGTCACTTCCCTGATCCTTTTCCCGGTGACTTATCTCGCTAAAGATAGGTGATTTTGGAAAACAATGAGATTCGACTAAATTTAGTAAAAAATGTCCAGCACCCTCCCAACGCCAAAGGTTTACTTCGCAAAGAGTGAGGGCGAAATCGATGGTTCAAATAAAAAAACTCCAAATTGATCCCAGCGATTTGCCACCGTCGTATATTTACACGCCACAACGCTGGAGAATCGCTAGATCGACTTCTCCGAATGCCTAGCAGCGACGTACCGCGCGTGAGCGAGGCGCTGGCATGACATTGGGCACGAATTCAAAATTTCAGATCCGAAATTTGATTTTGAAATTCTCCAAAAGCTCACGCCGACCGCCCAAGGGTCAAAATCTGATCAAAACAATATCAAATAACTCATTTGGAACTACAAGATCATTCCCATTGCAGCAAAAAAATGTATTCAAACTACAAATCCACCATTAAAACGTAAATTTTGCAAATTTATTTGAATAAACCAAATAATATGAGATAGAGATGACCCAAATCACGAATCAAGGAATATGGGTTAATATTCCTTCTTAAAACTCTAAGAGAAACCATGATTTCATCCCAAGATCGAATTTTTGAATCGAATAGAGAAAACTATAGAGGATGAAACAAGTTATTTACCTTGTTTCATGAAATCTTGATGAGAGCTCCCTCTCCTCTACTAAATCCACTAAGCAAATGTTCTAGGGTTCCTGTCTCAATTTCTCCTGTAACAATTTCAAACTAAAAGTGGCTTGAAGCTCTAACTGTGGTTTAAATACTTTGTTAATGTGATTAGGGTTTGATGGACCAAATCACAACCCCACATCTCGTCTTAGTCTCTTTCAGTACTAGGGTGATCCTAAAGTCCACATTAAGACCATCATTTCTTATATTTTACTCAAATACCCTTTTGTGTATTTATTACCAATTTTGCAATTATTCATTAAGTGCTAGGTATCATATAGGTTTAGTATTGAAGGAGATTGATTGAGATTATCAAGTAGGTCAAGGATGACTACTAATTATTGATGTTGGAAAGGATGATCTCAGATCAAAACATTGAGCATGTAAAGAAAGTTATTTGAACTTGAAACAAAGAGTGAGGCAAGAATGTTGTGAGAATCTCATTGATTTCTTTAATACATTTATTCAGGTGAAGTCTAAAATTCATTGTGATGAAAATGAATAGTTGGTTACCTGATATTAAAAAAAATTGACGGTGTCAATTTTATAAAGAAATATGAGATATATCAACAGGTAGAAGCTGAATAATTTTAACCTGGAGTATTATATTTTTCTTGCTTATATGAATAATATTTCATGCTCAGAAATTTATAATCAATAAACTTAAGTTGTGGTGACAACTGAAGGTTATTGATATAATTGTAAAACTGACAGAGTTTGGAAATTTCTTGCTAGTACTATGGTTTAAATCCTCATGGAAAAGTAAGTGAAATGTATGTGTGTGGAAGAGTTAAGAGTTGTGGAAAACCAATATTATTAATTCGGTAAGGAATCGAAAGTCTGCTTCTCAGGGGGGAAAGATGTATAATAGCCGATATGGACCTTTCTCAATCTTAACACAATATATCTGAAGTTGACCATGGTTTCAAGAGAATATAGTTTCCGAGCTTGTGGCTTGGAAAGTATGAATTACTGGAATAAATATTTACTATGAGTTCTTTAGTGTTAATTTTAACAGGCTATATATAGAATTGAGGTATTTACCTTAAAAATTTGTATGCTTTCTTTGTCGTTAAACGGTGTGGGATGAGAAGTAATGATACAAATTTGTTAAAGCCCGAGTAATTTAGAACTATATCGAAAGGTGTTATCAAATTGTCAGTATACAATTGCTACTCAGGTATATGAAGAAATTGTAGCTATTAATAAAGCTTCTCAGTTTAGACTTCATGAGGAAATGACGGTGATGATGATTTGTGTATGTTTAGTTAACACGTCATCAACTGAGAAAGCTAATTTTTTAGCTACTAATCTGATCTTTTGAGTTCAAATTCATACTGAATTGGAGAAGATTCAGTGGTGATTAGTTATCAGAAAGCTAATCAAGATGCGTTAGAGGTGAACAGCTAATGAAGATTATCCTGATTGGTCAGTGTTTGATAATGTTGCGTTACGGTTCAAATATAGATTATGGATTCCAGTTCAAGATCAGGTGAGGCAATAAGTGCTATGGAAATCTCATAGATCTCTTTACTGCATTCGTCCAGATAGCAGTAAGGAATATCATGAAATGAGGCTCCTTTATTTATTGTTAATCTTGGATGAAAAATGATGTTATGGTAACAATAAAAAGATATGAGATATGTCAGCAAGTTAGGGCAGAGCATAAGAAACCCGGAGGTTTATTGCATTTGATGCCTACTCCTGAATGGAAATGAGAACATAGATTGGAGAATTTTGTTTCCACTTTATCTCTGAGTTAGCATAAGCACAATACGGTAAAAATTGTAGTTAACAGTTGATGGAGTTTGCGCATTTCTTGCCAGTTTCTATGTGAAATACTCTTGACTGTTTATGCAAAATATACATACATGAGGTCTTAGATTTCAGGGTGCTTTGGTGTCGACTATTTCGAATAGGTCCGAGATTTACATCCAGATGGAATGAATTGCTGCAACAGTTGTGGAACTGATTTAAACCTCAGTATGGTATACTATCGGTAGACCGATGGGTAACTGTAGTAATTGATTTTGGTGCTAGAGGATATACTTTAAGCTTGTGTCTTGAAGTTTAATAATAACCAGAAGAGATACATTTCTCTGTGTGAGTTCGTTTATAAAAATAGTTGTTAAGTTAGAATAGAATGCTCCTTTGAAACTTTGTATGGTCAACCATGTCATTCACCGAGTGTCTAGACAGGGGTTGAGTTGCAAGTTTGGTGGAGCCGAAATTAATTTAGAACTATAGGAAAGGTAGCAAATTAGCCAGCGTTTGACTACACTACAACTAAAATAAAAGTGATACGCCGATAAATATCATAGGTGGTTAGAGCTTTCAAAGGACAACTATGTTTTGTTGAAAGTCTCACTTATGAGAGGAGTTGTGTAAGTTTGGATTGTGAGATAAGCTAGCTTCAAGGTGTATTAAGTCGTTCAAAGTACAAGAACAGATTAATCCTGGTACATACAGGTTAAAGTCGCCTCCTCAGCTAGTCGAAGTTATTAATGTCTTCCATAAGTCTATGTTAGTAAAACAAAGACTCAGTTCATTCCATGGATTGATTGGAATAAATATGATCTTCGGGGAAGACTTATCTTACGAAAAGAAATTAAGTGTATCACTTGATCATTAGATGAAAAAGCTGAGAACCAAAGAAATTTCATTGGTTAAAGTGAAATGAGGAATTCACAAAAAAATGAGGAAGTAACCTGAGAGTGGAAGAATGAGAAACAGTTTCCAATTCTCTTCGAAACTGCAAGTAATTTTAGATTACTTTAATTTCGAGGACAAAATTTCTTTAAATTAGGGAGACTGTAATGACCCGTTACCTTAAGCTGGTGATTAGTACTAATTCAAATCCTAATTAATTTGTGTTAGGCTCGTGATTATGTTCGACATACTTCGATTAGCGTGTGCGTGCGTTTGCGTGATGTATGGTGTTTGTTTGAATTGTTAACTCAATTTATATATAGGTTATCGTATAATATGGAAACTATACACAAGCCTATAAAACAGAAAATACACAATAAACTATAGTTTACCGGGACACTAAATGTGACAAGGGAGTCGTGGCACGAATGTGCACGCTCAAGGACACTTATAGGCACGTCAAGTGAGTTTATTGGTGAATAATACACGATATATATATATATATATATATATATTTATATAATATATAAATATATATATATATATATTGTAAAATAAAAGAATATTAGAAATATATAGATTATTGGATCGTCTCGAATGAAGCGTAAGTGCTTGATGTGTCAAAATTTGTGTCACTTTAAGGAGGGTCACTTTAACGCATCAACTACGTGATTGATCTCGAGATAGTGCGACGCGTATCTCGAGGAAAATCTATATATAAAAATAAAAAAAACTCATCCTTATCTCCGTTAATTCGATCGTTCGAGGGGTCAGTTTCGATTTGGATCGAAGGGAGATCATTTCGAAAGCCGAATTCAACGAAGTTGAGGAGCTTAAATGGATTAGAAGCTAGTGATCATCACTTTGGTGAGTTTGGTTTTCAAGTTTGTTGAAGTTCAATTCGGTGGTGATGATCAAAACTTGTTGAATTGAGGTTGTTGTTGATTATAAACAGATTATAAACTCATTAGAGGTCATCCCTAGTGATTTGGGAGTGTAATTGTTGAGTTTGGATATGATTTGGGCCGATTTGGATGAGCATAAATGTGATGTTGTTGCAGGTCTGGTGCGCATAGCACGCTAGGCACTGGCCATAGCGCGCTACGCGTACTGGAGAAGATGATTGACTTATGGATAGCGCGATACCAAACCCTTAAAAGTAGCAACTGCACTATTTTTTATCAATAATTTTCGAGGGATTTAGGGACTGGTCTATGGGTTGAGGAACACCGAGGAAGAGTGAGATGATCGAAAAGTTAGTGAGTTTAAGAAACAGAGACTTAGACCGAGGTAAGTATGGATTCGCTCATTTATCAATATTGCCTGGTTATTTAGTATATATAGCTCATGTAGTTGTTGGATTGAAATAGGGGGATTATGTACACTGTGATGGTTTTCTAATGAATAGAAAATGGTGTCTAATGCGGCCCACGAATGTAACTCATCAAGGTTGAAACCAGGTTGTATGGTACTTGGGGTTGATCTCCCGATCTATACGTAACTCTTACTCTGTTAATAGGTTGTGTGGGTTACATATTCACTAGAGGGTTTAAGATAGAACCATTGGGCATTAATCGATTGGCTAAACATTACATATGTGCGGTGTGTTAGTTTAGCACTCGTATTAATGGCGCCGGTGGGTAATTGACCATAGTGTTATAAATAAAATAGGGATTACAGTGTACAAGTCCAAGACCTTTGCTTAGCATCTGTTATATATTGGTTGATATGATTTCCATATTCTTGTTATATATCATTGGTGCATGTTGTTATTGCATGATATCCTTGAATATTATATGGAATATTGATGATTAGTGTGAATCCCTACTTACTAATCAAGTTGGAGCTCTCACCCCAATTAACATTACAGGTAGATCCGACGAGTGCTACGACTATGAGATGGAGAAGTTATAGGAGTCTTGAACTTATCTTCAATGTAATGACTTTCTCTGGTCTTTTATATTGGTGTTGAATTACTGTTTTGTAATATCATATGGGATGGGAGATTTGTATAACCGAGGTTTATTCCGGTTTGTTTTAAATAATGTATATCTTATTTCGATTATCGAAAAGGTTTAAATTTTCGCTGCGTATATGATTTGTTTTATTTTGATAATCAATATGCAGTAGTGATTATCAGGTGTAGGTTGTAAGGTTGCTGGCTCTAGTTAAGTCTGGTAAGGGTAATCTGGGCTTAATTAGGGTTTCATGCCAGGTATTGCCTTAATTAGGTTTGTAGATGCTACAATTTGGTATCAGAGCCTAGGTTAGGTAAAGTTAGATCATACCTCATAGCTTAAGGTTATTAGCTCTGATACAGTTTGATATTAGAGCCATAGGTTTTAAAACCTTGGTTAGCCATGGTTTATAAATCTCAGAATAATGATTTATTAGAATCAAGGAATAACTCTGATACAGTGTTGTGTCAGAGTTTAGGGTTTATCTCTTTTAGGGATAAAGTGGTAATAGTGATATAGTTGGTTATCATGGACAAGAATCTAACCATACATTCACTTTGGATGGTGTTCGAAGTGAATGTTAGCCTACTTTAAAAGTTTAAGGTACTATGATTACCCTAATAACGGAACCTAAGTTTATCGACTCGAAGAGTGGTCTCGAGTTATGAATAAGCTTAGGGTTCGATAAATGGTTTTTATCGTGATTTTGGGGGTAACCAAAAGATAAAAGACTGAAATATGTTATTTGTTATGTATACTATATCGACATGGTAGACATAAGAATTATGTCTTTTCTGAACAATAATAAGATGGTTGAAGTCCATCTATTTCTCATGATATGAGAAGGTGTTGGAGGTAAGAGCTCCGGAGAGTCTTAACCTCGGGGATAGACAAAAATGAAAGACATAAGAAAAGTTACAAAGATGAAATAAAACTCTTCTCCAAGTAACATCTTCAGTGGTCTTTCTTCTTACTGATATTATTAGACAAATAATAGTCAGTGAATAAGTATTTATTGAATCAAGAGCTTGAGGTGTGTATTAGGAGAATGGAAATTATAAAATAATAAAATACTGAATGACTTTCGATGAAACTAAAACTTGGCATACCACTTTGAGAGGTGATTTTAATACTAGTATTGAGACTAGTATGGAAGTAATGAAAGTTATCCAGTAAACAAATTAGTGGTAAATGATAAAAGCATAATGGAGGTTGGGAAACCACTAATACAGTTATACTTCATAAGTTGCTATGAAGTTGATATTCCAGTCATGGTGTGAATCCATATTGGAATAACAAGTGCTTTATTAATAAAAGATAGTTATATCCAGAATATAGCAGTGTGTTGGTAAGATATCCTAATTTGATCTATTAGACTGGTATAGTCTAAATTGGGTAGAATGAGTTGTCAGTGAATCTGAGGATTTGTGGAATCCAAAGATTAATGTGTAGTAGTCGAGATGAGTATTCATTACTCAGAATAGACAACTCTTTAAAATAAGTGAAATCAACGGTTCTCAACAGGTAGTTGAGATTTGGTTTTCATAGTAAAATGATCAGAGCTAAGGATATATATATCTTTATAAGATGATTGCAGCTGGGTGCTGGATCATTTTAAGTGGATGGTGGAAACAACTAGAACTTACTAGAACTCATGCTTTTTTCATAAACTAAGGGTGTCAAGTGAAGGAAAGATCTATTGTAATGAAGTTTTTATTGTGTTATCAATAATAACATGGAATCTTTGAAGACTTAGAAAATGCACGAGCAATTATCGTACAGAATTGGAATCGGTAACGGTAAGTTGGTTTAGACCAGGTTTTTTGCAAATGCTAGTGCTAAGTTTCAAAGGATAATAAATGGTAAGAGTATTGAATATTAATAGTAAATCAGAGGATTTGACTACGATTGAGACAATATGAGGTTATATATTCAACACAATGGTAAAAAGAGGAAAGTAAACTTGAAATAATTGAATATTACAAACGATTGATTCGAGGATCTGTTAATATGTTGTGTAATTTATTTAGTTAACTCAAGTATGTGATAGTTTTAAGTTGAAATTGAATACAATGATGCCTTGGAGGAAGTGAAAGTATAGTTTGAGAACAATGTTTGCTTAACAAAACCTAAATTGTAGAAGAAGTTAGAGGTTCATCCTAAGACTTTTGATCTAGGTAAGAATGTGTGGGTGACACAATAAAGCAAAATTATAACTCATATTTCCAGTTATATATAAATAGTTCCAAATTTTGGAGAAAAACTATTAGAGACTGATAATCTCAGGATAACTAATTTGGTAGATGTATCAAATATTGAAAGGCATCACTAGTAAATTAAGAAGAAAGGTTGTTGAGGATCTTTTAATCATTCTTTGAGGTTAATCAGAATCTTAGTGAAATCATTAAAAGACAACCTGAGAATATGACACCAGTGGACTGGTGTAAGAGTAAGTCACGAATTTCAAACTGTAGAAGTTTGAAAAATGGAAATTGTCAGAGTGATAGAAATAGAAAATAAGAAAGTTACCTTAAAACTTTCATAAGTATTAGGAATTCACTCTGAAACATCACTCATCAAGGTGATTGCGTTGACAATGCTTTGAGCAATAAAATTTTCTCAGTAATATCTATTAGGTGAGATATTTACCGATCACCAAATGGAAGTTCTGCGCAGGTACATCATCAGCTGAGTTGTCAGGATCATTAACTATAAGCCTGTTCTTTAGAGCTCAGATTGGAGTTGAGCTAGTAACGATTGAAATGGGTGATGTATTATTGAAGGAGATTGATCGAGATTATTAAGTAGGTCAAAGATGACTACTAATTATTGATGTTGGAAAGGATGATCTCAGATCAAAACATTGAGCATGTAAATAAAGTTCTTAGAACTTGAAACAAAGAGTGAGGCAAGAATGTTGTGAGAATCTCATTGATTTCTTTAATACATTTATTCAGGTGAAGTCCAAAATTCATTGTGATGAAAATGAATAGTTGGTGACCTGAGATGAAATAAATTGACGGTGTCAATTTTTTAAGGAAATATGAGATATATCAGCAGGTAGAAGCTAAATAATTTTAACCTGGAGTATTATATTGTTCTCGCTTATATGAATGATATTTCATGCTCAGAAATTTGTAATGAATTGGCCTAAGTTGTGGTGACAACTGAAGGTTATTGATATAATTGTAAAACCGACAGAGTTTGGAAATTTCTTGCCAGTACTGTGGTTTAAATTCTCGTGGAAAAGTAAGCGAGATGTATATGTGTGGAAGAGTTAAGAGTTGTGGAGAACCAGTATTATTATTTCAGTAAGGAACCGAAAGTTTGTTTCTCAAGGGGGGAAGAGATGTATAATAGCTGGGAGGGACCTTTCTCAATCTTAACACAATATATCTGAAGTTGACCATGGTTTCCAAAGAATATAGTTTCCGAGCTTGTGACTTGGAATGTATGAATTACTGGAAGAAATATTTACTGTGAGTTCTCTGGAGTTAATCTTAACATGCTATATATAAAATTGAGGTATTTACCTTAAAAATATGTATGCTTTACTTTGTCATTAAACGGTGTGGGACGAGAAATAATGATACAAATTTATTAGAGCCTGAGTAACTTAGAACTACACAGGAAGGTGTTATCAGACTGTCAGTATACAATTGCAACTCGGGTATATGGAGGAAATGTAGCTATTAATAGAGCTTCTCGGTTTAGACTTAATGAGGAAATGACGGTGATGATGATTTGTATAAGTTTAGTTAACACGTCATCAATTGAGAAAACTAATTTTAGAGCTACTAATCTGATCTTTTGAGTTCAGATTCATACTAAATTGGAGAAGATTCAGTGGTGATTTATTATCAGAAAGCTAATCAAGATTATATAAAGTGTTAGAGGTGAACAGCTAGTGTAGATTATCCTGATCAGTCAGTGTTTGATAATGTTGCATTACAGTTCAAGGATAGATTATGGATTCTAATTCAGGATCAGGTGAGGCAGAAGTGCTACAAAAATCTCATTGATCACTTTACTGCATTCATCCAGATAACAGTAAGGAATATCATGAAATGAGGCGCCTTTATTTATTGTTAATTTGGGATTAAAAATGATGTTGTGGGAATAATAAAGAGATATGAGATATGTCAGCAAGTTAGGACTGAGCATAAGAAACTCGGAGGTTTATTGCATTCACTGCCTACTCCTGAATGGAAATGGGAACATAGATTGAAGAATTTTGTTTCTAGTTTATCTTTGAGTTAGCGTAAGCACAGTACGGTAAATATTGTAGTTAACAGTTGATGGAGTCTGCGCATTTTTGCTAGTTTCTATGTTAAATCATCTTGACTGCTTATGCAAAATATACATACATGAGGTGTTAGATTTCAGGGTGCTTCCGCGTTGACTATTTTGAATTGGGGTCCGAGATTCACATCCAGAGGATTGAGTGAATTGTTGCGGCAGCTATAGAACTGATCTTAACCTCGGTATGGTATACTATTGATAAACCAATGGGTAATCGGAGTAATTGATTTTGGTGCTAGAGGATATACTTTAAGCTTGTGTCTTGAAGTTTAATAATAACTGAAAGAGATACATTTATCCGTGTGAGTTCGTTTATAAAAATAGCTGTCAAGTTAGAATAGAATGCTCCTTTAAAACTTTGTATGGTCAACCATGTCATTCACCGGAGTGTCTTAATTTATAACTATAGGAAAGGTAGCAGATTAGCCAGCGTTTCGACTACACTACAACAAAAACAAAAGAGATACACTAATAAATATCATAGGTGGTTGGAGCTTTCAAAGGACAAATATGTTTTGTTGAAAGTCTCACTTATGAGAGGAGTTGTGTAAGTTTCCTCCTCAGCTAGTCGGAGTTATTAACATATTCCTTAAGTCTATGTTAGTAAAACGGAGACTCAGTTCATTCTAAGGATTGATTTGAATAAATATGATCTTCGGGGAATATTTATCTTACAAAAATCATTCAAATGTATCACTTGATCGTAAGATGAAAAACATGAGAACCAAAGAAATTTCTTTAGATTACTTTAATTTTGAGGACAAAATTGCTTTAATTAGGGAGAATGTAATGACCCGTTAACTTAAGCTTGTGATTAGTACTAATCCAAATCCTAATTAATCTGAGTTAGGCTCGTGATTAAGTTAGACGTACCTCGATTACCGTGTGCATGCATTTGCATGATGTATGGTGTTTGTTTGAATTGTTAATTCAATTTATATATAGGTTGTCATATAATATGGAAAGTATAAACAAGCCAATAAAACGAAAAATACCCAATAAACTATAGTTTACCGGGAAACCAAGTGTGACGAGGGAGTCGTGGCACGAATGTGCAGGCTCAAGGACACTTGTAGGCACGTCTGGTGAGTTTATTGGTGAATAATACACGATATATATATATATATATATATATATTTATATGTTTTTCAATATATAAATATATATTGGAAAATAAAATAATATTAGAAATATATGGATTAATGGATCGTCTTGAACGAAGTGTAAGTGCTTGATGTGTCAAAATTTGTGTAACTTTAAGGAATGTCACTTTAACACATCAACCACGTGATCGGTCTCGAGATAGCGTGATGCATATTTCGAGGAGAATCCATTTATAAAAATAAAACTCATATTTATCTTCGTTCATTCGATCGTTCGAAAGGTCGGGAGGTCGGTTTCGATTCGGATCGAAGGGAGATTGTTCCTGAAGCCAAATTCAACGAAGTTGAGGAGCTTAAATGGATTAGAAGCTAGTGATCATCACTTTGGTAAGTTTGGTTTTCAAGTTTGTTGAAGTTCAATTCGGTGGTGATGATCAAAACTTGTTGAATTGAGGTTGTTGTTGATTATAGACAGCTTATAAACTCATTAGAGTACCTCCCTGGTGATTCGAGAGTGTAATTGTGAGTTTGGATGTGATTTAGGTCGATTTGGATGAGCAAAACTATGTTGTTGTTGCAGTTCTTGTGCGCATAGCGCGCTAGGCACTGGCCATAGCGCACTATGCGTACTGGGGAAGATGATTGAATTATGGATAGCGCGTTATCCATGTTAGGTAGCTCGCTACCAAACCCCTAAAAGCAGCAACTACGCTATGTCTTATGAATAATTTTTGGAGGACTTAGGGACTGGTCTAGGGATTCTAAATGTAGTATAATGAACCTATTTTGATCCCAAATGATTGGTGATATGTTGAGGAAAACCGGGGAAGAGTGAAATGATTGGAAAGTTAAGGAGTTTGAGAAACATAGACTTAGATCGAGGTAAGTATGGATTCGCTTATTTATCAATATTGCCTGGCTATTTAGTATATATAGCTCATGTAGTTATTGAATTGAAATGGGGGCTGATGTACACTGTGATGGTTTTTCTAATGAACCCAAAACGGTGTTTAATGTGATCCACAAGTGTAACTCCTCAGGGCTGAGACCAGGTTGTATAGTACTTATACGTAACTCCTACTCAGTTGATAGGTTGCATGGGTTACATATTTACTAGAGGGTTTAGGATAGAACCATTGGGCATTAATCGATTGGCTAAACATCACATATGCGTTGTGTGTTGGTTTAGCACTCGTATTAATGGCGCCGGTGGGTAATCGACCCTAGTTTTTCAAATAATATGGGGATCATAGTGTACAAGTCCAAGACCTTTGCTTTGCATCCGTTATATATTGGTTTATATGATTTCCATATTCTTGTTATATATCATTGGTGCATGTTTTTATTGCATGATATCCTTGAATATTATATGGAATGTTGATGATTAGTGTGAATCCCTACTTACTGAGCAAGTTGGATCGCTCACTCCAATTAACATTATAGGTAGATCCGACGAGTGCTATGACTATGAGATGGAGAAGTTATAGGA
Organism: Stephania cephalantha; assembly: GCA_039657325.1. Classification (NCBI taxonomy): domain Eukaryota; kingdom Viridiplantae; phylum Streptophyta; class Magnoliopsida; order Ranunculales; family Menispermaceae; genus Stephania; species Stephania cephalantha. Next base: position 8,002,415 of record CM077573.1, on the reverse strand, counting down.
TTCTTGAACTTCTCTTTGATGTAATGACCTTCTCTGGTCTTATATATTGGTGTTGAATTATTTTTTTATAATATCATATGGGATGAGAGATTTGTATAACCTAGGTTTATTCCTGTTTGTTTTAAATACTATATATCTTATATTGATTATCGAAAAGGTTTTAAATTTTCGTTGCGTATATGATTTGTTTTATTTCGATAATCGATATACAGTAGTGATTATCAAGTGTAGGTGGTAAGGCTGCTAGCTCTAGTTAAGTCTGGTAAGGGTAATCTAGGCTTAATTAGGGTTTAAGGTCGGGTATTCCCTAAGTAGGCTAGGGGATGCTACAAATAGCTTCCTCATTTTAAATCAAAATGGACTCATTTTGATGGTATTTGAAAGCTAATTCAAAGGGGAACAACTTTATCCAACTGAAAATTTTGTAATTTGAATGTTGTGATGTCCAAACGTGCTCTGCAAATAAGTGATTAAATGCATTATAGGATTTTTGAAACTAAGCTTTTAAAAGGCATAACTCCCTAATTACTTATCCAAATGGGCTGATCTTTTAGTATGTTGTTATTGGGTATGTTAGCTACCTTGTGACAAAAAATCACGATTTTCGAAATTATAGATTTGGAGAAATAAATTTTCTAATCTGTTGGTTGGATTAGGTTCCAATATGAGTTGTTTTTAGTAAAATTGTGATATCTCTTTCGTTTTAAATCGGAATTTCGCAAACCTAACCTTTTAAAAAGCTAAGATAGAGACCAAAACCTTTATATATAGGGAAGATTTTGAGATCTTGACAAGTTCATGCCTAAAAGTGCGCTGCAACATATGATCCCAAATTAAATGTTGAAACTTTATTTAATCTTTAAGGGGCAGTTTTAGGAAATAGAACTCTAAACCTAACTTAAACACCTTAAGTCACTCTAAAACTAGAAATCGATCCCAAGGGACTTTGGGGCTATGGTACGATAGTCAGGAGCATAGTGGAATCGGACCATGGTGTTTTCGGGACTTCGAAATGCGATTCGAGGTGTGTAAATCCCTTAAGAAACACATCTTGTGTATTTAATTGTTCCAATTGTGCTATCTTGTATTCTTTGCCTGTTCATTATCCATATTCTATCTTTGCTTTGATTTGGTAAAATGGTCAGTAGTTCACTACTAGGGTTTATTCAGATGTTATGTTATACGGGCTCTAGTATGCTAGACCATAGCATGTATCACTTGTGTTGGGGTATGTGTCCTAGGTCAATCCAGAAACATTGCTTATCTTATAACTTTAGTTAGTAAAATTGAGGTTTTTTTTCAGTTTTATTATAAGTGATTGCATGTTTACCTTATAATAAAATCAATGGGTATTTATTGAAATATCCTAAATATCCATAGTCAGTTATTATACTGAGAACTATAATGAATTAAGACTAGTGTGAATCTTGATTGATGGTCATGTGATGATCGTGCGTATAAGGATACAAATCGAGATCAAGAGTACTTGTTAGGGAACAAGGTACTGGACCGACCCGCTATGAGAACACCACTTGGATTAAGTCATAGGTGTTACTCATGATAGGTATATCATTTAGTCCTTCGACTTGAGATTACCATAGACTTCAATATTAGGAGCATAGTAATTTTACACTATCGAACGTTGTCTTTAACCGAACGATTCTAAAGATTGTGATTGGTTACCATGTGAATAATATGTGAAAGTCTATAATCGAGATAGAACTTGTCACTCTTGTATAGAGAGAAATATCAGTGGATCCCTCGATGTGATGGACTGATAATGGCCAAGTCCATATGAATTGATATGATAAATTTCACTTGGATGTTTTCAATTTACCTAAAGATTGAAACTAGTACGATTGAATATTAAGGGTGACTTTCCATGCCTTATATTTAATCAAAAGATATCGCACGACAAAATGATATGATATATGTTATTCATTAGGTTGTATCGATTTTGGTATTTATGCTACTTGGGTAATCATAATGTCTAGCTAGAGACTGATTATGACTTGTGTACCAAAATGGTCTTGGTTCACTACTAACGTCGCATGAACCTATTGGGTCGCACACAAAGAATGGCTTTCCGCCATTTCAATTGGTCAAGAGTAATGAATTTTATATGATAAAATTTATGACATAAAAGACCTTATGATTTGCTATATCATAACTAATTAATAGGGGCGTATGTGTAATTTTCTTAAACTACCTAAATACAATAGTTGTATTACTAATAGGATTTTAAGTGAGGGCTTATCTACACATATAAATAGAGGTTGAAACCCTAAAACGAAATAAGATTTTTGTTTTTGCTATTTTTGAGTTATCTGGACTTTAAGAGAGAAAGAAAGACGTCTTCTATTTCTCTTAGGGCAAGTACTCCAAATTGTAGTCACCGTTCATGTGTAGATTTCTAATAGATGACGCGCACTTGAATGTCTTGAATATCAAACAATCAGATAAGGAAACCACGGAACAATGTATGGTATACTTTCATAGATGTAGTTTAATAGAACTTATTTTCGATCATGTTGGGGCTTTTCAAAATTTGTTTTGAGTTTTCCACTGCGTATGAACCTCATAGCCCAACAACTTGCGCCCTCGGTAAATGGCAACCCGAGCTGCTAACCTCATCGGTGCACGTGTTCAATGGGTTGTGATACAGACTGATCCTTCGCTAGTATTCTGGATGTGAGCCAATAGGGTACGAGCCACTGAGATCATCCAGATTGACGAAATATGGTCTAGTTTGCTACGGGTGACACAATTACTTAGTTTCTATTGGTGTTAGTTATGCATGAGCTTAGCTTATAGTTGTATGTTTATTTTCGCATGTTTATTTAACATTATTCTTGGCTTCTCTACTATTGAATGTTCGGTGGTTTTCTTTTGGGATCTTACTCGGTAGACTCGTCATCTATTTTGTTGTAATGACTGAGTGTAGATCCTAATACCAGTAAGCGAAAGGAGGTCTTAGGCTGCTATCTCTAATTGCCTACAGTCTGGGACTTACCAGTACGTGTTCATTTTGATATTTTGTTTTACTTTTGGGGTTATGGGAGACTTGATAGACACTATACATGTAAATACTTACTTTTCACAATATGTTGTCGCTTGATATACAGTGTACTTTATTCTAAGTTTTCCACAGTGTGACTGATGCCCTAGATGACATAAAAGTATTAAAAATCTATGGTTACGTTATGTTAAGACTTTCGTTGTAAATTTTGATTATCCACTTGCAACTCTTTAAATGACAAATGAAATGCAAAGTAATAATTGAATAATTAATTGATATTATCACTGATTGACAAGTTAGCAAAGCTATCAATGAGCACTAATCTGGCATTGATGTCGGGAAGGCTACGGGACCCGCGTAGCAGCTCACACGGCACCCTCGGAGCACGGGGCCGCCATAGTTGGTATCAAAATAATGGTTCGAGGAACCTTGGGAATTATAACAAAAGAGCATACAACTTTAATAAACAAAGCCTTAGATGTGGAAACTCGATGTACTTGCCTTAGAACTCTAGTTGGGAAGTGATAGTGAGGCGAGTAGAGTTAGGGTTATATATGTGTTATATTTTTGCTATATGTTATACACTATACGCGTATATATACCAAGCCTGATCCAGTGCACGTTTCTCGATGCAGATCATGAAAGACAGAAAGCATATTACTCGGCCAAAGATTGGTATGACTAGCGATCCGACTAGGACCACTATCAGTGTTAATACACCGAGTGTTGAGGACCGACTTGTGGCTCATAATGTTAAGTTTGCTGAGATTCTATAGTTACTTAAGTCTCAGGCCACGACAACCTTCGTAGCACCAGTAGCTCATGCGGTACTTATGGCACCGGCTACTACTACACCGACAGTCATCGCTCCAAATATTCCTCAAATGTCTGTTCAACCTACTACCGCTAAAGTAGTTCCCGAGGCAGCTATGACAGTTGTTGCACCGGTTGATACACCGACTCCCACTCTTATACCAACAACAACAGAGTAGCAGGCTATAACTTCTAAGTTCGATTTATCTTCTGAGGATAAGCCGATCAAGGAATTTATCAGATTTGAGCATGGATTCTGTTGGGCTTCAGGGATCATGCGCAGTGGAAGTTTTTGAAACCTTTTCGAACACCCCCGAACCAAGATCCTATCGATTCCATTAAACTGATATGCCAATAAAAAAATCATACCTTAACAAGAACAACTCCATGTCTGACTTATTTGGTGTTGATCGTATCCTTTAAGACGCTGCGAGAGACGAACGTCCTCTATCAGAAATACATACACGAACGGACGATCACGATCCAGAGTGCTAGCCCCAAAAATCCTAGGACAAAAAATTCTTACAAAAATCCTCTAGGAAAAATCTCTCTCGGGAATTCCATACAACAACTGTGACCCTAATGTCTTATTTATAGTATACTAGGTCGAGTTGTAAAAGAGCTTCATCTCCTAGTCGCATTCCAAATAGAGTCCTAGATAAAGTCCAATTCTAAAAAGGATAGAGTCATAGATAATCTACAATTACTAATCTAATAAGAGTTGTAATTTATTTAAAACTCAAATAAGAATTAAAGTCATACTATAATTCCAATTAGAGTTTTATTCAAAATAAGACTTGCTAAGAGACAAATGTTTTAGTCACACTAGAAACGTATGAGAATATTGAATCCTAGTCAAACTAGGACATTTAATGAGAATCTTCAAAATGAATTTTATCAAATAAAATTCATTAAACCAGACAATATTAAATCGTGCAAATCCGTTCTTTGTGTGTGACCCAATAGGTTCATACAACGTTGGCAGTGAACCAAAACCATTTTCGTATACAAGTCATAACCGGTCTCTAGCAAGGCATTATGACTACCCAAGCAGCATGAAGATCAATAAATCGATACAACCTAATAGACAGTGTATATCATATCACTTTGTCACGCGATATCTTTTGATTGAACATAAGACATGGAATGTCACCCTTATAGTCAATCTACTAGTCTCGATCTCCTAGTAGACTGAAATTTTCAAGTGACATTGATCCAATCAATTCACTAGACATGGCCATTTATCAGTTAACATATCGAGGGGCCCAATAGATGTCTCTCTCTAAAAGAGATGGACAAATTTCATCTTGATCACACAACATCCACACATTAGTCGAACAATGACCAATCACAATATTTATAATCATCTGATTAAAGATAACATTTGATTGTATCAAGTCATTGTGCTCCTAATGTTGGAGTCTCTAATGATCCCAAGTCAAAAAACTAAATGAGATAACTCTCATAAGAATCACTTATGATATTTACCATGTAGTGTTCTCATAGCGGGTCGGTCCAGCATCTGTTCCCAATAGATACCCATTATTTTGATCCTTATCCGTATACGCATAATCATCACATGATTATCAATCAAGACTCATACTAGTCTTAATTTATTATTGTTCCCATAATAGTAATTGACTAGGGACATTTAGAATAATACAATAATTATCAATGGATACTATTATAAAAAAATATATGCATCTACTTATAATAGTTAAACAACATTTAAAGAATTGGCCTAGGGCACATACCCAACATCTCCCACTTGCACTAAGTCCAGTCTTACACGTATCCAATATTGAGTAACCTTAATGCATTCTTAGTGGAAGAAGTTTGTTTATGTATCTGCTACATTTTTTGTTATTAATGTTCTGCAAATCTTTACGTTCTCTCTTTTATAAGACAAAAACGCTCTCAAGTGATTGTTTAGATCTGTAGTGTGATTTAGGTTCCATAACTTAAATTTTTCCATTGGTTTTACAATAAAATCCAACATTTCCAACACTTGGAACCACACCTTATTCAATCATGAACCTTACGATTTAAACATTTTCTTTGGTTGCATCAAATGCCGCTAAAAACTCAGTTTGTGTTATAGGACTTGTTAGAGTGAGTTTAGAACATTTCCAACTCATTCCTACGAAGTTAACACATATCCATATTGCAATCATTAATCTTTTATATTAATTTGAAAGTTTGCATTGTGTAACCATTTACAAGACTCATATCTTTCAAACCTCCACAAATCTAATAACATCTCTCAATCGCTTTTGAAGTACTTAAGAATGTTATTAATAAATATCCAGTGACCCTCACTGGAATCTATGAGATGTATGTAAGTTTTGCCCAAAGCATATGACATATCAAGTTGAGTGCAAAGTATAACATATGTGATGATTCTCATAGCTTATGCGTATGAAATCTTATTCACATTGTCCCGCTCATCATTTGTCTTAAGATGTTGAGTCTTGCAGAGACTTATGTTATAAGACATAAGTACGAATTCTTTTAAGAATCACATACACTGAAATATTTTCAGTTATTTATCTATATAAGCACTCTTATTTAAAGCAATTAGCCTCTTAGATCTATCTCCATAGATCTATATCACAAGGATATAAGCCTAATTAGCTAAGAATCTCATTGAGAAACTTTCATTAACCAAGACTTGTCATTCTACAGGGTTAAGATGTCATTTTCAATTAATAATATATCATTAACATACAGATTCAGAAAGATAATTGCGCTCCCACTTACCTTTGTGTATACACAAGGTTTATCTTAGATTCAATGAATTTAATTCATTAATTATTTCATCAAAACAAAGAACCCAACTCTGATAAGCTTACTATAATCCACAAACGAAGCCTTTAAGCTTGCATACCTTTCTCGATTTTTCAAGATAATAAAAAAACCCTTATAGTGTGTCATACACATCTTTAAGGAGCATAGAGCAATGTTATTTTGACATCTATTTGTCATATCTTATAGTCAAACTATGAAGTAATGACAATAGAATTCAAGAATTCGAGCTTAGCTACTAGTGAAAAATCTTATCATAATCAACACCTTGATTTAGATTGGAATTTTTGATAAGCCGTGCTTTTAAGTATGCATCTATTCTTTTTCATGTCACTTTAACTCATTCACATCCAATGGTTATATCATCTTCAGGTAAATAATTCAAGTCCCAAACTTGGTTAACATACATGAATTAAAATTTAGAGTTAATAACACTTAGTTTCTTCATCCAATCTTAATGAGACATGTCTCTTGATAAGTAGTGATTCATTCTGATCCAGTATCGAAAATACATCACAACTATCAATGATACGAAATTTCAAACTTCTTTGGACAATTTCTTATTATTCTAGATTTTCAAGAGATATATGTTACTTGTGTATACTCAACTAGTTCAAAACTTTGTTGATCTTTCTAAAGTGGTTCGGTTCTCATTTGTGGCACTTGAACATTTCAAGATTTATTTTGTTCCCAATAATGTCTTTAAAATAAACTCTTTACTTAGAAAGACATTATTTTGAGCAACAAACAATTTGTTCTCAATTGTAAAAAATAGTATCATAGCGTTCGACCACAATTAGACACAAAATATTTAGGCATAAAACTTTATGTGACTTAACGTCTTACGCAAGTCTCGCCGCCTCAAATCTCAAGAAAAGACAAACTATGTCTTTTTATTCCATATCATATATGAAGTTTTATCAACCACTTTAACAAAAATAATGTTTAGTGCGAGTGCCTTAGTTTCCAAAGTATAGCCTCTATAAGACATCATAGGAAAGTCTGTGTGACACATCATAAATCAAATTATATCCTATATAGTTCTATTTCTCCTCTTAAAACATCATTTCTCAAATGACATTCCTAGTGGAATTAATTGTAAGACAATCTCAAAATTTCAAAGATGGTCACTTAAACTATTGGCTCAAATATTATCTACCTTGATCTCATCAAAGTATGTTAATAGTTTGCCAATTGATTTTTTTTCTTATACTCATTTTGAAATGTTCGTAACAATTCAGAATTATGTCTTCCTGATAGGATTTGTAATTCATTATAAAATGAACAATTTCATTCTAAGAAAAACAAAATCCGTTCTTTAAGGCTTTCTTTAGAACTTTACAAAGTATAGCTCACAACTAAGGTTTCCGTGTCTGACACAAACACCTTTTGTAGCTTTTACCTTCCCTTTATCTTTCTTTATTAAATTCTGATATGTTACGAACCAGCAAATATATATCTAAGGCCCTTTTTATTATTCTGTCTTACAATTTTAAACATCATATACAACTGTAAACAGTTTTCTCCATGTCTTTAAATTATGTAGTTTAAAACTATTTTGATGAATTATAGATCAAATCTACTGCCAACTTTTGGCACATGAAGATTCAAGCCTTTTGAGATAATTAATATAGTTCTTTCATGTTCCAAACGTAAAGACATATTAATAGGTTCTCAACCATTTTACAAGAATCTAGGAATTTTACAATCTTTTGCCCTTCCCGTGTGACTTATTGTTGGAACATTTCCTTTAGTGTCACTGTCATGTCATTAGTTTTCACGGCTCGAATCTTTCCTAAAGTCCAGTTTTATATTTGCTAGCATGACATATAATCCTTGTACTAATAGATGGTAGTTTAAATGAGTCATTAATCTAAGACATACATCCTTGTTTTATGGTTGACAACATTTATAATTTTTTAATCAAAACAGAGAAATTAGTCTTAGAAATTATTTTATCCTTATCAAGGATTGATCGCACTTACTCTGGATTAGTGTTATAGGAGTTTAACATCTACACCTAGAAAATTATGCAGAATAACTTGTTAGTGAGTAATTAAACTCCCACTAAATCAATAACCCTCAAAATATTAACTTAGTGGTCTAAGATCCATATTTCACTTAATTTTGAAACAGCTAGGGCATGACACTCAAAATCAAGTTATTTAGGTAGGTAACCATTACCAATTGCATCATATGCAACTTTGAGGTCCTTTAGGAGACCTAGACATCATATGTCACATTATGTTACGTCTCATCTATGCCTAAAGCCCTAAACTATTTTGATAGCTTTATTAAGTCAAACAATTTAAAACATCCAAGTAATCATTACTTAGCTTGCCTCACCAAGATAACACAATACACCCTACGAAGGCAGACCCATATTGATGTTATCAAGACCTTGACAAGTGTTTAAAATGGGCGCATTAACTTAAAATTCTAATCGAGGGATTTTTATCAAGTTTTATGATCCATGTAGTGTTTTTACAATGATTAATTCTAGCATCTATTTAATTATGGAATATCATATATACTGTCAGCCCCTCAATAGCATGACCTGAGTAGGCTGGGCTAGGCAGAGAGAAACCTAGCAAATAGCCGAGTTCTGTAGGACTCGGATGGTTCCATGGGGTTTGGTTGCATGTGGGACAGATGAGGCAGCGCACAAGCGTGGACGAGGTAGTGCCTTGGCGCGCGCCTAGGCATGGTGCCTTGGCACAGTCGAGGTTGGGCCTTGGCACTACCTTGGTGCATTCCTTGGCACAAGCATGGGCAAGCCTAGGCAGATTCCTTTGGCACGAGCAAGGTTGCGCCTTGGCACGAGCAAGGTCGCGCCTTTACATATTCCTTTAGCATGAGCAAGGTCCCGCCTTGGCACGAGCAAGGCATGCCTTGGCAAGGGTTGACAAAGCTTGACTTGGGCATTGACCAAGTTAAAGTACGATTGGTCTCATTTCTTAATGTTTCTTATTGGAGTTCGAGAAAAGGCTTAACATCTACTATAAGGAGAGGTGTGTTCTCTCCTAGGGGCGGCATGGGCATAGTAGCAAGGAAGACCCTCGAGCATGTCTTGTGCAACCATGCCAAGGCAAGACCCACGGACCCATGGCCCGAGCCACCTCGAGTCGGTGGGACTCGACCGAGCCTCGGCTAGCACCCAGGGTGCCTAGGCTCAACTAGGCACCACCGAGCAGTCCCTGCCCCTAAGCGAAACATGGACCAAGTCACCTTGAGGCACAGATGGACCAAGTCACGGTGGTTCCAGGCGGTTGGGTAACTACCTTGGTCATGGCCCCTGGCATGACCAAGGCACGTCCGAAAATGTCCCAAACACATGGAGCATGTGTTAATTGACCAAGCAGTTGTGGCGATTGTGGAACCAAGTGGCAGCAAGGGAACAAGGCAGTTGGGTAACTACCTTGACCACAAGGAGTGGGGTTTTACTTAGTCTATGAATCAATGTAATCGGGACATGTGTCCTTGACGGTTATGTAACTACTTGTTGGCTGATCTATAAAGCCATAGGCACTAGGCTTGGGGAAGCATAGAGTACCAGTGTTGTATTCCCATTGAGAGCATAGTAAAACGTTTCCTTGGTGCCATTATTTGTTGTTCGTTCACTTTGAGTATTGGTTGTGCTGAACTAAGGTGGCCCTTAGGCACCACGGGTTGGGTTGAGCGAGAGAAATTTCCTTAGGGTAAACCTCTCACTTAATAGCTCCGTGATAATTGGTAGAGCCCCGTTTCGGAGAAGATGGCAACCCGAGCAGCAAGTGATCTAAGTGAGAGGTAGCTCACCTAGAACACATGATGGCAACGATGACTGTCGCGGCAGAGTCGGCAGAGTCCTCAATGTCAGCACAGCGCATTAAAGACTTATAGATGTTGGTGGCTTCCTTGGTGACTAGAGGAGAGTCACAAGAGGCCATGATAGCTATGTGGGAATCCATATTTGAGGAGCTTGTAGTGGATGTACGTTCTGTGGGAAAACTCACCACCGAAATAGTCGCGACAATGGCTTTTGAGGTGAGTTTGCTCAAGCGAGCTGTGGGTGGATCCTCAGAGGTTGTTGTTGCGGTAAAGCCAAGAACCAATGTGTTGGAGCCAAAGAAATTCTCAAGCAAGCGGAGCGCGAAGGAGCTTGAGAATTTTCTTTGGGACATGGAGCAATACTTTTCTACCATCTGGACGGAGGAGAACCAAAAGTTTATCTTGACCTCCATGTACCTAGAAGGTGACACAAAACTCTGGTGGAGAACCAGAGTAGACGATGATGCGGTTGCGGGTAGACCCAAGATCGTGGATTGGGAGGTGCTAAAGAGGGAGTTGAAGGATCAATTCCTTCCTACCAATGTTGTTTGGCAAGCGCGGGAAGCCTTGCACAAGCTCAAACAAACTGGATCAGTTCGAGACTACGTTAAGGAGTTTTCCTCTCTCTTGCTGGACATCAAAAACATGTCAGAGGAGGACAAACTCTTTAACTTCACTACTGGATTGCAGTCATGGGCTCAATCCGAGCAAAGGAGGCAAGGGGTGAAGGACTTGCCCGGAGCGATTGTTGCGGCTGATAGTCTTGTGGACTTCAAGACTAGTTCTTCCACGAATGAGGGGAAGAACAAGGAGAAGAAGCCATTCAAGGACCATCATAAGAAGGATAAGAATAAGCCCTTCCTCCTAAGCAAGTGAGCCCTAAGCCAGCCGTGAAAGTAGACACGAAGCCCTCAATAAGTTCCTCGCACAAGGGTTGTTTCATTTGCAACGGCCCTCACAGGGCACGAGACTGCCCAAAGAAGGTGAAAATCTTGGCCTTGATCGTGAAAGATTATGGCCAGCCTCGGATGAACCCACTGCAATTGTTGAATGTCATTTAACAAGCCAAGACAAGCTCTTCGGAGGGGCTGATGTACGTTGATGCGGAGGTGAATCAGGAACAAGTCTTGGCGATGGTGGATTCGGGAGCAACATATTCGCTCGTGGTGGAACACATGGTGGAAAAGCTGGGACTTGCTCTTATTGAGAATTCTAGCCGAATGAAAGCTGTAAATTCTGAAGCAAAACGAATTCAAGGTATGGCATCTAATGTGAATCTTACGGTTGGGTCTTGGGAAGGGAATATCAACCTTATGGCAGTTCCCTTGGATGACTTTGATGTCATCCTAGGAAATGACTTTCTACATTTGGGGAGCATTGTCTTGATGCCATTCTTGAGGGGATTGTTTGTTATGAACGAGTCCCATCCTTGCTTTGTTCCTGCGGCTAACATGATTTCAGGGAAAGAGAGTACAAAGCTGTCCCACATTTCAGCCATTCAAGTGAAAGATGGACTACGGAAGGGTGAACCACCATACCCGGCGGCCTTGGTGGAAATTAAGGTAGGCACGGCAGTAAAAGTTCATGATGTAGTTGCTGAGGTACTGGAAGACTTCAGTGACGTGATGTCTTCGGAGTTGTCGAAGCAGTTACCCCCATAGAGGGTGGTTGACCATGAGATTGAGCTGATCCCTGGCTCAAAACCCCCAGCACAGGCCCCTTACAGAATGGCTCCAAATGAGTTGGAGGAGCTGAGGAAGCAGTTGCAAGAGTTGTTGGATGTTGGATTTATTCAACCATCCAAGGCACCCTATGGAGCACCAGTCCTATTTCAGCGGAAGCACGATGGATCCCTTCGGATGTGGGTGGACAACAGGGCACTGAATAAGCTGACAGTGAATAATAAGTACCCTATCCCGTTGGTGGCAGACTTGTTCGATCGGCTATCCAATGCATCCTACTTCACGAAGTTGGACTTGAGGTCGGGGTACTACCAAGTCCGAATTGCAGCTGGAGATGTCTCTAAGACCGCCATGGTAACTAGGTATGGATCATTTGAATACTTAGTCATGCCATTTGGCTTGACAAATGCCCCTGCTACATTCTCGTAATTAGATGAGCGATGTGCTATGGGAGTTCATCGACCGGTTTGTTGTTGTTTATCTTGATGATATTGTAATTTACAGTCAAAACCTCCAAGATCATGTGAATCACTTACGCATGGTTTCGACTACCTTGAGGGTTAACCATTTGTATGTAAAGAGGGAAAAATGTGAGTTTGTTGCGCAAACGATCACTTTCCCTAGTCATGTTCTAGGGCAAGGTAAATTACAGATGGACCCGAGAAGGTGCGGGCAATCATGGAGTGGCCAAACCCCATGAAGGTGCAGGAGTTACAGTCGTTCCTGGGTTTGGCTAACTACTACCGGCGGTTCGTGGAAGGCTACTCAAGGAGAGTGGCACCGCTGACAGACCTATTAAAGAAGGATCGGGCTTGGGCATGGACGGATCGATGCGACCAAGCCATGACAAAATTGAGGCAGGCCATTGCCTCTGGAACCGGTATTGGGATTACCCAATTTTGACATACCTTCGAAGTGCATACTGACGCATCAGATCGAGCATTGTGGGCGGTACTTGTCCAGTAGGGGCACCTCATTGCCTTCTAAAGTAGGAAACCGAAGGAAACGGAGTAGAGGTACCCGGCTCATGAGAAAGAAATGTTGGCTGTGATTCATGCTCTCCATTTTTGGAGGCATTACCTATTGGGACCGAGTTTTATGGTGCGGACAGACAATGCTGCTATCACTTATTTCATGAGTCAAAAGAAGCTCAATCAGAAGCAGGCAAGGTGGTTGGATTTCCTAGCAGAGTTTGATGTTCAGTTCAAACATAAGCCTGAAAGGCTTAACTCAATCTCGGACGCTCTTAGTCGCAAAATGGTGGCTGAGATGGTGTAAGCAGCGGTGAGGCTGGAAATCGAGTTCCTGCCTCGCATAAAGGAGGAGACAAGCAAAGACCATGTTTGTACAAAGATTTTAAAACTAGTGGATGAGGGAGTCACTCAGAGGTTTTGGTGCGAATATGGGGTCATTTATGCTAAAGGAGGACGTTCATATATCCCTAGTACTGGTGGACTGAGGCGACAATTTCTGCGGAAGACACACGATGCTCGGTGGGCTAGGCATCCAGACATGGAGCTCACTTATGCCCTCTTATCACGTTCATTCTTTTAGTCTAAAATGAAGGAGGACATAGATCAATATGTGCGAACTTGTCTTGTGTGCCAGCAAGACAGCTGGAGCCTTTGCCTGTACCCGATAGACCCTTTCAGAGTATATCTATGGATTTCATCACTGGTCTTCCTAAATTGCAGGGAATGAGCAACGTGCTGATAATGGTGGATCGATTCTCGAAGTATGCTACGTTCATAGCTGCTCCGAAGAATTGGGATGCAAACATGACTGCGGAGTTGTTCCCGAAGCATGTGTCAAAATATTGGGGAATACCGGAGGACATTATCAGTGATCGAGACGTTCGGTTCACTGGAAGGTTTTGGATTGCTCTATTCAATTTGTTGGGCTCGGAGTGGAAGTTTTCAACAGCAAACCATCCTCAAACAGATGGGCAGACGGAGAGGATCAATGCATTGTTGAAGGACTACCTCAGACACTATGTGAATGCAAGTCAATCCAACTAGGTGGATTTACTTGATATAGCCCAATTCTGCTACAATCTTTACAAAAGCTCGGCTACAGAGCTGAGTCTATTCGAGGTCGCGATGGGACAACAGTCGGCTACCTCATACTCCACATGAGGTAGCCAAATCAAAGTCGATAGGACCAAGCCCAGCGGCTTATCGCTTTGCGATGAGCAAGCAGGAGATGAGGGAGGCAGCTCAAAATATTTTGGCCAAAGTTGTTCGGAGGATGAAAAAGTATGCTTACCAGAATAGAAGACCCTTGGAGTTCTAGGAAGGAAACCTAGTTTTTTGAAGCTCACTCCTCGGATTTTGAAGAAGTTCAACAAGAAGGAGATGCACAAGGGCTTGGTTCAGCGATACAAAGGACCATTTGAGGTGATCAAGTGAGTTAGGAGGGTGGCTTATCGCCTTAAGCTACCAGAAAGGTTGAATATACATCCTACATTTCAAGTTGGCTACCTTAAACCTTTCCATTCTGATGAGGCAGATCCAGGGAGGATCACATCAAGACGGGTTCCACCCTTGGTACAAAAGGAGTTTGCCGGAGAAATTGAGCAGATTTTAAGCCACGAGACGCGTGGCCAGAGCAAGAAAAATAGGCGAACTTTTTACTTGATCAAGTAGGTTGATGTTGATGAGCCTACTTGGCAGTTCGAGAATGAGATAGCAGACTACTAGAAGCGACAGCAACCGAGTAGTTCGATGAGGGCATCGAACATTTCGGCGGGGGATGTTTGTCGGACCCTCAATAGCATGACCCGAGTAGGCTGGGCTGGGCAGCGAGAAACCTAGCAAATAGCCGAGTTCTGGAGGACTCGGATGGTTCCATGAGGTTTGGTTGCATGCAGGATAGATGAGGCAGCGCATAAGCGTGGACGAGGTCGTACCTTAGCGCGCACCTAGGCACGGTGCCTTGGCGCAGACAAGGTTCCACCTTGGCACGTGTTTTGGTGCATTCCTTGGCACAAACACGGGCAAGCCTTGGCAGATTCCTTTAGTACGAGCAAGGACGCGCCTTGGCACGAGCAAGGCATACCTTGGCAAAGGTTGAAAAAGCTTGACTTGGGCATTGACCAAGTCAAAGTACGATTGGTCTCATTTCTTGATGTTTCCTATTGGAGTTCGGGAAACGGCTTAACAACTAATATAAGGAGAGGTATGTTCTCTCCTAGGGGTGGTATGGGCCTAGTAGCAAGGAAGACCTCGAGCATGCCTTGGGCAACCATGCCAATGCAAGACCCACGGACCCATGGTCCGAGCCACCCCGAGCCTGTGGGACTCGACCGAGCCCCGACTAGCACCCTGGGTGCCTAGGCTCAGCTAGGCACCACCGAGCAGTCCCTATCCCTAAGCGAAACATGGACCAAGTCACCTTGAGGCACGGATGGACCAAGTCAAGGTGGTTCCAGGCGGTTGGGTAACTACCTTGGTCATGGCCCCTAGCATGACCAAGGCACGTCCGAAAATGTCCCGAACATATGGAGCATGTGGTAATTGACCAAGCAGTTGTGGCGGTTATGGAACCAGGTGGCAGCAAGGGAACAAGGTAGTTAGGTAGTTAGGTAATTGCCTTGACCACAAGGAGTGGGGTTTTACTTAGTCTACTAATCAATGTAATCGGGACATGTGTCCTTGACAGATATGTAACTACTTGTTGGCTGATTATAAAGCCATGGGCTCTAGGCTTGGGGAAGCATAGAGTACCACTATTGTATTCTCATTAAGAGCTTAGTAAAACGTTTCCTTGGTGCCATTGTTTGTTGTTCGTTCACTTTGAGTATTGCTAGTGTTGAACTAAGGTGGCCCTTAGGCACCACGAATTGGGTTGAGCGAGAAAATTTTCCTTAGGGTAAACCTCTCACTTAATAGCCCCATGACATATACCCAATATGCATAGAATAAAGATCATTTACATAAAACAAGAATAAATATCTTCATATATTAACAAGACATCATAAAACAAATCAAGGAAATTAAATACTTTAAGAATTTTCCAAGTGCCTCAAATATTATATTTTCATTAATCTCATTAATTAAATATATCTCAATATAATTTTTATCGGACTCTATTTAATTAAAACCCCTTTTAATTAAATATTTTAATTAATATTAATAACAGTCCCACTAATTTAATTTGATATTAATTCAATTAAAACATCTTCTATTTAAATTAATTCAATCTAATTGATGAACAATAACCCCATCCAATTAATTGGTAATTAATCAATTAAAACCTTTTTAATTAATATATATAACCCAATTAATATAAGCAGAATTGTAATCATATTACAACTTAGAATGGATAGACTATTTCGGTCAATAATTGACATGTCGTGTATAATTAAAACTATTTTAATTAATGGATGTCGTCAACCATGTTTAATAGAAGTTGTGTGCAATTTAAACTAGTTTAATATATCCAATTTCATGACATGTGATACATGGCGTCAACCCTATTTTGACGCCCTTCTCTAATGTGATACAATGTGATACTTGTCCAATCAATTGACTAACTGGAGGATAACTGTTTCATTGGCCAAGTATGGCTTGGTTACAAAATCGAAGGGTAAGTGATTTGGTCATGCTGAAGAAGGAGGTTGAGAAGCTAAACCAATTTAATGGTCAATTCGTCAAGTCATCAATAAGTGAACTCATGTCATGATTAGAAACATTAAATAACAAACCTTGCATAGGCCATAATTATCATAATATAAAATTTGATAAATATCGTATATTTATGATAGGCAATTAAATAGCTAAGGTTGCATTCCATAAAATTTAATGAAATCGAACCGTGGCTCTAATACCACTGTTGGGTTTCGGGGATCATGCGCATCGGAAGTTTTCGAAACCTTTTCGAACACCCCCGAACCAAGATCCTATCGATTCCATTAAACTGATGTGCCAATAAAAAATCATACATTAACAAGAACAACTCCATGTCTGCCTTGTTTGGTGTTGATCGATTCCTTTAAGACGATGCGAGATACGAATGTCCTCTATCAGAAATCCATACACGAACGGACGATCACAATCTGGAGTGCTAGCCCCAAAAATCCTAGGACAAAACAATTCTCTAGGAAAAATCTCTCTCGGGAATTTCATACAACAAATGTGACCATAATGTCTTATTTATAGTACACTAGGTCAAGTTGTAAAAGAACTCTATCTCGTAGTCACAATCAAAATAGAGTCTGAGGTAAAGTCCAACTCTAAAAAGGATAGAGTCATAGATAATCTACAATTACTAATCTAATAAGAGTCGTAATTTATTTAAAACTCAACTAAGAATTAAAGTCATACTATAATTCCAATTAGAGTCATATTCAAAATAGGATACTAAGAGACAAAATTTCTAGTCACACTAGAAATGTATGAGAATCTTGAATCCTAGTCAAACTAGGACATTTAATGAGAATCTTCAAAATGAATTTTATCAAATAAAATTTATTAACCCAAACAATATTAAATCGCGCAAATTCATTATGTGTGTGTAACCTAATAGGTTCATACAACGTTGGCAGTGAACCAAAACCATTTTGGTATACAAGTCATAACTAGTCTCTAGCAAGGCATTATGACTACCCAAGTAGCATGAAGATCAATAAATCGATACAACCTAATAGACAGTGTATATCATATCCCTTTGTCACACGATATCTTTTTATTGAACATAAGACATGGAATATCACCCTTATAGTTCAATCTACTAGTCTCGATCTCTGAGTAGACTGAAATTGTCAAGTGACATTGATCCAATCAATTCATTAGACATGGCCATTTATCAGTCTAACATATCGAGGGGCCCAATAGATATCTCTCTTTAAAAGAGATGGACAAATTTCATCTTGATCACACAACATCCACACATTAGTCGAACAATGACCAATCACAATCTTTATAATCATCCGGTTAAAGACAACGTTTGATTGTATCAAATCATTGTGCTCCTAATGTTGGAGTCTCTGGTGATCTCAAGTCAAATGACTAAATGAGATAACTCTCATGAGAATCACTTATGACATTGACCATGTAGTGTTCTCATAGCGGGTCTGGTCCAGCATCTGTTCCCAACAGATACTCATTATCTTGATTTGTATATGTATACGCATAATCATCACATGGTTATCAATCAAGACTCGTACTAGTCTTAATTTATTATTGTTCCCACAATAATAACTTACTATGGACATTTAGAATAATACAATAATGATCCATGGATACTATTATAAAAGAAACATGCATCTACTTATAATAGTTAAACAACGTTTACAGAATTGGCCTAGGGCACATACCCCAACAGATTCTTCTACGGAGGCAGTGACCTGGAGGTTGCCGAGATATGGTTACTTTCACACCAGTGACTGCACAAGCTGCGGATAGCATATAGTCACGAGTTTCAGGGTCTTGTTTTTAAGGAAATGCAGCAGTTGGGCAGACAACGTATTGTGACACTCATTTAGATTCAACGACTTGGGCGGAGTTTCGTCAGCTATTCGATGATGAGTACATACCGGTGGAGGTATAGGTGAGGCTGAGATAGGATTTTATGGCCCTGAGACAGGGTAACTAATCAATTTTTCAGTATATGGAGGGATACCATTATTTACTGCAATTCGCTATGGATGTTGCGGGGACAGAGAGACTGCAGATCTACTACTTCGTTAGAAAATTGAAGAAGATCAATGCCGGTGCTATTGTGTCGACTGAGGCTCGCACTCTACAAGAGATGTATGACCAAGCACTCACACATTAAACTTTTCTTGTGCGGAGAATTGGCAGACTCATATATGTTGGGTTGAAGAGGCATTTAGGGCAGAGTTCGAGGTTAGACTGGAGGTAGAAGAGGCATAGAGATCAGTCTTATAGGGACCGTACTAACAACCGACAGCATGATAGGAGCTACAGAGATGATCGTGGTCGCAAAGATGACTATCCGTCTTATCAGTACAAATATGATGATAGACATGTAGTATATGCCATTGTGCCCGCACCGGCAGAGCAACTAAGACATCAATATAGATAGGACCAGGAATATGGAGGGTTGAGGTCAGGGTCAGAGATTTGGAGATAGACAAGCAGGGAGGTCGGATATACGCATATGCTTCAAGTGTGGACAGAGAGGTCACATCATTATCGATTGCCAGAGAGCTTCGCCAACACCAGAGTTAGCTCAGGCCGAAGAAAGAGCTTATGTGATTGCTCAGCCGAACAAAAAGACAACCAAACAGCGTGTTCAGGGTATGTTATCTTATGCCTTAACGAGTTATTTGGTTAGTGCTTTATTATGCCTTTTTGAATACATAGTAGGAGAATTACAACTTATCATACTACTAGCACATCGATAACGTTGATCATGACCAAGAACGTGTGGCTTTGTCAGTAGTTCCACCCATATTAACAGCTATCAAAGGAATAGCTATCAATGCATTGTCCAAATAGATCAGGCAATAGCTATTAAGGCATTAGTACAAGTAATCAAGGGAAAATATAGACACGAAGTAACTACAAGTGGATGTGGGACGCCAAAAGGAAGGCAATTGCAAATGCATTTAGAGATTAAGACGTGTCATACACTAGATTGTCAAGATGGTTAGCGGCTGTAAAGAATAAGAGTCCGGGGACAAAAATCAAGTGGTCACATAGATAGTGGGTTGCTAATGAGATAAGGACAAAGCATCCTCAATTTCGTCGTGTGTTTTTCGCATTCAAAGTATCGTCGAAATTTTCAAGTACTCCAGCCTCTTCTACAGATTGATGCGACTTTCTTGAATGGAAAATATAGTGATAAGCTAATGATTGTCATCTCTGTATGATGGTAATGAACACATACTACCACTTGCATTTGCCATTGCAGAAACCGAATCTACGGATTCATGGGGATGGTTTTTTAGGATGTTGTGCAAATACGTGACGGATAGAGATGGTATGTGACGACCCTTCCCCGACATAAGGTCGAGTCGCCCAACCTAAACCGTCACCCAAACTCGATACTTGAACCAGGCCCAAATAACTTCTTGGCACACCTAATTCAACCTGTGGAACTGCACAACTGTACATATGAAACAATAATTGCAAAATTTAAAACTAAAAGGTTCTATATGTTAAACAATTAATTTTAACCAAAGGTGTTCAGGTATCCCTAAGTAACTGCAAACGTATACTACCAAGGTACTAAGTCAACAAGTCTCAAGGATTAAAATCTACCCCATTAAGTACGTAATACAACCCGTGTTTAAATGTTTTGAATATCGATAATATAACTAGCATGCAAAGTTCACATCAAATTCAAAGCTCTATGCTATCGCCTTCTCTTTATCTCGCGCTGGTATCGATGAAGACGAACCTAGAGAGGAAGTGGGGTGAGCTAGAAGAACCAACGGAGCTCAGTAATGCGAAAAACCCGCTAAATCATAAAACATACAAGTAATACCTACTATTCATGCAAGTTTAGCATGAATTGAAAATAAAGATAGAGAAAAAGAGTAATCCACGAGTATCCTTAGTCAACTTCATAAAGCTTAGCATAGAGAACATAAAAGCATTTATAAATCAAATCATCATACAAGGGTGATTCAAGAGAGATATCATAAAAGCATAATAATATAGTAAATTGGGTTACATCCAATGCGTACTAATTATTGACAAGAATCTAGTAATTGATTCTCCTACTCTCGAAATGATGTAAGCCATTAGTTGACATAAAGGCATTTATGCCCCCTAATTTGTCCCATCAAGTCCATAATAGGTTCGTCCAAAGCCATCACTAATGTGTGCACCAATCTCTCACTACAAGAAAAAAATTAAATAGCAACAAACTAATATGTTGCTGAATTGGTACGGATTTGTTAGTAAGCGACTCTGCAACAGATCAGCAACAGATCAGAGGTGTTGCTAAACTCTTTGTTGCAGATTGAAGTTAGCAACAGATTTTGGTTATGTTGTTGTTCAGCAACAGATTTGTGATAGAAATCTGTTGCTGAACAGCAACATAAAAAAATCTGTTGCAGATTGAAAAAAGAGGTTATGTCGCAAATCAGTTGCAAATTAGCAACAGACATAGTATGTTGTTGATTTGCACAACAAGACAAGCTTGGCATTCATGTTGTTGATCTGTTGCAAATCAATGATAGACCAAGTCTGTCGTCGATTTACCTGATCAAAAAGAAATGTTGTTTGTCGCTGATCTGTTGCAAAACAGCGACAAATCAGCAACAGACAACTTTTTGCTGACTGTACAAATCAGCAACAGACTTGGTCTGTTGCTGATTTGGAATGGTAATTTTTTAAAAAATTACAGTTCACAGTAAATAGTAAATTGAAATCCTGCAACAGTAAAATCTACAAAAAAAACATATTTTCCTGCTGCAATTAAAACGAAAATTGAGAAATTGTTTGTATATTGTCAAAATTTGACAAAAAATATCTACAAAATATGGATATTAACATTTCATAATTAACTAGTAGTATACTATATACTACTAGATGAACATTATCCAACAAAATACAAAATAGTACACAAATTAAGATGGCTACACAAATTAATTTACATATATATCTACAATGTCACTCTCACACTCTTACACAATTGTGTCACCGATAGAAGATAGACATCATACAATTTATGGGGCTAGAAGTGCGTGTCCCATCTAAATCCTAAAAATGAAAAGGAATAACTTGAACAATATTCGAAATGCAACCAAAATATTCAAACAAAAATGGAAAAATCCTAAAATTAAGCCTTGCTCATCGACCTCATACATAAAAGATCGCACACAGTGACACACACAAAAATTTTCAACTCAAAAGGGAATGAAAGAACTTCCATACATGACATTCCATGCAATTTTTCAATTTTTTTCCTCTTGTACATTCATTCATATATAAGAAGTTAAAAACATAAAATAAGAAACCATGCAGCCCACAAATGAACCATTCCAAAAACTCAAAACAGTAAAAATTGAAAAAATTCAATGACATGAGAACAAATCTACGATAATTTAGCTAATCTCAAAATATGTAACTATAAATTGAAAAAAGTCAATGACATGAAAAAATTCAATGACATGAGAACAAATCTCAAAATATGTCACTAGGTTATGTGTTGGGTTGCATGGAGACACTTAATTTGTTAATAAAAGGGTTGCTAAGTAGAGATTAGTGGATAAAATATAGGGAGGACAAATCTCTTAATTTATGCTTGTAAGGGAATTTGCCTGCACTGAATCTCGGGCTTGCTTGCTTGCACAAGGGTTTCCTAATAAAAGAAGTTACTAACATCATATAGAGTTGACTCGCAGAACAATATATATCTGGTAGATAATCTAATATTGTTATGTTTGTTGTGAGGTGTCCGCTTACTCCAACAAACATTGAATCCCAGGCCAAGTATTTTCTCATTTTTTCAACAGAATCAGAGAGACTTATTAACATGATATATGTGGGCATTGACGATACCAAATCTAGGGATATATGTGTGTACGTGGAGTGTTCACTTGATATTCTAAGTTAAGTATCACTATAATGCACTATTAAACTATGTATGCCATGCACATTTATTTAAGGTACGTACAATAGTTTATGGAAAACATAACAAACTAAGCTTACAAGGAACATAATCTAATGGGGAAAAAAAGAACTGAATAGGTGGCATAGAATATTGTTACATGTGGTTCAAGTTCCAATATTAGATAACATTGAACATAGAATATTGCTACATGTCCATAAGTCTTGAACTTCAATTAATTTCATAACAAAAATATTCAAACACAATTGAAAATAGCATCACATCCAAGTAAAGTGAAATTGACTACAGTGTTGTTTCAACCTATATAATTGTCAAAGCTTAATGAAGGCCTCACATGTTAAAATGCAAAGTCTAAGAAATCATTAATATATTTCACATTAACTTTTACTAAGCTTGCACGTACTTTTTTGATTAAGTTAAGAACATCATGTAATGAAAAAAATTCGATAAGAAGATGACCAATTTGCCAATTTTTGCAATTAAACTGAAGAGATAAATTCATGGTGATGATGTAAATAATAAGCTCAACCTATATAATTGCCCAAGTTATTTTCAGGCCTCACATGTGGGTAAGATATTTTGTGAATAAAATAAATGGCAGAAGGTTACATACCAAAGGAATCTCTGAAACTTGCAACCCAATTGGTGAGGTAAGTTTGCCTCCTTATGCAACACCCATATCAAACGTCACCGGTGCACATACCTACAAAATGAAGTAATCACATCGACTACATTAAAAGGGAAAAAATGTGAAGATATACATTACTCGAGAATAACAGTTTACCATTAAACAAGATAGGACATCCAATCATGAAGTGGGGATAATGTCGATTGTGAAATGAAAATACTTTGTTATCAGCTAATTACTAAAGTGTAACTCGTTTCAGTTTATTGGTATTCTAGTGTTTCCTATGCCATATATGTTTTTTTTTTAAAAATAATTTCCCAAATTGTAGTTCATAAATTAGTATGTCATCCACAAGTAATGTGTTTATCTACGGACATGTAAGTTGTTTTTCAATTAGTTATTAGTTATGTCTTCAATTATGATTTTTGGATAGGCCTTGCGCCAAAGTCAGGTAGTGAATCCTTATTATTTTGGTGCGAAAGAGTCAGCTATTTTGGTCCTCTCTCTATATGCATTTTATGTTTCACATTTTGGAAGGCACTATGTTCTATATTTTTAGAAGTTGGTCATTGACATGTTTTGGTATTACTGTGGCAGTTTCCGATTTTGACAGGTCTTTCAGAAATGCTTTTGGACCATGCGTACTCTTTGTCTCCCCAGGAATGATAAGTGGTGGTTTCTTACTAGAGGTTTTCAAGCAATGGGCTCCATCTGAAAAGAATCTTATTGCACTTCCAGGGTAATTCCCACCTTTATTGTTGCATGTGGTTATTATTCAATGTCGAGTAAGAAAATCTATTATCTAATGCATATGCTTATTAATTGATGATATGTGTTGTTATGTATCAAATTATATATACTTCATTGATTCTGTCGGCACTATTGGTTATCATTCTTTAGTTGGTCTACTTAGCTATCCAAAATGTCAGTGTTGTTAGTCGTAGTTCTCTTAATTTGCTATTGTTTTATTTTGCCCAAGCATTAAAGCCTGATATGTTTCTTTAACAAAACATTGGAGTTGAATGATTTGTTTTCTGCAATTCTTTTGGCTATAGAAAATTTAGACTTCAAACATTTATTTTGGCAGGATGTGATCAAAACATTGGAGTTGAATGATTTCTTTTGTCATATTAATTTATGCAAAATCTATTATCTTATCAATTATTACTAATGAAGTATATAACTAAATATATTTTTCTTTGTTTTACAAATAAATATAATTATTCTTCAATTCAACAGATATAGACACTACATTGAGTTTTCAAATATAAATACGTATCAACTAAATGACAATCACAATTAGTAAACATTATAACAATATATATATATATAAGTTATAACTCAATAAGATCTCATTTTTAGTTGGAAATGCATGCACTGCCAAGCAATAATTTATACAATGTACAGATTTACTAATTTACTATATTATTATTCAATGAACATACTATATATGAACTACAGTTTACAATAGTAAATGATGATTGTCATATCACAAATTCATGGTGACAATTTAAACTGCGTACCTAAATGCAAGTTCCAATTCGTTGTACTTGTTGATATGTTGTTGTATAGCAACAGATTGTTCAGTTGTTGATTTGTTGTTGTTTAGCGACAGATTGTTCTGACGTTGATTTGTTGTTGTTTAGCAACAAAAAATTGAGTTGTTGATTTGTTGTTGTTTAACAACAGATGGTTGAGTTGTTGATTTGTTGCTGTTTAGCAACATAGTGTCGCGTTGTCGCTATTTTCGAAGGCGTATAAGATCTCGTTGATATGTAAAAGGAAACCATAGATATCTAAATTTCGGTAGTCATATGAAAACAAAAATCAACCAAAATATCAAAATAGAAGTTCAAGAATATGCAAACCAGGACTGTGATTCGAATGTCCAAACGCCTAGTCGAGAGGCAATCCACGAGTCGCAAATGATACCCGAAAATCAGTCAAGGAGGAGCCGAGGGCGACCAGCGGCTACGGAGGAGTCGGGCCGATCAGCGGCGGTGGCGGAGCCGGGCCCAACCAGCGGCGGGGGAAGATCGCTGAGGCGACCAGACGGCGGGCGGCGGCGGCGCGGGGTCCAAGCAGCGGCGGCTGGTGCACGCGGAGGCGACCAAAGACGGCGGCACAGGGGGCCTCGGAATTGGCGGATCACGGCGTCACAGGGAGCAGCGGCGGCGGTTCCACAATATGGGCAGCGGCGGCGATGAACAGCGGAGCTACCGCGCAGCGGCAGCGGCACCGGAGGAGTATACGACGGATCGGTGGTGGCGCGCCTCACGGTCGATCGGGCAGGCGTCCGGGAGCGCGACGACTTGCGGTCGCGGATGACGGACTGAGCGGCGACGGTGCTGGCGGCTACGACTACCGCAACGGTGGTGGCAGCGGCTCTTCGGCGACGGTGCGGCGGCGGAGATCTTGGCGTGTGGGAGCGACGAAATGGGTTTGCAGGGAGGAGGAGGAGAGCAAATGGTTTGTTAAAACCATTTAGAAATTAGTGACAGATCAGCAACAGACTAGTCTGTTGCTGATTTTTTGTTGCTATTTTGTCACTGATCAGCGCCTACGTGGAATTAATAGTTGTGACATTAGCGACAGATCAGCAACAGACTAGTCTGTTGTTGATAGTCTGTTGCTGATTTGTCGCTGATCAGCGTCAGATCAGCAACAACCTATATGTATATAATCCATTTGACTTGCATTTATGTCCCTATATGGAAATGTATCATTTTTCGTTATCACTCTTACATCTGTCCATTGGGTGGGCTCATGCAGGGTCTATTTTTTAAATCCTTGTTTAGGCCCACAAGATAAGAATGGATGACTTGTTTTTTTATATTTTTTAAAGAAAATTATATATTTAATAACTATTTGAAATAAATTCAAAAGTAGTGTTTCGAAAAAGAAATATTTCTTTCTAACCAAAAAAATTAAGGACTTGTACTTCAAAATCAATATGTAACTTGCGAAATTTGCCAATAGAGACTGTTGACATTGTTGTCGAAAAAGGAGAATAGGGTCTTGTAGCGTTATGCGTGGTTTGTAGCATCGATACGTCGAGTGTTCGAATACAAAAGTATAGTAATTGTGAGAAAGTTGTAAAGATTTTAAAAATGAATATATTATTCAAGGTAATAGTTTTTCTTAAAAAAAAATTTATTAAGGTAGCGTTATATCAAAATTAATTTTTTAATATTATAATTTTTATTGAAGTTGAAAAAAATCAAATCTATTACTTCGACTAAAGAATTATTCCAGAAAATATGAATTTGCAACTTCCTCACGTGCTTCATTTTTTCTTCCACAATGCAACTTTTTAGACAAAAGAAGGTCATCTCAAGTATGAAAAGCTATGGGACCACTGCTTCTCTTTCAAAAACAATGTTAGCAGGTTGCAATGATAAATTGTGAACAAAAATGTCTTCTAGGTGGGTATTAATACTTTTACTAGCATTAATTAGTATGATTTTATATATCAAAGTTTTGTTCCAAACCTAAAGTTCAATCGGGGTATGCTATTTAAGAGAGGTTACAAGGAAATATAAATATACTTTAACTATATTTAACAAGTAAATCTAACCACAAATGAGCTTTAATACAAGCAACGATCTAATTACATGAACAGGCTATGAAATCTTGATTCCTTGCTTTCTTGCGAGTTAATTATTTCTTGGTCACTTCATACAATATTATGGTTGTAAGCGTAAAAATAACTGAGACTTCTTTAATGAATCTCTTAATCTTGTTGCTTCATTTTACCACCCCGCTGAGTGACAAGCTCGTTTTTGTTCTCTCACATTTGCAAGTAAACAAGTCGGATAAAAAAATGATTACATTCATAGTACGTGCAAATTTTAAGGAATAAATCTTTTATTATGTTATGTCAAAAAAAATTTAATATAATAATTTTTTTTGAAGTTGAAAAATCAAGACAATTACTTTGAATAAGAGGAGAATACCGCGCAATGCTTGCGGCGGCCACGCGGCTGATCGATCGGCGAGGATGAATTAAGGACGCGGCGACTCGCGGTCGCGGATGAAGGATGAGCCGCGAAATCGCGGCGACGTCGACGATTGCGATGGAACGATGACGACGACGCGACGGTGGTGGCGGCGGATCTTCGGCGACGGTGCGGTGGCGGAGATCTTGGCGTTTCGGATCGACGAAATGGGTTTGCAGGGACGAGGAGGAGAGCCCTGGTTTGTAAAACCATTTAGAAATTAGTGACGATCAGCAACAGACTAGTCTGTTGCTGGTGTTTTGATGCTAATTTGTCGCTGATCAGCGACAGATTTTGATATGTCGCTGATCAGCGCCATAACGTGGAATTGGAATTTGTGAGTTCAGCGACATATCAGCAACAGACTAGTCTGTTGCTGATTTGTCGCTGATCAGCGACAGAATTGAATATGTTGCTGATCTGTAGCAGATCTGTCACAGATTTAGCTACAGATCAGCGACAAACTAGTTTTGTAGTTGATCTGTCGCAGATTTGTCACAAAATTGGCGGGAAATTAATGGCAGGAGAAATCAGCGACAGATCAGTGACAAAATGCAATTTGTCACAATTTTTGTCACAAATCAGTCACTGATTTGTTGCTTTTTTGTCAACCGAGTCAAACGCTCTATCTGATGCAGAACTGTTTCTGATTTGTTGTTGTTTAGCAACAGATTCAGTCTGTTGCAATTTTTTGATGCTATTCCACATTATTCTTGTAGTGCATGTATCGATCTCATGGTATGACTTGAGTAATGGTGACGACCATAAAACACTCAAGTAGTGGCGACGACCACGCAATTTTCAAATAGTGGCAACAACCACGAAATAGTCAAATAGTGGCAACAACCACGAATATGAGATAAAGACAACATGAGTAAAGGGCAACACACTCACCATCCATAGATAGTCACATTCCAGTCAATAATAAGTCGCAACCCATTCCCCAAGTCTTTAATTAAAATCATGAAACCTAATAATATCTAATAGCTTGTCATGTTTTATAATTGCGCAAGCTCCCCACTTACCTCGATTCGTCATGATATCCTTTCTCGGTCCTCGCGTGCTCGGGGTTCTATGTGACCCGCCTCGCGAATCTAAACAATTTATTCACATCACATCAACGACAAGTCACATTTTAAATTCCAATTTTCCATTAAATTCACTTTGGGTCCCACGGGTCTCTCGTCGCCCGGTGCAAGGGTCGAAGGGTAGGACCCGATCGGTCTCCCTAGGGGACGTGGTAGCGCCTAGTTTGAAGGTAATGCTTTGTTTTTATTTTATTTTATTTATATTCTATTTCATTTTACTTTATATATATCATTTATTATTATTATTATTTTAATATATTTTAATTTAATTAATTAATTTTTTTGTACAGGGGCTAACTTGGCACCTATTTAAGTGGATTAAGGGCCAATCGGCCCCCTGGTGGTAGGCTGCCCCTGGGCACCCATGTACCAAGGGGAGAAGGGGATGCCCCCTCCCCTCCATCACTCCCTCAGGCTAAAGCCCGAGGGTTGTGATGGATAGGTGGGGTGGCCCCTAGCCACCCCCTCCCTACCCTTTATGGGGCCTCCACTAGGAGGCTCCTCCAGTGGCAGTCCCCCGCCCCTCACCGATGACGGCGGCAGTCCCCGGCCCCTCACCGATGACGGCGGGCAGCGAATTGTCGTCGCCCTCACCAACGATGTCGTGGCGGCACCGCCCCTCCGCGGGGTTCTCCAACACCAACTTAAATTAAAAACAAGAAACAAAATAAATAGGGAGATGGTTTGTACCTTCCACGACCACTTTGTGTTACTAACACCATCCAAGGCTCTCCTCTTTTTTTCTTGGATTTTGAAATAAAGTGGTGGTTAGGGTTTATGGTGGGTTTTTATAATTAGGGTTTCACACAAATAAAATTTTTGAATTTAACAAAATACCCCCGATGTGGGTTATTTAAGTTTTCAGGTCGTGACATAATATTTGCCTTATTTTTTATCGTCACCCTGACATTCTAGAGGCGGTCAACACACCGACCAATGGTTTTTTCCCTAAAAGGATACCACAATTATTGTCTGCGACATTTAGTCAGTAATTTCAACACCCATTTTAAAAGTGAACCCTTGAAAAACCTTCTTTCTCGAGCTGCTGCTCAACATCAAGAACGAAAATTTAATGCGTGCATGGAGCGTTTTGCATACTCTCCTCAATGTGTGCAATATGTCAATGTCATCCCCAAAGAACTATGGATTCAATCGCATGACGGAGGCATGCTGTACAAATGGATGACTTCTAATGGTGTTGGTATGTATGAAATGCAAGTTCTGTTCATTTTTCGATAATTTAATTATCGCTGACCTAATATTACTTACACGAATTTATTTTTCAATTGTATAGTGTTTTAACGGTGTATTGAAGGGGCACAATTATTGCCAATAACAGTGATGGCTCAAATGATTTACTACAGATTGGTGACATACCACAATCAACGCAGACAGGAGATCGATGAAGCAATTTTTAACGGCCTCTCCTACATAAAATATGTTACAAATAAACTCACACATTATGAGCAATCTGCAAGGAGGCATCAAGTCAATTTGATAAATTGTGACACTGGTGAGTTTGAGGTGATGACTTAATGACATGGAGATCACATGCATAAAGGTAATAATACCTAAGTCATCGTCTTGAAGGACCGGGTGTGCAGTTGTAATAAATGGCAATCGTTTGGTTTCCCTTGCTCACAAGTGTTAGCTGCATATGCCCTTATTCGAGTGAACTACTCGCAATTCATTAAGCCATACTACAGGATGGATGTGTACACGTAATGTTACTCCTTTAATTTCAAAGCCATTCCAAATGAGAAGTATTGCCGACTTTTGAGATGAAGATCCTACCAGACCCAAGGTGGAGATGTGGCCGAGGGAGACTTAAGGGAACGCGAAAGCAAAACGAGATGGATCTTTCTAATGTTTCAAAGGCCTTGCGATGTGGCATATGTCATCAAGAAGGACAAAGACAAATAACATATCCTAATAGAGATCGTTCTCAACTCCTTACTAGGAAGAACCGATGCAGTATTTGTCGTGCAGAGGGTCATAAAAAAAAATTGTCCAACTAGAACTCCACCTTCTAATCCAAACCAATAGTCAGTTTTGTATTTTGTTTGTAATTGGCATGAGTTGGTAATTTGATTACATTGATATTTTTGAAGTATCCAGAAATGTTACATCATGAAATGTTTAGGTATCCATTATTGTTTGAACCTATATTAATGATTTGTTGTGACTTTCCAAACAACACCACTAATTTTCTTAAATAACTCAATTATTGTTTGTACACCAATGGATCCAGGTTCATCAGATCCTTCACTTTTACATCTCCAACCTACACACAGATCCTCGCAAGCCTGGAGTGGTCAAGTAAACTTTTTAAGATGTATACATCCAATGTTTATGCACAAACTTATAATACATATATATTGACTAAAATATTTTCAAATATAAGGTGTACGAAACAATGCGTGCGCGGTGAAGGCGAGATGTTGTTGATCGAATGATGTAGTACCATTCTCAAATGATATCATATCTACGTTACAGTGGGTTTTATGAGATTTCATGCGTATCATTTTTCAGCCTTGATTGAGCTTTGATTACTCCATTTGTTGAGAGATGGCGCCCAGAGATACATACATTCCACATGCAATGTGGCGAGTGCATAATTACACTTCAGGACATGCAAGTACAGCTCGGTTTACCTATCGAAGGTATGCCTGTGACAGGAACCACCGATATTGACTATGTTGAGGTGTGTGAGAGGCTACTTGGTGGGATTCTTGTTGGAGATGACATTATTGGGAATTGACTTAAAGTCGAATGGCTTGAACGTAATGTACCAGTTATACAGGACAACAGCGATGAGGAAATGGTGCAACATTATGTTCGATCGTACATATTACAACTTATCGGTGGTTGTCTATTCATCGACAAGTCAAACCGATTTGTACATTTGATGTTTCTACCATTGCTTGAGGATCTTCAAACAACTGGATAGTATAGTTATGGAAGTGCGTGTTTGGCTTGTTTGTATAGGGAGTTATGTCGCGGATCTCGCTCAAGTGCGCAGGAGGTTGCCGACGCGTCAATTCTTATACAGCTGTAGGCATGGGATAGGTTCCCATTTATAGCACCAAGGCGCCTAGGTGTTTCTAGAGTTCAGCCTCGAAAAGTGGATGGAGAATGCATGCCTATTGACATTCCATTGGGACATAGGTATTAAAAATATTTTTTGTAATTTCTCAAATATTAAGTCCATTTTATTTTTAATTAATTTATTGTTTTGTATACAGATGGATCGATGCATTGTTGGTTACTCAGAGTGTGACACAACCTTATTAGCTTACAGCGATGCATTTGACTGGCAGAAGGAGGATGTCATGGTGTGGTAACCTTATGTTGATGTCATCAGGTCTCTTCCTGAATTTCGTACTGAATGTCACAGGAGTTGGCTATCAACGTGTCCTCTAATTTGTTTCCACATAGTCGAGTGGCATCGACCGTAAAAGGTAATGAGACAATTTGGAATGATACAGGTCGTGTTACCAAACTGTGATTACGACACTCGACTGCATCGCATTGAATTGCGAGGATACACTCAAGGAAATTGGGTGGTTTAATCATGCAAAATTTATACAGATGTGGGAAAATCGTGGTGATAGCATAGTCACAACGAAACAAGAAGGAGAATATGATCAAGAAGACTACATGACGTGGTATCGATCAGTCACCAAACGATTAATTGGACATGACGGGGCTCTACACGACTATTCGGTAAGCATGAAACTATTAGTTTGTTTTCCTTACGAGTTACATCTTAAATTGCATGTATTAACACTTAATTTTTTATATCAATGTAACTTGGTGCATCAACTATGGCGACTGTTCATTGAGGATGGGTACGAGCAAGGTCTTAATGCTCTTGATAAAGGTATTAAAATGTAACAGCCCAAATTAATTAAACTAGAATTAGCGTTAATCTTGAGGATTAACGGTCATAATTCGGGCGTTACGTAGACAACATGGTTGACTCGGACACGAGAACCGAGGGAATATATTATTTGTGGATGGTGGTTGTATATATGTGGTGTTTAAAATTATTATTATTATATTGCACCGCATATGTGTATGTTGCTATTAGGCAAGTTTGTGTGACAGGGGTTTGCCTCGATAGGCATGTTAACGCGAGTATTAAGTAGGCAAACTACGGGTACACTAGGAAACTCGACTAACTCACATTAAGATGACTAGTTAATCAATTAAAATGGGTCATGTGACCATAGGCTAAGTAAATTCAAATTAAAACAATAAGCTATGGCGTGCCTCAAAATATGTGTCGCAACGTGGGGCACCAGGTACCGAGTAGTCGAAGGTTAGTGGGACCATAAGTTTTAAATTTTGATATATAAAGCATTAAACATATGGTTTAATAAGGCTTAATGTGAGGTACATAAATTAAATAAATGATAAGCCTATAGTTTGAACTAAATAAGGAAGACCATAAGATAGACATCTAGATGATTATAATGAGAGAAACAAGGAAGGGAGTGTGTTATTGGAGTCATCAAGTGGTGTGAGGCAACATGAAATGAGACCACAAGATAATCATCGAGATACGTACGCATATTTGATTCCAACCAAACTTATATAAACCAAGTTAGTGGAATTTTTGCTCAAACCACTTACAAATTCATGCAAATATCAGAGAAAACCGAGATTTGGAGGAGAATTCAAGCTGGAATTCAACCATTTTAGGGTTAAATTTGGAGATTTAAACCAAGGTAATAATCACCTCCATCATCTACCTTATCTAATGAACCCATTTTTATATGTTTTTTATGAAATGCAAGTTTGAAGGTTAGATCTCTGAGTTTTAGTGAAAACTAGTTGAATTACATGTTTATGGACTATTTTCAAAGAGATTTCACAACTATTTTAGCATGAATTGGTGTTTTGTAGAATTTGGGAAAAACTAGTGAATTTATGAGATTTGAGGAAATTGATCAAATTGTTGTTCTGAGGTTGTTCTAATTGTTGTTTTGGAGTTAATTGTGTATGGAGATGGTGTTAAATGGCTCTAGGTAGCTAATTGGGGAGTTTAGGATAGAATTCTCGAGTTGAGAATTCTATCACGGAGGGTAATTAGCGTGCTAACTAGACCAATTAGCGTGCTAATGATTCTAGGCACTTAACCATCTTTCAAAATGACGAACAATAGTACGCTAGATAGATCCCCTAGCGCGCTAACTCCACGTAACGTGCTAAGTAGACCTGTTAGCGCGCTAATGCCAAACAGAAATTAAATTTAAAGGGCTATTTTGGGGTTTTTTGACTTAAATACATAGACAAACACCTACAAACATACTAAACATGTAAAATTGGAATGCAGGGACTTAGGGGACCGTTGATCGAATATCGGGGAGCTAGTCGAGTTGGATACAGGAGTTCGGGGAAGTCGGAGCGCGAATTGAGGTGAGTAAACCTATTGGAATGCCTCGTAGAATTCATGATTTATTTTATCGATGTCGTTTTACATGTGTGACTGCTAGTGGTCACACATGGGGTTTCACTCCTATTTCAGTTTGCGTATATATTGGTTGTGGCTAAATCGCTTGGACAGGTTACTTGTGTTTAGTGCTCTTGTCGACGGCAGTAGGATATACTTACGACCGTCAGGAGGGATTTAGGGTGTTACCTTGACTTTAAATAGCTTCAGGAGGGGTTCATCCGGTAACTAAAGTTGGGATTTAGTCATTGTAATCCTGTAAGTATATACGTGGTTCTTATTCGATTTTATCGATTATTGGCTGGTTTAGGTCAGGGTTTTCTAATGATTATACGGCTGTGTACTTATTAATGCTTTATTTTTTGAGCATGTTTAGTTGGTATGTGTTGTTTATTTATTTCATGCTACTGATTTTGCTTATCGTGTGCTGCCTACATTCATGGGAATATGACGTACTGTTGTCAGGTGTTATATTTGCATGTCTCGTAGTTATCAGTTTTATTTCATGAATATTATGTAGACTTCTCTTGGGATTTGACTCACTAGACTCGTTATTGTATTTGTTAGGTGACTGAGTGCAGATCCTTCGACGAGCAAGGGCAAGGAGGTACTTGGCGACTACCTCTGAAATTGTGGAGCTAGCTCGTGTGTGATATCAATATGTATTTATTTTACTTTTGTTGGGTTTTGGGGACCATAGAACACTAAATACATGTATGTAGAACCTTGTTATACTTATCTTGCCTTGATATATATACATGGTATCTTTTGCCAGGTTTTCTACTACTTAAGATTGTTACATAAGTTACTTAATTTAAAACTTCCGCTGTAAAAATGAAATATAACTTGATAAATTAATTAAATAGCTAATTAAATCCTTAATGCTTACGTAAAGATTAATTAGCGTAACTAGCTGGAAAAGTGTAAGCAATCTGGTAGGTCACGGGGCGTCAAGGATAAGTAGGCCATGATGTGGCAAGGCTTGGTGATGTGGAATGCGACGTGGCAAGTCCCTAGGCGGCCCAGAATTTCAGGCCGCTACATAAAATCTTAGATGAAAATGAATGACAAAGGTCTACTCTATGGAATGATGGAAATGTTGTCGAACCGAAAATACATGATGAGACATTTGAACAAGAAGATGAAGAAGAGGATCAGGGTTGATCAAATATAAGGATGAGAAGAATAACAACACAGACAGATACTGTGGGTGAGAGCGTCAGACGTCCTCGTCCACCACGTCCATCTCATCAAATAGAAAATGTTGTTGAGAGTAGCAGACGTTCTCCTCCATCACGTCCATCTCATCCGAGAGCAAGAAGGACAGAGATTTGTTGGTAATAGTAACCAACGCTCATCCCCACCATGTCCTTCTTCTCATGGGTACATTCCTACATTATACCCAATGCAACCAGATGCTCATATGTTTGTACCCAGGTCGCCGATCGAGAATCTTCCTCCTTACCATTTTGATCCTTATGCATTCGGGTCGTTGTCTTCATATATGGACCATAGTGTAACGACCCGCTACCTTAAGCTGGTGATTAGTACTAATCCAAATCCTAATTAATCAAATTTAGGCTCGTGATTAAGTTCGACGTACCTCGATTAGCGTATGCGTGCGTTTGCATGACGTTTCGTGTTTGTTTGGATTATGAAATAAATTTATAAATAGGTTGTCGTATAATATGGAGATTATACACAAGCCTATAAAATAGAAAATATCCAATAAACAATGGTTTACCGGGACACAAATGTTACGAGGGAGTCGTGGCAAGAGTGTGCACGCCGAAGGACACTTGTAGGCACGTCCGGTGAGTTTATTGGTGAATAATACACGATATATATATATATATATATATATATATATTTTTAAATATATAAATATATATTGTAAAATAAAAGAATATTAGAAATATATGGATTATCGAATCGTCTCGAACGAAGCATAAGTGCTTGATGTGTCAAATTTTGTGTCACATTAAGTTGTGTCACTTTAACGCTTCAACCACGCGATCTATCTCGAGATAGCGCGATGTGTATCTCGAGAAAAAATAATATATATAAACTAAAGTTGATCGTTACTGATTCATTCGATCGTTCAAGAAGAAGAGGAGGTCGGTTTCGATTCGGATCGAAGGGTGATCATTCCGGAAGCCGAATTCAACGAAGTTGAGGAGGTTAAATGGATTAGAAGCTAGTGATCATCACTTCGGTAAGTTTGGTTTTCAAGTTTGTTGAAGTTCAATTCGGTGGTGATGATCAAAACTTGTTGAATTGAGGTTGTTGTTGATTCTAAACGGTTTATAAACTCATTAGAGGTCCTCTTTGATAATTTGGGAGTGTAATTATTGAGTTTGGAGGTGTTTTGGATCGATTTGGATGAGCAGAATGATGTTGTTATTGCAAGTTTGGTGCGCATAGCACGCTACGTGTACTATGGAGAATGAACTGATATGCAGATAGCGCGCTATCCATGTCAGGTAACGCGCTATCCATGTCAGGTAACGCGCTATCAGACCCCTGAAACCAGCAAGTGTGTCGTGTTTTATGAATAATTTTTAGGGGACTTAAGAACTGGTTTAGGGGTTCTAAATGTAGTATAATTAACCTATATTGATCCCAAATGATTGGTAATAGGTTAAGGAACACCAAGGGAGAGTGAGATGATCAAAAAGTTAAGAAATTTAGATGGAGACTTAAACTCGAGGTAAGTACGGATTCGTTTATTTATCAATATTGTCTGGCTATTTAGTATATATATAGCTCATGCAATTGTTGGAATGGAATGGGGGATTATGTACACTGTGATGGTTTTCAATAAATGAAAAATGGTGTTTAATGTGACTCACGAGAGTAAGATCCTAGAATTGAGACGAGGTGATATAGGAGATGGGTTAGCTTCCTGGACTATATGTGACTTCCTATTCAGTTTATAGATGGCGTGGGTTACATTTACACTATAGAGTTTTGGATAGAACCATTGGGCATTAATGGATAGGCTAGAGAGCGCATGAGCGGGATGTATTGATCTAGCAATCGCATTAATGGCGCTGGTGGGTGATCGGCCCTAGTTTTGTAAATAAAAATGGGGGTCACAGTGTAATAGTCCAAAACATTTGCTTTGCATCTGATTATGTATTGAATCTTTATGATTTCCATATTCTTGTTAGATATCATTGGTGCATGTTGTTATTGTATGGTATCCTTGAATATTATATGGAATGTTGATGATTAGTGTGAATCCCTACTTACTGAGCAAGTTGGAGTGCTAACCCCAATTAACATTACAGGTAGATCCGACGAGTGCTACGACTATGGGATGGAGAAGTTATAGGACTCTTGAACTTCTCTTCGATGTAATGACTTTACATAGTCTTATATATTTGTATTGAATTACAGTTTTGTAATATCACATGGGATGGGTGATTATATAGTCGAGGTTTATTCCAGTTTGTTTTTAATATTGTATACCTTATTTTGGTTATCGAAAAAGGTTTTAAATTTTCGCTGCGTGTATTAATTATTTTATTTCGATAGTCGAAATACAGTAGTGCTTATCAAGTGAAGGTGGTAAGGCTATTGGCTCTAGTTAAGTCTGGTAAGGGTAATCTGGGCTTAATTAGGGTTTCAGACCGGGTATTGCCCTAATTAGGTTAGGGGATGCTACCGTTTTGTATCGGAGCCTGGGTTAGGTAAAGTTAGATTCTACCTTATAGCTTAAAGTTATTAGCTCTTATACAATTTGGTATCAGAGCCTAGGTTCGGTAAAGTTAGATCCTACCTCATAGCTTAAAGTTATTAGCTCTGATACAGTTTGGTATCAGAGCCATAGGTTTTAAAACCTTGGTTAACCTTAGTTTACAAAACGTAGTTTCATTATTCTAAGAGTTATTAGAATCAAGGAATAACTCTGATACAGTGTGGTGCTAGAGTTTATGATTTATCACTTTTATGGATAAAGTGGTAATAGTGATACAGTTGGGTATCATGGACAAGGTTCTAACCATACATTCACTTTTGGATGGTGTTCGAAGTGAATGTTATCATACTTTAAAAGTTTAAGGTATTATGATTACCCTAATAACGGAACCTAAGTTTATCGACTCGAAGAGTGGTCTCGAGTTATGAATAAGCTTAGGGTTTGATAAATGGTTTTTATCATGATTTTGGGGGTAACCAAAAGATAAATGACTGAGTGTTGTGTATACTATATCTACGTGGTAGATATGAAGGTATGTTTTTCCTGAACGATAATAAAATGGTTGAAGTCCATCTATTTCTAATGATATGAGAAGGTGTTTAAGGTAAGAGCTCCGAGAGTCTTAACCTCGGGGATAGACAAAAAGGAAAGACATAAGAAAAGTTACAAAGATGAAATAAAACTCTTCTCCAAGTAACACCTTCAGTTTTCTTTCTTCTTACTAATATTATTAGATAAATAATAGTCGATGAAGAAGTATCTATTGGATCAAGACCTTGAGGTGTGTATTAGGAGAATGAAAATTATGAAATAATGAAATACGGAATGACTTTCGATGAAACTCAAAGATGGCGGAGCATTTTGAGAGGTGAGTTAATACTAGTATCGAGAATAGTATAGAAGTAATGAAAGTTATTCAGTAAACAAATTAGTTGTAAATAATAAAAGCCTAATGGAGGTTAGGAAATCACTAATGCAGTTATATTTCATAAGTTGTTATGAAGTTGATATTCCAGTCATGGAGTGAATCCATATTAGAATAACAAGTGGTTTATTAATAAAAGACAGTTAAATACAGAATATAGCAGTGAGTTGGTAAAATATCCTAGTCTGATCTATTAGACTGGTATAGTCTAAATTGAGGATAATGAGTGGTCAGTGAATCTGAGGATTTGGGGAATCAAAGGATTAATGTGTAGTAATCGAAATGAGTATTCATTACTTAGAATTGACAACTCCTAAAAATAAATGAAATCAACGGTTCTCAAGAGGTAGTTGAGAATTGATTTTC
This sequence comes from Stephania cephalantha, assembly GCA_039657325.1. Lineage (NCBI taxonomy): Eukaryota > Viridiplantae > Streptophyta > Magnoliopsida > Ranunculales > Menispermaceae > Stephania > Stephania cephalantha. The sequence goes on along the minus strand of CM077573.1, from coordinate 7,963,572 downwards.
ACAGTGAAATGATCAGAGCTAAGGATATATATATTTATAAGATGATTGCAGGAGGATGCTGGATCATTTTAAATGGATGGTGGAAACCACTAGAACTTACTAGAACTCATGCTATTTTCATAAATTAAGGGTGTCAAGTGAAGGAAAACCCTATCGTAAGGAAGTTGTTATTGTGTTATCAATAATAAGATTGAGTCTTTGAAGACTTAGAGAATGCACGAGTAATTATTGTACAGAATTGGAATTTTTAATAGTAAGTTGGTTTAAACTAGATTTTTGCAAATACTAGTGCTAAGTTTCAAAGGATAATGAATGGTAAGAATGTTGAATATTAACAGTGAATCAGGGGATTTGACTGTGATTGAGACAATATGAGGTTGTCATATATTCAACACAATGGTAAAAAAGGCAAAGTAAGCTTGAAATAATTAGATATTACCAATGATTGATACAACGATCTGTGACATCGTTGTGTAATTTATTCAGTTAACTCAAGTATGTGATGGTTATAAATTGAAAGTAAATGCAAGAATGCCTTGAAAGAAAATGGAAGTATAGTTTGATTACAATGTTTGCTTGACAAAACCTAAATTGTGGAAGAAGTTAAAGGTTTATCCTAAGACTTCTGATCTAGGTAAGAATGTGTGGGTGACACAATAAAGCAAAATTGTAATTCATATTTCCAGCAATATATAAATAGTTCCAGATTTTGGAGAAGAACTATTAGAGACTGATAATCTCGGGATAACTAATTTGGTAGTTGTACCAAATATGGGAAGGCGTCACTTGTAAATTAAGAAGAAAAGTTGTTGAGGATCTTTTAATCATTCTTTGAGATTAATCAGAATTATAGAGGAATCATTAAAAGACAACTTGAGAATATAACACCAGTGAACTCGTGTAAGAGTAAGTAACGAATTTCAACTGTGGAAGTTTGAAAAATAGAAATTTTCAGAGTGATAGAAATAGAATGTAAGAAAGTTACCTTAAGATTTTCTATGTGTTAGGAATTCACTCTTAAACATCATTCATCAAGGTGATTGTGTGGACAATACCTTGAAAAGAAAAGGACAGAGGCTATAGTTATGATAAAAGCTACTCGGTAATATCTCTTAGGCGAGATATTTACTGATGACCAAGTGGAAGTCCTGCGTCGGCACATCGTCAATTGAGTTAGCTAAATTGATAACTATAAGTCTATTCTTTAAAGCTCAAATTGGAGTTGAGCTAATGATGATTAAATGAGTGGTGAATTAATGAAGGAATTGATTGAGATTATTTAGTAGGTCAAATATGAAACTAATTGTTGAAGTTGGATGAAGATAATCTCAAATCAAAACATTGAGCATGTAAGAAAAGTTCTTAGAACTTGAAACAAAAATTGAGGCAAGAATGTTGTGAGAATCTCATGATTTCTTTAATATATTTATTCTATACCAAAATTCATTGTGATGAAAATGAAAAGTTGGTGACCTGAAATGAAAAAAATTGACAATGTCAATTTTATAAAGAAATATAAGATATATCAACAGGTAGAAACTGAATAATTATAACCTGGAGGGTTATATTGTTCTTGCTTATATGAATGATATTTCATGCTCAGAAATCAATGATGAAAGAACCTAAGTTGTGGTGACAACTGAAGGTTATTGATATAAATATAAAACTGACAGAGTTTGGAAATTTCTTGCCAGTACTATGGTTTAAATTCTCGTGGAAAAGTGAGTAAGATATATGTGTATAAAAGAGTTGAGGGTTATGGAGAACTAGGATTATTATTTCAGTAAGGGATCGAAAATCTACTTCTCTGGGGGGAGAGATGTATAATAGCTATAATGGACCTTTCTCAATCTTAACACAATATATCTGAAGTTGACCATGGTCTCTAGAGAATATAGTTTCCGAGCTTGTGACTTGGAAAGTATGAATTACTGGAAGAAATATTTACTATGAGTTCTCTGGTGTTAATTTTAACAAGCTATATATATAGAGTTAAGGTATTTACCTTAAAAATTTGTATGCTTTACTTTGTCCTTAAATGGTGTGGGACGAGAAGTAATGATACAGATTTGTTAGAGCCTGAATAATTTAGAACTACACAGAAAGGTGTTATCAGACTGTCAATATACAATTACAATTAAGGTATATGAAGGAAATGTAGCTATTGATAGAGCTTCTCAGTTTAGACTTCATGACGAAGTGACGATGATGATGAATTGTGTAAGTTTAGTTGACACGTCATTAGTTGAGAGAGCTAATTTTGGAGCTACTAATCTGATCTTTTGAGTTCAGATTCAAACTAAATTGGAGAAGATTCAGTGGTGATTGGTTGTCAAAAAGCTAATTAGGATTGTATAAAGCGTTAGAGTTTAACAGCTAATGTAGATTATCCTGATTGATCAGTTTCTGATAGTGGTATGTTACGGTTGAGGGATAGATTATTGATTCCAGTTTAGGATCAGGTGAGGCAGGAAGTGTTACAGAAATCTCGTAGATCTCTTTAAATCTCATAGATCTCTTTACCGCATTCATCCAGATAGTAGTAAGGAATATCATAAAATGAGGTGCCTTTATTTATTGTTAATCTGGGATGAACAATGATGATGTGGGAATAATAAAGATATATGAGATATGCCAGCAAGTTAGGGCTGAGCACAGAAACCCGGAGGTTTATTGCGTTCGCTGCCTACTCCTGAATGGAAATGGGAACATAGATCGGTATATTTTGTTTCCAGTTTATCTCTGAGTTAGAGTAAGCACAATACGGTAAAAATTGTAGTTAACAGTTGATGGAGTCTGCGCATTTTTTGCCAGTTTCTATGTGAAGTCCTCTTGACTGATTATGTTAAGTATACATACATGAGGTGTTAGATTCCAGGGTGCTTCAGTGTCGACTATTTTGAGTAGAGATTTGAGATTCACGTTCAGAGGATGAGGTGAATTATTGTGACAGCTGGGGAATTGTTCTTAACCTCAGTATGCACTACAAAAAAATAGTAATTTAGCAACGGAATTAGCAATGGAATATGGGAGGAAAACTTTTTAACCAATTAGAAATGGATTACCAATGAATTAGCAACGAATTTAGCAACGGAAATAAATTATGTTGGTAAAATAACCCGCGAAAATATCCCTCCTAAAATTCCCTTGCTAATCCGTTGCAATTTAGAGTTCGCAACGGATTAGCAACGGTCTATAAATTAGCAAAGATTAGCAACGAATTTTCTTAATCCGTTGCGAAACCGTTGCAAAATATAATTTGCAACAGATAAACAACGGATTAGCAAGGATTACGTTGCAAATCCGTTGCTAAATGCTACCCATTGGTATTCCGTTGCTAAATTGAAAAGGGAGATAAAAAAACATCTAATCCCAAATATACACAAATAAACACAAAACCTAACTAACTGCTCCCCCATCTTCCTCACCGCCCCTCTCGTTTGCCACCACACCGAACCCATCGACGAAGTCACCGCCGACGCCGTCTTCCTCTCCACCATCGCCGGCCTCGTCCTCAGCCCACTCCCCGTCGAAGTCATCGTCATCATCACCCGGTACATACCTTTTTTCCTCTCTTCTCTCTGTAAAAGACGTTCTCTATCTAACAGTTCGCTCATCTTTCTCTCTCGAACAGTGAGATCTTTCTCTCTCTCTCTCTTTCTCTTTAGGTCTCTTTCTCTCTCTCCCTATCACGCTCTTTTTCTCTCTAACAGTGAACTCCCTCTCTCTCTCCCTAGCATGCTCTCTCTCTAATAGAGTTTTCTCTCTCTAGCACTCTCTCTCTAGGTCGCTCTCTCTCTCTAGCAGCGAGCTCTCTCTCTCTCTCACTTCCCTCAACATCGAAGGGCACCGCGTCGCCGTTGACACCTACTCTTGGCTCCATTTCTCGCCTCCCCACCAAGAGGTAATCCCGCCTCAATTTCTCGCCTCCGCTGCCACCACCCCGCCCCACCGTGCCAAATTCAACATCCATGCCATCGCATTCTCCCTCGCCTTTGCAGCGCCGAATTCGACCAAATCCACGATCACCGCCACCTCGCTCGCCATCCTGAACGCCTCCGCGCCTTCCCTACACCCCGCCACCTGCGCTGCCACCAACATTTCATTGATGGGTTTATATTGGCAATGTGGTTTTGGTGTTGAGGCTCTCTTTTAGTGTATTGTTGAGTTGTTCAAGTTAGAGAATGAGAATCTGCAACCCACTAATTCCCACCTCTCTCCCTTACTAATTCTTCAATCTCAAAGCCCTAACGCCTCCTTTAACAAAAATCACGATGAATTCACTAAATTGAGTTCACTCGTATCGCACGTGGGTGCCCGCATTTTCTTTTACACTAATGTTAGATCATAACATTTGGCGGTAATATTAGGCTTCTAAAATTACTCACTTTGGTTGTCTAACCCACTGCCTTTAAGTGCATTCCCAAATCTTGCCTTTTAACATGTGATGTTCCATAGCACGTATAAGTTTTGGCACTAGTTGGTTGTCCCTATTTGATCGTTTTGGCTTGGTATTAAATCGATTTATAGTCATAAGAGCATATTTACATATGTTTTGTAGATCACCAATCAAGTAGTTGGCTCACTGGTTTCGTACCAAGTTATTTAGGTAAGAGGTTCATAGTTCAAACATCAAACCTCACAAACGGAAATTTGTGATTACTTTCTTATCAAAAAAAATATATGTTTAGTAGATCAACTTAGAAGTCATGGCTATATTTTTTATTTATAATTTGAGTTTTGTTTTCTTTACTATTCATTCTTTTTTATTTGATTCATCTTTTTTACTCTTTTACTGTTCACTGACCACTATTCACTATTAGTTCATTCTCATGTTCCTCATATTTATTGTGTAAAATTGAGAGGTTTAGTTTTTCAAAATATAGAAAAACCCTTTGCAGATCACTTGTTTGAATTAATGCCTGTATGGGTTATTGGAATATGTTGTGGAAATGAGTTTTAAGGTTGATTGGTTAGTTTTGTTTGAGTCCACATAGATGATAATTGAATGGCAAAGCAAAGTGTTATCATTATTATTATTGTTCGTATCTTCCCATCCTTATAATTTAAGAATTTTATCCTTCCTTTATGTCACTAATGAGAATCAACAACATTCATTGAAATGCTAATTTAGGTTCTCAACTTACTACATATTGATGAATTCACAAAGAAAGCATTATTTGAGGGTTACATTTATCAAACTCTAACATGTTCTAACTTTGAAAAATTCTCAAATGATTTTGTGATTGGGTCTTTCGGGGATTTAATGATTTGATGGTTGGTTATGTTATGTTTTCAACTTTTCAATTTGTTCTTGCTCTTAGAACTTTTGTTTTTGGAACTTTTGGGTTTTTATTGATTCAATGAATCCTCTATTGAGTTCAAGGAAGTTTAAAGATGTTTCATCCCAAGTTGCTAACCATATACAAGCTAGCTAGCACCATTATCTTACAATCATCCGTAGAATTCTCTTTTCATTTGCATGTTTCTATGGTTTGTTTTCATCTGATTCTTAAACTTGGTTTTGCTATTTTCTAGGTAGTGAAAGTGATCATCCCGACTCTTCGAAATCTTTCGTAATTGGGAGTGCCTTATTCAACATCTTAGTTGGACTCAAACCCTACTTCTTCTCTCTGAGATTCCCTATAGCAGGGGAAATTCAGGTAAGTTTTGTAATTGTTCGATGCATTCATTTTGATTAGACATTGTGATTTCAATCATTTTATGAATTTCTTGAAATGTTAATGTCTTGGATTTAACTTTTCAATTCATGTGTACATGATATTGTGAAATGTTAGGGAAATGTGAGACCTTCTAGGCACTCTCCCACTGCTATTTATTAGGTTGTGAATTTTTTTGGTAGTCTAGTTATAGGGGAAACTCTGCTGAAATTTTTGTAGAATATGTGAAACTAATGGTATGACGTTATTGGGGCAAAGAAAGAGTTGAAGTAGCAAATAAGAACATAAATGGGATGAAAACGTTTTATAGGTACATGGCACCTTATGTGTTCAAGTCACCAAATTCTCTTTGGATCCTGACAACTTTTTTAGGAATGAACAAAGTATTCTAATAGTAAAATTAATTGGATTAATAACATTGAAACTTTAAGAGATATATGCATAAATTTAATTAGTTGGGCTATATATGTGTTCCTATGGAAGAAATTAGTTGGGCTATGTGGTTATTTTTTCTTATTTTTTCACGTCTTCACTAATATTACTATGATGTTCATGTTTCCTAACAAGAATGATTTAATCAATAAAAATCATGAAAACTAAATTTGTTTTAATTTCGCTTCTCAAGTCATGTATTGTTTTGTTTTTTTGTTTTTTTGTTCTTTTTTTTTACTAAGTAAGTCATGTATTGTTGCTTGCATTCAGATTGAAATGTAAAATCATGGCTCTCATATTTGGTATATTGTATGCTTATGACTGAACTCATTAGAACAATATGCTTTACTTGGTTCATTATATTGTTTTTTGTTGGTTGGGCTCCCCTTAATATTGTCTTTTTTTAACATTCTCACGGCTTTTGTCACTGTAAAATTTTGTTAGTAATACAAGTCATTTCTTATAACAAGATAAAAGTAAAAATGCTTCAGTGAAAATAAAGATATTTAGATGGGTAGATATATGGTAAAACTCGTAAAGATGGATATGTACTATGAAAAGTTTCAAGTAACACTAGTTGATGCAAAAATTAGAATTTAGTTCCTACAAATTTAGTGTCACTCCTAAGTCAATTGGTTGCGCCATTTTTTGTTTGTGGTTTCTCGTATAATTATAATGTGCACTCCTTAGCCTTTTAATTCATGTTTACATGATATTGTGAAATGTTTGGGATATGTGAGACCTTTAGGCATTCTCCCAGTGATGTTTACTAGGTTCTGATTTTTTTGGTATTCTATGTTATAAGGGAAACTCTATCAAAAATTTTGTAGAAGTAACATATTTTCATGGTCTAGCTAAAGGCATTGCAATAAATCTTACACAAACATTTTATAAATGTATTTTAAGGCATTGATTAGTCCTACAATTAAATGAAGCTATATACTACATTTTTTCATATCACACCCTCTTATGCATTAAAAATGCTTTCAAAGCTCTTCGTAGCAAGCACCTTTCAGGCACCACCACCGCCACCACCGCCGCCACCACCTCAGGAGCATCATCAGCAGGTTGGGATCGATCCGGCTCGTTCACCACAGCAGCAGCACGATGATGATGATGAGGACAACCATGATTGGCTGGATGAGGAGCACCTTGGTGACGAAAGTTATGTATTATATTTTGTAAAAACAATTTTTAGGTTTGTAAATAAAATTCAAACAAATTTTTGTGCATATTGAGATAGAATTCTCTTTTTGGGTTTAATTTAGTATATAATATTTGATATTTTGTGTGAATGAATGGTATGAAGTTTGATTTTGAAGGATGTTATAGCACCTCCAAGGAGTCGTTGAAGGGGGTGCAGGGTGTTGGAGAAGGCCATCTGACGCGCGCCGAACGCGTCAATAAAATTTAAAAATACCTAAACCAACTATTTTGTAGAATAGTGGCAAAGGGTCGATCCCACAGGGACTGGTAATCTTTCTAAGGTTTAAAAAGAACAAAAAGGGAAATCGGGGTTTAAGAGAGTGAATAATAAAGCTAATCTAAATATCAACAAAATAATTAAAGCAAGGAGATAAAATTGAAAATAAAATAATTAATAAAAATACCTAGGTCAAGACATACAAGTTCGGTTCGGTAAAAGATTGGATTTGGTCGTCGATTTATGTAAAGTATGCAAATCAAAATATCCTAGTGTAGCTATAGACCCGGTGACGCACGCGGTTCCTCGCGCTTCCTAATCTCGATAGCCAAGGTACGACGACGGACTACTTCCTAATCAAACACATAACCACAATTCAAGTGAATTGGGTTTAATGCGTTGACCGCATTGAGCTTCCTGAAGGCACTACACCTAGACAACCGGATCACTAGTGTGTCCGATTTAGCCCAGATTTCTAAGGTATTCAACCGGTCCCAAAAGAGACTAATCAATTGGTAGGGTCAATTGCCACTAGTGTGGTCTTATTGCACAAGTACGGATGCTTACGACTCACTGACAAATAAATCAAAGTTTAAACAAGTGTTTAACTTTGATTGTTCAAACAATACCAAAGAAAATAAAATAATAATGAAAAGACTGAAATTAAAATATATAAATCTCACAAATCCATTGATATGCGCATTCGAACCTCCTTCGCAGTCTTGCCTAAGTTAGAGGTTTTAGCCTCGCATAGTTGAAGAACACAAAGAACAAAGAAAAATAAAATAGAAAAGAATGGGGGAGAGGAGAAGAACGTCCTCTTATATCCAAAACAATTCGTCTCTGTTTGCTTTCTTTTTTTTTCTTCCTTTTTAACGTATCTCTCTGTTTCTATTTTTTAACTATCAAATCTTTTATATCTATCTATATAATATCTATTGTATATATATATATATATATATTCCTATATATTATAAACCAAAACATAATGGTGCATTAATGCATCAACGCCATCAATTCATGCTCCACTTGATCTTCTTCAATCACCATGACACGTGTGGGCCCGCCAAATTTGCCTCGAGATACGCGCTAGCGCGACTTTCGGTGTAAAACGGATCCAAGCATATGAATACCCAATTTTACGTAGTTTTTCGCCCCGGATTTAACCGCGCACTCCAATAACCCTGAAAATAATAAATAAATGCAATTACGCTAGTATTTTGGAGACTTGACAATAAAAATATATAGATAACCTATATATAATATTACATAATTAACGACTCAACAAATACCCCCAAACTTAGGACTTTGCACGTCCCGAGCAAAGGTGTAAATGACAAACACGCAAATAAACTAGACTCATAATATAGATATGTACAGACTCAACTAATCCTATACCCGATTCAGAATTCATGGAGTTCCTTTGGTTTACATAGTTGCCAAGTTAACAAGCCACTCATGAAATTTCGGAGTTAAGATATGTCAAGAACCGCAACCCAAACATAATTAAGATCACATTTTCAAGACAAAGATATGATCAAGACAAACGCCATCAACTACTTGCGAGTTTTCTTGGTCTATACATTCAAGCATGCAAGTTTACAATTTTACTTAATCTAGATATAAGCACTCGATCTAAATCTTTTTATTTGAGGAGTTTCCATACACTTCCGCCTTTATCAATTTTATATGTATACTCTCTATTTTTTTTTCTCCAAATTTTTTTTTTCTTCAAATAATACGGTCCCTGCTCCATTTCCTATGGACCACTTTCCTCACTTTTTCCCACCACAAGTTTCCCTGCTCCATTTCCTGTGGAAACTTGTGGGACTCTCTATATTTTGAAAACTCCTGTTAGCCCTTCTCACTTTCATTATAATTAAGCAAATTCCCCAATGTGGGTTAAATTCTCATCACTTGCACAACTTCAACCGTCTACCCATTTTGGTATCTAGCACAAGGCTTAACCATCATACTAAGTCCCTAATCATGAAATCATAAGAATGCTGAGCTACGGACTCGAGTGAATATTTCTCCTACTTTTTCCTAAGTTTCAAGTCTAAAAGGCAACCATAATGTACTCATCCACAACCAAAGGCATGAAACAAAGTTTTGGGTGACTCTAAACAATATAATAATAAAACTATACTAAATACATGCATGAAAGTGTATCAACTCCTAACGAAATGAGAAAATGAGATATGGAGGGAAAAGAAATGGAAGAAATGAATGAATAAGAGATATCAAACACCACCAATACCATCCGTCAACCACATGTAACCGCATATAATTGAAAAATTTTAAACGATCTCACCTGCGGTCTTTCGCAAATAAATCCATCCAACTCAATCCACAAACCCTAAAGTACCCCCAAACTTATTCCGAACATTGTCCTCAAGGTTCAAAACAAGGCAAAGAATCCATTCAAGAAAAAACAAAGAATAGTGGTGAACAAGAATATGGATAAAATAAGAAGATGATACAAGTGCACGCATAACAAAAGTCTCCAAAAACTAGCGAATGCTCAAATCTCGCATGTCTAGGTGACTAAAGAAACTATGAAATAAAATTATCATAATAAGAGCAATAACAAATAAGCATGGGAGTTAATTCAAATGATTCCTATCAAATCTTGCGAGCCCGAGTCTTTCAACTACGGATGAAGTCAACAAGATGATGGAATGAGGTTTAGGGTTTTGGGTCTACTTAAAGACCCGCCACTAATGTAGCGACTTAAGTTGGATATGTCCCAACCAAGTCTCAAAACACCGAAAACTCTAATAATATGTTAATTCCTAAAAAAGAATATGCTCAAATTACTCCAAAAACAATGTAATCCATAGTCAAACCTAGCAAAACTCAGGGGGTGGTCTAGTGCCATCAGTGCTCATCAAACATTCATCACACCTGTAAAAATCCAAGAGACCAAGTTAGGGATTTATTAAACATAAAAATAAATAAAACTAAATTAAAACTGAAATAAATGCAAGAAAAAAAAATAAAACAAAGTTGGGTTGCCTCCCAACGAGCCCCTTTCTTTTAAGTCTTTGGCTAGACTTATTGTGATTCATCACGTGATGCCCTCTCCATTAGAGATGTCAACAACAAATGGCGCATCAACATATTTGGGCAATGCATCATGCACGCCCTCCTTCAGAATTGGGAGCTCATTCGGGACCTCTAACACAAAAGAATCTGTCGAGTCATGGTCATCCAACACAAAGGTGTCGGCAGTGTAGAAAATCCACTAACGCTCCTTTACTTCCACCCCCGTATAAGGTTTAACAAATATGCATGGGAGGGTGGGTGGTTTCACCAACACCAGAGGTTGGTCTTCCTCGTTCTCTTTCTGGGGTTCCTCCGACCTTTCTGAAATGACTTCAATTTCTTTCTCAACTTTATCATCGTCATATTGTGCAATAGTAATGTCTGGCTCATGTGAAGAAACGTATAGTGTTTCCTCTGGTTCGCTCAAATGCTCGTCCACAATTGATAACTCATCAAACTCAACACTTTTAGATGTATCAGCATTCACAGTCTCATCTGAGTCAAAAACTGGTTGCGGAGGCAACTCTTCCTCATCCATCAAATGCTCAAGTATAGCGCTAACTTGAGTTTCTGAATTTTGCAAATTTGATTTCATATACTTTGCATATCCTCCCCGCAAGGGCTTTGAGTGGTGCTTTGAGAAAGCCAATCGGAGATCATATTTCTCTCAATGTCTACAATGGTTCTCCGTTCATGTTGATGACTTTGTTGAAAAGTTGGTTCTCTGAAGATCAAGTCATTCATCATGTCTCGTATAGGCCTCTTTTCATGTTGAGGAATCTTTGGACTTCGCTTAGACATATAGAAGTTGGGTTGTGGTGATGCATAAGTGGAACCATGATGATTCTTATACTTCAAATACGAACAAGCATACGTGGGATGAAAGTACTCCCCACGATTTCCACAACCCTGACCTGTTGCACAAAAGATTGCGAGTTAGAAAATTGATGTCCATTATGTGACATACCTACCCCATTCACAGCATGATAGTATGAGTCTTCGAATCGACCATAATTATGGGTGTAGGAGGCCATTATGGAATTACCTGCAAAAATGTTAGAAACAAGGAACTAGATACAAAATAATAAAAAAAAACCAAAGAAAAATAAAAATTAAAAATTAAAAAATAAAAACCAAAGAAAGAAAAAAACCAATCCCCGGCAACGGCGCCAAAAATTGACGCGCGCCGAACGCGTCAATAAAATTTAAAAATACCTAAACCAACTATTTTGTAGAATAGTGGCAAAGGGTCGATCCCACAGGGACTGGTAATCTTTCTAAGGTTTAAAAAGAACAAAAAGGGAAATCGGGGTTTAAGAGAGTGAATAATAAAGCTAATCTAAATATCAACAAAATAATTAAAGCAAGGAGATAAAATTGAAAATAAAATAATTAATAAAAATACCTAGGTCAAGACATACAAGTTCGGTTCGGTAAAAGATTGGATTTGGTCGTCGATTTATGTAAAGTATGCAAATCAAAATATCCTAGTGTAGCTATAGACCCGGTGACGCACGCGGTTCCTCGCACTTCCTAATCTCGATAGCCAAGGTACGACGGTGACTACTTCCCTAATCAAACACATAACCACAATTCAAGTGAATTGGGTTTAATGCGTTGACCGCATTGAGCTTCCTGAAGGCACTACACCTAGACAACCGGATCACTAGTGTGTCCGATTTAGCCCAGATTTCTAAGGTATTCAACCGGTCCCAAAAGAGACTAATCAATTGGTAGGGTCAATTGCCACTAGTGTGGTCTTATTGCACAAGTACGGATGCTTACGACTCACTGACAAATAAATCAAATTTTAAACAAGTGTTTAACTTTGATTGTTCAAACAATACCAAAGAAAATAAAATAATAATGAAAAGACTGAAATTAAAATATATAAATCTCACAAATCCATTGATATGCGCATTCGAACCTCCCTCGCAGTCTTGCCTAAGTTAGAGGTTTTAGCCTCGCATAGTTGAAGAACACAAAGAACAAAGAAAAATAAAATAGAAAAGAATGGGGGAGAGGAGAAGAACGTCCTCTTATATCCAAAACAATTCGTCTCTGTTTGCTTTCTTTTTTTTTCTTCCTTTTTTAACGCATCTCTCTGTTTCTATTTTTTAACTATCAAATCTTTTATATCTATCTATATAATATCTATTGTATATATATATATATATATATATATATATATATATATATATATATATTCCTATATATTATAAACCAAAACATAATGGTGCATTAATGCATCAACGCCATCAATTCATGCTCCACTTGATCTTCTTCAATCACCATGACATGTGTGGGCCCGCCAAATTTGCCTCGAGATACGCGCTAGCGCGACTTTCGGTGTAAAATGGATCCAGGCATATGAATACCCGATTTTACGTAGTTTTTCGCCCCGGATTTAACCGCGCACTCCAATAACCCTGAAAATAATAAATAAATGCAATTACGCTAGTATTTTGGAGACTTGACAATAAAAATATATAGATAACCTATATATAATATTACATAATTAACGACTCAACACCATCTGCAGGTTTTGTTGTTTAGAAGAACTGTGATATAACAAAATGCAATGAAAAAAGAATTATGCACATACAAATGGAATAGCAACGGAATAGCAACGGACATCAAGCATATGTTCTGGGTTTATGACTTGCGTTTCGTTGTTATTTCCGTTTCTAATTAGCAACGGAATAGCAACGAAAAACTTGAAGACTGTTGCTATTCCGTTGCTAATTAGCAACGAAATAGCAACGGAAACCTTAAGTTTTGTTACTACTTAACAACGGAATAGCAACGAAATACAAGTTTAAAACGATTTTTTCAGTGCTATTTTCATCTCTAATCCGTCTTTATTTAGAGACAAAAAATAATTTTCGTTGATAAATATTTAGCAACGACGATTTTACAAACGAAATTAATTATGTTGCTAATCCGTCTCTAACTGTCTTTCTGTTGCTATTCTGATGCTAATCCGTGTCTTTTCTGTTGCTATTCCTTTTCTATTCCGTTTCTAACTTACTATTTTTTTGTAGTGATGGTATAATATCGGTAGACCGATGGGTAATCGGAGTAATAAAGTTTGATGCTAGAGGATATACTTTAAGTTTGTGTCTTGAAGTTTAATAATAACTGAAAGAGATACATTTCTTTGTATGAGTTCGTTTATAAAAATAGTTGTCAAGCTAGAATAGAATGCTCCTTTGAAACTTTGTATGGTCAACCATGTCATTCACCGGAGTGTCTAGACAAGGGTTGAGATGCAAGTTTATTGGAGGCGGAATTGATTTCGAACCACATAGAGAAGATGTAGAAGATTCGCCAGCATTTGACTACAACACAATTAAACAAAAATAGATACGCCGATAAATATCATAGGTGGTTGGAGCTTTCAAAGGACAAATATGTTTTGTTGAAAGTCTCACTTATAAGAGGAGTTGTGTAAGTTTGGATTGTGAGGTAAGCTAGCTTCAAGATGTATTAAAGCTGAGAATCAAAGAGATTTCTTTTGGTTATAGTGAAATAGGGATTTCACAAAGATGAAGAACTAACCTAAGAGCGGAAGTATGAGAAATAGTTCTCATTTCTCTTCAAAACTACAGGTAATTTCATATTACTTTAATTTCGAGGATGAAATTGTTTTAAATTGTAGAAATTGTAATGACCCGTTACCTTAAGCTGGTGATTAGTACTAATCCAAATCCTAATTAATTTGAGTTAGGCTCGTGATTAAGTTCGACGTACCTCGATTAGCGTATGCGTGCGTTTGCATGACGTTTTGTGTTTGTTTGGATTGTGATAAATTTATATATAGGTTGTCGTATAATACGGAGATAATACACAAGCCTATAAAATGGAAAATACCCAATAAACAATGGTTTACCAGGACACCAAGTGTGACGAGGGAGTCGTGGCAAGAGTGTGCACGCTCAAGGACACTTGTAGGCATGTCCGGTGAGTTTATTGGTGAATAATACACGATATATATATATATATATATATATATATATATATATATATATATATATATATATATATATTTATATGTTTTAAAATATATAAATATATATATTGGAAAATAAAAGAATATTAGAAATATATGGATTATCGGATCGTTTCGAACAAAGCGTAAGTGCTTGATGTGTCAAATTTCATGTCACTTTAAGTTGTATCACTTTAACGCATCAACCACGCGATCAGTCTCGAGATAGCGCGACGCATATCTCGAGAAAAATCCATATATATAAACAAAAGTTTATCGTTATCGATTCATTTGATCGTTCGAGAAGAAAAGGAGGTCGGTTTGATTTGGATAGAAGGGAGATCTTTCCAAAAGCCAAATTTAACGAAGTTGAGGAGCTTAAACGGATTAGAAGCTAGTGATCATCAATTTGGTAAGTTTGATTTTCAAGTTTGTTGAAGTTCAATTCGGTGGTAATGGTCAAGACTTGTTGATTGAGGTTGTTGTTGATTATAAACGGTTTATAAACTCATTAGAGGTCATCCCTGGTGATTTAGGAGTGTAATTGTTCAGTTTGGAGGTGTTTTGGATTGATTTGGATGAGTAGAATGATGTTGTTGTTGCAGGTTTGGTGCGCATAGCACGCTACGCGTACTGGGGAGGATGAACTAACATGCAGATAGCGCGCTATCCATGTTAGGTAGCGCGCTACCAGACCCTTGAAACTAGCAACTGTGTTGTGTTTTATGAATAATTTCCAGGAGACTTAGGGATTGGTCTAAGGGTTCTAAATGTAGTGTAATGAACCTATATTGATCCAAATGATTGGTGATAGGTTGAGGAACACCGAGGAAGAGTGAGATGACCGGAAAGTTAGGAAATTTAGATGGAGACTTAAACCTAAGCTAAGTACGGATTCGCTTATTTATCAATATTGTCTGGCTATTTAGTATATATATAGCTCATGCAGTTGTTGGAATGGAATAGGGGACTATGTACACTGTGATGGTTTTCAGTAAATGGAAAATGGTGTTTATTGTGATTCACGAGAGTAAGATCCTGGAATTGAGACGAGGTGATATAGGAGATGGGTTAGCTTCCCAGCCTATATGTAACATCCTGCTCAGTTTATAGGTGGCGTGGGTTACATTTACACTATAGGGTTTGGGATAGAACCATTGGGCATTAATGGATGGGCTAGAGAGCACATGAGCGTGATGTGTTGGTCTAGCAATCGCATTAATGGCGCCGGTGGGTAATTGGCCCTAGTTTTATAAATAAAAATAGGGGTCATAGTGTCATAGTCCAAAACATTTACTTTGCATCTGATTATGTATTGATTTTATATGTTTTACATATTCTTGTTAGATGTCACTAGTGCATGTTGTTATTGAATGGTATCCTCGAATATATATGGAATGTTGATGATTAGTGTGAATCTCTACTTGCTGAGCAAGTTGGAGCGCTCACCTCAATTAACATTACAGGTAGATCCGACGAGTGCTACGACTATGGGATGGAGAAGTTATAAGAGTCTTGAACTTCTCTTCGATGTAATGACTTTCCCTGGTCTTATATATTTGTATTGAATTACAGTTTTGTAATATTACATAGGATGGTTGATTATATAACCGAGGTTTATTTCAGTTTGTTTTTAATATTGTATATCTTATTTTGGTTATCGAAAAATGTTTTAAATTTTCGCTACGTATATTAATTGTTTTATTTCAATAGTCGATATACAGTAGTGCTTATCAGGTGAAAGTGGTAAGGTTGTTGGCTCTAGTTAAGTTTGGTAAGAGTAATATAAGCTTAATTAGGGTTCAGGCCGGGTATTGCCCTAATCAGGTTAGGGGATGCTACACATAGAATGCCTAGACATTCAATGTATGGTTCATTACCTTAATACATGTCGATTCTATTTAGTCCACCATGTTATAATTACGGTATGTCATATAGTGGAGATGGCTCATTCATGAACCTGTTAAGTATGTCGCCGCATACAGGAAGTCGGTATTTTGGAACTGTTCAATCTCCTATCTTTGATAGCATTAGTACCAAATGTGAGACGAGTGAACCACAGGAAGAAGATCAATCAACTCAACGAAATTCAAGGCAAGATCAACAACCTCAACAAATTGAATGGGATGTACAATTACAACGTCCAACTCGACATAGAGTACATTCGGTTTGCATTACGGAGCAGCAACGTCAACGTAACCGTCGATAGACCTGTATGAGTTTTTTTTATGTCGTTGTGATTTTTTTAAAAAAAATTATATCTTAGGTTAATGAAATTGTAAAGTTTATTTTTCATAGAATGAACTTATTTTTCAAAAATTCCTTATTTTTTTAATTTTTAAATTCTAGACAAAGAAATAACATGGTTTTGGCCTAAAAAATATTTTCATCTTCATATCCCTTCTGATAATCAAAAGATAGAAGTAAGACAAAACTTTAAAGGATGTCGAAAGTGTCGTTGATATGTAGATGCACCATGTAGAGTTTTATTGATGAGCGAGGCCAGTGAAGGAAGGATAGACGGCGGGGTGCGACTGGCTAGCTTGACAAGGTATTTATCATCATTAATACTTTGTTTAAAATAAACTTATGTGAGATTTTCATTTTTTTATCGACTAGTTATGCTAATGAATTTTTCTTTTTTTAATTAATAAGTCAATAACCAAGAAACATGAGGTTACATGGGTTTCGAATTAAAGCAATAAAAGGATTTTATTTTTTATTCCGCCTCTCATCAGTCTCTCTATCTCTATCTCTATCTCAGTGTTCCCAATTTATATAGGATGCATGAGGTTTGCATGGGGTTGCATGGATTTACAATTGCAATTGGTATGCGAGTCGTCTATATACACCTCGAGATACGTGCGTGACGTTTGCATGAGTTGCATGAGTTTGTATGGGTTGTCCATCTCGAGATATATACGTGACGTTTGCATGAGTTGCATGAGTTCTCCACCTCGAGATATGTGCGTGATGTTTGCATGGTTTGCATGGGTTTGCATAGGTTGAACAAATAACTCCTTATCAAAATGAGTAATTCATTTACTTAGTATTTTGTATGAATAACTCCTTCTTAAAAAGAGTAATTCATACAAAGTTGAAATGCACCCCAAGTCGTCATCATCATCATCATCAACACGTCATCAACAATAAGGCCTTGTCAAAAGGAGAAATACATTAGTTTTGTAATTTAAAAAAAAAATGTTCTCTATTTAATGAAAAAAAAAAGGTAATCCCACATCATTTTTTGAAATAGCACTTTTACTCTCTCTTTCATTAAACATGTGAGCGACCGAGTTGCCATAGAAAGCGTGCGCACGGATGTATATCGAATCAGACATTACCCTATCTATCATAATCGATAACAGTTGGGTACCCATATCCAAGGGTCTAATGGACATCCCTACTCCATACTCAACTAGTAGTTGGAAAGCCACCTAAATTAACTCCAAATTCCCACCCTCTTGGTATATCTATAACTCCTGCAACCGTGAGCTCATTCGCTTTTTTATTTTTTTAATTTTTTTTGGTCTGTTTGGTGTGGACAGCTATTTTATAATGCAAATGCAATCCCGAGACCCAAGTTGAGAAGTCAGGGAAACTCTTTTTGGGGCGTCAGATTGGCGGTCAACGATCCTCCCGTTCGTCCGATTCGCCCAAGACAAACACAAATCTGGTCTCTTGTCGAGAATTCTCTAGACAATTAATCGATCCCAGATCATCCTCCTCTGATCTAATGCAAATCATGATCACAATTCTGTTGCAGTAACAACTTCACACTGCTGCTACAATTCTTTTCAAGAGAAGGAAATTAATTTTGTGTTTTCTGGGTGACTAGTGATACTGATGAGGAGATGGTGATGATGCGGAAGTAGTGCTCTCTGTTTATGGTTTTTTTTTTTTTTTAATGATAATAATAATTGCTTTTCTTCCGATGTTGTGAGCTGTAGTGAGAGAGATATTTAATGCTGCGCTTTATTAGGAGAGCCTCGAGAGGTGTTGGAGCTAGAGAATAATAAATACACTTGCCTCTTTTGACTTTAATGCATCCCCTTTTTTATCTCCTAGGGTTAGATTAATGTTCCTTTCATTCTCTCAAGTCACAACCACCTCCTCCTCCACCAACGTTTTCAGATCGAAATTACTTGCACATTTCTTCTTCTTCTTCTTCAGAGTTCAGACCAGCTGATCTCAGGTTTTCTTTTGTTCAATTGTCAGTTTTGTCTATTAGTTTTCGTTGTTTTTGAAGAGTTTTTTTTATTTTTATTTTTGTTACTTTACTTCCTGCTTTTTGCAGGGAAAGGTGAGTGGGATTAATTGTCTGCTGTGAGGAGATAGAGGCGAAAGAAATGTTGTTTTAGGGGCTGACACAAGGGTACGTTTATTTTGGGTTTATATTTTCGATTATTCTCTTGTTTTTTTCAAGAAGTGGAGTTGTTGGATATGAATTACCTTTTTGTTGATGTGAGATTTGCTGGGCTTATTGTAAGATGAGAATTAAAATACTAGTTTTTCATTTAAAAAAAAAAAAAAAAAAAAAAAAATTAAATCATAATGGTGTTTTTTTTTTTAATTGTATTGCCTTCCAATCAAAACAGTTCTATTAATTGAGAAGAGGGATCAATGGTTGTGAACAGTTGTCATGTTATTGTTAGCTTTGCTCTGTTTCAGACCTTGCTCTGTAAGAATTGCATCCATACTGTAGTTGCGTTTGATAATTATCCTCGAAAATGAGTGAGTTACATAGTTGGGTACGACCTAGCGCAACTCCTAATATTATTTACTAGACGTAGAAGGTATGCCAATTTGTTGTCCACTTCGACACGCCATATTCGAATGTTACTTAGTTAAGAGAATCAAGAAAATCGTCCAGTAGCTTGGTTTTTACAAATTAGAGGGTAGAATGACCAAAATGAGGAAACATTAAGGTGATTCATTTAAGTTTGATCTTCACCTCATTGGTGAAAGAGATGGATTGATTTGCTACAGTTCCTTATATCGATTCAATTTCTTTTTATTTTTGCTGTTCGTGATTTTGTATAATTCTCACTATTCTTTCTTGGTTATCTCTCTCTTGATTATTAGTGGCTGCCGCCTTTAATTTGTAAAATCCTTGGGTGTGCTTTGATTTCATATGTCGATCATACGTGCTGCAACAACTACACATGGTTCCCCGAACAATGAACATATACATTGGAAGAGAGAGTTTGAAACTAACTTTGTTGTTTTCCTGACTTTTAGCTATACTTGCGTGCCACTTTGTAATTTTAAGGTAACTATCTAACTTGGTCTATGAGACTTGAGATAGCTCCTGATTCATAGATTTTGAAATAATGCTTTTTTTTTTTTGCCTTGTGAATTTTTGGAGTGTATTAATACCTGAGAAAGTGGGTACAATGGTTTCGTTCTCAAGTTTCCATTGGACTTTATATTCCGATAGGATTGAGTTCATTTCGTAGAATGTGTCGGAAAGTAAGTATAATGAGTATATTGATTATGATTCAACAACAACAACAACATAGCCTCAATCCCAAATTAATTGAGGTCGGCTACATGGATCAAATTTTTCCATTGTGTTCGATTAAGTGCAAGTATAATGATTATGATTCCCAAATTTTAATTGGACTTTGGTTGTCTTTCTGACCCAAGTCGTCTAGATTCGTTCAAGATGCTTCCTGTTCTTGTAAGGACTTTAAAATATGTTTACAGATTTGATGCTGTGATATTTTACCTTGATAAGGGGCACTTTATAATTAACAAAACAAAAATTTAGCGACTAGTGACTGGAACTATCACAAACTGTGGAGCACATCTGTAATTACTTTACTGAAGCTTGAAATATGCACCTAATAATTGATTCCACATGTTTAAATGGCATGGAAATCAAGGTGTTCTTTTTATTATTACTTGGCCTGTATTGTGCATTTCATTTGTTTTTAGTTTTGCCCTTCTTCATCTCATCATTCTTCCTTCATTAAAGTAATTCTGATAAATAATTGGACGGTGGAAGCTGCTTACTATGAAATAAGGAGTTTTTCAACATTGAATTGATTATGTTGCTAGTAGATTGTTGAAACTGATACTGGTTTTGTATTACTACTTTCTTCATTATTTTGAGCCCACTGTGGTAGCACACATGTTTGATGACTCAAACCATGTATAGATGTTTAAGTTAGCTTATATGCAGTTAGTTTGTATACAATGTCAGAACCTAAGAATCCATCAGATAGCTTGAGTTATTAAGTTAGCCGTAATCAGGGTCAAAAACCTTCTATTTTGCTTTCATGATGGTCTTGGGTTTGCGAGGAACATTTGCTTGTGGTCATGGGATGGTGAGGGGCTTAATTAGTAATTACTACTTTTTAGGTATTTGTTATTCGTAAAGTTTCTATTAGAATATGTTTCTTTCTATTAGAGTATGTTTCTTATTTTTTAATTAATAGTTGCCATTTCCTGATATTAGTTTTTGTTTTTTTTAAAAAAAAAAACTTATTAGTCTCTATTTTGATCGCAAGATAAGTCTATACACTGAAGCATTATGCAATTAATGAAGGAAGCTGTTAGATTGATTACACCTCCTTAATCAATCCCGTCCTTTCCTTTCATAGATCCCTTTGTTTCTCCATGCTTACTTTATAATCAGCTGCAATACTGGTCCATTTTTCTGAATTATTTAGTGCATCATCTCTTTAATATTTAGTGTTGCATTATCGTTCTCGAAACACAAGTAAGCTTTCTTTTCTGTAGGTATTGTGACTGGCGCTTAACCTTTCTTGACTAGTGTAGTTTAGCATGATTTTGTTCGGTGTTCAATCGGATTAACAATATTCCCATGTAGAATACAAATAGAAATATGTACATTAAAAGATGATTAGATCTTTTCTCCTGGTAAGGTTACTTACCTTTAAAACAGAATTTCTCCAACAATTGAGACAGAATCTGTCTGTGGAGAGTTTTTTGGCTGTTATCATTAAGCCTGATAGTGGTAAGATAAGGTCGACTGAACTTTGAGTTGGTTTCTGGTTCTTGGGCATTTTGAAAATGAATCATTTTATTCTTGGTGAAGCTTGTTGTATTGAGTTGAGATGCAAATAAGTTAAAAGATGATTCGTAAATGAGTTTATATTTAATCCTTTGCATTCTCAAGATTCTTGTTGACCTGTAGTGCTGTGAAGAATTGGGTTAGTTTCCATGAATATATGCCAGCTGATACTTTTTCTGACTTGATTTGATTCAACTGGACTCTTTTCTCAATACATCCAATCAGGAATTTAAAAGAAAATACAATTGATGCACGGTACTTTGGTATATCATATATGAATGCTGCACAAGTTTTTTGATCAACTACTCAAACAAACTTGTGATTCACAAATGAGCCATTGTTTCGTGAAACAAAAAGAGAAGACAAACTAAAATGCAGCAGGGGATTGTATCTTCTTTTTCCCATTTTTTAATTAACTTAATTTTTTTTAGGTCAATTAACTTACATGAAATTACATAATTCTTTCATTTGTTCAATAAACTTTAGTGAAGGTAGCCGTTAAATGGGTCATCATTTAGAATTAGAGTTCTTGTCTTGTACATGCATGACATTATGGGCCTTTTTCTTTCATCAGCATGAACAATGTTCGAGCAAGTTTTTGTTGTTTTCTTGTTTGAGCAAATTTTGAGCTGCATTGCGAAAAGCTGTTTCTGAAGTGTTTCAAAAACAACCCTTCCAAACACTCGTGCAAAATTTAGTTAATCTTCTTTGAAACTAGATAACAGTTTTTGAGTTGAATATGGCCGAAAAAAAAAAAAGAATTCTATATGGTCAAGTACTTACCAATTTTGATTTTACGAAGTATGGGGCATTGTGTTTGAAAATCTTGCGCTTCTTTTTTCTCTATCAGATAGAGCTACAATGTATGGCCTAGTGAAATTGGCTCCCAGGCTTGATTCTATGTGTCAGTATGATGAAAATGCAATTAAAACTGGAGAGTTGGTAGGAGAGAATGACATAATGGAAGAAGGAAATCATATTTCAACTGATTTAAATAGCCTAAATCATACATCTGAGAAGGAAATCTTACTAGATCTGGAGAAAAGTAAAAACAGACATGAGGGCTTACCTGAACAACATGATTTAGTGGACAAGGAAAGTTCAAAAGACAAGACACAGGGCATGAGTAAAGATTCTACTAACCAGGTTGCAGTTTCCACTAATGGAATAAAGCATGAGACAAAACTGTATACCAACAAGAAAGTGACGGAAAATGAGCTGCCTGAGCCCATTGAAAGAAGCAGTAACATGAGGGAAGAAGTCGGAGATGGCGTTGAAATTTCACAAGAAGCAAGTGATTGGTTTAATGAAGAACTTTCCATAGATCAAAAGGGTAAGAAGGGTGGTGATTCTGTCAACCCTTTCATTGATCCTGTTGGCAGCATTAACTTTGAGAATGATACAGAGCTATATACTGACAAGATAGTGATGGAATATCAATTTCCTGAGCTTGTCTGCTTCAAAGATGGAGTTTATCATCAGGTTGTGAAGGACATATGTGTCGATGATGGACTTCTATCTTGTGATAAGATTTCAATAGAAAACCTTGATCTGCATGACAAGGGACTTATAAGCTTTCTGCAGACAGACTTCTATACAGATGATAGTTGGAGCAAAGAAATGGTGGAAACTTCAGATATCGTTCCAAACCAGACAAATCCCTTTGTCAAATGTGATTACGAGGAAGATTTTCCTAGGGAATCTACCGGAGAGAAATTTCTTGGGAATGGTGAAGAATATTTTGAAGAAATTGGAAAAACGGTTTCAAATCAGTACAACCCTTTTTTGCAGTACGACTGTGAGATAGACGTTGACATATGCAGTTCTAAGAGTTCTACTGCAAATAGTGAGGGAGAGGTTGATGATATTGAAAAGGTGAACGTTAATGAGAAAGATATACCAGAAAAGTTACATCTAGTGGATGATTTTCAGGTGCATCATGGACAATTTGATTTTGATGGAAAAGAGGGTCAACAGTTAGTGGATCAGGTACTTTATCGACTAGCATTCTACTTCATAAGCTGCATTTCTCATGATAATGACCTAACTATTTTACTTCTTTTTTTTTTTCCAAATTGGATGTACTCAAATATCTTTCCATCTTCAGCTTGAATTAAGAGTATCAAGATTGCTGTGGGAATGAATTGAACTGAAATTTTCATGAAAAAATAAAAAAACGTAGTAGTAATCGGTTCCTCAAATCAGCTTTCTTTTCTAATTTAAAGTAATAATGTATTGATGTAGAGTCCCACTTACATTTTGGAATATGATAAGTTGTAATGTGGTAAGATTACAGGATACAAGTAAAGAGGAAGATATTGCAAGCAACATAACATGTAAAACCGAGGACTCAAATTGCCATGAACGGAAAGACATTCCGTCAGATAGCAAGTTGGAAAGTGGAAGCATTATCACATTCGATTTCACAAGTTCACCAGGAATGGACTGCGGGGAGAAAGACTTGCAAAATGCTGAAACTCAACTGCCTGCTCAAACTTTGAACACATGGAATGAAGCTGCAGTTGACAGTCGAACGGCTTCAAACCGAAGCTTTTTTGTTCATAGTCGTGGAGATTCAATTTTATCCATGACAGATGTATCGGGTTCAATACCTTATTCAGGGCAGATGCCATATTCTGGCAGTACATCTCTTCGGTCGGATAGTAGCACAACCAGCACGCGTTCCTTTGCTTTCCCAGTGTAAGTCTCCTTTCGATACAACTAAATCTGTATTTCTACACTAAATAAGCGTAACATCAGTTTCTTGCATCTACAGTCTGCATTCTGAGTGGAATAGCAGTCCCGTAAAAATGGCGAAAGCTGACCGAAGAAGCTATCAGAAGCGAAGGGGTTGGAGGATTTCTCGTTTCTGCTGTCGATTTTGATGTTGCGTAGTGACCTATCATACTACACAATTAGATATAGAGATAGAGGTATATTACAACATTAATTATAAGATTTATTTTACATAAAAAAAAATCCATGCTTCTCAATAGCTTCAGATCTGATTTGTGTGTATTTGTGCAGTTGGTTCTGGGATATTTTGCTTAAAGTTTTCTTCTCTTTACACTTTTTTTTCTCTGTTGTTTGTCATGCAGTTGAGATGTAAGCAATTCGTTAAAGATCATCAGTGTAAATTATAGTACTTTCTAGAGATTCCATTTAATTCTCTGTTCACATTAAATTGGCATATGCATTTATACTCGTTGGGATACTGGTTGGCTGAAGTGATGCTTTAATTCATAACATCATGGTTAATGTAGTTAGGGGAGGAGGTGATGAGGGCACCAGGGTTGGTGGTGGCCACCGGTGGAGGGCGTAGGTGTTGACTGTTGAGGGTGGCAACCGGTGGCTAGGGCGGTGGTGGTTGGTGGCAATGGAGGTGGTGGTGTGTGTTTAGATTGTGGAAGTGGTGTGTGTAGTGTAAGGATAAGCCCTAAACCCTAAACTTATAAACCTTAGATCTACTCCTTTCAAAAAATAACCCAATTGCCCTGCACTATAAAACATTGACTGAACGGACCCCAATCCAAATGCACTCTTATAAAACATCGATTAAACATGCCTCAATTTTTGCTATAGGTACTCTAATTTTTTAACAAAAAAAAAAAAAAAAAAAAAAATCATCCCTCACTCTCGTCTCCCCTGCACCACCAACCCCACCCACTCGCCAAATCACCAAAAAGATACTTTAATTAATCAGTGTTTTTAGTAGCGGAACTAGAAAATTTTGTTAAGAGGACGAACTTTAGGAGTAGAAAATTTTGTTAAGAGGACGAACTTTAGGAGGAACTATACGTTAAGGTACTTTAGGGGTCCCGAGGGCGCCCCCTAGGTCCGCCAGTGAGTGTGTTCTCTCTTTGTTTTGCATTCAATTTATAAAAATGTGCACAGTGAGTGTGTTCTCTTTGTTTTGCATTCAATTTATGAAAAAGTGCACGCTTAGCAAAAAGTGGGGTAAGGGTATTTTGGAGATTTTAGGGATTTTTGCTGAACTAAGGGCCGTGTTTTTTTGAGGGCCGCTAAGGGCACCCCACCATTTAATGAGGGCACCCAGCTTATTTGTAAAAATTCCAGCAAAAATGGAAAAGACCATTTTGCCCCTGTATATATATAATGGTTCAAACCCCACAAACCATTTCGACAAGGAGTTAGGGCACCCCACCAGCAAGCGTCAACCACAAAGCCACAGCCACATTGCGTTTGGCGAAGAGCTGATAGATTCTTGCTCGTCCGACAGCGAGGTAACAATGTTTGACAACCATTTTCGGGTTTTTTTGAACTCGTTTAGTTGCGTATAACAAAGAAAATGATGATTTGTTTGTCAACGTAGGGTTTGGTAATTTCTTCAAATCCGAAGTTGTTTCAACCGTATAATGGAGGATCGTAATGCTTCTATGTGCCGAGAGGAGGTCGTCCTTGAGGTAATGTTGCAAATGTTTTTGTGTTTTTTTTGCGGTTATCCAAAGTATCTGTCTGGGTGCGCGATTGTTTCGGCCTCGCGGGGCCGAGATGTATGGTAATGTCTCGGTCGCAGAGGACCGAGAGGTTTCACGTAGGTCACGGTATGAAACGACCGAGGGTAATGGTAACTCTCGGTCTCACGTAAACGAGACTATGAAGAAAGTTTCGAACCGTACAACCGAGAACCTATTTTTTGGGTTTTTTTGTGATTGTGCTTTGTACATTTTGGTTAATTATAATGTTACACTTGTTTGTATTGCGAGGTAATGTCGTTATCTTGTAATTTTCCGGACTACAAGGACACTTTTACACCTTCTAAGCCATTCTCCTCTCGAGAAGCGGCAATTTCATGGCTTCAACGATTGGTGGCGAGAACAAGTTTGTGTTAGTAACGAAGCGCTCGGATCCGGGGCATTAAGCGCAGGGGAAGGGTGAAGATTGCTCAGACACAGTCCGGGACATATAGGGGACCGGCTCGAGAGTTGGGAAGAGGAAAGCGGCAAAAATTTTAAAGAAATCAAGGAATGATGAAAAGGCGAGGACTCACACTAGTACGAAGAAATGTGGATGCCCTTTCCAAATCAACGTTAAGGAGAATGCTGACTCCTTATGGTATGTCACTGTGATTTGTGGGAGGCACAATCACGACACCGCAGGAAGATTGGATAAGGGGGAGGAGGAAGTTGAGGATGCGGGGGAGGACCGAAAGTGAGCAAACTCGGGGAGATTAGTCCACCTTCGTCTTTTGTGGAGTGCGAGCGGGAAGTTGAGGATGCGGGTGTGAGGACACCGGGTCTCCAACCGGAGGCACCCTAGTGTCGGAGGCACCCCAATCTCCAATCGGATTTGAGTCCTCCCACTCCACAAAAGCTTCTAGGCAGAAGAAATGCAAGGTTCCACAAATGCGTCGTGCCAGTCGACGCACGCAAAGTGGATCTAACATGGCTTATAGTCATTGCTTAGAACCGGATTGGTTGCCACATGTTGAGGCCATTATCGATGTGGTTTCCGATGGAAATTGTGGATATCGGTGTATAGCCTCCGGCTTCGACTTGCCGACGTAGACGTAGACGGGTGGAGGATTGTGCGTAGAAGGATGTACGATGAGATTATCGGGTATGAAGACCTTTGGCGGGAAGTGCTTGGCTCGAGTTTCGAGATCGTCAAGAATGCGGTGCATTGCCCGGAGAAGCAAGAGGGGGCATCTTTCAAAGAATGGTTGACACTTCCGGACATGGGATTGTTAGTATCCACCGCATTCAATGTCATTCTCGTCAACCTCTCGCATGGGAGTGCCTCCACATTCCTACCTCTACGTAGTACTCCAACGTCGTCATTGCACAACAGACTTATCATTGCAATGGCGAATGAAAGGAATATCCATTGGGTTAGGGTAAGTTCTATGATTTTTTTGTGAATTGGTTTGTTTCCCCTTAATCGGGTTTGTGACAATATCTTCTATGTTCTACTTCACTTTGACAGTGCGGTTGCATGTGAATGCACCGCACCATCCTTATATCCATCGTGGGATCGGTACGTTGAGGATCGCGCCAAAGGTTGGCGAGATGGATTCGTTTTTCGAGACATCGCGCCCATTGCAACCGTTGATCATGAAGCCACCATACCATTGTAGATTTAGATACACCGTAGGTTAAAGCTTGTACTGACGGCTAAACATTTAGAAATTTTGCCAATTCGTCCGAATGTTCTATGTATATGCAAATGTTGTGTTGTGTTTTAATTGTTGTTTACTTATGGATGGACCCTTTTTAAAGTCGGTTTGAATGTTACGAGATTTATAATTAATTAAGGTTCGGTGCAAATTGTCGTGCTTGGATTTTCAATCTTGCATTGTTAGTTTGACGACTACGGAGATTTTTTGAAACTCGTAATGTTCAAATTCATCCATTCCCGATATCGCGGTCAAGCGGGTTCGTGAAACAACCCATATTTTCGGTCACCAATGACCGACAAGTATTCCAATATATCGTTCTTGTATAACCGAGTCCTATTTAAATTTCTCGGTTGTACACCACCGAGATGGATTGACCATTTCAATTCGCGACTCTCGTCCTATGACGACCGAGCCTACGAGACCCTATCTAAGTGGACAACCGATACGCAGCTAACTCTTCCTCCGTCTTCGTGGCGAGATCGCGACTTCCCAAAAATATTAGCTTATGTCTCGCCAAGGCCGAGACGGTTGAGCAGATCTCTCGGCTCGTGGCCGAGAACCACGATTTCCCAATTTTTTTACATTTTAAAAACCGTCACACACACATTACATCTACTCTACCAAATGTAACTTAATTCGTCGATCTTCAACCGAGCCCTAATTTGGAGACGAAATCGGCTCACACACCGGACCCTACAAAATGCAGAAACCTAGAACAACGAAGGAGAAACACACGGCGAGGGACGGAGAACACGATTTCGGGGATTCCTCTCACTGGTCGGTTCAAAACAAATGAATTCTTCCACCAGGAATTCGGTGAACGAGGGTGGTGGTGGTGGTGGTGGTGGTGGTGGGGGGTGGGGTGCCCAGGGGTTTGCACGAGGGTGGGTGAGAGGGTTTTTTGCACGAGGGGCATTTTCGGTATTTTGGGTTTAATTTTTGGGTGCCCTAGGTAAATCGATTTGTGCCCACATTAACTGGGTGCCCTCGTTAAATGGTGGGGTGCCCTTAGCGGCCCTCGTTTTTTTAGGGGAAGATATTTTGGAGATTTTTGAAAAAAGATGGGGTAAATTCAACAAAAGTGAGGTATAGATGATAATGAGACACATTTAGCAAAAAAGTGAGCTCGATTTAACTGCTCCCTTTTTAACAGTAGTCTGTGTGACTCTGTCCCACTTTTTTCTTTATAAATTGCTGAGACTGCCTTCCCGTTAATGACTTACACCACTTTCTTCTTCATTCTCCTACCCTTTCGTTGTCCCAAATCCCTTTAAAAGAATCGCCAAAGCATCGTTTGAAGGTCGAAGAAGGTGAGTGGGTTCATTTGACTCCAAGAACTCCATTACTGTCGTAGCTAGCAGTTATGCAACTACATTTGACTTTTGTTTGAAGGTCGAAGGTGTTAATTATGATGAAGATTTTTCACTTGCAGTTAAGCTCTTTTTTTTTTTTTTTTTTGGATAAATTGGAGGCAATACTCCTTTTGCCTCCACAAAAGTTTGAACCTATGACCTTTTTACTTTCAAATCTCGTACCAAGTCATTGAGCCACTCAATTAGTTGGTGTTATGCTCATGTTTTGAGAACTCTAATTGTCATTTCTTCCTAGTTTGACCATAAAATATGACAAACTGCTGGTAAAGGTGGGTCGGGTGCAAGCGGGGCGAGGAATCCCTATGGAGGACGGGGAATCCCGCAACGGGACAGGTATGGAGAATTTAAATGGAGATGGAGGTGGAGATGGGAGAAAATCTTATACCCACACAGGTACGATTACAAAAATGGAAAAAAAAATATATCCGCGAATCCTCATGAGGAATCTTCATTGGTAATCTCCGCAAGTGTACACATTGGAGGAGATCCACGGAGATCCCCATACATCAATTTTATATATGTATATGTGCATACCATATGATATATATATATATATATATATATATATATATATATATATATTTAACGGTTTCCACCTCAAAGCACGAGTGATGGATACACCTAACAAGCAAACTCTAATGAGATTTATAATTTTAACATAATTAATTAAATAAATAAAATAATTTCATTACCAAATTACATTAATTATATGTTCTATTTTGAATTGTTCGCAATTATATTTACATTTTACAAATTTAGAATCAAATGAAAAAATTGCAAGATCTTATTTTACAAATTACGAAACTACATTAACTATATGTTTATATTAGCAATAGACGTGTATATTATGTGTATAAATATCATTTAAAAATATCAATACACATGCATATGTATGTGCCTTTGACTCCGTACTTTTTATAATTATTTTTTAAGAATAATTAAGTGGAGAGAAATATTTTTTTGCGGTGATTCCCCGCAAAAATCCCCACGGTGATCTCCAATGGAGAAAAACTTTTTCCCACGAAAATATCTCATCCCCGCGGAGATTAGATAGGAACGGGGATGGTGATGAAAATTCATCCCCACATAGGATGGAGGGATGAATTTTTAAGCAGGGATGAAAATGGAAATGGTCCCTATCCCTGCTCTATCCATTTGCATCGGTCCTCCAATGCGGAAACACACAATCTTTGTCTCGGATCATGTCTCGCCAAACCACTTTCAGCTAGAGAAGCTTCATTGAACTAATGGAGTATACTACGAGAAAATGGGGTACCTAACAAGGTTCTGATGACAATATTTGAACCTTAATGTGATGGTTTGATAAATAGTGTCTTGAGTGTTATGGTTCGTAGCGCAGGGTCAAACATCATGTGCAACTTTAGAACTCACCCATCGAAAAAGCACATGTTTGATTGGCCCAAAAAAAAATAAAAAATTAAAAAAAATTAAAAAAGGCCAAATTTTGTAAGAAAATGATATTTTCTTGATAGCCAAAGTTTTCTTTCAAAACATTTTTAGCCGATTGCCAATTTTTCATATTAAGACCTCTATATTTTCTCGGGCAAATTGAATTGTGTTTTAAGAAAATGAGTTTCCATGACCGAATCAAATCTATATTTTAAATATAAAAACTAATATAAGTTTCATCCTTTATTTCAAAATGTGTGTGTGTATATATGTATATATACATTTCCTCTACGGCAAGTCGGCAACAAGAGGGATGTCATCATCTCCCTGGTTAAGGGTGACTGGAGAAGTGAAAATCACTTATATGATAGTGAATCACATTGTGTTGCAACTTGAGTACGACAGCTATTTCTTACACCATTTATGTTACTGAATTGGATCCAAAGAGAAGCGATGATGCTGAAGAAACCAAAAGAAACCAACATGTTCTTGGATTTCGATGAAAAAGAGAATGACAGAAACTGGTAATGGGGGTAGTAACTATCAGTAAGTTCAAGTTCAATGGAGACAGTAGGTTGAACCGTAGAACATGTAGGAGTTAGCATTGTTTTGTATAAATGAGCTTTTCTATACAAAAGATTAATTACAATTTCTTCTTACCTCTCCTTCCAGAGTCTATGTCAACTAGCCTTGATGTTGTAGGAGCAGGCGACGGGGTGGACAAACCAATTGATTCTGGAATATCAAGATTCACTCTCATTGATGGACCAGCAATGGCTCGTTTAATTTCAACTTCATGCAACTGTTGAACTTTGATTTTTGTCTTCTCAATCTGTGGACAGAAGAGTAAACAAAAACATGAAGATTAACCATAAATTCAAGAAATATGGAATTGAACATTGAAGCATACTCCTTTTTAACTCGCATAAATCTTACTCTTGAATTTTATTTTTCTACAATAAAAGACATGTTCACTTTTTAATGGAAAATTGGCAAGTATCTATAGATAATAGAATAATTAAGCAAAGTTCCAAACATATTAGAGACTGGCTATTCTTCCATGAATATCATTCTTTTCAACTTTCTCCCACGGCTATTCTGACATCATGTTTCATACTTTTCATGAATCAAAAACCCCGAGAAATATACTTTTGAGGAACTAAATGCTATCACGTAGAGTAAATTGAAAAATAGGGATGAGGGTTCAAGCCATCCCCCCGGACCTTAAGGTTACAACAAATAGTTACTTGTAGGACATTTTTGAAAAATAATACAGACATTTTTTTTATAACCATGGGTGTTAGAACCATTTTCAGCTTCTCCTTACTTTGATTCGACTAATGTCATGGGCGTTAGTTGTGCGCCCTAACTTTATGTGTGTGTGTGTGTGTGCGCGCGTGCATGTGTGTGTGCAATGTGCATGCATGTGAGAGTAAAATGTTTTTCTTTTACCAGCTCAATGTGATGAATCGATGACCGAGCATCAGAGAGCCTCTTCTGAAGATCATCCATCTTTTTCCTTTCATATTCAGCATTTTCCATCTCATTACCTCTCTCCCCTAGTTCTTGATACAAGGCTGCAGGAGAAAAATTCTTAATTATCAAACTGCTGTAAACATATGCTATGACGTAAGCTTCAGCTAATAATAAGCCGATTCAAATTTGAATGTTCACATCCTATTAACTGTAAGACCAAAAGGCAGTCCTATGAAGTAGATCAAGCAAAGACGATTCACTTCTCCAAGACAGTGCATTCACATATTTTTATAAATCCAAGAAGTTTATTTTGGTTGTTTTTCTTACTAATTTTAAAATTCTTTATTTGCAATTCCTCAACAAATATTGCAGATAAGATCACGAAAAGAGTAAAATATCAATAAGCCAATTCCAATTTGAATTCGACACATATATAAAACCAAAAGGTACAATCCTATGAAAAGATCAAGCAAAAACATAATTCACACCTCCAAGATGGCGCACTCACGTAGATGTAAGAAACTAAGAAGTTTGCTTTGGTTCTTTTTCTTAATAATTTCAAAACCTTTTTTTTTTTTTTTTGCATTTCCTCAGAAAACAAATAAGATCGTTCAAGAAGTAAAATCTTAACTCAAAAAAAAAAAAAAAAAAGCAAAAAATCTTAAGAAGCCATATTACATTAGCAAAAAGGACTTAAAGGAGTAACGTTAGCACTGAAATCTAAATGTGGAAGACTGTTGTCCAACTTTTAGTTAATCTAACATTTTTAAGGTTTTTGGACAGAAAATGATTAAATAAATCACGATCATTATCTCTAGTAGAGATGAGGTGATTCTGATAATCCAATCTAGTCTTGTCCATACCATCAGGTCCTATGCACCATTATAAACTTGTCTCAACAAGATTTGTCTAAAGTATGAGAAAAAAATCTACAATTACATGTCAAAGTCGAATGTGATAGATGCAAAACACAAATCGATAAGGCAACCACAACAGCAACACCTCAATCAAAAATTAGATAAGTCTACTGCATAAATCAAATGCTTCCACTCAGCTTGATCATACTCTTCCACTCCAATCAAATAAATGCAATTGATGGCGTGCTTTTATAATCCTTTATATCCTTCCTAATTAATGCATCCCCAATTATCTTAGGTTGACCCCTATATATAGTTGAATTTCTTCTATTTATAATGCGACAAGTTTTCCAACTGAGGCATTTTTAGGTCCTCTTTAGATGTGTCCAAACCACTCCTGCCGCTCTTCCCAAACTTTTCCATCAATTGGTGATACTACTCTTTGATCTCTACATTGTGTATCCTCCTTTCATGAGTTTTACTTTTACCACACATCCATTTCATTTTATATGTGCGGTGTTTCTTTACCACCCAACATTCCTCCCACCCCTCACGTGAAGCAAAGTTGGCCCAATAGCCGTCTTATAATTCTAACAGGTAGTCCAAATATATATAAATAATATGATTTGCAAATATATGTATATGTGTGTGTATATATATATATATATATATTCGAGCCACATCGTGACGTGCATGTAACGATACTAATACTTAAGGAATTCATTGAACACTTTCTTTTACCTGTCACAATCCGAAAACAAAATAAGGAATTGATTGATCTTTTACCTGTCAAAACTGACAGCACCCATATCTGAGTTGGAACATCATAGAGCGTCTTTGCTAATGTTAAAGATGACTTCAAAATTTCTCTGGCTTGTACAGCATCATGTAGGGCAAGTGCTAAGCTGCCAAGAACTGTTAAATACTGGGACACAAGTTGAATATTTCCCAAATGTTGATGCGTTAACCTCAAGCCACTGGCTAAGCGAATGCTGCACAACAGTCAATGTTCAAAATTAAGTGAAGAAACTAAATTTTCACATTCAAAGTCAACCTCTTCCTTAAAACTACAAGCCTGATATAGATTTTACAAATGAGATTTATTGCGTTCACTACATCAAATTTAACCCCTTCAGTAGAAGAATCATGGATTAAAACATAAGGATTACCGTGCTTCTTGCAGATTATGTTGTTTCATTAGTAGAAGACCATAGGCAAAAAGAACACTGGTTTTCTCTCGGACTCCAACAAAAGAATCTACGATTTGGTAAACTGGTCCAATTAAATCCAATGCCTGCTCGATCAAATATATCCCGTCATAACATGATAAAATGATTGGACAATGCAAGGACTTCTCCAGACAAGAGCTAAAGCTTTAAGGATATTAGGAATATTACCTGCGAAGATGATTCTGCATCACCAATACATATGTAAGAAACAGCAGCATAAACATGACACATGGCTTGCACTGATTTGCTCTGAGTTACCTGCAATTGCATTTCATAGACACAAGAAAGTAATGTTGTATGTCCCAGCATCCGGTGTAATTCATGATACAGAATCTTAAGTTTCACCAGAAGCCTGCTTTACTCAATTCTTCGTAAAGAAAAAAGAAATAATAAAAAAAGGATTTCAAATTAACAAATAATAAGATCTAAATTACCAAAAAATAACAAACAACCCTTTCCCTTTTAATTAATCTTTATATATATATATGGTACTACTACCATGAGAACCATAAGAATATCCATGCCATGGGAACATTAGTTACAACCATTGGGTTTTAATCCAATGGTCAATGTTTTGGGACATTTATTACAAGGAAAATGATAAAATAACACACTTTAGGCGCACATTTGGGGCGCACGATTTGTTTTTTAGCCATTTATGGCTCTTTCTTGTCTCCCAAGGCGTTAGCCCCACATCTGACAAAACACCATAATGGCTAAAAAAACAAAGTGTGCGCCTAAAGTGTGTTATTTTATCATTTTCCTTATTACAATACATTGGTGTGTTCGGTTCGCATGACTGCTTAAGTAATCCGTTGGATTAGATGTAATTCGTTGTTCGATTCGCATGATTAGATAATGTCATCGGATTAAATTATCATACAAACTTTGGACTAAACAAAGTGGACTCTCACCCTATCACTAGCTAATCCAATCTCTCCCAATATGTGGAAGGACGAAAATGCCCTTCACTTAAACAAAACCACTAATTTCGGGGGGTTTTATATGGGGAGGGGTAAAAAGGGCATTTTCTTTTAATCACTTAAAACCGTATCATTCCAACCGAACAAGTCTCCAACTTCGGATTAACTCTAATCCATAGTCATGTAATTCAATGCTTGCTAATCCGACCCTATCAAGACAACCCTATCAACCCAACCGAACACACCCCATGAGTCATAAATGCACAACAAATTTTACGGGGTTCTCATGGCATGGGTATATATTTGGGCTCCATTGTAGAATTATCTATATATATATATATATATATATATATATATACACAACAACAACAACATAGCCTCAATTCCAACTTAATTGATGTCGGCTACATGGATCAAACTTTTCCATTGTGCTAGATTAAGTGCAATTGATGGTGAGCTTTCCAGACCATTCAAATCCCTCCTAATTAATGCATCCCATGTTAATTTTGGTCTACCCCTACCTCGTCGAATTTCTACAGTTTCTATTGAGTCAAGTTTTCTAGTGGGGGCATTTGTAGGCCGTCTTTGCAGGTGACCAAACCATCGCAAACGCCCTTTATTTAATCTTGTATCTTTGTGCTAGTCCTACTTGCTTTTGAATTTCTATATTTCTTATTCTATTTTTACGAGTTTTACCACACATTCACCTAAGCATCCTCATTTCTGCTACGTTCATTTTATATAATTGTTGTTGCTTTACCGCCCAACATTCACTTCCATAGAGCATAGCTGGCCTAATTGCGGTGCTATAAAATTTTTCTTTTAACTTAGTAAGAATATTTCGATCACAAATCACCCCTGTTGCACTCCGTCATTTCTTCCATCCAGCTTGAATTCTATGTGTGACATCATTCTCAATATTTCCATCATTTTGTATGAGTGATCCTAGGTATCTAAAGTGGTTCACCTTAGGAACTTCTACTTCCCCTAATTTTACCACTCCATCATCTCGATGTCTAGTGTTTCTAAACTCACAGTGCATGTATTCGGTCTTCGTCCTACTCAACTTAAAGCCTTTAAATTCTAATGTATTCCTCTAGAGTTCTAATTTCATATTCACTCCATCTTTTGTTTCATCCATTAAGACAATATCATCTGCAAATAGTATACACCATGGTATATCCTCTTGAATATGCCTAGTTAGTTCATCCATAACTAAAGTAAATAGATATGGGGCTAAAAGTCGATCCTTGATGTAGTCCTATCGTAATGGGAAATTCTTTTGTAGCTCCTTCAAATGTCTTTACACTCATTACTACTCCATCATGCATATCCTTAATAGTGCCTATGTATCTAACATGCACTCATTTTCTTTCTAGAACCCACCAAAGAACATCTCTAGAAACCCTATCATACGTTTTTTCTAAATCTACGAATACCATATGAAGATCTTTTTTCTTTTCTTTATATTTTTCTAACAATCGTCTTACAAGGAAAATCGCCTTCATAGTTGACCTCCCAGGCATGAAGCCAAATTGGTTCTCTGATATTGTTGTTTCTCTCCTTAGACTATTGTCAATTATCCTCTCCCAAAGTTTCATAGTGTGACTCATAAGTTTAATTCCCCGGTAATTTGAGCAACTTTGAATGTCTCCTTTGTTTTTGAAGATTGGCACAAGCGCACTTCTTCTCCAATTTATTGGCATTCGTTTAGATTTTAGAATTTTATTGAAAAGTTTTGTTAACCAAGTCAATCCAATTTCTCCTAAGCATTTCCAAACCTCTATGGGTATTTCATCTGGGCCACATGCTTTCCCTATTTTCATTCTTTTCAATGCCTCTTTAACTTCTACAATTCTAATATTGCGTGTATAGTTTACATTTCTTTCTTGGTGTGGGTTTTCATCTACTATAGTATCAACTTGGCCATCATTAAATAAACTATCGAAGTAAATTCCCTATCTCTCCTTAATATCATCATCACGCGTTAAAACATTTTGATTTTCGTCCTTAATACATCTTACATGACTTAGGTCTTGTTTCTTTTTATCTCTTAATTTGGCTAGCCTATATATAAAAATTTTTCGCCATCCCTATTACCTAACCTTGTATATAGATCTTCCATGAAATTTGTTTTAGCTTCACTAACTACTTTTTTAGCTTGTTTTCTAGCTTCTCTATATTGATTGTACACATCTTCATCTTGACACTTAGGTATTTTCCTATACATCTCTCTTTTAGTCTTAATTGCTCATTGGACATCCTCATTCCACCACCATGTTTCCTTCTTTGGTGGTCCCAAGCCTTTAGATATACCTAATACGTTTGATCCTACTATCCTTATGCAACTACTCATTTCTAGCCACATTGCATTAGCATCTAAGTCAAGATTCCAAACATTTTTCTTTAATAGTTTTTCTCTAAACTCTACTTGTTTACTATTTTTTATGTTCCACCACTTTATTCTAGGGTCGCTGACTCTTTTATTCCTATTAAGTCATCGTTTTAGCTTAATATCAAGTACTACTAACTTATGTTGGGTAGTAAGCGCTTCACCGGGTATTACTTTGCAGTCTCTACATATTTTTCTATCTATTTTTCTTGTTAAAAGATATCTATATATATATATATATATATGTCAATTTGGTAATTGTGATTCTGTGGCAAAAAAATAAACATGTCTACACTACTGGGGACGGGTCTCTCCCCATTAATTTCTTGAATTCATTTCCTATACTAGCATACATTTTTGTATTAATTTAATATAAATAATAATAATAATGTATCAACGCTTTAACTTATTCTAAAATGGTATTAATGGACCTATAAAATTTTCCTTTATGAATATATCAAAGTAACATTTACTCAATAGCATTACTCATAGATCCGTGTTATGTAACAATACCATAAACTAGTAAAGTTTTTTTTTGGCTTAATAGGCAAATATATCCTAACGTTTCAAAGTTTTTGCAAAAATATCCTAACATTTGAATTTTGGCAAAAATATCCTAACCTTTTGATTTCTTGTAAATTGTATCCTCACTTCCTTTTTTTTAGGTGAATTATACTTAAAAATATAATAAATTATGCATACAATTGAGAATATTATGTCATTTAAATGCAAT
This sequence comes from Stephania cephalantha, assembly GCA_039657325.1. Classification (NCBI taxonomy): domain Eukaryota; kingdom Viridiplantae; phylum Streptophyta; class Magnoliopsida; order Ranunculales; family Menispermaceae; genus Stephania; species Stephania cephalantha. The sequence goes on along the minus strand of CM077573.1, from coordinate 7,925,423 downwards.
TGGTATGTAATCTAGTGAACATTCATCACTTTGATTGTGGGTTGATATATAATAATTACAAACAAGAATACAATTTACATGAAATTAAAAGGTTAGGATATATTTGCAAAAATCGAAACGTTAGAATATTTTTGCGAAAATCTTGAAACATTTGGATATATTTGCCTATTAAGCCTTTTTTTTCATTTGCATCTTATTTATCAAATAAATATTTACATACATACATCATTACCATCAACAACAAAGTCTCAATCCCAAATTACTTAGGGTCGGCCACATGGATCAAACGTTTCCATTGAGCTCGATTTTTAATGTAATCGATGATGTGGCTCAAAGCCCTATAAATCCTTTTGTAATTTATGCATGCCTTGTTATATTAACTCTAACCTGCATTGTTGAATTCCTTCAATTTCTACGGTTCAAGTTATCCAATATAGGCATTTTTGAAGCCGTCTTTGGATGTATCCAAACCACCACAACCACCATTACCAAAATCTTGGATCTATTTGTACTACTCTTACTTTTCTTTGAATCTTCATATTTCTTATTTTATCTGCAAGTGCTTCCCCATGCATTCAACTAAGCATTTGCATTGCCACTATACTCAGTTTATGTATGTGTTGTTTTTTACGGTCAACTGAAATGGATGCCTTTTTGGTTGCAAATACCAAATAAGGAAGATAGATACAGCTTCCACTAATTAGTTTATTTAGAAGTTTCATTTTCCTTATAGATAGATAGATAGCTTATTTAGAAGTTCGAGTGTCGTGGATGGAAAAAACAAGTAGGGAGGGTCGGTCTCTGTATGAGGCCCGACACTTCCTGAGCATGAATTAGTTGGTGCGGTTGACGCTTGATACCAGACAAAAAACCAAAAAGGAAGGTTTTCCTTCATAGAAGCTTGCATTTATTTACTTCATTATGTGTTTCTTTATCTTAGTTTATTTTATAATGGTTAGTTTCTAATTTCAAACTTTTTACCCATGAATCAACAATTAGTAAAAGACTAGTCTTATGCAATAAGAAAGCAAGCTTGAATGAGTGAGAAGACTCGACCTAGGAAGAATTTGTCTCCTACTCGAAATAGGGAAAAGTAACAATTTTCTTTAACCGAAGGATAAAGTCACAAACTCCGCAGCATTTAGACCAATGACTAGGTCCTACGCCAAGAATCATAACAATTTGGTCTCAAAGCCAATGATTGTGGGTGACGTGGAAGCTATGAAAAAGACGCTTGAAGGTTTCAAGAGCAAATGATAACCCAACAACGAGCATTGGAAGAATGCATGGTTGATCTCTTAATTGTGGTTCAACGAACATCAAAAAAACCCATCAACAATGATGATGAGGAGCAACACAATGATTGTGGACTCAATGGGAGATCTCGACTCGTAGTACAAGGGACATACAATATCAAGATACACAAAGATGCACATCAAAGAAAATCCATTAGGATGGCTGAAGTGAGTGAGGAATAATATTTCAATCAAAAGACTTTTCAAAGATATAGCGTGGGTCTAGTGTCGTTTCAATGTTGTGGGTGAAGCGCACTTGCGGTTTGATCAAGTTAAACAAAAGAACAAAGACCTCCAACGGTTTAACAATTTTGTCACGTACGATTCGAGCCTCCACTGAGTAACAATCATCGGGTGAGTTAGACAACATACAACAAGCATGTTGCGCGGAAGACTATCAACGATTCGACGCCAATTCGAGTCACAATTAAACCTCTGACATGACGCCTCGTCAACAAGTAGATCCTTTCATTGCAAGGTTAGTTGAAAACCTCCGAAAAGACATTAAGATGCAAAAAACATGAAATCTATGAGTTGCAATGAACATGAAGCAAACAGAAGAATGTAAGTAAAAGGTTTCAAAGGGCACCCTAGCATGCTCTTCATCGATAGTTGGTCGACTCATAAGACAACTAATGGCAGTACAACCTTGTCCACTAACACGATTTCTACATTAAAAGAAACCTTCCAACCATTCAACCAAATTGTAGACAAATGACAAGGTAACCACTCTTTTGTGAAGTGGCTCGCTCAAGAAAAATGGCCAAAATGAGATTTAAAGGCTCGTAATATAATTGTTATGAATCCTACTCCCAGAGGCACAACTGAGAACACATGTTCTAGATTGAGGAATCCCTGAAGATGAACACAGTGGCAATGATAACATTTCCCGCTAACCCTTTATCACTTTTAATCTGCTTATCCTGAATTTGAAGCCAAAGACGTGAGTGATGATATGGATGCCTTTTTTGTCATAAATACCAAAGAAGGAAGATAGAGGCAGCTTCCACTAATCTGCTTATTTAGAGTTTTCCTTTTTTTGACATTTAGATAGCTTATTTAGAAGTTTTCCACATTAGAAGCTTGCTTTTATTTACTTTAGCATATGTTTCCTTATCTTGTTTTCATTATAGTTAGTTTCTATTTTAAACTTCTTACCCTTGTATGAGCAATCTATCTAAGACTAGTATTATGCAATAAGAAAGCAAACTATTATTCTTGCAACTTGGCGTAAGCGAGAAGATTCAACCTAGGGCGACTAGACGATTTTGTCTCTTAGTCAAGATTGGGCACAATAACAGTTCTACAGTGTCTAAACCTATGACTAGGCCCATTGCCAAGGATCATAACACTAACATTCGCTACCCTAAAGCATAGGTAGCATAATTGCAGTCTCATAGAATTTACCTTTTAGTTCAACAGGGATATTTTGGTCATATATTACACCTGTTGTACTCTTCTACTTCTTCTATTCACCTTGAATACTATGTGTATTGTCACCCTTAACCTGTTCTGTCTTTTTGTATGATTAATCTTAAATATCTAAAATGGTTACCTTAAGGGCTTCTACTTCTACCAATTGCAATCTTTCATTATCTTGATCTCTACTATTGTTAAATTCACAATTGGATATATTCGATTTTAGTTCTAGTCAACTTAAATTTTAGACTCTTAACATATTCCGCTAAAGTTATAACTACTTATTCACGACATCTCTAAAGCCTTAGAATCAATACATACCGATATTTTCAAATTAGAAAACAGTGAGTCATTATTATGGAGACATCAATTTTTATTGACAGCTGAAGTATAAAGAGACAGCAACTAGTCTTCTTTTCTCGTAAGAAATATGCTTTTGTATTAGTTTCAATCATTAAGTTTTGATGTCAAAACTTCTAAGTAGGTTTCATTAACACTTTTCCTGTATTTGCTTATCATAGAAGCAATAAGCGTAAGCCACAAACAGGAACAACATTTCATCATAGCTTTTTTTTACAAATTTATTACAGTGGTGTATAATTCAATTCACTAAATAAAAGATGGACATGATGAGAACAGCAAACCTTTGCAGCTTCAAGAAAATGAAAAGCAGCTTCATTGAAACAGCCAACAGAATGAGCATATTGTCCTCTCAGCATCTCAATGATGCTCTCACACCCCAACAAGATTGTTGGAAAGCGAATGAACCAATTCTTCATCAGCACCAAAGCCTGCAAAATGAACAAGTTTTTAATGTTTCTTTATGACTTCATATTGAGACTATGACTATATAGACATAGTATAAACACATTGAGAAGGTTCTAAAACAACAATAAGATTTGGAGTTGGACCCAGGCAGCAGCTTATGCTCAACAACTGAATAGATCTAGCCAAGTACAAAGTTTCAATATGCCAATAGATGGATGTTTGAGGCTTTTCACCTCCACGACATTCAAATGATTGGGGTTCAACCTATATCAGCAAAAGTTACTCATAAATAACTATAACATGCCCATTGACATTAACAACTGCATACCCAGAATCAAGTCGGAACTCATCATCGAAATAGGATAGAAATCAGCAGTGGCGGTAAGCCCTTGAAATTACAACTGTACCGCATTACAAACCCCCAACTCCTGGACCCATGAGCCTCCACCATCCACGACTCCATAATCGGAGGTAGTCGAAATTGGTAACTTCAACTTACTAACGAAATTCGGCGAAATGAAATTGTGAGAGGCTCCACTTTCAATCATTATTGTTAGAGCAAACGCAACAAACAAACAACACATGCACACTATCGACACCAAGAATTTACGTGGTTCGGCAGTATGCCTACGTCCACGGCAGAGAACACAGAGATTTTATTAATTCAGAAGATTACACAAACGCCAAGCCTCCGACTCTCTCACGCTCACTAATGCAAGACATTTAAAGACATTACCAATTTAATGGTCTACCCTGCTTATATATACACTAGGGTATCAGAGTTGTACTAGGAAACCAAAACCTATCAAAATTGTACTAGGAGACTAAACCATGTTGTATTATGAGTCCACTTAACTTAATAACTGGGTTTTACTAACCGGGTTAAACTAACCCAACCCATCTGGGTTAAGTACCCGACCAATATTCAAGTCAATATCAACAAATCTCCACCTTGGCTTGAATTTTCTAACCTTCATCAAAATCTCACTCTGCAAATGCCCCCGAGAGCCTTCAATGTCTCCGAACTCCACCCAAGTCAAGGCGATCCCCAAACTTGCTCACTGAAACTTCACACTGAACCTCATCCATCACGCTAAGTGCTAATGCGACAAGATATGCATGACCATACCTGTCCGGAGGCTTTATCTCCTTCCTCGGTCAATCGCTGGCAATACTATATGGTTGATCATCAACAGATGTCTCCAGTGTCGACTAGTGTCTTGCGCTCCACCATCATTCAGCTGCTCATAAACATTCTTTTTCATGTTTCTCCTATCACCGGCTTCAAACTTCGCCTATTCCTCGACTCTCTGACCTTCCTTTGGCGCACTCTGCACATTTTTAGGACTTAATAATGCTACCTCATGGAAAATAACATCCCTATTTATCAGAAACTTTTTTGTGCTGAGACACCATAACCTGTACCCTTTCACCCCATGCTCGCAACTCATGAAGATGCACTTCCTTGATCTTGATTCGAGTTTACCTTCATTCACATGAGCATACACGGGACAACCAAACATTAAGTTCTGATAATCTGTTGGGGATTCTGTCCACACCTTTTCAGGAGTCTTACACTCAATCGCTGTGGATGGTGACCGGTTCACCAAATAACAAGTTGTGCTAACAGCTTCTGCCCAAAACTCCTTCGGTAATCCAGCATTCGAAAGCATGCACCGTGTTCTCTCCATCAACGTTCTGTTCATTCGTTCTGCAAGTCCATTCTACTGAGGAGTATATCGGACTGTGCGGTGTCTCACAATCCCTTCATCAGTGCAAAACCTATTAAACTCTCCTCCGCAAAACTCAAGGCCATTATCAGTTCTCAGTCGCTTGACTTTCTTGTCAATCTACTTCTCTATCAAAGTTTTCCACTGTTTGAATTTCCTAAACATTTCGTCTTTCTTCTTCAAGATGAATACCCAAACTTTCATCGAGAAGTCATCTATGAAAGTCAACATATATCTACCACCCCCTAGAGAAGGAACTGGATGTAATCCAAAGTACCCTTTTGTCTTATGCACTGCAGTACTAAACTTGACTCTACATTGTTTTCCAAACACAATGCTCACAGAAATCAAGCTTACATGTCTTCTCCCTAGTCAACAAGCTTTGCTTGCTCAATACTGTCAATCCTCTCTCGCTCATATGACCTAATCTCACATGTCATAACCTGGTGGTATCTGTCTCTGTCTCTGAAGATGATACCGCTACAATATCCAAAATGGTACTTCCTTTTAATGTGTACAAGCCATTCATTTCAACCCTTTCATCATGACCAGAGCACCTCTCGATATTGTAATCACTCCATTTTGTATCTTCGTACTACAACCAACGGAGTCTAGCAAACCCAAGGAAATCAGATTCTTTCTCAGGTTAGGAACATGTCTGATGTCTGTCAACGTTCTCACAATTCCATCATGCATTCTGATTCTAACTGTTCCAATTCCTACAACCTCACAGGTTGCATCATTCCCTATCAAGACTTTACCCCCATCAATTGACTGATAAGTGGTAAACCAATTCTTCTTAGGACACGTGATAAGAACATCCTGAATCTAATATCCAATCGTCTCTCGAGCTTCCACTGCTAACTGTAAGAACATTAACTTCATCTTCCTCTGCAAGTGATGCATCTCCAGTATCTTCGACCTCTTGTCTACCCTTTCCTTTACGCTCCGGACAATCTTTCCTAAAGTGCCCCTCTTTGTGACATCCAAAGCACTTTAGTTTCCTACTCCTGGTCTTTGATCTGGATTTATTTCTCTGGCCTCTAGCTCACTGCTCAGATCTACCCCAGACTGACAATACACCCCTAGATTCTTGTATTCTATTTTATGTCGTCATCCGCTGAAACTTCTTTGAACTCAGTGCAGTCTTGACATCTTCCAAAGACAAGGAATCTTTACTGACAATATTGTATCAATAAAGTTCTCGAAGGATTCCGGTAGTGAACACAGCAGGTACATAGCTTCTTGTTCTTCACCAAGCTTGCACCCCACATTCCTCAGTGTCATGATTATTTTGTTGAAATCATCAACATACTCTCTCTCATGGACTTCCCTTCAATCACCCTCAAGTAGTGTAATTGTTTCATGAGATATAACCTGTTGGAGTTGGATTGCGTCATGTACAAGTTCTCTAACTCAATCCCGCAGCAATTGTCTCCTCTGAAACTTCTCTCAAGACTTCGTCCCCAAGCACAACAAGATTGTACTATGTGCTTTCTATATGGCCTCGTCTTTCTCATCCTCTATTATCGATGACGGCAATGCATTCTTTCCCGGTAGCGCCTTCTGCAACCCTTCTTGAACTAACAAAGCTTGCACCTTTATCCGCCACAAGTTGAAGTCATTCTTTCCGTTAAATTTCTCAACTTTATATTTTGGAGCCATCTCAACTATCCGCACCTACTATTGCGTAGAGCTCTCTGTCATGATTCCAATGCAAAAAACGACGCTCAATTCCAACAACGAATGACCTCGATATCAAGAAAACAATTTCAGCCTGTCGATCAAACTTTGTGCGTATCTAATTGTGCACACGAACCCGTGCAAAAATAACATCATGCGCAAGCGTATGGTGATCTGCAAGTCTTCGTCTTCAAACGCAAATTCGTGTTTGCGTTTATGTGCAGTCAAAACAACCTCTTCTCAATTAATGCTCCCTGCAATTAATTCATAACAAGAAGACAAAAGACATTTTTTTCTTTTTCCTTTAGTGAATTCTCAAGAATCAACAAAGAATTTAATCGTTCGTCTATACAACGATTTAAAGAAAAAATTGTTGAATAACGTCTTTGGCTTTTGTAATCTCACTGCACCACTTGCCCGTCTTCGATCCCGAGCTCTAATACCAGTTTGTTAGAGCAAATGCAACAAACAAACAACACACACACACACTATCGACACCGAGAATTTACATGGTTCGTCAATATGCCTACGTCAACGGCAGAGAACATTAAGATTTTATTAATTCAGAAGATTACACCAACGCCAAGCCTCCAACTCTCTCACGCTCGCTAACTTAAGAGATTACAAGACATTACCAATTTAATGGTCTACCCTACATATATATATACTAGGGTATCAGAGTTGTACTAGGAGACTAAACCATGTTGTATTAGGAGTCTACTTAACTTAATAACTGTGTTTAACTAATCGGGTTAAACTAACCCAAACCCACTGGGTTAAAGTATCCAACCCATATTTAAGCCAATATCAACAATTATAACCACATCGATGCCCTCAACTGATCCCCTAATCTTAATTATGCGAGGATTTGGCTTCCCTTCTACCACATGGGCGAACAACTCCATCGTCACGCATTCTGTGGGCACCACTTCTCCCTCACCCGAGCCTGACGCTTCATTATCCTCATCGTCGACGAGCATGACTTGCACCTCTTTCCTCTGACAATGGTGACCAGTGAACCACTATGCGTCGCGGCGGTAACACAAGCCTTTTTTTCGTCGAACCTCAGCCTCAACTTCAGTCAGACGTTTGAACTTGGGCGGACAGTCGTATGGGGTAGCAGGCTTCGAGGAAGCAGGGCTCGGTGATCCTGATGATGATGGGCTGGATTTGGTAGTTAGGCTCAACTAGGTCAAGCTCTTCAGTGGGCCGGCACCCGAATCACGTGAGGGGCTTGTGATAGTGTGAGTGACCCAATTCGGTGACCTGGACTCGGATTTGGATGTGGAGGTTCGCTTGGGCCTTTGAGCCTCCTACTGTTCCCAGCCCAAAGCATCGTTGTCCCGATGTTTTCGCTCCACCTGGGTTGCCCTCTCCACGAAGCCTGGCGCATCCGTGGTGGATCGACCATGACTTCCACCCGTACTCGATCCTTCAAGCCATTGATGAACGAAGCGGTGGCTTGGGTTTCCGTAAGCCCCTCGAGTTCCAGGAGTAAGAGTTCGAACCTTTCCCTATACTCGCCTACTGTAGTCTCTTGTTTCAACGAGAAGAATTGTTGGTAGAAACTCAGGGGATCAACTTCCATGAAACGTCGTATCAGTTGTACCTTCAACTCCGACCAACTCTCAAAGGCTTTCAAATTTTCCTCCGTCTGTAACCAGATCTGGGCAGGAGCCTTCCAAGCAGATCCGAGCAGCTCTCAACTTCGAGACTTTCGGCATCTCATGAAGCACGAAGTAGTGCTCGACTTGGTTGAGCCAGACGAGGAGATCCTCGTCGTTGCATGTCGACATCTTAATCTTTCGAACTTCTGAGCCGGATCTGTACGTTGGCGCGGCGCGATCTGGTCTTCCATGCACACCCTCCTTCCCCAAAGGGCCTGGATCTGCCAGACGTTGTGGACCTTCTCGGATCTGGTGCGTCTGACCACTAGCATCCCCGATCTGACTAGATCCGGAAGCATGCGTGTTAGGCTGAAGTTGCATCAACTTCAGTTGGTGCATCAGGCTCTGAACTCCGGATTTCAACTAGCAAACGAGTTTTCCAGAGTTGGAATCCTCTGAAGTTCCATTGGAATCAACTTCATCTGCTCCTCTAATAGATCCAATCGTGAATCAGTCTTTGGCGCCATGTTGAAGCTCTTAAACCAATGATAGAGTACGTCCCTTACTTACCGAAAAAAAATGGTCGCCTCAGTATTTTATTGATAACAAAAGAAAGAGTTACAACTCAGAGAGATGGAACCCTAACCCAGAGACAGAGTACTACTCTGCTCAACCCTAGAAAACCCAATACAAAAGATCATGAAGCAGTGAACAGTCCTGCTACATATACTATCCCCATCTACTCATATTCTCTGAGCGCACCGCACCCCCACACATCACACTTGACTCATACCTACTGCTTCTAGCACACCTTTGGCCTCACTGCTGGGCCCACCCTGAACAACCTCTAAACCGTTTAGAGCTGGTTTTGTTCCAGTGCACCCCACACATTTCCTACAGTAGACCCTACGACGGGAGGTCTCTATCACAAACCTATGTCATTTGGACTTAAGTACTACTACACCTATTTGATCATTGGATTTAGATCCAATAGTTATTTTGATAGCTACATTAATGACTCTCAAATATGTGCACAAGTACCAAGAAGCTATATTATACATTGGATCTAAATTCAATGACTAAAAATAAAAATCACCATATATGGTGATTTTCCCTAATAACCATAGTAGAATCAACATATATATATATATACCCATGTGATGGGAACTATGATTGTGTGTTGTCAAGCATTTAATGACCCATGTGCAGCAATTAATTCATAAGTGTATTAAACATTAGATCAAAATCCAATTGTCTTAAAATGATGTTCCCATGACAATGATATATATTTGAGTCTCATTGTGTATTGTGTATTGTGTTTGTGTGTGTGTACATAATTCAATGAAGCCATAATATATACCCATTTGCTCGGAACTATGTGTTTTTTGTATTGGCATTAAATGTGTGTGTGTGTGTTGGACGAAATGTTGGGCGGTAATAAGCATATGCTTAGGTGGATGTGTGATAAAACTAATAAAGTTAGAGTAAGAAATACGAAGATTCAAAGCAAGGATCGAAAATTCGACTCCACCTATCACTTAGGTCACAAAATCTAGAAGTAATTAAGGGAACTTTAATTTGATGTAGGGAGTTTTCTAACATTTCGACACTCCAGAGAGAAGAAAAAATAACTTCATCCAAGTATTACCAAGATTCTAATTCTGTCAAAGCAAATTAAAGAAGCACATCATTTATTACATTTCTTGTCTTGTTTCATATTATGCCTAAAATAAGTTTTTAAGCTCAACTTTAAGAGACTCAATCACTTTAATTCATTCTAATTTTGAGGAAATAAATTAGAATCCACTCATCATAACTCATAATTGATACGATTTTCAAGTTTAGTTATCTAATATGCCCCTGCACAATAGAAGTATGTTTTTTTTAAAAAAAAAAATGAACATTAGTTGAAATATTTTTACTCACAATTTAGCACTAAAATTTGCAAATGATGTCATTCTTCCCTTAATTCAGTATGAAGATTTGTAAAATTTTACTTGTCTATGACTCTTCATTCAGTGTTCAATAAAAATCAAACAATTCGAAGAAGTTAAAGTTCAAGGAGTTTTAGGACCATGATTCAAAATAAAGTAGAAGTAGCAGCAATAGATGAGAAAATTAGGGAATGGCGGCTGCAGTTCCTGGCACATCCAAAGACGATCAACAAATGTCTTAATTTGAAAACTCAATACGGTAAAAATTGGCCAAAGTATCTTCAGCGAGATGCATGAGGCATCATTTGTCAAAGGCAAGGTTGGGGGAGTTTATGAGTTTGACTCATCTTGTAGTCAAGTTGTTGGTTTCTTATCATAAAAAATATGGTAGAAATTGAACGAATTCGACAATATACTGGCAGAATTGAATTGATTACTTAGAAGTTGGGATGCATTAATTATGAAGGATTTTAAGGAAATGTGAAAAAGTGCATAATCAATTACACAAAATTAGAGTAGCAAAAAATGGGTATGGATGGGAAAGAGTCCGAATATCACCTCCTAATAATGAATTAAGATGGCATTTCATACCCAAATCTGTTTTGAAAACGGACACATTTTCATGTCCAGTCTCGTATTTTTATAAAACATACGAGAATCGTTTCCTGTCCGGGCCCATTTAGAGCGGTGTATTCAATTGGAGATTTCTATGGATTATAAAGGAGTTTGAAGGATTTAGAAATCATGGGGTATTTAATTTTGATTTTGATGGATTTCGATTGAGTTTTTAAAAGTCTAGGGGTATTTAATTTAGATTTTGATGGATTCGCAAAGAGTGTTAAAAAAATCTATGGGTATTTAATTTTTTTGTGAATTGTAGGGATTTGGGGTGATGGTGGATTTTGATGGACTTTTCTTAAGATTTGTATACGAATTGAATCCAAAATTCTCTTATGGGTAGAGGTGAGATTTTGAAGGATTTGTGGAAGACCCCAATCGTTCGACCCTAGTAGCCGAGTTATTCATCCAATGCTCCAACTATGTGAGATCTCCACGGTGTGTGTGATCTCTTTTGTTCTCAGATCCAACAATGATGCTTCACCTTTGTGTACCATCTTCTTCCTTTGCCCTCTGCCTTCAGCCCTCTACGCTCGATCTTCTTGTGTTCTCCCATCTGTCGATGATGCTCAGTAATGCTACCCAATGACCTCATCTCCAACATCTCCGCTAAACAGACCTTATCCGACCAATGGATCCAAACCCAAATCCTAACCTTCCACTTTAACGCCCGAATCCGATACCCACGAAGACCTCAACTACCGACTGAGACAAGCAAACCTGGAACGACCTCGTCCCTACAATGTACCGGATCAAGCGCAGCTCAACATCCACAAAATCCCCAAAATCAAACTGACTGGTTCTCGGCCTGTATTGAAGAAGAAGATAAATAGTGCATTGGGCTGTTTTAAGTCGCGGTCGTTGGATGTTCCTCGAATCACGCATCTTTTAAGATTTGATTTCTTTATTATTGCAAAAAGTTTGTCAAACTCCTTCAATCTCCACAAAAATCATCTTTACAATCCACATAAATACAATCCACATAAATCCTTGAAAATCTTCAATTAAAAATCCATGTAAATCCAACAAAATCCACGAACTTCATTAAAATCAATGAACAAAAAAGTCCTTTAAAATCCATGGATTTCTTAAATTGAATACACCCCCTTATTAAATACAATTGAAATCAATTTCTTTTCAGAAGCTACTATAAAGAATGATACATGCATAACAGTAAGGTGGAATGGATTTATATGCATAACTGTGAGGTAGAATGTATTAATAATCATACCAGTTTGGGTCCATATGAGATGAACAAATAGGCTATAGCATTCAAATTATGAATAAGAGAACACAATTTTTTTTTTTTTTTCAGAAATGGATAAGAGAAGAACTGAAGAACACAATGAAACTACAATCAACCTATTGACCCAATTGTCCACGAAAATTAAATCACATGCACCAATTGAATGGCTTCAGCTAAATCCTAATTGTTGGTACAAGATTATTCAAGTGGACATATAGGCTATAGAATTCAAATTAATCATTGATGCAATTGTGAATCTTAATAGAAAGAGCTTCAATTTTAGCAAACGGGATGCAGTGTTGGACTAATCACGGTTGATCTTGCAAAGGACTTGCTTCAAGTCAATGTTGAACACTTCTGCAATTGTTGTGAACACAAAAAACATCGCTCAAAACGGCTACTGGGTACACTAGGAATACAAGTCATGTTCCACACGATGAACTAGCAACCAACAACCAACAACAAAAACAAAAACGCACAAGAGAGACAACCACTAGAGAGAGATACGGGAAAGACCACCTAGTAGGACTGCCGCGGAGAAATAGGCGACGATGCCAATGAGTGAGATGAAGGAAAACAAGAGGGAGGCAGAGGAGTGCGGTTACAACAATGTGACAATGAGGCATGAAAGAGGGATTCTTCGTTGAGTTGGGCAACCAAACACTAGAGATGATAGTAGAGTAACAAGGTTTTAGGTTTTTTGAGAGAAACACTAATGCACCCTTAAAATTTTAATTGCTAAACGGGTACCCATTTTTTCAAACTTTTTGTCTAAACTCAAACCCAGTTTTAACGAATTCGGACCTCTTTTGCCACTTCACTAAATCAAGTTGAGTGGAAATATTGGATCCATGTAGACAAATCATGAATTTTATATAATAATAATAATAATAAAGGCATAATGAGTTGTGTATTATATCTCAACTAATTTCAAGGATTAAGAAAGCCATGCCATCAACTACAATAAATTTGAGTGGATGCATTTGATCTATATAGCCGACCCCCAACTAATTTGTTATAGAGGTGGTGGTGGTTGAATAAAAGGACAACAAATCATGAATTTCACCAAAGAAATATGAACACATTATGAGTTATGTATTATGTTGGACATCAATTTTTAAAATAAATAAATAAAAATAAGAGAAGGGCAAGCAAAACCTATAAATCTCTGTATGTCTAAACACTTTCTATCTCGAGCAATCTTCCGTGATCATCTCCCCCTATCTCTCCCGATACATTCTCCCCCTCTCAATCTCCCTTGATTCTCTCCCTTTTATCTTATGGGATTCTCTTTCCCTCCCTAATCTCTTTCTGTTACAATTATCTTGGTCTCTCAACATGATCTGCTCTCTTAGTTGTGGATCCCCTTTCTCTACTTCTTATTGCTGTATTCGATTTCAAAAACCTAGTACCAACATGGATTCCATGTACGCATTCATATTTCCCAACCCTAAGTGGCGAGTTTGAATAATAGAGAAACATAGAAGTTAAAACAACTTAGCCAAAACACAATGAAAATCATTTAGGCAAACTTTTAATGCAATTAAAAATATTATGTTGACTAGGCTAGTAAGCATGACACGTCATTTACATAGCTGATTGAGTAAATTTACTTCCATTTGATATTCATAAACTCCAAACATAAGCAAAAATAAAGAGAAGAAAAGATGGAAAAAGAATAAGCCAACAGTCGAATAGTTCCAAAATAAACACATTTAACCCGCAACATATATCAACAACATCAATTTAGCATTAAACCAAACTCACAAAGATCTGTATGTGCATGAAAACAAAACCAAGCCGATGGACAAATTAAATCAATGCTCAAAGCTGATGTGCCTCAAATAAAGTTTGTGTGCTCTCGCAAGAGGAAGGGCACAAAGGCAGGGGGGATCTTGATTGAATTTTTTGAAAAATATTGAAATTGCCCTCAAAGCATCGGAAGCAACACTTGTTAGTTAGCCGCATCAACATTAAACCAGCATGTCTGACATGAGGAGGGAACTTACAGTAGTCCCTCTCATTCTACTACTTAGAGATTGGCAAGAACACAAATGAGATACTTAAAGAGAGTATAAATAGGAGATTAGGAGGGGAAGTGAGAGTGATCATCTGAGAAATTTGTAAGTGAGATAGTCTTGAGTAGGCAAGACCCAGCCTCTCGAATGTTGTGGATCTTGTTCTTATTTCCTCGTAATTCTGTATCTCTCAATTTTCATCAATAGGAGGAAGATACGCATGTAATACATCAAGTAAATGCAATCCTCAACATATGTATTAAAAAATCGTGATAATTTTATCCTTAGGTCAATCAGTGCACAAGAGTTTATGCAACTACATCATTAATTTTGACACTAACCAAACTAAAGAAGGCTACTAAACCATATTAATTAATCTAGGCACATTTTTGAAGTTTATCGATTTATTGGCCTTTCAACTTGAGAACTACATCAATGCGGCACTCAAGTCATGAGAGTGTGCAACTCAAGGGGCTCGATCCGTGATTTGGAACAAGGGTGAACGTAATTCGAGACTCAATTATCTTACTTCACAATATAAACATAGTAGCTTAGGATTACTAAAAAAGTCTAAAATAAATGTCAATTCCAAGCTCTTTCATTACACTTTCCTGACTTCGTTTCTAAATTCCACCAGCGTTAATGTCATCAAAGCATTCATCTTAACATATTAACTTATAAAGAAATGCTAACATGTCTACTAATGAGAAAACCCACAAGATATGGAAAATGGTATAGATATGAATGAACGAGGCACACCGAAATTCCAAGCATCTAATACCTCTTGCGCTTCAACATATTCTGATCGTGTTAGCTCAACAGCAACTTTGTTTTCCAAGAATTGCATTAGAAGCATTAAATAGACACCTGCCATCCAGATGTCTGAGTGTCTCAAGTCCACCTCTGGGGAAATGAAAATGTCCTACTATTAGTCATAAAAGCTCATCCGCGTGACAAAACTAGTGATTGGAGGAATCAAAATATAAGAGGATCCAAATGATAACTCTAAGAGCTTCAGAAAAAAAGTAAAATCATAGAGTAACTCAAGCAGAATTGGCTAAATAGAAAAGAGGATACTCAACTCTCCTGGATTCCTAATATAGAAAAGATTGTACGAAAATTAACTAATAGAAAAAATGAAGCTAACCTCGCACGCCATCCGAGATTCCAAGCTTCACAAGCTCCTCTGCACATACCATAATAATTTAATTCAAAGTCCTTTTCTTATAGGAGACAATGAGAAGTTGGTTAGAATCAAGAGGGAAAACTTAAAGAGGCCAATTAAATCAAACTCTTTCAGTGTCAAAATATCATATGTTGTTCTAGTCAAATAATCAATGTAAGTTTCTTGGAATACCATCCATGTTATCTACACTTCCATAGAAAATTGAGAATATGAAAGCATTCGACTATTAATAAGTAACTCAACCATCATGTCGGGATGTATTTCATGCCCCAAATCCTAGCATCTATACCACACATGCATTACTATGCCATTTAATAAGTGATGGTTTGTACTTTGTAGCATCTTATTCTAACAATTTTTTTCTCCTTTTTATTCAATTAGCAGATGGAGAATAAAAAAGTTTTAGTAATAAAAATCATTTTACACTTAAGGTTATTAAAGAAGAAGAAGAACGACAACAACAACAACAACATAGCCTCAGTCCCAAATTAATTGGGGTCGGCTACATGGATCAAACTTTTCCAATGTGCTCGATTAATGCATCCCATGTTAACTTTGGTCTGCCCTACCTCGTCGAATTTCTACAGTTTCAATGGAGTCAAGTTTTCTAGTTGGGGCATTTGTAGGTCGTCTTTGCAGGTGACCAAACCACCGCAACCGCCCTTCCCTAATCTTTGTATCAATTGGTGTTACTCCTACTTGTCTTTGAATTTCTATATTTCTTATTCTATCTTTACGAGTTTTATCACACATCCACCTAAGCATCCTCATTTCTGCTACGTTCATTTTATGTAATTGTTGTTGCTTTACCGCCCAACATTCACTTCCATAGAGCATAGCTGGCCTAATTGCGGTCCTATAAAATTTTCTTTTTAATCACCCTTGTTGCACTCCGTCATTTCTTCCATCCAGCTTGAATTCTATGTGTGACATCATTCTCAATGTTACCATCATTTTGTATGATTGATCCTAGGTATCTAAAGTGGTTTACCTTATGAACTTCTACTTCCCCTAATTTTACCACTCCGTCATCTCGATGTCTAGTGTTTCTAAACTCACAATGCATGTATTCGGTTTTCGTCCTACTCAACTTAAAGCCTTTAGATTCTAATGTATTCCTCCAGAGTTCTAATTTCCTATTCACTCCATCTTTAGTTTCATCCACTAAGACAATATCATCTGCAAATAGCATACACCATGGTATATCCTCTTGAATATGTCTAGTTAGTTCATCCATAACTAAAGTAAATAGATATGGGCTTAAAGCCGATCCTTGATGTAGTCCTATCGTAATGGGAAATTCTTTTGTAGCTCCTTCAAATGTCTTTATACTCGTTACTACTCCATCATACATATCCTTAATAGTGTCTATGTATCTAGCATGCACTCCTTTTCTTTCTAGAACCCACCAAAGAACATCTCTAGGGAACCTATCATATGCTTTTTCGAAATCTACGAATACCATATGAAGATCTTTTTCTTTTCTCTATATTTTTCTAACAATCGTCTTACAAGGAAAATCGCCTCCATAGTTGACCTCCCAGGCATGAAACCAAATTGGTTCTCTGATATTGTTGTTTCTCTCTTTAGCCTATTGTCAATTATCCTCTCCCAAAGTTTCATAGTGTGACTCATAAGTTTAATTCCCCGGTAGTTTGAGCAACTTTGAATGTCCCCTTTGTTTTTGAAGATTGGCACAAGCGTGCTTCTTCTCCAATCCATTGGCATCCGTTTTGATTTTAAAATTTTATTGAAAAGTTTTGTTAACCAAGTCAATCCAATATATCCTAAGCATTTCCAAACCTCTATAGGTATTTCATATGGGCCACATATTGTCCCTATTTTCATTCTTTTCAATGTCTTTTAACTTCTACAATTCTAATATTGCGTGTATAGTTTACATTTCTTTCTTAGTGTGGGTTTTCATCTATTATAGTATCAACTTGGCCATCATTAAATAAACTATCGAAGTAACTTCTTCATCTCTTCTTAATATCCTCCTCGCGCGTTAAAACATTTTGATTTTCGTCCTTAATACATTTTACATGATTTAGGTCTTGTTTCTTTTTATCTCTTAATTTGGCTAGCCTATATATATATATTTTTCGTCATCTCTATTACCTAACCTTGTATATAGATCTTCCATGAAATTTGTTTTAGCTTGACTAACTACTTTTTTAGCTTGTTTTCTAGCTTTTCTATATTAATTGTACACATCTTCATCTTGACACTTAGGTATTTTCCTATACATTTCTCTTTTAGTCTTAATTGCTCGTTGGACATCCTCGTTCCACCACCATGCTTCCTTCTTTGGTGATCCCAAGCCTTCAGATATACCTAATACGTTTGATCCCACTCTCCTTATGCAACTACTCATTTCTAGCCACATTGTATTAGCATCTAAGTCAAGATTTCAAACATTTTCCTTTAGTAGTTTTTCTCTAAACTCTACTTGTTTACTATGTTTTAGGTTCCACCACTTTATTCTAGGGTCGCTAACTCTTTTATTCATATTATGTCGTCGTGTTAGCTTAATATCAAGTACTACTAACTTATGTTGGGTAGTAAGTGCTTCACCAGGTATTACTTTGCGGTCTCTACATATTTTTCTATCTATTTTTCTTGTTAAAAGAAAATCTATTTGACTCTTGTTATGACCTCTTCTTAAAACTAGTATTTGCTAAGACAAGATCGTATGTTGAAAGGTTATTAAAGAAGAAGAATAAAAATAAAAAGTAGACTAGAATTGAGCTTAACAATAGACGTGGAACAATCGAGAAAAAAATGACTAGTTGGCACTAATCGATATGAGAATGAAACCAACACAACCAACCTTGTATCGAAAGCAGTGCAGACTCTGTCCTTCGAGTGCACTCCTTAAATAGCCCTTTGGGACGCCCAAATATGACAACCATAAGGTCAACCAATAAATAAACAGCCCTTTTTGGTAGCCACTCCCCGTCTATTGGAGGAGGAGCCAGTACCAACTTATCTTCCCATGTTGTTCTAGCATTTTCCAAGTACGGTGGTGCAACAGATTCTAAGCCACTAGAACTATTAATACTTAGAATTTGTTCTTGGAGATGAGTTTGTTTTTCAAGCAAAGCAGCTCGATCCCTGTAATGTAGGTCAGATTGAGAGAGACCCTGATTTATGGAATTGAGCTCTATAGTTAATTCTCGGATGTTCTTCATCTTCTGCAAATCACTCTTCATGGCAGCATCCATTCTTTCAACATTCTGACCAGCATTCTTATAGTCGCATATCCTTAGTCGATAGAACGTGTGGAGCAGCTCGTTGTAAAAGAATAATCCAGGGCATTGTTGTTTCTAGGTGAGTAAGCAAATATTAGAATCCAAAAAAAAAAGTATTAAGCAGTACTGGAATTCTAGGCCGAAACAATAAAAATATTGCAATAAGAATACTATAGCATTACCTTTCATTTGGAAAGAGTAGACCAACATGAAAATACTCTTTACAAAAGTTTTGCAAATTAATAGCCATGCATAGAATGTGACTTAATCTGTGCATGTGAGGGGTGAGAGGGACAAAGTGTAATGAGACTGTGAAGCTGCGAAAAGCACACGAAATATGAAATGGTTTAACCTGAAGGTGTTGCTCTACTTAAATTTGTGGTCGTACATGAAATAGTATTGGCATTGTATGACTACTTTTATTTTGAGAAGAAATGTTGTTGTATGACTTGGATGAAAAAAAAAAAAAAAACTTCATCAAGTGCATTTGGCATTTAGTAAGCTAATGATCATCATGAAATTAAAACTATTGCATTGAGTGATAATTTCAACAGTTCATTTGAAATTCCCGTAGCAAATTACCATCAGATCTTATCAGCGATACTTTCCCACTATCCCTAAATTTAGACATTTGAAGCTCAACATGGAACACCAACAACCATACCAAGCCCTGTTATTTAGCACAAGCAAATAAATTTATCGCACCAACATGACAAGTATTGTAACCCATTAATAGCCTCCCATGGGTAACAAATAAAATTTTCTTATCAAAGAACAACATAACCCAACGATTAAACCATATACACCAAAGTTGTCAAATCGGAATCGTATCGTAAAATCGGTAAAGGTGGTTGATTAATCGAATCGTAAGCTTTTTTTCGATTTTTTTAAATCCTTCTAAATAATTTTAAATATATTTATAAGTTTACAATATGGATTAAGATTTACAAATCACAAGAAATATCTAGCTATAGAAGAGGAAAATTAGATAGAGTGAAAGAATCTTTCTATATATTTATTTCCTCATATACAAATATCTATTGTTTTGATAAAATTTGTACTTTGTAGTCAAGGTTTTTTAACTTTGCATATATAGAATAAAATATGCTAGAATATAAAACGATAATTAGACTAGAATATACAATACAAGAAGTAGTCAAGTGGGATCGTGTATAGAAAGAGAGAATGCGTTAAAACTTGCTTTCATTAGGTTTGATTTTGTGCGTACTCTCATCATAGAATCAACACATTCCCTCATAATAAGGAGAGATCGGCACACTTTAAAGAAAAAAGTCGAAAAAATAATAAAAAATTGAGATTTTGGAGTTGGGGTCGTGACCCCTTTCGAATCGCACGATTCATGCACTGGACCGAGTTGTAGGTCTATTTAACTCGGCGAACCTTAGAACCGAGTTAACTCGTACAAGTCTAACAACAAAGATATACACTTCTTTCCAGATTTCATCATTGAGAAAAAAAAGTTATCAATATCTTACTAGTAAGTCTAGTATCAAGGTCAATCATAACTAGCACCGACATATTTGATCACAAAAATAGAAGCACCAGCAGACATTAGAATCCATGTGAAGTTGGGAAGGGCAACCGGTGAAACAATCGCAAGGGAATGCACACCACAAGGCGCACACCACAAGTCTAAATACAGACTATAGCGAATAATCAAACCTATAATACTCAACAAAACCCTAATACAATAAAAATCCATCTAAGAAAATTAGTTTGACACCTTTTATGAAGTGATTGATGTTTTGCAGTTTATCAGGAAGTTGAGCGAGAAGACAGCTTCACATATGTTGTATTTGTCTTTTGTATCTCGGAGTTTCATTCAACTCACATTAAGTTTCCAAAGGGAAAAAAAAGAAACCAAATATAGAAAGAAAAAGTAGGGAAATGTGACTAATTGATTGAACTTAACCATCATATAGTTCGTTCTATTGCTAATTATTAGTGATTATCCAATCACATATTGACTTAAATAAGCCTTTTTTTTTTTTTTTTTTACTAAAGTGGGAGTCGAACTCACGGCAGCCCCAAACCTTGCCACCTCTACCATCTTGACTTAAATAAGTCATTACATGTACTTATATATAAATCTGAAATTCATTAGGAATTTAACTGAAAAATGTAAAAAGGAAATTGACAACTACAACCAGGGAATAAAAGGCCTCACCTAAGAGACTGCTATCATGGCTTTGTCCCAAATATTCTAGGTAGCCCCCAAGGCGGAAAGGCGTAAGCTCAATTTTCAAAAATAATAATAATAATAATAATTTTAGAGAAAATTAGAGGGACCAGATTTTGAGTGATTAATAAAATAAGCTTTTATAAATAACCGAACCTTGATACAAAAAATAAGCAGACATTGATTGTTTGAATAATGATAGTCATTGAATAATCTAATGAGCTTTTTTATGAATATGATGAATGAGTGAATGTCATTTTGAATTTAAAAAGTGTAATTAAACCTGAAGCCTTTTGAGTTATTTTATTCAAGTATGATTAGTGATTACCAATTGTTACACCATAAATTGAAAGTGGGACCGTGACTTGATACGATCCAGTTTGAGGATCAAGGAGTTCAACAGCATTTCGGAATTAAAATGTATTTTGCGGATAAATGACTAGATAAAAATGGGTTTTACCTAATTACGTTTTTAAGTCACATGGGCAGGGCGAGGGAGATATGTTGTCAAACTCTTCAAACCTCAAACTGGATTGTATCATGTATGAAGGAAAATTAATTGTGTATGGACCAATCACTAAATACCTAATTGTTCAGGGGCCTATAAATTAAGAATATTCATTCCAGTCAGCAAAAATATTATGAAGAATTAGGAAATTTAAAAATAAAAATGGGTTTAGGTTGAGACTCACTTTAATAAATAGCACAACCTACTTTGCTCATACAAATAAAAATAAACTGCATTGCTAAAGCCTCAATGGACATTAATCCTAAAAGCATCAGAGGCGACCTCAAGAGGCTATCCTAGCTCAGTTTTTGATAAAATATTCTTACAATACTATCCAAACAGCAATCTATTATTTGTAGACAGTTACCACAAGTCGTTCCACTACTAATATTCAAGAGAGAGAAATCAAACATAACCAAGAACATTTGAACTTACTTTATCAGGCGTTACAAACTCCCAAACCTCACTGCATTTTTGCACTGCTTTATCCACCCAGTTTAAATCTTCCCATTGCATGAGGTGCACGTGCAGGATTGAAGTTGCAAAAAACATCTGGTCTAAGAATTAGAAATACAAATATATAAGAATCTGATAACTCTGAAAGCTCATTAAGCAACAAGTGACTCACCTGCAGTTCTGGATAGTATATCTCAGAAGCACATGTGAAACCCCTATCTAAGAAGGCAACCGCACTGCCGTAATCTCCTTCAATCACCAGCGCATTTGCAAGTTGTGAATAAAAGTTGCACGACCACAGCTTTATGGTGAACCTTCAATTCAAAGAAAAGATAGATAACAAAGTAGTCATCCAATTTTTGCACAACCAAACTCATTTGAGAAAGTACGCATAAATTCCCCAAATACAAAATTAATGCTTTATAGAATTACTTCCATGAACAGCACCCTCCAACAAGCTTAGACTAAGCATTATTTTCATAGGTGATCAACGAATCATCCCAAACCCATTGCTCCCTGAAAACGAAGAGCAAACAGCTTTGATTCCATGACATGTCTGTGCATAGCCTCAATCCCAAATTAATTGGGGTCGGGTACATGGATCAAACTCTTCCATTGTGCTCGATTTAGTGCAATTGATGGTGAGCTTTCCAAACCATTCAAATCCATCCTAATTAATGGGTCCCAAGTTAACTTTGATCTACCCCTACCTCGTTGAATTTCTTCAGTTTCTATTGAGTCAAATTTTTAGCAGGGGCATTTGTAGGCTATCTTTGTAGGTGACCAAACCACCTCAACCGCAGTTCCCTAATCTTTGTGTCAATTGCTCCTACTACTACTTTTCTTTAAATTTTTATATTTTTTATTCTATCTTTACAAGTTTTACCACACAAACACCTAAGCATCCTCATTTCTGCTACGTTCGTTTTATGTAATTGTCGTTAATTTACTTTTTCATGAAGAGTGACAAAAGTTTTACTGCGTGTCCAAGAAAACATAAAATTTAAATACTATCCAAATGCAATTAAAACCCATTTCCCCTCCAAATCCTACAGGTTGAGTGCAAAATCCAAAGCGTCAACTAAATATGAGAATTTAATCATCAATCTCAAACAAGCAACTACTTCCTAAAACCCAATCCAAAACAATTTACCCATCGCCAGCAGAGGCGGTGAGCTCGAGGCCCTTGAGAATGATCTGCTTCTGAGGGGGGATGGCGCCGACGAGGTGGTAGCACTGGCTGAGGAGGCTGTAAGCTCTGCACTTGAGATCGAAGCAGGAAGGGATGGATTTGAGGAGCAATTGTGACCTCTCGAGGTGGGACTTGGCATGGTTGATGTTGTGGGTATGCTTCAAGAGGAGAGTTGCGATGCGTAGCCGAGTCTTGACTTCGGTTATTGGTAAGAAGGAGACTTGGCTCTGGCAAATGGCTTCCAAGCACTTCACGGATCTTCCGATGTCTCCTGCCTCTTCGTGCCCGTCCGCCAGGCCCCATAGCCCTTCCGCCACTTCCTCCATTGAGTTTTAAGCCCTTACCCCTCCCTCTCTCTCTCTCTCTCTATAACCCCTTGTGAGTTTTCAAAAGGAAGATGCTGGAGTAAACACTTTGGACACTCACTTTGGGCGCACACCCCTTACGAGTTTTTGAAAGGAAGTTGCTCTCTCTCTCTCTAACCCCTTGTTGGCCTATTCGCTTCACGGTTTTAAGTCGGATTAGCCACACTGCAGTGACTAATTCGGTGTTCACTTGGCAGATTAATTAGTTCACGGGAGTATCTAATACCCAATGCAAGTGACTAAACTAAACAATCTTTTTTATGTCACTAATTAATTCCAATTATTAGGTTTCAAACATTACCAAATTACCCCCCTCATTAACTTAATCGTTCATATCCATTCATCTTTTCGCGTGGTGTGCTGGGGGGAGACTAACTAAGGAAGGAGATCGAAGGGCGCGCAAGAGGAGATCGATGAACATCATCACCATTCATATTCGTCGTGTGGCACCAGTTGTACGTATTCGCGAGCATCATCGTCTCTTTTCAATCTCGCCAAAATCTTCTTCGCTTCGTTCTTCTTTGTTGCCGCCAAAATCATCGATTCGATCGTCTCGTTCAGATTAGTTGTTGATTCCTTTGCGTTTTGATTTTGTTTGGAATTTTTGGTTTCCTGTTCTTCTTTGTTGGCAGAGCTCGCTCTTGAATGTCTCCAACAATGTATGAATATTGCACTAGGTTCATGTTCCCATTTTGTATTACCACTTTCAAAAATGGCAGTGTTGAATTGTCGGTTGAATGTTTGTTCTCTTTAGAAGACCTAAATTCATAATTTGTTTCATTTGAAAAATGAGTACAATCAATATATTTTTCAGTTCATTGTAAGTCACTAGATCTCTCTTTTTAATTTTCGATTTTGAAATAGGGATATTGAATTGGGACCATGTTGGTCACTCCACCAACCTCTGAAAACTTAATCCCAAACTTAATACACCCAACTGAACAAGTGCCCCAATCAGGACTGTATAACTTAATCCCATGTACATGGGACTATTATATTTGTGAAACGAACAAGCCATTTGAGTTTTTGAAAGGAAGATGTTAGAGTAACTCACTTTGGGCACTTAGTGGCCCCAAGTACCATGTGATATACCAAGGGTGTGTGCGTAACACCTCGAGATATGCGCACACACTTCTCGAGGTGTATCGCATGGAGGGACACTCATTTGTGTCCATTGGGTGCCCAAAGTGGGTTACAAAAGCATTTTCCTTTTTGAAATCCTTGAAATATTCTTGCTCACTATATCACCCTCACCCAACACCCCTCAATCCTCTCAATTTCTCGATTTTAGCCATTGTAGAGCTCTTGTACTAGGTCAGAAGTGTCGTATGATTTTTTTTCATTGAACAAGGTCGGATCTGGTCTCGTCGTGCGCTAGGAGTGAGGAAGTGTTGCTTGTGGGTTTCAGATGGATAGGACTGAAACCTCTTTAAGAGTTTCGGCTGACTCCCACCGAAAAAAGTAGTCTCAATCGACTCCCACCAAAGATCTGGGTTACCTCCCACCGAGACTGTGAAAAGAAGTCTCAGTTTCAATGGGAAACTAAAAGAGCCAGTCAAGACCTTAAAAGAGGTTTTGGTGGGTGTTAGCCTAGATCTCTTTAGAGGTCTCGGTAGAGTAAGCAAATACCTATTTAGAAGTCTCGGTTGTGTGTGTTCGAAACCCGAAGGGAACAAGAAAGAACAAAAAAGTTTCAAAACTCCATAAAAACACCTGAAAACAACTAAACAATAGTGGGTTTCGCTCGAAATCATTTCATATTCTCGAATCTAACGACATTTTTATGCCAAAAATGTTAGATTCAAGACATAAATCAAAGCCCAACAACAACAACAACAACTGACTAAAAACAACCGAAAAACCTAAAACAACTATAAAATTGACACGAAAAGAGGTGAAAAATGCACTATTGGTGTTGAATCAAAGGGGTTTCTCTCATATTTCATTAAAGTTAGATCAGGAATGAGAGTGCGATTCGAGAGAACGAGGTTCGGCTGAGTGACATGTGTATAAGTGAGTGGGGTATGAGTAAGCAAACACCTTTTTATACACAAGGGCAAAAATGAAAATTTGAATTAGGATATGTTGAGCAAGTTTTTTGGTCCGTTTAGCCGTTTTCAATAAAATATATATAGCGGCCAAACGGACCCTAGTTTTGCTTTGAGGGCCCTATTTTTGGATATTTACTTCGTCACACCCCACTTTTTACTTAGTTTCCCCATTTTTTCTCAAAATTCCAAAAATACCCTTGCTCACCTTATTACCCTCACCCTCACCCCAACACCCCATAATCATCTCTATTACTCAGTTTTAGTCATTGTAGAGCACTTGTACTAAGTCGCCAAATGTCGTATGAATGTTTTCTTTCTTTGAACAAGGTCGGGTTTAGTTTTCAAAAAAATTCCAAAACTCTTAAAATATACAAGAAAATGACAAAAAATAGTGAGTTTTGCTCAGAATCGCTTAATATTTTCGATTCCATCGAAACATTGCACCCGAAATACAAGATTCACCCCCAAATTGAAGCCTTAAACCCAATAACAATCTCACAAACAATACCGACTCAAAAAAAATAAAAAAAATAAAAAAACCTTCATAATCAACACTGAAAGAGATGAGAAATGCATTCACAGTGTCGAATCGATGTGATTTTGCTCAGATTTCGTCGGATGTGGGGTTGTGGTGAGAAAGCTATTTGAGAGAGGGTGACTTGGGTACAGGTGAGTGGGGTGAGTGGAGTTTGAGTGAGTAAAAACTTTTTTTATATGGAGGGGTAGTTGGGTCATTTCACTAGAGTGGGGTCTTCTAAGCAAAAACATGGGTCCATTTAGTCGCTCACTAAAAAAACCACCTCTCTCCTCGTACCTCCACTCGCAAAAATACACTGCCTTCATCCTCCCTTTCGCTCTCTCATACCTTGTCTTCCCTTAAATCATAAACTTTAATCAAACTTCGGTCAAACTTCGACAAAACAATTTTCATCCCCTCTTGTTAGTGTGTCCCCACTTGTTATTATTTATTTGTGAAGATTTTTTATGGTTTTTAGTAGTTCTTTTTTATTTGGTTTATTTTTTGTTATTTGTTGGTGATGGTGGTAGTGTTTTAAGCATCGATTTAGGGCTTGAATCGAAATCTTTTGCAATGGAATCTAGAAGAGCAAGTGATTGTAGCACAATGAGGTAAGTTTTGCTCAATCTAGTGTTCTTTTCGGGTCATTTTCAACAAGTGTCCATGTGACCCATTTAGAATTGTATCTATACAAATTCATATAGTTATTACAAATTTTTTAAAGTGTTCACGACTTAGTTCCCTAGCTCTCTCTAATTGCATAATAAACACGAGAAAACTATTTATAAAATACTATCAAGGGAGCAAGTGGGATGGTGCACAAAATATTCAGTAATATGTAAATCCAACCAGTCCATACCAAATAACGCTAATTGAATTGCGTTTATAGTTTGTGGACTACACTAGATTATAAAATTAGTGATCTCCATGGATTAAACCAAATTACGGATAATATGTTCAAAATCTACGCATCCAAATTTAATCCAATCCCTTCAACATTATATACATACTAGTTTCTGGAGCGTGCTACGCACACTTGAACTCACTCGCTACGCTTGCGGGAATTTTATAAATTTAATAGTCTATTTTTATATTTAAAAAGTATAGTACTTCATTTTTTCTAATTTTTTGACAACTAGTTATAAATATTTGGATTTAACAGCGGGAAGGCCCTTAATTAAGGGTAGAATAATAAAATTAAGTGAAGGTTGAAAGACTTAATCAATGTCAAAATAGTAAATTCAAGTGACGGTTGAAAGATTGATTGTGCCATTAATTAAGTGTGTGATAATAAATTTAGGAAGCGACAATTAGGACCCCACCACTCTATATCAGCTTCCTCATTTAATTAAGAGGGTTGTTATGGGCACCCTATCTATTAGCGAAGGCACACCATTATTGAGGGCACCAAGTGGTTTACCAAGGGCACTCAAAAAATCTGAATGAAATCCCAAAACTGCCATTAAGTGCACCCCACCACCAATCCACCAATTTAATAAAACGAAGAAGGTGAACTGATTTTTTTTTTCGAACTTTAGACTCTCTCTTGATCCTTGGCAAGGGCAATCGCTTCTTTCTTTTGTTCTCCTCTGTTTTTCGCTTTTTCAAGTAGTGGTATTCTTCCAATTTCATAGATCTCGAGTTGTCTGCATTGGCTACATTTTAGGGCTCAGTCTTAGGGTTCCAATCTCACATGAGGCTTTTATTCGACAGATTATATATAAACTCAATTTTAATAGTTTATGGTTCGATTTTTGTTTGTTTTATGTAGTTCGTCTTCTAGATTTTTAAATTTGCAAACCCGTGTTTCTCGGCCACACAGGTCAGAGAATATGCTTACAGTCTCGACTATCCATTGTCGAGACTTAGGTTTTTAATGTAGTTGCACAAAGTCTCGATTACATACTACCGAGAATCACATTGTTGTCTCGGTGCATAGTAATCGAAAGTTGTAATGTATTTGTAATCGATCATTGATCGTCTCGGTTATCCATAACCGAGATTGTGGTTAGGTTGTATTGTCCTAGGTACTGTGACACTCGGATTGCTCTCGGTCACCACATTCCGAGATTAATTTAGAATATACAATTAGCTTAGTCTCGATGATGTACAACCGAGATTGAACCCATTGTCTCGGTTGTCAATTATCGAGACTTGGGTTACTATCTCGGTCATGCCTCACTATGATTGTAATTGTTTTCTCGTACTTGCTTGACCGAGACTATAGAAATGGTTGAGTTTTCTCTGGTTTTTCTGAAGTTTACTTATGTTTCTATTCGAGGTGCTTACATTCAATTGTTTTATCAGGTATGGCTCGTTCCAAGACCTCAGTGAGTAAGGATGAGGCTGGTGTTGAGGTGTCGAGGGATAACCGCGGGCGAGGGGGCCGGAGACCCCCGACTGCGTCTTATTGGAAAGAGAAAACAAAAGGTAAGTGAAGGGAAAGGGAAAGACTACTGGGAATCGTGCAAGGAATGTTAATTGTACGATGAAGTGTTTTTTGTTGTTATAGGATCGTCCATTACTCAAGTGTATCAATTACGGTGCTCAGATCTAAGAATGAAATTTGTAGTCGTGTCACCCTGACACCGAGGGTCTTCAAAGGATTATCCAGCAGTCCGGGTTGACTCCACCGATAGACTGCTCATACTGTAAGGTAAACAAAGAGGTCATATATGCCTTTGTAGACCAGTGGCAGCCGGAGACGAACACATTTCACTTACCATTCGATGAAATGTCGATCTCCTTGGAGGATGTGAGCATTCTCCTGAAGATTCATATGACGGGCAAAGTGGTTGCAGTTGACAACTTTACGAGGTACACTGAGAAATCTCGCGCGGATGCGATAAAACTGGTGTTTAAACTACTTGATGTTCTCATTGAAGATGCTGAGGAAGAAATGAACATCAGCAAGGGGCTCATGGTTCGAAAATGTTGGCTGAAGACTCGGTGGCGCCTCAAAGCAGCTTCGAAGGACACTACTTATCTGTCAATGGAATGCACTGTCTGGGCGTACTAGTTGTACATGCTCTATTGCACACTTTATGCGGACAAGAGTGGATCTCGGGTCTCTATTGCCTTGTTGAAGCTTTTTGAAGATTTGGATGATATGGGCAAGTATACATAGGGTGCAGTTGTGTTGGAGTATTTGTATCGTTACTTAGGATCTGCCACCAGAGTACAAGTTTCTAGATTGCCAGCTACCTCATATTACTTGAGGTAATATTACTAAATATTGTTTGGTTTTTAAAAAAAGTTTAATTAGGTTTTGCATTTTTTCAACAACTAACCTTGCATGTATTGTCAGGGATGGGTGTACGAGCACTTCAAACTCGGGCTCGCCACATCCAATGCAAAGTACATGGACAACGTCCAACCTCATGTCTATAGATAGATTCAGAAACACGAGATGGTGATGAATGTTGACAAGCTTGGGTCTATCATGAAGACATTAAACAGGTTGCGGCCAAACGAGGTGAGTTAGTCAATCATGTTGGTAAAAGTTCAAGTTAGTTTATGTTTACTAATTACGATTGTTTATGCTTGATTAGAACACTTGGGACCCTTATTGTGAAGGCCTAGGCCACACGGTGCACCTAGGTCCTTGAGGGCTTGGTTCGAACCGTGGGGGGCGAAAGACTGTGCCCATATATGTGCACAGTGGTGGCATATATGGGGGGGACACAGAAGATGTATATGTCTCTGCTCCGGGAGGGGGACCTAGGTGCATATACATCTACCTTGGGACCTAGGTGCCTAGTGTGGCCTAGGCCTTCACAAAAAAGGGCCTGTAGCGAATATTTATTAGTGGGCCTATATTGTGTACATAAAACCATAAGAGTTTGATTCGCCTCGAGATACGCATTGTGCGGGTCTCGAAAAAAAAAATGTAGTCAAATAGTAAGGCGGTGGAAATGAAATGGATATGCTTGGGATTGCCTCGAGATGCGTGTAGCACGAATCTCGAGGACACCCAAAGATCTTATCCTATTTGAGTGGTCGGTGAGGAAGGAAAAAATTGAAACAGAGAGGAAGAGAAGAGCGGGAAGAGGAAGGAGAAAAGGAGAGAGAGAAGGAGACCGAAAGAGAGAGATCGCCTAAGCTCAGCAAGGTGAGTCGTTGATTTCCGTTGTTGGTTTGAGTGTGTGTTGTTGTTGTTGGTTTCGGTGGTCGCGGCCATGGAGGGCCGAACCTCCATGGCCGACCTCGAGAGAACGGGAGAGATGGCAAGGGTATCTCCCTTGCCATCAAAACCCATTGGGATTCGAGCCCAACGCCTCACAAAGAAAAAAAAAAAAAAAAAAAAAAAAAAAATTTGCAGAGGCGTCTGCGAAGAAGAAGAAGAAGAAGAAGAAGAGGGGATCGGGTCGAGTCGACCCGAACCCACGCGTGGCCGGCCCGGACCGACCTGCAGACTGTGGAGGACCGGTCGACCGACCCGGTCCGACTGACCGGGTCGGGTTGACCCGGATCCACCCCAATATATATAATATATATATTTAATTATATATATTTAATTATTTAATTAATTAAACATTTTTAATATATAATAAATTCCTGAAAATAGATAAAAATATGAAAAAAATTCAGGAAAATTCCAGAAAATAGGAAAAATATATATTTGTGACCCAAATCAATAAAACTTCAATATTCCTATAAAAAGTGAAGAATTCGGGAGTCGGTCGAGGCGTTATATCGGGGTTTTACCTCGAAAAACGTGAAATCGGTAAATTAGTCTTGAACTTAATTTTGACCGATGTCGACCAATTTAGGGATGTTAAATCATTAACTTAGAATTTAAATTGATACATTTTCAACTGTTAGGGTCCTAGAGGAGCTATTACGGGGTTTGGGTGCGTACATCGACGCGACGGAAGCCGGATAGCTTAGGAATTGCTGTGTGTATGTAAGTAAACTGGTTTGAGACATTTATTTACATTTCATTCCATTTATTTATTTATTCTCAGTTATTCAAACTGAATTGCTTTTGAAATCCATATGCTATGACTTGTTCAGTTGCTCATTTTATAATATTCATAGCATACTCTGTTTTGTATATCATTGATTCTCATTCCTATACTTTGTCATGTTGATTGTTGTGTATGGAAGTCAGTGATATAGCATGCTATTAGGATAGTTTGTTTATTTTGACTCAAATCCTTTGTGCATTAGTATGCTATTACATCTTTTGGATTCCAATGCTGTGTCATTATTGAAAATGAAAGTGGTTCTTGTGGTTATGGTCATTTGATGATAGAAATTCAGCTTTCATACGGGGGTCACTAGACTTGTCGGGATGTTAGGGAATTTCTCCACTACCTTGCATGACACACGAAGTAACGTACCTCGAACGGGGTAACCGGACCTCGGGGTTTGTTGGCGCAAGAATAACTTGGGTGAACATGACGAGTTTCAAAACTCGGGTATGTTAGCAAGTATACATTCCGGTGACGACTAATTCACTTGGAATAGAAAAGGCGTAATTGCAAGTACGACCTTTTGACATTATGATATAGAGCTCGAACTTGTATTGAAATGCTATAGAAGCGAGCTCAAATTGTAGTGGACAGTGATGTGATGAAGATCGCGCGACGTAATGGACCCTAATCCATTACTACTTAACCTTGAGTCGTTTCATATTTGATTAACTCAAGTATCTCTTTGCATGATGTTTATTATTTAAATTATGCAATTTGATACTTGTTGTCGATTTGGGAATGTTGATCGATGTCTCTCGGTATTACTTAAATAAATTCATGTACTCACCGTCTAGTTTGTGACGGTGGTGCAGATCAATGTAGAGTAAAGCAGACCAGTGCAAAGAGAAGATTGGTGACTACCTCCGAGCCGGTAGAGGCCTCACTACGACATACTTTTTGTACGCGTTTGTATTCTTTTGTATTACGTTTTTATGTACATGATATGATTACGGTTGGGTCGAGTGATAGGAACTTTTGATTTGTCACATGTTATATATATCACCATTTTTGTTTATATATGCATGTGCTTATTTATTTCCTGGTTTTTCCACAATAGGTTAGGCCTTAGGATTTCATTTCCATTAGTAACTAAATAAGACTTCCGCTGAATAATTTGTTAGGAAAAGAAAAAAATTTAGCAACTCTGATTTATAGACAACCATAGGTTAGTCACTAGTAAGTAAGTAAGTTAACTGTAGGTGGTATCATAAACGGTAGGTGTGTAGGTGTTTAAATAAGGCTGACTAATTCCTTGTTAGGTCCTATAGGGGAGATTAGGGCGTAATTAAGGGATTAGGCTAGCGGTGCCCTTATTTGTAGTTGGGGCAAGTCACAGGCTTGGTATCAGAGCCAAGGTTTATAAAGCTTGGCTTACTTATATGGTTTTAGGCTATATGATACTAACACAGTTAGTATCAGCGCCATGATTTTGAGAAAACATGGCCCTAAGATTGTAGAATATGGAGTTTCTACAGTATGATACAACAACTACAATATGTAGTGAACGGCCACATTGTTCAAATTAGAAACAACTAAAAGATGTAAAAACATTGTAGAAGTTAGAAAACTTTAGTTAGATGTGGAAAACCAGATGTTCCTCGCCTAGAAACTATTAGTTGGGAAGTGAGTGAAGTGAGTTGGGGATTTAATATATTTATTATATACATGTTAATTTTGTTAGGTGTATATATGCGTTATCCACATAGTAGGATTCGCGTTCGTTCTCCATTTGCGCAATGGAGATGGCGGATTCACGCGATAGAGATGATGCTTATGCAGTAGCCTTCGATACCATCAACAGAGGATTTCGAGAGGCTTTCGATCGAGTAGGCGCTCAGGGTCGGCAAGTGGCGGATTTCATTGCACTGATGACTTCCCACTTTGCCCTACCAAGACCTCCACTGTAGACAGACGGGACCTACGACGACTACAATACCGATCGTAGTGCCGATCGTACCCGCGACATCGATACTAGCAACTCCAAAGAAGGAGACAAGGTCGACACCATCTTCCACACCCCCATTAACTGGTTCGACAACGGTAGTTCAGCTGGTGAAAGATTTCATCAGACTAAAACCTGTATATTTTGACGTTTAGAGGGAATTTGAGAAGGTTGAGAAGTGGGTCTTGTCGCAGAGAATAGAGTGGCAAAAAATACGGGAACGGACAAAAACGGGACTGGACACCTATTTTAAAAATGATAAAATTTGGTGCCCGATCCCGGTCCCGTTTTCAAAACGGGCACTATTTTTTTGTCCGGTCCCGTATGTTTGTAAAACATACGGGACCCAGTTTTGCCCGTTTTTTTTTAAAAAAATTAAATATTTTGTTTATCAATTATCTTAAAAAAAAACCCCTCAACTCCAACTACAAGTCTACAACCTAAATTAACAAAAACACAAATTAACAAAAACACAAATCAAAGCCCACAACAACAAATACCAACACCTCAATTGATCAATCGAAACAGATAAATAAGATCATCATCAAAATCACAATTAACAAAAGGCGTAGATCGAAACATACGGACGGACAAATTCCACCAAAATCGATATCGCAAACGAGAATCAACGAACGGAGTGGATTGAAATGTTGAATTTCTAGGGTTTAGTTGAGCGAGTAGAGAAAGAGAGAGAGAGAGGAGAGGGAGCACGAGAAGGGAGGTGGAAAGTGAATGAAGTCATGAACTATTCAACTAAGTCATGAACTAAATCACAATTTAGGTTTGTAGGCGGCATGCGCGTGGCGACGGCGAGCATGCGAGACTGGCGAGAGCCGGAGGAGAGGCCGAGAGGCGATCCGATGGTGGGACCGGCAAGCGAGCGCGAGACGGCGAGAAGGCGGTGGCGACCGCGAGACACCGAGATGGTGGCGACGCAGATTGTTCCGGAGGAGAGGCGGTGGAGGTGGAGACGGTGGAGACGGCGAGATGGAGCAGATGGTGAGACGGCGTGAGAGGAGATGGTGAGACCGCGGCGTGAGAGAGATGAGACGGAGAGAGATTGAGACGGTGGTCGGTGAGGCGTGAAAGAGTGAGAGATCACCGCGCGTGAGAGCGTGAGAGCGTGAGCTGCGTGAGACGGTGAGAGATCACCCGCGTGAGAGCGTGAGAGCGTGAGACAGGAGAGACCGAGAGATCACCCATGAGAGAGAGAGAGAGAACCTGGAGAGTGGAGATGGAGAAGAGGTTTTTTAGAAATTTCACGGTGAAATTACAAATATACCCTTCAAATTAATCACAAACGGCACTGTTTTTTTAAATTTTTGCCCGTGATCTCGGTCCGTATTTTTAAACGGACAAAAAATATTGCCTGAACCGTATGTTTGGCAAAAAAAAATTGCCGGTCCCGTTTAAAACGGGGCCTGATAAAACGGGTGCAAAACGGGACCGGCACATTTTGCCACCTACAGAGAAGTTACATAGAGTCTTGCAGATTGATGATAGACTCGGAGCGGAGATCTCGTCGTACACCTTGCGGCGAGATGCCGATGTGTGGTGGCGTGCGACGATAGGCTTTGAAGGAGAGTTTGAGTCTTGGGATGCCTTCAAAACTAAGTTCTATCGCGTACTTCCCACTGCGGTGATGAAGCGGTTGAGGAAGGAGTTCATGAACTTGAGACGGGGAGCGACGAGACGGTGATGAGATACCGAGATAGATACGGCTATTTGAGGCAGTTTGCTGGTGATCTTGTGAAGGAGGATGTTGATGATATGTATCATTTTGACGACGGATTGAGGCCAGATATTGGGTTTTATGTGGTCAGTTCAGGTGCGAAGACACTGGGAGAGATTTTCGAGCGTGCACTTGCTCACGAGACTTATTATATGAGCCGAGTGGCTGACGGGACACCCTTAGTACCCGCGATGACACCTGATCATATGGCAGAGTATGAACGGAGGAGACAGAAAGGCAAAGGACCGAGGAGATGGGATAGGGGTGTTCAGGGGGCAATTGTGCCTTATGTAGCATCTCCTACACCTTTGGAGACTATTGTGGGTAGACCTCCCGTGTACCACCACCGATCAGACTCGCACTTCCAGGCTCTACTACGTCTACTTTACCAGGCTTTACCGGCCCACGCGTCGACGGTATGGTGGTAGAGCGAGTAGAGGTAGAGGACGAGACGAGACGCATTCCGGACCGGGCGAGACGGACATCTGCACGAGCCCCGGGATCGGACACATGTTCGGCCGAGAGAGCGATCACTTGTTATCGATGTGGTCGGGAGGGACATATCATTCGAGAGTGTCCACGACCAATGACGGTGATTCCACCACAAATCGAGAGGTCGTCCATACGATTGCACGACTGACACAAACGCTATATACGAAACTTATTGAGGGTATGGTGTCTATTTGCGGTTATGGAGCTTATGTTTTATTTGATTCGGGTTCTACAGTTTTCTTTCATTTCTGGTCGCATAGTCAGCATGCTAGGGTTGAAACCAGTTAGTGTCGGAGTCCATTTGATTTTGAGTACGGCACTGGAGATAGAGTGTACCCTAATGCTCGGTGGAGAAATGCTCGATAGAGATCGACGGGGTCGAGTTACTGCCAGATTTCGGGGTGCTAGAATTTCTGGAATTCGATGCGTTGCTAGGGATGGATTGGCTAGCATCATATCATGCTCATATCGACTGTTTTGCGAAAACAGTAAGATTTGAGATTCCAGGGCGTCCAGTGTTCGTGTATAGTGGTAGTACACCGAGAGCCGTGAGCACTCGAGGTCGACTTGCGACTAGTGGGGAGATGGAGACTTTGGTATCGGTATATACCGTTACAGAGAGTCATGGACCGAAACTTGAAGAGATTTTGGTTGTGTGCGAGTTTCCTGGACGTGTTTCCTAAGACTTACACTGGATTACCACCACCGAGGAGATTGATTTCATTATTGAGTTGGTGCCAGGGACGAAATCGATATCTATACCACCATACCGCATGGCTCCACGAGAGTTGGAAGAATTAAGGAAACAGTTGCAAGAATTGAGCGAGAAGGGATTCATTACACCTTCGATATCACCATAGGGAGCAGGTCTGTTTGTGAAGAAGAAGGACGGTACCTTGAGACTGTGTATTGATTACGACAATTGAATAAGGTCAC
The DNA here is from genome assembly GCA_039657325.1 of Stephania cephalantha. Classification (NCBI taxonomy): domain Eukaryota; kingdom Viridiplantae; phylum Streptophyta; class Magnoliopsida; order Ranunculales; family Menispermaceae; genus Stephania; species Stephania cephalantha. The sequence goes on along the minus strand of CM077573.1, from coordinate 7,889,295 downwards.
AAATCAAGAACAAGTATCATTACCGCGTAGTGACGACTTATTCGATCAGTGAGAGGAGCTAGCTTTTTTTCTCCAAGATAGATCTACGATCAGGGTATCATCAGTTGAGGATCAGGGAGGATGATAGATACATAACAGCGTTTAGTACGAGGTATGGACACTATCAGTTCACAATCATGCCGTTTGGTTTGACTAATGCGCCTGCCATGTTTATGGAGTTGATGCATCGAGTAATGAGACCTTATATTGACCGCTTTGTGATCGTATTTATCGATGATATATTGGTGTACTCGAAGACTCGAGAAGATCACGAGCAGCACCTCAGGGAGACGTTGCAGACTTTGAGGGAGCACAGATTATATGCCAAATTTATTAAGTGTGAATTTTGGTTGTCTGAGGTTAAATTTTTGGGTCATGTAGTTGGAGCAGCAGGTATTGCGGTAGATCCAGCAAAGATTCAGGCGATTTTGGATTGGCCAATACGACGTCGATGGCGAGATTCGGAGTTTTCTGGGGTTAGCAGGCTATTACCGAAGGTTCGTGAAGGATTTTTCAAGATCGCTTCACCAATGACCAAGTTGACCCGAAAGACGTGAAGTTTCATTGGTCGGATGAATGCGAGGAAGCATTTGCTCAATCGAAGAAATTGTTGACTACCGCACCAGTGTTGATATTTCCAGAGGCCGGGAAAGGGTTTCATGGTGTACACAGATGCTTCTCGTATGGGTTTAGGTTGTGTATTGATGCAAGAGAAGGGTACAAGTGGCATATGCATCAAAGACAATGAAGATACATGAGAAGAACTACCCAACTCATGACTTAGAGTTGGCAGCGGTAGTGTTTGCTCTGAAGATATGGAGACATTATCTGTATGGAGAGAAGTTCACACTCTATACTGACCATAAGAGTTTGAAATATCTCTTCACACAGAAAGAGCTGAACATGAGACATCGCAGATGGTTAGAGTTTTTGAAATACTATGACTTTTCTCTGGAATATCATCCAGGAAAAGCAAATGTCGTTGCTGATGCACTGAGTAGAATCCCGATTGGAGATGCTGAGACTATTCGATGTCATATGACGCACGAGTATGGTTTACTCGAGGCGGCGCGAGGCCGAGTCGGATATTGCTAATGACACGGAGGTGCGATTTGTGCTCGGTGAGACTTCGAGACAAGTGTCGACTCGAGAGAGTGTTAGAGGAGCAAAAAGGCGACATACGTATCCGAGATTCGGTGAGTTAGCGCAGAGTTCGAATGTACCGATCGGGCGGAGACAACGATCGGTGTCTCGGATTTCGAGGCGGTGTGGATACCGCATGCATGCGCAGAGGCGAGAGATGAAATTCTTCAGGATTCACATCGTTCCGGTTTCACTGTTCATCCAGGAAGGACCAAAATGTATCATGATATGAAAAGACATTTTTGGTGGCCTGGGATGAAAGCGGACATATCGTAGTATATCGAGAAGCTGTGGGATCGCAACGAGTGAAGGCAGAGCATCGTAGACCTGGAGGATTACTACAGCCACTTCCCATTCCACAATGGAAGTGGGAAGACATAGCTATGGATTTTGTTCGAGGACTGCCGAGAACTGTTCATAGACATGATTCCATCTGGGTGATTGTAGACAGATTGACGAAATCTGCCCATTTCATACCCGATTACTGGCTCATTACACATTTGACCGGTGAGTGTATTGTTCGAGAGAGAGATTATCAAGCTGCATGGAGTACCTTTGACTATTACGTCAGACAGAGATGCTATGTATACGTCCAGGATGTGGCGGAGTATGCAGGAGCAATATGGTACACGCTTACAGTTTAACACAGCCTTTCACCCTCGGGGATCGATGGATGAGGCGAGAGGTTGATACAAACTCTCGAAGATATGCTCAGGGCATGTGTACTTGAGTTTGGCGGATCGTGGGAAGAGTATTTACCGTTGTGTGAATTTGCATACAACAACAGTTATCAGGCGAGCATTGAAATGACGCCATTTGAGGCGTTATATGGCAGATCGTGTCGCTCACCATCTTGTTGGGTGAGCCAGAAGATCGAAATTTGTTAGGGCTGAAATTGTTGTCGATCACACGAGAAAAGGTAAGACATTCGCCGAAGCTTAAGGGAGCCCGGGAGAGGCAAAAGAAGTATGCGAGACATGTATCGCAGCGATCTCACGTACAATGAGGGAGCTTTAGTTTATCTAAAGGTTTCTCCTCGTAAGGGTCTGTTGTCACGGCCCAATAATTAATACACGTTTAATTGTTAATTAGGACACATATGAATGACCCGTGACGTGGGACCCGCAAACAACGATACGTGTCACTACTGAGGAGATTCACTCACTTGGTGGCCGAGGTAAATGTTATATTTGTTGTGTTGTTTGCCTAGTGTATTGTATATGCGTAGACTATTATGTCATTTACGGACCGTGACGTATGCGATACATGTCACTCGAGACGAGCGGGTAAATGTTACGCGCCTCGTGTTGCGTGTAGACTATTATGTCATTTACGGGTATGCGAGATAGGCCGGAGCCTCGTAGCGTCTTGCTCGTGGGGTAAGTGTAACTAGTTGAATTTCATTTTATAAAAAAAAAAATGGAAAATGATATAAGTTAGTGGCTATAATGTGGCTACATCTAAATATTTATTAGTGGGCCTATATCGTGTACATAAAACCATAAGAGTTTGATTCGCCTCGAGATCGCATTGTGCGGGTCTCGAAAAAAAAAAAGTCAAATAGTAAGGCGGTGGAAATGAAATGGATATGCTTGGGATTGCCTCGAGATGCGTGTAGCACGAATCTCGAGGACACCAAAAGATCTTATCCTATTTGAGTGGTCGGTGAGGAAGGAAAAAATTGAAACAGAGAGAAAGAGAAGAGCGGGAGAGGAAGGAGAAAAGGAGAGAGAGAAGGAGACAGAAAGAGAGAGATCGCCTAAGCTCGGCAAGGTGAGTCGTTGATTTCCGTTGTTGGTTTGAGTGTGTGTTGTTGTTGTTGGTTTCGGTGGTCGCGACCATGGAGGCCGAACCTCCATGGCCGACCTCGAGAGAACGGGAGAGATGGCAAGGGTATCTCCTTGCCATCAAAACCCATTGGGATTCAAGCCCAACGCCTCACAAAGAAAAAAAAAAAAAAAAAAAAAATTGCGAGGCGTTGCGCCGCGAAGAAGAAGAAGAAGAAGAAGAGAGGGATCGGGTCGGGTCGACCCGACCCATGTGTGGGTCGGGTCGGACCGACCCGGACCGTGGAGGAGGGAGGACCGGGTCGACCGACCGGGGTCCGACTGGACCGGGTCGGGTTGACCCGATCCACCCCAATATATATAATATATATATTTAATTATATATATTTAATTATTTAATTAATTAAACATTTTTAATATATAATAAATTCATGAAAATAGATAAAAATATGAAAAAAATTCAGGAAAATTCCGGAAAATAGGAAAAATATATATTTGTGACCCAAATCAATAAAACTTCAATATTCCTATAAAAAGTGAAGAATTCGGGAGTCGGTCGAGGCGTTATATCGGGGTTTTACCTCGAAAAACGTGAAATCGGTAAATTAGTCTTGAACTTAATTTTGACCGATGTCGACCAATTTAGGGATGTTAAATCATTAACTTAGAATTTAAATTGATACATTTTCAACTGTTAGGGTCCTAGATGAGCTATTACGGGGTTTGGGTGCGTACATCGACGCGACGGAGCGGATAGCTTAGGAATTCTTTGTGTGTATGTAAGTAAACTGGTTTGAGACATTTATTTACATTTCATTCCATTTATTTATTTATTCTCGTTATTCAAACTGAATTGCTTTTGAAATCCATATGCTATGACTTGTTCAGTTGCTCATTTTATAATATTCATAGCATACTCTGTTTTGTATATCATTGATTCTCATTCCTATACTTTGTCATGTTGATTGTTGTGTATGGAAGTCAGTGATATAGCATGCTATTAGGATAGTTTGTTTATTTTGACTCAAATCCTTTGTGCATTAGTATGCTATTACATCTTTTGGATTCCAATGTTTGTGTCATTATTGAAAATGAAAGTGGTTCTTGTGGTTAGGGTCATTTGATGATAGAAATTCAGAACTTTCATACGGGGTCACTAGACTTGTCGGGATGTTAGGGAATTTCTCCACTACCTTGCATGACACACGAAGTAACGTACCTCGAACGGGGTAACCTGGACCTCGGGGTTTGTTGGCGCAAGAATAACTTGGGTGAACATGACGAGTTTCAAAACTCGGGTATGTTAGCAAGTATACATTCGGTGACGACTAATTCACTTGGAATAGAAAAGGCGTAATTGCAAGTACGACCTTTTGACATTATGATATAGAGCTCGAACTTGTATTGAAATGCTATAGAGCGAGCTCAAATTGTAGTGGACAGTGATGTGATGAAGATCGCGGTACGACGGACCTAATCCATTACTACTTAACCTTGAGTCGTTTCATATTTGATTAACTCAAGTATCTCTTTGCATGATGTTTATTATTTAAATTATGCAATTTGATACTTGTTGCCGATTTGGGAATGTTGATCGATGTCTCTCGATATTACTTAAATAAATTCATGTACTCACCGTCTAGTTTGTGACGGTGGGTGCGATCAATGAAATGAAGAGACCAGGCAAAGAGAAGATTGGTGACTACCTCTGAGCCGATAGAGGCCTGCTACGACATACTTTTGTACGTTTTGTATTCTTTTGTATTACGTTTTTATGTACATGATATGATTACGGTTGGGTCGAGTGATAGGAACTTTTGATTTGTCACATGTTATATATATCACCATTTTTGTTTATATATGCATGTGCTTATTTATTTCCTGGTTTTTCCACAATAGGTTAGGCCTTAGGATTTCATTTCCATTAGTAACTAAATAAGACTTCCGCTGAGAATAATTTGTTAGGAAAAGAAAAAAATTAGCAACTCTGATTTATAGACAACCATAGGTTAGTCACTAGTAAGTAAGTAAGTTAACTGTAGGTGGTATCATAAACGGTAGGTGTGTAGGTGTTTAAATAAGGCTGACTAATTCCTTGTTAGGTCCTATAGGGGAGATTAGGGCGTAATTAAGGGATTAGGCCGGGCGGTGCCCTTATTTGTAGTTGGGGCCGTCACACTTATGTCGATACCAGGGATAATGGAGTTATGCACCCGATGGCCTTCTACTGTGGCACATTGAAGTACATGGATGTGGTGGAGCCCTACCATCCAAAGAGGATTCTGAGATAGTTTGGCCATGTGCAATCTATACCTGACCCTCCGTACCGCCCATTGAAAGCAGTCTGAGGCCCATCTGCACTTAAATACTCTGTTAGGTATGGGTTCCAATAAGACAATCGGGAGCGTTGGCATAACCATTTGTTGGCCCCTGAAGTTCGCGGCGAAAAGAAGCAGTTTGAGTTCTTAGCTACACACGATTATTTACCTTGGTTCCTGAAAGTGTCACACTCGGTGATCGAGAACCCGATCCATAAAGATGAAAACTTTGTAGGCACAACTATCAATGACAATGAGCTATTGGAGGTATGGTAACTATTTTAGGTTTTATGTTGATGTGTGCAACATGAATTGTGTTGTAATTGTAAACATTAACTCATTTGTTTCATCTTCAACAGTGGAATAGGTGTGTGTTGGACGCGACATTACTGAAAAAACAAAATATCTCAGTCCAATAGATTCTGCTGTGGGCACAAACTGTAACTCTGTATATATAGGTGTTGTGGGCACATACAGGCTGCCTGTCTTGGCACAAATGTAGTAACAATCTGTCCAGCAGATTTTGCTGTGGCCACAAACAGTAGCCTTGTATATATAAGTGTTATGGGCACAGATACAGGTTGTCTGTCTTGGCGTAAATGAAAAACAACAAGAAAAATAAATTTCAGTAAATAAATGACACATAAGAATTGTTTACGCAGTTCGGACCTCGCGTCCTATGTCTGCGGGGCCACGCCCAGATGTAAAATGCACTAAGTAAGAAATATGATTACATATTTACATAAAACTCCTAACTAGTGATCCCTTACCTAGCTAGTGATCCCTTACCAAGTTCTATTATACTAATCACTCCCCCTTACATTTTGCACTTACACAAAATCTCAAGTCCCCTTGGTGTTCGAGATCCCCTCGGTGTTTTAGCTATGTCCCTTTGACCTTTGTGTATAAAAACTAAAGAGAATCATGTTCTCTATCTCACATGAATGCAAAGAATACTTGGTGTGTGAAAATCGATGACTTTACATTTGTGATTACATTACTATTTATAAAGAAGGTTCAAGAAGGATTCAATTTGGTATTCCTTCCCTTCAATGAATTTGCCCAATATCTTTCTTTTCTTTTATTCACTTAGGAAAGAATTTGATTGCTAGAATCTCGAGTTTCCTAATCTCTTATCCCTTTTGAAATACACAATCAGAGCATGGGCTTACTTTTCTTGTTTAGTAGATGCTTGCCATTTTTGTAGATTCACGAGATTCTTTTCGTGATCTCCAAAGATCTTGGTGAGTGGTGCATATATTCTCCAGGCCTATATGGCGATATCCTGAGAAAGCTACACAAGGAAACAACTGAATAGACCATTATTGATACAATGTATTTCATTGAAAAATGTCACTTAAAGTGTGGCACACAATGACAACGTCTAGGGACTTTATGTCTTAACAATCTCCCCATTTGTTATTTGTGTGTCATAACTTAGTATATGGATTAGATATGCAACAAGTGTGCAAATATAATGTTAGAGAAATACAGTCATGACATAACAAGAATGATAAGCATTAGTGTAAATATTAATAAAAATCTTGAATTTTGAGATATATATAAAATTGGAGTTCAAACATGAAATATTAGTAATTAACCAAAAGTTATTAATGAGCCAAAAACATTAAGCTAGTGTTACCCCCCCTATATATAAGCCTAGTTCTCCCCCTTCTTGGACACAGAAAAATAATGGTGCTCTGGGGAGATATCATCTAACAATTAAGAAAACACAGTCGATGCAAAGGGATGATAAAAAAACAACTTATATGTTGGACAACTATCATATCAAAAGCTACAAACTTCATACCAGTAGTAAGAGCAACATAAATATAAATGTTATAAAATAGTTGTAGCATGAAATAGTTTTGAAGCAATAGGGGATGCATATAAAACCTTATACTTACATTAACTCCCCATAAAGTTCATTATTACCTTCAAAGAAATTAATTGTGGGCATAGACAGTGGCTCTAGAATTGACATATGTAGACAAAAGTTTGTGAGCACAGATGCAGACGGAAGTCTATGCAAATGCGAGTTGATTGTTTGTAGACACAGAGGTTGTGGCATTCTAAGGAAGTTTATCTTCATTTTTACCAAACCTTTTCACATGTTCCTTAGCATAAAACAAAACAAAAAAAATTGCAAAAATAAAGAAAATAACTGAGTTTTAACGTTATACCGCAATTAGATGAGATTCCTTAGAAGATTTATGATAGTTTACATGCCCAAGTTTTTAGTGCCAAGGTTCAATCTGATCGGGTATGCTGTGGGCACAAATGTTTTGGACAAAGCTATGTCCACAGAGTTAAGAATCTTGCAATAGGTAGCAGTTGTTACATGATCGCATGCCTCTCATGATGCATTGTCCTTGATGATCGAGAACCCTGAAGTCTTTTTTTGGTAAACTTGACTCTTAAATTCTGGTCACGGAATTGACTAATGCTTAGCAAATTTATCTTTAAGTCTTCAACATGACGTACATCAGCTAGCAAAGGTAACCCTGCAACATGTAAAGTTCCTTTCCCAACTACTTTGCGTCGATCTCCATCACCAAAGGTTACATGTCTTCCTTAAAAGGGTTGATAATAAGAGAGAAATGAGATATTACCCGTCATGTGCTTGGAGCATCCACTATCAAAATACCAATCTACTGATGAAGTAGATTTTAGAGAAACATGGGCTACATTGTAGTGCATGCTATTTTTAGGCACCCATTTTTGCTGATGTCATGATCTTGTATAAGTTTTCCTTGGAACATTACTCCTCTTAGTGATTGACCTCTATCGTCTTGCTATATCCCGATGCATTTTGAAGCACCGTGGTCGTATATGCCCTTTTATTCAACAGTAATAGCATATTGGCCTGAATTGACGTAGAGGATTTTCATCCCCTTATCTGATGTCGTTTCCTTTAGTAAAAGGAATTGCTTCATTTCGTCGTGTGGATATGGAAGCCTCGTTGGTGAAGCCAAGTCCTTTGTGATCTTGAGATCCTTTTCCCATATTTAATATATCATCTAATTTGGTTTTTCCTTTGTTAAGTTGTTTTATTGTATCTTCTGAATTATTGAGTGTCTTTTGTACACTTTGCAACTCTTTTTTAGCGGCTTCAAGTTGTTGTTGGAGATTTGTAACTTTTTTGAACAAAAAATGTTTTTGTCAACCGCCTCTGACCACTTCTCGTATATTTCCTTATATACCTCTTTTATATCTGTAATATTGACGGAGTTAGAATCTGTAACGGCCGAGTTTTAATTACGCCATTAATATGAAGTATTTTCAAATGTGGACGCCAGCTCAACATCTCATGGACCCCACCGTTAGGACCGGGCACGCTTGAGATATGTATATAGTTAGTTTTGTGTGTTTTTTGCATGATTTGCGATGCTTATGCTTAATTATGTTGAATTGTATTGCAATATGTGTATTTATATTGCTATTGTTCGTGCAAGATAATGTGATGGTATTCGCCTCGATTAACGTGTAGACGCGGGTACCGGGTAGGCGGATGGCAGTACACTAGGTTAGAAAATAATGCACACATGATAAATGAATAAAATACATTAAATAACTAATATAAAACGTCGTTTAGACCTTTAATGGCGTGAGTGTACGCAAATGATACGCGTCGCGGCGCGGAACCGAGTATCGAACGCCCGAGGGTTTAGTATATGGGATTGAAGGAGGATAAGATCAAGTGACAAAGTCACCAATCTAAGTCACCTTAAATGGACTTTTTGACCTTATTTCAACCATCCAAGTGGTCCTTAGGATCTACACACACATTAGATGACAAAAAGACTATAAAAGTAAAAAAAATATCTCATTTCACCACTTTTTCTCACTCCTATCTCATTTTGGACGAAAATTTGGAGGATTTTGGTGAATTTCAAGTGAAGATTTGGAGGTTCATACGACGAGCAATCGACAATCCAAGGTGAGATTCACGTTCTCCTGGTCATTCTTTACATTTCGAGTATGGATTTTCAGGTTTTGACATGGATTTTGGATATGCGAGTTAGCTCACTGGTTTTGGGGTTTTTGCTATGATTTTTAAGTTAGATGAAAGCAATTATTATGGTATTAGATGTTGTGGGTGGTGGTGTTGAAGTTGTGGAGTTTTTTCGGGGTTTCATTGAGTTTTATTAGGGTTTCATCAAGTTTTTTGGGGTTTTGGTTTGAATTTTGGATGAGTTTTAACGTTGTTTGAACATGCTCTATGGTAGTTTTGGTGAACCATAAGGGATTGGATCGACTTCGGGTCGCGAAGTTAGAGCCGGGGTTCCGAAAAAACCCTAGGGAGCACCCCGTAGGAAGGGTACCGTGAGTGGCGCCGTGACTTTCACGGCACCACTTGCGACGCCGTTTCGCCTGGAATAAAAAAAAACACTTTTTCAAATTTGGGTTTCGATTCAGTTAATTGAGGGCCTATCCCGGGTATAATATGAATTAATATGATGGATTTAATACTTTAATGTGAATTTGGGAAATTCTCAAATTTGGAAAATTGATAAATTAATGAATATTAGGTACTTAGATTTGATCTACAAGTTTGGGGCACGCATTTGGAGGCATAGAGATCGTTTTTGTATTAGTGGAACGCGGTTTGAGGTGTGTAGTAACCCAATTGAAATTCTCTCGAGTATTTATTTATTTATTTCCTTATTTGTCTTCCATTCAGTTATTTCATTATTCCTTTCTGGTATGTTTATATGGACGATTTGGTTGAGCGCGCTCCCACTGGGCCATTATGTGTGTATGTCCATTGGACCATAGCACGTGTCACCCGGGGTCTCGATAAATAGTTCCACCCGAGGATCTTTTCGGTGCGCGTGTCGGTGCGCCGTGGGACCACGCCGCCATCGAGAGGGCCGGAGACTGGCCATGCTGGAGTGTGACTCGCTGACAGTGCTCGCGGGAGAGTCCGAAGTATGGTGCTAGCCTGACTTAAGTTGTAGACGCACATTTTGAGTTTGTCTATTATGTATTCATGTGATGAACACAGTTGTTGTTTTCATTTTCTGTATGTTTATTTAAGAGCTTTATTCAAATTCATGTATTTTATTTCTATAAATGCTTATTGAATTTCCTTAGGATTACTCACTCTGAACTCGCCATCTGTTTTGTTGTGATGGCTTGAGTGCAGACCCCGGTATGAGTTGAGGCAAGGGGAAGCTTGAGGACTACCTGTGACAGACTACATCTTCTCTCGTACGTTTGTATATGTTTATATTTACTTTTGGGATACGGGATACATTGTGAGCTACCCATGACTTGTATATTGGCTTATTTTGAGGATTTTGGTCATCTTTCTGATTATGATGTTTGTATTATGGGTTTTTTCCACATTAGGTTGATGCTCATAAGACTTGAATTTATTTGATTACTGCTTTATCAAGTCTAATAAGTCTTTCGCTATAATCTGATTGTTAAAAATGATCTTAACATGTGAATTGAGTCCAATGGGCTAACTTGTAACTTTTCATGACGTAAGGTTGTCAAGTATTGGGTTTTGAATGAAGTTGTGTAGGTTAATGGCACATGGGTACAACTAGGCCTGACGTGGCAAGGTTGTGGGCTCGTGTTGGCACCCGTGGCGGGCCTCAAAACTTGGGACCGCTACAAAATCTAAATCAGATTCATAGTTAGGAAGCATTACCTCTTCTGTGAGCACATGTTGAATGTTTGTAGAGTTAGTGGGCACAGATGCTGAATGAATGATCTGGGCAGTATAAGCAATTAATTCAGTAGTTGGGTTCTCATCATAAATACAAAAATCTGATATGGAATCGAACGCAACATGATTGCTCTTATTGCTTTCATTATCTGATTCAGAATCACTCAATGTTGTGTTAATAGACTTTCCATTTTTCTTTATGAAATTCGGACATTCAGATTGATAATGTCCAAACTCTTCACATTCTCGGCATTAAATTGTTTTGTTCTTTCTTTCACTAGCCATGTTCTGTTTAGGGTCACTAAACTTGTTATCGTGTACCTTGTTGTATAATTTGTTATACTTTCTAGTGAGTAAAGCAAACTCACTTTCCTCGGCTTGATCTTCCTTGAGGTATTGTGCAGCAACTTTGAAAGCAATTTCCCATTGTTTTTTTACTTTGGTTTAGGTGTATTTTATATATTGTGAGAAATCTCGTCAACTCATCAAACTACAAGTCCTTCAATCCTTTTTGTTTCCTGAATGGCTGCCATTTTTACATCAAATTTTGGTGGTAATGATTTGATGGATTTTTCCTCAATTTTGCGATTTGAATATTTTTTGCCGAGCTGTTGGGCCCTTGAGCTTTGCTATATATTTTGCTACAAATTCATCGTCAGTCATTCTTAGAGCTTCAAATTGAGAGGCAAGAATTACCTTTTTAAAATCTCTAACATCTTCATTTCCCTCAAAGACATTTTGAAGGATTGTCCAGACGTCTTTGGCTATCTTGCATGATGAAATCAGTTTTAAGTGATCTTGATGTACCCCACTGAAGATTGCATTCAAGGCTTTTGCATTAGCAAGGAGAAGTCGTTCTTCAGCATCAGTCCGATCATTCATGTCTTTGGGTTTGTCATCAACTTCAAGAAATTTGTATCATTTTTCTATTGCACTTTATGCTTTCACATCAAGTGACAATATAAAGCCCTTCATTCTTGACTTCTAGTAAGTGTAGTTTGAGTAAGTGATTAATGGAGGTTAGTGGTTAAAACTCCTTCAGGTTGATCAGATTGGAGAGGATGACACATTGCTCTTGTTTAGGATTTGCCTTCTTTGACGCAATGAAGAGTATAAGCGTTAAGCTTTGATACCAAATGTAAAAATACAATATCTCAGTCCAACAGATTTTGTTGTGGGCACAGACTGTAGCTCTGTATATATAGGTGTTGTGGGTACAGATACAGGCTGCCTGTCTTGGCAAAAATGTAGTAACAATATGTCCAACAGATTTTGTCGTGGCCACAGACAATAGCCATGTATATATAAGTGTTGTGTACATATATACGGGTTGTCTGTCTTGGCGTAAGTGAAAAACAACAAGAACAATAATTGCAGTAAATAAATGACACATGAGAATTGTTTACGCAGTTCGAACCTCCCGTCCTAATTCTGCGGGGCCACGCCCAGGTGTAAAATGCACTAAGTAAGAAATATAATTACAAATTTACATAGAACTCCTAACTAGTGATCCCTCACCAAGTTCTATTATACTAATCACTCCCCCTTACACTTTGCACTTACCCAAAATTCCAAGTCCCCTTGGTGTCCGAGATCCCATCGGTGTTTCGGCTAAGTCCCCTTAGCCTTGTGTGTATAAAAACTAAAGAGAATCGTGTTCTCTATCTCACATGAATGCAAAGAATACTTGGTATGTGAAAATCGATGACTTTACATTTGCGATTACATTACTATTTATAAAGAAGGTTCAAGAAGTATTCGATTTCGTCTTCCTTCCCTTCAATGTTCAATGAAGTTGCCTAATATTTTTCTTTCCTTTTGTTCACTTAGGAAAGAGTTTGATTGCTTGAATCTCGAGTTTCCTTATCTCTTATCATGTTTGAAATACACAATCAAAACATGGGCTTACTTTCCTTGTTTAGTAGATGATTGCCATTCTTTGTAGATTCACGAGATTCTTTTCGTGATCTCCAAAGATCTTGGTGAGTGGTGCATATATTCTCCGGGCCTATGTGGCGATATCCTGGGCAAAGCTACACAAGGAAACAATTGAATGGACCATTAATGATATAATGTATTTCATTGAAAAACGTCATTTAAGGTGTGACACACAATGACAAAGTCTAGGGACTTTATGTTTTAACAATTACGATGGTTGGACTCCCCACTGGAGTTGCGTACTTTAGAGTCTGCAAAAAAATGGCGAGTGATGTCGTAAATTTCCTGTCAAGGAGGAGTCTCGGTCCTACCACCACCACCACCACCACCACCACTACCACCGCCGCTACCACCGCCGCCACCGACACAACAACCCCTACCCAACCAGCCCCTAAGCACTCCCAGCACGACAACACTTTATCCCAGCTAATGCTCCACTGCCACCGATCGATGCTCGCCCCCCAAAGAGAATGCTTGGCAATGAATACACTAGGAAGTATTTGAAGAAGCCAAAGCAATTAGGGACTTTCAAGTACTTAGTCAATGTTAGTGACTATGTTGTATTGTTGTACTTTGTGTTTGATCTTAGAACTTGTATTGTTGTAATTTATGTTGTATTTTAGAATTTGTGTTGCAATGATGTTGTTGTTTGAATGTTTTACTGTTGATGTGAATGTTTGCTAAATTCATTAATGTTAATCTATTGTGTATGTTCTGGTGTTAATGTTTGTCAATTGATGTGAATGTTATTCAGTTGGCCATGTGATAATATGAATTCGGGTTTAAAATGAAGACCTTGAAATATTCAGAACACAGTCTCGGTCCTTCAGGTTTGAGATTGGTTAGTAAATCTCGGTCCTTCAGGTTTGAGATTGGTTAGTAAATCTCGGTCCCTCAGGTCTGTAATCGTTTACATAATTACGGACACGTGTCACCAAGAAATACATTTAACATCATTTTAAACCATCCAGGGGATACTTTCGCTCGTACAGTTCCGAGAAGTTTGTCATGTTCTCGGTTATCAATGACCAAAATTGGGCTATTACTCAAGTAGAATACTACCGAGTTGTATATTCAATGGATTGTTTCATCTTGTTTCGGTTAGACGTGTCCGAAATAATCAGTTGATTCTTTGTAACTGGTAACCGAGATGATTGTACCATATGTAATTTGGTTTTGTCTCAGTATGCAGTAACCGAGATCATGCTAATAGTTTTGGTTATTGCATGGAGAGATTTTGGGTACGCTCTCGAACTTGAAGAACCGAGTTTCGGTTCTGGTATAATTTGAAAAAAAATGCAACCAAATCAGAAATAAAATTACCCTTTCACCAACGCTCGTAAACGAACAACAAATAATTCATGTTTTTGGACAATAGTGTTGTAATATAGTAAGTAATGACATAAACAATAATGTAAACTGCACTAAAACACTCTTTTTACAATCAATGTTCTTAAGGAAAAACTAAGTCTACTACGGAAGGCGTGCCTAGCTAAGAAGTTATACCGGCATAATTTCTTGAATTATAAATCCATCACGCCAACCTTTAGCGCACTCCTCGGCGTACCTTTCCCACGATAGATATAATGATGGAAGCGGTGCATTCAAATTCAACTTCACCTGTCAAATAAAAAGTACAACAAAGAAGTCATTATCATACAAGTCAAAGTTGAAAAAAAAACCATAATGAAAAAACTAATGTGTGAATTAATGTACGAATGTACCCTAACCCAATGGATGTTCCTATCATTAATCATGTCAATGATAAGCCGACTATCGAAAGATGGCGGTGGGACATAACATAGAGGAAGAAATGTCGAGCAACTATCATGCGAGAGGTTTACTAGAATGAGGTTAAAAGCCATTGATATTAACAGCCTCATGTCCCGAAGTGTCAACCATTCATCAAAAGAGGCACCGACCCGATCATCCGAACAATACACGACAATCTTCACCTTCTCATAACTCGTTCCAAGTACTTCCCGCCAAAGAGTTTCATACCTCATTATCTCATCAAACATCTTTCTACGTACTTTAGGCCCTACTTTATTTTGCTTCTTCCTCAAACTAGATGCTTCTTCTTTCGATAGTACATACTAAAACACGATTGGCAATCTTGTCATCGAAGTATCTTCTTCATCGAGTTTCCTCTTTGATGCTTTCTTCTTTCCTTTATTAATCGAACTTCCAATCGTAGACCCAGGTGTCCTTCCCTTTATCTTTATTTTTGTAGGTGGGACAACCCCTTATGTGGATGAAGGCCGACTAATCTCTCCGAGCTGCTAAAAAATCCTGATGTGATCGTCCTCGTCAGTGCAAGCATGAAACTTTTCCAACACTCTTTGAATCTCATCATTCACATTGTATCCGACCTGATCCACAATATTATATGGTATCATACTCAACTTTCGCCAGTATAGATGAATGTTCTCGAGTGGGATGAGTGAACCGACCAATTTTTAGAAGTTTATCTCGTGTGCACAAGGAAGACCATGCGTGGAATGTATCTCACATCCACAACGAGTAAAGTCATGTTCAACGTCCTCTCCACTTTCTTATTTATCTCTAATTAACTTAAGCGCCCTTTGAGAGACATATCCACGCAACCGGTGATACAAACCATTAACATATTCATGTTGCACCACATTCGAGCTGAGCTCAAATGATGCCTTGATGTTATTATGTTGGATCCTAAGAAAACCATCTACCGAACCCCACAAAGTCTCAAAATTTGTCTGACTATTGTCAAGATGTAGCTTCAAAGTAGAATGCGCAGACTCAACCCTCTGCGTCGTTGTTCCCCAAAGTGCATATTTCGATCTGTCCATGCCGATACAAATTTTTCCTTGTAGTTTTTCACCCATGTGTTATCCAAGTAATCAATGAGATCCTTCACAGTTCCGAACTTACACCATAAGTCATTCATCCTAAGTTCAAATGATATCTTCAAACATCTTCTTATTCATGGCCAATACTACTTTGTTGATGTGCCAAGAGCAAAGAAGGTGAAACGATGTTGGAAATACTTCTTTAATAGCATTAATCAGGTCTAATTCTCTATCTATAACAATCACGCCAGTTTTAGGCCACCCGTCCAATATGGATCTCAAGTTCTCAAATGCTCAAACATAATTGGCATTAGTCTCCGATGATATGAAAGCAAACCCAACTGAGAACGTCAAATGCGTCGAAGTGATTCCAACTATCTCCATTAACGACATCAGATACATATTAGTTTTGTATGTGCAATCCATTAGAAGAACCAACGGGAAACACTTTAGCAACTTGATTGAATTAGGATGTGACCAAAATAAGTCAGTCACGACATTCATCTCGGGATGCTTCATATGCCACAACATCCCCTTATTCTTCTCCAATATGTTCAATAGTTGTTGCATTTGAGTTCCCCCACCCGCATCCACAATTCGATATTTTTTTCGTGCATTGTATATTGTCTGCATGGTCGAAACATTATTTACATCCTTTTGCTTCAACGTGTTGATAATATTTCTTGGTTTCACATTCCCCTTAATCATTTGCACCACAACCACCTTCTCACTCGTATCCAATTTTTCTACAAATGAGTGGTCGTCCAAGTTGTTGGTGGGGTCGTGATTGTGCCTCCCACATACGACATTGACGTACCATAAAGAATTCATTTCCTTGATGTTAATAAGGAAATGACACCCACATTTCTTCGTACCAGTTTGAGTCCTTATATTTTCCTCCTCCTCTTCGGTTCTTGATTTCAAAACAAGTTTTGCGGCTTTGACTTTCTCTAGTCTTTGTGACATTCCCCTAAATGTATCGGACCGCTTACATGCAAGTCCTATGCGCTTAATCCTTCCGACATCAGAGTGTTTCGTTACTAACACAAACTTGTGCGCACGACCAATCATTTGAAGCCACGAAATAATCGCTTCTCTAGATGGGAATGGCCTATAAAGAGTGAAAGCATCCTTGTAGTCTGGAAATAACGTGGAAACCGACATTACCTGCAACACGAACATTGAACCATAAGGACTCATTACCAAGACACAGTAGATTCACCAAAAAACAAAAAATACACAGTCTCGGTAGTACAGGTCCGAGACTTAATAATAAGTTTCGGTTAAGGCCAACCGACTGAAAACATCCAAGTAACATTGATCATATCAATTCACATGGACTTGGCCATTATCACTCTATCATATCGAGGAATCCCCTGATATCTCTCTCTATACGAGAGGGACAAAGTCTATATCGATTTCACACATTATTCACATGGTAACCAATCACATATCGAGAGATCCCCTGGTATCCCTCTATCTATAATCATACGATTAAATACAACGTCTGATTGTGTCAAATCATTATGATCGTAATGTTAAAGTCTCTAGTAATCTCAAGTCAGAGGATTAAATGATATACCTATCATGAGTAACACCTATGACTTAATCTATGTGGTGTTCTCATAGCGGGTCGGTCATATACCATGTTCCATAACATGCACTCATGATCTTGATTCATATCCTTGTACGTATAATCATCATATGACCATCAATTAAAACTCACACTAGTTTTAATTCATTATAGTTCTCACTATAATAACCGGCTAGGGATATTTAGGGTATTTCAGTAAACATCCATAGATCTTATTATAATGTAAACATGTAAACCAGTTATAATATTAAACATCGAATGCAATATTTCATTTTATTAACCAAAATCATATTAGAAACAATGTTCACAAGATTGACCTATGGCACATGCCCCAACAGACCCCTCGTTGGCGTATTGGCCCTATTAGTTCTCCGTTAAAATTAACCTGAAACTCAATTGTAAATACCACTAACATTACCAACTCCACCCAGTTTTCTGCAAAGCCTAGCTTCAACAAAATGTTATCAAGAAAAAACAATTCCACTCCGTCGTAAGCTTTACTTATATCCATCTTCAGTGCGGCATTACCTTGCTTCCCCTCTTGTTGCATTTCATCCCATGTAACAACTCAAAATCTATAAAGACATTATCAATAATTAACTTGTTTGGCACAAAAATGGGTTAATGATTTGAAATTATATGCTGCAAGTAATCCTTCAATCTATTCGCCATTACTTTTGCCATTAATTTGTAAATCACATTGCACAATGAGATTAGATGAAACTTTTTCATGTTAGATGGGTTCTCAGATTTGGGAAACAAAACAATGGTCGTATCACTCACTCCTTTGGGTATGCTCAAATTTTCCATCCAACTTCGACATTGCATAAAGATGTCTTCTCCCACTACGTCCCAACTTCTTTGAAAGAAAGCCGGGTTGAAATCATCCAGACCCGGTGCTTTGTCGGGATTCATTTGGAACAACGCCTCCTTGATAGGAAAGCATTCATTTCTTCTGAAACTTTGGCCTGAACTACTGATAGGACCGGTTCTTGATCTGTCACTGATGAAGTGAATAAATTGTGAAAATATCAACTACTAAAAGCTTTACTGTTTCCTGGTCCTCCACTTGATTCTCTGCATCATTACAAAGAAAAGAAATAGTGTTTAGTCTTTGTCGTTGCGTTGCCGATGCATGAAAATATTTGGTGTTCTAGTCTCCTTCTTGTAACCACAACATTCTTGAACGATGTCCAATATGTTTCTTCATGCTCAAGCAAAGCACCAAGCTCAACCTTTGCTTCCTTCATTCTTGCACCATTTCGATTGTCCGCAATTTTTCGAAGATTTTCGATCTCACTCTTCTGGCCCTTAATTCAAGTAGGAAAATTGCCAGTTTTATTGGTGCCTCATGCTTGTAGCGCTGTAGCACAATTGCCTATGCAATCGACGACATTCAAAACTTGATTCCGACTTCATGAATCTCCTACTATCTCCTTGAAGCCTTCCTCTTTCAACCATGTATTTTCAGATTTGAAGCGGTGGTAGTTGTGTCTTCTTGTTGTAGCTTCAAATTTCAACAGAATCGGACTATGATTTGAAGTAGGGGCGGTTAAGTTAAAAAGCCCAACATTTGGGTATAAGTTCGACCATGAATCTGTGACCATTGCATGATCAAGGCACTCCTCTATGAAATTCGTAGTGCCCCTCCTTATTTCGCAAGTAAATTGATGGCCAATTAAAGGAACATCATTGCGCCCACAGCCCGCAATAGCCTCGTGGAATCCTTGAAGCCATCCTTCATATCTTGTTGGACAGCCTCTTTTATCTTCTTTTGAAAGCAAGTCATTATAGTCTCCTATCATGCACCACGGTAATCTTGAGGACTGTGACAATGCACGAATAAATTTCCATGCACCACGTCTCCTTCCACTTTCAGGAAACCCGTAATACCCTGTTAATATCCACTCACGCCTATGTTCCCTAATCACGAGGTTAATATGATTGTTTAAGAAACCCACAAGCATGCAAATGTTTTTTTTTTTGTTTCCACAAAACAACAATACATCATCCTTTACCAATTTTGTCCACCACAAAATAATCGTCAAACTTTATTTTATTTTTTATTTCAACTATTTTTTGAATCAATATACAAAGTCTCCATAAGAAAAACTAAATCTGGATTATTCACTTTAATAAAATCTACTAGTGCAAATACTGTCCGAGGGTTACCGAGTCCTCAACAGTTCCAACTAAGGCAACTCATTGGCCTTGGTACGCCTGCCTTGCAGGTCTCGCTACTGAGTCGATCTCGGCTTCATCGAGATTAGTGCTAGGTGTGCTTCCAAAGTCTGCACCTAACTTGTTGGCCACTTGATGGGCCTCCGCTACCTCCCGTTTTGGTAGGCTTACTTCTGGTGTTTTTCAAAAAATAAGGTGGCTTTACTTTTTTATTCACCAAATAGTGGGGCTTACTTTAAAATTTCAAAACTAATGTATAACTCCTTTTCAAAAGAGCTATTGATGATGAGGTGGCATGCATCGTTGGTGAGGTGGAAGACACTTGTATGAATAGCTCCTTTTGAAAATGAGTTAACTATATAAAATATTAAACTCTATGAATGACTCCTTTTGAAAATGAGCTATTTGTTCAACTCAAATATCACACATCGAGGTGGAGAATCCATGCAAACGACACGTGCATATCGAGATGGACAACCCGCGTCACTCGCGTATCTCGAGGTAGACAACTCATGTAAACGATACGCACACATATCGACGTGGACAACCCATGCAAACGTCACGCATGTATGTTGAGGTGGAGAATTCATGCAAATGTCAGGCACGTCTGTCGAGGTGGGCGACTCATGCAACATTGTGCAACTCATGCAACCTATTGCAATCCATGCAAACCTCACGCACGTATCTCGAGGTGGACAACTCATACAACCTCGCCTAATCCATGCAAACAATGCAAAGGTCACGCACGTATTTCAAGGTGGACACCACATGTAACCTCGTAAAATCCAAGTAAATCATGCAAACGACTCGCACGTGTCTCGAGGTGGTAAAGCCAATGCAAACGTCACACACGTATCTCGTGGTTGACAACACTTGGAAACGCCACGCACGTATGTCGAGGTGGGCGAGCAATGCATCTTCGTGCAAACCATTCAAATGTCACACACATATCTCAAAGTGTGGACAACTCATGCAACTTCGTGCAATCCATGCAAACCATACGAATGTGAAAGCATATATTTCGAGGTAGACAACCCATGCAACCTGCTGCAGTCCATGCAAACCATCCAAACGTCATGCACGTAACTCGAGGTGGATAACTAATGCAAACGACATACACGTATCTCAAGGTGGACAATCCATGCAAACGTCATGCACGTATCTCGAGGGGACAACCCATGCATATCCACTACAGACTATGCACCCCATGCAAACGTCACACACGTATCGCGAGGCGGACAACCCGTGCAACCTATAGTAACCATGCAACTCATCCTTTAAACTTTTGTCTTTCCCACGTGGACATCACACGTGTATGTCCACGTGTACCGGGAAACAAGAATATAACGCCTTTTGAAAATGTGCTATTCTTGTTTGTCTTTTCCACGTGGACATCCTATGTGGACACCCAATACTATTTACACGAATAGCGCATTCGGAGAATGCGCTATTTGTGTGAATCGGCCCCAACCAATCCACGTGGATTGATATATCCAAATAACACGAATAACGCTTTTCAAAAGGCATTATTCGTATTATTTGTCCAACGTGGATCGAATACATGAATAACGCCTTTTGAAAAGGCGTTATTCATGTGTCCACGTAGGCCGAAAACTTTTCCTCCTCTGATAGCGCATTTTCAAAAGGCGATATAACTTATATCAAGAATAAAAAAACGCACACTTGTTTTGCTCATTTAAACTAATTTTTACTGTACTTGTGTAATTTTTTCCTTACTTCTTGGGTTTTTTTTTTTTTTTTTTTCCATTCTTCTACTAATTCAAGCTCAATTTCCTCACTTTTCGCTATTGCCAGCTACCCATTTTGAATTTCCCCCGGTATCACACCGTTTCCATTTTGCGAAGATCCTACCTTAACATAATCCAAAATCATACCTAGTGGTCCAGCCCCTTCATCCACAATCTTGCCCCCGCGCCATTCACAACTTCCATTTTTGTCTATCATTCGTAGTTGGGCCCGTGCCGAAGCCATTTCTTGCCGCTCCGATCAAATCCCTTAGTTGAGGCCTTGACCTTGAGCCAATGCCCCAATTTACGTGGTAATTCCTCTGATTCTTCCTCGAGAGCTTGGGGACAAAAATGTTCATTATGGCGTAATAGACCACAGAGAAAGCAAAAAGTTGGGATGTGTTCGTACTCGAAATAAACCTTCGCCCCTTCATTACTCTTTGTCTTGATTATCTTGCCCTGTTTTAGAGGCTTGTTGACGTCGATCGCCACCTAAATTCTCATGAAGTTCTTCCAATCCCTCATTGTTCTGACCATCATACACAAAAAATATGCCAATAAAGTCACCCATTTGCTTACCCACTAACGCAGCGGAGATCTTCTAAATCAGTTGAACGAATCCACGAACAACTCGATCTAGGTCAGAACTTAAGCCAAAGTTCAAAAATTCTTTTATTCCAGCCAAAAACTGCGAATTACATCCAATAGGTCGCTTAAATAGCGAAACCCTAAAATTTGCCAAAAATAGTAAAAAGTCCAAAAAGCCCTAAACCGGAAACTAGACGAAATAAAAGCCCTAAACTTAATCCTGTCATTTCTTTCCATCATATTTTTTCAAGAATTTGCAAGCTAATTCTTGGACTTCATCATTTTCCCCAGGGTGGATAGAATTCGCCCTCGAATTGTCATCATCAGACGTATCCCTCCATCGCGTCATCGAATTTCGTCGAAGTCACGCCTCCGATCGGTCGACAACGCGCCACCGCGTCGTTCACCGCGTCGTTGCCGGCGTTGCCACTGCCGCTGCCGTTCGCCAGCGCCGTCGTTGCCGCTCGCCGCCACTGGTGAACTCTTTCATGTCGCGTCGCCGCGCTTCTTGGTTTTTGTCAGGCCGTCCCCATGCGCTGCCGATCGATCGCCCATTGCCGGCGTCGCTGGAGCCCCCGCCATTGCTTGGTCGCCTCATCCGCCACCGTCGTGGCCGAGCGCCATTGTTGTCGTCATCTCCACCGCGCCATTGCGCGATTCTCAGCCAGCCCACGCCTCGCACTCGCATTGCTGCTGTGCGCGCGACCACGACGACGTCCCCGTCCGTCATCGCTTTGCCTTGTCCGCCATCTCTCGGAGCCGCCGCTCCACGCTCTCGCGTCGCCCGAGTCTTTGCGCGCCGCGCGGCCTCAAGTCACCCGCTAGCCGCCATCCGCGGCTGGAGCTCCGCCCTTTACGTCCGCGCTGGCCGTCCGCGGCTCTGCTGCACGCCGATCTTCTCGCCGCATCGTCTTCTCTCTCTCTAGTTCTTTCTCTTTTCTCCACAATATGAATTGCAGCTTCAGGAACATCAACATCTCTATCTACCTCTTTTCCCATCAAGATGTAAACTACCTCAGAATCCTGTAATGCATCTTCAAATCTTGCCAAAGACAGCAAGCTGCTAGATACTTTAGTAGGCTTAACTTCCTCCGGATCCTTGGCGGGTACTAGCACAATCTTCACTCCCTTGAACATAAGGGTGTATTTATTGGTTCTGCCATCATGCACAACTCCCCTATCAAACTGTCATGGATGTCCCAGTAACAAGTGACAAGCATCCATAGCCACAACATCACACCAGACTGAATCCTTGTAGTTAGCACCAATAGAAAAAGTCACCAAGGCGCGCTTCGACACCTTCACCTCACCACCCTTCTTCAGCCAAGCTAGCTTGTAGGGCCTGAGGTGTTGCTTAGTTGCAAGGCCCAACTTCTGAACCGCTTCAACTGAGACGATATTCTCGCAATCGCCATCAATCATGAACACGCACACCTTGCCTAAGATGGTACACTTAGATCGAAAGATGTTATTCCGCCACCACTCATCATCGACGACTTCTAGGAGTCATACAAGAACGCCTCACAACGAAGCGGTACCCACATCTGCAGATCACGATCTCCTCTTCTCGTGTTGTCGAAGTATCAAAGGCTGGTTCTGCAGTGATGTTGGCCTCTTCCCCTTCGTCTTCCTCTTCGTTCTCAATAAAGAGAGCCTTCTTCCCTTTACATTCGACTTCCTCGTGACCAACTTCGCCACAACCGAAGCATTTAATCCCGCTAGTGCTAGGTCTGTTCGTGCGACTAGCAGGGTTAATTGCAGCGGTATTACCTCCAGTATTGGTTGTCCCAACACTAACATTACTGGAAGCATTACTCACACCCCGACGTTGTTGTTTCTCCACCAACAATGCTCGGCGGTGCAGCTAGAGATAAGGAAGCCGGATCAAACATGTTGACGACATCTTGGATCTGCACCTCGGTCCACCAATATATCCGCGCCACTAATTGGTCGTTAGTCTCCTGCATTCGTTTCTAGCGACTAATCGATAAAACTCGATGTAGTGTAATCATCTACTGACTTTGCCCCTTGTCTCAGATTCTGCAACCTCTGATATATAAGGCGTTGGAAATTGTAAGGCAAGAACTCATCCCGTAAGTGTTTTTTCATCTTCTCCCACGAGGTGATCTTCGCCTTTCCATTCCTATTCCGCATCAACTTCTGCTGTTGCCACCGAGTCATGGCCCTGTTGCGAAATCTGGTCGCAACCAGTTGCACACGCTTGTCTTCGGGCACACCTTTGAATTCTAGGACTTCTTCAACTGACGCCAGCCAGGTCCAAGAATTCTTCCGGTTGAAGGGTGCCATGGAATTCTGGGACCTCCGTCTTCATCCCAGACTCCCACCACCTGTGATCATCCCTAACTGCACGCGGCCTGTAGCGCCTCCTCGGTGCCTCAACATATTCATCTTCCCCTTCGGTAGAAGAATCTCCTACTGGTTCATCACCAACAGGTTCCCTTCGATGGTTACGGACACGATCCATATTCTGACCCAACAACTGATCGATTCTGGCAGTTAATTGTTCTACCACCGCGCCCATGCGTTGGTCAATTATTTGGCCAATTTGTCGATTCATATTGTTACGGTCATACATCTCCTCGATACGCTGCTGGTTCATCTTCGGCGGCATGATTTCTCCAATCACGCTGAACCTGGCTCTGATACCAATTGACGCAGCGGAGATCTTCTAAACCAGTTGAACGAATCCACGAACAACTCGATCTAGATCAGAACTTAAGCCAAAGTTCAAAAATTCTTTTATTCCAGCCAAAAACCGCGAATTACATCCAATAGGTCGCTTAAATAGCGAAACCCTAAAATTTGCCAAAAATAGTAAAAAGTCCAAAAAGCCCTAAAAGCCTTAAACCGGAAACTAGACGAAATAAAAGCCCTAAAATTAATCTTGTCATTTCTTTCCATCATATTTTTCCAAGAATTTGCAAGCTAATTCTTGGACTTCATCACCCACACTCATAGACATGTATCCGAGTGGTATGTCATGGATACGAACCCACATAAACACCTCAGATAATGTGACTTGCTTCGGTATTTCTCCTTTGTTGAGTTTTCAACAGCAACAAGAACCCATTATACGTCCAAAGTCCGCCATCCTACACGTTATTCATGTTTTTGGGTGGTAGAACTGAAAAATCTAGCGATTCATGGGACATTCCACCACTGTTAAGCCCTTTATTGGATGCCAAAGGCTAGCAATCCGATTCTTCGTTGACGAAAAATGGATGCTCTTATCAGAATGGAATCTCCCCACCAAACAGTATTGGGCCTTCGTTTTGCCCTCTTTAATCGGCTCCTGATTTGACACAAGTTCTTCATCTTCCTCATCAAAAAAATCCATTGCACGAACACGATTCTCCATAAGCAACAACCTCTTGACAACGAAAAGGAAGAAAAAACTCTCAACCGCTTGACAACGAGGAGGAAAAAAATTTAGGACCTCTGTGGTATGATAAAAGTTACAAGTTATAAGTCCTTAACAGTTGAAAGACTTAATTATACAAAAATAGACGTATTTTATACATGTACATTTAAGCATATTACATTTGATATTTTTGTTTTTTATAATTAGTTATATCTATATATATGAACATCACTAAAAAACTGTTAATCCGCATAAATTGATCAAGATCGATCCAATCGGTCCACATTAAGTAAAATATATTAGACTAATAGGTTTTTTTTTTCATAAATATTAGACTGATAGGGTTTGTTTTTTTTTTAATAGAGGACTCATAGGTTATTTAGATGGAATTGATCAGTAATAGTTGGACTTGATTATGGATGGACACAATATGCCCATGGTACAAGAGGCACGGGTAGGGTCAATCATACAAGTTGTTCCCTCTTGTAGGGCCTACAAAACTTAGCTGGGCATCAAACCTTGAGGGATTTTTTGCTTGATTAGTACATTTAGGGATAAAATTTATCAACCCAACACACCCACCGAAATATTTTCAAAAGTAACACACTTCTCGCTACGTCACTATCACATCACGCTCGAGGTGGCGTTGTGAAACAAAAACGTGACTCAAGGTCACGTTTTCGTTTTTTTTTTTTTACTTAGTTGAAGGGAAATCGTGACCTCGGGTCACGATTTCCATTTAAGTGAAATCGTGATCCGAGGTCACGATTTCCCCTAAACCCACATCAAAACAGATCGCACGAGACGCACATCTCCACTGCTTCAACTCCACTGCACAACCCGAGTCCAAATCGTCTCCACTGGTGCTCTCCATCTTCTCTCCATCTTCAACTCCAGATCGTCTCCACTGTGGTATAGATATCGATTTCGTCCCTGGCACCAACTCAATAATGAAATCAATATCCCTTGGTGGTGGTAATCCAGGTAAGTCTCCCAGAAACACGTCTGGAAACTCGCACACAACCGGAATCTCTGCAAGTTTCGGTTCATGACTATCTGCAATGGTATATACAGATACTAAAGTCTTCATCTCCCCACTAGTCGCAAGCCGACCTCGAGTGCTAACGGCTCTCGGTGTACTACCACTATACACAAACACTGGACGCCCTGGAATCTCAAATCTCACTTGTTTTTCGCAAAGCAGTCGATATGAGCATGATATAATGCTAGCCAATCCATCCCTAGCAATGCATCGAATTCCAGAAATTCTAGCACCCTGAAATCTGCAGTAACTTGACCCCGTCGATCTCTACGAGCATTTCTCCACCGAGAATTAGGGTACACTCTATCTCCAAATTTCCGTACTCAAAATCAAATGGACTCCGACACTAACTGGTTTCAACCCTAACATGCTGACTATGCGACCAGAATTGAAAGAAACTGTAGAACCCGAATCAAATAAAACATAAGCTCGATAACCGCAAATAGAAACCATACCCTCAATAAGTTTTCGTGTAGCGTCTGTGTCAGGCTGTGCAATCGTATGGACGACCTCTCGACGCTATGGTGGAATCGATGTCGCTGGCTGTGGACAATCTCGACTGATGTGTCCCTCCTGACCACATCGATAACAAGTGACTGCTCTCGACTGAACATGTGTCCGATCCTGGGCCTGTGCAGATGCATGTCTCTGCCTTGTCTGGAACTGTTTCGTCCTCGTCCTCTACCTCTACCTCTGCCTCTACCACCATGCTGCTGACGTGGAGCTGGTGGTGCTGGTAAAGCTGGTAAAGTAGACGTAGTAGGAGCTGGAAGTGCAGGTCTGACTAGTGGTGGTACAGGAGGTCTACCCACAATCGTCTGCAAAGGTGTAGGAGGTGTTACATAAGGCACAATCGCCCCTTGAACACCCCTATCCCATCTCCTCGGTCCTTTGCCATTCTGTCTCCTCCGTTCATACTCTGCCATCTGATAAGGTGTCATCGCAGGTACTAAGGGTGTCCCGTCAGCCACTCGGCTCATATAATAAGTCTCGTGAGCAAGTGCACGTTCAAAAATCTCTCCCAGTGTCTTCGCACCTGAACTGACCACATAAAACCCAATATCTGGCCTCAATCCGTCGCCAAAATGATACACATCATCGGCATCCTCCTTCACAAGATCTCCGCAAACCGCCTCAAATAGCCGTATTTGTCTCGGTATCTCATCACCGTCTCGTCGGCTCCCCTGTCTCAAGTTCATGAACTCCTTCCTCACCGCTTCATCACCGCAGGGGGAAGTGCTGCGATAGAACTTAGTTTTGAAGGCATCCCAAGACTCAAACTCTCCTCGCGAGCCTATCGTCGCACGCCACCACACATCGGCATCTCGCCGCAAGGTGTACGACGAGATCTCCGCTCCGAGTCTATCATCAATCTGCAAGACTCTATGTAACTTCTCCCGCGACAAGACCCACTTCTCAACCTTCTCAAAATCCTCCGACCGTCAAAATATACGGGTTTCGATCGATGAAATCTTTCACCAAATGAACTACCGTTGTCAAACCAACTAATGGGGGTGTGGAAGATGGTGTCAAGACTGTGTCTCCACTTCGCGAGCTTGCTAGTATCGGTGTCGCGGGTACAATCGGCACTACGATCGGTATTGTAGTCGCAGTGAGGTCCCGTCGTTCGAGCCGGAGGTCTTGGTAGGGCAAAGTGGGAAGTCATCAGTGCAATGAAATCCGCCACCTGTTGACCCTGAGCAGCTACTCGATCTGAAAGCCTCTGGAAATCCTCTGATGATGGTATCGAAGGCTGGCTACCGCTCGCATCGACATCATCTCTATCGCGTGAATCCGCCATCTCCGAATGCAAATGGAGAACGAACGCGAATCAGCTACTACGTGGATAACGCATATATACACATAACAAAATTAACATGTATATAATAAATATATCAAATCCCCAACTCACTTCCCAACTAATAGTTTCTAGGCGAGGAACATCTGGTTTTCCACATCTAAATAAAGTTTTCTAACTGCTACAATTTCTTTTTTTACATCTTTTAGTTGTTTCTAGCTGAACAATGTAGTCGTTCACTACATATTGTAGCTGTGGTATCATATTGTAGAAACTCCATATTCTACAATCTTAAAGTCATGTTTTCTCAAATCCATGACGTTAATACTAACTGTATTGGTCTTTATAAACATGGCTATATAAGTACGCCAAGCTTTATAAACCTTGGCTCGATACCAACCGTGACGGCCCCACTACAAATAAGGGCACCTTGCCGCCTAATCCCTTAATTAAGCCCTAATCTCCCCTATAGGACCTAACAAGGAATTAGTCAGCCTTATTTAAACACCTACACACTTACCATTTATGATACCACCTACAGTTAACTTACTTGTTCTAGTGACTAACCTATGGTTATCTATGAATCAGAGTTACTTAAATTTTTTTTTCTAACAAATTATTCAGCAGAAGTCTTATTTAGTTACTAGCGGAAATGAAATCCTAAGGCCTAACCTATTGTGGAAAAACCAGGAAATAAATAGCACATGCATATATAAACAAAAATGGTGATATATATAACATGTGACAAATCAAAAGTTCCTATCACTCGACCCAACCGTAATCATATCATGTACATAAAAACGTAATACAAAAGAATACAAAACGTACAAAAAGTATGTCGTAGCATGCCTCTACCGGCTCAGAGGTAGTCACCAATCTTCTCTTTGCCTGTCTCGCTATTCGGTGATCTGCACCCACCGTCACAAACTAGACGGTGAGTACATGAATTTATTTAAGTAATACTGAGAGACATCGATCAACATTCCCAAATCGGCAACAAGTATCAAATTGCATAATTTAAATAATAAACATCGTGCAAAGAGATACTTGAGTTAATCAAATATGAAACTGACTCAAGGTTAAGTAGTAATGGATGTCGGCGATCTTCATCACATCAGCCTGTCCACTACAATTTGAGCTCTGCTCTATAGCATTTCAATACAAGTTCGAGCTCTATATCATAATGTCAAAAGGTCGTACTTGCAATTACGCCTTTTCTATTCCAAGTGAATTAGTCGTCACCTAATGTATACTTGCTAACATACCCGAGTTTTGAAACTCGTCATGTTCACCCAAGTTATTCTTGCGCCAACAAACCCCGAGGTCCGGTTACCCCGTTCGAGGCACGTTACCCCGTGTGTCATGCAAGGTAGTGGAGAAATTCCCTAACATCCCGACCAGTCTAGTGACCTCGTATGAAAGCTGAATTTCTATCATCGAATGACCCTAACCACAAGAACCACTTTCATATTCAAAAATGACACAAAGATTGGAGTCCAAGATATGTAATAGCATACTAATGCACAAAGGATTTGAGTCAAAATAAACAAACTATCCTAATAGCATGCTATATCACCGACTTCCATACACAACAATCAACATGACAAAGTATAGGAATTAGAATCAATGATATACAAAACAGTATGCTATGAATATCATAAAATGAGCAACCGAACAAGTCATAGCATATGGATTTCAAAAGCAATTCAGTTTGAATAACGAGAATAAATAAATAAATAGAATGAAATGTAAATAAATGTCTCAAACCAGTTTACTTACATACACACAAAGAATTCCTAAGCTATCCGGCTTCCGTCGCGTCGATGTACGCACCCAAACCCCGTAATAGCTCCTCTAGAATCCTAACAGTTGAAAATGTATCAATTTAAATTCTAAGTTAATGATTTAACATCCATAAATTGGTCGACATCGGTCAAAATTAAGTTCAAGACTAATTTACCGATTTCAAGTTTTTCGAGGTAAAACCCCGATATAACGCCTCAACCGACTCCCGAATTCTTCACTTTTTATAGGAATATTGAAGTTTTATTGATTTGGGTCACAAATA
The DNA here is from genome assembly GCA_039657325.1 of Stephania cephalantha. NCBI lineage: Eukaryota > Viridiplantae > Streptophyta > Magnoliopsida > Ranunculales > Menispermaceae > Stephania > Stephania cephalantha. The sequence continues at coordinate 7,859,161 of CM077573.1, read as the reverse complement.
TATTTTTTCCTATTTTCTGGAATTTTCTTGAATTTTTTTCATATTTTTATCTATTTTCAGGAATTTATTATATATTAAAACTGTTTAATTAATTAAATAATTAAATATATATAATTAAATATATATATATATGATATATATTGGGGTGGATCCGGGTCAACCCGACTCCGGTCCAGTCGGACCGGCCGGTCGACCGGTCCTCCACGGTCCGGGTCGGTCCGGCCCGACCCACGGGTTCGGGTCGACCCGACCCGATCCCATCGTCATCTTCTTCGCGAGAGACGAGCGCGGCTCTGTTTCGCCATTTTTTTTTTTTTTTTTTTTTTTTTTTTTTTTTTTTTGAGGCGTTGGGGTTGGCTCTCAACCCCAACCCCAATGGGTTTTGATGGCAAGGGAGATCCCTTTGCCATTTCCCCCGTTCCTCTCTCGGTCGGCCATGGAGGTCGATCCTCCATGGCCACGACACCGACACCACAACAACAACAGCCGACACACAATAGCCAAACAAAAAAACGAGATCAACGACTCACCTTACTTCGAGCTTGGTTGATCTCTCACTTTCTCCCGGTTTCTTTCCTTCTTCCCGATCCTCTCTGCGCGTTGTGTGTGTGTGTGCGATTTTTTTTTTTGTTTCAACGAATGGATAAGATGGGGGTTAAGTATTTGATGTCATCGAGATTCGTGCAACACGAATCTCGAGGCGAAACCAAAAAATATCTACTTTGTCCCCACCGCCTTACTGTTTGACTTTTTTTTTTCTTTTTTCTTCGAGTCCCGCGAAATGCGTATCTCGAGGCGAATCCAACAACTATGATTTTATTTTGCAAACTATAGGCCATTGCATATTGATTTAATGTGACCACATTACCACTACTATAGCCACTTATTAAACAAACCATTAAATTACTTTTAATGTAAATTAATTAATCTTACCCCACGAGCTGCTGCCTCGGGCCCACGTCGGCACGCAACACGAGGCGCGTCCCCGCTCGTCTCGGTATCTGCATACCCGTAAATGACATAGTAGTCTACACATATACAATACACTAGGCAAACAACACAACAAATATAACATTTACCTCGGCCACCGTGCCTCGGTAGTGACACGTATCGCATTGCGGGTCCCACGTCACGGGTCATTGTGTCCTAATTAACGAATTAAACGTGTATTAATTATTGGGCCGTGACACTCCACTTAACACTTTCTAGGATTTAACAAGTAATGAAAAGTAAGTAGGCCTTAATTAGAGTTAGGAGTTATTTGATCAGAAGCAGTGTAGTTGACACATGACGTAATTGAGAATTGCTAGATCTGTTGAAGCCAACTTAGGAAAGGAAATTAACGATGCTATTACCAGGTAGTGTGAGATAACAATTAAAAAATCGTCTCAGTTTGAAAATCACATTTAGTAGGTTTCATTTTATGTATAAAATCTGTTCGGACGAGACTACTTGGAACAATTGGAGTCAATATGAAACAAAAAACACTACCTACAATAATTGATTTGAGTGGTAAAAAAACTTGATTCCCTTTTAAGTGAAGTCTTGATTTCAAGTTTTGTAAATATAACAAACTGAGTTAAGAGGGTCATCACTTCAGGAGTTCAACAATGTCCAAACTTGAGTGAGTTAGCACGGATGATGTCACAAATGCTACATTTGAAATCCAAAAAAAAAAAAGAAACAAATAGCACCAATTAAATACCAAATATATATATGTAAAAAAAAATCTAAGGTTGAGTTCATTTGAAGTTTTGTATTTTGTCATATTCTCTTAAAAGATCATCTTATAAGGTCTTGTGGTTCTTGTGGTTCTTGAACTATCTATAATGATAAAATTTGACCAAGTGAACACAAACAAATAGAAGCCTTTACATAGAGGACAAGAAAGTGGAAATTAATTGATGCAGGAAAAAGGGCAGCTTTTTGTATGATTGAAATGGTGAGATAAGGGTTTCTTTGTGTTGCTTTGAAGAAAAAAATTTATAAAGGAAAGATCAATTAAATTGAGGAGTTATCTTTTGAAAAGTATAGTAAGGAAAGGTTAAAGCAAAGTCAGGTAGGAGTGGTTGGCTTTTGTTTCTTCATTGATTTATGGAATTAATGACAACATTGGTAATGATTTGGGGTTCAAGCGCGATATGGATCCTGGCCCTATAGATGACTCGGTTTTGACTATGCAAGCTCTCCATAGATCTACCCGCGTTTGGAATGGACCGGTAGTACTTCTTCTCGCCTTTTTGCATAATTTTATAGCTTCGTATCTACATTTTAACTAATGTAACTTAAATCACGTATTTCCATAGGAGCCTGGTATATTGATTATCAGGCGTAATTCAGCTGCACTACATCGATTGGTCCCACTGGATGAACGAATAGTTGGGCATCTTCAGGAAGCTGGCTTTTATGGGACGACGCGAATAGGTTTCATATCAATTGATTGGCATCTCATTGCTGCCCTTGTAGAGAGGTGGAGGCCAGAAACTCAAGTGTTTCATTTTTCAGTTGGCGATATGACTATTACCCTACAAGATGTACAAATCATCTTAGGGTTGCCTGTCGATGGATTACCAATCACTGGTCGTGTAGAGCAAGATTACGATGCCTTATGCTTGACACAACTGGGCTTCCCATTCCCCGAAAATAACAGGACTGGAGGTCGGATTCAAATTCGCCAACTTTCAAGATAGTTTCCAAACCTTCCAAATAATGCTGATGATGTGGAAGTGCAACGCTATGCGAGAGCGTACATCCTACAACTTCTTGGAGGAACTTTATTTGCAGACAAGTCTAACAATCTCGTTCACATCACGTATTTGCAATTTTTGGAGGATTTTGAGGCGGCAGGACAATACAGTTGGGGTAGTGCAACTCTGGCTCACCTATATAGACAATTATGTCTAGCAGCCGACATTGATGGAGCAGAGATTGCAGGTCCGGTCATCTTATTGCAATTATGGGCATGAGATAGGTTGCCTTTTCTTGCACCAATAATGGGAAACGTTTTCGAGACGACATCATACAAAACGAAGAATTATTTCCACCTCCTCCATTTGGTCATAGGTAATTAGTATTTTTTAACATAATAATTTCAATTTGAGTATATTTATCTACATGTTCATTCATGCATGCTTTGTGTTGTTCTTTACATTTGTAAAGGTGGAGACATGCCTTGGAGACTACAGGAACATCAATGCACGTGTTGGTCAAATACAGAGAAATGATTGACATGCAAGCACCCGATGAAGTAAGAAATATACTTAATCATTTTTTCCAACTAGTGCTTATGTCGACATCATGTGAAATGCGAATTTTATTCATTTCAAGTTGTTTTTTATGACTACAGGTCATTTGGGAACCGTATCATGAGACAGTGATAAGGGACCTGCCTGCGTATTGTAGCAGTGGTCGTGCTATTTGGCGAACGAGGGCACATTTGCTTTTCTTATGTGTTGTCGAAATGTATAATCCTGATAGAGTCATGCGACAATTCGGTTTGAAACAAAGGATATCACCTTTACATAACACAAGCATGGAGCTATATATGATTGACTTGAGAGGGAAAACGGATAAGGATTTGAGTGCAGAACATAGTGCTTATGTCTGCATGTGGAACGAACGTGCCTCCAATATTGCAATTGATGAAATATTTGAGGAGCCATTGGACTTTTACGACCCGTATATGCTATGGTATCGTCGCATTACACGACGATTCATGTTACGTCGTGGAGCTATTGCTGAGGCATTGGTAAGTACAATTTTATTTTTTTCAGTCATGAAGTCTTTCAAATAGTTGTTTTCATTTTACTTTCGCATACAACTTCATAAATATTTTATATGTAGGCACATGGAATGACATCAATTCATCAGTTGACATTGGGTGATGATGTGTCTATTGCACGTATTAGAGATGTAGGCGCATCGACTTTGATCGCAAAGATACATGCAGATTATCGCATGCATAATATGCCCACTTCATTTGAAGCTTCTCATAAATCTTCTCATGATGATACACGTTCGAGGCATGACACTCAAGTGTATACTCCATCAGTGCCTCTCAACTAGTTTGAGACTCCACATACTCCATCAGTTCCTCCCAACATGGCATTCGAGGCTACGAAAGCCTTTCCATTTGACAGGGCACCTACATCTTCGCGCCATTTTAATGCATGTCCAATAATGATGAATTTCTCTGGGAGTACAAGTACTCATGATGGTGGAATGCGTGATATCGATGATATTCAAAGAGAAGATGCTCAAAATCCTGCTGATGTGGGCCATTCGGATGTCCCATTAGCTTTAAACTCGTAATGTCCGAGTCGTAAAGAGAACACGTTGTGGACCGGAAGTCATTATTTGGGGTCGACTAGGACTTTTTCTTAACTATAATAAGACATTTTTTTCTTTTTCATATTTGCTTTGTAGTTGATCACCTAGCAATTTCATCATTTATAGCAATTCAAATTGCAAGTTCTTCATTTTTGATGGGTTTTAACTAATTTTTTGTTGATGTGTTGAAGCTCAAAAATTGAAACTTTGTGTATGATATTATTGGAAACAACAGCTGCATTTTACCTTGCACTCCCATATTTACTAATTGTCTATGTTTTCTACCTTCAAAGCATTTGAAAGCTTCATTGTTGAGATGGAGGAGAATTTAGTTACCATAGCCTGCACAAATATATTCAGATAGATAAGAGTAGGAAGCATCAAAACCTACAGCTGATCTACATCGCAAAGCCTTCAGAAGTGATTGGAAGTTCTTATACTTCTCTAGTCGTCTTCTGCATTGAGTTTTTGGTGCTCAAGAAGCGCAACCTACTAGGCAACAAGACACACAGTGGACTCGAACACTACCAGGTGGGCATCTACAACTTCTAGACTCCTTAATGGCTTCATTGTTCTATAGAATTCCAATCATGTGAGGCAAAGTTTTCTGTGCTACAGCATATTACAATGCACTTCAAATAGATTTTCTTGGTTTAGGTAATTAGTGTAATCCATTTATTTTCCTGCATGGACTACACTTTTTTCAATAAACAAGGTGAAATCAAACAAACATATGTAGTAATCTTCTATCTAATATTGTTAGAAATGACACCATCTCGGGACATCCCTTCATTATATGAAAATACAAAAGCAGTACTCAGGTGTGAAATTTGATTTCCAAACTTCAGTTACTATCAAATAAAATAAACAAGGAGATATTGAACATCGCCGCAAATTGGCAGTATCGAAAGTTAATTCTTTTTCAACTAAAACTTTCAATTCATAGTCGAAATGAACAAAGAAGGCCAAAATCAACCACAATGCGGCAAAGAAGGCCAACCTTTGAAGCTCCATTGGAAAGCTTTGAAGGAGGTCTTCTCTGCCAACATTTTTAAAAAAATAACTTCACCTGGAAAACGTGACTTGCAATCACGTTTTCCAGCCAGAGGAAGTCGTGACTACACGTTTTCAGTGGCCAAACCAAACCACTAAGGTGGCGGGTGATGTGGTAGTGACGTGGCGAGAAGCTTGTTACTTTTGAAAATATTTTGGTGGGTGTGTTGGGTTGATAAATTTTATCCCTAAATCTACTAATCAAGCAAAAACTCCAGACCTTGAGAGATAGTCACTTCGGAGGAGTTGAGAAATGGGAGCCAACGGCGCCGCCAACGATTCTCTCCTCGACCGAAACAAAGCCCTAGTTTCTGCTCTCTGTAAACATCTCTCTTTGACTCCCGTAAGCTCTCCAAATCACATCTTAGTATCTCATTTTTACGCGCATTTGATGCACAAATTATTCACTGATCTCATCGTTTTTTCACCGCAATTGCTTGCTCAGTCAGTAATCTCATACGTTCCATTGTTCTAGCTGTTAGCGGTGTTTCTTGTTTTTGTTCAAGTGGTTGCTGTTGGGGGATCGCAATCATAACCAAATCTAACCAAAGTTAGGGTTTCAGTGTTTATCTTTCTAGGAATGCATGGCAAAGCTTTTTGTTGTTGGTTATAAGAAGCATGGCAAAGCTTTTTGTTGTTGGTTATAAGAAGCACTAAATTATGCAGTTTAATGCATTTAAATAAGAAGTTTGGGAACAAAAAGTCGAGTTTCTTTTCGGGTTAACGCTTGATACATAGCCTCAGTCCCAAATTAATTAGGGTCGGTTACATGGATTAGACTCTTCCATTGTGCTTGATTTAGTGCAATTGATGGCGAGCTTTCCAAACCATTCAAATCCTTCATAATTAATGCGTCCCAAGTTAACTTTAGTCTACTTCTACCTCGACAAATTTCTTGAGTTAAACGCTCGATATGCAATGTAAAAATTGCAGTTTGGATTAAGTGCAAGTGAGTGGTCTGATGAGCTTTATGAAATTGAAAAGGAAAGTTAAAAAGTTAAGTTTCTAGTAGTCTCCCACGGGATCAGTTTGTTGTTTTAGTGAGCTAGGGAGCTTGAGAAACTTTTAATGTTAAGTTATTCTGGTGAAGTCACTAATTTTCTTTTTTCTTTTTTTCTTTTTTTTTTTTTTTTTTTTTGTGAGGAAAGAAGAAGTAACTAATTTTCAATTTGCTATGCTTCGAACTTAGGCTAATATCCTTCTTTGAAGCACTCCCACTTTGAACAGACTCCTTTTGCATTTTTCTTTTTTGATTGCGCGTGCGTGTGCGTGTATGATTGATCTTGTGCATGTGCATGTAATGTTGTAAAGTTATCCGGCCTTGAAGAATGGGTAGAATTACATCTTTTGATAACTACAAACACTAAAAATTTAGGCAATAAGTTTGTGTATATGATTGATTTTACTTACAAGCCTCCATATTTTGGTTCTTTTTCTCTTATGATAAAATCTCGTGTTGCTCTAGCTGGAGTTTAATGTTGAGCAGAAAATCCTTATCTTGTAACCACTGTACTTGGTGTTTTATGCATAATTTCACAGCAAAGTTTCTCAAGTGAATGTGTTGGAACCAATGACATTAAAGCAGTTTTTTCATACGTTCTAAAGTTATCAGGACGTGAAGGCCTTCTCAATAGCAATGAGGTAAATTTAGTTAGGCTTTGGCTCGAATGAACATCTGATTTCTATGCTCACTGTCTTAAGTTAATATCAGTCCAAAATTTTAAATTACGTATTTAATTTGTTTCTAGGATAAAAATAATCAATATTACGCTGAACTACCAACACTAATATTAATAAGGTTTATATAAACTGTGTGATCAGGATGTGTATAACACTATAACCTGATTTTAATTTTTTAACTCTTATATGGAATTTTCATTATTATTTTTTCCTAGGTTATTAAGTGGGTAAAGTTTGTAGATGCTTTTCCTATTGAGCCTGAAGGTTGCAAAGGAGCCTTTAAAGGATTGAATGAAGATTTGGCACTGAAGTCTGTGCTTCTGGGAGGGCTCAAAATCTCAGAAACAGATGTTCTTGTGTTTTCCACTGTGCATTCACTTGTGGTATGATATCTCATTCTCTCTCTTTTTCTTGATCACCGATTGTTCTTTTTCAAGCTTTTGTCTATGTTCTCCCTGTTATTTAGAATTGTATAGTTAAGTGCCTTGTCAGCAATCTTAAAGTCCTACATGATCAGAAGGCCAAACTTTGTCAAGAAAGTGCCAAATGCTCTATAGACGTTAACATGCAGTTGAATTAGGTCGATAATTCCTTAGGCAAGAGTCTTTTTGTTTCCAGCCCTTGCCTGCTTCTGTTCTCAGGGCCGTATGCAGTTGAATTGTTAAGATTGAAATATGCTCATCTTCGCTTGATAATTTCATTGAATTTATGTTCCACTACATGGGATTGCAAAACCTCAGGTCAGGTTCACCTTCGCTCACTTTTCAAGCCAACTTAATCTAGATGTGGTTGCTCACTCTCCCAACCTACAGCTGATTTCCTTGTCAGCTAGAATGATGTAAGTTGTCATTTGCACAAAAGTAGTGTAGCTCCTACATCACATGATATTCGACGATGTAGGGGTAGACTAAAGCTAACTTGAGACTCGGTGATTAGGAGGGATTTAAAGGATTTGGAAAGCACACTCAATTGCACTAAATCGAGCACAAGGGAAGAGTTTGATCCATGTAGCCGACCCCAACTAATTTGGGATTGAGGCTTAGTTGTTGTTGTTGTGAGATGGAGAAATTCTAGAGATTTCCATTGTGAGGGTTTTCTTAGTTTTTGTAACCGATTCCTTCTACTTCTCCATGTCTTTCAAAGTTAATTATCATTAACTGAAGTTTCAATGGCAGAACGGTCTTTCAATTACAGAGAGGCAACAATATCCCAATGTGCTAAGATGGATGGACTACATCCAGGTTGGCATATACTTTTCTATTGCTTGATTCCATTTCTGGTTTCTTGGGAGCATATTATAATTAGTTAACATCTTTTCTATTGCTTGATTCCATTTCTGGTTTCTTGGGAGCATACAGTAATTAGTTAACATCTTTTAATAACCATAACCGGTTCTGTATCTTAAGATTATTATTCCTTGTCGTAGTGAAGGTATTCTGGATTCTTATTTTCTGTTTGAAAGTTGAATGGATATTTTGTACAAGTTGTATATTTTTGCTAATCCTCTGAAGCAGTCTTCAAATCGACCAAATCATGCTTTTATGAAGAGTTATCGGATAATGTCTTACATGGACCAAATTCTTACTTCATACTCTTATTTTGATGTTTGTTTTGGCTGATAAAAGCGGTTGTAGTTGTAATTTATCTATCTGTTTCTGTAGAGCAGTGAAGATCTCGGAGATGTATATGAAAGAATACCAGTTCAGAAGGTTGGATTTGAGCCCCATGTGAGTAACATCTGACTCAAATCACTAATGTTTTAGAATTTAGAAGTTAGAAATGCTGTTGCATTCCCTCTCAATAGTTGGAAGGCTTGGCCATAGTAAGTTAACTTGTGATCAATTTCCAATTTTTGAACCTTCTGTTTTTCCTGGACATTTTTTGTAGAATTTCCTGGGGCATGGACGACCACCCAGACCGTGACCGTAGATCCATTTTTAAATCGAAACAAATTAAATAAAATCTTATAGTTAGCAAGTTATGAAGATATTGTACCTTTAACTTCACTTTTAAGCCCTTAACACTCCTTAAAGTAATATAATACTCTATTTTTCTTGAAGTAAAATAATTTAAAAGGTCTTAACACTCCTTAATTTAGTGACTATATTAAACTGGAAGCCTACTGCTAGAAAGTAAAACTAAAGAACTAGAAAAGAGAAGAAGGGATAAGAGAGGGCTAGTTGAAAATGAGAAAACTTTTCATTCCAATTTGGTGTGTACGTTACAAGGATGACACCCTTTTATATCGAACCTTGGTTATATTGACAAGAATACCAATGGTCACAAGTTACAATATATCAAATAATGAGAAGGATACAAAATGGCTAATGTTACATGCAATTACATCAAGTAATAAATTAGACTTATGGGATATCAATAGATTTAAGATGAAGGGTAATCCACATTCAATACAATTAATACTCCTTAAAGTCATAAACTACATTATTTTCTTGAAGTAAAATAATTTGAAAATAAGACACCTTAATTTAAGTAACTCCATTAAATTAAAGTATGTTTTGGCTCAATTTCTGTAAACTAAACTACCATTGAATTCCCACCTTTTTATTGCATAGATTGAACTTTGAAGATAGCAAACATTTAAAGAGTCTTTGAAAATTCATTAGGCGGAAACCATGGAAATTAATTCATTTAGGGTGTGTTTGATAGCAAAAAAATTCTTCAATGAGAAAAAACTTTTTTTTTTTAGCAAATCTTCTCGAGAGGATTTTATAAAGAAAATTTTCTCATAGTTGTTTGATTGCACGAGAAAGAATTTTCTTTTATGGTTCAATGCGTGTGCGCATCTAAATCATCGTCGATGTCGGGCGGCTCGACGATGATGTTGGTGACGAAGCCGGAGACGAAGAGAGAAAGAAATAGTGTGTATCCGCGAAAGAGTAGCAGATGCCAAGTTTGTTTGGGTGGAAGAAATGATCAGTTCGTGAGAGAGATGAAGAGATTTTCAATTTTCCACGCTAAAAGATGAGAAAATAAATGAGGAAAATAGGGGGATGTGGTTTTTTTTCTCAGTGCAGTTACAAAGTTATCAAACAGTGGAAAAAACGGTTACATAAAAAAAGTAGACAATTTTCTATGATTTTTTTCATTTTCTTTGCTATCAAACACACCCTTAGTGAAATAAATAAAATTCGGAAAAGATAAAGGGAATGGAAATTATTGATGTTTCAACTTTTGAATGGTGGTTATTGTTATGTTTTAGAGGGCAGTAATTCTAAAAGTCATTCTTTGTTATTACACATCTATCTATGTTATCCGTCAACATAATAGGGAATCAATGACCATTTGTAGTATTTTTTCAAGTGAAAGATGTGGATAGCACTCTTTTATTTTCTTTAATTGCCATTGATGTACACTGTACAGTACCATTAAGATCCTGAATTATATTATTGTCTTGTTAAGTTCAAAAAACTTGTAAAGGAAATTTTTCATTTAAATTTGCCAAAATTACATTAAAAAAAGTCGTCTAACACACATTTTGATGTATATTCAATTTATTATACATATCGTTGAAACTAAAGTTTTATGTTGAATTATAAATAAATTTCACAGTGTTCTAGACTTTCAGTTGAATATTACAATTACAAAAATAATTACTCAATAACCTCTACAATAACTCTAGTTCATTCCTCATTTTTCATTAAGTATGAGACCCAGTCGTAGTTTTTGTTATTCATAATAAAGTTATGTTTGTAGAACATTATCCCTCTTAAGATAAAATCGATACGATTTGCTTTCATATTGTAAATTTGTAATTTTATCTTTATATATTTTTTGGTGTTGATTTCATAAGTAGGAGAAATATCTGTATGATCTTTTGGGAATTGAGATGCTATCCCATATTTTTTAGGCATTAATAGTATTGATTTTGCTATAGTACATTTGGTCACTAACCGTGTTTATCACAAATCAATTGGTCCTTGTCTGCTGTTCTGAGATAGCTATTTATAGCTTGTTTCCTTTTTCAGGTCTCAAAAAACAGTGCTGAATTCCAATCTGATCAAAGTTCAGAAAAGAGTGCAAGTAGCTTAAAGACGGAAGAGAAGTTGGAAGCAGATTCAAAATCTAAGAAGAGTTCTATCGAGGTAATTTGTTTATCATGAAGTCTTGATCTTGACCATTATGTTACCACTAGAACAGTACTAGTTTTGTTCAGAAGGTTCTTAAGATTGTTAAGCTTTTATTTCTTTCCACTCTATAGAAATGTCTAGGTGCTAATCATCTCCAAGTATAACTTCCTCATGTTTTTGCTATGTCATGATTGTTCGAAAATTTTTTTGTTGTCCTACCTTACTGTTTTTTGGTTATATAGCATTACTACCTTGCTGTCTCTTTTGTCGGCTAGATCAACCGGTATAAAGTATGGTGTTTGAGATAATGAGAAAATATTCCGAACCTAAGATTAAAGGCTTCATTTTTTGTCCATGGGAATTCATAGTCTCTGTCCTTGCTGTCCTATTGCTCAATATTAAGTTTAAAGTCAAAGCGTCAAACAGGTTTCTCTATTCATCTTGGGAGGAGGACCATAGGCATGCAGACAAATTTTGCAATCACTTACCTTTCCCTTTATGATTTCTTTAGTCAATATTGATAGTCTTATCTCTTTTTTTTTGTTTGACTATGTAGACTTTGATTACTTTCACTATGAATCGGACTTTATTTAAGCACTCACATTTAGAGAGAAGTGGGGGATTATCTGTTTTCCATCACATTTTGGAAGAATTAGAATTTTTTCCATTCCTCTTCATGTTTCTTGTGTTCATCTCATCCAGAATATTAGTTTGCAAATCTCTTCTCTATAAGCTTATTGATGATCTCTTATTTTTCATTCTCTTTCTACGGAAGGCATCATGTTGCTTCAACTTTGACAATGTTGGGTGCATTTCGCACTCGAACCACTAAATGATGAGTGTTCTTTTTCTCCATTGCTGTATCTTGTGGAAGCTGAACTTTAAGATCATGCATCAGTTGTTTTGCGGTGCAGTTTTTCTTTCATGTTTGAGAAAAATTAGATGTTTTTTCAAGTTGGTGTAAGATTTCATGACAAGAGTTGTGTGGTGCCCTTATCAAATGTCTCAAAAATTGATAAAAATCTGCACAAATTTATCAGTCTTGACACTTGTGTTAGAGTGTAGTTGCATGAAATGCTGCTGTCTCCACAGTTCTTTTTCACTTATGCTTATAAAGAAACGGTGGAATATTCAAGGACAGGAGCATGAGAAGGGAGGCCATGTGGGATTTTGTAAAGCACAGCACAAAGTGATTCTTTGGTTGATTGCCATGAAAACTTGAGATTCTCATTTGATAAATGGAATCAGAATTGGGGTATCTTGATTGGCTGACGGAATCTCTTTTTAATGATGCTGGCATATATATATATATGTATATATATAAGGGTTGATAGACTAATATATCACAAACTTTCCTAGAAGTTTCATATCTACCATATGCTATTTTCTTTATTAGTTATATGACTACATCACAAACTAAAGATTGTTGTTTCAACTGTAACACGACTCAAGATTGAGTGTCGTATGCAACCAACATGAGAAGAAACTCAGTAAGTGATAGCCAACTGATCTAATACTCTGACTTACCATTGTTATTGAATCATAAGAGCATGATAGCAGAACGGTACTTTAGTCTGCTTTTCTCCATTAAGCAAGTGAACCCCATTAAGCAAGAATACGACATACTCAACTGCAAGTTTGCTATTTCTTCTCATGGTTTAGTGCTAATTTAGTTTCTTTGGTTAGTTAACTTTCAATTAATTACTATTCTCACCATGTCGGCCATATTCTATTCTACCCGCAATTTTGAGCAGTGATGCAATTGGAAAAATGATCTTTGGTGTATTATATAAACTAGTTCGCATCCCGCGCTTTGCGCACGGGCCAAACCAAGTAGCAATACATATGATATATAATTAATTTCTAGAGGAGAAGAAAAGTAAAAAAAGAAAATAATTTCTTTTGCAATCTCTGATGGACTCGACAACAACATTATCCGATTTCTTTGTAAAAAAAAATGAGATGTACGACTCAAAACATAATTTTCTTATAAGCGTAGTTAACCATTGTTTGGAGAAAATTCAATTTCCTCTTGAAAATCACTAAACTGCTTTAATCACCTCCAAATCCCCAAAACACAAACAATAATTGATAACACACAATACATAATTAGAACAAAAGAGAAAACTACCTACAACATATTTAGGAAAAGTATAAACCTAACTCAACAATAACAAGTCGGAATCTCGTGCTTCGCGAGCAAGCAAGACCCAACATCAATATCTTATAAATTAATTCAATTGTACTCATTTGATTTGGGTACCTATTTAATTTACATGTAACAAAGAATTATTGGGACACCTTAATCAAAAAAAAAAAGAATTATTGGGACATATATTATTTGGTAGTATTCTATACTTTACCAACTAATTGTTAAAAAGTTATACGATTATGTAACAAAACAAAGTCATGTAGTTAAATCACCAAAAAAACATATAAAAGTATACAACGATTCTAATTTAATTTGCTAATTTAATTGTGTAAATAATGAAAAAATAGGAGAAGAAATTGAAAAATTAGGATTATATACAAAAGTATACAACGATTCTAACTTAATTTCCTAACCCAATAGTGCAAATCATGAAAAAAAGAAATGGAAAAAAATTAGGATTAATAGCAAGACTACTATTTTTTTTTTTTTTTGTAAAAAGTAAGACTACTAATTTGTGTCCTAATACAATTGTGAAATTACACCAAAAAAAAAAACAATTGCGACAAAATATTTTTCTTTTTTTGATAAGGTGACACAATTTTTCCTTTTTTTTGAAAATACGATCATTAAAAAAATCGAATTCTTACATACTAATCTTTTTAATTAATTAATTGCATTGTTGTGCTATTTGAGCTATTTGAAAAATAAAAATATCAAAAGAAAAATTAGCTAAACCAAAGAACGGAAAAAAAAAATAGGGAAAAAATATATAGAAAAAGTACGTAAAAACAAAAGAAAAGAAACCGACAATATGTGTTTTAATTAAACATAAAAAGCTAAAAAAAGGCTTCAGGAAAAAAAGCTAAAATATAGCCGTGGAGTCAAGTTATAACAACGTTATTTATTATTTAGAATTTGATTTCGATTATAATTTTGGGTAAACTCCTAAAATATATAGCCTAATCGAAAAAAGCATAAAAAATGAAAATAGAAATACTTTGAAAAATACGTCAGGTGTCATCTTTTTTGCGACTCCTTTGAAAAGATCTCGAAAATAAAATCCTATTATCCTAATTAAAATTGAAAAATAGCCCAAAATTTTTTAAAAAATACGCTAATATGTATTTTCAAAACTCAACAATAAAATAGAAAGTGTCATCATGATGCCACTTGTCGCGTTGTGAGATCTCATCCCGATGCTACGTGTCACGTTGTGAGAGCTCATTCCAAAAACAGTTTCATTATATATATATATATATATATATATATATTTATAGACCTATTCAACGGGCGGGCCTAGCCAGGCTTGGGCGGGCCTAATTGGGCTTATTAATATTTTTTAAAAACTTAATATATTTATTAAATTTCAAGAGTTAGCCAAAAAAAGTGGGTGGTGAAGTGGTTAGAATTTACTCAAATGAGCTCGAGGGTGTAGGTTCGAACCGCACAAATTCACATATATCATTAGTTTTTATACAAGGTATTAATTTTTATACAAGATATTTATAAAAATATCATTCTTATTTAAAGCGGGCCGGGGCCCGGCCGAGCCTGGGCTAAAAGCACAAATCCCGGGCCGCCCATTAAATAGGCGGGCTTTGGTGGGCCCGGGTCGGGCCGGGCTTGTCTTTAATTTGTAAGACCAAGCTCGTCCCATGTCGGGCGGGCCTAGCCGGCCCCCGGCCCTGTGAATAGGTCTATATATATATATAGATGATTTGATGAAAGAATAGTTCGTGATAGATTTGAGGTTTTTCAAAAAGTTTTGAGTCGCGCTAAAGGCACCTGGGGTTTTCATGAGGGCGACCTAACAATTTTAGTAAATGTTAGTTCTAAATTCTAATGAAAATGACCCTTGTGCCCCTCACTGCGTTTTGTTTACCCCTCTCCCTTTTTCTCTCGTTTTGTGTTCCTCACCTTTATCCTTCCACACTACTCCTTGTGATTTGTAGGGGATCGTCGAATGGCTCGGTTTCGCGGGACGAATATCTAGTTGGAGAGTTAGTCGAAGCCCACCTAACCCTGAATTGGAGAGTTGGACAGAGCTCACCGAACCTTTAGTTCGGCAGTTATGAACCAAATTTCAACAAAGAGGTTCGGTTGCACAAAACCGAACGGAGTAGATAAGTCTCGGCTAAGTGTCGTCGAACCTAAAATAGACGTCTCGGCCAATGTTTTGGAGATGAGTGCATCGGTTGGGACGAAGGGGTATTTTGGTAAAAAAAGCTAGGGTCCCCTCATAAATCGAAATTTGAATTTGGGTGCACTCAAAATTGACCTGCCCTTATGAAAACCTGGGGTGCCTTAAGCGCGAATCAAAGTTTTTGAGGTAACGGTCCTTAAACGTTTAACCCCTATAAATGATGTTTCGCGTAAAAAAGTATTTTAAGGATTACATCAACAAAGCTAAATCGCAAATATTAGAGGTCATCTATATGGATCCAACTCTTCTATTGTTCTTGGTTTAGTGGACTTACTGGTGTGCTTTCCAAATCATTTAAATCTCTCATAATCAATGCGCCCCAAGTTAGCTTAGGTCTACCCCTACATCGTTGAATTTCTTCATTTTCTATTGAGTTTAGTTTTCTAACTGCAACATTTGCAGGTTGGCTTTGGGGGTGAACAAAGTCCCTTAAGTGTGTAAATGCTCAAGTTGGGTTCGCTGAAGAGTGAAGTTGTCAATGCCCTTTTGGGATGTTATCCGTGTCCTCTTTGTTATCCATGGTCAGAGTAGCAAAGTGATTAGGTGTTCGATTAGGTGTAATTATGAACGTTGCTTAATAAAGTCTTAGTTTTTTACTCTTTGGAACTTATGGTTCTATTTCTCGTTTTTGCTTGAATCTTACAAGTCCTACTTAATACAGTTTGTTTGTTTCTTCTCAAAAAAGAGAAAAGAAATAAAAGCTTGTCATATGGAATGGGCCACATGAATCTAAGTGTCCTTGTTCCAACATGCCTTTGTACATGTAATAGCCCGTCACATTTTAAAGGAATTATGTAAATATATAACTTGTCTTCCCTTTTTGTTCAACCATACTTCTAATTCCTGTGTTCGTTTCAATCAACATTCTGATCTTAATATTTTCATTTGATTCTAATGCAATTTTGTGGTTCTTTATATGCCCAGAATGCTAAAAAGGAGCATGTATTAGACCGTAAGTCCACTGAGGAAAAGAAAATAGTATCCGAAACAAAAGGAACAGAGACAAATGCCGATCTTAGCATTAGTCTCCTTAATATACAAATCGGCATTATTCGCAAGGTGTGGAAGCATCCATCTGCTGATAGGTATACGTTTTTTTTTGCACGTGTTAGAGGTACTCATAAAAGTTGGAACTCAATGATGGGAATTCATTTTTATTCAAGCTGATTGACTTATATATCCAATTGAGTGTCAGAATATTTTGCTAGGCTGCTGAAAACTGTAAAAATCAATAATGATGGATCAACACAAAGAATAGGCAAGATACGGTATTGTGTTTAGGTATTATACCAGTATTTTACTTATTTTTCTTTGTATTACCAGATTTTATTCGTAAAATTATGGTGGATAAAAGAAAGAAGAACTTGCAATGTGATGCTCTAATCTTTTATAAAGACTTTGGCTATTTCAATCTTAACTGGCTTTTAAGAATTCCGACAAATGTGTCATTCAAGCTACCATTGTTTAATGTAATAGATATAACTCTTTGATATAAATTCCATGATAGTGATACTCTCAAAATAATCTTTTTATTTGAGCTGGAAACAGCCAGTGTGTGGAGGTGGCATTCAATGGGACAAAAATTTAGAATACTCATATGCAAATATAACTATCAAAAGTGAAAGCACTATACATATCAATGATCAAGCACATCACTCCAAGAATAGACTATAGGATTATATAAATCTTCTATTTTCTATTTTATAAAGCTTCAAAATATCATCTTTTTTTCTTATTCCTTGATATGACATCAGATTTTATAATTGTGGCGAAATCTATCAATCGAGTTCATGTTTAACAAATCAAAGCAGATCCTCATGTACAATTGTCGCTATGTTGTTCTTGTTCAAACTTTGTAGACTTCGTTTCAGAGATAACCACAACAACAACAACAACAACAACAACAACAACAACAACAACATAGCCTTAGTCCCAAATTAACTGGGGTCGGCTACATGGATCAAACTTTTCCATTATGCTCGATTAAGTGCTCATTTCAGAGATAACCACAATAGAAAAATCACCATGAATGGTGATTTAAAAAAATCACCATAATAGAACTACCCTATATGTGTGTGTCGAGTTCATGATAACTTTGGTGTATGATTAATGGGTGATGCGATGAAAAAATGTGAATTGGTACAGTCAAATGTTTAAATAATTAGTGACGAATCGGTAAAATTGTAAGTTAAAACGACAAGGGTAAGGGTCGGTTCATTAATGCATGGCAAGGACAGATTTCGGCTTCATTAAAGAGCATGTTAAAGAAAATAACAGTTAGTTAAGCTTTTTATTATGAGAAAAGCTTTCTATATGATCGATCCCAAGAAGTTAGGTTGAGTTTTCTCCATTTTTCTTTTGTTCTTACTTGAATATTGCCTTCTATCCATGCCACTTTGCTTTGTGTTCATGACGATGTGTGTTACCTGTTGATATGGAGTGTAAACTTCAAATTATTGTTTGCTAATCAACCTTAAATTTTATAACAAGCATCAAATATTGTTTAAGGTTAATCCCTTCATAGCTGTGACAAATTAGCTTTTTTATTTATGTGCCATTTGTTTTAGCCGACTTCAACTAATTTTTGTTGTTGTATTTTTATGCCATGTGTTTTAACTCCTTTACAGTTTGCTGGTTGAGGAGATAGACTTGGGGGATGGTAATGTGCGTCAAGTCGTCAGTGGTCTTGCAAAGTATTGCACTCTAGATGCTTTAGCTGTAAGCTTGTTTATTTCTCGTTACTTTATTGTTGAATGGAATGATAAATATTTGATAATACATCCCCATATGTTAAGTGAGTTTGTTTTCTTCTCTTATCATGCAGAACCGTCAAGTCGTTTTAATCACAAATGTGAAGCCTGGAAAGCTACGAGATGTGGTATCTGCAGGACTGGTATACTGTCTGGAACTGTCTTCAATTTCTTGTATTTTTGGCTTTGAATTAAGTACAACTACAACAACAACAATAACAACAATCAGCCTCAATCCCAAATTATTTGGGGTCGGCTACATGGATCAAACTCTTCCATTGCGTTTGATTTAGTGTAATTGATGGTTTGCTTACCAAATCATTTAAATCCTTTATAATCAATGCGTCCCAAGTTAGCTTCGGTCTACCCCTTGTCGAATTTCTTCATTTTCTATTCAGTTGAGTTTTCCAGTTGAGACATTTGTACGCCATCTTTGGAGGTGTCCAAACCACTGGAATCGTTCGTCCCTATTTTTTGAGTCAATTGGTGCTAGCTACTACTTTTCTTCGAATTTTTGTATTTCTTATTCTATTTTTACGAGCTTTACCACACATCCACCCAAGCATCCACATTTCTCCTACGTTCATTTTATGTACTTGTTTCTTTACCGTCCAACATTCACTTCCATAAAGCATAGATGGCTTTGAACCAAGTTTTTTCTACTTTTTTACCTTTCCTAATACCATTGTCTTCACTTTTCCTCCCTCCCTTTCTTATGTTCTGTGGGTTTTGGTGTTTGGGTTGAGAGTAGAATACTCTTTTCTCCCTTTACAATATTAAGTAATCACCCTTTCTATTGCAGGTGCTTTGTGCTTCTAACCAGGATCATACAGTTATTGAACCTCTAATTCCTCCAGAAGGAGCCAAAATTGGGGAGCGTGTTTCATTCTTGGGGTAAGCAAGCTAGAGCTGTGTGTAAAAATTGAAGCAACGGTTTTTGGAAATGTTATTCCGTAATAAAGATAAAATGAGGTCTTAAAATCTATGCAAAACTCATGTAACTAGTTTGTAGGTATGTTGATGCAGATGACGAGAAGAATCTACTACGTTTTTGTAGGTTCGGGGAATCTGCTCCTTTTTGTGTGCATGATATTCTTGGTAATCTACCTATATCATTACCAATAATATCAAACACAAAAAGTTTTCAATGTGTTTTTCAACTTTATTTCATTGATTAGTCTGTTGTACACACACACACACACACATCTAGAATATGGAAAAACTAAGGAAATATAAATAAAAATTTTCCTAGAAATCAGGATCTAAATTACAAAAGGAAACAAGTTGAGAATAACTGAAAATTAGGAACTAATCTAAATCCCACTGATTTGGGTAATTATTTCCTACTGTCCAACACTCCCTCTCAAGCTGGCGAATGTATGTCAAACTTTCCCCGCTTGTATAGATTTGACTCAAAACTAGCCTTAAATAATCTTTGGTGAGAATATCAGCTTCTTGTGATCCAGTTGGCACATATGATAAACTAATCTTCCCACTTTCTATCTCATTCTTGATGAAGTTCCTGTCAATTTGAACATGCTTCATTCGGTCTTGTTGAATGGGGTTTTGAACAATTGTAATAGTTGGCTAACTACTCCTTACAAGTATCCTTTGTGCGAAAAGGTTTTTTTACAGTGTTCACACCATGATTTGTTCTTATTTGGCTCAAAGAAAGAAGGATTAGTGGCAAGAGCAGAACTTTGTGAATGATCTTTGTTGGTTGGGAGAAGTGATGACTGCAACATTATCTTTTTTCTGCTTTCTTCCCGTCTAACTTCAGAGAAGGCTTCTCGGAGTGAGAGCAAGGGTTTTGTTCCAAGAATTGTCCCTCGTACTTCATCTAAATCGCGTTTCAGACCTTGAAGGAAATCAGACACTCAATCTTTCTCAAGTACTCGATTGTAGAGTAGCCCATCGTCTGCCCACTTCCATGGAATTACATAAAATAAAACCATCTCTTGCTAGAGCTCTATCAATTTGTTCTAATACTCTATTATTGATTTTGTTTCTTGCTTTGTGTTTCGATGTGTTGCCCGGTTTTAAAACACTGAAAAATGAAGTACTTTCAAAATCTGAATACAACTCTTATGTCGTCTTCCAAATTTAGTGTGTTGTTTTGTAGAAAAGAAATGTGCGTTCGATTTGAGGTTCCATTGAGTTGATCAACCAGACCATGACAGTAAGATAACCCACATCACTCTTGGTTGGAAAAGTAGTTTCACTAGTAAGATAACCTTCCTTCCCTCTCCCTCAAACAACTAACAATATAGATTGGAACCATTTAGGAAAATTTGACTCATTCAATTTGTTTAGGGTTTGGAGCAAGTGGTTCACATCTGTTGTAGAAAAAAAAGGGTTGTACCACTAGTATTCTTTGAAGACACTTTTGTAGTTTCGTCAATAGATAGTGGCATACTATCTCCGAACGTGATTTAGGTTTTCTTGGCCAACAAGAAAGCCTATCTTAACCCATTGACTGAATTCTTTAATATTTAGTTGCGTCCATATGCTCTAGCTTTATTTGTGGTCTTCAAAATGTTTGCATTTCCAGGTTTTGTTATGGAAGCAACTATTCCAACTCGCTATGTGCGTTGGCCACCCATACTTTTGTCTACCCCAAACGGTGCTAGGTTCACCCACCCATCTTTTTCCATCATTTCATTTGCCCATCATCTCATCTCTCAAACCACTCACCCATCATCTCATCTCTCAAACCACTCACCCATCATCTCATCTCACACCTAGACGACACGTTCGTCTCATCACTCATATCACCCATCCATTGTCTCATGCAAAATTTACACGAACGTGTGCTACCAACTATAATCATCAGACACTATTTCAGTAAGACACTTTTAAATCCTTACTTTTGTGATAAAGTCCAAGCCAATCGAGACGAAACACCATTACACTCAATGCATGGTTTTGGTTGGATAAAACAAGAATCATTAGGTTTCATTTCGAAAGACAAAACCGAAATCTCACTTTTGCAACCTAGTCTTGTTCAACCGGAACCATATGAACAACAAAACGATTTTTGTGAACTTGTTAATATTTTTCATGCCTTTGTATTCATACATAAGATGTCAAGTTTTGTGCAACTTAAAACAAAAATTAATCATTCGTTCAATCTGTAGTATATACATAGACAAATAACTATGACATCGATATATATCTTGATGTGTGCATGGTTGTGTATATATGACGCGCGCCGAACGTGTCAAAGAAATTACCCTAATTAGGTCACCAATTCCTACAATTATTTTGCAGTAGCGGTAAGTAGGGCGTCGTACCCAAAGGACTTAGCTACTCCGAATTTTAGCGAGAAAAGGGAAAATGGGGGTTTTCATGAGTAGTGAGCAATAAGCAAATTAAAATAACTAAAATGTAAATACTTGTAAAAATGCAATAGAAGAATTTACCTGGGTCTACAGCTCCACAAATTCACTTCATTGGTCAAAACTTGTCACGGTCGTCGATCTTTCTAAAACAATTATTAAAACAATTCCACATAGATTATCTATATGAAATCGACAACCGCCATAAATTCCTAGTTCTCATACTCTCGATAGATATGACAACCACCATTAAATACTTCTCTAATCAATGTAGAACTCTAGACACCTGCCAATAGGATTTAACACACCAACCGCATTATGTTTTGTGGGAACACAAATCCTAAACAATCGGATCGCAACCGCTCCCGGTTTAACGTAGATATCTTCATTATTCATTCAAGAACCGCAAGATTGTTATTCAAACGGGAGAATGATTGTCACAAGTTCAACTTGGTTGGTATCACAGACTCAACCAAGTCAATGACTATTGGTCTTCCACCTAAAAGAATGCAATGACCACTTACATACCCTAGACCTGCACCGTAATCATGAAAATAGTAACAAACGGAATAGACATAAATGACTCAATGAAATTAAGAACCAAAGATCTCATATGACATTAGACAAGACCAAATCAATGAGCTTTTGCTTCACCTCCAACCTAGGTATGAAATGTTAGCCAAACATGGTTGAACAATCTCCAAAAGTTTATTCTCCAAAATGTGGTTACAAGATGTTCTCAACCCTAAAATGTGGTTGAATATATATACTAAGTGGGGATAAGCACCTACAATTAGAAACAAATCCGGAATCCCAAGAAATCAGTTGTTAGTTTCTAATTTTGCAAACGCAGTTCCGTCAGTAGCATCGTGGATATTGTATGGGCGGCGTAAGGCACATTGGTGCAGAGTTCAGTGTAGTCACGTCGTGAGTGGCGCTGCCTGTTGTGTTGTTTTGCATCGTAAGTACAAGTCGACGCCATCTATTATAAACCTCCAAGCCGTCTCTCAAGTTGTGGGTTTGTGAAGGGGGTGTGAATCTGTTCCTGTGCCGTTGGCGGTGTCGTTTGAAGAACTTGGTGGCGTCGCCTGTAGTGCTTACGACGTGAAAGTCTGATGCAAGTTTGACTTGGTGTTGACTTCTTTCTCGAGTCGATCCGTTTTTCCCGTAATCCTTCGTAAACCCTGAAAATGCCACAAGTGAGTATAATACAATAAAATGTGAGTCTCTGACCATTATTCATATTAAATACTATACAAGTATAAGCATAAATAAAGAGTCATCAATGTACACCAAGAAAATGACCATCAAGTTTATCTCATCAATGTCTAGTCAACTCGCATAGTTGATAGCAACATTTGAAATTGTAATTATGATGACAAATCCTTTGACTTTTCCCCACTCCTACAATTCATGCCTTAAGTTCTTCTCTACTCTTCAAAGACGTCTCCAGTGTTAAATGTTCAGTGTAATCCACTAAAGGGTCGGTTGTTTGTTTGGTCAAATGTCTTTGACAAATAGCATGTATTTCATATTTTGCCCAATGTTCTGATTGGATAGAATCGGGCTTCGTGGCTAAGATAATAGTTTGATCCAATCGGTACCATATGCATAAAACCCAATTGTCCAATTGGATCTCAAGCAATTCGTTTTGGTGGGGTCAACCTAGAATATGCTTAGCATGGTTCCCAAGCAAGCGGGGCTAGAACAAATGACAAAAAAGGGTTTATCCAACATAAATTCCCTAGTCAAATCACATGAAATATGCATCTATGTCTTCCAAATTTCTTTTAAAACTCAACTTCGGTTCTTTTGTACATTGAAACGAGTTGAACTTATGCCTTAAACCAAACAATGTGTATATACGCTATTAAAAAACTCACTCAATATGCTATAAAAGAAGGTAGGATTGGTTGAAGTAGATAACTTGACTCGTTGGGTTTGAATAGTCCTTTTCTTGTGTTCGTTGGAGTCTCGTCTGAAATTCGTCAACGCGGTGTTCTTAGAAGAGAAGCAAGGATGAGAGAATGAGGGATAATGTGGTATGTTGAATTGTATTGTGGTCAATCTTGTCATTACAAATGAGGTATTTTTTTTTTTCTAAAATTTTCTTTTTCATTTTAAGATGCTCAAAAGCTATGTTACACAAACTCAGATACGAGTATCGGGTGTGAGTATGTGTCTAGAAGTCAGATTCGACTGTTCTCTAATTTTTGGGACTCGAAGACTCCGCTAAAAAGTCCAAAATCTTGGATACGAGTACTTGCCAAAGATGAATGTCTCACCCGTTTCAAAGATGAATGTCTCACCTGTTTCAATCTTTGCTGTAGATCTGCATATCTCATTAGGGCTTCTTCTCTTTTCTTCTTTATTGGTATGTACGTATGTTCTCTCTCTCTCTCTCTCTCTCTCTCTCTCAACCAACTGTTGGAGGTCGAACTCGCACCCTCTCTCGGTGTCCATGTCGTTTCATGTTGACACGGATACTCGACCATAATGGGGCGAGTCCAAGTAAAACAACTCAAAAACACTTGGTGGAAATAGTTGCCCTTTTTCTCTATCTTTTTAAGTTTCAGCTCTATTGTTTGTAAATAGCGCCAAAATAACATTGTGGGTAGTTATGGTTTTCTTTCTAAATGATTTTCTCCCTTTTGTTGAGCTGCCATGGTTCTTGGGTTCTATTGTATGTGCCCATATGTACAATGAAAACTCTATGAACATTTTCAAGTTGGGGGCTTTCCTCCTATGTGAAAAAATAGCGTGCTCTCTACCTTTTCCTGGATTTTCTTTTCTTGCATGATTTCTTTAATTTTTTATTTACTTGTCTATGATTTTTTCTTTTTCCTTATTTGCCTCAAAGTTACAAGTGAAGTTCTATACATTATAAAATGCCCCCCAACCCAATTGTAGATGGTTATGATTTTCTTCCTTTTGTTTGCCAACTCCCCCTATGTTGAACACCATGTGTGCTACATAGCCGGTCCCAAATCCGGATAAAGTAGGACTCTGACACCCATTTTTCATATTGAAAAATGGGCAAGGGAGGTCCCAAACGCATTTTTCATACCCAAAAAGTGGGGGAGGGAGGCCCCAAGCCCATTTTCCAAGAATGGAAAATGGAGGAGGGTTGCGATAGGTTGACAGCCAGCGTAAAACTTTTGTCACTTTTCATGAAATAGATCAAACACATAAACGTTGGGGCGTTTCCACCTAGCGACGCGTTGCATCGGAGCTCGGGTGTAATGAGGAATGAGCAAGGGTGTAAAAATTGCACTTAATCGAGCACAATGAAAAAGTTTGATCCATGTAGCCGACCCCAATTAATTTGGGACTGAGCCTATGTTGTTTCCTTTTGTTTGCCATGAACTTCTTAGTTTGGGTGCTTTGCCCTTGTTTAAAAAATAGGGTCCTCATAGGCTTTTGTTTGACTCTTCTTCTCTTCCCCAATTCTTTTTTTTTTTTTTTTTTTAACACTCTCTACGCTTTTCTTTTATTATATGTGCTTCAAAGTTACAAGTGAAATTCTTTTAAGATCAGGGGCTTCCCCTCCGCCCCTCTCTGTGCTATTTCTTGAAGTTAATGAGTTGATTTAAAAGGTTTAATTTCCCTCGGGTGCATGACTTCTTATCCACCTACCTACTTAAGGGCAGGGTTGAGTGAGCTCTACACTATTGGAACTGGGTATTTAAATTTTAAATTTTCATTTGTTAGTTAGGATTTTGGGAAATTCAATTGTCTCTCTTCATTGTCTTAATAAAAGAAGACGAAAAAGATGTCCGGTGTAAAACTTGTATCTATTGAGCAGAAAAAGTTTTAAGAGATGAAGTCTAAGAAGGAAAATATATTTCAAGAGTAAAGTTGGTGGCAATATTCTTGCCAACAAAAGATTGCAAGTCGCATAACAATGAATGGAGATGTCTTGCTTACCGGTTCAAGTGCCTTACTGTTGAGTGGAGAACTGTTATAATCTGAGGCTCCACTAGAATCTTCTCCGTTGCAATTCTTATCATTAGCTGTACTAGAGGTTTTGGAAATTATCTATGGTTTTGCTGGCCAGTGGGTCTTTCTTTTGCTTTCCTCATTTGAGGATATTGTGGGAATCTGCGTATTTGGCTCTATATTCAGCTCGAATCCCAATCTTCTATTTGTTAGTTATGGAATTTTCTTATAATTCTACAATACTTTGATCTTTTTCTCAAAGTTCCTCTAGTCAATGAGTTACCTATTTCAACTAAAAAATTCCGAACATCATATCTATTTTCTGTCCATTTTCTTTTTCAATCCACAAAAGCTTACTTTATTGTGTCGTAGACTGGCCTCACTTTCTAGCTATTCACCATTAGTTTTGTTATCTTCTTGAGCAGTCCAGATATAAGCAATTTCATGTATCAGACAATTGGAAGCTAATTCGATGTCAACATTTGCAATGTCTCTACTTTGTTTTTTTTAATGTTGTTGAAGTAATTTTAAAATCAAAACGGATGCCAATGGATTGACTTGGTTAACAAAACTTTTCAACAAAATTTTAAAATCAAAACGGATGCTAATGGATTGGAGAAGAAGCACGCTTGTGCCAAGCTTCAAAAGCAAAGGAAACATTCAAAGTTGTTCAAACTACTGGGGAATTAAACTTACGAGTCACACTATGAAACTTTGGGAGAGGATAATTGACAATAGGCTAAGGAGAGAAGCAACAATATCAGAGAACCAATTTGGCTTCATGCCTGGGAGGTCAACTATGAAGGCGATTTATCTTGTAAGAAGATTGTTGGAAAAATATAGAGAAAAGAAAAAAGATCTTCATATGGTATTTGTAGATCTAGAAAAAGCATATGATAGGGTTCCGAGAGATGTTCTTTGGTGGATTCTAGAAAGAAAAAGAGTGCACGCTAGATACATAGACACTATTAAAGATATGTGTGATGGAGTAGTAACGAGTATAAAGACATTTGGAGGAGCTACAAAAGAATTTCCCATCACGATAGGACTACATCAATGATCGGCTTTAAGTCCATATCTCTTTACTTTAGTTATGGGTGAACTAACTAGACATATTCAAGAGGATATACCATGGTGTATGCTATTTGCAGATGATATTGTCTTAATGGATGAAACAAAAGATGGAGTGAATAAGAAATTAAAACTTTGGAGGAATTCATTAGAATCTAAAAGTTTTAAGTAGAGTAGGACGAAGATCGAATATATGCACTGTGAGTTTAGAAATACTTGATATCGAATTCAAAATGATGGTAATATTGAGAATGATGTCACACGAAATTCAAGCTGGATGGAAGAAATGGCGGAGTGCAACAAGGGCGATTTGTAATCGAAATATTCTTACTAAGTTAAAAGGAAAATTTTATAGGACCGCAATTAGGCTAGCTATGCTCTATAGAAGTGAATGTTAGGCGGTAAGGCAACAATAATTACATAAAATGAACGTAGCAGAAACGAGGATGCTTGAGTGGATTTGTGGTAAAACTCGTAAAGATATATATATATATATATATATATATATATAATAAGAAATATAGAAATTTTAAAGACGAGGAGTAGCACCAATTGACACAAAGATTAAGGAAGGGCGATTGCGGTGGTTTGGTCACCTGCAAAGACAGCCTACAAATGCACCCACTAGAAAACTTGACTCAATAGAAATTTTAGAAATTCGACGAGGTAGGAGTAGACCAAAGTCAACATGGGACGCATTAATTAGGAGGGATTTGAATGGTTTGGAAAGCTCACCATTACTTGCACTTAATCGAGCATAATGGAAGAGTTTGATCCATGCAACCGACCCCAATTAATTTGGGACTGAGGCTATGTTGTTGTTTTTGAAGTAATTTTACGCTTAAGACTTTTTTTTTTTTTTTGATCAGAAAGAGAAGCGCTAGACTAATTTCAATCTAGCGAATTCATAACTATGATGCACGAGAGCACGAGCTTTGCTATTTGGAAATTAAATATTTACGGAATAAAGTATAGTGGCTTTTTATGAGGGTATCAAGATTAACCTGAAGTGTTATTTGATTTAATTAAAAAAAAGGAGTATTGGATCCTTTTTTTTCTCGAAAAAAAAAGACATTGCTATCACATCTTCTATATATAATTATCATAATATGAGGCCTAACTGATCCTGAGGTAGTCATCCTTATATGTCATTTTTCTTAGCCTTTTTCATAAAATTGATGAAGGTTATTCACGATTTAGGAGGAAAATCATGGTTCACAAATATCAGTTTTCTTTTTTAGAATTCTTTGGGACCGAGGCGATGTTGTTGTTGTTGTTGTTTTTTTTTAGAATTCTTTGTCAAATTCTTCTTGTTGGTTCACTGTGGCTAGTGGGTACTATTATATTTATTTTATGTGACTTTCATTATTAGAACTATTTTCTAACACAAGTATTTTCAGTTCATTGAAAAGTTTTTCCATTCAATAGCAAACACGGAAACCTTCTTAAAATGGATGATGAATTATTGGTGACATTAATCTATCATTTGGAAATTTACTGGAACAAACACTTTAACTTTTTATTATGAATTCTTTACATCTAGGCATGACGGAAAGCCAGAAGATATTCTAAACCCAAAGAAGAAGCAGTTGGAGAAGATAACTCCGGTATACTTTGCTATTTATTTATTTGTTTATTTTTTGATAAGAAACCAACTTAATTACTACATCCCATACTCCAGCATGAGTTGAGCCTCCAACCTTGCTTTTGGCAAGTGATGCCTCATCCATCTCACTTGGGATGCTTTGGCATTGCTAAGCTTGAATCAATATCGATCATTTTGCTTATATATGTAGAAAGAACTTGTAGTTTTCTTTGATTTGTTTCTCTTATCTGTTTGCAAACTAATCGATATTGGCTCTCGAATCTGGTATGTCATCTTAAATTGGTCCAGTAGAGAAATACAGAAAAAGGTGGGATTCCTCTCTAAGCTCGTAAGGTGTCATATCAATTTCTGCAACTACCTACCTCACTCAACATGCAATGAAATTGTCGATCAGTCCAATGTCGAAATGCACAACCTATATAAAATAGTTTAGTTATGCTTTTCTGTGGTTGGGTTCCGTTAAACCATACATGCTTGAAATACTGGGTTTGCCATCTCAACTTGAAATTTATCTTTGATCATTTTTTCAACAAAAATGATGACTTACTTTTCTATTTATGTTTTCTTATTAATATGTTTACTATGGACGCAGCATCTATATACAGATGAAAAGGGCATAGCTACATTCAAGGGCATACCATTCATGACAAGTGCAGGCGCTTGCAAATCTTCCATTCCAAACGCAAGTATCAAGTGACAGATTGAAAAGCGCTGTAACATTTTGTGCCATTGTTTCACTGAAAATTTTGAAGCTCTACTTAGTATTGTTGGAGCGGTTTATTTTCTGTTGTAGCACTGGAAAAGTATGTGGACAATCATATGGACATTCTTTACTTCCTTTCTTTGGGGCGTTAAGTGATTGCAACAATTCATCTCTTATAGCTGTATAACAGGTAGAATATTTATTGGAAGGGTCATTCTGACAGAATTTCATAGACTTGTTGATGAATGATCCATCAAAGTAAGATATTGATGCTGTATAGAGCAATCCCGTCTTCAATGTTTCATCTAGTTTTCATTTTGAAGCCATGTTTCTTCTAGCTAGTTATATATTTGATTTTGAATGAACTCTAGTCTCTTTTTTCCATGTTAAGTTGAGAAGAATATTTTTGATCGGCTTTCTTTTTCTTTTCATTTGAAGGCCTGTTATCTACAATTTGTTCAGGTAATGTGTTTGTTTAAAATGGAGATTTCTTGGTTTTAATTTGAGGCACTGTGATAAGAGAAAGTTATTTAAGTACTGCAACAATAAAGGCTCAATGTCAAATTAGTTGGAGTAGGTTACAAGGGTCGACTTTCTCCACTCTGCTTGATTTGATCCGGTTGATGGCGCTTAAATTCCTCCAAGTTATTTTAGGTCTATTCTTGTCCATTGAGCTCTTTCAACTTTCGTTATCTGGAGCATCGTCTCCTTTCCTCAAAAAAAAAAAAAAAAAAAAAAAAAAGAAAAAAAAAAAAAAAAAAAAAAAAAAAAAGAAAAAAGAAACTTTTGTTATTTCTAGTTTTAAGTGAAAATATGCCGGGTATTTTTTGATGTCAACTTTGGTTTATTCTTCTCCAACTTTTGTTGTTGTTAGTTTTTAAGTGAATCAACATGGTATTTTTGGATGTCTATACTATTTCAATTGTCTTTCTGAATATTTGTATCGATTGGTGATATTTTTACTCTTATTTCAATTTTTATATTTTTATTTTATCTTTACAAGTTTTACCACATATTTTCAAAAGCATTTTTTTAGTAAAATAGAAATTTCATAATTATTAATTGCTCGTACATTCAACAACAACAACAACAACATAGCCTCAGTCCCAAATTAACTGGGGTCGTCTACGTGGATCAAACTTTTTATTGTGCTCGATTAAGTGCAATTGATGGTGAGCTTTGCAAACCATTCAAATCCCTCTTAATTAATGCATCATATGTTAATTTTGGTCTGCCCCTACCTCGTCGAATTTCTACAGTTTCTATTGAGTCAAGTTTTTTAGTTGGGGCATTTCAAACCATTGTCTGCTCCAGCACTCACAACTTATGAGGTAACCTATGTGTAGTCCTCTAATAGAACTTGCTCGTACATTCAATTGAATATAAATACAAATTAGTAGAACCAATTACCTTATTTTCAAAACCATTCTATTGATAAACATTAAAACATATGTAACACAATAGCCCATAGCAAAATGCTCCGCCCATAGTAAAAAACAAACTTCTAACGAGGGTAAAAAAATTAAACTTTCAGGAACATAACCTAAAAGAAGACAAATTTACGGACAATCATTGAGAAAAATGCACATGCAAAGAAGGAGCGATTGGTGTCAACGGAAAATTTGATAACCGAAACAATGATGGAACTATAGATATTGAATATCAGATAAACATTGTAACACAATAGATGTGATTAAAAAACAAACTTCTAACGATAATAAATAAAAAAGAAGACAAATAACAATCATTGAAAAAATGAGAAGATTAACGGAAAATGATAACCGACTAAACTCTTTTATAGATTAGAAAATGCTAATCTTTTTAGATTAGAAAATGCTAAAGTAAACTTGAAAGTCGCACCGAGTGACATGACATGTGACCCCGCATGAATATGGGTGTAACTTTGGAGTGTGCACGCACAATTCTCGGTGCGTAACACGCGGGTGTATATTGAGGGGCGTACGAATGTCTTCCCCGTGCATGCACAATTCTCGATGCGTAACGCGAAGGGTGTATCTTGAGGGGCGTACTAACGGTTTCCAAAGGCGACACGACTTGGAGGTGCGACTTCGATGATGTTAAAGTTCCATCAGTCTTAAGAGTCGTTCTTGTGCGCCTCAAGATACACACCCTATGTGTGATGCGTCAAGGGAACTATGTGCACACATCCTAAAATCACACCTATTTTAAAATCACACCCATTTTCTTGTGGGGCCCGCAAGCAACATCACCCGATGTGAACTTTAAATGAACCTAAAGTCAATTCAGGTGACGTGGTGGGCCCGGTGTGAAAATTGGTGACTTTGGGATGTGCGTGCACAATTCCTTATGCATAACATGCAAGGTGTATATTGCGAGGCGAACACGAATGACTAGCTCCCAAGGCCGATGTGACTTGGGGTGTGAGTTCAGTGATGTCAAAGTCCCATTAGCCTTAGGATTCGTTCGTGCATGCCTCGAGATACACACCCCGCATGTGGCATGCATCGAGAATTGTGTGCACATACCCCCAAAGGTCAGTCATATTCACGTGGGGACTACCCGACACATCATTCAATGCAACTTTAGATCATCGAGATGTGACTTTAAATGTGATTTTGCAGTGTCGTAACATTTTCCTATGAGAAAAGCAGGATGTACGACAATGTTTATTCTTTTTGATAAGAAAATGAAAATTTATAGCCAAAGTTACAAAACTTGCTAAAAAAAATATAAAAACGTATGTTTGAACGACCCAATTTGACCTCAAAACATCATGCATCAGGGTCACCGTAAATTTAGATTGTTGGCTCAGTTTCTAATAATGTAATTTGTAATCCCTGCAAAATTACGGAACTGCCACCCAATCAAATTTATTTTTGGTATACTTTCTGTTTTACGGGTTTAAGGCCTTTGGTATTTTGCTATTTTTGGTAACTTTTAAAGTTTCGCTTAACAAGGTACCCTACTTTGGTTTTAGAGTCAGTTTTAATTTGATTGAATTACTGAAGAAAATTTCGGACTTTCTTAGGTTCTTGCCCTAATTTACATTTTTTGTGAAATCAATCATCAAATTTAAAAAATCTTTGCTGACTTAAAAAATAACTTTTTCACCTCTCAAGTTTGCCTGGAGTAGACTCGAACCTTCAACCTTTTATTGCATACGAAATCATTAAACTACCATTTAGTTAAACATGCCTCATGTTAAGATACAACTCGCTTAAATAAGAAGCTGACCCCTCCTCCTACTAATCTATAGAGTGAGACACGTAGGTTTTGGTCCCAAATGCAAAAAAACTTTAGAGCTAAAGAAGGAGCCAACAGAAGTACGACACGTGATGCGTGATGCATTTCAAGTACAAAATTAAAGGAGAGTAGAACAATATTACATGGTTAAAAAAGTTTGAAGTAAGGACGAATTTTGTTCTTTCTTTTGGCAAACAAGATATAAAGGAATAAAGAGAGTGAGAACATACGAAATGAAGATAAGAAACGAATGAAATAAATAAGTAGCTAAAGAAGTGCAAAAAGAAATGGGATATATAGGTGTGGGTACTACTAATTAATACCAACCCATGTGGTATATATAGGTGTGGGTACTACTAATTAATACCAAACCCCATGTGACCAAAAATTACTTGTCCTAGTGATTACGTACGAATTGTTGCTCTTGTCGCTTTTTTTTTTTTTTTTTTTTTTTTAATTTTGTTATAAAAATTGCATGCTCTCCTAGTTGGTGTGTGTAGGGATGCAAGTGGGGCGGAAAATTGGGATTCCTCGTAACGGGGATGGGTGTAACGACCCAAATTAATTAAACTAGGATTAACATTAATCTCGAGAATTAACAGTCGTAATTCGGGCGTTACGTGAGAAAACTTGATTGACTCGAACAAGAGAATCGAGAGAAGATGCTATTATTGGATGATGGTTGTTTATATATGGTGTTTAGAATCACTATTATTAGAATGCATCGCATGTGTGTATGTTGTTATCGGGTGAGTTGGTGTGACGGGGAGTTACCTCGAAATACGTGTCGAAGCGCGCGACATCGGGTGCCGAGTAGTTGAGGGATTACTGGGACCACTAA
This sequence comes from Stephania cephalantha, assembly GCA_039657325.1. NCBI lineage: Eukaryota > Viridiplantae > Streptophyta > Magnoliopsida > Ranunculales > Menispermaceae > Stephania > Stephania cephalantha. The sequence continues at coordinate 7,826,183 of CM077573.1, read as the reverse complement.
TGTGTCTATAAGAGTTCTAAGAACACTAATCACATGTATTATAATGGGCCTAAGCTAATGTAATTAGATCAAATAAATAAGGCCTATAGTTTGGTTAAATTTATTTGGAATCATAAGATTGATCTAGAGATACGAATTGGCACATCTAGGAACCAAGTGAGTTATAAATTGGTGTCACTCGGAGTAGGTTAGTGGAGAGTTAGTGGGATAAGTGTCAAGTTATTGGCCATGAGACAAGTCTCGAGATACGTAACACATGAAGATCAATGGCTATGAATGAATCTCACCTTATATATAAAGATAGTTGATCAACACATGCAAACAAACCATTTTTCATTTCTAAGTTCTGGAGAGGAAGAAAGCTTGCTGGAGAGAAGTGATTAGCAAGGATTCATGAAGAAAAGCAGTGGGTTTTGGTGATGAAAGATCAAGCTAGGGTGGTACATCAACTAGGTACACATTTTTATTTTAAGTTGAAATCAGTTTTGATTTTTGGTCAATTTCAGAGGGTAGATGATTAAGTATTTGTAATTGGTTTATATATTTGGATTCTTCATTTCAAGCTTCCATCTATTAATAAGTCCTTAATTTGATTTTGAAATAAAAAAGATATGAATTTTTGAAGTTGTAAAACCAAAATTGAAATTATGCATGTTGTATTATGAACTAGCCTATGTAATTTGGTCATAACTTGCTCATTTTAAATCGAAATGAACCCAATCTGTTGGAATTTGAAAGCTAACTCCAAGGGGAACAACTTAATTTGTCCAGCTGGAGATTTCGTAATTCAAATGTTTTCATGTCCAAAAGTGCTCTACAAATAGGTGATGGAATGCAATACAAGATTTTTGAAACTAAATTTTTAAAAGCATAACTCCCTAAATACTTATACAAATGAGCTGATCTTTTAGTATGTTGTTATTGGATATGTTAACCGCCTTGTGACAAAAAATTACGATTTTTGAAATTATAAATTGGGAGAAATAAATTTTCTAAATCCGCTGGTCGGATAGGTTCCAATTTGAGCCATTTTGGTAGAATTGCGATATCTCTTTCGCTTTAAATAAGAATTTTGCAAACCAAACCTTTTCGGAAAGCTACAATAGAGACCAACAAACTTCGTAACAAGGAAATATTTTGAGATTTGGACAATTTCATGGCTAAAAATGTATTGCAACACATAAAAAATTGAGACTTTATTTAGTCTGTAGGGGTTGATTTGGGAAGATTAATTTAAAACCTATTCAACTAATCTGAATACATAGTAAACATACTTAATTGACTTCAGGAACCGAGAGAACGTAGCTTGGGTAGCGGAGAGCTAGGCGGGGTCGAATTCGAGATTTCGAAGAAGTCGAGAGCGCGCGTGAGGTTTGTAAAATCCAATGGAATGTCGCTTGAGTATTTACTTGCTTCCATTACTGTTTACTCTATTATGTTCAATATATTCCTTTTCTATTCCTTATTTACTTCAATTATCTATGTTTGTGTCACTGTTTGAACGGTTGGTTAAGTTTACTCCCGCCGGGTATTCCGTTGTGTGTTTATGGCACATTAGACTATAGAATGTGTATCGGGAGTCCTCAGTGAATAACGACCTGAGCTACTTTGTCGGCTCATGTGTTGGTGCGTCGTGGGTCTACGCCCGCCATCGAAAGGACCAGGTATTGGGCCAGTTGGGTGCGCCAACTGATGGGATCTCAGAGAGGGTATCTGAAGTATGGTATAGTCTGATCGGGACGGACACACACGTTTGCGCTTTATTGTTATTTATGCATGCGATGATTCATTTACTGTTGTCTGTTTACATTTCGTATATTTATTTAACAATATTTATTGGATTTCCTTTATTTTATCATATGAATGCTTAGTGAATTTCCTTGGGATTTTACTCACTAGACTCGTCATCTATTTTATTGTGACGGTTGAGTGCAGATCCTTCTACGAGTAAGGGTAAGGGGATTCTTGGCGATTATCTCTGAGCTTGCTCACTGTTCAACACACTACTTGCAGGTGTTTATTTTGGTAGTTTGTTATATATTTTGGGTTTATGGGATATTTTGAGACACTTGTACTTGTATATGTTTATTTTTGGTCGCCTTATATACAATGTACTCTATTTCGGGTTTTCCACAATAGGATTGATGCTCTATAAAACTTAAAACTTAATGAGAATCCATGTTTATGTTTACTTTAAGACTTACGTTGTGAAATACCGATTATCTACTTGCAACTCTATAAAATACAAATCACTAGTAATGGCTAGCTAGAACTTGAATAATCTTCGGACAGTTGAATTGACGGTATTTAAAGACTTAAGAAAAACATGAATTTACAGCATAATTAAACTAATATCACACACGTGTACACGAATATCAAGACCTGAAATGGACGGGCAGGTGCGGACATGTGTAGTTGGGCCATCGGGAGAGGAGCACACGACACGACGACACCCCGGGGTGGCCTCGGGGTACGGGGCCGCCACAATGGGGATGGGGAATTTAATTGGGGATAGTGTTGGAGTTTGAATAGAAACTATTTAGTCCTACATTGCTCACTTGAAAAGAGTACAAACTCTTTATATTCACATACCCTATCTTTAGCTTTGCTTTAGAGAAACCCAATGGATAGTGCCCAAGTGGCATTGGGTAATAGGGTATACATATATAATATTTAATATTTAATTTCAAAGATAGGGCCATGAGCCTTGAGCTTAGATTTTTAACTTTGCATAATCAAGTCTAATTTTTATTTTTAAACTTAAATATTTTTAATTTCGAAATTAATTATTGACAGTTAATTTCGTTATATTTATTAACAGGTGCAACTGTTGAATGATACCAAAAGGTATTATTTTTGGATTTAGATAGTCACCTTTTTTGAACCAGTGCTTCAAGTTCTATTTAAATAGAACTAAAACACTGAAAATTCACTTGATTTTCGAAATACATAATGTTTGAGAGAGAAGCAAATCAGTTTGAGCAGACTTTCGGAATTGGTGAACTTTGTTTCGAAAGGGCATCGGTTGTTTCTTGGGATCTCTATGGGAAAATTCAATCATCGAATTCAAAGAAATTCTGTCTTAGAACATTGCTTCTGTGCAAGCCTCCAATTAGATAATTTTATTTATTGTATAATTCTGTTATTATTTATTTGTAAACTCATTTTATTCATATCTATTGTATCATTAGCGATTGTTCTGTGTAACAATTTTAGATGGAAATTTTTTCAAAATTTCTAAGATAGTTCTGTTGTATTGTGCATTTTCAGAAACTCTGAAAAATGGCAAAACAATCGAGTGTGAACAATAACTCGAAGAAGCATGAAGAAAAGCCTGAGAAGTTCAAAGGGGTGGATTTTAAAGGGAGGCAACAAAAATTGCTATTCTACTTGACAACCCTCAACCTTGCTAATATTGTGAGGAAGGAAGAGCCTAAGACTGATGAGGACCCTCTCTTAAAGGAGACACTTAAGTCCATAGAAAATTGGAGAAATTCTGATTTTCTTTGCCGAAATTACATCCTTAATTGCTTAGATGATAATTTATATGACATATACTCATCATATAACACGACAAAGGAAGTGTGGAATATGCTTGAGAAGAAATATAAAACAGAAGATGCCAATGCGAAGAAATTCGTAATTAGTGAATTCCTCAAGTATGTCATGGTGGACTCTAAAATAGTAATCAAGCAAGTAGAAGAAATTCAAGTTTTGATTCATGAATTGCATGCCGAGGGATGTTTTATCAATGAACACTTCCAAGTTGGTGCAATTATTGAGAAGTTACCTCCTTCGTGGAAAGATTTTAAAATCTATCTAAAGCACAAAAGAAGAGAGATGACTTTGGAGGACTCGATTCTGAGGCTTCAAGTTGAAGAAGACCATCGCAAGGGAGAAAAATATGAAGTACCTATTTTCGTTGCCAAAGCAAATGTGGTTGAAGGAGAGTCTTCAAAACTCAAATTTCAGAAGAACAAATGAAAGAAGTTTTCTGAGAAAAACTCCAACGCTCTTGCACCTAAATGCAAGCCCTTTAAGAAAGTTAAAGGCAATTGTTGGGTATGCGAAAAATGTAACCATCATCTCATGGTAATCAAATTGATGAACATTGGGTAGTAAATGTAACCATCACCGTCATAATCATGTAATTAATTATCACTAAAGAAATGAATACACGCCTACCTCTTCTTTAAGAATAACTAGAATTCTAAAATCCTTAACCGTATAAGATAATAAAATTATAAATAATTAAAATTATGTGAAAAGGTTGGGATGGGGATATAGTCTCATACCCACGCAGGTATGGGTACGGGGATTGGGAAAAATATATTCGCGGGGATTCTCACAGGGGAATCCCTATTGGCAATTTCGTAGGGATCTCCGTGAGGATTACTCATGGGGATATCTGCGGGTATCCCCATGGAGATCCCCGTATATATATCAAATACATATATATTGTATATATCAATTTTATATAATGTTATAAGGCTTTCACCCAAAACATTAGTCATAAACAAACTCTAATGTGATTTATAATTTTAACTTATTTGGTTAATTATATGTTTTGTTTTGAATTGTTTACAACTATATTTATATGTTATAATTTTTTGGTTGGAATTTTCAACCATTGTGATCCTATGTATGTGTACCATACTTTTTATAAATCTTTTTTCTTAAAAAATTAAGTGGGAAAAATATTTTCCCGTAGTGATTCTTCGCAAAATCCCAGCAAGAATCCCCGAGGTTCTTCATTAGAAAATAAAATGGGGACAAATTTCTCCTTATAAGGATTCCCCATCCCAACGGGGATGGGGATGGGGATGAATGTTCATCCCCGCGTGGGGATGGGTATGAAGATGGAGGATGAATTCTTAAGCGGGGATGGGGATGGAGATGGGGCCCCTATCCCCTACCCTCCCTATTTGCATCCCTATGTGCGCTCGCGCGCTCGCGCTCGCATGTATGTGTGTGTGTGTGTTTTTTTTCTTTTTTTTCATGTCTTCCTAGCATCCTTATTTTCTTGGTTAGATCCTAGCATGCATCCTCATTGAGACCAATAATTGGGTCCGACTATGTGCACCCCACAAAACACTAAGGGCAAGCCACATGATGAGTGCACCCCATCGATTGTTACGGGCATCTATCAAACTTTTTTCCCTGAAATGCCTTTGTGTATTTGGAAGGGCACCCCATACTCTTAAATCGAAAAAACCGAGTTTTAAAATCCTCCGTAAGAATGAGAGCACGAGCCTTAGGTGTTGATTTCAATCTTCGCGTCACACCCTTGCGGCTGTGGTCGACATTTACGTCACACCCCTACAACTCAAATTTGTGGACGAGAAAGAGGTGGCAGAGCTTGTATGTGCGGTGGTGGTGGTATAGAGTTGAAGCTTCATCAAAATCGTCTTTGTAATGTGAGATTTTTTGTGTATTATAATGCTATTTATCAATTTTGTGTTTTGTATGCGTTTGTTGTTGTTTGTGATCAAAGTTGAAGGGCGTTTTGTCTTGGTCTAGGGCTCGCCTTTGGTTCAGTCATACAAGACCGAACAAAATCTATTTGCACGGTTGAAGGTAACCGAGCAAATAGATTTTGTTTAGGTTTAGGGTACCACTGTGTTATACATTACTCAATAACTTTTGGTTGTTGTGTATGTGTTTGTTGTAGTTTGTGGTTGAAATTGATTGGCCGTTTCATGCCCAAAATTTGGTCGCCTCTGGTTTAATCACACAATACTGAACAATGGAATTGTTCAGTTGTAGGTGACCGAACAAACTGTTGTTGTTCAATCATATGCAACCAATCAGTAAAGGTATTATGTGTTATACAAGTAAAATAGGAATTGTTCGGCCATGTGCTATCGAACGTAACTGTGTAGTTCGTTTCTATCTTACCGAACTGTATAATGTTGCTCGGTCACTACCAACAGAATAATATGTTGTTCCTTGGTTAGTACCCACCGTACAGACCTATTTTTAGTTAAAAATTGTTATGAGCTTCTATATTGTTTAGTGAATGATTGGTTTTTGACTTGGGGTTATATTTGTGTAACTCTCTTGTAGGTATGGTTCGTACTAAGATGACTATCAGCGGGAGGATACCCGTGCCGAGACGGGTAGGCGTGCTTGCTGGCAGGAGAGCTCATATGACATCTTACAGAAAATCAAAGGAGTTGGGACAGACAGATGATGAACTTCATTAGGGATCTACAACATATGCCTCAGATGTACAAGGGAGGGAACTATCAATTCATCAGACCCCCATTCCTTCGGTGGAATCTTCTTCATCAGAGTTAAGCGAAGAGGATACGGAACAAGTTGTTGAGGAAGAAGATTCCACTGAAGAAGAAAGTGAAGAAGAAAATCAAGAAGAAGATGAAAGTGAAGAAGATGAACAATAAGAAGAAAATGAAGAAGAAGAATATATTATTGAAGAAGTGGTCAGAGAAAGAGCTAGTGGCAAAGGCCATGGTAGTAAGGCAAAGGTAGGAACATTAAGCCAGAAAGCTATCGAAGAGCCAGCTGATGACTCTTCAACAACTATTTCTGGTTAACCAACAAATCGGACGGTATTGAAGAGTTTCAACAATCACATTGCCGCAAACATATGGAACAACAATGTATTTAGGTTTTTGAATTATAATACACATGAATCTTATGGTGAATTGTTTCAATAAATTCATTAGTTTCTAATTATATATTTTGTGATACTTCATGAGCGGACCTTGCTTAGATGCATCAATTAAGGCGCTCAGTTGGCAAGCTGGGATTTGCGGAATTGTCACCGAGCTGCAGATGGGCTTCTGAGGATTATTCGGTCGTCTGGGCCGAGTGCACTCACCAAGTGCTCATATAGAAAGGCACATAAGACTCACATACGCCTTTGTAGAGAGACGCCACCGTAGACCAACACTTTTCACCTTCCCTTCGGTGAAATGTCGATCACATTGGAGGGTGTCAGCATGCTGTTGCACATTCCCGTGATGGGAAAGGTTGTTGATTATGACACCATTTTCAAGGACGAAGCAATCAAGTTTGTGTCGGAGGCTGAACGAGGATCCGAAAGTGAACAAACCAAGTTGAACAAGGATCTGAAAGTGAACATAATAAAAACCAATGGAAAACATTTTAGTAAATTGATAGAGTCGGGATGAGCCCAAAATAAGTTTTTCACAACGTCGATTTCCTCGTGTTTCCTATGCTATGAGAGATAAACATGTGTGTCTAGTAAATGCATGATTTGTTGCATTTATGATCTCCCTCCAGCATCGGCCAACCTTTGATTTTGCCTTGAGTTGTATATCATGCGCAAGGTTGATGAATTATCTTAATCCCTTTTCTTTAACATGTCTAAAATTTCTCGGGGCTTGATGTTTCCTTGCATCATCAGTACCACCACAACATGTTTTTCCGGAACTAACCTACTGACATATGCGTGTCCTTCCTTATAACACTCAATTTCATGTTTATGCCGCCCACACACCACTATCATATGCCATAAACGGTCTTCATGTTTTTTTATGTTTATTGAAAATGGACAACTACATTGTTTGGAGCCATATTTTCTTCTTGATGTCCCCTTCAAAAGCTCCATTTTGTCATCCATCACAATTTTTTCTTAACAATTATCTCTTCTTTACTGGCTTTTATTTTTTAAACTCTTGGGCGTCACCTTTATAGAACCAAACCTCTCGCATGCCATGTTCACCTTCCCATGACGATGACCATCACCCACTGCATCGAAATTCTTCATGACAATAATGAAGTTTTTACTCTATCCTTGACTTTGAACCCATTTGACTGACTCATCCCTACTTAGAAATGGTGCGATGAGGATAAAGTCATTAGTGTAATCTAAAGTCAGAACAAGACAACACTCCCTGCAAAATGGGAAATCACATTATCACAATTGACCTTTAATCAATAACCACAAAAAACGAAATTGTATGGTTCAGCCACATCCAACCGAACAAAACCATTCTGTTCGGTCATATGCCACCAAATGATACCCATCTAGTCGGTCGGTCGAGGTCGAACATAACATATTTGATCGGTCCTGTGTGGCTAAACTAGAGGGCAGACAACACAAAAAAATGGACTAAATCGAAGGAGTAATTAAGAGATACCTCTCTGTCTTGCACATTCACACCCCCTTGACGTTCATCCTCCATTTTATAAGATCAAGAGACACCGAACAATAAAAACAAACAATGCCCTACAACACAAAATAATTTGTTCAAACCACACTAAAACACACAATAAACAATTGAAAACCATCGTGTTCCATAAAAATCATGAATAATCGACTCTTACGATGGTAGTGGCCTCCAAAATGTAAATTCGCGTCGCCGCTGGTTGTCGATGGTCGGGGGGACTGTCGGAGATGAAGGGTCATTCTTGTGGGGTGCACAAAGGCGAGAGATATGGAGGGGCATGTGAGTCATTGTGGGGGCATGCCATTTCATTTAATGAAAAATATAGAATGGGGGTGCAAGAATTTTAGTGGCTTGCCCTTAGTGTTTTATTAATTGGTAGACCACCAAGGTTACCACCATAATGGTCATATGTGGCGGTCAAATAAAGTCTTTGTTTCGGTAGGGAGATATGGTGGTCTACCAATTCAATTAGAAGCTCCCTGTTGGGTTTTGGGGTTCATACGTAGCGAAAATTACAAAACAATTTTGACAAAACCCCAACAGGATCCGAATCTAATTCCATTAAAAACGTTTAAAACATGAAAACTTAATCATACCTCGGTCGCAATATACCTTTCTGAAGGTTGATCGATCTCTAAGGCGCTGCCAACGACGAACGCCCTCTACCAGCAGTCCACACACGAACGACGACCGAGATTCGAAGTGCTAGCTTCGAGAGAATACCAAACCTTTTGTTTCTCTCCAAAACGATCCAGAGCGTACCAGAAAACCCTAATTTGTTTCTCAAACGAAAATCGAGTTTCGGCCCTCAATCTTTCCTATATGTGTTCTAACTTAGAGCGTCTATTTATACAACCCTTGTATATAGACGGTTAAATAAATTACACATATACCTTTACTTAAAGAAGTATAAGTGTAATACACCACAATGACGTTTCTGTCACGAATTTTATCATATAAAATTCGTTTTTCTGAACCATCTTAAAATCTCGCAAAACCATTCTTAGTGTGCGACCCAATAGGCTCATACAACGTTGGCAGTGTACCAAAACTCATTTTGGTATACAAGTCATAAGCGGCCTCTAGCAAGACATTATGACTACCCAAGTTGTACGAATATCAAATCGATACAACCTAATCAATAATGTATATAACATCCTTTTGTCACACGATATCCTTTTGATCAAACATAAGACATGGAATTGTCATCCAACATGTTCAATCGTACTAGTCTCGATCTCTACGTAAACTGGAAACATCCAAGTGACATTGATCAATATCAATTCACTTAGACTAGGCCTTTTAACAGTCTAACACATCGAGGGATCCACTGGATATCTCTCTTTATATGAGAGGGACAAATTCTATCTCGATTACACAACTTCATCACATTGCTCACACAGTAACCAATCACAACCTTTATAATCGTCCGGTTAAAGACAACGTTTGATTGTGTCAAATCATTGTGTTCCTAATGTTGAAGTCTCTAGTACTCTCAAGTCAGAGGACTGAAAAATATACATATCATGAGAAACAACTATGACTTAATCCATGTGAAGTTCTCATAGCTGGTCGTTCCAGTACTTTGTTCCCTAACAAGTACTCGTGATCTTGATTCGTATCCCTATACATATATATAATCATCATATGATCATCAATCAAAACTCACACTAGTCTTAATTCATTATAGTTCCCAGTATAATGATCGACTAGGGACATTTAGGATATTTCTGCAAATACCCATGGATCTTATTATACTGTAAACATGCAAATTAATTATAATAAACAACAAATGAAATCCTCTATTTTATTAACTAAAATTATTCATAAAGACAGTTAATAGATTGACCTAGGGCACATGCCCCAACATCTCCCACTTGCACTAGGGCCTATCATACATGCATCTAATGCCTAATGATCTAACATGACCATCATGTTTTGCTTGTGGAAGAGCTTTCGTCAATGGATCCACAATGTTGTTTCAGTAGGTACTCTGCAAATCTTCACGTCTCCCCTCTCAATAATTTCTCTGATGAGATGAAAACGCCTGAGTATATGTTTGGATCTGTGGTGTGATCTAGGTTCCTTGGCTTTGTGCTATTGCCCCGTTATTGTCACAATACAAACAAACAGGGTTAGCAATACTTGGAACCACACCTAGTTCGAAATGAACTTTTTGATCCAAATCGCCTCCTTTCTTTGCATCGGACGGACGCAATATACTCGACTTCATTGTTGTAGAATCTGCGCCATCTCACTTGCTTCGAACTTTTCCACTTACTTGCACCCCCATTCAAAGTAAACACATATCCAGACTGTGATCTAAAATCATCTATATTAGTTTGAAAACTTGCATCTGTGTAACCATTTACTAGATCATTTTCAAAACCTCCATAGACCAAGAACACTTCCTTAGTCATTCTTAAGTATTTAAGGATGTTCTTTACTGCTATCCAGTGACTCTCACTTGGATCTGACTGATATCTGCTTGTAATGCTCAAAGCTTATGATACATCAGGTCGAGTGCATAGCATGGCATACATGATAGATCCAATAGCTGATGCATATGGAATCTTATTGATACGGTCTCGCTCATCATTTGTCTTAGGACATTGAATCTTGCTGAGACTTATGCCATGAGACATTGGCAACAATCCTCTTTTAGAGTCTTGTAAACTGAACCTATTCAACACCTTGTCTATGTAAGCACTCTGACTTATATTGATTAGCCTCTTATATCTATCCCTATAGATCCTTATCCCTAGGATATAGGCTGCATCTTCTAAGTCTTTCATTGAGAAACACTTCCCTAACCAAGACTTGACATTCTGCAATGTTGGGATGTCATTTCCAATGAGTAATATATCATCAACATACAGTACCAGAAAAACAACTACACTCCCACTGACCTTCTTGTATACACAAGGCTCATCTTCGTTCTTAATAAAACCAAAATCCTTGATTGCTTCATCAAAACGAAGATTCCAACTTCGAGAAGCTTGCTTTAATCAATAAATGGATCTTTAAAGCTTGCATACCTTCCTAGAATTCTCAGGATGTACAAAACCTTCAGGTTGTGTCATATACACGTCCTCAAGCAGCTTTCCATTAAGAAATGTTGTTTTTACATCCATTTGCCATATCTCATAGTCATAATATGCAGCAATGGAAATTAAAATTCTTATGGATTTAAGCATGGCTACTGGCGAAAAAGTTTCATCATAATCAACACCTTGAGTAAACCTGAAACCTTTTGCTACAAGTCTTGCTTTAAAAGTATGCACTTTGTCATCCATGTCAGTTTTCTTCTTGAAAACCCATTTACATCCAATGGTCTTACCTCCTTCAGGTAAATTAAATAAGTTCCAAACTTGGTTATCATACATGGATTGCATATCAGAGTTCATGGCACTTAGTCATTTATCTGAGTCTGGTCCAGACATAGCCTCTTGATAAGTGGTGGGCTCATTTTGATCCATAAGCAACACATCACGACTATCAGTAATGAGAAATCCGAATCTCTCTGGCTCATGTCGTACCCTACCAGATTTACGTGGGCCTTGTGTCACTTGAGGAGGTTCAACTGGTTCAGAACGTTGTTGAACTTCCAGCAGCGGTTCAGTGTTTATCTGTGATTCTTGAACTTCTTCAAGATTTATTTCTCTCCCACTAGTGTCTTTTGAAATAAACCGTTTTTCCATAAAGGCACCATACCGAGCAACAAACACTTTGTTCTCAGCGGGATTATAAAAGTAATATCATTTTGTTTCCTTAGGATACCCACAAATAAACACTTGTCAGATTTAGGTGCTAGTTTTTTTGAGACTTGTCGCTTTACGTAAGCCTCACAACCCCAAATCTTAAGGAAAGAAAAACTAGGTCTCTTCCCGTACCATATCTCATATGGTGTTTTATCAACCGCTTTAGAAGGAACTCGATTTAGAGTGAAAGCTGCAGTTCGTAATGCATAACCCCAAAAGGATAATGGAAGATCTGCATGACTCATCATAGATCGAACCATATCTAATAAAGTTCGAGATCTCCTTTCAGAAACTCCATTCCATTGTGGAGTTGCTGGTGGAGTCAATTGGGAGACAATCCCACAATTTCTAAGATGATCATCAAATTCTTGGCTCAAATATTGACCACCTCGATCTGATTGAAGTGTTTTGATAGTTTTACCAAGTTGATTCTGCACTTCATTTTGAAACGTTCGAAAATCTCAAATGACTCAGCTTTATGTTTCATAAGATATACATAACCATATCCGCTGAAATTATCAGTAAATGTAATGAAGTACTGATAACCTCATCTAGCCATTGTGTTTATAGGACCGCATACATCAGTATGTATTAGACTCAATGAATCACTTGCCCTTTCACTGTGTCCAGTAAAGGGACTTTTAGTCATATTGCCTAGTAAACAAGATACGCACGTTTCATATGTTTTTAAATCAAATGAATCTAGAAGCCCATCTTTATGGAGCTTCGTTATGCGTTTCTCGTTTATGTGCCCGAGACGACAATGCCAAAGGTAGGTTTGATTACAGAAATGACAATTTCCTTCCTTTTCTTTTGGGTGTTTTGAAGCAGGAACAGGCTGGGGCTTGACTTGTTCCATAGGCTTTGCGACAAGTGCAGCAACAGCCTTGGCAACTCTAGCCTTGCCTTTGCCTTTCTTCTTCATTCCCTTTCCCTTTTGGACCATCAACACATTACTAGAGGGTTTCTTGATATTTTGTTCAACAGTTTTGAGCATCAAATGCAACTCTGAAATTGATTTCTCCATATTATTCATATTGTAGTTCATCACAAATTGTGAGTAACTCTCTGGTAATGAATTCAGGATCAAATCCGAAGCCAACTCTTGGCTTATGGGAAATCCGAGTCTATCAAGCTGGTCAACATAGCCCTTCATCTTCAGAACATGAGGACTAACTGGCGCACCCTCAGTCATCTTGCAAGAATGTAGGTTCTTGACTGTCTCGAACCTTTCTTGCCTAGCTTGCTATTGGAACATTTCCTTCAGTGTTATAGCCATGTCGTAGGCTTCCATTAGTTCCATGTCCTTCAGAAGTTCAGGAACTATAGTTGCCAGCATAATACATGCAACATCAGTAGAATCGTTGACATGCTTATTATGCGCATCCTTCACAGCTTTCGTAGCATTGGCTGGTGGGTCCTCAGGGATTGGATCATCCATGACATACAACTTGCGTTCATGCTTAAGAACAATTCTCAAGTTTCTGAACCGATCAAGAAAGTTAGTCCCGTATAGCTTATCCTTCTCAAGGATGGATCGCGATGACAGGGGGATTATTGTTACTTGAAGAGGCCATTGATCTAAAATAAAGATTATGCAAAGTTTATTTTAGTATAAAGGAATAGACTCCCACTAAATTAACAACCCTCCTTAAACATACTGTTTATTTAGGGGACTAAAATCCATATTTCATCTAATTCTATGGCATGAAACACATAACTAGATTATTTAGGTAGGTAACAGTTATCAATTACATCTTATGTAATTTTAAATACTTTTATGAGATACGGGACATCTTATGTCTTAGCATGTTTTTATCTCATCATGTGCCTAAAGCTCAAAACTATTTTGATAGCTTTATTAAGTCGGACCATTTTTAAACATTTAGGTAACTCTTACCAAACTTGTCTCACCAAGATAACACAATACACCTAGCTATGGCTGAAATTATATTAGTGTGATCGAGGCCTTTGACAAGTGTTTAAAATGGATGACACGAGACTTAAAATTTAATAGAGGGATTTTATTCAGTTTTAGTGATTTTTATGTAAAAAATGAAATATCATATATTATATTGATTTGTTCAATCACTAAACAATTTGGAAATTTTTATACTGTTCACTAATAAAAGAATTTCCGTGCGCTAGGATTAGTTAGACGGCGGTCCCACGGCCGGTCATCAATGAGCGGGGGGAACAAAGGGCGCGCCCTATTTTTTTTTTTTTAGGACACGAATCTCAATTCCGAAAATTAAAATTCGCTATAGAAAATCATATTTTTTGCTGATTTTTATTATCCTAAATTTACCCCTTAATTTATCAGAAATTAAGTCAATTAAAACATTAACTCGGGCCCACATCTAACTAATCATCTTATCCTAATCCAATTAGGATTTAAGATATTTGAATCCTAGTATATCACCAATAATAAGATTCTTGATATTTATCTCCTATCCAATAGGGATAACGAAACCGATTTTGCTTATATCTCCTAATCTAATTTGTTATCTATCTTTATCAAATAGAAACTTTATTACATAATAGATATAACAAGATAAATAAATAATTTCGAAAATTAATTATTTATTTTGGATTTAAGATATTTGAATCCTAGTATTTCACCAATAACAAGATTCTTGATATTTATCTCCTATCCAATAGGGATAACGAAACCGATTTTGCTTATATCTCCTAATCTAATTTGTTATCTATCTTTATCAAATAGAAACTTCATAACATAATAGATATAACAAGATAAATAAATAATTCCAAAAATTAATTATTTATAAATAAATAATTTCGAAAATTAATTATTTGCAATTTCGGTCCTCATCCAAATAATCACAAACATGTAATTGAATATGAACTACTATCCCAATCAAACCTAATGGTGTCATGGATCACATAACACGAAACTCAATTCATTAAAATTATTCGAATTAAGCTAACATGGTTACTAGCATGTACGAAACTAATTTCAATTAAATCACGAATATATGTATCATATACACAAAACATGATAATAAATCTCACAGAAAACTTATGTATATCACATATACATCAACTATTAACATGATTTCAATCATATATCATGTATATATCAGAAGAAAACATGCAATGAATTTAATGGAATCGAACTTGAAGGCTCTGATACCACTGTTGGGTTTTGGGTTCATACGTAGCGAAAATTACAAAACAATTTTGACAAAAACCCCAACAGGATCCGAATCTAATTCCATTAAAAACATTTAAAACATGAAAACTTAATCATACCTCGGTCGCAATATACCTTTCTGAAGGTTGATCGATCTCTAAGGTGCTGCCAACGACGAACGCCCTCTACCAGCAGTCCACACATGAACGGCGGCCTTGATTCGAAGTGCTAGTTTCGAGAGAATACCAAACCTTTTGTTTCTCTCCAAAACGATCCAGAGCGTACCAGAAAACCCTAATTCGTTTCTCAAACGAAAATCGAGTTTCGGCCCTCAATATTTCCTATATGTGTTCTAACTTAAAGCGTCTATTTATACAACCCTTGTATATAGACGATTAAGTAAATTACACATATACCCCTACTTAAAGAAGTATAAGTGTAATACACCACAAGGACGTTTCTGTCACGAATTTTATCATATAAAATTCATTTTTTATGAACCATCCTAAAATCTCGCAAAACCATTCTTAGTGTGCGACCCAATAGGCTCATACAACGTTGGCAGTGTACCAAAACTCATTTTGGTATACAAGTCATAAGCGACCTCTAGCAAGACATTATGACTACCCAAGTTGTACGAATATCAAATCGATACAACCTAATCAATAATGTATATAACATCATTTTGTCACACGATATCCTTTTGATCAAACATAAGGCATGGAATTGTCATCCAACATGTTCAATCGTACTAGTCTAGATCTCTACGTAAACTGGAAACATCCAAGTGACATTGATCAATATCAATTCACTTAGACTAGGCCATTTAACGATCCTAACACATCGAGGATCCACTTTGGATATCTCTCTTTATATGAGAGGGACAAATTCTATCTCGATTACACAACTTCATCACATTGCTCACACAAGAACCAATCACAACCTTTATAATCGTCCTGCTAAAGACAACGTTTGATTGTGTCAAATCATTGTGTTCCTAATGTTGAAGTCTCTGGTACTCTCAAGTCAGAGGACTGAAAAATATACCTATCATGAGAAACAACTATGACTTAATCCATGTGATGTTCTCCTAGCTGGTCGTTCCAGTACTTTGTTCCCTAACAAGTACTCGTGATCTTGATTCGTATCCCTATACATATATATAATCATCATATGATCATCAATCAAAACTCACACTAGTCTTAATTCATTATAGTTCCCAATATAATGATCGACTAGGGACATTTAGGATATTTCTGCAAATACCTATGGATCTTATTATAATGTAAACATGCAAATTAATTATAATAAACAGCAAATGAAATCCTCTATTTTATTAACTAAAATTATTCATAAAGACAGTTAATATATTGACCTAGGGCACATGCCCCAACACTACAAAGGTCTCATTTGGTTCATTTTTGCCAATTTATAAATAGGTTTTTTACATTATGGGAGTTAACTCATGGGGAAATTCATATTTTTCATGTTTGGTTCAATTTTAAACTTACAGAGGAGTTGCAAATTATAAAGAAAAAAACAATTATAATCTAATACAACTAGCTTAACATTTACTTCACTATATTAGCCTGGTATTTGCCCAGCCATCAATGTGCAGGAGTTGTACAACACACAACAACCAAACCTATTTAATCTCATTAAATCGATGATGCAATACTTAAAACAAACTCTTAGTTGTTAGTTTCCGTGCTTTATGTGCCATTTTCCTCACAAGTTGTAATTAATTTATGCAATTTAGTCCTTTTTTGATAAAAAATTGCATTCATATATATATATATATATATATATATCTCATTCAACATTAAGATAAAGTACAACCATATATACCTTGTTTTTTGATAAGAAAGAAAGATAACCCCACTGATGTTCAAACTCATAACAAAGTCCCAAACTCTATACCAAACCATTGGGCCACCCATCAAGAGGTCAATTTCATATGTATTTGGTCGTTTGCCTAGCATATGTATGGGAAAATTGCGTCATTAATTAAATGACAACCCCATTCACATATCTACGAACCCTATATGTTAAGCAACTATATAAAGTTGCTATATTTATGTTATTTTGATATTTATGTATTACTATAGTTCTTTTCGTAGTTATTTTCCTCATTTGTGGATTAGTAAGCTCTTAAATAAGATCACCCTAATGTATTCAGGTTGCCCCTATTTTCCTTGATTTAATATAATTTCAATTACATTAACATAGTATCAGAGCTAGGTAATGACTAATCTCTTATTTTTCCTTTGTTTCAACGGCTACTTCAACTTCGCTTTCTCGGTGCTCTATCATAAAAAAGCTTCCATTGTGAATTTCCCGTTTGCATGACAACTTGACCATGCACCACACATAGCGCATCCACATCACCCTTGCATCAAAACTACTGCTTGCATCATCACTTGAATCAACCCATAGTCAATTCCATTGATTTTTACAACGACCGTGCCTTAACCCATGTGTATGTTCTCTACCTTGGTGCTAACCAATGTGCCTATCGTGCACCTCGAGGAGAAATCACGTCCTGCTTGCCAATATGCTCCATTACTTATATGACGTCTTTGTTTGTGTCCCTTGCAACGATGTCTTTACCTGTTTATCTGCATGTTATGCATGTTAGATGCAAAACTGTTATAGATCTATGTATGTTCTCTGCCTTGGTGCGAACCAATGTGCCTATCGTGCACCTTGAGGAGAAATCACGTCCTGCTTGCCAATATGCTCCATTACTTATATGACGTCTTTGTTTGTGCCTCTTACAACAATGTCTTTACCTATTTATCCGCATGTTATGCATGTTAGATGAAACACTGTTGTAGATCTGCCTATCCTGCATGCATATCCTGCCTGTTCACTATAACACTATTAAAGCTATGCCTTTCCTGCTTGTTAGCTAGAACACTATTACGATATTTGCCTATCTTGCCTTGTTAGCTACAACATTATTGCAGATTTTCTTGTCTTGCATGCTTGCCTGTTCGCAACACTATTATAGATATGTCTATTTTGCATGTTCGCTGTCCCTATTCGTTTTCATTTGCAAACTCAAATCGGTTTTGTTGTCACCACTTTGAGTTTAAGAAATGATGTAATGCAATTATATAAAGTTATTATATTTATTTTATTTTGGTATTTCAGAATTACTATATTTGTGTCGTAGTTACTTTCCTTACTTGTGCATTGGTAAGCTCTGTAAATTAGAGCACCCATTGTATTTAGTTTGTCCTAATTTGTCCTAATTTAATATAACTTCAATTGCATTAACACTAAACTCCCAAAAAACCAAACTTTCAACAAGGGAAGAAAATCAAACTTCCAATTAGGGAAGAAAATCAAAAGCTTCCAACAAAAAGTATCAATCCAATAGTCGCAGCCACAAATCCACACACAAACGTTAATGAAGATGTAGAGTTGAAGATTCGACTTGTGCCAATGTTGTCGAATCTGATAACTACAACATGGAAGAGACTATTCATCGATTCTGATATAATCATATATGTTTTATTTGACGAGCGAAAAAAAAGGAAAGAGACTTCATTGGAGCCACCGCCGATCAAAAGAGAAGATGTAGCTCCTACAATTTAGTCCTATTTTTTCTTAAAAAAGTATGCATTTATCATTCTATTATTTGTTTTTATAATAACAAAAATGCAGAAAACTAAGATGAATCTATAACCTTTTTCGACATAATCAAAATATAATGTATATGTTCCATTATTTGATTCTAAAACTTTATTAATATACCAAGTAGTAGCTTAATTTTTTATTCCATATGCGGTTGCATATTCAAAAGGTTAAAGGTTAAAGGTTCCTAGCAAGTTTGAGGAAGTGATGAGCTATTAAATTCTTTTCAAAAAAAATGAATTATAATAATACAAGCTTCAATATATCAATGTTGGGCCGTCTGCACCTTTATCAGAAGGTTTGTGGATATCACTAGCATCGATATTGTAATGCTCAATGCAATACAATTAATAAAAATAGTAAAGCAAAAGAACATACACCACAACGTAGGAATTGTTGACGTAGTTCGAACCTCCAGGCCTACATCGGCGGGGCTCGCCTAGGTGTAAGATTCACTAAGAAAAGTGACTTACAGATTTACATAAAGTCCCTAAGTAGTGAACCCTCATATAGCTAGTGATCACTCACCGAACTTTGCTACACTCATCACTTTCCTTACAATGAATCCTACATTAACCCAAAATCCCTTTCAAAGTCGAGATCCCCTCGACTGCGTGTGTATGTATCACGACCCAAATTTCTAATTTGAGTTTAATCCCTTAATTAGAATCAATGACCAGTGACGTGGGACCTGCATCGAGAAATGTGCATTGACCGAGGCGAGATGGCCGAGGTATATGTTAGATTTATTGTGATGTATGCCTAGTGTATTGTATATGTGTAGACCACTAAGTCACTCCTACTTGTGTATAAGTGTCGAGACGTGAGTGAAAATGTGCCTCAAGATACGTGTTGGCATAGGACCGAGGGTAGAGAGTGATGTGGTAAGATGGTTTTAGTTTAGTGTAGTTTAAATAGTAGTTTTAATATGGCTATAGTTGATATTATATTAAATGTAACATAAGTTAGCAAGTTAAAAACAATAGCTAAGTGATGATTCTCGAAATACGTGTTGAATAAAGAGCAATTGAGTTTCAAATTGTGTTAGCTAGATGGAGATAGTGGAGAGTTAATGAGAATTGTGGCAAAATGTAGGCTATTGATTAGTCTCGAGATACGTGTGTACATAAAGATCAATGACTATAAAACAATCTTATCTTAATATATAAGATTGAATGGAACAACTCATGCAAACCAAACCATTTCATTTGAAAACTTGCTGGAGAAGTAATTGGAGAAGAAATCAGAGAAAATCAAGGAGAGAAATCAGTTGGGTTTGGTGAAGGGTTGATCAAGTTGTTGGTGTTCATCAACTAGGTAATTCTACTACCCCATTAGTTTAGCTTAATTTGATGAATTTATAGAAAAATGATGTATGGCTGTTATGATATATTTGGAGGGTGTCTTGAGGTCTCTGGTAAGTGAGGAAATAGATCTCAAGGTGTTGGAGTGGTCTATGTGTCGAGAGAACTCATAATTCTAAGTGAAAAATTCTGGGTTTTCCTGCACATTGCGCGCTACCTGGGAGCGGCGCGCTAATAATGTTGGCTAGCGCGCTAATTAGGTCACTGGTGCACTAGACAAAACACCAGCGTGCTAGGTGCTATAACAACCTAAAATCTAAAATTTCTAAAATTAACTTAAACACTTTATACAATTCTAATACCTTAAGTAAATGTCTAAACACACTCAAAAACATGTTAAATGTTACAGGGAACCTAGGGAAGTGTCAAGGGGGTTCGGATATGAGTTTTGAGGTGTCGGGAGGCGGATTAACTAGGGACATTTATATGGATTGTAAGTAAACTGATTGAGATATTTTTTTACATTTCATTCATATTTTATTATTTATTTCCAGTCATTTGGACCGATTTGCCTATTATACTCTAGATACCATGACTTGTTTTCTCTTTCATTTCATGAGTTTGCTATCATGGTATTGGTTGTTGGTTAAATAGTTTCATTGACTCCAAATCATGTGTTATATCATTCTTGTTTGTTGATACATGTGGTCAAATGAAATAGCATGCTATTAGGTAAGTGTTATATAGTATTGTAAATCTATTTTTCTTTGCGCATTAGTATGCAAGTACGTTGTCGGATTATCAAACCATGTCATTTCTTAGGTCATGAAAGTAGTTCTTGTATCTAAGACAATGATATGATAGAGATATGCGTGAGACACGGGGTCACTAGACTTCCGGGGTTATCAGGATCTCACCACTAACTTATACAACACACGCGGTAAGGGACCCAGGGTTGTTGACAAGTATACATCACATGTGACTAGCACTTGCAATTTATTATGGAGGTGTAGAGCTCAGCTCCAACCTTCAACAAAGATGTAGAGCTCTGCTCCATCCTGATATAGTGGAATAAAGGCTGATGTGATGTAACTCACGGTCGACCGGCCCTAGATTATTACTACTTAGCCGAGTGCCAGTTTCATATTGTTTAACTAGAGTATCTTATAACATGGTTATTTTTCAGCATATTTGCTATATTTATGCTTTCAGATACTTGTTGCATATTTGAAAATGTGAGCAAATGTCTCTCAGTGTTACTTTCTACTTTCCTGTACTCACCAATTTTTTTGACAGTGGGTATAGATCCATCGAGTAGCAGACCAAGCAAAAAGAGGATCAGAGACTACCTCTGAGCCAGTGGAGCACTGCTACACCAAATTTTATAGGTTTTTGATTTTATTGTATGAATTTTATATGTCTTTCATATTGTAGCATCCCCTAACCCGATTAGGGCGATACCTAGCCTGAAACCCTAATTAAGCCCAGATAATCCTGCCAAACTTAACTAGAGCCTATAGCCTCTCCTCTTACACCTAATAATCACCACTATATATCTAATATTGATATAAAACAAATAATAAACGCAGCAAAAATTTAAAACTTTTTTGATAATCAAACACGATATACAATATCAAAATCAAACCGGAATAAACCTCGGTTATACAAACCTCCCATCCATTGTAATATTACAAAATTGTAATTCAATAAAATTATATAAGATAAGGAAAAACTCTTTACATCGAAGAGAAGATCAATATTCCTAAATCTTCTTTATCTAAAAGTCGTAGCGCTTGGTAGTTTTCCTAAAATATGAATTTGGGGTGAGTGCTCCAACTTTCTTAGTAAGTAAGGATTCATATAGCCATCAACATTCCATATAATAATCAAGAACATTATGCAATAATAATATGCACCAATGTTAACTAACAATAATATGGAAAGCAAATAATTCAATAAATAATAGATGCAAAGCAAATTGTCAATGACTATTACACTATGACTCCCATTTTATTTAAGAAACTAGGGTCGATTACCCACCAATGCCATTAATGCGATTGCTAAACCACACATTGGCCGATGTGCTATCTAGCCAATCCATTAATCCCTGTAGTTCTATCAGAAACCCTCTAGTGTGTATGTAATCCACGCAACCTATTAAATTGAGCATGAGTTATATATAGGCCAGGAAGGTAACCCATCTCCTATAAACCTATTCTCAAAACCAAAAGTTACTCTCGTGGGTCATATTACACACCGTTTTCCATTTATTAAAAATCATTATAAGTGTACATAGTCCCCCATTCAGTTTGTAAACTATATGAACTATATATACTAAGATAGCCATGCAACATTGATAAATAATCAAATCCATACTTACCTCGATTTAAGTCTCCGTTTCCAAACTTCCAAAGTTTTCGGGTCATCTCACGCTTTCCAGGCGTTCCTCAACCTATCACAAATCATTTGTGATCATTATAGGTCTAATACTTTATGTTTAGAACCCCTAAGTCAGTCCCTAAGTCCTCAAGAAATTATATTCAAATCTCAGCATTATTGTTGTTTTCTGGGGTAGGAGTGCGCTTCCTCAGTGGGTGGAGTGCACTATAGCAGCTGAGTTCATCCTCAGTAACGAAGGGAGCACGCTCCACCCTGCACTGCTCGATAGCGAACAGGGCAACAACCACTGTTCCATTACCAAATCATCACCGCAGCTACAAAATACTCTCCCAAATCATCAGGGAGGACCTCTAGTGAGGTAACAACTCATTTCTAATCATAAACAACAACAATTCACAAAGAAATCATCACCTAACTATGAATTCAACATGAAACTCAAAAACCAAACTCACCTATAGTGATGATCTCTAATATATAGCTGACTAAGCTCCTCAATTTTGACTGGAAATCACACTCCTGATCAGCCCCTCGTGATCAAACCTTCAATCTCTCTCCCTTTCTCTCATTTTCTCGAATGATCGATTGCAACTAAGGATAAGTTTGAGTTTTTGATTTATATATGGATTTTCCTTGAGATATGCATCGTGCTATCTCGAGGCTGATCAAGTGATTAATGTGTTAAAATGATACTCCTTAAGTGACATGAATTTTAATACCATTAAACACTTACGCTCATATCGAGGCTGATCAAACGATCCATATAATTCAAACCAAACTTTATAGTCTTAATATATATTTATACATTAACTATATATAAATATATACTTTGTGTATTTTCTTGCCAATAAATTCACCGGACATGCCTACAAGTGTTTTCGGGTGTGCACATTAATTTCACTACCCCCTCGTCGCACATGGTTACCAAAAATTGATTGTTTAATTACTAATTTCCTATTTATATGTGACAGCCTTACCGCCTTGGGGTGACGTGTCTCCGTGTACTCCTTGCCAGGTGGGCCCAACTACACTTGTCTGCCACCTGCCCGTCCACATCTTGTCTCGAAATTCGTGTCCACGTGTGTTTTATCAAATTAGTAAGTGGATTATCAGCATTTGGGTAACTTATCCTCCTTAAGTATTTAAAAGTTTATTCTAATGCCTAACCATACTAGTGGGTTGTATCTTACAAGTTAACACATATATCAACATAAGCCGTAATTAATACAATTAGAGTCAGTAACTAACATGGTAACTATTATTTATAAGTACAAATCCTACTATGGAAAACTCAGAAATATACTATGTATATAAGCGATAGTACCATAAACAGGGTATATATACATGTACTGTGTCATCTCGAGTCCCCAAATACCCAAAATAATACAAAATATCAAAATAAGCACGTACTAGTAGGTCCTCGACGACGGGCAATCAGATGTAGTCGCCTAGGATCCCCTTTCCCCTACTGGTACTAAAATCTGCACTCAATCATCCCAAAAAGACTAATGACAAGTATAGTAAGTAAAATCCCAAGGAACCACTCTGAGCATTCGCACAAATAAAGTAAGGAAATGCAAGAAGTACTGTCAAATAAACATGCATAATGTAAAGAAAGACAACTGTAAATGGCTCATCACATAAATAGATAACAGCTAAGCTAACAAATATATGTGCTCGCTCCGAAGGGCTAGACTGTACTTCGGGTCACCAAGTTCCCACCAGTGGTTGCGGCCAACTGGCTCGACACTTGGTCCTTCACGGTGTTGGCCATATCCTTCGAAATTTGAATCAGTCTCTTTAACCGTCCGTCGGTCTGAGGATGGTAAGCCATACTAAACTGCAACTTGGTGCCAAACTGCTCTTGCATAGCCTCATAGAGCCTCGAAGTCAACCTGGGATATCTGTCCGATACAATAGAAACCAACACCCCATGCAATCTAATAAGCTCACGCTCAAACGATATGCTCAGCTGTGGGAACGTGTATATCATAGAAATCAGAATGAGTGATCCGATTTTGTCAGTCTGTCAATCACAACCCAAACTGCATCGTGACGCCTCGATATCTATGGTAGTCCACTGATGAAATCCATGGTGATGTGTTCCCATTTCCATTATGGAATAGGTAACGGCTGTAACAGTCTACGGGGTCTCCTGTGCTCAGCCTTCACCTGCTGGCAAATGTGACAAATCCTGACGTACGCTCCTACATCAGCCTTCATCCATGGCCACCAGAATAGTCCCCTCAAGTCATGATACATTTTTGTACGACCAGGATGAACTGTGTAGCGAGACCGATGTGCAACCTCCAGAATCTTGTCGCGTATCTCTTGATCCGCAGATATCCACAATCACCCTCGGTGTCTTAAACACCTATTTGTGGTCTCTCCCTAATCAGTGCACTCCGGATCCTGAACCAGACCACTAAACTGCTCATAAAGCCCATCAACCCTCTGACACTCGACAACCCTCTGAATCAATATGGGCGAAATTCTCACCTGACAACAAATGTGCTACTCAACCACAGTCAACACCTTTGTCATGCACATAACTGCTGCCATTTGTAACAAGCCACGCTCGTGCGTCATATGTCGCAACACAGTCTGACTATCAATCCCGCTCTTGCTCAATGCGTCTGCTACGGCGTTCGCGTTTCCAGGATGATACTCAATAATGAAGTCGTAGTCCTTCAGCAGCTCAATCCATATCCTCTGGCACATATTCAGATCCCTTTGATTGAAAATATATCGTAAACTCTGGTGATCTGTATACAATACGAACCTCTTTCCATAAAGGTAGTGCATACATGCCTTCAATGCAAAGACGACTGCTGCAAGCTCCAAGTCATGCACTGGATAATTCTCCTCATGAGGTCTCAACCATCTGGAAAGATAAGCAACTGGTCTACCCTCCTACATCAATACACATCCAAGACCAATGCCTGATGCATCCATATAAACTGTCAAGGTCTCGCTCGACTTCGACAATGTTAATACTGGCGTGGAAATCAACTTCCTCTTCAACACATAGAAAGGCTACTCACACTCCTCTGACCAATCAAATGTAACATCCTTCTTGATCAGTCTCATCATCGGCGCCGCAATCGAGGAAAAATCCTGCACAAACGGTCAATAGTATCCTGCCAGTTCAAGAAAACTTCGAATATCGACAATAGACTCGGGTGTCCTCTAGTCAATGATAGCCTGAATCTTTTCTGAATCCATAGAGATACCCTGATCATTGATGACATGTCCTTAAAATCTCATCGCACTCAGCTAGAAATCACACTTACTAAACTTGGCATAAAATTTGTGCTCTCTTAGTGTCGTCAAAACTGCCTTGAGATGTCTCTCATGATCCTCACGAGTCATACTGTAGATTAAGATTTCATCAATGAAGACTATGAAAAACTTGTCCAAATACGGTATGAAAACCATGTGCATCAAATCCATGAAAATTGCTGGGGTGTTAGTTAGCCCAAATGGCATGACTGTGAACTCGAATAGCCCGTACCTTGTGCTAAAAGCGGTCGTCTAGATATCCTCATCTCAAATCATAAACTGATGATAACTTGAGCGAAGATCAATCTTCGAGAATAATCTGACACCTGCCAACTGATCGAACATATCATCAATTCTAGGAAGTGGGTAACGGTTCCTAATTGTCACCTGATTCAGCTTCCTATAGTCTTTGCACATCTTCATTGAACCATGCTTCTTCACAAACAACACTGGAGCTCCCTAAGGTGACATACTAGGGTGAATAAAACCTTTCTCCAATAACTCATCCAGCTGTCATCTAACCTCCTCCTGCTCCGATGGTGACATCCTATAAGGTCTGCCAGCGATCGGCTGTGTCCTTGATATCAACTCAATGATAAACTCAATAGCTCGTGGTGGTGGTAATCTCGGTAGATTATCCAAAAATACATCGACAAAATCTCTAACTACTGGAACGTCCTCAATCCTGACCTCTGTCCTAACCTCTCGGCTCAACTATCGCTGCAAATGCCTCAATCTCCTGCGCTATAGCTAGTTGGTCTCTATTGATAGGTAAGTTAGTCGCGGATCCAACTAGTGAGAATTTTGGTATCTCAGGAATGCGAAACTTAATCTACTTACTATAACAATTTATCCGTGCATGATAGGGTGACAACCAATCCATCCCGAGAAGAACATTAAACTTTAAGTACTCTAACACTAGAAAATCTGCCGGCAATTGATGTTCCTCAATCTCTATCATCACGCCTCTACATATCTGGTTAGTGTATATTTTATCCCCAGCGACTATATTGAGGACAAGGTGCGTGTCTAATGTCTGTGTATCTAACCCTAACTCTCCAACAATACGCCTAATAATACATGATAAAGTGCTACCTGAGTCAAACATAACATGCATAGGTCTACCAAAAATATGTAACGTACCCTCGACAAGCTGAATGGTCGCCCCACCATCCGGTTATGCTACTGCATGGACTCTCTCTTTGGCCAATTCTGGGTCTCGACGTGGTGACGACAGTGTTCTGCAGTTTATCCTCAAGTGTCCCCTCTGCCCACACATGTGACATCTGCGGCTGTCCTACCTACCAGTCTGTCCGTCTCCGGATCTCGAACCCTGACTCCGGTCTTTTTGGCCCCTGTCATGTCCTTCTTGATCTCGACCCTGACGGTCAATCTGTGGCTGTGGCTTACGATCCACCAGTTTTGGTGTGATGGTGTGAACCGACTGTCTCTCCTCATACTGGAACTAACGGCCCTCGTGATCATCCCTGTGACCCCTGTTCCGTTTATAATCCCCCCGACCTCTATCCCAATGATCTCTCTGTCTCTTCAGCCTCCGATCCAGCCTAGACTTGTCTGTACCTCTTTCCCAGTCACACGTCTGCCATCCCTCTGCATCAGGTAGATCTCATGCGCCAAAGCTCTATCAATATGCCCTGCAGAGTGGGTGCCCCAAACAATCCCACTGCCGAAACAATCCTATCCTCAACTCCTCTAGTGACAGTATATTTGCAGACGCTTCGACCCAGCTACATCCGTCGAGAACTGGGGTGAGTATCGAAATCTCTCCATAATTGCAGCAAAGTTCGGTTACCTATCTCAGGGTCAAGAACTCCTCCCTCAGTCTCAATATCACGTCCGCAAGTATGTACTGATCATATAACAACTCCCTAAACTCAGCTCATATCGTCGGCTCTGGATGGGTTTTTTGATATGTGGTCCACCATACTGCTGCGTGGCCTCTCAAGCGTGCCTCAGATAACTGTGCCTAAACACTCTCATCATTCCTCGCCATCTTTTAGAAGCGCTGGTGAGAAAAAATCCACTTCCCCGCAGCCTTGGGGTCACCACCTCCGTAAAAGAAATCTCACTGAAACTTTAAAAACTCTATCAACATCTTCGCCTCTGGAGCCAAGACGAATCCCAATGTAGTAGCAGTAGTAGTGGTAGCAGTAAACTGATTCGTAGTAATAGGTGGAGGCATAGGAGTCGGCGTTTCCAATGGAACAACTACTGTGGTGGATCTCTCTGGCTGTGTCTCCGTTGCTACCCTCTCAACAGGTGTCTAGGGAACAACCGAGGAGACGACTGTCCCCGTTGGCGCAATAACTGCTACTGACTCTCTGGGTGCTGCTACCGCTGTAGAAAATGCTATCAATGCGATAGTCTGAACTCGTAACAGGCGTAGTACTTCGACCATTCGAGTCTCTAGAGCCGAGAGTCGATCCTCCATACTAGCTGTAACTGGGGAATCCTTAGCTGCATAGCTAATCTGATCAGCCACTTGAGGCGTAGTCGACTATCCATCCATAATCAGCATCGAGAAGCATGCTCCGAATCAGCATCGGTATATATACGTATATCATATATATATAATGGAAATATAACACGTATGTAAGCTCTGTTTCTACCTGCCTCACATCACTTCCCAACTAAAGTTATAAGGCCATAACATCGGGTTTCCATAACTAAAGTTTATTTATTAAATTTTATGCTCTTTCATTTTACATTTCCAAGTTCCTAGAACCCTTTTGCTCTGATACCAACTGTGACGGCCCTGCCGCGCCCCAGGGTAACGTGTCTCCGTATACTCATTGCCAGATGGGCCCAACTACACGTGTCTGCCACTTGCCCGTCCACCTCTTGTCTCAAAATTCATGTCCAAGTGTATTTTATCAAATTAGTTAGTGGATTATCATGATTTTCTTAACTTATTCTCCTTAAGTATTTAAAAGTTTATTCTAATGCCTAACCATACTAATGGATTGTACCTTACAATACTAATGGGTTGTACCTAACACATATATCAGCGGAAGCCTTAATTAATACAATTAGAGTAAGTAACTAGCATGGTAACCATTATTTACAAGAGCAAATCTTACTGTGGAAAACTTGGAAATGTACTATGTATATAAACGACAATACCATAAACAGGGTATATATACATGTACTGTGTCATCTCAAGTCCCTAAATACCCAAAATAATATAAATATCAAAATAAGCACGTACTAGTAGGTCCTCGACGGCGGGCAATCAGATGTAGTCGCCATGGATCCCTCTGTCCCTACTGGTACTAGGATCTGCACTCAATCATCACAAAAAGACAGATGACAAGTATAGTAAGTAAAATCCCAAGGAACCCCTCTGAGCATTCGCATAAATAAAGTAAGGAAATGCAAGAAGTACTGTCAAATAAACATGCAAAATGTAAAGATAGACAACTGTAAATGGCTCATCGCATGAATAAATAACAGCTAGGCTAACAAAAGTGCATGCTCGCTCCTGATGGGTTAGACTATACTTGGGGTCACCAAGTTACTACCAGTGATCGCACCCAATTGGCTCGACACTTGGTCCCTCACGGTGTTGGCCAAATTCGCTGAGTCACCGACAGGTGCATCAAGGGCACGCTCAGGTTACGTTCACTGAGGGTCGAGTCACACGTGCTACATTCCAGTGCATCATGAACACACAACCATGAAATTCAGAGGAGTAACCTCAACCTACGTCTAAGTAACATAACAAAATAATAAAACAACAAGGAAAATATAGGAATGAATTTAAAACAGAATCAAATACTCAGAGTTTTTCAGTTGGGTTTTACAAACCTTAAACCGCTCTCCGACCTCTCTAGACTCCTGTATCCGACCCGTCAACTCCCCGACACTGAGCTACGGTCCACTAAGTCCCTGAAGTCCAATTTTATAAGTTTAGGTTGTTTGTAAGTGATTAGACATGTATTAGGTTAAAAATTACCAAAACAGCCCTTAAATTCATAGTTTATCTATCATTAGCGCTCTAATAAGTCTACCTAGCGCGCTAGGTGAAGTTAGCGCGCCAATGAATCTACCCAACGTGCTAAGCGCCAATGAATCTACCTAGCGCGTTAAGTGAAGTTAGCGCGCTAAGGAATCTGTCTAGCACGCTATTGTTCTTCATTTTGAAAAACAGTTGCAAACCCAAAACGAGTAGCGCGCTAACATGCCCAGTTAGCGCGCTAATTGCCCTACTGGGACATAATTCTCAAGTGGAGAATTCTGTCATACCCTTCTCAATTAGCTACTTTAACCTAGTTTACACACTCTCCATATATTATCAACTCCAAAGCAACAATTAGAACACTCTAGAACATCAAATTAATCGAAATTTCTCTAAAATTCATGCATTCACCAAACTTTCCAATTCATCAAAAATGCTATTTCTAGTTAAACCATTGGTAAGTTCTTTATGAAAATGATCTAATAACATGTAATTCATCAAGTTTTCATAAAAAACCAGGGGTCTAACCCTCAAACTCGAATAACACCCAAAAACACTAAAAATTGGGTTTATTTGCAATTGTAGAAGATGAAGAAGAAGATTACCTAGGTGTTGATCACTTGATTTGCACTCTAAGTGTTGGATTTTAGCTCCAAATTCCCTTCTCTCCTCTGGTTTTTCAAAATTTACATGGATTTGTTTGAGTAGTTTGATCAAAACTCCACTAACTTCCTATATATATGTTTGGTTAAGATTAAGTGTGCATACGTATCTTGAGGATTATCTTGTGGTTCATAAACATGCTGTCCCACACCACTTGATGACTCCATTAACGCACTCATCTCCTAGAATTACTCAATATGATCATCTTGATGTCCATCTTATGGTCCTCATTATTTAGTTCAAACTATAAGCTTATTATTTATTTCATTAACTCACTTTATATTAAGCCTTATCAAACCATATGGTTAGTGCTTTATTTATCAAAATTTACCAACTCATGGTCCCACTAACCTTTGGCTACTCGATACCCAATGCCCCCGCGTCTCGACACGTATTTCGAGACACACCCATAATCTATTATTTAAATTTCAATTTAATTAGCCTATGGTTACATTACCCATTTCAATTGAATTTCTTAGTTATATTAACATGAATTAGATGAGCTCCCTAGTGTACCCGTACTTCGCCTCTCAATACTCGCATTGACACGCATTTCGATGCGACTACCCGTCACACAACCATGCACGATATGACCATTCAACATACACACATGCGATGTATTAACAAATAATTTCATGAAATGCATCGTAATTAAACAATACAACACACAATTTACTAGTGTACATATGTCGACGTGTGTCCTACCTTGCCCGCGACGTCCATGTCTGAAATTGCGAAATAAATAATGGTGTTAATAAAACGGGCCATTACATTATAGGCTTGTATGAATTTCCAATTAATCCCACAATCTATAAAATTCATTAAACATTGTACATAAACACCAATCATCACACAAATCCACGCACTCGCTAATCGAGCTACGCCAGATTTAACCATGAGCCAAACTCGGGTTAATTAGAATTTGGGTTAGTACTAATGACAAGCTTAAGGTAACATGTCGTTACATATATACTTTTGGGGTTGTATATATTATGGGTTGAGAGATAGTACCATAACCAGATACATGATTATATATTATCACCGTTTCATTATATATACATGTGATCTTTATTTTCTAGTTTTCCACATTCTTAGGAATTATGTTAAAAGCTTCCGCTAAATTTTTAAGACTTCTGCTAAATAAACTTGAAATCTTTAAGTTTTAAATTAACTTTAATTTATTAATTGACATAAGATAATAAAAATGCTTATTTGAAAAATTAACTTGTAAGTAGGAAGGTTTTGGAAAAGGCTGACTAATTCGTTGTTAAGTCCTACATGGCGATTTAGGGCTTAATGACGGGATTAAGCTAAACGGTGCCCTAATTTGAGAAGGGGTTGTCACAGTGTGTGTATGTGTGACTGTGTGTGTGTGTGTGTTAACTCAAAGAACAATCTAATGTTTGTTCTATCTCAAAGTAAATTGGAATTACAAAACTGAGTAAGTGATGAACCCCGTCTTGTGATTACATATAAAAAGAAAATGTACAACAGAGTTGATATGTTAAGTTGCCTTGTATGTCTTCATTTATGGATTTGCATTATTATTTTTCCCTTTCATTTCATCTCATGAAGGAAAGAAAGCCTAAAGATAATATCTTGTTTGGCTATCGAAGATATTCTTGCTGTGTAGGATCTCGAGAGTATATCTTTTAGATCTATCCAACTGTCGCATATGACCGTTGGAAATATTCCGTAGATTCTGTTTGATTTTGTCTTCAATTATGGATTGGCATTATTTTTCTTTCCTTTGATTTCATTTCATGAAGGAAAGAAAGCCTAGAGAGAATATCTTGTTTGGCTATCGAAGATATTCTTGCTGTGCTGGATCTCGAGAGTATATCTTCTAGATCTATCCAGCTTTCGCATATAGCTGTTGGAAATATTCTGCAGATTCTGTTTGAAAGCAAGTATCTGTGTCTACAAACTTCATAGAAAGTCCCAGCATAAGACTCATATATTATTTGTGTTCTTTACCATGTCATTTTTTCTAAATGGCCAAAGTTGTACAAATGATGAGTGTGAATATTGTACCTTAACATTCTCCCCATTTCTCATCTATTTGTCACAACACTTAAGAAAAAGATAGTGGTAGAACTAGTACTAAAAAGACATGCATAAAAAAAGAATTATGTTTAACTGGTAGTGAAGAATGTAATAACAAAAAGATTAAAGTCCTACAAATAAAGTTAGTTGAGTTATTAGTAAACAAAAGTCAGCAGGGCTAAAAATAAATTATTAAGTTTAGCAATTTGATAGAGCAAGCTCCTCCCTGAATTAGAGCTACTATCCTCATTCGTGACATAATAAATGATAAAGATAAGCGGGAGGAAGCAAAAGAAGAACCGCTTAAGGTTTAGAATAGGCCGCCTCGTACTGACGAAAATTTTGCAAATCTTTTCCATGCGTCACCCATAGTCAAGATATTAAAATTTGAGCATAGAAAACACGTCTTCTGGTAAGTTAGAGACATTAGTAAGAGGAATGGATGAATCGAATGGAGGAGTGGTGCTAGGGCCAGGGCTGAATTATCAGGAGCAAGAGACGGGTCAGCAGGGATGTCTGTAGGAACGGGTACCAATGGCAGAACCTCCTCATTCGAGATTAAGATGTCAGGACAATGAGAAAATGTCTGAGTCAAGATGGTTTTCTTAATTTTGTGCATGCTGTGACCAAAATAAGATAAGTGAGCAAGTGCGGGTTTCCTTGAAATTCAAGAAGGGTTGTGATGAGGCAGGGAAAAAACAACTTTTCCCTCTTCTTATCTCAGTTGGAGCGATCATAGATAGTCTCGAAGAGAGCCTGGCTTATATCAAGGGGGCACCCAGATCAATAGCATAAATAAGAATGGTGTCTGCCTAGATAACTGTGGCATCATGAGCTACATGGAAGAGATTATGGATGCCATTCATGAACATAGAGAAGTATTTGGCGGATAGGGAGCCTGAGGTTAGGCAAGTACCTGGGGAACCACATCTCACCCTGCCCCTGGTAAGGGTGGAGGTAATGGTGTTATAGTCGAGAGATTCAAGAGACTCTAGAGGGTAGATAGTATCATATGCACTATAAATGGGATACCCTAAAAATTTGTAGATGATCCAGTAAGTGAATCAAATGACCTTGCCTCTGGCATAGATGCTGTAGTAGAAGTTGTAACGTGGAAAGCCAATTGAGAAATAGAGGTTTTCATATAACTTTTTGACCATAGTGGCATTGTACTCTGTTGGAAAAGAGAACAACTTCAATATATTATGATTCTCGAAGAGCTGAGAGAACTTTGTGTTGCTGATAGGAGGACTCGTTAAGGCTAAGCTCAAGATGAAAATCAAGCGGAACAATGTCGTTATGCTTGAGTACAGATTCAACGTCGAAAAAGGAAAGGAGTAAGCCTCGCCAACAGTCTCATAAATTACTAAATGAGGGATTGGCTCACACGAATGGTAGTAGTATGATGAGGAAGGATGCATTACTAGAATATACGAACCATTTGGAATCTTTGTACGACGTAGTGGAGTAGTCACTAGTGCAGTGGACTATGTGGGCACAATATCATCCATGTGGATAGAGTCAACCTATTGAGTAGAGGGTTTTATGGTATCGAGAGCCGGAGTCGGCTTGACAAGAGTGGATGAGAGATGTTGGGCTGGCTCACCAGTGGAACGCACAAGGCGTCTCTTGCGATGGGGAGCCGAGGCGGGATGGATGCTGTGGAGGGAAGGTTAACATTAGTGGCCCCCATGGTTTTTACAGACGAGGTTGGTAGGGGCGTCGTGGCTGGGACCATAGAGGGACCATCCTCAAAGGAGGCATGAAGAACACCACTAGTTGCCATGAATAGTGGAAGGAACTGATCACTTGGAACAAAGAACATATGCTTTCAAAGGTCTCGTTGCAGATGTCATGAGGCGGGATCTACTGATGAAGGCACTAGAGTCGGTGACTAGTGTGGAAGAGGTCATCGAGAATACGTGACATGAGCGTGCATAATAGTCATGAAAGAGAGTTCGGTGGAGTAGGTGGTGATGTCACACAAACATGAAGAAGATATATGAGGGCACAAAAGAGGAATAGAGAGGGAATGATGAGGGAGCGAGTTGATGGTGTAGACACCCCATTAATAAAAAGCCCATTGATGAAGAGAGAGAGTATGAGACTTGAGGATTCAAAAAGAGGAAACTACCCACAAGAGTGAAAATAAGGAAACTAAATAATAACCTCCCATAACCAAAGAGAAGGTTGAGAAAAGCAACTACAAAGTTGACAACTATGTTTTTTCAACTAGTGTAGAGGGGATAGAAAGAGTCCCAACTTACCTTGAAGGAACTCAAAACGGGAGCCATCCAGGGCTTTGATGAAGATATCCGCCAGATGCTTATCTGTGCCCACATGATCTATGGAGAAAATCTTACGCTCTATAAGGTCACAGAGAAAATGGTATTGAAGGTCGATATGCTTTGTATGAGAGTGTTGGACCGGATTTTTGGAGATATCAATAGCAATTTTGTTATCACAGAAAATAGTGAGCCGTGCCCACGTAACAAAGTAGTCATCAAGCATTTGACGTGTCATATCAACTGTGTGCAATATTGGCCAACCACGATGTATTCGACCTCCGCAGTGGACAATGATATATAATTCTATTTTTTACTGTACCAGGAGACTAAGTTGGTACCAATGAAAAAATAGCCACCCTGTGTGCTTCATCAACATTACCGGCCTTGTATGCATTACTAAAGCCATCAAGGAAGAAGTTAGAATCATTAGAGAACCACAAACCAAAGTTGCAGGTGGATGAAACATAATGAAGAATACATTTGACAACAGCAAGATGAGATTCTTTGGGACAAGCTTGATAACGGGTGCAAACTCCAACGTTGAAGCACAAATCCAGTCAATTGGCAGTGAGATAAAGAAGGCTACTGATCATGCTCCTATATAGACTAGGATTAATATTGGTACAGGCGTCGCTTTTAGCGAGCTTGTCAGATGTGCTCATTGGAGTGCAAACATGACGTGCATTCTTGAGACCGAATTTCTGAAGAAAATAACATCAGCGTATTTGCTTTGAGAGATAAAGGTACTGATGTCACTTTGATGAACTTGAAGGCCTAAAAAATATTTAAGTTCCTCGACCATGCTCATTATTAAACTCGGTTTGCTTGTTTAAAGCAAAATTTTGAACAAGCGATCAAGAGGTGGATCTAAAAACTATGTCATCAACATAGATTTGAGCAATAAGGACAGCGAAAGACTTGGGCATGATAAAGAGTGTCTTATCAATCCCGCCCCGGTGATAGCCTTTGGCAAGAAGATAGGACGTCAGTCGTTCATACCATGCACGGGGCTTGCCTAAGTCCATATAGCTCATTCTTGAGGTGATAGACATGGTTGGGATAGTGAGGATCAATGTCCCTTAGGTTGTTCAACATAGACTTCTTCAGATAAGACACCGTTTAGGAAAGCATTATTAACGTCCATTTGTTGGAAAGTGATCTTCAAATTGCATGCATAAGCGAGAAGAAAGCGAATGGATTCCATCAGAGCTACAGGGGAAAAGATCTAGTCAAAGTCAATATATTTAACTTGATTGTAACCTTGAGCGACGAGGCAAGTTTTGTTGCGAGTGATAGCACATTTTTCATTAGTTTCGTTGCGAAATACCCATTTTGTGCCAACAACATTGACGTCACAGGGACGTGGAACAAGTGTCCAAAAATCATTGCACATGAATTGAAGCAGCTCGTCTTACATGACATCAACCTAAAATTCATCTTGAAGTGTCTTTTTAATATTTTTGGGCTCAAACGAGGAGGAATAGCACACATAGCCAGCTAGTTTTTTGTAGTCGACTTTGGAGATGTTCCTAAAGGTGATGCCTTTGGAGATGTTCCCAATAATGTTGGAAGGAGGATGGGCTTGTTGAATTTTAGAGATAGAGGTGTCAGCAGGAGAGGGTGTAGCAGAAAAAGTCTGATGTGTAGTTCTTCCTATTTTTGCTGTAGCAACAAGTGTTGATGTATATAAGGGTATAAGAGAAACAAGTTCTTGAAAGTGAGATAAAGGTTATGTGGGTACATATTTGCCTGGTTATGAAGCTATATGCACATCAGCCGGGATAGTCTTGTATCTTGTGCACCAGAGGTGTTGGCAAAGAACCCTTCATCATCATCATCATCATCATCATCTCTCTGCGTCGTATGGGAGGAGCTTAAGAAGGGAGATGATCATGTTGTTGATGGATTTTTTGCTTGTGAAGTTGGTATGGTAGTCAACAATGAAATTTATGGATTCCATGATGCGTAAGTAGTAGACACGAAAGACTTTGCTGGAGTCAGAATACCCAATAAAAGAGAACATCATGACTTTTCCTTTGAAATTTCCAAGTAGTTCCCTGCCTTTCAACACAAAAACTTATTACCAAAAACATGAAAATATGTTAGATTAGGATTTTTAACTTTCCATACCTCATATAGAGTCTGAGTGGAATGAGGACGAAAGTAGGTTCGATTGATAATATAGCAGGTTATGTGCACAGCTACGCCCAAAGCGTCGGAGAAAGTTGTTTTAAGTTGAACATCACACGAGCCATCTCTTGAATGTGCTTATTCTTCCGTTGAACTACTCCAGTTTGTTGCAGAGTGATTGGAGAGGAGAACTCACGATGGAAACCTATGGATCTGTAGAAGATATTAAAGCTAGAATTTTCAAATTGCTTACATTGATCTCTTCAAATGAAGATTTGTGGCGGCTTTTTCTGTTTGAAGATTTGTGCATAAGTCGCGAAATTCCACAAACACATCTAACTTGGCTTTGAGGAATAAGACCCAAGTGAATCGAGAGTAGGCATTGATGCATACTAGTATGTATTTCTCACCTCCCAAACTGGGTGTTTGGGTTAGTCTAACGAGGTTGATATGAAGAAGTTCAAGTACCATAATAGTGCCGCAACTTTCTATAACACGATGTGCCTTACGTCGTTGTTTTCCATATTGGTAAGGAGCACATACACCATCAAGAACCTTTGTGATTAGAGGAAAGCGTTTTGCTGTATTGGCAGCAAAGAGTTTTGCAGATGGCGGTAAATAGCACGTCCTAGTTTTTGATGCCACAGCTCTGCTAGGTCATGGTTGTTGTAGGCACATGTGATCAGGGAAGAGTATGAGGTAAGGGGTTGCAGTAGATAACAATTATCTGATGATCTTCAGTCTTTCAAAATGCAGTTTACATGCTTAGTAGATTTTGATCGCATAGCTAACTGATGCTTAGGAGATTAGCTTTCAAGTATGCAAGAACATTTCCTAGAGGAGGTAGACCCTTCAAATGAAGAGTTTGCTTTCCCACGCCCTTGCTTTAGACACCATCTGTAAAGGTTACATGACCACCTAAAAAAATTGATAATTGGAAAGAAAAGAAGTGTTACCTATCATGTGCCTCGAGCAACCACTGTCAAAGTACCAGTTTATAGATGACATAGATTTTAAGGACACATGAGCTACATTGCATTGCACAGTCCTATCAAATCCCGAAATTCTTAAATCGGTAATTACGGTAAATCCTGGATTAAAGACGCTTAATTATGGTTTTGGCCGCGAGTCAGGAATTAAACACCAATGAATTTGAGATTTATAATTAATTTTATTAATATTTGATGTTTGCCTAGTATTGTGTATTATATATTATTTTATTTTGCGAAATTCGGGTGATTGAGTAAATTTGGGATTCGCGAGATTTTGTTTCGAGATACATGTCAAGACAGGTGCCGAGATAGTCAAAATATTGACATAAATATTAGTTTCGAATTTCACGACGAATAATTGAATTTAAATTAAAAATTTGAAATTTGGACCTTAAATGGACTTAACGAGCTGACGTAGGAATTTGCCTTGGTTTGCGTGTAAGTTAGGATTGGAGGTAGAGTGAGATGAAGTTGTGTGAGATCTTGTTTCGAGTTTGGTGTCGGTTGACAATAGTCAAGGTTGAGATTTGGCCCAAACTGGTGCAAGTTTGGATAAGTATGGCAAGAGGATTGGTCTATAAGGGTTCTGTATGTCAAGGACAAAGTTGAGATTTTTGAGGTTTTGGTGTGACCAAAACCAGTGTTATGAACATTTCATAAAAATGGTCTGCTTTGTCGAGAGTTTTGTTCAATTTGGTGAAAAGTCGGATAAAAAACGGGCCTCGAAAGTCAAAACACGTCAAAATAAGAATTTTTGAAATTAATAAAAAAAAGAACTTAATCTGCTGACTAGCAGCTGAGGGTTTATATATAAATAAAGGAAAAAAAATCAAAATAAAAAAAATCAATCGATTTCTTTTATATTCAACAGAACGTTTTCTCCTGACTTTCTTAATTCGATCTTTCACTTCGCGAGCTCTTGACATCCGATTTTTGCTCGGTTTCTTTCCGCAAAACTGTACAGCATCGCGAGACGGTCAGTTCAAGCTAAGTTTGTGCAGTAGAAACGAGGTATTCAGCCTGCAATTTGGTAAATTCTTAATGCCATACATTTTTCCTCAAATCAATTTGGATTCTTGCTATTTTTCGATTTCTTTAGTTGGGTTTTGATAGAAATTGGTTGGAATTGTTGTTAACTGGTATATTAGATTGATTTGTGTCAATTTGGGATAAATTCCACCGACGTGGGTTAAGGTTTTGATGAGGTGAACTAATGCAATTCGGTTGATAACTATTTTGAAGATGTTTTAATAGTTGATATTGATTATTGGTTTTAATCCAATTTAACTCCACGGGCTGTGAAGATATTTTGGTGTTGGTATCGGGTGGTTTCGTGGTGTTTATTGTCGAGTTTTGAGGATTTAATTGCGAAAATATTAATTTGGAGAAGTTTTTTTTAGTTCAAAATATATAAAGTTGCCAAGTCGACAGGCCATATGGGAAAATTCATAACTTCTCCATCGGTGATGCGATTTGGGTGTTCTTAGAGTCTATGGAAAGTAGAACGTGAGTTCTACAAGTTCCTTTAAGTTCATCATGACAAATATTGAAGTTTTCAAAGTTAAAAAGTTACCCCAAGTTGGCTAGTTGAAAGCTAGTTGAAATAGTTATATAAATTAATAGTTTTGGAAATTGTTCTCAAGTGTACTTTGATCGCGGTTTTCATTGGGTTTCGTGATATAATTTCACTTGAAGCTTGACCCATAATATAATTAGGTATACAAGGAAGCTATTGTAACCATTTTCAAGGTGATTTGACGCTCCGGGAACTTCAAAAATTAAGCTTGAAGTCGGTTGTTTGTAAGGTTAAGTAAATCCCATGGTGACCTTTACATTTTATGATTATATTTCGTATAAATTGCATTGATCCTTGAATTACATTTTTATTGTACATGCATACACAGTTTGGGAGGGTAAGGCGTTACAAGTCTCCTTATAGTGTCTATATCGGGGTTATTGAACACTATATTATGCTTGAGAGGCTGAAGTCACTGATACTTTGCATCACGTGGTAATCATGATATCACGTTGAATCAGATCATACTCCCATAGTTTAGAGGAACAAAACTCGTTTGGTTATTCTCCCCACGTATGAGTCCTTATTACTGTTTACTTACCATTTTCAGAGACCGGTCGTCTGATTGTGGTCGGGTAACAGAAACGGGATGGATTCACGGTTGTATTTAAATTCCTTGGATTATATTGTTCATTTAAATTCCTTGGATTATTATGCATTTGATTACTACAGGTGTACTGGATAATGTGAGATTTACTTATCTGACATTATTGAATTTTTATAATTGGATAATGATAGGTTTTAGCGGTGACAAAGGAAAGGAAAAGCTTTCCGATTATTGGTGACTTGCTAAGTTTCTTTCTCTCTATGTTTGTATTACTTTTGAATATAAAATATTGTATAAATGGCCTTTTTGGATTCGTGTGAGGTTAGAATATCTTTTGAAAGTGTTGAAATGGTTTTGAGAAGGATTGGAATTGTTTTAATGGTTTTAGGATGGATTGGAATGCCGAGAAGTTAAGGTATTAATGATTTAATAATGTTAAAAGTCTGAGATAGGTTAGAATGAATAAATAATCATTATTAATGCAATATATTTTGTTATGGGATGGATTGTAAGTCCTTCGGTATTTCCTCTAAGTTGAGCCGGTTTGTTGAAGATTTATGAAGGCCGAGATTTTCGGTGTAGGCTTAGAAATAGAGGAGATGCTGGCGAAATTTTTTTTACGAATATTTAAGGATTATATAATTAATCTTTACTGATTCTGAGGTACAAGATTCGTTTTAGAATCTCTTTGTAGTTGATTTAGAATCATATTTGATAATTACTCTGATAGATTTTTAATTATTTATCGATAGAGAGGTTGAGGCTGCTAGATTATCAGTGAATTAAGGTAATCTATGCTGGTCAAATACCCTTATTAAGTAAGGTCTGACAGTCCTTTTAGGTACCCATTGAAGTCATTGCATGGTAGCACGTTTGGCTGCATTTCTTTTTTGTGACAGATCTTTGTTTTCGTGCTAAATCACGATACATCATGAAGCTTCTATTAGGTTTTGGGGTTCATACGAAGCAAAAAATTCAAAACAAAATTTGAAAAATCCCAACAGGATCGAAAATAAGTTCTATTAAACTAGATCGACAAAAGTAAATCATACCTTATTTGGTGATTTCCTTATCTGATTGTTCGATTTCCAAGACGTTCAAGTGAGCATCCTCTATCAGAAATCCACACACGAACAGTGACCACAATTTGGAGTGCTAGCCTCAAGAGAGATAGTAGACGTTTTTCTTTCTCTCCCAAAGTCCAAAGAATTCGAACATAGCAAAAATGAAAATCTTATTTCGTTTTAGGGTTTCAACCTCTATTTATATATGTAGATAAACCCTCATTTAAAATTTTATTCGTAATACAACTATTGTATTTAGGCAGTTTAAGCAAATTAAACATACGCCCCTATTAATAAGTTATCATATAACAAATCGTAAGGGCTTTTATGTCATGAATTTTATCATATAAAACTTATTGCTCTGGACCAGATGAAATTGGGCGCAGCCATTCTTTGTGTGCGACCCAATAGGTTCATGCGACGTTGGCAGTGAACAAAAACCATTTTGGTACACAAGTCATAAGCGGTATCTAGCAAAGCATTATGACTACCCAAGTAACATGAATATCAAAACTGATACAATCTAATGAATAACATATATCATATCCTTTTGTCGTGCGAAATCATTTGATTAAACATAAGGCATGGAAAGTCACCCTTAATGTTCAATCCTACTAGTCTTGATATTTAGGTAAACTGAAAATATCCAAGTGACATTGATCATATTAATTCATATGGACTTGGCCATTATCAGTCTATCATATCAAGGGATCCATTGATATCTCTCTCTATACGAGAGTGACAAATTCTATCTTGATTACACACCTTCACATATTATTTACATGGTAACCAATCACAATCTTTATAATCGTCCGATTAAAGATAACGTTTGATTGTGTTAAATTACCATGCTCCTATTATTGAAGTCTATGGTAATCTCAAGTCGATGGACTAAATGATAAACTTACGATGAGTAACACCTATGACTTAATCCATGTGGTGTTCTCATAGCGGGTCGGTCTAGTACCTTGTTCCCAAACAAGTACTCATGATCTCGATTCGTATCCCTATACGCATAATTATTACATGACCATCAATCAAGATTCACACTAGTCTTAATTCATTATAATTCCCAGTATAATGACTGACTAGGAATATTTATGATATTTTAACATTTACCCATGAATCTTAATATAAGGTAAACATGCAATCACTTACAATAAAACAACAAACGAAAACCTTTATTTTATTAACTAATATTATAAAATAAACAATGTTCGTAGATTGACCTAGGACATATGCCCCAACAGCCTCGAGGTCGGATGTGACCCATGATCCCATAGTAGTAGCAAGTTGGCTTGAACTGTGTTGAATTAACTTCATTTGTGTTATTTACTGCTTCAGTTTCGTTGACAAAAGAAGTTGCTTCTCATTTCGCTGTGGTCGAACCTTTATTAGGATATCCTAGACCTCTGTGATCACATGAGTATTTCCCTATTTGCAAAATTTCTTCTAGTGTAACGACCCAATATCTATTACACCATTATTTTGTTTAATTTCAAAATCGGGTGCCAGCTCAGGCCCACGCGTGGACGCCTTGGATATGCTAGGACACGTCTGACTAGGCATAAATCGTTATTTTTGTTTGTTGATTGCATAATTGCGATGTTAATTATTATGTGTTTCATAACTTATTATACGTGTGTATTTATATTTCCATACCGTGTGAGATTGCATAACGGGTAAACGCTTCGTAAAACATGTCAAAACGGGTACTAGGTAGCTCAGTACAGGTACACTAAGTCTTATAATGCTAACTTAAATAAAATGACTAGAAAAAAGGTGGATATGACATAAAATAGATAATCAAACTTTAGGCTAAGTCATAATAATCGGGTACATCAAGGATTAGCACGCCTTAGGATACGCGTCGAGACCCGGGCCACTAGGTGCCGAGTAATTGGGTACTAGGGGAAGTGGTAGTAAACCAATTTAAGACCATAAATAGCCTACATATGTATAAAAATGCCTAAGTTAAATTAATTGAATCAATTGATTACAAATGCCTATAGTTGGATGGAAAACTAGAAGTCATAAATTTGCCTCAAGATTCACACTAAAATGGAATCTTAGGAGATTTGAGTTGTGAATTGGTGTCAACAAGGTGGAAGTTAGTGGAGTAGGAGTTAACAAGGATAATTAGATTGACCTCGAGACACATGAACACAATTGATTCTAACTATATATAGCTAAGTTAGTGGGAAATCTCTTCATGCAATAATAACAAGGTTTGTTCTTGGGCTGGAGTGCTGGAAAATTTAGCAAGAACTATGAGGAACAGAGGTCATCTACTAGAGGAATCAAGATATGAAGATCAAATCCAAGAGTTCATCATTTAGATACAAAAACTCACTCTTTACTTGCTTAAATTTATCAAAAATGTGTACATGGAAACTCAAGTTTTGAGGGTTTTGTGCAAAAATAAAATTTAAAGATTAAGCTACTATTTTTTTGGTCTAAATTAATGTTTTAAATAGATCTTGATTATAAATAATGGTTTCAAACTAGTTTTGGGAAGAAATTGGGGTTTCATGTGTTCTTGATGCATGCATGTAAGTTGTTAGCAAATTTCTAGACCCAACCTCTTCAAATTGAGCATAACTTTCTCATGCGAACTCCAAATGAGGCGGGTCATAAGCCGTTGGAAACCTTACTCAGAGATATACAACTTTGTTTCTGGAGAAGTTTTGAAATTCAAATTTCTTCTAGCTAGAAAAATGCTTTGCAATTAGGTAGTTTAAATGCTAATACGAGATTTTTTAAAATGAACTTTGACAAGGCATAACTCTCTTAATTCTTATCCAAATGAGCTCATCTTTTAGCATGTTAGCTGCCTTGTGACAAAAAATCATGAGTCTTGGAGCCATAAACTTTGAGAAATGATTTTTACAAACTTGTTGGTCAAA
Source organism: Stephania cephalantha (assembly GCA_039657325.1). NCBI lineage: Eukaryota > Viridiplantae > Streptophyta > Magnoliopsida > Ranunculales > Menispermaceae > Stephania > Stephania cephalantha. The sequence goes on along the minus strand of CM077573.1, from coordinate 7,782,293 downwards.
TTTTAATTTTAATTTGAGCTGTCTTTGTAAAAGTTCGATATCTCTTTCATTTTAAATAGGAATCTTGAAAACCAAACCTTTTCGAAAAGCTAAGACATAGAGCAAAAACTTTCCTGTTAAGTGTCTTCAATGATTTAGAATTTATAATGGATAATTTGCGCTGCAATATATGATCCCAAATTGAAAGTTGAAACTTTATTTAGTTTTTAAGTGGCTGTTTTGGGAAATAGAACTGTAAACTTAAAACACCTTAAGTATAACGACATGTTATCTTAAGCTGGTGATTAGTGTTAATCCAAGTCCTAATTAACCCGAGTTAAGCTCGTGGTTAAGCCCACGTACCTTTATTAGCGTATGCGTAAGTTTGTATGATGGTTTGTGTTTGTTTGGAATGTTGAATAAATTTTATAGCTTGCAGTATAAAAAATAATTTATATACAAGCCTATAATCGAAAAATATGTAAATAAACAATAAATAACCGGTACACCAAGTGCGAAAAAAGTGTCATGAAATGAATGTGCACACCTTAGAATGCTCGTAAGCTTGTCCGGTGAATTTATTGTCGAGAAAATACACGAGTTATATATATTTTTATATATATAATATCAAAAACTATAAGTTTGGTTTGAATTATATGGATCATCAGATCGCCTTAAGATGGTCGTAAGTATTGATAATGTAAACATGTGTGTAACTTTATAGGTGTCATGTTAGCCCATAAATCATTTGATAAGCCACGAGATAGCGTGATACGTACCTTGAGAAAATTCATATATTTAATCTAAAAACCTTCATGTTTATCTTTACAGATCGATCGAGAGAATGAAAGATCAGCTAAGGGTTTAGCGTTTTGATCACGAGGAATCAATCTAAGATTGAATTCAATGTGAATCGATGAGCTTAAACAACTAGAAATCCAAGAGATTTTCACTGTGGTAAGTTGGTTTTGATATTTTTGAACTTTAATTCGATGGTGAATGATGATTTTTCTGTAAATTGTTGTTGTTGTTGATTATAAATGAGTTGTTACCTTACTGAGGTCCTCCCTGATGGATTTTGATAGTGTTTATTGTTGTTGTGTAGATTTATGAATGGAACATTGGCTGTTGCCCTGTGTACTGTCGAGACAGTATAGGGTAGAGCGTGCTCCACCAAGCAGATGAGCGCGCTCCCTTCATCAGTTGGGATTGAAATAACTAATGGCGGTCATAGCCGAAGACAATAGTGGTTGTAACGGGAAACAAAAAGTAATGCAAAAACTTAAATGTAAAGTATGCATGTAAAATAAATCAAACCAGGACACCAGATGTGTTATCGTAGTTCGGTCTAAGACCTACGTCTGCGGGGCCATGCCTAGATGTAAACTCCACTAGTATGACCAACCCAAGTCCCCTTGGGGGTTTTACAACTTGATAACGGAGTGAACTGAACTAGTTCACAATACAAAGTAAATTAAATAACTGGTGTACATGACTCAATCAATTTGACAAATATATAGACAAATGTAGATTACATAATCTTAACTAAACTAGCAAGATCTGAACAATCTCCATCTCTAAATAACTACGTTCCTCCATGTTTAACATGTGGTGACTATTCTTCTGAATCGAAATCTCCAACCTCTTCATGATCTTCAATTAACATAAGCCAGTAGTGATAAGATTAAATCTTCAATTGCCTAATCCAAAAATCCTGTTGCAACCGCTTCGAACGACCAATTGCAACCGCATATCTTTATCCAAATCTCCAACGATTTCAAATCTGATTTCGAGCACATGTATCATGTGTTGGATTTGGATGACTCATTTACTGATAACATCAATTGTAACAGCTACTACGGCAAACCTAAGCTGTCGATATGATTACGACACTAACAATCTCCCCATTTGTCATCATGTTGTCACAATCAGTAAAATGAGTTTTGGAGCATACATAGTCACAAATAATCAACTAACATACTGCTCCATAAGTAGTCACATAAGTCTTCAAAAATGATGAAAGTAACAAGATACTATTGATATGCACATGTAATAACAGCTTCCATGGTGGTTACAACTACATCAACCATCTGGTTGCACAACACTATCTAAACAATCTTCAATAGAACCCAGTCGAAAATAAAATACTAGCAAAACTACTAGCAAGAGTATTCAAAAACCTTAAGAAACTACAAAAAAATCAATAGTATTTTCACGGATGAAATGAACCTATTCCCAACTATCAAACAAAGTCTCCCCTTTATGATAACATAAACGACAAATGAACCAGCGAGAACCATACCATTAACAGCTGCTTCAAGGAGGAGTAGGAGCAATAAGCCTTAAAAACTCAAACAACCTTTGGAACAAAGTGTCAGGTAAAGCTCGAATGGCAATCATCAGCTCCTTCTCTTGCTCTTTCCTTGGATCTAATAAGTTACCTCCATATAGCTCTGAATAGAAATGAGCTCGTGAAACTAATGAAGACTGGGCAGGTACAGATGAAATGGTTGCATCAACTGTAGTCTGATTCTTTTTCTTCTTCTAAATTTTGGATGGGCCATCTTACGTAACATCAGTTGGAACTGAAATTCCACGCTGTTGCAACTAGTACGGTAGTGGGTGGCTAACTAATTTGAGACTGGTAACTCATTAAAGTGTGAAGATCCATAGTTCTTGATCTTATTGGAGATTCCTTGCACTTTAGCAGAACACCAAGAATCGTAATTGTCCTCTAGCACTTTTTGAAAATTGAGAAATTTAGTTAGTAAATAGGGAAATAATACGTATTCATATGTGGTTCCCGGTTTGGTCCTCTGCAATATTGCTCGAAAGATGATCTCACCAAGGTCACAAGGTGCCCCTTGACCTATAACATACAAAAGTATCTCCATTTCTCTATCACATGTGTTTCCATTTCTAGTAGGGAGAAGGTTAATAGTGATGTGATTGTAAAAATAGAAGTACAAGGTAGTCAGATCATCCGTCTCCTTTTCATGTTCTTTAGAGACTACTCAATTTCCTTTCCATGTGTAATGGTAGTAATCAAGGTAGACATGGTGTTTAATTTCCTAAAAGGTTCAAGAAATCTATGTCCTTCATTGTTGAAAGGACATTCAAGGAATTCATTGAGGATCCTAGGTGATAACTCAACAAATCTCCCTTTGACATAAACTCTTTAGAAGTGTGGAGACTTAATGTCGAAGACATCCAGCTTAAGATTAGCATAAAACTCTTTTACCAGACTCATATTATATCTAGTTGGAAAAGAAAAGATTTTGAAGAGAAAATAGGACTTTAAGAAGTTTACCAAACTCTTTGCTTCATAGTTTTCTTGTGAAGATAAGTCTCAACATGGTATTTTCTTCCTTTGAGACTCTCATATCTGGCCTCAGTTTTCTTATCAAGCATTCGGCGTGTAAGGCCTATGTGATTTCCCAACTTCATCTTAGGTTGTTATGCCTCAATATCGAGTTTGGAATGTTGCTTCTTGGATCTGGTGCTTCAGAATCAGATCTAGTAAAGAATCCTTCCTCAGGTTCTGCCTCGGTTGCAACCGGTCTTGCTGGTTCATTGGTTGGAACTTGTGACACAACTATGGTCTTTTTGACATTTTTCTTTGAATCTTTCTTCTTTATTTTCCTTTTCAAAGAGGACGATAGAATGCATTCGTCATCGCCATCATCATCTCCTTCGGAATAGTAGTATCTACATAAATTATCCCTAATTCATCAAGGTTTCCTGATCTTGAGTGTCTTGCGCGTTCGGACTTGTAGAGACTTCATGCACATGCTCCATTTGTTCTGTCTAGAGGTAGGTTTACACTTTCTTGAGCAATTGTAGTTGGAGCTTAAGTGTCTATGGATTGGTTAGGAGCCTCATACTCTGTGGTATCCATGGGCTCCTTAGAAATTGGTTGCTCATGAGTAGGTTCTTTAGGAACAGATTCATCAAGAACAACTTTGGATCCACCTTGAGTTGGCTCGGTGGTGGTTCTTGGAACACCTTCTTCTCTAATCATCTGTTGAGTACTGGCTGGATGTTCTGTACTAACTGGTGAAGAGACTCTTGGTTGTATCTGCATTTCATCATGTTTTTCTTGAATTTCTTCTTTTGGTGGAGGTTGATCAGTCAACGGGATTGTGACATGCACGCTTTCTATTTGAATAGATGATGCTCAAAGTTTATAGTTTTTAAGGTTGTCTGAATCTGTTGATGATGACGAAGGTGGGTTGGCAACTCCAGTATGCCTATTCTTTAACAGTGGTGGAAGACCATCTGATGAAGATTGATATTTCTCTTGGATTGGAGATAATGGTGGAATAACACTGAATGTTAGATTCAAAACCTTCATCCATCTTTTCACCTGTTTCTTCACCTTAGGTTGTACTGGTACCTTAGATGCAGTCTCATTTGCCGTACTTCGAGTTCGTACCATATTATTGGGTTTGTTTCAACTGCTCAAACAAAACTTGAAGATAAAGTGAGACTAGCACGGTGAGCTAAAAATCGATATAATCGATGAGATAAGGTTTAAGGTTGAAAACGATGAAGACGATCAAAAGAAATAACAACGGCTTCAATCTTTGTTCCTTGATGCTTATCTACGCTTTTAAACTCTCAACAACCCCTAATTAATAGGACTCATGTTAATTACAAAAAAATAAATAAAAATGCAATGGTAATATGACCATTCAATATTATTCACAATAAAATGCTACTCAAAATAAAACACTACTATTACACAAATCATTACTCCTCATTTATTTCATTTTTATTGGCAAAAAAACTTTTAAAAAATGGGGAGAGTTACGACTGTGAATTACACAGGGCTAAGACACAACCCAATAGCCCCTCTCAAAAACTCAAACCTATAAGCATCAATGGCTTTAGTAAATATATCAGCAAATTGTTTTTCAGTGTGAACATATTCAATAGAGATTACATTCCTTTCCACAGATCACGGATGAAATGATACATTAATTCGATGTGCTTAGTTCTGGAATGTTGAACATGATTTTTCGAGATATCAATTGCACTTCGGTTGTCACTAAACACATCAAGGGGTCGTAACTGAATGTTATAGTCACTTAATATTTGTTTCGTCTAGAGCAATTGTGTGCAACAGCTTCCAACTGCAATGTACTTTGCTTCAGCTGTTGAGAGTGAGATTGAGTTTTGTTTCTTGCTGAACCAAGACATCATATTTGTACCATCAAAGAAATAGCCTCCAAAGGTGCTATTTCGATCATCAACATTACATGCCTAGTCAGCATCACTATAACCAACTAAAGAGATGTTAGAGTTAGATGAATACCGTAATCCCAGATTGGATGAGCCTGCCACATATTGAATGATCCTCTTGACTGCTGTCATATGAGACTCCTTTGGTGTAGCTTGATAGCATGCACATAAGCCCACACTGAATGAGATATGTGGTCTGCATGTTGTGATGTAGAGAAGACTTCCAATCATGCTTCTGTAGAGTGATAGATCTACTGATTTGTCATGCTCATCTTTGGTCAGCTTCTCATTTGTACCCGTGTTCGTTCATTTTTAGCCTGCCTTAAACCAAATCATTTGACCAGAGAGCCAGAGAATTTATGTTAGGACAAAAATGTACCTTTGTTAGTCTGGTGAACTTGTAGACCAAAAAAACAACAGAGTTCTTCTACAATGCTCATTTCAAATCCCTTTTGCATATTATGGATAAATTCTTCTACCAATCCTTTTGTAGTAGCCCCAAAGACTATATCATTAATATATATAAGTTGATGAGGATTTTTATTTGACAAATAATGTCTTGTCCACACTCACACGACTGTAGCCATGATTTAGCAGAACTTAGCAAGTCGGTTGTACCATGCACGCGGAGCCTATTTCAACCCATAGAGTGTTTTTCTTCAATTGATAGACATGGTCTGGGAAAGATGGATCTTCGAATCCTTTGGGTTGTTCAACATACATTTCTTCATTGAGTGTACCATTCAAAAATGCACTTTTGACATCCATCTGATAAAGCTTGAAACTAAGAGAGCATGCACTAGCAAGTACTAGACGAATAGATTTTAATCTAGCAACAGGTGCAAAAGTTTCACCAAAATCTATTCTTTCTACCTGATTGTAACGTTGAGCTACTAGGCGAGCCTTGTTTTTGACCACTTCTCTTTGTGCATCAGATTTGTTCTTGAAGATCCACTTGGTGCCTATTACGTTGGCATGCCGTGGTCTTGGCACTAGAGTCCAGACATCTAGCCTCTAAAATTGATTCAACTCCTCCTGCATTGCCATGGCCCAAGTACTCATCCTACAATGTGTCGGACACATTTTTAGGCTAGATGTTTGAAACATAGCAGACATACCCGCTAACCTCCTGTAGTCTATTCTTGTTGTATCTCTGGTCATTATCCCTTCATCTTTCTCCCCACTAATGTTGTCTGGTGGATGATCTTTCTAAATTCTAATTGAGGGTTCTCAAGTAACAGTGGACGGTTCAGACTCATTCCCGTATGAGGTAGCATCTGATTCAGGCGAAGCTTATACTCCAATTGCAACTAGGATATTGGGGGTGGTTGCAACTGGCAGTGGTTCATCATCTTTGTTGTTTGCTTGTGTTGTTTACTATTTTGATGAAGAATCATCAAAGGACACATCGATTGGTTCCATTACTATCTGAGTTCACTGATTTAAAACTCTGTAGACCTTGCTATTTGTGGAGTAGCCAAAGAAGATGGCTTCATCACTTCTTGAGTCAAACTTTTTCAGCACCTCCCTGTCATTAAGCACAAAACACTTACTTCCAAAGGTGTGAAAGTAAGCAAGATTAGGCTTTTTACCTTTCCAGAGCTCATAAGGAGTTTTGTGAGTGAAAGGACGAAGATATATTCTGTCGATAGTATAAAATGCAATATTGACAGCCTCTACCCAAAGTTTTGTAGGAAGATTCATGGATGTGAGCATGACTCTGGCCATTTCTTGAACGTGTATATTCTTCATTTCAACCACTCAATTTTGTTGAGGTGTAATTGGAGCTGAAGATTCCTGATGAATACCCGAAGCTCTGCAAAATTCTTGAAATTTAGAGCTCTCAAACTCTCGCCCATGATTGCTCCTGATCCTTACAATATGTTCTCCGAAGGCTGTTTTTCATTTATCAACTTCAAACACAAGTCACTGAAACTTTCAAAAGCTAATTTTTTTAAGAAGAGAACCCAAGTGAAACGTGAAAAATCATCTACGCATACTAGAATATACCTCTTCCCTGACAGACTTGTCACCTGAGTAGGTCCAACTAGGTCGATATGTAAGAGCTTAAGGACTGCATTAGTGTTGTATATGTTCAATGGTTTGTAGCTTTCTCATTTTTGCTTGCCAAGTTGACATGGTTTGTAGATCTTAATGATGGAGAGATTGAACTTTAGGAGTCCTGGTACTGCTTCATAGTATGACAGCTTTCTCAGGTGTCTATAATGGACGTGTCCCAATCGTTGATTCCAAACTTTAGTGGTGCTCTTGTTGAGTTGTAACATGACCTGCTAAGTTGTTGCAACAGTAGCAATTGTTAGATGACCTTTCTCTGGTTATGATACATTCTCCTTTTACATCATATGCATCACATATATTTTTTGTGAAACTTACATAAAAATCTTGATCACAAGTTAATTTCCCTTTAGATCTTCCACATGAAGAACTCCTAAAATAGGCAGACCCGGAACCTCTAGATTTCCTTTGCCAATGACTTGGCTTCGCACACCATCTCCAAAAGTGACATATCCACCAACATGAGATTAATAGTTGACGAGAAGTACCAGTCATATGCTTCGAGCAACCACTGTCAAAGTACCAGTTAGAGGATGATATGGACTTTAGTGATATATGTTCTGCATGACATACATCTTTTTTAGGAACCCATTATTTCTGATGATTGTGTTGATGAAGACCTTGTTCTTGAGCAGCTTTCTGAGTGATCTCAAGTTGCCTTTGTGCTAGTTCTCGAATCATTTTGAAGCACCTAGGACGTATGTGTCCCTTGATCCCACAGTAGTATCATTTAGGTATGAACCTTCTTCTTTGCTGGTGATTAGGTTCACTTTGTGCTTTCACAAACTTCATAGGTTTTGTGGTGGAGACTTTGGAAGAGGATCATTTGATGAAGCCCAAACCCTTGTGATTTCCACATCTTTTTCCATGTCTTAGTAGATCATCCAACTTGGTTTTTCCTTTGTTTAGCATATTGATAGTGCTCTCTGCATGCTCCAACTTACTCTTGCATTCGATCAACTCCTTATTTTTTTCTTCAAGGAGGTGTTCAAGTGCTTGAATGCATGTGACTACTTCTTACCACTTTGTGATCATTTCAACATAATCTCCTTTCATCTCTACATGAATGGAGTGATTAGGTAAATCATAATCAGAATCATCTGAATCACATGTTTTGCTTTTGCAGAGTTGTGTTCATTGGTTGCAACTATAGGCTGAGGTATGGCGGTTGCAATCGCATGCATGATAGTAAAGGCAATGTGTTGATTCACACGTTCTCTTTCATTTTCTGATTCAAAGTCACTCCATGTGCTGGTCAGTGATTTCTCCTTTCTTTCGGATGGACATTCTGCCTGGAAGTGTCCTAATCCTCCGTATTCTCTACACGTGAGCTTGCTTTTGTCTACTGGCTTTGTTTCGACTTTTTTTTGAGGTTTCACCTTTCCCAATGGTCTTCATACCCTGTAATTTTTGAAATAGTTTATTATGCCTTTTGGTTGGTAAAGCAAGGTCATATTCTTCGTGAGTGACGTCATTCTCTGGATTGAAATACTGAGATGTTGGTTTTAAGGCTAGTTCTCTAGACTTTTTTGTTGATTGAGATACATCTCATATGTGGTAAGAGGCCCCATGAGTTCATTAAACTTCAGGTCTTTGAGACCTCTATTATCTTAAATTGCAGCAATTTTTACATTGTATTTAGCAGGAAGGCTTTTAATTGCCTTTTGGACCAGCTTTTTGTTGGAGTACTTTTTCCCCAATTGTTGAGCTTGGTTGGCAATGTCTTTTAGCTTAGCAGTTTACTTAGCAACTGTTTTTTCTCCTCATTTTCTCAGCGTTTCAAATTGAGATGCCAGTGGCACAATTTTTTATTCATGAACATCTTCGTTAGAATCTGCCAGCCTCCTTTGCCACTCTACATGAAGAGATGAGCTTGAGATGCTATTGGTTGACGACTCCGAATATAGCATTTAATACCCGGCCTGAAACCCTAATTAAGTCCTAATTACCCTTACCAAACTGAACTAGAGCCAGCAGCCTTACCACCTACACCTGATAAGCACTACTGTATATCGATTATCGAAATAAAACAAATCATATACATATCGAAAATTTAAAACCTTTTTCGAACCAAAATAAAATATATAATATTAAAAACAAACCAGAAAAAATCTTGATTATACAAATCACCCATCCCATGTGATATTACAAATATGTAATTCAATACAAATATATAAGACTAGGGAAAGTCATTACATCGAAGAGAAGTTCAAGACTCTTATAACGTCTCTATCCCGTAGTCGTAGTGTTCGTCGGATCTAGCTGTAATGTTAATTGGGGTGAACGCTCCAACTTGCTCAGTAAGTAGGGATTCACACTAATCATCAACATTCCTTATAAAATTCAAGGATATCATGCAATAACAACATGCACCATGGAAATCATATAAATTCAATATATAAACGGATGCAAAGCAAATGTCTTTGGACTATTACACTGTGACCCTCATTTTATTTATAAAACTAGGGCTGATTACCCACCGACGCTATTCACACGAGTGCTAAACCAACACACCGCGCATATGTGATGTTTAGCCAATCGATTAATGCCTAATGGTTCTATCCTAACCCTCTAGTGAATATGTAACCCATGCAACCTATTAACTGAGAAGGATGTTACATATAGGTCGGGAAGCTAACCCATCTCCTATATCACCTCGTCTCAATTCCGGGATCTTACTCGTGAATCACATTACACACCGTTTTCTATTCATTAGAAAAACCATCTCAGTGTACATAATCCCCCATTTCAATCCAACAACTACATGAGCTATATATACTAAATAGCTAGGCAATATTGATAAATAAGCGAATCCGTATTTACCTCGGGTTTAAGTCTCCATTTCCCAAATTTCTTAAGTCTCCAGTCATCTCACGTTTCCTCGGTGTTCCTCAACCTATCACCAATCATTTGTTGTCAATTTAGGTCTAGTATACTCTAATTAGAACCCATAGACCCAAATATCTTGACAAACCACCCAAATCCAATCAGTTTTGTACTGATCTGAGTGTGGATAACGCGCTATGTCCCGGAGCTAGCGTGTTATTCGCACTACTTAACTTCATACACAGTTCTGGGGTCTGATAGCGTGCTACCTGACATGGATAGCGTGCTATCCGTATGTTAGTCATCTTCCCTAGTACATGTAGCGCGCTTTGGCCAATGCCTAGCGCGCTATGCGAACCAGACCTGCAACACCAGCATACTTCGACTGATCTGAACTTGACCTAAACCACATCCAAACTCGACAAATACATTCCCAAATGATCTGGGAGGACCTCTAATGAGGTTATAAACCAATTCAAATCAACAACAACCTCAATTTATAGAGATTTGATCATCACGAGATAATCGAATATCAACAAACTCAAAAATCAAACTTACCAAAGTGACGATCACTAGCTTCTAATCCATTTAAGCTCCTCAACTTGATTCAATTCGGCTCTCGGAATGACCTCCTTTGATCCGGAGTCGAACCAACCTCCCGAACCCTCTCGAATAATCGATTGAATTGGATAAGAATGAATTTTTGTTTTTATATATGGATTTTCCTCGAGATACACGTTGCTTTATCTCGAGACCAATCGCGTGGTTGATGCGTTAAAATGACATAGCTTAAAGTGACACAAAATTTGACACATCAAGCACTTACGCTTCGTTCAAGACAATTCGATAATCCATATATTTCTACTATTCTTTTATTTTCCAATATATATTTATATATATTTAAAAACATATAAATATATATATATCGCGTATTATTCACCAATAAACTCACCGGACATGCCTACAAGTGTCCTTAAGCGTGCACATTCTTGCCACGACTCCCTCGTCACACTTGGTGTCCCGGAAAACCTTAATTTATTGGGTATTTTTAATTTTATAGGCTTGTGTATAATTTCCCTATTATAGAACAACCTATATATAAACTGAGTTAACAATCCAAACAAACACCCAACATCATGCAAACGCATGCACATGCTAATCGAGGTACACCGAACTTAATCACGAGCCTAACTTGGATTAATTAAGATTTGGATTAGTACTAATCACCAGCTTAAGGTAACGAGTCGTTACAGTCTCCCCAGTTTAAAGCAATTTCGTCAGCGAAATTAAAGTAATCATAAATTATCTGCATTTTTGAAGAGAAACGAAAACTATTTATCATACTTCTGCTCTCAGGTTAGTTCCCCATCTTTATGAAATCCTCCTTTCACTATAACCGAAGAAATCTCTTTGCTTCTTAGCTTTTTAATTCTTACGATTAAGTAACCCACTTGACTGCTCTTCGTAAGATAAGTTTTCCCAAAAATCACATTCATTCCAACCAATCCTTGGAATGAACTGAGTCTCCATTTTATTAACATAGACTTATGGAAGACGTTAATAACTCCAACTAGCTGAGGAGGCAACTTTAACTTGTAAGTACCAGGATTAATCCGTTCCTGTACCTTGAACGACTCAATACACCTTGAAGCTAGCTTACCTCACAATCCAAACTTACATAACTCTTCTCATAAGTGAGACTTTCAACAATACATATTTGTCATTTGAAAGCTCTAAACACCTATGATATTTATCGACGCATCTCTTTTGTTTTAATTGTGTTGTAGTTAAATGCTGGCGACTCTGCTACATCTCCTATGTGTAGTTCTAAATAAATTCCACCTCCAATAAACGTGCATTTCAACCCTTATCCAGACACTCCGATGAATGACATGGTTGACCATACAAAGTTTCAAAGGAGCATTCCATTCTTTCTTGATAGCTATTTTTATAAATGAACTCATACAGAGAAATGTATCTCTTCCAGTTATTATTAAACTTTAAGGCACAAGCTTAAAGTATATCCTTTAGCACTAAAATCAATTACTCCGGTTACCCATCGGTCCACTGATAGTATACCATACTAAGGTTAAGATCAGTTCCACAGTTGTCGCAACAATTCACTCCATCATCTGGATGTGAATCTCGGATCCCTATCCGAAATAGTCGACACTAAAGCACCCTGAAATCTAACACCTCATGTATGTATGTTTTGCATAGGATTTCACATAGAAACTGGCAAGAAATGCGCATACTCTGTTATCCTATTAACTACAATCTTTACCTTATCGTGCTTACGCGAACTCATAAATAAACTGGAAACAAAATCCATCGATCTATGTTCCCATTTCCATTCAGGAGTAGGCAGCGAATGCAGTAAACCCTCCCGATTCCCTGTGCTCAGCACTCACTTGCTGACATATCTCATATCTCTTCATTATCTCAACCACATCAGTCTACATCCCAGATTAAAAATAAATAAAGGCGCCTTATTTCATGATATTCCTTATTGCTATCTGGATGAATTCATAAAAGAGATATATGAGATTTCCCTAACACTTCTTGCCTCACCTGATCCTGAACTGGAACCCATAATCTATCCCTGAACCGTAACGCAACATTATTAGACACTTACCAATCAAGATAATCTACACTAGCTGTTAACCTCTAACGCTCTATATTATCCTAATTAGCTTTCTAACAATTAATCACCACTAAATATTCTCTAACTCAGTTTGAATCTGAACTCAAAAGATCATATTAGTAGCTTCAAAATTAGCTCTCTCAGTTGATGACGTGTCAACTAAACTTACACAAATCATCATCACCGTCATTTCCTCATGAAGTCTAAACTGAGAAGCTCTATTAATAGCTACATTTTCTCCATATACCTGAGTTGCAATTGTATACTGACAGTTTGATAACACCTTTCTGTGTAGTTTTAAATTACTCAGGCTCGAACAAATTTGTATCATGACTTCTCGTCCCACACCGTTTAATGACAAAGTAAAGCATACAAAATTTTAAGGTAAATACATCAATTCTATATATAACCTGTTAAAATCAACACCGAAGAACTCACACAGTACTTATTTATTCCAATAATTAATATCTTTCAAGTCACAAGCTCAGAAACTATATTCTCTGGAAACTAAGGTCAACTTCAGATATATTGTGTTAAGATTGAGAAAGGTCCCTCCCAACTATTATACATCTCTTCCCCCTTGAGAAGCAAATTTTCGGTTCTTTACTGAAATAATAATACCGGTTCTCCACAACTCTTAACTCTTCCACACACATACATCTCGCTTAATTTTCCACGAGGATTTAAACCACAGAACTGGCAAGAAATTTTTAAACTCTGTCAGTTTTACAATTATATCAGTAACCTTCAGCTTTGTCACCACAAATTAGGTTAGTTCATCACGAATTTCTGAGCATGAAATATCATTCATATAAGCAAGAACAATTTAACCCTCCAGGTTAAAATTATTCAACTTCTACCTGCTGATATATCTTATATTTCTTTATAAAATTGACACCTTCAATTTTTTCATTTCAGGTCACCAACTATTCATTTTCATCACAATGAATTTTGGACTTCACCTGAATAAATGTATTTAAAAAATTAATGAGATTCTCACAACATTCTTGCCTCGCTCTTTGTTTCAAGTTCTAAGAACTTTCCTTACATGCTCAATGTTTTGATCTGAGATCATCCTTTCCAACATCAATAATTAGTAGCCATCCTTGACCTACTTGATAATCTCAATCAATCTCCTTCAATAATACATCACCCATTTCAATTGTTATTAGCTCAACTCCAATCTGAGCTCCAAAGAACATACTTATAGTTAATGATCCGACAACTCAGCTGATGATGTGCTTGCGCAGACTTCTATTTGGTCATCAATAAATATCTCACCTAAGAGATATTACTGATCAACTTATATTATAACTATAGCCTCTGTCCCTTTCTTTTCAATGCATTGTCAACACAATCACCTTGATGAGTGATGTTTCATAGTGAGTTCCTAATACTTAGGAAATTTCTAAGGTAACTTTCTTACCTTTTATTTCTATCACTCTGACAATTCAACTTTTCAAACTTCCACAGTTTGAAATTCATTTTTTACTCTTACACAAGTCCATTGGTGTTATATTCTTGAGGTTGTCTTTTAATGATTCCTCGAAGATTCTCATAATCTCAAAGAATGACTAAAAGACTCTCAACAACCTTTCTCCTTAATTTACAAGTGATGCCTTGTTGTATTTGGTACAACTACAAAATTAGTTATCTCGAGATTAGAAATCTCCAATAGTTCTTATCCAGATTCTGGAACTATATATGTAGCTGGAAGTATGAGTTACAATTGTGCTTTATTATGTCACCCACACATTCTTACCTAGATCAGAAGTCTTACGATGAACCTCTAACTTCTTCCACAATTTAGGTTTTATCAAGCAAACATTGTAATCAAACTATACTTTCACCTTCCTCCAAGGCATCCTTGTATTCGATTTCAACTTATAACCATCACATACTTGATTTAACTAAATAAATCACACAATGATATCACAGATCCCCGGATCAATTAATTGTACTATTCAATTATTTCAAGTTTACTTTCCTCTTTTTACCATTGTGTTGAATATATGACATCCTTATATTGTCTCAATCATAGTCAAATCCCCTGATTTACTGTTAATATTCAACACTCTTACCATTAATTATCCTTTGAAACTTAGCACTAGCATTTGCAAAAATCTAGTCTAAACCAACTTACCGTTAGCAATTTACAATTCTATACGGTAATTGCACGTGCCTTTTCTAAGTCTTCAAAGATTCCATGTTATTATTGATATCACAATAACAACTTCATTACAATAGGGTTTCCTTCACTTGACACCCTTAATTTATGAAAATAGCACGAGTTCTCGTAAGTTCTAGTGGTTTCCACCATCCACTTAAAATGATCCAGCACCCGCCTGCAATCATCTTATAAAGATATATATCCTTAGCTCTGATCATTTCATTATGAAAATAAAATCTCAACTACTTCTTGAGAATCGTTGATTTCACTCATTTTCAGAAAGAGTTGTCAATTTTGAGTAATGAATACTCATTTCGACTACTACACATTAATATTTTGATTCCCCAAGTCCTTAGATTCACTGACCACTCATTCTCCCCAATTTAGATTGTACCAGTCTAATAGATCAGACTAGGATATCTTATCAACTTACTGCTATATTCTGGATTTAACTGTCTTTTACTAATAAACCACTTATTATTTCAATATGGATTCACACCGTGACTGGAATATCAACTTCATAATAACTTATGAAATGTAACTGCATTAGTAGTTTCCTAACGTCCATTAGACTTTTATTATTAACCACTAATTTGTTTACTGAATAACTTTTATTATTTTCATACTAGTCTCAATACTTATATTAAATCACCTCTCAAAGTGGTCCGCCACCTTTGAGTTTCATTGAAAGTCATTCAGTATTTTATTATTTTTTATAATTTTCATTCTCCTAATCCACACCTCAAGGTCTTGATCCAATCGATGCTTCTTCACTGACTATTATTTACCTAATAATATTAGTAAGAACAAAGACCATTGAAAATGTTACTTAGAGAAGAATTATATTTCATCTTTGTGACTTTTCTTATGTTTCTTTTTTGTCTCCCCGAGGTTAAGACTCTCCGGAGCTCTTACCTTAAACATTTTCTCACATCATAAGAAATAAATGGACTTCAACCATCTTATTACCATTCAAGAAAAACATACTTTCTTATATCTACCACGTAGATATAGTATACACAACAAATAACATATTTCATTCTTTTATCTTTTGGTTACCCTCCAAAATCATGATAAAAACCATTTATCAAATCCTAAGTTTATTGATAACTCGAGACAACTCTCGAGTCGATAAACTTAGATTCCATTATTAGGGTAATCAGAGTACCTTAAACTTTAAAGTAGGCTAACATTCACTTCGAACACCATTCATAAGTGAATTTAGGGTCAGAGCTTTGTCCATGATACCCAATTGTATCACTGTTACCACTTTATCCCTAAAATTGATAAACCATAAACTCTGGCACCACACTATATCGAGTTAGTCAATGTAACAAAGCTCTTAAACCTAGTACTCTGAACCTTTATGTATCAGAGATATTCCTTGATTCTAATAAATCTCAGAATAATAAAACAAAGTTTTATAAACTAAGGTTAACTAAGGTTTTAAAACCTATGGCTCTTATACCAAGCTGTAGCATCCCCTAACATGATTAGGGCAATACCCGGCTTGAAACTCTAATTAAGCCCAAATTGCCCTTACCAGACTTAACTAGAGCTAGCAGCCTTACCATCTACACCTAATAAGCACTAATGTATATCGATTATCGAAATAAAACAAATCATATACACATCGAAAATTTAAAACCTTTTTCGATAACCAAAATAAGATATACAATATTAAAAACAAACCAGAATACATCTCGATTATACAAATCACCCATCCTATGTGATATTACAAATCTGTAATTCAATACAAATATATAAGACTAGGGAAAGTCATTACATGGAAGAGGAGTTCAAGACTTCTATAACTTCTCTATCCCGTAGTCGTAGCGCTCGTCGGATCTACTTGTAATGTTAATTGGGGTGAGCGCTCCAACTTGTTCAGTAAGTAGGGATTCAAGCTAATCATCAACATTCCATATAATATTCAAGGATATCATGCAATAACAACATGCACCAATGATATCTAATAAGAATATGAAAATCATATAAACTCAATATATAAAGGGATGCAAAGCAAATGTCTTTGGACTATTACGCTATGACCCATATTTTATTTATAAAACTAGGGTCGATTAGCCACCGACACCATTATTACGAGTGCTAAACCAACACACCGCGCATATGTGATATTTAGCCAATTGATTAATGCCCAATGGTTCTATCCTAAACCATTTAGTGAATATGTAACCCACACAACCTATTAACTGAGTAGGATGTTACATATAGGCCAGGAAGCTAAACCATCTCCTATATCACCTCATCTTAATTCCAGGATCTTACTCTCGTGAATCACATTAGACACCATTTTTTGTTCATTAGAAAAACCATCACAGTGTACATAATCCCCCATTTCAATCCAACAATTACATGAGCTATATATATTAAATAGCCAGAAAATATTGATAAATAAGAGAATCTGTACTTACCTCGAGTTTAAGTCTTCGTTTCCCAAATTCCTTAAGTTTCCAGTCATCTCACATTTCCTCGGTGTTCCTAAACCTATCACCAATCATTTATTGTCAATTTAGGTCTAGTATACTCTGATTAGAACCCCTAGACCCAAAGCTCTTGACAAACCACCCAAATCCAATTAGTTTTGTACTGATTTGAGTGTGGATAGCGCGCTATGTCTCGGAGCTAGCGCGCTATTCGCACTACTGAACTTCATACACACTTCTGGGGTTTGATAACGCGTTACCTAACATGGATAGCGCGCTATTCGTATGTCAGTCATATTCCCCAGTACGTGTAGCGTGCTATGGCCAATGCCTAGCGCTATGCGCACCAGACCTGCAATACCAGCACAGTTTCGATGATCCAAACTTGACCCAAACCACATCCAAACTCAATAATTACACTCCCAAATGATCTGGGAGAACCTCTAATGAGGTTATAAACCAATTCAAATCAATAACAACCTCGATTTACAAAGATTTGATCATCATGAGATAATTGAATATCAACAAACTCAAAAATCAAACTTACTAAAGTGATGATCACTAGCTTCTAATCCGTTTAAGCTCCTCAACTTGATTGAATTCACCTCCTGGAACGACCTCCTTTGATCCGGAATCAAACCAACCTCCTGAACCCTATCGAATTATCGATTGAATTAGATAAGAATGAATTTTTATTTTTATATATGGATTTTCCTTGAGATACATGTCGCACTATCTCGAGACCGATCGCGTGGTTGATGCGTTAAAATGACACAACTTAAAGTGACACAAAATTTGACACATCAAGCACTTACGCTATGTTCGAGACGATCCGATAATCCGTATATTTCTACTATTCTTTTATTTTCCAATATATATATTTATATATTTAAAAACATATAAATATATATATATCGCGTATTATTCACCAATAAACTTACCGAACATGCCTACAAGTGTCCTTAAGTGTGCACACTCTTGCCATGACTCCCTCGTCACACTTGGTGTCCTGGTAAACCTTAGTTTGTTGGTTATTTTCCATTTTATAGGCTTATGTATAATTTCCTTATTATACAACAACCTATATATAAATTGAATTAACAATCTAAACAAACACCATACATCATGCAAATGCAAGCACGCGCTAATCGAGGTACGCTGAACTTAATCACGAGCCTAACTCGGATTAATTAGGATTTGGATTTGTACTAATCACCAGCTTAAGGTAACGGGTTGTTACAATGTGCCCCTCTATACGAGCTTTTCAGTATGTATAATTTGTATTGGTAAGCAGTGGTGGTCTCATATTTGAGACACCTTCAAGCTGGTCTGATTGGTTTCCCTAGTACATTGTGGTTAGTACAGATCTCACTTATCTCTGTAAATAAAGACTTCGTAGTGCCCACTCTGATACCAATTGAAATAACCAAAGGCAGTTACAACTGAAGACAATGGTAGTTGTAACTGGGAAACATAATGTAATGCAAATACTTAAACGTAAAGTATGCAGTAAAATAAATCAAACCAGGACACCAGATGTGTTATCGCAGTTTGGCCCAAGACCTACGTCTGCGAGGCCACGCCCAGATGTGTTATCGCAGTTCGAACTATAGGATTCCTTGTCGTGACTCCATCATTGAGCTCCTCCTAGCACGCTCTCATACACTCCTCTCTGGACTTTATATAAACAATATCCCTCTTGTGTGTGAGGCTCCCCTTACTAGAACACATAAGTTTCCTTGGGGGTTTTTACAACTTGATAATGGAGTGAACTGAACAGTTCATAATACAAAGTAAACTGAATAATTGGTGTACGATACTCAATCACTTTGACAAATATATAGACAAATGTAGATTACATAATCTTAACTAAACTAGCAAGATCTGAACAATCTCTATTTCTAAATAACCATATTCCTCCATGATTAACACGTGGTGACCATTCTTCTTAATCGCAATCTCCAACCTCTTCATAATCTTCAATTAACCATCAGCTGGTAGAGATAAGATTAAATCTTCGACTGTCTGATCCATAAATCTTGTTGCAACCTCTTCGACCCACCGGTTGCAACCACATATCTTTATCCAAATCTCCAACTATTTCGGATCTAATTTCGAGCACATATATCATGTGTTGGGTTTGGATCACTCATTTACTGATAACGTCAATCGTAACAACTACTATGAAAAATCTAAGCTATCGATATAATCACAACACTAACAGGGATGAACTAGGTTAATGGAACATACTCCAAAAAACAACAATTATGCTTTGAGTTTTGATTAGAATTTCTTGAGGTCTTAGGGACTGAACTAGGGGTTCTAAATATATGGTATTAAAACTATATTGATCATAAATAGCTTATGATATGTGTTGGATCACCGGGAAAGCCTGATTGCCCAGAAAGTTAAAGAATTTCTTAACGGAAACCTTAACCGAGGTAAGTATGGATTCACTTATTCATCAATGTTGCCTGACTATTTTAGTATATGTAGTTCATGTAGTTTATGGACTAGATGGGGGTACTATGTACATTGTGATGTTTTCAATAAATGGAAATCGATGTTTAATGTGACCCACGAGAGTAACTCCTGATTTTGAGAATAGGTTTATAGGAGATGGGTCACCTTCCCAACCTATATATAACTCCTGCTCAATTCGATATGTTGCGTGGATCAAATGTTCACTAGAGGGTTTCGAGATAGAACCATTGGACATTATGGATTGACTAGACATCATATTGGCCAATTCGTTGGTTTAGCAACCGCATTAATGGTGTCGGTGGGTAATTGAATCTAGTTTTATAAATAAAATGGGAATTACAGTGTAATAGTCATTGACAGCTTAATTTGTGTATGTTATTTATTGAATTATATGTCTTTTATATTCCTGTCAGTTAACATTGGTGCATATTATTATTGCATACCGTCTTGATTATTATATGGAATTTTGATGGCTTTGTAAATCCTTACTTGCTGAGCAAGTTAGAGCACTCACCCCAAATTTAATATTTCAGCTTCGCAACCTAGCGCTTAAGTGAAGGGCAAAGAGAAGATTTATAAGTCTTATAATCTGTCTACGATATAATGAGCCTTATTGTAAATATATATACACTATTTGATTTATTTTGTTGTATATAAACAGGTTACGTTGGGAGGTTTATAAATGAGGTTTTGAGTTTCGATAAACTCTGTATTTCGTATACTGTTAATTATCGAGAAAGTTTTAATTTTCCGCTGCTTATATTTTGTATTATTTATTTGATATCGATATACAGGTTGAGTTTATCATGTACAGACAAAGAGGTTGCTGGCTCTAGTTAAGTATGGTTAGATTACCGAGCTTAATTAGGGTTTCAGTGAGTATCGCCCTAATCGGGATAGGGGATGCTACATTAAGTCACTATAAAACACTCGAAATGGATCCCAGGGACTCGGGGGCTATGGTACGGTAGTTAGGAGTGTAGCGAGGTCGGACCGGGGTGTTTTAGGGTTTTAGAGTGCGATATGAGGTGCGTAAATCCCTTAAGAAATACATCTTGAGTATTTAATTGTTTCAATTATGCTATCTAGTATTATTTGCTATTCATTTTCCATATTCTATCACTACTTGGTTTGGTATAACGGTCGATAGTCTTGTTCGCCATCAGGGTTTATTCAGATGTTATGTTGTACGCGTTCTAGTACACTATATCATAGCATGTGTCACTCGCACCCTCGTCTGCTAACCTCATCGGCGCATGTGGTCGGTGGGTTATGATATGGATCGATCATCCACTAGTAGTTCAGATGTGAGCTAGTGTGGTAGGGCCGCTGAGATCTTCCGGATTGAAAAAGTATGGTCTAGTCTGCCACATGTGACACGACTTTTTGGTTTCATATGTGTTAGTTATGCATGCGATTATCTTACAGTTGCATGTTTATTTAACATTATTTTTGGCTTCTTTATTATTGAATGCTCGATGGTTTTCTTTTGGGATCTTACTCACTGAACTCGTAATCTATTTTGTTATGATGACTAAGTGCAAATATTAGTACCAGTAAGGGTAAGGAAGTCTTAGGCAACTATCTCTGATTGCCTAAAGTCTGGGACTTACTAGTACGTGTTCATTTTGATATTTTGTTTTACTTTTGGGGCATGGGAGACTTGATAGACACTGTACATGTATACATTTACTTATTACAGTATGATGTCGTTTGATATATATTGTACTTTATTTTTGGGTTTTCCACAGTAGGACCGATGCTCTATAGCTTGAAAGTTATTAAAAATATATGGTTATGATATGATAAGACTTACGTTGTAAACAACTGGTTACCTATTTGCAACTTTGTAAAACACAAACGACATTTGTAACTTAATGAATATCTTGAATATTCTACAAATAATATAAAGAATATGACAACTAACACGCACATTGAGGAGTGTTCACGACAACAGATGTCAGTAGGGCCGTGGGACCCGCGTAGCAGCCCACTCGGTAGCCTCGGTGCGTTGGGCCCCCACATCCAGCTTTGGTTTGCCCTTGTTCAGCTGCTTAATGGCCGATTCTGATTTTTATGGAGTTTTTTGTTTCAAGACGGCTCTTTATCTTCATCTGCAAGTTGTTTTTGCAAGGCTGTGATCTCTTTACACATTATGATGTTTTTATCTGCTACCTCTGACCATTTTACATATATTTATGCATATGTTTCCCTCAAATCTGCAACCTCAATAGAGTTAGTAGAATCAAAATCAAAATCATAGTTGGGTGAAGTTACCTGATCAAAATCTGTGGGTACAGTGTGATGATTGCTTGGCATTGTAGGCACAACCGAGGTGTCGCTGGATTCCTCAGTTATAGTACATGCGAAAGCAACGTAGTTTCTGTGATGCCTACTTTCAAATTCGCTATTTGAATTTGTGTCACTCAATGTTGTATTGAATGATTTTGTTTGCACATTCAAATTGATAATGACCAAAGCCGCTGCATTCATTGGCCTGGCTTGATGTCAGGCTTTGTTTCAGATCCAGTGTATCTTGGACTTTCATATCTATTTTCAGTTTTGTTTCCATACTCCTTTTTGAATAGCTTGTTGTATTTCTTTGTAAGCATTGTCATCTCTGTATTCTCCACTTGATCTTCTTTCAAGAATTGCGCAACCTTCTTTAGGGCCATTTCTCGTTGCTTTTATTCTCGATTAAGATGCATTTCATATGTAGTAAGAGAACTCATTACTTCATTAAATTGTAATTTTCTCAAACTTTTGGTTTCTTTAATGGCGGCTACTTTGACATCAAACTTTGCGGGAAGAAATCGTATGGCTTTTTCAACCATCTTTCGATTATAGTATTTTTTCCCTAGTTGTTAAGCCTGATTCGCTATGTCTTTGAGTTTGACAGTGTATTCTGCGACTGTTTCATCATCACTCATCCTTAGTGCTTCAAAATGTAACGCAAGAAGCACCTTCTTTGAATCTCGAGCATCTTTATTACCTCCGAAAATGTTTTGGAGAATCTGCCATGCTTTTTTTTACTACCTTGCACAATGAGATCAACTTTAAATGTTCTTGGTTTATTAGCACTAAATATAGCATTCAAGGCTTTTGCATTTGCAAGGAACTATCTTTCATCATCATCTGTCCATATATCAATATTTTTGGGCTTGCCATCGAGCGTGGGGATAGAGTACATTTTTTGATTGATCTCGATGCACTGAAATTAATAAAAACAATAAAGCAAAAATAACATAAACCACAACACAAGAATTGTTGACGAAGTTCGGACCTCCCGTCTTACATCTATGTGGCCACGCCCAGGTGTAAGATTCACTAAGAAAAGTGACGTACAAATTTACATAAAGTCCATAACTAGTGAACCCTCATCTAGCTAGTGATCCCTCACCGAACTTTGTTACACTCCTAACTTCCCTTACAATGAATCCAACACTAACCCAAGATCTCCTTGGAAGCCGAGATCCCCTCGACTGTGTGTCTGTGTTAACTTAAAGAACAAACCAATATTCGTTCTATCTCACAGTAGATTGGAATTACAAAACTGAGTAGGTGATGAACATCGTCTTGTGATTACATACATATAAAAAGAAAACATACAACAAAGTTGATATGTCAAGTTGCCTTGTATGTCTTCAACTGTGGATTGGCATTATTCTTCTTTCCTTTGATTTCGTCTCATAAAGGAAAGAAAGCCTATAGAGAATATCTTGTTTGGTTGTCGAAGATATTCTTGCTGTGTTGGATCTCGAAAGTATATCTTCTAGATCTATCCAACGTCAAATGTGGTCGTTGGAAATATTCTGTAGATTTTGTTTGAAAGCAAGTATATGTGTCCACAAGACGTCTCTGTGTCCACAGACTTCATAGAAAGTCCCTTCATAAGATTTATAGATATGTGTGTTCTTTACCATGCCATTTTTCTTAAAGGCCAAGGTTGTACAAATGGTGACTGAATATTTTACCTTACCAGATATATAATCTCTACCTTAACTACTTTCAATTCGTAGGTGCGACACTACTTGAGGAGAGATATATCCACACTTGTTTACTTATATTAATTATATGTTCTCAGAAGTGATTTGTGGTGAAAGGAGTCTTGTTACTCTTGAGAATTAATTGATTAGTCTTGTTGAGGAGGTATTATAGTCCATTGGATTTAAAGGGAATTTAGTCTTGGGCTCCATTTTTTTTTTTTTTTTTTCAAAACAATCATCCAAATATGGATAATATGTATTTTAATAAAATTTCTACTATGTAAAATAACTATAATGAGTAGTTTTTCTTAAATCTTAAATATATTCAATTCATTTACGCTATTTGAATAATAAGAACAAAATATTAAAAATGACTTCACAAGAGCGCAGTGAGTCGGCGGGCTCAAACCTAAGTAGCATGTAACCGAAACTAGCTAGTATATAGTGTTAATAAGACACATCTTTTAACTAATAAAGAGAAACTCGAGTTTGAACCCAAAAAAAAAAGACAAACTTGAGGGAGATTAATTATATATATATATATATATAAACATTGTAACTAGCAAAAATAGTTTGGGTCAATGAATTCTAAGACGTTCGATCATTTATTTTTTTATCATATAATTGGTTTTTTTTTTGTGTGTATATATATACATACCTTCAATTCTACAACAATCAATATAGGGCGAGAATTGCTACCAAAAATAGATAATTTTATGGGGCCTTAATTCAAAAGGATCTGTTCTATATGCTCGTATCTCCTTATCCTCATGTGCTAATTAAGCAGGTAACATAATTTTGTTCTGCAAGAAAAGAAAAATAAAAAATAAAAAACTTGTTTTGAAGAAAAAAAAAAAAAAAAAAGCAATTAAGCAACAGTGACCATATATTTTTGAGGAGCATATGGCCATTGACCACAAGTTTCCACTCAACACATTCACCATCCTCTCTAAATCCGACACGTGGTCTGTCAGATAGGGCTTTTTAAGGTCGACCTAGACGTTGGAAGTGACAGTTGAAGAATGGAGTTAGACATAAAACTGTGATAAGGTATCGTACGTAAAATGTAGACCTGATACTCCCAGGCACCACTCTCCAACGTTCCGCAACACCCTCACATGCTAGCTTTTAAAGATATTTGCAATGATAGAATGACAATACTATATCACAATGTCACAATAAAATGTATAACAATTATAATGTATACATCAAAATTTTAAGGGTAATGCTGGAATGACAACACTAAATCACAACACATTACACAATAATATATATGTGGTGTGTGAGCCTCATATAAAAATGAGGTGTTGTATGTTTTTTTATAAGATTTTGATGTGGGATCATACACTACATCAACTGATATGCAATGTGTTAATATTATCATTAATTTTAGCTTTTCCCAAATCTCATAAAAGGACACAGCACACAGCGCATTTTGATGTATTTTGATGTGGAGCTCATACTGTCCATATAAAACAAGCAGCCTGCTCATATTCATTTAGCTGAAAAGTAAAGACAAGCATATAGGGGACACTCGCTTTTCTCTAGTAGCTTATATATTTCTGGCCCGGTGTTGGAAACCCTGGTTTTTAATTGTAGCAAAGCCGGGGACGAATTTGGAGAGAAGAAAACATTACAATAACGAAAAGCTATCAAACAATTTCTTTGCTATATATTGCTCTTTCTAAAAAGATATAGTACGTAGGTAGGAAGGATGGGGAGAGGTAGGGTTGAGCTGAAGAGGATCGAGAACAAGATCAATCGGCAAGTCACGTTTGCGAAGAGGAGGAACGGACTTCTAAAGAAAGCTTACGAGCTTTCGGTTCTTTGCGACGCCGAGGTCGCTCTCATCATCTTCTCCTCGCGAGGCAAACTCTTCGAGTTCAGCAGCACCTCTAGGTACCATGCATGCATATGTTCTTCCTAGATCTTACTAGCTAGCTTTTGTTTTTTACATATCTCTAGCTTGTATTAGTGTTTTCAAGATCTGATTGTTTTACGGTGTTGCTTTTGTAATTAATTAATTAAATATTAATGATATGCAGATCGGTTAACTGCATCATTTAATTAATTAATTAATTGCAGATCAAATGGATCTTATATTTATATATATTGATAAACTATTCTTCAAACAGATCTTCTCCATTTTCGTCATTTGATGAGATTTTCCTTTACCATGTTCACAGTCTCATCTTCCTAAGTTTTTGCATTTCTGCAACATATAATCAGATTATGAGCCAAGGACTTCGAAATCCAGTACTTTCTATCTAGCAAAACTAGATTACCTTACATGAATCACTTTATGCCTTTTCATTTAATTTTCCCTTTCAGGGGCTACGTACGGTAGGTAGCTCCGACGTTGTGCTCTTCAAAGTGTTCACACATCTTGTCAAAAAAAAAAAAAAAAAAGTGTTCACATGTACATAATTAATTTGTTACAATTTAAATGAAGTATATATATACTTTAACTTTACCACTAATATTTCCTTGACGACACAAGTTAAGTTTCAGTATATAAATTATGTCCCTGAAAATATAGCTTAGTAAACATAAAAGAAATGAACACAAGAAACCCTAGTAGATAGACGTAAATATTATTATCCCTAATTGTAAACGCATGCCATGCATGATCATGTTTTTCCACTGTTAATGACTTATAGATCTTCCATTGATTTCCACTGTTAAATATCATCCGTTGGCAAGGTTTTTCCATTTCCTAATTAACAATATGAATTGAGTTCTAAATCTTATTTTTCAGGTTAAATTTTTCATGCACATAGAATTTTATTTTAATGCTTGTATGAGAAATTTCGTTGTATTTATGTTTTGGCTATATATTGCACTGCATGAAAATTTGGAAGGAATACATTAGCTAGAGAAGGAGAGAACTAAATTTATGAATTAGGGTTTAGCTGAGCTAATTCTTATACATATTCAATTGTGAACAGTGAGTGGTACATCAGGATACTTATGCCTCTCACTGACTACGTATACAACCAACCTAATCCTAATTATATTCTAACATTAGGGACCGAGTTTGGTGCATTAATTGCATATTTGGTGATTAAATATGTATTGTTTTCTGTTGGTTTATTAAGGAAACTCTTGAACAACAATAAGCTAGTCTTCACTACAAAATGTACCAGAATAGCGATGGAGAAACCCGTCGCTAAAGAGGATTAGCGACGGGGTTACTTGTCGCTAATATGCTCGTCGCTATTTTTTTAGCGACGAGTGTTAGACATTAGCGACGGAAACCCGTCGCTATTCGGACACATGAATTTGGTCAACAAACATTCCTTGCCACGTCATCAGAATTCTCGTCGCCATTATTGCCACGTGGACTCGTTCAAAGCCACGTCAGATTAAGTTAGCGACGGAACCCGTTGCTATTTTGGTGTACTTTTTTTTTTGAAAAAACTGTTTTGTTTTGAAAATAAATAATTATTTAATAATTATTAAATTAGTAAATTCTTAATAAAAATATTTAAATATTACTTTTAATAATTTAATAATTACTTTAATAAATATTAAATATTGGTTATTTTTATTTGAAAAACATTGTGGAACAATTTTAAGTATTTTTATTATTAAATTAATACGAAAATAATTTATTTAATTTTAAACATTATCAAAAATTATAAATAAATATAAAAATAATTTTCTTTGGTGAACAAGTAATTTTTTTGAAGGTTCGTCTCATAAATAAATATAAACAAATTAAATAAAACAATTAAAATGAATAAAAAATAAATTAAATATATATAACAAAAGAAGTACACGTATATGTGAAATGTACAGTGGGATAAAAATACTACAAAATATGAAAAATGTGTAAATTCTAAAGTCTAAACAAGTGTATACATCAGACTCAATCGTCGAGATCGTGGTCGGTCTCTGAGTCATCATCATCAGCATCTCGTGGAGGCGCGAATGAAATCCCCAGTCTGTCCATCAGAGTCTGCTTCATGCGACGTAACTGTCCTTGCACCACTCGCAGCTCCTCACGGCCTGAGGTGTTATCTAGCATTACCCGCAGAAGATTTGTCTCCATCTCCTTAATGTCCTTCCTCAGCTGCTCAATGGGCTCATCACGAGTAGAAATAGGCCTAGAAAATCTAGCTCCAGCATGTCTACGCCTCGACCCCGATGGTGTCCACCCTAATCCATATGTTCGTCCTTTGTCGTCACGCTCCATGACGGACAAATATAACTCGGTCTCATCTATCGGCGTGTTAGGCTGCGACTATGTGAGCTTGATACGCCTGTTGCGTATCGTCGTCTGAAATAAGAATTTAAACATTCACAAATAATCTATATAAGTCATTGATACCTATCATTAATTAACCAAACAATTACAACAAAAACTATTTTCTTATGACAATCATCTCTACTCTCTCATCCAGGAAAGTGACGCCGTCATGATCTTTGGTGTGGTAGTATAAGCATAACTCCAAAGCAGTCAGGGATTAACCTAATTTCTCCTCCTACAAAACATATATTTAATTAGGATTAAGTAATATTATATTTATATACAAACTTATTATAACACAACTCACCAACCTCTCTGCGTGTTCATAGATGGATATGGAACCACCGGTATGCACAACAACACCGTACCGGGTACCCCTATCTCCATTTTCCTATTCTTGCTTGCTTGCTCATATTTCTTTTTGAAGTCAAGGGTTGACCGCATCTTCTTGTAATGGTCGAAGATCTCGGTAGGTACATGACCCGACTTCTTATCCTTGGAGCACGTCTTGCTAATGAAGTCGGAGTAACGAGTGGCAATATAATCTGCCTATCGTACGCCTCTCTGATAGCCGCGTCATCCGATGGATCACAATCAAATGAAACCTATGTACAAAAATAATGTAATTTAGTTTATATTCTAATTTGTAAAAGAAACAATTTTGGGTAAAGTGTTGTTACCTTCCACTGATTCCAATATACATCTCGCATGTGCTGGGGAACATGCTCCCATAAGTAGCCATCCTTATGCAAGGAGTATTTGTATGCCCTCGTCATCTCCCGTGTAGCTCTATTTGACAGGTGCAACTTTCATCCACTAAATTGAGAATTTATGTTAGATATTATTTTGGTCAATTAACGAAACATATTTGAGTTATCACTAAATTACGTATACTTACTATCTATTGTCCTTACAACCACGAATATTCTCCCCTGATTGCGTAGAAGTGTTGCCTCAAGGTGCTCTAGCGGCTTGAGCTCCTCGTCGTTGTCCACGTGTGGTTGTGCTGACAGACGGGTCACTAGAAGGTGTGGTGTAGAACTCGACGACTCTGAGGCATGTAAATCAGATGGGCCTGGCCGTGCTGTCGTCTACTGGTCGGACTGATGCAATGGAGATGTTGATCATTTCGATGAAAAAATAGGCCCATAGTATGGCCACATGGTAACGTGACCCGCGACGGGAGGTGTCAGTAGCGAAGATAGGAGTGTAGAGTACATATGCATAGATGCCGGGTCATCGGCAAATATAGATGTCAAAGACATGTCGTACGCTGAAGAGGGAGGTGGTGCATGTGAATAAGAGGAGGGTGTCTGATGGAAGTAGGGGAACTGCTGAGATGGTGAAAATGGGTATGGATGATATAAAGGGGCCTGCGAATGGTGATGCTGCTGAGGATGCTGATACTGGGGATGCTGCCCCTGACTAGACTCTGGAGTAACATCGTTAGGAGATCGAAAGTCTGAACGATCCGATTGGTGAGATCAGCTATCTCTGCTTCCACCGGACCGTCCATCGGAACGTCCATCAGATCTCTCACCGTGTGATAGACTGTATCGTCTGCCTGACATGACTTTATTAAAAAAAAATAAGTTAGAAACAGCTATATATAAATGTTCTACATTTTAGATATTATGTAACATGACAACAAATATAAGACTACATTAGGCATTCCTTTACTTACGAGAAACTAATTATATCATGGTTCGTTGTCACCATTCTCATCATCCGATGAAAACTCAGAATTATCGGTATCACCATCTTCCTTGTCGACGTCTGACATTTGTGCACCACTAGGATGAGCTAGCGAAATTGCAATAATGTTGTCAATATCAACCTCGGTATTATGCTCAGGTAGCTATTTTTGAAAAATGTCTTCCTGGGTAGGCGCACTGTCAACGTTCTCAACTAAGTTGTGTTCATCGATGAACTTTGGCTGAAGTCTGCACATGGCTTGCCAATTGTTCGACACACTTCTTACACTCGGGTAAGAAGGATAATACACTTGACTAGCTTGTATTGCTAGTATAAAAGGCTCGTACTTATTTAGTCGCAGATTTCAATGTACATCGACGAGTTTTAAGGAACGGTGAACTCTTGTCCCCACGTTTGACGTAGGATCGAACCATTCACACTTGAACATTATGGTAAGTAAACAACCATCGTATTCGATTTCTATCACTTCTTCCAATTGCCCATAGAAGTCGCTATCACATTCCGCGTAATTTGTGCCTCTAACGCACACCCCGCTACCACGAGTATCGTTGTTTGCGATATGTGATACTGTTTGAAACTTGTAGCCATTAAGAAAATACACGTGATATGGTGCAAAGTCGACTTGGGCCGTACGAAAGCATTAGAAGAGTTGGATCTTGAATGTACAATGACGCCTACATTTCAAACATTTTTGTATAATAAATCATATGTTCAATTATATTACAAAATAAGAAGAATTGTGTCAATATAGATTTATTAATGACTTACAAAATGTTGGAACCAAGTTGAGAATTGTTTCTCAAAATGTTGATCGATTCGCCGAAAAACGTCGTAGACACGGCGTAGCAGTGACCCGTGATCTCCACGCCGTTTCCAATCAACCCATGCCCCCGGAACGCCGAAACTCAAACGCCCGAACTTCACCGAAATTACCAAAATGGCATCCTGACATATCTTTTCATATTTTCCCAAGAATTAAGAATTTGCAGACTAATTCTTGGACTTCATCATTATCCTGACAAGAATTTGCAAGCTAATTCTTGGACTTCATCATTCTCCCCAGGGTGGACAGAATTCGCCCTCGAATTGTCATCATCAGACGTATCCCCATAATAGGGAACAAGATGTTTGACATTAAATACATCAGCCGTGCGAATGTGACTTGGCAACTTCAATCTGTAAGCATTAGGATTAATTTTCTCAAGAACCTCCACATGACCAATCTTTCGAACTGACAATTTGTTGTAATCACCCACAGAGAATCGGTCTTTAGTGAGAACTGCCCACACAAAGTCTTCTCTAATGGCGGCCCCGATGTTGAAGTAATCGGATCGGGCGTCGTCCGCGAGGCTCTCCCCGAAGAATTCGAGTGGAGGGACCGCGGGGACGCTCCCTTCGTCGCGGATACCGCTTCGAAGATGAGGACCGAGTGGTGGGAGATCAATGCGCGGCCGCTCTCGCTGCGATGATAGGGTGCTTGACGAATTTCCGATCGCAAGCGAGGCAGATCGCTTGGACTACCGCCGCGGCGTACTCTTGAACGCCGTAACCAACCGAATTATCCGAATTAGGCGATCGGGAACCATCATAATCGACGCCGAGACCGCCCCCGACGTCAATCACCCTCATTCCGGCGCCGAGACGAACCAATTCGCAGTAAATTTGGGCGGCCTCGCCGACTCCGTCGGCCAGCAATGCAGTTGAGGGAATTTGGGAGCCAATGTGGAAATGCAGAAGCTGAAGGCAACCAAGCATTCCTTTCGTCTCAAGCCTATTCGCGACGCGCAATACCTGCGCCGTTGTGAGTCCAAACTTGCCCTTCTCGCCGGTAGTAGACCCAAAATGACCGGCGTGCTTGGTCCTCAACTTCGCCCTCATCCCGATCACCGGTCGAACCCCGATCTTCCGACCGATTTCGACAACCAATTCGATCTCCTCCTCTTGCTCGAGCACAATCACAGTGTTCAATTCAAGCCTCCTCGCCACCAATGCAAGCGACACATACTCTGCATCCTTGTACCCATTACAGATCAAGAACCCATCAGGGCTCCCTTTACACAAACAACTCATCGCCAATAACTCTTCAACCTGTCTGCACAACTCCTCATGCTCACTGGGACTCATTCGGTAGTGTAGTCTATTAGGTAGTGATGCACCAGGTTCAAGGTCAATCTGATGCTGAATATCACGCAATGGTGGCAGTCCATCTGGCATCTCATCAGGGAAAACATCACAAAACTCCTTCACAATAGGAATTGCAGCTTCAGGAACATCAACATCTCTATCTACCTCCTTTCCCATCAAGATGTAAACTACCTCAGAATCCTGTAATTCATCTTCAAATCTTGCCAAAGACAGCAAGTTGCTAGATTCTTTAGTAGGCTTAACTTCCTCCGGATCCTTGGCGGGTATTAGCACAATCTTCACTCCTTGAACATAAGGGTGTATTTATTGGTTCTGCCATCATGCACAACTCCCCTATCAAACTGCCAAGGACGTCCCAGTAACAAGTGGCAAGCATCCATAGCCACAACATCACACCAGACTGAATCCTTGTAGTTAGCACCAATAGAAAAAGTCACAAAGGCGCGCTTCGACACCTTCGCCTCACCACCCTTCTTCAGCCAAGCTAGCTTGTAGGGCCTGAGGTGTTGTTCAGTTGCAAGGCCCAACTTCTGAACCGCTTCAACTGAGACGATATTCTCGCAACTGCCTGCATCAATCATGAACCTGCACACCTTGCCTAAGATGGTGCACTTGGACTGAAAGATGTTATTCCGCAGCCACTCATCATCAGCAATAGTTCTAGGAGTCATACAAGAACGCCTCACAACCAAGGCAAGTACCCACGTCTCCAAATACGATCTCCTCTTCTCGTGTTGTCGAAGTATCAAAGGTTGGTTCTGCAGGTGACGTTGGCCTCTTCCCCTGCGTCTTTCCTCTTCGTTCTCAATAAAGAGAGTCTTCTTCCTTTACATTCTGACTTCCTGTGACCAACTTCGCCACAACCGAAACATTTAATCTCACTAGTGCTAGGTCTGTTCGTGCTACTAGCAGGGTTAATTGCAGCGGTATTACCTCAAGTATTGGTTGTCCCAACACTAACATTACTGGAAGTATTACTCACACCCCGACGCTGTTGTTTCTCCACCAACAATGCTCGTTGGTGCGCTGCAGATAAGGAAGCCGGATCAAACATGTTGACGACATCTTGGATCTGCACCCTCAGTCCACCAATATACCGCGCCACCAATTGGTCGTTAGTCTCCTGCAGTTCGTTTCTAGCGACTAATCGATAAAACTCGTAGTGTAATCATCTACTGACTTTGCCCCTTGTCTCAGATTCTGCAACCTCTGATACATAAGGCGTTGGAAGTTGTAAGGCAAAAACTCAGCCCGTAAGTGTTTTTTCATCTTCTCCCACGAGGTGATCTTCGCCTTTCCATTCATATTCCGCATCAACTTCTGCTGTTGCCACCAAGCCATGGCCCTGTTGCGGAATCTGGTCGCAACCAGTTGCAAACGCTTGTCTTCGGGCACACCTTTGAATTCTAGGACTTCTTCAACTAACGCCAGCCACTCCAAGAATTCTTCCGGTTGAATGGGTGCCATGGAATTCTGGGACCTCCATCTTCATCCCAGACTCCCACCGCCTGTGATCATCCTCAACTGCACGCGGCCTGTAGCGCCTCTCGGTGCCTCAACATACTCATCCTCCCCTTCGGTAGAAGAATCTCCCTACTCGGTTCATCACCAACAGGTTCCCTTCGATGGTTACGGACACGATCCATATTCGACCCAACAACCGATCGATTCGCGATTAATTGTTCTACCACCGCGCCCATGCGTTGGTCAATTATTTGGCCAATTTGTCGATTCGATTGTCACGGTCATACACCTCCTCGATACGCTTTCTTTGGTTCCTCTTCGGCGGCATGATTTCTCCAATCACGCTGAAGAAGGCTCAGATACCAACTGACGCAGCGAGATCTTCTAAACCAGTTGAACGAATCCACGAACAACTTGATCTAGGTCAAAACTTAAGCGAAAGTTCGAAAATTCTTTTATTCAAGCAAAAAAACTGCGAATTACATCCAATAGGTCGCTTAAATAGCGAAACCCTAAAATTTACCAAAAATAGTAAAAAGTCCAAAAAGCCCTAAAAGCCATAAACTGGAAACTAGATGAAAAATAGAAACAAATGCCTAAAACGGCAATAAAAACGGAAATTCCTAATGAAAGTTATAAGCTAAACAAAACTTTTCTAAAATAGCAAAATTGCCGTTTCGGAGGGCGAAACGATGGAATTTCGCCGAAAAATGTCGTAGACACGGCGTAGCAGTGATCCGTGATCTCCACGCCGTTTCCAATCAACCCATGCCCCCGGAACGCCGAAACTCAAACGCCCGAACTTCACCGAAATTACCAAAATGGCATCCTGTCATATCTTTTCATATTTTTCCAAGAATTTGCAGACTAATTCTTGGACTTCATCATTATCCTGTCAAGAATTTGCAAGCTAATTCTTGGACTTCATCAACTTTGTGTGATATTCGATTGTTTGGAACACAACTTCGATACGTCATCCTTACAGGAGATGAAAGAAATGAAGAATTACGATTAAATCAAATAAGATTGCACAAATGACATAAAAACTTTGTACTGTAACGTATTTATGTATACCCAATGAAAGGAGCAACTCAAGGATAATTTAACAACACATAAGCATGTGCGGTGCTACACTCATCATCCGTGAGATAACGCCTCTTTGATATCCCAATGGCTCGACCTGGGTGAGTGAAGATTGAGAAGGTGCCATTAAAACTTTGACTTGGGTCGACTCCATCATTATAATTGCGGGGCGACCGATTGATCAATGCAGAGACTTGTTCCTCAAAATAATACGAACAAAACAATGTTTCCTCTTCCACTAAATAAGCATTGCATATTGAGCCCTCAACCCTTGCCTTATTCCTAACATTATTTTTCAAATGTATCAAATACCTACATTTACAAAGTTAAACTAGTTAGACATACATTTCAATTGAGTTTAACTGTGTACAATAAAAGCAGCAGGCAATATGTATAATTTATTATCTCTCGAACGGGTACATCCACCGAAATTGTACTGGGTCTGTAAGGATAGCCTCGTGTGCCAGATGGATAGGGAGATACTTCATTGAACTGAAAAAACTTAGGGTAAAGATTTTTTCTAACTTACACAATATTTTAGGAATGTTTTCATGCAAAAGTCGTAGATTCGCAACATTTAAATTTCTTGAGGTTAAATCTCTAAAGAAAATGCTAAACTCGCTGATTGCAATCCAAATGTCCTCCTCTAAGAGATCTTGAAATGCAATCGGCAGCAATCGTTGCATGAATACATGGCAATTGTGGCTTTTCATTCCAAACATCTTCAACTTCTTAGAGTCTACACAACGTCCGATATTAGATGTGTAGTCGTCAGGGAAGCGCAATTCCTTAATCCACTTGCACAACACTTGTTTTCTTTGCTTGTCTAAGGCGTATCGTGCTTTTGAATATTTCTTAGATACTAGATTGTAATGTAGTTCTGGTCGATGATAAATATCCTTTAAATCCTCCCTAAACTTTGCGTTATCTTCCGTATTCCCGGGCACACTCATAATTGTGTTGAAAATGTTGTCAAAAACATTTTTCTCGATGTGCATTACATCTAGATTGTGTCTTACAAGGTTCGTCTTCCAATACGGCAAGTCCCACAGTATGCTTTGTTTTCTCCACCCACTATTCTTCAAGACTTCGTTATTTATAGCATCTGATCTCAATTCAGTGACCTTCATCAACCTTAATGCCTCAATTTCACGTAAGATATCTTCACCCTATTTATCGGCCGGTGGCTTACTCGACACAATTCTATCTTTACGAAAACTAAATTTGTCTTTTCTCTACTTCGAATACCGCGACAAGAAATGTCGGTGACAGTCAAACCAAGTCATTTTCCCGCCAAACCTCAATTGAAAGGCGTCTGTATCATTCATACAATAAGGGCAAGCTGTCCTCCCATACGTGCTTCATCCCGACAACATGCTGTAGGCTGGGAAGTCGCTCACAGTACACATAAGTGCGACGCGCATTTGAAAGTTCGTCTTAGTCGATACATCATAAGTAGGCACTTCGACATACCATAAATCTTGCAATTCTTTCACCAATGAATGCTTGCTCTTAAATGTGGTGATTCGACTTTATCGTCAACAAACGTGCCATTGGTGACAATTTTGTCATCTTCTTGCAACTCAGCCAAAACGGTTGATTCGCTGCGTCAATTATTTCAAATAAATTTCTCGCTTCAGGGTTCGGCTCCTCCTAACAGTCCCAATCGAAACTCGGCCCCGCGAGGTCGAATATTATTTGATGATATGACGTCGGATATTCGTCCATTGGATCATCACCTTCATCATCCATATCGTTTAATAATTCTTCCTCCCCGTGCTCGGTCCAATAATAATAATCGGGAATGAATCCTCGACTCACAAGATGAAGCTCTACTGTGTTTACATCGTAGTATTTCTTGTTGCGGCATTTTCGGCAAGGACATCGAATTTTCGTTTCGTTGAGAAAAGTGGTGCAGCGTTGCATGAAAAATTTTATGAACTCCTTCACACCAACCACAAAATCCAATCGAGTGTAACCGCCTTCAATGCGGTTATACATCCAATCTTGACACACATACATCTTGAAATACCTAAACAATCCTAGTTAAACAGACTTACACACTAATAATTATATACATTTTAGTCGAGTGTTAACCATGATTAGTCGAATTGGTTGCATTTGCACATACTTTGCGTAATATGTATTAGACATTTTTAGTCGAAGTTTAACCGTAATTAGTCGAATTGGTTACATTTGCACATACTTTGCGTCATATTTATGATAGTCGAATGTTATTTGTAATTAGTCAATTTAATTGGTTGCATTTGTACATACTTTGCGTAATATATATTTTACATTTTAGTCGAATATTAGACGAGATTAATTGATCTACGGTAAGTACTATTTTTTGCTTCAAATTAATTTTGTTTAGTTTCAACCTTTTTTGCTTCAAATTTATTTTGCTTAATTATGTTTTTTTACCAGTATATGGTAAGTACTATTTCTTTCATTCATAATTAAAGTTTTAACTTACATTAATAAAATTGTACATATAGTATAAATTATTATAATTTTTTCAATATATATAATATATTTATTAATCTTTAAGTGCTTTTCTTTTACAAATAAATAGTACAAGTTCTATATATAGCATAATTTGTACATTGATCCATATAGTATATGTAATAAAGTTTCTAAGTGTTTTAATTTAATTTAATATTTTTGGTTTAATCTAATTTTCTTGCATAACATATCATATAAGTAATTAATATTTATATATAGTTTAAAATTAAGTGTTGTTATATATTTTTTTGTTCAATCAATTATATATTTCCATATTCATTTTAAAGTGCTTTAAACATATATATATATACTAGTCAATGGGCACGCGCTATGCGCGTGAGGCATAAACAATAAATGTATTAATAAACATTTGTGAAAGATAATATTAAAATATTATCTTAATGACAAAAAGAAACGTAGAGGAACATAAAAAAAACGTGAATAGAGTGGAGAGAGAGAATTGTGGAGGGGAGAGAGAGAAACGTGGTGGTGGAGGAGAGAGAGAGAGAAAAGTGAAGGAGATAGACGAAAAGAAACGTAGAGGATAGAGAGAGAAAGAGAGAGAGTAAAAAGGTGGAGGAGAGAGAAAAAAATCATTCAAATCCCACTTTGTTAGGAAACTGCCTACTAATTTGAAAAATTTTGAAAACTACTTCAATTTTCATCCGCACATCTAAAATCAAAACCGCCTATTAATTTGTAGTTATCAATTAAATTACCACTTTATCCCAAATTTAAATATTTGTATCAAAACACTTAGGGCCATTGTTGGAAGTTTTAGCCAAAAAGGCTTCACGGTTAACCGTTTCTGGTTTGCTATTATAATAGTATAGATAATTGTTCAATCAATTAAAGTGTCTAATTATATTTATCATTTAAATAAGATTTTATTACTAAAGTTTACACTATTAATTAATATTTCATTTTGCTTTTTCAACAATAATTGTACTTCAAGTAAACATGCTATCTAATGATTTATATTATTTTACTTTGTCTCAATCAAATTGTAGCACATTAAAATAGTTCATATCAATAAAAAAAATATATATATACAAACATCAAAAATTAAATAATCACAACGAAAACTGCATTACAATCACACATATCACCATAGAAAATTCATACAAATATATATATATATATATATATTAATAAAAATCATACATATCACAAAAATTTTATTCTAAATTTTTATTCAAAAACAATTTTATTTTTCACCATAAATACTAAAAAATTCATACAAATATATTAATACAAATTCTATTTAAACAAATTTACCCAAACAATATAATTTTAAACAAATATATTAATAAAGATTCTTAAAAATTCATTTTAAACAATGTCGTTTTTTCATAAATATTATATCACCATAAGAAAAATTTCTTAAAAACTCATTTTAAACAAACTTTATTCATAAATATTATATCACCATATATTACAAAATTTCTTAATAATTCATTTTAAACAAATTTTATTTGTAAATATTATATCACCATATGTAACACAAATTCATACAAATATATTAATAAAAAAAATCTTAAAAACATTCAACAAATTTAAAAAATAAATAAAAAAATATACCTACGGCCCGCGATATGCGGCACCGAAAATGGCGGTCGGGGTTGAAGGGGAGGTGGTGGACGGGAACAACGTCGATGGCCGGAGGAGGGGGCGGCGCCAAGGCTAGTGGGCGGAAACAGAGGGCTCAGAGGCGAGAGAGAGGGCCCGAAGGCGAGAGAGAGTGACCGGAGGCGAGTCCGAGCCGGATGCGAGAGAATTCGAGGAAACCTCGTCACTAATCCAACACGTGGCTAAGTAACGCACGTCCACGTGGCGTGCAAAATGCCACGTGGCGCAAACGAGCGGGAATCTTCCCGCTCAAAGGTTAGCGACGGGGAGCCGTCGGTAACCCCAAATGCTAATCTGGTCAAATAGTCAACACAGGTTCCCGTAGCCAATCCCTTGCTAATTAGCGACGGAAATAGCCCATCGTTATTTCTCGTCGCTAATTCATCCCTTTTTGTAGTGCTTGATTGTCATCGTCAAGTTTTGCAGGCTCGCCAAAGTTGACATGTTCTTCCTCCCACAAGAGAGAGTCTATTTCTCCACCATGGAGAATAAAAACTTCTTTCTCCGGTCTCTAACTGAAGATTGTACTGCTACTCAAACTCAACCAATAGTCTTTGCAAAGTCTACAAAATTCCTTGACACGTTTGTTGTATTGTTGTAACTGAAAAGCCCGACTAGCATATTCCTCAACGCTTGCCATTGTTTTGACACAAAACATTATTGTTGTCTCCTTCACACCATTGCCGAATGATATACTTGCTCCCACTCTGATATACCTATGTGATATAGCGAGAATCCCGTGAATAACACGTCACACAAAAATAGATAATTTTATATCTATTCGTTGATTTTACAAATACCTGAATTGTAGAAACCCGTTCCTAACTTGTGATGGAACACGCGAAGTTAAAGAAACCAAAATACCAACTCCTACTATGACAAAAAACCCAACTCTAATTAGGACTCCACATGTTAATAAATCAAACCTCTATTTATATACTAACTAAAGCAAAAGACAAACTCTTATCTATAACTCCAAATCTAACACTAATTCTAACAACTTACACTAAAAACGTTTCTATTATTTTCTTGCAAGGCCATTCTAATGAAAATGTGTTTTACCATTTAATTCCCTTCCCATGTATTGCAATGCTCTTAATATATATATATATAAACTAATCATTAAATAACATATGTAGTTTATCAAATTTTCCACTTTCAAATAAACTAATTACCAAGTTCGTCAACATGTATTCATATATATCCATCATAAACCATATATAACCTTCTATACAAAAACCTATATTTCAAGGTTTAATTTAACCAAGTTAAAGAAACAATGACACAAGCCTCGATAACAATCTATAATCTCATCAAAAAAGAAATCCTCACAATCCATTAAGGTACTTCTAATAATTAACCAAAAGGAAATTCCTAAATTTTATAAAATGAAAGTTCTAGTACTTACAATGCTAAACAAAACCATCGTTAAAAATACATATTAAATTTACCAATCATCAACAACTTCATCTAAAAACATATCTTAAATAATAACAACAAAACTTTATCACTATAATACATTAGCTTTGAATGTGGCGCATGGGGAATTCTTATGAAGATTCCCCTTTGTGGATATCCCCAAGGGGATAACTTTTTCCCCATGTAGAGAACCCATTTTCTCTGCATCCTCATCGCCATTTAAATTCTCTATCTCCAACTCTATCACGGTGAATATTTGTTGCCAAGAGGATTTTAATTTGGAGCCCCATTTACATACCTATATATTTTTGAGTCAAGGGTAGGTATTGTAATTAAGTTGTTTTTTTTTTTTAAGAAAAAAGATTTTCCCAAGATGTATACAAATGACATCAGTGCAACCAATTATTAGTTAGGATAGCCACTACTTCTAATGAAAGGAGACGTCATGTAAAAAAAAAAAAAAAAAATGAAAGGACGAAAACATCATTCATATACTAATTATCACAGATGTAATTATCATTATATCCAATGTGAATTACGGTGTCGACTGACGTAGCTGAGTAATCTAGATCTCTAAGATCAATTATAAATTTAAAGCTTGAAGGACTAATTAAGTCGACTGTAGTTGAACAGAGAATTATGTGAATTACTGCTTCATTTTATTAATTTGTTTTCATAGTGTATATATGCATTTTCTACCATCTCTATATTTTTCAAAATAATTAATTTTTTTTTCTGGTGTTTCATTTAGCATGTTTAAGACTCTTGAAAGGTATCAAAAATGTAGTTATGGTGCATTGGAGGCTAACACATCTACTAAGGAGACACCGGTAATTTATTTTCCTTTCTCTATTTTTTTTCGAAACACGTTTAATTTCTATCTTTTTGGTATCAAGGAGAGATGCATATCTTTAAAGTTAAAATAATTTATTATTTCTATAAAGTCTATATATAATTGGATAAATTAACTTTTTACTTCTTCAGTATTTTTAGAAAAAAGATGATTATTAATTCTTAACAATGTTTTGATTATGTTGTTTTATTAGAATTTTTCTTTGTTGTGTTCATATTAATTTGAAGCAGGGTACCTACCAAGAATATTTAAGATTGAAAGCTAGAGTTGAAGTTTTACAACAATCTCAAAGGTATTATTAATTATAATCATGTTTCTTTTATTAGAGCAACAATTGAAAATCTGATTTTTTCTCTACCAAAAAATAAAAAATAAAAAATCTGATTCTTTTAGTGTGCCCGTCATAGGAGGATTAATCAAATTGTAACTAAATTAGTTCTTCTTCTTAAAAATTAAAATTGCAAA
Source organism: Stephania cephalantha (assembly GCA_039657325.1). NCBI lineage: Eukaryota > Viridiplantae > Streptophyta > Magnoliopsida > Ranunculales > Menispermaceae > Stephania > Stephania cephalantha. The sequence goes on along the minus strand of CM077573.1, from coordinate 7,740,906 downwards.
TTTATTGGCAGTCTCTTTATTATCATGAAGACCATTTTTCGTTGAAATGCAGAAACCTTCAAGGAGAAGACTTGGATTTACTAAGTAGGAAGGAGCTTGAACAGTTAGAGCATCAATTGGAAGTATCCTTAAGGCAAATCAGATCTACAAAGGTAGAGGTTGTGTCAATAATTTTCAAAAAGTTTTAAAGCTTACGATGTTTTATGCAGTTCTGTATTGATTGCTCGTCTCAAAATGCTACGTCTTCGACGCTCGACATTTGTTTATTAACATTGCTCTTTTAATTCATGCATGCGAACATTATCATATCAACATATTTGCTTTCTTTCAAAGTACATATTTGCTTTCTTTCAAAGTCGAAATGTTAAACATATGGTATTTTAATAAAGATTGAATATTGTAAGATATTCTATGTTCTTGTATCCTTTTCTTAATTATGTTTTATATATTTACAATTATTAATTTATAACCATTAAACAAGAGTACAATTATAACATACCTTGACTTCTTTTTATTATTTATTTCTATTTATTTTATCATTGGAATGAAATGATCATAGATTATGTTTAGTTAATTAGTTACTTAAATTATGTGAATTTAACAAAGAATTTAACTAATAAAGGATTAGGTTTCAAAAAACTGATAAATGATTAAATTATTTATTTTAAATTTCTGATTAAATGCAAGAAAAAACATGCAAATAAAAATCCCAAAACTTAAATACTTTTAAAATTTTGCACAAAGTACTATAAAGAAAATTCAAGAATTCTTAAGAATTCCATGATTAAGTTTTTTCTTTTTGTTAGTCAAAAAAAAGTTTTTTTTTTTTTTTTTTTTTTTGTGAGCGCGTGCTCCACATGCGAAACATTTAGATTAATAAATAGTTTCTATATATGGAAAGAATATCAACACCCATTAAATTTTAATAAATTTAGCTAAGAACCAATGAATCTCATTTCTTTGTTATAAAAGAAGAGAAGTGCTAGAATGACAACAACATGTCACACCACGAGATATATTGGCTCACAAGAGCCATCCATGCGTGCCTCGAGATGTTGGCATACATAGATATCGGTGCATAACACGTGGGTCGAGGTCGCATGGAGGGCTTTTGTGAGCCAATGTGTGTTTGTGGCGTGACATTGTTGTTTTCATTCTAGTATTTTCCTTAAAACAATGCGAATTAAATTTTGTAATAGAGTCTTTTATTATTCTTTCTTTTTGAACCAATGAAAAAACAATTTGAGGGTAATGGTCAAAATAGTGTAAATTGTACTTAATAGAATCTTAGGGAGTATTGGCTTTATATATAGTATATTTGTATATAGTATTTAGTAATTTTCAAACCTTGATTTTAAAAACTAAATACCACCTAACATTGACCAAGATTGGGTTGTGGTGGAATGACATGAGCGTCTCCTCTTAACCAGAGGACTCGAGCGCAAATGTTGAGAATGGTATAAAACAATAAAATCTTGCCCGGAGGGACCGTCCTTGTGGTCCTACATTCCTCAAGCTCAGAATTAGTCGAGGCTTTGCCTTGAATACCCTGATAATGATAAAAAATACCACCTAAAATTGTGTTATATTGATATGCCATGCTAGAATTAATGTAGATGTTTATTTCTTTTAATATTTAGCTTTTCTTGGTAAGTTAATATTTAGATTTTCATGTTTTTTGGTCATACGTTTAACAATTAAAGTAAATTCAACATGTAGAAATGATTATTTCTCTTTTAGCCAAATATATTTGATATGTACATTGAGATTTAGATGGTCTTGCTTAAGCATCTCTAGTGAAATGGATGAGGTTTTTCTTTGTTGAAAGGAAAAGTTGGGGATGTCAAGGGTTTGATTCTTGTTGGAGTCAAGTCTTCTTAGTGTCTTATCAAAAAACTAGGCGGTAACCAGCGCTTTGCGCTCGGGATAGTTTAACTTCTACCAAACTATTTAGAACATTTTCAAAATATAATTTTTGGCATTTGCAAGTTATTTGGTAGGTTGAAACGGGAAGCACGAGTAAGTAGTCATCTTGTAACGGGCTAGAATTTAATAGAAAATATAACGTTTTATAAGAAAAATCTAAACGGGATAGTTTAACTTCTACTATTCATATTCGTTGATTCCCAAAGCCGACATAGTCTTACCCGTATTTCAATATTATCGTTTGAAGGATTCAGGTCAGAGATTTTTGTGTAAGTCGACATCTTGTAAGGGGCTGGAATTTAATAAAAAATCTAAAGTTTCGAAAAAAAAAAAAAAAATCTAAACATGTGATTACATGCTTATCATATAATACTGAACTTGTCTAATCGCTTATCTTGAAATAGGAAAGAAAATACTTTTGATTATTATACGAAAAAAAGAAACTAAATAGAAGCCACGAACAACCTAAAATATGTAAAAGAAAAGAATCGAAAAAAAAAACTATTGCCTAAATAAGCTCCATAAATACCTGCCTAAGAAATAGGAAAGAAAATATTTGTGTTCAATCACTTATCTTGAAATAAGGAAAAATATTTGTGTTCCTTGAATAAAAGAAAGAAACTAAATAAGAAGCCACAGACAAACTAAAATACGTAAAAGAAAAGAATCGAACAAAAGATAAACTATTGCCTAAATAAGCTCCACAAATACCTGCCTAACAAATAGGAAAGAAAATATTTGTGTTCAAGGTGGGAATATTTGAGCAAAAGTGGTGGGTATGTGATTTATAGGGTTCAATTTTATTGTAAGTTTGTAACTGTAATTAAAAGGAACCAAATCATTTTTTTTAAATAATTGAATGGTGGGAATGTTTGACGTGGGTATGAGTAGTTGGGGTGTGATTTTAAGTGTTCAATTTTGTTGTAACTGTAATTAAACGTTTTTTACATCATTAATTAAAAAGGGAATCAAATCGTTTTTTTTTTTTTTTTTTCGAAATATATCATTAGTATCTTTGCATTGATCTTTTGACTTGAAGGATATCAATTTAAAAGGGAACCAAATCGTTATTTATGAGGCAAGGTTGATTTGGAGAAGATCAGACGAACGTGGATGGGCAACAATAGTGAGTAGTAACGGATCGACTTTTTATGAGGCAATGTGGTGAAAGATAGGAGGAAATAATGTCAAACGTACTTATTACAAACTTAATATTGCCTTAATAATATGTATGGTACCATATATAGGAACGGGTGACTTCTTATGAGGCAAGGTGGTGAAAGAGAGGAGGAAATTATTACTATATATGGTACCATATATATTATTGTTGTAAATTGAGTTGGAACTTGCTAAGAACTAGAGAAGGAAATAGAAGACTAAGAACTTTTACTACTATAAACTACTACTACAAAGGAGAAGAGAAGAAATGAGATAGTTGGAATGAGATGTTTTCATTCAACTTGGTGTGTTTTTACAATGAGGTTAGCACCCTTTATATATGCCATTTGGTGATGATGATAAATATACTTTATACAATGTGTACAAGTAACACATACACCCCATGTCATACAACATATTACAAGTAATTTGACAATACATGGAAGAGTTGGTGTACATTGGAAATGGTTACAAGTAACATGACAATACATAGACAAGTGGAGGTACTATTAAGTAAGAAATACAAGTTACATGACTACACAATATGTTGGTGTACATGCATTGTCATCCATACTCCACAACACTCCCCCTTGGATGACACTTGCTTAGAGATTGTGCCTCGTTAAAACTTCTACTAAGAAAAACCATGTGGGAAAAAATATAGTAAAAGAAAAAGAGTACATTATTCTCATAAATATTAAGATAAGTATAATATTGTTAAGATTGCCTCGTTAAAAACCTTGCTAGGAAAATCCAATGGGATAAAACCATAGCTAAGGGAAAAAGAGTGCAATACATTAATCAATAACTCCCCTCATGTGAACATGAGTGAAACTTGTTCAGTTTCTTTACTTGCAATGTCTTTAAGTTTACGCAAGCCAATACCATATGTAAGCCTTTTAAATGTCGTAGTTGGTAAGGATTTTGTGAATAAATCAACAAGATTATCACTCGATCGGATTTGCTTTACATCAATTTCACCATTCTTCTGAAGCTCATGTGCATAAGAATTTTTTTGTGAAATATGTTTTGTTCTATCCCCTTTTATGAATCATTCGCTTAATTGTGCGACACATGCTGCATTATCTTCATATAATATGGTTGGAGAATCTTTTATTGAAGGCAATCCACATGATTCTTGAATATGTTCAATCATGTTTCTCAACCATATACATTCACGACTTGCTTCATGAATTGCAAGTACTTCAGAATGATTGGAAAAAGTAGTAACCATAGTTTGCTTTACTGACTTCCATGATACAACAATATTACCACAGATAAATACATATCCCGTTTGAGAACGAGCCTTGTGGGGATCAGATAAAATCCAGCATCAACATAACCTTAGAGATTCAATTTTACCCCTCTCGAGTAAAATAAACCCATGTCACTTGTTCCTCGAAGATATCAGAAATCATGTTTAACATCATTCCAATGTCTTCGAGTTGGTGAAGAGCTGTATCTTGCAAGTAGGTTGACAGCAAAAGCAATGTTAGGTCTTGTACAATTTGTAAGATACATAAGTGCACCAATTGCACTTAAATATGGTACATTCGGACCAAGTAGCTCTTCATCACTTTCATGAGGTCGAAATGGATTCTTATCCACTTCAAGTGATCTGACAACCATCAGAGAGCTCAATGGATGTGCCTTGTCCATATAAAATCTTTTTAATATTTTTCAATGTAATTTGATTGATGGACAAGTACTCAACTTGAAAAATGTTCAATTTGCAAACCAAGACAAAGTCTTGTTTTTCCAAGTTCTTTCATCTCAAATTCCTTTTTCAAGTATTCGGATGTTCTAACGATGTCAACGTGGTTTCCCACTATATTTAAATCATCAACATATACAACAATAATCACAAATCATGTTGATGATCTTTTAATGAAGACACATGGGCAAAACGGATTATTTACATATCATTCTTTAAGTAAATAATCACTAAGACATTTGTACCACATTCGTCCGGATTGTTTCAATCCGTACAAATACCTTTGTCATTTTATAAAATGCATGTTATGAGGTTTTGATTTTATTTCTTCGGATATTACAAATCATTCAGGGATTCTCATATATATCTCACTGTCTAAAGATCTGAACAGATATGCTGTAACGACATCCATTAAATGCATATCAAGCCCTTCAGAAACTGCAAGGCTTATCAAGAACCGAAATGTGATTGCATCTATAACAGGAGAATATGTTTCCTCATAATCGATGCCAGGTCTTTGTGAGAAACCTTGAGCTACAAGTCTTGCTTTGTACCTTGTAACTTCATTTTTTTCGTTTATCTTTCGTACAAATACCTATTTATATCCAACAGGTTTTACGCCATCTTGCGTTTGAACGATAGGTCCAAAAACCTCTCGTTTCTTTAACGAGTCTAGCTCTGCTTGGATAGCCTCTTGCCATTTTTGTCAATCAGGTCTTTTTCGACATTCGTCCACTGATCGTGGTTCTGGATCATCATCATTTTCACATATTTCAAAGGACACGTTGAAAGCAAATATATCATCAGGAACAATTTTATTTCGATCCCAAATCTTACTAGAGTATAAATAATTTATTGAGATCTCATTATTTTCATCTTTTTCCTCATTTTCTAGAGGTAGTTGTTCCTCGTCAGAATCAATTTTTTCTGACAAATCCTTATCAAATGATTCTTGTGCTTTCTCAGGAGTATTTTGATTTGTATATATTTTTACTCCCGTTTTCCTCTTTCGAGGAATTGTATCTTTTGAACCAACTGGTCTTCCATGCTTTAAGCGTTTCGTTGGTTCTTGTGCATTTTATTGCACAGAGACATCAATTCTTGCAAGAGCATTTACAGCTGGAATATGTGATTTTGTCACTTGTTTTGCATCTGTAAATGCATCAGGTAATTGATTTGCGATTTGTTGCAAATGAATGATCTTTTGAACTTCAAGTTCACACTGATTTGTGTGTGGATCATAATGTGATAAAGTTGATGCATTCCAAGCAATTTCGCGCCATTCCTTTTGAATTGGCTTCTTATCTCCCCCTAATGGTGGGAAAATTGTTTCATCAAAGTGACAATCACCAAAACTTGCAGTAAATAAATCCCCTGTTAAAGGCTCAAGGTATCTTATAATGGACGATGAGTTAGATCCAACATAAATCCCAAGTTTTCGTTGTGGACCCATCTTAGTTCTATTGGGAGGTGGTATAGGAACATACACTGCACAACCAATAATCTTCAAGTGTGAAATATTTAGTTGTTGACCTAAATGAATTTCATGGGGGACTGTTCATGGTATGCAGTAGGCCTATAACGAATGATAGATGTTGCATGTCCTCAAACTGAAGTTGATAACTTAGTTCTCATGATTAAATGCCTAACAATTAATTGAATGCGTTTGATCAGAGATTCTGCCAAACCATTCTGGGTATGCACGTGTGGAACAGAATGTTCAATGGTAATTCCTATAGACATGCAATAATTTTTAAATGCTTGAGATTGAAATTCTCCGGCATTATCAAGACGGATGGTCTTGATTGGGTTGTCGGGGAATTGTGCTCTTAACATAATGATTTGTGCTAAAAGTCTAGCAAATGTAATATTGCGGGTCGAATAGGTCCACATATGTCTCCTTGATTCTTTTCCATTTCCACGTCCGTGGTTTTTCTTTCCATGACCGTTTTTATGGTCATTATAGGATGGTGCATTTGCTTCATTAATTGAAGCGGAACCAGTTGAACGAGAGTTGTGGTTCCTCAATAGAAGCTCATTATTTTGTTCAGCCACCATGAGACAAGAAATTGATTATGAGTACTTTTTAAATTGACGCGCTCGATATTGCTGTTGCAACAACAGATTCAAGGCATGAAAAGTACTGAATGTTTTTTCCATCATTGCCTCATCAGATATATTTTCTCCACACAGCCTCAAACGAGAGGTAATATAAAACAAGGTGGAGTTATACTCACTGACTATTTTGAAATCTTGTAGCCTAAGATTCGGCTAGTCGTTTTGAGCTTTTGTAAATATCACCATCTTTTGGTGATCATATCGCTCTTTCAAGCTTAACCACAAGGTGAGATGATCTTTTATAGTGAGATACTCACTTTTCAGGCCTTCATGGAGATGATGGCGAAGGAATATCAGTGCTTTCGTACGGTCTTACATTGATGTTTCATTTCCTTCTATAATAGTTTCTCCTAAGTCTTTAGCTTGGAGATGTATCTCGGCATCCAGTTGCCATGACAAATAATTATTTCCAATGATATCAAGAGCAACAAATTCAAGTTTTTGAAGGTTTGCCATAGTCTGAAAATATGTCAAGGAATTGAGTAAATAGTTTTTCTCTTTTATATAAAATAAATAATATACGATTAAATATATGTTCACAACTTGATTATTAATATGCAAAATGTACTACTTGTATGAGTTGGTGGGACAACCTCTAGGTTGGGTGGCGAGACGAAGTCTACTTAAAACCATGCATTCTCGAAAGGGATAACCCGTCTCCCTTTCAATGTTTAGCTTTACCGGGGACAAGGCTTACCCACTATCAACTCAAACTCATAACACTATTTGCAATATAAAAAAATCAAGAATAGAGCATAATTAATCGTTTGTAGTATAGCGAGAAAACTAGTTATGTCACATATTGACTTTTGATTTCTGATGTAGAAGATCGTACAAGACGCAACTACAGAGCATACTTTCGCAATCGGTGACGTTATAATGCATAGTATATGAATAAAATATGCATATAGAAGTGATGCATGTAATAAAATGAAGTAACCATGATAATATAGAAATAAATTGAACTTATTTAAATAACAAAAGTTATACCTTCCTAGCTTTGTCTCCTTAACAAGCCTTCTTGAACTTCAAGGTCTCCTTAATGCTAGAGCAAGCTCGTGCTGATAACGTGTTGTAAATTGAGTTGGAACTTGCTAAGAACTAGAGAAGGAAATAGAAGACTAAGAACTTTAATTTACTACTATAAACTACTACTACAAAGGAGAAGAAAAGAAATGAGATAGTTGGAATGATATGTTTTCATTCAACTTGGTGTGTTTTTACAATGAGGTTAGCACCCTTTATATAGGTCATTTGGTGATGATGATAAATATACTTTATACAATGTGTACAAGTAACACATACACCCCATGTCATACAACATATTACAAGTAATTTGACAATACATGGAAGAGTTGGTGTACATTGGAAATGGTTACAAGTAACATGACAATACATAGACAAGTGGAGGTACTATTAAGTAAGAAATACAAGTTACATGACTACACAATATGTTGGTGTACATGCATTGTCATCCATACTCCACAACGATTATTACTATATATTCAAAGTGATGAATTGGGTTTTTTTTAATATGGTACGTTTGAAATAATATATATATATATATATATATATATATATATTTTTTATCGAGATTTTAATGAGGGAAGACTTTGGGATGTGCCACATGGCGCTACAAAAAGGCTAGAAATCGCCACATGGACACCCCAAAGTCTTCTTTTAATATATATATATATATATATATATATATATAGATATAAATATAAATATAGATACGAGTTTAGAGGTCTTACTTTTCGAAACAATAATCTTTTACAAAGGAAAAAGCCACGCAAGCACACACTACCGTGTGCGACCCTTCCTTTTCGTCAAGATGTGCACGCACGCGTATTGATACATCGGAAGTCTTCCAAATTGATTATTCAAAATCCATAAATAATACAATTTAAGGCATTGAGAATCAAACACCCTAGTTCTCTAAACAAAAATTAAATTCTTTATTATATATATAAGCTTCAAAAAAAAAAAAAGATACAAAAATTTTCACTGTGACTAACTAAAAATATAATTTTCTAAAATGCCAAGACTCCTAACTTTTTAAACAATTAAAGACTTTTAATTAATACATCACTTTCTATTAATGGAAACAAACTCAACATTTCTAATGGACCAACGACTTGACACCTGATAATCATTTTAACTTTACTTTCTGACTTTATATTATTATTCCTAATAAGACATCAATATCTTACTTATAGAAATAGGACTCAAACGTTCAAATAAAATAAATAATTTAAAGAAATTAAAAGGAAACAAAAACCTTTGCAATTGGTTGTTTGTTTGGCGACGCTCCCACGCATTCGTGCACTATCCTTGTGATGCCCATTCATGCATGTTTCAATCCAATCTTCATCACACATCTTAAGGCACATCGAAGGAACGCGCACAAGCGTATTTGTGGCCTGTGTATCCGACCAAAGTTACATTAGCATTCTCCTGTTACAATTTTCTTTAATTTTGATGTACATGTTTAAACCTCACTTAGCTTGTTTTTTGATGTTTGCAGAATCAATTCATGCTTGATCAACTTGCAAACCTACAAAAGAAGGTAAAGAAATACTGCAAGATTTTAATGCACACATATTTCTTAATTTTATTCCAGCTATTAACTGCTTACTTATCATCACAGGAACAAATGCTTCAAGAAGTAAATAAAACCATGAGAAAGAAGGTAACAAACTTTTAACAAATCTATCTATGTTGTCAAATTTCTTATTTGGCCTTCAAAATGATGTCATTAAGGGTCTTATTAGGCTTTATATTTTTTATTCATTAGAAAATTTTGAATTATGAACAAGTTTCTTTTTGAGAATTTAGAAAACCATATATGTGTTATTATTATTTGTTATACTTCATACTAACTTTAAAGTTATTAATCTTCAACTTTTTATGTCGTACCATATAGATAAATGGACTCAATCAGGTTAATTAGTTTTCGTATTAATTTCTTGTTAATTACTCAATATCTGAAAAGTTTTTCCATCATTAGGAAATATGTTTAATTTTCAAGGTATTTTGATTTTGTAGTAATCAATGTTTTCTAGTGTTCATAAAAAAATGTATCTAGTGTTATTATTTTCAAGATTATTGTCGATTGAATAATCCTAATAATTTACATCTAAGTATTTAAGTATTAGTTTCATCTCTATCATTAAGTCCTCGTAAATCTAACAGATACTAATTGATTTGATTGTCTTGGCATATGTTTACGGTTACTTTAGTTGGATGAAATCAATGCACAAAAGCTGAAAGAAATCAATGCGCATAATCATATTCAATTATCTTGGGAAGCTAATGAACAAAGAAAGTATAGTAGTCAGCCACCCGAAGCAGAGAAATTCTTTCAACCATTAGATTGCAACTCCACGTTGCAAATTAGGTGAGCTTGTCATAACTTTTATTTTAATTTTCTATTAGCGTTATATTGATATGTGTAGTATTATTTAATTGATGTGCATATTTTATTATAAAATTTTGGTTGTAGGTACAATCCAATCATTCAAAACCAAATAACAGTTGCAGCTCCTATACAGAACGTTAGTGGTTTTCTTCCTGGTTGTATGCCTTGATTCAAATGTAAGAAGTGACTACGTGAACACTCATATGTGAATCCTACTAAAATTGCTATTGGCAATCAAAGTGTAGTCTACGTACATGTAACTTAACGAAATATGTCAAACATTTTCACATATTATTTGATAATAATTACTAGCTATATAATTTTCAAGTTTTCCTCTTACGTAATGTAATTGCCATGCAACTTCAAAATATAAGTTGCAAGTATATTAATTCTGATGCGGTCCAAGAAGTGTCAAATACTTTTTTGGAAAAGTTTGATCGAAATTGATTTTTGTTGACTTTTGAAAGGTCTAAACATGGAGTTTTGGAGTTGCGAGGACATGAATTTATTGGAAATGATGTGGTGATCAATACCAAACCTTTGTGTGATAATGACATTTTTTTGGCCAAATTCCTTTGTTTAGGCCTCCGAAATCGAGTTTTTACTATTTTTGAAATGTCTTAGTTTGATTATAACTTTTAGTAAGAGTTTTCGTTTTTGACGTTGTTTGGAGTGTTCGATTTCTTATTTCGTCTAGTATAAGGTTTAAGGCATTTTATATTTTTACTATTTTTGGCAAAAATTAGGGTTTGTTATATAAAGCACCCATTTAGTTGTAATTCGCTGCTTTTTGATAAATTAATAAAATCTTAAACTTGGTAAGTTCTTGCCTAGATTGTTTGTTCGTGATTTTTCGAGCAATTCAATTTGAAAGATCCTCGCTGCATTAAATTCTAACTTGCATTTATAATAATTTTTTCTTTTATTAAGAGTACATATGCTACTTAAAACCTCACTTCAATTTGATTAGGTAATCACTTTTAATTTATGAGAATGAAAATTATTTCAACTATATATATGGTAAGCACAAGATATTGTAAAGTGCAATAAAACATTATTTGAATACTTACAGGGGTGTATTCAATTGAGATTTTAATAGACTTTTGGTTACTTTTATAGGTGAATGACTTTTATGAAGTTTTAGATTTTGTTAGACTTTTAAAGACTTTGATAAACTTTTATGTAGATTTCATTATGATGACTTTTATCAACATTTAAGATTTTTAGTGACTTTTGTGATCTTCTTAAACATGATTTTGATGATACTAATAGATTATTGTGATTTTTAAAATGAAACAAATATTTTGCACTTTATTATAAAAAAATAAATAATTATATATTTTTTTCTTAAGAACTATTACTAATTTTTTAAAAATTATTTTTGTATTTTAGTAAAAAAAACATATAGACATATTAATGAATTACTCTCAAGGTAGTAGCATAACAAATAAGTAAATAAATATCAACATAATAAATAGGTAAATAAATCATCCTTTAGTGGTAGAAAAGAATCAAGTAAGATCATTGTAATTTTTTTTTTTAGAAAAGATCATTGGAAATATTAGTGCACAAATTTTGCACTTTATTTTTTTTGTTTGACTTAAGCAAAAAAAGTATATTTTTTTCCTTAATAATGATAGTTTAAATTCTAAAAAATGCACTTCTTGCATTTTAAAAAAATTATCCAATTATTTTCTTAAAAAATAATAATACTACACTTTTTGAGATTATAATAATACACTAAATAAACAAAACTTCTTTGTCAAAAAAAAAACTATCAAAAATGTATAGTGATGCAAGAATGAGATTTTGTTAATAATGACATCAATCCATTTTCATCAACATAGATATTAGAGTATAATGGGTGAGCAATGAAATCCAAGAGTTGTGGAGTGATTTGAGAAGTTGATAAAAACAATTGATAAGAAAAAGACCTCTTGTGAACAACGAAGTCCTTATTGAAAAATGTAACCAACAAAAATTAGAAGTCTCTAAAAGTTTCTGGGTTGAGGTGAGGAGAAGTTGAAGACTTCTTTATGTGTATTTTTATACAAAAAGTCTACAAAAGTCAAGATTTGTAACCAATCTACAAAAGTCACCAAGAAATTAAATACACCTTACTTTTATGAACTCTCTACAAGTTTAAATTGAATACCCAAAAACTTTTGTAGGCTTTTTAAAAGTCTATAAAAGTCCACATTGAATACACCTTACTTTTATAAACTCTCTAAAAGTTTTAAATGAATACACCTAAACTTTTTTAGTCATTAAAAGTAATCAAAAGTTTATTAAAATCTCAATTGAATACACCCCTGTTAGATTGAAGTACACGTATACATAAGTTAGTTTAATTAGTAGAAGTCATTATTACAAAAGTTTAATAAAAAAGTATACTTGTTCTTATACTTACGTGTTACAAACGTTTGAGCTCGCTTACTGTGCTCGCGGGAAGATGATGCATTGTTATGGTGTTAGACCATTATGTGTCTCATAATTTTAGTTTATGCTTACACATTAACCAAAATATGTAACTTGTAGCATCCCCTAGCCCAATTAGGGCGATACCCGGCCTGAAACCCTAATTAAGCCTCGATAATCCTGCTAGACTTAACTAGAGCCAACATCATCTCCTTCTATCTCCTAATAAACACAATTGTACATCGAATATCAACGTAAAACAATTATCAAACGCAGTGGAAATTAAAACTTTCTCGATATTTAAACGATATATAAAACTGAATTCGACCGAAATAAACCTCAGTTATATAAACCTCCCATCCTTTATGATATTACAAAACTGTAATTCAATACAAATATATCAGACAAGGGAAGATTCATTACATTAAAGAGAAGATCAAGATTCCTAAATCTTCTCTATCTTGTAGTCGTAGCGCTCATTAATTTTCCTGATATGTTAATTGGGGTGAGCGCTACAACATACTCAGTAAGTAAGGATTCACAAAGCCATCAAAATTCCATATAATAATCAAGAATTATATGCAATAACAATATGCACCATAGATAGCTAATATGATTATGAACAACATATAATCCAATAATTAACAGATGCAAGTCCGTTTGTCAATGACTATTATACTGTGATGCCTATTTTTTTATATAAAACTAGGGTCAATTACCCAATGACACCATTAATGTGATTGCTAGACCAACACATTGGCCAATGTGCTATCTAGCTAATCCATTAATGTCCAATAGCTCTATCCAAAACCCCGTAGTGAATATGCAATCCACGCAACCTATCTAACTGAGTAGAAAGTTACATATAGGTCGGGAGATCAACCTCGCATCTTATATAACCTTTTCTCAATTCTAGGAACCCACTCTCGTGAATCACATTAAACACCGTTTTCCATTTATTTAAAACATCACAGTGTACGTAGTCCCCCCATTCAATCCATAAACTATATGAACTATATATACTAAGATAGCCAAACAATATTGATAAATAAGCGAATCCATGCTTACCTCAGTTTAAGTCTCCGTTTCAGAACTTCCTAAGTTTCCGAGTCACTCACGCTTTCTCGGTGATCTAACACCTATCACAAACAATTTATAATCAATATAGGTCTAATCCCTTATGTTTAGAACCCCTAAGTTAGTCCCCAAGACCTTAGAAAATTCTATGTATTTACAACAAAGTTGTTGTTTTCTAAGTAATTTACTGTCTCGACAATAAACATGACAGCAATCACTGTTCCATTACCAAATCACCCAACAACATCAAATTCTATCCAAAATCATCAGGGAGGATCTCTAGTGAGGTATAAACCACTTTTCAATCAATTACAACAACAATTCACAGAGAAATCATCACCTACCTATGAATTCAACTTGAAACTCAAAACTTCACTTACCAAGATGATGGTCTCTGATCTTAGTGGTTTGATCACCTTACACCACTTGAAACCACTTCTGGATTGATTCCCTCTTAATCAAACCCTTAGCTGCTTGGTTCCTCTCACTCTCTCGATGGATCGATGGAACAGTGAGGATAAGTTTAAGGTTTTTGATTGATATATATGGATTCTCCTCGAGATATGCATTGCGCTATCTCGAGGCTGATAAAATGATTGAGGTGTTAAAATGACAATCCCTAAAGTGACACACATGTTAACACCATCAACACTTATGCTCATCTCGAGGCGATTCGGTGATCCATATAATTTAAACCAAACTTATATTTTTAATATATATATTTAAATATATACATCATATATATAAATATATATACTTCGTGTATTTTCTCACCAATAAATTTACCGGCCATGCCTATGAATTTTCTCGGGTGTGCACATTTATTTCACGACTCGCACTTGGTGTACCACCTATTTATTGATTGATTACTTATTTTTTGATTATAGGTTTCTATTAATTTTCTATTAATCCCACAACTTGTAAAACTCATTAAGCATTCCAAACAAACACCAATCATCACACAAACTCTCACACACACACACTAATTGAGGTAACTAGACTTAACCACGAGCCTAACTCGGGTTACTTAGGACTTGGATTAACACTAATCACCAGCTTTAAGGTTACGGGTCATTACATAACTTATGTTTTAATCAACATTATGTCTATTAAGCTTTTTGATGTTACAAATTTGATGAGAATTTGTACTTATTGTGAAAGTTGAATGGTTCTCCCTCAAGCCTATAAAATGACACTTGTACCATCAAACATTGTGTCGAATGCGTTAAGGCTCATAAGGGCGATAAGGTTTAGGTGTAGTGCTTAAGGTATTTCAACTAGATAATTCATTATGTAGGTAATTCTCTAACTGATCTAAATTTGATATGTTAAAAGAATGCTTACATGTGATATTTGATAAGGTTGATCGATAGAGTTTTCCACGAATTGTTTGTGTTTTATCTTACGATCAAATTTGATGTTGAGTTAATCTAAACAACTTATGTTTATTGAAAGATGCATATTTGAACTCTTAGATCAATATATAATTGAACTCAATCTTGACGAACTAATTTGTTGTTAAATTTTAAATGATAGTCTTCCAAAATGAATCATAGTATGTGCAATCTTACGTGCTTATATAAAATATATTTTATGGGTTGATCAGCACACCATTTAATTGATGATTTTTGTTTTTGGTTTGGATTAAGCTACTCTAACAGCTCGTTTTATTAACGACGTTATTTATTTCGTAATTTCAGACTTGAACGCCAGCTCAGATCCATGTGGATGCTGTGGGTGGGCTAGAACACACGTCGACCTAGGTACACTAGTTAATTGTGTGTTGAGTTGCTTATTTGCGATGCATATTTATGGATTTAATTGCTAATAGGTAGCATGTGTATATGTTGTATAGTTATATTATGCGAGATTGTGTGATGGGTAGTCGCATCGAAATGCGTGCCAACATGGGTATCGGGTAAGTGAATTACGGGTACACAAGAAAACTTGACTAATTCATGATGTGCTGACTAAGTAATCAAATAAAATGGGTAATGTAACCATAAGATAAATCAATTAAATTACGACGATCCTCTCCCCGAGGCCACCTCGGGGTGTCGTTATGTCGTGCGCTCCTCGCCCGGTGGGCCCAGCTACACGTGTCCGGCACTTGCCCGTCCACCGCATGTCTCGATTATTGCGTCTATGTGTGTGCTATCAATGTAGTTAGTTGACTATTCATGTTTTCTCAGGTTATTTCTGTCAGAACCCGTTTTCCCAAATGAATCTCGACCGGCCTAGCTCGATCCATAACTCGCTAACCAACTCGGTCACTGAGTTAAGAACCTAACTAGTATGCCTTCTTTCGAAATCAACTCATTATTTTACATCAGCAATTGGAATTTAAATTAAACAAACATAAATGCAGCGGAATATCATATATTAAAACTTATTTCGATGTTTCCACATAAGGCCAATACTGAAAATCAAGAGTTATCAGCTAGAATAAATACTAATCTAGTTCGGTTTATTACAAATTCCAAAACCCATGATAAATAATATAAATAAAAATAAAACATTGGTTCGATCTCGAACCATACCAATCAACACTCATAAAATCCTCTAGACAGCCGGAGCTACTCATTTCCCCTTATCAACTCTCGATGAAGAACATGTGAGGGAAAATTGTTGGGTGAGCACAAAGGGGCAACGATGCTCAGTAAGTTTAGTTTAAGTTACTGGCGTTATGAACATTCCATATAATAGATGAAAAAATAAATAAAATGCATGACTTGTAAATATTTAATATGATGAAGGGAATAAGCAAGAAAGTATAAAAACCAAATAATTAATAATGCATCAAAATGTGCAAATGCTAGACATGTATGAGCTACTGTGATAGACTCCTCAGCCACGTTGAAGTTCGTGAAGATTGACCCTACTATGGCCATAGCGGTATCATCACTCCATTCCCTTACACTGTGAAAGAGTTACCTATCACCAAGTCCACAAACTAGTCCAACTACATAGCACCTACTACCAAAAATTTATTGAGAACATTGGAGTTAATCGTATTCTCAATTAATAAATATTAATTTTGGGCGACTGCCCTTTTTGTTATTCTCACTTGTACGGTCCAACAGTCCCGAACTTGTAGTATTTGATGCAAGGACTCCTAGAGAGCTCCACTAAGTTATCTACACACAATGTCTAACAATGCACCCCAATCTACCCGTATGTCCTACTTACATGATTCCTATCATATAGTGTAGTAGAAAGGTAAATAATCATAAAACCAATAACTTAAATCCCAACTTACCTGGTACGCTATTTTTCAATTCCCTAGCTGGCACTCACGAGCGTACTCTGAGGTCGTGTAAATATAAATAAATAAATATTGACTATTCACACGAACTAAATCGCATTTCGATAATTAAATCTAATTTTGAAATCTTTTCGACACCTTCGAGATATATATTTCTATACACTAAAACATCTATTTGATATCCGTTTTTTTAAATTATATATATAATTTTATTTCAGATTATTATCATTATTATTTATTCTATTATATTTTCTGATTTTATTAATTTATATTTATATATATATTTTTAAAGTTGAGTTGTAAAATGGGGGGAGGGAGGGAGGGGGGGGGGCATCACTGCGCTCCCTCCCATTTCCTTTTTTTATTTGGTTATGGTGTACCAGGCCCATATTGGACTGCCTTCAGGCAGTCCGTGTGGAGGGGAGGCGATGTGCGCACATAACGCTCCCCTCATCTTCCATTTTTTTTGTGCTGCGCAGTGCGCCATCTTTTTTTTTTTTTTTTTTTTTTTTTTGTACTTTGGTACTTGACCAAACATTAAATCTCCAAATGAACTCCTTTTGATTTGAAAAGAGATTCAAACAACATAGAAAACTTTTTTATATGATTCGAATACGCATAGATCGCACACAATACTTGTGTTTCATTTAGATCTACACTTCATTTTTGAAATAAACTTCATGGCATAGATAACCCAATAGAAATCTCGATTAATCTCGAAATCAATTGATCTATTAAGTTAAAACAGTAAATAAGGTTTACCTAACACGAGGAAGTCCAAAGATCACCTCTTTCGTCCCTTTCTCGGCTTTGCACTTCCACCATTTCTCGATCACTTATGTGTTTGATAGTGTGCAATTTTTTTTCCTCTTTTACTTTGTTAGAGATGATATAGATAGATCCTAAAATCATTCATATTCTACATCAATCAAGGATTATTCCTATTTTAAATCAATTAAGGATTTCTAATTATCTTTCTTTCCTTATTCGTCACATTAATAAGGTCAACTAGCAACCCTAGCCGTCGCCTCTCTTTTTGACGTTTCCATTTTGTATGTATTATTTTATGGGCCACACTAAGGTTTACATACCATACAGCAAATATGGTATATTTTATTAATTTAAAAATTGGTATCTCCACAATCTCCCCAACTTAAGAAATTTCATCCACGAAATTTAAAAGTAAATCATACCTCGATTTAGAATAAGTCCGGGAAATACTTGCACTTATAGCACTGCTGCTCCCACGTTGTTTCCTTGTCATCATGGAACTGCCATTTCACTTTGACTGGCGGTATCTCCCTAATTCTGAGCTTTTATACCTTCCTATCTAGGATCTGACCGACTGCTCGCTGTAGGAGGCGTCTTCTTGTAACTCGACCGAGCCTAATCGACGACCCGTGGTGCATTTAAGAATGACTTTCTCAACATTGAGACATGGAAGACATTGTGTACTGTTGCTAACTGTGGAGGGAGCTCAAGCTGATATGCTACTGTACCAATCTTCTCGGTGGTCTTGAATGGTCCAATGAATATCAGAGCAAGCTTTCCTTTGATCCTAAATCTCTGGTGGCTCTTTCGTGTAGAGACTTTCAAAAGTACCCAATCATCCTTCTCAAACACAATGGTCCTACGTTTCTTATCTGCATAATGCTTTTGTCTGTCCAGTGCTGCACTCATGCATTGTTGAATCAGCTTGATCTTCTCTATGTAGTCATGAACTAACTTTGGTCCCAACAATGCTGCTTCACCAACCTCGGTCCAACAAACCGACGAACGACAAGGTCTGCATAAAGTGCCTCGAAAGGAGCCATTCCAATGCTTGTTTGGTAGCAATTATTGTATGCGAATTCACACAAAGATAAGTATTTCTCCCAACTACCACTGAAATCTAACACACGCGCCCTGAGCATGTCTTCCAAAGTCTGTATGGTATACGCAGTCTGACCATCTGTTTGAGGATGAAATGTTGTGTTGAGGTGTACTCTGGAACCAAACTATTTCTGCAAACCTTTCCACATCATCGATGCGAATCGAGGATCCCGATCTGAAACGATGGACACTGGCACTCCATGCAACCTCACAATCCAATCCACGTACAGTTTGCTTAACTTCTCGAGTATGTCTTGGGTAGCTACGGGTAGAAAATGAACGGATTTGGTCAAACAATCCACTATAACCCAAATAGCATCATTGCCCTTCTGC
Organism: Stephania cephalantha; assembly: GCA_039657325.1. Classification (NCBI taxonomy): domain Eukaryota; kingdom Viridiplantae; phylum Streptophyta; class Magnoliopsida; order Ranunculales; family Menispermaceae; genus Stephania; species Stephania cephalantha. The sequence goes on along the minus strand of CM077573.1, from coordinate 7,721,604 downwards.
GATCTTGGAAAACCAACCACAAAGTCCATCGAGATGTGTTCCCACTTCGATTCTAGAATGGGCAACGACTGTAACTGACCACCTGGTCTTTGATTCTCTGCCTTTACTTGCTGGCATGTATCACATCTCGTAATGAACTCTGCAATGTCGATCTTCATTTTTGGCCACCAATACTTCAACTTCATGTTCCGATACATCTTGTTACCTCTCAGATGTATAATGTACTTGGTTTTGTGCGAGTCTCGGACCAATTATTCTTTCAACTCTTCCTAAGCTATAATCCATAATCTATCTCGATACCTCAAAGCTCCATCTGTCGATTCCCTCCAATCTGGGTACTCTTTGCTGTCGGCCCAAGCCTTGTAATATCCATACTCTGAGTCTGTCTTCTGACACTCGATGATCTTGGTTATAGTATCTGGCTCGGCCCTTAAATGCGCACACACTGAGTTCCCTGGTAAATCACTGTGAATGCTCAACATTGACAAATCCTTAAGTAACTGATATTCACGTGTCATCAATGAAGCAACTATCGATGTCACACGTCTCTGTCTACTCAAGGCATCTGCCACCACATCCGCCTTTCTTGGATGGTGTTTTTAGCTGAAATCGTAATCCTTCAGAAACTCAAGCCACCTCTTCTATCTCATATTTAGCTCACTCTGAGTAAACAAATACTTCAAACTCTTGTGTTCTGAATATGCGGTAAACTTTTCGCCGTAAAGATAGTGTCTCCAAACCGTCAATGCAAAGACAATTGCTCCCAACTCGAGATCATGAACTGGGAAATTCTTTTCATGGATTTTGAGTTGTCGAAAGGTGTAGGCTATCACTTTCCCATCCTGCATCAACATTCCACCAAGTCCGGTTCCCGAAGCATTTGTATAAACTATTAGTGCAACTCATGGTTCTGGTAGTGTCAACACTAGAGCGGTGGTCAATTTCTGCTTCAATTTCACAAAAACATTCTCGGACTTGTCATCCCAATAGAATGGTGCATTCTTCCTTGTCAATTGTGTCAATAAGGTATCAATGGTGGAGAAACATTTAACAAATCTTCTGTAATAACCAACCATCCTAAGAAACTTCTGATCTCTGTCACTGAACTTAGTGCGACCAATCAATCACTGCCTTAACTTTATCACAACCAACTGTCACTCCTTCTGCACTGATAGTGTGCCCCGAGAACTTCACCTTTGTTGCCCAGAACTCATACTTACTGAACTTAGCGTACAATCTGTGATCCTTTAATGTTTGTAAGGTAACTCTGAGATGTGTCTCATGCTCTTCCCGGGACTTCAAGTAAATCATTATGTCATTAATGAAAATGATGACAAACCGATCTAGATAAGGTCGGAACACACGATGCATGAGATCCATGAACATCGCAGGCGCATTAGTCAGTCCAAAAGACATAACTGTAAACTCAAAATGACCATATCTCGTACTGAACGCTGTTTTTGGAACATCTTCCTCCCTAATCCTTAGCTGATGATACCCTGACCTTAGATCAATCTTCGAGAAAAATTTGGCTCCTCTTAGCTGGTCAAATAAATCGTTAATTCTCGGCAATGGGTAATTGTTTCTGACAGTTGCCCGGTTTAGCTGACGATAGTCCACACACATTCTCATACTCCCATATTTCATCTTTACAAATAAGACTGAACGTCCCACGGTGACATACTCGGAGTTATGAAACCTTGTTCTGACAGTTCTTCCAATTGGATCTTTAACTCCTCAAACTCCTTATGTGCCATACGATAAGGTGGTATGGATATCGGCTTCATTTCAGGCACAAGATCGATGATAAACTCAATCTCTCTATGTGAAGGAATACCCGGTAGAACAAAAGGAAGAACTTATGGGAATTCTCGCACAATAGGTATCTTCTGAATCTCATCTTCCTGACCTTCTTTTCCCAAAGTGGTGACTCCCATCATTTGCTCAATCTCATGAATAGTCGCCATTTTTCCTCGAGTGGTGTGTCAAGGAGGTGTCTTGGCTCTAAATAAGAATGGAGGTAGGTGTGACGGCCCCAATTTTCCACAAATTGGGCCCCGCCCGGCCTAAGCCCACGTGGACCCCCGAGCCAGTCTCGCAAGGTCAACGAGAGCCTAGTCAGCCTTCAAATACATTCAACATTTTACAGTTGAGTTATTAATCTTATTTCAAGATTTAAAAATTTAGCGGAAGCAACTAATACATTAAATAACTCAACAAAAAGATCAGGAAGTTAGACAACCTAATTGTGGAACCCAGTAAATATCATCAGAGGAGAGTAAATACAAAAATTCACCTAGCTATGAAGCCTTCCCTCTGCTACTCGTCCGCGGCTCTGCACTCAGTCAATATAAAATGACGAGCCCGGGTAAGTAAATCCAGTAGGACATATACACAACATTTCACAATATCCAAAACAACAGTTCACGATATCCAAAGCAGTCGAATTCATGCAAATAGAATGAAAGGAATCAAGAAACGCATGAATATAAAAGACTGTAACCAATCCATCGATGAGTGATGCCAAATAACAAGGAGTCCCGACCAAAAGGTCGTTGAGTCGCGACAAAAGCCCAGCAGACTCGGGTTTAGGACGAGACCCCAGCCTCCCAGCCCTAACCCTTGCGACTATGAGACATCCATAGACCCAGGTCTAAGACGAGACCCCTGCCTCCCAGCCTTAGCCCGTACGACTATGAAACATCCATGGACCCGGATAAATCAACGGACGACCATGATTAGGACGAGACCCCGCCTCCGAGTCCTAACCCCTCTCATCGCGCAGATAAACAAGAAACCATGACTCACTTGCAATGGACCCCTCAATCGACAACAATTTCAACGATAGCTATCATCACAAAGCAGTGAACAACAATAAAGCTATCTCATAACAGTAAACAACAACAGTCAATTGATAGAAATGAAATACTGTATAAGTCCCTAACTGGTTTACTTACCTCGGGAAATCGCGAACCTCAAAACGTCCCGCTCGCGTCTCGATTTGCGCACCCGACACCTGACTCCTAAGTCCCTGGTGTCCATTTAGACATTTGAGGGCTAATTTACCAAAATCATGCAAATCACACTAAAATTTAGGCGAAGTAAACCTCACCTCCATCTCGTCGTCGCGATTTCGTCGAAATCGCGCATCCGACCGGTCGACAACGCGCCGCCAAGCGCCATTCACCGCGCGTCGCCGCCGCTACCGCGTCGCTGCGCTGCTGCTTGCTCGCCGGAGCCGTCGCCGGCCGCTCACCGCGCTGCTCTCGCGCGCCATCGGCTTATCGATCCGACCCGCTCGTTCGACCCTCCGCGCGCCATCCGCGAGCCGCCGCCGCCGCCGTCCGATCGCCGCCGCTGTCTTGGCGCGCTCTCGCGCCGTGCCGCAACCTCGGCTGCTACGCGCGAGCCGCTGCTCCACGCCTCCGCATCGTGATGTTCGAGGTTGGCCGCCGATTTCGTCGGATCTGCTATGCCACCGTCCAGTGGAGCGCGCCTTGCACCGCCGGCCTCGCGCTGCGTTGCTCGCGTCGTTGCGCCGCTTCGTGCGATCACCGCCATCCACGCGATCGCTCGCCGGCCGGACTTGTCGCTGCGTTGCACCGCGCCGGAAGCCGTCGTCGCGTCCGGCTCGTCCGTCTCGCAGAACTCCGGCCACCTCCATCAGCCCCTCCGCCCTCTCTCCTTTCTTCCTCTATTCGCCCGATCAGTCTCTCATGATCTTTTTTTTTTCTTTTCTTTGATCTTATCCCCTCCTTAATATATATATATATATATATATTTCTCTCATTTAATTTCAAATCCAAAAGTGTCCTCGAGATTTGTACAACACGAATCTCGAGGCAACTAAACAACCAAGCAGCTCCGCATCTCGAGGCACCAACCCGCCTCATTTCAAAATCTTAATACTCGCGCTACACGCATATCCAATGTACATTTTAAACCCACATAAAATCACTATCTCGGTCCCACGTCGGCACGCGACTCGAAGCGCGTCCCCGTTCGTGTTTCGGTTCACCGCATTCCCCGCATATACTTTTATCAACAATTAACATTAAAATCTTAAATTGGACATTCTCGGTGTCTCCATTCAAGATTCGGACATACGTATTCGACGAGTGGGTCCCACATACGACCTTGACCTGACACGTGGCACAAGTCAAATTTTCGGGTCGTTACATAGGTTTCGCACTTCGAAAATTACTGTCTTATGGAAGCAATCAATGTGGGCGTGATATGCAGAAAGCAAGTCCATTTCGAATAAATCATCATAATCAAGGAACGCTAGGACTCTAAGGTTGGTGGGTAGGTCATGCCCATCAATCTTGACTACACAATCTCGATAGATGAGGTTGGGGTAAATCTTTTTATTCACTGCGGTGCTTAAGACAAGTAATGTACTATTCTTGACAGGTTTTAACCCTAACTTGTCTGCCTTGCTGCCCGATATGAATGAAATGCTGGAGTCTGAATCTATTAAAGTAAACATATCTCTACCACAAATATTAATAGTACCTATAACAAGCTGACGGGTGGAGTTTAGATCTGGCTCAGCCAGAGCCTTCATCTATCCCTTGACTAGCTGAGCTACACTGCCAACAAACGCTAATGGAGCACCCAAACACTGGTTCTGGTAGTGACCTTGCTTCCCACACTTAAAGCAAGTGATGTGTGTCTTGTACCCTAGTTCCCCCGCATAGGCAACTGTCATGTACTCTTTGACCTCTGACCCGACTGAGTCTTCCCTTGGCCGTCTGACCACTGCGATGCCTTATAGGATATCGCAGAACCCCTTACTGACGCTGCTGACGCTGCAGAAGTTGTTACCACAATACCCGCTTTTGCCTGGTGTTAAAATGAACCTCCAGATGATGGGTTACCCTGATAGTTGCCCATCTTGCGCCTCTTGTCCTGTAGCCTCTTAAAGAATCCACCTATCCCTCTACTCTGACCCTGATTCTGTGTTTGGGGCATTGCAGGAGCAACCTTAATCGTACCATCTTTAATCATAGCGGTTTCATAATGGCATGCACTAGCTATTGCCGCCTTATATGTATGGTGTACGAGCGCTGACAATATACCTCGAATTTCTGGCCCGAGACCTCCCTTAAATCGCTTGATTCTGGCTATTTCTGTTGCCACCATCTCCGTTGCATATTCTGATAGCTCGTGGAACTTCGACTCATAATCAACCACAGTCATTTCGCTTTGCTTAAGTGTAATGAACTCTAAGTTCCTCTAATCTCTCATTGTCTCATGAAAATATTTCTCATTGAATAGTTCCTTGAATTGCGCCCAAGTAGTGACCTCGCCCTCAGTCCTTAGGATCATGTTCCACCATTTGTAAGTTGCTTCCTCAAGGTAAAAGGATACAAATTTAGCCTTCATTTTCTCATCTAGATCCATGGTCCTCTACCTCTTCTCCATAGCCATTATTCAGTTTTCAGCTGCCGTGGAATCATTTGTTCCATAAAACTTAGGTGTTTCATATTTCATGAATTCTCGTCTCAGCCTAGCCAGTAAAAGTGATCGCTCTTCGGTATTTGGCACTACTGCTAGGGCTACTGGTGCTACCATAACTGGGGCCGCTGGTGCAATAGGTGCCACTAGAGTGCCTACTGGTGCTGTTTCCTGTCGGTTAACTAATTTTGCTTCCATCTCCACTTGAATTGCTGGCGCTACATTGGCTCTATCTTGATTATATTGAGTTACGTGCATCTGAAGGAGTTCTAGCATTTGACTGACATTATCCTCTTGATGAGTGATTTTAGTCTCCATCAGTTCTCTCATCTCCCTCTCATGAGCCAACAAATTTGCCAAGTCCTTGGGATTCCCTTCGTCTGCCATTTCCAGCTTGTAGGAATAAGAGAAGGAGAGAACTTGGAAGCTTATATCTATTTGATATAATTATATACAATCGTCAAATAACTAAATAAAATTTTTATTTTCCCATTCCCAAATTTTTTTGATTAATCTTTAAACTGCTCGAATACCACGTTGTCAGGATCCGTTTTCCTAAATGAATCCCGATCGGCCTAGCTTGATCCATAACTCGCTAACCAACTCGGTCACTGAGTTAAGAACTTAACTAGTAAGCCTTCTTTCGAAATCAACTCATTATCTTACATCGGTAATTAGAATTTAAATTAAACAATCATAAATGCAGCGGAATATCATAAATTAAAACTTATTTCAATGTTTCCACATAAGGCCAATACTGGAAATCAAGAGTTATTAACTAGAATAAATACTCATCTAGTTCGACTTATTTCAAATTCCAAAACTCATGATAAATAATATAAATAAAAACAAAACATTGGTTCGATCTCGAACCATACCGATCAACAGTCAGAAAATCCTCTAGACAGCCGGAGCTACTCATTTCCCTTTATCAACTCTCGATGAAGAACCTGTGGGGGAAATTGTTGGGTGAGCACAATGGGGCAACACTTCTCAGTAAGTTTTGGTTAAGTTACTGGCGTTATGAACATTCCATATAATAGATGCAACAGTAAATAAAAAGCATGACTTGCAAATATTTAGTATGACGAAGGGAATAAGCATGGAAGTATATAAACCAAATAATTAATAATGCATCAAAATGTGCAAATGCTAGACATGTATGAGTTACAGAGATAGACTCCTCAACCACGTTGAAGCTCATGAAGATTGACCCTACTATAGCCATAATGTTATCAACACTCCATTCCCTTACACTGTGAAAGATTTACCTATCATCAAGTCCACAAACTAGTCAAACTGGACATAGCACCTACTACCAAACATTTATTGAGAACATTGGAGTTAATCGTATTCTCAATTAATAAATATTAATTCTGGGCGACTGCCTTTTTGTTATTCTCACTTGTACGGTCCAACAGTCCCGAACTTGTAGTATCTGATGCAAAGACTCCTAGCGAGCTCCACTAAGTTATCTACACACAATGTCTAACAATGCATCTCGATCTAGCCGTATGTCCTACTTACATGATTCCTATCATATAGTGTAGTAGAAAAAGTAAATAATCATAAAACCAATAACTTAAATCCCAACTTACCTGTTACGCTATTTTTCAATTCCTAAGCTGACACTCATGAGCATACTCTGAGGTCGTGTAAACCTAAATAAATAAATATTGATTATTCACAAGAACTAAATCGCACTTTGATAATTAAATCTAATTTTGAAATCTTTTCGACAGCTTCGAGATATATATTTATATACACTAAAACATCTATTTGATATCTGTTTTTTAAAATTATATATATAATTTTATTTTTGATTATTATCATTATTATTTATTCTATTATATTTTCTGATTTTATTAATTTATACATATATATATTTAAGTTGAGTAGTAAAATGGGGGGGGGGGGGCATCACTGCGCTCCCTCCCATTTCCTTTTTTTTCACGAACTGCAACCCATTTATATGGGCCTGGTGTACCTGGCCCATATTGGACTGCCACCTGACAATCCGTGTGGAGGGGAGGCGCTGTGCGCACACAACGCTCCCCTCCTCTTCCATTTTTTTATGTTGCGCAGTCCGCCATCTTTTCTCTTTTTTTGTACTTTGATACTTGACCTAACATTAAATCTCCAAATGAACTCCTTTTGATTTGAAAAGAGATTTAAACAACATAGAAAACATTTTTATATGATTCGAATACGCATAGATCGCACACAATACTTGTGTTTCATTTAGATCTACACTTCATTTTTGAAATAAACTTCATGGCATAGATAACCCAATAGAAATCTCGATTAATCCCGAAATCAATTGATCTATTAAATTTAAACACTAAATAAGGTTTACCTAACGCGAGGAACTCCAAAGATGACATTTTTCGTCCCTCTCTCGGCTTTGCGCTTCCACCATTTCTCAATCACTTGTGTGTTTGATTGCGCGCACTTTTCTTTTCCTATTTTACTTTGTTAGAGATGATATAGGTAGATCCTAAAATCATTCATATTCTACATCAATCAAGGATCATTCCTATTTTAAATCCTAATTAAGGATTTCTAATTATCTTTATTTCCTTATTCGTCACAATAATAGGGTCAACTAGCAACCTTAGCCATTGCCTCTCTTTTTTACATTTCCATTAAGTGTGTATTATTTTGTAGGCCCACAATAGGGTTTACACACCATACACACAAATAGGATATATGTTACTAATTTAAAAATTAGTATCATCACAATTTCCTTAAGTATTTAAATATTCCTTAAGTTCAATTGTTTGTAGTATATTCGAGTCATAGCCATGCTAGTGGTTTGTATTTTACAAGTTAACATTAATCGGCGGAAGCTTTAGTTGGATGCAAGTAAGTATTAAATTAGCATTATAAACATTATTCATAAGAGCATGTCCTACTGTAGAAAACCCGAAAAGTACTATGCATATAGGCGAAAGTACCATAAAACAGTGTATATATACAAGTACAAGGTCACTCCTGTCTCCCAATACCCAAAATAATACAAAATATTAAAAATAATCACGTACTAATAGGTCTTTGACAATGGGCAATCAAATGTAGTCTTTTAAGATCCCCTTGCCATCATCACAAAAGACTGATGACGAGTCAAGTGAGTAAAATCTTAAGGAAGCCCTCTGAGCATTCATATAATAAAGTAAGGAAATGTAAGAAATATTGTTAAATAAACATGTGGAATGTAAAGACAGGCAACTGTAATTGGCTTATCGCATGAATAATTAACATATAAGCCTAAACAAATGTGTGTTCGCTCCGGATGGACAAGACTATACTTCGGGTTATCAAGATCCCTTTGTTGGGTGCCCCCAATACTTTTTCACCTGGTCCCTTGCGGCGTTGGCCAAATCTGCTGAGTCATCGACACGTGCACCAAGGCAGGTCGAGTTGTCATTTACTGAGGGTCGGACCGCACGTGCTATAATCTAGTGCATCACGAACACACAACCAAGAAATTTTGGGGAGTAAACTCAACTAACGTCCAAGTAACGAAATAGTGTAACAAAACTAGCAAGGAATGATAACAACAACAACAACAACAACAACAACATAGCCTCAGTCCCAAATTAATTGAGGTTGGCTACATGGTTCAAACTTTTCCATTGTGTTTGATTAAGTGCAATTGAAGATGAACTTTCTAAACCATTTAGATCCCTCCTTATTAATGCATCCTATGTTAACTTTGGTCTACCCTTACCTCGTCGAATTTCTACAGTTTCTATTGAGTCAAGTTTTCTAATGGGGCATTTGTAAGTCGTCTTTGCAAGTGACCAAACAAACAACTGCAACCGCCATTCCTTAATCTTTGTATCAATTGGTGCTACTCTTACTTGTCTTTGAATTTTTATATTTCTTATTCTATCTTTACGAGTTTTACCACACATCCACCTAAGCATCCTCATTTCTGGTACATTCATTTTATGTAATTGTTGTTGCTTTACCGCCCAACATTCACTACCATCAGCAAGGAATGATAAATATGAAATAAAATCAGAATCGAATACTTAGAGTTCTTCAATTGGGTTTTACAAACCTCAAACTGCTATCCGACCTCCTTGGACTCCTGTATCCGACCCGACAAGCTCCCCGACACTGAGCTACAATCCCTCAAGTCCGTGAAGTCCAATTTCATAAGTTTGAGTTTTTTTACAAGTGTTTAGATATGTATTAAGTTGGAAAGTATCAAAACAATCCCTTAATGTTCAGGTCTCAACTATCATTAGCGCATTGATGGGTCTACTTAGCGCGTTAGGAGGAGTTAGTGTGCTATGGGATATGTCTAGCGCATTACTGTTCTTCGTTTTGAAAATAATTGAGAGCCCAAACTGGTTAGCGTGCTGACCAGCCTTGTTAGCACGTTAATTGCTCTTTGTGATCGAATTCTCAAGTCAAGAATTCTGTCATTCCCCTCCAATTAGCTAGCCTAACCTGGTTTACACACTCTCTACACCAAAGTGACTCCAAAACATCATTTGAACCAATATTAGAACATCAAATAGATTAAAATTATCAAATTCATGCATTCACTAGTTTTTACTAAATTCACCAAAATCCCAATTCATGCAAAACCAGTTGTAACTCATCAATAGAAGTGGTCATTATACTTATAATTCATAAAGTTTTCATCAAAAACCAGGGATCTAACCCTCAAATTTGAATCACACCAAAAACACTCAAAATTATGTTTGTTGGAAAGAGTGGAAGATGGAAAAGAAGATTACCTCAGTTTTGATCATCAATTTGATCTCCAAAGTGTTGAATTTCAACTATGAATCAACTCTAAATCTCTGGTTTTCTCTGATTTTTGCATGGGTTTTTTGTTAGTGGAGATGAAATCTCCCACTCACTTAGTATATATATGTTTGTCTTGATCAAGTGTGCTATGCGTATCTCGAGGATTATCTTGTGGTCTATATTCATGTTGTCCACACCTAACGTAATGACTCTAACAACTCACTCATATCCTAGTTCACTTCCTAGGATCATATTGATATCCATCTAGGGTCCACATTATTTACATCAAACTATATTCTTTTGATTATTTGATTTATTGATATCACATTAAGCCTCATTAAACTATATGGTTAGTGTTTAATTTACCAAAATTAACCAACTTATGGTCCCACTAACCTTTGGCTACTCGATACCCGGTGCCTCGCGTCTCGACACACATTTCGAGGAACGTCATAGCCTATTGTTTTAATTTAATTAACTTAGCCTATGATTACTTTACCCATACCATTTAATCAATTAGTCATATGAAAGTGAATTAGTCGAGTTTCCTAGTGTACCCGTAATTCACCTCTTCGATATCCTTATTGGCACGCATTTCAAGGCGACTACCCATCATACAGTCTTGTACGATATAACCATACAGCCTACGCACATGCGATGTATTTACAAATAAATTCATAAAATGCATAACTAATAAGCAATTCAACACACAATTAACTAGTGTACCTAGGTCGACGTGTGTCCTAGCTTACCCGCGAAGTCCACATCTGAGTTGGTGTTCATGTCTGAAATTACGATATAAATAACGTCGTTAATTAAATGGGTCGTTACAATTCTTCCCAACTAAGGGAAATCTCGTCCTGTGATTTAAGTAAAACTAAATGTCATATCGTGAAATAACTGAGGGTATCGCTCTCGCATAGTCGACTCGAGCTCCCAGGTGAGTCCCTCTATTCCATGATGTTGCCAAAGAACTAGGACCTTAGAGAACTCCCTGTTCCTGAGAACCTGAACCCTTCGGTCAATGATAGATATCGACCGCTCTGTGTAGGTCGCTTCAGGCTGAACTTCAATTTGTCTCAAGTCAACCATTGATCTCGGTCCTGACCTCGCCAATCTCAACATAGAGATGTGAAATGTCGGATGAACCCCAATTAACTCAGCATGTAACTCTAAGTGATGTGCGACACTGCCCACTCGTGCTGCGACCCTGGTCTAATATATCTTAGTGCTAGTCTCTCATTAACCCAAAATCTCTGCTGACCCTTCCAAGGTGAAACGTTCAAATATGCCATGTCACCCCCCCTCATAGCTCTGACCCTCGTGATACCTATCCGCGTATTTCTTCTATCCGTCATATGCGGCTCGTAATCTTTGACGAATCTATCTGATTTTCTCTATGTGATCAACAACTATCTGTGGCCCAACGGTCACTGTATCTTCCGGCTCTGCCTAACACGTAAGCGACTTGCAAGGCCACCTATACAATGCCTCAAACAGTGGCATCTTAATACAAGCTTAAGAGCTGTTATTGATGTAAACTCACATAAAGGTAGATAATCCTCCTATGAACCCCCAAACTGCAATATAAAAGCCCTGAGCATATCCTCCACAATCTGTATCAGTCGCTCTGACTGTCCGTCTGTTTGAGGATGGTAAGCCATACTAAACTGCAACCTAGTGCTAAACTACTCCTATATAGCCTCCTAGAGTCTTGAAGTCAACCTGGGATATCTATCCAATACAATAGAAACTGACACCCCATGCAATCTAATAATCTCCCGCTCAAACAATAATGCTCAGCTGTCGGAACATGTATCTCATAGAAACTGTAATGAAGTGAGCTGATTTTGTCAGCCTGTCAATCACAACTTAAACTGCATTGTAATACTTTGATGTCTGCGTAGTCAACTAACAAAATTCATTGTGATGTGCTCCCATTTCCACTGTAGAGTGGGCAACGACTGTAATAGTCCACCAGGTCTCATGTGCTCAGCCTTCACCTGCTGGCAGATGTGAAAACTCCTGACATATGCTCCCACGTCAGCCTTCATCCCTAGCCACCGAATAGTCGCCTCTAGTCATGATACATCTAGGTTCGATCAAGATGAACTGTATAGTGAGACTGATGTGCATCCTCCAGAATCTCCTGATCTGCAGGTATCTACAACCTCCCTCAGTGCCTCAAGCACCGATCCGTCGTCTTTACCTGATCAGTACACTTCAGATTTCGAGCCAGACCGCTGAACTCCTCCTATAGCCCATTAGCTCTCGACACTCGGCAACCTGCTTAATAGATACAGTCGGAACTTTCGTTTGACAACCAATGTGCTCCTCAGCTGTCGTAGATATCTCCATCATGTATATAAATGATGTCGCCTGCAATAAGCCATTCTCGTATGTCATACGTCTCAAAATGGTTTGATTATCAATTTTGCTCTTGCTCGATGCGTTAGCTACTACTTTCGCTTTCCTAAGGTGGTAATCAATAGCGAAGTCGTAGTCCTTCATTAGTTCAAGCGATCTCCTTTGACGCATGTTCAAATCTTTATGAGTAAAGATTGTCAGACCTTACCTCATTAGGGCATCTGACCAGCCTAGATTACCTTAATCCTTTGATAATCTAGCAGCCTTAAACTCTCCATCAATAGATAATTAAGATTAAGATCGTGTACTTATTAATTTATTTAACTTTATTAACCACAAATAATTCTAAACAGAATCTTAAACTTTAAAGTTCCGTAAAAATTGATTATATAATCCTTAAAATCTTATAAAAAAATTTCGACAGCATTTCCTCTATTTCTAAGCATACACCGGAAATCCCGGCCTTCAAAAATCTTCAAGAAAACCTGCTCAACTTTGGTGGAAATGCCGAAGGACTTACAATCCACCCATAAGAAATATATATTGCATAAACTAAATTATATATTCATTCTAACTTTATTTAAAGTATCAAAACTTTAAACTAACATTACTTTAACTCAAAAATTATCTCAACTCACTCGAAAACCATTCCAACCATTCCAAAGGAAATCCTAATCACACTCAAACTCAAAACCCCATTTATACAATATATTATATTAAAAAATAATACATACAGAGAATTAAGAACTAAGCAAGTCACATACAATTGAAAAGCTTTCCCTTTCCCTTGTCGCCACTAGAACCTGTCATTATCCAATTATAAAAATTGAAAATTTCAGATAAATAAGTCCCACACTATCCAGTACACCTGTAATAATCAAATGCATACTAATTCAAGGAATTTAAACGAAGAATATAATCCAAGGAATTTAAATATAACCATGAATCCATCCCCTTTTTGTTATCCGACCGCAATTAGATAATGTTCTTCGAAAGTGGTAAGTAAACAATAATAAAGACTCGTGTGTGGGGAGATTAACTAAACGAGCCTCATTCCTCTAGACTCTAGGAGAATGATCTGGCTTAACGTGATCTCATAATAACCACGTAATGGAAAATATCAGTGACTCCAACCCCTCAAGCATGATATAGTGTTATATAACCACGGTATAGTCTACATTATAAGGAATCTCGTAACGTCTTATCCTCCCAAAACGTGTATGCATGTACAAAAAAATGCAATATCAAGAATCAATGCAATTTATACAAAATTATAATAATACAATATAAAGGTTACTATGAGATTTACTTAACCTTACAAATAACCAACTTCGAGCTTAATATTTGGGGTTCTCGGAGTGTCGGATCACCTTGAAAATGGTTCTAATAGCTTCCCTGTATACTTAATTATACTATGGGTCAAGCTTCAAGTGAAACCATATCACGAAACCCAATGAAAATTGCGATCAAAATACGCTTGAGAACAATTTCTAAAAATATTAATTTATATAACTACTTCAACTAGCCAACTTGGGTAGCTTTTTAACCTTGAAAACCTCAATACTTGTCATGATGACTTAAAAGGAACTTGTAGTGCTCATGTCCTACTTTCCATAAAGTCCAAGAACACCCAAATCAGATCACCGATAGTGAAGTTATGAGTTTCCCCAATGGACTGTCAATTAGGCAAACTTTATTTATTTTGAACTGAAAAACTTCTCCAAGTCGATATTTTCGCAATTAAGTCCTCAAAACTCGACAATAAACACCATGAAACCACTCGATATCAACACTAAAATATTCTCACAGCCCGTGGAGTCAAATTGGATCAAAATCATTAATTCATTCATCCATAAACCCAATGTAAATCAATATCAACTATAAAACATCTTAAAAATAGTTATCAACAGAATTGCGTTAGTTCAACTCATCATAATCCTAACCCAAGGCAGTGGGGTTTATACCAAATTAATCCAAATCAACCCAATATACCAATTAACAACAATTTTTACCAATTTCTATTGAAACCCCGCGAAAGAAATTCAAAAATTGTGAGAATTCAAAATGAATTGTAGAAAAATGTATGACATTGAGAATTTACCAAATTGCGGGCCGAATACCTCATTTCTACAGTGGAAATTTAGCTCGAATTGACCATTTCGCGATGCTCAACAGTGTTGCGGAAAAAAACCTGGTGAAAATTCGACGTAGGGAGCTCAACGAGTGAAAGAATCGGCGGAGAGAGTTTAGGGATTGAACGTATAAAACGTTCTGTTGAAATGAATCGATTGATTTGTTTTGTTTGTTTTTTTTTGATATATTTATATATAAACCATCAGCCGTTTGTAAGCAACTTAATTTCTTTTTATTTATTAATTCCCGAAATCCCTATTTTGACGTGTTTTGACTTTCGGTGTTCGTTTTCAATCCGATTTTTCGTCGAATCGAGCTAAACTCTCGACAAAATAGTTCAATTCCTTAAAATGTCCAAAACACTGGTTTTGGCCATGCCAAAACCCAAAAAAATCATAACTTTGTTCATGACATACTAAAATCTTATGGACCAATTCTTTTGCCATACTTAACCAAACTTGCACCAATTTGAACATAATCTCAACCTCGACCACTGTCAACCGACACAAAACTCGAAATAAGATCTTACACAAACTTCATCTCATTTCACACTACATCTGATCTCGACTTACACGCTAATCGAGATGTGTATACACCTCACCAACAACTACCAAATCGTCCATTATTTACTTCCTCGATGATCACGCTACGCGTATCTTGAGGCTAATCCAATGTATACTTTTATTTGGTTTTAAACTATAATATTCATTTATATATATAAACTATATTATATATAAATATATACACACCTGTATATTTTCGCGGCTATAAATTTGCCACGAGCGCCAATGACCAACCTCGGGCTTGCACACTATTGTATATCTCATACGTGTCACCCTCGACCCCGCGTGTCACTAGGTGCCCACCAATTTATTTATTATTTTATTAAATTTCGTGATTATCTCTTTAGTTTACATCCAAATAAAACTCCGAAAAATATCCCAATTTTGCCAAAAGTTAGAGAATTTACCAAAATGCTCCACAACTTTCAAACAACTGATCTCGCACACAAATCAAGGTGTGGGGCCCACGTCGGCTCGTTAAGTCCGTTTAAATATAGAAATTCAAATTTGTTGCTTAAATTTAATTATTTTCTTTTGTGAATTTCGAAACGATAGTTTAGGTTAACATTTTAATTATCTCAGCACCCGTTTCGACATGTATCTCGAGACAAAACCCCTAAATTACCAAAATTAGAGAAAATTCTCCAACGCCTTCCGAAACTCACGGACATCGCGTATACAATCCACTTGACCATATTTCACATCGAAATAGTGTACAATACATATAAATGGCACACAACACATAAAAGTAATTAATCACTACAAAAGAATATTGGATTAGGGACGGGGAAACCCGTCGCTAATCCGGTGTTTCCCGTGTTAGCGATGGAAAAACCCGTCGCAAACCTGGTTGTCGCTAAAAATTTTAGCGACGGTGTGTCAGGTTTGACGACGGGCTCCGGTCGCTAATCCCGTCGCCATCTCGCGTCACAATTATGCCACGTGGGTTTGGTCGAAACTCATTTGACCATGCCACTTGGATAATTAGCAACGGGGGCTTGTCGCTAAAACCCTATCGTTGATTGTCCACGTGGTTCGTTGGCCACCACGTAGATTGGGGGTTAGCGACGGGGCCGTCGCTAACCCCGTCGCTAAATTGGCTAATTTTTTTTTAAGTTTTATATTATATATATTATATATAATATTTAATATTTAATATTGAAAAACTTAAAATTAAATATTTGAAATATAATTAATTTATAAAAAGTAAATATTAAAAACTTTATTAAAATTTATTAAATTTTAAATGAAATTAAATGTAAATATTTAAAATATTTAACTATTATATATTTTTTATATAAATGTAAAAACTCATATATAATATTCAAAATTTTTATGAAATTTCTTAAATTCAATTAAAATTAAATTTTAAATGAAATGTTTGAAAATAATATTATTTATAAATAATATTTAAATTTTAAAATTCTTTATAAAACTTTATTAAAAATTATTATTAAAATAATATATTTTAATCTATACTATATAATTTATTCGAAATAACTATAAGGACGGGAAAATTAAAGGAAATTAAAGTTAATAACTGAAGTCCATTAACCAAAATGAATTAAATACAACAAAAAAGTTAATTACAAGTATGAAAATGTAGAAAGCAAGATATGAACAACCTAAGGCTAAATATACAAGGAAGTCAACTCAATCGTCGAGATCATCGTCGGTCTCTGAGTCATCAGCTGGAACATCTCTCGGAGGTGCCAGTGCGAATGAAATCCCAAGTCTGTCCATAAGAGCCTGCTCAATGCGATTGAACTGGCCTTGGACCTCTCGCAATTGATCTTGGGTTAAAGTGTTATCCTGCATAACCCGAAGAATGTGTGTCTGCATCGCTTGGAAGTCCCTCCGCAAAAGCTCGACGGGCTCATTAGGAGAAGAAATAGGCCGAGAAGATCCAGTTCCATCTCCACCTCCAGCTCCTCCAGCTGTAGCGTGTCTGCGCCGTGACCCCGACGATATCCACCATAGTCCATATGTCCGTCCTTTTTCGTCACGCTCAACGACGGACAAATATAGCTTGGTCTCATCTATCGGGGTGTCAGGCTGCGACTGTGTCAGCTCAATCCGCCTACGCTGGATCGCCGTCTAAATTAAGAATTTAAAACATTTACACGTCATTAATACCTATCATTAATTAACTAAACGAAATTTAAAAGAAAAACTATTTACTTACGACAATCTTCTCTACTCTCGAATCGAGGAAAATTACGGCATCATGATCTTTCGTATGGAAGTATAGGCATAAATCCAAAGCAGTTGGAGGTCGACCCAACTTCTCCGCCTACAAAACATATATTTAAAGATGATTAAGATTGAGACTAAATCCATGTATATTGTATATATAAACTTATTGTAATATAACTTACCAGCTTCTTTGTGTGCTCATAAATGGATATTGAGCCACCAGTATGCACTGCGATCCCTGTACCGGGTCCCCCTGTCTCAGTTCTTCGATTTTTACTTGCTATATCTGATTTCTTCTTAAAATCAGGGGTGGACTACATCTTCTTATAGTAGTCGAAGATCTCAGTAGAAACATGCGCATGTTTCTTATCTTTGGAGCACATTTTGCTAATAAAATCAGCGTACCGAGTGACAATTTGCCTATCGTACGCCTCTCTAATAGCTGCGTCATCCGATGGCTCCCAGTCGAATGACAACTATAGGCAAAAAGTAATAAGATTTTAAATTTATCTATAAATACTTTTCAATTATTGTTTGTAAATCTTATGTAAATGAAACAACATTAACTTAAACAACTTTACCTTCCATTGATTCCGGTAAATATCTCGCATGTGCTGCGGGACATGCTCACAAGAATAACCGTCCTTGTGCAGGGAGTGTTTGGATGCCCTAATCATCTCCCAGGCAGCTTTGTCAGACGGGTGTAGTTTTTGTCCACTAAATTGAAAACGAGGCGTTAAACCAAGTTTATAAGAAATAAGTAAATGTAAAACTTTGTACGTATACTTACTATCTGTCATCTTTCACGACCAATAATATCCACCTTGAGGGCTTCGTCGCCGTCCACGTGGGGCCATACCTATGGACGATTCGTTTGAACGATGTGCCGAAGAACTCGGTCGCTGCTCGACTGGCTGACCCCGAGAGGGCAAGACATGCAAATCATGATGGAGCGGTGGTGGGACTGTATGGTGGTCGTGCGTACGATCATGAAGATGTGAGGGAGATGCTGATCCCCCTAATGAAAAAGTAGGCCTGACACCTGGCCTAAACATACCACGACTATCAACGGGTGGAGTGGGTAGAGAGGAAAGTAAAGTGGAATACATTTGCATAGAGGTGGGATCATCACAAAAACAGATGACAAAGACATGAAAGATGTAGATGGATGTGATGGATGTGCATAATATGGGGGAGGCGTCTGATGGAGAAATGGGGTCTGCTAAGTAGGGTGGTATGGGTACGAATGAAATGGGGTATGCTAAGAAGGGTGGTATGGGTATGGATGCAGACTCTAATGACCTTGACTAGTCTGTGTAGGTGGAGTACCATCATCATGAGAACGACGCTGTGATCCATCCGATCGTCGATCTCTAGTAGCGCTGAATCGTCCGCTGGATCGACTACCAGATCATCCACCGGAGCCCTCACCGAAGATGAGGCGTAACTTCTACCTGACGACATAACTTTATAAAAAAATAAATAAAGACTAAGTTAGAATTTTGAGTTGAACCTCCAACATTTGAAATATTACGTAACAAGTAAAAAATATAATTGCATCATTTAACAATTGAATAAGATAGTATCATGGTTCGTCGTCACTGTCCTCATCATTCGATGAAAACTCGGAGTTATCGCTTTTATTGTCTTTTTCGTCGACGTCTGACATGTGTGCGCCACTAGGATCAGCTAGCAAAATTGGAACATTGTTGCCAATATCGACCTCAGTATCATGTTTAGGTAGTTGCTCCTGAAAAACGTCTTGTTCTATAGGCGCACTGTCAATGTTTTCGACTAAGTTTTGTTGAATCTCGGTTGAAGTCTGCACGTAGCTTGCCAATTGGTCTCCACATTTCTTACACTTGGGTATGAAAGAAAGTACACCTGACTAGCTTGCATGGCTAGTATGAAAGGCTTGTACTTGTTTAATCACAAATTTTGATGTACATCGATGATTTTTAAGGATCGGTGAACTCTTGTCCCAACATTGATCGTGGGATCAAACCATTGACACTTGAACAACACAGTACGTAGGAATCCACCATATTCAATTTCAATCACTTCTTCTAATTGCCCGTAAAAGTCATTGTCACATTGTGCGTAATTCGTGCCCCTAACGCACACCCCGCTACTACACATATCTTTGTTTGAGCGATGCGACACGGTCTGAAATTTCTAGCCATTAACAAGATACACGTGGTATATGGTGCAAAGTCGACTAGGGCCGTATGACAACATTTGAAGTGTTGTATCTTGAATAGATGACGGAGCCTATCGCCAAAAATGTTTCATTCATAAACTTCAATTTCAAATAAACAACAAAAATAAAGAATTATTTTAATATCCGCGTACAAATGACTTACGAATTGTTGAAACCAACTTGAGAAGTGTTTCTTAAGCTGTTCATCGATGGCATTTTGTGTAATATTTACGTGTTTGTAACGCAATTCCGATACGTACATCCTAACAGGAGAATTGAAGAATGTAAGGATTGCGATTGAATAAATTTAAGATAATAATTAAGATTAAAGCATACCTAATGAATGGAGCGACCTCGGGACAATTTAACAAGATATATGAGTGTGTGGCGTTACACTTATCATCCGTGAGATAACGCTTCTTTGATCTCCCATAGGCCCGACCCGGGTGGGTGAATATTGAGAATTTGCCATTAAAACTTTGAGTTGGTCCGACTCCACCATCGTAATTGCGGGGCGGACGGTTGTGCGAGGTGGAGACGTGTTCCTCAAAATAATAGGAACAAAATGCGGCAGCTTCTTCCACTAAGTAAGCATTGCATATTGAGCCCTCAACCCTTGCCTTATTCTTAACATTATTTTTTAAATGTTTCAAGTACCTATATTTGTAGAAGTAAGTTAGTTAAAATGTATATGTTAGAGTGTGATATAAATTGTGTACGAGTCTAGTTGATTACCTTTCGAAAGGTTACAACCACCGAAATTGTACTGGGCCAGCAAGGATAGAGTCGTACACCAAATGGATAGGGATATGCTCCATTAAGTGGAAAAAACTTGGCAGAAATATCTTTTCCAACTTACACAATATCTTGGGAATGTTTTCATGCATAAGCTGAAGATTCTCAACATTTAAATTTTTAGCAGTTAAATCTCTGAAGAAAATGTTTAACTCGCTAATTGCAATCCATATGTCATCCTCTTGGAGATCTCAAAAAACAATCGACAACAATCGTTGCATGAAAACATGACAATCGTGGCTTTTAATCCTAAACATCTTCAACTTCTTAGAATCTACGCAGCGACCGATGTTAGACGTGTAACCATCAAGGAAGTTCAATTCCTTAATCCACTTACACAACGCTTGTTTTCTTCGTTTTTCTAGCGCATATCGTGCCTTGAGATATTTCTTAGAAATTGGATCATAATGAAGCTCTGGAAGATTACAAATCTCCTTTATGTCTTCCCTAGACTTTGCGTTATCTTTCGTCTTCCCCGGTACACTCATGATTTTGTTCAAAATATTTTCAAAGACATTTTTTTTCAATGTGCATCACGTCTAAGTTGTGTCTGATAAGGCTCATCTTCCAATAAGGCAAGTCCCACAGTATGATTCATTTTCTCCACCTGCTAATCCTCGAGACTTCGTTGTTTATTGCATCTGATCCCAATTCAATGACTTTCATCATCCCTAAAGCTTCAATTTCTTGCAAGATATATTCACCTAATTTATTAGCTGGAGGCTTGTCGGTTACGATTCTATCTCTGCAAAAACTAGACTTGTTTTTCCGCTCCTTCGAATATCACGACAAGAAACGTCGATGACAATCGAACCAACTCGCTTTCCCTCCGAACCTCAACTGGAAAGCGTCGGTATCTTCCATGCAATAAGGACAAGCATTCCCCCCATGCGTGCTCCATCCCGACAGCATGCTGTCTGCAGGAAAGTCGCTAACAATCTACATAAGTGCAACGCGCATTTGAAAGTTTGTCTAAGTCGATACGTCGTAGGTAGGCACTCCGTCATACCACAAATCTTGCAATTCTTTCACCAACGGTTGGAGAAACACATCAATTTTTTGCGACATATTAGTTGGCCAAGGTACAATTACTGTTAAGAACAACACTTCTTTCTTCATATACATCAAGGGAAGGAAGTTATACGGTGTTAGAACCACCGGCCACGAAGAGTACGGTTTGCTGGTCATTCCGAAAGGTTGAAACCCATCAGTGCATAAGCCAAGTCGAACATTACAAACATCAGAGCTAAATGTAAGGTTCATTTGATTGAAGTGGTTCCATGCCAAGGAATAAGAGCAATGCTGCATATTGCCCTCTTCTCTGACGTGTTCTGCGTGCCGCCACATGTGTTTCGCAGTATCTTTCGAGGCTTACAAAAATTTGAGATGAGGCGCCAAAGGGAAGTAAAACATTGTCCTATGTGGCCATTTGTTAGAGTTAAACCTAAATTCTCCGCAAAATTTACAAGATGTAAGCTCGGAGTCGAGCTCCCAATAAAGCATGCATAAATTGGGACAACAGTCAATTCACTCATATGGGAGACCCAAGAAGTGCATCTAACCCTTACATTTGTAAAAGCTATCTATCAAACAATTGTCTTAAGGCAACATGTCTTTACATACTTGTAAAATCTCATCGAATGTTTGCTCCGAAATATGATGATTTGACTTTATCGTCAATAAACATGCCATTGCTAAGAGTTTAGTCATCTTCTCGCATCCCGGCCAAAACGGTTGATTCGCCGCGTCAATCATTTCGAAGAAATGCTTCGCTTCAGGGTTTGGCTCCTCTTCGTGGTTCCGATCGAAACTAGGGCCCACAACGTCATGTATTATATGATGATATGATGTCGGATATGATGCGGTCCAACAATAGTAATCGTGAACGAATCCACCTCTCACTAGATGAAGCTCTATTGTATCTACATCGTAGTATTTTTCGTTGCGACATTTTCGACAAGGACATCGAATTTTCGCTTCGTTCAAGTAAGTGGTGCAGTGTTGCATAGCAAATTTTATAAATTCCTTCACGCCATCCACAAAATCTAAACTAATGTAACCACCTTCAATACGGTTGTACATCCAATCTCGAGACACAAACATCTCGAAAGACCTAAATAACCCCAATTGAATACACGTACACATCCATCACTATATAAATTTTAGTCGAGTTTTAATCGGAATTAGTCGAATCGATTGCATTTGCACATACTTTGCGTAATATATTTTATACATTTTAGTCGATTGTTTACCGTAATTAGTCGCATTGGTTGCAATATATGCACATACTTTTGCGCAATTTTGCCTAATTTTTAATTTTTCCTTTGAAATTTTAAATTTTACTTCCATATTTGCAGTTTATAATTTTATTTTGTCTCATTTATATGTATATATCTCGTATATAAGCATTGTTATATAAATATTATTTGGTTCAACCAATTCTAATTTCCTTATTATAGTTAAATTACTTTTAACTACTCTATATTTATTTATAGTATAATATATTATACTCTTCTATTTTTGTCCTAATCGAAAGTTAATTTCTCCAATAAATTTGCATTATTTTATTAAATTTTTATCAGTACAATTTAACGTATTATTATTTCATTTAGCTTGTAACTTCATACTTATTTTAATTTCAACTTAACATGATTTATATATATATGAATACCAATCCTCCATACCTATATTATATATATATCGTATGTAAACGTTGTTATATAAATATTATTTTGTTCAACCAATTACGAATTTCTTTATTATAGTTAAATTGCTTTTAACTACTCAATATTTATTTATAGTATAATATATTATAGGTACTCTTTTATTTTTGTCCCTAATCGAAATT
Source organism: Stephania cephalantha (assembly GCA_039657325.1). NCBI lineage: Eukaryota > Viridiplantae > Streptophyta > Magnoliopsida > Ranunculales > Menispermaceae > Stephania > Stephania cephalantha. The sequence continues at coordinate 7,698,275 of CM077573.1, read as the reverse complement.
TAATTTGTCCAATGAATTTGTATCGTTTAATTAACTTTATACTTAAAGTTGTTTCAACTTAACATAATTTCTTTATTATAGTTAAATAGATTTTAATTTGATTTTTAAATTAGTGTAAAAGACAATTAAATAATAGTTTAATGGAGATATTTGAAATTCAACTAATTTAATACTAAAACATTACAAAAGAAGTACATATATATCAATACTAAAAAATCATACAATAAACATCACAAATAAAAAAAAATTAAATTCAAATCACAAGCATGCATTTTGTTTGTCACAAAAATAAAGAAATAATAAATATCAACATACATAATTTATTGCAACATTTTGATCAATTTAACAAATTTTATTCACCTAAAAATACATGAAATACAAATTTAATTTTCCAAAATTTTATTCCAACATAAAATAAAAAATTACAAGTTTTTAATCAAACCATTACATTTTTAAATTTAACATACATATATTTACAAAATTTATTCCAAATTTTCATTCTAACATAAAATACAAAAAACCCTATTTTTTCATAGAAAATACAAATTATCACATAAATTAAAAGATTTCACAAAAAATTATTTTGAATTAACTTAAATAACAAAATATATAAATAAATCAACTATCAAAAACAGAATATATAAAATAAATAAGAAATTATACATAAATCCCAAATCAAGAAGGAGATGGGAGTCGGGCGGCTGTGACGAAGCGGAGGCGGGGCGGCCGGCCGAGGCGAGGCGGAGGCAGATCGGCGGGGTGGCCGAGGCGGAGGAAGAGGAAAAGGATAGGAAAGAGTCACGATAAGGGAGATGATCACAGTGAAGGAGAGGATCGAGAGGAGATCGAAGAGCAGGAGATGAGATCGAGCTCGATGAAAACTAGAGAGGAAGAGATAGGGTTTTGGTCTGGATCTTATTTTTCGATTAGCGACGTGAATAACGACGTGGTAGCCCCGTCGCTATTTTCACACGTGGCCCCCTCGTTTCTGGCCACGTGGCATTCTCTTCGCCACGTGGCCGAGAAAAATTGGTCTTGGGCGGGAGTTTTCCCGCCCAGAAAATAGCGACGGGGGGCCGTCGCTACCTTCATCGCTATTGGTATGCATTTTTTGTAGTGAATATTAAATTTTACGATATCCGATCCGTAACACATGAGTCCCACCTCGGATACCTAAATCACAAATTTAATCCGAAAATATTTAATTAGCCGCCTAATCAAGTTTATAAAATTTTCGGATGTCAGAATCTTCCCAACTAATAAAAAATTTCGTCTTCGAAATTTAGACTTACAGGTTACTAAATCAAAAGAGATATGAGAAAATAATCTTTCATATACAACTCTTTTAATTCGAACCTGTAAAACCATTTTCGAGGTGAATCGTTAAGTGGACCCAATCACTTTCGTTATATTCAACAACACGGTGGTAGAGATCATAACCATTTTTACTTTTTATTTTCCAAATCCTCAGTTTAATGAAAAATTATCTTCATTACCTTGACAATCTTGGCAATTTGTGAATTTTTGATGAGTTAAACAATCAACTTTGTGGAATATCCGATAACCTTCATTTCTCATCTCATACCTTGAATCTCATTCTACAATCAACACATAGCAAGACCAAGCATATTTTTCTTTTCATAACACAATTCTCATTCTAACATAAATACTATTATACAAACCGTTGATAATTCTTTCCATATCCACCCAAACTCTAGTACACATTCCAGTTTACTTTCTTATCACTAATCATCCTTTTTTTATTTCAATTATCAGTGGACTAACTCTTAGACTATAATCAATCTAAAATTACATATTTATGCAAATAATATTTATACACAACATTAGATACTAAGTAGAGTCGCGTGTCGATCTGATCCATCACCATTCCAGCATTTCCCACTAGAAACCTAGAATTACATAATTCATCTCATGGCTATAGATCTCATAAACATATGTCATCCCATGACAAGAGATCTCAAATTCTTAATCCTATCAAAAATAGAAACCTGACACATCGTGCAACTCTCACTCATTCTTTAAATGTCTACTCATAATATTATTTATATTGTGGACTAGAAAGCAATTTCAAATTCCAACTCATCACTCAAGTCGCCTAACTTCTTCCTTGATTGATTAGAAAATTATCGACGTTTCTAACTTCATCAAATCATTCTCTAATGATGAGTTCATCAAGAACCTCATTCGTTTCACTTAACTAAAACCTCTCACAAACCCACGTCTTAATCACTTATCATTCACCAACTTCTCTCATTACCTGATAAAAACAGTTATTATTAACTTGAGTAAACATGTGTTTCTAAACAGAGATATCAACATATTCGATGATTATAATCTCATAGTATAACTTTTAAACTTGTATCGCATAAAAGTTTATAAATATGTTATCTTTTTTTCATTTTTACTCAATTATAATTGAAGAATATTCAATTCTTCAAACATATCAAGTAAGATACATTGTACTTTATTCAATATTTCCAACCTAACAGATAATAAAAACTAACTGGTTGAGCTGTAAGTCACACATTTTTCTTCATTTCATTTATATATTCACCAACATACAAGTATCTTACCTCATCTCCAATTTATAATAACTAGTGCTTTAAACTTCACCACTGACTAATCAAGTAGTGTAGCACTACAATTGAACCAATATACAAACATATTCACTGATATTAGTTGTACATTACTTTAGTTCAAAACTTTCAACATTCGGAGTTTGACTCATTGTAAGATCTTTGTAAATATATATTAAGTTCCATCAAACTTTTAGTTTGATATTCTAATTTGATCAGGACTCGTTAGCCTGAAATCTTCATTTTTCATACTAATGTGAGAATATATTGACCATTTAGTTGCCTATACTTCAGCTTTCCAATTGACTCAGACGAAACTTCATAGACTCTTTTATACTGACAATCATCAATTCATTCGATTATTCAAAGATGGGTGGATGTGTCACACCGATCTTCTACACTGTGAATGAATCGTGATTATGAAACGGAGTTACTTCAACTTTTGGTCATGCATAACTACTCCAGTGTCTTACCTTAACTAAAGGAGTCCGTCCGTGTCACTTCCAACAATCACAAGTCATCTCAACATCTCATTTTCTTTTATACATTGAGTCTATTCCATTCAATTTTTGTCAATCTTAGCTATTCTGACATTGATCTTGATTTTTGCCCCTTTATAAACGTACCACGACTTTCGCTCAACAACCAAGCCACTTACTGCTCCTTAATCTTGACTTAAAAAACCAATTTATATATCTTCTCTTTTCAAACACTTAGCTAAGGATGGTACGAATTCCTATTATATGAATCGAAGTCTTCCTTAGCTAATCTTAATTCGAAATAGAGAAATTTTATGACTTAAACAGTTAAACTATTTGTTATTGGCTTACGTTATTTCCATTAGTCTCAAATATCTCGACTTTTTCCTTTTTCTCAAAAAGAGATTCAATATTTTTCAAGAGACCATATAAGACAACTTTGTATCCTATCATTCATCAAATTACATTTGATGAATTTACCTTTCCATTATTATTCAACTGAAGAAATAGAAGAATTTGAATTTTCAAACTTTGATTATCTTAATGACTACTCAGACATTTAAAAGATGCTATTTTAATCATTTAATTCATATCAATAAGAATTCTTGCAATATATGAGTTCATACTGAAGTCCTATACAACTCACTTACTTATACTCAATCAGTACATCTATATCTTCATTGGTTATTTTTTAAGTCGCAGTGATAATCATTACTTAATTTGATTAGAAGTGACTATTGGGTACTTTGAATCTCAAAACACAATCACTTGTGTTGATGTTTAATAGCTAATTCAAGCTATTATTAGACCATTTTCCTCAAAACCTTAGCTTCTAACACGTTGATCTTATCACTACAGTTTTCATTTGCAAGTCAAAATTTCACTGATCTTTGTTTCATAACAACACCTTATCGGGTGTTAACAAAGATTACTTCTAACTCATGTATTTCCATTCATTTTATCAGTTCTTTATTCATCGCATAGAACCATAGTACTTAACATCACTTATAGATAAGTAACTTGAGTAGTAAACAATCAAAATCTTCATTACTTCTATATAGAAGTCGATTGATTGTTTTAAACCATGATTCTATTTTATTTTTCACTGACATTTTGTTTTGAAAAGGGGATAATACTTTACTTCAAATGTAACAGCCCATTTTATTAATGTCGTTATTCATCTCATAATTTCAGACATGGATGCCAGCTCTGATCCACATGGATGCTACGGGTAGGCTAGGACACACGTCGACCTAAGTACACTAGTTAATTTTACGTTGGATTTGCTTATTTGCGATGCATTTCATAAACTTATTTATTAATACATCGCATGTGTGTATGTTGAATAGCGATATCGTGTGAGGGTGTGTGACGGGTAGTCGTCTCGAAGTGTGTGTCAACGCGAGTATCGAGAGGCAAAGTACGGGTACACTAGAAAAACTCAACAAACTTACATAAATATGACAAAGTTATTAAATTGAAGTGGGTAATGTATCCATAGGCTAACTATATTGAAATTTCAATAATAGACTATGACACACCTTGAAATACATGTCGAGATGCGGGGCAACGGATACCAGGCAGCCGAAGGTTAGTGGGACCATGAGTTGGTTAAATTAGATAAACAAAACACTAACCATATGGTTTTATAAGGCTTAATGTAATGTGAAATCAATTGAATAAGATAAGCCTATAGTTTACACTAAAAAATGAGGACCATGAGATGAATATCTAGTTGATCATAATGAGTAGTACTAGGAGATGAGTGTGCTATTGGAGTCATTAAAGGGTGTGTTAAAACATGTTTATACACCACAAGATAATCCTTAAGATACGTATCCACACTTGATCTTAATCAAATATATATACACATGACTTAGTAGATTATTGATTCAAACCACTCACACCATACATGAAAAAACCAGAAAAACCAAAGGAAAAGAAGGATTTCAAGCTGAGATTCAACACCTTAGAAACCAATTTCAAGAGCTCAAACCAAGGTAAGCATCATCTTCATTTCCTCCACTCTCCCATGAACCCATTTTTGATTGAATTGAGTGAATTCGGGTTTGATGGTTAAACTTCTGATTTTGGGTTAAAATGTGATGAATTACATGTTGTTAGATTATATTGATAGGGAATTTATCATTGGTTTAACTAGATTTGATGATGTTGATGAAATTAGGAAGTTGTGTTGAATGCATGAATTTGGAGAATTTGGGTTAAAATTGATGTTCTAGAGTGTGCTAGATGTTGTTTTGAAGTTAATATTGTATGTAAAACATGTTTAAACCAACAAGGTAGCCAATTGAGAGGAGAAAGAAATACATCTCTACTTGAGAATTATGTCCCAAATGACAGATAATGCGCTACCTGGAACGGTTAGCGTGTTAATCGTTCTGAGTTTCCAACTGTTCTTTGTCCTAAAGAACATTAGTGTGCTACATGAATCCCATAGTGCGCTACCATCACCTAGCGCGCTATGTGTACCCTTTAGCGCACTAACGACAGATTGAATATGGATTTAAAAGGCCGTTTTGTTGATTTTCTACTTAATACATGTCTAAACACTAGGAAATAACTCAAACATATAAAACTCGGACTTCAATGACTTGGGGGACTGTAGCTCAGTGTCGGGAGCTTATCGGGTTAGATACAGGAGTTCGAGGAGGTTGGAGAGCGGTTTGAGGTTTGTAAAATCCAACTGAAAACTCTGAGTATTTGATTCTGTTTTTTTATTTCATTTCCATCATTTTCTTGATGTTTCTACTACTCTATTCCGTTACTTGGACGTGGGTTGAGGTTACTCCCCCGAATTTTCTTGGTTGTGTGCTCATGATGCACTGGATTATAGTACGTGTGGTCCAGCCCTTAGTGAATGGTAACCTGAGCTTGCCCTTAGTGCACGTTTCAGTGATTCAGTTGATTTAGCCAGCACCGTGGGGAACCAAGTGTCGGGCCAGTTGGGTGCGACCACTGGTGGGAACGTAGTGACTCGAAGTACAGTCTAGTCCATCTGGAGCGAGCACACACATTTATTACCTTATCTGTTATCTATTCATGAGATGAGCCATTTACAGTTGCCTATTTATATTCCGCATGTTTACATGACAATATTTTTTGCATTTCATTTACTTTATTATGTGAATGCTCAGAGGGTTTCCTTGAGATTTTACTTACTGTACTTGTCATATGTATTGTTGTGATAATTGAGTGCAGATCCTAGTACCAGTAGGGGCAAGGGGATCTAAGCGACTACATTTGATTGCCCACCATCGAGGACCTACTCGTACGTGTTTTATTTTGATATTTTATATATTTTTGGTATTGGGAGACTTGTGATGATACAGTACATGTATATATACCCTATTTATGGTACTGTCGCTTATATACAGAGTACTTTTCCAAGTTTTCCACAATAGGATTTACTCTTATGAATAATGTTTACCATGCTAAATTACTTACCAAATGTATCAATTAAGGCTTCCGCTAATATATGTGTTAACTTGTAAGATACAACCTACTAGTATGGTTAGGCATTAGAATAAACATTTAAATACTTAAGAAGAATAAGTTAAGCAAATACTGATAATCCACTAACTAATTTGATAAAACACACATGGACACGAATTCTGAGACAAGAGGTGGACGGGCAGGTGGTGGACACGTGTAGTTGGGCTCATCTGGCAAGGAGTACACGGAGACACGTCACCCGGGCGGCAGGGCAGCCATATCAAATATTTTATTTTTTTTAGAAATCGATTTAGACAACTTGACTGACCCGATCACAATCTCATTATGATTTCTAAGTTAAGATTCAATTTTCTCTAATCACTTTTCATATTTACGTTTTCAATAATGTCTTTTTTTTTCCTTATTGAGACTGCTTACAGAAGCAACCCTCAATAGGTTATGAATTAAACTAATATTTTATAGAACAGGTCTTCCCGAGTTAATCATACAACCAGTACTAACCTTATTCTAAAACTCGAGATATCTGTATCTTGTGCTTCCCATAAATCCCAATTCATATTACGTTTTCCAAACGATTCTCAATCATTTGAAAGTTAATTTATGTCTATTTTAATGTTTTCTAGAGCGTTTAAAAATTGTAATAATTCGATACTTTCGATTTTCAAGAAATCCATGCTCAGTGTTTACATACACAAATCATTTGGACATCCTTTTAAACCAATTTTCTATTGGTTTCATAACTGATACTTTCATCGATTATATCACTACAGAATTACTTACATCACATTGGTGAATTCAGACTTCACAAGTCTATTTCATATCCATTTACGCTCAGTTTCGTTTCATAAGCTTATTCTATTTTTAATTATTCGTTTCTAATCTTACTTGTCGTATCTTACAAGTTAAGTATCGAACGGACAAAAAAAATAAACTTCCAATCGCATATCTCGTGATAATACATACATACAACATAAATATAGCATAATAATAAAAATTTTAAATTGTTTATCCATGTTCCATCGCGTTACTTCCCAACTAATCAAGCTCAATCACTCTTTTCTTCTCAACCAATGTTTTATCCATAATTGAGCCAAACATAGGCTCTGATACTAATATTGTTAGACCCCACCTTGTTAGGGCATCTGACCGACCTAGATTACCTTAATCTCCTGATAATCTAGCAGCTTTAACCTCTCCATCAATAGATAATTAAGATTAAGATATTGTACTTAATTTATTAACCACAAATGATTCTAAACAAAATCTCAAACTTTAAAGTTCCATAAAAATTAAATATATAATCCTTAAAATTTCGCAAAAGATTTTCGACAGCATCTCCTCTATTTCTAAGCCTACACCAGAAATCTCGGCCTTCAAAAAAATTCAACAAAACCTTCTCAGCTTTGGTGAAAATACCAAAGGACTCACAATCCACCCATAATAATATATATTGCATCAAATTTAAACTAACATTACTTTAACTCAAAAATTATCTCAACTTGTCCAAAAACCATTCCAGCCATTCTAAAGGAAATCCTAATCATACTCTAACCCAAAACCCTAATTATATAATATATTATATTAAAAAATAATACATACAGAGAGAAAAGAACTAAGCATATCACATACAGTCAGAAAGCTTTCCCTTTCCCTTGTCGCCGCTAGAACCTGTCATTATCCAATTATAAAAATTCGATAATGTTAGATAAGTAAATCCTACACTATCCAGTACACTTGTAATAATCAAATGTATATTAATATAAGGAATTTAAACAAAGAATTTAATCCAAGAAATCTAATTACAACCGTGAATCCATCCCATTTTTGTTATCCGACCACAATCAGATAACGTTCTCCAAAAATGGTAAGTAAACAATAATAAGGACTCATGCGCAGGGAAAATAACCAAATGAGTATTGTTCCTCTAGACTCTAGGAGTATGATATGGTTCAACGTGATCTCATGATAACCACGTGATGCAAAGTATCAGTGACTCCAGCCCCTCAAGCATAATATAGTGTTATATAACCACGATATAGTCTACATTATAAGGAGACTCGTAACGCCTTATCCTCCCAAACCATGTATGCATGTACAGAAAAAATGCAATATCAAGAATCAATGCAATTTATATGAAATTATAATCATACAATGTGAATGTTACTATGAGATTTACTTAACCTTACAAACAGCCAACTTCGAGCTTAATTTTCGGGGTTCCCGAAGCGTAGGATCACCTTGAAAATAGTTCCAACAGCTTCCCTGCATACCCTATTATATTATGGGTCAAGCTTCAAGTGAAACTATATGACGAAACCCAATGAAAATCGTGATTAAAATACGCTTGAGAACAGTTTCCAAAAATATTAATTTATATAACTGTTTCAACTAGCTTTCAACTAGCCAACTTGGGGTAACTTTTTAATCTTAAAAACCTCAATACTTGTCATGATAATCTAAAAGGAGCTTGTAGTACTCATATCCTACTTTCCATAGAGTCCAAGAACACTCAAATCGGATTACCGGTGGAGAAGTTATGAATTTCCCCCTATGACCTGTCAATTAAGCAAACTTTATTTATTTTGAACTGAAAAGCTTTTCCAAATCAATATTTTTGCAATTAAATCTTCAAAACTTGACAATAAATGCCATGAAACCACACGATACCAACACCAAAATATTTCCATAATCCGTGGAGTCAAATTGGATCAAAATCAATAATGAATTCATCCAGAAACCCAATGTAAATCAATATCAGCTATAAAATATCTCTAAAATAGTTATCAACTGAATTGCATTTGTTCAACTCATCAAGAACCTAACCCATGCTAGTGGGATTCATTCCAAACTGATCCAAATCAACCCATCATTCCAATTAACAACAATTCCTATCAATTTCTATCGAAACTCCACGAAAGAAATTGAAAATAGCAATAATTTAAAATGAAATGTGAAAAAATGTCGAGTATTGAAAATTTATGAAATTGCGGGCTGAATACCTTATTTTCACCTTGGAAATTTAGCTCGAATTGCCCGTGTCGCGATGCTCTATAATGTTGTGGAAAGAAACCGAGCGAAAATTGGAAAAAGGGAGCTCTGCAAGCGAAAAAATCGACGAAGAGAGTTTAGGAATGAAACATATAAAACATTCTGTTGAAATAAATCGATTGATTTGTTTGTTTTTTATATATATTTATATAAACCATCAGCTGTTTGTCTGTAGCTTAATTTCTTTTTATTTATTAATTCATGAAATCCCTATTTTGACGTGTTTTGACTTTCGGTGCTCATTTTCAATCCGATTTTTCATCAAATCAAGCTAAGCTCTTGACAAAATAGTCCAATTCCATAAAACGTCTAAAACACTCAAAAATCATAACTTTGTCGGCGACATACTATAGTCTTATGGATCAGCCCTCTTGCCATACTTAACTAAACTTGCACCAATTTGAAATTAATCTCAACCTTGACCACTGTCAATCGACACAAAATTTGAAATGAGATCTCGCACAAACTTCATCTCATTTCACACTATCTCCGATCTCGACTTACACGCAAGCGGAGGCAAGTATACATCTCACCAACAGCCACCAAATTGTCCATTATTTACTTCTTCAATGATTACGCTACGCGTATCTCGAGGCTAATCTAATGTATACTTTTATTTGATTTTAAACTATACTATTCATTTATATATTTATATGTATAAACTATATTATATATATAAATATACACACACCTATATATTTTCGAGGGTATAAATTTGCCACACGCACTAACAACCAACCTCGGGAGCGCACAATATTGTACATCCCACGCGTGTCACCCTCGAACCCTCGTGTCACTAGGTGCTCACTAATTTATTTATTATTTTATTAAATTTCGTGATTATCTCTTTAGTTTACGTCCAAATAAAACCCCAAAAAATACCTCAATTTCGCCAAAAGTTAGAGGATTTACCAAAACACTCCACAACTTTCAAACAACTGGTCTTGCACACAAATCGATGTGTGGGGCTCATGTCAGCTTGTTAAGTCCATTTAAATATATAAATTCAAATTTGTAACTTAAATTTTATTATTTTGTTTCGCGAATTTCAAAACGATAGTTTAGGTCAACATTTTAATTATCATGGCACCCATTTTAACACGTATCTCGAGATAAAACCCCTAAATTATCAAAATTTGAGATAACTCTCCAACACGTCGAAATAGTGTATAATAGATCAAATTGGCACATAACACAGTCATAACCTCCAGTTCAACTATCGGTGCAAATGCCTCCATCTCCTACTCTGTAGCTAGTCGACCCCTAGTGATATGTAGATTGGTCCTGGATCCAACTAATGAAAACTCTGGTATCCAAGGAATGCGAAACTCGAATCTCTTACAAAAACAATGTATCCGTGCATGATAGGGTGAAAACCAATCCATCCCGAGAAGAGCGTCAAACTCTAGGTACTCTAACACTAGGAGATCTGTCGGTAACTGATGTCCCTTAACCTCTATCATCATGTCTCTACATATCCGGTTACGATATATCTTATCCCGAGCGGCCGTACAGAGAACAAGGTGTATTTCTAATGTATGTGCAACTAATCCTAACTCTCCAACAATTCGCCCAATAATAAAGGATAAAGTACTACCAGAATGTGATATAACATGCATAGGTCTACCATAACTATGTAACGTACCCTCGATGAGCTAGTCTAGTCGCTCCGCCGTCAGGTTGTGCTATTGCATATGCCCTATCTCCAGCCTGATCTGGCTCTCGTCGCGGTGATGGTGGTTTCCTACAGTCTGCCTTCACATATCCCCACTACATCCATAGAGAACTGAAGTAAGTACCAAAATCGCTCCATGTACTGCATCAGCATCCGATTACCCTGTCTCAAGGTCAAAAACTCATATCTCAATCTTAACCTCACCTCTATAGGTATATACTAATCGTAAAACAACTCTCTAAACTCTTCCCATGTTGTTGGCTCTGGGTGTATAACCTGATACGTGGTCCATCAAACCGTTGTGTGACCTCTCAATCATGCTCTTGATAACTGCGCCTGAACACTCTCATCGTTCCTCATCAGTTTATGGAAATGCTGAAGGGATGCTATCCACTTCCTTGCTGCCTTAGGGTCACCATGTGACGACCCCTCTCCTAATCTAGGGCACCACCCAGCCTAATCCCGTAATTAAGCCCTAATCATATCCATGCAGGACTTAACTACGTATTAGTCAGCCTTTACAACCTAGACGCCTCTTTTCTCGTGTTCAGGATAAGTAATACACTAGTCCTACCAGTTTATAAAATTTAAAGTTACTTAAAACTTTTTATTAAATTGATTAATTAGCGAAAGTCTTATTGATTATGCAGAAGTAATTAGTAACTTATGCGGAAGCCATTTATAAAATCCTAAGTGTGGAAAACTAGGAAATGACATCACATATATAAAGTCCTCAACCCAATATACAACCTCATATAGTATCTGAAAGACATATATCATATACAATCAAAATACCAAAAGAAGACCTACAATCGATGCAGTGACACGCCGCGGGCTCAGGGATAATCGGCGATCTTTTCCTTGCCAGGCCTGCTGGTAGACGGCTCTGCACCCACCGTCATAAAAGGACGGTGAGTACAAGAATAAAATAGTAATCCCCGATGACAAGTTTAATTTGCATTTCCTAATATTCAAATGGTATTTAAAAGCATATAAATGGGAAAACTGGAAAAAAAATCATATGCGAGTAAATACCAGAGTTTAAACAAGTGATACTGACACTAGGCTAAGAAGTGGTGATTTAGGTCCGATAGGCAGTGAAACGTATCACTCCGACTCAATAATCATATAGCACAAGGGACTTTAAGCCAAGTGTTACCAGGGACTCTAACCCTGTTGTGTAGACCACCTCAGGGACTCTAACCCCGAGTGTCATACAGTATCAGGTAACATGCGTCGACATCCCCATGGACTCTAACCCCGTGAGTTGCGCACACCTCGATCGAGTACGGACCTAAATGCCAAAACTACTTTTTAAATTTCAAGAATACCGAGTATGGATTGTCAACGCATAGGCACATCTACACACCTAAACAAATAAGGAATACAAGTCCTCTTAAACATTTATAAGATATTCACTAGCCTAAAAGCATGCTATTTATCATTCAATTCACATTTAAAATAACAAGAATAAACATAGCATGTGATAGAATCAATTAATCAAATCAAATGAATGGATATCATGCAAAATAGATTCATCAAGTGAGCATAGACACAAAGAACACATAATATAAGAATACAAAGGCAAAATAGTCAAAAGGACTATGCAAGGACAACAATTAATAGAAATGAAATGTCAAGTAAAGTCCTAGCTTTACTGGCCTCCCGATACTCCAAATCTTGTATTCACTCTCCCGTACCCTTTTTCGTAGGTTCCTGAGTTTAGTGTCTCATTAATTCAAATATATTGGGTTTAAGCTCAATTTAGTGTGTTTATTGTGTATTCAAATTGGTTCAATAGACTAAATCAATCTTCCTAAATCAGCCCCTAAAGACTAAATTAAGTTTCAATTTCAGTCCTACATTTTCATGCACTTTTAGGCATGAAATGGTCCAAATATTGAAATCCTCAATAATAAAATTATTGTTGTTCTCTCTCTCTCTCTTAGCTTTCTGGAAAGGTTTAGTTTGCAAAATTACTATTAATCCGACCAGCGGATTTGGAAAATCTATTTCTCCCAATATATAGTTCCTAAAAATGTAATTTCTGGTTACAAAGCATAAAATATACCCAAATACAACACACTAAAAGATCAGCTCATTTGGATAAGAAGTCATGGAGTTATGCCCTTAACAAGTTTAGTTTCAAAACTTTCTTTTTTAATTCCAGCACCTACTTGTAGAGCATGTTTGGACATAAAAAATTTGAATCAAAATACCTTCAGTTAAGAAAAGTTATTCCCCTTTAAATTAGCTTTCAAATGCCACTGGTTTGGATCAATTTGGATCTAAAATGAGCAGATTATGACCAAATTACCTAGGTTGATTCCTAATACAACATGCAAAATTCTAGTTTTGGTGTTGCAACTTCAAAAATTCATGTCTTTATGATTTCAAAACCAAATTAAGAACTTCAATATAGATGGATTATCATCTTGAAATGAGAAATCCAAATATATAAATCAATTGCAAATACTCAATCATCTACCATCTGAAATTAGCCTAAAACCAGAGCTTGTTCTAATTTCAACTAAAAAGATGTGTACCTAGTTGATGTAGCACCTTAGCTTGAGAGTTTCTCACCAACTCTCATGGATTCCTTCAACACCTTGATGATTCATTCCTCTCCAGCAATTCCTTCTTCTTCTCCAACAAAAATGAATGAGTGATTTGGTTTGCATGCTGTTTGATCACTAATGTTATATATTAAGGTGATGTTCCTTCCTAGCATTTTATCTCCATGGATTTATGTATACCGAGGAATATCTAATGGTCCACCTCTTTCCATATATCCCACTACTCCCACTAACTCAACCTCAAGTGACACCATTTCGTTACTCACCTAGTTCCTAGATGTGTCAATGTGTATCTCTAGACCAATCATATGCTTTCCATTTAATTTACTCAACTATAGGCCTTTAATTTGATTTACATTAACAAACACAACCATAGGCTTATAAGTAATTCCTTATTTCATATTAGTATTAAATAAGACTTACCAAAATGCTAACTACCCGGTTCCCCGGCTCGCACGCTACTCGAGGCGCGTCCCCGCTCTCATCTCGATGTCTACAACTGTACAAACCGACTTAGTAAGTCTTCACAATACATAACACTAGGCATACATCAATAGAAAAATACAATATACCTCAGCCACATGCCTCGATCGGTGCACGTATCACGATGTAGGTCCCATGTCAAGGGTCGATGATCCTGATTAAGGAATTAAAACGAGGGTTAGAGATTTGGGCCGTGACACACTACCTTCATAGAAGAGTCCTGGCTGGAACTTCAGAAACTCTCTCAAAAGCTTCGACTCTCGGGCCAAGATGAATCCTGATGTAGTAGCAATAGTAGTGGTAGCAGTTGTCTAATATTTAGTAGTAGGATGAGGTTTAGGAGTCGGTGTCTCCAGTGGAACAAGACCGTTGTAGTTCTCTCTGCATATGCCTCTGTACTCACTTAACCAATGTTTGGGTAACAACAGGGGCAACGGCTGTCCCTGGGCGTGTCGTAACTACTACTGGGTCTCGAGGTGCTGTGACAGCTATAGCAACTGCTGTCAGTGCAGCAGTTTGATCCCGTAGTAACCGGAGTACCTCGGCCATCTGAGTCTCATGAGCTGAGAGTCGATCCTTTACGCTCGCCGTAACAGGGGGATCCCTAGCAACATTGCTAGTCTTTCCGGGCTCATGAGGCGTAGTCGACTGTCCGTCCATGATCTACATCGAGAAGTGTGCTCTGGATCAGCCTCGATATATATAAGTATATCATATATATAACAAAATATAAAACGTATATAGACTCTAACTCTAACCGCTTCACATATCTTCTCACCTAAAGTTCAAAGGCACTAACATCGGGTTTCCATATCTAAAATTTATTTATTAAATTTTATGCTCTTTCATTTAAATTTCCCAATTTCCTTGAATTCTCGCTCTGATACCAATTGTAGCGGCCCCGTGCCTTGAGGCCACCCCGGGGTGCCATCTTGTCGTGCGTTCATCACCCGATGGGCCCAGCTACACGTGTCTGGCACCTGCCCGTCCACCTCCTTTCTCAATTAATATTGCGTCTACAAGTGTGCTATCAATGTAGTTAGTTGACTAATCATGTTTTCTTAGGCTATTTTCGTAAGTATTTAAATATTCCTTAAGTTCAGTTGTTTGTAGTCTATTCGAGTCCTAGCCATGCTAGTGGTTTGTATTTTACAAGTTAACATTAATCGATGAAAGCCTTAATTTGATGCAAGTAATTATTAAACTAGCATGATAAACATTATTCGTAAGAGCGTGTCCTATTGTGGAAAACTCGAAAAAGTAATTTGTATATAGGCGACAATGCCAAAAAATAATGTATATATACAAATACAAGGTCAATCCAGTCTCCCAATACCCAAAATAATACAAAATATCAAAAATAAACACGTACTAGTAGGTCCTCGACGATAGGCAATCAGATGTAGTCACCTAGGATTCCTTTTCCCCTATTGGTATTAGGATATGCACTCAATCATCACAAAAAGACAGATGATGAGTCTAGTGAGTAAAATCCCAAGGAACCCCTTTGAGCATTCGTATAATAAAGTAAGGAAATGCAAGAAATATTGTTAAGTAAACATGCGAAATGTAAAGACAGGCAACTGTAATTGGCTCATCATATAAATAATTAACATATAAGCTAAAAAAATGTGTGTGTTCGCTCCAGATGGACTAGACTTTACTTTAGGTCACCAAGATCCCTTTGTTGGGTGCCCCCAATACTCTTTCACCTGGTCCCTAGCGGCGCTAGCCAAATCCATTAAGTCACCGACATGTGCACCAAGGCAGCTCGGGTTGTCATTCACCGAGGGCTAGACTCCACGTGCTACAATTTAGCGCATCATGAACACACAACCAGGAAATCCAGGGGAGTAAACTCAACCCACGTCCAAGTAATGAAATAGAGTAATAAAAACAGAGCAAGGAATGATAAATATGGAATAAAATCAGAATCAAATACTCAGAGTTCTTCAATTGGGTTTTACAAATCTTAAACCGCTCTCCGACCTCATCGGACTCTCGTATCCTACTCAACAAGCTCCCCGACACCGAGCTACGATCCCCTAAACCCCTGAAGTCCAATTTTATAATTTTAAGTTGTTTACAAGTGTTTAGATATGTATTAAGTTGGAAATGATCAAAACAACCCCTTAATGTTCAGGTTTCAACTGTCATTAGCATGCAGATGCTAGCGCGCTAGGTGGAGTTAGTGCGCCAGGGGATCTGTCTAGCATGCTATTGTTCTTTGTTTTGGAAAATAGTTGAGAGCCTAGACTAGTTAGCACGCTAACCAGCATTGTTAGCACGCTAATTGCTCTCAGTGACGAATTTTCAACTTGAGAATTTTGTCCTTCCCCTCCCAATTTAGCCAACCTAACCTGGTTTACACACTCTACACATCAAAGTGACTCCAAAACATCCTTTAAACCAATATCAGAACATCAAATATATAAACATTATCAAATTCATGCATTCACTAATTTTTCCAAAATTCACTAAAATCTCAATTCATGCTAAACCAGTTGTAACTTCTCGACAGAAATGGTCATTATACATATAATTCATCAAGTTTTCATCAAAAACCAAGGATCTAACCTTCAAATTTGAATCACACCAAAAGCACTCAAAATTAGATTTGTTGGAAATAGTAGAAGATGGAAAAAGAAGATTACCTCAATTTCAATCCTCAATTTGATCTCCAAAATGTTGAATTTCAGTTATGAATCAACTTTAAATCTTTGGTTTTGTTAGTGGAGATGAAATCTCCCACTCACTTGGTATAGATATGTTTGTCTTAATCAAGTGTGCTATGCGTATCTCGAGGATTATCTTATGGTCTCTATTCATGCTGTCCACACCTAACTTAATGACTCCAACAGCTCACTCATATCCTAGTTTCACTCCATAGGATCATCTTGATACCCATCTAGGGTCCACATTATTTACATCAAACTATAGGCTTTTCATTATTTGATTTATTGACATTAGATTAAGCCTCATTAAACCATATGGTTAGTGTTTCATTTACATAAATTAACCAACGTATGGTCCCACTAACCTTCAGCTACACGGTACCCGGTGTCTCGCATCTGGACACGCATTTTGAGGCACACCATAGCATATTATTTTAAATTAATTAACTTAGGCTATGGTTACTTTACCCATTTCATTTGATCAATTAGTCATATTAACGTGAATTAGTCGAGTTTCCTAGTGTAACCGTAATTCGCCTATCCGATAATCGCTTTGGCATGCATTTCGAGGCAACTATCCATCACACGGTCTCGTACGATATAACCATACGACCTACACACATGCGATGTATTTACAAATAAATTCTCAAAATGCATCACTAATAAGCAATTCAACACACAATTAACTAGTGTACCTAGGTCGACGTGTGTCCTAGCCTACCCACGACGTCCACATGGATCTTAGCTAACGTCTATATCTGAAATTATGAAATAAATAATGGAGTTAATTAAATGGGCCATTGCAATAGGCTATGACGTGCCTCAGAATGCGTGTAGAAACGTGAGGCGCCGAGTACCGGGTAGTCGAGGGTTGGTAAGACCATAAATTTACTAATAAAGAGTCTAAGTGTACGAACCATGATTAATAGTGTGGCTAAGTTAGCTAAATTAAATAATTAAATCAATCTTCCTATAGTTAGTGATAAATTCCCTAAACCAAGGGTGAGCATAGAGATGGTCCTAATGTGAAATTTTAGGCTGGTGAGTGGGCTATTGGAATCATTAAGCCATGTGTTACAACATGAATATAGACCACAAGATAGTCCTCGAGATACGCATTGCGCACTAGATCAAGACAAACATATATATATATATATATATATATATATATATATATATATATATATATATATATATATATATATCAAGTGAGTGGGATTTCTCTTCTCCACTTACTCTAATTTCATGCAAATCTGAGAATAATCGGAGAAATAGATGTGAATCAAAACTGGAAATCAACATTTGGAAGGTCAATTTGAGGTAAAAAATTAGGTAATCTTCTTCTCCATCTTCTACACTTTCAAATGAACTCAATTTTAAGAGTTTTGGTGTAATTTGAATTTGAGGAGTTGGTCACTGATTTCTGATGTTGTCTTGATGAATTACAAGTATATTTACATATTCAAATGAGAATTTACAACTGGTTTTGAAGGGAATTAAGATTTTGATGAATTTGGGAAAAACTAGTAAATGCATGGATTTGAGGATTTTGATCTAATTGATGTTGTTTTATCGATTTAACTCATATTTTGAAGTCACCATTGAGTGGAGAGTGATTAAACTAGGTTTGGTTAGCTGTTTGGAATGTTGAGGACACAATTCTCGAATTGAGAATTCTATCATAGAGCATAGTTAGTGTGCTAACCAAGTTAGCTAATGCGCACTAACTAGTCCGGGCTCTTAACATTTTCAAAATGAAGAACAATAGGGCGCTAGATAGATCCCTTAGCGCGCTAACTCCACCTAGCGTGCTAGGCAGACCATCAGCGCGCTACAGACCCATCGCGCGCTATTGGCAAAAGAAAACATAATATTAAGGGTTGTTTTAATAATTTACAACTTAATATATATCTAAACACTTGTAACCAATTGAAAATTATAAAACTGAACTTCAGGGACTTAGGGGATCGTAGCTCGGGGTAGGGGAGCTTGTCCGGTCAGATACGGGAGTCCGTAGAGGTCGGAGAGCGTTTTGAGGTTTGTAAAACCCAATTGAAGAACTCTGAGTATTTGATTCTGTTTTTTATTCCATATTTATCATTTCTTGTTGTTTTCTATTACTCCATTCCCTTACTTGGATGTGGGTTGAGTTTACTCCCCCGAATTTCCTAGTGTGTGTTCATGATGCACTACATTGTAGCACGCGTAACCCGTCCCTCGGTGAATGCAACCCGAGCTTACCTTGGTTTACGTGTCGGTGACTCAATGAATTTAGCCAGTGCCGCGAGGGACCAGGTGAAAGAGTATTAGGGTAATCGAAGGGATCCTGGCGACCTGAAATACAGTCCAGTCCATCTGGAGCGAGCACACACACTTGTTTAGCTTATATGTTATCTATTCATACGATTAGCCAATTACAGTTGCTTGTCTTCTACATTATGCATGTTTGTTTAACTGTATTTCTTGTATTTCCTTACTTTATGATGCGAATGCTCAGAGGGGTTCCTTGGGATTTTACTCACTGGACTCGTCATCTATCTTTTTGTGATGATTGAGTGCAGATCCTAGTACCAGTAAGGGCAAGGAGATCCTAGGCAACTACATATGATTGTCCGCTATCAAGGACCTACTAGTACGTGCTTATTTTGATATTATGTACTATTTTTGGTGTAGGGAGACTGGAGTGACATTGTACTTGTATATATACACTGTTTTATGGTATTATCGCCTATATACAAAGTACTTTTTCGGGTTTTCTATAGTAGGGTATGCTTTTATGAATAATGTTTATCATGCTAATTTAAAACTTTACTTGCTAAAGTCAAGGCTTCCGCTGATTCATTGTTAACTTGTAAAGTACAAACCACTGGCACATCTAGGACTCGAATAAGCTATAAATAATTGAATTTAAGGAATTTTAAACACATAAGGAAATAACCTGAGAAAATATAAATAATCAATTAATTAAATTAGTAGCACACATATGGAAACGATTATCGAGACATGAGATGGATGGGCAGGTGCTGGACACGTGTAGCTGGGCCTACCAAGCGAGGAACGCACGACACGATGACACCCTAGGGCAGCCTCGGGGCGAGGGGCCGCCCAACTACTCCTTTTGTAAATGATGCATCATATATTTCACATATTACATGAATTAACCCACTAATCGCCAAATATTTACATTATGTAATCAGTATGTTGATTGATGTTTAAGGCAATTACGTGCTTATATTTTTACTTATTTTTCCATACAAATAAATTGCACATATTACCCACTAAAACACATATTTAATTTGTTACCTAGATTTCTATAGTATTTTTAGGTGGTATTACATATTTGACTTTATATATTATTACAATTATATGTTTTAACAATATATTATGACCTATATGATCTAATGCAAAACGATGTTGTTGTCACCGATTCACCGTGACTTTCATTATTGTCTATCTGCATGCATCGCTAATTGACGACATCGGTTATGGAAAAATGAGGTAGAATGATATTAGTGGAATATTGAAGAGAATAATTTAGGGACTCTTGCTTTCCTTTACATTACAATAAATAAAGAAACGCAGTAAATACTTTATGGGCATTAATGTTGACATATATATATATACTATTATGTAATATATATCTTACGTTAAGAGAAATATGAAACTTAAGTCTCTTCACATTACAGTCAATAAGTGATTAGTTATAATAATAACATACTTAAAATATTTCGTGACTAATGATTGATGTTGAGTTGAAATTTGATTATTTACCAATTCTGCTATTGATGCTCAACATTATACTAAGAATATATAATATTACCACAAATCTATTATATGATGTGTATGACATTGAGAGTATGTTATTCTATATAGTAAGAATTAACATATAAATTTGTTTTATGGATTCTAATGCTTAAATTGCCATTTTAAAGTAGTTGCACATGGATATTAATAATAAACAATTTAAGTTGCTTAATTCCATATATGTCCACATTATGTTGTTACATATATAATTTATGGTAGTATTTTATTGTGATTTTGGAAAAATACAATTAATTATCTTCTCTCAAATTGCTATATATAGGTCATTATTTGATATTATGATTATAATTTGTTGTTTAATTATATTATAAAGTTGTCTTAATAACCAAAGTGATCCAAATTAATAGTTAAAACATCAAATTATGTGGATTTTCATATATGTTTTGTTTTCTTATGACTTTATGATAATTATTAGAAATTTGATTTAACTCAAATGTAAATCGTTTTCTAATATTTTATGTTTAACATGATTCGATGCATATTAGTTATGTTAAAGATAATTAAGAATGATTAAGGATACCCAAAGGTACCTTATCTTCTTGATTTTTGATTGATTACTAAAATATCATAGTCGGCTTAAATGCGCACCAAGTTTTAAGTAATATATGAACTAATATTTTATGATATATATAATAAATACTAAAATATTATGTTTGACCCTAAAGTGAAACACATTTTAGTAATGTATGGAAACCTTATGAAAAATAAAAAATGGAATGAATATCCAAAGGTACCATACATTTTTAATTAACTATTTACTTATATATTGAATAAAGTATATTGCGTTTTTACCCAAAGGAAAAACAAAATATTACCAATTTTATGAACGACTCATATAGGTATACGTGAATAATTTGACACTTCATATCTATCTGGTGAATATTGTGGTAGATATAATTGAATTAAACATTGTCCTGGTCCATTTGCTAAACTCCTTGAATGACATGGTATTTGTGATCAATACACGATACCCAATATATACCTCACAATAATGATGTAATTGAACGATGTAACTAAACATTAATTAATAAAAATGATTAAGGGTATGCTAAGTAATTCTACATTGTCTAAATAAATATGTATGAAGATTTTAAAGAATGTTGTCTATTTATTAAATAAGGTTAATAACAAGTCGGTTTTTAAAACTTGTTTTAGAATTCTTGACTAGAAGGAAACCTATTTTAAGACATCTATATGTTTGAGGTTTCTATCACATGCTTGAATTTATAATCTACAAGAAAATAAATTGCGTTTTAAAACGATTAGTGGTTACTTACCCTATAAAATCGAATGTCTATAAGATTTAATGTTTTAATAATTGTATAAAGATTGTTGATATTGAAAATGTTAAATAATGAAATAAGTGGGAGTGACAATCTACAAAATATGAAAATAAAAGAATTAAGTTGCGTAATATGTCCCACTACCTATAACTTTTAATGAAGTAGTAGTTGCCCTATCGATGTTTCTCATAAAGAAAATATTGAAATAACTATCAATACACCACTAATAATTCAAGAGAATTAAGATTTCAAAAATCTCATAGTAAGGAATCTACTATACCTGATGATCTTATGATGTAATTAAAGGAATCCACTTATGATATAAAATAAATATTAATGATCTAATTTCTTATGATGAAGCCATTTAAGTGATGATTATATGAAATGGATTAATACCATGCACAAGTGGTATTTAATTAATAGCTCAAAAAAAAGTCTAAAATCTCGTTCAATTGCTTCGAAATTTTAAACCCATTGAATGTAAATGAGTTTTGAAGACCAAATATAATTCTAAAGGCAGTATCAAACGATCTAAAGCTATACTTGTAGATTTAGGATTACACCAATGAATGTAAAGACTGATTTTGAGTGGGAGTTTAGATGAATAAGTCTATATGAATCAATAAAAAGGAATTCATAGTAGAAGAAAATGAACAACTAATCTCCAAACTTACGAAGTCAATATATGAATTAAAACAAGCTCCCGTCAATGGTATATTAAGTTAACAATATCATAACATCCTTCGGACTTATGAAAAATATCACCAATCTATGCATATATTTGAAGGTTAGTGGGAGCAAGTTCATCATTTTTTGATTTGATAAGTAGATGGTAGTTTGCTTAACAATAGCAATCTTGGTATTCTATATGAGATCAAAGAATTTATCCTTCAGAACTTTGACACGAATGATATACCAAATCGAATCTCAATTTTTCTGTTGGCGTGTTGGGATGTTATCAAAGTAACCCTTGCATAGATCTTTAGTAAGTTGCAAGAAGGTTTTGCATTATTTATAATGAACAAAAGATCACATGTTGACTTATAGAAAATGTGATATCTTTAAAGATATTAGTTATTCAGACGTAGAATTTGTCGTTTGTCTTCACACTAAAAAGTCTACTTTTAGGCATGTTTTTCTTTTCACTAATAGAGAAATATCTTTAAGTGTTAAACAGATAATTACGACTAATTCTACTTTGACAGTTGAGTTTGTAGTTTAAAGCTACAAATCAAGGATTATGGTTAAGGAATTTCATGTAAAGGCTTGGTACTGTTAACTCAATTTTAAAGCCATTAACGAAGAAGTTCAAAAGAAATAGCGTCAATTAAACATATCAGGACATATATTATGGTTACAAATCCTCTAATGAAAAGATTACACCAAAAGCATTCAAAGAATATGTCGACAAGAATGAGCCTTGATTGTAATTCTTAAATAATTTTAATTTGAGATTTGATTATGTTTAATTTTATGTTTACTTTATGAGATCTCATTTAATGTGCTAATTATACTATAATATGTGCACACTTATGTAACGATCATTATAAATGTATTAAGTTTTTGACACGGGCATTATGCTTTATGAATAATTTAAAATGAATTAGTAATGCTCGTGCATGGTACATGGAAGAGAATATATCTTATTTTGATGTATAATTGCTATAATTCTCATTGCTAATTTATTTTATAATGATTTAATGATGCTAAACATATAAGTGTGTTGACATATTAATTATATAATGTTTGGTTCTAATGTGGGTCAAGCAGGAGAACCATTAAGTTATATGGTACCTACATTATTGAAATATGAGACAAGTGGGAGAATGTTAGACCATTATGTGTCTCATGACTTTAGTTTATGCTTACATATTAACCAAAATATGTAACTTATATCTTAATCAACATTATGTCCATTAATGTAACGACTCAAATTTCTTAAATTAGTAATTTTCACAATTACCAAGGTTATTTTGGTAAATTCATATAATATATGTGTATGGTGTGTTTACATTGGTTGTATTATATGGTTTTAAGGAATTAGGTGATGGAATAGCCTAAAAAAAGAATAAAAGTGATGGACTAATTATGGGTCATTGAGATGGTCCTAAGATTAAATGAGTTGTAGCAAGATAAAGGGTCTAGACTGGTCCCAAACCCTAACAACACAAAACCCTAACTATATAAAGAACTTATAAGTAGCCACCCACACTTTTTATTCTTAAAAAAAAAAACAACCGAGAGTGGGTTGGAGAAGAAAATCTAGGAGACTTGTTGGTGGATTTGTGATTTAGAGGAATCAACACCAAATCTACAACTAGTAGGTAAAATCTTATCTTTTTTCTCTTTGATTTTAATAGTTATTATTTTGGATTTGGTTTTGAAAGGAAATAAAAGTCTTAGTTGAGATTTGGGGCCGAGGAGAGATCCTTGGAGTCTTCTTATTGTTTTGGATTCATGTCACCACTTCTTTTGGTATTCATGAACAATCGATAGTTTAGAGATAATATGGATTTCCTTGGATTTTGTTTTCATTTTAGAATCACACCACTCCCCCTTGTCACTGATGTTTGGAGGAAAATCATGTTGTTTACGTTGTCTTTGATGGTTTTGTGTCAATTTCGGATTCGGTAAAGTTTTACATTAAAAATTTGGGTTCTTGACTTGTTTTTGCACAATCTCATTTGATTTTGGATTGTTTTCGATGTATTTGAAGTCCCAAAAGGGTGGGGATTTGGTCGGAAATCGGGAAGAGGGAAATAAGAAAGTTTTGGGTTTTCTTCGGTGTTGATGTCGTCTTAGCGCACATCCAGTGTCAACGAGACGACGAAGTGGAGCTTACAGCGGTGGCGACGTTGTCATGCCGCCATGTAGGTAAACCCACGACTCCACCACAATGTCAGTCACACTGATTCTCACTGGTTCATAAAAGTGGCGTAACTTTTTCATTTTAGCTCTATTTTCGACGGGCCCTGACTATTCAAACCCCACGTTTTGCTCCATTTACCCCATTCCTTCATTGTACCTCATCTTTGAATTTTCTTTACTGCTTTTACCCCACTTTTATAAATTATTTTAAAACTACCCCTCACCCTCAACGAATGTTTACCCGATCTCCAACTTTCATCTCAACACCCCTCAATCTTCTCCGTTTCTCGGTTTTACTCAATATAGAGCACTCGTACTAGGTCACTAAGTGTCGTAGGAGTGTTTTTTTCATTGAACAAGGTCGGATGTGGTCGCATCATGTCTAAGAAATGAAGAAGTGTCGCATGCGGGGTTCGGCCGACTTCGACGGATACCTCTAAAAAGGTAACGACCGACTCCGACCGATAACCCTAAAGAGGTAACCGCTGACTCTGACTAATACCTCTTTAGAGGTATCAATTGACTCTGATTGATACCTTTTTAGAGGTATCGGCCGACTCCGATCAATAATGCGAAATGAACTCAGTTTTAATTGGTCAAGGAGGGATCTAGCCGATACCTCTAAAGAGGTGTAAGCCATGTGTGTCCGACACCTCTTCATAGCTGTCGACCATGTGTGACCAACACCCACGAGAAATAAGAATGAACAAAAAAATTCAAAAACCCTAAAAATACATGATAATGACAAAGAAATAGTGGGTTTTGCTCTGAATCGCTTGATATTTTTGATTTCTCGAGGCTTTGTACCCAAAATGTAAGATTTAGCCCCCAAATCAAATCCTTAGACTTAAAAATAAAATCACATACTACCTTAAAAACTCAAAAAACTCTAAAAAACCTTGAAATAGACACTAAAAGAAATTACCCTGTTCATGGCCAATTACTTCGTCAAACATCTCTCAACCTAAGGGTCTCGCGGAGAATAGTCACCGCGTAGCCCTAACATGGCCAATTACTCGAATAGCGCGGGGTAGCTAGCCCCGGGGTGTGAGTCCGTGCCATGTCCGACCCCGTCGACAAACACACATACACACGTGGGAATGGATGAACAGTAAATGCTTACAGCAATAGAAAGCACAATTGAATAATTGAAATGCGAAATAAAGTAAGTGTCATAAAAGAATTTTAACTAATTTTCTCGTGGGTTTACTTACCTCAAGCAATCGCAATTGCCTTCAAAACGCCCCGCACACGCCTCGAGATACGTACCCGACACTCGACTATGGTATCCTAAGTCCCTGGTGTCCAATTATGCAATT
Source organism: Stephania cephalantha (assembly GCA_039657325.1). Classification (NCBI taxonomy): domain Eukaryota; kingdom Viridiplantae; phylum Streptophyta; class Magnoliopsida; order Ranunculales; family Menispermaceae; genus Stephania; species Stephania cephalantha. Next base: position 7,671,976 of record CM077573.1, on the reverse strand, counting down.
TTTATCATTTTAGAGTCTCATTAAATGAATTTATAGTTTGAGACCAAAATTTGTAAAATTTTTATTCCAAAAAGTTTAATACTTTGCACACTTTTCGAACCATACCTATGATTGATTGTTCCGGCAACGTGCCACCGCGCCGCTGCCGCTGCCACCGCCGCCACCGCTCGCCACCATCATTGTCGCGTCGCGCGTCATCGCCGCGCCACGCGGCGCCATCGCGAACGCCGCGCTGCGCTCGCGCGCCGCTTAACGATTCGCGACCTTCCGCCGCCGCCGATGCTCTCTCTTTTCTCTCTTCACTCTCTCCTCTTTTCCTTCGCCGCTGGTTCTTCGCCATCCGTGAGGTGCTATCCGCGGCTGGCCGCCATCCGCCGCCATTTGGTCGCCGCGCATCGCAGCCGCAAGACACGCATGCGCGTCGCGCAGCACCGCCGGCTCTCGTTTGCGCTTCTTCGCAGTGCTTCGCCGCCACCATCTCCCGCCGCCTCACAGCCGCGCGCTTCGATCGCTGTTTTCTGGCGTCCGTCGTTGCCGCCCGCCGCCCACGTCGTCGCGCGCGCTGAGCTTCGCCGTCCGGAGCTCCCTCCACCTCTCTCTCCCTCTCTCTCTCTTGTTGTCTCTCTCTCACTATTCTTTCTTCTCTCTCTCTTCTGATTTAAAGAAAGATTTTTTTTATTTTATTTGGAGAAAAATAAAGAAATGATTAGGGATGGACTTGATGTGATGTGTGATGTGATGGGATGTGTGATGTGACAACTCAATCATATACTACCCCGTACACCCGCGTTACGAGCACACCGACGTCGCACCCTCTCGTCACTATACGCGCACAACGCGACCAAGCGAAATTCTCAATTAACGCGGCGTGAACTATTAAATAATAGTAAAATAAATAAACATTCGCCACACAAAAATAACATATTTCACCCATTAAGCGTGCCCTAAACTTTTTCCGCGACGTCAACGTGGGTCAGAGCTTATGATTTTAACTTATAATTTGTCAGTTAATCGAGATCGATTAAAACGGGCCGTTACAGTGCGACCCTGGGCCAAACCGAGCCCGATTCAGGTGGACCCAACATCTATTAAATAAATTAAAAAATAATTTAAATACATAATAAATAAAATAAATTATAGAAAAATATAGAAAAATAGATAAAAATCACAAAAGTTTCAAAAAATCCAAAAAGATTAGAGAAAATATAAGAAATTGAAAAAAGATATTGCATTAGATTTCGAGAATTTCTCGGGCGTTTGGCATTCCGGTGTAACCCAAAAAATGTGGCTTGACTAAAAATTGGAATAAAATTTTAATCTTTAGTTTAATATTAATAATGTAACTTAATGTGGCTCTAAATCGATTAAAATGATACATTTTGATTTTAGGGGAGTAAAGAGACCGTAGCTCGGATACCGGGAGTTTGTCAGGGGCGGATTCGAGAGTCTGGGAAGTCAGATCATGTATTAAGGTTTGTAAAACCTAATGGAACATCGCTTTGAGTATTTATCTGATTTCCTTATTGTTTTACTCTATACAATTAGTATATTCATGTTTCATTTCTTATTCACTTCAGTTATATATGCATGTATTGTTGTTTCGAACGGATGGTTGAGTTTACCCCCTCCGGGTATTTCGTTGTGTGTTCATGGCATGCTAGACCATAGCATGTGTATAAGGAGTCCTCGCTGAATGACGACCCGAGCTACTTTGTCGGTACATATGTCGGTGCGTCATAGGTTTATGCCGAGCACCAAGCCGACCAGGTGAAGGAATAGTGGATGCCCCACTAAAGGGATCTTGAGAGGAAATCCGAATTATGGTATAGTCTGACTGGGATGGGCACATACGTTTATGCTTTATTGTTATTTACGCATCCGATGATCCATTTACAGTTGCATGTTTACATTCTACATGTTTATTTAACAATATTTATTGGATTTCCTTTACTTTATCATATGAATGCTCAGTGAATTTCCTTGGGGTTTTACTCATTGGACTCGTCATCTATTTTGTTGTGATGGTTGAATGCAGATCCTTCTACGAGTTCGGGTAAGGGGATTCTTTGCGACTATCTCTGAGCTCGCCCACTGTTCGGCAGACTACTCGCAGGTGTTTATTTTGGTACTTTGTTCTATATTTTGGGTTTATGGGGGACTTATGAGACAACTGTACTTGTATATATTTACCTTTGTCGCCTTATATACAGTGTACTCTATCCTGGGTTTTCCACGATAAGATCGATGTTCTATATAACTTAAAGGTTAATGAAAATCCACGTTTATGTACTTTAAGACCTCTGATGTAAATTTACTGATTATCTACTTGCAACTTTGTAAAATACAAGCTACACTTGTAAATGGTTAATTTGAAATAAAAGACTATAAGTTTAACAAATAATATATAGGATACGATGACTAGCACACACATTAAGGAATGTTGATGTGGCGTTAACGTCGGTAGAGATGCGAAACTTGCATAGCAATTTATCCGGCAGCCTCGAGGTTTGGGGCCTCCACACTATATATCAAAATCAAAATCAAAATATAGATACACAGCAAAAAATTTAAAACTTTTTAGATAATATAAACAATATACATAAAAATTGGAGTTTATCAAAACCAAAACATAATTACAAAACCTCATAACCCTGTTATATTACAACAATGTAATTCAAATAGTATATATACATGAAGGCTTATACATCGTAGAGAAGACAATAAAACTCCTAGATTTTCTCTTTCCCTTTAGTTGAAACACTAGGCTGAGAACCTAAAATTAATATTAATTTGGGATGAGCACTCCAACTTGCTCAGTAAGTAAGGATTCACTTACTATCAACATTTCATATAATAATCAAGAGTGATATGCAATAACGATATAAATCAAACATAGCTAACGGGATCATAGAAAGCATATAATTCAATAGATAAACGAATGCAAGTCTACAGTCAATGGCTATTAACTATGATTCACATTTTATTTGTAAAATTAGGGTTGATTACCTACTGATATCATTAATGCTATTACTAAACCAACACAGTAGCCGATGCGTCGTTTAGTCAATCTATTAATGTGGTTTTATCCTAAACCACTGAATGTGTAATCCACGTAACATATTAAGTTGAGTAGGATTTAACATATAGGCCGGGAACCAAACTCATATCCTATAAAACCTATTCTCAACTCCAGGATTTACTTTCGCCGACCACATCATACACCATTGACACGTGTCAAACGTGTACAATAAATTTTCGTCCTATATTATACTTTTAATATTTTGTAGTAGTGGTAAGTGGAAATTGTCTCCACGGGGATATATCAAACTTCTCTAGGAAAAATAACTCTTAATGTTTTTTTATTATTTTATTTTAATTTAATTAATTAATTAAAAATAGTAATTAAACTTAATAATTTCAATCTATAATATAATAATACTTAACTAATTATACTAACTTAACTAACACAATCCAAATCTACTGTCAATCAAATAAGTTCAATTCATTGACAAATAAATATCTAAACAAACATCCAAAACAATGATACATCAATCCTTTTTGCATTCAAATATGTTACCTCTATCATATAGTTATGAGCATACTTTATAAAGTATCATAGATCATTGAACTCTAATCATAAGTAAGTAAATAGCCTTTAGCCATCTATTAGTCTCCTTATACTGGTGGAAAAGCCACGTGCTAATTTTATTAAGCTAGCCCCTTTGAATATACAAAGACATTAACTTCACACAATAAAACCGCATTACATTTTATAAAAACTTCAAACTACTAAATCTAACACTTTCGAAAAGTCACTTCAACATTAGATTTAGATCTCAAATTCACCTAGGACATCTAAACGAGCATAGTTTTTTCTTGATTCCTTGTTGATGATTCTTTGCATACTCTTTCCTCTTGATTACTTCCTTCGTAACCTTATTTTTACTCTATTTCTCATATATTCCATTTATTACCTGAAATAACAAAAACAAAAGAAAACCACATGTAATATAGTCTTTTACATCAAAAATCATCATAAAATGTACTATAAAACATTTTAATTATCGGCTTATCAATCATTTTCCATTTTATTAAAATGCATCACAATGTACATAGCCCTCATTTAAGTCCATAAACTATATGAACTATATATACTACGTACCCATGTAATATTGATAAATAAGCGGATTACTTACCTCGATTTGAGTTTCCTAGTCTCGTTACACCGTCCAAGTCTCCTCGGGAGTTCTCGATTAAATCTACACTAATATAAGTTTATTTGGATCGATTTTGATATTAAAATGGTCCTAGTATGATCTTAGAACTCCGGCCCAAATTTCGTTCAAATCCGATAACCAGAACTCGAGTTATAACATTTTTAATTTTGACATCGTGAGGCACGTTGTGAACCACGCCATGAGTTACGTTGTGGGCAGAAACTATGCCGCCCATGGCGTGACATTGCTGCAAAAACAGCATTCCACGTCATGGGTCACGCCGTGGGATTCATGCCTACAGAGTCGTTTGGCGGAACTGTTTGCTATTTTCTCCCATCAACTTTTCCTTCTTCCCCGGCGACCCCTATGACCTCCCGGACCTTTTGGACACCTCTAAACACGTCCAAAAAACTCCTTGGAGTCCACACATGGGTATCACCACCTTTACAACTCATCCAATAAGATCAAACGACTCCAACAACAACAACGACAATGACATTAACTCTTAACCTCAACCCTTACCACCACCACTGAACCACAACTGTCCAGAGCTTCTAGTGAATCTTCAGACCTCCTTCATCACCCCCCAAACCTACCATTTACACTCCCAATAGGCCACACAACCGAAACAACCCTTACTTAACTCCATGAAAATCAGTTGAGAAAGTAGGGAATGAACAAACTTACCAACAACGATGGTGATCTTCATGACGAGGGTGACAACGATTGTGTTTTCAGTGCCGAGATAAAGGTGGTGATGGTGAGGATCATAGGAGAATAGAGTCACGTGAAGGTTTGAAGGAAACGAAGCGAGAGAGAAAGACGATGAGGATTAACAATCCTCATCTCTTAACTTATCCCTTGAGTAGACACCTCACTAGCCACCTCATACTTTTCATCTCATCATTTATGTAGCGTATCTCGAGGTGAATATAATGATGTTGAGCTTAAGATGACACAATGCTAAAGTGACATGGATCAATACACACCATGTATCTCAAGGCTTATCTAATGTTTCTTGATTTCCAATTGATTCCACTATATAAACTGTAGGTTATATTAATTTTTATTAATTCAATAACCTATTAATTCCGTTAAACACATTACACAAACACCAATCATCACGCAAACCCACACATATGCTAATCGAGGTACGCCAGACTTACTATTAGCCTAACTAAGGTTAATTAAGATTTGGGTTAACACTAAGCACCAGCTTAATGTAACGGTTCGTTACAAATTATGCCCCTAAAATCTGTTTTAGGGGCCAGTTTAGCCCCTGAAATTCGGTCTATAGGTAAATTGACCCATTTGATGATCAGGGATCGATTTGACCTGATCTAGCTAAGTAAAGCACGCTATACCCAACACACTAGGTAGTGGTGGGGGAGCAACACTCCTCCCTCCCCTACTATTTGGTGGTGGTGGCGATCCACCGCCCTCCCTCCGACGACGACGGCAAGTCGTCGTCGCCTCTTTCTAGTGGCGCTGCGATAACATCGCCCCCTTGTTGAAGCTCTTCAATGCGTCGGGGACGCCAGTTTTCCCTAAATCTCTCAAACTTGATCAAATATCTTCATAAATGAAGTTTCCAACCCAAAATGGACTATTGGAACACTAATACACCATTATTTTCCACCATTAACTAAAGACCAACAAACCACACAATAGAGATAATCCACTATTAAAGAGTTAGGAAAACTTGTAGAGAATATGAGAGTGGAGTGTTTTACCTATATACATTTGAGTTCCCTTTGATTTGAGAGTCTTTTCTCCACCTAGGCCACTATCAGAGCTCCCCTTGTGCTCTCATCCCTCTCGCCCCTTTTTGTGTTGAGAATGTTAGGGTAGCTCTCTAGCATATAAAGTTTTATACTTAGGGTTTGGGAGCTTAGTCCCCACCCTCCCTTAGATGGGTCTCGAGATGAACAATCCAAGATCATTCCATAATGGTTTCTAATCTTTTTATTCACTTTAAATTTATAATAATTAGTTATTTCACTAATTAAGTCACACAAATCTTACATCAAGCACACAATTAAGTTAAATTACCAAAATACCCCCAAGGCGAGTCATTTGGATTTTTGGGTTGTTACACTTAAGATATTCAGAGAGCCTAGACAAGAATGAAATCTTAGTGAAACATCTACAGTTTAGGAAATTTTAAGATGTTTTTTTAATTAGATTTTCTAAAATCCACCACTGCTGAGAATAATTTCATCAATGACTTGATTTTTGACGTTAAACTAATAATCAATTCCTCAGTATTTTTAACACTAAATTAATTGCAAGAGTTGAAAAGTCAGCTCGAGTAATTAGCTGAAAGGGAATATATCCATTCAAGTATAATGTTTATAGGAATTTTGACTATTTTGTCAAAAATGAATGAATTTTTATGTTATATATTAAATATAGTTGGCTGGTTGGAGCAACTATCAAGAGTGAATATTAAAATCCCTAGGAATGATAAGTAGTTTACTCGAAGGAAGTCGGTTGTTTCTCAAGGATTAACTTGAGATCTGATTATCCTCAGTTAAAGATCAGGGTTGAGGATATTCTGAAAATGGTTTTAGCGTGTGCCTTAGCCACTTTAAATTATTATTGATGATGTTAGAGATCACCAATGCTCTTGGTAGGTTCAAAAATCGATTTCATAAGGGTTTAAACATTAATTTGATCAATTTATTATCGTATGTATCACCAATAGTATAATATATTCACAAACAGATAAAAACACATGTATAACCTCAGAGTGATAATTGTAAATTCTGACGATAAATAAACTTGTTTTAAATTTCTAAGTGCACATTCTGAGTTTTAAGGACATATTTCTTGGACATGTAATAATTTTTAGTGAATATTAATTGATTCAGCTAAGTCAAAGCAATTGCAAATTAGCCTACTCGCATCACAATGTAAGAGATTCATGATTTTTTGAAGTTAATTAAGTACCACATATGAATTACTCATGAGTTTTCATGTATTATCATCATGTTATTTACTTAATTTAATAAAAAAGATGTGATGTTAAGTCGCTAAGGAAGAGCAAGGATATATATCTATGAGAGTTGAAGCATAATTGATACTACTGTTAGTTTTAATTTCATTTGAATTGGAAAAGAAACTATTAATCTATAATGATATTTCTCATTTAGATTTAAACTGGACGTTAACACAAGAAGAACAAAATTGTAGCTTATGCTTCCAAGTAACTCGAGACTCAAGAGAAGAACTAGTTAGTTTACATTCTTGAGTCAACGATTATGATGTTATTTGGGAACCCATATTATCGAAGGTTTAGAGAAATGTCAGACTTTGGGAGTCTAGAATAACTATTTACTCAGAGTGAAGAAATCATGTGACAAGGATATTAAAACTTGAATGGCTCATTTAACTGTTCGAACATGAACTTGATAAGGTCTTACCCTGATTAGGTGAAGAAAAAAGTTAACTAGAATATAGTTCTACCTTTATCCCTAATGTTGTTGACTTGCCTTAATTGTTAACTATCCAGTTAAGTCTCAAGTGTATTTATTTAATTTAATTATCCACATCAATCAAACATAATGCATCAATCAGCTCACGCGCATACTAATTGAGTCGAGTCGGGCTTACACATGAGTCTAACTCGAGTTAAGTAGTATTTATATTAGTGTTAATCACTTGGTTGAGGGCCACAGATCGTCACATAAAGTGACTCAGTCAGAACACCTACATTTAACACTTTATTATTGGATGTCAATTGGATACACCTTGAAATTGCATCGAAAGAACCTAACATGCAATATAATGTCAAGGTCTCTCAACTCGATCACTTTCGTGTTTCCTATCAACAATGATATTACAGTGTTATCCTTTTGCTAACCTTTTTTTAATTGTAGAGGTCCCTTGAACCTATATGAAAAGACATGTTCACATAAGTCGATGCAAGATTCAACGAACCTCAACAACGTTATAGCAAAATGTAACGTTAAGTGTCTAAGGAAGAGCAAGGATATATATCTTCAACAGTTGAAGCATAATTGATAACAATCACTACAACAATTTTGGTTTTTAATAACACCTAAATAGTAGGGGTTCTAATAAACTGCTATGGGATAGGCATTTACGAAATAAAGCAAAACTCGTCAAATGCCCAAAACACTCATCGTCTCTGTTATTTGACCAAAAAAAAACCTCATCGTCTCCATCCCCAGGCCGCTCTCTCTCAATGTTTTCCTCTCCTCTCTCGTCGAAACTCTAGCTAGGGTCTATCTCTCTCTCGAACTCTTCAATCATCGCCATGTCTTGTTATCTCTTTGGCAACTCTCGTCAGATCAGACGTTTCAGATCTGATTCTGCTCAACAAGGTCGATCCGTTCAGTAGCGCTAGTTTTGTACCTCTCTTTTTTAGATCTATTGTATTTAGATCTTGTGCTAAATCAAGCTCGAATGAGTTTTTTGTGGATTGGAGTTTGGTTTTTTGATTCGTTGTTGTAGTAGTTTAGATTCAGTAGTGCTAAAGCTTCTTCGAAGTTGTTTCTGGTTTGAAAGTTATGATTTCCTTGAATTTACTGTTATTTGATGTTGATTTGGTTGGTTTTGTATTTCTGGAGTTGGTATCGTAGAATTCTGATATGAAATTTGATGTTTTGAGTGGAAAGCACTAGAGAACAAGAGCTCTTGTGAAGCTTGACCAATCTTAATTCATTGTCTCCGCATGGAGCCCTAGGCAAGGATGGGTACTTTTTCATTCTCCCTAACTAATTATATTATTTCATCCAATTTCTCACAGTTTTGATTGCATATTTGAGTTTCGACGAATTCAAGTTTGAATTCAAGCATTGATGTTTCGTCATTTATCTTTTTAGATCATTTAATTTCTTGATATGTTGTTCTCTGGTGCTTCAATTCATTATATGTTCATTTAGAATTGTTTCTTAATGGATGTTGATGCATAAACTTGAGAAATTCTAGGTTGGTTAATTAGCTTATGCTTCTGTTGTGCTTATCAGCATATCTAGAAATGAGTTTGGTTGATAATTAATCTCCTTATTAGGAAAGTGAAAGGCCTCAAGTACTATTAGCCCAATAGCCCTTGCTACCGACGATCTTAAACATCAACCTCTAATTATTTTGGAAGAAGCAAAGCTTCATGTCAAATGTGTCTTACTCATTCCTAATAGAATCAAACTTGCGAACTGTGAAATTATTGAAGCAAGCTTGGTTTTTTATCTTTAGCTGGTATATTGTTGTAGATAGAATATGATTGCAATTTGCAAACAACCTGATAGGCCTCTTATTAAGCTGAAGTATTCTCGAAGGCACAAGAAGCATGAGGGGACACTTGGCGAAGCATCAGTGGACAACGCACTGAGTGAAGGGAAGTGGGGACCAACTGCATTGGTCCAGTTAGTTACACTAAGAAGAGTATATAAATAGGGAATAAATGTGAAGAGAGGGCATCATGTTTTATGAACTTGTTTTGGAGTAAATAGACTACTCGAATTGTCTATCTGTTCTTGTAATTCTCTATGATCATCAATACAAATCTGGCCTTCTCTCGATTCTGGTCTCTCTAAATCCTAGTTTAGTCTATCACAACCTTTAAGCTATTATATAATATTTGGCTATATCTTGCTAAGTTGACCCTCTATCCAATAATAGCCTCTTTAATAAATGATATCTCATTTATGGGTTTTTTCCATTTCTTGCTTGTGCCTTTTGATTTGACTAATGGAAAACTTATATCTTCTTTACTTTAAGAATTCAAGCTGGACGAGGTTTGTTATCAACTTCAGGTAATAATCTTCTCCGAGGTCAACCTAAACTCTTGTTTGGAATCTAATCTTCCCTGATTGAGGAATTTCTAGTTTTGATGAAAATCATAATGGATATTATAGTTTATGGAAAACTCTAATATGATTTTATTTGACTAGTTGAGAAAACAGTAAAATCTATAAGGCTGCTAAATTAACCATTAAACTGACATGCCTATTAAGTTCTCTTGTCTTTTAATAATAAATTCATAACCTAGTTTTAGAGCTATGCAATATTTATGTCAAACTCAACACCACACACTAACAAGTAACATCACCTACCCCTCCCTCTTTAAAAAAAATTGTCATTTTTGTTTCGTGTTCTTATTGGTCAATTTCAGATTTTAAAATTTGAGAAATCTTGCATTTCCTCAAGAAGTTATTTGATTTCAGTAAAATCTGGAGAGTTTGGTGGTGACATTGTTGGCCAATTAAAGTCGTTGATTTTTCCATTAATTATAGTTTTCTCTCTTTAATTGGCTGGTTTTGCCCATCATATGTTTGACAAAACTCCCTAATGAATGGATTGTTGTTTTGTTTTTTTTTTTTGGATATTTGATTAATAATTTGAGCTTATCTATATGCTTAACTTTTTGGTTGGTTCATCCCTATACGCACGACATGATGAAGCATGATTTGACATGATGTAAATATTTGGTGCAAATTATTACTTTTTAATGCAGAATTATGCAGATGGGAATCCTTCGACTGTGCTATACATCAATAGTTACTGGCAAGATTATATTAAAGTTCAACGAAAGCGCTTGATCAATTCACTGTTATTGTAGCATTTCGACTGGATCTAATTAACTCAACACTGCTTGACTTCATGTTATTAGGTCTTGTGCACTTGGAGGTTACTAATATCTCCAAAGGATCTACAATAGTTATTTTTGGGCTTGGAACTGTAGGCCTTTTGGTAAGTGTCTATGTTTGCTGGTTGCATCTTCCTCCTCAACCTGTAACTTGTGCAAGTGAAGGAGTCTTCACTTTGAAACCACATATGTCACAACTTCAGCTAAAATTCATGACTATTAAGTTGGGACAAACTAATAACTATGAGCTATTCCAGCACTAAGAAAGAAAGCTCAAACATAAAATTCAAGAGAACTTCATGTTAGGTATCTAACAACTTTATCGAGCTAAAACTCGCAGTGAACCTCTATAAACTAAATGAAGATAATTGCTAACGGTTCTTTAACATGAATTCGGTGATCATGATATTATTTGGATTATTGCAGATGCCATATTTGGATGAATGGCCTACTCTTGAATGTGAATATTCAAGTTCCTTATCAGGTGTTATCAAAGCATTGCAAGATGCATCTGTTCAACTTCCAATAAGTGGAAACATGAAGGTAATATGATTTTTTGTTAGATTCTTAGTTATTTCTATATCAATGGTCTTTTGAAGTAAAGGTTTGTTGAAGAGCTCCTCTTTGATCTCATATGATTTTTTTTTGCAGTGAATCTTCTTGTCTCTATTAGGAACGATTTTCCAATTGAGATCAGTGAGAATTGGGTAGTGCTTCCATTGTGCTTATTTCCAGATATGTTGGTGTTGTTACTGTTGAAGGAATCACTGATGTTCTTGAGGTTCATGCTTCCTTTTTTGTTGAAGGAATCGATGTTATTCAAGATTCAATATTTGTTTGATTTTCGATCATTTTAGCGGGTTTAGTGAAATGTGTGGCTATCGATTTGTTGTTTTGTTGATTGGTTGTAGAACATTGCGAATTTCTTGATGGAATAATAATACTGCCAGTGGAATGTAGATTTGTTATATTTTCAATTGAAAATGGAAATGGAAATTAATTCTGGGCATTTTCAGCTATTATTTAAAAAAAATACATTTGATAGGGGTTTGAAACCCCTATGTAAGCCTTTGACGATAATATAGAGGTTTCAAACCCCTATGAAATCACTACAATTGATAAGGGTTTGAAACCCCTATGTAAGCCTCTGAAGATATTATAGAGGTTTCAAACTCCTATGAAATAGCCAGATTTGATAGATGTTTGAAACCCCTATATAAGCTTTGAAGATACGATAACGCCTTAAAAGATAACACTTTTCATAGATGTCAAAAACCTCTATGAAAAGTCTTTTATAGAGGTTCAAAACCTCTATCAAAAGCTGAATTTGTTCTAGTGAATGTTTGTTTTAATTTCATCTGAATTGGAAAAGAAACTATCAATCTATAATGATGTTTCTCATTTAGAATTAAATTGTGTGTTAACACAAGAAGAACATAATTGTAGCTTATGCTTCCAGGTAACTCGAGAGTCGAGAAGAACTAGTTAGTTTATAATCTTGAGTCAGCGCACGGTTATGATGTTGTTTGGGAACTTGAAGAAAATACATGTATAATGGGATATTTGAAATGTCAGACTGTGGGAGTCTAGAATAATTGTTTACTTAGAGTGAAGAAATTACGAGACAAGATACTGAAACTAGAATGCTTCATTTAACTGTTCCAACATGAACTCGATAAGGTCGTACCCAAATTATGTGAAGAAAAGGTTAACTGGAATATAGTTCTACATTTATCCTTATTGTTGTCGACTTGCCTTAATCGCTTGCTATCAGTTTAGCCTCAAGTGTACTTATTTGATTATTTAACCACACCAATCAAACACAATATATCAATCAACTCACACACACACTAATCAAGTCAAGTCGAACTTACCCACGAGTCTAGCTCGGGTTAAGTGGTATTCTTATTATTGTTACATGAAGTAACTCGGTCAGAACATCTACATTTGACACTTTATTATTGAAAGTTGGCAATTGGATACACCTGGAAATTGCATCCAAAGAACCTAGCATGTAATAGAGTGTCAAGGTCTCTCAACTCGACCATGCGCTATAGTGTTTCTTATCAATAATGATACAGTGACGTCATTTTTCTAACCCTTTGCTACGGTGACATCACATAAATCGGTGAAAGATTCAACTGGCCTTTTTTTATGGTGACATCACATAAATTGATGAAAGATTCAACTGACCTCAACAATATAATAGAAAAATGTTGTAGCTAAAGGATATAACCCTAAACTTTTCATTCCTCTTCCATGTATAAGTAATTGATGTTTAAGAGTTCGAACATGCATAGAGATTTGTGGAGAATCACATGTCTCCACAATTATATTAAAATGTTAGTATACGTGTCATCTCATATTTTTCAAAAATTTGAAGTGTGGGGACTGCAAGGACCAGCACCACCACCGCAGTCAACCTAGGCAAACCCCCAAAAAACAAGCCAACCCAAAACGGGAAGTCGAAGTTAAAGCCGAAGCCGAAGCCGAAAGCAATGCCAAAGCTAAAGCAGACAGCCGAGCATAGATAGCTAGCTAGCTAGGGATAGAGCCAATAGGAAAGCTACTATAGTTGATTTAGGAAGGAAATGGGAAGAAGTGAGATGGTGCCACGTAGGATCGTACGATGAAATTGACAACCGAATGTACGGAATGTCATAGATCTGTGGCCCTGCCACGAGACAATAACGACTGTGCAGTCCCTCACCCAATTCTCAGTTGACAGCGCATTACCTCTTACCACTATGGTTTTCCAAAACAGCTTTTGTGCTTTCGAGGCGGTTTCATCTCCTCGTACATACTAAACACCACCACAACTCTCTCTCTCTCTCTCTCTCTTCTTCTTTCTTCAATTCCTTCTAATAGCTAGCTATACTCTTTTTATTTCTTTGTGGATTTTGTAAACTGTGCCCTTCCCTGAGCCCGGCGAATCAGTACTCAAGATCTTATCTTTTTTTTTTTTTTTTTTTCTCTCGCTCTAGATGTATTGATATGTAGAGCGAGCTGGAGTGATTATTGGGGAGAGAGAGAGAGAGAGAGATCATCAGGAGGGATGGGGAGGGGGAGGGTTCAGTTGAAGAGGATCGAGAACAAGATCAATCGCCAAGTGACGTTCTCGAAGCGAAGATCTGGATTGCTTAAGAAAGCTCATGAGATCTCTGTTCTTTGCGATGCCGATGTTGCCTTGATTGTCTTCTCCACCAAAGGAAAGCTCTTCGAGTACTCTACCGATTCGGGGTAACGTATTTACACTTCAACATTTTACTAGCTAGGTCATCAACATCTTTAGCTCTCGCGTGCATGTATGAGAACATATTGATTTTTAGTCCTCTAATTGTTGTTTCACAAGGCATTGCTTTACATATATGGAGTAACATTTTTTCTTCTGTGAAATAACAAGATTTCCCAATTTAAACAATCTGGCTAATGAGGCGGATTTCCACATTTGGCAATACTTTATTATATTTTTTTATGCTTGATGTCATACTTGTCTCCTTAAATTGGAGCTGTATGTTGTGATTTTGGTATTTTTTTTTTCAGAGAGTGATTTTGGTATTGATACATATTCTTCTTCTTATTATTATTATTAACTGAAAAAGAATAGCTCCCAAAAAAAAAAAATTTAACTGAAAAAAATGAAAAGAAATTTGAAATGAGAGACGATCAGTCAGTCATTTATCCGATGTAACTTTTCGTTCCTCTTTCGTTTTCGAATCACTTGCCATATTAGGTCCAGACTGCTTTGCTTAGTTTGCTTCATTTGTCATTTCGTACTCTACATTTTCTCTCTAGTACCTTTTATTTAATAGAGGTGTATTGAGTGTGTGCGCTCTTTAAATCCGATAGATATTGGATGACCCTCTTTGATCGATATTGATGCATGCGTACGTACTAGCTCTATCGTGCATGAAAAGACGAATTACACATACCTAGCGACATTAATTTATAGTTATAGAATAACATCTTTGTTTAATTGGATGATATTTTTTTCTTTATTATTACTAGTGTAGTTACATAATTAAGGGAGCCATGAAAGTGTAAAAGTTAGGATCCCAACAACTATATATGCAGCTAATATATGTAGCAAAAGAATATGGCATCACCTAATCATTTTTCCAATGTGTTGGTGACTACTGTACGTACAAGTCCACGTAACCCATGATCAATTGTGGTACTAGTGCTTGAAGGGGAGAGATGGGTCTTCTTGAAAGGACAAGCTTTCTAAATATTTATGCCCTAAAGGAAATATCCAATTTCCAGTGGCTCTTGACGTAATTTCTCCTTCCTTAGAAAAAATCAAAAATCAAAATTGATCTCCATTACAGGACTTCCTACTTGTTTGAATCATTTTGCTAATTGGTATCATACTATATATATATATTAGTCTCAATCCAAGGCAAGGAGAGTGTGGTGACTAGTTTAATGTATGGGCTACAAGTGTGAAAGGGAGGTTCGCTCTAAAATGTCAAAGCAAGATTGAGTGTCCACTCCACACATATAAGGCCTTATTTTTCTTTATAAGTAGTCGATGTGGAACTATCCCAACATCTCCAACATAAACCTACATGTTTTATGGTACCATGCGAAGAACTTTGGTAGTAGTAATAGCTATCTTTCTTGCAGTGCTTATTGAAGATCCTAAATAAGCTATTTTACTTTCTTTTCTCTTAATAGGATGGATCGGATTCTTGAAAGATATGAGAGATATTCTTATGCCGAGAGAGAACTCGTAGCAGTTGATCCTGAATCACAGGTCTACTATATATAGTCTTCGTTATATGATTCATTTCAAACACATCGAACCTTTAGGTTTTGCTAAAGCAAAATTAAAGATAAGATAATTAATTTGACTATTCTGTATTACAAATGATGGCTTTTTCAGCTGATCAATTTGAGTTTTATCATGCAGAGTAATTTGTCATTGGAATATACAAAACTTAAGGGAAGGATTGAAATTTTACATAAAAACCAAAGGTAACAAACACAAGGAAAATGATCTAATTAATTAGCAGTTATTTTTGTCTTGAGAAAGATGACTCTTATTTGTTTGCATGTATCTCTTTTATCTTGTTAATCCTTGCTTAGGCATTTCATGGGTGAAGATCTTGATTCCCTAAGCCTCAAGGAGCTTCAAAATCTTGAGCAACATCTTGACAGTGCTCTAAAACAGATAAGAACAAGAAAAGTTAATATCCATATTTTCAGTCTTTAGTAGTTTTGTTTAATTTAGTCTCCATATTGTTGACAATTGTTTTTCATCATTATTTTTGGGCAGAATCACCTTATGTATGAATCCATTTCGGAACTTCAGAAAAAGGTAAGAACTTGGTTACTTTCCCTATCATCATTACCAAATTCTTATTTATATACATTAGAATTGAAACGACCCTAACTCTCAAAAAAAGAAATCAAATTCTTTTTTATTGTAAAAAATCAATCAATTTCCACGCTATACAATGGTTAAAATTAAACTTCCTAATCTAACGACTCTAACTTTCCTATCTATTTAAATTGTTGCACCACTTTAGGTTCGGCCTTCACAACCACTGGCCTTGGTGTGTACACTTCACGAACCTCTATTCGTTTGTGATAAATATATGGTTTGATAAACGTATCATGTATCACGAGGCACGATTGGTAGTGCATGCAAAGAGACGCTATGTAATGGCCCCTCCCTTAATCTAGGGCATCGTCCGACTTAATCCCGTCATTAAGCCCTAACCTTAGCCACATAGGACTTAACAACGTATTAGTCAACCTTTTCATCGTATTCTACTCATTAACTGTGTTCAGAATAAGTATTATACAACTCACGTTATTGTTATTATTTTAGAGTTAATTAAAACTTTTTAACCATTTTAATATTATCAACGGAAAACTTAACAAAATCTGCGGAAGCATTATAAAACATTTACTGTGGAAACCAGGAAACAACGACCACATGTATATAACCAACATAACGGCGATAATCTGTGTACTAAATGTGTCTAATCGGGTAGTATCACTCAACCCGAATATATACAACCTAAAAGTATGTAAAAACATAAATAAGTAATACAACTAAACATCAAAACCAACAAAATCTGATATAACAACACTCCAATGGCTCAGAGGTAGTTGTCGATCTTCTCCTTGCTTAGTTTGCTACTCGATGGATCTGCACCCACTGTCATAAAAAGGATGGTAAGTACAATAATATAGAAAGTGACACTGAGAGACATTTATCCACATTTCTAAACACAACAAGAATACATGAAAATGCATTTGTACACTACGCAACAATATAGAAAACATGATATGGTACACAACATTACAACTAAACCAAGTGATATCAACACAAATACTATCAAAGAACTAAATTCAGTTAACCGTATATCCAACACATTAGCCCAAATATTTCCCTTTTGGTCACACAGACCTCAGGTAATAACTTATTTAGCAGTGCATGTAGGTACTATCCTTATTGGTTGTGAAACACGACATATCGACCTCATGTAATATGTCGGCACACATAGCACTTCGGTATTACCCTAATTTTTCGCCGCTTAATCATTTCATCAACCTCATATAGTAGGTCCTTGTCACATACTAGTCGGAATACCAACATCCTCGGGTCCCGTACCCCGTATGCCTCGTACACCCTAAAACAAATCATGAATCCTAAACACTTGTTCTAATTTAACTACAATCATACAATGAGATAATGTGCACAATTCATAGCACTAAGAATACAACAAGTATAGCAGTTCAATGAAGCAATAACAAGAAATGAAATGGAGAGAAATATCTCAATCAGTTTACTTACAATTCACGTAATTCCCAGTTTAAATTGGCTCTCGACCACTCCAAACTCATACCCAGACTTATGAATTCCACCCCGACTCGCTCCCGGTATACAAGCTATGTTCCCTCAGTCTCCTAAAGTAAACTAAGCTTGTTTATTGTGTATTCAGATTGATTGAATTTGTTTTAAGTTGATCTTCTCAAATCAGCCCCTAATTACCAAATAAAGTTTTAATTTCGATCTTGTGTTGCAGCGCATTTTCGGGCATGAAAACATTCAAATCTTAAAACCTTCCCAAAGTCAAAGTTGTTGGTTTTTGTCTTAGCTTTCCGAACTATGATGTTTGTGCAATTTCAATGAGAATCGAATGAGATATGGAAGTCTTACCATAATGACTTAAAACAGTTTTAGATTTGGACTAGCAACTTTGTAAATTTCATTTCTCTTAAACTATAGCTTCAAAACTCATGATTTTTTTAACTTAAGCCTAAAAACATATCCTAGAACAACATACTAAAAGATGAACTCAATCCAATAAGAAATAAGGGAGTTTAGCTCAAAACAGCAGACATTAGCAAAACTGTGAACTCAGAAATTTCAGATTCATCATCAAAGTTGGAGAGAATTTTTAGACATGAAAACATTTGAATTTCAAAATATTTTCACTAGACAAATGTTGTTCCCCTTTGAGTTAGCTTTCAAATGCCACCATAATTGGTCCATTTTGATTTAAAATGAGGAAGTTATGACTAAATTGCAGATACTAGTTCATAATAACAATGTGCAGAATTTTCAATTTTGTCTTACGACTTCAACAATTCATAACTTTATGAAAATAAATCCAAATCCAAAACTTCTATATAGTAAGAATTAGTGGAATTTCACAAAGAATTATATATTGAAAACAAAATCATTTGCCCACTGAAATTTTTAAAAAACTAGAATCGAACAAAAACCTACAATTTTTGCTTGAATTTCACAAAGTGGTGATGGAGATTGATTTACCTAGTTATGTAGCTTCTTTAACTTGATCAACCATCCTTAACTTCTCTGAATTTTCTCACGAAGTTGGTGAACTCTCTCCAGATCTTTTTCTCCCTCTCTTGCATGTAAATGAGATGATAAGGTTGCATTTTCACTAACTCATTTATATATAGTGGTGAGACTAAATTATGGCCTTTGATCTTGTGTAAACAAGCATCCTTAGGACAATCTAATGACTTATAACCTGGTCCCATAATCCGCTAAGTCATCCATAGTAAATCACATATTCACACCAAGTTATATAGTGATGGTGACAATACGCATCCCGAGGCATATTAATGCTCCTTGTTTTATTTTTCTAACTTAAGTCACATATGTATAATTTAAACTATAGGCACTTTAAATTAGTTATTTTAATCACACTTAAGTGTAAAACTTTTGTCACTTTTCATGAAATGGATCAGACATATATAAACATTGGGGTGTTCCCACCTAGCAACGCGCTGCATCGGAGCCCGGGTGTAATGAGAAATGAGCAAGGGTGTGTTTTCACATCGCCTCCTGGGTGTGAAGAAAAATGAGCAAGGGTTCCCACACATAGGACGTATGTGGGTAAAGAAGCTAGTCCCTTCACATCGTCGCCCAGATGTGAAGAAAAATGAGCAAGGGTTCACACACAAAGGACGGGTGTGGGTAAAGAAGCTAGTTCAAAACAAACATGAAAACAAAAACAAAATCATAGATACGAACACTAGATCTTTTAGACAAAATAGAAATAAAAAAGGAAAACAAATACAAAGGGGAGAAAAATTCGTTTAGGAACATGGAACATAGGAACACTTACGGGGAAGTCAATAAAACTAGCAGATACCATGATTAGAAGGAGAGTCAATATTGCTTGCCTCAAAGAGACAAAATGGGTAGGAGAAAAGAGTAGAGAAATAGGAAGCACAGGGTTTAAATTGTGGTACACTGGTATAGATAGAAAATGCAATGGAGTAGGAATTGTGGTGGATAATGATTATAAGGATAAGGTCGTAGAGGTTAAAAGAATGGGGGATAGATTGATTCTAGTTAAATTAATTATTGGAGATGAAAAAATTAACATACTTAGCGCCTATGCACCACAAGTATGATTAAGCGAGAGCATCAAACACAAATTTTGGGACGATATGGATGGATTTATGCAAAGTATACCATTAGATGAAAATGTTTTTATTGGAGGAGATTTAAATGGACATGTCGGGGCAAGTAACGATGGGTTTGAGAGAGTTCATGAAGGTTTTGGTTACGGTAATAGAAATGAAGAAGGAGAATCAATCTTAGAATTTGCTTCAGCATACGATCTTGTCTTAGCAAATACTAGTTTTAGGAAGAGGGAGTCGCATATAAATACTTTTAGTAGTGGTCATAACAAGAGTCAAATAGATTTTCTTTTAACAAGAAAAATAGATAGAAAAATATGTAGAGACTGCAAAGTAATACTTGGTGAAGCACTTACTACCCAACATAAGTTAGTAGTACTTGATATTAAGCTAACACGACGACATAATATGAATAAAAGAGTTAGCGACCCTAGAATAAAGTGGTGGAACCTAAAACATAGTAAACAAGTAGAGTTTAGAGAAAAACTACTAAAGGAAAATGTTTGGAATCTTGACTTAGATGCTAATACAATGTGGCTATAAATGAGTAGTTGCATAAAGAGAGTGAGATCAAACGTATTAGGTATATCTAAAGGCTTGGGACCACCAAAGAAGGAAACATGGTGGTGGAACGAGGATGTCCAACGAGCAATTAAGACTAAAAGAGAAATATATACGAAAATACTTAAGTGTTAAGATGAAGATGTGTACAATCAATATAGAGAAGCTAGAAAACAAGCTAAAAAAGTAGTTAGTCAAGCTAAAACAAATTTCATGGAAGATCTATATACAAGGTTAGGTAATAGAGATAGCGAAAAATATATATATATAGGCTAGCCAAATTAAGAGAAAAAAAGAAACAAGACCTAAGTCATGTAAAATGTATTAAGGACGAAAATCAAAATGTTTTAACGCGCGAGGAGGATATTAAGGAGAGATGGAGAAGTTACTTCGATAGTTTATTTAATAATGGCCAAGTTGATACTATAATAGATGAAAACCCACACCAAGAAAGAAATGTAAACTATACACACAATATTAGAATTGTAGAAGTTAAAGAGGCATTGAAAAGAATGAAAATAGGAAAACATGTGGCCCGATGAAATACCCATAGAGGTTTGGAAATGCTTAGGAGAAATTGGATTGACTTGGTTAACAAAACTTTTCAATAAAATTTTAAAATCAAAACGGATTCCAATGGATTGGAGAAGAAGCACGCTTGTGCCAATCTTCAAAAACAAAGGGGACATTCAAAGTTGCTCAAACTACCGGGGAATTAAACTTCTAAGTCAAATTATGAAACTTTGGGAGAGGATAATTGACAATAGGCTAAGGAGAGAAACCACAATATCAGAGAACCAATTTGGTTTCATGCCTGGGAGGTCAACTATGGAGGCGATTTTCTTTGTAAGACGATTGTTAGAAAAATATAGAGAAAAGAAAAAAGATATTCATATGGTATTCGTAGATTTATAAAAAACATATGATATGGTCCCTAGAGATGTCCTTTGGTGGGTTCTAGAAAGAAAAGGAGTGCATGCTAGATACATAGACACTATTAAGGATATGTATGATGGAGTAGTAACGATTATAAAGACATTTGGAGGAGATACAAAAGAATTTCTCATTACGATAAGACTACATCAAGGATCGGTTTTAAGCCCATATCTATTTACTTTAGTTATGGATGAACTAACTAGACATATTCAAGAGGATATACCATGGTGTATGCTATTTGCAAGATGATATTGTCTTAGTGGATGAAACTAAAGATGGAGTGAATAGGAAATTAGAACTCGAATGAATACATTAGAATCTAAAGGCTTTAAGTTGAGTAGGACGAAAACCGAATACATGCACTTGTGAGTTTAGAAACACTAGACATCGAGATGACGGAGTGGTAAAATTAGGGGAAGTAGAAATTCCTAAGGTAAACCACTTTAGATACCTATGATCAATCATACAAAATGATGGTTATATTGAGAATGATGTCACACATAGAATTCAAGCTGGATGGAAGAAATGGCGGAGGGCAACGGGGTGATTTGTGATCGAAATTTTCCTACTAAGTTAAAAGGAAAATTTTATAGGACCGCTATTAGGCCAGCTATGCTCTATGGAAGTGAATGTTGGGCGGTAAAGCAACAACAATTGCATAAAATGAACGTAGCTGAAATAAGGATGTTTAGGTGGATGTGCGGTAAAACTCGTAAAGATAGAATAAGAAATATAGAAATTCAAAGACAAGTAGGAGTAGCACCAATTGATACAAAGATTAGGGAAGGGCGGTTGCGGTGGTTTGGTCACCAGCAAAGACAGCCTACAAATGCCCCAACTAGAAAACTTGACTCCATAGAAACTGTAGAAATTCGACGAGGTAGGGGCAGACCAAAGTTAACATGGGATGCATTAATTAGGAGGGATTTGAATGGTTTGAAAAGCTCACCATCAATTGCACTTAATCGAGCACATTGGAAAAGTTTGATCCATGTAGCCGACCCCAGTTAATTTGGACTGAGGCTATGTTGTTGTTGTTGTTGTAATCACACTTAACTAATTTAAGACTTACCATATCACTTTCTAATCTAGTCCTACGTCGGCACGCATCTCGAGGTGCATCCCCGTTCGTCTCTCGACGTATATATACAAGTAGAAGTTACTTAATAAATCTATACATATACAATGCACTAAGCATACATCATACCAAAAATAATATATTACTCGGTCTTCGTGCCGAGTGTTGGAACCATGTACCCGCTATTGGGCCACGTCACAGGTCGGTGACCCTTAATTATGAACCAAATCCGTTATTAGAAATTTGGACTGCACACGCAAGTGTACACACCAAGGCCAATTAATGAAGGTGTTTGTGAAGACCGAACCTAAAGTGGTGCAGCAATTGAAGTCAGGTAGGAAAGTTAAGAGTCGTTAGATTAGGAAGTTTTAAATTTTTATATAATCATATCTAGTTAGGTTACGTTTTTATTAGTAGCGGAATAGGAATTATTCTCTTAAGGTAAATTAAAAAGTTTAGAAGAGCATTAAAATAACAAAAGTAATTTTTTTTTGGGAATTCTATGTTTCTAATAAGCCTATATAAAGGCTTAACCATTGTATAATGTGGAGATTGTTTTTTATTAATAAAGAAATATGTTTCTTTTTTTTTTTGGAGAATTTGGTTTTAGCTTTCGTTGCGTCACTATGTGTTGTTTAAACTACTACTTAATTAGACGCGAAAGTTACTAGTTTTGTCTTTGACGACGGTGTTACCATAAATTGAAGTTATTTATTATGCTATTGATAATCAAACAACAACCAAGTCAATCTCAAGTTTGTTAATGTCCGGAAGTTGACATTTATGTGCTTGGTTGAAAGTTCTTATTTTTGAGAAATTGCATATTTTAAAATATTAAATTGCTGTGATATTTACTATAATATGTTTTAAATAGGCTCAAAGTCAATCTATATAGAGTCATCCTTGTCCGAAGATTGCAACATCTAAAGGAAGTTACTTCCTTTGTTTTGTCCAAAGAAGTACGTGCTCTTCACCTCAAAGGGAGAAGTTGGTACCTCTATCTTCTTTGAAAGTGTGCCAAAATCTCAAATCAAACAAAGAAAAGTTGTCGATTCCTATTTATTGCAATTTCCCCCCTTGTATTTCTCTCAGACCAAACATGGCCATAGAGGAGTTGTAGCTAATGATGACGGAAAATAAAGGTCAAGAGTGGGAAATGATTGACTATGAGAGGCAGATTAATTAGAATGGTGGTCCAAATGATTGACTTGAGTTGTTCTTATCATATAAGTCCTTCGAAGAATTGGTTAACAACTTATATATTAATTAGTGATGATGGTTCACTAACGCATCGAGGATCTTCTAAATCGAATGTACGAAATTCACGAACAAGCAATCTAGGGCAAGAACTTAAACCAAAGTTCAAAATTTTATTAATTTATCGAAAAGTAACGAACTACAGCCAAAAGGTTGCTTGATATAGGAAACCATAATTTTTGCCAAAAATAGTAAAATTCTAAAACGCCCTAAACCATAAACCAGACGAAATAAGAAACTTAACGCCACAAATGGCGTCAAAACAAAAACTCCTACTAAAAGTTATAACCGAACTAAAATTTTCCAAAAATAGTAAATTCACAATTTCAGAGGTCTTAACGAAGGAAATTTGGCCAAAAACGTTGTTGTCGAGGCAAAGCGGTGAGTATTGATCACCACGTCGTTTTCAATAAACCCATGTCCTCACAACTCCAAAATTCCTTGTTCGGACCTTCCAAAAGTCAACAAAAATCAATTCCGATCAAACTTTTCCAAGAAAGTGTTTTCCATTTCTTGAACTGCATCATTCTCCCCAGGGTGGATAGGATTCGTCCTTGAATTTTCATCCCCCGATATATCTCCATAAAAAGGAACTAAATATTTGACATTAAACACATCGATCGTACTAATATGATTCGGTAACTTCAACCGGTGTGCATTAGAACTAATCTTCTCAATAATTTCTATTAGACCAATCTTTCTTGCTGAAAGCTTATTGTAATCACCAACAAAGAAACGATCCTTTGTAAGGACTACCTAAACAAAGTCACCAACATCAAACTCCATATGACGTCTCTTTTGATCTGCAAACTTCTTGTACTTTTCATTTGCCTCGTACAAACTAACTCTGATAGTTCAATGAGCCTTTTGCAAATCACTCACAAAGTCCTCGATTTTTCCATGCAACTTCGTCTTACTTGGCAATGACATCAAATCATAGGGACCCCGAGGAAAAAAGGATTAAACAATTGGGAAATTACTAAATCCCGTACTCCGGTTAACAACATGGTTGTGTGCAAATTTTGTCTGACTCAACTTCATATCCCAACTCCGAAGATTATCACCCACCAAGCTCCTCAAAAGGTTGCCCGAAGAACGATTGACTACTTCAGTTTGCCCATATGTCTGCGGATGATAAGCACTAATAGATTTCAACTGTGTTCACTATTTTCTACAAACTTCGCCAAAAATGACTGAGGAATTGAGTATCTCAATCTGACACAATCAAAGTATGTAATCCACGCAGTCTATAAACTTTCTGAAAGTACAACTGAGCCACCTTCACATCATCTATAGCCTTCTTGCAAGGAATAAAATGAACCATCTTTATAAAAAAATAGTCGACCATCACATAAATAGAATCTTGACCTCGTTGCGTTCTAAACAATCCCTACACGAAATCCATGCTAAGATCAACCCATGGTTGCTCTGGAACTGGTAGTGGCATATGAAATCCGACATTAGTCGATGTAACTTTCGAAACATGACATGTCCGGCAACGATGCAAATATTTCTCCACCTCTTTGTGAATGGTGGGCCAACAATATGAAGACTTACTATTTGCAAAATCCTGTCACGACCTACACAACGCTCACTATGTAGCTCTTTAATGATTTGTAATCTCAAACTACAATCAAGAACGCAAAGTTGGTTGCCTCTGATTAGAAACTCATCATGCAGTGCATAATCTGTACGTTCACCACAACGCACTTTTGCCAAAATACCAGCAAAGAAATGATCAATATCAAATAAGTCAGAGAAAGATGAAAAGTCAGGTTCCTCCACATATTTGTGTTTTACCATAAAAGTAAAATGCTCCAAGTACGCCACCACGAAGCATGCTTAGCCAACACCTTATCTTGCACGTGCAAATATCTCAAGGCATCGTGATCGTAAAGAACACGAACTCTCGATGAAACAGGTAATGGCGGCAATGTTTGATTGCTTGCACCACAACTTCAAACTCCACATCGTATGTACAGTAGCGCGACTTAGCCCCAGACAATTTTTCACACAAATATGCCACATGTCTACTATTCTAACTTATAACAACCCCGATGCCCAACTTAGACGTGTCACAATGCAACTCAAAAGGGAAATGAAAGAATGACAACATCAATATAAGTGCAGTAGTAAGCCGCACTTTAATAAGTTGAAACGCCTCCTTTGCCTCATCGCTCCACACAAACTTTGCACCCTTCACACAATCAGTCACTGTTGTCATAATAATGTTGAAATGTGGAATGAATCACCTATAGAAAAAATCCAATCCATGAAAACTGCGGATCTTGATGACGGTACTAAATCTAGGTCAATTTTGCATGGCTTCCACTTTTGACTCATCTACATGCAGACCATCTCTAGAGATGACATAACCCAAAAACAAAACTTTGGGTGTCACAAACGAGCATTTCTTTGTAGCTGCATAAAATTCTCCCTACGCAAAATAGTGAGAACATCTTGCAAATGCTCAAGGTGTTCATCCTGTTTAGTACTACAAATTAAAATGTCATTGAAATACACGAGTCATCTGCCTAGCAAAGGCCTCAAGCTCTGATTCATGACTCTCATGAAAGAATTAGGCGCATTAGACAACCTGAATGTCATCACTAGCCACTCATATAACCCATCCCGAGTTTTAAAAGCAGTTTTTCACTCATCCCTAATCCTAACACGAATCTGATGGTACCCACTTTTTAAGTCCAATTTTGTAAACACTTTAGCTCTACTATCAACACAAATCCAGGAGCCATCCTTCTTAGGATTCGGAGCCATCCTTCTTAGGAGTCAGGAGAGCTAAAACTGCACACGAGCTTAGGCTTTCATGAATAAAGCCCTTTAACAATAACTCTTCAACTTGTCGTCGTGATTCTTCGTGTTCAACAGGACTCATTCGGTTATGTGGCCTGATGGGAAGAGGCTCAAGGTCAATCTAATGTTGGATGCCTTGTAATTGAGGCAATCCATCGAACAAGTCATCATGAAAGACGTCAAAAAACTCAGCCACTATAGGCACCACTGTCTTTGAGATCATGACATCATTACCCACTTCTTTTTCAACTAGCACATAAACCACATTTGAATCATGCAACTCTATTTCAAATCTGGTCAATGTCAACAAACTGCTACTCTCTTTTGCCGCCTTATCATCATTAAAACGCTTCGTAGGCACAAGGACAACCAACACCCCTTTAAACATTAGAGTGTACTTATTGGTCTTCCTATCATGTGTAACTCCTTTATCTAATTGCCATGGACGCACTACCAATGAGTGACGCGCATCCATAGCAACAACATCACACCAAATAGAATCTTTATTCTTGGTCCTCAATCTTCCCTTCGAGGTGCTCTATACTAGCATTTGCATCACCGCCTTTTTTTAGCCAAGACAGTTTGTAAGGGTAGGGATGCTTCTTAATTGCAAACCCTAACTTCTGAACCGCTTCAACAGAGATGATGTTCTCACAGCTACCTGCATCAATCATGAATTTGCAAACTTTGCCCAAGATGGTGCACTTGGACTGAAAGATGTTGTCTCGCAACCATTCATCATCAATATCTACTGTCAGGACCCGTTTTCCTAAATGAATCCCGACTGGCCTAGCTCGATCCATAACTCGCTAACCAACTTGGTCACTGAGTTAAGAACCTAACTAGTAAGCCTTCTTTCGAAATCAACTCATTATCTTCTATCAACAATTGGAATTTAAATTAAATGATCATAAATGCAGCGGAATATCATAAATTAAAACTTATTTCAATGTTTCCACATAAGGCCAATATAGGAAAACAAGAGTTATCAACTAGGATAAATACTCATCTAGTTCGATTTATTTCAAATCCCAAAACCCATGATAGATAATAAAAATAAAAACAAAACATTGGTTTGATCTCGAACCATACCAATCAACAGTCAGAAAAGTCTTCTAAACAACTGGAGCTACTCCTTTCCCCTTATTAACTCTCGATGAAGAACCTGTGGGGAAAATTGTAGCGTGAGCACAAGAGGCAACGGTGCTCAGTAAGTTTAGGTTAAGTTACTGGCATTATGAACATTCCATATAATAGAAGCAACAATAAATAAAATGCATGACTTGCAAATATTTAATATGACGAAGGGAATAAGCAATAAAGTATATAAACCAAATAATTAATAATGCATCAAAATGTGCAAATGCTAAACATGTATGAGCTACTGAGATAGACTCCTCAATCACACTGAAGTTCGTGAAGATTGACCATACTATGGCCATAGCGGTATCAACACTCCATTCCCTTATACTGTGAAAGATTCACCTATCACCAAGTCCACAAACTAGTCCAACTTGACTTAGCACCTACTACCAAACATTATTGAGAACATAGGAGTTAATCATATTCTCAATTATCAAATATGAATTCTGGGCGACTGCCCTTTTGTTTTTCTCACTTGTACGGTCCAACTGTCTTGAACTTGTAGTGTCTGGTGCAAGGACTCCTAGCGAGCTCCACTAAGTCATCTACATACAATGTCTAACAATGCACCCCAATCTACCCGTATGTCCTACTTACATGATCCCTATCACATAGTCTAGTAGAAAGGTAAATAATCATAAAACCAATAACTCAAATCCCAACTTACCTAGTACGCTAATTTCCAAAAATCTCTAATTAGCACTTACGAGCGCACTCCGACGTTCAGTCAACCTAAATAAGTTAAGTGTTGATTAACTAAATAAGTTAACTTGATAGAAAACCAATTTCGAAATTCTTTTCGAAAACCATTTTATACTTATTTATAACAATTTAAGTTCCACCTCTATATTCCAAATTAAAACTCAAAATTCATTTTAATTAATTTATTTTAATCATTTTAAATTCTGTTTTTATATATATACATATATTTTATTATTTGTTTGGGTTTTGAGCAGCTGGGCCTAGATTAGCCCAACCAGGCCAGTTTGGCCGGGGGGGGACATACAGGTGTTCCCCCATTTTCCCCCAAAACTGATGCAACGCAATTTGGAGGGGGTTGGGCTTGATCGGCCCAACCATACTGGTTCTGCCGATCAGCCCAACCCTCTATCTCTATTGGTTGGGCTTTTGGCCTAACCAGCAGTTTATGCGGCTGGGCCAAAGGCCCAACCTCTCTGTTTTGATTGAGGGGGGAGCGCACACAGCGCTCCCCTCCTCTTCTGTTCTTCCTTTTTTTTTAATTACAAAAGAACTCTAATATAAATTTGATCTTTCTTAGTTTGGACCACATTTCGATCAACAAAGAAAAGTCGTTTTAAGATCTCATGAAAACATTGATTTAGCCTTGACGATTAATCGCAAAAGTCAATACAACACTTTTCAAATCATAATTCTTCTTCTTTGAATAAACCAAAACTAAGAGATCGGCTTGCGGGATTGTTACCTCGATTCAACGCCTTGAAGCTTCACGGATCTCTCTCGCACTTGCTACCTCCTCTCCGGTCACTTGTGCGTTTAACTTGCTTGCACGCTCGTCCCTAACGCGAGCACACCCTTGATTCATTCTTAATATTTAGTATACTAAATATTCCCAATATCTTCTCCTTCCTTTTTTTGTGGGAATATAATTGAATAAAAAATCATTCCTATATTAAGATCAATTAAGGATTTCCAATTGTCATTCTTTCCTAAATTGACAACTTAAAATAGGAAACTAATATCTCTAGCTGCCGTCTCCTTTCTTAGACGTTCCGAGTAAGTGTTTGCTCTCTTGTGGGCCCACATTAAGTAAGTTGACCTAGGGTTTGAGTCAAATATAAAATGCATTTAGGCCATACGTTGTCTTAATTAAAATTTGAATCGTCACATCTACTATCGAGGTTATGCATTAATGCCTCAAAACTAATGAAGTACTGACATCTCCGATCACGATTTTCTCCTCCGTATTGTCAAAAGATGTGTCGTAAACTGGTTCTGCAGTGACGTATGCTGGTTCCACTTCTTCTTCTTCATCCTCATTGTCCATAAAGAGGACTTTATTCCCCTTGCACTCCAGTTCTCGGTAGCAAATCTCACCACTAGTAACGAGATTGGTTTGGATGGTTCCCCTTCCAGTATTAGCCCCTCCAGTATTTTGCTGGTCCACCAACAACATTAACAGACACAAGACTAACACTACGTCGTAATTGATGCTCCACTTGTTTTACCTTCTGGCAGGCTACAACCAACGAAGCCGAGTCAAACATATTGATGGTATCTTGAATATGTCGTTTTAATTCACCAATATATTTCGACACCAATTGGTCACGAGTTTCCTAGAGGTTGTTTCTAGCAACCAATTAATAAAACTCCTTAGTATAGTCATCAATTGATTTTGCCCCTTGCCTCAGATTATGTAATCTCTGATACATCAGACGGGCTGAAAGTTGTTAGGTACAATTCAGCCCGCATGTGTTTCTTCAACTTCTTCACGAGGTAACTTTCCCTTTCCCATTTTGTTATGTGTTAATTTCTGTTGTTGCCACCAAGGTATAGCCAAATTGTGAAATCTGGTCACCACCAATTGCACACGATGTGTCTTAGGCACATCTTTAAACTCTTAGACTTCCTCAACTATTACCCGCCAATCTGAAAATTCTTCAGGCAATAGTGTGTCATGGAATTATGGAATATATGTCTTCATCCCAGCCTCCCATTGCCTACGATCATCATCAACTGCACATGGTCTATGACGCCTTGTACCGTCTCCTCTTCGATAGGAGGTTGTCTTTGACGGTTTGGAACAGGGTTCCTAGTCGGAGCCCTTTACAACAACTCTCCCATTCCTCAAACCACTTGATCCAATGCCACTTGCATATGTTGTTGTGTATCAAACAACTGTGTGAATCGTTGCTTGTTATAGGCCCGGTTGTCCCTTTTATAGATATTTTAAACCCGTTGTTGGTTCCTCTTCGACGACATGATTATTCTCCAAATCACTCGTTATGAAGGCTCTGATACCAATTAACGCAGCAAGGATCTATTTGAAATCCATAAACAAGCAATCTAGGGCAAGGAATTACAGCTAAAAAGGTGTTTTATATAGCAAACCCTAATTTTTGCA
Source organism: Stephania cephalantha (assembly GCA_039657325.1). Taxonomy (NCBI): domain Eukaryota; kingdom Viridiplantae; phylum Streptophyta; class Magnoliopsida; order Ranunculales; family Menispermaceae; genus Stephania; species Stephania cephalantha. The sequence goes on along the minus strand of CM077573.1, from coordinate 7,641,341 downwards.
AAAAATAGTAAAAGTTTAAAATGCCATAAACCATAAACTGACCAAATAAGAAACCCAACGCCACAAACGGCGTAAAAAACAGAAACTCTTACTAAAAGTTATAATCGAACTAAAATTTCTTAAAAATAGTCAATTCACAATTTTGGAGGCCTAAACGAATGAATTTGACCAAAAAAAGATGTCACGACAAAGCGGTAAGTATTGATCACAACGTCGTTTCCAATAAACCCATGTCCTCGCAACTCTAAAATTCATTGTTCGGACTTTCCAAAAGTCGACAAAAATAAATTTAAGTCAAACTTTTCCAAGAAAGTGTTTGTCATTTCTTGGACTGCATCATTAACGCAACAAAGATCTTTTAAACTAAATGTTCTAAATCCATAAACAAGCAATTTATGGCAAGAACTTAAACCAAACTTCGAAATTTTTTGAAGTAATAAAAAACCAACAAATTACAGCCAAAAAAGTGTTTTATATAGCAAAACTTTAATTTTGCCAAAAATAGATGCAATAAAAAAACCCAACGCCACAAACTATATAAAAAACAGAAACTCCTACTTAGAGTTATAATTTAACTAAAACTTTTCAAAAATAGTAAATTTGTGATTTTGGAGGCCTAAACAAAGAATTTAGCCGAAAAACGTCTTTCTTATGGATTCCCAGAGAAGGTCTGAAGAGTCTCGGGCAAAATACAAAAATTTAGGACAAAATTGTGTTTGGCGTTGTGGGTGGTGCAATCGCGACAGCAAATTGAAAGGGGGTTTCGAACCCCCGTCTTCCTCGCCAACTTCCAAGCCTACATCCACCCGTATAGGGCTTCAAAAGCTGTTAGAGAGTGCCCTCTATAGGGTCTTACCTTGAATTTAAACCTTTCAACATCATTCATCATCTCAACTAAATCATTAACCATGGATTTTAATTCTAGACCCATGCATTCAAATTTAAAGTTCTAATCGAGAACTATAAGTAGGAAGAGTTCATACCCTAGATTGTGTTCTTGATGGAGCCTTGATTCCTTAGCTAAGGTGACTCCAATTATCTCCCTCTTTATCCCAAATCTCTAAAACTTCCAGCCACCTCTCTTCAAATGTTCTCCTCAACTGGTGCTGAATTTTATTTTTTTTGTTCTCGTTGTATGTAGAAGAGAAAAAGGCCCCTTCTATAAATTATGGCTTTAAATTAAGTCCATTAGATCCTTTTCTCATCTCTCCTTTTGCTAGATTTTTAAATTAATCTATGGTCCTCATTACTTGATCTCTACATCTAGTCTTGGGAATCCATATGTTGTCATCTCTAGATATATCAAATGACTAAGAAAAATGCCTACTATTCTTAGTTTATACATCAAATTAATTAGGTAACCTTCGATCATTAAAATCACATTTTAGTTTTTCCCACAACAATACTTTAAGCTAATTTAGCATCAATTAAATGTAGGTCCAAGCTCATAATTTATATTGAGTTACACAATTTTATTTTATTTTTTGGTGAATTGAGTTACATAATTTTCATGTGCTCTCAAATCAAGTGGCTTGGATTATTATTTTGTTAGCTTAATCTAGACAAATTAGGAGTTCATATTGAACTTAGGTCAATTGATTAACTTATTTTATTTTGTTTACTGAGGTTCATGATATTGATTAATTTTCAATCTAAGTCATAAAAGATCACTAATCTAAACGCCATTAGCCTAAGTATACACTAATACACCGACCTACACAACGCTCGCGTGCTCACATCTCGAGATCACTCTTACTCGCAAATCATCTACCAAAATAGAATAAATAAATTAAATTTGTGTGTATTTGTATAAATAGGTAATACACATCACCATCCACAAATAAAGTATTTTTGGGTTGTTACATATACCATTTAGGAAAGCTTAAGTACCAATATAAAAACTTGCTCTGAATTCTGAAAGGTATGCTTCTAAAGTTTGACATTTTGAGGGTTAAAAACTGGGTCAAAATTGATTGTGCAGAATTCATGCGAATTTCCATAAATTTGAGAGTAGTTTTTTGTGTTTTAGTTTGTTTGGAAGTTTTATTAGTTTGCATATTTCCGACGTTTTAGGGATGGAAATTAGTAGTTCTGTTATTTAGAATGTCTTTGTGATTATATCTTTAAGTTTAAGATGAAGAAGGAAAGTTACAGAATTAATTAGAAATTTTAAGTTAATTATTTCTTCTTTTTTTGCTAAAAAGATTTAGTTATTATCTTTGTTAGTTACTATTTATTAGTATTGAAGTAGACAAAGAAAACACACTTTTATCATTGAATAAATAAGATAGGAGGAGATCATAAATGAGTCAAGTAATGATTTGAGTTTATTTACTTCTCTTTAAAAGCTTTTCATTGTGTAGCTTGTTTGAACTTATCAAGCATTAACTTGTGGTGTTCAAGTTATACCAAGTTGATTTTTTATAATATAATATTAAAGGGGTTTAGATCATATCAAGGTTTCTTGAGCAAATTGTGTTCAAGGGATTGTGGTCTTCTTTATTCTAAGATTCTGTACTCCACTCCAATTTGAGAGTATTGAGTAAAGATTTTCTTAATACTGAGGTTCTTTGCTTTTTGATAGAAAAGTCAGAAACCTACTTAATTATGATAGATTTGACTCCAACATGAGTCAAGCTCCAATCTTCTCTTTAGAGAGAGGGATTTGGCACTAAAATTCTTTGTTTCATTAATTATGACTATTGGATTGAGGTTTATGTTTTTTATTCTAATTTTGAAGTTGTGGTTGCAAGTGCAACACTATTATGTTCGTGTCACTCAATAAAATGGACTTGCAAAATGGATGAACAAGAAATTGAAGGAAATGACACAATGCATGTTTTCTATTGCTAAATTACCTAAGATGTTTTGGGTTGAACCGTTATCTACAATGAGATATAGCACCAGATACACCATCAATACTGTATAATCCCAACCCTATGTTTTTAGGATATAGTTATACAAAATACAAAAGTCACATTGTAGATATACACCAAAAGTCACTCTGCATACGTCATAGAGAAGTTCGTATAACACCTAAACCTTCTCCTTTCTATGGTTTGAAATACTTGCCGAAGTACCTAAAAATGTTAAGTTGGATGAGCATTCAGCAAGCGTAATAACTGGTATTAACTTAGTCATCAAGTATCCACTAACACCTAAAAGCAAGATAACTATATGAATAATTAATATCTAAAGTAGTGTATTAAGAAATGGTATAAACAAGGCAGTAGAGAAGAAAGAGAGGGGAAGAAGAAGAAGAGAATTGGGAGAGGATTAGATTATGGTATCAAAGCGGGAAAGTCAAGATTGGTGATTCTTTCATTTCTTGTTCTGGAAACCCTAACTCTCAAATGTTAATGGGATTTCGCTGCCATGAATAAAGAGTTACAAGCTCTAGAAGATAATGGCACTTGGGAACTTACCACCTTACTTAAAGGGAAGAAGTCCATAGGCTCAAAATGGGTTTATATGGTGAAGTTAAATCCATGTGGTACACTTGACAGATGCAAGGCCAAATTGGGACCAAGGGCTATAACCAAACAGAGGGAGTTGACTATTCTTATAGCTTTTCACCTGCTGCCAAGTTAGTCACAGTTAGGATTCTCTTGGCTTTGGCCTCAACAAAAGATTGGCCTATTCAACAATTGGATGTTAATAATGCATTTATCCATGGTTATATCACTGAGGATTTGTATTTGATCCCTTCTGAAGGACATGATAAGGCTCTCCCTCATCATGTAAGCTTAAAAAGTCCCTCTATGGATTGAAACAAACATCAAGGCAGTAGAATTCTAAATTTACCTCTATTACTTCATTATGGTTTTATTCAGTCCACTTCTGATCCCTGCTTTTTCACCCTTCATAAGCCTCACTATTTCTTGGCTTTATTGGCTTATGTTGATGATGTACTCATCACAAGATCTTCTATGGAGGAAATTCAGTGTGTTAAGGAGTTTCTTCATCAACAATTTACTCTAAAGGATCTTGGTCAAGCAAGATATTTTTTGGGGTTGGAGTTGATAAGATCAGATTCTGGTTTGTATGTGAATCAACAGAAGTATATTCTTGACCTTCTTCAGGAAGCAGGTCTAAGTGGTTCCAAAATTGTTCTCACTCCTCTCCCTCGTAACAGGCGTTTTGATGATTCTAAAACTTTTGCTATGGATGATCCTGAAAGGTAAAGATTTATTTGGTCCTCTTCTCTATCGTGGATTTACAAGGCCGGATGTAAAATATGCTACACAACAGCTTAGTCAATATGTTCAGAACCATACTAAACAACATTGGAAAGCAACCGTTAATGTTCTTAGATATCTGAAAAGGCCACCATCGAAGGGTCTTTTCTTTACTTCTACTTCTGAATTAGTTCTCTCTTCCTACTGTAATGCAGATCGGGCTGCCCATCAACTCTCTCTTAGGTCACTTACAGGCTATTGTGTGTTTCTTAGAGGTGCTTTGATCTCATATAAATTAAGAAGAAAGCTAACGTGTCTAAATCCTCTGTTGAATCTGAGTATAGATGTGTATCAGCAACTGCTTCTGAATTGTTGTGGATATCTTATGTTCTTAAGGATCTTCTAGTTGATCTTCCATTGCCTATTGATTTGTTCTGTGATCATCAAGCTGCATTATACATTACCACGAACCCTATTTTTCACGAGAGAACAAAGCATTTGGAAATTGATTGCCATTTTGTAAGGGACCAATTCAAAAGAGGATTTGTGCTTCCTCAATGTATTCCTTCACGCAATCAGTTGGCTGATCTGTTCACAAAATCTCTGGCTGCTCCTCTCTTCTTTTCTCTACTGTCCAAGATGGGATTAGTAGATTGTCACCAATTCTCATCTTGAGGGGATGAAGGTTATATGTTATTTGTACATTATTGTTGGTGTATGTGTCTTGTACTCCGTTATATGTTATGTGTCAATGTTATAAGACACAAAGTGAGTCAACTAGAGGTAGTTAAAATGAGTTAACTCATCCTTAGCTCACTTCTCTTATGATAGAAAGAGATGATAGGGAAAGCATACTCTTATGATCTTTCTTTCTTTTGTCATCTCTATCCTCTTCGCTTAGCTAGAGTTCAACTACTCCTTTAGTTCTCTCCTCACCCTCTCTATACAGTACCCTCTGGGAGCGCACCAACATAGGACTTTTCAACAGCAGCCCAACAAGTCGAAGAGTTTGATAGGAAAGAAAAGGTAGGAGCGAGCCAAAGAGCGAGTTAGTTCTACTCCACGTAAGCCTTTCCTAAGCTCTTTAATCAGTTCCACTCTTCTGAGAAAGCTGAAAAGAAGATGAACGATTACGCGCCTTTGACTTTTCTTCTTCTTGATGAAAGAGTGCCAAGATGTATTATAGGACCATTCAGCCAAAGCAACGTAAATAGTCCACAAGACATCGATTTAGTACTTCAATTTTTGTGGGTAATAGGCACTACTCATGGAAAGTTTAGTGCCTTGAATTGTAAAAAGCTCCTTCCAAAAAGAACTCAAGTGTGGATCTCGATCCGAGACAATGGAAGAAGGTAAATCGTGAAGCCTACCTATGTCTTGAATGAAAACGTCAGCAACAGTAGGGGGATAATATGAGGACCTAGGGGATAGTAATGCGCCATTTTGGACAACTAGTCAACCACTACTAAATAGTACATTTGCCCATAGAAAGTGGTAAATGTGTAATGAAGTTGTTGAAGTCCATAAGAGAACTTCAAAGAACCAAAGAAACCACAGAGAAAATCATAAAGAAGAAGACGCAGAGAGAGCAGTGAAGAATGTACAGAGAAGGAGAAAATCAGATCTCCAGCAAACTCGCCGAATGATCTGCATTGTCATTTATATATGAAAAGGAATCCTTACATCACAGCCGTCCATCTCGTTTCATCACAGCCGTTAGATTACAACCACATCACACACACACAAACACAACTCACACCTTATTACAACAGAGGATATACCTCGAGATCCACATTACAACAGAATCAATGATTCACTCTAACAGAAGTCCATGGAGATGGCATTCCAAATTTTTCCCGGAATTGGAAGTGGTTAAAGAACCCCTTGAGGTGCTCGGTTAAAAGGCTTAATCTGCTGACAAATTTAGCAATGCTTGACAAATGAGATCACATCTTTCTTCATAGCCTGCCAATAGAAAGTTGCAACTAAACGAGCATAATATCATTGAACACCTGTGTACCCGCCACTGGGGTACATCTCATTGCTCATTCTCTTTAATTGTCAGGTTCTTATCCTCCGAGAAGGTGCCACTTTACAATTTCATCTGGCCGATTGAACATTCCAATCTGTAGCCTGATTTGATTTATTATTTTCCGAAATTGGTGAAGTGCCAGATGAGGGCGTCCTGAAGTGTTTGGCAACTCTATAAAGTTGTTATATTTATGTGATATTTAGGTATCAATATATATTCGTGTCCTGAATAGTACCAATTTCAATTACATTAACATGCAGGGTCTGGTCGCAAGGTAACGGATGTGATGATCATTGCATCTTCCTCGAAAAAGAACTCCTGCATCAAAAAATGATTCCATAACAGGGAGCGTTAGCCAATCAGGTCACTTACTTTCGATGGGCACCTTGGCTTAATGATCATAGGATGGATTGTAGAGGGCCTTGAAATCCATTGGTCCTCATGGATGTGTATGCAATGCCAGTCCCTATTCTCCATCGTGGCCATTTGATGAGTAGATCTCTGTCACTAAGAGACTTTGTGAACCCCATGATGGCCTCCTTCGTAGTTTGACTAGCATGGAATCTTCATCGTTAAAATACCTGTCTTTTAAGCATTTGTGTAGCAGAGTCAGGATTCTGGATGAGTCTCAAAACTGCTTGGCCAAGAGGGCTTCATCAACCTAAGCCTCCCTTTCTCCCAGCACACCAACTATTTCCCGATCCTTGCATATCGTTCTGGCACCAACATTTTGTCAGATGTGTGTGGATTCAGGACATCTGGTAGATTGGTATTGTAAGGGCGATGAATTAATGCTTTTCGCAATCACATGGTAGAACTACCTTCTATTTATATGTGTGTATATATATATATATTAGGGGTGGGCATTGGTCTTTGCAAAACCGTCCAAACCGCATGGTCTGGTCTTGTTTTTTAAACTTATGGTTTGGGGGTGGTTTAAAAAACTTGAAAACCGTGATTCCGCGGTTTGGTGGTGGTTTTCATTTATAGAACATTGCGGTTCACCAAACCGCAAAAACCACCTCCAAACTTGGAATGAATTGAAATAAAGTTGAAGCCTTTTCATGTTGTTTTAACTTTTGAAATCAACTTAGACTCGTAATTTTGATTGAGTTCATGTATTTCATTGTGTTTTTGGTGGATGGTCATGTATGAACATACATTTTGTTGATGGACTTGTATGGAATGTGACTTTTTTTGTTAAAAATGTGTCCCAGAAAAATCGCAAAACCAAACTGATAAGAGAGCACCGATTAGGAGAACGAGGGGGTCGCCTCGGAGGGTGTATTGATAGGCCCCAACGGGGAAGATGTACAGACTCACAGAGAGGGAGACTCTCTCACAACCTGCTCGAGAGTGACTCCCGAACTTTCCCCACCCAACAATGTGTATTTTCCACAAACAATCTATATCCCCCCCCACCGACTTACTATAGTAGCTGTTTATATCTACATGTATGACTCACGGACTCTATTGACAACGAAATTGACACACCAGTGGACTACTGGAAATGGACTCAACTGGACTACTGTGGACTACTGTAATTGGGCCTCCTTTAATGACTATGCCTGTTGAATTGGGCCGGGCCCGGCAGGACCCACTGAAGTCTTGGACCTCTTATTCCCACCTCTCTTTCGCATGTACACTTGGTGAATTGGGGGGCGGCCCTGAATCGTATCAATACTCCCCCCAAAAGAGCCACCTTGTCCTCAAGGTGGAATGCCGGAAAGGAACGCCGCATGTGGGACACTAACTCACAGGTGGCATCGGCCTCAGGTAGCCCGAGCCAACGTACCAGGACCATTGGACCAGCCTGATCAGCCCTGTACGCGAGGATTTCATCTGGTTCAGACGGGAGAATGAATGAGTCCGAAAGAAGAGGGGGCAAGGCAGGGACAGCGGTGTGGTTGCCCAGGACTTTACGCAGCTGGGACACATGAAAAACCGGATGGATCGTCGCGGAGGGAGGGAGAGCCAGCTTATAAGCCACAGGGCCAACTCGGGAGACAATTTCGAAAGGACCAAAAAATTTGGGGCTCAGTTTCATGTTGGTGCGACGTGCGACAGATTGCTGACGGTAAGGACGGAGCTTGACATAGACCCACTCGCCGACAGCAAAAGAGACTTCGCGGCGACCACTGTCGGCGTGTTGTTTCATTCGATTGTGAGCCAGCACTAGCTGATCGCGTAACTCCATCAATGCTGCGTCGTGGGCGACCAGCAGAGCGTTGAGATCGAAATTCGTGGAAGAGGCTACCGAACCCGATCGTACCAACTGAGGAGGGTCACGCCCGTAAACCACGCGGAAAGGCGAACACTTTAAGGAAGAATGGAAGGAGGTATTATACCAATACTCAGCCCAACTCAGCCATTTAGACCACTCCTTTGGACGTTGACTGTTAAAACAGCGGAAGTACGTATCCAAACAGCGGTTAACCACTTCGCTCCGGCCATCCGTTTGGGGATGATAGGCCGAGCTCCGATTTAACTTTATACCTTGGAGGCGGAAGAGCTCGCACTGAAGTGGCTAAGGAAAATCTTCTCTCGGTCGGAGACGATGCTAAGAGGGAAACCATGGAGACGAACCACCCCGTGAAGGAAGGCATTGGCGATGTCTTGCGAAAAATGGATGCTTCAACGGAAGAAAATGATCGTATTTGTTGAATCGTCCACCACAACCAAGATTGAATTCCAACCCGAGACAAAGGCAGGCCTTCAATGAAATCCATGGAGATGTGTTCCCAAATGGCAATGGGGATCGGCAGAGGCTGGAGCAAACCTGCCGGGGCCAACGTCTCGTATTTGTGACGTTGACAGACATCGCAGGAAGCCACAAACTCCTTGATATCCTTCTTCATGCCAACCCAAAACAGCTCCGCCATGATCCTCTTGTAAGTCTTAAGAAAGCCGCCATGACCGCCTATAGGACTCGCATGAAATTCAGAAAGGATGCGCTCTTTCAGGGAAGAAGTCGCTAAAATGACAACCCGATCATCGAAGCGTAATTGGCCCCGAAAGAGAGACCATCCCGGGGGAACCTCGGTCTCCTGCTGTAAGGCCGCCAGAATGGGGGCCAAGAAGGAGTCATGTAAGACCTCCGAATGAATAAGCTCCATATCCAAGAAGGAAGTAGTGATGAGAGACTGAAGCTCCATGCATGGAAATCGGGAGAGGGCGTCAGCAGCCGCATTAGAGGATCCAAGCTTGTATTGAATTTCAAATTGAAAGCCCAACAATTTCAAAATCCACCCCTGGTACTCCGGAGCGATCACACGCTGTTCCAGCAAATACTCGAGACTGCGTTGGTCACTGCGAACCACAAACTTCCGCCCCAGGAGGTAGTGTCGCCATTTTTGCACAGCCAGAACAATCGCCATTAGTTCGCGCTCATACGTTGAACGCTGTCGAGCGCGGGGGGAAAGAGCTTGGCTGAAAAATGCGATTGGCGGTCATGTTGGGAAAGTACTGCATCCACGCCCACCCCAGACGCATCAGTCTCGATAACAAAGAGGGCACCAAAATCGGGCAGACCCAATATTGGCACCGCAACCATAGCATGTTTAAGAGCTTGTACAGCAGCCGATGCCTCCTCAGACCACGAGAACCCCTCTTTCCGCAAAAGCTGGGTCAGTGGAGCGGCAATTTTCCCATAATTCTGGACAAAACGCCTGTAATAACCCGTCGGTCCCAGGAATCCCCGCAACTCCTTAGAATTTGTGGGAGTAGGTCAATCCACCATCGCCTGCACCTTCCCTGGATTGGCCATCACTCCATTGTCGGAGATAATATGGCCCAAATAATCAAGTTGCAATTGAGCAAAACAACATTTCTTAAGATTGACAAAAAGAGAATGAGTGGAAAGGATCGAGAGGACTTGCGTTAGGTGACCCACATGCTCGTCCAGCGAGCGGCTGAACACAAGGATGTCGTCGTAGAAGACAATTGAAGATTGAATTCATGAGCGCCTGAAAGGTAGCAGGTGTGTTAGACAGACCGAAATGCATCACTAAGAACTCATAGTGGCCCTCGTGAGTACGAAAGGCCGTCTTGTGGACATCCCGAGGCCGCACACGGATTTGATGATAGCCCGACCGTAAATCCAGCTTTAGAAAATATCGTAGCTCCGTGTAGCTCATCCAGGAGCTCATCAATGTTGGGTATAGGAAATCTGTCCGGCACTGTAACCTTGTTGAGAGCTCTGTAGTCGACACAAAATCGCCACCTGCCATCTTTTTTCTTCACTAACAGCACTGGGCTTGAGAATGGACTGCTGCTAGGTTGGATTAAGTCGTCATTAAGCATTTCCGAGACCATCTTTTCAATCTCCTCCTTTTGGATGTGGGGGTAGCGGTATGGACGTACCCGTACTGGATCCGTGTCGTCCTTCAGCACAATTGCATGATCAAAAGCTCGAGGATGAGGGAGGGTCGCGGGAGAGGCCGGAAAAGGGCAGAGAAGGATTGCAAAACTGATTTGATGCACGGTTCGACCGCCACAGGTATGGTTTCTCCGACACCGTAGAAATCTGGCACAATTCAATCAGAAAACAGCCCACAGCATCCTCATAAGACCGTTTGAGGGAGCGACAGGAGATCAATGCTCGGTGAAGGTTGGGGTCCCCTCGCACCGAATATTCCTTGCCTCAGACTCAAATGTAATGGTGAGATTCGGCCAGTCTGTGGTAGTCACACCCAAAAAATATAACCACTTCATGCCCAACAGGACGTCCGAGTTTGGAAGAGACATCGGGAAAAATTCGTCACTCACCTTGATCCCTTGGAAATGGATAGCGACGTCTTTACACACCCCGAACGTCGTACCTGGTAGCCGTCACCCACAAGGATCCCATCTTGGGCGGTGGGGGGAGATAGGCAGCTGAAGAAGGGTCACCAGCTCATCGGAGATGAAGTTGTGTGATGCCCCACAGTCGATCAGGACGACCACGTCCACCCCGTGCACTTGCCCTTTTACCTTAATGGTCCGCGGACCGGGTATCCCTCGATAGCCTGAGCGGATAACTCGATCACCGCCAAGTCGACACAGTCCTCCATCTCCACCGATTCAGGGGACGCGGCTGCTTCGCTCGGCTCGTCGTCGACGAGCATAACCTGGAGTTCCCGAACCTTGCAACGATGGCCGTTGAAGTACTTCTCGTCGCAACGATAGCAAAGCCCTTTGCTCCGTCGTGCTTGAGCTTCGGCTTCTGTGAGCCTCTTAAACTTAGGCGGGAAAGAAGTCGGTGTGGTCGCGGATGACTTTGTTGGGCTGGAAGAGGACGCTGAAGATACAGGGGAGTTTTTCGTCAGGGCTGGGCCGACACTAGAATGGGCCTTGGGAACCATCCTTGCTCGAGCCCATAAACGTATGGGTGACCCACCCCTTGGGCCTTGGATCGGGCGTTGAAAAAGCTGCGAATCGGACCTCTCTTTTGGGCTCACTTTTGGTCGAGCCCAAGACTTTCAAGCCCATGCGGCTTGGCCTCAATCCACTCGCGCGATCCGGCGCTACCCTCATCGTCTCCGGCGGTCTGCGAGCGGCTCGAGTTTGATCATCTCCTGCCGCAATTCGTTGATGAAGAAAACCATCTTGTGGTTCTCGGAGAGCACCGACCCAAGGTGCAGGGAGAGCGATTCAAACCACTCTCTATATGCGACCACCGTGGTCTCTTGCCCGACCGCGAAGAACCGTGACAAAGCAAAGCCCTTTGGGGATAGCTCCGCCTTCAAGTCCGCCCAGGAAACGAAGGTTCGTTCCCGCTCCTCCGCTTGGAGCCAAATTTGGGCTGCTCCCACTAGGCAGATCCGGGTAGCGCGGAGTTTGGAGGCTTCCGACATCTCGTGGAGAGCGAAATAGTGCTCCGCCTGGTTAAGCCAGACAATCAAGTCCTCCCCATTGCATGTAGGCATCTTGATCTTCCTCACCTCCGGCCCTCCACGATAAGGTGGCAGATCTGCTTGTATACGCTCTCGGATCGCGTGGTCGTCGAGTCGGATTCACTGGATCAGGCATCTGGAAACTCAGATCTGGCCCTGAATCGTCCAGATCCGCCTAGATCTGTGACCCCCGAGGGGTTCCTCCCAGATCTCCTCCGCTGGACGCCAACAGAGCCTTTGCCTTGAGGAAGAAGATTTCCATCTTCTGAGTCAGACCCCGGATCTCTGTCTTCACATCAGCGATCTCAGATCTGACCTCCGACTGGTAGTTCCCCACCTTCGTCGATAACCCAGTCAACGAAGCCTCCAGATCTGGGATCTTGCTCAGTTGCGCCGGCAGCTTCTGCAACTCCGTCTCTAGGGTTTCCACCCGCGAATCGATCTTCGACGGCATCGCTGGATTTGCTCTGATACCAGTGATAAGAGAGCACCGATTAGGAGAACGAGGGGGTCGCCTCGGAGGGTGTATTGATAGGCCCCAACGGGGAAGATGTACAGACTCACAGAGAGGGAGACTCTCTCACAACCTGCTCGAGAGAGACTCCCGAACTTTCCCCACCCAACAGTGTATTTTCCACAAACAATCTATATCCCCCCCCCGACTTACTGTAGCTGTTTATATCTACATGTATGACTCACGGACTCTATTGACAACAAAATTGACACACCAGTGGACTACTGGAAATGGACTCAACTAGACTACTGTAATTGGGCCTCCTTTAATGACTATGCATGTTGAATTGGGCCCGCCGCGGCAGGACCCACTGAAGTCTTGGACCTCTTATTCCCACCTCTCTTTCGCATGTACACTTGGTGAATTGGGGGCGGCCCCTGAATCGTATCACAAACCCACCAAACCGCGCAAACCGCGGTCGATTTGGTTACGATTTTGAGGGTTTTGGCGGTTTTGTGTGTGTGTATATATATCTATATATATATATATATATATATATATATATATATATATATATATGATATGTTGATTGTTTGCAAGATGTTAGAAATCATGTTGTAATCATTACATATTAGTAAATCGTTGGGTTTTTGGTACCAAACGAAACAGAATATTCAAAACAAATTTTGTAAAATATATCCTTTGAAAAAGGGTCCTGCATATTCCATCGATCAAACTTGTTGAAACGCAATATCTAGACAGAGATGAGACACTGCTCGTAGAACGAGTGTCGTCTATTGGTATAAACACACACAAATAGACAATCACGATCCGGCGTGCTAACCATGAAAAAATTCTGGGATGAAAAAGTTCCACGACAACTCTATTAGAAAATCATACTTGCAACTAACTCTTGATATATTTAGTGAATTGTTTGCATACAGTTAGGTTTGTAAGGGTTTAAGGTTGGCTTGATGTTATATTTCGTTTCATTTTCACACACATTGGGTACCGTGTGTACAGGAACATAATATTATTTCATCTAAATTAAGTTGTTTGGCCTCGCTCTCTACAAATGCTATGTTTAATACATAGAATCATTTTTTAAAAATGTTCTAATTTTATCCTTTTTTTTCATTGTTCAATGTTCTGAATTTGTTCAGGAGAAGGCACTGCAAGAACAGAACAATCAGCTAGAGAAGAAGGTAGACTTCTTAATACATTATTAACTCAAATTTTTTTCATCTGGATCTGTTCATATCATCTAACAAACCGTGTTGAAATTGTGAAATTAATGTAGCTCAAAGAGAAGGAGAAAGAAAAGGAAAAGTTAGTAACACAACCGGCTCAATGGGAGCAGCCAAATCAAGGCCAAAACTCGCCGTCCTTTGTGTTGTCGCAGACCCTTCCATCCCTCAACATAGGGTACGTACGTACATCTGTCTCTTTCTCACTCTTACGCGCCAACTTGGAGATTGTGCAATACATATAAAGATGCAAGTTGATGTGCATCTCAAATACATGACCTTCCCCATACCTTTATCATCTCAGATTCTCAATATCACCCACAAGGGCAGAGCCTATCTGCTATTAACTTTGTTGGAGTGATTAGACTCCCTTTTCTTCTAAAGAATTGGTTTGATATATAATTATTTATTAAGTTTGAGAGTTCTAGTTTGCCTACTAATGTCCTTATTAAAAAACTAGACTCAAAAGAAATTGATTAAAAAAAAAGACTTAAGGGTAAACTATAGCTGATTTGGAATGAATTGATTATGAAAGATTTTGTAAGCACAACAATTGCATTGGAAGAGATTGATCCATGTGGACGATCTTATTTAATGTTGGATTTAAGCTTTATTTTTTTTTATTTTTTTTACAGAGAGAGTTTGAGTTTCATCAATAGGGCAACTCGGTGATAAGTTGGTTTCTTTATTAAAAAAATTGTTGACATCACGAAAATATTAGAATCCACTTCTGTAAATGTCAGTGAAACACGTAATTTGAGGTACATCTGATGGTTGTAGTTGCAATTTGGTTAAAATGTACATCTGTATCTGTTGTGTAGTGGGCCTTATCAGGTGGGAGACGCGGGAAACGAAGAGGAGCATCAACCTCAACCACCAAGTCGACCAAACCCGCTCATGCCACCGTGGATGCTTCGTCATGTGAGAGAGTGAAGAACATGAAATTCTTGTGTGCAAATATTGATCATCATATATATATATATATCTAGACAGGTGGGTTCACTGCCCCGTCCATTGTAAAGTGTCTTAAATTATAAATGATGTTTGCTCATGACAAACGACTTAATTGATTAGCTAAGGGAGCAGCTATATAATTTTGAGAAAGTGCTAAAATGACAACGTATGTCACACCACAAAATATATTGACTCAATGGAGCTGTTCGTGTGCACCTTGAGATGCAAGCATACACAGATCTCAGTGCATAACACGTGAGCCAATGTCATGCGTTGTGCCATAATTGTCATTCTAGTATTTCCCTATAGTGTTTACCCTTGCAGCCTTTCAGACCATCCGTCTAAAATATATATATATATATATATATATATATATAGAGAGAGATATATTGGCCAAACTAGCCCGTGATGTCATAGAAAGTGATCTCAATTTAAATCAACACCACCCTTCTCTCTGTTCTCACATTTCCGCAGAGAGCCACCACACACTGAACATTCCCATGGATGAAACCATTTACCAAAAGCCAAGTTGCAGGTTCGCCTTGAATTGGAGCGAAGAGTGTTGTAATTAAATTGATTTCTTATATAAAAAAGAAAGAAAGAAAGAATAGTGTTTTCACGTATGTTTTGGCTTCAATAGGGGGCATGTACAAAGCAAACGAATTCAGAAAAAATGAACTGAAAACACAGTGAAAAAGATTGTTGGGCCTCAAAAATAAAGATATTTGAAACTTGAAAGCATAAATTGTTGAATTTGGAATACAACAATCCAAAATTAGTTGGGGTCGACAACATGCATACTCTTCCATTGAAATAAAATGGAAATGATGGCATAAAATTCATGTCCATTAATTTAACCAATTTTTGGTTGTATATTTGCAGAATTGAAGTGCTTCCACGCTTAAAAGATGCGGGGAGGTTTAGCTCCAGTTTCTATTTACTGACTGTAATACAAGCTTTGGCACAGTTCCAATTTCAACAACAGGCATTGAACATAACGAATAACAACAGATAATATCAATGAACTCACTTTTTTTGCAGGTTTTATACAGCAGGAAAGAAGAGAGTCCAACCTTCACTGAGATCCACGAATGTGGTCGTTGACCACTCGTCCTACATGCATTTTGGTGATAAAAAGAGAAGAATTCAGTAGTTTTCGATACCCAATCACACTCGAGCAATGTATTTTAGCACTATAACGATTATTCTTATCTGCCATTGCAGATGAGAGTCACTCTTCCATGGTAGCACATCCAATGACTGCACCTCGAGCGGATCGGCACATGGGCTTGATTTCCCTCCACTTCAAAGGCACATCCGATGAGTTGCATGCTTTCACTGTTTTCAATTTCACAATGTCGAACCTCCCAGCGCCGAATTCTTCCCACTTGAGAACCTTACCCCCAACAACATACAAGTCTTGCCCGAGCACCGCAAAGCCATAGCCAAAGGCCTCCAATGGTCGGATATGATCCGGAAGTACTACGGGAGGAACTGAGCCAACAACATGCCACTCACTCTCATCTGTCTCTCTAGTCTTTATGGAGCTCTCACCACTATCAAGTACAATGTAAAATCTGTCATTAGGCACAATTGCAATAGCTAATTGCATTGCCTTCGAGGACCGTCGTATATCCTCACCTTTACACCATGTTTTGTCCGACGGATCATATATTACAGAGGCTGGGATGTCAGGTGCTCCAAAAAGTTCACCCAAAACAAGAAACCCGCCTCTGTATGTCAATCCCATACAGTCCATCTGCGGCATGGGCATCGATGGCAATTCTTCCCATCTGCAAAGACCTTACAAATCAATCACTCAAGTATATAGCAATTCACTTTAAAAAGGTCAACAAAAGTCTTAGTAATAGGGATAACTTTATATCAAAGAGAAACAATTAAGAATAAATATATAAGCAGATTGCACCAAGAAATTCTCCACTAGAGATGTGATTACTTAGGAGGAAGTAACAGAAGAGGCAATGGCATAGTAAAGCGAAAAAGAGACTGATTCCATCCAAGGATGACGCATATGAATCCCCAAAATAAATATAAATAGAAGCAGCAACAGACCTACCTGTCCTTCTGAGGATCATAAACTTCAGCAAGAGAGAGTCCTTCAGCATTAGACAAGGTGCGTCCACCAGCAACATAAACTTTGCCGTTAACAACACTGCAAGCAAAGTGAGACCTAGGAGAATGCATACTGGCCACCCTGGACCACTGCTTCTTAAATGGATCAAACTGCAGGACATCATTGGTTACAACATGCCTTTGATTGGGTCCTTGCTGGAATTGCAGATTACATGGTGCATAATACCCACCAATCACCAAAAACTTTTGAGAGACACAAACACAAGCAAATCCGAAATGGTTCCATTGATGTTTTGGCCTTGGAATCCTGGGCAGAGAATGCCACCTATTGGCCTCAGGGTCGTACGCAATCCACTCATTGTTGTCTGCTTCAGTTAAAACAAATAACCAATTTCCACACCATCCTTCACTAGCTTTGAAGCTGGAGTACTCTGAGCTGCGGAAAATCTCTCTCCACCTCTTCGACACAGCTTCAAGTCGTCCATGAAATCCATGTGATATCTTTGCTAGACATCTAAGAGCAAGATCATCTGGCAATCCTGGTATGATGGCTTGATGATGCATCAATTCCCTGCACGGAGTCAACCAGTTTCAAGAAGTCGAATGAACAAAACGTTAACAAGCTATACAAAGTGGAATAATGAATCTTTGGGTTGGATCTAATTAAACTAGTTTGGGATTCAAAAATAAATGTTATTCACTCCTTGCCTTAATGGCCAAGCAGAAAAAAAGGTTGGCATAGCGAAGGAACATGAGTTTTTTTTATATACTGAAAAGAAGAAACATGAGAGTCGACACAAACGACTCAAACAGAGAAGCATCTCTGAATGAGAGTTACAATAATAGCACTTAATAGGAGGGAATTTGACGAGGCAATGAATCACTTGCCCCTAGCTCCATCGTGTCTTTGAGGTTCGGAGAAGCATGCCACTATGACCTTAAATCTACATGCAGTAGATTGAGAACTGACATAGAAATTGCAGCTTATTGTTGGCATGGAGATCTAAGAATCCAACTCATTAGAAATGTGTATGCAACCAATTTTTCGGAATTGGTCTTCCAACTTTTGTGCGCATCTTGAGTGACCTCATCTTGGTTGTTAGGTAAATTTCTTTAAGTAATTTCCTTCGGCCCACCAATATGATCTTGTAGACGTTCTCACCAGCATTGGCTCAGGATACTCTATTACATAGTCAAGAACTTATTACATTTGCTGCCAGCATTGTTGATACTGGTGGCAGTGGCACAGAATATTGTTCATCAACTAACAGTTGAGCACTTGAGCTATCAATTAACAGTGAAATGGTTTCACAAGATCACTTGATGTTTTTGGGCCAACATTGGACTAGCCGCTCTCCCTCCCAGACACAACTCCATTGTGACTTCTTCTAGCATATTAATTCACCACTTTCAATTTGAAGGCAACCAGTTCGACTTACTTTTGTTCAAGGATCTCCACATACTAAAAATATAGGTAAAAATTTGCAACAAATAGAGGAAATCTTGAAGATGACCACAAAGAGATGGGGAACTAATCTTAGATATAGTATTAAAGATTCTCCAGTCATTAATTATCTCATGGATAACGAAACATCAATCTCCACCCATCGCCCAAAGCTATCTCACCAACCAAGATTAGAATAAAATAGGCTCGGATCCCTTCGGACTGTATACGATCATCTAACACACTCAAATTTAATATGTAACAAGTTGGAAAGCACAAGGGTTGGGCCTGGGGTGATCAACTAATTGTGTTAATATGGAAGTATTTATACCCTCGCGGGCAGCATTAACCCACAAGGAGTTAATGAATAAACCAAATGGGGATGAGAATTCTATAAGATGGTCAACTATAAGAAAAAACAACTGACATGGTCATATAGCACCATGTCCATTACGTTTGCAGACACTCTTAAAAATAAGTGTAATTATCAAAAGACGATTGTAGCTCACTGCATCGAAGGAAAAGGAGGGCTAAGAAGTTGGAAAGAATACAAAATATATAGTGACCACAAATGAGCAACAGAAAGAACGCATACCCAAACACTAATCACCTCCTATCCCCAAAGAAAATTCCAAACCCAAAAGCTGATGATTCCAAGTATCATTTCGCTTGTCCAAAACGGTGAAATAAAAACTAAGAAATAAAAACTAAGATTGTGTCAATCACAAATCATAATGGTGTCTTATATTCAAAACACGACCATATTTTTTGGACTTTGGACCAATATTGGGTGTTGAATGATCAGTGATGAGATTGAATTGTCCCTTAAACACCTTCCATATTTGTACATTGATGAAGCGGCAGGAAGATTAGCATGATGGATGTAAATACTTAGCATATTTTAACATAGATTAAGTAGGGAGATAAGATGGGTGTCAATGTTGACGGCAACGATCATGGACAAGAAAACATCAAACAAAGGAAGAGCATCAAGAGCATCAATTATGATTTGCAATCTTGTAGTACATATCAAGAGCATCAATTATGATTTGTGATCTTGTAATAGAGTAGCCCCCTAAGAAAACATCATAAATACGGTGCAAATCAAGTATATAGTACAAAGGATAGAAAAGTACATATCAAGAGCATCAATTATGGATGAGATTTTCAACAAGCCCCCTAAGGAAACATGGACCATATCAAAGAGCCACAATCAAGAAGATGTTTTTAATAGGCACAATCAAGGAGATATTTTTGAGAGAGAAATATGGGATTTTTCGCACATCTATCCCTTAGTGGAAAAAGATCTACACTTTTGACCCCCACTCAAAAGATTTGCATTTATAACTCTTTTGATTGATCAACGTCAGATGATGAATTGAAGGCACGTTTTGAAAACGTGCATTTTAAAGGCGCATTTTCAAAATGTGTCTTCAATTCAAGTGAGCCATTGTGTAGAGGCAAACTTTCCTTCTAAAGGCGCGTTTTCAAAATGTGCCTTCAATTATTATGTTTTATCCTTGTTTGCTTACGTGGCAAAAAAGTGTCAGTTGACCAGTCAAATCATTCTACAAAAACTCAATCAAAAAAAAATATGTCGTTTTCAGATTTCTAGAGACCTTTTGCACCTCTTTACCAATTTTACTCCTAAACATTTAATTGCAATTAAACACTTGTTTCCTTTTTATTGGGTAAAATAGAGGATTAGTGAGGTTAATCACGCAATTAAAGCACGCACAAGAATGTTATTTGAACTAACAATTAATGCTTTCCTTAATACGTGTTTTGTGTAAGACGACTTATATTATTGACATGAGGGAGTATATATATTATATTATGTACATAAAATATCTGCACATTCCTTTTTATGTATCTTAATATATTGTATATAAATTAGTAGTTTAACTCAATGTTATCAGTGGTGAAAGGCCCACTTGAGGAGATGTTTGCTTTAAAAGGCCTAAGAACAAGGCACTTGGCAAGGCACACGCCAGAGTGAAGCCAAATACATTACTTAATATTAGTCTCGAACACGTGATCTGTACGTGAATAAAAATCTAAAAGCAATTTAATATATTTATTTTTAATATTTTTTATTGCAAGTATTTGCATATGACAACCATTTCATACTTATTTAAAGCATCTAAACTTTATATAAAGCTAAGAGTCTTGTTATTTTGACTCACTTTGGGCACACCAATTTGCCCAAAGTGGATCATAAAAACACTACTCTAAAGCTAATATCCCTATAATCATATGAAGGCCAACTTTACGCTATTTTCATACTCTCTCTCCAAATCATTTTTCCATTGGTTCGAAAGTAAGAAAGAATTCAACAAATGGGTATTTTTGAAAACTTATACAAAGAAACGACCTTCATCCATTTTTCAATCAATTGCTAATTTTTCTCCAAATATATTGGGACGTGATACACATGTCCCACTATCACGCAAGATTCACAACTTCGACTTAAGCTTCAATCCTTTAAAATTCGAAAATAATTCAAGGAAGTTTTACATAATTTCGTCGATGTACGGAAGTTTATGGAATTTCACCCTAAATGCTAGAAAACTGAAAATTTTCTCCTTAAAGATGTTAGAAATATACTTAATTATTCAACAATAATGCATGATAATCACAATACAATTGTTTACAATAGTTATTTTGCAATAAACATGCAATTCGCAACACACGTACATTAATATTTGTTTTTTTATTATTTTATATGATAAATTTTAACCTTATTTGCTACTTGATGTGAAAAGAATTTAATTTTCAAATTTTATATTATTCAGGGTTAACTTCAGTAACTTACCCAAAAACTTCATTGATTTCTTTGAATTCTTGCGTTTTTTTGTCTCTTTTTAATGGTTTTTATGGAAACCATCGAAGTTAATCGAAGTTTGGCGAAATACGTCGAAGTTTCAGGCAAAACTTTGAAAGTTTTACATCACCGCAATTTTGCTTTCCCATTTTCATTATCAACAAACTTCCACTGAAGTCCGCCGAAGTTTGTCGAGTTTTCAAACCTTGTTATCACGTTCTCTATCAATTATTTTTGAAACCTTACACATAAACCCATCGAGGATCCAAACTGATAGGATTAGTGTGATATGGTGTTATAACGTTTATGTGGTTGTCTCTAATTTAACAACAACAAACATGTGTATGTATATATGTGACATGTGTTCATTTATTTTGAAAAAAAAAAAGACAAAAAAAAAGCACCAAGGATGGGGTTGAGGGGTACCCCGTATGAAAAGCACATACATATTGAGATCTTTTTCAGTACAAACAATTCGTATGATGGTTCATATGCGAAGCACATGCTCGCGACTAGCACATATTAATCTCAAATTATGTATGTGTATTTCTCATGGATGACTTAATGCATCCGATTAAAGTATTTTCCTTTTGAAGTAAATGATAAAATATCAACATAATTATTGTTGTAGAATTGGAGTAGGCTACACCTATTCTACCAAAGGCGGACCACCACTAAAACCCATTATCACGTTGTTTTCAATTAAGGAACAGATCTACCAATTTAACAAGTTATAGGAGAACATGAGTGGAACACGTATCATACCCCTCTAAATTAATAGAAAATTTAGCACCGATTGAATCAATTAATCAAGAAACCAATTTAGGTAGTTTTGTTGTTTGAAAAAAAAATCACGAAAGTTTCCAATAACACCCCTTTGTTGGATTTTTTCTTCTGTTACTTCTTTTGAACGAATGGGAGAAGAATTTGAGAATAATTATGAAAATACAGCAAAGTTGGCCTTAATAAGATCATATGGGATATGTGCATTACGTACAACATGTGATAATGAAGCATTTCCTTCATCCTACTCCTACTCTACTTCCAACTAAGCAAAAGACAATAGTAGCATAAAGCGATTAAGAAGACAACAGTAGAACAAAAACATGGAAAAAAAAAAGATAGAAAGAAAAGAAAGCAAAGCAGAAGAATAATGGAGAAAAAGTGAAAAGAATAGAGGAAAAGAAAACAAAGAAAGTGAAGAAGACATGGAATATAAACCTTTTCCTAATTATTTTCTTTAAAAGTTCGTTTCCATAACTCCTAAATTTCAATTTAGATTGATATTCCAAATTCTTCTTTCCGTTTCTTTTTTTTTTCCTTTTTTGAGGTGCAACTAGTACGAGTTACTGAAAACTATATTTCCAATAAAAAAAAAAAAAAAAAAAAAAACATGAGAAGAATAAAGTGTAATCTTTATGTTATCTCCAATTTACCTAATACACTTTCCCACTAGCTTCAAATTTGGTACTAACTTCTAAGGAAGGTTGGCACCAATATTCAAAACAACCAGAGTCATCTACATTACAACAACATAGCCCCAGTCCCAAATTAATTAGGGTCAGCTACATGGATCAAACTCTTCCATAGTGCTTAGAGTTATTAAAAAATAAAGGGTAGATAAATGTTGGAAGCATTAAGCCTAAGCATCTTCGTGTCGGTTGCCAACAAGAATAATTAGTAAATCGCCTTTTTTATTCTTAAGAGCATTCAAGCTATTGTATGTTTGATAAATTCATTGTTCTTTATGAGCCCCAGTGCATGTTCAATCTATTGGTAAATTTAGATAGTATAATTGTTTGCCAAATACTTATTTTCTAAATATGCATGAACTAATCCATTACAATACAAATCTGACTTATGTTGATGCCTTTCAATCCTTTGAGAAATATGTTGATAGGCAGGTTCAGCAAAAAGATTAAAATTTTTCACTCAAATGATGGAGGGGAGTTCCTTAATTCAAACCTATTTTCTTAATTTAACTCAGCTAGAATAATACATCAAATATATTATCCACATATTCATAAAGAAAATGTACAGTTGAGAAACTTCATAGAATGATTTGAGAATTGGGACAACAATAATGTTTCATAGTGGCGCCTCTTTCGAAGTTTTAGTACAACAATATACATTACGAATCGTCTTTAATCTTCTACACTTAATTTTAATACTCCACATTTTGTTTTGAATGGAATTCATCCCACTTACTCAACGCTTTGCGTTTTTGGTTGCAAATGTTTTTCCTACACACAAGACATGGGACGACTAAAATTTGATATGAAAACTATTACATGAGAATTTATTGGATATAATGATTGTTACAAAATATAGAAATGATTTCATCCACCTAGTCAAAATATGAAAAACAATATAATTGGGACCCGCGTGCTCACTCTTACTATAGCTTTACAATAGCTCACTCTTACTTGCCCAAATCTTTCCTATAGTGTTTTTTTAAGAAATAATCTTTCCTATAGTGTCAATTTTGATTTTTAATTTACTATGCATGCCGTTATGCTCCCATTTAGGCCGTTAAAAATTGGTTTGATGCATCCTCCTTTATGTCAGACTCAAAGGAAGAATTACTTAGGCTTAAATTTCACTTAAAATACAACACTAAATTTGTGTTTTTTATGTTGAATGTGCAGGTTCTCTCATAACCAAATGCTCAACCGCAGCTTACCGCACCTCTTTAGGGAAACACTAATTTCCTGATGTGCAAGAAAACGATACAGAGTCTCGTGTGCTAGTATCGAAACATAATATCGAGCTATAGCTCATACCGCTACTAAATTAACTTAAATATCCTTCATTTGGAAAAAAAAATTGCAAGTTTGATTCCGTTCTCCCCCACTATATTTTGATAACTTCAGCACTCCACATATCACTGTGAACCCAGTTCTTTAAGCATGCAATAAATACATCAAGTGGAATATCATCTTGTGAATGAAATAGTTGTTCCGGCTTCATAAAGAAAAGAATAGTTCTTGAGTTGGTTTACTCCTCACTACATTTCCTCTGTGGAAAAAATTGCTGACATCTTCACAAAAGCAAATGCCTAAATAAGCCTTCATTATTTTCGAGACAAACTTGCCTCCTACCATGACACAAGTTGCGGGAGGGTGTTAACAGTAAAGATCATGAGCTAAAAAAAATCAATCAAAAGAAAATCAAGTATAAGCATACATCAAGAGCATCAATTATGGATGAGATTCCATGCACGTCTATGAAGAAACACGGATAAAAAAAGAGCCAAAATCAAGGAGATATTTCTAGAGAACGATCTCTACATTCCTTTTAATGTAACTATATTATGTTTATCAATACTATATATAAAGCCAATATCCCTTAGATACAATTCAAGCTAAATTTAGCTTTATTCTTAAAATGCCCATTAACTAATTTTTTTCTATTGGTCAAAATAATAAGCAGCAATTCAACATAACGGGCATTTTTTAAAATATTTTACACATTATCAAAGACATTAAAGATCTAAACCGCTACTTCTATATTTCTTACTAAAAGGATTTGCTAGTTTCCAAAATTAACTTTCTCTCATTGGTTTAGATGACAAATAAAAGTGATTACGAGGATCTTTTTGAAAAACTAATCTAGACTACATGGCAAGATTTTTTATGATCATCCATGTTTGTTTTATCACCAAAACGCCTCTTTTGCGCATATATCAATTAATCTCAAGAACATCATACATTCAAAGCACACAAAACATATTTCTAACAAATATTTCTACGCACAAGAGATATACATATTAATATACTTGATTTTTTTTTAATCAATTTTTTATCATATGAAATTTTAAATCTAAGTTGAATCAATATTTTAAATTTTTCTAAACAGGAAATCTTGGAAGTGTGTGCAACACGTGCACATTGGCAAGTAAAAATGAAATTAGTAGCTTAACCAGTGTAAAGACATCTTCAAAAAAAGCTGCGAATTGAAATTCTTTCTAAAAGTCAATTTTTTATCTATATAAACACCTAGCATATGTGAATATTGATGAAGTGGCAGGAAGATTTGTAAAATGGATGTGCGGCTCAATGGTTGGTGATCTTATGTTATGCAAGTGAATTTCATCTCATCAAATATACACCAAAAATGGAGATTTCCCCGCAAATCAAAAACAAGTTTTTGATTAAAAAAAAAAACAGGAAAACAAAATTGCCCAAACTTAGAAGAACAAGCCCTAATTTTAACTAGGGTGGGGTTGGTTCTTCTTTACATCTACGAATAGCCTTATAAAGTACATAGGACACAAGGATTGAAATCATGGGAGATCCAACTTAATTGAAGTATGGATATTCATGAGACAAACAAATTCCTTCCATCAAATTTATCAAGGAATATCTAAGACGAAAATTCAAGAAACAACTTACAGAGATACTGTCCCCACCTCCTGCTCTTGTTCCATTTGGAGCCTCTCTCAATTCATCTGAGTAAAAGATGCCACTTACAAATGTTTGAAGTTTTGCACAATAAAATTAATCAGAAAGCAACCAACTAAATCAAGTGAACTACAACTCCACAATTAAAAATAAAAAATAAAAATAAAAATAAAAACTCAAGGAAGCAAGAAGAGCTACTTTGCTAGAACTAAACAATAACAACAAAGCCTCAATGCCAACTTAGTTGAGCAAATACATTTCGTCTTCACAAGCAGATTTACGGAACGATTTATAACTTAGCCAAGTAAAAACAAAGGCTGCTTATCAGTCCAAGGAAATTATATATCTGTTTATACTATCTTCATTAATCAAAACAGGCTGGCATTCCACTGTAGTGGTTCTTCATCAACAGCCAAAACTAAAAATGGCTTGTTTCAGTAATGAAAATATTAAAAAAATCTCAAGGAAATGAATGACACCAATATGTGACTTTTTAGCAAATGTTAAAATGCCATACCACCATGTAAATATACAATAGGTTTCAAGAACAACTGATCTTTTCTCATTTTACTAAAAATTTAATTGCCACTGATCTTGGGTGTTCTGGGGTTAACTTTAAGGGAATTAAAGAAAGGCTTGTCTAACATAATCTTTAATTACTATCTACATAATATTTGATCAGGAAACCTAAACCAAGGAAAAAGCTCCGAAAGTTAGGAATCAACCAAGTCCCCACAAAAACATGCTTATATAGAGAGAAAATTTACCACTTGTTGAGAGAAGTAATACACACATTAATAATTGCACTAACAAACTATCAGCACTAAGTTAGAAGAGCAATCACTAGCAGAAGATTAAGCATTGAAAGTGATAAGATCTCTACTACTGGGAAGTGGACCTCATCAATAACACCTTAGGCGCGACTTCATGACTTACTTAATTCAACAAACAACAGAGTTATGATTGAGATCAGATGAGCAAGAGACATACGTGTTAGCTAGCTAAACATAGTTGTTATTAATTGCAGTCTTTCTAGAATTCATCTCCACAAAGGAAGCTTTGTTATCTTTGACGTCTAAGTGCTTGTGGTCGTGATCGAAAGAGATAGCAGTATTGCCTTTGTTATTGTGGCAAATAGCGTTCAGATTCAACTACAGCATTCCTAGTCCTGCTACACAATGCTAGGAAATAATCTAAGTTTTTTAAGCAATAACTTCTTTTTTATTTCACTACACAAATTTTATTTTATTTTTAGCAAAGCAGATTTATTGATTCAAAAAATATAAAAGCAGTGCACTATACATTGATAATATTTACAGTACAGTACTAATAAACAAGCAATCAAATTAAATAAATCAGTTGTGGAAGCTTATGAACTTTCTTTGTCAATAAAAAAAAAAAAACAACTTTTAGAAAGTCGGAATAATTCCCATCAATATTTTCTTTTTTTAATCATAATCCCATTAACATTTTCTAGAAGAAAAGCAATGAAAATTATAGTCTACAACAGCTACAAAAAAAAAAAAAAAAAAGCAAATCTAGGTAATAAGATGAAAACCTTAAACCTCCTCCACTTTTCTCCATGCCTTGATCAAACAAATAGACCACAAGAAATTCACAAACCAAATCACAAAAAAATTAAATGTGTTCTGGAATATAAATAATCACCTGTTGAAAAGTCATTTTGAATAGAATTTAATCGGGTATGGCTTGCCACTCTGAGGACTCATACAATAGCACAACACGTCCTTGGTTTTCTGCCTACACTACAAATGGCAATCCAAAGAGCAAGAAAACTCAATAAGCCAATCAAAGAAAGAAAGAAAAAGAAAAAAGAAACCCTAAAAGCTTAGAACTCATTTCAACCGAAACGGAAACCGACTAACCCTAATAATAATTTGGGCATTCTGAGAGGAATAGAGATATGCGAGAGAGAGAGAGAGAGAGAGAGAGAGAGATCGTTAGCGATTGAGTGCGAAGTAGAAAAGATACGTGCGAGAGTCGGAGAGGAACGAGGGGAAACGCTTCTGTGTACATTTAACACACAATAAACTGGTAAATTAATTGACTGTCAATGTCAGCCACTTAAAGTTGACATTGAAATTAATAAAAAAAAAATGTAGAAGCAACTCCAATGGTAATGTGAATTTAGAGTATGAATTGATGCAAAATTATAAATATGGGTAGAATGTCTATCGTATATGTGACACAAAATAAACATACAAACTCTAAAATGATCTTCAATGATAACGTGGATTTAGACCACATATTGTGACTTTTTCTTTTGTTTTCATATAGATAATATCTTTTATTTCTTTTTTATTTTTTTTGGAGGGCTATCATGTCTTTTTTATTTCTCTGACTAAAAGTGATGATGTAGCAGTGGAGATGATGTCTACCACAATGTCTAGAAGTAAACATTGTGATAGACACTTTCTATTTAGAGCATCTCCAATGGAAATGTAGATTGGATGTCAATGTGTGCCACTTATGACTAAATAGACATTGGAGTGAAAAAAACATCTCTAATGGAATGTGCATTTTGAATGTCAAGATGACGTGGACAACATCGTCTATTTTGAATGTCACTTCTTAACATTGAAATTGACATCCATGTTGGATGATAGAATTTTTTTAAAATATTTACTTATTTTATTTACACTTTTATTTTCACATTTTTATTAATAAAATTACAAAAAGAAATGACACATAATCAATTGAGCCACAAATTCACATCTACCATTGGAGACCTATTTTGAAGTTTAATGTCAATTTGAGTCATATGGGATGGACATCTTCTTCACATTGAGAATTAACGCCCGCAATCTACATTTACTATTGGAGATGCTCTTAGATTCCTTGTCACATCACCTAGACATTATCAATTCATAATCAAATTAGATTTTTTTTTGAAGTTGGATGTAAATTGTATCTTAAGTGGATTCATTTTCGCTTCAAATCCTTGTTCTTCCTTTTTCTAATTTGTTGTCACCACACCGTACATATATAGCATCAAAATATATCTTTTTTTGGAAAGTATCATATAAATCTAATATTTTATGATTATATATATTAACCTACCAAAAAAAATCGACAAATATATGTTTAATAAAACGGTTTAATTTTTTTCGCGCACGCTTTTTTATTTTTTGATGACGTTGCAAGCAGAGGTACAAATAAAGCTTGGTGTGGACAGTTTTTTGCGCCACGTCATATTTACATTGTAAATCCACAATACCATTTGAGAAAGTATTTTGATTGGGATGTTAATTCTAGTTTATGTGGCCTACATCCATCCTCAATCTACAGCCTCATTAGAGATACTCTTAGAGCATCATTAATGTGGGTTGTGCTCATCGATTTGTGTGGTATTCGTAGATTTAGAAAAAGCATATGATAGGGTCCCTAGAGATGTTCTTTGGTGGGTTCTAGAAAGAAAAAGAGTGCACGCTAGATACATAGACACTATTAAGGATATGTATGATGGAGTAGTAACGAGTATAAAGACATTTGGAGGAGCTACAAAAGAATTTCTCATTACGATAGGACTACATCAAGGATCGGCTCTAAGCCCATATCTATTTACTTTAGTTATAGATGAACTAACTAGACATATTCAAGAGGATATACCATGGTGTATGCTATTTGCGAGATGATATTGTCTTAGTGGATGAAACTAAAGATGGAGTGAATAGGAAATTAGAACTCGGAGGAATACATTAGAATCTAAAGGCTTTAAGTTGAGTAGGACGAAAACCGAATACATGCACTTGTGAGTTTAGAAACACTAGACATCGAGACGACGAGTGGTAAAATTAGGGGAAATAGAAGTTCCTAAGGTAAACCACTTTAGGTATCTATGATCAATCATACAAAATGATGGTAACATTGAGAATGATGTCACACATAGAATTCAAGGCTGGATGGAAGAAATGGCGGAGTGCAACAGGGGGTGATTTGTGATCGAAATGTTCCTACTAAGTTAAAAGGAAAATTTTATAGGACCGCAATTAGGCCACTATGCTCTATGGAAGTGAATGTTGGGCGGTAAAGCAACAACAATTACATAAAATGAACGTAGCGAAAATGAGGATGCTTAGGTGGATGTGTGGTAAAACTCGTAAAGATAGAATAAGAAATATAGAAATTCAAAAACAAGTAGGAGTAGCACCAATTGATATAAAGATTAGGGAAGGGCGGTTGCGGTGGTTTGGTCACCCGCAAAGACGACCTACAAATGCCCCAACTAGAAAACTTGACTCAATAGAAACCGTAGAAATTCGACGAGGTAGGTAGCGGACCAAAGTTAACATGGGATGCATTAATTAGGAGGGATTTGAATGGTTTGGAAAGCTCACCATCGGTTGCACTTAATCGAGCACAATGGAAAAGTTTGATCCATGTAGCCGACCCAGCTTAATTTGGGATCGAGGCTATGTTGTTGTTGTTGTTGTTGTTTGTGCTCATCGATTTGTGTCGTATCATTAACGTGAAGTGGATATCCACCTTAGTTAGCATAAATACACTTTTAAAGTTTAAAATAGTATCAAATGGGTGATGTGGATTGCACATTCTATTCATGACGTCATAACTTTTTTTTATAAATTTAATAATTATTAAATAATTGTATTTTTTTATAAGTATTAAACTATTATATATTCGCAATTATTAAACATTTATACAAATATTATGTTTATAAACTACTATTGTTATTTCCATATAACAGGCAACTACTCAAAAAATGACATTGTTTGTATTTATCCATTTTTTTTTTAAACTTATTTGTAATTATCTTGTATATGATAAGTACAAAAAATAAAAATAAAAAAATAAAAAACGGAAGTATGTCTATCAAGAAATAAACGCAAAGTAGTAGCTTCGATTTCAATTTCTTTTTGTGGCTTTTTTGTATTTTTCTTATTTGGTTGTTTATGAGGTGACATAGTGGGCACTTTCTATTGCACCCTCTAAAAATATAGTGTGGTAGATAGTGTAGACGATTATTTGTGTCACATCATCTCCACAATTTATTCAATTATTGGTTAAATGCATCGCATGTGTATATGTTGAATCACGAGAGCATGTGAGGTTGTGTGACGGGTAGCTGCTTCGAAGTGCATGCTAATGCGGGTATCGAGAGGCGATATACGGGTACACTAGAGAAAACTCAATAAACTTACATAAACATGTCAAGGTTATCAAATTGGCATAATAAATGTAACCATAGGTTATCAAATTGAGATGATTAATGTAACTATAAGCTTATTAAATCAACTCGAACAATAGACTATGGTGCACCTCGAAATGCGTGTCGATACGCAGGGCACCGGGTACGGGTAGCCGAGGGTTAGTGTGACCATGAGTTGGTTTAATTTGATAAATGAAACACTAGCCATATTGTTGGATAAGGCTTAATGTAATGTGACATTAATAAAATAAATGGAAGCCTATAGTTTACACTAAATAAAATGGGCCATGAGATGGACATCTAGATTTACATAGTGAGTAGTACTAGATGATGAGTGTGCTATTGGAGTCACCAGGAGGTATATGACAACATG
This sequence comes from Stephania cephalantha, assembly GCA_039657325.1. Taxonomy (NCBI): domain Eukaryota; kingdom Viridiplantae; phylum Streptophyta; class Magnoliopsida; order Ranunculales; family Menispermaceae; genus Stephania; species Stephania cephalantha. Next base: position 7,610,277 of record CM077573.1, on the reverse strand, counting down.
TTTGTGAACCATAAGATATGCCTCGGGATACGTACGCACAATTGATTCCATAAAACATATATATATGAGAGTTAGTGGAATGTTTGATCACAAACACTCACCTATTTTCATGCAAACCAGTAGATTAGATGAAGAAGAGAGGATTTGACGCTGGGAATTCAACAACCTAGGCATCAAACCAAGTAATCTAACTCAGGTAATCATCTTCTTCATCTCCTACACTTTAAATTGAACTCATTTTCATATGCTTTGGTGGAATTTCAAATTTTCTGATGTATGCTCTGAATTGTGATGGAAAGTTGATCAATTTCATGTTTTTAGATCGTATTATTAGAGGATTGATCACTGGTCTAACTAGAATTTCTAGTTTTGATGAAATTGGAGAGTGTGATGAGTGCATGAATTTGTGGAAAATTGATGTACATTGATGTATGGAATGATCTGATTGATGTATTGAGGTTATTTTGATGAGGAGAGGGTAATAGACCAGTTAGAATAGCTAATTGAGAGGGCTATGATAGAATTCTCGAATTGAGAATTCTGTCCCAGAAGGCAATTAGCGCGCTAATTTGAACTATTAGCGCGTTAACTGCCTGAGTGTGCAGCGGTTCTTCGCAACGAAGAACAAAAGCGTGCAAGTTAAAATTTCTAGCGCGCTAATTCCATCTAGCGCGATAGGTACACCCCTTAGCTCGCTAACTCAAAACTAGCGCGCTAGGTAGACAAATTAGCGCGCTAATAACGGATGAACTATGAAGTTTAGGACTGTTTTGGAGATTTTTCACCTAATACATATCTACACCTTTGTAAACAAACTAAACTAGTAAAACTGGACTTCAGGGACTTAGTGGACCGAAGCTCAGTGTCGGGGAGCTTGACGGGTTGGGTACGGGAGTCCGGGGAGGTCGAAGAGCGGTGTGAGGTTTGTAAAACCCAACTAAAAGACTCTGAGTATTTATTCTGCTTACATGTTGTTTCTATTATTCCTTGATATTCATCATTCTATTCGATTATTTGGACATGGGTTGAGGTAACTCCCCCGAATTTTCTTGTTGTGTGTTCATGAGGCCCTGTACTGTAGCTCGTGTGACCCGACCCTCAGTGAATGGCGACCTGGGCTTGCCTTGGTGCACGTGTCTGTGACTCAGCAGATTTGACCAGCGGCGTGAGGGACCAAGTGTTGGGCCAGTTGGATGCGACCACTGGTGAGAACTTGGTGACCCGAAGTACAGTCTAGTCCCTCTAGAGCGAGCACACACATTTGTTAGCTCGTCTGTTGTTTATTCATGCGATGAGCCATTTACAATTGTCTGTTTTTATATTCTGCATGTTTACTTGACAACATTCCTTGTATTTCCTTTACTTTATTATATGAATGCTCAGAGGATTCCTTGGGATTTTACTTACTGTACTCGTCATATGTCTTTTTGTGATGATTGAGTGCAGATCCTAGTACTAGTAGGGGCAAAGGGATCCTAGGCGACTACATCTGATTGCCCATTGTCGAGGACCTACTTGTACGTGTTTATTTTTGGTATTTTGTATATTTTGGGTATTGGGAGACTTGAGATAGCACAATACATGTATATATACCTGTCGTGGTGATGTCGCTTATATACGAAGTACTTTTCAAGGTTTTCCACAATAGGTTTTGTCTTTGAAAAATGTTTATCATGCTAAATTATCTTGTTTAAATGGTATTAAGTAAGACTTCGGCTGAATATGTTAACCTATAAAATACAACCCATTAGTATGGTTAGGATCTCAATAAATTGCTAACTAGGTAACAATTGAAATAGTTAGATTTCCCACCGGGAATGGATAAAGCATAGAAGGATAATATACTAATTTATCGGATAATACACTGGTGGACACGATTCACGAGACATATAGAGGACGGGCATGTTCCAGACACGTGTAGTTGGGCCAGCCGGCAAGGAGTACACGGAGACACGTCACCCTGGGGCAACTGGGCCCGCTACATGTATTGACACATCTAGGAACCAAGCGAGTTGCAAATTGGTGTCACTTGGAGTAAGTCAGTGGGGAATAAGTGGGAAATGTGTCAAAGTTTGGACCATTAGATGAGTCTCGAGATACGTAAACACATGAAGGTCAATGACTAGGAATAAATCTCACCTTAATATATAAAGATGAGTTGATCGACACATGCAAACAAACCATTTTTCATTTCTAAGCTCTAGAGAGGAAGAAAGCTTGCTGGAGAGAAAAGTGATTAGCAAGGATTCATGAAGAAAATCAGTGGGTTTTGGTGAGGAAAGATCAAGCTAGGATGGTACATAAACTAGGTACACATTTCTCTATTTCATGTGAAATCGATTATGATTTTTGTCCAATTTCATAGGGTAGATGATTAACTCTTTGTACTTGGTTTATATATTTGGATTCCTCATTTCAAACTGATAATCCAACTATTAAGAAGTTCTTAATTTGGTATTGAAATAAAAAAGATACGAGTTTTTAAGTTGTAAGACCAAAATTGAAATTCTGCATGTTGTATTATGAACTAGCCTATGTAATTTGGTTATAGCTTGCTAATTTTAAGTTGGAATGAACTCAATCTTGTGGCATTTGAAAGCTAACTCAAAGGAGGACAACTTTGTCCTACTGGAAAGTCTGTAATTTTAATGTTCTTATGTCCAAAAGTGCTCTACAAATAGGTAATTGAATGTAGTAGAAAATTTTTGAAACTAAATTTTTAAAAGGCATAATTCCCTAACTACTCAACTAAATAAGCTAATCTTTTAGTATGTTGTTATTGGGTATGTTAACTGCCTTGTGACCAAAAATCACTATTCTTGAAACTATAGATTGGGAGAAATGAAATTTCTAAGTCTGCTAGTCAGATTAGGTTCCAATTTGAGCTGTTTTTGGTAAAAATTGCGATATCTCTTTCATTTTAAATTGGAATTTTGCAAGCCAAACCTTTTCGAAAAGCTAAGGTAGAGATCAACAAACTTTGTACTAGTAGAAGATTTTGAGATTTGGACCATTTCATGCCTAAAAATGCGTTCCAACATAAGACCGAAATTGAGACTTTATTTAGTTTTTAGGAGCTGATGTGGGAAGATCAATTTAAAACATATTCAACCAATCTGAATACATTATAAACAAACTTAATTGACTTCAGGGACTAAGAGAACATAGCTTGAGTACCGAAGAGCTAGGCGACGTTGGATTCGGGAGTCCGGGGAAGTCAAAGCGAGTATTGAGGTGCGTAAACCCATTGGAATGCCTCACATAATTCATAGTTTTATTTTATCGATATCGGATTACATGTGTAACTGCTGGTGGGCACACATGAGGTTTTCTACTCCTATCTCGATTTGTGCATACATTGGTTGTGGCTAAATCAGTTGCACGGGTTACTTGTGATAATGCTCGTGTCGATGGCAATAAGATATACTTACGACCGTCGGGAGGGATTAGAGTGGTCCTGATGTGTAACAACGTCGGGAAGGGATCATGCCATTTACCGAAGTTGGAACTTAGTCACTGTAAACCTGTAAGTATATACGTGGTTCTATCATGTTTTATCGATTACTGGCTGGTGTAAATTAGGGTTTTCTTGGATTATTCGCTTGTTTATTTATTCGTTGTTGCTTATTTCCGGACTGATTTTTATTAATGTGTTGTTACATTTATTCGCTACTATTTTTGCTTGTCGTGTGCCGCCTACATTCGTGGGAGTATGACTTACTATCGTCAGTTGTCATATTTGCACGTCTCATAGTTTATTAGTTTTATTTCATGAATACTGTGTGGAATTTTCTTGGGATTTACTCACTGGACTCGTTACAGTATTTGTTTGGTGACCGATTAGCTGACGTCACTATCTCAGAAGGGTACTAGGGCTAAATGTGTCATTGGGGCTGGATCAATCGGTGCGACAAGTGTTATTAGAGGGGCTATTTGTGTAGTCTCATATCTGTTGATTGAGTCCTCTTCCATCTCTGCTTGAATCGCTAGCGTTGGGTGCGCCTTGTCTTGGTTGTATTGGGCTAAGTGCGCATGTTGTATCTATAATACTAGATTAAGGTTCTCGTCTTGACCAGTCAACCTTATTTCTAGCACTCGCCTCATCTCTCACTCTCTCTCTCCCCCTCTCATGGGCTAATTGATTAGCCAAGTAATTGGGGTTCCTTCCGTCTGCCATTTCCAACTGTTATGAATAAATAGAGAGTGAAAAGTTGGAAACTTATATATATCTAGTATAATCATATACAATCAACAAATAACTAAATAAGATCTTTTGATTTCGCCGTTCCCCAAAATTTAGATTTTTTATTTTTATTTTTTAAACCACTCTGATACTAACGTTATCAAGACCCATTTTCAAAATGAATACAGACCGACCTAGCCCAATCTATAACTCACCACTGTCGCTGAGTTATAAACAGAACTAGTGAGCCTTCTTTCGAAACTAAGACTTTATCATCTCACATGATTCATTCTTCAATAGTTGAAACTTAGAAAAATGTATAATAACCACAGCGGAATAATATTAATTCAAACTTAACCAAAGATTCAACAAAGAGGCTAATCATTCCATTTAATAGTTCTCAACTAGAACGATACTTTTTTAGTTCAATTTATCTAAACTCAATCCCAATGATAGTAAATATAGATAAAACCAAGTGATGGTTCGATCTCGAACCATACCAAGTTAGCAACAGAAAACTCCTTTAGATAGCTGGAGCTTTTCTTTTTTTTTTATCCACACTCGACAAAGAATCAGTAGGGGAAAAAATGTTGGGTGAACACAAAATAATCAATAGTGCTCAGTAAGTCAGGTTAAGTTACATGCATTATAAAGATTTCACTTATTAGATGCAAGATTAAATAAATATGCATGACTTGCAAAATATTTAATACGACAAAAAGAGATAAGCAAGAAAATATTTAAATGAAATATTTATCAATGCATCAAAATGTGCAAATGCTAGACATGTATGAGCTGATGTGACAAACTTCACAACCACACCAAAGTTTGTGAAGGTTGACCCTACTATAGACATACCGGTGTCAATACTCCATTCCCTTACACTGCGAAAGTTTCACCTGTCACTAAGTCCACATCTCGTCCAACAAAACATAACACCTACTACTGAACTAAGTAGTTATTGGTGCAAGGACTTCTAGCGAGCTCCACTAAGTTACCTACATATAATGTCTAACAATGCACCCCAAGTACTCGATGTCTACATGAGTCATATCCACATAATATAATATAAAGCTAAACAAATATAATATTTTTGACAGCCCATTCTTAAATTAGGGCACCGCTCGACCTAATCTCGTCATTAAGCTCTAATCTCGCTTCGTAAGACTTAACAACGAATTAGTCGACCTTTTTCCAAAATCTTTCTATACCAATTAATTTATCAAATAAACTTTTCTTACCTTATGTCAATTAATAAATCAAAGTTAATTAAAATTTACAAACTTAAAGTTTATTCAACGGAAGTCTTAACAATTTAACGGAAGCTTTTAGTATAAATTCTTAATATGTGGAAACCAGGAAATAAAGATCACATGCATATATATATATATATATATATATATATATATATATATATATATATATATATATATAACAAAACGACGATAATATATCAAAATGTATCTGGTTAGGGTACTATCTTTCATCTCATACATATAACCCCAAATATATATGAAAGACATATATAGAAGTCATACAACAAAACCAAAACCTCAAAAAACCTGAAATAGCAGCACTCCACTGGCTCAAAGGTAGTAGTTGATCTTCTCCTTGCCTGGTCTGCTACTCGATAGATCTACACCCACTGTCATAAAAAAGACGGTGAGTACAAGAAAGTAGAAAGTAACACTGAGAGTCATTTGTTCACATTTCCAAATATACAACAAGTATCTGAAAGTATAATAATAACAACTATACTCAAATGAAATCATGTTATAAGATACTCCAGTTGAACAATATGAAACTAACACTCAGTTAAGTAGTAATGATCTAGGGTCGATCGACTATGAGTCATATCACCAATGCCTTTATTCGACTATCTCAGGATGAAGCTGAGCTCTACATCTCTGTTGAAGGTCGGAGCTGAGCTCTATGCCTCTATAATCATTCACAAGTGCCAATCACCTGTGATATATACTTACTAATAACCCTGAGTCCCATACCTCGTGTTCTGCGTAAAATTAGTGGTGAGATCCCGACAACCTTAGAAGTCTAGTGACCCTGTGTGCCGCGCACATTTCTATCATCTCATGGTCCTAGATACAAAAACTACTTTCTTACCCAAAAAATGACAAGGTTTGGGAATCCAACAAAGTGATTGCATATCTAATGCACAAAGGAATTTAGATGTACAATACCATCAAATATTTACCTAGTAGCATGTTATTTCATTTGACTAAGTATCTTAACAATTAAAAATGACATAGTACATAATTTAGAGTCAATGAAACTATTTAACCAACAATCAATACCATGATAGCAAACTCATAAAAGGAGAGAAGAAACAAGTCATGGTATATAGAGTACAATAGGCTAATCAATCTAAATGAATGGAAATGAATAATAAAACAAGAATGAAATGTAAATAAATATCTTAATCAATTTACTTACAATCCACGCAAATTTTTTAGTTATTCCGGTCTCCCGACACCTCGAAACTCGTATCAAAACCCTCGAAACTATTCCTTATGTTCCTGATATCATTTAATATGTTTTAAAGTGTGTTTGGACCTTTAATTAGGGTATTGGATTTGTTTAAAGTGTTTAAGTTAAAATTAGGATATTCAAGATTTTGTGATGTTAGAGCACCTAGCGCGCTAGGTGACTTGTCTAGTGCGCTAGTAACCTCATTAGCGCGCTAGTTAGATTTATTAGCGCGCTACATACAAGTACTGCGCTAGCTAGCTCATCTAGCGCGCTATGTGCATGAAAACACAAAATTGTGCACTTAGAATTTTGAGTTCTCTCCACACATAGACCACTCCAACATCTTGGGATCTCTTTACTAACTAGAGACCCAAAACAGTAACTAACACCACAACATCAACTATACATCATATATTTCATGATTTCATCAAATTAAGTTAAGATACTAGTGTAAATAGAATTACCTAGTTGATAACCACCTAAAGCTTGATCTACACCTTCAACTTCATTAAAACTCCTTCACTATCTTGTTGATCGTCTTTGATTCTTCTTTTCCAGCATGCTTTCTTAGTTTCTAAGTTTGTGAAATGAAATGAGATGGTTTACATGAGTTGATCCATTCAATGGTCTGCGTCTTGACACATTTTTCACTAACTCTCCATTATCTCCATCTAGCTACCACAATTTGAGACTCAATTGCTCTCTAGATGTCTCAATACGTATATCGAGAACCATTAAATGACTATTATTTTAAATTGCTAACTTAGGTTACATTTATTACAAAATCAACTATAGCCATATTAATACTACTATTTAAGCTATACAAAGCTTAAATCAACCTACCACATCCGTCTCTACCCCGGTCCCATGCCGACATGCATATCGAGGCGAGTCCCCACACACGTCTCGACATTTATATACAAGTAGGAATGACTTAATAGCCTACACATATACAGTACACTAGGCATACACCACAACAAATCTAACATATACCTCGACCCTCTCGGCTCGGTTAATGCATATATCTTGATGCGGGTCCCACATCACGGGTCAATGATCCTGATTAAATAAATTAAACTAGGATTTAGAATTTGGGTCGTGACAAATCTTCCTAACTAATGGAGATTTCGTCTTTGAAATTAAACTTAAGTTAAAGTTATACCTGACTCGAAAAGATATGGAAATCTTTCCCACATATAGTCTTCCCATTCCCAAGTAAGCTCCGAGTCTCCATGAATCTGCCACTTGACTAACACCTTTAGGATATACATGCCTCTTAACTACTGCACCTTTCGATCTAAGATCTGTACCAGCTGCTCCTCATAAGATGCATCCTCGCTCAAATCAATCCGACTCAAGTCAACATTCGTTCGTATGTCTGCTTTCGACTTAGTTAGTCAAAACATAGAAATATGAAAAATTGGATGAATATCTGACATCTGTGGAGGTAACTCAAGCTCATATGCAACCCTCCCAACCTATCTTCTGATCTTAAAAGGCCCGATGAATCTCGGTGATAACTTGCATTTCAAATCAAATATGTGAAGACCCTTCCGAGGAGAAACCTTCAAACATATAAAAGCTCCCTCGTCATATGTGAGATCGCTGCGATACGTGTCTGCATACTTCTTCTGCCTCTCTTGAGCTCCTTTTAGTCTCTGGCAAATCTGTCGTACCTTTTTCGTACGATCAACAACAATTTCAGGCCCTAAATCCCAGTCATCTAGCTCGGCCTAACAAGATAGTGAGCGACACGGTCTACCATATAATGCCTCAAATGGCATAATCTCAATGCTAGTTTGATAGCTGTTGTTGTATGCAACTCACACAATGGTAGGTACTCCTTCCATGATATGCCAAACTTAAGTACACAAGCCCTTAACATATCTTCAAGATTCTGAATTAACCTCTTAGTCTACCCATCAGTTTGAGGGTGAAAATGTTATTCTGAAATATAGACGTGTACCATATTGCTTCTTCATACTCCGCCACAAACTGGACGTATACATAACATCTATGTCTGACGTGATAATCAATGGTACCACATGCAGCCTGTTAATCTCCCTCTCAAACAATATACTAAACTGGTCAAAAGTGTAATGAACTACAACTGGTAAGAAATGGGCAGATTTCGTCAATCTATCCATTATCACCCAGATGGAATCGTGTCAACGGATAGTCATTGGCAATCCCCTAACAAAATCCATGGCTATATTTTCCTACTTCCATCGTGTAATGGGAAGCGACAGTAATAATCCTCCAGCTCTACGATGTTGAACCTTCACCTACTGGCAAATTCCACAGTTCTTGATGAACTCCAATATGTCTGCTTTCATCATAGGCCACAAAAAATGTCTTATTATGTTATGGTACATCTTGGTCTTTCCTGGATGAACAGTGAACCGGGAATAGTGTGAATCCTGAAGAATCTCATCTCTTAGCTCTGCTACTGACGGTATCAAGAATCTGCCTCTGAATCTCAGACATTGATCAGTCATATCTATTCAGTTAATACAATCAATACTTTGGTCTAACTCATTGAACCACGAGAATATAATGTCGACTCTCTGACTCTTTGACAATCTCTGTGTTGACATTGTTTGTAGCCTCATTTGTGCACAAATCATCGTCCGAGTGTCTGTAGGAATATCCGAATAACTCATCACCACCGCTGCCTTGAGTAATCCATACTCATGTGTCATAGAACATCTAACAACCTCGACATCTCCAGTAGGTATCATACTCAGTGCATCTGCAACCACGTTAGTTTTTCATGGGTGACATTCCAAAGAAAAGTCGTAGTCCTTCAAAAACTCCAACAATCTCCAATGTTTCATATTCACATTTTTCTGTGTGAAGAGGTATTTCAAACTCTTATGATCAATGTAGAGCTTGAACCTTTCTCCATACATATGATTTCTCTATATCTTCAGAGAAAATATTACCGCTGCCAACTTTAAGTCATGACTAAGATAATTCTTCTCATGTATCTTCAGGTATCTTGATGCATAAGCCATCGTGCATCTGTCCTGCATCAATACATAACCTAAAATTGTATGAGAAACATCTATATATAACAAGAATTTTTGCCCATGCAATATTAGCACTGATGCGGTAGTCAACAATATCTTCAACTGAGCAAATGCCTTATCTCATTCCTCAGGCCAATCAAATCTGACGTCTTTCTGGGTCAGTCTAGTAATCAGTGAAGCAATCTTCGAGAAATCCTTAAGGAATCTACGATAATATCGTACTAACCCAAGAAAACTCATGATCTCCATGACTGACGTCGGAGCTGGCTAATCCATAATAGCCTGAATCTTGGCTGAATCTATAGCAATACATGCTGCTCCAACAACATGTCCCTAAAACTTGACAACTGATAGCCAAAACTCACACTTACTGAACTTGGCATAAAGTATGTGCTCCCTCAAAGTCTGCAATGTCTCCTTGAGGCGTTGCTCGTAATCCTTTCAAGTCCTCGAGTATATCAATATATCATCAATGAAAACTATCATGAAGTGGTTAAGAAATGATCTCATCACCCGATGCATCAAATCCATAAACATGGTAAGAGCGTTAGTCAAACCAAATGGCATGACTGTAACCTAATAGTGTCCATATCTCGTGCTGAACGCTGTCTTGGACCTATCCTCATCCATGATCCTAAGCTGATGATACCCTCATCTCAAGTCTATCTTGGAGAAAAACTCTGCTTCTCTCAGCTGATCAAATAAATCGTTAATCTGTGGTAATGGATACTTGTTTCTGACTGTGGCTTTGTTCAACTGTCTGTAGTCGATACACAACCTCAAAGTTACCATCCTTCTTCTTCACAAACATGACCGCTCCTCCCCATGGCGACATAGAAGGTGTGATAAATCTCTTCTATCTCAGATCCTATAACTGACTCTTCAACTCCTCTAACTCTCTCGGAGCCATACGGTATGGTGGTACAGAAATATGTTTGGTGCCTGGTAACAACTTAATGATGAAATATATCTCTCTTGGTGGTATAAAACCAGGTAAGTCCTCTAGAAACACGTTTAGAAACTCGCACATAATCGGAATCTCTTCAAGTCTTGGTCCTTGACTCTCTACTACTGTGTATAATAATATCAAAGTCTCCATCTCTCCACTAGTCACAAGTCAACCTTTAGTGCCCTCGGCTCTCGGTGTATTACAACCATATGTGAACACTACATGCCATGAGATCTCAAATATCACTGTGTTACTGAAACAATCAATATAAGCGTAATACGTTGCTAGCCAATCCATCCCTAACAACATGTCAAAATTTAAGAACTCAAGAACCCTGAAGTCTGCAGGTAACTCTACCCCACCTATCTATACTAGACATCCCTCAACAAGACAATTATGGTAAACTCCATCCTCGGCTGTAGTACTCAAAATCAAATGTACGCTAACTCTAACCGATGTCAACCTTAATATGCCTATCATGCGACCAGAAATGAAAGATACTGTAGAACTTGAATCAAACAAAACATATAAATCTCTACCACAAATAGAAATCATACCCTTAATGAGTCATCGTGTGGCATCAACACCAAGCTGTGCTACCATGTGTACACCCTCTCGACTTTGCAACCTAATCAAGTGTTAAAGTTGGTTCCAATGGTGCCCAATCGGCAACTCTGCTCAGATAATAGGTCCCATGAGAAAGTGCACGCTCAAAAATCTCGCCCAAAGTCCTAACACCTGAACTAACAACATAAAATCCTATGTCTGGCCTCAGCCCATCTCCGAAATATATACATCCTCAGAATCATCTCTTAATAGATCCCTAACAAACTATCTCAGATAACCATATCTGTCTTTGTAGCTCATCACTGACTCATCAACTGCCTCTCTCAGATTTATGAACTCCTTCCTCAACCTATTCATCATCGTAGGTGGGAAGTACTGCTGATAGAACTTTCTCTTGAATACATCCCACGGCTCAAAATCACCATCTGAAGCTATCGTCACATGCCACCAAACATAAGCATCTCTCTGTAGAGTATACGATGAAATCTCAGTCAGAAGTCTATCTCCAATCCTCAAGATTCTATTGAGTTTCTCTTGAGACAATTCCCACTTCTCAATCTTCTCAAAATCTCGCTGACCATTAAAGTAAACTGGCTTCGGTCTAATGAAATCCTTCACCAACTGAACCTCTGCTATCAAGCTAAAATATGTAGGGGTTGAAGACAGTGTATCAACTGTCTTTATGGCTGGTGTTGTCACTACCGATACAACCTGTACTATCAGAGCTGCTTCAATCTCCAATCTTGCGTTGATCTGCCATTGTGCTATGCAAGTTGACAACATTCGTGTTACGACCTGAATTTCTAATCCTAGTTTAATTCTTTAATCAGGGTCAGTGATCCGTGACGTGGGACCCGCATCAAGATATGTGCATTGACCGAGGTGAGAGGGTCGAGGTATATGTTAGATTTGTTGTGATGTATGCCTAGTGTATTATATATGTGTAGACTACTAAGTCACTCCTACTTGTGTATAGGTGTCGAGATGTGAGTGGGGATGCGCTTCGAGATGCTTGCCGACGTGGGACCGAGGTAGAGAGTGATGTGGTAAGTTGGTTTTAGTTTATTAAAGCTTAAATAGTAGTTTTAATGTGTCTATAATTGATTTTATATTAAATGTACCTAAGTTAGCAAGTTAAAACAATAGCCATGTGATGATTCTTGAGATACGTGTTGGCACATCAAAAGACCAATTAAGTCTCAAATTGGTGTTCCTTAGAAAGAGATAGTGGAGAGTTAGTGGGAAATGTGGCAAGAAGTAAGCCATTAGATTAGTCTCGAAATACGTATGTACATGAAGATCAATGGCTATGAAATAATCTTATTTTAATATATAAGATTGGATTGATCAATTCATGCAAACCATTTCATTCCATTTTCATAACCTAGAAGCTAAGATTTGCAGGGGAAGAAGAAGATCAGTGAAAGTCAACCCTTTTTTAGGAAATCTTGTGGGTTTTGGAGTTAGTAAAACAAGTTGTTGGTGTTCATTAACTAGGTAATTCTCCTACGCTAGTAACTTAGCTTAATTTGATGAATTTATGATATAATTGAAGTGTGGCTATTTTTATGATGTTAATGGATGTCTTGGGTCTCTGGAGGTGTGGAAAAGAGATCTCAAGGTGTTTAGGTGGCCTATGTGTGTAGATAACTAAGAATTCTAAGTGCATAATTTTGGTTTTTCCTGCACATTGTGCACTAATTAGGTTACTAGCGCGCTAGACAAGTCACCTAGCGCGCTAGGTGCTCTGACAGCATAAAATTTGCAATTTTCTAATTTGAACTTAAACACTTTAAATAAGTCGAATACCCTAATTAAAAGTCCAAACACACTCTAAAACATGTTAAATGATATTAGGAACCTAGTGAAGAGTCTCAATGGTCGGATACGAGTTTTGAGGTGTCGGAAGGCCGGAATAGCTAGTAAATTTGCGTAGATTGTAAGTAAACTAATTGAGATATTTATTTACATTTCATTTCTATTTTATTATTCATTTCCAATCATTTGGACCGATTTGCCTATTGTGCTCAATATACCATGACTTTTATGAGTTTCTATCATGGTATCGATGATTGGTTAAATAGTTTCATTTGTAACGACCCGTTTTATTAACGTCGATATTTATTTTGTAATTTCAGACTTAGACGCCGCATGCAGGCTAGGACACACGTCGACCTAGGTACACTAGTTACTTGCGTGTTGATTGTTTATTTTGCGATGCAAATTTGTGAATTTATTTGATAATACATCACATGTGTGTATGTTGTATAGTTATATCGTGCAAGATTGTGTGACGAGTATTCACTTTCAAATGCTTGTCAACACTGGTATAGGGTAGTCGAACTACGAGTACACTAGAAAACTTGACAAATTCATGTTAAGATGATTAATTGGTCAAATAAAATGGGTAATGTAACCATAGGCCAAGTTGATTATATTAGAACTATAAGCTATGGCGTTCCTTGGAATGCCTGTTGAAACGCGAGGCACCAAGTACCAGGTAGCCGAGGGTTGCGAGACCATATATTTGCTAATAAAGAGTTTAAGTGTACTAACCAAGATCAAATTATATGGCTAAGATAGCTATTTAAATAATTGAATCAATTTTCCTATTGTTAGAGATAAATTTCCTAAGCCATGAATGAGCATAGAGATGATCCTAATGAGCAATCATTGGCTAGTGAGTGGGTTATTGGAGTCATTAATCTTTGTTTTATAGCATGTTTAAGGACCACAAGATAATCCTCGAGAACCGCATAACACACTTGATCATGACCAAACATAATAAAGCAAGTGAGTGAGATTTCTCATCTCCACTAACATATAGATACATGCAAATTTGGGAAAATCAGAGGAGAGAATAGAGATTTAAAGTTGGAAATCAACATTTGGGACAAATTGAAGATCAAACAACAATTTAATCATCTTCTCCGTCTCCTACACATTCAAATGAACTCAATTTGATGTGTTTTTGGTGTAACTCGAATTTGAGGATTAGATAACTTTTTGATGAAATCTTGATGAATTAAAAGTATAATTATCATTTCCATTGAGAATTACAAACTGGTTTTGATGGAATTTGGGTTTTGATGAAAATTGAAAAAACTAGTGAATGCATGGATTTGATGATTTTAATCTAATTGATGTTGTTCTGATTGATTTGAATGATGTTTTGAAGTCACCAGGGAGTGAAGAAGGCACTCATAGGGTTTAGGTTAGCCATTTGGGTGTTGGGGACAAAATTCTCGAATTGAGAATTCTGTCACAGAGCGCAGATAGCGCACTAACCAGTCTGGGCGCGCTAGATTGATTCCTTAGCGCGCTAGGCAGTCCCATCAGCGCACTAATGACAGATGAAAACTGAAAATTAAGGGTTGTTTTGATGATTTCCAACTTAATACATATCTAAACACTTGTAAACAACTTAAACATATAAAATTGGACTTTAGGGACTTAAGGAGCCATAGCTCGGTATCGAGGAGCTAGTCGGGTCGAATTTGAGAGTCCGAGGAAGGTCGGAGAGCATTTGAGGTTTGTAAAACCCAATTGTAGAACTATGAGTATTTGATTTTGTTTTGATTCCATATTTATCATTCATGCTGTTTCTATTACTCCATTCTGTTACTTGGACGTAGGTTGAGTTTACTCCCCTAGATTTCCTTGTTGTATGTTCATGATGTGCTAGATTGTAGCACGTTTGACCCAGCCCTCGGTGAATGGCAACCTGAGCTTTCCGTTGGTGCACATGTCGATGACTCAGCAGCGGATTTGGCCAGCACCGCGAGGGACCAGGTGAAAGAGTATTGGGGGCATCAAACGAAGGGATCTTGGTGACCCAAAGTACAGTCTAGTCCATATAGAGTGAGCACACATACTTTGTTTTAACTTATATGTTATTTATTCATGCGATGAGCCAATCACAGTTGCTTGTCTTTTGTATTCCGCATGTTTATTTAATTGTATTTCCTTACTTTATTATGCGAATGCTCGGAGGGGTTCCTTTGGATTTTACTCACTCGACTCGTCATTTGTCTTTTGTGATGTCGAGTGTAGATCTTAGTACCAGTAGGGGCAAGGGGATCCTAGGTGACTACATCTAATTGCCTATTGTCATGGACATACTAGTGCGTGTTTATTTTGATATTTTGTACTATTTTGGGTATTGGGAGACTAGAGTGACAATGTACATGCATATATACACTATTTTATGGTATTGTCGCCTACGTACAAAGTATTTTTCCAGGTTTTCCACAGTAGGATATGCTCATATAGATAATGTTTATCATGCTAATTTAATACTTTACTTGCTCAAACCAAAGCTTCAACTGATTCATTGTTTACTTGTTAAATACAAACCACTAGCACGACTAGGACTCAAATAAGCTACAGATAGTTGAACTTAAGGAATTTTAAATACTTAAGGAAATAACCTAAGAAAATATGAATTATAAACTAACCAAATTGGTAGCACACACGTGGACATGACTATCGAGACATGAGGTGGATGAGCAGGTGTCAGACACATATAGCCCCAAATTTCGAGACAAACAGGGCACCGCCATGTCGTCGAACATATCACCAGGTCATGCCATGTCACTTGCATACCTGTCCATAACGGCCCGCGAACTAACCATCTAATATTTCGACTTAGTCAATTTTGATGTTTAAAAAATTATTTTGTCGAAACATACTAAGTTATGAAGTTTTACAACTTAATTTGGTTGTTTTGACTCATTTAAGTTATTTTAATAGCGGAAGTCTTAACAATATGCAAATAAGTAATGTAAACACATTTCGTATTGATTCATAAACTTATAGGGTGGAAACCTGGCAAAAGGATACCATGTATATCAATAAAGGCAACAAAAAGGTATAATAAATGTCAATATACATTATCAGGTCATTAGTTTCCCAAAATGATCCCTAAAAGATAATACATACATAAACACAAACATCTACACGTGAAGCTACTATAGCTCTTTAGATTCGGATCATTGTATAATCTACAACTTGCCACAAAAAACAATGACAAGTTCCAGTGAGTAAATCTCAGAGAAATTCAATTAGCATTCACAGGAAATCCAATAAAAATGGCTACAGTTCATGCAAATAAAGTAAATAAATGAAAATTTAAAGCATGAATATAAGTCATTGAAATAATCAAGAATATGGAACATGAGCATGATGTGTAGCTGTCGAGCCCTGAGAAGTAAATACTAAACCAAGAAGACCCTGGAGGCAAGGTAATCCCCGCCTCCTCTTCACTGGTCAAATGAGGAACTCTATTGGTCAGAAGGTAAACTTCTGCCCAATGCCTCAAAAGAAAAGAACTCGGTGATGAAGGCGGGCCTCACGTCAACTCACTCTCGAGATCATCGAATCGCGAAGAGAAATCTCACATGTAATCTAAGGTATGACAAACACCAAGCAACACTCGGATCATCATCCACGGAGAGCCGGAAAGGGGTCATATCGTCCCTTCGACCATAAACATGCACACGCTGGAATATAGTAAGTATGCAAGCCGAACTGGTGAAAAGTAATATGGAAATAAGTAAA
Organism: Stephania cephalantha; assembly: GCA_039657325.1. Lineage (NCBI taxonomy): Eukaryota > Viridiplantae > Streptophyta > Magnoliopsida > Ranunculales > Menispermaceae > Stephania > Stephania cephalantha. The sequence continues at coordinate 7,593,500 of CM077573.1, read as the reverse complement.
TTACAAAGGAAATAAGTGAATTCTAAGCTGACTTTCTTGTGGGTTTACTTACCTTAAGCAATCACAAATAACCTTTCAAAATATACCAGTCACACCTCGAGATGCGCATCCAACACTCGACTATACCACTTTAATTATTTTCGAGTCACATTAAGTGAGTTTATAATGTGGGACCAAATATTTAAAATTTTATTCCAAAAAGTTTAGTTTTGACACATTTTTTGGGTTATACCTGTAACGGCCCAAATTAATTAAACTAGGATTAACGTTAATCTCGAGGATTAACGGTCGTAATTCGGGCGTTACGTGGACAACTCGGTTGGCTCAGACACGAGAATCGAGGAAATATGTTATTAATGAATGGTGGTTGTATATATGTGGTGTTTAACTTTATTTTATTATATTGCACCGCATGTGTGTGTTGCTATCGAGCGAGTAGTGTGACGGGTGTTTGCCTCGAAAGGTGTGTCGATGCGGGTGTCGAGCAGGCGAATTACGGGTACACTAGGAAACTTGACGAATTCACGTTAGAATGACTAGTTAATCAATTTAAAATAGGTAATGTAACCATAGGCTAAGATTGATTCAATTAAAATAATAGGCTATGGCGTACCTTGAAATGCATGCCGAGACGCGGGGCACTGAGTGCCGGGTAGTCGAGGGTTAATGGGACCACAAGTTGATATTTTTGGTGAATAAAACCATTAACCATAGATATTATGATGGGCCTAAGCTAAGGTGATTAAATCAAATACATCAAGGCCTATAGTTTGAGTAAATTAAATGAAAACCATATGATAGTCCTTGAGATATACATTGGCACATCTTAGAACCAGGAGAGTATTAATTTGGTGTCACTTGAGTTTGGTTAGTGGGAGTAAGTGGGCTAGGTGGTTGCAAGTGAACAACTAGATAAACCTCGGGATATATAAATACATGAGGATGAAGGGCCAAGAAATAACATCACCTTGATATATATAAACAAGATTAATCAAGCCATGCAAATGAATCATATCAACTGAAAGGTTGGAGAGAAGAAAAAGATTACTGGAGAGCTAGAATTCAGCCATTTTGGAGATCAATTGAAAGAGTAAAACCTAGGTAATCATTTTCTTCATCATCTCCTCTATCTAATGAACCCATTTTTGGGAGTTTTGATGAAAAACTGAATTTAAGGGTTAGATCCATGGTTTTTCGTGATGTGTTGATGAATTATGTGTTAAATGATCATTTCCAACAAGGAATTATCAATGGTTTTGAAGAATTAAGTTTTTTGAACAATTTAGGAAAATTAGTGGATTTTATGAAATTTATTAATTAGATCTAATTGATGTGCTGAGGTAAATGTAAATGATGTTTTGGGGTCAATTTGATATGGAGAGGGTGTTGAATGAGGTTTAGTTAGCTAATTGGGGGCTTTGGGACATAATTTTCGAGTCGAGAATTTTGTCACAGAGGGTAATTAGCGCGCTAATGAGGAAAATTAGCGCGCTAATGATTTTGGGCAGAAACTCGAATTTAGTTTCGCGATTAGCGCGCTAATAAGCCTTATTAGCGCACTAACTCGACACCAAAAATTCAGAAAAAATGTGTGTTAATACGTAGCTAGTTGAAACCCACTTTTGACACACCGATTCTTAGATTTACTATTTTTTAACTTATTTGAAGGAATTAACCTAATAAAAGACTATTTAATAATTTTTAAGTTTTGAAATAAATATTGGTTTTAAGAGTTAATAAACACTAAATTGAGCTTAAACCCATTATATTTAAACTAATAAGACACCGAACTCAGGGACTATAGCTCGGGTACCGGGAGCTAGTCGGTTAGGATTGGGAGTTCGGGAAAGTCGTAGTGCGGATTGAGGTGCGTAAACCCAATAAGAATGCTTCACAGGATTCATGGTTTGGTTTATCGATATCGCATTTCATGTGTGACTGCTGGCGGGCACACATGGGTTTTCACTCCTATTCGGTTTGCGTATATATTGGTTGTGGCTAAACCGCTTGCACAAGTTACTTGTGTTTAGTGCTCGTGTCGATGGCAGTAGAATATATCTACGACTGTTGGGAGGGATTTAGGGTGTTCCCTTAACTTGAAATAGCGTCTAGAGGGGTTCATCCGGTAACTGAAGTTAGGGTTTAGTCACTGTAAGCCTGTAAGTATATACATGGTTCCTATTTGATTTATCGGTTACTGGCAGGTGTAGGTCAGGTTTTTCTCATGATTAGACGAATGTTTACTGATCATTGCTTCATTTCTAAGCTTATTTAATTGGTACATGCTGTTTATTTATTTCACGCTATTGCTTTTGCTTGTCATATGTTGCCTACATTCATGGGAATATAACGTACTGTTGCCAGGAGTTATATTTGCGTGTCTCTTAGTTTATCAATTTTATTTCATGAATATTGTGTGGACTTCTCTCGGGATTTCACTCACTGGACTCGTCACTGTATTTGTTGGGTGACTGAGTGTAGATCCTTCTACGAGCAAGGGCAAGGAGGTACTGGGCGACTACCTTTGAGATAGTGGAGCCAGCTCGTATGTGATTACGATATGTATATATTTATTTATTTTTATTGGGTTTTTGGGCTGTAGAACATTGATTACATGTATATGAAAATTTTGTTATACCTATCTTGCCTTAATATATACATGGTATCTTTTGCCGGGTTTTCCACCACTTAAGATTTTTAAATATTGCATAAGTTACTCATTTAAAGACTTCAGCTGTAAAATTATAATATAACTTGATAAATTGAGTAACCGGCTTATTAAACTATTAATATTTATGTAAAGACTAGTTAGCGTAACTAGGGTTAGCTGGAAAAGGGTAAGCAACTCATTGGGTCACGAAGCGTCAAGGATAAGCGGGACATGCAGTGGCAAGGCTAGGTGACGTGGGATGCGTTGTAGCGGTAGCAATGTGACCTGGAATTTGGGGCCGCCACATTACCAGGGTCCCAAACACCTGAAAAAGCTTCGAAACTCTTTTTCTAGCTTTTTCTAATTTTTCTAATTTTTTGGATTTTTTTATAATTTTTAGCTATTTTAGGTATTTTTATGTAATTTATTTTCATTTAATTTTTAATGAATTTTTAATTTTTTTAATTACTTAAGGGAAGGTTGGGCCTGAACCGTGCCCAATTTGGCTGGGCCCGATTTGGCCTAACAAGGTTGCCCCGGGTCTAGGCTAGCTCGGCCCGACCCGAGCATGGGGTAGCCAGGCCGAGCCCACTGGCTATCCCTCATTCTCCTTCACATTTGTCTCTGGAGATACGAGATTTCATCTCTCCATAGACATCACCTTTTTTTTCCTATCTTTTTTTTTTCTTAAATCAATAACAACAATAACTACATTTACACCAACATTTCAATAAAGCTTCATCCACTTCTCCATTTATTAATTATAACCACCATTAAAAACTCTTAAATTTTCTCAGAAACTCAACAACAACAACCACCACTTACCTCAGATTAGAATGATCGCCAACGTGAGAGGTGGTGATGCCGGAGCCGAGAGTGTCATGGAAGGAGAGCTTGATGAAGATGAGACCAAATTTGATGATGAAATAAAGTTGGGGATGAAAAAGAAAAAGAAAATGAGAGGGAGAGGAGAGAGGATCGGTTAGAGAGAGTGAGAGAGGTTTTTTATTTGTAGATGAGAGAAAAAGAGAGAGAGAGAGAGAGAGAGAGAGAGAGAGAAGTGAGGGATGGTGATGCGATGTGATGTGATGAGTGATCTTAAACCCCGACTATCCATATACACCCGCGTTATGCGCACCGTATAGTGTCCCACACTTTTGTAACTAGACGCGCACAACGCGACCAAATGAAAATCCTAACACTAGTGCGATGCAAATATATTTAATAATAATACAATAAATTAACAGACGTCAAACAAAAATAACCAAAACTATGTCGTCAAGCGTGCCCTAGACTTTTCCGCGACGTTCGTGTGGGTCCGAGCTTAGGGTCGTAATTTGTAATTAATCAATTAATTAGGATTAATTAAGGCGGGTCGTTACAATCTTCCTAACTAAAATGAATTTCCTCCCGAAATACGAACTTAAGTTAAACCTTCACCTTATAACAACTAGCTAGGGGTATCACTCCTACATGGTACACGACCTCTCTAGGTGTCACCCTCGTTCTTATGGTACTACCACCGAATAGGTACTAGCGATATTTTCTTTCTCCTAAGAGTCAGTACCTTGTTATCCATTATCTCAATGGAGTGCTCCTCGTACATCACATCTGGTATGACCTCGATCCTAATCATATCAATCATCGGTTTTGGCATTGATCTGGCCAAACTTAAATTAGAAATATGGAAAACGTCATAAACCCCTACCAGCTGGCTCAACAATCTTAACTGAAAAGCGACATTCCCAACTCGACGGACTATCTGAAATGTCTATATGAATCTCGGTGTATGTTTTCCCTTGATCCCAAATCTTTTGTGACCCTTCAAAAGAGAAACATTCAAGTAGACCAGTGGTCTACCTCATAGCTCAGCCCATCGCGGTACTTATTCGCGTATTTCTTTCCTGCTTGCTCAACAGTCTAGAATGTCGTCATATGTGGCTGATCCTACCTGTGTGACCCTGCGCATCTCGAGGCACTATCTCGACTCAACTTGTCGGTATTATCTGATATTGTATAAGACCTCAATTTGGTATTTACTTCAAAGTCTTAAAATATTTGACAAATCAACGACTGGTAAATCTCATTTTAAGCGCTCATACAAATCATATTATTTTCACATGTCACTTGACTACAATTGGGCGCCCTGGACATATACACTAACCCTTGTATCCAAATTTGGAGATAATCGTGTTTTATCGAGGTCAAGGTGCTTGCCAAACTGACACGGGAATAAAGCTTATGTGGCGATACCTTCGCTCTTCCGTTATCTCTGTTTTAAGGCATCTAAAACTCTTATGCGGTGCTAAACAAGCACGATTAACTATCGAAATACACTCAAAACTCATAACCTCATATGAAAGCGAGTTCTAGATTCTAGAACATGGTTGAAAACACACGTTCTTATGCCTTGCTTGTAGCGTCGACTTCTCTAGTCATATTTCTAAAACTTATTTTTGAGTCTGTATCACCATATGGTCATGTTGTTCCTGAAATGTTTCATTGCATACATAAATTCAAATGAGATTAATAATTGGCACCAAATCAAACCTGTTTGGATACTTGGTGATATGAATCCTTTCGACAACTACGTCGCTACCAAGTGTTCATCGCCGACTCCAACTTATGCATCAAATAGAAATAGAACTGTGGTATTCTCTGGGCACATGCGTACGGCTAAGCAGTAAATATGTCTTAACAATTCTGCGACTACGTCCGTCATGAGTAACATAGTCTCATGTATAATTCACATATTGTCTCATCATGCCTCTATGTGGCGTATACCTAACTAGGTTGTACCTCGCGTGTAACAGGACCTAAAGAGTGTAACTACTTATATGATAAGGTTGACCCTTGCTTCCCTTGATTCTTTGAAGAGTCGTGCATGTATAGATTCTAGATCTATAGACAACATACCTCTTGCATTCCCTATCAGAATGTCAAACCTAATACTTATAGCAAAAGTCATTATGCTAACTCCAATTTCATCTCTTAACGTATTCTCTTGGACCTATTGAGTTAAAACCCTACTCTTCATCCTTAACGTGTACTTAGAGTCTTCAACTTATCAGCAAAATGATTAAATCTTTTTTTTAACCGCGATAAAGTTTTTTTGAAGTAAAATGTTGCGTTATTCTCCTAGTGTGGGCATCTCTTTATCCGATTGAACTTAACGAAGTCCAACTCTATCTGAGTTGGGTAGGTGGATCTTGCCCAGATCTTCCAAGCTTCTCCTCTAGACTAGTCGAGAAAACATAACCTATTGAAAACTCAAAGAACCATTTGTTGTCATGACGAGTCTAAACTAACTATTCAAGACTCTAATCATAATACATCCCCTATAATTTTTCATGCTCTGTCACGCAACTCAAACCTTTTGACCCTAAAAAAATAGTGACTTGCACGACTTAGTTCAATCCTAATCTATAAGCTATTAAGGCTTTTCACGTCCCATTTGTGACATTGTTCCAAACTTTTTGTGATTTCTCATTTAGGTCGAACTGACCTCAAGTACGAAACTTCTTGCGACAGAGTCATTTAGAAATTCGTGAGAAATTCAGAACAACATGTTCCCCTTAGGTTACTTGAGGTTGTTTTCGACCTCAGATATTTCCGCAGACTCTATCTCGGCTTGCGCTCCTAATTTGTTCTCTGTCCAAGAGGTGGTAGTGGGGCCTCACTAACTTCACGGACATCAAACAAATTGTGGCACAATAGTGGAGTTACTCGGGCTATTCTGCAAGACTACTCCAGTGCTCTAGACGAAGCTAAATGAGTCCATACTTGCTTTCATGCAGTTCTAAGTCATCTCAACACTATATGCTTCCATAGAGTCTATTGAAAACCTATTTGTCTCGTGTCCTTAACATGTTCTTGATCGTTGAGGTAACGATCTCTGGAGTTTACAATGTTGTCTAAACTAGAATTTTTTTGTTTTCCTCTATAATTTTCTATTAGGTAGATTACGCTTACAAACTCATCTGCCGTACTACACACCCTATACTTGTCAGCTCAAACAACGATCATTCATGTCGTGGATATGTCATTTCCCTAAAAGGCGTTTAAGCCCATAAAATTTTTCAACTCAAAAATCGCAGTATGCATGAAATAATCATCTTACATCTTAGTCTCGACGAGATCTCGAGGTGTGATAATGTTTGTTTCCTTTTATACTTTGAACTTCCTTTTTTAGACTGTCCTTTTTTACTCATTGCAGTAACCAACCCAGTGACTCATTGCTCAAAAGTCCTGACTTACGAAAACATTTTTGACAATTATCGTCCACTAACCCAAAATAAGTATCCTACACAAATTTAGTTAGCGTAACACCTTACCTTCGGTTGTTGTGCCGAGAATAAGGTGTATGCTGACTCTAAATATGGTCAAATCTTAACTCACCTATCACACACCATGTATGAAACGATATAACATCACCATTTTCTAAACATGTAGGAACTGAACTAGTAGTTAAATCTTCTCCTTAGCGTACCATTCAGACGCCTCCCGAACTAGGGGCTTTAGCCTATAGCAGTAGCGCTAGTATTGATGATGTTGCAATTGACACCACTGAGCTTCTGAGAACATTTGATCTTACAATGTCATAGTTGCTTGCATCCAAAGCAATTAACTGGTTGTTTCTCCTTTGGTGTCGTCATCTGGCTACTCAGTAGTGGTGCTGATGGCATAGTCTTAGGCCTATATTACACCCTTCTATGTCCTTTATGGGCGCACTATAAACTACTGTAGATTTGACTTGACACTGGAGGATTATTCCCTAAACTATTGCCTTGTCTCCACTTATCTTTCTTTATAATCTTAGTACGTCGTTGGGTAAGTACTATCTCTGGCAGAGGTATGGGTATCATTTTACAAGTATTCTAATTTCTCGCATCTGCGTCAATCACCATGTGTATCTCTAGTCACATCAACTAGTCTTTTGAGCGTTAAGGAGTGTGCATATTTTTGCCAGTTGTCAATCATGTGCAATAACCATCTAGATCAAAAATTAACTACGGGCGTAGTATCACTTGTCATGCCTCCAATGCCAGCTGCGATAGGTTGTCGTCCATTGGTGTATGCAATTGTATTTGTATGTCGAATCAAACTCGTAATGCGTGTATATATATAATACAATCAAGACATAACACATACATAATCCTCAGCACTACACTTCCCAACTAAAGATTCTACGTTAGGATCTTCGGGTTTCCACATCTAATGTTTGTTTGTTAAGTTTTATTCGATTATATTTAAACTTTCCCTTAGGTTCGCCTGAACCTAGGCCTGATACCAACTATGACAGCCCCAAATTTTGAGACAAATCGAGCACCGCCACATGGCCAAACACATCACCAGGTCATGCCACGTCACTTGCACACTTGTCCATGACAGCCCTCGAACTAACCATCTAATAATCCGACTTATTCAATTTCGATGTTTAAAAGATTATTTTGTCGAAATATACTAAGTTATGAAGTTTTACAACTTAATTTGGTTGTTTCGATTCACTTAAGTTATTTTAACAGCGGGAGTCTTAACAATATGCAAATAAGTAATGTAAACACATTTTGCATTAATTAATAAACTTATGGGGTGAAAACCCGGCAAAAGGATACCATGTATATCAATAAAGGCAACAAAAAGGTATAGTAAATGTCAATATACATGTATCAAGTCATTAGTCTCCCAAAATGATCTCCAAAAGATAGTATATACACAAATACAAACACCTACACGTTAAGCTATTGTAGCTCTTTAGACCCAGATCGTCGTAAAATCTACAACTTGCCACCAAAAACAATGACAAGTTCTAGTGAGTAAATCTTAGAGAAATTCAGTTAGTATTCATAGGAAATCCAAGAAAAATGGATGCAATTCATGCAGATAAAGTAAGTAAACAAAAATGTAAAGCAAGAATATAAGTCTTTGAAATAATCAAGAATATGGAACATGAGTGTGGTGTATAGTTGTCGAGCCTTAGGATGCAAATACTAAACCGAGAAGGCCCTGAAGGCAAGGTAATCCCCGCCTCCTCTTTACGGTCGAAATGAGGAACTCTCCTCAAAAGAGAGGAACTCTGTGACGGAGGCGAGCCTCAAGTCAACTCACTTTCGAGATCATCGACTCGCGGAGAGAAATCTCACACATAGTCTAAGGTATGACCAACAGCGTAGCAACACTTAGATCGTCATCTACGAGAGAGCTGGAAAGAGGTCATACCGTCCCTTCGACCATACACAAGCACAAACGGGAATATAGTAAGTATGCAAGCCGAACTGGCGAAAAGTAATAGGAAAATAAGTAAATAACGAAGGAAAAAAGTAAATTTTTAGTTAACTTTCTCGTGGGTTTACTTACCTTAAGCAATCACAAATAACCCTTTAAAATATCTCGGTCACGCCTCGAGATGAGCATCCGACACTCGACTGTGGTCTCCTAAGTCCCTGGTGTCCAATTATACCATTTTAATTATTTTAAAATCTCATTAAGTGGGTTTATAATGTGGGATCAAAAATTTGAAATTTTATTCCAAAAAATTTAGCTTTTGCACACTTTTCAGGTTATACCAGGGTGCCAAACGCTCGAAAAAGCCTCGAAACTCTTTTCCCAGCTTTTTTTAAATTTTTAAATTTTCTTTTTTTTGGAATTTTTCATAATTTGCAACTATTTTTGTCTATTTTATGTAATTTTTGTAATTTATTTTCATTTAAAATTATTTTTATTTAATTTTTAATAAATTTTTAAATTTTTAATTAATTTAGGGGAAGGTTGGGCCTGAACTGAGCCGCCTCGGGTCTGGGCCAGCTTAGCCCGACTCGTTTGGGTCTGGGCTAGCTCGGTCTAACCCGAGCCTGGGGTAGCAAGGCCCATCCCACTGGGTACCCCCATTCTCCTTCATATTTGTCTCTAGAGAGACGAAATTTCATCTCTCCAGAGATGTCAATTTTTTTTTTTTTTTTTCTCAAATTAATAACAACGCAACTACATTAACACTAATACTTCAATAAAGCTTCATCTACTTCTCCATTTATCAATTATAAGCACCATTAAAAACTATTAAATTTTCTCAAAAACTCAACAACAACAACCACCACTTACCTCGAATTAGAATGATCGTCGGCGTGAGAGGTGGTGATGCCAGAGCCGAGAGTGTCAAGGGAGGAGAGCTTGGTGAAGATGATACCAACTTTGATGATGAAATAAATTTTGGGATGAAGAAGAAGAAGAAAATGAGAGGGAGAGGAGAGAGGATCAGTTGGAGAGAGAGAGGGTTTTTTTTTATTTGTAGATGAGAGAGAAAAAAAATAGGGATGGTGATGTGATGTGATTGGTAATGTGATGGGTGATGTGACATTTAAACCCCGACTATCCATACACCCGTGTTACGCGCCTGGAGTGTCCCACGCTTTTGTAACTAGATGCGCACGATGTGACCAAATGAAAATCCTAACACTAATGCGACGAAATTATTTTAATTATAATACAATAAATGAACACGTGTCATACAAAAATAACTAAAATTACCTTGTCAAGCATGCCCTAGACTTTTCTGCGTTGTCCACGTGGGTCGAGCTTAGGGTCATAATTTGTAATTAATCAATTAATTAGGATTAATTAGGGTGGGACATTCCAATATTAATTAGGATCAATTAGGGCGGGCGTTACATTAGCTGGGCCCACCAGGCGAGGAGCGCACGACACGACGACACCCTGGGGGGACCTCAGGGCGCGGGGCTGCCACATCATTGACTCCAAATCATGAGCTTAGGGTCATAATTTGTAATTAATTAATTAATTAAGATTAATTAGGGCGGGACGTTACAACATTAATTAGGATTAATTTGGGCCGGTCGTTACAGTAGTTGGGCCCACCGGGCGAGGAGCGCACGACACGACGACACCCTGGGGCGACCTCAGGGCGTGGGGCTGCCACATCATTGACTCCAAATCATATGCTTTGTCATTCTCGATTGTTGATACATGTAGTCAAATGAAATAACATGCTATTAGGTAGGTGTTACATAGTGTTTAAATCTATTTTCCATTGTGCATTAGATATGGAAATTGCTTTGTTGGATTATCAAACCATGTCATTTCTTTGGTAATAAAATTAGTTCTTGTATCTAGGACCATGACATGATTGAGATGAGCGCGACACACGGGGTTACTAGACTTCATAGATTGTTGGGATTTCACAACTATCTTGTGCAGCACACGTGGTATGGGACCCGGGGTTGTTGGCAAACATATATCACAGGTGACTGGCAGTTGTGAAAGATTATAGAGGCATAGAGCTCAGCTTCGACCTTCAACAGATATGTAGAGCTCAGGTCCATCCTTATATAATGGAAAAGGCATTGGTGATAGGACTCTCGGCCAGCCAGTCTAGATCATTACTTCTTAGTCGAGTGTCAGTTTCATTTTGTTTAACTGAAGTATCTAATAATATGATTCTTTTTCAGCATAGTTGCTATTATTATGCTTTCAGATACTTGTTGTATATTTGGGAATGTAAACAAATGTCTCTTAGTGTTACTTTCTACTTTCCTGTATTCATTGTCCTTTTTATGACTGTGAGTGCAGATCCATCGAGTAGCAGACCATGCAAAAAGAAGATCGGTGACTACCTCTAAGTCATTGAGTGCTGCTACATCGGATTTTATAGGTTTTTGATTTTGTTGTATGAATTTTATGTCTTTTATATACTATTTGGGTTGTATATATTAGGGGTTGAGAGATAGTACCCTGACCAAATACATGTTGATATATTATCGCCGTTTATTGTATATATGTGCTTGTGATCTTTACTTTCTGGTTTTTCCACACATTCTTAGGTATCATGTTAAAAGCTTCCGCTAATTTTTTAAGACTTCAACTGAATAAACTTGAATAGTTTTAAGTTTGTAAAATATTAAGTAACTCTGATTTAGTAATTGATATAAGATAAGAAAAAACAACAACAACAACAACAACAACATAGCCTCGATCCCAAATTAATCTGGGTCGGCTACATGGATCAAACTTTTCCATTGTGCTTGATTAAGTGCAACGATGGTGAGCTTTCCAAACCATTCAAATCCCTCCTAATTAATGCATCCCATGTTAACTTTGGTCCGCCCCTACCTCGTCGAATTTCTACGGTTTCTATTGAGTCAAGTTTTCTAGTTGGGGCATTTGTAGGTCGTCTTTGCGGGTGACCAAACCACCGCAACCGCCATTCCCTAATCTTTGTATCAATTGGTGCTACTCCTACTTGTTTTTGAATTTCTATATTTCTTATTCTATCTTTACGAGTTTTACCACACATCCACCTAAGCATCCTCATTTCTGCTACGTTCATTTTATGTAATTGTTGTTGCTTTACCGCCCAACATTCACTTCCATAGAGCATAGCTGGCCTAATTGCGGTCCTATAAAATTTTCCTTTTAACTTAGTAGGAACATTTCGATCACAAATCACCCATGTTGCACTCCGCCATTTCTTCCATCCAGCTTGAATTCTATGTGTGACATCATTCTCAATGTTACCATCATTTTGTATGATTGATCCTAGATACCTAAAGTGGTTTACCTTAGGAACTTCTATTTCCCCTAATTTTACCACTCCGTCATCTCGATGTCTAGTGTTTCTAAACTCACAGTGCATGTATTCGGTTTTTGTCCTACTCAACTTAAAGCCTTTAGATTCTAATGTATTCCTCCAGAGTTCTAATTTCCTATTCACTCCATCTTTAGTTTCATCCACTAAGACAATATCATCTGCAAATAGCATACACCATGGTATATCCTCTTGAATATGTCTAGTTAGTTCATCTATAACTAAAGTAAATAGATATGGGCTTAAAGCCGATCCTTGATGTAGTCCTATCGTAATGGGAAATTCTTTTGTAGCTCCTCCAAATGTCTTTATACTCGTTACTACTCCATCATACATATCCTTAATAATGTCTATGTATCTAGCATGCACTCTTTTTCTTTCTAGAACCCACCAAAGAACATCTCTAGGGACCCTATCATATGCTTTTTCTAAATCTACGAATACCATATGCGAGATCTTTTTTTTTTTCTCTATATTTTTCTAACAATCGTCTTACAAGGAAAATCGCCTCCATAGTTGACCTCCCGGGCATGAAACCAAATTGGTTCTCTGATATTGTTGTTTCTCTCCTTAGCCTATTGTCAATTATCCTCTCCCAAAGTTTCATAGTGTGACTCATAAGTTTAATTCCCCGATAGTTTGAGCAACTTTGAATGTCTCCTTTGTTTTTGAAGATTGGCACAAGCGTGCTTCTTCTCCAATCCATTGGCATCCGTTTTGATTTTAAAATTTTATTGAAAAGTTTTGTTAACCAAGTCAATCCAATTTCTCCTAAGCATTTCCAAACCTCTATGGGTATTTCATCTGGGCCACATGCCTTCCCTATTTTCATTCTTTTCAATGCCTCTTTAACTTCTACAATTCTAATATTGCGTGTATAGTTGACATTTCTTTCTTGGTGTGGGTTTTCATCTATTATGGTATCAACTTGACCATCATTAAATAAACTATCGAAGTAACTTCTCCATCTCTCCTTAATATCCTCCTCGCGCGTTAAAACATTTTGATTTTCGTCCTTAATACATCTCACATGACTTAGGTCTTGTTTCTGTTTATCTCTTAGTTTGGCTAGCCTATATATATATTTTTCGCCATCTCTATTACCTAACCTTGTATATAGATCTTCCATGAAATTTGTTTTAGCTTGACTAACTACTTTTTTAGCTTGTTTTCTAGCTTCTCTATATTGATTGTACACATCTTCATCTTGACACTTAGGTATTTTCCTATACATCTCTCTTTTAGTCTTAATTGCTCGTTGGACATCCTCATTCCACCACCATGTTTCCTTCTTTGGTGGTCCCAAGCCTTTAGATATACCTAATACGTTTGATCTCACTCTCCTTATGCAACTACTCACTTCTAGCCACATTGTATTAGCATCTAAGTCAAAATTCCAAATATTTTCCTTTAGTAGTTTTTCTCTAAACTCTACTTGTTTACTATGTTTTAGGTTCCACCACTTTATTCTAGGGTCGCTAACTCTTTTATTTATATTATGTCATTGTGTTAGCTTAATATCAAGTACTACTAACTTATGTTGGGTCGTAAGTGCTTCGCGGTATTACTTTGCAATCTCTACATATTTTTCTATCTATTTTTCTTGTTAAAAGAAAATCTATTTGACTCTTGTTATGACCACTACTAAAAGTAATTATATGTGACTCCTCTTCCTAAAACTAGTATTTGCTAAGAGAAGATCGTATCTTTGAAGCAAATTCTAAGATTGATTCTCCTTCTTCATTTCTATTACCGTAACCAAAACCTCCATGAACTCTCTCAAACCTATCGTTACTTGCCCCGACATGCCCATTTAAATCTCCTCCAATAAAAACTTTTTCTTCTAATGGTATACTTTGCATAAATCCATCCATATTGTCCCAAAACTTGCGTTTGATGCTCTCGCTTAATCCTACTTGTGGTGCATAGGCGCTAAGTATGTTAATTTTTTCGTCTCCAATAATTAATTTAACTAGAATCAATCTATCCCCCATTCTTTTAACCTTTACGACCTTATCCTTATAATCATTATCCACCACAATTCCTACTCCATTGCATTTTCTATCTATCTTAGGTGTACCACGATTTAAACCACTGTGCTTCCTATTTCTCTACTCTTTTCTCCTACCCATTTTGTCTCTTGGAGGCAAGCAATATTGACTCTCCTTCTAATCATGGTATCTACTAGTTCTATTGACTTCCCCGTAAGTGTTCCCATGTTCCATGTTCCTAAGCGAATTTTTTCTCCCCTTTGTATTTGTTTTCCTTTTCTACTTCTATTTTGTCTAAAAGATCTAGTGTCCGTATCTATGATTTTGTTTTTGTTTTCGTGTTTGTTTTGAACTAGCTTCTTTACCCACACCCGTCCTTTGTGTGGGAACCCTTGCGTTTTAAAAAGGCTAACCAATTCGTTGTTAAGTCGTAAGTAGTGAGATTAGGGCTTAATGACGGGATTAGGCTGAACGGTGCCCTAATTTGAGAAGGGGTCGTCACAATTCGCGACAACAGTCGCTATTATGTAGATAACGTATATATACATACGAAAACTAACATGTATAAATAAGATATCCCTACCTCACTTTCACTCACTTCCCGACTAATGGTTTCTAGGCAAGGATCATCTGGTTTTCATAACTAAAATATACGTTTTCTTGTTTAAATTTTAATTCTTACTTATTAGAAAAGTTGGTCTTTAATACCAACTGTAACTTTGGTATCACATTGTAGAATAACTACATTCTACAACATAAGCTCTATAAACTTAGGCTTTTGGTATCACATTGTAGAATAACTACATTCCACAACCTAAGCTCTATAAACTTAGGCTCTGATACCACTTGTGATGACCCCTTCTCAAATTAGGGCTCCGCCCAACCTAATCTCGTCATTAAGCCCCTAATCTCACTTCTTAGGACTTAACAACGAATTAGTTAGCCTTTTTCCAAAATCTTTCTACTTACCAATTAATTTATCAAAGAAGCATTTTCTTACCTTATGTCAATTAATAAATCATAGTTAATTAAAATTTAAAACTTAAAGTTTATTCAGCGTAAGTTTAAAAATTTAGCGGGAGCTTTTAGTATAAATTCTAAATATGTGGAAACTAGGAAATAAAGATCACAACATATATACACAACAAAATGATGATAATATATCAACATGTATCTGGCCAGAGTATTATCTCTTATCCCATACATATAACTCCAAATGTATATGAAAGACATATACAAAAGTCATATAACAAAACTAAAACCTACAAAAAATCTAAAATAGCAGCATTCCACTGGCTTAAAGGTAGTCGCCGATCTTCTTATTGTCTGATCTGCTACTCGATGGATCTGCACCCACCATCAAAGGATGGTGAGTACATGAAAGTAGAAAGTAACACCGAGAGACATTTGTTCACATTTCCAAATGTGCAACAAGTATCTGAAAGCATAATAATAACAACTATACTAAAAAGAAATCATGTTATAAACTAACACTCGGCTAAGTAGTAATGATCTAGGTCCGGTCGGACGTGAGTCCTATCACCAATGCCTTTATTCCACTATCTCAGATGGAGCTGAGCTCTACGCTTCTATAATCATTCACAAGTGCCAATCACCTGTGATATACAATTGCCAACAACCGCGGGTCCCATACCCCGTATCCTGCACAAAATAATGGTAAGATCCGATAACTGTTGGGGCATGTGCCCTAGGTCAATCCATTAACTGTCTTTATGAATACTTTTAGTTAATAAAATAGAGGATTTCATTTGCTGTTTATTATAATTAATTTGCATGTTTACATTATAATAAGATCCATGGGTATTTACAGAAATATCCTAAATGTCCCTAGTCTATCATTATACTGGGAACTATAATGAATTAAGACTAGTGTGAGTCTTAATTGATGATCATATGATGATTATACGTATAGGGATACGAATCAAAATCACGAGTACTTGTTAGGGAATAAAGTACTAGACCGACCCGCTATGAGAACATCACATGGATTAAGTCATAGTTGTTTCTCATGATAGGTATATTTTTCAGTCCTCAGACTTGAGATTACCAAAGACTTCAACATTAGGAACACAGTGATTTGACACAATCAAACGTTGTCTTTAACCGGACGATTATAAAGGTTGTGATTGGTTACTGTGTGAGCAATATGATGAAGTTGTGTAATCGAGATAGAATTTGTCCCTCTCATATAAAGAGAGATATCCAAAGTGGATCCCTCGATGTGTTAGGCTGTTAAAAGGCCTAGTCTAAGTGAATTGATATTGATCAATGTCACTTGGATGTTTTCGATCTACCTAGAGATCGAGACTAGTATGATTGAACATGTTTGATGACAATTCCATGCCTTATGTTTGATCAAAAGGATGTTATATACACTATTGATTAGGTTGTATCGATTCGATATTCGTACAACTTGGGTAGTCATAATGTCTTGTTAGAGGCCGCTTATGACTTGTATACCAAAATGTATTTTGGTACACTGCCAACGTTGTATGAGCCTATTGGGTCGCACACTAAGAATGGTTTTGCGAGATTTTAAGATGGTTCAGAAAAATGAATTTTATATGATAAAATTCATGACATAAACGTCCTTATGGTGTATTACACTTATACTTCTTTAAGTAGGGGTATATGTGTAATTTACTTAACCGTCTATATACAAGGGTTGTATAAATAGACGCTTTAAGTTAGAACACACGTATGAAAGATTAAGGGCCAAAACTCTATTTTCGTTTCAGAAACGAATTAGAGTTTTCGGTACGCTCTGGATCGTTTTGGAGAGAAACAAAAAGGTTTGCTATTCTCTCGAAACTAGCACTTCGAATCTCGGCCGCCGTTCGTGTGTGGACTGCTGGTAGAGGAGGCGTTCGTCGTTGGCAGCGCCTTAGAGATCAATTAAGCTTCAGAAAGGTATATTGCGACCGAGATATGATTAAGTTTTCATGGTTTAAACGTTTTTAATGGAATTAGATTTGGATCATGTTGGGGTTTTTATCAAAATTGTTTTGTAATTTCCTCTGCGTATGAACCCCAAAACTCAACAGTGGTATCAGAGCCTTCGAGTTCGATTCCATTAAATTCATTGCATGTTTTCTTCTGATATATACATGATATATGATTGAAAGCATGTTAATAGTTGATGTATATGTGATATACATAAGTTTTTTGTGAGATTTATTATCATGTTTTGTGTATATGATACAAATATTCGTGATTTAATTGAAATCTGTTTCGTACATGCTAGTAACCATGTTAGGTTAATTTGAATAATTTTAATATTAATTCGAAACTAATATGATTAGGTTCGATTGGGATAGTAGTTCATGATTCAATTACATGTCAGTGATTATTTGAATGAGGACCGAAATTGCAAATAATTATTTTTTGAAATTATTTATTTATCTCGTTATATCTATTATGTTATGAAATTTCTATTTGATAAGAGATAGATAACAAATTAGATTAGGAGATATTAGCAAAATCGGTTTCGTTATCCCTATTGGATAGGAGATAAATATCGAGAATTTTGTTATTGGTGATATGCTAGGATTCAAATATCTTAAGTCCTAATTGGATTAGGATAAGATGATTAGTTAGATGTGGGTTCGGGTTAATTAAAATGTTTTAATTGACTTAATTTCGGATAAATTAAGGGGTTAATTTAGGATAATAAAATCAGCAAAAAATATGATTTTCAATAGCGAATTTTAATTTTCGGAATTGAAATTCGTCTCCTAAAAAAAAAAAAACATTGCCGCTTGCTTGTTGGTGCAATGGACCGCCGTCTAACTAATCCTAGCGCACGAAAATTCTTTTATTAGCGAACAGTATAAAAATTTCCAAATTGTTTAGTGATTGAACAAATCAATAAAATATATGATATTTCATTGTTTACATAAAATCACAAAAACTGAATAAAATCCCTCTATTAAATTTTAAGTCTCGTGCCATCCATTTTAAACACTTGCCAAAGCCTCGATCACACTAATATAGTTTCACCATATACTGGGGTGTATTGTGTTATCTTGGTGAGACAAGTTGGGTAAGAGTTACCTAAATGTTTTAAATGGTCCGACTTAATAAAACTATAAAAATAGTTTTGAGCTTTAGGCACATGATAAAAAAAAACATGATAAGACATAAGATGTCCCATATCTCATAAAAGTATCTAAAATTACATAAGATGTAATTGATAACTGTTGCCTACCTAAATAATCTAGTTCTGTGTTTCATGCCATAGCTGTCATAGAATTATGTGAAATATGGATTTTAGTCCCCTAAATAAACAGTATGTTTTAGGAGGGTTGTTAATTTAGTGGGAGTCTATTCCTCTATACTAAAATAAACATTCCATAATCTTTATTGTAGATCAATGGTCTCTTCAAGTAACAATAATCCCCTGTCACTGCGATCCATCCTTGAGAAGGATAAGCTATATGGGACTAACTTTCTTGACTGGTTCAGAAACTTGAGAATTGTTCTCAAGCATGAACGCAAGTTGTATGTCCTGGATGCTCCAATCCCTGAGGACCCACCACCAATGCTACGAAAGTTTGTGAAGGATGCGCATAATAAGCATGTCAACGATTCTACGATGTTGCATGTATTATGTTGGCAACTATGGTTCCCGAACTTCGAAGGACATGGAACTAATGGAAGCCTACGACATGGCTATATGTTGAAGGAAATGTTCCAACAAACAAGTCTGGCAATAAAGGTTTGAGACAGTCAAGAACCTACATTCTTGCAAGATGACTGAGGGTGCGTCAGTTAGTCCTCATGTTCTGAAGATGAAGGGCTATGTTGACCAGCTTGATAGACTCGGATTTCCCATAAGTCAAGAGTTGGCTACGGATTTGATCCTGAATTCATTACTAGAGAGTTACTCACAATTTGTGATGAACTACAATATGAATAATATGGAGAAATCAATTTCAGAGTTGCATTTGATGCTCAAAACTGCTGAACAAAATATCAAGAAACCCTCTAGTAATGTGTTGATGGTCCAAAAGGAAAGGGAATGAAGAAGAAAGGCAAAGGCAAGGCTAAAGTTGCCAAGGCTTTCTGCTTTTTGCATGCAAAGCTTTGTGTGAAACAAGTCAAGCCCCACTGTTCTGCTTCAAAACACCCAAAAGAAAAGGAAGTAAATTGTCATTTCGCCATATACACTGGACATTGGTTCGAAATCGCAAACTCTATCTGGAAGATCTAAAGAAGAAAAAGGGTAGTGCGACTACCACTACAGGTATTTATGTTATTGAAATTAATTTATCTACTAGTGATTCCTGGGTATTAGATACCGAATGTGGATCTCACATTCGTATAAATCTGGAGGGACTCACCAGAAGTAGAAAGTTGAAGAAAGGAGAAGTCATCCTCCGCGTAGGGAATGGAGCAAGAGTTGCTGCCCTGGCTGTTGGATCATATGACTTAGTCTTACCTAGTGAACTTATTTTAACTTCAAATAATTGTTATTTTATGTCTGCCTTGAGCAGAAACATCATTTCTGTTTCATGCTTGGATATGGATGGTTTTGATTTTATTATTACGAATAATAGATGTTACATTTCTTGTAAAGACATATTTTATGCAAATGCTGATTTGTGTGATGGTCTTTATATTCTAAGCATGAAAAGGTCCACTGATACTCCAGTCTTTAACATAAATACAAAGAGATTCAAGTCAAATGATTTAAATCAAACCTATATTTGGCATTGTCGTCTCGGGCACGTAAATGAGAAACGCATAACGAAGCTCCATAAAGATGGACTTCTAGATTCATTTGATTTAGAAACATATGAAACGTGCGTATCTTGTTTACTAGGCAAGATGACTAAAATTCCCTTTACTGGACACAGTGAAAGGGCAAGTGATTTATTGGGTCTAATACATACAGATGTATGCGGTCCTATAAACACAATGGCTAGAGGAGGTTATCAGTACTTCATTACATTTACTGATGATTTCAGCAGATATAGTTATGTATATCTTATGAAACATAAAGCTGAATCATTTAAGATGTTTCGAACGTTTCAAAATGAAGTGCAGAATCAACTTGGAAAAACTATCAAAACACTTCGGTCAGATCGAGGTGGTGAATATTTGAGCCAAGAATTTGATGATCATCTTAGAAATTGTGGGATTGTCTCCCAATTGACTCCACCAGCAACTCCACAATGGAATGGAGTTTCTAAAAGGAGAAATCGAACCTTATTAGATATGGTTCGATCTATGATGAGTCATGCAGATCTTCCATTATCCTTTTGGGGTTATGCATTACAAACTGCAACTTTCACTCTAAATCGAGTTCCTTCAAAAACGGTTGATAAAACACCATATGAGATATGGTACGGGAAGAGACCTAGTTTGTCTTTCCTTAAGATTTGGGGTTGTGAGGCTTACGTAAAGCGACAAGTCTCAGAAAAACTAGCACCTAAATCTGACAAGTGTTTATTTGTAGGGTATCCTAAGGAAGCAAAATGATATTACCTTTTATAATCCCGCTGAGAACAAAGTGTTTGTTGCTCGGTATGGTGCTTTTATGGAAAAATAGTTTATTTCAAAAGACACTAGTGGGAGAGAAATAAATCTTGAAGAAGTTCAAGAATCACAGATAAACACTGAACCGCTCCTGAAAGTTCAACAACGTTCTGAACCAGTTGAACCTCCATAAGTGACACAAGGCCCACGTAAATCTGGTAGGGTAAGACATGAGCCAGAGAGATTCGGATTTCTCATTACTGATAGTCATGATGTGTTGCTTATGGATCAAAATGAGCCCACCACTTATCAGGAGGCTATGTCTGGACCAGACTCAGATAAATGGCTAAGTGCCATGAACTCTGAGATGCAATCCATGTATGATAACCAAGTTTGGAACTTGGTTGATTTACCTGAAGGTGGTAAGACCATTGGATGTAAATGGGTTTTCAAGAAGAAAACTGACATGGATGGCAAAGTGCATACTTTTAAAGCAAGACTTATAGCAAAAGGCTTCAGGCAGACTCAAGGAGTTGATTATGATGAAACTTTTTCGCCAGTAGCCATGCTTAAATCCATAAGAATCTTAATTGCCACTGCTGCATATTATGACTATGAGATATGGCAAATGGATGTAAAAACAACATTTCTTAATGGAAAGCTGCTTGAGGACGTGTATATGACACAACCTGAAGGTTTTGTACATCCTGAGAATTCTAGGAAGGTATGCAAGCTTCAAAGATCCATTTATGGATTAAAGCAAGCTTCTCGGAGTTGGAATCTTCGTTTTGATGAAGCAATCAAGGATTTTGGTTTTATTAAGAACGAAGATGAGCCTTATGTATACAAGAAGGTCAGTAGGAGTGTAGTTGTTTTTTTGGTATTGTGTGTTGATGATATATTACTCATTGGAAATGACATCCCAACATTGCAGAATGTCAAGTCTTGGTTAGGGAAGTGTTTCTCAATGAAAGACTTAGGAGATGCAACCTATATCCTAGGGATAAGGATCTATAGGGATAGATATAAGAGGCTAATCGGTCTAAGACAGAGTGCTTACATAGACAAGGTGCTGAATAGGTTCAGTTTGCAAGACTCTAAAAGATGATTGTTGCCAATCTCTCATGGCACAAGTCTCAACAAGATTCAATTTCCTAAGACAAATGATGAGCGAGACCGTATGAATAAGATTCCATATGCATCAGCTATTGGATCTATCATGTATGCCATGTTATGCACTCGACCTGATGTATCATATGCTTTGAGCACTACAAGTAGATATCAGTCAGATCCTGGTGAGAGTCACTTTGGATAGCGATAAAGAACATTCTTAAATACTTAAGAACGACTAAGGAAGTGTTCTTGGTCTATGGAGGTTTTGAAAATGATCTAGTTGTAAATGGTTACACAGATGCAAGTTTTCAAACGATGTAGATGATTTTAGATTGCGATCTGATATGTGTTTACTTTGAATGGGGGTGCGAAGGTTTGAAAAAGTTTGAAGCAAGAGATGTGCGATTCTACAACAGTAGTTCGAGTATATTGCGTCAAATCCGATGCAAAGAATGGAGGCGATTTGGATCAAAAAGTTCATTTCTGAACTAGGTATGGTTCCAAGTATTGCTAACCCTGTTTGTTTGTATTGTGACAATAACGGGGCAATAGAACAGGCCAAGGAACCTAGATCACACCACATATCCAAACATATACTCATGTGTTTTCATCTCATCAGAGAAATTACTGAGATGGGAGACGTGAAGATTTGCAGAGTACCTACTGAAGACAACGTTGCGGATCCATTGACAAAAGCTCTTCCACAAGCAAAACATGATGGTCATGTTAGATCATTAGGCATTAGATGCATGTATGATTGGCCCTAGTGCAAGTGGAAGATGTTGGGGCATGCGCCCTAGGTCAATCCATTAACTGTCTTTATTAATACTTTTAGTTGATAAAATAGAGGATTTCATTTGATGTTTATTATAATTAATTTGCATGTTTACATTATAATAAGATCCATAGGTATTTACAGAAATATCCTAAATGTCCCTAGTCGATCATTATAATGGGAACTATAATGAATTAAGACTAGTATGAGTCTTGATTGATGATCATATGATGATTATACGTATAGGGATACGAATCAAGATCACGAGTACTTGTTATGGAACAAAGTACTAGACCGACCTGCTATGAGAACATCACATGGATTAAGTCATAGTTGTTTCTCATGATAGGTATATTTTTCAGTCCTCAGACTTGAGATTACCAAAGACTTCAACATTAGGAACACAGTGATTTGACACAATCAAACGTTGTCTTTAACCGGACGATTATAAAGGTTGTGATTGGTTACTGTGTGAGCAATATGATGAAGTTGTGTAATCGAGATAGAATTTGTCCCTTTCATATAAAGAGAGATATCCAGTGGATCCTCGATGTGTTAGACTGTTAAAAGGCCTAGTCTAAGTGAATTGATATTGATCAATGTCACTTGGATGTTTTCAGTCTACCTAGAGATCGAGACTAGTATGATTGAACATGTTGGATGACAATTTCATGCCTTATGTTTGATCAAAAGGATATCATGTGACAAAATGATGTTATATACACTATTGATTAGGTTGTATCGATTCGATATTCGTACAACTTGGGTAGTCATAATGTCTTGCTAGAGGCCGCTTATGACTTGTATACCAAAATGTGTTTTGGTACACTACCAACGTTGTATGAGCCTATTGGGTCGCACACTAAGAATGGTTTTGCGAGATTTTAAGATGGTTCAGAAAAATGAATTTTATATGATAAAATTCATGACATAAACGTCTTTATGGTGTATTACACTTATACTTCTTTAAGTAGGGGTATATGTGTAATTTACTTAACCGTCTGTATACAAGGGTTGTATAAATAGACGCTTTAAGTTAGAACACACGTATGAAAGATTAAAGGCGAAAACTCTATTTTCATTTCGAAACGAATTAGGGTTTTCGATACACTCTGGATCATTTTGGAGAGAAACAAAAAGGTTTGGTATTCTCTCGAAGCTAGCACTTCGAATCTCGGCGCCGTTCGTGTGTGGACTGCTTGGTAGAGGCGTTCGTCGTTAGCGCCTTAGAGATCGATCAACCTTCAGAAAGGTATATTGCGACCGAGGTATGATTAAGTTTTCATGGTTTAAACGTTTTTAATGGAATTATATTTGGATCATGTTGGTGTTTTTGTCAAAATTGTTTTGTAGTTTCCGCTGCGTATATGAACCCCAAAACTCAACAATAACCCTGGAAGTCTAGTAACTCCGTGTGTCGCGCACTTCTCTATCATCTCATGGTCCTAAATACAAAAACTACTTTCTTACCTAAGAAATGACATAGTTTGGGAATCCAACAAAGTAATTGCATATCTAATGCACAAAGAATTCTAGATGTACAATACCATCAAATATCTACCTAGTAGCATGCTATTTCATTTGACTAAGTATCTTAACAATTAAAAATGACATAGCACGTGATTTAGAGTCAATGAGACTATTTAACCAATAATCAATACCATGATAGCAAACTTATGAAATGAGAGAGAAAACAAGTCATGGTATACAGAGTACAATAGGCAAATCAGTCCCAATGACTGGAAATGGATAACAAAACAGGAATGAAATGTAAACAAATATCTCAATCAGTTTAC
Organism: Stephania cephalantha; assembly: GCA_039657325.1. NCBI lineage: Eukaryota > Viridiplantae > Streptophyta > Magnoliopsida > Ranunculales > Menispermaceae > Stephania > Stephania cephalantha. The sequence continues at coordinate 7,569,076 of CM077573.1, read as the reverse complement.
TTACAATCCACGCAGATTTTCTTGCAATTACGACCTCCCGATACCTTAAAACTCGTATATAAACCCTCGAGACTCTTCCTTAGGTTCATAATATCATTTAACATGTTTTGGAGTATGTTTGGACCTTTAATTAGGGTAGTATTGGACTTGTTTAAAGTGTTCAAGTTAAAATTAGGAAATTGCAGATTTTGTGCCGTCAAAGCACCTAGCGCGCTAGTAACCTCATAAGCGTGCTAGTCAGATTTATTAGCGCGCTACACACTGGTAGCGCTCTATTTGAAGGAAAATCCAGAATTGTGTACTTAGAATCTTGAGTTCTCTCCGCACATATACCACTCCAACACCTTGGGATCTCATTCCTAACTTATTAGAGACCCAAAACAGTAACTAACATCACAAGATCAGTTATACATCATATATTTCATGAATTCATCAAATTAAGTTAGGTTACTAGGGTAAATAGAATTACCTAGTTGATAACCACCTAAAGCTTGATCCACACCTTCAACTTCATCAATACTCCTTCACCATCTTGCTGATCTTCTTTGATTCTTCTTCTCCAACATGTTTTCTTAGTTTCTAAGTTTGTGAAATGAAATGAAATGAAATGGTTTGCATGAGTTGATCCACTCAATCTTATATATTAAGATAAGATTGACTAATAGCTATTAATCTTTATGTACATACGTATCTCGAGACTAATCTAATGGTTTACATCTTGACACATTTTTCACTAACTCTTTGCTATCTCTATCTAGCTAAAATAGTTTGAGAATCAATTGCTCTCTAGATGTGTCAATATGTATCTCGATAATCATCAAATGACTATTGTTTTAAATTACTAACTTAGGTTACATTTAATACAAAATCAACAATAGCCACGTTAATACTACTATTTAAGCTATACTAAGCTTAAATAAATTTGCCACATTACTCTCTACCCCCCAGTCCCACGTCGACACACATCTCAAGGTGCATCCCCACACACGTTTCGACACATATACATAAGCAGGAGTGACTTAATAACCTACACAAATACAATACACTAGGCATACATCACAATAAATCTAACATATACCTCAGTTTTCTCGCCACGATCAATGCACGTATCTCGATGTGGGTCTCACGTCACAGATCAATGATCTTGATTAAGGAAATTAAACTAGGATTTAGAATTTGGTCCGTGAGAATACCAATAACTTAAATCCCAACACTAGTATGCTAATTTCCAAATTCATAGTTGCACTCACAAACGTATTCCGAAGTCGCTTAAATCTAAATAAATTAGATATTGATGATTAATTGCACAAACTAATTTACATTTTGATAATTAATTCTAATTTCAAAATCTTTTCGAAGACCTCGAGATATATATTTAAATACACCAGAACACATCCTTGTGCTTTAAAAATCATATTTTATTTATTTTATTTCTGATTTTATTTCTATTTTATTTTATTTTTCTTAATTTTATTTCTTTTCGTTTCTTTTCTTTTTATGGGTTTAGGGCACTGGGCTAATTCATTGGGTCTATATCGCACAATTCTGTTCGTTCCTTTATCTCCCCCACATTTAATGGCCCAACCATGTTTCTAGCTCACCAGGCCCAGACCCTATTCGGGTGGGGGGTGCACATTGTGCGCTTCCCCTCCCCTCTTCACATGTGCACAATTCATCTTCATCATTTTTATTTGGTTATTTATTTATTTTATAAAAGAAAACCTAAATTCGTCAATCAACTGGGGATTTATTTCAAAAGTGTTCAAATCAAGACTTAATCTAATTGAAATTTAGCCTCGTCAATTCATCACGAAAATCAACACAATAATTTTTAAATCACAAATCTCATTATTTGAAAAACTAAAACTAGGAAATCAATTTGTGAGATTATTACCTCGATTCAATGCACGAAAGATTCACGGATCTTTCTCACACTTGCTACCTTTTTATTCTCCTTTTTGGCCTTGCGTTTCCTCTCTCTCCTGGTCACTTATACATTTGAGTTGTGCGCACTACTTTTCTCTCCCACTTTGTTAAAAAGTAATATATATATATATATATATATATATATATATATATATATATCCTAAAATCATTCTTATTTCTTGGGTTTTTCTATTAAATGTGCTATCTCTTTTATGGACCCACATTAAGGTGGGTTAAATTAGGTTTGAATCAAACAGTACACACATTTAGGCCATAGGTTGTTTTTATTTAAATTAGGATCGTCACGCACACAAATAAATGATTCACAAATGAAACTCTAGGATCATGTCAAGTTGTAAATGTTGAGCCCTAAATGTCCTACAAATTCAGTCTAGTCAAGTTGTAAATGCAATTCAAAAACCTTATGCAACCCTAAGTATCGCGTCCTAAATGCCCTAAAAACCAAATCCAGTCCAGTCAACTCGATTGGCTGAGCCAACAATATACAAGTGAAACCCTAAACTCCTTGCATTCTCCCAAACGATATTGTGCATTCTTTGCCCTAAACTCATATGTAAATTGAATCGAATCAAAATTAACACAAAATATGATGCCAACATTTATATATAAACTTATTGATAAACCTCAAAATTTTGGAATGTGTTGCAATAACATTAACTTTAAGCCAACAAAACTAGGTTCTACCATGCAATACCTTTAACAAACGAACCCTAAATCAGTCATAGCCATCCAACCATTACTAGTGGAAAGACAATCTATTGATATAAAATTTAGGAAAATAATATTTTGACATACTTTCACTACATACAATCGATACACACCTGACATGGCATGGCCACCTCAGCATTCAGGGGCCCACTAACCAAATCAAGTGAAGCCGTTAACGTAAGCTTCTTCTCCGTTACATTTCTGACGCCTTCATCACTTCTCAGTCACTTCATCTATCAGTTGACTGACATGTTAATGTACCGTGAGCAGAATAAAATTCAAGATTTTTGGGTTTGCTTTGGAGGGAACCAACAACAAAGACAAAACACCATGCTGGACAGAGCATCTTCTTCCTTACTTTTGGTTCCTCCAAAAGCTTTATTATTCTTTGCTCTTGAAAAGCTATGTTATTCTCTGCTCCAAGTGTTATTCGATAGCAGATTGAAGAGTTGTGATCAACTTTAGGTTCAATGGTGTACGTGGCGGTGAAAGAGGTTTGGTGCAGAATATGAGGAAACCATTTTGTGTGTGAACTCGAGTTGTTCAATACTATTATCCAACGAGTCTACAAAGCCCCACCATCTTGCAGGATGAGGTAAATGACCTTCACAATAACGCATATTTACAACTTTGAACATACCATATTTATGATGTTGTATTGGTCTCATTTTAGTATTAAGTCACCACAAATCGACATTAAGAATTAGGGTTTTTAGAGCTGGTTGATAACATTTACTACTATAGTGTTGTTTTTCCTTTCTTTAATGGAATGAAATTAGTTTGTACTTTTAGTAGCCATTAATTTGCTATAAGATTCATTCTTTGTTTTTGTAAGTCCAAATTAATATTCACTACTATGTTGTTGTATGAAATAGTATATTCTCTTGATGTTGAATGTTGTGTGATGTTAAGTGCAACATATAATCTAAAGCTACTATTGTGTTGTGTCGTTAGTCATCTTGTACTGTTATTTGTTGTTATTTGTTTGCCCTGTATTTCATGCAAGAATTCCATCAGTTGAGTGAGCAACCTACCAACACCAAGACTCGAGAATGTGAACTATAAGAATGAGATTCTGGTCAGTGACGAGAAAAAAATGACCAACGTTTCTATAAATCCTTCAACTAAAGGGATGAGATTCGATACTACTGATGAAGTGAAGGCAACTTATAGGCGATACGCAGAGAGTATTGGTTTTGGAATCAAAGCTCGTGCTTCATACAAGAGAAATGATAGTGGAGTTATGTGGAAACACATCTTTGTATGTGCAAAGCACGAGAAACCTAATTCAATAGGGAAGTACTACACGGGCTTGCAATCGAAATGTGGATGTACGGCACAATTGGCTACGAGGTTATACGCGGATGGCAAGTGGCATGTATCAAATATAAACCTATCGCATAATCATCCAATTAGTCCATCAAAGTAAAGGTTCTTCCATTGCAACAAAATGATAAGTTGTGCAACGAAAAAGAGATTGGAGTTGAACGATAGTGCAGGAATCTCAGTATGTAAATCATTTATGGCAGAGTCAATACAGGCTGGGGGAATCAATAATCCCATGTACGGGGAAAGAGATGTGCGTAATCATATGGAAGCTGCTCGGCGGTTAAGACTTGGTAGTGGAGATGTCGAGGCTGTGTCTCATTACTTCCTTAAAAAATAGAAGCATAATAATAATTTCTTTCATGCGATGAAGATTGGGAAGGAAGGCGATTTGAGACACGTTTTTTGGGTAGATTCACGAGGAAGGATTGTTTATCAGTAATTTGGAGAGGTCATATCATTTGACACCACATGCCTTACTAACAAGTATGAAATGCCATCCGTTCCTTTTGTAGGTGTGAATCACAATGGACAATCAGTGTTGTTGGGGTGCGCCTTGCTAGCAGATGAAACTTTTGAGAGTTATGAATGGTTGTTCACTACTTAGTTGTCTTGCATGAGGAAAGAACCAAAGGCTATTATTACAAATCAATGTCCCTAGATTGGTCGGGCAATTGCAACGGTCTTCCCCAACACAAGACATAGGTTATGCCTTTGGCATATAATGAAGAAAGTTCCTGAGAAAATTGGCAGCCTGTATGACCGAGAAAGGATAATAAGGACTTTGAAAAATTGTTGTGTATGATTCGCTCACGGTTAGAGAGTTTGAACACTCATGGGCAAAGATGATGGAGAAGTACCAATTCAAAGAAGGTAGTCTGACATGGATGTATACCATATATAACTTGAGACATAAATGGGTTCCTGCTTATGTAAAGGATTTTTTCGGGCTGGTATGTCTACCTCTCAACGAAGTGAAAATATGAATCACTTTTCCAATGGATATGTTGTGTCCAAGACTTCATTGAAACAATTCATGGCACAATATAATCTTGCCTTGCAATGGAAAAATGAACAAGACGATATGGCAGAATTTAAGAATTTTCATGAAGAGCGACTAACGGTATTCGAGCTCCCATTAGAACTCTATATGCGTGACATATACACCGATAGAGTGTACAAAAAGTTCAAAGAGGAGGTTAGGAAGATGTTGAATTGTAAGGCAACTAAATTAGGAAATGATGGTGGCATATGTACATACAAAGTTAGAGATATCAGTGGAAAGAATGCAAGGAAAAATGCATCCCCACAAGTTTTCAAAGTTATGTACAATGAAGAAACAGAAGATGTACATTGCATATGTTGCTTGTTTAAGTTTAAAGGGTTGCTATGTAGTCATGCTCTTTTTGTATTGCACAATCGATATATTATGTATGTTCTCGACAAGTACATAATGGATAGGTGGCACAAGGACTTCAAGAGAAAGTATGCACGTGAGAAGGGTATTGAATAGCTCGATTCATGTGATTTAACAGAGCTAGAACGATATGATACAATTGTTACTCGATCTTGTAATATTGCTGACTTAGATTCTAAGTCAACAAGGAAGATGAAGATTGTGTTTGAGGTAATTAAAACTTTGGAAGAGCAGCTCGAGGCCATTGTTGATGATGTGCCTCCCCCAGTAGCTACTGAGAGCCAGTCAATTAAGGAAATGTGACGACCCCTTCTTCTAAACAGGGCACCGCCCGGCCTAATCCCGTAATTAAGCCTTAATCCAAGCCACGTAAGACTTAACTACGTATTTTTCAGGAGTAATACATTGTTCATGATATCGTTAAAACTTTTTATCATTTTAATATTATCACATAAATTTTAAAGGTTATGCAGAAGCAATTATTATTTAAAAATCCTAAGTGTCAAAACCAGGAATTAACATCACATGCACATAAATATCATAAGGAAAATAACACAGTGTGATAACCAAGTCTCAAGTCGGGGAACTATATGCTCAACCCAATATACAACCCAAAATGAACTAGAAAGACATAACCATCAGTAATACAACAAAATTCGAGTCATACATAATACATGTCTAATCCATTACAACTTATCCTAATAGCATGCTCTTGATCAATTATATGTCAAGAATATTATCAAGCTTAGAAATTTGAATCGATGAAATACTTTTCAAGGCATCATGTTAACAATATTCAATAATGAATAGAAACAAGAACAACATGATGTGAGATTACAACTAGCAATGTCTACAAATAGACTATAAATCAATAAGATTCAATGAAATGAAATAGAGAATTCTCACAGCTTTACTTACATCACAAAGCTTATCCTGGCTTATCCGGCCTCCCGACACCCCCAAAACGCGTTCCTGAACTCCCAAGACCTCCCCTTAGGTTCCTGGAGTTGTTTGATATGTTTTAGAGTGTATTAGAGTCGGTTAGTTTGCGTTTAGGCTATGCTAGATGAGTTATTAGTGTTTTTTAAAAAATTCAGATTTTTTTTTGTTCAAGAACGTCATTAACTTTAAAATCTCATAACTATTTGGTTTGAAATCCAAATTGGGAACTTCTTAGTAGCTGGATTATCAGCTCAAAATGCGAATTCAAAAATGAAGTTAGATTTTGGAGATGAAAACCCTTTTTATATCAGAATTCATGAAAAATCAGATTCATTAACATATGCAACAAGCAATCTTTAATTGATCATAACTTTGTCGATTTAACTCCGAATTTCAAACTTTTTTGTGGCAAATTTAATATTTTTTTCGTAAGAAATCCAAATATGTAAACCAAATCAAGAGACTCTAATGTTTACCTTATGAAACCAGTGAAAAACCAAAACGAGATTAAAACCCAATTTGTTGAAAACTTCAAATTTTCAAAATTTAAGCTTGGGAACTCAAACACACCTCAAATTGGGATCAAACAACCATTAGAATACTGAAATAATGATCAAGATTAACAGCCCTTTGATATCATATTTAAATTACCTCCATTCAAATAAAAATTCAGTCATACATTTCATCAAACACCACATGAACACAAGAAACTTCATAATTGTTTAACTCTTGATTTTCAAAACCAAATTGAAAAATTCTTTATAAAAAGATTATTAGGACAAAATGAAGAATTTAAATCCAGCATTAGATTCCAAAAACAAAGTCATTTTCTAGCCCAAAAATCACAATCTAAGTTTCATTTGAAAACTCCCAAATTTGGTTCAAAATTTGAAATTTTGAAAACCAATGCTAGAAATGCATTTAAGCTTCAATTTAGCTTCATATTCAACAAATAAAAGGCCTTAAAGTCATTTGTATACAAAAGCCTTATGATTTGTACTCTAAATCATTCAAAAGAAAGTATGAATGAGTAGGGTTGTACCTAAACTTGATTCTTGTGTGCTAGACTTTAATCCTTCCCAATTGGCTTCAACCTTCACTTTGAATCTTCAATTTCACTGATTTCCAATACTCCCTAGTGTTCACTTTAGCCCTCTTTTTGTTTCTCAAAAACATGTAAGAATAAGCAAAATAGACTAAGTGTTGTATATATATAACATATAACTCTTAATCTTGTCCATTCATTTTATTTAGATCCAAGGGCTATAATTAACTCCTACACCACTAAAAAAACCAACTAACACTCACTTTGACACAAAGTTACTTATGATGAGTGTTAGCACGCATCTCGAGTCATATCTCATTGTTAATCAAGGGTTGTCTATTTATATGTTTTAGTTGTAGATACAAACTTAGGCTTAAGTATTTGATTCAATAATTTTCCATAAGCTTAGAAAAGTAATTAAATTAATCACATGAATGTATTAAACTAGTTAATTGACTTACCAAGTCACTCTACCCGGTCCCGCTACTGCACGCATCTTGAGGCGTGTCCCTCGCTCACGTCTCGACGCCTACAAATGGGTAAAATAACTTAAATAGTCTACACAAATACATTACACTAGGAAAACATCACAACAAATATAAAATATACTTCGACAACATGTCTCGGTATGCGTGTGTATCACAGTCCAGGTCCCACGGTATGGGTCGGTGATCCCGTTTAAGGAATTAAACACGATTAGAAATTTTGGGTCGCTACAATTCTTCCCAACTAATGAGAATTTAATCCTCGATATTAAAATGCGAACTAGGACTTATACCTGACTTGAATAGGTATGGAAACCTATCTCGCATATACTCCTCCCGCTCCCAAGTGAGTCCCGTATCATCGTGAAACTGCCACTTGACGAGCACTTTTGGGATAGACTTGCCTCTCAAGTCCTATACCAATCGATGTGGAATCTGCACAAGCTGTTCCTCATATGAAATATCCTCACTCAGGTCGATTTGACTCAAGTCAATTATCGATCGTACTCCTACCTTTGACTTAGCTAGTCGAAGCATCGATATGTGAAAGACGAGGTGGATCCCTAACGTTTGCGGAGGCAGCTCAAGCTCGTAAGCAACTTTCAAATGAATCTCGGTGCTAACTTGCCTTTCATACCAAATCTTTGAAGACCCTTCTGAAGGGGAAACTTTGAGATAGACATAAGCTCCCTCGGAGTACGTGAGATCATCGCAATACTAGTATGCATACTTTTTCTGTTTCTCCTGAGCTCCCTTGAGTCTTTGACGAATCAACTTGATCTTCTCCGTGTGATCAATAACAATCTCACAATATCTCGGTCCTCTGGCTCAGCCCAACACGATGGTGAGCGACACAGTCTACCATATAAAGCCTCAAAAGGCACCATCTCAATACTGGCCTGATAACTGTTGTTGTATGCAGATTTACACAACGGTAGGTACTCATCCCAAGATCCACCAAACTCTAACACACAAGCTCGGAGCATGTCCTCAAAGGCTTGAATTAGTCTTTTAGCCTGCTTGTCAATCTGAGGATGAAATGTTGTACTGAACTGTAGGTGCATACCATACTACTCCTACATACTCTGCCACATTTGGGATGTATACGTAGCATCTCTGTCTGATGTGATCGTCAACGGTACCCCATGCAGCCTAATAATCTATTTCTCGAACAATATATTTAATTGATCAAACGTGAAGTGTGAAGCAACTGGTAGAAAATGAGCAGACTTAGCTCTCTGTCAACTATAACCCATATCAAATCGTGTTTCCTGGTAGTTCTCGGTAGTCTTCTAATTAACAAAGTCCATAGAGATGTCTTCCCACTTCCATCGTGGAATAAGAAGCGACTGTAACAACCCTCCAAGTCTACAATGCTCAGCCTTCACCTGCTGGAAAATACTACAGTTCCTGATGAACTCAGATATGTGAGCCTTCATGTCAGGCCTCCAGAAGTGTCTCTGCATATCATGGTACATCTTGGTCATGCCTGGATGAACGGTGAAATGGGAACGGTGTGAATCCTGAAGAATCTAATCTCTAAGCTTCGGTACCTCGAGTATTCATAATCTGCCCCTGAACCTCAGACATTGATATGAAGTCTCAGTCCAATCTGTGCACTCTATACTCTGTGCTAACTCACTGAATTTCGAGTATGATATGTCCGCTCTCTGACCCTCAGATACTCTCTATGTAGACACTGTCTGCAATCTCATATGTGTTTAAATCAGAACTTGAGTATTAGTAGGAATATCTGACTGACTCGCTGTCGCCACTGCCTCGAGTAAGCCAAATTCATGCATCATGTGACAACTGACAATCTCGGCATCTCTTGTCGGTCTCCTACTCAGTGCGTCTACAACTATGTTCGCTTTTCCCGGATGGTTCTCCAAGGAAAAGTCGTAGTCCTTCAAAATTTTAACCATCTGCGCCGTCTCATATTCAACTCCTTCTGTATGAAGAGATATTTCAAACTCTTATGGTCAGTAAAGAGTGTGAATTTCTCTCCATACAGGTGATGTTTCCACACCTTCATTACAAACACGATTGCTACCAATTCCAGATCATGTGTGGGATAGTTCCTCTCATGAACCTTTAATTGTCTAAAGGCATTTGCTACAACTCCACCACCCTACATCAGAACATAGCCTAAACCCCCATGAGAAGCATATGTATATACTAGATATCTTTGTCCAGCCTTTAACAATACCAATATTGGCGCAATAGTCAATAATCTCTTCAACTCATCAAATGCCTGCTCACAGGCCTCTATCCACTGAAACACGGCGTCCTTATGTGTCAATCTAGTAATTGGTGAAGCGATTTTTGAGAAATCCTTCACAAATCCGCGGTAGTACCTTACCAAGCCCAGAAAACTCCTGATCTATGTCACCGATGTCGGTGCTGGCCAATCCATACGATACAGAGGTATAAAAATAAGCCTGGTGCCTGGTAGTAACTCAATGATGAAGTCAACCTCTTTCGGTGGCGGAAAACCAAGTAAGTCCTTCGAAAAAACATCTGGAAACTCATACACAACTGGTATGTCCTCGAGCCTAGGTCCCTGACTCTCTTGTGCAATGGACACAGGATAATCCCTACTTTAATTTTCAAGGATCACTAGTTCTAAGTCTTTAGGATTTCAAGACTAGTTAAGCTACAAAACCCAAGGAAATATAATACAAGTCTAATCCATTACAACTGATCCTAATTGCATGCTTTTGATCAACTATATGCCAAGAATATTATCAAGCTTAGAAATTTGAATCAATGAAATACTTCACAAGGCATCATGTTAACAATATTCAATAATGAATAGAAACAAGAACAACATGATGTGAGATTACAACTAGCAATGTCTACAAATAGACTATAAATCAATAAGAGTCAATGAAATGAAATAGAGAATTCTCACAGCTTTACCTACAAGTCACAAAGCTTATCCTAGCTTATCCGGTCTCCCGACACCACCAAAACGCGTTAATGAACTCCCAAGACCTCCCCTTAGGCTCCTGGAGTTGTTCGATATGTTTTAGAGTGTATCAGAATCGGTTAGTTTGGGTTTAGGTGATGCTAGATGAGTTATTAGTGTTTTAAAAAAAATTCAGATTTTTTTTTTGTTCAAGAACATCATTAACTTTAAAATTTCATAACTATTTGGTTTGAAACCCAAATTGGGAACTTCTTAGTAGTTGGATTATCAACTCAAAATGCGGAATTCAAAAATGAAGTTATATTTTGGATATGAAAACCCTTTTATATCAGAATTCATGAAAAATCAGATTCATTAACATATGCAACAAGCAATCTTTAATTGATCATAACTTTGTCGATTTAACTTCGAATTTCAAACTTCTTTGTGGCAAATTTAATGTTTTTTCGTAAGAAATCCAAATATGTAAACCAAATCAAGATACTTCAATTTTTATCTTATGAAACCAATGAAAAACCAAAACGGGATTAAAACCCAATTTGTCGAAAACTTCAAATTTTTAAAATTTAAGCTTGGGGACCCAAACACACCTCAAATTGGGATCAAACAACCATTAGAATACTGAAATTATGATCAAGATCAAAGGCCCTTTGATATCATATTTAAATTACCTCCATTCAAACAAAAATTCATTCATGCATTTCATCAAATACCACATGAACACAAGAAACTTCATAATTGCTTAACTCTTGATTTTTGAAACCAAATTGAAAACTTCTGTTGAGTCGTTAATTATGTAATGTTATATATAGGTTATTTATATATTTTTATTGTCAAGTCTCCAAAATACTAGTCTAATTGCGTTTATTTATTATTTTCAGGGTTATTGGAGTGCGTGGTTGAATCCGGGGCGAAAAACTACGCAAAATCGAGTATTCATATGCCTGGATCCGTTTTACACCGAAAATCGCGATAGCACGTATCTCGAGGCAAATTTGGTGGGCCCACACGTGTTATGGTATTTGAATGAAAATAAGTGGAGCATGATGGCGTTGATACAATGAAGCATGAGTTGGTTTGATTTGCATTATATATAGGAAAATATATATATATATCTATCGTTATATATATAGAAAGATATTGCTATTGGAGATATGCATGAAAGAAAGGAAACATAGCAAGATATCTTGAGAAAGAAAACAGACAGATGAGGGGGGGAGGCAGGAACGCACAGGGGGATCATCTTCTACTCGGCCATTCCGGCCGAACGCCTTCTCTCCCATTTTTTATTTTATTTTTCTCTTGGTGTTCTTCAACTATGCGAGGCTAAAACTTCTAGCCTAGGCAATACTGCGAGAGAGGTTCGACTGTGCGTATCAATGGATTTGTGAGATTTATATATTTTAATTTCAATCTTTTCATTATTATTTTATTTTCTTTGGTATTATTTGAACAATTGAAGTTAAACACTTGTTTAAACCTTGATTTATTTGTCAGTGAGTCGTAAGCATCCGTACTTGTGCAATAAGACCACACTAGTGGCAATTGATCTTACCAATTGATTAGTCTCTTTTGGGACCGGTTGAATACCTTAGAAATCTAGGCTAAATCGGACACACGAGTGATTCGGTTGTCTAGGTGTAGTGCCTTCACGAAACCTATTGCGGTCATCGTGTTAAACCCAATACGCGAGTATAGGGTTATACGTTTGACTAGAGAAATAGTCACCGTCGTACCTTGGCTATCGAGATTAGGAAGTGCGAGGAACCGCGTACGTTACCGGTTCTATAGCTACACTAGGATATTTTGATTTGCATATTTCACATAAATCGAAGACCAAATCCAATCTTTTATCAAACGAACTTGTATGTCTTGACCTAAGCGTTTTTATTAATTGTTTTCAAATTATTTTCATTGTTTTGTTTATTTATTTTAAACATTAGTTAATTTATTCATTCTTTAAAACCCTCGATTTCCCTTTTTGTTCTTTTTTGACCTTAGAAAGAATACCAATCTTCGTGGGATCGACCCTTTGCCACTATTCTACAAAATAGTTGGTTTAGGTATTTTTAATTTTATTGACGCGTTCGACGCGCGTCAATTTTTGGCGCCGTTGCCGGGGATTGGTCTTTTTCTTTCTTTGGTTATTTATTATTATTATTTTTTATTTAATATTTTTTTATTTTTTATTTTTTTTTTTTTGTATCTAGTCCCTTGTTCTTAACATGTAAGCAGGCAACCCCGCGATGGCCTCCTACCCCCACAATTATGGTCGATTCGAAGACTCACATTATTATAATGTGAATGGGGTAGGTATGTTATATAATGGACATCAATTTTCTAACATGCATTCTTTTGTGCAACAGGTCGAGGTTTGCGAAATTTGTGAAGATTATTCTCATTCCACATATGATTGTCCGTATTATCCAAAGTATGAGAATTATCACTATCCTAGCTATGCATCGCCACAACCCGACTTTTTTGGGCTCCTGTCAAGTCCACATATTCCTCAACAAAGCACCTCTTTAGAAGATATGATGAAAAAATTACTAGATGATTAACAGCAGTTTCATGAAGAGCTTCAACAATTTTCGCGTGAGTTTCCAAGCTTGCAAAACTTGGAAACTCAATTTATTCAAGTGAATGTCACACTCCAAAATATGCTTGACGAGAAAGAGTTGTGTAATACACAACCAATTTCTTACTCATAGGAGAATGTGAATGTTGATACATTGAGGAATATTGAGGTGAATGATGTTACACTGGTGGAGAACTATTGGTGCGAAACAACGCAAGGACTTGAAGTCCTTCAAATTGAGTCGGACATTTCCATTGCATAGAATGACGATGATGAAGCTGCGATAGAAATTGGAGTCATTTCAGAAAGGCCAGAGGAGCCGCAGATAGAGAGCAAGGAAGACCAACCTCTGGTGTTGGTGAAACCACCCACCCTCCCATGCATATTTGTTAAACCTTATACGGGGGTGGAAGTAAAGGAGCGTTCGCAGATTTTCTACACTGTTGACACCTTTGTGTTGGATGACCATGATATGACATATTCGTTTGTGTTAGAGGTCCCGAATGAGCTCCAAATTCTAAAGGAGGGCGTGCATGCTGCATTGCCCAAATATGTTGATGCGCCATTTGTTGTTGACATCTCCAAAGGAGAGGGCATCACGTGATGAATCACAATAAGTCTAGCCAAAGACTTAAAAGAAAGGCACTCGTTGGGAGGCAGCCCAGCTTTGTTTTTATTTTTATTGCATTTATTTCAATTTTAATTTAGTTTTAATTTTTTATGTTTAATAAAGCCCTAACTTGGTCTCTTGGATTTTTACAGGTGTGATGAATGTTTGATGAGCACTGATGGCACTATATCACCCCCTAAGTCTTGCTAGGTTTGACTATGGATTACGTTATTTTTTGAGTAATTTGGGCATATTCTTTTTTTTTAGGAATTAACATATTATTAGAGTTTTAGGTGTTTTGAGACTTGGTTGGGACATATCCAACTTAAGTCGCCACATTAGTGGTGGGTCTTTAAGTAGACCCAAAACCCTAAACCTCATTCCATCATCTTGTTGACTTCACCCGTAGTTGAAACACTCGGGCTCGCAAGATTTGATAGGAATCATTTGAATTAACTCCCATGCTTATTAGTTCTTGCTCTTATTATGATAATTTTATTTCATAGTTTCCTTAGTCACCTAGACATGCGAGATTTGAGCATTCACTAGTTTTTGGAGACTTTTATTATGCATGTATTTGTATCATCTTCTTATTTATTTATCCATGTTCTTTTTCACCACTATTCTTTTTCTTTTTGTTGCATGGATTCCTTGACTTGTTTTGAACCTTGAGGACAAGGTTCAAAATAAGTTTGGGGGTACTTTAGGATTTGTGGATTGAGTTGGATGGACTTATTTGCGAAAGACCGCAGGTGAGATCGTTTAAATTTTTTCAATTATATGCGGTTACATGTGGTTGACGGATGGTAATGGTGGTGTTTAATGTTACTTATTCTCTCATTTCTTCCATTTCTTTTCCCTCCATACTTCTCTTTCTCATTTCATTAGGAGTTGATACACTTTCATGCATGTATTTAGCATAGTTTTCATTTTTATATTGTTTAGAGTCACCCGAAACTTTGTTTCATGCCTTTGGTTATGGATGAGTACATTATGGTTGCCTTTTTGACATGAAACTTAAGAAAAATTAGGAGAAACACTAACTCTAGCCCGTAGCCTAGCATTTTTATGATTTCATGATTAGAGACTTAGTACGTTGGTTAAGCCTTGTGCTAGATACCAAAGGGGTAGATGGTCAAAATTGAGCAAGTGATGATATTTTAACCCACACTGGGAAATGTGCTTAATTATTATAGTGAAAGTGAGAAGGGCTAACAGGAGTTTTCTTAATATTGAGAGTCCCACAAGTTTCCACAGGAAATGGAGCAGGAAAACTTGTGGTGGGAAAAAGCGAGGAAAGTGGTCCATAGGAAATGGAGCAGGGACCGTATTATTTGAAGAAAAAAAAATTTTGGAGAAGAAAAAAAAAATTGAGAGTATACATATAAAATGAATAAAGGCGAAAGTGTATGGAAACTCCTCAAATAAAAAGATTTAGCTCGAGTGCTTAAAACTAGATCAAGTGAGACTGTAAACTTGTGTGCTTGAATGTATAGACCAAGAAAACCCGCGAGTTGATGGCTTTTGTCTTGACCGAGTCTTTGTCTTTAAAGTGTGATCTTAATTGTGTTTGGGTTGCGGTTCTTGACATATCTTAACTCCGAAATTTCTTAAGTGGCTTGTTAACTTGGCAACTATGTAAACCAAATGAACTCCATGAATTCTGAATCGGGTATAGGATTAGTTGAGTATGTACATATCTATATTATGAGTCTAGTTTATTTGCGTGTTTGTCATTTACACCTTTGCTCGGGACGTGCAAAGTCCTAAGTTTGGGGGTATTTGTTGAGTCGTTAATTATGTAATGTTATATATATGTTATTTATATATTTTTATTGTCAAGTCTCCAAAATACTAGTCTAATTGCGTTTATTTATTATTTTCAGGGTTATTGGAGTTCGTGGTTGAATCCGGGGCGAAAAACTACGTAAAATCGAGTATTCATATGCCAGGATCCGTTTTACACCGAAAATCGCGATAGCACGTATCTCGAGGCAAATTTGGTGGGCCCACACGTGTTATGGTATTTGAATGAAAATAAGTGGAGCATGATGGCATTGATACAATGAAGCATGAGTTGGTTTGATTTGCATTATATATAGGAAAATATATATATATATATATCGTTATATATAGAAAGATATTGCTATTGGAGATATGCATGAAAGAAAGGAAACATAGCAAGATATCTTGAGAAAGAAAACAGATAGAGGAGGGGGGGAGGCAGGAACGCACAGGGGGATCATCTTCTACTCGGCCATTCCGGCCGAACGCCTTCTATCCCATTTTTTATTTTATTTTTCTCTTGGTGTTCTTCAACTATGCGAGACTAAAACTTCTAGCCTAGGCAATACTTGCGAGAGAGGTTCGATTTGTGCGTATCAATGGATTTGTGAGATTTATATATTTTAATTTCAATCTTTTCATTATTATTTTATTTTCTTTGGTATTATTTGAACAATTGAAGTTAAACACTTGTTTAAACCTTGATTTATTTGTCGGTGAGTTGTAAGCATTCGTACTTGTGCAATAAGACCACACTAGTGGCAATTGATCTTACCAATTGATTAGTCTCTTTTGGGACCGGTTGAATACCTTAGAAATCTAGGCTAAATCGGACACACGAGTGATTCGGTTGTCTAGGTGTAGTGCCTTCACGAAACCTATTGCGGTCATCGTGTTAAACCCAATACGCGAGTATAGGGTTATACGTTTGACTAGAGAAATAGTCACCGTCGTACCTTGGCTATCGAGATTAGGAAGTGCGAGGAACCGCGTACGTTACCGGTTCTATAACTACACTATGATATTTTGATTTGCATATTTCACATAAATCGAAGACCAAATCCAATCTTTTATCGAAGTGAACTTGTATGTCTTGACCTAGGCGTTTTTATTAATTGTTTTCAAATTATTTTCATTGTTTTGTTTATTTATTTTAAACATTACTTAATTTATTCATTCTTTAAAACCCTCGATTTCCCTTTTTGTTCTTTTTTGACCTTATAAAGAATATCAATCTTCGTGGGATCGACCCTTTGCCACTATTCTACAAAATAGTTGGTTTAGGTATTTTTAATTTTATTGACGCGTTCGGCGCGCGTCACTTATTTATAGAAAGATTATTAGGACAAAATGAAGAATTCAAATCCAACATTAGATTCCAAAAACAAAGTCATTTTCTAGCCTAAAAATCACAATCTAAGTTTTATTTGAAAACTCCCAAATTTGGTTCAAAACTTGAAATTTCAAAAACCAATGCTAGAAATGCATTAAAGCTTCAATTTAGCTTCATATTCATTAAATAAATGGCCTTAAAGTCATTTGTATACAAAAGCCCTATGATTTGTACTCTAAATCATCCAAAAGAAAGTATGAATGAGTAGGGTTGTACCTAAACTTGATTCTTGTGTGCTAGACTTTAATCCTTCCTAATTGGCTTTAACCTTCACTATGAATCTTCAATTTCATTGATTTCCAACACTCCCTAGTGTTCACTCCAGCCCTATCTTTTGTTTCTAAAAAACATGCAAGAATAAGCAAAATAGACTAAGTGTTATATATATAACATATATCTCTTAATCTTGGCCATTCATTTATTTTGGACCCAAGGGCTATAATTAACTCACAAGCCACTAAAAAACCAACTAACACTCACTTTGACATAAAGTTACTTATGATGAGTGTTAGCACACATCCCGAGGCATATCTCATGGTTAATAAAGGGTTGTCTATTTTTATGTTTTAGTTGCAGATACAAACTTAGGCTTAAGTATTTGATTCAATGATTTTCCATAAGCTTAGAAAAGTAATTGAATTAGTCACTTGAATGTATTAAATTAGTTAATTGACTTACTAAGTCATTCTACTCGGTCCTGCACTGCATGCATCTCGAGGCGTGTCCCCGCTCACGTCTTGACTCCTACAAATAGGTAAAAGACTTAAATAGTCTACACAAATATATTACACTAGGAAAACATTAAATCAAATATAAAATATACCTCAGCAACATGCCTCGATATGCGTGTGTATCACGGTGTAGGTTCCATGGTACGGGTCAATGATCCTGTTTAAGGAATTAAACACGATTAAAAATTTTAGGCTATTATAGGAACCGGCTGGTGGACATCAAAAGGGGAGACCGCAACATAGTCGTAATAAAACTCCATATGAGAAGAAGACCAACAAGAAGAAAGAAAATGTTACGGGATTTGACAACAACATCAATAACGAAAAACATGTAAAGGCAAATAAGAAAAGGAGGATGAAGGGCAATGTAAGTATTTGATTGTACGTAATACATATTTTTTTCACATAATATTTGTAACCTAGATATAATTTAGCATCTTGGTTGTGTTTTTTGATTACTTAGGATAGAATGGTAGGTAGGCCAACATAAATATGTTGTCGTTGTTGTTTCAGACTGATGGTGTGAATGTTGATGACCCATGCATCCCAATACTAGCGTCTCAAGTGGTAGATGTAACAAAAATGAAGAGGAAGAAGGTTGAGGTCAGTATTTGGTTACATGCATTAAATTCATATGAAGCAAGTTGTCTTTTCTTGTTTAATAATCTTATATAGTTTCATATTGTCATAACGGTGTTTAGAGACATCAATTGGTTTTAAGAACCTAGTGGGATTTCTTACCTATTAAATCAAAAGCTGCTGGATCAAATCTAGTAAAGCTTTTCTTTTGTTTGTACTAAAGATCCAGTGGAACAAATTTTAATGGATAAATTGATGAGTTAGTGCATTTTAGTACTTTAGTTTGTTCTAGATTAAAAGACAATAAATCTTAGATTTGATTTACATTCTCTTAGAGAGAAATGAAGATCGTAGAAAACAAACAAAGTCAAGTATTGACTTAGGTTATAGTATAAAAATGTAACACAATAGTCAACACATGAAACAATACGTCAAGTTTAGTGGGTCTTATGAGATTTCATTTCATTGTTTTCATGTGCCATTTAGCTTTATTAATTAATGTGCCACTTAGCTTCAAGTTTTTTTTTGCTTTTAGTATTGAAATGTCATTTAGCTTGTGTGTCTTACATTACATAGGATAGAATGGTACACTAACTATCAGTGCATGATGTTAATATTGTTTTAGACCACCAAAAGCTATGTCGACGATGCCTACGTCCCAAGTGGAAGTTGTGCCAAGTGATGTCCATCATAATCCAAATGTATACGTGAGTATATATACTAATCACTCAAATAACCATTTATCATGCATTTTCACAAGTTCCTAATGCCAATAATGATTGATCAATGCATTAACATGTTTTCTCTATATAGGGTGAGTGGTATGTTTATGCACAAGCCTTGACCGAGGAAAAGATTGATGATGTTTCAGTGCTTGATAACCTTAGTTGGGAAGCTCCCTTGGATTCATAGAAAGTTGGCAGCATGCATTAACATTGTTTTATCTTCATAGGTTGTAGGATTTTATTTGGACAAATTAATGTGTTCTGTAAGTCATATTTTTGGGAGGAGTTAGACTGTCGTACTGTAAATCATATTCTGATCTATGTGACCGAGAGAATACAGAACAATGTCTCTCGCGTGGGCTAATGTTCTAGCATGAGGTAAGTTTCTTATCATTGCATCATATATTCTTATAATTTTTACTCCCATATTTTTGGACTATGTAGTGGTATACTTTTTCATTAAATATGCACTGTTATATTGAGTGTATATGTGCTACTAATTTCGACATATATTATGTTGCAAATATAGAATGTTGCTATTATTGTGTAAGTGGCCATTCCATATTTGTAACAAGTGGCCATTCCATATTGTGTTACAAATATGGGATGGTAGTGTTATTGTGTAAATGACATTTTGATTTGTGTCACACAACGTCTATTATATTTTGAGTATGTGCACATATTTTGATTGTATATTAGTAAGGGAAATTGAAGTTGATGTTGGGGTAGCCTCATTTTGTTTCATGAGGAAACGGAAGATGTCATAATGTTACTGAATTGGGAGTGACACATGACAATGTTACTAAATTGGGAGTGACCTAATGTTACAATCACTACAAGGAAAATGAAATTTAGAAACGGAATTAGAAAGGGAAATAATTTCCGTTGCTAAAAAAAAAAAGTTAGAGACGGAATTGAGACGGACTCATTTTGAGACGGAATTGAGACGAGTCGAGAGACGGAAATAGAGACAGATTTAATTCCGTCTCTAAAAAATGGCGCCAACATTCCCACCAAAATTTCGTTTCTTATGACCGTTCATCAAATCTCGGGATTTGATGAACTTGGTTCGAGCCCCCCCTTATCACCCCGAACCGAAACGAAAAAGAAAAAAACCCCCCAACATTCATATCGTTCCCTCCCCAAAATCATCCCCAAATCATCTCAACAAAACCCTAGCGATCGTCCCCTCCCCGAAAATCATCTCGTTCGATCGTCCCCAAAAATCCCCAAATCCCGTTCGATCGTCCCGTCCAAAACCCCCAAATCGGTCTCCTTCTTTGCTCTCAACTCTCGTCTCTCCGTCTCTGATTCCGCTGCTCTCTCTGGTATCTCTGGTCTCGCCGTCACTCTCGGGTCTCTCCGTCTCGTCGCGGTGGTCTCCGTCATCGGCTCTCAACTCTTTCTCTCTCTGGTCTCGCCGTCTCTTGCTTGGTGACGGATCTCACAAGATTTTGTTTATGGTAAGAATTTTGTATTCTCATTGCCATGATCATGTGTTTCGATGTTTAAAATGGATACATTGTCGAAACTTCTATTTGATAAAAAGCAAATCCTATTTCTTGTTTAGGATGACTTGAAACAAGTCGTTCCGGATCGTTCGTAACACGTAGCTCTTGCAACTAAAAGAAAAGGGAAAAATACCTATTTTACACAATCACTGAGAATAATTATTCAGGTGCTTTAGAAATCTTTTTATATAGAATTCCATTGTTTATCCGGTATTTAGTTCATAGCAAATGCAATTTGATTCGATCCTGAAAAATTCATGAAATATTTTGTTGTTTCATTTCTCCCTAGTCTTTGTTCCTTTGCTTTCGCTTTTCGTCGTGATATCGATGCTTGGGCTCCGTCGCATGCTTTTCAAATATAAATCACTCTGTTGTGTCGTGCTATATGTCCTCTCGCTTGACACGCTTAGCTCTAGTGTGGTACAAGCGTAAGTGATTCTTTCTAGTGCTTTGTATGATGGTTACCCGATATTTGCACCGTCTTTTTGTTCTATCTCGAAACCAATATTTCTGTTTTTCTCATCGATGGTGATTTCCTCACCTTCTTTCGTAGCTCAGAGTCTTGTGGAAATCTGCGTTTGTATATGGTTCTTGTTAAGATTATGCCTTGAACTTCTCTTGAATTTCATTATAATCTTGTTGGAAATTGTTATAAGAAGTTAATAGAATTTCAAACTCTTAATCTCAATTAGTTTATATACTGGTTCCATCATGGATGGTAAGTTAGCGTTGTATTTTTTCATTGAAATTAGTATTTGGGAGCAAAAAGATTATGTTCCCTGGTAGTTTATGAATATATCTTATAGATATTAGGCAAAACCCATAATTTGGTCTTTGAATTTTGTGCTTTTTATGCTTTTGGTACCCGAATTTTTATTATTATACATTTGGTCCTTGAACTTTCATAAAGATGTATATTTTGTTCTACCACCATTTGCTATGAACTTAAATTCCATTTATTAGCTATCACTTGTGTAATAGCTAATAAATGAACGACTTGAATTTGTTTTTATATTGATTATATGTTTTTAAATATCATGTTAGCATTAATTTGTTGATATTGCTATTACGTTTCGTTATTAAATATTATATGGATTGTTGAAAGTTAGGTGAATCGAACTTATTGAGCAAGTTGAAGTGTTGACCCTGTGACAAGTGATAACCCAAACCCATATGAAGACCCCTGTTTATTACATAAAAACTAAATAGGTAAATAGTATTAAAACCATATCATGTATGTTGTTTGTTGTTGATATCTCAGGATAGGCTCCGGATGAGACGTCGGGAGTCGACCCGTGCTACACCGACCAATCGGTGGATGATGAGGCGGTGTACCTCAATGTGGCGGGTGAGTGTCTCAAAGGACGTGTCTACGGTCTCGGGTCTTTAGGGAGAAAAGAAGATGAGATATGCGAGATCCTGGTATTAGCACGTCCCAGATGCCGGATATGGTGCCGCGTGCGAGTTCAATGTCGTTGCAGAGCAATTACGAAAGGTTATGGAGTTCATGCATCGGCATCTCGGGATGAACATGGACGGAGCGAGCCTATCTCAAAGAACAACCACCACCACCACCACCACCACCACCACCTCATGACCAACAACACCGCCGCAAAATAGATCCGGTCGATCCACCACAACAAGGGGACAATGTTGAGCGAGAGATGCAAGCGTGGCTTACGAGAGATGAGCAACTTGGTGATACATAGGTATTTTTCTTGTTGTTTGTGTAAATTATGAGATTATACCTTTGCTTTTGTAGATAACTTTAGCAATTCTTCGCATTACTTTATGATTGACACTTCTTTTTGTGCATATTTAGATTGATACTCCTTTATGTTTCATTGGATAGTTGTTCGAATTTTTTCCCATTCCATTTACTTCTTCTTTCTTACCCTACTGCAGATGTTACATTTGCTTGGCGTAGAGATGTTTGTGAAGGTGTAGCCGAAAGAATCGTGTTCAGCTCATGAAAAACCCCTAACGAATACTTGTACATATATGCATATGTGAGGCCTGAGAGCCAATGCACTTTACAAGTTCATTTGTTGCATGTTGTGTGTACTATTTTGAGGCTACCGTTTATATTATCAATTAGTTATGAATCTCTTGTTCGAGTGATATTGACATAATCTGAAGCTCTCACTGTCAATTTTTTACTTGGTCCTAGGTTGTTCATGAAAGATTGCTATATGATTGTTTCACTAATTGCTGTCATTGATGTTTCTGCCCATGCGGTTGCAGCGAGTTTCTGTGTACATAATGGCATTGTTAGGGGTTTTAGATGGCTTAGTACTTCACGACTGGTTTCCTTCTCATACACTCAGGTATGTGAATTTATTCCATTGTTTTCAATTACTTGGTTAATTCAGCGTTGGACGCAGAGATGGATTCATGGTGTGTATGGGGTGGCACTGGTGAGCCCTTTAGTCATAGAGGAAAATGGAGCATTTCATTTCAAAACACACTTAACCATGGAAACTGAGGTAATACATATAAAAGAGTATCCTTTATGTTTGTTTCGTGCCTTTTGATTTTTGACACATTAGTTTTTGCGGATTCGTAGTTATTTTATTGTTATTTGTTCTTATTCATGTTGTAGAAAGATATACAAAAGTTTACGGCGAAGATTGTTGATATGATGAAGCAGAGAAGCTCTATGCCTCTCAAGGCAGGGCCCATAATCTTTTCCCAGGTTGGTTTGGTATTCTTCATTTTGAAAGGGGAGAATTTGAGGTTAGCGGGAGTTTTACGGCACTATTTTATGTAATCCCATCATCTAATTTAATGTATGGTTTAGGCTTCTAGATATGCTAGGCTACAATTCTAGTGTATGCAAATTGATGGAGATTATTCTTATGCACTTTGCTTCACATTGTTAATTGCATCAAATGACTTTTTAAGAGCTTCTACGAAGGCAACTCACCGGGAAAGATTTTTTTGCAACCCTTGCCCCGGTGAATCTCTTGCGCAATTCTACTTTTTATCTTCTATTTATTAGTATTTTTTGAAGCATTAGGATTTAAGGATCAAATGCTTTTCACACCTCTTCTAATTAGATTTTCTTTTTGTTCCGTATACTTCAAAAATTTTGGTTCCTTATTATTATATTATTGACAATCATTTTTTTAAGGATTTAGCTTCGTATTGTAACCTCCTTCTATGGAGCCGTGTCCTTACTCGGTTTCTCTGCTATGTTCTCTCGCTATATTGTTGGCTCAGGAAATTATATATGGTCGGATGGTCGCATATATGAAGGAGAGTGGAGAAGGGGTATGAGGCATGGGCATGGAAAGACGCAGGTGGCCTTCTCGAGTCAGTTTGCATGATCTAATGCTCGGTTTACAACTAGGAATATAAGGTATTTCTTTTCTTTTACCCCGCTCTTGTCATTTTCTCGTGTCATACGCGTTATTGCATTTTGCATATCTAGTGGGCTTCTATAATGCAAAGCAAAGCGGTGCACTTGATCTATAATGCATGGCGTGCGGTGGCTAAGATTTATATTTGTTTTATTCATCTTTGTAGCAACTTACAAAGGTTGATCCGTACTCATGTTAAGTAAGTCATGACCAGAACAATCATGCTTTTCAATTACTTGTTTATGATGCTTAAGACACTAGTTTGCCATAAAAGATACAATCGGTACTAAGGATGCATTTGACGATGCATATTCTCGTTTATCGCCCCTTTCCTCAAATTCTCCATGTTCAATATGCCTTATACTTGCTTTTATGGTATATGCTCTGCTCACACAACTAATTGATCTATCCATGAGACTCGGGAAATGCATTTGAGTGCCATCTAGTGTCATATTAATCATAGGGAATGTGATAATTTGTTTTTGATAAGGAAGACCTCTAGTGAAGTTTTAACTAGACTTACGGTTGATCTTTCACTAAAAACCATTTTGGAATTCGCCGTACTTTGAAGAATTGATCATGACAATCCCGTTTATCGATTATTTGAAATTGCTTTCTTAGAAGAACACATACTATGGTGAATTATTTAGTTAAAAGTCTTTCTCTAATCTTTCGAGAATGGAAACCGAAAACTCATGTTGAACTTGCCTTGACACTTTTTTTTTTTTTTTTTTTGACTTGAGAAGTATTCATCTCAGTGATCAGCATTCGTGCCTCAAAAATGTTTCACTCAAGAAAGCATTTGTGAATTAGTGGATTTGCCAAAAAAAAAAAATTTAGGCTTCAAATATTGAATTATACGATCTTGCGGTTTACGTAGTTTTACTTCTCGCATTCTATCTTTCGAGTCATTTCTAGCACGTACTTTTTCGGTATTCAATTTATGGATCTATTCAAGTGTAATTAGTTGTCTCCGCTTTAACTTAATTAATCATTTGTTCCACAAGAGCATAAACAACTTACATTTATATCCTTATTGATACATACTTTAATCCTATGTATTTAAAACAACAACATCAAAAGCTCCGAACCAGTTGAGCCTCAATTCGAGTAGGCTCACTATCACACCGAAGTTGAAATTTGTATGTGATATATGTTATCAAGGAATGAAAGAAGACTAAAAATTTGAGGTAGGCTCGTCCATATTTCGATTCTTGGACGATTGGAACCCCATATACTTTCCGCTCTCCCCTTCTTTTCCTATATATTTTTACTTCCTTGAAAGCTCTTGATGTTGTGTGGTGTATTGCTTTTACCGACGTTGGAGCGGATCTGTTCTCGGGCGCTATTTAGCTCTCTATTTGGTTCGGGATCGCTCGGAAGGAACCCTGTGAATATGCATTATCGCTGGTTGTTGTCCTCGATGGAGAATCGAAGTGCTTCAAAGTCTGCGTTATAGTTATTATATGGAGTCCTTATTGCTCTTCTTATTCCTCGACCGAGTCATGTTGGAGTTTTGGTGATTGGAGCATTGAACATTAGATGGATTTTGTTCTTGGTTATTAAGCTTAATTCTTTTTGTGCATATTTATAGGATTGTAAGTTTTCTTTTTTCGTGGTTAAGGATTGTAAGTTTTCTTTTTTTTTTGGTTGTTGAACAATAGGATTGGTGGTTTTTGTGAATACTTACAAATTTGGAGCTTTTGTAATACAAGACAATTTTCCGTGGATATATAAATCTTTTTCAAATTTTGAGTTTTACATTTTTTTTTCTTTTGAATATTTGTTGATATATATTGTCGATGTATGAATGTAAATTTTGGCTTTTTTGTGGGATGTTAGCACCCCCAAGGAGTTGTTGGAGGGGGCAAAGGGATGGAGTAGGTCATATGGTTGTAATTTCAAGTTATAGGTTGGAGAACCAATTGGATTATGTTTATGTTTGAAAATTAAACGAAAAGGAAAATTAGAGACGGATTAGCAACGGAATTCAAACATTCCGTCGCTATTCCGTCTCTAATTTTCCAGGAATAAATGTATGAATCACAAACGGAATCAGAGACGGAAAGAATTCCGTCTCTGATTTCGTAATCAGAAACGGAATCGAGACGGAATCGAGACAAAATATTTCCGTCTCGATTCCGTCTTGTGATTAGCAACGGAATCAGAGACGGACTTTTTGCATTCCGTCTCTAAATCCGTCTCTGATTCCGTTTGTGATTAGCAACGGAATCAGAGACGGAATTCATGAATTTCTTATTTCCGTCTCTGATTCCGTTTCTGATTAGCAACGGAATCAGAGACGGAATGCAATTACAAATGTACCATTTCGAAAAAAAAATCCATTTCTATTCCGTCTCTTTCGTTTCTAATTTCGTCGCTAAATCCGTCTCTAATCGAAACGGAATTATTCCGTCTCTATTCCGTCTCTAATCGAAACGGAATCAAAATTTCGTTTCGATTGGATCACGACGACTAAATCGATACGGAATCTATTCCGTCTCGTTCGTTTCGAATTCAATTAGAGACGGAATTTATGCAAATCGAGACGGAAATTTCCGTTTCGATTTGTTTTTTTTGTAGTGAATGTTACTGAATTGGGAGTGACCCATGACAATAAACAAAGATTCTCTACAAGGCACGTTACTAGGGTGCAAGAACAACATGTGTGTTACATTTTTTTTCTTTATTTTTTTTAACAAAAACTAAAAAAAATGGAGATATTCTGAGATATCGTGAGATCTAAGGGACACATATTCATTTCGAGTCATCGCGCCAGTCACTAGTACACTCACCCATGTCATTACACCCCTCTACCCACCCACTCAACATGACCTTTCAGTTCATCTCTTCTCTATCCCTAGCACACCTCTTCAGTTCATCTCTCTCGCTTGCATTTTCCTCATGAGCCCTAGCTTGCACTCTCTTGCAATCTTGTATGTGTTCTCTCAAGCATGGTGAAAATGAATGCAGTGACAAAGCAGGGGCAAACATCATTCAGAAAGCCCTCGAAAAAAAGGTAGAGCGCTATCATGCAACACCAAGTTCGAGCAAGAGGGCGAGTAAGGAACCTACTAGGGTTGTGAAACCTAAACTGAACACATCGGCACGAACACGCTCCAGTGCTCGCCTGCGCAACAAAGGGAACGAGGTCACCCCTAACTCACTGTTAATGCTAGTCATCATCGATGATAATAAAGGCGATGATACATAACAATTTGTAGATTTGGGTTTGCGGGGCGTCGCCGTGCACTAGCAAACCTGCATGCAAGTATCATAAAGATGGAGTGTCTTTACACTAGGAGGTTGGATTTTGATTTTTTCGATCGGATCTAGGTGAAAGTCAGGCTAATGTTCAAGTGCATGGGGTGGATAGAGTTCGTCAACACTAGGGAGCCAATTTATGAGAGGTTCATTCATTTGTTATATGTTAATTTACACTTTGCAAAGATCCTAAAAAGCCTCTTAAATTGCATAGTTCAATAGATGGTATGGTTTTTAAAATTAAAACTAAGGTTTAAGAAGGCATTTAATATCCATAAAGGTTCCTTTCATTGTTATGAGTCCAACTAGTGACCGAGAGTTGTCAAGTTTGATCCCCCAGTGGCAACAAACTTGTTGACTGATCGCACTGATATCACAACGGCCAGTAAGCCTTTCCTCAACAAGGTGACTATTGAGGCTCGCCTAGTGCACAAACGAGTCACCTATGTCTTGGCTCCGAGATCGGGGTCCATTACATGGATGACTTTCTATGATATGTTCTTGGTATGGTGTGTGCTAAGAGGGTCCAAAGTGGACTTGGCTCATATTATCGTCTCACACATGCTTAAGGCAAGCGTGGATCCTCGTTCAACACTACCTTATTAAAATCATTTGGGGAAGATTTTTTATGTTGTTGGGCTAGTCCTACCACCTCAATCTGACAATGGACGTGGGATAAACATGATTAGCGAGAGGTCACTCGGAAATATGAACTATGAGTTACTTAACGGGAAGTGGATTATTGTCTAAAGAAAGGAAAGTGTCAGTCGAGCAAGACGGAAAAAGTGTCAGATATCATCCCTTCCTCTTATGTGTCATGACATAACTGATGAGGACACTACTAAGGATGACACTACTGAGGATAACTTACAGTCGGATGACAATGATGATAGTGATGATACCGAGCTGCTAGGAGAGGGACAGGAATATGAATCAAGTGAAGAAGACTCGAGTGATGAGAAGACTATCAATGGAATCAAGGAAGGTAATATCAGCCCTAACTCTAATAACTTTTTTTACCATCATTTAGTTCTTCTGATTACTTCACTTCTGACTAAACACTACTTAACCTTGCAGGTGAATCAACTTCAACCCATGGTGATGATGCAGACATAGATGGTGAGGCTATACGCCTAAGTGATAATGATGCAGACAATGGGGATGGAAAATAAGATGCGGGAAATGAAAAACAACACATGGGAGGTAACGAGCTCCAGACAAAATGCCAGTTGAAGAAGCAAACCTAGGAGGTAATGAGGTTCAGACAAAAATACCAACCAAGCAAGCTCATGTTGTTGAATCACATGATGAAGGTGGATTGGGAGGACTTGTTGGGCATGACCAGAACGAGGAGAAAGTATCCAAGAAAGAGGAGGATTTGAAGGAGTTCTTTAAGGATATACTCATTAGGGTTGAAGGATGAATCGTTGGGAGCCTAGTGCAAAACTACACCTTAATTGAGAGGCGTCTTACAACCATTCAAGGGGACTTCAGTACATATGGGCATGAGTTTCATAAGGAAATTGGGTAAATGAAGTTGCAGCTGGCCAAGGTTATGGAAGTCGGGAAGCAGGTCATGGAAGCTAGGAAGATGTGAAGGCTATTATAGTTCAACCTTCTCTCTATCTTCTCTTTAAAACAATTTCTCATTTTTATGGTTTTGAACTATGTTTGATGTTACTTGTGTTTTTTGGTGAGCAGTTCGGCCCCATGCATATGATATGGCTTATGCATGTCCATGTTAATGTGCTTTGAACTATGGTGATGGTATTGTTTTTGGGAGACCACTGTGGTCTCGGATTACAATTGATCTGATCTTATGATGGGGATCCTTAAGTATGGTCAATATCTTATTGTGTATGTTTGAAGTAGGTCACTATTAGTATAATCTAAATTTCTTTTCTAAGAATGCACATGACTTATCGTATATGATATATGATGTTGTTTCTTAGTAGGTATCTACTTTGGCTTATTCATGATATGTGATCATACATATGTTACTAGAAGATTAAATGTTACACCATGTTATGGTCATGTTGTTGGCTTGTTCATTCTACAATGTCCTCAATAGCTTATTACTTGTTCATATTATGTGTTAGGTTGTTCATTCTACTGCTTCTAATTTTTATGTCTCCTATGTGTTGGCTTCTTTATTCTACTGTTTTTATTTTTTATGCCTATGCCTTATTCCTATTATATGTTGGCGTCTTCGTTCTACTGCTTTTCATTTTTCTCATTTTTATGCCTTAACTCTATCTTGAATCTGAAATATTAAAATACTCTATTAGACTTATGGTATCATCTAGGTTAATTGTGTTATTTTGGTCCAAGGTTGAGCTCGTCTCATTTTGGGACCTTAAATGATATTGTTATTTTCTTGTCTTTTTGCAACTTTGGTCCAATGTTAAGTTATCTCATTTTGTGAAGTTGAGTTTTTCATGAAATGACACTTTTGTTGTTGGATGTTATTTATGTGGCATAATGAATGGTTTGTAACTTGGCTTGTTCGACTAACACAAAAAAACATTATAGATGAATAACCCTAAACACTTAGAACATAGTTTGGGTATATGCAACTATCAACCATGTAAACATCAACACAAATATATATATATATATGCAAGCAAATTTGTTCAGCTTTAGTTTGTGGCCCTTACTACTACAATACTACATACTACACACTACATGCTTGCCTACACTAAAAAACGTGTTCTTTCATATACAAAAAAAATGGAAGTAGAAACTTACACAAATCATAGGGCTTGCGTTTCTCCAACCCGATAAATGTCACCATAATTTTAGAATTCACCTCCACTCCACCCTCCTCGCTCCCAACAACATGCAAGGCATCCTCGAACAATCGAACCATCTCACTAACTCGGGCTTCCATGCCATCAGTAGGAATTGTTTTCTTAGTTTGAGGAGCTGCACGAGGAGTAATCCATTTGAAGTACTTGTTGCATCCTTCCCTATTACACCTTAAGAATAGTCGGCCTTTGTTGGGTCCCTCTTTCCTTACCCTCCTCCTAACGTTAACACCAACTGTGCAAGCCGGATAGCTTTTTTTGTTAGGACAATGAACATCAAGGTGTTCGTCACTTCCATGAGTCCAACACTCAAACTCACCTATAAACACCATGATGTGCTACAAATTTTCCTTGGTATCGGAACAAAGAGAAGAAGAAAATGGCTCAAATGAGAGACACGGATGAATTGTGTGGTGTTTTGTCTTTGTTTTTTATTCCCTCCAAAGCAAACTTAAAAATCTTGAGTTTTCTTATGCTCACAGTACAGTAAAATGTCAGTCGGCTGACAGATGAAGTGACAGAGAAGTGACGAGGGCGTCAGAAATGAAACAGAGAAGAAGCTCACGTTAATGGCTTCACTTGATTAGGTTAGTGGGCCCCAGAGTGCTGAGGTAGTCATGCCACGTCAGGCGTGTATCAATTGTATTTAGTGAAAGTATGTCAAAATATCATTTTCCTAAAATTTATAACATGGAGATGTAGATAAATGCATAAACAAACAAAAAATTGATATTGGTTACATAATAATAAAGTTATAGTCTATATATATAGTCAAACAATACCAAGTAACACAAAAAATAAATAAGATTAATATATATATATATATATATATATATATATATATATGGATAAATGTATAAAGCACGTTGAAGAAAAAATTATATAACAGTTTTCTTGAAGAAAAAATTAATAAGATTAATATAACGAAAAATAAAAATAAAGGATTATATTAAAATTTCAAGTAAAGAAGGAATATTTCAACATTGATACTATATATATTTGACTTTAACGAGAGTCGAACCCACTACATTCTTAAACCTTGCATTTTGGCAAGCGATGTCTCGCCCATCTTTGACACTTTCTGTTGTAATTTTTAAGACAACTAATCTCAACTATTTGATAAAAAAAGACAATCTCAACTATCAATTATGCAATATATCTCGTAATATTCTGAAATCTATAACAATAATTACTAATATCATAGCAAAAATATTCATTGATTCATTTTTCAATGATGCCATTAATGACAAAATAAATCATGGTTTACAAGACTACAATGTAACCAAATTGTTGGATTAATTCAGGGCGGGTCTTGGCTGAGGGAGAAATGTTAAAAATGGGGGCGTTCCTTGAAATTAAACTATACTCCCTCCGATCAATAATATAAGTCGTTCTAGCAAAAACTTCTTGCTCAAAATTGTGAGTCGTTTTCGAAATTCAAGTGCATTTATTGCTTTTTTTACACATTTTACCCTTATGCAATTTAAATATTTATGATTATTCAATTCTTCAATTCATTTATATATGTCAAAGGATGTATATGTAAATTACGCTCATAATTAATTCTTGTATCTTTACCTTAAACAACCTACATTTTTTTTACCAGATGGAGTATATGATTAAACTTTAAAAATTAATTCTACACATTTTTTTCTCCTATTTTCTAGGGACTTGATAAACATATCAAATTTATATATAATTATTATTATATGATTCATCTATGTGCATTTTGTGAAGTACAATTTTATGTAATTTCTTTATAATCAATACTTGACAGTAAATATGAATAGTCAATTCAATATTACTTGTCACATTAATTTTCGAGCTTAGATATGATTTTAATTTCATTAGTTTTAATTTTGAGAAACTTTTTTCTGCAGATGCAACAGTAACATGAATAGTTAGTAACACTTGATATGCAATTGATGCTTTTGGGTAGAAATTTATATTACTATAATTTTAAGTACTTCTATAAACAAACTTATGCCTATTTGATTTTTCTTTTTGCAAATAAGATAATTATATATCGGCCCGGCTATGTGCACCCCATAATTAACCATGTGCAAACCAAAGAATTTGTGCAAACCACATGTGGATGATGGCACCCCATAAGCCTGTTTTTAGTTCCCAAAATACCCCTACCCTTGTGCACCCCACAATTTTGAAATCCTTTCCCCTCACTTCGTAGAAGAATGAGAGAAACCAGTTTGCCCTAGGTTGATTTTCACACAAGGCAGTCGTTCCAATTGCATTCACTCAAGATGAGAGAAACCAGTTTGCAGTCAAGACGATAGAAACCAGTTTGCCCTAGATTTCGTTCCAGACGGTGGTCGGAGGTAGTTTTGTTGTTGTTGAAGTGCGTCATAACCGGATTCATCTTCGCTTAAGTCGAGTGGAAGGTAGAATTTTTGTTTGTTTTTCGTTCAAATTTGTATTCTTATGTGTTTATTGTGGTGTATGGTCGAATTCGAATGAGGTTATTATTTTGATTTTCGAAACTAGGTCGAATACGGTTGTCAATTTGTGCGTTTTTTATGGGACTTGGTGTTTTTCGCCGATTTTCCTTGTCTTGTATGTGTGGTAACTATTTTTGATCGAACTCGATGGACGATTTGTGCTTGATCGATGATCCTCACTTGTTCGGTAACACAAGACCGAATGAAAGTGTTTTGTTTAGTTAACCTTGACCGAGTAAAGCATGTTAAGTTGTTTTTGGGTGACCGAACTACACACGAAATATTCAACATGTTTTGCTCGGTTTGGGGTAACGAGTTGTGATACTTCATTCGGCTCATGGTAACCAAATGACACTATTTATTTTGTAAATTGGTTGTTCTGTTACACTTGACCGAACCAAATATTTGTTTGACATAGGTTGTCCAATACTTGAATGTTGATGGGAAATGGTTGTATGTTCATTTTATTGATTTTTTTGGAGTAATTTAAGGTTAGTTTGAATCTATTTGGTAATTGTTTGATCACTTGTGAAGGCTGAGGACAAAAAAACCTAAACTTTTGTCACTCGGTCTCAAGCAACCGAGTGATAATTCGTTGTTCGGTGAGGTATGACCTAGCTATGACTTATGTATTGGTCATTGTAAACCAAACAGTTGATATTTATTTGGTCATTGTCGACCGAATAGAGTTATTTTTGAAAGAATTAGTCATATAATGATTGATTTTAATCCTTGGGTAATATGCGTTATTTTAATAGGTATGGCACATACAAAGACGACTAAGGCGCCTGAGAAGAGTGAACAAGAGAAAGAGAACACTGCAAAGAGAGAGCAAGTAGGGAGGAGAGCTCCAACGACATCTTACAAGAAAGAGAAGGAGCTGCAAAGGGGTATGAGGTCAAGTAAAAAAAATTGTAACTTAAATGATGGAGCAGCCGCAACACAACCCTCGGATTTGGCAGGCCAAAAATTGGCAATTCGTATAAGCCAAGCAAGTGCAGTGGAACCATCTTACCATCTTCTTCTGAGGTAACTAAATCAGATCGGGGAGAAGGGAGTGAAGAAGAAAGTGAAGAAAACACTGAACAAAGAAGTGAAAAAGTGATGAAAACAGAGAGACTGATGGAGAAGATGGAGAAGAAGGCGGAGAAGAAGATGAAGAAGGAAGTGGAAGTGAAGGAACAAGTGGAAGTGGTAGTGGAAGTGGTAGTGGAACTGAAAGTGGAAGTCAAGATGGTTCCACTAAAGAAGGAGAGGAAGGAAGTGCAAGTGGGGGAAATGATGAAGAAGGTGAAGGTGAAAAGGGAGAAGATTCTGAAGAAGAAGTGGTGGAAGTGAGGCCTAGTGCTAAGGCCCGTGGGAAGGCTAAGTCAAGACCATTCGACAAAGTGGCGGTCGACGACAGTTCCAAACCCTTTCCTGGTGGGCCAATTAATCAGGAGTTATTAACGAGCTTCAACAATCATTTCGCCACCGCCATATGGAATAACAAAGTATATTTACGATATTTTACAATTAACAATAATTTCACCTAATTGTAATATGAATATTTGTTGATTTTGTTGAATAAGTTTGGTCTTAGTTATTTGTTTATGAAATTATGACCAAAGTTTTTGTGCTATTTCAAGAGCGGCCATTGCTTAGATGTCTAAATCACGGCCTCCAGTTATCACAATGGGATTTAGACAAGTGTCACCCTAACACCAGCAGACTAAAGAGTATTATTGAAGCGTCTGGGTTGAGTGCACTCTCCACTTGCTCCTACAAGAAGGCGCACAAGACGATTATATCGGCGTTTGTGGAGAGATGGCAACTAGAGACCAACTCTTTTCACTTCCCTTTCGGTGAAATGTCTATCACACTGGAGGACGTAAGCATGTTGTTGAAGATTCTCGTGATGGGAAAGTTGTTGAGTGTGACACCATCTCCAGGAGTGAATTGGTGGAGTTGGTGAGTTCGGCTCTTGATGTGCTGTAGAAGGAAGCTGAGCAGCAAGTAAACAAGGATTTGAAAGTTAACAAAGCCTGGCTGAAAGGGAAATGGGGACGTAAACCAACGTCGTCTTTAAAAGGGAAGGAGAAGAAGATTGTAACGGCCAAGGTTCAGTGCACTGCCAGAGCGTACCTTTGGTACTTGTTAGGATGCACTCTTTTTGTTGATAAGACATCGATGTTGGTCCCTGTTAACCTTCTGAAGCTCGTGGAGAACTTGAATGAGATTCATACATATGCTTGGGGGGCTGTAGCTTTGGCTTACTTGTATGGGCAACTTGGATCGGCAACTCGAGTCAAAGTATGCCTGATCACGGGATATATGACGTTGCTCGAGATGTGTTTGGTATAAATTTGTTTAAATTGAGTTTTGGCAAATTCACTTTAAGTGACTTTGTTTTTGTAATTGCTTTGCAGGGTTGGGTGTACGAGCATTTCGATATGCACCTTCATGAAGCACGCCGGAATCACGGGAATGTTAACACCCTACCGCGTGTATCTAGGTGGGACGTGAAGGTAGAGCAGGGCCTTAATGCTGAACATGTCCAAGGGATACTCTGAGCTCTGGATAAATCACGTTCGAACATGGTTTGTGTTGTCTCCCTAACTTTTGCTTTCTTAAGTGGTTTAGATATGCACCTACTTTAGTATAATTGTTGATTGAATGTTAGAGACTTATATCGGCAATTTTTTGAAATGTTGTCAATCGAAAAAAACCTTGTAATTTTTTTTGAATGGTCTGTTCGGTTGATGGTGATCGAGCTAACACCAACTGTTCGATCATCCCTGACCGAGCTAAATGGTTTAGTTTAGCAAATGTTAACAGAGCAAATAGATTTTATTACTGCTTTCTGATATTATTACCTTCATGTGATTTGTAGGTTACGTAGGACCCGTATTCGACTATTCGGTCAGATGAGGATATTGGTGAGTCAGCTTTCTACAAAGGAACAATCAAATATTTTGGGATTGTTGAGTCATACAACCCAGATAGATTCTTGCGGCAAATGGGTCACGTGCAAGGAATCCCTAAAAAACCATAAACTCATATTCGAGCCCAAAGACGGAAGGTGGCCCAAAGTTACGTTGTCAAGTATAGTTTCCAACCTGAAAATTGGGAGTTTTGGTAAGATCACTTATTGGCGGAAAGATCGAGGGGACCACGCGCAACGGTTCCATGAGATACGACTGATGATTACATGGCCTGGTTCAATGACACCTCTCACCCATTCATTGAAAATCCAGAGAGGAGCACAGTCGGCAATGAAGAAGTCGACATCTATGACGTGAGTTGTTTATTGGTTTTCACAAATTATGTTTGTATGAGCTTATAATTTGAAATGCACGATTCTTTATTGATATGAATCTTGTTCCATTGTTTTTCTAGCGCGTTCGACAGTCTGTCAATTTCATAAAGGCTTGGAAGGCGTTGCCACCTCGTGAATCCGATAAGGCATCCGCGGTCAAGATGGCTGATGATGCGCTGAAGCTCCTCACAATGTTTGGTTCTCCTACACCCTCCCAACCTAAAAGCAAACCAGCTGAAGGTGTTTCTTCTTCAAAGCGCAAGGCAACGCCATAGGGACCCTCACCTTCGATACAAAAGGGCAAGAAGGCGAGGAAATGAGTTGTTTTGAACAATTAAATAGACTTGTACTGTACATGATTTGAATTTAATAGTAACGAAATTGTTTTTGATTGATTATATTTAAGTTGAGTTTATTTAGTAGATTGCGTTTAACTATATTTTTTATTGTAAATGTTTATTCTTTGGATTAAAATAACAGTAACTGCGTTGTTCAGTCGGAACCAACCGATTTAAGATCAACTATTCGGTCACCAATTACTTAATTGATTATATGTCGGTGAACAATGACTGAATAATGTGCTATGTCGTTTAAACTTGTTGTTCGGATAGTGTTAACTGAATAATATGTCGTTATTCGGTATTCCCCCACCGAGCAAATAAACATCATTTGGTCAGTATAGACCGACTGATCATTGTTGGTAAAATATACAAGGTTTGCTCGGTCATTGGTATTTGGGTGTTTAGGCATATGTGGTCGACCGAACAGAACAAATATATATGGGATTGAAAAATTGAACACAATAACAAAGCATGTATTTCATTAATTGAACTGCGTGCACTAAGTATTTACATTTCCAACTATACGTCATGCATCGGATGTACAAAAAATGAGCGTGTCCGATACGACGGATTACATCTTCTCTACATGATTATAAAGTATTTTCTATACATGATTATAAATTCTATGATATGATATACAAAAAACCAACGCTATTTGGAAAAAGATAATGTCCAGGTGTACCCAAGTCGACTGTAATAGGAGGACTGTCTAGCGAATGCATACGTGAAGGTTGGTCTTCCCAATTCAAATTATCGGCCCATGGTAATGCCGCTGGTAGTATATTTTTATCCAACCCCCGATACAATTGAGGAAAACGGGCATTTGACTTGAACAATACCTGTACGAATAAACAAAAAAACAGTGAACAACAAATACACCCAGATACTAGTATAAAAGGGAATAAAGTTAATCACTTTACCCTCATAAAATGATTTCCATTACCATGTATATCTCAATTACAACCCAGTCAGTCATATTTCGTGGTGGTGCGTCCCTAAGTGGAAGAAATGTCATACTGCCTGATAGTGATAGAGACACTACAATGACATTGTAACATGTAGCAATCACGAGACCCATTTCAGGCATACACATCCACTTTTCCAAAGGAGCATCCTTGGTCTCGTCATACCATTACACGGACATGAGAGTTTTATCAAAGTGATCGCTCCCAAAGATTGAGCGCCAAAAATCTTTGTGGTCATGAAGCTCCTAGTACAAATCATTACAGACTTGTATCCATGCACCATCTTCATTACTTCCTAAACCCGTCTGCGGCAATGCGGTAACCACAATTACCATCTCCCCTAACATCATCAACCCTCTCAATATAATCAAGACATCCTTCAAGGGCGACACCGCGATAACTCTCTTTAGTAACATTCTGCATGCAGGTACGAGTTCTATGTACCTTTGTAGGCACTTGCAGCGTAGGCTTCATCGGTATCAATTCAGGATGGAGGACATACTCGTGGTGGGCTGGATTTCTCTTAGTGGATGCCTCATGCTTGTCGGCCTTAATCACCTTTATTTTCTTGGCCAATTATGATGCATTTCTTCTTTGTTTTGATGTCTTTCTTCTTCTTGTCTTAATTTTCTCCTTTGGCATCATCAACGACGAGGATGACGGACAACTAATCTCACGGAGTTATTACACAATCCTCATTCGTGACTCCTCATTATCCACGCTTGCAAACCTCTCGATGACCCTTTGAATTTCCTCCTTAAAATTGTACTCCGTTCGATTCACGGCTTGCTCGGGATTCATGCTCAACTTTTGCCAATGTAGGTGAAAATCTTTAAGTGGTACTGGCGAACCCTCTAATTGATGAGTTGCAATTTCATGGGCACATGGAAGACCGTAGGTCATGCGCAAAACACAACCGCATCTTATTGGATCGGTCCCAATATTTTTTGTGCGATCGATCTCAGTGCGAATTTTGTCTAACGCATATTGTGAAACAAAGCCTCGCAACATACGGTACAATGGATGACCAAAATCGTGTTGCACGACATTCAGACTCGTCTCAAAAGATGTCGTGATAGCATTATGTTGCTCTTCAACCAAACTATTAGTAACTCGCCACGAGTCCTCAAAATTCCCTAGAAAGCTTCCACAACGTGTTTTAAGGGCATTATGTGCACTTTCAACTCTCCCAGTCATAAAATGTCCAAGGTGCAATGTAGCGGCCCACTTTCCAAGTGGCTGCCACAGGGGCCACGGGTCCACAACCTGGCCTACCAGTGCCAGATGTGTTCCCACATGCAGTTTCCATACACTTTTAAATCATTTGTAACCTCAATAAACCACAGCTTACGGTTTAAGGTGCTAAAGGACT
The DNA here is from genome assembly GCA_039657325.1 of Stephania cephalantha. Taxonomy (NCBI): domain Eukaryota; kingdom Viridiplantae; phylum Streptophyta; class Magnoliopsida; order Ranunculales; family Menispermaceae; genus Stephania; species Stephania cephalantha. The sequence goes on along the minus strand of CM077573.1, from coordinate 7,530,497 downwards.
CACATCATCTGTTAAATCGTTTAAAACCATAAATAAACACAATGGAAGACCTTTACCATGACAGTCCAAATATGATACGACGGTACATGCCATGCATTTAACTCTGATATTTGAAACCTAATGTGGAAAACCAATATATCAATATATACATCAAGTATACACCTCAAAGTCTCAAATTATCATCATATAGGTTCCTAAAGAGTTTCACAATCCCATATCCCAAAATAAAAACAATATATATAAAGAGTTTATATATACAAACGTACAAGCCTGGCTCAAATCTCTGCATCACAGGTATTTCGGTAGCTTGCCCTTGCCTCGGCTCAGTATTAGGATCTGCACTCGACCATCACAAAAAGACAGATGACGAGTCCAGAGTGAGTATTCCCAAGGAAATTAAGTGAGCAATAATGAAAAGTAAATATTGGAATTGAAATAAAGTTGTTAAATAAACATGCGGAAATAAATACAAGCAACTGTGATCATCGCATGCATAATTAATAATGCAAGCTTAAATGTGTGTGTTCCTAGAGCCTAGGGTCAGACTAGTGCCATACTTCGGGCTCTTCCACAGACTACTGCCGGCGAGTAGCACTCAAGCAAGGCCGGTATCTGGATCCGCTAAGTGGTCGGCGTGAAACCAACGACGCACCCACACGTGGCCTAACGCGAATCACCGAGATTCCGAGGCTCACGTGTTATGGCCTAGTGGACATGCACACAGAAATGGCACGGAGGGAGAGCCTCAACATCCGTCCATTTAAACCACACTAGGAATAGAGTATTGAAAGACAGAATATGAATTCAAAAGCAAAAATAAATACTGCTCAAGTAATTTCAGTTGGGATACTATACACCTCAATCCGCACTCCGTGTCCCGTTAACCAATCCCCAGTCCGACTCCTCAAAATCCATGATATCCAAATTTATCGTCCGAAATGACCTATAACCATTTACCAGTGATTTATTATCAATTGTATGGGTTTTAACTCTGAAAACCTCATAATTTGTCATGACAATCAAAAAGGAACTTGTAGTACTCATGACGTACTTTCCATAGACTCCAAGAATACTCAAATCGGATCACAAACGGAGAAGTTACGAATTTTCTAATATGGCATGTCAACTTGACAAACTTTATTTATTTTCAACTAGAAAATGTCTCCAAATCAATATTTTTCGCAGTTAAATCCTCAAAACTCAATAATAAATGCCACGAAACCACTCGATACCAACACCAAAATATTTCTGCGGCTCGTGAAGTCAAATTGTACCAACATCAATAATCAATTCATCCGAAAACCCAATATAAATCAATATCAAGTATAAAAACATCTCTAAAATAATTATCAACTGAATTGCATTAATCTAACTCATCAAAACCTTAGCCCACGTCGGTGGAATTTATCCCAAATTGACGCAAATCAATCCAATATACCGATTAACAATAATTCTTACCAATTTCTATCGCAATCCTGCGAAAGAAATCGAAAAATTGCGATAATTCAAATTGAATTGAGGAAAATTCCCTGCATTAAGAATTTACCAAATTGCAGGCTGAATATCTCGTTTCCATCGTGGAACTTTAGCTCGAATTGATTGTCTCGCGATGCTCTACGATTTTGTGTAAAGAAATCGAGCGAAAATCGGACGTCGAGAGCTCCACGAGCAAAACCCAAATCGAGGGTTTGGAGATAACGAACATCTCTGTTGAAACAAATAAGTTTGATTTGTCGTTGTTTTCTATTTATATATAAACCCTCAGCTGCTTGCTTGAGCAGCTTAATTTCTTTTTATTTATTAATTCTCGTAAATCCTATTTTGACGTGTTTTGGCTTCCGGTGCCCGTTTTCGATCCCCTTTTTCACCAAATTGAACCAAACTCTTGACAAAATAGTCCATTTTCATTAAATGTCCAAAACACTGATTTCGTCATGCCAAAAACCCAAAAATCTTAACCTTGTCCATGACCTACAAAACCCTTATGGACCAATCCTCTTGTCATACTTAACCAAACTTGCACCAAATTAAACCTTGACCACCAATTATACATTATATTTTAATATTTAACTCATTTTATTCATTTATTGTGTGTATTATTTTCCCCAGCCTAGTATTTAGTCTTTTAGGCTACCCGGTACCCGCGTCGACACGCATATCAAGGCGAATACTTCTCACACTGTCTCACCTGTCAAATGAAATATAAATACACACATTACGATGTCGTTACTCCATTTCAACGTAACATTGTAAATTAAACAAATCAGCACACAAAAATAACTATTTACCTAGTTCCAGACGCGCATTAGCCTAACTGCGGGTCCCACGAGCGTCTGAGTTGTCGGCCATGTCTGTAACCACGTCATTAAATAACAACAAATTACAATGAGGTCGTTACATATAATGTACGATATGTCCATGCTTTAACAAATTTTTCTTTGTATTCCCTAACTCATGTGTCTATCAAGTAATCAAGCAATCCTTATAGACATGCATAATCAGCGGCCAAAGTCGACATCCTCATGTTAAATAAATCTTCGAAAATGGCGTTCATTAAAGCATTCCATCGAGTTAGGAAAAATTTGAAGTCTTTGTTCCGTTTAAAATATTTTTCCCCTTTGCTGCCACGCCCTTATTATTGTGCCAAGTACATAGAAGATGAGTCGACATGGGAAAGATCATCTCAATTACCGTCATCAATCCCAACTCCCTATCAGTAAGTATCACATGTGGTTTGGACCATCCATCCATAAGGTCATTAACGTTCTTCAATGCCCAAATGTAGTTGTTTTTCTTTTCTGATGACAAAAATGCAAAACCAACGGCAAACGATAACCCAGTCGACTTCACACCAACGATCTCTAGCAAAGGCATCCGATATCTATTGGTCTTGTACGTGCAATTGATTAGCAACACCCGGGAAACATCTTAGTAACTTGATGGAGTCCGGATGAGTCCAAAACAAGTATGTCACCAAATTTGTTCCCTCCAATTTCCTATGTCACGAGATATAATCTTTTGTGTCAAGCAAATGCATGAGTTGTTGCATTTGTGATTTCTTTCCAGCCTCATCAAGCCTAATTTTTTGCTTTGCATTGTATATCGTACGATAGTTTATGAATTTGGTACTTTCATGTTCTCTGTCATCTTCTTTATTGTGTCCAAAATATCTCGAGACTTGACATTTCCATCCATCATTTGTAGCACTACCTCACGTTCTTCCGGTTATAATCGACCTGCGTATAAGTGACCCTCTATATGAGAGCTTATGTCGTAGTTATGCCACCCACACACCACTGTCACAGGCCATAACCGATCTTCGTGTTCCTTGATATTTATTGCAAAAGGACAACTACATTTTTTGGTCCCACATTTGGGCCTTGTTGTCCCCTTCAAAACCTCCCCATGTTCATCAAACACAATTCTTTCCTACACAATGTTTCCATCTCTACTAGCTTTCAATTTTCCAACTCTTTGGACATCACCTCTATAACTACCCGACCTCTCGTACCCCATCTTCACCCTTCCACGACGAGGATCATCACTCCCTGAATCAGACCCTTTCGTGATAATAACGAATCATTTATCATATCCCTAACTTTGAACCCATTTAACTGACTCGACCCTACTTCTAAATTTCATGTCTATTGTGAAGTCGTTGATGTAGTCAAAATAGACAGTATAATCCAAATTTCCCTGTCAAATGGTAAATCACTGTATTAAATTATATGATCAAACAAGGAAGACAACAAAATTCCAATAAAAATTCTGCAATTTATGTCAATCGGTCTCATCAGATCGAGTAAAATCCATTTGTTCGATTGTACCTGACCGAATAAAACAATGTAGCTCGGTTGGTATAGACCGAGAAATATCTTTTTACTCGGTTGAAACTTACCGAACCAACCTGTGTCAACTCTTCTATTATCATTCGGCATGTACCTGATCGAACAGATGACATTTGCTCGGCCCTGCGTGGCCGAACCATAAGCAAAAAATGTGGTTTCAAAAATTCTAAAAACCCACTGCTTACTCAACAATTATCTCTCCTTCATGTTTGAAATCTGCTTCTCCTTCACGTCTAGCCTCCATTACTTATGGTAAATTTCCACGAACAACACAAACAAACAAATCCATATCAATACACAAAAATTTGTTCAAACTCTTTCAAGTCCATACCAAAAATGACCTAAAACACCATATACCAACATCGACTGTGACGAGAAAGACTTACAATGCTCAGAAATTTCGATGTTTGCTTCGCCGGTCATCCTTGCCGGTTGTCGGAGGGGATCGTCAAAGTCAATGTTCGATCAATGTGGGGTGCACAACAATGGCAGGAAAATGGCAGGAGAGTGATTATGAGAGGGGTGATGGGTAAGGAAGTCATTTCATTTAGGGTATTTTTGCAATTGGAATCAAAAAATTTTAGTAGTTTGGACATAGTCGGGCCGATTATATATACTCCAAGTTTATGCATAAACGTCGCGGGCCTTTTTAGTGGGTCTGATCCTTCAAACTTTGACATTTATTTAATTGTTTGTATGGAAACTTATATATATAGATCACTACGCTCGCGAAAATTTAATTAATTTAATAATTTATTTTTATATTCCAAAAATATACTTAATTTTTATTTTGACTTTTTTGAGAACTAATTATAATTAAAGGTAGAATAGTAAATTTAAGTGAAGGTTGAAAGACTTAATCAACAATAAAATAGTAAATTCAAGTGACGGTTGAAAGATTGATTATGCGTAAATTAAAGTAACGGTTGAAAAATTAATTATTTGTGCTTATTAAGTATAGTGTGTGGATATATATATATATATATACACACTATACTTGAGGGGCTAATAGTCGTTCCCTATATATATAGAAAAACACATGAACTTGAGGGGCATTCTTATTGGTGGGGACTTGGGGCGATCGCCCTTCTCGCCCCACGGAGCGCACTCTTGGTTGGATTACACTCTATTTTTGTCATTGTTACGTGGGTAGTTCACATTTTTTTTGATAAAAATCTCCATCATAATATTGCAGTAATAAATACAATATTTTTTTTTTGATATGCAATACTTAATTATTTTTTTCTGCTTTGGGCCTTATTATTACCAACATACAATATATTCATTTAAAGCTGCAGGACCAAAATTTTAATCCTTCCCATAACTGATAAGTTCAACCACAAAAGTCAAGGCCAAAGTTTTCAGCTACTCTGTGCACAAAATGCTGGTATTGATACTTTGGGTTTGGATTTTCCTTTCTCTTTTGGCCATTGTTGCTTACAATGTGCTCTCGTTTTACTGGCTAAGTCCAAGGCACATAAGGCGAGTTATGGCGAGTCAAGGTATTAGAGGGCCTAAGCCAAGGTTTTTGATAGGAAACATCAAGGAGATGTCTTCACTAGTTGCCACCACAACTTGCAAAGACATGACTTTCATTGACCATAATATTGTGGGTCGTATCATACCTCATTATGTCCTATGGTCTAAACAATACGGTAAGTCATGGTGCTCTTTATAATATCCTTTAATTTCGATTGACACTACATACAATACAATGTATATGTTATGTTGCTAAGCTGCACTTGGTGACCGAAACGTTGTGCGATCAAATTCTGCCATGAATCGAACTTGTAAGTATTATTTATTTATTTATTTATTTTGGGTCATTAAGTTCAGAAGCGCCTGACGGTCAAGAATCAGGATTTCAACCTTTCTTGGGCTAGATGTCTACGCATTAGTTTGAGGAATGAGCTGGTCTAAGGTTTTTTTTTTTTTTTTTTTTGTAGATTTTTTAATGAACAATTACAAACATAAGGGGAACATACATGGCTGCTAGGCTACGGCCTAGGGGCAGCCATGACGGTCTCCCATTGATTAGAAAAAATAACTCGACGCAAATGATTATAAAAAAACAAATCAAATCTGTATCAAGTCATTGTGCCACCTAATTGGTTGGTGCAAGGAGAATCTTTTAAAATGTGTTAAGCATTTAATGTTTTAATTGTGCATTTAATATTACTCATTCATTCTAATAAATGTCCTAAAATATCAACCATTGAATTTTAATTCAATAAAATTCAATGGCATGGGTATTTTTACGTATACAATTCCCATAAAAGGTATAGTAAAGAAACTACAAACTTGAAATTTGGAATTTTGCAGGGAAGAGGTTCATATTTTGGGTGGGAAGTGAGCCACGAATGTGCTTAACAGACAAGAACATGATTAAAGAGTTTTTCATAAAACACAACAATCATTCGGGAAAATCATGGCTACAACAACAAGGTACAAAGCATTTCATTGGTAAAGGTGTGCTGATGGCAAATGGAATGGAGTGGTACCACCAACGTCAAATAGTTACTCCTGCATTCATGGCTGACAAGCTTAAAGTACGTATAATTAATAGCTCATTATTAATTTTCTGCTCGTGGGCACCATCCGCAAGTGACTCATGTTAATTTTTCTAACTCGTGGGCACAACAACCGTGAGCGCACTACTTCGCAGGCTTATAAATCTCCGCTAGTACTGAAATTATCTCTAATTTAACCACTTCAACTTTATGTATGAGGTTTCAACTTAAAAGACTTATGTACTGTTAAAATGAAAATAATTACTTATATACTGCTTTATGAAATTAGAATAACACACACCTCATAAAGTCTTACACTGATCATTTAGAGATTAAGTGTATTGTATGATCTTCAAATGGGTGATTAAAGTGTTGTTTAGGCCAGGTCAGAGTTTATATAATCAGTTAGCAAATGTAGGTTGCAAAAGTATATCCCCCAATCATGATCACTATCCATTACATTTATGTTTGACTAAGATTGATTTGATTCTTGTTGGGGTACATCTTGCTCAAGGATTGTTCTTGGCTTTGTGAGGCTGATGGGTTGATTTTTTTTTTTTTTTAGTTTTTTCATTGAATAGGTAGTTTTTCTTTTCTTTGGTGGAAGTTCCGAATTCTCTTCTCTTGTTGAAATTTTTAAGTTTTTTTTGTCTTTGTTGGAAGTTTTGATTTTCATTATGTGGTTCTAATAATGTTTGTATAGTGTCATGTGTTTCGAATTTTTGTAGAAAAAAATTGATTCCTAATCGTTGCACTAATTCAATATATATTTATATGTCGCATTCATTGTCAAATTCATGACAATTAATTAGATGTTATTTTGAACAAATATGATTTACCAATCAGTGTATCTTTATTAGCGTAATTGATTCTATGTCTGGTTGATCGTGTGTCTCTCTCTCTATATATATATATATATATATATATATATATATATATATATATATATATATATATATATATATATATATATATATTTATTTATTTATTTATTTATTTATTGAGCCATTGATAATTGATGAAGTTTTTATTTTGCGGCTTCCCAAAAAAAAAAAATTCTCTATATTCAGTTTACGGTTAATTTCTCTTACGATCATCCAACTTTATAAATTATAATATTTTGGTCACAAAAGTTACATTTGTAACACAAAAATCACAAATCTTTTAAAAATTTTACAACGGTGGTTACCCAAGCCTTTTTTTCGGTCATTTTCTAGTAAATTTGACAATGTGGCAATGACGTGGCGCCACGTTGGCAATTAAGGGTCAAAAATACCCCTCACTCCAAATCAATCAACTTGTTTAATTTTGTTAAAAAATCGAGAAATTCTTAACCCAAAAAAAAAATCCCAATATTTACACCTTAAAAATCTTAAAATTTATATATTTCCAATTTCTGAAACTTGAACCTCCTAAAAAAATAGTTTCATTTTCTCTAGTGTTTGCTAGAGTTCCTGCCCAAACTGTTAGAAAACCTTTTGCATCACAAGGATTTTAGAAAAGAGTTGTTGATGTCGATGGATCGGAAAAACATGGGGGATGGTGTTAGAAGCTTCTAATAGCTCTTTGAGCCTTTATCTTTGGTGTGGATATTTCATGTTTGAAATTAATTAATCATTTTGTTTATAATTGATATTTGTTTGCATTGCATTGCATTTTTTTAAAAACGTTGTAGGTGATGTGTTGCTGCAAATTAATTTGTAAAATTTGTTGTTCCAAGTGAAAATGGTTTATCTATATTTGTTAATTATAATTTTTCTTACTCTTTTAAAATGTTTATGTTGTTGCACTAAAAAACTACTGAGATAGATCAACTTCATAAAAAAGGAAAATAATGTTTAGGATGATGTAGAGATAGTTCAGCACCAAAGCTAAAATTCTTCTTTCTTTTCTATCTTGAGTTTTTTTATTTACTTTTGGAGTGAATAATGTTTTGAGATTGTGGAGATTGTGAAATAAAAAATTAGTTGCCTGATTTAGAGTGAAGGATATTTTTGACCCTTAATTGCCAACGCGGCGTCACGTCATTGCCACTTTGGCAAATTCGCTAGAAAATGACCGGAAAAAGGCTTGCAGGTGACCACCATTATAAGATTTTTATAAGATTTGTGATTTTTGTGTTACAAAGATAACTTTTGTGACCAAAATGTTATAATTTATAAAGTTGGGTGACCGTTGAGAAATTAACCCTTCAGTTTACATGTAACATATATGTTCCCTGCTATTGATTAACATAAAAAACTGATTTTATGTTATTCCTTATTTATTACAAGAACTATGCAGAGTACATGGTGCAATGTACAAATGAGATGCTCGACTATCTGTCAGAAGCCTTAAGATCATCAGGAAGCACTGAGGTTGAGATCGGACAATACATGGTTCAAGTCACAGCCGAGATCATTTGTAGAACAGCATTTGATAGTAGCTATCAGAAAGGAAAGCAAATATTTGAAACCCTAACACAATTACAACATCTTTGTTCGCAAGCGAATCAACATTTGTACTTCCCCGGAAGCAGGTCAGCCTTGTACCACTTCCATCTCAAACCCAAATATATATGAGAGAAGTGTTGGAATAACAACAACATAGCATGTCACACCGCAAGACACATTAACTCACAAGAGCCATCTATGTGCGCCTCGGAATGCAGGTATACATAGATCTCGATGCATAAAACACAGGTCGAGGTCGCATGGAAGACTCTTATGAGCTAATGTGTGTTGTGGTGTATCATTCTAGTATTTTCTTACATATGATATGCTTCAAGGCAAACTAAAAAAAAATCTTTATTTTTTTCTTTTTTTTTGATAAGAAACCAAGTACTCGACTGTCACCGTCTAACCCACAAACTCTTCCCAACTTTAATTTTTTGGTAAGTGATGTCTCATCGATCTCACCAGATATGCTTTGCCACACTAAACAAAAATCTTAACTTTTAAAAGGATATCATGAATATCACTCTTGATCATTCACACAACAATTGACTCTTAAAAGTGTGTTGTATAATTAATTCTACTTAAGGAATATTGTGCTGGTTTGTTCTTGTGCTGCCTGCATGATCTATTGTGTGCACCCACAATGGGTGCTCTTGAAGTGTTGAGTGGCATCCACTCGACACATGAACTCCGCACTCCTCGTACGGGAGTTCGGAGTGTGCGCTTAGCGCTAGTCCACCGGGGCCTACGTGTAGCTTTTCTGCGCGTGGGGCGCATGGGGCCCACATCTGACTAATTTTTTTTTTGTTTAAAGTTGATTTTAAACTGTTTTTTTTATTATTATTTTTGCTGTTTTTTTTGTACTTTTAGTTTTTGTAGGTCCCAAAAAAACAAGTGTGTATAGTGGAGATAAGTGTAGTGAAAGAAAGGTTAGTGGGTAAGTGACGTGACAATTTACTATACACATGAATTGTGTAACTATTGTGGATGCCCTGGTTGTGAACCAACTTGAGTTTGAGTGAGTGTTAATAAAATATTGTACACATTAGGAAACCCGCACAAGTCACTCCATAATTATGTTTTTTTTTTTTTTGTGTAAATCGCAATAAACTCATTTTATTAAAAGCATGCATATGTATTTTTTTTTATATCCGCGGGTGTCTAAGCGAGCCTCACTATTCCCACAAGGCCCCGGTGCAATCAGTATGAGCATACCTCAATGGCCCGAGCAATCTTGCCACACCAAGAAATCGAAAACAACGCCGTGCGCTTAATTCACACAATTCCGCCTTCGCCTTTACCGTTCTAGCAACCCAACCGAGTTGAGACATTCTTATGTATAAGCTCTAGATACAATTAATTACAATATAACTCATCTTATTATCTGAAATCTAACATCTATCATGCTAAGTAGCCTAATTATATCTTTGTTAATCAAATATAGGATGAAGGGCTTTTTCTATATATCACTTTTATTAAGATTGTTTTAGTTTTCCAGGTTTTTCCCCAACAAATACAACAGAGAGATCAAATCAAAGAAGAAAGAAATGGAAAATCTTCTGAAAGAGATCATTGCCAGTCGAAAAGAAAGCATCGCCACATCACATCGAACTGACTTGTTGAGTCTTCTGCTTAGTGAAACAAACAAGACTAAAAGCAAAAAGAAAATTGATGTTCAGATGGTTATGGATGAGTGTAAGACATTCTTCTTTGCTGGTCATGAGACGAGTTCTACCCTTCTCACTTGGACTATCATGCTTCTTGCTTCCAATACTGAATGGCAAACCAGAGTTCGAGCAGAGGTGCTACATGTATTAAATGGACAAACTCCATTGCCAGAGCAACTACACAAACTCATATTGGTAAGTTCAATTCAAACACATTTAGTTTTTATCCTAGATTATTGTTAGTGTATTCGGAGCTTTACCCTGACTAATCCCAAACTCATGGGAACACATTTAATTTTTCGATAGTACTACACAAGCTTGAACTACACAACTTATGTATTGTCCGACGCACCTTGAAATATGTTATTTGCATGATGGATTCAAGGTGAAGTTGATACTTAAAAAACACTTCAATTCAAACACATTTAGTTTTTCTCCTAGATTATTGTTAGGGTGTTCGGAGCTTTATCCTGACTAATCCCAAACTCATGGGAACACATTTGATTTTTCAATAGTACTACACGAGCATCAACTACACAACTTATGTGTTGTCCGACGCGCCTTGAAATATGTTATTTGCATGATGGATTCAAGGTGAAGTTGATATTTAAAGCACTTAAATTACGATGGCAGACAATAGAAGAGTAGCACATCCTAGATTGTGCCTAATGTAAACATGATCTTTGCGCTTATGCTCCCTTTTCTACTAAAAAAAAAAAAACCTTAAATTTCACTTTTATTAAAAGAGAAATGATACTTTGACATCAATCAGGACATTAATCTTCTGGCCATATGCATTTTCATTCAACTCAACTTAAACAATATTTCTTTAATAAGTCAAGAAAATATTGTTCTTGTCTAATTTTGCAAGACTTCTTGCTAGAATACATACATAATTTAACTGACCTTCCGGTTCTTGTATTGGCTTCCTTGTGCAGTTAAATATGGTGATCAATGAATCAATGAGGCTGTACCCACCAGCTTTTCCTTTCCCTCGGATGGTCTTCGACGATATCAGATTGGGTGATCTCGACATTCCCAAGGGCCTATCAATTTGGGTTCCGATACTTGCCATTAACCGCAGTGAAGATATATGGGGAAAAGATGCAAATGAGTTTAAACCTGAGAGGTTCGCTGACGCCCAGACATCCACACCTGGAAAATTGTTCATGCCCTTTGGAATGGGACCTCGAACTTGCATTGGCCAAGCATTTGCTCTGAGGGAAGCTAAGATTGTTTTGGCTCTGCTCCTGTCAAGATTCAGCTTCACCATTTCTGAGAATTATCGACACGCTCCAGTTAACGTGCTCACGCTGAAACCCAAGTATGGGGTCCCGGTACACTTGAAGCCTTTGAGTTCATGATTTGTTCTCTATGTAGCTAGTCCTGGAAAACTTCCAACTGGGTTTTGGTGTTCCGAAACCAATCTTAAAATAAGAGAAACTTGTTATTTGTTATAGTTGGATGTAGACTTTTCGATTTTACAGATTCCAGCAACTATACAGCAAATGCGTAAACACTCCTCAGTTAGATGAATTAGAATTACATTGATGCGAATAATGTGAGTACAGTACAGGAATAACAGTTTAACATGTCCAAATTTTGAATTTTGTCCTGCTAGTCTAAAGCTTTAAAGCTGAACCTGAAGCACCAGTGAAATGCTACACCAACTAAATCAAGTCCAGCAGACTGCAGAAGCAGATAACTTGCTAATCAAGAATGGTGCCAGCCTCGCCAGGCCGGAAGGGTGACATATTAAGTGTCCAAACAAATGGCTGACGTCCGAATATTTAGACGGATGCCTGTATTTAGAATCTTATGCTTTTCACTAATTGGTGAATACAATAGCAATGCGCACTTCTGAGTACAATAGATAATGATTACACATCTACAACGCAGGACTGCAGAATCGCCTTAATGTTGGTGGGAGTCTGCACCATCGCTTTCATCTTCGCAGCAGCAATCACCCCCATTAAGAAAGTCCTCCCTAAACAAACAAAACCAGACTGCCATTAGGAAAAATGAGCCTCAAATCTCTCACCGAAAAAAAAATGAATGAGATCTGAAATAATGAAACTAACGAATTCTTAGTTTTACTTTTACATTATCCATTATCTCCAGTGGTCCAGAAAAATTGGCAAGACCACCTATATAATTCTATTTTCTTTTTGGTCATCGACCAGCTATATAATTCAATATAGGGAGTCATGACCCCATAAAATGACATGGTAATTAATCCAAACAAAAAATGCATCCACAATATTGCCAAAAATAACGAAAAAAAGGGTTAATTGGTTAAAATATGCTAAACATTTTGCAACTTTTGTTATTATATACTTACCTTTTCAGATTTGTTATTATATCCACACCTTTGTAAATTGTTAAATTTGTATCCCAATTTAATTTTTAACTAAAAATTTGAAGAGGTGGCACCTTAGTTATGAGTTTAAAAACCACTTCATCACCCTTAATTATCAAAATAATTATTAATTTTATGGTTTAAATTCATTAGTTAAGTGCCACATCATCAAACTTTTAGTTCAAAAATGGATTAGGATACAAATTAAACCATAAACAAGGATTAAGATATAATAACAAAAGTTGCAAAGGGTTATGATATTTTAACCAATTTGGCCCAAAAAAAAGAGTTTGACATACCATCCTATACAAACTTAAGTACAGAAAATTCAATACCTCAGTCTTTCACAAATACGTGCCAGAGCATCAGATCCTGTTCTGTAAGCAACATCCACGATGTGGGAAGCATTTGAGGGAGTAACAGAGTCTGCAAGTTTCAACTCACAAAGTTCTTTCAAGGAGCCAAAATCAGTCAGTACAGCGGAATGACCACCGCCTGCGGCCAATTTCCTTACTTCTCCAACGCACCTGCTCATGGAAGACTACCAAATAAGAGGCTGATAAGTGATAAGAAAGATGCAAGAAATAACAAAAAGCCAACTTACCAATCAACAGGTGATGGGTACCACGCGTGTATTGCTTTCTCATTAGCTGCTTGACCATAACTATTATAACCCCATCCATGGATTTTACCATCTTTGGTGGAAATAAGCGTGTGAGAATGTCCACATGCAATCAATTGCACTCCGGCAGGGATAATCATAACGGGGATATCTTGGAATAGTCCCTTGGATTCACAAGGAACACATGAGAAGAATCCATTTTGGGGGCCAAGTCCTAATTGCCCAGCATGTGCACCACCCCACGCGTACAGAGCTCCTTTTTCAGTTATTGCACAGGTATGCACCCCACCACACTCTACTTTCTTCACAGCAATACCATCGAGGGAAGCTACTCGTCTAGGTACTAGTTCTTTATCCCCATATTGGAGAGAGCAATGCCCAAGTTGTCCAATATTTCCTAGCCCCCAAGTATATCTGAGAGGTTTTAACACAGCATCAGCTATACATCTTAAAAGATGATATAATAAATGCACTCAATTACACACATTTTGTGTACATTCAGCACAAATCATCAAATGGGCACATGCGAACCTAGTTAAAGAAAGTTTTAAGTTAATTTCTTCTACAGCTCCTGCAAAATACAGTTTCTTGTTATAAAGCTTTGGCATTTGCTGCTATGGCCCTCCAGTTCAGCAAAACTAACAATTTGGCCCTATCTTGCAAACAATTTTATGTTGCATGACTTATGCAAAAAGATTTTGCTTGTTACTCAGCATCTAGAGCATTTCATGAGGTCGGAATTAGTAAATTCTCACAGAAGTTATTAATTCAAATAGGAGCAATGTCAACAGAAAATGAAGTATGATAATGAAGAGATCGTCAAGGATGAGCAGAGAATTGTGGGTAAAATTACATCCTACTTAAAGGGGCCCTTCCCAACATCTTACACAATTGACCCCATACCAAACTAGTGAGCTACCCACTTGGTTGGTTTCAAGAAAATGAAATTAAGCAATAATCTTTAAGGTGAATGGTGATAAAGCCCCTGAACTGAATGGCTATACCATAAAAATCTCTTCAGAAATGTTAAAATGCATTATGAACGGACCTAATGAAGATATTCTCTGTAGTTTTATAATGATAGCACTGTAAATGGGTTATCTAATGAGACCTACATTTGCCTCATTCTTAAAAAGACAGATTTGTATAAATTAAGGATTTTGGGTTAACGATGAGACAAGTGCTTGCAAGATTATTGACAAGTCTAAGAGAGGTACTACAGAAAAAAGTCCCAACGAAACACATTGCTTTTGTAAAGGATAGACATTATTCAATTGTTCAGACATTATTGCTAGTCAAGCCATAGAGGATTATATGAATAGAAGCAAAGGAGCCTTTCTTTTCAAGATTAATCTTACAATGACTATGATCATGTGAATGCGATTACCTAAATTTTGTGACGAAAAAGAAAAGGAATGGGTGAGAGATGAAGGAAATGGACATGGGGTTCTTTTCAATGATGTCCTTTTCATTGATTACCAATGGTATTGGTAGGCCTAGGGTTAAGTTCAGAGGTACCTGTGGGTTTAGACAGAGTGGCTCATGTTCCTGATTCCTGTTCATCTAGGCAGCAACTGTGTTGAGTGAATTGATGAAACAGCTTCGTGAGCTCTCCTTAATTAAGAGGATCAATTTGAGATATCACAACTCCAATTTAAAAATGATACTCTTTTTCCAATTGGAAATTAAGAGGATTACTTCTAGAGATTGTAAGGTGTTTTTTTTCACTATCTTAGGCTTGAAGGTAAATATGGACAAAAGTCAAGTGGAAGAAAGTAGGGGTTCCCTCTTAGTTTGAATCCCATGACGATAGATTTTGGAGGCCAACAATGGAGAAAATTGGAATCGCTTGGAAGAGTGGAAGAAACTTTTTTATATAGAGAGGAAAATCGTATTAAGATTCACTCTGTTCTTAAGGCATCCCAATATATTACATGTCATCGTTCAAGATGCTCAGTTGTGCAAGTGAGGTTATTGAAAAGAGAGCTGTTACTAGCAAACATGGGACCATCAGAGAAAATGATTTGTTGGATTGCACCAAGATGCTACTCACAAAATCTTCAGGAATTTAGTAAACTCCACTCTTTCTCATTATCAACACCAATTCCCCTTAAAAATGGGAAAGGCGATCATATCTAGTTTTGATATGAAGCTTTGTGCGACCCTTCAGTCTCGACAACACTCATCAGGTGGTTTTGCAGTTTGCACAAGGGAAAAGAAAGTACACCAGTATTCTGTACAAGTTGGAGGTTGTAGGATTAAGTATCTACATGAATGATAGGAAAGTTGGAGTTAGAGAAATCTATACCACCTTCACATGCAAATCACTAAACACTCACCTTCGATTGCCAGTTAATACCGTCTTTTTCTCTTTTTTTCCTTTATTTGGAAAGCCTAGTTCCACATAAAGTACATGTGCTTTTGTCATTAGGATAGATTCTTCTGGTTCTGGGGTGGGTGTTAAGTCGATTTAATACTACGTTTTTATATGTGACTAAGGTAGTTTTATAGGTGTTTTTGTTTAAATTATGTGGAATAGGTGTTTTTAAATCTCGCGGAACAAGTGTTATTCATAGTGGTTTTCATGTTTTCAATGTTTATGAGATGATTTGGCGTGCGTGATTAGGAACAGAGTTGGTGGAGTCAAAGCACAATGGTCGGTAAAGAGAGGTCTTATCAAATTCCCAGTCTAGAAAAGTCAATTCATTACGACGACACCATTTTTAGCAGCAACGAAATAGAGGCACCGAGAAGCCTGAAAGACCTACCTGACATCATTGTGACAAGACTCCTTTTGGTTGCAGTAAATATGAAGTACTGATGGAGCAATTTTAAGTATTATAACCACTGGAGCGAGATGAATTTCCGTCGTGACAAGCGAGTATAAGACCAGACGATGAACATTTGAAAGTCTGAATCCGCCTGAAGTGAATTCACTGGTCACTATGGCAAGATAAGAATCAAGAAAGTATGGAAAATCAAGTTCCTTTTTCAATTTTTGAGGGAAAAATTCAACACTTAAAGGGAGCTTTAACATGATTTTTGGGAACAAACCAGAGTGGGAGAGATCAAAATTAGGGAGAGAACACCACTGAAGAGCGGTAAAAGAGAGAAAGCTTCAAACATTGAAGGATCTAAAAACTGTTTTTAATCTTTTTTCTTATTTTCTTAGTTTTGATTTGAACTTCCTATTGATTTAATGACAATGTTTTTGTTTATAATGATGTTTTAATTTCCCTCTCTATGGTTAGTGGTGTAGTCTAAAGGGATGATTCACATATTGTTGAACACTTCAAAATTTGGTACACTTTTTAGTTATGTTTTATGCATAGTTCTTTTATTAAGCTAAAACGACGACTTAATAGGAATAAAAGAGACAATGATCCTAGAATAAAGTGGTGGAACCTAAAAAATAGTAAACGAGTAGAGTTTAGAGAAAAACTACTAAAGGAAAATGTTTGGAATCTGATAGGACACCGATATTGATCTATTGATTTGTAAAATCAACAACGATTACATGAACAAGAACACAAGTGTAACCATAGAGAAGAGTCTTAAAACTTTCTCAATTCCAACTCCTAAGAGTTCCCAGATTACATTCTAGATTCAAGATGCCTTTCACTCTCTTACCACCTCTACTTACACTACAACTTCGGAATTACTTAACTACCCTTGTAACTAATTTGGACTCACACCAATAGCATTGTGGTGGTCCCCCTAGCCTCTATCATTACTCCCCCCTTTAACAATTCACCTTATCCTCAAGGTGGTAAAGAGAGAACAATTCAGACGGGATCATGGATCTATGTGAAGAGATGAGCATGTGCTATCAAAAGAAAATGACCAAGCAATGATCCATAGCAGTCGCGGAATGCTTAGTGGAACAAACAGGTGCTCCAGTGAAATATTGAATGAAGGCGCTGAACCCTTAGCCCAACAAGTGCAACATAGAGCTGAAATGCTCAAAACCTCAACCAAAAACAGAGATGGCAGCGCCCAATAACAATCTGAAATCGCAGTGCACGCCACTGTACAAAAGAGCGTAATGCAGGAGGATGACAATGTAGCCAAATGGATGACGGTACCATGAGTACCCATTAGTATTAAATCCAAATTAGTGTTGACAGCACAAGGCTTCAAAAACCCCAAAATGGATTTCCCATGAAGCACATACTGTTTAGTCGCATAAATGGTCAACCAATACCCTTCACCAAAAACTAACGACATTGTCGAAGAATTGTGATGAAACTGTAGACTCGATGAAGATCATCAAAAATGTGCTAATGAATGACTTTTTGTCACGTGAGACGAAGAAATAGTGTGCTGAATAATTGCCACCCAAGATTTGCCATAAACCTTCTTCAAATTGATGAAATAGCGAAAGATAGGAACCATGATGGAATGCATTGTATGTAACAAGTTGTGTAGTTGTACTGTGAAGCATAGAAGAGAAGGACACATGCCCAATGTGGAAGAAGAAACAAAATCCATATGATATTCCTCGATTGATGTATCACTTAAGTGGGCCTTCAACTTAAAAGGAAATAAAACACACGCACCTCGAGGACAATCATGTGGCCAAATTCAACACACATAAAGGCCAGAACTGCTTTCCTGCATAAAGAAGCCTTGATAAACACATATGATGTGTCACTTCTCTCACCCTAAGATCTCCTCGATACACCTATCGACCTAACAAATGCTTTCTCCCCAAATCAAGTGCTGCAACTAAGTCATGCACGGCTGAACCGGAAGAAGAAATAAATAATCATCGAGAATGAAGCACCCTAACAAAGAGGATAATGGCGGTGGCCATGGAGGTGGTGCGATTGTGCAGCATGCCTCTTCAGGCAAAAGGAGATCTCGCAACTCGAAGACCTTCCTTCCAACTCGAGGTTGCATATCTGTTGAACTTTGATAAGATGAAACTAGATTTGGCCATATTGAAATCTTGTAAACAATCCTTCAAACAAGATGAAGTCGGATATGGAGAATATCCTTGGTTTTTACGAAGGTATGAGGTAGATTTGGTGGATATTGCGGCGATGGGGGTGGAGTATTGAAATCGAGGTGCATTAGAGTTGGAGTTGAAACATGTGAGATTGATTTAACATAGCACAAAAGAGATTGAGAACCTGGTAACTGAACTTGTGGAGGACGAGTTGTTTCCATTTGTTTCGCTGACGATGGATGAAAATCTAGCACAACAAACTCCTTCAACGATGAAATTGCGTTCATCATTGTGGTTGGGATGTGCTGCAGAGAAGACTGTTGCAACAACTCCTCAATCATCTGAGTCAAACCTTGGAACATTAGCTTCATTTCAGATCAGAGCTCTTTCATTGAATCCTCAATGGCTGAAATCCTCTTTACCTCCTTTTCAATTCGACCCATTCGAGTTTCCATATCATCCAATCGAGCTTCCGTCTTTGAAAATTGCTCTGATACCATTGATAGGACACCGATATTGATCTATTGATTTGTAAACTCAACAACGATTACATGAACAAGAACACAAGTGTAACCCTAGAGAAAAGTCTTAAAACTCTCTCAATCCCAACTCCTAAGAGTTCCCAAATTACATTCCCGATTCAAGATGCCTTTAACTCTCTTACCACCTCTACTTATACTTAACTTTGGAATTACTTAACTACCCTTGTAACTAATTTAGACTCACTCCAATAGCATTGTGGTGGTCCCCCTAGCCTCTATCTGAATCTTGATTTACATGCTAATACAATGTGACTAGAAATGAGTAGTTGCACAAGGAGAATAGCATCAAATGTACTAAGTACATCTAAAGACTTGGGACCACCAAAGAAGGAAACATGGTGGTGGAACGAGGATGCCCAAAGAGCAATTAAGACTAAAAGAGAAATGTATAGAAAAATAACTAAGTGTCAAGATGAAGACGCGTACAATCAATATAGAAAAGCTAAAAAACAAGCTAAAAAAGTTGTTAGTCAAGGTAAAACAAATTTCATAGAAGATCTATATACGAGGTTAGGTAATAGAGATGGTGAAAAATATATTTATAGGCTAGCCAAATTAAGAGATAAAAAGAAACAAGACTTAAGTCATGTAAGATGTATTAAGGACGAAAATCAAAATGTTTTAACGCACGATGATATTAAGGAGAGATGGAGAAGTTACTTCGATAGTTTATTTAATGATGACCAAGTTGATACTATAGTAGATGAAAAGCCACACCAAGAAAGAAATGTAAACTATATACACAATATTAGAATTCCAAAAGTTAAAGAGGCATTGAAAATGATGAAAATAGGGAAAACATGAGGCCCAGATGAAATACCCATAGAGGTTTGGAAATGCTTAGGAGAAATTGGATTGACTTGGTTAACAAAATTTTTCAACAAAATTTTAAAATCAAAACGGATGCCAATGGATTGAAGAAGAAGCACGTTTGTGTCAATCTTCAAAAACAAAGGATACATTCAAAGTTGTTCAAACTACTGGGGAATTAAACTTATGAGTCACACTATGAAACTTTGGGAGAGGATAATTGATAATAGGCTAAGGAGATAAACGACAATATCAAAGAATCAATTTGACTTCATGCCTTGGAGGTCAACTATGGAGGCAATTTTCCTTGTAAGAAAATTGTTGGAAAAATATATAGAAGAGAAAAAAGATCTTCGTATGGTATTTGTGGATTTAGAAAAAGCATATGATAGGGTTCCTAAAGATGTTCTTTGGTGGGTTCTAGAAAGAAAAGGAGTGCATGCTAGATACATAGACACTATTAAAGATATGTATCATGAAGTAGTAATGAGTATAAAGACATTTGGAATAGCTACAAAAAAATTTCCATTACGATAGGACTACATCAAGGATTGACTTTAAGCCCATATCTCTTTACTTTAGTTATGGATGAACTAACTAGACATATTCAAGAGGATATACCATGGTGTAAGTTATTTACAGATAATATTCTTAATGGATGAAACAATAGATGGAGTGAATAGGAAATTAGAATTTTGGAGAAATACATTAAAATCTAAAGGTTTTAAGTTGAGTAAGACGAAGATCGAATACATGCATTGTGAGTTTAGAAATACTAGATATTGAGATGATGGAGTGGTAAAATTAGGGGAAGTAGAAGTTGCTAAGGTAAACCACTTTAGATACTTAGAATCAATCATACAAAATGATAGTAATATTGAGACTAATATCACACATAGAATCCAAGAAGGATGGAAGAAATGGCAGAGAGCAATAGGGGTGATTTGTGATCGAAATGTTCCTACTAAGTTAAAAGGAAAATTTTATAGGACCGTGATTAGGCCAGCTATGCTCTATGGAAGAGAATGTTGGGCGGTAAAACAACAACAATTACATAAAATGAACGTAGCAGAAATGAGGATACTTAGATGGATGTGTGGTAAAACTCGTAAAGATAGAATAAGAAATAAAGAAATTCACATATGAGTAGGAGTAGCACCAATTGACACAAAGATTAGGGAATGGCAGTTGCGGTGGTTTGGTCACCTACAAAGACGGCCTACAAATGGCCCCACTAGAAAACTTGCCTCAATGAAAACTGTAGAAATACGACAAGGTAGAGGTAGACCAAAGTTAACATGGGACGCATTAATTAAGAGGGATTTGAATGGTTTGGAAAGCTCACCATCAATTGTACTTAATCGAACACATTGGAAGAGTTTGATCCATGTAGCCGACTCCAATTAATTTGGGTTAAGGCTATGTTGTTGTTTTATGCATAGTTCTTTTTGCTTATAACTTTCATTTTTGACAAACTTATTACTTATAACTTGATTGATCATCTTGTTAATTGTTGTTGCACTTGCAACAAACTCGGAAGAGGAGTTAAGCAACAGAATAACTCCAACTAGCTAGGAGTAGGATAGGGATATATCAAGGTGTTCTCAAGGGATTCATAGAACTTAATGAGTCTACCATATTGAATATGGCATATGAATATAGCACAATTTGCATATCTAGATATTTCTAGATGACCTTGGGAGGGACATTTTAAGAAGTTAGGAATCTTGTATAACAGCTAGACAAGTCTAAGAGGAATTTGAAGTGCAAAACAATATAAATCGAAACTCCACGGGAAATAGCAATGCCTTGGAAATTCATCACATTCACAACTTTTTCGTTAGCTTTGTTTTCATAGATAGTTTCGAGTTAAACCTAATTTTCTTCGTTAAAAGTTGGTTTTCTAGATATTATATGTGAACATAACAAAACAAGTGCTTAACAAACTAGTCTCCGTAGGGCGACCTCGTTCGGACCCTTGCTATAATTTCACCACCTCCACTTGCGTGTTCATATAGTTTCAAGAACAATGGATTATAATGATAGATAAGGTTCTTTCTCACCGAAAGAGGGGGTCGCCCCATTAGTTTATAAATAGCAAACAAACCAAAAAAGAGGATCACAACTCAGAGAGAAAGGCACCCTAACCCAGAGACAGAGTACTACTCTGCTCCCCAAAACCAGAAAACAAGTATATCCTTCAGCAGTTTTAGTACTGCTATATATACTAAACCCACCCACCTATTCCTACTCTCTGAGCAACCCACACACACACCTCACGCTTCCGTCACACACTTGCTTCTGTCACACTCTTGACACCCTTGTTGGCCCCACCTTTGACCACCTCTAAACCGTCTTGAGCTAGCTTTTGCTCCAGTGTTGCCCACCTGTTTCCTACGATAGACCTTACAGATAGGAGGTCTACCTGCGATGCTATCAATACTCCCGACGTGGATAGCCACCTTGTCCTCAAGGTGGAATACGAGAAAGGATTTTTTGATGTGGCGGACGAGCACCCATGTGGCGTCCGCGACAGGTTGAGAGACCTATTTGATGAGCACCTCTGGTCCAGCCGCCAAGGATCAATATGCCAATACTATTTCTGGTTCCATTGGCAATACTAAGAACTCATCTTCAAAAGGGGAAGTGAAGGGGAGACTAGCGAAGAACCCACAACACGCTGGAGTTGGGAGACATGGAAGATCGGGTGAATATTCGAAGTTGGAGGGAGGTCCAGCTTGTAGGCAACCTTGCCCATACGACTTAGTACCTTGAATGGGCCAAAAAACTTGGGGCTAAGCTTTGTGTTAGTGCGGCGAGCAACACTGTGCTAGCGGTATGGCCTCAACTTAAGATAGACCCATTCATCCACAACAAAAATGACTTCACGCCATCCCTTGTCGGCTTGTTGCTTCATGCGGTTTTGCGCCATCGACAGCTGAGTCCGCAATTCTCGAAAGGCCCGGTTCCTAGCCATCAACATGGCATCCAAGTAGGATTGCACAGCTGGAGAAGAAACCCCATGCTGAATTAAAGGTGGGGGATCTCGTCCGTACACAACCTTGAAGGGGGAGCAACGTAGGGAAGAGTGGAAGGAGGTATTGTAGTTGTACTCAGCCCACGCAAGCCAAAGCGACCACGGCTTCGACTGTTGGCTGATAAAACAGCGGAGGTAGGTCTCCAAACATCGATTGACCACCTCAGTTTGCCCATCACTTTGTGGATGATAGGCAGAGCTTCGATTCAATGTTGTGTGATGGAGACGAAACAGCTCTGTCCAAAAGTGGCTTCAGAAGATCTTGTCTCGATCGGAAACCATGGAATGGCGAAACCCATGTTAACTCCATTTAAGAACACATCAGTCACTACCTTCGCGGAGTAGGGGTGTTTCACCGGAAGGAAATGTGCATATTTACTTAGCTGGTCCACAACTACTAGGATGGAGTTATACCCTCGAGACAAGGGAAGGCCCTCGATGAAATCCAGGGAGATATCTTCCCAAATAGCAATTGGTATCGGGAGACGCTAAAGAAGACCACCTGGCGCCAAGGTCTCATACTTGTGTCGTTGACACACGTCGCACAAGGCTACAAAATCCTTGATGTCCTTCAACATTCCCACCCAATATAATTATGCTGGAATACGTTTATATGTATGACGGAAACCTCCATGTCCCCCTATAGGACTCGAGTGGAAGGTAGTAAGGATCTTGTGTTTGAGACTGAAGGAGGCAGGTAATGCCAAACGGCTTCAAAACAACAAGCGACCATGGAGCACTGCCCAGCCTGGTTTGGACTCAGCATCATCCTGCAGCGCGGTTTGGACAGTGGCCAGAAAAGGATTGGCCAAAATCTCTGCTACGAGGGTAGCTTCCTCATCAGAGGTGAACAAGGACAGGGAATGCAACTCCACTTGGATTGGGTACCGAGACAATGCATCAACTACTATATTTGAGGATCCCGGCTTATATTGAATGTCAAAATGGAAACCAAGCAACATAACGAGCCAACGTTGATGCTCCGGAGCGACCTCCCTTTGCTCCATTAGATACTTCAGGCTTCGTTGATCAGTGCGTACCGAAATCTCCAACCCAATAGGTAGTGCCGCCATTTTTGTACGGCTAGGACAATGGCAATGAGTTCATGCTCATACGCTAACTTTGCACGCGTCCGTTGTGACAATGCTTGACTAAAGAATGCAATTGGGTGATCGACTAAGACAAAACAGCCCCCGCTCCCACTCCCAAAGCATCGATTTCAATGGTGAAAAGGGCAGAAAAGTCGGGCTAAGCCAAAATGGGCACCTCTTTCATAGCAGCCTTCAACCGG
This sequence comes from Stephania cephalantha, assembly GCA_039657325.1. NCBI lineage: Eukaryota > Viridiplantae > Streptophyta > Magnoliopsida > Ranunculales > Menispermaceae > Stephania > Stephania cephalantha. The sequence goes on along the minus strand of CM077573.1, from coordinate 7,506,425 downwards.
TTGAAAGCCATGGCGGCTTTATCACTCCATTGGAAGGAGTCCTTTCGAAGCAAATGAGTCAGCGGGGCTGCGATCTTGCCGTAGTCTCGGACGAAACGCCGGTAGTATCCAGTAAGTCCAAGAAACCCTCGAAGGTCTTTGGGAAAGGCTGGAATGGGCCATTGATCCATCACTTGCACCTTGCCTGGGTCAGCCAACACCCCCTCGCTGGAAATGATGTGGCCTAAATAATCCAGTTGCGATCTAGCAAAACAACACTTTTTAAGGTTAATGAAAAGAGACTTTGACTGCAGGATAGAGAGGACCTGTGAAAGATGGGAGCGGTGGTCGGTCATCGACTTGCTATAGACGAGGATGTCGTCAAAGAATACAAGAACAGAACGCCGAATCAAGCCCTTGAAAATGCAGTTCATCAAAGACTGGAAAGTCGCCGGAGCATTAGACAATCCGGACGAAATAACTAGGAACTCAAAGTGATCGTCGTGGGTACGAATGTCGTCTTATGGACGTCAGCTGGCTTGACCCAGATTTGGTGATACCCGGAGCAGAGGTCAAGTTTTGAGAACACACAAGCCCCGTGGAGCTCGTCCAACAGTTCATCAATGTTCGGAATAGGGAAGCGGTCGGGAACTGTTGCCTTGTTAAGAGCTCTGTAGTCCACACAAAACCTCCAACTCTCATCCTTCTTTTTCACCAACAACACCGGACTAGAGAAAGGACTGTTGCTCGGTTGAATGATATCCTTTCAATTTCTGCCTTCTAGATGTGAAGGTACCGGTAGGGTCGGACACGTATTGGCTCAGTACCGTCCTTGAGGAGGATGGCATGATCACAAGCATAGGACGGTGGTAGAGTGGTGGGTGGCTCGAACAATGCCTTAAAAGAGGTCAAGATCTCTCGGATACAAGGCTTGGCCTCAAGAGTCTAAAGACCCGAGTCGACGACCTCCGCACTCACATTCCACCAAAAAGCACCCTAGAACTGACTGAAAAGATCTTTGGATAGACTTACAAGAAATCAATGCGCGATGTAGATTCGGATCTCCTCGAACTGAAACCCACTTGCCATTGTAGAAGAAGTGCATAGTGAGATTGGGTCAATCATCCATTGTCATGCCCCTAGACATGAGCCATTGCATTCCCAGGATCAGAACTGAACTCCTCATCTCAATTGGGTAAAAATCGATCGTGGTCGTGAGCCCCTGAAACTGTAATTGCACTGTGTTACATACTCCTGAGCCCGGAACAAGAGAGCCACCAACCACTACGACACCATAGTCTGAGGTTTTTGAGATAGGCAGCTTCAACTTACTGACCAACAGAGGTGAAATAAAATTGTGGGTTGCCTAACTGTCGATCATGATAACCACTTCGACTTCCTCAACCATACCCCTCACCTTAATTGTTCGAGGTGTCGATTTCCCATCAAGTGTAAGAGTGGATAACTCCATGGTAACACATTCGGATGGTATCTCTAGCCCCGTCGCCTGAACCCGACGCCTCGCCTTCCTCATTGTCAACCAACATGACGTGCATTTCCTTCCTCTGGCAACGGTGGTCGGCAAACCACTTGGCATCGCAACGGTAGCACAGACCTTGCTTCCGTCGGACCTCTGCCTCCTCTTCGGTCAAGCGCTTGATTTTAGGTGGGGATACATGAGGTGTGGCAAACTTGGATGATGCATGATTGGAAGAGCTCAATGATGACGGGCTTGATTTAGCCGTTGGACTCAACGGGCCCAAACTCTTTTGTGCGCCTTGGCCCGAATCTCGTGTAGGGCTTGTGATGGAATGAGTAACCTAATTGGGCGTTTGGGTCTCTGACTTGGATGAGGAGCCCACAGTCACTTAGGCCTTTGAACCCCGAGTCATTCCGAGCCCAAGAGCATCGCTGTCTCGATGCTTCCTCTCCACCTGGGTTGCTCGTTCAACAACAGCTTAGCGTGTATGTGGTGGATCAACCATGAATTCTACTCGAACACGGTCCTTCAAACCGTTGATAAACACGGCAGTGGCCTGAGTTTCTCTGAGGCCCTCGAGTTGTAAAAGTAGCAGCTCGAACGCTCCCGATATTCTCCCACTGTATTCTCCTGTTTCAACGAAAAAAATTGTTGATACAGACTCAACGCATCTGCTTCCATAAACTGCCTAATCAACTGGACCTTCAACTCCGACCAACTTTCCTCGGTTTGTAACCAGATCTGGGCTGGCCCAACCAAATAGATCATCGCCGCCCTCAACCGCGAAACCTCCGGCATCTCGTGGAGTGCGAAGTGGTGCTCCGCTTGGTTGAGCCAAACAAGGAGATCTTCGCCGTTGCATGTCGGCATCTTAATCTTACGGACTTTTGGGCCAGATCTGTACGATGGAGCAATGCAATATGGTCGATCTCGCCCCTCCTTCCGCCAGGGGGCCTAGATCTGGTGGATCCCCTCGGATCTGAGAAGTCTGGCCACTCGCTTCCTCGATCTGACTAGATCCGAATGGTTGTGTTGGGGCGGAAGTGCATCGACCTTAGTTGCTGCATGAGGCCATGAACTTCTGAACGCAACTCGCCGAAAGAAGTTTCTAGCGCCAGAATCCTCTGAAGCTCCACCGGAATCAACTTCATCTGCTCCTCCAAAATCTCCAATCGTGAATCGATCTTTGGCGCCATTTGGGAGCTCTGATACCAATGATAGATAAGGTTCCTTCTCACCGAAAGAGGGGGTCGCCTCGTTAGTTTAGTAATAGCAAACAAACCAAAAAGAGGATCACAACTCAGAGAGAAAGGCACCCTAACCCAGAGGCAGAGTACTACTCTGCTCCTCAAAACCCAAAAACCAGTACAAGCTTAAAAGATATCCTTCAGCAGTAACAATACTGCTATATATACTAAACCCACCCACCTATTCCTACTCTCTGAGCAACCCACACACACACACCTCATGCCTCTGTCACACACTTGCTTCTGTCACACTCATGACACCCTTGTTGGCCCCACCTTGGACCACCTTTAAACCGTCTTGAGCTAGCTTTGCTCCAGTGCTCCCCACCCGTTTCCTACGATAGACCTTACGGATAGGAGGTCTACCTGCGATGCTATCATATAGCTTTGTTTTTTGAACTATTGTCTTGAGTTGGAACTCTTTCAAGTTTGTAGGAGAATGGATAGCCTCTCAAAAGCGATTAATAATTCTTTGTAATTCTGTCTTTTTTATCGACAAAAGTTTTTGTTCTGATTTTGGGTCTTACCCATTGATAACTAATTCTTCAACATCATCTTCCCAACGCCAACCCAGTTAACAATGTTGCAACAACCAAAGGAGACTTTGAAACAAAAAGGTGAAAGTGACAATGATTGGGAGGTCCAGAGCACTGTCGCCAACAAATCGCCATATCCACATCGCACTACGTTACTCATTTATGGGCAACAAGGTACACTAGTACCTCATGTTGAGGTCTAATTACAAGCTCCAGTCAGAGACTTCTTAATAATGGGGGAATTAAATGAAACTAGTTAAGGGAAGGCAGATCTATTCGGCTATAATCACACTGAAGTGATTGAGTCTAATTTCATTGGATTGAAGGGTTCTTGTACTCAATCAGGCTTGAGGTTTGCAATGATACCGTGAAGATGGTAGCGTCTAGTGAGATATATTCAACGACCGTTGCACTACAACCTCCATGGCTATCACCACTCTATCTCTATTCTTTGCTCATCAAGATTGCAACAAAAGACATCCCCATAGAGAGATTATCGGCTGCAAAAGCAAAGACAAGCCCTTAATGAATCTAGCAAACTATGACACTGATATCAATCCCAAACCTCTAAATTCGACAGTATTTCAAACCATTCATGTCCCTCAGCTTCTTAACCTTTTGCATCAACAACTTTCCATGTATGTGTCATTCAAGGAGCCTAAATCACTTTCCATAAAATCGGTTATGATTTATCTTCTTCAACAACTCCTAGATCTCACACATTGCACTGGGGAACCGATGCTTCGTCATCTTACAGTATCTCATCTAGACCACATGTTTTTACTGTTTTCATCTTTTTACATGCATCTTTAGCTTCGAGATCCTAATATTGACGAAAATATCAAAGGAAGGGTGGTTGTGGTGGTTTGGACACTTCCAAAGACGACCTACAAATTTGGGATTGAGGCTTTGTTGTTGACATGATGTGAGTTTTCATCTACTATGATATTAACTTGGCTATCATTATGGTTAAAAAAAAAACACTTGGTCATTGTTAAATAAACCATCAAACTTGACTTCAATGTGAGTCGAACCCAAAATGTAACGATTTAAAATCATAAATATGTGATTTCGCCTTCTATCGGGGTTATTTTTAGTAATTTACATGTTATGTGTGTTACATCGCTTAAATATGTGCTAAATATCTAATTAGAAGGCTAACTGGACCCATAGAGCTTGAATAACATAATAATTAAATTTTTGGTAAATTGTAGTATATGAATAAACCAAATAAAGAAGAATAAAACAAGTGCTCTTGGATGGGCCTAGATCTTAAAACAAGAGGAGATAAGATGGCGGGTGGAGATTGAGGCTTTCCAATCTTAACCCAAATCCTAAGTATAAAAAGGAACATTATGTTGGACTGTCCTCTTAATTTCAAAACAAGGAGAGGAGAGAAACCCTAAGTTATTCCGGTAAATCCAACTAAAGGGGTTCAATTGAATATAAATTGCATAATTAATAAGAAGAAGGTTCAGCAAGTAAAAGCAACAAAAGATTTAAGTTACAAAACCTCAATCCAAATAATACCACGACGTTCAGGTTAATCTAACTAAAGGGATTCACTAATCACTTAAATAAACTTTGCCAAATGAATAAGAAAATCTCAACTAAGGAAAGAGCAAGAAGCTTTCCTACAAGACATTCTGAACAAATACCAATTAGATTTTTGTGTTCTCTCAAATGAGAAAGAGCAATCAAATCATTAAAATGAACCGAAATCATATTCTCCAAAAAAAGTAAAAAAGATGGATTTATGATATTTAAAAATATTTCTATTGCGTAGATTGAAATGAAAATCCAAGTTGTGGTGAGAAATGCATTGAAAAATTATATAAGAAAGAGAAGTTAAATAAAAAAGCAATTATTCATCATATAAACTTGTCTTGTATATATTTATCAAGTTTCCCTTAAATGAGTTGTCATATCTTTAACATAGTACCAATTGTGTCATGCGGAAAAACCACATTTCCTCATGCATCATTTGGAACTTATCTCCATATATATAAGACCATTCAGATCACTTACACCTCGCCATTTTCTGATATAGCTGCTGTGTGGTACTCCCCGCATGACACCTGGCTTATCTTCACAAGTTCAGGGGCTTCATCCAAAAATTTTGCATATGCATTTAAAATTTGTGCCCCCTGCAGTCCTTCACAAGTAAAACCTCTCCCAAGCTGGCCATATTCATTATAGCCTGGTTTATCAGAAATCAGTTATAAAGTGCTAATCAATATTTGCTACTTAATAAAACCGAGGGACGAATATGTAGCACATAAGCAAGCCAATTATTTATATGATACAAGTCATTTGTTACAACTTACAAGTCCCTCCAGTCATTTTTATATGTCATTCTACAAAAACTTTTTAGCCAAAAAATGTAAGTCGTCTTCGGAATTCATGAGAACTTTTATACCACTTTATCCATTTTACTCCTAAACATTTAATAGCAATTAAATACTTATTCTCTTTTTATTAGGTAAAATATAGGATTGTTGTAGTTAACTATGTAATTAAAGCATTAATCAATGCTTTCCTTCGTATGTGAGTTTTGTGTAAGACGATTATTGACTGGAGGGAGTAATATTCTAATACATCTATTGTAAGCTCTTACTAATTACTATAGATGCATCAAAAAACAACAATTTTGCAACAATAAATTCAAATTCCTCAAAAAACGAATAAGCACCAAAGTACTAGTCATGCCGAAAAATATATAAATTATAATTTCAACAAAATGATACTGTGCCTTTAACAGCAGCCAGCTAACCTACGATAATTGCTAGTTTTTGCAAGAAAGATTACCCCATGCTTGTAGCAAACCATCCTCCGATAATGCAACCACATGAACAGCACCACAAGAAACTTGGAGGATATTCTGCAAAACATTAACACCAATTGGTAAAATGTTTATCTCTTGTGTATTAATTGTAATTTGCATGACAATTAGACTCAATCAGAAGGTCCAGAACAAGTTCAAATCTAGAAAGATGAATAATTAATCATTTAATGCTATTTCTTAAAGCAAGATGGGTAGCAAGACATAACACATGCCTCAAGCACCAACAATCAACAAACAAGTCAACATGAAGATTGCATAAACACAGTTTGAACTTTTTGAGCACATAAGAATACACAGCAGCAAGAACTTAAGCATTGAGTGATGCTCCTCCATTGACATCTTTCTAAGGAAATAATCTCTACAAGTATAACTGCAATATATTTCCTCTTACTAATAAAGAGTTCAAAGACATCTCAACGCTTCATTGTCCAGGAAATTTCGCTCACACTTCAGTAGTAAGGAAATCATTAAATTAAGTATCACTTTTCTTATCATGTCGCTGAATTCAAGTTCTTAACTTGAATTTGATAAGTTGGTAGCATGAATTGATACATACGTATAGGTGCATATAAAGAAAGTATGTGTTAATTAGCATTAATTACTCTATAATGCTCGTGCCTTGTGCTCAAAAAATAGTACAGACTACAGATATATGTACATATATCATGTGTATCTTTAGGCCATCCAGTTTAGAAGTCTTATCATATTAGCAAAATCTAGGAATTACAACCATCATACTTAGAAACCATCCACCACCATGAATAGTATGACAAACTTAGTTGTTGAAGTCACAAGAACAACAAAGCCTCAATCCCAAATTAGTTGGAGTCAGCTACATGGATCAAATTCTTCCATTGCACTTGATTTAGTGATAGCTGTTGCAATCAAAAGACTTCAATTGAAAAAATACCATGACATTTCTTCAAAAAAAAAAAAAATAAACGACATTTTAATCAGTTAATTTATTTTTGAGAAGTAAATGTTGTAGGCATGTAGCAAGCATTTTTAGGGTTTAGAAGTAAGCCAAAAAGGAAAAAGAAAAAGTTGGATTTGTCAAACAATAAGAAAAGACGCACCAAAGAAAGTCTCCAACACATACCTGATATTAAGGTTCTTTGCACACAAATCAGTCTAATGCATCGAGGATCTTCTAAATTGATTAATCGACTACACGAAAGTGCAATCTAGGGCAAGAACTTAAACAAGTTCGAAAATTCTTTATTTCATCAAAAACTGTCAAATTACAGCCAAAAGATCGTTTTATATAGTGAAACCCTAATTTTGCCAAAAATGGTAAAAAGTCTAAATATCTTAAATCATAAAAAAGACGTAATAGGAAATAAAACGCCACAAACGACATAAAAACGCAATTTCAAGCAAACTAAAACTTTCCTAAAACGATAAATTCGCAGTGTCGAAGGTCTGAATGAAGGAATTAGGCTAAAAAACGTCGTTGTCAAGACAAAGCGGTGAGTATTGATCCTCACGTCATTTCCAATAAACGTATGTCCCTCGGAATTCCAAAACTCCTTCACCCAAACTTTCAAAAGTCAACTAAATTTGCGGTCAAACTTCTCCAAGAATGTGCATGCCACTTCTTGGACTACATCATTCTCCCCAGGGTGGACAGGATTCGCCCTCAAATTTTCATCCTCTAATGTATCTTCATAAAAAGGAACCAAATACTTGACATTTAACACATCGTTCATACATATATGACTCGGTAACTTCAATCGGTAGGCTTTAGGGTTAATCTTCATAATAATTTCCACATGACCAATCTTCCTAGCTGACACCTTGTTATAATCACCTATAGAGAACCAAACCTTCATCAGAACAACCCAAACAAAGTCTCCAACTTCAAACTCCACATGTCGTTTCTTCCGACTCGCAAGGTGTTTGTATTTATCACCAGCTTCCTTCAAGTTATCTGGAATACAAAGTTGGTTGCCTCATAACAAAAACCCCTCATGTCATACATAATATGTACACTCGCCACTACACACTTTCTCCATAATACCAGCAAATAAAGAGTCAGTATCAAATAAATCAGAGAAAGATAGAAAGCTAGTTACCTCCACGGTCATTCAGACTAATAGATTCTTTCTCCTGCTTAAAGCACCAACCACCCTATTTGTCACACCAGATTTGTGTTTCACAACAAGGTGAAACGCTCCAAGTACGCCACCCATGGGGCATGCCTAACTGACACTTTATCCTGCCCGTGCAAATGCCTCAATGCATCATGATCAGTAACAAAACAAACTCTTTATAGAACTGATAATGGCGCCTGTGCTTCGCTGCCTGCACCACCGCATAAACTCCACATCGTAGGTACTCTAACATAGCTTTGCCCCTGATAATTTCTTGTTATATATGCAATAGGCCTATTATTATGACTCAAGACCGCTTTGATCCCCACCTTGAATGCGTCACAATGCAACTCAAAATAAAGATGAAAGGCCAACAACACCAAAATTAGTGCAATAGTGAGCCGCACTTTTATCAAATGAAATGCCTCCTTTGCCTCATCGCTCCACACAAACTTCACTCCTTTCATACAATCATGTCACTGGTGCCATAATACTACTGAAATTTGGAACGAACCGTCTGTAGAAGGAAGCTAAACCATAAAACTGCGTGTCTTGACCATGAAACTTGGTCTATGCCAATTGTGTACTGCCTCCACCTTGGACTCATCAACTAGCACTCCATCCCAAAAAAAACATAGCATAAGAAGAGGAATTTTAGAGTCACAAACGAGCACTTCTTCACGGCAACATAAAACTTCTCCCTGCGCAAAATAGTAATAACATCTTGCAAATGATCGAGGTGTTCCTCCTGATAGGTACTATAAATCAAAATGTCATCGAAATACACGACACGTTTGCCCATCAAAGGCCTCAAACTCTGGTTCATAACACTGGTGGAAAGTATTATGCGTGTTTGACTACCCGAATGACATCACTAGCTACTTATATAATCCCTCCCTAGTTTTGAAAGCAATTTTCCACTCATCTCCAACCCGAACACAAATCTGGCGGTAGCCAATTTTAAGTCCACTTTTGTAAACACCCTAGCGAAAAACACTCTAGCGACGCTCAATTGGTCAAGCAAGTCATCTAGGTGAGGGATTGAAAAACAATACCAGACTGTAATCTTGGTGACTGCTCTGGTGTCAACACACATCCTCCACGAGCCATCCTTCTTAGGAGTTAGGAGGGTTGGAACTGGACATGGACTTAGGCTTTCACGAATAGAACCCTTCAACAGAACTCCTCAACTTGTCGTTGCAATTATTCATGTTCAGTAGGGCCCATTCGGTATTGTGGCCTGTTGGGAAGAGCAGCGCCAAGCTCCAGGTCAATCTGATGTTGGATGTCTCATAATGGGGGCAATCCATCGGGCAAATTATTAGGAAAGACGTCAGAAAACTTGACCATTATAGGTGCCACTGCTTCAAGAAACATAACATTGTTACTCCTTTCCAACTGCACGTAGACCACTTCTGAATCACGCAACTCCGCCTCAAATCTGGTCAGTGTCAGCAAACCGCTACCCTCTGTCATAGGCTTATTGTCATGAAAACTCTTTGTAGGTACAAGAACAATCCCCACTCACTCCCTTAAACATTAAAGTCTATTTATTGGTCTTCCCATCATGTGTAACTCTATCAAATTGTCAAGGACGCCCAACAAGAAGTGGTATGCATCCAGAGCAACATCACAACAAACAAAATCCTTATACTTGGCGCCAATAGAGAAATTCACTAAAGCATGTTTCGCAATCGTTACCTCGCCACCTTTTCTCAGCCAAAAAGTTTGTAAGGTTTAGGGTGTTTCTCTATTGCTAGCTCTAACTTCTAAACCGCTTAGGCAGAGATAATGTTCTTGCAACTGCCTGTATTAATCATGAATCTGTAGACTTTGCCCAAGATGGTGCACTTGGGCTGAAAGATGTTCCGCAACCATTCATCATCAACATCCACTCTCGTGGTCATGCAAGAACGCCTCACAACTAATGCAGTATCGACATCTTCAGTCACAATCTCCTCCTATGTATTGTCGCAAACGTATCGAAAACTGGTTCTTTAGTGATGTATGTTGGTTCCTTTTCTTCTTCCTCCTCGTTATCAGCAAAGAGGATTTTCTTCCCTCTACACTCCGACTTCCGCTAACCAATCTTGCCACAACCGAAGCACTTAATTATGCTTGTGTGACTAGCGGGATTGTTCGCGACGGCTCCTCCGCCAATATTGATAGGCCCACCACCAACATTAACATGCACAAAACTTACGCCTTGCATAATTGTTGATCTACTTGCTTTGCCTTTCGTCGCACTGCAGCCAAAGAAATTAGGTCAAACATGTTGACGTATCTTGAATCTGCAACCTCAGCCCAACAATATACTTCGACGTCAATTGATCACGAGTATCCTGAAAGTCATTTCTACCAACCAGCTGATAAAACTCCTTAGTGTATTCATTAACTGATTTTGCCCCTTGCCTCATATTCTACAATCTATGATACCTTAGGCGTTGGAAATTGTAAGGCAAAATTCAGCCCGCAGGAGTTTCTTCAACTTCTCCCACGAGGTAACCTTCCCCCTTTCCCATCTTGTTCCATATTAATTTATGTTGTTGCTACCAAGCCATGGCCAAATCGCAAAATCTAATTACCACCAATTGCACGCGATGTTTCTCAGGCACATCTTTGAACTCCAGGACTTCCCCAACTGTTGTCAGCCAATCCAAGAATTCTTCACGAAAAGTGTGACATGGAATTCTAAAATCTCTGTCTTCATCCCAGACTCCCAACGTCTGCGGTCATCATCAACTACACGCGGCCTATGGTGCCTTCGTGTTGCTTCAACGTACTCGTCCTCCCCATCAGAAGAAGCATCTCCTTATGCTCCCTCATAACAAAGAGGTTCTCTTCAACAGTTTGTGACAGGGTTCCTAGTTGGAGCCCTCAACAACTCTACCACATCTGCAACCAGTTGATCCAGCGCTAATTGCACACAGTGTGCTATGTGCCTCTACTTATCAAACATGCACCTCTGCTCATCGAAGAACTGGGTAAATCAATGCTTATTTCGGGAGTGGTTGTCTTTCTCATAGATATCTTCAACTCGTTGTTGCTTCTTCCTTGGTGCCACCATGATTATCTCCAAATCACGTGAATGAAAGCCCTGATACCAATTAACACATCTAAGATCTTTTAAATTGATTGATTGACTCCACAACAATGCAATCTAGGGCAAGAACTTAGACAAGTCCCAAAATTCTTTATTTCATCAAAAACTGTCAAATTACAGCCAAATAGTCGTTTTATATAGTGAACCCCTAATTTTTCCAAAAATGGTAAAAAGTCTAAAATACCCTAAATCATAAAATAGATGAAATAAGAAATAAAACGCCACAAAAGATATAAAAACAGAGTTTCCTTAGTAGAGTTATAAGCAAATTAAAACTTTCCTAAAAGGGCAAATTCGCAGTTTCAAAGGCCTAAACAAAGGAGTTTGGCCAAAATATGTCGTTTCCAATAAACCTATGTCCCCAGAATTCCAAAACTTTTTCACCCGAACATCCAAAAGTCAACAAAATTTGTGGTCAAACTTCTCCAAGAAAGTAAATGCCATTTCTTGGATTGCATCAAAGTCGCATTTTATTGTATCGTTCTTTACCACAAATTGGTCATGGTTCAAATATATATGTTTGAGAATCAAAGTGTGTTAAGATTTTTAAAATTCAATTAAAAATAATTTCCCTCATGAATTTTCTAGCACACTTTAAATCAATAAACTATGTGAGAGAAAACTCACCATATATAATCAAACAACAACAAACATATTTTCTCATGATAGAATTAGAACCTCTTAAAAAATATCAAACACAACCTGACAAAAGTACAGGGGACAAGTCGCTCCTAGATAAGAATAGAAGGTCCATTTGGTAAAGAAACAACTTTCCTAAAAAGAAAATACTTCGTTAATTAGTTTCCTCAATGTATCCATTTGTCCCCCAATTTAATTTGGGACTGAGGCTATGTTGTTGTTGTTGTGCCCTACATATCATCGATGGGTGGCCTTGGGAGACCATAAACCATGTCGGCATGTCAGTCATTAACTTTAGTCTTGCATGCACCTCTTTCCACTTGCAAATTCAAGTACATTTCGATAAATCAACAAATTAGATTCTTAAAATTTTTAACAATTTTTAAAGTATTTAAAATGATTTTATTCATGCTATCTATTTTTATCATGTTTACTTGCTCTAAGAAACACACCTGCTTCAATAAAATGGTTCAATGAAGTCATCTTTACGTGAGTACATAGCCTTAATCCTTATATTCAAAAGAAGAAAGGAACAAACCAAGAATTGTTCTGGTACCTTATTCATATAGAGATCTAATGAATGTAGCATTAAAGGATACTATAAGCTTATAAATGAATATATTGAAAAAAAAATATATACATTTAATGAAGTTGCTCATGATGAAAAAGGCAAAAGAGAAGTACAAAGGGAGTAAGAAAAATACAACAACCACATGCCAAATAATGATAAACAATTGCATGATTTTTGGATCAATTTGGGCTTCTGAGAAAATTAGGATGATCAAAGAATTAGGATGATCAAAGAAGATGGTGGGATGAGGAGGATGGGCAAGGAAAATTATCAGTCATGAATTTTAGTATCTAAACTCAACAATGTTATGCATTGCTCGCAAGTATGACTTCAAATCAATGATGAATCTGTCATTTATTTGATTAAATTATAAATTCTAGTGATCGACATCCATTTGAATATGATCCTTGATAATATTATGATTGTTACAAGCATATGCACCCAATAGCTAAGATGTATTCAGACAAAAAGTTAAACTGCCTGAAAATTCAAGAATTAATTATTTCTCTAAATAACTATAATTCACTAATAATCAATAATAAAAACAATTAAGTACCGTCTTTCGAGAAAAAGCGCCATAATATAAACGAGGGTAATTTGATCCCTGAAAAAGGGACATAAGAAACATAAAAAAAGGATTGACAAGAATAATGAACACATAAAATTGAAAAAACTGATACACACGCGCATTTATATATGTATTACATTGTATAAAAGGAATGAGTTTGTACCTGATTTTGCCCCCAAACCCACAATCTATTGGTAGAGGTGGCCCCGTTATTTTCAATTGGTTGTGCTATAACAGCCGTACACTGTGCCCCACAAGATACAGACTTTACGAATTCTGTTTCCAACAACTTCACTCTGTCTGGGTATTTCCTACATTCCTCAGTTCCATCACCGAGTTGACCAAAGTCATTTGCCCCTAAATTCAATCAAGTTATTGTTAGATAACTTATTTGACTTAGCAAAATAAAGAAATTAAAATGAAAAGCGGTGGAAACCATCATAATGTTTTAAAAAGTCCTCTAAATTATAAATAGGAGATGGGATACCTATTAAAGCGATGGTTTTAAAAATCGAGAAAATTTCCTGAATTTTGGCAATTTTTGTCAATTTTTTTTAAAAAGGGGATACGAAATCCATGTGCGTGAAAAAAAAAATAACAAAAATTGCCCAAAATCGAAATAATTCAGGGAAGTCCTACCAAACAGTGACAAAAATTCCAAAACTTCCATGACTACATGGAACGGTGGAAGTCTCAAGGAAGTTCATTGAAGTTTCAAGGAGGTTTCTTGGAAGTTTTAGGTAAATTTTGCAAAATGTACCAAAAAAAGAATGTAAAATGGAACCTTAACACCTCAAAAGGAAAGAAGTCGCTAAATTGCATGTTGTATTGCAAAGTAATGCAATGTAATTGCAAGTTGCATCTTGTATCGAAAAATAACTATATAAAAAAATTGTATTGTAACTCTTATGCATTACAATTACATAACTATGTGCATTTTTAACACATTTAAAGAGAAATTCGAGTTTAAGCATTTAGAATGAAATTTCATAGACTTCCATACTGGGGAGTTTTCACACAATTTCCCCTCGAGTTAAACTTCCTAGGGTTATTTCTAAATTTTAAGTGGGTGAATTACAAGTCGAAGCCGAAGTATCAATCCTTGGTTAAAGTAGTGTTATATCCTCCTAAGGAACATAAGAATCACTTAAGTTTGATTATCCTTACTTCAAATTATAATTAGGCGAGGAAAGTAATGAAAAATAGAAAAAAAATGATAAAAGAATCAACATAATTAAAACAATCCAATTAGATTTTTTATGAAATTCATGAACAACCTCACTGCTGCCTAGAGTAATATTTTTTAATTACTTAGAGGCTCATTACCTGTCTAAGTCTAATCAATGGCATAGGGGATGATCCTCCAAACTGCCTAAGGCATGGCTCAGGCAATGCGTGTTTGTCTCTAAATCTTATGCCTTTGACTGTATGGTTTCAGTTAAGAGAAACAAAAATTTAAAACATTACATCCATGTACCACACAGTAGCCTTATACGATTTTAACCACGATATTTCAAAATAGGAAACAAAAACTAGTACCCTACGTTTGGTATTAGGTTATCCATCTTAAAAAAATATTTCCATTCTTTCACTTTCAGGAGAGATTTGAGATTCTGCAGAACAATAGGAAAAATGTTTGCAATTCAAGAACAATAATTTAATTTATATAAGAAAATCTACAAAAGAAACAAAGAAAGAGGAAAATGAACCCCAAGTAAAGAGAGACCCATCAGAGGAGGCCGCCGCGGTATGCTCCCGACCGCAGGCAATATCCAACCACAGACCTCCAGGGCATCCAAAAAGCTTTGGATGTAAACGCTTTGGGATCCTCAGATGACCATGGTTGCAATTTCTACCAGTTTGCCCACACTGGTTATATCCCCACAAATAAATTGCGCTTTTGGTTGGGAAATTCGTAGGCTTCGAATCACCCAGAATCTCTTCTACGTTCATTTTTCAATAGCATTAATCTGCAAATTAACGGATTCCACAACAAACTAAACATTTCAAAGCAGAGTCTCCATTGAAATTAGAAATCAAAAGAATCGAGTTCATGCGAATGTCAAGAATAGCATACCAAGAAAGGAAGGAATTAGGGTTTCGCTCACCTGAAGGACAAACGAGGTCCGACTTGGATGCGAAACGCTGGAGCAGAGGATATCTCTCGGGACCACCGAATTGAAAAGGTTTGCAGTTCCGTAGAAGTTGGAACTTGCTCAAATAGTCAAATGATTTGTTTACCCTTTTTTTTTGTGTAAAGGCTTTTAATTTGATTTTTTATTTTTTGTCAAGAAGTCTTTTTTTTTTCGATAAAAAATATCGGAACCTTTACCAAGTAATATTAATTATATCCTAACATTTGACATTTATCAATTTTATCCTAACTTTTTCTATTTAGTATCAATTTTATACATATGCATAAAAGCTAAATATTCATAATAAATATTTATTAATGTATGTAAAACACATAATTTTGTGACATTTGTGTATCAATTTTACATATATGCATAAGAGCTCAATATTCATGATAAAATATGTATTAATGTATATAAAACACATATTTTTGTAACATTTGCATATAAATTTTATCCTCAACTAATTTGAGTTTTTTTTTTGTTGAGCACCGCTATGTGCACCTTAATTGTTTATGAGGGCACCCCAAAATGCATGTAAATTGGTACGCTTTTGGGTGCCCTCATAAACAATTGGAGTGCACATATCGCCGCTTTTTTTGTTTCATAATATATGTCCACACATTATTTTATTCAACTTTCTCTTCACACATTTTAAGGATTTATTTATAGTGCAAATAGTCAAATACTCCCAAACTTTCAGTTTTGAGTCTAAAAAATTTTAAACTAATAATTGTGTTTAAATAATCTCGAATTTTGTGTTTTGAATCAATTTTATCCCATTAATATTTTCGATCGAATCGAAGCTGATGTGGCATTTGAGGGGTGCGATTTAAATTAAGAAAAAAAGTTCAAGGGTTTCTTTGCAAAATGTTAATAAGTTAAAACAATCTCAATCAAACAACACCAAACACAACCTAAAATCGAAGAGGGCCGCTATGTGCACCCCGCCAATTTACAAAGACATCCATTTTTTGTTGTATTCTCTCTTCTAAATTTGACTTTGATGTAAAAGACAATATTGCCCCTTCATATAAACCCTTAACAATCCCACAACACACTTTTGAACCATTTTTGGGGCACCCCACCTTCTTTGTCTATCATCTCTAACCTAAACCTATGTTTTTTTTTTGCCGGGCATTTAGCGATTATTGCGTTTTAACACCATCCGATAGCGAGGTACCACTCGATTAATAACATATAAAGGTTCAAATCAACTGTTTTTGGTATTGGAAATAGTGACATTGATGATTTGATTTTTCATTATAGGGTTTCAAATATTTGACCCTTTCGAATTTGTTTTCAACATACAATGGATGAGTCTACCGCAATGGTGCAAGAGGAGGTACATGAAGAGGTATTTGTTGCTTTTTTGTGTTTTTTTTTTTTCGTTTTTTCATTGGTGTGTTCGGTCTCTATTATTTCGGCCTCACAGGATCGAGACATTCAATAAAGTCTCGGTATGTGGGGAGTCGAGACTTATTGAGAGGTCTTGGTCACTCTGAAACCGAGACATATTCAGGAGTCTCGCCTCCCACTACCGAGACATAAGGTATGATCTCGGTACCCAACAACCGACACTTTGTGTTAGGTCGCGACCCTGTACTACCGAGACAATGGTTTTTAGGTTTTTTTGTGAATCTGTTGTGTATTGATGTTGAGTAGTTCAATGTTTGTGTCGCAGGTAATGTCAGTTTCAACGTTATTTCCAGACTATAAGGATGCTTTCACTTTGCATGTAGCCATTCCCTTCGAGAGAATCGACTATTTCATGACTTCAAATGATTGGTCGGGCAAAAAGTTTGTGTTAGTAACAAAGCACTCGATACCGGAGGGATTAAGCGCGGGGAAGGGTCAAACTTGCATGTGAGAGGTCCCAGACATTTAGGAGAATGTCACAAAGAGTAGGGAAATCCAAAGCTCGCAAAACTTGCTTTGACACCAAGAACTCGAAAAGGAAGAGGAAACTACTATGACTCAAACCGGTACAAAGAAATGTGGGTGCCCTTTCCTTATTAACATCAAGAAAAATGCGGATTCTTTGTGGTACCTCACTGTGGTGTGTGGGAGGCACAAACCCCGTAAAAAACTTAGGTGGCCACTCATTTGCAGGAAGATTGGATACAGGTGAGCATGTGGTTGTGGTGCAGATGACTAAGGGGAATGTGAAGCCAAGAGATATCCTCAACACGTTGAAGCAAATGGATGGAAATAATGTTTCGACTATGCGGACAATATATAATGCAGGGCAAAAATTTCGAATTAAGGATGCAGGTAGGAGGACTCAAATGCAACAACTATTGCACATATTGGAGAAGAATAAGTGGATGTCGTGGCATAGGAAGCGTCCCGATACGAATGTCGTCACTGATTTTTTTTTGTCACATCTTGATTCAATCAAGTTGCTACGGTGTTTCCCGTCGGTTCTTTTGATGAATTGCACTTACAAAACAAACAGGTATCAAATGTCGTTATTGGAGATTGTTGGCATCACTTCGACTCATTTGATGTTCTCAATTGGGTTTGCTTTCATATCATCGGAGACTCATGCAAATTATGTTTGGGCACTTGAGAACTTGAGGTCCACTTTGGACGGGCGGCCTAAACCTGACATGTTTGTTACGGATCGGGAGTTAGGCCTTATTAGTGCTATCGAAGAAGTATTTCCATCATTGTCTCACATTCTTTGCTCTTGGCACATCAACAAAGTAGTATTGGCCAAGACTAAGAAGATGTTTGGGGATAACGAAGGTTTCGCTCGTTTCATGGATAGGTGGACGAACGTGTTGTATGCTAAGTCGGAGGCCTTATTTGAACTTAGGATGAATGACTTGAGTTGTAAGTTCGGTCATGGGAAGGGTTTTACGATTACTTGGATAACACATGGGTGAAGATCTACAAGGAGAAATTTGTACGAGGCATGGACCGATCGAATTATGCACTTTAGGGAAACAACGACGCGAGGGTTGAGTCTGCGCATTCCATTCTCGAAGCTACATCTCAAAGAATCAGACAAATTTTGAGACTTTGTGGAGTGTGGTTGATGGTCTTCTTAGGATCCAACATAACAACATCAAGGCATCATTTGAGCTTAGTTTGAATATGGTGCAACATGAATATGTTGACACTTTGTATTGTCGGTTACGTGGATATGTTTCCCAAAGGGCGCTTAAGTTAATTAGAGATGAATTAGAACGTGGAGATGATGTTGGACATGACTCTACTCGTTGCGGTTGTGAGATACATACCACGCATGGTCTTCCTTGCGCTCACGAGATAAACTTCCATAAATTTGCTGGTTCACCTATCTCACTCGAGGACATTCATGTATATTGGCGAAAGTTGAGTATGGTACCAGAGAATCCTGTGGATCGGGCCGGGTACAATGTCAACGATGAGATTCAAAGAGTGTTGGAAAAGTTTCATGCTTGCACTGACGAGGATGATCGCATTAGGATTATTCAGCAGCTTAGAGAGATTAGTTGGCTTTCATCTACACTGGGAGTTGTCCCACCTACAAAAATAAAGACAAAGGGAAGGACACCGGGGTCTACAGTTGGAAGTTTGTTGAACAAAGGAAAGAAGAAAGGATCAAAGAGGAAACGCGATGAAGAAGATACTACGACGACAAGATTGCCAAGCGGGTTTAAGTATGTACTATCGAAAGAAGAGGCATCTAGTTCAAGGAAGAAGTAAAATAAAGGAGGGCCTAAAATATGTCGGACACGTCGGGTGACCCAAGGTGTATCTAATGTTGGTTATTCTCATTCCATACAACCAGATTGGTTGCCATATGTTAAGAGCATTATTGATGTAATGGGCGATGGTAATTGTGGATATCAGTGTGTTGCCTCCGAGCTCGGACTCTCCGACGTAGATGGTTGGAGGTTAGTACGTAGAACGATGTTGGATGAGATAACGGGGCATGAATCTCTTTGGCGGGAAGTACTTGGAATGAGTTACGATAATGTGAAGACTGCCGTTTATTGTCCGGATGATCGGGTTGGTGCCTCTTTTCATGAATGGCTTATACTTCCAGACATGGGGTTGTTAATATCAACGGCCTTTAACGTCATTCTCATAAACCTCTCGCATGATAGTTGCTCCACATTTCTTCCTCTGCGTAGTGTCCCACCGCCATCTTCCGATAGTCGTCTTATCATTGGCATGATTAATGATAAGAACATCTATTGGGCTAGGGTACATGCGTACATTAATTTGTAGTTCACATGATGTATTATTCAATTTTGACTTAGTTGATTGTGAATGCATCGTTTCTACCATTATATCCATCGTGGGAAAGGTATCTGAGGAGCGCGCTAAAGGTCGGCGTGAAGGAATCATAATTCGAGAAATCGTGCGGTGGTGACTTATCAGCTAGGCATTCCTTCCGTAGTAGACTTAGGTTCGCCTTAAGAACATTCATTGTAAAAAGAATGTTTCAGTGTACGGAGGATTATTTCGTTTATTTCATTAGTTGTTAAATTAAATTAATTTGTCATATAACATGTGCTATTTGTTTATCTATTTACGAGCGTTGGCGCATATCGAGAAGGTTGTCAAGGTGTCATAAGACGTGTTATTTTTTAATTTCAATTGTGGCAGACCTTAATCTTGGTACCACAGGTCCGAGATCTAACAAATATCTCGCCATGCTATAACCGAGGTTACCGTAAACTTCTCGGTTACCATATACCCAGAAGGTTCTAAATTTTTTTAACTGAACATAATCTCGGTACTACAACTCCGAGATCGATACCCTTATCTCGCCATGCAGTAACCGAACGTAACCTCTTCATCTCGGTTACTTCATACCGAGACCGTTCTTATTTTTTTATTATAGGTTACAACACGATACACTAGTACCGAGATTCATTTTAATGTTTCGTTCATAAACAACCGAGACAATATTTAATTAAGTATTGTACACAACTCCCGGTAAATGGCTTACGAGATTAAACCTGTAATATCGGCCTTCCATGAGCGAGACTTGTTCTAAATGCGGACGGAGCTAACCGAAACATGATAAAAAAATTTGTCAATACAAAACTCGGTAAGATGTAGGCGTAAGCTATGCACCATTCTCGATCCTGAGGTAACGAGACTAGCCTAACAGTCTCGGACCTGGGTAATCGAAACTGTGTTCTGATCACTTAAACTAGCTAATTTAACCGAGACTGTGTTCTGATCACTTAAAGTAGCCTAACAATCTCGGTCTTCTTGTCACATTCATCACAAAACATTCACATCACCAAAATTCAAACAACAAGTAATATTAACCATACATTCAACATTGAAGACTCGAATCACAAGTTAGTGACATAATAAACTTCATCACAAAACATTTCATGAATAATTAGTGCCTTCATGCCTTCATTCACATCAGCAAAGTAAACTTCAACAATTAAACAATAATCAAATTCCATAAACCCAATACTAATGTAAAACAAAACAACTATACTCCCTCATTACTTTGGCTTCTTCAAGTTCTTCCCAGTGTATTCCTTGCCAAGCATTCTCTTTGGGGGCGAGCATCGACCGATGGCGGTGGAGCATTAGACGGGGTGAAATGTGTAGAAGTACTATCATGCTGGGACTGCCTAGGGCCTGGTTGGGTAGGTGCTGATGTGTCAGTCGCGGTGGTAGTGCGGCGGCCATGGTGGTAGTGGTGGTAGTGGTGGTAGTGGTAGTGGTAGTGGTGGTGGTAGGATCGAAAATCCTCCCAGACAGAAATTGACGACGTCACTCGCCATTTTCCTCGCAGACTCCAACGTACACAACTCCGGCGGGGAGTCCATCCATCCTAGTGCCACGTTCAACGCTCGCCTATTACGCTGATGAAAACAAAAGAAATAGGTTAATGTTAAAAATTACGGGTTTTCAATAAATTTAAAGCACATATAGAAAACACATTCAATACCTTCAATAGCTCATTGTCAACGATAGTTGTGGTAACAAGGTTTTCATCTTTTAGGCTCGGGTTTTCGATCACTGGGTGTGACACTTTGAGAAACGAATGTAGATAGTCCGGTGTAGCCAAAAACTCAAATTGTGCCTTGTCACCACGAACTTCGGGGGCAAACAAATGGTTATGCCAGCGTTCCCAATTGTCTTGTTGGAACCCCTACTTAACAGAGTATTTGAGTGTAGATGGGCCTCGATGTGCTTCCAATGGGCGCACGAAAGATCTGGTATAGATTGCACGTGGCTAAGCTTTGTCTCAAAATCCTTTCTGGATGGTAGGGCTCCACCACATCCATGTACTTCAATGTGCCACTGTAGAAGGCCATCGGGTGCACAACTCCATTAACATGTAATTAACATAAGGGTCCCAAGTGACCTAATCAAACATAAACAAGCGTAATTAGTAAACATAAACTAACTTTAACGTTTACCAACACGATTGACTAACTAACTCTCCTCGCTTGGCCGCAACCTGTCCAACGTTCTCCTGATGGACCCAAGCTTGTCAAGATTTATCATCGTCTGATGCTTCTAAATCCATCTACAGACACGAGGTTGCACGTAGTCTATGTACTTTGCATTGGGTGTGGCGAGCTCGAGTTTGAAGTGGTCGTACACCCATCCCTGCAAATACATACAACGTTAGTTATTGGGAAAATGCAAAACCTAATTCAAATTATTCAAGTACATAAATTTACAAATATACCTGAAGTAATGTGAGGTAGCCGGCAATCGAAAACGTGTGCTCGGTGGCGGCCCCAATTGTCGGTACAAATACGCTAATGCAGCTGCACCCCATGCATACTTGCCCACGTCATCCAAATCTTCTAGAAGCTTCAACAACGCGATAAACACCCGAGATCCACTCTTGTTCGCAAAAAGGGTGCAAGAGAGTAGGTACAACAAGTAAGCCCGGGCAGTGCATTCCACGGGCGGATAAGTAGGGTCAGTCAAACTAGCTTTGGGGCACCATCGACTCTTCAACCAACACTTTCGCACTGTGAGCCCCTTGCTGATGTTCACTTCCTCCTCAACATCTTCAATGCTAACCCCAAGTAGTTTGGACACCAGCTTAATCACATCCGAGTAAGATTCCTCGGTGTACCTCGCGAAGTTCTCAACTGTAACTACTTTTCCTGTGACAGAATTTTCAGGAGAATGCTCACATCCTCCCAAGGAGATCAACATTTCACCGAATGGTAAGTGAAATGTGTTCGTCTCCGGTTGCCACCGCTCCACAAAGCGCAGATATAACCTCCTTGTTACCTTGCGGTATGAGCGACTTATCAGCGTATTCAACCCGACCATTGGATAATCCTTTAAAGGCCCTCGTGTCAGGGTGGCACGACTGTAAGTCCCATTCTTGGATCTGAGCACCATGATTGATACACATGAGTATCGGGCGATCCTACAACAAGAAAAGAAAATTTTCATCAGTTATATGAAAACCTTAATTTTGTAAGTATTATATTCAATGAAACTATACATACATAATTGCTTCAAATCGCTAATGCGACATGATCTTTAAAGCACTTTAGCAATGATCCATCTGAAGAACCACCGGGGAAAGGTGCACAGATTTCTGATTGCACTTGTGACTCCCCTTCATTCCGACTACCTCCACCACTAGTACTCCCACCCACATTACTACGATGCCTACTAGTGGTGTCAGCTGGTGCAGATGACTCACTACTACTAGACTCCGATACATGATCCTCAACTTCGCCTCGGGCAATGAAAAGATCTTTGCGTCGACGCGTGTCGACGTTCTTTGCCCGATCAACAGTACTCTCCCTTTCCCTTCATATCGACGTTCTGTTTCTCTTTCCGATAAGACGCGATCGTGGGTCTCTGGCCGCCTCTCGCCATGCGGTTACCCCTCGATGCGTCAACGCCAGCCTCCTCCCTAGTCACCGTGGTCTTGGAACGAGCTATACCTGATAAGACAATAACATGTCAGCACCTACAATAGAAAAAGAAATGAACTTAAAAAAAACAGACAAAATTCTACCATTTTTTATAGTCTCGGTCAAGCTGGTTCGAGAAAACAACACTAATCTTGGTTGTCTATAACCGAGACAGTGTTCCTAGTCTCAGTATTCAACAACCGATACAGTTGGAGCAGTCTCAGTTGTACATAACCGAGACGAACCAAATTACACATTTTGAACTACTCTCGGTATGTGGTGTCCGAGAGTAATCCATGTGTCTGTGTACTTGGGATAATACTACCTAACCAAAATCTCGGTTATTGTTAACCGAGACAATCGAAGATCACATATACTACAAGTTTCAGAGATTACCCCCGAGCCTATAAGGTGACTCTCGGTAGTAAGTAACTGAGACATTACAATAACTACAAAAGACCTACGTCTCAGTCATGCTTTACCGAGATTGTGCTCATATTATCGGACCTGTGTGGCCGACAAGCACGAGTTTGCAAATTCAACAACCTAGCAGATGAAATACACAAAACAAACCAAAATCTATCAAAATCAAGTTTATACATACATATAACTTGTCGAATAAACGCCTCATCTGACTTGGTACCCTAAAACTGAGCCCTAACTCGTCCAGACAACTTGAGATCTCTCAAACGGGAAGAAAACCACCACTTCAGAGAGCGAGAATAAGAGGAGAAGCACAAAGGAATCGATTGCACTTGCCAAGGATCGAGAATGTGGTTTAGGGTTCGAAAATTTTTAACTTCCTCGTGCTTGCGTTTTATCAAACCGATTGTTGTGTGGTGGGGTGCACTTGGGGTAATTTAGGGTTTTCATTCAAATTTTTTGGTTGCCTTTGGTAAACCACTTGGTGCCCTCAATAGTGGTGTGCCTTCACTAATTGGTCTAGTGCCCATAGCGGCGCCCAAACCGAATAACAAAAACAAAAAACCCTTTGCTCGTATTCTTCGTTCATCCCCTTTGTCAAATCAATTGGACTCAAAGTCACATTATTCGCTCGCCTTCTGTGTGCGCAGTTCACATTGCTCTTTCCTTACCTGCCCATATCGTCTTCTTCTCGGACCATCTATGTTGTTCGTCTTGTGCAGCGACCTTATATATATGCTCACAAGATTTTGATCTTTTTCACCACTAGATTGTGCTTGAGACGGGTTGAGGCCATTGAAACTCACAGTGGGTAAATTTATCTTTCCAATTTGTTGTTGCTTTATGGTATTGAGATCATTATTCTTTAAAAAAACAGTGAAGTTTTCTAATTGACAAAAAAAACAGTGAGAACATGTTAGACTTTTAGAATGATTTAGAGGTTCTTTGTCAATGGAATGGAGTATAGTTTTTATGTCTATGTTATTTTGGCATTACTGTTGTTTTTCTATGGAATTCACGTACTCCAGCAAAGATACAACACAGTGTGGAGACTGATTTGAAGGAACTTGGCCATGTTATGGAAGTGATGAAGAATCTATTGAATATTCATGAGAAGCCCATTGACAAAATGGATGATGATCTGATCGGCTATTGAAGTATAATATATGGAGAGGATTTCGATCTAAAAAATTGGTTCTTTGACCTCTGGAACTGCAGGTGGGAGGAGTAGTAGGAATAAGAGAGTGATAACACAAAGCTAAATGAGACAGAACTAAGCTAGATTCTATTAGACTGCAAGAAAATTTTATAAGCTCATACAAATAGGTCAATGCTACATGTTCAACAAGTGAATGAAGTTGCAGATAAGGTCGGGAAACTTTCGCAATGTCATCTTGTTCCAAGGTTTGGGAAGAGGCTCCTATAGGTGTAATTTTATTGTTTTTTTTAGGAAAATGTAATTTTATTGTTAAATCAGAATATTTTTTTTTTTGTCAAAAAAAGCTGCAAGATGTTCAAGGAGATATGCTGTTAATTTTGATATGGTGCAATTTCTTAGGAGGTCACATTATGAGTACTTTCATATTATGAACACAACTTATGGTGATGTAAGCCTTTTGCCTTGTGGGTTCAGAATGAAGCCCTTCAAAAGTATCATAAAAAAGAAATGGTAAAATTAATTTCATGGTGTGAATATTACCACCTAAGGTGTTTGAATCATGATCTAGAAATTTAATTGCATAACAATAATACTACCTAAACGTAAATATTGAGGCATCCCACTAAAACTAATGATGTGAAGATTTTTTTTTCTAGAAACACAATGAGAAGATTTTGAAATTATAAAAAATGAGAAGATGTTAGAAACTAAAATCCAACTAATACTCATTAACTGAAAGGGTAGTCACTAGTCAGAAATCAACGGAAATACATTGATAAATATAAAATTGCAGGGGAGAATCACTAACCAATATCCAACCAATCAAAGTGAAAAAAGTTTAAATTTGCAACAGTGCAAACTGTAGTCATGTAAATTCATGTTTACCTTCTTCGACTAATCAAAACAAAACAAAATAAGTGACTTAATAAATCTGTGAGATGGTAAATAAAGCTTGTGACCAATATCCAAAATGACAAATGTATCTTGATTCTAACAATACCCCTCAATCATGATTGTGCATTAGGTTGTTTCTCACCCCCAGTCCTACCCGTTCCCCTGCCCCTTCCTCTTCTCCTTCCCGTCAATCTTTTAGCAGCTTCTGTGGCAGCTCTTGGTCCCACCACCGTCTGCACATCATCTCCAGGCATCTGAAAAGAAGTTCAAATTAAGTGTTAAAACGTTTTAAAAAATAAACTTCATATTTACTACTTTATGTGCCACATACCCTCAAATACATGTTTCCAGTGTCACTAAATATTCGCACCTCGTAAACCTAACATGTTTGTTGGATATCATTGATAAGTCAGTATTTTATAGGAAATTGGTAGTCCATTTTAGTATATTATTTATTGAAAATATTTAAATATTATATTAAATAATATGCTTTTGTCATTTTTAGGTGAAACGGAGTGCGCGGTTGAATTCGTGGCAGAAAAATACTCAAAATGGAGTATTTACTTGCAATAATCAGATGCCAGACCTTGCCTCAAAATACGCGTTGCGTGGTGCGTCGAATAGCGGATAAAATGTTTCAACCAATCAGAAAATGCCACGTCAGCGTGAAATGCCACTCTGAACCAATCAGACGCTGCCACGTGGCATCGTCCAACGACAACCGCGAGGTGATTTGGATCAATCGTTGCGCGCCACGTGGCGTATACACGTCGTCCCCACCAATCACAGGCCGCAGCGTTAGCATGCCACAGGCCACGTCACACCGCCTTATCTTCTCTTCGTTCACTCCGTCGAGCTGCCTCGAGATGCGTGCCTGCACAAACTCCCAGTATTTCGGTCGAGTCGCACGATTTCCTCCGAGCCACGTGGATACCACGTGGCGCTCTCCTATTCGTCCAGCGGCGTCACCAGCATCTGTCCCTCCAATCGCATTGCGACACGTGGCTGTCCTCTATCACCAGCACGTCACACCAGCAGCCCTCCTCCAATCACCTCGCGCCACGTCAGCGTCACAGCAAGGCCGCCCAATCACGCGCTGACACGTGGCACATCAGAAAAAACCAGCCAATCACGTGCTGACACGTGGCATAGGAATTTTAATAAATAGGGGATCGACATAGAGGGTGGGGAGTCGAATTTTGAAAGCAGTTTTGAAGTAGTTTTTGACATAGAGGGTGGGGAGACTCTCGACCCCCGATCCTATATTTTTATTTGTTTTTTAATGGGAGGTTAAAACCCCTAATCTAGGCAAGACTGTGAGGGAGGTTCGATTGCGCATATCAATGTATTTGTGAGATTTATATATTTTAATTTTAGTCTTTTCATTAATATTTTATTTTCTTGGGTATTGTTTTAACAATCGAGGTTAAACACTGGTTTAAATCTTGATTTATGTGCCAGTAGGTCGTACGCACCCGTACTTGTGCAATAAGACCACACTAGTGGCATTCGACCATACCGATTGATTAGACCTTTTGGGACCTAAGTTGAATACCTTAGAAATCTAGGCTAAATCGGACACACGAGTGATCCGGTTGTCTAGGTGTAGTGCCTTCACAAAGCCCATTGCGGTCAACATATTAAACCCAATTCACTTGAATATGTGGTTATGTGTTTGATTAGAGAAATAGTCACCGTCGTACCTTGGCTATCGAGATTAGGAAGTGCGAGGAACCGCGTGCGTCACGGTCTATAGCTACACTAAGATATTTTGATTTAATTTGTTTGGGTAGATGCAAAGTTGGTGGTAATTGTTGATTCTTGGGTTGGCACATATAAGCAATCCCGAATAATGTTACCAAAACTAGTACAATCTAAAGTACTAAACTGGTCACAAACCATTAATAAAACATTAATCTACATATACCTCCACTGGAACTTGTCGGCCTTCATCTCCTTGTGTCGAAGCATTCCTTCTCGGTATACCTTGCGGCATTGATCTTCATGCCTTCTTTACAATGTAGCATGTTTTCTTGGCCTCCCTTTCTATCTCTAACATAAGAAAGAAGCCAATCAATATGTTGTGCTGTAGTTGCAAAAATATATACCATTTGAAGTCAATGTTATTAAAGGAATCGAAAGTTTTTACAGGTTGCCCTGGTTGGGTTGGTTGACTAGGAATTGACTCAGGTCTGTCTTTCCACGAACACCTTCTTTTATTATGGCCATATTGTGCACAAATTTTGCATCACATTTGGACTCCATGTTTGATGCCTTTTGTTAAGGGGGTTTTGAGAGTTTTGAGTCTAATTTTTATCTACGACTCTTCTTCTATTTTTCTTCGACCTTCCAAGGATGCACGTAAACAGAGGCAGTAAAATATGATCTCCTTCAGTTGAAGAACACATCTTCATTTTCAACAAACCAAGTCCAGTTATCCATATTTTATGCTCTCATAACCGCCCATGCTACATGATACATTTGGTTATTACCATTAAGTGCAACTGCGAAAAGTAGGGCCCCACAAATCAAAGTTTTCAAAAAACAACCATCTAGAAATAGGACAGGTCTGCATCCTGCTTTGAATCCTTTCTTGAGAGAACTATGGCATATGTATATTCCTTTAAACATTGGGGGGACTCAGGTGTTGGTCTATCACACTGTAACTTAAATGTTCCCTCTGGGTCCATTCGGAGCAACTCAGCCATAAATGGTCGCAATTGTGTATAATGCGACTCCATGCTACCTGATAGCAAGTTCAACGCCATTCTCTTTGCTCGATGAGATGTAGACACTTACAGTAAAATCAAAATGATGAAGCACATCAAGCTTCATATCTTTAGCCTTGTATGTTGGGTTTCTTCTCAAAGTATTAAGGAACTAATTTGCCATCCATTCCACTGTGACTTGATTGTTCGTCAAATAATCGAAGCATGTGTGGGTTTCATACAATGTCTTGATAACAAATGTATTTTCACCTTGAAGCTTAGATGCATAGATCTTCCATTTGCAAGGATCACTACGATTAGCTTGTGACTTAGTTGTAGTGTTCTTCATCCATTTGATGTTTCTCTGTTGATGAATTGAATAGTTTTGAACCACACGTCTAAATTGTTTTTGATTATCAAATCTCATGTTCACAACGAATTTTAAAGTCTTGTGGTCACGATTCGAGTCATACTTCACTTGCCTTGCCTTCATAACACTGAAAGTTAAAAGATTATCAAAGTTAAGAACTATGTAATAATCATGTGCAGTGGTTGCAAAGTGTTAAGGCGATGCCTAGGCATTTTCTTGTCAAAGGCGAGGCGAAAAAAAAATATTAATTTAAAAGCCACGAAAAAATTAATTATTTATTTTTAACTCCATGTCTATTTACTAGTACTACTAATCACTGTTTGTTTCTTACATTAATAATAACAATTAATATTGAAGTTTTAAGTTAAAAAAATTGATACTTCAAAAAATATAGTTAAATTAAAAAAAAATTAATTATAGACACTTTAGGATTTTAATATATATATTAAAACAACTCAAAAAGATTTTTTTTTCTAAAGTGTCTTCAATTAATTTAGAAAAAAACTAGTAAGTTATAATTAAAGTGTTTTCTAAAGGATTTAAAGTGTTTCCTTAACTTTTTAGAAACACGTCGGAACCTTGTCGGAGACGCGATGGAACATTGTCGGAAGTCTTGCCAGAGATCGGAAAGTTGTTGTTGGAAGGGATGGTGGTGGAGTGGATAAGGTGGTGGGGCAGCCGTTGAGGTAGGGTAAAGAATGGAGATTCTATTAGAGTTTAGTTTATTGATAAAATTTACAAATACCTCCCTAAAGACTTACAATGTGTTCAAAAACACCCACCGCCCGCCTTAGTGAACGCTTAGGCGTTTTTTACCGAAACCGCCTAGGTGTTGCCTAACAACCACTGATCATGTGAGATGAATAGCCATATTATCCTGTCAAATAAATTATTACCTCTGCCCTAGAAAAACATCATCGTTTGATGTCACAGGGTGGTCACTTCATCTCCACTATCTTCATATTCGCTGACATAAACAGGTACGACTGCGTCATATTCACTCCTGACCCAATTATATTTTGCGTGCAAACTTTGTTCCATGGTTGTACATCTTGAACTAGATACATCTTCCTTTGCTTGAACAACTAACCCCAACTCTACCCTATTGTCAACCAAATTCATGGTTGAACTAAAGTTATCTTTGTAAGTCCTAAGATTTTGCCTTGCACTTGGATATTTTTCATCACTGTTCGTTGAATCAGTTGAAATGTCATTAAAGTTATCTTCCGATGGCTCATCTCCAACTTCATATGTTGGATCCTCACTATCTTCTCTTGCATATACTTCAGTTTCAAGACTGAAATCATCAAGAATAATATTGTTTAATGATAAAAAATTAGTGCCAGTTCAAAAAAAATGATAGAAATCAACATTACTAATTTTTAAATTGTCTAAAAGTATGAGGGGATTTATTGAACTCTTTATGAATTGGCAATGTCAATCCACGATATCAGTGACAACAATACTAATTGACTTTAAGAAATTGTTTTCATTTTAAGTTGTCTAAAAGAATGAAGGGATTCATTGAACTATTTCTAATAGAAAAAAAGTTAATGGAGTAAAACAAGGCTGTAAATCAAAATCAAAACAAAATATCTTCTCTAACCTTTTGTAGTGATGCCCTTTTACTTGATCCCATTGAGTATAATTCATAAAAAGTCGTTGTGTTTGCAAAGAAGATAGAGAACATAGAGGGTTTGATCAACATAGATTGGGGTTTCCGCGAACCAGATGAGCGAAGAAGGAGACTATGTGTCGAATCGATCCGGAGGACGGGCCAAGAAGACGAGCGAAGATTTTTTTTATTTTGTTTTTTGGTTTAGATTTTAGGTTTGGTTTTGTTTGATCGAGATTGTTTTAACCTATTAACTTTTGGCAAAGAAACCCTTGAACTTTTTCTTAATTTAAATTGCATCCCTTAAATGCCACGTCGGCTTCGCTTTGACGGAAAATATTAATTGGGATAAAATTAATTCAAAACACAAAGTTTGAGATTACTTAGATACAATTATTAATTTGAGATTTTTCAGACACAAAATTTAAAAATTTAGGATTATTCTGACTATTTGCCCTTATTTATACATATGCATTAGAGCTTAATATTCATGATAAATATGAATTAATGTATGTAAAACACATAATTTTGTGACATTTTTGTGTGTGTATATATATATATATATATATATATAAATAAATATAAAACTCATTCACATACATATATAATCTAAGTACGTAGTTCTCTTGCCAAATTAATTAAGCAACTATGGGTAACTTTCTAATTAGTTTTATATATCATTTTCATACGTATATACACATGGTTTAATTTACCTTTGAATCTTTTCTCTTTGATCTATAAATAACTAAATTTGAACTAGAATATTAATGAATCATTGATTATAAATTATTATTCTTGCGAGTCTTTATAAACTTAATTTAAGCATGAGACTTGAAAGATTTTGATATAAATTGATTAAAGGGGATGTTCATGAAAAAAGAGTTAGAAAGTTAAGTTGATTTTAAAGAAAAAATGCCCCATATTAATTGAAGATAAAATTGATAGTAAATCGAAAATGTTAAAATACAATTGATAAATTTCAAAGATTATGATATAATCGATACAATTTGTAAAGGTTAAGATATTTTTTTTATCTTTAGGCCTTTTTTTATTCGCGCTAAAGACACTTGACTTTCGATAAGGGCACGCCAATTTGAATGCACCGCAAATTCAATTTTTTTTAAAGTAATGCCACAAATTCAAATTTCATTTTATGTGAGCACTCCATTTTTTCGAGTGAGTTTCCTAAAATACCCTTCTTCCTACTCAACGCACCCCACTATTAAAACAAAATAAAACGCTTCATGTTTTGGTTAGTGCCAAGTTTTCATGTTTGGAATGAGGTAGATCCATCCATTTGCGCTCGTCATCTTGCCTTTCTTTCCGTTTGTATCGTTGTTGTGGTGTTGCCTTTTGGTGTTTTTGCGTGATTCGAGGCGGTTGAAGGTTGATCGAGGAGATTCGTTGTACAACAACCCCAAAGTTTGAGGGTGAGTTTGCTTTCAATAAAGTTGGTTTTTTTTTTTTTTCAGTATTTTCATGTTTGATCTTGTTGCGTTTTGTTGTTCTTTTCTTGTTCATTGTTATGTGTTCTTGTGATGTTCGGCCACACAGGGCCGAGTCGAGCCCACAATTTCGGATGTCACCACAGAAACCTATATAGGTGGGACTCGGTTGTTAGGTATCAAAACTAGGTAGTCAAGGCTTTGTAACACGTAGGTGATAGCCAAACTTTTGTTCAAGGGCTCGGTTGCTGAACTCTGAGACTATATCAGGAGTTTTGATGGTACCTGCCGAACCATACAGATGTCTTGGTAGAACACTTAGTTCGGTGTCCCGCAATCGAGACATGGTTCAGTGTCTCGAATGCCTTGGGCCGATACTTATCATGAGTTTCAGATGGTACCTGTCGAACCATATAAGGGTCTCGGTAGAACACTCAGTTGACCCACAACCAAGACACGGTTCATTGTCTTGGATCCCCTAGGCTGGGACTATATATTTTGTGTTAATTAGCATAAATGGTTTGTGTTTTAATAACAAACATTTTGGAAAATTGGATAGCAAATTGTCATTTATATTAAGGTTTTTCTTTCTAATATATTAAGAAAATGCTAGTGTTCAAAATCTGAATCCGATCGATATTCAATGGCCTTTCGTCTCAATCGAAATTGATCAAATATAACAAAACCCTTCCACTCTCTTTAAATCAACATTAAATATAAAAATACTTAAGGGGTCTAATGACTCCCTTAAGACAGCCACTTTGATTGAAAAACCAACTTAAGTTAGGTTTCTTATTACATCATGTCAAAAAAATTAATTAAGTTAGGCTTTTTACACATTTATTTGTGTTTAAATGTCATATGCTAATCTAAGAAGACGATGCATTATATAGTGGTACTAATTGACTTCCTCAAATTTCAATGTTGTTGTGGGAGATGTGTGTTTGCTTAGAGTGCTTTGTGGTTTTTCACTCTGAGATCACGGTTAGTGCTCACCATGTATCGCAAGATATTACAACTTTCATGTGCGCGCGCGTGTGTATATATATATATTCTACTATGGTGATTGGAAAAAATCACCATGGATGGTAATTTTAAACTTGGACCATTGGATTTAGATCCAATGATGAATATGCCTTATTAGAACTTGTGCACACATTTAAAAGTCATAAATTTAGTTTTCATATTCACAATTGGATCTAAATTCAATGGTCCAAGTTTTAAATCACCATCCATGGTGATTTTAAAAAGTCACCATAGTAGAATTTCCACCCTTGTGTGAAATGACATTTTTCCCCTCCATATCAAAGGGCTTTTGCTCCAA
The DNA here is from genome assembly GCA_039657325.1 of Stephania cephalantha. Classification (NCBI taxonomy): domain Eukaryota; kingdom Viridiplantae; phylum Streptophyta; class Magnoliopsida; order Ranunculales; family Menispermaceae; genus Stephania; species Stephania cephalantha. The sequence goes on along the minus strand of CM077573.1, from coordinate 7,473,423 downwards.
CATACCCCGCATTTCTCACTTATACCCCAGTCACTAAATTGACTTTCCCCTCTCGACGAAATTCGAGTGAAACGTCATCTATTTAACGATGTGAGTGCATTCTCCACCTTATTTCGTGTCAATTTCTAGACTTTTTTTTGGGGGGGGGGGGTTTGTTGTATTGAGTTGGTTTTTTTTGTTGTTGTTGTTGTTGTTGTTGTTGTTGTTGTTGTTGTTGTTGTTGTAACGGTCTAAATTAATTAAATTAGGATTTGTGTTAATCTCGGAGATTAACGGTCGTAATTCGGGCGTTTTGGATAACTCGGTTGACTTGGACATGAGAATCGAGAGAATATGTTATTTATGGATGGTGGTTATGTATATGTGGTGTTTAAAATCATTGGTATTGTATTGCACCGCATGTGTGTATGTTGTTATCGGACGAGTTGGTGTGACAGAAAGTTACATCGAAATGCGTGTCGAGGCGCGGGGCACCGATTGCCGGGTAGTTGAGGGGTTAGTGGGACCACTCATATGTCCATAGGGTTCTAAAAACACTAACCATATGTATGAATGGACTAAGCTAATGTAATTTGAATCAAATACATGAGGCCTATAGTTTGGTTAATTAAATTAGAAACTATAGGATTGCCCTTGAGATACACATTAGCACATCTAGGAATCAAAGGAGTATCAAATTAGTGTCACTTGGATTGAGTTAGTGGGAGTTAATGGGATGGATGTCAAAGTGTGAACCATTAGATGAGCTTCGGGATACATATATACATGAAGATCAATGGTTAGAAATTACTATCACCTTAATATATATAAAAGGACTTGATGAACACCTGCAAACTAAACTATATTTTCATCTTAACTTGCTGGAGAAGAAGAAGTTGTTGGAGAGGGAAGGAATCCATGGATGTTGGTGAGGGAGGATCAAGCTAAGAGGTACATCAATTAGGTACACATATCTCTAGTTCAAGTTAAAACAAGTTCTGATTTTTGGCTAATTTCAGAGGGTAGATGAATAAGTATTTGCAATTGGTTTATATATTTAGATTCTTCATTTCAAGCTGATAATCCAACTACATTGAAGTTCTTAATTTGGTTTTGAAATAAAAAAGATATGAATTTTTGAAGTTGTATGACCAAAATAGAGATTATGCATGTTGTATTAAGAACTAGCCTATGTAATTTGGTCATAACTTGCTCAATTTAAATCGAAATGAATCCAATCGGTGGCATTCGAAAGCTAACTCAAAGGGGAACAAATTCTTCCAACTGGAGATTTTGAAACTCAAATGTTTTCATGTCCAAACGTGCTACACAAATAGGTGATTGAATGCAGTACAAGCTTTTTGAAACTAAACTTGTTAAAGGCATAACTTCCTAACTACTTATCCAAATGAGCTAATATTTTAGTATGTTGTTATTGGATATGTTAGCTATCTTGTGACCAAAAATCACAATCTTTGAGACTATAGATTGGGAGAAATGAATTTTCTAAATCTGTTAGTCAGATTAGTTTCCAATTTGAGCCTTTTTGGTAAAATTGTTATATAATCGAAATTTTGCAAACTAAACCTTTTCAGAAAGCTAAGGTAGAGACCAACAGACTTTGTACCAATAGAAGATTTTGAGATTTGGATCATTTCAATTTAAAACCTATTCAACCAATCTGAATACATAATAAACACACTTAACCGACTTTAAGGACTGAGAGAACATAGCTGGTGAGGTCGGATTCAAGAGTCCAAGGAAGTCAGAGCGCGTGTTGAGGTGCGTAAACCCATTGAAATGCCTAATAAAATTCATGGTTTTATTTTATTAGTATCAGATTATATGTGTGACTGCTGATGGACACACATGAGGTTTTCTACTCCTATCTTGGTTTGCGTATATATTGGTTGTGGCTAAATCACTTGTACGGGTTACTTGTGATAATGCTCATGTCGACGACAGTAGGATATACTTGCAACCGTCGGGAGGTATTAGGGTGGTCTTGATGTGTAACAACGTCGAGAAGGGATCATGCCGTTTACTGAAGTTAGGATTTAGTCAATGTAAGCCTGCAAGTATATACGTGGTTCGTGTCTTATTTTATCGACTAGTGGGTGGTTTAGGTAAGGGTTTTCTTGGATTATTCACTTGTTTATATATTCATTGTTACTTATTTATGAGTCTGCTTGATTGTTATGTGTTGTTACATTTATTCGCTTCTGTTTTTGCTTGTTGTGTGCCGCCTACATTCGTGGGAATATGACTTATTATCGTCAGTTGTCATATTTGCATGTCTCGTAGTTTATCAGTTTTATTTCATGAATATTGTGTGAACTTCTCTTAGGATTTTACTCATAGGACTCGTCACTGTATTTGTTGGGTGACAAAGTATAGATCCTTCAATGAGCAAGGGCAAGGGCAAGGAGGTAATGCGCGACTACCTCTGAGATAGTGACGCTAGCTCGTGTTTGACTACAATATGTATGTATTTATATTCTTGTTGGGTTTTGGGGACTGTAGAACACTGATTACATGTATATGAATCTTTTGCTTATCTCGCAATTGATATATACATGGTATCTTTTGCCGGATTTTCCACTACTTAGGATTATTAAATATTGCATAATTTATTCACTTAAAAGACTTATGCTGTAAATTGTCATATAACTTGATAAATTGATTAACTGGCTAACTAAGTTATTAATATTTATATAGAGATTAACTAGAAAAATTAGGGGTTAGTTGGAAAAGTGTAAGCAACCAATTAGGTCGCAAGACGTCATAGGTAAGCGGGCCATGATGTGGCACGGCTTAGTGACGCGGGATGCGACATGGTGGGCCCTAGGGTTGCCTCAGAATTTGGGGTCGTCACTATTGTTGTTGTTGTTATTGTTGGGTTTAGGGCTTCAATTTTGGGGCTTGAATTTCGTATTTTGGGTACAAAATGTCGATGGTTGTAACGACTTGGATAATCTAATTCAAGTTGTATGCTTTGTGGGACCGTGAAATGGTGGTCAGTCCTACGTTGCGAGCTCGGTCGGTACTCGGGCGTTGACATCGAGGTAATAATTAAATAATTTTACTTGATTTTGATACTTGTACTATATGTTTATATATGTGTACACATTTTTTAAATGATTTTTTTTATAAAAGCCGAGTGCGCCAAGTTACGTCGAGATGGGTACGCGTGGGATGATTGGGTAGATTAAAAACTTGGGCTTAGGTTCATGACTTAATTCACTTACTTAGACTCTAAGTAGTCAGCTAAACTATGTAGTGAGTCTCAAAAAAATTTAGGATGCAATTACTTAAGTCTATGTGCTTCATTTCAAGAAGGCATAAGTTTAGAAAAAAATTGGAAAGTTATAAATTTCATAAGTGAACGATTGAGCTTAGACATATAAATTAAGCTTAAAGTTGAGAAAATATCCCTATGATCATGGTATCCAACTTATCAAATGAATTTCATAAAACATATTTATTTAATACATACCATAGTCTTTATGGATTATCAAATACATGCAATGTTAGAAACTCGAATGGAGACCACACTCTTAGTGCATTGATTTACCTAGTGATGTGTCCATGTGGAGATCTAAATGAGTCATAATAGATCCTATGGTATGCATATGTGAACTAACACCAACTATGGATAAATCTAGAGATTTGATGGATGAAATGATACTAAAATAATCTAATGACCAAGTATCAAAAAGTTAGAGTATAAAAGATTCACTTAATCTCTACACCATGCACGAACACAAAATACTTCAGCTAGGTTTAGAGAGAAAAGAGAGGGGTTTGGTTAGTAATAGTGCTGGAAAATCAAAGGAAATGTGGAGTTGGAGCTAAGGATCTCAAGGAACTTGAGTTTTCACAATGATCAAACCCTAGGTAACAAATCCCTTTCATTTTAATCTTACATTGTGATGATTTAAGGTTCTTTAAATAATTCTAGTGCTGAAGTTTTGTCAAGTTTAATGAACTCCTTAATGTTACGAGATGATAATGAATCAAGAAAATCATGATTTCTCTTATGTTCATGAAAAACTTATGTTTTGGTTCAAGAATTGGAGATTTTGGATAAATGAAAGAATGAACTAATTTTCTTGTGTAATTAGGTGTTTACACTTTGAGTTTCTACTCATATATTGATGTTCAATGATATCTTATATTGGGTGTTAATGTTAGACATAAATCAAGGGGTTTGAACCATGCATTGTGAATTTAGCTATTCATGAATACTACATATTTGATGAAATGCCAAGATTATAGCTGAAATTCTAGAGAGCATAAATCCTTCATTTCTTCTCAGAATTGGCTAATTTTTTATGAGTTGTTCTCGGATATCTAGACAAGCTTTTCACCAAAAATCACATTATTTGGATGTGTGGTTTGAGAGTTATGGATTATTTTTATACTACTGGTTCGAAACTCTATCAAAGTGAGTTATTTTGGTATTTTGAGTATAACTCTCTCAATTTTAATCGGGTTTGAGTGTACTTTACCATTTCGGAAAGCTTATACATAAAAAACAACTTAACATCAGTATATCTAAAAATCTTTTTTATTGAAAAGGGACTGAAATTCAATACTTGTCCGTAAAGATAATTCTTTTTGTAAGTGTTTGGATATCGGGACATCTTTCGAGGGCCTCCACTAATATGAAAATAACCAAAATCTCTAGAATAGTTTGAAATACTATAAGTTAGGCTCCCCAAAAGTTTCAAGTGATTATGAGGTGTTTTGAAATGTTATTCAAATGGGTTTTGAAATAGGCGAAATTTACTTACTTAATGAGCTGATTTTTGAATTAAGGTATGCTGGACATCAAATGATGTTGGAATTGAACCAGAACTTCCAAGATGTGTTATTGGATAATAGTAAAGTTGTACACCGAGTTTCGTGATTTTTCAGTATGTCTAACTTAGTTTTCAAGTCATGATTCGAATAAGTTTTACTTAGAGTCTCAAATTTGGTTCTTTATAATAATAATGAGATTTCAGCACTCAACAACCTTGGTTTCAAGTTAATAGACTTCAATGAATCAACACCGAGAACTTTGGGAATTTCTATGAGTGTTTTAGCCGCATTTCAAGTTGCATAAAAACCAAGTTTTTGAGAAATTATTTTAAGGTCCCTAACGGACTATTTTGCTAAGCAATGAATTAAACCAACTTGAAATGATTTCCAATGGACTTTGATGATTCAATAACACTTACAAACAACAAGAAAAATGTCTACTACTTTGTAACACCAACTTTGGGCATTTCGACCGAGTTAAGTGTCAAACGAGTATTTAAAATGAATGAAAAAGGCATCTCGAGGTTATCCCTTCGCATCCAGCCTTCGTGTATGGTATGAATAAGTGATTAGGGACCTCGAGAATTTAGCATAAAATTGTTTACGACACATTATAGTTAATATTTGGTCTAAGTTAAGTAGAAAAGACATTGAGGCAAATAGTGGAATTGTGACGACCCCTACTTCTAAACAGGGCACCGCCCGGCCTAATCCTGTAATCAAGCCTTAATTCAACGCACCTAAGACTTAATTACGTATTAGTCAGCCTTTCGTTCCGATATTCCTCTAAATTTATGTCTTGATCTATATTATCATTTTCATATAGTTTAAAGATTATGCGGAAGCCATGATAATTCAAATATTAAGCGGAAGCATTAATTCTCCAAAACATTCCTAAGTGTGGAAAACCAAGAAAAGACAGCATCACAGATATATATGACACTATGCACTCAACCTAATGTACAACCTAAAAAGACATAAACAAGAATAATACATCAAAAGTTGAGACGTACAAAAAGAGTGAGGAAAGTCGTCGAACTGCTCAAAGGAAGTCGCCGATCTTCTCCTTCCCCGGTCTGCTGCTGCTCGACGGACCTACACCCACTGTCACAAACTAGACATTGAGTATAGTGATATTTAAGTAGTAACTGGAGAATTCTATGTCACATTTCCAAAATAAACGAATGGTATTTAAAAGCATAAAGTAGCGAAATAAATTGCTGAAACAAGAAATGCAAGTAAATACCAGAGTTAAAGATGTAGAGACAGACACAGGCTAAGTCGAGATGATCTACGTCCGGTCGGCGGTGAGACCTTTCACCTAACCTTTCCCACTACTATATGGAGCTGCGCTCAACATATTTCACTCAAATAGTGGAGCTACGCTCTACTCTTTCCAACATCAATCTCATGCTTGCTGACCACCCCGAGTCCCATACCTCGTGTGCCGCGCAAGTGTAGTGGTGAGTGCCGGAACCCCGGTAGACCCATGTCCCCATGAACCGCGCATCTCTCGTGCAACGGAACTAAATAATCCCTACTTTATTTTCAAAGATAAATAATTTCCAAAATTCTAGGATACCAAGATAAATTCGGCTACAAAACCCAAAGGAAATTGAATACAAGTCTACTTAAATCCACATTATTCCATTAGCACGCTTTTTATCAATTTTGTTCAAGAATGACATCAAGTGTAGGAATCAGAGTCAATGAAACAAGTCACAAGACATCATGTCACAATATTCACTCATGAATAAATATAAGAACAACATGATGTGCGAGTTCAAGTAGCAATATCTACCAATAGACCAAAAAACAATAAGAGAATGAAATGAAATATAAAATTCTCACAGTCGTACTTACAAGTCACACGCTTGTCATAGTCTATCCGATCCCTCGACAATTCGAAGTGCGTGCCCAAACGCCTGAGTTCTCCCCTTAGTTCCCTAACATTTAATAATAGAACATTTTAGGCTAAATTGAAGTCGAGACAAATATTTTCTTTTTATTTTCGGCCATTCGGCCCATTTTACGTTTTTCAAGGTAAAACCCTCGCAAAATGCTCGTCCGAAATTCTAAATATTTTATTCTTCCTAGAAATTCATTATTTTCTATTTATTTAGCCGAAATATAATTTTTTAGAATTTTTCCCTATTTTTTTGGAATTTTTTTTTCCAATTTTCTCTATTTTTGGGATTTATTTATTAAAAATCAGTTTAATTTAATTAAATAATTATATATATATATTATTTTTTTATTGGTGTGAGTCCGGGTTAACCCGACCCGTTCCCGTTGGGTCAGGGCCCGGTCCACCCGGGCCCGGGTCGGCCCGACCCGACTCACACCCATCTTCTTCCTCTTGCGCGAACTAGAGCCGTTGTTTTTTTTTTTTTTTTTTTTTTTTTTTTTTTTCACTAGGGTTGGGCGTCCATCCCCAACCCCAAGTTGGGTTCGTGCAGGGGAGACGACTCCCCTACCGCCCCTTGAGCTCGAACGAACTGCCATGACAGTTCGTCCGAGTCTCCCACCTCGGACCAACAACACCGAACACAACAACAACGACAACACAACAACAACCGAAATCAACAACTCACCTTGGAGCTCGGTCTCTCTCATTCTTCTTCCTCTCGGCCTTTCTTCCTCCTCTTCTCTGTTTTTGTTATTTTTTGAAGTGTGGATAAACATCACATTATCCTTATATATATAAGATTAACTCTAGCCACTCGTTTTTTTTTCATTTATTTTTTATTTAACTCAAATACATTAAGAGTACGCCATATGCCGCTACCTCGGTCCCACGTCGACACGCGACTCGAGGCGCGTCCCCCGCTCGTCTCGGTATCCGCATACCTATAAATGACTTAGTAGTCTACACATGTACAATACACTAGTCGAATAACACAACAAATATAATATTTACCTCGGCCACCGTGCCTCGGTAGTGACACGTATCTCGCTGCGGGTCCCACGTCACGGGTCATTTTGTCCTGATTAACGAAGTAAACGTGTATTAGTTATTTGGGCCGTGACAATACTTCCCTACTAATAAGAAGTTCGTCCTCGAACTTAAACTAAACGAATTTTAAAATTTACCTGACTCGAAGAGGTACAAAAATCTGTCTCGCATATAGTCTTCCCGTTCCCAAGTGAGTACTGAATCTCCATGAAACTGCCACTTGACTAACACCTTCGGGATAGACTTGCTTCTTAACTGCTGCACCCTTCGGTCAAGAATCTGAACTGGTTGCTCTTCATATGAGATATCTTCACTCAAATCAATCTGACTCAAATCCACTATCGGTTTCTCGCCTACCCTTGACTTGGCTAGTCGAAGCATCGAAATATGAAACACCGGATGAATTCCCGACATCTGTGGAGGTAATTCTAGCTCATATGCAACCTTTCCAACCTGTTTCTTGATCTTGAAAGGCCCGATGAATCTTGGTGCTAATTTGCCTTTCAAACCAAATCGTTGATGACCTCTACGATGAGAAAACTTTAAATACATTAAAGCTCCCTTATCGTACGTGAGATCGCTGCGATACATGTCCGCATATTTCTTCTGCCGATCCTGGGATCCCTTGAGTCTCTGACGAATCGGTCGTACCTTCTCCGTGTGATCGACAACAATCTCAGGCCCCACGGTTTCCCGATCCTCTAGCTCAGCCCAACACGATGGCGAGCGACACGCTCTACCATACAAAGCCTAAAAAGGTGACATCTCAATACTAGCATGATAACTGTTGTTATATGCAAACTCACATAACGGTAGGTACTCTTCCCATGATCCGTCAAACTCCAAGACGCAACATATCCTTGAGAACCTGTATCAATCTTTCAGTCTACCCGTCAGTCTGAGGATGAAAAGCCGTACTAAATTGTAGGCGTGTACCATACTGCTCCTGCATACTCCGCCACATCCTGGACGTATACAAAGCATCTATGTCTGATGTAATAGTCACTGGTATCCCCATGCAGTCTAATAATCTCTCGCTCAAACAAGATACTCAACTGATCAAACGTATAATGTGCGGCCGCTAGTAGAAAATGAGTAGACTTTGTCAGTCGATCAACAATAACCCAGATGGAATCATGTCTCCGGGCGGTTCTCTGCAATCCTCTCACAAAATCCATAGCAATGTCTTCCCATTTCCACCGTGGAATGGGAAGCGGCTGTAGCAATCCTCCAGGTTTGCGATGTTCAGCCTTCACTTGCTGACATATCCTTCATTTCCGGATAAACTCTGATATGTGCGCTTTTATCCCAGGCCACCAAAAATGTCTCTTCATACATGGTACAATTTGGTCCTTCATGGATGAACAGTGAACCGGGAACGATGTGACTCCTGAACAATCTCCTCTCTCAGCTATGATACTGACGGTATCCACAGTCTGCCCCTGAAGCGCAAACACTGGTCAGACGTCTCCGTCCAATCAACACACTCTACACTCTGCGCTAACTCACTAAACCTGGAGTACAACCTGTCGGTCCTCTGACCCTTTGACACTCTGTGTGTGGATACGATCTGTACTCTCATATGTGCGCAAATCTCAACTCTAGTGTCAGTAGGAACCTCCGCATCTCCGATAGGTATCTTACTCAGCGCGTCAGCGACTACTTTCGCTTTTCCCGGATGATATTCCAAGGAAAAGTCGTAATCTTTCAGAAATTCTAACCATCTGCGCTGCCGCATATTCAGATCCTTCTGTGTGAAGAGATACTTCAAACTTTTATGATCAGTAAATAATGTAAATGTCTCTCCATACAGATAGTGTCTCCATATTTTCAACGCAAACACTACTACTGCTAGCTCTAAGTCATGCGTCGGATAATTTTTCTCATGTACCTTAAACTGTCTGAATGCATATACTACTGTACCGGTACCTTGCATCAACACACATCCCAGACCTCTATGAGAAGCATCAATATAGACGGAGAATCCCTGTCCAATCTCTGGTAGCACTAATACTGGTGCGGTAGTCAATAACCTCTTAAGCTGAGCGAATGCCTCATCACATTCATCAGACCAATGAAATCTCACATCTTTCTGAGTCAATTTAATAATCGATGAAGCGATTTTCGGAAATCCTTAACGAATCGGCGATAGTACCCCGCCAAATCCAAAAAACTTCTGATCTCAGTCACTGATGTCGGTGCTGGCCAATCGATAATTGCCTGAATCTTGGCTGGATCCACTGATATCCCTGCAGCTCCGACAACATGCCCTATAAATTTGACCTATGACAGCCAGAATTCACATTTACTGAATTTGGCATATAGTCTATGCTCCCTCAAATTCTGCAACGTCTCGCTGAGGTGCTGTTCGTGATCCTCCATCGTCTTCGAGTATACCAGTATATCATCGATGAAGACTATCACGAAACGGTCAAGAAAATATCTGAAAACACGATGCATCAGATCCATAAACATTTCTGGAGCATTGGTCAGCCGAACGACATGACTGTGAACTGAAAATATCCATATCTTGTGCTGAAAGCTGTAATGGACTTATCCTCGTCCCTGATCCTAAGCTGATGATACCCTGATCGCAGGTCTATCTTGGAGAAAAATTGTTCTCCTCTCAGCTGATCAAATAAATCATCTATCATCGGGAGTGGATATTTGTTCCTAATTGTGACTTTGTTCAACTGTCGATAGTTAATACAAAGTCTCAACGTACCATCATTTTTCTTCAAAAAAGGACGGGTGCTCCCCATGGCGACATGGAAGGTGTGATGAATCCCTTCTATACCAAATCCCGGAGCTGAGTCTTCAACTCTTCTAGCTCTCGTGGTGCCATCCGGTATGGTGGTATAGAAATCGATCTCGTACCTACTACCAACTCGATAATGAAATCAATTTCTCGCGGCGACTGTAAACCAGGTAAATCCTTAGGAAAAACATCAGGAAACTCTCTAACAAACGGTATATCTTCCACCCTAGGTGCCTGACTCTCTGGTATAGTGTACAACGAAATCAACGCTTCCATCTCCTCACTAGTCGCGGGTCGACCTCTCGTTCCTACAGTCCTCGCTGTACTACCTTTATAAAAGAATGGCGGACGCCTTGGGATCTCAAATATCACTGTCTTGCTGAAACAGTCGATATAAGCGTGGTATGCCGCTAACCACTCCATCCCTAAAATCACGTCAAACTCCAAACATTCGAGGATTCTAAAGTCAACAGGTAGCTCTGCGCCATCTATCGCGACGATACATTTCTCAAGAATACTATGAGTCTCAAGATCAAATGTACGCTAAGCCTAACAGGTTTCAACCCTAGGATGTCTATTATGCGACCAACAATAAACGATATGGTAGATCCAGAATCAAATAAAACATATAAAGCGTGATCGCAAATAGAAACCGTACCCTCAATAAGACCTCGTGTAGCGTCGGCGTATGGCTAGGCTACCACGTGAACCTCCTCTCAGGCCTGCTGTGCGTACACTGCTGCAGGATGCGGGCACTCTCTCACGATATGTCCAACCTGTCCACATCTGTAGCACGTCAACTGTCTACGCTGACCTTGAGTCTGAGACTGGCCCTGTGCCTGATACTGACCCTGTCTCTGCACCTGTTCCGGTCTCTGTCTCGTATCTCGGCCTTTGCCTCTGCTTCGACCTTTACCACCCTACGGCTGATGCCGTGAAGCCTGTGGTGCGGGAAGTGCAGGAACTATAGGAGCTGGTAAGGCTAGTCTGATGGGAGGTGGCAAGGGAAGTCTGCTCACGGTGCTCTGTGCTGAAGCAATGGATGATACAGAGGCACACCCAGTGGGGGTGTAGCTGTCCCCGAACCCTGAGATCCTCGGTTCCATATCCTTGCTCCTTTCCCCCTCTGTCTCCTCCTTTCATACTTCATGGCCAGCTATGCAGATAGCACTGGACCCGGTGCTCTACCGTCGGCAACTCTACCCAGATAGTATGTCTCATGCGCTAGGGCTCGCTCATAGATCTCGGTGAGTGTCCTCGCACCTGAACTGACGACGTAATACCCAATATCGGGTCTGAGTCCATCACCGAAGTGATACACATCCTCAGACTCATCTCTCACCAAGTCCCCGGCAAACTGGCGCAGATAATCGTATCGGTCCATGTACTGCATCACAGGCTCCTCTGGCCCCTGTCTCAAGTCCATAAACTCTCGTCTCAATCTCTTCATGACTGAAGGCGAAAAATATTGCTGATAGAACTTCTGCTTGAAAGCATCCCATGTCTAGAACTTTCTGTGAGTGGCCACTGTCATACGCCATCACACGTCAGCGTCTCGCTCGAGTGTATATGATGAGATCTCTACCCAAAGTCTATCCTCAATCCCGATGAAGCTTTTCCTGAGACAGGATCCATTTCTCAATCTTCTGAAAATCCCTGACTCCATCAAAATAAGCTGGTTTGAGTCTGATGAAGTCCTTCACCAGTTGAACTTCCACTGACGTCTTTGGAAGATGCGGGCGTGGGAGACGGTATTGCGTCAACTATCCACACCACTGGTGCGGTCACAACTATCGCCGCTGCAAAAGCTGCAGTAGGAAGTGCTGGCGTCTGGACAATCGGTGTAGCAGTCGTAAGAGTTGATGTCGATGCCGGTGCAACAAAACGTGCGGTCATCATTGTGATGAAATCAGTCAACTGCTGGCCCTGAACTGTCACTTGATCAAACAGTCACTGTAAATCCTCCACTATGGTAGGAGGCAAACTGCCATTAGGCTCTTCATCTCCTCCCCCGCGCGCATCACCCATCGGGGGCTGCAATGGATAACGAACGCGAATCAGCGTCTACGTGACATAGCGCATAAGTAGATATATACATATAGAAATTAACAAGTACATAGACGAAATCCCCCCATCTCACTGTCACTCACTTCCCAACTAATGGTGTATAGGCAATGAGTCTCTGGTTTCCACAACTAAGGTTTATATTTTATGCATTTTAGTCGCTAAACCTATTCTCTAATACCAACTGTGTTGGTATCACATTTCCTTATGCCATATAGTTCTCTAAATCTGGCTCGATACCAACTGTGACGACCCCTACTTCTAAACAGGGCACCGCCCAGCCTAATCCCGTAATCAAGCCTTAATCCAATGCACCTAAGACTTAATTACGTATTAGTCAGCCTTTCGTTCCGATATTCCTCTAAATTTATGTCTTGATCTATATTATCATTTTCATATAGTTTAAAGATTATGCGGAAGCCATGATAATTCAAATATTAAGCGGAAGCATTAATTCTCTAAAACATTCCTAAGTGTGGAAAACCAAGAAAAGACAACATCACAGATATATAGGACACTATGCACTCAACCCAATGTACAACCCAAAAAGACATAAACAAGAATAATACATCAAAAGTCGAGACGTACAAAATGAGTGAGGAGAGTCGCCGAACTGCTCAAAGGAAGTCGCCGATCTTCTCCTTCCCCGGTCTGCTGCTGCTCGACGGACCTACACCCACCGTCACAAACTAGACGGTGAGTATAATGATATTTAAGTAGTAACTGGAGAATTCTATGTCACATTTCCAAAATAAAGGAATGGTATTTAAAAGCATAAAGTAGCGAAATAAATTGCTGAAACAAGAAATGTAAGTAAATACCAGAGTTAAAGATGTAGAGACAGACACAGGCTAAGTCGCGATGATATACGTTCGATCGGCGGTGAGACCTTTCACCTAACCTTTCCCACTACTATATGGAGCTGCGCTCAACATATTTCACTCAAATAGCGGAGCTACGCTCTACGCTTTCCAACATCAATCTCATGCTTGCCGACCACCCCGAGTCCCATACCTCGTGTGCCGCGCAAGTGTAGTGGTGAGTTCCGGAATCCCGGTAGACCCATGTCCTCGTGAACCGCGCATCTCTCGTGCAATGGAACTAGATAATCCATACTTTATTTTCAAAGATAAATAATTTCCAAAATTCTAGGATACCAAGATAAATTCGGCTACAAAGCCCAAAGGAAATTGAATACAAGTCTACTTAAATCCACATTATTCCATTAGCATGTTTTTTATCAATTTTGTTCAAGAATGACATCAAGTGTAGGAATCAGAGTCAATGAAACAAGTCACAAGGCATCATGTCACACTATTCACTCATGAATAGATACAAGAACAACATGATGTGCGAGTTCAAGTAGCAATGTCTACCAATAGACCAAAAAGCAATAAGAGAATGAAATGAAATATAAAATTCTCACAGTCGTACTTACAAGTCACACGCTTGTCCTAGTCTATCTGATCCCTCGACAATTCGAAGTGCGTGCCCAAATGCCTGAATTCTCCCTTTAGTTCCCTAACATTTAATAATAGAACATTTTAGGCTAAATCGAAGTCGAGACAAATATTTTATTTTTATTTTCGGTCATTCGGCCCATTTCGCGTTTTTCGAGGAAAACCCCGCAAAACGCTCGTCCGAAATTCCAAATATTTTATTTTTCCTAGAAATTCATTGTTTCTATTTATTTTGGTGAAATATAATTTTTTAGAATTTTTCCCTATTTTTTTGGAATTTTTTCAATTTTCTCTATTTTTTGGGATTTATTTATTAAAAATAAGTTTAATTTAATTAAATAATTATATATATATTATTTTTTTATTGGGGTGGGTCCGGGTTAACCCGACCCGTTCCCGTCAGGTCAGGGCCCGGCTCACCCGGGCCCGGGTCGGCCCGACCCGACTCACACCCATCTTCTTCCTTTTGCGCGAACTAGAGCCGTGTTTTTTTTTTTTTTTTTTTTTTTTTTTTTTTTTTTTTTTTTTTTTTTTTTCACCGGGGTTGGGCGTCCATCCCCAACCCCAAGTTGGGTTCGTGCAGGGGAGACGACTCCCCTGCCGTCCCTTGAGCTCGAACGAATTGCCATGGCAGTTCGTCTGAGTCACCCACCTCGGACCAACAACACCGAACATAACAACAACGACAACACAACAACAACCGAAATCAACAACTCACCTTGGAGCTCGGTCTCTCTCTCTCTCTCTCTCTCTCTCTCTCTCTCTCTCTCTCTCTCTAGTCTCTCTCCTTCTTCTCCCTCTCGGCCTTTCTTCCTCCTCTTCTCTGTTTTTGTATTTTTCTTGAAGTGTGGATAAACCCCACATTACCCCACATTATCCTTATATATATAAGATTAACTCTAGCCACTCATTTTTTTCATTTATTTTTTTATTTAACTCAAATACATTAAGCGTACCCCATATACAGTTTCCTCGGTCCCATGTCGACATGCGACTCGAGGCGCGTCCCCCGCTCGTCTCGGTATCTGCATACCCGTAAATGACTTAATAGTCTACACATGTACAGTACACTAGTCAAACAACACAACAAATATAATATTTACCTCGGCCACCGTGCCTCGGTAGTTACACGTATCTCACTGCGGGTCACACGTCACGGGTCATTTTGTCCTGATTAACGAAGTAAACGTGTATTAGTTATTTGGGATGTGACATGAATGTATTACAATGAACTTGATAGTTAAAATTAAATAAGCTCTAACACATATCTAATGAATTCTAATAGGTATCAGGGACCTAGAGCGTCAGTTCTAGGCATTAGGAGTGTAGTACAGATGTGTGAGAGTCGTATTTAGCTTGGGTGTATTGTTTTTTGAGTTAAGTAAACCTGTTAGAAAATCAATACTAATTCTTTTCACTTTCCTTGTGTATTCTTGAAATGATAAGCTAAAATTGTTGAACTCTTATTCCCCACTAAGTGGCTTAGGTGTTTGAGTGGTTAGGCCTAGTTGACTATGATCACTCGTGAGTTGAACGTTCGGGTAGCTCTCGCAGATCCTCCCGAGTTTGAATCCTTTGATGTAAGCATCCTGGGTCACTATGGATACTCCATTGGCATTCAAGTTCCATAAGTAGCAGGCCAGGGTCACTGTGGCCTCCTTTGGAACTCTCTCGGACTGCGGCTCAGGTAAAACTGGCAGTGTCGAATGAATTGGTATGGCCTGTGAGACTTCGGTCCACGGTACCAACTTCCACACTTATATCTTTTGTCGATGTAGAGTGTATAGACCACTCACTCTCTATCTTTTACTTTCGAGCCACATGGTACCAATCGTTGATTGTCTTAGTCTTCATATCATGCACTTTACTGCTTTATTTACTGTTTCTTTAATTTCCTGCATGATTTGTAGACTTATCATTTATTATCTTGAAATATTGTTGAGTTTCTGCTGGATTTATTTACTGGGATTGTCTCCATCACTGATGACAATTGCATGTCCCTCTTGTAGCAGAGGCAATGAGCTTGTAATCGGTGATTATCTTTGAACATCCCTCAGAGTCAACTCCTATCTAATACTACCATAGGTCCTTTTTGATATTTTGGATGTACATATGAATTGTACTTGTTGTTTCTTATTATATTTTAAGATATTTTGGTTGTGAGACTCGAGATACATGTATATGATGACTTGATCGTTGTATTGTACTGATTTCCACTTCCTGCATATACATGAAATCTATATTTGCAGGATTTCCATATTAGGATTGTCCCAACTCTTAGTCATTAATTGTTTAAGTTGTTTTAAATTGACTAACTTCCACTGAAATTAATTAAGACTTATTTATAATAAACAACAAAATCAATAAGAAACTAATGATCAAAGTACATGGAAAAGAGGCTGACTAGGCATGGGTTGACTTCACGAGGGATGACTGGGAGTCCACATAGGCTTAGGTCAGGCAGGGCCCAATTTGTAGGGCTGGGGCTGTCGTAATGGAATTAAGAATATCTAGTAATGTTGAGCAAACCCAACGACTCTTTTTGTCATTTTCATGTATTTTTAGGAGTTTTGGATTTTTTTTAATTCGTTCTTGTTGCCCATAGGTTTTAGACACACATGGCCGAGACGGTTGGGGTATGTGCCCTAACTTTTTCAATATTCGGATCATTGTTTCTATTTCTATTTTAGTTAATAAAATAGAGGATTTCATTTGATTTTCATTATTATAATTGGTTTACATGTTTACATTATAATAGGATCCTTGGATGTTAATTTACCGAAACATCCTAAAATGTCCATAGTTGGTCATTATATTTGGAACTATAATGAATTAAAACTAGTGTGTGTCTTAATTAATGATCATATGATGATCATGCATATAAAGATACGAATCAATATCGTGAATACCAGTTAGGGCTCAAGGTACTGGACCGACCCGCTATGTGAACACCACATGGATTAGGTCATATGCATTACTCATGATAGGTATATCATTTAGTTCTTTGACTTGAGATTACCAGAGGCTTCAAATTTGGATCATAGTGATTTGACCCAATCAAATGTTGTTTTTAACCGGACGATTATAAAAGTTACGATTAGTTACTATGTTAATAATGTATGAAGGTGTATATTAAAGATAAAATTTGTTCCTCTAGTTTAGATAGAGATATCAGTGGATCCCTCGATATATTAGACTAAAAATGGCTAAGTCCAAGTAAATTGATATGATCAATGTCACTTGGATGTTTTCAGTCTATCTAGAGATCTCGACTAGTACGATTAAACATTAAAGATGATTTTTTCGTGCCTTATGTTTAATCGAAGGATAGCGTAGGATAAAAGGATATGATATACACTAATGGTTAGGTTGTGTCAATTTTGATCTTCATGCAACTTGGGTAGTCATAATGCCTTGCTAGAGACTGCTTATGACTAGTGTACTAAAATAGTTTTGGTTCACTGCCAACGTTGCATGAACCTATTGGGTCGCACACAAAGAATAGTTTAAGGGATTTTGAATGACTCAGAACAATGAATTTTATATGATAAAATTCGTAATATAAAAGTCCTTATGATATGTCATATCAATACCACTTTAAGTAGGGATGTAATGATTATTCACTTACCTGACTTTATATAAGGGTTGTGTAAATAGGCGTGTTAAGTGTATTCGCATTATATGAGAAATTAGGGTTGGAATCTAATTTTCGTTTTTAGAAAATGAGTTAATTTTTCTGTCATTTTAGAGTTTTTAGGGAGAACAATTTTTTTTTTTTTTGTTCTTTTTCGAGCTAGCACTTGCATTCTCTACCGTCGTTTGTGTGTGTATTTCTGATAGAGGACATTCGTCTTTGGTAGCGTCTTAAACATTGATCAACATGGAGAAGCAAATTAACAATTGATGTACAGTTTACTTTTGTTAATTAATTCAATGGAATTCGAATTTGATCCTGTTGGGGTTTTGAAATCAAAATTTAAAATTTTCACTGCGTTTTGAACCTCAAAAACTCAACAGTGGTATTATAGCCTTCGGGTTCGTTTTCATTAGATCTATTGCATGTTTTCTTGAGATATATTTAAGATATATTGATGAGAGCACATCGTTAATATATGTATATGTGATATACTTGATTATGTGGTGATTATTGGCATGTTCTTAAACAACGTATAAGATGCATATATTCATGTTTTGTGTGCAAATAGTTTTGTTACCATGCTAGTGATATGCTTAGGTTAATTTGATTAACATATTTCGTTTTTGATTGAATCTTGTGCTCTATGATCCATACTGCTAATAGGTAGAATCTTTACTTTTTGTATATTGAGTCCGTATATGAAATCTCTATTTTTCGATATACATGTTTAGGTTAAATTATTTTAAAATTTCTTAAATTATGTGATTCCGAAGACAAATTAGAAACTAGTATGATTAGGTTCGATAAGAGTCGCAATTCATGATTCAAGTACATATTTTATATTGATATGGATACGAACCAAAATTGATTTTTGATGATATATCTCATTGTATTTATCTATTAATATTTATTTTATTTTCATATTCTTATTAGATAGGAGATAGACATCTAATCAGATAATACTTGTCACTCATATAAGACGGGAGATGTATGTATATATATAACAAATTCGAAGTTGATACGAATCCTATTAGACAGGGTTTCAATCATAATTGAGATAAGTTATTATTTTTTTAAATATCTTAAATTCTAATTGTATTAGGATACAATATTTATTTAGACATGGGCCCAAGTTAATTAAAAATAGTTTAATTAATTTAACCAAAATAAAGGTTAATTTGGTTAGTCGAATTGACTAAAATAATGATAAAATTTAGTCGAATTTCAATTTTCAAAATTGTAATCTGTTGTCTAAAAAAATAAAAACGGGGATGCTGCCCCATGTACCCCAGTCACCGCCACCCGTTGACTAGCCAATAGGACCGCCAATAGGACCGCCTTCTAACTAATCCTAATGCAAGAAAATTCGTTTATTGGTGAATTGTTTTTTTAATTTCCTAACTTGTTTAATTATTCTGCAAACATGAAAATATATGATATTTAATTATTTAACTCAAATCTCAAGAATCATAAACTTCATATAAAATCCCTCTTCAAAAAATGTAAGTTAAGTGTCATCCAATTTTGAACGCTTCTAAAGGCCTCGATCACATCAACATGGTTCTGCTTCCGCTGGGTGTATTGTGTTATCTTGGTGAGGCAAGCTAGGTAATGGTTACTCTATTGTTTGAAATGGTAAGACTTAATAAAGCTATCAAAATAGTTTTGGGCTTTAGGCACAAGATGAGATAAAACATGCTAAGACGTAAGATGTTACAATCTCATAAAAACAACTAAAAGTTACATATGATGTAATCAGTAACATATACCTACCTAAATAACCTAATTCAAAGTGTCATGCCTTAGCTGTCTTGGAATTTGGTGAAATATGGATTTTAGTCCCTTAAATTAACATTATGTTTTAGGAGGGTTGTTGATTTAGTGGGATTCTATTCCTCTATACTAATGTGAACTTTGCATAATCTTTGTTGTAGATTTATAGCCTCTTCAAATAACACAAATACCTTGTCAATGCGATCCATCCTTGAGATCGATAAGTTGTTTGGGACAAACTTTCTTGACTGGTTCAGGAAATCGAGAATTGTTCTCAAACATGAACGTAAGTTGTATGTCTTGGATGATCCTATTCATAAGGAACCACCAGCCAATGCCTCGAAAGATGTAAAGGATGCACATAGTAAGTATGCCAATGATTCAATGATGTTACATGCATTATGTTGGCTACTACGATTCCTGAACTTCAGAATGACATGGAACATATAAAAGCCTACGATATGGCTGCAATACTGAAAGAAATATTCCAATAGCAGGCAAGACAAGAAAGGTTTAAGACAGTCAAAAACCTACATTCTTGCAATATGGTTGAGGGTGCATTAGTTAGTCCTTATGTTCAAGACTATCAAAAACCAACATTCTTTTGAGGAGAAACCCTTAAATACACAAAGTCTCCCCCAGTGTACGTTAGATCACTACGATACGTGTCTGCATACATTTTCTGCTTTCCTGGGCCCCTTTAAGCCTATGGCAAATCTGTCGTACCTTCTCCGTGTGATCAACAACAACTTCAGGTCCTACCAATTCTTGGTCCTCTAACTCAACCCAACAAGATGGTGAGCTAGACGGTCTACTATATAAAGCCTCAAATAGCGCCATCTTAATGCTAACCTGATAACTATTGTTGTATGCAAACTCACACAATGGTAGGTACTCCTCTCAAGATCCGTTAAAGTTAAGTACACAAGCCCTGAGCATATGCTTGAGAATATGAATCAACCTCTCAGTCTACCCACCAGTTTAAGGGTGAAAGGCTGTGCTGAACTATATGCATGTACTATACTGCTCCTACATAATCCGCCACATACTGGACAACACATAACATCTCTATCTGCGTGATAGTCAATGGTACCCCATGTAGGCTGATAATCTCCCTCTCGATTAATATACTCAACTAATCAAATGTGTAATGAGCTGCAATTAATAAGAAATGGGCAGATTTCATCAATCTATCCACAATTACTCAGATATAATCATGTTGATGGGCCGTCCTTGACAATCCCTCGACAAAGTCCATGGCTATTTCTTCCCACTTCCATCGTAGAATGGGAAGCAGCTGTAATAATTCTCCAAGTCTACGATGCTCAGTCTTTACCTACTGGCAAATCCTATAATTCCTGATGAACTTTGATATGTCCGCCTTCATCCCAAACTACCAAAAATGTCTATGTCATGGTACATCTTAGTCCTGCCTGGATGAAGAGTGAACCGAGAATAGTGTGAATCATGAAGAATCTCATCTCTCAGCTCTACAACTGACGATATCCACAATCTGCCTCTAAATCTCAAACACTGATCCGTCGTCTCTTTCCAATTGACACAATCACCACTCTAAGCTAACTCATTAAACCTTAGGTAAATAATTTCAGTTATCTGACCCTCTGACATGCTTTGTGTAGACATTATCTGGAGCCTCATCTGTGCATAAATCATCATCCGAGTGTCTGCAGGAATATCCGACTAACTCATCATTGATGCTGCCTCGAGTAATTCATACTCATGCGTCATATGACATCTAACAACCTCGACGTTTCCAGCCGGTATCCTACTCAGCGCATCAGCAACTACATTGGCTTTTCCTAGGAGATACTCTAGAGAAAAGTCGTTGTCCTTCAGAAACTTCAAACATATACGCTGTCTCATGTTCAGCTCCTTATGTGTGAAGAGGTATTTCAAACTCTTATGATCAGTGTAGAGTGTGAATCTATCTCTAAAGAGACGATGTCTTCATATCTTCAAATCAAACACTACCGCTGCCAACTCTAAGTAATGAGTGGGATAATTCTTCTCATGGATCTTCAGCTGTTTAGATGCATAAGCCACCAAACCTTTGTCCTGCATTAATACACAACCTAAACCCGTATGAGAAGCATCTGTATATACCAAAAATCCTTTGCAGCCTCTGGCAATACCAACACTGGTGTGATAGTCAACAATCTCTTCAACTGAGCAAATGCCTCCTTATACTCCTCATACCAATTAAATACAACATCTTTCTGGGTTAGTCTGGTAATTGATGAAACGATCTTTGAGAAATCCTTTACGAACCTACGATAATATCCTGCTAACCCCAGAAAGTTATTGATCTTTGTGATTGATGTCAGTGCAAGCTAATCCATAATAACCTGAATCTTGGCCGGATCCACTGCAATACCTGCTACTCCAACAACATGATCTAAAAACTTGACCTCTAACAGCCAAAATTCACACTTGCTGAACTTGGCGTAAAGTCTGTGCTCCCTCAAAGTTTGCAACGTCTCTATGAGGTGCTGCTCGTGATCCTTTTAAAGTCCTTGAATATATCAATATATCATCGATGAAAATTATCATTAGGCGGTTAAGAAACGGTCTCATCACCCAATGCATTGGTCAAATAAAACGACATGACTCTAAACTGATAGTTTCCATATCTCGTGCTAAACTCTATCTTGGAGCTATCCTCATCCTTTATCCTAAGTTGATGATACCCTAATCTGCGGTCCATCTTAGAGAAAAATTGTGCTCCTCCCATCTGATCAAACAAATTGTCAATTCGAGGTAATGGATACTTGTTCCTGACTATGACCTTGTTCAACTATCTATAATCGATGCACAATATCAAAGTACCGTCTTTCTTTTTCACAAACATGAAATGTGCTCTCTATGTCGACACAGAAGGTGTGATGAATCCCTTTTATCCCAATCCTAAAACTAACTCAACTTCTCCAATTCTCTCGGAGCCATGCAGTACGATGGTATAGAAATAGGTTCGGTGCTTAGTACCAACTCAATAATGAAATCTATCTATCTTAGTGGTGGTAAACTAGGTAAGTCCTCTGGAAACACGTCAGGAAACTCACACACAATTGGAATCTCCTTAAGTCGGGTCCCTGACTGTCTGCTACTGTGTATAACGATACCAGAGTCTTCATATCTCTACTAATCGCAAGTCGACCTCTAGCCCTCGGCTCTTGGTGTGCTACCACTATATGTGAACATTGGACGCCCTGGAATCTCAAATATCACTGTCTTACTAAAACATTTAATATGAGCATGATATATAGCTAGCCAATCCATCCCTAACAACACGTCAAAGTTTAAGAACTCGGGAACTCTGAAGTATGCAGGTAACTCTACCCCGCCTATCTCTACTGCATATCCCTCAACAAGACAATTAGGGTAAGCTCTATCCCTGACTGCAGTACTCAAAATCAAATGTACATTAACTCTAATATGATGCCTATCATGCAACCTGAAATGAAAGATACTGTAAAACCCAAATCAAATAAGTCATATAATTTCTACCACAAATAGAAACTATAATGACTTGTTACCTTAAGCTGGTGATTAGTGTTAATCTAAATCGTAATTAACCTGAGTTAGGCTCGTGGTTAAATCCAGTGTACCTCGATTAGCGTGTGCGTGTGTTTGTATGATGATTTGCGTTTGTTTGGAATGTTTAAAGAAATTTGATAGGTTGTAGAATAATATACGATTTATATACAAGCCTATAATTGGAAAATACATAATAAACAATGAATTATTGGTACACCAAGTGCGATGAGTGGGTTGTGGAATGAATGTGTACACCCGAGAATACTCGTAGGCATGTTTAGTGAATTTATTGGCGAGAAAATACACAAGATATATATATATATATATATTGTATATTTTGGATATATACATATATTAGAAATTATAAAAGTTAGTTTGAATTATATGGATCGTCGGATCGCATCGAGAGGAACATAAGTGTTTGATGGTGTTAAAGTTTGTGTCACTTTAGGGAGCGTCATTTTAATACATCAACCACTTGATCGGTCTCGAGATAGTGCGATGCGTATCTCGAGAAAAACCCATATACTTAGACTAAAACCTCATACTTATCTTTTTCAAATCGATCGAAAGTGAGAGAGGAGGGTTGATGGTTTGATTGTTGATTCTAGGAATTCATTCAGGGAGTGAATTCAATGTAGATTGAGGAGCTTAAACGAAATAAAAGCCAGAGATCATCACTTTGGTAAGTTTAGTTTTTGTATTTTTTGAAGTTCAATTTGATGGTGATGACAAAATCTCAATGAATTATGCTGTTCGATCATTGGAAATAGTTTGTTACCTCACTAAAGGTCCTCCCTGATGAAGTTCGGGAGTGCATACTGTTGGTTGGTGAATTTATGGATGGAACAGTGGCCGATGCCCTGTGTTCTATTATGACAGTATAGGGTTGAACGCGCTCCACCTAGTAGAGGATCGCGCTCCCTTCATCAGTTGTGATGAGCTCAACTGTTGGAGCGTACTCCACCCACTAAGAGAGCGCGCTCCCAACCTAGAAAACAACAAATAAGTTGATTTTTGGTTAAGATTTCTTGAAGACTTAGGGACTAAACTAGGGGTTTTAAATATAGGATACTAGACCTATATTGATTACAAATGCTCTATGGTTGGTGTTGGATCCCCAGGAAAGCTTAGGTGCCCAAAAAGTTAGGAATTTGGAACAGAAACTTAGACCGAGGTAAGTACGAATTTGCTTATTTATCAATGTTACCTGGCTATCTTAATATATGTAGTTCATGTAGTTTATGGATTGAAATGGGGGCTATGTACATTTTGATGTTTTTAATTAAATGAAAAACGGTGTCTAATGTGATTCGCAAGAGTAACTCCTAAGGACTGAGACCAGGTTGTATAGGATGCGGGGCTGATCTCCTGATCTATACGTAACTCCTACTCAGTTAGATAGGTTGCGTGGGTTATATATTCACTAGAGGGTTTCAGATAGAACCATTGAGCATAAATGGATTGGCTAGACATCACATCGACCAATTTGTTGGTCTAGCAATCGCATTAATTGCATTAGTGGGCAATCAGCCATAGTTTTATAAATAAAATGGGGATCATAGTGTAATAGTCATTAACAGTTTGCTTTGCATCCATTATCTATTGAATTATATGCTTTCCATATCTTATTAGTTAACATTGGTGCATATTTTTATTGCATAATGTTCTTGATTATTATATGGAATGTTGATAGCTATGTGAATCCTTACTTACTGAGAAAGTTGGAGCACTCACCCTAAAATTTAATATTTCAGGTTCGCAACTTAGCACTTCAGCAAATGACAAGGAGAAGATTTAGGTGTCTTGTTATTTTCTCTATGATGTAATGAACCTTCTTGTACCTATATACACTGTTTGATATATTTTGTTGTATATAAACAGGGCTGGGAAGTTTGAAATCAAGGTTTTAGGTTTTGATAAACTTTGTATTATGTATATTGTTTATATATTGAAAAAGTTTTAATTTTCCGCTGCGTATACTTTGTATTGTTTATTCGATAGTAATATACAGGTTGAGTTTATCAGGTATAGACCAAGAGGCTGCTGTCTCTAGTTAAGTCTGGCTAGGTTATCGAGGCTTAATTAAGGTTTCAGGGTGAGTATCGCCCTAATTGGGATATGGGATGCTACAAAAATCGTACCCTAAATGAGTCCTCATGTGGTGTCAGCATTTGGCTGTGCTACCATGTGTACTCCCTTTTGACTATTCGATGGAAACACTGTTGCTGTATGTGGACAATTTCTAATCATATGCCCAACCTGACTACACCTGAAGCAAGTAATCAGCTACGCTGACTCTGTGCTTGATCCTGAACCTATGCTTGTCTCTGTCCTATCTCCGAAATTGTATACATCCTCAAAATCATCTCGCACTAGATCCCCAAAAACCTGCCTCAAATAGCCGTATGTGTCTCTGTAGCTCATCACCGACTCGTCAGCTCCCTATCTATGATTCATGAACTCTTTCCTCGACTTCTTCACCACTGCAGGTGGGAAGTACAACTGATAGAACTTCTTCTTAAATGCATCCCAAGACTTAAAATCATGATAAGAAGCTATAGCCGCACACCACCAAACATCGCATCTCTTTGTAGTGTATAAGACGAAATATGAGCCCGAAGTCTGTCCTTGATCCTCAAGACTCTATGTAGCTTCTCTTGAGACAATACCCACTTCTCAATCTTTTCAAAGTCTCGTTGTCCATCGAAGTATACTAGCTTCAGTCTGATGAAACCCTTCACCAACTAAACCTCTACTATCGAGCTAGAAGATGTAGTAGTAGGAAAGGATGTATCAATTGTCTCTATGGCTGGTGCTGCCACTACCAGTACAATCTGTACTACCGGAACTATTACAATCTCTTATCTTGCGTCGATCTGCCATCATGCTCTGCAAGTTGACAATGTTCATGACACCAACAACTAGGTAGATAAAGCATATATATACATATAGAAACTAACATGTACATATAAGAAATCCCATCTCACTTTCTCTCATTTCCTAATTAATGGTTTATAGGCAAAGATCATCTGGTTTTCCACAACTAAAATTTATGTTTTATATAAATTTGTTTTTAAAATTGGCTCTATTACAAACTGTGATGTTGGTATCATAATTTCATACAAATTTATAATCTGTCCCTAAGTATCTAGAGCTAAGGCTCTGATACCAACTGTGACGACCCCTTCTCAAATTAGGACACTGCCTAGCCTGATCTGATCATTAAGCCCTAATTCACCACGTAGGACTTAATAACAAATTAGTCAGCCTTTTCAAAACCTTTTTACTTACAAATTAATTTTTCATATTAATAATTTCTTATCTCATGTCAATTAATAAATCAGAGTTAATTAAATTTTTTAAAACTTAAAGATTGTTCTGTGGAAGTCTTAACAAATTAGCGAAAGCTTTTAACACAATTCCAAAGAATGTAGGAAACTAGGAAAACAAGATCACATGCAGACTTATATATATATATGTATATAACAAAATGATGATAATAGTATATCAACATGTATCTGGTCAGGGTAATATCTCTCATCCCATACATAAAACCCCTAAAATATATGAAAGACATATATAGAAGTCATACAACATAATCAAAAACCTACAAAATCAGATGTAGCTGCACCTCGCTGGCTAAGAGGTAGTCGCCGATCTTCTCCTTGCCAGGTCTGCTCCTCGATGGATCTGCACCCACCGTCATAAAAAGAGCACTGAAAATTAGAAAATAACACTGAGAGACATTTGTTAATATTACCAAATATACAACAAATATCTGAAAGCATAATAGTAGCAACTATGCTAAAAAAGAATCATATTATAAGATGCTCTAGTTAAACAAAATGAAACTGACACTCGGCTAAGCAGTAATGATCTAGGGCCGATTGACTATGAAATTAAATCACATCAACTCTTGTTCCACTATTTAGGGCGTAGATATATTCATGATTTGCCTTTTCTACATTTACATAAATATTCACAAGTGCCCCTCACATGTGAAGTATACTTGTTGACAACCTCAGGTCCCATACTCCGTGTGTCGCATAAGCTAGTGGTGAGATCCCGACAACTCCAGAAATCTAGTGACCCCGTGTGCCACACCCATCTCTATATTGGTCTTAGATACAATAACTACTTTCATGAACTAAGAAATGACATGGTTTGGGAATCCAACAAAGTAATTGCATATCTAATGCACAAAGGGAAATAGATTTACAATACCACCAGACACCTACCTAATAGCATGCTATTTCCTTTGACAAATATCTTAACAATAAAAAATGACATAGCACATGATTTAGAGTCAATGAAACTATTAACCAACAATCAATGCCACGATCAATAAACTCATAAAAATGAGTAAGAACAACAAAGTCATGACATTTAGAGTACAATAGGAAAATCAGTCTAAATGACTGAAAATGAATAACAAAATAGGAATGAATTGTACATAGATATCTCAATCAGTTTACTTACAATCCACGCAAAGTCCCTAAGCTAACAAAATGAGGCTCGTTTGATCTCTCATCTCAACACCTAAACATAAGTAGAAGTGACTTAATAATCTAAACATATACAATATACTAAGCATACACTACAAAAAACCTAACATATGCTTCGACCACATTGCCTCAGTCATGGCATATATCTCGATATAGGTCCCACATCACCAGTCAACAATCCTGATTAAGGAAATTAAAGTAGAATTATGAATTTGGGCTGTGACATCAAGGAGTTGACAAATTTGGGATTCATTCACCCTAGCATGTCTCATTGGAGCGCTCCAATGTTGTTTGTAAAGACGAAAGATGGAAGTTTGAGACTTTGGATTGACTATATACAGATTAATCGGGTTACAGTTAAGAACAAGTATCCACTTCCTCACATTGATGATTTGTTTGATCAGATGAGAGGTGCCATATGGATTTCCAAGATTGAATTGATGTTAGGATACCATCAACTCAGAATCAGGGATGAAGTCAGAGAAAAGACTGCATTCAGCACACGATACGATCATTATGAGTTTGTTATCATGCCTTTTGGACTAACAAACGTGGTGACGATGTTTATGGACTTGATACACCAGGTGTTGAAATAGTACTTGGACCAATTCGTGATCGTATTCGTATATGATATATTGATATACTATAAGACTCGTGAGGATCAATAGGGTCATCTCAGGACAATTATATAGATGTTGAGAGATTATCTACTTTATGTTAAGTTTAGCAAGTGTGAGTTCTTGTTATTGGAAGTTCAATTTTTGGGACATGTAGTTAGAGTTAGTGGAGTGTCAGTGGATCTGTCGTCAAGGCAATGATTAATTGGCCTATACCATAGCCAGTAACAAACATACGCAGCTTTCTATGACTAGAAGGGTATTACCAGAGATTCATGCCCGACTTCTTTAAGATTATGTCACCGAGGATGAGGTTGACCCAGAAGGTTGTAAAATTTGTCTGGAATGAAAAATGCAAGGAGGCATTCAGGATATTGAAAGAGAGATTGACTAAAACATCAGTTTTGGTATTGTTAGAGTCAGGGAAGGGCATGGTGGTTAATTCTGATGCATCACATGTCAAATTGAGGTGTGTTCTAATGTAGGGAGACATATTATTACGTATGCATCCAGGCAGTTGAAGATTCATGAGAAAAACTACCCAGTACACGACTTAGAGTTGGCGGCAATAGTTTTGCACTAAAGATATATCGATACTACCTGTATGGATAGAGATTCACCTTGTTTACTGATCACAAGAGTTTGAAATACCTCTTCACACATAAGGAACTGAATATGAGACGTCACTAATGGTTAGGATTCCTAAAGGATTATGACTTCTTCTTGGAGTATCATTCGGGGAAAGCGAATGTAGTGGCAGACGCGTTGAGCTGAGGTGAATGCAGTGGAAGATGCATTGGGCTGAGTAAGACCACACGTAGAGGTGGTTGTATGCCAGATGACTTATGAGTTTGCACTCCTCGAGGCGGCGGATATGATGAGTACATGGGATGCTCCAACTACTACCGTGAAATACGTTTGTGGACAATTAAGGACACTGTAGGTCTCTATTTAGAGTGTTTTAGAGGGTTAGTAAAAAAAAGAGTTATACTAAAGATTTCTTAAGTTAGCTCAAAGTTCTGATCACCAAGAGTGGAGTAAGTCAGCGGATTCGTGTTTGAGATACAACGTAGCATCCCCTATCCTAATTAGGGCGATACTCGGTGTAACGACCTGTTACCTAAAGCTGGTGATTTATACTAATCCAAATTCTAATTAATTTGAGTTGAGCTCGTGGTTAAGTCTAGTGTACCTCGATTAGTGTGTGAATGTGTTTACATGATGATTTGTGTTTGTATGGATTGTTTAATGAATTTTTATAGGTTGTAGTATAATAATGGATTTATATACAAGCCTATAATCATAATACATAATAAACAATAAATAGCTAATACACCAAGTGCGATGAGGGGGTCGTGGAATGAATGTACACACCCGAGAATACTTATAGGTGTCAGACCCTACATAATTAGGGCATCTGACCGGTCTAGATTACCTTAATCCCCTGATAATCTAATAGCCTTAACCTCTATTTCAATAAATAATTAAGATTAAGATTGTATACTCATTAATTATAAAACTTTATTAACTACAAAAGATTCTAAAGTGAATCTTAAACCTCAAAGTTTCGTAAAAAAATTAATTATATAATCCTCAAAGTTCATTTATATTAACTACATTATCGTCAAGATTTCATACAAATTTTTCGACAACATCTCCTATGTTTATTAGCCTACACCGAAAATCCCGACCTTTAAAAATCTTCAACAAAACCTGCCCAGCTTTAAGGAAATGCCGAAGGACTCACAATCCACCCATAACAATATATATTAAATCAACTTAATATATATTCATTCTAACCTGATTTAAAAGATTAAAGACCTTAAAATAACATTACATTCGCTTCACAATAATCTCAGTTCGTCTCAAAATCGTTCCAACCATTCTAAATGATATCTTATTCACACCGAACCCAAAAACTCATTTATACAATATATTATGTTAAAAAACAATACATACAGAGAGAGAAAGGAATTATCAAGTCACAGTTAATCTGACAACTTTTCCTTTCCTTTGTCGTTGTTCGCACTTGTGATTACCAAATTATAGAAATTCGATAATGTCAGATAAGTAAATCTCACACTATCCAGTACACCTGTAGTAACCGAATGCATTGTATTTCAAGAATTTAAACAAACAATAATATCGCAAGGAATCATAAATATACAAGTATGAAATCCATCCTATTTCTGTTGACTGACCATAATTAGAATATGTATTTCCAAAAGCGGTGTGTAAACAATAATAAAAATTCATGAGTTTGAGAGGAAGTCCCTCAGGAAGCCACGCCCTCAACTCTCTATAGAGTATGATCCTGGCCAGCATCATTAAAACAACCCATCCTAAACGAGTGTCTACCACGATCAGTGACTCCAGCCGCAGAGCACCACAGTGTTCGTCCCACCATACATATATCCAATGAACACAATGGGACCCCCAAAGACCTCACTCTCGTTTCCGTGAATGCATGACCAACAAAAATGCAGTGATAAGTCGTGCATGCAATTATAATCGTGAAATACTCATAAAATGTAAAGGTTACAATGGGATTTACTTAACCTTACAAACATGCAACTTCGAGCTTAATTTTTGGGGTTCCCGGAGCGTCAGATCACCTTAAAAATGCTTCCAATAGCTTCCTTGCATATCCATTTACATTATGGGTCAAGCTTCAAGTGAAATCGTATCACGAAACCCAATGAAAACTGCGATCAAAGTATGCTTGAGAACAGTTTCCAAAAATATTAATTTATATAGCTGTTTCAACTATGTTTCAACTAGCCAACTTGGGGTAGCTTTTTAATCTTTAAAACCTCAATATTTGTCATGATGACTTAAAAGGAACTTGTAGTACTCATGTCCTACTTTCCATAGGCAAATTTATTTATTTTGAAATGAAAAACTTCTCAAAATCAACATTTTTGCAATTCAATCCTCAAAACTCGACAACAAACACCACGAAACCACTTGATACCAACACCAAAATATTTCTATAGCCCATGGAGTCAAATTGAATAAAAACCAATAATCAATTCATCCAGAAACCCAGTGTAAATCAATATCAACTGTAACAACATCTCCAAAATAGTTATCAACTGATTCGCATTAGTTCAATTCACCAAAACCCTAACCCAAATCAATAGGATTTATTCTAAATAGATCTAAATCAACCCAATATACCAATGAACAACAATCCCTACCAATTTCTATGAAAACCCCTCGAAAGAAATTGAAAAATCATGAGAATTCAAATTGAATTATGGATAAATTTCCGACATAAAGAATTTACCAAATTGCAAGCCAAATACTTCGGTTCCACCATGAAAAATTTGCTCGAACTAATCATCTTGTGACGCTCTACAGTGTTGCAGAAAGAAACTGGGTGGAAATCGAACGTAGGGAGCTCCGTAAGTTAGAAATCGAGGTGAGAGGGTTAGAGAATGAACGACTTGATCGTTTTGTTAAAATCAAACAAAATGTTTGATTTTTATTTGGTTTATATATATGTATATGTATATATATAAACCCTCAGGTGCTTGTCAGTAGCTTAATTTCTTTTTATTTATTAATTCTCAAAATCTCTATTTTGACGTGTTTTGGCTTCCAATGCCCATTTTTGATAGAATCAGTGGGTATTAATGAATTGACTACACAACACATTGACCAATGTGTTGGTCTACCAATCGCATTAATGAGGTCAGTGGGTAATCGACCATAGTTTTACTAATAAAATAGAAATCATAGTGTAATAGTTAATGACAGTATGACTTGCATCCGTTATTTATTGAATTATATGCTTTTCATAATCCTGTAGTTAACATTAGTGCATATTGTTATTGCATAATGTCCTTAATTATTAAATGGAATGTTGATGGCTTTGTCAATCTTACTAAGCAAGTTGGAGCACTCACCCTAAATTTAATATTTCAGGTTCGCAACCTAGTGCTTCAGTGAAGGGTAAGGAGAAGATTTAGAAGTCTTGTTATCTTCTATATGATGTAATGAGCCTTCTAGTACATATATACAGTGTTTGGTATATTTTGTTCTATATAAACATGGTTGTGAGATTTATAATCGAGATTTTGGGTTTTGATAAACTTTGTATTACTTTATATTGTTCATATATAAAAAAGTTTAAATTTTCCGCTGCGTATATTTTGTATTGTTTATTCGATATCAATACACAAGTTGAGTTTATCAGGTACGGACGGAGAGGCTGCTTGCTCTAGTTAAGTCTGGTTAGGTTACCGAGGCTTAATTAGAGTTTTAGGCTGAATATCGCCCTAATCGGGATAATGGAATCTATAGCTTGGTATCAGAGCCTAATGTTTATCGCCTTTGAATTGCGTGGTAACTTTAATATACTTTGGTGTCATAGACAAGGCTTTGACCTCAATTTCTTTTTTGAATTGTTTTCGAAGTAAGTGATAGCATAATCCTTTGTAACGAAACCTAAGTTTATTGAGTTCGAGAATTGTCTCAAGTTATGAATAAGCTTACGTTATGATAAGCAATTTTTATCGTGTTTTCAAGGGGAAATGAAAATGAAAACATTATTATACGTTATTTTGTTGCACATATTGTTATTTACTATATAGATATGATTTCATTGTTTTCTCTAAATGTTACCCTAATGATCTTATCTCTATTTTGACTTTAGAATCTAACCATGGATCAAGGAGAAAGTTCACAGAGATCTGGACCTTAGGGTAGTAGGGAGACTGAGGATCAATGAAAATCTAGAATAGAGCAGCAAACGAAGTAACTTACGAAGTCTCAAATGAAACTTATGGCTATGCTGGTGGCTTAGATGGTACCACTAGTACAACGACCCGAGACACAACCTGTGACTAGTCCTGAGGTTAGCAAAGCTGAGGGAGGAGATGGGATAGTAGTAGCTCTAGCCCAACTAGTATTGCCACATATTCAAGTGCCGAAAACAGCTGCGATTGTGCCAGTAGATTTTGAGAAGGCTACATTTCTCAATTATGTAAGGAATTTATGAAATACGATATTATGAGATTCGATGGCACAATTGAGGAAGCAATAACGAGACCTGAATATTAGAGATGGAGCAACGATTCGTTGCTGTAGATGTTGAGGACCAATTTAAGGCTAAACTTGTCCCATTTTTGTTGATAGATTTTGCACTAAAGTGGTAGAATTCCATAGAGAGAGAGAGGGGAAGACTATCACCATTTGGCCACAGTTTTGGACTATATTCTACATGCAGTATTTTTCGAAATCAGTCAAGAACAGGAAGAAGACTGAGTTTATTCAACAAAAATAGGGAGCTATGCTTGTTTGGGAGTATAAGAGGAGGTTTACTGAGTTGAGTGAATTTGTTTCTGAGATGGTAGAGTTAGAGGAAAAAATAGATTTGTTCCTTGGTGGGCTAAATTATGAGATTAAAGTTGTGGTTTCCTTTCATCCTCGCACTAGTTATGCTTTTATATTCGACAGTGCGATGGAAGTTGAAGCAGTTATTCTATCCAGACCTTTTGGAACAGTACTTATGCCACCATTAGTACTACGGTTCCTTGGAAGTAAGATAATTTAGGAATTTGCTTCTTTTTGGTTAAAGAAGAGCCAGAGGAGTGTAGCTGAAGTAGCTATATAGTCAAGGTTTGTAGGGATGACCTTTGTTAGTGCACCGATTCCACCAATTTCTCTGGCTTCTGTAGCCAAACCACATTTGCCACTACCTCAATCTAGAGGTAAGGGCTAGGGAAGAGCACAGTCATCACAGAAACCGAGTGGATTCAAGTTTCTTAGGCCCATAGTTTTCATCAGAGGGATTCGACGATATACTATCGATGTAGGTAGATGGGGCATACTCAAATAGAGTGTTCTATGCCACCGACCACATCAGTGGGCATTACAACATCACCTACACGAGGGTAGACTCATGTAGTGACTGAAACAAATCCATAGGCTAATAGGAGGCTTGTGGAAGGTATATTAAACATTTATGGTTGAGATATGCATGTTTTAACTCATGCTAGTTCTAAATTTTTGTTTATTGCTGGTGCAATGGTTGATGACTTGAAATTGAAACCTATTAGAGCCTATACATTGTTGATTTTGAGCATAACAATGAATGAGAAAGTTTATCCTAACTTGATCTTTGAGGGATGTGTAGTTAAAATTGGGGAGAATGAATTCCCAATTGATTTGAGGGTAATGGAGTTTCTGGAGTATAATGCACTACTAGGGATGGATTGGTTATCAATATACCGTGCCAGTATTGACTATTTCCATAAGAAAGTAATCTTTTAGATTTTCAACCTTTCTAAAATTATAGTCTATAAAGGCTATAATCCTTTACGATTTGCAACTAGTAGAAGGGAAACTACTCCTCGAGATTTAGAAGTTATGGCGGGAGTTGCCACATTTAGAGAGCCTAGTGAGGAACTTTAAGTTGGTGAGATACTTGTGGTTTGTGAATTTCCAGAAATCTTTCAATCTGACTTGTCTGGACTTCCACCGCCACGTGTCATTGACTTCATCATCGATCTTATTCATGGTACCAAACCTATATCTATTCCTCCGTACCGTATGACATCGAAGGAATTACGTGAGTTGCAGACTGAGCTTGAGGAGTTGCTACAAAAAAGGTTTATCCATCCTAGTATGTCACCATAAAGAGCACCGATTCTTTTTGTGAAGAAAAAATGATGAAACCCTACGTTTGTGCATTGATTATAGATAACTTAATCGAGTAACTATCAGGAACAAATACCCATTGCCTAGGATCGATGATTTGTTTGATCAATTAAATGATTTGAGGTCTGGTTATCATCAACTTAGGATCAAGGATGAGGATATCTCAAAGACGGCTTTTAGTACTCGTTATGGGCACTTCGAGTTTACAGTGATACCGTTTAGGCTAACGAATGCTCCTGCTATGTTCATGGACTTGATGCATAGGGTGTTCAAACCCTATCTTGACCAGTTTATCATCGTATTTATCGATGATATTTTGATCTATTTAAAGACTGAGGAAGAGCATTTGCACTACCTCAGAGTCACATTGCAGAGTATGAATGATAATCAATTGTATGCCAAGTTCAGTAAGTGCGAATTATGATCTTCAAAGGTTAAATTTTTTAGACAGGTGGTTATTGGTATATTCGGTGATCCAGCGAAGGTTGAGGCAATCAGAGATTGGCCTACTCCTACCACAATGTCAAAAGATCAAAGTTTTTTTAGGGTTAGCAGGTTATTAAAGACAGTTTGTTAATGGCTTCTCTCGTATCGCTCTACCAATGACTCGGCTAACACAGAAAGATGTTGACTTTATTTGGTCAGATGAGTTCAAGGCTGCCTTTAAAAGTTTGAAGGATAGCTTGACTATGATACCTATTTTTACATTACCTAAATTGGGAAAAAGTTAATGATTTGTACTGTTGTTTCTCATTCAGGCTTGGGCTGTATGCGGATGTAGGAAGGCCGGGTTGTAGCTTATACTTCAAGGTAACTCAAGATTCATGAAAGAGATTATCCAGTTCATGATTTTAAGCTAGCTGAAGTTGTTTTTGCCTTGAAGATTTGGAGGCACTACTTGTACGGTAAGAAGTTTACAGTATTTTTCAGATCATAAGAGTTTGAAATACTTGTTTACTCAGAGTAAACTGAATATGAGCCAGCGTAGATGGCTTGAGTTCTTCAAGGATTATGATTTCACTCTGGATTACTATCCAAGCAAAGCAAATGTGGTCGCTGATACCTTGAGTAGGAGAAGAACATGTAAAGAGAACGTAGCTATTGTTAGAGCTTTTTGGTTTAAATTTCTTGAGGAAGCTTCAGTGATGATGATTCGTGAAAGTCCAGCTGGCACATCATCAACTGAAAGAGCTAATTCCAGAGCTACTAATCTGTTCGTTTGTCCTTAGATTCGAGCTGAATTGAAGATGATTCAGCGGGTGGTTAATTGTCAAAAAACTGATTAGGATTGCATAGCGTTAGAGGTTAGCAGCTATTGTATATTATCCTGATTGGTCAATTTCTAATGATGGTACATTACCGTTCATGGATAGATTGCGAATTATGGCTCAGGATCAGTTGAGGCAGGAGTTGCCACGGTAGTCTCATAGATCACTCTACTCTATTCATCTAGGTAACACTAAGATATATCGCGATATGAGGCGTGTTTATTGGTGGCCTGGGATGAAGATTGATATTACTGAGTTTCTAAGGAGGTGTGAGATTTCTTAGCAAGTTAAGTCTGAGCAAAGGAAACCTGGAGGGTTATTACATTCACTGCATATTTCTGAGTGTAAATAGGAACATATATTAATGAATTTACTTCCAATCTACCTCTGAGTCAGTGTAAGCACGATGAAGTATGAATTGTAGTTGACATATTGACGAAGTCTGCGCATTTCTTGCCAGTTTCCATGCCACATCCTCTTGACCGATTATGTGAGGTATACGTACGTGAGTTGTTAAGATTTCATGGAGTTCTAGTGTCAATTGCTTTAGATAAAGATTCGAGGTTCACATCTAGATTGTGGAGTGAATTGCAGAGATAATAGGGAACTGTTCTTAACCTCAGTACAACATACCATCTGT
This sequence comes from Stephania cephalantha, assembly GCA_039657325.1. Taxonomy (NCBI): domain Eukaryota; kingdom Viridiplantae; phylum Streptophyta; class Magnoliopsida; order Ranunculales; family Menispermaceae; genus Stephania; species Stephania cephalantha. Next base: position 7,436,736 of record CM077573.1, on the reverse strand, counting down.
GGATTGACGAACAGACTGAGCGTTTAATATTGGTGTTAGAGGATATGCTTCGAGCTTGTGTCTTGGAGTCTAGTGGTAACTGGGAGAAATATATTTCCCTGTATGAGTTCTACTATAATAATAGTTGTCCGGCTAGCATAGGAATGACTCCTTTTGAAGCTCTGTATGGTCGACCTTCTCGCTCACCTGCGTGTTGGATAGAGGTTAGAGATAGAGTATTGTTGAGGCCAGAGTTGATTCAGGACTACATAGAGAGAATACATTAGATTCGCTAGCGTTTAACTACAACACAGTTAAGACAGAAGAGATACATCAACAAACATCATAGGTTTTTTGGAGTTTTGAAAGGATGATTTTGTCTTATTGAAAGTCTCACCTATGAAAGGATTGTATAAATTTAGGTTGTGAGGAAAGCTAGCTCCAATGTACATTAGGTCATTCTGAGTACAGGAAAGGATTGGTCCTGTTGCTTACAGGTTAGAGTTACGTCCTCAGCTAGCCATAGTTCACAATGTCTTCCACATGTCTATGATTCACAAAACAGAGACTCAGTTCACTCCAAGGATTGATTGGAATGAATCTGATCTTCAGGAAGAATAATCTTATCACGAGCAGTCGATTCAAATACTTGATCGTAAGATTCAAAGGCTGAGAACCAAAGAGATTCCTTTGGTTAAGGTGAAATGGTAGTTTCATAAGGATAAAGAACTAACCTGAGAGCGGGAGTCCTATATGAAGGAGTAGTTCCCATTTTTTTTTTTGAAACTACATGTAACTTTACATTTACTTTAACTTTAAGGACAAAATTGCTATAAATTGGGGAGACTGTAATAACATATTACCTTAAGCTGGTGATTAGTACAAATACAAATCCAAATGTTTGCATGATGATTTATGTGTGTAAGGATTGTTTAATGAATTTTATAGGTTGTATTATAATAGTGGATTTATATACAAGCCTATAATCGGAAAATACATAATAAACAATAAATAGCCAGTACATCAAGTGCAATAAGGAGGTCGTGGAATGAAGGTACACACCCGAGAATACTCATAGGCATGTTCAGTGAATTTATTGGTGAGAAAATACATGAGATACATATATGTTTATATATATTGGAAACATATATATATATATATACCAAAAACTATAAGATTGGTTTGAGTTATGTGGATCATCGGCTAGCTTCGAGAGGAGTGAAAGTATTAATGGTGTCGACACATGTGTCACTTTAAGGAGTGTCATGTTAGCACATCAATCATTGAATCATTCTCGAGATAAAGCGATGCATATCTCGAGGAAAATCCATATATTTAAACTAAAACCTCATGTTTATCATCTCATTTGATTGATCGAGTAAGAGTGAAAGCAACTTAGGGTTTTGATTCTGATTATATGGAACAATCAGGGAGTTGATTCATTGTGAATTGAAGAGCTTAAACTGGTTGAAGCCATAGATTTTCACTTTGATAAGTTAGTTTTTATGTTTGTTGAAGTTTAATTCAATGGTAGTGATGATATCTCTGTAAATTGTGTTGTTTGTTGATTGGAAATTGTTTATTACCTCATTAGGGTCCTCCTTGATGAATTTTGGGAGTATTTACTATTGTTTGATGGATTTGTGGATGGAACAGTGGGTGCTGCCCTGTTTATTGTCAAAATAGTACAGGGTGGAGCGCGCTCCACCTAGCAAAGGAGCGCGCTCCCTTCATCAGTGAGGATGAACTCAGCTGCTGAAGCGCACTCCACCTACTGAGGAAACATGTTTCCACCTTAGAAAACAACAGTACTACAGTAATTTTATTAGGATTTCTTGAGGCCTTATAGACTTAACTAGGGTTTCTAAATATAAGGTATTGGACCTAAATTGATCACAAATGGTTCACGATAGCTGTTGGATCCCCGGGAAAGCTTGAGTGCCAGGAAAGTTAGGAATTTGGAACGAAAACCTAGACCGAGGTAAGTACAGGTTTGCTTATTTATCGATGTTGCCTAGCTATATTAGTGTATATAGTTCATGTAGTTTATGAAATTAAATGGGGGACTATGTACACTGTGATGTTTTTAATTAAACAAAAAAATGTGTTTAATGTGATCCATGAGAGCAACTCCTGAAACTAAGACCAGGTTGTATAGAATGCTGGGATGATCTCTGGTCTATACGTAACTTTTACTCAGTTAGATAGGTTGCGTGGGTTATATATTCACTAGAGGGTTTTAGATAGAACCATTGGGCATTAATGGATTAACAAGACAACACATCGGCCAATATGTTGGTCTAGCAATCGCATTAATGGGGTCAATGGGTAATCGACCCTTGTTTTACTAATAAAATGGGAATAAGAGTGTAATAGTCAATGACAATATGACTTGCATTCCTTATTTATTGAATTATATGCTTTTCATAATCCTGTAGTTAACATTAGAGCATATTGTTATTGCATAATGTCCTTGATTATTATATAGAATGTTGATGGCTTTGTGAATCCTTACTAACTGAGCAAGTTGGAGCGCTCACTCTAAATTTACTATTTCAGGTTCGCAACATAGCGCTTCAGCGAATGGCAAGGAGAAGATTTAGGTGTCTTGTTATCTTCTCTACGATGTAATAAGCCTTCTAGTACATATATACATTGTTTGGTATATTTCGTTATATATAAACAGGGTTGGGAGGTTTATAATTGAGATTTTGGGTTTTGATAAACTCTGTATTACTATATATTGTTTATATATCGAAAAAGTTTTAATTTCTCGTTGCGTATATTTTGTATTGTTTATTCGATATCGATACACAGGTTGACTTTATTAGGTAAAGACGGAGAGGTTGTTGGCTCTAGTTAAGTCTGGCTGGGTTACCGGGGCTTAATTAGGGTTTCAGGCCGAGTATCACCCTAATCGGGATAGGGGATTCTATACTTGGCCTGAAATCCTAATTAAGCCCCGCTAACCCGGCCATACTTAACTAGAGCCAATAACCTCTTTGTTTATACCTGATAAAATCAACATGTATATCAATATCGAATAAATAATACAAAATATACGTAGCAAAAAATTAAAACTTTTCAATACTTAACAATATACAAAAATACAGAGTTTATCAAATCCCAAAACCTCATTTATAAACCTCCCAACCTTGTTTATACAAAAAAAACTCAAACAGTATATGTGTATACAGGAAGGCTCACTACATCGTAAATAAAATATAAAGACTCTTAAATCATCTCTTTGCCCTTTGCTGAAGCGCTAGCCTGCGATACTGAAATGTTAAATTTAGGGTGAGCGCTCCAACTTATTCAGTAAGTAAGAATTCACATAGCCATCAACATTCCATTTAATAATAAAAAACATTATGCAATAATAATATGCACCAATGTGACTAACGGGAATATGAAAAGCATATAATTAAATAAATAATAGATGCAAGCCCATCTATCAATGACTATAATACTATGATTCCCATTTTATTTATAAAACTAAGGTCGATTACCCACCAACACCATTAATGCGATTGCTAGACCAACACATTGGCCAATGTACTGTCTAGTCAATCCATTAATGTCCAATGGTTCTATCCAAAACCCTATAGTGAGTATGTAATGCACACAACTTATCTAATTGAGTATGAAATTACATATAGGCCGAGAAGGTAACCCATCTCCTATATAACCTGGTCTCAGTTCCAGGAACTTACTCTCGTAAATCACATTAAACATTGTTTCCATTTATTAAAAACATCACAGTGTGCATAGTCTCCTCATTTAGTACATAAACTATATGAACTATATATACTAAAATAGCCAGGCAACATTGATAAATAAACGAATCTATGCTTACCTTAGTTTAGGTTTCCATTAAGAAATTCCCTGACTTTTCTGGTCACTCACGCTTTCCTGGTGATCTAATACATATCACAAACCATTTGTGAACAATATATGTCTAATACCGTATATTTAAAACCCCTAAGTTAGTCCTTAAGACCTCAGGAAATTCTATTCAATTTACAGTAAAGTTGTTGTTTTCTTGGGTGGGAGCGCGCTCCCTTACTTAGTGGAGTGCGCTCCATCAGCTAAGTTCATCCTAACCGATGAAAGGAACGCGCTTTTGTACTAGGTGGAGCGCGCTCCACCCTTTACTGTCTTGACAGTACACGGGGAAGTAGCCACTGGTCCATCCACAAATCCACACAATAACAACCAACACTCCCAAAATATATGAGGGAGGGCTTCTAATGAGGTAACAACTCATTTATAATCAATAACAACAACAATTCACAAAGAAATCATCATCCACTATCAAATTTAATTTCGAAAATATCAAAACCAAACTTACCAACAGTGATGATATATGATTTACAATTGTTTAAGCTCCTGAATTCATAATAACCAGACCTCAAATTAGTGAGCCCAAACGACATTACTGTGAACTCGAAGTGCCCATAATGAGTACTGAAAGGTGTCTTCGAGATATCGTCATCCCTGATCTTTAGTTGATAATAACCAGACCTCAAATCAATATTTGAGAAATGTCTGGCACCCTTCAACTGATCAAACAAATCATCGATCTTGGGCAATGGGTATTTGTTCCTAATAGTCACTAGATTAAGTTGTATATAATCAATACACATACATATTCATTTTTTTCTTCACGAAAGAATCAATGCTCCCCACAGTGACATGCTAGGATGGATAAACCCCTTTCTGTAATAACTCCTCAAGTTGAGTCTGCAACTTATGTAATTCTTTCGGTGCCATATGGTACAGAGGAATAGATATAGGTTTGGTACCAGGAATAAAGTCAATGAAGAAGTCAATGACACATGGCGGTGGTAGTCCAGGTAAGTCAGATAATAAAATTTATGGAAATTCACGAACCACAGGTATCTCACTAACTTTTAGTTCCTGACCAGGCTCTCCGGATGTAACAACTCTTGCCATAATTCTAAATCTCGAGGAGTAGCTTCCCTTCCACGAATTGCAAGTTATCAAGGATTATAGCCTTTATAGACTATAATTTCAGAAAGGTTAGGGATATGAAAGATTACCCTCTTATGGAAACAGTCAATACTAGCATGGTATGTTGATAACCAATCCATCCATAGTAATGCATCATATTCCAGGAACTCCATTACCCTCAGATCAATTGGGAGTTCATTCTCCCCAATTTTGACTACACATCGTTCGCAGATCAGGTTAGGATAAACCTTCTCACTCACAGCTGTGCTTAAAATTAACAATATAGGCTCTTATAGGTTTCAATCTTAACTTATCAACCATTGCACTAGCAATAAAGGAAACTATAGAACCAACATCAATCAAAACATGCATGTCTCGACCATAAATATTTAATATAGCTTCTACAAACCTCATATTAGCCTATGGATCTACCTCAGCCACTGTATGAGTCTACCCACGTGGTGGCGGTATTGTCCTGCCTATCGATGTAACTGGTGGCATAGAACACTTTCTCTGAATATGCCCTGTCTGTCCACATCGATAGCATATCGTGGAAGCCCTTTGGGAAAAACCAATAGCTTGAGGAAACTACCCAGATCCACTCGGTTTCTATGATGACTGTGCTTTACTTTTGCCCTTACCTCAAGATCGAGATGTTGGCAAAGGTGGTTTGGCTACCGAAACTTAAGAAACCGATGGAACCGATACACTAACAAATCTCCTCCTCGCACCCTGACTGTGTAGCTACTCCAGCTACACTCACTCTGCTTCTTCTTTGGTCAAAAATAAGTGAATTCCTGGGTTCTCTAACTCCCAGGGAACTCTGATACTGGTGGTGGCGTAAGTACTATTCCAGAAGGTCTGGCTAAAATGGCTACTTCCACCTCCATCACACTCTCGAATATAAAAACATAGCTAGTGTGAGAATGAGAGAAAACCACAACTCTGATATCATAATTCGGTCCACCAAGAAAGAAATCCATTTTGTTCTCTTCCTACTTCACCATCTTAGGAGCGAATTCACTCAACTCAATGAACTTCCGCTCATACTCCCTTACAGACACGGCTCCCTATTTCAGCTGAATAAACTCAATTTTCTTCCTGTTCATGAATTATTTCAAGAAATACTGTCTGTAGAACATTGTCATAAACTGTGGCTAAGTGGTGACAATATTCCCCCTTCTCTTTAGGGAATTCCACTACTTCCATGCAAAATCAATCAATAAGAATGTGGCCAGTTTAACCTTAAATAGGTCCTCCATATCCAAAGCAACAAATCGTTGCTCCATCTCTAGTATCCAGGTCGCAACTACCTTTTCCTTCATGTGCCATTGAATCTCATAATGTCGTATTTCATAAATTCCTCGCAAGTTCTAAGAAATGCAACCTTCTCAAAATCCACTAGCACTGTGGTAGCTGTCTCTGGCACATGAATATGTGCTAATATTAGTTGAGCTGGAGTTGCTACTATCTCTGCTCCTCCCTCAGCTTTGCCAACTGCGGGATTGTTTATAGGCTATGCCTCAGGTCGCTATATTGGTGGTCCCATTTGAGCCATCAACAAAGCCATAAGTTTCCTTTGAGACTCCATAAGCTATCTCATTTGCTGCTTTAATCTAGATTTTCATTGATTCTCATTCTTTATGTTAACCTAAGATCCAGGTCTCTGCGAGCCCTCTCCCTATTCCGCCATTAGATTTTGAAGTCAAAGCAAAGACAAGATCATTAGGTAACATTTAGAAAAGACAAGGAAATCATATTTATATAGTAAATGCCAATATGTGCAACAAGTAACATATAATAGTGTTTTCAATTTCAGTTCCCCCCCAAAACATGATAAAAACTGTTTATCATACCCTAAGCTTATTCATAACTCGATACAACTCTCAGAATTAATAAACTTAGGTTATGATACGAAGAATATACCATCACTTATTTCAAAAACAATTCAAAAGTGAAAACGAGGTCAGGGCCTTGTCCATGATTCTAAACTATATCAGAGTTACCACTTAATTCAAGAATGATAAACTTTAGGCTCTGATACCAAGCTGTAGCATCCCTTATCTGATAAGGGCAATTCTCAGTCTGAAACCCTAATTAAGCCCCGATAACCTAGCTAGACTTAATTAGAGTCAACAACCTCTCCATCTATACCTGATAAACTCAACTTGTATATCGATATCGAATAAATAATACAAAATATACGCATTGAAAAATTAATTTTTTTTTGATACTTAACAATATACTGAAATAGAAAGTTTATCATATCCCAAAACCTCGTTAATAAACCTTTCAACTTCATTTATACACAAAAAATAACTTAAACAATATATATGTATACAAAAAGGCTCATTACATCGGAGGGAAGATATAAAGACTCCTAAATTTTCTATTTACCCTTTGCTGAAGTGCTAGCCTGCGAACCTTAAATGTTAAATTTGGGGTGAGTGCTCCAACTTGCTCAGTAAGTAAGGATTCACATAGCCATCAACATTTTATATAATAATCAAGAACATTATGCAATAAAAATATGCCCCAATGTTAAGTAACGAGAATATGAAAATCATATAATTCAATAAATAATAGATGCAAGTTCGTCTGTCAATGACTATTGCACTATGATTCCCATTTAATTTATAAAACTAGGGTCGATTACCCATCGACACCATTAATGTGATTGCTAGACCATCACATTGGCCGATGTACTGTTTAGTCAATCTATTAATGTCCAATGGCTCTATCCGAAACCCTCTATTGAGTATGTAATCTACACAACCTATCTAACTGAGTAGGTAATTACATGTAGGTCGGGAAGGTAACCGATCTCCCATATAACTTGGTCTCAGTTCTAGGAACTTACTCTCGTGAATCACATTGAACACCTTTTTCCATTTATTAAAAACATCACAGTGTACATAGTCCCCCCATTCAATCCATAAACTACATGAACTACATATATTAAAATAGCCAGACAACATTGATAAATAAGCGAATCCATACTTACCTCGGCTTAGGTTTTCGTTAAGAAATTCCCTAACTTTTCAGGTTACTCACGCTTTTTCGGTGATCATTTACCCATCACAAACCATTTGTGATCAATATAGGTCTAATACCCTATTTCTAGAACCCCTAAATTAGTCCCTAAGACCTCAGGAGATTCTAATCAATTTATAGTAAAGTTGTTGTTTTCTGGGGTGGGAACGCGCTCCCTTACTTGGTGGAGTGCACTCCATCAGTTGAGTTTATCCTAACTGATAGAGCGCGCTCCACCCTTTATTGTCTCGACAGTACATATGGAAGCAACCACTGTTTCATCGACAAATCCACACAACAACAACCAACACTCCTAAAATACATTAGGGAGGACCTCTAGTAAGGTAACAACTCATTTATAATCAACAACAACTACAATTCACAGAGAAATCATCATCCATTATCAAATTGAACTTCGATAATATCAAAGAAAACTTACCACAATGATGATATCTGATTTATAATTGTTTAAGCTCCTCAATTCTCACTGAATTCACTCATCTGATTGATTCCCTTAAGATCAAGCCTCAAACCCTCAGCTGCTCCTTCACCTTTGATCGAATTGTGATAATTTTGAAGGTTTTTGTTTAAATATATGCATTTTCCTCGAGATACACGTCGCGCTATCTCGAGGCTGATCGAATGTTTGATGTGCTAACATGACACTCCTAAAGTGACATACATGTTGACACCATCAACACTTACATTCATCTCGAGGCGATCCGACGATCCATATAATCCAAACCAACTTATAGTTTTTAATATATATATACACCTTTTGTATTTTTTGGCAATAAATTCACCGGACATGCCTACGAGTATTTTCGGGTGTGCACATTAATTGCACAACCCCCTCGTCGCACTTGGTGTACATGATATTTATTGTTTGTTTACATATTCTCCGATTATAGGCTTGTATATAAATTCTCTTTTATACTACAACCTATAAAACTCATTAAACATTCCAAACAAATATAAACCATCATACAAATCCATGCATATGCTAATCAAGGTACACCAGATTTAACCACAAGCCTAAAATCATACCTAAGAGGGGGTGAATTGGGTGTACCAAGAAATTATCGCCTTTTAAAACTTTCAATGAACAACAATGCTTTATGCACGCACAATCAACAAATTATAAATGCAATGTGATGGTGAAGGGGGTAGAAGAGATGGAAAAAAGACACACGATTTATAGTGGTTCAATCTAATCGATCTACATCCACTACCTAACCTCCCTGGTTAGGATTTTTAAGCCCCTCATTTATATTAACAATAAGTGTTACAACCTAAGCATATAAGCCTAGAATGCCTAATCACAAATTATGACTTCTTACCTAGCCTCAACTAGGTCTTCCCTTGACTTAGATCCCACTAAGTCTTACAACAACCACTTACAACAAATATATGAATATAATGAAGTTCACTTTACAAAGTAAAGCAACAGTAATTCAATTACAAGCAAGCCACCTAGAGCCTAACCACTCTAATGCATGCAAATACGAATATAAATGAGATATGTAAATATGTCACTGATTTTGTGCAAATCTCAAACAATAAACCGATTAAACCAAATCGATGAGAATAAATCCAGTTTCAGATAGTTTGATAAAAATCAAGTTTTAGCCTTAACTCTTGTTCAAATCAGTCATAGGGTTTATAAAATCAATTTTAAGTGCAAAACCCAAGACAAATGTGTTCAAGAACACAACAAAATATTTTCACATACCAAGCACACAAAAGTTGTAGTTTAAGCAAAAATAAGCTAGGAAATCAAACTTTCTTACACCCCAAATGAGTGAGAGTTAAATCAGTTCTAGAGAAGTGGTTGCAAGCCTTAGAACACCTCAGTTACCACAATTTTGAGGATGATTCGGTTGCCCCAAAAGAATCGAAGCGGTTGAGCACAAATATCAAAGCCTTTTAATATGAAAATAATGAGCACTTGTGAGTTTTTGAGCTTGTGAGAACAAATGAGTGTTCTAAGTGGTTTGTGTATGGTTTCCAACCCTATTTGACTATTCGTGGCAGTTATCTTGATCCAGGGGCCCAGATTCAATCATTGAGTCAAAATAAAGCAAAGTTGTACGCTTTTTTTTTAAAAAATGTCAGGAAATTGGTTAGCGCGATAGGTGACCTAATTAGTGCGTTAATCTGCAGGTAATGCGCTAATGAGTCCCATTAGCACGCTAACCAGCAAGGGCATGAAATTAATTAATTTATGCTCTCATGTTAGCAACCCCTTATCACACTTACAACTCAACTAAACCTCTGGAAACATACTAGATATATTTAGTATGAGTCATTGGACCCATTTGGACGGCCCGGATGATTTCACAAATCTCAAAAATTGGAAATCCCGATTTCATGTAGGGGCTTTTTTGCAAATATTTTATTTTCTTTTCAAAACCCATTCAAATTGAGTTTGGTGTTTTCAAAAATTGTTACAATAGTTTTCCAAATTCGATGCACGGGTAAAAATGAGTTTCATAATACAAAACACTTTAAGATCATTTCAAGTTATTAACTTTAGTTTATACTAAAACGAATACTTGAAACTTTGAAAAATGTGGAAAAATATAGTATGCATGAAACTAATGCATTTGGCTTGTGTAATTAGACTTACATACTTTAAATAGTTTGTACAACATGTTGTATACGCTTTCCGTCCTTGTTTCCTTATGTGAGCCGAATCTTGAGCTTTACTGGCTATGTTTGACTTGAGCACATGAGAGTTCAATTCTCCTTTTGAGCTATTGATTCATAACTGATTTTTACATTCTGAAACACACTTAACAACATGTTGCATATATATACCCAAAATGTATGTAACTTACAAAATGTGGATATACATAAAAAAGCTAACATAAATGAGCCTAATGCTCCCACTATCTAAGCTATTCCTAGCCTCTCCTCCTAATGAGATGACATCCGACATGTAGAACCGGAGGCACGATTGTCTCTCGCTACCCTGGCAGGCTGGAGATGTCTCTCGAAATGGTGAAGATGATCACCCTAATGATCAAGACGGGTGTCGATGGCTGTGAAAGTCCTTGTCATGTAGTCGTGCATGTGGCCTAACTGGCAAAAATATAGGCAGTCAAAGGAGGCATGTCCAGAGGAGGAGCAACGCCGAAGTATGAAGGATAAGGTGGAGGCTGCAGCTTAGGCTGATACTGCTGCGAGGTGGTGGTGGAGCCTCGTGATCTTGCTGTACCTCATCATCGCCATCATCGCCATGTGGAAACAAAAAGCTGTAGTCCAGATAATCGCGCTCATCAAAAACCATCAGAGGATCAATCGGGTAGGGAGACTTGTATCCCTCGTAATGCTTACCTTTGGGAATGTTCTCCTCGCGTATCCATCGCCGCTCTCTACGGATGTAATGATACTTCATGACCTTCAGAGTGGCCATGTCGACAGAGTAGTATCATCTAACCTGATTAGGGGGATACTCGGCCTGAAACCCTAATAAAGCTCCATTAACTCGCTAGACTTAATTAAAGCCAGCAGTCTTTCCTATTACACCTGATAAACACCACTGTATATCGAATATCGATGTAAAAAAATAATAAACGCAATGAAAATCAAAACTTTTTCGATATTTAAATAAGACATACAATATTAAATCAAACCGGAATAAACCTCGGTTATACAAAACCTCCCATCCCTTGGGATATTACAAAACTGTAATTCAATACAAATATATAAGACATGGGAGACTAAACATATCAAAGAGAAGATCAAGACTCCTATATTCTCTTTATCCCGTAGATGTAGCGCTCATTGGCATTCCTAAAATGTTAATTGGGGTGAACGCTCCAACTTGCTCAGTAAGTAAGGACTCACAAAGCGTCAACATTCCATATAATAGTAAAAAATATTATGCAATAACAATATGCACCCATGTTAACTAAAAAAGTATGGAAAACATATAATTCAATATATAATGGATGCAAAACAAATTGATAATGACTATTACACTGTGATCCATATTTTATGACACCATCAATGCAATTGCTAGTATCAAACCCCACCTAATTAGGGCATCTGACCGACCTAGATTACCTTAATCCATTGATAATCTAGCAGCCTTAACATTTCCATCAATAAATAATTAAGATTAAAATGTCGTAATATCAAATATGAAACATTCTCAATCACGAAGGATTCTAAAGTGAATCTTAAACCACAAAGTTCAGTTGGATTGCTTATATTATCCTTAAAATTTAGTAAAAAATTTTCGACAACATCTCCTCTATTTTTAAGCCTACACCGATAAACCCGGCCTTCAAAAATTTTCAACAAAACTTGCTCAGCTTGGTGGAAATGCTGAAGGGCTCACAATCCACCTCATAACAATATATATTGCATTCATAAAAATTATTTATTCATTCTAACCCATCTCAAACTTTTAAAATCCTTAAACTATTAATACCTAAGCTTCGTAGCATTCCAATCCATCCTAAAACCATTATAACAATTCCAAAGGAGATCTTAATCACATACGAACCCAAAAACCCATTTATACAATATTTTATATTAAAAATAATACAGACATAAAGAGAAAGAAACTGAGTAAGTCACCAATAGTCAGAAAGCTTTCCCTTTTCCCTTATCGTTGCTGGAACTTGTCATTACTCAATTATAAAAATTTGATAATGTCAGATAAGTAAATCTAACACTATCTACTACACCTGTAGTAATCAAATGCATAATAATCCTAGGAATTTAAAGGAACAATATAATCCAAGGAATTTAAATACAACAGTGAATCCACCCCGTTTCTATTATCTGACCACAATCAAAATGACGTCCTCCGAAAGTGGTAAGTAAATAGTAAGAAAGACTCATGCGCGGGGAGAATAACCAAACGAGTCTCATTCCTTTAGACTATGAGAGTATGATCTGGTTCAACGTGATCTCATGATAACCACGTGATGTAAAGTATCAGTGACTTCGACCCCTCAAGAATAATATAGTGTTCTATAACCCCGATATAGTCTACACTATAAGGAGACTCGTAACGCCTTATCATCCCAAACCATGTATGCATGTACAAAAAAAATGCAACATCAAGGATCAATGCAATTTATACGAAAATATAATCATATAATGTAAAGGTTACTATGAGATTTACTTAACCTTACAAACACAATACCAACGTTCCCTTGCGCTCCGAGTTAGTAAGTTAATCGACACGAGGTTCCAATTGTAGTCTTACAATTCATTTATAAATCCGATAAGATTCCACAACCACTCCACAATTGTTTTCCAACTAATTGTAGTTAAATTAATCCAATCGCATCCCGAAACCCCTAAAATAATTTCAAAATAAATTATCCGATGCCCGTATTTCATTTTCGACTCAAAATTATTGTTCGGCATCAAAAATTACATTGTCTAGGCTTAAATATATTTTTTTCAATTTATTATATATTTATGGGTCATTCATCAACCCGAAAACCCCAAAATCTCTCCCAATCATATCCTCGGATGTTCGGATCCTAATTTTGACTTTGAATTGTAATTCGGAATCGAAAATTGACCTAGACTAGGCCATAAAATAATTTTTCAAATTTTAAACATTTTCGGGTATCGTAACACGCATTATGAGAAACATACCCAGTATAGATCCTCGAGAAAATCTTAAAATCCTCATTTTTAGTAAAAATCACCAATTTTCACCAATTTTTCCAAAAATCCAATTTTCTCAATTCTCAAGGATTTTATTTGATTTTTTATATTATTAAAATTAGGGGGAAGGGGTTTATCCCTGAACCGGGTCAGGGGTCATCCCCTGCCTCAATCTTGAGACGAAACAGAGTTTGGTCTCACCTTTCTTTTTATTGTAAATTGAGTTGGAACTTGCTAAGAACTAGAGAAGGAAATAGAAAACTAAGAACTTTTACTACTATAAACTACTACTACAAATGAGAAGAGAAGAAATGAGATAGTTGGAATGAGATGTTTTCATTCAACTTGGTGTGTTTTTACAATGAGGTTAGCACCCTTTATATAGGCCATTTGGTGATGATGATAAATGTACTTTATACAATGTGTACAAGTAACACATACCCCCATGTCATAGAACACATTACAAGTAATTTGACAATACATGGAAGAGTTGGTGTACATTGGAAATGGTTATCCATACTCCACAACACTCCTCATTGGATGACACTTGCTTAGAGATTATGCCTCGTTAAAACTTCTACTAAGAAAAACCCTGTGGGAAAAATATAGTAAAAGAAAAAGAGTACACCATTCTCATAAATATTAAGATGAGTATAATATTGTTAAGATTGCCTCATTAAAAACCTTGCTAGGAAAACCCGATGGGATAAAACCGTAATTAAGGGAAAAAGAGTGCAATACACTAATCAATAACTCCCCCTCATGTGAACATGAGTGAAACTTGTTCAGTTTCTTTACTTGCAATGTCCTTAAGTTTACGCAAGCCAATACCATATGTAAGCCTTTTAAATGTCGTAGTTGGTAAGGCTTTTGTGAATAAATCAGCAAGATTATCACTCGATCGAATTTGCTTGACATCAATTTCACCATTCTTTTGAAGCTCATGTGCATAAAAGAATTTTGGTGAAATATGTTTTGTTCTGTCCCCTTTTATGAATCCTTCACTTAATTGTGCGATACATGCTGCATTATCTTCATATAATATGGTTGAAGAATCTTTTATTGAAGGCAACCCACATGATTCTTGAATATGTTCAATCATGTTTCTCAACCATACACTTTACGACTTGCTTCATAAATTGCAAGTACTTCAGAATGATTGGAAGAAGTAGCAACCATAGTTTGATTTACTGACTTCCATGATATAGCAATATTAACACAGGTGAATACATATCCCGTTTGAGAACGAGCCTTGTGGGGATCAGATAAAAATCCAGCATCAGCATAACCTTGGAGATTTAATTTTATCCATCTCGAGTAAAATAAACCCATGTCACTTGTTCCTCGAAGATATCAAAAAATATGTTTAACACCATTCCAATGTCTTCGAGTTGGTGAAGAGTTGTATCTTGCAAATAGGTTGACAGCAAAAGCAATGTCAGGTCTTGTGCAATTTGCAAGATACATAAGTGCAGCAATTGCACTTAAATATGGTACCTCCGGACCAAGTAGCTCTTCATCACTTTCATGAGGTCGAAATGGATCCTTATCCACTTCAAGTGATCTGACAACCATTGGAGAGCTCAATGGATGTGCCTTGTCCATATAAATTCTTTTTAATATTTTCTCAATATAATTTGATTGATGGACAAGTACTCCACTTGAAAAATGTTCAATTTGCAAACCAAGACAAAGTCTTATTTTTCCAAGTTCTTTCATCTCGAATTCCTTTTTCAAGTATTCGGATGTTCTAACGATGTCGTCGTGGTTTCCCACTATATTTAAATCATCAACATATACAACAATAATCACAAATCATGTTGATGATATTTTAATGAAAACACATGGGTAAAGCGGATTATTTACATATCCTTCTTTAAGTAAATAATCACTAAGAAGTTTGTACCATATTCGTCCGGATTGTTTCAATCCGTACAAAGACTTTTGCAATTTTATAGAATGCATGTTATGAGGTTTTGATTTTATTTCTTCGGATATTACAAATCCTTCAGGGATTCTCATATATATCTCACTGTCTAGGGATCCATACAGATATGCTGTAACGACATCCATTAAATGCATATCAAGCCCTTTAGAAACTGCAAGGCTTATCAAGAACCGAGATGTGATTGCATTTATAACAGGAGAATATGTTTCCTCATAATCGATGCCAGGTCTTTGTGAGAAACCTTGAGCTACAAGTCTTGCTTTGTACCTTGTAACTTCATTTTTCTCGTTTCTCTTTCGTACAAATACCCATTTATATCCAACATGTTTTACGCCATTTGGCGTTTGTACAATCAGACCAAAAACCTCTCGTTTCCTTAACGAGTGTAGCTCTGCTTGGATAACCTCTTGCCATTTTTGCCAATCAAGTCTTTTTCGACATTCGTCCACTGATCGTGGTTCTGGATCATCATCATTTTCACATATTTCAAAGGACACATTGAAAGCAAATATATCATCAGGAAAAATTTTATTTCGATCCCAAATCTTACCTGATTTTAAATAATTTATTGAGATCTCATTATTTTCATCTTTTTCCTCTTTTTCTAGAGGCAATTGTTCCTTGTTAGAATCAATTTGTTTTGACAAATCCTTATCAAAAGATTCTTGTGCTTTCTCAGGAGTATTTTGATTTGTATTTATTTTTACTCATGTTTTCCTCTTTCGAGGAATTGTATCATTTGAACCAACTGGTCTTCCACACTTTAAGCGTTTCTCTGGTTCTTGTGCATTTTGTTGCACATAGACATCAATTCTTGCAGAAGCATTTATAGCTGGAATATGTGATTTTGTCACTTGTTTTGCATCACTAAATGCATCAGGTAATTGATTTGCGATTTGTTGCAACTGAATGATCTTTTGAACTTCAAGTTCACACTAATTTGTGCGTGGATCATAATGTGATAATATTGATGCATTCCAAGCAATTTCGTGCTATTCCTTTTGAATTAGCTTCTTATCTCTCCCTAATGGTGGGAAAATTGCTTCATCAAAGTGACAATCAGCAAAACGTGCAGTAAATAAATCCCCTGTTAAGGGCTCAAGGTATCTTATAATGGACGATGAGTTAAATCCAACATAAATCCCAAGTTTTCGTTGTAGACCCATCTTAGTTCTATTGGGAGGTGGTATAGGAACATACACTGCACAACCAAAAATTTTCAAGTGTGAAATATTTGGTTGTTGACCTAAAATGAGTTGCATGGGGGAATGTTCATGGTATGCAGTAGGCCTATAACGAATGATAGATGCTGCATGAAGGACTGCATGTCCCCAAACTGAAGTTGATAACTTAGCTCTCATGATTAAAGGTCTAACAATTAATTGAATGCGTTTGATCAGAGATTCTGCCAAACCATTCTTAGTGTGCACGTGTGGAACAGAATGTTCAATGGTAATTCCTATAGACATGCAATAATTTTTAAATACTTGAGATTGAAATTCTTCGGCATTATCAAGACGGATGGTCTTGATTGGGTTGTCAGGGAATTGTGCTCTTAACTTAATGATTTGTGCTAAAAGTCTAGCAAATGCAACATTGCGGGTCGAAAGCAAACAAACACGTGACCACCTAGTTGATGCATCTATCAAAACCATGAAATATCTAAATGGTCCACAGTGAGGATGAATAGGTCCACATATGTCTCCCTGAATGCGTTCTAAGAAAACTGGGGATTCCACAATAATTTTACTTGGGGATGGTTTAACTATCAATTTACCTTGAGAACAACTAGCACAATTATAATCACCAACTGAAAATATTTTGTGACTCCTTAAAGGATGTACATGCGAATTATTAATTATTCTTCGCATCATTGATGATCCTGGATAACCAAGCCGGTCATGCCATAAAATGAATGTCTTTGGATCATTAATTTTCTTATTTAAGACGACATTCGTTTCGACATGCCTTATATGAGTAAAATATAATCTAGAGGATAAAGCTGAGAATTTTTCTAACACTTCTTTTTTCCCATTTGAAACCAATGTGACATAGAGAAATTCTCTATTATTTTCGTTCATGGTTTCAATGTGATATCCATTTTGTCGAATATCTTTAAAGCTGAGTAAATTTCTTCTGGATTTTTCAGAGTATAAGGCATTGTCAACATGAATTGTTGTTCCCCCAGGCAACATAATATTTGCTCTTCCAGAGCCATTAATCAAATTGGAGATGCCAGATATTGTTTGAACATTAGCCTCAGCTAAGTTCAAATTGGAGAAATATTCTCTATTTTTAAGGATTGTGTGCGTTGTAGCACAATCAGCAAGACATATATCGCTCTTATTTGATTCATGATTTGAACACATGATTTATTGATCTATCTAAACAAATAATGTTTGGCAAATTAGAAAAAGAGTCATATTTCATTCATAATAAGAAACTAGTACATATAATTAAGAAGCATAACAAAAACTAGTACATAGAATTATTGAAAATCATTACATAAGATCCTTTAAAATATCGAGATTAGTGTTTGGATCATCATGAAAATTCGGGACATCCATATAATTGATGTCCGACGAGCCATCTCCGACAGTAAAGTTCATCTCAACTGTTTTGCCTTTCTCCTTTAAGGAGGCTTGATAAAGATAAATAAAATGCTTAGGCGTGTGGCATACATGAGCCCAGTGGCCTTTTAGACCACGCCTGTGACATGGTTGGTCACTATTACGAGCACGCCCATTTTCAGCATTATTTTTCCCCTTATTCTGAATGGCGTCATTCTTATTCCATTTATTTTGGAACTTATTGCAACAAAATTTAGAATAGGGCTTGCCACGATCTTTGTTGATTGATCCTTTCCCATTTCCACGTCCGTAGTTTTTCTTTCCTTGACCCTTTTTATGGTCATTATAGGATGTTGCATTTGCTTCATTAATTGAAGCAGAACCAGTTGGACGGGAGTTGTGGTTCTTTAATAGAAGCTCATTATTTGGTTCAGCCACCATGAGACAAGAAATTAATTTTGAGTACTTTTTAAATTGACGCGCTCGATATTGTTGTTGCAACAACATATTCGAGGCATGAAAAATACTGAATGTTTTTTCCATCATTGCCTCATCAGATATATTTTCCCACGCAGCCTCAAACAAGAGGTAATATTAAACATGGTGGAGTTATACTCACTGACTGTTTTGAAATCTTATAGCCTAAGATTCAGCCAGTCATTTTTAGCTTTTGGAAATATCACCGTCTTTCGGTGATCATATCACTCTTTCAAGCTTAACCACAAGGTGAGAGGATCTTATATAGTGAGATACTCACTTTTCAGACCTTCATGGAGATGATGGCGAAGGAATATCAGTGCTTTCGCACGGTCTTGCATTGATGTTTCATTTCCTTCTATAATAGTTTCTCCTAAGTCTTTAGCTTGGAGATGTATCTCGGCATCCAGTTTCCATGGCAAATAATTATTTCCAGTGATATCAAGAGCAACAAATTCAATTTTTTGAAGGTTTGCCATAGTCTGAAAATATGTCAAGAAATTGAGTAATTAGTTTTTCTCTTTTATATAAAATAAATAATATACGATTAAATATATATATTCATAACTTGATTATTAATATGCAAAATGTACTACTTGTATGAGTTGGTGGGACAACCTCCAGGTTGGGTGGCGAGACGAAGTCTACTTAAAACCATGCCTTCTCGAACGGGATAACCCGTCTCCCTTTCAATGTTTAGCTTTACCGGGGACAAGGCTTACCTACTATAAACCCAAACTCATAACACTATTTGCAATATAAAAAATCAAGAATAGAGCATAATTAATCGTTTGTAGTATAGCGAGAAAACTAGTAATGTCACATATTGGCTTTTGATTTATGATGTAGAAGATCGTACAAGACGCAACTACAGAGCATACTTTCACAATCGGTGACGTTATAATGCATAGTATATGAATAAAGTATGCATATAGAAGTGATGCATGTAATAAAAGGAAGCAACCATGATAATATAGAAATAAATTGAACTTATTTAAATAACAAAAGTTATACCTTCCTAGCTTTGTCTCCTTAACAAGCATTCTTGAACTTCAAGATCTCCTTAATGCTAGAGCAAGCTCGTGCTGATAACGTATTATAAATTGAGTTGGAACTTGCTAAGAACTAGAGAAGGAAATAAAAGACTAAGAACTTTTACTACTATAAACTACTACTACAAAGGAGAAGAGAAGAAATGAGATAGTTGGAATGAGATGTTTTCATTCAACTTGGTGTGTTTTTACAATGAGGTTAGCACCCTTTATATAGGCCATTTGGTGATGATGATAAATGTACTTTATACAGTGTGTACAAGTAACACATACACCCCATGTCATACATCACATTACAAGTATTTGACAATACATGGAAGAGTTGGTGTACATTGGAAATGGTTACAAGTAACATGACAATACATAAACAAGTGGAGGTATTATTAAGTGAGAAATACAAGTTACATGACTACACAATATGTTGGTGTACATGCATGGTCATCCATACTCCACAACACTTTTTTTTTATCGATTTCGAACCACTGCTCCTCCTTTCTCGCCTTTAATTCTATCACAGCCAACAACAATTCCAAATTCGAATTCATCAACCGAAAACCAGTCCTTAAAATAAAAAATTTGATTTCCACTACTAACTCACCTTCAACGACCACTAAGAACACCATAGACATGGCTCTTCTCTACAGAGAGAGAGAGAGAGAGAGAGAGAGAGAGAGAGAGAGTGAGGAGAGAGTATGAAGTTTGAAGACGAAGATGAAGGCGATGCCACAAAGACGAAGACGATGCACGAAGATGAAGAAACCCCTTAGATCGACTTTTGTTTTAATGAAAAGAGTGACAAATGATTAAACTGCCCTTCAAATTATATCCTTTCCATTATATTACAAATGCCCCTAATGGTAATTTGCCATTTTCTATTATTTTTTATAATTATCACCTTGGTTTTTGTCCAAATTAAACCCCGAAAAATACCCCACTTCGACCGAAAATTGGAAAACAACCCGTCTTCGCACGCAAATCAAGGTGTGGGGCCCACGTTGGCCAGTTAAATTCATTAAAAGTCAAAAACTTGAATTTTTACGCTTAAATTCAATTATTTGTCGCGAAATTCAAAACGATAGTTCATATCGATATTTTAACTATCTTGGCACTCGTCTCGACGCATATCTCTAGATAAAACCCAACGAAATCTCAAATTTATTCGATTAACTTGTAGTTCACAAAATAAAATAATATATAGTACACAACACTAAGCACACACCACTCAAAAATAAATTAATTAAAATCTCAATTTCATCAGTGTTTAACTCCCGACTCGCAGCCAAAACCATAATTAGGATCCCTAATCCTTGATTAACCGTAATTACCTGTTTAAAATTTTTGGGATTTGACAATCTTCCCAGCTTATAAGAATTTTGTCATCGAAATTAAAATTGAACCAAATTTAACTGGACTCAAAGAGTTTCAAAAAATGCTCCCTCATACACACCTCTCGTTCCCATGTTAATTCCAAATCACCGTGAAAATGCCACTTACCCAAAACAAGTGTAATTTTTTTATTTCAAAACTTATGGGTCTTTCTTTTAATAATCAAAATATAGGTTGCTCTTCATTTGATACATTACCCTACAAGTCGAACTGATTCCATTCAATTATGTGATGTGAATCAGGTACCTTATGCCTGAACATCGACACATAAAACACGTCATAAACTCCTGCTAATTAAGGTGGTACTACAAGTCTATAAATGACCTTCGCAATCCGTTTCATAATCCCAAATATTCCTATAAATTTGAGAGAAAGTTTCCCTTTTTAGTCCAAATATGTAATGGCTTTTGCGAGGGGAGACTTTCAAATACACCCAATCTCCTTCACTATATATCACAAACCGGTGATAGAGATCATAATAACTTTTGTTTCTTTCCTGAACTGTTTTCAATCTTAGATGAATCTGCTGCATAACCTCAGTGTAATCTCCAACCATCTGTAATCCCAACTCCACCAAATCCTCCGGTTCAACCCAACCGGTAGGAGATCGACAAGGTATCCCATACCATGCCTAAAATGGAGTCATTTTAATACACGATTAACAATAGTTATTATAAAAGAACTCACACAAAGGTATGTATTCTTCCCATGAACCTCCAAATACCAGTACACAAGCCTTAAGCATGTCCTCCAACATATAGATCAACCATTAAGTTTGACCATTCACTCGTAGATAAAATATAGTATTGAAATGTAACTGAGTGCCGAGTTGTTCCTGCATGCTCTGCCATAACCCTATGTATACCGAGCATCACGATAAGAAACTATCATTTGCGACACTCCAAACAAACGAGCTACCTCTCGCCCACACAACAAGCTCAGCTGTGTAAAGGTATCCAAAATGTACATAGTTAGAAAATGAGTAGACTTCGTCACTCCACCAACAATAATCCAGACCGCATCATGTTTCCTCCAAAAAGTAGCCAGATCAATAACAAATTCCATCACAATATGTTTCCATTTTCATTACAATATGGGAAGTGGTTGCAACGTATCTCTAGGTTTTTGCCCATCGGCCTTAACCTGTTGGAAAATCTCACATTTCCTCACATAATCACCCATGTAAGCTTTCATCCCTGGCCACCATTACAATCGCCTTATATCATGACATATTTTTTCTGAGTTAATTTAGTAATTTGCACAACTATCTTAGAAAAATCTTTTACAAATCTATAGTAATAGCCAACCAAACCCAAAAAACTCCTTATCTCAGTCACTTTGATAGGTTCTGGCTAACTAATGATAACCTTAATCTTGGCTGGATCCACCAAATTCCTTTCGCACTAACCACATGACCCAAAAACTTCACCTTCGATAACCAAAACTTGCATTTGCTAAACTTGTCATACAAGCTATAATTTCTCAAAGTTTGGATAATAACTTTAAGATATTATTTATAATCCTCGCAAGTTTTAAAGTATATCTAGATATCATGAATAAATACTATCACAAAGTGATCTAGCTTCGACCTCAAAATTCTTTTCATCAAATCCATAAACATCACTGGAACATTTCCCAATCCAAACAACATAATAACAATCTCAAAATGACCATACACAGTACTGAACGCAATCTTCTGCACATCATCTTCCTGAACTCTCAGCTGATGGTAATCAGAACGAAAACAAATCTTTGAAAAGAGTTTTGCCCTATTTAGTTGCTCAAACAAATAATCAATTTGAGGCAATGGATATTTATTCTAATCAGTTACTATGTTTCATTGTCTATAATAAATGCAAAGCCTCAAATTACCATATTTTTTTCACAAAAGGGACTGGTGCGCCCCATGGCGACTTACTTCGGTTAATAAACCCTTTATCCAACAACTCCTACTATTTCTGCAACTCCTGCAATTCCTTCGGAGCCATCCTATAGGGCGGAATAGTTATTGGTTTAGCTCCAAAAACCAAATCAATCACAAAATTAATCTTTCTTGAAACTGGAATTCGAGGTAAATCATCAAGAAACACGTCCGGGAATTCACAACCACAAGAATTCCATCTAGTTAAATTTCAGATCTTGCCTCTGTACTATAGTTCTTACAAGAGTTTCTATTTCTTTCTTGGTGACTAGCCAATCCATTATCAACAACACATCAAACTCCAGTAACTACAACATATAGAAATCAATGGTCATCTCATGTTTGTAAATCTCAACAACACATTTCTCACAAATAAAGTGAGGACCCACCTTATACCCAACTACTGTATTGAGTACAAGATGAATATGGACTCACACAGGAGTTAACCCAAACTCAATCACCACACGAACATAAACTGAAATCGTACCTTCAATAAGATTACGATTTACATATGAATCTCATTCAGTCACCACCTGTACATTTTCCTGAATATGTTGTTGAGACTGTGACACACAAGACGACGCACTTAAGAGTTGTGGACGTATTCTTGTAATATCCATTCTTTCCATACCCAAAACATGTAATTGCACTCGAATTCCGAGAACAATCTTGGATAATGTGACCTTATTTCTCATACCTAAAACAAGTAATTGTAGGTTTAATACCTACAAAAGATTCCTAACAAGTTGTCGATCGCCGATTCGAGGCCTATCCCCTGAGATTCTCGACCATTACCTTCATTTCTCTGCAACTAAGGTGTACATCTACGAGCTGAAGGCTGAAAAGTCTGTGATCGAGTCTATGTTATGCCTATTGATGTAAACTCAAATGATTTACTAGTTGTACTCGGAAAAGAATTACGATGTACATATGATGAGACGACAGGTATTGTACGCAAGAACGATGGTTCTTTACCCTTTTCTTTCTTTCGAGACTTTGTGTCGAACCTGAAAGGAATTTTTTTCTTAACCATAAAATTTGAGCCTTGTCTTGACTCCAAGATGCCTTGATATCATTGTGATTCGCGCTGAAAAGCATATGTAGTCACATAGGCTTTATCTTTATTTCGAACCTCTCGTAGTGTTCGGTTTAGTTATCAATATAATGGTACAAAACTCTTCCTACTTTTCCTCCAGTGACATTCCACTATCCACGAATAAATTAGTCTGAACCGGAAACTACAACAACTAGTTCAGCTCTTGGACGAACAACAATGGTAGCCTGCTCTTCATAAGTGGTTAAAGTAACAATAGGAATTTTTTGCGCCACACGAACCACAAATACTTGAGCTGCCACCTGTGCTCATAACGTATTTATCGACTCTACCATCTGCCCCCCATGTTTTGAAACATATTTGAATCCATACATTGCAGATCCCTATTATCCTTGCTAGATCCCTAACCCAGCTCTTGTTGTCCACTTATAATTTTTTGCAACAAAAATTGCAAGATAAGTGGTTCTGCAAGCCCATATCCATCGATATCTCGATAATATAAAACACAAATAAAACATTTCATAAAGTTTTAAACTTTTTAACTCTGTTCTGTCACGTTATTTCCCAACTAATCACTCATTAAACCTCAAACAAAAAGATTCTCTTAGGATCCTAGGCTCTGATACCAACATTGTTAGACCCCACCTAATTAGGGCATCTGACTGGCCTAGATTGCCTTAATCCATTAATAATCTAGCAGCCTTAACCTTTTCATCAATAAATAATTAAGATTAGATGTTGCAATCATCAAATATGAAACTTTATCAACCACAAAGGATTCTAAAGTGAATCTTAAGCCACAAAGTTTAGTTGGATTGCTTACATTATCCTTAAAATTTCGTAAAAAATTTTCGGCACCATCTCCTCTATTTTTAACCCTACACGGGAAAACTCAGCCCTAAAAAATCTTTAACAAAACTTGCTCTACTTGGTGAAAATGCCGAAGGGCTCATAATCCACCTCATAACAATATATATTGCATTTACAAAAAATATTTATTCATTTTAACCTATCTCAGACTTTCAAAATCCTTAAACTATTATTATCTTAGCTTCGCAGCATTCCAATCCATCCTAAAACCATTATAACAATTCCAAAGGAGATCCTAATCGCATACGAACCTAAAAACCCCATTTATACAATATTTTATATTTAAAAATGATACATATATAGAGAAAAAGAAAATGAGTAAGTCACCAACAGTCAAAAAGCTTTCCTTTTCCATTGTCGTTGCTAGAAGCTGTCATTACTCAATTATAAAAATTCGATAACGTCAGATAAGTAAATCCCACACTATCCAATACACCTGTAGTAATCAAATGCATAGTAATCTAAGGAATTTGAACGAACAATATAATTCAAGGAATTTAAATACAATCTTGAATCCATCCTGTTTCTGTTATTCGACCACAATCAGATGACGTCCTCTGAAAGTGGTAAGTAAACAGTAATAAGGACTTATGCGCGGGGAGAATAACCAAACGAGTCTCGTTCCTCTAGACTTTGGGAGTATGATATGGTTCAACGTGATCACATGATAACCACGTGATGCAAAGTATCAGTGACTCCGGCCCCTCAAGCATAATATAGTGTTCTATAACTCCGATATAGTCTACACTATGAGGAGACTTGTAACGCCTTATCCTCCCAAACCGTGTATGCATGTACAACAAAAATGCAACATCAATGATCAATGCAATTTATACAAAAATATAATCATGCAATGTAAAGGATACTATGGGATTTACTTAACCTTACAAACGCGATACCAACGTTCCTTTGCGCTTCGTATCAGTAAGCTAATCCACACGAGGTTTTTAATGCAATCTTACAATTTATTTAAAAATCCGATAAGATTCCACAACTACTCCACAATTGTTTTCCAATTAGTTGTAGTTAAATTAACCCAATCGCGTCCCAAAACCCCTAAAATATTTTTAAAATAAATTATCCGATGCTTGAACTTTATTTTTGATCCAAAATTATTATTCGGTATCGAAAATTACATTGTCTAGGCTTAAATATAATTTTTTCGATTTATTATATATTTATGGGTCATTCCTAAAAAACTCCAAAATCTCTCCCAATCATATCCTCGGATGTCTGGATCCTAATTTCGACTTGAAATTGTGATTCGTAAACGAAAATTAACCTAGACTAAGCCAAAAAAGAATTTTTTAAATTTTAGACATTTTTGGGTATCGTAACACGCTTTATGAAAAACAACCTGGTATAGATCCTTAAGAAAATCCCAAAATCTTCATTTTTCATAAAAATTCTCAATTTTAATTAATTTGTCCAAAAATCCTATTTTCTTAATTTTCACAATTTTTAGGAATTTTATTTGATTTTTTTTTTCCAATTTTCAAAACTAGTATATATTATTAAAATATGGGGGGGAAGGGGTTTATCCCGGAATCGGGCCCCGTTCAGGGGTCATCCCTTTCCTCCATCATGAGACAAAACAGAGAAGCATTTTGTTCTCATTTTTTGTTTTATCGATTTCGAACCACAACTCCTCTCTGTCCTTTAATTCCATCACAGCCAAAAAAAATTCCAAATTCGAATCCATGGACCAAAAACCAGTCCTTAAAAATAAAAAATTTGATTTCCACCATAAACTCACCTTCAACGACCACCAAGAACACCATACTCACGACTCTTCTCTACAGAGAGACGAGAGAGAGAGAGAGAGAGAGAGAGAGAGAGAGAGAGAGAGAATGAGGAGGGAGTACGAAGTTTGAAGATGAAGGCGATGCCACGAAGATGAAGACGATGCACGAAGATGAAAACCCCCCTAGTTCGATTTTTGTTTTGATGAAAAGGTTGACAAATGACCAAACTGCCCTTCAATATTTATCTTTTCCCATATATTACAATTGCCCCTAATGATAATTTGCCATTTTCTACTATTTTTCATAATTATCACATCAATTTTTGTCCAAATAAAGCCCCAAAAAATACCCCACTTTGACCCAAAATTTGAGAATCAAAGTGATCCAAAACTCTCGAACAACCCGTCTTCGCACGTAAATCGAGGTATGGGACCCACGTTGGCCAATTAAATTCATTGAAAGTCCAAAACTCAAATTTTTACACTTACATTAAGTTTTTTGAAGCGAAATTCGAAACAACAGTTCATGTCAATATTTTAACTATCTCGTCACCCGTCTCGACATGTATCTTGAGACAAAACCCAACGAAATCTCAAATTTATTCAATTAACTTGAATTTTACAAAATAACGTAATATATAGTACACAACACTAGGCACACACCACACAAAAATAAAATTAATGACAAATCTCAATTTCACCAGTGTTTAACTCCCGACTCGCGGCTAAAACCATAATTAGGATCCCCTAATCCTTGATTAACCGTAATTACCGATTTAGAAATTTTGGAATTTTACAGCTAGACCAACGCATTGGGTGATGTGCTATCTAGCCAATCCATTAATGCCTAATGGTTCTATCCGAAACCCTCTAGTGAATATGTAATCCACGCAACCTATCGAATTGAGCAAGAGTTATATATAGTTCGAGAGATCAACCCCACATCTTATAAACCTATTCTCAAAACAAGGAGTTACTCTCGTGGATTACGTCAGACACCATTTTCATTTTTTGAAAACATCACAATGTACATAGTCTCTCTATCACTCCATAAACTACATGAACTACATGTACTAAAATAGCCAGACAACATTGATAAATAAGCGAATCCATACTTACCTTGGTTTAAGTCCCCGTTAACAAATTCCCTAACTTTTCGGTTATCTTACTCTTTCCCGATGTTCCTCAACCTATCGCAGACCATTTATGATCAATTTAGGTCCAATACCCTATATTTAGAACCTATAGATCAATCCCTAAGTCCTTAAGAATTCTTAAACAATTTACAACAATACTGGCTATTTTCTAGGGTGATAGCGCACTTCCTAACTTGGTGGGGCATGCTCTACCAACTGGGTTCGTCCCAATTGATGAAGGGAGCGCACTCCACCGCTCGATGGAGCGTGCTCCAACCTACACTGCCTCGACAATGAACAAGGCAACATCCATTGTTCCATAACCAAATCAGCCAAACAACGTCAAATACTCACCCAAATCATCAGGAAGGACCTCTAGTAAGGTAACAACCCATTTCCAATCATAAATAAAAGCAATTAAAAGATAAATCATCATTTAACTTTAAATTGAACTTGAAACTTAAAACTTAACTTACCAACAGTGATGATATTTACTCTATAGTTTTTGAAGCTCCTCGATTCAGTGGGAATCACTCCTGAATACTCCCTTCAATCACTTAAAACCCTCAGCTTGCTCTCCTCTCACATTCTTGAAATATTGAAACTAAACAGTGAGGATAAGAATGAAGGTTTGAGTAGAAGGGTGTAGGGGAAGATCAAACCACTAAGCAAGGCTCTCTGCCGTGATTTTGACAAACGAACATCGATAACCGATTGAAGGACATAATTATTTGTGATAATAAGGTTTGAGTAGAAGACTCAAGCCAATGGAATGTTGTAAGAATTCTTGTATTGGCAAATGGATACCTACCTCGATTTGGCAAGCACCTAACGCATTGGGAGATGTTTTTTGTCGAATATTTTGAAGTTGATAATAACAGGTTTGAGAATTTTAGCATTTGTGAGCCTTGAGCTTACCGACTCAAGCATGGACTTGAGCCCTGAAGCACCATCGTGCAAAGATTTGGAGCTGCCCTCCTTTTGAGGAGCATTGGCCGGGACGGTGGTTAAGGTGTCGCTAAGATGACTAGTAGACATAGTCTCGCGACATGAAGTGGATTGGGAAGCTGTTTGGGATGGGGTCAAGGATTCAGAATCACTACTATATAACTATTAAACGACTCGTCGAGTAGGTGGACGACAAGAGGATGACCGGAGAGCGAGACGGGTAGTGCGGCATTAGGTTTGGCGTGAAGACATTTTGGCCAAAATAGTGGACAAAAAGCTAGGGTTTGACAATAGTGGAAAAACCTAGAACTAGAAAGGAAATCTAAGGAAAATGATAAGGAAGGGAAGAAAAATTACCTAGAAGACTTGAAAGTGGAGACGTGTAGGGATGGAGGAGACTCGGTTAGAGGTGAAGGAGGTGAAAAAGTGTTTTTGTGTTGGACTTACTGGTTCGTCACTTATACTCCACCCGAGATTTAGATGGCAACAAACAAAGTGAAAGGATTCTAAAAAGTTTGTCAAGTGTGTCTCAGATTGTCAAACTTGGTTACGAATCACATCTCAAGTGCTCAAGTCATTCAAAGCCATTCAAGCTCAAGATTCGGTCCATAGAAGGAAACAAGGACGAAAAGACTATATCACATGTTTTAATAACTATGTAAGGTATACAAGTCAAATAACACAAGCAAAATACATTAGTTTCATGCATATCATGTTTTCAAATGTTTTCCAAATTTTAAGTACTCATTTTAAGCACAAATTGAAATCCATGACTTGAAATGGTATTTCAGCTTTACATATTGTGAAATTGTGT
Organism: Stephania cephalantha; assembly: GCA_039657325.1. Lineage (NCBI taxonomy): Eukaryota > Viridiplantae > Streptophyta > Magnoliopsida > Ranunculales > Menispermaceae > Stephania > Stephania cephalantha. Next base: position 7,407,190 of record CM077573.1, on the reverse strand, counting down.
TTTTACACTTGCATCGTAGTTGCAAAACCATTGTGAAAGTTTTTGAAAATGCCAAACTCAACTTGAATGGTTTTTGAAAAGAAAAATAGAATATTTGTAGAAAAGCCTCTGCATATTTCATGAAACCGGGATTGTCCATTTTAGCGAGTTGTGAAATCATCTGGACCATCCAAATGGGTCCCACGACCCATACTAAACATGTCTAACATGTTTTGATAGGTTTGGTAGAGTCGTGGATGCGATAAGGGGTTGTTAACTTGAAGGAAAAAATATTTTTTTAGGCCCTTACTGGTTAGCACGCTACCCGCATAGTTAGCGCGCTAATGGGACTCATTTTCGCGCTAACTGAAGGATTAGCGCGCTAATGATGTCACCTAGCGCGCTAACCAGATTCCTGACAACTTTTTTAAAAAAGCTTTCAATATTGCTTTATTTTGAATCAATCATTGAATCTGGGCCCTTGGATCGAGATAACGATCATAAACAGTCAAATAGGGTTGGATAACACACACAAACCACTAAGAATAACAATTTGTCTTCTCTAGCTCAAAAACTCACAAGTGCTCATTGTTTTCACATAAAAAAGCTTAGATTTTTGTGCTCAACCACTTGGAACTCTTTGAGGCAACCGAATCATCCTCGGAACCCATGTTACTGAGGTGTTCTAGGGTTTGCAACTACCAATCTATAACTAATTTTTCACTCTCAAATTTGGGGTTGTAAGAAAGTCTGATTTCCTAGCTTATTTGTTCTTAAATCACATTTATTTTTGTGTTTGGTGCGTGAAAATTGTTTATAGTGTTATTTAACATATTTGTCTTAGGTTTTGCACTTAAACTTGATTTTATAAACCCTAAGACTGATTTGAACAAGAGTTAGGGCTTAAACTTGATTCTTATCAAACTACTTGTTCATTGGAATTGAAACTGGATTTATTCTCATCGATTTGGTTTAATTGGTTTCTCTTTTGTGATTTGCACAAAATTAGCTACATATTTGCATCTCTCATTCATATTCATACTTGCATGCATTAGAGTGGTTACGCTCTAGGTGGCTTGCTTGTAATTGAACTTGTTACGCTTTACCTTGTAAAGTGAATTCCATTATTTTTCATATATTTTTTGTAAGTAGCTGTTGTGAGACTTAGTGGGATCTAAGTCAAAGGGAAGACCTAGTTGAGGCTAAGTAGGAAGTCCTAATTTGTATTTAGGCATTCTAGGCTTGTATGCTTAGGTTGTAACACTTATTCGTAATATAAGTGGGGGTTTGAAAATCCTAACTGGAGAGGTTAGGTAGTTGATGTAGATCTATAGATATAACCACTATAAATTGCGTGTCTCTTTCCATCTCTTCTACCTCCTTCACCATTGCATTGCATCTATACTTGTTGATTGCGTGCTAATATAGCATTGTTACTTATTGAAATATATTAAAAGGCGATAACCTCTCGATACACCTGATTCACCCCCTTTCTTGGGTGTGATTTCAATTGGTATCAAAGCGGGTTATTGCTTAAAGTGTTACTAACTTATCTTTGAGTGTTTTTGTGCAAGGATGCAAACTTTTGATTCGGCTCGCCTTAGGGAAGGCAACTCTTCTAGTAGGCCTTCGTACTTTGATGGAACAAACTATGCTCATTGGAAAATGAGGATGAAGTTCTACATAAGAGAGCAAAGTATACTTTTGTGATTCAATCCAAAATGGGCACACTTCACTAGATAAGCCCGCTAGGGAATACACCGCCGAGAAACTAAGATTAAGCTCTCAAATGATTAAGCTATGAATCATTTGTTTTGCGCACTAAGTGAGAACGAATTCAACCGGGTTAGTGCTTGTGAGATGGCCAAGGAAGTTTGGGAGAAGCTTGAAGTACACTATGAGGGCACTATTCAAGTGAAGAAGACAAAATTGAGGATCCTTGAGGAGCACTATGAGACTTCCTGGTTGGCTCCGATGAAGACATAGCCACCGCCATCACTCGGTTCACAAAGCTCTTGAATGACATCAAAAATCTTGGAAAGAAATATGAGCAATAGACTTCGGTCTACAAATTCCTTAGAGGCTTGCCTAAGGAATGGGATGCAAAGAAGTATTCCATCGAATCAGCGCAAAACCTTGTAAAATACACCTTCAATGCTTTATGTGGAGAGCTAACGGTCCATGAATTCGAACAAAGGGACTGGGCTAGATTGGATGCACTTGGTAGTGGCACAAAGAGTTCAAGAAGGGAGATCGCTTTGAAGGCAAATAGCCTACCGGCTCCATCGGTTGAGATCATTGAAGATGAAAAATCTAGTGAAGACAATGATCTTGAGGAGGAAATAGTTATGCTCTCAAGAAAGCTCAATAAGGCTATGTACAAGTGCGACAAGTACAAGAAGAAGTTCAAGAGTGGAAGGAAAGGAGGAAAGTCAAGTGAGACTATTTGCTTTGGATGTGGGAAACTGGGCCACATCAAGATGGATTGAAAGTCTAAGAAGGTCTTGGACAAGAAGAAAGGCAAGAAGAGCTTCAAGGCAACATGAGATGACTCATCTTCATCAAGTTTTGACTCTGAGTCAAAAAATGAGAAAACTATACTTTGTCTCATGGCACAAAGTGAGGTAAATTCTAATGTTTTGAATTTTGATGATGTTGATGATTTAAATGACGTCCCTAGTATTGTTGAGCTTAGGAAAGAGTTAAAAAAGGAGGTCAAGAAAACCAAACAACTCAAAAAGAGCTTGACCAAAGCAATTTTTGAGATTGAGTCACAAAATGAGACCATTAGTGATCTCCAAAGTGACTTGAATGAAGTCCTAAAGGAGAGCGATGCCTTAGTCAAGGAAGTAGATGACTTGATTAACACAATGACTAAGTTCACTAATGGGAGAGAAATGTTTGACATGATGTTGGGAGCACAACGACGTGCACTCTATAAAAAGGCATAGGTTATAGAGCAAACTTATTGAGCTACAAGAAATTGTTAGATGATGCTCATAGATGCTCAAAATGTAATAGGTCTCATATGGTTGAGAAATGTGTCTTACAAAAGACCAACATGGGTAAACTAGCAGGGGTAGCTAAGGATACTTATTATACTAACTTTGTCGAACCCAAAGGCTTTAGGTGTCAGACCCCACCTAATTAGGGCATCTGATCGACCTAGATTACCTTAACCCCTTGATAATCTAGCAACCTTCACCTCTCTATCAATAAACAATTAATATTAAGATCTTGTAATCTTCAGTTATAAAACTTTATTACCCACAAAAGATTCTAAAGCGAAACTTAAACCTTAAAGTTTCGTAAAAATTAATTATATAATCCTCAAAGTTCATTTAGATTGTTTACATTATCCTCAAAGTTTTGTAAAAATTTTTCGACAACATCTCCTCTATTTCTAAGCCTACACCGAAAATTTTGGCCTTCAAAAATCTTCAACAAAACCTTCTCAGCTTTGGTGAAAATGCAGAAGGACTCACAATCCACCTCATAACAATATATATCATCAACTAAATTATATATTCATTCTAACTTGATTTAAAATATCAGAATTCTTAAACTAGCATTACCTTAACTCCAAAAATTATCTCAACTTGCTCTAAAACCGTTATGCTCATTCCAAAGGAGATCCTAATCACACTCAAACCCATAAAACCATTTATAGAACATAATATATTCAAAAATAGTACATACAGAGAGAAAAGAACTAAGCAAGTCACATACAGTCAGAAAGCTTTCCCTTTCCCTTTCCCATGTCGTCGCTAGAACCTGTCATTATCCAATTATAAAAATTTGATAATGTCAGATAAGTAAATCCCACACTATCTAGTACACCTGTAATAATCAAATGCATAATAATCCAAGAGATTAAACAAGAAATATAATCCAAGGAATTTACATACAACCATGAATCCATTCCGTTTTTGTTATCCTACCATAATCAGATAACATTCTCCAAAAGTGGTAAGTAAACAATAATAAGGACTCATGCGCGGGGATAATAACCAAACGAGTCTCGTTCCTTTAGACTCTAGGAGTATTATCTGGTTCAATGTGATCTCATGATAACTACGTGATGCAAAGTATCAGTGACTCTAGCCCCTCAAGCATAATATAGTGTTTAATAACCACGGTATAGTCTACACTATAAGGAGACTTATAACACCTTATCTTCCCAAACCGTGTATGCATGTACAACAAAAATGCAATTTCAAGGATCAATGCAATTTATAAGAAATTATAATCATACAATGTAAATGATACTATGGGATTTACTTAACCTTACAAACGCAACATCGCATCTCCTTTGTGCTCCGAGTCTGTAACTAGTCCAGACGAGGCTCCAATCGCGGTCCTACAATTCATTAATACGTCCTGTAAGCCTCCACAACAACTTCACCATTTTTTCAATTATTTGCAATTTAAACCCAATCGTGTCTCGAAACCCCTCAAATCCTTCCAAAATAAATTATTCGATGCCTAGACTTCATTTTTAATTCAAAATTATTTTCAGCATCGAAAATTACATTGTCTAGGCTTAAATATAATTTTTTTCTATTTTTTATATATTTACTGATTTTACTCGACCCGAAAACTTCGGAATCCCTCCAAATCAACTCCTCGGATGTCCGAATCTCAATTTTGACTTCAAATTGTGATTTGAAATTGAAAATAACCTAGACTAGGCTTTAAAACAATTTTTCAAATTTTGGACATTTTCAGGTATCGTAGCACGCAATACGAGAAAAATAACCCGGTAAAAATTCTCGACAAAATCTCAAAATCCTCATTTTTCATAAAAACTATCAATTTCTATTAGTTTATCCAAAAACTCCATTTTTTATAATTTTTCTAATTTCCAGGGATTTTATTTAATTATTTTCCTATTTTTAAAATCATATATTTATTATTTATTATTTATTATTTTATTATATTTCTTATAAGAGGGAAGGGGTCGTCCCCTTCCTCCCTTATGATTCTTCTATGTCGAAACGGAGAAGAAATTTTTTTTTTTTTCCATTTGGGGGGTAAAGGAGTTCACGGCTCCCCCCACCGTATCCTTTTTTTTTTTTTCTTCCTCATGATTCCAACCTCCCTGTCCCACTGTTCATCTTCTCCATTGACACATAAACAACATACAACAACAAACCCTACAACAACGAACCATATACATTCACCTCAGTCTCCATCGCCTAGTGATCTCATTCTCTTGGTTTCCCTCTCGTTCTGTCTCCCTCCCTCTCACTTTCTCGATCCCCTATGTGCATGCGAACTAAAAATTGAGCGAGCAGAAGCTTCTGGTTAGTTTAGTTGCAAGGATATTTATTTGACTTCCTCGAGATTCGCATCGCATGAATTTCGAGGAAAATCTAATGATTCATTTATTTACATATATTCATTTTGATCTTCCTCGAGATACGTATAGGTAAATCAATTAATTTTTAACAATCCACCAAATCACTTGATTTTTCTTGAGATTGGACAATACATATTATGAGGAGTGAACAAATCTCACCAACAATCAAATCGTTCAACAATCTCAACTCCTCGACGATCACGCTGCACGTATGTCGAGGTGCGTCCAATGTATATTTTTTATTTAAATCAAACTATAGGATTGATTTATATATTTATATATAAACTATATTATATATAAGTATATATACATCTATATATTCGCGGCTATAAATTCGCCATGCGCGCCAACAACAATCCTCGGGTGTGCACACTATGGTACATCCTAAGCATGTTACCCTCGACCTCGTGTGTCACTAGGTGCCCACCAATTTATGTATTATTTTATTTAATTTTGTGATTATCTCTTCAATTTATATCCAAATAAATCCTCGAAAAATACCCCAATTTCACAAAAAGTTGGAAATCTTACCAAAGTGTTCCAAAACTTCCAAACAACTGGTCTCACAAGCAAATCAAGGTGTGGGGCCTACGTCAGCTCGTTAAGACCATTTAAAGTTCAAAATTCAAATTTTCAAATTTACTTATAAATATTTTTCATGAAATTCGAAAAAGTTGCTCGGGTCGACATTTGAACTTCCACGGAACTCGTGTTGAAACAATCTCGGGACAATACCTTAAAATTACCAAAATTGAAGAAAATTCTCCAATGCGCCCTGGACCTGAAGGACACCGCGTATACACTCCACTTAACCTTATTTCACGTCGAAATAGAGTATAATACATCAAATAGACACACAACACACAAAAATAATATTAAATTTATTATCTCCGATCCGTAAATTGTGAGTCCCACCTCAAATACCTAATTCTCTAATTAAATCCGAAAATACTCAATTAGCCACCTAATCAAGTTTATAAAATTCTCAGATTTCACGTTAGGGTACCAAAATCTAGTGTTTTTTACATTGTGTAGGATGCAAGGAAGAGCACCCATGGTACTTGGATAGTGGGTGCTCAAGACACATGACCGAAGATGCACATCAATTTAATGAATTAAAGCGGCATGATGGTGGGAAGGTCACGTTTAGGGATGACAACAAAGGAAAGGTCATGGCCTCAGTTTCGTGGGTAACGATTACCTTTTCTTCTCAAATATTTATCTTGTTGATGGTTTGAAACATAACTTGCTTAGCATTAGTCAATTGTGTGACAAAGGTTTCCATGTCATGTTTGAATTATCAAAATGCATTATTAGGAATGAGAAGCATGAAATCCTATTAGTTACATATAAAGATAAGAATGTTTATGCCATTAACTTTGATGAGGTGCATATGCAAAATGTTTCATGTTTGAGTGCTCAAAATGAATGTGATGCATGGTTGTGACACTGTAGACTAGGACATTCTAGCATGAAAAACTTGTCAAAATTGACCAAGCATGATCTAGTTAAGCGTCTCCCCAAATGCGCTTACAAGAAAGACAAGGAATGTGAACCTTGTATTCTTGGTAAATAAGTGAAATCGCCATTTAAGACGAAAGTAACTAGTGATGTAACAAGAGCCTTAGGACTCATCCACATGGATTTGTTTGGATCTACTCAAACACAAAGTCTAGGGGGAAAATCATATTGCTTTGTCATTGTTGATGATTTTACTAGAAATACATGGGTGCATTTTCTAGCTCATAAGCATGAGGTATTTGAGGTGTTTGTGAAATTTTGTGCATTAGTTGAAAACGAGGAGTAGAGAATTACCATCATTAGGAGTGATAGGGGTGGTGAGTTTGTCAATAGAAACTTAGAGGAGTTTTGTGCTAGACAAGGGTACACACACCAATTATCCTCTCCTATGACACCACAACAAAATGGAGTAGTTGAAAGGAAAAATAAGACTTTTCAAGAAATGTGTAGGACCATGCTAAATGAGTACAACATAGCTAAACGCTTTGGGCCAAAGCCATTAACACGACATGCTATATTCTAAATAGGGTGAATGTTCGAAAGCAAGTGAAAAAGACTCCTTATGAACTATGGAAAAGCCGAAAGCCTAAAATAAGTTACTTCAAGGTGTTCGGTTGCACTTTCTATGTTTTAAATAATAAGGATCATTTGGACAAATTTGACCTAAAGTCAAATGTATGCACCTTTCTAGGCTATTCCATGCATAGTAAAGCATATAGGGTGTTTAATAGATTAACCAAAATCATAGAGGAGTCAATCCATGTCAAGTTTGATGAAATAGATCCCAAAGTGCAAATGATGTATACCTTGGATAATTTGAGACTTGATGATAATGATATCACCCAAGGCCAAACATCCAATAGTAAAAAAGTTGAGATGAGAGTGGAACCCAAACCTAGTGCACCTAAGAACTCAAGAATTCTTCTACGCCATCCTTCTCAACAAATCATATGTGATCCAAGCAAAAGTATAACCACTAGGTCATCATTGCACCGAGATGAGGGACACATAGCTTTTGTATCTCAAATCAAGCCCATAAAATAGATGACACCCTAGGTGATGAGTTTTGGGTCATGGCCATGCAAGAGGAACTATGACACTTTGTTAGAAACAAGGTATGGACACTAGTGCCTACACCTAAAGACATACTGGCACCTAATGGGTTTTTAGAAATAAAAAGAATGAAAAGGGTGAGATAGTGAGAAACAAGGCTAGGTTGGTTGCATAAGGTTATAATCAAGAGGAAGGCATTGATTATGAAGAAGCCTTTGCACCGGTAGTAAAACTAGAATCAGTTCGAATGTTGCTTGCTTATGTTTGCAACAATGTGTTTCTATTAAACCAAATGGACGTTAAAAGTGCATTATTAAATGACTTCATCAATGAAGAGGTATATGTAGAACAACCACTAGGTTTTGAAGACCATCGTCATCCAAGTCATGTCTATCGTCTTCAAAAGGCCTTGTACGGATTAAGACAAGCTCCTAGAGCTTGGTATGATCGGTTAAGTGTATTTCTACTTGACATAGGGTTCAAGAAAGGAACACTCGATCCTACTTTGTTCATTTTGATCAAAAAATGGGACATGCTCCTTGTTCAAATCTATGTTGATGATATCATATTTGGTTCATCTAATACACACTTATGTGATGATTTCTCGTCTTTAATGACCAATAAATTTGAAATGAACATGATGGGTGAACTAACATACTTCTTAAGCTTACAAATTAAGCAATCCAAACATAGGATTTTTATAAATTAAGCGAAATATGTAAGGGACATGCTAAAGAAGTTCAGATTTGATAATTTGAAGGCATGCGACACTCCTAGTAGTTCTACTGTCAAAATGGATAAAGCCCATAAATCCTAAACTTTACCGTGGCATGATAGGTAGCCTCCTATACTTGACTGCTAGTAGGCTCGATATTATGTTTAATGTATATCTATTTGCTAGATTTCAATCCGAACACAAGGAATCACATTTGAAATGTGTCAAGCATATATTTCGTTATCTAAGTGGGACACAAGACTTGTGATTGTGGTTCAACAAGGCCAAGAATTTTGAACTCTAAAGCTTTGTTGATTCTGATTATGCGGGAGTCTAGTTAATAGGAAAAACACTTTCGGATTTTTTCATTTCTAGGAAATTCACTGATATCATGGTTTAGCAAAAAACAAAATCTTATTGCTTTGTCCTCTGCCGAAGCCGAATATGTGATTGCCGGAAGTTGTTGTGCTCAAGTCTTGTACATCAATCAACAACTTGAGGACTACCAAATCTATGCTGGTTGTGTTGAAATCTATTGTGATAACACAAGTGCGATTAACATATCCAAAAATTTGATGTTACACTATTGTACCAAACACATTGAGATTAGGTACCACTTCCTTTGAGATCACGTCTAAAAGTGCGATGTTAAACTATTTCATGTGTGCACTAAGGACCAACTAGCTGATATTTTCACTAAGCCATTGCCTAAAGATCAATTTTCTAAGATTTAGCGAGAATTAGCATGATTCGTGAATCGAAAGCATGATTTAGCTCATCCAAACCTTTTTATATGTTGTTAATGAAGTGCCCATGAAGTGTGAGGTGAATCGAATTAGTCCTCCAAAAATCCAAAAATCTCAAAATGTAAATTCCAGAGAGCAATTAGCGCACTAAGTCTGCTCATTAGCGTGCTAGGCCCTCTGGTAAGCATGCTAATGAGTTGATCTAGCGCGCTAACTGTCCCATGCCAGAACTTTATTTTTCCGTCATTAGCGTGCTAATGACGCTCAGACCAACATGTTATAAAACAATTTTTAAATCTAAAACCCCATTTTCTCCATTTTCTTTCCTCTAACCGGGTCTCCCTTTCCTCCAAAGCATTCCTCATGTCCTCTAGGTATTCTCCACTAATTTCTTTATCATTTTTCTTGCATTTCCTTCCTAGCCCTAGGTTCAAACTAGCTTTATCTACATTGTTGTTGGTGCTATCATGTTTTCACGCTGTCCAACTGCCCGTCCTGCTGCCTATCCCGCTCTCGCATCTTCCTTTCTTCGTCCACCTACTCGTCGAGTGGTTGAGTCATCCTCGTCCGGTAGTGAGTCCGAGTCGCCACCCACTCGTCGGCCCCATCCCAAACTGCCTTCCAATCCACTTCATGTCACGAGACTAGGTCTACTAGTCACCATAGCGACACGTCGACCACCGTCCCGACCAATACTCCTAAAAAAAAGGGTCATTCCAAAACTAAGCACGAAGGTGCTTCCGGGTCTAAGTCCGTTCTTGAATCCGTAAGCTTGAGGCTCATGGACGGAAAAATCCTAAAACTCGCCATTGTCGATTTTGATTTCTTCGACAAAGCACACCTCCCAATGCGTGAGGTGCTTGCCAAATCAGGGTGGGTTTAATTGTGTCAATATAAGGACGACTATAATTCTCCTCTCGTTCGAGTTTTTTACTCCAACCTCACCACTGCAAATAATTATGTCCTTCAATTGGTTGTTGGCGGTCGTTCTATCGAGATTACACCGCAGAGCCTTGCCCAGCGGTTTGATATTCCCCTACACCCTCCTACTACCATTTTAGGGTAGAAGATCCATAAGTGGTCGTTTGATCGGCTAAAGGTCCTCAACTTTCTCACTCTGTCTGATAGGGAGATCATCTTATATCCCTCTGGAGTCACTGACACTGACTTCAAACTCGGTCCTCACCTTCTCCATAAAATCATGCATAAGGTAATCCTTACCCGTGGCGGTAATAAGAACCACATCACTCTCTTGGACATGTATGTCCTTGAGGCATTATTGCGTGAGATCCCTATCAACCAGCCCCACCTGATCGTTACGTACATGACCTTCACGTCTAGTGCCGGTTGTCATCTCCCCTATGCCCATATCGTCACCTCTTATCTAGAGTCGTCATAGATAGATCTCAGTTTTGGAGGTCGCCAGCTCTCAGCCTTCGACACTATCGACATGGCCACTCTAAAGGCCATGAAGTATCGCTACATTCGTCGAGAGCGGTGATAGATCTGTAAGGAGGCGAGCACTATGAAAGATATGAGTCTCCCTACCCTACTGATCCTCCCGCCGACTTCGATGTCAATGAGAAAGAGTACTTCGAATATAGTTTCCTCTTCCCGCAAGGTGATGATGGTGGCGATGAGGTCTAGTAGGACTATGAGGCTCCACCACCTTCGCAGCAGTAGCCTCCACCTTATCCTACTTACTTTGACGTTGCTCCTTCGGACAAGTCTCCATCGACGGCTTACCTCCCTGCCTAGCTCGGCCATATGCACGATTATATGATGAGGACGTTCACTGCCATTGACGCCCGTCTCGAGCGTCAAGGTGATCGCGTTCGTTGCATTGAGGGCCATCTTCAACCTACTAGGCCAGCGAGGGATGATCATGCCTCCAGCTTTGCTCATCAGCTGTCATCTCATTACGAGGAGTGCCTAGGTATAGATAAGATAGGGGAGGATTAGGCTCATTTATGTTAGTCATTTCTTTTTGATGTACATCCAGTTTCAGTTTATCACATACATTTTTTACTTATGTTCGCACGTGGCGCAACTATGTTAATCATTCTTTTTAAGTAATCAATATCATGGATGTTTCTTTTGCATATCTCTGAGTTAATTTTATGCTTCGCTTCACTATTGTGTATGGATTGCTCACTTGCATTTAGTTGTATGCATGTTGTGAGGGGGAGCTTAATACCCACTTTTTGATGTTATCAAAAGAGGGAGAAATTTATGAAGTGAACTTAAGATTAAACTCATGAATTGAACTTGAGATTATGGTATGCTATGATGTAATTGTATCTAATGCGCATTTAAATTGCATCTTTGGTTTGTCGAGTTCACATTGTTTGTTATCATTAAAAAGGGGGAAATTGTTGCACTAAGTGGTTAGTCACTTATACTCCACCCGGGATTTTGATGGCAACAAACAAAGTGAAAGGATTCTAACAATTTTTTCTAGTGTGTCTCAGATTGTCAAACTTGGTTACAAATCACATCTCAAGTGCTCAAGTCATTCAAAGCCATTCAAGCTCAAGATTCGATTCACACAAGGAAACAAGGATGGAAAGACTATATCACATGTTGTACAAACTATGTAAGGTATGCAAGTCAAACTACACAAGCCAAATGCATTAGTTTCAAGTATATCATGTTTTCAAATGTTTTTCCAAATTTCAAGTACTTATTTTAAGTATAAATTGAAATCCATGACTTGAAATGGTATTATAGCTTTACATATTATGAAATCGTGTTTTTACACTTGCATCGTAGCTGGAAAACCATTATGAAAGTTTTTGAAAATGCCAAACTCAATTTGAATGGTTTTTGAAAAGAAAAATAAAATATTTATAGAAAAGCCCCCACATATTTCATGAAACCGGGATTTTTCATTTTCAGGATTTGTGAAATCATGCAGACAATCTAAATGGGTCCCATGACCCATACTAAACATGTCTAACATGTTTTGAGTGGTTTGGTAGAGTCGTGGATGCGATAAGGGGTTGCTAACTTGAGGGCAAAAATATTTATTATCAGGCCCCTACTGGTTAGCACGCTAATGAGAGTCATTAGCGCGCTACCTGGAGATTTAGCGCGCTTAACTGAGGGATTATGTGGCGGCCCTCGCCGCCCTGGGGTGACGTGTCTCCGTGTACTCCTTGCCAACTGGCCCAACTACACATGTACGGCACCTGCCCGTCATTTCTCTGTCTCAAAATGTATCCACTTATGTGTGTGTACGGTGTATAAATGACATATGCAGCGGAAATTGTACGTAAATGCACGAAATATTAATCAATTAAACAAAACCTAGTGTGGAAAAACCCTGAAAAGTACTATACTATACCATGTAAAATAACTATGTACAATGTCATGTCACTCCCCAGTTCCCAAAAGAATCAAAATATCAAAATAATAACACGTACAAGTAATCCTCAGAGGTAGGCAATCAGAGGTAGTCACGTAAGATCCCCTTGCCTTTACTTGTACTCGGATCTGCACTCAATCATCACATAGAAAAAATGGATGACGAGTCTAGTCAGTAAAATCCCAAGGAACTCCTCCGAGCATTCAAATAAGCAAATGTAATTCAATAAATATTGTTAAATAAACATGCGGAATGTAAACAGGCAACTGTAAGTAGGGCATCGCATGCATAAATATCAATAAATTGCAAATGTGTGTGCTTGTTCCGGTCAGACTAAACCATACTTCAGGATTCCCTTCCAGGATCCCACTAGTGGGCGCACCCAACTAGCTATCACCTGATCCCTCTCGGTGGCCGACATAGACCTACGACGCACCGACACATGTAGCAGTTCCTTAGCTCGGGTCGTTATCCACCGAGAACTGCTGATACACATGCTATGGTCTAGAATGCATAGACACACAACAGAAAATCCGGTGGGAGTGCAAACAACGACAAGATATAGATATAGGAAAAATAACAAGGAAATACTGGAATTGAATGAAATTATAAAGCAAAATAAATACTCAAGAGTTTTTCCATTGGGTTTTACAAACATCACAACGCGCTCTACTACCCTGTAATCAATCCCCGAGTCCAAGTCCACTGTGTCCTTGGTCGCCAATTGATCACCCGTGTCAACCTATGTCCATTTATCAATAATTTAATTTAGCATGACAATTTACAACAATTTCTAAAATTTTAGGTCAAATCGCCCATTTTGTGCTTTTCGAGGCAAAACCCCGCAAAAAGTCGCGTCCGGCATTCGCACATATTTTCTTTTCATAGAACTTTATCAATTTCTATTTATTTTATCGAAATATACTTTTTTCGAAATTTTCCCAATTTTTTCGAAATTTTTCCAAATTTTTCTTCTTCATTTTTCTTCTCTTTTTCTTTTTTTTTTGGTTTGTGTCGGTCGACCCAACCGGCTCGGACCCGACCCGACCCCCGGACTGAAACAGTCAAGGCTCTCGCCCATGGGCCGAGCCTGGCCCGTAGGGGTCTTCTCCCCGATCGAACCACTGGTTCGATAGGGAGAATTTTTTTTTCTTTCATGGTTTGGGTTGGGGTTGCTCTCCACCCCAACCCCGGTGGACTCGATGCCATCACCACCGCGACCTGATTTGGCCTCCATGGCCGAACCCCTGTCTCGCCACCACGTACGGCCAACCCGAAACCCACAACAACAACGAAGACTCACCTCGATCGTGACGTCTCCACCTTCTCCTCTCTTTCCCGGTTTCTTCTTTTCCTCCTCATCTCCGCGTTCCTTCTTCCCTCTCTCGGCCTCCCTATCGGTGTGTGTGCGGGGTGTGTACGTGGTATGTGTGAGGTGTAAGAGAAAAGGTGGTGGAGTGTGGTTTAGATAAGGATAGGTGATGTTGACTTTGTGTCATTGACTCTAAAGTGTGACACAGCTGGGACACTCGCCCGTTTTCGGGCGTTTCGAAGCCCGATTTCTCGTCCGAATCGCGATATACAGGTACCGCCGCGTCACTAGCCACCTAATACCCATTCCATATTAGTTATTTGGTTAATTTTTATTTAATTTGTGTGTTTTCATTTCCCCGACCTAATATCCGGTCCCGTCAACTACCCGCTACCCGAGTCGACATGTATATCGAGGTGAATACAGTTCACACAATCTCGCACGTATTTTTATGCAACATACACACATGCGATGTATTTCAATAAATTTCACCGCAAATAAGCATCCAACACACAATAACTAGCATACATAAGTCCCCGTGTGTCCTAGCCTACCGCGGCGTCCACGTAGATCCGAGCTGGCGTCCACGTCCTTAAATTTAAGAGACATGAATAAAATGGGCCGTTACAGATTAGCACGCTAAAGATTTCACGTAGCGCGCTAACCAAATTCATGACAATTTTTTTAGAAAAGCTTCTAATCTTGCTTTATTTTGAATCAATCATTGAATCTGGGCCTTTGGATCGAGATAACAGCCACGAACAGTCAAATAGGGTTGGACAACACACACAAACCACCAAGAACACCAATTTGTTTTCTCAAGCTCAACAACTCACAAATGCTCATTGTTTTCACATAAAAAAAGCTTGGATTTTGTGCTCATTCACTTGGAACTCATTGAGGCAACCGAATCATCCTCAAAACCCATGTTACTGAGGTGTTCTAGGGCTTGCAACTACCACTCCAGAACTAATTTTCACTCTCACATTTGGGGTTGTAAGAAATTCTTATTTCCTAGCTTATTTATGCTTAAAGTACATCTCTTTGTGTATTTGGTGTGTGGAAATCATTTATAGTGTTCTTGAACATATTTGTCTTGAGTATTGCACTTAAACTTGATTTCATAAACACTAGGACTGATTTGAACAAGAGCTAGGGCTTAAACTTGATTTTTATCAAACTAATTGTTCATTGGAATTGAAACCGAATTTTTTCTCATCGATTTAGTTTAATCGATTTCTCATTTGAAATTTGCACAAAATCAACGACATATTTGCATCTCATATTTATATTCATACTTGCATGCATTAGAGTGGTTAGGCTCTATGTGGCTTGCTTGTAATTGAACTTGCCGTTGCTTTACCTTGTAAAGTGAATTCCATTACTTTTCTTATATTTGTTGTAAGTGACTGTTGTGAGACTTAGTGGGATCTAAGTCGAAGGGAAGACCTAGTTGAGGCTAGGCATAAACCCTAGTTGTGGCTAGGTAGGAAGTCTTAATTTGTAATTAGGCATTCTAGGCTTGTATGCTTAAGTTGTAACGCTTATTCGTAATATAAGTGGGGGTTTAAAAATCCTAATTAGGGAGGTTAGGTAGTGGATGTAGATCAGTTGGATCGAACCACTATAAATTGCATGTCTCTTTCCATTTCTTCTACCCCTATCACTATTGCATTGCATTTATACTTATTGATTGCATGCGCATATAGCATTGTTACTTATTGAAATAGATTAAAAGGCAATAACCTCTCGGTACACCCAATTCACCTCCTATTGGGTTTGATTTCATTTTGATCTAAAAAACCAACTTATAGAATGCTGGCCCGAGCATCATTAGCACGCCAATGAGGCAAAAATTTGGTTCTAGGCATGGACTTACTAGCTCACTAGGTGGACCGATTAACGCGCTACTTGTTGAGTTTTTGGGTTCATACGCAGCGGAAATTACAAAACAATTTTGACAAAAACCCAAACAGGATCAGAATTTAATTCCATTAAAAACGTTTAAACCATGAAAACTTAATCATACCTCGGTCGCAATATACCTTTCTCAAGGTTGATCGATCTCCAAGGCGTTGCCAACGACGAACGCCCTCTACCAGCAGTCCACACACGAACGGCGGCCGAGATTCGAAGTGCTAGCTTCGAGAGAATACCAAAACTTTTTGTTTCTCTCCAAAACGATCCAGATCGTACCAGAAAACCCTAATTCATTTCTGAAACGAAAATAGAGTTTCAGCACTTAATCTTTTCATACCTGTGTTCTAACTTAAAGCGTCTATTTATACAACCCTTTTATATAGCGGTTAAGTAAATTACACATATACCCCTACTTAAAGAAGTATAAGTGTAATACACCACAATGACGTTTCTGTCATGAATTTTATCATATAAAATTCGTTTTTCTGAACCATCTTAAAATCTCGCAAAACCATTCTTAGTGTGCGAGCCAATAGGCTCATACAACGTTGGCAGTGTACCAAAACACATTTTGGTATACAAGTCATAAGCGGCCTCTAGCAAGACATTATGACTACCCAAGTTGTACAAATATCAAATCGATACAACCTAATCAATAGTGTATATAACATCCTTTTGTCACGCGATATCCTTTTGATCAAACATAAGGCATGGAATTGTCATCCAACATGTTCAATCGTACTAGTCTCGATCTCTAGGTAGACTGAAAAACACCCAAGTGACATTGATCAATATCAATTCACTTAGACTAGGCCTTCAACAGTCTAACATATCGAGGGATCCACTGGATATCTCTCTTTATATGAGAGGGACAAATCCTATCTCGATTACACAACTTTATCACATTGCTCACACAGTAACCAATCACAACCTTTATAATCGTCCGGTTAAAGAAAACGTTTGATTGTGTCAAATCATTGTGTTCCTAATGTTGAAGTCTATGGTTATCTCAAGTCAAGAGACTGAAAAATATATCTATCATGAGAAACAACTATGACTTAATCCATGTGATGTTCTCATAGCGGGTCGGTCCAGTACTTTGTTCCCTAACAAGTACTCGTGATCTTGATTCATATCCATATACGTATAATCATCGTATGATCATCAATCAAGACTCACACTAGTCTTAATTCATTATAGTTCCCAGTATAATGATCGACTATGGACATTTATGATATTTCTGTAAATACCAATGGATCTTATTATAATGTAAACATGCAAATTAATTATAATAAACAGCAAATGAAATCCTCTATTTTATTAGCTAAAAGTATTCATAAAGACAGTTAATGGATTGACCTAGGGCACATGCCCCAACACTACTTGGAGGCACCTAGCGCGCTAATTGCTTTCTAGAATTGGAATTTAAAAAATTCTAGATTTATAAAGGACAACTCCGATTCATCTCATACTCCATGGGCATCTCTCTAACATCATATAAAAAGGTTTGGATGAGCTTTATCATGCTTATAAGGTCGGATTCACGAATCATGCTTAATTCTCGCTGAAACTTCGAAAATTGTTATCTAGGCAATGGATTGGTGAAAATATCAGCTAGTTGGTCCTCAGTAGACATGTTAATCAATTTAGCATCACCCTTTTGGACATGATCTTGAAGGAAGTGGTGCCTAATCTCTATGCGTTTCGTATGGGAGTCTAACAGTGGCTTTTTGGATATGTTGATTGCATTGGTGTTATCACAATAGATTTCAGTACAACCAACTTGGATATGGTAGTCCTTAAGTTGTTGCTTCATGCATAAGACTTGAGCACAACAACTTCTGGTAGCCACATATTCGGCTTCAGTGGTGGACAAGGCAACGGAGTTTTGCTTTTCACTAAACCATGATATTAGTGAATTTCTTAGCAAATGGCAAAAACTTGAAGTGCTTTTCTTATCAACTAGACTCCACACATAGTCGAAATCAACAAAGCTTCGAAGTTCAAAACTTTTGGCTTTGTTGAACCACAATCTAAGTCTGGTGTCCCATTTAGATAACGAAATATGCGTTTGACACATTTCAAATGTGATTCCTTGAGCTTGGATTGAAATCTAGTACACAGACACACACTAAACATAATATGAGACCTATTAGCGGTCAAGTAAAGGAGGCTATCTATCATGTCACGATAAAGCTTAGGATCTTTGGGCTTTTCTAATTAGTCTTTATCCATTTTGATGGTGAAACTACTTAGAGTGTCACATGCCTTCAAATTATCAAATTTGAATTTCTTTAGCATGTGTTGGGGCATGTGCACTAGGTCAATCTACAAACATTTTTTATCTTATAATTTTAGTTAATAAAATTGAGGTTTTCATTTAATGTTTTATTATAAGTGGTTGCATGTTTACCTTATAGCAAGATCCAAAGGTATTTGTTGAAATATCCTAAATATCCCTAGTCGATCATTATACTGGGAACTATAATGAATTAAGACTAGTGTGAATCTTGATTGATGGTCATGTGATTATGTGTATAAGGATATGAATCAAGATCATGAGTACTTGTTAGGGAACAAGGTACTGGACCGACCCGCTATGAGAAAACTACATGGATTAAGTCATAGGTGTTACTTATGATAGATATATCATTTAGTCATTTGACTTGAGATTATCATAAACTTTAATATTAAGAGCATGGTAATTTGACACAATCAAACGTTGACTTTAACCGGACGATTATAAAGATTGTGATTGAATGCCTTGTGAATAATATGTGAATGTGTGTAATCAAGATATAATTTGTCACTTTTATATAGAGAGAGATTTTAATGGATCCCTCGATATGATAGACCGATAATGGCCAAGTCCATGTGAATTGATATGATCAATGTCACTTGGATGTTTTCGGTTTACCTAAAGATCGAGACTAGTACGATTGAACATTAAGGGTGACTTTACATGCCTTATGTTTAATCAAAGGGTATAGTACGACAAAAAGATATGATATATGTTATTCATTAGGTTGTATCGATTTTGATATTCATGCTACTTGAGTTGTCATAATGCCTTGCTAGAGACCGCTTATGACTTGTGTACCAAAATAGTTTTTGGTTCACTGCCAACATCACATGAACCTATTGGGCCGCACACAAAGAATGGCTTTTCGCAATTTCAATTGGTCCAGAGTAATAATTTTATATGATAAAATTCATGATATAAAAGCCATTACAATTTGTTATATGATAACTTATCAATAGGGGCGTATATGTAATTTGCTTAAACTGCTTAAATACAATAGTTGTATTATGAATAGGATTTTAAATGAAGGGCTTATCTATACATATAAATAGAGAGTGAAACCCTAAAACGAAGTAAGATTTTTATTTTTTTGCTATTTTCAAGTTCTCTGGATTTTGGGAGAGAAAGAAAACGTTTTCAATCTCTCTTGGAGCTAGCACTCCAAATTGTGGTAACCATTTGTGTGTGAACTTTTGATAGAGGACGCGCACTTGAACGTCTTGGAAATTGAACTATCAGAGAAGGAAATCACAGATTAAGGTATGGTTTACTTTTATATATCTAGTTTAATAGAAATTATTTTAGATCCTATTGGGGTTTTTTTAAAAATGTTTTAAACTTTCCGCTACGTATGAACACCAAAACCCAACATGAAGGACTTAAGTCATGCATCCTACATCCTTGGGATTAAGACTTATACAGATAGATCTAAATGGCTAATTGTCTAAGTCAGAGTGCTTATATAGATAAGGTAAACGAGGGTCATTTCCAATGTCTCATGGTATAAGTCTCAGCAAGACTCAATGTTCGAAGATTAATGATGAGCGAGAACGCATGAATACGATTCCATATGCATCGGCTATTAGGTCTATCATATATGCCATGTTATGCACCTGACCCGATGTATCATATGCTTTGAGCGCAATAAGTAGATACCAGTTTGATCCCGATGAGAGTCACTGGATAGCAGTAAAGAACATTCTTAAGTACTTGAGAAAGACTAAAGAAGTGTTCTTGGTCTATGAAAGTTTGAAAGATGAGCTTGTTGTAAATGGTTACATAGATGCAAGTTTTCAAACTTATATAGATGAATTCAGATCTCAGTCGAGATATGTGTTTAATTTGAATGGAGGCGCAGTGAGTTGGAAAGGTTTGAAGCAAGAAACAATGGCAGATTCTACAATAGAAGCTGAGTATATTGCAGCGTCTAATGCAGTTAAGGAGGTTGTTTGGATCAAGAAGTTCATCTCTAAACTTAGTGTTGTTCTGAGTATAGCTAACCCCGTTTGCTTGTATTGTGACAACAATGGGGTGATAGCATAGGCCAAGGAACCAAAATCACATCACCAACCCAAACATATACTTAGACGTTTTCATCTCATTCGAGAATTTATTGAGAGGGGAGATGTGAAGATTTATAGGGTTCCTACAAAAGACAATGTTGCAGATCTTTTGACGAAGCCTCTTCCATAAGGAAACATGATGGTCATGTTAGGCCATTATGTATTAGATACATGAATGATTGACCCTAGTGCAAGTGGGAGATGTCGGGACATGAGCCCTAGGTCAATCTACAAACATTGTCTATCTTATAATTTTTGTAAATAAAATTAAGGTTTTCAGTTGCTATTTTATTATAAGTGATTGCATGTTTACCTTATAGTAAGATCCATGGGTATTTGTTGAAATATCATAAATATCCCTAGTCGATCATTATACTGGGAACTATAATGAATTAAGACTAGTGTGAATCTTGATTGATGGTCATGTGATTATTATGCGTATAGGGATACGAATTAAGATCATCAGTACTTGTTAGGGAACAAGGTAGTGGACCGACCCGCTATGAGAAAACTACATGGATTAAGTCATAGGTGTTACTTATGATAGATATATCATTTAGTCCTTCGACTTGAGATTATCATAAACTTTAATATTAAGAGCATGGTAATTTGACACAATCAAACGTTGTCTTTAACCGGACGATTATAAAGATTGTGATTGAATGCCTTGTGAATAATATGTGAAGGTATGTAATCAAGATAAGATTTTTCACACTCATATAGAGAGATATCAGTGGGTCGCTCGATATGATAGACTGATAATGACCAAGTCCATGCGAATTGATATGATCAATGTCACTTGGATGTCTTCAGTTTACCTAAAGATCTAGACTAGTATGATTGAACATTAAGGGTGACTTTCCATGCCTTATGTTTAATCAAAGGATATCGGACGACAAAATGATATAATATATATTATTCATTAGGTTGTATCGATTTTAATATTCATGCTACTTAGGTAGTCGTAATGCCTTGCTAGAGACCGCTTATGACTTGTGTACAAAAATGGTTTTTTGGTCCACTACCAACATCGCATTAACCCTATTGGGCCACACACATAGAATGGCTTTGCGCAATTTAAATTGGTCAAGAGTAATGAATTTTATATGATAAAATTCATAACATAAAACCCTTACAATTTGTTAAATGATAACTTATTAATAGGGGCGTATGTGTAATTTGCTTAAACTGCCTAAATACAATAGTTCCATTACGAATAGGATTTTAAGTGAGGGCTTATTTAGATATATAAATAAAGGGTGAAACCCTAAAACGAAATAAGATTTTTGTTTTACAATTTTTGAGTTCTCTAGATTTTGGGAGAGAAAGAAAATCATTTTCAATCTCTCTTGGGGCTAGCATTCCAAGTTGTGATCACCGTTCGTATGTGGATTTCTGATAGAGGACACGCACTTAAATGTCTTGGGAACCGAACAATCAAAGAAGGGAATCATGGATTAAGGTATGATTTACTTTCATATATATATATATATATATATATTTTTTAATGAAACTTATTTTCGATCCTGATTGGGTTTTTCAAATTTTGTTTTGGATTTTTCGCTGCGTGAACCCCAAAACCAAACAGCATGTCCCTCACTAACTTCACTTGATTTTTGAAAATCCCATGCTATGATTGCTTAATTTGTAAGTCTAAGAAGTATGTTAGTTCACCCATCTTGCTCATTTCAAATTCATTGGTCATCAAAGATTAGAAATCATCACATAAACGTGTATTAGATGAACCAAAGATGATATCGTCAACATAAACTTGAACAAGAAACATTTCAAATTTTTTATCAAAATGAACTAAGTGGGATCTAGTGTTCCTTTCTTGAAATATTTATCAAGTAGAAATGCACTTAGCTTATCATACCAAGCTCTAAGAGCTTGTCTCAATCCATATAATGCCTTTTGAAGACGATAGACATGACTTGAATAAGCGTGGTCTTCAAAACCCAGAGGTTGTTCTATATATACCTCTTCATTGATGAAGCCATTCAAGAATGCGCTTTTAACATCCATTTGGTATAGTAGGAATCCATTATAACAAGCATAAGCAAGCAACATTTGAATTGTTTCTAGTCTAGCTACCGGTGCAAAGGCTTCTTCATAATCAATGTCTTCATCTTGATTATAGCCTTGTACAACCAACCTAGCTTTGTTTCTCACTATCTCACCTTTTTTATTCTTTTTATTCCTAAAAACTCATTTGATGCCTATGATAGTATGATCATATGGTCTAGGCACTAGTGTCCATACCTTGTTTCTAACATAGTTTCCTAGTTCCTCTTGCTTGGCCATGATCCAAAACTCATCACCTAAAGCATCATCTATCTTCGTGGGCTCGGTTTGTGATACAAATGTTATCCACCTAGGCATACTCCTTATTGGATCTGAAATACGGCATATTGACCTCATGTAATAGGTCTGCACATATAGTACTTTGCTATTACCCTTATTGGTCGTCGTTTATATTAGGCATTCTCCTTATTAATTGTGAAACATGGAATATCGACCTCATGTAATAGGTCGGTACATATAGTATTCGGTATTACCCCAATTGGTCGTCGCTTATATTAGGCATTCACCTTATCAGTTGTGAAACATGGCATATCGACCCCATGTAATAGGTCAGTACATATAGTACTTCAGTATTACCCTTATTGGTCACTGCTTATATTAGACATTCTCCTTATTAGTTGTGAAACATGGCATATTGACCTTATGTAATAGGTCAGTACACATAGTACATCAGTATTACCTTTATTGGTCGTCGCTTAGTCATTTCACTCATTGGCCTAGATATTACCTTTCAGGTAATAGCTTATTTCGCAGTGCACGCAAGTACTATACTTATTAGTTATGAAACACGGGTTATCGACCTCATGTAATAGGTAAGTACACATACTACATCGATACTACCCTAATTGTTCACCGCTTGTTCATTTCATTAACCTCATATAGTAGGTACGTGACACTAACTAGTTAGTATACCGACATCCCCGGGTCCCATTCCCTATGAGTCGCGTACACCCCAAACCACATCATAAACTTACACACACATATTCTAATTTAACAATCACAACATAACAAGAAACAACACACCAATAATAACACCAAGAATTTAGCAAACATAACACATAAACTAATATAATCAAGCAACACACAGTTAAATAAGCATAGAAAGCATTGCATAACAATATAAAAAAATTTAAACAAACAACAACATTAAGGCAGGAAATGAAGGAAAATATCTCTATCAGATTACTTACCTCTACGTAATTTTCCTAGCTACTTCGGCTTCCCAACACCTCGTATTACGTAAAAAACTCCCGAGACTCTTCCTTAGGTTCCTAATATCAAACTAATCCAAATAAGTTGGGTTTAGGTCAGGTCAAATGGGTTTAAGAATCTTAACGCAAAACAACCCCTTAAGACTAAACAGCATTAAAATTTTAGTCATGTATTGCAGCGCTATTTTAGGCATGAAATTGTCCAAATATCAAAATATTCCTTATATAAAAATCTTTTGATCTCTATCGTAGCTTTCCAAAAAAGGTTTTTGGTTTGTGTAATTCCGATTTGAAACGAAAGAGATATCGCAATTCTACCAAAAACAGTTCAAATTGGAACCTAATCCGACCATCAGACGTAGAGGATTTATTTCTCCCAATCTATAATTTCAAAATTTGTGATTTTTAGTCTCAAGGCAGCTAACATATCAAATAAGGACATGCTAAAAGATTATTTCATTTGGATAAGTAATTAGGGAGTTATACCATTCAAAATTTTTTGTTTCAAAAATCTCGTAATGCATTCAATCACCTATTTGTATAGCACTTTTGGACATGAAAACATTTGAACTACTAAATCTCCATTCCGACAAAGTTGTTCCCCTTTGAGTTAGCTTTCAAATACCACTAGATTGGGCTCATTTCAATTTAAAATGGGCAAGTTATGACCAAATTCCATAAGTTGGGTCATAATACAACAAGCAGAATTTCTATTTTGGTCTTACAACTTCAAAAAGTCATATCTTTTTTATTTCAAAACCAAATTAAGAACTTCTTAATAGCTTGATTATCAGCTTAAAATGAGGAATCCAAATATATCAACCAATTGCAAATACTTAATCATATACCCTCTGAAAATGGTCAAAAACCAGAACTGGTTTCAAACTTAAATAGAGAGATGTGTACCTAAGGTTGATGACTCTTTGATTTGAGCTCCAACCCTCCTTGATCTCCCTGATTTTTTTTGCCAAACCTTCCTCAATTCCTCTGACTTCTTCTTCTCCAGCAAGCTTAGCTTCTCTTCTAAGTTTTGTAACTGAATTGGTTTAGTTTGCATGTGTTGATCCTTAGCTTTATATATGAAATGGACATTGGTAGATTAATAGCCATTGATCTTCATGTGCACACGTATCTCGAGACTTATCTAATTGCATACACATTGACACTTTTCTCACTAACTCTCCATTATCTCATACCAACTTTGACTAATATGAAACTCAATTGATTTCTAGATGTGCAAATACGTATCTCGAGAAATATCACATGGCTATTGTTTTAACTTTGCTAAATTAGGTACATTCAATATAAAACTAACCATAGCCAAATTAAAATCACTATTTAAGCTATTCTAAGACTAAATGAACTTACTATATCACTATCTACCTCGGTCCCACGCTGACAGACACCTCGAGGCGCGTCTCTGCTAACGTCTCGACAACTATATACAAGTAAAAGTGACTTAGTAGTCTACACATATACATCAAACTAGGCATCCTTCATTCAAATCTAACACATTTCTCAATCTTCACACCGAGTATTCAGACCGTGTAACCGCTCTCGGGCCACATCTCGGGTCGGTAACCCTGATTATAGACTAATTTAATATTAGTAGATTCTGGGCCGCTATAGCTTACCTATTGAAGGTATACATGTGATAGGAACTACCGATACTGACTATGTTAAGGTGTGTGAGAGTCTACTTGGTAGGATTCCTGTTGGAGATGACATTATTGGGAATCCAAGCTATAGAGGACGACATCAATGAGGAAACAATTCAACGTTATGTTCGGTCGTACATACTATAGCTTATGGGTGGTTTTCTATTCCCTGACAAGTCAAACCGATTTGTACATTTGATGTTTATTCCATTGCTTGAGGACATTTAAATAGATGGACAATATAGTTGGGAAAGTTCATGTTTGACTTATTTGTATAGGGAATTGTGTCGCGAATCTCGCTCGAGTGTGTAGGATGTTGCAAGCACATCAATTCTTATACAACTGTGGGCAAGGGATAGGTTCTCATTTATAGCACGAAGGCGCTTGGGTGTTTCTAGAGTTCGACTTCGAATAGTGGATGGAGAATACATGCCTATTGACGTTCCATTAGGACATAGGTAATAAATATATTTTTTATAATTTCTATTATATTAAGTCCATTTGTTTTTACCTAATTTATTTTTTTGTATAAAGATGGATCGATGCGTTCTTGGTTACTCAGATTGCGACACACATCTTATCAGCTTACCGTGATGCATTAGACTTACAGAAGGAGGATGTCGTGGTGTGGCAACCTTATGCTGATGTCATCGGGCCTATTCCCCAATAATGTACTAAAGGTCACCGGAGTTGGTTATCGACGTGTCCTCTAATTTGTTTCCACATAGTCGAGTAGCATTGACTAGAAAGGGTAATGAGACAATTTAAAAAGATAGAGGTCATGCCACCAAACTGTGATTACGACACTCGACTGCACCGCATTGAATTGCGAGGACATACTCAAGAAAATTGGGTGGTTTATCATGCAAACTTTATACAGATGTAGGAAAATCGTGGTGATAGCATAGTCGCAACGGAACAATAAGGAGGACATGATCAAGATGACTATATGGCGTGGTATCGATCAGTCACTAGACGATTCATTGGAGACGATGGGGCTCTACGTGACTATTCGGTAAGCTTGAAACTATTAGTTTATTTTCCTCATGAGTTAAATTTAAATTGCGTGTATTAACATTATTTTTTATAGCAGTGTAACTTAGTGCATTGACTGCGGCGAGTGTTCATTGAGGATGTGTACGAGCAAGGTCTTGTTGCACTTCATAAAGGCATTAAAATCTTAGATGAAGATGAACGACAAAGGTTTACTCTGTGGAATGATGGAAATGTTGTCGATCCAAAAATATATGATGAGACATTTGAACAAGAAGATGAAGATGAGGATCATGGCCGATCAAATATAGAGATGAGAAGACAACAACAACACAGACAGAGACTATGGGTGAGAGCATCAGACGTTCTCGTCCATCTCGTCGAACAGAGACTGCTTAGAGAGTAGCAGACGTTCTCCTCCATTACGTCCATCTCGTCAGAGATAAAAAATGACATAGACTATTGGTGAATGTAGCTAACGCTCATCACCATCATGTCTTTCTTCTCATAGGTACATTCATATATTGTCCCCAATACAACCAGAAGCTGTGACGACACCATCTCAAATTAGGGCACCATTTGGCCTAATCCCGTTATTAAGCCCTAACCTCACCATATAGGACCTAATAAGGGACTAGTCAGCCTTTCCAAAACCTTGTTACATACCAAATAATTTTTTAAATGAATATAAACTTATACTTATCCTATGACTATTCATAAATCAGAGTTAGTTAAGATTTTGTTTACTTAAAAGTTTATTCAGCAGAAGTCTTAACAATCTAGCGGAAGCTCATAA
The DNA here is from genome assembly GCA_039657325.1 of Stephania cephalantha. Taxonomy (NCBI): domain Eukaryota; kingdom Viridiplantae; phylum Streptophyta; class Magnoliopsida; order Ranunculales; family Menispermaceae; genus Stephania; species Stephania cephalantha. Next base: position 7,380,107 of record CM077573.1, on the reverse strand, counting down.
CATGAGGCTTAACAATGGTGGAAAAACCAGGGAATAAAGATCACATGCATATATATAAGAAAATAGCGATATATAACATGTGTCTGATCAAAGTACTAATCACTCAACCCACACAAAAGTATATGATAAGCATATAAAGTTAATACATCAAAAATCAAAACATTCAAAATCTGACGTAGCAGCACCCTACTGGCTCAGAGGTAGTCACTGATCTTCTATTTGCTTGGTCTGCTACTTGATAGATCTACACCCACCGTCACAAACTAGATGGTGAGTACAGGAAAGTAGAAAGTAATACTGAGAGACATTTATTCACATTCCGAAATATGCAAGTATCTAAAAGCATGATAATAACAACTATGTTGTAAAGAGAAACATGCAAATAGATACTTCAGCTAAACAACATGAAAACTGACACATGGCTAAGTAGTAATGATTTAGGGTCGGTCGGCCGTGACCTTCATCACATCAACCTTTCCACTATATGAGAATGGAGCTGAGCTCTACATCAATGTAAAGGTCTGAGCAGTGCTCTTGCCTTTAAAACCTTTCGCTGGTGCCAGTCACATGTGATATATACTTGCTAACAACCCCGGGTCCCATTCCCCGTGTACTGCGTAAGTTATGCTTGCTAACAACCCCGTGACTCATTTCCCGTGTGCTGCGCAAGATAGTGGAGAAATCCCGATCACCCTGGAAAGAATAGTGACCCTCGTATATCTGCCGGATTTCTATCATGTGATGACCCTAGATACGAGAACTACTTTCATGTTCAAGAATAACACAGTAATGGAAGCCAACAAAACCATTGCATACTAATGCACAAAGGAAATAAATTACAATAGTATGTAACATCTATCAAATAACATGCAATTATTGTGTTTTTTGGGTTCATACGCAACGGGAGAATCAAACCAAATTTTGAAAAACCCTAACATGATCGAAAATAAGTTCCATTAAACAAAATCTACAAATGTAAATCATACCTTATTCCGTTATTTCCTTTTCTGATTGTTTGATTTCCAAGACGTTCAAGTGCGCGTCCTCTATCAGAAATCCACACACGAATGGTGACCATAATTTGGAGTGCTAGCCCTAAGAAAGATTGAGAACGATTTTTCTTTCTCTCCCTAAATCCAGAGAACTCAAAAATATTAAAACGAAAAATCTTATTTCATTTTTAGGGTTTCACCCTTTATTTATATGTGTAGATAAACTCTCACTTAAAATCATATTCTTAATACAACTATTGTATTTAGGCAGTTTAAGCAAATTACACATACGCCCCTATTAATAAGTTATCATATAACAAATTGTAAGGACTTTTATGTCATGAATTTTATCATATAAAATTCATTACTCTAGACCAATTAAAATTGTGCAAAGCCATTCTTTGTGTGCGACCCAATAGGTTCATGCGACGTCGGCAGTGAACCAAAAATCATTTTGGTACACAAGTCATAAGCGGTCTCTAGCAAAGCATTATGACTACCCGAACAGCATGAATATCAACATCGATACAACCTAATTAATAACATATATCGTATCATTTTGTCGTGCGATATCCTATGATTAAACATAAGGCATGGAAAGTCACCCTTAATGTTAAATTGTACTAGTCTCGATCTTTAGTTAAACTGAAAAACATCCAAGTGACATTGATCATATCAATTCACATGGACTTGGCCATTATCAGTCTATCTAATCGAGGGATCCAGTGATATCTCACTCTATACGAGAGTGACAAATTCTATATTGATTACACACATTCACATATTATTCACACGGTAACCAATCACAATCTTTATAATTGTCCGGTTAAAGACAACATTTGATTGTGTCAAATTATCATGCTCTTAATATTGAAGTCTATGGTAATCTCAAGTCGAAGGACTAAATGACATACCTATCATGAGTAACACCTATGACTTAATCCATGTGGTGTTCTCATAGCGGGTCGATCCCGTACCTTATTCCCTAACAAGTACTAATGATCTTGATTCGTATCCATATACGCATGATCATCACATGACCATCAATCAAGATTCACACTAGTCTAAATTCATTATAGTTCTCAGTTTAATGACCGACTAGGGACATTTAGGATATTTCAACAAATACATATGGATCTTATTATAAGGTAAACATGCAATCACTTATAATAAAATAGCAAATAATAACTCTATTTTATTAACTAAAATTATAGGATAAACGATTTTGTAGATTGACCTAGGGACATGCCCTAACATCTCCCACTTGCACTAGGGCCAATCATTCATGTATCTAATACCTAATGACCAAACATGACCATCATGTTTCGCTTGTGGAAGAGCCTTCATCAAAGGATATGCAACATTGTCTTCTGTAGGAACTCTGCAAATCTTCACGTCTCCCCTCTCATTGATTTCTTGAATGAGATGAAAACGTCTAAGTATATGTTTAGATCGGTGGTGTGATCTTGGTTCCTTGGCATGTGATATTGCCTCGTTGTTGTCATAATACAAGCAAATGGGGTTAGGTATACTCGGAACTACACCAAGTTTTGAGATGAACTTTTTTATCCAAACTGCCTCCTTAGCTACATCGGGCATTGCAATATATTCAGCTTCTGTTGTAGAATCTGCGACAGTTTCTTGCTTCGAACTTTTCCCGCTTACTGTGCCTCCATTCAAAGTAAACACATATCCAGACCGCGATCTGAAGTCATCTGTATCAGTTTGAAAACTTGCATCTGTGTAACGAAAAAATTACAAAAGTACAGTGAAAAGTATTTTAAATAAGTAAAATAAGTTGGGCTTTCTTTTTATTCGTTAAATAAGGTAAATCGCATTTTGAAAAGCGCTATTAGGGGAGAAAAAGTTTCCGGCCTACGTGGACACATGAATAGCGCCTTTTCAAAAGGCGCTATTCATGTGTCCGATCCACGTTGGACAAATAACACGAATAGCGCCTTTTGAAAAGGTGTTATTCATGTTATTTGGATTTCACGTGGATGTCCAAGTGGATTGGTTGGAGCCGATTTACACGAATAGCGCATGCACTATTCGTGTAAATAGTATTGGGTGTCCCCGTGGAAAACACAAACAAGAATAGCGCTTTTTCAAAAGGCCCTATTCTTGTTTCCCGGTACACGTGGACATACACGTGGGATGTCCACGTGGGAAAGACAAAAGTTTAAAAGATGAGTTGCATGGTTACTATGAGTTGCACGGGTTGTCCGCCTCGCGATACTTTCGTGACGTTTGCATGGGGTGCATGGTCTGTAATGGATATGCATGAGTTGTCCCCTCGAGATACGTGCATGATGTTTGCATGGATTATCCACCTCGAGATACGTGTCTGGCGTTTGCATTAGTTATCCACCTCAAGTTACGTGCATGACGTTTGGATGGTTTGCATGGACTGCAACAGGTTGCATGGGTTGTCTACCTCGAAATATGTGCTTCACATTCGCATGGTTTGCATGGATTGCACGAGGTTGCATGAGTTGTTCACACCTCGAGATATGTGTGTGACGTTTGAATGGTTCGCACGAAGATGCATGGCTCGCCCACCTCGACATATGTGTGTGGCGTTTCCATGTGTTGTCAACCACGAGATACGTGTGTGACGTTTGCATTGGCTTTACCACCTCGAGACACGTGCGAGTCGTTTGCATGATTTACTTGGATTTTACGTGGTTACATGGGGCTTCCACCTCGAAATACGTGCATGACCTTTGCATGGTTTGCACGGATTAGGCGAGGTTGTATGAGTTGTCCACCTCGAGATATGTACGTGAGGTTTGCATGGATTGCAATAGGTTGCATGAGTTGCACGAGGTTGCATGGGTCGCCCACCTCGACAGACGTGCTTGACATTTGCATGAATTCTCCACCTCAACATACATGCGTGACTTTTGCATGGGTTGTCCACGTCGATATGCGTGCATGTCGTTTACATGGGTTGTCTACCTCGAGATACGCGAGTGACGCTGCCGGTTGTCCATCTCCATATGCACGTGTAGTTTGCATGGGTTCTCCACCTCGATGTGCGATATTTGAGTTGAACAAATAACTTCTTTTCAAAAGGAGTCATTCATAGAGTTTAATATTTTGTATAGATAGCTCTTTTTCAAAAGGAGCTATTCATACAAGTGCCTTCCACCTCACCAACCATGCATGCCACCTCATCATCAATAGCTCCTTTTGAAAAGGAGTTATACATTAGTTTTGGAGTTTTAAAGTAAGCCCCACTATTTGGAGAATAATAAAGTAAAGCCACCTTATTTTTTGAAAAACCCCCTATGTAACCACTTACAACAAGCTCTTCTTCCAAATTTTCATAGACCAAGAACACTTCTTTAGTCCTTCTCATATACTTAAGAATGTTTTTTACTGCTATCCAGTGACTCTCACCAGGATCAAACTGATATCTGCTTGTTGCGCTCAAAGCATATGATATATTAGGTCGAGTGCATAACATGGCATACATGATAGATCCAATAGCTGATGCATATGGAATCGTATTCATGCGCTCTCGCTCATTATTAGTCTTCGGCCATTGAATCTTTCTGAGATTTATACCATGAGACATTGGCAATGACCCTCTTTTAGAGTCTTGCATACTGAACCTATTCAGTACCTTATCTATATAAGCACTCTGACTTAGATCGATCAGTCATTTATATATATCCCTATAGATACTAATCCCAAGGATGTATGCTGCATCTCCTAAGTCTTTCATTGAGAAACACTTCCCTAACCAAGACTTGACACTCTGCAAGGTTGGGTCATTTCCAATGAGTAATATATCATCAACATACAACACCAAGAAAACAACCACGCTCCCACTGACCTTCTTGTATACACAAGGCTTATCTTCATTTTTAATGAAACCAAATTCCTTAATTGCTTCATCAAAATGAAGATTCCAACTTCGAGAAGCTTTCTTCAATCCATAAATAGATCTTTGAAGCTTACACACCTTCCTAGAAGTCTCTAGAGGAACAAACCCTTCAGGCTATATCATATACACGTCCTCAAGTAACTTTCCATTTAGAAAAGCTATTTTAACATCCATTTTCCATATCTCATAGTCATAATATGCGGCTATGTCAATTAGAATTCTAATGGATTTAAGCATGGCTACAGCAGAAAAAGTTTCATCATAATAAAAATCTTGAGTCTGTCTGAAACCTTTTGCTACTAGCCGTGTTTTATAAGCATGCACATTGCCATCCATGTCAGTTTTCTTCTTGAGATTACATCCAATGGTCTTACCACCTTCAGGTAAATCAACCAGGTTCCAAAATTGGTTATCATACAAGGATTGCATATCAGAATTCATGGCACTAAGCCATTTATCTGCCTCAGAGCTAGAAACAGCCTCCTGATAAGTAGTAGGTTCATTTTGATCCACAAGCAACACTTCACTACTATCAGTAATAAGAAATCCAAATCTCTCAGGCTGATGTCTTACCCTATCAGACATATGAGGGCCTTATGAAACCTGTGGAAGATCAATTAGCTCAAGACTTAGTTGATCTCCCACTGGCAGTTGAGTGTTTATTTGTGGTTCTTGAATTTCTTCAAGACGTACTTTATTTACACTGTTGTCTTTTGAAATAAACTCTTTTCTATAAAGACACCATTCCGAGCAACAAACACTTTGTTCTCAGTTGGATTATAAAAGTAGTATCCTCTAGTTTCTTTAGGATAACCAACGAATACACACTTGGTAGATTTGGCTGATAATTTTTTAGAGATTTGTCATCGTACGAAAACCTCACAGCCCCAGATCTTAAGGAAAGACAAACTTAGACTTTTCCCAAACCATATCTCATGTGGTGTTTTATCAATCGCTTTAGAAGGAACACGATTTAGTGTAAACGCAGCAGTTTCTAAGGCATAACCCTAAAAGGAAATAGTAAGATTTGCATGACTCAACATAGATCGAACCATATCTAATAAAGTCTGATTTCTCCTCTCAGAAACACCATTGCATTATGGAGTTGCTTAGGGAGTTAACTGTGAGACAATCCCACGTTTTTAAGATGATCATCAAACTCTTGGCTTAAATATTCACCACCTCGATCTGATCGAAGTGCTTTAATAGTTTTACCAAGTTGATTTTGCACTTCGTTCTGAAATGTTCGAAACATCTCAAAAGATTCACCTTTATGTTTCATGAGATACACGTAACCATATCTACTAAAATCATCAGTGAATGTAATGAAGTACTGATAACCACCTCTAGCCATTGTGTTTATAGGACCGCATACATCAATATGTATTAGACCCAATAAATCACTTGCCCTTTCACTGTTCCAGTAAAGGGACTATTTGTCATCTTGCCTAGTAGACAAGATGCACATGTTTCATATGATTCAAAATCAAATGAATCTAAAATTTCATCTTTATGGAGTTTAAAATGTGTTTCTCATTAATGTGGCCAAGGCGACAATGCCAAAGGTATGTTAGATTCAAATCATTTGACTTGAATATCTTTGTATTTACGTTAAGACTGGGAGTATCTATAGATCTTTTCATGTTTAAAATATAAAGACCAATTACACAAATCAGCATTGGCATAGAAAATGTCTTTACGAGAGATTGAGCATTTATTATTCGCATTAATGAAATTAAAACCATCCAAATCCAAACATGAAACTGAAATAATGTTTCCGCTCAAGGCAGGGACATAATAACAATTATTTAAAACTATACAACTCCACTAGATAAAATTAACTCATAGCATCCTACAGCCAACGCAGCAACCTTTGCTCCATTTCCAACTCATACGATGACTTCTCATTTCTTTAGCTTTCTACTTTTTGTGAGACCCCGCACATTAATACAAATGTGAGATCCACATTCAGTATACAATACCCAGGAATCACTAGTAGACAAGTTAACTTCAATAACATAAATACTTGAAGCAGTAGTCGCACTACTCTTATTTTTCTTTAGATCTTCAAGATAGAGCTTGCAATTTCTAAACCAATGTTGATGCATGGCAGAAATGATAATTTCCTTCTTTTTCCTTTTCCTTCTGAGACTGTGAAGTACAAGAAACATGGGGCTTGACTTGTTCCATAGGCTTTGTGACAGTCACAACAACCTTGGTAACTTTAGCCTTGCCTTTGCCTTTTTTCTTCAAAACCTTTCCTTTCTGAACCATCAACACACTAGCAATAGGTTTCTTGACATTCTGCTCAGCAGTTTTAAGCATCAAATGCAACTCCGAGATAGACTTCTCCATGTTATTAATGTTATAGTTCATCACAAATTGTGAATAACTATCAGGCAATGAATTCAAGATCAAATCTGTAGCCAACTCTTGGATTAAGGGAAAATCAAGTCTATCAAGATGGTCAATATAGCCCTTCATTTTCAGAACATGAGGACTAACTGACGCACCCTCAGCCATTTTGCAAGAATGAAAGTTCTTGACTATCTTGAACCTTTCTTGCCTAGCCTGCTGGTGGAACAATTCCTCTGGTGTCGTAGCCATGTCATAAGCTTCCATGTGTTTCATGTCCTTCTGAAGTTCAGGAACCATGGTTGTCAACATAATGCAAGAAACATCAGTTAAGTCGTTGACATGCTTAGTATGTGCATCCTTCACGGCTCTTAAAGCATTGGTTGGTGGTTCCTCAGGAATAGGGTCATCCATGACATACAACTTGCGTTCATGCTTAAGAACAATTCTCAAGTTTCTGTCAAGAAAGTTTGTCCCAGACAACTTATCCTTCTCAAGGATGGATTGTAATGACAACGGATTAGTGTGATTTGAAAAGGCCATAGATCTACAACAAAGATTATGCAAAAGTTCATTTTAGTATAGAGGAATAAACCTCCACTAAATTAACAACCCTCCTTAAAAATGTTATGTTAATTTAAGAGACTAAAATCCATGTTTCACTAATTCCAAGACAGTTAAGGCATGACACTTCGAATTAAGTTATTTAGGTAGGTACCAATTACCAATTACATCATATGTAACTTTTAGTTATTTTATGAGATTATGACATCTTATGTCTTACATGTTTTATCTCGTCTAGTGCCTAAAGCCCAAAACCATTTTCATAGCTTTATCAAGTCTAATCATTTCAAACAATAAAGTAATTGTTACTCAACTTGCCTCACCAAGATAATACAATACACTCTGCGGAAGCACACCCATATTGATGAGATTAAAGCCTTGACAAGTGTTTGAAAATGGATGACACTTGACTTAAAATTTGAAAGAAGGATTTTTTGTTTGTTTTAGTGATCATAATTAAGTAAGATAAATATTATATATTACAATGCATGAATAATCACTAAAAAGTTAGGAAATCATACTAATATTGACTATTGTACGAATTTTTTTTTAGACGCTACGAACAGTTAACGACGGTCCCGCTGGCCGGTCAGCCGGTAGTGGTCGGCGGATGGGGATAAGGGGGGCAGCGCCCGCGTTTTTTTCTTACACAACAAATTTCAATTTCAAAAATTAAAAATTGCCTAAAATTTCTCATAATTTTAGTCAATTCAATCAACCAAAACTGCCCCTTATTTTAATTCCGAAAATATTAATTAAAACGTTTTTATTTATCTTGGGCCCCCCATTAACTTAATATCTTATCATAATCCAATTAGAATTTAAGATACTTTGAATCCTTATCTAATTAGGACTTGTTTTATATCTCACCTATCTTATAGGATTTGTAATTCTAATCCAATTACAAATCTATCTCCTATCTTGTATGAATATACTAACGGATTACTTACAATGAGATATATGATCAAAATCAATTTCGAGATATTAATCATGCATTCAACATCAGAATTATATTAAATTAATCATATTAACCTAATCATGATCTCTATCATGGTGACATACATAATTATTGAACAAAACGAAATATGTGTTTAAGATCATAATCATATTAACCTAAATATGAAGTCTACCATGAACATATAAAATTCACATCGTTTAATATAAAAAAAATATATGTTAATCGAAATATTCTAAACATGAATAATATCATTGAATCATATCATGCGATGTATCAATATACATAAATTAACAACATGCTTTAAAACAATTCTTGATAACAATTATTACAGAGTCTATATGTATATCATATATACATTAATCAAAATTATGTTTTCACACATATATCATATATACATCAGAGAAAACATGCAAACGTTTAATAGAACCGAGCCTAATGCTATGATACCACGGTTGGATTTTTGTGGTTCATACGCAGTGGTAAATTCAAAACAAATTTTGAAAAACCCCAACAGGATCAAAAATAAGTTCCATTAAACTAAATCTACACAATTAAATCATACCTTATTCCGTGATCTCTTTTTCTGATTGTTCGATTTTCAAGACATTCAAGTGCGCGTCCTCTATCAGAAATCCACACACGAACGGTGACGACAATTTGGAGTGCTAGCCCCAAGAGAAATTGAAAACGATTTTTCTTTCTCTCCCTAAATCCAGAGAACTCAAAAATTGTAAAACGAAAAATCTTATTTTGTTTTTTAGGGTTTCACCCTTTATTTATATGTGTAGATAAGCCCTCACTTAAAATCTTATTCTTAATACAACTATTGTGTTTAGGCAGTTTAAGCAAATTACACATATGCCCCCATTAATAAGTTATCATATAACAAATCATAAGGGCTTTTATGTCATGAATTTTATCATATAAAATTCATTACTCTGGACCAATTGAAATTGTGCAAAGCCATTCTTTGTGTGTGACCCAATAGGTTCATGCGACGTTGGCAATGAACCAAAAACCATTTTGGTACACAAGTCATAAGCAATCTTTAGCAAGACATTATAACTACCCAAATAGCATGAATATCAACATCAATACAACCTAATTAATAACATATATCATATCCTTTTCTCGTGCGATATCCTTCAATTAAACATAAGGCATGGAATGTTACCCTTAATGTTCAATCGTACTAGTCTCGATCTTTAGGTAAACTGGAAAACATCCAAGTTACATTGATTATATCAATTCACATGGACTTGGCCATTATCAGTCTTTTTTTATCAAGGAATCCACTAATATCTCTCTATATACAAGAGTGACAAATTTTATCTTGATTACACACCTTCACATATTATTCACACGGTAAACAATCACAATCTTCGTAATTGTCCGGTTAAAGAAAACATTTGATTATGTCAAATTATCATGCTCCTAATATTGAAGTCTATGGTAATCTCAAGTCGAATGACTAAATGACATACCTATAATTAGTAACACCAATGACTTAATCCATGTGGTGTTCTCATAGCGGGTCGGTCCAGTACCTTATTCCCTAATAAGTACTCAAGATCTTGATTCGTATCCCTATACGCATGATCATCACATTACCATCAATCAAGATTCACACTAGTCTTAATTCATTATAGTTCCCAGTATAATGACCGACTATGGACATTTAGGATATTTCAACAAATACTATGGATCGTACTATAAGGTAAACATGCAATCACTTATAATAAAACAACAAATAAAACCTCTATTTTTATTAACTAAAATTATAAGATAAACAATGTTTGTAGATTGACCTAGGGCACATGTCCTAACAACTATTTCACTGACCACGTGTATTAATAATAAACAATGACATTGCACATGATTTGGAGTCAATGAAATCATTTGATTAAAAAATTATACCATAAAAGCAACCTCATGTAACGAAAGAACAACAAGTCATGACATATTGAATACAAAGGTAAATCAGCCCAAATGACTGGAAATGAACATGTAAATCGGAATGAAATATAAATAAATATCTCAATTAGTTTACTTACAATCCACGAAATTTCCTATGCTATTTCGGCATCCCGACACCTCGAACTCGTATTTGAATCCCCGTAGCTCTTCCTTAGGTTCTTGATATTATATTATAGGTTTTGAGGGTGTTTAGACCTTTACTAAGGGTATTAGACTCTTTTATAATGTTTAAATTTTTTTTTGAAAATTGCAGTTTTTATGCTGACATTGACCTAGTGCGCTAATAACTGGGGTTAGCGCGCTAATGTGTCATTAGTGCGTTACCAATCCCTATTTAGCACGCTAATCCAAGTTAGCCCACTAGCCGATCCACCTAGCACGCTATGTGCATAAAACCTAGAATTCTACAATCAGAATTTTGAGTTTTCTCTACATATAGGCCATGTTAATGCCTAATGAACCTTCATATACAATTCTTGAGTTCCATGACATCAATCACAACATAAAACAACAACCCATACATCAAATTCATGAATTCATTTGGATTGAGCTAACTTTATGGTGTAGAAAAGTTACCTAACTTGATGAACACTAGCTAAACTTGATCTCTCCTTCACTAAATCACTAGAAAAGTTACTAGGTTTTTACTATTATTTTTCTTTTCCAGTAGCTCCTCCTTCTCCAGCAACTTTGCTTCTCTCTTAAGCAAATGAAATTAAAGAGTCGAATTGCTTGAGTTGGCTAAAAGCTTATATACATGAATTGGATATGGTTGATTGATAGTCATTGATCTTAATGTGCACACGTATCTCGAGACCTAACTAATGGTACACCTATTAACACATGTCCCACTAACTCATGCCAAATGACACTAATAAGAGACTCAATTGGTGTTGAGATGGGTCATTACGTGTCTCGAGAAATATCAAGTGGCTATTGTTTTAACTTACTAACTTAAGTATATTTGATACTTAATCAAGCATAGCCCCACTTATATCACTTATAAAAGAAATTAAAGCTTATACTAACTCACCATATTGTTCTCTACCTCGGTCCCACATTGACACGCAACTCGAGGCGCCTTCCCACACACGTATCGACACCTATTCATAAGTATGAATGACTTAGTAATCTACACATATACAATACACTAGGCATTTATCATTACAAATATAACATTTACCTTAGCCATCTAACCTCGATCGCAACACATATGTCGAAGTGGATCCCATGTCACAGGTCATTTGATCATGATTAAAAGATTAAAGTCAACTTAGAGATTTGGGTCGTGAAGATTCTTCCCAACTAATAAAAATCTCGTCCTCGAAATTAAGCTTAACCAAAATTTATAACTGACTCGAAGAGGTACGGAAACCTATCGCGCATATAGTTTTTCCGTTCCCAAGTGAGTTCCGAGTCTTCATGGAACTGGCACTTGACTAACACCTTCGGAATAGACTTGCCTCTCAATTGTTGTACCCTACGATCTAGAATCTGTACTGGCTGCTCCTCATATGATACGTCCTGACTTAAGTCAATCTGACTCAAGTCCACTGTCAGTCTCTCGCCTACCTTTGACTTGGCTAGACGAAGCATAGAAATATGAAACACTACATGAATCCCCGACATTTGCAGAGGTAAATCTAGTTCATAAGCAACCTTTTCGACCTGTTTCTTGATCTTGAAAGGCTCGATGAATCTCGGTGTTAATTTGCCTTTCAGACCAAATCTGTGAAGAACCTTTCGAGGAGAAACTTTAGATATATCAAGGCTCCCTCGTCATACGTGAGATCACCGCGATACATGTTTGCATACTTTTTTTGCATCTCCTAGGCTCTTTTAAGCCTGTGGCAAATCTGTCGTACCTTCTCTGTGTGATCAATAACAATTTAAGGCCATATAATGTCCCAATCCTCTACCTTAGCCCAACAAAATGGTAAGCGACACGGTCTGCCATATAAAGCCTCAAATGGCGCCATTTCAATGCTAACTTGATAACTATTGTTGTATGCAAACTCACAGAACGGTAGGTATTCCTCCCATGATCCACCAAACTCAAGTAGACAAGCCCTGAGCATATCCTCGAGAGTTTGAATCAACATCTCAGTCTGTCCATCAGTCTGAGGGTGAAAGGATGTGTTAAACTATAGGCGTGTACCATAGTACTCCTACATACTCCGCCACATCCTGGACGTATACATAGCATCTCTGTCTGACGTAATAGTCAATGGTACCCCATACAGCCTAATAATCTTCCTCTCGAACAATACACTCAACTGGTCAAAAGTGTAATAAGCTGCAATTGATTTGAAATGGGCAGATTTTGTCAGTCAGTCCACAATAACCCAGATAGATGTTGGGGCATGTGTCATAGGTCAATCCATTAACTGTCTTTATGAATACTTTTAGTTAATAAAATATAGGATTTCATTTGCTGTTTATTATAATTAATTTGCATGTTTACATTATAATAAGATCCATGGGTATTTACAGAAATATCATAAATGTCCCTAGTCGATCATTATACTGAGAACTATAATGAATTAAGACTAGTGTGAGTCTTGATTGATGATCATATGATGATTATACTTATAGGGATATGAATCAAGATCACGAGTACTTGTTAAGGAACAAAGTATTGGACCCACCCGCTATGAGAACATCACATGGATTAAGTCATAGTTGTTTCTCATGATAGGTATATTTTTTAGTCATATGACTTGAGATTACCAGAGACTTCAACATTAAGAACACAGTGATTTGACACAATCAAACGTTGTCTTTAATCGGACGATTATAAAGGTTGTGATTGGTTACTGCGTGAGCAATATGATGAAGTTGTGTATTCGAGATAGAATTTGTCCCTCTCATATAAAGAGAGATATCTAGTGGATCCCTCGATGTGTTAGACTGTTAAAAGGCCTAGTCTAAGTGAATTGATATTGATCAATGTCACTTGGATGTTTTCAGTCTACCTAGAGATCGAGACTAGTACGATTGAACATGTTGGATGACAATCCCATGTCTTATGCTTGATCAAAAGGATGTTATATACACTATTGATTAGATTGTATCGATTTGATATTCGTACAACTTGGGTAGTCATAATGTCTTGCTAGAGGCTGCTTATGACTTGTATACCAAAATGTGTTTTGGTACACTGCAAACGTTGTATGAGCCTATTGGGTCGTACACTAAGAATGGTTTTGCAAGATTTTAAGATGGTTCAGAAAAATGAATTTTATATGATAAAATCATCATGACGAAACGTCCTTGTGGTGTATTACACTTATACTTCTTTAAGTAGGGGTATATGTGTAATTTACTTAACCGTCTATATACAAGGGTTGTATAAATAGACGCTTTAAGTTAGAACACACGTATAAAAAATTAAGGGCCGAAACTCTATTTTCGTTTCAGAAACGAATTAGGGTTTTCCGGTACGCTCTAGATCGTTTTGGAGAGAAACAAAAAGGTTTGGTATTCTCTCGAAGCTAGCACTTCGAATCTCGGCCGCCGTTCGTGTGTGGACTGCTGGTAGAGGGCGTTCGTCGTTGGCAGCGCCTTAGAGATCGATCAACCTTTAGAAAGGTATATTGCAACCGAGGTATGATTAAGTTTTCATGGTTTAAACGTTTTTAATGGAATTAGATTTGGATCCTGTTGGGGTTTTTGTCAAAATTGTTTTGTAATTTCCGCTGCGTATGAATCCCAAATCACAACAATAAAATCATGTCGACAAGCAATTCTTGGCAATCCTCTAACATAATCCATGGCTATGTCTTACCACTTCCATCGTGGAATGGGAAGTGGTTGTAATAATCCTCTAGGTCTACGATGCTCTGCCTTCACTGTTAGCAGATCCCACAATTCCTAATAAACTCCGATACGTCCGTTTTCATCCCAGGCCAACCAAAATGTCTCTTCATGTCATGGTACAATTTGGTCCTACCTAGATGAACAGTAAATCAGGAACTGTGTGAATCTTGAAGAATCTCATCTCTCAGTTCTGCCACCACCGATATCCACAATCTACCTTTAAATCTCGACACACTGATCCGCCGTCTTTATCAAGTCAGTACAATCAGTACTCTGGGCTAACTTAATGAATATCGGGTATAAGATGTCGACTCTCTATCCCTTTAGCACCCTTTGAGTAGACATTGTCTGAAGCCTCATTTGTGCACAAATCATCATCCGATTGTCGATAGGAATATCTGACTGAGTCATCATCGCCACTGCCTCGAGTAATCCATACGCATGCATCATATGGCATCCAACCACCTCGACATGTCCAGTCAGTATCCTACTCAGTGCATCAGCAACTACATTAGCTTTTCCTGGGTGATACTCCAAAGAAAAGTCGTAGTTCTTCAGAAACTCTAACCATCTGGGATGTCTCATGTTTAGCTTTTTCTGTGTGAAGAGGTATTTCAAACTCTTATGGTCAGTATAGAGTGTGAACCTCTATCCATACAAATGATGTCTTCATATCTTGAGCAAATACTACCGCTGCCAACTCTAAATCATGAATGGGATAATTCTTCTAATGTATCTTTAGTTGTTTGGATGCATAAGCCGTTGTGCCTCAATTTTGCATCAATACACAACCTAAACTTATATGAGAAGCATCTGTATATACCAAAAATCCCTGTCTAGCCTCTGGCAATATCAGCACTGGTGCGGTAGTCAACAATCCCTTCAGCTCAATAAATGCCTCCTCGCATTCCTCAGACCAATTAAACCTAACGTCTTTTCTAAGTCAATCTGGTCATCGGTGAAGCGATTTTCGAGAAATCCTTCACAAACCCGCGGTAATATCCTGCTAACCCCGAGAAAACTCTTTATCTCTGTAACTGGTGTCGGCGCAGCCAATCCATAATAGCCTAAATCTTAGCTGGATCTACAGTAATACATGTTGCTCCAATAACATGTCCCAAAAACTTGAACTTTGACAGCCAAAATTCACACTTACTAAACTTAGCGTATAGTGTGTGGTCCCTCAAAGTCTGCAACGTCTCTCTAAGATGTTGCTCATGATCTTCTTGAGTCCTCGAATATACTAATATATCATCAATGAAAACTATCACAAAACAGTCAAGAAATGGCCTTATCACTAGATGCATTAAATCTATAAACATGGCATGAGCATTAGTCAAACCAAACGACATAAGTGTAAATTGATAGTATCCATATCTCGTACTGAATGTCGTCTTAGACCTATCCTCAACCCTGATCCTAAGTTGATGATACCCTGATCGCAGGTCTATATTGGAGAAATATTGTGCTCTTCTCAACTGATCAAATAAGTCATCAATCCATGGTAAGGGATACTTGTTTCTGACTGTGACCGTGTTCAACTATCTATAATCGATACACAATCTCAAAGTACCATTTTTCTTCTTCACAAATAGGATCCGTGCTCCCCATGGTGACATAAAAGGTGTGATGAATCCCTTCTATCCCAAATCTTGCAACTGACTCATCAACTCCTCCAACTCTCTCGAGCCATGCGGTATGGTGCACGCTTAGGTGTCAACGCTAGTTCTAGCGATGTCCCATAGGCAACTCTGCCTAAATAATATGTCTCGTGAGAGAGTGCACACTCGTAAATCTCACCCAAAGTCTTGGCATTTGAACTGACCACGTAAAATCCAATATCTGGCATCAGTCCATCTCCGAAGTGGTACAAATCATCTGAATCCTCTCTCACTAAATCTCCTACAAATTGCCTCAGAAAGCCATATCTATCTCTATAGCTAATCAATGACTCTTCAGCTCTCTGTCTCAAGTTCATGAATTCCTTCCTCAAACTTTTCATCACCGCAGGTGGGAAATACTACTAGTAAAACTTCATCTCGAAAGCATCCCATGACTCAAACTCTCCCTCATAAGCTATTGTCGCACGCCACCAGACATCGGCATCTCTCAGTAGAGTGTATGATGAGATCTCAGCTTGGAGTCTGTCCTCAATCCTCAAGACTTGGTGCAACTTTTCCAGAGACAGTACCCACTTCTCAATCTTCTCGAGATATTTCTGACCATCAAAGTAGACTGGCTTCAATCTGATGAAATCCTTCACCAACTGAACCTCTACTATTGAGCTAGAAGTTGGAGGTGTAAAAGACGGTTTAAAAAATGTCATTACGACTGGAGGTGTCACTACCGGCATAGTTTGTAGTACCGGCACTGCTTTCGATAATGTGGAAGTAGTCGTAGTAGTAGGGGCTGATGTCTCTGCTGGTGGAGCGAAACGTGAAGTCATAATGGCAATGAACTCGTCAATTGCTGTCCCTGAGCAGCTACTCGATCGGATAGCCTCTGAAAATCATCTGTTGATGGAATAGGAGGTTGGCTGCCACTCGCACCTGCATCCCCGCTATCGCGTGAGTCAACCATCAATATATTTAGGTTGATAGCGAACGCGAATCGGCTACTACGTAGATAACACATATATACATATAGAAAACTAAAACGTATACATATAAGACATCCCCATCTCACTTTCACTCACTTCCCAACTAATGATTTCTAGGCAAGGATCATATGGTTTTCCACAACTAAGATTTATTTTATTTTTTTTCCTTTTTTTAATTTTTATTTATTATTTATTGGAAAGGTTAGGCCTTTTGCTACAAATTGTAGCTTTGGTATCACATTGTAGAATAACCATATTCCACAATCTAAGCCCTATAAACATAGGCTCTCATAAGCTTTATAAACTTATGCTCTGATACCAACTATGACTATGGTATCCCAACTTTGGACAATTCCATAAATTTTTCATAATATTTTAGAACTTAGGCTCTCATACCAACTGTGACGACCCGTTCTCAAATTAGGGCACCGCCCGGCCTAATCCCGTTATTAAGCCCAAACCTTACCATATAGGACCTAATAAGGGACTAGTCAGCCTTTCCAAAACCTTGTTACGTACCAATTAATTTTTTTTAAATGAATATAAACATATACTTATCCTATGACAATTCATAAATCAGAGTTAGTTAAAATTTTGTTTACTTAAAAGTTTATTCAGCGGAAGTCTTAACAATCTAGCGGAAGCTTATAACATAAGGCCTAACAATTGTGGAAAAACCAAGGAATAAAGATCACATGCATAAATATAAGAAAACAGCGATATATAACAACATGTGTCTGATCAAAGTACGAATCAATCAACCCATAATATATAACCCCAAAAGTATATGAGAGGCATATAAAAGTAATACATCAAAAATCAAAACATACAAAATCTGACATAGCAACACTCCATTGGCTTAAAGGTAGCCGCCGATCTTCTCTTTGCCTGATATGCTACTTGATGGATCTGCACCCACCGTCACAAACTAGACAGTGAGTACAGGAAAGTAAAAAGTAATATTGAGAGACATTTGTTCACATTCCCAAATATGCAATA
This sequence comes from Stephania cephalantha, assembly GCA_039657325.1. Taxonomy (NCBI): domain Eukaryota; kingdom Viridiplantae; phylum Streptophyta; class Magnoliopsida; order Ranunculales; family Menispermaceae; genus Stephania; species Stephania cephalantha. The sequence continues at coordinate 7,361,949 of CM077573.1, read as the reverse complement.
AGTATATAAAAGCATGATAATAGCAACTATGCTGCAAAGAGAAACATGCAAAGAGATACTTCAGCTAAACAACATGAAACTAACACATGGCTAAGTAGTAATGATCAAGAGCTGGTCGGTCGTGATCTTCATCACATTAGTCTTTCCACTATATGAGGATGGAACAGAGCTCTACAACAATGTGAAGGTCTGAGCAGTGCTCTTGCCTTTATAACCTTTCCCTGGTACCAGTCACCTGCGATATATATTTGCCAACAATCTCGGGTCTCATTCCTTGTGTGTTGCGTAAGTTATGTTAGCCAACAACCCCGTGCCTCATTTCTCATGTGCTGCGCAAGATGGTGGAGAAATCCCGATCACAGTGGAAAGTCTAGTGACCACCGTATGTCCGTCGGATTTCTATCATGTAATGACCCTAGATACGAGAACTACTTTCATATTCAAGAATAACACAGTAATGGAATCCAATAAAACCATTGCATACTAATGCACAAAGGAAATAGATTACAATACTATGTAACACCTATCAAATAGCATGATATTTCACTGACCACATGTATTAATAATCAACAATGACATTGCACATGATTTGGAGTCAATGAAATTATTTGATCAACAAATTATACCATGAAAGCAAACTCATGTAATGAGAAAGAACAACAAGTCATGACATATTGAATACAAAGGTAAATCAATCCAAATGACTGGAAATGAACATGTAAACCTGAATGAAATGTAAATAAATATCTCAATTAGTTTACTTACAATCCACAAAATTTCCTATGCTATTTCGGCCTCCCAACACCTTGAAACTTGTATTTGAATCCCCGTAGCTCTTCCTTAGGTTGTTGATATCATATTATAGGTTTTTTGAATGTGTTTAGACCTTAACTTAGGGTATTAAACTCTGTTATAGTGTTTAAGAAATTTTTGAAAATTGCAGTTTTTATGTTGTCACAGACCTAGCGCCCTAATGACTGGGGTTAGCGTGCTACTAATCCCTATCTAGCGCACTGGCTGATCCACCTAGCGCGCTATGTGCAGTAAAATCCAGAATACTGTAATCAAAATTTCGAGTTTTCTCTACACATAGACCATGTTAATGCCTAAGGAGCCTTCATACACACTTCTTGAGTTACATGACATCAACCACAACATAAACAACAACCCATACATCAAATTCATGAATTCATTTGAATTGAGCTAACTCTATAGTGTAGAGAAGTTACCTAACTTGATGAACACTAGCTAAACTTGATCTCTCCTTCATTAAATCACCAAGTTTTTACTATTCTTCTTCTTCAGCAGTTCCTCCTTCTCCAACAACTTTGTTTCTCTCTTAAGCAAATGAAGTTAAAGAGTTGAATTGCTTGAGTTGACCAAAAACTTATGTACATGAATTGGATATGGTTGATTGATAGCCATTGCTCCTAGTGTGCACACGTATCTCGAGACCTAACTAATGGTACACCTATTAACACATGTCCCTCTAACTCATGCCAAATGACACCAATAAGTGACTCAATTGGTGTTGAGATGGGGTCATTACGTGTCTCGAGAAATATCAAGTGGCTATTATTTTAACTTACTAACTTAAGTGTATTTGATACTTAATCAACCATAGCCCCACTTATATCATTTATAAAAGCAATATAAAGCTTATACCAGCTCATCATATTGTTCTCTACCTCGGTCCCACATCGACATGCAACTCGAGGCGCGTTCCCACACACGTCTTGACACCTATTCACAAGTAGGGATGACTTAGTAGTCTACACATATATAATACACTAGGCATTCATCATTATAAATATAACATTTACCTCGGACATGTAGCCTCGGTCGTGACACGTATATCAAAGCGGGTCCCACGTCATAGGTCATTTGATCATGATTTAAAGATTAAAGTCAAATTAGAGATTTAGACCATGACATAAGCTCATATCTTTATACCCAGCACTACAAAAAATACAAGATTAGCGATATTAGCGATGGGAGAACCCGTCACTTATCTTGTACGATTCGTCGCTATGTCGAAATAGCGATGGGATTAGCGAAGGGAAGGCTTGTCGCTAATTTAGCGACGGATATAAGAAATAGTGACGGATTAGTGACGAGACCCGTTTGCTAAATCCCATCGCTATTTTCTGACCGGTTGACAAAAAAAATTGTTTTTAAAAAATAGTAATATTTTTAAAATAGGAAATTTTTAAAATGTTCACATGGGAGTGTTCTGGAGTATATATGCATCTGTTTTTTGCAAATAGGGCTAATGTGATTGGAAGGTTTTTGTTTATCCATATACACCCAATTTTTGCTTTCTCTATTCTTATTATATATTTATACCTACATATCAATAAAAGGAGTTCATCTCCATTCATAAAAAAATATTATTTTTAAAATAAAAACAGTGGTTTTTTCAAACAACTTAAAAAATCAACAAAACAATAACAAATCTTAAAGAACAACAAACTAAAAATTAAAACAAATTTATTCAACTACAACGAATACAACAAAAAGTAAAGAAATTCAAAACCCTAAATAAAATCCAATACAATAGATCTGAAATTTACAAAAAAAAAAACTAACATCCGTCAGTGATAGCACAACTGAAGTGAAGGTGGTACCGGTGAAGAGATCCAGCAGTGAGCGATGCGGCTGTAGATGAGGTGAGCAAAGCGAGAGGAGGCGGTTGGAGAAAGGCAAGAGAGGTAAGAGAGGGCGGTCGAAGACAAGCGAGAGAGACGCGCGAGGGGGCCGCTGGAAAGAAGCGAGAGAGACGAGAGGGGTCGTCTGGAGAGAGGCGAGAGGGACGGTTGGAGAGAGGCAAGAGTGGTTGGCTGGAGACCGGCGCGAAGGGAGATGGGCGGCTAGAGAGAGTGAAAGAGGAGAGAGAGGTGAGAGATGGGAGTTTATAAGTGGGAGATTAGGGTTTGGTGATAGGTGGAGAGAGAGTGTGTGGGCCTCACTATCACGTAAGCGATGAAATTATCTATTGGACGAGAATTTTCCCGCCCAACAATTAGCGATGGGGGCCCGTCGCTAACCTTATCGCTAAATTGGTCAACAGGTCAACGAGGGCCTCACTAATCCCTCGCTAAATAGCGACGGGCTATACACTTCGTTTTTTTGTAGTGTAGGGCGCCGACCATGAATCTTCTTCCTTACCATTTTGATCCTTATACACCTGGGCCGTCGTCTTCTTAAATGGACCATGGAATGCCTAGACATTCAATATATGGTTCAATACCTCAATATATGTCGAGTCCATTTACTCCTCTATGTTATAATTATAGTATGTCATATAGTGGAGATGGCTCATTCATGAACCTATTAAGCATGTTGCCGCCTCATATTCCTTTCAGCCAACCACATATAGGAAGTCAGTATTTTGGAACGGTTCAACCTCCTATCTTTAATAGCATTTGTACCAAAGGTGAGTCGAGTGAACTAAAGGAAGAAGATCAATCGACTCAACGAAATTCAAGGCAAGATCAACAACCTTAAGAGACTCAACTAGATGTACAAACACAACGTCCAACTCGACATAGAGTACGTACGGTTTGCATCACGGAGCGGCACCGTTAATGTAACCGTCAATAGGCCTGTATGTGTTTTTTTGATGTCGTGGTGATTTTCTTTTTAAAATTTATATCTTAGGTGAATGAAATTGTAGTTTATTTTTCATGGAATGAACTTATTTTTCAAAAGTTCCTTATTTTTTTATTTTAAATGAATGGATGTTTTGGAAAGTTCTTTTTTTTATTTTATTTTAAAATTTTAAATTTGAGAATCAAGGTGGGCATTTGTTGCTTTGGTTATCTTACCATTTATATGATATCGTATATATAATGGCAATACGCCTAGCATTTTTGTGAGGCCAAAATAGCTTTATTGACCAAATAGCCATTTCACAACGTGTTTTAACTTTTGAGTTTCCATGCGTGTCCATTAGGAAAACGAGGGCATAAATGTTATTTCATTAAAATTTAAATTAAATCTGATCAATAGGTTGATAACTACAAATCCGTTTGTAACCAAGCAACCAAGCCACTTTTCAAAAAACTTGTAGGTAGTATGGGTGGATGATGGATCAGTTACATGGCAGTTTTATTTTTTCCTAAAACCATCACGTTTGATCAAGAGAGTTTCATATTAAAGCAATAAAATGATTTTAGTTTTTATTCCACCTCTCATCAGTCTCTCTATCTCTATCTTTTTGCATGGGTTTACAATTGCAATTGGTATGCGAGTTGTCCATATCCACCTCGAGATATGTGCGTGAGGTTTGCATTGGTTGCATGGGTTTGCATGTGTTGCATGCGTTTGCATGGGTTGCATGAGGTTTGCATGAAGTTGCATGGGTTTGCATGGTTGAACAAATAACTCCTTCTCAAAATAAGTAATTCATAAACTTTTTAGTTTAAACAAATAACTTCTTCTAGTAATTTTGTATGAATAACTCATTCTCAAAAGGAGTAATTCATATAAAGTTGAAATGCACACCAATTACTCTCCACATCATCACCTCATCATCATCAATAACGCCTTATGAAAAGGAGAAATACATTAGTTTTATAATTTTAAAGAAACGTTTCCTATGTGATGAAAATAAAAGAAATCCCATGTCACTTTTTGAAATACCCCGGTGTATGAAATTAATTAGGGCCCGGCTATGTGCACCCCACAAAACTTTATGGCAAGCCACTAAAAAATTTCCACACCCTTTTCAGATTTGCCCCTAATTGAAATGACCTATTTACCCCTCTCAACTCCCAAAATGACCCACATGTCCTTCATCTCTATCACGTTTGTGCAACCCACAAAAACCAACGTTCTTCTCTGACGATCCCCTCCGACCACTAGCGAGCACTGGCAACACGAAGTTGCATTTCGGAGGCCAATTCCATAGTAAGAGATATCTTTATGCTTTTTTATGGAAGTTGATGGTTTAAAAGTATTGTTGGTTTGTTTTAATGGGGTTTGTGCATTTTTGTGTTGTAGTGCATTGTTTGTTGTTGTTGATGTTTAGTGTCTCTTGACTTTACAAAATGGAGGATATACATCAAGGGGGTGCGGATGTGCAAGACGGAGATGTATATCTTGAATTTTCCTTTGATTTAGTCCATTTTTGTATTTTTTTTCGTGTTGTCCGCCTTCTAGTTCGGCCACACATGGTCGATCAAATGTGAATTGTTCAGTCACACCCGACTAAACAAATGGGTATTGCTCGGTCACATGTGACTGAACAGATAGATATTGCTCGGTCACATGTGACCGAACAGAATCAATTTGCTCAGTCGGATGAGGCAAAACCATACAATTTCAATTTGTTCGGTCACCTTCAACTGAACAAATGGATTTTGTTCGGTCCTGCGTGACCGAATCAGAGGCGCGCCCTAGATCTAGACGAAACAGCCTTCAACTTCGACCACAAACAATAACAACAATCGCATACAAAACGCAAAATTGATGAATAACATTACAATACACAAAAAATCTCTCCTTACAAAGAAGATTTTGATGAAGCCTCAAATTCAAACCACCACCATCGAACAAACAAGCCATTGGGGTGTGACGCGAAGATCGACCGGAATTCACGCATATGGCTCCTGCTCTCGTTTGTACGGATGACTTCAAAAATCTTGAGAGTTGTGGGGTGCCCTTAATAAGCGCTGGATTGCACTCATCATGTGGCTTGCCCTTACAAACATAAGGGCATTTTAGGAAAACAAGTTTTTTTTGGGGTGCCCTTAACAAACGATGGCTTGCACTCATCCTGTGGCTTGGCCTTAATTTTTTGAGGGCACTAACCAATTTACCCGGGTCACCCAAAAATTGGACCCGAAATTCCCAAAATACCCCTCGTTCAAAACTCTCGCACCCCACCACCCCCACCACCACCACCAGCGAACTCATTGTGGAAGAACCAATTCGTTGAGGATCGGCCATTGCGAGGGTTCCCGGAAATCGTGTATTCCGTCCGTCTCCGTGTGTTCCTCCTTCGTTGTAGGAGGTTTTTCCAATGTGTAGGCTCGGGTTGTTGGGCGATTTCGTCTCCGAATTAGGGCTCGGTTGAAGTTCGTCGTACATACATATTTGGCGCGAAATCGATCATTTGAAGGTACGTTTATAGTCTAATTAAGTTACATTTGGTAGAGTAGTTGTAATGTGTGTGTGGCGGTGTGTTCAATGGTTCCATTATTGGAGAATCGCGGTTCTCGGCCACACAGGCCAGAGAGTGTGTTTACTGTCTCGGCCAAGCATGGCCGAGACAGAAGGTAAATTTTGGGCAACTCGTCGTCTCGGCCAGGAAGGCCGGAAGAGTTCACAGAGTCTCGGTTACGAATGGCCGAGATTACTTGCGCTATCTTGGACGAGACATGACGAGAGCTACAATTAGTGTTAGGTAATGTTGTGTCGGTGGTGTACAACCGAGAATGTACTCTATCTCTCGGTTGTACAATGCCGAGAGGGTTAGAGTCGTCTCGGTCGGCACAGGACGAGAGTAAGGTGAATTGAATTGGTTAAGCCATGTCGGTGGTGTACAAACCGAGAACGTTCAATTGCTCTCGGTTGTACTGCCGAGATAGTTGACCCCTTTTCGGTCATGAGTGACCGAAAATATGGGTTGTTTCATGAACTTGCTTGACCGAGACATCAGAAATGGATGAATTTGAACCTTTTTTTTAGTAAAATTTTTTTGGGTTCTGTTCCATGCGCTTATATGTTGTACTGTTTTCAGGTATGGCTCGTTCGAAGGCACCAGTGACTAGGGAGGAGGCTGGTGTTGAGGTGTCGAGGCCTAACCGGGGGCGAGGCGGCCGGAGACCCCGACAAAGATCTTACCTGGAAAGAGAAAGAGAAGGAGAATGAAGATGTTAAGGGAAAGGCTAAGGTAGATGGAAATCGTGCAAAGTTAGAATTGCACGATGAGGGTTCGAACATCGACGCTCGGCGACCTAAGGATCTTGTTGTTGCCCGAGGAATAGATGAGGGTCATGCATCGGAGTCTAGTAGCAGTGACTCATCACGGCGGGGGAACACGACATAAACTGACCGTAATGTACACGGGAGTAGTAGTGGTGGAGCTGGCCATAATGAAGGAGAGCCAGAAATGCGTGTTGAAGTGCGTGCTCCTTTCCCCGGTGGTCCTATAGACGGGGCGTTGTTGAAGAGCTTTAAGGATCATGTCGCATTAGCGATTTGGAGCAATGAGGTAATTAAAATTTCATTGAACGGAGTAATTTAAAACTCAGGGTTTTCACAAATATGACGAGATGTATTTTTTTGTTGCAGGAGCGTCCGGTTCTCAAGTGTATCAATCACGGAGCTCGGATACAAGAATGGGATTTACAAATCGTGCCACCCCGACACACGGGGACTTCGAGAGGATTATTCAGCGTTACGGGTTGAATACGCGATAGATCGTTCATACCGCAAGACCAACAAGGAGGTTATCTCTGCATTTGTGGAGCGGTGGCAGCCGGAGACGAACACATTTCACTTACCTTTTGGTGAAATGTCTATCTCCTTAGAGGATGTGAGCTTCCTCATGAAGATTCCTGTGACGGACAAAGTTGTGGCAGTGGAGAACTTTGCGAGGTACACGGAGGAATCTCGCTCAGACGCTATTAAGACGGTCTCGAACCTACTTGGGGTTAGCGTCGATGAGGCTGAGGAGGAGGTGAATATCAGCAATGGGCTCACGATGCGCAAATGTTGGTTGAAGAGTCGCACTACAAAAAAACAGCAAATCAGAAACGGAATTTTCCGTCTCTGATTTGCATAAATTCCGTCTCTAATTGAAATCAGAAACGGAACAGTAAAATCGTCGTGATTTAGAGACGGATTAGAGACGGAATAAATTCCGTTTCTGATTAGAGACGGATTTAGAGACGGAAATTAGAAACGGAACAGAGACGGAACAGAAATGGATTTTTTTTCAAAATGATACATTTGTAATTGCATTCCGTCTCTGATTCCGTTTCTAATCAGAAACGGAATCAGAGACGGAAATAATAAATTCATGAATTCCGTCTCTGATTCCGTTGCTAATCAGAAACGGAATCAGAGACGGAATTTTTACATTCCGTTTCTGATCCGTCTCTGATTAGCAACGGAATCAGAGACGAATTCATGAATTCCGTCTCTGATTCCGTTTATGATTAGCAACGGAATCAGAGACGGAATAATGAATTCCGTCTCTGATTCCGTTGCTTGATTCATGCATATATTCCTGAAAAATTAGAGACGGAATAGCAACTGAATGTATGAATTCCGTTGCTAATCCGTCTCTAATTTTCCTTTTTGTTTAATTTTCAAACATAAACATAATCCAATTGGTTCTCCAACCTATAACTTGAAATTACAACCATATGACCTACTCCATCGCCTGCACCCCCTCCAACAACTCCTTGGGGGTGCTAACATCCCCCAAAAAAGCAAAATTTGACATTCATACATCGACAATATATATCAACAAATATTCAAATGAGAGAAAAAAAAATGTAAAATTCAAAATTTGAAAAAGATTTATATATCCACGAAGAATTGTCTAGTATTACAAATGCTCCGAATTTCTAAGTATTCACAAAAACCACCAATCCTATTGTTCAACAACCACAAAAAAAAAAAACTTACAATCCTCTAAATATGCACAAAAAGAATTATCAACCTAAATCATGTAAACAACTATAAAAGTTACATGATATGCTTTAAATTCCTCGTCTCTCACTTGGAAACTAGATTATGGCAGGTATTGTCACAGGGATATGGGCAATCAATGGCACTAACTCCCACTCGATCGAAGAACCAGCCACCTACTGATAGGGCCACGCTCTGCAAATATTGCAAAATAGATCAAACTCATGATAAAAATACGAAATCGCAAAAAAACTATCTCCATTTACGAAGTGCAAAAGAAAACAAGATATTTTACTATAATTGAACACACCATTCTATTATACAAATAAGTCTAATAACACCATATCCAAGAAGAACATAATTTAACAAACAGAACACATGAAATCCAATAACTTTTCTTTCAATTAGTTTTATGTCAACTCAGTAAAGATCAAATTATCATTTACCTTAAAAATCAACCAACAATATAATCATGAAATTCCTACAAACCTAAAAACTTGAATAATGAACAATTTTCTCAAGATATTGGTGGAAGATGATGTCACGTTTGAACTAATGGAAATTCGCTCTAGGAAAAATGAAAAATAAGATGGTATCTCTATTCAATGTTGAATGTTTCAAAGATTGAGTTTTGCAAAGAATGAGTTATCAAGGATTCATGGTCATGCTAAAATAAAATGTCCACAAAGCAAAGGATTCAAGGTCATGCTAATATAAAAATGTCCACAAAGCAAAGACTTCAAGTGCAGAAGTTTCTAATACATATACCGTTCTAGACTCTAGAGATGTAGTCATGGAAACTTTCTATTTGAAATCGAGGCATGAGGATGCAAATTTGTTGATATAATAATTTGTGTTCTAATGGCAAAGGGCTTGTTCATGCTAAACATGTCATAAACTAAAAATAAATAAATAAACATAAAATGGGAAATTAGACATGATAATGATGAATATTTAAGAGAATAGGAATGTTTCATGCATGTGGGCCAACATGCTCGTGCCATTTTGTGTCAATCGACCATCAAACTAGCAATTCATATTATCAATGCAAATGCAAGTTAGTGAGATTTCAAAGCGACAATGCACTCAAGCAAATATTATCAAGCCAAATTAGTATACAAAACCAACGCAACATGAAATGTCCCTATATAGTTCTTACCAATGAATGCTCAAGTTATACTTGACATGATTCACCACTTTCACAAGCACTCTGTCACCTCTCTTGCATAAAGTGTAGGCCCCAGGAACTCGCTTATTAACTCGTAACTATGGGCTTCGTGCGCATAGTCTTGAGATGTTCTTCAACACCACCTACACAAATGCAAGGGACATTTGAAACAACTTAATAATTGAATAGTTGAACTTAAATTTTTCAGGGACATAAGCATCATAGCAGATAGAGCTAAGGTAGAAGAGCAATGACTCACATCGAACTTATAGTGACGATCCCTACACTCGACCATCAAAGGGAACGACAAGCAAGCCATGAAAACCAGAAGTTTGATCCATGTAAGCTCCATTTCTTTCTAGTTCTCCTTCAATCCCTTTCTATTATCACTTGTTTTACTTGTTCTGGTTATTCAAGTCACATTTGATAGGATATATATACACACATGAAGATCAAAAGCGGAACTATTGAACAAATAATAAATTTTCTTTCCTTTTTCTATCATGATTCATGAAGCTAAGTTTGCTTTTAGATGCTACTTTTCTCAAACAATTTATGCTTTTCTCTACTATAATTGATAGGAGAACAAAGGAGATATTCATTTGACAATTTATCCTTCCCCTTACATAGTTTGAAGAAATTCAAATACGTACTTACCTGGTTTAATTTAGTTCGGTCTATTACAAGTATTTAGAAATGCAGCCACATAGTCCAATCAATGGTATCATCTCATCAATCTATAAAAGACGCACTCAAAAATTCACAAACCTAAAGCACCAATTAGCCACAAGACAATAGCTAAATATATGCTACATTGCTACATACGCTTTCGGTAAATGCTAGTGATTAACCGATTGAAAACGAAAATATACAACAAAAGAGAGAATAAAAGTATTTCAAAGAAGAATGTAAACAAAGCTTTAAGGTTTGAGGAAATAGCGAAACCTTGCACGAGCACAAACTTAGGAAGCCAAGAAATGTGGAATGCTTTGAAGCTTAGGTAGTAAAGAAATGTCCACTTCAAGACACCCTAAGTTAAATGAAAAATCAATTTAGGATATAAGACACGCACTAAGACCACTAATAGTATAGTGGGCGCTTCAAACCATCAAATAATTAAAAATACATCAAACGAGTAATCCTAGTGTTTCGAATCCTAACTAGTAGTAGAAATTATATAATTATAGGTACTATTCAATCGTAACCAACAACACCTAACTAATCAATCATCCCTAGCAAGTGTATGAATATGAAATTACTAACAACTATAACATCAAACGACCAAGTAATTACCTCAATACATGATTCTAATGTATTATAATGTTGATCATGACATGCTTTACCGATAAAATAAACATGAAATACCTCCCAAATACAAAATCAATAGAAATCTTGAATTGCTCAAGTAAAATGTTGAAATGATATATTAAATATTAATAAACCTAAAAATAAATGCGAAAGTAAAATTTGAGACTCTTACTTGATTGATCAGTTATGTCTCTGTGTTGGTTTCCATACCCTTCCTTGGAGCATAAATTAGAAGTATTTGCAAATTTTTTCTCCTAATGCACAACATTTAAAAGGAATGTTCATGTCCTACGTCATATCTTTTCTGTTTTTGGTCACTAGGAAAAAGGCTTTGACAAAGGGACTACTCATTTCACGATTAGATCCTACAATTTAAACCAGTTTATATTCGTAATAAGTATATGATAACATGGTTCTCGAGTTATGCTTCGGCCCCTCATCAACATTGCTCAAAAAATGGCAACTACTACTCACCTTCTTAAGCTTAAAGAGATATGGTTGGAAAGATCACACTCCAAGAAGGTAATAACAAGAGAAACAGAACTCTGGGACTTTCATCAAGTAAAACATACTTGGTCAAAAAGTATCTTGTAACAAGTAGAAAATGAAGACATATCAAGAGAACAATCCAATGTGATGAGATGCTGAAAAATTAAAAACAAATTAAAGTAATACCATTTATATGCCAGGTCATACAAGTTGCAAAGCGCTTAATACTACAAGTTGCTCCACTACCGTCATTTATTTAACAGACTGTAATAAGTTCGATCTAATCTGCATTACTAAGACTTCGAAGCTAGACCAAAAGAGAGTCCTCAAGAGCACTTTTACCTTAAGATTTCGAACTTGATGAGGGCATCCAAAGAGAATAAAGATCTGCTTCTCCAAGTTGTTGCACAAAAGTCCAAGGTTCAATTCCTATTAGCAAAGAACCAACATATACAAGTAAGAAACAAAGCAAAGGAAAGAAGAGTTTTCCCTAAAATCTTAGAACAGAAAGAATGAACAAAGAAAGGAAAGCTAGAAACTAGACAAGGAATCAAATGGCAAATAAATACAATCCGAGATGCCATGATCTGCTTCCCAAATCGTGATGCACATTCTCATGTGTTGAAGTCAAGAAAACTATCATCGAAAAAGATATACAACTCGAAAAAATTTTAATATAGATACACACACAAATTTTTATTAAATGTCATAGAAGTTGCTCACGGTCCTTCAAGCACAAGAAATTTAATATATGATTGTTTCTGTTTTAAATGGAAAACACTTGGAGAGTAAAGATAGATGAGATATGAACCTCAAAAGGACACAACAAATTGAATGTCAACAACTAAGCAAAGAAAACATTCCAGATACCGAAAAGCATATATATAACCATCTTTACGCATAATAAACTAAGAAGAATAGAGGGAAAAAAAAAAGAAAAAACTCAACATGGGACATTTGGACTCCGAAACTACCAACACAAGTATCACTATACATGGAAACTATTTTAATGGCGTAGTAGACCATTTTGTACCGCAAAGATGGTAAGATAACATTAACAAAGCAAGTTCCACTAGATATATTGCATATAATGAATTTATGATGGAAACGATTCAAAACATGAAACAAAAATTTTTTTCCGAATTCTCTCATCGACAAACTCAATCATTCAAAAGCAGATTTTTTTTTTTCTTCTTGAATCCCCTTGTACATCAGGCTACTTAAAGTGGCTCCAACTCATTTCCGTTGAAAAGTCAAAGCGCTTTGTATCACCGCATCCCTTCCAAACCCAAGCTCGGTGAGCTTTGCAACTTTTGCTTCAAAATCAAAATCGTGGCACAGCGAAAAATTATAATTTATACAATGGTTTCGCAAAGCAAGTCTAGTAAATGATCACCGAGAAAGAAATTTTTTAAGTTGAAAAGCAAATGTTATGCGTAATGTAATTTATCTAAGATGAAGAGTATTCTCAATCGAATGAGGAAACCGAGAGGATATGACATTGGCGGTTGTGATGATATTCATTTTTTTTTTCCTTTTACCACAATAAAATTGAGTACAATCCAAATAAAGAAATAGATGAAATGGTTATTGCACTCAATCACTTGAAATACAATTTTTATTGACACCTTAGTAATCGGAAGAGTTTTATTTAGTAAGAAAGCTAGACATTTTACCCGTGGTGTGCTCCCACGAGTTGCTCCCGCAAAAAGAAAGCCCATCCTTGATTAACTTTAGTTTCAAAATTAAAAGAAAAACAAAAAAAAAATGAGCCAACGGCCAATGTTCATGGAAAGAGAAAAGTACACTTGTGGGAATGCAAACAGCAAAAATGATACTTAGGGTATTTCTGTTGACAAAAAACGTGTATAGTGAAAAATATGAAAGCCACAAGCAAGCATCCGATAACTACTAGAAAATCGTCCACCACTTTGTTCTTTGTCATTCTTCCCTTTTGATACGAAGTTTCCTGAATTACAAAGAAACAACGTGAGATTATTGAGTTAAGGGTAAAAATTATACTATGAAACATTAAAAATGCGAGTGGAATAAATCTACAATGCAAGCAAGGTCATGACTCGTGAAGAAGTTCTAAGGAAATAATGTAGAGCGAGATACCACAACTAATAGTATTGAACATTATCTTATACAGATTACCCGAGCTCATTCATGCAAGAACACAAAGTGTACATACTCAACAAAATCGATAATTCGAATTTACTTACAGAGCCGAACCGGATTCTTTATTTAAATATAAACCAAAAAATAAAAAAAATCCAAAATCGAAACCCTAGAAACCAAAAACAAAACTCACATCGAGAATCCCCACAAGTCGTCGACCGAGCCGGGGGTCGCCGAGCGCGTCCCGGCTTCGTTGAGCTCGAGCTCCAGCTTCTGGTCCGTCATTTCTCCGAATCCCCGCAGACCCTTCAAAACCCTATCGATCACGAACTCGATTTCGACTCCACGCCTCATCAAAGAAACCCTAGAACGAAAAAAAAAACCCTATAAACCAAGACGGAATCGGAGGGGACTAAATCCAGGGTTTGGTACACGAAATCGTGCGAATAACATGGCTATTGGTAAGAGTGAGAGCAGAGAGGTGCGAGAAATAGAGAGCAGAGAGCGGCAACGGTGAGAGAGAGAGAGAGAGCGGTGACGGTGAGAGAGAGAGAGAGAGAGAGAGAGGGGCAACGGTGAGAGAGAGAGAGAGAGCGGTGACGGTGGTGAGAGAGAGAGCGGTGAGAGCTTCGTTGAGAGAGAGAGAGAGCGGCGAGGAAGAGAGGCTTGTTGAGAGAGAGAGCGGAGAGAGATTTTAGGGAGAGATTTTGTGGTTTGTCCCATATTTTTGAATCATCGAGATCGAAGCCGCACGAATCTCGAGACTAATTGACGGTTGAAAAAAATGAAAATTTTGGTGGGAATGTTGGCGCCATTTTTTAGAGACGGAATTAAATCCGTCTCTATTTCCGTCTCTATTTCCGTCTCGATTCGTCTCAACTCCGTCTCAATTCCGTCTCTAACTTTTTTTTTTTTTAGCAACGGAAATTATTTCCCTTTCTAATTCCGTTTCGATTTCTGTTTTTTGTAGTGTCGATGGTGCCCCAAAGCTGGTTCGAGACCCACAAATTATCCTCATGTGGAATGCACGGCCGAGCGTACTGTTGTATCTTTTGTCTTGCACCCTATTTGCCGATAAGAGTGGGTCTCGGGTGTCTATCGCACTGCTGATGCTTCTTGAAGACTTGGACGACGTGGGAAAGTACGCATGGGGTGCGGCTGCGTTGGCCTACTTGTATCGACACTTGGGGTCTGCCACGAGAGTGCAAGTGTCTCAGATTGCTGGCTACCTCACATTGCTTGAGGTTTGTTATAAAATAGACTTACTTTCTTTTTTGGTATAATAATTACGCCAACTTGCATTTGTGAACTAACTAACGTTGTATGTATTTGCAGGGATGGGTGTACGACCATTTCAAACTTGGTCTCGCCACACCCAATGTAAAATACATGGACTACGTGCAACCTCGTGTCTGCAAATGGATTCAAACGCACGAGACAGTGGCGAATGTTGACAAGCTCGGGTCCATTAGGAGAACCTTGGATAGGTTGCGCCCAAGTGAGGTGAGATGGTTATCCACATCCTGTGATGAATGATGTTTTTGTATTTTTGGTTGCTAACAATGGTTGTTGCATTTTGATTAGGTCACTTGGGACCCATATGTGAATTTAAGGGAAAATGGAGTTGTGCACGCAATGGCCTTTTACAGTGGGACGATCAAGTACATGGATATGGTGGAGCCCTACCATCCGGAGAGGATTCTGAGACAGTTTGGCCACGTGCAATCTATACCAGATCCTCCGTACCGTCCATTGGAAGCACACCGAGGCCCATCTGCGAACAAATACTCGGTCAAGTATGGGTTCCAGCAAGACAATTGGGAGCGATGGAGGAACCATTTGTTGGCTCCCGAAGTTCGTGGTGACAAGGCAGAGTTCGAGTTTTTGGCTACACCGGACTACCTACCTTGGTTCCTCAAAGTGTCTCATCCCGTGATCACCAATCCGAGCCTTGAGGACCATGACATAGTCGCCACAACCATCGCAGACAACGAGCTACTGGAGGTATTGAAATGGTTATATGTATTATGCATGCCCACATGCCATTCGTTTTCATCCCGATATGTTTTACATTAACACTAACCCGATTATTTTCATCAGCGTAATAGGCGTGCGTTGGACGCGGCATTGCGATGGATGGACCTCCCGCCGGAGTTGTGTACGCTTGAGTCTGCGAGGACAATGGCGAGTGATTTCGTCAATTTCCTTTCGGGGAGGAGTATAGGTCCCACCACCACGACTACCACTCCGGCGACCGCAACCGGCACAACCGCCACATCCGCCCCTACCGAAACGAGGCCGAGGCGGTCCCAAAGATGGTAGCACTTCTACACACTCCACCCCGGCCAATGCTCCGTCCGCCACGGTCGATGCTCACCCTCCGAAGAGAATGCTTGGGAAGGAGTATCAAAGGAAGAATTTGAAGAAACCAAAGCAATGAGCAATGAGTGTTTGAGGAACATAGAAATTTATTTTATTGTTTGGCCTTCTTTGATGAATATTTGATGAATGTTTGATGACAGCTTTATGACAAACTTGATAAGATTAAGTACATGGATGAATGTTTTATGACAGTTTGGTAGAGTAGTTGTATGTTTGATGAGTGTTTTATGACAGTTTGGATCATTTGATTAATGTTCGTGGTGACAGTTTGGTAGAGTAGTTGTATGTTCGTATCGGGATGCTTCCTATGCCAGGACATCCACTTATTCTTCTCCAAGATGTGCAACATTTGTTGCATTTGAGTCCTCCCACCCGCATCCTCATTTCGGACTTTTTGTCTTGCATTATATATTGTCCTCATTGTCGATACGTTCTAACATCTCTTTGCTTCAATGTATTTATGATGTCTCTTGGCTTCACATTCCCCTTTGTCATTTGCACCACAACCTCCTGCTCCCCCTTATCCAATCTTCCGGCAAATGAATGGCCGTCCAAGTTTTTTGCGGGGTCGTGATTGTGCCTCCCACATATGACAGTGACATACCACAAGGAGTCAGCATTTTCCTTTACGTTGATAAGGAAATGGCATCCACATTTCTTCGTACCAGTTTCAGTCCTCGCCTTTTCCTCTTCTTCATCATTTCTTCCTTTCAAAGAAATTTTGGGCGCTTTCCCCTTCCCTACTCTCTGAGACATTCCCCTATATGTTCCAGACCTCTCACACGCAAGTTTCACCCTCCCCCTGCGCTTAATGCCCCCGGCATCGAGTGCTTTGTCACTAGCACAAACATGTTCTCACGGCCTATCATTTGAAGTCATGAAATAGCCGCTTCTCTAGAGGGAATGGCCTACAAGGTGTAAACGTGTCCTCGTAGTCTGGAAATAAGGTAGAAACCAGCATTACTGCAATACAAACAAGTGTAACATTATAATCAACCAAAATGTACAACACAATCACCAAAAAACCCCAAAAAACAGGTTCTCGGTTGTACAGGTCCGATACTTTAATCGCGCGTCTCGCTCGCGTACGACCAAGAGAGTTACTCGAATAGTCTCGGTCGTCCCATACCGTGAACTACGTACACATCTCGATCCTCTATGACCGAGACGTTGCTATACATCTCTCGGTCTGCGAGGCCGAATCAATCGCGCACATCGACGAAACTTCGAATAACCGCATAAAAAACACATTAAATTTGAAAAATTACCTCAAGTTCAACCTCCTCTTTGCACCGTAGCGCACAATCTTCCATTATATAGTGCAAACAAGTTCGGATTTGTCGAAATCGAAATTACCAAACCCTACGTTGACAAACAAATAATCATTTTCACGGTTTTACTCAAATTAACGGTTCCAACAAAGCAAAGCATCATATGGTTGTCAAACATTGTTACCTCATTTGTCGGATGATGTCAAGCAAGCGCAAGAATCGATAAACGCTCGCCAAACGCAATGTCGCTTTATGGTTCAATTTGGTGGGGTGGGGTGCCCTGTTTTCTTTCTCAAAATGGTTTGTGGGGTTTGAATCAATATATATACAGGGGCAAAATGGTCTTTTTCATTTTCGCTGGAATTTTTACAAATAACTTGGGTGCCTTCATTAAACTGTGGGGTGCCCTTAGCGGGCCTCAATTTTTTTAGGGTGTACATAGTCGGCCCCAATTAATAAACACGAGAGTACGCTATCAACTCCACGTTTGAACATGCAAACCCAAAGTCTCCGGAGCCTTTGAATAAGTCTCCCACGGTGTGTGTCTATTGGCTACTCGCCAAACACAAAGCTGTCCACCACGTCTCGAACTCTTCGCACTCGCTTACAAATGGAAAATCATGTTTTCACACACCAACTCTCACGCACGTCCTTTTATAACCGCCAGCGTTATACGTTTTGACACCTAGTTTCACGGATCTCGATGTCTATCGCACGTTTGTCATATTGATGTGTTATTATAGTTGTATCAACGTAGCAATATAGGATTACGCCTCACAAATATACAAACGCGTACTCAGTTCTTCGAATCCCAAACTCTGTTTCTCTCTCTCTCTCTCTCTCTCTCTCTCTCTCTCTCTCTCTCTCTCTCTGAAACCTTGTCGTTGATCTGTAATGGCGGACTCCATGCACCCGACTCCCCTTCTGAAAGACGAGCTCGACATCGTGATCCCCACGATCAGGAGCCTCGACTTCCTCGAGATGTGGAGGCCCTTCTTCCAGCCCTACCATCTCATCATCGTCCAAGATGGCGATCCGTCGAAGACGATCAAGGTCCCTGAAGGATTCGATTACGAGCTCTACAACCGCAACGACATCAACAGAATTCTGGGTCCTAAGGCGTCCTGCATTTCGTTTAAGGACTCCGCGTGCCGTTGCTTTGGGTACATGGTCTCCAAGAAGAAGTACATCTTCACAATCGACGATGATTGCTTTGTAAGTATTGATTTTCGTATTTCCTGTGCCGTGGTTCCGTTAAAATTGAATCGGATTTGGGATTTTGTTGTGGTACTTCTGTTTTAGGGCTTCATTTTTTCAGATCTGTTTATTTTGATGTTTCTTATTTGAATTCTGAGGTTTTAGGTTTCTAGATCTTGGTTTTTATTATTCGATATCTGCGTCTTTTTATTATAATTGTAGTTCAAGAAGTGTTAGTGGTGAGAATTTGATGTAAGGGAGTTCTGATCTGTATGAGTTCACTTAGATCAAGCGATTTAAGCCGTTTGATCCACCGTCGCCTTTTCGACCATACTAGTTGAGTAAGTTTTGATCTGTGATCCCTCTTAGCTTGGTAAATTTTGAGCATGTGGAGCATAGCCACAAAAATGATTTGGAATTCAAATGTGCGATCACAACCACCTTGTTATTGCGGTCCCCGCTACCCATTTGTTTCAATTCTAGGTCTGATGTAGCTATTGAAAATTTGAATTGTGTGGCAGTGCCTTGCGCCAAAATTACTCTCCCGGCTACAATGTGGATGCAAATGGCATCGGCGGAAGAATGTGCTTTATTTGATTTGTGTTTTGATGGAAAAAGAGGGTTTGTTTGATGAATGAATAATGAGTCACACGTGGTTGCTGAAGCAATTGCAGATCGCGCGCTTTGTTATGGACGCTAATTGTCATCATTTAACTTATGTGTGGTTCTTGTTATTGTTTCTAAATGATTTGGAATGCTTGCTGCAGCAAATTGTAGATTTCATGTTTGCTAGGGAGGTTAATTGTCATTATTTTCTGTTTACAGTTCTTATTGATGTTTTAAAATTATTTGGGATTCTGCTGAATGCTTGCGCCGTTTATACAGCAACAACTACGACAATATGCTTGCGCTGTTTATATCCTATTTTTGGCGTTCTTATGTATGTTTTGTTGTTGATGCAAATCAGAGTTTGTGTTAGATTATGATTATTAGATTGTTAGAGTTTGTGTCAAAGTTGAAGTCATAGTTAGATTAACTTGGATTTGTTTTTAGTATAGGAATTTATAGGAGTCGGAGTTTATGTTGGAGTCTGTGTTAGTCCACAATAAAGCCTACATATAAAGGCTTATCGTATTTTATTAGGGGGGATTATTGATTAATGAGAATTGGGTTTTGAGAGTGGGTATCTTTTTGTTTGTTTTGGTTCTTTGAACTTTGTGTGTTCAATTACAAGTTAGAAACGTGTTTCTTCAATTCGTTATTTGTGGAATCAACAAGTTGGTAGAAAAAAATCTATTTATTTATTTGTAGTGAGCAATTGTCAATTCCTCGCTACATCAGTTGTGAGGTCTATGAGAGGTTTATGGACTTTGTTTGATATGAATAAAATTTAATCATGTGTATTTTGTGATAAATTCTTTCTATAATGCTTAAATGCGTGAATGTTGATGAACAGGTTGCGAAGGACCCATCAGGCAAAGAGATCAATGCGCTTGCGCAACACATTAAGAACCTACTCTCCCCATCCACTCCGTTTTTCTTCAACACCCTGTATGACCCATACAGAGAAGGTGCTGATTTCGTCCGTGGATACCCTTTCAGTCTTCGCGAGGGTGCTCCGACAGCTGTCTCTCATGGTCTTTGGCTCAACATACCTGATTACGATGCTCCTACACAGCTTGTCAAGCCTAGTGAGAGAAACACAAGGTTGTTAATCTAAGAGAACAGGGATAGAACCCAGTTTTAATGCAATGAGCTTACTAACCTCTTTAAGTGCTTGACAGGTATGTCGATGCAGTCCTAACCATACCCAAGAAAACGCTTTTCCCAATGTGCGGTATGAATTTGGCATTCAATCGTGAGCTTATTGGCCCTGCAATGTACTTTGGCCTCATGGGTGATGGCCAGCCAATTGGACGCTATGACGATATGTGGGCTGGTTGGTGTGTTAAGGTACCTCCTATCAACATCCTTTTTACCCTCTTTGTGGTTTTTTCTGAAGTTCACAATTTGATTATATTTCTCACAAACTAGATTGGGAAATCAGCTAGGTTTCATCTTTATTTTTGGCATTCAGTCATCACATAATATGATTTTGTAGGTTATATGCGATCACTTGGGATGGGGAGTGAAGACGGGTCTGCCCTACATTTGGCACAGTAAAGCGAGCAACCCTTTTGTGAACCTTAAGAAAGAATACAAGGGCATCTTCTGGCAGGAAGAGCTTATCCCATTTTTCCAAGCTGCAGTCCTTCCAAAGGAGTGCGAAACTGTTCAGCAGTGCTACATTGAACTCTCGAAGCAGGTGAAGGAGAAATTAGGGGGTCTTGACCCTTACTTCACAAAGCTATCAGAAGCCATGGTTACATGGATTGAAGCTTGGGATGAGCTTAACCCTTCTAAGGGACTGCCCAATGGCAGTGCCTAGGCGGATTAGATGTGAAATTTGGCGATTAGTCGGTCAAGATGGAACTTGTTTCCTATCTTAGAGTGAGACTTAATAGATTTCTTAATTGTTTTGGTTTCATATTTTTTCCCTCTCAAATTGTTAAAGCTTTATTCTTTCTTCATTTTCTGGTGATCTGAGAGATGTAACTTTAATCTTATTTATGAATTTAGAATAATGAATTATCTATTGATAAGTGAAGATCTAGAGGAGTTGTGCTCTTGGCTTCTACTCTTCAGAATTCTATTTTGATGAATAAAATAAGATTTACCTCATTTTTTTACAGTGGCTTCTGATTTTAAGAAATTACTGATGGATCCTAGTTTTAGGTTTTAGCACCAACGCTGTGGCAACCACCATTGTAGTTCCGCACGAGGGTTGTGTTTCCAAAGTGCACGAATTTAGTTTCTTATCACAATTGCTCAGAAGTGGATTTTGCTAATGGTGGGAATTGTTGCGGAGTTGGTGCAGTCTGGAGTTGGAGCGGTCTTAATTTTTGCATTGAAGTTTATGCGCATGTAAATTGATTTGTATTTAAGAGGCATTAACAATTTGGTGTCATTTTGGGTCACCTTTCCGCTACCCAAAATAAAGGGTAGTAGTCGTAGTTATATTCAAAGAGTCTGGATTCATGGGTTTTTTTTTAACAACTAATTAGACGAGATTCTATATTATTTAGTTTCCTTAACATCCTCCCTCAAACTCAAGATGGGTTCGTAGAAATTAACTTGAGTTTGTAAACCAAAGCACGAAAGCGACCCGGAAGATGAGCTCTGGTGAAGATATCACCTGTCTGGTTAGAGGAGGAAACAAAAGAAAGCTGAAAAGTGCCTCGAATTAGGTGTTGACGGACGAAGTGACAATCATTCTCGATGTTTTTTGTTCGCTCATGAAAAACATCATTGTGAGCAATTTGGATCGCACTTTGATTGTCACAATACCAGATGGTGGCAGAAGCATGTGTAACCCTTATATTTTCAAGTAACCAACGAAGCCAAAGTAATTTAGAGGTAGCAGCAGCAAGGGCCCGATACTCAGATTATGTGCTGGAGCGAGATGTGATTGTTTGTTTCTTGCTTTGTCAGGATATTAATGAGTTGCCCAAAAAGAAACAATAACCGGTAGTAGATCGTCAGTCGGTTGGATCACCGACCCAATCTTCATCCGAATAACCAGATAATACTAGTGGAGAGTCGACAGAGAAGTGGAGACCATAAAACAAAGTGTCTTTCACATATCGAAGGATGCAGAGAGCGGCAATAAAGTGAGCAGTACGAGGAGCCGACATGAACTGACTAATGATATGAATAGTGTAAGCAATGTCTGGACGACTTACGGTAAGATAAACCAAACTACCCATAAGTTGACGATATAGGGTAGGATTTGAAAGAAGTGTACCATTTGATGGAGCCAGCTTGACAGTCATATCTAATGGAGTGGATGCAACAATTGTATCAGTAATCACATATCGAGATATCAAATCAGATGCATGTTTCACTTGTGAAAGATAGTATCCATCAGAAGTAGAAGCAACTTCAAAACCAAGAAAGTAGCTCAAGTTACCTAAGTCCTTCATCTCAAAGTGACTTTTGAGATATTGATGTAAGTCAGATATCCCAGTTGAGTTCTCCCTGTTGATGATCATATCATCAACATAAAGCGGGAGAAGAACCATGCCCTTGTTAGTTCGTCGAGTAAACAAGGCAGAATCGTAAGTACTCGACTGAAAGCCAAACTGTCTAATAGTGGAAGTGAACTTGGCAAACCAGGCCCGGAGAGCTTGTTTAAGCCCATACAATGCACGATAGAGGAGACAAACTTGCTTTGGAGAATGAGAATATCCAGGGGCGGACACATATAAACTTCTTCTACAAGATCTCCATTAAGAAAAACATTTTTAACATTCATTTGGAATAAAAGGCTAATGTTTGACGGCTGCCACAACAAGCAAACTTCGAATATAGGTCAAGTGGGCCACAGGAGCAAACGTCTCTTCATAGTCAATGTTGTATTCATGTGTGTAGCCTTTAACAACCAGACGAGCCTTATACCGCTCGATAGAGCCATCACACCGAGTTTTTATCTTGTAAGTCCATTTGCATCTAATCGAAGTCTTGCCGGAGGGTAGATCCACTAAGTCCCAAGTACGAGTCTTCTATAATGCACACAATTCTTCTGACATTGCTTGTTGCCAAAGAGGATCAGAACTAGCCTCTCGATATGAGGAAAACTCTTGTAAAGAAGAAATAACGGAGAAACAATGATAATCTCTAAGGTAAGGGGAGGTTCAGTTACCCGTTCAGAACGACGAGGGGGAACATGAGCAGGAACAGAATATCAAAGGTGATAGATTCTTCGACGACGGGTGTTGGAATGGGATCACGATCATTGAGCTCATCTGGAGTACCTACAGCAGGAGATGGAAAAAGCTCGATAGAAGAGTTAGTGAAAAATGGTTGAGTATAGGATAAGGAACTGTCGAACTTGGATCGTGACATCCGAGAATTTTATAAATTTAATTAGGTGGTTAATTAAGTATTTTCGGATTTAATTTGGGATTTAGGTATCTGAAGTGGGACCCGTGTTACGGATCGGAGATCGTAAATTTTAATATTATTTTTTGTGTGTTGTGTGCCTATTTGATGTATTATACACTATTTTGACGTGAAATAGGGTAAAGTAGAGTGTATACGTGGTGTCCGTGAGTTCCGGAGCGCGTTGGAGAATTTTCTCCAATTTTGATGATTTCCGGGATTTATTTGGACATAAATTGAAGAGATAAACACGAAATTAAATAAAATAATTAATAAATTAGAGGGCATCTGGTGACACGCGGGGTCGAGAGTGATACGCGTTGGGTGTATAATAGTGTGCACGCCCGAGGATGGTAGTTGGTGTGCATAGTGAATTTTAAATGAGAAAATACATAGTTATATATATTTATATATCTTCTATACTATAGAAAGATGAAAGCGTTATTATTCATTGTACAGTGTCATGACAATAATGCCCTTGCTGTAATGTGTATGCGTCACACTTGTATCTTTTGTTTCAGGTATAATGACATTTGTATCCCTTTATCAATTATTTATTGGTGTTGTGGGACGTTTTCTTTTTTGTTGTTTTCTCGTTTTCTTCTTCTCAACTTCAGTTGCTCTACATCACATATTTGGTGCAGGTGATTCTCCTTTTACTTCTCAAGCTGAGGTGGTCCATGTCTTTATGTGCTTCTTCAATTCATCTCTAGCTGATTCTTTATTGTTTCTTTATGTTCTTCTTCAATTTATCTCCGCTGAATCTTTATTGTTTTTTCTCACAATTTTCCGCCTTCGTCCAATTGGCATCTATCTTTCGAATTTGCTTTGAAAGTTTGTTTTCATTTTTATTTAGAAGTTATTAAAAAAACTCCCGTTTTCGGCTACTTCATGAGAAATCCTATATTCAGAGACGGCCACCTTTTTCCTTATGTTCCAAATGGTGTACTGCTTCTTTTTAAAACATCGCATTTTGTTAACTACATCAAATGTCTTTTTGTATTTTAAGTGATTTTTATATTTTCTTTTGCATTTGCTTGTGCTGATGAAGTCATTGATGTAGAATTGCAGCAGTTTCACAATGCATTTTCTCAGCTAATTACTTTTGAATCAGTATAGTTAAGTTTCGTGTGCTTGCGTTATCGATTTATTGTTGCTGTACATTTTTTCCCACGGCTATTTCTCAAATGAAAAGATGTGCTTTTATAATGAGATGTTGTATATTCATTATTACTACTTAACTAATGCGTCCTATATTCCAAAAAAACTATCAAAACTATATTATTGTCATAATTATTAAATGACTACTATGTACAACATTTTCTTATCTGTTTTCGTTTGCAGTCTGCAATAACAATTTTTTTTTTATCTATTTGGCTTGAAATTTATGGGTGTTTCATCAGAAATGTCTCTTTCTACTTGTACATTTCATTTTCTCTTCTCTTGATGTTATGGTTACTTATGTTGAATTCGTATATGTAGGGGAATGATGGTGGTTTCATTAGAATCGCTTCCATTGGATTTTATCATAGATGTTCTTACTGAAGTAGATAAAAGTTCATTGACAGATTTGTTCAATGCGTCTTTGATATGTAAAACTATCAAGTCCTTATCAGAGAATGACAAAATTTATCGACATATACATCTGATTACTCTAGCATTGACTGCAATGGATGTAAATACTTTTGTCGTTCAGTTCTTCCGCAAATGTTACACTCTTGATAACCTTGAAGCAATTTTCTTCAAAGGAATGGTAATAAAATATTCGCTTTCTGTATTTTATATTATTCGCGTTATGATGTATAGACAACTATCGCTAATTACTTATTCTCAGATCTTATATTTTAAATACCACAACGTTGGTGATGGAATAAAAGAAATTCAACGTGCAACATTTATGGGTGACAGTCATGCAACATATATGAATGGAATGTTGATGATGATTCAATCGAAATCTACAATTGGAGATGGCATACAATATTTGGATAATCACTTGTTGCATCAATTGCGTCCATAACATGAAGGTTGTAGTCAAATTCATCAAATCCGACATGCTTGTCAACTGTTATTAGGAAATCACTTAGGTAGTAATAGTTTGTTACCGCTTCACTTTCAATGTATTCAATGTACTACTGCACAATTTCATCACGCTTTGATGCTGCACATGAATGAGGAACTTTATCCTCAACATTCTTGTACTTGTTGTTTTTGGATGATTGAATTAGCTACATTCGTCTTAGATATACGTAATTAAGTTAATAAATCTTTTTTCCTGTTGTCTATGGTGCGTCGTTCAGACATTTTGTATTTGTAATGTGTTTCGTAATGTTAACACCATTAACTCATGATCAATATTTATATTTTGTCCTAATAGACGATTGAATTACATATTACATGATCATTTACATAAAAATATAATGATAACATTATAATGTTGTTATCTAAATACTTACAATGTAGTTATATGTTAGTTTAACTAATTAATGATATCATGGCAGTAATGTTTTTTTTTTGTCAAACAATAGTAATGTTAGCTAACAACAATAATATAATCAAATGTTGTAGTAATAATATAATGTAATTGTATAGTATAGTAATTGACAACAACAACTCATAAAGTTCATATAGTAATCTGGTGGTTACTACAGGAACTATATAATGCAATAACATTTGGGGTCCACCAGAAATGATGTACTGAATCGATTTCAAACATTAATCATTTCAACTGCATAAGGAGACAAAGAAGTAGACGCATTTTGTCAAAAAAAATCGCGCTATTACATATTCTTCTATCACATCAGCTGACTAAGCATGTCATTTGGGGAAATGTATCGACCTTGTTATCTTGCTTCTTCTTTTTCTTGTACATTTTTCAATATGTCACTAACTTTGCTTCTCTATGCATACACCGTTCTCTGAGTTCCATTTCTTCCACTACAAAAAAACAGATCAGAAACGGATTGCTACGGATAAATGGTTAGAGACGGAATCGAGACGGAATCATTCAGAGACGGAATAGAGAGAGATCAAAGACCGAAATAGAGACGGAATAGAGACGGAATTAAATTCCGTCTCTAAATAATGGCGCCAACATTCCCAACAAAAATTTAATTTTTTGTAACCGTCCGTTACGTCTCGAGATTCGTGCATGCGTCGATGCGAAGAATTGAAAAATGAAACGGATGTTTATTTGGACCCCCCTTTCTCTCTCAACCCCTTCTTTCTCCTCTACGAGACCCCTCTCTCCCTCCTCAAAAATCTCTCTCAAAACCTCACTGATTTCTCTATGTCTCGCTCTCGCGACCGATTTCTCTCTGTCTCTCTCTTTGTATCTCTCTCTAGAACCGCCCGACCGTCAAATCTCTTCGACCTCTGCCGCCGCTGCCGAAATCTCTCTCTTAAACCCATAAATCGCTGCACCGTCTGTCGTCGCTGCGAGTCGTCGTCGCGTCCGCCGGAGGTGGTGCCGCCTCCAAAGCCATCGCCGACTGTCGCCGCTGCATCTGAAGCCATTGTCGTCTACATCGCCTCTCTCGCCGCCGCTGCACAGTGCCCACCGCCGCCGGTGTCGCTGCTTGTTCGTCGCGTTTCGGAAACCTCGCCATTGGCTGGCTCTCTCCGGCGCGCCGCTGTGCGATCCTTCTTGCCGCTGTCACCGCTCTTCGTCGGCTTTCTCGCAACCATCGTCGCATCGGCCGGTGGTATAGCCGTGTTCGTCGCCGATCGCCGTGTTCGCAGTGTCGCCGTGTTCATCATCGCTGATCGCCATTGGTGGCCTTCTCTTGCCATTGCACTGTCTGCACTTCCCATGCATTGATCGCCGTTGTTGTTCGTCAGCTTGCGTTGGAAACCATTGTCGTCTGCTTTTGCCTTTGCCGCCGGCCATTGGCAGTGTGCGATTTCGCCAATGTTCACCGCTCTTCGTCGCTGTTCGTCGCTGCCAAGTGAGGTAATCTCTCCATTGTTATACCCTTTTTCGATCTGTTTCGCAAATAATAGAACCAAAATTTTTTGTTCATATATTTTGGCTAAACTATAGAACTTTTTGATACCCTTGTGCCCCTTTATCAATCATGTTAGGAGAAAGCAACTGAATAAGATCAAAAAAAAGGAAATGATGATAAGTTCTTTACAATTTTGAGCCTACTTTTGGTGTACACATTAGTTTTGGAGTCATTAACAATGACTTTAAATGAATAGTTATTTTGTAATGAAGATTGGTTCATTTTAAGCAAACACTTGCATAAGTTTTTGTAATTAGATCCCTTAAGAATTCTAAATACACTTATATCTTGAAATATAGGAGGATAACATGTTAAGAAACAACTGAACATTTGGTTAAACTTAATCAATCATTGTAATATCTGGTAAACCATTCAATGTCCTAAACTAAACCTCATTCCAAAATCATGGTTAGCGCAACAAGCCCTTAAGAAAAATGAGTCTAGCGTTTATATTAATTATTCTTATAAATTTATACAATTAAACTTGACAATCAACAAAAGCATTTTAACCACAAATAACAAACCACTGCCTTTCGGTTGAACTACAATGCAGTTGTCAAAAGTAAATAGATTACCCTGAGTACATTTACTATATGTCGAATTGTATACTAAGTCTTTGCATTGCATAATGTTTTGGTTCATCAAAATCTCAAGTACACTCTAAGGCCTACTTGTCATTTTCTATAAATTAAGGTTCAATTAGCACACATAGACAACCGCTCATGTTTGTACTCATTCACACGTCACTTTGTAAATTCAACAAAAAAAAGATTTGATGAGAAAGTCAACAACTTGTTGAAGGAAATATTTTTAGGCTTTGGTTAGAAAATCATGAGTTTTAAAACTAAGATTTAGTATTGAAAACCACATGACTAACCTAAAAAAAAGTTACAATTAATTTTGTTAGGACACTTTGGGAGCTTGAAGAGGACTTACAAGGTGTGGAACGCGAGTTTGGAGTGGTAGAGAGTGGGTATAGGTTACGAATTGCGTGCATTTGAGGTAAGTAACCCTTTGAGGCAATTCTCTTTATTTCATATCCATTTTGGAGTTGACATTAAATCATTTGGATTGTTTTACTACCGATCTTATATTGGTAATGTCATGCATTGTGTATTACTATCTATGATTTCTTTGGCTAAAATAATCGTGTAAAAAATTGCCGCATAGCATTCTTTGTCTTGACTTCGTTCTATGATTGAATTCCTTTAATGTCGTTGATCTATGAGATATCAAATTTCTTTCTATATAACATACTATGATTTCTTTGGCTAACATACTATGATTTGTGTTACTGTATTTATTGGTGAATGTACACACATATGTCAATATGTTTATGGTGTGATGCTTGTTTGTAAATCCCAAAACATGAAGTCTTCGATAGGAATGATTTAAGGAGCCAACCTTTGTACTTGCCCTTACTTAATGAGTTGCAGTGTGTTATGGCTGATAGTAATGTAGGTACATCTATTCATGATTTGTTGGAAACGAAATACTAGGTGCTGGGCCTTAAGGAAGTTGAAATCAACAAAACATAAGCCACAAACATACTCGAAGTTAGACAATTTTTTCCTGAGATTACGAGTGCTACATTCAATCCAAAAACAAACATGAAGTTGGAACTCAACAAATGTAAAGTTTGTTTTGTTTTATGTTATTTGTATCAAACCATATGTAGTCAATGCATACAAATAAAGTTTTTGTTCATATGGTTATGGAGGTTCTCAGATTCCCCCTTCTAATAAATTGTGTAAGTTGGACACACAAGTAGACCTAATGGTCGGAACTAATTAAACTAGTTGACTAATTTAATTGCACAATTACAATAGGAATGTCGTCTACAAGTCGAGACTGGATGTACAACCGTCTCGACAACGACTTCGTTCGAATTGAATTCGCGGCGAGGGTTAAAGAATTCATAGCATTTGCTAAGCACCATTGTCCTACCTACCAAAGTGAAATGAAGATTAGATGTCCGTGCAATTATAAGAAATGTCGACTTGTACCGTACCTAGACGTCGAAACGGTTGAATACCATATATGTAGGTACGGATTTGTTTCGGGATATCACTGTTGGTACGAACACGGTGAGCATGGGGATGAAGACCCGCAAAACTTCTACCAATTGTTCCACCTTTTGTTGGAAAATGTCAATACGACATTTACCTGTTATCAGCACGAGCTTGCTCTAGCATTAAGGAGATCTTGAAGTTCAAGAAGGCTTGTTAAGGAGACAAAGCTAGGAAGGTATAACTTTTGTTATTTAAATAAGTTCAATTTATTTATATATTATCATGGTTGCTTCCTTTTATTACATGCATCACTTCTATATGCATACTTTATTCATATACTATACATTATAACGTCACCTATTGCGAAAGTATGCTCTGTAGTTGCGTCTTGTACGATCTTCTACGCCAGAAATCAAAAGTCAATATGTGACATAACTAGTTTTCTCTTAAAACTACAAACGATTAGTTATTGTTCTATTCTTGATTTTATAATACAAATAATGCTATAAGTTTGAGTTGATAGTGGGTAAGCCTTGTCCCCTAGGTAAAGCTAAACATTGAAAGGGAGACGGGTTATCCCGTTCGAGGAGGCATGACATTTAAGCAGACTTTGTCTCGCCACCCAACCTGGAGGTTGTCCCACCAACTCATACGAATAGTACATTTGATTATTAATGAATCAAGTTGTGAACATATACTTAATCATATGCTATATTTTTTTTTACATAAAAGAAAAGAGAAAATTATTTTTTATTATATTTACTTTCAAAATATTAATCAACCATAGTTGAATTTGTTACCTTATTATAATTCTTGTCATTATAATTAGATATTACAAATTATGAATAAAGCTTGCATCTATGCAAGGCTGTATGTTGTACACAATCATTTGCCAATATCTCTTTAGAGATTTGAAAAGTGAATATTTCATATATATTTTCACCATATGGAGTTATAAATATATAAATACCAAAAAAAAGGTAATACTCCAAAAGCTCAAAATGAGCGGTTGAGTCTCAAGCTACAAAATTTAATCAGTCAAATATTAATTATAATTCCACAATTTTAATTACCTCTATGTTGAGGCTACGTTGAAATATGACTGATGAGACAATAAAAATAAGGTCACGTGGCCCGCCTCGATTTATTGCTGCAACAAATATCGAGTGCGCACATCAATCCAATAAATATTAAGGATTGATTTCTTGTCTCATGGTAGCTGAGTAAAATAATGAGATATTATAAATATAATATCGCTCCCGTCCAATTAGTTCAGCTTCAAATTAAGAAGCATATGTTGCATATAATGATCATGATCGCAATAATGGCATGTTCGCTTCACCGTCTTAGGTCGGATTAGCCATACTGGACTAGTTAATCCGGTGTTCGCTTGGATGATTAACTAGGCCACGGGATTAGTTAATGGGCATGAGAGGGGACTAAACAATACCACCAATTTTGGTGGGATTAGCTAATCCAAAGTGGGTGGTTATTGGAGATTACCAATTTACCCCTCACATTACTACCCATCTTCAACGAATCCCCTGCTTCACCGATTCCTCGCTCCAGCACCACTGCCTCACCGAATCACCATTGCTTGCTGGAGAGGAGGAGGAGGAAGTGAGGAGGAGAAACCCCATTTTGGAGTGATGGGGTGTGATTTGTTGTTTTGAAGACTATTTATTGTTGATGTTTTGTTGAGTTGGTGATGGAAGCGCATTTCAGATAAATTATGAGGAGTTGGGCATAATGGGAAGTGTTTATGTGTGTTTTTTGAAATGAAGGAGAGGCAGCGTTGGAGGGCTGAAAAGGATGCAATACTACGTGCATATGTGAAGCAATATGGGCCAAGAGAGAGGAACCTTGTCTCCCAGCGCATGAACACCCACCTAGACCGAGACGCCAAGTCTTGCTTAGAGAGGTGGAAGAATTACCTGAAACCAGGGATCAAAAAGGGTTCCTTGACAGAGGAGGAACATAATTTGGTCATTCGCCTACAGGCCAAGCACGACAATGAGTTTTTCACCAAGTGAGGAGGTGGCGATGGAACGAACACACAATGTGTGAAAATGAGGTGAGGAGGTGTTACTTATGCAAGGGTATTTTGGTAAATGTACCATTACAACCACATTTAATCCCAACCTTAAAACTCCCAACCAAACAAGATACACAAATGGGACTAAACCATCTAAACCCATGTGTTAGTCCCATCACAAATTAATCCCATGCCCTTAGGACTCACTAAAATGTGAAGCGAACATGCCATAATAAGTTTATGGACGTGGAAAATGTGAAAATATCATTTAAATGTCGTATTGACAATTCCAATAAAAGGTGGAACAAAAGTGATGCACCACTACAAAGGGTAAATAATTATTGACAATAAGCGCTCATAATTGTGACATTTTTTTGGTCATATATGAAAGGCTATTTTGCCTAAATATTGTCATATATATACCCGAAATTTTTTGTGACATTTACCATGCCTTCAAAATTAAAGGCAAAATATTATGAATTTTTATCAATGAAATATGACTCTTTTCTAATTTGCCAAACATTATTTGTCCAGATGGATCAACAAATCATGTGTTCAAATCATGAATCAAACAAGAGCGATATATGTCTTGCTGATTGTGCTACAACGCACACAATCCTTAAAAACAGAGAATATTTCTCTAGTTTGAACTTAGCTGAGGCTAATGTTCAAACAATATCTGGCATCTCCAATTTGATTAATGGCTCTGGAAGAGCAAATATTATGTTGCCTGGGGGAACAACAATTCATGTTGACAATGCCTTATACTCTGAAAAATCCAGAAGAAACTTACTAAGCTTTAAAGATATTCGACAAAATGGATATCACATTGAAACCGTGAACGAAAATAATAGAGAATTTCTCTATGTCACATTGGTTTCAAATGGGAAAAAAGGAGTGTTAGAAAAATTCCCAGCTTTATCCTCTGGATTATATTTTACTCATATAAGGCATGTCGAAACGAATGTCGTCTTGAATAAGAAAATTAATGATCCAAAGACATTCATTTTATGGCATGACCGACTTGGTCATCCAGGATCATCAATGATGCGAAGAATAATTAATAATTCGCATGGACATCCTTTAAGGAGTCACAAAATATTTTCAGCTGGTGATTATAATTGTGCTAGTTGTTCTCAAGGTAAATTGATAGTTAAACCATCCCCAAGTAAAATTGTTGTGGAATCCCTAGTTTTCTTAGAACGCATTCAGGGAGACATATGTGGTCCTATTCATCCTCACTGTGGACCATTTAGATATTTCATGGTTTTGATAGATGCATCAACTAGGTGGTCACATGCTTGTTTGCTTTCGACTGCAATGTTGCATTTGCTAGACTTTTAGCACAAATAATTAAGTTAAGAGCACAATTTCCTGATAACCCAATCAAGACCATCCGTCTTGATAATGCCGGGGAATTTCAATCTCAAGCATTTAAAAATTATTGCATGTCTATAGGAATTACCATTGAACATTCTGTTCCACACGTGCATACCCAGAATGGTTTGGCAGAATCTCTGATCAAACGCATTCAATTAATTGCCAGACCTTTAATCATGAGAACTAAGTTATCAACTTCAGTTTGGGGACATGCAGTCCTTCATGCAGCTTCTATCATTCGTTATAGGCCTACTGCATACCATAAACATTCCCCTATGCAACTTATTTTAGGTCAACAACCAAACATTTCACACTTGAGAATTTTTGGTTGTGCAGTGTATGTTCCTATACCACCTCCCAATAGAACTAAGATGGGTCCACAACGAAAACTTGGGATTTATGTTGGATTTAACTCATCGTCCATTATAAGATACCTTGAGCCCTTAACAGGGGATTTATTTACTGCACGTTTTGCTGATTGTCACTTTGATGAAGCAATTTTCCCACCATTAGGGGGAGATAAGAAGCCAATTCAAAAGGAATGACGCGAAATTGCTTGGAATGCATCAACTTTATCACATTATGATCCACGTACAAATCAGTGTGAACTTGAAGTTCAAAAGATCATTCATTTGCAACAAATCGCAAATCAATTACCTGATGCATTTACAGATGCAAAACAAGTGACAAAATCACATATTCCAGCTGTAAATGCTCCTGCAAGAATTGATGTCTCTATGCAACAAAATGCATAAGAACCAACGAAACGCTTAAAGCGTGGAAGACCAGTTGGTTCAAAGGATACAATTCCTCGAAAGAAGAAAATGGGAGTAAAAATAAATACAAATCAAAATACTCCTGAGAAAGCACAAGAATCCTTTGATAAGGATTTATCAGAACTAGTTGTTCCTGACGAGGGACAACGACCTCTAGAAAAAGAGGAAAAATATGAAAATAATGAGATCTCAATAAATTATTTAAACTCTGGTAAGATTTGGGATCGAAATAAAAGTGTTCCTGATGATATATTTGCTTTCAATGTGTCCTTTGAAATATGTGAAAATGATGATGATCCAGAACCACGATCAGTGGACGAATGTCGAAAAAGACCTGATTGGCAAAAATGGCAAGAGGCTATCCAAGCAGAGCTAAACTCGTTAAGGAAACGAGAGGTTTTTGGACCGATCGTTCAAACGCCAAATGACATAAAACCCGTTGGATATAAATGGGTATTTGTACGAAAGGGAAACGAAAAAAATGAAGTTACAAGGTATAAAACAAGACTTGTAGCTCAAGGTTTCTCACAAAGACCTGACATTGATTATGAGGAAACATATTCTCCTGTTATAGATGCAATCACATTTCGGTTCTTAATAAGCCTAGCAGTTTCTAAACGGCTTGATATGCATTTAATGGGTGTCGTTACAAATATATCAGTACGGATCTCTAAACAAAGAGATATATATGAAAATCCCCGAAGGATTTGAAATATTCGAAGAAATAAAATCAAAACCTCATAACATGCATTCTATAAAATTACAAAGGTCTTTGTACGGATTGAAACAATCCGGACGAATGTGGTACAAACGCCTTAGTGATTATTTACTGAAAGAAGGATATGTAAATAATCTGCTTTGCCCATGTGTCTTCATTAAAAGATCATCAACAAGATTTGTGATTATTGATGTATATGTTGATGATTTAAATATAGTGGGAAACCACGACGACATCGTTAGAACATCCGAATACTTGAAAAAGGAATTCGAGATGAAAGAACTTGGAAAAATAAGACTTTGTCTTGTTTTGCAAATTGAACATTTTTCAAGTGGAATATTTGTCCATCAATCAAATTATATTGAAAAAATATTAAAAAGATTTTATATGGACAAGGCGCATCCATTGAGCTCTCCAATGGTTGTCAGATCACTTGAAGTGGATAAGGATCCATTTCGACCTCATGAAAGTGATGAAGAGCTACTTGGTCCTGGAGGTACCATATTTAAGTGCACTTGGTGCACTTATGTATCTTGCAAACTGTACAAGACCTGACATTGCTTTTGCCGTCAACCTACTAGCAAGATATAGCTCTTCACCAACTCGAAGACATTGGAATGGGGTTAAACATGTTTTTCGATATCTTCGAGGAACAAGTGACATGGGTTTATTCTACTCGAGAGGGGTAAAATTGAATCTCTAAGGTTATGCTGATGCTGGATTTTTATCTGATCCCCACAAGGCCCGTTCTCAAACGGGATATGTATTCACATGTGGTAATACTGCTATATCATGGAAGTCAGTAAAACAAACAATGGCTGCTACTTCTTCCAACCATTCTGAAGTACTTGCAATTCATGAAGCAAGTCGTGAATGTGTATGGTTGAGAAACATGATTGAACATATTCAAGAATCATGTGGATTGTCTTCAATAAAAAAATTCTCCAACCATATTATATGAAGATAACGCGGCATGTATTGCACAATTAAGTGAAGGATTCATAAAAGGGGACATAACAAAACATATTTCACCAAAATTCTTTTATGCGCATGAGCTTAAGAAGAATGGTGAAATTGATGTCAAGCAAATCCGATCGAGTGATAATCTTGCTGATTTATTCACAAAAGTCTTACCAACTACGACATTTAAAAGGCTTACATATGGTATTGGCTTGCGTAAACTTAAAGACATTGCAAGCAAAGAAACTGAACAAGTTTCACCCATGTTCACATGAGGGGGAGTTATTGATTAGTGTATTGCACTCTTTTTCCCTTAGCTATGGTTTTATCCCATTGGGTTTTCCTAGCAAGGTTTTTAATGAGACAATCTTAACAATATTATGCCCGTCTTAGTATTTATGAGAATAGTGTACTTTTTTTCTTTTACTATATTTTTTCCCACAGGGTTTTTCTTAGTAAAAGTTTTAACGAGGCACAATCTCTAAGCAAGTGTCATCCAAGGGGGAGTGTTGTGAAGTGTGGATGACCATGCATGCACACCAAGTTGAATGAAAACTTCTCATTCCAACTATCTCATTTCTTCTCTTCTCCTTTGTAGTAGTAGTTTGTAGTAGTAGAATTTCTTAATCTTCTATTTCCTTCTCTAGTTCTTAGCAAGTTCCAACTCAATTTACAACAATATTATTATTATTATTATTATTATTATTATTATTATTGTCCTAAGGGAGGTGGGGAGACTGGTAGGGATAGCTTATCTATTCGCACCCTCCTTTTGTCATCTTTGTGCTTAAGAATTTGTCAAAAAAAACTTGGTCAAGGACCCTTCTCAGACACGCCTTGAAAAAAAAAAGGCACGACAAAGGTTTAGGGTAATAAAGTATAAGGTATATGGTTAAGAGTTTAGGGTTTGTATGTGGCATGACCTTATGCTAGCGCATTTGTCAAGAATCATGTTCACTTAGCTCCTCGAAAAAAGATTAGTACTATTATTTTATTATTATTATTATTATTATTATTATTATTATTATTATTATTATTATTATAAATTATGAATGATGAATTATTATAAATTATTATTATTATTATTATTAAAAATATTATTATGTTGCGGGTAGGGTACTTGATGCGTCCGTTACCTATGTCACGGAGCTTGTATTGTATATACCACATATGTATCACCATTTTAATTACTGTAACATTTTAATTAACATTAAGTAATTAATGTAGGCAATTGATTTTTTCTTGAACCGTTTTCCTAGGCTATTTATTTAACATTAGGAGTGTGTTTGATAGCAAAGAAAATGAGAAAAATCGTGGAAAACTGTTTTATTCTTTAATATAGCTATTTTTTCGGTGTTTGATACACTTGTAATCGCTTAGAGAAAAAAATCCACCCCTAATTTTCCTCATTTATTTTCTTTTATTTTGGGATGAAAACTTGAGATTTTCTCTCGAGGGAATCCGTCTCCACCCAAACTCGACTCCCTCAACAAAAGACTTGTCGACCCAAACTCGGTCGCACATCCATTTCGATACTCCGACAACGCCCAACACTGCTAGCCCTATCTGATGATCATCATTGCCGCTGCCATCACCTATTCATCTCTAAACCCAAATTCGAGCAATCTCCAATTCTACAACCCATCAAACCTACATTTCTCTTAGTCCCCAAATCCGCCTAATGAATCATCATTTGTTTCATAGCCAAGCGTGTCTATTAAGCTTTCAAGGGAAACAATATTTTTTTTGTTAAATTTCTTTGTTATTTATCAGTTAGATTGCAAATATTTGTGTAAAAGATATTAATGGATTTAAATATTCAAACAAGCTTTCTAATTTGATCAAATTAGGTGTTGTATTAATGAAGATTTTTGGTTTTACGGATCTGAATTTTTGGGATAAAGTTTCACTTAATCAAATGCCCATTTATTGATTTTCTCAATTTCATCAATTTAATGTTTTTTTTCTTTGTTTTTATGGGTTTCTTTGAATAAATGAAGAACTTCCATTGTAATGTATATTTGATGAACTGTTTTGTTGAAGCACTTTTCTAATTAGTTGAAATTGGTCAAATATTGATGAGAATTTTCAAGTCTGTATTGGGTTTGGATACGAAGAGGTGATGGTGGTGACAGTTGTTGGCGCTGGGGTCTAGGCTGGAGGTGCAGTGAGGTCTTTGGTTTTATTGGAATAAATGATTTATGAGAAGAAAGTGTAGGTCCCACTTTTCCATAGTTGTAAAGAAAAATTTTATCACCTCCAATCAAACAAGATGAGAAAATCTTCTTAAGAAAATTCTCTAAAGAAAATTTGTTAAAGAAAATAGTTTTTTCTTACTAAAAATTTTCTTTGCTATCAAACACACCCTAAGTTAATGTAGGCAATTGATTTTTTCTTGCGAAGGACCGCCCCTATTTAATCCAGATTTGAATTTTCGTTTTTTGAACAAATTTTAATTTCCCCTCTAAAATTACAAAAACCTATAAAATCCCTTTAATACCCTTTTATTAGTCAATAAATTTTGCAAACCTCCCTGTGAGTCCAGACTTATAGAGTCCGTATAGATTTTTTGAAAATAAAAATCTCAAAAGCTCTCTATTGATATAAGAAAACATGTAATTAAGGTTCCCTCCAATGTTGTGTAGAACTCACTATGTCATCATTCCATTTTTTCTTTGGCCTTGTTGCTTTTTTTCTCCGGGGCTAAGATCTAGTTACCTTGGCTCTTTGTGTAGCAATAGGCATTGCCTTCTTGTGCTCCTTTTACGGATTAGTTAAACCACCCGTACGTCTGTCAGGAACATCCACAACAACAAATTCATCAAGTAGAGAAAAAAGAAACAAAATAGTGGAATAAATCACATTTAGAGGTGGACATATGTTGGAGATGTGTGGATCGAAATATAGTCCCACATTAGGTAAGGGCGACTTTACAAAGAAGTACTTAATTAAGTTTCGGTTCTCTCTTAAATAGTACTTGTTTTCTTATGCAAGGTGGTTAAGGTGTGGTTATTTCCTAAATACTATTTGTGAGTGCAAGGTGGTTAAGTTGGTGACAGAATCGTCGATACTAGTGAGAGATCCACGAACTGGTGGATACAAGCGCGGATTACACAATTTCAAGATAAGGCAGATAAGGTGGCTATTAATGTTATTAGGATCGCTCGAACGTACAAACACTTAGCGAAAACACAATCAAACATATTTGTTAAATTTCTCATCTTATTAAAATTTTCATCTTATTAGGTTCGCTCGCGCACACGGTGCGAGCCTGTGGATCTCCTAAATATACCAAAAACTACAAAGATCTTTTATTGTTGGTCGATAACTCATTATAATTGGTAACCATGAATTTCATCTGTTGGGTTTCGCACCATTAAACAAGTTGATGAGACAGTAATCTTAAGTTATGCTTCTTTTCCTCCAAGTTATAATGTTCAACTTCATCACCTACCCCCACTCATATGTCAAATCACTCTTTTCCTACCTCTCTCTCTTTCATGTCTCTCAAGCACTCTTTCTTCTCATATCAAACAACAACAATATATGCCTTGTTTGATATGAGGTGGAGATATCTTCAAGAAGATAACTCACATGGAGTAGAGAACTAATCTTGTTTGGTTGCCCAACTCCATGTGAGTTATCTCCCAACTTACAAGGACGGGTGTGAGATATCTCATCACACCCCCATTAGGAAATAATTATTATAAGTTATTTAGACACAATTACCCTTCACAAATTTACATTTACCCATGTCCATACTCTTTCAAATGCTTGTTATTCATAATAAAAGATTAAATAAATCATTCATTCATTAAAAATGTTTTTCAAGTGAGAGAAATATTTTAAAGAATTATCATTAGTTGTATTTTATAGTATTTATTATTAATAATTATTTCAAATAAATGTAAAATACTTATAATTATTTAATGTTGTTTAATATTTTTGTAAATAGTATTTTACGTATTTATTTAATTCAAGTTTTTTTTATTTTGAATAAACAAATAGTAGTTCATGTGGTGAAAATAATAATACTTTCTTTTTTATCTCAAAAATATGTTTGAAGGGTATTTATGTCATTTCCACATTTTACAATTTTTTAAAAATTTACAACTTCCCTACAAGTTCAAAGTTCAACAAAACATAAAATATAAACTTACACTGTGAGTTAACTCCAAGGAGTTATCTCTGCTCGCACTGTAAGTTGGGAAAAACGAACCAAACGAGGCAAAAGCCTCAGTCCCAAATTAATTGGGGTCGGCTATATGGATCAAACTCTTCCATTGTACTCGATTAAGTGCAATTGATGGTGAGCTTTCCAAATTATCCAAATCCTTCTTAATTAACGCATCTCATGTTAACTTTGGTCTACTGACGCGTGTCGAATACATCAAAATATATAATTCCGATGAGATTACCAATGACCACAAGAACTGCAGTAGTGGCAAGCACGGGGTCAATCCACGAAGACCAAGTTTCCAACCTAGGCTAATAAACTAAAAAGTAAATCGACAAGTTCGCAAAAGCGTGCTCAAGAACTAACTAAAAACAAGGAATAAAAAGACTATGTAGAGAAATCAATCAAGAAAAGCAACCTAAACCATCGGTATCACAAACTTCCTCATTTTGACATAATTGAACATACTGTCATCAATCTAGATAAAAGCATGCAAATAAAAGGTAATTCAGAGTAGCTATAGATCCGGTAACGTATGCAGGTCCACGCACTTCCCTATCTTGTTGGTTAAGGTACGACAATGACCAAT
Organism: Stephania cephalantha; assembly: GCA_039657325.1. Lineage (NCBI taxonomy): Eukaryota > Viridiplantae > Streptophyta > Magnoliopsida > Ranunculales > Menispermaceae > Stephania > Stephania cephalantha. Next base: position 7,321,736 of record CM077573.1, on the reverse strand, counting down.
TCTCTAGCCAAATGTACAACCCTGGACTCAAGCGAATTGAGTTTAATGCGTTGGCCACAATGAGCTTTGTGAAGGCACTGCACTTAGACAATCAGATCACTAGTGTGTCCAATTTAGCCTAGATCCCTATGGTATTCAACCGGTTCCAAAATAGGCGAATCAATTGGTAGGGTCAGTTGCCACTTGTGTGGTCTAATTGCATAAGGTCGGATGCTTACAACTCACTGGCACAAAAATCATGGTTTAAATATAAATTTAACCTTAATTATTCAATCAATAACAAAGGGAATAAATACCAATGAAAAGCAATTTAAATAAATCAAAGTAGATCTTACATATGTTTATGCCAAAAGGGTAGTTTACTCCACCTTCGGTCTAAATCGAGGAAGTTAGCCAGACATGTTGCTTGAAAACTCCATTAAAATGAAAAGAGAAAACAAGAAAACAATGGTTTTTGAGAAGAAGAGAGAAAAATAGAAGTATGTGTAGCTGTAGTAAGAGAGTTCTCTAAAGAATTCCTAAGTCCTTATACAAAAAGACCTTTTTAATTTGCTTTGGAAGAGAGAGAAATCAAAATTAGGAGTTGGTAGAGCAACTCGTGCCCCGAGGCAGATATGGTGGCTATTGGGAGTTTTCTGCAGGGTCTTGATACGTGGCGAATGCTGATTGGTGGAACTGTTGTGCTCACTGACGTGGCAGCGGATGATTGGATGAAGGAGCTTCTGAATGACGTCCTGACAGATGAGGAGGTGACACTTGGCGCTAGCTAGAGGAGAGAAAACTCGCACAAATTCATGCGAATTAGTGGGAGAGAGCACGATGCGAATCTCGAGGAGAATTGACCAGCTGCTGAGGCGAACGAAAAAATTATGGGAAAATAAGGAAATTTCTGGGAGAAGGTGATGCACAGTTCTTGAGGCAAGATGAGGCCATTTCTTCTCTTCTCAGCAAATCGGTTGTGAGTGTCTCGAGGCATATTTAATGGTTGTCATTGCACAGTGGCCTAAATGTGTTGCTCTCTGCAACAATAGCACATCAACGCCCAAAAAGTACCATACACGGGAAATGCAACTATGCTCTCCACTATTATAAAGTTAGCACCAATGGGAATCAATAGAACTTTAATAGGCTGTAACATGGCTAGGATATGGTACCAAGGGAATGATATAAAGGATGTACGAAACATTGGAAAACTAAAACTTAAACTATCAAATGATTCCCTGAGAACATGAACGTGACTTAAACTGCACTCAAATTCATTTTTCTTTTAATATGTGCAGTTCTCACCTTTTTCCAACCACCCGGCTCGCTACTCCATTTCATGTGGATGCCATTTTAGGTGGGACTCTCTAACCATGACTTTCCCCTTATTTTGTGCATATAAACAATTTTTTTTTCTAATTTTTTTCCTCACGTCTCTTTCTAAAGATTTCAAGTCTAAGACTAGTTTCCAACTAGGTAAAGGGATATATCAGGCTATGTCTATGGGTTTAACATTAGGTATGAAAGAAATAAAGGTTGGGTTGGCTCAAAATGGATTAACTAGGGAGATTACTGTAGGTAGGCTTAATGCTAAGGGTTTTCATTCAAAAATTGCCTAAATCATTTCCCAAAAAGTAGTTTAGTCATAGGAATTTCGCCTCGAGTTGGTTACATCCTCGTTCTAGCACCCTAGAAATCTGACTTGCACACTTCTGAGCGTCTACCCTATTTGGTATCTAGCACAAGGCTTAACCATCATATTTAATCCCTAACCATGAAATCATAAAAATGCTGGGCTACAGGCTCAAGTAAGTGTTTCTCCTAATTCCTCCTAAATTTTAAGTAAAAAAGGCAACCATAGTGTACTCATCCACAACTTAAGGCATGAAACAAAATCTTGGGCGACTCTAAACAATATAAAAATGAAAACTATACTAAATACATGCATGAAAGTGTATCAGCTCCTAATGAAATGAGAAATAGAAGTATGAAGAGAAACGAAATGGAAGAAATGAGAGAAAAAATGATATAAAACACCACCATTACCATCCGACAACCGCATAAAACCGCATATAATTGAAAAAATTTAAACTATCTCACTTGCGGTCTTTCACACATAAATCCATCAAACTCAATTCACAAATCCTAAAGTACCCCTAAACTTATTCCGAACCTTGTCCTCAAGGTTCAAAACAAATCAAGAGGTGCACATGGAAACACACAAGATGGTGAAAGAACGTGATAGATATAGAAGTAAGGAAATGATACAAGATCATGCATAAGACTGAAACCAATACCTAGATCTACGAACAAAAAGTAAACAAAATAAAGACGAGTAACCTTACCAAATCTCAATATTACTAATCGTAGGTATAACACAACGTGATGAGCCGTAGGAGTGATATCGTGTTCTCAAAATCCGGTGTACGCTATGCAGGGATCGCAACACCTGTAAAAAGTCACCAAAGAGATGATGATAAGAATACCACAAAAATACTAAAACAAGAAATCAAATAGAAAAAAGGGATAGAAGCTTGGGGTGCCTCTCAAGAGTGCTTTTTTTTAAATGTTTTTGGCTCGACTCAGTTTAAATCTATCTCAGTTAGTGTACTATACAGCTGCTAGAGTCTCACTATCGATCTCATGCTGTGGGAAGTTCTCGTAAAACAGCTTGAGTCAATGCCCATTCACTTTGAAAACTTTCTCTATATCCATGCCCCTAATCTCAACTGCACCATGTTCAAAAACATCAGTAACAATAAAAGGTCTGAGCCATCGTGACCTCAACTTCCCTGGATGGAGAGTTAATTTGAAATTATAAAGCAAGACCTTTTGACCCACTATGAAAGTTTTGCGAGATAATTTACGATCGTGGAATGCCTTGGTTTTATCTTTGTAGATTCGAACAGACTCGTAGGTATCGTTCCGGATCTCTACCAATTCTTGAAGTTCCAAAACTCTCTCTTTACCGGTTGCGTCAAGTTCCATGTTGAGTTGTTTGACAGCCCATAACGATTTATGCTCCAACTCGATCGACAAATGGCAAGATTTGTCAAATACTAAGTGATATAGTGACATTTCAATTGGCATTTTATACGCCGTTCGATAAGCTCATCTGCGTCGTCAAGGTGCATGTTCCAGTCATTCCACAACGAGTTTACGGTGTTATCTAAAATGGATTTAATCTCTTTATTTGACATCTCCTCTTGGTCACTCACTTGAGGATGGTAGGCCGTAGGTGTACGGTGTGTAACATTGTACTTGTGCAAGATATTTTCAGCTATACGGTTGCAGAAATGGGTACCTCGATTATTAATCAAAGCACGTGGAGCTCCAAAAGTAGAAAAAATCCGTGATTTAAGAAATCACATACCACTGATGAATCATTGGTGCGAGTGGCTTTAACTTCTATTCATTTGGACACGTAATCCACCGTCAATAAGATATAGAAAAAACCATGTGATAGTGGAAATGGCCCGATGAAATTGATCCCCAAATATCAAAAATTTTGCAGAATTGGATCGAGGTCAGTGGCATTTGATCCCGGTGACCCAAGGTATCGGTCGATTGACATCTGGCACAGGTCCTAGCATATAAATATGAGTCATAAAAAATGGTGGGCTAATAGAAATCACTCTCCAAAACCTTCATAACTGTCCTACGTGGACCAAAATGGCCGCCGCAGGCGTATGAGTGACATAATGCCAAGATAGATTATGTCTTAGTTTGGGAGACACATCTATAAATTTCATGATCTGAGGAAAACTTCCACAAGTATGGGTCATCCCAAACATAGTGTTTAGAGTCGCTCCGAATTTTCTCCTTTTAGGTTCGTGTAAGGTGAGGTGAATACTTTCATGCAATGAGGTAATTAACCGAATCCACAAACCAAAGGAGTTCATCAGAGATGGCTAAAAGATGTTCATCAGGGAAATCATTTCAAAGCGGGACAGGTGCTTTACTATTCTCGATGCGGCTGAGATGGTCAGCAAGAAGATTTTCAGCACCACTTTTGTCTTTAATCTCGATATCAAACTCTAGTAACAAGAGTATCCATCGAATGAGACGTGGCTTAGCTTCCTTTTTGGCCATTAAGTACTTTAAGACTGCATGGTCGAAATATACGACCACCTTAATAACTAAGAGATAAGGTTGAAATTTCTTCAAAGCGAAGATGACAGCTAGAAGCTCCTTCTCAGTAGTGGTGTAATTCAGTTGGGCAGGATCGAGAGTTCAGGAGGCATAGTATATGACATGTGAAACACTCCGGACTCGTTGCCAAGCACAGCTCCCACGACGTGGTTACTAGCATCGCCCATGATTTCTAAAGGTAGCTCCTAGTTCGGAGTTCAAATAAAAAGAGTAGAGATGAGAGAGTCTTTGAGTGCATCGAATGCACTCTTACATGCCTTGTCGAGGTTGAAAGGCGCATCCTTCTGAAGAAAGCGACATAGAGGTTGCACAATTTTGGAGAAATCCTTAATGAAACGCCGATAGAAACTAGCATGGCCAATGGATGATAAGATTTCTCGCACGGTCGTGGGGTAAGGCAGTTTTTGAATTACTTCAATTTTTACTGGGTCTACATCTACACCTCTAGCAGAAACGATGTGACCCAAGATAAGTCCTTGATCCACCATGAAGTGATGTTTCTCATAATTCAGGATCAGTCATTCTTGATACATTTGTAAAGTACCTTAGTAAAGTAACTAAGGCAAAGATCGAATGAATCACCGTAAATGATGAAATCATCTATGAATACTTCGATGAAGTGCTCAATGAAGTTAGAGAAGATGCTCATTATGCACCTTTGAAAGGTAGCAGGTGCATTGCACAACCCAAAGGGCATGCGCCGGTAAGCAAAGGTACCGAAAGGACATGTGAAGGTGGTCTTCTCCAGATCCTCAAGTGTTAAAGGAATATGGAGAAAACCAGAGTATCCATCCAAGTAGCAGTAATGTGACCTGCCTGCTAAACGCTCTAACACCTGATCTAATTAAGGCAATTGGAAATGGTCTTTTCGAGTAGAAGCATTAAGATTCCGATAATCGATGCAAACCCGCCATCTGTTTTGGATGCAAGTTGGGACTAACTCACCTCATGAGTTCGTGACCATTGTGATCCCTGTTTTCTTGGGAAACACCTAAAAAGGACTGACCCATTTGCTGCCAGAGATCGGGTAGATCATCTCAGCATCAAGGAACTTCAAAATCTCTTTTTTAACCACTTCCATCATCGATGGGTTCAGTTGCCGCCGTGCTTCTCGTGAAGGTTTAGACCCTTAATCCAAATGTATCTGATGCATGCATGTGGAAGGGCTAATACCTTTGATGTCAGCAATCATCCACCCTAAAGCTTCTTTGAACTCTCGAACCATATTTATGAGCTTCTCTTCCTCTGGTAACATGAGTTTAGTTGAGATGATCATAAGTAAAGTCTCATTCTCACCTAAAAACACATATTTGAGATAATTAGGCAGTGGTTTAAGCTCCAGTGTGGGTGCTCGCTCCATAGAGGGGAGAAATGTAGAGTTCGAAGCAGGTAAGTCAAGATATGTTAGGGTGGGAAAATAGAGTGGAGCAGAGTCCAACTCAGAGATCAGATCCTCGATCTCGGTATCGAGGGCGAGGATTGCCTTCGCAAAAAATCTATGTCGAGATGATTCTCTAACACCACTTCCATATCATCACCTTTTACAAGAAAGGTCTCTTAGACAAGTGAGCCTACAATGTCCAAAACAAGCACCACAGAAGAGGAATTGCAAGGATGGCGTATCGCATTATAGATGTTGAACTTAATAAGTTCACCATCAAACTTCGTGGAAAGAGAACCACTGTGAACATCAATCTTAGTCTTGACAGTCTTAAAGAAATGCCTACCAAGCAAGATTGAGGAGAAATGGGGGCATGGCTGATTCTTCATATCAATGATGTAGAAGTCGGCAGGGAATACGAGCTCACTAACTTTCACAAGAATGTTTTCCAAGATACCCACAGGACGGATGATGGACCAATCTGCCAAATGTATGACAACTCTAGTATCCTCTAAAGGGCCAGCTTTCAATGTCTTATATATGGATAATGGCATGACAATGATAGAGGCACCGAGGTCGCACATAGCTTTCTAGATCTCAATTTCACCAATTGTGTAAGGGACAGTGAACATGTCCGGGTCCTCACACTTGGTGGACAACTTTTTGCGTAGGATATGAGATTCATTTTCACTTACGATGATTTTCTCGTTGCCTTTAAGTCGACCTTTGTTAGTACATAGGTCTTTGAGCAACTTAGCATAGCGGGGCATATGTGCTAAGACATCAGGGAGTGGGATGTTTATCGCCACTTTCCTTAAGATTTCCAGAATTTCCTTATCTTCTCCCATTTTTTTATTCTTAATGAGGCATTGAGGGAATGAGGGTAGGATTTTGAGAGAAGGTTGTGCTTCCTTATCCAAGATTACCATTTCATTGTGAGACGATTGAACTTCGAGCTCTGGCTCGACTTCCTTAGATTTAAGAGTGGCCTCTTTAGGCCTGGGTTCCTTAGGATTTTCCTCCAGCTATTCACTGCTACAAAATGTGGCAGCGTTGACATTCGCATTAGGATTTGGATGTGGTTGAGAAGGCAGCTTGCCTTTCTCATCCATATGCCTTACCTGTAGGGCCAGTTGCCCTACTTGAACCTCGAGATTTTTAATGCTTGCAGCATGACTCACAAATGTTTCATTTTTAAGTTAGGCTAAGTCTTTAGAGAATCTGTCTTGATTACCAATGAGTGTCCTCATCATCTTTTCTAAAGACACCGAATTCTGAGTGAGTTGGGACTGTTGAGGAGGAGGTTGTCCCTTTGGAACATATTGGAGATAGTTCTGGTTTTGAGCTCCATAACTTTGATAGGGGCAGTTGACAACATGATTATAAGTGTTACTAAAATTTTTGCCGTATTGATTCCTTTGTGAACCTTGGAATCCGCCACCTATAGCATATTCTTGTTCATTCTTGGACAAGGTGGGACAAGAATCAGTGGGATGGTCCGTGGCTAAACAGTAGCCACAAGCTTTGACTTGAGATTTTCCAGAGATAAGGAATCAATCCATGAGATCAGTAAGTCTGTCAAGCTTGCAGTTGGTAGGATTCCTACTCCATCAAAAAGATTTCTTGAGGGTCCCTCTCCCTTGTCATCAATGTAATGACGTAATTGACTTGCTATAGATTCGTACAAATCATACATCTCTTGAGTTGTCTTGCATCTATAGTCGCCTCCACAAGCATTGTCAATCATGCGTTTCTCAAGGGGCGTAAGTCTCATATAGAAGAAACAAACAATGGAGAGGTTGTTTTAGCCGTGTTGGGGCATTGCGCAAGCAAGCGCTTATAACGACCCCAATAGTCGCCAAAGGATTCTCCTCGTTTTATTTTGATACTGCATACCTCTCTAGTAAGTTGGGAAGATCTAGATTTAGAGAAACACTCTTTTAGGAAAGCAGAAATCATGTCGTTTCAATTTATGAAGGAACCATGAGGGAAATAGAAGAGCAAGTCTTGGGCTTTATCCTTAAGGCATAAATGAAAAATAGAGAGTTTGACTTCGTCTTCATCGACTCTTGGGGGAATCATGGTCCTACACTTAGAATGGAAGTCCTTGATGAAGGTAACTAGATCCTTACGATCCAGTTTATGGAAGACAGGGAGAAGATTTATAAATCCGAATTTGAGTTCAAAATTGTCCCTATGAGCTGGGAATGTGATGAAGTGTGGTTGATGAGCTAGGAGATCTTGTATCCCATCATTCGCCATCCCAATGGTAATGTGATGTTCGACCTGAGGTTGTGCCTGAGGGTTGGCTTGTGGCCTTTGTAGAGTGGGATCAACCATTCTTTGATCGAGTGTTTGATACTTAGGTACTACAGGCCTTTGCGGCGCCACTAGTGCGTGTGGCACAACAGGTGCTACAAACTATTGGGGATGAATAATTAGGTGTTTCTCCCGCCTCTCAAGTGGTGGATTTCCATCTGGTCAGCCATTAAAGGGGGTTGCTCGTCGCTCAGTTGAACTCTTGAGAATTGGTTCCTTTGCATTGCCTTTTTCAAGTTTCGATGGCACGTCTTTTCGATCTCTGGATCAAAAGGGAGTAGAGATTTGATAGACTGCGATCGATGAAGAATGTGGGACATAAAGGTGGGCACACTAAAAAGAAAAAAGAAAAACTTTAGTAAAAAAATACTTGGTCCCCGGCAACGGCGCCAAAATCTGATGCATGTTGAATGCGTCAAAATATATAATCCCGATAAGATTACTAATAACCACAAGAACTGCAGTAGTGGCAAGCACGGGGTCGATCCACGAAGTCCAAGTCTCCAACTTAGGCTAATGAACTAAAAAATAAATCAGAGAGTTCGCAAAAATGTTCTCAAGAATTAACTAAAAATAAGGAATAAAAAGACTATGTAGAGAAATCAATCAAAAAAGCAACTTAAATCATCGGTATCACGAACTTCCTTATTTTGGCATAATTAAAGATACGATCATCAATCTAGATAAAGAATGCAAATCAAAGGTAACTAAGAGTAGCTATAGACCCGGTAACGTACGCGGGTCCTCGCACTTCCCTATCTCAGTGGTCAAGGTACGACATAGACCACTTCTCTAGCCAAACATACAACACTGGACTCAAGCGAATTGGGTTTAATGTGTTGACCACAATGGGCTTTGTGAAAGGCACTACACTTAGACAACTAGATCACTAGTGTGTCCAATTTAGCCTAGATCCCTATGGTATTAAATAGGCGAATCAATTGGTAGGGTCAATTGCCACTAGTGTGGTCTTATTGCATAAGGTCAGATGCTTACGACTCACTGACACAAAAATCAAGGTTTAAATATGAATTTAACCTTAACTATTCAATCAATAACAAAGGTAATAAATACCAATGAAAAGAAATTTAAATAAATTAAAGTAGATATAACATATGTTTATGCAAAAATAGTAGTTTGCTCCACCATCAGTCTCGATCAAGGAAGTTAGCCGAACATGTTTCTTGAAAACTCCATTAAAATCAAAAGAGAAAACAAGAAAATAATGGTTTTTGAGAAGAAGAGAGAAAAATAGAAGTATGCGTAGCCGTCGTAAAAGAGTTTGCTGAAGAATACCTAAGTCCTAATACAAAAAGACCTTCTAATTTGCTCTCTAGAAGAGAGAAAAATCAAAATTGTGGGTTGGTAGAGTGACTCGTGCATCGAGGCAGATCTGGTGGCTGTTAGGAGTTTTCTGCAGGGACTTAACACGGGTCGAACTTTGATTAGTAGAGTTGCTGGTGCTCGCTGACGTGGCATCGGATGATTGGAAGAAAGAGCTGTTGGAATGACATCTTGACAGATGAGGAAGTGACACGTGGTGCCAGCTGGAGGAGAGAAAACTCCCATGAATTCGTGCGAATTAGTGGGAGAGAGCACGACACGAGTCTTGAGGAGAATCGACCAGCTGCTGAGGCGAATGAAAAAACGTATGGGAAAACAAGGAATTTCTGGGAGAAGGTGATGCACAGTTCTCAAGGCAAGGTAAGGCCATTTCTTCTCTTCTTAGTTGATCGGTTATGCGTTTCTCGAGGAAAATTTAATGGCAGTCATTACATAGTGGCCTAAACGCGTTGCTCTCCTACGTCACTTTGCCTACTGGTCACTCCTAACCAATTGCGAAGTATGTAAGTTGAGATAAATCCTATGGTATCTGATCACTGCATATAAATACTTCATTTCGCATAATTTTTCACCTCGGATTCAACCGCGCATTCCTTTAACCCTGAAAATAACAAATAAGGACAATTAGGCTAACATTTTGGAGACTCCAAAATAAAAAAATGTATAAATAATCCTAAATAATATGGCGTAATTAACGATTTATCATCTACCCTTATATGTCACAGTCTTAAATTTATAATCGCATTTTAATCCTTAAACATGATCATTGACCCGTGAAGTGGGACCCACATCGTGATAGGCACACTGATCGAGGCATGTGGCCGAGGTATATGTTACATTTGTGTGATGATTTCCTAGTGTATCGTACTTGTATAGAGTACTAAGTCACTTCTATTTGTTATTTATAGTGTTGATACGTGTGCAGGGACATGCCTCGAGATGCGTACAGTCGTGGGACCGAGTAGAGAATGACATGGTGTGTCATTTATTTAATTAGATATATTAAAGTGGCTTAAGTAGTTAAACTTGATGTGGCTATTGTTAATTTATAAGAAATATAGCCTAAGTTAGTAAAATAAAACAATAGTCATATGATGTTTATCGAGATATGTAAGGACACATCAAGAGACCAATAGAGTGTGGTTCGATGTTAGCAAAGGTGAGTTAGTGGAATTGAAACAATATAAAAGCCATTTGATTAGTCTCTAGATGAGTGTACATATTAATATCAATGGCCATAAATCAATTTTACCTACATATATAAACAAGTGCTTGTGATGAACATGCAAATTATAGATTCATTAAGAGAAATTTTGAGATGTTTGTTGCTGGAATTTGAGGTGTTCAAGAGAGATCAAGTTCATCATCCCATTGAAGAGATCAAATTAGGAATCAAGCAACAAAGTAGGTAATGATGTTCACCATCTTTACATGCTTTAATTTTATGAACATGAGGTCTTGAATTAGGAAGTTGCGATCCAAATGAACTTGAAAACCTTTTTCACTGATTTTATGAGTTAAATAAAGCATCAAGTGAGTCCTTGAACCTTGATTTTGAAATTTAAGATTTTCGGTAAAAATTAGTGGTGTTAGTACAATTCTGGTTTTTGTATAATTTCAAAGGATAAATGATATCATTTCCAGAATTAGTTTACATATTTGAATTTCTTGTTTTGAGTTGATAATCTAGCTAATAAGAAGTTCTCAATTTGGATTTGAAATAAAATAAAGTTATGAATTTTACAAGTTTTAAGTGTTCTTGAGTTTTTTCAACAAAATGCATGTTTAAATCTCTAAATTTTGATGTAATTGATGAATTTTATGAAGTGTCTGGTGTATGTTTATTGGAGGAGGATGTTACGAATCTCTGGTGGCGGAGAACGGGATCCGGGGCTTTGGAGGAGGCCATTCCCGATGGAAAACTCAGAATTCTGGTTGCAGAATTCTAAGTTCCAGCGTTCCTAGTGCGCTAGAGAAATTCTCTAGCGTGCTAAGTACCTCTAGCACATTAGATAAAACTCATAACGCGCTAATAGTATCACACCCCGATCTCGGAATACTCACAAGATTTGGATGGACTGCCCCCAAGGCCGGTATCACGTAGAACTGAATATTAGAAAATACATAATAAAACTCATTTACTTATTTATTATAAAGAGTTTACACCGTAGCTTAATATTGAATAACACACTCATGCCTTCCGGGTCATTACTGGTATTTTACATGAAACACAATACATTATTTATTTTACATGGTCAACTGCTGACCTAGTCTTAACTGCTCATTCTCTTTTCTTAGCTAGGGTGGTACCTGAAATTGTTAGATTTAATGAGCCAGCTGCCCAATAATTCTCTAATTACATCATGTTAATGCAATATATATAACAAAACAATAACAACAACATATATCACCAACTGCAACACTATTTGTTAGTAACCACAAATTCCTCAGTCCTCATCAAGTAATTCATCACTTCCTCAATCACTCCCGATTGTAAGTATATATTTTTATATATTTTTTTATATAATTTGTCAAGAGGATTTCAAAAAAGGATTTTGAATCAAGACTTAAGTTTGTGATTTCGGCTTGAAAGTTTTTCTTTCGTTTTTAAATCAATTCTCCTCTTGTTCACTCTTAGGGAATTAAGCTTAAACTTTCCTAGTCGCGTTGTAAGTCTGGCAGAAAATGAGAGTAAGCCTATCAGTAAACCGTTGACCAAGTTTGAACTTAAACCCTAGGAACAAAACATAAGTGAATTAATTAAGAAAATGAAAGGTGCTATTTCATTTAAAAATCCAACTTCAAAGTTTGAATCATCATCTTTTTTCTGAAACCCTACATGATCATAAATTGAAACTTAAGAAAATAAAGTCAAAAACAGATTTAAGAAATATTAGTGAAATTTCTTATAATGATATAGAGCAATCTCTTCAATATTGGGATATGCCTATAATGGATCTAAAACAACTTTATACTTAAGGTTTTTTTTCAAAAAATCAAGATTTTATAGTTAAGCTTGAAGAAGACACTAAATTAATAGATGAAGAAGGTCAAGAAATACTATTAATTTCTCTCAAAAAAATTAGATTACATAAAGAAAAATATAAATTTTTGCGTATAGGACTAATCCAAGAAGTAATAAAACCATTAATAATATTAGGACTTAACACATCAGTTTTAGCATCTGTTAGGGATAAAAGACATCTAAAATTCAATAATTCACTTTTAGGAATAATCGAAGGAAGCCTAGCCGAAGGTCCAATTTTCTTCAATTGTTTTTCTAATTTCGTATTAAGTTTTCACGATCAATTTTCCCATGAAGCATCAACATTAAGTCTCTATACTCAAGGATTCAAAATGAAAGGAATATGCTCAAATGTTGTTGTTGTTTATAGGATTTACTATAAATTAATGCACACAATAATTCATGCAGTTGCATAAACTAATCTACAAAAAGGAACATCTACATTATTTTTAACAAATATACAAAATAAAGTTGTCACCAGAAAACAATTAAGTTAGAATGACATTAATATACTAAAAACTTGCCTAATAAAAGAAAAAAATAAAGAAGAAAACCCTCTAGATAATACAAATGATCAAATTCGTACTATAATAACTTATGATGATGGGTTAGTAGAAATAAATTTTGCATCTAGAAAATCTTGTTCAACAATACCAACTATGAACAATGAATCTATATATGAAGCACAACCTCCTAGAGCATCAACCTCTGGAATTCCAACTCATGTTGCATATCCAGTTACACCTACAGAAGATAATGTTATGATCAATGATTTTACTGATTATCAAATTAATATGGTTCAAACAAAAAAAGAAGAAACTTTTGAAATGGATTACAAAAATTTAAAAGAACAATTCCTTAAACATCCATTAGCCCCAATATTTTGTAAGTTATGTTCTAAATCTCAACAAGCAACAATTAGAGAAAATTACTTTGCTTATATACAATCAACAAAACAGAACATTCAATTTTTTGATTATTTAGCACAATCATGTCCTAAAATAATAAATAAAAGTAACACTAGATGGGAAGGATCTAAAAGAGAGAAAATATGTTTAAAATCATTTACCATTAGCTCTTATCAAAATAACATAAAACATAAAAGCCATTCCATTAAAGGGAAGCTTTGATGAAGAAAAACCTATATCAAGAAAAGATTTAAATCATATTATAGAACAAAATAACTTTACTAATGTTTATCTATCTATACTATCAAAACATTCTAAAAATGAAGCATCTATAAGTAAACAAACAAGTAATGAACATATTTTGAAGAAACCTATCATAAAAGACACATTAGGATATCTACCTAGTATAAAATCAAAATATTTAAATGAATTAATACAAACAATAACATCTAAGCTAGACACATTACAAATAAATTCAGAACAATAAAGTAAAAATGATAAATCTCCAGTTATAGCTAATTTAGAAAATCAATATATTATCTTAGAGTCTCAATCAGATCATTCAGAGGAATTTTTGAGATTAAATCCTCCTGAAGAAGAAAAATAAACTGATAAATCATCGAATTTAGAGGTTCATTGTATTCATCAACCACGAAGACATCCAACCTATAATGTAAAGAAAGCCAAGCATTATTATTCAAGACCATCTCCAGTTGATTTATAATTAGAAGAAAATTCATCCAAAAGAATTAAATTTGAAGGAAATGTTGTTTATGAATGGAATATAAATGGATTATCTGAATATCGAATAATAGAAGTTGTACAACATATGTTAGCTTATGCTAAGGTATGCCGATTACAAAACCATCTAGAAATCAATATAACAGGTGCCATAGCAATTGGTTTTACTGGTCAATTACATGGTTGGTAAAACTATTCATTATCTGCCGAACAACGATTAGAAATTTTAAAATCAATCCAACGTGATGATGATAAAAATCCAATTTTAAATGTGCAAGGACAAGAAAAACCAAATGATGTTTTATGTCTATGCACTAATATAATATGACATTTTTTGGAACGTTAACCACATTAGATGAAAAAACTAGAGAACAATTGCAAAGTTTAAGATGTAGAACATTAACAGATTTTCGATGGTATAAAAATACCTTTTTATCTAAAGTATATACATTAACCACTACAGATGCATTATTCTAGAAAGAACGAGTTATAGCAGGATTACCACCATCTTTTGCCGAAAAAGTTGAAATTCTATTACGTCAAAAAGGTGGCGGAAATATAAATTATAATAATTTTACCTACGATGATTTGATTCAAATAATTCAAATGGCTGGATTAACTATATGAATTGATATAAAACTAAAAAAGCAATTAAACAAAAAAAAATAAATTGAAAAATAAAGATTTAAGTGATTTTTATTATCAATTTGGGCATGATGCCAAAGTAAGAACATACTCTAGAAACTCTAGAAATCATAAACGAATTCGTTGATTTTCTAATTACGATAATCAAGAACTTTACTATAGGACTACTGAACGACGAATATACAAAAAGAAATATAATAAGAATAATGTTAATAAAAATAAAACAAATAAAATATTTTAAATGCGGAAAACCAAGTCATTATCCTAATAAATGTCATTTAAAAAACTATAAAAAGAAAGTTAATGAACTACAATAAAATAGTTCTTTTGAAACTTGCCAATGTTTAGAAAATATACAAAATACTTCTACCTTAACTTCTACCTCAGATGCAGACAATGAGATAAATGTATTAAATGCACATGAAGAATTAATTCTAGAAATAGGAGAACAAATAGCAGACCCTTGTTTCAAATATAAATATTATACAAAATACTGAATAATGGAAATACTGAAGGAACGACTTTTCAAGAATCAAAATCTAATTCTAAAATTAATTTTCAAAAACAAATAGATTTACATCGTAATTATCATACTATGCAAGATGTTTTAAGGCAGTTAATAAAAAACGAGTTTTACCAACATAATCCACAATTAATTCTTTACAACAAGAAATAAATCAATTAAAAACAGAAATAAAGTCTCTTAAAAATAGAATGACAAAATTAGAAGATGATAATATAAACTCAGAAAATCTCTTAGTTTATGAAAATAATATGTTTATAGAATCCCTTACACATTGTACTCATCAACAATGGTTTACCCCAATCACTTTAAAAATGAAAGATTTTTAATATTTAGGTCATGCATTAATTGATTCAGGAGCAGATTTAAATTGCATACGAGAAAGCTTAATTCCACTAAAATATTGTGAAAAATCTAATAGTCAAATCTCTACTGCTGAAGAAAATAAATCAATTATTAAACTTAAAATTCCTATTGCACACATTTGTAGAAATAATATTTGTGTACCCACTTCATTCATTATTGTAAAAGATCTCCGGCATGATATGCTATTAGACACCCCATTTTTACAAAAAACTCAACCATTTTCTGTCACTACATAAATAATGAAAACTTTGCTAAAGAATAAAGAAATTGACTTTCCTTTCATTTCACCACCCGAGAATAAATATCTAAATCAAATAATAAACCAAATAGAATATAAACAAAATCATATAGGATTTTTAAAGTCGAAAATTAAAAATCTAAAGACAAATTAAATAATTAACACTCCCTCTTTTCAATTAAAAATAAATATTTTTCAAGAACATTTAGTTAAAAATGTTGTTCAGATATCCCATTAGCATTTTGGGATCGAAGAAAGCATCAAGTATCTCTACCTTATATTGATGATTTCCATGAAAATACATTTCTACAAAAGAAAATCCATCTCAAATGAGTGAAAGACTATTAAATCTATGTGATTAAGAAATAAAAGATCTTTTGCAAAAGAAGTTGATTATTCCATCCAGATCCCCTTGGAGTTGTACCGCTTTTTATGTCAAAAATGCCATAGAATTAGAACAAGGTTCACCTAGATTAGTAATAAATTATAAACCATTAAATAAAGTGCTAAAAACAATTAGATATCCATTACCAAACAAAAATGATTTAATAAAACAAATAACCAATTCAATTATTTTTCCCTAATTTGATCTTAATTTTTGTTTTTAGCAAATACAGATTAAGAAAGAAGACAAATATAAAATTGTGTTTGATACCCCTTTTGGTCAATGTCAATGGAATGTTATGCCATTCGGTCTAAAAAATGCTCCATTTGAATTTTAAAAGATAATGAATGAAATCTTTCATCCTTATCATGAATATATTTTAATATATATTGATGATATACTTATTTTTTCTAAATCTCTTGATCAACACTGGAAACATCTAAATACATTTCAACAAATCATAATAACTAATGGTTTAGTATTATCCCAACGTAAAATAAAACTTTTCCAAACTTCAATAAATTTTTTAGGTTTTAAAATAACAAATCAAACCATAACTCCAATAAACCGAGTCATTGAATTTTCAAATAAATTCCCTAATCAACTTATTGATAAAAAATAACTGCAACGACTTTTAGGATGTCTTAACTATTTAACAGATTTTTATAAAGATGCAGCCAAAGACAAAAAAGTTTTGCAAGATCTTTTAAAGAAAGAAGCAAAATTTCAATGGACATCAGACCATACCAAAGCTATTCAACTCATAAAGTCTAAAGTTAAGTCTCTCCCATGTCTTCATTTAGCTAATCTTATTTATCCAAAAACAATCCAAACTGATGCCTCTGATTTAGGTTATGGTGGCATTTTACTACAAAAACCTCATCAAGGAAATGAACAATTAGTCTGTTATATCTCAAAATTATGGAATGACACTCAGAAAAACTGCAACAGTAAAAAAAGAGGTATTATCAATAGTATTATGTGTTCAAAAGTTTCAATCTGATATTTTGAATCAAAAGTTTTTGATAAGAGTTAATTGCAAATCTGCAAAAGAAATACTTTTAAAGGATATACAAAATCTAGTTTCAAAATAAATATTTGCCAGACGGCAAGCTTTTTTAAGTATTTTTGATTTTTTATATTGAATAATTAAAGGAGAGAATAATTCTCTTCCAGACTTCTTATCTAGAGAATTTCTCCCAACTCAAATTCATTCCATACAGTTTATGACAGATAAAGGTAAAACCCTTCTTACCTGTCAAAAATCATTAATAAATTCTCTCTATTATTCAATCAATACAAAAAAGCCGATGACCGTTCCACCTATCACCGAAGTAGTCAATATATAGTCATCCTTCTAGAAAGAGCAATCCCTATAAAATCAAGTTAAAATCCTTATGCCTCCCACCTATCACTTTATCCCAAAAAGACCCCTCGTTTCAATGAAGTTTTATGAAGCTCTACTTTCTCAAACGCATTCTGTAATTTTTGAATGGGTTCAGCAGAGTCTCATCAAACAATCACCATTCACTTACCAATCAATGACAATTCTGACAACTTATCCTCCTCTATATGTAAACTATAATGATTATATCGAAGCATGCAGAGTCATCATTTTCTATAAAGATCCAACAAAAGGCCATTCATTGTATATCACATTCAAAAAATCATTACAAATTAGCCTCCCAACTTAGTTTCCTCCAAGAATGGTGGGCAAAATTTGGCTTAATCGAACAAATTCTACCATCTAAAGTCAAGACTTTACATGAAAAGGAAAGACTTTCATTTTTCCAATTCATTCAAAAATACACCATTCCATGAATTCTTAAGTGAAATTATAATACCTCAAATATCACCAATACAAATAAAATAACTTCCTATTATTTAATCCAAGAAATCCATGTTAAATGGAGGGATAAATTCAATGTAGATTCTATCGAAGAAGGCTCATTTACTCCCATCGAAGATACACCCATTCCCATCAATCCAGATTTGTTTTTAAAACCACCATTAACCCCCAAAACTTATAAAGAAGACAACCACCAAAAAGAAGAAAAACCTAAAAAACCAATTCAACCATCATCCTCTAATCAATTATCTCAAGACCTCGCTACCATAATACTTCAGCATCTTCAACGAATGGAAGAACGAATGAAGAGAGTTGAAGAGATTCAATCTGAAACATCAAGAAATGACTATGAAGATAGGGCTAGTTCTTCACCTTCTGATTTATTTAAACTCTAATCAGGCCCATGCCACATTCAAAAATTCAGGCCCATGCCACTCAAAGTAATCAATCAATCTAGCCCATACCAAACTCAATCATTCAGGCCCATGCCTCGTGGCTTATGCCTGCCTCTAGGCCCATTCCATAAATCATATTCAGGTCCATGCCTCTAGGCCCATCAGCCTGCTTTTTGAGTACTATCTATACAAGACTATCAATCATTCAGCTCAATAATTCATCTACAAGCGTGGAATATGGCGGTTCACTGAATACAACATAATGTCCAAGAAATGAGTTTCCCAGACATCACATCATACAATCGGATATATATAAGAATCATTCATCATTCAGCCAATACAGATCATACAGCTGTCCAACACATCATACAACTATCCAATATAGCCAGTCAATTCATACAGCTCAAAATTATTATCTGTTTGAATATACTTTTCTTAAAGTAGACGCGTCATGTTATCTTTTCTTTATTTTCTTTATGTAAAGCAGTCTACAAAGAATCTACTTTATTAAAGTAGATGCACTACTTTTCTTAAAGTAGATGCGTCATGTTATCTTTTCTTTATTTTCTTTATGTAAAGCAGTTTACAAAGAATCTACTTTATTAAAGTAGATGCATCATGTTGTGTCTTGAAGATCATTCACGGCAAGGGCTAGTTTGACTTCAATAGTTTATTGATAAGGTTATCCTTTGTGAGTAGGACTATCTTTGTAAGATAGTGCGTCTTTTCTTTTCTCTTTTTTCATGTGCCATATCTTTTGTAGGCCCACATTATTGTAATCGTTTGTAAATTTTTGTTATAAATACCACCATCGACTAAGGACTTCTTCATTCGGAAGTTTAGCTTCATATTTCTTCTTTTTCTAGTCTTTCTCTTGAAATCATTGATCCCTTTAGTTTTTATCATAGAAACCCTTGTTCAATACACTCCTGCCATCATCTTGATCCCTTTAGTTTTTATCATAGAACCCTTGTTCAATACACTCACGCCATCATCGCCGTCACCCACCAAACAAAGTTGTTGCTTGATTCATAGTTTGATTTTTTTAATGGAATGATGAACTTGATTTCTCTTGAACACCACAAATTCTAGTAACAAACATCTTAGAATCTCTCTTAATGAATCTACAATTTGCATGTTCATCACAAGCACTTGTTTATATATGTAGGTAAAATTGATTTATGGCCATTGATATTAATATGTACACTCATATAGAGACTAATCAAATGGCTTTTATTTTGTTTCAATTCCACTAACTCTCCACTAACTCACCTTTACTAACACCAAACCAGACTCTATTGGTCACATGATGTGTCCTTACGTATCTTGAGGAACATCATATGACTATTGTTTTATTTTACTAACTTAGGCTACATTTCTTATAAATTAACTATAGCCACATCATGTTTAACTAATTAAGCCACATTAATACATCTAATTAAACAAATGACACACCATGTCACTCTCTACCCAGTCTCACGACTGTGCGCATCTCGAGGCATGTCTCCACTTACGTATCAACACCTATAAAACAAGTAGAGGTACTTAGTAGTCTACACAAGTACGATACACAGGGAAATCATCACGCAAATGTAACATATACCTCGGTCATGTGCCTCGATTAGTGTGCGTATCACCATGTGGGTCCCACATCACGGATCGGTGATCATGTTTAAGGATTAAAACTCGATTATAAATTTTAGACTGTGACATATAGGGGTAGATGATAAGTCATTGATTATGCCATATTATTTATGATTATTTATATATTTTTTATTGTGGAGTCTTCAAAATGTCAGCTTAATTTTTTATTGTGGAGTCTTCAAAAAGTCATTGATTATGCCATATTATTTAGGATTATTTAGCGGTTGAATCCGAGGCGAAAAACTATACGAAATGGAGTATTTATATGCAGTGATCAGATACCATAGGATTTGTCTCAAGTTATGTACTGCACAATTGGTTAGGAGTGACCAGCAGGCTAAGTGATGCAGGAGAGTAATGCGTTTAGGCCACTATGCAATGACTGCCATTCAATTTGCCTCGAGACACGCATAATCGATCAGTGAGAAGAGAAGAAATGGCCTCACCTTGCCTCGAGATTTGTACGTCACATTTTCCAAGAAACTCATTATTTTCTCATACATTTTTTT
Source organism: Stephania cephalantha (assembly GCA_039657325.1). NCBI lineage: Eukaryota > Viridiplantae > Streptophyta > Magnoliopsida > Ranunculales > Menispermaceae > Stephania > Stephania cephalantha. The sequence continues at coordinate 7,301,330 of CM077573.1, read as the reverse complement.
CAGTCGCCTTATCAGGTGGTCGATTCACCTTGAGATTCACGTCATGCTCTCTCCCACTAATTCGCACGAATTTGCGTGAGTTTTCTCTCCTCCAACTTGGCGCCATGTGTCACCTCCTCTTCTGTCAAAACGTCATTCCAACAGCTCATTCTTCTAATTATCCGCTGCCACGTCAACGAGCACCAACAGATTTACCAATTAGCACCCGCTACGTGTCAAAACCTTACAAAAAACTCCCAATAGCCACTAGATCTGCCTCGCCGCATGAGTTACTATACCAACCACTAATTTCAATTTCTCTCTCTTCCAGAGAGCAAATTAGAAGGTCTTTTTGTATTAGGACTTAAGTATTCTTTGGAAAACTCTCTTACGACGACTACACATACTTCTAATTTTTTCTATTCTTCTAAAAAACTATTATTTTCTTATTTTCTCTTTTGATTTTAATGGAGTTTTCAAGCAACATTTTCGGCTAACTTCCTCGATCTAGACCAGAGGTGGAGCAAACTACCCTTTTAGCATAAACATATGTGAGATCTACTTTGACTTATTTAAATTGCTTTTCATTGTTATTTATTCCCTTTGTTATTGATTGAATAATTAGGGTTAAATTCATATTTAAACCTTGATTTTTATGCCAGTGAGTCGTAAGCATTCGACCTTCTCGCAATAAAACCACACTAGTGGCAATTGACCCTACCAATTAATTCACCTCTTTAATACCATAATGATCTAGGCTAAATTGGACATACTAGTGATCCGGTTATCTAGGCGTAGTACCTTCACAAAGCTCATTATGGTCAATGCATTAAACCCAATTCACTTGAGTCCAAGGTTATGTGTTTGGCTAGAGAATTGGTCATTGTCGTACCTTGACCACTGAGATAGGGAAGTGCGAGGACCCGCGTACGTTACCGGGTCTATAGCTAATCTGAATTACCTTTGATTTGCATGATTTATCTAGATTGATGACTATATGTTTAATTATGCCAAAATGAGGAAGTTTGTGATACCGATAGTTTAGTTTGCTTTTGTTGATTGATTTCTGTACATAGTCTTTTTATTCCTTATTTTTAGTTCATTCTAGAGAACAATTTTGCAAACTCTTCGATTTACATTTTAGTTCATTAGCCTAGGTTAGAAACTTAGTCTTCGTGGATCGTCCCCGTGCTTGCCACTACTGCAGTTCTTGTGGTCATTGGTAATCTCATCATGTAACGGCCCGTTTTATTAATGCCGTTATTTATTTTGGAATTTCAGACATGGACGCCAGATCAGATTCACGTGGATGCTGCGGGTAGGCTAGGACACACGTAGACCTAGGAACAGTAGTAAATTGTATATTGTATTGCTTAATTGCAATGTATTTTATGAAATTATTTGTTAATACATCACATGTGTGTATGTTGAATGGTTATATCGTGCGAGGTTGTGTAACGGGTAGTCGCATCGAAATGCGTGTCAACGTAAGGATCGAGAGGCGAATTATGGGTACACTAGGGAACTCGAATAATTCATGGCAATACGACTAAGTAATTCAATTGAAATGGGTAATGTAAGCATAAGCTAATTAAATTGAAATTTAAATAATAGACTAAAGCGCACCTCGAAATGTGTGTCGAGACGCAGTGCACTGGGTATCGGGTAGCCGAAGGTCAGTGGGACCATAAATTGGTTAATTTTAATAAATAAAACACTAACCATATGTTCTAATAAGGCTTAATGTAAGGTACATAAATTAAATAAAGGAAAAGCCTATAATATGAATTAAATAATGTGGACCATTGATAGACATCTAGATGATTTCAAATGAGGGAATCAAGGAAGGGAGTGGGCTATTGTAGTTTTCAATGGAGTCATCAAGTGGTATGGGACAGCATGCTTATGAGCTGCACACTTGATCTTAATCCAACATAAATATATATATAGTAAGTTAGTGGGAGTTTCATCTCCACTAACTCCAAACTCATGCAAATTCAGAGAGAAAACTAGAGAAGAAGAGAAAATTCCAGCTGAAAGTGAGTACTTGGAGATCAATTCAAGTGATCCAACCTAGGTAATCATCTTCCTCATCTGCAACACTCTTCAATGAACCCATTTTTGGGTATGTTTTATTGAAATTCAGGTTTGATGATTAGACCTCTGATTTTTGGTAGAAACTTGATGAATTACATGTTATTAGATCATTTTCATAAGGAATTTACAATTGGTTTAACTAGAATTAAAATTCTTGATGAAATTTGAAAGTTTGGTGAATGCATGAAAGTTAGAGAATTTGGGTTAATTTGATGTTCTGGAGTGTTCTAGTTGTTGTTTTGGAGTTAATAATGCATGGAGAGGATGTAAACCTGGTTAGAGCAGCTAGTTGAGAGGGGAAGGACATAATTCTCGATTTGAGAATTCTATCACAGAGGGCAATTAAAACGCTAACTGGGCTGGTTAGCGCGCTAATCATTCTGAGTTTCCAACTATTTTTCAAAATGAAGAATAGTAGCACGCTAGACAGATCCTCTAGCGCTAACTTCGCGCTAACTTCACCTAATGCGCTAGGTAAACCTATTAGCGCGCTTATGACAGATAAAATATGAATTTAAGGGCTATTTTGGTGATTTTCAACTTTATACATATTTAAACACTTGTAAATAACCTAAACTTATAAAATTGGACTTTAGATACTTAGTGGACAGTAACTTAGTGTCAGGGACCATGTCGGGTCATATACGGGAGTTCGGGGAGGTCGGAGAGCGGTTTAAGGTTTGTAAAACCCAACTAAAAAACTCTGAGTATTTGATTTTGTTCTAAATTTCATTCTTATCATGTCCTTGCTGATTTTAATATTCCATTCTATTAACTTGGACGTGGGCTGAGGTTACTCCTCAAGATTTCTTGGTTGTGTGTTCATGATGCACTGGAATTTAGCACGTGTGACCCGGCCTTTAGTGAACGTTAACCTGAGCTTGCCCTTGGTGCACGTGTCGATGACTCGGCTGATTTGGCCAGCACCGCGACCAAGTGTCGGGTCAGTTAGGCGCGACCACTGGTAGGAACTTGGTGACCCGAAGTACATTTTAGTCCATCTAGAGCGAGCCCACACATTTGTTAGCTTTGCTATTATCAATTCATGCGATGAGCCAATTATAGTTGTTTTTCTTTACATTCTGCATGTTTACTTGACATTATTTCTTGCATTTCCTTTACTTTATTATGTGAATGCTCAGAGGGGTTCCTTGGGATTTTACTTACTATACTCATCATCTGTCTTTTTGTGATGATTGAGTATAGATTTTATTACCACTCAGGGCAAGGGGATCCTAGGCGAATACATCTGATTGCTAGCCGCCGAGGACCTACTAGTACTTGCTTATTTTGATATTTTGTATTATTTGGGTATTGGAGGACTTGAGATGACACGGTACATGTATATATACATTGTTTATGGTATTGTTGCTTATATATAGAGTACTCTTCCGGATTTTCCACAGTAGGATTTGCTCTTATGAATAATGTTTACCATGCTAAATTACTTTTTCTAATTGTATCAATTAAGGCTTCTGCTGATTTACGTTAACTTGTAAGATACAATTCACTAGTATGGTTAGGCATTAGAATAAACTGCAAATTATTGAACTTAATAAACATTTAAATACTTAAAGAGAATAATTTAAGGAAATACGGATAATCCACTAACTAATTTGATAAAACACATGTGGACACGAATTTCGAGACAAGATGAGGTCATGCAGGTGCCTAACGCGTATAGTTGGGCCCACCGGGCATGGAGTACACGGAGACACTTCACCCTAGGGCGGTAGGGCTGCCACAATCGGTATTAGAGCCCAAAGTTCTAGGAACTTGGGAATGTAAAAATGAAAGAGCATAAAATTTAATAAATAAACTTTAGTTGTGGAAACCCGATATTATTGCCTTAGAACTTTAGTTAGGAAGTGATGTGAGGCGGGTAGAGATAGGACTTATATACGTGTTATATTTCCATTTTCTATGTATGATATACGTATATACATCGAGGCAATCTGAAGCACGCTTCTCGATGCAGATTATGGACGGACAGTCGATTACGCCTCAAGTGACGAGTCAGACTTGCGATGCAGCTAGGGATTCCCCGGCTACAGCTAGTATGGAGGATCAACTCTCGGCTCAAGAGACTCAGATGGTCAAGGTACTATGTTTGTTACGAGATCTGACCGCCGCACTAACGTCACTTGCTATAGCGATTGCCGCACCCAGAGAACCAGTAGTAGTTACCGTACCTATAGGGACAGCCATCGCCCTGGTTGTTTCCCAAGCACCCGTTGAGAGGGTAGTAGTGGAGACACTGATAGAGAGAGCCACCACAGTTGTTGTTCCACTTGAGACGCCGACCCCTACGCCTCCACCCACGACTACTACCATTACCTCTACTACATCGGGATTCGTCTTGGCTCTAGAGGCGAAGATTTTAAGAGAGTTTCTGAAGTTTTAGCCAGGCTTTTTTTATGGAGGTGGTGACCCTGAGGCTGCGGGGAAGTGGATTGTGTCTCATCAGCGTTTCTGTAAGCTGATGAGGAATGACGAGAATATTCAGGCACGATTACTCGGGGCATGCTTGAGAGGCCACGTAGCAGTATGGAGGACCATATATCAGGATACCCATCTAGAGTTGACAACATGGGCTGAGTTTAGGGAGTTGTTCTATGATCAGTACATACCTATGGATGTGAGATTGAGATTGAGAGAGAGGAGTTTCTGACCCTGAGACAGGTAACAGGACTTTGCTGCAGTATATGGAGAGATTTCGATACTTACTCAAGTTCTCGATGGACGTAGCTGGGACAGAGTGTCTGCAGATATACTATTAACACGTGGCAGCATAAATATAATTAAATATATAACTAGGAGAACTTATATTAATAATTTTTTAGGAAAGATTGAAGACCGTGATTACTATTGAATATTGATCCTGATTTATGGAACCGTAGACCTAGGTGTTACTTAGGTGTTAACTAATTGTTTTGAAAGTTATTTTCATTATTTTAATTATTTAGTTTAGTTAGATTAGTTAGTTAAATTAATTTATTTTAAAACCACCGATTTTTCCTTTTCGTTGTTTTTAGCCATATAAAGACCACCCATCTCTGTGGGATCGACCCTTTGCCACTATTCTACAATATAGTTGGTTTATGAATTTTTATTTTATTGACGCGTTCGGCGCGCATCAATTTTTGGCGCCGTTGCAGGGGATTGGTTTTCTTTCTTTGGTATTTTTATTCTTTATTATTTATAATTATTATTATTGTTATTATTTTGTTTTTTATTCATTTATAAATTGGAGCACCCCGTGAGTTTTATCAGGTTTGACTATGGATTATATTTTTTTTAGCATAACGTGAGCATTTTTTTTTAGGAATTAACATGTTTATAGGATTTTAAGTGTTTTGAGAATTGGTTGGGACACATCCAACTTAAGTCGCCGCATTAGTTGCGGGTCTTTGAGTAGACCCAAAACCTCAGACTTCATTCCATCATATTGTTGATTTCACCCTTAGTTGAAAGACTTCGGGCTCGCAAGACTTGATAGGAATCTTTTGAGTTAACTTCTATGTTTACTAGTTCTTACTCTTGTTATGATTGTTCTTTCATAGTTTCCTTAGTCACTTAGATATGAGAGATTTTATGCATTCACTCATTTTTAGAGACTTTCGTTATGCATGCATTTGTATCATCCTCTTATTCTTTCTCCATATTCTATTTTTTTTTCTTTTATTGGATGGATTCCTTGACTTGTTTTGAATGTTGAGGACAAGGTTCGAAATAAGTTAAGGGGTATTTTAGGGATTGTGGTTGGACTTTGGATTGATTTTTTGCGAAAGACCGCAGGTGAGATCGTTTAATTTTTTATTTATGCGGTTATATGCGATTATCGGATGGTAATGGTGGTGTTTTATATCATATCTTTCATTTCTTTCATTTCTTGTACCTCCATATTTCTTTCTCATTTCATTAGGAGATGATACACTTTCATGCATATGTATTTAGTATAGTTTTTTATTTTTTATTTTATTGTTTAGAGTCGCCCGAAACTTCGTTTCATGCCTTTGGTTTTGGATGAGCAAATTACGATTGCCTTTTTGACTTGAAATTTAGGGAAAATTAGGAGAAACACTCAATCAAGTCCGTTGCCCTGCATTTTTATGATTTCATGATTAAGGACTTAGTTGATGGTTTAGCTTTGTGCTAGATAACGAAAATGAGCAGACGGTCGAAATTGTGATAGTGATAATATTTTAAACAACATTGGGGGATTTGCTTGATTATAGTGGAAGTGAGAAGGGCTAACATGAGTTTTTTTGTTAATATAGAGAGTCCCACAGGTTTCCATAGGAAATGGAGCCGGGAAACTTGTGGTGGGAAAAAGTGAGAAAAGTGGTCCATAGGAAATGGAGCAGGGACCATATTTGTTGAAAAAAAAGAAGAAAAAAATGTGAAAAAATAAAAATAAAGTATAAAATAATGATTAAAGGCGGAAGTTGTGAAAACTCCTCAAATAAAAGATTTAGCTCGAGTGCTTTCACTAAATTAGGTGAGATTTCTAAACTTGCGTGCTTGAATGTATAGACTAAGAAAACTCATGAGTAGTTGATGGCCTTTGTTTTGACTGAATCTATATCTTCAAAGTGTGATCTTAATTGTGTTTAGGTTGCAAGTCTTGACATATCATAACTCCGAAATTTCTTGAGTGGCTTGTTAACTTGGTGACTATGTAAACCAGAGGAACTCCATGAATTTTAAGTCGGGTGTAGGATTAGTGAGTCAGTGCATTATTATATTAGGAGTCTAGTTTAGTCTGTGTTGTCATTTACACCTTTGCTCGAGACGTGCAAAGTCTTAACTTTGGGGGTATTTGATAAGTCGGTATTTGTATAATTTTAGTAGTTTATTTTAGTATATTTAATGTGAAAAGTTTCTAAAATATATATTTAATTATATTTAATGGTTATTTTCAGGTGAAATGGAGTACGTGGTTGAATTCGTGGCAGAAAAAATACTCAAAATGGAGTATTTACATGCATTGATAGGACGCCGGATTATTTGCCTTGAGTTACGTGCTGCGCGGTAGGTAGAATAGAGGATCAGCATACCAATTAACACGTGGCAGCACACTATTGGTCCAACTCGCCTCAACGTGCTACATGTCAGCCGTCCATTGGCCTAGCTCGCCAAACATTCAATGCGTTTCCGGCAGTCAGCCACGTGTCACTCGCACACCTCACAACAGCGTCATCAATATAGGTCTTCACCAATCAAGAGCGGTCGCGTCAGCTCGATAACACAACATGTCCCACCATTTCTTTCTCCTCGCCTCAGCTGCTTTGGATGCTCCTCGAGACACGCTTCAGTGCGGTCTCCCAGATTTTCTCACGGCTTTGTGCGAGCCTTCTTCATCGCCTCCCTTGCTGCCAGGTGGCGCGCTCTCATTCACCGGGACGTCACCAGCAGCTTCTTCCACCAATCCGAACGCGCCAATTCAGCGGTTTCCATTTTCTTCACCAATCAGCTATTGACACGTGTCGGCCTTCCACCAACTAGCACGTCATGCAAGCGATCTCGTCCAATAGGCAGTGGACACGTGGCGTGCGGTAGACAAAACAACATATCTGCTGTAGACACGTGGCAGACATCTGTTTTTGACAAAAAACAACCCCTAGATGTTCCTCGGTGCACATGTCAATAGAGATACCACAAAATTAGTTTCTCTCACCTCCCGGGACCAGTTTTTTGTAGTTTTATATATTAAGAGCCTTAGGTATTATATGAGAACACCGACTATTATATTTTTAGCATCGACTTCTCTCGACGATTGCCTAGGTCGGCGGGGAAATAAGTCGGGATCATGGATTCATGGCATATTATGTGAGATCTTTTATTTTATTATTTAATTTAGTTTAAATTCTCCTATTTCGTTGTTGTTGCCTTTAAGGATTATGGTTTAGATCTAGGGTATATATACGGCCGATGCATGCTTTTTGATGGACAGCCTAAGTTATTTGGATTGATAGTATCCATGTAATTGTACTTTTAGACCAATAAAGTGACAAACACTCACCCGTTTACCGTAAAACCCTTTCGATTCTTGAGTGTGAAATACTTGAATCTAGCTTAAATCGGAAGCGGATGCGATCCGGAAGCAGATGCGATCCGGTTATTTAGGATTAGTATTCCCACAGACCCATATTACTACGGTTAGTGTGTTAAACCTAATTGGCAGATGTCTAGGGTTATGCATTAATTAGGGAAGTAGTTAGTGGCGGATGTCCTGGCTATCGAGATTAGGGGAATAAGGAATTTCCGGCGGATGTCGATTTTCTATAGCTAATCTAGGAGAACTTAAATTAATACCTTTTTGGGAAATATTGAAGACCATGATTGTTATTAAATCTTGATCCTGATTTGTGGAACCGTAGACCTAGGTGTTACTTATGTGTTAATTAATTGTTTTAAAAGTTTTTTAATTATTTTATTTATTTAATTTAGTTAGATTAATTAATTTATTTTAAAACCCCCGATTTTTTCTTTTTGTTTTTTTTAACCATAGAAATACCACCAATCTCTGTGGGATCGACCCTTTGCCACTATTCTACAAAATAGTTGGTTTAGGAGTTTTTATTTTATTAACGCGTTCGGCGCGCGTCAATTTTTGGCGCTGTTATCTAGGATTGTTTTTTTTTGGTATTTTTATGATTTATGATTTATTTTAATTATTACTATTATTATTGAGTTGGCACCAGGGACGTTTCGGTAGTTAGAGGTTTTGTCGATATATTTTCGGATGATCTACCGGGATTACCACCACCACGAGTTGTTGAGTTTATCATAGAGTTGACACCAGGGACATAACCGATTACCAGTAGACCTTATAGGTCACCATCGTAGCAAGAGGAGGTTAGGCGACAACTAGATGAGTTGTTGGAGAAGGGTTTTATTCACCCTAGTATGTCATATTGGGGACCTCCAGTGTTATTTGCGAATAAGAAGGATAGTTCGATGAGGATGTGCATAGACTATAAGAAGCTTAATCAGGTGACATTTAGGATCCGTTACCCACTTCTTAGAAAGATGATCTGTTCAATCTGTTGGCAAGCGTCGATTCTTCTCGAAAATTGATCTTCGCTCAGGTTATCATCATTTGAGAATTTGAGAGGATGATATCCTGAAGACCGCTTTCAGCACGAGCTACAGGTTATTCGAGTTCACAGTCATGTAGTTTGGGCTGACTAACGCCCTAGCGATTTTCATAGATTTGATGCACAGGGTCATGAGACCGTATTTGGACAGATTTATTATATTATTTATCGATGACATCTTGATCTACAATAGGACTCATGAGGATCACGAGAGACGCATAAGGGCAGTTTTGACGACATTGAGAGAGCTTAAATTGTACGCAAAGTTCAGTAAGTGTGACTTCTGGTTGAGCGTGGTAAGATTTTTAGGACATGTTATCAGTGATCCAGGTATCGCTGTGGATTCAAAGAAGATTCGGGCTATCATTGACTGGAGGACACCCGAATCTGTTGCTGATATTCAGAGTTTTCTTAGACTAGCCGAATACTACCGGCGATTTGTGCAGGACTTATTCTCGATTACAACACCGATGACGAGACTGACCAAGAAGGATGTTAGATTTGATTGGTCAGAGGAGTGTGAGCAGGCTTTCTGTGAGCTGAATAGGAGGGTGACTCCTGCACCAGTTTTGACATTATCGGAGCTGGGCAAGACTTTGATAGTTTATACGGATGCGTCAGGCATTGGTCTTGAATGTGTGTTAATGTAGGAGGGTAGACCAGTTGCGTATCTTTCCAGACGATTGAGACCCCATTAAGGGAATTATCCAGTGCATGACTTGAAGCTTGCAGCAGTCGTCTTTGCACTAAAGGCATGAAGGCACTACATGTATGGAAAAAAGTTCATATTGTATATAGATCACTAGAGTTTATGATATATCTTCACTTAGAGGGATCTGAATATGCATCAGAGGAGATGGCTTGAGTTGCTGAAGGACTACGACTTCGATATTGAGTATCGCCCTGTAAAAATGAACGTTGTAGCCGATGCATTGAGCAGGAGTGGGATTGATAGTCAGACTGTTTTGCGACATATGACACATGAGCATGGCTTGTTACACACGACAGTAGTTATATGCATGATAGAGGTGTCGACTACGGCTGAGTAGTACATTTGTTGTTAGATGTCAGTACCGACCGTATCAATTGAGTAAGTTACTAAGTGTCAGAGGGCTGATAGGCTTTATTAGCGGTTCAGTGGTCTCGCTCGGGACATGGAGTGCACTGATTAGGCAAAGACCACAGATCAGTGTTTGAGACACCAAGGGAGACTGTGGATATATGCGGATCAGGAGATACGAGATGTGGTTCTGGAGGATGCACACCGGTTTCGCTACACAATTCATTATGGTCGTACCAAGATGTACTATGACTTGAGGCGACTATTTTGGTGGCCAGGGATGAAGGTTGACGTAGAGGCATACGTTAAAAGACGTAGAGGCATACATCAGAAGTTGTCACATTTGCCAGCAGGTGAAGGCTGAACACAAGAGGCTCGATGGACTGTAGCAACCATTACCCATTCCACAGTGGGAATGGGAGCACATCACCATGGATTTCGTTAGTGGACTACCACAGACATCAATGCGTCACAATGCAGTTTTGGTTGTGATTGAAAGCCTAATGAAATCAGCTTATTTCATTCCAATTTTATGAGATACACGTTCCCACAGCTGAGCATATTGTTTGAGCGAGAGATTATTAGATTGCATGGAGTGCCAGTTTCTATTGTATCATACATAGATCCCAGGTTGACTTCGAGGCTCTGGGAGGCTATGCAGGAGCGGTTTGGCACCAGGTTGTAGTTTAGTACGGCTTATCATCCTCGAACCGACAAACAGTCAGAACGACTGGTACAGATTCTTGAGGATATGCTCAAGGCTTGTATATTGTAGTTTGGGGGTTCATGTGAAGATTATTTGCCTTTATGTGAGTTTGTATATGATAACAGCTATCAGGCGAGTATTGGTATGCCACCGTTTAAGGCATTATATGGGAGTCCCTATAGATCACCTGCGTGTTGGGCGGAGCGGAAGATATAGTAACCGTTAGGCCCGAGATAGTTGTTTATCACATAGAGAATATCAGATAGAACCATCAGAGGTAACGAGCCGCAGAGGATAGGCAAAAGAAATACGCGGATCGATATCACGATGGTCTGAGCTATAAGGAGGGCGACATGGTATATCTGAAGGTTTCCCCTTGGAAAGGTCAGCAGAGGTTTGGTATTCAGGGGAAACGGCATCGAGATTTATTGGACCATTCAAGATTGCAAAAAGAGTGGGCAGTGTCGCATATCGCCAAGAGTTACTTGCTGAGTTAGCTGGGGTTCATCCAACATTTCACATTTCGATGGTGAGACTATTGATTTGGGGCAGATTCCGGTTCAGCCTGACATGACTTACGAGGAGAGGCCGATAGAGATCGTTGGCAGTATCATGGGACGGAGGGACTTACCTGGGTGCTCGAGTCGACGATGCGAGAACGATACCCTCAGTTATTTCACGGTACGACATTCAGTTATGTTAAATTCTGGGACGAAACTTTATTTAGTTGAGAAGAACTGTAACGGTCCGTTTTACTAACGCTGTTATTTATTTTGAAATTTTAGACATGGTTGTCAGCTCGGATCCACGTGGACGCCGCGGGTAGGCTAAGACACACGTCGACCTAGGTACACTAGTAAATTGTGTGTTGTATTGTTTAATTGCGATGCATTTTATGAAACTATTTGTTAATACATCGCATATGTGTATGTTGAATGGTTACATCGTGCAAGGTTGTGTGACTGGTACTCGCCTCGAAATGCATGTCAACGCGGGGATCGAGAGGCAAAATATGGGTACATTAGGGAACTCGACTTATTCATGGCAATACGACTAAGTAATTCAATTGAAATGAGTAATGTAACCATAGGCTAATTAAATTGAAATTTAAACAATAAACTATGGGGCACCTCGAAATGCATGGTGAGACGCGGGGCACCGGGTATCGGGTAGCTGAAGGTTAGTGGGATCATGAATTGGTTAATTTTGATAAATAAAACACTAACCAAATGTTTTACTAAGGCTTAATGTAAGGTACATAAATCAAATAAAGGAAAAGCCTATAGTATGAATTAAATAATGTGGACCATTGATAGACAACTAGATGATTTCAAATGAGAGAATCAAGGAAGGGAGTGGACTATTGGAGTTATCAATAGAGTCATCAGGTGGGACGAGACATCATGCTTATGAGCCACAAGATAATTCTCGAGATACGTACGCACACTTGATCTTAATCAAACATATATATAGTAAGTTAGTGGGAGTTTCATCTCCATTAACTCCAAACTCATGCAAATTCAGAGAGAAAACTAAAGAAGAATAGGAAACTCCAGCTGAAAGTGAGTACTTGGAGATCAATTCAAGTGATCCAGCCTAGGTAATCGTCTTCCTCATCTCCTACACTCTTCAATGAGCCCATTTTGAGGTATGTTTTAGTGAAATTAGGGTTTGATGATTAGACCTCTAATTTTTGGTGGAAACTTGATGAATTACATGTTATTAGATCATTTTCATAGAGAATCTACAACTGGTTTAACTAGAATTGAAATTTTTGATGAAATTGGAAAGTTTGGTGAATGTATGAAAGTTAGAGAATTTGTGTTAATTTGATGTTCTGGAGTGTTTTAGTTGTTGTTTTGGAGTTAATAATATATGGAGAGGATGTAAACTAGGTTAGAGTAGCTAATTGAGAGGGGAAGGATAAAATTCTCAATTTGAGAATTCTGTCACAGAGGGAAATTAGCGCGCTAACTGGGCTGGTTAGCGTGCTAATTGTTCTGGATTTTCAACTATTTTTCAAAATGAAGAATAGTAGCGCACTAGATAGATCCCCTGGCGGGATAACTTAACCTAGCGCACTAGGCAGATCCATCAGTGCGCTAACTTCACATAGTGCGCTTGGTAGACCTATTAGCATGCTAATGATAGATAAAATATGAATTTAAGGGTTGTTTTGGTGATTTTGAACTTAATAAATATCTAAACACTTGTAAACAACCTAAACTTATAAAATTGGACTTCAGGGACTTAGAGGACCATAGCTCGATGTCGGGGAGCTTGTCGGGTCGGCTACGGGAGTTCGGGGAGTTCGGAGAGCGGTTTGAGGCTTGTCAAACCCAACTGAAAAACTTTGAGTATTTGATTCTATCCTAAATTTCGTTCCTAACATTTCCTTGCTGATTTTAATATTCCATTCTGTTAACTTGGACATGGGTTGAGGTTACTCCCTTGGATTTCCTTGTTGTGTGTTCATGAGGCACTGGACTGTAGCACATGTGACCCGACCTCGGTGAACGTTAACTTGAGCTTGCCTTTGGTACACGTGTTGGTGACTCACCGAATTTGGCTAACACTGCGAGGGACCAAGTGTCTGGCCAATCGGGCACGACCAATGGTGGGAACTTGGTGACTTGAAGTACAGTTTAGTCCATCTGGAGCGAGCACACACATTTTTTAGCTTATCTGTTATCTATTCATGCGATGAGCCAATTACAGTTGTCTGTCTTTATATTCCGCATGTTTACTTGACAATGTTTCTTGAATTTCCTTTACTTTATCATGTGAATGCTCAAAGGGGTTCTTTGGGATTTTACTTACTGTACTCGTCATTTATCTTTTTGTGATGATTGAGTGCAAATCCTAGTACTAGTAAGGGCAAAGTGATCTTAGGCGACTACATCTGATTGCCCATCGTCGAGGACTTACTAGTACGTGCTTATTTTGATATTTTGCATTATTTGGGTATTGGGGGACTTGAGATGACACATTACATGTATATATACCTTATTTATGGTATTGTCGCTTATATATAGAGTACGCTTCTTGGTTTTAACTGTAGGATTTGCTCTTGTGAATAATGTTTACCATGCAAAATTACCTTTTTCTAATCGTATCAATTAAGGCTTTCGCTGATTTACGTTAACTTGTAAGATACAATCCACTAGTATTGTTAGACATTAGAATAAACTGCAAATTATTGAACTTAATAAACATTTAAATACTTAAAGAGAATAAGTTAAGGAAATACGAATAATCCACTAACTAATTTGATAAAACACACGTGGACACAAATTTCGAGACAAGAGGAGGACGGGCAGGTGCCGAACACGTGTAGTTGGGCCCACCGGGCAAAGAGTACATGGAGACACGTCACCCTAGGGTGGCAGGGCCGCCACACATCGATATTATATATTTGATGCATTCGACACGCGTCAAATTTTGGTGCCGTTGTCAAGGACCAAGTCTTTTTTGACTTGGGTTTTTCTTTTTTTCTTTTTAGTGTGCCCATCTTATGTCCCACAGTCATCGTTGATCGTTGTCCACCAGATGTCTACTCCCTTTTGATCTAGTGATCGAAAATATTTTTTGTCGGAACTCGAAAGAGATAAGGCAGAGGAACCAATCCTTAAGAGTTCAACTAACCTCTAATGACTGACCATGATGGAAATCTACCAGTTGAGGGGCAGGAGGAACACCTAGTTGTTCCTCCCCAATAGTTTGCAGCACTTATTGTACCATACGTAGCAGTGGCGCTGCAAAGGCATGTAGTACCTCAGTATCAACCGCTCGGTCAAAGAATGGTTGATCCAGCTCTACAAAGGCCACAAGCTAACCCTTGGATACAACCTCAAGCTGAAACATCGCATTACCATTGAGATGGCGAATGATGAGATACAGGATCTCCTACCTCATCAACCATACTACATCGCATTCCCAGCTCATAGGGGCAATTTCGAGCTTAGATCCGATTTTTTAAACCTTATCCCTATCTTCTATGGACTAGATCGTGAGGATTCAATGACATTCATTAAGGATTTCCATTGTAAGTGTAGGACCATGATTCCCCTAAGTGTCGATGAAGACGAAGTCAAACTCTCTACTTTTCCTTTATGCCTTAAGGACAAAGCCTAAGACTGGCTCTTCTATCTCCCCCGTGGTTCCATCACAAATTGGAACGACATGATTTCAGCTATCGTAAAAGAGTTTTTCCCTGAATCTAGATCTTTCCAACTTACTAGAGAGATATGCAGTATAAAAAAAATGGGGAGAATCCTTTAGCGACTATTGGGATCGTTATAAGCGCTTGCTTATGCAATGCCCCCAACATGGCCAAAACAACCTATCCATTGTTCGTTTCTTCTATATGGGACTTACGCTCCTTGAGAAACGCATGATAAATGATATCATTTCAAGAATTAGTTTACATATTTGAATTCCTCATTTTGAGCTGATAATCCAGCTATTAAGAAGTTCCCAATTTGGATTTGAAATAAAAAAAGTTATGAATTTTACAAGTTTTAAGTGTTTTGAGTTTTTTCAACAAAATGCATGTTTAAATCTTTAAATTTTGATGTAATTGATGAATTTCATGAAGTGTCTAATGTATGTTTATTGGAGGAGGACGTTACGGGTCTCTGGTGGTGGATAACGGGGTTCCGAGGCTTTGGAGGAGGCCATTCCCGAGGGAAAACTCAGAATTTTAGTTGCAGAATTCTGAGTTCCAGCGTTCCTAGTGCGCTAGAGAAATTCTCTAGCACGCTAAGTAGCTCTAGCACACTAGATAAAACTCCTAACGCGCTAATAGTGTCATACCTTGATATCGTAATACTCATAAAATTTGGATGGACTGCACACAAGGCCAATATCACATTGAACTAAATATTAGGAAATACATAATAAAACTCATTTATATATTATAAAGAGTTTACACCATAGCTTAATATTACATAACACACTCACGTCCTCCAGGTTATTACTGGTATTTTACATGAAACATGAAACATTATTTATTTTACACAGTCAACCGCTGACCTAGTTTGAATTGCTCATTCTCCTTACTTAGCTGGGGTGGTACCTAAAATTGTTAGATTTAATGAGCCAGATGCCCAGTAATTCTCTAATTACATCCTATTAATGCAGTATATATATCAAAATAATAACAACAACATATATCACCAATTACAACACTATTTGTTAGTAACTACACTGGTAGACCTCATAATTTTGCATCAAGACTATAATCTCACTAAGGTTATTAGTATCATCTAAGGTGTCCGTCGACACATGATCTAATTGGTGCAACACAACAACCACACCAGTGGACTAAAATATGCCCGTCAACTTGAGTCACACATATGGATAGTTAGGACAATGACAAGGTAATAAAAGCGTCAGTGTTAAGACATATATAATGAATTAACAATATGTAATAAGAAAATCACCTTATTTAATAGTTAACAAGAACTCTACAAAGCTTCTTTCTCTAATTAATAACGAAAGAAACAAAGATTATAAGGATACATTAATGTTGAGTCAATCCTCCTATTTATAGTGTTAAGAATGATTACAATAATCTTAAAATTGTTTTATGTCATAATGATGAGATAAAATAATAATAAATCTGTTAAATGTTGTTATCGATCATAATAATTAGATAAAGATGAATGATTCATTTAGTTAGAATGAATATGTTATGTTAACGAGTTAATGTCAATCATAATGTCAATGAAGCTTCTTACTCATTTCCTAAAGATTAAAACGTCGTTTTCAAGCATAAATTCTAAGATAAAGATTGAAGAACATTTTATTCTTTTCTTAACGAAGAACTTAAGACGTTACAGGTCGTTATAGTGTTAGATATTCTTTTTCAAATTTTACTGGTTAAGAGGGTTTTAGTTGTATTTTCTTGAGGTGTAAATTATTTTGGGGTGTCACATTATCCCCCTGTAAAATAAAACTTCGTTTTTAAATTTTAATTAAGTAAAGGTACCTATAACAGTTGGCTAGTTGCTACCAGTGCTAGAGTTGTTAGGGCATGTGCCTTAGGTCAATCTACAAACATTGTTTATCTTATATTTTAGTTAATAAAATTGAGGTTTTCATTTGCTATTTGATTATAACAGATTGCATGTTTACCTTATAGTAAGATCCATGGGTATTTGTTGAAATATCCTAAATGTCCCTAGTCTGTCATTATACTGGGAACTATAATTAATAAATACTGGTGTGAATCTTGATTGATGGTCACGTGATGATCATGCGTATAGGGACATGAATCGAGATCATGAGTATTTGTCAAGGAACAAGGTACTGGACCGACCCGCTATGAGAACACCAAATGGATTAAGTCATATGTGTTACTCATGATAGGTATATCATTTAGTCCTTCAACTTGAGATTACCATAGACTTTAATATTAGGAGCATGACAATTTGACACAATCAAACGTTGTGTTTAACCGGATGATTATAAAGATTGTGATTGGTTACCATGTGAATAATATGTGAAGGCGTGTAATTAAGATAGAATTTGTAACTCTCAAATAAAGAGAGATATCAGTGGATCCCTCGATATGACAGACTGATAATGGCAAAGTCCATCTAAATTGATATGATCAATGTCACTTGGATGTTTTCAGTTTACCTAAATATTGAGACTAGTATGATTAAACATTAAGAGTGGTTTTTCATGCCTTATGTTTAATAAAAAGATATCGCATGAGAAAAGAATATGATATATGTTATTTATTAGATTATATCGATTTTGATATTCATGCTACTTGGGTAGTCATAATAGCTTGCTAGAGACCGCTTGTGACTTGTATACCAAAATGGTTTTGGTTCATTGACAACGTCGCATTAACCTATTGGGTTGCATGCAAAGAATGGCTTTGTACAATTTCAATTGGTCAAGAGTAATGAATTTTATATGATAAAATTCATGACATAAAAGTCCTTACGATTTGTTATATGATAACTTACTAATAAGGGCGTATGTATAATTTTTTTAAACTGCCTGAATATAATAGTTGTATTACGAATATGATTTTAAGTAAGGGCTTATCTACACATATAAATAAAGGTTGAAACCCTAAAACGAAATAAGATTTTTGTTTTTGCTATTTTCAAGTTCTTTGGATTTTGGGAGAGAAAGAAAAACGTTTTCAATCTCTCTTGAGGCTAGCACTCCAAATTGTGGTCATCGTTCGTGTGTGGATTTTTTGTAGAGGACGCGCACTTGAACGTCTTAAAAATCAAACAATCAAATAAGGAAATCACGAAATAAGGTATGATTTAATTTTGTAGACCTAGTTTAATGGAACTTATTTTTTATCCTGTTGGGGTTTTTCAAGATTTGTTTTGAATTTTCCGCTGCGTATGAACCCCAAAACCTAATAATGGTATTAGAGCCCTAGGATCGGTTCTATTAAACGTTTGCATGTTTTCTCTGATGTATATATGATATATCTGTGAAAACATGATCCTGATTAATGTATATATGATGTACATATAGGTTCTATGATAATTGTTATCAAGAATTGGTTTTAAAGTATGTTGTTATTCATATATATTAATACATACGCATGATTTGATTCAATGATATTATTCATGTTTAGAATATTTCGATTAACATATGTTTTAATATTGAACAATGCGAATTTTGTATGTTCATGATAGAAGTCATGTTTAGGTTAATGTGATTTTGCTGTTGAATACATATTCGTTTTTGTTCAATAATTATGTATGTCTCCATGATAGAAATCATGATTAGGTTAATATGATTAATTTAATATAATTCTGGTGTTGAATGCATGATTAATATTTCGAAATTGGTTTTAATTATATATTTCAATGTGGTTATCCGTTAGTATAATCCTATTAGATAGGAGATAAACTTGTAATCGGATAAAAATTACAAATCCTATAAAATCGGTGAGATACATAACAAATTCGTATTGCATAAGGATTCAAAGTATCTTAAATTCTAATTGGATTAGGATAAGATATAAAGTTATAGGTGGGCTCCAGTTAATTAAAACGTTTTAATTAATATTTTCAGAATTAAAATAAGGGGCAGTTTAGGTCAATTGGATTGTCTAAAATGATGAGAAATTTTAGACGATTTTCAATTTTCGGAACTGAAATTTGTTGTCTAAAAAATGGGGGCTTGCGCCCCAGACTTACCCGTCCATTGACCGATTAATGAATCGCTATATTGAACGACCAATGGACCGCCATAATAATTGTTTATAGCACAAGGAAATTCGAATAATAGTTAATATCAATAAAATTTTCTAACTTGTTTAGTGATTGTTCATGCATTGTAATATATGATATTTATCTTGTTTAATTATGAACACTAAAACAATGAAAAATACCTCTTCCAAAATTTAAGTCAAGTGTCATCCATTCTCAAACGCTTGTCAATGTTCTAATCACATCAATATGGGTTTTCCTCCGCAGAGTGTATTTGTGTTATCTTGGTGAGGCAAGTTGAGTAACGACTACTCTATTGTTTAAAATGTTTAGACTTGATAAAGCTATCAAAACGGTTTTGGGCTTTAGGCACTAGATGAGATACAAAAATGGTAAGACATAAGATGTCATAATCTTATAAAAACAACTAAGAGTTACATATGATGTAATTAGTAATTGGTACCTACCTAAATAACCTAATTTAAAGTGTCATGCCTTACCTGTCTTGAAATTAGGTGAAACATGGATTTTAGTCCCTTAAATTAATATAGCTTTTTTAAGGAGGGTTGTTATTTTAGTGGGAATCTATTCGTCTATACTAAAATGAACTTTTGCATAATCTTTGTTGTAGATCAATAGCCTCTTCAAATTACAATAATTCTTTGTCATTCTGATCTATCCTTGAGAATGATAAGTTGTCTGGGACAAACTTTCTTGACTGGTTCAGAAACTTGAGAATTGTTCTTAAGCATGAACGCAAGTTGTATGTCCTGGACATTCATGAGGAACCACCAGCCAATGCTTTAAGAGCTGTGAAGGATGCACATAATAAGTATGTCAACGACTCAACTGATGTTGCATGCATTATGTTCGTAACCATGGTTCTAAACTTTAGAAGTACATGGAACACATGGAAGCTTACGACATGGCTACGATGCTGAAGGAAATGGTCCAATAGTAGGCTAGGCAAGAAAGGTTCGAGAAAGTAAAAAACCTTCATTCTTGCAAAATGGCTGAGGGTGCATCAGTTAGTCCTCATGTTCTAAAAATGAAGGGCTATATTAACCATATTGACAGACTTGGATTTTCCATTAGCCAAGAGTTGCTTCCACTAATCCCTCGACTACCCGGCACCCGGTGCCCCGCGTCTCGACACGCATTTAGAGGTACGCCATAGTCTATTATTTTAATTTAATCAACCTAGCCTATGGTTACATTACCTATTTAAACTGATTCAACTAGTCATCTTAACATGAATTAGTCGAGTTTCCTAGTGTACCCATAGTTCACCTACCCGGCACCTACGTTGACACGCCTTACAAGGTGAACACTCGTCACACTAACTCGCCCGATAGCAACATACACACACACGGTGCAATACAATAATAATGATTTTAAACACCACATATACACAATCATCATTTATAAATAACATATTCCCTCGGTTCTCGTGTCTCAATCAACCGAGTTTTCACACTTAACGCCCGAATTATGACCGTAAATCCCTGGGATTAACGCTAATCCTAGATTAATTGATTTGGGCCATTACACTCATGATAGGTATATCCTTTAGTGCTTCAACTTGAGATTATCATAGACTTTAATATTAGGAGCATGGTAATTTGACAGAATCAAACGTTGTCTTTAACCAGACGATTATAAATATTGTGATTGGTTACCATGTGAATAATATGTGAAGGTGTGTAATCAAGATATAATTTATCACTATCATATAAAGAGAGATATCAGTGGATTCCTCGATATGATAGATTGATAATGGCCAAGTTTTTGTGAATTGATATAATCAATGTCACTTGGATATTTCCCGTTTACCTAAAGATGAGACTATAATGATTGAACATTAAGGGTGAATTTTCAAGCCTTATGTTTAATGAAATGATATCGCACGACAAAAGGATATGATATATGTTATTCATTAGGTTGTATCGATCTTGATATTCATGCTACTTGGGTAGTCATAATGCCTTGCTAGAGAGTGCTTATGACTTGTGTATCAAAATAGTTTTGGTTCACTGCCAACGTCGCATGAACCTATTGGGTCGCACGCAAAGAATTGCTTTGCAAAATCTCAATTAGTCAAGAGTAATGAATTTTAAATGATAAAATTCATGACATAAATGCTCTTACAATTTGTTATATGATAATTATATGATAACTTATTAATAAGGGCGTATGTGAAATTTGCTTAAACTGCCTAAATATAATAGTTGTATTAAGAATATGATTTTAAGGAAAGGCTTTTCTCCATATATAAATAAAGGTTGGAACCCTAAAACAAAATAAGATTTTTACTTTTGCTATTTTTGAGTTCTCTGGATTTTGAGTGAGAAAGAAAAACGTTTTCAATCTCTTTTTGGGCTGACACTCAAAATTGTGGACACTGTTCATATGTGAATTTCTGATAGAGGACTCACACTTGAACGTCTTTAAAATCGAACAATCAGAGAAGAAAATCACAGAATAAGGAATGATTTACTTTCATAGACCTAGTTTAATGGAACTTATTTTTGATTCTATTGGGGTTTTTCAAAATTTGTTTTGAATTTTTCAAGGAGTATGAACCCTAAAACCCAACAAGAGTCTCCATTACTTGATGTACTTTCTTCCCGAGCCTCATCATCGATTTCGTAACATGCAAAAATTGTCTCATCAGTAGTAGGTGGACTTTCCATGATAAATTCTTCAAAGTTCACTATATTTTCTAGCAAGACTTTTGGTTCGACACTGATAGAAATAGTTCTATCATTGGTTCCTCATATGAGTAGAAAAAGTTACTGTATTCTTCTTCTGAATCCTCTATGAAAAACATGCTTTTCATCGGACTCTTGATTTAATTCATAATTACCGGGGTTGTATGCTCCATAATCGATCCATGAGCCGAGGTCATATGATGACATGTTCTCTTGATCCTTAGGATATTTGCAGTCATCGACTCATCGAATTCAACTATGTTGTATGTTCCATGATTTAGCCATGTGGCAAGATCATATGATGGTATTTGTTCCTGATTTCCTAGATATTATGGGGAAGTGGTAATGTTCCAAATTCAGTTTCATTATATACTGGTGGGATTTCCTCCTTGTTGCCCTGGCTTCCCTCGTCGCTACTTATGTATATGGGATGTGATGAAAGCTTTGACAGGATGTGTTATTGGGTCCTCTAACATAGCGATCTTTATTCCATAGAGAAAATTTTGCGTTCTTTTTCTTTCCCATTGGTAGGTACATGTACTTATACTTTATTTAATAATATATTCAGATGCATGAGGCGATGCAGATGTCTAGATGTCTAGATGTGGGTAGGACTTTTGCATTTCAGACTTCAATTCCCAGGTTGCCTCTTCCGTTGAATGATGTTACCACATAACTTTTACCAATCCTATTTGACGATTACGTAACTGTTGAACCATGTCGTCTAGTATATGAATTGGTTGTTCTCTATAGGAGTCTAGTTCAATATATAGACCCTTCCATGGAATAACGTGGGATGTGTCATGTTTATATTTTCTAAATATGGACACTTGGAAAATGTCATGTATTTTTCCCATTGCTAGAGGAAGATCAATTTTGTAGGCCATTTATTCGATTTGTTCAACAACGGGGAAAAGACTGATGAACCGAGGAGCTAGTTTTCCGTTTTTCTCCAAAGCATTAAATTCTTTTTATAGGACTTATTTTTAGAAGGTCGAGTTCGTTAGATTTAAATTCTGATGATTTTTTGCCTGAGTTTTCGTATATCTTTTGATGACTCTTAAATATTTTTTGTCGATTCTCTATTATTTGAATTTTCTCATTGGTCTCTGCAATTATTTAAGGTCTTAACCGTACCTTATCTTCTTTATCAATCCAACATGTTATTGATCGACATGGCCTACCATATAGTGCTTCGTACGGAGCCATTGCAATACTTGTTTGGTAACTATTATTATTTGCAAACTCAGCTAAGTAAATATATTTGCTCCATCCATCTTGAAAATCGATTATACAAGCTCGAAGCTATATTCCAAAATTTGAATAGTTTGTTCACTTTGTCCATCTATTTGTAGGTGATAAGCAGAGCACATGACAAGTTTTGTTCCTATATGTTTTTGAAAAGATTTCCATATTTTTTAGGTAAATCTAGGGTCTCGTTCAAAGATAATGATTAGAGGAATAACATGAAGTCGGACGATTTCTCTTTCATATAAATCTACTAGACTAGTGGGTGTGTCAGAGGATTTTACAAGTAAGAACCTGGTTGTTTTTGTTAGTCGGTCAATTAATACCCTTACTGTGACTTGTCCCTTGAAATTTCTTAAAAGTGCATTGATAAGTTCCATAGTGATATTGTCTCATTTCCATTTTCCTATTGGTAAAGGTTGTAACAATCCGGTCGGCCGACTATATTTAGCTTTAACTTGTTGACAATTAAGGCATTTCGAAACATAATCAGTTATTTCTCGCTTTATACTTTTAAACCAATATTGTCGTTTGAGATCATGATACATTTTATCACATCCAGGATGTGTTGAGAATTTTTATTGATGTGCTTCTTCCAGTAATAGAGATTTTATAGCAGGATCTTCAGGTATTATTATTCTATTTTTGAAAACTAAGGTATCATCGGGAGATATAGAACACTTTGGTAAAGTTTTTCTAGCTTGTAATTGACCATTGATTTGTGTTAATTTTAGGTCATTTGATTGTGCTAATTTTACTTGTCGTCATATGGTGGAACCTTATACTATGTTAGTCAGAATAAATTGGGTGGAATCTTCCATAATGATTAAATCATTTTGCTCAATGTTGCGATGTAAATTCCATTTATGAAGTTTGATCTGATTTATCTGAGGATTTAATCTACTTAAGGCATCTACTACTACATTAGCTTTTCGTGGGTGATATTGGAGAGTAAAGTCGTAATCTTTTAGGAGTTCTAACCATCTTCTTTGCCTAAGATTTAAATCCCGTTGAATATAGATATATTGCAAACTCTTATGTTCTGAATAGTAAGTTTTTTTCCATAAAGATAATGTCTCCAAATTCTTAGTGCAAAGACTATTGCTGCTAACTCTAGGTCATGGTTGGATAATTGTTTTCGTGGACTTTTAATTGTCTAAACGCATATGCGACTAATTTTCCAAATTGCATTAAAATAGCTCCTAACACATTATGGGATGCAACTGTATAAATGACAAACTCAACACCACTGACAGGGATGGTCATTACGGGTGCGATTGTGAGTCGTTTCATAAGCTCTCTAAAAGTGTTATCACTATTTTCATTCCATAAAAACGTGACATTTTTCCTAGTCAATCTAGTGATAGGTTCTGCCAGTTTGGAAAAATCTTGAATGAATCTTCGTTAATATCCTGCTAGCCCTAAAAAATTCTATTCTAGGTAATTGAGGTAGGTTGTTTCCAATTGAGAATTGATTATACTTTTCTTGGTTTACTTCAATTCTTTTTTCTGAATCACGTGACCTAAGAATTTAACTTTTTTCATCCAAAACTCACATTTGCTTAATTTTGCATACAGTTGGTGATTGATAAGAGTTCGGAGAGTGATTCGAAGATGTTTCTCATGGTCCTCATAGGTGGATGAGTAAATTAAGATATCATCTACAAATATCATAATGAATTTGTCAAGATAGGCTCAAAAATGCGAGTCATTAGGTCCATGAATGTCGTTGGTGTGTTGGTTAGTCCAAAGGGCATTAATAAAAATCCATAATGTCCATAGTGAGTTCGAAAAAGAGTTTTAGGTACATCGAATGGTTTTATCCTCAACTAATGGTATATAGATCTAAGATCGATTTTTGAAAAATATTTTGCTCCTTTAAATTGTAAAAAAGGTCATCAATTCTTAGGAGTGGGTACCAATTCTTTATGGTTAAAGCATTCAATTTCCCATAATCAACACAATTTCTTAAGGTTCCATCTATCTTTTTGACAAATAAGACATGAGCGCCCTAAGGAAATGTGATTTATTGTATAAACCCTTTCTCTTCTAATTCTCGAAGTTGTTTATATGATGACCCACTTTAATTAATAATAATCAATTGGATAATTACATATTCGGACCCTAGCTTGGGCCCACATAGACGCCACTAACAAGTTTGGGACACGTGCAACCAATAGATGTTCTCGTAAAACATGTCGAGTCAAGCAGAGAATATAAAAAAGAGTCAAACGAGAGAGAATTATTAATTTGATTATGATAGAGTTTAAAGAGCTAAGGTTTGGTGATGTAATAAGAGCGAGTGATATTATGTGGCTGGGTATGGTTTATAAGTTGGTGTGAATAAATAGGTGAGTGACAACTCACACAAAAATCAAACAAAAAATAGTCAACACACACATTCAGCCTATCATTAGTTGACACATCACCAACTTCTCCCACTCACTAGTCACATCACTCACTCACTTTTTTCGTTTTCATTCAAACCATAACTCTATCTCTCTCTCTCTCCTCTCAAAACCAACTCTCCTTCTCTCTCCCTCATCTTGATTTTCTTCTTTTCCCTCTAAACAAACCATTCTCACCCTAATTTCTCTCTAAAAACCATTCTCTATCTCAACTCTCATTTCCTCTCTTCTCACAGTCTCCCCTCACCCACAACATCCCTCTTCCTCAAGGCTTAGCCTCCCATCTCTCCCAGTTTCTCGCTCATGACCTCCTTCTCCCTCACGACACTTCCGCCGTCTCCCTGCTCCGGCAACACAACCTTCATTGTCGGTGACCTCCTTGGACTAAGGTGAGTAGTTATGGCATGATTATAGTGAAATAGATAATGTATGTAAAGATCTCGATGTGCGGTTAGTGTATATGGTGTGTGTAGTATGCGTATGAACATTTTAGGGATACCTCGAGATCTGTGTTAATGTGTGAGATGAAAATGGTGCATCAGGATACGCATTGAAGTCGCATGTACCTTGAGATAACCTCGAGATGCATGCTAATATTTAAATAATATTAAAATACTTTGAGGTCTGCACCATGATGTTTATGCTTTTGATAGCCGCTTTAAGATTCATGTTGAATTTTTGGAGCGTAAATTATTGCCTCAAGATGCATACTAAAATTGCACGCATATCGAGATTTCCTTGAGATGCATGTCAATTTTTGAATAGATAAATAAATAAATTATAACAAAATATGATAAACAATAGTAATCTCGAGATTTGAGTCGAGCCCTTATATAAAATAATTGCATTGAGATGCACATTAATCATTACACGCATCTCGAGATTCCCTCAAGATGCCTAATGATCAAAGAATAGTAAATAAATAAAAATATAAAATATAGATTTAAAAAATGGTCTCGAGGTGCATGTAAATCAATGGTGTTTCTAAGTATCCTTGAGATTGGTGTAAATACTTAAAATAAACTGATGACCCAAATGGGACTCGTTTCAATAAATATACAATAATCCAAAAAATATTTTAAAAGGTGACTTAAGTCGATATTAACCTCGTTATTCGTGTACGAATTCTGATATAACATGAATAATTTTGGAAATGATAATAATTAGAGATAATTGAATGATTTAGGGAATTTGAATGTGTCGATTGCGGAACGGGAGTGAGATCCGTTTTTGGATAAAGTATCGGCAAGATTGAGGTAACTAAACCCAAGGGAAAATCAGCTTAAAGTTAACTTATTTCTCTATTAATTTTTGCCAGTCCAGCATGGATGCTTACTCTATTCCGGCGCATGTCTGTGTATGGTCGAACGGATGGTATGGCCATTTTCTAGCTCACTCGTAGATGACGATCTGAATGTTGCTACAGTGTTGGTCATACCTTAGACTACGTGTGAGATTTCTCTCCGCGAGTCGATGATCTCGATAGTGGGTTGATGTGAGGCTCGCCTCCGTCACAGAGTTCTTCTCATTTGAAGAATTAGGCATAAATTTACCTTCTAACTAACAGAGTTCATCATTTTGAACGTGAAGAGGAAGCAGGGATTACCTTATCTCCAGGGCCTTCTTGGTTTAGTATTTACATCCCAGGGCTCGACAACTATACACCACACTCGTGTACCATATTCTTGATTATCTCATCGACTTATATTCATGCTTTATATTTCCGTTTATTTCCTTTATCTGCATGAATTGTAGTTATTTTTCTTGGAGTTCCTATGAATACTAACTAAATTTCTCTATGATGTACTCACTGGAACTTGTCATTATTTTTAGTGGCAAGTTGCAAATCCTACGACGAGCCGAGGGAAGGCAATGTTTGGCAACTACCTCTGATCTAGAGCGCCTCCACTAGCTTCAATCGTAGGTGTTTGTATTTATATATATGTATTGCTTTTGGGATCATTTTGGGAGACTAATTACTTGATACATGTATATTGACACTTACAATACCTTTTTGTCGCCTATATTGATATACATGGTATCCTTTTGTCGCGTTTCCACCTTATAGGTTGTTAATTAATGCAAAACTCATTTACGTTATTTATTTGCATATTATTTAGGCTTCCGCTATTAAAAATAACCTAAAAAGAATTAAAATAAACAAATAAAGTTATAAAACTTCTTAACTTAGCATATTTCGACAAAATAATCTTTTAAACAACGAAATTGACTAAGTCAAATTACTAGATGGTTAGTTCATGTGCCATCATGGACAAGTGTGCAAGTGACATGGCATGACCTGGTTACGTGTCTGATGATGTTGCGGTGGCCAGTTTGCCTCAGAATTTGGGGCCATTACAGTTGGTATCAGAGCCTAGGTTCAGGCGAACTTTGGGGAAAATATAATATAATTGAATAAAACTTAACAAATAAACAATAGATATGGAAACCCCGAAGGTCTTGACTTAGAACCTTTAGTTGGGAAGTGTAATGTCGAGGATTATATACATGTTATGTTTTGGTTGTATTATGTATACACGTATTACGAGTTTGATTCAACATACAAATATTGTTGCATAAACTAGTGGGTGGAAACTGATTGCAGTAAGCATTGGAGGCATGGCGATTGATACTACACTCGTAGCTATTCCTGATCTGACTTTTCATAAGGCAGTTATTGCACATGGTCGACAGTTGTCAAAGATACGTTCACTCATTAGGGCTCATACGACTAGTTGATGAGACTAGGAATACGCGCGGTGATTGACGCAGATGCAACAATGTAGAAAGCTAGTATAGTGATACTCATACCTGCGCTAGAGATAGTACCGACCGAGTGAAGTACTAAGGCATGGAATAGGGGTAAGTGGAATCTAGACTAGAGTTTAAGGAATAGTACATTAGTGTCTGGAAAAACCTTCAGTAGTTTCCTGTGCGGCCACGAGGGATACAAGAAGAAAAAGTGTTAGTATGGCCAACAACTTTGACATCAGCACCACCATTGAGTAGCTAGACGATATCACTTAGGAAGTAACAACTAGTTAATTGCTTCGGATGCGGGTATTAAGACATTACTAGAATAAATGTTTGCAGAAGCTCAATTGTGTCAATTGCAATAATATCGATACTAGCACTACCGTTATAAGCTAAAGCTCCCAGTTCGTGGGACGTCTGAATAGTATGCTAAGACGACATTTAGCTAATGCAAGATTTAACTACTAGTTCGGTTCCTACATGTTTAGAAATGGTGGTGTTATATCATTTCATACCTAGCCGCATGATAGATGAGTTATGACTCAACCATATTTAGAGTCAACACATACCTTATTCTTGGCAAGACTACTGAATGTAGGGTGTTACCCTAACCAAATTTGTGGGGGATGCCAATTTTAGTTGTTAATACGATAATTGTCAAGGTTTTCATAAGCCAAGACTTTTGAGCTTAATGCGGCACCAAGTTAGTTATCGCAAAAAGTAAGGAAATATAGTTAAAAAAATGAAGTTCAAAAACATCCATGGAATTAGAGACTATCACACCTCAAGATCTCATCGAGACTAGGATGTATGCCGATTATTTCATGCATAAATTCTATTGGCTTGAACGCCATTTAGGGAAAGACATATACAAGACAGGAAGAACCTTTGTCAGGGCTGACACGTACAGGATGTGTAGTACGACAGCTGGCATTTATGAGCGGGATCTAGTTTATAGAAAATCATTCAGAATAGCTGAAAAAAAATCTAACGTAGACAATACTATAGATTTCGAAGACTGTTAAGTCGACGATTAAGAATATGCGAAGAATGTAAGACAAACAGGTTTTCAGTGCACTATATGGAAGCACATAGTGTTGAGATGACTTTGAACTTTAGGAAAGCAAGTACGGACTCCTTTAGCTCCGGCCAGAGCAAGAGATTAGTCTTGCAGGAATATCAGCCCGAGTAACTCCATTATTGTGCCAAAAAATTTTCGCGGTCGGTGAGGTCAGTGGGGGCCCCACTGCCTCCTCTTGGACAGAGAACAAATCTGGAATGCGAGTCGAGATAGAGTCTATGAATATATCTAAGGTCGAAAACTACCTTAAGCCAACCTTATGAACAAGTTCTTTTGAATTTCTCATGAATCTATAAATGACTTAGTTCCAATAAATTTTGCACTTTAGATCAGTATGAAACAAATGAAAACTAGCAAAAAGTTTGGGACAATATCTCAAAGGGACGTGGAAAGTCTTAAGAGCTCAAAGATTAAGATCGAACTAAGATCGTGCAAATCACCAGTTCCAAGGGTTATAAGGTTTAAGTTGCGTGGCGAAGCAGGAAAAGTTCTAGGTGATGTATTATGATTTAGGTCTTGAATAACTAGTTTAAACTCACCACGACAACAAAATGGTTCTTTGAGTTCTCAATCGATCATATTTTTCGACTAGTCCACATGTGAAGCTTGGAAGATATGAGCAAGGCCCACCGAGCTAACTCAAAAAGTGTTAGAATTCGTTAAGTCTAACCAGATAGAAGGATGTCCACACCAGGAGAATAATGCAAAACTTAACTCCAATGTAAAAATTCATCGCGGTTAAAAAAAAATTAATCATTCCGCTATTAAGTTGAAGACTTTAGGTACACGTTAAGGATGGAGAGTAGAGATGTTAATTCAGGAAGTCCAAAAGAAACTTTAAGAGATGAAATTGGAGTTAGTAAGATGACTTTTGCTGTAAGTATTAGGTCTGGAATCCTGATAGGAAATGGAAGAGGTGTATTGTTTATAGATCTATAATTTATACATACACGACTCTTCAGAGAGTAAAAGGAAGCAAGGGTCAACCTTATCGCATGAGTAGTTACACTCTTTATGTCCTTTTACACGCGAGGTACGACCTACTTAGGTATACGCCGCATAGAGGCATGATGAGACAATATGTGAATTATAAATGTAGTGTGTTACTCATAACGGACGTAGTCGCATAATTGTTAGGACATTGTTACTGCCTAGGCATACACATGTGCCCAGAGAATAACATAGTTATGTTTTTATCTGATGCATAAGTTGGAGTCGGTGATGGACACTTGATAGCGACGCATTTCGCTGACTCGAGATTCATATGACAAGAGTTTAAGTACCCAAATATGCTTGATTCAATGTCAACTACTAATCTCATTTGAGATTATGTATGTGTTGAAACACTTTAGGAACAACATTGTCATATTGTGCTATAGACTCAGGTAGAAGTTTTGGAAGTACGGTTAGAGAAGTCCACGCTAAAAGGAAGACATAAGGATGCACTTTTTTTACCATGTTCGAGAATATATAACTCGCGCTCATATTAGGTCAAGCATATAGAGTTTTGAGCGTATTCGATAATTAATCGTGCTAGTTTGGCACTGCCAAAGAGTTTTAGATACCTTAAAGGTGATAATAAAGCCAAATGACGAAGAAGTGTATGATAATATTATTATTACGATCGAGTAACTTGACAAGCTTTAGGGTAGGACATGATCCGAGATGACAATTGTCAACAGAGATGACAGAAGAGCGAAGATATCGCCACGAAAGTTTTATTCACGTGTCAGTTTGGCAAGCACCTTGTCACGACCCCAAACTCCAAGGCAAATCGGGTACCGTCATCTCGCCAGTTACGTGGCCAAGCATGCCACGTCACCGCACGCTGATCCTTGATGGCCCACGACCTAAACCTTCGTATGTGTCTTATTCGCATTAGCTTAGTATTTATGATGTAATTATGATTATTTACATTAAGTTAACAAAGTTAAGTCGTTCATGATTTATTAAATTAATGTAAGTTGTATATGTAAGTGGAAGTCTTTAAAGCATGCAAATATTGAAATGAGAAGTTTGCATGTTTGCATTAATAAACAATCCTTTAGTGTGGAAACCCGGTATGAGATACTATGTATATCAAAAATCAACAAAAATATAAAAGATGGTCATATACATGTATCGGGTACACAATTCCTCCAAAAATCTCATAAAAGTAGTAAATAATATATACAAGCACCTACGCAAAAAGCTAACGGGGCTCTCCTATCTCAGAGGTAGTCGCCTAAGATCCCTTTGCCCCGGCTCATCGTAGGATCTGTGATTTGTCACCAAATACAATGACAAGTCCCAGTAAGTAAATCTCAAAGAACATTACTTAATATTCATGAAATCCAATAAAATGACTAAAATTCATGCAACTTAAGTAAGGAACAGAAAATAACGTAATTGCATGAAAATAAGTCGTAGAGAAGTCGAAACTGGACACGAGTGCAGCGTGACGGAAAACCATGATCGACATCCGAGAATTGTCTTAGTTAAATCGAGAGGAACCCATGACGATCATCTTACCAAACATCTCACGATCGAATGAAAGGAACTCATGAACAGTAGAACCTTGTCCAAACATCTCTCGAGAGGAACCCATGACAGAGATTTAAGCCTTTATCAAACATCTCTCAACCTAACGGGGATCGCGAGAAATATTCACTATGTAGCCCCAACATGGGCAACTACTTGAACAACGCATGGTAACTAGCCCCGAGGTGTGAGTCTGTGTCATGCTCGACCTTGTCGATAAACACGCATACACACGTGGGAGTGGATGAACAGTAAATGGATAGCGAAAAAAACTAGCACGATGGAATGATTTAAACTTCAAATAAAGCAAGTGCTATAAATGAATTTTAACTAATTTTCTCGTGGGTTTACTTACCTCGAGCAATCGCAAATCGCCCTCAAAACATCATGCTCACGCCTCGAGATGCGCACCTGACACCCGAATATAGTCTCTTAAGTCCTTGGTGTCTAATTATACCATTTTTATTATTTTAGAGTCATATTGAGTGAGTTTATAATGTGGGACCACAAAGTTGAATTTTTGTTCTAAAAAAGTTTGGTTATGCCACACTCTTCGAGTTATATCGGGGTGTCAAACGCCCGAAAAAGCCTTGAAACTCATTTTTCCTAGCTTTTTCTAATTTTTCATATTTTTTGGAATTTTTTGGAATTTCTCCATAATCTTTAACTATTTTTCATTTAAAATCATTTTTATTAAATGTTAAATTAATCTTATTTATTTAATTAATGGGTTAGGCCCGAACCGAGCCCGATTTGGCCCAACCACCTAGACCAGGGTCAACCTGACACGATCCAACCGGACCAGGGTCAGTCTAACCCGATCCATTCAGGCCTAGGCTGGTCCGACCCGGGCCACCCAAGCCTGGGTCAGCTCAACCCAGCTAACCTCCCCTCTTTACCAATTCGTATTTGGTTTTCACTAGAAATGAATTGCAAAGAATTTTTTTTTATTTTTGTTTTGTTTTGTTTTCTTTTCCAACAACCAACTAACAACAATAACAACTAAAACAACAATAGCAACCATTGCAATAGCCATTAAAATCCAAAGTTTTTTTCACCAAATCAACAACCAAAGCCACCACACACCTCGGTCTAGGAAGGTCGCCGCCGGAGCCGCTGGAGCTGCCAAGAGAGAAAGACTTCGCGAGAGAGGCAAAGAGACCGTGGAGGTGTAAGGAGAGCTAGGTGAGGTAAAGCTTGGTGATGGAGGAAAATGAGAGGGGTGTAAGGACGAAAAAGATGAAAATCGTTGGAAAGTGTGAGAGAGAGAGAGAGAAATTGTGGGTTTTATTTGGAAAGGAAAAAGAAAAAGGTGAGTTATAAGATAATGTGATGTGATGGCTGATGTGACCTATAAACCTCTGACTATCCCTTACACCCGTGTTACGCACACCCTGCGACGTCATACACTTTCGTCAATAAACACGCACAATGAAACAAAATTCAATTTTTAACTAGTGCGACGCGAATTAAATAATAATACAACAAATTATAATGGATCACACAAAAATAATCATTTATACCTTTGTTGGCGTGCCCTAACTTGTCAGCTGTGTCCACGTGGGGTATGAGCTACGGATATTAATATGTAATTAATAAATTAATTGAGATTAACTAAAACGGGCTGTTAGAATCTTCCCAACTAAAAGGAATTTCGTCCCAAAATTCAAATTTAAGTAAAAAGTTCACCTTGCAATAGTTGGGGGTATCACTCCAACATGGTAGACTCTCACTCCCAAGTAAGCCCTTCGTTCTTATGATACTGCCACCGAACGAGTACTAGTAATATTCCATTCCTCTTGAGAGTTTGTACCCTGCGATAATTTATCTCAATGGGGTGTTCCTCGTACGTCACATCTGGCCGATCCTCAATCTTAGTCATATCAATCATCAGTCTCGGTCCTGATCTGGCCAGCCGTAACATCGAAATATGAAAAACATTATGACCTCAGCCAATGGGCTCGACAATCTCAACTAATAAGTGAACTCCCTAACTCGTTTCTCAATCCGAAATGGCCCAATAAATATTGGTGCTAGTTTCCCCTTGACCACAAATCTCTGAAGACCCTTTAACGGAGAAACTTTCAAATAGACCCAATCATCTACCTCGTAGCTCAGCCCATCACGGTACTTATCCGCATATTTCTTCTGTCAGTGTTGGGCCCCTTCTAACCGTTGAAGAATCAGTATCACATTCTCTGTATGGTCCACAACAACCTCAGGCCTCATGGCTGCTGTATCCTCGAGCTCTGCCCAACAAGCCGGTAATATACAGGGCTTATAGTACAACGCCTCAAACAATGGCATCATAATACTAGCCTGATAGCTGTTGTTGTAAGCAAACTGCAACACACATGCCCTGAGCATATCCTCGAGTATTTCTATCAATCTCTCTGACTATCAGTCTGTACGGGGATGGAATGCGGTGTTAAACTGTAATCTAGTACCAAACTGTTCTTGCATAGCATGCCACCATGATGACATAAGATGATTGTCCAAATTTGAAACAATCGAAATTGGTACTTCGTGCAACTGTGCAATCTCTTTCTCGAATAATGTGCTTAACTATATAAAGTTATATTTCATAGAAACTGGTAGGAAATGAGCTGATTTCGTCTACATATCCACTATCACCCATATCGCATCGTGTTTTCGAGAAGGCTGCGGTAATTTACAAATGAAATCCATCATAATGTGTTCCCATTTCCACTAAAGGATAGGCAGCGGTTGCAATAACCCTCCAGGTCTCCGGTGCTCAACCTTAACCTGCTGGCACACCTCATAACCCCTAACATAGGTGCCAACGTTCGCCTTCATCCCTGGCCAACAAAATAATCGTCGCCTATCATGATACATCTTGGTCCTACTAGGACGAACTGTATACCAGGACCTATGAGCCTCCAAGAGTATCCCATTGTATATCTCTACCACTGCTGAAATCCATAACCTCCTTCGGTGCCTCAAACACTGATCCACAGACTCGCTCCAATCTTAATGATCGGGACTGCGTGCCATCTTACTGAACCTTGAGTACATTTCGTCAGCCCTCTGACACTCTAATACTCACGGAATAGAAAAAATGGTACCTCAATTCGTACACAAATCTGTGAGTCCGCTGTAGAAGGAACCTATGTTAAACTTAATGTTGTCGCCGCCTCAAGTAAACCATACTCGTGCATCACATGGTAGATAACTATCTCAGAATCTGGACATCTCCCACTCAATGCATCTGCTACGACATTTGCCTTCCTAGGCTAATATTTAATGGATAAGTTGTAGTCCATCAACAACTCTAGCCAACGTCGATGTCTCATGTTTAGATCCTTCTGAGTGAATAAATACTTTAATCTCTTATGATCTGTAAACAATGTGAACCTCTCACCATAGAGGTAATGTCTCCATACCTTCGATGTAAATATGATTGTTGCAAGCTCCAAGTCGTGCACTGGATAATTCCTCTCATCAGTCCTCAATTGTTAAGATAGGTATGCAATAATGTTGTCTCCCTGCATCGGTACATAACCTAAACCCGTGTTGTAAGCAACTATATGAATATTTAATCCCTTACCTGGCTATGGTGATAGTAGTAACACTAAGGTAGTGAGCCTCATCTTCAACTGTGCAAAGGCGTCCCTGCACTCCCTTGACCAATCAAAAGGTACGTTCTTCTTAGTCAATCTGGTCATCGGTGCGGTGATCTTCGAGAAGTCCTTCAAAAATCACCAGTAGTATCCTGCTAACCCAAGAAAAATCCTGATAAACGTGACTATCTCGGGTGTCGACCAATCGATGACAGCATGAATCTTACTCGGGTCCACTAATATACTTATGTCGCTGATCACATGTCCCAAGAACTTGACCTCTGACAGCCAAAACTCGCACTTATTGAACTTGACATACAATTTATGCTCTCCCAATGTCATTAATATATGCCTGAGATGTTGCCCGTAATCTTTGCGAGTCTTGCTATAGATCAATATATCATCAATGAAGACTATGACGAATCTGTCCAAGTACGACTTCAATACTATGTGCATCAAGTCCATGAACATGGTCGACGCGTTCGTTAGTTCGAATAACATCACTGTAAACTATAATAACCCATATCTGGTGCTGAATGGAGTCTTGCTTATGTCTTCGTCTTGAGTCCTGAGCTGATGATAACCCAATCTCAAGTCAATCTAAGAGTAGAAACGGGCTCCAACCAACTGGTCCAACAAATCATCAATCCTAGGCAAAGGGTAACGATTTCATACTGTCAACCAATTCAAATTCCTGTAGTCAATGCACATCCTCAAGCTACCATCTTTTTTCTTAACAAATACGACTTGTGCTCCCTATGGCGATGTGCTCGGGTGTATAAACCCTTTCTTCTTTAAGCCTTCCAGTTGAGTTTTCAACTCATCCTGCTCCTTCAGTGTCATCCGGTACGGTCTGCTAGCTATCAGTTGTGTGCTTGGTACTAACTCAATAAAGAACTCAATCTCTCTATACAGGGGCAATCCTAGTAAATCTAGTGGAAAGACATCGGGAAACTCACTAATAACTGGGACATCTTCAAGTCTAAGCTTTGGTGTCTCGGCTGACTCCAGTATCCCTGCAAACACCTCCATCTCTAAAGTCATAGCCAAGCTACCCCTAATGGTCGGTAATACACATGCATCACCGGTGAAACTGAACTCTGATATGTCGGGGATATGAAAAGTCATTGTATTAAAAAAACACTCCACCTAGGCATGATACAACGTTAGCCAGTCTATGCCCAAAAACGCATCAAACTCTAAGAACTCTAGAACTCGTAGGTCAATAGGGTGCTGGTGTCCGCAGATCTCCATCGAGCAACCTTAACAAATCATGTTAGGGCAAACCTTCTCCCCAACTACCGTGTTGAGAATCAAAAGTGTATTAACTCTAATCGGTGCTAACCCTAACTCATCAACCATACGCCCATAAATAAATGATACGGTGGAACCACAATCAATAAGTGTATGCATAAAATGATTAAAAATCAGAATATTACCCTTGACGAGCTGTTTGACGGCCTCGTGGACGGCTGTGCTAACGCGTGTGCCCGCTCCCTAGCATGAACTAGCGGTGCTGCAATTCGTACTACTAAAGCTCTCAGACAATTTTTCTTAATATGTCCAGGTTGTCTGCATTTGAAACAAATAACATTCATGTGTCCTGGCCCTTGACCCTGACTCTAACCACTGCCTGAACTATGGCTCTGACGCTAAGAAAACTATCCTCGATCCCTGCCTCCCTAGTCTTAAATCAGTCTATGTCCCTATCATAGTGCATAACCACCACCTGACGTCTATGCTGGCCGTGCGGGTACTATCGCATGGGTAATGACTGCCTGATGATTATTATGTCTGGGCCTTTCTCCCCGTTTATCTCCATAATCCATAATCCTAATCCCTTTCCTATCAAACATGGTGT
Source organism: Stephania cephalantha (assembly GCA_039657325.1). Lineage (NCBI taxonomy): Eukaryota > Viridiplantae > Streptophyta > Magnoliopsida > Ranunculales > Menispermaceae > Stephania > Stephania cephalantha. The sequence goes on along the minus strand of CM077573.1, from coordinate 7,264,023 downwards.
CGCGCTGGAATGAACCTGATGTCAGTTTTGGTATGGGCATTGCGAAATGATAGGGAATATATGTATCTTAAGCTTAGGCCCTATCGTAGATCTCCTGCAGAGTATGACCTCCACCTGCTACTACTGCGCTCACTCTCTCATCTCTGAGTCCCATTTCAAAATAGTGGACCTGATCACGATCAACAGAAGCCAAGTCCCCAGCGAACTGTAAAAGGTTACGGTACCACTCCATATACTGAACAATTGTATGGTTACCCTGCCTAAAACACAAAAACTAATATCTCAGACGCCACTGTATCTCCCTCGGTATGTATTGGTCATAGATAACCTGTATGAAACTAGCCCAGGTAGTCGGCTCTCCATGGGTCTCGCTATAAGTGGTCCACTAAACTTTGGCTTCTCCTCGGAGCATATATCTAGATATCCTTACCCGAATGTTGTCTTGAATCCTTATACGCTTATGTAACTTCTCATGTACGAGAACCCATCTCGCGGCTTCCTTTAGGTCTCGGCATCTAGTAAAATATCTCGGCTGAAATCTCACAAATTCCTTTGTTAGCTTAGCCTAAGCTGATAAGGAGTTCTCAAACGTGATCTCTTATGGGATCTGTGTCAGTGTCGCTATGGGCGTAGATGCCGGTATGGTAGCCTCTGTGCGGGGCTCTAAAATAGTAGCATGCGAGGTACTCTCTGCCATAACAGCAGTCACTGGCGTACTCTGTACAATCAGAGCGATTGTAGTCTTAGTAACGCTCGGAGTAATGGAAGTGGTAAGAGTTGCGATAGCCGCTGTCTGGGCACAAAGCAAGGCCATCATCTGCTCAAACTGTCGATCGTGTGCCCCGATCCGATCAAGTACATTCAGATCAGTCGCAGCAGGTGTGGTACCACTCGTCTATCGACCATTTTTGAAAGTGGAGTCGGCTCTCCGTCCATGTCGTATTTGTAATAGCAAAGATATGTCCGTATCAGCCTCGTATACGCGTATATACTATTACAAATCAAAATATAAAACATATAAGCCCTGGTACTACTCGCCTCACGTTCGCTTCCCAACTAAGGTTCTAAGTCGGGATCTTCGAGTTTCCACGTCTAAGTTTATTTTTGTTAAGTTTTATTCGTTCTCTTAAACTTTTCCCTTAGGTCTGCATGAACCTAGGCTCTGATACCAACTGTGACGTCCCTAAACTCCGAGGCAAATCGAGTACCGCCACCTCGACGGACACGTCACCAAGCATGCCACATCACTGCACACTTATCCTTGATAGCTCGCGACCTAAACCTTCGTACGTATCTTATTCGCATTAACTTAGTAATTATTATGTATTTATGATTATTTACATTAAGTAAACTAAGTTAAGTCATTGACAATTTATTAAATGAATGTAATTTGAATATCTAAGTGGAAGTCTTTAAAGCATGCAAATATTGAAATAAGAAGTTTGTATTAATAAACAATCCTATAGTGTGGAAACCCAGTATGAGATATCATGTATATCAAAAAGTGACAAAAATACAAAACATGATCATATACATGTACCAAGTATACAAGTCTTCCTAAATTCTCATAAAAGCAGTAAATAATATATACAAGCATCTACGCAAAAAGCTAACGGGGCTCTCCTAGCTCAGAGGTAGTCGCCTAAGATCCCTTTTCCTTGGCTTGTCGTAGGATCTGCAATTCGTCATAAAAAACAATGACAAATCCTAGTGAAAAAATCCCACAGAATGTTAGCTAATATTCAAGAAATCCAACGAAACGGCTATAATTCATGCAATTTAAATAAGGAATAGAAAATAAGGTCATCGCATGAAAATAAGTTGCAGAGAAGTCGAAACTAGACACGAGTGCAGCGTGATAGAAAACCATAATCGACACCCGGAAATCATCTTAGCTAAATTGAGAGGAACCCATGATGATCATCTCGCCAAACATTTCACGATCGAATGAGAGGAACCCATGAACAGTAGAACCATGTCCAAATATCTCTGGAGATGAGCCCATGACGGAGACTTAAGCCTTCATCAAATATCTCTAAACCTAACGGGGATCGCGAGAAATAGTCACCGCGTAGCCCCAACATGGGCAACTACTTGAACAACGCGAGGTAGCTAGCCCCAGGGTGTGAGTCTGTGTCATGCCCGACCACGTCGATAAACACGCATACACATGTGGGAATTGATGAATAGTAAATGGATAGCAAAAAAAAATAGCACGATGGAATAATTGAAATTTAAAATAAAGCAAGAGCTATAAATGAATTTTAACTAATTTTCTTGTGAGTTTACTTACCTCAAGCAACCACAAATCGCCCTCAAAACATCTCGTTCACGCCTCGATATGCGCACTCGACACCCGACTACAGTCTCCTAAGTCCTTGGTGCCCAATTATACCATTTTAATTATTTTAGAGTCACATTGAGTGAATTTATAATATGAGACCACAAAGTTGAATTTTTATTTTAAAAAAGTTTGGTTATGGTAATCATTTCGAGTTATATCAAGTGCCAAATGCCCGAAAAAGCCTCGAAACTCATTTTTCCTAGCTTTTTCTAATTTTTTATATTTTTTCTAGAATCTTCTAGAACTTTTCCATAATATTTATCTATTTTTCATAACTTTTTGTAATTTTTTTTCATTTAAAATCATTTTTTAAAGATTTTATATTAAATTTTTTATTTAATTAATGGGTTGGGCCCAAACCGGCCTGGTTCGGTTCTGCCCAATCGCCTGGACCTGGGCCAACCCGACCTAGTCCTTTTAGGCCATGGTCGGTATGACCCGGCCCACTCAGGCCTGGGTCGACCCGACCCGACTAACCTCCTTGCAAAGAATTTTTTTTGTTTTTGTTTTGTTTTCTTTTCTTTTCCAACAACTAACCAACAACAATAACAACTAAAACAACAATAGCAACCATTGCAATAACCATTAAACTCCCAAATTTTTTTTCACCAAATCAACAACGAAAGTCACCACTCACCTCGGTCTATGAAGGTCGCTGCTGGAGCCGCCAAGAGGGAAAGAATACGCGAGAGAGGCGAAGAGACCGTGGAGGTGTGAGGAGAGCTTGGTGAGGTAAAGCTTGGTGATTGAGGAAAATGATAGGGGTGTGAGGAGGAAGAAGATGGAAATCGTTGGAGAGAGAGAGAAAGAGAGAAAAAAATTGTGGGTTTTATTTGGAGAAAAGAGAGAAAAAAGTGAGGTACAGAATGGTGTGATGGGTAGGTGTGATGTGATGGCTGATGTGACCTATAAACCCTTGACTATCCTATACACCCGCGTTACACGCACCTCACGATGTCTTACACTCACGTCACTACATGCGCACAATGCGACCAAGTTCAATTTTTAACTAGTTTGATGTGAATTAAATAATAATACAACAAATTATAAAGTATTACGCAAAAATAATCATTTATACCTTGGTTGGCGTGCCCTAGACTTGTCAGCGGTGTCCACGTGGGTCCGAGCTACAGGTCTAATATGTAATTAATACATTAATTGAGATTAACTAGAGTGGGTCGTTACACACCTTTATCTGGATAAAACACAATTACCTCTATATTTGGATACAAAGATTAGTGTATATGTCTAGGACGCCCAATTGCAGTCAAGTGACATTTGAAAAGAATATGGTTTATGAGAGCACTTAAAACGAGATTTATCAATCGCTGATTGGTCATAATATTTTTAAGGCTTTGTAGTAAAGACCAGATTGAGGTCTCATATGATATCTGATAATGTCGACAAGTTGAGTTAAGATAAGGTCTCAAGATGCGCAGGGTCACACAGCAGGATCGACCACTACAAAAAACAAAGAAATCGAAATGAAAATTTCCGTCTCTGATTTGCAAAAATTCCGTCTCTAATTGCAGTCAGAAACGGAACAGAGACGGAATCAATTCCGTCTCTAAAAACGTCGTTGCTAATTCAATCAGAAACGGAAATGCGATTCCGTTTCTGATTTAGAGACGGATCAGAAACGGAATAAATTCCGTTTCTGATTAGAGACGGAATAAATTCCGTTTCTGATTATTTCCGTCTCTGATCCGTTGCTAATCAGAGACGGATCAGAGACGGAATTTGATCCGTTTCTGATTCATGTATCTAACAAAAACGAAAATTAGAGACGGAAATAGCAACGGAATCCAAAGATTTCGTTGCTATTTCCGTCTCTAATTTTCATTTTTGTTTAGTTTTTAAAGTCTTATATATATAGGTCTCAATCCAAGCACATTTAACCTGCCAATATATAATAAAAATCATAGCTAAATAATATATTGATATTACACAATTTATATAAACTTAACATTATCTCGTCGACGAGACGCCAAAGTTCTAGACTGTTAAGCAAGCAGGAAAAAAATACGCGAATAAGTACTGTAATGGGCCGAGCAATGAAGTAGACTACTGGTCTTCTTGAATGTTTCCCCCTTGAAGGGTCACCACAGAGTTGGGATCAAAGAGAAAATTTTTACTTAAATTTAAATTTCGGGACGAAATTTCTTTTAGTTAGGAAGATTATAACGACCAGCTCTAATTAATCATAATTAATTTGATAATTACATATTAAGACTCTAGCTCGGGCCCATGTGGGTGCCACCTACAAGTTTGGGATACTTGCGACTGATAGATGTTCTCGTAAAACATGTCAAGTCGAGCAGAGAATATAAAAGAAAGTCAAATGAGAATGATTAATTTGATTACGATAGAGTTTAAAGTGCTAAAGTTTGGTGATGTAAAAAGAGCGAGTGATATTATGTGGTTGGGTGTGGTTTATAAGTTGGTGTGAAAAAAAAAGGTGAGTGACAACATACACAAAAATCAAACAAAAAAGTTAATACACACATTCAACCTCTAATTAGTCGACACATCACCAACTTTTGTCACTCACAAGTCACATCACTCACTTACTTTTTTCTTTCTCCTTATTCAAACCACAACTCTATCTCTTTCTCTATTTTTTCTCTCTCCTCTTAAAACCAGCTCTCATTCTCTCTCCCTCATATCGGTTTTCTTCTTTTCCCTCCCAACTAACCACTCTCACCCTCTTTTCTCTCTAAAAATCACTCTCCAAAACTATTCTCTCCATCTCAACTCTCATCTCCTATCTTTTCATGGCCTCCCTCTTCCTCACGGAACTCTCGCCCTTTTTCGCCTCCACCAACGTAACATTCGTCGCCGGCAACCTCCTTGGACTGAGGCGAATAGTTATAGCGTGATTATTGTGAAATATATTATGTGTGTAGAGATCTCGAAGTGGGGCTAGTGTATAAAGTGTATAGTAATCTCAGGGTGGGCTTAGAGTACAAGGGTGTGTGTCGCCTCAGGATTTTTGTCGCGAGATGATTGTGACTATTTTGATGGATGCCTCGAGATCCGTGTTTTGTGTGTGAAGGTTTTAGGGTTGCTTCATGATCTATGTTGATATGTGAGACGTAAATGGTCCATCAGGATGCATGCTGTTTTTTAAATAATATTAAAATATTTTGAGGTTCGCGCAATGATGTTTATGCTTTTGATGGCTGCCTTAAGATTCATATTGATTTTGGAGTGTAGATTGTTGCTCGAGATGCGCACCAAAATTGCACGCATCTTGAGATTTCCTCTAGATGTATGCTGATTTTTGAATAGATAAATAAATAAAATATAATAGAATATGATAAGTAATAGTAATCTCGAGATTTGGGTCAAATCCTTGTATAACAAATAGCATTGAGATGCGCATTAATCGTTACATGCATATCGAGATTCCCTCGAGATGTGTATTGATTAAAGAAAAGTAAATAAATAAAAATATAAAACATAGATATAAAAAGATGGTCTCGAGGTGCATGTAGATCAACGGTGTCTTTAAGTATCCTTGAGATTGGTGTAAAGACTTAAAACAAACTGATGACCCAAATGGGATTCGTTTCGATAAATGTGCAATGATTCAAAAAATATTTTAAAAGGTGACTCAAGTCAAGATTAACCTTGTTATGCATGTGTGAATTCTGATATAACATGAATGATTTTGGGAATGACAATAAAATATAGATAATTGAATGATTTAGGAAATTTGAACACGTCGATTGCAGAACAGGAGTGAGATCGGTATTCGGATAAGTTATCGATAGGATTGAGGTAAGTAATATCACGAGAAAATCAGCTTAGAATTTACTTATTTCTTTTGAAATATTCTTATTTCTCTATTACTTTTCACCAGTTCGGCTTGCATACTTACTCTATTCCCGCATGTGTTTGTGTATGGTCAAAAGGACGATATGACCCCCTTTTCGGCTCTCTCATAGATGACGATCCGAGTGTTGCTACGGTGTTGGTCATACCTTAGACTACGTGTAAGACTTCTCACTGTGATGGTCTCGAGAGTGGGTAGACGTGAGGCTCGCCTCCGTAGTAGAGTTCCGCTCATTTGAGGCGTTGGGGAGAAGTTTACCTTCCGACCAACAGAGTTCCTCATTTCGACCGTGAAGAGTAGGCGAGGATTACCTTGCCTCAGGGGCCTTCTCGGTTTAGTATTTGCGTCCTAGTGCTCGACAGCCATACACCACAATCGCGTTCCATATTCTTGATTATCTCAATAACTTATATTCATGCTTTACATTTCCGTTTATTTACTTTATCTGCATGAATTGTAGTCATTTTTCTTGGATTTCCTGTGAATACTAACCGAATTTCTCTGGGATTTACTCTATAGAACTTGTCATTATTTTTGGTGGCAAGTTGCAGATCCTACGAGGAGCCGAGGGAAGGCAGTGCTTGGCGACTACATTTAATCTAGATCGCCTCCACTAGCTTCACTCGTAGGTGTTTATATATATATTATTTTTGGGATCATTTTGGGAGACTTATTACCTGATACATGTACATTGACACTTAATATACCTTTTGTCACCTATATTGATATATATGGTATCCTTTCGTCGGGTTTCCACCCCATAGGTTGTTAATTAATGCAAAGCTCTTTTACATTATTTATTTGATATTATTAAGACTTTCGCTAATAAAAATAACCTAAAAAGAATTAAAATAAACAAATTAAGTTGTAAAACTTTTTAACTTAATATATTTTGGCAAAATAATCTTTTAAACAGCATTGACTAAGTCAGATTACTAGATGGTTAGTTCGTAGGCCGTCATAAACAAGTGTGCAAGTGAAGTGGCATGACCTGGTGACGTGCTCGGCGACGTGGCAGTGCCCCGTTTGCCTCAAAATTTGGGGTCGTCACAATTTATCTAAGTCGTGCAGTTCATTATATGACATTCTACATGGTGTAATGGCAATGAGATTCGCTCCAAAAATAAGGTTAATTTGAAAGTCAAATTCTCTTACTGGAGGAAGTCTTGGTAACTCATCTATAAACACCTCTGTAAAATCTCTTACTACTGGAGTGTCATTCATGTTAAGGTTAGCATTTTCAAGTGCTGGTTTGAGAAATATTTTTGGGTTTTTCTTATCCTCAGGGAAAGCTTTAAAAACAACCATTCTAGTTCTATGGATCTTTTGGGCTTTACCATTTATTGTAAGAGTTTGTCTAGTTGAAAGAGTTAAATATACATTTTCCTTTTGACAGTCAATTTGAACATGATATTGTGATAACCAATTCATTCCTAAAATTAGGTCATATTCTATTATATTCATAACAACTAAGAATATTTATCATGTAGTCTAAGTTCATACGAATTGCATAGTTTTTCTATTTTTGTAGTGCTTCGAAATGGTGTGTGAATCCTAAGAGTATCTTCTAAATCTTCCATTGGTAAATATAAGTTTTTTGCAATTTCTTTAGAGATAATGGAGTGAGTAGCACCAAAATCAAATAATACTTTAATTTGTGTATTAAAAAGAGGAAATGTACCTTCGACTATTGCATTGGGTGGTAATTTTTCTACTGTGGTGGCATCGACTTGTCCGAAATTCCTGGTCGGTTGGCCATTTTGTGGTTGTCCTAAAAGTTGACTAGGGTGGGGTGGAATAACATTTGGATTTCAAAGACAATGATGGGCTATATGTCCTGGCTGATTACATATGAAGCATGTTCGCATTGGTGTTTGTTCCAGTTGTCCTTGCTGGATCCTTAATGATGGTTGAATTAATTCTTGGTTCCTCCTACCATGAAAAATTGTTAAAGTTTATTTTTTCCTATCTACCAAACTTATTTTGGATTCCAATTTTTTGTTCTACCTTAACGTATGTCTATTCACCTAATGAATATTTTCTTTTGGGGTTTATTTGGTTCCAACTCCCTCTCACATTTTTTCCTATGTTTTTATTTCGGGATTTTTCATCTTGCTGGATTTCTGTCTGGACTGCTAAAATTGCCCTATAATTTTTGTTCTTAAAAGGAGCTAATGCTCGTCAGCTCTCATACCTTAATCCGAAGAAAAATCTTTCCACCCTATCTTGTTCATTTGCTACTATAGATGGCGCATATTGAGCTAACTCAGTGAACTTGGCTTCATACTCTTGAACTGTCATTCCTTTTTTAGTTAGCCGAGCAAACTCAACTTTGAACTGTGGCCTCAAGGTTTGACGAAAATATCGTTGGACAAATAAGGTATCAAAACCCTTTTATTTCATGGTTTTTGTATCAATATTTTGGTCACTTTGTATCATTTCCCACAAATTTGCTGCTTGACTAATCAGTTGATAAAAAGTTATTGAGACCCTAACTTCTTTGACATTTTTATGACATTTAAGGCCTTTTTGTTTCCTTTAACCATTTATCAGCCTCATTTACATCGGGTGCCATCGTAAGTATTTGGACTTAATCGCTTGAAATCTTAGATTAGGGTTATTAATTTGGAGGCTTCATTGGTAGCATTCTGACAAGACACTACTGGCTGGTCTTCTGGTAATTTTCTAGTTGCGTGCTGCTGACTGATATATTATAGGAAACTTTAGAATAACTGATCCATAGTTGGTTCTCAATTTTGTTTCAGAGGTTCAAATCCTGAGTGTTAGTTATTCATAGGAGTTTCTTCAATAGGGTTTTCAATCATGGTAGGACTATCACTCATAGTTTGGTTTTCAGCAGGTATTGTAGGTGGTGACCTGTGACGGTTCCTTCTCCTAAATTGGGCACTGCCTGGCATAATCCCGTAATTAAGCCATAATCTCAGCCACGTAGGACTCAACTACGTATTAGTCAGCCTTTTTGTCATATTCTCCTCGTTAAATGCATTCATGATAAGTAATACATATGTCACATCATTACTAAGTTTCAGAGTGAATTAGAATTTTGCTTTAACATCTATAAATTATTTCAGCGAAATTCCTAACAATTATGCGAAAGCAATATAATTAAACCTAAGTGTGGAAAACCAGGGACAAACCATTACATAGATATAAACATCAAAATATAGTAAATAAAATGACAGTCAAATGATAAGTCGTGAGTCTATTCTCTCAACTCAATATACAAAACCTCGCATGTACTAGGGGGTCAGACTAGGAATGCCGAATAGGAGTATCTACCCGAAGCGAAACGGCAGAGAGAGAGAGCTGCTCGCAGAAACGCTATCCGATATTCAACATCCCCGGAACACCTACCCACTCGCCTCCGAGCCTTTCTTACTTAAGAATATCATCAATCTTAGACATTTGAAGCAATGAAGTATTTCACAAGGCATCACGTTAACAATATCCAATAATGAATAGAAGCAAGAACAACATGATGTGAGATATCAAGTAGCAAATTTCTACAAATAAACTATAAATTGATAAGAGTCAATAAAATGAAGTAAAGAATTCACACAACTTTACTTACAAGTCACAAAGCTTATCCTAGCTTATTCGGCCTCCCGACACCCCAAAATGCGTTCCCGAACTCCCTAGACCTCCCCTCAGTTTCTCGGAGTTGTTTCATATGTTTTAGAGTGGGGTAGAGTTGCTAGGTTTGGGTTTTAAACTGGTTTAATTGGGTTTAATGAGTTTTCAAAAATCTTAAAATTTATGTCCAGAGCCTCGGTAGCGCGCTAGGGAAACCCACATAGCACGCTAGGTAGCTTTAGCGCGCTAGGTGGAAACCTCTAGCGCGCTAGTGTTCTTCTTGTCGAAGAACACTTAGCTACCCAGAACGTCTAGCGCGCTACAAGAAAACTCTATCATCTAGCTCATTTCCTCAAAATTTGAAAACATAGAAAGTGTAGAAATCATTACCTAGGGTTCCTAGTTTGATGGCATGAACTCGATTTATCTCAGACTTGAAGAATTTGATCCTACTTTCACCAACTTGCGAGCAAACCAACAATTAAAACACAACCCTATTTTTTCTCTCTTGCTTGTCATTCAAGTTGATGAGAAGGTGTATAGTATAATATATATACTAACCTATTCCTTAATTCTTGGCCATTCATTCTATATGAGATCTAATGGCTCACAAACTCCTACCATCACTACAACACTCGCACTAACACCAAAAGTGTACTCACATCTCATGACATCTTGTGTTCGCGCATTGTCGAGGTATGTGAAGGATTATTGATTTATGTATTATGTTGTAGCTACCACTTAGGCTATTTAAATTGATAAAATTAACCGCCATAAACTTATGGAATAATTAAGTTAGTTTCATTAATTCATTCATTCTAAATAAAAGACTCTCTATGTCACTCTACCCCGATCCCACGACTGCATGCATCTCGAGGCGTGTCCCCGCTCACGTCTCAACACCTACAAATGGGTGGAATGATTTAAATAGTCTACATAAATACATTACATTAGGAAAGCATCACAACAAATATAACGAAGTCATAACAAATTGACGATGTGGGTCGCGGTACGGGTCGGTGATCATGTTTAAAGAATTAAACACAGATTAAAAATTTTGAGCTGTTACATGACCTCTCGTGACCCCTTCTCAAATTTGGGCACCGCCCGGCGTAATCCCTTCGTTAAGCTCTAATCTCACCCCGTACGACTTAACAAGGAATTAGTCAGCCTTTTCAAAACCTTATAATTTACCAATTAATTTTTCAAATTTAAGCATTTTACTTATCTTATTTTAATTAAAAAATTAAAGTTAATTAAAACTTTATCAACTTAAATTCTATTCAGCATAAGTCATAACAAATTGACGAAACCTTTTAATGTGATATTCTAACAATTGTGGAAAAAAATCAAGAAAATAAAGATCACATGCATGTATACATATATAACAAACGGCGATAATATATCATCATGTGTTTGGTCAGGATATTAATCTCTCAACCCATGATATATACAACCCCAAAAGTATATGGAAAGACATATAAAGTTATACAACAAATTCATAACCTAAAAAATCTGGTGAAACAGCACTCCACTGGCTTAGAGGTAGTCGTCGATCTTCTCTTTGCTTGGCCTTCTACCCGATGGATCTGCACCCAACATTATAAAAAGGATGGTGAGTACAAGAAAGTAAAAAGTAACACTGAGAGACATTTGTTCAGATTCCTAAATATGCAATAAGTATCTAAAAGCATAATAATAGCAATTATGCTTAAGGAAATCATGCAAAGAGCCACTTTGGTTAAACAAAATAAAATTGACACACAGCTAAATAGTAATGATCTAGGACCGGTCGATCGCGATCTTCATCACATCAGCCTTTTCCCCTATATGAGGATGGAGCTGAGCTCTACATCTATATAAAGATCTGAGCAGCGCTCTTTGCCTCTATAACCTTTCGCTGGTGCCAGTCACCTACGATATATATTTGCCAAAAACTTCGAGTCTCATACCCCGTGATGTCACCCAAGTTATGCTTGCCAACCACCCTCGGGACTCATTTTGCGTGTGCTGCGCAAGATAGTGGAGAGATCCCAATCACCCTGGAAGTCTAGTAACCCCGTATGTCCGTCGGATCCTATAATGAAATGGTCTTAGATACAAGAACTACTTTTATATTTCACGGAATGACACAGTTTTGAAATCCAACAAAGCAATTACATATCTAATGCACAAATGAAACATAATATACAATACCATAAACCAATACCTAATATCATGTTATTTCATTGACTACATGTATCAACATTCAAAAATGACATAACACACGATTTAGAGAATAAAAACATTTAATCAACAATCTATACCATGAAAACAATCTCATGAAATGAGAAGGACAACAAGTCATGGTATATATAGTACAATAGCAAATTAGTCCAAATGATTGGAAATGAACAAATAAATATGAATGAAATGTAAATAAATATCTCAATCAGTTTACTTACAATCCACGCAATTTCTTAAACTAATCCGACCTCCCAACACCTCGTATCACGTATCTGAACTCCTAAAACTCTTCCTTAGGTTCATGATATCAAACTATGCCAAATAAATCGGGTTTAGGTCAGATCAAATAGATTTAGGAACCTTAACCCAAAACAACCCCTTAAGACTAAACAACATTGGAATTTTAGTCCTGTATTGTAGTGCGATTTTAGGCATGAAATTGTCCAAATCTCAAAATATTCCCTTTGTAGAAAGTTTTTGGTCTCAATCTTAACTTTCTGAAAAGGTTTGGTTAGCATTATTTCGATTTAAAACGAAAGAGATATCGCAATTTTACTAAAAACGGTTCAAGTTGGAACCTAATCTGACCAGCAGGCTTAGAAAATTCATTTCTTCCAATCTATAGATTCAAAATTCGTGATTTTTTATCACAATCTTTATTGATCATCAAAGTAGGTTATACTAAGATTTAAACGAACCTATTCGCAAGTTAATCGGACCCCATTTGATGTCTTAAATCAATGCCTCAACATGCCTACTAAAAACAATTAAAAGAAATGACAGTGCAGTCCTAGTTTTTAGCCTCTTTTCTAGCCTTTAAAACACTATCAAACATTCTCAAAACCAAAATCTGATTTACATGAGTTAAGTTTGATATATGAACACGAAAACCCATAAAAGATTTCGCTCAAAAACCTTCATTCAATTGCCCGGATCATTACCTCAAAGTAGCCCAAAACTGGACTGCAGGACTAGTTCTACAAAATTAGTTTCTATGCAACCATTTTGACTCCAATTAACCCACGAAATTCCCACCAAATCTCAAGCCGATTCTCAAAGAGTAAGATTGATATACAAACATAAAAATCCATTGAAAATTTTACCTAAAACATATTATTTAATTAATCAAAATCGAACCCCAAAATCACTAAAAATGTAACAACAACATATGAAAACATAGACTATTTTACTAAGATTACTTTAAACCCATGAAACCTATCCAAAACCACCCAAAACTGATTATAAACACTACTTTACATTGAAACCCCTTAATCCCCATCGAATTCATCCAACAACAGCCCCTAATTTCATTATCAAACAAGATATTTGAATCCAAAACTCAACTCAACAGTTCACCTCTGTCTAATGACCGATTTCCACTGCTCCTTCATCGTCCACTATTTCATCATCATCACAGTCAAGGGAGTGCACGAAAATGAGAGAAAGTGAGCTTGAGGGAGAGGTTTCACCAAGAGAGATGACCTTTGCTCATCATCACTACAAACCAAAAACAATATCACCAACGATTTCTCCTTCCTCTGTCTTTCAGACTGTCCATCGTGTTCACCTTCTTCATCGTGAGAGAGCTGAACCGAGATAGAGAGCTATGAGCTTGGATGGGCTGAGATAGAGAAGGAACCGTGAAAACAGAGGCGAGATTGAGAGAGAGAGAGAGAGAGAGAGAGAGAGAGAGAGAGAGAGACTGTACAACAAGAGGGATGGAGGGTTGTGGAAGAGAGGAGGGGAGGCACGGTTTGAGGGAAGAAGATGAAACCGAATTGAGGGAGGGGAGGGTTTAATTGAAAATCTCAAACCCCTTTTTTTTGGTTTGTTACCAAATTACAAATTTACCCTTAAAACTTATCCTTTGTCTTTTAAAACCAAATTCCCTCTATGGTAATTTGTCATTTTCCTTTTTTATTTTCGTGATTATCATCAATTTTAAATCCGAATTAAACCCCAAAAAATATTTCAATTTCGTCAAAAAATTAGAAAATATTCCCAACGCACTCCGAAACACGCAAACATCGCATCTAAATATTAATCCAACTTTGTTTCGCGACTGATAGAGTATATTACACCAATTATTCACACGGCACACAAATAATATTGAAACTTATGATCTCCAGTCCGTAAATTGTGGGTCCCACTTCGGATACTTTAATTCCAATGAAAATCTGAAATCACTTAATTAGACTGCTTTGTCAAGCTTATGAAATTCTCGGATTTCACAAATTTTTCCAATTAATTTAAAATTTTGTCCTCGAAATTAAGACTTACAAGTTAACGGAGTTAAAAGAGAGATGAGAAAATGATCCTTCATATATGTGACGGCCCCAATTTTCCACAAACTGGGCCCTGCCCGGCCTAAGCCCACATGGACCCCCGAGCCAGTCTCGCAAGGTCAACGCAGACCTAGTCAGCTTTCCAATCCATCATTATCAGTAAATTCAAAAGTTTTAAGTTGAGTTATTAATATGTTTCAAGTTTTACAATTTAGCGGAAGCAATTACTTAAATAACTCAACAATAATATCAAGGAGTTAGGCAAGGACTTTTTGCCTGATCAGTACATTTAGGGATAAAATTTATTAACCCAACACACCCACCAAATTTTTTTCAAAAGTAACAGACTTTTGGCCACGTCACTGCCACATCACGCGGGAGGTGGCGTTGTGAAACAAAAACGTGACCCAAGGTCACGTTTTCGTTTTGTTCTAAACTGAAAACGTGACCTTGGGTCACGTTTTCCTTTTTTTTTACTTATTTGAACTAAAATCGTGACCCGAGGTCACGATTTCCACTCAACTAAAATACTAACAGATCGAACATCTCCACTGTTGCTTCAACTCCACTACAATTTCGTTTTGACTGAAAACGTGACCTTGGGTCACGTTTTCCTTTTTTTTTATTTGAAGAGAAATCGTGACCCGAGGTCACGATTTCCACTCAACTTAAATTAACAGATCGAACATCTCCTTCAACTCCACTGCACGACCCGAGCTTCTCCGATCGTCTCCACTGTTGCTATTCCATCTTCTCTCCATCTTCAAGTCCAAATCGTCTCCACTGTTGTTTCGGAGGAGGTCAATCAATCAATCGACCGAATACAACTCTGTAAGATCAACTTGTTTGGGGATTTTGTTTTTTTAGGGTTCTTGTGGTTCTTGTACTGTTGGTTTTTTTTATTTTCTTTTTTTTTTTTTTTTGGGCATGTGTAGTCAACTCCACTTAACACTTTCTAGGATTTAACAATGAATGAAAAGTAAGTAGGCCTTAATTAGAGTTAGGAGTTACTTGATCGAATTTACTAGAAAGGAATTTAAGGGGTCACTATGAAGTTCGATTGTTGTGTATGGGGATTAATAAAAAGGTTAGTTAAAGTCCCACCATTAAATCAAATTGATTTGGATCCCTCCTACTAATCCCATGTCACATGCAACCTTTAGACTGCAATATTGTAATCAAATGGAAGATTCAATTCTTAGTATTTGGAAAGTTGGATTTTTTATGTGGAATAACTATTTATTATTAAGGTCACAACTCACAAGTTTTGAAGAGAATTTCATACATTTATGAAAAGACTATAAGCAAATTAAAAGTATATTTGTCTAGCTGATAATGAGACCTAAAAAAAATACTTATATAATGATTGGTATAAAGATTTGTTTGAGTGGAATTTAGTTATTTTTTGTTGGTCCGTGTACTCAAACATGCGAGCTTCTTCTTGATTATTCAAGATTTGACTAATGTTGGAGCCATAATGGACATTATTTTCAATATCAATTTTTCTTTACACCTAATCATGTTTAAGAGACATCTAATTCCTCATCACTAAACCATTATATTTGTGAATTATCGCATAAACTTTTCATGAATAAATAAATAAGTTAGAAATAGTCTACACTATCCCTCCTACTGGTAAAGAAATAATATCAGTTGAAGTTGTATTGAAAAAAACTTATTATATATTATCAATTTTCATTGTATAAAGTAAAGAAATAGCTTAATGAAGTACTTAAAGTAAACTTTTTGTGTACCAAACAAAATGACAAATCCACCCTAAAAGGCTAAGTAGAGAAGTTTACCAAGTATTACCTCAATATAGTGGTTATAACATACTAGCTACGAAGCCAAACTTTCCAACATTCATATTAATTGTTGCTATTGTTGAATGCTCCTTTAGTACAATTACTCGGACTAATCAAGACCAACTTTTTATATTTGTGCTAAGTGGGTGTATTAATTATCACTTCTATTGATTAACAATTATATTTTACATATATAGATTCAACAATGGTTGATCGAAGAGTAACTTTGGTGTGCTATATGAATGGTGTCATGGTTGATGGACCATCAAGGATTTCGTATACGAAACCGCTTATTCGACACCTCAGATCGAAGATGGGTTTAGGGTACGAGGAACTTGTGAGTTTTATCTGTAATTCATTGGAGATAGACAATGAAAAAATGATATTAAACATGACATATCGATATCCCGTGTAAATTGAAACTGGAACGTACAACTATCTCCATTTGCGAATAGTTGATGAATCGACTCTGAAAGATGCTTGGGAGATTGTGGCAGAATTTCCACCACCAAATTGCATGGAGCTATTTTTAGATTTAGTTCCGAGGCAGTCATATACTAGTTCCAATTGTAATATATTGGTAAGTGGAGAAGGACCTAGTACTCAACCAATTTTTGAACATCATCATTGTGCATCTCCTTTGATGACCGCAAATCCCGAAATGGACGAGGATGCTCGTTTCTGTGATGATATGAATACTGAGGAAGATGATGACTATTGTGGTAGTGACGGAGATACTAGTGAAGAGAGTAGCGATGATGATGTAGATGATGCAGGGGTTGATGCACATCATGTTGATGATGACATGATTCGATATACATTAAGTCGTGTCAGAGCCGATGATGGCTCATTATCTTGTCCTCCAATTTCGAACGAATATGGGGACGATGATTTTTTCGATGAAGAGGCTGCTGGAATTGATGGTGCGCACGTGGGTGTAGGTGAATTTGTCGTACCTTCATCTCGTATTTATGGAATTGAGTAGTGAGGCAATGCAACCCATCCATGAGAATGCAATGATCCCTTCTAGGTCATTATGGAATGAGGCATCGAATTTGAGAAAGACATGCGGTTCATGTGTAAAGTAGATATCCAGCATGCCGTGAAATTGTATAGCATCAAAGGACACATGCGATTTGTGGTAACTCATTCTACACCTAATGTATGAATTGTTCGATGTAAGAAATATTTAGATGGATGTACTTGGAGGTTGCGATGTTCGAGAAGAAAATCTCATGGAATGTTTGAGATCAGTAAATATGCAGGACCACATACATGTATTTACGCTAAACTGTCCAAGGATCATGCTCATTTGGACTGCACCGTTATATGTCGTGAAGTAGAAAATGTGGTGAGGAGATCCGTCCATCTCAGTGTCAGTGTTTCATCAGATTATCAAAGACAAATTCAGTTATGATGTTCATTATAAAAAAGTTTGGTTGGGGAAGAAGAAAGCAATTGTTAAAGTCTTTGGAGATTGAGAAGAATCGTATAAAATGTTGCCGCGGTGGATGGCCGCTCTTCAAGAAAGCAATCCAGGGACACGTGTGGAATGGAGGCATGGCGAGCCTAATGCCAACAATGAGGTTGTATTCAAATGGATTTTTTGGGCATTCGCACCTTCTATTGCAGGGCTTTAGACATTGCGGACCAATTATACAAATTGATGGCACATTCTTGTATGGAAAATACAAACGAAAACTCTTAATAGCCACTTGTTGTTGATAGTAATAGTCATGTATTTCCTTTAGCATTTGCCATTGTTGATGAGGAAAGTCAAGACAAATGTGGATGGTTTATGGCTTGTTTGTGACATCATGTGACTGATAGGGATGATATACGTGTCATTTCGATCGACACCCTGGTATATTGTTGGCAATGAACAATCCTCAAAATGGATGGACCCATGAAAGAGCTCAACACAGATTTTGCCTCCATCACATATGCAAGATAATTTCAACATGAGATTTGGGAGCAAAGAATTAAAGGATATGGTGTACTTAGCTAGGTGCCAGCACAACATCAACCGCGGAAATTTAAGGCATCCATGAAAGAACTTCAACAAATGAATGCGAAATGTATTGCGTGGTTTAATTACCTTGATCGAGCACAATGGACTAACGCATACGAAAATGATATCGATACGGATGGATGACTACAAATCTAGCGGGTATTCATTGTGTCTATATTTTGTTACTATTATTTATTTAATGTGTTTGATTTATTACGTTTAGAAGCTAATACATATATGGATTTTTTTTGTCACAAATGTAGAATGCTTTAACGGGGTCCTTAAAGGCGCGCGATTTTACTCCGTCACCGCTTTAGTGCAACCGACATTTTATCGTGTCATGACGTACTTTAACAAAAACACGATGAAATAGGTGCGAAATTTCAGGAAAGGGCGAAATGTACACAAGGTATGCGCATCGAATAAGTTGTCGCATTGGGGAAAGGCGATGGATGACACAATGTTACATTAGTGAATCGTGAGAATGGTACATTTGAAGTCATCACCGCACCACGTGGCTATCATTTGAGAAAAGGGTCTAACAAGCAAGTGGTGAAATTGGAGGCTCGTAGATGCACTTGTATGAAGTGGCGGTGTTTTGACATTCCATATTCCCATGTTCAAGCAATTTGCGCCGGTGTTGTCATAGATCACTTGTCGGACATTGAGTCATACTACGATTGTCGTGTACAGTACAATGTTGTTATGATGCGAATTTCCAACCCATTCCTCACGAAGATTATTGGCCTAACGCTAGAGTTCCACACAAGTTGCCGGTTAATCCATCTCGAAAGTGAGTCAAAAAAGGTCGTCCTCAAACAAGACGTTTGCGCCGAGATGGATTGGAGAGGCAATCGAAACAACCACGTCATATGCGGCAAATGAGAAAAGGAATGGAGAGAAACCCCAACAACGCTGCGATGTAGTAAGTGTAAGCGGGATGGACACAATAGACGCACTTGCTCTCGTCGTCGCAAGAACAACCGCCTAATGCTTCATAGTGAAAGGCACTTTCGAGTCTTATGTTTCGCATCCACTTATATTTTCCTTGTATTTGATCACTTTCTTATGACTTTGTGGTACATAAACTTAGTTTCAATTAAACCATGTTTTCATATTATTCACACACTTTTGTTTTAACTTTAGTGTTTTTTTATTGGAATGTATCGCTACTTGTATTGTTTCTTCATTGGTTTATGGAATTAATGACAACATTGTTAATGATTTGGGGTTCAAGCGCGATATGGATCCCGGCCCTATAGATGATTTGGTGTTGACTATGCAAGCTCTACATAGATCTACTCGCGTTTGGAATGGACCTAGTAGTACTTCTTTTCTTTGTTTGCATGATTTTATAGCTTCGTAGCTACATTTTAACTAATGTAACTTAAATCTCGTTTTCCTAGGAGCCTGGTATATTGACTATCAGGCGTAATTCAGCTGCACTACATCGATTGCAAAATTACTGATAAACTAACTAGTTAGTGACAAATTGCAAAATTAGCTAATATGCTAATTGAGTATGCTAGTACCTGATAGAACTTCTACGCTTTCGATATTATCTAGTGAGCATTCGGAACACTCAGTTTATCGAGCAATGGCGATCACGACTTCCTCTTTTTAAGCTGGAAAACGTGACTTCTTTGAATTCTCACGTTTTCCAGTGACCAAACCAAACACCTGAGGTGGCGGGTGATGTGGCGATGGCGTGGCCAAAAGCGTGTTAGTTTGGAAAATATTTATGTGGGTGTGTTGGGTTGATAAATATTATTCCTAAATGTGCTAATCAAGGAAAAAATCCAGTTAGCCAACCTAATTGTGGAACCCAGCATAAATATATCACCATCGGAGGAGAGTACATAAAAGATATACAAAAAAATTCACCTAGCTATGGAGCTTTCCCTTTGCTACTCGTCTGCGACTCTGCACTCACCAAACACGAGATTGACGAGCCTGTAAGTAAAATCCAAAGATAATCGAACAAGTAATCCAAGATAAAATGAAACAGTCTAAAAGTCATGCGGATAGAAAGAAAGCTATTATGAAATGCATGATAATGAGACTGTAAAAAACAATGGAAGTACAACGAGAATTAAGTGTCAAAGGAAACAATATAGAGAGGTGCCCAAGTAGTTCAAGACCACCGAATGCGGGTGCCACAGGGTTGGGGTCACAGAGTCGTGGCAACGCCAAGCAGACTCGGTCATAGGATGCGGCATCGCCGTACCTAGAATGTCGTGAATGAGGGATATCAACGGTGCCCCGGATAAAACACATCTCATTCCGACCACTCAAGTGACTCGAGGTCATGGCCCCGGTTGCAAGCAAACCGAAACCACTCCAATCGAGACACGAGTATGACTCACTTGGCCCTCGGACACTCATAAGTCGTTGGGAATTCCAAGAAGGGGACATGGTTCAACATCAAACAAAAATGCAAGCTCAATGAACTACTGTACATTTCCTAACTAGTTTTACTTACAGTTTCCGCGAACAATCCAATTCGTCCTTAAAACGTCTGCTCACACCTCGATTTACACACCCGACACCTGACTCCTACGTCCCTGGTGTCCATTTAAACATTTTATGCCTATTTTACGAAGTCAGTCAAATCACAACCAAATTACGTAACATACAACTCACCATGGTCTTCCAACCTCATTTGAATCCCTCGCGTCGTCGAACTTCGTCGAATCGCACCCCTCGTCGAGGATCGATCGGTCGACAACACGCCATCGCAGCAAGCAGCTTGCTCCGCGCCGCTTGCCGCCGCCGGAGTCACCGTTGGTCCGGTCGCCGCCGCTGCCTCGCAGCTGCAGTGCAGCGCCGTCGGCCGCTGTTGCTGCCGTTGTCTCTCCGTACCGCGCCACCTCCTGGCGCGGAACCGCCGTCTGCTGCCCACGCCGGCTCGCTCTCGTCAGCTCTCCGCGCCGCGCCGTCATCAGTCGCGTTGCTGGTCCGTGCTCACTGGTCTGCGTCGTCGCTGCCGCGACTGCTCGCCTGGTCGGCTCCGATCTCGCCGGAGCTGCTGTCCGCGAGCTCTTCGCCCTGCCGCTGCTGCTGGTCCGCGACATCCGCGTGGCTGCACCGCGCTGCTGGCGATCTTGCCACCCGCTGTCGGTCGTCTCCCACCGACGAGCAGCGTCGTCGTCCGACCAGCCTCCACGAACCGCTGCTGGGACACCGATCTCCATCTCTCTCCCTCCCCACCGTCTTCTCTCCATCTCTCTGGTTCTCTATCTTTCTCTCTCCTCTTCTCTCTCTTTCCTTCTTTTTCTCTCTTCTTTTCTTTTCTCTCTTATCCGATCACTCTCTTTTTGAGGAGAAACCAAATGTCCTCGAGATTCGTGCAGAGCGGAACTCGAGGCACATAAAAAACATATATATTCAATTGTTTTCCTTAAAAATTGGGCAGCACGCATCTTGAGGTACTACAAATATGCACACCACTTCACCTCATTTCACATTCTCGACACTCGTGCCACACGCATCCCGAGGCGCATCCAATGTACATTTTCCCTTTTATTTTTAATGTGACCACATAGCCACTATAGCCACATTAAGGCGCTACCTCGTTCCCACGTCGGCACGCGACTCGAGGCGCGTCCCCGTTTGTGTTTCGGCTCACCAAATTCCCTGCATATACCACAATTAGCATTATACTCTCAAATTGAATCTTACATACACACATCACATAAAAATATCATACCTCGATATCTCCACCTGAGATTCGGACATACGCATTTCGACAAGTGGGTCCCACATACGACCATGACCTGACACGTGGCACAAGGCAAATTTTCGGGCCGTTACAATATACAACTTTTTTAATCCCTGTAGAAACCATTTCCAAGGTGAAATCGTTAAGCAGACCCAATCACTTTTGTCGTATCAACAACTCGATGGTGGAGATCATAAACACTTCAACTTTTCATTTCAAAATCTTTGATTTAATGAAAAGCTATTTCCGTTAATGTGTCAATTTTGACATTTGGTGAATTACTGACGAGTTAACCAATCAATTTTGTGGAATATTCGATAAACCTTGATGTACGTCTTGAATCCCATTCAAGAATCAATATTTAAGAAGATCTAACCTATCTTGTTTTTCAATTAAACCATTTTCATTCTTAACTGATAAAAAATCCACATACCACCGATAATTTTTTCCATATCCACCAAAATCTGGTATACACATACCAGTTGACTTTCTCATCATTGATCATTTTTTTTATTTGAATTGTTAGCCGATCAATTTTTAGACTATCATTAGTCTAAACATTTATATAATGATGCAAATAATAATTGAGCACGACATTAAATGCTAAGTAGAGTCGCGTGTCTATCTGATCCATTACCATTCCAGTGTTTCTCAACAGAAACCTGGGATTTCACAAGTTATCTCATGATTATAGATCTCTAATACATTTTTCATCCCATGACAAGAGATCTCAAATTACAATCCGATCATGAAGTGAAACCTGACACACATGCAACTCTCGCTCATTCTCTAAATGTCTACTCATAATATCATTTAGGTTGTGAACAAGAAAGCAATTACTAATTCCAACTCGTCAGCCAATTCACTTAACTTTTCATTTGACTGACTAGAAAATTAACGACTATTCTAACTTTGTCAAACGAATATCTATTTATGAGTTCACAATGAACTTCATTAACTACTAATCACTTTCATATTGGTTTGATAACTTCTCCGATTTTCATTATTTCTCCAATTTCTGAGATTTCATATCATCTCAATCATTATTGTTCACCAAACTTCTCTCATTACCTGAATAGAGACAATTATCCTTAAGTTAAGTAGACATATGTTTCTAAACGGAGATGTCGACATATTCTAGGATTATACTCTCATGGTGTAACTTTTAACTTATATCTCATACAACTTATAAATATGTTATCTCTTTTCCATTTCTATTCAATATATATTTCTAACTTTTCTCAATTTACAGTGGAAGAACATTCAGTTCTTCAAATATATCAAATCAAATATATTCAGCATTTTCAACAAATAAGAATAATACTTACTAACCGAGCTGTAAATTGTACATCTCTTTTCAATTCATTTATATTTTCACCGTCATACATGTATCTTACATCAACTCTAATTTCAAATCACTTATTGCTTTAAATTTCAACACTAACTAATCACGTGGTGTAGCACAACATTTGAACCAATATACAATATATTTACTGATATCAGATGTATACTACTTTGGTTTCAAACTTTCAACATTTGGAGTTTGATTCCTTGTAAAATCCTGGTGAAGATATGTTAAGTTCCTTCAAACTTATAGTTTGATATTCTAAGTCTTATCGGTTTTGTTCACCTGAAATTTCCATTCCTCATACTTATGTGAGAATTTATTAACTATTTTATTTACCTATACTTAAGCTTCCAATTGACTCTAACGAAACTTCATAGACTTTTTTATATCGAACATTACCAATTCATTCGATTATTCAAATACAAGTGGGCACCACACAAGTCTTCTACGCTGTGAATGAATCGTGATTACGATATAGAGTCTACTCTATTCCATTTTTGTCAATCTTATCTATTCTCACATCGAACTCACTTATTTGCTCCTTTTTTCAAACTTATCATGACTTTCACTCAACAATCAGGCCACTTACAGCTATTTAATCTTGACTGACAAAGGCAATTTATATCTCTTCTCTTTCGGAGAATATAGCTAAGGATGGTGCGACTTCTTATGATCTCTTAATCAATTGAAGTCTTCCTTCGCTATTTTTTATTCAAAATAGAGGAATTTTACGACTCAAACAGTTTTACTATTTGTTATTGTCTTAAGTTGTTTCCATTAGTCTCATATTTCTCGACTTTTCTTTTTCTTAATAAAAATTGGTACTATTCAAGAGACTGTGTAAGATAACTTTGTATATTACTGTTCATCAAAATACTTTTGATGAATTCATTCATCCATTGTTATTCAACTGAACAACAACAACAACATAGCCTTAGTCTCGACTTAATTGGGGTCGGCTACATGGATCAAACTTTTCCATTGTGCTCGATTAAGTTCTCACTACACTCAGACTATGCAGCGTGTCGCTAGGTGGGAATGCCCCAACGTTTATATGTATTTGATCCATTTTATGAAAAGTGACATAAGTTTTATGATGGCTGTCAACCAATCGCAACCATCCTCCATTTTCCAATAATGAAAAATTGGCTTGAGGCCTCCTACCCCCACTTTTCGGGTATGAAAAATAAGTTCGTGACCTCCTTTACCCATTTTCGATATGAAAAATGGGTGTCAGAGTCCTCCTTTATCCGGACTTGGGACCAACTATGTTATTTCAATCCTTGATTAAATTAACGACTAACCAGACTTTTAAAAGATGTTATTTCAATCCTTTAATTCTTATAAATGGAAATTCTCACAATATAGTAGCTCATACTAACGTCCTATACAAATCACTTACTGATTCTCAATCAGTACGTCTATATCTTCATTTATTTTATTTTTTTTAAGTTGTAGTAATAGACATCATAACTTAATTTGATTAGAAGTGACTATTAGGTACTTTGAAACTCAAAACATAATCACTTGTGTTGATTTTTAATAACTAATCCAAACTATTATTAGACCACTTCCCAATACCTTAACTTCTTATACGTTGATCTTATCACTATACCTTTCATTTTCAAGTTAGAGATTTTATTCATTTTATTAGATCTTTGTTTCAAAACATAGAAGTTGTTTGATTGTTTTAGACCATGGTTCTATTCTCAATTTCATTTTGTTTTTTGTTAAGGAAAGGAGAAAATACTTTGCTTCAAAGTATTTTATTTTAGTAGAAACTGACTTTAGACAACTTGACAGATCCAATCACAATCCCATTGTGATATTCAAGTCAAAACTCGATTTGTCTAATCAATTTCTATTTTCCAAAGCTCTTGTCTCATTTTTCTTTTATTGGGACTATTTCAAAAGCAACTCTCAATTGGTTGTGAGTTCCGCCGATACTTTGTAAAATAAGTTTTCTCAAGTTACTAATTTAACCGTACTAACCTCATTCTAAAACTCAAGAAATTACATATCTTGTGCTTCCCACAAGTCTCAATTTCATTTCAAGTTTTCCAAACGATTCTCAATCGTTTGAGACTTAATTTGAATCATTTCATAGTTTTTTCCTTAGCGTTTCACAATTGTAATAGTTCGATACTTTCAATTTTAAATGACTTCATGTTCAGTACTTATGTACCTGAATCATTTGAACTTCCCTTTCAACCAATTTCTTATTGGTTTTATAACTGATAACTTTTCTCAGTCATATTGGTACCATACTATTTACAATAGTCTTAAGAACTTAGACTTCTCGAGTCTATTTCACTTATAATCACACTTAGTTTCATTTAACAAGTCTATTCTCTTTTTATTTGTCTGTTATTAATTGCACTCGTCATATCTTGCGAGTTAAATATTGAACAGACAATAAGAATAAACTTCTTATCGTATATCTAACGATAATACATAATATACAACAAACATATCATAATAACAATAAATCCCCACTCACACTCACTTCCCAACTTATCACAACATCATTACTGAACCTTTTTCCTTAAGACCATCACTTAGGTTCATGTAACTTAATATAATCCAAGAGCCTTAACCCGACTTCCCAATTGACTCATTCCTAAACTCAACATTATTATCATTTCTTACATTTCCTTGTTTGAGTTTAACTATAGCTCTGATACCAACTCAGTCAGGCACAGTCTCACTAAGTACTGACTTAGCCTAATTACCCAAATTAGACACCTAAACAACACAATCAATTATACACCTTAAAACACTTTTCATTTTAATACTTAATAACGCTCCAAAACTAAATTCATATCCTCAATAGAACTCAATTCAAAATTAGTTCAAATGGAGCAAATTAGGAAATCATAAAGTATTGTCCATATTGGCACCCAAAACCTAATAGACAGCGGAATGGAAAGAGAACTAAAAAGACTCACAACTCCCCGCAGTTCATAATATGATATCAATATGGAATTACAAACTGAACTATAACTAATAAACCTTAATTACACATCTCAACCTCAAACTGAAACTAAAATCGTTTCAAAGCCTCAAATATACAAAACTAAACTATTTAAATCTCATTCAACACAATTCATTAGTTTCTCAAACTGTTTCTCAAGTGATTCACGTCCTACACTCACCCTGAAAACCCAAAACATGATAATATAAATAATCATTACATACAAAGGGAAAAGAGATCCTCAACAGAAGTCCACTAGCTTCCTCTTTCCCTTTTGGTCTTCCTTGACTTTAGAACTTGACAAAGCTATTTCGAGAACACTAAATAACAGTGTGCACAAATTAAACAGTGTCATATAAGTAAACATCTACCTTGCTTCATATAACAGGTAACAACAAGAGATAATATGAGTATTGCACGATAAACGAAATAATGAAATAGATATACAACATAAACCCCCATTTCTTGTTAAGCTCATAACAAGCGGGCCCTCTCACGATGAACCTAGAACAGTACTACGAGTCAATGCATGCTACCCCGGAGTCGACATTACCCGCCTTAGACGCCTGCAGTACGTCTAGTCTGGAGTGGAGCACCTCACACTCTTACGACCCAAAGTAGGGGCAACTCTATATGGATGCCATGAATGAATGATCAAGAGTTTCACTCCCTCACCATGCAAAATATAAACCATATTACTGTAAAAAGCAAGAAATAGTGTTGGCTTACAGTTCAACCAACTAAAAGTTGGTCACAAAGCCTCACACAACGTTCCCCCGACTTTTCACGTACTACAACAAGTCCTATTAAATCACAAATTCAAATTTTAAGAGTTACAACTCTATTTGATCATCAATCAATACCATTCACTTTATTAACTAATTAATTTAGTTCATTGGTTTTGGTCATTTTCACAACTATGTTTCACCAACTTAAAAGTTGTACCAAGGTAGGAGCTTAGGTTTTATTCAAAATAGGATATATAGGGATTCTAAAAAGTCCAACCTTAGTTCATTTGGATAACAACTACCCATTTAAATCATTACGCAAAGTTGTTAAGTCGCAACTGTCATAATTTGACAGTTTTGAACCATAATAACATGCTATGTTCTACCTTGTTTTTCATTGATCAAACAAATTCCAATGACCACAATCTTTATTGATCATCAAAGTAGGTTATACTAAGATTCAAACGAGCCTATTCGCAAGTTAATCAAGCCCCATTTGATGTCTTAAATCAATGTCTCAACATGCCTACTCAAAACAGTTAAAACAAATGAAAGTGCAGTCCTAGTTTTTAGCCTCTTTTCCGGCCTTTAAAACACTATCAAATCTTCTCCAAATCAAAATCTGATTTATAGGGGTTAAGTTTGATATATAAATGCAAAGACCCATAAAAGATTTCGCTCAAAAACCTTCGTTTGATTGCCCGGATTATTACCTCAAAGTAGCAAAAAAACTAGGCTGCAGACTAGTTCTACAAAACTAGTTTTTATGCAACCATTTTGACTCCAATTAACCCACTTAACTCCCACCAAACCTCAAGCCGATTTTCAAAAATTAAGATTGATATACAAATCCATCAAAAATTTTACCTAAAACTTATCATTTAATTAATCAAAATCGAACCCCAAAATCACTAAAAATGTAACAACATATTAAAACATATATTGTGTTACTAAAATTACTTTAAACCCATGAAATCTATCCAAAACCACCAAAAATTGATTATAAACACTACTTCACATTGAAACCCCTTAATCCCCATCGAATTCTCCCAACAACAGCCCCTAATTTCATTATCAAACAAGATATTGGAATCCAAAACTCACCTCAACAGCTCACCTCTGTCTAATGACCGATTTCCACTGCTCCTTCATCGTCCACTGTTTCATCATCATCACAGTCAAGGGAGAGCACGAAAATGAGAGAAAGTGAGCTTGAGGGAGAGGTTTCACCAAGAGAGATGACCTTTGCTCATCATCACTACAAACCAATAACAACATCATCAACGATTTCTCCTTCCTCTATCTTTCACACTGTCCATCGTGTTCACCTTCTTCATCGTGAGAAAGCTGAACCGAGAGAGAGAGAGCTATGAGCTTGGATGGACTGAGATATAAAAGGAACCGTGAAAACAGAGGCGAGATTTTGAGAGAGAGAGAGAGAGACTGTACAACGAAAGAGATGGAAGGTCGAGGAAGAGCGGAAGTAAAGCACTGTTCGAGTGAAGAAGATGAAACCGAATTGAAGGTGGGGAGGTTTTAATTAAAAATCTCAAACCCTTGATGGCCTGTTAGCTACATGGTCTTAAGTCGGATTAGTCACACTGGACCGGCTAATTCGGTGTTCGCTTGGCGGATTAACTAGTCCACGAGATTATTTAATACCCAATACAGGTGACTAAACTAAACCATGCTTTTTGGGCTCCTTAGTTCAGATGGTGGGAGTCTGCTTGTGATAAAAATACCCCTCACTTAACTCAATACACACAAAAGATCCTTTTGTCTTGGCCTACGAATCCTTCTTCGCCTACATCCTTATTTTTTGCAATGGCCAGCGGCCTATTCGTGCATCTTGTTCTTGAGATGCTGGCGCTCTTCGGGAAGCGCGACGATGTAGGAGAATATAAGGCCGCCATATCAGATGTGGAAAAGAGGGTCGGGGTAGTTGGTGAGGATATATTTGCGGTGGTACTTGTCCATGCTCACTTTCTTGGTGAGAAACAATAATTCGATTTGGGAATAATCCATTTCATTAATCTCTTCCTTTCAAGTGTTTGGTGTTTTTTTTTTCTTTTTTTCTTTGAAAACTCAACTCCAGTGGCCAAAAACGCGAAGATTGAATGGATATGTGCTCTGTTTTTGCGAGATTTCACTAAAAAACAATTGATTTTGCGTGTGGGTATTCTAGCTTTGATTCCGATGTATCGATTTCACTCAACATAACAAGAGCAAATCCTTCAAGAATCACTACTGTTTGATTGAGAGAATTGGTGGTGGAGCAAGAGTAAGAGCTCTGCACTCATCGTCATCTTTAACAGAGTCATCGAAAGAGATCGAGATTGCTAGCTCGAGAGGGAGTAAAAGTAATGGTGGGTGGCTAGATTTCTATGAGTACTTGAGGTCTTTGTATAAGATTGCTCACAGAGCTCACTTACTTGATGCAGTTGGGACTTTCGTGCAGGCGCAATCAATGGAGAAGTGTTGATTTGGGTGTATAGAAGAAGGGGTAAGTTGGTCATTTCACCATCACAAAAAACATGTTATCCCTATGTTAAGACACTCAACCGAACAAGTGATCAACTTGAGACTAAGTAGTTAATCCAAGTTACAATCCTTCGTATAGTTGGATTTGTGAACCGAATAGGCCATTAAGGTTTTATTTGGTTTATTACCAAATTACAAATTTACCCTTTAAACTTATCCTTTGTCTTTTAAAACCAAATGCCCTCTATGGTCATTTGTAATTTTCCTTTTTATTTTCATGTTTATCCTCATTTTTAAACCTAAATTATATCCTAAAAAATATTCCGATTTTGTCAAAAAATTGAAAAATATTCCCAACGCGCTCCAAAACACGTGAACATCGCATCTAAACACTAATCCAACTTTGTTTTGTGACGGATAAAGTATATTACATCAATTATTCACACGAGACACAAAAATAATACTTAAACTTATGATCTCCGGTCCGTAAAGCGTGCGTCCTACCTTAGATACTTTAATTCCAATAAAAATATGAAATTACTTAATTAAACTGCCTTATCAAGCTTATGAAATTCTCAGATTTCACATCTACCCTCTGAAAATGGCCAAAAACCTGAATTGGTTAAATAGAGAGATGTGTACCTATGGTTGATGACTCTATTATTTGAGCTTTAACTCCTAAACACCAAATTCATCAAAACCTGGCTGATCTCCTCTGGAGCTTCTTCTTCTGCAAGTTTTTCTTCTCTCCTAAGCTTTGCAAATGAAATGAAATATTTGGTATGCATGTGTTGATCAATCAATCTTAGATATTAAGATAAGGTTGATTGGTTTGCAATTGATCATTATGTACATACGTATCTCGAGACTTATCTAATGGCTTACATCTTAACACATGTCCCACTAACTCTCCACTATCTCATGCTAACTAACATTAATATTAACTCAATTGGTCTCTTGATGTGCCAATATGTATCTCAAGAATCATCACATGGCTATAGTTTTAATTTGCTAACTTAGGTACATTTAATATAAAATCAATCATAGCCACATTAAAATTACTATTTAAGCTACACTAAACCACATTAACCTCAAATTAAGTTACCTCATCACTATCTACCTCGGTCCCATGTCAAGCACGCATCTCGAGACGCATCTCCACTCAGGTCTCGACACTTATACACAAGTAGGAGTGACTTAGTAGCTTATACATATACAATACATTAGGCATACATCACAAAAAATATAACATATACCTCAGCCACATTGCCTCGGTCAATGCACGTATCTCAATGCAGGTCCCACGTCATGGGTCACTAATCCTAATTAAGAGATTAAACTAGGATTTAGAAACTTGGGTCGTGACACCTATGCATAAATAGAAATTGTATCAATTTTTTTTTCATTGGTAATGAAAAATATATAGTATCTAGGTTGACAAGGTCGGTGGCTTATTTGTTTCCACTTTATTTCATCTCATGGTGGAAAAATCTCAACAAGTACTTCCCTCCTATGTGTTGAGTTAATACGTCTCATACCGTCTTAACTCCAATGATAAAATTTACAGTCAAGTTTTTATTTTTCTACCCAACAAGTGTCATTACACATATTCTCTTCTTTTGGATATAATTATAGCCTTTTGCAAATTTAGACGCCTCATTCCGTCTAAACGTACTAGTACTGTTTTTATATTCGGTTCCGATTATCCATCACACCAATGTCTAAATAACAATATAATATACATTCATCATTGTTTATACTGAATTGAAATCAATTTATAAATCTTTATATATATTATACCCTCAGCACCTAATATAATTTTTGAATGAGTTAATATATATATGTATATTTACGGGTGTGTTTTGAATATAATTTTCCTAGAGATACTTTATGAGAATATTTAATATAGTTGCACACTGACGAAATTTATTTATTTATATTTTTTCATGTGAGAGCAGCTCAAGTCTTAGTTGGACTACTTATACCTTCGATCTATTTTATATGGTATTTTGCAAAGTGAACTAATTCATAGGTTTTAATTTTTAAGTTGCTAATTATATATATATATATATTCTAACATATAACAGTGATTATGTCACAAAGAAAACTAAACATTCGTAATAATTTTGTGTAGTCCCCCGATTTGAGTTTCTCCAATACTAATTTGATGACTATTATACTTTAGTTGGTGTGGCCAAAACAAGGATAAGAAACTGGAAAGTAAGATGATAAGGAGTCAAATGATTGGTTGATCTAACTCATAAATGCATAAATGATCTTTGTCAAAAATTGGACATGGTGACTATTCTATATGAGTTGGATTGATTGCTAATTAAAATATTAATGACAAATAGTGCATGAATATAATATGCAGAACTTAAATATGTGGTGTAACAACATATGGAGTGAAAATAACTTATTTGATATGAACATGCAATGATAGAAATGTGGTATATATTTGGCTACGGAGGAAAGTAGAGCAGAAAATATCATGACCTATGTATGCAATGCATTAATTGAAATAGAAGACTGTAAATATGATTTACTTTAATTAGGTACGCCTTGTCGTTCCAAGAAAAACTTGACTGAAAAGGTATGATAGGCTAATTGACTACAATATTATTATTGGGTTAAGAAAAAGACTATGATACAAGTAAAGATGTGGGGTTTATTAGTGAGGTATAGACAAGTAGGTTTATGAGTTAAGGGCCAAAACACTCAAATTTTTTTTAATAGAAGGTAGGTTTGGTTGAGAGGCATAATGAGTTTGGCTACATTCTCTCTATTTTTTTCTACAGGAGAATGTATAACGGGGGAGGGGGTATTTATAGGTACCAAAAAGAGTTGTAGGCTATTAAATCTATGGGGTTGGTTGTAGATGTAATCATTCCTTCCCATGCTTATCTTAAAAAAGGTAAGTTTTAATTTTTGACAACTTGACATACTTTTCATGGCACATCATCTATGGGTTATTTTAGAAATGACGTGTAAGTTTGAAATCGTTGGTGTTGTTTATATGTCTCTTTTAAGGAAATAAAACAACTATCCTCGTATCATCTCATCATTCTTTTTTTTTCTTTTGCATGCATTTATTACTAACTACTCTTAAGTCATCTCATCATTCTTTTTTTGTTTTCTTGTGTATGCATTTATTACTAACTACTCACATATCATCTCATCATTCTTTTTTTGCATGCATTACTTGTCATTATTATGTATTTTCCCAAGTTATACAATGACTCTGATACCAAATTGTCACACCCCGATCTGGAAATACTCACAAGATCTGGATGGACTGCCCAATATCACGTATAACTGAGTATTGAAAAATACATAATAAAACTCATTTATTTATTTATTATAAAGATTTTACACTGTAGCTTAATATTACTTAACACGCTCACGCCCTCTAGGTCATTACTGTTATTTTACATGAAACAATATACATTATTTATTTTACACGGTCAACCACTGACCTGGTCTGAACCGCTCATTCTCCTTACTTAGCTGGGGTGGTACTTGAAATTGTTAGATTTAATAACCAGCAGCTCGATAATTCTCTAATTACATCCTGTTAATGCAGTATATATAGCAAAACAATAACAACGACAACATATATCACCAGCTGCAACTCTATCTGTTAGTAACCACACTGGTGGATCTCATAATTTTGCCTCAAGACTAGAATCTCACTAAGGTCATAAGTATCATCTAAGGTGTCCGTTGACACATGACCAAATTGGTGTAACATAACAACCACACTACTAGACTAAAAATATGCTCGTCGTCTTGAATCGCACATGTGAATAGTTAGGACAATGGTAAGGTAATAAGAGTGTCAATGTTAAAACACATATAATGAATTAGCAACATGTAATAAGAAAATCATCTTGTTTAATAGTTAACAAGAACTCTACAAAGCTTCCTTCTCCAATTAATAGCGAGAGAAACAAATATTATAATAAGGATGCATTAATGTTGAATCAGTCTTCCTCTTTATAGTGTTGAGAATGATTATAATAATCTTAAAATCGTTTTCTATCATAATGACAAGATAAATAATAATAAATATGTTAAATGTTGTTATTGATCATAATAATCAGATAATTATATGAAGAATTCGTTTAGTTATAACAAATTCGTTATGTTAATGAGTCGGTGTGAGTCATAATGTCAAGGAAGCTTCTTACTCATTTCCTAGAGATTAAAACGTCGTTTTCAATCATAAATTCTAAGATAAGGATTGAAGAACATTCTAATCTTTTCTTAACGAAGAATTTAAGATGTTACGGGTCGTTATAATGTCAGAGACACTTTTCCATTTTTTTACTGGTTATAAGGGTTTTATTTATGTTTTTTCGAAGTGTGAATTATTTTGGGGTGTCACAAATAGGGTCA
The DNA here is from genome assembly GCA_039657325.1 of Stephania cephalantha. Taxonomy (NCBI): domain Eukaryota; kingdom Viridiplantae; phylum Streptophyta; class Magnoliopsida; order Ranunculales; family Menispermaceae; genus Stephania; species Stephania cephalantha. The sequence continues at coordinate 7,230,270 of CM077573.1, read as the reverse complement.
TATTAGCGCGCTGGATAAATTACTAACCGCTGGGTAATCTGGCAGCATAAAAAATCTGCACTTTTTCAAAACAACTATAATACGTAGTAAATTATATCAGGAGCCTAGGGAAAAGTCTCGGAGTCCCAAGACGCATTTTGGGGTGTTGGGAGGTAGGTTAAGCTCATAATACATTGCGTGACTTGTAAGTAATCTTGTTGAGGTTCTTATTTACATTTCATTCTAATTATCTTCTATTTTACAGTCTATTTGACTTTGAAATAGATTGTATTCTGATATCATGAATTTGTTTCATATTCTACTCATTATATGAGTGCTTTATCATGATATTATTTGCTTATGGAACACTATACATTATTTATTTTACATGATCAACCACTGACCTGGTCTGAACTGCTCATTCTCCTTACTTAGCTGGGGTGGTACCAGAAATTGTTAGATTTAATGACCAGCCGCTCGATAATTCTCTAATTACATCCTCTTAATGCAATATATCTAGCAAAACAATAACAACAACATATATCACCAGCTGCAACTCTATTTGTTAGTAACCACACTGGTGGACCTCATAATTTTGCCTCAAGACTAGAATCTCACTAAGGTCATAAGTATCATCTAAGGTGTCCGTCGACACATGACCAAATTGGTGCAACATAACAACCACACTACTAGACTAAAATATGCTCGTCGGCTTGAATCGCACATGTGAATAGTTAGGACAATGGTAAGGTATTAAGAGCGTCATTGTTAAAACACATATAATGAATTAGCAACATGTAATAAGAAAATCATCTTATTTAATAGTTAACAAAAACTCTGCAAAGCTTCCTTCTCCAATTAATAACGAGAGAAACAAAGATTATAATAAGGATGCATTAATGTTGAATCAATCCTCCTATTTATAGTGTTGAGAATGATTAGAATAATCTTAAAGTCGTTTTTTGTCATAATGACAAGATAAATAATAATAAATCTGTTAAATATCGTTATCGATCATAATAATCAGATAAAGATGAATGATTCGTTTAGTTATAACAAATTCGTTATGTTAATAAGTCGTTGTCAGTCATAATGTCAAGGAAGCTTACTCATTTCCTAAAGATTAAAACGTCGTTTTCAATCATAAATTCTAAGATAAGGATCGAAGAACATTTTAATATTTTCTTAATGAAGAATTTAAGATGTTACAGGTCGTTATAATGTGAGAGACACTTTTCCATTTTTTACTGGTTATAAGGGTTTTATTTATGTTTTTTCGAGGTGTGAATTATTTTTGGGTGTCACAAATAGGGTCCTATTAGCGTGTTGGATAAATTACTAACTGTTGGGTACTCTGATAGCGTAAAAAATATGAACTTTTTCAAAACACACTCTAATACGTAGTAATTTATATCAGGAGCCTAGGGAAAAGTCTCGGGAGTCCGAATATGCATTTTGGGGTGTTGGGAGGTAGGTTAAGCTAGAAATACATTGCGTGACTAGTAAGTAATCTTGTTGAGGTTCTTATTTACATTTCATTCTAATTATCTTCTATTTTATAGTCAATTTGACTTTGAAATAGATTGTATTATGATATCATGAATTTGTTTCATATTCTACTCATTATATGAGTGTTTTATCATGATATCATTTGCTTATGGAAATCATTGACTCTATTCTCGTGTTTTATGTCTTACTTGCGGTTTTGATGAAAAATGTGATCGAGAATAGCATGCTATTAGGATTAGAGTAATGAGATTGAAGTATACATATGGACTTGTATTCTTTGAATGTTGATTTTGAAGCATATTGCCTTGTCTTGGAATCCCTAATGCTAGTCTTCCTTGAAACTATAAAGTAGTGGTAAAATTTAGGGTCCATTGCACGATTATGAGATGCGCGGCACACGAGGTCACATGACTACCGTGGATGTCGACACTCACCACTACACTTGCACATCACATGAGGTATGAAACCCGAGGTAAGCGGCAAGTATATATATACAGATGCTTTATTTACGCGTAGAGCTCAGCTCTGCCTTTGAGGATTGAGATATGGATGATTATGGAGTCGTAGAGCTCAGCTTCGACCTTTGACAGAGGTGTAGAGCGCAGCTCCACCCTAAGGTAGTGGAATAAAGGCCTAGTGATAGGACTCACGGCTAATAGAACCTAGATCAATACTACTTAGCCTATGTCAATCTCATATTGTTTAACAATGATATTTCCTAGCATATTTCTTTTTCATCACTTCTTCGCTATATTTATGCTTTTAAATACTAGTTGATTATGTTTGGAAATGTACATAAGAATCTCTAGGAGTCACTTTATTACATTGTACTCACCGTTCTTTTTATGACGGTGGGTGTAAATCCATCAAGCAGCAGGCCGGGCAAGGAGAAGATCAGCGACTACCTTTGAGCATTCAACGATTTTCTACTCCCCACTTGTGTAGGTCTCGACTTTTTATGTACTATTTACTTTATGTCTTTTCTGTACATTTTGGATTGTATATTGGGTTGAGCGTATAGTTCCCCGCCTTGAGACTTGGTTATCACATTTTTTCTCATCATTTTGATATTTATATGCATGTGATGTTGTTTCTTGGTTTCTACACTTAGGGTTTTTAACAATTTCTTCCGCATAATATTTAAGACTTCCGCTATAACTTTTTAACTGTACGATTTTTAATGTACTCTAAAATTCAATAATAATGTGACATGTGTATTACTTATCCTAAACGTGTTTAACAAGAAGAATAGGATAAAAAAGTGACTAATACGTAGTTAAGTCATACGGGTTGAGATTAGGGCTTAATTACATGATTATTAGGTTGGGTCATGCCCTGTTTTAAAGAAGTGGTTGTCACACTATACCTCATCGAATTTTTACGGTTTCTATCGAGTCAAGTTTTCTAGCAGGGACATTTGTAGGTCGTCTTTGCAGGTGACCAAACCACCGCAACTGCCTTTCCCTAATCTTTGTGTCAATTGGTGCTACTCCTACTTGTATTTGAATTTTTATATTTCTTATTCTATCTTTACGAGTTTTACCACAGATCCACCTAGACATCCTCATTTCTGCTATGTTCATTTTAAGTAATTGTTATTGCTTTACCACCCAACATTCATTTTCATATAGCATAGTTGGCCTAATTGCGGTCCTATAAATTTTCTTTTTAACTTAGTAGGAACATTTCGATCACAAATCACCCCTGTTGCACTCCGCTATTTCTTCCATCCGTCTTGAATGTGTTTGATCCATTTCATGAATAGTGACAAAAGCTTTAGCTGGCTGTCAACCTATTGCAACCCTCCTCCATTTTGCAAGAATGGAAAATGGGCTTGAGGCCTCCCTCCCTCATTTTTAGGCATGAAAAATGGCTATGAGATCTCCTTAACCCATTTTTCGGTATGAAAAATGGGTTAAGGAGTCTTCCTCATTTATCCGGACTAGGGACCAACTATGTAGTGCACATAATGTTCTACTTAGGTGGAGTTTCTTCTCATCTCCAAAACCAAAACAAAAAAAGATCTATCGTTTCCTTCTCTCCCAACCCATGGTTGGAAAAATGAGTTTGAAGCCGATTACTTCCTTGAAAAAAATGTCATAAAGTGGCACATAAAGGACATAAATGGTGGGCTGATTCTCATAGGCCTCTTGATGGACCTCGAGATGAGCAATTGTGAACAAGATGAAGGGCTACTTATCTGATGTTTTCAAGTTGTTTTTGATAATATCAAGATATCCATGAAAATTAGAAAGGTACAAACAAGATTTGAAGAACTTTGATAAATATTTTCAAGTCATTCATTTCTCTTGTTTTATATTATTTTATTAAATATCATGTTTTGGTTTAATAGTAGGTCTTATTTTTGGAAGTAACAACTAGTCTAGGCCTAGTTGCACTTGAGGGGGAGTGTTGGAGTATATAATCTCACATCAAAAATATAATAATAGTTGGAGTGGTTTATGAGTGGTTAGATTGGATCCAAGGGCCTATTCGCTTCACCTTCTAAGGTCGAATTAAGCACATAGGGCTGAGTAATCTGAAGTTCGCTTCAAAGGATTAACTAGTTAACCAGACTACTTAATACCCAATACTGGTGACTAAACTAAACCATATTTGTGGGCTCCTTAACTAGTCCCAGTGCTTGTCTTTTAGACATGATTGACGAAAGCACACTCTTCATTTAAAAAAAATGAACTGAACAGAAAATTAGGAAAACAAAACGCATCTTCAATGAGAGCTCATGAAACATATATTAAATACCAAACTATGACAATATATCATATATCACCAATTTGATTAAAAGTCCATTAAAATTTCAGGGTCTTTGTTGATTTATCAAATTTTGGACAAAACATTAATGGGACGAGCTTTCGAGGCCTTGGGGGCTTGGTCTTTGGGGAGAACGATAATGAGAACACCATCGTCAACTTGTGCAGAGACCTCATCAAGCTTGAGGTTTTAAGGTAGTGAAATAGCTCTACTGAACTCTCCCTTCATAGTTCCTCTCTCTGAGACTCTCCAATTCTATCAAGCCTTTTGAACCCATTAATGGGTGGTTTTATAGTAGTGGTGGTAGTGCAAATTGGGTCAACAATCTTCTTTAGATGACTGTGGAGTTGGGTGGTAATGAATAAATTTAACAAACTCAAATGTGCGTAGCTATTTTGATAGTATCGGAGTAGATCACCGTCACATACTTGAGTAGATAATTGATTCCATCGTTGTTGGTGGTGTTATCGTCTGCGTTATGGGAGATCTCTTCTCCATCAATCGTGCATAACACCTCTGACAGTCCACCAAAACGCATAGTCCACCAAAACGCATTTTAAGGTTACACAATTTGATGAACTTTGAGGGCACATAGAGTGAGCGGCATGTTGGTCATTCCACAAGCTCCAAAAACATGTTATCCCAATTAAGAATACGTCCAATCGAACAAGTGACCTATTTGGGACTTATCACTTTATCCAAGTCACAATCCTGTGTATAAGTTAATCCCATAAACTTAGGACCATTGAGTTTCTGAAGCGAACATGCCATAATAGATCATAAACCAAAACAAAAGATGTAGGTATGCACTTTATAGTGAATGAAGTTTTTCGCTGAAGTTTGGCTCGGATTTGATTGAAGTTTAAGGTTTACGTGTGATGAAGGCGTGAGTAGGGTAAGTGGAGGAGTAACTCCTATATAATGGATAGTTATTTTGATCATTTCGTGAAGGTTTTTTTTTTTTAGATCTACAGATGTCCAAATCGTCTCGGCCCTTTTCTGATTAAAGTTTGACTAGTCCCACAAGGATGATTGACAACACATTCTCCCAACACCCTAAAGTAGTCATAGGACATAATATGTTTGCTGCGAGCCTACGACTCAAACTTGGGACCATTACCTCACTCAACCTATTAAGCTTGAGCTACCACTACACCACACAGCTCAGCTGCCTGTAGGGGTAAATTTAGAAGGTGCAAGATTATTAAAATGAGGTAGATGTACGTATGAAATAGTACGTGGGGTCCATCCAGCGGCTCAGTAATGTTTATCCTTTCAATTCTTACAACCACAAAACTAAAATACGAGGCAATAATAAGCTCTATATCTCACATCATTAGTATTTGGACATTCTAATGTTTTAGTGTGCTGAGCTGGTACCTTCAGTGGTGTGAATTGATACCTCTTCATTATTTTTGAAGAAGATTTTGTCTTCAAGCTCATCAGATGACTCTTCTATTTACGCTGTCAAAGTTGAAGGCCATATTGGAAGGGCAACATATCGATCAGCCCTACCGCGCGAGCCCATCAGAAATTGATAGCAAGTCCTGATTAATAATGAGAAATTAATGATATATAATTCAGCTCAAGTTGTTGCCATACATGAGTAGCTGCATAGATGTGGCACGTATATAGGTGTGTGTGTGTTTTTTTTTTTTTTGTCAAAAGTATATAGGTGTGTGTTAGGGGAAGATGTCCGGCCCTAAGAAAATCTGATTGGAAAAATATAAGTCACGAACTTTTTTTTTTTTTGTGATTATTAACTCGACATTATGAGTTTTAGCAAGTGATTCATTCTTCTCAATAAAGATATATGCTTTGGCCGTTAGCTTGATGATTTCAATTCTAGTTTTAAGAATTCCAAGCCACCGATTAAAGTATCTATTCCTGTTATAAATTAGATTACTTATAAATTGGATTAGGAAGCCATCTGAAAAAAAAAAAAAAAAAAAAAGAAAAAAAGAAAAAAAGTGTGTTAGTGTAAATTGCCATACATTGTGTGTCAATCATTTTCAGATATCACAGGAGTTAATTAGATGATCGCCATTCGCCACTTTATCTAATAATGTCTCTTCCGTTATCAGCGTAACGCACGCGTGACATCTTATTATTTTAATTGAGAACCTATGATTGCATTTGTTGACGCACGGCAGCCATAAAAAAATTAAGGCGGTCCACATCAAGCAATTTTAATTCAAAAAGAAATCTAGATTTATGGAGAAGAGGGTGCATCTTCAAGAGATCCTCGAATAACGTGTGTTAGGTGCTTTGATGTACATCTGACAACAAAGAGTAAGCGGCCATGGGGAGATCTATCATCTAATTAAGTTATCCAAAAAAAAAAGAGGCTACTTTAACATGATCGATCAATAGGTATAGGGCGATCAAAAACACACACAAGCTATTTTTGTGTCATTGGATTGGCCTCAAATCAAGCAAAACACATAGGATTGAAGTACTGTGTGTCAGTAGTGGGGGAGGCTAAAGAAAAGCAAAAGAATTAAGAAAACAAAATGAAACCAAAACATCACTCGCTGTACACAGAGGACATGTCTGGTTGCTTTTAGAAAAGTGGAAACTGCAGTTTAATCTTTACCACTACACAAGATCAACACATCTTTTCAATTCCCATATCTTCTAGAATTACAACACCAAAAGGAAATAAAGGTGAATCAGAAAGGACTATTGCGGGTTGGTGCTTCTCATGATCTCTTAATGCTCTCAATCCGTGTGGTCTCATAAACAGGAAGGCCACTAGAGTAAACACCCAAGTCATAGTTCTGCAATTCAAACAGATCAGAGCTCGAATCGCTTTCGGCGCCCTCATCCATCTCCTTAAGATCTGAAAACATTGTACCATTGCTTTCCGACGAGACCTTATTAGTATTACCTGAAACTACGTCGATGAATTTGAATTTCTCGTCTAATCGCGCCAAATCCTTCTTTCTTTTCTCAATCACCAATCCATCGACTTGACCTGTTGTGCACCTCGACGAGGGAACTATATTCATCCGCTTATTGTCTGAATGAGTTGTCGCGATATCCCTGTAGCACTTGGTCGGAGTGTTTACATTGTAAGGTGGAGGAGTTCTGAACCCTGAATTACCTGAAGAGGAATATAATGATTTCATTTCTGAAGAGCTAGAGCTTTGGAAATGGCTAATGCTGCTCCTTCTCTTCCTTCTCCCACCGGGGCTCTCGTCGTCATCTTTCAATGACTGGGAAGTATTGGACTTGGATTTCTTTTTCTTGGAAGCTGCTTGGTGGAATAGAGAGTTGAGAAAGCTAGCCAGTCGGCCGCCGGGGGAGCGGGGCTGCTTATACTTCTTCTCCTTAATTACTTGCTTGTCGACAACTACTCGATGAGATTGCGAGGAAAATGAGTCTGGTACATCAAGGCTCATCCTTCTTCCTCCCCATGAAGGTCTTTCTGCTATGTCTCTCATCATGCTGATCTTTTGCGAATAAATAGCACCCTCGTGGCCTCCGTCGAAGTACCTTCTTGCCTCAAACACGTCGAGTTCATCAGAGTCGTTCCTCCGGTGAGTCGACTTCCTATAAAACCTGTCCATGTCAGTTGGGAAGCCTCCAGTGATGGACATGATCAATATAGCAGTTATGAAGATGTATGTGAATATGATAGTTATTAACGGATGTCAGGTTAAGGGTATTATTAGAGATATAGATATAGGGATTGGGAAAACATGCAATGGGATGTGGGACATGGATTGGGAGAGAGTGAGTAAATGTTGAAATGATTGAGAGTAGTGGGATATCACTATTAATGAGCTTTTGCTCCTAAATGATAATGTGTGTTGGACTTGGTTGAGCTTTGGAGGGAACATGCAAGATGCTAAGCTTTTGCTTTCTATGGGAGAGTGTATAGGGCAGGAAACAAATTGTTCTACTTGTACACTTCCAAATGCAAAAATAGCTTGGATTGTGGGTGGTGGGCACAAGAAAACTTTTCTCCTTGGATTCCAATTTGGCTTTAACTGGTTTTATATTACCCTTTCTTCACTTCCTTTCGTGTATAATCATGTCCACCATTAATTGGAATAGATCTTAATTGGGATTCAAATATTAGGATGATGATGATCATACTCAATTATATTGGCTCCTTCATATATATATATATCATAATCAAAATTACGTCCTTATGTGTGTTCGCCCGCCCGCGCCTGTATCTTTGGGTCTGTAGATTTCATTAGTATCGATAGTGTCCCCGACTTAACCACTTTTGATCACAAATGTGAGATTTTAGTCCAAAAGGCCTCGATACTATTAGGAGTGAGATAAGCGCTTATATACTTCATTTAATTTGAAGTTTCACTTTTATTATTTCGGTTCAGACATCTCAATAATGTGAAGTTGGGGTCTTCCATATTTGTCTATGAGAAATCAACCACCCATGCTAACAAAATTCAAACTCGTACACATGATGACTTAATTAACCTCAACCTTTATATATATGCCAAACAAATATTAATTGGAGCTGCAATCAATTGGTTGGCTGTTGGAGTCTTGGTCATACAAAAAAACGCGCATTCACTGTAAGAAAATTTTTAGAGAAATTAAGTAAAGGACCCTCATCACTATTAAGGAAGCGACTATTAGTCCCCCACTACTTTATATCAGCCCCCATTTAATTTAAAACATTTTTAAACTAAAATGTCTTTAGACAAAATTACATAAATAACCCCACTCTAAATCATGAACATATTTCATTTCATTTTTCCCTTCTACTTTCCACTCGCTACACCCATCCCTAAATGAAACCTTAAACTCATCCCCAACTCCTATCTCACTCGCTACACTCACCTTCTCCTCCCCGACTTAATTTTCACTTTCTATATCTCATCAAAATTAAATCATAGACTCGTTTTATTTTCTCTTATACTTTCTAATCTTTACACCCTTTCTCATCTCTTTGTACACTCAACAATTCACCATCAAATACAACATCTTAATTCTTGTATTTGGTTGAGATTTGTGAAAATAAACCATTAGTTAAGGTTGTGGTAACTTTGTATAAAGTTTACTGTGGTAACTTGTTGTTACTGAGTATATGTGTAATATGTTGTAATAAGATCGATTTTGCCTCACAAATCTAACGGTTCACATGTGTTAGATCGTGTGGTGTGTATTCATTGTTGACTCTCATATATAAATGATGGAAAACCATATGGGGAGATTAACTTTCTCAGATTTGGTTTTCTATTTCTTCATCTTCTTCATCTAAGGTTTGTGAAACCCTTGAACTTCTCGTTCAACATGGTATCAGAATGTTAATGGCTAACACTGTAAAAGGTCGTGGTGCATGATCTACAAACGAAGGGTCATCATCAATGATGGTGAATGTTGCAGAGGTATCTCATCTAGATCTTAAAGGATCTCCACATGAAGATGGTAGATATGAGTTGCAAATCGCCAGTTCTAGCCCAAAACAGAATGGGTCTGGATCAACGAGCTCTGGATCTACAGTTTCAAGTATTGGATCTTCTTATCCAAACCAACTAATGACTCCATTTGGTAACTCTCTAAACCAAATTACTTCAATGAAGCTAGATCGTACAAATATCTTGGTTTGGAAGGCAATGGTTATTACGATTTTTAGAAGATGTCGTCTTGATAGCTATCTCCTCGGCACTCGTGCATGTCCACCGGAGTTCTTGGATGGATCTGATGTGCCAAATCCAGAATACGAAGAATGGTATGAAAGAGATCAATCATGTCTTGGTTGGTTAACCAATGCAATGTCCAAAGAAGTTGCATCTACAGTTATTGGAGCTAACACGACTAATGAGGCTTAGCAGAGCATTGAAGAACATTGTGGATCACATAATATGGCTCAGATCCAAGTGTATTAACGCTAGATCCAGACTATTAGAGATTAGAATACTCACCATTTAACCCTTGTCTTGCAACAAAGTAATAATTGGGAAATACTCACCATCTAACCCTGCCAAAGTATTATAGATTAGATCTTCATTTGAAATTGGCACTCCTGCAATCGCCAGGTTATCAGCTAATCCTTTCATTTTCAACAGATACTCATAAATCGACTAAGAGCTAATTCTATAGTGGTCGAGGTTCGGATAAGCGTGGTCAAGGACGTCGATCTCGTGGTCGACGTGGTTTCAAATCTCAAAATACTAGTCGACCTACCTGCTAGATCTGTGGCAAGTTTGGTCATTCAATTACTGTGTATTACTATCGTGGTGACATAAAATACATGAGGGCTCATAAAGGTCTGAATCAGTCTTAGTAGGGTTCTTCATCACAACAGTTGAGGTTGCTGCCTCCACTATAGTCTCAGCAACAAAATTCTTTCTATGTAGCCTACTTGGATTAGACATGTTATAGTATGCAAATAGTGGTGCATTGTCTCATATCACTGCCGATCCATCACAACTGGGGAACATCATGCTTTATCAAGGTAAACAGACATTAATTGTAGGTAATGGGCACTCATTATCTATTTTTGGTGTGGGTACTACTTTATTACCTTCATCTTCTAGTTTGGGTTTCTCATTTCAGAATACGTTGTGTGTGTGCTTCAGATTAAGAAAAATCTTTTGAATGTATATTAAATGACACATGAAAATGATGTTCTAATTGAGTTTTGTGCTCGTGATTGTTTTGTGAATGTTATCAAAACTAAAAAGGTTCTACTTTATGAGACACTTCACAATGGTGTATATCGATTCTTTGGGTCTACACAGTCTCCTTCATTCAAACATTCAGCTTTTCATTACATTCAATAAGAGTTTTCCTGCCTTACGACACTCTAGACTAGGACATCCTGCACAACATACATTGCAGAAGGTGTTACAGTTTGTAAATGTTGCTTAAAGTCCTATTAGGTTTTGTTCCAGTTGTCCTTTAGGCAAGATTCATGCTTTACCTTTTCATTCATCTAATAATCAGTCAACACATGTTATTGATCTTATTCATACGAATTTTTGGGGACCTTCTCTGATTGCATCTATTGGGGGTTTTCATTACTATGTTCATTTCATGGATGATTGCGCAATGTTTACATGGATTTATCCATCGAAAGAAAAGTCTGTTGCCTTTAATGCATTTCTTCATTTTTAAAAGATTTGTTGAAAATCAGTTTTCTACCAAAATAAAAAGGTTCAATCAGACTGAGGTGGAGAGTATAGGTCTTTCAAACCTCTTCTTGATTTTTGGGGTATTGCTTTTCAACATTCTTGTCCTCATGTTCATGAACAGAATGGTAGAGATGAATGGAAGCATAGACATATCATCAAAATAAGTCTTACTTTTCTTGCTCATGGTCAGTTACCTTATAAGTTTTGGTGGGATGCTTGTGAAGCAGTTGTCTTCCTCGTTAATCAATTGCCTACAAGGATGGTTGGTGGTCAGTCTCCGTATGCAAAGTTATATGGTCGTTCTCCTGATTACTCAATTTTGATAGTGTTTGGTTGTTCTTGTTTTCCCTATCATAGACCATATAATGTACACAAGTATCAGTTTTTTTGATCTAATATGCGTTTGTTCTTAGGTTATAGCTCTTCCTATAAAGGGTACATGTGTTTACATACGACTGAAAGAATGTATATCACTCGCCATGTTGTGTTCAATAAGGAAGAATTTCCATATTTGAACATGTTTCAGTCTTCTCAAATTAAGAATTCTGAACTGTCTTCTCAGGTATGTCTACCTATTCCATGTATTCAGTCCTATCCACCTAATTCAATTAATTAACAGGTGTCATCCAGTTTAGCTACATCATTGTTTGATCCTGCTTCTTCATCAGTACAGTCTTCTCCATATATATACATTGACTGGGTTGCCCTCTACACCTATTTGTTCTCTTCAGTCTGCATAAGAACCTTCTCCTACACATGATAAAGTTACACCTAATCAGTGTAATGAGATTTCACAGTCTGAAGTACCACACAACATTCATCTAATGATAACTCGGGCTCAGGATGGTATTTCTATAAAAAAGATGTTTTCAGCAACTGCATCGAACTCCATTGATGAAGCTCCTATATTAGTTGAGCTGGCTCTAAAGGACTCTAAACGGAAAGAGGCCATGAAGAAAGAGTATCAGGCTCTCATTAAGACAAGAACATGGTATTTGGTGCATGCCTCCTCTTCTTAGAATCTTGTTGATAATAAATGGATTTTTACTATAAAGAAGAATTCAGATGGCTATATCAATCGATACAAAGCTAGACTAGTGGCTAAAGGCTTCAAACAAATGTCGGGTATCGATTTTGATGAGACGTTCAGTTCAATAGTTAAGGCCTTTATTATCCATGTGATTTTTTCCATTGTTGTTCAATTTGGTTGGTCGATTCGTGTGACATCCGAGAATTTTATAAACTTGATTAGGCGGCTAATTAAGTATTTTCAAATTTTATTCGGAGTTTAAATATCCGAGGTGGGATTTATGCATTATAAACCAGAGATCGTAAGTTATATTTTATTTTTATGTGTTGTGTGCTTAATGTGTGTATTATATGGTATTTTGTCATCAAGTTGGGTTGTGTTGAGGTGTATCCTCATTTTGTCATACTCGGGGTTGCAAGTGCGTGCCTGAAGGACACGAGTGAAAATAAATTATTAGTTGTTCGAAACTAATTAACCAAGTGTTAATCCTCACATGAAGATTTCGTCTCGGTTTGCATGCAAGTCGGGATTTGTGATAATGTAATGTGAGAACAAAGTTCGTACAAGACTTTGCCTTGAGTTTCATATCGATTGGCGATAGTCAAGATTGAGATTGAGTCCAAAATGGTACAAGTTTGGCCAAGTGTGGCAAGAGAATTGGTCAAAAAATTTTAGTATGTCGTAGACAAAGGTAAGATTTTTGGAGTCTTGGCGTGATCAAAACTAGTGTTACGGACATTTTATGAAGATTGACTACTTTGTCAAGAGTTTGGTTCAATTTGGTGAAAAATCGGATCGAAAACGAGCGTCGGAAGCCAAAAAAGGTCAAATTAGGGATTTCAGAATTAATAAATAAAAAAATTAAGCTGCTGAAAAGCAGATGGGGGTTTATATATAAACACACACACATATATATATATATATATATACATATATATGAAAGATCAAATGAAATGAACCGTTTCATTTCATTTCTCAACCGAAAACAAAAACGATTTTGTTCCCTAAACTTTCTTACTCGGGTTTTCATTCCTCGAGCTCCAGACCTCCAATTTTCGCCCGATTTCTTTCTGCAAAACCGTAAAGCATCGCGAGATGGTTAATTCGAGCTAGATTTTTATGGCGGAAACTAGGTATTCGACCATCAATTTGGTAAATACTCAATTCAAGGCATTTTCCTCAATTCAATTTGAATTCTCGTGATTTCTCGATTTCTTTTGTGGGGGTTTAATAGAATTTAGTAGGAATTATTGAAAATTGATGTATTAGGTCGATGTGTGCTTATTTGGGATAAATCCCACTGATGTCGGTTAGGTTTTTGATTAATTGAACTAATGTAATTCAGTTGATAACTATTTTGGAGATGTTTTATGGTTGATATTGATTTACATTGGGTTTTTGGGATGAATGGATTATTGGTTTTAGTCCGATTTGACTCCATGGTTTGTGGGAATATTTTGATGTTGGTATCGAGTGGTTTCGTAGTTTTCGTTGTCGAGTTTTGAAGATTTAACTGCGAAAATATTGATTTGAAGACATTTTTCAGTTCAAAATAAATAAAGTTTGCTTAGTTGATCTGATTTGAATGCTTTAGAAGTCTATGGAAAGAAGGACATGAGTATTACAAGTTTCTTTTAGGTCATCATAACAAATATTGTGGTTTTCAAGGTTAAAATGTTACCCTAAATTGGCTAGTTGAAAGCTAGTTGAAACAGTTATATAAATTAATATTTTTGGAAACTATTCTCAAGTGAACTTTGGCTGCAATTTTCATTGGGCTTTGTGATTTGGTTTCATTTGAAGCTTGACCCATAATATAATTGAGTATGTAGGGAAGCTATTAGATCTATTTTCAAGGTGATCTGACGCTCTAGGAACCTCAAAAATTACGCTCAAAATTGGTTTGGTTGTACGTAAACCCTACAATGATCTTTACTATTTATGAAATTTATCTTTGTACATGTAATTGTAAAATAGTCTGCATTGCATTTTATTATTCTTGGTCATCCATACATAGAGTGAGTGAGGGGGATAAGCTTGTTTAGGAGTCTGGCTTGATTGAAATTAGGTTCCAATCCTGCCTCTACGCTGCCTAGTGAGACTAAGGGAGTCTAACGCCGAAAAGTTATCTTTGTATTTCATGATCTCTTAATACTGTCTCTATACAATTTTTGGAAGTCGACATCTGATTATAGTTATGAGACAACAACATAGTGGATTGCATATCATGTTGATGCATATATCTTATTATTTATCTGAAAATGCAATTACATGTCTCCATGTATCAAACTAACAATTGCAGGAGTACAGATCAACGTAAGAATTTACTTACCTGACATCTTTGAGTTATTTTTGATGATGCCAAATTCTCAGTGAAGACTTGGTGAATGTTTTAAATTCTTAAAATTTAATTTTCTTTTTGTAATCACTTTATATATTGTTTTGAGGTTTAGAGTGAGCGTAGGGTTTGCAACACTAGTGAAAGGCTATGGGAGTCTCCCAAATTAGTTTAAAGCAAGTTAAGAAGTATATAATTTGGTTTTGGTTTAATTTTGGATTGTAAGGTTGTAATTGAGATATCAGAGACTCTAAGTTAGTTTAAACGATTTGTAATTGATATATATATATATTGAACTATGAGGAGTTATAAGTCCTTGTAGGCTTCATCACATTTTTCTGTCTATTATGTAAAGATTTTTGGCAGGCTATTTTTAGGGGAGGTGTTGTCGAAATTTTATAAAATACAGAGAATAATTTGTATGATTTCCTAATTTGGTCCAATTAAGTAAACCAAATATTCAGTTTCGTTATGGATATAAATTTAATTTAGGAGCCTTATTAAGGATTAAAATAATTATTATTTTAAGGTCAAAGTTAAAATCATAGGTTAGGCTGACTAGATTATCAGAGGATTAAGGTAATCTAGGTCGGTCAGTCGTCCTAATGACGAGGAGGCTAACAACTCGACAGCTTGATATAAATAATGCCTTTTTAAATGGTTATCTGATTGAAGATGTCTGCATAAATTAGCCTCGGGGGTTTGTGGACGGTAACTCTCCTACTTATTTCTGCAAGTTGCACAAAGCTCTTTATGGCTTACGTCAAGCCCCTTGAGCCTGGTTTGATAGATTGAAATTTACATTGCTATTATGAGGTTTTCATAATTCAAAGGCTGATAATTCATTGTTTATATTTCGATATAGCTTGGTGGTTTATATGTTTTGGTTTATGTGAAGATATCATTGTAACTTGGTCACAAACTGATCAGATTCAACAGTTTGTAATCAAGTTAAATGATAGTTTTGCTCTTAAAGATATTAGTGATTTGAACTTGTTTTTAGGTATGGAGGCTAAGAGAGATTCTACTAGATTGTTTTTTACTCAATCAACCTATATTAAATAATTACTTCAAAAAGGTGGTAAACTCCAGGCTAAGGCTATTGATACTCATGTCTTGGTAGGTAAACCTCTTTATTCTGATGTATCTCCTCCTTTCGCTGATTTTACCCTGTATCGTAGTTTGCTTGCTGTTTTACAATACTTGGTACATACTCGGCTAGATATTGCTTTCATTGTTACTCAACTAAGTCGGTATCAACGTTGTCCTACTCTAATGCATTGGCAAGCCTTAAAAATGGTCTTATGATATCTCAAGGGTACATCTAATTGGGGAATTTGGTTTTGTCCGAGTTCTTGATTCTTTGTAACTATTTTCTCTTATGCGGATTGGGCTGCCTCACCAGATGACAGACGTTCTGTGACTGGTTTTGCTATATTTTTTGGACACAAACTTGATTTCCTAGTAGTCCAAGAAACAACAGGTTGTTGCTCAGTCGAGCATGGAGTCCAAGTATAAGGCTCTTGCTTAGGTGGTCTTGAGATATGTTGGGTTCAGTCCCTCCTATAGGAACTTCTGATTCATATATCTGCATCTCTTGTGGTTTGGTGTGAAACATTAATGCTCAGGCTCTTGCTCATAATCCGATTTATCATGCTAGGACTAAACATATTGAGTTAGATATTTACTATATGCGTAATAAAGCCTTAACTGGTAAATTGTTGGTCCAACATGTGCCTAGCCATGATCAGATTGCTGACTGCTTTACAAAAGCTTTTGCTTATTCTAGATTCTCTTTTCTTAGGAGCAAACTCGGAGTAGTTTCACTACCCCTACGTTTGAGAGGGATGTGAGAATAAACCATTAGTTAAGGTTTTGGTAATTTTCTATAAAGTTTACTATGGTAACTTGTTGTTACTTTACATAGTATATGTGTAATATGTTGTAATGAGATCGATATGTGCCTCACGAATCTAATGATTCACGTGCGTTAGATCATGTGGTGTGTATTCAATATTGACTCTTATATATAAATAATGGAAAACCATATAAGGAGATTAACTTTCTCAGATTTGGTTTTTTGTTTCTTCATCTTCTTCATTTAGGGTTTGTGAAACCCTTGAACTTCTTGTTCAACAAGACTTGATTCATATTCTTGAATGGTTATAACCTTTTTTGTGTTGAATCTTAGCTTTTAACGATAAAAAACCAATCTTGGAATGCATATGGAGCAAATTGAGTTAAGAGAGAAAAAATGATGTGCAATAAGGGTTGGAGGTTGAAGATCATAACAAAGATGAAAATACGACTTTCTTTGAGGGGAGAGAGAAGGGGGAGGGGAGAGAACAAATATAAATTACGAGTACAATGAAGAGCTTACTAACAATTGGAGGGGAGGGGATGGAGAGGCTGACATTATATATAGGGGTGCTAATAGTAACTCCTTATATTAATTGATTCAGCCGGCACTAAGGATGTCAATGGGTAGCGTATGGGGTGGGTACACTATACCCATACCCACCCCATCGTATAAGTGTCCTACCCATATTCTACCCTTTTACCCTATATATTTGATGGGGCAGTTATGAGTATTATCCGTTTGGGTAGCATGGTACCCGTGGGTATCAATACCCATTATTAATTAATATGATATAAGAAAATAAAATTTAAAAGGAGTAAAATAAATATTTGATCATAAAACATTAATAGATTCTACACATCATATTATTTATATAATTATCACAAAACATATATAAAAATGTACGATGTCTCTAACAATTATTTTAAGATTTAAATATTAAAGTCTTCATTTAAGCCAAAAAAAGTCTTCAATCTTTAAAAACTTTAAGAACGCACCTTAAATCTTCAATAATAGACATATCCTAATAATAAAATCAAGTTAATATATATAAATATAATATAAATAGGTATGTGGGTTGGGTAATTGGGTTGCAATAACCTTAACATACTTAGCGCCAGTGCACTAGGATTAAGCTCAAACGAAGTTTTGGGACGATATGGATGGATTTATGCAAAGTATACCATTAGATGAAAAAGTTTTTATTGGAGGAGATTTAAATGGGCGGGTAATTGGGCGGGCGGGTAAATGTTAATAACCTTACTCTACTCTACCCACGTGGGTATTTCATTCATAAACATATACCCTTACCCAATGTATATTGGATATGGTATTCCCTATCCATTAGGATCGGACCCATACCCATGGATCCAATTGCCATCCCTAGCCGGTACCATCTTATCATTATCATTATGATAATGGTTTCCTTAGGATCGCCTTAGTCAATATAACATTACATTCGTGGCCTTAAAGGGAATCAACCCATGACTTTGTGTTGGGCATGTGGGCACTCTTTGCTTTGGGGACTTTGTAATGCTTAAAATATATATGATATATGTGAGAAGGATACACAACAGATTAATTAGGATATATTGTGTGTGGTTCCGAGGCTATGTTAGAACGTAATTAAGTCAAGTTCTATTTTTGACAAATTATATATAGATATTAATTTGAAGAAGAATTGAAATTAAATACAAGGGTTACAAGTATACCCTTTTTTTGGGTCTGTGCATGGCAAATTAATTAATATACCTTTTTTTTTTCAGGTCCTTCAAATCATGCATTAAGTCAAGCTTAATAATGTGTGTACACCATTCTTAATGCATGATTTGAAGGACCTGAACAAGGAGTCCAGCAAATTGATGTTCGTAGGAAAAGTATGTATATATATATATATATACTAATCATTTTTCTTTTAACCTATATGCTTTTTTTTTCATGATGGTTATCATTGATTGTTACTTTTCCAGCCAGACTAGTGCTCTCATCATCAGTCGGGGTGGTTTATAAAAAATGGAGATCGATGGGAAGGAAAAAAAAAAAAAAAAAAAAAAAAAAAACAAGGAAGAAGCTTGTGTACGTAGCTAATAATTAAGACGAGATGTCGACAATATTCACAATTCAGAAATATGTATGTATGTATGTATGTATGCAGTTTAGTTTGTCCAGGGTTGAGAAACGATATAAGTATGCCATTTTTTATTTTGCCATAGTATTTTTTTTTTTTTTTTTTTTGTGTGGTTGAGCTGGAGGCTCAACTATTCCCACGAGAACCAGTCAAGCACCCTAACCCAATGACCCGAGAGAAACCAGTGTATTAAGATGAGTTGGATAGCAAGACTCGATTCCATGGCCTATTGTCATCAAGCATATTTCGGTAACTTTACCACTACTGCACCAATTAAATTAGGGGTTATCAAATATTTCATTTTAAAACCAGACACAAAAATTAAGTGATGGCTCAAATATCAAAACAGGGCACTGCTCGGCTTAATCTCATCGTTAAGCTCTAATCTCAATCGCATGGGATTTAACAACGTATTAGTCAGTATTCGCTTGTCTTTCGTCTCGTCATTCATGATAAGGATAAGTATTTCTCATTAAAACATTTCGTGTATTTTCAGAGTTAATTAAAACTTTTCAATTATTAGTCGAAGATGTTATATGCAACAAAATTTTTAAATTAAATACCTAACTGTGGAAACCATGCAAATAAAATATGACATGTAAATTATAGAAGGCGATAACGAACAATCATACATATATTAAAAACGAGAACTAGTCTCTCAACCCATAAACCCAAAAGTACAAAATATATAAATAAGGTAAATACAACAAAGTCCTATAAAAGTAGCAATAGTCGCCCACTGAGGGCTCAGAGGTAGTCATCGATCTTCTCTTTGCCCAACCTGCTACTAGATGGATATGCAATTGTCACAAAAATGACAATTCCATTGAGTAAATCCTGAAACAACTTATCCACATTTCATGAATAGAAAGACAAGTAACCACTACAAAAGGATATTGGATTAGCGACGGGGAAATCTGTTGTTAATCCAGTGTTTCCCGTCGCTAATTTTTTTTAGCGACGGTGTGTCAAGTTTGGTGATGGGATCCCGTCGCTAATCAGTCGCAAATTATCACGTGGTTTTGGTCGAAACTCGTTTGACCATGTCGCGACCGGGTTAGCAACAGGGGGCGTTGCTAACCCCGTCGCTAAATTGTGAAAAAAAAATTAAAAAAAGTATGATATTATATATAATATATAATATTTGAAAATATTTAATATTTATAAAATGCAAAAACTATTATATATAATATAATATAACATTTAAAAATTTAAAATTAAATATTTAAAATATAATTAATTTAATATATAAAATATATAAAATATAAATTTTTTATATAAATGCAAAAACTATTATATATAATATTTAAAAAATTTATTAAATTTTTTTAATTCAATTAAAATTAAATTTTAAATGAAATGTTTCAAAATAATATTATTTATGAATAATATTTAAATTTAAAAATTATTTATAAAACTTTATTAAAAAGTATTATTAAAATAATATATTTTAACATATACTATATAATTTATTCAAATAACTATAAAGACAGGAAAATTAAAGGAAATTAAAGTTAATAACTGAAGTCCATCAACCAAAATGAATTAAATACAACAAAAAAAGTTAATTATAAGTATGAAAATGTACAAAACAAGATATAAACAACTTAAGGCTAAATATACAAGGAAGTCAACTCAATCGTCGAGATCGTCGTCGGTCTCTGAGTCATCAGCTGGAACATCTCTCGGAGGCGCTGGCGCGAATGAAATCCCAAGTTTGTCCATTAGAGCCTGCTCCATGTGACGCAACTGGCCTTGGACCTCTCGCAACTGATCTTCAGTTAGAGTATGATCCTATATAACCCGAAGAATGTGTGTCTGCATCTCTTAGAAGTCCCTCCGCAAAAGCTCAATGGGCTCATTAGGAGAAGAAATAGGCCGAGAAGATCCAGCTTCATCTCCACCTCCAGCGGCTCCTTCAGCCGTAGTACGTTTGCGCCGCGACCCCGACGGTATCCACCCTAGTCTATATGTATGTCATTTGTCGTCACGCTCAACGACGTACAAATATCGCTCAGTTTCATCTATCGGGGTATCAGTCTGCGACTGTGTTAGCTCAATCCGTCAACGCTAGATCGCCTTCTAAACATTTACAAGTCATTGATACCTATCATTAATTAACTGAACAATATTTAAAAACAAAACTATTTACTTACAATGATCTTCTTTATTCTCGAATCGAGGAAAGTTACGCTGTCATGATCTTTCGTATGGAAGTATAGGCATAACTCCAAAGCAGTCGGAGGTCGTCCCAACTTCTCTGCCTACAAAACATATATTTAAAGTGGATTAAGTTTGAGACTAAATCCATGTATATTATATATATAAACTTATTATAACATAACTTACCCTCCTCTTTGCGTGTTGATAAATGGATGTTTAGCCAACAGTATGCACTGCAATCCCTGTACCGGGTCCCCCTGTCTTAGTTCTCCGATTCTTACTTGCTCGCTCTGACTTCTTAAATCAGGGGTGGACTGCATCTTCTTAAAGTGGTCGAAGATCTCAATAGATACATGTGCATGCTTCTTATCTTTCGAGCACATCTTGCTAATAAAATCGGCGTATCGAGTGGCAATCGGCCTATCGTACGCCTCTCTAATAGCTGCGTCATATGATGGCTCCCAGTCGAATGACAATTATAGGCAAAAAATAATAAAATTTTAACTTTAACTATAAATATTTCTCAATTATTTTTTGTAAATCCTAAGTAAACGAAACAACCTTAACTTAAACAACTTTACCTCCCATTGATTCCAGTAAATATCTCGCATGTGCTGCGGAACATGCTCCTAAGAATAACTGTTCTTATGCAGGGAGTGTTTGTATGCCCTAATCATCTCCCGGGTAGCTTTGTCAAACGGGTGTAATTTCTGTCCACTAAATTGAAAACGAGGCATTAGACCAAGTTTATAAGAAATAAGTAAACGTAAAACTTCGTACGTGTACTTACTATTTGTCATCTTTCACGACCAATAGTATCCGCCCCAAGGGTTGGCTAAGGGTTGGCTAGTAGTACTCCTTCGTTGTTGTCCACGTAGGGGCGTACCTATGAACAAGTCACTCGAACGCTGTGCCGAAGAACTCGGCGACTGCTCTACCTGCTGACTCGGAGAGGGCAAGGCATGCTAATTAGGATGGAGTGGTGGTGGGGCTGTACGGTGGTCGTACTTACGATTATGAAGATGTGAGGGAGATGTTGATCCCCCTGATGAAAAAGTAGGCCCGACACCTAGCCTAAACATACCATGACCATCAAGGGGTAGAGTGGGTAGGGAGGAAAGTAAAGTGGAATACATCTGCATATAGGTGGGATCATCACCAAAAACAGATGGCAAAGACACGAAATATGTAGAAGGATGTGATGGATGTGCATAATGTGGGGAGGCATTTGATGGAGAAATAGAGTCTGCTGAGAAGGGTGGTATGGGTACGGATGAAATGGGGTCTGTTGAGAAGGGTGGTATAGGTATGGATGCAGACTCTGATGTCCCAGACTAGCCTATGCAGGTGGAGTAGCATCATCATGAGAACGTCGGTGTGATCCACCCGATCGTCGATCTCAAGTAGCGCTGGATCGTCCGCTGGATCGATTACTAGATCGTCCACCAGATCCCTCACTAGAAGATAGGTCGTAAGTTCTGTCTGACGACATAACATTATAAAAAAAGACTAAGTTAGATACGCGTGAACCTCCAACATTCGAAATATTAGGTAACAAATAAAAAAATATAATTGCATCATTTACCAATGAACAAGATAGTATCATGGTTCGTCATCACCGTCCTCATCATTCGATGAAAACTCGGAGTTAACGTTTTCATCATCTTCTTCATTGACGTCTGACATGTGTGCGCCACTAGGATCAGCTAGCGAAGTTGGAACATTGTTGCCAATATCAACATCAGTATCATGCTCAGGTGGCTGCTCCTGAAAAGCGTCTTGTTCTATAGGTGCACTGTCAATGTTTTCGACTAAGTTTTGTTCATCGATGAATTTCGGTTGAAGTCTGCACGTAGCTTTCCAATTGTTCTACACATTTCTTACACTTGGGTATGAAAGAAGTTACACATGACTAGCTTACATGGCTAGTATCTTGAATAGATGATGGAGCCTACCGCAAAAAAATGTTTCATTCATAAACTTCAATTTCAAATAAACAACAAAAATAAAGAATATTTTAATTTGCATGTACAAATGACTTACGAATTGTTGAAACCAACTCGAGAAATGTTTCTCAAGATGTTCATCGATTGCACTTTGTGTAATATTCACGTGTTTGGAACGCAATTCAGATACGTATATCCTAACAGGGAGAATGGAAGAATGTTAGGTTTGCGATTGAATAAATTAAAGATAATAATTAAGATTGAAGCATACCTAATGAATGGAGTGACCTCGGGACAATTTAACAACACATATGAGTGTTTGGCGTTACACTCGTCATCCATGAGATAACGCTTCTTTGATCTCCCGTAGGCCCGACCTCGGTGGGTGAATATTGAGAAGTTGCCATTAAAATTTTGAGTTGGTCCGACTCCACCATCGTAATTGCTGGGCGCAAGGTTGTGCGAGGTGGAGACGTGTTCCTCAAAATAATAAGAACAAAATGCGGCTGCTTCTTCCACTAAGTAAGCATTGCATTTTGAGCCCTCAACCCTTGCCTAATTCCTAACATTATGTTTTAAATGTTTCAAGTACCTACATTTGTAGAAGTAAGTTAGTTAAAATGTATATGTTAGAGTGTGATATAAATTGTGTATGAGTCTAGTTGATTACCTCTTAAAAGGATACATCCACTGAAATTGTATTGGGCCAGCAAGGATAGCTTCGTACACCAAATGGATAGGGAGATGCTCCATTGAGTCGAAAAAACTTGGCAGAAATATCTTTTCCAACTTATACAATATCTTGGGAATGTTTTCATGCAAAAGCCGAAGATTCTCAACATTTAAATTTCTAGCAGTTAAATCTCTGAAGAAAATGCTTAACTCGCAAATTGCAATCCATATGTCATCTTCTACGAGATCTCGAAAAGCAATCGGCAACGCAATCGTTGCATGAAAACATGACAATCGTGACTTTTCATCCCAAACATCTTCAACTTCTTAGAATCTACGTAGCGACCGATGTTAGACGCGTAACCATCAGGGAAGTTCAATTCCTTAATCCATTTACACAACACTTGTTTTCTTCGTTTATCTAGCGCATATCGTGCCTTATGATATTTCTTAAAAATTGGATCATAATGAAGCTCTTGACGATTACAAATCCCCTTTAAGTCTTCCCTAGACTTTGCGTTATCTTTCGTCTTCCCTGGCACACTCATGATTGTGTCGAAAATATTGTCAAATACATTTTTTTAATGTGCATCACGTTTAGGTTGTGCCTGATAAGGTTCGTCTTACAATAAGGCAAGTCCCACAGTATGCTTCGTTTTCTCCAGCCGCTAAACCTCAAGACTTCGTTGTTTATTGCATCTGATCCCAATTCAGTGACTTCATCACCTTAAAGCTTCAATTTCTCGCAAGATTTTCTTCATCTGATGTTTTAGCTGGTGGCTTGTCAGATACGATTCTATCTCGGCGAAAACGAGACTTGTCTTTCCGCTCTTTTAAATATCACGACAAGAAACGTCGATGACAATCGAACCAACTCGCTTTCCCTCTGAACCTCAACTGGAAAACGTCAGTATCTTCCATATAATAAGGACAAGCGGTCCTCCCGTGCGTGCTCCATCCCGACAGCATGCTGTACGCTAAAAAGTCACTAACAATCCACATAAGTGCAGCGCGCATTTGAAAGTTTGTCTTAGTCGATACGTCGTAGGTAGGCACTTCGTCATACCACAACTCTTGCAATTCTTTCACCGACGGTTAGAGAAACACTCAATTTTTTATGACGAATTAGTTGGCCCGGGTATGATTACTATTAAGAACATCACTTCTTTCTTCATACACATCGAGGGAGGCAAGTTATATGGTGTTAGAATCACCGGCCACGAGGAGTACGGTTTGCCGATCATTCTGAAAGGTTAAAACCCATCAGTGCATAAGCCAAGTTGAACATTACGAATCTCGGAGCTGAACGTAGGGCTCACTTGATTGAAGTGGTTCCATGTCATTGAATCGGAGCAATGCTGCATATCGACCTCTTCTCTGACGTGTTCTGCGTGCCATCGCATATGTTTCGCAGTAGCTTTCGACGCGTACAAACGTTGGAGACGAGGCGTTAAAGGGAAGTAAAGCATTGTCTTATGCGAGCATTTGTTATAGTTAAACCTAAATTCTCCCCAGAATTTACAAGATGTAAGCTCGGAGTCGAGCTCCCAATAAAGCATGCATGAGTTGGGACAACAGTCAATTTGCTCATATGGGAGACCCAACCAGTGCATCAAGCCCTTACATTTATAAAAGCTATATATCAAACAGTTGTCTTCAGGCAACATGTGTTTACATACTTGCAAAATTTTGTCGCTTGCTCCGAAATATGATGATTCGAATTTATCGTCAATAAACGTGCCATTGCTGACAGTTTAGTCATCTTCTCGCAACCTCGCTAAAGCGGTTGATTCGTCGCGTCAATCATTTCAAAGAAATGCTTTGCTTCAGGGTTCGGCTCCTTTTCACGATTCTAATCGAAACCGGGGCCCGCAATGTCGTGTATCATATGATGATATAATGTCGAATATTCATCCATTGGATCATCACCTCCATCGTCCTCATCGCTTACTATTTCTTCCTCCCCATGCACACTCCAACAATAGTAATCGGGAACGAATCCACCCCTCACTAGATGAAGCTCTACTATGTCCACATCGTAGTATTTGTCGTTGCAACATTTTCGACAAGGACATCGAATTCTCGCTTCGTTCAAGTAAGTGGTGCAATGTTGCATGACAAATTTTATAAATTCCTTCACGCCAGCCACAAATCCTAATCGAGTGTAATCGCCTTCAATGCAATTGTACATCCAATCTCGAGACACGACATCTCGAAAGACCTAAAGAACCCTAGTTAAACAGATCTACACACTAACAAATATACACGTTTTTGTCAAATGTTAACCGTGTTTGGTCGAATTGGTTGCATTTGCACATACTTTGCGTAATATTTATTATAAATCTTGAGTAGAATTTTAACCTGAATTAGTCGACTTGGTTACATTTGCACATTCTTTGCATAATATTTATTATTCATTTTTAGTCGAATGTTATTTGTACTTAGACAATTTAATTGGTTTCATTTGTACATACTTTGTGTAATGTATATTTTGTTTAGTCGAATGTTACACGAGATTAATTGAACTACGGTAAGTACTATTTTATGCTTCAAATACATGTTGTTTAGTTTCAATTTATAAATTTAAGTGCTTTTCTAGGTGCTTCTCTTTTACATATAGTATAAAGTACATTAACAAACTCATACATATAGTAAACTATATATATATTTAATATAATATATTAGTCCTTTACTTTTTCTCCTAATTGAAATGTAAATTATCATTTAAATAAGATTTTATTACTAAAGTGTACACTATTAATTAATATTTTCATTTTACTTTTTTAACAATAATTGTTCTTCAACTAATTAACATGCTTTATATATATTATTTTACTTTTTCTCAATCAAATTATATACAAACATCAAAAATTAAATAATCAAAACGAAAATGACATTACAATCACCCATATCACCATAATAAACTCATACAAATATATATTTTCATAAAAAACCTACATATCATCACCATGCATAAAAATTTCAAAATAATTAAGATTTTCACCATAAATATTAAAAATTTGATACAAATATATTAATACAATTTCTATTTAAACGATTTTATCCAAACAATATAATTTTAAACAAAAATATTAATAAAAATACCAAAAATCATTTTAAACATTGTTTCCTCATGAATATATAATATATCACCATAACAAAAATTCTTAAAAATCATTCATTTTTAACAAGTTTTATTTATTCATATTATATCACCATAACGAAAAATCTAAATATTCATTTTAAACAAATTTTATTCATAAATATTAAAAATAATTCTAAAAAATATCTTTTACACAAATTTCCCAAAAAATAAATAAATTACACACACCAAATTTTAACATAAAACCTAAATAAATTAAATAAATACATTCAAAAATTTTAAAAAATAATTAAAAAAATATACCTACGACCTGTGGAATGCGGCACCGGTGCAACAGTCGGGGTTGGTGGTGGCGGACTGGGGGGAGGGCCGGGGGACCCGAGGCAAGGGAAACCTTGGCCGGATCTATGGTAGGAGGCGCGACAGGAGGTGACGGACCGGCGAGGCGAGAGCGACCAGAAGAGAGAGAGTAGATCGAGAGAGAGAGAGAGAGAGAGAGAGAGAGAGAGAGAGAGAGAGAGAGAGAGAGCCCAAGAGATTGAAGGGAAGAGAAGAGAAACAAAGAACCATAAGAGGAGGGTGAGGGATGGACGTGCTTTCGGAATGGCGTATGAAACACCACGTACCCTAAATGAGCGGGAATTTTTCCGCTCAAACTTTAGCGACAGGGACCCGTTGCCATCCCCAATCGCTAATGCTAACCTTTTTTGTAGTAAACTAAAAGCATGTCAAAAGGAAATGCATGCAAGAAGTTGCCAAAGTAAAATTAGTAAATTAGTGAGTGTGGTAATTAACAAACTAAAATGCATTAAGAGTGATATTAAGTTCGGACACTTAGGCCAGTAGAATGAAGCACAACCCGATCTCACGGGGTCCGTCGGGCCATTAGAAAGACATTGTCATATCTCCATAAGAGTTCTACGATATATTCGTGAGAAATATAGTTCTATGGAAAACCCCAATTCTGATAGGGATCCCCCGCAATGTGCGACAGGAGCATAGCCCTATCCATAGTGAGTAATGCCATGAACACAACCCTTGCAATGTATCTATGGGACATGTCCGGTAGGTCCGCCCTACTAGAACTCCATCCTTTTCGGATCACACTATCACATAGCTCACACACTAAAAAAATGAAAAATACAATCAAACCAAGTCCGTCAAGGATTTCATTTGCAACAATATAATGAGATATACATTTACCAACCTCGGGGTCATACCAAAAATCTATTATTTTAACAAGAATTATATCATGCTATATAGATCACAAAATGAGACATGAGAGTTCAATAATAGATAAGTAACATAAGTTCATTTCATACAAGAATCACATCATGGCATTGAAATGATGGAAATAAGTCATTAGAAACAAAGACCATGAGATTATAAGAATTAGTCTAATGAGAAAGCCAATAATCACGACAACTTAATGAATAAATCAGTCCAACAGTCTCCAACAACTGTAAGATAATTAGTTAAGGAAAGGAAATGGAGAAAAGTGCCCTAAGGGTTTACTTACCTCGAATCACGCAAAATTCTAGCTAAAGTCAGTCGTCTCACACCTTACGCAGCGTTCCCAAAACTTGACATTGATTCCCTAAGATCAATTTTCAATGTCTCATGTGTTAAAATCTTATATGAATACTTATAAGTAATTATATTTTAGTTGGTTCATTTTTATTGGGGTTGCATCATGATATATTTGAGCTTGCTTAAGTATAACATTTAGCATGCTCTAAATAATACTCCATCTGATCATTTATATAAGTTGTTTAAGGTAAGGACACAATAATTAAGACAACCTTAATTACGAGTGTAATTTACATATATGTCTTTTGACATTAAATGAACAGAAGAATTGAAGAATCATAAATGTTTGAATTGTATAAGGGTAAAATTGGTAAAAATACAATAAATACACTCTTGAATTCCGAAAACGACTTATAATTTTGAACTATAAGTTTTTGCTAGAACGACTTATATAAACGACCGAAGGGAATAACATTTAGCATGCTATAAAATACTAACATTTGAGTTTTTGAGCAAACTTGAAATTAAGTTAGACCATCTTAAATCGATTGAGCAAGCTCAAAAGTTTATAGATGTCTCAATTCTATTAAGCAAACTCAAAATATAAAGCAATTTTAATATTATTGAGCACGCTAAAAATTATTTTCTTTTGTGTGTGCTCAAACTGCACAAAACTTATGCAACTCTAAAACATGTGATTCTTAAGGTTTAGAATACTCGAATCACCTCAAACTCGGTCCATTAAGCTTAAAAACCAACTCTGTTGAGTTCTAACATTATCATGCAATCATTTATACTCAAATCTCATGCAATAGATACTCAATAACCATTAAGCAAGGTTACTATTCATCTTCTTCACTTACACAACTCAACAACCACAACAACATCTACCATGATACTCAATAAGGAATTTTCACTTATCAATGGTAGAGATACACTTATTGACCCTCCATGCATCAAGCCTATAAATAAAAATAACTTGAAACATAATTTTTTAGACAGATTTGGTGAAGATGACATAACTAGAGCTTTAATAAAGTTGTCCCTTTTTGCTTCTATCTAGATTCTATGAGCTCCGCCAAGTTAGATTTGTATTCCATAGCATCGACCTTTCATGAAGCTCCAAGATTCTTCAACAACATCACACACCTACACCATCGATTCTCCAACTCTTTTTCTTTATTTTCTTTTATTAAACTTGTTCTCTCTATCTCTCTATTTTTGTTCAAATAAGGAAAGAAATGGCAAACTTGGGGGCTAAGTTATTGCTTTTATTTGGATTCTCAAATGGGTATCTCAAGAGACATCTAAGGTTACTCTCTCTCCAACACATAATCCATTACCACTTGTCCTTTTTGGTGTGACACTTACCATACACCTTATTTCCTATTGGTCTACCTACACAAGGCATAGGACATTTTTCATTTTGTCCACGATCTCTTAAAATAATTACATGCAAGTCCGATTCCACCAACTTAATAGTTGACATTGAATTTTGGTCATATTTACAATCAAACTATATGCATGTTTTACTAAGTTATCAAATATTCATTTAGTCTAAATATGTTTAATAACTTAAGTATGGAATTTAATTCATTATATGGAATTTAAAGTATATTTAGGTACTTATGACAACATTTTCTACTCTGCGTCCCGAGCTCGCACGCATCTCGAGGCATACCTCAACTCGCGACTCGAATTAACAAAATAATCGAATTGAATAAAAACTTAAGTATAGTGTACACACATATTACACTAGGCATCCACCACACAAAAATAGAAAACATATTGGCCTCTATGGCGAGTGTTGAACTGTCTACTCGTCGTCGAGCCACGTCACGGGTCAGTGATCCTTAATTAAGGACAAATTAACTATTGGTGATTTGGGCCGTTACATGGACAATTAAACACTTAAGCTATGAGTCACAAAATTTTTGTAGGGCGTACATCGATATAAAAAAAACCGTTCAAATTGACCAACCGTTTTGGTTTTAGAAAATTTGAAAACCACGGTCCTCGGTTTTGTGGTTGTTTTTATTTTTTGAAAAAATCACGGTTCACTAAATCAAATATGTTGTGAGGGCATTTTATAAGAATTTAGATTGAGTTTGTCTGCTTTATTGTATTTTTGGTCGATGAACGTCTATGACCATGTGTGGTTTATTGTATTTTTAATGGTCCGACATGTATCGACTTATTGTGCTTTCCTTTTGGTGTGGAATGCATGACATGATTTATTTAGGATAGACATGTATGCCAATTTTATTTTATTTCATTTTATTTAAAATGTGTTACATGAAAAATTATGAAACAAGACCAACCAGACTGATCAAGTTACAATAAGTTTGAACGCAGTTTCTAGGTTTTGAGTTTGGTGGTGATCTGTAAAACTGAAAAACCACGAATCCCCGATTTAGTGGCGGTTCGAGGGGTGTTCACTACCAAATCACAGTTTGCGCACCCCTAGTTCTCAATACATCTTTATATTAAGGGAATAAAGTATCTTTCATTCACTACGAAAATTGACCTAATTAGCGAAGGCAATTCCCATGCTAATTGAGTACTTTTCTGTTGCTAGTCGGTTTAGCGATGGGGTTGCGATGGGTTGAACCCATCACAAAATTTTTTGTCACTAAACCAAATTAGCGACGGGATTTGGGCCCTGTCACTAATTAGCAACAGTTTGTGCCCGTCACCAATCGAGGTAACCTGGTTGGGAACTAACCACAAATTAGTGATGGCTACGGTGATATGTGACCTGCCGTCAAACCCGTTGCTAATTGTTGTGAATTTATTATTTTAAAATGGTTTCATTTAAAAAATACTTAAAATCTTGAAAAAAGCTTTATTTAATTTATAAAAACATTTATAATATTTTAAGAAATAGTTTTATTGATTTTTAAAGCAATATTTAATGGGAGCGGCTAAATGATCGTAACCGCAAGTATAACGGTTTAATTGTAGTAATAATGTGATAAAAATGTTGATTATGGATATCGTCTTCAGGGAAAGGTGTATTTGAACATAGTTCACTTAGTTGAGTGCACTCTCTTGTTAAGAAGATCTTTTTTTATTGATTTTAACTAAACTACTCTATTCTTAAAACAGTGTAAATTAACTTTTACTCTTATATTGAGAGGACTTCTAGTTCACAACTTCACTTGGATAATGAATTATTATGCTTTCATCTCATACTTCTTTCATCTTCATAATGTGTGTGCAATACTTAATTAGAATATACATATTTCCTTCATATTCACTTCAACCCACTATTGTGTTGGAAAAGATCATAATGTGCAAACTAGAACTCCACATATCGATGTGAATAACGTAAGTCTCACATATCATTAAGTTCTAAATCTTTAAACTCATCACAACTTAAGTTTACCATCCGTGCCTCCCTAATCAATAATTATCTATCAATGTGATATATTTTACGGTTGTATTGTTTATATCGTGCTTAAAGCCTCCAATGTTCATGGTAACTCATAGTACCTCTAATCAACAAACATGTGATCAAGATATTCACAATATTACGCATAGAATCAATACAAATTCTAACCATTGCACTTTTTAACATTATAATCTATTCATACTTCCTTTAGCATAGTATTCATACCATATAATCTATTGATCCCTAAGATAAATAAACTACTCACTCATCATTGAAATCAACGTAATATTCATAAACACCATTGAAATCAAAGATTAAACTAAATATTACCTTTAATCGAATCAATGAAACAAAGATTGAATTCCAAAATAGGAGTCTTCAATGTCTTCTCTATCAAAACTCTTCTCAATACTCAAAACTAAGCTATTCTATGTTGGTGGCTCATAAACTATTGCAATATATGCTCTTTGGTGTAATTCGTGAGTTTACCACTTTCTAATATTTATTTATACCCTTAAGAATACACTTAGAAACACTAATTAACAATTTCAAATGAATTAGAATTCCAAATCTTTCTATTTTTATGTCTCGGCAATGTCTATAAGTGATCCACGCGGTCTGCGTAAACCCACAATGCCACCACAGCTTCGACCTTTGTGTGTGAATTTCCTACTCACAATGAGCTGACGCTCTGTGTGTACTAGCCTGGTGCAGTATGTGTTACCCCATAGCGCCACCACTGCGTCAAGTGTATTGCACCTCTTCTTTCATCTTATGCCTTCTCCATGCCTTGCACTTACTTCCTATGGCGTCAATGGTTTATGCCACGACGTCAAGTGTGTATTTGTGCCTTTTCTCCTCATTTCATCATGAAATCAATCATTTGTATCTTTTATACCTTATGAACCTAAAAACACATAAATGCCATCAATTAGAGCTCATTCGTGGATGTTTAGTCCAATTATACAACTAAACTAACTCTATATATAAGTCTAATTAAACACTTAACATTAAACATAACCCATTTTTGCTAAACGTACCATATTATTCAAGCATACCCCGATTTTGCTAAATGTACCATACCTTTATTTTCATAAATTCCGAAATACCTTTGCTTACCTCATGACCCTCACCTTTACCATCACCCCCACAGTCCTCTATGTTTCTCGGCTATTTGCTATTGTAAAACATTTGTACTAAGTCGAAAGTGGTGGAGGAGTTTTTTTCATCAAACAAGGTCGAATCTAGTTTCGTCGGTGCCCTAGAAGTGAGGAAGTGTCGCTCGCGGGTTTTGGTCACACATGGTTGAGATCTCTTTAGAGGTCTCGATTGGTTTATACCGAGATATCTTTAGAGGTCTCAGCCGACTCCAATCGAGACATTTAAAGAGGTTTCAATCTTGGTGCTGGTCTCGATGGTAGCCGACGAAAATCTCGAAAGAGGTCTCGGACTTATGTGACTGAGACTTCCAAAGCAGTCTCGTCCTGTATGCCTAAAACTTAGGGCGATAAGAACGAACAAAAAAATTTCAAAACTCCCAAAAAATGTTGGGTTTTAGGGTTCATACGCAGCGAAAAATCCAAAACAGTTTTTAAAAACCCCAACAGGATCGAAAATAAGTTCCATTAAATTAGATCTACAAAAGTAAACCATATCTTAATCCGTGGTTTTATTCTTTGATCGTTCGATTTCCTAGACGTTCAAGCACGCGTCCTCTATCAGACATCCACATACGAATGGTGACCACAATTTAGAGTGATAGCCTCAAGAGAGATTGAAAACGTTTTTTCATTCTCTCCCAAATTCAAGAGAACTCGAAAATAGGAAAAACAAAAATCTTATTTTGTTTTAAGGTTTCACCCTTTATTTATATGTGTAGATAAACCCTCACTTAAAATCATATTCGTAATACAACTATTGTATTTAGGCAGTTTAAGCAAATTACATATACGCCCTTATTAATAGGTTATAATATAACAAATCGTACGAGCTTTTATGTCATGAATTTTGTAATATAAAATTCATTACTCTAAACCAATTGAAATTGCACAAGCATTCCTTGTGTGCGACCCAATAAGTTCATGTGACGTTGGCAGTGAATCAAAAATCGTTTTGGTATACAATTCATAAGTGGTATCTAGCAATATATTATGACTACCCAAGTAGCATGAATATCAAAATCAAGACAACCTAATGAATAACATATATCATATCCTTTTGTCGTGCGATATCTTTTGATTAAACATAAGGTATGGAAAGTCACCTTTAATGTTCGATCATTCTAGTTTCGATCTTTAGCTAAATTGAAAATATCCAAGTGACGTTGATCATATCAATTCACATGAACTTTTCCATTATAAGTCTATCATATCGAGGGATCCATTGATATCTCTCTCTATATGAGAGTGACAAATTCTATTTTGATTACACACATTCACATATTATTTACATAGTAACCAATCACAATCTTTATAATCGTCCGATTAAAGACAACGTTTGACTGTGTCAAATTACGATGCTCCTAATATTGAAGTCTATGGTAATCTCAAGTCGAATGACTAAATGATATACCTATCATGAGTAACGCCTATGACTTAATCCAGATGGTGTTCTCATAGCAGGTCGGTCCAGTACCTTGTTCCCTAACAAGTACTCATGATTTCGATTCTTATCCATATATACATGATCATCATATGACCATCAATCAATATCCACACTAATCTTAATTCATTATAGTTCCCATTATAATGATCGACTAATGACATTTAGGATATTTCAACAAATACATATAGATCTTACTATAAGGTAAGCATGCAATCACTTATAATAAAATAGTAAATGAAAACCTCAATTTTATTAACTAAAATTATAAGATAAATGTTTGTAGATTGACCTAGGGCACATGCCCCAACAAAAAATACGTGAAATCGACCAAAATATTAGTGGGCTTTGCTCAGAATCGCTGGATATTCTCGATTCTATCGATATTTTGTGCCAATAATATGAAATTCAAGCTCCAAATCAAAGCCGTAAACCCGACAATAAAAGAACACCACTATTGATTCAAAAAATGCAAAAGAAAAATCCAAGAAATCCTAAAAATCTACATGAAAATAGGTGGGGAATACACCAATGGATTCAGATCGATATGGTTTCGTTCGATTTTGTTGAATTTGGACCGAAAGTGAGAGCACGATTCCAAATAGAGGGGTGACTAGGGTATAGGCGAGTGGGGTGAGCGGGATATGGGTAAGCAAAAACCCTTTTATATGGATGGACAATTGGGTCATTTCATACATGTATTAAAAAAATTTAAAATTGGAGTTCGTTTAGCAAAAACTGGGGTCTTTTTTGCCGTCCCTATTTAATTCCGACAAAAAACAAAATATTCACATTAATTAAAACAATTTTTTAATTACTTTTTAAAGTAGAGTTCTTAAAGGAAATTTTTATTTTAAAAACAATATTAAAAACATATTATTAAGTGTATTTTAATTAAAAACATATATTTGACTAAAAGAAATTAAAACACATTTATTTTACTTATTAAATATACTTTAATTTAATATTATATATTAATATAAAATATATATATCCCATCATTTCCAAAGTTCTAGCATATTTTAAAATAAAAAAAATCCACAAACTAGATATATGTAACATATACCTGCGGCGAATGGTAGCATCAGCGAGCACTAGGGCGGCGACAACGACGCAGACGAGCTAGGGCTTCAATAACAACAAAAGAAATCAAAACCTGATTGAAATGAAATAACAAACATTAACTAGCTAGATCTAATTAAAAATATCTTTTTGAAGCGGTGGCGGGAGCCGAAACGCAGGCGAATATGGGAGGGAGCGAAAGGCCGAGGCAGTAGCCGGAGCAGAGGTGGTAGTATGGCAGGGAAGGAGAAGGGAGGGTCATCAAGAGAAATAGATGAGAAGGACCGAGGGAGAATGTTTGCTTGGGAGGTTAATTTGGGAAAAGAGTAAGCAAGGACGAGGGAGAGGGTTTGGGAGGGAAAATGTCATATCTCAAAATTTTTAAACTGGTAATTACACCTAAATAAGGATTAAGGGAGACTAATAATAGTTTTGGCCGCGAGTTGAGAGTTAAACACGGTGAAATTGAGATTTATAATTAATTTTATTATTGTGTGATATGCACCTAGTGTCGTGTATTATATATTATCATATTATGTTATTTTGCAGAATTCTAGTCGACTGAGTGAATTCGATGTTTCGTGAGATTTTGTCTCGAGATACGTGTCGAGACGGGTGACGAGATAGTTAAGTCGACCTAAATTTTAGTTTTGAATTTCGTGACAAATTATTGTAATTAAGTTTTAAAATTCGAATTTGAAGTTTAAATGGGCTTAAAGAGCCGACGTGGGGATCTTGCCTCAGTATGCGTGTAAGTCGGTATTGGAAGTAGTGTGAAATGAGATGAAATTTGTGCAAGATCTTGTTTCTAGTTTTATGTCGATTGATGGTAGTTGAGGTTGATATTGGGTCCAAATTGGTGCACGTTTGGTTAAGTATGGCAAGAGGATTGGTCCCAAAGATTTTAGTATATCTTGAACAAAGCTAAGATTTTTGAGGTTTTGATGTGATCAAAACCAGTGTTATAGATGTTTTATAGAGATGGACTATTTTGTCGAGAGTTTGGCTCAATTTGGCGAAAAATTTGATCCAAAACGAGCACTAGATGTTAAAGCACGTCAAAATAGGGTTTGCAGAATTAATAAAGTAAGCAGCTGAGGGTTATATATAAAAAGGAAAAAAAAACAAATGAAACAAATTGATTCATTTAATTAGAACGTTTTTAAGAGCATCTCCAATAGGGATGTGGATTTGAGATGGATGTGTGTCGCGTTGGATTAAATAGACATTGATGAGAAAAAACCTTATCGGTGTGGATTGAGAATGTGCAGGTGACGTGGCATAAAAAAAGGTAGATATTTCCTACTGCACCATCTAGATCTAAAGGGTGCAATAGACAATGTTCACTATGTCACGTCATTGAAAAACTAAAAAAAATAACCGACAACTAAAAGAGAAGTCGAGAAAATAGCAACAAAGATATATACTTTGCGTTTTGTTTTTTATACATTACATTTCCTTTCTTTTTTTTTTTAGGTTTTCTTTTGTATTTATCAAGATACAATGATAATCACAAATAACTTTTATTTATATAAATAGATAAATACAAAAAAATTAAATTTTGTTTCCAAAATTACTTATCGGTTCTTTAATTATGCATCAAATAATTTATACGTATAATCATTTATTAATTATTTATATATAATTTAATAAATTAAAAAATTTGCCACATCATGAATAGAAGGTGCAATCCACAGTACTCATTGTAGGCCATTTTCACTATGGAATGTGTATTTATGCCACATAATCTATACATCCTATCCACATTGATGATGTGGCGACAATCTACAGCCTCAATCCATATTTACCATTGGAGATGCTCTAACGTTTTAAACCTAACCCTTCTCAGCTCGGTTCTTCGCACGCGACGCTCCTGACGTCCGATTTTCGTCTGGTTTCTTTCCGCAACCGCATTGCGATACAATCAATTCGAGCTAAATTTTCACGGTGGAAACGAGGTATTCGGCTCGCAATTTGGTAAATTCTCGGTGCCATGCATTTTTCCACAATTCAATTTGAATTCATGCGATTTTTCGATTTCTTTCGTAGTGTTTCGATAGAAATTGGTAGGAATTATTATTAATTGGTATATTGAATTTATTTGCGTCAATTTGGGATAGATTCCACCAACGTGGGTTAGGGTTTTGATGAGGTGAACTAAAGAAATTCAGTTGATAACTATTTTGGAGATGCTTTAATTGTTGATATTGATTTATATTGGGTTTCTCGATGAATTGATTATTGATTTTGATCTAATTTGACTCCACGGGTTGTAAAAATATTTTGATGTTGGTATCGAGTGATTTTGTGGCGTTTGTTGTCCAATTTTGAGGGTTTGATTGCGAAAATATTGATTTGGAGAAGTTTGTTAGTTCAAAATAAATAAAGTTTGCCTAGTCAACAGGCCATATGGGGAAATTCATAACTTCTCCGTCGGTGATCCGATTTGGGTGTTCTTGGAATCTTTGAAAAGTAGGACATGAGTACTATAAGTTCCTT
The DNA here is from genome assembly GCA_039657325.1 of Stephania cephalantha. NCBI lineage: Eukaryota > Viridiplantae > Streptophyta > Magnoliopsida > Ranunculales > Menispermaceae > Stephania > Stephania cephalantha. The sequence continues at coordinate 7,192,568 of CM077573.1, read as the reverse complement.
TTAGGTTACAATGACAAATATTGAGGTTTTCAAGGTTAAAAAGTTACCCCAAGTTGGCTAGTTGAAAGCTAGTTTAAACAGCTATATAAATTAATATTTTTGGAAACTGTTCTCAAGCGCACTTTGTTCACGGTTTTCATTGGGTGTTGTGATATGGTTTCACTTAAAGCTTGACCTACTATATATTTGGGTATGTAGGGAAGCTATTAGAACCATTTTCAAGGTGATCCGATGCTCCGAGATTTTCAAAAATTAAGCTCGAAGTTGGCTGTTTGTAAGGTTAAGTAAATCTCATAGTAAATCTCAGCTTCAGGATTTGGGGCAGAAGAGATTCATCACACCTATGTCGCCATAGGGAGCACCCATTTTTTAGTGAAGAAGAAGGATGGTACGTTGAGACTTTGAATCGACTATAGACAGTTGAACAAAGTCACCATTAGGAATAAATATCCACTCCCGAGGATTGATGATTTGTTTGATCAGCTGAGAGAAGCACGGTTTTTCTCCAAGATAGACCTGTGATAAGGGTATCATCAGCTTAGGATCAGGGATGAGGATAGATCCATTATAGCTTTCAACACGAGATATGGACATTTTTAGTTCACGGTCATGCCATTTGGGCTGACCAATGCTCCAGCAGTGTTTATGGATCTAATGCATCGGGTTTTCAGACCATTTCTTGACCGGTTTGTGATAGTCTTCATCGATGATATATTGATATACTCGAATACGAGAGAGGATCACGAGCAACACTCAGGGAGACATTGCAGACCTTAAGGGAGCATAGACTTTACGCGAAATTCAACAAATGTGAATTCTAGCTTTCAGAGGTCAAACTTTTAGGGCATGTTGTCGGAGCAGCAGAGATAGCAGTGGATCCAGCTAAGATTCAGGCAATTACGAATTGGCCAGCACCGACTTCAGTGACTGAGATCAAAAGTTTTCTGGGTTTGGTGGGGGTATTATCATCGATTTGTGAAGGATTTCTTAAAAATCGCTTCACCACTTACGAGATTGACCCATAAAGATGTTAGATTTTAGTGAACTAAAGAATGTGACGAGGTGTTCACTTAGTTGAAGAGATTATTGACTACTGCGCCACTATTGGTGTTACCAAAGGTTGGACAGAGATTTTTAGTATATACTGATGCTTCTCAAATAGGTTTGGGATGTGTGTTGATGCAGGGTATTGGTACAGTAGCTTATGCATCCAGACGGTTGAAGGTACATGAGAAGAATTATTCGATGCACAACTTGGAGCTAGTAGCAGTAGTGTTTGCACTGAAGATATGGAGACATTACCTGTATAGAGAGAAATTTACACTTTTTACTGATCATAAGAGTTTGAAGTATCTATTCTCACAGAAGGATCTGAATATGAGACAGCGCAGATGGTTAAAGTTCCGAAGGATTACGACTTTTCCTTGGATTATCATCCGGGAAAAGCGAACGTAGTTGCATATGCACTGAGTAGGATACATGTTGGAGATACGGAGATTCCTACTGAAACTCGAGTTGAGATTTGCGCTCAGATGAGAGTACAGACTGTGTCTACACAGTGAGTTAGCGCAGAGTGTTGATTATGTTTATTGGACGGAGACGTCTGGCTAGTGTTTGAGATTCGGGGGCAGACTGTGGATACCGTCATTACCAGAACTGAGAGAGGAGATTCTCCAGGAGTCACACCGTTCCCGATTCACCATTCATCCAGGCAAGACCAAAATGTACCACGACATGAAGAGGCATTTTTGGTGGCCTGGGATGGAGGCGGATGTTTCTAAGTTTATCAGGAACTGTGAGATTTTTCAGCAACTGAAGGCTGAACATCGCAAACCTAGAGGATTGCTACAACCTCTTCCCATTCCACGATGGAAATGGGAGGACATTTCTATAGATATTGTGAGGCGATTGCCGAGAACTGCCTGAAGACATAATTCAATTTGGGTTATTGTTGATAGACTTACGAAGAATGTTCATTTTCTACCAAAGGCTGCACATTACACGTTTGATCAGTTGAGTATATTGTTCAGGCGAGAGATTATTAGGCTGCATGGGGTACCAGTGACTATTATGTTAGATAGAGATGCTATGTATACGTCCAGGATGTGGCGGAGTATGCAGGAGCAGTATGGTACACGCCTACAATTTAGTACGACTTTTCATCCTCAAACTGACGAGCAAACTGAGATATTGATTCAGCTTTCGATGATATGTTGCGGGCTTGTGTTTTGGAGTTTGGAGGATAATGGGAAGAGTACCTATTGTTGTGTGAGTTTGCATATAATAACAGTTATCAAGCCAGTATTGAGATGGCACATTTCGAGGCTTTATATGGTAGACCGTGTCGCTCCCCATCGTATTGGACTGAGCCAGATGAACGAGAGACAGTGAGGCCTGAGATTGTTGTTGATCACACGGAGAAGGTATGACTGATTTGTCAAAAACTCAAGGGAGCCCAGGATAGACAGCGGAAGTATGCAGACAGATATCGCGGTGATCTCACGTACACCGAGGGAGCCTATGTATATTTAAAGGTTTCCCCTCAGAAGGGTCTTCAGAGGTTCGGAGTGAAAGGTAAACTTGCACCTAGATTTATCGGACCTTTCAAGATTAAGAAACGGGTCGGGAAGGTTGCGTATGAGCTTGAGTTACCCCCACAAATGTCAGGAATTCATCCAGCCTTTCATATCTCCATGTTTCGATTAGCTGAGTCGAGAGCAGGTGATCGTCCGACTGTAGATTTGAGTCATATAGAGCTGAGTGAGGATATTTCATATGAGGAGCAGCCTGTGCAGATTTTGGATCGATTGGTACAGAACTTGATAGGCAAGTCTATCCTAAAAGTACTCGTCAAGTGGCAGTTTTCACGATGATACGGAACTCAATTGGGAACGGGAGGACTACATGCGATATAGATTAACGTACCTATTTGAATTTGAGTCAGGTATAAATCCTAGTTCAACTTTTCAATTTCGAGGACAAAATTTTCATTAGTTGGGAAGAATTGTAACGGCCCAAAATCTCTAACTGTGTTTAATTCTTTAAACATGATCAACGACCCATACTAGTGGGACCCACACTGTGATATGTACATTGACCGAGGCAAAGGCCGAGGTATATTTTATATTTGTTGTGATGTATGACTAGTGTATTGTATATGTGTGGACTATTAAGTCAATTTTCTACTGGCATATAGGTATCGAGACGAGCGGGGATGTACATCAAGTCGCGTGTCGACGAGGGACCGAGGTAGCGGCTTATGGGGTAAGCTTAATTAATTTGATTTTAATGTTGGTTTTGTAAATGGCTTAATGTGGTCACATTTAAATGTAACATTAAGTGCCTAAAGTTAGTGAAATAAAACAATAAGCACATGATGTGTATCGAGACACGTATTGCCAAAATAAGAAGTCAAGGTTTCAACTTGTTGAGTCACTCAAACTTGACTTGAGGGACAAGTGTGTCAAGGTGGTCCATTAGTTAAGCCTCAAGATATGCGTGCACACATGAATCAAGGGCCAAGGGTTAAACATATTTGTGTATAGTCAAATGAACATATAAGTTAACAATTTTTCATTTCTTATCTTCATCAAAATCGTTATTTGGAAGGAGAGAAAGAAGACAGGCCTGCTGGAGTGATTTGGAGAAGAGGAGAAGTGTGTATTTATTGAAGCTTTGGTAGGGAAGAAGAAGTTCTTCAAGCTAGGTAACTTCTTCATTCCATTAAGTTGTGAATTCATGAAGTTTGATGTTGTTGTTGTTGGTTTGTGTTGGGTTCGATGTTGGGGAACTCTTGTAGTGTATATGACCCTAACGCGATAACAAGGCCTATATGTAGTAAAAACCCGAATTCGAAGTGCAGAATTCTGGGTTCTGCTGTACATAGCGCGCTAGATCAATAATCTAGCACGTTAATATTAATTAGCGCGCTAGATATGTGAAGTAGCGCGCTAATGTTCAAATTAGCGCGCTAATGTCAAAAACTAGCGCGCTAATCAAGATTAGCGCGCCAGAGGTTAAAAGTAGCGCACTAATTGCCCCTAACAGTTCAAAAATCAGCAATGTTCAAAAATGGTTTAAACATTAGAGATCCAAACTCATTCTGAAACTTATCAAACAACTCTAGGGAACTAAGGGGAGATCTCGAGAGTTCGGGGACACATTTCGGAGTGCCTAGAGATCAGATACGCTAGGACAAGAGTTGTGAATTGTAAGTAAAGCTGTGAGAATTCAATATTTCATTTCATTGACTCATATCATCTTATGGTCTATTTGTAGACATTGCTACTTGTAATCTCACATCATGTTATTCTTGTGTTTATTTATATTTGAATATTGTTGACATGATACCTTGTGAAATGTTTCATTGATTCCAATTTCTACTCTTGATGATGTTCTTGATAGGTAGTTGATGAAAAACATGCTATTGGAATAATTTGGATTTGATTAGACTTGTATTCTATTTCTTTGGGCTTTGTAGCCTATCTAGTTTTGGAATCCTAGAGATTTGAAATTATTTGTCTTTGAAAACTAAAGTAGTATCTAGTGTCCATTGCACAAGAGATGCGCAGTTCACGGGGACATGGGTCTACCGGGGTTCCAGCACTCACCACTACACTTGCGCGACACACATGGCATGGAACTCAGGATGGTCGACAAGAATGAGATAGATGATTTGTATGCGTAGAACGCAGCTCCCCAATTGGTGTGGAATATGTTGAGCGCGGCTCCATATAGTAGTGGGAAAGGTTAGGTGATAGATCTCATCGCCGACCCGACGTAGATCATCTCGACTTAGCCTGTGTCAGTCTATACATTTTCAACTGTGGTATTTACTTGCATTATTTGATTCAACAATTCTTTCGCTACTTTATGCTTTCAAATACCATTCTTTTATTTTAGGAATGTGGCATAGAATTCTCCAGTTATTGCTTAAATATTACTATACTCACCGTCTAGTTTGTGATAGTGGGTGTAGGTCCGACGAGCAACAGCAAACCGGGGAAGGAGAAGATCGGCGAATTCCTTTGAGCATTTTGGCGATTCTCCCATCTCATTTTATATGACTCAACTATTGTTGTTTATTACTGTTTATATCTTTACTATACATTTTTGGGTTGTATAACGGGTTGAGTGTATAGTTCCCCATTTGAGATACATATATCATACTTGTGTTGTTACCTTTATAATATATACATGCATGTGATGCGGTATTTCCTGGTTTTCCACACTTAGGATTTTGAATAATAAAAGTTTCCGCATAATCTTTAAAGTATGTAATGATGCTAATATGATTAAAAGTTTTAATTAACTCTAAAGTTTAATAATATCTGAACATGTGTATTGATGAATATAGGGACAAAATGTTGACTAATACGTAATTGAGTCTTGTATGGTTAGGATTAAGGCTTGATTATGATATAGTGATATAGAGGTTATTTATGTAATTTTGCTTAGTGCATCTGCAACTCAAAGCATTCACGCCCCCATTGTGGGACATGAATGCGTTGCTTGCGTAATGGCAGACGTTTCTGCCATTACGCAAGCAACATTGGGCCCCATGCGCATTAATGTGTATGGGCCCCAACAATCTTTTTTTTCAAATAACTATTTTTTTCAATCTTTTTTATTTTTTTTGAATATGAGTCCCATAAAGTGTATAGAGAAGAGTTGAAACCATTATGGGAGTGAAATGTAAAATGATGATGTGGCACCTCATTACAATTAAAATGTGTGAAACCATTGTGGATGCTCTTAAAGACATTTTAGTTTAAAATGTATTAAATTAAGTGGGGGCTGTTATATGGTAGTGGGGGGCTAATTGTAACGGCCCAAATTAATTAAACCAGTATTAGCTTTTATTTTGGGGTTTAACGGTTGTATGGACAACTTGATTAACTCAAACGCGAGAACCGAGGAAATATGTTATTTATGGATGGCGGTTGTGTATATGTGGTGTTTAAAAATTATTATTATTATATTGCACCGCATGTGTGTATGTTGCTATCGGGCGAGTTTGTGTGACGGATGTTTGCCTCGAAAGGTGTGTCAACACGGGTGTCGGATAGGTGAACTACGGGTACACTAGGAAACTTGACTAATCTATGTTAGGATGACTAATTAATCAACTAAAATGGGTAATGTGACCATAGGCCAAGTAAAATTCAATTAAAACAATAAGCTATGACGTACCTCGAATTACGTGCCAAGACGCGGGGCATCGAGTGCCGAGAAGTCGAGGGTTAGTGGGATCACAAAATTTGTAAATTTCTTGAATAAGAACATTAACCATATATATTATAATAGGCCTAAGCTAATGTAATTGAATCAAATAAATCAATGCCTATAGTTTGGTTATTTAAATTAGAAACCATGAGATTGTCCTGGAGGTACGTGTTGACACATCTAGGAACTATGTGAGTAGCAAATTAGTGTCACTTTGATTGGGTTAGTGGGAGTTAGTGGGATACATGTCAAGGTGTGGATCATTAGATGAGCTTCGAGATACGTAAATACATAGAGATCAATGGCTATGAATCAATATTACCTTAATATATAAGATCAACACATGCAAGGAAACCGTTTTCATTTTCAACTTATAAATCAAAAGAACTTGCTGGAGAAGAAGGAGGTTTATGGAGAGAAGGAATCCATAGAAGATTGGTGAGAATTTCTCAAGCTAGGTGGTACATCAACTAGGTACACATCTATTTATGTCAGATTGAGATCATTTCTAGTTTTCGGCTAATTCTAGAAGGTAGATGAATGAATGTTTGCAATTGGTTTATATATTTGGATTCCTCATTTGAAGCTGATAATCTAGCTATATTGAAGTTCTTAAGTTGGATTTGAAATCATAAAGATATGAATTTTTGAAGTTGCAAGACCAAAACTAGAATTCCGCATGTTATATTAGGAATTAGCCTATGTAATTTGGTCATAACTTGCTCATTTTAGATCCAAATCGATCCAAACTGGTGGGATTTGAAAGGATACTCAAAGGGTAACAACTTTGCTTATATGGAAATGTTGTAATTCAATTGTTTTTATATCCAAAAGTGCTCTACAAGTAGGTGCTATGTAATTCAGAAGAAAAGTTTTGAAACTAAACTTGTTAAAGGCATAACTCCCTAACTACTTATCCAAATGAGCTGATATTTTAGTATGTTTTATTTGGGCATGTTTATGCTTTTTGACCAAAAATCACCTTTTTTGAAAATATATATTGGGAGGAATAGATTTTCTAAATCCGCTGGTCGGATTAGGTTCCAATTAGAGTTATGTTTAGTAGAATCATGATATCTCTTTCATTTTAAATCGGAATTTTGCAAATTAAACCTTTTCAAAAAGCTAAGATAGAGACTGACGATCTTTGTAGTGGTGGAGGATTTCGAGATTTGGACCATTTCATGCCTAAAAATGCATTGTAACATAAACTGAAACTGAGACTTAGTTTAGTCTTAAGGGCTGATTTGGGAAGATCAATTTGAAACATATTCAACCAATTTGAATATACAATAAACATACTTAACTGACTTCTAGGACTTAGGGGACCGTAGCTCGGGTATCGGGGAGCTTGTCGGGCCAGTTTCGGGTGTCCGAGGGAGTCGGAGTGCGTGTTGAGGTGCGTAAACCTATTGGAATGCCTCACAGAATTCATGATTTATTTTATCGATTTCGCTTTTCATGTGTGACTGCTAGTGGGCACACATAGGGTTTTCACTCTTATTTCGGTGTGCGTATATATTGGTTATGGGTAAATCGCATGCACGGATTACTTGTGATAATGCTCGTGTCGATGACAGTAGAATATATCTACAATTGTCGGGAGGGATTAGGGTGGTCCTGATGTGTAACAACATCGGGAAGGGACCATGGCGTTTACGAAGTTGAGGTTTAGCCACTATAAGCCTGTAAGTATATACGTGGTTCCTATTCGATTTATCGATTACTGGCTGGTGTAGGTCAGGGTTTTCTCATGATTATACGGATGTTTACTGATTAATGCTTTATTTTAGAACTGGTTTAATTGGTATATGTTGTTTATTTATTTCACGCTACTGCTTTTGCTTGTCGTGTGCTGCTTACATTCATGGGAATATGACATACGTTGCCCGATGTCATATTCGCATGTCTCGTAGTTTATCAGTTTTATTTCATGAATTGTGGACTTCTCTTGGGATTTTACTCACTGGACTCGTCACTGTATTTGTTGGGTGATCGAGTGCAGATCCTTCAACGAGCAAGGGCAAGGGCAAGGAGGTACTGGGCGACTACCTCTGAGATTGTGGAGTCAGCTCATGTGTGATATCGGTATGTATTTATTTTACTTTTATTGGGTTTTTTTTATACTTAACTCACCTTAATATATACATGGTATTTTTTTCGGGTTTTCCACTACTTAGCAATGTTGAATATTGTATAACTTACTTAAATTAAGACTTTCTTTGTAAAATTTCATTATATCTTGATAAATTGATTAACGCGCTAATGAAATCATTAATAATAATATGGAAATTAATTATCTAAGTTAGGATTAAATGGAAAAGTGTAAGTAGCCAGGTAGGTCGCGGAACGTCAAGGATAAGCGGGCCATGATGTGGCAAGGCTTGGTGAAGTGGGATGCGACGTAGCGGGTAGAAAAGTGATCTGGAATTTGGGGCTGAATCATCTCATTTTCATATCTACTTTCTAATCTCTACTCCCCTTCTCATCTCTTTATATCCATACACTCAACAACTCACCATCAAATGCAACATCTTAATTATAATATTTAGTTGAGATTTTGTTTATATTCTAAAATTGTTAGAATCCTTTATTTATGTTGAATCTTAGCTTTTAAGGATCAAAGAATCAATCTTGGAATGCATATGGAGCACATTGAGTTAAGTGAGAGAAAAAATTGATGTGAGATAAGGGGTTTGAGGTTGAAGGCCACAAAGATAAAAAAGGGCTTTCCTTAGGGAGATGGGGCAAATATATACCAGGGGTACAATGGAGAGTTTAGTAACAATTAAAGGGGTAATTAGACCATGAACTAACTTATTGGGTGCTAGAAATAACATTAAATTAAATAGGGGCTGATATAACATATAAGGGTGCTAATAGTAATTTCATTAAAAAATGACGGCGTGCTAGAATGACACCTCAAGTGACACTCCTGTAATGTGGTGCGTGGGCTCACATCCATTGGAGCCATCATGCGTACTTCTAGATATACACCATACATGTTATGCACAGGAACTATTTTGTGCCCACTCATTTTTATATACAAGGGGCCCACGCGCCACGTCACATAAGTGTCCCTTGAAGTGTCATTTGAGGTACCATTCTAACATTTTCCCAGTCAAAAAGGTTTGTAAATTAATTAATGCACAATATTTTCTAACAAGGGTCCATTCCAAAGGCTCAATATTTATCAAATTTCCATTTTAAATTATTAAACATAAAGTATTTTTTTCCTACTATTTTTGGCACAATGTACTTCCAAGACAAGGAATTAAAAGGATCAACAAAATTTGCATGCAATCCAGTTTTTCTATCATTTCATCCAGCTATGAACTATAACATTGAAAAAATCTACTTATAGCTATCCTATCTTATCTATAGATTCTATACACACGAAATATCCAACTTGTTAATAACTATATTCATTTATTTTGTTCTTGATGGAGGAAAAAGTAGTATCAAAAAAAGAACATCATGAAAAAAGGCCCTTAATTTGGTTAATTTGTTAGGTCGCGGCTATGTGCACCCCACAAATTGATTTAGGCAAACCACTTAATTTTTTTCTCTTCATTTCCCAAAATGCCCTTAATTCAAATGACACTTTTACCCTTTACAAATTCCAAAATGACCCACATACCCTCATCTTCTTCCCACCTTGTGCACCCCACACTAGTTTTCACACTTTGACCCCGACAAATGTTCCGACGATCGGCGATACGAAGTTGCGCTTTCGCTCGCCACGAACATTGTAAGAGTCGATTTCTTTGTTGCTATTCTTTGAAAACGTGGATTTGCAATGTTTTGTTATGCAGTTAATGGTTCATGATATTTTGGATTTCGGTTGTTAGGGAATTGTTGCGTTGCTTTCTTTGGTGGATTTTAAGCATAAGTAATGGAGCAAGGACGTGTGGAAGTGACGAACGTGCAAGATGGAGATGTATTGATTCATGTTTTTTGACATTTGTAATGTTTCGGGTACACGTTGGTGCCCAGAAATTGCACTGCCGTTCAGACCTGCGGGACCGATTGGAAAACATTTGTTCGGTCGGGAAAAACCGATTATGTAGATGTAGCTCGGTCAACATTGACCAATCAATATGCTTATGTTCGGTTAATTGCATTCCAACAGATGTTGTTCAATCGGTACATTCTTACTGACCAAGCATACATCTTTAGTTTGTTTGATTTTTTTGTGGTTTATGATTAAGGGTCTATTTTTATTAACCATTTTGCAAGGAGATTTGCGTACTACTTCATATGTTGACCACACATTGGAGTACACTTCCAACGTCCCATTTGGAAGTAGGGCGGAGGCGGTTAAATGGGTTTAAAGTCAAGGCACTAGTATCGGGTTTGTAATAGTGACCAAGAGCTCTGATGCAGGGGGTGATGGGCATGGTTGGGGAAGGGTAAAGATGGCGTGTGAGAGGTCTGGTTCTTATAGGGGTGACGCATAACGAGTTGGAAAAATGAAAGCGATTAACGTTGTGCTTAAGGAAAAAATTCCAATGGATGAGACAGGGGAGGTATTGAGGGGGACATATAGAGGGAAATGAGGCACCAAAAAATGTGGTTGCCCATTTGAAATAAATATCGAGGAACATGTGGATCGCTTATGGCGTGTTACAGTGACGTGTGGGCGCCATAACCACGATATAGGGTGTTATATGGAGGGTCACTCATACGCTGGTCGGTTAGATCCGGAAGAGCACGTTGTGTTGGTACAAATGATGGAAGGAAATATTAAGTCGCATGAAATTTTAGACACTATAAAGAAGAGGGATGTAACTAATTCATCGACAATGCGCACAATGTACAATGCTAGAGAAAAACACATGTTAGAAGAGGCTGGAGGGAGATATTAAATGCAACAAGTCATGCATTCGCTTGACACACATAGTTACCTATCGTGGCATAGAAAAAATGAGGAAACAGAAGTTGTTACAGACTTGTTTTGGGCTCATCCCGACTCCATCAAGTTATTGCAATGTTTCCCGCAAGTTTTATTTATGGATTGCACATACAAGACCAACATATATCGCATACCTTTACTTGAGATCATTGGTGCGACGTCGACTGGGTTATCTTTCGCCGTGGGTTTTGCGTTTATATCCGCAGAGAAAAAAGATAACTACATTTGGGCTTTGGAGAATCTCAATAATCTCATGGATGGGTGGGGTAAACCTAATGTGATACTTACCGATAGGGAGTTGGGATTGATGAATGCAATTGAGTCGGTATTCCCCATGTCGACTCAACTTCTATGTAATTGGCACATTAATCGGGGCGTGGCAGGAAACACAAAGAAATATTTTGCACGTAATGAGGACTTCAACCTTTTCTTGAGTAGGTGGAATGCTTTGACAAGTGCCATAACTGAAGTTTCCTTCAACACAAGAATGGCTAATTTGGCATTCGATTATTGTTCTGTACCCGGGTTGCTTGAATATTTGATGGAGACATGGGTTAGAGGTTACAAAGAACGCTTTGTAAAAGCGTGGACAGACAAGACATTGCATCTTGGATATGTTACGACGGACAGAGTTGAAAGTGCACACAATACTTTGAAAAAACGTCTTGGACACTCGTAAGGTAACTTCGAGGATTTGTGGCGGGTTATCCGTAGTATGGTAGAAGGTCAACATACGCAGATCAAGGCTTCTTTTGAGACGAGTTTGAATGTTGTGCAACATGGGTTTGGAGATACGTTGTACCGTATGTTGCGAGGGTTTGTGTCACAGTATGCGTTAGAGCAAATTCGCGAAGAGGTGGAACGTGTTGAAAATGTTGGTACTGATCCAATTAGGTGTGGATGTGCATTGCGCACGATATTTGGCCTTTCATGTGCCCACGAAATTGCCACATACCAATTGTCATGCTCACCTATACCTCTAAACGATGTTCACGTACATTGGCAGAAATTGAGCATGAACCCCGAGCAAGCGGTCAATCGTATTGAATACAATTTCAAAGCTGAAATACAAAAGGTTATTGAGAGGTTTGAAAGTGTCCACACCGAGGATTTACGCATGCGTATTTTGCAAAGCGCTTCGAGAGATTAGTTGTCCGTCACCAGCGTCATTGGTGGTTCCAATTGAGAAATTAAAGACAAAGGGTAGAAAGGCCTCACAAACGGGGAAGGGAAAAGTGTCATGTGAGGGTAAGAGGAGGAAGGTCATTAAGAAAGACGAGGGTGACATATCTACCAAGAGAGATCCAAGCCATCACAAGTACATCCTTCATCCAGAATTGATACCCATTAAGGGTAGTCATGACGTGCCCCCCAAAGTTCATAGAACTCGCACATGTTTGCATAATGTAGAGATGGTTTTCGCGGTGTTGCCCCTGAAGAATGGTTAGATCACATTGAAAGGGTTGACGATGTTAGGGGAGATGGCAATTATGGTTATTGAGTAGTTGCACATGGCCTTGGACATAATGAAGATGATGCATGGAAGTAAATTTGCAATGATATGTATTGGGAGCTTCATGGCTATTAAGATCTATGGCGCGGAATCCTCGGGGGAGATCACTATGACATGACTATACAAGCCGTGCAGCACTACGACAACACCGCGGATGCTCCATTTCAAAAGTGGATGACAATGCCCGATATGGGACTTGTCATTGCTAAATGTTATAATGTCGTTGTATTGTTCCTATCATCGAGTGGTAGCATGACCTTCCTGCCACTCCGGGGCGCACCACCATCTTCGCCAAGTGACAGAGTCATAATTGGGATGACATACGTTAATGGCAACCGCTATATGAGGGTAAGTTGCACTAATTTTTCTTGTGTTACCTATTTACTTGATTAATCACTCTTTGACATAATACCAAACTACCGCACTTACGCATGTGTTATTCAAGGTTGATTCCCCTTTCCCACAATTGTATCCGGGATGGCGAAAACATATACAACCGGAGTCGATAGGATGGAGTGAAAACTTGAACATCAAACACCCACTGCAAGTGCTAAATTCTCAAGATGGGTCTCCCATCACAATAGAGTTGGGCGCTTGTTGATTAGGTGTACATTATTTGCACAACACATCATATATTAATGTTTAGATGATGTCATCGTATCGGACTTGCAATAATTTTGTGCGCATGCGGTACATGAAGTATAGTTAGGTGTTGTTTATTAATTTTTTGTATACTCTGATACATGAATGTATATGATGTTTTTGAAAGGATGGAGTTATAGGTTTTGTGGTTTTTCATTTGTTTTATGATCTGTTCGGTCTACAACGACCGAGTAAAGTGATGCTAGTTATTTGTTGTTGACCGAACAAAATGTTTACTTGTACGTAGTTGTTTGTTCAGTCAGACTCTGACGATGAGTAGTTCATTGATCGGTTATGCTACACCGAACTATGATGTTCAAGTCGGTTTTGAAAGACCGAACAAAGTCATAAGAAATACTTCAATTTTTGTTCGAAAGTATATAACCGATTTGTTTTCAACTGCTCGCACGAAGGAACCGAATCAAACACGGTAAGTCGGTTTACAATGACCAAACAATATCAAAACGACTTGCTCAAATGTTGGATCAGTCGTGCTCGACCAATCGTGACAACAGTACTCGGTGGCAACTCACCGATCAGACCATGAAAGGACACATTTTGAATTTTATTAGTTGCCTGTACTTTACCAATGCAAAAGAAGCCAAATTCATAGCAAGCGAAAATACATTCTCATTTAAAATACTCGTAATAGCACAACAAAAGTCATTCACAATTGAAATTAAAAATCAGGCACGTCAATTTTAATATGCAAAATAGTACATAAAATTCAGTCAGTGGTTGACAAAAACATCCTAGAAGAAGGGTTTCAAGTCCTGTTCTCCTTGGCATGGCTCCTCGAAGGTCCTACTCCCGTTTCTGCCGCGGTTGCCTTCCGCTTAGACGTTGTAGGTTGGGAAGGGGTGCCGCAGATGTCGTCGAACCCGACGTCACACTCGAACCAACTACAATGAGGTGCTTTAACACCTCGTTCGCCATTTTCAACGCGAAAGCCCTATCTCCAACTTCAGGCGGCAAGGCTTTCCAAGCCGTGACAACCTCCATAGCCTGTCTTACCCGCTACACAAATAACAAATCACTAGAAATACTAAACGTGAATCAAATTAATTAATAAATTAATAGGAATGGTGGAATGTCTTGTCTAACTCACATCATATATGCCATTGTCGTCTTCCGTCCCAACCTTGCTCCTTGACAGATTTTCAACTCTTGGGTGGGAGACGTCGATGTACCACCCCATGTAGCCCTCGTTCGCAGCCTATGGGACAGACTCCTGTTGTCCCCTTGATCGTGCGGACAGTACATGATCTTGCCATCTCTCATACTGCTCGGCTTGGAAACCGTACTTCACCACATAGCTTGCAGCTACCTTCCCTCTCTACGCTCGAGTAGGACTGTATGGTGAAGAGGGGATCCTTTGTACGTGACCCAACTACCGCAAAAATCATGTATGGGTGATAAGGCTCGACAATGCCGAAAAACTTTATGGTCCTCGTGTAGAAAGCCAGCTCCGTAATATCCTCATCTGTCCTCAAACTCGAGTACGGGTCCCACGTAACTTGATATACAAAATGGAAAAACAAGGATCACACAAGTAAGCCAATACGTAAATCATACCAAAATAATTACGAATTTGTGCACCAAAGTAAAAGGTAACGTGAGTGCACACACCTTGTTTGACCGAGTACTATCAAGTGCTATGCGAAGTCAGTGTAGATGATCTAAGTTCAGGCCCTGCTCAGACTTCACGATCCACCTTGACACACGGGGAAGGTTCCCAACATAAGTAAGGTTCGGGGCGTGCTTCATGCAGAACCACATCAAAATGGTCGTATACCCATCCCTGCAAAAGAGAAAACAAAGTAAGTCAGTCGAACTAAAATGAAAAAATAAAACAATCAAAAACTTATGGTGAACGCACCTCTAGCAATGTCAGATACCCAGCAATCTGACATACTTTCACCCGGGTTGCCGATCCCAGTTGTCGATACAAGTACGCTAGAGCGGCTGCACCCCAAGCATATGTATGGACCTCTTCTAAATTCTCTACCAAGGTTAGAAGTTCAACTGGGACCAACATGGATGTCTTGTCAACGAATAGAGTGCACCCCAATAGGTACCACAAGTATGCTCGGGCCGTGCACTCAACCGCAGGAAACACTTGCCTTTTCTCGTTACCTTTCTTTGAAGGCTTTGGCAAATCTCCCCATTTTGACTTCAGCCAGGACTTCAAAACCTTATGGTCTTTGTTCAACTATTTTTTGGCTTCCTCCTCTGACACTTAGAGTGCCCTGACCATCAACTCAATTTACTCATCCCTGGACATCAAGGGACAGTCTACAACCTTTCCCATCACGGAATCTTCAACATGCTGACATCCTCCAGCGTGATTGACATTTCATCGAACGGTAGGTGAAATGTGTTGGTCTCTAGCTGCCACCTCTCTACGAAGGCTGCTATCAGGGTCTTGTGTGCCTTCTTATATGTGCACTTGGTCAGCGCACTCAATCTGGATGCTTGAATAATGCTCTGAAGGTGAACTCTATCTCGGCAACACTTCGCCAGATCCCATTGTACCAACTGCGAGCCATTATTGATACATTTTAGGATGGGTCATTCCTAAGAAATATTCGGGTCAGTACGAGCAATATATATATCAAAAAAATAATAATAAGTCAACAAAGTTAAAAATAATAATTGAGAAACACTATGTTCGGTTTGAATCAACTGAACTAAACCCATCTGGTTGGTGCCAGGTAACCGAGTGAAATACATTTACTCGGTTGGCACCAACCGAAGAGAATGAATTAATTCGATTTGTGCAAATCGAACAGAGTGTTTCTAATATATATATCCAAAAAAATTAATAAGTCAACAAAGTTAAAAACAATTGAGAAACACTATGTTCGGTTCGAATCAACTGAACTAAACCCATCTTGTCGGTCTAAGGTAACCGAGTGAAATATATTCATTCGGTTGGCACCAACCAAACAAAATGAATTAGTTCGGTTCGTGCAAACTAAACAGAGTGTTTCTAATTCAATTTGTCAGCTATTCCTTACTATTTCAAATTAATTTAATCAAACCTATACGTACCTCACCATTCCATATGGCAACAGCGACATGATTGTTAAAAATCTTTAGCAGCGTCTGGTTCTTAGGCCGTCTAGGGAACGGTGTAGAGGTGTCATCTGTTGGCTTCTTGCCTTTGGGGGTTCCCGGCTTCGCCTTGCTGCCACCCTTTGCAACAGCCCTTTTCCCCACCACAACTACCTCTTCTTCTTCTTCTTGCCTCTTCTTCTCATTCGTCTCCACTTTCCTCATCATCACCACTTGATCCTGAATCGCCTTCTCCTTCGTCTCCACTCTCTTCCTCTGATTTTTCACCACTATCACGTTCCTCGCCACTATCACCTTCTCCTCAATCTTTTTCCCCATTTTCCCCTTTATCTTCACTGCTTTCTTCTTTGCTTTCTTCTCCACTTACTTGTTCGCCTTCTTCTTCAGATGACTCAGATGAAGATTGATTGCTTCTTTCTTGTTCGCCTTGTTGGGTGGCTTCTTCCTTACTTTCCTCAGTTGAGTCAGTCTTTTTAGTCATTGAGCTGCATTAACTTAGCTCTTACATATGACCAACTCTTTGCCAGCCAGGCTCCGAGGCTGGTGATGCGGATGCCTCGTTGGGTAAATCACCAACTTCATTGGCCCTCTTACCCCGTCCCAACTCATTTGATTTTCCATTTGAAGTCGTTTGAGCTCTACGACCACCCCGCACTCCTTTCAATTGTTCGGCCCCAGTCTCCTCCCGACTAACAGTGTTCTTGGTGCGAGCCATACCTATAACAATAACACAAATAGAAGGTCAAAATCAACATTAACTAATTACTCAAACAATTTTAAAAATAAAGACAATGTATAGCTCTTCATAACAGGTGGTTCGGTTAACAAAGACGAACTAAAATGAATAAGTCGATGGATAGAAACACACCAAAATACACTTGATCGGTCAAGGCCTACCGAACCAATGACTCTCAATCGGTGATGTTTGACTGAACAAATAGCCTAACGACCTTACACACAAGTACACAACAATTACTCATTATAAAACAAAGAAGATAATATTCATCAACTAAGTGCTACAGCTAGTAGTAGTCGAGTTAAATCTACCGAGGGAATTTAGTTTACTTGGTCTTCTACAACCGAATGAATTTTATTCACTCGGTCTTACAATACCGAATAAATCTCAATCAGTTCAACGCGGCCGATCAAACACACTTAGTTCGGTCTTGTGTGTCCGAATGACACTATACAGATCAAAATCAATTTAAAACCTCTAAATGCGATTGATTCTTGTATTACCAACAAATATTATGGCAACCCCAGCCACCCCGGGTTGACGTGTCTCCATGTACTCCTTGCCGGCTGGCCCAACTACACGTGTCCGGTATCTGCCCGTCCTCTTTATGTCTCGTAACTCGTGTCCACAAGTGTAATATTAGATAAACTAGTAAATCATCCTTATATTCTTTGTCCCATATTAATTGTGGCATTCTAACTTTTTTAACTGTTACCTAGTTGACAATTTATTAAGATCCTAACCATACTAATGGGTTGTATTTTAAGGTTAACATATTCAGCGGAAGTCTTACTTAATACCATTTAAACAAGATAATTTAGCATGATAAACATTGTTTAAAGGCAAAACCTTCTGTGGAAAACCCTGGAAAGTACTATGTATATAAGCGACATCACCACAACAGGTATATATACATGTATTGTGTTATCTCAAGTCTCCCAAAACCCAAAATATACAAAATATCAAAAATAAACACGTACAAGTAGGTCCTCGACAATGAGCAATCAGATGTAGTCACCTAGGATCCCCTTGCCCCTACTGGTACTAGGATCTGCACTCGATCATCACAAAAGACAGATGACGAGTATAGTAAGTAAAATCCCAAGGAACTCCTCTGAGCATTCATATAATAAATAAAGGAAATACAAGGAATGCTGTCAAGTAAACATGCGGAATGTAAAACAGGCAACTGTAAATGGCTCATCGCATGAATAAACAACATACAAGCTAACAAATGTGTGTGCTCGCTTCGGAAGGACTAGACTGTACTTCGGGTCACCAAGTTCCCACCAATAGTCGCGTCCAACTGGCCCAACACTTGGTCCCTCACGGCACTGGCCGAATCCACTGAGTCACCAACACGTGCACCAAGGCAAGCCCAGGTCGCCATTCACTGAGGGTCGGGTAACACGTGCTACAGTCAAGTGCCTCATGAACACACAACAAGGAAATCCGAGGGAGTAACCTCAACCCACGTCCAAATATCCGAACAAAAAGATGAACAACAAGGAATAATATAAACAACATGTAAATAGAATAAATACTCATAGTTTTTCAGTTGAGTTTTACAAACCTCACACCGCTCTCCGACCTCCCCGGACTCCCGTACCCGACCCGTCAAGCTCCCCTACACTGAGCTTCGGTCCACCTAGTCCATGGAGTCCATTTTTACCAGTTTAGTTTGTTTACAAAGGTGTAGATATGTATTAGGTGGAAAATCTCTAAAACAGTCCTAAATTCCCATTTTCATCTATCATTAGCGCGCTAATTTGTCGACTTAACGCGCTAGTTTTGAGTTAGCGCGCTAAAGGGTGTACCTAGCGCGCTAGAAATCTTTATTAGCGCGCTATTGTTCTTCGTTGCGAAGAATAGCTGCACACTCAGGACAGTTAGCGCGCTAATAGTTCCAATTAGCGCGCTAAATGCCTTCTGAGACATAATTCTCAATTCGAGAATTATGTCCTAGCCCTCTCAATTAGCTATTCTAACTGGTCTATTACCCTCTTCTCATCAAAATGACTTCAATTCATCAATTAGAACACTCCAGATCATTCAATTAACCCAAATTCTTTAAATTCATGCATTCACCATAACCCCATTAACAATCAAATTCATCAAAAACTAACTAAACCAGTGATAAATTCTCCTTATATATGATCTAATGACATGAAATGCATCACATTTACCCAGCAAACCAGAGGCTACACCATCAACTCGAATTGTACTAAACACACCCCAAAAATAGGTTCATTTGTAAGCTTATAAGGTGGAGAAGATGTTTACCTAAGTTAGATCACTTGGTTTGATGCCTAGGTTGTTCAATTATAGCCCTAAATCCTCTCTTCTTCCTCTGATCTACTGATTTTTGCATGAATTGTACGTGAGTGTTGTGATCAAATACTCCACTAACTATCCTATATATATGTTAGTTGGAATCAATTGTGTATACGTATCTCGAGGCATATCTTGTGGTTCACAAACATGTTGTCATATGCTTCCTGATGACTCCAATAACACACTTATCATCTAGTAATACACACTATGCAAATCTAGATGTCCATCTCATTGCCCCTTTTATTCAATGTAAACTATAGCTTCCTTTAATTTTATTAATGTCACATTACATTAAGTCTTATCCAACCCTATGGCTAGTGTTTTATTTATCAAATTAAGCCAACTCATGGTCACACTGACCCTCGGCTACCCATACCCGGTGCCCCGCATCTTGACACGCATTTTGAGGCGCGCCATAACCTATTGTTTGAGTTAATTTAATAAGCGTATGGTTACATTAATTATACCAATTTGATAACCTATGGTTACATTAATCATGTCAATTTATAGCCTAGACATGTTTATGTAATTAGTTCATTGAGCTTTCTCTAGTGTGCCCGTATCTCGCCTCTCGATACCCACGTTAGCACGCACTTCGAGGCAGCTACCCGTCACACAACCTCGCACGCTCTCGTGACTCAACATACACACTTGCAATGTATTTAACCAATAATTGAATAAATTGCACCGCAATTAAGCCATCCAACACACAATTAAACCACTGTACCTAGGTCGATGTGTATCTTAGCCTACCCGCGGCGTCCACGTAGATCTGAGCTGGCGTTCATGTCTGAAATTTTAAGATAATTAACGGCATTATTAAAATGGGTCGTTACAAATATAAACAAACTATAAGTTCTCGAAAGAAAATAAACCTACCAATCACATCCAGAAACGAAAAATACCTAAATCTACCGAATGACATTGAACTCACCTTCGAATAAACGAATTCAATCACATTAAACAGGGTACGAACGATAATGAATGCTTAGATAACAACAATTAATCATCGATTCAACATCCAAATTCAACAAATACGTGAAATCTCACATTTCAAATTCGATAACACTTCAAGCCCTAGAAAGGAAAAGCCTCTGCAACAATGAAGACCTCGATGTCGACAACCTTGAGGAACGCGGGAATGCGTCGAGATCAAGATGATGCGAAGATGAAAAACCCTTTGCACCTTCAACAATGAACACTTTGAACCAGTTGCTCTTCTTCTTCCCCTACTTTTCACTATTTCGACCAGTTCGATTCGATTTCTTTATGTGGGGTGCGCAGGGGTAATTTGGGAAATTAGTCAATTTTTTCAGGTGCCCACATCTTCACTGGGTGTGCCCTCATCTTGTGGTTTGCCCATATGAATTTGTGGGGTGCACATAGCCGCACCGAATTTGTTATATAGAACTGGCCAAGCATGCACCAACAAAGCATGTGCGATATATATGTTCTATATATTAATTTATGCTACGCAACAAAAAAACTCAAGTCACTAATGTTGGAGTTTGAATAGAAAATATTTAGTCCTATATTGCTCACTTGAAAAGAGTACAAACTTTTTATATACACATACCCTCTCTTTAGCTTTACTATAGAGAAACCCAATGGATAGTGCTCAAATGGCATTGGTTAATAGGGAATAAATATATAATATTTGATATTTAATGTCAAAGGTGAGGGCCTTTGGGCCTTTCGGCTTAAATTGTTAGCTTTGTATAATAAGTTATTTTTTATTTTTAAACTTAAATATTTTTTAATTTCAAAATTAATTGTTGACAGTCAATTTCATTATTTTGATAAATAGTTCCGACTGTTGAATAATACCAACGAGTATTATTTTGGATTTGGATAGTCACCTTGGTTTGAACTAATGCTTCAAGTTCTATTTAAGTAGAAGTAAAACACTAGATACTTCACTGGATTTTCGAAATACATAATACTTGAGAGAGAAGCAAATTAGTTTGGCACACTTTCGGAATTGGTGAACTTTGTTTCGGAAGGGCATCCGGTTGTATTCCAAGGGCAGATCTCAGTGGGAAAATTCAATCACTGAATTCAGAGAAATTTATGTCTGAGGACATTGCTTTTTTGCAAGCCTCTAGTTAGATTATTTTATTTGTTGTTTAATTATGTTGTTATTTATTTGTAAACTTATTTTATTCATATCTATTGTATCATTAGCGATTGTTCTATGTAACAATCTAAGACGTAAATTTTTTTCAGAATTTTTGAGATATAGTTTTGTTGTATTATGCATTTTCAGAAACTCTGAAAAAATGGCAGAACAATCGAGCGTGAACAACAACTCGAAGAAGCATGACTAAAAGCCTGAGAAGTTTAAAGGAGTGGATTTCAAAAGGTGGCAACAAAAATTGATGTACTACTTGACAACCTTCAATTTTGCTAATATTGTGAGGGAGGAAGAGCCTAAGACTGATGATGATCCTCTCTGGAGACACTTATGTCCATATAAAATTGGAGAAATTACGATTGTTTTTACCGAAATTACATCCTTAATTGTTTGGATGATAATTTATATGACATATACTCGTCATATGACACGGTAAAAGAAGTATGGAATATGCTTGAGAAGAAATATAAAACAGAAGATGTTGGTGCGAAGAAATTCGTGATTGGTAAATTCCTCAAGTATGTCATGGTGGACTTCAAAACAATAATCAAGCAAGTAGAAGAAATTTAAGTTTTGATTCATGAATTGCATGCCGAGGGATGTTCTATTAATGAACACTTCCAAGTTGGTGCAATTATTGAGAAGTTACCTCCTTCGTGGAAAGATTTTAAAATATATTTAAATTACAAAAGAAGGAAGATGACTTTGGAGGACTTGATTCTAAGGTTTCGAGTTGAAGAAGACCATCGCAAGGGAGAAAAAGTTGAAGTACATATATTCGCTGCCAAAGTAAATGTGGTTGAAGGATAGTCTTCAAAAGTTAAATCTTAGAAGAACAAAGGGAAGAAGTTTTCTGCGAAAAATTCCAACACTTTTGCTCCTAAAAACAAGTCATTTAAGAAAGTTAAAGGTAATTGTTGGGTGTGCGGAAAGCCTGGACATAAGGCTTATGAATGTCGTCACCGCAAAGATCAACCTGCTAAAGATTTTACTCAAAAGAACCAAGTCGATGTCACTACTACTGATGAAGACTTGGATGCTATTATTTCTGAAGTCAATATGATTGACAATGTTAAAGGTTGGTGGATTGACACGGGAGCCACTGGGCACATTTGTGGCGACATTTGTGGCGACAAGGTGTTGTTTTCAACCTTTGAAGATGTTACTAATGATGAAAAACTCTACATGGAGAATTTATCTACTTCAAGTGTCAAAGGAAAAGGAAAAGTGTTGTTGAGATTTACTTCTGGAAAAACTCTTACTTTAGTAGATGTAATATATATTCTTGAAATTAGAAAGAACTAAGTCTCGGGTACCGTCCTTACTAAAAGGGGATTCAAACTAGTGTCCGGATATAATAAGTGTGTGTTATGTAAGGTTATGGACTATATAGAAAGAGGGTCTTTAGTTGATGGAATGTTCAAACTAAATGTAATGGTTACTAATGCTATGAATAAAGTGAATGTTTCTATTTATATCGTGGATTCTTATGATGTTTGGCATGCTAGATTAGGAGTTGTAAACAGTAGGTCTATAAATAGAATGTTAATCTCAATTTATTACCTAAATTCAATATTGATATCAAGCATAAATGCCAAACTTGCCCCGAATCAAAGTTTGTTAGGCAAACCTTTAAAACAGTTGAAGGAAGGTTAAATGAATTATTAAGATTAATTCATAGTGACCTTTGCAATTATAAATCAACCCGTACACGAGGTGGGAAGAATTTCTACATGACTTTTGTAGATGATTGTAGTAAATTTTGCTATGTCTATTTGATCAAAACTAAAAATGAAGCATTTAATATGTTTAAGGCATATAAGGCAGAAGTTGAGAATCAATTAGACAAAAGGATTAAAGCAATAAGAACGGATAGAGGTGCAGAATATGAATCCTCTGAATTTGCTGAATTTTGTAGTGATCATGGAATTATATACTAAACTACTGCACCATACACACCTCAACAAAATGGTGTCGTAGAGAGGAAAAATAAACTTTTAAAGACATGATAAATTCTATATTAAATAGTTTGGTACTTCTATATAACATGTGGGGTGACGCACTTCTTACGTCAAATTATAATCTAAATAGAATCCCAATTAAGAAGACAAATAAGTCTCCTTATGAATTATGGAAAGGTATAATTCCTACTTTTAAAATTTTAAAAGTGTGGGGTTGTTTAGCAAAGGTACAAGTTCTACTAAAAGAACTAAATTGGGACCTAAAACTATAGATTGTGTTTTTATTGGATTTGCTAACAATAGTGCTCCATATAGATTTTTTGTACTTAATTCTGAGATTAGTGATATCCATGTTAATAGAATTATAGAATATGCAGATGTGCAATTCTTTGAAGGAGTTTTTTCTTATAAAGAAGAAAAGCTAAGCTCATCAAACAAGAGAGTTCGAGATGAACCATCTACTTCTAATGTTCCAACATTAGATGAAGAACCAAGAAGGGGAAAAGATCTAGAGTTTAAAAAAAAAATTTGGACCAGATTTTATAAGTTTCTTGACTGAAACTAAACCACAAACATATAAAGAAGTCATGACTTCCACTTAAGCTATTTTATATAAAGAAGCCATAAATAGTGAAATAGAATCCATTTTAATTAACCACACATGGAAATTGGTTGATTTACCTCCTGGTATTAAATTAATAGGTTATAAATGGATTTTTAAATGAAAATTAAAAGTTGATGGATCAATTGATAAATATAAAGCCCGTTTAGTGGCTAAAGGATTTCGGCAAAAAAAAAAAGGGTTAGATTATTTTGATTCTTATTCTTCGGTTTCAAGAATTACATCTATTCGCATGCTAATTTCAATTGCTGCAATTTATAATATGGAAATACATCAAATGAGTGTAAAAACAGCATTTTTAAATGGAGAATTAGATGAAGAGATATATATGGAACAACCCAAATGATTTGTGGTCCAAGGTTAAGAGAAGAAAGTCTGCAAACTTGTTAGGTCTTTATATGGACTTAAACAAGCACCAAAACAATGGTATGAGAAATTTGACCATACTATGATTGCAAATAGATTTAAAATAAATGAATGTAACAAATGTGTCTACATCAAAGATATGAAAAATTAATGTGTCATAGTATGTCTATATGTTGATGATATGTTGATAATTGGGACTAAAAGGGATATATTCATTTCAACTAAAAAGATGTTGAATTCTAATTTTGACATGAAAGACTTACGTCAAGCAGATGTCATTTTGGATATTCAAATTAAAAGAAATGATGATGGATAAATCTTTACCTAATCACATTATGTAGAAAAAATATTAAAGAGGTTCAATCAATTTAATCGTAAACCCGTTCCTCCATTTGAACCTAATTGCAAACTTAAGAAAAATATTGAAAGTGCAATTTCTTAATTGGAGTACTCCCAAGTAATTGGAAGCTTGATGTACTTAATGAATTCTATATGACCGGACATTGCTTAATGCAGTGAAAGACTTAGTAGATATACAAATAATCCAAATAATGATCATTGGGAAGCATTGATAAGAGTTTTAAGGTATTTAAAACATACTTTAGAGTATGAGTTCAATATACAAAATATCCACCGGTACTTGAAGGGTATAGTGATGCCAATTAGATTTTTGATAATACTGACACTAAGTCAACCAGTGGGTATATTTTTACATTGGGAGGAACTGCGATTTCTTGGAAATCAACAAAGCAAACATGTATAGCATGTTCGACAATGGAATCGAATTTGTAGCCTTAGACAAAGCTACCGAGGAAGCATAATGGCTAAGAAACTTCCTAAAAGATATTTCATTCTGGCCAAAACTAGTGCCAGTAATATGTATACATTGTGATTGTATGGCAGCACAAGCTAAAGCTAAACATAATGTATACAATGGTAAGTCAAGACATATACGACACCGACATAATACTATAAGACAATTACTATCAAGTGGAGTAATTAATATATATTATGTAAAGTCAAAGGATAACATTGCAGATCCTATGATAAAGGGCTTACCAAGAAATTAAGTCGTATTGTTATCGAGAGGAATGAGTTTAAAGCCTATCAATGAGTTAAGTCTAGTGGAAACCTAACTTAGGTGATTGAAAATCCCATGTACTAGGTTCAATAGGCAAACTGGTTAGATGAAACTAGAGAGAAGAATACATATTAGCTTATTCCTAAGATAAAAAAAAAGTGTTCAGAAGGAGTGCAAGGATATGTTTAGCATTTAGTGACAAATAAAAATGTCACCTATATGATATTAAATGTGGATCGCATTTATGAGAATGAGACAGGCTAAATTCTCTAAACCTATCGTAAAAGCAGGATATGTCTAGGACCAAAATGGAAAAAAAACGTATAAACTGAATTTTGATAATCGTGTCTTGTGTAAGGCATATTGTCTTGATCTACTACAAAAAGTGAATAGTTCAAGATCCTCTATATCCACTACGTCACTTAATAAATCCAATATGTTTTACTTTGGTAAGTTCAAGTCTTTTAGATACTTTTCCTGACAACATGACATGATACTTCTCTCTCTTTCGTGTATTATAATTTTTATTTTATTTATTTTAAGCCAAATTTGAATAGAAATGTCGGATAAAGTGATATTTTCTATTCAAATGTGAGGTGTTGTTGGAGTTTTAATAGAAAATATTTAGTCTCACATTGCTCACTTGAAAAGAGTACAAACTCTTTATATACACATACCCTCTCTTTACTTTGCTTTAGAGAAACCCAATGGATAGTGTCCAAATGGCATTGGGTAATAGGGTATACATATATAATATTTGATATTTAATGTCAAAGATAGGGCTTGGGTCTTGAGGCCTTGGGCTTAGATTGTTAGCTTTGTATAATCAAGTTATTTTTTATTTTAAGACTTAAATATTTTTTAATCATGACACATACCCTCTCTTTACTTTGCTTTAGAGAAACCCAATGGATAGTGTACAAATGGCATTGGGTAATAGAGTATACATATATAATATTTGATATTTAATGTCAAAGATAGGGCTTGGGTCTTAGGGCATTGGGCTTAGATTGTTAGCTTTGTATAATCAAGTTATTTTTTATTTTAAGACTTAAATATTTTTTAATCTTGAAATTAATTGTTGATAGTTAATTTCGTTATTTTGATTAATAGGTGCGACTGTTGAATAATACCAACGGGTATTATTTCGGATTTAATTTCATTATTTTGATAAATAGGTACGACTGTTGAATAATACCAATGGGTATTATTTCAGATTTGGATAGTCACCTTGGTTTGAACTAGTGCTTTAAGTTCTATTTAAGTAGAACTAAAACACTGGATACTTCATTAGATTTTCAAAATACATAATACTTGAGAGAGAAGCAAATCAGTTTGGCAGACTTTCGGAATTGGTGAATTTTGTTTCGGAAGGGCATCTAGTTGTATCTTGGGGGCAGATCTCTGTTGGAAAATTCAATCACCGAATTCAGAGAATTTTTGTCTTCGGACATTACTTATGTGCAAGCCTCCGGTTATATTATTTTATTTGTTGTTTAATTCTGTTATTATTTATTTGTAAACTCGTTTTATTCCTATCTATTTTATCGTTAGCGATTGGTCTGTGTAACAACTGTAACAACTAAAACTGTAATGTAATGCCAAGACATGTATATCCATGAAAGAAACAATGAGCCGAGACCAAACACTCTTCGCCCGACAAAAGCCTTGTCAAATCCATACATACGTGAGTCCGACTCCATGGTGTATGCATGTACAACTTGAGCTCGACATGTCCACATCTCCTAACCATCTTTTTCTTTCGATCTTTTGAAGGCTAACAACACATGGAAACAAGGGACTTGTTGGATTGGACCGACGGGAAAAAGAGGACCAAGCAATGGAACTTTATGAGTGGATGGTGCGTACTGCGCGTGTAGTAAAAGATATAATATATGCATGCATGGAGGCATACATGCATGCATGTATGGGGTTTAGATAAATGACAGGGATCCGGCAAGGGGGGAGGAAGGGATGAAAATGTTGGATGGATGGGTGGGGGGGTTCCATCATGAGTGTACGGTGGATATTGCATGGTGAGAAAGCCAAATCAGCATGGCGAATGGGGGGAACTTATTATGTGGCCACTATCAAACCACATCTACCTGCAATATATTGCTTTCTCCCATTCCATATATGGGGACTGTCATAACCGTGAGGAGTTGGCCCAGCCTACCTATATAGTGGTAAGGGCGAAACTAACCGTGTGTGAGTTAATTAGGTGCACAGTCTCTCGAGTCTGATTCTCCACGACAACCAAACATCGGGTCATCATCGGGTCATTAGTAGTCTCTTTCCATAATTTCAAGGTCCATAAGACTAATTATATTGGTCAGTGTCTGGATACTCATAGTTAATCAAAAAAAAAAGTTACTGATTGTCAAACTGATATATCTGTGTTTCGTATTCCAAATGTTTGTCAAGTGAACAATCACTGATTGTCAATATGTTCCAGTGTTGCAGTCGCAGTTCTTGAAAGTCATGAACCTTATGACGATCGAATGTTATTTTGAATAATTAGGATTAGCGAATCAATTTGTTACGGTGATTGATTCTATGTCTCGTCACTGTTCCATTGATTATATTGAGAAATTGAGAGCCATTGATGATTAACAAAATTTTTAATTCTTCAAAAAAAAAGTTTTGGAATTTGCAAATATTATTATCAAATAGCTGTTAAGAATACACTTAATTAATACCCGCTGGCCATTTTTATAAGTCATCTTACAAAAACTTAATTTGTCAAAAAAATATAACTCTTAATTGATGCATTCACATATACTGCTTTACCCATTTTACTTTTAAATATTTAATTACAATCAAACACTTATTTTTTTTATTGGATAAACATGTAATTCAAGCACGGACAATAATATGTAAATTTAACTCTCAATTAATGCACTTTGTGTGTTTTGAGTAAAACTATTTATATTATTGTGACTGGATGGAGTAATTAAAAAGGGGGCTCAATGCATATTCAAAAATTGAAATATAATGAATTTAATACTGACTTTATTTAATTTAAGCTGCCACTAGTGATCTGATGCCTATATAGAAACAAGTATTGTTAAGGCGCAAATCTTCCAAGGCAACAATCATTGAACGCTTAAGACACCTTAAGAGATGCATAATTATTGGGCATCGAAGCAAATTATCCCTTTTTGCGTACTAGCATTTCAAACAAAGACAACAAAAAAAAAAAAAAAAAAAAAGTGAGGGTGCAGAACAAGGTGCCTCTCTGGCTTGTAATGGTGAAGTTTTAAACACAAACCTCGGCGGATTAATTTGATGGGGTACTGCGTTATATATATGCAAGCCCGTCGTACCGTCCTCTTCAAATAAAGCTATCGAATTACATGCCCATATTCATAGTTTATCACACAATGCAACTAACTAATTGGGTGACCCAATAGTTTGGTATGCGCACATTTTCAAAACGTGCCTTTAGTGGGATCCTAAATTTAAACCTAATGTGTTGTCTTCTTCTTCCCACGAGCCACATCCCTATGTTCTAACGACTCTATAAAATGCAAAATTGTCATACTTAAATTAAAGACACGTTTTCTAACATACAACGTTGTTTGCTTGTGTGAAAAAAATGTGGTTTAACTAGTCTAAAGTGGTCACAAGTGCAAATCTTTTTAAGGTTAGAATGAAAAGTATAAATCTTTTGCCATAAAAGGACATATCTGCAAAAATCCTATCTGAACTTATTTAAAGAAAAAGTTACAGTTATAGATGGAGGAGAATTAAATACCAAAGTATAGTAACCTATATTGTCTCAAACATGATTAGCAACTTCACTGACCACTCTATCACATTCCTTTGGTCCAATAGAAGGCCCAAAAAGCTTTCCTAGATCAGAATGAGACAATAATTTACTGGAAGTACAAAAATATACAACACGAATTACACAATATATATATATATAGGAAGCAACTAAATGAACCCCAAACTTGCTCAACATACATACCTCATTACGCATGGCATACCTCGGTTTTGAATTTCAATTGCTACACATACCTTACTTTAAAAAAAAAAAAACCCAAAATGCCCTTACTCATCCCATCACCTTCACCCTTACCTTCACCCCAACACCCCCCAATCCTCTCAATTTTTCGATTTTGGACATTGTAGAGCACTTGTACTAGGTCGAAAGTGTCGTAGATGTATTTTTCTTTCGTCGAACAAGGTCAGATCTGGTCTCGACGTGCCTTAAAAGTGAGGAAGTGTCACCCGCGAGTTTCAAGAGCACAAGGTCGACACCTCTTTAAAGGTTTTGGCTGACTCCCACCGAGACTTTTTTAGAGGTCTCGGCCGACTCCTATCGAGACCTTTGAAGAGGTCTCAACGCCTCCCACTGAGACTCTAAAAGGATCTCGGTCTCGGCGGAAGATGGAGAGAGCTAGTTGATACCTTTAAACAGTCACATTGGGTATCAGCCAAGACCTTTTTTAGACGTCTCGGTTGGATTCAGCCATGGCATCTTTAGAGGTCTTGCCTCTATGTGTCCAAAACCTGTCAGCAACAAGAACGAATAAAAAAATTTCAAAACTCCTAAAAAATACATGAAAACGACCAAGAGAATAGTGAGGTTTGCTCGAAATCGCTAAATATTCTCAATTCCATCAACATTTTTGTGGCTAAAATGTGAGATTCAAGCCCTAAAATTAAAGCCATAAACCCAACAACAACAACACCAACAACAATACAAAACCGACTCAATACAATATATAAAAAATCTCCCCAAAAGTCTAGAAATTGACACAAAATGAGGTGGGAATGCACTTACCACGTCGAATAGATGCGGTTTCGCTCGAATTTTGTTGAGAGAGTAAAGTGAGTTGAGTGATTGGGGTATGGGTTTCAGGGTTCAAGACGCAATGAAAATTTTGAATTTTATTTTTGAGACCCCAACAGGATCAAATCCGAATTCCATTGAATTGATTAACAAAAGTAAATTGTACCTCAAACACTAGTTTGCTTCTCTGTGTTAATCGATGTTTTAGATGCTACCAGAGATGAACGTCGTAACGACCCTTAATTTCTAACTCGTGCCACGTGTCAAATACAGGATAGTGACGTGGACTTGACCCGACATGGCGAGCGTGGTTAACCCTCATGAGTCGATACCGAGGTATACTATTTGTGTTTAGCGCGTGTTGTACTTATCTTATATTCAAAGTGTCAATTTTCAATCAATTAAGTCATCCATTTGCATTGAAATGCGTGTAAACACTTCTCGAGATACGTGCACATCGGGTATATGACTACGAACATAGAGAGGCTTGGGTAAACTTTCAAACATAGGAGACTTTAATGTTAGAATTGTGGGCCAAAGTTGTAGGACAAACTTAATTAAAAAACTTGGGATGGAAATAAGCCTAAGTTAAAATAAAATAACTTGTATAATGACACATAAGAAACACAAAATATTGGATGGACCAAATTAGAAACGTAGATGGACCTAGAGATGAGTGTGTATAGAAAGATTGGTCGGGGACATTTTGGGTTGCAAGGGATGGAGTAAAAACCCACCATGGATTGACCTAAAGATACACAAACTAGAATCTATAGACAACACAACTATATAAGTGAAAGTTAGAACATTTGGAGCTCACAAGAACACTCAACAAAGGGGATGTATTCAATTGAATGATTTGGAAGGATTTTAAAAGAGTTTGGAGGATTTTGAAATCGAGGTGTATTCAATTTGGATTTCAAAAGATTTTAACGGAATTTTAAAAAGTCAAGAGGTATCAATTATGATTTTAATGGATTTGTAAAAAGTCTAAGTGTATTCAATTTTTAATGACATTATGATTTGAGTAGATTTTAATGAATTTTGGTGGATTTCTATTCAAAAAATACACAACCAAATTCCACCCTTACCCATAAGATTTGGATGGATTTGGATCAAGTCTTTCCAAATCCATCAAATTCCATGAAAATCCATCATTTAAAGAAATTCATGAATTTGTCAAATTGAATACACCCCCAAAAATCAAACGAGAAGAAAACACTTGCTTTGCTGAAATTCTAAGCACAAGAGAGATTAAAGGACCGATTGAACGCAAATTAAAGTTCGAGACAAGCTACCATCAAGAACCAAACCCCAGGTGAGTGTTACTAGTCTCAGTTTTTCCAAACTATGGAGAAGGGAGTGTTGAATAGATGTAAAACTCTTTGTTTTGAATCAATTCTTGAAATTCTAAGTTGGATTTATAGCTTTTGAGAGTTTTTATATATGCATGCTGAATTTTTCTACAAAAGCATGATTTTCAGTCAAATTCAAAATTTTGGTTATAATGCTGAATTTTAATATCAAAGGATCAATTGAATGCAAATTAAAGGTTCCTAATGCATGATTTTCATGGTCACAATGATGTCTTCTATTGGGTATAATGCTGGAAGGAATTGGAGATGGATTGGAACAATGTGGTTGAAGTTGATGCTTGTGTTCATGAATGGAGATGGTTGATGAATGCATGTATTGATTTGATGATTTGGTTATGATTTTGTTGTCCATGATTCAATTAAATCATATGAGCCTCATTCATGATATATAAAGAGCCTTAGTTATGAGATATAAGGAAGTTAGAGACAACCTTGTTCTTGCATATCATGTATTCGATAAAGTGCCAAAAAAGATAGTTTTGGATGGATTTTTGGCAAATTTTAAGGACCTTTTTCAAGATCTCCACTAGTCCAAAAATCGCCAAAATTTACAGAGAACATCTACATACTATAAATTTGATTTATCAAAATTTTCAAGTGATTTCAACAAGTTTTGAATGGTTTTCGAAAATATTTTTGAAATAGGAAAGGGGCAAGTTTTCAAGTGAGCTGAGAATTATTTAAATACATTTCGGGAATCAAACGATGCCGGAATAGGACCAAACTCTCCAGATCATTAATTTATATCATAGGAGAGTTTCCCATTGAGTTTCGTGAGTTTTTGAAGTTTCTAACTTAGTTTTCAAGTCGCATTTCAAATGAAAGTTCATAATTATAAATAAGGACTTGAAATTGTACTCGAACTTGCAATATAGGTTTTCGGACTTATAAATGTGATTTTATCACTCCAGAACTTTGGTTTCAAGTATTTTGGCTTCACGAAACCAACCCCAAGAATTTTAGAAATTTCTAATTATTTTAAGTCATTTTATAAGTTGAGGGAAAACTAACTTTTGGATATTTAATTTAAAGCCCTAAAGGGTTGTTTTGTAAACTAAGGCTATACACCAACTTGAAATGAATTTTGATGATCCTACTCAGTACAATAACACCAAAAAAATAATAGATTAAGTGTGTTGAACAATGTTAAGTAAGTCTGAGCACTTTTATACGAGCTAAATGGCAAATGAGGACTTGAAACATTAAAAAGGAATCCTAAGGCACCAAATTGACTTAGAATCATTTATGGGACTCCTTATGAGATTGCTAAGAAATAATTTGTCAAAATATATTGCTTACATAATAACAACCCTTATGTAGCCTAATACCAAGAGAACACTAGAGTGCTTAAGTTATAAAATAGTCAAGGCAATTACAATTGAACTGTACTATAAACAATGATTGTAGATATAACTAAATGAATCTAACATGAGTGTAACCAATCAAAATGAACATCAGGTACTGTGACGACCCCTTCTACTAAATCGGCACTACCAGGCCTAATCCCGTAATTAAGCCCTAATTGCAGCCATGTAAGACTTAACAACGTATTAGTCAGCCTTTTTTTTACTATACTCCTCGATACATGCGTTCAGGATAAGTAACATACATGTCATAAGATAATTACATTTCAGAGTTAATTAAGACTTTTTTATCATTTTAATATTATCACATGAATTTTAAAGGTTATGCGGAAGCAATTATTATTTAAAAATCCTAAGTGTGGAAACCAGGAAAACATATCGCACACATATAAATATCATAAGGATAATAACACAATGTGATAACCAAGTCTCAAGTCAGGGAATTATACGCTCACCCAAATATACAACCCAAAATGTATTGGAAAGACATAAGCATCAGTATTACAACAAGAGTCGAGTCATACACAAAATGAGATAGGAGAGTCGTCGAAATGCTCAAGGAAAGTCGCTGATCTTCTCTTTCCCCGACCTGCTGCTGCTCGACAGACCTACACCCACCGTTACAAACTAGACGGTGAGTATAGTGATATTTAAGTAATAACTGGAGAGTTATATACTACATTTCCAAAACAAAAGAAAGGTATTTAAAAGCATAAAAGAGCAGAAAAGTTGTTGAATCAAGTAATGCAAGTAAACATCACAGTTAAAGATGTATAGAATGACACAGGCTAAGTCGAGATGATCTACGTCCGGTCGGCGGTGAGAACTATTACCTAACCTTTTCCACTACTATATGGAGCCGTGCTCTACATATTTCATAAATTTTATCAATCCTCAAATTGCGGAGTTGTGCTCTACGCGTATAAATCATATATCTCATTCTTCCCGAATACCCCGAGGCTCATACCCCGTGTGCCGCGTAATTGTAGTGGTGAGTGCCGGACACCCCGATAGATCAAAGTCCCCGTGAACCGTGCATCTCTTATGCAATGGACACTAGATAATCCCTACTTTAGATTTTAAAGGATCAATAGTTCTAAGTCTCTAGGATTCCAAAACTAGTTAAGCTACAAATCCCAAGGAAATAGAATACAAGTATAATCCATTACAACTTATCCTAATAGCATGCTTTTGATCAACTATATGTCAAGAATATCATCAAGCTTAGAAATTTGAATCATTGAAATATTTCACAAGGAATTTGTTAACAATATTCAATAATGAAAATAAACAAGAACAACACGATGTGAAATTATAACTAGCAATGTCTACAAATAGACTATAAATTAATAAGAGTCAATGAAATGAAATAGAGAATTCTCACAGCTTTACTTACAAATGACAAAGCTTATCCTAGCTTATCCGGCCACTCGACACCCTAAAACACGTTCCCGAACTCCCGAGACCTCCCCTTAGTTTCCTAGAGTTGTTTGATATGTTTTAGAGTGGATAAAGTTGCTAGGTTTGGGTTTTAAACAGGTTTAATTGGGTTTAATAAGTTTTTAAAAATTTCAAAAAAATTTCTCTAGAGCTTCTGTAGCACTAGGGAAACCCACCTAGCACGCTAGGTAACTTTAGCGCGCTAGGTGGAAACCTCTAGCGCGGTAGTGTTCTTCTTTTCGAAGAACATTTATCTGCCCAAAACGTCTAGCGCGCTAAACGTTGCAGAACCTAGAATTCTGCACTTGCAGAATTCTGGTTTCTTGGACGTCTAGACCTTCTCCAATGCCTCGGATCGCTCGCTCTCCTCCACCAAATATCCGTAACAAACCTCAAATGAACAACATGCACCAGGCACCTCTATAATTCATTCAATTCATCAAATTAAACATGCATTTATTCAAACATCTTATGAATATCATGCAAACTGAAAGTTCCATAAGTTGATGAAAACAAATCCAATTTTCAAAGATGTATAGAGCTGGATTATTAGAACAAAATAAGGAATTCAAATACGGCATTTGATTAAAAAAACAAGGTCATTTTATAACCCAAAAATCAGAATTTTTGTTTCATTTGAAAACCCCCAAATTTACCAAAAATTCTCAATTCAACAATCATTGTTTGTGAGAATTTTGAAACATGAAAATGAAGTATTGAACACTTAAATTACCATAAAACCAGTGATTAAAACTTCATTTTTGATTTTTAAACTAAAACTCATGATTCATGATCCAATTACATGAATTGAAAGTATAAGATGTTAGAACACTTACTTTAGATTGGTAACTTGGATTCCTAGGTTGAGTTTCCTTCAATTTGATCCTCCCAAACTCTCAAATCTCAGAAGTTTTCACTTTACAGCTCTGATTTTTTTCTTGTTTGGAAAGCATGAATTGTGAGAATAATACACTAAGTGTGCCTTTTATAGTTTTTTTCCATCAAGTGTCTTTGGTCATCTCCTAAGTTGAGGTAAGAGGATAGAGTTTCGTATTCGTGGGATACCAGAGTTCTCACTAGTTGGATCCACGAAAGATTTACCTATCACTAGAGGTCGACTAGCTATAGCGCTGGAGATGGAGGTATTTACAGCGATAGTTGAGCCGGAGTTTAGGACGGAGGTCAGGATTGAGGACATACTGGTAGTTAGAGATTTTGTTGATGTATTTTCGGATGACCTACCAGGATTGCCATCGCCTTGAGCTATTGAGTTTATCATTGAGTTGATATCAAGGATAAGCCGATCGGCCGTAGACCGCATAGGATGTCACTATCGGAGCAGGAGGAGGTTAGACTACAGTTAGATGAGTTTTGGAGAGGGTTTTATTCACCCTAGTATGTCACCTTGGGGAGCTCAAGTGTTATTTGCGAAGAAGAAGGATGGTTCGATGAGGATGTGCATAGACTAAAGGAAGTTGAATCAGGTGACACTTAGGAACCGTTACCTACTTCTTAGGATAAATGATATGTTCGATCAGTTAGCGGGTGTTAGATTCTTCTTAAAGATTGAACTTCGTTCAGGTTATCATCAGTTGAGGATTCAAGAGGACGATATCCGATGACCGCTTTAAGTACGAGATACGGGCTATTTGAGTTCACAGTCATGCCATTTGTGCTGACTAATGCCCAACAATTTTCATGGATTTGATGCACAGGGTCTTAAGACCATATCTAGACAGATTTGTCATAGTCTTCATCAACGACATTTTGATCTACAGCAGGACTCATGAGGATCACGAGCGACATCTCAAGGTAGTTTTGACGACATTGAGAGAGCACAGATTATACGCCAAGTTCGGTAAGTGTGACTTCTTGCTGAATGCGGTGAGATTTTTAAGACATGTCATCAGTGACCAGGGTATCTTTGTGGATTTGGAGAATATTTGAGATATCATTGACTGGAGGATGCATGAGTCTGTTGCCGATATAAGAAGTTTTCTCAGACTGGCGGGACACTGCCGACAATTTGTGCACGATTTTTCTTCGATTGCAGCACCGATAATGAGACTGGCCAAGAAGGATGTTAGGTTTGATTGGTCAGAGGAGTGTGAGCAGGCTTTCTGAGAGTTGAAGAGGTGGTTGACTTCCGAGCTAATATTGACACTACCGAAGCGGGCAAGACTTTGACAATTTATACAGATGCGTCAGGCATTGCTCTGGGATGCGTGTTGATGCGGAGGGTAAACCAGTTGCCTATCTTTCCATGCAGTTGAGACCCCGTGAGGGAAATTATCCAGTGCACGACCTAGAGCTGGCAGCGGTTGTCTTTCCACTGAAGGCTTCGAGGCATTATCTCTTTTGAGAGAGGTTCTTATTATATACAGATCACCAAATTTTACGCTACATCTTCACTCAAAAGGATCTGAACGTGCGCCAAAGGATATGGCTTGAGCTGCTGAAGGACTACGGCTTCGCTATTGAGTATCACACTGGGAAAGCGAACGTCGTAGCGGACGCATTGAGTAAGAGCGGGATGGACAGTCAGACTGATTTCGCGACCTATGACACATGAGTATGGCTTGTTACAAGCGGCATCAGTTTTGTGTATGACAGAGGTATCTACTACGGCTGAACATCACATTTATGGTTAGATGATGGTTTCGACCGTATTGATTAGGAGGGTTGCCGAGTGTCAGAGGGCTGATGGGCTTTATGAGCGGGATCTGGAGTGCATTGATTAGGCAGAGACCACAGATCGATGCTTGAGACACCGAAGGAGATTGTGGATACCTGCGGATCAGGAGATACAGACGGGATTCTAGAGGATGCACACCGGTCTCGCTGCTCAGTTCATCCTAGTCGGACTAAGATGTACAATGATTTGAGGCGACTATTCTGGTGGCCAAGGATGAAAGCTGACATAGGCGCGTACGACATGAGTTGTCACATTTGCCACCAGGTGAAGGCTGAACGAAAGAGACCTGGTGGATTGTTACCGCCGTTGCCCATTCCATAGTGGAAATAGGAACACATCACCATAGATTTTGTTGGTGGACTACTGCAAACCTCAAGGTGTCACGATGAAGTTTGGGTGGTGATTGATAGGCTGACGAAATCAGCTCATTTCATCCCGATTTCTATGAGATACACGTTTCCCTAACTGAGCATATTGTTTGAGCGGGAGGTTATGAGACTACATGGGGTGCCGGTTTCCATTGGGTCAGATAGAGATCCTAGATTGACTTCGAGAAAATGGGAGGTGATGTAGGAGCAGTTTGGCACTAGGTTGCAGTTTAGTACAGCTTACCATCCTTAAACCGACATACAGTCAGAGCAACCGATACAGATCTTGAAGGATATGCTCAGAGCTTACATATTGCAGTTGGGGGTTCGTAGGAGGATTATATGCCTTTGTGTAAGTTTCCATACAATAACAACTATCAGGCGTGCATTAGCATGCCACCGTTTGAGACAATGTATGGGAGGCCTTGTAGATCACCTGCGTGTTGGGCGGAGCCAAAAGATACAGTAATAGTGGGGCCTGAAATAGTTGTTGATCACACAAAGGATATCAGACATATTCGTCAAAGGTTACGAGCCGCACATGATAGACAGAAGAAATACGCGGATCGATATCACGAGGGACTAAGCTATGAGGAGGGCGACATGGTATACCTGAAGGTTTCCTCTTAGAAGGGTCAGCATGGATTCGGTATTAAGAAAAAACTTGCACCGAGATTCATTGGGCCATTCAGGATTGCGCAGCGAGTGGGCAATGTTGCATATCGCATAGAGTTACTGCAAAGTTAGCTGGGGTTCATACGACATTCCACATTTCGATGTTCAGACTAGCTAGGTCAGAATCGAGACCGACTATTAAGTTGGGGCAGATTGAGGTTCAGCCTTATGTGACTTACGAGGAGAGGCCGATAGAGATCGTTGACCGCTGAGTTCAGATTCTCAGGAACAGGGAGCTCTCTAAGGTCCTAGTTCGTTGGCAGCATAATAGGATAGAGGGACTCACCTGGGAGCTCGAGTCGACGATGAGAGAGAGATACCCTCATCTATTTCCTAGTATGACGTTTATGTTACAGTTAAATTTCGGGACGAAATTTTATTTAGTTGGGAAGAACTGTAACGGCCCGTTTTATTAACGCCCTTATTTATATCGTAATTGCAGACATAGACGCCAGCTCAAATCCACGTGGATGTTGCGGGTAGACTAGGACACAAGTCGGCCTAGGTACATTAGTTGATTGTGTGTTGGATTGCTTATTTGTGATGCAATTTATTAAATTATTTGTTAAACACATCGGATGTGTGTATGTTGAATAACGATATCATGCGAGGTTTGTGTGACGGATAGTTTCCTCGAAGTGCGTGTCAACACGAGTATCGAGAAGCTAAGTACTCGGTACTCTAGAGAAACTCGACAAATTCTTGAAATATGATTATGAAGTCAAATTGAAATGGGTAATGTAACTATAGGCTAATTAAATTAAATTCGAACAATAGGCTATGACGCGCCTCAAAATATGTGTCGAGACGCGGGGCACCGGCTATCAGGTAGCTTGAAGGTTAGTGGGACCATGAGTTGGTTAAATTTGATAAATAAAATACTAATCATATGATTTTAAAAAGGCTTAAGGTAATGTGACATTAATGGAATAAATAAGCCTATAGTTGCATGGAATAAAAAGGGACCTTGAGATGGACATCTAGATCATCACTTTGAGTTACTCTAGGAAGGGAGTATGCTATTGGAGTCATCAAGAGGTGTAGGACAGCATGCTTGTGAACCACAAGATAATCCTCGAGATACGTACGCACACTTGATCAAGATCAAACATATATATAGGAGATAATGGAGCGTTTGATCAAAACCACATGAAATTCATGCAAATCTGTGACAATCTGAGGAAGAAGAAAAGATTTCTAGTTGAGATTGAACACCTTTGAAGACCAATTCAAGATATCTAAACCTAAGTAATAACATCCTTCATCTTCTCCACTTTCCAATGAACCAAGTTTTTGACATGTTTGATGAAATTGAGTTTTGTGATTAGGTCTCTGATTTGTAGTGAAAAATTGATGAATTACATGTTGTTAGACCATATATAGAGAGAGTTGATTATTGGTTTAGCTGAATTTGATGATTTTAATGAAATTGGAGAGTTGACATGAATGCATGAATTTTGAGGAATTTGGGTTAGATTGAGGTTCTGGGGTGTTTTAATGGTTGATTGAAGTTAATTATATATGTGAAACATGTTAGAACAAATAAGGTAGCTAATTGAGAAGGTTAGGACATAATTCTTGACTTGAGAATCTTGTCCCAAAGCACAAATAGCGTACTACCTGGAACGGTTAGCGCACTAATCGTTCTGGGTTGCTAACTGTTCTTCGTCCCAAAGAACAGTGGCGCGCTACATAATTCCCTTAGCGCGCTACCATTAGATAAAGTGCTACACATGTCCCTTAGCGCGCTAACCGCAGATCAAAATAGATTTTTTAAGGGCTGTTTTGGTGATTTCTCACTATACAAATTTGACTTCAGGGACTTGGGGAAACCGTAGCTCGGTACCGGGAGCTTGTCGGGTCGGATACGGGAGTCCGGGGAGGTCGGAGAGTGGTGTGAGATTTGTAAAACTCAATTGAAAGACTTTAGTATTTGATTTTGTTTTTTTTACATTTCATTTCTATCCTTCCTTGTTGTTCATTACTCTATTCCATTACTTGGACGTGGGTTGAGGTTACTCCCTCGGATTTCCTGGTTATGTGTTCGTGATGCACTGGACTGTAGCACGTGTGACTCGACCCTCAGTGAATGGCGACCTGAGCTTGCCCTTGGTGCACGTGTTGGTGACTCAACCGATTTGGTCAGCGCCGCGAGGGACCAAATGTCGGGCCAGTTGGTCACACCGGAGCGGCAGGGCCGCCACGTGATTCGCCTCTTTTAGGACCAGTTAAATACTTTAAGAATCCAGGCTAAATCGGGCACACTAGTGATCCAGTTGTCTAGGTGTAATGCATTCAGAAAGCCCATTGCGTTCAACGCATTAAAGACAATTCGTTTGAGTCTAATGTTGTGTGTTTGGCTAGAGAAGTAGTCACTGTCGTACTTTGGCTATAAGATTAGGAAGCGCGAGAAACTGCGTACATTACCGGGCCTATAACTACACTAGGGTACTTTTGATTTGCATACTTTACATAGATTGATGACCAAATCCAATCTTTTATCGAACCGAACTTGTATGTCTTGGCCTAGTTATTTTTCATTAATTGAGTTTAAAACAATTTCCATTGCTTTATTTATTTTATTGCTACTTAGATTAGTTATTTATTCATTATCTCTTAACCCCCGTTTTTCTTTTTTCTTTTATTTTTGACCTTAGAAAGATACCAATCCCTGTGGGATCGATCCTTTACCGCTATCTACAAAATAGTTGGTTTAAGAATTATATTTTATTGACGCGTTCGACGCGCATCAATTTTTTGCGTCGTTATCCGGGATTAGTTAATTTTCTTTCTTTGGTTTTTTTTATTTTTCTTATTTTTTTTTATTTTGTCTATCTAGTCCCTTGTTCTTAACATGTATGAAGGCAACCCCACGATGGCCTCCTACTCCCATAATTATGGTCGATTAGAAGACTTACATTATTACAATGTGAATGGGGTAGGTATATTACGTAATGGACATCAATTTTCTAACATGCATTCTTTTGTACAATAGGTCGAGGTTTGCGAAATTTGTTATGATTATTCTCATTCCACATATGATTGTTCGTACTATCCAAAGTATGAGAATCATCACTATTCTAGCTATGCATCACCACAACCTGACTTCTTTGAGCTCATGTCTAGTCCACAGATTCCTTAACATGAAGAACGGTCTATACAAGACATGATGAATGACTAGATCTTTGGAGAACTACCTTTTAAACAAAGTCATCAACAGTGTCATGAAGAGAACCAACAATTTCAACAAAGCACCTCCTTGGAAGATATAATGAAGCAATTAATAAATGATCAACAACGGTTTCATGAAGAGCTTCAACAATTTCCGCGTATGAATCTAAGATTGTAGAACTTGGAAGCTTAACTTATTCAAATCAATGTCACGCTTCAGACTATGATTGACGATAAAGAGTTGTGTAGTACACAACCAATTTTTTTACCTAGAAGAGAATGTGAATGTCGATACATTGAAGAATGTTGAGGTGAATGAGGATACACAGTGGAGGACTATTGGAGCAAAACAGCGGAAGGACTTGAAGCCTTTCACACTGAGCTAGAAATTATCATTTCACAAGATGAAGAGGGGGAAAAGATATGAAAATTGAAGTCATTTTAGAATGGCCGGAGGAGCCTGGAGAACAAGGAAGACTAACCTCTGACGTTGGTGAAACCAC
Organism: Stephania cephalantha; assembly: GCA_039657325.1. Taxonomy (NCBI): domain Eukaryota; kingdom Viridiplantae; phylum Streptophyta; class Magnoliopsida; order Ranunculales; family Menispermaceae; genus Stephania; species Stephania cephalantha. The sequence continues at coordinate 7,150,568 of CM077573.1, read as the reverse complement.
CCACCCTCCCATGCATATTTGTTAAACCTTACAACGGGTGGAAGTAAGGAGCGTTCACAGATCTTCTACACAGCCGACACCTTTGTGTTGGATGATCATGATGCAACAAAATCTTTTGTGTTGAAAGTCCCGAATAAGCTCCCAAGTCTGAAGGGGGGTGTGCATCCTTCATTGCCCAAAGCTATAGATGCACCATTTGTTGTTGATATCTCGAAAGGAGAGGGCATCACGTGACAAATCACGCCAAGTCTAACTAAAGACTTAAAAGAAAGGCGCTTGTTGGGAGGCAGACCAACTTATTTTTTATTTCTTGCATTTATTTTAGTATAGTTTAGGTTTTAGTTCTTTTTTATTATTTAATAATGCCCTAACTTGGTTTCTTGGATTTTTGCAGGTGTAATGAATGTTTGAAGAGCACCGAAGGCATTGGCGCACCCTCTGAGCTTCGCTAGGTTTGACTATGGATCACATTTTTTTGGAGTAATTTGAGCATTTTTTTGGGTATTAACATATTAATAGGATTTTAGGCGTTTTGAGACTTGGTCGGGACATATCCAACTCAAGTCATTGCATTAATGGCGGGTCTTTGAGTAGACCTAAAACCCTAGACTTCATTCCATTATCATGTTGATTTAACCTTTAGTTGAAAGACTTCGGGCTCATAAGATTTGGTGGGAATTATTTAGGTTAACTCTCATGCTTGTTAGTTCTTGCTCTTATTATGACGATTTTCTTCCATAGTTTCCTTGGTTACCTAGACATAAGAGTTTTTGTTCATTCACTAGTTTTTGGAGATTTTTATTATGTGATGCGCGCCGAACGTGTCAATAAAATAATTTACCTAAATCAACTATTTTGTAGATAGTGGCAAAGGGTTGATCCCATGGAGATTGGTATTCTTTCTAAGGATTAAAAAAAAACAAAAAGGGAAATCGGGGTTTAAGAGAGTGATTTATTTAACTAATCTAAATAAAACAAATAAACAAAGCAATGAAAATAGTTTTGAAAATAATTAATGAAAATACCTTGGTCAAGACATACAAGTTCAGTTCGAGAAAAGATTGGATTTGGTCTTCGATTATATGTAAAATATGCAAATCGAAAATATTCTAGTATAGCTATAGACCCGGTAACGTACGCGGTTCCTCGCACTTCCTAATCTTGATAGCCAAGGTACAGCAATGACTATTTCCTAACTAATCACACAACCTTAGACTCAAGCGAATTGGGTTTAATGCATTGACCGCAATGGGCTTCGTGAAGGCACTACACTTAGACAACCGGATCACTAGTATGTCCGATTTGGCCTAGATTCCTAAGGTATTCATTCAGTCCCAAAAGAGGTCAATCAATTTGTATGATCAATCGCCACTAGTGTGGTCTTATCGCATAAGGATGAATAATTACGACTCACTGGCAAATAAATCAAGGTTTAAACATGAATTTAACCTCAATTATTTAAACAATACCAAAGAAAATAAAATAATAATGAAAAGCAATGAAAATAAAATATTTAAATCTCATAAATCCATGAATAAGCGCAGGCAAACCTCCCTCGTAGTCTTGCCTAGGGCATGAGTTTAGCCTCTCATGAAAGAACACAAAAACAAAAAAGAAAAGAGAGAAAAACTCGAAGTGAGGCCGAGAGACAATAAAATAGAAGTCGATGCTTCCTTTTCTTTTTTCCTTTATATATATAGTTTCCTATATATTACAAACCAAACCAAATCTTGCATTAATGCATCATCGCCATCATTGCTCCACTTGATCTTCATCAATCACCATGATACGCTTCTCACATGTGGGCCTACCAAATTTGCCTCAGGATGCGCGTTAGCACGATTTTCGGTGTAGAACGAATCCAGGCATATGGATACTCGATTTTGCGTAGTTTTTCGCCCTGAATTCAACCGCGCACTCCAATATCCTTGAAAATGATAAATAGAATGATTAGACTAATATTTTGGAGACTTAACAATAAAAAATATATAAATAACCTATATAATTACCTAATTAACGACTCAACATTATGCATGCATTTGTATCATCTTCTTATTTATTTATCAATGTTCTTTTTCACCACTATTCTTTTTCTTTTTGTTGCATGGATTCCTTGACTTGTTTTGAATCTTGAAGATAAGGTTCGGAATAAGTTTGGGGGTACTTTAGGATTTGTGGATTGATTTGGATGGATTTCTTTGTGAAAGACCGCATGTGAGATCGTTTAAATTTTTTCAATTATATGCGGTTATATGCAATTGACGGATGGTAATGGTGATGTTTCATATCACTTATTCCCTCATTTCTTCCATTTCTTGTCCCTTCATACTTCTCTTTCTCATTTCGTCGGATTTTATACACTTTCATGCATTTATTTAGTATAGTTTTCATTTTTATTACTGTTTAAAGTCACCCAAAATTTTGTTTCATGCCTTTGGTTGTGGATGAGTACATTATGGTTACCTTTTTTACTTGAAACTTAGGGGAAATTAGGAGAAACACTCACTAAAGTCTGTAGCCCAACATTTTTATGATTTTATGATCAGGGATTTAGTATGATGGTTAAGCTTCATGCTAGATGCCAAAGGGGCAGACGGTCAAAATTGTGCAAGTGATAATATTTTAAACCACATTGGAGAATTTGCTTAATCATAGTGAAAGTGAGAAGGGATAACATGAGTTTTCTTACAACAAATATAAAGAGTCTCATAGGTTCCACATGAAATGGAGCAAGGAATCTTATGGTGAAAAAAGGTGAGAAAAGCAGTTTCCACTGGAAATGGAGCAGGGGCCGTATTATTTGAAAAAATATGGAGAAAAAATAAAGAATATATATAATGGATAAAGGCGAAAGTTTATGAAAATTCCTCAAATAAAAGGATTTAGCTCGAATGCTTATAAATAGATTAAGTGAGATTATAAACTCGCGTGCTTGAATGTGTAGACCAAGAAAACTCGCCAGTAGTTGATGGCCTTTGTCTTGACCGAGTCTATGTCTTTAAAGTGTGATCTTAATTGTGTTTGGGTTGCGATTCTTGACATATCATAACTCCGAGATTTCTTGAGTGGTTTATTAACTTGGCAACTATGTAAACCAAAGGAACTCCATGAATTTTGAATCGGGTATAGGATTAGTTTAATGAGTGCATTACTATGTTAGGAGTCTAGTTTATTCGTGTTTTGTCATTTACACTTTTGCTCGGGACGTACAAAGTCCTAAGTTTGGGGATATTTGATAAGTCGTTAATGGGACTCATTAGCGTGCTACCTGCGGATTAGTGCGCTTATGAGGTCACCTAGTGCGCTAACCAAATTCCTGATAGCTTTTTTCAAAGTTACAATATCAGACCCTATCTAATTAGGGCATCTAACTGACCTAGATTACCTTAACCCCTAGATTATCTAGCAGCCTTCATCTTTTCATCAATTATTAAACTTTATTAACCACAAAGGATTCTAAACTGAATCTTAAATCTTAAAGTTCATTTAGATTGATTTTGTTATCCTCAAAATTTCGTAAAAGTTTTTCAACAGCACCTCCTCTGTTTCTAAACCTGCACCTGAAATCTATGCCTTCAAAAATCTTCAACAAAATTTGCTCAGCTTTGGTGGAAATACCGAAGAACTCATAATCCACTCATAACAATATATATTGCATCAACTAAATTATATACTCATTCTAACTTGATTTAAAGTATCAAGATTCTTAAACTACCATTACCTTAATTCCAAATTATTTCAATTCAACCTAAAATCGTTCCAACCACTCTAAAAAAATTGTAATCACACTCGAACCTAAAAACTATATTCAAAAACAATACATACAGAGAGAAAAGAACTGAGCAAGTAACATTTAATTGGAAAGCTTTCCCTTTCCCTTGTCCCCGCTAGAACCTGTCATTATCTAATTATAAAAACCCGATAACATTGGATAAGTAAATCTCACATTATCCAGTACACCTATAATAATCAAATGCATTGTATTCCAAGAATTTAAATGAACAATAATACCTCAAGGAATCATAAATATACAAGTATGTAATCCATCCCGTTTATGTTGACCGACCACAATCAGATGACGTCTTCTGAAAGTGGTAGGTAAACAATAATAAAAGATTTATGAGTTTGAGAGGAAGTCCCTCGAGAAGCCACGCCCTCGACTATCCGTGGACTATGATCCTGGCCAATATCACAAAAATAATCGATCTTAAACAAGTGTCTACAATGATCAGTGACTCCAGTCGCAGAGCACCATGGTGTTCATCTTACCACACATATAGCCAACGAACACAATTGGACCCCCAAATGCCTCCTTCCTCTCATGTCCGTGAATGCATGACCAACAAATATGCAGCAATAAACCGTGCATGCAATTATATTCGATAAATACTCATACAATGTAAAGGTTACCGTGGGATTTACTTTATCTTACAAATGCAATATCGCAACTCCCTTGTGCTCCAAGTCAGTAAACTAAATTGCGGTCTTACAATTCATTAATATATCTTGTAAGCCTCCACAACAAATTCACCATTTTTTTCAAAGTATTTGTAAATTAATTGACCCAATCATGTCCCGAAACTCCTCAAATCCTTTCAAAATGAATTCTCTGATGCCCATACTTCATTTTTTACTCAAAATTGTTTTTCGACATCGAAAATTATATTGTCTAAGATTAAATATTTGTTTTTTCATTTTTTTATGTATTTATTGGTCCTACTCGACTCGAAAACTCCGAAATCCCTCAAAATCAACTTTTCAGATGTTCGGATCTCAATTTTAACTCCAAATTGTGGTTTGAAATTGAAAATTACCCTTGACTAGGCTTTAAAACAATTTTTTGAATTTTGAATATCTTCGAGTACCGTAGCACATATTACGATAAAAATACTAGGGAATAAATCCTCGATAAAATTTCAAATTCCTTATTTTTCATAGAAATACACAATTTCAATTTATTTGGCTTAAATATATTTCTTTTCTGAATTTTTTATGAATTTCTAGCATTTTTCTCCTCTTTTCTTTTTAGTTGGGATTTGAACCCTGACCAGGACCGGTCCGTTCCACCTAAACCGGACCCGGTTCGATCAGGTATGGGTCAAACCCCATATTCTTCTTCCTCATGAAAATAGCCCATGTTTTTGTGTTTTTTTTAATTCGATTTTTCATTAGGGTTGGGTTTAGCCCCAACCCCAAAGGTGTTTGGGCAAGGGAGATGGTTAGGAAGTCGTCTCCTTCCTCGAACCGAGCCTCCCTCTCATTCCCAACTTCCATTAACACACCTCACAACAAACTGCAATAACCCAACAACAACAAACAACTCACACTCACCTTTGATTTCGTCTTCATCGCCTCGGTCTCAATCTCCTCTCTCGGTCTCTCTGCTTCTCCCTAAATCACCATTTTTTTCTCTTTAGTTTTGGCTTCACTATCGAAATAAGCAAAAACAGAAGAGGCGATTTGATTGTGTTGAAAACATATAAATTAGATTTCCTCGAGATTCGCATCACGCGAATCTCGAGAAAAATCTAATATTCCATTTTCATAATATATAATTTTGATCTTCCTTGAGATACGTACAACATATCTTGAGGTCAATCTTTATTTCTTAAATAATATAATGAGGTGATGGCAATTTGAAGATATATATTAAAATTTTCTCGAGATTTGCATCGCACAAATCTCAAGGCAAATCAAATGATTCACTTATTATATATATTGGTCTTCCTCGAGATACGTGTTGTGTATCTCGAGGTCGATTAAGTGGCTATCAACTAGATGAGCACCACCTATTTACCGACTCAATGTAAATCAATTATTTTGATCTCCTCAAGATACATATCGCATATCTCGAGGTAGATCAAATGGTTTTATATATAAAACCACACACCTTTGATTTTCATTTAGATTAGACAACGCGCATCTCGATATGTGGACCAATCCCTCACCAATAGCAAGTTCAACCATTTTTACTCCTCGACACTCACGCTACGCGCATCTCGAGGCGCATCTAATGTATATTTTTTATTTAATTCAAACAATAGGATTGATTTATATATTTATATATATATACTATATTATATCTATATACATATCAATACATATGCACTTATATATTCGTGGCTATAAATTCGCCAAGCACGCCAATGACCAACCTCAGGCGTGCACACTATTGTACATCTCACGCGTGTCACCCTCGACCCTGCGTGCCACTAGGAGCCCACCAATTTATTTATTATTTTATTTAATTTCGTGATTATTATTTCTATTTACGTCCAAATAACTCTCCAAAAATGTACCCAAATTTCGCCAAAAGTTGGAGAATTTACCAAAGCGTTCCAAAACTTCTAAGTAACTGGTCTCACCAATATCGTGGTGTGGGGCCCACGTCGGCTCGTTAAGTCCATTTAAATATAGAAATTTAAATTTTTAAACTTAATTACAATTATTTTTCTCGAAATTCGAAACGATAGTTTAGGTAAACATTTGAACTATCTCGGCACTTATCTCGACACGTATCTCGAGACAAAACCCCTAAATTACCAAAATTAGAGGAAATTTTCCAACACGCTATGAAACTCACGGACACCGCGTATATACTCAACTTGACCCTATTTCATGTCAAAATAGTATATAATACATCAAATAAGCACACGGCACGTAAGAATAATATTAAACTTATGATCTCTGATTCGTAACACATGGGTCCCACCTTGTATACCTAAATACCAAATTAAATCCGGAAATACTTAATTAGACGCCTAATCAAGTTTATAAAATTCTCGGATGTCACATACAACTTTTGCTTTATTTGAATCAATGATCAAATCTAGGCCCTTGAATCGAGATAACGGCCACAAACAGTCAAATAGAGTTGGAAACAATATACGAACAACTTAGAACATTCTTTTGTCCACTCAAACTAAAAAATTCATAAATGCTCATTATTTTCACATTAAAAGGCTTTGATTTTTATGCTTAACCACTTGGAATCTTTTGAGGCCACCGCATCATCCTCGGAACTGGTGTAACTGAGGTATTCAAAGGCTTGCAACCACTTCTCCATAACTGATTTTATTCTCACTCATTTGGGGTTGTAAGAAAGTTTGATTATCGAGCTTGTTTGTGCTTAAACTACATCTTTTATTGTGTTTTGTGTGTGGAAATCATTTATTGTGTTCTTGAACACATTTGTCTTGGGTTTTGCATTTAAAGTTGATTTCATAAACCCTAGAACTTATTCGAACAAGAGTTAGGGCTAAAACTTGATTTTTATCAAACTACTTATTCATTGGATTTGAAACCAGATGTATTCTCATCAATTTGGTTTAATCGGTTTCTTGTTTGAGATTTACGTAAAATCAGTGACCTATTTACATATCTCATTCATATTCATACTTGCATGCATTATAGTGGTTAGGCTCTAAGTGGCTTGCTTGTAATTGAACTTATTGTCGCTTTACTTTTTAAAGTGAACTTCATTATATTCATCTATTTGTTGTAAGTGGTTGTTGTAAGACTTAGTGGGATTTAAGTCAAAGGAAGACCTAGTTGAGGCAAGGCATAAACCTTAGTTGAGGCTAGGCATAAACCCTAGTTTAGGCTAGGTAGGAAGTCCTAATTTGTGATTAGGCATTCTAGGCTTGTATGCTTAGGTCGTGACACTTATTGTTAATATAAGTGGGGTTTGAAAATCTTAACCGGAGAGGTTAGGTAATGGATGTAGATCGGTTGGATCGAACCACTATAATTCTTGTGTCTCTTTTCCATCTCTTCTACCCCCTTCATCATCGCATTACATTTATAATTGTTGATTGTGTGTGCATAGAGCATTGTCGTTCATTAAAAGTTTATTAAGAGGTGATAACCTCTCAGTACACCCAATTCATCCCCCTCTTGGGTGTGATTTAAACTGTTGATGAACATCAAAAGCCACCCACTAAACAATCAAAATCGACTCATGATATTGCTGCTGAGCAAACATCACCAAGGCAGGAATATGATCAACTCCCAAAAAAAATTAAATCCTCAAATTGAGGAACAACATACTGACAACATACTGGTGCCAGAAGACGTTCGATATGTGTTCAATGAGACCTACCAATTCTTTGCAAGATGATGATGTCGCTTTTGAAGACACTCAAGACCTTGTTCCCCTCGGCCAATACTTTTTGGAGACTGAAAGGAAAAGATATGATCATTGGGAATGTCTCAAAGAAGGGAAAGGCTCCTATAAAGTCTACTCCTCACAGCCCTATTGCAATAGTAGAGACCTTCAGTCTTATTGGAATAGTCTCTGTCAACTCAAGTTTTGAATCTAAGAATGTAGCTGACACACATGCAACTAATTCAGAAATTGAGGAGTCAAGCTTTGACTCTGATGATGAAAAACCACTAAAAGAAGGAAAGTTCAAGGGCTTGAGTTGATAGTTCTATGACCAATAAGCCCAAAGAAGGTTTGATGATGTCAAACAAATGAAGTTTCATACAGAGAAGTATATTAATAAAAATACTTATGCTAAAGCCAATTGGTAAATTTTCTTACGTCAAGATATTTACTTCAGATTTTTTTTCATTTCTAACTAAGTTCAATGAGATCTTGGTAAAAGAATTATATGCTAACCTTAGGGTCTCTGTGAGTGATCCTTATTCATCCTTATACCATAAACTCTATGTTATAGGACATATATACCAACTTTCTCTTGAGATGATCAACAAAGTTTTGGGGTGTGAACTCAATAATGATGGTCATAGGTTCCATGCTTCCTTTAGAACTAAGAGTAACATGTCCACATTGGCTAGAACCATCACCAGAGGGGTGGTCAGGTCCTGGAAAAAGAAGGAAGGAAAAAAAACATGAAAGATTTGAGTGCATTGTATTTTTCCTTGTATACTCACATGACTTACAATGTTTTACCAATTAAGCATGGAAGTACATTTGGGAGAGAAATGGGTACCTTACTTTATGTTGTAGGTCAAGGAGTGCCTTGTGACTTGGGGGAGATTATCTTCAGGGCGGTCATGGAGATGATTAAGTCGGGGTCGACCCTATTTGAGTATCTTTTCTTTCCTTATTTGATTACTGATCTACTCATTTATTAGAATGTTAAGGTGGATATACAGGATCACATGACATGTGCACAAGTACAGATGATCTCTTCTAAAGTAACAAAGGCAAATCCCATACATGTCAATGATCTGCCTGTGAATGAAGACTTTACACAATCACTACCGTACCTGGTGCACCATGGTGTACCTTCTATTGCACCGCATGATAATGAGGCTAGACCTTCTTAAGTACACAACCGTAAAATGAAGAAGACCAATAGAGGTGTTGCCACCATTTGAGTACTAACTGGGTCAAGTCCTGCTAGAGATGACCCTATCAATCCCAGGGAAGAGCAAGAGAAAGAACCTCTACAAGCCATTCAAGCCTTGCCTGATCATCTATTTTAGTCTATGCTCACTTTTGTTCAAGCTTTGAGCCCTCCTCCTACGTGAGGATCTGGTATGTCTTCCCTCAATCAAATTTTGTCATCATGCTATCACAAAAGGGGAGAATATGTGATTAGGGGGAGTGGTATGATATGCTAAGGTGTTATTCTAATTACTAGTTACTATTTGAAGACATATTGTTTTGAAGACTATTTGTTCTGGTTATAAATTTTTGATGCTTAACTCCGTTCTTAACGTTCATGGATGTCTGTTGCAACAACCTTCTGTTACAATAGAAGTTCGAAGCTGGAGATTATTGAACTCCTGAAGTTGATAGCAACGATTAGCAATGTTAACAATTTTTACTTTCTTATGAACATTTTGATTATTTGGATGACTGTAGTTTTCATAATACCAATTATGGTCTATGATGTGAAGGATGATGTTTGAAATGATCTTTCATTATTATTTTCATTTGGTGATTTACTTTTCACCTTATATGATCTATTCAGTCATTTACCATGGTTGTGACAACATAATGACAAAGGGGGAGATTGTTAGAGTCATTATACGTTTTTTATCATTAGTTTTTTTAGGTAAATGACTCTGATATGCTGTGTTTGATATGCTCATGAAATCAATCCTAAATCAGTTTGATATTTGATCTCTGAATCAGTTTGGTTCATATCCCCGATTTAGTTTCAATTAGTTTATTATGGATAAAGATAAGTCAGTTGCAACAAGGATGTGATACGCAATTGCAATAAAATTTCAGAAACGATCAATTGCATATTTGAACACATCCGCTTTAATAAGAAGATATGTAGTTAATGGAGCAGATGACCTGAGACACATTTACCACGTGATCACTATGATGAATCGTGGTTGTTTTTGAAGATGAAGACACATCAAATCCTAGTGGTTAGGTTTAAGACTTTATGTCTTGTATTGGTCTATATATATAAATATTCTAAAGTTGGAAGAGTCTGTAACTCATATACTTTGTATTTGGTGGAAGTTGGTAGTTCACTTCTATATTTGAGTTGTTAGAACTAAGGAAACTTAAGTATTTCAGTGAGGGGGCCTCATCGTGCAAGTATTGGGAGACTTGTGGAAAGTCTATTGGAGGAGTAAAGAGCTCAGTAAAGTTGTCACGTGAAGAGTCATGTATCCATTGTTATTTACTTAGTAGATTTTACATCTGGGCGTGGTCCCGCAGATGTAAGTCGTTTACCGAACTGCATAAGTAAGTTCCTTGTATCGTGGTTTGATTTGCTTACTGGTTATTTTGTTTAAGTATTTGCACTATTATTTATTTCCCATTACAACAACATACATATTCGGTTGTAATAGCATTTGGTTATTACAACTACCCTAATAAAATCCATTTCCAAACTTCAAAATCTTAACTGCTAGCCAACCAACTCTCCATATTTCTCTTAATGGTATCACGTACGTTTTCCCACCTTTTCTCTATTATTAAATATATATCATGTTATTTCTCTCCAACCATATTTCTCATAGTAATGCTTGTACTCCAGTGCGCCATAAGGCCTTTCATTTTCTCCCAGGGCAACAAAAGAAATCATCATCCAAACATTCAACTACATTTTTTAGTGCACTCTAGTAAATCTTGTCCATAATTGGATTAATTAGTGTATGATTAAAAGTTTAGTGACCGTCTATTTACAAAACAAAGTTGAGTGATCAAAATGATACGATCTATGAAGTTGAGTGACTATGGGTAAAATTAACTCGGGCTTGTATATTTTTAGAAGAAAATAGTATGATAGCCTTCACAATTAATAAAGTCATGTATTGTAAATTGATTTTTGTAACTTAATTATTAAATTCATGATTTTATTAATTTAACCAAATAATTAATGTTAATAATAATGTATCCATATAAATCTAGTGTGGATGTTTAATTAGGGACTATATAGGTGGACTAGTTTCACAAATATTTATTAGCAAATAAATACTATTTACTTCATTTCCTTCTAATTAATAATAGGTCTATATACTTCCTTAGAAAAAAATAGGTCTGCATACATTGGGTTTCGATATTCCAATATTAAATCCATATAAATCAATCAAGGTAGGAAATTAATTCGTTCACCAATTCAATTAATCATGTACTAATTATTAACCTACCTATATCTATTACAGACACTATAGGATGAGGGTAATTTTTTATTTAATTCTCACGTGTTTTACCAACTCCACTTATGTAGAACATTATGTGCACTACATAGTCGGTCCTAAGTCCTGATAAAGTAAGATGACTCTTACGCCTATTTTCCATATCGAAAAATATGTAAGGGAGTTCCTTAACCCATTTTCCATACCCAAAAAATGGGAGAGGGAGACCCAAAGCTCATTTTCCATTCTTGGAATATAGAGGAGGATTGCAGTAGGTTGATAGTCGACGTAAAGCTTTTGTCACTCTTCATGAAATAGATCGAACGCATAAAACGTTAGGGCGTTCCCACCTAGCAACGCTCTACATCGGAGCCCAGGTGTAGTGAGAAATAAGCAAGGGTGTGAAGCAAAATGAGCAAGGGCTCCCACACATAGGACGAGTGTGGGTAAAGAAGCTAGTCACATCACATCGTTGCCCAGATGTGATGAGAAATAAGCAAGGACTTCCACATAAAGGACGGATGTTGGTAAAGAAGCTAGTTCAAGAAAAACACGAAAACAAAAACAAAAACATAGATAACGAGATTAGATCTTTTAGACAAAATAGAAATAGAAAAGGAAAACAAACACAATGGGAGAAAAAAAAACGTTTAGGAACATGGAACATAGAAACTCTTACAGGGTAGTCAATAGAATTAGTATGTATTATAATTAGAAGGAGAATGATCAATATTGCTTGCCTTCAAGAGACAAAATGGTTAGGAAAAAAAGGATAGAAATAGGTAACACACAGTTTAAATTGTGGTACATTGGTATAGATAAAAAAATATATTCAATGACGTAGAAATTTTTGTGGATAGTGATTATAAGGATAAAGTCGTAGAGGTTAAGTAAATGGGAGATAGATTGATCATAGTTAAATTAACTATTAGAGACAAAATGATTAACATACTTAGCACCTATGCACCGCTAGTAGGATTAAACGTGAGCATGAAACGCAAGTTTTGGAATGATATGGATGGATTTATGCAAGGTATACCATTAGAAGAAAAGATGTTTATTGGAGGAGATTCAAATGGGCATGTAGGGGCAAGTAATGATGGGTTCGAAAGAGTTCATAGAGATTTGGGTTATAGTAGCATAAATGAAGAAAATCTTAAAATTTGACAATCTTGTCTTAACAAATACTAGTCTTAGGAAAGTGAGTTGTACAAGATTATTTTTAGTAGTGTTTATAACAAAAGTCAAATAGATTTTCTTTTAACAAGAAGAATAGAAAGAAAATTATATAGAGACTACAAAGTAATACCTGGTGAAGCGCTTATTACCCAACATAAGTTAGTAGTACTTGATATTAAGCTAAAACGACGACCTAATAGGAATAAAGAGACAAGGACCCTAGAATAAAGTGGAGGAACTTAAAAAATAGTAAACAAGTAGAGTTTAGAGGAAAGCTACCAGAAGAAAATGTCTGGAATTTGATTTAAATGCTAATATAATGTGGCTAGAAATGAGGAGTTGCATAAATAGAGTAGCATCAAATGTGTTAGGTATATCTAAAGGCTTGGGACCACCAAAAAACGAAACATGGTGGTGGAACGAGGATGTCCAAAGAGCAGTTAAGACTCAAAGATAAATGTATATGAAAATACCTAAGTGTCAAGATGAAGATGCGTACAATCAATATAGAGAAGCTAGAAAACAAGCTACAAAATAGTTAGTCAAGCTAAAACAAATTTCATGGAAGATCTAAAAACAAGGTTAGGTAATAGAGATGGCAAAAAACATATTTATAGTTTAACCAAATTAAGAGATAAAAAAAACAAGACCTAAGTCATGTAAGATGTATTAAAGACGAATATCAAAATGTTTTAACGCGCGAAGATGATATTAAGGAGAGATGTAGAAGTTACTTCGATAGTTTATTTAATGATGACCAAGTTGATATCATAGTAGATGAATACCCACACCAAGAATGAAATGTGAACTATACACGCGATATTAAGATTTCAAAAGTTAAAAATGCATTGAAAATTATGAATATAGGGAAAACATGTGGCTCGGATGAAATACCCATAGAGGTTTGAAAATGCTTAAAAGAAATTGGATTAACTTGGTTAACAAAACTTTTCACCAAGATTTTAAAATCAAAACGGATGTTAATAGATTTGAGAGGAAGCATGCTTATATCAATCTTCAAAAACAAACAAAACATTCAAAGTTGTTCAAAATACCATGGGACTAAATTTATGAGTCTTAGTATGAAACTTTGGGAGAGGATAATTGACAATAGGCTAAGAAGAGAAACAACAATATCAGAGAATCAATTTGGTTTCATGCTTGGGAGGTCAACTGGAGGAACTACAAAATCTTCCATTACGATAGGACTACATCAAGGATCGGCTTTAAGCTCGTATCTCTTTACTTTATTTATGGATGAACTAACTAGGTATATTCAAGAGGATATATCATGGTGTATATTATTTGCGTAAGATATTGTCTTAGTGGACGAAACAAAAGATGGAGTGAATAGGAAATTAGAACTTTAGAGGAATAAATTAGAATCTAAAGGCTTTAAGTTGAGTAGGACGAAGACCGAATACATGCACTTGTGAGTTTAGAAATAGTAGACATCCAAATGATGAAGTAGTAAAATTAGGGGAAGTAGAAGTTCCTAAGGTGAACCACTTTAGATACCTAGGATCAATCATACAAAATGATAGGAATAATATTGAGAATGATGTAACACATAAAATCCAAGCTGGATGAAAGAAATGACGGAGTGCAACAAGAGTGATTTGTGATCAAAATGTTCCTACAAAGTCGAAATGAAGATTTTAAATGACCGCAATTAGGTCAGCTATGCTATATGGAATTGAATGTTGGGCTATGTAAAAAGCAACAACAATTACATAAAATGAACATAGCAAAAATGAGGATGCTTAGGTGGATGTGTAGTAAAACTCGTGAAGATAGAATAAGAAATATAGAAACTCAAAGACAAGTAGGAGTAGTACCAATTGATACTAAGATTAGGGAATGGAAGTTGTTGTGGTTTGGTCACGTACAAAGACTGCCTACAAATGCCCCCACTAGAAAACTTGACTCAATAAAAACTGAAGAAATTTGACGAGGTAGAGTTAGACCAAAGTTAACTTGGGACGCATTAAGTAGGAGGGATTTGAATAGTTTGGAAAGCTCATCATCAATTGCACTTAATCGAGCACAATGGAAGAGTTTTATCCATGTAGCCGACCTGAATTAATTTGGGAATGATGTTATGTTGTTGTTGTTGTTGTTGTTGTTGTTGTTGTTGTTGTTGTTGTTGTTGTATTAGTATTTCTCATATGTTTTCCCATGTTCGGGTATTGTCGGGCCTCATATAAGCGGCGACCCTACCTAACTAGTTTTTTCTATTCATGAAACTCGAACTCGATACCTCTCATAAGGGGAATCGAGTCCCCTACCACTCGGATCAATTGATTATTGTTCTTTTTCAAGCCCAACAAGGCCATTTCATTCATCGATGGAGATAAGATAGTACATTAGAAGAAATAGCTATAGGTATAGCATCCTTCCACACAAAATCTTTTTTATTTTATATAATTAAGAAAGAAACCAACTTATCTCCTTAACTTGCTCTCATATAAAAACTCACCCTCCACCGCCTCCTAACCCGGTCACATACTAAATCATTAGGCTAATGGTGGATGCTTTCTTAAAAGGAAAAAAAAAGAATTAAGTCGTTAATTAATTAATTAATAGAAAGGTTAATTGATTCTAGGTCATTAATTAATTAATAATACGAATATTAGTGGGATAGTAATTGTAGGGTTACAATACTAGACTTGACTGGACATGCCCTTTTTGCCCACCAGTGTCCAAATTAGGAATAGCCAAGTGAGGAGAGACCCACAAGGGCAAAATGGGAGGACACAAAAAAGTGCCCATGAGAGATTGTTCACATTCATAGAATTAAATGGAAACCATATATATCTCTCCCCTCTCTCATGAGATCAATCTCTTCATGAGAATATCAAATCAGATCATGCCCTTCAATTAATATGTATTAATCTAATTCATTTTCTATATCTCAGAAACTATATAGTACTACTACTATCTCCTCACCATCTCCAAAACTATGTAGTACCAACTACTCACCATTTCCTCACCATTTTCTATATCTCAGAAACCATATATATCTCTCCCCTCTCTCATGAGATCAATCTCTTCATGAGAATATATATATATATACTATATCATCAAAGTTATATAGTGATCATCTTCATCAACAACTATACTTTTGATTAGTACTATATATATTGTTGACGGGGGCGAACCCAGGATTTAAACTTGCCCTAAGCTAGTAGCGAATCAAAATGTCTAAGCGTCAAAAAATAGATTTTTTGCGGTTTCGAAATCATTGCCCGCATTAGGATTAGTCGGTGCAGATGGTACATAATAGTACAAGAAAAAAAATTGTCTATGTGATACTATCAACAAATAAATATTAGGGCAAACTTATGTTAGGGCCACCTATGTGTGTGAAATTAGGAAATAGAGGTACTTCAGGGTGTCAAAAGTTCTCTCTCAATTACAGTATATTTGATTTGACGTGAATCGGCCCGAGTCACGAGTAGTTTCATATTCGACCCTTATTCCTAAATTTGCAAACATGTTTGGCCACTACAAGGAAAATGATATTTAGAAACGGAATTAGCAACGGAATTAAGTTTCGTTGCTAAAAAAAGTAGTTAGAGACGGAATTGAGACGGACTAATTCAGAGACGGAATTGAGACGGAATTAAATTTCGTCTCTAAAAAATGGCGCCAACATTCCCACCAAAACTTTCTTTTCTTATAACCGTTCATCAAATCTCGAGATTTGTGCATGCTTCGATCAAGCCCCCCCCCCCAAATCCCCAAATCCCCAACCCGTCTCGGTCTCTTGCTCTCAACTCTCTCTCTGGTCTCTCCGTTTCTTGCTCAACCAGTCACTCTGGTCTCTCTCTCTCGGTCTCTCCGTCTCTCTCCGGTCACCGCCCCCAAATCCCCAACCCCCAACAAGTCGATCGTCTCCGTCTCTTGCTCTCAACTCTCTCTCTCTCGGTCTCTCCGTCTCTTGCTCAATGCTCTTGCTCACGGCTCTCGTTCTCTCTCCGGTCACCGCTCCGCTCTCGCTCTCACCGTGGCCGATCTCTCATCGGTCATCTCCGCTCACCGCTCTCTCTCTTTCACTGCTCTCTACTCTCTGGTCGCTCCGTGCTCACCGCTCTCTGCTCGTCGAGGACGTTCTCTCTCTCACACGCCTCTCGTCGAGGACGTTCTTTCCCAAACCCTAAATCTCTGCCGTCGCCGCGATTGCGGCTGCGACGAGGCCGTCGGATCTGCCGTCGCCGGCTGCCGGAGATTGGAGCCTCCGAAGCCCTAAGCCGTCGCCGACCTACGCTCCACCCTAAGCCGTCGCCGAACTCGTCAAGGTAACAATCAAAAATAAAAATTGTACACCCTAAGTCGTCGCCCCACCCTGATTAGAGCTTCTAGTGCTTGACATTTTTGTGGGGGTTTTTGGTTTTTTAGTTTATGGGTTTTGATTTCTTGTATCTGCTCACATTTTCATGCTTTGGTTTGGCTTTCATG
Organism: Stephania cephalantha; assembly: GCA_039657325.1. Lineage (NCBI taxonomy): Eukaryota > Viridiplantae > Streptophyta > Magnoliopsida > Ranunculales > Menispermaceae > Stephania > Stephania cephalantha. The sequence continues at coordinate 7,133,351 of CM077573.1, read as the reverse complement.
TGCATTTGTTGGTGTTCTTCACTTGATCTATTAAGTTAATGTTGCGTATTTTGTTTGGTTTAGAAGTTTTTGTTCTGCTCTTCTCTTGCATGCTTAGTTGTTTTGTGGTTATGCTTGTTCTACCGAGTAACAATGAAATGTGAACTGCATTTCTCTGTTGTGATCTGGGTTTTGTAGTTATGTTCATTTTGCCATGTTTTAGTTGTTGCAAAGCTACTTGTGAGTGACACGGTTTTCCCTAATTGGATTTGTACAAGTTTTTACCTTTTTATATATATGGTTTAGGGTTTTGGGTTTTAGGGTTTGTGTTCTTATGGTGGTTATTGTTGGTGTTGTTTGTGTGCTTACTGCTACTTCCACTGTTAAATTCACCTTCCTTACCAATTTCTATCTATTACAGGACCTTGATAGTACTTAAGTTCTTGCTGTTGGGAGAGTCATAGCTGGCTTGTACATCATTGATTTAGTTTCCTTTACTTTAGAGCTTCCTCGAGTCATTTACGGTAAGTAATCATAATTGTTCATGGCATCATAGACTTGGTCATCCTTCACCGTTTAACTAAAAAGTTAATTCCATTGATTCCAGGTCATGTTCCTATTAGTTCGATTTTGATACTATGTAGGAATATGATTGATTGAAGAAACAAAAAACCATTTTTTGTGCATTGGGTTTCTATGTGATTACCTTGTTTTCTTTTTTTTTTTTTTTTTGAAGATTGGTCTTACATTATTAAGTTGGTTTAATTTGATTTGAAATGTAGATCGTTTAGCCGAGTTTGTTTGCAACTCGTGCACAAATTTAGATGTCATCTTTGGAGATAGGTGCAAAATTGTTTAGGGAGCTTTGGTTGCCATTAAGCAACAAGCATTCACCGGTTTTCGAGCCGCCAATACTTTGAAAATTGTGCTATATTTTATTTTTTAATTTGCATTCTTTGATATTGTTATGCCACATTTTTTCATGTTTTTCCTACTATATTTGATTCACTTGTGTGTATATGCATGTGTGTAGATAAAGCTACCAATAGAGTAGGTATAGATGAATAGTACCTATAATTATATAATTTCTACTACTAGGTAGGGTTCAAAAAACTATGATTACTCTTTTAGTGAATGTTGCTATTTCACATAAAATTTCAAGAGAATTGAATAAACCTATAACCTTAAGGAGGTACGAGTGAACAAGTACTAGGAGCTTTAATACTATGTGGTATTTGTATGCCTCTTATAACTTATGATTTATTTATTTTTTGAACTCCTTGTTGCTTTTATTTTTACGACCAATTATCATACTCTGTTTGGTATCAATCATGTACCGAGCTAGGTATTAAGAAAGTTGTTTCCAACCCCTTTATTCAATGGCTAGAAGCAAGCAAAAGCTTTTTGTTCATGTAGTTAGGTAGGTTCTCGATTCCCCCTTCTAATAAATTGTGTTAGTTGGACAAACAAGTAGCCATGTACCGTCGAAATTATGAAACTAGTTGACTAATTTTAATTGCACAATTACAATAGGAATGTCGTCTACAAGTCGAGATCGGATGTACAACCGTCTCGACAACGGCTTCGTTCGAATTGAATTCGCGGCGAAGGTTAAAGAATTCATATCATTTGCTAAGCAACATTGTCCTACATACCAAAGTGAAAGGAAGATTAGATGTCCGTGCAATTATAAGAAATGTCGACTTGTACCGTACTGGACGTCGAAACGGTTGAGTACCACATATGTAGGTATGGATTTGTTTCGGGATATCACTTTGTTGGTACGAACATGGTGAGAACGGAGATGAAGGCCCGCAAAACTTCTACCAAATGGATAACCATATTGATGATGCTTGATGTGGGAGGAGACGATCCGACAACTTACCGCGAGATGCTACACACGTGGCAGTCCAAGTTTCAATTGGAATCACGTGGAAGAATCACCAAACCCCCAAGCACGCCAACTATATGACATGATAGAGGCTAGTAGCGAACAATTCTGGCCGGGTTGCGAAACCATGACAACGTTGTCCGCAATGGCAAGATTACTTGCGATCAAGTCAGAACATCATATATATGAACGAGGGTATAATGAAATCATAAAATTCATGAAGGATTGTTTGCCAAATGACAATTCATTGGTTGAAAATTTTTATGCCACTAAAAGACTAATGCGAGGTCTAGGTCTACCTGTTGAGAAAATAGATTGTTGTGAGGACCAATGTATGATGTTACATTGGATTGTTGTTCAGAATTTTAAAAATTCCATTTACTTCTTCTTTCTTAGGTTACTGCAGATGTTACATTTGCTTGTCTGAGTATGAAGAAGGTGATAAAATAAGAGTTCTCCCCTGTCACCATGAATACCATATGATATGTGTTGATAAATGCTAAATATTTTCTGATCTCTGGTGTGCAGGGTATGCCCGCTTTGCCGTGGAGATGTTTGTGAAGGTGTAGCCGAAAGTTCGGTTTTCAGCTCATGAAAAACCCCTAAGGAAGACTTGTACATATATGCATATATGAGGCCTGGCAGCCAATGCACTTTACAAGTTCAGATGTTGCATGTAAGGACCTTAGTTGAATATGTGCTTATGCATTATCTTCTTGGATTCTTAGCTAAATGATATCTATGACTGTCTTCCTTAGTCAATTTTCTTCATTTTAAGATTAATTTGTCTGTTTTTAACTTTTTTGTGGTTGTCCACTTTATAACTCGTTTGAAATTTTTCATCTGCAATGTTTGAAGGAAACTACTTGATAAATTATCTTGCAACAAGGGGACCAGAGCTTGACCTTTTGTGATCGCATCCCTAGTTCACTCTTTTTTGTCGAGTCACAAAGTTTGGGTGGTTTGATGATGACGATTTAAAGATGTTGTAAATGAGTCAATGGACTTTTTGAAGGTGACAACATTTTTATTAATTTTGCTCATTGTTTATGATGAATTTTTCACGTTCTCTCGGTTAATTGTTCGATTGATTGCTTTTAGTATATGGTCTATATTTCCCAGGTTATTTCTTGTAGTTTTGCCAAATGTTTTTATTTAAATAATATAATTATTCTAAGAATGGCATATTGAGTCTGGCATTTAGATTTGTATCCTTACAAAGAGTGATCCAATTTTTTATTTATTCACTCATTTTATACAATATCTGATTCTTCCCCTTACCGAATCGATTCTTAGAAGATGGTTATGCTTTCACTAGGAGTGCAGTTATGCATTGCTTTTAATCATATGCTAATTTTTGATATGAAGATGAGAAATAATACTGTTTTTGTGACAATTGGTTGTATATTTGTTATTGTGTTATTCCGTATTCTGCTGTCGATTTATCTAGTTCATTTTCTTTTTCATTCGTTGAATTTATTTGGAAGTTTCTTTGGTTAATTGTCAATATACATGTTAGTTGTGTGTTATATTGAAAAACTATGGTTCAAATAATTCTAAAATCTTGTTATTACATGACCGCTAAATCATGGGGTTTATGATTGCTTCTTCCAAATCTGAACAAAAACATGTGTCTCAGATGATTTTTCCCTACTTGAAATAGATTATCATGTATGTTTAAAATTGATTTCTGCAAACAGTGAGCTTAAATAATTCCTGAATCTCTTCTATACATGGTTGGTTCATTCTAATACCTCTTTTTCCCTTTTTTTGTTTGGTAAGTGGTGGGGTACAAGCCCGTGATTTGTGTAGAACTTTGAATACCCTGGTGGGCCATTTTCTTTTTGTGAGTCAGATATACAAGTCTCTACATTTTTTAAAGGAATGGAGTTATTATCTGTTTGTATGATTTTTCAAGTTCTATTATCATTCTCCTTCCTTCGATCTTGACTGTGACATCCTTTTGGAAAATTTTTGGCCCTTGTTATCAGCCTAGCCCTGGATTGCCTTCAACACATCATCGAAGGGTGGCTTGTTCTTTCAGGGATCAAGCTCTATTCCAGATATTTCAGATATGTCTGTCATCATTAAATCAACTAAAAACTAATGGTAATATGTCAACTCTTATTTCCCAAGTAGGAGATTGAGCATCTCTATGGTTTATCTAGTGGTTTTATTGCTTTTGAGCTCTCATGTTATTTTGTAGTTTTGTTTACTTCACTTTGTTAGTTCACACTTTTATGAAATAAAAATGCGCAATGAAGCAAAGCGAGAACTGCACTTTCTCTTGCGCTTAAGTGCTTGTCATTTGACTTTGTGGGAACATCGTTAGATGAGAGTTCAGAAGAGTTTGGTACTGTACAGGTATTTTTTTAAATGATAGTGCATTTCTATCTATCGCATATTCACATTGCTTTATTTATTGTTAATAAATTTATGATAACATCGTAACGCAAAGTATTTTTCATTTGATTTCTCTTGGAAATGTTCACGTTTTTCGACATGTGTGTAGGTACCGTCATGCTTGAGGCCGGTTACGGAGGATATGAATCGAGACCTTTTTATAATGCTCCTCGTGAATTTAATTGTTATGTATTATTGTGTTCTTGAGCTTTTTATTAGTCTCCTTTTTGTTTGTGTGTTCTCATTTCATTACAATCCATTTTAGGTTGTGGATGGAAGGCTCTCACAAACTTGTTATCTCATGGCACTTGATACTTGCTACAGCGTCATGTGCTAAGTAAGTGGTACTTTGAGTTACATAGTACCTCAATTCATTTGAGTGATTTGGTTCAGATACATGAACTTCTTTCGATTTTGTCCAAATATGAGAAATTTCAAGGATAGCAATTTTCGATTTCTGATGCAGACTACTTTGTGTTTCATTCCCCTTATAACAAGGTATTGCCTTTGTGATATGTTCTTTTATATTGAATCAAGTGGATATGTTTGAAGAAATGGTACACTAATTTGTGTCTTACACTGCTCCTGCAGCTTGTACAAAAAAGTTTTGCTCGATCGTACTTCATCGACTTTTTGAGGAGCGCTTGGTAATCATCGGTTTTTTGTTTGATTGATCTACGCATTGGTTTTCTCTTAGGTCCATATAACATGCAATTGATGTCATTTACTTCTATTCATCAGTTCGTTGATGAGGATGCAAAGGAAAAGCTAGCACCATATTCACTTTGTCAGGTGATGAGAGCTATTCTAACAGGGGACCTTGAAAAGGTTGGTTCGGTTTATGCCATTTTTCTTATTTATAGCTATTTGTGCGGCGTTGCGCCCTTTATTTACTTGGATATCGTGTATCAACAGATGTCCCAAGAAGTCGCAAAATGCTTGTACAATGAAAAGGTGCAACCAACAACTTTCTTTGCCAAAGCAAGTAGGAAATATGTACACAACATTATTATATGCAAAGATTTGCATCACTTATTCACGAAAAACATAGCGCACTGGTAATGTACTCGTGTACCTCTAGAGTTTAGTGTATGGCCTGCTTTTCACCAACTCTTGTTTAATTTTCGGTGACCATCTGTTTGTTGTGTTATGGAGTTCCATGATACAATAAATTTTGATGTTTGTAAATGGCTGGAATATAGAATTTAGTAAATGTATTATTGTGTTGGGTCTGGTCACTTTCTCGATATTTGGGGAGGAGTTGCAGTTACATTAGTAAATGTCTTTTTTGGGCTTTTTGTATCGTTTTGTTTATCTTTAGTGTTATGATTTGCTGATACCGATGATGTTGTTGTTTGGTTCTTCTATTGGATTTTGTTTTGATTTTGTTGGTACGATTTGGTCTTTGCAAGTGCTATCCATGTTTCTAGTTTCGTGTCACTAGTGTAATGATTTGTTGATACCGATGATGTTGTTGTTTGGTCCTATTTTCCATAAAATTGATTTTTATCTACTTTGTATGTTGTTTAAAAAAGTGTCAAAGGTACATGGCACTCTCTTACATTTGATTAAATGGTTTTCGTGTTCTTGAATTGATTGGTTTCCGAGATATGCATGCATTCATGCTTAGAGTACTTAGAGGATGTCCCTTGGGTTGGAGATGAGGAGGAAGAGAAAGTGCTTTTATGGTTGTTGTAAAACAATGAGAATTGTAGTTTTTTTATAGATACTTAGGTATATTAAACATTTATTATACTTGGCTACGTTTCGTGAATATATAAATCTTTTTTACTATCGAATTTTATTTTTTTTTCTCATTTGAATATTTGTTGTTGATATATATTGTTGATTTGTGTATGTATGTCAAATTCTTTTTTTTTGGGGATGTTAGCACCCCCAAGAGTTGTTGGAGGGTGCAAAGGGCGATGGAGCATGTCCTATGGTTGTATTTTCGTGTTTAGATGTTATGGAGAACCAATTGGATTAAGCTTAGGTTGAAAAACTAAACAAAGCGGAATTGAGACGGATTAGCAACGAATTCAAATATTCCGTTGCTATTCCGTCTCTAATTTTCGAGGCAAAGCTACATAAATCAAGCAATGGATCGAGACGGAATTATTGTATTCGTCTCGATTCGTTGCTAATCGAGACGAACAGAGACGGAATCTAATAATTACGTGTCTGATCCGTTGCTAATCAGAGACGGAACAGAGACGGATTTAATGCATTCCGTCTCTCGATCCGTCTCTGATTAGCAACGGATCGTATACGTAATTATTAGATTTCGTCTCTGTTCGTCTCTTATTAGCAACGGATCGTAGATGGAATGCAATTACAATTATACCATTTAGAAAAATTTCCATTTATGTTCCGTCTCTGTTCCGTTTCTAAATTTCGTCTCTAATCCGTCTCTAATCAGAAACGGAAGCACATTTCCGTTGCTGATTGAATCAGCGTCGACGATTTTAGAGACGGAATAAATTCTGTCTCTGTTCCGTTGCAGATTTGAATTAGAGACGGAATTTATGCAAATCAGAGACGGAAATTTCCGTTTCTGATCTACTGTTTTTTTGTAGTGGGCCTTGAAACTTAGTTTCTTTTAATTAAATGTTATTTGTTACATACTTAGGGTACATGCATTAGATACACGATGGTGTGGATTTTATTTACATATGCGTCGTACGTATCCCAATAAAATCTACACCTTGTGTATTCAATGTATCTACCTAAAGTATGTCAAAAAATTATTTTCCTTCTAACTATTATACTCCAAATATAGATGTTAAAAGATTATGAAAAAAATCAATAGCAATTATAATGAGGGAAAGAAAAGTGAATGTAGGGATCAAATTCAATGGTTTTACCATTCCAATAAATTATGTGAAAAAGTTAAAGCGTACAAACCGTTGATTGAGATTCATGAGTTGTAGAATCTCAAAGGCCTAGATTTCACAAACCGAGGCAGTGATTGTTAGTAGAGGTGGGCTAGACTATTTTGAATATTTTTATTGGGTAGACTGTGTATTGCAACTTTATCCTAATCAGACTAAATAGGACAATATGTACATGATTTCCCTAACTTGCCTGCAGCCCAGGGACAAGTTGAACCTAGGTCTGCCACTGATTGTTGATCACTATGTCTTCAACACTCTCCGATGCTTTCCGAGTCGTCCCAGTGCACATCCGCCAAAATGGTTCCCTAGACTTCAAGTCCTTTTGAGAAGTTCCAGATTCTCATACTTGGCAAGATGTCGATGACTATCCCTCTGTGGATGCGGCGGCGGTCGGAGGCGTGCCTGTCGTGGACCTTAACGACCCTAATGCTATGAAGCTCGTGAGTGATGCATGCGAGAGATGGGGGTTGTTTCAAGTTGTGAATCATGGGGTCCCAGTCTTCTCCAAGACTTTGATGCTCAAGTGAGGAGGTTGTTCTCTCTTCCGACTGAGCGCAAACTTAAAGTCGTTCGCTTGCCGGACGACGTTTCGGGTTATGGTCTTGTTCGCATTTTTTCCTTCTTTCCCAAGTTAATGTGGTACGAGGGCTTCACCATTGTTGGCTCCCCTATTGAACATGCACGCCAACTTTGGCCAGATGACCATACTCAGTTCTGGTAATTTAGTTACGCATAACCACCACTAACACATTAAGTACATGCATGTTATATAGTCATGTAACATGTACTTATATGTTTGACTAGCTAGTTATACAGCTAGATACATGTAGCTAGCCAGCTAGCCTCATACACTGTATATGTGCGTGTGTATATATATATATATATATATATATATACACATACTATATAGGGTAATCAAATAACTAGTAATCACTAATCACATAGCTAGTACTGTGAAATTACCAAATCTTTCATTAGTGGTTGCAATGGTCCATGCACAAGGTAGATATTATTTGATTAAGAGAAAGAAAGAGCTAGAGATCTAGAAAAGAAGAATAAACTCCACTTCTTTGTGTCTTCTTATTTATCCATTTATTTTCATTTTTTACTTTTAACAATACTAGTAATCAATCATGAATATGCATTACTAATGAGATTCTCGTGTCGTCGTCATCATCGCTATTAATCTTCAACTTGTTTTGATTAATGTTTGCACTGATGTGATTGACGAATATCAAAAAGAAATGAAAGGGCTTGCAGGAAGGATACTAGATCTGGCTGGCACTGGGCGGGCTGGGCTTAACTAAACCCGACTTGGAATGGGCGGGTCGACTAGAGTTGAACTCATACCCGGTTTGCCCCGACCCGAATAAAACCATGGGGTTGGCTAACCACACAGATTCAACCCTCGTCACTGTTGGCTACCAAAACAACGAATCCGGACTTCAACTACTCAAAGACGGGTCATGGGTCATGGTGCCCGCACTCGACGTACGGAGCACTGGTTGTCAACGTTGGTGATCTCCTTCACATCCTCTCCAATGGCAACTACCCGAGTGTCTTCCACCGCGCCATCGTCCACCGAACCCGCTACCGTCTCTCCGCCGCCAACCTCTTTGGGCCGCCGCCGAAAATCCAAGTTGCCCCGCTTGAAAAACTGATCGATCACAACAATCCACCTCTCTACAAGTCTCTTTCATGGAACGAGTACCTTGAAACAAAATCCAAGCATTTCAATAAGACACCGAGCAAACATAGAATCACATCCACAACATAGTTAAAAACTTAAAGGTGGTGAAACTGCTAGAGCATAGCATGCAGTAGATGGTATAGTTGGGGTGACACCGGGCCAGCTCTGACATTTTTGGGGCTAGGGCGACATGAGAAATGAGACCTTTTATATTTTTATTTTTAACAAAAAAATATTTGACTTAATTAGTCAAATTATTTTTCATATGCTCATACAATTATTAAAATTATATAATTTTATAATTTTATGAACTGCACATTTTTTTTTGAAAAAAGGGTTTTTTTCATAAAAAAAAATAAGTTAATCTATGAAAAGTATGATATAAATTTAAAGATATAATCAATACAGATTATAAAAAAAGTTAAGCAAAAAGTTAAGTATTTTTTTACTTCAAAAAAATTTGTTTTGCCTTAAGTGAGAGTCGAACTCATGACGCCTTCAAACCTTGTCATTTGGCATGAGATGTCTCTATCATTATTTAATGCTAATCTTTTTGGGGGTAATTGTTAAATTTTTAATCAAAACATCAATTAATTTCTAGAATAAGAAAATGTTAGCTTTGTTAATTTATTGCAATTGCACAAATAATCATACTATTAAGTTTATGTATATTACTAATGTTATTTGATCAATAGAATGGTTGATTAATTACTAAAAAGAAAAAAAAATGTTGGTTTTATTAATTTATTACATATAGAAAGAATAGCGGGGTAACACACTACAACAAAATGCATCTTTTGCAACTAAACATTTGCGACTAAATCTATTTTGTTACTAAATATATGCTTTATTATAACCAAAATAAGTTTAGTCATAAAAGAGTTTTTTTTTCGACCACATACAAAATGCTCACAGATGATACATGCATTTGGTTGCGAAAAAGTTAAAATTAAATTTCATTTACGAAAAAATATTTTTGATTAACATTCGTGACAAATTTTTTGCAGCAACAAATATTTTGTTATAAATAATTATCGTATTTTGCAACTAAAAGAAATATTAGTCATTACAAATTAACTTTTTATAACTATTTATTTAATTGTCATAAATGTTATATTATTTGGTTGCAAATAAAATTATATTAAAGTTAATTTACTTTTTGTGACAAATTATTTGTAACCAAATATTTTTTGTTAGTACTAATTGATTTTTTAGCAATGGTATTTATATTAGTTACGAAAAAACTTACTTTTAGCGACAACTTATCGAATAGTCATAAATGGCGTATTAATTTAATCACCATTAATATTTAAAATATATTTAAGAAAAGATATTTTTTGTTCATAAATACTTGTTGTAACAAATAAATTTGTTACAAATACTTTTTCTTTAGCAGCAACAAAAAGTTAGTCGTAAGAATATTCTTTTTTATCATTTATGTAATTGCTAAAAATAATATTTAGTTTGTTGTAAATAATTTTTTTCCAAATATGAATTAATAAGAAAAACTTTAATGTTAACGCTTTTACGTTAATCTTTTTTATTGAACCAAATTTATTTTGTCAAAGATAAAAAATTTATTTCGTTAAAAAAAACTTACATTCAACTCAAAATGTATATAAAAATTGTACTTAATTTTGTAGTGACTACTTCATTTATAAAAATAATGTATTGATTTAAAAAATATTAGTAAGCATCAAAATTATTAACTTATACTTTTTGTCACGAAAATAAATTAGTAATTATTTTTGTCTTTTGAACTATTTATATAAGTTTCTACAAATAAATTAAAGATTATATTTGTCGCAGTAAAATTGAGCACGATAGAAGAGTTCGATCCATGTAACTGACTCCAATTTTGGGACTGCGGGTATGTTGTTTTTATTTTTTTTATTTGTCGCAGTAAAATCGAGCACAATGAAAGAGTTTGAACCATGTAATCTTAAAAAATTGTAAATATGATATATTTTTAAATTTTAAATAAATAAGACTTCGTGATTTATTTTAATACATGCTCTATAATTTTTTAAGACTTTTGTATTTCATATATGCTATTTTTGAATACAAAAAATTTAGTTAATAAAGTGTCATAAAATCATATTTGACTTTTTCTTAGCATATATTTACACAATCGGACTATTTGTGAGAATTGAGAAGTATATTAAATAAAAAATATTGCATTTTTAAAGATATACACAAAAAGCTATCCTTATCGTTTTTTTTTTTTTTCATTTGTCCTTATCTTAATGTAAACTTATAATGCACATACTTTCACAAATATACTACATGTATCATAACAATAAAATTAATTGGCGCTTGAAATTTTGATCGTTATTTTGATTGATTTCAATTTTTTTATAATACTTTCTAATAGTTATTTATTCGAAGTTAATTATTCAAAAATTACAGCGACGAATTTTTTAAAAAACTTATATTTATTGTATTTTTGACATTGAAAATATTGTTGGAATATAATGCTAATGTTTATTTAATTTGAGGCAGCAACTATAGAGATGAAGGTACTAAAATAAGAAAATTCACTCAACTAATTGTTCAAAAGAAAATCAATTCAACTAAAATGGCTAGTATATGAAGAAAAATTAAAGAGCAAAGCTAGTGTCGATGAGGTCGATGAGGTAAAGCCTTATTTGTGTCATGCCTATTTCCCTAACTTGTGTAAGTTAGAACTCTAAAAACATTTCCAATGGTAAATGATGATTGTAGCCGTGGATTTATGCTATATCAACAACGTGGATAAATACATATCTTAAGTAGCTTGAATTGACATTAAAGTTCAAATGCGCTCTCCAATGGCTATCATTGCACCCTTTAAAAGTCCACATTCGATATAGACAGTGTCTATTCCATATATGTCACGTCGACTCGACATTTAAAATAAAATCTTCATTGGAGATTTTTTCATCTAAATGACTATTTAGTCCTAGGTGACCCTCTAAATATCTTACTAAATACCTTTAATGGAAGAAAAGTTTATTTATTTTTAAGATGAAAATACATTGTTTAGAGACAATTGACTTTTTTTTGTTACACAATTGGCTTGAATTAGATCTAATTTTTTGTCGCAAAATTTTTTTATGCATAAAAAATAAGCATTGATTGCTTTGTATTTCTTTTTAAAAAAAAAAAAATATTTGACCAAACAAAAAAAAAGAATAACTATACACACGAAAGACAAGAAACTCACAACAACTACTTTATATGGGTTGACTATGCTTCGAGATTCACATTGAGATTTTAATCTTATCCAAGCAATTTTAATAATTGTAGATAAGTGTAATGTGTATGGTTGCTATTGTCTTTATAAACTCAATACCCAAACCCCTCACCCGAACTCTACACATGGCTCTCTTGTTGCCCTCACCCGAAATCCACACACGACTCCCTTGTTGCGCTCGTTATCTCTCTCTCTCTCTCTCTCTCTCTCTCTCTCTCTCCCGCCACTCTCTACCCTAATCCCTATTTTTGAGGGAGGTAGATTTCGTTTTTGTTGTCAATGACAATCTTAAAGGAAAGGACTTTGGTTACAATAGATCTGATCCTTTTTGAAGGACGGCGTAGAGAATAAGGGCTTTGATTACACTTGCGAAGAAGGCAAAGAAGAGGAGGAAAAAAGAGTTCTGAAAAGGTTGGTTGTTTATTTGAGTACTCTTTTATGTGTAACTCGCTAATGAAAAACTTAATTAGTTGTTAACAACTACTTGATTTCTTAGGGTTCTATGTTGGAAAATTATGAGCTTAATCGGATTAACTTGTTAACCACTACTAAGGTCCTCCACATCGTGTAGAAAACACTATGCAATTAATTTGATTGTGTTTTTATCAATGTTGTTCTATCCATGTTATTAAATATGCAAGCCTTTGATAGCTTTTAAGAAACACTACTGATTAGCTATTTATTGCTTTTACTAAACACTGCAAAAAGCTTTTTGATTGCAAATAAAAAAAATTGTAACTTAAATACTAATTATTTTTTGTAAACCCTACAAGAGAACAATTTGTTGCAAACAAAAAACGCTACATATTAACTAGCAATTGCATTTTGTAAACCTTGCATAAGACCAGTCTTTTACAAATAAAAAATCAATCAAGAACATCAGTTCAACACTCAACAATTGCACTGTCATACAGAGCAACTATAAATTACTGCAAATCAATTAAAGTATCCTTAAAGTTCTGTAAATTACAAATTGAAAAGTATCTTCCATGGTTCAGTAGTAAAATCTTAACGAATCAATTAAAATGTTCTAGAGTTTGTAATCAGGAAAAAAATATAGGAATCCTGACAATTCTACAAAGAAAAGAAGAAAATATTAATGGCAGCATGGCATGTACTGGAAGACAACCTTCTACGCCGGCGTTGTTGCTACGCATTTGTGTTTCCACATAATTTCTTGAATTTGCCTTTGTGTCAATACTGTTTTGTATGCTATGTATCATTTTTATTTCCTCCACCATATCAACCGATTGTATCCTACACCACAACCTCACAGTCATCTTCTATTTTGTATGCCATGTATCTATTTTTGTTTCGATTAAGAGATGACTTTGTTGTACCATTCCTTGATTTTTTGTTTGAGTTAAGATATTTTAGTGCTTATATTCGTATTTTACATGATATGTATTTTCTTTGTTTTGATTAAGAGATGACTTTGTTGTACGATCACTTCTATGACATGCTAATGATTATTAATTTTTATATTTGAGCCATGACTTTGCCTCCTACTACAAAACTTATGCATTTTTCTCTCAAATTTTTGCTATCTAGTTGGCCTTTCTTTGATTCCTAAATATGGCTTGTAGCCATAATACACTCTGGTTGGCCATTAAAATCTACACCTTATAGGACTTATGAAAAAATAAAAAATTAGCTCAACCTTTATAAACATATCATTAGTAATATGATCTATGATTTTGTGCGTCTCTAACCTACTAAGTATGATTTTTTTAATATCAAACTTGTGATAGGTGAGCTAATGGATAAAAGTTGGATGCAGCTTAGAAACAGATATTGGCCTGAATATATCAAAGGAATAAGAGATTTTATAAATATAGCACGTGGCGTATTGGATAAAGCATCTAGGACACGATGCCCATGTAGGTTATGCAATAATAGATATTATGAACATATTGATATAGTTGAAAAAAATTTAAAGAAAAATGGGATGGATAAAAATTATACTTAATGGGTGCATCATGGAGAAAGTTATACCACAATGAATAATGATCATGCATTTGAAAGTGACAATGATGATGAGGAAGAAGTTAATGGGGGTAGAAGACTTGTTAGAAGATATGAATGTCGATTTTCCTGAAGATGCAAATGCCTCATCTTTTGAAACATTCGAGAGTCAAACTTCTGACTTCCCACAATTCCGAGAACCTACAACTGATCATGCGACAAATGAAGAATCAAAAAGGTTTGAGAAATTGTTTCAAGAAGCACAAAAACCCATTTACTCAGGTTGTGAGAAATTCTCCAAGTTAGATATTGTGATAAAACTTCTTCATTTGAAAACAATAAACTTATGGAGTAACAAATCGTTTGACATGCTTCTTGTGTTGATGAAAGATTTATTACCTATTGAAAACACTCTCCCAAAGTCTCATTACGAGGCTCGAACATTTCTTCGGGATTTGGGATTAGGTTACATCCCTATTCATGCATGTGTAAATGATTGTGTTTTGTTTTGGAAAGAAAATGCAAACAAATGTAGTTGTCCAAATTGTGGTGAATCAAGGTATAAACCAGTTGAAGGAAATAAAAAGCAAATTCCTCAAAAGGTTCTTAGGTACTTTCCATTAAAACCGAGACTTCAACGGTTATTTATGTCAAGAAAGACCGCGAATGATATGATTTGGCACAATAGAAATCGCGTGAATGATAAAAGTATTTTGGAGCATCCGTCTGATTCATTAGCTTGGCAAGAATTTAACAAAGAATATGAGTGGTTTTCTAACGATCCACGAAATGTTCGGCTTGGTATTGCAAGTGATGGGTTCAACCCTATTGGTGGAATGGGCAATCCTTATAGCATGTGGCCCGTAATGCTTATCCCCTACAATTTGCCACCTTGGAAATTCATGAAAGAAAATTTTATTTTTATGTCACTCCTTATTCCAGGACCAAAGTCACCAGGAAGAGATATCGATGTTTATTTGTGTCCTCTTGTAGATGAATTGAGAGTATTGGAAAACGGGGTGAATGCTTATTATGTTGTGTCCAAGAAATACTTTAGATTACATGCAGCTGTATTGTGGACAATCAATGACTTCCCAGCATATGGCATGTTGTCTGGTTGGAGTACGAAAGGATATTTGGCATGTCCGACTTGTAATAAAGGCACGTGTTCGATGTACTTGAAGCATAGTAGAAAGGTATGTTATATGGGTCATCGTCGTTTCTTACCGAGCAATCATTCTTGGCGAACACGACATAAAAAACATTTTGATGGTAATAATGAGAAAAGGCTTAAGATATTGTCACAACTTGAATTTGTGAAAGATACACAATTTGGGAAGGGTCCTCAGAAAAATAATAGTCTACGTCGTGCTATGGAGTTAAATTGGACAAAGAAAAGCATTTTCTTTGAATTGTCATATTGGGGTACACTTAAGCTTCGACATAATCTCGATGTTATGCATATAGAAAAGAATATTTGTGATAGCATACTCGGGACATTAATGAATATTGATGGAAAAACTAAAGACTCGGCAAAAGCTCGATTGGATTTAGAGGCGATGAGAATAAAGAAGGAATTACATTTAGTTAAAAAATGCGAGAAATTCATCATTCCTCCTGCATTGTGTACATTTTCAAATGAAGAAAAAAAAAAGAAGTTTTGTAATTGGTTGAAGTTGGTAAAGTTTCTAGATGGGTATGCATCAAATATTTCTAGATGTATGAACATCAGTAAGTCCAAGATTTCATGATTAAAAAGTCATGATTGTCATGTACTTCTCCAACAACTTATTCCTATTGCAGTACGTGGGTATTTGGACACAAATGTGGCTCCAACACTAATTGAGCTAGGATTTTTCTTCAAAGAGTTATGTTCTAAGACTCTTAATTTTCAAAATTTGGAAAGGCTTGAAAAAGATATAGTGATGATATTATGCAAGCTCGAAAGAATATTTCCACCAAGTTTTTTTGATATTATGGTCCACCTAGCTATCCATTTACCACGTGAAGCAATACTTGGCAAACATGTTCAATATAGATGGATGTATCCCATTGAAAGGTAATAACTTAAGTCTTATCGTCAATTAGCTAATTTTATTATATATATATATATTTGTGTAATTTAAGGATTTTAAATTCAATATGAAACAGATTTTTGCACACTCTAAAGAAATATATACGAAATAAGGCAAGACCTGAAGCTTACATCGATAGTGAATGCTTGACATTTTGTTCAATGTATCTTCAAGGAGTTGAGACAAGATTTAATCGTGAAGATCGAAATCATGATGGATGTGACAGACAACAAAAAAATAATCTACCTATTTTCTCAACAAAGTTCAGAGAGTTAGGTTTAACAAAATATGACTCACTCGAAATAAGTGAACTTAATAGGATTCGGTATTATGTGTTGAACAATTGCCCAGAAGTCATGCCATACTTTAAGTAAGTTTGATCCATGTGTTTTTTTGCTAAAGTTATGTTTGCTTTTCTATTCTTATTGTTGTGAAATCTTGTTATGATATTTATTTATATTTTAATTATAGTAAGCACATGGAAGAACTTAGAGAAGGAAATCCCAATAATGTTGATCAGATGCAAGAAACGTTGTTTCCCAAGTGGTTTGAAGAACACGTAAGTATTAAGACCTATAGAATATTTGTAAAATATTTATTGTTATAGCTCATTAACATACTTGTTAATATTATTAGATTAAATTATTGCGCCACCAAAAAGCAACTGAATCAAGTGATGATCTATATTCATTGGCGTGTGGTCCTGATCAACGAATCAAGCGGTACACAGGGTGTGTAATTAATGGAATTAGATTTCATACAAAAGAAGGAGAGAAGTGTCTTCGAACACAAAATAGTGAAGTAGTTGTTCCTGGAATTCATCAATCCAATGAAGTTCATTTTTATGGTGTATTGAAAGACATCATTGAAGTCAGTTATTGTTTTGGCAATCGAGTTTTATTGTTCAAGTGTGATTGGTGGGATGTTGGAAATAGCAAGACATGAATACGCAAAGATAAATATTTCACTAGTGTTAATACCAATAAGACATGGTACGAGAATGATCCTTATGTGTTAGCTTCTCAGGCCATACAAGTCTTTTACTTAAATGACACTAAGCTATGCAATAGTTGGCGAATTGTGTGAGAAATAAAGCCTAGAAATGTCTTTGATGTCGTGGAAGTAGAAGAGGAATCGATCAAATAGTGAGGTGTTTCAAGAAGAGGTTCAAGATACGGTTAGTGTTGGTGTTTTTGATGAAATGGATGCATTGCAATTGATGAGAAATGATATGACTCCAACTGAAGTTGATGTAAGCACTAGCAGAAGAGATGATGTTTCATCGGTAGGTATCATTATTGATAGTGAGAGTGACGAAGATGTTGAAGTAATGGACTATTCTAGTGATGAGAATGAATTCATGTCAAATGATGATGACAGTGATTTAGAATGAATGTGCACGGTGTGTTTCATTTTTCTTTATTGTTTTTCTTTTGACCCCTATCAATGTTAGCATCAAATAAATGGTCTATATATAATAAAATATGCTTTTAAATTGGTGGTTTTTGTTGATTGCAATTACTTCTTTGGTCAAACTTAGTAAAGTAATCATAACACTTAATAAATGGTCTATATATAACAAATCGCGCTTCTCGCAATTCTAGTAATGTCAATTCAGGTAATATAATGATTTATACTTCTTGTTGTTGCTTTATACTTGTTGAAATTGTAAGTATAAACTAACTTATTTTTCATGAGAATTTATATGCAGGAGGTAATGTTGTTCAATCTCAAACAGCAAGTGCTACTAATTCACATGTCTTCGATCAAATATCATCACAAGTTGTTACCGATGCTACTGCTACAACTAGTAACATCGGTCAGATTCTTATCACAATGGGCTTTTAATTGCATATGTAAACTAATTATCAAGCTAGCTTTTGCATTTTCAATTGTGTTTATATGATATTTTCTTTTCTTACTTAGGTGGACAAATTAAAAAAAGGGCGTGGGAAAGCAAAAAATGTAGCTCTTGACCAATATTTAGCAAAAAGCAATGGGATCAAGCCAAAGGTTAATATTCCTGACGAAAAATTAAAACCAATGGAAGCATGGGCAGCAGAATTCACGATAGAGTTGGGGATAATTTGTCGAACATATGCACCAATTCGAGTTGCACAGTGGAAGAAAGTGGAACAGAAAGATAAAGAACAAATTTAAGACCTCATTCGTGTAAGTAATTATTTTTGTTGAACTTAGTTTTAATATATGTCTTATCTACACCTTATATTATATTTTTAATTTCCGGATAAATTTGAAATAGACTTGAATTGCTCTCAAATTTTGTTTGTTGTGAATAAAATGTTGAGCCGTCAATTCAAGGGTTACAAACATGAGCTCCATAAATACTATCAGACGTTTAATAGTCATGATGAGGCTTGTGAAAAGCCATTCAATGACGTGAGTGCTGAAGATTGGGAACTTTGTTGTCAAGAGTTTGCATCAGCAAAATTCAAGGTATCATTTCATGAGTTTTTTATATTATCATTCAAAGAAATTTTTTATATTGTCTTCTTATAAAATGTGTTTTGTATAGAAATCAAGTGAAGCAAACACTAACAACCGTGGAAAAGCTGAAATTAATCATTGCTCGGGATCGAAGTCTTTTGCCCGTTATCAACATGAATTGGTATTTCTATAATATATTTTTTTACATAGTTTTGAATATTTGTTGAAATACTATTTATTCGTTGTTGTAAAAAATGCTTCAGGAGGATGATGGTGAATCAGTTGGACCTATTGAGTTTTGGAAGAAGACCCACTACACGAAGAAAGGTTGGAAAACACCAATGGCACAACAACTTTATGTAAGTTTTTTTTTGTTTTATTTGTTTTATCAATTGACCTCTCATTATTTAATTTATTTATAAGATTTAGTGCATATAGTTGTAACTTAATATATGTTGATACATCAAATATTGAACTTCTTTTTTCACTTGCCTAATTTTTTTTTACTCTTTTAATGAATGTGTATCCTTTAATCATTGTATATTACTTCAATCTCCGCCATCACCAATGACTGATGTTAAAGCATGTATTATTTTCTTATTGATGTTAATGTTTGTCTCACTTCAACTCCAACAACAATTAATTATGTGTCGATATATTGGTTGTAAGTTTAATCATGTTCTTGTTGATGTTAATGCATGTGTTATTTTGATTAAAGTTGTACATTTCATTATGTTGTAGGAGGAATGATAGAAATTCAATATCAGCCATCACCAATGACTGAAGATGAAATATATAAAGAAGTGATGGACAAAAAGTCAGGCTATACTCGCGGGCGTGAGTATGGAGAAATTGGCTCGTCATCCTCAATAGCAAAACGGATAAGAGTTGAAGAACTTCAAGAAGCAAGGGAAAAAGCTACTAACGCAGAAAAAAAGAGCTAGTGAGTTGGCTCAACATGTCGAGACTCATAAAATAAAGCTGACTGAGACAAGGTCGAAGTTGCACACTACACAATCAGAATTACATAACACTCAAGCAGCTATGGAAGTTTTAAAGAGAAGGCAAGATGAAATGGAGGCAATGCTTCAATCAGCTATGGATAAATACAACACATCTTCTTGGTAAGACTATTAATTTAATTAATGATATATATTTTTAAAGTTTTTCAAATTAGATAAGATTTATTGTAGGTGCATGTTTATATGCTTGTTCTTTTGTTAAATATGGCATTCTATTGTTTGATACCACATTATATCTTTTGTTAAACAATACAAATTTGGCAATTGGTTCACTTCAGTGTATGCTAGTTTATTAATTATACTCTTCCCTCAACATTATATCTTTAACATTAATGTTTTCTTTTTGTTATTAATTGCATATTTCACACAGAATTTAACTGGTGCATGGGTGCTTCAAATTACATTCAAATTTGGCGCAAGATGTTTGCTTGTCGGGACTACGAGGAGTTTAATTGGTTTTCGTACTAGTTTTATTTTAATAGAATTTTTTTAAAAAAATGGGTTTATAATTAGAGACATGGATGATTCATAGCTTCTCTTAGTTTGTTAGATTGTTTGTTAAATGACTTTGCTTTATGATTTTTTTATATAGTACAATGTCATTCAAGTATTTAGTTTATTCTTTTTAAATTGCACGTGAACATCGTAAATTTTATTTAAATGATGACAATTTTTGTTTGTCGTTATTATAAACTTTTACAACTAAGTTTGTCAATTTGAGTAACCAATTATATTTAGTTGGTAAAAGTTCTTCCAACAAAAATTGTTTGGTTACTGATATAAACTTTTGCAACAAAATAAATTATGTGCATTAACAGATTAATAACAAAATATTACTTGTTACTATTAATATCTTTTACAACCAAATACTTCTGGTTGTGATTGCAATTGTTTTTGCAACTAATGAGTTTTTGTCACGATTACTCAAAAGTAGGGATTACGAAATTTGTTATAAAGTATTAATAACTAAGCAAGTATAGTCACTAATAATATTTACATTTGCAACCAATTTAGATAAAAAACATTAATGTCAAAATGTTATTGGTCACTAAAACTACAACATATTAGCAACAAAAAATAAAATTCAGGACTATTTTAATATTGTTGAAAAATGTAAAAATTAGATTATTTAAATATTTTTAATTATATTTGTAACTATACACAAATTATTGGTCGCTATTAGTATTATTTGCAACGATTTACATTATTTGGTCACAAAATAGTATTTGTGTCATAGGTATTTGTGACTAACGAGTGACCGATTTATTTGGTTAGTAAAACGTTTCTACAACCATAAATGTAGTTGTAATGATCAAAATATTAGTTGCAAAATAGGTATTTTGTTGTAATGACATTAAGATTTAAGGGGATAAGGTATACTTCTTTAAACAGAGAGATATATATATAAGTGGGGCCACATAATGAGCCGAATTACAGTAGCCACATATGGCGAGACTCATCTAAGTGGGGGCCATCCACAACGCCACATAATTATCAAACCAACCACACACACCAAAAGATAAACTTAAAAAACCATATATATATATATATTCTACTAATACATAAGACAATTTGGAGGCATATCCTGGGGGTGGGCGGGGCATGTAACGGCCTGTTTTATTAATGTCGTTATTTATATCGTAATTGCAGACATGGACACTAGCTCAGATCCACGTGGACGTCACGAGTAGACTAGGACACAAGTCGG
The DNA here is from genome assembly GCA_039657325.1 of Stephania cephalantha. Taxonomy (NCBI): domain Eukaryota; kingdom Viridiplantae; phylum Streptophyta; class Magnoliopsida; order Ranunculales; family Menispermaceae; genus Stephania; species Stephania cephalantha. Next base: position 7,112,041 of record CM077573.1, on the reverse strand, counting down.
CCTGGGCACATTAGTTGATTGTGTGTTGGATTGCTTATTTGCCATGCAATTTATTACATTATTTGTTAAATACATCGCATGTGTGTATGTTGAATAACGATATCATGCGAGGTTGTGTGACGGGTAGTTGCCTCAAAGTGCGTGTCAACGTAGGTATCGAGAGGCTAAGTACGGGTACACTAGAAAAACTCGACAAATTAATGAAATATGATTATGAAATCAAATTGAAATGGGTAATATAACCACAGGCTAATTAAATTAAATTCGAAAAATAGGCTATGGTGCGCCTCGAAATGCGTGTCGAGACGCCGGGCACTGGGTATCAGGTAGCCGAGGTTAGTGGGACCATGAGTTGGTTAAATTTGATAAATAAAATACTACCCATATGATTTTAAAAAGGCTTAAGGTAATGTGACATTAATGGAATAAATAAGTCTATAGTTGCATGGAATAAAAAGGGACCTTGAGATGGACATCTAGATCATCACTTTGAGTTACTCTAGGAAGGGAGTGTGCTATTGGAGTCATCAGGAGGTGTAGGACAACATGCTTGTGAACCATAAGATAATCCTCGAGATACGTATGCACACTTGATCAAGACCAAATATATATATATATAGGAGATAGTGGAGTGTTTGATCAAAACCACATGAAATTCATGCAAATCTGTGACAATCTGATGAAGAAGAAAGGGTTTCCAGCTGAGATTCAATACCTTTGAAGACCAATTCAAGATATCTAAACCTAGGTAATCACCTCTTTCATTTTCTCCACTTTCCAATGAACCTAGTTTTTGACATGTTTGATGAAATTCGAGTTTTGGTGATTAAGTCTCTGATTTGTAGTGAAAAACTGATGAATTACATGTTGTTAGACCATATATATAGAGAATTGATTACTGGTTTAGCTAAATTTGATGATTTTAATGAAATTGGAGAGTTGACATGAATGCATGAATTTTGAGGAATTTGGATTAGATTGAGGTTTTGGGGTGTTTTAAGGGTTGATTAAAGTTAATTATTTATGGAAAACATGTTAGAACCAATAAGGTAGCTAATTGAGAGGGTTATGACAGAATTCTCGACTTGAGAATTCTATCCCAAAGCACAGATAACGCGCTACCTAGAGCGGTTAGCGCGCTAATCGTTTTGGGTTGCTAACTGTTCTTCCTCCCAAAGAACAATACCGCGCTACATAATTCCCTTAGCACGCTACCATCAGATAGCGCGCTACACATCCCTTAGGGTGCTAACTGCAGATCAAAATGGATTTTTAAGGGTTGTTTTGGTGATTTCTCACCTAATACATGACTAAACACTAGGACATAACCTGAAACTATACAAATTGACTTCAGGGACTTGGGGAAACTGTAGCTCGGTACTGGGAGCTTGTCGAGTCGCATACGGGAGTCCGAGGAGGTCGGAGAACGGTGTGAGGTTTGTAAAACCCAACTGAAAGACTCTGAGTATTTGATTCTGTTTTTACATTTCATTTCTATCATTCTTTGTTCTTCATTACTTTATTCTATTACTTGGACGTGGGTTGAGGTTACTCCCCCGAATTTCCTGGTTGTGTGTTCATGATGCACTGGACTATAGCACGTGTGACGCGGCCCTCTGTGAATGGCGACCTGAGCTTGGTGCATGTGTCGGTGACTCAATAGATTCGGCCAGTGCCGTGAAAGACCAAGTGTCGGGCCAGTTGGGCGCGACCACTGGTGGGGACTTGGTGACCCGAAGTACATTCTAGTCCATCTGGAATGAGCACACACATTTGTTAGCTTGTTTGTTATCTATTCATGCGATGAGCCATTTACAATTGTCTATTTTATATTCCGCATGTTTACTTGACAATATTCATTGCATTTCCTTTACTTTATTATACGAATGCTCAGAGGAGTTCCTTGGGATTTTATTTACTAGACTCGTCATCTGTCTTTTTGTGATGATTGAGTGTAAATCCTAGTACCAATAGGGGCAAGGGGATCCTAGGCGTCTTCTTCTGATTGCCCTTGTCGTAAGTGTTTATTTTTGAGATTTTGTATATTTTGGGTATTTGGAGACTTGAGATGACACCGTACATGTATATATACCTTGTTTATGGTATTGTCGCTTATATACAGAGTACTTTACAGGGTTTTCCACAGTAAGATTTGCTCTTTTAAATAATGTTTACCATGCTAAATTACTTATACTAATTGTATCGATTGAGACTTCCACTGATTTATGTTAACTTGTAAGAAACAACCCACTAGTATGGTTAAGCATTAGAATAAACTACAAATTAAGTAACAGTTGAAATAGTTAAATATCCACAAAGAATAAGTTAAGAAAATAAGGATAATCTACTAATTAATTTGATAATACACACGTGGACACGATTTGCGAGACATGAAGAGAACTGGTAGGTGCTGGACACGTGTAGTTGGGTCAGCTGGCAAGGAGTACACGGAGACACGTTACCCCGAGGCGGCAGGGCCGCCACAGGGGAGTTGCCTACCCCACCCACCCCCAGAACCGAGCCTGGGTGACACATTCTCTTAGTGGTTACAACGGTAAAATGAATAAATAAAGGATATGTCTTATGGCCTGTTCGGTTCGTGTTATAAAGTCGAATTAAGTAGTAATTTGAGTTTTCCACTCGCCTACTATTTAGTCGAGCAGACTATGCAATCCGCCATTCTTAGGACTATTCTAAACCATGATTTTGATGGTATTAGTTAGTCCGGATGGACTCACTTACCAAATGACGAGATTACCCTCATCACTCGTACAATAATACAAATAAAATCGCCAAAATGTTTGACGAACTAACGAAACCCTATGCAAGATTGGAGTGACTATACGTACTAGTAACCAATAAATAATATAACAATTGAATAAATGAGGGACAGATTGTTCACAATCTTTGTCAAAAACAAGTAATCAATAAATACAAATACCAATGTGTTAAGTGCATAATTTAATAACTGTTCAACACCTTTGTGTGATTCATTAAATCAATATTGAAAAGCGTGAGTCATATATATTGCTTGTTAGGTGTCATTCTCCAAGCAAATATCGCAATAGTTAAAATTTAGAAAACTTAACATTAATTAGACACTACTTTATTTACATAAACAAGATAAACCATATGGACTAAAGCTGACGCCATTAACTTGAAATGCATTTTCAACTCTCCAAAATTATAAATTCGAATTTCATAAACTAGTCATTTAACGTCCCATAAAAAAAATAACTAAGGGTCATCATCGATTTTGGAGATTTATAAAGGGAGAGAAAATTTTGTAAGTTCACCTATTGCAACCACATTAATCCAACCCTCAATGTTTTTATCTACTCATGTGTCATGTGAATAGATGTGAACAAATGGTGTATGTTGCATCCTTGTCTCTTTATGTAATGTATGTGTTTTCTTTTAGAAGAAAGAGATTTTATTTATTACTAATGTGTAATGTATGTGTGAGAAATAAATATTTTACATGATTCAACAATAGAGTCCCAATAGAAAATTGAGTTGAGGAAAGACGAACTCTTGCACGTATAGTTGGTAATATGATTTAAATAAAAGGATAATTAATTAATATGGTATTGTATGACCTTATAGGTCACTACAAGAAAAATTAATTTTTAAAATACTAATATATGTTGTTAAAAGCTACGTTAGTAAAAGTTAATTGACTTATAACCAATATATTATAAGTAATCGTTAATTGTAAAAATCATAAGTAATGATTTGTTTAATGATATAAAATAAAGAAATTTGTCAAATTTGTAACTCATTATTATCTTTCGTTAAATATATTTGAATATATATATTCTACAATTTTAAACAACGTAAGAAATTCAAGATAAGTTTTAACAATTTTTACTATAACAACATTATTAGATATTGTAAAAAATATTTTTTTTGTAGTGGGTCTATAAATAAATGTAATGAGATAATTGAGAGGAAGCAATGAAAACTTAATTCCCTACCCTAGTCTCTTTCTCTCTTCTCTAATTCTCTATCTCAATTTATATCTTTCTTATGATCTATCTCTTTAATCTCTCTTCAATCTCTAATTCTTCTCTCTGCAACTCCAATCTCCCTCTAATTTCATGATGAATGCATCATTGCACTACAAAAAAAAAGATATTTAAAAACGGAATTAGCAACGGAATTTAGTTCCGTTGCTAAGAAAAAATGGTTTGAGACGGAATTGAGACGAAATAATTCAGAGACGGAATAGAGAGAGATCAGAGACGTAAATTCCGTCTCAGAAAAATGGCGCCAATAGTCCCACCAAAACTATTTTTTTATAACCGTTCATTAAGTCTCGAGATTCGTGCGTGCTTCGATCTATACGCCTAAAAAATGGGGACCGACGTACTCTCATTGAAATCTCTCTCTCTCTCAACTCTCTTTCTCTCTTACCACTCCCTACTCTCTCTCTCTCACTGCTCACCGCTCACTCGCTTTCACTCTCACCTTTCTCACCGCTTCGCTCACCGCTCTCTCGCTCTCTCTCGGTCCACCGCTCACCGCTCTCTGCTCTCCGGTCACCGCTCTCTCATCGGTCATCTCCACTCACCGCTCTCTGCTCTCTCTCTCTCTCACCGCTCTTCTCTCGCTCTCTCTGTTCTCACCGCTCCGCTCACCGCTCTCTCTCTCTCTCTCTCTCTTTCACCGCTCTTTGTTCTCTCTCTCTCTCATCTCTCTTCTGACGTTTCCCGCTCGCTCTCTCTCACTGAAATCTCTCTCCCAAACTCTAAATCTCTATCGTCGCTGCGATTGCGGCTGCGACGAGGCCGTCGGCTCTACTGCCGTCGCCGGTCTTAGGAGATTGGAGCCTCCGAAGCCCTAAGTCGTCGCCGCTGTTCGCTGCACCCCAAGCCGTCGCCGCTGTTCGCCGCACCCTAATTTCGAATTCGCTTTTTTTCGTGTTCAATTTCGGTTCAATTTTTTTTGCGATTCGATCATTCTGAACTTGATTTGGTGGATTTGGAGCCGATCGATCTGATTGTTTGTTTTTTAGGGTTCTATTTGAATTCTCGCTTTGTTTGTCAATGGCTTTATTTTCTCGTTGAATTGAATGTATGATGATGAGTTTGGCGCTCAAAGTTTGGAAATTGTGGTGGAATTGGGTGTGGATTTGGAAATTGTTACACTTTGGATGCCCATTTGGAGATGAGAGATGGGTTCGGAGTTAGGAAATGCCAAGGTTATTTTTGCAAGAAAACTTGAGCAATCGCACTTCGATGATTTTTCCTTCATTCAATTTGATACACCAAGCTCTTGGTAGTTATTTAGTTTGTTACAATAAAGTTGTGATTTAGACATCAAGTTATTGCAGTTGTGCTAATATCATGTTCATATATTTTTTAGGCCTCGCAACTTTATTTTCGAGGACAGTAGATCTCGTTGGGCGGCATGGAATAGTTGATGGCTCGGGGAATGCACAAGGTGACCAAGTTTCTCATTTGCAATCGAATCGATATTAGCCTCTTTGCTCTTCATTGTTCTGGACATCATGATATTATAGCAATTAATGTTTTGCGTGCTCTTCTTTCTGGATGCTCTGCAGAGGTTTGGCATCAATTCTACACTCGTGATGAGTTTCGGAACTGCTTTCTGCTACTACTAAAGTGAAATGCTTGAGTGATGCCGGCCTATTCCTTGATGCGTAAATTGCGGGTAATTTATTTGATACGTTCGAGCTTAATGTCAAGCATGCTTACTCTTAGTTGATAAGATAGCCAACGCCATTGTTGGCTTCTAAAGTATGGATCTATAGTTCCTTTTGATGCCCCTGGTATAAAGCATATCTTGTCATCGTTTGATAGTTTCTAACGAAGCTAAAGCTAACCTCAATAGATTTATGGTCATAAAGTAATTGCTTGAACCACATCAATTTCAAACGAAGATTTTGCTATCTCATGTTAGCAAACTTACAAATTCTACAAATAAAATTTCTTCTTTCAAATAAAATTTGCTATCTCTGTTAGCAAACTTACAAATTCTACAAATCTTAAATTAACTTTCTAAACATTGAGTCTTCTCAAGTCCTTGCAGTGAGAAGATTGGTAGATGGGCTTTACATTCTTAATCATAACTCTTTTACCAAGGAGGTTATACATTATTTTATGAGAATTTGAATAAGCTAGTTCATTGTTATCATGCAAGCACTGATTTTTCTTGGCATCATAGATTGGGACATCCTTCTCATACTGTAATTAGTCATATGCAATCTTTGATGTCTAATATTGCATCTCAGCCTCATGCTAATCCTTCTAATGTTTGTCACATCTCAAAACAATGTCGTCTGTTTTTTTCCTTTAAGTACAATAAAATCTCAATTACCTTTTCAATTGTTACACATGGATATTTGGGGACCTTATAAATAGTATTCTCTTCATGGTTCTCATTACTTTCTTACTATTATGGATGACTTTACTCATTTTACATGGACTTATCTATTGCAAAGACAAGTCTTCCACATGTTCTATGATTGAAAATTTTATTGTTTTTGTTCAAAATCAATTTCATACTACTTATCAAAACCATTAAAACTGATAATGGTATTGAGTTTGTTATTCAATCTTGTGCAAATTTGTTTGCAAAGTTTGGTATTCTTCATCAAAAATCTTTTCCTTATCTTCCTCAATAGAATGGTGTGGTAGAAAGGAAACATATACATCTTCTTTAAGTGTGACTAGAGCACTTATGTTTCAGTTTAAGTTATCCAAAAAATTTTGCCAACTTCTCTTTTAAGTTGGAAATCACCTTATCAAGTACTTTTTTCAAAAAGATCCTAATTACTTATTATTGAAGTCTTTTGGTTGTCTTTGCTTTGCTACTTAATGTTTTACCTCATAAGGACAAACTTAAGTCTAGAGTTGTTAAGTCCATTTTCATTGGTTATTGTTCGGTCAAAAAGGATATGAATTGTTCAATCTTTAACTAAATCTATTTTTTGTTTCTAGATATGTAATTTTTTTATGAAGCAATTTATCCTTTTAAACAACTTTCTACTTCTTCTATTTATAGTCCTATTTTACCTTTACTTATAATGGTCATGCTCCTAATTGTGTGCATAATTTTAAGCTCGAAACCAAAATGGTTACAAATTGAGCCGAGTTATCTCAATTAATGAAAAAACCTTTCCCCAGTGTACAAACATGCAAGTCAACTAGGAAGTCTAGGACGTTTTACTTTTGTCTCGTATTTGTTAAAAAATAAGAGTGAGAAGATGAAAGAATGTCGAGGATGGCATCGATGGAAGAAAATCAAGCAATCATAATTCAAGTTTCAAAAAACATATCAAGTACGTGCAACCGGTCATTAATAAGACAGAAGAGAAATATAAGTTCAAATTGCAAGCATTTTTGGGCTAAATCAGGATCGGTCTCACAATGTTGAAAATGATCCTTCTTTGAGCACCGCTAGTTTCACACAGACGCACTAGTAAAATCTTTGAATCTATTGTCATGTTATATCCTTACATGTCACATTGTGTAGTGTAATGTTTTTTTTACTATTTGGTGACGCGTTTGATTTGTTTTCCTTTCATCACTCTCCAGGAAAGTCTAGCTCCTCGTGCGGTGACCCTAATAATGATTGGCATGATCGTAAATTAAATCATGCACGGTGCAAAGTATCTCGATCCAATTTTTGCAAGGTAATTAATCACTTTACCTTTGTTTGTTTAAAGCTTTATTGGATCGGGCTTCTCTTGTAAAATCGGGTGGATTTACCATTTGTTCTAATGAAGCGAGCTTCAGGGAACCAAATGCTGGACGCAATTAAGGGTGTTTCAAAATCCAATAAAATTGGGTTGTTCATAAATTCATGTTTTGCTCACTGCCAATCCGAGAGACAAGACACGTGGTTTGCAGATGATTCTCATATGATTCAAGACAAGGTACCTTTTTTCCCCTTAATCTAAAGGCACTTGTTCTTTTTCTTTGCTATGAATTGTCTTCCTGCTTTCCTGAAAGGCTTACTATATTTACTAATATCCACTTGAAGAGACTTGTTAGTTAGTGGATCTTAAAAATCCCTTGTCGATGAGGAGTTGGTTTTCACCATTTTTAATTACTACGCACATTTTTTGAAGGTTCTTTTACACTAGTAATACATTTTGGGAATATTAGCCTACATGTGAATTAAGTTAACGACAATGAATTTTCATCGGTGAAGAAAGATTTGCACTGTAAATGGAGATAGTTTTTTTGCGGTTTCGTTTTGTTTATCATGAGTTTGTTCCATTTTGCAATATTTGCGGAGCGTGGCCCTATCGAGGTGACTGGTTCTTCGATCGAGTGGGAGTTAGTGCCATTGATTGCCCATATCCCTGTGACAATACCTGCCATAATCTGGTTTTCAAGTGAGAGATGATAATTTTGCTTTTGTAGATAACTTTTATAGTTGTTTACATGACTTTTAGATTGATACTTCTTTTTGTGCATTTTAAGAGGATTGTAAGTTTTTTTTGGTGGTTGTTGAACAATAGGATTGGTGGTTTTTGTGAATACTTAGAAATTTGGAACATTTATTATACTTGACAAGCTTTCGTGGATATATAAATATTTTTCAATGTCGAATTGTACATTTTTTTTTCTCTCATTTGAATATTTGTTGATATATATTGTCGATGTATGTATGTCAAATTCTGCTTTTTTGGGGGATGTTAGCACCCCTAAGGAGTTGTTGGAGGGGGTGCAGGCGATGGAGTAGGTCCTATGGTTGTATTTTCAGGTTTAGAGGTTATGGAGAACCAATTGGATTGAGCTTAGTTTTGAAAACTAAACAAAGCGGAATTGAGACGGATTAGCAAAGGAATTCAGAGATTTCGTTGCTATTACGTCTCTAATTTCCGAGGAAATAGCCGAGCCCAACTGGGCAAAACTAAACTTTGATACTAAATAGCAACTGATCAGAGACGGAATTCATGAATTAGCAACGGATCAGAGACGAAATTATTGCATTCCGTCAACGTTCCTAAGCTAATCAGAAACGGATCAGAGACGGAATATATGATCCGTTGCTAATCAGAGACGGATCAGAGATGGAATTATTGCATTCGTCTCGATCATCTCGATCTGTCTCGATTAGCAACGGATCGAGACGAATGCAATTATAATTGTACCCTTTAGAAGAATGTGCATTTTTGTTCCGTCTCTGTTCCGTGTCTAAATTCGTCTCTAATTTGTCTCTAATCAAGAACGGAAACACATTTTTGTTGCTTGACTAAATCAGCGACGACGATTTTAGAGACGAAATAGATTCCGTCTCTGTTCCGTTGCAGAATTGAATTAGAGACGGAATTTATGCTAATCAGCAACGAAAATTTTCGTTTCTGATCTGCTGTTTTTTTATAGTGTTGGTGCTTTCGTGGAGTTCTATGCAATGGAAGAAGATCAAGATCTCGTAGCTCTTGAAGAAGCACATCTCGCTACTTTGGAAGACAATGTAATTGCCAAGCCTTAGGTTCAAATGGACATCGTACAATCTATTGCCTCTAAGCTTGATGCATTGAATCATGCGCTTCAATTAGGACTATATTAGTATTAATTAGGAAGTTAGATTTAATTAAGATATGTTTTATTTAGAAGTATAGTTAAATAGAAACTCTTGAAAAAATCGACTAAGGAATCTTGGAGTTTAGAGGGCATGGATTTATTGGAAATGGCGTGGTGGTCAACACTCACTTCTTGGTTGCGAAAACGCGTTTTTTGGCCAAGTTCGTTCGTTCGTTTAAGCCTTCGAAATTGCTAATTTGCTATTTTTGGGAAATTTCAGTTTGATTATAACTTTTAGTATGAGTTTTTCGTTTTTGACGTCGTTTATGGCATTTGATTTTTTATTTTGTCTAGTTTATGGTTTAAGGCATTTAAGACTCTTACTATTTTTGGCAAAAATTAGGGTTTGTGATATAAAGCACCGTTTTGGTGTAATTCGTTGATTTTGATTAATTAAGAAAATTCAAACTTTGGTTTAAGTTTTTTCCTATAACGGCCCGCTCTAATTTATCCTAATTAATTGATTTATAACAAATCATGACCCTGAATTCAGACCCACGTAGACGTCGCAAAAGAGCCTAGGGCGTGCCAGACAAAGGAATTATATTTTTTTTGTATGATGTGGTTAATTTACTTTATTATTATTAAAGATTTGTGCCACACTAGTGTTATGATTTTCATTGGTTGCGTTTGTGCGCTTGTAGTGACGATAGCGTAAGACCATGTAGGGTTTGTGTAATGCGAGTGTATGGGGTAGTCAGGGGTTTAGACATCACATCACTCATCATATCACCATCCTTCATATACAAATCAAAAACCAAAAAAAAAAGTCTTATATCCCTCTCTTTACCGATCCTCTTTTCTCTCCCTCTCATTTTTCTTCTTCATTTTCCCCAACTCTACTTTATCATCAAATTGGTCTCACCCTCACCAAGCTCTCCTTCCACAACATTAGTGGCTTTGGCATCACCACCTCTCACGTCGGCGATCTTTTATTCTAAGGTAAATTGTTGTTGTTGTGAAATTTTTTGGAGAAATTTTGAAGCTTTTAATTTTGAATGTGCTGATGATATTGTTATTGTTGTTATAGTTGTTGTTGTTTTGAGTTGGAAGAAAAAGTAAAGGAAAAAATAATTACAAAAATAAAAAATAAAACGTCTCTTGATAGATAAATTCGTCTCTCCAAATACAGATTTAGAGATGAGCGGGTAGCAAGGTGGGCTGGGTCTGACTACCCCTAGTGTACCGGGCTTGGACACTCAGGCCACGGCGGGTCAGGCCGAACCGGCCCCAAAACCCAAGTGAGTCTAGCCGAGCCGGCCCGGACCCAAGTGGTCCAATTGGGTTGAAATGGGCCCAGCCGATCCAAGCCCGGTTTAGGCCCAACCCCCAATATTAAAAATTAAATTTAATATCATTTTAAATAAATCAAATTACAAAAAAATAGGAAAATTAGGTAGAAAATTATGAAAAAATCCAAAAAAATCAGAGAAAATAAGAAAAACTGAAAAAAATGGAAAATTAGGTTTTGAGAATTTTTTCGGCGTTTGGCACCCCGATATAACTCGAAAAGTGTGCCACAACTAAATTTAGAATTAATACTCTAATTTTTATTTTTACATTATAAAATCATTAAATGTGACACTGAAACATCTTAAAATGATAAAACTGAACATTGGGAATTAGGAGACTAGTCGAGTGTCGGATGCGCGGTTCGAGGCATGATCGGGTCATTTTGAGCGATTTCACGAGGGTTGAGGTAAGTAAACCCACGAGAACGTCAACTTAGAATTTACTTATTTCACTATTACTTGTCGCCAATTTGGCTTGCATACTTACTTTATTCCCGGGTGTGCATGTGTATGATCGATGGGACGTTATGACCCAGTTCCGGCATTCTCGTAGATGATGATCTGATTGTTGCTACGGTATTGGTCATACCTTAGATTACGCGTATTCCTCTCCGCGAGTCGATGATCTCGAGAATGGGTTGGCATGAGGCTCACCTCTGTCACAGAGTTCCTCTCTTTCGATCGAGAGTGAGTTGGCATGAGGCTACACACCACATTTGCATTCCATATTCTTGATTATCTCAGCGACTAGTATTCATGCTTTACATTTTTGTTTATTTACTTTAACTGCATGAATTGTAGCCGCTTTGGTGGATTTCATGTAAATTCTAATTGAGTTTCTCTGGGATTTACTAATTGGAATGTGACGGCCTCAAATTTTGAGTCAAACTTGGCATCGCCACGTCGCCAAATACGTCACCAGGTCATGCCGCGTCACTTGCACACCTGTCCATAACGGTCATGAACTAACCATCTAGAAATCCAACTTAGTCAATTTCGTTGTTTAAAAGATTATTTTGTCGAAATATACTAAGTTGAGAATTTTACAACTTAATTTGTTTATTTTGATTCTTTTTAAGTTATTTTTAATAGCATAAGTCTTAATAATATGCAAATAAATAGTAAAAATAAGTTTTGCATTAATTAACAACCTATGGGGTGGAAACCCGGCAAAAGGATACCATGTATATCAATAAAGGCGGCAAAAGGTATAACAAGTGTCAACATACATGTATCATGTAATAAGTCTCCCAAAATGATCCCAAAATAGCACATATATAAATACAAACACCTAAGAGTGAAGCTAGTGGAGGCGCTCTAGATCAGAGGTAGTCGTCAAGCACCGCCTTCCTCCGGCTCGTCACAGGATCTACAACTTGCCACAAAAATAATGACAAGTTTCAGTGAGTAAATCCTAGAGAAATTCAGTTAGTATTCACAAGAAATCCAAGAAAACAGCTACAATTCATGCATATAAAGTAAATGAATGGGAATGTAAAACATGAATATAAGTTGTAAGATGATCAAGAATATGGAAAACAAGTGTGGTGTATAGCTGTTGAGTCCAGGGACGCAAATACTAAACCGAGAAGGCCCTGGAGGCGAGGAAATCCACACCCCTCTTCACGGTCGAAATGAGGAACTCTGTTGGTCGGAATGTAGACTTCCGCCCAACGCCTCAAATGAGATGAACTCTGTGACGGAGGCGAGCCTCACGTCAACCCACACTTGAGATCATCGACTCGCAGAGAGAAATCTTTCGCGTAGTCTAAGGTATGACCAACATCGTAGCAACAATCGGATCGTCATCTATGAGAGAGCCGAAAATGGTCATACCGTCCCTTTGACCATACACACACACGTGGGAATAGAGTAAGCATGCAAGCCTAACTAGCGAAAAGTAATAGCGAAATAAGTGAATTACAAAGAAAATAAGTAAATTCTAAGCTGATTTTCTCATTGGTTTACTTACCTTAAGCAATCGCAAATATCCTTCCAAAATGTCTCGCTCACGCCTTGACGCTCGTGAAATTGCTCTGAAAAGACCCGTTCTCGCGCCACGAACTACACGTCTGACACCCGACTAGTTTTCTAATCCCCTGGTGTCCAATTTTGTCATTTTAAAATGTTTTAGTGTCACATTTAATGATTTTATAATGAAAAACCAAAATTTCAAATTTTATTTCAAATTTTGGTTGTGGCACGCTTTTCGAGTTACACGGGATGCCAAACGCCCAAAAAGTCTCGAAACTTAATTTTCTATCCTTTTTCTAATTTTTCCTATTTTATCTAATTTTTCTGGATTTTCTCATAATTTTCTACCTATTTTTCTTATTTTTTTGTAATTTGTTTTATTTAGAATTATATTTGAATTATTTTAAAAATAAATTCCTATTTAATATGGGAGGGGCCCTGGACCGGGTTAGGCCCGGTCCGGTCCAACCGGGTCGGGCCCGGGTTGGGTCCGGGTCGGCCCGACCGGGTCTGGCTTGGGCCAACCCGGCCCGGCCCATCCTCACCCAAATTGTCTCTTTTCCAGTAACGATTTGGTTAAATTTTTTTTCTTTCAAGAACAACTATAACATCAACAACAATAAACATTAACAACTCAACTACAACCACACCATTAAAGCTTCAAACTTCTCCACAAATTTCAAAAACAACAACTAACACTTACCTCAGTCTTGGGAGGTCGCCGGCATGAGAGGCGGTGATGCCAGAGCCGAGAGAGAAAGAACGAGAGTGTCAAATTTGTGAGAGTGGGATGAAAGCTTGGCGAGTTTGGAGAAGAAGGAGAAGAAAAAATGGAAGAGATGAGAGATGGTTCGGTTATAGAGACAAAGGAATTAAAATGGGTGTTTGATTTGGAGATGAAAGAGAAAAAGTGTAAGGGAGAGAGAGAAAAGTGGGGATGGCGATGTGATGGTGATGTGATGTGATGGGTAATGTGATGGGTGATGTGACCACTAAACCCCGACTACCCATACACCCACGCTACGCACACCTCATTGTGTCTGACGCTCTCGTCACTACACGCGTACAACGCGGCCAATGAAAATCTTAACACTAGTGTCACGCAAATATTTAATATTAATACAATAAATTAACACATGTCATGCAAAAATAACCAAAAATACCTCGTCAAGCGTGCCCTAGACTTTTTCGCGGCGTCCACGTGGGTCCGAGCTTAGGGTCATAATTTGTGATTAATCAATTAATTAAGATTAATTAGGGCGGCCATTACATGGAACTTGTCATTATTTTTGGTAGCAAGTTGCAGATCATACGACGAGCCGGATCTAAAGAGCCACAATACCTTCACTTGTGGGTGTTTGTATTTATGTATATAACATTTTTGGGTCATTTTTGGAGACTTATTACTTGATACATATATATTGACACTTATTATACCTTTTGTCACCTTTATTAATATACATGGTATCCTCTTGCTAGGTCTCCACCCTATAGGTTTGTTAATCAATGCAAGATCTTGTTTACATTAATGATTTGCATATTATTAAGACTTTCGCTATTAAAACAACTTAAATGAATAAAAATTAACAAATTAAGTCGTAAAACTCTATAACTTAGTACATTTCGACAAAATAATCATTTAGACATCAAAATTGACTAAGTCAGATCATAAGATAGTTGGTTCACAAACCATCATGGACAGGTGTGCAGGTGACGTGGCATGACCTAGTGACGTATCCGACAACATGGCAATGCCATGTTTGCCTCAAAATTAGGGGTCGTCACAGTTGGTATCATAGCCTAGGTTCAGACAAACTTAGGTGAAAGTTTAATATAACTGAATAAAACTTAACAAACAAACATTAGATGTTGAAACCCGAAGATCCTTACTTAGAAAATTTTGTTGGGAAGTATAGTGTTGGGGATTATATATGTGTTATGTCTTGATTGTATTATATATATACCAATATTACGAGTCTGATCCGACACGCGAATACCGTTGTATACACTAATGGGCGACAACCAATTGCAACTAGCGTTAAAGCCATGACGAGTGATACAACGCCCATAATTATTTCTGATCTAACTTTTCATAAGATGGTTATTGCACATGATCGACAGTTGGTAAAGATACGCACACTTCTCAGGGCTCAGGCGATTAGTCGATGAATGAGAGATACACACAGTGATTGACATAGATGTGACAAAGTAGAAGACTCGTGCAGCGATACCCACGTCTCCGCTAGAGACAATACTAGTCAAGCGGAGTACTACGGCACTAAACAAAGGTAAGTGGAGACGAGGTGAAAGTTAAAGGAATAGTTAGCCAGTGTTAGGACAAATACACAGTAGTTTCCAGTGCGGCCATAAAGGGCATAAAAAGAAAGAGTGTAGTATAGGCCAACGACTTTGAAATCAACACCGCTATTGAGTAGTCAGACGACATCACCAGAGGAGAAACTAGTTATTTGCTTAAGATGCGGGCAACTATGAGCTTACAAGACTAAATGTTCCCAGAAGCTCATTGGTGTCAGTTGCAACATCATCAAAACTAGCGTTGACACTCAGGGTCAAAGCCCCAGCTCGAGAGGCATCTAAGTATTACGCTAAGGAAAAATTTAGCTAAGGCAAAATTTAACCACTAGTTCGGTTCCTACATGTTTAGAGATTGTGGCGTTATATTGTTTCATACCTAGCTACGCTATAGGTGAGTTAGGACTTAACCATATTTAGAGTCAGCACACACCTTACTCTCGGCACGACAGTTGAAGGCAAGATGTTTCCCCAACCAAATTGGAATGGGGTACCTATTTTAGGTTAGCAAATGGTAAGTGTCATGAAAGCTTCTGCAAGCCAAGAGTTCCCAGCTTAATGCACCACCAATTTGGTTACCATACACATAAATAAGGGTAGTACAAAAATGGAGTTCGAAAGTATCAATGGAGTTAGAGACTATCACACCTTAAGATCTCATCGACAATAAGATGTTTGATGATTATATCATGCATACCGCGGGTTGTGCGTCGAGAAACTTTATTGGCTTGAACGCTCTATAGGGAAAGGACATATGCAAGACAGGAAGGACCTTCGCCTAAGCTTACACACACTGGTTGTGTAGTACGACAGCTGGCATTTGTGAGGGAGATCTAGCTTATAGAAAATCATATAGGATAGCAGAGAAAAAAAAAAGATGTCTAGTTTAAACAACATTGTAGACTCTAAAGATCGTTAGGTTGACGATCAAGAACATGTAAATGACGTAAGACAAATAGTTTTTCAATGGACTCAATGGAAGCAGATAGTGTCGAGATGACTCAGAACTGCATGAAAGTGAGTACGGACTCCTTTAGCTTCGGCCAGAGCACTAGGGTACTCTTACAGGAATTGCAACCCGAGTAATTCCACTATTTTACCACGATTTGTTTCTGGTCTGTCAAATCGGTGGAGGCCCCACTGCCACCTCTTGGACAAAGACAAAACATAAGTGCGAGCCGAGATAGAGTCTGTGAATATATCTGAGGTCGAAAATGATCTTAAGCCCACGTAAGGAACATGTTGTTCCAAATTCTCACGAATCTATAAATGTCTCATTCGCAAGAAATTATGCACTTGAGATCGCTTTGACCTAAAGAGAACTCACATAAAGTTTGGGACAATTCCTCGAAAGGATGTGGAAAGCCTTAAGAGCTCGGAGATTGAATTGAACTAAGCGTGTGCGAGTCACTAGTCCTAACGGTCAGAAGGTTTAAGTCTCATGGCGGAGCATGAAAAGCTCTAAGGGATGTATCACAATTATGGTATATAACAGTTAGTTTAGACTCGCCATGACAACAAATGATTCTTTAGGTTTTAGTCGATTATATTTTTTGACTAGTTTAAAGGAGAAGCTTAGAATATCTGAGCAAGATCTGCTGAGACAACTCAAAAAGAGTTGGATTTCGTTAAGTCCAACCAGATAAATAAATGCCCATATGCCTATTACGTTCATTGTTTAGTGCAACTTGTGAGGTTTTGTTGAATATGCCTATTACGTTCAAATGAATTGCAAACATTAATTTCAAATGAATGCACATATACCTATTATGTTCATTGTTTTGTTCATCGTTTGCAATTAGCATTAGTTGCTGCATCAAAAGAAGTTATTCATGTCCATCATTTTTTTCAACAAGTTGAATATTATTATCAATAATGTTGGGGCCTCGTATAAGAGAAACGGCCAATTAAAAGTTGTTCAAACTGCGAATATTTCTCGCTTGCTTGAAATTGATGAGCTTGAAAACGGAAAAGGGCTAAATCAGGTTGGTGTTTTGCAAAAGGTTGTAGATACTCGGTGGAGTTCACACTTCAAATCTATTTTTTCCTTAAAGAAAATGTTTAGTGCAACTTATGAGGTTTTGTTGAATATAATTGATGATGGAACTACTCCGACTGGGCGTAGAGATGAAGATGTAACTTATTAGGTCATGACTTCTTTTGAATTCATTTTCATAATGCGTCTCATGAAAATCATTCTAGATAACTCTAATGAGCTTTGTCAAGCTCTACAATAACAATCTCAAGATATCTTGAATGCGATGCATCTCGTTTCATCTACTAAGTCGCTTATTCAAAAATTTAGAGATGAAGAGTGGGAGAAATTAGTTGCAAAGACTAAATCTTTTTGCGAAGCGGTTAATATTCTTGTTCCAGATTTCAATGCACAATATACTACTAGAAGAGGAAGGATTCATCATCAACATGATAAATTCACGATCAACCATCATTATAAAGTTGACATTTTCTATGTCGTGATAGATACTCAATCGCAAGAATTGGATAATAGATTTAATGATCACACATTGTAGTTACTTTCTCTTAGCATAACTTTAGATCCCAAACACTTGTCACATCATTCAGGATTGATGACATTTGCAACCTAGTGGAAAAGTTTTATCCAAAAGATTTTCAAGAATATGAAATGATGCAAATGAGAACTCAGCTATAACATTTTGGTTATATAAGACAACTCCCAGAGTTTCAAAACTTAATCACTCGTTCTGATTTATGTCAATGGTTGGTGAAAACAATAAAATCAGAAGTTTATCCACTTGTGTTTAGGGTTGTGACTCTAATTCTCACTCTTCCAGTTTCTACGGCTACAACGGAAAGATCTTTCTCAGTTATGAATATAATCAAAACGATGTTGCGTAACCAGATGAAAGATGACTTTTTTTCCAACTTTTGCCTGTATACATTGAGAAAAGAATTAAGAATTTGACATGGACTCTTTTATAAAAGATTTTCAAGATATGAAAGAAAGAAGATCTCAGTTTTAGCTAGGTTGTTATTAGTTTTTTTATGTGATTAATTTATTTTCAAATGTTAATAGCAAATTATGAGTCCAACATTACATGATTTTTCATTTTATGTTATAATTCATTTTTAATTATACAATGATCGTATACCATTTTTATACGTATTTACTTATG
Organism: Stephania cephalantha; assembly: GCA_039657325.1. Classification (NCBI taxonomy): domain Eukaryota; kingdom Viridiplantae; phylum Streptophyta; class Magnoliopsida; order Ranunculales; family Menispermaceae; genus Stephania; species Stephania cephalantha. Next base: position 7,093,744 of record CM077573.1, on the reverse strand, counting down.
AGCTTTCAAAGTAATTATCTCCCCCCCCCCCAAAAAAAAAAAAAAAAAAAAAAAAAAAAAAAAAAGCGATTATGTGACCATGTGTAATATCAAATGACAAAAAAAAAAAAAAAAAAAAAAAAAAAACCCCTACAATATTATTTGTACCTCACAAATTTAGAGAAACTTGTATCCTACTCGATCTGGATCTGCTCTAACAAAGAAGAAATGCTAAAAATAACACTTCACTCACAAAAGTGAAACAAACATTGCGGTGCTTCTGGTGATGAATTGAGATTTGAAAATTAATGAGCATTTTAGCTTGTTTTTAAAAGAATTAAGAAATAATTTATCCCACTCAAAAATTTCACAATGGGACTTAACTATCCAAAGAAAAATTATTTATTTAATATAAATATTGTAAAAAAGAAGTGATTAGTACCAAAGAAATAGATGGCTCAATGGTTTGGTATTAGGTTACTTGGGTAAGAGGTCATGAGTTCAAGCCGTGCTTCTTTATTGTAAGATTTATTTGTAATATATACTTATCCGATTGGATTAAGAACACCTCAATACAAATTACTTTGACAAAAAAAAAAAAAAATACGAGTTATATATGGTTTATTTCTCATCGAAAAAAAGAAGTGATTAGTGTTGTTCTTAACTAAAGTAACTAATGTTAGAATTGGAAATAAAGGAATTAATTAATGTTTCATTGACTTCATTAATGTGACATATTTGTTGGAACAAAAAAAGTTAAAAAGGGAGTATTATTTTCGAAATTCTAGAACTCAACTCCCTCCAATTCTCAAAAGGAAAAATATTAGAATGACAGCGGGAAGTCACACTCAAAGTCACATTGGGCCACAGAAGCCGTCCACACATCCTCGACCCGCGTGTTATGCACATAGATCTGTGTATGCCAAGACCACCAGAACAACCAATTTAGTCTTCTCACCATGCATAAACAAACTTAATCTTACGTATTTACCAAGAATTCTTCAATGGCTTCTCCAACAAAGCAGAGAGGTACATCTCTTTTCTCTCAGGCCCTCTATCAAGCTTCCTCCCCACCACCCACTTCGCTTTCTTAAATCCCACACTTTCAATCACTGGCCTATACTCTTCCTCCAACTGCTCTCCCACACAAAAGAAGTGATCCAACCAAAACAACCCCCCAGGCCTCAGCACTCTATACACATCAAACAACAAGAAGTGCAACACTTTGGTAGGAATCCAATTGCTCAATATGTGCATGGAGTGCACTATGTCTAGGGTGTTGTCAAAGAAGGGCAACCTTTGTGATATACTTAGGTACATTGGCACCACCCCTCTTGAAGCTATGAAGTTGTTGAACGGCCCGTTGAGGTTCATCGATGTCGTTACTATCGTCACATTCCGTTCTCGCATTCTCACTGCGAAAGACCCTACCCCGCCTCCTATGTCCAGCCCGATTCGGATTGATCCTGGTTTACTGGTTGCCAACACCTAGTTCAAATTCAATAAAACAAATAGTGATCAATTCTTAATGAAAACACATGAAAAGGGTGTTTGTTTATTCCAAACTCATAAACTTTCCAATGTACAATGTATTTATATATAGGCAGGGTGTGTACAGAGCATACATAGTGTATACTACGCACCCATTTGTAACTAACATACGCTTAGGACACAATACACCCTATACAAATATGTCCTAAGTGTACATTACTAAGTGTTATACAGTAACAGGTAACATAATCTTCAAATAGTATAAGTATATAGATCGGAATTAAGATTCAAGGTTCTTATCTTTTCCCTTTCAACTTTAAAATTTGAATCAAATGCATGAAGTCATAGACTATATGGTCACAATATTGCCAGCCATGCTAACTATTAACAACCAATATATAGGGATGTAAAAGATGTCATACGTACCTCGTCGATGGAGAAATCCAATCCTCGACTTTCAGATGATGTCCAACGAGCCTTCTCTCGACCAGCAAGGTCGAAGCAGTCCTTGCAATCATCAAAGCTCTTCTGGTACTTGCGGTTGATGAGGCACGAGTAATTCTTGCAAGCATATGCAGTCCACACAAGGGAGTGATCCGAGGGGGTGGACCAAAGGCTAACTGGTAAAGGATAAGGCTCAACATAATCATTTGGTGCCGCAGCACGACAACGACGACGAGGGAGCGGTTCACAACCCTTTAAGAGGAGTCTTTGGGCGATGAGCTCATCGTCCGGGCAAGAGCCATTGACAGTGTATGACATGAAGCGGTTGAGGTGGTCGGGGAAGAGAGTGCATGGGTGGCCTGCTGGAGAGTAGAGGTGGTCTTCGCCAGAGTTCGGGTTTTTACCGAATGGGAATGGATGTGGAGATGCAAATTCTAAAAACTCCGGTGCCAAATCCGTGGTGGCACCGGTGGCGGTTGGTGGAGGTTCGTTATTGGCGGCGGTGATGGAGTAGGGAGGGCAGGACGTTGTCGACTCCGAGGTAGCCGAGGAGGAAGAGGAGGAGAAGAGGTAGAAAGTGAGGAGATTGGAAGAGATCAAGAGGGAGAGGAAGAAGAGGTTTGAACATAGAGACCGTGAACTATGTTGGCGTTCCATTGTTTCTAAGCTTACTAATGTGTTGGTAAACTAATGAAATAGCAAGCATATATGGCGAACCTAAGAAAGTCAGAACTACATCTTTTATTCAGTTGACGAAAATACCCTTCATTTAGTATTTATAAATGCCAAAATTGTAAGGCAAATTATTTATCTTTCAAGGGTGATGTAGTAATTTAGGCACTTCAAAATTCTCAGGATCCTTTAAAGGCCATCACCAATCATATGAAGTGTTTCACTAAATTTAGTTCTAACTGTTGACTTGGACACCATGAAGCACGTGACTGATTGCCTGATCTTTGTATTAAAATTTTTGAGAACTTAAGTGTGGTATTAATTTGAATGTCATTCAAGCATCTAATTTTTTGTTTATGCATTTGATTTGTCATCACTAGCTTGCTACACTGAGAATTACAATTACTAATATCAACATTAGAGAAGTATATAAACCCGGTCGAGTTACCCTAGCGGTAAGGGCGCACTCGGGATTAATTATGTGGGTTAGATGCACGGTCTCGAGTTCGATTCTCCGCTTGTGCTAAGCTTCGACGGGCCACTGGCCTAACTACCACGGCTGGAGGCTACAGTGCTCCTTGGGGGGATTAATCGGGCGAAGCTCGGACACCTCCCAACGTCATCAAAAAAAAAAAAAAAAAAAAAAACAAACATTAGAGAAGTATATAAAGTTTAAGGCAGCTTGGTCAAGAAGGGAGGCTCCACTGCTGAACATTGATTTTCATATAAAAAGAATGGATTGGTCAACTTCAATGTATTTTATGAGTTCCAAGGTTTCTTCTTCTTATTCTGTTGAGTGTCCTGGCTTTTCAAACTAAGAACCGCAATTCAAGCAAGTTTGCATGCTACGAGGGGCTGACTTCACAGATAAGAAGGCAAACGAACTTTAAACAATTAATACAAAAGAAAGTTTACAGATTAGTTAATGGAAAAAGTTAGAATGACACCCTTAACGTACAATAGAAATCATGCACAACTTTAAATGTTTGTTGGATCGAAGTATTAATTTCACCTCAAAATACAGGGTGGCATCCTTTTGACAGAGGAGTCATAGGACCCTACTGTAACTCAAGAAAGACATATTTGTCGTCGTCCGTGTGATGTGCCTAGGATGGGTGTGCACCAAAAACCAAGGGTCACATAGGTGTATATCTTTCGTTACAAAAGCATTTTCCTTTGATATATAATATACCCCCTTCAATTCACAAGATGCAATCTTTTGGAGGTGATCACAATTCTTATTTCATCTAGTTCTCTATGTAAATAAAGTGGATGTACAAATGTACAACTCATTGTATTTCAACCAGGTGTTTTTCCAAAAGTAAGGCACATTTACAATTTATTTCACAAAATAGGGTGGTGTACTTTGAAATAACAAAAATAGCCAATAACGTCTTTTGAAAATGCGTTATTGCTTTTGAATTTTGTGAGGTGGCGGGGCATAGGGGGACATAATTTGTAAAGGTTTGTATAGATAGCTCATTTTGAGAAGGAGCTATCTATACATTTGCCCCGCCACCTCACCGCCACCCCACAAACTTCAAAAATAGCCAATAACGTCTTTTGAAAAGGTGACATAGCCCAGTTTTAGAAAAAAAAAACCACACTTATTTTTCGGGGTTTAAAGTAAAAGATAAAGTAATTTTGTAATTTTTTTCTCATAAATTAGTGACAAAATATCAAAAATCTGAAGTTGACAGCTCCAAGCTACGGAAAGTAAATTTGCACACAAGTAGTTGCAGTACTTCCAAATAGTTACTGCTAATGTAAAATAAAACAACTAACCATATATTTTAGTTCTATATAGGCCTTGGGGCAATCAATTCGAATTTATAGATTGCAAAGGCCAAGACTCCTTATAATCCTTTACAAAAGAAATTACTTTTAACCTCAAAAAGCTGCAGTAAATTAAGGTGTATAAACAAATTACAAAAACACCTAACTTGGTAAAGCTCTGCCTTAGCCATACTCACATTGAAGCCCCTCAATTTATATTCTTTCATATGATTCGGCTTGAGAGTTTTCTTCAATTAAATGATTATAATATTAATAAGATTGATTAAATTTATTGATTAAGCACCGAACTTTAAGTCAATCACTTCAAGAACTTGGATACCGTACCCTAGACTCTTAAAAGTAGTACTTAAAACTCACCAAAAATAAATATGTCAAGCACCAACCAACTTGGAGGTCAATGAACCAACTCTGGGTTTCATGCATTGGTTAGGACGTAGCTAGCTACTAGTTGCTTAATTAATTGAAGTTCTTTAAGGTTATAAGTTCGAATCTTCTAATTAATTAATTAGAATGTTCTACTTTTATATATGTAGGCTATCGATGAAGCTTTTGTTTTAAGTTAAGTTTTCCCAACCCTCCTTAGTTAGGCTTGACCTAGTTCATGCCAATTATTCTTCTTAATTAGTTATTTTTATAGGGTTTGATGGTTTGCGCAATTCATTAAGACCCCAAAATCTAATATGGTGTGTCTACAGTTGTAAAAAAAAAAAAAAATAGTTTGTCTATAATAGCACTGAAGCTATCAAATTTGTTACTACCTCACCTAGCTAGAAAGAAGTAATTAATACGTGTCAAATTAGTAGAGGTAGCTATTATAAATATTAATAATAATCCATTTTATTTTTTTAGTCAGAAATTATATTCACTGTGACCAATCTCAATTATTTTTATTTAATAAGAATGAGGCGTAGCTGCCTAGTTACAAAAGACACATCATTGAGAAAGAAACTTTCATTATATCGTCTTTATATAAGGATTGGCCGGTACTAGCTCAGATGGACATTGAGAAAAGCTCTTGAGATTCAATCGAGCATTGCACTGTAAAGTTGACCATCCAATCCGGCCGCAACTCGGTTACGATGAATGTGCACAATCTTAATAGTTCAATTTATTTGAAAAAGTTGTCTAATTAGGGACACATGTCTATGGTGGTTAATGGGACAACATTATGTTAAGGAAATTATAGTAGTTGCTATATTTCCATAGTTTAGGTATTTATATAGTTGTTATATTTTGGTATTAGATAGTATTAGAAAACTTTCTTTATTATAACAACAAATCCGCTTGGACTTATGAGTCCGACTCATATGGAGGTTTTTAAAATCTTTGTAAATATTTAAGGGGTATCAAAGGAATTTTACAAGTGATCATGGTAGCTTCATTTATTACTCGATGATGTATTTGAAATTAAAAAAAGTTTTGAGTTTGTACTAACGAGCCCAAATAGCACTACCCTCATTTTAATTATGTTTTGTTCAGCTCCATAAATAAGAGCACCCTATTATACACAATTTGTTCACATTAATACAATTCTTAAACTCTACTTTAAAACCTAAGAATCAACTTTTACCATGGAGAAGCCCTCCCCCCTCCAAAAAGAAAATCACAAAATTGTAGATGTGTTCATGAAACTTTAGTGGATCGCGACGAATTCAAAGTCTAAAGGAGCTTAGTCTACTATATATATGGATTCATTAATTTTGGGGCTTTCCTTAACATAAAATAGAACATATATGTTTGTGCAGTTTTGTGTATTGGAAGTAGGTGCATCATGGGGGGAATCATGCGTTGAATCAGGGATGCACATGGTTGGCCGTGTTAAAACTGGCGTCTCTCTTTTACTTTGAGATCATATAGTAATTCTAGCTTCTTAATAGCACGCATGCAGTTAGGTCTAATTGCGTGGGATTCAATATTGATTTGCGAATTGCTATCTACTATCATTTTTTTTCAGCATAACCGATAGGTCTAGCTAGACTCTAGCCTATTGAAAAAGGAAAAGTCTACGCGCACGTCAAAATACACATATGTACGTGCGATGCTCTTCGAGATGTGCATGATACGTATCGTGAAGTTTATCGCACGCATATCAAAACACGATTTATGCCAGTTCCTGATATACGTGTAGGACTCCTCCTTGAATGTGAGCTTAACAAAAACAACATAAAAATACAGAAATCCTATCTATACGAAAGCACATGAGCGAAGCTAGACGCACCCCACCTTTTACTTAAGGCGCTCTAACGAGAAATTCAATCTTAAAAAAATTTCAATTCTACTGCAAAATAACTCTTATACCTTTACTGCGATTAGTGCACCTCACCATCCGCTTTTCTCTCATTTAATGCACCTAACCATCCTTTTTCTACTGCAAAATTACTCTTATAAGTTCGAATCTTCTAATGTTTCGAGATATATATATCTTTCACAATGATGAGTTTCTGTTATGGAATATTGAAGAGTAATCACATATACGACATTATAATAATATGGAAAACATGAGAAATAAGTTTATTCAATAAGAAGGTTGTATACACGTACTTCGTTCACCCAAAATATAAGCTATCTACAAATCACCATGACATCAAGAAAACTCATCATGCAGGTCTATTACGACGGTTACGTTGACGTTGTTGCTCGGTGATGCAAACCGGACGTACTCTTTGTCTAGTTGGACGATGTGTTTGTACATCCGGTTGAGGTTGTTGAGGTAGCTGGTCTTGCATTGAATCACGTCGAGTAGATTGATGTTCTTCCTCTGGTGCTCTACTCGACTCACCTCTGCTACTGATGCTCCCAAAAATAAGAGGTGGAACCATCCCAAAATATTGGCTTCCTGTATGGGGTTGGGGGAAAGGAACATGAGGCTGCGGCATGGTCAACAAGTTCATGAATGAGGCATCTCCACTATATGGCATATTGTAATTATAAGGAGTATGAGTATATGGACTAGGCATGTATTGAGGCAGTGACGGATACATTTGACGATGAGGCATTCAATGGTCCACATATGAAGACGACGGCCCAGGTGCGTAAGGATCAAAATGGTAAGGAGGAAGATTCACGATCGGCGGCCTGGGTACAAACATTTGAGGTTCTGGTTGGGGTGTGGACGATGCAGGAATGTACCCATGAGAAAAATGAGTTGGTGGGGATGATCGTTGGCTACTCTCGCCAACAGTCTTTGTTCTACTCGCTCTCGAACGAGATGAACGTGCTGGAGGAGAACGTCTGCTATCTTTGCAGCAATCTCAGTCTGAGTAGATGGACATGGTGGACGAGGACGTCTGGTGCGTTCCCGCACAGTCTCTGGTCGTGTTCGTCTTCTTCTCACCTCTATGTTTGCTTTGCCCTGATCGTCTTCTTCATCTTCCTGTTCATTATCCTCATTTACGTCTTGTTCGACGTCAATTCCGTCATGCGAAAGAGTAGACCTTTGCCTTTCATCTTCGTCTAAAATTTTAATCCCTTGATCAAGCACAGCAAGACCTTGCTCGTATCCATCCTCAATAAACATTCGCCTCAGTCGATGCACCAAGTTACGCTGATATACAAAAAATAAGAGCTCAAAGCACGCAATATAAGATATTAGATGTTCGAGGAAAAGTAAGAGTTAGAAGATTACCGAGTAGTCACGTAACGCCCCGTCGTGTCCAATGAATCTCCTAGTGAACGAGCGATACCACGTCATGTAGTCTTCATGATCGTGCCCTTCATTAAGTGTCGCTGTGGCAATGGTGTCCCCACGATTTTCCCACATGTGTATGTAGCTTGCGTGAAAAGTCACCCAATTTTCATGATGATGTCCACGCAATTCAAGGCGGTGCAGTTGGAAGTCGTAAGCACAATTTGGTAGCACCACTTGTACCATGCCGAATTGTCTCATAACCCTTTCTGGTCGATGTCACTCGACTATGTGGAAACAAATAAGGGGACACGTCGAAAGCCAACTACCGTGATCGTTAGTACAGTAATTGGGAAGAGACCCCATGAGTTCGCATATGGTTGCCATACCACATCATCCTCATGCCTTTGCGAGTCGAGTGCATCACGGTGAGCCGATACGACGTGCGTCGAACTTTGTGAAACCGAAAATGCATCGAGCCATCTGTGTAGAAAACAATAAGTTAAGATAAATGAAATTGGACAAGATTTTTTAACAAATTAATGACAAATCGACTTTAATACATGTGTCCCAGTGGAACGTCCATAAGCATATTTTGGCCATCCACCGTTCGCGGTTGAGCTTTAGAAACACGCAGGCGCCTCGGTGCTATGAATGGAGATCTGTTCCATGCCCACAGTTGTACAAGAATTGACGCGCCAGCAACCTCATGTGCCCCTGCGCGAGATCCGCGACACAACTCCCTGCACAAATAAGCCAAAAATGCACTCCCTCAACTATATTGTCCAGCTACTTGGAAATCCTCCAGCAATGGTAGGAACATCAAATGTACGAATCGATTGGACTTGTCGGCGAAAAGACAACCACCGATAAGTTGTAGTATGTACGATCGAACATAGCGTTGCGCCGACTCCTCATCGCTATCATCATCTATAGCTGGTACGTTACGCTCAAGCCAATCGACTTTAAGTTTACAACCAACCACGTCATCTCCCACAGCAGTTCGTCCAAGTAGCCTCTCGCAGACATCGGCATAGTCTGTATATGTCGTTCCCATCACATGCATACCTTCGATAGGTAATCCAAGCTGTACCTACACGTCTTGGAGTGTAATTGTGCACTCCCCACAATGCATGTGAAAGGTATGCGTCTCAGGGCTCCATCTCTCTACGAACGCAATAATCGAAGCCCAATCAAGGCTGAAAAATGCTACTCGGGAAATCCCATATAACCCACTGGAACGAAGATATGGGATCATCCTAGAATGATATTGCATCGTTCGATCAAATACCCCACGTCTTCGACGTACACGCATTGTTTCGTACACCTTATAATTGATAAGGTCGTAATGTATGAGTTTGATACGTTATTGTTGTAAATTTGACGTATTCATGTAAAACAATTTACCTCGCCCCTCCATGTTCGCGATGATCTGTGTGTAGATTGGAGTTGCAATAGTGATGGATCTGAATGACCTGGATCCATTGTTGTACAACTACAAATGAATGTTAGAAAAAGAAAATGAGTGTTGTACGAAGCCAAACGATAAGTATTTAATAAATGTTCACACAAAAACAACTGCGTAAATGCTCAAAAGCAACATATGTACGAACTTATGTTACTTCACACATTATACAAAATCGACTATAGGTTTTCATTGGATGGTTGAGGTCTGCTTGGACAATTTTTTTGTTATGTCCCTCTGAACGACAAATACCACACCGGTTCTTCCTAGTTGGGACTCGTTCACGGTCTTTATTTGGACATGTTGTTCTTCTATGTCCTTCTTGATGACATATCTCACATCGCAAAGGTCTTTGGACATTAGGAAGATCCATCTCGGTATGTCTTCGTGATCCCTTAGGTCTCCCTCGGCCACGTCTGCACTTGGGGTCGGATATGATCTTCGTCCCAAAAGTCGACCAATACTTCTCATCTGGGATGGCCTTGAAATTGTAGGAGTAGCATTGTGCGTACACATCTATCCTATAGTATGGTTCGATGAACTGTGCGTAGCTCACTCGAATAAACGCACATGCTGCTAACACGTGTGAGCAAGGGAAACCAAACGACTGCCATTTATTACAACTGCACACCTGGTCCTTTAAGATGACGACTTGTGTGTTGTTGTCTTTATGCATGCGATCTCCATGTCTTCCACTCTGCACTTCGAACTCACCAATGTCTCGATTGATCAACGTGACGTGATGCCTCCTTGCGGATTTCTTATTTTCCGTGAGTTTGTCCATGACATATTTCGTGTACGTTTGCCCATTTGAGATTGCTTCATTGATTTCCTGGTTGCGTTGATCGTGGAATGTCACCAATCTGTAGTATATCATCTGAGTCGACGCCGTTATTGGCAAGAATCGAGCCCCCTTCAAGACCCCGTTAAAACACTCTGCAATTGCCAATGAAACTCGAGTAAGTAATATTGGTTCGTCGAATGTTTTTTGTATTTGAGTGCAAAACATAAATTGTATTTCGTACATACCAACACCATTAGAATTCATCAATCCGTACCGCATGCCTCCGTCGTGCGATTGAGTCCAAAGTTCTTTGGGGATGGCATTGACATATTGCAGACATTGAGGCGTTCGTGAAGATAAGTATGTGAAACGCTCCATGCACGCATTAAATTTTCGTTCTTGATGTTGAACAGCTGCTCGACCAATGAGTACTTTCAAGGGGTAATTTTTGAAGTGGGTGCCGAAATTACTAAGCAAGTGTCGCAAGCAATAACGGCGGTACCCTTTTGGGGGACAAAATACGTTGCTTTAGGTGTTGACCGCCTCCAAAATGTCAGGGTGACGATCAGAAATAACGCAAACTCCTTCTCGATCTGTCACGTGTTTACGCAACATCCGCAAAAACCACCCCCACGAATCAGTTGATTCGGTTTCTGCAACGGCAAATGCAACTGGTAATATGTGGCCATTTCCATCTACAGAGATCGTAATCATTAGCTTCCCACTGTATTTGCCATATAAGAATATCGCGTCAATTTGAAGCAGAGGCCTGCAAAACTCGAAAGCATGTATTGAAGCTTCAAATGCAAAAAAAAAACACGACGAAATTGAGGAGACGCATGTCTCATTTCATCAACATGCCATTGTCTATTTGACCACTCGATTCTTGTACCCGGACTCTTACTCCTCACAGCCGCCAACCATCTTGGTAATCGAGCGTACGACTCATCCCAATCTCCAAAAGCACTTGCAATTGCTTTCCTTTTGGCATCCCACATTCGTTTATAGTTGACTTCGTGACCGTATTTTCCCTTAATTATTTCTACTAATGCTTTGATCGTGATACCTTGATCGCTCTTGACGACGCTTTGGATATCTCGCGCAATCATGTTGGCGTCAAGTTGGGCATGACCGCGTTCTACGTCGTGATTAATACACGTGTGCGGTACGTCTAACTGTGTTATCTCCCATAATAGTGTTTTCTTTCGCAAACAAGCGCGAAGACGCCACATACACCCGTGTTGTGGAAATCTGTACTTAATCACCCACGTAGTTGTAGTCGATTCCATCACATGGAATCGACAATGTCTATTTACATGCCACACTTTAACGGCATGTTGTAAGTCTTTTTTATTGTCAAAGCACATCCCTATCTCCAAATCGAAGTTAGACATGTTCCCCCGAGTTTGCTTATGGGAATGTTGGGTCGCAGTTGAATTAACCACCTCCCAATCGATTTCGTTATATCCCGGTATTGGTTGGTGAACTTCATCATCACTAGCTTCCTCCAACAAAATCTCTTCATCGATAGCAAATTGCTCATCATCTTCGACATTCTCCGCACCCGGAGGTTCATATCTTGGATCATCCGTGCAAACATTAACGTCATCCCAAACGGCAACTGCTGGAGCTTCTTCGTTGGGACGTATGTCCTCATCAGTTTCATTATTCGCGTCGTCGTCATCGTCATTATAGGCATTAATATCTTCATGTAATGGAGCAACGAACCCCTCTTGCACGACCTCAGCCTGTGGGGATTGCATATGCAGCCTTTCCATCATTAAGGCTGCGTCTGGCGTGCCGGCACGTTCATCAAGAACTTGCGAATGAATCGTACGATTTTGAACTGAGTCGATTGACTCAAATGTCAAATATATATCAACCATTGCAGTTATTGGTAAATTGGTCACCGTCTCCCACATCAAGTCGAAGTGTGTCGTATCATGCAACAACACAGGAACGAAATAATGTGAGCCTCCGGGAAGATTATCATGTGGCGATAAGTCATCTGAACTATAGTCTCCGTTGATGAGATAGTGAACGCGTTACACACGTCATCCATCATTTCACGGCCACTCGACCCAAACTTAACCATTAACACTGCTGATAGGGGTGAGCTGTACGCAATGTCATTTAACTCGTTAACAATTTCACCGTACGCATAGAATAGAAAAGGGATGTTTCTTTGTGACATGACCTACATAAGTTATTGAACAATGATTTAAAAGGAATACACACAAATGCACAAATATATTAAGTGCAATAGTTGGTTAATAATGGAGTTAACGCGTAAGCAAACTTTCTGATGTAGAAGATCGTCATAACAGCGCAACTATAGAGCATACTCATTTATTTGCACTCCCAATCACGTACTAAGTCATACTTACTGTTTTCACTACATATCCTACTGAACTAGTTCATAAGGAGCACGGTTCTCGTTTACAAATTTATGCCAGAAATTATATTCTTCCATTCAGCACTTTAAACACAAATGGAACTTTCTGATGTAGAAGATCGCATCAATAGCGCAACTACAGAGCATACTCGTTCATTTGAGTTTGAGTTACTGAATGTTTTAAGCATACATACCATTAAATAAACATATCAACTATTTTGAAAAACCACAACACCTATGTCACTACATATCATGCAAGTTATGACAAATCTAAATATGTAATGATGAAAATATTAAATTTGTATACTTACTGTTTTCACTACATATCCTACTGAACTAGTTCATAAAGAGCACGGTTTTCGTTTACAAATTTATGCCAGAAATTATATTCTTCCATTCAGCACTTTAAACACAAATGGAACTTTCTGATGTAGAAGATCGCATCAATAGTGCAACTATAGAGCATACTCGTTCATTCGAGTTTGAGTTACTGAATGTTTTAAGCAGACATACCATTAAATAAACATATCAACCATTTTGAAAAACCACAACACCTACGTCACTACATATCATGTAAATCATAACAAACAATTATTAATAATTATGAAAAATACCAAATTTGTGAACTTACTATTTTCCTCCGCTTGTTGTCTTCAACGTAAAATCCTGCAGTGACATTTTATTTTCGTTAGTTCTACGTCAACAAAACTAAAGTAAAGTAATCAAACATAACTAACCTAACTAACCTAAGTAAACCTTTACCCAAGTAATGAGTGTTAAACTAAACTCAAGTAACTTATCTAACTAACTAACCTAACCTAACATAACCTAACCTAACCTAACCTAACTATGTTATGAACACCAAACTAGCTAATTCATAATGTTTTTATATCTAGATTGCTTGAAGGGTATTCTCATTTTAAAATGTGGGCAGACATAAGCTAATCCCTTTAGTCCCTCAAAAGTTGTGAAGCCACTATTTCCTTTTCTCTAAAAAGGGTTGCTTTTGTAGACAAACATGAAGGCATGCGCATAAAAATGACAAGGCAGAGAAGAGAAGTAAAATTTCTTGGTCAATCTTTTGCATAAACAACCACAACATTTCACCAGAAATTGAAAGTTAAATCTACATAGAGAAGTGGTTCAATTAACTTTCTCAGCAAATGATATTCTGATAGAATAACATTTCAACTACTAGTACTAAAATAATGCTAACAAACATAAAAAGTAAACACTGCATTTCTCAAACAAAAGTGAAAGTGGAAACTGCATCCTCGAAATTGTTCCATTGTTAATTTCAACTGAAATGCTTAACTAAGAAAATTAAAAAACTATTAATTACATAACTAAGCAAATTAAATAACCTAACCTAACATAACCTAACTATGTGAACTAAACTAACGAACCCAACAAAACTAAATTATACTTGACCGCAAATTGTCGAACAAAAAACTAAAGTAAAGTAATCAAACATTAATAACCTAACTAACGAAATTAACTAAACAAACTAACTAAACTAAACTAACTAACTAAACTAAACTAACCAAACTAAACTAACTAACCTTAACTAACCTAAATACATATACTAAACTAAACTAAACTAAACAAACTTAACTAACTAAACAAACTACCTAAAAACGATTAACTAAACTACTAAACGAAACTAAACTAACTTAACCGTCTTAATAAACTAAACAAACTACTTTAACTAAACTAACTAACCTAAAGACCAAATATAAACTAACTTAATTGACTTAACTCACTAAACAAACTAACTAAACTAAACTAACCAAACTAAATTAACGAACCTTAACTAACCTAAATACTTAAACAAATCAAACTAACTAAACTAAACTAAACTAACTTAACTAACTAAACAAACTACCTAAAAACGATTAACTAAACTACTAAACGAAATTAGAAATACCTCCTCCTCCTTCACTGGACCTCCTCCTTCTCCTCCGCCGAGACGTCCGTGTGCCCACCGCCATTCCGCTTTCATGCTCCCTATGAGCTCCGCTCCTCCCGATCACCGCCACTCCTCCGTCCTCCTCCTCGCCGCGACCTCCTCGCTTCAAGATCGCTCCGTGCTCCCCGCCGCAGTCCGCTCTCTTCCTCGCTCACTGCCAGACTTGCTCCGCCGCTCCCACCGCTCCGTCAACTCCTCTCCTCCTTCTCCACTCTTGGTCGACAACCCCACCTCTCTCTAGCCAAATCCCGAGCCGTCGCCTCCTCTCTCTTGCCAAAACCAGTCCACACAAGCTCCTTCAACCGCCCTCCCCCCCCCCTCCTTAAATACCCGACCCACCCCCTACAACACACCCGTGACCTACCCTACTACCCTAAACTGCAGCATATACCCCTTCTTCTAGCTGAAACAGGGACGTAGAGAATATATTCTCTGTGTCCCTATTTCGGGAAGAAGAAGGGGGGTTACACAGATAGCGCCTTTTGAGAAGGCGCTATCTGTGTAACCCCCTGGGCCATTGTCCACGTGGATCCACGTGGACGTGGCCCGAAAGAATAGCGCCTTTTGAGAAGGCGCTATTCGTTCGGGCCACGTCCACGTCAGCCTGTACGCTGATAGTGCCACGTCCACGTGGGCGTGTACACTGATAGCGCCTTTTCAAAAGGCGCTATCAGTGTTTCCGTCCCACGTGGCCAGGACACATGGATAGCACCTTTTGAAAAGGCGTTATCCATGTGTCCACGTCAGCAAAAAATGTGGTCCATCGTGATAGCGCCTTTACATTAGGCGATATTGCCTAGTTTGACAAAAAAAAATTCGCCTCATTTCCCTCTTTTAAAGTAAATTCATTTGTACTTTTGTAAATTTTTCTTTCAACCATTTCTATTGTGCTATGTAACTCGCAAGTTTATCAAATACTTGTCATTGTAATTATTGTAAACTACATCCTTCCATTACATGGCCAAAGGCCTATAAAATGAGATGTAATGAAAAAATGTGTTTTTTGTATCGACGTGAATGAAAATTATTTCTTTTCACTCCTCTCTTGTCTTGTTCTTTTCTAGTTCTTTTTTTTCCACTTTATAGCTTATAACCGTTCTTAATAATGGTCGTTTTAACCATCTCCAACCGAATGCCATTATAATGTTCGTGCCTTTATTATTTTTTAAACCTTTTCTTTTGAAAAAATATCGGTTTTATTGTCTTTCTTTTTTAAGTAAAAATATTTTTTTTTTAATTTCTATTAGTTAAGTTATTTATTAAAATTGATACATATAATCTATATATATATATATACTAGTTTCAGGACGTGCTACGCACGATTGACCTGCTCGCTTCGCTCGCGAGAATTAATTTCTAAGAATTTATTAATAAAATTCAAAATTGTAATTAAAATTTAAAAATTAGAAATACAAGTACTTTTTTTAGCTTATCAATATTCTCTAATGTGATTGAGATAAGATGTGAATGAAAAAACAAGCTAGTCATGCTACGACATTACTTCCTCAAAAATAAAAATAAAAAAGAAACAAAGAAAAAAAAAACACAAATGGTTTGACCCATCAATTTGTAAACACTTGCTTGTGGAGATTCCGTAGAATTGTACATAAAGTTCAATTTTTACCTCAAACTTTATAGATAGAAAGGATAACTTTTAAATTATGAATGTATATAATTGAATTAGTTGGGATTAAAGCTTTAGACACCTTCTTTTTTTTCACATGATTAATCATAATTTTTTTCATTCAAATTTCTTCTGGGTTTTGGGTTTGTTCCCTCCCCCAACACCTTCTTCAAACCACCTTCTTTTTCAACCCCCACCTTCTTCTTCTCCCTCTCTCTCTTATTCTCTCTTCTTCACCGTTTATATATATATATATATATATAACCGAACCTTCTCATATCTTCATCACAAAATCAACAACCAACCACAACAACCCCTCCCAATTCCAATTTCGAACTCATAGACAAAACCAGTCCCACAATCACTAAAATCAAAAATTGAAATATTATCTCACCTTCAACTATTCTTAACAACACCACCAACACTCACGGCTCTCATTGAATTTGATCTCCAACCGAGATATATATATATATATATATATATATATATGGGGAAGAACAATGAGGGTATGCACCCCCTTAAAACGTATCAAATGGTAGCATGCAATTCAAGCTTTCAACAGATACAATATTCATATAAACCAATTTGCCCCAGAAACAAGCTACACACTCCAATTTAGAAGTCTCTATCAATTTATCAACATCTCCGTCCCGTGTATTGGATTGATGAGAAGGAGTTTGTGTATTGGATTGATGAGAAGGAGTTCGTCCTGAACACGAGAGTGATCGATTGAAGACTGAGAGAAAGAGAAAACCGTGTATTGGATTGATGATAAGGAGTTCGGGATTGATTTGGAGATAAGAAAAAAAGAAAAAAAAAACGTGTGGTGGATTGATAAGGAGTTAGAATTTGAAGACAAAAGAAAAGGTTGATTTGGAGATGAAAAAAAAATAAAAAATGGGCAAATAGGTAAATTTCATTACCACTCAAAAATTTGTGATTCGTGCTTTTATATATATGATAGATATATATAAAATTCAAGATAAATTACTTCCTCAAAAAAAAATGTATTGGATTGATGAGAATGAGTTCATGATTGATTTGAAGATAAAGAAAAAAAAAAACGTGTGGTGGATTGATAAGGAGTTAGAGTTTGATTTGGAGACAAAAGAAAATGTTGATTTGGAGATGAAAAAAAAAGAAGTATGGGCAAATAGGTAAATTTCATTACCACTCAAAAATTTGTGATTCGTGCTTTTATATATATTATAGATATATATATATATAAAGGAAGATCTTCTATGAGGATTTTTATGGTGATGACACGTGGCATAGTTGCTATTATTTTAAGCTCTATTGTAACGACACATGGCATATAAAGTTGCTATTTTTATAATTATTTTTTTTGGCTATTTTCGGAATATATTTTAATTAACATGTGGCATAGTTGCTATTATTTTAAGTTCTACTGTAACGACATATTGCATATATAATTGCTATTTTTACAATTTTTTAGGCTATTTTCGGATTATTTTTTTAATTAATTAAGTCATCTATTTAAAAAATAAAAATAACTCACCTATTTTCCCGAGAAATTAAACTCTTCATATATTTTTTTCCCAATTTGATACACCTATTTTTTCATTATTTTTGGGCATATGCTAATTTTTTTAATTTTTTTTTAATTTTTATTCGTGATAAAAACTTTTAGGATTTCTTTAATTTTTATATGTTATAATACATATATAATTTATATGGTGAAGTTTTTTTTTTCGTTTCTTTTTTTAGCGTATCAAAATTGTTTATAGCAATTTATGATTATCATGCTAATTAATATATCCTTCTACTTTTTTTTGAAGCCAATATATATCTTAAAAAACATAATTACAAATATAATACAATTATTAGTTATTATAGTGTATATTATCTTACCAAAAAAATTCATAGTTTATATTTTTTTTTTCTTTAGCCATGTATTGACATAACATTATCACATCACTTTTTTTTGTGCTTATGAGATAGACAAGGATCACTTGCCAAAAGGAAAGGTTTGAGAATGGTGTGGGTTTGATTCCTATTGAAGTACAAAAATGAATTATTTAATCATTACATTGCTAGACCAGCTAACACGATCTATTAGCTAATAGATAATTAGAATATGTCCTAATTGAACTATTTAAATATTACTATAATTTTACAATTATTTAGGTTGTCAGTTCAATACACAAATTTTTAGAGTTGTGTTTGATATTTTGTTTCATGTATTAATATCGGGCAATTGGTTACCTCGTTTGAAGTTGAGAGTTGTATTCAAGAGCTCTTACTTTGGCATTGCTCCATTAATTAGAAAACAAAAGTGATCATCAAAAGACAGGTTCAACTAAGGATTTTTTTATAAAGAAGGTGGTCCACCACTTGAAATCCATTTAGTCAAGTTTACATTAAGTTTGTTGTACTTAATGGAGCAACACGTGACGCGCCATATGGTCACTTTCTATTTTCAGTTTTTGGTCATTTTTCGATTATTTATCATGCAACTTCGTGATTCTTCTATGTTTTTTTAGCATAAAATATTTCCATACAAATCTACATCTTCATCTTCTTTTGCAATACACACAATTACACAAAAGTTTCCTATTTATACAATTTATTAATTGTGTTTAAGTTGATCAAGAATTCCAAATTCCAATTAAGTCGGCATCATTTTTTATTTTTTTTTATTTCTAACACCAACACCAATTATTATTCCATCAACAACATAATTTGTTTCTTCGACGATATGTAAATTTGTTTTAACTGTTTACGTTGTCACGTTAATATTAAATGCAAATATATAATATGTTTTAATATGATGAATTTTAAGACAACATCATTTATCATGAGATCTTCCAAAATATTGGCACTTCAGATAATGCTAATGAAGTAATCTTTTAATATATATTTTCAATAATTTTTTTATCTAAAATTTATTTTGTAACGAAATAGAAGAGAAAAAACTCTAGAAGGGACGACACGCTTACTTCAAGTATATTATGTGATGCAATATTAACGAATAACCTTCTCTCAATCAATTTAATAATGAATCAATGATGGACTAATAAATTAGAGAAAGTAGACAGTTTTTTAGAAGAACAATTATAGATATTGAGTCGAGTTTATAAAAAATCTTCCTCGATATATTAGTTATTTTTTACGTGCTTTTTGTGTTGTTTTTACGTGCTTTAGTTTCAATTATGTGAATTTTGTATGCTACTTGTAATTGTTTTTATTTTTTTGGTGTTTTTCAAGGTGATTGAAACAATTTGGTGATTTTCAAAATGATATTATTAAATTTCTTCAAATGTCCACTCTGGACGGATGTAAATTTTTTTCAATTCTATATTCTCCATTTTTCTATATTGTTATTAGCTTTGATTTCATATAATACTACGCGATCATTTTATTTATTTAATTTTTAATATATTTATTTTTTAATATATTTATTTTTATAATATATTAACACTCAATCTTGCGCGTGCACGAAGTCTACTACTAGTTAATTAAAAAGAAAATGAATAGAAAATCAAGTTTTGGTGTTAAAATAAAGTTTGTTGATGTGACAAAAACTGCAAAAGAGAGAAGTTTGCCGTTGGAAATGCTCTCACAACAAGTATCATTCACAAGTTTCAATAAAAGCATTTATGTCATAATACCAACTTTGCCATTGTTAATTAGTTCTTATTAATTCTCATAAACTTTTTAAGGGTTAATCTTAGGCTCTGTTTGGTAAGCACAAACTAGCTTATCAGCTAGCTGATCAACTAGCTGATAAGCTAGTTTATTTGTTAAGTTGTATTTGGTTTGTAGCTTATTTTAAAAATAATCTAGATGATAAGCTCCCAATTGAAACGCTACTCTTAGTAGCGTTTGAACCGAAAATCCGTCGTTTGGATTTTTTCTCTCGATTATACCCTTATTTTTATAGTATTAATAAATTAATGCCCTCGCAAATTAGTGGAAACAAAATACACAAATACTTAAACAAACCCGCGAATATTAGTAACCCGCGAAATTAGAAACCAAATAGGGATAAATACAAACAGATTTGCTATATCAAGTTAGGGATTTCCAGCGTTGCTTTTTTTTTTTCTTTGAGAACTGGCTATCTCTCAATCGTTCAGGCTTTGTTATTTCTCTTTGGTGGTCGGGCATTAGAGACTGGAATCTTGGGTTGAAGGACCATATTTGTAAGATATCAATTGTTAGTTCTGTAATTTTTTTTATTTCATGGGTGATCTCCCTGATATCTTCTTCTTCGTCTAGTTAGTAGATTTTTTGATGAACGTAGTTTAGTAGATTTTTTTTTATGCCTATTCAATGAATTTTGCAATGAGATTATTTAGAGTTCATCTTTTCGTTTTGATGCTCGATGCATATGCTTTGTCTTGCCAGCAGGTGATAGATGTTAAATCGAATTGCGCCATATGATGAGCATAAAATAGAATTAGAGTTTTGAATCATGTGCCATATGATGAGCATAAAATAAAATAGAAATAGAGTTTTAAGCATTGATACCTTCTGCCCATCATTGATCATACGTACTGTTGAGGTGGGGTCATCTTTTGAGAAATTTCTCATGAATTTTTTTTTTCTATTTTTTTTGGTTGCTTGTTTGGTTGGTCGAACTACACAATGCCCCATCGAGCTAGTTCTTAACTGAAAACATAACTGGTGGAGTTTTGTTTAGACTGTGAAAGTTTTTTTTAGCTTATGAAGTCTATAGTCCATATTGTTTTTTGCTTTGAAAGAGATGCATTTTGACGTATATACTTACTGTTTTTTTTTATCCCAGACCCATTCTTTTGTCTCAATCAATAAATATCCCTATCTTATCAAAAAAAAGTCTAATGAATTTCAAATTCATGAACTTTATTCCTAGTATACACACAAATAAAAATTTAGAGACTTTTAGGTGGTATTAAGACAACCTAAAGAAAGAATTTCTTTATGTAATTTATTTTTTATTCGATTGCCGAGATATTTATAGAATTGTGGTTGTTCTTTTTAGTTGTAATGATTATAAATATTTGTTTCAACCCTCAACTATCTCTTATGTTTGTTGGTGTTAAATATGATTGTAGCTAGAAATGGCTTTGATTAATGATGATGCGGAAGGAGTAAAAGTATTTAAATGGAAAGGTTATGAAAATATTTTCTGAGAAGTTTGCCTCAAGTACATAATGCACAATGGGCGTGGAAGTAATTTTAAATGGAACAAAATTAGTGAGATGTTGGAAGATGAAATAAAGATAAAAGTGTCGATTGCCTCTTGCAAGAACAAGTTTGATCATATGAAGAAGCAATGGAAGCTTTGGAAAACTTTATTGCTTAGTGAAACTGGCCTAGGATAGGATCCTACAACGGGACAATTGAGTTGTTCAAACGAGTGGTGGGAGAAAAAAATTGCGGTTAGTTTTTTCTTTGTTATATTCATACCATTAATTAATAAAATAATAAAGAAAGTTGATTTAGTACAAACTCATTAGTATAAACTCTATTTGTTGTAGGAAAATCCCGAAGTTAAAGCATTTCGCAACAAATCACCCGGTCAAGAACTTTCGGATTTATGGGCTCAACTATTCGATGATAGTTGTGCAAATGGATGGGATAATGTTTCACCCTCTGTGGACCCACTGACAAACATGGCTATGAATGTTGAGGAAGCTAAAGAGAATGAATAAATTGGTGCAAATGAAAATGACATGAATAAAGCTACAGGAAATATTTTTGAATATGCGTATTCTGAATATAGCCATTATGACCAATTACTCGACTCGGACAACAATTTCAGTGAATTTTTGAATGAAGTAAGAGTTCGTAAATGTGCTCAAGAACCCAATCAAAGTTCTAGTAGGAATCAAGTCCCCAACTTGGAGTCTAGAGAAGGTGATAGCAACAAGAGGCCTACAAACCAGCCTTCTAAGTCTGTTCAACCCAAACGAAAAAAGAGACGGTCAGGAGGGGGATCTGCAATACTAGCTGCTTCATTGAACTCTTTGCTTTCTAATTCTAATGAGGCATTAGAAATTATGAAGACGGAAAATCATGCAAGATCTCAAGTTGTATCAGATAGTTCTATTGACACTGGAATGAGTATTATTGGTCGTATGGTTAATGAAGGCACTTTAGAGGAGGGTAGCGATTTGTGGTGCTTTGCGCATGACTTTATTTCAGACGAGACAAATAGAAAGATATTTGTGAACATGAAAGATGATAACAATAGGAAAGTTTGGCTAGATTTTATGCGTAGGAATAAGTGAATGTTTAGACCATGCTCGTATTATTTGCGTATGTTTTCCTTTTTTTTTTCTTTGCTGCATTTATTTTTTTAGACATCTTTCTTTCTACATTTATTAGTTGTATTTGGAGTTGGATTATGTTTTAGTTCTCAATTTATATAAATTGACATGCATTTATGTGTGTGTGTTTTGTTTTAAAAGTATTTCATATATCTTTTAGTTACATGTTATTTATGCATATCAGGTGTATCATGGATATCGAAGAGTTGCAAAGGCAGAGAATGAAAAGACTTGGTTTTATTGTTATATCCGGATACACGACATGGGCTATAGCTGCTACACATTATTACAAAAACATATATAAAGAATCATGCATGTCTTCACTTCAAACAGGAAAATCTTGGATGATGGAAATTCTAAACGGACATTATGCTCGAAGTAAGAACAATTTTAGGATGGAAAAAGAGCTTTTCATAGAACTATGCAGATTTAGAATCAAAATATGGTTTGGAACGAAGCAGAGTAACAATTATAGAGAAAGTAGGTATATTTGTATATGCATTAGCCAAGGGTGCCTCTAATAGGGACTTAGGAGAGCGTTTTCAACGTTATGGTGAGACTATAAATAGATCATTTCATGAGGTTTTGGATATTATTACCGGTAGAAGCAATGGCTTTAAGGGTTTTGCACGTGATATGATAAAACCAACTGATCATACATTTCAATCCATACCGTCTCACATCCTTCACGATGAACGCTATATGCCTTATTTCAAGGTAAGACAATATAAAAATATTTGTCACCTACTATTTTATAATTTGGTTGTACATTATATAACCATTTATATTTAATACAACAGGATTGCAAATGATGTATTGATGGTACCCATATTGTTGCATGTGTTCCTGAGGCAGATCAAATGCGTTATAGGGGGAGAAAAACTTTCACGTCTTTCAATGTCATGGCAGCATGTGACTTTGATATGTGCTTCACATTTATATCAGCTGGATGGGAGGGATCGGCACATGATTCACGTATTTTCCTCCATGCAATTAATACGCCATCGTTAAACTTTCCAAAGCCGCCAGAAGGTACCAATACTTTTGAGTTTACCATATTGTCATATGATATTTATAAATCATGTAATGTCATTTTTTTCTTTCAATAGGCAAATATTATTTGGTGGACAAAGGATATCCGGATAGGCGAGGGTATTTAGTGCCATATTTCAAAACAAGATACCACCAAAATCAGTTTGAAAATGTTGGTCCCAACAATGCAAAAGAAGTTTTTAATCGTGCACATTCATCTCTTCAAGTTGCATCGAAAGGTCATTTGGAGTATTGAAGAAGAGATGGAAGATACTTAATGCTATGCCGCAGCTTGATTTAGTGTACAAACTCAAATTGACATCATAATAGCTGCATTTGCATTGCATAATTATATATGAAAAAATGCACAGGATGACGACTTGTTCAATATCGTTGCACAACATCCAGATTATGTACCTCTTGACGAACTTCCAGATGTTATTGATGACGACATCAATTATGGAAGTTATAGAGAGACTTCTCTAGAAATGAAGAATATTCGCAATAACATTGCTTCTCAATTATGGATGATGCGTTAGGTATATGTATAGTTATCCAAGTCGTTTATTGTATTTTACTTACATGTGTTTATTTTTTGCGAATTCTTATAAATTAATATAGAGATTTTCATGTAAGCATTTATGGACACACATAATTTAGTTTTCTAAATAATATAAATTATTTTATGGCATTAATTTATATTTTGTAAATAAAATACAGAGTTATTTATAACAATTAATTATATGATTATATAATTAATATACTTAATTGTGTCATATGTCCTTTATTGTCATTTTGCATTTATCATTAATCAATCGGCTATCATTCCAAACAATTTTTAGTTGATCAATAGATTATCGACTTTCAAGCTACCAAATTAGTAGATTATCAGCTATCAGCTAGATTATCAGCTATCAGCTAGATTATCAGCTAGCCTCGCCAAACAGAGCCTTAGTATTAAGTGAAAAGAAAAGGTTATTCTAATTTTTGAGTGATTTTTTCACTAATTAGGACTAATTAAGTGTTTCTTAAAAATATATTCACCTCCAAAACGTCACATGTTGTGCATAGGAGGGTGAAGAAACACATTAATTAACCTTAGTTAATGAAAAAAAAATCTCTCAAACAGACAAATCACATTGTTTTCCGCTTAACACTAAGATTAACCATTAGCAAATTTATGAGGATAATAAGTAATGAAATGAATTTAGCCATTAAAATCAGTACTTTGTCATAAATGCTCTCTCGAAGCTTGTAAATGAAAACTTATTATGAAATAAGATTTATAAAAAAAAAAAAGAATGACATTTACTATGAGAAATACGTTTGCTGCATAATTGTTAGAGCTCTTCGGTGTTTACTTTAAGGATAAGATGTGTGTGTGGACGAACAATGAAGCCTATTTAAAGGGTAAAACTGCACAAAAAATCTTTAAACTTAACTAAACAATAACACTTTAGTCACAAAACTTACCAAAAGGTCGCTAACTTTTTTAAAACACTTCACCAAGTCACTCCAATAGCCGACAATGAAGATCATGCACATCCGCACCCCATCCTATTCAAACATTACTCACAAGACTTCAACGCCCACATCAATCATAAGTGAGAATAGATGTTGATGTTGGATTGCAGGGACAGAGAATCATTCAAGCCATTTCTATTGTCATGTTAGGTTAGGTTATGTCAACAACAAACCTCTTTCAAAACGCATGCAATCAAAATACAGTTGATCGTGAGACTTATGCTTACTATGCACTATGTCATCTTCTAGATTTTTCATTGCCACTAGATTTTCATGGCAAGTCTTATGTGCGAAATATCTGACATTCAAATCCCATGTTGAAACAAACACTAGAACATTTTTGGCCTTTAATAGAGGCTTTAAAACCTTTTTAAATTAGAGTGTTATTAAATGTACGTCATGTGAAAATGTGTTATGTTTTAATTTTTAATACATGTATTACATAGAGGTTTTTTAAAACTCTTATCAATTAGGTGTTATTTAATAACACACCCCCTTTAATAGGGGTTTAAAAACCTCTATTAAATACTGAAATTGTTCTAGTGAAATAAGTGACTTATGCAGCTTAATATAGAGAAGAATTTGAGAAATTTATGCAGAGTAAGTCCCCCATAACCTTTTAGTTGTAGCCTAAGGCATAAAAAGTTCAAACTCAAACCTTATTTGATTATGGTTGATCATAATCCTTCCTTCTTTCTTTTTTTTTCTTTAATTAACAACCAAGCTTCGATCTCAAATTAGTTGAGTTCGCCTACGTGAATTAAACAGTTTCATTTCGCTCAATTAGAAGCATTTGATTACGCCTTTTCTTTAATTAAAAGTAAAAAAATGAAAAAAAAAAACATACTTGTTTTTTTGAAAATAAGCAAAACTTATGCTAGCTTCCAATTCTAATTAGGCCATTCATAACAAAGATAAATCAAATTATGCTGCTAAAAGGGTATGTAATTCCGGAAAAAAAAAAACATGGTTTAAGAAACAATGGTGAGAAGCTAAACACGAAGCTAGCAAAAAGGAATAAGCATCAAAAAACCTCATACGTACATAATATACAATTCACTTTTCTTAAAAAATGAGTAGATGATAAACAAGAAAATATCCAATTACATATTTATACGGAATGAAATTTGATGGAAATTGCCAACCTAAGTGGTTGCTTCACGAGTTTATTATAATCTCAACTCTACATGAAGTTGAGAGTTCAAGTCTCCCCGTGTATAAAAAGCTACGACTCTTGGTCGGAGTGGTACAAGCAAGTTTGTTATATAAAGAAAACTGACCAAAAGCATTTCTGATTACAAAACAAGAGCTCCCAAAGAAATCCATCCAAACTTAAATGGTCCCTTAAAAGAAACATATACAAATCACCATTCACCGTTACGGTAACTCGTCAAACTTTGTCAACTAATATATTTCTCTTTATTATATTTCCAATTCTCACCACATTGGAATGATTCATTTTGACAACAACAAAGTTGAAATCGGCACATGGATCAAACTCTTCTACTACGCTGACTTTTTTTAAAACGTACCCACTTAAAAACATTCATTTGTTGATAGTCATTCTTATATTGAGCACAAATGATGACATCGGACGAAACTAATTAAATTAGCAACAATATGATCAGAATAATAGAGAACCATAGCACAAAATAAATCAAATTTAAGATGAAGATGCGATCAAATCTTCACAAAAACTAACTCTGAATACGAAACTTAATTGATAACGATGAGATGGGAAGACAAGATCTGAATGGAAAACCCTAAACAATTTTTATTGATCATGGTAAAAACTTTGAGTTTTTGTCGAAGCGAAAAACGAGGGTTTTGTGATTTTTAGGGCTTTAGAAGTGAAGATCGGAAGTAAGAACAACTGAGGAGATCGATCGAGCAACTGTTTCTTCACGTGACTAACACGTGACGGTTGGAAATCGTCGTCTTTGGGCCAGCATGGGCTTGTCCACTAAATTGGGGTCGTTGCAAAGACATCCATTTATTGACTTATTGGGCCTATATTTGGGCATTTATTTTTATTTTTTGATTTAAATAGGAGTCGGACTCACAACCTCCTCAAATATTGTCTTTTGACTTGTGATGTCCTTACTATCTCATCAGATATACTTTAGCAGTATTTTATTTAGTTATGAACAACTTAGCTAAATAACAACCTAATTGGAGTGGTTATCGGTTTGGTTGCCTTTAAGCGAAGTCTCGAATTTGAGTTTCGTGGAAAAAAAATTGAGTTGGGATAGCGTCCCCAAATGGGGCCTAATAGTGTCGGAGCGTGGATTAGTCTTGGATCTGGTTGGCTCCAAACACCGGGTAAAAAAATGCGAATTAATTTCCTTCATTTCGTTTCCTTGTATTTTATGATCTAAATGAGTAATGTTTGACAATTTATCAAACAACATCATTGTCTTTTAATTAGATAGGAATCCTCTCTATTACTAACTAATTACAATACGTATGATGTTTTGATATGTTCTACTATCCATAATTAACAAGGAAAAAAATGCTTTTGTTAGGTCATGTTTCATTGAGGGTATGTTGGATGGCCAAGCACACTTTTCTGGGAAGTGTGCATCCCTAGTTAGGATTGGATAACACAATTCATTATTTCAAAAAATGCAGCCTAAGTATCATTGGCCACTTACTAACCCACAAAAAGATTAACGAGAGAGGGCTCAAAGAAGCATTGATGAAAGCCTGGAATGTAGGTACATAAAATGCTTTTCTCGATGTGGAATCCAATATCTATCGAATCACTTTTGCGGAGGAGAAGGTGAGAGATCGAGTCCTCGGCAGTGGGCCATGCCTATTTGAGAGAAGTATTTTCCCAGTGTGATGCATAGCGTGAGGGGCTACCCCAAAAAGGAGAAACATTCACCACGACTACCTTCTAGATTCAAATCCACAGACTCCCCCTGTATTACAGAAACACAGAGGCAGTCAAATAGATTGGGGATAGAATCGGCTTGGTAGTGGATACGTATGATGGATACCCAACTAAAGGGATTGAACCTAGGAAGTTCGTGAGAGTCAAAGTAGAGATACCTTTGATGGGAGGACTGTGCCTTAAAGACGAGGAAGGGAGCACTCAATGGGTCCCTTTCAAGTATGAAAGACTACCGACTTTCTAT
The DNA here is from genome assembly GCA_039657325.1 of Stephania cephalantha. Classification (NCBI taxonomy): domain Eukaryota; kingdom Viridiplantae; phylum Streptophyta; class Magnoliopsida; order Ranunculales; family Menispermaceae; genus Stephania; species Stephania cephalantha. The sequence goes on along the minus strand of CM077573.1, from coordinate 7,065,525 downwards.
TTCTATTGCGGATGCCTGGATTATGAAGAAGCCTGATGCGTCATAAAAGCAAAAGATCAAACAGTTGAGATACGTAAGCCATGCAGCTACGGGACATGGCTTAATGTGGTTACACCTCTAGGTCAATTTGATGTCGAGTTTCCCTCGGTTCCCCCAAAGGAGAGACCTATGATGGAGGTCACCACGCATGGACTTACAGACGACAACGGCGAACCAGCCAGAAGAGGGAAGCTTGGACACTCATTTAAAAACTTAGGTGGGAAATGAGGGCACGAGTATCCAAGCAGCCACGCAAGATGTCATGATGGAAGAATATCCGAGAAAAATCTCATTCACTCAATTAACTACAGAAGACCAGACAACCCTGAGCCCAAAACCACCGCCAACACTCTACGAAGTGACAGTACCAATCACTTCTTAGGATTCCCCAGGGCCAAAGCTCACCAACCACGTATCTAAACCAAGGTTCTAACCCACTCGCTAACCATACGGCTACCAGAACCACTCCAGTGGCTAACCAACTAAGCCTCCAAGAGCTGACATACCCATTTCAACTAGAACTGGTAATTTAGAAGGCCTCCAAGAAAGTTAGAAGGCCCAGGGAAAAATAACCCGCTCCCACTAATATGCCCAAAAGACTCGGTACCCTGGACTTAATGGCTCATCCAGCTAAAAGAGGCCTCCCAAAAGGAAATGTCCAGCCCTAATGACCCAGGGTATGACAAAATCCACAGCCATCCCCTATCACCTGCCTTAAGCCCAATCAATTACATGTCAAGTCATTTCACCCCGCCCTCATAAGAAGTCCAAGACATAATATAATACAAATCCCTTCCAGGTGATGGTAGCCGACCTTGATAGGCCCCAATCAGGCTTGTAGTTCATCAATGATCTGCTGGAATTATAAGGGTGTGGGGAACCCCCTGACGATTCGATCCCTGGAGAAGTTGGTGCAACTTCATTCCCCAAAAATCGTCTTCTTTTTAGAAACCAAGAATTTAAGTAGGAGAATTGAAGCAATTCGTCTTAAGTTAAACTTCAGTTGTGCGCTCCCTGTTGACCCGTTTGGGCGCGCTGGTGCCTGGCTATACTGTAGAATGACAAGTGGTAGAAGTTCTGAAGTATGGCCACTTCTTCATCGAACTCCTCATTCAAGACTCGACACGGTGTTTCGCTTGGAGAGTTCTAGGTATGTACATGAACTCAATTTCCTATGTAAAGGAAACCTAATTTTCGCTCCTTGAAATGAGAATCAATGAGATTACTGAACCCCTTGTGATATGGGGAGACTTCAACAGCACTACTCAAAGCGATGAGAAACTAGGTGGCGTTCCATGAAGTGTAGCTGCAAACAGATACTTTATTGACTTTATTAATAAAACCAAACTCATCGACATGGGGTTCTCAGGTCCTCGCTTTACATGGACCAACTAGAGATCGGGCGTCAACCTGGTTGCGGAAAGGCTTGACAGAGCCCTCTGTTCTAGCAGCTAGATGCAACAATTTCCTGAGGCGTTCCTCACCCACATACCATGTGGAGGATCTGATCACTTACCTATACTCTTGGAAACGCACAAAAGACGGCCTAAACCGCATACTCTATTTAGGTTTGACCATAGATAGACTCACTATGCAGAATGTATGAAACACATCAAAGATGTGTAGCAGCCAGTGAAGATCAAAAGCAGTGACAATAATCTTTACACGCTACTGGAGCAAACGAAGTAAAAGTTAATCAGGTAGCAAATCCAACAACCGTTAGCTAACGCAGAGAAATGCATAAAACATCTGGAAGATGAACTATGCAAAATTCATGAGGCTAAGACGAAGGATTGGAGCAGAACTAGGCAACTTGAATTGTAGTTGGCTCAAACAATGAAAGCAGAAGAGAAATACTGGAAGGTTAAAGCAAGAGCGAGTGGCTTGCGAGTGAGGATAGAAACATAACGTACTTTCATGAGAAAGTGAAGAGTAGGCGAAAAAGCAACATGATTCTCCAACTCAAATATGACAAAGGGAGTTGGATTACGGACCAACAAGGCCTCCTAACCCATGTGGAGAACTTCTTAGATACACTATATACAAGTAAGGGGTCCTAACGAGCCTTTGAGATACTCGAACCTGATTCAACCAAGGATTAATGGAAAGGCTGCTAATGACCTCGTGGCACCAGTGTTCGAGGAAGAAATCCGTCAAGCAACTTTTACCCTTCACTTAAGTAAATTCCCAGGTCCAAACGGATTCACTGCAAAGTTTTATCAACAGTTTTGGGACCATGTTAAGAACCCCATCATCACTACTGTACATAACCTATTCAAATACAACCGGGTCCAGCCAATGCTCAACCAAACACTTATCTCCCTCGTACCTAAGAACTATAACCCACAGTCCATTCATGAACTTCGACCCATTAGCCTGTGTAATGTTACATACAAAATCATGTCCAAAATCTTAGTATCGAGACTGAACAAGATCAACCATCTTCTCATCAGCAAAAACCAGGGGGCATTCATCTTAGGTAGACAAATAATTGACAACATTTTGCTAACTCACAAAGCGCTTCATTCCTTAAAGAATAAGCAGTTTAATGGTAACTTCATGGCCATTAAAATTGACATGAGCAAAGCCTACGATCGAATCGAATGGATTTTTTTGATTAAAATCATGGAGCGTATGAGGTTCCCCTCCATATGGTGCAAATGGATTTATTCTCTTATTTCTTCCGTCGCCTATAAGATTTTGTTAAATGGGAGGAGTTCGCGAACAATCAAACCATCGCGTGGTCTTAGCCAGGGAGACCCTCTTTCCCCTCTATTGTCCTTGATTGTCTCCAAAGGCCTCTCGTCCCTTTTTGCTTCACAATGTACAAACATGGTAGCTCCAAGGGCTGCGGTTTTCCCCCAATCCCCCTCTCTCCCACATTTTTTTGCAGATGACGCAGTCGTCCTTGGGAGAGCGACATTGCAGGAAGCCCACCAAGTGCAACATCTAATATCCACCTACTATAAAGCATCCGGGCAACAAATCAATCAAGCCAATAGTCGATTTGTATTCAATCACTTAGTTAGTCCACAAGCTCGAAACCTTATTTGTCGCATAGTCCAAATCCAGAGAGAAAGACTCCTTCGGCAAATACCTTAGGTCTCTAATTGATTTCGGGGCATCCAAACAATGCCTAACCAATGCAGTTGAAGAAGCCATTCAATGGAAGTTAGAGGGATGGGTAGAGAAGAAACTCTCTCAAGCAGAGAGAGCGGTTCTAATCAATGCAGTGGCATTCTCAACTCCCATATATCAACTATCATGTTTCAAAGTCAACAAACTCTTCAGTAGGTGGATCCACACATCCTTAACGAAATACTAGTGGCAAAATGATAGTAATGACTCTGGGAAAAATTGGTGTTCGTAGGATAAGCTGGCACAAACCAAGGCATGTGGTGGGATTGGCTTTCGAAACTTAGAGAGAATGAATGTAGCGCTACTAGCTAAGTTATTTTGGCGAATCATGCAAAATCTGGAGTCCCTCATAGCCAGATGCCTACATGTAAAATACGCGAAAGGACAAGAACTTCCTTGATGCCATTTTGGGTCGCCATCAATCGTAGGGGTGGCGAAGTCTCCTTACAGGGAGAGACCTCCTATTGAAGGGGCTGAGGTAGCGAATTAGATATGGGAGGAATATCACGATCAGAAGAGACCCCTAGCTCCCCAAGCCTCTAAGCTTCAAACCCATCCTCATCAAGTCAGGCTGCCCACCATGAGTCAGCGATCTCATTGACCACCATTCGAACTCATGGAATCAATTTTTGGTCAATAGCTTTTTCGAACCTGCAGATGCAAGGGTTATCGCGTCAATCCCTCTCAAGAACAATGATAACGAAGATAAATTAGTGTGGCACTTCACCACATCAGGGCTCTACACAGTCAAGTCTGATTATAGAGTAGCTATTAAAGCATTAGCTAGCAGCCAACCCAACTGTGCATCACCAAGAGGCCCTGATACTCAACAGAAGGAGAAAGATCAATGCGAGATTATATGGAAGATTAATTGCTTCCCCCCTCTAAGATCAAAATTTTCCTATAGAATTGTCTCATGACTTGTGGCTACCAATACCTTCAGAGTTCGACGGAAACTATCAGATGACCTTTCTTGCCCCATGTGCGATGAAGGAGAAGAGTCAATCACCCACCTCCTACTCATTTGCATACATGCTCGTCATTTTTGGTGGGGCAGCCCCTCAGCCTGAATACCCACAACATCCCCGCGTAGGGTGTAACGACCCGAATATTTTAACTTGTACCACGTGTCACCGCAGGACTCTGACGGGGACTTTATCTAACGTGGCGTACTTGGTCAATCCTTGGGATTCAACACCAAGGTATATTATGTTTGTTTAGTGTGTAAAGTATTTATTTTCAAAAATGTCAAATTTCATTTGATTATTGGTTCGATTATGTCAAAATACGAGTAAGGTTCGATGGTTGGTATTCGTGTATATTATGGGTACCGGGTACGAATAGGTGATAAGATAGGACAAAAATAGTTATAGGACTATAATGTTATTTAATTAAAAGAATAACCTAAGTTGGAATTTTTATTTAAATTACCACATTACTATATTATTACAATGCACATCTAAATAACTTATGATTATAGTGTAGAAATGAAATAAGACATATGATGTACCTCGAGAGGCGTACTATGGAAGATTTAAATTAATGTAAAATTCTTCTCATTCATATTAAGGAACCAATTTAAATTCAAATGCCTATGGTATGCTTGGTAAATATGTTGAAAAATAAGGTCACTTAATCTATGTAAATGTATTGGTTGCATGGAAAATACATGGATGAACTAAGGGCAAAATTGTCATTCTACACTTTGTAGGACACTTGTCATATGTTGAAATGAGATGGAGAGCTTGGATTTAGACTTAATTAAGCTAGGTTAGCTTAATTAATCCATCACTAATGAATTTTCAAATAAATGTATAAAGGGGTAGAAGTCATTAGGGACTTAACTCAAATTCATTCATAAGAGCTCTAGAAAGAAAATTGGAAGGAATCTCACTATTAATGGAGTTGGAGAAAGCTTGAAGACAACAAGGAATTTAAAAACTCATATGGTCTCAAGGCATGTTCTACACATTCTCCATAATAATTTATCATATTTGAATTCTTATCCATGCTTTTAATTCTTATTGATTTGTTTCTTTTTAATGATGATCTTATTCATGCAAGCTACTTCTTCATACTCTCATCTTCCTAATCTTGCTTGCCTCCCCTTTAATTAATCAACAACACACACATATGTATATTGATCAACTAAATTCATGCATGGCTTTCTTGAGTATTTAAGGTTGATCCAAATTAATGTGTATTAATAAAAGAAATGATGCATAGATAGATGGCATATTCAATAGCTAAGATTAAATTATTTAAGAATTGGGAATTTGAGTACAACATTGATTTAGCTAATAATTTAGGTATTAATTAGAAATACTTAAGTACCTAAGTCAAATAAATAAAGTAAGCTAATTCTATTTATCTAATATGCCTAAGTTGTGAAATAAAGACAATTAGGCCTAAAGACATATGAATTAATTTACTTGTATAAATTAATGACTTTTAATAAGTTAATATATGGAATAATCACACTTGAATCATTTAAATAAATTAGATGGCTTGAATTTAATTGAAAGAAAAAGCCTAAGTTGATTTTAAGACAAAAATGGGTATATAAGTTAGTTTGATGTGCCTAAGTAAGCTAATCAAATAATTTACTATTGTACCTAAGCAAAAGTGAAGTTTTATGTGACCAAAGATTAATCTAGTGTTAAAATAATAATAATAATAAATGATAAGATTCATAAAATAAGTTTGTAGAGATCTATTGATGCATTAAGTGGTTATATATATTTATATATCATACATATATATATATATATGTATAAGACATTAGGTGTATTTGTATAACGTCTACACCTTTATATAATATAAGGGCAATGATAAAAAACAAATCATACTATGGACTAAATTATACTTAACAGAGAATTAGTAAGAGAAACAAACTCTAACATTCCAAAACCAACTAAAATGATATCAGGGACTTAGCGAGCTAGAGTTGGAAATCGAGGGTTAGTTCGGGGTCGTGTTGGAGCCGCGAGAGAGCGTATTAGCGTGGATCCGAGGTACATAAACCAGCTAGGAAACGTACAGTAATTCAATTAGCATTATATTTTATTGCTATTGCATTATCTTACCTTTCTTGGAATTCCCACTCCAATATGAGTGAACGAGGGCCAAGTGAATCAAGAAGGTGTCTCTGATTGGAGTGGTTGTCGGCTAGCTACCAGAGCCATGACCTCGATTCACTGGATTGTTTGGTCGGGATGAGATGTGTTTTATCCGAGGCGCCGTTGATATCCTTCATTCGCAACGATCTAGGTACGGCAGCGCTGGCGCGTCCTAGGACCCGAGTCCGCTTGGCGTTGCCGCGACTCTATGACCCCGACCCTATGGCACCCACACTCGGTGGTCTTGGACTATTTGGGCGCCTCTCTAGTTGCTTCTTTTGACACTCATTCATCGTTGTACTTTCATTATTCAGTCTTATTGTCATGCATTCTTTATATCTTTCTTTATATCCGCATGAGTTTTAGACTGCTTTATTTATCTTGAAGTATTGTTTAGATCCTACTAGCTTTTACTTACTAGACTCTTCATTCTTGTGTTTGAATGAGTGCGGATCCGTAGTCGAGCAAGGGAAAGGCACCGATATTAGGTGATCTACTATGAGGACATCGAAGCGGCCTCCCTTACTCACTTTTGTAGGTTTTTAATTGTTTGTATTATATATATATATGTTGTTTTATCACTCTTGGGGTACTTTGTGGGCTTTAAGAGATGATTATGACTTGTATACTACTTTTGTATACACTTTACACTTGATATACAAGTTTGATATAAATATGTTTATAGGGTTCCACGTTTAGGTTGTCCGACTCCTTTACATTATTTTTGAGTTATTTAATGTATTAATTGCTTCCGTTAACTTGTAAAACTTGAAAAATACTAATAACTCGATCAAAATTATAAATTTACTTTTATGGATGGATATCTAAAGGATGACTAGGCCTGCGTTGACCTTATGAGGCTGGCTCAGATGGGTCCACGTAGGCTTAGCCGGGCGGGACCCAGTTTATGGGTAATTGGGGCCGTCACACTGGCATTTCAAGACACATGGGCCTTCCTGATCCAACAACTAAGAGAGAAAAGGGAGCACCAGCAGCTCGGGAATGGGTAGCACAAGGAATGTGGTTGCTATGGAAAGGATGAACAAATGGGTCTTCCAAGGAGTTTTAGAGTCCATCTCGGACACCATTGACCTTACGCAAGAAAGGATCCGGGATTGGTACAATGACCAAGGACAGAACCTCATGGATGCGGTCTCTCCCAACTCCACAACACCAAAAGCCTTTTTTACAGGAAACATCCTATGTGTTGATGCGGCCCGGGATCCGAACACGAGAAGAACTGGTCTACGATGGATGGTACGAACCAGGGATGGACTCATACACAAAGCAGGACAAGCCTTCATGGAATACACCATGGACGTCGAATGGGCATAACTTCTAGCCATCAGATCAGCCTTGTTGAATCTAGGGGCGACCATCGAGGACATGTCAATATTTTCCGACTCGACTAATGCGATTTCACTCATCTTGGGTGGAAAAGAGTTCAGTGATCATGACTTGTTGGCGAAGGATATCCATCAATAAGCTAGTCGATTGAGAATTCATGAATTTCATCACATCCCAAGAATGTTTAATGTTGTTGCTCATACTCTAGCCAAAGAGCGCTACAATCTTGTAATTCCACTCGGTGGACTGATGCTCTGTCGTTGCACATTGGTGCCTCTGTGTTACTGATATTTGGTTAATATAAATATTTGACAAAAAAAATGTCAAATGTTTAAGTTTAACCATATATCCACTACTCCCTCCGTTCCACAATATTTGTCACACTTTAAAAAAAAAAATTGTTCCAACAAATATGCCACATTAAAAAATCAAGAAAGCTAGCATGGAATGCTTTCAATTCTAACCCATTAATTCTATTTAGTTAATGACACCATCCGTCAATTTTTTTACACAATACCCATAATATATGATGTCATTTATGAGAGGGTGATTTAGTCTAATGGTGAATTAATCATTAAGGGTCACATATATCTTAATGTAATGCCCAAGAGATTACTCTAACATGTATGTTGGTCTATATATAGCTAGTGAAACTTTTCTTTCCTACTAATGTGTTGGTCTAGCTAGGGAAACTTTTTCATTCCTATTCCAATTATAACTACTAATGAGAGATGCACCATATAAGCCGGTTTTGCCGAATCAGATCACTTGAGGTTTTCCCTATTTTTAGGTGAACGAGAGAGACCCCCTCTCAAAACGCGTGTGCAGTGCAGATTATATGCATTGCAATCAAATCACGCGTTGTTTATTACATAAAAAATAAAAAAACAAATCTGAAAATAAAATATATTTTTGATTCTCTTAAATTAATGTCAGTCACTAGGTCAATAATTAACCATGGTCAGTAGAATGTTCCAACAGATTTTGATGTGTATTGCATGATTTCCAAACTTTATTTTGATACCATATAGTGTCTAGGATTAATTACTTTGAGATTCGATTAAAATATAATTTTAAAGAGGTCCAAGTAAACAATTAATAGGACTTAATCAATGTACCGAGGCAATAATTAATTTTATTGCCCTTAATTGTTCTCATCCAAGGAACTCCAAAAAAATCACCAAAACGACCTTTATATGCACATTCATTTTGAATGCTACTTAATCTGTTAGGATTTGCACTACATGCGTTTGTTGCTGTTGCACAATATCTCTAGACATAAATATTGGGCAGAGTCAATTCATATATATATAATATTATATATATGTGTATAGGTCTCAATAATATTGACCTATATATGGATCCTAAATTGACCGACTCATCATGAGTGCTGAACAAGTGCCATCTTTAACTGTTTCTTCTTCCTTGCCTCCTCCCCCTAATGGATCTGAGGCAGAATCCGACACATTGACGAAGCATTCCGATTGCAATGACGACGATGCCTCCCAAGAATGCCCATCTCCCACTCCTGATTATCACACCATGGTTAGTCTCGATTCAATTCATCTTTGTTATATATATGTTCATTTGGTAAGACCTTATATATTGGTTCCATATATTGGTTCCAATATAGGGTTTCTTACTATTCTACTAATCCAGGGTCGAGTCTGGTCATATACATAGAAAAAACTTTTTGGTTATTTTCCATTCACAAAATTAATTTGAAAGTACACCGCCAAAGGCATTAAATTGAAATGAAAACAGTCCCAAGCTAATTTGAAATCGAGACTTTATTGTTATTGTTCGTTTTATTTATAAAGAAACTTGCTCGCTTTCATGCATTATTGTTTTATTGATAAAGAGACTTTATTGTTATTGTTTGTTTTATTATTTTATTTGAACAAGATAATATGTTTTGTTCATTAATTAATTGGTTTAATGGGTGGTAATTAGGTTGTGATACATGCATTGCAAGAATTGAGAGAAGTAGAGAGAGGCTCAAGCGAGGAAACCATATTAGACCACATTGAATCAAAGTTTGCAGATTGGGCTTGTGGAAATCATGATCACAAGAGAGAAACCATTAGCGTTGCTCTTCAAGGGCTCATTCAAGAGGGCCACGTTGTAGTCATTGCAGATAATAACGTTCATGAGAGCCCTCGACATGGTTACATGCTCGTTGATCGAGACGCCGAGAGCTACCAACTTCCGAGCTGGGCATACTCGCCGATGGCAGACGGCGAGTACTGGAAGTTGTTGCAGTCTTTGAGGCAAGAGATGTCGCTGCAACATTCTGAGGGTCTATGGATGCCCTAGATGCATGATGGATACATATACATAAAAAGTTTACAATAATGTTTAGGTTTTATATAATTAGGTTTTAATGAGGGTGTTAATTTTAAGGATCTCTTGTTGTGGCGTTTTGATTATTATGTACGTTCGATACGTACGAAGTTGAGATTAACCCAATATTAATCAGTGTATTACTTTAGTTTTCTCATTACGAAGTTAGTGATTTTATGCTGATTCCTTCAATTCTTATCTTGTACTATTAATTTTATTTTTTTTATTAACAATTTTGTTTCCTTATTTAGCATTGACAAATCTTTATAAACAATCATTTTTTGTTGTAAAAAGGAAAAAAAAATCCTGTTGGCTTGGACGTAGCAAATTTTTTAATTGGGTGGAAAGTAGTTACATTTTCTCATAAGCATGGTAAAAAAACCTTTACGAATAATAAAATAATTTCAATCTTTTGTATTATTATTACCGTATATGGGTGTTTGAATCCCTACAGCCTCTCATGATTAAGACCGACTAATCCCACAGAGTTATGAGGCGCCCCTACCACTAATTCAGATGTTGCTGCTACGATCGATGTGATCTGCGAAACCACTGCACCACACCCTTGGAGGTAAATTAGTAATAAAAATTAAATTAATAGATTCTACCTTTTTTATTTTCTCCATCAAATGACACAAAACGCGTTTGCGATCTATAATTGTGCTAATTTTAATTAGAATTTGCAATTGTATAGAAGCCACTCCCGTCATACACATATGCATTTCCAAAATATGCAATTTGTAGGCGCGTGGAACCCTAGCTCAAGTGGTTCATTTCTAGGCAATGAACCGACATTAAACATCCTTTTCACCCTTGAAGCATGCATGTCCTGAAAAATCATGAATCACATGTAGCCTTAGGTCCCTCTATTTAATGTGCAGCTTCTCATGAAATATAAAATTTAATCAAACATAAAAATACCAACTTTCTCGTAGGTTACTTTCAAAAGCATAACTACAAAATTTTAGCTTGGTAGAAAAAATTCCTAGAAGGATGATTTGTTTCAGTGTATGTCTACTGTTTAGATACAGAAAAGGTGCTCAACTTTGAAAAACAGAAATCTATGCCGTCAACAAAATAATAGAAAATGAAAGTAAACAAACCACAACATCGAATTGTTTACGCAGTTCGATCTTCAGACCTACGTCTGCGGGACCACGCTCGAATGTTGAAAATCTACTAAGGTAGAAAATTCAGTCTTACACAAGACCTTTTTCCAGTGACCCTCACTAGTCTTCATGCACTCCTTCTCTCACCTTTACATGCATTTTCTCCCAAGTCCCCTTAGAGTGTCGAGCTCCCCTCGACTAGCCTACCCAAGATCCCCTTGGTGAACTTCAAAATTACAAATAAATATGAATACAAATTCAGAACTTGTAATCATACATTTCAAGGTGAAATTTTATGAAAACAATTACAATAAAAAATCAAATACTCAAGACTTAGAAACACCTAAACGATGAATAATCTTTGATAAGTCTTGATGCCTTATATACTTATTGTTGCAGGTGGTTTGAGATTCTTCATATATATTTTGGATAAGGTTCAATAATATACAACAATCTCATCTCAACAAATTAGTTGGCTTCAGATAACCTTTGTGGCAAATGATAAGATATTCTCTCTTTATAACAGCCATCATCTTTGTCTACTGCCTTTGCATTCTTCAACTGAAAACAACTTCATTTAGTTAATAAGTAGTTTCAACTCCAAATCTAGTATCTTCAACAAACATATGCCCATATAGTTATCCACACGTGGTACAAATAATAGACAATTAGCACATTCAAAATGTGACACTAACAAACTTCATAAAAGCTTGATAAAGTAAAAAAAAGTAAAAAAAAAATTGAAATGTCTCGCCACCCAAGGTTGTCACACCAACTCATACGAATAGTACATTTTGTTTATTAATGAATCAAGTTGTGAACATATATTTAATCATATGTTATGTTTTTACATAAAAAGAGAAAAACTATTATATATTAAATTTATTTTCAAAATGTTATTCAACCATAGTTGAACTTGTTGCCTTATTATATTACCGACAAGAATTACTTGTCATGACAATTAAAAAACTTTATATATCTTTTCACCTTATGGAGTTATATATATACTTCATAAAAGAACTTGCAAATGTGCGCTCCCCTTTCACTTATTTTTCTTGGCTTTACCAATTGCTTGAAAACCCAATTAATATGTCGGAATTTGTGATACTCATTCGATCGTGATGATCACAAATTGTCGGCATGCATTCTTGTTCTGTTTTTGATATTATGATTGGGGAAATGCCGGAATGACAACAGTAGACACGCTATATATCTCGATGTCTTGTTTCTCGAATTCGAAGCGCGATGCTAATGTTCGGGTAATATACGAGACAACAATTTTATTGTTAATGTTGTGAATGCGGCATATTAAAACGAATGTCGTCATAAATCAAATGACATTCATAATATGGAAAGATCTATTTGATTATCCATAATCATCGATAATGCAAAATATCGTAAATTTGCAATTGATTGTCAAATCAATAGGAGACGTATATTGATTTAACTCTCCATTAATTATATTATAAGATGTCTTGGATCCCTAATAGGGAAATTATTTATAGCAAGTTTTGCTAATTGTCACTTTGATAAAGCAATTTTCCCACCATTGGGGAGATATAAGTCAATTCAAAAGGAATGACGTGAAATTGCTTGAAACACATCAAATTGCATTGTTTTTTAAATTAATATGAACTCAAAGGGTTCTTAAAAAGGCAGATATGCTCGACTTGGATCACACTCGTAAAAGCCTGCAAATGTGTTGGACGGGCCTGGGGTGATGTTTGTTAGCCCGGACCGGCCCGCATAGATGAGTGGCACCACTTTTATATATAAGCCAGTAGTTACTACCATGCAACTTTACTCGTGCCTTTTTAATAATGTTAATTAGATTCATAATCTCAAAAAAAGTTATTAGATTTATGTATACAAGCTACACATCTTTGCACATCCATTACATTTGGCCGAACTTTGAAGGCATTTACGCTTTTTTATTTTAATATATATATATATATATATATATTTTTTTTATTTTTTTTTTTGGTGACAGCAAAATGTTTTATTTTGGCTTGTTTGATTGACTTATAAATTTGTAACAGTAGCGCGAAGAATGTAAAGGTTGAATCACATATTACTAACATAATGATTTAAAAATATATTTTTTAAAAACTACAGCAAGTCTATTTAGGTCCATCCAAGTCCGACCCATATATTAGGCTTAGGCGAGACTTGACATGGCCTTCAAAAAGTAGGCCCAACCTTGGCCCACCAAGTTCGTTAGGGAAATTTTTTTTTTTTTTTGATATTCGTAAGTATTCAAGCAAATCAAACTAGTCACACAAAGCTTTGATGTAATCAATTTAGTGTACTTTAATAGACCAGACAAATCTTTTTTTTTTTGAGTAATAGACCAGACAAATCTTGACATAGTAAAGAATCAAAATTAAGATTGTGCACTTAACCCACACATCCTAAGCTCGCGCCCTTTATCATTGGGTCAATGAACCCGTCCCCATTTCAGGTCTAGGTCTCTAAGTAAAGGCTTACTTTCTTCTTCACCGATGATTGGCCTTGATTTAATGTTCTACGACTGACACCCCCCACCCCCAAAAAAAAATAATCTACTGTCGTGTTTATAATTGGAGACTGACTAAATGGATACAATTCTTGCGACCTTTGGATACCATTATAAATTTATAACATCTACTAGCTGGATTTTCCTTTTGTTTTAGTATTTGTATTTATGTTTTGTCTATTTTTACTAGAACCAAAGAATTGTCGAATGGCAGGGAATGTGTCCTAAGTTTAAGGTTTTCATTATTTATTAGTATTAGATAAAAATTAGAAAACTTTCGACCAAAAAAAAAAATAGAAAACTAATTCATTTATGTGCATTCAGTAATTAAATGCCCATATTCATTGAGACACAACTAAGGCACCCCAGTTGTATACCAACGTATATACTTTAGTGAGAGACATATAAACGAGTCATTTTCAATGAGTTCAAAAAAATTAAACTAATGGGTTGCCCTTATGCACAATCGAGGTGCATGCTTTTAGCACGACTTTATTCATCTACTCAAGAAGATTAATGTACTATAGCGATCCAAAAACTAATTTATTTTGGTGCATGCAATAATTAAATGCCCATATTCATAGAGAACGTTAAAGACGCCAGTTGTATACAAACGCAAACCAACATATATAGTTTAGTAAGAGGCATGCGACTTATTTTAAGAAAGGTTCAAAAAAATAAAATTACTGAGTGCCCTTATGCACAACTGGAATACTTTAGCTCGACTTTATTCATTTACTCAAGAAGATTAATAATACTCGAGCCTGTACTATAGGGATCCAAAAACTAAAAAGCACAAGAAATGGAGTCCCAAACAAGTCAAATATTGGGGGCTGTTGATCCAAATCCATGCTTAATTAACAGCCCCCAACGACCCCAAAGCTAGAAAAACCAAGACAACCAAAACCCTCTATCATTACGGTTTCCAACGCTTGTTAGTAGAGTCAGAAAAACAAGCCAAAGAGGAAGTCAAGCCAAACCTCCACACAGACATACACTTTCCGTATATATTTCTCATCTCCCCAAAACGAAAAAGAAGTAACACAGCTCTTGTCCCCTCAGATTCCCCCCCTCTCTTCCAAAAATTATTTACTTTAGTTTGTTTGCTATGCAGTGTCTCATTTTTTGCTGCGTGTTGGCCCTCTCTAATCTCTCTTTTGTCAGGATTCTTATTCACTACTAGTAATATTACATCATCCTTCATAAGCAAAGAATATATACATGAAGAAGCCCCACCACTCATTCAACTCTACAAAAGAAAACAAAAGAAAAGTGAAAGAAACAAACCCCCATTTTGAATAGCCCCTTTCAATATTCATGGCAAATGGTAGAAGGAAAATTTTAGGCGCACATCACAACGCATATCACATTCTATTGTGCGTGTGATGCATATCGAGATGCAATTCACACGTATCTCGAGGAGCATCACTCAACTGCAGGTGGATACAAAATATTAATGTATAGCATAGGCTGCATTAACGGCTCTTATTGTCTGATATGACTTCAAATGAGACTTCCCTTCACATTATAGTATTTTGCTTTATTCATTCATTCATTTATATATATATGTATATATAAGAACAACTCCATACTCTGCTCAACAATTGCTCCCCCCCAAATGATGGTATAATGAACTCATCAGCAACAATCATGCCCACCAAGTCCACCGCCACCAATGACTCTTCCTCCTCCTCTTCTTCTTCCTTCTCTAGATCTTCAAGGCACTTCCAATGGCGCAAGAAGCTCTACAATATTAATATCTTCAACTCTACAAAAGACAACGACAAAGAAAACCTTGAAGTAGAAGAAGAAGAAGAAGATACTAAAGATCTCGTGAATTCCTTCTCCTCCGTCTCCTTGGCCGACGAGTACTCTAATTACTCTAATTACTCTAAATACTCTAGACCAACCACAGGTGCTCCCGCGGCCCCCGCGGCGGCAGCACGGAAAAAAGTGACAGTTGCGCGGCGTTGGCGGTCAGTCCTAACGACATTGGCCGCCCGCCGGGCCCGCCTGATAATGTCACTATCCTCTTCTGCTGTTTCCGGGGGCCTCGGGAGCGCCCGAGTAGTCGTCGGCACGCTATTTGGTCACCGGAGAGGTCACGTGCACTTCGCCATACAAGAGGACACCAAATCGGCCCCGGCGTTCTTGATAGAGCTGGCGACGCCGATCAATGGGCTGGTGAGAGAGATGGCGTCTGGGCTGGTGAGAATTGCGCTGGAGTGTGATAAGAAAGCAGGGGGGGTGCTGTCAGTGAAGTTGCTTCAGGAGCCCCTTTGGAGGACTTACTGCAATGGTAAAAAATGCGGGTACGGTAAAAAGAGGGAGTCCGGTGAAGAGGAGTTGAAGGTGTTGAAAGCTGTGGAGCCTATAAGCATGGGTGCAGGTGTGTTGCCTGGGAATTATGGCAGTGGTGGTGCAGCAGAAGGGGAGCTTATGTATATGAGAGCTAAGTTTGAGAGAGTTGTTGGGTCTAGAGACTCTGAGGCATTTTACATGATGAATCCTGACAGCAATGGAGGTCCTGAACTTAGTGTTTATCTTCTTAGAGTCTGATTTTGTTCAATGTTCTTCATCAATATTGAAGATGGAAACTCATGAGAACTCATCATCGTAATTAGTTTTTTGTTATTATTAATTTTTGGATATTGGGTAAATGGTATATTAAATGAAGGGGCTGTAACTTGTAATATGTCATCATGGTCACTTTTTTATTTTTGCTTTATTGTGGGTGGGGGGTACATTTAATCAAGTGTTATGTATAGTGGGGTAATGGGTATAGTTCTCTTTTTCTTGAAAGCATTGGAGAAGAGAATGTGAATGAGTATGAATTTCTTTCCACTTTAAGAATGACTTCTCTTTTTTAATTTGTCTTTGATTTCATTAATCTATTCATACTTATCCCAAAAAGTCCCAATTTGATGGATTGGCTCAGTGGTAGTGGTAGTGGAGCGAATGCTCCCAATATTAACAAAAAAAGTCCCAATATTCAACACTCTTGTTGCTTTTTCCTTTTTGTTTTGTTCATCAACCGGCATGCCTGACCCACAACAATTAATACACAAACATAATCGGGTTAGTGTATTAAAAAGGGTATCTAACTCAAATATTTGATTCAATAAATCTACTTAGACTCATATGAATGTTCTTAAAATTTTTATAAATATTTAAAGGGTATCAAATAAATTTTACAAGTGATTATAGTTGCTTCATTAATTGCTTGATGATGTGGAATCCAAATGACATTTCCCCTATTTGATTATAGAATTCTTAATTTCTCATTGATAAGGATGGAACCATTCGACCAGGTTTTGAGGCTTTAGTTGTGTTTTTGTGGGCACTGCAGAGATGTGAAAATGCGAGAGGGTGATTCAGAGGTTGTTGGTGATAAGTGGGACAAGTAGATCCATTTGAGAGACTGAGGGGGGCTTTACTTTCACAGTAGCCTATGCTGCTGTGGAGGGACAACTGATGACGATAATGATGATATGATTTTGATTTGATATTCAAAGATTCAAAGTGGCCGCTTCTGCGGCCAAAAGCTAAGATACTGCTTCCTTGTGTAATCATGCCTTCATTTAAGTGCTTTACCACAGTTTTATGTGCATATATCCCTGTTATTTTTGCTTTGAGTGCTTGCTTTTCACTTTTTTTTCTTAATGGAAGCTGTTAAACCAACCCCAAAACTTGCTTAAGGGACCTCAATTCAAATTTTCCTTTTTGCCTTTGTGCAAAATGACATTATCGCCCTCTATATAAAAGGATTTTTGTTCACTTATAATTTAGTCATACCACGGTCTCTCCTCTCTCAAATTGCACTCTCACATTCGACACAAATCCGACGAAATTCAGGCGAAACTATATCAATATGACGTAGCGAGTGCATTCTCTACCTTTTTCTTGTCGATTTATGGGTTTTTTTATATTTTTTTACTATTTTGAGAGGATTTTTGTTTTTGTGTTGTTGGGTTAAGGCTTCGATTTGAGGCTTGAATCTCTCATTTTGGACACAAAATGTCGATGGATTCGAGAATATCAAGCGACTCTAAGTAAGACCCACTATTTTTTTATCGTTTTCATGTGTTGTTTTTGGAGTTTTGAGATTTTTTTATTCGTTTTCATCGTCCGCGGGTTTCAAACACATAAGTCCAAGGCCTCTAAAGAGATCTCGATTGACTCCCACTAAGACTTATTTAAACTTCTCGATCGACTCCCTTTGTTACCTATCGAAACTAAGACCTCTTCACAATCTTGATAGGAGACGACCGAGACCTATTCAAAGGTCTTGTTAAGAGTCTTGCCTTATGCGTCTGAAGCTCACAAGTGACATTTCCTCACTTCTTAGACACGATGAGATCAGATTTGACCTTGTTTAATGAAAAATAACTCTTTCGTCACTTTCGACCTAGTACAAGTGCTCTACAGTGGCCAAAATTGAGAAATGAGGAGGATTGAAGGGTGTTAGGGTAGTATAGTGACACATTATTGTGTTGTGTGTTGGGTTCATGAGAAGTTGAGAACTATGAGATGAGCCTCGAGATACGTGCATCCTATGATTAGATTTTATCTATTTAAGGATACCCACTCTCATTGTTCTTCATTGAGCGTTCAAGACATACACTACAAAAAATGAAGTGTTAGCGACGGGAAATAGTGACGGGTTATATACCGTCGCTATTTAGCGAGGGATTAGCGACAGGGGGGCCCTCGTTGATCCGTTGACCAATATAGCGATGGGGTTAGCGACGACCCCCATTGCTAATTGTTGGGCGCGAAAATTCCATGAATTTCATTGCTTACATGACAGTGGGGCATACACACTCTCTCTCTTACAATAAACACCAAACCCTAATCTCCCACTTGTAAACTTCCCTCTCTCTCTCTCTCTCCTCTCTCACTCTCTAGTTGCCCCTCTCTTTCTCTCTCATGTCTCTCCTTTCTTCAACCACCCAGTCGCCTCCTCTTGCCTCTTTCCGGTCGCCTCCTCTCACCTCTCACCTCTCTCAGACCCATCTCGCCTCTCTCCGACCGCCTCTCTCGCCTTTCTCCGTGTAACGACCCGTTTTATTAACCCCTTTATTTATTTCGTAATTTCATACATGGACGCCAGCTCAAATCCACGTGGACGCCGAGGGTAGGCTAGGACACACGTCGACCTAGGTACACTAGTTAATTGTGTGTATTGCTTATTTGCGATGCATTTTATGAATTTATTTGCTGATACATCGCATGTGTGTATGTTGTATGGTTATATCGTGCGAGGTTGTGTGACGGGTAGTCATCTCGAAATGTGTGTCAACGCGGTTGTCGAGTGGCGAATTATGACTACACTAGAAAAACTCAAAAAATTCATGATAATATGAGCAAGTAATCCAATAAAATGGGTAATGTAACCATAGGCTAAGTCAATTAAATTAGAACAATAGGCTATGATGTGCCTCGAAATACGTGTCGAGGCGCGAGGCACTGGGTACCGAGTAGCTGAAGGTTAGTAGGATCACAAGTTGGTAAATTTTGATAAAAAGAAACACTAACCACATGGTTTAATAAGGCTTAATGTAATATAATCCAATCAAATGATAACAAGCCTATAGTTTGAGTTAAATAATGTGGACCCTAGATGAGCAATGTGATGATCCTAGTGAGTGAATCTAGGATAATGAGTGTGCTATTGGAGTCATTAAGTGGTGTGTGACAGCATGAATAAAGACCACAAGATAATCCTCGAGATACGCATATCACACTTAATCAAGACAAATATATATATAGTAAGTTAGTGGGTTTTTCATTCAAACCACTCAATTTCACATGCAAAACCATAGAAAACCAGAGATTTAAAGGAGATTCAAGCTGGAAATTCAACACCTTGGAGATCAAATCTGAGGATCAAACTTAGGTAATCTTTATCTTCATCTTCTACTCTATCAAATGAACCCAATTTAGTGTGTTTTTGGTGTGATTCAAACTTGAGGGATAGATCCCTGATTTTTTATGGAAACTTGATGAATTATATGTTTAATGATCATTTCTTTTGAGAATTTACAATTGGTTTTGCATGAATTGGGGTTTTGATGAATTTGAGAAAACTAGTGAGTCCATGAGAATTGAATGATTTTGAGTTAATTGATGTTGTTTATTCAACTTTACTGATTTTTGAAGTCACCAATGAATGGAGAATAAGTAAACTAGGTTAGGTTAGCTAATTGGGATGGGAATGACAGAATTCTCGACTTGAGAATTCTGTCAAAGAGAGAAATTAGCGTGCTAATCATTATGGGCTCTCAACTATTTTTTAAAATGAAGAATAGTAGCGCACTAGATCGATTCCCTAGCACGGTAACTCCACATAGCGCGCTAAGCAAAGCCATTAACGTGCTACTGATAGATAAAACTTGAACATTAAGAGCTATTTTGTGATTTTCAACTTAATACATATCTAAACACTTGAAAACAACCAAAACTCATAAAAATCGGACTTCGGGGACTTAAGGGAATGTAGCTCAGAATCGGGGAGCTTTTCGGGTCGGAGAGCGGTTTGAGGTTTGTAAAACCTAATTGAAGAACTCTGAATATTTGTTTCTGTTTTTTATTCCATTTTTATCATTTCCTGTTGTTTCTATTATTCCATTCCGTAACTTAGACGTGGGTTGAGCTAATCCCCCAGATTTTCTTATTGTGTGTTCATGATGCACTAGATTATAGTACGTGTGACCCGGCCTCGGTGAATGGCATCCTGAAATGCCCTGGGTGCATGTGTCGTTGACTCAACGAATTTGGCCAGCACCGCGAGGGACCAGGTATTGGGCCAGTTGGGCACTTCCACTGGTGGGAACCAGGTGACCCGAAGTACAATCTAGTCCATCTGGAGCGAGCACACACGTTTATTTAGCTAATATGTTAATTATTCATGCGATGTGTAACGACCCGCTTTAATTAATCTCGATTAACTGGCAAATCACGATTATGACCCTAAACTTAAACCAACATGAACGTCGCAGAAATGTCTAGGTCACGCCTAACGAGGTAAAAATTTGTTATTTTGTGTGGCGCGTGCTTATTTATTTTATTATTATATAATAATTCGCGTCGCACTAGTTAAGAATTATACTTTACACTTGGTCGCGTTGTGCGTGTGTAGTGACGAGAGTGTACGACGTCGCGATGTGTGCATAACGCGGGTGTATAGGGTAGTCCGAGATTTAAATGTCACATCACCCATCAAATCATCATACTCACACCCATACCTCACTTTCTCTCTCCTCTCTCATTTAAATAAAAAAAAATCTCTCCTCACTCTCTATCTCTACCCGAGCTCTCTTTTCTCTTCCTCATTTTCCTTTTTTTCTCTTCTAACTCCCCATCACCAAGCTCTTCATCACTCTCTTAACTCGATCTCACATCTCTCGCAGTGCTCTCTCCTCTCGGTGGCACTCGCGACGATCTTCGAATCGAGGTGAGTATGATGATTTTTATTAAATTTTTTGTAGAGAAATTAAGATTTTAATGGTGATGGTGTATTGTTGGTAGTGATGTTGTTAGTGTTGATGTCGATGTTGTTGTTGTTGTTGTTGCTTAAGGTAAAAAAAAAATCCCTGGAGAGACGAAATTTCGTCTCTAGAGACGATTTGGGAGGGAGGAAGGGGGTAGCCAGGTGGGCTGGGCCTGGCTACCCCCTCCCCAACAGGTTGGGCTCGCTCGCCTAGGACCAAACATGCCGGGCTGCCCATGTCCAAACAGGACGAGCAACCCAAGCCTAGGGCGAGTCGGGCCGAGCCGGCCCGGACCCGGATGGCCCCGGTTGAGCCGAACTAGGCCCGATTGAGGCCCAACCCACCTAAATAAAATTAAATTAATTAAAAATTAAATAAAATACAGTTTTAAATAAAAAGAATTTCAAAAAATAGGAAAAATAGCTAGAAGATTTTGGAAAAATCCAAAAAAATCAGGAAAAATATAAAAAAATGGAAAAAAGATAGAAAAGTAGTTTTTAAGGCTTTTTCGGGTGTTTGGCAACCTGGTATAGCCCGAAAAGTGTGCTAAAAAACTAAACTTTTTGGAATAAAATTTTAAATTTTTGGTCACTCATTATAAATTCACTTAATGTGACTCTAAAATAATTAAAGTGATATAATTGGACACCAGGGACTTAGGAGACCATAGTCGGGTGTTTGGTGCGCATCTCGAGGCGTGAGCGAGACATTTTGGAGGGATATTTTTCATTGCTTGAGGTAAGTAAACATACGAGAAAATCAATTTAGAATTTACTTATCTCTTTTGAAATTCATTTATTTCTCTATTAATTTTCGCAAGTTCGGCTTGCATGTATACTCTATTCCCGCGTGTGTTTGTGTATGGTCGAAAGGACGGTATGACCCCTTTCCGGCTCTCTCGTAGATAATAATTCGATTGTTGTTACGGTGTTGGTCGTACCTTAGACTACGCATGAGATTCCTCTCTGCGAGTCGATGATCTCGAGAGTGGATTGATGCGAGGCTCGCCTTCGTCATAGAGTTCTTCTCGTTTGAGGTGTTGGGCGAAAGTCTACCTTCCGACCAACAAAGTTCATCATTTCGACCGTGAAGAAGGGGCGTGGATTTCCTCGCCTCTAGGGCCTTCTCGGTTTAGTATTAGCGTCACAGGGCTCGACAGCTATACACCACACTCGTGTTCCATATTCTTGATTATCTCACGACTTATATTCATGCTTTACATTCCCATTCATTAATTTTAAATGCATAAGTTGTAGCCATTTTCTTTGATTTCTTGTGAATACTAATTGAGTTTCTTTGAGATTTACTCGCTGGAACTTGTCATTGTCTTGTGGCAAGTTGCAGATCCTACGAGGAGCCGAGAAAAGGTGGTGCTTGGTGACTACCTTTGATCTAGAGCGCCTCCACTAGTTTCCCTCGTAGGTGTTTGTATTTATATATATGCTATTTTTAGGATCATTTAGGGAGACTTATTACATGATACATGTTTATTGACACTTATTATATCTTTTGTCACCTTTATTGATATACATGGTATCAAGGTATCCTTTTGCCGGGTTTCCACCTCATAGATTGTTAATTAATGCAAAACTTGTTTTTATTATTTATTTGCATATTATTAAGACTTCCGCCATTAAAAATAACCTAAAAAGAATCAAAATAAGCAAATTAAGTTGTAAAACTTCTCAACTTAATATATTTCGACAAAATAATCTTCTAAACAACGAAATTGACTAAGTTGGATTACTAGATGGTTAGTTCGTGGGCCGTTATGGATAGGTGTGCAAGTAACGTGGCATGACCTGGTGACGTGGCGGTGCTCGGTTTACCTCATAATTTGGGGCCATCACAAATGGTATCAGAGCCTAGGTCCAAGCGAACCTAAGGGAAAGTTTAATACAACCGAATAAAACTTAACAACAAACATTAGATGTGGAAACCCGAAGATCCTGACTTAAAACTTTAGTTGAGAAGCAAAGTGAGCGGGTAGTGTTAGGACTTATATGTGTATATATTAATTATAATATTTATATACGCATATTACGACGCTGACTTGCGGCACATTCGCGATTTGCATATTCGAGATGGATGGACAGCTAGTTCCTCAAACGAATGAGGGGGACAGACGAACGGCTCGACACCCGCCGACTCATATCAGATCTTGCGCGACCTGATCGCACTCCATAGTTTATAGCTCGAGGAGATCCTTTGATTACTCTGAGCACAGACAGCGGCTACATTGGCTCATGCCACACTCGCCGTCGCCACTACTGTAGAGCAGACAGTTGTCGCCCCGACTGCTCAGGTGACCCCACTCACGACCACTACTTCCGAGATATTGCCAACAATCACTACACTACCGAATAGGCCGGCTGTGGCACCGACACTGATTCCACCTCAGGAGATTACATTCGAGACCTCCTTATCAGCTGAGGCGAATCTAATTAAGGAGTTCGTTCGTTTTCAGCCAGGCTACTACTATAGAGGTGGAGACCCGAGGCAGTTGGGAAGTGGGTCATGTGATGCCCCTCCACTAACCTAGGGTTTGGTCACCCAGCCCAAACCATTACCCAAGCCCGATACCTGAACCAAGCCTAAATAAAGGTTTGGCACGCCTTATTCAACTTGCGAAATAATCATAAAGACAATATGGAAATAAAGATTACGGAATAAAATATAAAATAAACCCATATGTCTAACAAAGAACTATAATTAGGTTTTCATTTTGTGCAACCATGTAGGGTTATCTAAAGGCTTCTATATAACTCGACTACAAGGGAAATATTGTTCAAACTACCCAAAAGACTTATTTTAAAATATAACCCAAGTTTAATAGTTTCAAAAACAAATATATAGATAATATAATACAAGGCTCACACTAAAAGAGAAGGCTTCAAGCTATCACCTCTCCCTTTTCTTGATCTAGCGTCGATGTAGATATCTGAGATGTAAGTGGGGTGAGCTAAAGAACCAACGAAGCTCAATAAGGGAGAAGACTCACTCAAACACTAAACATGCAAGTATTACCTATAAAGCAAAACAATTCTACACATGAAATAGTAATTCGAATTGTAAAGCATTTAATAAAAAGTAATGAAAACATGGTTCTTGTTCGTAAAAGGGGTATAAACAAGTTCCAAGTCCGTTATAACTTAAAGGTAGATTCATAACTCAATAAACAAGAAAGTGAACATTCTTTCAAAATCACATCATGAAAGAGGATTCACAATTCGTAAATAAGTTCCATATATTTATTCATGCAACAGGGTCAAATAAGAGATTTATCATAAGAAATATTAATGAATATAAGTCATTGTTCCATTCAATGCATTCTAGCTAATGGTATGAATTCGGTGATCGAAACACTTACCCTCGAGGTGATGTGAGCCATTGGTGGTCACAATGGCCATTGTGACCTCCACCTAGTTCCATCAAACCAACAGTAAGTGTTTCCAAGTCATCACCGATTGTGACTACTTGTGAACTTGATATTTCATGGTGCAGATCACTCTCTTTTGGGTGGGATCGTAACCACGCCACTGCAATTTGTGGCGCGGACCATTCTCTTTTGGTGGGCACACTGCCACACCACTGCTACTCGTGGCACGGACCACTCTCTTTTGATGAGCATACTGCAACATCACCGCATTTGATCGAATAACACAAGTGTTCACGTCACATGCATTCCATAGATAAGCAAATTCATACAATTAACTAAATGCAACCCAATCCCAAGTCTTTCGATATAAATGTGGAATTTCTATTTATCTAATATTCAAGCCACATTTAATGCATGAGCGAAGCTCCCCACTTACCTGACTCGGCACGCTAATTACGCTCGATCCTCGCATGTTCGGGGCTCGACATGATCCGCCTCGCGAATCTAAACAAATCAATAAACATTCCCATCATCGACAAGTTATACATTAATTTCATTTTTTTATATTTATTTCGCGATCCACTAGTGTGAGTCCCGCGAGTCCCCCATCGCCCGGTGCGAGGAGTGGGACCCTGCTGATTTCCCTGGGGACGCGGTAGCGCCCCATTTGAAAACATATTGCTTTTATTTTACTTTATTATATATAATTTTAGTATTATTATTATTATTATTATTTTTATTTTTTTTTCTAGGAGGCCAATTAGGCCTCTCCTAAAATTCAGTCCAAGGTGCTAGGGGTTATCGTGACCCCTAGCAGGGCGTCCCTGCCCCTGGACGCAGATGCGTCCAGGAGGAGGACGCCCCCCATTCCTTGCTCATTGCCCATGGTCGTGAGCAAGTTGGGCACGGAGGAAGGGAGACCCTTCTTCCCTATGGCGGCAGCGGCGAGCCCGCCGCCCTACTCCAGCGGCGGCCAGGCCGCTGCCTTTCTCTTGATGACGACAGCGAGTTGACGCCGTCTCTTTCCGACGGCGTCGCAGTGTCGTCGTCGCCCTCAAAAATGAGGTTTTCCACCCTTTTGTACAAACCCACAATTATAAATCATTGGAAACTTCAAAAGAGAGCATCGTGAAGAAGATGAGGGTGAGTATTACCTTTTTATGAGATGTCCCTTAGCTTTGGAGCACTACCTTAACCATGAGTCTCCTCATCTAGATCTCCCCTCTTTTTCAAATTTAGGGTTTGTAGATCCAGGGATGGTTAAGGTTTTACATTTTGTTTTATATTAGAGTTGAACCAATTTAGGGTTCACACAATTACTAATTTGCCCCTGGGGCAGTTTTGAAGAATTCAGGTCATTACAACATCCCTAATTTTAAGAACTTTCATCATCGAAAGTAAGAGTAAGGTACACCCGTAGCCCGACGTGTCCATTCATAATGTCTTCTTTTACAACCCTTTATTATACTAAGGCAAATCCGCACCTGCGAAATTTGTTTGTACCCCGCGTGAAATTAAATCTTACTCTTGACTCTAACTTTTCAATAATTTTATTTTTGTCCCACTAGCTGAAATTTATAAGGTTTATCTTGTATAAGTCCCATTACAGTCATTATACCTTAGCTACCTGTCAAGTCTTTGTATCATAACGCGTTTCTGTGTATTCTTTTGTAATTTCCACCGAAGTCGCAACGTGCACACAAATCGTCCAACTAGTAAGTAGAGATAACCATACTGAGATATGTTATGGTGCCTATCTGTGTCGAAAAGCATCTATGCCTATCTTGCAACAAATCCATACCGCCAACTGGAAGTAGGAACAAAGATAGCTATCTGCTATGATATGAACGCTAGCACACCATCTCTGTCATTATCTCAGTTACACTTATCAATGAACGACTCATCATGTCGTTGCGACTTATCTGTGGAGGCTATAAATGAGCATACATAATATTCCTTTCTGGAATTATAACTTAACATCATTGTCATTACACGTTTATCGACACTAATTTTTGTGGGTTCATAATTCAAGTCAGCTATTGACCAACAGTCCACCTCGTAACTTCTCCGTCACATTTAACCGTTTACTTACACAACAAGCTTCCATCCTTGGTAAGTTGTGGAATAATCATCATCGTTGCTATCCCTAAGCGCCTTTCGATACTCATTTGTATGCCTTTTATTACATCGTGATTTTTGTTTCATACCAAAGTCTCCTATAGTAATCACTCGAATTTATGGAGACTTGTCGTATGGCGTCCTCGTACTAATCAACTCTTACGATCCTGGGTGTCCATTTTAAATTCTTTTGACATTGTCAAGGTTCACATTTATTACACAATCGTCTATTATCGTCTTCCTGAGCTAACTCTTAGCTCTTATAGTTTATTTAGAACTTCTCTCATTGACAAATCAATGGTGGTTTAACTTCCATGTTATTTCTTGAGAATATATAACTCATACCTCGGGTTTTGTCATTAAGGACTCGTAACTCACTGTGATCCAATTATTTTAAGTTCATAATTCACCCTCAACATTTCAATTTGTTCCTTGTGTGCGTTACTACTATCACACTTTTATTTTATGTTATTTTATTTTATTTTTTGGTACTCAGTAAGTAAAGTGCACGACTGTTTACTTAGTACTTAGGCAAGTGCACTCGCACGTCATGCCATTTAAAGCTTTGGTTCAATGATATCCAGACTTACGTTTATACATGCTTCGAGAATTTTCTTGCAACGTTAAGTTGGTGGTTTCCACTTTTAAAATCGCATTAAGCACTCAAGCTATCATTGGTTTGATCCTTCATCATTCACAAAACTGCCTAGTTTAGTAGTTTAAGTTCTTACAATAACGTTCACTCTTATCGAGAAAATTTGGGTTAATTTTTATTAGCAATTATTATGATTTCTGGTGATGTCACCATGTCGATTTAAATTTCTAATTTCATGAAAAATGATATCCCCTTGCAAATCTTATGACTACGAAAAGCTATCGTAGTTAATGTTTTCTCTTTTGGATTCGTAGTTTTTTTCATACCACATATTAACTTATTTGTTTCTCAACAGGTTGATCCTATCTTAGGATCCCCGATTTTAATAATCGACTCATTATTGACTTAGGTTAGCAGACATTAGTTACATTATTTATTCAACATTATTTTCATTCAACTACCATTACAATCATGTTAGGTTCCACTTTGTCCCAATAGTCGTAAGTTCACGTGTCCAATCACAGAGATACTTTTTTTTTCGTTGGGGTACCCCAAATTTTAATGATTCATCTATCATTAAGTTCATTATAATATCATTAACTGTGACGTACGCTCTTTAAAACATACTAATCCGTCTCATACATATCGTTCTGTTTGGGGCTTCCCTGAATAATTCAATCATGGTACCATCATTGCGTACTCTTCATTCATTTCAAAATTAATTTATCAAGTCTTGGGTTTCCCGGACTTTATGAGTTCGATTCACTTCTAATTATGTTAGAACAATTTTTTTGATGCATTTGTTGCCCTTGATTTGTATCATCTTAATCTTAGATTTTGAGTCCTTACAATTTCTACCTGACAACGCGATCTTCACACGTGGCTGCTTCACCAAGATAGTCTTTGACATGTGATTCCCATTTTTTTTAGTAACTAGCCCATCTTCAAGTATACTAGTTTGACATTTTGTATTCACTGACTTTTCTAATTGAATTGTTTTCGAGGTATCCTCTAATTTCTCATTCGCTATCTTGTATGTCGGATGCTTATGTTTTGAGTTAACTCTCAGTTTGTAGGCCACATCTTCGATATTCAACCTATCGATGACTAGTTTAGATTAAACTTTATTTTACACAAGTTCGGTCAAAACTTGAACGTCGTGACTTAATCAATCAAGAAGTTAAATCCGAATCAAAACCTTTTTCAAAGTATCGAGTTTCTTCAAACTATTTTTTCAAGCTGAGATAAGCTTATTTTATGGAAATCATCTTAAATTCATCTTGCATTTTAAGGCAATTTTTGTAAAATCCCTTTTGAACCGATTTAGTCGATGTAACTTGAAAGTAAATTATAACCACAAGAAAATTTGTATTCCAACCACACCATGGTAACATAGATCCAATCGATACGATGAATTTTCATCAAATCAAAAACTTTGGATTCTGTAAAACTCTTTATGTAAGAATTAAAATTGTGA
Source organism: Stephania cephalantha (assembly GCA_039657325.1). Taxonomy (NCBI): domain Eukaryota; kingdom Viridiplantae; phylum Streptophyta; class Magnoliopsida; order Ranunculales; family Menispermaceae; genus Stephania; species Stephania cephalantha. The sequence goes on along the minus strand of CM077573.1, from coordinate 7,036,853 downwards.
TGTCAAATCCATGTAAAGCGTACAAGTCTCTTTTATACTTGTTCATGTTTTCAAGAATTTGTAAGAACAAATATGGTATAACTTTAATAACTTCAACGATGTGCGATAAACATCAACTCAATACAATACAAAAATCAGGTTTGAAAGAATCATTTTTCGAGAAAAATAGATTACATGAAACGATAGAATTTGATCCACAGTACTTAACCTTCTTGTCGAATTTATATACCAATGGTTCACATCTTTAAGTAGAGCTAGATGTTTTAAGAATACACATGTCCTCTCTATTTTGAATTAAGTTTTCAAATTCAGCCTCCAGACCGAACTAACTTAATTTTTATTGTTTGAAGCAAAGATTCATTTGCATCCTTACTATCATTAACTTATATTTTAAACAAGAAATCGTAAGTTTTAACCACTTAAGTATAGTTTCAGGTGCCAGAGTTGATTCTCTAAAATCTGACAACGTTACTATTTTATTTTGCGTATATATCGTGGCGTCTTACTGCCCTTTCAAGCCTCACGATTCTTGTTTAAGTCTTTATTTGCTATTCTGTCATTAAGTGTAGGTGCATCTCGCCATGCAATTTCCAATCAAAGCTTATCCGTTCTCTTAGATTCGCTCTTGTCGCATTCGTTATAAACATCCTAGAAGTGCATATGGAATCTACTGAAAAGTTTGCTTCGATTTCCTTGTGTCATTCATTGTCATTCCCGTCTCGTGGAACTCAAGTTCATTATCTTAAGGAAAAGCAATTATTTATATATCTAACGATATTTTATATATAGAAGGTAACAAATAATTATCACATTAAATCTTTGTCAAATTCTTTTTGTCCCATCCCATCCTAGGATTTATCATTCATATATGTTAAGTCGACTTTGAACCAATGTCCCATACCAATGATTCGTCTAACTTAAACTTGACCTTTAAATCTTAAAGGCTATATAAACTTAGGTTCCACTAACCTAACGTTTCCCTAGGTTCTAATCTCTATGCTCTAATACCAACTGTGAGGACCTTCCCTCGACCTAGGGTCGGGTCACCCGGCCCAAACCATTACCCAAGCCTGATACCTTAACCAGGTCTAAATAACGGCTTGGCACGCCTAATTCGACTTGCAGAATAATCATAAATACAATATGGAAATAAAAATTGCGGAATAAAATATAAAACAAATCCATATGTCTACCAAAGGACTATAATTGGGTTTTCATTTTGTGCAGCCATATAGGGTCAATCAAAGGTTCATAGATAACTCGACTACAAGGGAAATATTGTTCAAACTACCCAAAAGACTTATTTTAAAATATAACCCAAGTTTAATAGTTTCAAAAACAAATATATAGATAATATAATACAAGGCTCACATTAAAAGAGAAGGCTTCAAGCTATCACCTCTCCCTTTTCTTGATCTAGCGCTGATGTAGATATCTCGAGATGTAAGCGGGGTGAGCTAAAGAACCAACGAAGCTCAATAAGGGAGAAGACTTGCTCAAACACTAAACATACAAGTATTACCTATAAAGCAAAACAATTCTACACATGAAATAGTAATTCGAATTGTAAAGCATTTAATGAAAAGTAATGAAAACATGGTTCTTGTTCGTAAAAGGGGTATAAACAAGTTCCAAGTCCATTATAACTTAATGATAGATTCATAATTCAATAAACAAGAAAGTGAGCATTCTTTTGAAACCACATCATGAAAGAGGATTCGCAATTCGTAAATAAATTCCATTTATTCATGCAACATGTCAAATAAGAGATTTACCATAAGAAATATTAATGAATATAAGTCATTGTTCCATTCAATGCATTCTAGCTAATGGTATGAATCCGGTGACCGAAACACTCACCCTCGAGGTAATGTGAACTATTGTTGGTCACAATGACCGTTGTGATTTCTACCTAGTTCCATCAAACCAACAGTAAGTGTTTCCAAGCCATCACCGATTGTGACTACTTGTGAACTTGATATTTCATGGAGCAGACCACTCACTTTTTGGTGGGATCGTAACCACACCATTGCAGTTCGTGGCGCGAACCACTCTCTTTTGGTGGGCACACAGCCACACCACCGCTACTCGTAGCTCGGACCACTCTCTTTTGATGAGCATACTGCCACATCACCGCATTTGATCGAATAACACAAGTGTTCACGTCACATGCACTCCATAGATAAGCATATTCAAACCATTAACTAAATACAACTCAATCCCAAGTCATTTGATATAAATGTGAAATTTCTATTTATCTAATATTCAAGCCACATTTAATGCATGAGCGAAGCTCCCCACTTACCTGACTCGGCACGCTAATTACTCTCGATCCTCGCATGCTCAGGGACTCGACATGATCCGCCTCGCGAATCTAAGCAAATCAAGACACATTCCCGTCATCGACAAGTTATACATTAATTTTAATTTCTTTTTATATTTATTTCGCGGTCCACTAGTGTGGGTCCCGCGGGTCCCTCGTTGCCCGGTGCGAGGAGTGGGACCCGGCCGATTTCCCTCGGGGACGCGGTAACGCCCCATTTGAAAACATATTGCTTTTATTTTATTTTATTTTATTTTACTTTATTATATATATATATATATTTAATTTTAGTATTATTATTATTATTATTATTATTGTTTTATATTTTTTTCTAGGGGCCAATTAAGCCCCCCTAAAATTCAGTCCAGGGGCCGAACTGGCCCCTGGTTGAGGTGCTAGGGGTCATCTCGACCCATGGCAGGGCGTCACTGCTCCTGGAAGCATGTGCGTCCAGGAGGGGGGACGCCCGCTTCCTTGCTCACTGCCCATGGCAGTGAGCAAGTTGGGCACGTAGGGGGGGAGACCTTCCTCCCCCATGGCGGCGGCAGCGGGCTAGCCACCCTACTCTGGCGACGACCTGGACGCTACCTTTCTCTTGATGACGTTGACGAATCGACGCCGTCTCTTTCCGACGGCGTCGTAGTGTCGCCACCGCCCTCAAAATGGAGTTTTTCCACTCTTTTGTACAAACCCACAATTATAAATCATTGGAAACTTCAAAAGAGCGTTATGAAGAAGATGAAGGTGAGTGTTACCTTTTTATGAGATGTCTCTTAGCTTTGGAGCACTACCTTCACCACGAATTTCCTCATCTAGTTCTCCCATCTTTTTGATTTAGGGTTTGTAGATCCAGGGGTGGTTAGGGTTTTTAATTTTGTTTTATATTAGAATTGAACCAATTTAGGGTTCACACAATTACTAATTTGCCCCTAGGGCGGTTTTGAAGAATTCGGGTCGTTACAGGTCCTTTCGCACGATAAACTTCATGGACTTTTGAGGATTCACGATAGCATACACGCTAGGATTTCAGGGTTCATGCTCAGGGGAGATGCTGCGGTATGGTGGACCGCCCACACAAGAGCCACGATAGCCGAGTACTTGGGCAGCGTTCAAGAAGATTTTATATGATCGGTATATTTCGATCAAGGTTCGAATGAGACTTAGAGAGGAGTTCCTGACGGTGAGGCAGGGTAGCCTGACGGTGAGGCAGGGTAGCCGGACGGTGATTCAGTAAATGAAGAGGTTCAAATACCTACTTCAGTTTGCGATAAATGTAGCTAGGACTGAGCGGCCTCAGGTCCACTACTTTATTCGAGGACTCCGACCAAAGATTGAGGGTGTTATTTTGTCGACAGGAGTCTGGACAGTACAAGTTGTCTATGAGAGGACGTTAGCTCATGAGTCATATTTGATGTGGAGCGAGGTTGTCCCCACTCTAAGGGAGGTCAGATAGGAAAGGCAAGAGGAACCGTGATCAGAGAGATCAGAGAGGACAGAGGCGTAGACATGACGATGGTCAGAAGATCAGTGCTCATGCAGTTGTACATGCACAGCCACAACAGGTTATGGCAGTCCAGTACCCACAAATAGGCAGCATGTCACATGTTTAAGATGGAGACATAAGGGGCACTACAAGAGTGAGTGTACCAGAGAGCCAGTGCCACCACTAGCAGCTCAGCCAATGCAGGCGATGGAGCAGGTGCACGTAGTTGTCGCACCAGACCGTGACGCGTTTCGGGAGTTCGTCGAGGGTAAGTTAGTTATTTCTTGTCATCCTATGCAAACATTAATAGATTCTTGCAGTACATTATCATATATTTCGGAACGAATGGTAGGAGAGTTGGGTTTGACACCTTAGTGCGTTAGCACCCACCTTATTCTCAGCACAGCTGTGGGGATAAGATATACCATAACTGGATTTGTAGAGATTGTCCAGTCGAGGTTAGTGGTCATCAGTTACCCATAGATCTCCGAGTATTAGAGTACCAGGAGTTCGATATACTCTTAGGTATGGATTGGTTGGTGGCATACCATGCTCAGTTGGACTATTTTAGGAAGACCGCACTTTTCATATACTAGGGATTCTTGAGTTCAACTTTACCGGAGACGCGACATCACTTCCGATCACTTGAGGTAGGTTAGCGACCACCCAGGAGATGGAGACCCTCGCAGGGATAGTAGAGTCCGACGAGAAACCAGTGGTCATGTAACGGCCCTAAAAATCTAACTCGTGCCACGTGCCATTTTAGGGTCGTATGTGGGACCCACTCGTCGTGATCTAGATTTAATCGACGCGAAATAAGGTCAAGTTAAGGTTTAGACGCGGTATTCCCGTGTTTCGGAGTACAATGATATTTTCGTCGATTTTGGCGAAAATGTGGTATTTTTCGTGGTTTAATGCGGACACAAAAATCGAGGCAATAAGTATGAAAAAAAAAGATCGGATTATAAGAGAGATGAGAGAGGAGAGAGAGAAAATGAAAGAAAGAGAGAGGAGAAGAAAGAGAGAGGGGTGAAAGAGAGAGAGAGTGAGACAGAGATAGAAAGATAGAGCGAGACGGCGAAGAGGAGAGAGAGAGAGAGAGAGAGAGAGACGGCGGAGAGAGGGGAGCGGCTCGGAGGAGCGCGACTCTAGCGAGAGACGAGAGTCCCAAGAGCGAGCACTCGCGGCAAGACGGACGGCCGGCACGGCAGCGGCGGGACCGGGAGGTGGCGCGACGGCCACAGCAGCGGCGGGCCGGGAGGTGGTGCGGCGTGGGGATGACGACGAGCGGCGGTGCAGCAGATGAGCGACGAAGGACGCCGGCGAGAGAGGGGCGGTGTCTCGGCAAGAAGCAGCGCGGCTCCAGCAGCGACAGCGGTGCGGCTCCAGCAGCGGCGCCGACGAGAAAGAAGTGACGCCGACGATGAGGAGCAGCAGCGGGAGCGGCGCGCAGTGAACGACGTGGAGCCGCGGCGCGGTGGCGCGTTGCTGGACCGATCGATCCCCGACGAGACTATAGTCGGGTATCGAGCGCGTATCTCGAGGCGTGAGTGGGACATTTTGGAGAGACATTTGCGATTGTTTGTGGTAAGTAAACCCACGAGAAAATTAGTTAAAATTCATTTATGGTACTTACTTTATTTCACATTTCAATTACTCCATTGTGCTAATTATTGTTGTTCATTTACTGTTCATCCACTCCCACGTGTGTATGTGTGTTTGTCGACGGGGTCGGGCATGGCACAGACTCACACCCCGGGGCTAGCTACCCCGCGCTGTTCGAGTAATTGGCCATGTTAGGGCTATGCGGTGATTATTTTCCGCAAGACCCGTAGGTTGAGAGATGTTTGACGAAGACCTAAGTCTTCGTCATGGGTTCCTCTCGAGAGATGTTTGGATGGGGTTTCTCCCGTTCATAGGTTCCTCTCATTCGACCGTGAGATGTTTTGCGAGGTGGTCGTCATGGGTTCCTCTCGGTTTAGCTAAGACGATTCCCGGATGTCGACCAGGGTTCTCTGTCACGCTACACTCGTGTCCGAATTGGACTTCTTAACGACTTATTTTCATGCCATTACTTATTTCTTGTTCCTTATTTAAATTGCATGAATTGCAGCTGTTTTATTGGATTTCGTTAATATTAGCTAACGTTCTCTGGGATTTACTCACTGGGATTTGTCATTGTTTTTTGTGACAAATCGCAGATCCTACGACGAGCCGGGGCAAGGGGGTCTTAGGAGACTACCTCTGAGTTAGGAGAGCCCCATCAACTTTTTGCATAAGTATTTGTATGCATATATTTACTGCTTTTATGAAATTTTGGGAGGGCTTGTATACCTGATACATGTATATGCTCATCTTTTGTACTTTTGTCGCTCTTTGATATACATGGTATCTCATGCCGGGTTTCCACGCTATAGGGTTATTTATAAAATGCAAACTTTTCATTTCTACGATATTTGCATGCTTCAAAGACTTCCGCTTTGATATTGAACTTATATTAATTTAATAAATCGCGAACAACTTAACTTAGTCAATTTAATGTAAATATTCATAAAAACATCCATAAATACTAAGTTAAGGCGAATAAGATACGTACAAAGGTTTAGGTTGCGGGCAGTTAGAAATAAGTGTGTGGTGACGTGGCATGCTTGGTGACGTGTCTGGCGACGTGGTGGTACCCGGTTTGCCTCAGAGTTTGGGGCCGTCACAGGCCAGACTTGAGGATGTCCCAGTAGTACGCGATTTCCCATATATTTTTCTTGAAGATTTACCTGGATTACCCTCACCCAAATAGATAGAGTTTATGATTGAGTTAGTGTCAGACACACTTCCTATAGTGAGCAGACCTTACCGTATGTCACGACCAGAGCACGAGTAGTTAAGGGCTCAACTACATGATCTATCGAAGAAGGGTTTCATTAGGGTTGCAAGTGGGGCAGGGCGGGGCGGGGATCGTAATTACCGTCCCTGTCCCTGCGGGGCACGGGGCGGGAGTTTATTCTCAAAAATTCCCCGCGGGCTGAACTTTACCGCCTCACGACCCACCCCGCGGGGATCCTTGCGGGGTGGGGAATCCCCGGGTGCCCTATCAATTTTGTAAAAAATATCTATATTGATCTTCATTCCTTGGCCATTAAGTACTATATTTTCAATTTTTTTAAGAAACTATTTTTCTCAAACTGAAATGATTAATGTGAATTTGTTTTGTTGATTGAGTCACAAGTTATCATACTTAATTAAATATATAAGATTTCCAAAACGTGTATGACAAATATATTTTAACGATGTTCTAAATATAATTTTATATATCTTTATGATATACCATATATGTATATATATTATAGAATTAATTTAATGGTAAAAATAAATTTTATTGTTGGAGATCTTGAGTTTCATTCCATATATTACATATGTTTTAAGTAAAAAAAATTATATAATTTTTTTGTAAAAACATAAAAAATGAAGAATTTTATGCAAGGGATGCGGAGCGGGGAATCCCCGCGGGGCAAGAACAATTACCGTCCATGCCTTGTCCCGCCTTGCGAATAGCAAAAAACGGGGAATTCTTGCCCCACCGGGGAGGGGCACCGTGGGGAATGGGGATTCTCCGCCGCACTTCCAACCCTAGGTTTCATACACCCGAATATGTCACCCTGGGGAGCACCAGTCCTATTTGTGAGGAAGAATGACGGTAGCATGAGGATGTGCATAGACTACCGAAAATTGAATCAAGTAACAGTCAGGAATAAGTATCCCTTGCCCAGGATCGATGACCTATTCGACCAATTGGTCGGAGCATTGTTGTTCTCTAAGATTGATCTAAGATCAGGATATCATCAGTTATGGATCAGAAAGGAGGATATACCCAAGATGGCGTTCAGCACGCGTTACGGGTTATTTGAGTTCACTGTCATGCCATTTGGGCTGACAAACACAACAGATTGTATTTATAGATTTGATGCATCGAGTTCTGAGGTCGTTTTTGGATCGGTTCGTGATAGTCTTCATCGATGACATCTTGATTTACTCCAGGACTCGTGAGGACCACGAGAGGCAGCTCAGAGAGACGTTGAGGACTTTGAGATAGCACAGATTGTACGCCGAGTTCAGTAAGTGTGAGTTTTGGCTTTCCGATGTGAAATTCTTGGGACACGTGATCAGCGACAGGGGGATATCAGTGGACTCGAGTAAGATTTATGCTATCATCGACTGGCCTACACCAGAGTGCGTGACAGACATCAGGAGCATTTCGGGATTGGTAGTATATTATCGACGCTTTGTACAGGATTTCTCCAGGATCGCAGCACCGATGACTAGATTGACCAAGAAATATGTAGTTTTCGATTAGTCCAGTGAGTGCGAGGCAGCCATCACATAGCTAACTTCTGCACCATTGTTAGTATTGCCAGAGTCGGGCAAAGAGTTGACTATTCACACGGATACTTGTGGCACTGGATTGGGATGCGTACTATTACAAGGAAACAGAGTGATGGCTTACTTGTCGCGTCAGCTGAGGACCCTTGAGAGGAACTATCCAATGCACAAGCTAGAGCTTGCAGCGGTCATATTTGCACTAAAGGTGTGGAGACACTACCTTTATGGTGAGAGGTTCACATTATATACAAGATCATAAGAGTTTGAAGTATCTATTCACTCGAAAGGATCTGACTATGAAACGGCGACGGTGGTTGGAGTTACTGAAGGACTATGACTTTACCATCGAGTATTAGCCTGGAAAGGTGAATGTCGTAGCAGATGCCCTTAGCAAGAGAGGACCAAACAGTGAGACAGTGGTTTGCTAGATGACCTACGAGTTTGATTTACTCGATGCGGTAGTTTTAATGAGTTTTTCAGAGGTTCTAAATACTGCAGAGGCACATATTTGTGGACAGATGAGAGTACCGACAATATCTATCCCGCGCGTTTTAGAGTGTCAGAGAGCCGATGTGATGTATCAGAGGTTTAGGGACATGACATAGAGTCCAAATTTTCCAGATTGGCGCGAGTCCATTGATGAGTGTTTGAGACACCGAGGTAGATTATAGATTTCGACAGTGGCAGAGTTACGCGATGGTATTCTTCAGGAGGCTCACAGATCCAAGTACATAGTGCATCCCGATAACCAAAATGTACCATGATATGCGATGGTTATTTTGGTGGCCAGGTATGAAGGCAGATGTCAGCCAGTATGTGAGGAGTTATGAAGTGTATCGGTAGGTTAAGGCTGAGTTCAGGAGGTCTGGAGGACTATTGCAGCCACTACCTATCCCATAGTGGAAAAGGGAACACATCACTATGGACTTCGTTACTAGGTTGCCGACGACCTTGCGCAAGCACGATGCTATTTGGGTAGTCGTGGACCGACTGACGAAATTAGTGCACTTTATTCTAATTTTCATGAAATATAGCTTTCCACAACTGAGCACGCTCTTCGAGCAAGAAATTATCATACTACACGGAGTGCCAGTATTTATAGTATCAGACACTGACAGCCGACTCACTTCGCAGCTTTGGCTGGCCATGCAGGAGCAATATGGTACTAGATTACAGTTTAGCACGGTTTTTCATCCGCAGACTGATGAGCAGTCAGAGAGACTTATTCAGATACTTGAGGACATGCTCAGAGCTTGTGTGCTTCAATTTGTAGGGTCATGGGAGGAGTTTTTGCCACTTTAAGAGTTTGCCTACAATAATAGCTATCAGACCAGTATTGGGGTGCCACCATTTGAAGCGCTATACGGGAGACCCTACAGATTACCAGCTTGCTGGGCAGAGCCCGATGATGTAGCTGTTGTTGGCGCGTGCTTATTTATTTTATTATTATCTAATAATTCGCGTCACACTAGATAAGAACTACACTTGGTCGCGTTGTGGATGTGTAGTGACGAGAGTGTAAGACGTCGCGGTGTGCGCGTAATGCGAGCGTACGGGGTAGTTTGGGATTTAAATGTCAAATCACAAATCACATCACATCACTCATCAAATCACCATACTCACACTCATACCTCACTTTCTCTCTCCTCTCTCATTTAAACCAAAAACAAATCTCCCTTCACTCTCTCTCTACCCGAGCTCTCTTTTCTCTCAATCATTTTTCTTATTCTCTTCCAACTCCCCACCACCAAGTTCTTCATCAATCTCTCAACTCGGCCTTACATCTCTCGGCGGTGCTCTCTCCTGTCGATGGCGCTCGCGACGATATTGGAATCGAGGTGAGTGTGTTGATTTTTATTTGCTTTTTAGTGGAGAAATTAAGATTTTAATGGTGTTGGTGTTGGTGTTGATGTGGGTGATGTTGTTGTTGTTGTTGTTGTTGTTGTTGTTGTTGTTGTTGTTGGTGATGTTGTTGGTGTTGATGTGAGTGATGTTGTTGGTGTTGCGATGCAGGGGGGGCCTCGGCTACCCTCCTCCTCCCCCAAAGAAGGTGGGCTCTGTCCGTCTCCGCCCCAAACGGGTCGGGCTGCCCATGGGTCGAGCTAGCTCGGACCTGAGTGGCCCCAGCTTGGCCGAACCGGGCCCAGCTGGACTAGGCCCAGTTCAAGCCCAACCCACCCCTAAATAAAATTAAATTAATTAAAAATAATTAAAAAAATAAATAAAATATAGTTTTAAATAAAATAAATTTCAGAAAATATGAAAAATAGCTAGAATTTTTTAAAAAAAAATCAAGAAAAATATAAAAAATGGGAAAAAGATAGAAAAGTAATTTTCAAGGCTTTTTTGGGTGTTTAGCACCTCGGTATAACCCAAAAATGTGCTAAAAAACTAAAATTTTTGGAATAAAATTTTAAAATTTTGGTCACACATTATAAATTCACTTAATATGACTCAAAAATAATTGAAGTGGTATGATTAGACACCAGGGACTTAGGAGACCATAGTCGAGTGTCGGATGCGCATCTCGAGACGTGAGCGAGACAGTTCGGAGGAATATTTGCGATTACTTGAGGTAAGTAAACCAACCAAAAAATCAATTTAGAATTTACTTATCTCTTTTGAAATTCATTTATTTCTCTATTACTTTTCACCAGTTCGACTTGCATCGCGTGTGTCTGTGCGTGGTTGAAGTAACGGTATGACCCATTTTCGGCTCTCTTGAAATTCATTTATTTCTCTAATACTTTTCGCCAATTCGGCTTGCATGTTTACTATATTCCCGCGTGTGTCTGTGTATGGTCGAAGTGATGGTATGACCCATTTCCGGCTCTCTCGTAGATGACGATCCTATTGTTGCTACGGTGTTGGTCATACCTTATACTACGCGTATGATTCCTCTCCGCGAGTCGATGATCTCGAGAGTAGGTTGACGTGAGGCTCGCCTCCGTCACAGAGTTCTTCTCATTTGAGGCATTGGACGAAAATCTACCTTCCGACCAACAGAGTTCCTCATTTCTACCGTGAAGAGGGGGCGTAGATTTCCTCACCCCCAAGGCCTTCCCGGTTTAGTATTTGCGTCTCAGGGCTCGACAGCTATACACCACACTCGCGTTCCATATTCTTGATTATCTCACGACTTATATTCATGCTTTACATTCCCGTTCATTTACTTTATATGCATGATTTGTAGCTGTTTTCTTGAATTTCTTGTGAATTTCATTGGGATTTACTCACTAGAACTTGTCATTATTTTTATGGCAAGTTGCAGATCGATGACGAACCGGGGAAAGGCGGTGTTTGACGACTACCTCTGATCTAGAGCACTTCCACTAGCTTCACTCGTAGGTGTTTGTACTTATATATATGTTGTTTTTTAGATCATTTTGGGAGACTTATTACATGATACGTGTATATTGACACTTGTTACACCTTTTGTCACCTTTATTGATATACATGGTATCATTTTGCCGAGTTTCCACCCTATAGGTTGTTAATTAATGCAAAACTTGTTTTTATTATTTATTTGCATATTATTAAGACTTTCACTATTAAAAATAACCTAAAAAGAATCAAAATAAACAAGTTAAGTTGTAAAACTTCTCAACTTAGTATATTTCAACAAAATAATCTTCTAAACAACGAAATTGACTAAGTTGAATTACTAGATGGTTATTTCGCGGACCATTATGGATAGGTGTGCAAGTGACATGGCATGACCTGGTGACGTGGCAATGCCCGATTTGCCTCGAAATTTGGGGCCGACACACGATGAGTCAATTACAGTTGTCTATCTTTACATTCTGCATATTTGCTTTAACAATGTTTCTTGTATTTCCTTACTTTATTATGCGAATGCTCAGAGGGATCCCTTGAGATTTTACTCACTGGACTCGTCATCTGTTTTTTGTGATAATTGAATGCAGATCCTAGTACTAGTAGGGGCAAGGGGATCCTAGGCGACTACATATGATTGCCCGCCATCAATGACCTACTAGTATGTGTTTATTTTGATATTTTGTACTATTTTGGGTATTGGGAGACTGGAGTAACCTTGTACTTGTATATATACACAAATTTAAAATTTTACTTGGTTTGATGGTACTATCGCATATATACGAACTTAAGAATACTTAAGGAAATAATTCAAGAAAATATGAATAATCAATTAACTATATTGATAACATGCACTTGAACACAATAATCGAGACAAGAGGTGGACGGGCAGGTGCCGGACACGTGTAGCGGAGCCCACCGGGCGAGGAGTAAATGACACGACGACGCCCCGGGGCGGCCTCGGGACGCAGGGCCGCCACAGGAGGCCGCTTCTCTTGGGCCCCTTTCGCCTCTCTCTAACCGCCTCTCTCCGGCCGCCTCTCTCCGGCCCATCTCGTCTCTCTCCCTCTCTCCAGCCGCCCTCCTGCCTCTCGCCTTATCTCCAGTCGTCGCGCTCGTCTCATCTCCAGCCGCCTCGCTCGTCGAATCTCCTCACTAGTACCACCATCACTTCGGTTGTGGTATTATTAACGTATGCAAGGTTTTTTTTTGTAAATTTCAGATCTATTATTTTAGATTTTCTTTGTTTTTTTTGTTGTATTAATTAGTTTGTTGTTGAATAAATTTGTTTTAATTTTTAAAGTTTGTTATTGTTTTGGATTTGTTATTGTTTTGTTGACTCTTTTTGTTGAAGTTGTTTGAAAACATCACTGTTTTCATTTTAAAAATAATATTATTTTTTTAAAATGTTTTTTTTTTGTCAACCGATCAGAAAATAGCGACGGGACCCCGTCGCTAATCCGTCGCTATTTCTTACACCCGTCACTATACCGAAATAGCGACGGGCTTTGAGTCGTACAGTTGAACAAAACATAAAAATATTTCTTCCTTATAGGTTGATTCCCAATAGCACAAGTACACAATCCTTGGAAAAAACATTCATTAAAAAACTTCTCGGGAAAGAGACAAAATGAATTAAACAAGAGTAATTTTTGGAGATATATCATCTGTCATAAAACATTGTAGTAGATCGACAATTATATACAAGTATTATTATAGTGTCAAGCGCCTCTTTTACCCCCATTAAATACTTCCCGAAAAGTTATCCAAATAAATCTAAGAGTCCATAATGAGAATGTGAACATTCATATGTATACTAGTTTCGTAACGTCCTCCGCACGTGCTACGCATACACTACATAATCATCAAATCTAAAATAAAACTAAGAAATATTTATAAAATTTAATGTTTTTTATAAATTAAAGTAACTATATCACACATGAAAATGTATTATTACATTCTAATAGTTAAATGATTAAGTAAATAGATGTAAATTAAAAGAACAGTTTATAATAATCATTTGTGAGTAACTCACATAAGTAAATTATACCTATTTAAGTTTTTATAATAATTAAATTTTATAATACTTATCTATTTAAGATTTATGAAAGTTAAAGTACATAAATTTATAAAGTGTTGATAATACAAAATTTTAAGAAGAAAATTAGAACATGAAATTAGTTCAAGAGATTTATACAACCACAATCATCCTAGAAATGTACGTAAATGAGACATATTTTGATGTATTCTTCATCAAGATTTTATGAAGAGAGGTAGGATGTAGGAATAAAAGAAAAGTTTTTCTTGACACTCAGCTCACGAATTTCATGCAAACATAGCAAATAAGTTGCACACCTCTCCAGCTAATTTGCAATTTAAAATTGATATGTGGGCCCCACTGATATCAATTGGCACAATAAGACAAGAAAAAAATTATGATTTGTGAAGCAGGATGCTAAATAATTAAATAGAAAGAACTAAGGAGATGACGAAGTTTGCATTGAATGGAACGAAACGAGTAATATAGATCTTTCCACACGGTCCATATTGGCTCTTTTATTATAGTAGTATATATATATAGAAACACCCATATATATATTGTTGCAAAATACTACCTCCAAAACCATTCTCTCCATTGTTTTCTCGAATAAGGCCAATTAATGCTTCTTAAGAATGGTTTCATTTCATCAATCCAAGACCTCGTGAACAAACCATTCTCATCATCAACATAAGGCTCGTAACTTCTGAAGATGGGATCAGATTCATATAATTCTTCAACCAACATGGATTCATAATTTCTTTTGTTGAAGAGAGCGGCCTCTCCATTAAAACTACTGTAATACCGGGCCTCTTGCCTTTCTTTCACTAATTTCATCATGGATGTATGTACAATCTGCAGACATGTACCAAACAGAACCAACACAAAATATAACTCAATCATAATTCTTTAGAGAAGGTTATCTTTTTATTAATTTATTTAATCAATTAATTACAAGATGAGCAACCAACACTCGCTCCCAAGAACAATTTCAAGTTTACTATAATAAAAAGTTTAGACCTTTAGTTGATATTTAGTATGTAGTAAAATAGTTCATATCCATTATTAATTCAAAAAGTTATGAGCCCAATGTGGTTAGAAGGCTCACTTAAGCTCTAAAATACCGCGAGCTTGTAATTAAGGAAAAAAAAGGGTAAATAGACTAAAGTGCATATTATGCTTTACCTTAACAATAAACTCATTATTGTCAAAGCATCTCTGGTGAGATGGTAAAAGGCAAGGTTTGAAAAGGTCGTGAGTTCAACTAAAAAAAAACTTATTATTTACTCTTTATAACTTGTTAAGTACTTCGTTAGACTTATTAATTAAATGATAATCCATGTACTAAGGCTATATAACTAAGGCACTAACCTCTGCCAAACGACGTTGTCCCTCTTGAAGATGATAATTGGTAGCAGTGGGATTAGTAGAAGTAACAATTGGAGGATGAAGAGTAGCACTATTGTTAAAATCCGGCAAATAAAGCTGTTCTGACAAGGGGCCTAATGCATCTTCAATTGTTGTAGGAGTAGCACTATTGGAAAAACTCTCCAAAAATTGATGATACTCTGGTGAGGATGGGGGGATGCAGTTCTCTTCTTGTACTAACGTTGCTTCCCTTGTGCTAAAAGTACTAGTTTCAGATTCCGAGACTCGTCGACGTTTGATCTTGAAGTTCAACGATGGCGCAGCTTCGAGGGTAGACGAAGGAATGGCTGATGATAATTTATTAAGAGGAAGCGTTATCTTTTTCTTCTTTGTGGTCAAAGCCGCTCTCTTCTTCCTCTTTGGCATTCTCTTGTTTTCGATTTCATGTATATCTTAGATTGTTCGTTTAATTTAAACTAAAGAACGTACGAAAGACATAATTTCTAATTGGAGAGAGAGAGAGAACAAGATTTCTAAATATTATGATCGTACGCCCCTAGAATTTAACTTCTATTAGAATAATGTAAGGATATATACTACTTCTATTTTTTTTGGGCATCGAAAGAATTTAATTCCTATTTTTTGTTTTTCTCTGTTTTCTCCTTTTTTCTTTTTTCTTTTTTGATCAGATCAGTCTTGTATTTGTTGGAATACAAAAAAGAAAAAAAAAGTAAAAAAATAGTTCTAAAAAAAGTATAAAAAAATATTAGGCCCGATAATTCATATTAGGGATGCAAATGGGTAGGGTAGGGGATGGGGACCTCATTCTCATACCCATACCCAGTAAAAAATTAATCACCCATGCTCATACCCATACCCATCTAGGGATAAATTCTCATACTCATCCCCATACCCATCAAATCCCCTTGGGTATGAGGAATCCCCATGGTAAAATGGTTTACCCATTTCATTCCCCATTGGAGATTCCCGCGGAGATTTTCATGGAGATTTTTGCGGGGATAAGGAATCCTGCGAAAATTTAAATTTTTCCCCATTCCATTCCCCATTGAGGATTCTCAAAAAAAAAAAAAAAATTATAACAAATAAGATGTCAAATATACATACATAACAACACAATTATTGAAATTCTGATAAAAAAAAAAATCAACATATCAGCAATAAAAATTTCAACTACTAATTGCTAATACTTATAATTAAGTTTCTACAAAATCATTGGCATACGCAAAACGAAAAGTTCAAATTCAAAATATTCCTTAAAATCACTATCTCTTAAAACTACCAAGTCATCAACTTTTTTTCAGTACTTTTGATCCTAAAATTCTAAAAGATAAATATATTTGCAAACAATTCAAAACAAAACATATACTTATTAATTACCCAAATAAATTAAAATTATAAATTTCATTAAGAGATTTTTTGTTATATGTATAAGTGTTTCAGAGTGAAAACTATGTAATATAATGTAATATTTATATATAAATATTATATGGTATATATATACATAATAAATATCATAGTGTATAAATTGATATATGGGGATCCACATGGGTAGATGGGTATCCTCATGGGGATTACTCGCGGGTATCCCTGTGGAGATTACCCTTAAGGATCCTCGTGGGGATTACTCGTGGAGATCCCCGTGGGGATATTTTATTACTCATATCCGTACTCATACACGTGTGGGTATGAAATTTTGTACTCATCCCCACTCCCATCCCCATTTAAAATCTTCATACATGTACCGTTAGAGTAAATCTCAATCACCCTTAAATATTTCCCTACCCATTTGCATCCCTAGTTCAAATAGTATTAGTCTCCTTTTTATTTTTGGAAAAAGCTAGGCGTACATTACCAAATGCACATCAGAACACACATCTCATTCTGACGTGCGTGCAATGTTCTTCGGGATGCGTGTGAATTGCACGCTGAGGTACATCGCACGCACATCAGAACGCGATTATGATGTACGCCTAGCAGTGCCCTTTATTTTTTGGTTTCCCATAAGGTATTCGGTGCCAATTGCGCCGACTCCATGCTCATGTATTTTCCAGCCACCCTTACCAACCCAATTTACTCCAACGATGAGGCACTGACCCAGTCGGATGTCGTGCAATACACGTGTATTGCCGAGAAATTTATAATATTTCTAAAGTAGCTAGTTAATTTTTCCTATCTACATAAAACCCTTTTGAACTTCAAGTTCTCTCCACAAATTAAAGTCTTACCTCTCTAAATACATAAAAACTGGGGTACAGAAACGCGCACATCCTCTACAAATGGAATGGTCTTCCACACTTTCAATTTTATAGGGGTGGCTTCATCTGCAGAGCACAAATTAAGCCTTTATTAGTCTGATAGTTAGTGATGTTGGGACTGATTTTAAAGAAACAGTCTCACCTTCCATCTTTGAGTCCTTTACACAAATGGCGGCATAGTGAGAACCTACTACTTCGAAGAGTGCAAATCTCCAGTTATTTGTGTGATGTATGGAGGCATCAATAGCTTCGACAACTACGTGGGATGCCTGGAGAAAACAAACTTGTGCAGTTAACAATCACGTGCAATCGGCAATTGTCGAGTGACTTGCATATGATAAGACAGTGGCAAACAATACTATTTACTCATTAAGCAAGACCAAGGAATTGGATGAGAATAAGCATAGTACTATACAAGGAAACTATGGTATATACATTCGTTGGATAGTTGAAGGCGAGACAAACTCGTGACCTCAATGCGTGTGCATGTGCCATTCCATTGAAGGGTTGCAATCCTCACATAGGGCATTTGATATATAAATCATTCGCTTAATCCTCAGACAAGAAGAATTCTAGAAAGTAAAACGAGAACATTATCTATATGCCATGTGTTCAATTGTGACAATGCCCTTTTTTTCAGGTTACGAGATCCTTTACCTTCTACATGGTAAAGATTCTTGTACTGGCTTATTGCCATGTAAGGAGGATAATGAAGGTCGTAGTCTACCAAAAAGTGTTACAATAGGGGTTAATTTCACAGATGGTCACCCAACTTTATAGTTTGTAACACTTTGGTCACTAAACTCACGTTTGTCTCAAATATATCACTCAACTTTATAAAAAGTTTCACAAAAATCACTGTAGCCATTCTTTGATCAAAAATCCGGCGACCCTGCTTATGTGGCGCCACGTGGGATTTCGTTGGAGGTCACTAAACTTTGTGAGTGATGACGTGACGAATTACCAAAGTGTTGAATTGATATTTATTGGCGCGCCACATAAGCGGGTCGCCGGATTTTTCGTCAAAGAATGGCTACGTGATTTTTGTGAAACCTTTTATAAAGTTGAGTGATATATTTGATACAAACGTGAGTTTAGTGACCAAAGTGTTGCAAACTATAAAGTTGGGTGACCATCTCGTGAAATTAACCCGTTACAATAGCATATGTTAGTGCAGACTAAGTAAATGTACCTTAGAGACGAAAGCCCCAGATCCTTGCTCCTTGGAATTACTGGTAGCTATGAACTTAATGTTGAAGCCCTTGAAAGGTGCAGCTGCGATGCCACGTCCTAAGGCTTTCACATATGCTTCCTGAAAGAAGATGAATGTTACTAAGTTGCAGAAAACTTGGAGCAACTAAACAGAATTCTCTATACTTTTAAACAAGTTTTTGACAAAATAGAACAGTCAATTAACCAGATATAAGCCATGTACTCAGTATACAAAATGTTTCCTAAGGAAGGGCAGTAACAAATATAGCTCCAACTCCAAGTATCATTCCTTCCCATAGAAACTTGCTTGTGTATGTCAATATTCTTGTTCCTAACAGCATTGTTTTATTAAATATTTGTACCTCACCTTTACGGGCGGTACTTTTCAATTTTTCCATGGATTTTTTTAATGAATCTTTTTAAGCCATTTTTTTTAATGAATTAAGCTCTTGAAGTTTAAATCATATAATAATTGTTTTTAAGCCATTTTTTTTAATGAATTAAGCTCTTGAAGTTTAAATCATATAATAATTGCTCGTAATAGGTTTTATATTTGATACTAAGTAAAATTATTCTGTCAGGATGCAGAACAGGGGAATGGACAATGATATTTTGACATACTTTGGGTACATACAATGGATACACAATGGTGTAGATTTTATTGGGATATGTGTCGCACATATCCCAATGAAATTTACACAATTTTGTATCCAATGTATGTACCTAAAGTATGTCAAAATATCATTTTCCTATTGGAAATAAGGGAGCTGAATGTGCAAGAAGGCAGCAATCACAACTGGAGCCAGCAACTCCTTTTAAGAAAGATGGCTTTATTCCATCCAAAAACAAGGTTAACGAATGCACATTGCGATCTTTAGCTGATCCATTGCTATATATATTTACAAAGCATGAAAGAACATGTAACAAAACTCTGCAAAAGTTAACCATTACTTGCATTCAAAGCCTTACCTTGAGTGTCCATAGCTTATTTAACTCTTGCTTTTGTATTTCAGGATCTGAAATAGCGCATATGTATTCTACTTCATCAGATGAGAAGTAACGCCGAGTAAAAGATAACAAGTTGCTTTTCAAAGTCCTTTGCTTTTCTTCCACATCAATTCCTATCTACAATTAGAAAGGTGAGTCACTTCCAAGTAAAATGGTAGATTACCAGTTTTGTAAGACAATGAGAAAAAAAAAATGTCATATTGCAATGAGATATTTGCATTGCCATGAGAAGGGGGATTGATTCGCACTGGCACATCTAGAGTGACACCACAAGCTATCAGAGATGATGAATGTGAGATGTTGAAATGCAATGATGGTGGATTCCAATTCTCATCAGGCTGCCATTCTACCTGTTACTTAAAACATAAATTTAAAAATGCATATAAGAATCCAGTAAACCAACGCTTGCTATAAAGGAGCAATAAAAGAAAGAGAGACAACAACGCTGACGACGTTCGTACACTGTTGGGGAGTAATTCCACCAAAAAGAGGGGTATGCAAACTGACCTCTGGCTTCCCATATTGATTCTTCCTGAACATCAATGACTTTGGAGCTACATGAGAGTTTGTATCTGATCTAATACAGAAAATATAGGTATTAAAAACAGATCAAAGAAAAACCATATTATATACAGATTCACATAAAAAGAAGAAAAATAAAAAATAAAAACAGATCAAAGAAAAACCATATTATATACATATTATATACATATTATATACATATTATATACATATTATATACAGATTAATCTAGAGACTAGTAACATTTTCCCACATCACTTTAGTTTGAATATATATTTTTTATAAGAATTTGGTTCAACGTGAAAAAAACAACCATCCTCATATATGATCAGAATTGCAGATGTCATTACTGACTGACTGATTAATGCTCCGGCTTTTTACTTAAAATGCGCTTTACTTAATTAATAGACATATTACAATTACTGGCATAGACTTCAGTTTTTAACACCTACATAGATACTCATCAGCACTCCATTGATATTTGCTTGAATGAATTTCACCTCATAAATCCCAAATCTGCATGTATTCTTTCTTGGTGTATTACAACAACATAAACATAGCCTCAGTCCTAAATTAATGGGTCGGCTACATGGATCAAACTCTTCCATTGTGCTCGATTAAGTGCTCTTGGTGTATTTCCAATGGTGTATAATTTGTAAAACAGAAATCTGTGTAAAACGACATAAGAGTGCTAATTTCTTCCCACTCTTGATTGTCGAAGATACAAGAGCACAAACAATACAGACTACGCATGAAATATGAAAGTTTGAGAACCATATATCCCTTTGAAACATGTTTTGGCAAAATAGCATCTGATTTTAAACAAATGACCAGGCTCTTAGACGGGAAAAAAGAAGAAGCAAATGACGAGATTTCCCCAATTTTTTAATGCAAAAAAGACGAAAAAGTAAATAACCAGATTGCCAATTTCAACAAAATTGAAGCTTTGTACATGATACAACCGTATGTCATCCGTTTGTGCCTACTGCCTCTACCAGCTGGGGACTATCACCATAGTACCATCATTTCATGTGAATTCATGTGAATTCATGTTATAAACATCTTAACCAGTAAAACATGTGATCAAAAAAGAAAAAACATTGCAACATACACAATCATGCAGCCAAAACACACCTAAAAAAGCGTGCAATTTTGAAATAAGAAAAAAAAAAAAAAAAAAAAAAACAAAGTAAGATATGACAAAGTAGAAGTTCCAGAAAAAATACAATATATCGCAACCTACATCTTGAAAGGGTAGTGCGCACCAGAGCACGAGCCAAGAGGGCCCCCTTTTGCAGATCGTTTCCTTTCATGCTTAAGATATTTTCTCTTTCACATGGTGAAAGAATTTCCCGATACTGGTTTAGGAGTGCTTGGTCCTTCACTTCATCGGGCAGTATGTACCAAAAATGGGTCTCCCTATGCGTGCAGAAATATTTTAGACTTCTCTAAAATAAATCGTATTAAGAGCTACTGAAATATCTTTGTCCATTATACGCATGAGAAGCTAACAAACTAAAATTGGAATGGAAATATAACTAAAACACAAAACCATCAACAAAATATACCTATGAGACAGAAGAGCTATAGGTACCGAATGAGATGACAAAGAACTGAACAACTTGCTTGTCAGACGAGGAATCGGCATAGGGCAACTCCTTTTACAGAGAAAAGAGAGCATGTAGCATCTAGGAACAAATTTGATCATTCCACTTGAGCAAGTAACATGCAACTGTTGAAAAATTAATTTCTTCAATCACAAAGAGAATAAATGAAGTAAATAAGAGCTCCCTTCTTAGGAGCCGATGTTCCTAATTCATTCTTCCCCGTGTAAAAGGTTGAATCGTCTTCCGCAATTACAAGTACGAAAAAAACTGGCTTTTCAACAAAATTTGAAGGGGAATATAAAGGAAAAATCATAAAACAATATTTTGAGCTCAATCATTACTACATTTGCATAAATCCTCAAATCCGATATCACCCTTTCATTATAACAAACTAATTTGCATAAATTTTCAACTAAATTTAAAGAGAAAAAACAAAATAGAACACCAATTAGATTGTTCATCAAGAATATATCATTTTAAAAACAAGTAATTGAGGAAAAAAGTCCTAAAAAAAATCTACACATCAACAACCCTAGCCTTCAACAACCAAAAGCGGCCCGCCGCAATCTATGTAGAGATTACATCGGTGCAATTTCGCCTCTCACCTCTCCTTTTCAATTTGTTTCTTCTCTTTCTCCCTTTCGGTTCGTTATGAACAAAATAACTCCTAAACTCGAATACCCTATCCTTTTCATTGGTACATGTAAAAGGAAAAAAAAAATCCCCAAATAAAGAAGAATACGTCTATGGTATGCAAAAGTTGATCGAATGAAACCCAATTCAAATCAAATATCAACTAAAAAAAACTAATCTATCAAATAAGGTTGTGAGAAGCTCACCGTAATCTTCATTTAGGAATACGCGATGTTTGCTTCCATCTTCATTTAGGAGTACTACTTACTCAAGGGGATGTCGCAGTGTTTTATCGGACGGGCTATTCTGCTGAGTGAATCGACAACTCTGGCTTTGGCAACGCAAGGAAACCCAGTCCTCGCGAGTTCATGGGCTTGGGTAGGGTACGATGCTACTATGGTTTGGGTTCAACCTAGTTGATTCCACGACATACGATTTGACAGCCTTGTTTGGTTAGAGGTGGAGTTAACTTATTTGACATAATTTGGAGGGAGTTGAAATTAATCTTATTTAGTTGTCCAACTTTCTTATAAGTTATCTCTTAATTCACACCCCAAGAGTGTGAGATATATCCCCGCCTCCGAATGAGTTATCTCCCAAAAAGATAATGACAAGTTGCCCCTCATAAATCTCAATTTATTTGTTGCCCGCATCCCTCTCTCATCTTAATATGTTTTATTCTTTTTTTTTTTTTAACCCTAAACATATTTTATTCTTTTTAGAAGAACTCAAATGCTTGCTTATTAATCTATGAATATAAAATACGGTTTGCCTCGGAGTTTGGGGTCGTCACGGTTGGTATCATAGCCTAGGTTCGAGCGAACTGGGGAAAATGTAATACAACCGAATAAAACTTAACACCAAACATTAGATGTGGAAACCCGAAGATCCCGACTTAGAACTTTAGTTGGGAAGCGAACATGGGACGGGTAGTACCAATGCTTATACGTTATATATTTTGATTTGTAATAGTATATATGCGTATACGAGGCGATACGGATCTTCGGGATTTGCATACGACATGGACGGACGGCCAGGCTCCACCTTCGGAGGATGGTGGACAAACGAGTGGTACTACGCCTATCGCGACCGATCAGAGTGTACTTGATCGGATCGCGGCATACGATCGACAGTTCGAGCAGATGATGGCCTTGCTCCATGCTCAGACAGCGGTTATCGCGACGCTTACCGCCGCCATCACACCAAGCGTCACCGATAAATGCTGCCGCGCGATTGTTCTCGGGTACGCCGATTCTGCGATTATAGCGAACAACCACACCGACTACGCTTTTAGAGACTCGTCGAGGCTATCACACCGCATCTACACACACAAAGGTGACACCGACACGCACCCCACAGGAGACCACATTCGAGACTTTTACAATCGAAAGGCTAAGGCCGACAAGGGAGTTTGAGAGATTTCAATAAGGGATATTTCACTTGAGGCGGAGACCCGAGAGGCAAACTGCGAGATGGCTTCTTGCACACGAGAAATTACATAATCTTCGAGGATTCACGACGGTATTCGCGCCGAGATATCTGGATACATGCTCCGAGAGAGGCCGAGATTGGTGGACCGCTCATACCTGAGACTCATGGAGAGCCGACTACTTTGAGTCGGTTTCATTCAGACAGTCTTTTATGAACAGTATATATCGAGGGAGATACAAGATTACGTACGAGACATGAGTTTTTGTGTCTTAGGCGGGTAATCGATGGTCCAAAGATGGAGAGGTTTCACTATCTATTGCATTCGTTGGGGATTTGACTTCTACGTGATCGCAATCGTGTTCACTACTTTGGAGTTGGGCTTAGAGATGAGATCGCGAGCGCGATAGTATCGGGCGAGCTCGTACACTACGAGATCTACGAGAGGGCCCTAGCCCAAAACATATCTTATTTTTCGTGTCGCGATGCCCACGCCACAGTTAGATCGGGGTCGTCCCAAAGAAGAGCACCGGTGTCGACAAGAAAGGGAAAATGATCATCGATCACAGGGATAGAAGAGGACGTGCCAGCCCGGACATGATGATGATCACCGGGCGATCACTTCTCATGTGTGATAGTACTGCACACAAGATCAAACGGTGTCGGTGGTTGTTATGCACCATGGCGGGACGAGATCGACCCAGGGATCGGGGAGGTAGGGACCAAGGACGGTATGGTCGAGTCGGGGCGAGGTCGGACAGAGGTCGGGGCTGGGGGCCGGGACACAAGCATCTTACTTGTTTCAAATGCGACGACTGGACATATTAAGAAAGAATGTTTGATGGCTTTAGTAGCACCGATTGCAGGCACCACCGGTTCGGCCGGGGAGCGGGTGCACGCCAGTAGCGACAAATGCATCAGCGAGGCCACCCAGACATTTCGTCGAGGGTATGATTTCGATTTGCAATCGTTTTATGCATACTCTTATTGATTTTGGTTCCACAAGATCATTTATTTACGGACGTATGGTTGATGAGTTAGGGTTAACACCGATTATAGTTAGTACACTCCGATTCTCAAGACCGCAGTACAGGGAGAAGGTTAACCTAACATGATTTATGAGGTTGCACGATAGAGATCTCCTGGACACCAACTCCCTATCAACCTATGCGTTCTAGAGTTCTTAGAGTTCGATGCACTTTTGGGCATGGGTAGCTAGCGCGTCATATCACGCCTGGTCGATTGCTTCCATAAGATTGTGACTTTTCGGATCCCCGACATACCAAAGTTCACTTTCACATGCGATGCGAGTATACTACCGACCACTAGGGGTAGATTGGCTACGACCTTAGAGATGGAATTGTTTACGGGAATAGTAGAGTCAACCGAGACCCCAGAGGTTAAACTTGAGGATGTCTCGGTTGTCGGTGAGTTTCCGATGTCTTTCCTGAGGATCTACCAGGATTGCCCCCACACGAGAGAGATTGAGTTCGTTATTGAGCTAGTGTCGGGCACGAACCGAGATAGCGACCGTGCACCGAATGTAACGGAAGGAGCGGGGAGGAGTTAAAGACTCAATGGAAGACTTAGAGAATAAGAGGTTTATCCACCCGAACACATCACCATGGGAACACCCCAGGTCATGTTCGTTAAGAAGAAGGATAGTAGCTTGAGGATGTACATTGACTATAGGAAGTTGAACCAGTGTGATGATGCGAAATCGTTACCTTTTGCCAAGATCCACGATTTGTTTGACCAATTGGCGAGCCGTGTCTTCTCTAAGATCGACTTAAGATCGGTTATCATCAGCTCATGATTCGAGATGAAGACATACCTAAGACTGCATTCAACACCAGATATGGGTTATTTAAGTTCACAGTGATGCAGTTCGGACTAACGAATGCACCGACCATGTTCATGGACTTGATGCACAGAGTATTGAAGTCGTACTTGGATAAATTCGTCATAGTCTTCATTGACGACATATTGATCTACGGAAGACTCGCAAAGATCACGAGCAACATCTCGGTAGATATTGATGACGCCGAGAGAACATAAATCGTATGCTAAATTCACTAAGTGCGAGTTTTGGTTGTCATAAGTCAAATTCTTAGGACACGTGATCGTGTGAGAGGTATATCGGTGGATCCTGAGTAAAATCCATTGGTTTGGGTTCAACCTAGTTGATTCCACGACATACGATTTGACAAATTGTTTGGTTAGAGGTGGAGTTAACTTATTTGACATAATTTGGAGGGAAGTTGAAATTAATCTTATTTAGTTGTCCAACTTTCTTATAAGTTATCTCTTAATTCACACCCCAAGAGTGTGAGATATATCCCCCCTCTGAATGAGCTATCTCCCAAAAAGATAATGACAAGTTGCCCCTCATAAATCTCAATTTATTTGTTGCCCGCATCCCTCTCTCATCTTAATATGTTTTATTCTTTTTTTTTTAACCCTAAACATATTTTATTCTTTTTAGAAGAACTCAAATGCTTGCTATTAATCTATGAATATAAAGATTAAATAAATAACTATTGATGCGTTGACATTTTAGTTCATATCTACTTTGAATAAGAATTGTTGTTTAATTTTTTCTTTAAATTAGGAATTAGTTAGGATTTGATATTTATCTCCTTCTTTAGATGAACTTTGACTTGTTATGAGTTGTTAGATGACTTATTCTTAATATCAGAAACAGAGGTAACTCTCTCTCAATTTCTTTTCAAAACAACTTTTATCTTTATTAACAATAACTCATAAAAGAAAGTACTTTAAAAAAAAAGTATTTTTCAAGTAAGAGAAGTATTTTTAAAAATTATCATTATTTGTATTTTATTATGTTTATTATTAATAATTATTAAAATATTATTTCAAGAAATTATAGAAATATTTATAATTATTTAAAGTTTTTTAATATTTTTCTAAATAATTTATATGTTTGTTATTTAGTTCAAGTTTTTTTATTTATGAGTAATTAAATAAATAGGATGTAGTGCATGTGGTGAAAATAATAATGCATTTGTTTTCATCTTAAAAAAATATGTTTGAAGGGTATTTATGTCAATTCTCATTTTTTACTGTTTTCTCTGTAAGTTCAAAATTGAACCAAATGTGAAATATGAACTTACATTGTGAGTTAACATCAGGGAGTTATCTCCGCTCACACTGTAAGTTGGCAAAAACGAACCAAATGAGGCCATATAGTGAAAAGGAAGCACTTACCAATATGAGGAGGACGTGTTTTTCCCCTAGTAAGGTTTTTTTCTTTTTTACTTTATTCACGTAAGGAAACACGTTGTTTCCCATCTAATTCATTTTATTTTTGGCTAATAATAAATAAATTCACGTTCTTATAAAAAAAAATAACTCACGTTTAAGCATTGTCAGGTTCTGTATCAACCAGTTTTTTTACAGTAAAAATACCTTAGCTAGCTTCTCTATCCCAATAAAACTTCACTCTTCGGTCTCAATGTTATCCTCACTTAAATTTGTGAGAAATTTTCCTATCAAAAAAAAATTTGTATTGACTGACATAATAAATTGGTAAAATAAAAAAAAATATTGAGCTCTCTCAAAAATATTAACTTAAACGAAAAAAGCAAAAAAAAAAATAGCGAACATAAAAAATGATCAATTATTTAGCAAAAAAAAAAAGAAATATGATCGATTAACCTATAAAAAAATTGAGTCTGACAATTAAACTCTTGCATATTCTCATTCCATTTATGGGACTCGATTTGAGTGGTAAGCAACTCTAAATCAAGTTGCTTATCACTCAAATCAGTCGATTGTTGGTATGTCGCTCATTTTCCACAGTTGAGTTTCACACCTAAAGTTATATGAAAAAAAAAAACTTTCAAAGGTTTAAAGAAAAAAAAAACCTTAAATAGTGCATTGAATAACTAGCATTATAATTTTTGTTAAAATATAAATAAGTATCAATGAACTCAAAAAAAAGCATCAAACTTTTAATTTATTAAAGTAAAAATAAAATAATGTTTGTTTATTTAATCATGAAATAAAATAATGTTTATAAGATCAGCCAACCATTATCTTCCATTGACCAACTGTCTTCTTCATATTTTCTACCTCTTCATGTCTATTCCAAACACCTAAAACTTAAATTGTCATATAGTTCCCATTTAATTTTAGACTCTTGACATTTAGTGACCCGTCAATGTCTCATAATTTGGTCATGGCCCAGACTGCCAAGTCTGCGCATGCGCAATATAACAACTTCTCACACATTTTAAGTCACGCATAAGCACTTGATGTGCAATTTTCAGATGCATGGGTTACGTATCTTGATGTGCATCAAAAGGCTATCAAGCGAGTATGTTAATTAAGAGTTGAATGTGTCATATTTTTTAATGTAATATTATTTCACATTGGCATAGTGCGACGAAGACTAAAGAGTCCTTTTCCTTCGTAGTCAAGACGTTGTAGGATTGGTTGACTGACTTAAATCAAACAAACTTTCTTCCCCTCCTGGGTTGTTACTCTCCTGCGAAAGGTTGTTGTCCTCCTTTGTGGAGTTGTTGCTCCACTTATGAGAATGTTGTTCCAAGCTTAAAAACTTATATTGTATGTTATCTTGTTGTAATAGCTTGTTGGACCCATTTTTGAATGTTTGGAACATCAATGCAACAAAGTTGACAAAAAAAAAAAAACTTCCTTCTCATCCTAAACTAATAAATTGAAGATAGATGAAAAAGTATCAAGGTCTTTTGAAGTAAAACCTATACAACTGTGAGTTGAAGGTGACAAAGTTGAAGACAATATCGATACTAATGGGATCCACAGACCCACAAGCCACAAACATAAGCGTGGGCAGCAAAGAATGGATAGATGAAAAGGTTATGTTAAAATTAAAGATAATCGATGGACCAGAATCCACGCCATATACAGGATATAAAGCTTCAAAATTGATCATATATTTTAAGGATAAGTTATCATATCCTAGAAAAGACATGCATAAATGGCATATACTTATTGGTATCCGTTAGATACGCCTCAAAAAACATGCGCACCAGAAATCAAGAACCGTCAAACAAATAGGTGTTTTTTGTGCGTGTCTTTCCTATGTATGTTACAAAAGCATTTCCCATATATATATTGATAAACATGCCTTAGCATTTTATTTCAAATCTTTAGCCAATACAATTGATAGAAACGAGGGTACATCACACCACTCGATTCGATCAGACATAAAACTCGCTTCCCTAACGATAGTGTAGGCAGCTACATTCGCCGATCTACGAACAAAAGACACTCTATAGGATCCTAGCTCTTTTAACAACTCCAAACAGTCTTCAACAATAGCACCAAAATAAGAATTATCTCCACCCTTGCCCTTTAACGCATGAACGAACAAAAAAGAATCTGATTCCACATTAACATTCACATCTCCTCTATCCTTCAGCCAAGCCAAACCTTCCCTGACACCCATCGCCTCTGCCACCCTAGGCTCATAGACCTTTCCCATATTCCAGCCAATGTCACTACAAAGGAACCCCCTCATCCCTAATCACAGCTCCATAAGAGCTCACCCCTCCTCAGCGAACACTGTCGCATCAACATTACAGGTAATATATTCCCCCCTCGGTCGCTGCCACTTCGTTGCACCAACCTCCCTGCCCCCAACTGCAACCCCTCCCTTTTTTTCTTGCCATTTTTCATGCTTCCTGATAAGATTTAGACTGTTCGATAATTCGGTAGTGAGGTTATTGATGCCCATTCCATATTAATGAATTAATATTATTCCATAGATTTCATGCTACCATAACCACCACTTCTAACTTCTCCTTAGATGCATTCTCAAAGATATCCCCTAGACATCCCCCAAATGCAAGTTGATGGGCATTGGTTGTGCCTATGCCAATTGCTTCCCAACATTTCCTTGCAATTCCACACCCTACCAAAGCATGAAAAGTATCTTCCTCCTCACATTTGCATACTGCATAGATTACGTCAACGTATACTTTTCAATTCAACAAGTTCACAGGTGTTAGCAAGTAATCAATAGCAACTCTCCAAAGAAAAGTACGCACTTTCGGTGGGATCCCCAAGTTCTATATCCCACTCCAACAATTCACTCTTTGTTGGTGTACAATCCCCATAGCTTCGCCCACACTTGGTTTATACCCACTTTTTACTGTGTACCTCCCAATCGGGTCTCCATTCCTCATCCAAACATCGACACTATAATGGTGACTCAAGGGAATACACTTTATTAGTAACTGGTCCCTGACCTCAAATATGTCATGAATGACATCCCCATTCCAAGCTTTACTCCCCAGCTGAAACAATGAGTCCATTATCACATCTCTCAGCTCCATCGGGCCATACGTTTGAACTCTGCTATTATCTCTGTTCGGTAGCCACAGCTCTTGAAAGACTTTGATCGATCTCCCATCTCCAACTCACCATCTACATTGGCCTAGTAACTAAACCTGTGATTCCATTATGCTCCTCCACACATAGCTTGGGTTCCTCCCTATCTTTGCATCCGCAAACTCGGAGTTTGGGAAATACCGAGCTTTAAGAAGTTTCGCCACTAAAGAGTTTGGGTTTTCAAGTAACCTCCATGTCTGCTTCATTAACATAGCAATGTTGAATTCACGCACTCTTCTCATGCCCAAGCCGCCCAGCTTCTTAGGTACGCACAGTTTTTTCCACTCCCCCACCTTATTCCTCCATGTTTATCAACATCCGAGAGCCACCAAAATTTATTCATCATTGTCTCCAATTGATTCCATAACTTTTTTAGGATGAGGAATACACTCATAACATACGTAGGAATAGATTGAATGACGGACTTCAGGAGTATCTCCTTCCCCGCTCGGGACAACGTTCTACTTTTCCACCCTTGAAGTCTTCTATTAACCTTATCACGTATATAAGAGAATACCTCTTCCCTGTTCCAAGCACTCTTTCACCATCCTAGCTTCCTAGGGAGTAGACTTGAAAAATAAGTAGCTATCATTGGCGAAAAAGATGTGGGAAATTATCGGTGCATTGCAGGCTATTTGACGCCCGTGAATTCTTCCAAGCATTTCTTGCCTTGTAATGGTAGCAAATAATCCTTCGGCACATAGGAGAAACAAGTACGACGAGATAGGGTCACCTTGTCGAAGACCACGCGATGGTATTATAGGTCCCACCTCGTGATTGCCCACCAAGAAAGTGTAACGAACCGAGGATACACACATCATCATGAGATCTACCCACCGTCTAGCAAAGCCCAGCTTAATTATCATCGCCTTCAAAAACGCCCACTCGACTCGATCATAAGCCTTGCTCATATCTATCTTCAATGTCGCATAGCCATCTCTTCCTTGGGTTTTCCTATGCAGCCAGTGATTCACCTTAAAATATGTTATTACATTATCGGTAATAAGTTGTCCGATAAAAACACTTTGACTTTCAGATACAATTGATGGTAAAATAACTTTAAGTCTATTTTCTAGCATTTTGGACACTATCTTATAAAG
This sequence comes from Stephania cephalantha, assembly GCA_039657325.1. Taxonomy (NCBI): domain Eukaryota; kingdom Viridiplantae; phylum Streptophyta; class Magnoliopsida; order Ranunculales; family Menispermaceae; genus Stephania; species Stephania cephalantha. The sequence goes on along the minus strand of CM077573.1, from coordinate 7,005,746 downwards.
TACATTACATAAAGAGATTGGGTGTAAATCAGTTATAAATTCAGGTTTATCTTTCTTTGGTATTAAAACCACCATCGTTTCATTCAGGTCATCCGAAATTCTCCCCTTAGCCAAAAAGGTCAAACATGCTTGTGAAATAGACTGCCCAATAATTGGCCAGTAACTTTAGTAAAACGTCGGATTCATACATCCGATCCGGGGCTTTTATCGGGGTGCATAGAAAAAACAACAGCATGGACTTCTTCCATTGAGAAAAGCCGAAGTAACGATGTATTATGTGCCTCTGTGACCTTCCTTTCAATACAAGCGAGAACAAGTTCAACATCGCCTTGATTTGATGTAAACAAGGAAGAAAAATAGTTATCAACTAGATATCCCAAACCATGTTCCCAGTCACACCAATTTCCACTTGCATTTTTGAGCTTCTGCACCGCATTCTTATTCTTCCTAGCTGATGCATACAAATGGAAAAACTTAGTGTTAAAATCGGTCTGTTGGAGCCAGTGTTGCTTTGCCCTCTACTTCCAAAAGTCTTCTTGTTGAGACAATACAGAAAGGTACTCTTTCTCAGCTTCTTTGTAACATTGGAGTGAAAACATGTCATTGGCATCTTCGAGAGCGTTTAGATGAGCTCGGAGCTTTTTAATCTTATCAACAAATACTCGTCATATATCCTTTCCCTATCTTCGAAGATTAATTCCATACTCCGCTATGCGTTGCACAACAAGTAAATAAGAGCTAGTTTCCCAGCTACCTCATACCAATTCTGCACAAACCTCATCTCGTAACCATGAATTTTCGAATCGAAATTGAAAACTCCTTTTCACGACCCTCCAGCTTGCAATCTCCAAATACATAGCCCTATGGTCTGATGAAGGTGCAATCAAGTTGCGGACGCGGACCCTTCCAAACAATTGTCTCAATGGGGCAAATGGCACGGCCCTATCGAGTCTCTCCTCAACCCAGTCTGTCGAACCTCTATGATGCTCCCATGTAAACTGAAAACCATCCATCCCCATATCAGACAGTAAACAGTCATCCAATGCCTTACGGAACCCATTTAAACACCATCGAGGATGTTTCCTCAAACCTCGCTTCTTCGTTGCATGCATCATATCATTAAAGTCTCCAACTACGCACCAAGGTTCATCAGCATGACCAGCAAGCGATCTCAGCAAGTTGTACGAGGCCCGCCTCTTCGAGATCTCCGGGAATCCATAGAAACCTATGAACCTATACGGTTCCATGCCTTGCAAAACACCGTAGCATCAATGAAATTTGTGGAAGATTCACAAATGTGGACGTGCTCTGATTGTTTCCACAGCAGAGTTATCCCTCCTCCATGTCCCTCTGCTTTTTCAGTACAAATACATTCGAATTTTAATCATCTGCGAGTCACATCAACTCGGTCATGACTCACTAACGTTTCCATAAAAAACACTAAGATAGGCTTATATGTTTGGACCAAGTCCATCAGGACTTGCACTGTACATGGAGAGCCCAATCCGCGACAGTTCCAAAACAAGGTACTCATCTTGACTGGTGGGCCTGGGTGTTCGCTAGCCACCGTATACAAGTTTTTTAGATTATCCATCCGGGTTACTTGCGCCCCATCCTCGTCAATTTCCATTCCCACATGTGGACGCTTGGGATTCATTTTCAATTGGCTAGAAATTTGGGGATTCAAATCTCCCGCTTCAAACTTGGCTTCTGTGGTTCCTTCGATTCCGCCATCACCACTTCCCAAATCCCCCTGATTTAGGCTTTAATTCTAGGTGAGATAATTGCATGCCACGTCACCTCTTCTCGCCGCTGAAAAACACTACCCATCCATGTCGTGCAACCACCTGTTCGAGCTCTGCATGCTTGTTCTTTTCAGTTGTGCTCTTAAGAAACTCCCGTATTGTCTCTCTATGGGCGGATCCTCGCAATCAAACAAAGCCTCACAAAAATTCTCTGCATGGCCAATCAATCCACAATAGAAGCAAAAAGTGGGCACTCTTTCATAAGCGAACTCTACCCAAAACCAACTACCACCACTGCGCTTCATCTTCATATTAATGGGGAGAGGCTTTCGGACATCCAACCGAACCTTGACCCTTAAATAGTCAATCCACATGTTCCTCAAGCTGATCATGTCAGTCTTAACGCAAGATCCAATATAGTTTCCAATCACTTTAGCAATTTTTCCACACATAAACCCCACCGGTAACTTATAAACTAACACCCATAATTCTATGTCCATAATATTTAATTCTGCTAACCGATCAGAGGGCTATAATTACTTTATGAGTAAGGCATGTTGGTTAAAAGTCCAGGGGCCATCATCCATCACACGTATTACATCACGATCATGGAAAAATGTGAATATATAAAGATTGAGAGCTTCACATGGACACCCTTCACCAGTCGCCAAATAGCCGCCAGCGTATCTCTCATAGCCCCAAACTTCACCAGTCGATCCGAGAGAAATCTCCCCACCAGGATCTTTGAGAAGTCCACCCGCACATCCTTTTTAGCGGCTTCATCAAGGATCAGCCCCTGCTCTTCCCCCCACCCCTCAATACTTAGATCATCACAAAGATCGTGGAGATCTATAACGGCTCAAAATCTCTAATTGTGTTTAATTCCTTAAACATGATAATTGACCCGTACTATGAGACCCACACCGTGATATGTTCATTGACTGAGGCAAGAGGGTCGAAGTATATTTTATATTTTTTGTGATGCGTGCCTAGTGTATTGTATATGTGTAGACTATTAAGTCATTCATACGGGTATATAGGTATCGAGACGAGCGGAGACGTACCTCGAGTTGCGTGTCGACGTGGGACTGAGGTATAGATTTATGGGGTAAGTTTAATGTGAGGTAACTATGGTTTTATAGTAGCTTTAATGTGGCCATGTTTGATATAAAATTAAAGAGCCTAAGTGTAACGACCCAAAGTCTCTAACCGTGTTTAATTCCTTAACAAGATCAACGACCCGTACTCTGGGACCCACACCGTGATATTTCCATTGACCGAGGCAAGGGCCGAGGTATATTTTATATTTGTTGTGATGTATGCATAATGTATTGCATATGTGTAGACTATTGAGTCAATTTATACGGGTATATAGGTATCGAGACGAGTGGGGATGTACCTCGAGTCGTGTGTCGACGTGGGACCGAGGTAGCGGCATATGGGGTAAGCTTAATTAACTTGAACTAATGTTGGTTTTGTAAGTGGCTTTAGTGTGGTCACATTTAAATAAACATTAAGTGCCTAAGTTAGTGAAATAAAACAAGGATCACTAGATGTTCATCAAGACATGTATTCACCCATCAAGAGTCAATGTGTCAACTTATTGAGTCACTCAAATATGACTTGAGGGACAAGTGTGACAAGGTGGTCCATTAATTGAGCCTCGAGATACGTGTGCACACAATGATCAATGCTATAGTTTAAACATATATATATATATGTATAGTCAAATGAAGCATTAGTCAACAATTCTCATTTTATCTTCATCAAATCGGTTTGCAAGGAAGGAAGAGAGAAAAAGGAGGTTGTTGGTGTGAATTTGGAGGAGGAGAAGTGTGCAAATCAGTGAAGCTTTGGTGAAGAAGAAGGAGTTTTTAAAGCTAGGTAACTTCTCCACTCCATTAACTTTGTGAATTCATGAAATTGATGTTGTTGTTGTTTTTGTTGTTGTTTTGTGTTGAGGTGGGTGTTAGGGACCTCTTGTAGTGCGTATGAGGGTCCCTAAGGCGATAAGAAAGCCTATGTGTAGCAAAAACCCAGAATTTGAAGTGCAGAATTATGGGTTCTACTGCACATAGCGCGCTAGAGATTAAAAGTAAAAGTAGTGCGCTAATCGCCCCTGTTAGTACAAAAACCAACAAAGTCCAGACATAGTTTAAACACTATAAATGAGTCTAAACTCACTCTAAAACCTATCAAACAACTCCAGGGAACAAAGGGGAGATATCGGGAGTTTGGGAACGCATTTCAGAGTGTCGACAGATCGGATAGGCTAGGACAAATGTTGTGAATTGTAAGTAAAGCTGTGAGAATTCTATATTTCATTTCATTGACTCTTATCAATTTATGGTCTATTGGTAGACATTGCTACTTGTCATCTCACATCATGTTGTTCTTGTGTCTATTCATGATTGAATATTTGTGATATGATGCCTTGTGAAGTGTTCCATTGATTCAAATTCTACTTTTGCTGATATTCTTAATAGATAGTTGATTTAAAAGCATGCTATTGGATGGAATTTGACTTGTAATATATTTCTTTGGGCTTTTTAACATAATTAGTTTTGAAATCCTAGAGACTTGGAACTATTGATCTTTGAAAACTAAAGTAGGGATTATCTAGTGTCCATTGCACGAGAGATGCGCGGTTCACGGGGACATGGGTCTACCGGGTTCCGACACTCACTACTACACTTGCGGCACACGAGACATGGGACTGGGGGTGGTCGACAAGAATGAGATAGATTATGTATACGCATAGAGCTCAGCTCTGCAATTGGTATGGAATATGTTGAGCGCAGCTCCATATAGTAGTGGGAAAGGTTAAGTGATAGTTCTCAACGCCGACCGGACGTAGATCATATCGACTTGGCCTGTGTCAGTCTATAAATCTTTAACCGTGGTATTTCCTTGCATTACTTGCTTCAGCAATTATTTCGCTACTTTATGTTTTTAAATACCATTCATATATGTTGGAAATGTGACATAGAACTCTTCAGTTATTACTTAAATATTACTATACTCACCGTCTAGTTTGTTACGGTGAGTGTAGGTTCGTCGAGCAGTAGCATACCGGGGAAGGAGAAGATCAACAACTTTCTCTGAGCATTTCGGTGACTCTCTTATCTCATTTTGTATAACTCGACTTTTGTTGTATTATTCATGCTTATGTTTTTACCGTACATTTTTTTGTTGTACATTGGGTTGAGTGTATAGTACCCCATTTTTTAGACTCGTATATATACATGCACGTGATGCTGTATTTTTTTGGTTTTACACACTTAGGATTTTGAATAATAAAACCTTCCGCATAATCTTTCAAATATGTAATAGTACTAAAATAATAAAAAGTTTTAATTAACTCTGAAATTTAATAATATCTGAACATGTGTATTGATGAATATAGGGACAAAAGGATGACTAATACGTAACTAAGTCTTGTATGGTTTAAATTAAGGCTTGATTACGGGATTAGGCCGGGCGGTGCCCGGTTTAGAAGTAGGGGTTGTCACACTAATAGCCACATGATGTGCATCGAGACACGTATTGACCAATCTAAAGGCCAAATGAGTCAACTATTGGTGTCACTTAAGCTTGACTTGTGGGATAAATGTGTGAAGGTGGTCCACTAGTTCAGTCTCGAGATACGTATGTGGGGATGGATGTGTGGTTATGGTTCGACCATATCCATTCCCATAAAAAGATCACAAATCAAACTTAGCAACTAAGTTTCTTCTCATTTCATTAATTTGTCAAGAAAGATAGGGTGTGCTGAGGTGATCTTGGTGGAGGAGAGGAGCTTATTGAAGGTTTGGTGAAGAAGAAGATCAAGTTCATCAAGTTAGGTAATTTTACCACTCTATTAACATAGCTTGGTCAATTCAATGAATTCATGAATTAAACTATATGGGTTGTTGTTTTGTGTTGTGGTTGATGTTAGGGAACTCTAGTAATGTGTATGAGGGTTCCCAAGGCATCAACATGGCCTATGTGTAGAGAAAACTTGAAATTTTAATTGCACAATTCTTGGTTCTGCTGCACATAGTGCGCTAGGTAGGAAATCTAGCGCGCTGATTGCCCTGACAGTGCAAAAATCAGTAATTTTCAAAAATGGCTTAAACACTATAAATGGTCTTAAAACTCTAAGTAGAGGTTTAAACCCACTCTAAAACCTATCAAACAACTCCAGGGAACTAATAGGAGATCTCGGGAGTTCGGGAACGCATTTTGGAGTGTCGGGAGGCCGGATAGGCTAAGATAAGCTTTGTGACTTGTAAGTAAAGCTGTGAGAATTTTATATTTCATTTCATTGACTCTTATCATTTTATAGTCTATTTGTAGACATTGCTACTCGAGATCTCACATCATGTTGTTCTTATTTCTATTCATGTTTGAATATTATTGACATGATGCCTTGTGAAATGTTTCATTGATTCCAATTTCTACTCTTGATGATATTCTTGATAGATAATTGATCAAAAACAAATTATTGGGATTAGTTGGAATGGATTAGATTTGTATTTTATTTTCTTGGGTTTTGTAGCTTAACTAGTTTTGAAATCCTAGAGATTTGGAACTATGGATCTTTGAAAACTAAAGTAGGGATTATCTAATGTCCATTGCACAAGAGATGCGCGGTTCACGGGGATATGGGTCTACTGGGGTTCCGACACTCACCACTACACTTGCGCGGCACATAAGGTATGGGACTCATGGTAGTGGGCAAGAATGAGATAGATTATTTATATGCATAGAGAGCAGCTCCGCTATTTGTATGGAATATGTTCAGCGCGGCTCCATATAGTAGTGGAAAAGGTTAGGTGATAATTCTCACTGCCGACCAGACGTAGATCATCTCGACTTAGCCTGTGTCAGTATATACATTTTTAACTGTGGTATTTACTTGCATTACTTAATTCAGCAACTTTTTCGCTACTTTATGGTTTTAAGTACCTTTCTTATATTTTGGAAACGTGGCATAGAGTTCTCCAGTTATTAGTTAAATATTAATATACTCATCGTCTAGTTTGTGACGGTGAGTGTAGGTTCGTCGAGCAGCAGCAGATCGGGGAAGGAGAAGATTAATGACTTTTCTTGAGCATTTCGGCGACTCTCCTATCTCATTTTGTATGACTCGACTTTGGCTGTATTATTATGTTTATATCTTTACTGTGCATTTTGGGTTGTATAGTGGGTTGAGCGTAAAGTTCCCCATTTTGAGACTTATATATATCATATTGTGTTATTATCTTTATGATATATACATGCATGTGATATTGTTTTTCCTGGTTTTCCACACTTATGTTTTTTCAATAATAAGAGCTTCCGCATAACCTTTAAACTTTGTAATAATATGAAAATGATAAAAAGTTTTAATTAACTCTGAAATATTATAACATCTAGACACGTGTATCGAGGAATATAGGGACGAAAGGCTGACTGATACGTAATTAAATCTTACGTGGTTATGATTAAGGCTTGATTACGGGATTTGGTCGGGCGGTGCCCTGTTTATAAGAAGGGCTCGTCACAGTTGGTATCAGAGTAATAAGGATCTTTCTTCAATAGGTAAAACATAAACACGAATAAAACACCAACTTAGTTGTGTAAACCAGATAACCTTTGCCTATAAATCATTAGTTGGGAAGTGAGTGAAAGTGAGATGGGGATTTTTTATATGTACTTGTTAATTTCTATATGTATATATATATATGCATTTTGTCATGTAGCAGCTGATTCGCGTTCTCTATCCATTTGCAGACACAGATGGCTGATACGCGAAGGGGAGGAAATGCATAGACTAATGGCAGTCAACCTTCTACTATTACGGAGGATTTACAGAGGCTGTCTAACCGAATGACAGCTTAGGGCCAGCTGTTGACCGATTTCATCACCTTGATGACAACCCGTTTTGCTCCACCGGTATCGACATCGACTCCTACGACTACTACACCGACTTTACAGGTGCCAGCACTTCCTATTACGGATTTAGCAGTGCCGATAGTGCAGACTATTCCTTGCATGACCGCACCAGTACTTGAGACAGCTGAGGTAGTACAGTCTCCCATGCCCACATCGTCTAGCACATCAGTTGAAGTTCAGCTTGTGAAGGATTTCATCAGACTCAAGCCAGCTTACTTCGATTGAGTAAGGGATTTTCAGAAGATTGAGAAATGGGTTCTTTCTCAAGAGAAGCTTCATAGGATACTGAAGATCGATGACAGACTTCGGGCAAAGATCTCATTGTATACTCTCGAGAAAAAGACGCCAATGTTTGGTGGCGTATGACAATAGCTACTCATTGAGAGTTTGAGACATGGGATGCTTTCAAGTAGAAGTTATATCAGCAATACTTTTCGCCTTCAGTAATGAAGAGGTTATGAATGGAATTCATGGAATCGAGACAGGGAGCAGAAGAACTTGTGATGTAATACATGGAAATATATGATTATCTGAGATAGTTTGCTGGAGACTTAATGAGAGATGACTCCGAGGATGTGTACCATTTCGGTGATGGACTTAGGCCAGACATTGGTTATCATATAGTCAGTACAGGTGTTAGGACACTCATCGAGATCTACGAGCGAGCCTTATCACATGAGACATACTATTTGGGTAGAGTCGCTGATGGGAAAGCACTGGGTCCAATTTTATCAGCAGTGCATACCATGAAGTATGGGAAGATGAGACAGGAGGGTAAGGGAGCAAAAGGATGGAATATAAGTTCTCAGGGGTTGGGGACAACCACTCATCACCCACTGTTGTGCCTCATGTATCATACATTGCTCTATCACAGAGCACTTTAGGCAGACTTCCCTTGCCAAATCTCATCAGGCCAGCGTTGCTAGCTCCCGTCGTTGCTATACTTTCCATGCCACAGGCTCCATGACAGCAGCCGCAGGGTGGCAGAGGTCGAGGTAGAGGCCGAGACCGAGATACTAGACAGGGAGAGTCGCAGAGACATGGTCAGTATCAGGCACAAGGTTAGTTTCAGATTCAGGATCAGCGCGGACAGATTACATGTTACAGATTTGGACAGGTCGGCACATTGTGAGAGAGTGCCCGCATCCAGCAGCAGTCTACACACAGCAGGTGACGCGCGCCGAACGCGTCAATAAAACTAAAATACCTAAACCAACTATTTTTGTAGAATAGTGGCAAAGGGTCGATCCCACAAGGATTGGTAATCTTTCTAAGGTCAAAAATAACGAAAAGGGAAATCAAGGGTTTTAAAGAATGAATAAATTAACTAATGTTTAAAATAAATAAACAAAACAATGAAAATAATTTGAAAACAATTAATAAAAACGTCTAGGTCAAGACATACAAGTTCGGTTCGATAAAAGATTGGATTTGGTCTTCGATTTATGTAAAATATGCAAATCAAAATATCCTAGTGTAGCTATAGAACCGGTAACGTACGCGGTTCCTTGCACTTCCTAATCTCGATAGCCAAGGTACGACGGTGACTATTTCTCTAGTCAAACGTATAACCCTATACTCAAGCGTATTGGGTTTAACACGATGACCGCAATAGGTTTCGTGAAGGCACTACACCTAGACAACCGAATCACTCGTGTGTCCGATTTAGCCTAGATTTCTAAGGTATTCAACCGGTCCTAAGAGAGACTAATCAATTGGTATGGTCAATTGCCACTAGTGTGGTCTTATTGCACAAGTACGGATGCTTACGACACACTGGCGAGTAAATCAAGATTATTTAAACATGAATTTAACCTTGATTATTGAAACAATACCAAAGAAAATAAAATATTAATGAAAAGATTGAAATTAAAATATATAAATCTCACAAATCCATTGATATGCGAAGTCGAACCTCCCTCGCAGTCTTGCCTAGGCTAGAGGTTTTAGCCTCGCATAGTTGAAGAACACAAAAAATAAAGAAAAATAAAAAATAGAATGGGGAAGAAGAGAGTTTGGCCCCCCAGAGGCCGAGAAGAGAATAGTTGTCGCCAAGAAGAAAAGTCCTCCCTCCGAGAACACCGAGAACCAAGAAAAATATAGAAAAATTGGGGGGGTTCGGCCAGAGAGGCCGAATATATAAGTCGGTCTTTCTCAATAATACCCAAAGATTCTAATTTCCAAAACTACTAAAAATCGATTCTCTTTGGTATATTTCTCATCACGTATGCCGAGGCACATCTCGTGGTTGTTGTGAGCTTAATTTCATGGCTTTGCCACGTGTCAATCACGGGTTGGATGAAGCTGCTGCGGAAGCGTGACATGGCGGGCTGTGATTGGTTGAGAAAGCTGCAGTGACAGGCTGCACCGATGGATCACCGCCACTTTGCTAGCTGCTCATATTATTGTTCCAATATGCATCAAACGACCCACCATTCTCCATTGTATTTTCTTGTGACAGGTGTCTCTACGACAATAAACATAGCAAACTTCCATATGCATGCTCCACACATCAACATAACCCAATATAAGCATCTCATCATGCATTTCTCGAATTCTTCCTCACATGTGGGCCCACTAAATTTGTCTCGAGACGCGCAAGCGCGATTTTCAGTGTAAAATGGATCCGGGTACATGAATACTCAATTTTGAATGGTTTTTCGCCCCGGATTCAACCACGCACTCCAATAACCTTGAAAATAATAAATAACCGCAATTAGGCTAGTATTTTTGAGACTTGACAATAACAATATATAAATAACCTATATATAATATTACATAATTGACGACTCAACAACTACCCCCAAACTTAGGACTTTGCACGTCCCGAGCAAAGGTGTAAATGACACACGCAAATAAACTAGACTCATAATATAGATATGTACAGACACAACTAATCTTATACCCGATTCAGAATTCATGGAGTTCCTTTGGTTTACATAGTTGCCAAGTTAACAAAACACTTAAGAAATTTCGGAGTTAAGATATGTCAAGAATCGCAACCCAAACACAATTAAGATCACACTTTAAAGACAAAGACTCGGTCAAGACAAAAGCCATTAACTCGCGGGTTTTCTTGGTCTATACATTCAAGCACGCAAGTTTACAGTCTCACTTGATCTAGTTTTAAGCACTCGAGCTAAATCTTTTTATTTGAGGAGTTTCCATACACTTCCGCCTTTATTCATTTTATATGTATACTCTCTATTTTTTTCTTCTCCAAATTTTTTTTTCTTCAAATAATACGGTCCCTGCTCCATTTCCTATGGACCGATTTTCTCGCTTTTTCCCACCACAAGTTTCCCTGCTCCATTTCCTGTGGAAACTTGTCGGACTCTCTATATTTTGAAAACTCATGTTAGCCCTTCTCACTTTTACTATAATTAAGCAAATTCCCCAATGTGGATTAAACTCTTATCACTTGCACAATTTCAACCGTCTACCCGTTTTGGTATCTAGCACAAGGCTTAATCATCATCTAAGTTCCTAATCATGAAATCATAAAAATGTTGAGCTACGGACTCGAGTGAGTATTTCTCCTAATTTTTCATAAGTTTCAAGTCAAAAAGGCAGCCATAATGTACTCGTCCACAACCAAAGGCATAAAACAAAGTTTCAGGTGACTCTAAACAATATAATAATGAAAATTATACTAAATACATACATGAAAGTGTATCAACTCCTAATGAAGTGAGATAGATGAGTATGGAGGGAAAAGAAATGAAAGAAATGAATGAATAAGAGATACCAAACACCAACAATACCGTCCAACAACCACATATAGCAGCATATAATTGAAAAAAAAATTAAACGATCTCACATGCGGTCTTTCGCAAAGAAATCCATTCAACTCAATCCACAAATCCTAAAGTACCCCCAAACTTATTCTGAACCTTGTCCTCAAGGTTCAAAACAAGTCAATGAATCCATGCAACAAAAAGACAAAGAATAGTGGTGAAAAAGAACATGGATAAAATAAGAAGATGATACAAGTGCACACATAACAAAAGTCTCCAAAAACTAGTGAATGTTCAAATCTCGCATGTCCAGGTGACTAAGGAAACTATGAAATAAAATTATCATAATAGGAGCAAGAACTAATAAGCATGGGAGTTAATTCAAATGATTCCTATCAAATCTTGCGAGCACGAGTCTTTCAACTACGGGTGAAGTCAACAAGATGATGGAATGAGGTTTTGGGTTTTGGGTCTACTTAAAGACCCGCCACTAATGTGGCGACTTAAGTTGGATATGTCCCAACCAAGCATCAAAACACCTAAAACTCTAATAATATGTTAATTCCTAAAAAAAGAATATGCTCAAATTACTCCAAAAACAATGTAATTCATAGTCAAACCTAGCAAAACTCAGGGGGTGGTCTAGTGCCATCAGTGCTCATCAAACGTTCATTACACCTGCAAAAATCCAAGAGACCAAGTTAGGGCTTTATTAAACATAAAAAACTAAAACTAAATTAAAATTGAAATAAATGCAATAAAAATAAAAACAAAGCTGGGCTGCCTCCCAATGAGCGCCTTTCTTTTAAGTCTTTGGCTAGACTTATTGTAATTCATCACGTGATGCCCTCTCCTTTGGAGATGTCAACAACAAATGGCGCATCAACATATTTGGGCAATGCAGCATGCACGCCCTCCTTTAGAATTGGGAGCTCATTCGGGACCTCTAACACAAACGAATCTGTCATATCATGGTCATCCAACACAAAGGTGTCGGCAGTGTAGAAAATCTGTGAACGCTCCTTTACTTCCACCCCCATATAAGGTTTAACAAATATGCATGGGAATGTGGGTGGTTTCACCAACACCAGAGGTTGGTCTTCCTTGCTCTCTATCTGCGGCTCCTCTGGCCTTTCTGAAATGACTCCAATTTCTATCACAGCTTCATCATCGTCATTCTGTGCAATGGAAATGTTCGACTCAATTTGAAGGACTTCAAGTCCTTGCGTTGTTTCGCACCAATAGTTCCCAGCCGGTGTAACCTCATTCACCTCAACATTCCTCAATGTATCAACATTCACATTCTCCTCTGAGTAAGAAATTGGTTGTGTATTACACAACTCTTTCTCGTCAAGCATATTCTGGAGTGTGGCATTCACTTGAATAAATTGAGTTTCCAAGTTTTGCAAGCTTGGAAACTCACGCGAAAATTGTTGAAGCTCTTCATGAAACTGTTGTTGATCATCTAGTAATTTTTTCATCATATCTTCCAAATAGGTGCTTTGTTGAGGAATCTGTGGACTTGTCATGAGCCCAAAGAAGTCGGGTTGTGGCAATGCATAGCTAGGATAGTGATAATTCTCATATTTTGGATAATACGGACAATCTTATGTGGAATGAGAATAATCTTCACAAATTTCGCAAACCTCGACCTGTTGCACAAAAGAATGCATGTTAGAAAAATGATGTTCATTATATAACATACCTACCCCATTCACATTATAATAATGTGAGTCTTCGAATCGACCATAATTGTGGGGGTGGGAGGCCATCGCGGGGTTGCCTGCATACATGTTAAGAACAAGGGACTAGATACAAAATAAAAAATAAAAAATAAATAACCAAAGAAAGAAAAAGACCAATCCCCGGCAACGGCCCAAAAATTGACGCGCGCCGAACGCGTCAATAAAATTAAAATACCTAAACCAACTATTTTTGTAGAATAGTGGCAAAGGGTCGATCCCACAGGGATTGGTAATCTTTCTAAAGTCAAAAATAACGAAAAGGGAAATCGAAGGTTTTAAAGAATGAATAAATTAACTAATGTTTAAAATAAATAAACAAAACAATGAAAATAATTTGAAAACAATTAATAAAAATGTCTAGGTCAAGACATACAAGTTCGGTTCGATAAAAGATTGGATTTGGTCTTCGATTTATGTAAAATATACAAATCAAAATATCCTAGTGTAGCTATAGAACCGGTAAGGTACGCGGTTCCTTGCACTTCCTAATCTCGATAGCCAAGGTACGACGGTGACTATTTCTCTAGTCAAACGTATAACCCTATACTCAAGCGTATTGGGTTTAACACGATGACCGCAATAGGTTTCGTGAAGGCACTACACCTAGACAACCGAATCACTCGTGTGTCCGATTTAGCCTAGATTTCTAAGGTATTCAACCGGTCCCAAAAGAGACTAATCAATTGGTAGGGTCAATTGCCACTAGTGTGGTCTTATTGCACAAGTACGGATGCTTACGACACACTGGTGAGTAAATCAAGATTATTTAAACATGAATTTAACCTTGATTATTGAAATAATACCAAAGAAAATAAAATATTAATGAAAAGATTGAAATTAAAATATATAAATCTCACAAATCCATTGATACGCGCAGTCGAACCTCCCTCGCAGTCTTGCCTAGGCTAGAGGTTTTAGCCTCGCATAGTTGAAGAACACAAAAAATAAAGAAAAATAAAAAATAGAATGGGGAAGAAGAGAGTTTGGCCCCCCAGAGACTGAGAAGAGAATAGCCGTCGCCAAGAAGAAAAGTCATCCCTCCAAGAACACCGAGAGCCAAGAAAAATATAGAAAAATGGGGGGGGTTCGGCCAGAGAGGCCGAATATATAAGTCGGTCTTTCTCAATAATACCCTAAGATTCTAATTTCCAAAACTACTAAAAATCGGTTCTCTTTGGTATATTTCTCATCACGTATGCCGAGGTACATCTTGCGGTTTTTGTAAGCTTAGTTTCATGGCTTTGCCACGTGTCAATCACGGGTTGGATGAAGCTGTTGTGGAAGCGTGACATGGCGGGCTGTGATTGGTTGAGAAAGCTGCAGTGACAGGCTGCACCAATGGATCACCGCCACTTTGCTAGCTACTCATATTATTGTTCCAATATGCATCAAACGACCCACCATTCTCCATTGTATTTTCTTGTGACAGGTGTCTCTACGACAATAAACATAGCAAACTTCCATATGCATGCTCCACACATCAACATAACCCAGTATAAGCATCTCATCATGCATTTCTCGAATTCTTCCTCACATGTGGGCCCACTAAATTTGTCTCGAGACGCGCAAGCGCTACTTTCAGTGTAAAATGGAATTGGGTATATGAATACTCAATTTTGAATAGTTTTTAGCCCCGGATTCAACCACGCACTCCAATAACCTTGAAAATAATAAATAAACGCAATTAGGCTAGTATTTTGGAGACTTGACAATAAAAATATATAAATAACCTATATATAATATTACATAATTAATGACTCAACAGCAGGCCCGAGAAGAGGTTCATATGATAGCCTAGCCAAACGCCAATGCCACACGAGGTCTCATTGAGGGCACGATTTCCATTTGCGGTAGAGGTTTATATGCATTATTTGATTCTGGATCTACCGTATCTTTCATTGTTGATGGCATGGTAGACATCCTAGGGTAGAAACCTGTTAGGCTTAGCACACATTTGATTTTGAGTACCGCAGCTGGGGATAAGGTTTACCCTAATAGTTTTATTGAGGGATGTCTAGTCGAGATATATGGGTTAGATTTACCTGCTTATTTTAGAGTCCTCGAATTTTTAGAGTTCGAAGTGATTTTATGGATGGACTGGTTAGTAGCATACCACGCTCATATCGACTGTTTTAGTAAGACAGTGATATTTGAGATCCAAAGGCGTCCGACATTCACCTATAGAGGCAGTTCAGCGAGGACCGTAGGTACGAGATGTCAACCTGCGACTAGTGAGGAGATTAAGGCATTGATTTCACTATACACTGTACTAGAAATTCGGGGACCTAGGGTGGAGGATATACTGGTTGTTAGAGAGTTTCCTGATGTATTTTCGAAGGATTTACATGGTTTACCGCCACCGCGAGAGATTGATTTTATTATTGAGTTGGTACCGGGCACTAAACCGATTTCCATACCACCATACCGTATGGCGCCACGAGAGTTAGAGGAGTTGAAGACTTAGCTTCAGGATTTGGGACAGAAAGGATTCATCACACCTTCTATGTCGTCAAGGGGAGCACCTGTCCTTTTTGTGAAGAAGAAAGATTGTACTTTGATACTTTGTATCGACTATAGACAGTTGAACAAAGTCACCATTAGGAACAAATATCCACTTCTGAGGATTGATGATTTATTTGATCAGCTGAGAGGAACACAAATTTTCTCCAAGATAGACCAGCGATCAGGGTATCATCAGCTTAGGATCAGGGATGAGGATAGGTCCATGATAGCTTTTAGCATAAGATATGGACATTTTCAGTTCGCGGTCATGCCATTTGGGTTGACAAATGCTCCAGCAGTGTTTACGGATCTCATGCATCGGGCTTTCAGACCATTTCTTGACCGTTTCGCGATAGTCTTCATCGATGATATATTGATATACTCGAGGACTAGAGAGTATCATGAGAAGCATCTCACGGAGACGTTGCAGACCTTGAGGAAGCATAGACTTTATGCTAAGTTTAGTAAATATGAATTTTGGCTCTCAGAGGTCAAGTTTCTAGGGCATGTTATCGGAGCAGCAGGGATAGCAGTGGATCCAGCCAAAATTCATGCAATTATGGATTAGCTAGCACCGACTTCAGTGACAGAGATCAGGAGTTTTCTGGGTTTAGCAGGGTATTATCGCCGATTTGTGAAGGATTTCTCAAAGATCGCTTCACCGATTACTATACTGACCTAGAAAGATGTTAGATTTGAGTGGTCTGAGGAATGTAAAGAAGCATTCGCTCAGTTGAAGAGATAATTGACCACTGTGCCAGTGTTTGTATCACCAGAGGTTGGATAGGGATTTTCAGTATATATTGATGTTTCTCAAAGGGGTATGGGATGTGTGTTGATGTAGGGTATTGGTATAGTAGCGTATGCATCTAGATAGTTGAAGGTACATGAGAAGAATAATCCGACACATGATTTAGAATTGGTAGCAATAGTGTTTATACTGAAGATATGGAGACATTATCTGTATGGAGAGAAATTTACACTCTTTACTAATCATAAGAGTCTGAAGTATCTCTTCACATAGAAATATCTAAATATGAGACAGGGTAGATGGTTAGAGTTTCTGAAGGATTACGACTTTTCCTTAGAAGATCATCCGGGAAAAGCGAACGTAGTCACAGATGCGCTGAGTAGGATACATGTTGGAGATGTAGAGATTCCTACCAGAACTCGGATTGTGATTTGCGCTCAGATGAGAGTACAGACCGTGTCTACACAGAGAGTGTCAGAAGGTCAAATGACCGACCGGTTGTACTCAAGGTTTAGTGAGTTGGCGTAGAGTGTAGATTGTGTTGATTGGACAGAGATGTCTGACCAGTGCTTGAGATTCAGGGGCAGACTGTGGATACCGTCATTACCAAAGCAAAGAGAGGAGATTCTTCAGGAGTCACATCGTTCCCGATTCACCGTTCATCCAGGCATAACCAAAATGTACCACGACATGAAGAGGCATTTTAGGTGGCCTGGATGAAGGCGGATGTGTCTAAGTTTATCAGGAACTGTGGGATTTATCAGCAAGTGAAGGCTAAACATCACAGACCCGGAGGATTGCTACAACCTCTTCCCATTCCACAATGGAAGTAGAAGGACATTTCTATGGATTTTATGAGATGATTGCCGAGAACTGCTCGGAGACATGATTCCATCTGGGTTATTGTTGACAAACTTACGAAGTCTGCGCATTTTCTACCAGTGGTCGCACATTACACGTTTGATCAGTTGAGTATATTGTTCAAGCGAGAGATTATTAGGCTGCATAGGGTACCAGTGACTATTATGTCTGACAAAGATGCAATTTATACGTCCAGGATATGGCAGAGTATGCAAGAGCAGTATGGTACGCACCTACAGTTTAGTACGGCTTTTCATCCTCAGACTAACGGGCAGACTGAGAGATTGATTCAGGTTCTTGAGGATATGTTGCGGGCTTGTATTTTTGGAATTTAGCGGATCAAGGGAGGAGTACTAACCGTTGTGTGAGTTTTCTTATAACAACAGTTATCATGCCAGTATTGATATGACACCTTTTGAGGCTTTATATGGTAAATCGTGTCGTTCCCCATCATGTTGGGCTGAGCCAGAGGACCGGGAGACCGTGGGGCCTGAGATTGTTGTTGATCACATGGAGAAGACACGACTAATTCGTCAGAAACTCAAGGGAACCCAAGATAGACAGCGGAAGTATGCAGACATATATCGCGGTGATCTCACGTACACCGATTGAGCCTTTGTATATTTAAAGGATTCCCCTCGGAAGGGTCTCTAGAGTTTTGGAGTGAAAGGTAAACTTGCACTAAGGTTTATCGGACCTTTCAGGATTAAGAAACGAGTCGGGAAGGTTGCGTATGAGCTTGAGCTACCTCCACAGATGTCACGAGTTCATCCGGTATTTCATATCTTCATGCTTCGATTAGCTGAGTCGAGAACAGGTGATCATCTGACGGTAGACTTGAGTCAGATAGACTTGAGTGATGATATTTCATATAAGGAGCAACCTGTGCAGATTTTGGATCGATTGGTACAAAACTTGAGAGGCAAGTCTATCCCAAAAGTACTCGTCAAGTGTCAGTTTCACGATGATACGGAACTCACTTGGGAACGGGAGGACTATATGCAAGATAGGTTTCCGTACCTGTTAGAGTCAGGTATGAATCGTAGTTCGAATTTTAATTTCAAGGATGAAATTTTCATTAGTTGGGAAAAGTTGTAACGACCCAAAATTTCTAATTGTGTTTAATTCCTTAAACACGATCATCGACCCGTACTGTGGGACCCACACCGTGATATGTTCATTGACCGAGGCAAGAAGGCCGAGGTATATTTTATATTTGTCGTGATGCATGCCTAGTGTATTGTATATGTGTAGACTATTAAGTCATTCATACGAGTATATAGGTATCGAGACAAGCGAAGACGTACCTCGAGTTGCGTGTCGACATGGGACCGAGGTAGAGATTTATGGGGTAAGTTTAATGTGAGCTAACTATGGTTTTATAGTAGCTTTAATGCGGTCATGTTTGATATAAGTTAGTTAGCCTAAGTTAGTGAAATAAATCAAATAGCCACATGATGTGCATCGAGACACGTATTGACCAATCTAAAGGCCAAAGGAGTCAACTATTGGTGTCACTTAAGCTTGACTTGTGGGATAAATGTATGCATGTGGTCCACTAGTTGTGTCTCGAGATACGTATATGGGAATGGATGTGTGGTTATGGTTTAACCATATCCATTCCCATAAAAAGATCACAAATCAAACTTAGCAACTAAGTTTCTTCTCATTTCATTGATTTGTCAAGGAAGAGAGGGTGTGCTGAGGTGATCTTGGTGGAGGAGAGGAGCTTGTTGAAGGCTTGGTGAAGAATAAGATCAAGTTCATCAAGTTAGGTAACTTCACCATTCCATTAACATAGCTTGGTCAATTCAATGAATTCATGAATTAGACTATATGGGTTGTTGTTTTATGTTGTGGATGTTAGGGAACTCTAATAATGTGTATGAGGGTTCCCAAGGTATCAACATGGCATATGTGTAGAGAAAACTTGGAATTCTGATTGCAGAATTCTGGGTTCTGCTGCACATAACGAGCTAGGTAGGAAATCTAGCGTGTTAGAAATAGCTTATTAGCGTGTTAAGTTGGAATTAGCGATAATTGCCCAAACAGTGCAAAAATCAACAATTTTCAAAAATGGCTTAAACACTATAAATGGTTGTAAAACTCTAAGTAGAGGTCCAAACTCACTCTAAAACCTATCAAACAACTCCAGGGAACTAAGGGGTGATCTCGAGAATTTGGGAACGCGTTTTGGAGTGTCGGGAGGCCGGATAGGCTAGGATAAGCTTTGTGACTTGTAAGTAAAGCTATGAGAATTATATATTTCATTTCATTGACTCTTATCGTTTTATAGTCTATTTGTAGACATTGCTACTCGAAATCTCACATCATGTTGTTCTTGTTTCTATTCATGTTTGAATATTGTTGAAATGATGTCTTGTGAAATGTTTCATTGATTATAATTTCTACTCTCGATGATATTCTTGATAGATAATTGATCAAAAGCATGCTATTGGGATAAGTTGGAATGGATTAGATTTGTATTCTATTTCTTTGGGCTTTGTAGCTTAACTAGTTTTGAAATCCTAAAGATTTGGAACTATGGATCTTTGAAAACTAAAGTAGGGATTATCTAGTGTCCATTGCACAAGAGATGCGTGGTTCACGGGGTCTACCGGGGTTCCAGCACTCACCACTACACTTGCGCGGCAAACGAGGTATGAGACTCGAGGTGGTCGGCAAGAATGAGATATATGATTTATATGCGTAGAGCGCAGCTCCGCTATTTGTATGGAATATGTTGAGCGCGACTCCATATAATAGTGGAAAAGGTTATGTGATAGTTCTCACCGCCGACCGGACGTAGATCATCTCGACTTAGTTTGTGTTAGTATATACATTTTTAACTGTGGTATTTACTTGCATTACTTGATTCAACAACTCTTTCGCTACTTTATTCTTTTAAATACCTTTCTTATATTTTGGAAATGTGGCATATAATTCTCCAGTTATTACTTAAATATCAATATACTCATCGTCTAGTTTGTGACGGTGAGTGTAGGTCCGTCGAGCAGCAGCAGACCAGGGAAGGAGAAGATCGACGACTTTCCTTGAGCATTTCAGCGACTCTCCTATCTCATTTTGTATGACTCGACTTTGGTTGTATTATTATGTTTATATCTTTACTGTACATTTTGGGTTGTATATTGGGTTGAGCGTATAGTTCCCCGTTTTGAGACTTAAATATCATATTGTGTTATTATCTTTATGATATATACATGCATGTGATGTTGTTTTTCCTGGTTTTCCATACTTAGAATTTTTGAATAATAAGAGCTTCCGCATAACCTTTAAACTACGTAATAATATGAAAATGATAAAAAGTTTTAATTAACTCTGAAATATAATAATATCTGGACACGTGTATTGAAGAACATAGGGACGAAAGGCTGACTAATACGTGATTAAGTCTTACGTGATTAAGATTAAGGCTTGATTATGGGATTAAGCCGGGCGGTGCCCTGTTTTGAAGAAGGGGCCGCACAAGATCTCTTTCGTTTGAGGTCGAAGCCATGATTGAGAGAGACGATTTGAGATTCCAAAAAGAAAACGAAAGAAAAACTTATCACAGTATAAGACATAAAACACACGTCATTAAACGAGACTTCCACTGAATAATAACTTTTAAATGTTTTGATAAGGAATTTGGTGGGATAGTAGATATCTCTTAATTTTGATTGTTGTAAATGGAAAATCATCAAAAGCTTCAACAACTTCATATATATATATATATATATATATGTGTGTGTGTATGTATGTATGTATGTATGTATGTATGTATGTATGTATGTATGTATGTATGTATGTATGTATGTATATGTATGTATGTATGTATGTATGTATGTATGTATGTATGTATATAAAGTTGTTGAAGCTTTTGATGACTAAATAATCAATCTAACATTGGTAAAGAATTCAACTATATATATATATATATATATATATATATATATATATATATATGTTGTAAATTGAGTTGGAAATTGCTAAGAACTAGAGAAGGAAATAGAAGACTAAGAACTTTTACTACTATAACCTACTACTACAATGGAGAAGAGAAGAAATGAGATAATTGGAATGAGATGTTTTCATTCAATTTGGTGTGTTCTTTACAAGTGAAGACACCCCCTTATATAAGCCCTTAGTCATGATGAGAATAAGTACTTGCACAGAGTCTGCAAGTTACACCAAAGTCTCATGTCATACAAGATTACAAGTTACATGACAATACATAGACAAGTTATTATATATTGGAGTTGAATACAAGTTATGTAGAGTGTACAAGTTACATTCAATGTAGAAGTCATACTTGATGTTACAATTCAATGTGAGAGCATGCTTTACAATGTGATCATTCATAAGCTTGGTTAAAGGGTCATTCAATTTACAACACTCCCCCTTGGATGACACTTGCTGAGAGAATATGCCTCGTTAAAACCTGTACTAGAAAAACCATGTGAGAAAAAATCTAGTATATGAAAAAGAGTACAATGTTCTCGTCAATCTTGATTTGTAGTATAATATTGTTGATTGCTTCATTAAAAACCTTGCTAGGAAAACCCAGTGGGATAAAACCATAGCTAAGGAAAAGAGTGCAACACATTGATACACTTTGAGAGAATATATATATGCCTCATTAAAACCTTTAATAGAAAAACACTGTGGGAAAAAAAAATCTAGTATAGGAAAAAGAGTACATTGCTCTCATAATTTTTTTTTTATATGGAGTATAATAGTGTTAGGATTGCTTCATTAAAAACTTTGCTAAGAAAACCCGGTGGGATAAAACCATAGCAAAGGAAAAAAAAGTGCAATACACTAACCAATAACTCATTTTGATTTTCCCCCTCATGTCCACATGGGTGAGACATCTTGTGCATTTTGTTGCACATAGACATCGTTTTCTATATGAACCATTTAATGCTGAAGCATATGATTGTCACTCTTTTGTGTATAATACTTACATCAAGTAATTGATTCATAACTTGTTGCTACTGAATGATCCTTTGAACTTTGAGTTCATATTAATTATACATGTATCATAATACAACAAATTTAATGCAATTTGATGTGTTTCAAGCAGCTTCACGTCATTCCTTTTGAATTGGCTTATATCTCCTCCTAATGGTGGGAAAATTGCTTAATCAAAGTGACAATTAACAAAACTATAAATAAATTCTCTATTAGAGATCCAAAGCATCTTATAATATGATTGATGGAGAGTTAAATCAATATAAGTCTCCTATTGATTTGCCTTGAGATAATCTCCAGCTGATAAAAAAAATCCAGTTCGATAAAGGATGTCCGTTCGAATTTACGATATTTTCGCATTATTGATGATTATGGATAATCAAATAGATCTTTCCATGAATGTCATTTGATTTATGACGACATTCGTTTTAATGTGTCTTATATATTCCAGAAGTTAAAGCCGAGAATATTATACTCAGATTAAATCATATTCATATAGATAAATTTTCTATTATTCTGAGTAGACTTCTTTTGAACAAGACATTAACAATAAAATTGTTGTACCGGGTATTGTCTGAACATTAGCCTCTGCTAAGTTCGAATTCGAGAAATATTCACTTTTATATTATAATGTACATGCATGTAACACGATATACAAGACATAAACCCATCGTCCATATCTAAGTCACGATTTAAACACATGTCGATGTGCATGTTTTATCGAGCTATTTTCAATAATAAAATCCATAATATTTTGCATTTGATTTTGAAGGCATGGTAAAGGTCACAAAAATATTCGGGTATATATATGACAATATTTAGGCAAAATAGCATTTCATATATGACCAAAAAATGTCACAATTATGAACGCTCATTGTCAATAATTATTTGCCCTTTGTAGTGGTGCACCACTTTTGTTCCAATTTTTTGTGGAATTGTCAATACGACATTTACCTGATATTTTCACATTTTCCACGTCCATAAATTTGTTATTGCGATCATGATCATTATATGCAACATATGCTTCTTAATTTGAAGCTGAACTAATTGGACGGGAGCGATATTATATTTATAATATCTTATTATTTTACTCAGCTACCATGAGACAAGAAATCAATCCTTAATATTTATTGGATTGACGTGCGCACTCGATATTTGTTGCAGCAATAAATCGAGGCGCGCCACGTGACCTTATTTTTATTGTCTCATCAGTCATATTTCCACATAGCCTCAACATAGAGGTAATTAAAATTGCGGAATTATAATTAATATTTGACTGATTAAATTTTGTATAATAGTGTTAGGATTGCTTCATTAAAAACTTTGCTAAGAAAACCCGGTGGGATAAAACCATAGCAAAGGAAAAAAAAAGTGCAATACACTAACCAATAACTCATTTTGATTCTCCCCCTCATGTTCACATGGGTGAGACATCTTGTGCATTTTGTTGCACATAGACATCGTTTTCTATATGAACCATTTAATGCTGAAGCATATGATTGTCACTCTTTTGTGTATAGTACTTACATCAAGTAATTGATTCATAACTTGTTGCTACTGAATGATCCTTTGAACTTTGAGTTCATATTAATTATACATGTATCATAATACAACAAATTTAATGCAATTTGATGTGTTTCAAGCAGCTTCACGTCATTCCTTTTGAATTGGCTTATATCTCCTCCTAATGGTGGGAAAATTGCTTAATCAAAGTGACAATTAACAAAACTATAAATAAATTCTCTATTAGAGATCCAAAGCATCTTATAATATGATTGATGGAGAGTTAAATCAATATAAGTCTCCTATTGATTTGTCTTGAGATAATCTCCAGCTGATAAAAAAAATCCAGTTCGATAAGGATGTCCGTTCGAATTTACGATATTTTCGCATTATTGATGATTATGGATAATCAAATAGATCTTTCCATGAATGTCATTTGATTTATGACGACATTCGTTTTAATGTGTCTTATATATTCCGTGAAGTTAAAGCGAGAATATTATACTCGATTAAATCATATTCATATAGATAAATTTTCTATTATTCGAGTAGACTTCTTTTGAACAAGACATTAACAATAAAATTGTTGTACCGGGTATTGTCTGAACATTAGCCTCTGCTAAGTTCGAATTCGAGAAATATTCACTTTTATATTATAATGTACATGCATGTAACACGATATACAAGACATAAACCCATCGTCCATATCTAAGTCACGATTTAAACACATGTCGATGTGCATGTTTTATCGAGCTATTTTCAATAATAAAATCCATAATATTTTGCATTTGATTTTGAAGGCATGGTAAAGGTCACAAAAATATTCGGGTATATATATGACAATATTTAGGCAAAATAGCATTTCATATATGACCAAAAAATGTCACAATTATGAACGCTCATTGTCAATAATTATTTGCCCTTTGTAGTGGTGCACCACTTTTGTTCCAATTTTTTGTGGAATTGTCAATACGACATTTACCTGATATTTTCACATTTTCCACGTCCATAAATTTGTTATTGCGATCATGATCATTATATGCAACATATGCTTCTTAATTTGAAGCTGAACTAATTGGACGGGAGCGATATTATATTTATAATATCTTATTATTTTACTCAGCTACCATGAGACAAGAAATCAATCCTTAATATTTATTGGATTGACGTGCGCACTCGATATTTGTTGCAGCAATAAATCGAGGCGCGCCACGTGACCTTATTTTTATTGTCTCATCAGTCATATTTCCACATAGCCTCAACATAGAGGTAATTAAAATTGCGGAATTATAATTAATATTTGACTGATTAAATTTTGTATAATAGTGTTAGGATTGCTTCATTAAAAACTTTGCTAAGAAAACCCGGTGGGATAAAACCATAGCAAAGGAAAAAAAAAGTGCAATACACTAACCAATAACTCATTTTGATTCTCCCCCTCATGTTCACATGGGTGAGACATCTTGTGCATTTTGTTGCACATAGACATCGTTTTCTATATGAACCATTTAATGCTGAAGCATATGATTGTCACTCTTTTGTGTATAGTACTTACATCAAGTAATTGATTCATAACTTGTTGCTACTGAATGATCCTTTGAACTTTGAGTTCATATTAATTATACATGTATCATAATACAACAAATTTAATGCAATTTGATGTGTTTCAAGCAACCTTCACGTCATTCCTTTTGAATTGGCTTATATCTCCTCCTAATGGTGGGAAAATTGCTTAATCAAAGTGACAATTAACAAAACTATAAATAAATTCTCTATTAGAGATCCAAAGCATCTTATAATATGATTGATGGAGAGTTAAATCAATATAAGTCTCCTATTGATTTGTCTTGAGATAATCTCCACCGATAAAAAAAAATCCGATTCGATAAAGGATGTCCGTTCGAATTTACGATATTTTCGCATTATTGATGATTATGGATAATCAAATAGATCTTTCCATGAATGTCATTTGATTTATGACGACATTCGTTTTAATGTGTCTTATATATTCCAGAAGTTAAAGCCGAGAATATTATACTCAGATTAAATCATATTCATATAGATAAATTTTCTATTATTCTGAGTAGACTTCTTTTGAACAAGACATTAACAATAAAATTGTTGTACCGGTATTGTCTCGAACATTAGCCTCTCGCTAAGTTCGAATTCGAGAAATATTCACTTTTATATTATAATGTACATGCATGTAACACGATATACAAGACATAAACCCATCGTCCATATCTAAGTCACGATTTAAACACATGTCGATGTGCATGTTTTATCGAGCTATTTTCAATAATAAAATCCATAATATTTTGCATTTGATTTTGAAGGCATGGTAAAGGTCACAAAAATATTCGTATATATATATGACAATATTTAGGCAAAATAGCATTTCATATATGACCAAAAAATGTCACAATTATGAACGCTCATTGTTAATAATTATTTGCCCTTTGTAGTGGTGCACCACTTTTGTTCCAATTTTTTGTGGAATTGTCAATACGACATTTACCTGATATTTTCACATTTTCCACGTCCATAAATTTGTTATTGCGATCATGATCATTATATGCAACATATGCTTCTTAATTTGAAGTTTGAACTAATTGACGGGAGCGATATTATATTTATAATATCTTATTATTTTACTCAACTACCATGAGACAAGAAATCAATCCTTAATATTTATTGGATTGACGTGCGCACTCGATATTTGTTGCAAAGAATAAATCGAGGCGCGCCACGTGACCTTATTTTTATTGTCTCATCAGTCATATTTCCACATAGCCTCAACATAGAGGTAATTAAAATTGCGGAATTATAATTAATATTTGACTGATTAAATTTTGTAGCTTGAGACTCAACCGCTCATTTTGAGCTTTTGGAGCATTACCTTTTTTTGGTATTTATATATTTATAACTCCATAGGGTGAAAAGATATATAAAGTGAAATATTC
Source organism: Stephania cephalantha (assembly GCA_039657325.1). NCBI lineage: Eukaryota > Viridiplantae > Streptophyta > Magnoliopsida > Ranunculales > Menispermaceae > Stephania > Stephania cephalantha. Next base: position 6,979,043 of record CM077573.1, on the reverse strand, counting down.
ACTTTTCAAATCTCTAAAGAGATATTGACAAATTATTTAAATTTTGTATAACACAACTTAGTGTTGCATAGATGTTTTATTCACAAATTATAGTTTATAATTGTCATGACGAGTAACTTTTGTCGGTAATATAATAAGACAATAAGTTCAACTATGGTTGAATAATATTTTGAAAATAAATTTAATATAAAATAGTTTTCCCATTTTTATGTAAAAATATAACATATGATTAAATGTATGTTCACAACTTGATTCATTAATAAACAAAATGTACTATTCGTATGAGTTGGTGGGACAACCTCCAGGTTGGGTGGTGAGAAATAGTCTACTTAATACGATGCCTCCTCGAACGGGATAACTCGTCTCCCTTTCAATGTTTAGTTTTACCGAGGACAAGGCTTACCTACTGTCAACTCAAACTTATAGCATTATTTGTATTATAAAATCAAGAATAGAACAATAACTAATCGTTTGTAGTTTTAAGAGAAAAACTATATGTCACGCATTGACTTTTGATTTCTGATGTAGAAGATCGTACAAGACGCAACTACATATCATACTTTCGCAATCGGTGACGTTATAATGCATAGTATATGAATAAAGTATGCATATAGAAGTGATGCATGTAATAAAGGAAGCAACCATGATAATATAGAAATTAATTGAACTTATTTAAATAACAAAAGTTATACATTTCTAGCTTTGTTTCCTTAACAAGCCTTCTTGAACTTCAAGATCTCCTTAATGCTAGAGCAAGCTCGTACTGATAACGTGTTGTAAATTGAGTTGGAACTTGCTAAGAACTAGATAAGGAAATAGAAGACTAAGAACTTTTACTACTATAAACTACTACTACAATGGAGAAGAGAAGAAATGAGATAGTTGGAATGGGATGTTTTTATTCAACTTGGTGTGTTCTTTACAAGTGAAGACACCCCCTTATATAGGCCCTTAGTCATGATGAGAATAAGTACTTGCACAAAGTGTGCAAGTTACACCAAAGTCTCATGTCATACAAGATTACAAGTTACATGACAATACATAGACAAGTGATTATATATTGGAGTTGAATACAAGTTATGTAGAGTGTACAAGTTACATTCAATGTAGAAGTCATACTTGATGTTACAATTCAATGTGAGAGTCATGCTTGACAATGTGATCATTCATAAGCTTGGTTAAAGGGTAATCTAATTTACAACAATATATATATATATATATATATATATATATATATATATATATATATATATATATATATATATATATATATATTATATTAAAAGAGCCAATATCGACCATGAGGAATTGTCGGTGTTGCCCTTCCTATATTGCGAATCCAAATCGAAATCAAAATCTTTGTATTTTCGAGTTGAAATTGAAATCTAACAAACCCGGTATGAAATCTAACGATCACACTTTACTCTCATCACTTCTCTTCGAACTTCTATCCATTCTCTTCGACAAATTTCGCTTCCACTTCTTGGACAACTCTAACCGAGTTTATCCATCTCCATCTCCAAACTCAAATCGATCTAAATCTGAATCTCTCATCTATTCTTCTTAAGTTGCCCGTAGAGAAGAGCAGATATACTCATATGTATATTTATTATTGTTAGAGTATGCATTTGTGTATGGAGATTTCAAGGGGGTTCTAAAGAAGCAGATTCGCGAATTCTTGTCGAAATGGTTGGACATTGTTCTAAGAGGGGATGTGCAGGGAGATTCGTGAATTCGCGAATTGGCGCTTGTTAACCGGTTAATGGATCAGAATAGGAGACTATACTGAGACGCTTCTTGTGAGAATTGCGACTGCTCGCGAGGAGGTGAAGCTCATTAAGAATTTTGATTATGTGGCGATTAATGCAGATGGGAAGCTAAAAGGCGCGGTGAAGCTTGTGGAGTCGATTATCGATAGGGAGAAGGCTAGAGTCAGACAGCGAAGGGCGGTGATTTAGTCGCGAGAGTTTATTTGGATTGATTATTGTTGAATTCTTTACCAATGTTATTTCATCTCTGCTGCTCTCTCAAGGTTGCATTCGAGTTCTCCCCTTTATTTTGTTTATGCCCATAATGTGTTTGTAGAAATGCCCACATGAATCAGTTGCATTTTTTTTAGGTTCTACCATGTTTTTTAACTACACATAACGTGTTTGTGAAAATACCCAAATGAAAAGTTTTCACTTTGAAGCTGCTACTGCATTGCCCGTTTAGTTTTGTGTCTTAATCGTTGATTCCGAATTGAAGAACTTAGTCGTGGATCATGATATTCTTGTATAGCTGGAAAATTGAGTGTGATATTGTATACACATCGAGCGTAATGGATGAGTTTCATCTATGTAGCCGAACCTAATTAATTTGCAATTGAGACATTGTTGTTGTAGTCATTGTATACGGTTAAGATTGGTGGCAACAATAATTTTGTAATTGTGACTCCTTTCTTTTCTCGAGGTGGGGTGGTTAGTTGATTTTTGCTTTAGGCCTCGTTTGGTTTATTTTTGATAACTTTACAGTGTTAGTTGGGAGTTATCTCATTGGAGTTAATATTTTCATATTTGGTTCAACTTTAAACTTGCAGGGATGTTTCAAGTTTTTAAACAATAAAAAATATGAATTGACAAAAATAGTCTTCAAACAATAGAGAGATGAATAATAAAAAGGTCATTAATGAGGGGTAATTTTGTCCACAACTCTTGGGAGATAACTCCCTAGGGGGGATTAGTTTCCAACTCCCTGTGAGTTATCTCCACCTCATACCAAACAAGGCCTTAGTTTTTAGAATGAAAATTGACTTTCAAGTTTCAAGAATAATCTACTTCAAGTTCTAGATGAATGGCAAAAGTATCTTTAAGGAAATATTTCGATCGCTAAGTCCCTTATGCCCCCTTCCATGCCCCCTTCCCCAATCAATGCAATCATAAATTTGAATAGAAAGTCGACTCGTGTTGTATACTCGACTTTTGCATAATTTTTATTTCATTGAATTGAATGGTAGTAAAGTTTATCATCTTTGTCTCCTTAATACTTGCAGACTTCATCAAGACAAAGGTAATTCGCAAAATGTTATATTTTTCTTTTTACGATGTCTTTGCTTATATATCGCTCTAAATCAAGAGCAATGAAAGACTTTGATCCATGTAGTCGATCCTAACTAATTTGAGATTGAGGTTGTGTTGTTGTTGTTGACAAATTTACTTGTAGAGCGAGATAAATAGGGGAACAACCTCTAGAGTGCAAACAACAGAACTTACCTATCTTTCATGCTCGAGATTTTGGCATTTTGATGTTTAAGCTGTGCAAGTTGTGCGGTGGTTGTTGCTTAAGAAATTGTTGAAGCAGAGAATGATTGAAGAAAAGTGAATTAGAAGCTGGTGTTTGAGGTTTTTGATGGCAATGTTCTAGACTCAGAGTTCTTTTTCTAAGGTTTTCTCGAGTATGGAGCATACGTGAAATGATCTTATAATTTATTTGGATTGGGTTGTGGGTTTCCCCTGGTTGCCCTATGTGACTTGTGAAACATTATTCATATTTAAATACATAAATATATATATATATATAAGTCTGAAATTTTCTTGAAAAGGTTCTTATAGTATTTTATATGAAAAAGGTATAATATCTTGATAGACAATCTATTCTCTGAAGTTGTGGAAAAAAAAAACTATACCTATAGTAAAATTTGTCGAATTATACAATTAAAAAATCAAATAAGAATGTTATCGAAACCGTGAACTACTTATTTTGTTAAAATATTATAGGTTAAAAGATGAATCAAAGTGTTCCTAATTTTGTTAAATACTTACAATCAAAAGAATATTGTTAAATATTTTCATGGTGACGTATCGAATTTATTTAGTTTTATATTCTTACACTTATAAACCGTTGATTTGAAACTCTATATTTAATGAATTTTGTTGAATTTGTAAACTGCACTTTACTTTTATGCATTTTACTTTTATTTTTTAATTTAAGATTTAAGTTGCGTGTGCTAAGCACGTGCTCTACATGAAAACTAATATATATATATATATATATATATATATATATATATATATATATATATATATATATATATATATATATATATATATGATACTCTACAATGGAGCTCAAATATATACCCATGTCATGGAACCCTCTCAAAATGTGTTGCGCATTGAATGATTTGTGCATTTATGACGCCTCGATTAATATATTGGATTAGAATTCAATGATTGTAAATAGTATACCCATAACATGGGTATATATTTGATTCTCACGGTAGTAATACCCTATATATATATATATATATAAAAGAACTGTTTTTGTTAAAAGGTCTTATGACGTGACACGTGACTTTTGAGAAGTTATCCTAACATGACACGTGACATGATGATGTTATAATTAAGATTTATAAAAAAAATAAAAACACAAGCCATTAATCTTGAGGCCCGCTATGGGCACCCCACCAATTCATGAAGGCATCCATAATTTTTCTCATTTTCCCATCTAAAATGTAAATGACTATTTTGCCCCTTCATATATATTCACTCAAACCCCACAAACCATTTTCAAAGCAAAACTGGGGCACCCCACCACTTTGGATCACAAGTGAAACCTAAAGCCACAATTGTGTTTGCCGAGCGTGTATCGATTCTTGCGTCTTGACATCATCCGACAGCGAGGTAACAATGTTTGACAACCATATGAAGCTTTAAAGGAACTGTTTTTTGGATCAAAACTGTGAAATTGATGATTTGGTTTGTCAACGTAGGGTTTCTCAAATTTTCAGACGTTTTTTCACGGGCGCGATTGATTCGGCCTCGCAGGACAGAGAGTTATGCAAACGTCTCGGTCAACATCCACCGAGAAAGGAATAAAAGTCTCGGTAATGGACAACCGAGAGAAATGCTACGTTCTCGGTTGTACATCACCAACAGGACATAAACTATACACTTCGACTTACTCTCGTGATGTGGTGACCGAGACGACAATAAAAGTCTCGGTAATGGACAACCGAAAGATATTCTTCATTCGCGGTTGTACATTACCGACATGACATAAACTATACACTAATGGTTACTCTCGTGAAGTGGTGACCGAGATAACACAATTACTCTCGGTCATTCGTTGCCGAGACTGTGTAAACTATTCGGCTTCGTCCGGCCGAGAACCACGAGTTCCCAAAAATTTCCCTCGCCTCGGCCATGCTTGGCGAGACTATAAACAAAATCTCTCGGCTTTGTGTGGCGAGAACCACGACTTTCCAATAAATGAACTATTGAATGCACCGCCACACAAACATAAAACTACTCTACCAAATGCAACTTAATTAGACTATCAACGTACCTTCAAACGATCGATTTCTCGACTTGAGTGTGTGAACGAAAAACTAGAACCGAGCCCTAATGTGGAGACGAAATGGAACAAAACCGAAAGCCTTCAAATTCGATATTCCGCCTACAGCAGAGGAGAGAGACGGAGAGGAACGAAGACAATGGGTTTCGGGATTGCTAGCTGGTTCGTTGACGAGAAGTAGTGCTTACTCGTTGAAGAGGACGGTGGTGGGGTGGTGGGGTGCCTCTGTTTTGAACGAGGGGTATTTTAGGGATTTCGGGCCTAAATTTTGGGTGTCATTGGTAAATGACTTTGTGCCCTCAACATCAGGGTGCCTTCATGAATTGGTGGGGTGCACATAGCGGCCCTCTTAATCTTTCTCGCACTTAAGTGAGGGGTTGAATGGTGAAACACAAAATAAGATTTTGACTATGACATGATGACGTCATTAATTAAAGTATAATTTTTAGTTTCGTTTTTTTTTTTTTTTTTTTGCTATTTTTAGGTTGTGTTTTAAATTGTTATACAAATAGGATTTTTTGGTTTTTCAGTTTTTTCTCGTAATTTTTAATTTTCATTTTTTTTGCTATTTTTAGGTTATGTTTTTAATTGTTATGCAAATAGGATTTTTGATTTTAAAATTTTAATTTTCTGATTTTCTTTTTTTTTGCTATTTTTTAGGTTATGTTTTAATTGTTATACAAATAGGATTTTTGATTTTTAAATTTAATTTTCTAATTTTCGTTTTTTGTTTTTTGCTATTTTTTAAGTTATGTTTTTAATTGCTATACAAATATGATTTTTGGTTTTAAAATTTTAATTTTCTAATTTTTGTTTTTTTTGCTATTTTTTAGATCATGTTTTTAATTGCTATACAAATAAGATTTTTGGTTTTAAAATTTTAATTTTTTAATTTTATTTTAAGTTATGTTTTTAATTGTTATATAAATAAGATTTTTGGTTTTTAAATTTTTTTTTCAGAATTTTCTATTTATTAGATACTACATACTACGCACGTGATATATTAGATTATTTTTTAAAAAAAGTTTTGCATATTTTTTAGATTATATTTTTTAACTGTTTTTGTGAGAATGTCTCACGACGTGACACGTGGCTTTAAAGAAGCTATCCTAACATGACACGTGACATGATGATGTCATAATTAAGATTTATAACAAAAAATAAAAAACACAAGTCATTGATCTTTCTCGAACTTAAGTGAGGGGTAGGATGGTAAAACACAAAAATAAAATTTTGATTGTGTCATGGTGACGTCATTAATTAAAGTATAATTTCTATTTTCATTTTTTTCCTATTTTTTAGGTTATGTTTTAAATTGTTATATAACAATGAAAAAGTTTGATCCATGTAGCCGACCCCAATTAATTTGGGACTGAGGCTATGTTGTTGTTGTTTTTGTTTTTTTTGCTATTTTTAAGTTATGTCTTTAATTGTTATACAAATATGATTTTTGGTTTTAAATCTTTTATTTCCTAATTTTCATTTTTTTTTATTTTTTAGGTTATGTTTTTAATCGTTATACAAATAGGGTTTTTGGTTTTTAAATTTAAATTTTCTAATTTTCTTTTTTTTTTGCTATTATTTAGGTTATGTTATTAATTGCTATATAAATATGATTTTTTGTTTTTAAATTTTAAAATTTAATTTTGTTTTTTTTGCTATTTTTTAGGTTATGTTTTTAATTGCTATACAAATATGATTTTTGGTTTTAAAATTTTAATTTTCTAATTTTCTTTTAGCTTATGTTTTTAATTGTTATACAAATAAGATTTTTGGTTTTAAAATCTTTTTTAGAACTTTCTATTTATTAAATACTACATACTATGTACATAATATATAAGATTATTTTAAAAAATAAGCTATACATTTTTTTTAGGTTATGTTTTAAATTGTTATACAAATAGGTTTTTTGGTTTTTAATTTTTTTTGGAATTGTTTCTGTGAGAAGCTCTCGCAACGTGACATGTGACATGATGATATCATAATTGGTTGGGTGACCCAATGATATGGTATTAGATTTCAGAGTAAATGGTCAGAGGTTCAAACCCAGCTATTTCTATATGATATTATAAATATTTAATGTTTTGTGTAGATTTAAAAATATGCACAGTGTTTGCAAGTATTTTTTATTAATTATTAAGGGATCTAAAAGGAGCGAGTTTGAGTTCATATCAGAGATTACATAATAATTTTTCTTACATTTTTTAACGTTTTTATATAATATTTTGATATTTAGTCTTGCCCGCGCGCGATGTCCTGGATGCCAACTATTATTATATATATAAAGGAATTGTTTCTGTGAGAAGCTCTCACAACGCGACATGTGGAATATGAGAAACTCTCACAATGTGACATGTGGCATTATGATGTCATAATTAATATTTTATAAAAAAAAAAAAACACAAGCCATTGATATTTCTCACACTTAAGTGAAGGGTATGATGGTAAAATTTAATTTTTTTAGTTTTTTAATAATTTTCGTTTTTTTATGTTTTTTTGGAGATTTTTTTTTCGATCTTTTTTCTGAGGAGTTTCTATTTTCGGTTTCGATTTTTCTAATAATTTTCGTTTTTTTTTTTTGTCTTTTTTAGGAGTTTCTAATTGTAACACAAGTATTGACCAAAAAATTAACACAAGTATTACAAGTTTTTTTTCTTTTATCCATTACAACACAAATTTAATTAGTATTTATTGTAATAGAAATATACAAAAATTGTGGTATCTTATAAATAGATATATATATATATATATATATTTTTTTATCACAATTTACAAAGTCTAAAGTTCTCTCTCTATGATTTTTTTATCACAATTTACATTAGATAATTACTATATACTATATATATGTGATATTTTATTCTTATATCTATAAAGACTTTCTTTTGATCTATAGATATATGCTATACATAAAAAAGTGGCGGCATTTTTCACATTAGCCATATGGACATACTTGCTTAATGTCATAATATTATCACAAGTTTAGTTTTTGTTAAAAAAATTATTTTCTTATTAATATTTATAGCCATTTTTTGAACAAGAAATATAATAGTATATGTCTTTCTCTAATTATAGTTATTTGTCTCTTTTCTTTTCATAACTTCAAATATTATTGAGGTTTTTTTTAACGTGTGTTAAATAATTTTTTACGTGCTTTCATTTTTTTTTTGGAGGTAAACGTGCTTTCATTCTAATTATGTGAATTGTGTGACATTAATCGTTATTTTCATGTTTTTTAGAGTTTTAGAGGTGATTAAAACACTTTAGCGGTTTTGAGTTGTATATTCTCCATTTTTTATAGAGAAATTAAAAGATACGATTTTTTTAGTGAGGTTAGAATTGAAAATGAAGTCATTGATGCTTGATTTTTTTATTTCTTAAGGTTACAGTTGAAACAAAAAATTCTCAAAACGTGATAAATATTTGGGAAGGGAAGGATAACATAATAAGTTTTTTTTTTAACTTTTTTACTCATGAAAATTATTTAATCCAATATGTAGATACTTATTATTGTCCACGCGGGATGCCGACTAGTTTTAAAGAATGAAGGCCAAGAAGTAAATAATTTACACAACATTTCAAGCTATATATATTATATATGTCAGGGTGGGGCATAATATATTTAATTAGTTTGGACATTTTGGTTACTTTAGTACACAAATTTCTCATTTTAGTTGAAAATCAAGATACTTATACATTACAATCAGTTGATAATTTTATTTTGTTACTCACTCCCTAAATAAAAAATAGTAGGCTTCCCAGGATCAGCAATCTCAACAGACCCTTCCAACATCTTAGCCACCCTCCCCATCGACGGCCGCATCTCCGCCCTATCCTGCAAGCACCACATAGCCGTCTTAACCATCCGATCCACCATCCCCATCTCCTCGTCACCAATCCCATCAAACATCCGACGGTCCACAATCTCCTCCACCCTCCTCTCCTCATACACCTTCTCGTACACCCACCTAGGAAAGTACCACTCCTCACTCCCCACCCCTTCCCCACTCTTAAACTCCATACTCCGGACGCCACTTACCATTTCCAACAACACCATCCCATAGCTGTACACGTCAGCCTTAGCAGTTATAGGCTCCATCCGGACCCACTCTGGTGCCATGTAACCTCTAGTGCCTCTCATCCTAGACATGCTCACCATGTCCTCTTTTTTGGCTAATTTTGCTAGACCAAAGTCTGAGACTTTTGGGCACAAATCATTTTCTAGGAGTATGTTCTCTGGCTTGATGTCGCAATGTAGAACCCACTCGAGGCATTCCTCGTGGAGGTAGGCGATGGCACGTGCCACGCCTAGGGATATGCGGTACCGCATCTTGAGGTCGAGGACTAAGGGTGGTGGAGTAGTGGTAATTGTGGTGGGGTCGTGTGGGGGTGTTTTAGAGGGGAAGAGGAATTTGTCTAGGGATCCGTTTGGGATGTACTCGTAGACGAGGAGCCGCTGGGATTTGTCGGCGCAGAAGCCCCACATGCGGACTAGGTTGAGGTGGTGCATTCTTGCTATGATGGTCACTTCTGCCCAGAATTGTGCCTCGTTGCCACCTTTGTTACCTGTTGAGAACAACACCAGAAAGTAATGTTACGCGTGACTTCAGAAGTACTGAAGTTATGATTTTCTTTTCAGTAAGGTTACTTAGTTCGGCTTCAAAATTTAAAACTATAAGTTTTTGATGACGTACTTTTTTTATTAAAAAATATAAGTCGTTTTAGATAAAACTTTTTGACCATTTAATACTTTATATATCCATTTCACCTCTTTTTTTAACTTAAGCATTTAATGTTCATTAAATCATTTTTTTTTGTGTCAAACGGTAAAAGTGAAAAGTAAACTAAATATTAATATCACTTTTAATTAGCACGCCAAAGCTTAAAGTGATCAATATTTTTTTGAAGGTTGGATCGGAGTACATAATTTTGTTTTGAAAAATTGGTCAAATTCTATTAATATTGTGCCAAAATTAAAGTTTCCGATTTATTAGCTAATTTTAACAATAGACCAAATTATAGATAAAAAATACTTCTTAATCAAATTAGAGATGAAAATCATAGACTACTAGAGATTGTCATCCCTCTCGCCAATGATAATTATACCTGAAAAAAAAAAAGAGTGAACGTTGAATTGATCTAATTAGACATCCTACCATCAATGCCCATTTATAGGTGTCCCTTTCGACCATCAAACAAGCCCCATATCATTAAATATATCACACCAACTATTGTTGATTAAACTAAGTCAACCATTTTCGTCAAAGAAAAATAAATCAAATTCTACACGATCAGGATAAACGTCATAATTCTAATCGAAAAAAAAATAGGTTGAGGATTTGAATAGTCGTAGCTACATTATATATATATATATATATATATATATATATATATATATATATATATATATATATATATATATATATATCTTTCATTTTTATAAATATTATGAAATTAAGACACATAACTAAGGAAGGAGGAGACTCGTAAAACTCACCTGTGCCAAAGCCAAAGGACTTGAGCCTCTTAACAGCAACCACCCTCCCATCCGGCAAAGTCCCCTTATACACCACCCCGAACCCCCCATGCCCGACCACATCCGAGAAGTCCTTCGTCGCCGCCTTCAACTCGTCGTATCCGAACCGCTTCGGCCCTCCGGCCTGCACCAACTCCACCCCTACACTCTGCGCCATGTCCCTATACTTAATATACTTCTTCAACAATGCATAAAACGCCGTGGCCCCCGACACCAACTCCACCACGAACAACGCACATATTATCGCCACATTCCTCGTCGTGTCATTCGAATCGCTTGGCGGGTTCCCCAGCTTGATCCTTACTGGACATGTAGTTTCAAGCTTGGATGTTAAGCCAGTGAAGTTGGACTGATCAGTCTCCAAGTTTGAGACTTTGATGAACATTGCCGTCTCAGTGCCTGGCGACCAGTACCCGTTTAGGAGGCGATCGATTTGGTGGACGCAGTACCTTTTGCCGTCGAATTTGAACCCGAACCCGAGGCATCTCTGGTTCGATGAGCATTCGGATTGGCAGGTGGAGAGGTTGGGAGATTGGCGGTCTGTTTGGTTGGACCCGCCGGAGTAGTTCACGTAGTCGAATTGGAGGTATTTAGAGTGTGTGACAATGGATGGGATTTTGAGTTTCAGTTCACAAGTTTGGGTCAAGTTGTTGTCTGCACTGTCAGCAACGCGAAACCCAGGTGGGCACACGCATTGAGTGGAATTAGAATTGCTCCCACTTACACAAATATAGTTAGGACCACAAGTGCCATGAATCGTACATGGTTCTTGAATAGCAGCCCAGACAACCACCCATCGATTCAAGTCATGATAGAAGCTGTAAATCCGAAGATTCCCGTCGTCGCCGAGGTTGAACCTCCGCAACGGGCGGGTCTGGGCGGCGACGTCTTGAGGAATGAACGAAGTCCCATCATCCTTAACAAGAGTGCCATCACTTTCCAACCTCACAATCTTGTTGTCGATTCTCCAATACACACTTGAAGAATTGAAGACTAAATTGTTAGACCCCTTGAATGAGTATTTGTTGTTGATGGAAAACAAGGTGGTTCCAATGATGGGTTGGAGTGGGAGAGTTGTGTCAGTTGGGAACTTGAAGCTCGACCAGTTACCAAAACTTAGTTCTCCAATGCCGGAGAGAACGAGTTGGGATGAATTAGGCGGCGAGGCGGAAGCGAATTGAGGCCATAGATTGGCGCCGGAGGTGTTGAGGGAGAGGAGGCCTGATTGGGGGGAGATTTGGAGAGAAGTTGTGTGGTTGAAAGGGGAGTTTTGGCTGACTGACCAGACTATGGTGTCTATTGAGATGTTTAGGTACCAAATTGCGAAGAAATAGCGGTTGGGCGAAGTGGGTGAGAGGCGGAATCCCGCAGCGAAGGTGGAGTTTGCGGAGACGAGTATGCGGTTCTGGGTCGGGAGCCATGGGGATTGAGAGATGTTGAAGGATAGTAGTCTAGTTTGTTGTTGTTGTTGGGCTGTTGAAGGTGAGGAGAAACAGAGGAAACAGAGGAAACAGAGGAGGAGAGTGGGAAGGAGAGACATTTTGTCAAACGGGTTGTGTGCTGATTGGAGTTTGTGGAATATATGCGTGCAGAATACGATTTCTTATTTTTATTTTTTTTTGCTTTGACTGGAATATTTGGGGTCATTGTTTATATAGTATTATCTTGTGTAATTATTATGAAATTATATGAATTTTTCTATGAGGCTACGAAGCTATATGAATTGATGGTGGTTGTGAAGATTAATTTTGATAATGAAATGACGATAATTGTATATTATGATATTTAGGAGTCAACTCTCAATTGGGTTTTCATGTAATATATAAGTTTTTAATATATGATACAATAACAAATGACACACAAGTGTTATAAAGACACCACCGTAGAGTAGTTTCAATAGCCAAGGTTTGGTATTTCTATGGAGACAAATAAAGCTTGAGTTTCATTGAATGTAAAATAAATATCAGTCTTTTGGTTAATATTTACTATTAGTCTATAATAGAACTTGGTAGAATACTCAAGTTTACTATAAACCTTAATAGTTATATGAGTTCATTGGATATTAGGCTCATCTAAGTTTATGACGTTGTGTCTCGTCTAGGTTATTTAGGTTTATTATGACCGATTATGTATTTTCTTAGTTTCTTTCTTCTAGATGTCAGAAAGTTTTAAATTGTTTCGTAAGGTTGTAATTGAGACGAAATTGCTTTTTAATGCAACGGGGTTGCTACTCTTATTATTTTGTAATTAAAAAAAGTGATATAAAGACTTTGAATTAAGAAAAAGGGAAAAAAATTGAGTAACACTTTAATACACACATTTGCAACAAAATAGTATTTGTTGGTCTTTTCAACATACATCGAGATATGTAAGTGTGTATATCTCGAATTATGTTAAAAGATCTCTACAATTGTGGTCAATGTATGTATCAAAATATGTGACTCAATCACTTTCTAAGAAAATAAATGATACGAAGACTTTCAACTGTTATGCCCAAGTCCAGTTTTGCTTTGGATTCCAATCTCTACATGCAGAGAATTTTTAACTATTTCAAGGTTCTCTCAAACTAATTAGTTTTGCGTTGATGTGAAGCCCAGTTTGCAAAGATGAGAGTTCATCAAAACTGTTAATTTTATTTTTTTATTTTTGTTGATAAAGGTTCGGATGGCCGTGGATATCAAAAATAAAAAATAAAAATGTAAAGTCTCCAACGAAAAAATTTACAAGTGATTAACTGAAAAAAAAAGTGGCATCAATTTAGATTTGATATTACCGTACTAAGGGAAGTTAATGACAAGGGCCAGGTTTTCATAACTACAACCGTATCAATGTGAAGTTTGTTTGACTGAAAAATATCAATTTTATTTTAAAAAAAATCTGATTTTTGGTAACAATAAATTTATTTGGATTCATGAGTCTAAATTCATAGAAGTTTTTTAAATTTTTTTACAAATAATTAAGGGGTATCAAAAGAATTTTAAAAGTGATTGCGTTTGCTTCATTTAACTGCTTGAGAATGACTTTGAAATAAAAAAAGAATTTTGAGTCTAGACTCATGAGTCTAAATAGTACTACCCGTTTGGTAAATCAGTATATGAGTTTGTATTTCATTCTATTATTTCATTAGATTCATACAACATTAAAGTTACATCGCGTGAGGCGTGCGTGATCGTTTGAAAATAGGTGTGTGCACACTGTTCTCAGTACATAACACGAATAATTTGTATTTCGAGGTGCATATAGAGGGCTCCCAAGGCCAATGTTAACCAAAATCTTTACACCCTCAAGTCACCTCGACCTTAAGATCTGTCATTGTGCGTCTCGAGATGTACATCTCGCATGTAGAATTATGTGCTCACATCCTAAAGTCTGCACCCATGTTCATGCGAAGCTTGCACGACATATTATCCGGTGTGACCTTAGGTGTGATTTTGGACTGTTATTGTAGCATTTTTCGGAGAAAAAAAAGGGAATGGGCTTCTATAGAGTTGAGAAGTGCACAATTTGTATAATGAACAATCCCAACTCGCCATGTATCACTTGATTGAACGAATAAATGAGTTTTATTTTATTTATTATTTTTATTTATTTATTTTTTTGTCACAAATTGGCCCCACCATTTTGCTTTTGTTAATGGAAAATGCTAGAATAACACCCTTAAATGCATAACGGAATACACAACGCCCCTATCTTCCGTGTTTTAGATTTGTAAGCTCGTATCTCAAGGTGCGCATGAAATGTGGGTCATTTTGCTTTATAGTGTGTATTTAGGGGTGCATGTTATTTTAGCATTTTCCATTACAAAAGTGGTGGAGATAAATTTGTAAATCGCATTTATCTCCTCCAATAATCATTTTTTCTTTACATATTTTTTTGCATTATTTACAACAAGTTTCCTTTTTCAAGGATGAATTGAACCACCATTCTCGAGAACACTGAAATCTGTGTTTTATAATTTGATCAATCATTACATATTATTTTTTTGTCTTAAACAATATTTTGTTGTATATTAATTTAACATTTGATAAGTTTTAACAACTTATCTATAATAACATCATCCTTGCATATTGTAAAAAATATTTTTATTGTAGTGGTAATTTTAAAAACATTTGATTCAAATGTATCTTTTTAAGCTTAGAAAAATGTATAATATATTTTAACTCATCGAGAGAAACAAGAAAAAAGCCGACTTGCGACTCGCATCATTCATAAAAAAGAGTTACTTGCTTTTAATAAAAAAATGAACTTTACAGTAATCATAATTTAATTTGATATTACAATATTTCAATTGATTATAAATTATATAAACTTCTAAAAAAATTATAATATATTTTTAATTAATTGACCAAAAAAAACGACTTGCATCACCTAAAAAACACCAATAATTTAATTGATTTGTAATTGATTATAATTTCCTTAGAAAAACACCCATTGAACGAAGTGAATATACATTTTCAAGGACGTTGGCTAAGGGAGCTAGTGCACTTCCTTACCTCTATTAATAGCTCTATACCATCTAAGACCATCTCCAACCACAATACTTTATTTTTCCCTTTATTTTACAATTCTCTTACGTCAAACCATATTTCTTCTCCGACCACAAATTCTATTTCTACTTCAAGACTATTTCTTTTTTTTGTTATTTATTTGTATTAATTTTAATAAATTATTTAATCAGTAAAAAATCAAGAAAAATACACATTCATATATTTGAAAAAAAAAACAATTATTGATAATTCTTTAAAAGGAAAAAAATATAAAAAAAAGTAAGGAACGCTGTTATAGAGTTGGGTGAATAGTGGAACTCCAAATTATTCACCCAACTCTAAAATAGAGGGGAAATAAAGTACAGTTGGAGTTGTTTCAACTCTATTTTAGAGTTTGAACTCTAAAATAGAGTACGATTATTGTTGCTCCAATAAAACCAGCTATTTTAAAAAGCACCTCAAACATACCTTTAATACCTGTAAAAAGCCATTGATAATGAAGGCCAATAATTATTTCTTATATCTCCTGAAAAAATAAGTCGATATAAAGAACACTATAAATATTTACATATAGGATTAATTCAAGTTGCCATAAAGCCCTTAACTTCATTAGGAATAAATACTTCTGTTTTAGCTTCAGTACGAGATAAACGTCATCGCAAGTTCCATGATTCGTTATTAGGCATAATTGAAGGCAGTTTAGCTGAAGGTCCAATATTCTTCAATTGTTTTCCTAACTTCACAATAAGTTTGCATGATCAATTTGCACATGAAGCTGCAACTTTAAATCTTTATACTCAAGGATTTCAACTTAGAGGAATTTGTTCCAATATTGTTGTAGTATATCGAATTTATTATAAACGAATGCATACTATTACTCCAGCTGTTGCATATTCTAATCTTCAAAAGGGTACATCCACTCTTTTTCTTGCTAATATACATCATAAGAAAATAGATAGAAAACAATTAAATTGGAAAGACATAGATATTCCTAAAACATGGATTATTTCAGATCAAAATCATGCTGAAAATTCTCAAGCACCAACATCTGATCAAATAGATACAATAATTACTCATGATGATGGTACCGTTGAAATAAATTTTCAATCCAGAAGATCATGTTCTTCTATTCCCTCTTCTAATCAAACTATTGTACCACCATTTATATCATCGTCTCCTCCTCCTCAAGTAATCAATCCACGTTTACCTACACAAGTTGCATACCCTATTGATCAAACTGATGATACCGTTAGTATTAATGATTTTGCTGACTTTCGCATAAATATGATTACCGAAATTACTGAAGATGATTTTGTCATGGATTATACAACATTAAAACATCGATTTTTAAATCATCCCCTAACTCCTATTTTTGTAAACTTTGTACCAAAAATCAACAGGCATTACTTCGTGAACGATATTTCAATTATATTAAACAAAATAGAATTAATATTCCGTTTTTTGAATTTTTAACCCATTCATGTCCTTTAATAATTTCAAAGATAAATACTATTTGGGAAGGAACTAATGGCGAAAAATACGTCCAAAAGCATCCTCCACTAGCTCCTTTAACTATTAAAGACCATATTAAAGCTACTCCGTTCAAAACAAATATTACGAATGATGAGCCACTTACCAAAAAGGATTTAAATCATATCATCGAACAAAATAATTTTACTAATATATATTTATCTACTTTAGTCAAAACTCCAGAATCACCTATTGCTCATGTATCTGCTACTAAAGCACGTCCATCTTATGAGCCTGTTTTATTAAATAAATCTTTACTTCCTACTCAAAATCAAATACCCTCTTTTAAACCAAAAACTTCATATTCTCCTGAATTAATGGATAAGATTTCCACTCAATTAGCTAATCTAGCTTTAGGCTCTTCTAAATATAAAGCAGCTAGGACAGTTACCAAAGATAAAGGTCATGTTATTGCCACATTAGATCAAGATCATCCTTCTGAAGCTAACATTCAACCTTTAACTAGTAAATCTAGTTCTTCTCAAATAGCATCCACAGAAATAGATTCAGAAACATCCATACATGATATTCATCGCCTAACTCAAACCCGTTCTAAGTTTTCAAATAGATTTCCACGACGGAAGCAATATTATACGAGACCATCACTAGCTGATTTAGTTATTGAAGAAAAGGCAAAGCGTTATTAAAAATTTGATGGTAATGCCATTTATGAATGGAATATAAATGGATTATCTGAATATAATATAGTCGAAGTTTTACATCACATGCAAATTTATGTTAAAGCCTGTGCCCTGGCTGATCATGCTGAAGGAAATATTGCTGGAGCTATAGCTAGCGGATTTACTGGTCAATTAAATGGTTGGTGGCAATATGGTGTAAGCCCCTAAGCTAAATTAGATATTGTCAATTCTGTTATGCGGGAAGAAAATGGCACTTATATATTAGATCATTTAGGAAGACAACAATTTAATGGCATTACTTGCTTACTTACCAATATTATTTGACATTTTCTTGGAAGTTTAGCCTCTATTGATGAAAAATTAGAGATCAATTACACACTTTACGTTGCAAAACCCTTAGTGATTTTCGATGGTATAAAGATACTTTTATTATTAAAGTATATCAACTTACCACATCAGATTCCCAATTTTGGAAAGAAAAGTTTATTGCTGGTTTACCAACCAATTTTGCTGAATTTGTGAAGACTTGGATCAGGCAAAAAAATAATGGAGTTTTAGATTACAAATCCCATACCTATGGTGAATTAATACAATATGTTCAACAAACTGGGTTAGCTTTATGTAATGACATTAAATTAAAAAGACAAATTCATAACGATAAGAATTCAAAAAATCTATCATTAGGCACTTTCTGTTATGATTTTGGCAAAGATTTAGATATGGATAAAAATCCATCCACTTCTCATAGAAAAAGATATTTTACGCCTAAACCTGACCAAAATTATTATACATCTGCTCGCCCAAAACTAAGAACCCGAAATAGGGATAAATCAAATCGCCCAAATAAAGCGGCTAAACCAAAAGCTAATACCTGTTATAATTGCAGCAAACCTGGTCATTATGCAAATAAATGTCATTTTAAATCTTCTAATAAAAAGATTAAGCAGTTACAAGAAAATGAGTCTACAGATTCTGATTATTGCCACTGTACAACTAATCTTCCAAATACTTCATCTTCTTCCTCTGAAATCAATGTTTTAACTACCCATGAAGAACTTATTTTAGAAATTGGTGAACAGATTTCAGATCCTACATTAAAATATAAATATTTTACTGAGATTTTACAAAATCAACTTTCTACTATGCCTTCTACTTCATTTGATACCCCTCCTTTAGAAAATATAGAAGTTGATCCCGATCGATTAAAACATCGCATCAAATTTTAAAAACAAATAAGTCTAGATCCATCGAAATATTCAATGACTACTCTATTACAAGAAGCCAATAAAAGAAAGCCCAATTTTACTTCTATTTCTACGTTACAACAAGATATAAATATTTTGAAAAATGAAATACAATTATTAAAGGATAGAATAAGTCAATTAGAAAATACCAATTCTGAAACATTTGAAGGCTTTGACAATAATGTTTTTATTGAAACTCTTACTCATTATGTTCATCAAAGATGGTTTACACCTATTACTTCAACTATCAAAGATTTCAAATACAAATGTTTAGCATTAATTGATTCTGGTGCTGATTTAAATTGTATTAGAGAATGTTTAATTCCTTTTAGATATTGTGAAAATACTAATAGTCGTATATCAACTGCAGAAGGAAATAAATCATCTATTAAATATAAAATACCTTTAGCACATATATGTCATCAATCTATTTGTATTCCTACTTCTTTTATAATCGTTAAATATCTTCAACATGATATTTTATTAGGCACACAATTTCTTCAACTTATTCAACCCTAGGTATTTCTACTACTATTAATAATAAAGAAATTTTATTTTCTTTTTCTCAACTTCCGAAAACAAAATATTTAAATCAATTAGTTAATCTAATTGAACATAAACAATCACATATTTGCTTTCTACGAAACGAAATTAATTTTCTAAAAACAGATCAAGTAATTAATACACCTTCTTTTCAAAATCGAATAGTTACTTTTCAAGAAAAATTACAAAAACAACGTTGTTCTGACATACCGTCTGCTTTCTGGGATCGAAAAAAACATCAAGTTACTCTTCCTTATCTCGATGATTTTAATGAAAAACATATTCCTACAAAAGCAAATCCTTCTCAAATGAATACTAGACTATTAAATCTATGCGATAATGAAATAAAAGATCTAATTGCTAAAAAATTAATAGCACATTCTAAATCTCCTTGGAGTTGTACTGCATTTTATGTTGAAAATGCTCCCGAATTAGAACGAGGTGCACCTAGATTAGTTATTAATTATAAACCGCTTAATAAAGTTCTAAAAACAATCCGCTATCCGTTACCTAATAAATATGATCTTATTAAACGAACTTCATCATCTATAATATTTTCAAAATCTGACCTTAAGTCTGGCTTTTGGCAAATTCAAATTGATCCCTTAGATCGTTATAAAACTGCTTTTAATACTCCCTTTGGTCAATATCAATGGAATGTTATGCCCTTTGGTCTTAAAATGCACCTTCTGAATCTCAAAAAATTATGAATGATATTTTTAATCCTTATAATGACTATATTCCTGTTTATATAGATGATATTTTAATTTTCTCCAAATCTATTGATCAGCACTGGAAACATTTAGCAACATTTCATCATATCATACTATCAAATGGTTTAGTTTTATCTCAAAAGAAAATAAAGCTTTTTCAAACATCTGTTCAATTCTTAGGTTTCAAACTTTTAAATCAGACTATCACTCCTGTTAATCGTGTTATCAATTTTGCTGATAAATTTCCTGATCAATTAACTGATAAAAATCAAGTCCAACGTTTTCTTGGTTGTTTAAATTATCTTACTGATTTTTACAAACAAGCTGCTTTTGATCGCAAACCTTTGCA
Source organism: Stephania cephalantha (assembly GCA_039657325.1). Classification (NCBI taxonomy): domain Eukaryota; kingdom Viridiplantae; phylum Streptophyta; class Magnoliopsida; order Ranunculales; family Menispermaceae; genus Stephania; species Stephania cephalantha. The sequence continues at coordinate 6,958,669 of CM077573.1, read as the reverse complement.
AGAACTTCTTAAAAAGGAAAGTAAATTCCTTTGGACCTCTGCCCATACTAAAGTCGTTCAAACCATTAAATCTAATGTTAAATCTCTTCCTTGTTTACATATTGCTAACCCTGATTATTCCAAAATCATCCAAACCGATGCCTCTGATTTAGGTTATGGCGGCATTTTACTTCAAAAAACATGGGGAATGAACAATTAGTTTGTTATACTTCAAAACATTGGAATCAAACACAACGAAATAATGCTACTGTCAAAAAGGAAGTTTTAGCAATTGTTTTATGTGTACAAAAATTTCAAGCAGATGTTTTAAATAAACAATTTTTGATTCGCGTTGATTGCAAATCTGCAAAAGAAATTCTTTTAAAAGATGTCAAAAATTTAGTTTCAAAACAATTATTTGCTCGCTGGCAGGCCATATTAAGTGTTTTTGATTTTGATATCGAATATATAAAATGAACAAATAACTGTCTTCCTGATTTCTTATCTCGTGAATTTCTTGTAACCCCTCAGGTTCTTTTCCTACAGATTATGACTGACAAAGGTAAATCTATAATGTCTTCTTCTACGAATAAATTCTCTCCTCTTTTCCAAACCTACAATCGAGTGTCAACTGAGGATCAAAAACCTATATATAAATATAGTAATCGTCATTTAGTTACCCTCCTTGAGCGTGAATTACTTGACCATCCTTTTGAAACTCAAATCAAAATGATTATGCCACCAAACTCTCACTTTCTTCCCTCTCATCCTAATGTGTCATTAAAATTCTATGAAGCATTACTTACTCAAACTCAATCAGTTATTATTGAACATTTCAAAAGACCAAATTCTGAAGAAATTGCTTATTCCAAATTCAAGATTCAGAAGGTAATCACTTGGTCTGAATGGACACAACAAAATGTAGTTCAACAATGCCCTTATACTTATCAACATATGACTTTGATTCCTACACTGCCGACTTTACCCGTCTGTTATAAAGATTACATCAAAGCATGGAAAGTTATTCTTTTCTATAAAGATCATTCTTCTGGACACTCTTGGTATGTTACATTTAAAAAGAATTTGCGTATCAACTTGCCAAAATGGTTCATGACTAATTGGTGGGAGAAATTTGGACCGATAACAAGTATTTTTCCTTCCACAGTACAAGCCAAATTTGAAAAGGAAAAACTCTCACTTTTTCAGTTCATTCACAAGCATACGATCCCTTGGATCCTCAAATGGAATTATGGTATACATAAAATTCAAGTCAAGAATTGCAACCTTATTTATCTCTCACAAGAAATACATGTCAAATGGTGGGACAAATTTGATACTTCCTCTATTGATGCCCATACCATAAATCCAGTGGAAACCCCTTCCCAATTAATTAAGCTCTCCTAATATCATTGTTTCTTCGTTCTATCCATCTTTACTCAAAACCTATAAAGATGTTACTTCTCCTGCTCCATCTCCAGTGAAATCGAATAATGAATCCAGTTCTTTTAATACTGATATTGCTCAAACCATTCTTCAAGAATTACGTGCAATGAAAGAAAAGGTCAAAACTATTGAAGAAAAACTATCTACATCATCAAGAACATCCTCTGATGCCGATGCTGACGCTCATTCTACTGCTCCAGATTTTATTGATTTATAAATGAAGACATTAGCTCGTGCTATGCGACATCCAGCTATACAACAACCATTAATCGACTATCTTATTGAAGAATTAATTATGAATGGTGTTGATATTGTATGGGATTCAGCTATGGATACCTATCAAATAAACATTTTTGCCGTTCAATTGGACTCCTGATAAAGGAAAGCTTCTTCTCTCCTTATGGTACTTACTGAAGAAACCTTTTATAAGGGTTTATATTGACTATCCAGATTTGTATCGTTTTGCTGGATTATGTACACTATCACTTATGGAGAATTCTTCGTTTTTCTCCAATGAGCTTTTACTGTGAATATTATAACATCTAAAAGCATCCATGCCCATGCCATACATCTTATCAAGTCCATGCTTCCAGGCCATTATTGTCTGCCTACATCATCAATACAACTGGCTCTCAGCCTCAATCAAGAATCTTATCTGATCTATCTTTATGTCACATCTTGTTCCCATCATGACAAAATTTGTCAAGAAAGTCAAAAAGACTACAATATCTACAGTATAAAGATAATATAAATATTTGTCTTTTATGTCTTTATACTGTAGATATTGTAGTCTTTTTGACTTTCTTGACAAACTATGTCATGATGGGAACAGGATGTGACATAAAGATATAGATCAGATAAGATTCTTGATTGAGGCGGAGAGCCAGCTGTATTGATGATGTAGGCAGACAATAATGTTTTTATTAGTTCTCCAATGCCGGAGAGAAGGAGTTGGGATGAATTAGGCGGCGAGGCGGAAGCGAATTGAGGCCATAGATTGGCGCCGGAGGTGTTGAGGGAGAGGAGGCCTGATTGGGGGGAGATTTGGAGAGAAGTTGTGTGGTTGAAAGGGGAGTTTTGGCTGACTGACCAGACTATGGTGTCTATTGAGATGTTTAAGTACAAAATTGCGAAGAAATAGCGGTTAGGCGACGTGGGTGAGAGGCGGAATCCCGCTGCGAAGGTGGAGTTTGCGGAGACGAGTATGCGGTTCTGGGTCGGGAACCATGGGGATTGAGAGATGTTGAAGGATAGTAGTCTAGTTTGTTGTTGTTGTTGTTGTTGGGCTGTTGAAGGTGAGGAGAAACAGAGGAAACAGAGGAAACAGAGGAGGAGAGTGGGAAGGAGAGACATTTTGTCAAACGGGTTGTGTGCTGATTGGAGTTTGTGGAATATATACGTGCAGAATACGATTTCTTTTTTCTTTTTTTTGCTTTGACTGGAATATTTGGGGTCATTGTTTATATAGTATTATCTTGTGTAATTATTATGAAATTATATGAATTTTTCTATGAGGCTACGAAGCTATATGAATTGATGGTGGTTGTGAAGATTAATTTTGATAACGAAATGACGATTATTGTATATTATGATATTTAGGAGTCAACTCTCAATTGGGTTTTCATGTAATATATAAGTTTTTAATATATGATACAATAACAAATGACACACAAGTGTTATATAGACACCACCATAGAGTAGTTTCAATAGCCAAGGTTTGGTATTTCTATGGAGACAAATAAAGCTTGAGTTTCATTGAATGTAAAATAAATATTAGGCCTTTTGGTTAATATTTACTATTAGTCTATAATGGAATTTGGTAGAATACTCAAGTTTACTATAAACCTTAATAGGATATTAGGCTCATCTAAGTTTTATGACGTTGTGTCTCGTCTAGGTTATTTAGGTCTATTATGACCGATTAGGTATTTCCTTAGTTTCCTTCTTCTAGACGTCAGGAAGTTTTAAATTGCTTTGTAAGGTTGTAATTGAGACGAAATTGCTTTTTAATGGAACGTGGTTGCTACTCTTATTATTTTGTAATTAAAAAAGTGATATAAAGACTTTGAATTAAGAAAAAGGGCAAAAAAATTGAGTAACATTTTGATACACACATCTGCAACAAAATAGTTGGTCTTTTCAACATACATCGAGATATGTAAGTGTGTATATCTCGAATTATGTTAAAAGATCTCTACAATTGTGGTCAATGTATGTATCGAAAATATGTGACTCAATCACTTTCTAAGAAAATAAATGATACGAAGACTTTCAACTGTTATGCCAAGTCCAGTTTTGCTTTGGATTCCAATCTCTACATGCAGAGAATTTTTAACTATTTCAAGGTTCTCTCAAACTAATTAGTTTTGCGTTGATGTGAAGCCCAGTTTGCAAAGATGAGAGTTCATCAAAACTGTTAATTTTATTTTTTTATTTTTGTTGATAAAGGTTCGGATGACCGTGGATATCAAAAATAAAAAATAAAAATGTAAAGTCTCCAACGAAAAAATTTACAAGTGATTAACTGAAAAAAAAAAAAGTGGCATCAATTTAGATTTGATATTACCGTACTAAGGGAAGTTAATGACAAGGGCCAGGTTTTCATAACCACAACTGTATCAATGTGAAGTTTGTTTGACTGAAAAATATCAATTTTATTTTTAATAAAATCTGATTTTTGGTAACAATAAATTTTATTTGGATTCATGAGTCTAAATTCATAGAGGTTTTTTAAAAAATTTACAAATAATTAAGGGGTATCAAAGGAATTTTAAAAGTGATTGCGTTTGCTTCATTTAACTGCTTGAGAATGAGAAAAATTTGAATCTAGACTCATGAGTCTAAATAGTACTACCCGTTTGGTAAATCAGTATATGAGTTTGTATTTCATTCTATTATTTCATTAGATTCATACAACATTAAAGTTACATCGCGTGAGGCGTGCGTGACCGTGTGAAAATAGGTGTGTGCACACAATTCTCAGTGCATAACACGGATGATGTGTATCCCGAGGTGCGTATAGAGGGCTCACAAGGCCAATGTTAACCAAACTCATCACACCCTCAAGTCACCTCGACCTTGGGATATGTCATTGTGCGTCTCGAGATGTACATCTCGCATGTAGAATTATGTGCTCACATCCTAAAGTCTGCACCCATGTTCATGCGAAGCTTGCACGACATATTATCCGGTGTGACCTTAGGTGTGATTTTGGAATGTTATTGTAGCATTTTTCCGAGAAAAAAAAAGGGAATGGGCTTCTATAGAGTTGAGAAGTGCACAATTTGTATAATGAACAATCCCAACTCGCCATGTATCACTTGATTGAATGAATAAATGAGTTTTATTTTATTTATGTTGTAAATTGAGTTGGAACTTGCTAAGAATTAGAGAAGGAAAATAGAAGACTAAGAACTTCTACTACTACAAACTACTACTACAAAGGAGAAGAGAAGAAATGAGATAGTTGGAATAAGAAGTTTTCATTCAACTTGGTATGTGAATTACAATGGGTTGACACCCTTTATATAGGCCATTTGGTGATGATGATAATTGTACTTATACAATGTGTACAAGTTATACATACACCACAAGTCATACAACACATCACAAGCAACATAAACAATACATGGAAGAGTTGGTGTACATTGGAGATGATTACAAGTTATATGACAATACATAGACAAGTGGAGGTACTATTAAGTGAGAAATACAAGTTACATGACTACACAATATGTTGGTGTACATGCATGGTCATCCATATTCCACAACACTCCCCCTTGGATGACACTTGCTTAGAGATTGTGCCTCGTTAAAACCTGTACTAGAAAAATCATGTGGGAAAAAATCTAGTATAGGAAAAAGAGTACAATGTTCTCGTCAATCTTGATTTGTAGTATAATATTATTGATTGCCTCATTAAAAACCTTGCTAGGAAAACCCAATGGGACAAAACCAAAGCTAAGGAAAAGAGTGCAACACATTGATACACTTTGAGAGAATATATATGCCTCATTAAAACCTTTACTAGAAAAACCCTGTGGGAAAAAATCTAGTATAGGAAAAAGAGTATATTATTTGCTTTCATAATCTTTTTCTTTTTATATGGAGTATAATAATGTTAGGATCGCCTCATTAAAAACCTTGTTAGGAAAACCCAAGTAGGATAAAACCATAGCTAAGGGAAAAAGAATGCAATGCACTAATCAATAACTCCTTTTGATTCTCCCCTTATGTTCACATGGGTGAGACATCTCGTGCATTTTGTTGCACATGAACATCGTTTTCTATATGAACCATTTAATGTTTGAAGCATATGATTGTCACTCTTTTGTGTATAGTACTTGCATCAAGTAATTGATTCATAACTTGTTGCCACTGAATGATCCTTTGAACTTTGAGTTCATATTAATTTATACATGGATCATAATACAACAAATTTAATGCAATTTGATGTGTTTCAAGCAATTTCACGTCATTCCTTTTGGATTGGCTTATATCTCCCCTTAATGGTGGGAAAATTGCTTCATCAAAGTGACAATTAGCAAAACTTGCTATAAATAATTTCCATATTACGGATCCAAGACATCTTATAATATGATTAATGGAGAGTTAAATCAATATACGTCTCCTATTGATTTGCCTTGAGATAATCTCCAGTTGATAAAAAAATCCAGTTCGATAAAGGATGTCCGTGCGAATTTACGATATTTTCGCATCATTGATGATTATGGATAATCAAATAGATCTTTCCACATTATGAATGTCATTTGATTTATGACGACATTCGTTTTAATGTGCCTTATATATTCTAGAAGTTAAAGCCGAGAATATTATACTCATATTAAGTCATATTCATATAAATAAATTTTCTATTATTCTGAGTAGACTTCTTTTGAACAAGACATTAACAATCAAATTGTTGTACCGGATATTACCTGAACATTAGCCTCTGTTAAGTTCGAATTCGAGAAATATTCACTTTTATATTATAATGTACATGCATGTAGCACGATACACAAGACATAAACTCATCGCCCATATTTAGGTCACGATTTAAACACATGTCGATGTGCCTGTTTTATCGAGCCATTTTCAATGATGAAATTCATAATATTTTGTCTTTGATATTGAAGGCATGGTAAAGGTCACAAAAATATTCGGGTATATATATGACAATATTTAGGCAAAATAGCCTTTCATATATGACCAAAAAATGTCACAATTATGAGCGCTCATTGTCAATAATTATTTGCCCTTTGTAGTGGTGCACCACTTTTGTTCCAATTTTTTGTGGAATTGTCAATACGACCTTTACCTGATATTTTCACATTTTCCACGTCCATAAATTTATTATTGCGATCATGATCATTATATGCAACATATGCTTCTTAATTTGAAGCTGATCTATTTGGACGAGAGCGATATTATATTTATAAATATCTCATTATTTTACTCAAATATCATGAGACAAGAAATCAATCCTTAATATTTATTGGATTGATGTGCGCACTCGATATTTGTTGCGGCAATAAATCGAGGCGGGCCACGTGACCTTATTTTTATTGTCTCATCAGTCATATTTCCACATAGCCTCAACATAGAGGTAATTAAAATTGCGGAATTATAATTAATATTTGACTCATTTTGAGCTTTTGGAGCATTACCTTTTTTTTGGTATTTATATATTTATAACTCTATGAGGTGAAAAGATATACAAAGTGAAATATACACTTTTCAGGTCTCTAAAGAGAAATTGGCGAATGATTGTGTATAACACACAGTTTTGTATATATGCTTTATTCACAAATTGTAGTATCTAATTGTCATGACAAGTAATTCTTGTCGGTAATATAATAAGGCAACAAATTCAACTATGGTTGAATAATATTTTGAAAATAAATTTAATATAAAATAGTTTTCCCTTTTTATGTAAAAACATAACATATGATTTAATATATGTTCACAACTTGATTCATTAATAAACATGTACTATTCGTATGAGTTGGTGGGACAACCTTCAGGTTGGGTGGCGAGACATAGTCTACTTAATACCATGCCTCCTCGAACGGGATAACCCGTCTCTCCTTTCAATGTTTAGCTTTACCGGGGACAAGGCTTACCCACTACCAACTCAAACTTATAACATTATTTTTATTATAAAATCAAGAATAGAACAATAACTAATCGTTTGTAGTTTTAAGAGAAAAATTATATGTCACACATTGACTTTTGATTTCTGATGTAGAAGATCGTACAAGACGCAACTACAGAGCATACTTTCGCAATCAGTGACGTTATAATGCATAGTATATGAATAAAGTATGCATATAGAAGTGATGCATGTAATAAAGGAAGCAACCATGATAATATAGAAATAAATTGAACTTATTTAAATAACAAAAGTTATACCTTCCTAGCTTTGTCTCATTAACAAGCCTTCTTGAACTTCAAGATCTCCTTAATGCTAGAGCAAGCTCGTGCTGATAACGTGTTGTAAATTGAGTTGGAACTTGCTAAGAACTAGAGAATGAAAATAGAAGACTAAGAACTTCTACTACTACAAAGGAGAAGAGAAGAAATGAGATAGTTGGAATGAGAAGTTTTCATTCAACTTGGTATGTGAATTACAATGGGTTGGCACCCTTTATATAGGTCATTTGGTGATGATGATAATTGTACTTATACAATGTGTACAAGTTATACATACACCACAAGTCATACAACACATCACAAGCAACATAGACAATACATGGAAGAGTTGGTGTACATTGGAGAGGATTACAAGTTACATGACAATACATAGACAAGTGGAGGTACTATTAAGTGAGAAATACAAGTTACATGACTACACAATATGTTGGTGTACATGCATGGTCATCCATATTCCACAACAATTTATTATTTATTTTTATTTTTTTTGTCACAAATTAAATTGGCCCCACCATTTTGCTTTTGTTAATGGAAAATGCTAGAATAACACCCTTAAATGCATAACGGAATACACAACGCCCCTATCTGCCGTGTTTTATACTATAGGATTCGTAAGCTCGTATCCCAAGGTGCTGGGTCATTTTGCTTTATATTGTGTATTTAGGGTTGCATGTTATTTTAGCGTTTTCCATTACAAAAGTGGTGGAGATAAATTTGTAAATGGTTACATAATAAATATTCATATGGATTTAATGCAAAGATCAAGTTTTGAGGGTAAATATATTTGGGTAGTGCTAGATGGACTCAAAAAGTCCGGACTCAAACAACCAAAAAGACATAAAGACCACTTAATTCAAATTCATTATTGGTGTTTGGGGGTAGAGGGTAATTAGGTCTTTTACATAGATAGATATCTTAAATTATTAATAAAAAAATCTTTAGGTCCGGACTAAAAGAGTCCGAAGATGGACTCAAAAGTCCGACTCAAACAACCAAAAAGACATAAAGACCCTTAATTCAAATTCATTATTGGTGTTTGGGGTAGAGGGTAATTAGGTCTTTTACTTAGATAGATATCTTAAATTATTAATAAAAAAATCTTTAGATCCGGACTCAAAGAGTCCAACAGATTTTTTGAATATATTTATCTCCTCCAATAATCATTTTTTCCTTACATATTTTTTTGCATTATTTACAACAAGTTTCCTTTTTCAAGGATGAATTGAACCAGCATTCTCGAGAACACGACTTCCCTTTTTCAAAAATCTTTTTTCTACCACGTGAATGTAGGAGATTGAATGCAAGTAATCCATGCTTATGTGGTTGTTATACTTTACCTTGTTAAAAAAGATTTAATATCTAAATTATCTAATCAATATAAAACTAAAATATCTCAAACGAAGAAATAATAATGTGTACTGATTTATAAATTTAATGAAATCTGTGTTTTATAATTTGATCAATCATTACATATTATTTTTTTGTCTTAAACAATATTTTGTTGTATATTAATTTAACATTTGATAAGTTTTAACAACTTATTTATAATAACATCATCCTTGCATATTGTAAAAAATATTTTTATTGTATTGGTAATTTTAAAAACATTTGATTCAAATGTATCTTTTTAAGCTTAGAAAAATGTATAATATATTTTAACTCATTGAGAGAAACAAGAAAAAAGCCGACTTGCGACTTGCATCATTCATAAAAAAGAGTTACTTGCTTTTAATAAAAAAATGAACTTTACAGTAATCATAATTTAATTTGATATTACAATATTTCAATTGATTATGAATTATATAAACTTCTAAAAAAATTATAATATATTTTTAATTAATTGACCAAAAAAAACGACTTGCATCACCTAAAAAAACACCAATAATTTAATTGATTTGTAATTGATTATAATTTCCTTAGAAAAACACCCATTGAACGAAGTGAATATACACTTTCAAGGACGTTGGCTAAAGGAGCTAGTGCACTTCCTTACCTCTATTAATAGCTCTATACCATCTAAGACCATCTCCAACCACAATACTTTATTTTTCCCTCTATTTTACAATTCTCTCACGTCAAACCATATTTCTTCTCCAGTCACAAATTTTATTTCTACTTCAAGACTATTTCTTTTTTTTTGTTATTTATTTGTATTAATTTTAATAAATTATTTAATCAGTAAAAAATCAAGAAAAATACACATTCATATTTTTGAAAAAAAAACAATTATTGATAATTCTTTAAAAGGAAAAAAATAAAAAAAAGTAAGGAACGCTATTATAGAGTTGGGTGAATAGTGGAACTCCAAATTATTCACCCAACTCTAAAATAGAGGGGAAATAAAGTACGGTTGGAGTTGTTTCAACTCTATTTTAGAGTTTGAACTCTAAAATAGAGTACGATTATTGTTACTCCAATAAAACCAGCTATTTTAAAAAGCACCTCAAACATACCTTTAATACTTGTATTTGTTGTATAGTTTTTTTTTTAGATCCATGAATATCTAGATCGCCTCGATCCCTTTCCGATTAAATTCTGACTAGTCTCACAGAGGATGATCGAGAGCACCTTCTCTAACACTTACATAATGTAGTTGTTGCGACTCAAACTCGAGACCATTGCCTCAATCGACGTCTTAAGCTTGAGCTGCTACCATCAAACCACACCACACCGCTCGGGTGCGTTGTATGGTTGTAAGTGTTGAAAATGTGTGGACCGAAAGGTTTAGTCCTACATTGATTAAAAATGACTTCATAAAGAAGTACATAAGTGATTATCTCTCTCCTAATAGTACCAAGGCATTTTGAGTTAAAACCTCACACTTATGAGTTGAAAGGTGGCTAAGTTGGGGAGAATATCGATACTAGTGGAGATCATAGTCTTGCGGAGAAGTGCCGCGGGCAGGCCGCTTGCGGATAATGTGTCGCGGACATGAAAATTTAACATGGTATTAGAGCCGACGGTTCGGTTAGGACCTGTCGAGAAAAAAAACCTCTCGAGTGGATTTAGGTCCAAGGTGGAGTGTTGAGATGTGCTGACCGAAATAATAGTTTCACATCGGATTAAAACTTCATAATGAAGTATATAAGTGATGATCTCCCCTTAACTAGCACCTTAACTAGCATCAAGGCTTTTGAAATAAAACCTCACACCTATGAGTTGAAAGGCGGTTAAGTTGGGGACAATATCGGTAATGGTGTAGATCATAGGCTCATGGTGAAGTGCGAATTGCACTAAAACATACTCTCTCTGGTAAAAAATAGAAGTCTTTTTAGTAAAAAAAATTTGGTCAAAATTATAAGTCGTTTTCGAAATTCGAGAGTGCATCTATTGTTTTTTTTTTTTTTTTTTTTTTACCAATATACTCTTATACAATTCAAATATTTATGATTCTTCGATTCTTCAATTCATTTAATATCAAATGACATATATGTAAATTACACTTGTAATTAAAGTTATCTTAATTCTTGTGCCCTTATCGACTTATATTTGTAATCCGATGGAGTATAATACAGGTGCATCTGACTTTGTAAAACCTCAATGGATGAAGTTCATTCCCGGCGTTTCGGTTCATGTCATCCTTGTACTTTTTTACAACATTTGAATATTGTTGTGATAGGTGTCACAATATCATTTTCAAATGAAAAATGTTCTTGTAACACTCGATTAATCCAAAGAGTCAAACAAAACCCAATTATGATTCATATCGCTCTCACCGTTCACTTTGATGCTCTTCCACTTAAAAACAAGAACTCTTCACGATCATCAACACAATATATATATATATATATCATATCTCGGCAACAGCAACACTTGATCCAAAATTGTTGTTGTACCAAACACACAATGAATAGAAGGTTCAGGCAAGCGTACACAGCTCTCAAAGAGCACTCCTACATGATTTATGCAAAGATATCAAAACTAGAAGGGCATTGTGATCTTGATCTCATTGTTATCAAAGCAACCTCTCCAGATGATCTCCCACTATCCGAGAAGTACATCTATGAACTCTTGAAGCTCCTCTCCTTCTCCCCCTCTTCACAGCGAGCTTTCGTGCTGAGCTTCACTCGCCGGTTTGGTAAAACACAGTGTTGGCGAGTTGCTATCAAGTGCCTTCTTCTCCTACATCGCCTCCTTCGGTTATTTCCCGAAAACAGCGGCTTCAAGACCGACCTTGTATGGTCTCGCTCCAATGGTTTGATCTCATTGGCTCCATGTCGCTTCCGAGATAGCTCTTCATCTTTTTCTGATGATTACACTGCTTTCATACATTCTTATGCTTATTTTCTCGACGAGACCCTAATGAATTGCCCATCTCTCGATCGTGACAATGAACAAACAAGTGTAAGTTATAACTACATACGTAGTCTACATTTCAATTCAGTTTTTGAATACTAGTAACTGATTATGCAAACAGTACTCAGGGAGCTTCTCTGAGAAGATGAAGCAACTTGGTCAAGTTCTAGAGCTCTTGCCACAATTCCAAGGCCTTATAGAACGAGCTCTAGAGTGCTACCCTACCGGACCTGCGGCAAGACATCATCTCATTCGATGCGCAACGCAACTAATCTTGCGCGACAGCTTCATCTACTACACAGCATTTCGTCGAGATATCGCTCTTCTCCTAGACAATCTCCTCCAGATGCAGTACCGATGTTGCATCTCGGCGTTCGGAATCTACAAGAGAGCAGCAACACAGACCAACAGATTAAGTGAGTTCTACGAAGCCTGCAAGGCTATGCATCTTTGTGGGGTGTATGAGTACCCTCTTGTGGATCGAATTCCACAAATTCATGTACGAGCTCTAGAGAGTTTCCTCGACGGAATGTGGCAGTTAACAGAGACATCTTCATCGGCAACAGAGACAACACCATCACCATCATCAACAAGAAGTGACTGGCGCTTAATGTCTATGGAGGATGACGACGAGGAAGATAAGTACTTGGTTCCATTGTTGAAGGCTGGGGTTTGTGCTAAGCATTGGGAGAGATTTGATCAATATGAGGAAGAAGAGAAACAGCCGTTACTTCAGTTGGAAATGGACAGTTGGGAAAGCCTTCTAGAAGTTTCAGTGAGCACAACCTGTGCTTCTCATCACAGTGCAATCTTTTCAGGCTTGAGCTTTGACAAAGAGTTCAACAAAATGGAAGAACGAGAAAAATGGAGTGAAGAGAGCAATGAATCCAAAGCAATGCCAATATACAATCCTTTCTATCAGCCAAACTATATCATTTCAGGCAATTATGGACATCATGCTTTTGAGGCAATGTACCAATGAAATTAACCTGTAGTGACCAGCATATGCAATGTGTTTCAGATTATTCAACCTAGATTTAGACTCCATTTTAATTTCTCAACAACCTATTGAGTTGAGTTTGGAGGAAATCTCTATAACAATTTCGCCGATATGGCGTTATTTTTGCACTGCATGTTTTTCCAACACGAACATTTCAAGAGGAATCCAAAGGACCTTCCAACTGACCAGGCATGTATGACTAACTCAGTTCTCGTCGCCAAGCGAGCGAGGGAGAGACCTAGGTATTATTTCATGAGCAAAGCCTAAGAGCTGCCAGAATTTGTTGGGACCTCAATAAGATCATTGATTCTAATCAAGATATTAAAATATGTGAAGAATGTCTATTACGATGTACAGTAATGCCATAGCTGCCACCCAAAGAGATGAACAAATACAAGAACTATGATGCAAAAGTAACAAAATGCTAGCAGTCAGTCAACCCTAGATTTTAAACTACTTGGCCAAATTTGCCATCGAAGCACATACAAGCTAAGTTACTCTACAAAAGTTAATGAATTCACCTGCTAAATATATGAAGAAGCTCAACTTATAATCGTTTTACGAAACATATCTACCTATACGAGAAAGGAACAGTTCATTAAGTTTCAATCAGCAGTAATATAAGCCTATGCTCATAAATAAAGGAGTTTTTTCCTCGAAATCCCTATAATTAGAGAGTACCTCGACATTGGAGCGCAAGGCATGGGATCTTGCTTAGAATGGCACTGCCGCTAACGAGAGGCCCCTTGAAGTCTTGTCCTGCACGAGCACCGACTGTTTGTCCGAAACTGCAAAGGAGCAGCAATCCCTAATAGGCTTCTGTCTATGACCGATAACTGCTACAATGTGTTTCCCAAATGAAGAGTTCTGGCAGTACAGAAAAATAAATAGCAATCTGGAGCACCAAAATCAACTAGATTTTGAGTCAAAACCTGAACTCCAGAAAGGCTCGCCATCACCAGAAAACACAGGATGAACATAAACCTTAGAATTTCATAGAAGTACAGGAGAGACAGGACAGACGACTGAACGCCAGCCATAGAACGCCATTCTGATTCGCAGTCAATATTCTAGAACTATTTCCGATGCCTTCTTTTTGCTTCAGCTCTCAATCTCTTCTCTTCCTCCCATTCTCTTTCATAAATTCTGAACGATGGCCGTTAAGGCTTGACATAGTCAAACAAGAAAAGGATGGAACAGAAATAAAAGGAACGCAAATGACATTAAAATACATATCTAAAATTATTTTCAAGGAATAGTGATGCATGTTTTTAAGAGCAAACAGATGAAGAAAGAGCAGGATGCACAAGAGAAGAATGTATTTTAGGATACTGGTCACTTTCCCGACGGGTCATCTTGTTGGCAGCTTCTTTACCATGCAATCTTGGCAATGGCTCCTCCATGTATCCAGGCCGCTGGACCATGGCTCCTTTTCTATCTGCCCTTTCTCGCCCATCATATGATTGAGACATTCCCAGGGCAATGGGAGGTGGAGGAGGGGCAAGTGAGAACTCACCGGGTTCCACAGATGAAGCATGATCCCTTTTAAGTTTCCGCCTTTTGGAAGCTGCATTAGCATCCATATCGTCCTTTGAAAGATTTAATTTATCCCTCTCCTCAACCTGCACAAACAAATCACATAGTTTGAGAATGATAATTGTTGTGGCATTGTGACAATAATAAGCATGAACAGATGAATCCTTACCCAAAATAACTCAGAATAATATCCATTACCCTAATCCAAATATTACACAAGTCAACACAAAAATTAACTTTAAAAAAGGAAGCTATGGAGTACCTTCATGGACAGGCTGTCTCGCTCATCTCGCTTTCTATCTCTAATGTCGTCTTCTCTTCTTCGTTTACTATCATCCTGTGAAACTGAGGAATTTTCCTCAGACCGACGGCGTTCTTTTTCTTCATGTCTAGGAGACAGCCTCTGAACATGTCTTGTATTACTCACCCTTCTATCAGCATCCTCTTCTCTCCTACTAGCATTGACAGATTGCGGAACCACGTTGGGAGGTAGAGGGGGTGGAGGAGGCAGAGTCTGCCGGTGAAAACGATCATCAAGATGGGACTTTTCGACAGATGTCTCATTGTACCTTGGTTTAACACGGTCATCTTTATTTCTATCATCCTTGGTTTTGTCTGTTGCTCTCTCAAAAGTCCTTTCAGTTGCCCTTTCTTGCATTCTTTCAACTGATCGTTCTCTTCCATATCTTTCCATTGACCTGTCCCTAGACCTCTCACCCAATGCATCTTCGCTGGATGACTTATCTGCTCGTTCCATTCTTTCCCTGTGATCTCTGTCATATCGTTCACCGCTCTTATCTTTTGACCTGTCTGAGAACTTCTCTGCAGCCCGAGCGAGA
Source organism: Stephania cephalantha (assembly GCA_039657325.1). Taxonomy (NCBI): domain Eukaryota; kingdom Viridiplantae; phylum Streptophyta; class Magnoliopsida; order Ranunculales; family Menispermaceae; genus Stephania; species Stephania cephalantha. The sequence continues at coordinate 6,943,144 of CM077573.1, read as the reverse complement.
CTCTGATCATCAATTCCGAGTCTCTCAGGATCAGCATGGGGCACACGAGGGTCTAATGATCTTTCTCTTTCAGAAAATCGAGCTTCACCCTCTCCATCCTTGACTTCATTGTCACCTTTCCTCCGTTTGGCAAGTTTTTCATGCTCTTCATTAGATATGGGTCTCTTTTGTTGTTTATCCAAATTTTTGGAAGTAAATGAATCTTCAACAAGGGGTGAAAGAGCAGATCGAGAGGAAAGAGCCTTCAACGCGTCAGCAACTTCAGAATCGTCACCATCTTTTCCAGCAGAGGCTCTGATCTCAGAGGACTTAACAGATACAGCATCCACCTTTGTGTTACCGTGTGCCTCAGTAGACATTCTGCCCGAAGTTGTTAAGCTCTTTGCAGAACTTTGTGTCACAATACCATTTGTGGTAGCTGCAGAAGATCCAGGGACAGATTTACCAGATTTACTTTCATCTTTTGGAGTCTCTTTCACGGGCTTTGCAAGAGATCCAGCTGGCACCGACTTTCTGATTGAAGTTTTGAGTTGCTGAAAAAATACAAGAAATGAAGACATCAAACTCGTTTCTCTTTCTACTATTTCAAGTCACTAAGAGAATAAAAACAAAGCTGTCAAATTTTTATAAAAAAGCAAACCCCCTAAAGTAGCATAGATCGCTCTCTTCTAGTCTAATAAATGATTCGGCTTCTCCAAAGATTCCTCAAATGAAGCTCCAAAAGAAAATCATGCATGTAAAGTCAAGGGGAAATGACATGAAGTGCCATTGGTGCATTAATACAGCTTTCATGAAGCTTATAAATAAACCATCTCTCCGTTGTAGGCAAAAATAACTCAGAAGTTTAAAACTGGTCCTATAAACTGATAAAAGGCTGAATGACACTTGCCCACAAATGAAACTCTAGAAGAAGATTATGGTATGATTGAGAAAATGGCAAGTTTCAAAGGTATGGTAAGAACAACATCATAGCCGGCTCTGTTTGCACCGTTTTAATACAAAATTTAACATCATCCCTTTTGCAGCTGACTTTCACTTCTACACATAATATTCCCAATTATACAAACAAAACATGTGCTCTTATCTGCCTACACGTAGAACATTACAACATGGTCATTGATGTACAATTCAAATTTATGAAGGAGCTAAAATAGTCTTCACAGTCATGAAACTGAAAGGCCAACTTAAATGCCCTTAGAATTATAATGGCTCTAAAACAATCGTGTTTGATAGGCCATGTAGTGAAAATACTACCAACAATTCATGTTAATTTATGTAGATTATCAAATAAGTAATACTACTTTTACAGAAATATCTGCTCAGAATGATTTTTGCATTCGGCTGGCCTGAATAAGATATATATAATGGTAAGGTCTGTCATATCTTCGCAAGTCCAAACTTCAAGTTAAAATCACTGTAGAAACAGACTAACACGGCAACCAGAATCCATGCAAATTAATTACCTTTTAACGTCATGACTACCCTTGAATGTGTAACTAATCCCACATTAGCTAGACACCTAGGGAGATAGGTAGAACACACATGATCCCCTAAACCATTATGAAAGCATCATCCACGAGGCTAAACCATGAGGCAGCTTGCTAAAGTGGACAATATTGAGTGACAGAAATGGGATCAAAATGAAGGACCAAAAGGGGGCCTTACGAAATTCACCCGTCTTGGTTCATTGAAAGTCTATCCATAAGTAAAGATCCATAAGTCTAGCTCTTAAAAGTACTCAAATATAGAACAATTCATTTTATTATAAACAATTACGAAAAAAATTAGTAAATTAGACTAAAGGTTGAAAAGGGGCAAAACAACTCCTATATAATGTTCCTCCTTTGGCTATCACGTCTCTTTCTTGCAACCCGCCCCATCAAAATGTTGTTTAATTACTGTTGGAGATGATGTAGTCCCACATCGACTAGTTGATGAGAAAGACAATGGCTAATAAGATTGGAGTGGGAACTCTTACATGCCTTGGCTTTTTGGAGAACTCTCCCTCTCACAAACTGAAGCCTACACATAAAAATTACTAGTCTCTCTACAATCTCCTCAGACTTAGACTGGGCCACATTCAAAACTTTACATGGTTATTAGAGCTCAAAGAGGCTGACAGCCCACGAAAAATAAAAGGTCCAAGCTTTACAATAATGGAGAGAGTACAAGCCCAAGATGAAAAAGAGGCCTGTGAAACTATAAAAAAACACTAGTCCAAGCTAACCCAAAACAAAAGACCTCTGTGATGAAGATTGAAAGCTAGTCATAACAGGCTAGGCTAGACCAGTTGGACTTGAGGGTAGTGTTGGAGATGAAGGAATAATCCCACATCAACTAGTTGAGGAAAAAGACAATGATTTAACTTGCCTTGGCATTTTGGATAACTCTCCCACTCACAAACTAAAGCCTAAACTTAAAAACAACTGGTCTCTCTACACTCTCCAAAGACTTGGACTGGGCCACAAACAAAACTTTACATACAACATTATACACTACAAAACCGCAATATTATAAGTTAATGAAAACACGCAAGACTCATACAACATAGACCAACATAAAAGCCTAGAAAACTTTCAACTTCGCAATTTCATTAATGTTTATTTAGTAACACCAACAACACTTCAAAAATGTTAAAAAAGAATAAAAAAAAAAAACAATTCCAAAAGCAATTCAAGAAATGCACATCTTAACAAAGCTTACCTCTGATTCTGCAGTTTTAGGAACGAGTTTGACCGTGTTTTCATCCATTGCGCCTTTTGCAGATCCATCAACATGCTTTTGAACTTCTGTAGATCTGGATGCTCCAGATTGTACGGTGGATGTAGTGAGGACAGGTTGGGCATCTGTGCCATTCAGTGACAAACCAACTCTTGATTTGGACAGCCCCACGTCAGATTTTGGAACTGAAACACTTTCAGCTCTCTCTGTCCCAATTTCGGTTGACTTTGCACGTAATACTTGGTCCTTAGTGGAAATCCCAGATTCTCTAATCTGGTTTCCAGATGGAATATGCTTTGCTAAACCAGACTCTGTTTGAGAATTATTAAGGACCAAACCATTTGGCATAGGTGCAGATATAGACTTAGATGAAGGTGAGCGTGCAGGCTTTACGTTGACGCCCATATTAAACTCGTCATCTGTAACCCATGAACTCTGCAATTTTTGAAAAACTTCAAAGAATTAGGTTCATGCATTGTATATAAATCCAAAAGCAGCTCAATCAAGTCCTAGAAAGAGAATCATAATAACGCAATAACCAGCCACTTGGGTGTAACACTAACAGCTCCTATAATATGCAACCACAATTTTTTTATCCTATCTCAAAAAAACAGCACGAATAAAAATGAGAGATATCAGTCACATACTTCAAGTCTTCTCATTCATTCCTAGAAGTAAAAATGAAAGAGAAACGTATTTCACCTTTCTTGCAGCCAAAGCAGCCGCAACACCTGTAGCCAACACCTTAAGATCCTCTCGGTCATCCTCTTTAATTTTGGCTACCTAAAAAGGAAAATAAGCCAGTGAAAAAGAAGGCATTCAATTAAAGAGAAGGGTAATTGGCAGGATGTATCATGTAAAAAATACCAGAAAATGTCTCCTACCCGCTTTTCAAGGTTTATACCAGTCTTTCTGGTAACTGGAAAAACACTAGAAATTTTCGTCAGCACTATGAGAGCATTTCGAATCTCCATATACTCGGTTGATTCCAAGCATTGAATGAGCAAACGTGTAATTCTTCCACTCCATTTCCAGTGCACCTTCAATACAATATATGCAAAATATGAACATCTCAAAGAGTATTATAACTAACCAAATATACAAAACTTCAGACATAATAACTGAGTGATTTAAGTTTTGAGAAAAAGAAATATCCTAAATCATATATCAAAAGCTTTATATCCTCAATAAGACATGCATGGAATATGATCATCATGCTCAGCATCTCAGGAGAACATCCTTTTGAGTTGCTTTGAAAAACAAGAACAAAACATAATTCAGTAAACATTAAAAAAAAATAATAATAATATGGAAGATATAAGTAATAAAGTTTTGTAGGTTGGTCAAAAAATTTAAAACTATCCAAATTTTTTTTGCAAAATTCAGTCATAGACCGTTCATTTCGAGTTAAGATTACAGTAAGCATTCACTTAAAAGGTCCAAACATCAAAATTTTTACGTCCCTTGTTCGAACCTAAAATAACTACATATGTAGAAGATCAAGAGATCCATGTCGACATACATTAAAAAGAAACATAAGAGAGCTACTTTCTTACTTCAATATATGCCCATAGTACTAATAAGTACATCCTGTTAAGTATGTTCATAGGCATTCCCTTGACACTAACACAAGTCTATTTTAGGCATGTAACAGTGGCTTCCCAAGTCGAAGCATATCTAGTTAGATAGATGAGGCACAATCACTTGCCAAGGGTAAGGTTGGGGGTTTCATTCATGTTGGAGTCAAGGGTGTTATAATTAATTTGGCTTCTTATCGGGAAAAAAAAAAAAAAAAAAAAAAGTGGCTTCCCAGCAACAATAATTTTTTTTTTTTTTTTTTTTAAGTATAAAAAAGTTGATTGAATAAAAACATATCTCCCTCTTCCCCACTCCTTTTTTTCTCGACACCAACCATGTAATATCTAACAGACAATATCTTACTTCCTAAATTCTAATTAGACTCTAAAAGCAAATCACCAAGTGAATATCACATAGGAACACCCTTCTAACCTCCTTGCAGCAAACTTATTCAATGATTATGATAGGGGCAGTAAAAAGGAGAAAACTCAAGTTCATATCTCTAGCAGTCCACTAATTTCACAATGGACTCGAGGCTGGCCTAAAGATTTTGAGCAACAAATCAAATGCAAGCAACCAGTAATTTAGCTGCAGGTCACATAGTTAAGTATAGAAAAATAAACAGTTGCACGAGATCCGTGAAGAAAGCAGGTGAAAGTAGTTTTCACCTAATTCACATGTATGTATTTCTGGCACTACCTATACATTTTGACAAATTTAATTGTCCATTCATAAGTGGTGCACAAACCTTCACCAGGTAGGCACGAACAACGACTGACTTCACCTCTTGCCCATACAGTCCTGATCATGTAGAGCTATTTAAGGGGCAACTTGCAGGATCCAGCCAATAAGAACTTAGCATCCTCATAGGAGAATGATAATTGACAAGCAAAGGACTCGAGCTAAATAACCATTTGAACCTCTAAAAATCCAGACCAGAAAGAATGATACAAGAGAGATAAAGTTCTATGAGTTCCACTAGTATAACATGAATTAGGTGCTCTTTTAAAAGAACATGACCATACTTCCAACCAAAATTTGTTGCTTCCAAACCATCCATAGTGAATCAGGAGTTCAGGACACACTCCCACCACCACCAACAACAACATAGGCTCAATCCCAAATTAGTTGGGGTCGGCTACATGAATCAAACCCTTCCATTGCGTTTGATTTAGTGCAAAAAAAACCGTAGCCACGTTCAATAGAAACTCCAGAAAATCAACAAAACTTATTGACCAAATTAAAGGGCTAGTGTTGATAGATTTATTTAAAGAAAAAAGCAAAACCCATCTTTTGGTCCCTGAACTTTCAACCTTTTATGCTTTTGGTTCCGGAACTTTCAAAACTACACATTTTGTCCCTCAACTTTTCAACTAGTGCACATTTGGTCCTTCTGTTAGTTGGGATGTTAAAATTGTTGATGTGGCTAACTAGACCGATTCCCATGAACTGAACCGATTTTTTTTTGTTTCCAAAAAACCAAAAAAAAAACCAAAATCGAAATACAAAAACCAAATTTTCGGACCGTTACTTACTCAGGTATACTAACATCTACAAAAGAATGGAGTGTACAGAACAACAACACGTTTGTTCATGTGATGATGAAGAAACCAAGACTCACAACAACGCCGGTCGTGGAGGCCTTGCTTGTCAACGCTCCTATTTGGTAAACTAACCGATCCCTATTTCTTCAATCAATTCATTTCTTTTGTTCACATCAATTTGGAACTGCCCATTTGAGGTCTAGATTGAATTTGATGAATTGAAGGAGCATTGATAGGAGAACCCATTAAGACACTGACATGGATTACGGTGGTAAGGTGGGCCATGATCTTGGATGTTTGTGAGGACTAGTAAGAGATGAGAGACACATTTTTGGGAGGCAGGGCACAACTTGCACGGAAGTCCATGAACAAAATGACAGCAGTGGAAACAAAATACCAAGATTCAAGATTGTCGCCAGAGAGAGAGGAACCAGAGAGGAGAGTGGAGGAGGCGTTCAAACAGAGAGGGCGGTTTATGTTTTAAAAAAAAAAAAACGGTTCGATTCATGCGAACCGCCAACCGCCAGTTCAGATAAAAACTGGCCACATGGTCGGTCCAGTTAGTGACTTAAGCAATTTTAACATCCCAACTAACAGAAGGACCAAATGTGTACTAGTTGGAAAGTTCAGGGAGCAAATGTGTAGTTTTGAAAGTTCAGAGACCAAAAACATAAAAGGTTGAAAGTTCGGGGACCAAAAGATGAGTTTTGCCAAAGAAAAACCAATATGAACTTATTCTTATGCTTTAGTTCATGGCAGTACTTTTATGAATAACAGTTTTATGTCTTATCTGTCAAAAGCAGCAGCCTTCAAAATCCAGTATAATCTCAAAATTGTCTCTAATAGATGTGTATGAAGAAAATATTGGCTTTTGTACAGTTGCGAGATATATCAATTGAATGCTAGTTTCAACAAAGCACACAAAAACTAATTTTGGAGAGACCAGTGGCAATGTGATGCATACCCAATAGTTCAAACAGTACCAACACTTGAATAGTGGCCACAATATTGTACTTTATGAAGTAGGAGTTCCTAAGGTGAATCACTCTAAATACCCAATAGTCGAATGTTTTAATTCAAAGATTCTGTCCAAAGCCAAGAATGAATACAACAACAACAACAACAACAACAACATAGCCTCAGTCCCAAATTAACTGGGGTCGGCTACATGGATCAAACTTTTCCATTGTGCTCGATTAAGTGCAATTGATGGTGAGCTTTGCAAACCATTCAAATCCCTCATAATTAATGCATCCCATGTTAACTTTGGTCTGCCCTTACCTCGTCGAATTTCTACACTTTCTATTGAGTCAAGTTTTCTAGTTGGGGCATTTGTAGGCCGTCTTTGCGGGTGACCAAACCATCGCAACCGCCCTTCCCTAATATTTGTATCAATTGGTGCTACTCCTACTTGTCTTTGAATTTCTATATTTCTTATTCTATCTTTACGAGTTTTACCACACATCCACCTAAGCATCCTCATTTCTGCTACGTTCATTTTATGTAATTGTTGTTGTTTTACCGCCCAACATTCACTTCCATAGAGCATAGTTGACCTAATTGCGGTCCTATAAAATTTTCCTTTTAACTTAGTAGGCACATTTCAATCACAAATCACCTCTGTTGCACTCCGCCATTTCTAAAGCCAAGAATGAATCTCAAAGGAAAAATTAGTTTCACTTTATTTGTTCACAACAATATAGCCATCAGACCTAAGAGTCCCCTTCAGAAAGCAAATCACTGCCCATTAATGACTACTCACATAAATATCAAAAAATCAGGTTAACTCAATTGGTACCATTACTACAATACCAAATTCAAACTTCTATGGAAATCAAACTTTTTCCAAAGCCATTCCAGTTCATAACCAAATATAAACAGTAGAGCGATTAATGTGCCATATAATAGGAGACTTACTAACAACATATAGCCTCCATCCCAAAAATAGAAGACTTACCTAATGCAAAATAGACACCATGCATGCTTAGCACGCAATTACACCAATAGAGAACATAGTTACTTCAAATGCAGAATGACGCAAATTTAGTGCCTGAAGTCCTTAATATACATGTAATGAAAAAGGTATTATGTAGAAACTTGCTCCAGATTTCTTTCCCTTTTATTTTGAGAGAGTGTGAGCATAAAAAAAGATGGAAGAAAAAAAAAATATTGAAGGTAATACATAGTAACTCACTTTAATAAATTGCACATATGAGACACGTTGGCTGTTTGGATATCTATAATAGACCGCAAATCCAGGCATGTTCCCGCATTCGCGCTCATATATTGATTCAGCACTCTACAAATAAGATGTTATAGAAAATTAAAGATCCCAAAAGTGTAAGCAATATCACTAAACAATATAAAGAGCACCAAAAAGAAAGAATGGGTCTAGTAATGTATATGATTCATGCGGAATACCTTCCAATGGTAAGCCATCTTAAGTGTCTCGTACAAAAATCTACCAAGTCTACCAGCTTCATACTCAGTGCAACAGCAAATCATTGGTTGTAAAGTCTTGCAAATTAGGACATCGATATGATTCACAGTGTTAAAAAATGGAGTGCCAAGTGAATGTAGAGTGTGCACAAACATCGAACAATAGACAGCGTCTGGCGTGCTGAAAATGCAACGTGGAAAGATGCAACGCTGAAGGAACTCCATATTGATCTTTAACGTATCGGGGCAGGAACTCAACCACTTATCCTTTTCACGAGCAAGCCTTCTCCGTACAGATGCAACATTTTCCTCGTGCTTTTTATATTCACCAGTCAAACGGTCTAATAACTCTTGGATTCTTTCTTTGTCCTTTTTCCTTTTGGTGATGGCAGAGTTTGAGTTATCAGAAAATTCTTCAAGCGTTTTAAGAGCAGCATGTTGCTTCGATATCTCAGATTCGTAGCGATTTCTGGGGACGTACAGATCATAAAGTGTGAGCCCCCAAAACGTAGCATAAAGATCAGGAGATAGGCTGTTCCAGGCCTTTGGGGGCAACATTGTTCGGACTGTATCGAGAAGATCCGACCACCTGCATAGAAAAAAAAAATACGCATGTCAGAAAGAATTTGAATTAGGAAGTTTTCAGATGGAAAGATTTATCAAGTGATTTTTAAAAAATGGAAAATGCAGTACATATATTATGTACCATACACAGACAGGACAGGACTGAGTGGAAGAACGAAGGGGATAGAGAATGAAATAATAGATTCAAGAGTCAAATGCTTTCAATACTCAAATTCTTGCAATTGATTGAAACTAATACTATTCTCTAAAGCTTTGAACAATACTGGTTTATCCATATTTGACTAGTTAGAAAAATTTACACCATAATCCTCAACAGAGAGCACCAAGCTTAACTTCCAAATCCCATAAGAAAATCTTAAAAAAGAATGAATCAAAAATCAATTTTATTTATTTATTTTTTGCTATATCCCAAGTTCATATGGAAAGAAAAAACAAAAACCATCAAACACAGGCAAAAGAAAATCTACAAAAATCAACAATTATTTTCATTCCTGAAAGGAATCCAAGATGCTCATGAATCTCTTAATTTTAGACACAAAACGACTGCCAAATTTCTCCTTAAGGTACTTGTAGGTGTCTGAGCTATTACCCAATGTCAGTTTCCATGTCATTGAAAAGTGAAAATAAACAAGCACTGCGACAAATATTATTCATCATTTCAAGAAAACACACATACATTTTTTACAAAAACAATACATCTGATTATTGAGAGGCTGACTTCCCTAGTGCTTGCACCAAGCACGTGGTGGGTGGCAAGGACAATCCACATCTGAATACTTCAGCATTTTCCAGCCTGAATAAAATTGGACTCTGACAACAGTTTGCAGAGTTAGGGCCATATTGTGGCATTACTGTGAGATCCAAACTGAGATTACTTTACAATTAAACTATGTGCACAATTCATTCATGAAACCATCTGTTTCCTTGTATAGTTTTCTTTGTCTTTGGAAGAATAAGATTACACGTGCATCAACGCATGCATGTACACATACCCAAAATCGTAGCATAGGTGTCTAAAAGAGCATATAGAGAATAGGCTACGGCCGCTACACACAGTTTCAACACACCTAGAAATGTGCATGCATTTATAATTATGAATGTCAGAAAAATTAGCAAAATCTAAAAAGTGGAACAACCAACCAATAAGAGAATTACATGATTGGCTTTCCGAGAGAACCCAGATCAAGAACCAAATTAGTGGATGAGTCTGAAGATTCAGGTTCGGAGCTTGAGATGCGTGTGTCTTCCATATCATCTGAAGGCCAAAACACATTGGGAGACCTCGCACATTTGAAAAGCCGCATGACAGGTCGATATATTAAAAATGCAACCTGAATAAAATAAGGGATTGGGTGCAAAGATAAGGATGAATAACAACTTGAACACAACAATGACAAGCATAAGATTTAATTAGGACATACCTCTGGGTCAAGATGGTACTTGTGGACAAGGTCGTCCAGAGAAGGAATTAGACGCGCATAAGAGGCTGCTGGTGTTACGGCACTGTAGAGGAATTCCACATATTGGAGAAGGGTTCCATGGCATCTATCAAACTGCTCACTCAGCATCTTAATATATGGTGCATCAGCATTAATGACAACCCTGATGAAGAAAAAAGATACTCCATCATCCATGGATATCTAAATTATGTATGAATTTAGATTTTTCAGTGGAAAAATTTCGACAAAAAAAAAAAAAAGCTACAACCTCAATATTTAAAAAGGAAAGTGAGATCCCACACAAAGAACACCCTTTTTTTGTTTGATAAGAGACAAGAATTGAGCACTAAATCAAGCGCAATGGAAGAGTTTGATCCATGTAGCCGACCCCAACTAATTTGGGATTGAGGCTATGTTTAAATTTAGGTTTAGGTTAATGTTTGTTGTTGTAAGAGATAAGAACTGGCCCCATAGACAGCATCACAATCAGTGACGAGTTGCATCACTTATAAAGAGCTTTTCTCGTTTCCTAAGAAATAAGAATTTACCCCCAGTGACAAGTTGCATTACTTACAAAGAGCGGTGCTGAGCAATAAGCAACAGAAGAGGGATCGCCAGCTTAGCTTCTTCTTTAGGAAGCAATGCATCTCGAAGTCTGTTAGTAGATTTCGCAAGTGCCTGCAAAACAATGTGTGAGAAAGAATCTAATTGATGGATGTCAAAAAAAAAAAGGAAAGAATCTTATTGACAACACGCAAACTACAAAAATCCACACAAACTTATAAAACAGGAAATTAAGCACACAGAATTCAAGGAAGCCGCTGAAAAAAGGAAAAGCACCTGCACTTAGAATTACTACTTAAGTTGAGCACAATAAAAGACAGGAACAAAATCATGATATAAATTGCAACCACCTTGTTGTTTCTAGTCATCCCAAATGATGTAGCCTGATACCGCAAAGTCTCACTCCCAGCCATTGCATCCAATTGCTCCTCAGTCATGTTCTCTGTGTATTGAACATTTGCCATTTGTTGGATAAGCTCCTGAAGCCCCACAAAATCAGAATGCATAAATTTTAACAAAAGCAGACAATCACATTTTGATCTTCTATCACTCTCAAGTCTGATAGAAACTAATACCTGCAAGAGGACAAGCTCTATCCCTGTTCCCCTTTTCAGCTGATTAACAAGATATTGGAAAAGACCTCTCAATTCCATTGAAGGGTATTTTTTGCACCTGTATAAAAATTAAAAAGAAAGGTTCACAAGAAAAATGATGGGAAGAAGGATGAGAGAAAAGCAAAAAATGAAAGCTTCTACCACGTAAAAATTAAATGATATGATCTAAAAAAATCAAATTTCTAAATGACAAGAAACAAAACAAACGTATAATTGATACAAAATTGATTAAAAATAGAATCTCAATTATGCAAAGCCATGCCTAATCAAGTAACAAATTCCTTATTTTCCTTATTTGATTCTTCAATTGTAATAAGAATTATTAGGTTCAAAAATACATACACCAGTCCATAACAACAACAAAGCCCCAATCCCAAATTAGTTTGGATCGGCAACATGGATCGAACTTTTTCCATTCCACTCGATTTAACGTAGTTGATAAAGTGCTTTCATAATCATATAAATCCTTCCCAAGTAATGCATCCCAAGTTATCTTAGGCCTGCTCCTAATGCCGTCGAATTTGCTCAATTTCTATTATCAGTTTTCTGACTATGCATCAGTTTACTTTATATTTCAAAAAAAGACAAGAAAATGTTTTCTAAAAATAATGAAATCTTTTACAAATGCATTGTCGTAATTCGTAAATAGGTACAAACCGCTCCCCACTATATCAGTAACACTGAGGAAGCAGAACATGTTATGTTGTTTGAAAAGGCAAACACTGGCAAGGGTATCATAGAGAACCACAAGTACGAGTTATTTGAAAGAACAGATGGAACACATGCTAAAGTTCACTTGGAAGATATAAATACATACAAATGACCCCAAAAGGAAGCAAGAGACTGAAGCCAATCTGCCAAATTAAGCCCATCATCTTTCAGCTTATTACGTCCCCCTTGTGCCAAGCGCTCAATGACAACGTATTCCAAAACATCATATTCGAGCTGTAAACAAAGAAATACCATCAGCAAAGATGCACATAGGAGAATTTACTTCTATGCAAAAAGATAATCAGAATGCAAGCACAGATTAAAAACCAAATAAAATGATTGTTCGAGGGAATATATATTTTAGTTCACATGTTGCCACAATATAAATAGCAAATCAAATCAAATAAATATTCAAAAATCAACATCACCCTAAATAATCTGGATTAGCTTTTGTTACTATGAATTCTGATAAATCTGGCTCTATCGAATCAAAAATATTATTGCCTCTTCAAAAAAAAAGTACTATCGTCAAGAAAGAGGATGATAGTCATAATCTTAACAGTATGTAAGACTTGCTTCATTGAAAGGACTACTGGCTAGCGCTACTGGATTTCTTACTAATTTCAGATCAACTGTGCAAGTTAGAGGTTTTAGCATCATAAAACTGTGGTATGAAAATAAAATGAAAAAAGAAGGGGAAAAGCAGTGATTGCAAGGCGGCTGCCTAGGCGGACGGCGAGCAATGTCCTTCAAAATAATTTTTAAGAAATTTAAGGGGTTAATTACAATTAAGTTTGGTACTACAAATACCTACCCAACAACAAATCTTAACATAACTAATGTTACATACTGAGCTAAAAGGTTATTAGTATTATGAAGTATATATTGGATTTAGATTATAATGACTAATAGAAAACAATTGCTAATTAAGGATATATAAATAAGCAAATAAATAAATAATAATTCATGGGCCTCTAACTACATAATTTTTTGGCCACCTAGGCATCGCCTAAGCGCCGTCTACGCACCGCCTCGCCTAAACCAGGTAAATCGTCTCAGGATCACCTTGGCGCCTTGCAATCCTAGGGCGAAAGAAAGAAAGAAAACATGAAAGTATCTTCGGTCTACATTGAATGAAAACAAATGGCACGACAAAGTAGAGAAAACATATTTGTCGAAGTGTTCTCATCATACCAGTGATTGCAAGGCGTCGCCTAGGTGGTGCCTTAGGCGGGCGGTGTCCTTCTAAGTAATTTTTAGAAATTTGAAGGGCTTTTTACAATTAAATTTGATAATAAAATACCTACCTAATAACAAAATCTTAACACAATTAATGTTATATAAGGACCTAAAGACTTATTAGTATTTTTAAAGTATATATTAAATAATAATCACACAGGCTAATAGATAATTAGTGTTATATAAGGATCTATAAATAAATAAATATTTATCCGAGGACCTTTAAATAAATATTATTTTGTTCGCCTAGGCATCGCCTAGGCGCCGTCTAGGCACCGTCTCGCCTAGGTCAGAGAAATCGCCTCGGGATCGCCTTAACGCCTTACATTCCTTGCATCATACATAATCTCACAGCACTCAGAACCTTGTTTGTTCCACTACTGTTATCGTTGGTAAGTTAAGCAATCACGCTTTTGATGACATTTAAGTTTTATTTGAATAATTAACCTTGAAATTTAGCTCCAATTGCGACTTTTGGTTCCTTTCTAGACACTGATTACAAGGTAGTTAAAGCAGTCGTACTCCAAACAAATTTCTTTGAGTCCATTTGGTATGCTTTCTTGAAGACTGAAACCGTCATTGTTCCTTTGGGCAAAAATCATTAACCTGTTTGTAAAAGCTACCCCCAAGCCTCAAAGAAATAGAGCAATCAGGAAATAATATGGATCCATTGTCTGCATCCTACACGCGCAAGGCAAAACAATTTTACTTGTAAATCTTTCTCAAAGAAACGCTCTGTAAATAATTTTCCTATTTTCCATAGGCTGACACTAACTGGATTACTATGATCCTATTTGATGCACAAGTGACTGCCATGATTCTTGGCCATAACAAGTGCAATGAATAGAGTAAAAAAAGTACCCTCCTTGATGTTGTGTTGTGCCCTCTGTCTTGCTATTTTTGCTAGAAATGAAAATGTTGCATCTCTTTTCAGAAGCTGAGGAATCTACATGGGATGTGGTATCAAAAGTAAAATATTAATAGATTTTGATACAATGCTTTCACTTGAAATGAATATGAGGATTGTTAAAGATTATACTGATTTGTAGAAGATCCTATAAGGCGAATCTATGAATCGAGCAACTATGTTGGTGTTATCAACTACCTTTCATCTACTTCGAAATCTTAGCAAGAACAGTTAAGAGTATTGAGAAAAATGAAGGACTTCCTATGGACTAGCATCGATCGAGTTATAGACTCAACAAGTACAACAAAGCCTCAATTTAATGCAGTCGATGATGTACTTTCATAATTTTTTAAATCCTTCATAGCTAATGCAACTCAAGTTATCTTATGTGTACCCAAATCAACGTCAAGTTCCATAAATTTCAAGTACGTCATTTTCTGAGTCATTTGCAAGCCATCTATGGATGTGTCAGAAGCACAGAAAACACTCTTCTCTAATATTCTATATGTTGGCGTTATCCCGTGCTTTTCTTTGTATATCTATATTTCCCATTATATCTTCACATATTTTACAATACATCCACGTAAGTATCAATATTTGCGCTACACTCATTCTACATATGTGTTGTTTCTTTACCACTCATTTCATGTAGCTAGACACAAATTTAAACCCATATTTGAAGGGCCTTCGAAAACTGAGAAATTTATCCATGATTCCATATGAACATAGCTCTTTTAGCCAAATGGCCGTCGTGTCTTCAAAGAAAAATTAAGCCTTGCAGGGCAAAATCCATTAAGAGCAAATATTGTCTCACTAAGAATGACACAGACTTGTGAATAACACCTCGAGTTTCACCCTATCATTCAAGGAAAGGGATTTTCCTTTCTTTACTCTCTCCTTTCGTTCACATCCCTAAAAAAAAGGTAAAGGTAAAGGAGATGCAACAAGATTCTGGAAAAATCACAGATGTGGAGAATCCTATCTTGCTTAAGCCCTTCCTTCTTTTTGTTCCCTCTCCATATGTCATAACTTCTTCATCTACTATTTCATATCTAATTATCAGGTAGTGGGTCTTTTACCCCATCCTGAAATTTCAGCTTCCGTAGGGATCTCAACTCAAGAGATGAACAAAATGTTTGCGCGTCTTACTTTCTCGTTTTGACACATTTTCTCTCTCTTATTTGCTTTCGAATAGAGTGACTTGGTCTCTTGATATTCCAATAGATTTTCATGTAAGTTTTCATTCCCTTTCCTAGTTGATAGACCTTCTTTCTTGTTACTCCAACCTAACTTTATTTGGAAAACAACCTCAAAAATTGAAATATTTGGATGGGCCAATGCCCTTGAAGAAGCTCAGAACCAAAGATACAACAAAGAACTCTCTTCAAGTGCCCCCCCATTCCAAGAGGTGTCAAAATCTTTACAAGTTAGTACTCTTTATCTTGTAATAGTAAATTTGGCTAAAAAGGAAACTGGAGGTTGTATGAATATAAGGGTCTACTGTGAGTGTAGAGTATGGGAAATTTCCAAGTGTTGGTTGCATTTTGGACATTTAACATTAAATTGGGTCAGAACCATCCCTTGTCTTTTTGGGAAAAACAAAAAAGATTGGGGAGCCCTTTAGGATGGCAACAGTTAATTTTTGTGTTGTGAGGATCTCTGGCCTTCACAGCTGTACTTCTGACATATTACTTCCATAGTTCCATTAACATAATTCTAGAATTTCAATCTTGACATAACTATAAGCAAAGTTTTCTATGTAATTTTTTTTTTTGAGAAAAAAAAAATCTGTTTTTAAGGAGTATCAAGAATTTCCTTTCTTCCCCAAAAAAATCTAAGCAGTGAGCTCTCTGAGAAAGGGGAACTTCAGATTGGATGGCGGAGGAAGAACGACTAGATCAACAAAATAATTAACAAGTTTATTTGTATGGGACAAGAGGTGGCAGAAGCAAACAGGAGATGCAGCTTGATTTCTTTTAGCACTTTTCATCTCAAACTCTTCCAGACAAATACTTCCAATTCAGCCAAAATGCTGAAGCACTGGCAAAAATAGATGAATATATCATCAAACTCCAAATTGCCAACAAGAATCAAGCTAAAGAAAAAAGGGGAAATTCATGCTGTCGGATTCTCTCACTTGACATCCCAACTGAAAGTTATCATTTTTACCACACTCTCTAAAGGTCACAAACTAATTTATTTATTTAACTAATATAATTAAAGAATTTTGGACGAAAAAGAACAAAATTATTCACTTGATTTTTCTCCCATAAAAAGTTTCTACCAATGTGTTGTCTCTTTTTTTGATAAGAAACCAACACCCTTGACTCCACCATGAGTCGAATCCTCGACCTTGCCTATGGCAAGTGATGCTTCATCCATCTCACTGTCACTATAGATGCTTTGTCACCAATGTGACATCCCTAACCAAACTTGTTTCCGCAATAAAAATCCAAACCTTGATGGGTTTAAAAACCCATGAACCAGGATGACCATTATCAGCAAACAGAAAAAGAGATCAAAAAGCTGAAACCAATCAGCAAAAGACGAAATAGATAAACGTAATACCTGGGTTAAGTACTTGAATGCGTCAACAACAGGATTTATCATGTCCCTATATGCCTCGATCTGTTGAACAAGATTTACACACACACGTAATAGGAGATCAAGGCATTCTGTGATGATTGGGGACATTGATTCAAATAGACAAAAAATAATACCTGGTGCACAATAGTGCGAAGTACAGTCATAGGGTTGGCATGAGCTAGTTTGGCAACCATCCGACCAAGCTGCTTCAAGTTTTCCTTGGCAAGACGTTTTAAGATTCTTCTGGTATCCAGCTGCAAGAAGACAATGAGGTGTAGTTACTTGAAAGCTAATGCAGTAACTTGTAGAAAACAAACAGCAAGAAATAATGAGAAAACCTTTGCTGTCTGCCTAGCAGCCAAAACCATAGGAATTCGCTCATCATCCTTTTCCCATTCACCATATAGACGGTACCGAGCCTAAACAACATAATTCACCTCACTTGTTAGTGAAGAGCTCTTTATTCATGGCAATTGGCAGGTATCAAATTGAAGAATTTACATCACTATTGCAACATTCACCTCATATGGAAGGAGACTCATGACTTCCCAAATCTCCTGTCCAACTGCAGGATTTGCAGGCACTAGCTGCAACGAGGGAAGTAAACATGTTCCTAGGGCTTCCTCAACCCTCAGACGAGCTTCTTTGAGGTGGATACGAGGATCTCTTTTCACATCATCAGCAGACCCAGGAAACTTGGCTCCTCCACCTGATCCCACCAGCTCTAAAGCAGACAGGTAATAACCTTTAACTACTCTACAGACCTGCCCAAGCATATCATAAATGCAAAATTAAACATGAACTGAAACGGAATGGTGAACTCAAAGCAAAATCGGAAAATGATAACATGAACTTCAACGGAAAGGGCTCAAAAGACCTTCTGCAACAATACAGTATTACGGTGTAGATAAGGCCCTGCACAAGCAAGCATCTGAAAGAGTTCCCGTGGAAGATCAACAAAAGATCTATGCATGGACGATGAATCCATTCCTTCAGAAGAATCGGAAACAGATACAGAGGACAAGCCAACATTCTGAAGATGCACTTGGTGAAAGACATCATAAGCAGTGGAAATTGATTTCTCAATAAGCCTAGTTGTAAGTATATATAGTTAGCTGACTAGGAAAAAATGATTAATACAAGAGAAAAAACACTGATAAAGTGAAATTCAATATTATATCATATAAGCAGGTCGTAAGAATGTGGCAGAATTGAGAAGACAAATATCACATTAAAAGCCAGCCGAAAAATAAAGAAGAATCATATTAAAAGCCAGCCGAAAAATAAAGAAGACTATGATATACCTAAACAGACCCTCACAAATCTGAATATGTCCAACTGGATTAAGAGGAGAAAGACGGTCAAATAGAATGTGTGCGTGAGTCCTGAAAAATTAAGAACAGAGAAAGATATTGATTCAAATCCGAGGTATCCTCCCTCTGAAAAATTCTGAAAGAATGCAGAATCAGTGGCTGCTTACAAAACTCTACACACATTACAGCATCAAAATAAAAGATAATTTCCACACATCGCTAATTACGTCAAAGATCGAGGTGGAACATTTAGGACAGTAATATCAGAACATAACATGCATGTTGAATTTGAAATTGAACTGGAGATATGTTGCATTGCGTTATTCTATTAACGCAGTTGCCATAAGATCAAAAGAAAACTATTCAATTTAATTATTCTAGGAAACAACCATCATCCTTCAAAACATAGATTTGAAAGTTGAATTCGAGCAATTTGTTGAGCATAAGTTTCTAGGGCAAGAAAACTTTCCATAATCAATACAAGAAAAATCTTCCCTATTACATAGAATTGGTCCTGAGAGCAAAGGGAATTATAATTTATAAGGAAATGTAATTTCAGTTTCAGCCAACAGGTGTTAATTTACAAAGAGAAACTCTTAATTAGCTCAAAACATTTGAAAACCTTGTATTAAACTTAAAATACAAGATTTTCCACAATCAAAACTTTCAACCTTGTAATCTAAGAAAATCAACTTCAGTATCTCGACCAAGAAAAAGTCGATCCCTCATTATACAATTAATAGCGCTACCCAAAACGAGGAGCCGCCGCCTCCAAACCCTAAATACCATTTTTTTTTTCTCTTTTGATTTCTTTCATGATTTATGTGTGAACTACCTCCGATCTTCTCTTTTGATTGGTGGTAGTTCCAGTAAGAGTGTTTACTACATTTTCTAATCAAACATAGATCTATTCAGATCTAAGAGTTTCAATCTTGCAACCATTGTCAGATTCATCATTGGCGCCACCACTAGCCCCTCTTCCATGTGTGCATCTACCATTATTCAAGTTCACCTCCACGTCTATTGCTCATGCTGGATCTGCACTTGCAGTTGTTGGTTTGATAGTTTTTATCATGTTATTTTTTTCAATAAGTATGTCTTCCAATGTTTGAAGTTTGTGTTTGTCTTCCCTCGTCGGAAGTTTTTGTTTTCATCATGGTCTTAGTATGTCTGTGTACTGGTGTGTTCCAAACGTTTGTCAAGAGAACAATCACTGATTGTCATACTGTTCCATTTTTACAGTCGCGTTTCTTAAAATCAACCCTATGGCAATTGAATGTTCTGATGAACAATTATGATTAGCGAATCAATGTGCTTTTGTCAAGGTAATTGATTCTATGTCTCGTACTAGTCTACCGAATGTATTGAGCCATCATGATTAATGAAATTTATATTTTACTTCAAAAAAAAAAATTAATAGCGCTAGTAAAAAACAAATAAATTAGATATGAAACCAAACTTGAATATATTATCAACTGATAAATGTTAATAGTAGAATAAAAATGAGTGAAAAGAAAACCTATTTCAAAGTGAACTAAGAAGTAGAATCAACTTTTGATCTAGAAGAAGAGTTAAATGCAACATGGAATAAGAATATTGAGGTTAAAAAACAAAAACTGAAGAAACAAACAAAGCATTAAGGTGAAATGAACAAGGTGGACTTTTACACTGTTCTTAAGTATTTTTTAATGAGACTGAAGATTTCTAGCATTCTATTGTCAGCATAAGTTTAGGATAAGGCATAAGGCCACATGCATAATATTTGAAACTTACAGATCATAATCTTTTTACCTTGAATTGACTTTGTCATGATTTGCTGCTGTAAATTAGAAAATTCAACACTTAGAATGTGTGCAGAATTTTCAAATACTATGTACTTAAAACACAATCTTTAATAAGAAAACTTCACTTCCAGTGTCAACATTGTTTACATATACATAATGATTCAAAGTTCTTTATGGACTCTTCGGTCAATGACATATAAATTTGATTCACAAATTCAGAAAAAAATTAATTCTAATCCAAACGTCTGACAACATGAGCAGCACAACAGGCAACAATGCATAGCGACTGGGAAGTTGATGTGAAATGAGAAATATATAACGAGCTAATAACCACAGAAACATAAGAGAATTGTCTCAAGTAAAGTACATAAGTAGAAGACTGAAGGCTGGAGCCGGACTTACCAGTCATCGACAGATATGAACCCACAGAGCAAACCTAAACTCTGGTTTTTTTCCAACTCAGGAGAACGCTCTATAATCGCTTCACTTTCCATGTCCAAAGCAGCAAAAAGATCGACAGTCACATCCCCTTGTTTCTCATCCTCCATCAAATCTTTTCCAGTAGCGGCAAGATTTATTTTGCCGATTTTATTGGCCTGCAAAAGAAGTAAAAAAGTCTCTCAACAGGCCATCATAAACGTTCATTCGACCTAAGTCCACAAGGGCCCACTATGAAGCAACCAGTAAAATAATAAAAAGAAAAGAGAGGACGAAAATGGAAGTGAAGAAACACAATGTAGGCACTAAAGAAGTCCTCGGAAGCTCAAGGCTTGTGAGAAATATTTGGGATAAATTGCAGCTGATATACCTCTTCAAAACGCTTGGAAGAAAATACTTCATATTCCTCAAAAGCTTCTTCATCTCTAGGAAGTAAATGCGCATATCTGAGATATATAAGGGGAAAAATCACCAAAAGAAAAAACACCTTAAACAGGACCAATTTAAATGTAAGATTCAATATGGAGAAATAACTAAACAAAATATAACTGAATTAGAAATCAACAGAACAGAGAAATAAACAAAACTTATTAGGGACATTCCAAACCTGACAAACATAAGAATAACATTGTAAACAAAGGCTTAAATCAGCAATGATATAAGTGTGGCCCCACAGTTTCCACCAGATATCATCATTACTCCGCCAACAAAGTTGATAATAGAAACTCGAAAGCAAGGAGAGCATATTTCCCCTTCAGCAAATTGGAGCAGCATGGAAATAAATCAGTTGACTTCTTAGGACTTATCGAACTTTCCTTCCACACCATTTAAGCTTATTTTGTCATGCCACAATGAAAATTAAATTTAAAACGACATTGATTCACCACTGGAATCTCTAGATGTTAAACTGTCAACATTACTTCAAGAAACAACATCTGCTTAACCTGGCCCTAGCAACCTCCTCCAAAAGATAGTTCTCAACTGATAACATGTTCACTTTAATCAGTACAACTAAAGATAAGTCTCCTGACACCTTCGTATTCTGTTACTAATGGGAATATCTTTCCAGGACAGCTGTTACTTCCAAAGTTGAACCAAAGCATTATAAGGGATCGACTCGTTCCGCATTATAGAATTAATGCATTAATTGCCAGCAAAAACTCCAATGGCATCAATGGCTCCTTTTCTTTCGCTTTAATGAGATTGAGCACATATATCCAGACTAACATCAGAATTTTATCCGACACGGACAGGACCAAGAATTCATACAAACGTGTTACTTCCAATTGAAAACTGAAACTATCGAACTTCAAGAACAATTCATCACCAGGAGTTAATTGAGGAATTTCCATTGGAAAAGAGAAGTGGCATATTGTGAAGTTATTAATCCCACAAACTTAATGTCTATCAAGGTCATCAACCCGCCCAAGCTCTCTTTTCTTTTTCCTTTTTTTTTTTTGAAGACCTTTTCCCGAGCAAATAATATGGGTCTTGATTAAGCATCAGAAACAGAAGTTATTTTCCATGGATGGCTTCATCATCTCCAATGCAAAACAGAAGTTATTTTCCGTGGATGACTCCATCATCTCCGTTGCATTGACACATCACCCTTCCAAGAGAACCAACCTGAATTGGCCTGATCATTGTAAATATGCCATTCATTAAGACTTCCAAAAACTGAAACTAGCTCCTCTACCAAGTACCAACTTTCACCAAAGTCACCAGCTACCAAATCGAAATATGTCAGCATCAGGAGCAGATGACAAGATTCTTGTTTGTGAAACTAAAAGTTATGAAATAGCAGAAGGTGTCGGAAAGAGAAATGTAACAAGAAAAAAATAAGATGGCAGAAAACCTAAACCCTGGAAATCAAATCTTTATCCAACCATTAAAAAAAGACATGGTTCACCAATTAGAAGCAACTCCATTAGAATGCAGCACATTAGGTTAAAAATGAAATAACAATAAAGCCGATCAGAGCATTGTCAATGGCTCAATGCAACAAATAACAATTGTCAATGATGTCAGAGCACATAAAAGTCTGAGATTATCTGGACAGAGAACATTTACAGTAGCAAGGAAATTCTGAAGTATGAGAAATATTTGATAAATCCCAATCTTAACTGAAAGGCACAGCATAAAATGGAATACATCCAAATTCAGTATTTTATAATAAGAGGCTTCAAGAAGAAAAATGGAGAAAGTAACTTCATTGTACATAACATACAACAACAAAGCCTCAATATCGAATTAGTTGGGGTCAGCTACATAGACCAAACTATTCTACTCTACTCAATTTAATGCACTTGATGGCGTGCTTTCAAGATCCATTCTACATAATATGTAACATGCAACCAGAAAAATTAGAAAAATGCAATAGGCCCAATGTATCATTACCAAGACAGCAAGGCTAAACTCTTTTACATCATCAAAAATGGCGTCCAAGTTATTCAACAGAAATCACCGCAAGTACTGAAGTGGATCTAAATCCACCACCTCAACATGCACACAATTGATCAATCAACAGAGAACGAAGCCCTGTGCATCTTAGAATTTTTAACAGCAAAACTTCAATTACTGTCAATTTCATTGATTCTCCTTCAATCACTAAGACCCTTCACTGCCAAATGAAAGAAGGAATTACCAGATTAGATAATTCCGCACATTCCAATCCAGTGAACTCCTAAGACATGCCACAATTTATCAGCACAATATTCAATCGATTCATCCCCTTCATGAACTGAACCTCACAAATAGATAAAGCCTGTGGAGAGCCACTATACACAAGAAATAACTTCCAATAATTACGTTGGCCTCCTAATCAACCATGTTACACTTGAAGAGCCAGTCAAAATACACTAAGGCGCAATGAATTAAACAGAACCGGTACTCAGGCTAAAGAAAAAAACAGAAGTCCACAGCAAATTAGATAGCAGCAGCATTATTCCATATACCAACACTTCTCATCAATACACGCTACTATGAAGGACTTTCGATCAAGGATCGAAACTTCGGTTTTGCCTTATAATTCGCCCTCTTGATAATCGGAATTAATTCGGAGAAGTTTAATTCGACGTGGAGAATTTTGGTAAAAATTCGCTAACTTAAAGAAGTTTAGGAAATTTTTATTTAAATGGTCAATAAACTAAAGCTCATTTTATAGGATATCAAAACAAGCACAATTATGCATGTATACCTAAAAAATTTACAATTTAATGGTTTTAAATCCATTTTATTGGCATTAGGCATGCATATTGTGTATGGTAGATCACTTTATAATAACTGGACTTAATTTGATTCTCTAACTATTTTATTAATTGCACATTATCATAAGATTAAAATTATGAAACATGCTTTTTTTATATGGGTCAGTATTTAAAGCAAAAGAAAATAACCGTTTTTGACATTATACATCAATAAAAAACTACAAAGCGTTATAGAGATGTGTGTGCAAAAATGAATCTTGATGCAAAATCAAGGGATCACATGATCGGTGTAGAGGTGTGTGTACAAAAGTGAGTCACTCTCAAATTCTCAATAACCCCCAAAAGCCACCATTAATTACAACCCTTAACCCTTTCGTCTCCCACACACATATTCGATATTTTTGACCGAAAAGTTTGCAATTTCTCCTTGTTTTTAGCAATCCATATCAATTTGTATCAGTGTTGTCGATTTTTAACATTAACTTTGGAGAAGTTTTGTAGTTTTTAAATTACACGTGAATTTCGTTTCAATCCCTTCAACTTCGATAAACTTCGCCTAAACTTCAGCAATTTTATCGAATTTTCGTTCCTTGCTTTCGATAGTTCCCACCATTGTGCATATACACATGTACACCTTTCCCAACTCAACAACAAACACCCATCATTCCTCCTCTAGTCTAATCTAATCTAAGTCTATCAAAGCCTGGTATTACACTCAGGGAATTCACCATTTGAAAATACAGAAAAATTTTGACCAATTCCCAAGGAAACTTTCCAGTAAAAGATTTCTAGCGCATAGAGAGAACCAGGTCCAAGGACTTAAGCTTCCAATGAAAATACATAAAAATTTTGATCAATTTCCAAGGAAACTTTCCAGTAAAAGCTTTCTAGCATATAGAAAGAACCAGGTCAAACCAGAGGAGCAGACTCATCAATCACTTCCACTGAAAGATAATTGCAGCCATGAAATGGAGCCTCGTGCAGTAGATGAAGTGCTGTGCAGTGCTCATTCAACCCACCTGCTTGATTTCCAAGGAGGAATCCTTGAGTAGAAGATAAATATAACAAGAAAGACCAAGTATAGGAGACAAATAGAAGGCAAGAGATGGCTCTTGAACATCGTGTGGTCTGCCAACTTAATGTGTATTGAAGTTTGTGTCGATCGTGGATCATTATGCAATTCAACACATTGGGCAGCATAGATGTATCGCTGCACAGACGTATTGCTGTGAAAAAACAGGCCATTGGGTTGCATATGCGGTCACCTTGAGATTTGCAGTGAGAAAACACAGGCATCATCCCAAATCAGCTGATCCAACGTCATGATGCCTAATGGAAGAAAAGAAGAAAACAGCCATGAAGGTGAAGATCGTTACAGTGGTCACGGTCGTGGAGGTACTATGATGAAACACAAAGCACTACATGCAAACCCAACTATAGCATCGAAAAGGTCCATGGATCTAACAATTGAGGATTTACGTCCACGAAAGGACCAAGGTCGGTCACAAATATGGTTCGGGGATTTACATCCACAAAAGAGCCATTCATGGAGGGAATCCAAGTACGCAAAGGATGATTGTGCTTGAGTAGGAATGAGAAACTTGGGGTAATTGTGAAGAAAAAGATTTAGAGAGGATGAGTTTCTTATAGAGAGGGTGTCAAAGGTTGAGGCGATAGCAATGGATATGATGGTGGCTGATTGGTGGTGCAAATTGGTTAAGAAGTGGTGTCGCCAATCTTGAATTCGTTCGTGTAGCAAGTATTTCTTGACTGAATTGAATTGCTCCAAAACCAATCCAACATTGAATTCAAAAGAATAACTAAGCAAGATCAAGATGGAAAAATAGACACAAACTTTATTACTCAAAGATCCATCCAAGAACTATAATCTTTGTAAACAAAACCTACAGTAATTGAATTCGAGACACTAAAATTGTCCAAAAAACTCATAGCGCGCCCAAGACGACAAGCAAAATTCTGAAATACACTTTCACCACTATTTCACCTCTATTTAAAATACCTACTAAAGTAACTAATTCATTTGCATATGTGGTCAAAATACCCAAGATCAGATACCTGATAGTTTGACATAAGATGCACTTTGGTTGCAATAATTTCAAATTTCAAATACATGCAATTTAGTACTTTAGTAAATTTCCCAATACAAAAATGCATCTTTTTAAAGATTTTAGAATTAAATAACACTAAGAAAAGGTTGTGTTACAGTTCTACTACAGATGATGTTTGTCGTTTATTTTTTAGGTTGGTACATCCCTAAAATTTTCGAGAGGGACTACAAGGACTTAAGTGCATATTAATGCAAACCTTAGGGGAATTCATAATTTACTCTAAAGAAAGATGTTTCAAGAAACATCATAAGCTCACAGTTGCACCAGCAAAAGGCAAGTCTAGATGAAGAAAAATGGTGCAATGCGGATGTGTAAATGTCACGGATACAAAAATTCAATATCAGAAGAAAAGTTTGCCATAAGACTTGAACAAATTTCATTCTGTCAAAAGTGACACTTAACATGCATAGACAAAAAAAAAAACTCACATGCTATCAAGATCAATAAAGTCTTCTTTCACTAACGCAGCAGCGAGACGATACAGTCCAAAAGGAACAGGATCATTTACTTCCAGCCGCTGATAATATTGAAACTTAAACCCCAGTATTTGAGAAGCGTGTGACTGTTAAATTTCAAAAGGCAAATTGATTAAGGAGTGATGCTTAAAATACGGGATTTATTCATTAAACAAAAACAATAAAACAGTAATAAAATGTATGTCAAAAGCCAATGAATATTTATACCTTGGGGAAGATGGGTATTAAATCCAAAAACATAGTATTTGAAGGCTGAAGTTCAAAACATTCCAAGACCTGTGCCACAGATAGTGCATAAAGTATGAGAAGTGCAAGAGTTGACTTTACCACCTTTTTCCCAAATGCAATTGCAATAAAACGTATACATCGAGGCCATTTAACAGATTAAAAATAATAGATTAAAAAAAAAAGACAAAGAAGGCGTAATGAAGAAATGACTGTAACTTACAATATCAAACACGCGATTTGGATCGAGATCAAAATGTCCAATCAATGACTGCAGGGATGACCAGTAACTAAGATTATACAATTGTTTCGACAATCAATTAAAAATCTTAATACAAACGAATAATCAATCAGAGAAAATATCAAATATTTTAACGTGAAAAATTTATACATTAAATGAACTCAAATATACATAACAAAGAATGAGAAATCTTACAAGCTAGAAACATCAAATCAATGAAATAATAAATGAACAAGTATAGCTTAAAACCTTAATTAAGCTTATAGTTGTCCCAGACATGTTCTCGGTAGTAGCATTTGCCGCACTTTGACAAAGAACTGTAACCTAGAATGGCAGCAACTAAATGTCAAGGCAAAACAAGTCTTCTATCAAGCGAATAATGATAATGTTTCGAAAACAAGAAAATAAATAAAGAAATACGAAATAGGAAACCAAGAGCGCAACTGAAGCTGAATATCACTCACTACATTGCCATTGCACAAGAATAAATATAAAATTACCACAAGGTATATAAAATGTTAGATAAGATAAGGACTTCTCAAAAATGAAATAGTGCATGTAACATCGCTCCAAAAATGACAAAATAATAATAATAATAATAATAATAATAATAATAATAATACTAATAATAATAATAATAATAATAATAATAATAATAATAATAATAATAATAATAATAATAAAAAATAATAATAATAAAAACAGGTAAGTTGTGACTTCCATAGTGAAGCACAATCGCAATCATGAAGCTATGCGACCAGTCAAATGCAATGCGCCTTCCTCCAAACACATCGAACTAGAAAAGATAAATTCCCATGGCAGAGATGGGAATGTTTGGCCATAATAAATGATGGCCATAACAAAACCTATTAAGGCGCGTGATTATGTGTTGCAATTAGTTCGAAATACTAAAGTTGAAAATAATATTGACTTACAATTATCTAGCTTGGACTATTTGGCACACCAAGATGGTGTTCCATCTTCAATTAGTTACTTGAGATTGAAACAAATTAGCACACATGCTCTGGAAATCTATATCATACTTAGAGCCCAAAACATGATTGAGCGCCTGTATAGGCATATGGAAACAACTCTATTAGAGTACAAGAGACATCTTCAATATATGCATTATAAGTACACTAGAGAACCCATCAAAAAAATTTAATAAAGAAGCTAGATGGTGATATGGTGTTAGAGACTATCAGTCAATCACAACATCGCCTAGGGATGTAACTGGGGCGGAGAATCCCCACGTCGAAGAGGAAAGGGAATTTAAATGGGGATAGGGATAAGGAGAGAATGGACTCCCCACGCAGCGGGTGGGGATGGAGATGGGGATGGGAAGGGGGAGGGAAATGTCCACACTGGGAATCTTCGTGGGTATTCCCCATTTTTTATCTACATTTATTCCCCCACTAAAATGTAGTAGCATATATATTTAGAGGTATGGTATCTCTTGTGTTAAATACATATATAGCATGGCACAATCATTTAGTATGGTTATTTGATTTTTTTCAAGAAAAAAGAAAGAAAGTATGATTAATTGATCATAAATAATTTTTTACTTAGAGTGATTTAATTTTTCTTTTGGTGTTGTTAGTTTGATGTAGTTAAAAATTAAAATATCAAATTAAAATAAACAAGATTTCTAAATATAGTAAATATATGTAGTGATATTGCTTTCTCAAAACATTTAGTGATGTTACAAATATAATTTTATATATAATTGTGACACAAATTGCGGGATTAGTATAGTAGTAGAGATAATGTTAGTTGAGTTGGAGGTCATGAGTTCAATCTTGAAACTCGTAACTTTTTTATTGAGAAATTAAAGAGATTGGAGATTCTGCGTGGGGTTGGAAACAGAGAATCCCCACGGGAATCCCCATCCACACGCAGGGAATAGGCAAAGATGGGGATAAACAAACCATCCCTAGGAGTGGAGACCCCATTCCCTCACCACCGTCCTGCCCCTGCACTGCCTTGCCCTATTTACACCCCTATCACCAAAAGAATAATCAATAATGAAAGAGAAGGAAGGGTGGCATAAATTAATTAAAACCGTTTCCTACATCATGAATGCCACCAATGTTCTAACAAGTCTTTAGTCCGGATAAACGAGAGGCTTCCAATCTCATTATCCACACCGAAAAATAGAGGAGGGACGTCTCAAACCCATTTTCCATTCTTGAAATGGGAGAGGGAGGTCCCAGCCCATTTTCCACACTCGAAAAATGGAGGATTGTGATAGATTGACAGCCTACGTAAAACTTGTCACTCTTTATGAAATGGATCAAACACATTGCACTAAATCAAGCACAATGGAAGAGTTTGAACCATGTATCATGATAAATGTGTAATTGACAAATTGTGCTCTTTTTTTCTCGATATTTATGGTGTTCTCATGAGTGGAGTCTTAGATTACGGCACTTATATCTCTCTTTTTATGATTTTCAAGGTTTTGGAGTCCAAAATAGGAAGAAAGAATGGATTCAAAATCAATTGAGGCGAAAACTAAGCACGACGGAGCACGGGGAATACAAGGAGAGGAAGACCACCTAGCATAGGAGTGGCACCACCTAAGCGCCACCCATACACGGAAGTCGGCGCTAAGACGACGCCTCGAAAGCCTCTCGGCCATCACTTGGACCAGCAGGCGCCGCCATATCAAAGTGACGCCGAGGTGGCGCCACCACTGCCTTGAACGGTGAACGCGTCTAGAAGCTCATTTCAACACATTTTGAGCGCATTTTTGGGATTTCATCTTGTACATATAAGTAGAACATGATAGGGTTTTCAAACCATCTTTCAATCACTTGTAACACTTTCCTAATTAGGGTTCTTGCTCTTGAGGAGAGAACTCACTCTTTGATTTTGCTTTCAATCTTGAAATCCAAACTTGAAATAGGAGGAGTTTTTGAATCATGAGTAGCTAAGGGCTCTTGTAAGATTGGGGACAGAACAAAGTTCAATTCAACAATTAGAAAGGAATGGTGTAAAATTCTTGTGTCGTAATTTGATTTCAATTGAATCTCTTATATTCCTTGTTGTTGTGCTTTTACCATGACCTATACTTGGTTTTATGTAGTGAATGCATGATTCTAGGTCTTAGATCTAAAGCTAGTTCAATATCTTTGCATCTGAAATTGTGTGAGGTGTTGAACACTAAGTGGCAAGTGGTTATCCCAATTGATACGCTCCCTTTTGGTCTAATCATATAAGGAAGCATGTGTTCGTCGAGCGTGCTACACGACTCGGTTGCGTAGGAGTAGTGATCTCACAAGTCTTAATGTGGTTAATATGTTAAATTTAATGGTACTACGCTAAGGTTGTGTTTTGGCTAAAGAAACACCTAAAGGTCTTACCTTAGTTGTCGGAATTAGAAAATCGAGGTGTAACGACCCAGATTTCCAAACCTTGGATTTATACTACGTTAGAACCATTAGTGGTCTAAAGTCCCAACAACGATTCGTGAATGAGTCATGGGGCACAAGTATGATGAATTATATGTTATTGGTGTAGAATGTTCGAAACTTCGACTTCGCCTATGACTTCACTCACTTAAAATTCGGAATTAATTCGAGAAAATTAACTTCGACAATGGAAGTTTGACAAAAATTCGCATGTGTACGGAAGTTTACGGATTTCATTTTAAATGCTAGAAAACTCAAGTCACCAGAGAATATTACGTATTTTAAGTATATTTCTAGCATAGGCGAAGTTTTAGTCGAAGTTTACTCAACTTCCACGAAACATAACAATTTTACTTCATGCTTTATTAACTTCCATCGATGTTTTCGAAGTTCGGTCGAAGTTAGCCGAAGTTGAGTTTAATTTTTGCAATTTTCTATTGCCTCTGAATTTCGCTTCGCTCACCTCAAAATCAACAAACTTTGCCCGAACTTCGACGAAGTTTGTTGATTTTTTAAACCTTGTTGGTATATTGGTGTGCTATTGGATCTATATTGTATTATTTATCAAATAAATAGGTTGATTTGGCCCTAACTAGTGGGATTAAGCCATTGAAAAATATATGAACAACAAATACCAAGTTAAATGGAAAATTGTTAATTAATGGAATTTTGGTAAATTCAAGATGCAAATAAATTGTTTAAACTACATAATTGAAAAGTTGTAAGTAAGTGGAGAAGTACAAAATGATGGACTTAATGTAGGCCATTGAGATGGTCCTAGAACTTCCTAGGGTTGAGTAGAGATGTCTGGGTGGGATTGGTGCTCCAAAGACCCTAATCTAATGCCTTGGTATAAAAGGAAAGAGATGGATTCGTGTTTCCCGTCCAAAGCAAAACACACAAAGGTTGCTAAGGTTTTAGTAGTAGAAAGAGAGAAGAAACTTGGTGGTTAGAGAAGAAGTCACACAAGCCACCCACACTCTCTCAAGCTTGAGATTCACTCAAGCTAGGTAAGAACCCTAACCTAACTTGTAAAGCTTGAACTAATTCGTAGGAAACAAATGGTAATTTTCGGATTTAATGTCAAGCCAAGGTTTCAAGCTTGATTTACAAAAGGTTTACACTTCCAATTTTTTGTTTTAATCATTGATATGAGTACTTAGGGCTTGGGGTTTGTTTTCATGATTTAGCCTCAAATCTTGGAGAGCACATGCTTTTCTTGTAAAGCTTTGGTTTAATTCCAGGATTTTGGTTTCAAATGGTTTCTAGTGGTGTTTCATGCACTTTGTAACTTGATTTTGATTCGTGTGGGTTGATTTCATGTGTGGAAGATTGGAAAGAATGAAATTGAAACTATTTTGCCCCTATTTGAGTTGAATATTGTATTCTTCAAATCTTTGGTTTAAATCCCTCAAACTGGATGCATTGAATGCTTTTTTATTATTATTGATGCTTTGGAAACCAAGGGGACGGACCCTTGTGAATTTGGAATGTTTTTGGTGAATTTCGGATATAGGGAAACTATTATTCGAAGCTACCGATTTACCAGCATGTTCAGTTTGAACTGAAATCGCTGGCAAAATCGCTGGGAATTTGCAAAAAATTTTGGGTCCAGCGTTTTGCCAACATTTTTCAGTTTGAACTAAAATTGCTGACTAAATCGTTGGTGTGCTGAAAAGATGGATTTTGCTCAAACGACAGTAACTTCTTCATTTACCATGGGAAAGCTAAAAGTGCTTTACAACATGGAATCAACATATCTTAAGAATCAAGTGATTTGCTTATTCAAAATTGGGTTTGAAGATCGAGAGACTAAAGAAAATTTTACATTTCGACTTCCAAGTTTTTCTGAGGTTTAAACAAGGTTTTCCTAACGTCGCAATCTTTTGATTAAACCAAAATGAAAAGAATTACTTATCTTAATGAACAAAGTCTAATAAGTTGTGTCAACCCAAACAAATGTAGATACGCAAGGAGAACTGCATAGGACTTCTTGTGAGGAGGTTAGGTTTAGGATTGCGGCTTTTCGAGGTAAGTGGAGGTTTACTTGGGTATCAATTATGTCATGCTACTAGTATATCTAGGACTCACGTTAGTCTAAGGACTGGGGAAAGGGGTGCACTATATCATGACCTTATGCATTAACTTCTCGTTCGAGATGGTTGTCTTCCACTCGAGGCAGTTCATTTCCCAAACCTCTAATAAATCATACGTGCTAACACATGTTGGGTTTCCACTTCGATTGGTTGGTTCCACTAGGGTTGGTTGTTGAAAGACGAACCATATATGTCATTATATGATGGTTGCGCTCCACGGTAATGACGTATGCAAAGGATGCGGTACCTTAGATAGAACCAACATGACTCAGAGACTGTCATCGAGACGAATGACTTGCAAACGGTTGGTTCGGGGATTTGCTCTTCCTCATCCTAGGTAATCGATCACAAGGGTTTGTGGTGGTATGTGGTCATGAGTACATGCACAATGGAACAATGACTTGCATTTATATTATGAATCTTGCTTATGATTATGCAGTCTTTCTTGTTATCTCTTAGTGGTGTATATGATCCGTGTACCTCTCTATTATTGTTGCTTGCTAGTTATTTATGCATTTGGTATTACTTCGACAATTGATGGTCAGGCAGACCACCGCTTACTGAGCCCGTTGATTTTGCTCACCCCACTTAACATTTTCAGGTACCTCGACGTCCGCAATAGCTAAAGGGAAGAGAAGGCTCAAAACTTATGAGTTTGTGACGCCTTCTCCTTTTTGAGCTTCGTTGCTATATATTATTATTGTTTTTGTTTAAGAATATGTAATGAAACGAGGTTGACTGGGTAGTTTTTTGTTTAAGCCAATGTGGCTAATAAGACTTGCAAACTTTTCCATTTAGATGGCCTAGTTCATATTTGTCTAGCAAGCTGTATAAGTTCTGCAGGTTAAGGCTTACTGAATCATCGCCTGACCCGATGGGTTATCTCGAGGGGTTTGGCGATGGTTTAGGCCAAGCGGCCCTGATTATGGAATTGGGATCGTCACACGAGGAGTTTTGGTGCGATGCCAAACTCTATAGCTACTCTAGGAGATGAAATTGGAATCTATCTTTTGAAACTCGACAACTAATGTTCATGCGATTGTTTGAATTGACTTTGGAATGTCCACAATCTAGGTAATTTGCAATTGATTGATTACTTACTTGCTTCTTGTGGTTGTTTGAGTTAATTGTCTTGCATTAGTTTTAATTTCTCTCCTAACAATGAAAACCCCATTTAACTTAGGTAAATCCAATACCTTGAGGTTCGACACCCCTTTGCTTACCACTAGGTCCACTACTACAAATCAATGTGGAAATTGGTAACCATAAAAGGGTTCACAATTTATAATTGATACATTCGACAGGCGTCATAGCCAACCCTCACTTAGTTGGGACTGAGGCTTTGTTGATGTATTTCCCTCAACATGCCTATCAAGGTTCCATTCTCACTCCACCGAGGATGGGTTGCCCCACTGAACATCTTCGGTACCTTCACGTGCATCTAAGGTGTTGCTAAGTAAGCACATACTACCAACAAAAGATGCAGGCTCTCCCAACCTTTCTTCACATCTCCTCTTTCTAATTCATGAGTTGGTGATTACATTATTACATTAAATGGTCTTTTGTGCATCATAAGTTCCAATGTAAATATCATATAACAGCTAACAAAAAAATCACGAAAGGAGAACAAAATCTAACAGTGACAATGAACTGGATTTTGGTCAGGGACCAAACTATACAATAAACCAGATATACCAGAGAAAACAATCTGGGAGTAGAATGGTGACGCACTTTTTGATATGTATACTGTAAACTTTATAACTCTTTATTTCGGTTAAAGAGTTCCTCAAGTGTGTGGTTGGGTTGTGATAGCTATCAATGTAAGACTCAAAGAAATGATAGTAATTTCTTAAAATTCCAATACCTTCTTTACTTGTAGTGTGAACTTGCCTCAAAAAGATATAAATGAGAGGTATGAATCGCATGATGTCTTGTGGGCAGGTGAGTAGAGTTTAGTTGAGGGTCTCTTGTCAGAGAATTTAGGGAGTTCTAGTTCTCAGTAATTGCTTCGTGTTTTGTTTCTTCGAAATTTTCCTCTTTTGACCAATCAAGGTTCTATTCAAATTTTGGTTCCTATCATGTCATTTTCAAAATATAACAAGGGGGAAATACAGTATTTCGAAGTAAATCAAAAAACGATAGAACTTGGTTACCATACTTCCAAACTCCAAAGACAATTCAAAGTTGTTTTCTAAAGCACAACATTTATTGATTGTTTTCAAATAGCGTACTAGAAGCCCAGAACATACCCCTATTAGTATTTGCCAAGCAATATGGTGGAATATCAGATCAATTAGAGAGGGAACGAGAGAACTCATAAACTAAAAGCACTAATTGTAAACATACCAACTTGGCATAACCCTCGCTCTCTTCACGAAGAAGATTGAATTTGGTCTGCTGATAAAGAAGCCGAGTATTCACCCTAACCTGCAATCAAAGTAACAACAATAAAGAGCCCTTAATAGTGCATTTGCCAGAAGATACATAAAAAAAGGCTAGCAAAGTATATGATGTTCACAAAAGAAAGAAGGATTACAGATGTCAACAGCTGAAACTTGAGAGCCCAAATTCTAAAAAAAGTTATAAATTGTTTGTGTCCAAAGGTACTTTCTGTTGACCATTGCAGCCAAACTAGGTAAAGATTTAACTTCAAGATGAATTAAGTAAAAAAAATTCCTCGGATGTTAAGTTTGACTGCAGCAGAGAGAAAATATTACTGGTTCACAGGTTCATTGTTAAAATTTAGACAGTGCCCTCGCAAAATATGGAAAAAGGAATGCTGCTACAGCTAGAACCTAGAGCATGAAGCAATCAGACAAAAAGAAAATAAATAAATATATAAACAAAGGCAACAGAACTGATCAACTTCATCAATTAAAACCAAGTTAGGGACGGAATCATTGGCTCAATGGTTTGACACCATACAATAGGTACAAACCTTAAGACTAATGGTTCAAAACTAACTACTAACAATATACATCTTTAATGTGCCTTGGTAAATTTACTTATGAAGTTACTTATACTTCCTATACCAAGATCTCATAAAGCATCCTACTTTCAACGTCATTCTAGTCAATTCTGCAACATTTACTCCCAACATTTGACTCTCATCCTTCTTTTATTTTGTCAAAGACATCTGACTCTTATCCAATGGATAACTTTGACAACAATGATAAATGAAAATATTCTTACAATTCCAGACTTCTAAAATAAATTGCTATAAGAAAATTAAAATAAACTAATAAGCATTAATGCTTCTCACTATTCTTACATGAAGTAAGTAACTGATATTTCTGTACTAGCCACCAACTTGATGATGTCAATATATAAATGCAATAATAAAAACAAGCTTATAATTTATTTATTTTAAAGGAAAATATTGAGTCAAACACATAAGTATGCCTTGCCTACAATGATGTGCAATATTGAGGCAAGAAAACAACTCTTTCAATATAAGAGGACATAGAGCAGGACATCAAACGTTAGAATGCTATTAGAAAAAGAAAGCCACTTCCTATAAATCTGCCAATATACATATTAGTATCCCTGATATAAATCTGATTAAATTACAATCTGCATATAGTCATCATTAGAACACTGAAACAATGAAAAGCCGTTTTATCCAGTTGGAGTAAAGCCCATGAAATGAGTAAAGCTCTATCAAAAGCTCTCTAAAAATTTGGAAACCTAATTCAGAACTATGTTCAATCAAATGCATACATGGAAAGAAACATGTGTATCTCTCTTTATTATATGAAATTAACAAGTAATTTTCCCCATAAAATGCCTAACCCTTTTTAAAATTTGTTCTGAAGAATCTGCATAAAATAACAAATAAAGTTTTTCACACTATTAGCTTCAAGATATTCACTCGGCATTGGGTAAAACTTACAAGGTGTAACTAGATCTGTTCAATTTAACTTCAGTGTGAATACTTTCACAGTCACAGATAAACACGACTTCTCAAATATCAACCAAAAAAAAAAACAGGAACTAAACAAAAATCAAATCTTCTTTGATAAATAAATATCAGTGCAGTAACTTATATACAATACCTCTTTAGCCTTTAAATCTTGAGCCTTTATCTTGATCATTTCAGATTCCCAGAGAAATTCCTCCTGAATGTTAAGAAATGCATCACCAACAGCACGCTTACAGATGTATGAACTAATCGCGAGCAGAAAATGACTATTAATGTAGTTTTAAACATATATACCTCACAACGCTCCTGGAATAGCCTAAGAGGAACTATTGCAGATTCTACCAACCATTTAGCCTGAAGAAAATAATAAGGAAAAAAGAAATAGAAGTCAAACCATGACAGATAAAGTGACAGAGAATTTACAAGCCACCAGAAAACAAATGACAGTCAGTTTAGTTCAGAAAAAATAAATAAATAAACAAAAGACAACTCCTGTTTCAGTATTAACTAAGACAACCACGTCAAAAGGGAAGAGTCCCAACAAAGTGAAGTTCTCCCATTCTTACCACACTTTATGGCTATTTCTTGATTGAGCCACTAGTTGTAACCCCTTGTACATGAATTAGATCATTCAAGATATGAGTAACAAGATCGATCACATGAACTACATCATTAAAGCAAGAAAAAGGGTTTTGCATCAACCAGCTTTTAAATGCTTTCATTACAATAGCAGAACTAACAATCTTCATCAGCCACACTACAGACTATAGCAAAGATTCGGAGAACTAAATGTCATCAGATTGCATGTGGAATTTTCTTTCCCCAACAAAGCACCAGAAAACATACAGAAAAACACAAAAAAAGAGAAAATATAATTATGCTTGGTTGAGAAGTTGTACAGACATATACTTACCGCTTTGATCAAACGAGCTCGATAATCTGTTGGCATTGTGAGCTGCATAATGGTTACATACACATTTAAACTTTAGTTTCCACAATAGAAAGAAGAATGTAAAACATTACCAAAAAACAAAATCATCCGAAAAAGAAAAGCAATTCATTCAACCTATATTAGAAACCCTCATAAGGCTCATATAAGTAAATCTCAAAACTTCTTTAAAAATAAATGGTTTACATTGAGTATTTGTGTCCTTTCCGGTGTAAGAAAATATTAGTCAAATAAAAATTAAAACCAGTGAAGAAGGGTGGGAGGCTGTGAAAATGCAACTAACAAATTATATGAAGCAGCATTCACAAAAGTAATTACATAACTACAAACAATACTTAAGTAATGTTAAACATTTAAAATAAAAAATAAAAAGGATGAAGCCACAACGTTGATGCGAGAGGTAAGTGTATCTTCACAACCTCAGTCCTCAAAGGCCGTTGTTGAACTTGCACGCTACTAGAATGGAAAAACACTCATAATTAATGAAAAGGTTGTACAAAAGCAAAATGTACACAAGACTCCTAGCGTAGTGAACTGATACGACCTTAATCAATAAGAGACTGGGGAATCAATAAGAGACTGGGGACCACCAATGCAACATTAGAAGTGTGAGTGAGTTTGTCGAGTCTTTTAGGCGGGAAGGTGAATGTTTGTGTGTCCATTTTAGGGGGAAACTGAGAATGTATAAATAGATTGTGAGGAGAAGAGGTAGGCATTGAGAAAATTGTAATTGAATTAAGTTAACTCTTTTGAGTTTGGGCTGAGAGACAAGTCTTTTCTGGGTTCTTGTAGCTTGTTCTGGTTGTTTTGTCTACCAATTGAGTAATAGAATTCAAGGATTCTATCATTGGT
Source organism: Stephania cephalantha (assembly GCA_039657325.1). Taxonomy (NCBI): domain Eukaryota; kingdom Viridiplantae; phylum Streptophyta; class Magnoliopsida; order Ranunculales; family Menispermaceae; genus Stephania; species Stephania cephalantha. The sequence goes on along the minus strand of CM077573.1, from coordinate 6,905,173 downwards.
ATCAGAGCAATAAATCAAGAATGGATTCAAGATCGATGACGAATGCGATGTTGCACGGTTTATATGACATTATGTTGAGGTTTGATCACCTAATGGAGAAGTTCGATGCCAGGCAGGTTCGTTCTCCTCCTTCTCCAGTCGACATCTCCATGATCAACTCCTCTAGTGTGGATAGTCAGTCTCTCCATGATCACACAGAGCGATCGATGCAGTCCTTGACTCCATTGCCGACTCCATCTTTGTGGATTCATGCTCTGCTACCTCCACCGCCACTAGATCTACCACCTTCTTTCATTCAAATGTTGGATACTCATCAAATTCGACTCCACCGCCTTGAATCTAACGCCCAGAAGGTTTCGACATGGCCAAATCTGGCTTCAACACGACGTAGTTCAACAGATCTGCACTCTTGAGTCAAAGGAATGGTGTTAGGGTTTCGAGATCTAGATCTGACGATGTTGGCGATCAATCGGCGTGCATCCGAGATGGATCCAACTTCTTTTCCACAACTACGACCATTTAGTACCAAGTTTTTTCTTCCAAATCAGATGCCCTCATGTGCGGTCTGAACCAGTTCACTACTCGTTCTTACTGCGAGCCGCTACTGCTTTGCCGCACTAGCTCCGCCTCCATGGCCACCGCCCGGTCCTTCATTGTTGTTGGTATTTTCTAGGGCTTCGACGGTTTTCATCGACTTTCCATATCCTTCGCCCCCTTTTCACACAGCTCGTGCTCCCTTTACTACACTACCATCAGAGAAGCAAGTCGATGGTACTCGACACATTTTTCGAGGATATCATATGGTGAAGAGAGTGCCACCACATCGAGGTATCAATGAGAGCTCTTGTTTTCTTGCACATATTACAGAACTAATCGGGTTATCTTTTCAACCAATGGATCCCTATGCATTTGTGTATTCACCACCCCATTTTAAGTGGTTAGGCCACTTGGGTGGTGCACTTCTCGAGAATCATCCTACTGCATATGTGTTCTCTTCAATGTTTGGTAGACATGTTCATCCATGGCAGAGTACCAATGAGGATGTCAAATTCTTGGGCTTTGCAGTTTCTTTGGATCACATTATTTCAGACATTGCTCATTTGTTATGGCCACTTCACGAAGCTAGGGAGCAAGAATTTGTCGAATTGTTTGCTACTACACTTGTTCACCCACACTTGCATTGTTTGTCGCTTCTTTCATGGAGATTGGTATTTGGCTCTGCACTTATCACCTGGAGGATACCCTTATCTTCGCCATTACCTTGTTGGGCTCTTCCCTCCATTGCTTACATGATTCAAGGAGGGACGTTTAATGCCATTGCATCTGCTAGCTCAATTGCCACGTCAGGGTTTCTTCTAGTACGACCATTACACTCTCAGATAGATTTCAGCGATGCTACACCTTTGTTGGGCATTCCGATGGCCATTGCTTCAGTGTTGTTGTCTCATGTGTCATTGCCAACACTTTGGTGGCATGTGTGTCCTTATCTACTGATGCGGTTCATGTGGATCCTAGCATGGTCATTTAATCTTGTGTTCATTCACGTACATCCCATCACGTGGGCTAACAATTCGGGCAGCTCCATCTTCGTTGTTTACTTCTCTATTTACCACCTTGAGACCAAGGTGGATTTCAAAGGGGGCAGTAATGATACGCCCTAATCAATAAGAGACTGGGGACCACCAATGCAACATTAGAAGTGTGAGTGAGTTTGTTGAGTCTTTTAGGCGGGAAGGTGAATGTTTGTGTGTCCATTTTAGGGGGAAACTGAGAATGTATAAATAGATTGTGGGGAGAAGACGTAGGCATTGAGAAAATTGTTATTGAATTGGGTTAACTCTTGAGTTTGGGCTGAGAGACAAGTCTCTCTGGGTTCTTGTAGCTTGTTCTTGTTGTTTTGTCTACTTATTGTTCTTGTAGCTCTGATACCAATGATAGAATCCTTGAATTCTATTACTCAATTGGTAGACAAAACAACAAGAACAAACTACAAGAACCCAGAGAGACTTGTCTTTCAGCCCAAACTCAAAAGAGTTAACCCAATTCAATTACAATTTTCTCAATGCCTACCTCTTCTCCTCACAATCTATTTATACATTCTCAATTTCCCCTAAAATGGACACACAAACATTCACTTTCCCGCCTAAAAGACTCAACAAACTCACTCACACTTCTAATGTTGCATTGGTGGTCCCTAGTCTCTTATTGATTAGGGTCGTATCATGAACCCGTGTAACTTTATAACTCAGACAAAGTTGCAAGGTAATTCCATATGGTACAGATTAGCTAGTTAACCAGAAGATATCCAATTTGAATCCACTAACTTGAAGACGCACACATTCTAGAAGCTTACACACTTTTTTCTCAGATCGATAGAAACCTACACACTTGTATTGAATATCTTGTAATTCCAAGCCAAATGGAGCACCTAATAGCAAATTTGGCAGCTTTCCAAATCTCTCTTCTCTTTTTGAAGCTTCAAGCCTGTAAATAAAAACCCAAAGCAAAACAATCTATACTTGTTCAAGGTTTTCTTAGAACTCTTGAAGTAAATGTCCACCATTAAAGTTCCAGCATAGCATTCATAACCAAAAAAAAAAAAAAAAAAAAAGAATAGCACTGAACCATTTTCAGCACTATTATTGATAATTTTTAAGAGCCAAGTGATTGAGAAAGGTCTTTTGCGGCTAATTAGTTTCTAATCCAAAAGCATTAATATTATCTTTTCAGTGGGAACCTAAATTGCAGATTGTTATGGTTGTGTAGAAGCTCGCTACATCTTAAGGCCTCTGCCCACTGAGTTCAAAACCTCAACATCAAATTAGACTTCATTGAATCACTTCCAAATTCTAAGTGACCGAAGTCTTTGTAGACGAAGTCAAGTTATTTATCCTTCCGCAACGAAAAATCAACAAAATGTATAAAGAGCCAATAAATTAAGCATACAAAACTTTCAGACTACTTAATTGAACTTTGCTTACTGCATCTCTCGCGGATCATATAGCAGTAATTTGGTCAATTGAAAAATGCAGAACAATTAACAAGGGAAGTATGGATGACAACGACTATGAATAAAGCAAAATGGAATTGAAGCAATAACAGTAGCAAGACCAAAAGTTCCAAAGCGTTATCCTAAAATTATACAAAATTTTTGCTTCCTTCTCTATCAGAATCCACTTTTTATGCATTGAGGCAAATAAAAGAAACATAAGTATTTATACCATGCCAATACTGAACGACAAATACTATTCACAATTACAGGATATTTATGGTCCAAGAATCACCGTAGGAGACATCAAGATCACCAGGAATAATGCAAGATTCCAGAAGAAATTCATACCAAATGAGCTGGGCAGGGTAAATTAACAGATAGGAGAAGCAAATACTGTGACATTAAAGTTCTATTCTCCCTCAACTTCATTTTGAGGATGGAATGTCATTCCATGTTTCCCCAACTAACCACCAGCTACACTGTTAGATCAGAAGAGTTTCAACTTCTAGCCACTCCTTTTCCTTTCCTTTTACCTATTTTTTTTCCTTTTCCGAGAGTAGAAAAATAATAGTGTGAGGGTGTATATAATTTAAAATGAGAAGACCCATGAAAGTTTAGATTACTTTTGTATAAACACTTCAGCTCTTTCCTCTGTTCCACAATATCACTAGCTAAAGCACCGCAAGTACTTACTATTCTTTTTTAAAATGACAATAAAAGTAAGTGAGGCAGGCATAGTTACAGGGACAACTGAAACGGTCATAAGAGTTGTCCATCATTATTCTTTCGCGTAAGCAATCAACTTATATCCCTCAAACTAGTATGCCCAGATACCTGAACCCTGAGCCTCGCATATAGATAACTGGTGTTACACGTACCAATATTTTTTATCGCTCATTAGCGCTACCACGTGGTTTGCCATTTTCAAGATTTTCTATCACCAGCACTTCGACTTGAGAAATTGAAAGTTTTAGGGGATTGAACATTTAGTGACAAATTGGAAGGGATATAAGAGTCGACCATCGACATTTTCTTTTTGATAAGAAATCAACTAAAACCACTCAAACTTGATACTGGGAGACCTCATATATAGATGACCACGTACCAAATCATTAGCGCTACCGCTTGGTTTGCTATTATCAAAATTTTATACCGCCGGCGCATTGAACTTGGGGAATTTAAACTTTACAGGATTAAGCATTGAGTGGCTTCAATCGACATTGAAATCTCAAGACTACGACAACGAGGTCATTCAGGAAAAAACATAAAATCTAGCAAGAACGAATAATTAACGATCCAATACCCGTGCCCGTGATCCAACACATCACTTCCAGTTCAGTAACAAACACAAATTAAACCAAAACTCACATCTTGAGCCATTTGGGTAACAGAATCCGCGAAAACCGAGCTCAATTCCTCATCCGACACCTTCTCAGAAAACTCAACAGAATCCAACGCCGCTCTACACTTCTGAATCGGCAATTCACCACGAACCTTCAGCACAAACAACAACCAAAAAATCAAGAACGCAAACACAACAAACGAAACCCAATAATTCAACGAAATCGACAACGTATCAACATTACCATAGCCCAGCAGAGCTCGTAAATGAACCGAAGAGGCGGAGACGAACATTGAACCCTAAAATTGGAGCTCCCGTTCTTCCATTCCCGAACGCATTCCTCTGTGACGTACTTGCAGTCTATGGGCGGAAGCGACATCTTCGAAGGCGAACGAAGAAACTAAAACCCTAGAGAGTTTTTCTTCGCGATTCAACGAAGGAAGGTAGGAGAATTGCGATTCATGGATTAGAAATCTTGAAAGGAAAACTAGGGTTTTGAGGGTTCAGAGCGATTGAACGAATGAATGAAGATGAACAAGGTTTTCTCCGAACTCGGTATTGTTGAACTGTGATGATCAGAAAATAAGAGTTTGCGTTTTTGTTGCTTCATTTTTATTTTTATTTTTATTTTTCTTTTTTTTTTCTTTTTCTTTTTTTTTTTGTCTTAGGCTCTGTTTGGTAACACTAGTTGATAATCTAGCTGATAGCAAATAATCTAACTAAAAGCTGATATCTAGCTTGATAGCTGAAAAGCTAATGAATCGATAAATGATAGTGATAATCTAAATTGATCAATTAAAATTATTTAAAAGAAATAGTTGATCAAGTAACTGATAAATACAAAATGACACAAAAGGACTTTCTTTTTAGTTCTTAAAAAAGACATATTTATATAAACTATTATTTACATTGCATATACAAATAAATTTATTATTATATATGTAGAATAACGTAATATTAATGTTTTTAGATAGTAATCATACCATGTCATGTCCCATATGTTTATATTAAACATTTTTTTGGAATAATAATGTTCCAAATTTCATTGGTAGTAAATTAGTAACATTAATTGATGTTACTTGAATGAGTATCTATATATTATTTTGGCCAATAAATACTAATAATATTGTAAACCATAATAATGTTAAGCGATGTTATTGTGTAAATGTAATTACCATATTTTTTAACATAAATGTATTTATCATGCTACGTTGCAAATATGGTATTGTCATTATTGTGTTATCATCGTTGCACAGTCGCACTTGCACATTACACGAGTTTTTTATTATATATATACTCGCTAATTTGTTTCCAAAAGAATAAATGAAAATTCGTTATTTTTTAGTCAATAATCGGCTATTTACATGGGACAGAAAAAATGGGCAAAATTGAAACAAAAAACTAAAATGACGTTTTAAAAATGAAACGCTAATGGGAATAGCGTTTATGATTTGAGCTTATCATCTAGCTTATTTTGAAAATAAGTTGCTAACCAAACACAACTTATTTATTTAAGTAGATTATAAGCTAGTTGATAAGTTAGCTGATAAGCTAGTTTGGGCATGTCAAACAGAGCCTTAGTCGTTCTCGAAGGCTTTGTTTTGCCTCCGTGCGGAGGCTGCTTTTTCACGTGACTTTATGAAGATGAAATGGATAGAGGTTCATTTGGGCCTCATGAACCTCTACTCACACTCTCACGCCTCGTTTGGTTCATTTTTACCAACTTACATTGCGAGCATAAGTTAACTCATAGTGAAAAATCATATTTTCATGTTTGATTTAGCTTTAAGCTCACAAGGAAGTTATAAAGTTTTAAATAATAAAATATATGAATTGACATAAATTACCTTCAAACAAAATAAATGGATGTAGGTGATAAAAGGGAATTAATTATGAGTAATTGTGTCTACAAACTCCTAAAAGATAACTCCATTGGATGAGATATCTCTCATCATTGGGTGTGAGTTGAGAGATAACTTGGAGGGAAGTTTGGCAACCAAACAAGATTAGTTATAACTCCCATCTAAGTTATCTCGGAGTTAACTCCACCTCTAATCAAACAAGGCTTCAAGTGTAAGATATATCCCTCACCCCTAGGGAGTTGTCTCCTATAGGCTTTCTGATAAAGTAATTAACGGTTATTTTTGTGTGACGCTTGTTAATTTGTTGTATTATTATTAAATAATTCGCATCACATTAGTGTTAGGATTTCATTTATTGTGCGTGTGTTTGTTGAGAGCGTGGGACGCCACAGGATACATGTAGCGCGAGTATAGGATGAATCGTTGAGTTAGGTATTTGATAGCTTAATTGAACAAATAACTAGTTTTATTCATGACCTACGCTATAGTTAATTTAATTAATATCAATGCGCCTAAGGTTAGAACATTAAGCTAACTTGAGTTGATGCTAAAAAAAATTAATTAATTAATTAAGAAAACATACCACCTCATCACTTTCTCCATGGTTACAAGACACCTCACCTATCCAACATTCCTAAAAATATGGTGTACTACTCTGTGAAGGCCCAAGGCACTCCCACACATGGAGAGCCCTTGGCACCTCCAAGGTAGGCCTAGGGCCCAATGGTACCCAGGGTGCGCGTTAAAGCCCCTTAACGCGTGTTCGAACCCTGGGGGGGGCGAAAGACCACGGGGACTGTGGATGGTGGGAGGCCTTAGAAAGCTCCCACTGCCTTGGGGGTGCTAGGGGCTCTCCATGTGTGGGAGTGCCCTAGGCCTACCTTGGAGGTGCCAAGGGCTCTCCATGTGTGGGAGTGCCTTGGGCCTTCACAAAAAAAAATATAGGCCCACTAATAAATATTTAGATGTAGCCACATTATAGCCACTAACTTATATCATTTTCCATTTTTTTTTATAAAATGAAATTCAACTAGTTACACTTACCCCACGAGCTGCTACCTCGGGCCTACGTCGGCACGCAACACGAGGCGCGTCCCCGCTTTCTCGGTATCTCGCATACCCGTAAATGACATAATAGTCTACACATATACAATACACTAGGCAAACAACACAACAAATATAACATTTACCTCGGCCACCGTGCCTCGGTAGTGACACGTATCGCACTTTGCGGTCCCACGTCACGGTCATTGTGTCCTAATTAACGAATTAAACGTGTATTAATTATTGGGCCGTGACAATACTTCCCAACTAATAGGAAGTTCGTCCTCGAACTTAAACTAAACGAATGTAAAAAATGTACCCGACTCGAAGAGGTACGAAATCTTTCGCGCATATAGTCTTCCCGTTCCCAGTGAGTTCGAATCTCCATGAAACGCCACTTGACCAACACCTTCTGGGATAGACTTGTTTCTTAACTCGTTGTACCCTTCGGTCAATAATCTGAATGTTGCTCTTCATATGAGATATCCTCACTCAAATCAATCGACTCAAAGCAACGTTCTGCCTTCTGCCGCCTTCGACTTAGCTAGTCGAAGCATTGATATATGAAACACCGGATGAATTCCCGACATCTGTGGAGGTAACTCTAACTCATAAGCAACCTTTCCAACCCGTTTCTTGATCTTGAAAGGCCCGATGAATCTCGGTGCTAATTTGCCTTTCAAACCAAATCGATAATGACCCTTACGAGGAGAAACCTTTAGATACACTAAAGCGCCCTCATCGTACGTGAGATCGCTGCGATACATGTCTGCATACTTCTTTTGCCTCTCATGGGCTCCCTTAAGCTTCTGGCGAATCTGTCTTACCTTTTCTGTGCATACAACAACAGTTATCAGGCGAGCATTGAAATGGCGCCATTTGAGGCGTGATATGGCAGATCGTGTCGCTCACCATCTTGTTGGGCTGAGCTAGCCCAATGGTACCCAGGGTGCGCGTTAAAGCCCCTTAACGCGTGTTCGAACCCTGGGGGGGCGAAAGACCACGGGGGCTGTGGATGGTGGGAGGCCTTAGAAAGCTCCCACTGCCTTGGGGGTGCTAGGGGCTCTCCATGTGTGGGAGTGCCCTAGGCCTACCTTGGAGGTGCCAAGGGCTCTCCATGTGTGGGAGTGCCTTGGGCCTTCACAAAAAAAGGCGCCTTTTTTTTGTGAAGGCCCTAGGCCTACCTTGGAGGTGCCAAGGGCTCTCCATGTGTGGGAGTGCCTTGGGCCTTCACAAAAAAAGGCGCCTTTTTTTTTCGAAGGCCCTAGGCCTACCTTGGAGGTGCCAAGGGCTCTCCATGTGTGGGAGTGCCTTGGGCCTTCACAGAAAATTTAAAACTTTTCTCGATAATAAAATATAATATACAGTTTCAAAATCGAACCAGAATAAACCTCGGTTATACAAATCTCTCATCCCTTGTAATATTATTAAACTGTAATTCAATACAAATATATAGGACAAGGGAAGACTCATTACATCAAAGAGAAGATCAAGACTCATATATCTTCTATATCCCGTAGTCGTAGCGCTCGTCGATTTTTCCTGAAATGTTAATTTAGGGTGAGCGCTCCAACCTGCTCAGTAATTAGAGATTCACATAACCATCAACATTTCATATAATAATCAAGAACATTATGCAATAATAATATGCACCAATGTTAACTAACAAAAATATGAAAAAAATATAATTCAATAAATAACGAATGCAATTCAACTGTAAATGACTATTACATTGTGATCCTCATTTAATTTATAAAACTAGGGTCGATTACCCACTAACACCATTAATGCAATTGGTGGACCAACATATTGGTCGATATGTTGTTTAGCCAATCTATTAATGCCCAATGGTTTTATCCGAAACCCTGTAGTGAGTATGTAATTCATGCAACCTATCTAACTGAGTAGAAAGTTACATATAGGCCGGAAAGTTAACCTATCTCCTATAACCTAATCTCAATTCCATGAACTTACTCTCATGAATCATATTAAACTCCATTTTTCGTTTATTGAAAACATCACTGTGTACATAGTCAACCCATTCAGTCGATACACCACATGAACTATATATATTAAGATAGCCAGATAACATTGATAAATAAGCGAATCCGTAGTTACTTCGAATTAAGTCTTCCTTTCCAAATTCCCTAACTTTCTGGTTATCTCACGCGTTCCCGGTGTTCCTCAACCTATCATAAACCATTTGTGATCAATATAGGTATAATACCTTGTGTTTAGAACCCCCAAGTCAATCCCAAAGTCCTCAGGAAATCCTAAGTAAAACACAACATAGTTGTTGTTTTCAGGGGTAGGAGCGCACTCCCTCACTTGGTGGGGCGCGCTCCACTAACTGGGTTCGTCCCAATTGATGAAGGGAGCGCGTTCCTCTACTAGGTGGAGCGCGCTCCATCCTACACTGCCTCGACAGTGAACAGGCCAGCAACCATTGTTCCAATACTAAATCATCACTACAACCACAAATACTCTCCTAAACCATTATGGAGGACCTCTAGTGAGGTAACAACTCATTTCCAATCATCAAACAACATAATTAATGGAGGAATCGTCACCTAACTATGAATTCAACTTGAAACTCAAAAACCAAACTCACCCATAATGATGATATCTGATCTACGGCTGATTAAGCTCCTCAATTTCGATTGAAAATCACTCTCCTAATCTACTCCTACGATCAAACCATCAGTCACTCTCTCCCTTTCTCAAAGGATTGAAACGGAACAATGAGGATAAGTTTGAGTTTTTGATTTATATATACAGGTTTCCTCGAGATACGCATTACGCTATCTCTATTATCTCTAGTCTGATCAAGTGGTTAATGTGTTAAAATGACACTCCTTAAAGTGACACGAATTTTAACACCATCAAACACTTACGCTCATCTCGAGGCTGGTCAAAAAATCCATATAAATCAAACTAAAATTAGAGTATCCAATATATATTTTTATATCAAATATATAAATATATTTTTATATATATATATATATATATATATATATATCTCATATATTTTCTCGCCAATAAATTTTATCGGACATACCTACGATTATTCTTAGGTGTACACATTCATTTCACGACCACCTCGTCGCACTTAGTGTGTCGGCTATTTATTGTTTAATTACTTATTTTTCTTTATATGCTTGTATTAATTTCCTATTAATCGCACAACCTATAAAATTCATTTAGCATTCCAAATAAACACCAATCATCACACAAATCCACGCACACGTTGATCGAGGTATGTCGAACTTAACCACGAGCCTAATTCCAGTTAATTAGGATTTAGATTAACACTAATCACCAGCTTAAAGTAATAAGTCGTTACAATCTCCCTAATTTAAAGCAATTTTATCCTCGAAATTAAAGTAAACATAAAATTACATGTAGTTTCGAAGAGAAATAAAAATTGTTCCTTCATATAAAATTCTTGCTCCCAAGTTAGTTTCTGGATTTTTTGCTTGATTAGTACGTATGGGAATAATATTTATCAACCCAACACACCCACAAATTTTTTTACCAAACTAACACATTTTCGGCCACGTCACCGCCACATGAACCGAAGTGGTGGTTTAGTTGCAAAACGTGACCCCAAGGTCACGTTTTATAGGTTTATTTTTGTATACATAAAACGTGACCTTGGGTCACGTTTTATAGGTTTATTTTTTATGTGCACTTGTATGTATTTTGTTTATTTGTTGGTTCGTTTCTTTGTGTAATTGTAGAGTGGTGAGATCTACTACTCAAAGGACAACAAGTTGCAAGGGAGATCATCATCTAAACTTGTAACTTCAAATGTTGTGGATTACTAGACCTAAAAGCTTTTTTTTTTTCCTTTGTTGAAAATTCCATGGCACCGAAGGTGTGCCACCTCAACAAGTTTTGAAACTGAAACATCATGAGAAATTTGAATGAGAAGAGATGCATATGATTTTCAACATCTCATGATCAATCACCAACAACAACAACAACAATATTGCCCTATAAATTTATTGGTTTGAGAGATAGATAGATATCAAAAGAGAGTTGTGGTTGTGGAGTTGATTGATTGTCTTTTGTTTGTGAGTATTCAATTCTAATTCAAACCCCTATCCCTTTTGTTTTAAATTTTCTATGCTCAAGCCATCTGAGCAATGAATGAAGACACCCCTGCACTTGTAAATGCAATATTTACTTGCAAATTTCAATACTACATCTCTCAACCTTCTCTTTAATTTTTCCTACAATTAATACAAATTATGTCCTCAATTTACACTCATCTTCTACCAATCCTTCAATTCCATTCAATCCACCTCACCCTTTCTCTCTCTACTTCTTAATTTAAAACCTTCATAAATATTTTTTAAGAGACACCCCATCTTTTCTCTTCCCCTCAATTGCTTATATAATGGTGCTTGACCTTCAACAAGAACTACCACAAAGCCAAGTTGTAGGTTTTGGTGTTGGTGGTGTTGGTCCTAAGATTCACAATACAACAACAACACTAACAACAAGTTCTGATTTTGATCATAGCAGCAGCAGCAGCAGTAGCTCTACTAGTACTTCTCTTCTCACTCTTAATCTCTTCCACTCATCAAACCAATCTTCCTCCTGTCCCTCTCTTGAGTTAGAGGAGCCCCGCCCCCTCCCTTTTGGTTGGCAAAAGTTTCTCAATCTTCAGGTAATTAATTGAAAAGTATATATCAACACAGGGACTTCAAAAGCACAAGAAAAAAAATGCAGGGGCTTTTGGAGCAAGTCGTGACTTATAGTCATGACTTGCTTCAAAACCAAGTCGTGACCACAAGTCACGTTTTCAGTTTCACAAAAAAAAATTTGGACGTGGCAGTGAGGTGACAGTGACGTGGCGGTAAATGTGTTACATTCGTAAATATTTCTTTGGGTGTGTTAAAGGGATATATATTTTCGTCAAAATGTGTCAATCAAGCAAAAACTCCATACGATCGAGTATCCGAATCGACTGCTCATCGTAAGATAAGTCATCCCGAAGATCAAATTCATTTCAATCAATCCTTGGAGTGAGCTGAGTCTCTGTTTTACGAATCATTGACATATAGAAGACATTATTAACTCTAGCTAGCTAAGGAGGCAACTCTAACCTGTAAGCAACAACACTAATCCTTTCCTGCACTATGAATGGCCTAATGTACCTTGAAGTTAGCTTACCTTGCAACCCAAACCTATACAATTCTTTCATAGGTGAGACTTTCAACAAAACAAAATATTCATTTGAAAAGTCTAACAACCTATGATATTTATGACGGCCCCAGTTTCACAACCCAAATTGGGCTTCGCCCGACCTAGACTTACGTGGACTCCGAGTCAATCCTCGCAACGTCAACGTAAGCCTAGTCAGCCTTCCTAACTATTATTCATTACAATGCAACGGAATTTAACATTTATAATGAGTTATTCAAATTTATAAGTTATCAAAGGTTATGAGAAAGCGATTTCAACTTAAACAAATCTAAACAACTCTAAACCAATTGGTCATGACATCCTAGAGTGTGGAAACCCCACATAACATCGTCGACATGTATAACAAACAGAGAATAGAGAAATCATATCATATACTTGTCCCAAAGTATCTCACAAACCCATATACCTATGTGATCAAAACAATATACATAAGTAGTACAAAACCTACAAAAGTACGAGAGGGAAGGCCGCTCCAAAGTCCTCACAGTAGATCTCCCAGTACTGGCCCTCTTTCCCTTACTCGACTGCAGATCTGCACTCAGTCAAATACAAGAATGTTGAGCCCAGGTAAGTAACGATAGTACGATACTAAACAACATTTCGAAATAAATAAATCAGTCTATATTCATGCAGATAGAAAGAAAAATATAAGGGCACGTGAATAAATAAAAGACTGTAAATAAATCAAGAGATATCGATGCATGAATGTCCAGAAATGAAAACAGAAATGTGCAAGTAGTCTCAACCAACATGTCGTTGAGTCTTGACAAACCATCAAGACTCGGGTTCTAGGACTTGACACACTCACAAGCCATAAACCCACGAGACAATGAGACTTCCTGGAACAACCATGCTAAAAACTCACACCCCAATAAGAACCAATATCCAGTGCTGTGACGGCCCCAATTTCCCATAAAATTGGGCCCCGCCCGGCCTAAGCCCACGTGGACCCCCGAGCCAGTCTCGCAAGGTCAACGCAGGCCTAGTCAGCCTTCCAATCCATTATTACAAGAAATTTCAAAATTTTAAGTTGAGTTATTAGTATTTTTCAAGATTTTAAAAATTTAGCGGAAGCAACTAATACATTAAATAACTCAACAAAAAGATCAGGGAGTTAGGCAACCTAATTGTGGAACCCAGTAAATATCATTAGAGGAGAGTAAATACAAAATATACAAAAAAAATCACCTAGCTATGAAGCCTTCCCTCTGCTACTCGTCATGGCTCTTTCGATCAAACATAAGAATGACGAGCCCAGGTAAGTAAATCCGGTAGGACATATACACAACATTTCACAATATCCAAAGCAATCGAATTCATGCAAATAGAACGAAAGGAATCAAGAACGCATGAATATAAAAGAATGTAAACAATCCATCAATGAGTGATGCCCACACAACAAGGAGTCCCGACCAAAAAGTCGTTGAGTCGCGGCAAAATCCCAGCAGACTCGGGTTTAGGACGAGACTCCTGCCTCCCAGCCCTAACCCTTGCGACTATGAGATATCCATGACCGGATCTAGGACGAGACACTGCTTCCCGCCACTGCCGTACGACTATGAAGCATCCATGGACCCGGATAAGAGCCCCCAACGTACACTCAATTGGGAGATATCGATAGACGACCATTCAAGACCTCAGGTTTAGGACGAGGCCCCTGCCTCCCAGCCCTAACACTCTCATATCGCAGATAACAGTAACCATGACTCACTTGCCAAAGGACCCACTCAATCGACAACAATTCAACGATAGTTATCATCACAAAGCAGTGAACAACAATAAAGCTATCACATAACAGTAAACAACAACAGCCAATGGAGAGACATGAAATATTATATAAATCCCTAGCTGGTTTACTTACCTCGAGAAATCGCGAACCTCAAAACATCTCGCTCGCGTCTCGATTTGCGCACCCGACACCCGACTCCTAAGTCCCTGGTGTCCATTTAGACATTTTAGGCCTATTTTACTTAACTCGTTCAAATCACAACTCAATCAGGTGAAATAAACCTCACCTCCATCGCGTCGTCGCGATTTCGAGTCGAAATCGCGCATCCGATCGATCGACAATGCGCCACCGCGCGCAGTTCACCGCGTCGCGCCGCGCCGCTGTTGCAGCCTAGCCACTTCGCCGGCTGCTGCCGGCTGCTGTAGCTGCTGCCGGCGCCGCCAGTCCCTCGCCGGCGTCGCGCTGCTTGGAGCACTCCGCATCCGCGCCGATCCGCTCGTCCGCGCCACCTCCTCCGCCGCTGCTGCTGGTTGTCAACCCTAAGCCGATCCTGAGGTGCGCCACTATTCGCCGCCGGCCAGTTAGCGCCCGCGCTGCAGCCATTGCTTGAACGTTCGTCCGCGAGCATGCGCGTCCTCGCTTGCGCTCGCCGCCGCGTCCAGCTGCTGCTGATCCCGCCGTCTGATCGTCGCTCATGGCTGATCCGCCGATGCTTTCGCGTCATGGTCATGCTGCACTTCCGCGCTGAGCCGCACCTTCCATCGTCCGCCTCTGCGGCCGGGCTCCTCCGCGAGCTCCGGCGCGCTCATCGTCATGGATCTTCTCTCTCTCTCTCTCTCTCTTCTCACGATCTCTCTGTTTTTTTTTTTTTTTTCCAATCCTTATCTCCTCTCTTTTATTTATATATCTATCATATATATAAAAGCACGAATCACAAATTTTTGAGTCGTAATCAAATTTACATTTTTGTCCCAAAATTTTTGAGTTTTAATCAAATTTACATTTTTGTCCCTCGCCCACACTTCTCGTGCGTCTCTGATATTTCCTTTTCTGATAACTGTATTAAATAGTTATTAAATAGCTATTAAATACAATCGTACTAGGCTATCTCAACTATAATTGCTTTTCTTATTCAATTTCACAGCTTTGTCCAATCTGCCTCACCAACGCAAAGGATATGGCTTTCGGTTGCGGACATCAAGTCGAGCCTCTCCTTCTTTTCTTCTATTTACGTTGTTCACTAAGGTCCATAAGCGAGCCCCTAAATTTTTGAGTTTTAATCAAATTTACCTTTTTGTCCCTCGCCCACACTTCTCGTGCGTCTCTGATATTTCCTTTTCTGATAACTGTATTAAATAGTTATTAAATAGCTATTATATACAATCGTACTAGGCTATCTCAACTATAATTGCTTTTCTTATTCAATTTCACAGCTTTGTCCAATCTGCCTCACCAACGCAAAGGATATGGCTTTCGGTTGCGGACATCAAGTCGAGCCTCTCCTTCTTTTCTTCTATTTACGTTGTTCACTAAGGTTCATAAGCGAGCGGGTATTGACATTGTAAGTATTTTTTTCTTCGCAGACATGCTGTGAGTGCGGGCCGGATCTCACGACATGCCCCATCTGCCGAACTCCAATTGAAACCATAATAAAGCACTATTGAAGTGCTCCTCCTTGTGATCTCTCGGATTTTAGTCTTATTCCCGCTCCAAATTTCTCAAGACTATGTCATATTCTTTGTTATTCTTTTAGTGATACGACTCTGCAGCTATCCGCACTACGTGCTCGACAAAAGGTTACTATTCAAGCTTAACTTGCTTCGTCTCTCGTACATTATTTAGGGGCATTATTAAGGTTTTGCAATCTTTCTACGATTGATTGATACACTTAACAAAGCGATACCTCTATACAAGAAAACATGAGCAAGTGTGCAAATTCGAAACCACAAATTTGAAATAGTTCAATTCGAAGAATTGACAAAACGGCAAGACAGTTTCATTCAATCATCAGGCAAGAAAAAAAAACAATCATTAGCAAAAATACATAAATTCCACTTTTTTATATAGCTTTCAATATTACTAATTATTTTGTTCTTTACAGATGTAGTAGGACGTCTTGTTCGAATAAGCGAACTTGTTTTAAGTATTCAAATCAAGTATATATATTTTTTAGTCGAAATTAATTTTTATAAAAAAATGATTCATTATGTTTTGCAATTTAATCCTACGTTTCATCTAAAGAAACAAGCAAGTGAACGCAACTTTTTGGGGCCAAAAAGCGATTGAAACAAGCAGTGAGTTTAGCAATTGCAAATCATCAGACTCAATGGTGATTATAATTACCTCAAATAATGTGAAGACTTATAGAGGTAATTGATGCAAGTTTATTTATTAAAATACATGTACAAGGTTGCTTCATTTCTACATACGTTGTAACGTTAATGCTGAATTTATTTATACTTTTCAATCCACACAAATATTTAACTTTTATCAACAGGTGAACCAACACTTTCATCGACAAGTGCAACAAAGATTTACACAAGTCCAGATATTGAAGAAATCGCATCATTCATGAAAGGGTATAAATTTTTATTTAAACATATGCGTTCTTTCATATGTAATGCGTAAATTACATTCCATGACATATTCTTTTCCTTATTTTTTTTCAATTGCAGATAACTACTGAGTAAAGAAGTTCAGTTCATTCGAGGAGAAAATGAAAATTTTAATATGAAGGCAAAAACTATGACTGTAGAGGAAGTGAAGCGCCAAAGATCGAAAGCTACGGTAAGACATTATTATATACAAAATAATATTATATGACTTCTTCACGATATAAAACTAATTGTTAATTTTTTTACACAGGAATTGTATGTTGTCTGCAATTACTAAGTTCGATGTTCTTCTAGATCATGATTAGGATTTTGTTTGGCATGATTCTCATCTTTTTAGATCGCATCCAAGAATTCTAGCATTGGTTATTTCTATGAAAAATGACAATTTATTGATGCCTTGTTCCATACATACTCACAAGATTGACATCTCTGTTAAGCATGGAAACTCCACTTGTGTTTTTTTTTATTGATTTTTTTTTATTGGTTTATGACAATATATTGATGCCTTTTCTTCATGTTGAACATAAATGACCTCTTAAAACATCAATTTATCATCCCTTTAGTTTCATAGGCATTGATGAAAGTTTTGTATTAGGTTTTGTGATTCTTAATTTTTTTTTTCTTATTTTAAGTTCTTTTTCTTTGTTTTTTATTTGTTTCTATATTCGATATAACCAAGTTACTGCATTCTTATATAATATAGTTACCTCTCACCTTCATTAGTAGACAAAAAAGTGATTGAAACCATGAATTCTCAATGGGATTTCATAATTCTTGTTTCGTTCATATTATTTTCTCTTTGTTTTAGTCATGCACTTGCGCTCAATAAGGTGTGAACTTTTTTTTATTCCTTTAGTGTCATGATTAAACATAGATAAACTTTTGGAGTTTAAATTTCTAAACATTTC
Source organism: Stephania cephalantha (assembly GCA_039657325.1). NCBI lineage: Eukaryota > Viridiplantae > Streptophyta > Magnoliopsida > Ranunculales > Menispermaceae > Stephania > Stephania cephalantha. Next base: position 6,887,467 of record CM077573.1, on the reverse strand, counting down.
TCTATATGTGATTATTTGGTCACTTGTAAAGTCTTGTGTGGTGTACTTGAGTTTAATAGAGCAACAAATTCACATTATGAGTTAGTTGGATCTTACTTGGGAATGTGAGCTAATCTCAACTCTATTGTATGTTGTATACATGATATATGTTCAAAGTGCTCTCTTACATACAATCTACTAAGTAAACCTTCTCATGAACATTGGCATCCTTTTGTTATATATACTACTTGTTCTTCACAATTTTGATCATTCTCCCTCCTTTATGTGCAAAATTCAATTTGATCATCACCAGGTCTCAAATGGCTTACATAAAATTACCAAGAACATAAGTACGACCTAAACCGGTGCCTTCCATCACTGCATTTAGAGATTTGGGTGGCCTTAGTTTTAGTGGTTTATTGATGTTTTCCATATGGATCTTGTTAAAATTGAGAAATTTGACAAAAATGTTTAGCATTTCTTGGAATTCAATCAAAATCAGTTGATGAATTGAGTTTTTTTTTTAATATTTCTTTTTTTTTCTTGGTCAGGGTGTCTAAAGCTTTAATCACAACTAATTCAATTATTTACATTCATAATTTCAAAGTTATCATTTCTATCTATAGAGTTTGAGGTAAAGATTAAACTTTATGTACAATTTTACAGAATCTCCACAAGCAAGTGTTCATAAATTAATGGTCAAACCACTTGTGTTTTTTTTTTACTTGTTTCCCTTTTTTTTTTTTTGAAGAAGTAATGGCCTAGCATGACTAGCTTGTTTTTCATTCACATCTTATCTCAATTACATTAGATAATATTGATGACCTAAAAAAGGTGCTTGTATTTCTAATTTTTAAATTTTAATTACAATTTTAAATTTTATTAATAAATTCTTAAAAATTAATTCCCGCGAGCGAAGCGAGCGGGTCAATCGTGCGTAGCACGTCTTGAAACTAGTATATATATATATATGCACATAACATTCTCTTTTTGATTTCAAATCAAAAGTGAAATCGAGATTCGTGCAACACGAATCTCGAGGCAACTCAACAACCGAACATAGCGCATCTCGAGGCACCAATCCACCTCATTTCAAAATCTCGATACTCGCGCTACACGCATCACGAGACATATCCAATGTACATTTTAAACCCACATAAAATCATTATTTCAGTCCCACGTCGGCACGCGACTCGAGGCGCGTCTTCATTCGTGTTTCGACTCACCGAATTCCTCCCATAGTTAGCATTATCATCTCAAATTGGATTCGGACATACATATTTCGACGAGTGGGTCCCACATACGATCTTGACTTGACACGTGGCACAAGTCAAATTTTCGGGTCGTTACAAGTGCAGTGCATCCCGAGGTCATGACTCTGGTATGTTACATCAGCCAACCACTCCTTCCAAGGATCACCCTTGACTCACTTACCTCGGACAACTCAATCAGAATGGAATTCCAAGGATAGATATCAAAGCAATGAACAACAATATTCAATAACTTAAAATGAAATAACTGTGCATTTCCTAGTTGGTTTACTTACAACCAAACCAACTCAAAGTTGGTTACGAAGCCTCACACAATGTTCCCCGGCTTTCACGTACTTCAACAAGTCCTATTAAACCACAAATTTACATTTTAAGAGTTACAACTCTATTTGATCAATCAATCAATACCATTCATTTTATTAACTAATTAATTTAGTTCATTGATTTTGGCCATTTAAACAACTGATTTTCACCAATTTAAAAGTTGTACCAAGGTCCGAGCTTAAGTGCTACTCAAAGTATGATATATAGGAATTTCAAAAAGTCCAACCTTAGTTAAATTGGATAACAAATACTCATTGAAATCATTATGCAAAGTTGTTAAGTCGCAACTGTCATAATTAGACAGTTTTGAACCATATAAACATGATATGTTCCACCTTGTTTTTCATTGATTAAACAAATCACAATGGCCACAATCTTTATTGATCATCAAAGTAGGTTATACTAAGATTCAAATGAACCTATTCGCAAGTCAATTGGACCCCATTTGATGTCTCAAATCAATTCACCAACATGCCTACTCAAAACAATTTTAACAAATAACAGTGCAATCTTAGTTTTTAGCCTCATTTCCGGCCTTTAAAACAATATCAAACCTACTCCAAATCAAAATCTGATTTACAGGGATTAAGTTTAATATATATAAACACGAAAACCTTTTAAATATTTCGCTCAAAAATCTTCATTTGATTGTCCGAATCATTACCTCAAAGTAGCCCAAAAATTGGACTGCAGTATTAGTTCTACAAAACTAGTTTTTATGCAACCATTTTGAATTCAATAGAACTACGAAACCATCTCAAAACCTCAAGCTGATTCTAAGGGACCTACTTTGATATATAAACATCAAAACCAATGTGTATGTTTGATAAAAATCAAACTTTCAGTCCCTCAAAACCATATCCCAACATGACATGAAAATAAGACTACACAATATCAACAATACTTATCGATTAAACAACACCACCACAACAACAGTTCATATTGAATGATCACAAAATCTCACCCGAAATTAATGAAAAAATCTTGAAATTCAGTGGCCATGGGTTGTCCCAAAAAATCTCGACGAAAACGCGCAAAATTGACGCTAAAACGACGAGAATCGAACGACTATCCGAGATCTCACCTTAATTCACGTCGTTGGTTGATCCCTGGTGTAAATCACCACTTGCGATCGACAAAACCCACCTCCATTTTCATTTTTGTTGATAGAGGAGAGAGAAAAGTGATGAATTACCCATTTTTTGACTTTTATACTCTAAATGTCATCTTGACCCATCTACCAATCCCAAGACACATCATGTGGCTCAAAATCATTCCATCCAATTACTTTTATAACAGTTAAGTGACTCTTTGTTGACTTGGTCTTTGGTTTTATCCTTTTGAATAACTTAATTGACCTTTCACAAATGTAAACGCGTATGGTTGGTACACGACTCACATCGTCGTACCTTAATACAAATCTCGTCGTCGATTGAAATACATTCTCATACTAATTATTATTCATGTTTCGTTTTCCATTTTGTTAGTGTTTTATTCAAATTATCCATCCGGATGTTCGTATTCTCGTAATTCGTTCGTCTGGTACTCGTTCGCGCACGTTTTCCCTAGGCGAACCCAATTCAAAACTCCAATACATACATGTAAACATCCTCACATATTTGGACAATTGGTTTCACATTCGGGCAATAAATACATAATACAAACACCAAACAAAAATAGTATACCTTGGTGTCGACGCCAAAGAATTGGACATGCGTATCATGACAACTGGGTCCCACGTACGATCTTGAAATGACACGTGACACGAGTTAGATTTTAGGGCCGTTACAATATTTATCGACATATCTCTTCTGTCTTAGCTGTGTCGTTGTCAAATGCTGGCGAATCTGCTGAATTCTCTCTATATAGTCTTGAATCAACTCACACGGAGAAATGTATTTCTTCTAGTTACCACCAAACTCCAAGACAAAAGCTCACAATATATCCTCTAGCACAAAAATCAACCGCTCAGGCTGCTCATCCGTCTGTCGGTAGTATACGATACTGAGGTTAAGAATAGTTCTCAGCTGTCTGTACAATTCACTCCACAGCCTGGACGTGAATCTCAGATCTCTATCCGAAATAATCGACACTATAACTCCATGAAATCTTACACCTCACGTATGTACACCTCACATAATCGGTCAAAAGGATTTTACATGGAAACTAGTAAGAAGTGTGTAGACTTTGTCAACCTGTCAACTACAACCCATACCGCATCGTGCTTAAGCTGATTTAGAGGTAGACGGGAAACAAAATCCATCCATATATGTTCCCATTTCCACTCAAGAATAGGCAGCGAATGCAATAACCCTCCAGGTTTCCTACGCTCACCCTTAACTTACTGACAATTCTCACATCTCTTTACGAACTCAGTAATATCAATCTTCATCCCAGGCCAACAATAAATACGCTTCATTTCGCGATACATCTTATTATTACTTGGATGAATAAAGTAAAAAGATCAATGAGATTTTCGTAGGAATTCATGCCTCAAGTAATCCTGAGTTGGAATCCACAATTTATCCTTGAACCATAATGCACGATCATAAAAAACCGACCAATCATGATGATCTACACTAGCCGCTAATCTCTAACGTACTATATAATCCTGATTAGCTTTCTAACAACCAATCACCACCGAATCATCTCTAATTTAATCTGAATCTGAACACAGAAGATCAGATTAATAGCTTTGAATTTTACTCTAGTAGTAGCTACATTTTCTTCATATATGTGAGTTGTAATTGCATACTGACAGTTTGTATCATTACTTCTCGTTCCACGTCGATTGACAACAAAGTAAAGCATACAAATTTTAAGGAAAAAATATCAGCATCATATATAACCTGATAATATTAATACCTGAGAACTCACACAGTAAAATATTTCTTCCAGTAACCAACATCTTCCAAGTCACAAGCTCGAAAATTATATTCTCTGAAACTAAGATGTGACGATCCAAAACCCACAAAACTCACTTCAGGGGCAAATTAGTAATTGTGTGAACCATTAAACTAGTTCAACTCTAATATATAGCAAAATTAAAAACCATCGCCACCACTAATTAATCTACAAACCATATATCAAAAAAAGAGGAGAGTTTAATGTTGTTGGTGATTCAAAATAGTGGGGGTGAAAGGTAAAATCATTTCCTTATTTGTTTTGTTTTTTTTTTTATCTAATAGAGGTATTGATTTGGTCCAAAATAGGCCAATGCAGGCGAGGGTGGCGGCATTCCCGCTGCCGCCATCACCAAGTCCAAGGGGCGTCCCAAGGGACGCCTCCATTGAACAATACGAGAGGGGTGGCACCCAACCACCCCTCCCATGAGAACTAACCGCTCTGCCACGGCTGGCCATGGGGTCGCCGCCCCTTGTCAGCCGGGCATAAGGGTGGGGAGAGGAAGGGAGCACCTTGCTTCCCTCCCCATGTCAAGGAGGCCAGATTGGCCCCTATACTATTCCAAGGGCCAGTCCCTCTAGAGGCAGTTGGCCAGAGGCCACTTTTGGCCCATGGACAACCAAAAAAATATAATAATATAAAATAAATAATAAATGAAAATAATAATAATAATAAATAGAATATATAAAGTAAGATAATATAATATATATAATAAAGTAAAATATAACCTTCAAATGGGGCGCTACCGTGTCCCCAGAGAGACCTATCTGGTTCCCCCTTCGACCCTTTTGCGAGTGACGAGGGGGCTCGCGGGGACCATCTAGTGGGCCCTGCCCCAAAGTAATTGAATAAGTACTTAATTTTATATTGCAAATCATCGAATAATGCAAATGTTATTTAAATTGTCTAGATTTGCATGGAGGTTCACATCGAGCCCCGAGCGTGCGAGGTCGACCGAGAAAGTTTACTTCAGCGAATCGAGGTAAGTGGGGAGCACTGCTCATCTATTAAATGTGGCGTGCTACTAGTATATTTAGAATTCTCGATTTTAACTAAAGAACTTGGGATGATGTTATAACCTACCTTGTTTGACTTCATGTAAGGCCTCTTGGGGAGCCATAGTTGTATGGTGGAACCAAGTCTCCTTACATGCTTAAGGGCCTCTTGGGGTGCCATAATAACGCGGTGGAATCAAGTCACCCATTTCAACAAGGGCCTCTCAGGGAGTCGTGGATGCACGATGAGACCAAGTCACCCGGCCTCTTGAGGAGCCATGGACACACGGTGGAATCAAGTCACCCGTGAATATTTATTATACTTTGATAATTTGGTCAACAAGGGGAGGTAATGACAAATGAGACAATAGACTTGCATATATATCTACTACTTTCTATGTATATCTCTTGTAACCCTTTTGCATGTAAGAGTTGGTTTTTTATGTTTTACAACTCTTAGAATTCCCCATCACTGCTTAAGTTGCTTTATAAATATGATATGCTTACTCTTTTTGGAAATTGATGTCATGCTACATATATCAATACTGTCTTGATTTTAAATGCATGCTAGTTTTATTTTGCTTTATAAGTAATACTTGTATGTTTAATATTTGAGCGTAGTTCTTCTCTTATTGGGCTCCGTTGGTTCTTTAGCTCACCCCAATTACACTACAGGTCCATCTACGAGTGCGTTAAATCGTGACAAGGGAAGTCCATCGCTTGAAGTCTCCTTGCAGCGTGAACCTTGCATGATATACCTACTAATTGTTTTGAAAACTATTAATAAGGGTTGGAATATGGGCAAGTATGTTGGGTAGTTGAACATTTCTTTGGTTAGTTTGATACATTTATAAGTTTTGAACGTTTTGGAGATTTCATATTGTATTGATTTGTTTAGGTGAATTCGAGACACCCAATAGTTTGGTTTATGATGACATATGGTATTTATTTAAATTTAAGTTCTGCGTTCTTTTGCCATATTGTCTATATGTTATTCTGCATGTTGTTTAGGCGTGTCAGACCATTATTTAGGCCTGATTCAGGTATTGGGCCTAAGTGGCGGTCTGGGACGAGCGACCCGACCCTAAGTCGGGAAATGGTTGTTTTATAAGATCAGGTGCATATATATTGTGTTAAGATTGAGAAAGGTCTCTCCTAGTTATTATACATCTCTTCCCCACTGGGAATCATACTTTCAGTTCCTTACCGAAATAATAATCCTGGTTCTCCATAACTTTAAACTTTTTCTACACACACTGTAACGACCCAAAAACTTAAAATGTCAACATCGGGGTATTTCAGTATATTAAAAAAAATTATTTGTGTAAAACCCTAATTGTAAAAACCCACTATAAACCATAGCCACCACTAATTAATCTACAAACCCTGAATTTTTTTTAAAAAGAGCTTGGGTGGTGTTGGTGATACAAACTTGTGGTGGAAGGTACAAATCATCCCCTTATTTGTTTTGTTCTTATTTTTTATTTAATTAGGTGAAATTTTATTGGAGAACCCAGTGGAGGGGCGCCGCCGCTGTCAAATACCGTAATTTTTAAATCAGTAATTACAGTTAATTGAGGATTAAGGAAGCTTAATTATGGTTTTGGTCGTGAGTCGGGAATTAAACACCGGTGAATTCGAGATTTATAATTAATTTTATTAATCTGTGATGTTGCCTAGTGTTCTGTATTGTATATTATTTTATTTTGCAAAATTTGGGTGATTAAGTAAATTTAAGATTCGCGGGGTTTTAACGCGAGATACGTGTTGAGATGGGTGCCGAGATAATCAAAATATTAACGTAAATATTAGTTTCGAATTTTGTGGCGAATAATTGAATTTAAATTCAAAATTTAAAATTTGGACCTTAAATGGACTAAACGAGCTGACGTGGGGATTTGTCTCGGTTTGCGTGTAAGTCGGGATCGAAGGTAGTATTAAATGAGATGAAGTTGTGTGAGATCTTGTTTCGAGTTTGGTGTCGGTTGACAATAGTCGAGGTTGAGATTTGGTCTAAACTGATGCAAGTTTGGATAAGTATGGCAAGAGGATTGGTCCATAGGGGTTCCGTAAGTCATGGACAAAGTTAAGATTTTTGAAGTTTTGGTGTGACCAAAATCAGTGTTATGGGCATTTCATGAACATGGACTGTTTTGTCGAGTGTTTTGTTCAATTTGGAGAAAAGTCGGATAGAAAACGGGCGCTGGAAGTCAAAACACGTCAAAATAGGGATTTCTGGAATTAATTAATAAAAAGAAATCAAGCTGCGACAATCAACTGAGGGTTTATATATAAATACGAAATAAAATCAATAATAAAAAAATCAATTGATTCCTTTTATGTTCAACATAACGTTTTCTCCTAACCCTCTCAATTCGATCTTTCGCTCTACGAGTTCCCGACATCCAATTTTCACTCGTTTTTTTTCGCAAAACCGTAGAGCATCGCGAGACGTTCAATTCGAGCTAAGTTTCTGCGGTAAAAACGAGGTATTCGGCCTGCAATTTGGTAAATTCTTAATGTCAGACATTTTCCCTCAATTCAATTTGAATTCTCGCAATTTTTCGATTTCTTTCGCGGAGTTTTGATAGAAATTGGTTAGAATTGTTGTTAATTGGTATATTGGATTGATTTGTGTCAATTCGGGATAAATTCCACCGACGTGGGTTAGAGTTTTGATGAGGTAAACTAATGCAATTCAGTTGATAACTGTTTTGGAGATGTTTTAATAGTTGATATTGATTATTGGTTTTAATCCAATTTGACTCCACGTGTTGCGAAAATATTTTGGTGTTGGTATCGAGTGGTTTTGTTGTGTTTATTGTCGAGTTTTGTGGATTTAATTGCGAAAATATTAATTTGGAGAAGTCTTTCTTTAGTTCAAAATATATAAAGTTGCCAAGTCGACAGGCCATATGGAAAAATCCATAACTTCTCCGTCGGTGATCCGATTTGGGTGTTCTCAGAGTCTATGGAAGCTTGACCCATAATATAATTGGGTATGCAGAGAAGCTATTGGAACCATTTTCAAGGTGATCCGACACTCCAGGAACCTCGAAAATTAAGCTTGAAGTTGGTCGTTTGTAAGGTTAAGTAAATCATATGGTAACTTTTACATTGTATGATTATATTTCGTATAAATTGCATTGATCCTTGAATTGCATTTTTGTTGTACATGCATACACGGTTTGGGAAGTTAAGGCGTTACAAGTTTCCTTATAGTGTCTATATCGGGGTTATTAAACACTATATTATGCTTGAAGGGCTGGAGTCACTGATACTTTGCATCACGTGGTCATCATGAGATCACGTTGAATCAGATCATACTCTCATAGTCTAAAGGAACGAGACTCGTTTGGTTATTCTCCCTCGCGCATGCGTCCTTATTACTATTTACTTACCACTTTCGGAGACCGGTCGTCTAATTGTGGTCGGTAAACAGAAACATGATGGATTCACGGTTGTATTTAAATTCCTTGGATTATAATGCATTTGATTACTACAGGTGTACTGGATTGTGTGAGATTTACTTATCTGACATTATCGAATTTATATAATTGGATAATGACAGGTTTTAGCGACGACAAAGGAAATGAAAAGCTTTCCGATTATTGGTGACTTGCTCAGTTTCTTTCTCTATATGTTTGTGTTACTTTCGAATATAAAATATTGTATAAATAGGTTTTTGGGGTTCGTATGAGGTTAGGATATCTCTTAAAGTGTTGAAAGGTTTTGAGAAAGACTGGAATTGTTTTAATGGTTTTAAGATGGATTGGAATGCTGAGAAGTTAAGGTATTAATGATTTAATAATGTTGAAAGTCTGAGATAGTTTATAATGAATAAATAATCATTATTAATGCGATATATTTTGTTATGAGGTGGATTGTGAGTCTTTCGGCATTTCCACCAAGCTGAGCAGGTTTGTTGAAGATTTATGAAGGCCGGCGAAAGATATTTACAAATATTTAAGGATTATATAATTAATATTTACTGATTTTGAGGTACAAGACTCGTTTTAGAATCCATTTATGGTTGATTTAGAATCATATTTGATAATTACTCTAATAGATTTTTATTTATTTATTGGAGGAGAGGTTGAGGCTGCAAGGTTATCAGGATATTAAGGTAATCTAGGCTGGTTAGATGCCCTAACTAGGTGGGGTCTGACAGCCGCCACGGCTGTCAGCGAGGGCGGCTGCGGGCGAGGGGAGTAAACTGCCGCCGCTACCAGAAGGGCCCCATAAAGGGTAGGGAGGGGCTGGCCATGGGGGCCACCCCACTTATCTTTCACAACCCTCGGGCAGAAGCCCGAGGGAGTGATGGAGGGGGGACGTCCCCCAACCACCCTGATGCAACCTAAACAGGGGCCAAGTTGGCCCCTGAACAATAAAAATAAAACAAAATAAATTAAAATAATGATTAATAATAAATAATATATAAAGCAAAATGAAAATAGAATATAAATAAAATAAAAACAAATAATTGCCTTCAAACGAGGCACTACCGCGTCCCCGAGGGAGACTGACTAAGTCCCACCTCTCAACCCTCGCACCGGGCGACGGGGGACCCACGGGACCCATACTAGTGGGACCCAAAGTAAATTTAATGGCAAATTAGAATTTAAAATGTGACTTTTCGTTGATGTGATGTGTATTAATTTTTTAGATTCGCGAGAAGATTCATATAGAACCCTGAGCGCGCGAGGACCGGAAAGGGTTCGCGGCTAGTCGAGGTAAGTGGGGAGCTTGCTCAATCATCAAACATGACATGCTATTAGATATGATTAGGCCTCTTGATTTTAATTCAAGACTTGGCAAATGGGTTGCGACTTATTATTGACTTGAATATGACTATCTATGGATTGTGATTGTGTTGCACTTTACTCATGTTGTCTCTATCTCATATTCGTGGTTGTCACCACTATTTGACTATTTCGTGGTCGTCGCCACTACTTGGGTATTTTATGATCGTCGCCATTACTCGAATTTTACCTTGAGATCGATACATGAGATTGGTGCACAAAGGCCTTTATGTCAACTAATGGTTTACGTCACTTCCAGAGTAGGGGGATCGGTCACCGGATTCTTGTCAATAACTAGTACACATTGAATGGAACCCGACTTACTATATTATTTCACTTTTTATGATATATCTCTTGAATTATCTTTGCATGATGATTTGATCTATAAATGTTTTTATGTTCCCAATATGATGATTTTTGACGTCGACTAAGGATACACGTTAAATACTTTTTTTTTCTGTCTTTATTTTCAACTCATGATAGACTCGCATGATTAGTAGGTATTACTTGTATGTTTGATGGTTGAGCAGGTTTTCCGCTTTACTGAGCTTCGTTGGTTCTTTTAGCTCACCCATTTACTCTCCAAGTCTGTCTTCATCGATATCAGCGCGGAATAAAAGGAAGGCGATAGCGTAGAGCTTTGCCTTTGATGTGAACTTTGCATGCTATTTTTATTATCTATATTCAAAATATCTAAACATGAGTTGTATTAAGTACTCAATGGGGTAGATTCTAATCCCCGAGACTTGTTAACTTAGTAACTTGGTAGTATACGTTTACAGTTACTTAGGGATACTTGAACATCTTTGTTTATAATTATTTGTTTAACATATGAAACATTTTAGTTTTAAATTATGCAATTATTATTTCATATGTACATTCCGCAGGTTGAATTAGGCGTGTCAAACAATTATTTGGGCCTGGTTCGGGTATCGAGCTTTGGTAACGGTTTGGGCCGTGCGACTCGTCGACCCTAGGTCGGTGGAGGGTCGTCATAGTTGGTATCAGAGCGTAGGTATTAGAACCGATGGAAAACGGTTAGGTTAGTGATACCTAAGTTGTGGATCCTTTAAGTTAAAAGTCAAGTTTAAGTCAGACAAATCAATGGTATAAGACATTGGTTCAAGTTAACTTAATGAACATAAATAACCAATCCTAGGATGGGAAATGATTGAAAACTTGAATAAAACACTTGAATAATGTTATTTTCCTTATGTTATGATATCTATCACGTTTATATATTTTATTTTCTCTCTTAATTTGTTGGATTGATTCGCTCTTCTCTCCGCAGTTGCATTATGAGCAATAATGACAGAAACTCCTACAATCTAAGGGAAATTCAAGAGAGGGATGAGAGAAACCGGCATGCTCAAATGGAGCAACACATGACTATTATGGCCAAAACATACCAGAATGTCATTCATGACATGACTTCCGCTCAAGACTAGAGATTGGTAGACTTGGCACAATTGCAAGAGAGGAACATGGCCCGCATACTGGAGCTGATACAGTAGGGAAACATATGGGTGATAGAGCAATCATAACCCTCATTTGGCACATATATGCGAGGATCATCATGTGGAGAAGGGGCTGATTCTGCTACGACTGCAGCTACAATGACTATACCTGTGGTGGATGGAAATCCAGAGGCTTGTTGGAGGGGCAAGATACAAAAAAAAATTATGAAATACAACGTACCGCACTTTTACGGGAAGCAGGATCCCATTGAGGCTGAGGTATGGATACTAAACATGGATAAGAGTATGAAGACTTTGAACGTTGATGAGTGGACCATAGTACCGCTGGTGGCATTTTTGTTAGAAGACGAGTCATATAAGTGGTGGATGACTATTGAGAGGACACGGTGAACTAATCTGAATTGGCAACAATTCAAGCGTATATTTTATGAAGAATGGTTCTCAGAGCCAGTGAAGGATGCGAAAACTCGAGATTTCCTTGCCTCAGTATAGGGCAATATGCCCGTGGCTGAGTATGCATCAAAGTACAACAAGTTGCTAGAGTTCGCACATGAGTATGTCTCGGCAGAGAAGATTCGTAAAAGGAGATTATTGATGGACAGAGGCAGGATATTAGTGCTATGGTAGCTGTGTCCGAATTTGAGACCTATTACCAGACATACCATCGAGCACTTGAGTGTGAGGCAACACTTCATGGGGGTTTATGCGGTTTCAGTCAGGATTTAATCAATATGATTATGGAAAGTGTAGCTTTAGGGGTTACCAGAACAGACATAGCGACAGTTTCAAGAAACACCGATTTGCATAATCTTCGGGTGGTCATGCACCCACCGTGGGCACCACATACCTTGATAGGGACCACCACATACTTACAGGTCCCTACACCATCGACTATACAGAGTGTGGCATATAGACTGCCACCTCCACCACAACAGTCAAGGCAGACATCTCACACACCACGAACAACATGTTTTAATTGCGGGCAGGCAACGTTCGAAACTTCGACTTCGCATATGACTTCGCTCAGTTAAAATTGCAATTAACTTGAGGAAATTAACTTCGACGATGGAAGTTTGATAAAAATTTGTCAATGTACAGAAGTTTATGGAATTTAACTTTAAATGCTAAAAAACTCAAATTTCTTCGTAGAGATGCTAGAACTATACTTAATCATACAACAATAATGCAAAAAACTCATGTCACTGGAGGATATTTCACATTTTAAGTATATTTCTAGCATAGGCGAAGTTTCAGTCGAAGTTTGCTCAACTTTCACGAAACATAACAATTTTACTTCATGTTTTATTAACTTCCATAGATGTTTTCGAAGTTTAGTCGAAATTAGCCAAAGTAGAGTATAATTTTTGCAGTTTTTCTATTGCATCTAAACTTCGCTTCGCTTACCTCAAAATCGACAAACTTCACCCGAACTTCCGCGAAGTTTATCGATTTTTAAAACCTTACGAGCAGGTATGCCATTTTAAGAGGAAGTGCCCGGAGTTACGAGCACGTCTCGAGGGTAGAGTGACCAAACAACAAGGAATGGAGTGCACGCGACTGTTGAATTGGACTCGAGACCCACCGAAGGGTTTATAGCATGTAACCTTTACATTTTGTAGTCGTGAAATGTGCATGTTAAGTCATTCAAACCTATTGATCCTTCCGTGTGTGATGGCTATGTTATAAAAATTGGGGATACAAAAAAAAATGGAAATCTTCTTACGAGACAAATGAATGTCTTAAATTGAACACTAAACATAAGTCAAACATACATAATTTGAAAAGTCCCATAGAGTTAGTGAAATCATAATGAAGCAAATAATAAGAGAACCATTAGCATTGAGGACACCCAAATAAAGAAATGCCTTTAGAATTATTATCCAAACCTGGACATATAACTTCCAATAGGTCTTTTGATACCAAAAGGTTGGTTTGGGGTAGAGAGAAAGATCACGTTGAACTTTAAATGAAAACATAATCATATTAAGGTCTTGGAACGTTAAGATTAAAATATCGGTAGTCGTCAACACCGCAAGAGTAAAGGTTATTCCATCAAGATACATGAATGAATGCAAACACAAAGGCCGAAGTACTTGGAGAGCTACGTCGGTTGTTGCAGTACGAAGACAAGACAACTGTCATTGTAGGAGTCATGGTCCACCCATGTCGTTGAAATAGTAGTCGCTAACATGAGAGACTTAGGGGCCTTCGAGGTCGTCGCCACGCAAAGACATGACAACTGTAATTGTATGAGTAATTGCACATTTTTGTTAAAATAATAATAATAATAAGGGTGTCGTGTTAGTTGTTGCTAGCACGAAAGAAATTAATACTTTGTGGTCGTCACCATGAATGGATATTGAAATCGTAGTCACGTAAGTCATAAAACATCTTCGCTAAAGGTTAGTCATCGCTAACACAAAAAAAGATAATTGATGTGGCGATCGTCGCTCAAAGATTGATGCAACTTTTAAGTTGCAACGGACAAGTTATAAAATGACACAGACAAGGTCAAAGGAAAAAAAATGCTGGCGAGCATTCTTACATCTAGATCAACGAGCATAACATTCTTCTTACTTTCGAGGACGAAAGTATTTAAAATTGAGGATATTATAAAGACCCAAAAACTTAAAATACCCACATCGAGGTATTTTAGTAAATTCACAAATTTTATTTGTGTAAAACCCTAATTATAAAAACCCACTATAAACTCTAGCCACCACTAATTAATCTACAAATACTTAATTAAAAAAAGGAGAGCTTGGTAGTGTTGGTGATACAAAGTGGTGGAGGAAGGTACAAATCATCCCCTTATTTATTTTGTTTTTTATTTTTTTATTTAATTAGGTGAAACTTTATTGGAGAACCCCGTAGAGGGTGGCGCTTACACGCGGCGTGCGGTGGTTGTCACGCGCCGTCAAATCGAGCGAGGGCGGACGGACCGCGCATTGCGCGCAGAAGGGCCTCCACTAGGAGGCCTCATAAATGGTAGGGCCATCACAACCCTCGGGCTTTTGCCTGAGGGAGTGATGGAGGGGAGGGGGGACGTTCACCTCCCACCATGATGCAACCTAAACAGGGGCCAACAGCCAAGTTGGCCCCTGGACAATAAAAATAAAATAAAAATATATTATAATAATACTAATAATAAATAATATATATATAAAGTAAAATGAAATAGAATATAAATAAAACAAAAACAAATCATTGCCTTCAAATGAGGCGCTACCACGTCTCCGAGGGAAACCGATCGGGTCCCACCTCTCGACCTCGCACCGGGCGACAAAGGACCCACGGGACCCACACTAGTGGGATCCAAAGTAAATTTAATGGTAAATTTGAATTTAGAATGTGACTTGTCGTTGATGTGATGTGTATTAATTGTTTACATTCGCGAAATGATTCATATAGAATCATGAGCGCGAGGACCGAGAAAGGATATTGTGGCGAGTCGAGGTAAGTGGGGAGCTTGCTCATTCATCAAACATGACATGCTATTAGATATGATTAGGCCTCACGATTTTAATTCAAGACTTGGGGAATGGGTTGCGACTTATTATTTATTTGAATATGTCTATTTATGGATTGTGAGTGTGTTGCACTTTGCTCATGTTGTCTCTATCCCATATTCATGGTTGTCGCCACTATTTGACTATTTCGTGGTCATCGCCACTACTTAAGTATTTTATGGTTGTCGTCATTACTCAAATCTTACCTTGAGATCGATACATAAGATTAATGCACACATTGGTGGTGACTTTGGACGAACCTATTATGGACTTGATGGGGCTAGTTAGGGGGCATAAAGGCATTTATGTCAACTAATGGTTTACATCACTTCAAGAGTAGGGGAATTGGTAATCGAATTTTTGTCAATAACTAGTACGTATTGAATGGAACTCGACTTACTATATTATTATGCTTTTATGATATCTCTCTTGAATTACCTTTGCATGATGATTTGATCTATAAATGCTTTTATGTTCCCACTATGATGCTTTATGAAGTTGATTAAGGATACTCGTGAAATACTTTTTTTCTGTCTTTATTTTCAACTCATGATAGACTCGCATGATTAGTATGTATTACTTGTATGTTTGATGGTTGAGCGTGTTTTTCGCCTGACTGAGCTTTGTTGGTTTTTTAGCTCACTCCACTTACTCTTTAGGTCCACCTTCATCAATATCAACGCGGGATAAAAGGAAGGCGATAGCGTAGAGTTGTGCCTTTGATGTGAAATTTCCATGTTATTTTTATTATCGATATTCAAAAAGATCTAAACATGGGTTGTATTAAGTACTCAATGAGGTAGATTCTAATCCCCGAGACTTGTTAACTTAGTACCTTGGTAATATATGTTTGCAGTTACTTAGGGATACTTAAACATAGGGGTGGGCAAACCGCGGTTTGGTGGTGGAAATCGTCAAACCGCGACCAAACAGAAGGTTCGCGGTTTGACCGATTTGCAAACCACCACCAAACCGCGAACCATCAAAACCGCAACCAAACCACCCGCGGTTTGCGCGGTTTGGTTTCGCGGTTTTTCATGGCGACAGGTGGTGGTCGAGCCGACCAGGAAGGGTGATGTGGCAGTGGGACTTGAAGCTCTTGAGGCGTTACTGGTATGAGGCGGTGGTGGAGGCGGGATTGGTGGGAGGAGGCGGTGGACGCAGCAGTGGCGGTAGGGGACTGTGGATGACGCAACAGTTCGCGTCGTAGGAGGCGGCGACGATTGATAAGAGGCGACGACGAGTCGGCGACAGGCGGTGGTCAAAGCCAACCTGGAAGGGCGATGTGGTGGTGGGACTCGCAGTGATCGAGGCTTAACTGGTATGAGGCGGCGGCGAAGGCGGGACCGGTGGGATGATAGCGGTTCGCGTGGTGGAAGGCGACGACGATAGCGATGGTCGGAGCTGACTGAGAAAGGCGACGAGTTCGGCAGCGGCGGTGAGACGGGGAGTGAGGAGGATGAATGACGACGGTGAGATTGGCACTCGGCACTTCGGCAGCGGCAGGTAGTGAGTGGTCGAGAGAAGAGACTAGAGAGTATACTAGAAACGGCTGAGTTTTTTTTTTTTTTTAAGTTTTAGGGTTTTGAGTTGTAAATGTTGGGTGTATACTAAAATACCATCGGTTTGGTGAAACCGCGGTTTTTTCAAAATGAAAACCGCGACCAAACCGCGATTCTGCGGTTTTTAAGTTTTTTAAACCGCCCCCAAACCGCGAGTTCTAAAAACTAGACCAAACCATGCGGTTTACACGGTTTGGGCGATTTTTCGAAAACCGCTGCCCACCCCTACTTAAACACCTTTGTTTAGAATTACTTATTTAACATATGAAACATTTTAGTTTTAAATTTCGTAATTATTATTTCATATGTACAGTCATGTAATTCTGCAAGGTTGAATTAGGCGTGTCAAGCCATTATTTGGGCCTGGTTCAGGTATCGAGCTTGGGTAACGATTTGGGTCAGGCGACTTGACCTAAAGTGGAGGGAGGGCGTCACACACATATATATCTCACTTACTCTTTCACGAGAATTTAAACCATAATACTGGCAAGAAATTTACAGACTTTATCAGTCCTATAATTACAACATTAATAACTTTTAGTTGTCATCACAACTTAGGTTAATCCATCATGAATTTCTGAGCATGAAATTTTATTAATATATGGCAAGAATAATATAACCCTCATGGTTAATAATACTCAGATTCTTCCTGCCGTTATATCTCATATTTCTTTATAAAATTGATACCATCAATTTTCATTCCAAGTCACCAACAACTCATTCTTATCACAATGACTTTGGATTTTGCCTGAATGAATTTTCGAAGCAATCAATGAGATTCTCACAACATTCTTGCCTCACTTTTTGATTCAAGTTACAAGAACTTTTTTTTACATGCTCAATATTCTGATTTGAGATTATCCATACAAAATATCATGACTAGTAGTCAAACCTTCACCTACTAGATAATCTCAATCAATTTCATCAGTAATTCATCACTCAATAAAATCATCATTAGCCCACTCCAATTTGAGCTCTAAAGAACAGACTTGTAGTTACCAATCCAGACAACTCAGCTGATGATATGCCTGCGCATGACTTTAATTGGTCACCAGTAAACATCTCACTCAAGAGATATTATTGAGTAGCTTTTATCATAACTTCAGCCCCTGTCCTTTTTCCTATTCAAGGCATTGTCAACACAATCACCTCGATTAGCGATGTTTCAAAGTGAATTTCTAACCTTTGAGAAATTCAAGATATCAATCTTACCTGCAATTTCTATCACTCTGACGACTCACTTTTCAAACTTCCATAATTTGAGATTCACTGTTTTAACTTTAAACCAATCCACTAGTTTTATATTTCCAGTTTGTCTTTTAATGATTCTTTTAAGATTCTCAATAATCTCTAAGAATGATTAAAAATTCTCAACAATCTTTTTCTCTTATTTACAAGTGATGTCTTTCACATATGGTACAACTATCAAAACAACTATCTCGAAATTATCAATCTTCAATAGTTCTCCTCCCAAGTCTCAAACTATATATAAATAAAAGTATAAGCTACAATTTTGTTTTATTGTGTTATCACCCATTCTTACCTAAATAAGAAGTTTTATGATGAACCTTTTACTTCTTTCACAGTTTAGGTATCATCAAGTAAGTATTATAGTGAAACTATATTTTCTCTTTCTTCCAAGGCATCTTTGTATTTGATTTCAATTTACAACAATCTTCATACTTGAATTAACTGAATGAATTACACAATGATATTAGAGATTCTTGGATCAATCGTTTGTAATATTCAATTATTTCAAGCTTACTTTTCTCTTTCACATTTGTGTTGAATATATGACGATTCTAAACTATCTCGACCACAGTCAATCCCCTAATTTGATGTTAATATTCAACACTCATACAATTAATTAACCTTAGTATTGACACTTGCAAAATCTGGTATAAACTAATTTACCGTTACAATAAAAATTCTTATAATAATGTTTATGCATTCTCTAAGTCTTCAAAGATTTCATGTTATTATTGATAACACAATAACAACTTAATTACAATAGGGTTTCTATACTTGGCACCCCTTATTTATGAACATAGCATAAGTTCTAGTAAGATCTAATGGTTTTCCACCATTTACTAAACATGATCCATCAATCGCCTGAAATCATCTTTAAGTATATCCTTAACTCTGATCATATCACTGTAACAATTCGATCTCAATTAACTCTTGGAATTTATAAACTTTATTACGCATCATCTCATAAGTTAGGTGTGCATCGCATCATGATTATCTGTGACCATGCATATAGACATGAGGACCTATAGGAGTCGTCTTCGATAATTAGATGGGCAGCTTCGACGGCAAAGAGTTTCCCCCACCGGCCAGTTGAGCACCTTCGAGGAATGACTATATGACGATCTTCTACCCTCCAGCCAGTGTGGCAGTTGGATGAGGTTTTCGCCTGCCGGCCTTTCCTATGACGAGGTTAGAGTACGTCGGTGCCGCTCAGGTTCACAAATTCGCATGACGGGACCTCCCCCGATCGTCGATGCTGAACGCCGCCAAGCCGATGGGATTCAGGCTAGGCCCTTGCATATGTTCATGGGAAACACCTGTTCATACTAGAAAATGACTGAATCGTGTTTAATTCCTGCAATTTACTTATATTATTTCGTGTCGAATTACATTATGTTGTAACTTTTATAAAACCATGTTGTTCACTTACTGGGGGCATTTTGGAACCCAAATCCATCCTCTAGTGATCGAGAGAAGGGCAAGGCGCATTAGTGAGACGACGACTTCAGACAGCCCTGATCTTCACTGTAGGATTGATCTATTTTGCGTATATATATATATATTTCTTTTTATATACCGAATGCACTTTTGTTCACGTATGGCTTATGGGATACTTTTGGACATGTTCCTCGGCTTGGATTTACAGTACTAATAATATGACATGTGTTTTCCCCACTTAGGTTCTCGTTTACTTTCTGGTATTTATTTACATGTTCACCAAATTCTGCACACATTTGAGTTTAAATTAATAGTAAAAATAATGGATGAGCGGGTCTAGAACGTCTTTCGAGGTCGATGGTGTGACCATACGCCTCAGGAGACGGTTCGGGTCGGTTAGACCGCCGGTTCACGGTACTGGTGGTGAAAATTTTGGTATCAGAGCCTAGGTTACTAAAAATGCCTAGGACTCAAAGGAAAACTTGAAAACTTGAATAATTGATGCACGAGAACTTAGAGAAGTAGGAAACACGGGTTGAGAGTAAGTAGGGAAGAATTAGGGAGTTGTAGTTGATTGACTATATTGACGTACTATGTTAGTTTTGAACTTATGTTATATAAATATAGCGGAAATATATAATGTGTGACACTCAAATTGTTATCTACGTGCAGTTGTGATACATTCTATATCGTGGATTCGAATGGGTGATATTCGTCAGCTCCACGAGAGACGGTGCATTCTTCCTCTTCTACAGTCACTGACGATATCATACGTAAGATGCGCAATGTGATCGCGCATCAACAAACATCATTGGAGTCTTTTGAGAAATGCTTTGAGACTCTCGAGTGTCAGAGAGAGGTCGACTCCACCAATACGAGAGGATTGACTGTAGTAATAGCACGTCTAGTAAACTAGTTGGCGGCACGACCAAAGGTTTCGCTGCAGACACCAGCATAGGTTCTAGTAGTGACAGTGACACAGATGGGTCCAGTTGAGCCAGTAGTAGTTGTACCTATTTTACCCGCACCACCGAAGACTCCAGTAGTACAGCCGGCCGCAATTGAGAGTAAGGCAATCATGCTTGATCGTTTCCAAAAACGTTTTGACAAATGTAAGACTCTGAAGTTTTATGGAGATAGAGATGGGGAGAAGGCGGAGTAGTGGGTCCACAATCAGGAGAAGATTCACCGTTTGATCTGTGTGGACGAGGAGTGTCACATTGATTTATCGACCATGCACTTAGAGGGAACTGCTGATGAGTGGTGTCAGGCTGTATATACTAGAGAGGACCCAATTGAGGATTGGGCTACTTTTCAACGAATGTTCTTTGGGAACTTTTTTACTCCGGCGATGAGGAGTAGGAAGAGAGAGGAGTTTCTCGCGCTAAGGCAAGGAGACATGCCCATATATGAGTTCGCCAATCAATATTCCTGACTATTGTCTATGGCAGGAGATCCGTTGACACCAGATGACTACTTGCAGCGATTTGTTATGTGTCTGAGGCGTGAGATTAGCCAGAATGTGAGTGCATTTGGCGTGACTGTGTTTAAGGATCTCATAGACCGAGCTATTATTTTTAAGTTGACAGAGGAGTTCTAGGATGGGGACATCAAGGTGACACACCGATAAGGAGGATCCTCAAGTAGAGACTCGAGGAAGAAGTCTGGTGGTCAGGGAGATAGGAAACGAGAATATCCTGAGAGGTCCCGTAATGACGGGTCAGGATGGACCACTTCGGCACGACAGTTTCATTCGTTGTCCGCACCGAGGCAGAATAGACCACCAGTTCCGAGGTTTGGATCTCAAAGCAAATCAGACATTACTTGTTGGGGTTGTGGTCATATATGACATTTCCGTAATGAGAGCCCGACACGCATGTACCCAGTGTCAGGCCAGTGAATCAGACTGAGCAGGTGCTTGTCTTAGCGACACCAGATAGTCAGGCCACCAAAGAGTTGATCACAAGTATTATTTCTATTTGTGGACGGAGCATGCACACATTCATAAATTCTGGGTCCATGATCTCATTCATATCACGAAACATGGTAGATACGTCAGGGTTATCACCAGTGAGAGCAGTTAGGTATCTCATACTTAGTACAGCCGCGAGAGATAGAGTTTACCCTAACCTTGTCTGCGCGAGGTACGTTGTGATAGTTGAGGGTTACGATTTACCTATTGACCTTCGGGTACTCGAGTTCCTCGAGTTTGACACACTCTTAGGTATGGACTGATTGGCAGCATACCACGCCCACGTGGACTGCCACCGCAAGGTAGTGACTTTTCGTATTTCGGGACTTACGGAGTTTGAGTTTCGATGCACGTCAACAGCCGAGAGTAGTACCAAAGGCCGAGTTGCGACGTTCAGAGAGATCGAGGATTACACAGGACTTTACATAGCTTTAGAATCCGAGAAGAGGATTGAGGACATCCCGGTCATACGAGACTTTTCTGACATGTTTTTGGACAATCTCCCCGAGTTACCTCCATGCCGCGAGATCAACTTCATTATAGAAGTGAAGGAGGGAACGAAGCCAATTTCGAAGGCTCCTTACACGATGGCGAGATCGGAGTTTATTGAGCTAAAGCAATTCGAGGAGTTATCCGACGTTGGATTTATACAACCGAGCATTTCGCCATGAAGCGCACTAGTTTTATTCGTCAAGAAGAATGACAGATCTTTGAGGCTTTGCATTGACTAGAGGGAACTGAACAAGGTCGCAATCCGGAACAAGTACATGCTATCTCGGATTGATAACTTGTTCGACCAGTTCAGTGGTGCTCGACACTTCTCGAAGATTGACTTGAGATCGGGCTACTATCGGTTGCATGTCGGGGATGATGACATTGAGAAGACCACGTTCCGCATGAGATACGGGTCTTTTCAGTTCATAGTGATGTCGTTCGGGGTCACAAACGTGTCGGCTACGTTTATGGACTTGAAGCACCGTGTGTTCAGAGACTACTTAGATAAGTTTGCGATAGTGTTCATTGAAAACATACTCATCTACTCACGGACATTTGAGGACCACGAGCGTCATTTGAGGATTACCTTGCAAACTTTGCGTGAACATAGATTATATCCAAAGTTTAGCAAGTGTGAGTTTTGGATGGACCGAGATAGATTCTTGGGGCATATGGTTGGGGCAGACGGTATTTCAGTAGATCAAGAGAAGGTCAGAGTGATTGTTGACTGGCCTACGTCTACTACACCCATAGGTCCGAAGTTTCCTTGGACTGGCGAGCTACTACAGGAGGTTCGTTCATAATTTCTCTAAGATAGTCGCGCCCATGACTGCTTTGACCAGGAAGTACGTAAGGTTCGATAGGATTGAGCAGTACGAGGATGCCTTCACTGAGCTGAATAATAGACTGACTACGACGCCGAGTATTGGTATTACTTGAGGATGGCAAGGAGTTGACAGTCTATACAGATGCTTCGGGGACGGGATTGGGAGCAGTGTTGATGCATGAGGGCAAAGTGGTGGCCTATGCCTCTCGTCAATTGAAGGTGCATGAGAAGAACTACCCCGTCCGTGACCTCGAGTTGGTGGCGGTAGTTTTTACACTGAAGTTGTGGCGACACTGACGCGAGCTGAACGTGTCAATAAAATAAAGTTCTTAAACCAATTATTCTGTAGAATAATGGCAAAGGGTCGATCCCACAGAGATTTGTAATCTTTCTAAGGTTAAAAACAACAAAAAGGAAAAATCGGGGGTTTTAAAATAAATTAATTTAACTAAGTGATCTAAATAAACTAAATAAATAAAATAATGAAAATAATTTTTGATGGTCTCAAGAAAACACCTAAGTCTACAGTTCCACAAATCAGAATCAAGATTCAATGACATATCATGGTCTTCAATCCTTCCCTAAGAATTATTAATTTAAATTCTTCTAGATTAGCTATAAAAAATCGACATCCACTAGAAATTCCTAATTCCCCTAATCTTGATAATAAGGACGTCCGCCACTAACTACTTCCCTAATTAATGCATAACCTTAGACATCCGCCAATCAGGTTTAACACACTAACCGCAATAATAAGGATCCATGCGAATACTAATCCTAGATAATCGAATCGAGTCCGCTTCCGATTTAACCTAGATTCAATTGTTACACGCTCAAGAACGGAAAGGGTTTTACGGCAAACGGGTAAGCGTTCGTCACTTTATTGGTTCAAAAGTACAATTACGGATACAATCGGTCCAAATAACTATAGATTGTCCACCTAAAAGCATGAACTGGCCAGATAAATACCCTAGATCTAAACCATATTCATTAAAATCAACAACAATGAAAAAGGAGAAATTAAATCAAATTAAATAATAAAAATCATAGATCTCACAAGTTATGCCATGAATCTAGAATCTCGACTTGTTTCCCCTCCGACCTAGGCAAGATTTGATTAGTCGGACATGGTGTCGAAAGCTTTCAGCATACCAAAATAATAAAGTCGATCTTCAAATATAAAAATCGGTCTTCCAATAATACCCTAAGTTCCTAATATAATAAACTACCTAAAATCGATCTTGGAAATGAGAGAAAATCAATTGGTGGTATTTTATTGACACGTGTGCCGATGAGCATCTATGGCTATTTTGGGCTTAAAATTTGGATTCAGGACACGTGTCGCATGCTAATTGGTGAGTTTTTGCTTGAGGCGCTAACGTGGCGGAACCGAATTGGATGAAGAGGCTGCTGTGACGTGCTTAAAAACTGGAGCTGCCGCCACGTGTCGTGTTGGAGACAATGAGAAAGCTCGTACGATTTGTGCAAAAATCTGGGAGATTACACTGGCACAAATCCCGAGGAGCATCGAAAGCAGCTGAGGCGAGGAGAAAGAAATGGTTGGGACACTGTGATAGGGTGACGTGGCACATTGTGATAGGATGAGAGAACGTTGGAATGACGTGGTGGCGTATCGAGGTGATAACGCGTGGTAGTTGCTTGGCTTACTGACAAATAGCAGAGTGACACGTGGTTGGCTAGAGGAGAGAAAGAAACTCGCACAACTTTGTTGCGAATATGTGGGAGCCTGCACAGCGCGAATCTATAGGCAATCCAACAGCAGCTGGTTTCAAGTGACTTAACTATGTCAATCCTCTGCGTTATTTGGTATGCCGTCACATATTCTACCCACTACGCAACACGTAACTCGAGGCAAATCATCTGGCATTTGATCACTGCATGTAAATACTTCATTTTAAGTATTTTTTGCCCCGAATTCAACCGCGCACTCCGTTTCACCTAAAAACGACCAATAAATATAATTAAATATATATATATATATATTTGAGAGACTTTCCATAGTAAATACATTAAAATAAACTACTAAAAACTTATAAATACCAACTTATCAGACACTATCTCTACGGAGAGAAGTTTACGTTGTTTACGGATCACCGGAGTCTCATGTATTTCTTCACTCAGACTGAGTTGAATATGAGACAACGAAGGTGGCTCAAGTTGTTGAAAGACTACGACTTTACGATCGAGTACCACCCCGGAAAGGCGAACGTTGTTGTAGATGCTTTGAGCTGAAGACAGTTAATTTCGCGGATTCGACAAGAGTTTGGGTTGTTAGATGCCGCATTTGTGATATATGTTTCAGATATTTCGACAAACACGGGAATTTGTGCACAGGTATGGTTGCAGGTGATGTTTGTCTAGGCGATTGTTGACGGACAGAGGGCAGATTCGAGCTATGACCGGTACCGCAGTTTGGCTGACAGTCTAAGTCTCAGAGATTGGACAGTGGCATCGGATCAAAGTTTGAGATTTTGGGGGTAGAGTATGGATTCCAGCAATATCAGAGTTGAGAGAGGACATTCTCCGATAGTCGCACCGATCGCGCTATAACATTCACCCATGTATCACCAAGATGTACCAGGACGTATGACGATTGTACTAGTGCAGGTATATCAGGAGATGCAAGATATGTCAGCAGGTTAAGGCTTGAATATCAGAGACCTGAAGGACTACTCCAGCCATTACTCATTCCTCAGTGGAAGTGGGAACACATTGCGATGGATATGGTGTCAGGATTACCGACTACCCAGAGAAGCCACGATACAGTATGGGTTATCATTGACAGATTGACAAAGGCAGCGACACTTCTTACCGATTCAACTCTTCGACTCATTCACTAGCCTTAGCTGAATTAATGAACGAGAGATAGTCAAGTTACATGGGGCGCTAGTGAGCGTAGTGTCAGATAAGGATCCTCTGTATACGTAAGGGTTATGGCAAGGTATGTAGGATCAGCTAGGCACTCGGATTCACCTCAGTACGGCTTATCACCCGCAGACAGTCAAAGAGGTTGATCCAGGTTCTAGAAGACATGTTACGGGCTTATGTACTCGAGTTCGAGGGTCAATGGGATGAGTATTTACACCTATGTGAATTTTCTTATAATAATAGTTATTAGTCAAACATCGGAATGGCGCCGTTTGAGGTTTTATAGAGCAGTCGTGCATGACAGCGTCATGTTGGGCAGAGGTGGTTGATACAGTGGCAGTTAGGACTGAGGTTGTACAAGATCACACAGAGAAAGTGAAGCTGATTTCACAGATTATGGGCATCACAGGATCGGCAAGAAAAATACGCCAATCCGAAACGTCGAGCAGTTGGGTTCGAGAAGGAGACTTTGCATACCTGAAAGTGTCGCCTATAAAGGGACACCAGAGATTTGGATTCAAGGGGAAACTCGCACCGTGTTATACGAGACCATTTGAGATCACTGAGAGACTTGGGAAGGTTTCTTACAGGTTAGCACTGCCACCGCAGATGTCAGGGGTACACCCAGTATTTCACGTTTCTATGTTGAGGAGATATGAGGGTACAACATGAGATATAGTGGACTGGGACAAATTAGTGGTCAGACCAGACACGACTTACCAGGAGCGGCCGATTGAGATTATTAACTAGAAGGTACAGACTTTGAGACACGGAGAAATTCCCCTTGTGAAGGTCAAGTGGCAGTTCCACGACGACCAAGAGTTCGCGTGGGAGCGTGAGACTTACATGCGAGAGCACTTTCCCGAGTTGTTCGATTCAGGTATAATTTAAATTTCGAGGGCGAAACCCCCCAAGTTGGGAAGATTGTGACATCCTGTCACCGACCAGACCGAACTCAACCCGATCAAATCGGAGGCCCGAACTCGGTTCGACCGGGTGACGCGGCCATGCTCGACGATAGTGTACCATAAGAAATAAAATAATTTTTTTTGTGTGCGTGTAATATTTAATAAATAATTAAATAATTATAAATACACACGTGACACAAGACAAGGCGAGGCGTGCGTTTCACCTCAGGATACGTGTTGGGCGGGAAATATATAGTTTAGGCTAGTATCATGATCGACTATTAACTCGATTAAATTTGGCGTAAGTGGTGTATTAAATTTGATTAGTATGGCTATAGTTTGATTGTAAATAAAATGAATTTCAATGGCAAGTTTTAAGTTTGTGGAATTAGACTTGCATTTAATTAATTTAAAAGGTCATGGGCAAAATGGAAAATGTCTTATGACATGTTTAGGTGGACCAATAGAAAACAAGGTGCATGTTATGTGTCATGCAAAAAGGGGCAATTATTAGTTTAATTTTGACTAGTGGAAAGTGATGGCTTTAATGTGAGCCTTTGATTCACTTAAAGATTTGTGAGTGGGGTTAGATCTAAACTCAAAGAACTATATAAATTTCATGATTTCTTGTTCAACAAGCAAAATAACCTCCAACACCATTAGAGAGCTCGTGAGAAAAATTTGGAGATCAAGAAGATGTAGAAAAATCTTGCATATTAAGTTGGGATTTTTGAAAATCCAAGAAGGTTTATGCTAGAGGGTACGAATTCAACTTAGTGAAACTTATAGAACGAAATGAGACAACTCCATTAAAGCTCTTGGTATGTTTTTCTTCACCAAATCTCTACAAAAATTATGTTCCAAGTTTTGATTGATGATTTTTGGTACATGCGGGTTCGTAAGAGTATATCAACTTTTGATTAGTGAAAATCCCTTGATAGGATTGTCGTGGAGATTTTCATGATTTATAATTTTTGTTATGTGAAGAAGATGATAAATAATGACTTTACTTAATGGTAATTAGATATTTATTGCATGGAAATTAAGTATGAATGATTGCATGATGATGTCGGAACTCAAGGAAGTTGTTTTTAAGCCAACGGACTGAGTTTGAAGTGATTTGAATATTTTTAGACTCAAGAATTGAAAGCTTTAGAATTGCATAAAATTCATTCCGTACAGTTTTGGGCAGACTCGAAGAGGATAAATTTCTAATGTGCTCGATGATACTACGAATGTTACGAGTTTTGAGCTCGCTCAATAGAAATAAAAACTGTTATGGATTTCGAGCTTGCTTAATTGGATTAAGAATGGTTTGACTTAGTTTAAGTTTGCTCAAAGTTTAAATGTTAGTATTTTAAAGCATACTGAACGTTATTATTTAGAGCATACTAAATGTTAGAATTGAGTTAACTCAAAGATAGCTTGAGCAACCTCAATAAAAGCAGTAAGCTAAAACTATAATTTCTTACAAGTATTCAAATAAGATCCTAACATACCTAACTAATACAAAACGATACCAATAACTGAGAGAACTAATGTCGGGTATCAGATGAACGGTTTGAGGCGAGTGGTGGCCTAAATGCGCGACGCCATGACTGTAAACTTAAAAATTTAATAAACTTTGGAGGGTTTTCTCGAGACATGTGCACGGGGTTCCGGGGGTTTTGGGACCTCGATTGATGCACTAACAACTACATATGTGGCTAGGGCTCGACGACGACTTGGCGAGGACATCGGCACGCACCACGAGGTACGCGATGTGCGGTCGGGCTTCGGCACGCCACACGTAAGGTTTGTGAACACTTGGAATTTATAAACTTTATTACGCATCATATTATGATCACATAAGTTAGATGTGCATCGCATCATGATTATATGTGGCCATGTATATAGACATGAGGACCTGTAGGAGCCGTCTCCGAGATTTAGATGGGGGAGCTTTGACGGCAAAGTGTCACCCCCTCCGGCCAGTCGGGCACCTTCGAGGGGTGACTATATGACAATCTTCTACCCTTTAGCCAGTGTGGCAGTTGGAGGACGTTTCCGCCCTCCGACCTTTCCTACGACATGGTTAGAGTACGTCGGTGCCGCTCAGGTTCACAAATTCGCGTGACAGGACCTCCCTCGATCGTCGATGCTGAACGTCGCCAGGCCGATAGGATTCAGGCTAGGCCCTTGCATATGGGGTTCATGGGGACCGCCTGTTCATACTAGAAAAAGATTGAATCATGTTTAATTCCTGCAATTTACTTATATTATTTCTTGTCGAATTACATTATGTTGTAACTTTTATAAAACCCTACTGTTCATTTCTTTTGGAACCCAGATCCATCCGCTAGTGATTGAGGGAAGGGCAAGGCGCACCAGTAAGACGACGACTTCAGACCGCCCTGATCTTCACTGTAGGATTGATATCTTTTGTGTATATATATATTTCTTTTTATATACAGAACGCATTTTTTTTTCACGTATGGCTTATGGGATACTTTTGGACATGGTCCTCAACTTGGATTTACAATACTAATGATATGACGGGTGTTTTTCCTACTTAGGTTCCCGTTTACTTTCCAAAGTATTTATTTACATGTTCACCGAATTCCGCACACACTTGAATTTAAATTAATGGTAAAAAGAATGGATGAGCAGGTTTGGAACGTCTTTTGAGGTTGATGGTGTGACCAGATGCCTCAGGAGACGATTCGGGCCGGTCAAATCGCCGGTTCACGGTACGGGTGCTGACGAATTGTAGCCGTTTTTCTTGGATTTCTTGTGAATACTAACTGAATTTCTCTGGGATTTACTCACTGGAACTTGTCATTATTTTTTGTGGTAAGTTGCAAATTATATGACTATCCGGATTTAAAGAACTACAGTAGCTTCGCTTGTAGATGTTTATATTTATGTATGTACTATCTTTTTGGGATAATTTTGGGAGACTTATTACCTAATACATGTATTTTGACATTTATTATATCTTCTTCTTGCCATTATTGATATACATGGTATATTTTTTGCCGGGTTTCCACCCCATCTGTTTGTTAATTAATGAAGAATTTATTTACAATACTTATATGCATATTATTACGACTTATGCTGCTAAAATAACTTAAATGAATCAAAAAAAATAATTTTAGTTGTAAAACTTTATAACTTAGTATATTTCGACAAAATAATCATTTAAATATCAAAATTGATTAAGTCGGAGTAATATATGGTTAGTTCGTAGGCCGTCATGGACAAGTGTGCAGGTGACGTGGCATGACCTGATGACGTGTTCGGCGACGTGGCAGTGCCCGGTTTGCCTCGAAATTTGGGGCCATCATAGAGCGCGCTCCACCAACTGGATTCGTCCCAATTGATGAAGGGGGTGCGTTCCACCATGCACTGCCTCGACAGTGAACAGGGCAGCTGCCACTGTTCCATTACCAAATCATCACTACAGCCACAAATGCTCTCCCAAACCATCGAGGAGGATCTTTAGTAAGGTAACAACTCATTTCCAATCATCATCTCTGATCTACAGCTGATTAAGCTCCTCAATTTCGACTGGAAATCACTCTCCTAATCCACTCCTATGGATCAAACCCTCGCCTCTCTCTCTCTCTCCCTTTCTCGAAGGATCGAAATGAAACAGTGAAGATAAGTTAGAGTTTTTGATTTATATGTATGGGTTTTTCTCGAGATACGCATTGCGTTATCACGAGGCTGATCAAACGATCCATATAAATCAAACTAAACTTATAGTTTTCAATATATATTTATATATTTATATATCAAAAATATATATAAATATAAATATATATATCTTGTATATTTTCTTGCTAATAAATTCATCGGACATGCTTACGAGTATTCTCGGGTGTGCGCATTCATTTCACGTCCCCCTCGTCATACTTAGTGTACCAGTTATTTATTGTTTAATTACTTACTTTCCATTTATAGGCTTGTATTAATTTCCTAGTAATCTCACAACCTATAAAATTCATTCAACATTTCAAACAAACACCAATCATCACACAAATCCACGCACACACTAATCGAGGTACGCCAAACTTAATCGCGAGCCTAACTCATGTTAATTAAGTTTGGATTAACATTAATCACCAGCTTAACGTAACAAGTCATTATAATTGCTATTGCTGCTGCTAATTGTTGTAGTTTTTTTTTTTTTTTTTTTTTTTTTTTTTTAAGGAAGGGAGCAGGAAGAAGAATGAGGGGGGAGCCCATGGCAAAAAACAAAAAACGAAAAATGTGTAATTATTAAATAAGGCACATATCTGATAAGATCGGTTCAACTCTATATTAGCGTTGATGCTACAATGCAATGTCATACTATAGGCCTACGCAAATTGGCACAGGGATGGCATTGGGTTGGAGCAACCAACCCAACATTATCAACCATTCTGACGTTGATTGAAGATGCCCTTACAACGGACTCAGCTTGTGTTATCCATGCACACAACATGATTCCTTATAAAAAATAGATAAATAAGCATTGTTTGGTTTGTTTTTGCCAACTTACAATGCGAACAGAGTTAACTCCTTAGAGTTAACTCACAGAGAAAAATCATATTTTCGTGTTTGGTTCAACTTTAAACTTGCAGTGAAGTTGCACATTTTTAAATAATAAAAATATGAATTGACATAAATACCCTTCAAACAAAAGAGATGGATGTGGGTGATAAAAGATTATTAATGAGGGGTAATTGAATCCACAAACTCTTAGGATATAACTCCCTTAGGGGATGGTGGGGGAAATATCTCTCACCCTTGAGTGGGGGAGATATCTCTTACACTTGGGTGTGAGTTGAGAGATAACTTAGATGGAAGTTACGCAAGCAAACAAAATTAGTTCCAACTCCCCTCCAAGTTATCTCCTGAAAGTTAACTCCACCACTAACCAAACAATGTCTAAATAAAATCACAGATAAAAATCATGTTAATGCTAATACTAAAATCTAAAGGCATGTTTGGTTCGAGAATTAGTGAATTCTTCCATATTTGCTTGCTTAACACAAGTAATTTCTTAGCTAATCCTTTGTTTGCCTCTACATAAAATTGTGTTAGGTTAGATTTTTTTTTCAAACCCTACCAAATTAGGCATCTGATCGGCCTAGATTACTTTAATCCCTTGATAATCTAGCAGCATTAACCTCACCATCAATAAACAATTAAGAATAAGATCATGTAATCTTCAATTATAAAACTTTATTACCACAAAAGATTCTAAACTGTATATTAAACCTTAAAGTTTTGTAAAAAAATTTCTATAATCCTCAAAGTTCGTTTACATTAATTAGGTAGTCCTTAAAGTTCTTTAAAAAAATTCGACAGCACCTCCTCTACTTCCAAGCCTACACCGAAATACCTGGCCTTCAAAAATCTTCAACAAAATCTGCTCAACATGGTGAAAATACCGAAGGACTCACAATCCCCCCATAACAATATATATATTGCATTCACAAAAATTATTTATTCATTCTAACATGATCTGAAATATTAAAAACATTTAAACTAACATTACCTTAATTCAAAAATTAACTCAATTCGTCTTAAAATAGTTCCAGCCATTCCAAAGGAGATCCTAATCATACTCGAACCCAAAAACTCATTTATACAATATAATATATTAAAAAATAATACATACATAAAAAGAAAAAAACTAAGCAAGTCACATACAGTTGGAAATATTTCCCTTTCCCTTATCGCCGCTAGAACCTGTCATTATCCAATTTTAAAAATTTGATAATGTCATATAAGTAAATCTCACATTATCCAATACACCTGTAAAAATCAAATGTATAATAATCCAAGAGATTAAACAAAAAACATAATTCAAGGAATTTAAATACAACCGTGAATTTGTCCCCTTTTTATTATCCAACCACAATCAGATAACGTTATCCGAAAGTGGTAAGTAAACAATAAGAACTCATGCTCAGGGAGTATAATCAAACGAGTCTCGTTCATCTAGACTATGGGAGTATGATCTAGTTCAACGTGATCTCATAATAACCACGTGATGCGAAGTATTAGTGACTCCAACCCCTCAAGCATAATATAATGTTAAATAACCACGGTATAGTCTACACTATAAGGAGACTCGTAACGCCTTATTCTCCCAAACCGTGTATGCATGTACAAAAAAATGCAATATCAAGAATCAATGCAATTTAAACGAAATTATAATCATACAATGTAAAGGTTACTATGCGATTTACTTAACCTTACATACGTGATATCACAACTCCCTTGCACTCTGAGTCGGTAAACTAGTCCACACGGAGCTCTAATCGTGGTCGTATAATTCATTAATACGTCATGTAAGCCTCCACAATAACTTCATCATTTTTTCAATTATTTGCAATTTAATTAACCCAATCGCGTTCCGAAACCCCTAAAATATTTTCAAAATAAATTATCCGATGCTCGAATTTCATTTTTGACCCAAATTTATGGTTCAACATCGAAAATTATTTTGTAGGCTTAAATATAATCTTTTTAATTTTTTATATATTTATCGGTTCTACTCGACCAGAAAACCCTGAATCCCTCCAAATCAATTTTTCAGATGTTTGGATCTCAATTTTAACTCCAAATTGTGGTTCAAAATCAAGAATTACCTTTGACTAAGCTTTTAAACAATTTTCCAAATTTTAGACAATTTCGGGTATTGTAGACGCTTTACGAGAAAAACCTTAGTAGAAATCCTCGAGAAAATTCTGAATTTCTTATTTTTCGTAGAAATACACATAATTTCAATTTATTTGACTCAAATATATTTTTTCTGAATTTTTCTCATTTTTTTGATTTTTTTATGAATTTCTATCAATTTTCTCCTCTTTTCTTTTTAATTGGGGTTTGACCCCTGAACTAGACCGGTCCCTGTTTCTTGGGTCTAGGATCAAACCCCATCATCTTCTTCCTCACGAAATAGCTCCTCTTTTGTTTTGTTTTATTTTATTAATTTGATTTTTCATTGGGGTTGAGTTTGGCCCCAACCATATAGGTGTTTGAGCAAGGGAGAGCCGTCTCCTTCTTCGGACCGAGCCTCCCCAACTCTATCTCCTCCAACCTCCATTAACAAACCAACAATATACAACAACGATCAACAATCAACAAACCTCAACAACACAACTCACCTTATCCCCGCCTCCATCGTTGATCTCCCTTTCGGTCGATTACCTCTTCCCATTATTCCTCTCGATTTCAATTCTCACTCTATGGGTGAAACGAATTGTAGAAACTAGTCGGCATCCCGCGCTTTGCATGCGAGCAAGACTAAGTATAAAAATATTATATAAAAAAACGTTGAAAAATATAAAAATAATTATTATATAATTTTTGATATGAACTCAAAATCGCTTCTTTTAGGTCCCTCAACAATCAATAAAAATATATTTGCAAATACTATGCATATTTTAAATCTACACAAAACATTAAATATTTACAATATTACATAGAAATAGCCGAATTTAAATCCATGACCATTTACGCATAAATCTAATACCATACCATTGGGCAACCCAACAAATTATGATATCATCATGCCACATGTCACGTTGTGAGAGCTTCTCGCACGCCACATATCGCGCTGTAAGAGCTTCACACAAAAACAATTCCAAAAAAGAAATTTAAAAACCAAAAATCCTATTTGTATAACAATTAAAAACATAACATAAAAATATGTATATCTTAATTTCTTTTTAAATAATTTAATATATCATGTACGTAGCATGTAGTAACTACAACAACAAACAACAACAACATAGCCTCAGTTCCAAATTAATTGGGGTCGGCTACATGGATCAAATTTTCCATTATGCTCGATTAAGTGCAATTGATGGTGAGCTTTTCAAACCCTTCAAATCCCTTCTAATTAATGCATCCTATGTTAACTTTGGTATGCCCCTACCTCATCGAATTTCTACAGTTTCTATTGAGTCAAGTTTTCTAGTTGGGGCATTTGTAGGCCGTCTTTGCAGGTGACCAAACCACCACAACCGCACTTCCCTAATCTTTGTATCAATTGGCGCTACTCCTACTTGTCTTTGAATTTCTATATTTCTTATTCTATCTTTACGAGTTTTACCACACATCTACCTAAGCATCCTCATTTCTGCTACGTTCATTTTATGTAATCGTTGTTGCTTTACCGCCCAACATTCACTTCCATAGAGCATAGCTGGCCTAATTGCGGTCCTATAAAATTTTCCTTTTAACTTAGTAGGAATATTTCGATCACAAATCACCCCTGTTGCACTCCGCCATTTCTTCCATCCACCTTAAATTCTATGTCTGACATCATTCTCAATGTTACCGTCATTTTGTATGATTGATCTTAGGTATCTAAAGTGGTTTACCTTATGAACTTCTACTTCCCTTAATTTTATCACTCCGTCATCTCGCTGTCTAGTGTTTATAAACTCACAGTGCATGTATTCGGTTTTCGTCCTACTCAACTTAAAGCCTTTAGATTCTAATGTATTCCTCCAGAGTTCTAATTTCCTATTCACTCCATTTTTGTTTTATCCACTAAGACAATATCATATGTATATAGCATACACCATGATATATCCTCTTGAATATTTTTAGTTAGTTCATCCATAACTAAAGTAAATAGATATGAGCTTAAAGCCGATCCTTGATATAGTCCTATCGTAATGAGAAATTCTTTTGTAGCTCCTCCAAATGTTTTTATACTCGTTACTACTCCATCATACATATCCTTAATAGTGTCTATGTATCTAGCATGCACTCTTTTTCTTTCTAGAACCCACCAAAGAACATCTATAAGGACCCTATCATATGCCTTTTTCTAAATCTACGAATACCATATGAAGATCTTTTTTCTTTTCTCTATATTTTTCTAGCGATCGTCTTACAAGGAAAATCGCCTCCATAGTTGACCTCCCATGCATGAAACCAAATTGGTTCTCTGATATTGTTGTTTCTCTCCTTAGCCTATTGTCAATTATCCTCTCCCAAAGTTTCATAGTGTGACTCATAAGTTTAATTCCCCGGTAGTTTGAGCAACTTTGAATGTCTCCTTTATTTTTTAAGATTGGCACAAACGTGCTTCTTCTCCAATCCATTGACATCCGTTTTGATTTTAAAATTTTATTGAAAAGTTTTGTTAACCAAGTCAATCAAATTTCTCGTAAGCATTTCCAAACCTCTATGGGTATTTCACCTGGGCCACATGCTTTCCCTATTTTCATTCTTTTCAATGCCTTTTTAACTTCTACAATTCTAATATTGCGTGTCTAGTTTACATTTCTTTCTTGGTGTGAGTTTTCATCTATTATAGTATCAACTTGGTCATCATTAAATAAACTATCGAAGTAACTTCTCCATCTCTCCTTAATATCATCATTGCGCGTTAAAATATTTTGATTTTCGTCCTTAATACATCTTACATGACTTAGGTCTTGTTTCTTTTTATCTCTTAATTTGGCTAGCCTATATATATATTTTTCGCCATCTCTATTACCTAACCTTGTATATAGATCTTCCATGAAATTTGTTTTAGCTTGACTAACTACTTTTTTAGCTTGTTTTCTAGCTTTTCTATATTGATTGTACACATCTTCATCTTGACACTTTGGTATTTTCCTATACATATCTCTTTTAGTCTTAATTGCTCGTTGGACATCCTCGTTCCACCACCATATTTCCTTCTTTGGTGGTTCCAAGTCTTTAGATATACCTAATACGTTTGATCTCACTCTCCTTATGCAACTACTCATTTCTAGCCACATTGTATTAGCATCTAAGTCAAGATTCCAAACATTTTCCTTTAGTAATTTTTCTCTAAACTCTGCTTGTTTACTATGTTTTAGGTTCCACCACTTTATTCTAGGGTCGCTAACTCTTTTATTCATATTACGTCGTCGTGTTAGTTTAATATCAAGTACTACTAACTTATGTTGGGTAGTAAGTGCTTCACCAGGTATTACTTTGCAGTCTCTACATATTTTTCTATTTATTTTTCTTGTTAAAAGAAAATCTATTTGATTCTTGTTATGACAACTACTAAAAGTAATTATATGTGAATCTCTCTTCCTAAAACTAGTATTTGCTAAAACAAGATCGTATGCTGAAACGAATTTTAAGCTTGATTATCCTTTTTCATTTCTATTACCGTAACCAAAACCTCCATGAACTCTCTCAAACCCATCGTTACTTGTCCCGACGTGCCCATTTAAATCTCCTCCAATAAAAACCTTTTCATCTAATGGTATATTTTGCACAAATCCATCCATATCGTCCCAAAACTTGCTTTTGATGCTCTCGTTTAAGCATGTAGTAACTAATAAATAGAAAAATTCAAAAAAAAAAATTAAAAACCAAAAATCTTATTTGTATAATAATTAAAAACATAACCTAAGAAATAGCCAAAAAAAGAAAATTAGAAAATTAAATTTTAAAACCAAAAATCCTATTTGCATAACAATTAAAAACATAACCTAAAAATAGCAAAAAAAATGAAAATTAAAAATTTAAATTTTAAAACTAAAAATCTTATTTGTATAGCAATTATAAACATAACGAAAAATAGCAAAAAAAAAATCAAAATTTAAAAACCAAAAACCTTATTTGTATAACAATTAAAAACATAACTTAAAAATAGCAAAAAAAATTAAAATTAGAAAATTAAAATTTAAAAACCAAAAATCCTATTTGTATAACAATTAAAAATATAATCTAAAAATAACAAAAAAACAAAAATTAAAAATTGCGAAAAAAAACTTAAAAACCAAAAAATCCTATTTGTATAACAATTTAAAACGTAACCTTAAAAATTGCAAAAAAAAATATAAATTATACTTTAATTAATGACATCATCACGTCACAGTCAAAATCTTATTTCGTGTTTTACTATCCTACCCTCACTTAAGTGCGAGAAAGATCAATGACTTGTGTTTTTTTTATTTTGGTTATAAATTTTAATTATGACATCATCATGACACAAGTCATGTTAGGAGAGCTTCTCGAAAACCGTGTGTCACGTCGTGAGACTTTCTCACAAAAACAATTCCTTTATATATATACTAGTTTTCATAACGTGCTCCACACCCTACGTACATAAATTAAATTAAAATAATAATATATATTTATTAAATCGAACAATTTTATTGATATAAGATATAATATAAATACATTATAAATGAAAAAAATATAATGGTAAACAGATTAGAAGTGACGATGAACATAATAAATATAAATATAAATGTGTCACACCCATGTAATTAGGTACATAACGTTGGAATGAAAGTTGTCATATTTCTCTCCTCCATTCTCTCATTCTCCTATTTATTTACTTGTTTACTTTACCTAACTTAGTTCTAGTTATTTTACAACATTAGGCAATTACTTTCTTTTTTTTTTTTTTTCGGCTTTACGCACCACACTTTTTACTTAGGGCTCCCTAGCGAAAAAATAAAACTAAAAAAAAGTTCATTCTGCTGCAAAATGACACTTATGCTCATCACTGTTAAAACTACAAGATAAGTCTCAGCCATATGTCGCCCAACCTAAAATAGATGTCTCGACCAAGGTTTTAGAGTTGGGTGCTTCAATTAGTATGAATGGGTATATATAGCGGAGCTCTTTTTTTTTAATTAAAGATATTTAATTAACACAATACAAAAAAAAATGTTTAGTTCTATTTTTTTTCAGCATATATACTATTATATATATGGGTGGTGAGGCCTCTGTTTTGTTTGTTTTGCAAATTATAGACAAATCTAATGATTTCCATCCGTAGTATAAATGTGCTATTCCTTGAGATATGTACTACGTATCTCGTGGCCAATCTTTGACCTAAACCAAATTAAATGAGGTGATGTTGACTTGAAGATATATATTAGAATTTCCTCTAGATTCGCATCGCAAGAATCTCTAGGTAAATCAAATGATTCACTTATCTATATTGATCTTCATCGATATACGTGTTGCGTATCTCGAGGTCAATCAAGCGGCTATAAACTAGATAAACACCACCTTTTGATCAACTGACTGTGAAATCAAATTATTTTGATTTCCTCGATATACATATCACGTATCTCGAGGTAAATCAAATGGTTATATATAAAACAAACACCCTTGATTTTATTGAGATTGAACAACACGCATCTCGAGACATGGGCAAATCATCTCACCAACAGCAACGCTGAACCATTTCTCTTCCTTGACACTCACGCTACACGTATATCGAGGTGCATCAAATGTATATTTTTATTTAATTCAAACTATAAGATTGATTTATATATTTATATATAAATATATATGCACCTATGTATTTTCACGGTTATAAATTCGCCACGCGCGCTAGCGACCATCCTCGGGTGTGCACACTATTGTACATCTCACGCGTATCACCCTCGACCCCGCGTGTTACTAAGCGCCCACCACTTTATTTATTATTTTATTCAATTTCATGATTATCTCTTCAGTTTATATCCAAATTAAATTCTGAAAAAATACCAAAAAATTAGAGAAAATCCCCCAACACGTTCCGAAACTCACGAGCACCGCGTATACATTTCACTTGACTCTATTTTTCGCCTCGAAATAGTGTATAATACGTCAAATAGACACACAACACACAAAAATAATATTAAAATTTATGATCTCCGATCCGTAACACGTGGGTCCCACCTCGCATACCTAAATCCCAAATTAAATCCGAAAATACTTAATTAGCCTCCTAATCAAGTTTATAAAATTCCCGAATGTCACATTTTGTTGGATTATTAAGTTAGGCTTACCTAAAGGTAGGGGAGGTGTGTCTTTTGGTAAGAAGGAGTTTGAGCTTTTAGATAAGACTAAGTGCTAGCTAAACATCTGAATCAAACACCAATCTTAAACTTATGACTCGTTTGGTTCGTTTTTGCTAACTTACAGTGTTAGTATGGAGTTTTCTCCTAGTAGTTAATATTTTCATGTTTGGTTCAACTTTACACTTGCAGAGAAGTTTCAAATTTTTAAACAATAAATTATATGAATTGATATAAATAGCCTTCAAACAAGAGAGAGATAGGGTAATAAAATGGTCATTAATGAGGGATAATTATGTCAATAACTCTTAGGAGATAACTCCCTAGGAAGTGGCGAGAAGATATCTCTCACCGCAGGGTGTAAGTTAGGAGATAAGTTGCAGGCAAGTTGGGCAACCAAACAAGATTATTTCATAACTACCTGTAAGTTATCTATCGGGAGATAATTTCACCCCTAACCAAATAAGGCCTTTAGCCAAGTCTTAGCTATGCTAACACTTGAAGCAAATGGGCCCTAAAAGTGCATTGTTACTATAACTGGATCTTTGGTAGCTACATTTGATTTCTCTTGAGTTATGGGGTTGAGACACATGATTAACTCTTATAATATTAGTGAAACCAAAGTAAGAAAGATGTATCTAAGAACATCTCTAGTGGTAATGATGATTTAGACCATGGATTGTCCACGCCTCGAGATGACTTGGAGAGTATGTCTATCCTATGTGACACTAGATAAACATTTACCTCTTAAAATGATCTCCAATGATAATGTTGATTTAGACCATGGATTGATGAGTTGACACTTTTATTTTCAATTTTCATAATATTAATAAAGCTTGAAAAAATAAAAAAAAACTTTAAAAAAATTAATAATGCTTACGTGATAGTTTATCATAATGTTTATTAGATGGTAGATACTTTTCACTTTAATTTCATGCCACATAAGATGGACATTATGAATCCATGATTCCATGGAACATTTTTGAATTGAATGTGAATTGTACCGAGATACATTTTCACTCTAAGCCATGGTCGATGCTCTAAACAAATTACAAGTTGAAGAAGGTGCAATATTTCCCATATAACGTCGGCAGCGATCGCTTCGCGGCGAAGCACCATTTTCGATTCTCCACAAATTAAAGCGCCAAACGAGCCTTCGTTACAAATAACAAACCAGATCTCTAGAGAGAGAGAGAAGAAATCGTCAATGGCGTTGCAGTGGTTGATACTGTCGTACGTGGTGGCAGCCGAGGCGGCAATCGCGATCCTCCTGACCCTCCCATCACCGAAGCTCATCAAATCCAGAATCGTCGCTTTGGTTTCCCTAATCCTTCAACCGGCCGCCGGGGTCATCCCCTTCGCTGGATTCCAGCTCCTAGGTGCATTTCTCTCCTATTTCTCTCCATTTCTAGGGTTAGGGTTTCTCATTGTTTCGTCTTTATAGCTGCTGCTGCTGCTAATGATGGTCCTTTGTTTCAGATCTTTACTGGAAGAACGAGCATCGGTTGATGTGTACTGGCGAGGTCTGCACGGCTGCCGAGCGAGACCGATACGAGAAATCTGTGAGTCGTAAATTAGGTCTTTGTCTGAAGAAATGCACAGTCTGGTATATAGTGAAAAATTAGTACTGCAGAGATCTTGTTATTTTGATGGAATTGATTGCTTGTGCTGCTTTATTGTTATGATTGTAATTGTATGCCTCAAATGCTAATGATTTGTTTGTGCCGTTTGGGGGAAATTGTCGAAGAGGCTCTTGAATTGTCTGGTTGTTCGTCCTTTTCTCTAGATAGTGGTTCTTCGAGGGTCGAATGTTGCTAGGATTGTCTAAATCTTAGAGCTTTTGAACTTCAAAAGATCAATTTAGTGAAAGTAGTTAAGATAATCGTAGTTGATTAAGATCAATTAAAGTGAAAGTAGTTAAGTGAAAGAGTCAATTTCACAAATGTTAGGTGTCGGTGTATTGTTTTCTTAATTCTTATTTGCTAGTTTGTATGCTTTATTGTGTTTGGTCTTAATTCAACTTATTATGACCTTGCTGTTCTAATGAATTAAGATACTTGCCTTGTTACAATAAGTTACAACTTTACAATACAATATTGCCATAGATGCTGGATGTACTAGTATATCTATTATCTACAATGTGCCATATACCAATGTGCCATATATGTTAATAGAAAGTTATAACAGAATTTATGTTTCCTTGTCTTTTCTCATGTCATTGTTTGTTTCGTTCTGGCTGATGTATGGAGGAGGATGGACAAACTTATCCGGTTATTGTTGATGCAATTTGATTACAAATCATTGATTCCTGAAAGAATCCTTACATATTTGGCAAGTATATTTCTTTTAAAATTATTCAAAAATAATATTTTCTGAACACTTGAAAAAACTCATTGAATCGAAAAGGTTCCTGAAAGATATTGGCATCATTAACCTCCACAAGGAGCCACGGCTTAGTACCAAAAACTGTCCTACTTCTTGAGACCACTAATATTAAGTACATCAGCATATGAGATGGGGTTTCCTTGATGGAGAAAAAAAGAACTGTATTGATGACCAATTGGAGCTTTTGCAAAGCGTATCATTCACCGTATAGAAAATTTCACGTTGTGTTCTTGGTAAATGGCTTTGACATTGTTGAGTTATGAAATCCTTTCAACGAGGGGTTATCGCACGAAAGAAAAAGCAGAATCTTAATAATAGAAAATTCAGACAATGAGTGAGGAAGATGAAGGCGTAAAAAGGGAAGTAAAAAGGGAAGAAAGATAGCTCAAAAGAAATGAAATCTGGAAGATAATCTTAAGGTAGAGAAAGCAAAATGGAGAAGAATAGTATAAGTTTGGATCTGAGACTAAAAACTTATGTTGGGAGTTTAATAAAAGTTTAATCCATCTTCATAACTAAACCTCTCTTAACATAAAAAAAAATCTCTCTTTATAAAATAAAAAACTATATAGTTGGCTAGTCAAATAAAAGGATATAAACTAAAAAAAAAAAAGAAACAATTTCAGAAGGAAGCTCATTGAAAATGTGAAAACTAATTAATAAGCCTTCTAAATATACATATTTTTCTTCTAAAGTTCTACATATATTTGCAATATGAGCTTAATAGCTTATAAATTATAATAGTGTTAACAAGTTTGAAACTTAGGCCAACCATTGAGAAAGGAAGGATATTCATAATAAAAGCATTGTACTTTTTGTTTTCAAAACAGACAGTTGAGATGAAGGCATTGAGACGCTCGGAAGCCTTAGAAAGCATGATGAAGTAAATAACTCAATGTATATGATTTCCATTGTTGATAGAAATATTGCAAGGGAGATTTATCTGAGTTTGATGACTCTTAATGATTGTAAACAAGAAAAAGTGAATGTCATTTGCTGCAGACAGACACATCAGAGGAAGAATTGAGGTCGTTAGTGATGCAAACATCTATTAGGAATCTTAGGCTATGAGCTTTCTTAGATTAGATCTTTATACAATAAGTATTATTTTTAGGGTAGTAGACTTGCTACATATTTTCATGTGAAAGTTGGTAAAGTTTAACACGTGACACATTTTCATTGTGCATTGTTACTTAGTAATTACTACATCCAAAATTATGCCACTTCTTTAATATCATTGAGTCTCAAAGAAAGAGTGCGAACGGCATAATTTTAGGTGGGATGCTTAACACGAGGTTTAATAGAAATGTACCACGTGTTAAATTTTACCAACTTTGACATTAAAACTGCAGCAAATCAAACCCTATGTTTAGAAGATATTGCCTTCAAATCTTTATATGACTTTTAAAGGATAAAGTTTCTTATAAGCCGTAATAATGATATGTTTTAGTGTGAATTTTGTGTGTTTTTAGTTATTTTAGTCTCCAATAGACCAATTACTAATTTGGATTTTATTCAAAAAGTGTATAGAACCAAATCTCACCCTTAACCATGGGATTTGGATGGATTTTTTGATTAAGTCCGTCCAAAAACATCAAATTCCATGAAATCCATTATTTTAAAAATCCATGGATTTGCCAAATTGAATACATCCCACGGTTGTAGTGTTTGAACGTGCGGTGTGCGGGCGACCATGCATGCATGAAAATATGTATAAATGATATGAATGATGTCACTTATCCATAGAAGATTTGACGTGCGTGAAAGAAGCATAGACAAAATGACGTGTTTGAGTGAAATGACTTTGTTTGGTCGAGATATAATCCTATATGAGGCAGCTCAGGAAAGATAAAAAGTGTAGGTGATGAGAAGTGTGTTAGGTCAGCCTCGATGAGCGTGCATGAAGAGCTATGAAGCACCACATTCGAGCAAAACTAGAAAGATACACGAGCACAACAAATCTTCTTTAGATAAATACATGATGTCACCTATGACATCATTCATGCATGCTATCTATGCATATTTTCATGCATGCATGGTGGGAGCGGCTTACATACAGTAGCAAAATTTGCAATTTCTACAATATGCCTTCAAATGTCCTCCACGTGTCCACATTTTGGAGAAAAAAAAGACATTGCAAATTGTCCTTTTTATTTCCAGTTTTACCTCCTCAACATCCCCCCACACTTAAATCACCAACTAAATATCAACGATTAACGTGTTTTAATATAAAAGGAGGCCCATGCTTTCTTATTTGGCAAATGCTACAATGACACTCCAAGTCACACTGCATGACATAACAACAGATCTCGCGTGAAAATAAGTGTCACTTTGGGATGTGCACACATATTTTTCGGTGCATAACGCACATGGTATGTATCCCGAGGTGCGTACAAACAACTTCTAAGGCCGATGTGACTTTGACATCACCAATCTCACACCCTCAAGTCACATTGGTCATTAAAAGCTATGCGTACGCATCTTGGGATATACACCATGCGTGTTATACACCATTTAATGTGTGTGCACACCTTAAAGTCACATTCATTTTCACGCGAGATCTGCATGTTTCGTTACTCGGTATGAATTAGAGTGTGACTTTGGGGTTTGATTGTAGCATTTTCTTATTTATAAAAGAAATAAAAAAGAGTCGTTTCGGAAATTTGGTGATTTAAGTGTGTAAGGGGTGTTGAGGGGGTAAAGTTGGAAATAAAGAAGATAGTTTGCAATGCTTTTTTTTTTTTTTCAAAATGTCGACACGTGGAGGATATTTGAAGGCATAGTAAGCACGTGCACCACACGTGGAGGACATTTTTCTTCAAAATGTCGACACTTGTAAATAAAGAAGGTAGTT
The DNA here is from genome assembly GCA_039657325.1 of Stephania cephalantha. Lineage (NCBI taxonomy): Eukaryota > Viridiplantae > Streptophyta > Magnoliopsida > Ranunculales > Menispermaceae > Stephania > Stephania cephalantha. Next base: position 6,842,841 of record CM077573.1, on the reverse strand, counting down.
TGCAAATTTTGCTACTGTATGTAAGCTGCTTATATGCATGGTAAGCACGCGCACCACAAGTGTAAACACCACAACCGTTTCCTTCCATATTAATCTTGCCTAGTGATGCATGTCATTGTGTTTTTCTAGATAACTCAACACCTGACATGAATGATGGCCCAATTTGCTTGCGAAAGCACCCAAATTGCACCAATCGCCTTTAAAGCATTGAAAAATACAAATAAGATGGAATAAATTTGTAATTGGAGACTACATTAACTAAAGCACACAAAATGCTCACTAAAACCTACCATTATTAAGGGCTTATCAAGTACCTCTAAGCTTAGGACTTTACACGTCCCAAGTAAAGGTGTAAATGATAATACAAAAACAAACTTGACTCCTAAACACTCTTACAAACCTACACTAAACTAGTTCTAAGTCCAATTCAAAGTTTGTGGAGTGGCTTTGTTTTACACATTGCCAAATTGATAAGTCACTCAAGAAATTTCAGAGTTATGATTTGTCTAGAACCGCAGTCCAATCACAATTTAAATCACACTTTCAAGACCCGGACTCGATCAAAACTAAGGCTATCAACTACTTATGAGTTTTCTTGGCTTATGCACTCAAGCACGCAAGTTTACAATCTATAAAGGCATTAATATGAAGGATATCATAGGCGAGTGTACAACCACACTCTCGACTAATGTAGACCTAACACTTGTAAAGGTCAATAGGACTTTGTATGTGTTGTAACTTGGCTGGGGTATGGTTCCAAGGAAAAGGATAAATAAAGGATGCAAAAATGTTGGAAAAACTAAACACAACCTCGCTATAAGCATTTAGAGCTATAAACACGGAGTTTACAAAAAAAATTGATTTCACTCAATATCATGTTCCTCACCTTTTTACCACCACCAACTTCTTTTCACTCTGTTTTATGAAATTTTCTTTTAATTCAGAGTTGGTGGGACTTTTTCTCTCAAACTAACACCCCCAAACTTGAGGTTTTATATGATTGACTCCTATTAGCTCTTTCTAGTTGATGTCAAGTTGCGGTGATGAATGACCTCCAATACTCAAAGGGACACACATCAGGAAAATGATGGCAACCACTAAAAATATCACAAGCTTTGATAGGTTCTTGTTGCACATTATAGGGCCAACTAGAGAAACAGTTTGAAGAGGCAGCCATAGTGGAGTTACCTACAAACATGGTAGAGACATGGATCTAGAAACACAAAAAATAAAAAGTAAGAATTAAAAAAAAAAAAAAAAAAAAGAAAAGAAAACCAAAGAAAGAAAAAACCAATCCCCGACAATGGCATAAAAAATTGACGCACCCCGAATGTGTCATTTTTATGTGCTGGAGGTGCCTATTTGGAATCTATGAACATAAGGATTATTAATTAGGTTTGATCAACAGTGAGGGAACGAAAGTTATTAGTTCTTCTCCCTACATCCACTTCATATTGAAGCCTAAGTGATCCTTCTTACTTTTTGTTTTCTCTTCGATTTTTTGCCCTTCCTATCTTCCTGTTCGTTTCATTTGCATGTATTCCTATCTTTTATCCTGTCTACTTCTACTTTGTTGTCATATTTCCACGCCTTTATTAGGTGCACACATCATTATTGTGTTCTCTTTGTTTGATTACCATCTATGGGTACTTCACATCGAATAGTTTAAATGCAGAATTTGCTTAGATTGGAATCACTACGCTTTCCTTTTTTGGGATTGGTTAAGTCTTAAATAGTAATTGTAGTGGCAAAACAGTTTCGATGTTGGAGTAATTTATTTTCCTTCTCCCTCCATTCACTTTTCTCTTCAATTTCTTGTATCTTTGAATCATTGAATATTGTATAACAAGTCTATTTTAGTCAGGTCTTTTTTTCTTTTTTTTTTTTTTTTTAATCACGAATTCCTCAATATAACTTCAGAAGTAGCATTTCTATTTTAGTATAGTGCATATGAACAAAATTGTTTTATGGTTCCCGCAGAGTAACTCTTGTTGCTGGGAATAGTAGAGTTTTGTTATGAGCAACCAGTTTCTTAAAGTTGTGCAGCTTCCTTTCGGTTTTCTGACACTATTTGAATTGAATTATTCATTGTATTTAATCAACAAAAACTTTGTGATCCTGTGTCATTGGCTTCTGCATGGGTTGCAATCTATGATGTGGCAATTTTTTATTAGCTTGGTACCCAATAGTATTTTTACATAGTGCAAACATAGTAACATACCATTGCTTGAGTAGAGCATCCAAACGCATCGATTAAGTATCCGTCATAGGACAAGAAATTGGTGTTCAGCTCTCTTTGTGTTTCAATTTTGTACCATACCCATTTTCCTGTGTTCATATGCGATTAGTCGTGCAATGCAGATATACAAAGCTCAAAGGAATGCTATTCTTTGTGTTGCTGCATGCCTCCTTTACTGGTATGTATCAAAGAAATAACTTTCAAAAAACCATCTTATTTTCTGTAAATGTTGGTATCATTTTCATGTAATATCTCTGTCTTAAATTTATCTGCTGGTACAGGTGCGTATATCGTGTTTCTAAGTACTACAAAGAGATTCAGAACTTGGAAGAAATTGAGAAGAGGTACAAGGATCAGTAGCTTTCCATGTTAAAAACTCCTTTGACGTGACATTCATTTGCATCTCGAATTCATGAGCTTTTCTGGGCGATCTGTTTGTCTTTTGTTGAAAACTTTGGCGACAGGATTAGTGATGCTAGTGAAATATCCTAGTTAATTTGAATACTGCCTTTTGTTAAGAATTGTCTATGATAGATTTGTTGAGATATATATCGGGATAGAATGTTACGTTCTAGTGCTAGACCAATCTTCTGCTTATGTTTGTAATTCTAATTATGCTTTCTAGGACATGTTGTGTCGCCGCATGCGAAGAATAAAATTTGTTAATGTTTTCCCATAGAGTTGTGATGTTGGTGATAAATTTGAGTTCATGCTATGAACTTGTGAATAATCATCCCAACAACAACAACAACAACAACAACAACATGGCCTCAGTCCCAAATTAACTGGGGTCGGCTACATGGATCAAACTTTTTTATTGTGCTCGATTAAGTGCAATTGATGGTGAGCTTTTCAAACCATTCAAATCCCACATAATTAATGCATCCCATGTTAACTTTGGTCCGCTTTACCTCGTCGAATTTCTACAGTTTATATTGAGTCAAGTTTTCTAGTTGGGGCATTTGTAGGCCGTCTTTGCAGGTGACCAAACCGCCGCAACAACCCTTCCCTAATCTTTGTATCAATTGATGTTACTCCTACTTGTCTTTGAATTTTTATATTTCTTATTCTATCTTTACGAGTTTTACCACACATCTACCTAAGCATCCTCATTTCTGCTACGTTCATTTTATGTAATTGTTGTTACTTTACCGCCCAACATTCACTTCCATAGAGCATAGCCGGCCTAATTGCGATCCTATAAAATTTTCCTTTTAACTTAGTATGAACATTATGATCACAAATCACCCCTGTTGCACTCCGCTATTTCTTCCATCCAGCTTGAATTCTATGTGTGACATCATTCTCAATGTTACCATCATTTTGTATGATTGATCATAGGTATCTAAAGTGGTTTACCTTAGGAACTTTTACTTCCCCTAATTTTATCACTCCATCATCTCGATGTCTAGTGTTTATAAACTCACAGTGCATGTATTCGGTTTTCGTCCTACTCAACTTAAAGCCTTTAGATTCTAATGTATTCTTCCAGAGTTCTAATTTTCTAATCACTCCATCTTTAGTTTCATCCACTAAGACAATATTATCTGCAAATAGCATACACCATGGTATATCATCTTGAATATGTCTAGTTAGTTCATCCATAACTAAAGTAAATAGATATGAGCTTAAAATCGATCCTTGATGTAGTCCTATCGTAATGAGAAATTCTTTTGTAGCTCCTCCAAATGTCTTTATACTCGTTACTACTCCATAATACATATCCTTAATAGTGTCTATGTATCTAGCATGCACTCTTTTTCTTTCTAGAACCCACCGAAGAACATCTCTAGGGACCCTATCATATGCTTTTTTTAAATCTACAAATACCATATGAAGATCTTTTTTCTTTTCTCTATATTTTTCTAACAATCGTCTTACAAGGAAAATCCTCCATAGTTGACCTCCCAGGCATGAAACCAAATTGGTTATCCGATATTGTTGTTTCTCTCCTTAGCCTATTGTCAATTATCCTCTCTCAAAGTTTCATAGTGTGACTCATAAGTTTAATTCCTCGGTAGTTTGAGCAACTTTGAATGTCTCATTTGTTTTTGAAGATTGACACAAGCGTGCTTCTTCTCCAATCCATTGGCATCCGTTTTGATTTTAAAATTTTATTGAAAAATTTTGTTAACCAAGTCAATCCAATTTCTTCTAAGCATTTTCAAACCTCTATGGGTATTTCATCTAGGCCACATGCTTTCCCTATTTTCATTCTTTTCAATGCCTCTTTAACTTCTACAATTCTAATATTGCGTGTATAATTTACATTTCTTTCTTGGTGTGGGTTTTCATCTATGATATTATCAACTTGACCATCATTAAATAAACTATCGAAGTAACTTCTCCATCTCTCCTTAATATCCTCCTCGCGTTAAAACATTTTGATTTTCGTCCTTAATACATTTTACATGGCTTAAGTCTTGTTTTTTTTATCTCTTAATTTGGCTAGCCTATATATATATTTCGCCATCTCTATTACCTAACCTTGTATATAGATCTTCCATGAAATTTGTTTTAGCTTGACTAACTACTTTTTTAGCTTGTTTTCTAGCTTCTCTATATTGATTGTACAAATCTTCATTTTGACACTTAAGTATTTTCCTATACATCTCTCTTTTACTCTTAATTGCTCGTTGAACATCCTCGTTCCACCACCATGTTTCCTTCTTTGGTGGTTCCAAGCCTTTAGATATACTTAATACGTTTGATCTCACTCTCCTTCGCAACTACTCATTTCTAGCCACATTGTATTAGCATTTAAGTTAAGATTCCAAACATTTTCCTTTAATATTTTTTCTCTAAACTCTACTTGTTTACTATGTTTTAGGTTCCACCACTTTATTCTAGGGTCGCTAACTTTTTTATTCATATTATGTCGTCGTGTTAGCTTAATATCAAGTACTACTAACTTATGTTGGGTAGTAAGTGCTTCACCAGGTATTACTTTGCAGTCTTTACATATTTTTCTATCTATTTTTCTTGTTAAAAGAAAATCTATTTGATTCTTGTTATGACCACTACTAAAAGTAATTGTATGCGACTCCTTCTTCCTAAAACTAGTATTTGCTAAGACAAGATCGTTTGCTGAAACAAATTCTAAGATTGATTCTTACCATAACCAAAACCTCCATGAACTCTCTCAAACCCATAGTTACTTGCCCCGACATGCCCATTTAAATCTCCTCCAATAAAAACCTTTTCATCTAATGGTATACTTTGCATAAATCCATCCATATCGTCCCAAAACTTGCGTTTGATGCTCTCGCTTAATCCTACTTGTGGTGCATATGAGCTAAGTATGTTAATTTTTTCATCTCCAATAATTAATTTAACTAGAATCAATCTATCCCCCATTTTTTAACCTCTACAACCTTATCCTTATAATCATTATCCACTACAATTCCTACTCCATTGCATTTTCTATCTATACTAGTGTACCACAATTTAAACCCTGTGCTTCCTATTTCTCTACTCTTTTCTCCTACCCATTTTGTCTCTTGGAGGGAAGCAATATCGACTCTCCTTCTAATCATGGTATCTACTAGTTCTATTGAATTCCCCGTAAGTGTTCATATGTTCCATGTTCCTAAACGAATTTTTTCTCCCCTTTGTATTTGTTTTCCTTTTCTATTTCTATTTCGTCTAAAAGATCTAGTGTCCGTATTTATGATTTTGTTTTTGTTTTCGTGTTTGTTTTGAACTAGCTTCTTTACCTACACCCGTCCTTTGTGTGGGAACCCTTGCTCATTTTTCTTCACATCCAGGCGACGATGTGAAGGGACTAGCTTCTTTACCCACATACGTCCTATGTGTGAGAACCCTTGCTCATTTTTCTTCACACCCAGGCGGCGATGTGAAACACACCCTACACCCGGCTCCATGCAGCGCGTCGCTAGGTGGGAACGCCCCAACGTTTATATATGTTTGATCCATTTCATGAAAAGTGACAAAAGTTTTACGCTGGCTGTCAACTTATCGCAACCCGAGCTTGGGGCATCCCTCACCACTTTTCGGGTATGAAAAATGAGTTTGAGACCTCCCTTACCCATTTTTCGGTATGAAAAAATGGGCGTCAGAGTCCTCCTTTATCCGGACTTGGGACCGGCTATGTAGCGCACATAGTGTACAACATAGGATACTAAACAAGTAAGCGTGTTTGAAGACATGGCCATTTAAATGTAGTAATCCGATATTGACTTTTCCAATGGCGACCTCTTGTATGAAATAAGGATGAAATCGTCAAACTTTGTTCAAATCTAATGTATGAAACGTATTTATGGGCCTAAAAGAATAAGGAATTCGAATTAAATAAAAGAAATACTGTTTGTTGAAACTTTTATTAAGTATAAGCATATTTGACATAGTAGGAAACAAGTTTGAACAAAACAATCAATAGCAATAGAACAATTATGCTAACTGCATCTATTTTGAGATTTGCTGTTTACTCTGTATAACAAGTTCAAATTTTTATATGAAAGTATTGCAACAATGCATCTAGTTAATCGTCCCATGCTATGAAAGCAATTGATCAACTAAATTGTCAAGATGGTTTTGGCAAAAATAAGGGCTTTAAAGGCACATAATATATACATATTGCTAGTTAAGAGGGGGAGGGAGGGAGTTTGACCAAGGATAACTAGTTAAGAGGGGGAGGGAGGGAGTTTGACTAAGGATAAAGATCGGTTGACCAACTTTGATGTGAGATAGGTGCACCTACTAGGTGGATGCCATCCGATGGAAGTGTGATGCACATCTCAAGGTGCATCATGCAGCACCCACCTGGTAGGTGCACCTATCTCGGTGCCCAAAGTGTCATAGGAGTTGGGAGCTTCATCTAAAAAGAGTTCCAAATTATATGAATAAGTTGTGTTGTAAACCGTGGTTCTTCAAAAGTTTGACAGGCAAGTGAGGCATGCCTAATGCCCAAATAAATTGCGTTCATCCACACGGTAGACATTTAAGAGTTAGTAATTACATATACATTTCTCGACAAGTAAATCTCACATATGTGTGGATATGGAATGATGATTAGTAGTATTGTTGGGATTTTTGCTTGATTAATATAATTAAGGAAAATAATTAACAAAAAAACATATCTTTCGAAATAATTCCCAATATAACACATTTAGTGCCACGTCAGCGCCATGTCAGCGCCAAGGTGTCCAGGAAACACAATGCATAAGGAAGTCGTGACCCTGGGTCACGACTTCTTTAGAAGAGGAAGTCGTGACCCTGGGTCACGACTTCTTTAGAAGAGGAAGTCGTGACCCTGGGTCACGACTTCTATACAAAAGGAAGTCGTGACCCAGGGTCACGACTTCCAAGCTGGTATATAAACCCCAAAAACCTCGTCCCTGTTTGCATTTCTTCCCCATTTGGTCGCCTCTGCGTCACCGAGATCTGTGATCCCACCGTCCCCGCCGCGTCCCTCCTCCTCTGCTCCCCTAGCCCCGTCCCTGCTGGCGTCCCCTCGCCTCCCTGCCGCCGTCCTCTGCCTAGTGTAGCTCGCACCTCCACCGTCCTCGCAGTCTCGTTGACCGCATGTCCCTCGCCTCCACCGTCCCCGCCGGCGTCCCCTCGCTTCCGGCGTCCTCTCGCCTCCTCCGCCCCCTGCGTCCCCTCCCTCCACTCCTCCTGCTGTCCCCGCTCTCCCCTCCACCGCCTCGCAGTCTCGTCTCTTCGCTCCCTGCCTCCCTCCCACCGTCCCGCCGCGGCGCCCGCCTCTCCCTCGCCTCGCCCCTCCACTGCCTCCTGCCTCCACCTCCACTGCCTCCCTCGCCTCCACCTGTCCCTACCGCGTCGTCCGTCGCAGAGCCCTCGTAGGTCCCTCGCCGATCACAACTCAATTTCCCGCCGGTACATTTTATTTTTTAGTTTCATGCTTGTGATAATTGGGCAATGGTAACAAATTATAATCATGATTGTAAATAGTGGCTATGGAAGAGTAAAGAGGATAGTTATTGCTTATGTATGATAGTTGATATTCTGCCATTTTCATATGAAAATCTGAAATAGTTCATGATTCATAATAGAACTTATTAAACAATGATAATGTAAATTGAAAGTAAATCTGCAATAAATAAGAAAACTGTGATGATTTGAAATAAGTTTTGGGGTGACTTTTAGGTATTAAGGATAGTTTTAGTTGGAATGTTAGGAATTGCGCAAGACGACATGTATAGCAGTTACATTTATGTTTGTGGCATATTCCGTGGTATTGACTGATATGGTATGGTTATGTATCTTTACTAATTTTCTTTCATCTTTTCTATCACCTTTCGATCTATTTCCATTAATTTTGTTTATGCACCTTCTTGTCATAATAGCCTATATATTAGTGTATTTATGCCCATGGTACGTTTTGTTACTACATGTATGTTCATGCATACTTTAGTTCACTTGTTATGACCATCTAGTTTAGTTTAGAGTCGCCTAAAACCTTGTTGAGTGCCTTTGGTTATGGAATAGTTAAAAATATAAACTTGAAAAAACTTATGTGTAAGTTGGAAAAAATTAAGTAAACTTTAAACGTTGAAAAAATGCATGTGTAAGTTGTCAAATTGGGCAATATAATTTCTTTGCTTAGGTCACAATGTGACATTAATGAATCCTAATATATTTCTCTAATCAAATTTGAATTGTTCCCATTAGTATATTTTTGTTTTTTACCTTCCAAGCAAATAGTGAAATTGATTACTTTGGGGATGGATCATTCTTTAAGAAATGCACTTGTATGAAATGGCGTTTTATGGCATTCCATGTTCTCATGTTCAAAATGTTGATATTGTTGCATTGATGCAATTCTATTGAGGAATACTACAGATTGGTGTGTACAAATCAATGTTATGTTTGCGAATTTTCAACCCATTCCTCACGAAGATTATTGGCCAAGCGCTAGACTTCCATACTCATTCTTGGGATCCATCTCGAAAGCGAGTAAAAAAAAGGTCGTCCTCAACAACGACGTTTGCGCGCGAGAGATGGATTGGAGAAGCAACCGAAACAGCCACGTCATATGCAACGAGAGAATGAATGGAGAGAAACCCCAACCACGCTGCGATGTAGTTTGTGTAAGCGGGATGGACACATAGACGTACTTGCTCTCGTCGTCGTCAAGAACAACAACCACCGAGTGCTTCATAGTGATAGGCTCATTCAAGCACTCGACATTTAGTTTAGCTAGCTAAGCCTCCCGACCGTTGAGGAGGTCATGCTTGTGACTAACATTTGATATATCTTCATGAGTAGTGTCAATGTAGTTGATGAATTATCTCCATAATTTTGATAAACATTTCCTACTTATTCATGTTGTCTTTATTGGTAGTTTGCTACTTCTCATGCTCCTTTAATATCTTTGATTTGGGATTGAAGCGCGATATGGATCCCGGCCCTATAGATGACTCGGTTTTGAGTTTGCAAGCTCTCCATGATCTACCCGAGTATGGAATGGACCTAGGTAGGACTTCTTGCCGATATGCATAATTTTATAGCATCGTGTATGTATTTTACATAATGTAACTTATATCTCGTATTTTCATAGGAGCCTGGTATATTGACTATCGGGCGTAATTCGAATTTGGCACACTACATCGGTTGGTCCAAATTGGATGAACGAATTGTCGAGCATCTTCACGCAAGGCTTTTATGGGACGGCGCGAGTAGGTTTCATCTCTATTGATTGGCATCTAATCACTGCCCTTGTAGAGAGGTGGAGACCAGAAACTCACACGTTCCATTTTCCTGTTGGCGAGATGACTATTACCCTTCAAGATGTACAAATCATCTTAGGGTTGCCCGTCGATGGATTACCTATCACCGGTCGTGTAGAGGAGATTACAATGCATTATGCTTGACACAACTGGGCTTTCCATTCCCCGAAAATAACAGATCGTGGCCGGATTCAAATTCGCCAACTGTCAAGATGGTTTCCAAACCTTCCACAGGATGCGATGATGTGGAAGTGCAACGCTATGCAAGAGCGTACATCCTACAACTTCTTGGAGACATGCGTTGGAGACCACAGGAACATCGATGCGTTGGAGACATGCAAGATGGTTTCCAAACCTTCCACATGCTCACATTTGGAAAGGTGGAGACATGCGTTGGAGACCACAGGGAACATCGATGCACGTGACAAAATAAGAGAAATGATTGACATGCAAGGACCGGATGAAGTAATAAATATACGAATCATTATCTCCAACAAGTGCTTATGTCAACATGTTGTTAATGACACCGTTTATGCAATTAATGTTGTTTTTTATGGCTACAGAACCGTATCCGGATAAGTGACACCATATTGTAGCGGTGGTCGAGCAATTTGGCGAACGAGGGCACCTTTGCTTTTCTTCTTGTGTTGTCGAACCGTACAATCTCATGAGTCATGCGACAATTCGGTATGAAACAAAGGATACCTCATTTACATAGCACAAGTATGGAATTACATAAGATTGACTTGAGAGGAAAACGGATAAGGATTGGAGTGCGAACATAGTGCTTATGTTTGCTTGTGGAACGAACGTGCTTCTAACATAGCAATCGATGAAATATTAGACGAGCCATTGACTTTTACGACCGTATATGCTATGGTATCGTCGCATTACACGACGATTCATGTCTCGTCGGGGAGCTATTGCTGAGGCATTGGTAAGTGCAATTTTTTTTTCCAGTCATGAATTTTCATATAGTTGTTTTCATTATACTTTCGCATACAAGTTCTTACATATTTTATATGTAGGCACATGGAATGACATCGATCCATCAGTTGACATTGGGTGATGACGTGTCGATTGCACGCATTAGAGATGTAGCTGCATCGACTTTGACTGCAGTACGAGCAGATTATCGCATGCATAATGTGCCCACATCATTTGAAGCTTATATCATACTTCTCATGATGATACGCGTTCGAGGCATGGCACTCCAGGTGTATACGTCATCGCACTCCTCCCAATGAGTTTGAGACTCCACATACTCCATCAGTTCCTCCCTGCATGGCATTCGAGGCTACGGAAGCCTTTCCATTTGACATAGCACCTACATCTTCGCGCCATTTCAATGCAACTCCAATAATGATGAATTTCTCTGAGAGTACAAGTACGCATGAAGGTGGAATGCGTGATATCGATGATATTCGAGAGAGAAGATGATCAAAATCCAACCGATATGGGGCGCGATCGAATGTCCCATTAGCGTTAAATCGTAATGTCCGAGTCGTAAAGCGAACACGTTGTGGGACTGGAAGTCATTATTTGGGGTCAGAATAGGACTTGTTTTTAACAATAATAAGACTTCTTTTTATTATTGCTTTGTAATCAATCAACTTGTAATATCTTCATTTGTACCTTTTCAAATTGCAAGTGCGTCATTTATAGCAATTCTTTTTGTAAATTTAAGGACCTCAAATGATTATAATTACTCAATGTTTGGTTTGTTTTTTTGCTATAATTGCAAGTCTTTGATTATTAGAGGTATGTAAGGACCTCAAAGTATTTTAATTACTCAATGTTTGGACTTTTGAAAACAACCTCCTAATTTTCATATTTGGGTTTGTTTCATCTGGTTGACGGATGGTTATCATTAGAACGATTAAAAGTTAGTCATTAAATTGAGGATTTGAGCTCGACAATTCGTTCATTTGGGTTTGTTTCATATGGTTTGTTTACCTGCTGTTATTTGGGTTTGTTTCATTTGGTTTTAAACACCTGCTGTTTTTTTTGTTGGTTGCCACTGCCACTTGTTTTTTTTTTCCCGAACTGAAGGAAATCGTGACTTGCAGTCACGATTTCCTGTGAAGGGAAGTCGTGACTGCAAGTCACGACTTCCACTATATGCAAAACGTGAGTGGAAATCACGCCTTTCACAAAACGTGATTTCCACTACGATTTCCCCTTGCACAAATCATTTCGTTTCCACATGGCGCGTGATGTGGCGACCTACGTGGCACTAAGTGTGTTATATTGGGAATTATTTCAGAAGATGTGTTTTTTTGTTAATTATTTCTCTTAATTATATTAATCAAGCAAAAACTCCAGTATTGTTGTAGGATCTTTAATCTAACGGTCATAAATGAAAACACTGCAAGATAGTGACTTCTCTAATCACTATAGTGGTAGCATCCCATGCATACATCTGTCTGTTATCTATTAGCTTTCTCTTAATATGGCGCGATTGTAGTAATTATCTTTTGTATGTGAAACAAAAAAAAAAAGTTGTCTTGTTTGGTTCATTTGGACAAGTTCTTGGGAAGTGTGATTTTTGGGGAAGTTCACTTCCGATATTTATGTGTTTGATTGATTTTCTTACTTGCCGACCCCAGTTAATTTGGGACTGAGGCTATGTTGTTGTTGTTGATTGATTTTTTTACTTGTTATAAAGTTAGATATTTTAAGACATTGAATCATTATGATTGACTATAGTATCTTTAAGAAACTTAAAGTAATTTATATTAATGTTACGAACCAGGTATGGGAATCCGCTGTAAGTAACAAAGGATGTCGTGTTATTAGCTTGGTACATGTAGTTTTTGTAATAAGTCTAAGTATCTCTTTGAGTACCGACCATTTTGACAATAACAGGGTAAGTATTGATGGAGCTAATATCCTAAATGATAAGGACTTCTTAAACAACTGAGGAGAAAAAGGCACAAAAGTTTGGCATGCATTTAGGTTAAAAGTAGCTGGGGCCCTATATAATCTGTATAATTTCAAATTTTCAATCTAGTTTTACAGTCCATTTCACATGTGATAATTTAAGTATTAATTAATTGGTGCAGAGCTAGAAAATATATTGAAGAAAAAGTGTTTCTAAAGAACAGGTATTTGCAAGCACTTGCACAGCTGCACAAGCTAATTGAATAGAATAATATCATGGAGTGAATGTTAATTGACCTTCTAAATAGCTCTCTAAATGTTAATCTACCTTCTTAATGTGGTATGGTTATAGTAATTATCTGATTTAGCATATTAGCTCAGAAAGTGGAGGCATTCTTGACCTAATTTCAGTTAAGTAGCAGAAGCTTCTAAAAGGTGAGGGAACTGTCTTTGCATTGAAAGTTGTTTTGAACACTAGGAAGATTTAGAGGGCCGGGGGCCCTCTACAGCAGGCTTTGGTCTACAAAGAAAAGTTTTCATGACACGCTTGTTTTTTCTATACACATAGCTTTGCTAGAAGACCAAAGATCAATGGACCACGCAAGTATTTCTTGTCCCCAGTCCTTAAGGGCTGTGTTGCAGTGGCAATGAGATGAATTTCATAACTCTATGTCTGGGATCATGGGTTGTAATTGTGCTAGTTACAGTATATACTTTTGGTTTCTCTCGAGTTATGGGGTTGGGTATTGGCATTTGCTTCATTATCTAGACTTGAAATTTAGACTATGCTTGAGGGAAAATGATCAATCATCCCATATGCCACTCTGATGCAACCAGTTTTGTTTTGTTGTTGTTGTTGTTTTTTTTTTTTTTTTTTTAGAAATCTTCTGATACGAAAAAATGACATGAGACTTGTGTCCATATGGAAAAAATGATTGACATGGGTGACCAAAACTTTCATGAACTTCAACTTTCAAATCCAATGTTAATTAATTAAGCAATAATGGTCAAGACCTTTCACTGTAACAATACTAAAGCGATATGAATTATAGTACTTGTTTTCATTATTGACAATTGGAAAATGAATTTAGTGGAAATGAGAATGCTTAGGTGGATTTGTGGTAAAATTCGTAAAAATATAATATAAAATACAGATATTTAAAGAAAAGTAGGAGTAACACTAATTAACACAATGATTAGCCGAGACTTCCAACAAGGGAACACAAACCAACTACAAAATTAAAAAAAAAATTAAAGAAAAGACCAACCCAGCTGTCGCACAGATCCATGCACAATCGTTGATGAAAGTGTATTGCAATAAATAAAGTGCAAAAAGATGTGATTAGAATTACCGCCGATCGAAAAGAATGATCCGCAGTGGTTCAAGATGAAAAATCATATTTACTGTAGAAATTAATTAATGCTAGTCAATGAAATGATCAATCCAAGACAAACCCCCTTGAACCTTTTTCCCCATTTAGTTAGGTTGGTTGATCCAAAGACCAAAATTAATTCTGAACAACTGAAATTCTCATAGAAGATCCGAACGTTGTTGCTTAGAATTGAATTTCAAAGAAAACGTGCGTCCTAACTCAGTGGCCTTGTCAAGTATAGCATATTTATTGGCCTTGTCAAGTATAGCATATTTATGTTCCATTGTTGTCAAGTATGTTAGAGTTCGAGTCATGCTGTTGCGAAAAAAGAAATTCGATTCGAATCACGTTATTAAGAGACCGGTGATTGTCAGGTGATAGCCTATTCATGTAGAGCTCCAAATATATAAATCGATTACAATTGCAATCATCTACACTCTCAATTAAAAGAAAAATGAAATAGCATTTAATTTAATTATATGCATGTAGTATAAGATCAATTAATTCCAACTGTACACACCACAAAAAATAATAATACTAAAACTAAACAATTATTCCCCCCCTCAATATTAATTTTTCTTTAAACAAATGAAATGAATCAAAATGGCCTCTTGAGATCCTTAAAATCCACAGAATCAATACACTCAGCTCTGCTCCTATGAAGATTCAAAATCTTCAACAACTCAGTGGCCTTGTCCTTTGTCTTCTCTCCACACCCAACTTGCAATAGCAACAACAGCTTCTGAAATGCCCCCACTTGAAGAACCTCCACAAAAACATCTCCATCAATACTCTTCCCATTCTTGCAAAGCCTCCAAAGTGCACTCACTGCAAACTCAGTTGCCAAGTCAGACACTCTCAACAACTTCTTAACCAAAACTGGTGCAGTCAAGGCATTCTTGTAAGCCAATTCAATGCCCTCCTCACACTTGATCATCTCATCAAACACTCCTAACCCCTTCTCACACACACTCTTATCCGAGTCCACGAGCATCTCGAGGATCAGCGCCACCATGCCCCTTTTTGCGAATCTCGATCTCAAGTCGTGTTTCGAGGACATCAAGTAGTAGATGGACATTAGAGAGGCCTTTGTTGATGTTGGGCAAATGGGGTTTTTTATGAGGTTGAACAATGGATCGATAAGTAGTTCTTCTAAGAATTCATTATTCATAATGGTGTTTATGTGTTGGGGGTCGGAGCAAAGCTCTTTGATGGCTAACGCCACGTTTCGTCGAGCCGGTATGTCGCCGCATTTGAGAAACCATGCCATGCAACGTAGGGAATGTTGTGAGGATGATAGGTAGGATTTTGAGAGGGAGTCTAATGGGAGCATCAATGAGAGCAAAGCAAGTATCTCCTCCAACACCAACTTTGAATTTTCGAGTAATGGCGACGAAGAAGAAAAAGAATTTGTCGCGAAAACATCAAAGGCGGCGGCAAGGACACCCGCGGCACCATTCCCCACCACACTTCTCTTGTTTCTTTCATTCTCCTTCATTGAGTTCTTCATCTTCCCCAACAATTCTCTGCACTCGTTATGATCACCTTGCCGAGCCGCCTCGGTGATGCCGGAGAGCATCTCGAGAACTACAACGGTGCTCAGCGGGATACGCGGAGTAGGGATCCTCTCTATACCATTAGACCTGTTGTCCACACACCAATCTTGAATCATCCTCCTAATGGTATGGTTAGGAATAAGCTCATCTTGACCAGTACTGCTACTTCTCAAGGGCTGGTTGGTAACCGGGCAGGTGCGGTTGGCAGCGTCAATCCACGCTTCTATGCTCTCTCGGTCGTAGGTTATCCCAGTGGACAATGTCACCGGGTCCTTCATCAGGTCAAGCGAGATCGGACACCGAAAATGAGCCGGTATGGAGAGTTCCACGTTCTCATTCCCCCCTAACGTGATCGTCTTCTTCTTCATCGCCCGCCTCATCGCCCTCTTCGTTCTCCATGTCGAGATCATTCTCAATTCAATCAATCAATCAACCCGATCCTTGCTAGCTAGCTTTTTAATACTATATGTACAATTTGTATGTGCTAACTATTTGATTACACAAGTAGTGATCAATGGTGGCCTTGGAGCTTATATATGTTTGAAGGGGTACACATAACTACAACAAGGTTGGTACTTTGTACTACTACGCGGTTCATACGAAAATATAAAAATAGAAATGTAGATCTAGAGAGAGAGAGAGAGAGAGAGAGATATGGTGTGATTGGGGAGGTGTTCAAGGGGGGTTTGAATATTGACCGTTGAAAGTTTGAATGTACAAAATTGGGAGGAAATGAAACGGTAAGAAGTTTTGAATTTTGTTGATGAAGTTGTTAGTTTAAATTTGAAGAAGAGAAACAAAATAGAGAGAGAAGGTTGACGAGTTGACCGGGGGGGGCGGTGTGTCATGCATCCATGGTCTATAGGGCGGTGGACTCGGTCACACGGTGCACCGGTCACCCTCTCAATCAAACATTTTTTTGGTACGAATGCTACAATATTTAGACACTCAAGATTGTACACGTATCTGTCCGAAAACCATGTGATGCACATCGAAAGATGCGAGTACACATCTCGAACATATTACACGGCCTTCAAAGAAGCGTGTAACTGGGTGTGCGTCCTTTTGTTCACTCTCTCTCTCTCTCTCTACATATTGGTCATGGTTTGATTTAATAATTTACAACACGTAATGTACGCGCATTTGAGGAGATGTTTTCTGGGATTTGACAAAAAAAAAAAAAAAGGGTGATGTTTTCTGGAATTGAATTTCTGGTTTGGTTTTTGAGTTGTTAATTGGTTTTTGAGATTTTCTAAGAAAGTTGTTTCAAGAATAGAGTTTTTCTTTAAATTAGCCCTGACTATTCTCATGAGAGTTATTCGGACGCCCCAATCTCACGACTCAAGAGAAACCAACGTAATAATTTAGAGTTGGATGACATGATTTGAGTCTTGTTTGATTTGTTTTTGCCAACTTACAGTGTAAGCGAAGTTAAGTCACAGTGAAAGATATATTTTCATGTTTCATTCAACTTTAAACTAATAGAGAAGTTGCAAATTTTTAAATAATAAAATATATGAATTGACATAAATATTCTTCAAACAAAAGAGATAGATGTGGGTAGTAAAAGGTAATTAATGAGGGGTAATTGTGTCCACAAACTCTTGAGAGATAACTCCCTTATGGGGTGGGGGAGATCTCTCACCCTTGAGTGTTCACCCTTGAGTGTGGGTTAGGAGATAACTTGGAGAGAATTTGGGTAACTAAACAAGACTAGTTCCAACTTCTCTCTAAGGCCATGTTTGGTATAAGGTGAAGATTGTTGGAACTTGGGAGAGTTTGAATAGAAAGCTCTTTAGTCCCATATTGCTCACTTACAAAGAGTATAAACTCTTTATATACATATACCCTCTCTTTAGCTTTGCTTTAGAGAAACTCAATGGATAGAGCCCAAGTGACATTGGGTAATAGGGTATACATATATAATATTTAATATTTAATGTCGAAGATAAGGCTTTGGTAATTTTTATTTTTAAACTTACATATTTTTTTTTTAATTTTGAAATTAATTATTGACGGTTAATTCCGTTATATTTATTAACAAGTGCAATTGTTGAATAATACCAACGTGTATTATTTTCAGATTTGGACAGTCACCTTAGTTTGAACCGGTACTTCAAGTTCTATTTAAGTAGAACTAAAACACTGAAAACTTCACTTGATTTTCGAAATACATAATATTTGAGAGAGAAACAAATCAGTTTCGACAGACTTTCAGAATTGGTGAACTTTGTTTCGGAAGGGCATCCGTTCTATCCTAGGGGTAGATCTATATGGGAAAATTCAAGCACTGAATTTAGAGAAATTTATGTCTTAGGACATTGTTTCTATGCAAGCCTCCGGTTAGATAATTTTATTTGTTTAATTTTGTTAGTATTTATTTGTATAGAAACAATGTCCTAAGCACAAAAGAAGAGAGATGACTTTGGAAGACTTGATTATGAGGCTTCGAGTTGAAGAAGACCATCGCAAGGGAGAAAAAGTTGAAGTACCTATCTTCGCTGCCAAGACAAATGTGGTTGAAGGAGAGTCTTCAAAATTCAAATTTCAGAAGAACAAAGGAAAGAAGTTTTCTGTGAAAGATTTTGACATTTTTGCACCTAAAGGCAAGCCCTTTAAGAAAGTTAACAACAATAGTTGGGTATGCGGAAAGCCTGGACATAAGGCTCATGAATGTCGTCACCGCAAAAATCAACCTGCTGGAAATTTTACTCAAAAGAATCAAGCCAATGTCACTACTACTGATGAAGACTTGGTTGATGTTATTTCTGAAGTCAATATGATTGGCAACGTTAAAGGTTGGTGGATTGACACGGGAGCCACTAGACACATTTGTGGCGACAAGGCGTTGTTTTCAACCTTTGAAGATAATACTAATGATGAAAAACTCTACATGGAGAATTCATCCACTTCAAGTGTCAAGGAAAAAGGAAAAGTGTTGCTGAAATTTATTTATGGGAAAACTCTTACTTTAGTAGATGTACTATATGTTCCTGAAATTAGAAAGAACCTAGTCTCAGGTACTCTCCTTACCTAAAGGAGATTCAAACTAGTGTTCGAATCTGATAAGTTTGTGTTATGTAAGGTTATTGACAATATAGGAAGAAGGTACTTAGTTGATGGAATGTTCAAACTAAATGTAATGGTTACTAATGCTATGAATAAAGTGAATGCTTCTATTTATATCGTGGATTCTTATGATGTTTGACATGCTAGATTAGGACATGTAAACAGTAGCTCTATAAATAGAATAGGTAATCTCGGTTTATTACCTAAATTCAATATTGATGTCAAGCATAAATGCCAAACTTGCACCGAATCTAATTTTGTTAGGCAAACCTTTAAAATAGTTCAATGAAGGTCAAATGAATTATTAGGATTAATTCATAGTGACCTTTGCGACTATTAATCAATTCCTACACGAGGTGGAAAAAATTACTACATCACTTTTATAGATGATTGTAGTAAATTTTGCTATGTCTATTTAATCAAAACTAAAGATGAAGCCTTTAATATGTTTAAGGCATATAAGGCAGAAGTTGAGAATCAATTAGACAAAAGGATTAAAGCAATAAAAACAGATAGAGGTGGAGAATATGAATCCTTTGAATTTGCTGAATTTTGTAGTGATCATGGAATTATACACCAAACTACGACACCATATACACCTCAACAACATGGTGTCACAGAGAAGAAAAACAGAACTTTTAAAGACATGATAAATTCTATGTTAAATAGTTCGGGACTTCCACACAACATATAGGGTGAGGCACTACTTACAACAAATTATATTCTAAATAGAACCCCAATTAAGAAGACGAATAAGTCTCCTAATGAATTATGGAAATGTAGAATTTCTACTTTTAAAATTTTAAAAGTGTGAGGTTGTTTAGCAAAGGTACAAGTTCCTATCACCAAGAGAACTAAATTGGGGCCTAAAACTATAGATTATGTATTTATTGGATTTGCTAACAATAATGCTGCATATAGATTTTTGGTAATTAATTCTGAGATTAGTGGTATCCATGTTAATACAATTATAGAATCTGCGGATGTGAAATTCTTTAAAGGAATTTTTCCTTATAAAGAAGAAAAATTAAGCTCATCAAACAAGAGAGTTCGAGATGAACCATCTACTTCTAATGTTCCAACATTAGATGAAGAACCAAGAAGGAAAAAGATCTAGAGTTCAAAAGAGTTTTGGAACATATTTTATAAGTTTATTGCCAGAAACTGAACCACAAACATATAAAGAAGCCATGACTTCTACTGAGGTTGTTTTATGGAAAGAAGCCATAAATAGTGAAATAGAATCTATTTTAATTAAACACACATTGGAGTTGATTGATTTACCTCTTAGTATTAAAACGATAGGTTATAAATGGATTTTTAAACGAAAATTGAAAGCCGATAGATCAATTGATAAATATAAAGCCCGTTTAGTGGCTAAAGGATTTCGACAAAAAGAGGGGTTGGATTATTTTGAAACTTATTCTCCAGTTTCAAGAATTACGTCTATTCGGATGCTAATTTCAATTGTTGCAATTTATAATATGGAAATACATCAAATGGATGTAAAAACAACATTTTTAAATGGAGAATTAGACGAAGAGATCTATATGTAACAACCCAAAGGATTTGTGGTCCAAGGTCAAGAGAACAAAGTCTGCAAACTTGTTAGGTCTCTATATGGACTTAAACAAGCACCAAAACAATGGCATGAGAAATTTGACCATTATGTGATTGCAAATGGATTTAAAACAAATGAATGTGACAAATGTGCTTACATCAAAGAAATGAAAAATTAATGTGTCATAGTATGTCTCAATGTTGATGATATGTTGATAATTGAGACTAATAAGGATATAATCATTTCAACTAAAAAGATGTTGAATTCTAATTTTGACATGAAAGTTAGGTCAAACAGATGTCATTTTGGGTATTCAAATGTAACGACCCGCTTTAATTAATCCCGATTAACTGACAAATTACAAATTAGGACCTTAAGCTCAGACCCATGTGGACGTCGCAGAAATGTCTAAGGCACGCTCAACGAGGTAAAAACTTGTTATTTTTGTGTGGCGCGTGCTTATTTATTTTATTATTATTTAATAATTTGCGTCACACTAATTAAAAAATGCACTTGGTCGCGTTGTGCGCATGTAGTGACGAGAGTGTACGACGTCGCGGTGTGCGCGTAACGCGGATGTATGGGGTAGTCCAGGATTTAGTTGTCACATCACACATCACATCACATCATCCATCAAATCACCTACTCACACCCATAGCTCATTTTCTCTCTCCTCTCTCATTTAAATAAAAAAATCTCTTCCTCCTCGTCTACCCGAACTCCCTATTATCTTATCTCCCTCATCTTTCTTCTTCCCTTCCAACTCCCCATCACTAAGCTCTCTACCACTCTCAACTTGGTCTCACATATCAAGCGACACTCTCTCCTCTCGGTGGCATTCGCGACGATCTTCAAATCGAGGTGAGTTTATTGATTTTGTAAATTTTTCATGGAGAAATTAATATTTTAATAGTGATGGTGCATTGTTGATGTTGATGTTGTTGGTGTTGAGGATGATGTTGTTGTTGTTGCTTTATATATATATATATATATATTTCGTCTCTCCAGAGACGAATGAAAGAGGGGGTAGGGGTAGCCATGTGGGCTGCGCTTGGCTGCCCAAGCCCAGCCCGGACCGGCCGGCCTGTCGAGTCGGCCTCGAAACCAGGGGGGCCGGGCCGAATCGAGCTGGCCCAGACTCGGTGCTCGATTGGGCTTAACCAGTCTGGTTCGGGCTCAACCCACCCCTAAATAAAATAAATTAATTAAAAATTAAATAAAATACGTTTTAAATAATAAAAAAATTGAAAAAAATAGTAAAAGTAGCTAGAAAATTTTGGAAAAATCTAGAAAAATCAGGAAAAATATAAAAAATGAGAAAAAGAAAGAAAAGTAGTTTTCAAGGATTTTCGGACGTTTGGCACCCCAGTAAAACTCGAAAAGTGTGCCAAAAATTAAACTTTTTGGAATAAAATTTTAAATTTTTGGTCACACATTATAAATTCACTTAATGTGACTCTAAAATAATTAAAGTGATATAATTGGACACTAGAGACTTAGAAGACCATAGTCGGGTGACGGGTGCCCATCTCGAGGCTTGAGTGAGACATTTTGGAGGGATATTTGCGATTGCTTGAGGTAAGTAAACCCACGACAAAATCAGCTTAGAATTTACTTATTTCTCTTGAAATTCACTTATTTCCCATTTACTTTTTGCCAGTTCGACTTGCATATTTACTCTATTCTCGCGTGTGTCTGTGTATGGTCGAAGGGACGGTATGACCCATTTTCTAGCTCTCTCATAGATGAAGATCTAATTGTTGAAACAGTGTCAGTCATACCTTATACTACATGTGCGATTTCTCTCCGCAAGTCAATGATATCGAGAGTGGGTTGACGCGAAGCTCGTCTCCGTCACAAAGTTCCTCTCATTTGAGGCATTGGGCGGAAGTTTACCTTCCGACCAACAGAGTTCCTCATTTCGACCGTGAAGAGGGGGCGTATATTTCCTCGCCACCAGGGCCTTCTCGGTTTATTATTTGCGCCCAAGGACTCGACAACTATACACCACACTCGCGTTCTATATTCTTGATTATCTCAACGACTTATATTTATGCTTTACATTCCCGTTCATTTATTTATATGCATGAATTGTAGCCGTTTTCTTGGATTTCTTGTAAATACTAATTGAATATCTCTGGGATTTACTCATTGGAACTTGTCATTTGTGGCAAGTTGCAGATCCTACAACGAGTTGGGGGAAGGCGATGCTTGGCGACTTCATCTGATCCAGAACGCCTCCACTAGCTTACTCATAGGCGTTTGTATTTATATATATATATATATATATACTATTTTTGGATCATTTTGGGAGATTTATTGCCTGATACATGTATATTGACACTTGTTATACCTTTTTGTCGCCTTTATCGATATACATGATATCCATTTGCCGGGTTTCCATCCCATAGGTTGTTAATCAATGCAAAACTCGTTTATATTATTTAATTGCATATTATTAAGACTTTCGCTATTGAAAATAACCTAAAAAGAATTAAAATAAACATATTAAGTTGTAAAACTTCTTAACTTAGTATATTTCGATTAAATAATCTTTTAAACAATGAAATTGACTAAGTCGAATTACAAGATGGCTAGTTCGCGGACAGTCATGGACATGTGTGCAAGTGACGTGGCATGGCCTTGTGAAATGTCCGTCGATGTGGCGGTGCCCGGTTTGCCTCGGAATTTGGGGCCGTCACAATTGGTATCAGAGCCTAGGTTCAGAGCGAACTTAGGGGAAAGTTTAATACAACCAAATAAAACTTAACAACAAACATTAGATGTGGAAACTCGAAGATCTTGACTTAGAATCTTAGTTGGGAAGCAAACTGAGTGGGTAGTGCTATGACTTATATATATGTATATACTGATTGTAATATTTATATACTAGTATTACGATGCTAACTTGCAGCACATTCGCGATTTGCAGATTCGACATGGATGGACAGCCAGTTCCTCATAGGATAAGGGGGCCAAACGAGCGGCTCGACACCCGCCGACTCGGATCAAATCTTGCGCGACACGGTCACACTTCACAGCTTGCAGCTCGAGGAGATCCTTCAATTGCTTAGAGCTTAGCAGCGGCCACACCGACACCTGCCACACTCGTTGACGCCACTACTGTAGAGCAGCCAGTAGTCTCCCCGACTGTTCAGGCGACCCCGCTCACGACTAATATTACTAAGATACTACCAGCAGTTACTACACCACCGACTACATAGGTCGTGGCATCGACACCGATTATGCCCCAAAATATTACATTTGAAACCTCCTTATCAGTTGAGGCGAAGCTGATTAAGGAATTCGTTCGTTTTTAGCCAGACTACTATTATGGAGGCGGAGACCCAGAGGTAGCTGGGAAGTGGGTCCTTTCGCACGAGAGACTTCATGGACTTTTAACGATTCACGACAACATATTAGCTAGAATTTCAGGGTTCATGCTCATGGGAGATGTTGTAGTATGGTGGGCCGCCCACAGAGAGCCGAGTACTTGGGTAGAGTTCAAGAAGGCTTTCTATGATCATTATATCTCGATCGAGGTTCAGCTGAGACTGATAGAGGAATTCTTGACGCTGAGGTAAGGTAACCGAACGGTGATGCAGTACATGGAGAGATTTAAATACTAGACGTAGCTAAGACCGAACAACTTCAGGTTCGCTAATTTATTCGAGGACTCCGGGCATCTGCTACGACATTCGCCTTCCTAGGCTGATACTCGATGGCAAAGTTGTAGTCCTTGAGAAACTCTAACCACCGTCGTTGTCTCATATTCAGATCTTTTTGAGTGAATAGATACTTCAAACTCTTATGATATGTATATAGTGTTAACCTCTCACCATAAAGGTAGTGTCTCCACACCTTCAGTGCAAATACGACCGCTGCAAGCTCCAGGTCATACACTGGATAGTTTCTCTCATGGGTCCTCATCATCCCAATCCGATGCCATAAGCATATGTGTGAATAGTCGACTCTTTGCTCGGCTCTAGCAACACTAACAACGGCGCAGAAGTCAACTTCTTTTTCAACTTTGTGAAGGATGCCTCACACTCTCTGGACCAATCGGAAACCACATCCTTCTTGGTCAATCTAGTCATCGGTGTTGCGATCATGGAGAAATACTGTACAAACCGCCGATCATATCCTGCCAATCCCAAGAAACTCTTGATGTCTGTCACATACTCTGGTGTAAGCTAATCGATGATAGCGTGAATCTTACTCAGGTCCACTGATATCCCTCTGTCGCTGATCACGTGTCCCAAGAAATTCATCTCGAAAAGCCAAAACTCACATTTACTGAACTTGGCATACAATATGTGCTCTCTCAGAGTCATCAATGTCTTTGAGGTGCTCTTTCAGAGTCATCAATGTCTCTCTGAGATGCCTGTCGTGGTCCTCATGAGTCCTGGAGTAAATTAAGATTTCATCGATGAAAACTATCACGAATCGATCCAAAAAGGGCCTTATAACTCGATGCATCAAATCCATAAATACAGCCAGCGCATTTGTCAGCCCAAACGGCATGACAATGAACTCAAATAACCCGTAACATGTGCTAAACATCATCTTGGGCATATCCTCCTCTCCGATCCCCAACTGATGATATCCTGATCTCAGATCAATCTTGGAGAAGAATTGTTCTCCGGCCAACTGGTCGAATAGGTCATCGATCCTGAGCAAGGGATATATATTCTTGACTCTCACCCGATTCAACTTTCGGTAGTCTATGCACATCCTCATGCTACCGTCCTTCTTCCTCACAAATAAGACTGGTGCTCCCTAGGGTGACATATTCGAGTGTATGAAACCCTTCTTCGATAAATCCTCTAGCTGAGCCTTCAACTCCTCGTGCTCTAGCCGTGACATACGGTAAGGTCTGTTTGTTATAGGTTGTGTGCATAACACTAACTCCATCATAAACTCTACCTGTCTAGATGGGGTAATCTAGGTAAATCCTCAGAAAAAACATCTGGGAACTCGCGTACTACTGGGACATCCTCAAGTTTAGCTACTAGTCTCTCGTCGGACTCTATTATCCATGTGAGGGTCTCCATCTCTTGTGTAGTCGCTAACCTACCTCTAGTGATCGGAAGTGATGTCGCGACTCCGGCAAAGGTGAACTCGGGAATCCCTGGTATCTGGAAAAAGTGACGGTCTTCCTAAAGCAGTCCAACTGAGCGTGGTATGCCGCCAACCAATCCTAGCTTAAGAGTATATCGAACTCTATGTACTCTAATATTCAGAGATCTATGGGTAACTGATGACCACCAACCTCGACTGGACAATCTCTACAAATTTGGTTAGGGTATATCTTATCCCCAACGGCCGTGTTTAGGATAGGTGGGTGCTAACGCGCTCATGTGTCAAACCCAACTCTCCTACCATCCGTCCCGAAATAAGTGATAATGTACTACCATAATCTATCAATGTACGCATAGGATGACCAAAAATAACCAACGTACCCTCGACGAGTTGCCAAGACGAGTTGTGATGGCACTGGCTCTCTGGTACACTCACTCTTGTAGTGCCCTTTAATTCTATCTACATCTAAAACATGTAACATGTTGCCTATGTCCGGAGCCCTGACCTTGCTGTCCACTAACCCTATGGCCCTGTCCCTGCAACTGCTAACTCCCGTCTCTGCCCCTCTGGCCCTAACCTTGAGTCTGTCTCTGCGATTGCTTTGGACTAGCATAATCTGTTGTGGTTGTGCAAGTACAACTGCATGAGCGCTGATCATCTGACCATCATCATGTCTATGACTCTTTCCCCTCTGATCTATCTGATCGCGGTTCCTCTTGCCTTTCTTGTTTGACCTCCCCTGGCCCTTGTGGCTATCCTGATGCACTGGAGTAGGGGCGACATCACTCCACATAAAAATGATTCGTGGGCCAACGCCCTCTCATAAACGTCATGTACTGCCCTGGTCTTTGTCGTCATAATCGCACCTCCAATCTCTGGTCAGGGGAGGACCAGACGGTGAGACAGTGGTTTGCTAGATGACCCACGAGTTTGGTTTACTCGAGGCAGCATCAACTATGAGTTTGTCAGAGGTTCCAGATACTGCAGAGGTACATATTTGTAGACAGATGAGAGTAGCGACAATATCTATCCCGCGCATTTTAGAGTGTCGAAGAGCCGATGTGATGTATCAAAGGTTCAAGGACATGACATAGAGTCCAGATTTTCCAGATTGGCGCGAGTTCGTTAAAGAGTGTTTGAGACACCGAGGTAGATTATGGATTCCGACAGTGTCAGAGTTACGCGATGTTATTCTTCAGGAGGCTCACAGATCCAGTTACACAGTGCATCCCGGTAGAACCAAAATGTACCATGATATGCAATGGTTATTTTGGTGGTCGAGGATAAAGCCAGATGTCAGCTAGTATGTGAGGAGTTGTGAGGTGTGTCAGCAGGTTAAGGTTGAGCACAAGAGGCCTGGAGGACTATTGCAGCCACTACCTATCCCACAGTGGAAATGAGAACACATCATTATGGAATTCGTTAGTGGGTTGGCGACGACCTTGCGCAAACACGATGCTATTTGGGTAGTCATGGATCGACTGACGAAATCAACGCACTTTATTCCAATTTCCATGAAATATAGCTTTCCACAACTGAGCACGCTCTTTGAGCGAAAAATTATCGACTGCACGCAGTGCCTGTATTTTTAGTATCAGACAGAGACAGTCAACTCACTTTGCAGCTTTAGCAGGCCATGTAGGAGCAGTATGATACTAGATTACAGCTCGACGCGGCTTTTCATCCGTAGACCGATGGACAGTCAGAGAGACTTATTCAGATACTTGAGGACATGCTCAAAGCTTGTGTTCTTCAGTTTGGAGGGTAATGGGAGGAGTTTTTGCCACCTTGTGAGTTTGCCTACAATAACAGCTATCAGGCCAATATTGGGATGCCACCATTTGAGGTGCTATTCGGGAGACCCAACAGATCACCAGCTTGCTGGGCAAAGCCTGAAGACGTAACTATCGTTGGGACTGAGATTGTTTTATATCACATAGAGAAAGTCAGGCTGATTCGTCAGAGTTTACAGGTTGCTCAAGATAGACAGAAGAAATACGCGAATAAGTACCGCGATGGGCTGAGTTATGAGGTGGATGATTGGGTCTACTTGAAGGTTTCTCCCTCAAGAGAAAGCTTGCACCGAGATTTATCGGGCCGTTTCAGATAGTTCGACGAGTTAGGGAGGTCGCTTATCAGTTGAGATTGTCGAGCCAGTTGGCGAGGGTTCATGATGTTTTTCACATTTCTATGCTGAGGCTGGCTAGATCAGGACCGAGACCGATGGTTGATATAACTAGGATCGAGGTCATACCGATGTGACATATGAGGATCACCCCATTGAGATAATGGATCGCAATGTACAAACTCTCAGGAGAAAGGAAATACCACTTGTACTCGTTCGGTGGCAATATCACAAGAACGAAGGCCTCACTTGGGAAAAAGAGCCTACCGTGCGGGAGCGATACCCCCACTTGTTCCAAGGTAAAGATTTAATTTAAATTTGAATTTCGGGACGAAATTCCTTTTAGTTGGGAAGATTGTAACGACCTACTTTAATTTATCCCAATTAACTGGCAAATTACAGATTATGACCTTTAAATCGACCTACTTGGACGTCGCGAAAATGTCTAGGGGACGCCTAACGAGGTAAAAACTTGTTATTTTTGTATGGCGTGTGCTTATTTATTTTATTATTATTTAATAATTCACGTCGCACTAGTTAAAAACTATACTTAGTCGCGTTGTGTGCGTGTAGTGACGAGAGTGTACGACGACGCGGTGTGCGCGTAACGCGGGTGTATGAGGTAGTCTAGGATTTAGTTGTCATATCACACATCACATCACATCATCCATCAAATCACCTAATCACACCCATACCTCATTTTCTCACTCCTATCTCATCTAAATAAAAAAAATCTCTTCCTCCTCCTCTACTCGAACTCTTTATTCTATTCTCTCCCTCATATTTCTTCTTCTCTTCTAAGTCTCCATCACTAAGCTCTCCATCACTCTCAACTTGGTCTCACATCTTTCGCGTCGCTCTCTTCTCTCTGTAGCACTCGCGACGATATTCGAATCGAGTTGAGTTTGTTGATTTTGTAAATTTTTCATCGCAAATTAAGATTTTAATGGTGATGGTGTATTGTTGATGTTGATGTTGTTGGTGTTGAAGATGAAGTAGTTGTTGTTGCTTTTTATATACAAAAAAAAAAAAAAATTCGTCTCTGGAGAGACGAATGAAAGAGGGTGTAAGGGGTAGCCAAGTGGATCTGGGCTGCTACCCCACCACTGGTCTCAGGCCGAGCTCGGCCGGACCCAGGTGAGAGCGAGAGCGAGCCGACTGGACCAGGGTGGCTTGTGAGCGACCGGGCCGGCTTCGGCCCAACCTACCCCTAAATTAAATAAAATTAATTAAAAATAATTAAAAATAATTAAAAATAAAATAAAATACATTTTTAAATAAAATAAATTTCAAAAAAATAGAAAAAATAGCTAGAAAATCTTGGAAAATTAGGAAAAATATAAAAAATGAGAAAAGAAAGAAAAGTAGCTTTCGAGGATTTTTCGGATGTTTGGCACCCCGGTATAACTCGAAAAGTATGCCAAAAACTAAACTTTTTGGAATAAAATTTTAAATTTTTGGTCACACATTATAAATTCACTTAATGTGACTCTAAAATAATTAAAGTGGTATAATTAGACACCAGACACTTAAAAGACCATAGTCGGGTATTGGTGCACATCTCGATGTGTGAGTAGGACATTTTGGAGGGATATTTGCGATTGTTTGATTGAAGTAAACTCATGAGAAAATCGGCTTAGAATTTACTTATTTCTCTTGAAATTCACTTATTTCTCGTTTACTTTTTGCCAGTTCGGCTTGCATATTTAATCTATTCCCGCGCGTGTCTGTGTATGGTCGAAGGGACGGTATGACCCGTTTTCGGCTCTCTCGTAGATGACGATCTGATTGTTGCTACGTTGTCGGCTATACCTTAGATTACGCGTGAGATTTCTCTCCGCGAGTCGATGATCTCGAGAGTGGGTTGACGCGAGGCTCGCCTCCATCACAAAGTTCCTCTCATTTGAGGCGTTGGGCAGAAGTTTACCTTCCGACCAACAGAGTTCCTCATTTCGACCGTGAAGAGGGGGTGGATTTCCTCGCCTCCAGGGCCTTCTCGATTTAGTATTTACGCCCCAGGGCTCGACAACTATACACCACATTCGCGTTCCATATTCTTGATTATCTTAATGATTTATATTCATGCTTTACATTCCCGTTCATTTACTTTATATGCATGAATTGTAGCCATTTTCTTGGATTTCTTGTGAATACTAACTGAATTTCTCTGGGATTTACTCATTGGAACTTGTCATTGTTTTTGTGGCAAGTTGCAAATCCTACTACGTGCCGGGGGAAGGCTGTGTTTGACAACTACCACTGATCCAGAGCGCCTCCACTAGCTTACTCGTAGGTGTTTGTATTTGTTATGAAATGGATGGAAACTTGTGCATGTATGTGACCACATTGTGAAGCATGGTTCTCACATTGAATTGTAACATCAAGCATGGCTCTCATACTTCATGTAACTTGTAACCCTCTCCAATGTACACCAACTCTTCCATGTATTGTCTATGTTGCTTGTGATGTGTTGCATGACTTGTGGTGTATGTATAACTTGTACACATTGTATAAGTACAATTATCATCATCACCAAATGGCCTATATAAAGGGTGTCAACCCCATTGTAATTCACACACCAATGTTGGAATGAAAATCTCTACATTTTCTCAACTCTAGCTCTCTTCTCTCTTGTCTCCTCTTCTCTACTTGTTCTAGTAGTTCTTAGTTTATGTCTTCTATGCTTAAGTCTATAGCAAGTCCAACTTAAGCTCTAGTTGGCTTACAAATTAGTTTACAACAATATTTATATATATACTATTTTTTGGATCAATTTGGGAGACTTATTACCTGATACATGTATATTGACACTTGTTATACCTTTTTGTCGTCTTTATCGATATACATGGTATCCATTTGTCGGGTTTCCACCTCATAGGTTATTAATTAATGCAAAACTCGTTTATATTATTTAATTGCATATTATTAAGACTTCAGCTATTAAAAATAACCTAAAAAAATCAAAATAAACAAATTAATTTGTAAAACTTCTTAACTTAGTATATTTCGACAAAATAATCTTTTAAACAACGAAATTGACTAAGTCAAAATACAAGATGGTTAGTTCGCTGACAGTCATGGACAAGTGTGCAAGCGACGTGGCATGGCCTGGTGACATGTCTGGCGACGTGGCGTGTGCCCAGTTTGACTAAGAATTTGGGGTCGTCATATCAAATTAAAAGAATTGATGATGGATATATCCTTACCCAATCACATTATGTAGAAAAAATATTGAAGAAATTCAGTCAATTTAATTGTAAACATGTTCCTACTCCATTTGGACCGAATTGCAAACTTAGGAAAAATACCGAAAGTGCAATTTCTCAATTGGAGTACTCCCAAGTAATTGGAAGCTTGATGTACTTAATGAATTCTACAAGACCGGACATTGCTTATGCAGTGAATAGACTTAGTAGATATACAAGCAATCCAAATAATGATCATTGGGAAGCATTGATAAGAGTGCTACGGTATTTAAAACATACTTTAGATTATGAATTTCAATATAAAAACCATCCACGGTACTTGAATGGTATAGTGATGCCAATTAGATTTATGATAATACTGAAACTAAGTCAACTAGTTGATATATTTTTATATTGGGAGGAGCCGCAATTTCTTGAAAATCAACAAAGCAGACGTGTATAGCATGTTCGATAATGGAATCAGAATTTGTAACCTTAGACAAAGGCTGAGGAAACAGAATGGTTAAAAAACTTTCAAGAAGACATTCCATTCTGGCCAAAACTAGTGCCGACAATATGTCTATATTGTGATTATATGGAGGACAAGCTAAACCTAAAAGTAATGTATACAATGGTAAGGCACCGACATAATACTATAAGACAATTACTATCAAGTAGAGTAATTAGTATAGATTATGTAAAGTTAAAGGAAAACATTGCAAATCCTATGACAAAGGACTTACCAAGAAATCAAGTCATATTGTTATCGAGAGGAATGAGTTTAAAGCTTATAAATAAGTCTCTGAAACCTAACCTAGGTGATTGGAGATCCCATGTACTAGGTTCAGTAGGCAAACTGGTTAGATGAAACTCGAGAGAATAACACATATTAGCTCATTCCTAAGATAAAAACTATGTTCAGAAGAAATGAAAGGATATGTTTAACATTTAATGACAAATAAAAATGTCACCTATATGATAGTAAATGTGGGTTGCATTTATGAGAAAGAGATATGCTAAATTCTCTAAATCTATCATGAAACCAGGATCTTTCCAGGACCAAAATGGACAAAAACTTATAAACTAAATTTTGATAATCATGTCATGCGTAAGGCATATTGTCTTGGTCTACTACAAAAAGTGAACAGTTCAAGATCCCCTATATCCACTGCATCACGAAGTAAATCCAATATGTTTTACTATGGCAAGTTCAAGTCTTTTAGATATTTTTCCTGACAACACGACATGATGCTTCTCTCTTTTTCGTGTATTATAATTTTATTTTATTTTTTAAAATATTTCTTTTTGAAAGCCAAATTTGAACAGAAATGTGGGGTAAAATGATATTTTCTATTCAAATGTGGGGTATTGTTGGAACTTGGAAGAGTTTGAATAGAAAGCTCTTTAGTTCCACATTGCTCATTTACAAAGAGCATAAACTCTTTATATACACATACCCTATCTTTAGCTTTGCTTTAGAGAAACTAAATGGATAGAGCCCAAGTGACATTGGGTAATAGGGTATACATATATAATATTTAATATTTAATGTCGAAGATAGGGCTTTGGGCTTAGATTGTTAACTTTGTAAAATCAAGTTAATTTTTATTTTTAAACTTAAAATATTTTTTTAATTTCAAAATTAATTATTGATAGTTAAGTTCGTTATATTTATTAATAGGTACAACTGTTGAATAATATCAACGTGTATTATTTTCGAATTTGGACAGTCACCTTGATTTGAACCAGTGCTTCAAGTTCTATTTAACTAGAACTAAAACACTGGAAACTTCACTTGATTTTCGAAATACATAATATTTGAGAAAGAAGCAAATTAGTTTGGACAAACTTTCTGAATTGGTGAACTTTATTGCGGAATGACATCCGGTTATATCCTGGAGGTAGATTTATGTGAAAAATTCAATCACGCAATTCAGAGAAATTTATGTCTTAGGACATTGTTTCTGTGCAAGCCTCCGATTAGATAATTTTTTTTGTTTAATTCTGTTAATATTTATTTGTAAACTTGTTTTATTCAAATCTATAGTATCATTAATGATTGTTCAGTGTAACAGAGATATCTCCGAGGTGATAGCTCACATGGAGTTGGTAACTAATCTTGTTTGGTTGCCCAACTCCATGTGAGTTACAGGGAAGGGTGTGAGAAATCTCCCTACCCCCCATAAGGAGATAACTCTCGGGAGTTATAAGGACACAATTACCCCCCCCACAAATTTACATTTACCCATGTCTCTACCCTCTCAAATGCTTGTTATTAATCCATAATAAAAGATTAAATAAATTAATAAAAAAGTATTTTTCAAGTGAGAAATATTTTTAAGAATTATCATTAGTTGTATTTTATAGTATTTATTATTAATAACTATTTCAAATAAATTTAAAAATACTTTAATTATTTAATGTTGTTTAATTTTTTGTAAATAATATTTAATGTTTTTTATTTAATTCAAGTTTTTTTATTCTGAATAAATAAATAGTAGTTCATGTGATGAAAATAATAATGTTTTCTTTTTTTATCTTAAAAATATGTTTGAAGGTATTTATGACAATTCCCACATTTTACAATTTTTAAAAATTTGCAACTTCCCTGCAAGTTCAAAGTTCAACCAAACATGAAATATAAACTTACACTGTGAGTTAACTCTAAGGAGTTATCTCCGCTTGCACTGTAAGTTGGCAAAAACGAACCAAATGAGGCCTAAGTTATCTCCCGAGAGTTAACTTCACCCCTAACTAAACAAGGCCTTCATCGTACAACCAATTGGTCATCAACATCAAGTAAATCTCAATAACTTTACCGGCACACTAATTCAATAGATGGCTTTTATTTTTAGTGATTGAAACAATGGATCTTTGCTAGATAAAAATATCATCATTAACCACTTGTAGATTTAACAGAGTTAATTAATTTTGATAACAAATGAATAATGTGTCTTCGCTTTAAACAAACAAACTTGAAACAAAAATTATGATGGTGTCCTGCATTTACAAAATTTACAGCATGAACTGCAATTGTATTTCGTGTATACATAAAAGCTGTGTAGAAGTGATATCATCTGGAGTCAAAACTCTGAATTCTTTTGTTAGTTCTATGCTTGGATGTGCTAGCTCCAAAATTTACAATTTCTAACACAGTTTCCACCACATTGAGCCAGTCATTCTATACATCTGTGATCAAAATTTAAGGCAAATGCAGGAGAGACTTCTACCATGGCGAATTAGCTACACAAGCAATCTTTGTGGAAGTAAACCATATCATCCTCCATAAGCGCGAGA
Source organism: Stephania cephalantha (assembly GCA_039657325.1). Classification (NCBI taxonomy): domain Eukaryota; kingdom Viridiplantae; phylum Streptophyta; class Magnoliopsida; order Ranunculales; family Menispermaceae; genus Stephania; species Stephania cephalantha. The sequence goes on along the minus strand of CM077573.1, from coordinate 6,808,759 downwards.
AATGATTTACCTGAAAAAAGGAAGATCCGGCGATTAGGCAAAGAGAAGATCATGTTAAAGTATAACAGAAAATGATGAAAAGATACAAACCTCTGGTACAAAATTTTGACATCCTTCCGTAACGAAGAACGTTGCCAGAATGCAACCTCAGAGTCCTTCACATTGACTGTCTTCATTTTGAAATCTTCATTTCCACTGCACTCACTCCATTCAAACCATATCTTTGATGTTAATTCCTTTCCAAAAGAAACATTGTGGTGTTGCTCTTCCGGGGAATCACAACCAACAAGTCTGTAAACATGTACTTTTCTTGTTTGTCCAGGCCGAAATGCACGGCCTATTGCTTGCCTTGTCACCGACGGGTTCATATGAACATCTAAAATGAGAAGTCTCGAAGCACCAACAAGGGATATCCCCTCGCCACAAGCCTTGATTGCTCCAAAAAAGACCTTTGCATCAGCGGAAGTGTTGAAACGTTCTGTCGACCACTCCCTATGCTCAGGGCTTGACTCGCCTGAGATAGAAAATATCCCCTAAAAATTTTACTGGGAGACGATACTGACTGAAAACAAGAAGCTTCTCTCTGGCTGCCTCGCACAAGTCTAAAAGATTGAGGAAGAAGTTTGCTTTGACTCCATCTTTTACATCATCCAAAGTTATCCAATTCATCCTCATCCAAAGTTGAGTATTTTTCTTCTGCTGCATTGCTCTTCGATAACTCTTTCAGTAACGGATGCCAGTATATAGCACTCTCCGGGGCACTACTCTCCATCCTACCAAGCTTCTCCAAATTCTCCAGCGACTTCTTCAAATCTTGTAGTGGAGAACCTTCTCGGTCATAACTCTCAAATCTTGTATTACTGTCACTTTTCTTTTAAAATCCACCTCATTCTGAAGCGTCTCTTCCACTATGTCAAAAAAAGACTTCTTCCACGTGATTCTGAAATAAAGTACCGGACAATACCACCTTCCTGGGCGTTTGTATCTTTGCTAAGGAGCAGAGCACATTAGACTCTTTGTTCCTCGAAGTATGCCCTTCGTCAAGAATGAGAAGAGTTGGCACTGTGAGCAGGATGTCATGACATGCAGCAGCAATCTTGTCATTGACATAATCACTAATGATCTTGGAGAACTGTTGGTACCCCAGAAAAAGGATGCCCTTCTGATCTATCCGTTGCTTCAACACGTCCAACTGCTGAGAACGGTTGTTTGCCTTGAGAGAATAAAAATCATAACATGGAATTTCCTGCACTTGCCATCTTTGGAACTCGTCTTTCCATGCGGACACAATCCCTTTTGGCAATATAATCAGCGGCCTGCCATTCAGATATTTTGCCAGGAAGCTTTGAATGAAACTTATTATCATGAATGTCTTCCCAAATCCTGGTGCATGGGCCATGATGCAGCCACCTGGTTCATCAGATAATAAGTTCTTCTGCAAGAACTTAAAGCCTTCGATTTGATGTGGTTTCATTTGTTTCATATGCCTAGGATGCACAAATAATTCAGCTTCAGATACAATATGATGATGATCAGAGACATTGAAACTAGATAAAAGATTCCCTTCACTCTGTTCTCCATCCTTGGTACGTTGATGCTCTGACATGTAAGTTTCGAGAGGTTTTCGTACCCTTCATCAAAGAAAAATAACACTTGATTATGCATTCTAAAGTTTTTGAAACTAAAAACAAATGGTAGAGAAAATATTGGTGAAAACATACCAAAGAACAAAATCAATTATTGGCCTTTATGATGCTCATTTAATCAACTTCTCAAATCCAAGATGACAATGTACCAAAAGCCTAATAGCACATAGCAAAATAAAGTTCGCGAAAAAATCAAAACGGAAAACCCATGTACTAGATCAAGATCCTAGTAGTCACCAAGTAATAAAGCAGCAGCAAACCATGGGACTGAGAAGTTCATCAGCTGAATAGGAGGCTAGAGGTACAATGACAACCTCTTTTTTCACACAACCATTGAGTAACAACTCGAAAAACATAGAAAACTACAACACAAACAATGAAAACAAAAAAAGAAACAAATAAAAAAAATCTCAAAAGCACATCTATATACATTCTAAAATGAAAAAAATCATTAATGATTTAAGAAGTGTATGCAGACTGACCAACAAAATAGTGGAAAACATCAAATGAGAAATGTTCCAGAAGAAAAATTAAAATGATTTAGAGGTCTTTTCCATTTGATCAACCAAAACTATTTGAATCAACTTGTTTCTATTTCACAGACTGCCCCCTCCAACAGGAGAATTGTCAATTATCTACTCTAAATCAGATTACTGATGTGATTCGATGAAGACTAATAACAGGACATTTCCATGAATATCCTCCCTCATGGAAAGAAGCGGAAAAAGCAATTATTTTAATTACATGACCAGTCTAACCAAAGTTCAAATTCTTAAGGTTGCAAAAAGGACAAAAAGGCAGTGTCAATAGTAGAATCACACATCAGTATTGGCGATCTTTTCTGAAGTGAACTGGGAAGTTTTTAAAGAAGGGTAAAATAAACTGCAAGGTTTGTCAATAAGTGATACTATACATAATATAATATTCTGGTCATAAAAAATATTTATAAAGTATCGGTTCTTACTTTCACCCACTGGTACTCCAACATTGACTCAATGCTCTTCTGTATAATGCCACAAACCCGACAAACATAACCGAGATCATCGATCTTTAAGAACAAAAGAATGCGCACAATCTTCTTCTTTCTCTCCTTCAATTTGTTCATCACCACTTGAAATTTCTCCTGGACCATCCTGAACAAGTAGATAAGAACTGATATTAATGTATAAATACCTAAATTTCTGACAATAACACTGGAAGATGTATTAAGTAACTGCAATAGTCACAAGTAAACAAATACTACATAAAATATACTAACTGTCCCACCTAATTTAACAAACAAGTTCTGCATTGAGCCAGAAAGCCAATCCTAGATTATAGTAGACATAGAAACAGGTGGCCTATTAAATCATAAGTGATTGGAACTGACACATCCAAAACAATTTAAAAATTATCCAAACTTACACCATCTTGAATGAATATCTTTTCTGATGGATGCCTATTTCAAGATTATTCAATCTTCACAGGATCTATATTTTTAAACTAATTCTTAGTTAAATATCTGCCAGCTAACTGAGAGAGTTTGCTCTTTCCTCCCTTCCACAGGTGATATAAACTATTTTGAGAAGGGAACTAATCAGGCCAACATCTGATCTGTCTCCCTGTACAAAGAACATGGTATGAAAAATTCCCTAAACTTTCTTGAATCAATAAGTTTTCTTCAAACGTAAGATAAAGAATTATAAGCAAACAAAATATTACAAATCTTCTTATGGAATCAAAGGAAACGACATGATCTATGGATTCCAATGTTGACATATAAAAACGTTTTGCAACACATCTCAATTTTTTTAAAAATACCCCTACAGAATAGAGGCATATTAGATAATGCAAAACTAGAAATAAATGTCAAGCATGATCAATGAATTCTAACTTACCTAAAAAAACAAGGAATAAATAATATCTAAAAGGACCAAAACTATTAAACTTGAACTTAACAAAACTTTATATCAGGTATAGCAAGAGAAAAGAGAAGAAATATTATAAAGAACAAGCTTCTTTAATGTGCTTTGACAAAATCTGAACATGCTATAACTTAAATACTCATTAGTGTCAAAATTTGACCAAAATTCTCTGCATCAAAAAAGACTTCTCTGAATTATTTCAGAGATTTAATTTATTGAAGTCATAGGTGAAGTCTAGTTTTAAATCCTTGACAAAGAAGAAGTTCAATTCAATCTGTCGCAGAAAATGGTCACATTTGCAATCTCGTTGATGTGCTTCAAGAGTAGATAACAAAAAGCTAAACCTAGGATGATAAGCAATAGCACGACTTTACCGTAGTAGTTTGCATTGCCAACAAGTGCATATGAGAAGAAAAGTATTATGCCAAAGGCATTGTCCCAAAGCTTTTGATTGCTCCACAACACCAATTCATTTTTTCTTTTGATAAGAAAGAAGTGAGGCTCGAACTTCCAACCTCTCACTCAATAACCCCATACCAAACGAGTGAATTGTGAGCCATCCACTTGGTCGGTAATCATTCACTAATCATTTACAAATGCCATAAAAGAGGAGCAAAAGACATCAATTACGATAAGGATAACTAAGGATGATGCATGTCCTTTTCCCAATTGCGAAGACAATGCCTTTAAAACTAGTGTGTTCCCACATTACTCTTCCATATATCAAGGGATAAAAAATTATTAGGAAAGAAGACAATATTAATGATCAAGACGCCAACTACTACAATAAGAAAAGTATTGAATATCATTGTCTTTCGCCACTTCTTTCTCGTCACTAAAGTCTAAAACCAAGCCAGTCCAGGCTCATCAAATTTTCAAGAGAAAGAGAGGCATGAACAAACGGTCAAAAAGCAGCAAAGCTTTGGGCAGGATTCCGCAGTAAGGTATTTATTTCATACAGAAACTTTGATTTGGTAAGAAATGCAAGATCAGAATCAACAGAAAGAAGAAAGCGGCAACCAACAGGTAATCAGAGTTCGATCCAAGTTTGAGCAGTTCAATCACTATGTCCTTACAGAAAACTGACTGAAATGTGGAAATCTACGCAACCCTGAAGTCAAAGACTGTTCTTATGATGGGAGTTTCTTTTTATGCGTGTTTATCTGTTATATTCATATTCATATATATATGCATGCGTGTGTGTATATGATAGAACACTGAATTTGATCTATTGAATTGAGAGACAACAATGATTACAAACTCGAAAGTAACCCCAGAGAAGAGTCTTAAAACTCTCTCACCCAACTCCTAAGAGTTCCCAAATTACATTCAAGATGACAAAATCATTTTCTCTCCCTTGCAACCTCTATTTATGCTCCTACTACAAAATTACTCAACTACCCCTATAACTAACTTGGACTCACACCAATACTATTGTGGTGGTCTCCTAAAACTCTATTATTACTCCCCCCTTTAAAAATCCACCTTGTCTTCAAGGTGGCCATAGAAAATGAGACAAAATTTGTGATGTCAGTCATGAAGCAAAAGAGAAATATGTGAGGGAAGACGAAAGTAGGAGACCACGCAAGAATCCAAATCCATCTCATAATTTTGCATGTGAGCAACACCAACGATGCGCCCATTAAGGCAATTGTGCAAGAAAGCGCCAAGTGCATCGGCCACCTTGTGTTACCAAAAGTTGCCTCAAATTGCATTGTGCCCATGAGAGCCAAACAACGAGCTAGCTCTATCCAAAATTTCATCGTTGTAAGCAAACCTAATGCAGTGAGGCACCCAAAAACTCTAGCAACATATCATCAAACACTTGGAATACAACATCAATATATGCACCACGGCCCTCGGGTACGATGTAAACTACAGCAGCCCTGGCCTACCGTGAAGCAAAAGTTGATAGATGATTGACCCTCCAGAAAAAGGACAAGTACACTGAACAACCAACGAGCAAAGTGCTCCATAGCCCTCAATTGTTCAAGGACATTACAAACACCACTTCATATGCAACCAACAGATAAGCATATTGCACCAACATGCTTTGAAGAACACCAACAATGTGAGGGAAACCGCAAGTTTGTGATGTAGGCAGTGGAGAAGTAAAGTGATAGTAAATCCAAATACAATCAATCATGAAGGCAAAGGAGATGGACTGAGCTTCAGGTGCACCAAATCCAATCCAAAGAGAAATGCGATGCTATAGCAAGCAACTCATCGTGGGAGCAAACTAGTAAATAATGAGTTGACAGCTGAACTGTCATCCATTGCCTAGGCATCACAAAGCATATAACGATCCCCTTCCCATGAGCTTCGGCATATATGCAAACAAGCTTCATGCAAGGTGCAATAACTAAGAGATTGGCATTAAATATGACAATGTATGCCAAGTCCAACTTGTTAAATGGAACAAGGGTACCTCGTTGAGAACACCAACTCCATATACCAAAGAACCAAAAGCATCACACAAAAATGTGTCACCACAACCATCGCATGCTCGAAAGCCTTATGAAACAAGTGTAGGAACTGCACCATTGAAAATTTCTCCAAATAAGAAGTTAGTGCTGTGAGAACAACAAGAACAACCACAATGCACGGAAGAATAGAAGACAAAACAGGCACCCTTGGATGATTCTCGAATGTCACGCCACAAGAATGGCCCAGCCCCATTAAGTGAAATAGGAAGTACGCAAGTCGAGAATAATCTAATGGCAAGATGCAAAGGATATGAAGGTTTGAGGAGCAATCGTACGCATAAATGGTGTAATTGATTGCTTGATGAGTTGTTGTTCCTCCTATCATCCGATATCCTCGAACGTCGTGTTGATCAATGCAAATCATCTTCACTAAATTCAAAGTCGTGTGTACAGGAAGAAAGAAGAGAAGATCAAATCTGTCGAAGTCGAATGCGAAATCAACGACAATGATCGCTGGTTTTAGTGATGATGGCGACGGCCAAGGAGGTGGTGCAATCAAACAACGATCATTCACATACAAAAGCAGATTGTACAACCCTAACATCTTCTTTCCTACACGAGACTGCATAAGCACTGAACTGGGATCAGATGAAGCAAGATCTGAAAATATCGAGACCTTCTGATTGTTAAATTCAATGGAAGGAAGTTGAATCTGTCGAAATCCTTGGGTGGTAGGTGGTGGATCTGTTGGGTCGAGGCTCGGCAACACTTGGGCAACTCAAGATCTCGCGGTGGATCTAGGAGTTGAAGGAAATGACTTTTCATCTCGCAACACCACCTCTCGGATCTCGATTTCACGTCGATCTGAAATCGAATGATTGTATCGTCACCAAATTTGGATCACCAACCAATCGAAACAGACTTGGATGCCGCTAGATCGGCGGATTGGCACGAATCCGATGTGCTTGGCCCATGGCTTCGTCAATCGGCAAGATCTAGTCGTAAGCATGTTGGGATGAAGACACACGGACTTGATCGATGCATCAATCCTTGAACCTCCGAGCACAACTCACCAATGGCACTCTCCAACGCTTTGGAATCTTCGAACCACGACTAGGATTTGCTTCATCTGCTCCACCAAGACGTCGATTCGAGAATCAATCTTCGACCCCATGTTGATGCTCGATACCAATTATAGAACACCGAATTTGATCTATTGAATTGAGAGACAACAACGATTACAAACTCGAAAGTAACCCCGAGAGAAGAGTCTTAAAACTCTCTCACTCAACTCCTAAGAGTTCCCAAATTACATTCAAGATGACAAGATCATTTTCTCTCCCTTGCGGCCTCTATTTATGCTCCTACTACAAAATTACTCAACTACCCCTATAACTAACTTGGACTCACACCAATACTATCGTGGTGGTCTCCTAAAACTCTATCGGTATATATACACACACATACCAACAACAACAACAACCACAACTAAGTGTCTATATACACATACATATATATGTATAAATATTTATATGTGTATATATATATCTGTGAGTGTAATAAAAACACCTATACAAAAAGCAAAGAGTTAGCAAGACAGTTAAAGAGAAAGGTCCTTGCTGCACAGAAGTTTTCCTTCTATTTTTTAACCGAATTGTAGTGGAGTATTTGCAGGACATATTGATTGGAGATAGGTTCTAAAGCAAAACAACAATCGAGCAAACCGAAATGCATGTTCTAGATAATCAGAAAAACCTAGAATGGTGCTATTCAACAACCCCGCAAACTTCTCAAAAGACCCACCCCCCTAACCCCTCATTTTTTTGAGAAGAGGACGTTCAAAGAGTTTCTCCATTCAAATGGTGCTCATAAAGCCTTTTCCAGTGAGTAGCATTGGCCAATTATGGGGACAGCATGTATAATACTCTATCCAGAGAACAAATATATAATTGCAATTAATGGATGGTGCAGAAGCTATCACAGTTAATGGACAAAGCCAACAAGAGAAATACCTTCGAAATTTCTAAAGCTAATGTCATTTCCCTCCAAATGTCACCAAGACCATCATCAAAATCACAGTTGGAGCTTCTTTTCTTTCTTGTCAGATCATCCTGAACGCCAACATAGATACCTTTGCCTTCTTTTGTTCCTATTTCAGAGTTGGTACATTTCTGCTCTTTGTTTGCTGCCTCTTTTGTTTCCATTTCACAGTCGAAATTCCCCCCTTCCAGTCATCTTGTCCCTGAATTTATAGACATGCTCAGGATTCGGATATACGAGAGAACAGGATTATTTTAAGAACTCGCGCAACCACTTGTTTTTTTTTTTTTTAAGAATAATATTATGAAATATGATTAAATTCCTTCAAAATGAACAAAAGAAATTTAGAATAAGTATAAATAACATTCAGATTCTGAAATTCAGTAAAGTGAGAAAGAAAAGAGAGAATGATAAAGAAATAACTACATGGAGCCTAAAAGTTATCGCAAAGAAATTTCCTGGGCAATAAGAGACCAAAAAGCTATTTCTGAATTTGAACCTATGACCTCCAGACCACAATGGCGCGAGAGAATCATCCTCGGCCTAAAATGCAAAACATACTACATGAATTATTAACTCCGTCCGTACTGATGAAATAACTGCTACTAACTGCCAATCAAAGTTATATCCCTACTAAACTAAAAGCAAAATTGTATACACATCAATTAGGCCAACTAAACTTTATGAAGTGAATGTCGGGCCATGAAGAAAAAATGCATATAAAAAGTGAATGCATGCAACTTTAAATTAAGCTTTGGATATGCGACTTTAATGTGGAAAGAAGCGTAATTCACATTAGATAAACCTAAACCTTTAAATTAAGCTCTGGATATGCAACTTTACATTTACTGATGTTCTGCGGCAAGAAAAAAGGATAAGAGAATATACTTACAGCAACGGCCTTTACCGAGTTTTCACCCATAGGCTCGTGCTTTGCTTCAAAAGCAGCTGTACAGTCTATTACAACATCTTTATCATCTTCATATAGGCAATGAGATTTTTCAGGAGCCTTAGGACCATCATTAGATGCCACGAAGACTACAATGCCGTCATCTTCTTCATCCGAATCACTAATCACAACAATTTGACATTGATCCTTGCCTTGTACGGGCATTGTCTTTGTTTGTTCCTTGAAGCTATCAGCTGGAGACGAGTAAGGCTCCAACATCTTCCGTTGTCGAGCAAAAAGGCTTTCTAGATCTTTCGCCACACTCGCATACATTCCACAATCCTTGGTTTGGACATCATTTGTTTTCAACTTTTTATATCTCCCGGAATCAATATCTGCTCCAAAACAAAAGAATAGTCAGGTTCGCCTAGACATCCACGGATATCAAAAAAAAAAAATCTGCTCTAAAACAAGGGACCTATTCACGCATTGTGGTCATCCAACAACACTTACAATAACATCCATGAAATTCAGAACAAATAAAATCCAATTCTTCAAAGAAAGATACCAACATTTAACAACAAAGTATTAGAGGAATAACACAATCATGACTTACTCATAAACTCCCAACAACACCATCAAAATCCAAATAATATGAAAATATACCAAATTAGTTGGGGTCGACCATGTGAATCAAACGCTTCCATTAATTGCGCTAGTGCAATTGATGGCGCGCTTTCCAAGTACAAGTTTGATAACTCAAACCCTAACTCTAATTTCTTGCATTGTATTCTTTCAACAAACCCTTTTCACCGGCTCCTTACTTTGACTCGACTAATCTCATAACTCCTATATAATATATATATATAATGGTAGCTACCATGATTCGAACCTACGGTGCGTGGCGACTCAAATGTCAAATCCCATCCATAATCACTTGCATTGTTTAATTAATAAGATTAATTTAATCGCGTTTAATCATGTTTAACGTTGCTAATAATGTCATATTTAAGTGAAGGCTAATTTCTTACCCATCGTTGAAGGAGCTCACTTCGCCGGAGAGCCGTCGCCGCCGGTGAGACAGCTCCTCGTTGTTCGCAGCTCAGATCTCACCCAAAAATCTCGGTGTAGAACTTAGAAGGCGAACAGCTTTGCATTTGAGACTTTATGTATCAGCCGACCGACCGACCGATCTTCCTCGAATACCGTGTACATTTTCGATATTCTTGGTCATCTCATAAATGATGCCGAGAGGGCGAGTACGGTTGCTTGTCTCCTCTCACGGCCCGTTCGGTTTGCAAGTAAAATAAACCCATGAACATGAGATTATTTTACACTGAGATTATAATATGAATTTAGGTATTAGTCTCAATTGAGGGACTTGTTCGGTTTGGGGTATAGAGGTTGTGATTAAATAGGTGAAGTTACAAAATTGCCCTCTTCTATCCGAAATTGGGATCGACAATGAACACTTCAGTTCATATCAACAGATATGAATAATTTAAACTTCTAAAAACTGAGATCCTAAATTACTAATGTTTTCTCATGGAAATGCCAACTGAACCTTCCAAATCTCTCATACCAAGTCGCTGATTGCAAATGAAATCAGATTGTAAAGTCAAAGTTTACCTTGATACGACTTCAATATTTCAGGGGCTTTACTCTCATACTTAACTAAGAATTTCTGATCCACAGTTAACACTTGATTTCATATCAACTTATATGAAAAAATTAACCAGAGAGAGAGAGAGAGAGAGAGTTTACCTGAAGCTAGACGAGAGGTGCGGTCTGCGAGAGAGAGAGAGACTAGAGTTTTTTTCACTGAGAGGAGCAGAGTCGGATGAAGATCGAGTAAGAGAGGATGATTTTTTTGTGCTTTGGTTGTTAATAATATGAGGGTAATTTGGTCATTGTTGGATGCACCAATAATGGGATTAAATAATACCACTCATTTCGTGGTTTTATTTTATCTCACTCCTATGAGTTAAAATAATCCCATCATCAGTTTAAAACTCGAACCAAACATTAGTATTATTTAGTACCACCACTTATCCCATGTTATCCCATGAATCGAATGGACCAGTCACCAAAGAAATAGAGAGAGACAGTGAGATGGGAGAGATCCAGGGAATAGTGTACTGCCACGTGCTAAAAGAATGAAGGCTAAGTTTTGGTTTAGTTTTTTTATGGGAGTTGCTAGCGCCCATCTCGATGTGTATCTTACAGCTGAACACCCACTTGAACCCACAAAAATTGATTACAAAAAGCATTGTCCTTTTTTATTGGAAAAGGGCGGGAGACTCATGCGCCTAACTCGTTTGATACACCTAAAAAATTGTATATCGAGATGTAGTAAAAGATGTACCATTAGATACTAGGTTGAGGCCTTAAGTTTTCATTTTTTATTTGTAAGAATCGATTATTCCACTGAGATGTGAAGACGTCAGATTCCATATTGCAGGAGCGTAGTTGTCGATTGCCAAATTTGTTTGATTTATTTTTTAGGAAGATAACAATCTAACATTTTAGGGGATATTTGCTACACAATAGTGTATATTTTAATTGAGATGTGTGTTGCACGAATTATGAGAAAATCTACACCATTGTGTAGCAAATATGTGTACCAAGAGAATGTTACAATTTTTTTTTTTTTAATAACTATGAATGTATAAACCTTTTTCATTATTTTTTTAATTTGATTTAACTAATCTCATGGGAGTAAGTTAGTCGCCCCAATCTTATTAACTTGAAAGAAACTAGGGCTGACAATTCGTGTCAGCGAGTCGTAAACGTGTCGTGTCATAATTATCCTAAACCCGCACACGACACGTTTATTAAACGAGTCACCATTTGCAAACACGACACACGACACGTTTAATAAACAAGTAACTTGTATATAACACGTTTAACACGTTTATTAAACATGTCATGTTTAACTTGCTTAACTCGACTCATTTGTGTACCTGTTTAACATGTTTATCAACATGTTAAACATGAATGATATTTCACTACAAAAATACAAAATTAATACAAACAACATAAAATACAAAATTAATACAAACAACCCGCGGATGGAGGCGGAGATCGGAGGCGGAGATGGCAGAGGCGGAGGGGCGGATGGAGGCGGAGATCGAGGGCGGAGATGGCGGAGAGGCGGAGGGGCGAATGGAGGCGGAGATCGGAGGCGGAGATGGCGGAGATGGCGAGAGGCGAGCGGATGGAGACGGAGATCGAGGCGAGAGATGGCGAGGCGGAGAGGCGGATGGAGGCGGAGATGGCGGAGATGGCGAGAGGCGGAGATGGCGGAAGAAAGCGAGAGAGAGAGGATGGAGACGGAGATCGAGGCGAGAGATGGCGAGAGGCGGAGAGGCGGATGGAGGCGGAGATGGCGGAGGCGGAGAGGCGGAGATGGCGGAAGAGCAGAGGCGGAGCAGAGGCGGAGACGGTGGACAGAGATGGCTGTCGATAGAGAGAGAGAGAGTGTGGGGGAGAGATTTTGTTACCTAAGGTTGAAACTGAGACAATCTCCTTCTTCCTTGTTGAGTCACAGTGGGGCTCTTGCTCTTCCTCGTCGTCATCGACAGCGGCTACACTGGCGAGGTCAAGGTGGAAGAAGAAGATCTGCAGTGGTGCTGTGGTGGAACCGTGGAAGACTAGAAGAGTAGGGAAATGGGTTGTGGACCTTGTGGTTGTGTTAGTATGTTAGGGTTTTGAAAAGGGTAGAAGAGAAATAAAAAGTTGTATTTATATTTTATATGTGATTAATTATATGTAAATTATAAGTTATATATATATATATGTATATAATTATGCGAGTCATAGACGAGTCACACGGGTTAACACGTTAACGACTCGTTTATGAACCGTGTATAAACAGGTTAACCTGTTTATGACCCACATACACTTTTGCCAAACCCACGACATATTTAACACCGTGTCGTGTCGTGTCGTGCTAAACGTTTCATGACTCAAATTGCCAGCCCTAAAAGAAACCAATGAAATATAATATAGTAGTTATCAAGAATTAAACTGACAACCTATGTCTTAGTCAAAGTTATGATGCTCTTTTTTTTTTAACACTAAACCACACCCCGGGGAGCTTGCTTGGTTTATTGGAACCTAAGTCAAATGTCTAATTCAAGATACATAATATAAGTTAATTAATATCCTTAACCAAAAATAATATAAGTTAATATGATATTAATATAACGATGGAGGTCTAATTTGGTTCAATTGAGGCAGTGATGAGGTTGCTGCTCGTTCTCAAGGTGAGGAAGGAGGAGGGCTCATGGGCCAGATGGAGAAATTTCATGGGCCTTAACTTAAGAGACTTTCTTGGGCCATCTCTGAGAATATTAACCAAGGCTTTCTCTTTTTTTTTTTTTTTTTTTTTTTTTTTTTTTTTTTTTTTTTTTTTTTTTTTTGTTGTTGTTGTTGTTAGACATAAAAACTAGGTAAGAAAACTGTTAGTCCATTGTCATGTATTAAATTTTTTCTAATGCATTTTGGAGCATTATAGACGTGTTGATGGGCTTGAGTACCCGACCTGCTCAGGCCTGCCTTCTTTGGGATATGCTTGGGCTTTTTTTTTTGGTCAACAAATATGATTGGATTTATCTGCCCATTAAGTATTTAAAAATAATATTTTTAGTGTACATATTGAAAAAAAATTATTGAAAGTAAGATTTGAACTTTCAACATCAACGTGAATTATTACAACTTATATCACTAGGCTAACTATTACTTTGTATTTATTTTTAAACATTTATTAAATATATTCAATTTATCAAAAATAAAATATGAAAATCTGGTAATTAAAGAATTTTTTAATTACTTGGCAGGCTTGGGTGAGCCTGACTCGACTACGGTTGGGCCGCGAGTCCACCCATTGAACGGGTCTCTCTACTAATTGGTGACTCGCCTTTGGCTAGGTTATCAATGCAAAAGTTATTCTCTTAAAAGATTTGGTGAATGATCACTCCTCCGTTTTGAATTAGGTCCTCTTAGTAGATGTTCACCATAAGCAAATTTAGGAAGTCGTCTCTCTGTTTTATTGCATGAAGATGGTCAAATTATATGAAACCAATTACATTATATTCCCTTGGTTTTCTTTAAATTATGAAATCGGAGAGTTCAACTATAACTTTTATGAGATTAATCGAACCAAATTAAGAAGGGGCTAAAAAGTTTCGACACTAATGGATAGTGATAAAAAAATAAAATAAAATAAGGGATGAAGCCAGTGATCCGGGATTGTTTGGGGATGATGATTTATGCTGGATTTGTTAATTTGACGCGGTTCAAGCAAAGCTGAAGGTACACGATTCATTTATTTTTTCTTCTTTTTCGTGTGTAATTTATTTAATTTTTCAGTTTCTATATTATAATTAACTAGATCTTATTTGTGAATCACATAAAATACATGATAGTCAATAAGTAGTATACTTAATTTTGATACACATAAATACATAATATATATTTTCCTTTCCCTTGATAGGATAAGATTTAACCCGAACGAGTTGGCCCAACGGTAGGAGCGAGTTTGGGATTATGCGGGTTAGGCGCACGATCCCAAATTTAATTCTTTGTTGCATCAAGATTGTCTCCTAACCAATGAGGTACACTTAAGTTGATTGCACCAAAACATCGCGAGAATAATTAAACTCGTCTAGATATACATTTGCATTAAAAAAAAAGAAAACGGATAAGAGTTTACAAGTAGTGGTGTGGTCGAAGCAGACTTTTTCATTGGAAAGCTATACATACAATAGGGATAGTGAAGCTCACAAAATCCATGTTCTCTACACATGCATAATATTCCACCTCACATCATATTAATATTTGATAAATATGCTCTTTTTTGTGATCCAATTCAGCTATGGTATTGGTGTAAAGCTAGGTTACATACTAATAATTTGGGAATAAGGACAGCTGAGACGCAATTGGTACCAACCACGTACACAACTATACTCAAGCATATTACATGTACCCTTCACACAAACCAACATGTATGGATCGATCAGATGTTGCTTTCATTCATGCCCGTATATATATAACGATCAATGACAATAACCAAACCTCACTAGAGCACAGACAAGTGTGTCATTTATATAAAAATCAATGCGCATTACATTGCCATTTTGGCTTTTTTGTTGTGTTTTTGTTTCTTTCTTGTTTTCCAATTATTACAATATAACTATAAGATCGTAGATTATTTTATTGATTATTCAACAAGTGGACTTAAATCAATATCTTGGCTTAGCTCAGATAAACTATACTATATTAGCTCCTTTTTTTTGGGATTGTACTATTTTTTATTTTTATTTTTATTTTTTATAAAAAAGTAACTTGCCCTCGATGGGAATCAAACTCTCGACCGCTTACATCCATAACTCCGTGCATAACTATTGGGCCACCCGCATGGTTGGTGATTGTACTAATTATTTGAGTGCACTGTTCACATGAATTTTATGTAGCAAGGTATAATTGTAAATTAACCAATGGTTAATACATATCTCTTTTAGAATTTGTATATAAGAGTTATTTGGTAAAAATACCTACTAAAGATAGCAATATCTCGTCTAACATATCCAAATGAATAATAAATTGACGCACTTTAAGTGGTGTTATTTTTTGAGAAGAAAAAAATAAAGTACTTATATATATATAGAGATTTAGAAAAACAATTGATGAGTACTTAAAAATATCAATAACGATAAAATTCTCTTTTCAAATTGGCCCCCCTTCTCACCCAGGACTAGTTCCACCCCTGCCTACACATAATATAATTGACGAACATAGTGAAGAAACAATTGATGGGTGATAGTAATTTCATGATCGATTTTCAAAGGATTCAATTCATTAGGGATAGTGATAGATGATGTCTATATTTACTATACTTAATAAGCACGAATAATCAATCTTTCAACCGTTACTTGAATTTACTATTCTACCATTAATTAACTTTTCAGCTGTCACTTAAATGTACTATTTTACCCTTAATTAAGGGCGTAATCAATCTTTCAACCTTCACTTAAATTTACTGTATAGTCTACCCTTAATCAATCTTTCAATCGTTACTTATATAAATGTAATATTCTACCCTTAATTAAGGGCATAATCAATCTTTCAACTTTCACTTAAATTTACTGTATATTCTATCTTTAATTAAGGGTCTTTCCACTATTAAATCCAAATAGTTATAATTAGTTGTCAAAAAGGTAGAATAAAATGTAGTATACTTATTGAAATGCAAAATATATTATTAGATTAATTAAATTCTCGCGAGCATAGCGAGTAAGTTCAAGCGTGCATTACTTGAATTTAATATTCTATCTTTAATAAAATTTTCAATCGTCACTTATATAAATGTAATATTCTACCCTTAATTAAGGGCATAATTAATCTTACAATCTTTACTTATATTTACTATATATCCTTGTGAAATTCGAGAATTTCATAAACTTGATTAGACGACTAATTAAGTATTTTTAAATTTTATTTGGAGTTTAACTATTTGAGGTGGGATCCACGCATTATGGACCAGAGATCATAAGGTATATTTTATTTTTGTGTGTTTTGTGCTCAGTGTGTGTATTATATGGTATTTTGTCGCGAAGTCGGGGTGTGTTGAGGTGTATCCTCAATTTATCATACACGAGGTTGCAAGTGCGTGTTTGAAGGGTACGAGTGAAAATAAATTATTAGTTGCTGGAAAAGTAATTAACCAAGTGCTAATCCTTGCATGAAAATTTTGCCTTGGTTTACGTACAAGTTGGGATCGGTGGCAGTGTAAGATGAGAATGAAGTTGGTGCATGACCTTGCCTCGAGTTTCGTATCAGTTGACGGTGGTCGAGGTTGAGATTGGGTCCAGATTAACATAAGATTGGTTTAGAATGATAAAAGAATTGGTCCGAGAGACTTTGGTATGTCATGGACTAAAACCAGTCTTTTGGACGTTTTATAGAGTTGGACTGTTTTGTCAAGAGTTTGGTTCAATTTGGTGAAAAACTGGATAAAAAATGAGCACCGAAAGTTAAAGCACGTCAAAATAGAGATTTTGAGAATTAATAAATAATAAAAAAATTAAGCTACTTACAAGGAGCTAAGGGTTATATATAAACTTAAAAACAAATGAAACGATTCATTTGAAATTCGCTCGTTCCTAAACCTCTCCGGGCAGTCGTTCGCTCTGCGATCTCCCAACGTCTGATTCTCGCCCGATTTCTTTTCGTAAAACTGTAGAGCATCGCGATGGTAAGTTCGAGCTAAGTTTCTGCGGTGGAAATAAGGTATTCGGCCCGCAATTCGATAAATTCTCAAGTCAAGGCATTTTCGTTGTGACATTCGAGAATTTTATAAACTTGATTAGGCAGTTAATTAAGTATTTTTGGATTTAATTTGAGATTTAGGTATCCGAGGTAGGACCCTTGTGTTACGGATCGAAGATCATAAATTTAAATATTATTTTTGTGAGTCTTGCCTATTTGATGTATTATACACTATTTCAACGCGAAATAAGCTCAAGTAGAGTGTATACGTGGTATCCGTGAGTTTCGGGCCGCGTTAGGGAATTTTTTTCCAATTTTTGGGTATTTTTCAGAATTTAATTTGGATATAAACCGAAAAGATAATCACGAAATTAAACAAAATAATTAATAAATTGGTGGGCGCCTAGTGACACACGGGGTCGAAAGTGACATGTGTGGGATGCACAATAGTGTACACGTTCGAGGTTAGTCGTTGGCGTGCGTGGCGAAGTTATAGCTGCGAAAATATATAGGTGTATATATTTATATATATAATATAGTTTAAAATCAAATAAAAGTATATATTGGATTTGCCTCGAGATGCGCGTAGCGTGATCATCGAGTAAGTAAATAATAGATGATTGGATGGTTGTTGGTGAGGTGTATACATACCTCGGTTTGTGTGTAAGTCGGGATCAGAGGTAGTGTGAAATGACACGAAGTTTGTGGGAAATCTTGTTTCGAGTTTTGGTATCAGTTGACAGTGATCGAGGTTGAGATTGAGTTCAAATTGGTGCAAGTTTGGTTAAATATGACAAGAGGATTAGTCTATAAGACTTTAGTATGTCATGGACAAAGTTAAGGTTTTTAGAGTTTTAGCGTGACCAAAATCAATGTTGGGACGTTTAATGAAGATGGACTGTTTTGTCGAGAGTTTGATTCAATTTGGTGAAAAACCGGATCGAAAATGGGCGCTGAAAGTCAAAATACGTCAAAATACGGATTTCAGGAATTAATAAATAAAAAGAAATTAAGCTGCTGACAAGCAGCTGAGGGTTTAGATATAAATATAAAAAAAAACAAAAACAAATCAATCGATTCTTGTTTTCAAGCAACACTACGAACGTTCCCAAACCCACTCCGCCAATTCTTTCGCTCGCGGAGCTCCCCACGTCTGATTTTCGTCCGGTTTCTTTCCGCAAAATTGTAAAGCATTGTGATACAGTCAATTCGAGCTAAATTTTCACGGTGGAAACGAGGTATTCGATCCGCAATTTGGTAAATTCTTAATGTCAGACATTTTTCTACAATTCAATTTGAATTCTCGCAATTTTTTGATTTCTTTCAAGGGGTTTCATAGAAATTGGTAGGAATTGTTGTTAATTGGTATATTGAATTGATTTGCATCAATTTCGATAAATTCCACCGACGTGAGTTAGGGTTTTGATGAGGCGAACTAATGCAATTCAGTCGATAACTATTTTGGAGATGTTTTAACTCTTAATATTGGTTTATATTGGGTTTCTGGATGAATTGATTATTGATTTTGATCCAATTTGACTCCACATGCTGTAGAAATATTTTTGTATTAGTATCAAGTGGTTTCGCGGCGTTTATTGTTGAGTTTTGAGGATTTAATTGCGAAACTATTGATTTAGAGAAGTTTTTCAGTTCAAAATAGATAAAGTTTGCCTAATTGATAGGTCATATTGGAAAACACATAACTTCTTTATCGGTGATCCGATTTGAGTGTTCTTAGAGTCTATGGAAAGTATGACATGAGTACTACAAGCTCCTTTTAGGTCATCATGACAAATATTGAGGTTTTTAAGGATAAAAAGTTACTCCAAGTTGGCTAGTTGAAAGCTAGTTGAAACCATTATATAAATTAATATTTTTGGAAACTGTTTTCAAGCTTACTTTGATCGCGATTTTCATTGGGTTTTGGAATATGGTTTCACTTAAAGCTTGATCCATAATATAATTAAGTATGCAGAGAAGCTATTGAAACCATTTTCAAGGTGATCCGATGCTCCGGGAACCTCAAAATTAAGCTTGAAGTTGACTATTTGTAAGGTTAAGTAAATCCTACAGCAACCTTTACATTGTATGATTATAATTTCGTATAAATTGCATTGATCATTGATATTGCATATTTGTTGTACATGCATACATGGGTTGGGAGGATAAGATGATTCGAGTCTCCTTATAGTGTAGACTATACCGTAGTTATATAACACTATATTATGCTTGAAGGGCTGGAGTTACTGATACGTTGCATCATGTGGTTATCATGAGTTCACGTTGAACCAGATCATACTCTCTTAGTCTAGAGGAACGAGACTCGTTTGATTATACTCCCTGCGCATGAGTCTTTATTATTATTTATTTACCACTTCCAGATAACGTTATCTGATTGTGGTCGGATAACAAAAACGGGATGGATTCACGGATGTATTTAAATTACTTGGATTATATTTTTCGTTTATTCTCTTGGATTATTATACATTTGATTATTACAGGTATACTGTTAGTGTGAGATTTACCTATCTAACATTATCGAATTTTTATAATTGGATAATGACAGGTTCTAGCAGCGACAAGGGAAAGGGAAAGCTTTCTGACTGTATGTGACTTGCTTAGTTCTTTACTCTATGTATGTATTGGTTTTTGAATATATTAAATTGTATAAATGGGTTTATGGGTTCGAGTATGATTAGGATCTCATTTAGAATGGCTAGAACGGTTTTAGGATGAATTGAGATTATTTTGGAATTAAGGTAATGCTAGTTTAAGAATTTTGATACTTTAAATTAAGTTAGAATGAATATATAATTTAGTTGATAGAATGAATAGAGGATATGCTGTCGAAATTTTTTTATGAAAGTTTGAGGACTATCTAATTAATGTAAATGAGTTTTGAGGATTGTAGAATTCATCTAAATGTACTTTAAGGTTTAAGATTCACTTTAGAATCCTTTGTGGTTAATAAAGTTTTTATAATTAATGATAATAAGATCTTATTCTTATTTGTTTATTGATGGAGAGGTTAAGGCTGCTAGATTATCAATGGATTAATGTAATCTAGACATGTCAGTTGCCATAATTAGGTAGGGGTCTGACAATGTTGGTATCAGAGCTTAGGTTTGGCTCAAATGAGGATAAAACTTTAGTTGAGAAGCAAAATGTGATTGAGCGCGATTAGTTGGGAAGTAACGCGATGGAACGGGGTTAAAAAGTTTATAAACTTTATTATTATGTTATATTGTGTTGTATGTATGTATTATCACTAGATATGCGATATGAAGTTTATTCTCTTTATCCGTTCGATACTTAACTCTTAAGATTGGATGAGTAAGATTAGAAATGAAAAATTAAAAAGAGAATAAGCTTGTGAAACAAAACTGAGCGTAATTAGATATGAAATAGACTTGTGAAGTCCGAATTCACAAGGTGTTGTGAGTGGTTCGGTATTGATATAACTGATGAAATTGTCATTTATGAAACCAATAGGAAATTGGTTGAGGGAAGTCCAAATGATTCATGTACGTAAGTACTGAACATGGATTTCTTGGAAACTGAAAGTATCGAACTATTAAAATTTTTAAACGCTCAGGAAAACATTAAAATATACTTAAATTAAGTCTCAAGCGATTGAGAATTATTTGAAAAACGTAATATGAAATTGGGACTTTTGGGAAGTACAAGATATGGATGTCTTGGGTTTTAGAATAAGGTTAGTACCGGTTGCATGGTTAACTCCTGAAGACCTATTCTATAAAATATTGGTTGGATTCATAATCAACTAGAGTTGCTTTCGAACAAGTCTCAAATGAAAAGAAAAAAGAGACATGAATTCTTGAAAATGGAAATTGATTAGACAAATGAAATCTTGACTTGGAAATCACAATGAGATTGTGATTGGATCACTCAAGTTGTCTAAGTCTGTTTCTATGAAACTAAAATATTTTGAAGTAAAGTATTGTCTCCTTTTTGAAACAAAACGTCAAGTGAAAAATATGAAATAGAACCATATTTTAAAATAATCAAACAACTTCTATATAGAAGTAATGAAAACTTTGATTGCTTATTACTCAAGTTACTTATCCATAAGTGACATTGAGTATAGTGGTTCTATAAATTGAATAAAGAAATGATAAAACGAATAGAAATACACGAGTTAGAAGTAATCTTTGTTAACACCAGATTAGGTGTTGTTATGAAACAAATATCAGTGAAATTCCTAAGTTAAAAATAAAAAATGTTGTGATGAGATCAATGTGTGAAAAGTTAAGGTATTGGGAAAAATGGTCTAATAATAGTTTAGATTAGCTATTAAATATCAAAACAAGCGATTGTGTTTTGAGATTCAAAGTACCCAATAATTACTTTTAACAAAATTAAATTAAGACGCTTATCACTACAACGTAAAATATAACCAAGGAAGATATAGATGTACTGATTGAGAATCGGTAAGTGAGTTGTATAGGACGTCAATATGAACTCCTATATTGCAAGAATTTCCATCGATATGAATTAAGGATTGAAATAACATCCTTTAAATGTCTAAGTAGTCGTTAAGATAATCGAAGCTTGGATTTTCAAATTCTTCTGTCTCTTCAGTTGAATAATACTGGAAATGTGAATTCATCAAAGGTAATTTGATGAATAATAAGATACAAAGTTATCTTGCACAGTTTTTTGAAAAGTATCGAATTTCTTCTTGAGAAAAAGAAAAATTGAGATATTTGAGATTAATGGAAATAACGTAAGGCAATAACAAATAGTTTAACTGTTTAAATCATGATGTTTCTCCGTTTCAAATTAAGATTAGTTAAGGAAGACTTCGATTCATTAAATGATAATAAAAAGTCGCACCATCTTTAGTTAAGTGTTCGAAAAGAAAAGAGATAAATTGACTTTTTAGGTCAAGATTAAGGAGCTGTAAGTGGCCAGGTTGTTGAGCGAAAGTCGTGGTAAGTTTGAAAATGGACTAAGAGCAAGATCAATATGAGAATAACTAAGATTAACAAAATCGAATGGAATAAACTATATGTAAAAAATAAAATGAGATGTTTAGATGACTTGTGTCTGCTGGAAGTGACACGAACAAATTTCTTTTGTCAATGTAAGGCACTGGAGTAGTTTTGCATGACCGACAATCTACGTAACTCCGTTTCATAATCACAATTCATTCACAACATAGAAGATCGGTGTGACGCATCCACCCATTTTTGAATAATCGATTGAATTAGTGCCAGCTGGTATAAAAGAGTCTATGGAAGCTTAAGTATAGGTTTAACAAATGGTCAATAAATTCTCACATGAGTATGAAAAATGGAAGTCTTAGGTGAACGAGTCTCAATCAAACTCAGAATATCAAACTATGAGTTTGATAAAACCTAATGTATCTTTACAAGGATCTTACGAGGAGTCAAACTCCAAATGTTGAAGTTTTGAACCAAAGTAATATACAACTAATATCAGTGAATATGTTGTACATTGGTTCAATTGTAGTGCTACACCTCCTGATTAGTTAGTGGTGAAGTTTAAAGCACTAGTTATTGTAAATTGAAGATGATATAAGATGCTTGTATGTTGGTGAAAATATAAATGAAATGAAAAGAAATGCGTGATTTACAGCTCATTTAGCAAGCTTTATCTCTGTTATGTTGGAAATATTGAATAGAGTACAGTGTATCTGACTTGATATGTTTAAAGAATTAAATATTCTTCAATTGTAATTGAGTAGAAATGAAAAAAGATAACATATTTTTAAACTTGTATGAGATACAAGTTAAAAGTTATACTATGAGAGTATAATCATAGAATATGTTGATATCTCTGTTTAGAAACGTATGTCTACTCAAATTAATGGTAATTGTCTCTATTCATGCAATGAGAGAAGTTGGTGAATAGTAAGTGATTAAGACATATATTTGTGGGAGGTCTCAGTTAAGTGAAAGGAATGAGATTCTTGATGAACTCATCATTAGAGAATTACCTAATAAAGTTAGAAAAGATAATTTTCTAACCAATCGAAGAAGTTAAGCGAATTGGCTGACGAGTTGGAATTGGTAATTGCTTTCTAGTCCACAATATAAATAATATTGTGAGTAGACATTTAAAGAATGAGTGAGAGTTGCATGAGGTGTCAGGTTTCTATTTCTGATTGGATTGGGAATTCGAGATCTCTTGTTATGGGATGACATATATGTTTATGAGATCTATAGTCATGTGATGACTTGTGTAATTCTAGGTTTCTGGTGGGGAATGCTAGAATGGTGATGGATCAGATAGACACGCAACTATACTTAGTATCAAATATTGTGCTCAAATATTATTTGCATCAATATGTAATTTTAGACTGATGATAATCTAAGAATTAATCGGCTGATAATTGAAATAAAAAGGGATAGTTAGTGATGAGAAAGTAAATTGGGATGTGTACCAAAGTTTGGGTGGATATGGAAAAAATTATCAACAGTTTGTGGAATAGTATACATATTAGAATGAGAATTGTATTATGAAAAACAAAATAGGTTAGGTCTTGCTATGTATTGATACTTGAATGAGATTTAAGTTATGAGATGAGAAACGAAGTAAGATTATCGGATATTCCACAAAGTTAATTGTTTAACTCGTTAGAAATTCACAAATTTCCAGAATTGACAAAGTAATGGTGATAACTTTTCATTAAACCAAGGATTTGGAAATGAAAAGTTGAAGTGCTTATGATCTCTACCACCGAGTTGTTGAATACAACGAAAGTGATTGGGTCCACTTAACAGTTCACCTTGGAAATGGTTTTACAGGTTTGAGTTAAAAGAGTCATATATGAAGAATTATTTTCTCATATCTCTTTTCGTTCAGCAACATGTAAGTTTAAATTTCGAGGATGAGATTTTTTATTAGTTGGGAAGATTATGGCATCTAAGAATTTTATAAACTTGATTAGACGGCTAATTAAGTATTTTCGGATTTAATTTGAGATTTAGGTATCCGAGGTGAGACCCATGTGTTACGAATCGAAGATCATAAATTTTATTATTTTTGTATGTCGTGTGCCTATTTGATGTAATATACATTATTTCGACGCGAAATAAGGTCAAGTAGAGTGTATACGTGGTGTCCGTGAGTTTCGGAACGCGTTGGAGAATTTTCTACAATTTTTGGTAATTTTGGGTTTTTTAGAATTTAATTTGGATATAAAATAAAGAGATCATCATAAAATTAAATAAAATAATTAATAAGTTGGTGGTCGCCTAGTGACACACGAGGTCGAGGGTGTCACGCGTGGGATGTACAATAGTGTACATACTCGAGGTTGGTCGTTGGCGCACGTGGCGAAGTTATAGCCGCAAAAATATATAGGTGTATATATATTTATATATAATATAGTTTATATATAAATGAATATTATAGTTTAAAAGCAAATAAAATTATATAAATGAATATATAGGCACGTGGCGCACGTTGCCTCCAGAAACGTGTAGTGTAATCATCGAGGAATTAAATAATGGACAATTGGGTGGTTGTTGGTAAGGTATATACACGCCTCGGTTTGAGTGTAAGTCGAGATCGGAGGTAATGTGAAATGAGACGAAGTTTGTGCGAGATCATGTTTCGAATTTTGTGTCGGTCGACAGTGGTCGAGGTTGAGATTGAGTTCAAATTGGTGCAAGTTTGGTTAAATATGACAATGAGATTGGTTCATAAGATTTTAGTATGTTATAGACAAAGTTAAGATTTTTTGGGTTTTGGCGTGACCAAAACTAGTGTTGTAGACGCTTAATGAAAATGGAATGTTTTGTCGAGAGTTTGGTTCAATTTGGTAAAAAATCGATTCGAAAATGGGCGCCCGAAGTCAAAATACGTCAAAATATGGATTTCAAGAATTAATAAATAAAATGAAATTAAGCTGCTAAGAATCAGCTAAAGGTTTATATATAAATATAAAAAACAAAAACAAAAACAAAAACAAATCAATCGATTCATGTTTTCAAGCAACAGTACGAACGTTCCCAAACCTTCTATGTCGATTCTTTAGTTCGTGGAGCTCCCCACGTCTGATTTTGGCCTGGTTTCTTTCTCAGAATTGTATAGCATTGCGATACAGTCAACTCGAGCTAAAATTCCACAGTCGAAATGAGATATTCGACCCACAATTTGATAAATTCTCAATGCCGGACATTTTTCTACAATTCAATTTGAATTATCGCGATTTTTTGATTTCTTTCGCGGGGTTTCGATAAAAATTGGTAGGAGTTGTTGTTAATTGGTATATTGAATTGATTTCCATCAATTCTGGATAAATTCCACCGACGTGAGTTAGAGTTTTGATGAGGTGAACTAATGCAATTCAGTTGATAACTATTTTGGAGATGTTTTAACTCTTAATATTGGTTTATATTGGGTTTCTGGATGAATTGATTATTGATTTTGATCCAATTTGACTCCACAGGCTGTAGAAATATTTTTGTATCAGTATCGAGTGGTTTCGCGTCGTTTATTGTTGAGTTTTGAGGATTTAATTGCGAAAATATTGATTTAGAGAAGTTTTTCAGTTCGAAATAAATAAAGTGTGGCTAATTGATAGGCCATATTGGAAAATTCATAACTTCTCTGTCGGTGATCTGATTTGAGTGTTCTTAGAGTCTATGAGAAGTTGGACATGAGTACTAGAAGTCTCTTTTAGGTCATCATAACAAATATTGAGGTTTTTAAGGATAAAAAGTTATCCAAGTTGGCTAGTTGAAAGCTAGTTGAAACCGTTATATAAATTAATATTTTTGGAAATTGTTTTCAAGCGTATTTGATCACGGTTTTCATTGAGTTTCGTGATATGGTTTCACTTTAAGCTTGACCCATAATATAATTGGATATGCAGGGAAGCTATTGGAACCATTTTCAAGGTGATCCGACGCTCTGGACACCCCGAAAATTAAGCTTGGAGTTGGTTGTTTGTAAGGTTAAGTAAATCCTACAGTAACCTTTACATTGTATGATTATAATTTCGTACAAGTTGCATTGATATTTGAAATTTCATTTTTGTTGTACATGCATACACGGGTTGGGAGGATAAGGTGATTCGAGTCTCCTTATAGTGTTGACTATACCATGGTTATATAAAACTATATTATGCTTAGGGGGCTGGAATCACTGATACTTTGCATCACGTGGTTATAATGAGATCACGTTAAACTAGATCATATTCCCATAGTCTGGAGGAATGAGACTCGTTTGATTATACTCCTCGCACATGAGTCATTATCATTGTTTACTTACTACTTTCGGAGAACGTTATCTGATTGTGATCGGATAACAAAAAGGGGATAGATTCACGGTTGTATTTAAATTCCTTGGATTATGTTTTTCGTTTATTCTATTAAATTATTATGCATTTGATTATTACAGGTGTACTGGATAGTGTGGGATTTACTTATCTTACATTATCGAATTTTTATAATTGGATAATGACAGGTTCTAGCGGCGACAAGGGAAAAGGAAAACTTTCCGACCGTATGTGACTTATTTAGTTCTTTACCCTATATATGTATTGGTTTTTGAATATATTATATTGTATAAATGAGTTTATGAGTTCGAGTGTGATTAAGATTTCCTTTGGAATGACTGGAACGATTTTAGGATGAATTGAGATTATTTCGAAATTAAGCTAATGTTAGTTTAAGAATTTTGATACTTTAAATCAAGTTAAAATGAATATATAAATTAGTTGATGTAATGAATATTGCTATGGGTGGATTGTGAGTCCTTTGGAATTTCCACCAAAGTTGTGCATGTTTTGTTGAAGAATTTTGAAGACTGGGTTTTCTATTGTAGGCTTGAAATAGAGGAGATGCTGTCGAAAAATTTTTGCGAAAGTTTGAAGATTATCTAATCAATGTAAATGAATTTTGAGGATTGTTGAATTCATCTAAATGTACTTTGAGGTTTAAGATGCACTTTAGAATCCTTTGTGGTTAATAAAATTTTTATAATTGATGATAATAAAATCTTATTCTTAATTGTTTATTGATTGAGAGATTAAGGCTGTTAGATTATCTAGGGATTAAGGTAATCTAAGTCGGTCAGATGCCCTAATTAGGTAGGGGTCTGACATTCGTCCATTCAATTTGAATTCTCGTGGTTTCTTGATTTCTTCCGCAGAGTTTTAATAGAAATTGGTAAGGATTGTTGTTAATTGATATATTGGAATGATTTGCACCAATTTGAAATAAATTTCACCGACGTAAGTTAGAGTCATGTCGAATTTATTTGATGAAATTCAGTTGATAACTGTTTTGAAGATGTTTTATAGTTGATATTGATTTACATTGGGTTTCTGGATCAATTGATTATAGGTTTTGATCCAATTTGACTCCATGGGCTGTGGAAATGTTTTGATGCTAGTATCGAGTGGTTTCGTCGTGTTTGTTATTGAGTTTTGATGATTTAATTGCGAAAATACTGATTTGGAAAAGTTTTTTAGTTCAAAATAAGTAAAGTTTGTCTAGTTAACAAGTCATATGGGAAAATTCAAAACTTCTCCGTCGATGATCTGATTTAAGTGTTCTTAGAGTCTATAGAAAGTAGGACATGAGTACTACAAGTTCCTTATAGGTCATTATGACAAATATTGAGGTTTTCAAGGTTAAAAAGTTACCTCAAGTTGGCTAGTTGAATGCCAGTTGAAACAATTATATAAATTAATATTTTTGGAAACTATTCTCAAGCATATTTTGGTCGCGGTTTTCATTGAGTTTCGTGATTCGGTCTCACTTGAAGCTTGATCCATAATATAATTGGGTGTGCAAGAAAGCTATTGGAATAACTTTCAAGGTGATCCGACGCTTTGGGAACCCCAAAAATTAATCTCAAAGTTTGTTGGTTGTAAGTAAACCTCACAGTGATATTTACCATTTATGAAATTTATCTTTATACGTGCATTTGTGTTTAGTATACATTGCATTTTGCATCATTCTTGGTCATGCATTCATGTCATTCTGGATGATGGCTTGTTAGTGATATGGCTCATGAGTGAGACTCGGAGCTAGGTTTCTTGACCAGATGGACTAGGACATGGTAGACCCAAGGCACACAAGTTTTTCGAGGAGCATGCGTTGAACTTTTATTAATGTTTTAGGTTCATTCTTGGGTCGGCCAACCTATTTATAAACCTCGGATAGTAATAAAAGGGTGTCACTTTGTTATATAAGTTTCTTGTTATTTGGAAATGCAATTACATGTCTCCATGTATTTGGACTAACATTTGCAGGAGTATAGAGCACTGTAGAAGTTTACTTACCCGAAGATGTTAGTGAACAAGACTTGAAGATGTTAGTGAATGTTTTCAATTGTTAAAGTTTAATTTTCTTGATGTAATCATTATATATATATATATATATATTAGTTTGGGTTTTGGGGTGAGCGTATGTTGTGAAAATACTGTCAAATAGGTTATGAAAGTCTCCTAAATTGATTTAAAAGTAAGTTGCGATGTTTATGATTGACTTTTTGGTTTATTTAGAATTGTAAAGTTATAACTAATGTACCAGAGACACTAAGATAGTTTAAAAATTCAAATTTGATATATATTGTGAACTGCGGGGAGTTGTGAGTCATTTTTGGCATCTTTCCATTCTACTATTTATTAGTTGATTTTTTTTCAGCAGGCCACTTTTAGGGGAGGTGCTGTCGAAGTTTTTACAAAATGTGGATTTAAATTCCTAATTTGCTCCGATAAAATAAATTAAGAATCAAGGTCATTTAAGGATCTAAATTATGATTTGGAGTATTATTAAGGATTGAATTAAAAGTATTTCGAAGTTAAAAGATGATTGTATATGGTTTAGGTAATTATGAATAAGTTTGGGCTTAGTGAGATGGGCCCTGACAATTCTACGGTTTCTACCCTTAATCAATCTTTCAATCGTCACTTATATAAATGTAATATTCTACCCTTAATTAAGGGCATAATCAATCTTTCAACCTTCTCTTGAATTTACTGTATATTATACCACTATTTAAAGACATTCCTAGTATTAAATCCAAATAGTTATAATTAGTTGTCAAAAAGGGTAGAATAAAATGTAGTATACTTATTGAAATATAAAAATAGATTATTAGATTAATTAAATTTCCGCGAGCATGCTCCAGAAACTAGTATATATATGTATGTATGTATATATAGAGTGAGAGAGAGAGATAGGTACGTGATTAAGAAATATATACACAAACTATATGTCTTATATACATAAATACATATTTATTATGAATATTGAGCTCTAACGCATATGCATGACTAAAGCCTTAAGGGCATGTGTGCTTAGGGGTGTAGTTATGCTACACCCGGCTTAGGGATAAGACCCATGTTTGTTTCACATCGTAGCTAACACTTAGTGCTACTTAAAAATTTATTCTCATGCTTATCAAAAGACACCTCCCCCCTCATCTTTAGGTAAGCCCAACTTAAGTGGGCAAAAAATACAGCTTTACCCTGTCACGGCCCGAATTTCTAATCTTAGTTTAATTTCCTTAATCAGGATTATTGACTCGTGATGTGAGACTCGCATCGAGATACGTGTACCGACCGAGGCGAGGTGGCCGTGATATGTGTTAGATTTGTTGTGGTGTATGCCTAGTGTATTGTATATGTGTAGACTACTAAGTCACTCCTACTTATATTTAGGTGTCGAGACGTGAAAGGGGATGCACATCGAGATGCGTACCAACGTGAGACGGGAGTAGAGCGTGATATGTTAAGTTGATTTAAGCTTAGTGTAGCTTAAATAATGGTATCAATGTGGGCTATAATTGATTATATATTAAATGTAACCTAAGTTAGCAAGTTAGAACAATAGCCATAGATGATTCTCGAGATATGTGTCGACACATCAAGAGACCAATTGAGTTTTCAATTTGTGATAGAGTAAGTTAGTGGAGAGCTAGTAGAACTGTGTCAATATGTTGGCCATTGGATTATTCTCGAGATGTGTGTGTACATAAAGATCAATGGTTATTAATCAATCTTATCTAAGTATATAAGGTTGGATAGATCAACTCATGCAAACTATTTCATTTTCTAAAACTTAGGACTTAAGAAAAGTTGCTGGAGAAGAAGATTGGGAAGAAAGATCAGCAAAAAAATTGTAGAGGAATTCTTGTGGGTTTAGGAGGTGATTGATCAAGCTAGCTGGTGTTCATCAACTAACTAATTCTACTTACACTATCAACTTAGTTTAATTTGATGAATTTATAATAAAAATGAATTGTGGCTGTTATTATGTTGTTAATGCTGTCTTGGGTCTCTAGTAGGTTAGAAAAGGGATCCCAAAGAGTTAGAGTTGGTCATGTGTGGGAAGAACTCAGAATTCAAAGTGCAGAATTCTGGATTTTTCTGCACATAGCGCGCTAGATGTGCTAGCGCGCAACCTACGTGTAGCGCACTAGTGAGAATGGGTATCGTGCTAGATAAGCCACCCAACGCGTTAAATGCTTTGACAGCACAAAATCTACATTTATTAACTTAAACTTAAATACTTTAAACAAGTCCAATACCCTAGTTAAAGGCCTAAACAACAACAACAACAACAACAACAACAACAACAACAACAACAACAACAACAACAACAACAACAACAAATAGCCTCAGTCCCAAATTAACTGGGAACCTAGGGAAGTCTCGGGGGTTCGAGTATAAGTTTTGAAGTGTTGGGAAGCTGGAGTAGCTATGAGATTTACGTGGATTGTAGGTAAACTGATTGAGATATTTATTTACATTTCATTCATATTTTATTATTCATTTCCTGTCATTTAAACTGATTTGCCTATTGTACTCTAAATGCCATGACTTTGTTGTTCTCATTCATTTTCATGAGTTTATTGATTGTGACATTACTTATCGGTTAAGTAGTTTCATTGAATCCAAATCATGTGTTATGTCATTTTTTATTGTTGATATATTTGGTCAAATGAAATAGCATACTATTAGGTAGGTGTTACATAATGTTGTAAATCTATTTTACTTTGTGCATTAGTATGCAATTACATTTGTTGGATTCCTAAACTGTATCATTTCTTGGGTTATGAAAGTAGTTCTTGTATCTATGACCATGATACGATAGAGATAGCACCGCACACGGGGTTAATAGACTTGCGGGGTTGTCGAAATCTCACCACCAGCTTGGGCAACACACGGGGTATGGGACTTGGGGCTGTTGACAAGTAAACATCACTTGAGAGGGGCACTTGTGAAATGGGCATTTGTGAGGATGTGAAGGCATTCATGATATTGTATATGCACTATATAGTGGAAAAAGGTTGTTCTTATGTAACTCACGGCCGACCGACCGTAGTTCATTACTACTTAGCCGAGTGTTAGTTTCATATTGTTTAACTGAAATATCTTATAGCATGATATTTTTCAGCATAGTTGCTATTGTTATGCTTTCAAATACTTGTTGTATATTTAGGAATGTGAACAAATGTCTCTTAATGTTACTTTCTACTTTCCTGTACTCACATTTTTTATGATGGTGGGTGCATATCCATCGAGTAGCAGACCAGGCAAAGAGAAGATCGACGACTACCTCTGAGCTAATGGAGTGCTGCTATGCTTGATTTTATAGGTTTTAAGTTTTGTTATATGACTTAAATATATGTCTTTCATATACTTTTGGGGTTGTATATTATGAGTTGAGAGATAGTACCCTAACCAGATACATGTTGATATATTTTATCGCCGTTTCATTGAATATATATGTGCTTGTGATCTTTGTTTTCTGGTTTTTCCACATTCTTAGAAATTATGTTAAAAGCTTCCACTAAATTGTTAAGACTTCCGCTGAATAAACTTTAAATTGTAAAACTTTTAATTAACTCTGATTTAGTTGAATTTGACATAAGGTAATAAATGTTAATTAGAAAAGAGAATTAGTGAAGAAGAAAAGTTTTAAAAAGGCTGACTAATTCCTCGTGAAGTCCTATGTGGTGAGATTAGGGCTTAATGAGGTGATCAGGTCGAGCGGTGCCCTAATTTGAAAAGGGGTCGTCTAATACCCTCACCCACATTACCCCATCTTCATATTCATTGCAGCATACCTCATCTTCCTGGGTTCTTCTGTGACGACCCCAAATCCCGAGGCAACCTTAGTACCCTCCATGTCGCATCACCTACGACGCCCCGCGACCTAACTGCTTGCTTACACTTTTCTAACTAACCCTAGTTCCACCAATTAATCGATATATAATTATTAATGATTTAGTTAGCCAATTAATTAATTTATCAAGTTATATTACCATTTTATAGCGGAAGTCTTTAAATGTGTATGTTATGCAATATTTTAACAATCATAAGTAGTGGAAAACCCGTCAAAAGATACCATGTATATATCAAAGGCGAGAGAAGCAAAAGATTCATATACATGTAATCAGTGTTCTCCAGTCCCTAAAACCCAACAAAAATATAAATACGTACATATTATAGTCACAGACGAGCTAGAGTCACTATCTCAAAGGTAGTTTGTCCAATACCTCCTTGCCCTTGCCCTTGCTCGTCGAAGGATCTGCACTTGGTCACCCAACAAATATAGTGACGAGTCCAGTGAGTAAATTCCTAAAAAAAGTCCATAAAGTATTCATGAAATAAAACTGATAAACTACAAGACATGCAAATATGACAACTGATGACAGTAAGTCATATTCCCACGAATGTAGGCAACATAAGACAAACAAAAACAATATCAATTAATAAACAATACATACAAACTAAACATGCTCGAAAATAAACAAAGTAGCAATTAATGAGGTAAGGGAGAATGTAAACAAACAATCGTCAAGTCAATTTACTTAATAATGCCTCCGATGAAAACCCAAAAACGTGTGTCATGTAGCAGACTATATCATACTTCGGAGCTAAGGATCTCTCGATTGGGCTTCTCTAATAACCTCCACTGTCCCGTTACTTAGTTCTCGCGACGCTGGCTAAATCCACTGAGCCACCGACACGTGCACCTTAGTGCAGCTTGGGTCACAATCCACTGATGGTTTGATCACACGTGCTATGGTATAATGTACCTAAGTCCGTCCACACATCCCGGTATGAAAAACCCGATAAACCATTCACTCGATTAGACAAACAAGTAAACTAAAACAATTGACACCCATCACATGTATAAGGAAAACAACTGAATGTACATAAACAACCGTATAATCACAAGAAAACCTTGACCTACACCGGTCAGTAATTGATAAAATCGAATAGGAACCACGTATATACTTACAGGCTTACAGCGACTAAACCCCAACTTCAATATACAACATGGTCCCTTCCCGACGCCGTTACACAACAGGACCACCCTAATCCCTCCCGACGGTCGCAATTATATCCTACTGCCGTCGACACGAGCACTATCATAAGTAACTCGCGTATGCGATTTAGCCACAACCAATATATACACAAATCGAGATATGAGTGAAAACCCCATATGTGCCCACCACAAGGCACACATGTAATCCAATGTCGATAAAACCAACCATGAATCCTATTAGGCATTCCAATGGGTTTACGCACCTCAAATATGCGCTTCAAAACCTTGCTCGTGAAGCTCATATACTGACCTTGACCTCATTCCCGACACCCGCCTATCGACTCCTAGGTCCCTAGTGTCAATTTGATAAATTTTCGGTATTTAAATATCCGTTTTATTGCATAAATAAAATTAAATTAAATTATAATCACAATTCTTGTGGTTTCAAACGTCCCTAAAGGTACAGACGTCCCTGTGGTTACAGACGTCCCTGTGAGTACAGACGTCTTTGTGAGTACAGACGTCCCTGTTGGTACAGACATTTATGTGAGTATAGACGTCTCTGTAGGTACATACATTGTTCATTTTATTCTCTAACAACCCATTATGCACGAAAATGACCACAATCTAAACATCAAATCTCGATCCGAATCATGAAATTCTTGCTCAACATGGGCCTTTTTTACCTCAATTACTCCTATTCAACCCAAGACAACTATAATGACCATCTACAATGATAGAATTAAGGGTTTTTGACATTTATTTTCACGATATTGGAATTGAAGAAAGACATGAAAATTATACCTAGTAAATGTCTTTGCTAGCTTGAATCATTAGCTTGATCAATCCCTCACCAGCACCCACTATTTCTTCTCTTCAGCAACTTTCTTCATCTCTAAAATTTGTAAATGAAAATGGTTTCATTTGCATGTGTTGATCTTATATATTAAGGAGTGTTTGATTTCTAGCCATTGATCTCCATGCATTTACGTATCCCGAGATTCATCTAATGGCCCATCTCTTGCCATGTATCCCACTAACTCAATCCAATTGACATTAATTGGCTACTCACATGGTTCCTAGATGTGGCAGTACGTATCTTTAGGTGAATCCTATAGTTTCCATTTAATTAACCAAACTATAGGCCTTATGTATTTGATTCAAATTACATTAGCTTAGGTCCATTAATACATATGGTTAGTGTTTTTAGAACCTCTTATGGACACATGAATGGTCCCACTACCCCTTGACTACCCGTATAATGGCCCATTTCTTGCCATTTATCATTTCTTTCTATTTATTTACTTCATTCTGTTACTTGTACGTGTGTTAAGTTTACTCCTCCAGATTTCCTCGTTGTGTGTTCATGATGGACTAGATTGTAGCACGTGTGACCCGGCTGTGACGGCCCCAAATCCCAAGGCAATCTGGGCCTCGCCATGCTGCTAAACACGTCGCCAGGTTATGCCACGTCATCTGCTGCCTGTCCATGATAGCCCGCGACAAGTACTCAACCTTTTCATTTAGCCTAACTATTTCAATTATCATGCGTTTTATGAAAACATGTCCTAAATTTAATTTAGTTAGCCTATCCATTTATCTCACTTAACTTATATGGTAACTTATTTAGTTGTTCCTTGGTCTTTTCAACTAAATGTGTGAGTTATCAATAATAGCAGAAGTCTTTCATTATAGTTAAAGCAAATGATAAATATCAAAAATTTACTTCATTAACAAACCCTAAGCAGTGAAAAACCCATCAAAAGGATATCATGTATATATAAGGCAACAAAATGTACAATATGGTCAATATACATGTATCAGTGTATTAAGTCTCCCAAAATATACTCCAAAACAGTAACATAATGTATACAAACACCTACGAGATGGGCTAGTGGAGGCTCTCTAGGAATCAGATGAAGTCGCCTAGTATGGCCTTCCCCCGGCTCGTCGTAGGGTCAGGACTCAGTCATCCATGCAAAAATAGATGACGAGTCCATTAAGTAAATCCCCAGAAGAAACGCAAGTTGCATTTAATAAGAATGTAAATAAAGCGACTACAAATTATGCTAGTCGATAAGAAATACACTAAAAAGGGATATTAAGCATGAAGATAAGTCGCGAGGAAAACAATAAATGTCGGACGCGAGTGTGGTATATATCTGCCGAACTCTAGGATTAATAGCGTCTGACCGAGAAGTCTTTAGTGACGAAGCAACTCCCCGCCACCGCTCCAGTTCAATGAGGAATTTTGTTGGTCGGGAGTTTACAACTCCCGTCCAACTGCCTCAAAGGAGAGGAATCTGTGTCGAAGTTAGCTCCTCACGACACCATCTCTCGATTCATCAACTCGCGGAGAAATTCTCATGCGTAGCCTAAGGCATGACCGGAACCGTAGCAACAATCGGATCGCTAATCATGAGGGAGCCGGTGAGGGGTCATACTGTCCCGTCGACCATATACAGACACACGCGGGAGTGGAGTAGTCAAACAACCCAAGCGGGCATAATATAGTGGTACAATAAAATAAAGCAGTAAATAAATGCTATGTGTTTTTTTGGTGGGGTTTACTTACAAGATGCGATGAAAAATCGATCCTTACACGCTTCGATTTTGATACGTTCCTGACAAATAGAGTATGTATCTCTTAAGTCCCTAGTGTCAGTTACATAAATTTTTGGTGTGTTAGATGCTCGTTCTATTATATTGTGACATAACGTTGTTGTAACACTCTTGTGGACGCAGGGCTTGCGATTTACAAACCCTTGTGACCACAGACATCCCTTGTGGGCTCAGATTCGTGGTTAGACGTCCTGTAGACACAGCCGTCCCCTGTGGGCACAAATGTTGGTTGTGAACATAGATGTCCCTTGTAGGCACAAACGTCCATATACGTCCCGTGAGCACAACCATCCCCTGTGGGCACAAACGTCCCGTGGTCACAAACTTCTCTTGTGGGCACATATGTTCTCTGTGGTCACCGACACTATTCATCATCTTCGACAGCCCAACATGCATGGGAATGACTTAAATTTCAACATCAAATATTTACCCAAATCAAGAAATTCTTACCCATTATGGGATGATTTGTCCCTAATTACTCCTAATTAACCCAAGGCAACAATAACCCATGTGTTAAATCCTTAATTTATGTAATTAAGTTAACATGCATTAGTTGAAAAACCTCAAGAATAAGAACAAGGGTTTTAATGGCTGAATTTTTGGAAGTCTAGAGATGAAATCATCACATATTATACATTAAAAACATGAGGAAATATAGATTAACCGTCAAAATCTCATTTTGGGTCAAGAACCATAAGTTTTAACACTCATTCAAACAAATTCTGGAGTTGAAATGTATGAAAATGAGGGATTTCATACCTAGTTTGAGTCTTGATGCAAACTCTTTACTCTTGTTGCTTGAACATCACTAATTTGACACAAACTTTTCTAGATCAAAGGATGTCCAGACCTTCTTGCTCTCATGAACTAGAAATGCTAAATTTCTCTTTTTGTTTGTTGCATGAATAAGCATGAATGAGATTAAAGTGAAAGGCTTAGTTATATATTTATACTAGCCTACTTCATATTCCTAGCCTTTAATATTGCATAAAGCTCCTATCTCTAGGTCCATCAAGGGCTTGAATTTGACTCATCCTACCGTGGATGCCCACTAAGTGTGTTATTTTAGGCCTCTAGATAACTCATCTCAAGATTTATCTAAGGCCCGAATAATTTATTATTCATACTATTTTGGGCATTTTTTATATGAATCAAGCTAAAACTCATACAATAGGCACATTAAATAATTTAATTAACTTAGTCTATACTTTATTAGTCAATTTACATATCATGCTTAGACTAAGTCTTGCCTACTCCTTACCCAACATTGTTGCGCATCACGAAGCGTGTCGATTCCATTTTGACCTATTAGTGTTTTTGCTTAACTTAGGTAAAGTTTGTTTGATTATTTAGCTTAGAATATCATTGTATATTGATAATTTATGCGTCTAAGCTATCACGTTACAGTACCCACGTCGCACGCAACTCGAGACGTTATTTGTCACACTCGTAACTCACGTAAAATGCGATAATCAATGGTACATATGGTTTAATGCTATAATTAATAGTAAAATAACCATAATAAACAACTATTACGCAAATATAACATTATAAATTGTACCTCGATAGGCGTGCCCTAGACTAATCCGCGACGTCCACGTGGGTCTGAGTTGGGTCATAGTCTGAAATTAGATATTTTTTAAAAAATTTAAATTAGGCGGGCCGTCACACCGGCCCTCGGTGAATGGCAACCCGAGCTTGCCTTGGTACACGTGTTGGTGACTCGGTAGGTTTGGCCAGCACCGTGAGGGACCAAGTGTTGGGCCAGTTAGGCGCGTCCACTTATGGGAACCTGATGACCCGAAGTACAATCTAGTTCATCTGGAGAGAGCACACACATTTTGTTTAGCTTATATATTGTCTATGCATGCGATGATCCAATTACAGTTGCATGTCTTTACATTTCGCATGTTTATTTAACAATATTTCTTGCATTTCCTTACTTTGTTATGCGAATGCTCAGTGGGTTTCCTTGGGACTTTACTCACTGGTCTCGTCATCTATTTTTTGTGATGATTGAGTGCAAATTATAGTACCCATAGGGGCAAGAGGATCCTATGCGACTACATCTGATTGCTCGCTATTGAGGACCAACTAGTACATGCTTATTTTGGTATTTCATATTATTTTGGGTATTGGGTGACCGCAATAAACAATACATATATATATACATTATTTTATGGTATTGTCGCCTATATACAAAGTACTTTCCCGGGTTTTCCACAGTAGGACATGCTCTTACGAATAATGCTTATCATGCTAATTTAATACTTTAATCGCACGAATTAAGACTTTCGTTGATTATTGTTAACTTGTAAACTATAAACCACTAGCACGGCTAGGAATCGAATAAACTTTAAATAGTTGAACTTAAGAAAATCAAAACGCATAAGGAAATAACTTAAGAAAGTATGGATAATCAACTAACCACATTGATAGCACACACGTGGACATGATAATCGAGACATGGGGTGGACGGTCGGGTGCCGGACACGTGTATTTAGGCCCACCAGGCGAGGGGTGGATAGAGAGACAACACCTCGGGGCGGCCTTGAGGCACGGGGCTGCCACACAGAGGATTTCAAGGAGTTCCAAGTAGGTTAGGGCATGAGATTTTGAGGGCGTTTTAGTGAATTTGGGATGAGATTTTGAGGATTTCGAGCAGTTTCTTCGCGT
The DNA here is from genome assembly GCA_039657325.1 of Stephania cephalantha. Classification (NCBI taxonomy): domain Eukaryota; kingdom Viridiplantae; phylum Streptophyta; class Magnoliopsida; order Ranunculales; family Menispermaceae; genus Stephania; species Stephania cephalantha. The sequence continues at coordinate 6,769,996 of CM077573.1, read as the reverse complement.
TTGTGAGGAGGCCATTTGATGAACGGCTTCGCGTTCTTCCAAATTGGACAAGTTTTGTTGACATCAGTCAGGATCTCGTTGTGCCACTGCATTATAAACTCTTCCTCCAGCACGTCAGCATCGTAGAACGCCTTCAGAACCAATGTCACTTATTTCACATCATCCGAGTTAGCCTTTCCGTAGAATGCACCTATGACGTGTAACAAAAGGATCTGTGACCTCTTCCTAGACAACAATAGCTAGGTGAGCCTTCTTTTTGGCTACCTCCTCTGACAACCCCTTGGCAAATCCATTAAAGATAGCTTCGAATAAGGCATTCATTATTTCTTGGAGTGAAACATCGGAAGAGGCTGAGGGGCATAACAGTCAAATAATATATTTTACCTAATGCAATGGTTCTAGCATCCGAACATCAGACTAGCTTACATGTGACTTGGTTTAAATAAGTCTATGTGAAAGACTTAACCACATTGTAACGACCCATTTTATTAACGTCGTTATTTATTTCATAATTTCAGACTTGGATGTCAGCTCATATCTATGTGGGTGTTGCAGGTAGGCTATGACATACGTCGACCTAGGTACACTAGCTGCTTGTGTGTTGATTGTTTATTTTGCGACGCATATTTGTGAATTTATCTGATAACACATCGTATGTGTGTATGTTGTATGGTTATATCGTCCGAGATTGTGTGACGGGTATTCACCTCAAAATGCGTGTCAACGCGGGTTTCGATTAAGCGAACTATGAATATACTAGGAAACTCGACAAATTCACATTAAGAGGACTAATTGATCAAATAAAATAGGCAATGTAACCATAAGCTATGTCGATTAAATTAGAACAATAGGCTATGACATGCCTTGGAATGCGTGTCGAGGCTCGAGGCATCGGGTACCAAGTAGCCAAAGGTTAGTGGAATCACCAATTGGTCAAATTTGGTGAATAAAAACACTAACCATATGATTAAATGAGCCTAAGGTAATGAAATTAAATCAAATGACAATAGGCCCATAGTTGGGTTAAATTAATATGGACCCTAGATGTATATCTAAATGATCCTAGTGAAGTGGAACTAGGATAGATGAAGTCTTATAATTGTATCAACAAGGTGTTGACAGTGTGTTTAAGGACCACAAGATAATCCTCGAGATATGCATTGCACACTTGATTATGACCAAACATATAAATAGCAAGTTAGTGGAATTCTTGTTCAAACCACTAAACAATTTCATGCAAATCTGAGAAATCAGAGAAGAGAAGGAGAATAGAGGCTGGAATTCAAAAAATTAGAGTTTAAATTTGGAGATCCAACATAAGGTAATCATCTTCTCCACCTCTTATACATAGAAATGAGTTCAATTTGGAGCGTTTTGGTATAAATTCGAATTTGAGGATTTGGTCACTGATTTTTTATGAAATATTGATGAATTACAAGTATAATGACCATTTCCATTGAGAATTATAAATTGGTTTTGAATGAATTGGGGTTTTGGTGAATTTGGGAAAAAAAAACTGGTGAATGCATGATTTGATGATTTTGATCTAATTGGTGTTGTTTTATGGGTTGTGAATGATATTTTGGAGTCTCCATGGAATGGAGCAAGTACTTACATGGTTAGGTTAGCCATTTGGAGTATTGGGGACATAATTCTCGACTTGAGAATTTTGTCACAGAGTGCAGTTAACGCACTAATCAGTCTTGGCTTTTAACTGTTTTTCAAAATGAAGAACAGTAGTACCCTAGACAGATTCCTTAGCGCGCTTTTCAGTCCCATCAACACGCTAATGACAGATAAAAACTGAATATTAAGGGCTATTTTGATAATTTCCAACTTAATATATCTCTAAACACTTGTAACCAACTTAAACTTATAAAATTGGACTTCAAAGACTTGGGGAGCCGTAGCTCGGTATCGGGGAGCTAGTCGAGTTGGATTCGGGAGTCCGGGGAGGTCGGAGAGCGTATTGATGTTTGTAAAATCTAATTGAAGAACTCTCAGTATTTGATTCTGTTTTGATTCCATATTTATCATTCATGTGGTTTTATATTACTCTATTATGTTACTTGGACGTGGGTTGAGTTTACTCCCCCCGGATTTCCTAGTTGTGTGTTCATGATGCGGTAGATTGTAGCACGTGTGACCCGGCCCTCGGTGAATGGCAACTCGAGCTTGCCCATGGTGCACATGTCGGTGTCCCAATGAATTTGGCCAGCGCAGCGAGGGACCAGGTGAAAAAGTATTGTGGGCACTCAACGAAGGGATCTTGGTGACCCGAAGTACAGTCTAGTCCATCTGGAGCGAGCACACACATTTTATTTAGCTTATATGTTATTTATTCATGCGATGAGCCAATTACAGTTGCCTGTCTTTTACATTCCGCATGTCTATTTAACAGTATTTCTTGCAAATCCTTGTACCAGAGGGGCAAGGGGGTCATAGGCGACTACATCTGATTGCCTGCTATCGAGGACCTACTAGCGCGTGTTTACTTTGATGTTTTGTATTATTTTGAGTATTGGGAGACTAGAGTGACACTGTACATGTATATATACACTATTTTATGGTACTGTCGCCTATATATAAAGTACTTTTCCGGGTTTTTCACAGTAAGAAATGCTCATACGGATTATCTTTATCATGCTAATTTAATACTTTACTTGCTCAAATTAAGGCTTCCGCTGATTTATTGTTAACTTGTAAAATACAAACCACTAGCACAGCTAGGACTCGAATAAGCTACAAATAGTTGAACGTAAGGAATTTTAAATACTTAAGGAAATAACCTAAGAAAATATGAATAATCAACTAACTAAATTGGTAACACACACGTGGTCACGATTAGCGAGAAATGAGATGGACGGGCAGGTGTTGGACACGTGTAGCTGGGCCACCGGGCAAGGAACGCACGACACGACGACACCCCGGGGCGGCCTCGGGGCACATGGTCGCCACATCTCGAAACAAACATGCCCTAAAGGGTGTGAGGAGAAAGTTGAAGAAAATAATGTGTGGACATATATTATGAAATAAAAAAGATCCAAATTAGTTGAGGATGGAATTAACACTAAATCGAAATGGTTAAGTAGTGAAACTACGACTTAACTATCTTTAACTCACAAGTATGAAGTATCACTTCAAAAGGTCTCAGTACTAATTGAGGAGAGGTCCACACTTATATATTTCATTATGAAGTCAGACTTAATCAGTGGCGGAACTAGAGGGGGGCAGGGTGGGCGGTCACCCCCTCTTGGCTCCGGGACCCTCTTGTAGTACCCCGCCCCCGACCACTTCTTTTGCCCTTCGACTCTTCTTTCGCCTCCCCTTACGCTAGATACACTTTTTATAGACTAGCAAATGTAGTCTGAATAATATAAGTTTAGGCAAAATTCGTCCCCTCTAATTATATTTTTTGATTCCACCACTGGACTTAATCGTTGTGGATCTATTGTTTCGGTCCTCACTCACCATCAAATATTTTCTCAAACCAGTTTTTGGGGTTAGTTTTCATTTCATGGAAAGAGATGGAAAATAACTTCACTGATGACAACATTGACAAGTACTGATCCGAAAGTTTAGTCAAATCAATAGTCGACCCCAACAAGCCAAAACATGATCCGATATGTACTAAGGACTGATAGCCCATTTATTATCTACATTGTCTTCTTCATCAAACCTACATCTAATCCTTGCACAATAATATACCATCTCTATCAATGAAAAAAAAAAAAGAATTATAAAGTGAGTACATTAAAGAAACAAAGTGAGACAGCTGGAGCTCACATTACAAATGTCCTAATTTGTGCTAATCTCTACTACTACTACGTACGTACTACTACTACTACATCTATATATATGGGTACATCTATATATAGAGTATATGGAACAATATTTGGTTTGATGAGGAGCAACACAAAAGACAACCACTCCATAAGCTGGTTAATTGGTCTCCCTCCAAACAATCCCCACGTACATTTGGGCCATGTCAATGCTCTCATGTCCTCAAGACACCTAATATTAATGACCTTAGTTAGAAAAAGGAAGAGTTAATAACTCTAGACCAATTAATTTAGACTTCTCATCAACAGTATAATAGTCATGCAAGTTGGTAGTAAAATTAAAATCACTGACTTTCCTACGACTGATCTATGTTCTATGATGTACTTGAGAGTGTCGTAGATAATATTTCAACTCAAGCTTAGGTCATTTTCATCCATTATTTTGTTGTAGTAATACCTACTAGTTGTTCATTATTTAGATCTCTACGAGGTTTTACAATCTCCTAATTTTTTGAGACAAATTTTTTGTAGGGTAAGGTATGTCCCGTTTGGAATAGCCACTATTAATCCTGAATTAAACACCATAATAAGAAAAAACAAAAAAAAACAAAACAAAAATAGGACCTAGCTCATAAAGCAAACCTTTTCTGAAAATGATTTTTTGTTAGGAAATGAATTGCTGCTAGTAAGAAAGTTGCTTACTTTTGCCTTTATGACTTTTTTTGTTAGTGTAAGTTAATTAGTGTTTTGAAAACTTAATTAATTATTTTGAAAGTAACTGAAAGTAGTCAACAATCCAGCGATGTGGTGTAAACACCTTTTTAATCTTTTCTTTCTTTTGGTGATAAAAAAATATTTTAGCAAAAAAGATTTTCAATGGAAAAAAATTATCTTTATGTAACAAATTTTCTTTAGAAATTTTTCTCAAGAAAGTTTTTTAATTGTTGTTTGATTGCAGGTGATAAAATTTTTCATTTTAACTAAACAAAGTGGGACCCACGTACACTTCTTCTCCAAAAAAAACATTCATTCACTGATTCCCTGAAACTAAAACGCGTGCACTATGCTTCCCTCCCGTTGCTCCTCCTGCAGCTCTGCCCTCTCCCACGGTCCCACCCCACCACCACCACCTCCCCCGCTACTACTGCTCCTCCTCCTGGTCCGCCGCCGGCCTCCCGCTCCACCACTCCTTCGCCGCCGGCCGCCGGCCGCCCCTCCTCCCCCACCGCCTCTCACGACCTCCGCGCCGCACTCAGCCTCCTCCTCCACCACTCTCCCTCATCCCACCAAAAAACCACAGATTCCTAATTAAAGCTTGTTATCGGTTCTCCGTTGCGGGGTCTTCGGAGGAGAATTCTGCTGGTGCCCCCGGATGCGAATTGTTGCTTTGGTGATAAACTAATGTGATGAAGAGATGATAGTGGCGACAGTGATATAATTTGATGGGGCTGGTAGTGGTAGGCGTCGGATGTTCAGAATGGAGGTGTGGTCAGCCGATCGACCAGTTGTTGAAGGAGTGACTCTAGGTCGAAATTTAGGGTGTGTTTGATAGCAAAGAAAATTTTCAATGAGAAAAAAATATTTACTTTGGCAAATTTTCTGTAGAGAATTTTTTTAAAAGAATTTTCTTATTGTTGTTTGATTGCACGTGATAAATTTTTTTTTTTTCAATTTTCTGTTGTTTGATAACTAATGTAATTTTTTTTTTTCATTTTTCTGCAGTACCACGAATTCATACTAAAATTAAATCAAGTGGACAATTAATCAAGGTTACGCACCGAAATTGAATCGACAACAACTATCTTCACAACCATTAATGAACTCAAAAAAAATCATTCAATAATTAGCTGTTTGAGATATTACCTCCCTTGCAGAGAAGTAATTGGCTTTCAATGTTTTGATTCTAGCCTTCACATTAGCTGGGTGTACTTGTTGTTTTAATTGCTTTAGCAACTCTAGGCAAACTCGAGTATACATCTCAGGTTTCCATGAATTACCTGAAGCATTGTCAAATCAGTACTCTTCCAAAATAATTTCAAGCATGATCTTATCCATGCGGTCATTCCATCTCACTTGCCCCTGCCCCTTTGACACTACTTTCACGCTCCCAATTGATTCTTCCATCTCTGTTTTTACATGATACTAAAGTTGTATATATTTTTAACGAAAAAATGAAAAATTATATATTATGATATAACATAAGACTACATATGACAATGCACTAATTAAGAAAAATTTCAAAGAAATCAAATTTAAAGTGATAAAAAAATTCATACAAACTAGGTACCAATTCATATGCTCAACATTATGGAACATTTCATCTAAAACTAGTCAGTAAGCTTGTCTAGGCTAGTTGTACTCATTCCACATTAACTCGGCCAATGCATCTCGTTTAGCTATCCAAATTGGAGATTGATGTATGGAAATATTATCTTCTTGTGGGCTATCATCATCTTCTTCATCTTCATAAATATCTTCATCATCTTCACATAGATCTTCTGGATCTTCTTCTCTCGAAAAAATTGTGTATCGCACAACATGCTAAAATGACATTTGATTGAGTTTTAACGTCATAAAATGGTTCGTGCCGCAAAAATGCAAATCGTTTCTTTAGAAGCCCTATTGTTCTTTCTACTACGTTACGCAAGGACGAATGTCGAAAGTTGAACAACTCTCTTCCATTTCTAGGTGTACGACAAACTTGATCTTTTAAGTGATACTTTGTACCGCGATAAGGTGCTAAAAATCCAGGAACATTAGGGAACCCAGCATCAACCAAATAATACTTTCCTACATTAAAATGATATCATAGTAGTTGTAATTAGTTGAAATAATCACAACAAAAAAAACAACGATAGTACTTATACAAATGTTACACAAAATGTATCTAACTCGGTGGTATAGTTAGTCTATCCACTCGATTTGGCCTAACAACATCTCTTAATATACGACCATCGTGAGCCGAGCCCTCCCAACCTAAGTAAGTACGTATGTAAATCTCATATCAAATGTACATGCCACTAAGACATTTTGGGAAGTAAAACCTTTTCTATTGCGGTATTTTCGCGCTTTCTTCAATCGATGCATCGTGCATGAGAAATGAGTTCCATCTAATGCTCCGACCGCATCCTAATATTTAATATTTATTTAGTTTATCTCCATAAATTATTATAATGTATTATTATGCTATTTACATGACAAACTTTAAAAATATCTTAAATAAATCCATTACCTCAAAATAGTGATACCAAACACTCGGGTTCGATTCTTTGTCTTGTGGAGAATTATTTATATTTGCAGGCTTGACTACGCCTTTGTACATACTGATTAGAGCTCTTGTAACAACGTGGAATGATGGGGCATGTGCCCTAGGTCAATCCATTAACTGTCTTTATGAATATTTTTAGTTAATAAAATAGAGGATTTCATTTGTTGTTTATTATAATTAATTTGCATGTTTACATTATAATAAGATCCATGGGTATTTACATAAATATCATAAATGTCCATAGTCGATCATTATACTGGGAACTATAATGAATTAAGACTAGTGTGAGTCTTGATTGATGATCATATGATGATTATACGTATAGGGATACGAATCAAGATCACGAGTACTTGTTAGGGAACAAAGTACTGGACCGACCCGCTATGAGAACATCACATGGATTAAGTCATAGTTGTTTCTCATGATAGGTATATTTTTCACCCTCTCGACTTGAGATTGTCGAGACTTCAACATTAGGAACACAATAATTTGACACAATCAAACGTTGTCTTTAACCTGACGATTATAAAGGTTGTGATTGGTTACAAAGTGTGAGCAATGTGATGAAGTTGTGTAATCGAGATAGAATTTTTCCCTCTCATATAAAGAGAGATATCTAGTGGATCCCTCGATGTGTTAGATCGTTAAAAGGCCTAGTCTAAGTGAATTGATATTGATCAATGTCACTTGATGTTTTCGGCCTACCTAGAGATCGAGACTAGTACGATTGAACATGTTGGATGACAATTCCATGCCTTATGTTTGATCAAAAGGATATCGTGTGACAAAAAGATGTTATATACACTATTGATTAGGTTGTATCGATTTGATATTCGTACAACTTGGGTAGTCATAATGTCTTGCTAGAGACTGCTTATGACTTGTATACCAAAATGTGTTTTGGTACACTGCCAACGTTGTATGAGCCTATTGGGTCGCACACTAAGAATGGTTTTGCGAGATTTTAAGATGATTCGTAAAAAAACGAATTTTATGTGATAAAATTCATGACAGAAACGTCCTTGTGGTGTATTACACTTATACTTCTTTAAGTAAGGGTATATGTGTAATTTACTTAACCGTCTATATACAAGGGTTGTATAAATAGACGCTTTAAGTTAGAACACATGAACGAAAGAAAAAAAAAAAAGGCCGAAACTCTATTTTCGTTTTAGAAACGACTTAGGGTTTTTGGTATGCTCATGATCGTTTTGGAGAGAAACAAAAAAGGTTTGGTATTCTCTCGAAGCTAGCACTTCAAATCTCTACGCTGTCGTTCGTGTGATCGCGATAGAGGGCGTTGTCATTGGCGCGCCGCCTTAGAGATCGATTAACCTTCGAAAGGTATATTGCGATTGAGGTATGATTAAGTTTTTCATGGTTTAAACGTTTTTAATGGAATTAGATTCGATCCTGTTGGGGTTTTTGTCAAAACTGCTTTTGTAATCTCCGCGCGTATGAACCCCAAAACCCAACAAAGGGTATCGAGCCTTCGAGTTTGATTCCATTAAATTCATTGCATGTTTTCTTCTGATATATACATGATATATGATTGAAAGCATGTTAATAGTTGATGTATATGTGATATACATAAGTTGTCTTTGAGATTTATTATCATGTTTTGCGTATATGATACGCATATTCGTGATTTAATTAAAAATCGGCCAGACATGCTAGTAATCATGTTAGGTTAATTCAAATAATTTTAATGAATTGAGTTTCGTGTTCTTTGATCCATGACACCATTAGGTTCGTTTGGGATAGTAGTTCATGATTCAATTACATGTTTGTGATTATTTGGATGAGGACCGAAATTATTTATTTATCTTGTTATATCTATTTTGTTATGAAGTTTCTATTTGATAAAGATAGATAACAAATTAGAATAAGAGATAAATATCAAGAATCTTGTTATTGGTGATATACTATGATTCGAATATCTTAAATCCAAAATAAATAATTAATTTTCGAAATTATTTATTTATCTTGTTATATCTATTTTGTTATGAAGTTTCTATTTGATAAAGATAGATAACAAATTAGAATAAGAGATAAATATCAAGAATCTTGTTATTTGTGATATACTAGGATTCAAATATCTTAAATCCAAAATAAATAATTAATTTTCGAAATTATTTATTTATCTTGTTATATCTATTTTGTTATGAAGTTTCTATTTGATAAAGATAGATAACAAATTAGAATAAGAGATAAATATCAAGAATCTTGTTATTTGTGATATACTAGGATTCAAATATCTTAAATCCAAAATAAATAATTAATTTTTGAAATTAATTATTTATCTTGTTATATCTATTTTGTTATGAAGTTTCTATTTGATAAAGATAGATAATAAATTAGAATAAGAGATAAATATCAAGAATCTTGTTATTGGTGATATACTAGGATTCAAATATCTTAAATCCAAAATAAATAATTAATTTTCGAAATTAATTATTTATCTTGTTATATCTATTTTGTTATAAAGTTTCTATTTGATAAAGATAGATAACAAATTAGATTAGGAGATATAAGCAAAATATGTTTCGTTATCCCTATTGGATAGGAGATAAATATGGAGAAGTTTGTTATTGGTGATATGCTAGGATTCAAATATCTAAAGTCCTAATTGGATTAGGATAAGATGATTAGTTAGATGTGGGCCCGGTTAATTAAAAATGTTTTAATTGACTTAATTTCTGATAAATTAAGGGGTTAATTTATGATAATAAAATCAGTGAAAATTATGATTTTCTATAGCGAATTTTAATTTTCTAATTGAGATTCGTCTTCTAAGAAAAAAAAAAAAAAAAAAAAAAGCGCTCAGTATTCTTCATTTCATTGACATTGACGCCAATGGGACTGCCGCTAACTAATCCTAGCGCATTTAAATTCTTTTATTAGTGAACAAGATAAAAATCTCCAAATTGTTTAGTGATTTAAGAAATCAATAAAATATATGATATTTTATTGTTTACATAAAATCACTAAAATCGAATAAAATCCCTCTATTAAATTTTAAGTCTCACGCCATCCATTTTAAACACTTGTCAAGGCCTCGATCACACTAATACAGCTTTCACCCATAGTCATACCGGTGTATTGTGTTATCTTGGTAAGTTGGGTAAGAGTTACCTAAATGTTTAAAATGGTCCGACTTAATAAAGCCATCAAAATAGTTTTGAGCTTTAGGCAAATGATGAGATAAAAACATGCTAAGACATAAGATGTCCCATATCTCATAAAAGGATCTAAAAATTACATAAGATGTAATTGGTAATTGTTACCTACCTAAATAATCTAGTTCTCGTGTTTCATGCCATAGTGTCACGAATTAGGTGAAATATGGATTTTAGTCCCCTAAATATACAAGACGCTTTTAGGAGGGTTGTTAATTTAGTGGGAGTCTATTCCTCTATACTAAAATAAACTTTGCATAATCTTTATTGTAGATCAATGGCCTCTTCAAGTAACAATAATCCCCTCGTCATCGCGATCCATCCTTGAGAAGGATAAGCTATCTCGGACTAACTTTCTTGATCGGTTCGTAAACTTGAGAATCGTTCTCAAGCATGAACGCAAGTTGTATGTCCCGCATGTATTATGCTTGCAACTATGGTTCCCGAACTTCGAAGGACATGGAACTAATGGAAGCCTACGACATGGTTATAACGCTCAAGGAAATGTTCCAACAAGAAGATAGGCAAGAAGAAGGTTCGAGACAATCAAGAACCTACGTTCTTGCAAGATGACCGAAGGTGCGTCGCTTAGTCCTCATGTTCTCAAGATGAAGGGCTATGTTGACCACTTGATAGACTTGATTTCCCATAAGCCAAGAGTTGGCTACGGATTTGATCCCGAATTCATTACCGTAAAAAGTTACTCACAATTTGTGATGAACTACAATATGAATAATATGGAGAAATCAATTTCACAGTTGCATTTGATGCTCAAAACTCGCTGAACAAAATATCAAGAAACCCTCTAGTAATATGTTGATGGTCTAAAAGGGAAAGGGAATGAAGAAGAAAGGCAAAGGCAAGGCTAGAGTTGCCAAGGCAAGTTGTCGCACTGTCGCAAAGCCTATGGAACAAGTCAAGACCCTACTGCTCTCGCTTCAAAACACCCAAAAGAAAAGGAAGAAAATTGTCATTTCGTAATCAAACCTATCTTTGGCATTGTCGTCTCTGACACATAAACGAGAAACGCATAATGAAGCTCCATAAAGATGGGCTTCTAGATTCATTTGATTTATAAACATATGAAACATGCGTATCTTTTTTACTAGGCAAGATGACTAAAAGTCCCTTTATCGACACAAGTGAAAGTGGCAAGTGATTTATTGGGTCTAATACATACTAATGTATGCGGTCCTATAAACACAATGGCTAGAGGAGGTTATCGATTTCATTATTTATTGATGATTTCAAAGCAGATATGATTATGTATATCTTATGAAACATAAAGTTCAATCATTTGAGATGTTTCGAACGTTTCAAAATGAAGTGCGTAATCAACTTGGTAAAACTATCAAAACACTTCGATCGATCGAGGTGGTGAGTATTTAAGCCAAGAATTTGATGATCATCTTAAAAATTGTGGGATTGTCTCCCAATTGACTCCACCAAAGAACTCCACAATGGAATGGAGTTTTTGAAAGGAGAAATCGAACCTTATTAGATATGGTTCGATCTATGATTAGTCATGCAGATCTTCCATTATCCTTTTCAAGGTTATGCTTTACAAATCTGCAGCTTTCACTCTAAATCGAGTTCCTTCTAAAGCGGTTGATAAAACACCATATGAGATATGGTACGGGAAGAGACCTAGTTTGTCTTTTCTTAAGATTTGGGGTTGTGAGGCTTACGTAAAGCGACAAGTCTCGTAAAAACCAAGACCTAAATCGATAAGTGTTTATTTGTGGGGTATCCTAAGGAAACAAAAGGATATTACTTTTATAATCTCGCCGAGAATAAAGTGTTTGTTGCTCGGTATGGTGCCTTTATGGAAAAACAATTTATTTCAAAAGACACTAGTGGGAGAGAAATAAATCTTGAAGAAGTTCAAGAATCACGATAAACACCGAACCGCTTCGGAAGTTCAACAACGTTCGAACCAAATGAACCTCCGCAAGTGACACAAGACCCACGTAAATTTGGTAGGGTAAGACATGAGCCGAGAGATTCGAATTTCTCATTACCGATAGTCGTGATGTGTTGCTTATGGATCAAAATGAGCCCACCACTTATCGAGGCTATGTCCGGACCAGACTCGATAAATGGCTAAGTGCCATGAATTCCGAGATGCAATCCATGTATGATAACCAAGTTTGGAACTTGGTTTATTTACCTGAAGGTGGTAAGACCATTGGATGTAAATGAGTTTTCAAGAAGAAAACTGACATGGATGGCAATGTGCATACTTTTAAAGCAAGACTTGTAGCAAAAGGTTTCAGGCAGACTCAAGGTGTTGATTATGATGAAACTTTTTCGCCAGCAGCCATGCTTAAATCCATAAGAATTTTAATTGTCATTGTTGCATATTATGACTATGAAATATGGCAAATGGATGTAAAAACAGCATTTCTTAATGGAAAGCTGCTTGAGGACGTGTATATGACACAACCTGAAGGTTTTGTACATCCCGAGAATTCTAGGAAGGTATGCAAGCTTCAAAGATCCATTTATGGATTAAAGCAAGCTTCTCGAGTTGGAATCTTCGTTTTGATGAAGCAATCAAGGATTTTGGTTTCATTAAGAACGAAGATGAGCCTTGTGTATACAAGAAGGTCATGGGAGTGTAGTTGTTTTTCTGGTACCGTATGTCGATGATATATTACTTATTGGAAATGACATCCCAACATTGCGAATGTTAAGTCTTGTTAGGGAAGTGTTTCTCAATGAAAGACTTAGGAGATGCACCTATATCCTAGGGATAAGGATCTATAGGGATAGATCTAAGAGGCTAATCGATCTAAGTCGAGTGCTTACATAGACAAGGTGCCGAATAGGTTCAAATTGCAAGACTCTAAAAGATGATTGTTGCCAATGTCTCATGGCATAAGTCTCAGCAAGAATCAATGTCCTAGGACAAATGATGAGCGAGACCGTATGAATAAGATTCCATATGCATCGGCTATTGGATCTATCATGTATGACATGCTATTCACTCGACTTGATGTATCATATGCTTTGAGCACTACAAGCGATATCGCCGATCCTCGTGAGAGTCACTCGGATAGCAAGAAAGAACATCCTTAAGTACTTAAGAAGGACTAACGGAAGTGTTCTTGGTCTATGGAGGTAATGAAAATGAACTAGTTGTAAATGGTTACACAGATGCAAGTTTTCAAACTAATATAGATGATTTTAGATCGCAATCTGATATGTGTTTACTTTGAATGGGGGTGCAAAGAAGTGGAAAAGTTCGAAGCAAGAGACTCATGCGGCAGATTCTACAACAGTGTTCGAGTATATTGCGCAAATGTCCGATGCAAAGAAAGGAGGCGCTTTGGATCAAAAAGTTCATTTCTCGAACTAGGTGTGGTTCCAAGTATTGCTAACCCCGTTTGTTTGTATTGTGACAATAACGGGGCAATAGCACAGCCAAGGAACCTAGATCACACCACAGATCCAAACATATACTCAGCGTTTTCATCTCATCGAGAAATTATTGAGAGGGGAGACGTAAAGATTTGCAGAGTACCTATCAAGACAACGTTGGATCCATTGACAAAAGCCCTTCCACAAGCAAAACATGATGGTCATGTTAGATCATTAGGCATTAGATGCATGTATGATTGGCCCTAAGTGCAAGTGGGAGATGATGGGGCATGTGCCCTAGGTCAATCCATTAACTGTCTTTATGAATATTTTTAGTTAATAAAATAGAGGATTTCATTTGTTGTTTATTATAATTAATTTGCATGTTTACATTATAATAAGATCCATGGGTATTTACATAAATATCATAAATGTCCATAGTCGATCATTATACTGGGAACTATAATGAATTAAGACTAGTGTGAGTCTTGATTGATGATCATATGATGATTATACGTATAGGGATACGAATCAAGATCACGAGTACTTGTTAGGGAACAAAGTACTGGACCGACCCGCTATGAGAACATCACATGGATTAAGTCATAGTTGTTTCTCATGATAGGTATATTTTTCAGTCCTCTGACTTGAGATTGTCAGAGACTTCAACATTAGGAACACAATATTTGACACAATCAAACGTTGTCTTTAACCTGACGATTATAAAGGTTGTGATTGGTTATCAAAGTGAGCAATGTGATGAAGTTGTGTAATCGAGATAGAATTTTTCCTCTCATATAAAGAGAGATATCTAGTGGATCCCTCGATGTGTTAGATCGTTAAAAGGCCTAGTCTAAGTGAATTGATATTGATCAATGTCACTTGGATGTTTTCACCTACCTAGAGATCGAGACTAGTACGATTGAATATGTTGGATGACAATTCCATGCCTTATGTTTGATCAAAAGGATATCGTGTGACAAAAGATGTTATATACACTATTGATTAGGTTGTATCGATTTGATATTCGTACAACTTGGGTAGTCATAATGTCTTGCTAGAGACTGCTTATGACTTGTATACCAAAATGTGTTTTGGTACACTGCCAACGTTGTATGAGCCTATTGGGTCGCACACTAAGAATGGTTTTGCGAGATTTTAAGATGATTCAGTAAAAACGAATTTTATGTGATAAAATTCATGACGTAAACGTCCTTGTGGTGTATTACACTTATACTTCTTTAAGTAAGGGTATATGTGTAATTTACTTAACCGTCTATATACAAGGGTTGTATAAATAGACGCTTTAAGTTAGAACACAGGAACGAAAGAAAAAAAAAGGCCGAAACTCTATTTTCGTTTTAGAAACGACTTAGTGTTTTTGGTATGCTCGATCGTTTTGGAGAGAAACAAAAAGGTTTGGTATTCTCTCGAATCTAGCACTTCAAATCTCGCCGCCGTTCGTGTGTGGATCGCCGATAGAGGGCGTTCGTCGTTGGCGCGCCTTAGAGATCGATTAACCTTCGAAAGGTATATTGCGATTGAGGTATGATTAAGTTTTTCATGGTTTAAACGTTTTTAATGGAATTAGATTCGATCCTTCAGGGTTTTTGTCAAAACTGTTTTGTAATCTCCGTGCGTATGAACCCCAAAACCCAACATTAGCGGCTAACTGTCTCACCGGAACGAATAAATTCAAAATTTGTTCGTCTATTTCGATTATCGTGTCCAACTATCAAAAAAACATAGCTACTTGTTCTTTTACTTTTACACTGCGTCCGTCAACTAGCCCATGCGTACGAAGAATTCTCGCAAAGCTCTTTGAATGGACCTCGTTTCAATCGTAATCGTTCTCTTACGCTTTTGTCGATTCTTTGTAAAAACGCTTTAATATTAGTTTCCTTTCTTCATTTCTATTAACTCGAGGTTGTATGTTCAACGAGTTACGACGTTGTACGTAATCGAGCAATAACATCATCATCATTATAGCTGCTGTTTTTTTTTTTCTATCTTCTTCAGTAGGCATCTAAGTAAATGCATGTAAACTTAATGAATGAGTGAATGATAGTAAATCAATTTTTATAAAACAAATACATACTTAAAAGTTGATAAAAACGGTTAAACTTAAACAACAAGAAAGTAATGAATGCAGGTATGTGGAATGCACATCTATGGCAATCCAGGGTCTACATTCATTTAAGAAACTATATCCAAATCAATTTTTCCATGTCAAAACGTATCCAATGTGAAAATGAAGCTTATATGAAATCTTTAACTTCCTTCTACTGAGAGTCCTTATACTTAAGAGTGTATTATTGCATATAGAACATAAAGGCGAGTAACTCAAAGACCAGAGAAAGATATCAACACGAGAAGAAAATATTTGTTCAGTTCTTCCCATATTAGTTAACGTCCAAATGAAAAAAAGAAAAGAAAAACACAACATCCAAATTGAAGACTCAGTTGTATAACATCAAGTTCAAAGTTTAAAAAATATATATAGATGAACAAACTAAAACAGTCATTAGAGGTTTAAATCCCAACTAATTGATGATGAAAGCTTCGGTTCTCATTGTATTTGTCCTACACCATCTAATTCATAAATGTGATAAAGCAACAATCACCTGCACGTCACATGAATCCACACAAGCTATTAAAAAAAAAAAAAAAAAAAAAAAAAACGTATCCAATGTGAAAATGAAGAGAAGATGAAATCTTTAACTTCCTTCTACTGAGAGTCCCTATACTTAAGAGTGTATTATTGCATATAGAACATAAAGGCGAGTAACTCAAAGACCAGAGAGAAAGATATCAACACGAGAAGAAAAGATTTGTTCAGTTCTTCCCACTTAATTTGGACTGATTAGTTGTTAATTTACCACTTAAGATGAATTACTTTGTCATTCCTTTAAATTTACTTGTTCTTATTAGTATATACAACTTTCTAGCATTGAATACTAGTTGAGATGAAATCAACAAGGCATTTAATCAAACACTTTATAGACTACAATCTTATATAGGCATAGAATCAAACATTTTCTAAGCAAGACTTTACTACATCAAACAAAGCCACAAAGTAAAATGAGTTTTGATATGCATCTTATAAACAAAAGAAAAAATACAGATGTTGAGTGAGAAACCACATTGAAACTGAGATTAGTTGTGTAACATACCTCTAGGTGCGTTCAAAGTTTTCCGAAAATTCTCAACTCCAATAAGCCGCTAGGCTATGCAAAGAACAACGACAAGGCAAAACTTAGAATATCAAGTTCTTGAGTTGGGAGATCGTTGAGAACCAAGATGGGAAGAGATTGTAAAGGAAATAATGAGAATTGAGAGGAGATCGTTAGCTTGAGTTTATAAAGGAAGAGACTTGAGCAGCGACAAGGCAAAACTGATGAAAATATCAAGTTCTTGAGTTGGGAGATCGTTGAGAAACAAGATGGGAAGAGATCACAGAGGGCAAAACTGAGAATATCAAGGGAGATCGTTGAACAACAATATGGGAAGAGATCGTAGAGGCAAAAGTGAGAATTGAGAGGAGATCGTTGGAGTTTATAAAGGAAAAGATTTGAGAGGAGATCGTTGCAACAAGACGAGTTCTTGTAGAAGAAAGAGTCCGAGTTTGAGTCGAAAACGGATTCCCAGTGAGAAAATCTCGAATTTCCATGCCGAAATAAGAGAAAAGAATCGAGGAAAAAAAGAGCGTAGGTTTTTTTTTTTCTTATCCGGTTATTAGTCTATCAAACACCAAATAAAACGGTTATATTAAAAAACCTCATAATTTTCCATAAGTTTTTTTCATTTTTTTTGCTATCAAACACACCCTTATATTCCAAAATAAGAGAAAATAAATGAGGGAACTTAGGAGGTGAATTTTTTTCTCTGCGCGGTTACAAGTGTATCAAACACCGAAAAAAAAAAACGATTATACTAAAAAATAAAACAATGTGGAAATTGATATCTTAAATTCTTAATTAATCTATTTACTTGGATATATTTTTGAGAAAGCACTTGGTTAAAGTTTTTTTTTTTGATAAATACTTGGTTAAAGTCTAGTATTTGAATAATAGTATACTTAAACATATATAGAAATTTAAATTTATTTAGCCATTTAACTTTATTGGAATTAATCCATAGAGTTATAATGTCAATCGCTTCTGTAATGCAACTGAAAAAGACATGCTCTGGACACCTTACAAAGAAATCGTGGAGTTGTACGATGATAAAAAAAAAAAATCATGGAGTTGAGAGAGAGATTCGGGCACGAATGAAATAAGTGTTTTTATGTAAATAAAAGAAAGTGTTTATATGTTTTTTTTTTTTTTTTTTTTTTTTTGCAGTCCTGAGTTTGATTTTGATATGCTTAAGGAGGTGGGGTATATGGGCTTCAATTAAGTGACATAATTTGCTGTCACATTTGTCTATTGAATTTAGTATATATCATTGATCAAAATGTACCCTTTTAGTCATTTGTTAGGGTTCAATTTATGATGACCTGTTTAATCATAAATACAAGTCATCCGAACTCAAAAAAGAAGAAAAAAGAAATAGAAGTGATCATACACATAAATAATGAAGAGACAAATTATATTCTCAAGATATATAAGTTTTGATTGATATTTCTTTCCTTAATTATGCATAGAAATATAGAAAAAAATACTACTAGATAAGAACAAACTATGGATACACAAGTTCTTTTGGATGATATGAGAAAAAAAAGATTGATGAAAATGTGTTTTAAAATTTTAGAATTTTAGTGCTGTGGTGGATGCTCGATGCTTCAAGATAGTATTGGAACCAGTGAGAAATAAAATGAATCAGGCCATGCAAAGAATGTTAAAGACATGGACTTCCACAACCAAGTGTAGGTTCTTGTTTTGGCTGACAATTTTTTGTACATAGTACACCCACTGCTTTAGAGACGTTTAGATGTTGCATTAAGATTCTCAATCCCGCGTTTTGATGCATCAAATGGATTCATGATATGTGTGTAAAGGTGTGTATTGACTCACTATTCTTTGATTAGTTTATTGAATTAGAAATGCAAGGCTGGTGACAGCCAGGCACATGCACGACGCGTGGTAGCTTCTTGACTTCGCAGCTGTGGCTGGTCTCTAGGGGGTGGGGCTTGTTTGGCGTCATGACTGATTATTACTTTTATAGACTTTTTAATGTAGCTTTTGCTTATATTTATGGGCACTGCAATTTTGTGTATATCCTCTTTTTTATAAGAAAAAAAAATGTGACGCTACTGTGACATCCAAAATAACTTAAAATAGGCTTCAAAAAAATTAAAATATGTCAAAATTAAAAAAGAGTTAAATATTTTTATAATAAGCATTATTGCTTATTGCTTTTTTATAAATACTTATTTACAATAATGAAACTTTTTTACAAGGGCGATTATTGTATACCAATTATAAGTATTGTTTATGTTAGAAAACATTTTCTTACCATCGTTGTACTAAATAAATTAGTGAACACATAGTGACATGAATGTAATAACTCTTTATACAATATGAACAAGTTGATCCGATTGTAAAGGCGTGCTTGGAAGTATATGAGTTAGGTGCACAGTCTCAAATTAAATTTCTTGTTGCGCTAAACTTGTCCGGATCATTAAGATATGTTCATATCAATTGCATCAATGTCTTATGAAAATAGTTAGATAAGCTTCAATGCTCAATAAAAAAAATATAAAAAAAAATATATATATATATATAACTCTTTGTACTATTTTGGTAGCAGTAATCATTTAAACAATTCGTTGACACTGCTTAATTCAAGTTGCACTTCAACCTATATACTTTCAATATATGGTTTGAGAGCTTACACCTTTAAATTGCAGGTCAACCTCCATAGCAAGTTGCAACCGAGCTGGTCCTTGTATGTCCGGTCGCCTCGTCATGCCAAACGACGGGTGTGGACAAGCACATAATAGACACTTTGATTTGATCACTGTGCAGTAGTAGTTGGAGAAGCGGTTATCCCCATGTCTACACGACATAACTGCTACTTCTCCACGTATTAAATTCTTAATGACTTTTCTATTACCATATTGCCCCTGAAAGAAAAGAGCCCCATGTTCTCCGGCCATGTTCTGTTCTCCTCAACAAACTCTATTAAAACAACCATTATGTGTATGGTTTTCTTTCAATTGGTGGTATGGTTAGTGTCACCCTCTCAATAGCATGACCCGAGTAGGCTGGGCTGGGCAGCGAGAAATCTAGCAAATAGTCGAGTTTCGGTGGGCTCGGATGGTTCCATGAGGTTTGGTCGCGGGATAGCATGCGGATCAGATGAGGCAGCGCACAGGTGTGAAGGAGGTCGTGTCTTGGCGCGCGCCTAGGCATGGTGCCTAGGCGCAGACGAGGTTGCGCCTTGGCACGTGCCTTAGCGCATCCCTTGGCACAGGCATGAGCAAGCCTTGGCAGATTCCTTGGGCACTAGCAAGACCGCGCATTGGCACGAGCAAAGTCGCGCCTTGGCAAGTTTCTTGGGCACGAGCAAGGCGATACCTTGCCAGATTCCTTGGCACAAGCAAGGTCGCGCCTTGGCACGAGTAAGGCCGAACCTTGGCAGGTTCCTTGGGCACGAGTAAGGTGATACCTTGGCGAATTCCTTTGGCACGAGCAAGGTCATGCTTTGGCACGAGCAAGGCCGCGCCTTGGCACGGGCAATGCATACCTTGGCAAGGGTTGACAAATCTTGACTTGGACGTTGACCAAGTCAAAGTACGCTTAGTCTCATTTCTTGATGTTTCCTATTAGAGTTGGGGAAACGGCTTAACATCTACTATAAGGAGAGGTGTGTTCTCTCCTATGGGCGACATGAGCATACAAGCAAGGAGGACCCTCGAGCATGCCTTGGGCACCATACCAAGGCAAGACCCCCATGGTCCGAGCCACCTCGAGCCGGTGGGACTCGATCGAGCCCCGCTAGCACCCAGGGTGCCTGGGCACGCCAGGTACCATTGAGCAGTCCCCGTCCCTAAGAGAAGCATGGACCAAGTCCCTTGAGGCGTGGATGGACCGAGTCAAGGTGGTTACAGGTGGTTGGGTAACTACCTTGGTCATGGCCTTTGGTATGACCAAGGCACGTCCGAAAAATGTCCCGAACATGTAGCAATTGACCAAGCAGTTGAGGCGGTTATGGAACCAGGTGGCAGCAAGGGAACAAGGCAGTTGGGTAACTGCCTTGACCACAAAGGAGTGGGGTTTTACTTAGTCTACGAATCAATGTAATCAGTGCAGGTGTCCTTGACGGTTATGTAACTACTTGTTGGCTGATCTATAAAGCCAAGGGCTCTAAGCTTGGGGAAGCAGAGAGTACCAATGTTGTATTCCCATTAAGAGCATAGTAAAACATTTCCTTGGTGTCATACCTTGTTGTTCATTCGATTTGAGTATTGGTAGTGCTGAAATAAGGTGGCCCTTAGGTACCACGGGTTGGATTGAGCGAGAAAAAATTCCTTAGCGTAAACCCCTCACTTAGCGACCCCGTGACAGTTAGTATGATTTTCAGTTTGTATTTTAACGTGATTTCCTTCCCAGACAAGCTGAGACTTTCAGTTTGTATTTTAAGGAGCTTTTTTAGTACATATTTGAAATCATTAATTAACTTTTTAACTTCTATTTGACTTAAAGAGCTATTTTTATTAATTTTTTTTTTCAAATTAGATGTTGCAATTACGTACCATACTGTAAATATAGGTAGTCCACACTATTTTGACAACACAAAAAAAAAATCTAGGTTATTGAGAATTTGACATATTGTGCCATTTAAAATAAATATTTCTTTGGTATTGTAAATAGAGTTTATTTAAACTATGTATAAAATGATATGTAAGATATCGGTTCAACTGATTAAGATTATTTATAAATTATACATTCTAACATGACAATTAAAGTTGATTTTTGTTTTTTTATGCACCTGATGATTTTAATTTGTTGTTCACATCTATTTTATCCTCCAAACTTTTTGAGATATATTTTTTATGGGGCGAGAATGAGATAAATAGACAAAAATATAAATATAAATATAAAATTATAATAATTGTGTTGGAGCTAATCGTTTCAAATGTTAAAGCTCTAATTTTATCGTAGCTAGTCTAATTCTTTTTCTTGTTCTACTATTTATTATGAGTTTCACTATTGTTTAAATATACATTACAATTAATCTTAATATGATTCTTAACTTAAAATAAAATATATAAAATTACATAAATTTATGAAGGGCAGCAAGATATTAACTACCAATTACTTTAATCGTTGCATCATGTAAGACTTTAAAACATTATACCAAGGTGAGAAAATCGTAAAAAAATCGAGTCGGTCTAATCAACTGTGTTTATATATATATATATTTTAATTTTAACCTAAAATTTTAGTACTCTCCAAATTCATAAAATAAGTAACACAATATTTTTTTTTGAAGAAAATAACACTATAAAGTAAAAAAATATGAATTTCTACTTCTATTACCAATATAAATTATTCTATTAGCTTATTAGCTGGCTCAAAATAATGTTTTTCTTTATCCCAAATCTAAATATTAATTTCAAATATCATTTGACAAGCGCGTCCACTTACCTCTTAAATCTCAATTCATTAAGGCAAGAAAAATATTTTGCAACCTATTTTGGACACTCACTTTGAGCACTTAATGGGCTCAAGTGGGTGTCATGTCCCACATTATAATACATTTAGAGAAATGTGAGCATACATCTCGAGGTGTTACATGCACTCTAAGTGTATCGAACGACAGACACCCACTTAGGCTTATTGGGTGCCAAAATGAGTGTTCAAATTGAGTTACTCAGGCATTTAAGGCAATTACCATTTGTTTTTACAAATTTAGCAACTTTTATAGTATTAATTCTCATAGTCATTATCAAGAAACCCCAAGGGCAAATACGTAAAAATCCAGTCACAGCGGAAAGAACCGAAAGAGATTCCATTAATTCCGACTCCCTGTCCCCGCGTGGACCCCACCCATGTGCCCTCTTTCTCTCTTACACCCTCATTGTCCTTTTTAACTCCCCCCACTCTCTTCTCCCTCATTCTTTCCTATTCTCCCTCAATCCACGCCGCTTCTCTTTCCCATCTTAAAAAAAAAAAAAAAAATCTCTCTCCCATGACCTAATACTCTTTGTGTTACTGTGCTTTTTGTTGCACTAGATCTTCGTCTTTGCTGTAGAATCTACAATTCCAGACAAGACGATGAAGACGAAGAACTACCATTTCATGTTGTTTAAAATCTTGATATTTTCAATCTCAGCCGTCGGAGTAGTGGATTCACAGAGCACCGACGGCGGAGACGCCGCAGTGATGCAACTCCTGAAGAAGAGCCTCAAAATCCCGACCTCCCTAGACTGGTCCGCCCCAGATCCATGTCAGTGGACGAAAGTCCAGTGCTCGGACGGGAGAGTCACTCGTATTCAGATAGGAAACCAAGGCGTTTCCGGCTCGGTCCCAACCGACCTCAAAAACATGACGTCACTAGAGCGGCTTGAGCTACAGGGGAACTCCATTTCCGGACCCTTGCCGAGTTTAAGCGGCATGGGAGTTCTTCAAGTGGTTCTTGTGCACAACAACAACTTCACTTCCATTCCTCAAGATTTCTTCATCGGATTGTCTTCTCTACAAGTTGTGGATCTCGACGACAATCTGTTCTCGCCGTGGACGATCCCGGAGAGCGTCAAGAACGCGTCGTCTTTGCAGAGTTTCTCTGCGAATTCAGCGAATGTAGTGGGCGTAATTCCTGATGTGTTTGCTGGTGACAACTTCCCTAGTTTGGTTGAGTTGCATTTGAGTAGGAATCGCTTGGAGGGGCCTCTCCCGAAGAGCTTTTCCGGGTCGAATCTGCAGTCCTTGTGGTTGAATGGGCAGGAGAGCGATTCCAAGCTCAATGGCACGATTGAGGTCTTGCAGAAGATGACTTCTTTGACGGAGATTTGGTTGAATTTGAATGCTTTCACCGGGCCTATACCGGATTTCTCGAATTCCACCTCTTTGAGGTACTTAAATTTGAGAGATAACCAGTTCACAGGTCCGGTTCCGCCGTCGATTCTAACGCTAAAGAGTTTGAAGATTGTGAATTTGACTAACAATTTGCTGCAAGGGCCAATGCCGGAATTCGACCCCTCCGTCAAGGTCGATTTGATCCCGGAAACCAACAGTTTTTGCTTGCCAAAGCCTGGAGATTGTGATCCTCAACTAACCACATTGCTCTCTTTTGCCAAGAACTTGGGATACCCTGTAAGGTTCGCGCAGAATTGGAAAGGGAACAATCCTTGTGATCATTGGCTAGGGATCACTTGCGTCGCGGCGAGTAATAGCATAATTGTGCTTAATTTCCAGAAGATGGGTCTCACTGGTACAATCTCTCCTGATTTATCTTTACTGCAATCGTTACAAAAGATTATTTTGTCTAGCAATAGTTTGTATGGTACAATTCCTAAGGAGTTAGCGAATTTGAAGAACTTGAATGAGCTTGATTTGTCAAATAATAATCTGTCAGGGAGAATCCCAAGTTTTAGAAGTAATGTTGATGTTAATACTGATGGGAATCCCAATATTGGGAAGGACATTCCTGTTCCATCGTCGCCCGGAACTCCGAGTGGCGGTTCGCCGGGGTCATCTCCATCGACTGATGATGGCCCTGGGAAGAAGAAATCTTCGAAAGCAGGAGTTGTTGTGGGATTGGTAGTTGGTGTTATTGGTGTTTTAGTTTTGCTTGGTGTGTTGTTGAGCTTTTGTATTTGGAGGAAGAAACGGAACCGGTTTGGGAAAGTTCAGAGTCCGAATGCGACTCTTCATCCTCGGCATTCTGGGTCCGGTCCTGAAATGGTTAAGATCACGGTTGCGACGCCAGGACAGAATGCCGCGTCGTCTAGTGAAGCACTCAGCCAGACAAGTGGTGATTCTAGTGATGTTCATGTGGTTGAGGCCAATCACATGGTGATTTCGATTCAGCTGCTTAGGAATGTGACTAACAATTTTAGTGAACATAACATATTGGGGCGTGGTGGGTTTGGAACGGTTTATAAAGGGGAATTGCACGACGGGACCAAGATTGCTGTGAAGAGGATGGAGTCTGGAGTGTTGCGTGAGAAAGGATTGACTGAGTTTAGGTCTGAGATTGCTTTAGTTACTAAGGTTAGGCACCGCCATCTTGTTAACCTTGTCGGGTACTGCTTGGATGGAAATGAGAGGTTGCTTGTGTACGAGTATATGCCTCAAGGGACACTTAGTCGCCATTTGTTTCACTGGAAGGAAGAAGGGTTGAAGCCACTCGAGTGGACAAGGAGGTTGACCATTGCTCTTGATGTCGCGAGAGGTGTTGAATATTTGCATAACTTGGCTCAACAGAGCTACATCCACCGAGATCTTAAACCGTCCAATATTCTTCTTGATGACGACATGAGAGCCAAGGTCGCAGATTTTGGCCTTGCTCGCCTTGCTCCAAGTGGAAAGGGCTCAATTCAAACTAGACTTGCGGGAACCTTTGGGTACTTGGCACCAGAATATGCTGGTAATGGTTTTTTTATCATCTAATTCTAGGTTTATGCATGTTTGAAATCTCTTTTATAGTTAGAAAATGCTCATCATAACAATTTTGCGAAGGAAGCAAATGGCACTGCCTCTCGAAAATTACAATTAATGTCATTAAACACCTTATAACTTGGTACATTTCTAGATTATATATGCTTCACGCTTCATGAAAAAATTACGTTGAATTCAAGCACATTTCAAGATATATGCTTATGCTCTCTGTATTTGCAGAACGGATGTTGATTGGATGACACAATTAGTACTAAAAACAATAGAACTTGGTCTCTAGAAATTTGGCATATATGTAAGACATTTAAATTTCAATCGTGCTTTAGATGATTCATTTCTTTTCAGTTTTGAGAAGATGGACATGTTCTTCCAATGTCTTATTACAGATTTGTTATAATTCACACATGCCAATAATAAATGAACCTTGTGTGACTCCAACATTTTCACTGCACCAATTGCAGTTGGTTCAAAATTTGATATTGTGTGGTTTTTGTTAAATTGATCTTTGAATGTGTGGAAATCTTGTGCTGGCAGTGTGGCACCAGTTACTTCATGAGGAAAACATCCTCCAAATCGTCCTTGTTTGAAATTTTGCTTGCATTTTTGATGATCATACAATTTTATCTATGTGGACTTCTATTTTTTTTGTTGTTCATCTATATTGTTTTCATCAAGTCTTTTTCCTACGTCGAATGGAGATAGTTGAAACAAAAGTGTTGCTTTGGCCTTTTACAGTGACGGGAAGAGTGACTACAAAGTCGGATGTCTTCAGCTTCGGAGTCATACTCATGGAGCTTATCACAGGCAGGAGAGCACTCGACGAGAATGAGCCCGAGGAAAGCATGCATCTAGTAACCTGGTTCAAGAGAATGCAAGTCAACAAAGACACGTCCAAGAAGGCTATCGATCCAACGATCGATCTCACAGAGGAGACGCACGCGAACATCAGCATTGTGGCTGAACTTGCAGGGCACTGCTGTGCGAGAGAGGCACATCAAAGACCCGACATGGGCCGAGTAGTTAACGTTCTATCATCCCTAGCAGAGCAGTGGAAGCCTATAGACCCCGTCTCCGAAGAAGACGTCTACGGCATTGATCTAGAGATGACTCTACCACAAGCACTCAAGAGATGGCAAGCGTTCGAGGGCAACAGCTGCGTGGAAGGTAGCTCATCGTCGTCATTACTCCCTAGCAACGACAACACCCAGACCAGTATTCCAACTCGTCCGTCTGGTTTCGCTGAGTCATTCAGATCAGAAGATGGAAGGTAAAAAATGGTAGGAATAGATGATAGGTAGGGGTTGGGATTCATGTGCATGTTCATATTTGTTTTCAAGAAGTGATTGTGCTTCTCTCTCCCTTTCTTGCCTTGGTTTTGTATCTTGATATTGGTCAATTAATTGTTCTGTACGTTTTCTTGGTTTCTTTTTAGTACCTTTGCTTTGGGGATTCATTTTCTCTTCAATCTCTATCTTTGCAATTGAAACAATCTTTTTAAAGGGTTCTGTATGGTGGTGTAAATAGTGGCATCGTCGTCCAATAGACAAGTGGTTTTAGTGGCTCAGCAATCTTGACCTTAAGTAGTGGTTTTGAGTTTGAGCTTTACTTGTGAAGTTTTGTTTTTTGTTGGAAGAGTTCAAGCTCTTTTTGTGTACTGTTGAGTTGACTAAAATTTTAATTCGGTATTCTCTTGGACAGATTAGCCAACAAAATGGAAAAGTTTTTAATCTTTTCATTAACTTTTAATTCGGTGTTGGCTTGGAAAGATTAGCCAACAAAATGGATTGCTTTTTTTTTTTTTTTAATCAGGTGTTCGATTGGATAGAATTTTGTAACCTAATAAGTGCATCGAGATCTGTGTGAAGAAAATGGACATGGAATATTGATGTGACGGTGGCTTTGGGAATGTCGGATGTTGTATAGGTGGGCGTGGGCCCCGCACAGCTCAGACGCACTGAGTTGGACTCATAATATTTGTCGCCACGTGGAGGGGGCAGACTAGCTAAATAAACGGTGGGACCACGTTACTCGTGAGTGCTAGCTGTCTGTCGCTTTGCCATGCGACATGAACTGTTTGGTTGTGAGAAGCTGCACGTAGTTTCAAGTTTGTACGACATGGGTGTTTTTCAAAAAATAGGGCACATTTACATTTTTTTTTCACAAAATAAGGTGGTGTACTTTTTTTTTCTCCAGAGTAGGGAATAGCGCATTTTCAAAAGGTGCATTTTTTTCTCCAGAGTACGACATGAACTACTTATTCTAGTAGTTCGTAGTTTATGTCTTCTAAGTCTCTAGCAAGTTTAACTTAAGTTCTAGTTGGCTTACAACTTAGTTTACAACAATTTGTTGTTTTTTCTTTGTTTTCTTTGACACAGTACTATAATTCAGCTCATTACCAATTTTGGTGTTTATTAGATCGGTCCGACTATGTGCACCCCATAATTTACTATATGCAAATCAAAGAATTTGTGCAAACCACGTGTGGATAAGGGCACCCCATAAGACAATTTTAGTTCTCAAAATACCCCTGCTATTTTGTACCCCACAATTTTGAAAATCAAGCTTGGGTGTCACTGCGAAAAAGAAGGAAAAAACCTCTAGGTCAGTCGTTGTTGGTCATCATCTTCGCATCCACTCGGTCAATCTTCGCTCTCCCATTTCCCCCTAAGTTTTCCTTCAAGGCGGTGGTCGGAGGTGTTTGTGTTATCGAAGTGCATCACAACCGGTTTCATCTTCGCTTAAGTCGAGTTTGTAAGGTATGATCTCGTTTGGTTTTCGTTCAAATTTGTATTCTTATGTGTTTGTTGTGGTATATGGTCGAATTTGAATGAGGTTATTATTTTAATTTTCGAAACTAGGTCGAATACGGTGGTCGATTTGTGCGTTTTTTTTATGGAATATGGTTTTTTTTTCGTTGATTTTGCTTGTCGTGTATATGTTGGTAACTGTTTTTGATCGAACTTGATGGACAATTTGTGCTTGATTGATGATCCTCACTAGCTTGGTAACACATAATCGAATAAGAATGCACTGTTCGTTTAACGTCGACCGAGTAAGGCGTGTTTATTCGATTTTAGCTGACCGAACTACACAGGAAGTATTGGACATGTCTTGCTCGGTTGTGGGTGACCGAACTTTGCTCTTTCATTCGGTCCATGGTAACCGAACAACACAACAAATCTTGTAAATTGGTTATTCGGTTCTAGTTGACCAAACCAAACATTTGTTTGACATAGTTTATCCAATACTTGAATGTTGATGGGAAATGGTTGTTTGTTCAATTATTTTGATTTTGTGGAGCAATTTAAGGTTGGTTTGTATATGTTTGTCATTGTTTGATTACTTTTGAAGGTCGGTCACAAATAATATTCCAAAACTTTCTTACTCGATCTAACATTACCGATTAAGCATGAGTTGGTCGGTGAACTGAGATCGAGCTAAGCATTATAGTTCGTTCATGCAAAACTGAACAATAGATTTTAATTCGATCAAAGTCCACAAAATAGAGTAATATTTTGAGGAATTAGTCATATAATGATTGAATGTTAATGCTTGGGTAATATATGTGTCATTGTAATAGGTACGACACGTACAAAGACGAGTGAGGCGCCCAAAAAGAGTGAACAAAAGAAAGAGATGACTACGAATATGGGTGAGTAAGTAGGGATGAGAGCTCAAACTGCATTTTACAAGAAAAAGAAGGAGTTGCGAAGGGGTACGGGGGCAAGTAAAAAAGATGGTGACTTAAATTACGGAGCAGCCGCAGCACGACTCTCGGATTTGGCAGGCCAACAATTAGCAATTCGTATGAGCCAAGCAACTTCAATTGAACCATCTTCTTTTGAGGCAACTAAATCGGATTGGGGAGAAGGAAGGGAACAAGAAAGTGATGAAAACACTGACTAGAGAACTGAAAAAAGTAATGAAAGTGGCAGTGAGACTGAGGGGGAAGATGGAGAAGGAGATGAGGAAGGAAGTGGAAGTGGGGGAAATGATGAAGAAGGTCAAAGTGGAGATGGAGAAGAACCCGAAGAAGAAGTGGTGTAAGTGAGGCCCAGTGCTAAGGCCCGTGGGAACTAAGTCGAGACCATCTGACAAAGTGGTGGACGGCGACAATTCCAAACCCTTTCCAAGTGGGCCAATTAATCAAGAGTTATTGACGAGTTTCAACAATCATGTCGCCGTCGCCATATGGAATAACAAGGTATATTTACGATATTTTACATTTAACAATAATTTCGAGTAATTATAATATGAATATTTGTTGATATTCATTTTGAAGAAGTTCGGTCTTAGTTATTTGTTTATGAAATTATAACCATATTTTTTGTGCTATTTCAAAAGCGACCATTGCTTAGATGTATGAATCATGACCTTCAATTGTCATAGTGGGATTTAGAGAAGTGTTACCTAAACGCCAGTTGACTAAAGAGTATTATTGAAACGTCTGGTTTGAGTGCACTTTCCACTTGCTCCTACAAGCAGGCACACAAAACGCTAATATAAGCTTTTGTAGAAATGTGGCAGCCGGAGACCAACACATTTCACATTCCTTTCGGTGAAATGTCGATAACACTGGAAGATGTGAGCATGTTGTTGAAGATTTCCGTTATGAGTAAATTTGTTGAGTGTGACACCATCTTTAGGAATGAAGCGGTCGAGTTGGTGAGTACGTATCTTGATGTGACGGAGAAGGAAACGGATAAGTAGAAAAACAAGGATTTGAAAGTTAACAAAGCCTGGCTGAAGGGGAGATGGGGATGTAAAAAAACATCGTCTTTAAAAGGGAAGGAGAATAAGATTTTAACGCCCAAGGTTTAATGAACTGCTAGAGCGTACCTTTGGTACTTGTTAGGATGCACTCTTTTTGCTGACAAGACATCCAAGCTAGTCATCGTTAACCTTCTGAAGCTGGTGGAGAACTTGGATGAGATTCATACATATGCTTGGGAGGCTGCAGCTTTGGCTTACTTGTATCACCAACTTAGATCGGCGACTCGGGTCAAAGTATGCCTGATCGCAAGATATATGACGTTGTTAGAGGTGTGTTTGGTATAAATTGGTTTAAATTGAGTTATGTCTCTTTCACTTTAAATGACTTCATTTTTGTAATTGCTTTTGCAGGGTTGGGTGTACGAACATTTCGATATTCATCTTCATGAAGCACGCATGAACCACGAGTATGTTGACACCCTTCCGCGTGCCTCTAGGTGGGACGTGAAGGGGGAGCATGGCCTTAATGCAGAACATGTCCTAAGGATACGCTGAGCCCTTGATAAATCCAGATCGAATATGGTTTGTGTTGTCTCCCTAATTATTGCTTTCTTAAGTGGTTTAAATGTATCTTTAATTTGGTCGAATTCTTGATTGAATGTTAAAGACTTACTTAAGGATATGTTGAAAATGTTTTCAATCAAAAAGTCCTTGTAAATATCACATGAATCAACTGTTCGGTTGATGATGACCGAACGGGCATCAATCGGTCAGTCATCCCAGGACGAATATATTTGTATAGTTCGACATATACTAATCGAGCAAATACTTTTTAACTGATTTTTGAAATTTTCACCTTCATGTGATTTGTAGGTTATGTGGGACTCGTATTCGACTATCAGGTCAGATGAGGATATTGCTGAGTCAACTTTCTACAAGGAAACAATCAAATATTTCGGGATTGTTGAGTCATACAACCCGAATAGATTCTTACGGCAAATGGGTCATGCGCAAGGTATCACTAAAAAACCATACATTCCTATTCAAGCCTAAAGAGGGAAGGTGGCCTAAAGTTACGTCGTCAAGTATAGTTTCCAACCTGAGAATTGGGAGTCTTGGCAAGATCACTTACTGGCCGCAAGATCGAGGGGACCACGCGGGACAGTTCCATAGGACACGACTGATGATTACATGGCCTGGTTCAATGCCATCTCCCACCTATTCATTGAAAATCCAGAGAGGACCAAAGTCAGCAATGAAGAAGATGTTGACATCTATGACCTGAGTTGTTTATTGGTTTTCTGGACTTATATTTGTCTGAGCTTATAATTTGAAAGGTTAAATATTATTGATATGAATCTTGTTCCATTGTTTGTCTAGCGCGTTCGATAGGCTGTCGATGTCATAAAGGCTTAGAAGGCGTTGCCGCCTCGTGAATCAGATAAGGCATTCGCGGTCAAGATGGTGTGTGACGACCCAAAATCTAATAAACCCACCCTAGGGGAAAATTGGTAGATTTTCAAACCCTAAACTAATTTAGCCCTAATATAAATTGAATTTAAAACCCTATCCCCCCTTTTTGTTCAAAACGCCAGATTTGAAGAGAAGATGGAGGAGAAGACAAAAACTACACATATCTCAAAATAGGTAATCTCTAATCTACTCATGTTTTTGTTATTTGAAATTTTAGAGAGGAGAGTACACAAAAATGAGGGGAAGTGGGGTAGTGTCGTCGCCGCCACCGAAGAGGACGGCGGCGAGTCGATGCCATCATTGGAGAAAGGCGGCAGCGGCATCACCGCCATCGCCACCGCTACCCATGGTGGGGCCTTTATTAGGATGCCCCCATAAAAAGGAAGAACGAGGGAGGGGTGGCTCACTGCCGCCCCCCATATTGGCTCCGCCACGGGGTTGGCTGGAGTGGCCGGCGCTGGAGCGCCCCCGGTTAGAGGTGGAGGGGGGGAGAGTTCCTTCCCCCCTCCAACCAACGTCCCACGAGTGGTGGACGCTCTGCCAAGCGTGACCAGGGGTCAAATCGACCCCTGATCCTCAAACCAGGGGTCAGTTTGGGGTCCACCCTAGATAGGGCCGATTTGGCCCCTGGACTAAGTCAGGGGCTGGTTCGGCCTTGGACCGGTCAACAGGGGCCAAACTGGCCCTTGGACCGGTCAACAAAGGCCAAAATGGCCCCTATACCAAAAATAAAAAAATAAAAAAAATTAAAATAAAAAATAAATAAATAAAATAAAATAATATATATATATATATATAAACAAAATAAAACAAAGTAATTGCTTTCGATCGGGGCGTTATCACGTCTCCGAGGGAGACCGACCGGGTCCCACCCCTCGACCCTCGCATCAGGCGACGGGGGACCCGCGGGACCCACACTAGTGGATCTCAACGACTAATAAATGTGAGATTCAATTAATTTAAATCAAAGCATTTATTGATAATGTGTATTATGGTTGTATACTGTTGCGTGAAGGATCGCATCGGGCTCGGAGCGTACCAGAAGTTGTTATAGGCGTAACTGCGAGTCAAGGTAAGTGGGGAGCTTCGTTCATCTATTAAATATGACAAGCTATTAGTATAATTAGAATTCATGATCTTGACAAAATGACTTGGGATGGGGTCGTTACCTACCTCGGTTGACTTCATGTAAGGCCTCTTGGGGAGCCATACTCATATGGTGGAACCGAGTCACCTTACATGCTTAAGGGCCTCTTGAGGAGCCGTAGTAATATGGTGGAACCAAGTCACTCATTTTTGTAATGGCCTCTTGGGAATTCGTGGATGCACGATGGAACCAAGTCACACGGGCCTCTTGAGGAGCCGTGGACACACGGTGGAATCAAGTCACCCATGCTTATTTATTATATATTAAGATGATTGGTCAACAAGAGAAGGTAATCACAAATAAGACAACTGACTTGCATTTATATCTCTTACGTTCTATGTATCTCCTTTGCATGCAAAAGTTGAATTTTCTTATGTTTTACAATTCTTGAAACTCCATATATCTGCTTAAGTTGTTTTATGATTATGATATGCTTATTATATATAGAATTCAAGCGAGATGGAAGAAATGGCGGAGTGCAACAAGGGTGATTTGTGATCGAAATGTTCCTACTAAGTTAAAAGGAAAATTTTATAGGACCGCAATTATGCCAACTATGCTCTATGGAAGTGAATGTTGGGCGATAAAGCAACAACAATTACATAAAATGAACGTAGCAGAAATGACGATGCTTAGGTGGATGTGTGGTAAACCTCGTAAAGATAGAATAAGAAATATATAAATTCAAAGACAAGTAGGAGTAGCACCAATTGATACAAAGATTAGGGAAGGGCGGTTGCGGTAGTTTGGTCACCTGCAAAGACGACCTACAAATGCCATAACTAGAAAACTTGACTCAATAGAAACTGTAGAAATTCGACGAGGTAGGGGCATACCAAAGTTAACATGAGATGCATTAATTAGGAGGGATTCGAATGGTTTGAAAAGCTCACCATCAATTGCACTTAATCGAGCACAATGGAAAATTTTGATCCATGTAGCCGACCCCAGTTAATTTGGGACTGAGGCTATGTTGTTGTTGTTGTTGTATATGCTTATTATATATGAAATTGATGTCATGCTACATATTTCAATGTTATCCTGATTTTAAATGCATGCTAGCTTTATTTTGATTTATATGTATTACTTGCATGTTTAATATTTGAGCGTAGTTCTTCTCTTATTGGGCTCCGTTGGTTTTTTAGCTCACCCCACTTGCACTACAGGTCCATCTACGAGTGTGATATACTGTGAAAAGGGGAATGTCATTGCTTGGAGTCTCCTTGCAGCGTGAGCATTATATGTTATATCTAATATTTGTTTTGAGAATTAATAAAAAAGGTTGTAACCTAGGCAAATCTTTTGGGTAGTTAACCTTACTTTAGTTAGTTGGATACATTTATAAGCTTGTGAAGGTTATGGGAATTGCATACGGTCTTGATTTACTTAGATGAATTTGAGATACTCCATGATTTGGTTTATGATGACATATGATGTTTATTATAATTCTAAATTTCACATTCTTTTGCCATATTGTGTATATGTTATTCCGCAGGTTGTTTAGGCACGCTAGATCGAAATTCGGGCCTGGTTCAGGTATCGGGCTTGAGTAACGGTCTGGGCCGGGCGACCCGACCCTATTTCATGTGAGGGTCGTTTCAGTTGGTATCAGAGCATATAGATTAGAACCTTGGGACTCGTTAGGTTAGTGGAACCTAAGTTTTTAGAGCCTTTTAAGATTTAAAGATCAAGTTTAAGTTAGACGAATCAATGATATGAGACACTGGTTCAAAGTCAACTTAACATACACATATGACAAAATCCTAGGATAGGATGGGATAGAAGAAATTTGACAAAAAAGAATTATTATGATGATTATTCGCTACCTTGTATATATATAAATATATCGCTAGATATATAGATAATTGTCTTCTCTTAAGACTAAGAATTTAAGTTCTACGAGAAGGGAATGACAATGAACTGCATAAGAAAATCGAAGTGAACTCTTTGGGAGAGAGCCCACACGCGTTTCGAATGATATTTGCAACAACTATAGTGAGAACGAATAAGCTTGGATTTAAGAATTCATAATGTAATGCGCCTATACTTAATAGTAATGTAGCAAATAAAAATAGTCAAATGAGAATCATGAGACATGAAATGGCAGCGAGGCCCCATGCTACATACGCAAAAGGAAGTAGTGACACGGTCACACTATAGAGAAGCAATTTTGACACTTGAAATTCTAATAAAACAGTTAAAAATGCATAGTACATGTTTAAAAGAAGTTAATGATTCTAGCAAGGATGCCAATGAGTATTGGACATAAATAAATCAAGTTAAGATATTTTGGCTATGAAGATAAACTTGAAAACTTAATTCGAGATAGGGAGAACACTTGTACTTTTAAACGTCTTATTCTTGATTAAATATGTGAAATTATCGGTCTAAATTCGACTAAAAGGTCAATACTACAATCGACTTTGTTATCTTATGTAATCTATTTTCCTTAAAAAAATATATTTTTTGACTATATTAAATTATGATTGTTGCGTTGATCTGAGTTGATACTTATCACACTTTTATGAAGTTTTAAGGAAGAACTATGCTTGTTTTACAAGTTTCGAAAGCGTAAGCAAGTATAAAAGGGAACAACTTATTTTTCTTAGTAATAAAAAAATGAAAATGGAGTGAATAGACTTTTATGTATTTAAAATTAAAACAAATTGTCGTAATTTTGCTCGAAATATATACTAAGTGATTTGTATCATTGAAATGAGATGAACTCGATATATGAGTTTTCAACTCGTCGTGAGAATCCGAAAGGCCATTTAAATAAAATGAAGAATCTTGAAATGAGTTTTGCAAACGTGGTTGAGATTTCTTGGATGATCGAATTTAAGATAGTTCGAATCTAATTCTGTTGTATGAAAGACTTTTTACGGGATTTGAAGCTTGACTTAATGAAATGCAAAGTAACGGTTTGAACCTAAACTATCATCTCATGAACAAATATATATATAAACTTTTGTGTGATGTTATGATTTTTTTAAAAATTGCGTCAACGCAATTGATTTAAAAAGGTGTTTACAGTCGCTCGAAACGCGATGATAGTTTTATATTCTTCCGTGAAAATAACTCTGTTTTGGGATTATGATTTTTGATGAAGACTCAAGACTTTGAAGAAGCTTCGATTTGGATTTGACATATAGGAAATTGAATCACCTTACTCAAGTTTTGATCGACCTTATGTAAAAAAAACTAAATCAAAACCAACATTCAATGGGTTGAATATCGAGATTGAGGAATCCTAAAATGAGAGTTAATGAAAAATATAAGTACATGGCATACCGACTAGTAAATGAGAAGTTAAAGAGTACCTCAAAACAACTCAATGAGAAAATCCAGTGAATACAAAATGTCAAACTAGTACTCTCGAAGATATGCGAGTTACTAAAATTGGGGATCCCAAGTCAAAGGCTATTTTTCGCGAATTATCACGTGTGCAGATCGTGTTGATAAGTAGAATTTGTAGATGTGGTAAGTAATATGGATTCGAGATTAAGATGATATAAAGTGAAGGCAACTGACACAAAGATAAGTTATTCTAATTTAACTAGAAGTGAGTTGACTCATAAAATTGGGGAAACCAAAAATTGATAAATCATTTCGAAATGAATGCTAGGTACGCGGCGGTGGTACTATAATTGGGAAATTAAGGAATACGTCAAAATTTAGTACTTCATGAGTCAAAACGTCTACAACTAAGGGTGCACACTACTGTAAATGATATCGTAATAAACCTAAGGATAGGTGACCCATTAAAACTGGAGATACCCAGCTAAAATGATATCATTAGTATGATTGTCTAGTAATGGACACGTAAACTAACGACTATTAGGGAAAAATGGAACTTAATATGATCGAAAGGGTAGTTAATTGAAAATAATGCTGAGAGATAAATAAGGTAACTAATACCATCTAATCGAAGTCAATAATGATTAAATCTTTAAAATTGGGGATCCTAAGATAGGATCGACCCGTATAAAAAATAATAAATTGGTGGTGTGAAGAATTGTGATCCCAATAGGGAAGTCACTTACTACGATAGCTTTTGTAGCCGTTGGACTTTCAAGTGGGAGTATTGTGTCACAAAACTTAAAATTCTTAATCGAAATGGTAACATCACGAGAAATCATAATAATTACGTGTCAAAAGTAAGCCAAAATTTCATGATAAGAGTAAAAGTCATTGTAAGAACCTGGACAACTAAACTACACAGTTTTGGAAATGATAAAGGCTCGAACCAATAACAATACGATAACTAGGACAGATGAGAAGACATATTAAGCTAGTTATGAAACATGTACCTCTAAGTGGAGATGAGATATTCTAAATTTGACACCGTTAAGAATTGTTAAACAAAATGTGTCGCTTACACTTTGAAGCTTGAGAACTTAATGCGATTTTAAAAGTGGAAATCACAAGCTTAGCGTTGCAAGAAAATTCTCGAAGCATATATAAACGTGAGTTTGGATACCATTGAACCAAAGCTATAAATGGCATGACGTATGAGGACGCTGCCTAAGTATTAAGTACACAATCGTGCACTTTACTTACGAAGTATCCAAAAAAATAAAAATAAATGAAAGTGTGACAGTAGTAACACACACAAGCAAAAAATTGAAATGTTGAGGGTGAATTATGAACTTAGAATAATTGGATCGTAGTAAATTACTAGTCCTTAATGAAAAAACCCGAGGTATGAGTTATATATTATCAAGAAACGACATGAAAGTGAAACCACCATTGAATTCTCAGTGACAGAAGTTCTAAACAAACTATAAGAGTTAAGAGTTAGCTCAGGAAGACGATAAGAGATCTTTGTGCACTAAATGTGAACCTTAACTACACCAAAATAACTTAAAACGACCAACCAAGATCGTAAGAGTTGATTGGTACGATGACACCATACGAAAAGTCTCGAAAAGATTCGAGAGAATACGATGGGAGACCTTGATATGAAACAAAATTACAAAATAATAAAACGCATACAAATGAGTATCGAAAGCCGCTTGGGGATAACGATAATGATTATGATGATGATTCCACAACTTACCAAGGGTGAAAGCTTGATGTGTAAGTAAACAATTAAATGTGACAGAGAAGTTACGAGGTGAACCATTGATCAGGAGTTGACTTGAATTATTAATCCACTGAAATTAATGTTGATAAACGTGTAATGACAATGATGTTAAGGTATAATTCCAGAAGGAAATATCATGTATGCACATGTGTAGCCTTCATAGATGAGTCGTAACGACATGATAAGTCGTTCATGGATATATGTAATCGAGATGGTGACAGAGATAGTGTGCTAGTGTTCATATAATAGCAGATAGCTATCCTCGTTCCTATTACCAGTTGGTGGTGTGTATTTGTTGTCAGATGGCATCGATATTATACGACACAGATAGACACTAGATCACATCTACTAAATGTTGGTTGGACGACTTGTGTGCACGTTTCAACTTCAGTGAAGATTACAAAAGAATACCCAGAAATGCGTGATTATATAAGGACTTGGCAAGTAGCTAAGATATAATGAATCTATTGGGACTTACTTGAGGTCGACTTTTTGAGCTTCGGCTTGTGGGACAGAAATAATACTATTGAAAAGTTAGATTCAAGAGTAAGATTTTATTTCACGAGGGTACAATCAAATCTCACAGGAGCGAATTAACATTAGTTAAAAAAAAGTCATAAAAGAAATCATTAAGAATAAATACATCGGATTACGAGTGTACCTTACTTTTACTTTCGAGGACGAAAGTTCTTTAAAATTGGGGATGTTGTGACGACCGAAAATCTAATAAACCCGCCCTAGGGGAAAATTGGTAAATTTTCAAACTCTAAACTAATGTAGCCCTAATATAAATTGCATTTAAAACCTTAACCCCCCCTTTTTGTTCAAAACCCCAGATTTGAAGAGAAGGTGGAAGAGAAGACAAAAACTACAAAAATATTTTTGTTATTTGAAATTTTTGAGATGAGAGTACACAAAAATATGGGGAAGGGGGGGATAGTGTCGCCGCCGCCATCGAAGAGGATGGTGGCGAGTGGCTGCCATCGTTAGAAAAAGGTGGCAGCGGCGCCACCGCCATCGCCGCCGCTACCCATGGTGGGGCCTCCATTATGAGGCCCCCATAAAAAGAAAGAACGAGGGAGGGGGTGGCTTATCGCCCCCATATTGGCTTTGCCACGAGGTTAGCCGGAGTGGCCAACGGCGCAGGTGCGCCCCCGGTTAGATGCGGAGGGGAGGGAGAGTTCCTTCCCCCCCCACCAGCTTCCCACGAGTGGTCGCTCTGCCTTGCTTGACCCCTTGTCCACCATAGACAAGGCCAATTCGGCCCCTAGACTGAGCCAGGGGCTGGTTCGACCCTGGATCGGTCAACAGGGGCTAGACCGACCCTTGGACCGGCCAACAAGGGCCGAAATGGCCCCTATACCAAAAATAAAAAAAAATAAAAAAATAAAAATAAAATAAAATATATGTATATATATAAACAAAATAAAAACGAAGTAATTACTTTCGATCAGGGTGTTATCACGTCTCCGAGGGAGACCGATCGGGTCCCACCCCTCGACCCTCGCATCGGGCAACGGGGGACCCGCGGGACCCACACTAGTCGATCCTAACGACCAATAAATGGGAGATTCAATTAATTTAAATCAAAGCATTTATTGATAATGTGTATTATGGTTGTATAATATTGCGAGAAGGTTCGCATCGGGTCCCGAGCGTACCAGAAGTTGTTATAGGCGTAGCTGCGAGTCGAGGTAAGTGGGGAGCTTTGCTCATCTATTAAATATGACAAGCTATTAGTATAATTAGAATTCATGATCTTGACAAAACGACTTGGGATGGGGTCGTTACCTACCTCGGTTGACTTCCTGTAAGGTCTCTTGGGGAGCCATACTCATATGGTGGAACCGAGTCACCTTACATGCTTAAGGGCCTCTTGAGGAGTCGTAGTAATATGGTGGAACCAAGTCATTCATTTCTGTAAGGGCCTCTTGAGAATCCGTGGATGCACGATGGAACCAAGTCACACGGGCCTCTTGAGGAGCCGTGGACACACCGTGGAATCAAGTCACCCATGCTTATTTATTATATATTAAGATGATTGGTCAACAAGGAAAGGTAATGACAAATAAGACAACAGACTTGCATTTATATCTATTACGTTCTATGTATCTCTCTTGAAACCCCTTTGCATGCAAAAGTTGATTTTTCTTATGTTTTACAATTCTTGAAACTCCATATATCTGCTTAAGTCGTTTAATGATTATGATATGCTTATTATATATGAAATTGATGACATGCTACATATTTCAATGTTATCCTGATTTTAAATGCATGCTAGCTTTATTTTGATTTATATGTATTACCTGCATGTTCAATATTTGAGCGTAGTTCATCTCTTATTGGGCTCTGTTGGTTCTTTAGCTCACCCCACTTGCATTACAGGTCCATCTACGAGTGTGATATACCGTGAAAAGGGGAATGTCATTGCTTGGAGTCTCCTTGCAGCGTGAGCATTATATGTTATATCTAATATTTGTATTGAGAATTATTAAAAAGAGTTGTAACCTAGGCAAATCTATTTGGTAGTTAACCTTACTTTAGTTAGTTGGTTACATTTATAAGCTTGCGAAGGTTATGGGAATTTCATTCGGTCTTGATTTACTTAAATGAGTTTGAGATACTCTACGATTTAGTTTATGATGACAAATGATATTTATTATAATTCTGAATTCCGCATTCTTTTGCGATATTGTCTATATGTTATTCCCAAGGTTGTTTAGGCGTGCCAGACCGAAATTTGGGCCTAGTTCAGGTATCGGGCTTGAGTAACGGTCTGGGCCGGGCGACCCGACCCTATTTCAAGTAAGGGTCGTTTGATGGCGGACGATGCGTTGAAGCTCATCACGATGTTCGGTTCTCCTACACCCTCCCAACCTGCAAGCAAACTAGCTGAAGGTGTTTCATCTTCAAAGCGCAAGGCAACGCCATCGGCACCCCTACCTTAAAAAAAAGGGCACGAAGGCAAAGAAATGATTTGTAGTTGAACTGATTATTTGACTTGTAGTGTACATGATTATTTGACTTGTACTATACATGATTTTGTTAAAGACTTAATTTGTTGTTGTATAGTTAACTTAGGTTTGTTTAGTACATTGTGTTCAATATCTTTTTGAATTTAAATGTGTTTGCTTTGGATTAAAATAACAGTCAACTGCGCTGCTCGATCAGTCGGATTCAACTGAGTCATAATCGATCGTTCGACATCCAATGACCGTATATATATGTTTTTGCTCGGTGAACAATTATCAAATAAATTGTCAAACTCTTTGAACTTGATGTTCGGTCATATGTGACCGAACTATCTATGTTTGTTCGGTTTACTGGTACCGGGTAAATGAACATTACTCGGTCTGTATTAGTCGACTGATCATTGTTGGTTAAAGTATATGGTTTGTTCGGTCAGTGACGTCCGAGTAATTGGGTGTTTAGCTCTATGTCGACGACCGAACATAACAAATTTATAGGGGATCGAAAAATTGAACACAATAACAAGGCATGTATTTCATTACTTGAACTGCGTAAGCTAAGTTTGTACAAAATTTTTTTGGCGTGTGAAGGATATACAAAAAACAAGTGACATTTCCAACTATACGTCATACATCAGATGTACAAAAAATGAGCTTGTCTGATACGACGAATTACATCTTCTATACATGATTATAAAAGAACTTATATACATGATTATAAAGTCTATGATGTCAAATCCCGAAAATCTTAAATCGATAATTATGGTTAATCTGGGATTATGGGAGCCTAATTAAGGTTTTGGCTGCGAGTCGAGAGTTAAAATACCGGTGAATTAGAGATTTATAATTAATTTTATTATTCTGTGATGTT
Source organism: Stephania cephalantha (assembly GCA_039657325.1). Classification (NCBI taxonomy): domain Eukaryota; kingdom Viridiplantae; phylum Streptophyta; class Magnoliopsida; order Ranunculales; family Menispermaceae; genus Stephania; species Stephania cephalantha. The sequence continues at coordinate 6,728,578 of CM077573.1, read as the reverse complement.
TGCCTAGTGTTGTGTATGTATATATTATGTTATTTTGCAAAATTCAAGTCGGTTGAGTGAATTCAGTGTTTCACGAGGTTTTGCCTCAAAACACGTGTCGAGACGGGTGCCGAGGTACTCAAAATGTTGAGTTGAACATTAATGTCGAATTTCGCAAAAAATTATGGTTTTAAGTTTAAAAATTCGAGTTTTAAACATTTATTGGATTTAACAAGGCGACGTGGGCCCCACGTCTCAATTTGCCTACGAAATGAGTTGTTTGAGAGTTTTGGAGCGCTTTGATAAATTCTCCAAATTTTGGCGAAATTATGGTATTTTTCGGAAATTTATTTGGATGTAAATTGAAAAGATAAACACGAAATTAAATAAAATAATTAATAAATTAGTGGACGTCTAGTGACACGCGGGGTCGAGGGTGACACGCGTAGGACGTACAATAGTGTGCACGCCCGACGGGTGCCGTTGGCGCGCACGACAAATTTTTGGGTGTGAAAATATATAGGTATACATATATATATATATATTATTTATTGCGCATTTAACGTGTTTTGCATTAAATGCACTACATTAATCACCATTAGATTGAAATCTCATAATACTTCAATGGTGAGATATGTAGTACCCATGACATGGGTATATATTTGAACTCTATTGTAGAAACACTTTTATATATATATATATTTGTATATATATATATATATATATATATATATATATATATATTGGTTATATATATAAATATATAAATGGATCCTATAGTTTTGAAATAAATAAAAAATGTACATTGGATGCGCCTCGAGATGCGAATATGGCAAGGGTTGGAATGTAAAATGAAGTGGTACGGTAGTGGCAATGAATATTTATGATGTCTCGAGATGCGCGCCATTCAATTTTCAAGGAAAGCAATTTGATTTAATTATATTTTGATGTGCCTCGAGTTTTGTTCCCCACGAATCTCGAGAGATTTTTATTGATAATCAAGCTTAAGGCGGTTAAGTTGATGGGTTAGGTGGTGGCAGTTAGATCGCCCTCCAGATACGAAAATACGTGTCTCGAGAATTATCAAAAGTTAAAATTAAAACATTGGATGTGCCTCGATTTTTGTATGGTACGAATCTCGAGAAAATCATATATATATTATCATTATCTTCACCACCTCCTCTGTTCAACAGAGAAAAAAAAAAAAAAAGAAAGATCGAGCGTGGGAGGAGAGAAGCCGAGAGGGAGAAGGAGAAAGGCAGAGAGAGTTGGTGAGAGAGATCGACAACGAGAAAGATGAGCAAGGTGAGGTTGGATTGTGTTGTTGTTGTTCGGTTGTTGAAGGTCGTTAATGGTGGTTGGTGTTGGGAGCTCGGACGAACTGCGAGCGTCTGAGGAGGGAGACGACGCAGGGGTCGTCTCCCCTGCCTAAACCAACGCTGTGGTTGGATTGATCCAACCACAGAATAAAAAAAAGAAAAAAAAATTACTTCTCTGTTAAACAGAGAATTCGGGAGGAAGGGGACGACTCCCTGATCAAGAAGCTCGATCATCGAGACACTCAGGTTCTCACTTTTATTCATCAAAAAAGCACATAATACATTCCGGGTGCACAGGGTATTTATAGGCTTCAACTGTGTACATAAACTGTGTAACTGCGTAACAATAAACCCAATTAACTAACTGATTGAGTTTTAACCTCATAATAACCACGGTAAAAACTCATCACTCAAGTAACTATCCTGTCCCCAGTACACTAAATAACTAACCATGTACAGTACAAAACAAAACATATCACTACATCCCCTCCTCAAGTCGGAGGTTGTGAGGAAGGACAATGCCAATCACACAAACCCAGCTTGCGCAAAAAACCATAAAAAATAGGGGCTAACAGAGATGAGAAAATGTCAGCAAGCGGCAATTTGGTGGAGACATACTGAGGAAGTACAAAACCCTTCTTGAATTGATCACGAACAAGATGAAAATCGTTGTCAAGATGTTTAGTACGTTCGTGAAAAACAGGATTGGCAGTGATATGTAAAGCAGTCTGGTTATCACACCATAGACTAATAGGAAAAGATACAGGGATTTGCATATCAAAAAGGATATAAGATATCCATTGAAGCTCACAAACTGTAGTAGAGAGACTGCGATACTCGGCTGATGAAGACTTCGAAACAGTTGATTAATTCTTAGTCTTCCAAGACACCAAAGAAGACCCCAAAAATACACAGTAACCAATGAGGGATCGACGAGAGAAAGGACAAGCAGCCCAATCAGCATCACAGTAAGCAACAACAGATAAATCTTGTTGAGAAGGAAACAAAAGACCTTTAGAAGGAGAACCCTTCAAATATTGCAAAACACGAAGAGATACAGTCCAATGTTGCTCAAGGAGTTTGCACAAATTGACTTAGTTATTGGGTGGCATGAGTAATATCAGGCCTAGTAAATCCCAAATAAAGCAAGCGACCAACAAGTCTTCTATATCGATCTGCATCATGAGGTAAAAGAGAAGAAGCATCATCAAATCTTGCATTTCGGGGAAGAGGAGTGGCAAAAGATTTACATCCTGTTAACCCGACATCAGTAAGTAAATCTAAAATATACTTTCACTGATTAACATATAAGCCTTGTTAAGATCTTGCTAATTCCAGCTCTAAGAAGTAATGAGCTTGTCCCAAGTCTTTAATAGTAAACTTGTGATCCAAAAACTGTTTAACAAATTCAATTGCAGGAAGAGAAGAACCAGTGATGAGTACATCATCAACATACACTAACAAGGCCAAAAAGATATCGGCTTGAGAATAAGCGAACAAACATAAATCATGTGCAGATTGAATAAAGCCATAAGACTTGAGCTGAATAGTGAATTCTAGATTCCACTATCGAGATGCTTGCTTGAGAACGTAAAGAGACTTCTTGAGTTTGCAAACTTGATGAGGCAAAGCCTTTGTATATCCATCAGGTGGTTTAAGATACAAATTTTCATCAATGAAGCCATGTAAAAGTGCATTGTTAACATCCAATTAATGAAGAAACCAATCTTTAGCAGCAGCTAAAACCAAAAAAATTCTCACGGTAACTAGTTTGGCAACAGGAGAGAAATTATCTGAATAATCCACACCCTCCACTTGATTGTAGCCCTTAGCAACCAAACAAGCCTTATATCGATCAAGAGAACGATCTGTATTAAGTTTAACTTTATAAATCCATTTGGAACCAATAGCTTTTTTCTTTTGGTAAATCAGTTAAATCTCATGTATCATTAGCCTCCAAGGCTTGTAACTCCTTATGCATCGCCTCAACCCATTGAGGATCCAACTGAGCTTGTGCAAAAGATGATGGTTCTTTGAGTTGTAATATAGCAAATAAGAAATGAGTGTACTAGAGAAGTCATGTAAGGATAATGATGATATGGAAAAGTTGGAGGAGTAAATTCAGAAAAAGAAGAACTAAGGGAAAGATTGGCAGTGGCATTTACATTATTAGTTACAAAATCATTTAACCAAGCATGAGGTTTAGTGTTCCTTTTAGGTCTGTTATAATGAATTGGAGGAACATGTACTTGTATTTCAGGAGAAGAAGAAGAACTGGAACAAGCACGGGAGTAGTAGGGAGAGAATCAGAAGAATCTAAAGAAGATTCAGAGTCATCGAGAATAGTAAAGGTGAAATATGACTATAAATAGAAGAAGTAGAAAGTTGTTTGAAAGGATAAATTGTTTCATAAAAAATTACATATCTAGAAACAAAAAACAGACTGAGTTAAAGGATTGAACAATTTATACCCTTTTTGACCAGAACAATAATCAATGAAAATGGACTTAACAGCTCTAGAGTCAAGTTTGTCCTTATGAGACAAAACATTCGTAGTAAAGCAAAGACAACCAAAAGACTTCAATAATGAGTAATCATGATCTTTTTTGAAAAAGTACTTGATAAGGTGATTTCCAACTTAAAAAGAAGTTGGCAATCTATTAATGATATAAGTAGCCGTTAGCACAACATCTCCCCAAAATATTTTGGATAAACCAGACTGAAACATAAGTGCTCTAGTCACTTGAAGAAGATGTCTATGTTTCCTTTCTACCACACTATTCTGTTGAGGAGAATAAGGAAAATTCTTTTGATGAAGAATACCAAACTTTGCAAACAAATTTGCACAAAATTGATTAACAAACTTAGTACCATTATCAATTCTAATAGTTTTGACAGTAGTATGAAATTGATTTTGAACAATTGAAAAGGAAATTGAGATTTTATTGTACTTAAAGAAAAAGACAGATGACATTGTTTTGACATGTGACAAACATCACAAGGATGAGCATGAGACAGAGATGCAATATTAGACAACAAAGATTGCATATGACTAATTACAATATGAGAAAGATGTCCCAATCTATGATGCCAAGAAAGATCAGTGCTTGCATGATTACAATGAACTAGCTTATTCAAATTCTCATACAAAATACAAGTAAAATAATGTATAACCTCATTGGTAAAAGAGTTATGATCAAGAATGTAAAGCCCAGCTACTAATCTTCCCACTACAAGGACTTGAGAAGACTTAATGTCTTGTAGAGTACAAAAAAGATGATAGAAAGTGAATTTAAGATTTGTAGAAGCTGTAAGTTTGCTAACAGATAGCAAATTGTATTTGAAAGAAGAAATATGAAGAGAAGATTTGAGACTTATGTTTATGTGAGATGAACATGGCCTATGGATTCAACAAATTTGATAGTGCCATCAGGTAAGTAAACAAGAGTTTGTTTACTAGGAGTTATGAGAGTAACAAGCAAAGACTTATCAGCACACATATGGTTTGATGCTCCTGTATTAACAATCCAAGAACTATAATTGGTAAACACATTAGCACAATGGTTAATGTTTAGTAAAATACCTGCAAAATCAGGCATGTGAGCAAGATTTATATGAGCTGGAATCTCAGATGCATCAGTTGCTATGGTCTTGCCTTTTATGAACTGAGCAATACCCTGCTGAATCATTGTAGCAATGTCAGCTTGAAAATCCCTAAGTTGTTGATAACCTTCTTCCATATCATCCATTGGTGACTCAAGCATATTGACAACAGATTTGTTTACCGTATGCTCTGATTTCTTGTCCTTTAAAGCTTTAAACCAATCATAATAGCCATTCAATTTAAAACACTTCTCCCTTGTATGTCTTTTCATGTGACAAAAATCACATACCAAGTCATCCTTATTGATATTCTTCCCAAAATTTCATGAACTCTTAAAACTGCATTTATTGAAGCTTTGATTCCAATCACCTTGCTTCACAGACTTTACAGATTAACCTTGGCTAACATAACAGTTTCAACATCAGGAGCAAAAGTCACATTCACTTGCTTTTGTTTCTCAACTCTAAGAATCATAGAGTAAGCTTTGTTAATGTTTGGAAATAGATCGATCACCAAAATTTGATTTCTGATATGATCATAACTATCACTTAAACCCATCAAGAACTGCATGAGTTTGTCATTTGAATCAATTTCAATCAATTTCATATAGGCACCACAGTCACATCTAGGAATTAAAGCTAAACAAGCTAATTCATCTAACAATTTCTTTAGATTCGTGAAATACTTAGAAATTGATAGAGTTCCTTAACTGGATAGTACTAATCTTACGTTTTAACTGATAAAGCAAATGTCCATTGCATTCACCAAATGTTTCTCCCAATTCTTGCCATTGATGAAAAACAGATGGAGCATACAAGAAAGCTTCAACAATCTTAGTAGAATTAGAGTTTAAGCTCCAAGAAATTACCATACAATCAACCTTGATCCACTTATCAAGATTAGGAGATAGTTCATTAGGTCTGGAAAATCGTCCATCAATGAAATACACCTTCATCTTTGCTCAAAAGGCGATCCTCATTGCTCTACTCCAACCAAGATAATTCTTTCCAGTAAGTGTGTTTGACACCAAAATCAAGCCTAGATGATCTGAACTTTGCTGCTGCAGAGGTCCTTTAAGACTGAAATCATGTGAATTATTCACATTTCCAGCAGATCCACTTCTATTTTCGAAGATCCACTTGCATTTCTAGTAGATCCACTCGCATTGCCAGAAGGCCTAACTTGAGTTTCTTGATTCACCATGACTCAGAACTCGACTGAATCCATCAAGAACTCACGAAGTTTCGATTGAATTCACAAATAAATCAATCAAAAACTCAATCAACACTCAAAACTTCACTCAACAACAACAAAATCAAGTACGAAAAATTAAGGTCTAATTTTGCCGCTCTGATACCATGATCAAGAAGCTCATCGAGACATTCAGGTTCATACTTTTATTTATTAAAAGCACATAATACATTATGGGTGTACAAGGTATTTATAGGCTTCATGTGTGTACATAACAACTGTGTAACTGTGTAACAATAAACCCAACTAACTAACTGATTGAGTTTTAACCTCATAATAATTTCTCACATAATGACCACATTAAAAACTCATCACTCAAGTAACTATCCTGTCCTTAGTAAACTAAATAACTAACCCTGTACAGAGTACAAAACAAAACATATCACTACACTCCCCTTCATTTTTTTAATTATAAATAATAAAACAATAATAAAATAATATATATTATTTTAAAAATAGGAAAAAGATTAAATAAAATCCCTAAAAAATTAAGGAAATTGGAGAATTGATCAAAATAATATAATTTTGATAACAAAATGGAAATTGGAAGTTTCTGGGGTCGGTACGCCGAGTGTTGTCTCGTAAAGACTGCTACGACGATCAAAAAAGTTGAAAATTGGAAAAAAATAAAATAAATCCCTGGAAAATTGAGGAAATTGGATTTTTGGACAAATTAATGAAATTTGAGGATTTTTTGGAAAATGAGAATTTTTGGATTTTCTCGGGGATTCTTGTTGGGTATATTTCTCGTAATGCGTGTTACGATACTCGAAAATGTCCAAAATTTGGAAAATTGTTTTATGGCCTAGTCTAAGGTAATTTTTGATTCTGAATCACAATTTGAAGTCAGAATTGGAATCCAAAAATTCGAGGATATAATTCGGAGAGATTTCGGGGTTTTCGGTCGAGGTTGGACCGAAAATATACAATAAATTAGAAAATTGATATTTAAGCCTAGACAAGGTAATTTTCGATGTCGGACAATGATTTTGAGTCGAAAATGGAATTCGGGCATCGGGTATTTATCTTGGAAATATTTTGGGGTTTTGGGACATGATTCGGACAATTTGAGTGTAATTGGTTGGAAGCAACTTGTGGAATGGTAGGGGAATCTTATCTGTTTTGTAAATAAATTGTAGGATCGCAGTTGGAATCTCATGTGGACTAGTTGACCGATTCAGAGCGTAAGGGAGCGTTGGTATTGCAGTTATAAGGTTTAGTAAATCCTATATTAACATTTACATTTTATGAGTATTTCTCGAATATATTGCATGCACGGTTTATCGCTCCATATTTGTTGATCATGCATTCACGAACACGAGAGAAAAGAGGCATTTGGGGGTCCCATTGTGTTTATTGGCTATATGTGTGATATGATGAATACCGTGGTGCTCTGCGATTGGAGTAACTGATCATTGTTGACACTTGTTTCGGATGGGTTGTTTTTGTGATGCTGGCCAGGATCATACTCCACGGAGAGTCGAGGGCTCGGCTTCCTGAAGGAGTTCATCTCAAACTCATGAATCTTTATTATTGTTTACCCATTACTTTTGGAAAGACGTCTTATGATTCCTTACGATATGATTGCTTGTTTAAATTCTTGGAATACTATGCATTTGGTTACTACAGGTGTACTGGATAGTATGAGCTTTGCTTATCTGACATTATCGAGATTAGGGGATTTAGGAATTGCGTCTGCTCCCGAATTAACCTAGATTCAATTGTTGCACAATCAAGAATCGAAAGGTTTTTAGGGCAAACGGGTGAGTGTTTGTCACTTTTATTGGTCCAAAAGTACAATTACGGATACAATTGGTCCAATTAACTATAGATTGTCCACCTAAAAGCATGCAATGGCCAGATACACACCTTATATTTAAACCATATTCATTAAAATCAACAATAAAGAAATATAAGACATTAAATTAAATAAAATAATAAAAATCATAGATCTCACAAGTTATGCCATGAATCAAGAATCCCGACTTGTTTTCCCTCTGACCTAGGTAAGGATTGGTTTAGCTGGACATGATCGTCGAGTTCGAGCGACTATGCCGTTCCCAAAAATATAAAAGTCGATCTATATTAATACCCTAATGGCCTGTTCACTTCACCGTCTTAGGTCGGATTAGCCACACTGGACTGGTTAATCCGGTGTTCGCTTGGAGGATCAACTAGGCCACAGGATTAGTTAATGGGCATGGGATGGGACTAAACAATACCACCAATTTTGGTGGGATTAGCTAATCCAAAGTGGGTGGTTATTGGAGATTACCACTTTACCCCTCACATTACTACCCGACTTCACCGATCCCCTAGTTCATCGTTTCCACGCCCCAGCAGATTCAACGACCAAACACCCTCCAGCAGCCTCAGCGCGCTCCAACAGCTTCAGAGACCGATTCGTCGCTGGAGAAGGAGAGGAGGAAGTGAGGAGGAGGAAGCCCTTTTCGTCGCCAGCGCCGTCGCGAAGAAGAAGACGCAGGTGCTTGCGAGAAGGAGAGGAGGAACTGAAGAGGAGGAACCCTAATTCGTCACCACCGCCGTCGCGAAGAAGAAGACTATCGACCATCAGCCGAAATCGAACAGCGAGAAACGCGAGAAAGTAAGATTCGTTCACTAGTATTCTTCTTCAGTTGTGTCATGCCTTTCGATTGGTTTCTCAAAGAATGTAACATGTTTCCCTTATATTCGTTCACTGTTCTGCTTCATCTTCTTCACCGCTGTGCACTGGATTTTGGTCAATCAATTTACTTCTTTTGAGTTGTAATGGAAAGGAAAACATTAGTGGAAAAAAATATCAACAGAACAAAAAAAAAGATCTTCGTATCTCATCGATTGAAAAAAAATCTCTTGAATTACCACAACTGTTTTAACAATCTACAATTAATATATGAACACACACAATCAAACAAGTTTTATGAAATGATTTTGAATTTCTCTCTAAAAAAATATTGGATGTTGATTTCCTTCAATGTTAAAATGATCATGAATTTCTCTCTAAAAAACTCATATTTCCTTACAAGAACACCTCTATTATGAGGCCAAATAAACTCATATTTCCTTACAAGAACACCTCTATTATGAGGCCAAATCAAATGGACCCTCGTCCATATAAAACCAGAAACTCGTCAATTAGAAAAATATATGATCTTCAGTCTCATCATCCATATGGCAAAGATAATATTCTGGTGATGAAATCAACCCCAAACCATATGATCTATTAGCCATTGGAAGATGCTCCAGGTAGGTATCGTTACAATTTGGAATATTATTAGAGAACCAAATTAGTTGGTGCCATGGAACCTCTGCCAAAACATCACAAGCCACTTCCCTTTCAGACTTAAAGCTGAACTCACCATTGGATCTTGCTTTCCACACTTTGCGGTCATTTTCCTCTTCACTAGACTTGGGAAGACTAACAAAAGCTTGGTATAACTGATGCAGTCCCAAGTGATCACAATGATGCACATAATTAGCTTGGATCAAAACAAGATCCTATAGGCCCCTCTCAAGTGATTGAACTAGTACACCTAGTAACCAACTATCAATCCAAAACCTTTCCTCATTACCTTCCCAACAAGATCCTAAAGGCCCCTCTTAAGTGATTGAACCAGCACAACTCTTGGTAACCAACTATCAATCCAAAACCTTTCCTTCAATACTTTCACAACAAGAAGAGTGATATGAAGTTCAATTTGGAATTGAGGCTATGTTGTTGCATAAGCATTCACAACTTATATTTTAAAGCACACTTAATAACATATAGTAAATTAATTGTTGGTTCCAATTTTATTAGATGTATTCGAATGGACAATTGCTCGTTAGATTATAAATAAAGGCACAACATTCTCTTATTTTCATTTTAAAAAGTACAGAGCAAGTGACTTTTTTTCCTCTACGCATATTACAAATTAGAAGAGTAATAATTTCAGTTTGCATTTCCTGTTTTGTAGTGTTGCAAGCATAGAAGATCATTATATCCTATGAGACATGTTTTGTTAAGCACCAGTGTAGGACAAGTTTGTTTGGACATAAAAGTACACTCCAAATTCGGTCTCGATCATTTTCTCTATAAGCAAATTCCACATAAACCAGATGTCCTGAAATACACTTGTGACAAAAATTTGGTCTCAACCATTCTCTCTAATTCTAATTCTCTAATCCTCATCCAGTGGTCCTCGTTGCGCCTTAATTACCTGAGATCTTTTCCTTCAATACTTTCACAACAAGAAGAGTGATATGAAGTTCAACCTTTTCTCTTAACTTAAGATTCACATCTCATAACCCGAAAACATTCAGTTAGAACTTTAAAGTGTCATTAATTTCCTTTAGCATTCGACCATTAACAAAGAGTTCTTCAAGAGCCGCAAAGAAATTATGTCAAACTATCTCCCAAGATTTTCCAAAAAGTTAAGCAGAAAAAGCACGACCATTACCAAGATGAGGCTTCAAAAATAGCATGTTTTCAATGAATAAAATAGTAGGATCAATGAGTTTATTTGGAACTGGATCATAGCATTTCTAAACCTCTTGTACCTTATAAAATATGTTTATTTTATGGTTTTTGGAATTTATATTTCTTTAGGAGTTTGTGTGCATGAAGTTTGTGAGGATTCATTTGTGCATGTATTTTGTAAGTGTTGTTGTTATAACCTTTTGGCATGGTTAGTAATTAAGGTGTCAAATTTCTTCATACGTATATGTTGTTGTTAAGGAGACCTAACAAATAAATGCATGTTTGGTCGAATTTGATGGATTTTGTTGGTGGATTTTGTTGAGCAATTATGCCTCCATTTTATTTTGGAAGATATTCACCAATTATTTTATAAAATTGGGTTTCAAATAGATTTTCCACCAATGGATTCAAATTCTACAAGCGGTCGACCTCGTGCAAGGGATTTGTTAATGAACCACATCCACATTTGTCTGCGATTCATTGAACTCCTCGTACAAATGTTTAGAGTTATGGCAAGTCGTAGGCGTCGTGTGGAACGAACTTACGAACTAGGTTATGACAAGCATCGACAAATAATTCATAACCTCTTCTACAAGTCCGATGAAACTTGCTACAAAATGCTTCAGATGAAAAGGAAGCCATTTGAGAAATTGAGAGATATGTTGTACGAACATGGAAAATTGAGGGATAAGCGTTGTGTGCTTGTTGATGAGCACTTGGCCATTACCCTCCACATACTAGGGCACAACATACGCAATAGGGTCATTTCAACATGGTTCCAAAGGTCGTTAGACACTGTAAGTAAGGTCTTCAGGAGAACTATTCGCGCGCTCATACGATTGCAACGTATGCTTTTGAAGCACCCTGTGCCAATTGGTCCCGAAGAAAATGATTTGAGATGGAGTTATTTTCAGGTACAAATTATGGCAAACTTCCTCGTTCACTTTGCTTTAGTCATAGAAATTCTCCTTCGTTATATGACTTATGTAATTCATTGGTTTTGTCAATGCAGGGATGCCTCGGTGCTATTGACATGACGCATATACCAATCATCGTTCGAAACAATCAAAAGGCTCGATTTAGGTGTAGGAAAGGCTTCCCAACGATGAACGTCATGTGCGCTTGTACACCATCTAAGCTAATTACATACATCCTACGGGGTTGGGAAGGGTCGACCGCCGATGAGAGAATTTTGAGGGATGCTTTATCACGCCGTAATGGTTTGAAAGTTCCTTATGACAACTACCATTTGGTCGACGCAGGGTACTCTAATTGTCAAGGGTTTTTGGCACCTTTTCAAGGTAAACGATACCACTTATCTGAGTGGGCAAGTGGCAAACGTCCAGCACAAACACCCGAAGAAGTTTTCAATATGCGTCACGCAAAGGCAAGATACATTATTGAGACTTGCTTTGGAGCGTTGAAACAACGTTGGGCCGTGTTACGTAGTCCTTGTTTCGACGATGTGAAAATGACTACACTTATTATCATTGCATGTGTCGTTCTTCACAATTACCTAACAATGGAGGTACCGGATGACTTGTTGGATAATGTGGTGGTTGAGGGGCAAGAGTTGGGGGCTGAAGACGACGCGTCGAATGAACCGCCTGAAGTCATCAGCTAAGTAGGACAAACTGATGCGTGGACTGCATCTCGCAACAACCTTGCCATAGATATGTGGGATTCTTACCATTGAGAGGAGGCGATTAATGTCGAACACAGTTGAAGTCAATGAGTTTTTTTTTTTGGTGGATACCACTTATGTGCCGAGAATATTTAAATGTGAACTGCTACAATTTTTATGATCATTGTTCAGTACTTCTGTTTGACATCATTGCTATGTGCCATATGTTATTTTTAATTTCAGTGCTACTTGTGATGAGAAACGCCATGTTTTATGCAGGACATGAGAAGCAACTGGAAATGGTACACTGTGTGTCGTGGTTGGGACCCTGGTGTATAAGGAACGTGGTACGAGTGCTACAAACAAGGGATAAACTTTGACGGGTTCTACTATGCTCACTTTGACACGAAAGAGGAAGCAATAGCCGGTTTTGACAGGTACAACCACGCTGCGACAATTGAAAGGGAGGTTCATGATCAACTTACACTAGATGAAGCTCTAGCAGAACTAGATGAGATCCCCCCACCACCGCTACCACCGCGAATGTGGATTGAAGAGTTGTACGAGGCGAGAGGAGTACCTCTACCACGATCACCATCTATTGACGAGGAACCCCGTATTGACTTGTTCCCTCGAGACCGAACCCTTTACCAAAGAGTTGGCTCGGGTTATGAATATGTTATGGATCCGTGGTGGTCTGACTAGATGTATTTTGTATTCGGTGATCTTGTATGAACAAGAAAACATTAATCCATGTAGTAGACTCAATATGTGGAGTTTGGCATATTTTGGTTGCATTTAAGGCATCTGAACCCTTCCACATTTCAAAACTTGTTCTTGCATTGAGCTTAAAAAAGTTTTTTGTCAAGATTTTCTTGCATAACATGCTTGCCTAACATGCATGATAGTAACATGACAGCAACGAAGCCAAAAATAATTTACATAATAGAAAGAAGGGCAATATTTTTAAAAAGATGATGTTCATGTTACATATCTGGTAAAATTACAATACAAATATATAAGTTGGTACCAATACATAAACTGTCAAAAAGGAAGCCATACATTGTTACTGCAACTGGATTACATAAACTTTAAAAAGTACTATGTCAAAAAAAACCACCAAACAACATTGTTTCCATCCAAAAAATGACCCCCAAAAAACATGACTATGTCATAAGTCAATTAAACATCGCATGTAGCCAAGGAAGTCTGGACTCGGGTTGCAAAGTCATGAATGCCGCCATAAGCTCCACGCGACCCATAATCTTGCTGCCATAAATTGCTCTCTTAACGTCTGTCAATTCGTGGACTTCGGCCATAACATTAATAAAAGAGTCACGCAAGTCGTGTTCAACACGAATGGCACTAGTCACCTTGGAGATTTCGTTCGCAACGATTTGTGCCGCCGCCACCATTTGGTCACCTATGTAAACATCATTGCTCACATTTCTCTTCTTCTTTGCTTCATTCCCACGACCATCAGTCGTAATAGTCTGCGTTCTCGATGATGTGGGAGTAGCATCAAACTCTTCAGTGGACGCCGTTAATGGCTCACTAGTACTGCTGGAGTCATGGACATCGTTGACATCCTTAAAAGCATCATCTGGTGCACGTGCATCCTCGCCTGTGGCCCTATCATTCCCAAAAATGATACAACAATTTTCGTAATGCGGGAATGACTTTAGACGCCAAGGTCTTGCTTCCGGGTAGTTCTGCAACCAATAATACTAGATTAGTCATGACATTTGGATGAAATAACACATTAGGATGCATTCATAAAAATCTCAAACTTGAAAGACAATGGCATACCCTCAGGTAATCTTCCCATACATCATCGGGAGCGGTGACCATGTTGGAAGTCGAGTCGAAGCCGAATCCGCTTGTACCATGCCGAATGTCGCATATCATATCATTAACTATGAACCAATCTTTCTTCAAGGATTTTAGTCTAGACTCAATATGTGGTCGGGCCTTGATCCCCGAGTTCGGGCATGTTGTTTTCAATGCCTCCTCAACTTTTGTCAAATATACGGGCTTGAAGCCATTGTCGCATTTGTACACGCCACTGGCCACCATCTCAAGCATGGCATTTACGAGGGCAACATCCTCTGCATGGCTCCACTTACGTCTAGATGTTTTGGAATTGTCGGCCGAGTCTTCATGCGAATCTTCACGCGAACACCTTCCTTTGCCCTGCCCCCTTTTCTTTGTTGACGCACCTGCACATCGTTGAAGGAGCTTGGAAGGTCTACCCCTTGTATTCAATAATTTTCTCGGGGGTTGAATTGACCCTCCACTACGAATGCGTGATTCTAGTCAGCCAGGTTGATCCATTTCTACTATAAGCAAAGAAGAGGTTCAGTACTTGTGTTTGACATCATTACTATTTTACTGCATACAAAGCAAATAATTATAAAACCAACATGTGAAAGTTGAATTCATGTGTTGCTAATTTTTCTCGGGGGTAGGATTAGTATGTTTAAAATGATTGACCAACAAAAAAAAAATCAGTAAACATATGATTAACAGTCCTGCAGAGGCAACATCCTCTTCATATAATTTCACTATCTAGCAAGTATCTTTATATTAGCCCAGCTAATTTTGATTTTCCCAAACCTGTAAATCAAGCAATCTATCATCAATATAGTTTTCAACCTCATGCATTGAGTTTCATATATTCTATCTTAAGAACCAAAATCATGCTACACATATTAAAGCATGGCATGTAAAAAAAAAAATCCTTCCCCTTGTTTAGATTTAAATCATGGTCTTGTTCTCTTGCTATCTTGTTGTTATTTCCTGCCAATATATATATATATATATTCACAATGGTAAACATAAAGAATTGCAAGAAGGAAATATTCACACAGATCTGACCAATATATATATATATATATAGACACACACACATACACACACATATATATTCTCACAGTTATTTCATTATGAAATAGACATTCACTATAACAATCCACCTATTAACAAAGGGTGTGATATCGGAAGCAATGACTTCAGTTCAAGATTAATGGACACCGAAGGAGAAGGCATCAATGATGAAGCAGGAAATACTGAGAATCAAAATGCAACACCAGTTGATGATGATCATGATGGGGGAGCCACAACAATTCAGGAAGTCCCTCATGTTAAAATGGGTTCACAAGGTTGAAAGTTTAAATTAGAATTATATAGGTGGTTTTCTTTCTTTTTCTTCTTTTATACATGCCTATATATACTTGGTTAGAATTAAATGTAAAGAACTCTAGTTGAATTGTGGATATATTTATTTTGAGGACTTGACAGTCTAATTGTATCTCCCAAAATATCTCCATTGACATGGTTAACTTTTTAATCACTTGTTCTATTTAGTTAGATCATTTCTTCATGATAATTTGGAGTTATGTAAAATGGTTTGATGAAGTGGTTATTGTAAACTGCGATCATATCACGAAACTCGAACTTTGTTCTCCTATATTGGTACATAAATTTCAACTGCCGTAGCTATACTAGAGTGATCGCGCCCAATTCCGATCAAACTCTTCCAAACCATTCGATATCAATGCTAACTAAATTAAACTACCTAAGATTGTCTAAACAAATTAATTGAGTTCTCTATTGATTTGAGCCAAGCATCTACCATAATTAGGTCCTTAATTTTCTTATTTAATGCAGCAGATTCAATGTGCGACGAATAAACTAGAAGTGAATCAAGAAACTTTCACAATTGTGTTTGTGAAACAATGAAGCAAGGAATTATATAAGTATTGTAAACAATATTTAAACATGTTTACTCTTCCTTTGCTTGATAGTATCCAACACTAATCAACCTGCCTGAACAACTCAAAATTCTGAAACCAATCTTCTTGATTGGAATATGGTGGAGTTTTTGGGAAACAAGATTAGGAAGCGATTGTACGCCATTGCAGGTTGGATTTAACATAGCAGTAGCTCACCAACAACACAACAGCTCACCAACAAGAACACAGCAGTAGCTCACCAACAACAACCCAAACCCTAATGCCGTGTTCTTGTAGGTTAAGAGAGTCATCAATGATCAAGTAAAACTTACCTCGGATGCAAGAGCCACTTTCACTACGAATGCGTGTAGCAGAACACATCCCTAGCGGACTCCTAGTTCGCGATGGAAGGAAGGAAGAAGGGGATGAACCCGTGAATGAACAAGGTGAGGAGGCGTGAACGAACCAGGTGAGGAGAGGTGAGAAGGGGGCGTGAATGAACCAGGTGAGGAGGCGGCGTGAATGAACAAGGTGAGGAGGCGTCTTCTTCACCAGGGGAGGCGTGAATGAACCAGGTGAGGTGCTTGCGATGGAACGGCATGGAATCGATGAACCAGGGGAGGCGATGAAAAATTTGTGAAAATGAGGTAAGGAGGTGTTACTTATGCAAGGGTATTTTGGTAAATGTACAATTACAACCTCATTAATCCCAACCTTAAAACTCCCAACCAAACAAGATACACAAATGTGACTAAACCATCTAAACCCATGTGTTAATCATATCACAAATTAATCCTATGTGTTATGACTCACTAAAATGTGAAGCGAACATGCCATAAGTTCCTAATATCATAAACTACTAAAATCGATTCTCGAAGTGAGAGAAAATCAAAGTATCTTTATTGACACGTGCACCGAGAAGAATTCGAGGGCTGGTTTGTATGCCTTTTAGGCTTCCAGACACGTGGCGTTCACGAATTGGTAGGGAGAACTGAAGACCGCTGACGTGGCAGCGCCTAATTGGTGGAGAAAGCACCTGTGACGTGTTGGACTGCTGGAAATGTGCCACGTGTGGGCTACGCGTCAGGGGAAGAAACTTGCATGAAATCAGCGAACAAATGGGAGAGTGTTATAACAGATCTTGAGGAAAATCGAGAGCCGCTAAACGAGGAGAATTGTTGATCTATTGAAGACACTCGATGTGGAGAGGGTGACGTGTGGACGCTGCTAGACCAACGAGAAGTTGACATGTGGCAGGCTGTTTGGTGTGAAGAGGAGACGCACGACTTTGTGATCAAAATTATGGGAGAAAGTGGCAGCACGCATCACAAGGAAATCAACGTCTCTGGTACACTGTGTACATGAAACTGCGTCACCTGGCCGTTCCTTTACGCCCAGTCAGCTGAGCAATGCGTGTCTCGAGGCATATCCTCTGCTATATGTTCACTGCATATAAATACTCTATTTTGAGTTTTTTTTCACCCCGATTCAACCGCGCACTCCGTTTCACCTGAAAACGAGAAATAAATATAATTAAATATATATTTTAGAGACTTTTCACATTAAATATATTATAATAGACTACTAAAACTCTATAAATATCGACTTATCATCGCTCAAGAGAAAGCAGACTACCATTACAGTTCGTCCGAGAGCTGAACCGGTTGCTATAATTTTCGGTTCGGACTGTATCATTCGTGGATAATGGAATGTCACGGGAAGAAAAGGTAAGAAGAGATTGGCACTATAATGTTTGAAATAGGGCCAATATTTATGTGACTACGAATCTTGGTGGTATGAAATGAAGTATTAGGGTATGGAGTGATAGGGGCTACAAGATTGCATATTAACGACTCTTAAGAGTGTCGTCTTGTGTGTCACAGACTCAACAACATATTAGAGTATGTGTTCAGGTGATGACTGAACGAAATTCATATGTAAATCGTAAACTTATCGAAGCTATGATTTCAGTTTGTGGTCGTGTGGTGATTGAGTTAGGGTTAACTCCGGTGTGAGTCCCCATTCATCTTGTACGCAGTACCGTAGTTGAGGATAAAAGGATCCTTATTTTAATGTGTGATAAATATGTTGTTGAGATCTCCAGGACACGAGGTGGCTATTGATTTTTATGTGTTATAGTGACTGAAGTTTGAGGTGTTGAAAATGGATTGACTAGCCATTGAGGAAATGGAAGTTCTTGCTGAAAGTATAGTAGAGAGGTAAGATCTAAGATTTAACTGGAGAAGATTCTTGTGGTTGTGAATTCTCATATATGTTTCCTAATGAGTTACCTTTAATTCCATTTCCGATAGAGATTGATTTTTTGATTGATATGGTTTTGGAATTAAACCAATAACTATTTCACCATATAGAATTGTTCCGAAAGAATTGCAAGAGTTATAGAAACAGTTAGAGGAATTGATGGATGAAAGAGATTTATTAACTAAAGTAAGTCGCCATAGGGTGCACCAGTCCCTTTTATGAAAAAGAAGAAATGGTAATTTGAGGCATTGCAATGATTATAGAAAGTTGAATAGGGTCAATGCTCAGAATAAATATCCATTGCCTCAAATTGTTGAGTTTGTTTGATCAACGGAATGCAATGCTGCATTTTGAGGAACTGAAGAAGTGTTTGACTTCAGCACTAGTTCTTGTATTGCCTGAACTGGGGGAAAATGTCTTACAGTGTTTCCTGATACATCGAAATTGGGATTGAGTACGGAAAAGTGAATTCATTAAAAGTAATTTGACAAACAATAAGATACAACGTTATCTTACACAGTCTCTTGAAAGTACCGAAATTCTTTTTGAGAAAAAGAAAAGTCGGGAAATTTGAGAGTAATGGAAACAACGAAGGTAATAACAAACAGTATAACTGTTTGGTTCCCAAAACTTTCTTTGCTTCGAACAAAGATTAGCTCAGGAATATTTCGGATTATTGAATGATTATATAAAGTCGTTTAGTCCTTAACTAAAGTTTCGAAAAGAGAAGAAATATAAATTACCTTCTAAGTCAAGATTAAGGAGCTGCAAGTGGTTTAAATGTTGATTGAAAGTTGTGGTAAGTTTGTAAAGGCACTTAGTATGAGATCAATGTGAAAATAGCTTAGATTGATAAAAATGGAACCGAGTAGATTATGTATCGTAATTACAATTCTTTCATAGCGTAGAAGACTGGTGCGAGGCCTCCACTTGTCTTTGAATAACCGAATGAATTGTGAGGTTCGGTATAAAAGAGTCTATAAGGTTTTGTCGGATTCAATTAGAAGCTTAAGTATAGGTAAATAAATGATCAATAAATTATCGCATACACATGAAAATGGAAAAATCAGGTTAACAAGTCCCGATAAGACTTAGAATATTACACTATGAGTTTGATAAATTCTACTATATCTTCACAAAGATCTTACAAGGAATTAAACTCTCAAAGTTGAAAATGGTGAACCAAAATAATATACAATTGATATATATGAATACATTGTATATTGGTTCAAATGTCGTGTTACATCACGTCAGTGATAAAGTCTCAAAGCAGAGTGATGTGGGTTGTGGAAAATTCAAAGGGGTTTGCTGATGAGAATAATAATCCACATTCTGTTGAGTATGCAGATTAGAGTTGCGGTTTAGAGGCAGATTGTGGATTCCATCGGTGGCTGAGATTTGGGATGAGGTATTGAGCGAACCTCATTGTTCGAGATATGATATCCATCCTGGCAAAACCAGAATGTGTTATGATATGGGGTGATTGTAATGGTGGCCAGGGATGAAAGCTGACGTGGGTAATTATGTGAGGAGATGTGAAATTTGTCAAGAGGTTAAGGCCAATAGGGAGAAACCTAAAGATACGTTGTAGCTACTTCCCATAATGTAGTGAAAATGAGAATATATTGTGATAAAATTTGTTATTTATTTGCCTACATTTTGGGGGAAATAGGATGCGGTTTGGAATTATTGTTGATAGACTGGCGAAGTCTGCTCATGTTCTTTCTATGTACATTTCATATACCTTTACACATCTGAGCTTGTTGTGTGGGCGAGATGTGGCTCGCTTGTGTTGAGTGTCGCTGATGATATTTATTATTTTGATGCTCGATACACATTGGGGTTGTGGCAGGGCATATAAGAATTATTTTGACACTCAGTTTTATTTCAGTTTTATATTGATCCTCGGTGGATGGTCAGACTGAAAGTTAATTTATGGGTTATAAAACAAGCTCAGGGTTAGTGTACAGGCATTTGGAGGTTCATGAGAAGAATATATACCTTTGTGTGAGTTTTATTGTAATAACTGCCGTTAATCATGTGTTGAAATGATTCCGTTTTAGGCATGGTATGGGATACCTTGTCGATTTCCTGCCGGTTTGGTGGAACCGGAGGATTTGGTGGACTTGCGGTCATAGATGGTTGGTGATCACACTAAGTTTTTGCAGTAGATTCGTCTAAGGTTGAAAGTGGTTCATGAAAAATATAAAAATTATTATGATCTCTATCACCAGGTTTGTGATATATACCGAAAGAGGTTGGGTGTATTTGAAAACCTCCCATCGCAAAAAGGCCATTATAGGTTTGGACTGAAAGGAAAGCTATAACGACCCTAATAAATCCAATCTTAATTAACTGCCTAATAGGGCCGTGACGTGGCGGCAAATCCTATGTGTCAACTCGGCCAGAACTCGGACGTCGACGCCGAGGTAATAATTCGATAATTTTTGTTTGTGTGTTATGCCTTGAATATTTATATTTATCTATATGTGCACTCGCAACTGTATTGACGTCGTTATCAAATTAATGAGTGAGCGTAATTCTCGAGATGAAGACGTACACGAGTATTTGAGTAGGTCAGATATTGATTTAAGTTGGTCTAATATAACTTATTTAATTGAAATGCCTAAAATTAGTCATAAATGGCAATTTAGACATTTCACAAAGTATAATTTCTAAAATATAAACTAGAATTTTGAGGTGTCAAGTTCTTATGGTTTATGGAGAGATAATGACCAATTTAATAAATATTAAATAAATAAAATTTTGTGTGGCGGTAGGTCACCCACTTAATGAGATTATAAAAAGAGAGAGAGAGATGAAAAGTGGGGTTTTATTTGTTAGAGGAGGTGTAGTGGTGGTGGTGAGGGAGAAGAAGACCAAATCCTTTAGAGATCCTCATTAAGCCAAGTTAATATTTAATTTCATTGATTTTGTTGTTATAGAGTTAATACATAGTATATTAGATTTGTGCATTGTTGGTAATTGATTTTTGTGGAGTTGGTTGTTATTGGAATGGATTCTAGTTGGTTTGATTTAAAGAAAAAAAAAAAGTTGTTATTGATCATTGTGAAGAAGTATTGTTGTTGAGTTGGTTAAAGAAAAAGAAAAGAAAAGAAAAGAAAAAAAGAAAGAAGAAAAGGAAAAAAAAAAAACAAAAAAAAAAAAAAAGAAATGAAGATCACGTTTCGTGATCTTGGGAGGGAGAGGAGGACGCATGCACGCAATGTGCGTGCGTGCGGTCCCCAAATGGGCCTGGCCAATGCCAGGCCCAGACCAAAGGGGAACCTGGCCCAGGTCTGGTGGTCGAACCGGGCCCTGTTCAGGGGGCCAAAAGCCCTCAAATTTCAAATATATCTATATATATATATATATATACATTTTAATTCATAAAGATTAATAGAAAATAAAATCAGAAAAAATTCAAGAAAAATAGAAAAGAATTAGGAAAAATATGAAAAATGAGAAAATTATAAAAAAATGGATTGTTGACAATTTTTGGAGATTTTTACACCGAAATCCTCTTCGAAAAGCATGTCAATGCTGTAATTCCCATATTTTAAATTATTTTGGGAATTAAAAACTTAAATCATATCAAATAGGCTCAACCACACCTGATTTATTGTAAATTGATACCAGGAGCATAGGGGACTAGTATCGGGTATCGGTTATGTATTTCGAGGCGTGTGGGAGTTGCGATTGCTTGGTATTTTGCGTATTGAGGTAAGTAAAACAGCAAGTAATGCAATATTAATTCTTTTCATTTCCTTGCTATATTTTGATGGAATCATTGCTATTATTGGACTCTACTTCCCTACCGAGTGACCTAGGGTCTAAGTGGTCTGGTCGAGTCGTTGTCCACTTGTGGGTTGAGCAGCCGACTAGCTCTCGTGGCTCCCCGGAGGGTCTAAATCCTCTGAGTGAGCATCCGCCATGTGTCGTGGCTCCTCTCGGGTACTCGTGTTCCATTATGGTTGAGCAGCCAGTTAAATCTGTGGCTCCATTTGGAATGTTTTCTCGGGCTAAGGCTCAAGCGAGGCGACAATGCCGAACGGATTAGGTGCGGTTGATGCGACTTTGACCCGCCGTATACGAGTGTTAGACACTTACACGTTTTTATGTGGCCCGCGTGTAGAGTGTCAAGACCACTTGCTCCATATCCTTTGCTTCCGGGTCACTTAGTCCCTATTGTTGATCACTTTAGTCTGTTTATCATGCATTTTATTGAACGCTTTATTTCTTTCCAGCATGATTTATGGAATTTTTCATTGTTTAATCTGAATTACTATTGAACTTCTTCTGGATTTACTCACTAGGATTGTCTCCGCTTTTGGTGACAATTGCAGGTCCCTCTATTAGCAGGGGTAAGGAGCCTTTGATTGGTGACTTCCTCTGAGCTTGTCTCAGAGTTAGTTTCTCTCTGTTACTACAGTAGGTTTATTTTGATATTTTGGACTGTATATATGATATATATCCTTATGTTTTCGGTTACATTGGGATTCATTTTGGGTTGCGAGACATATGATACATGTATATGACATTTATCATATGTTTGTGATCAAATATATACATGAGATCTCTTTTTGCAGGATTTCCACACATAGGCATGTCCCGACTAGTTTTTACTTATTTAAGTTTCTTTAAATAATTCAAATTCTGTTGTGTAAATATTAAGACTTGTTAAACTAATTAATAAACTTATTAAGCATTCAATGACTAAATAAATTGGATAAGAGGTTGACTAAGCTTGCGTTGACTCTGGGAAAGTTGACTGAGGATCCACGTAAGTTTAGGCTAGGCGGGGCCCGGTTTATGGGTATTGGGGCCGTCACAAAAGCTCTCTTTTTGATTGATATTGTCGTTTGAGATTGTTGAATGAATTGGAAAGGTTGTATATAGATTTGTAGTAACGCCTTAGTTAGCCGGAGTTGATGATATATTTCACGTATTTATGCTCAGACGAAAGAAACCTGATTCGCATCGTACAGTTGAATGGAATCAGTTTGATTTGCAGGGTGACATGTTGTTACGGCCCGACTTTCTAATCTAGTTTATTATCTACAATCAGGATCACGGACCCGTGACGTGGGAGCCACACCGTGATATGTCCATTGACCGAGGTGAGAGGGTCAAGGTATATGTTAGATTTTTTGTGGTGTATGCCTAGTGTATTGTATATGTGTAGACTATTAAGTCATTCCTACGTGTATATAGGTGTCGAGACATGAGCGGAGACGTACCTCGAGTTGCATGTCGACGTGGGACCGAGGTTAAGATTTTTGGGTAAGTTCAATTTGATCTAAATATAGTTTTAAAGTAGCTTTGATGTGGCTATGGTTAGTATATAATTAATGTGCCTAAGTTAGTGGATTTAATTAAATAGCCACATGATGTGCATCGAGACACGTATTGGCACATATAGAGACAAATTGAGTCAACTATAAGTGTCACTTATCATGAGATAGTGGAGGTTAGTGGGACAAGTGTTTCAACATATACCATTAGTTATGCCTCGGGATACGTGTGGGAAAGCGGATATGTGGCTATGGTTTAACCATATCCATTCAAATATATATATATATATATATATATGTTGAATGAAAAGTTGAAAACTAAGTTTTCTCATTTCATCAATTAAGCAAGCAAGAGAACTTGCTGGAGTGATCAAGGAGTAAGAAGAAGTTGGAGAAGTTAGTGAATTTGGTGAAGAAAAGATCAAGGCTAATTACAATTAGGTAACTTTTCCACATCAATAGCTTGGTTTAATTCAATGAATTCATGAATTTGATGTTGTTGGTTGCTGTTTTGTGTTGTGGTTGATGTTAGGGAACTCTTGTAGTGTGTATGAGAGTTCCTTATACATTAACATAGGCTATGTGTAGAGAAAATTCAAAATCCTGATTGCGGGATTCTGGGTTTTACTGCACATAGCGCGCTAGGTTGAACATCTAGCACTCTAATATTTATTAGCGCGCTAGATAAGGCTTGGTAATGCGCTAAGTTTGAAATTAGTGCGCTAATTTTAGAATTAGCGCACTAATTGCCATGACAACACAAAAATATGCAATTTTTCAAAATATCCAAAACACTATAATTAAGTCTAAAACAATAAGTTAAGGCCTGAACGCATCTAAAAACATTTTATAGGTCATTAGGAACCTAGGAAAGGGTTACGGGAGTACAAATACGATATTCGAGGTTTCGAGAGGTCGATAAAGCTAAGACTTTACATTGCTTGATGTGAGTATACCCGTTGGTTGTTTATTTACAGTTCATTTCTGTTTCTAATTTGTTGTTATAGTCTGTATTGACTATGTTTAGCTTTGTACTCTCATATCATGGATTTTTTTTTTATTCCTCACTTGTTGAGCATGGTTTCCATGAAATTTTTGATAAAATGAATTCTTTGAATCCATTCATGAGCTATATGTCATTTCTTGTTGTTTACAGCAAATGAGGTATAAATAACATGCTATTAGGAATTGTAGAGTTATGATTGGTTGTATGGACTTGTTATCTTTAAATGAATTTATGTTTTATAGCATAGCCAATTCTTAGATTCCTTTATGAGTCAGTTTCTTGGAATTATAAAATGGTTATAGAATCTAGAGTCCATTGCACTAGAGCTGAGCGACACACGGGGTTAGAGTCCCTGGGGATGTCGAAACTCGCCACTATGATGAGGTACACGGGGTTAGCGTCCCTGGGGTTGCTCATATACGGGGTTAGAGTCCCTAATGATTCTGGGGTTAGAGTCCCTGATGCCACTGGGTTAGAGTCCCTGGTGAGGATTAGATTGTGCGACACTACGCACGTCTTATAGTGGTTAAAGGCTTCACTGACGTAGGTCACAGTCGATCGAATCTAGATAGTAACTATTTAGTCTTGTGTCAGTTTCACTTGCTTAACTGTGGTATTTCTTAGCATGAGTGTGGTACTTGTCTTTCTTTGTTTAACTTATGCTTTTAAATACCATTTAGTTTGTCTTGGAAATGTGAATAAATTGGTCAACGGGGATTAGTATTACTTTTTGTACTCACCGTCTTTTTTATGACGGTGGGTGCTGAGCCGTCGACGAGCAGGCCGGGCAAGGAGAAGATTGGCGAATACCTATGAGCCAACGACATACCTGTGCATCGACATTTTGTAGGTTTTGGTATTCTATGTATTATATATAGTTATGTCTTTTGATACATTTTGGGGTTGCATATTAGGTTGAGTGTGTAGCTCCCTGACTTATAATGACTATCACGCTGTTTATATTGGCCATTTTATTATATATGCATGTAATCGTTGTTTTCCTGGTTTCCATACATTTAGGTTTTATAAAAATTGCTTCCGCAATAACAAAATAAACTATAAAAAGTTTTAAATTACTCTGAAATCTAATAATATGGTGTCACGTGTTTTTACTTATTTTGAACTTGAGTTGGAGTAGATTTGGATAAAAGGCTGACTAATACGTGATTAAGTCCTATGAGGTTAGAATTTGGGCTTAATTACGAGATTAGGCTGGGCGGTGCCATAGATTAGGGAAGGGGTCGTCCCATGTGTTGTATGAGAAATTACATGGGAACGAGAGACGTGTATAAGTGAGCATTTTTCGAATCTACTTAAGTCAAGTTAAATTTGGATTCAATTTTGATTTCAAGGACGAAATTCTTATTAGTTGGGAAGATTGTCAAATCCTGAAAATCTTAAACCGGTAATTACGGTTAATCCGGGATTACGGGAGCGTAATTATAGTTTTGGTCGCGAGTCGAGAGTTAAAATACCGGTGAATTAAATATTTATAATTAATTTTATTATTTTGTGATGTTTGCCTAGTTTTGTGTATATATATTATGTTATTTTGCAAAATTCAAGTCGGTTGAGTGAATTCGGTGTTTTGCGGGGTTTTGCTTCGAAACACGTGTGGAGACGGGTGCTGAGGTACTCAAAATGTTGAGTTGAACATTTATGCCGAATTTCGCGAAAAATTATTGTTTTAAGTTTAAAAATTCGAGTTTTGGACATTTATTGGATTTAACAAGGCGACGTGGCCACACGTCTCGATTTGCGTGCGAAAACGAGTTGTTTGAGAGTTTTGGAGCGCTTTGATAAATTTCTCAAATCTTGGCGAATTGCGGTAATTTTTGGAAATTTATTTGGACGTAAATTGAAAAGATAAACACGTAATTGAATAAAATAATTTATAAATTAGTGGGCGTCTAGTAACACACAAGGTCGAGGGTGACACGCGTATGACGTATAATAGTGTGCACGCCCGACGAGTGTTGTTGGCGCGCAAAACGAATTTTTGGGCGTGAAAATATATATGTGTATATATATTGGTTATATATATCTATACTATATATAATGTCAATCCTCCCAAGGACCCTATTAAACTCGAATTTGCTTTATTTCCTAATGTGCCCCTGCTTTTAATTTTGTCATTAGCTAGAACAACCCCAGAAAACTACTTTAAGGATGTTATAGGAAAGCCACGTTTTTAATTAAAAGTAGATATCTATTATACATGAAAACTTAAATACGTGGTCCTGAAAAATAGAAACTTAAATATGTGGTTTAGTAGTTAATATAAATATCGTAAAAAGTTGCATTTTATATGAAAAACGTATTGACAATTTTCAAAATTTAAATAAAAAACTGCCAAAACGCAACTAAATTTCGAAAATCTCTCCTAGATGTCCTCTTTAGGTTCAATTAACCTAAAAATCTACAATTTATACCACGAATGCCCTCAAGTTCTATTTTATCATTGGTTAAAGAAAACAACTGACGTGGATACTTTTAGAAAAAGAAAACTATCCTTTTCCATTTCTCTCGGATTAATTATACCTCTATCCACCCCCTCTCTCTCTCTCTCACACACACATTACACGAGTCCCCCTCTCATGTTCCCCCTCCTATTTTTTTCCCACTCCCTATCTCCTCGCTCTTTATGATCTTTCTCTCACGCAAAATGCAAGTCGGTTATGAAACTGAAAATAAAACACACGTCAATTATGAAATCGAAAATTCTATGCTGTAAAAAACACTGATCTGACCCGCAATAAAACTCAAGTAAAAAAAGCGCAAAACAATTTCGTTCTGATTTTGTTCAATCAATTGAAGAAAGCCTCATGGTGGAGGTAATTGCTCTTTCAAATGCATCATGGCCTCTCAACACTATTAATTTCCTTATTTTATCTCATAATTTCATGTATCAATTCAGTAAGTTTATTAATTTGTTGCATTTCTCAATCGGTCTCCTCATATATGCAGATAAGCAATTAATCACAAAATAACATCAAAGCAAGAGAGACCAATGGCCATTCCAACTATTTGTTTAAAAGGTGTGGCATTCTGTGATTAAGGGAAGACTTTTAATTTCTCTGTGTTGAGATGGCATTGCAACCCAACAATGCACTTTGGTGGACATTGCATTGAAGATGTTTGGGGTGTTAGTCTCTTAAGGCATGCATGTATGTTACTGCCCTTATATATATATATATATTTTTTTTATGCAAGGCTGTGCTATTGTTTATGTGTCTTGAAAAATGATGTGGGTGCTTTACCAAAAAAAAAAAATTGCGTGTGCGAGTCTGTTTAGGTACTGCGTTTAAATCTTTTTGGTTCCCTATTTTTGGGTGGGCAGTGATCTAACACAATGTGTGTGTTATGTTTAACCAAAACACTTAATATATAAATATTCTCGAATGGATCTCTTACAACACATCTGAATAATTTTGATCTCATTTTTAACTCCCTACCTTTGTGTTGTCGCCTAGGAGATAAGAAGCTAAAGTGAGAGGCTTTGCGACTGAGACTGTTTAGGCGCTAAAGAGAGGATATTCTCTGTTAATGATTTTCGTGGATAGAGCCATGAGTGGGTTGGGCGTGTGCCACATGGAGTTGTTAGATCGAAAAGATGATCATATTAATTTGTAGGTATAAAAAATATTTATAGGTATATCAACGGCTCAAGGTGCATATATGTTGTGTTTCTTTGTTTTTTTTTTTTTTTTTGAGGAGTGGGTGTGGCTTTGGGAGTCAAGGTCCAAAAAGTTCGATGACTTTTTTCCTTTGAATTCAAAGTTTATATTTTATAACGAGTTTGGGCTTTGTAGCCGTTAAAAATGTATATCTTCCTCCCTATATAGTATATTTGATGGTAAAGTAATCTTTCTTTGTCAGAGCAGATATAAAATTTAATTTGTACTTTTTTGCAAGAAAGTTTAGTCTAATGACAATGCGTTGCGATGAGTACCAATCTCAACAAAAAGAAGTAAAATGTTTAGTTTTAATGACAATACATATGTTGCGAAAAGATCTTCGACTCACGTGCGGAGCACGTGCCTCCTTGACTAGTAAATATATAAATGGATCATATAGTTTTGAATTAAATAAAAAACGTACATTGGATGCGCCTCGAGATGTGAATAGCGCAAGTGTTGAGAATGTGAAATGAGGTGGTACGGTGGTGGTGGTAGCGAATATTTTGCGATGCCTCGAGATGCGCACCATCCAATTTTCAAGGAAATCAATTTGATTTAATTATATTTTTGATGTGCTTCGAGTTTTGTTTTGCGTGAATCTCGAGAGATTTTTATTAATAATCAAACTTAAGGCGGTTAAGTTAGTTGGTGGCATTTAGATCTACCTCACGGATCTCGAGAATAATTAAAATTTAAAATTAAAACATTAGATCTGCCTCGAGATTCGTGCGGTATAAATCTCGAGAAAATCATATATATATATATTATCATCTTCTTCACCGCCTCCTCTGTTCAACAGAGAGAGAAAAAAAAAAATGAAAGATCGAGCGTGGGTGGAGAGAAGCCGAGAGGGAGAAGGAGAAACGCAGAGAGAGTTGGTGAGAGAGATCGACAACAAGAAAGATGAGCAAGGTGAGGTTGGATTGTGTTGTTGTTGTTTGGTTGTTGAAGGTCGTTAATGGTGGTTGGTGTTGGGAGCTCGGACGAACTGCGAGAGTAGTTCGTCCAAGGAGGGAGACGACGCAGGGGTCGTCTCCCCTGGCTAAACCAACGCTGGGGTTGGATTGATCCAACCCCAGAATAAAAAATTAAAAATAGTTCTCTGATAAACAGAGAATTCGTGAGGAAGTTTTCGAGGTCGGTACGCAGTGTTGTCTCATAAAATGTGCTATGACGCCGGAAAAAGTTGAAAATTGGAAAAAATGAAATAAATCCTTGGAAAATTGAGAAAATTGAGGAAATTGGGTTTTTGGAAAAATTAATGGAATTCGAAGATTTTTGTGGAAAATGAGAATTTCCGAATTTTCTCCGGGATTTTTGTTGAGTATATTTCTCGTAATGCGTGTTACTATACCTGAAAATATCCAAAACTTGGAAAATTGTTTTATGGCCTAGTCTAAGGTAATTTTTGATTTTGAATCACAATTTGAAGTCATAATTGGAATTCGGACATCTAAGGATATAATTCAGAGAGATTTCAGGATTTTCAGGTCGAGGTTGGACCAAAAAATATACAATAAATTGGAAAATTGATATTTAAGCCAAGACAACGTAACTTTCGGTGCCGACAATAATTTTGAGTCGAAAACGGAATCCAGGCATCAAATAATTTATTTTTGGAGATATTTTTGTGGTTTGGGACGTGATTCAGATAATTTAAGTGTAATTGGTTGGAAACAACTTGTGTAATGGTAGAGGAATCTTATCCGATTTGTAAATAAATTTTAGGATCGCAGTTGGAATCTCATGTGGACTTGTTGACCGACTCAGAGCGCAAGGGAGGTTGGTATTGCAGTTATAAGGTTAAGTAAATCCTATGTTAACCTTTACATTGTATGAGTATTTCTCGAATATATTGCATGCGCAATTTATCACTGCATATTTGTTGATCATGCATTCACGGACACGAGAGGAAAGAGGCCTTTGGGGGTCCCATTGTGTTCATTGGCTATATGTGTGGTAGGATGAACATCGTGGTGCTCTGCGACTGGAGTCACTGATCACTTTGTTGACACTTGTTTCAAATGAGTTGCTTTTGTGATGCTGGTCATGATCATACTCCACAGAGAGTCGAGGACTCGTCTTCCCGAGGGACTTCCTCTCAAACTCATGATTCTTTATTACTGTTTACCCACCACTTTTGGAAAGACGTCTTTTGATTGTGGTCGGTCAACTGAAACGAGATGGATTGCATAATTGTATATTTATGCTTACAATATGATTGCTTGTTTAAATTCTCAGATTACTATGCATTTGGTTACTACAGGTGTACTGGATAGGGTGAGATTTATTTATCTGATATTATCGAATTTTTATAATTGTGTAATGACAGGTTTTAGCGGCGACGAGGGAAAGGAAAAGCTTTCCGATTATTGGTGAATTGCTCAGTCTCTTTCTCTCTATGTTTGTATTACTTTTGACTACAAAATATTGTATAAATGGGTTTTTGGGTTCGTGTGAGGTTAGAATCTGTTTTGAAACAAATGAAATGTTTTGAGAAGGATTGAAATTGTTTTAATGGTTTTAAGATGGATTGGAATGCCATGGAGCTAAGGTAAAGATTATTTAAGGACTTTGAAAACCTAAGTTAGATTAGAATGAATGTATAATTTTTATAAAATATAAATATATTGTTATGGGGTGGATTGTGAGTCCTTCTGCATTTCCGCCAAGCTGAGCAGGTTTGTTGAAAATTCATGAAGGCCTGGATTTTCGGTGTAGGTTTAGAAATAGAGGAGATGCTGACGAAAGTTTTTTACGAATTTTTGAGGATTATATAATTAATCTTTACAGATATTTGAGGCACAAGATTCCTTTTAGAATTCCTTTATGGTTGATTTAGAATCATATTTCATAATTACTATGATAGAATCTTAATTATTTATTGATGGTGAGGTTAAAGCTGCTAGGTTATTAGTGGATTAAGGTAATCTAGGCCGGTTAAATGCCCTAATTAAGTGGGGTATTACATATAATTTGAAGGATATACAAAAAACAAATGCTATATGGACATAAGTAATGTCAAGGTGTACCCAAGTCGATGGTAATAAGAGGACCGTCTTGAGAATGCGCACGTCGTAACCGATCTTCGTATTCCTTGATATGGTGTCCAAAATCTCTCGAGTCTTGACATTTTCATCTAACATTTGTGCCACCACCTCACGTTCTTCCGGTTGTAATCGACCTGTGTATGAGTGAACCTCCATATGAGAGCCTATGTCGTAGTTATGCCGCCCACACACCACTGTCACACGCCATAACTAATTTTCATGTTCCTTGATATTTATTGCAAAATGACAACCACATTTTTTGGTCCCACATTTGGGCCTTGTTGTTTCCTTGAAAACCTCCCCATGTTCATCAAACACAATTATTTTCTTCACAATGTTTACATCTTTACTAGATTTCAATTTTCCAACTCTTTGGACATCACCCCTATAACTAGTAGACCTCTCGCACCTCATCTGCATCAGACCCTTTCGTGATAATAATGAATCCTTTACTATATCTCTGACTTTGAACCCATTTAACCGACTCAACCCAACTTCCAAATTTCATGTCTGTCGTGAAGTCATTGGTGTAGTCAAAATAGGCAGTATAATCCAAATTTTCCTATAAAATGATAAATCACATTATTAAATTGTACGCTCAAACAAGGAAGACAAAAAATTCCAAAAAACTCCTCAATTTACTTCAATCGGTCTTATCAGACTGGACAAAATCCACCTGTTTGGTTGTAAGTGACCGAATGAAACATTGTAGTTTGATTAGTGTAGAATGAGCTATTACATTTTACTTGGTGGCTACTTACTGAACTAACCTTTGCCAACTCTTCCATTCTCATTCAACATGTACCCGACCGAACAACTATCATATGCTCGGCCCTGCGTGGCCGAACCATAGGCAAAAACTATGGTTTCAAAAATAAAAAATAAAAACCATTGAAAAATCAACAATTATCTCTCCATGTTTGACATCCGCTTCTCCTTCACATCTATCCTCCATTACTTATGGTAAATCGCCATGAACAACGCAAACAAACAAACTCCTATCAATACACAAAAACTTGTTCAAATCATTTCAAGTCCATACAAAAAATGATCAAATACACCATATACCAATAATAACTATGACGACAACGACTCTTATAATGGTAGTCGACTCTAAAAAATAGTGTTTGCTTCGCCGGTCGTCCTCGCTGATTGTCGGAGGGACCGCTGAAGTCGATGTTTGTTTAATGTGTGGGGTGCATAACGATGGCGGGAAAATGACATGAAAGTGATTGTGAGGGGGTGAGGGGTGAGGAAGTCATTTCATTTAGGGTGTTTTTGCAAATGGAGTAAAAAAACTTTATTGTTTTCACATATTAAATTGTGGAGTGCACATAGCCGGACCGTTATTGGATTCACAAGTCCTAGAAGATTAATTGTTTGCTTGAAATTTTTTTTCAAGGTTCTAAAATGTGCTATACGAAATCATACTTTATAATGCTACTCAATTACTCCCTTCGTTCTATAATATATGTCACAACTTGAATATTTTTTTCCCACAATATGTATCACATTAAGAAATCACCGAAACATTTTTTTGATGAAAGGGAAGCGATACTCCATTACTCTATATATAAATATTTGGAAATTATATGTACACGCAAGAAAAAAATTACAACCTTAAACAACAAAATGCCCCATCCAACACATTAGCCCCATATTTCTAAACCAAAAGAGTACCTTAACCCCTCTAGAATCAATAACATAATTTCATCTTCTTGGTTACCTTGAACAAATCCTCCAAAAATCACGAAAACATTGAATGCTTCATTTTCAATTCTAACTCATTATATTTAGTTAATGACACCCTCAATCACTTTTCTTAGACAATATTTATAATAATAAATGAAGTCATTTATGAGGGTAATTTGTAGTATGTTACAAAATTTAATTGATAAATTAATCATCTCTTTAATTTTTGTACACAAGTAAGATTGTTATGGATACGGTGGAACGGAGGGAATATCGATTTTGTTCGAAGTCCAATATCTTTTTAGACCAGAAAAAAAAGATTCAGCTATTGTAACCCAAAAAAATCCACCTATATTTTTCCCCCTCCAAAAAGAAAGTTCAAGAACTTTACTGGCACAAGCTGCATTTAGTGACGCGTGTTATACACCTAAATTATTTTTATAAGTTTTTTTTTGAGGTTAAAGTCACCAATTTTATTCCAAATCCTTAACCAAGGCATTTGTTAGAAATGAGGGTACATCTTACCACTCATTTCGACTAGACAAAGAACAAGCTTCCCTTGCATTAGTATGGACAGCTAAATTCGCTGATCTACGAACAAAACAAATACTATGAGACCTTATGTCCTTAAGAAAATAAATTCAATCATCAATCACCAAACCATAGTAAGAATTATCTCCTTTTGACCATTGACCAATGATAGTGCATTCATCTCTATGATCACTGATAGCTTTCCACTCCTCTTAAGCCAACTAAGTACCTTTATGAGTCCCATTGCTTCAACCTCCCATGGTTCAAAGACAACATCTCAGGATTCTTGCAAATTCTTAAAATTTTCAGCTCAAAACCTCCCTGAATTTTTCTCCTAATTTGCTTAACTTTGCATGTGAGCACTAATCCTCCATATATGTGTGTTCTGTCTTCAATCAAGTGTGCACACTCCATACACTCAAGTGACACCCTTATTGTACATCTTGTCCTAGCTTCTATATTCTATGATCATCTTCATGTCAATTAAGGATCTCAATTATTTAACCTAACTATAGCCTCTTTTTGAATTAAATTAACATCTAGCCTAACTCAATGTGTGGCGGCCTCGCTACGCCTGGGGTGTTGTCTCTTCATGCACTCCTCGCCCAGTGGGGTAACGACCTGTTACCTTAAGTTGGTGATTAGTACTAATCCAAATCCTAATTAACCTGAGTTAGGCTTATGGTTAAGTCTGGCGTACCTCGATTTGCGTGTGCATGTGTTTGCATGCTGAATTGTGTTTGTTTGAATTGTTAAACAAAATTATATATAGGCTGTAGTATAATAAATGATTATATACAAGCCTATAATTGACAAAATACACAATAAACTATGAATTACCAATACACTAAGTGCGACGAGGGGCGTGTCATGAAAATGCACGTCCGTGTACACTCGTAGGCACTTCCGGTGAATCTAATGGCGAGAAATACAAGATATATATGGGATATATAAATATATTTATTAAAAAAATAAAAGAATAGTTGAATTATATGGATCATTTAATCGTCTCGAATGGAGTGTAAATATTTGATGTGTTAAAATCGGTGTCACGTTAAGGAGTGTCATTTTAACTCATCAACCATTTGATCAGTCTCGAGATAGCGCAATGTGTATCTCGAGGAAAATCCATATATATAAACTTAAGACTCATGTTTATCTTTTCAATTCGATCAATTAACGAGAGAGATAGGGTTTAAGGGTTTGATTATGATCGAGAGAAGTTATCCTGGGAGTCTAATTAGTGTTGATTGAGGAGCTTAATCGAATCAACAACCAGAGAGCATCACTTCGATATGATTTGTTTCCATGTTAGTTAAAGTTCAATTCGATAGTGATGCTAGAATTTCTATTAATTATGTTGTTTGATGACTGGTTTTGATTTGTTACCTCACTAGAGGTCCTCCCTGATGGATTATGGGAGTTTATATTGTTGGTGGAGTAATTTGTTGAATTGGTGAGAAGAACAATTGCTGCTGCCTGTGTTCTGTTTTGACAACACATGATGGAGCACGCTCAACCTAATAAAGGAGCACGCTCCCTTCATCTACTGTGATGAACCCAGTTGGTGGAGCGTGCTCCACCCCACTCACTAAGGGAGTGCGCTCCCACCCAAGAAAACAACAATACTGCTGTGAATTGATGAAGATTTTTGGAGGACCTAGGGATTGGACTAGGGGTTCTAATTAGTGTATATTGAACCTAAATTGATTACAAATGGTCTATGATAGGTGTTGGATCCCCGGGAGAGCATTAGTGTTCGAAAAAGTTAGGATTTTAGACGAAAACCTAGACCGAGGTAAATATGGATTTGCTTATTTATCGATATTGCCTGGATATCTTACTATATATTGTTCATGTAGTTTATGGGCCAAAATAGGGGATTATGTACACTCTGATTTTTAAATTAAATGAAAAATGGTGTTTAATGTGATCTACGAGTGTAACTCCCGAGGGCAGAAACCAGGTTGTATATGACTTGGGGTTGATCTTCTGGTCTATACGTAACTCCTACTCAGTTAGATAGGTTACGTGGGTTACATATTCACTAAAGGGTTTCAGATAGAATCATTGGGCATTAATGGATTAACTAAACATCACATCGACCACTGTGTTGGTTTAACAATCACATTAATGACGTCAATGGGTAATCAAACCTAGTTTTAATAAAAAAGAAATGGGGATTATGGTATAATAATCCATGATAACTCACTTTGCATCTATTATGTATTGATTTATATGTTTTCCATATTCTTGTTAGTTAACATTAGTGCATTGTTATTGCATAATGTTCTTGATTACAATATGAAATGTTGATGGTTAATGTGAATCCTTACTTACTGAGCAATTGGAGCGCTCACCCGAATTCAATATTTAAGGTTTGCAACACACCTATTTAGCTAAGGGAAAGGAGAAGATTTAGGTGTCTTGTATATTCTTTACGATGTAATGAGCCTTCTTGTACTTATATACACTGTTTGACATATTTTGATGTATATAAATAGGTCGAGAGGTTTATAATCATGGTTTATGGGTTTTGATAAACTCTGTATTACTGTATATTGTATATATACAAAAAGTTTTAATTTTTTGTTGCGTATTCTTTTATTTGTTTATTGGATATAAATATACATGTTGAGTTTAACAGTACTGACAGAGAGGCTATTGGCTCTAGTTTAGTCTGGCTGGGTTATCGGGGCTTAATTAGAGTTTCAGGCCGAGTATTTGTGACATCCGAGATTTTTATAAACTTGATTAGGTGACTAATTAATTATTTTTGGATTTAATTTGGAAATTAGGTATTTGAGGTGGGACCCTTGAGTTACGGATCATATATCATAAATTTAATATTATTTTTACGTGTTATGTGCCTATTTGATGTATTATACACTATTTCGACGCGAAATAGGGTCAAGTGGAGTGTATACGCGGTGTCCGTTAGTTTCGAAGTGCATTGGAGAATTTTCTCCAATTTTAGTAATTTCGAGGTATTATCTTGAGATGCGTGTTAAAATGAGTGCTGAGATAGTTCAAACATTTACCTAAACTATCGTTTCAAATTTCGCAAAAAATAACTGTAATTACGTTTAACAATTTGAATTTCTATATTTAAACGGACTTAACGAGCCGACGTGAGCCTCACACCTTGATTTGTGTGCGAGACCAGTTGTATGGAAGTTTTGGATCATTTTGGTAAATTCTCCAACTTTGGCAAAATTGGGGTATTTTTCGAAGTTTTATTTAGACGTAAACTGAAGAGATAATCTCTAAATTAAATAAAATAATTAATAAATTGGTGGTCGCCTAGTGACACACGGGGTCGAGGGTGACACGTGTGGGATGTACAATAGTGTGTATGCCCGATGTTGGTCGTTGGCAAGCGTGGTGAATTTATAGCCGCAAAAATACATGGGTGTATATATATATATTTATGTATATAATATAGTTTATATATAAATATATAAATCAATCATATTGTTTGAATTAAATAAAAAATATACAATGGCTATGCCTCGAGATACGCATGTTGTGATCATCGAGGAAGCAAATAATGGAGGATTTGATGGCTGTTGGTGAGGTGTATACATGCATCGGTTTGCGTGAAAGTCGGGATCAG
This sequence comes from Stephania cephalantha, assembly GCA_039657325.1. Classification (NCBI taxonomy): domain Eukaryota; kingdom Viridiplantae; phylum Streptophyta; class Magnoliopsida; order Ranunculales; family Menispermaceae; genus Stephania; species Stephania cephalantha. The sequence goes on along the minus strand of CM077573.1, from coordinate 6,691,477 downwards.
AGGTAGTGTGAAATGGGACGAAGTTTGTACGAGATCTTTTTTCGAGTTTTGTGTCTGTTGACAATGGTTGAGGTTGAGATTATGTCCAAATTGGCGCAAGTTTGGTTAAGTATGGCAAAAGGATTGGTCTAGAAGATTTTTATATGTCATGGACAAAGTTAAGATTTGGGGTTTTGGACGTTTTATGGAATTAGGCTATTTTGTCGAGTGTCTAGCTCGATTTGACGAAAAATCGAATTGAAAACGAGCACCGAAAGTCAAAACACGTCAAAATAGGGATTTCGAGAATTAATAAATAAAAAAATTAAGCTGCTGACAAGCAGCTGAGGGTTTATATATAAATATATATATAACTAAAACAAATGATTCATTTGAAATCGTTTCAACCGAAAGAGTTTTTCTTTCGTTCTCTAAACTTTGTCACTTGCGTTTTCACTCTACGCGCTCCCGGCGTCTGATTTTCATCCGGTTTCTTTCCACAAAATCGTAGAGCATCGTGAGACGCTTAATTCGAGCTAAGTTTTTGCGGTGAAAAAGAGGTATTCAGCCTGCAATTTGGTAAATTCTTAATATCAGGTATTTTTCCTCTATTCAATTTGAGTTCATGTGATTTCTCGATTTCTTTTGCGGGGTTTAGATAGAAATTTGTAGAAATTATTGTTAATTGGTATATTGAATTGATTTGCGTCAATTTGGGATAAATTCCACCGACGTGAGTTAGGGTTTTGATGAGGTGAACTATTGCAATTTAGTTGATAACTATTTTGGAGATGTTTTAATTGTTGATATTGATTTATATTTGGTTTCTGGATGAGTTGATAATTGATTTTGATCCAATTTGACTCCACGGGTTGTGAAAATATTTTGGTGTTAGTATCGAGTGGTTTCGTGGTGTTTATTATCAATTTTTAGGATATAATTGCAAAAATAACGATTTGGAGAAATTGTTTTAGTTCAAAATAAATAAAGTTTGCCTAGTTGAATGGCCATATGGGAAAATTCATAACTTCTCCGCCGGTGATCCGATTTGGATGTTCTTGGACTCTATGGAAAAAAAGGACATGGGTATTACAAGTTCTTTTTAGGTCATCATGACAAGTATTGATGTTTTCAAAGTTAAAAAGTTAACCCAATTTAGCTAGTTGAAAGCTTGTTGTAACAGTTATATAAATTAATTTTTTGGAAACTGTTCTTGTGACGCCCCCAAACTCCAAGGGAAATCGGGTACCGCCACGTCGCCAGACACGTCTCTAAGCATGCCACGCCACCGCATACTTATCCTTGACGACCCGCGACTTAAACCTTCGTACGTATCTTATTCGCATTAACTTAGTATTTATCATGTATTTATGAATATTTACATTAAGTTACCTAAATGTTAAGTCGTTCACGATTTATTAAATTAATATAAGTAGAATATCTAAGCGGAAGTCTTTAAAGCATGCAAATATTAAAATGAGAAGTTTGCATTAGTAAACAATTCTATAGTGTGGAAACACGACATGAGATACCATGTATATCAAAAAATGACATAAAATATAAAAGATGGTTATATACATGTATCATGTACACAAGTCCTCACAAAATCTCATAATAGCAGTAAATAATATATACAAGAACCTACGCAAAAAGCTGACGGGGCTCTCATAGCTTAGAGGTAGTCGCCTAAGACCCCCTTGACCCGGCTCGTCGTAGGATCTGCGATTTGTCACAAAAACAATGACAAATCCCAATGAGTAAATCCCCGTAATGACCCCAAATTCCAGGTCGCCTTGCTACCCACCATGTCGCATCCCACGTCGCCTAGCCTTGCCACGTTATGGCCAGCTTATCCTTGACGTCTCGCGACCTAATACGCTAACTAATCTTTACATAAGTATTAATAATTTAGTTAGTCAGTTACTCAATTTACGAAGTGATATTATAATTTTACAGCGGAAGTATTTTAATGAGTAACTTATGCAATATTTAACAATCTTAAGTAGTGGAAAACCCGACAGAAGATACCATGTATATATCAAAGGCGAGATAAGCGAAAAATTCATATACATGTAATCAGTGTTCTATAATACCCAAAACCCCACAATAGTAAATATATACATACTGATATCAAACACAAGCTAGTGTCGCTATCTTACATGTAGTCGCCGAATACCTCATTTCCCTTGCCCTTGCTCGTCGAAGGATCTGCATTTGGTCACCCGACAAATACCGTGATGAGTCTAGCGAGTAAAATCCCAAGCGAAGTCTATATAATATTCATGAAATAAAGCGATAAACTACGAGATATGCGAATATAATACATGACAACAATACGTCATATTCCCATGAATTTAGGCAACATACGACAAGCAAAAGCAGTAGCGTGAAACAACATGTACCAACCAAACCATCTTAGAAATAAATCATTAATCAATAAGCATATGTATAATCACGAGAAAACCCTGACCTATACCAGCCAGTAATTGATAAATCAAATAGGAACCACGTATATACTTACAGGCTTATAGTGACTAAACCCCAACTACAGTTACCAGATGAACCCTTCCAGACGCTATTTCAAGTCAAGGGAACACCCTAAATCCCTCCCGACAGTCGTAGATATATTCTACTGCCATCGACACAAGCACTAAACACAAGTAACCCGTGCAAGCGATTTAGCCACAACCAATATATACGCAAACTGAAATAGGAGTGAAAACCCACGTGTGCCCACCAGGAGTTATACATGTAATCTGATATCGATACAACAAAACCATGAATTCTATGAAGCATTCTCAAGGGTTTTACGCACCTCGATCCGCGCTCCGCGAACTCTCGAATCCGACTCGACTAGCTCCCCGATCTGGAGCTACGGTCCCTTAAGTCACTGGAGTTTGATTTTATGCATTTTTAAGTCTTAAGATCAAAATATTGTTAAATCTCATGAGTTATTAAATTATTGTTTTCTTGGCTAAATACCTCAAAATAGTTTACAAACCTCAAGACAAAAAATCGGTGTGTCAAAAGTAGGTTTTCACTAGCCACGTTATTAAAACACATTTTTATTGAATTTTTGGTGTCTGGTTAGCGCGCTAATGAGGCTTATTAGCGCCCTAATCACGCAACTAAATCCGAGTTTCTGCCCAGAATCATTAGCGCGCTAATTACCCTTCGTGACAGAATTCTCAACTCGAGAATTCTATCATAAACTCCCCAATTAGCTAACTAGACCCCACAATTGCATTATCCACTTAAAAGAGACTCCAAAACATCATTTAAACCTTGAAAACAACTTCAATTAGATCAACTTCATCAATTTCATGAAACCTACTAGTTCTTCCCAAATTTCACTTAAACCTTACTCTTCAAAATTAGTTCATAAACTCCCTTTATATGATCATAAAATATGTAATTCATCAATTTCCATCAACATCAGTAGCCTAATCCTCCATTATCAATTTACATAAATCTCCCATTAAAACAACAAATTTAGCCAAATTACTAATGTAGAATTGTTACCTAATTGATGTACCAGTTGGCTTGATCAATTGCTCACCAATCTTCCATGGATTCCTTTACTATCCAGCCACTCCTTATTCTCCAACACATTTGAAATGAAGATGGCTTCATTTGCATGTGTTCGACCAACCCATTATATATATTAAGGTGAGATTGTTTAATAGCCATTGATTGTAATGTATTTACGTATCTCGAGACTCATCCCATGATTCACACCTTGCAACTTATCCCACTCACTTCCACTAACTCAATCCAAGTGACACTAATTATCTACTCAAATGGTTCCTAGATGTGTCAATACATCTCTAGGAAAATCCTACGATTTCCAAATTAAATAACCAACTATAGGCCTTTATTTATTTGATCTAATTACTTAGCTTAGGCCCATTATAATACATGTGGTTAGTATTTTTAGAACCTCCAATGGACACATGAGTGGTCCCGCTAACCCTCGACTACCCAGCACTCAATGCCCCGAATTTCGACACGCATTTCGAGGTATGCCATAGCCTATTGTTTAAATTTAATCAACTTAACCTATGGTTAAACTACCTATTTTAATTGATTAACTAGTCATCTTAACGTGAATTTGTCAAGTTTCCTAATGTACCCGTGTTGACACGTTTTTCGAGGTGAAAACCCGTTACACAAACTCGCCCGATAGCAACATATACACATGCGGTGCAATATAATAAAAATTTTAAACACCATATACAGACAATCATCATCCACAAATAATATATTCACTCGGTTCTCGGTGTCCAAGCCAATCAAGTTGTCTACGTAACGCCTGAATTATGACCGTCAATCCTCGAGATTAATGCTAATCCTAGTTTAATTAATTTAGGTCGTTACAATCCCAAAGAACGTTAGCTAATATTCACAAAATCCAATAAAACAGGTACAATTCATGCAATTTGAATAAGGAACATAAATAAAGTAATCACATGAAAATAAGTTGCTAGAGAAGTCGAAATTGGACACGAGTGTAGCGTGACAGAAAACCCTAGTCGATATTAGGGACTTATCTTAACTAAACCTAGAGGAACCCATGACAATCACCTTGCCAAACATATCACGTTCGAATGAGAATAACCCATGAACGGTAGAACCCCATTTAAACATCTCTCAACCTAACGGGTTTTGCGAGAATTGCGTAGCCCCAACATAGCCAATTTCTCGAACAACGTGGGGTAGCTAGCCCCGGGGTGTGAGTTCGTGCCATGCCCGACCCCATCGACAAACACACATACACACGTGGGAGTAGATGAACAGTAAATGGATAGCAATAAATAACACGATGGAATAATTGAATGTGAAATAAAGCAAGTGCTATAAATGAATTTTAACTAATTTTCTCGTGGGTTTACTTACCTCAAGCAATCGCAAATCACCCTCAAAACGTCATGCTCATGCCTCGAGATGCGCACCTAACGCCAGATTATGGTCTTTTAAGTCTTCGGTGTCCAATTTTACCACTTGAATTATTTTGGAGTCATATTAAGTAAGTTTATACTGTGTGACAAAAAATCCGAAACTTTATTCTCAAAAAGTTTGATTTTTGGCACACTTTTCGAGTTATACTAAGGTCCAAACACTTGAAAAAGCCTCGAAACTCATTTTTTCTAGATTTTTCTAATTTTTTATATTTTTCTGGAGTTTTCCATAATTCTTATATATTCTTATCTATTTTGTGTACTTTATTTAATTTAAAAATCATTTTTATTTAATTTTAAATTATTTTTTAAAATCTTTAATGGGTTAGGTCTGAATGGGGCCCGGTTCGGTTGGTGACCGGGCACAACTGCTCTGGACCCAGGTCGATCCAACCCAGTCCACCGGGGTCAGGGTCGGCCCGACCCATCCGGGCTTGGGCCAGGTCAACTCGGCCTATGGCCCGCATAGAGGTAGCTAAGCCCAGCCATCTCTCCTACATGCAAGAACTTTCGTCTTCGAAATTTAAATCTGAAGTAGATTCTTCGAGTAGATTCTTGTCCTTTGAACACCCTACTACTCCCATCGCAGGGAACATAAAGTTACCCTGAGACATAGGCGCATGCTGCTGAGGTGGTCAAAATCAGTCACTCTCTTTCCAACATACCCGCAACCTACTCTCACTTCGATTTTCGTATTCAAGTTTCCTTAACCCAGTTACTTAACACCAGTAACTGTAAACCCCTCCTATCCTGTATCCCAACATAATGTCCTAACCAACCATAACATACCATGACAATCTCATGCCATGTCATAACCTACCTTAGTTCACCATGACAATCCCATGCCATGACATGCCACGACCTACTCTTACTCACCATGACAATCCTATGTCATGCTATGACATTTCCTTACTCACCATGACAATCCCATGCCATGCTACGACCTTTAACAATATAACACAATAATCTATCATCGTTCCACCATGATCTACCATCATACCACCATAATATTACCATAATCTACCATGGTACCATCATAGTACCACAATGCATGCATGAACTTAAACTATAATTATTAAAAATTTAAAAATCACGTACCATGAACCCACTGCTAGGACATCTCCCGGCCTGGCTCAGTCACCACGTGCACCGGCTCTCGAGTTTGTACCGGTGTCACCACTATTAGAGTTACTGATCTTTTGGGAAAATCCATCTTAACGTGCCCCTCTTGCCCACACTGCCAACATGCAGTCGAATAACCATATCTTGACCTCTAGCCGCGACTCTGCGATCTCCAGTACCTGCCTTCTTGGTCCTGTACCTGTCTCAGCGACGACGACGCTGGTAATGCGGGTACAACATAAGCTCTGGCTACCTACTCATCATCCCTACGGTCTCGACCGTACCGTTTGTCATCTCGTCATCTCGATCTATCTCTTATGTCTAGTCTGTACCTCAGACTCAGTAATACGCATACCATATCTCTGTATCAAAAATGTCTCGTGCGCCAAAGCTCGATCGAATATCTCTTGCAGAGTACGAGCTCCAGATGCCACTATTGCCTCAGTAATCCTGTTATCAGTCCCTCGTGGGAAATAATATATCTGTAGTTCCTCAGTCCCAACCACGGCCACAACGAATTGAAGTAGATATCGGAATCACTCCACATACTATATCAGTGTCTGGTCACCTTGTCTCAGGGTCAAGAACTCCTCTTTCAATCTTAATCTCACCTCTATGGGTATGTAAAGATCATAGAATAACTCTCTAAACTCAGCCCATGTCGTTAGGTTAAGATGAGTATTCGTATATGTGGTCCACCAAACTATTGCATGACCTCTAAAGCATGCTCTAGAAAGTTGCGCTTGAACGCTCTCATCATTCATCATCCGCTTATGGAAATGCCGATGGGACACTATCCGCTTCCCTGCCGTCTTAGGGTTACCGCCTCCATAGAAAAGGCTGGCTGGAACTTCAAGAACTCTCTTTACATCTTCGCCTCTGGGCCAAAACAAATCCTAACGTAGTAGCAGTCGTCTGATCTGTAGTCGTGGTTGGAGGAGTAGGAGACGGTGTCTCCAGTTGCACAACAACAACTGTAGCTCTATCTGCTTATGTCTTCGTAGCTACCATCTCCTTTGGTGTATGGGGAAAAATCGGGGCGACGACTATCCTCGTGCGCACTGTAACTACTCTTGAGTCTAGGGGTGCTGCAACAAGGGAATCCCTAGCTACATCACTAATCTGTCTAGTCTCACAAGGCGTAGCAGACTGTTCGTCCATGATCTGCATCGATAAGCGTTCTCCGGATCAACCGCGATATAAATACGTATATTATATATATAACAAAATATAACACGTATATAAACCTATCACTACCCATTCTCAAGTCTGCATCTCAACTAAGGTTCCAAGTCATGATCATCGAGTTTCCACATCTAAGGTTTATTTATTAAGTTTTATTTCTCTTCCTTTAATTTTTATCCTAGGCCCTATCAACCTCGCTTTAACACCAACTGTAGCGTTAGTATCAGGCTAAAGAACAACTACGCTTCCTCCCATAGGCTTGACCTCGCTCTGATACCAAAATGTAACGACCCCGATTTCCGAGGCAACCTAGGGATCCACCACGCCGCACTCCACGTCACCAAACCTTGCCAAGTCATGGCCCTCTTACTTGTGACGCCTTGCGCCTTACCTGGTTGCTTACACTTTTTCAACTAGCCCTAGTCACGCTACTTAATCACTACATAGGCATTAATGATTTAGTTAGCTATTTAATTAATTTATCAAGTTATATTACAATTTTTCAAAGAAAGTCATTTAATTAAGTAAATTATGCAGTATTTAACAATCCTAAGTAGTGGAAAACCCGACAAAATGATACCATGTATATAATAAAGGCAAGATAAGCAAAATATTCATATACATGTAATCAGTGTTCTACAGTCCCTAAAACCCAACAAAATATAAATACATACATAATATAGCAACACACGAGCCGGTGTCACTATCTCAAAGGTAGTCGCCTAGTACCTCCTTGCCCTTGCCCTTGCTCATCGAAGGATTTACACTTGGTCACCCAACAAATACAATGACGAGTCTAGTGAGTAAATTCCCAAGAGAAGTCCACACAATATTCATGAAATAAAACTGATAAACTACGAGACATGCAAATATAACACCTGACAACAGTACGTCATATTCCCATGAATGTAGGCAGCATACGATAAGGAAAAACAGTAGCGTGAAATAAATCAACAACGTGTACCAAATAAACCTGCTATGAAATAAAGCATTAATCAGCAAACATCTCGTATAATCATGATAAAACACTGACCTACACCGGCCAATGATCGATAAAATCGAGTAGGAACCACGTATATACTTATAGGCTTATAGTGACTAAACCTCAACTTCAATAAATGACATGGTCCTGTTACACATTAGGACCACCCTAATCCTTCCCGACAGTCGTAGATATATTCTACGCCATCGACACAAGCACTGTTACAAGTAACCCGCTTAAACGATTTAGCCATAACCAAAATATACGAAAACCAAAATAGGAGTGAAACCCCCATGTGTGCCCACCAACAGTCACACATGAAATGTGATATCGATTAAATAAACCATGAATTAAGTGAGACATTCCAATGGGTTTACGCACCTCAATCAGCGCTCCGACTTCTCCGGACTCCCGTATCCGACCCAACTAGCTCCCCTATACCCAAGCTACGATCCCCTAAGTTCCTGAAGGCCAATTTTACATGTTTAGTATGTTTATAGGTGTTTAGGGTGTATTAAGTCAAATTCAGTTTTAATCTACCATTAGCGCGTTATGGGAATAGTGTAGCGTGCTACGGGGTGGTAGCACGCTATGGAAATGATGTTGTGTGCTACTGTTTTTCATCCTAAAGAACAATTGGACACCCATAATGATTAGCGCGCTAACCGTTCCAGGTAGCGCGCTATCTGTCATCTGGGACATAATTCTTATGACATCCCCTATCCCGAATAGGGAAAATCCCCGGCCTGAAACCCTAATTAAGCCTGCCAATCTTGCAAAACTTAACTAGAGCTAGCAGCCTCTCCGTATGTACCTGATAAACTCAACCTATATATTCATAATAAATCAAAGTATTACACAGCGGAAAACTTAAAACGTTTTCGATATATATGCAAATATACAATATACAGAGTTTACCAAACTCCAAAACCGTTATAAACCTCCCAACCCTGTTTATATACAACAAAATAGGTCAAAAAAGTATATAACCATAAAAGAAGTTCATTACAGTGAAGAGAAAACACGAGACTCCTAAATCTTCTCTTTCCCTTTAGCCGAAGCATTTGGTTACGAACCTCAAATAGTTAATTTGGGTGAGCACTCCAACTTGCTCAATAAGTAAGGATTCACACTAATCATCAACATTCCATATAGTAAACAAGGATATCATGCAATAAAAACATGCACCAATGATATCTAACAAGAATATGAAATTCATATAAACTGAATACATAATTAGATGCAAAGAAAGATGTTTTGGATTATGACATTGTGATTCCCCATGTTTATTTATAAAACTAAGGTTGATTACCCATCGACACCATTAATACGAGTGCTGAACCAACATAATGGCCGTTATGATGTTCAGCCAATCATTTAATGTCATATGGTTCTATCCTAAACCCTCTAGTGAATATGTAACCCACCGAACCAATTAACTGACTAGGAGTTAGATATAGACCGGGAGATCAAGCCCAAGTACTACACAACTTGGTCTCAACCTTGAGGAGTTACACTCGTGGATCACATTAGTCACCGTTTTTACGTTCATTTGAAAACCATCACCGTGTACATAATCCCTCCATTTCATTTCAACAACTATATGAACTAAATATACTAATTAGACATGCAATATTGATAAATAAGTGAATCCGTATTTGCCTTGGTCTAAGTCCTCGTCCGATTTCTTAACTTTCCGGATCTATAACTTTCTCCCGGTTAATCAACACCTAACATAGACCAATTGTAATTAATATAAGTCTATTATAGTCTATTAAGACCTTTAAAACAGTCCTTAAAGTCTTGACAAACCACCCAGTTTTCCATCAGTTCTGCACTGATCTGGGTGTGGGTAGCACGCTATGTGCTGGGGCTAGCGCGCTACTCGCACTACTGAACTTCATACCAATTTCTGGGTTTTGGGTAGCGCGCTACTTGACATGGATAGTGCGCTACTTGCAGGTCAGTTCATCCTTCCAGTACGCGTAGCTCGCTATAGGCCAATCCTAGCGCGCTATGCGCACCAGACCTGCAACAGCATCACTGTTCCGCAACACCAAATCCTCCAAAAACACTTCCAAATCAACACAAACAGTCTCGATTTATCCAAAATTGATCGAGAATAACCTCTAGTGAGGCGAGAGACGATAATAGATCAACAAACAACTCAATTAACCATAATTCCTAGCATCACCATCTAGTCCAACTGTGATAAACACGAAAACAAATTATACCTATACGGTGCTCGCAGGCTGTTCGATTAATTAAGATCCTCAACTTAGCTTGATTCTGCACCTCGGACAACTAGTCTTGATCGGAATCGAATTCCCTAAACCCTCATTTTTTGATCGATTGATTAGTTGATAAACATTAACTTTTGATTATATATATAGATTTTCCTCGAGATACGCATATCGTCATTTCGAGATTGATCGAATCGTTAATGTGTTAAAGTGACACGTGCTATCGTGACACGAATTTTGACACATCTTGTACTTTTGTTTCGTTCGAGACAATCAAACAATCTATATAATTTTGTTTTTCTTAATTCCCAATATATATTTATGTATATCTTTATATGTAAATATATATAACTCACGTATTCCTTCGCCAATAAAGCCACCAGACATACCTACGTGTAGCCACAAACATGCATATTCTTCCAACGACTCCCTCGTCGTTCACAGTGTGCCGTATTTCATGGCTTATCGTGTATTTTGTCAATTATAGGTTTGTATATATCCCATTATTATACACAACCTATTTATATTTTAATTTCACAATCCAAACAAACATAAAACGTCATGCAAACACACATACACGCTAATCGAGGTATGCTGAACTTAACCCTGAGCCTAACTCGGGTTATTTACTATTTGGATTAGTACTAATCACCAGATTAAGGTAACAGGTCGTTATAGTCTCCCCAATTTTAAAACAATCTCGTCCTCAAAATTAAAGTACATTTAAGTTACTTGAAATCTCGAAGAAAAATGGGAACTGCTCCTTCATAAAAGATTCCCACTCCCAGGTCAGTTCCTCATTCCCATGAAATTGCCATTTTACTTTAACAAAAGGAACCTATTTGGTTCTCAACCTCTGTATCTTACGATCAAGTATCTAAATTGGCTGCTTGTCGTAAAATAAGTCTTCCAAATATCAAATTCATTCCAATCAATTCGTGGAGTGAATTGAGTCTCCGTTTTGCAAAGCATAGATACATGGAAGACGCTATGACCTCCAACAAGCTGATGAGGTAACTCTAACCTGTAAGTAACAAGACCAATCCTTTCCTGTATTCTTAACGGCCCAATGTACCTTGGAGCTAGCTTACCTCGCAATCCAAATCTATATGAACCTTTCACAGGTGAGACTTTCAACAAGACATAATCATCATTTGAAAACTCAAGAAACCTATGATGTTTATCGGTGTCTCTCTTTTGTTTGAGCTGTGCTATAGTTAACCATTGGCAAATCTGCTGCATCTTCTTTGTGTAGTCTTGAATTAACTCTAGCCCTACTAAAACTGTATCTCCAACCTCTGCCCAATACGCCGGTAATCGACAATGACGACCATACAGTGCCTCAAATGGGGCCATTCCGATGCTAGCGTGATAGCTATTATTATAAGAGAACTCACACAGAGGAATATATTTCTCTCAGTTACCTCCAAACTCCAAGAAACAAGCTCGAAACATGTCCTTAAGCACCATTATCAACCGCTTAGTCTGTCCGTTAGTCTGAGGATGATATGTCGTACTGAGGTTAAGCACAGTTCCTAGCTGCCTCTGCAATTCACTCCACAACCTGAACGTGAATCTCGATCTCTATCCGAAGTAATCGACATTGGAACCCCATTGAATCTCAATACCTCATGTACGTATATCTTGCATAAATGGTCAAGAGGATATCTCATAGAAACTAGTAAGAAATGCGCAGATTTCGTCAACCTATCAACTACAACCTAAACTGCATCGTGCTTACGCTGACTCATAGGTAGACGGAAATAAAATCCATCGATATGTATTCCCATTTCCATTTAGGGATAGGCAGCGAATGCAATATCCCTCCAGGTTTCCTATGCTAAGCTTTAACTTGCTGACATATCTCACATCTCTTTACGAACTCATCAATATTTGCCTTTATCCCATGCCACCAATAAACACGTCTTATATCACGATACATCTTAGTGTTACCTGGATGAATAGAGTAAAGAGATTGATGAGATTCTCGTAGCAATTCCTTCCTCAACTGATCCTGAGATGGAATCCACAATCTATCCCTGAATCGTAACGCACCATCGTCAGAAACTGACCAATCAGGATGATCTATACTAGCCACTAACCCTCGACGTGCTACGTATTCTTGATCAGCTTTTGGACTATCAACCACCTGCTGAATCATATCCGGTTTAGCTCGAATCTAAGCATAGAAGAACATATTAGTAGCACTAGAACTAGCTCTCTCAGTTGGTGATGTGCCAGCTGGACTTTCACGAATCATCATCACTGAAGCTTCCTCAAGAAGTCTGAAGTGAGAAGCTCTGGCAGTCGCTACATTCTCTCTGCCTGTTTTTCTCCTATTCAAGGCATCAACAACTACATTTGCTTTGCCTGGGTGATATTCAAGAGTGAAATCATAATCCTTGAGAAACTCAAGCCATCTACGTTGTCTCATATTCAGTTCACTCTGAGTAAACAAGTATTTCAGACTTTTATGATCTAAAACAATGTAAACATCTCGCGTACAGATAGTGCCTCCAAATCTTCAAGGGAAAAACCATCGAAGCTAGCTCAAGATTATGAACTGGATAATTTCTATCATGAACCTTGATTTGCCTCGAAGCAAAAGCTACAACCCTGCTTTCCTGCATTAGCACACAACCCAAGCCTGAGTGAGGAGCATCAGCATAAATCACCAATTCTTTTCTCGATTCAGGTAATGTAAGAACATGTGTCGTAGTCAGTCTATCCTTCAGATCTGTGAAAACAACTTTGCACTCATATGGCCATTCAAAGTTAACTTCATTCTGTGTTAGCCGAGTAATTGGCAGAGTAATATGAGAAAATCCCTCAACAAACTGTTTGTAATAACCCGCTAACCCTAGAAAATTCCGCACCTTAGACACTGTAGTAGGAGTAGGCCAATCCCTGATTGCCTAAACCTTCGCTTGATCAACAGATACACCGTCAGCATTAACCACGTGTCCAAGAAACTTGACCTCTGAATACCACAATTCGCACTTACTGAACTTGGCATACAACCGATTATCCTGCAAAGTCTGCAATGTAACTCTGAGATGGTGCGAATGCTCTTCCTTAGTCTTCGAATAGATCAAAACATCGTCGATAAACACGATAATAAAATGGTCAAGATAGGTTTTGAACACCCTGTGCATCAAATTCATGAACATAGCAGGAGAATTAGTTATCCCAAACGGCATCATTGTAAACTCGAAGTGCCCGTAGCGAGTACTGAAAGCCGTCTTCGAGATATCTTCATCCCTGATCCTCAGTTGATGATAATCAGACCTTAAATCAATCTTCAAAAATTGTCTAGCACCCTTCAACTGATCAAACAAGTCATCAATCCTGGGCAATTAATATTTATTTCTGATAGTCACTCTATTCAATTGATGTAATGAATGCGCATTCGTAGGGTTTTGTCATTCTTCTTCACAAAAAGAACTGGTGCTCCCCACGGTGACATGCTAGGATGAATAAAACCTTTCTGAAGCAACTCCTCAAGCTGAGTCTACAACTCACGCAATTCCTTCGGTGCCATACGGTATGGAAGAGTAGATATATGTTTAGTACAGGGAATAAGATCAATGATAAAGTCAATAACTTGTGGTGTTGAAAGTCCAGGCAAGTCATATGGAAAAAAATTTGGAAATTCACAAACCACGGGTATCTCATTAACCTTAAGTTCCTGTTCAGGCTCTCCAAAAGCAACATCTTCCACCATAACTTCTAAATCTCTAGGAGTAGCTTCCCTTCTACGAGTTGCAAGTCATGAAGGATTATAGCCTTTATAGACTATAATTTCAGAAAGACTCAGAATATGAAAAATCACCGTCTTATGGAAACAGTCAATACTAGCATGGTACGCTGATAACCAATCCATCCCTAGTAGTGCTTTAAATTACAGGAATTCCATTACCCTTAGATCAATAGGAAGTTCATTCTCCCCAATTTTGACTATACATCTCTCACTGATCAGGTTAGGACAAACCTTCTCACTCATTGATGTGCTCAGAATCTAAAATGTTTCGACTCTAACGGGTTTCAATTTCAATTCATCGACCATTGCTCCAGCAATAAATGAAATTGTAGAACCAATATCAATTAAAGTATGCATATCTCGACCACAAATAATTAGTATACCTTCCACAAGTCTCCAGTTGGCCTCCAGATCTGTCTCCGCTACTGCATGAGCCTGTCCTTGTGCAGGTGGTAGGGTATTGCCTACTGATGTAGCCGGCGACAAGGAACACTCCTTCGCAATATGACCCAACTGCCCACACCTGTAGTTGTCGATGCCCTGCGAAACACACTACTGGCCTAAGAAACCTGCTTCGATTCACTTAGTTTTTGTGAAAACTTCGCTCTACCCTTGCCTCTACCTCTTGACTGAGATGGAAGCAACGGTTGTTTAGCTAGTGAAGCCAAAGAAATTAGTGCGATTGGTGCACTACCAAAGGCCGTCCTTGTAGACCCTGTCCGTGTAACTATGCCATCTACACTCCTCTATCTTTTCTTTGGCCTGAAAGAACCAAATTCCTAGACTCTCTGACCTCCAGGATACTGTGATACTGTGGTGGTGGTGGTGGTGCCGCAACTGTTCCTAATGGTTTGACTAGCATGGCCGCTTCCACTTCTATCGCACTCACGAATATGAAAGTGTACTTAGTGTGAGGATGAGAAGAAACGACAATCCTAATCTCATAGTCAGCCCACCAAGAAACAAATCAATCTTGTTCTCCTCCGGCTTTATCATTTCCAGAGCAAATTCACTCAACTCAGTGAATCCCCTATCGTACTCCCTAACAGACGTCGTTCCCTATTTTAGTTGAATGAATTCAGTTTTTTTCCTGTTCCTGACTAACTTCGGGAAATACTACCTATAGAACACCGTTCGAAACTACGGCCATGTAATGACAATCTTCCTTTCTATCTCTAGGGAATTCTACCACTTCCTCGCAGAGTCTATCAACAAAAAGGTAACCGGTTTAACCTTAAACCGGTCCTCAACATCAATAGTAACAAAATGTTGCTCCAATTCTAGTATCCAAGTCTCAGCTACCCCTTCATCCATAGTGCCACCGAATCTCATAATGTCATATTTCATGAATTCCTTGCGAGTTCTGAGAAATGCAGCCTTCTCAGAATCCTTTGGCACCTTGGTAGCTTTCTCTAGCGCCAGAACCTGTGGAACTACTAGCTAAACTAGAGCTGCTACTGTCTCTGCTCCTCCCTAAGCTCTACTAACTTTGGGATTGGTTGCAGGCTGTGCCTCTGGTCGCTGTACTGGTGGTCCTATATGAGCCATCAGCATTGCCATTAGTTTTGCCTGAGACTCCATTAACTCATTCATTTAATGCTCCATTCTAGCTTTCCATTGATCCTCTATCTCCCTGTTACCCTGAGGTTCTGACCTCTGTGATCTTTCTCCTTAATCTACCAATAGATTTTGTGGTCAAAGGAGAGATAAGATCATCAGGTAACATGCATAGACGTAAAGGAAATCATATCTATATAATATATATAACTGTATATGCAACAAACAACGTATAATAACATTTTCATTTTCATTTCCCCCCAAAACACGATAAAAACCGTTTATCAACACCTAAGCGTATTCATAACTTGAGACAAATCTCAAAGTCAATAAACCTAGGTTTCGGTACGACAGATTATGCTATTCTTTCACTTTGAGTATCATTCAAAAGCGAAACTAGGATCAAAGCCTTATTCATGATACCCAATTGTATCAATATTACCATTTTATCTCTCAAAGTGATAAACCTAAGGCTCTGATACCAAACTGTGACATCCCCTATCTCGATTAGGGAAAATGCCCGGTCTGAAACCCTAATTAAGCCTGCCAATCTTGCAAAACTTAACTAGAGCCAATAGCCTCTCCGTATGTACCTGATAAACTTAACCTGTATATTCATAATAAATCAAAGTATTACGCAACAGAAAATTTAAAACTTTTTTGATATATATGCAAATATACTATACAGAGTTTACCAAACTCCAAAACCTTTATAAAACCTCCCAACCCTGTTTATATACAGTAAAATAGGTCAAACAGAGTATATAACCATAAAATAAGTTCATTACAATGAAGAGAAAACATGAGACTCCTAAATCTTCTTTTTCCCTTTAGTCGAAGTGCTTGGTTGCGAACTTGAAATAGTTAATTTGAGTGAGCTCTCTAACATGCTCAGTAAGTAAGGATTCACACTAATCATCAACATTCCATATAGTAAACATGGATATCATGTAATAACAACATGCACCATTGATATCTAACAAGAATATGGAATTCATATAAACTGAATACATAATCAGATGCAAAGAAAGATGTTTTGGATGATGACACTGTGATTCCCCATCTTTATTTATAAAATTAGGGTCGATTACCCATCGACACCATTAATATGAGTACTGAACCAACATAATGGCCGTTATGATGTATAGTCAATCGTTTATTGTCCTATGGTTCTATCTTAAACCCTTTACTGAATAAGTAACCCATACAACCTATTAACTAAGTAGGAGTCACGTATAGACCGGGAAATCAAGCCCAAGTACTATACCGTTTTCTGTTTATTAGAAAACCATCACAGTGTGAATAATTCCCTATTTCATTTCAACAACTAGATGAGCTAAATATACTAGTTAGCCAGGCAATATTGATAAATAAGCGAATTTGTATTTACCTTGGTCTAAGTCCTCGTCCGATTTCTTAACTTTCCGGATCTATAACTTTCTCCCGATTAATCAACAACTAACATAGACCAATTGTAATTAATATAAGTCTATTATAGTCTTTTAAGACCCTAAAAACAGTCCCTAAAGTCTCGACAAACCACCCAATTTTCCATCAATTCTGCACTGATCTGGGTGTGGGTAGCGCGCTATGTCCTGGAACTAGCACACTACTCGTACTACTGAACTTCATACCAATTTCTGGGTTTTGGGTAGCGCGCTACTTGACATGGATAGTGCGCTACTTGCAGGTCAGTTCATCCTCCTAGTACGCGTAGCGCGCTATAGGCCAATCCTAGCGCGCTATGCGCACTAGACCTGCAACAACATCACTATTCCGCAACACCAAATCCTCCAAAAACACTTCCAAATCAACACAAACAGTCTTAATTTATCCAAAATCGATCGAGAATAACCTCTAGTGAGGTAAGAGACCATACTAGATCAACAAACAACTCAATTAACCATAATTCCTAGCATCACCATCTAGTCCAACTGTGATAAACACGAAAACAAATTATACCTATACGATGCTCGCGAGCTATTCGATTAATTAAAATCCTCAACTGAGCTTGATTCTGCACCTCGGACAACTGGCATTGATCGGAATCGAATTCCCTAAACCCTCATTTTTTTGATCGATTGATTAGTTGACAATCATTAACTTTTGATTATATATATAGATTTTCATCGAGATAGGCATCCCGTCATTTCGAGATTGATCAAATCGTTAACGTGTTAAAGTGACACGCATTTTGACACATCTTGTACTTCTGCTTCGTTCGAGACGATCAAACAATCTATATAATTTTTTTCTTAATTTCCAATATATATTTATATATATATCCTTATATGTAAATATATAACTCACATATTCCTTCGCCAATAAAGCCACCAGACATGCCTATGTGTAGCCACAAACATGCATATTCATGCAACGACTCCCTCGTCGCTCATAGTGTGCCGGTATTTCATGGCTTATCGTGTATTTTGTCAATTATAGGTTTGTATATATCCCGTTATTATACACAACCTATTTATATTTTAAATTCACAATCAAAACAAACACAAAACGTCATGCAAACGCACGCCCACGCTAATCTTGGTACGCTGAACTTAACCCTGAGCCTTACTCGAGTTAATTACTATTTGGATTAGTACTAATCACAAGCTTAAGGTAACAGGTCGTTACAATTCTCAAGTTAAGAATTCTATTTTTCCCTCCAATTTGGCTACTTAAACTTATCTAACACACTCTCCATACCCAATTAACACCAAACAACAACCAAACAACTTAGAACAACATTTTGCATCAAATTCCCTAAATCACATGAATTCACTACTTTTCCCAATTTCACCAAAAACTCCAATTTCCATCAACACCAATTTATATACATTAATGAAAAGGCTTGTAATACTTATAATTCAATAATTTTTTCATCAAAACTCGGGATCTAACCCTCTAACTTGCATTTCATTAAAAACATATAAAAATGGGTTCAAATGAAAGTGTAGGAGATGGAGATATTAATTACCTAAGTTTTGATCTCCAATTTGATGATCTCCAGCTCCAATTCCACCTCTGTTTCTCTCTGATTTCTCAGTTTCCTCTAATGAAATGAATTTTGGGTTTACATGTGTAGATCAATACATCAATATATATATCAAAATGAGATTCATTTTTAGCCATTTATCTTCAAATGGTTACATATCTCGAGGTTTATCTAATGGCCCATCGCTTCCCACTTAGCCCACTAACTCCCACTAACCAAACTCAAGTGACACCAATTTATACTCCCATAGCTTTTAGACGTGCCAATGTGTATCTCTAGGAAAGTCCTATGGTTTCTAATTTAAACCACCAAACTGTAGGCCTTGATTTATTTGATTCACTCACCTTACATTAAGCATTAACAAATCATATAGTTAGTGTTTTATTTATCCACATTAACCAACTTGTGGTCCTATTAACCTTCGCATACCCGACACTTGATGCCCCGCATCTCGACATGCATTTCGAGGTACGCCATAGCCTATTATTTTTAATTTAATCATTTAGCCTATGGTTACATTGCCCATTTTAAATTGATTAACTAGTCATCCTAACGTGAATTAGTCAAATTTCTCGAGTGTACCCGTAGTTCGCCTACTCAATACCCGTGTTGACAAGCCTTTCGAGGTGAACACTTATCACAATAACTCACTTGATAACAACGTACACACATGCGGTGCAATATAATAATAATAATGTAAAACACCAAATATACACAACCATCATCCATAAATAATATATTCCCTCGGTTTTCATGTAGGAGCCAATCAAGTTTACCTAGTAACGCCCGAATTACGACCGTTTATCCATGAGATTAACATGGTCTACCATACAATGCCTCAAACGGTGGCATCCCATTACTGGCCCGATTGCTGTTGTTGTAAGCAAACTCACAGAGCGACAAGTATTCCTTTCAAGACCTACCAAACTATAACACACTGGCCTTGAGCATATCCTCGAGTATCTAAATCAATTTCTCAGACTGTCCATCTGTCTAAAAATGGAATGCAGTGTTAAATTATAATATAGTACCAAATTGTTCATGCATAGCCTGCCACGATGATGACGTAAGACGCCTGTCCCAATCTGAAACAATCAAAATCGGTACTCCATGCAACTATACAATCTTTTCTTGAATAATGTGCTCAATTGTGTGAAGGTATATTTCATAAAGACTAGTAGGAAATGGGCTGATTTCGTCAACTTGTCCACAATCACCCATATCGCATCGTATTTTTGAGAATTATACGGTAATCCATAGGTGAAATCTATCGTAATGTCTTCCCACTTTCACTGAGGGATGGGCAGCTGCTGCAATAACCATCCCGGCCTCCTATGCTTAGCCTCAACCTATTGGCACACTTTTCAACCCCTAACATAGGTGTTGAAGTCCGCCTTCATCCCTGGCCACCAAAATAACCGTCACATATCATGACACATCTTGGTCCTATTGGGATGCACACTATATCGGGACCTGTGAACCTCCTGGAGTATCCCATCGCGTAACTCTGCCACTGTATCGGAATCCATTACTTCCCTTAGTGCCTCAAATACTGATCTAAAGACTCGCTCAAATCTGGATGATTGGGACTGTGTGCCATCTCACTGAATCTCGAGAACATCTCGTCAGCCCTCTGACACTCTAACACTCGTGAAATAAAAACAGACAGTACCCCAATCTGTCCATAAATCAATGCGTCTGCTGTAGCAGAACCTCTGTTAAACTCAATGATGCCGCCACCTCAAGTAAACCATACTTGTGCATCATATAGCAGACAACTGTCTCAGAATCCGGTCCTCTCCTGCTCAATGCATCTGCTACGACATTTCCTTCCCAGGCTGATATTCAATGGAGAAGTCGTAGTCCTTCAATAACTCTAGCCAATGTCACTATCTCATGTTCAGATCTTTCTGAATGAATAAATATTTCAAAATCTTATGATATGTAAACAATTTGAACCTCTCACCGTAGAGGTAATTTCTCTATACATTCAGTGTAAATACTACAACTACTAGCTCCAAGTCATGCACTGGATAATTCCTCTCATGGTCCATAATTATCATGAAAGGTAGGCGATAACACTGTCTCCCTACATTAGTACGAACCCAGCCCTGTGCCACAAGCATCAGTATGAACTGTCAATCCTTTGCCTGACTCTAGCACTACTAGTAACGGTGCGATAGTCAGCCTCATCTTTAATTGTGCAAAGCCATCCTCGCACTCTTTTGACCAATATAAAGGTATGTCCTTCTTAGTTAATCTAGTCATTGGCGCGGCGATCTTGGAGAAGTCCTTCACAAATCGTCGATAAAATCCTACCAACCCTAGGAAACTCCTAGATATTCGTGACTGTCTCTGGTGTCGGCCAATCGATGATTGCATGAATATTATTCGTGTCAATGAGTCACCTCTATAACTGATAACGTATCCTAAAAACTTGACCTCTGACGGCCAAAACTCGCACTTAGTAAACTTAGCATACAATTTGTGATTTCTCGACATCATTAATATATGCCTGAGATGTTGCCTATAATCTTCGCGAGTCTTGCTGAAGATCAATATGTCATCAATGAAAACTGTCACGGCCCAAATAATTAATACACGTTTACTTCGTTAATCAGGACAAAATGACCCGTGACGTGGGACCCGCAGCGAGATACGTGTCACTACCGAGGCACGGTGGCCGAGGTAAATATTATATTTGTTGTGTTGTTTGACTTGTGTACTGTACATGTGTAGACTACTAAGTCATTTTTGGGTATGCAGATACTGAGACGAGTGGGGACTTACCTCGTGTTGCATGCCGACGTGGGCCCGAGGTAGCAGCTCGTGGGGTACGTGCAACTAGTTCAAGTATATTGCATAAAAAAAGAAGAAGAAAGAAATGAGCAAATTAACCACATCCACATCCAATATATATCTATATATCTATATGGGTCAATTAAACCCCAAAGTCAAAAACTTATCCTATCTCTCCAAGTCGGTAAAAGGAGAAAAAAACGCAGAGAGGAGGAAGAAGAAAGGCCGAGAGGAAGAAGAAGGAGAGAGACTGGGAGAGAGAGAGAGACCGGGAAAGAGACACTGAGCTCCAAGGTGAGTTGTTGATTTCGGTTGTTGTTGTGTTTTCGTTGTTGTTGTGTTCGGTGTTGTTGGTCCGAGGGAAAAAAACCAACTTGGGGTTGGGGATGGATGCCCAACCCCAGTGAAAAAAAGAGAAAAAAAATCCTTTCGTGCTCTGGTGAGGAAGAAGATGGGTAGCCCGGGTCGGGCTACCCCATATGCGTCGGGTCGGGCCGACCCTGACCCGAAGGGGAATGGGTCAGACCGATCCGGGTCCGCCTGGACCGGCTCGAGTTAACCCGGATCCGGCTGGACTGGGTCAGGTTAACCCGGACCCACCCCAATAAAAAATAATATATATATATATATATTTAATTATTTAATTTAATTAAATTGATTTTTAATAAAATAAATTCCAAAAATAGCTAAAAATATGGAAAAATTCAGGAAAATTTCAGAAAAATAGGGAAATGTTGTAAATTGAGTTGGAACTTGCTAAGAACTAGAGAAGGAAAATAGAAGACTAAGAACTTCTACTACTACAAACTACTACTACAAAAGAGAAGAGAAGAAATGAGAGAGTTGGAATGAGAAGTTTTCATTCAACTTGATGTGTGAATTACGATGGAGTTGACACCCTTTCTATAGGTCATTTGGTGATGATGATAATTGTACTTATACAATGTGTACAAGTTATACATACACCACAAGTCATACAACACATCACAAGCAACATAGACAATACATGGAAGAGTTGGTGTACATTGGAGAGGATTACAAGTTACATGACAATACATGGATAAGTGGTTATACATTGGAGTTGAATACAAGTTATGTAGAGTGTACAAGTTACATTCAATGTAGAAGTCAACCTTGATGTTACAATTCAATGTGAGAGTCATGCTTGACAATGTGATCATTCATAAGCTTGGTTAAAGGGTCATCAAATTTACAACTCTCCCCCTTGGATGACACTTGCTGAGAGAATATGCCTCATAAAACCTGTACTAGAAAAACCCTGTGGGAAAAAATCTAGTATAGGAAAAAGAGTACAATGTTCTTGTCAATCTTGATTTGTAGTATGATATTTGATTGCCTCATTAAAAACCTTGCGAGGAAAACCCAGTGGGACAAAACCAAAGCTAAGGAAAAGAAGTGCAACACATTGATACACTTTGAGAGAATATATATGCCTCATTAAAACCTTTACTAGAAAAACCCTGTGGGAAAAAATCTAGTATAGGAAAAAGAGTACATTGCTCTCGTAAAAATTTTTATACGGAGTATAATAATGTTAGGATTGCCTCTTTAAAAACCTTGCTAGGTAAATCCAGTGGGATCAAAACAATAGCAAAAGGAAAATAGTGCAATACACCAATCAACCTTGATAAAGAGTTTGAATATTGTTAGAATTGCCCCATTAAAAACCTTTGCAAAGAAAACTTAGTGGGATAAAACCATAGCAAAGGGAAAAAGAATGCAATACACTAACCAATAACTCATTTTGATTCCCCCCTCATGCTCACATGGGCGAGATATTTTGTGCATTTTGTTGCACGTGGACATCATTTTCTATATGAACCATTTAATGCTGAAGCATATGATTGTCACTCTTTTGTATATAGTACTTGCATCAAGTAATTGATTCATAACTTTGTTACTTCTGAATGATCCTTTGAACTTCGAGTTCATATTAATTTATACATGGATCATAATACAACAAATTTAATGCAATTTGATGTGTTTCAAGCAATTTCACGCCATTTCTTTTGAATTGGCTTATATCTCCCCCTAATGGTGGGAAAACTGCTTCATCAAAGTGACAATTAGCAAAACTTGCTATAAATAATTTCCCTATTAGGGATTGAAGGCATCTTATAATATGATTAATGGAGAGTAAATCAATATACGTCTCCTATTGATTTGCCTTGAGATAATCTCCAGCTGAAAAAAATCCAGTTCGATAAAGGATGTCCGTGCGAATTTATGATATTTTTGCATTATTGATGATTATGGATAATCAAATAGATCTTTCCATATTATGAATGTCATTTGATTTATGACGACATTCGTTTTAATATGTCCTATATATTCCAGAAGTTAAAGCCGGGAATATTATACTCAGATTAAATCATATAGATAATTTTTCTATTATTCTGAGTAGACTTCTTCTGAACAAGACATTAACAATAAAATTGTTGTATTAGATATTGCCTGAACATTAGCCTCCGCTAAGTTCGAATTCGAGAAATATTCACTTTTATATTATAATGTACATGCATGTAGCACGATACATAAGACATAAACTCATCGCCCATATTTATGTCACGATTTAAACACATCTTGATGTGCTTGTTTTATCGAGCCATTTTTAATGATAAAATTCATAATATTTTGCCTTTGATTTTGAAGGCATGGTAAAGGTTACAAAAATATTCAGGTATATATATGACAATATTTATGCAAAATAGCCTTTCATATATGACCAAAAAATGTCACAATTATGAGCGCTCATTGTCAATAATTATTTGTCCTTTGTAGTGGTGCACCACTTTTGTTCCAATTTTTGGTGGAATTGTCAATACGACCTTTACCTAATATTTTCACATTTTCCACGTCCATAAATTTATTATTGTTATCATGATCATTATATGCAACATATGCTTCTTAATTTGAAGCTGAACTAATTGGACGGGAGCGATATTATATTTATAATATCTCATTATTTTACTCAGCTACCATGAGACAAGAAATCAGTCCTTAATATTTTTTGGATTGACGTGCGCACTCGATATTTGTTGCAGCAATAAATCAAGGTGGGCCACGTGACCTTATTTTTATTCTCATCAGTCATATTTCCACATAGCCTCAATATAGAGGTAATTAAATTTGTGGAATTATAATTAATACTTGACTGATTAAATTTTGTAGCATGAGACTCAGCCGCTCATTTTGAGCTTTTGAAGCATTACCCTTTTGGTATGTATATATTAACTCCATAAGGTGAAAAGATATATAAAGTGAAATATTCACTTTTCGAATCTCTAAAGAGAAATTGGCGAATGATTATGTATAACACACAGTTTTGCATATATGCTTTATTCACAAATTGTAGTATCTAATTGTCATGACAAGTAATTCTTGTCGGTAATATAATAAGGCAACAAGTTCAACTATGGTTGAATAATATTTTGAAAATAAATTTAATATAAAATAGTTTTTCCATTTTTATGTAAAAACATAACATATGATTAAATATATGTTCACAACTTGATTCATTAATAAACAAAATATACTATTCGTATGAGTTGGTGGGACAACCTCCAGATTGGGTGACGAGACATAGTCTACTTAATACCATACCTCCTCGTACGGGATAACCGTCTCCCTTTCAATGTTTAGCTTTACCGGGGACAAGGCTTACCCACTATCAACTCAAACTTATAGCATTATTTGTATTATAAAATCAAGAATAGAACAATAACTAATTGTTTGTAATTTTAAGAGAAAAACTACATGTCACACATTGACTTTTGATTTCTGATGTAGAATATCTTACAAGACGCAACTACAGAGCATACTTTCGTAGTCGGTGACGTTACAATGCATAATGTATGAATAAAGTATATTTACATAATTAAATATGCATGTAACGAAAAAAGAAATTAACTATGATAACATGGAAATAAATTGAACTTATTTAAATTAATAAAAATTATACCTTTTTAGCTTTATATCTTTGAAAAGCTTCTTGATCTTCAAGACCTCCTCTTGTAGAGCAACTTCGTGCTGATAACGTGTTGTAAATTGAGTTGGAACTTGCTAAGAACTAGAGAAGGAAAATAGAAGACTAAGAACTTCTACTACTACAAACTACTACTACAAAGGAGAAGAGAAGAAATGAGATAGTTGGAATGAGAAGTTTTCATTCAACACAAGTAACTCGTGCAAGCGATTTAGCCACAACTAATATATATGCAAACCGAAATAGGAGAGAAACCCCATGTGTGCCCACCAGCAGTCACACATGAAATGCGATATCGATAAGTCAAACCATGAATTTTGTGAAGCATTCTCAAGGGTTTTACGCACCTCAATTGGTGATCCGACTTCTTCGGACTTGTAATGTCGCAAAATCTCTAACCATATTTAATGTCTTAAATAGGATCAACGACCCGTACTGTGGGACCCACACTGTGATATATCCATTGATCGAGACAAGGCCGATGTACGTTTTATATTTGTTGTGATGTATGGCTAGTGTATTGTATATGTGTAGACTATTAAGTTAATATATACGTGTGTATAGGTATCGAGATGAGCGGGGACGTACCTCGAGTCGCGTGTTGACATGGGACCGAGGTAGCGGCATATGGGGTAAGCTTCATTTATTTGAACTAATGTCGGTTTTGTAAGTGGCTTTAATGTGGTCACATTTACTTAAACATTAAAGTGTCTAAAGTTGTAAAATAAAACAATATGCACATGATGTGCATCGAGACATGTGTTAACCCATTAAGAGGTTAAGTGAGTTAACTTTTGGAGTCACTTAAAAATGACTTGAGGGACAAGTGTGACAAGGTGGTTCATGAGTTGAGCCTCGAGATACGTGTGCAAACAATAATCAAAGGCTAAGGTTTAAGCATATCAACATGGTCAAATAACCATATAAGTCAACAATTCATCACTTCTTATCTTCATCAAATCGTTGGGTAAGAAGAAGAGAAAGAAGATGAGTTGCTGGGGTGCTATTAGGGAGGAGGAAAGTGAAAGATTCCTTGGAGGTTTGATGAAGAAGAAGGTGTTCTTCAAGCTAGGTAACTCCTTCACTCCATTAACAAAGCATAAGTTATGAATTCATGAATTTGATGTTGTAGTTGCTGTTTTACATTGGGATAGGTGTTAGTCACCTCTTGTAGTGTGTATGAAGGTCCCTAAGGCAATAACAAGGCCTATGTGTAGCAAAAACCCAGAATTCGAAGTGCCGAATTTTGGGTTCTGCTTCACATAGTGCGCTAAGTCGATAATCTAGTGCACTAATATTAATTAGCGCGCTAGAGGTTTAAAGTAGCGCGCTAGTAAAGTTCAAACATGGTTTAAACACTATAAATGGGTCCAAACTCACTCTAAAACTTATCAAACAACTCATGGGAACTTAGTGGAGATCTCGAAAGTTTGGGAACGCATTTCGAAGTGTCGAGAGATCGGATAGGCTAGGACAAGCGTTGTGACTTGTAAGTAAAGCTGTGAGAATTCTATATTTCATTTCAATGCCTATTATCATTTTATGGTCTATTGGTAGACATTGCTACTTGTAATCTCACATAATGTTGTTCTCGTGTCTATTCATGATTGAATATTGTGACATGATGCCTTGTGAAGTGTTTCATTGATTCAAGTTCTACTCTTGATGATATTCTTGATAGATAGTTGATCAAAAGCATGCTATTGGGATAACTTGGTTTGGATTAGATTTGTACTCTATTTCTTTGGGCTTTGTAGCCTAACTACTTTTGAAATCCTAGAGAATTGGAATTATTTATCTTTGAAAACTAAAGTAGGGATTATCTAGTGTCCATTGCACGAGAGATGCGCAGTTCACGGGGACATGGGTCTACTGGGGTTCCGGCACTCACCACTACACTTGCGCGACACTCGAGGTATGAGACTCGGGGTGGTCGGCAAGAATGAGATAGATGATTTGTATATGCGTACAGCACAACTCCACTTTTTGAATGAGATATGTTGAACACAACTCCATATAGTAGTGGAAAAGGTTAGGTGATAGGTTCGACCGCCGACCGGACGTAGATCATCTCGACTTAGCATGTGTCAGTCTATACATTTCTTAACTATGGTATTTACTTGCATTACTTGATTCAATAATTCTTTCACTATTTATGCTTTTAAATACCTTTCTTGTATTTTGGAGATGTGGCATAGAATTCTCCAGTTATTACTTAAATATCATTATACTCAACATCTAGTTTGTGACGGTGGTTGTAGGTCCGTCGAGCAGCATCAGACCAGGGAAGGAGAAGATCGACGACTTTCTTTGTGCATCTCGGCGATTCTCCTATCTCATCAAGTATGACTCGCCTTTTGTTGTATTATTATTATTATACATTTTGGGTTTTATATTGGGTTGAGTGTAAAGTTCCTATTTTTGACACTGATATATATATACATGCATGTGATGCTTTATATTCTTAGTTTCTCACACTTAGGAATTTTGAGTAATAAGAGCTTCCACAAAATCTTTAAACCACAAGATAATATTAAAATGATAAAAAGTTTTAATTAACTCTGAAATCTAATAATATCTGAACATTTGTATTGAAGAAAATAGGGACGAAAGTCAAACTAATACGTAATTAAGTATTACGTGGTTGGAATTAAGGCTTGATTACGGGATTAGGCCGGGCGGTGCCCTGTTTCGTAGAAGGGGCCATCACAGGACTCCCATATCCGACCCGACAAGCTCCCTGACACCGAGCTATGCTCCCCTAAGTTCCTAAAGTCAGTTAAGTGTGTTTATTGTGTATTCAATTTGGTGAATAGGTTTTAAATCATCTTCCCAAATCAACCCCTAAAGACTAAATTAAGTTTCAATTTTAGCCTTATGTTACAACATATTTTTAGGCATGAAATGGTCCAAATCTCAAAATATTCCACGTACAAATATTGTTGGTCTCTATCTTAGCTTTCAAAAAAGGTTAAGTTTGCAAAATTCAGATTTAAAACGAAAGAGATATCCTAATTCTACTAAACATAGCCCTAATTGGAACCTAATCCGACCAGCGGACTTGTAAAATTTATTTCTCCTAATTTATCATTCCAAAAAATGTGATTTTTGGTCATAATGTAGCTAACACAACAATAACAACATACTAAAAGATCAGATTATTTGGATACGTAGTTAGAGAGTTTTGCCCTTAATAATTTTAGTTTCAAAAATCTTCAACTACATTCCAACACCTACTTTTAGAGCATTTTTCAACATGAAAAAATTTGAATTACAACATCTCTGGTTGATGAAAGTTGTTCCCCTTTGAGTAAAATTTCAAATGCCATGAGTTTGGGTCGATTTGGATCTAAAATGAGCAAGTTATGACCAAATTACATGGGCTATTTCCTTATACAACATGCAGAAATTCAGTTTTGGTCTTGCAACTTTAAAAATTCATATCTTTATGATTTCAAAACCAAACTAAGAACTTCAATATAGCTGGATTATCAGCTTGAAATGAGGAATCCAAATGTATAAACCAATTGCAAATATTCAATCATCTACCCTATGAAATTAGCCATAAACCAGAGCTTGTTTCAATTTGACATAAAGAAATGTGTACCTAGTTGATGTACCACCCTAGCTTGAGAAATTCTCATTAATCTTTCATGGATTCTTTCTCTCCATCAACCTCCTTCTCTAGAAAGTTCTCTTGATTCATAAGTTGAAGATGAAAATGGTTTACTTGCATGTATTGATTTTATATATTAAGGTAATATTGATTTCTATCCATTGATCTCTATGTATTTACGTATCTCGAAGCTCATCTAATGATCCATACCTTGACATGTGCCCCACAAGACTCCTACCAACTCAATCAAAGTGACACCAATTTGTTACTCCCATAATTCCTAGATGTGTTAATGCACATCTCTAGAAAAATCATATAGTATCCAATTTAAATATCCAAACTATAAGCCTTGATTTATTTGATTTAATCACATTAACTTAGCCCCATTTTAATACATATGGTTAGTGTTTACTATCAAAATCAACCAACTTATGGTCCCACTAACCTTCGACTACCCGGTGCCTCGAGTCTCGACACGCATTTCGAGGTGTGCCATAGCCTATTGTTCAAATTTGAATTTTGCCTAACCTATGGTTACATTACCCATTTTAATTGATTAACTAGTCATCCTAACGCGAATTAGTCGAGTTTCCTAGGGTACCCGTAGTTCGCATATTCACTACACGCGCTCACACGCCTTTTGAGGCGAACACCCGCTACACAAACTCGCCCGCTAGCAACATATACACATGCGGTGCAATATAATGATAATAATTTTAAACACAACATATACACAACTACCATCAACAAATAATATATTCCCTCGGTTCTTGTGTCCGAGCCAACCGAGTTTGCTACTTAATGCCCGAAATTTGACCATTAATCCCCGAGGTTAACGCTATCTTAGTTTAATTAATTTGAACCGTTACAATTCTTCACAACTAGGAGAAATTTCGTCCTTGAAATTTGAATCTTAAGTAAACTTTGGTGTAACTATTCTATCCTCGCGTGACCACTCTTTACACCTTGATAGTCCCCTTCTACAATCCCTTGAACATCCATTCCCATCGCAGGGAACATAGTGTTACCCTGAGACATAGGCGTATGTTGCTGAGGTGGTCAAAATCAGTCACTCTCTTCCAACATCTTCGCAACCTACTCTCGTTCGATTCTTGTATTCAATTTTCTCTAACCCAGTTCCCTTACACCAATAACTATAAGCCTCTCGTATCATGTATCCCAACATGATAGTCCTAACCAACCATCACATACCATGACAATCCCATGCCATGCCTTAACCTCCCTTAGTTCACCAAGACAATCCCATGCCATGTCACGACCTAAACTTACTCACCATGATAATCCCATGTCATGCCACGACATATCCTTACTCACCATGACAATCCCATGCCATGCTATGACCTATGATAATCCATGTCGTAACACAATAATCTGCCATCATACCACTATGCATGCATAAACCTAAATTGTAATTATTAAGAATTTAAAATCACTTACCCTGAACTTGCTGCTGGGACGTCGGCCTGGCTCAGTCACTACATGCACCGGCTCTCGAGTCTGCACCGGTGTCACCACTGCTGGAGTCGCCGATCTCTGCGTACAGTCCCTCCTGACGTGACCCTCTTATCCATATCGCTAACATGTGATCCTCCATCCTGGTCCTGCCCACTGACTCCCTGACTAGTGGCCCTGACGATCTCCCATATCTGCCTCCTTGGTTTTGAGTCTGTCTCTGCAGAGGCGTTGGTAGTACGGGTATAGCATACGCTCTGGCTGCTCGTTCATCATCCCTACGGCCTCGATCGTACCTTTTGTCCTCTCTGTCATCTCGATTTCTCGGTGTCTTCTGCCCAGAACTCCGATTAGCCTGTCTCTCCGACTTAGTAGATGAACACCTATCAGCCCTCTGCATCAAGATATGTCTCATGGGTAAGCGCTCTATCAAACATTTTGTCAGACCCCATCCAATAAGAGCGTCTGACCAGCCTAGATTACCTTAATCTACTGATAATCTAGCAACATAACCTCAATCATCATTAACTAAACATGACCAATCTAGTTACTAAATGATAGAATCTCGAATCTTAAACCTCAAAGTTCGTTTACATGAATTTAATAATCCTTTAAATTTCCGTAATTTTTTTTTGCCAGAATCTCCTATATTTTAAAGCCTACACCAGAAAAACCCGGCCTTCAAAACTCTTTAACAAACTTGCTCATATTGGTGGAAATGCCGAAGGACTCATAATCTACCCATAACATCAATATATATTGCAACATCAAAACTATATATTCATTCTAACCTATATCATGTTTCCAAAATTCATAAAATCGTTTACCTTAATTTCAAAACATCCCATTCCATCCCAATTCCCCAACTTCAAAACATTTCCTCTTCTCACACGAACCCGAAAATCATTTATATAATACATAATATACAAAAACAACAATACATCCATAGAGAAAAAGGAACAAACGAAATTAAAGATAGTCTGATAGTTTTCATTTTCCCTTGTCGTGATCAAACCTGTCATTATCCAATTATAAAAATTCAATAATATCATATAAGTAAATCCCACACTATCCAGTACACCTGTAGTAACCAAATGCATAATAATCCAAGGAATTTAAACAATAATATAATCCAAGGGATTTAAATACAACCACGAATCCATCATATTTTTGTTATCCGACCACAATCAAATAACGTTCTCCGAAAGTGGTAAGTAAACAATAATAAGGAATCATGTGCGGCGAGAATAACCAAATGAGTCTCATTCCTCGAGTCTTTCCAAGCATGACATGATTCATCGTGATCTCATGATAACCACGTGATGCATAGTATTAGTGACTCTAGCCCCTCAAGCATAATATAATGTCCTATAACCACGTTATAGACACTATAAGGAGACTCGTAAAGCCTTACCCTCCCAAACAGTGTATGCATGTACAATAAAAAATGCAATTCAAGGATCAATGCAGTTTATACAAAAATATAATCGTATAATGTAAAGGTTACCATAGGATTTACTTAACCTTACAAACAACCAACTTCGAGCTTAATTTTTGGGGTTCCCGAAGCGTCGGATCACCTTGAAAATGGTTCCAATAGCTTCCCTGCACACCCAATTACATTATAGATCAAGCTTCAAGTGAAACCATATCATAAAACCCAATGAAAACTGCGGTCAAAGTACGCTTGAGAACAATTTCCAAAAATATTAACTTATATAACGGTTTCAACTAGCTTTAAACTAGCCAACTTGGAGTAACTTTTTAACCTTGAAAACCTCAATATTTGTCATGATGACCAAAAAGGAACTTGTAGTACTCAAATCTTACTTTCCATAGACCTCAAGAACACTCAAATCGATCACCAACGGAGAAGTTATGAATTTTCTCATATGGCTTGTCAACTAAGCAAACTTTATTTATTTTGAACTAAAAAAATGTCTCCAAATTAATATTTTTACAATTAAATCCTCAAGACTCGACAAAAAATGCCACGAAACCACTCGACACCAACACCAAAATATTTCCACAATCCGTGGAGTCAAGTTGAATTAAAACCAATAATCAATATCAACTATTAAAACATCTCCAAAATAGTTATTAACTAAAATACATAAGTTCAATTCATCAAAACCCTAACCCACGTCGGTGGAATTTATCCCAAATTAATCCAAATAAACCCAATACATCAATTAACAATGATTTCTATCAATTTCCATCAAAACTCCGCAAAAGAAATTGAGAAATCGCGAGAATTCAAATTGAATTGAGGAAAATGCCAAGCATTAAGAATTTACCAAATTGCGGGTCGAATACCTCGTTTCCACCGTGAAAATTTAGCTCGAACTGATCGTCTCACGATGCTCTACGATTTTGCAAAAAGAAATCGGGTGAAAATTGGACGTCGGGAGCTCGAATACCGAAATCCCGAGTTTGAGGGTTTAAGGAACGAAAACTTTTCGTTCTCTGTTGAGAAATCAAACGATTGGTTTTGATTTTTATTTTTTAAAAAAATTTAAGTTTTTTTTAGATATTTATATAAACCCTCAGCTGCTTGTCAACAACTTAATTTCTTTTTACGTATTAATTCTTGAAATCCATATTTTGACGTATTTTGACCCATTTCGACACGTATCTCGATACATAACCCGAAAATTATCAAAATTGGAGAAAATTCTCCAACATTCTCCAAAATTCAAGGACACCGCATGTACACTCCACCTAACCCTATTTCACATCGAAATAGTGTATAATACATCCAATAAGCACACAACACACAAAAATAATATTAAATTTATGATCTTTGATCCGTAACATGCGAGTCCCACTTTGGATACCTAAATCCCAAATTAAATTCAAATATACTTAACTAGTAGCCTAATCATTTTTATAAAATTCTCGAATGTCACACATCTCCTGCAGTGTCTGTACTTCGGAGGAAACTATGGCGCTGGCTATGTCCTCAATTAACCCTCGGACGAAGTAATAAATCTGCAGTCTCTCGGTGTCTGCGACGTGCGTAGCAAACTATATCGAATACCGATATCGATCTATGTACTGTAACACTGACTGGCTGCCCTATCTCAAAGCCAGAAACTCCTCTCTTTGCCTCAATCTCACCTCCATGGGTATGTACTGATCATAAAATAATTCTCTAAACTTTTCTGATGTCATCGGCTCTGGGTGAGTATCTCTGTACGCTATCCACCATACAGTATTATCCCCTCTCAGCATATGCCCTGATATCCTGGCATATATGCTCTTTTGAATGTGCAATCAGCCACTTCCCGGCTGCCTCCGGGTCTCCGTCTCCATGAAAATATACGTGATCAAATTTGATAAACTCCCTCATCAACTTGACCTCTGCCGTCATCGATGTCTCAAGCATGTCTGTTTATGCCGACTTAATAATCGGTGTCTCATTCTGTGCTACTGTCGGTGTAGCAACCACTACCGAAGTCTCATGTACCACTACCTGCGTCGGTATAGTCTGAACAGTCGATGGAACTGTTGGAGCAACTGTCATCTCAGTCGTGCTATGTACCGAATCTGCGGTGAGTGATGCAATTATTGTTGTCTGTGCACGCAACATATACATTAATAACTCAAACTGCCTATCGTTAGCTGCGAATCATGCGGCTACTGCCGAATTTAAACTCTCATCTCTAGTTTGGTCGCTCTTCTAACCAACATCTATAATAGGTGGAGTCGGTTGGCGGTCGATTATGATCTGCATCGAAAAACGCGCGTCAGATCCCTTTCCATATACATGTATATAATATATATAATAAAAAACATAACACGTATATAAACCATATATCACTACGCGTCTCAAGTTGGTTCCCAACTAGGATTCTAAGTCAGGGTCTTCAAGTTTCCATGTCTAAGATTTATTTGTTTGAGTTTTATTCGATTTCTTTAAATTACTCTCGAGGCTTCCTTGAAACCTCACTGTGATACTAAAGTGTGACGGGGTATCAGGTTTATGACAACTACACTTCCGACCTCGCTTTGATACCAAACTGTGAGATTGGTATCAGGTTGAGTTATGCTCCCTAGGCACCGTCGACCTTGCTCTAATACCAAACTGTGATGGCCCCAAATTCTGGGCTGCCTTGGGACCCTCCATGTCGCATTCCACGTCACCTAGCCTTACCATGTCATGGCCCGCGTATCCTTGACGCCCCGCAACCCACCTGATTGCTTACACTTTTCCAGCTAACCCTAGTTATGCTACTTAATCTTTACATAAGTATTAATAATTTAGTTAGCCAGTTACTCAATTTATCAAGTTATATTATAATTTTACAGCAGAAGTCTTTTAACGAGTAACTTATGCAATATTTAACAATCCAAAGTAGTGGAAATCCCAGTAGAAATATACCATGTATATATCAAGGGGAGATAAATATAACAAAAGGTTCATATACATGTTATCATTTTTCTACAATCCCCAAAACCCAACAACAGTAAATACATACATACTGTAGTCACACACTAGCTGGCTCCACTATCTCAAAGGTAGTTGCCCAATACCTCCTTGCCCTTGCCCTTGCTCATCGAAGGATCGATACTCGGTCACCCAAAAAATACAATGACAAGTCCAGTGAGTAAAATCTAAAGGGAAGTCCACACAATATTCATGAAATAAAACTGATAAACTACGAGAGATGCGAATATAACACTTGGCAACAGTACGTCATATTCCCATGAATGTAGGCAACATACGATAAGCAAAAATAGTACCATGAAATAAATAAACAACATATACCACTAAACCAGCTCATAAATAAAGCATTAATCAGTAAACATTCATATAATCACGAGAAACCCTGACCTACACTAGTCCGTGATCGGTAAATCGAATAGGAACCAGGTATATACTTAAAAGCTTACAATGACTAAACCAGAACTTCAGTTACCGGATGAACCCCTCCAGATGCTATTTCAAGTCAAGGGAACACCCTAAATCCCTCCTGACGGTCGTAAGTATATCCTACTACCGTCGACATGAGCACTAAACATAAGTAACTCGTGCAAGCGATTTAGCCACAACCAATATATATGCAAATTGAAATAGGAGAGAAATCCCATGCGTGCCCACCAGCAGTCACACATGAAATGCGATATCGATAAATCAAACCATGAATTGTGTGAAGCATTCTCAAAGGTTTTACGCACCTTAATCCACGTTTTGACTTCTCCAGACTCCGTATCTGACCCGACATGCCTCCTGACATCGAGCTATGGTCCCCTAAGCACCTAAATTCAGTTAAGTGTGTTTATTATGTGTTTAATTTGTTGAATAGGTTTTAAATCATCTTTCCAAATTAGCCCATAAAGATTAAATTAATTCTCAATTTCAGCCTTATGTTACAACATATTTGTAGGCATGAAAAGATCCAAATCTCAAAATATTCCACCACTAAAAATATTGTTGGTCTCTATCTTTGCTTTGTGAAAAGGTTTAGTTTGCGAGATTCTGATCTAAAACGAAAGATATATCCAAATTCTACTAAACATAGCCCTAATTGGAACCTAATATGACTAGCGGATTCTTAAAATTTATTTCTCCTAATTTATAAATCCAAAAAATGTGATTTTTGGTCACACGGTAGCTAACACACCCAATAACAACATATTAAAATATCAGTTCATTCAGATACATAGTTAGGGAGTTATGCCCTTAATAATTTTAGTTTAAAAAATCTTCTACTCTATTCCAGCACCTACTTGTAGAGAACGTTTGGACATGAAAACATTTTAGTTACAACATATTTAGCTAATAAAAGTTGTTCCCTTTTGAGTAAGCTTTCAAATCCCATCAGTTTGGATTGATTTGGATCTAAAATGAGCAAGTTATGACTCAATTACATGGGCTAAATCCTAATACAACATGTAGAAACTCAGATTTGGCCTTGCAACTTTAAAAATTCATATCATTAGGGTTTCAAAATCACATTAAGAAGTTCAATATAGCTTGATTATCAGCTTTAAATGAGGAATCCAAATGTATAAACCAATTGCAAATACGCAATCATTTACCTTCCGAAATTAGCCAAAAACCAAAATTTGTTTCAATTTGACATAAATAGATGTGTACATAGTTGATGTACCACTAGGGATGCAAGTGGGGCGGGGAATCCCCACGGGGGACAGGGATTCCCCACAATAGGGATTGGGATGGAGAATTTAAATGGGGATGGAGGTGGAGATCGGGATAAGATCTTATACCCACACGGGTATGAGTGCGGGATGGGGAGAAATATATTCGCGGGGATCCCCGCGGGGAATTCCCATTGGTAATATTTACGGGGATCCCCGCGAAGATCCATGTATATATCAAATACATCTATATACATTGTATATATCAATTTTATTTAATATTACAAGGCTTTCATCCAAAACATTAGTGATAAACAAACTCTAATGTGATTTATAATTTTAACTTGTTTGGCTAATTATAAGTTTTTTTAATGAATATATGTTTTGTTTTGAATTGTTTGCAACTATATTTATATGTTATACTTTATTTGGTTAGAGTTTTGAACAATTGTGATTATATGTATGTGTACCATACTTTTTATAAATTTTTGAGAAAATTAAGTGGGAAAAAGTATTTTCCCGCGGTGTCTCCTCGCAAATTCCCCGCAAGAATCCTCGCAGAGATATTCAAGGTGGAATGAAATGGGGAAAGTTATTTCTCCATGGGGATTCCCCATCCTCGTGGGGATTAGATGGGGATGAAAATTCATCCCCGCGTATGGATGGGGAGATGAATTCTTAAGCGGGGATGGGGATGGAGTTGTGGTCCCCATCCCCTCCCCTCCCCATTGGCATCCTTATGTACCACCCTAGCTTGAGAAATTCTCCCTAATCTTCTATTGATTCCTTCTCTCTATCAACTTCCTTCTCCAGTAAGTTCTCTTGATTCATAAGTTGAAGATGAAAATGGTTTACTTGCATGTGTTGATCTTATATATTAAGGTAATATTGATTCCTAGCCATTGATCTCCATGTATTTACATATTCGAAGCTCATCTAATGATCCACACCTTGACCTATTCCCCACTAGCTCCCACTAACTCAATCCGAGTGACACAATTTGTTACTCCCATAGTTCCTAGATGTGTCAATGCACATCTCAAGAAAGATCCTATAGTATATGTAACGACATGTTACCTTAAGCTGGTGATTAGTTCTAATCCAAATAGTAATTAACCTGAGTTAGGCTCAGGGTTAAGCACGACGTACTTCGATTAGCGTGTATGTGCGTTTACATGACGTTTTTGTGTTTGTTTGGATTATGAAATTGAAATATAAATAGTTTGTGTATAATAAAGGGTTATATAAAACCTATAATTGATAGAATACAATATAAGCCATGAACTATCGACACACTGTGAGCGACGAATGAGTCGTGGCGTGAATGTGCATGCTCGTGGCTACACATTGGCAAGTCCGGTGGATTTATTAGCGAATAAATACGTGAGTTATATATATTTATATATAAGGATATAAATATATATATAAATATATATATATATATATATATATATATATATAATATATATATATTGGAAATTAAGAAAAAATGAAATTATATGGATTGTTTGAATGTCTCGAATGAAATGGAAGTACAAGATGTGTCAAACTTCGTGTCACGATAGCACGTGTCATTTTAACACATCAACAATTCGATCAATCTCAAAATGAAGCGACACGTATCTCAAGGAAAAAAATATATAATCAAAAGTTTATGTTTATCAACTACTCATTTGATCAAAATGAAAGCCGAGGGTTTAGGGGTTTGGAATCGATCGAAACAAGTTCTCTGAGGTGCAGAATTAAGCTTAGTTGAGGAGCTTAATCGATCAAACAACTCGTGAGCATCGTATAGGTATAATATGTTTAAGTGTTTATCAAAGTTAGAATTGTTGGCGATGCTAGGATTATGGTTTTTGGGCTGTTTATTGATGAATTATGGTCTCTCACCTCACTAGAGGTTGTTATGGATCAATTTCGACAAGTTTTGTAACTGTTTATGGTGATGTGGATGTAATTTGGGTTGATTTGGATTAGCGGAACTATGCTGCTGTTGCGTTTCTGGTGTGCATAGCACTAGGCTTTGGCCATAGCGCGTTACTCGTACTTGGGAAGATGAAGTGATATGTAGGTAGCGCGCTATCCATGTCATGTAGCTCGCTACCCACACCTTGAATTTGGAATGAAGTTCAGTAGTGTGAATAACGCGCTAGCTTCATGATGTAGCGCGCTATCCATAATCAGAACAGTGAGAAATATATTGAATGGAGTGGTTGCTCGAGAGTTTTAGGGGTTCCTAATAGACTACAATGAACCTATATTAATTGCAAATGGTCTGGGATAGGTGTTGGTTACCGCGAAAGAGTTGTTGACCCGTAAAGTTAGGATATTAGACAGGAAACTAAAATGAGGTAAGTACGGATTCGCTTATTTATCAATATTGCCTGGCTATTTAGTATATATAGCTCATATAGTTATTGGAACTGGATTGGGGGATTATGTACACTGTGATGGATTTCAATAAATGGAGAATGATGTTCATTGTGATTCACGATAGTTAGTTCCTGGAACTGAGACGAGTTATAGGAGATGGGTTACCTTCCCGGCCTATATGTAAGTTCCTACTCAGTTTAGAGGTTTTGGGTTACATTTACACAAAAGGGTTTGGGATAGAACCATTGGGCAATAATGGATTGGCTAGACAACATATTAGCCAATATGTTGGTCTAACAATCACATTAATGGTGTTGGTGGGTAACCGACCATAGTTTTACAAAATAAATGGGGATCACAGTGTAATAGTCCAATATATTTGCTTTGCATCTATTTATGTATTGATTCTATATGAATTCCATATTCTTGTTAGATATCATTGTGGCATGTTGTTGTTGCATGATATCCTTTATTATTATATGGAATCTTGATGATTAGTGTAAATCCTTACTTACTGAGCAAGTTGGAGTGCTCACCCCAAATAACATTTCAGGTTTGCAACCAGGCGTTTCGGCCAAAGGAAAAGAGAAGATTTAAGGTCTCGCATCTTCTCTACGAATTAATGAACCTTCTTGTATTTATATATTCTGTTTGACCTATTTTGATGTATACAAACAGGGTTGGGAATTTTTATAAAGGTTTTGGAGTTTGGTAAACTCTGTATACTATATATTTGCATATATATCGAAAAAGTTTTAAATTTCCACTGTGTAATACTTTGATTTAGGATGTCGATATGAATATACATGTTGAGTTTATCAAGAAAAGACGGAGAGGCTACATGGCTCTAGTTAGGTCTTGCAGGATTAGTGGGCTTAATTAGGGTTTCAGGTCGGGCATTTTCTCTAATTGAGATAGGGGATGTCACGGTTTTGTATTAGAGCTCGATTTTATCACTTTTAGACGTAAAATGGTAATGTTGATAAAGTGTCGTATCATGAATTAGGCTTTAAATCTTATTTCATTTTTTAAAGGGTTTAAAAGTGAATGATAGCATAATCTGTCATACCGAAACCTAAGTTTATAGACTTTGAGATTTTTTCAAGTTACGAATAAACTTATGGTTTGATAAACACTTTTATCATGTTCTGGGGGGGAAATGAAAATGAAAACATTATTATACATTATTTGCTGCATATATTGATATATATTGTATATATATGATTTCTTTGAATTGTGTGAATGTTGCCTGATGATCTTTTCTCTCCTTGGACCACATAATCTAATGGCAGATCAAATAGAATGATCATGGAGGCAGGAACCTCAGGGTAACAAGGAGACAGAGGATCAATGGTAACCTAGAATGGAGCAGCAAATGAAAGAGTTAATGGAGTCTCGATCAAAGTTAATGGCGATGTTGATGGCTCAAATGGGACCACTAGTACAACGACCTGAGGCACAACCTATAACCAATCCTGAAGTTAGCAAAGTTGAGGGAGGAGCGGAGATAGTAGCAGATCCAGTTCAGCCGATAGTTCCACAGGTTCAGGTACTGGAGAAAGGTGTCAGAGGACTATGAGAAGGCCGCATTTCTCAGGACTCGTAAGGAATTTATGTAATACGATATTATAAGATTCAATGGCATTATGAAGGAAGGGGTGGCTGAGACTTGGATATTGGAGATGGAGCAGCGATTTGTTGCTGTTGATGTTGAGGACCGGTTTAAGATTAAACTGGTAACCTTTTTGTTTATTGATTCTGCAAGGAAGTGGTGGAGTTCCTTTGAGAGAAAAGGGAAGACTGTCACTACATGGCCGCAGTTTCTGACGGTGTTCTACATACAATATTTTTCGAAGTCAGTTAGGAATAGGAAAATACTGAATTCATTCAATTGATGCCGGGAATGAGGTATGTTAGGGAGTACGAACGGAGGTTCACTGAGCTGAGTGGATTTGCTCCGAGAGATGGTAGAACTGAAAGAGAACAAGATTGATTTTTTTCTTGGTCGGCTGAGTTATGAGATTAGGATTGTTGTTTCTTCTCATCCATGCACTAGTTATACCTTTATATTTGAGAGTGCAATGGAAGTGGAAGCAGCCATGTTAGTCATACCTTCTATAACAGTTGTTGCACCACCACCACCAATACCATTATATTCTGGAAGTCAAAGAATTCAGGAATTTGTACATTTTTGACCGAATAAGAGGAGAAGGAATGTAGCAGGTACAGGTACACCATCAGGATTTGCGAGAATGACATTTGTTAGTGCATCGGTAGCGCTTGTTTCTCAGGCTTTAGTAGCCAAATCACATTTGCCGCCATCTCAGTCCGGAGATAGGGGCAATGGTAGAGCATAGTTTTCCTTGAAACCGAGTGCATCGGCGAAGGCTTCTCAGGCCAGTAGTGTTCCTTTGAGAACATCACTGATATGTTACCAGTGTAGATAGACGGGGCATATAG
Organism: Stephania cephalantha; assembly: GCA_039657325.1. Taxonomy (NCBI): domain Eukaryota; kingdom Viridiplantae; phylum Streptophyta; class Magnoliopsida; order Ranunculales; family Menispermaceae; genus Stephania; species Stephania cephalantha. Next base: position 6,649,867 of record CM077573.1, on the reverse strand, counting down.
CGAGGGAATGTTCTATGCCATGAACCACATCAGTAGGTAGTAACCTACCACCTCTACGAGGACAGGCACAAGCAGTGGTAAAGGCAGATCCGAGGCTAACCGAAACTAGTGGAAGGTATATTAAATGTTTGTGGTCAAGATATGCATAATTTAATTGATGCTAGTTCTACATTTTCATTTATTGCTGGAGCAATGGTTGATCAATTCACATTGAAACCGTTAGAGCCGATACATTTTTAATTTGTAGCACAACAATGAGTGAGAAAGTTTATCCTAACCTGATATGTGAGAGATGTATAGTCAAAATTGGGGAGAATGAACTTCCCATTGATCTGAGGGTAATGGAATTCTTGGAATTTGATGCACTACTAGGGACGGATTGGTTATCAGCGTACCAATCCACTATTGATTGTTTCCATGAGACGGTGATCTTTCACATTCCGACTCTTTCTAAAATTATAATCTATTAAGACTATAATCCTGCACGACTTGCAACTCGTGGAAGAGAAGCTACCCCTCGAGATTTAGAAGTTATGGCGGGAGTTATTACATTTGGAGGGCCTATACAAGAACTTAAGATTAATGAAATACCCATGGATTGTGATTTTTTGGAAGTCTTTCCGTCTGACTTGCCTGGACTTCCACCACTACGTGTTATTGACTTTATCATTGATCTTATTCCAGGTACTAAACTTATATCTATTCCTCCATACCGTATGGCACCGAAGGATTTGCGTGAGTTGCAGACTCAGCTTGAGGAGTTGCTACAAAAATATTTTATTCATCCTAGTATGTCACCGATGGGAGCATCGGTTCTTTTTGTGAAGAAGAAGGACATAACCCTATGAATGTGCATTGATTATAGATAGTTGAATAGAGTGACTATCAAGAATAAATATCCATTACCAAGGATTGATGACTTGTTTGATCAATTGAAGGGTGCCAAATATTTTTTCGAAGATTGATTTGAGGTCTAGTTATCATCAACTGAGGATCTAGGATTAAGATATCTTGAAGACGGCTTTCAGTACTCACTACGGGCACTTCGAGATTACAGTGATGTCGTTTAAGCTCACTAATGCTCCTGCTATGTTCATGGATTTGATGCATATGGTGTTCAAACCTTATCTTGACCAGTTTATCATCGTGTTTATCGATGATATTTTGATTTATTTGAAGTCCGAGGAAGAAATTCGCACCATCTCAGAGTTACATTGCAGACTCTGCAGGATAACCAACAGTATGCCAAGTTTAGTAAGTGCAAATTATGTTCTTCAGAGGTCAAGTTTCTTGGACACATGGTTAATGATGAGGGTATATTTGTTGATCTAGTAAAAGTAGAGGCAATTAGGGACTGACCTACTCATACCACAGTGTCAGAGGTTCGAAGCTTTCTAGGGTTAACGGGTTATTACAGACGATTTTTTGAGGGATTCTCTCGTATTGATCTGCCAATAACATGGCTAACACATAAAGAAGTTAACTTTGTATGGTCAGATGAGTGCAAAGTTTCTTTCACAAATAAGGATAGACTGATTATGACACCTGTTCTTACATTACCTGAATCGGGGAAGGAATTGGTGATTTATACTGATGCTTCTCATTCAGGCTAAGGTTCTGTGCTGATGCAAAAGGCAGGGTTGTAGCTTATACTTTAAGGCAACTCAAGGTTCATGAAAGAAATTATCCAGTTCATGATCTTAAGCCTATGGTGGTTTTTGCCTTGAAGATTTGGAGGCACTATCTGTATGGAGAGAAGTTTATAGTGGTTTAAGATCATAAGAGTCTGAAAGACTTGTTTATTAAGAGTGAGCTGAATATGAGACAACACAGGTGGCTTGAGTTTCTCAAGGATTATGATTTCACTTTGAAGTATCAACCAAACAAAGCAAATGTAGTTGCTGATGCCTTGAGTAGGAGAAGAACATGCAGAGAGAATGTAGCGACTGCCAGAGCTTCTCACTTCAGACTTCTTGAGGAAGCATCAGTGATGATGATTCGTGAAAGTCCAGCTGGAAAATTGTCAATTGAGAGAGCTAGTTCCAAAGCTACTAATCTGTTATTCTGTGCTCAAATTTGAGCGGAACCAAAGATGATTCAACGGGTGGTTGATAGTCAGAAAGCTGATCAGGAATATGTAATACGTCATGGGTTAGCGGCTAGTATTGATCATCCTGATTGGTCAGTTTTTGATAACGGTGCGTTACGGTTTAGGGATAGATTGTGGATTCCATCTCAGAATCAGTTTTGGTAGGAATTGCTACGGGAACCTCATCGATCTCTTTACTCTATTCATCTAGGTAACACTAAGATTGTATTGTGATATGAGACGTGTTTATTGATGGCCTAGGATGAAGACTAATATTGCTGAGTTTGTAAAGAGATGTGAGATATATCAACAAGTTAAGGCTGAAAATAGGAAACTTGAAGGGTTATTACATTCGTTGCCTATTCTTGAGTGGAAAGGGAACATATATCGATGGATTTTGTTTCGGGTCTACCTTTGAGTCAGCGTAAGAACGATGCAACTTGGGTTGTAGTTGATAGATTGACGAAATCTGCACATTTCTTACCAGTTTCTATGCGAGATCCTTTTGACCGTTTAAGCAAGGTATACATACGGGAGGTATTGAGATTTCATGGGGTTCTAGTGTCGATTACTTTGGATAGAGATCTGAGATTCACGTCCAAGTTGTGGAGTAAATTACAGAGGCAGACGGGAATTGTACTTAACCTCAGTATAGCATACCATCCTCAGACTGATGGACAGACTGAACGGTTGATATTGGTGCTTGAGGACATGCTTCGAGCTTTTGTCTTGGAGTTTGGAGGTAACTGGGAGAAATATATTCCTCTGTGTGAGTTTTTTTTATAATAATAGTTATCATGCTAGTATCGGAATGGCTCTATTTGAGGCACTGTATGGTTAGCCTTGTCGATCACCGGCGTGTTGGGCAGAAGTCGGAATATAATTTTATTAGGGCCATAGTTGATTCAGGACTACATAGAGAGGATACATCAGATTTGCCAGCGTTTGACTACGGGATAACTCAAACAAAAGAGATACGCTGACAAACATCATAAGTTTCTCGAGTTTTCAAAGGATGATTATGTCATGTTGAAAGTCTCACCTATGAAAGGTATATATAGATTTGGGTTGTGAGGTAAGCTAGCTCCAAGGTACATTAGGCCGTTCAGAATACATGAAAGGATTGGTCCTGTTGCTTACAGGTTAAAGTTACCTCCTCAGCTTGCTAGAGTTCATAAGGTCTTCCATATATCTATGCCTCACAAAACGGAGACTCAATTTACTACAAGAATTGGTTGGAATGAATTTGATCTTCGGGAAGACTTATCTTACGACGAGCAGCCGATTTAGATACTTGATCATAAGACACAGATGTTGAGAACCAAAGAGATTCCTTTGGTTAAAGTTAAATGGTAATTTCATGGAAATGAGGAACTAACCTGGGAGCGGGAATCTTATATGAATGAGCAGTTTCCATTTCTCTTCGAGATTACAGGTAAGTTAAGTTTACTTTAATTTCAAGGACGAAATTGTATTAAAATTAGGGAGACTGTAACGACCTGTTACCTTAAGCTGATGATTAGTACTAATCCAAATAGTAATAATCCTGAGTTAGGCTCAGAGTTAAGTCCGACGTACCTCGATTAGTGTGTATGTGTGTTTCCATGATGTTTTGTGTTAGTTTGGATTATGAAATTGAAATATAAATAGGTTGTGTATAATAACGGGCTATATACAAACCTATAATTGATATAACACACTATAAGCCATGAAATATTAGCACACTGTGAGCGACGAGGGAGTCGTGGCATCAATGTGAATGCTCGTGGCTACACGTAGGCATGTCTGGTGGATTTATCGGCGAAGAAATACATGAGTTATATATAATTATATATAAAGATATATATACATAAATATATATATTGAACATTAAGAAAAAAGGAAATTATATGGATTGTTTGATCGTCCCGAACGAAGCGAAAGTATAAGATGTGTCAAACTTCGTGGCACAATAGCATGTGTTACTTTAACACATCAATGATTCGATCAATCTCGAAATGACGCGACACGTATCTCGAGAAAAAAAATTATATAATCAAAAATTGATGTTTATCAACTAATCAATCGATCAAAGTGAAAGCCGAGGGTTTAGGGGTTTGGAATCGATCAAAACAAGTTGTCTGAGGTGCATAATCAAGCTTATTTGAGGAGCTTAATCGATCAAACAACTCGTGAGCATCATATAGGTATAATTTATTTTAGTGTTTATCAAAGTTGGAATTGTTGGTGATGCTAGGATTATGGTTGTTTGGGTTGTTTATTGATGAATTATGGTCTCTCACCTCACTAGAGGTTGTTATGGATCAATTTTGATAAGTTTTGTGACTGTTTATGGTGATTTGGATGTGATTTGGGTTGATTTGGATTAGCAGAACTCTGCTGCTGTTGCAGGTCTAGTGCGCATAGCGCGCGAGGCTTTGGCAATAGCGTGCTACGCGTATTGAGGAGGATGAACTGACTTGTAGCTAGCGTGATATCCATGTCAGGTAGCGCGCTACCCACACCCAAGATTTGGTATGAAGTTCAGCATTATGAATAGCGCGGTAGCTTCATGACGTAGAGCGTTATCCACACTCAGAACGGTGAAAAACATATTGAATTGAGTGGTTGGTTGAGATTTTTAGGGGTTCCTAATAGACTATAATGAACCTATATTAACTACAAATGGTCTGTGACAGGTGTTGGTTAACCGGGAGAGAGTTGTTGACCTGTAAAGTTAGGATATTGTATGGGAAACCAAACTGAGGTAAGTATGGATTCACTTATTTATCAATATTGCCTGACTATTTAGTATATATAGCTCATATAGTTATTGGAACTGGATTGAGGGATTATGTACACTGTGATGGATTTCAATAAATAGAAAACAGTGTTCATTGTGATTCACGATTGTAAGTTCCTGGAACTGAGACGAGGTATAGGAGATGGGTTACCTTCCCGACCTATATGTAAGTTCCTACTCAGTTTAGAGGTTGCGTGGGTTACATTTACGCTAGGGGGTTAAGGATAGAACTATTGGGCATTAATGGATTGGCTAGACAACATATCGACCAATATGTTGGTCTAGCAATCACATTAATGGAGTTGGTGGGTAATCGGCCCTAGCTTTACAAAATAAATGGGGATCACAATGTAATAGTCTAATATATTTGCTTTGCATCTATTTATATATTGATTCTATATGAATTCCATATTCTTGTTAGATATCATTGAGGCATGTTGTTATTGCATGATATCCTTGATTATTATATGAAATTTTGATGATTAGTGTGAATCCTTACTTACTGAGCAAGTTGGAGTGCTCACCCCAAATAACATTTATGGTTCACAACCAGCGCTTCAGCCAAAGAAAAATAGAAGATTTAGGGTTTCGCATCTTCTCTACGATGTAATGAACCTTCTTGTATTTATATACTCTGTTTGACCTATTTTGATGTATATAAACAAGGTTGGGAAGTTTTATAAAGGTTTTGGAGTTTGGTAAACTCAGTATACTGTATATTTGCATATATATCGAAAAAGTTTGAAATTTCCGCTGCGTAATACTTTGATTTATAATGTCGATATGAATATACAAGTTGAGTTTATCAGGTAAAGACAGAGAGGCTCCTGGCTCTAGTTAGGTCTTGCATGATTAGCGGGCTTAATTAGGGTTTCAGGCCGGACATTTTCCCTAATCGGGATAGGGGATGTCACAGTTTCCAATTTAAATATCTAAACTATAGGTCTTGATTTATTTGATTTAACTACACTAACTTAGGCCCATTTTAACACATATAGTTAGTATTTTATTTATCAAAATCAACCAACTTATGGTCCCACTAACCTTCGACTACTCGGTACCCGGTGCCCCGCATCTCAACACGCGTTTCGAGGTGCGCCATAGCTTATTGTTCAAATTTAAATTTTACTTAACCTATGGTCACATTACCCATTTTAATTGATTAACTAGTCATCCTAACTCAAATTAGTCGAATTTCCTAATGTACCTGTAGTTGGCCTACTCATTACCCGTGTTGACACGCCTTTCGAGGCGATCACCCGTCACACAAACTTGCCCACTAGCAACATACACACATGCCACAATAATAATAATTTTAAACACCACATATACACAACCACCATCCACAAATAATATATTCCCACGGTTCTTGTGGCCGAGCCAACCGAGTTTACAACGTAACGCCTGAATTACGATCGTTAATCCCCGATATTAACGCTAATTCTAGTTTAATTAATTTGGGCTGTTACAACCAGACTTTGTGCACATGGTATATTAAGCTACTTGATGGTATATACATGGTATAACTATATAGTGTCTACCTAACTGTGTACATGGTAGAACTATATTATGCTTGACGGGCTAGAGTCATTGATACTTTGCATCATGTGGTTATCATGAGATCATATTGATACTTTGATAGACTTGAGGAACGAGACTCGTTCGGTTATCCTCTCTAGGCATGAGTTCTTATTACTGTTTACTTACCACTTTTGGAGGACGCCATCTGATTGTGGTCAAATAACAGAAACAAGATGGATTCACAGTTGTATTTAAACTCCTTGAATTATATTGTTCATTTAATCTCTTAGATTATTATGCATTTGAATATTATAGGTGTACTAGATAGTGTGGGATTTACTTATATGATATTATCGAATTTTTATAATTGGATAATGACAAGTTTTAGCGACGACAAGGGAAAGTAAAAGCTTTCCAACTGTTTGTGACTTGCTCAATTCCTTTCTTTCTATGTATATATTACTTTTTAATATAATATATTGTATAAATATGTTTTTCGGTTCGTGTGTCATTATGACCTCTTTTGAAATTGTTATAATGGTTTTAGGACGGATTGGAATGCTGCGGAGCTAAGGCGATGATAATTTAAGGATTTTGAAAGTTTAAGATAGGTTTGAATAAGTAAATAATTTTTGAGAATGCAATATATATATATATATATATATATATATATATATATATATATATATATATATATATATATATTGTTATGGGGTGGATTGTGAGTCCTTCGACATTTCCACCTAGCTGAGCAGGTTCTGTTGAAGATTTTTGAAGCTCGAGATTTCTTATGTAGGCTTAGAAACAGAGGAAGTGCTGTCGAGAAATTTTTATGGAAAATTGGAGATTATTTAATTATTTAATTTTACAGAACTTCGAGGTTTGAAATTTATACCGGATTAACTTTAATTATTGAATTAAAAACTTTGAGATTTGACAAAGATGTTTGAAATTGAACTCCCAAAACGGCGGGTGCCCACGTGCGAATAACATCAAAAAAAAAAAACTAGTTATAATAAAAAGGGCAATAAAAAATAACTGAAATGGTACGTTAGTAAATTTGATGTAGCCCTAACCGTATCAACCATCACTCCTCGCTTATATCGATCTACCTCGTCTCTCTCTCTGGCGGGCAAGGGAGTTTGAGAATTCGAACGAGTTGAAGGAAGGAACAATATGTCGGTTTGATTCTCATCTTTTCAACTTAGTTTTGGTAATTATTAAGCAAGTGCGCGCGTAGTGGTTGTGATTAGGGTTGGATTTGATCGAAGAGAATGGGTGGCGGTGATGATGATAGGATTAGTAGATTGCCGGAGTCGATTATAGTGTATGAAATCCTGTCCAAACTTCCAACCAAGTCCGCTGTGAGCACTAGCATCTTGTGTAAGAGATGGAGAGGGTCGTGGACTGACGTTCCCGCACTCGAATTTTCATATACCTCTGCCTCTTCCTCCTCCTCTAGTACTGGTCCTGTACAATTCTCAATGTTCATTAATCATGTTGATTATGTTTTACGCCACCATCACATTCACAACTTACGTTCCTTCAAACTCACCTGTGATGAAACCTGTCATGTAGGGTTAGATCGCCTTATTTCATGGGTATCCATGGTTTCTCATCAGAACCTCCAGGAATTTGATGTTCATCTCGGCCAACGGATGTATTTCATATTTCCACATGAAGCTTATCACTGCTACTCGCTCACCTCGCTTAAGATATCAACTCAGTCGAGTCTTTTCTTCTTCCCGCCCTCTAAGAAAGTGGTTTCACTTCCTTCTCTTGTAACCCTTGAGCTTAATGGTACTATTTTTGGGCTTCCAAAGCTTTCCCAGGCGTTATTTACCAGCAGACTCTCTGCTCTTAAGCATTTGATTTTGGAGTCATGTGTCTTTCGATCCCATCACAAGTTGGTACTCGCACTATCTACCGTTACTTATTTGAGAATTTCTAAGGCGCGTTTTTCACCTGATTATCCACTTAGTCGGACACTCGAGATTCATGCGCCTAAACTTGACTACCTTCATTGCTCCACTTGTGGCCTACCTAAGTTGTACATTCTATCCAACATGCCAATGCTACAAGAAGCAACAACTGATTCAGATTTGTCTAACGTCGTCGGTGTTATTGGCGTCGTCAATCCTGACTCTCTTATATGGAAGGATTTATGTGACAATACCTGGAATCTGTTTAATTATCTTGTTAACGTAAAGAGGCTTCATATGCACGCTCTCCTTCTTTTGGTAATCATTCTACATATTCTAATATTACTAGTTTATATATATAGATGTTAATTGTTCTTTAAGCTTTTATTTATATATTTCTGATTCTTTGGTGCCGCCTTTTTAATTTAATTTATATAGGCTCTCCCTCATGAAGGTCTTGTTGAACTTTGGAGTTCAAATTTTGTATTGCAAAGTACCTAAACCTTTAGTCCCACATAGGAGAGAAAGGTTTGGTTTCTCAATTAAAATATGATCCAACACACTTCACTATTGTTTAAGTGAGAAGTGGGTTGAGTGAGTGGCCCATGGGGTTTCACTAGGTAAATACTCTATTTAAATAATCTTTGACAAGGGCCCTGGGCCTTTGGGGCTTTGGTTGGTTCAAGATTTAGCCATTCATAAACTTAGTTTTTCCTTTTTCGTTTTTTTATTTTATTTTCGTTTTTGAATAAATCAAAAGAGCACCAATAGTTGCTAATTTCGAATTAAGGAGTTAATTAACTATCAATTAGTGGCACACTAATTAAGACCACTAATTAGATAGTTATTGTAAAACTGTCCACGAATTATACAGTTAGATAATTCTCTATAAGAGAAGAGTTAATTGACATTGGAAATATATAGTTTTTTCGAAATCAAAATTTTATGTGATTTTTGTTTTGAGAGAGAGAAGTTTTTGCAGTTTTGAAGGTTCTTTGATTGGTGCTTTAATCAAAGAGCGAACCAGTTGTATCCTGATGACAGAACTCCTAGTTGAATTCAGCACCGAGTTGGAGGAGATTTTATGTCTTAGGTCATTGCACCGCAAGCCTCTAGTACACTTTGTTTATTAATCTTCTTAATTGTTAAATCAGCATGTTTAGTTGCTTGTGATAACAGTGTCATGTGCAGATTTATGCTTATATAGATTGTTTGATCTAACAGGTCTTACAAGTTATCTTCCAACATTTACCAATTTAACTTATCTTCAAGTCATCGGAACCTGCCATGGCGGATATTTACTAAGCATGCTTCGAATTATGCCCAACTTGGAAGATCTTATCTTAGACCAGGCAAATCATGCATCAGAGAAATGAATTTTTGGCTTGAAGGTTTTGTTGAAATTTATATTGACTATTAATTCTTTGACTATTTTTTTTTTTTTTTTTTTTTTTTTGCATTCAGGTCAATGTCTCAAGTGATGATGAATTGCCGTCACGCGATGGAGAAAAGCTCCCGCAGTGTTTCCAATCAAGATTTAAGAAATGACAAATCAATGACACTACAAAAAAATGGATATTTAGAAACGGAATTAGCAACATAATTTAGTTCCGTTGCTAAGAAAAAATGGTTTGAGACGGAATTGAGACGGAATAACTCAGAGACGGAATAGAGAGAGATCAGAGACGGAAATAGAGACGAAATTGAGACGAAATTAAATTTCGTCTAAAAAAATGGCGTAAACATTCCCACCAAAACTTTAATTTTTTACGACCGTCCATTACGTCTCGAGATTCGTGCGTGCTTCGATCTAGACGCCCAAAAAATGGGGACCGACCACAATATAACTCTCTCTCTCTATCGATTCTCACAACCAACGCTCTTCTCTCTCTCTCTCTCTCTCACCGTCACCGCTCTCTGCTCTCTCTCTCTCACCGCTCTCTGCTCTCTCTCTCTCACCGCTTTCTCACCGAAATCTCACCGCTCTCTCTCTTTCACGGCTCTCTCCGGATCTCACTTACTTTCAACTCTCTCTCTCTCTCACCGAAATCTCTCTTCCAAACCCTAAATCTCTGTCGTCGCTGCGATTGAGGCTGCGACGAGGCCGTCGGTCTATGCTGTCGCCGTCTCCGGAGATTGGAGCCTCCGAAAGCCATAAGTCGTTGTCGCTGTTCGCCGCACCCTAACCCGTCACCGCACCCTAAGCCGTCGTCGCTGTTCGCTGCTGTACCTCGCCATCTCTGAAGCCCTCGCCGTCGGCCCTCGCCGCACCCTAAGCCTTCGACTTTGAAGACGGAATGACAAATGAGGCATTAGATTTGAAGAAGGAAGGCCAAATAAGGCGTTGGATTTGAATAGATGTAGGCTTCGGGTGTTGAGGGTTTTGTGGTTTCATTTTGATTTTAGGGACGAAATTGTTTGTGATTTCGATTGTTTGATGTTGATTCTTTGTGAATTACGGTTGTTTGTGAAATATGATTTTTATTTTTTTTTGGGTTGATTATTAGGGTTTAAGTTTAATGATTGATTCGGAGAACCATTTAATTTTGGAGAAAGAGATTTTTCTGTCCTTTTTTCGCATGATAATTTTGATGGAACTAATAAAACCATTTTTGTCAAGTTTTTTCCCTTACATTTATTTGGTTTCATTTTCCTAATTTCCTGAAGTGAAGAACCATTTATTTTTATTTTTTTTTTTTTTGTTCTTGTAATTCACTATAATGCATGTTAAATCAGTCAAGCAGTGATTCTACTAGTTTTGCTTGCTTGAATTTTAGCTAATGTACTCTTTCAATTCGCTGTGACAATATCTTATCAGAGAAATGTGGGAGACATCAATGAAAGGTCTTGTAAGCTTAATTCGAAAATCGACACCATCCTCTTTCACTTACATCTCATGAGAAAAATGGGGACTCTTTATCGATAAGGTACTTCCTCTATCTCATTAAGCACAAAACATAGTTCAAGGTCCTTTACTTTTGTAATTATTTTATTATTTGTTCTCTAAGTATTTCCTCTTCAAAATTGCGAGATGGATGAACTAGCATGCTTTGCTCCAGGAATGCGGCTTTAGGCTCATTGGGTTATGGCCCTGGAGATCGTGAGAAAATGTCGACACTTGCGAGAAGAGGTATCTCGTATTGCCCATTACTCTCTAGTTTTCATCAAGCTTTATGTACATACAATTGCTCTCTCTTTTATAAGTTACTAATAATAATAAAAAATATAAGTGTAAGTAGTCACGAGTGGATAGTGAAGATTGATAGCCAAGAGATGCTAGAAAGTGAAATATTTGACTTGTTAACTTGTCGGGATGGAATTCTAAGAGATGATATTGACCATAGTTAAAATTGGGTTGGTTAAGTGGAGGAGCATTTTTAGAATGTTATATATTGATCACCCCGTTAAGAGAGGCAAAACTATACGAAAATGGTTTTAAATGTATAGTTATTTTGTAATGAAGATTGGTTCATTTTAAGCAAACACTTGCATAAGTTTTTGTAATTAGATCCCTTAAGAATTCTAAATACACTTATATCTTGAGATATAGGAGGATAACATGTTTAAGTTCATCAAAATCTCAAGTACACTCTAAGGCCTCGTTGTCATTTTCTATAAATTAAGGTTCAATTAGCCTACAGAGACAACCGCTCATGTTTGTACTCATTCACACATCACTTTGTAAATTCAACAAAAAAGAGATTTGAGGAGAAAGTCAACAACTTGTTGAAGGAAATATTTTTAGGCTTTGGTTAGAAAATCATGAGTTTTAAAGCTAAGATTTAGTATTGAAAACCACTTGACCAACCTAAAAAAAAGTTAAAATTAAATTTGTTAGGACACTATTGGAGCTTGAAGAGGACTTACAAGGTTTGGAACGCGAGTTTGGAGTGGCCGAGAGCCGGTATAGGCTACGAATTGCGTGCATTTAAGGTAACTAAACCCTTTGAGGCAATTCTCTTTATTTCATTTCCATTTCTGAGTTGACATTAAATCATTTGGATTGTTTTACTACCGATCTTATATTGGTAATGTCATGCATTGTGTATTACTATCTATGATTTCTTTGGCTAAAATAATCGTGTAAAACATTGTCGCATAGCATTCTTTGTCTTGACTTCGTTCTATGATTGAATTCCTTTAATGTCGTTGATCTATGAGATATTGAATTTCTTTCTAAATAACATACTATGATTTGTGTAACTGTATTTATTGGTGAATGTACACACATATGTCAATATGTTTATGGTGTGATGCTTGTTTGTAAATTCTAAAACATGAAGTCTTCGATAGGAATGATTTAAGGAGCCAACCTTTGTACTTGCCCTTACTTAATGAGTTGCAGTGTCTTATCTATTATCCAATGTCTCTTGATTATGTTGGTTGTCTTATCTATTGGTTATGTTTTAGTATGATTCAGTTTGATGTTTCATAACTAGTTAAATACCCATATTTTGTTGTTTAGGTGGCCGTGTAGATTGGGCTTTGGCCAAGGGTTGCCTATGGTAGAAAACTAGAATGGAATTGTTTAATTGAGTGATGCCATTGATCATTTGTAAGCTTCACATGTCAACAACTACTCGAGTTGCTATCTAGTAACTTAATTATTTTAGACTGTTTGTACTGCAATGCCTCTCTAAGGGTCACGCGGGCATTCCTTAAATCTTTATTTCTTTTTCCTTGTGCATTTATGATTTTTTTTGTAAGTAATTACTTATACATTTGATCTTTCTATGCAGAAGACGTATATCAAAAGTAGAGTTATTGAAATCACGAAAATGAGCAGTAAAGCTTAAGGTACCCCTACTTAAGAAAACAAATTTAATGCTACTATTATATTGTTACCATTATTGTTGATCCATGCAGGCTAAGCTCCAAATGAGACGTCAGGAGCTGACCCAGACTACGCCGGACCAGCCGGTGGATGATGAGGCGGTGTACTACAAGGTGGCGGGTGAGTGTCCCAAAGGACGTGTCTACAGTCTCAGGTCGTTAGGGAGAAAGAAGAGAAAATATGTAGATCATGATGCTAGCACATCCCAGGTGCTAGCACAACGAGGGATGGGCAACTTTATGATACTTAGGTATTTTTATGGTTGTTGTAGAACAATGAGAATTGTAGTTTTTTTGTGGGTACTTAGGTATCTTAGACATTTATTATACTTGACTACGTTTCGTGAATATATAAATCTTTTTTAATATCGAATTGTATGTTTTTTCTCATTTGAATCTTTGTTGTTGATATATATTGTTGATTTGTGTATGTATGTGAAAATTTGTTTTTTTGGGGATGTTAGCACCCCCAAAGAGTTGTTGGAGGGGGTGCAGGCGATGGAGCAGGTCATGTTGTTATTTTGAGTTTTAGAAGTTTCGGAGAACTAATTTGATTCTTGTGAATATTTAAAAAAAATCGGCATAGAAACGAAATAGAGACGGATTAGCAATGGAATTTATAAATTCCGTTGCTAATCCGTCTCTAATTTGTGAAGAAATTGAATGAAAAAACTGGGTAAACAGAGTTTAGAAACGGAATAGAGACGGATTAGCAACGGAATTCGTAAAGTCCGTTGCTAATCCGTCTCTAATTTGCAACGGATTAGCAACGAAATTCATAAATTCCGTTGCTAATCCGTCCCTAATTTGCAACGGATTAGCAACTGAATGCAAGCAAAACCATTCACTTTGGAAGAATGTCCATTTATGTTCCGTCTCTGTTCCGTTTCTAAATTCCGTCTCTAATCCGTCTCGATCAGCAACTGAAACACATTTTCGTTGTTGATTAAATCAGCGACGAAAATTTTAGAGACGGAATAGATTCCGTCTCTGTTCCGTTGCAGAATTGAATTAGAGACGGAATTTATGCTAATTAGCAACGGAAATTTCCGTTTCTGATCGTCTGTACTTCAAGAGTTAAAAGAGAGATATTTGTATTAAGAGGTGATTAAGTGTTTGGAGAGTGGACACCTTTGAAAGTGACGAGTTGTAGTAGGTTTGGTTAAGTCTCCCAGTTGTTTCCATTTAATTTAGGCCACAGCTATTCAGAACACACGTTTTGCTCCATTTATCTCATTACTTCTTTGTACCCAATTTTTAAATTTTTTTACTCCTTTTACCCCACATTTTTTTAAATTATTTCAAAACTATCCCACCCCTACCTTCATCCCAACACCCCTCAATTCTTTTCATTTCTCGGTTTTTGTCATTATAGAGCACTTGTGCTAGGTCACCAAGTGTCGTAGGAGTGTTTTTTTTTCATTGAACAAGGTCGAATGTGGTCGCGTCGTGTCCAAGAAGTGAAGTGTCACTTGCGAGGTTCGGCCGACTCCAACCGATACCCCTAAAGAGGTAACGGTCGACTCCAACCGATGATGCAAAGTGAACTCGATTGTAATTGGTGATGAAGGGATCCATCCGAGACCTTTAAAGAAGTGTCGACCATGTGTGTCTGACACCTCTTTAGAGGTTTTGGCCTTGTGTGTCTGACACCTCTTCAGAGTTGTCGGCCCTGTGTGGCCGACACCTGTGGGTAATAAGAACGAACAAAAAAATTTCAAAACTCCTAAAAAATACATGATAATGACCAAAAAAATAGTGGGTTTTGCTTAAAATCACTTAATATTTTCGATTTCATCGAGACATTGTACCTAAAATGCAAGATTTAACCCCAAAATCGAAGCTCTAAACTCAACAACAAAATCACAAACAATATCGAATCAAAAATAGAAAAATCTGAAAAACCTCGAAATCGACACCAGGAGAGATGATGATTGCACCTATGACGTTAAATCAATGTGGTTTTGCTCAGATTTTGTCGGATTTTGGGTTGGTGGTGAGAATGCGATTTAAGAAAGAGGTGACCGGGGTATGCGTGAGTGAAGTGAGTGGGGTATGGGTGTCATTTCACTAGGGGCTAAAAAAATTAAAATGGGGTAAAATGAGCAAAACGTGGGGTTCGAATAGCCTGGGCTTTAATTTAAAGTTGTGATTGTTATTCGGAACTTTGTAATTTACTTTTTTTCAGGATTTTGGAACTTTGTAATTTACTTTGTTTAGAGTGCAATCAAGAAACCGTTTGGATTTCACTTCTCAAAAAAAAAAAAACAGTTTGGATTTCTATCAGTATATCTTAGCCATTTTTTGTTGACAATCTTGACGGTAGTTTTGCACTCATTCTACACCATAATGAAGATGAACGACATCACATCGCATATAGAAGAAATTCCCTCCTCTTAAAGGATCCATCATCGCCAACTTTAAATAGTCGATGGGTTCATTCAATAAGAAAGATAAGGTTTACACGACAGTAACGATTATCTATAGTCGATGGGTTCACTACAACCTCATCAGATCTCTCTCTTTTCACTCTTGATCTTTGACTCTGCCTTACCAGATCTCTCTCAACATCTCATGTGCAACCACGCTTGATATCTCTTGATCTTAAAACCCTAGAAACCCACGTTCGAATTCTCTTTTGCAACCATGATTAATCGACTCATCTGACTTCCAAACTTCACAGATCCTGTCAGACTCCGACATAAATTATCTCGAATCCTCTGATAATCTAGTTAGCTTCTAAACTCCTTGATTTATATAATTCAAAACATAAAATTTATGTAATCCTCGAGATATGTGTTTATCCTCAAGTCAAATTCAAAGTCTTACTTTCCAAATCTAGAGCAATTTAAGAAATATTTCTAATAAAATCCCATATTTTTCTATAAAAACTTTGGTAGTCTCCCATATATCATGGACTGCCGAAAAATCAAGCACCCGATAAACAACAGTGGGAGAATGCTTGTAAGGACTTACATTTCCACAAAAGCAAAATATCGAATTTATAATGTATTTAGCATTCATGTCATTCTATATACATTTCACAAGACTTTCTAACCTTAAACTCAAGTATATATTCATGATACTATTGTCGTTATTGTCATATACTCATTCGATAAATCTTAAAATATTATATTGACATAACTCACAGCCCAAAGCCAAAAACACAATAGCAATCGAATTATTATACAAAGAGGAAGAAATGACGTAAAAAAATAGAAATCATCAAAGTTTCCTAAGCTTTTTGTTTCTTTTACGCTTTTTCCCGTACTCCTAACATCATTAAAAACAACTAGAGAATGTCAGATAAGTAAATTCCTACATTGATATGTACTCCTGCAATTGTTAATCTGATACATGGCATGTGGCGGCCCTAAATTCCAAAGCAACCTCAAGCACCAACATGTCACTGGACACTTCACTATGTTTCGTCGCGTCAGACACGTCTATCGATGACATCCTGCGACTTATCTGGTTGCTTGCACATTTTCCAATAAACCTAACTTAGCTAATTATTCACAATATGATAATTAAATTATTTATTCAAAAGGTTAGTAAATTTAATGATTAATTTATCAGCGGGAGTCTTGTAGTAAATGAAAATGTAAAATGAAGTGTTTTCATTTATATATAACAACCTACATGGTGGAAACCCGACAAAAGGATACCATGTATACCAAAAGAGGTGATTACGTATAAAAAAGTTCATATACATGTATCATTGTTCTAAAACTCCCCAAAACTCGATAAAAAGTAAATATATACATATTGATATTCAAACACAAAGGTGGCGACGAACGGTCTCAGAGGTAATCGCCTAGGGCATCTTTGCCTCGGTTCATCAACGAATCTGCACTCAATCATCTTAAAATGATGACGAGCCTAGGGACTAAAATCCTAGAGAAGTTGACACAGTATTCATAAGATAACAATAAACATGACGAGAAGATATAAAACTGTAAAAGTAAAGCAAGAAAAATAATCATGCGTGAGTAATAATCACATCCAAATCGAAAGGAAATCTGTGAGTGTAACCAACGATTAAGCAAAGAATAGAACTGCGAGTGTAACCTAGTATCTTGTGACTAATCCCAACTACGGTTAATGGGATAACCTTCGTACGCTAAACCATGTCAAGACGTACTCTTTAATTCCCTCGTGACGCCCATCGATATTTTCCACGAGTTGTCAAAATGTGCAATGTGGATTACGTGCATGAGACTTAGCCATACCATACCACCATACAAACGCAACCAAAATATATAGTAGATAAAATCATGCGTCGCCACCAGCAGCGACGCGTGTAAAGGAACTACAAGAAATAAAACTGAATTATGTGAAGCATTTTTGTGGGTTTTACGCACTTGATATGCACGCGAAAGCGCTTCTCCGACCGTCTTCAAGCACCCGTACCCGACACCAAACCCCGAATATGCACTTTTTAGTCCCCTGTGTCCGATACAAGTTATTTACAGTAGGTTTTAGGTTAGTTTAATGTGTTTTAAAGTCCTAAAACCAAGTTTAGTTGAAACCCTCATAATTATTAATTTCCTATTTTTCGGCTTAATTCTTTTGAAATTAGATAAACTAAAACGAAGAATTAGTCAGAGCCCTAATCGTTAATGCTAATGAATTTCAAATAAAAAAAGAAAGAAAAAATTTCCAAAATTCGAAGTTTTTTTTTTAATTGAATGCTTTCTCTTTAGAGAGTGATGTGAAATGAAATCGAAATAGTTTTCTTTGTTTTGTATAAGAGCATGACAGAAATAATATGATATGTCTATATCCACTACAAGAACATGGTGGAATAACATCAAAAAATTGTGACAGATAGAATATGTTGCTAAACAGCAACAAATCAGAAACAGTTGTGCATCAGACAATCCGTTTGACTCGGTTGACCCAAAAACAATAATTCAGTGACAGATTTGTGACAAAACATTGTAACAGACTGTATGTTGTCACAGATCTGTCGCTAATTTCTCCCGCCATACATTTCCCGCTAAGGGTGTGACAGAATCTCGTAGCAAAGTGAAAAATAAAAAAATGAGGCTGTGACATATCTGCTACAGATCACCGACAGAATAAAGTATGTCGCTGATCTGTCGCAACAAAAAAGTAAAATCGAAAACCCATCATCCTCGTCCCTTCTCTGCGCAAACCACCCGAAACCCCCTTCACCGCCGCCGCACCATCATCGCCACCACCG
Source organism: Stephania cephalantha (assembly GCA_039657325.1). NCBI lineage: Eukaryota > Viridiplantae > Streptophyta > Magnoliopsida > Ranunculales > Menispermaceae > Stephania > Stephania cephalantha. The sequence goes on along the minus strand of CM077573.1, from coordinate 6,631,511 downwards.
TCGCCGTCGTCGGCCACTGTCATCGTCGTCGTCGTCGTCCGCGACTCCGCGACCTCTCTCCTTCCTCTGCATCGCACGCCGACGCCCTCGACACCGCGGGTCGCTCCGCCGCTGCGCGCTCTCCTCCTCCGCCGCCGCTGCTCGCCTCTCTCTGCCGCCTCTCTCCTTCCGCGACTCCGTTCGCTGCTCGCACGCCGACGCCATCGGCCCGAGCGTCGCTCCGCCGCTGCTTTCCTCATCCGTCGCCGCCGCTGCTTGCCTCCTCCGCCGCCGCTACCCGCCCCCGCCTCCTCCGTCGCCGCTGCTCGCCTCATCTTCGACTCTGCGTCGGGTCTCCTCATCCGCGACTCCGCGGCTCACACACCGACACTGCCGTAGGCCGAGCTTCACCCCGGTGGACTAGCACGAAGGCATAGCAGACTCGTGGAGTGCCTCGCGACCAGGCGGTGGACCTTTGAATCACAGTCCTAGCCTCGCGTAATCCCGATTCCAGTACATCATCGCCGGAGCACTCGTGGTTTGCGCTTTCCTAAACTTCTATTTTGGAATTTGTTGAATTGTTATGTTTGTTTTCATTTTACTACTGAAATTATGAAATCTAAGTTTTGCCTTTAATATTTCAACGAAATCGTACCTAGGTTATGCTTAGCATTCAAAAATAGCGACAACCTGGCTAAACAGCAACAAATCAACAACTCAACAATCTGTTGCTAAACAGCAACAAATCAACAACTCAACCATGCTAAACAACAACAAATCAACAACTCAACAATTTGTCGCTAAACAGCAACAAATCAACAATTAGAACAAATTGAGTTTGCATTTAGGTAGTTTCAATTTTCACTTAGCTTGTCATATGACAATTATCAATTACTATTGTTAAATTTAGTTCATATTAGTATGTTCATTGAATAATAATACATTAAATTAATAAATCCGTACATTGTTTAAATTATTGTTTGATAGTGCATTTCCAACGAAAAATGATATCTTATTGAGTTATAACTAATATATTCTTATAATGTTTATTAATTGTGATTGTCATTTAGTTGGTACGTAGTTATATTTGAAATCTCAAGACTGTATATATATTAGGAATTAGAGAATATTTGCATTTATTTGTAAAATAAAGAAAAGTATATTAATTTATATACTTCATTAGTAAGAATTGATAAGAAATGTCGAGACTATATGGAATTTTTGAAAAAAAAAACTTGGGCAATTCATGGTGAGGAAAAAAAGTGCATAGTTCTTGTACATAGCATGTTTGTAGGGAAAGCACACCTGAAGAAGCTTAAACGTATGTCCCTTTGCACTTTTAAATTCTATATTGTTTATTGATTGTGATTGTCATTTACTTGATACTTACTAGGTACGTAGCTATATTTGAAATCTCAAGATTATATATAATCCAATTTAATGAGTATTAATTTGGATTATTTTCTAAAAATATAGAAAAATTTAAGAATTTATATTCTTTTTTTAAGAGTTGATAAGATTTATCCATTGATCGGCTGAAAAACTTAGGATCGAGATGTCTACTAATCGAGAATGGATGTATAGTCGTATTGAAAATGGGTTTACTCGACGAGAGTTCATTAACGGCGTGAACGAGTTCATAGCATACGCGAAGACGCACTTTGTATTCGCCACTGAGGGGAAAATTCGGTGTCCATGCAACCATACAAAGTGTCGTAATCGTTCATACTATGATGTTGACACCGTAGAACTTCATATACTTCGTCGGGGATTCGTTTCGGGATATCAATGTTGGTCGGAACACGGGAAGAAGATTATATGTACACTCAAAATGTACGAACCTAGCAATACGATGAGATATGATGACCACGAAGAGACACATGCAGCCAATTATTGTACATCGTATCATGAGATGGTGCACGACTTGGCGGGTCCAAGTTTCAATTGGTGTCATGCAGAACAACGTCCAAATCCTGGAACGAGAAATTTGTATGATATGTTAGATGCAGCAAGTTAGCCGCTATGGCCAGGGTGCGAGAACATGACGAAATTGTTGGCAGTCGCAAGACTCCTAAAAATCAAATTAGAACATCATATCTCTGAAAAGGCGTTCGATGAAATTCTTCAATTTTATAAAGATGCATTGTCGAGTAACAATTGTTTAGTCGATAGCTTTTACAACTCGAAACGACTAATGCAAGGGATGGGGCTACCGATCCAAGAAAATTGATTGTTGCGAGTCCATGTGCATGATTTATCAAGCGAGGATTCGAGTTGATGACGTGTAAGTTTTGCGGTGAATCAAGGTATGAACAAATTAAATGTGAAGGACGGAGTGGCGTGCGCGCGGCTCGGAAAAAAATGTATTACTTCCCCTAGCACCTCGATTGCGGCGTTTATTAGCGTCTAAAGCTTATCATGAGACACATGCGTTGGCATGGGGAACACGTTTCAGACGGCATCGTCATGCAACATTGTTCCGATTCTATTGCATGGAAGCATTTCAATGATGTGAACATCGAATTCAGCGCCGAAATTCGTAATGTTCGTTTAGGGTTATGTACGGATGGTTTCCAACCATTCGGCCAATCCGGAAAACAATACTCATCATGGCCTGTAATTCTCACTCCTTACAACCTACCCCCTCAATGTGCATGAAGAAGGAGTTCATGTTCTTAACGGTCATCGTACCGGGCCCGACTAATCCTACAAATCAAATTGACGTCTTCCTACAACCTTTGATAAAAGAGTTGCAAGATTTGTGGCATGATGGAGTACTTACCTACGACATTTCCACCAAAACCAACTTCCAACTCCGAGCTGCACTTATGTGGACTGTCAGCGACTTCCTTACTTATGGTATGTTGTCTGGCTGGAGCACACATGGAAAGAGAGCTTGTCCTTATTGTATGGATTACACGGATGCATTCCAATTAAAGCACGGTGGAAAAACTTCTTGGTTTGATTGCCATCGTTGCTTCCTACCTCGTGGCTCCACTTTAAGAAGTGATAAGAACGGCTTCAGACGCGATACAACTTGTCAAAAAGGACCACCGACAATAAAATATGGGGAACAAATTCTTGCTGAAATTGAAGCTTTGGGACTGATGAAAGTAACTGAAATCGAATCCGTTCATGTGAATAATAAGATTGCCAAGTATTCAGGGTGGAGGAAACGAAGCATATTCTGGGACTTACCTTATTGGAAGACGAATCTCATTAGGCACAACTTGGATGTCATGCACATTGAAAAAAATATGTTCGACAACATTTTTAATACAATTATGAGTGTTCCTGGGAAGAGTAAGGGCAATGCCAAGTCGAGACTAGATTTAAAAGATATTTGCAATCGACCTTTCCTCGAATATGACCCTGCGTCCAACTCATATCCCGAGCGCGTCTTATACACTCGATAAACGTAAGAAAGAAGTCTTGTGTGATTGGGTACGACGATTTACGCTTTCCCGATGGATATGCTTCAAATATTAGTCGATGTGTGGACGCCAACAAATTGAGGATGTTTGGGCTGAAAAGTCATGATTGTCATGTGTTCATGCAGAGATTGATTCCTATTGCCTTTCGTGAACTACTAGAGGATAAAGTGTGGATTGCAATTAGCGAGTTAAGTTTATTTTTCCGAGACTTGACTGCTGAGAACCTTAATATCGCGCAAATCGAGCTGTTGCACTCTAACATTCCCAAAATATTATGCAAGTTGGAGCAAATCTTCCCACCTAGTTTTCTTGACTCAATGGAGCATCTTCCCATACACTTAGCATACGAGGCCCATATCGTCGGACTAGTACAGTTTCAGTGGATGTATCCATTCGAAAGGTAATTTTTGTAATCAATAAACATTTATTGTATTAAATAACTAATATCTTATGTTATATTGGTTATTGCTACCTAATTTAATGGACATACCGTCCCAATGTTTCCTCTCATCATATTGGTATCTCAAGCATTTGAAGAACAATGTTAGAAACAAGGTAAAAGTTGAAGGGTCGATATGTAATGCTTACTTAGTTGAGGAATCAACATCTTTTTGTTCCTTCTACTTCGAGGATCATATCGATCTTTGCACGAACGAATCCAACGAAATGATGTTTGGTGGAGTAGGTCGGAGTGTTGCTAACAATGGTGCATTCTCGATTTTCATTCATTCGGGACGACCATTGGGCAAAGCGAGGAAACGATACCTCACGTCGAGAGAGTATGTTGCGCTCATCAATATGTGTTACTAAATTGCCCGAAAGTAGTTCCGTTTATAAGGTATTACAATTCGGGGTGATTTTTCCTCGACATTTTTTCTATGCAGTGTCTAATCTCATATCATTTTTCGTAGCATATTCAAGTCTATCATTCGTTTGCAAGAACCAAACATCACCGATCAAGCTATTGAGATCAAACTTGAGCAACAATTTGCAGCGTGGTTCTTGCAATATGTACGTAATAGTGTATATACACCTAATTCAAATCAATTTAGATGTTGAAAATCTCATTATGTAACATGCAAGATTTTAATATTGTAACATTACATCTTAGGCTGAACAAAACGATGTGCCAGATGCGATTCGTCAAATTTCACAAGGACCAATGCGTTCATGTACGAGTTATCCTGCATACCTCGTTAATGGATATAAGTTTGACACGCTGTCATATGGTACGAACAAGACAACACAAAATAGTGGTGTATGCGTCAAAGGCGGGAACGATATTGATTATTACGGTGTACTCCAAGACGTAATTCGAATTGATTACCATGATGGGTCGCTCCGAACAATGTTTTTTAAATGTGATTGGTTTGATCCTACTCAAAATGGTACACGACTTCTTCGTAAATTGGGTTTGGTGTAAGTTCATAAAAATCGTCGGTTCAATAGATACGAGCCTTTCATATTAGCAATGGAAGCACATCAAGTATATTATCTTCCTTACCCTTCTATCAGAAGAAGGGAACGAAGTAATTGGTTAGCTATATACAAGCATCAACCAAAGTTCGTAGATGAAACCAATGTCATTACTTCAGAAATGGCCATCTCGGATAATGCATTTCAAGCGGATAAAAATGAGAATATGTTTATCGTGGAAGTAGATGTAGATCCATTAGCGTCGACAGCTGTTGATCCGACAAGTGAAATTGTGTCTGACAACGATGAATTTGAGACGAATGCGGACGATGAAGAAGATGATGAGTTCACATCGTCATCAGACAGTGGTAGCGAAGATGAGTTAGAGTGATTGGTGTGAGTTTTTAGTGCAATCTATCAATTTGCTTGAAATATGATGTTTACGTTAGATGAAATATATCTCTATAAATGTTATTTTTATAAATCAACTGAAATATTTGTTTATGCGATAGATATAGATACCATTATATATGTCGAGAGGTAGGGGCGTGGTAATCCAGAGGATGAGGACATGGATGACATCAGTAGACCCACTGAGGAGACTAGCACCATTGGACGAGGATCATTGTCGCACCATGCTACACATTCCCATCCGGATGGTCGGTACTCATTACATTATACCCACGGATGGTCACATGTAGCTCGTCCATACCCAACTTATGCCCTCGGACCGTCGTCATCACATTATACCTCCTCATCGCCTCCTGGTCATCCATATCTACATCAACATGGCATACTGTCACTGGCAGGAAATGTATACACACCTCAGCATGGTGCTAGTCCCTCGGCATCACATCACGACACACCATCTCCTGCAGTTCATGCACTCACAGCTCAGCATGGTACCATTCCCTCTTCGTCACACCACTCCACACCATCACCTCCATGATATGTATACCCACATGACCATGGTATCAGGCCATCTTCGTCACATGACGCCACACCATCACCTTCGGCTCATCCCGCTCATTCTCCTAGAGTAGGGGACGAGCACACTTCTACATCTCGTAGACCCCCAGCACCACATCGTCATTCATCTGTGAGGTCATCCACTAACAGGTTGCGCTCATCGATACCGCCTGCGATTGAGGAGATCCCTGACTTTTTCAGTCCGTCGGCAGCCCCTACGGAAGGCGAAAACCCTCTTATTCATCTCATTGCTGAGCATGGCTTGTATGTTACTCTCCACAATATATACCGCTAATCTATAAAAATATTATTTTCCTATACTAACTTAAATGTCGAAATGGTAGGTTACAACCTTCTTCCGTGGCGGCAGGGAAGATGAGTTTAGTCTTCAAAAGCGGATATTTGAAAGAATGATGGAAATGGGAATATGTTCCACAATCCCAACGAGATATATACTGGCTTAGGTGGAAGGTCAGTAACTTCACATCAACCATTAAAGTGAATTTATTGAAACTAGTTTCTGATTATAGAAATGAGAATGTGTCTATTACTTGTTCATCTGTAGGTGTTCTTCACTTGGGACTTGCAAATGTCATATGCGATATATGATGCGTGGTGTCGGAAGGCAGCCATCCCGTACACGAGCAATATATATTTAATCGCGAAGAAAAGAATATCACCTATTTACTTGACAGAGGAAGTGTTTGAGCATTACAAACGAATGCGAGCAACAAATGAAGCATTCAAGAAGAAGTCCGAGCAGATGAGCACGAATAGAAAGTCCAAGGTGGGAGGGTCGGGCACTGGTATTTCGTTGCATAGCGCTGGAAGTATATCCGCGAGACAGCATGGTGATACGTTGGTACGTATACATACATAAATAGTTTCGTTTGTAGATGAACGAGAATAAAAACTACTAATCCTGGAACTCGCTTGTAGGAGAAGAAGCTTCAACGTCGTCCCACACGCAAGGAGATGTTTCGACACCTCCACACCCATGGCCATGACGGCCAAACTTTCGTCGATCAAAGATCCGCGAAGATTGATGTAAGTAATATGAATTGCATATATATAACTAGTTCGAGACAACACATGTAGCACATCAATTTAAAAGAAACCAGTAGAGTTAACTATTAGTTTATTAATTTAATGCAGACTGAACTCACTCGGAGATTGGAGGAGATGTCCACCCAGACCCCCGACACATCGATTGACGAGGATGCCGTTTATCTTGAGGTGGTGCCAGAAGTCAAGGGACGTGTCTACGGATTAGGGTCACAAGGTTATCATCGCAACATATCTTTAGGGGAAGCAAGCTCATCTCGAGGACCAGCGTATGGACCTTATGAGTTGGAAGAGCTCCAGCGGGACCACCAGAGGTTGCAAGAAACATTGCTGAAGGAGCGAATGGAAAGACAATAATAAATGCAGAGGGACAAGATGGAACGCCAAGAAGAAAATCGAGAGATGCAGGACCGTTTAGTACGTATGGAGGCATTGTTGATGCAACACCTTGGTATTAGGCCCCACGTGCCTCCGACACCGCGGACTCCACTATCACCGATTCTGAGCGTTCTGGTCCTTAGAGTGACGACCTGCCTGGTCATTTGACGATGTACATAGCACCTTCTCAGTCTGCGCATCTGGATGACCACCAGCCTGGACATTGGACCGATCCACATAGAAGGATGCCTGAGGATAGACATCATCTTTTGGATGATCATGATGAATTTATGTCGCAACTTATGCCGCCTCCGCGACCACCACCATGGCAATAGTGATTGGATGTTCTATCTTTTTTTATGGTGAGTTTTTAATTACGAGTCAATGTATATCTTCACATTTTTTCCCTTCTAATGTAGTCGATGTGATTCTTCATTTGCAGGTATGTGCAGCGGTGGCATTTGATATTGGTGTTGCTTATAGAGAAGGAGTTGACAAGGCTTCTTTGTTTTTGCTGGGTAAGATATAATTACTTTACAACTCTCATGTTGAATTTTATGTTTATTTTTCTGCATCTAATGTTTTGGAGAATGGGGGTTGATTGAGAGTGTATTTTGGTTTTACAGAGACCAAGTGATTATGTTAAATAATTATGTCACTATATGCTTTTTCATGCAAAATTCTTTATAGGCGGTTTTTGTTAGAGTTAACATTTGTTGGTGTCATAAGTTTTTACTAGCTAGTTGACTTATGAATCTAATCAAGAAACCTTAACTAAGACTTCATTACAAAAAGTGGAGACATTAATTTCTTGAAATATTACTATACTTTATGAATAAGTGGTGTTGGAATTAAACTTAATCTAGGAAATCTTGAAGTTGGAGCAATTCATTATATTGGATTACAAACAACAATAATTTAATGTAAACTAGTGCAAGTTAAAAGTGATTTTGCCATTGAAAGTGGAAAGTGAAAAAACTTCTATATTGGTCTTACTATACAAGGAACAGGGGAACCAAAGCGCATGTGCTTATCAATAATCTTTCATGAAACAAAGTTGGCTCAGTATGCAAGACTGCATGAGCACGTTTTTACTTCAATTTACATTTAGATGTCTCACTGTCCTCGTATGTTCCAATATTGAAAAGATTGGATTCTCAATGAATGCACCTTTTGTGTTAGAATGAGTTTTGCTAAAAGCGACACTTGGCCTTATATTTGATTGAAAGAGTGCTCTATCTTGTACTTGGCTTCCTTTTTTCTTTTCCTTGTCTTCTCTTTTTAATCTTACAACTCTCTTTGATTCTATTCGAATGATTTTGCTTTATAGTTTACTTATTGCATTGATCAAAGCTAGATTAGGGACAAATCCGACTATATTAAACCTTAACCTAGCCTTTTAAGTTGAGATTCAACTATACTTTTTAAATAAATAGCCTACATTATCTCAAGTTGCTTAAGAAGAGTATTTATATATATTAAGCTAGGATAGCTAGCTAGCTAATATATATTAAGATTCCTTACACTATTTAAAGCATGTAAATGTTTTTAATTAATGAAGTTCTTATATATAATAATAAAAAAAGGTTACATATTTATCAAGATCAAGTGGGGAATTTTTAATATATATATATATATATATATATATATATATATTTATATATATATTTACGACATATGTATATATATATAAGTAGATTAAGATGTATCCAAAAAAGGATAGGAGAATTAGATCCACATGGAGCATAAACGAATATTAAATAGGACTTTGTTCATGCACTTGAACGAGAAATCAAATAAGGTATATTCTCAAATTGAGTAGTTTATCTAATCCTATATGGTCCATTTCATTTTTCTCGGTGAGATGGACACCTCATGCTGCTCAACTTGGTCTCTATATGTAATATGTGTCTCCATCTTTTTTAGGGTCGTAACGCGCGTTTTAATTTATGGATTGGAAATCCTTAACTCGTTGTGTGTATTTTTGGAGTGGTTGTGTTGGTCATGTTATCCATCGAGATAGAAAGACTGTGAAAGATAGTGTGTATTCAGAGACAACATTGTACAAATAATTTGGTCATGTAATTGGACGATAGCCCAATAACCCCTTATTCAATTTCACTTTAATTGGATGTGATGTTATTTTCATTTGTGTTGGAATATTTTGGTTGCATGTCGAATATTGTTCAAGTTCCTTTTAATTTTCAGGATTTGGATGGGATACGCTCTGCTAGCTAAAGAATTTGTATAGTGCCTATCTATGTATCGGTGAAAGAATGCTATAGAGTGTTTTGTTAACATTGTATATATATGTAAATTTGTGTAGCCAACTAGTGTAGTTGTTTGTATTTTGTTGAATAATGTTCATCTAGTACTATATAGTATAGTACTAGTTAATTATGAAATGTTAATCTCATCTTTTTGTAGACTTTGTTTGTCAAAATTTGATAATGTACATACATCTTTCCAATTTTGGTATTATTAGTAGCTTTCAATTTGTTTTTGCAGATTTTACTGCAGCTTTTCATTTTACTATTTACTGTTTATAATACTTTTTTAAAATTACCATTCGACAATTAGCGACAGCTCCGAGTTGTCGCTAATTTGTCACAGGGCTCAATGATAGACGAACGTCACCGTCATTTGAATAACAACAGAATTGCGACTCACGTGTCTTTCTTGTTGGGCAAATCGATGAAAAACTTTATCTATCGGTGAACAACAACAGATCAGCGACAACACGCGTCTTTGCTGACTAGGCAAATCAGTGACAAACTGTGTTCGTTGCTAAATAGCAACAGATTTGCAACATACACGTATTTGCTGAATGGACTTCGATCAAGATCGATATATGTTTTTGCTATTATTCGGACAGATGTTTGTCACAAATCTGTCGCTGAACAGCAACAAAACACCAAATCTGTCGCTAAGTTCCACCAGCAACAAAGAGTTTAGCAACAGCTACTATCAGTCGTTGATTTGTTGCAGAGTGGCTTAGCAACAGAACCGTATCAATTCAACATCAGATTAGTTTGTTGTTGTTTTGGTTTTTTTTTGTAGTGATCATATCGAAATAGAATTGAAAATCGAATCGAATGAGGACTTGAAGTATCATAGCGAGTATCTGGGTATTCGATATAACCACTCCCCGAGGCCTACTAGGCCTTTAGGAAATCGCTTGAGTGTCGCGCCATGTCAGAAGGGAGGTCAGGGGGCGCTGGCATCCTGCTATCCCTCAGCGGACCTTGACAATCGCATTTACTGTGTTTGTTCTTTCTAGCTACATTATGAAAACTTAATTTTCTTGTATTTTTAGTGCTTAGATAGTGCGCTATGACGACCCTATAGCGCTACCTATTCTGCAACTTAAACCCAGAATCTATATCGCATAACTGGGTTGAAACCCAGAATTTCCAACTCAGGAATTCTGATTTTTCGCCCCCGTGGCCATCTCCAATACCGTCGACCTTACCTTCTCCTCGTAGGGGAACCACAACACTCCTAAAAATAGCAGGTACAACAATAACCCATCCATTTATACCAATTTGATGAATTTACACATGAATTAAATTGAAAAGTTCAAAACACTTTTGCCTTCAAAATTAGTTTGGAAACCCATTGTTTACCAATGACTACAAAAACATGAGATCTTCATAGTAAAATAGTAAGCTACTTTGAAAATTTGAATTTGGACAAAACTCCAATTTGGGTGAAATAAAAGACACCATTTCATGAATTTGAGCAAGGAAGATAAAGGGGAACTTATACCTTGATTACTTCAGCCCCTATTTCTCTCAATTTGCATGGAAAGAGTTCGATGGAAATGCTAGCAAATTCCACTAACTCTTTGTTTTATAGGTTGGTAATTAAATCTTGTCCTCACTCAATGCTCTCATACACATCTCCATGATATCCCATGGTTCTTAGTTGGCCAAGTCACACTCTCAATGACACCAATATCACATTCATCAGCCTTGTTTCCATGAACTAGGACCATTTAGAGAAAATCTAAGAGTTGTTGATTTGTTTGGCCAAGACTACTTGATATAACTCGTTTATTAATTTGATTTGGCACATTTAGGTAGTCCATATAGGGTTTATTATTACTATACGTGGCCACATTAACCCCTGACTACTAGGTATCTGATGCCTAACACCTTGACCCGCATCTCGAGGCTCGCCATAGCTTGTATTATTTGTTTATTTGACATAGGGTATACTCCTATTATCCACATTATCAACTTATTGCAAGTTTTATCGTGCTTAATTGAGTTAGTACCGTCTATACTAGTGTATCCATATCGCCTATCCGATGCCCGCGTCGACACAAATCTCAAGGCAAAACGGCCGTCACACAGTATCACCTGATACGCCAATGAAGTCCTACACATGCGATGCAGAATAGGAAGCAAATAATTTAAACATCGCAATATTGTCAAGCAATATTTTCTACCATTGCACAATGCGCCAAACAGTGGGCAACACAATTACCAACTCGTGGCACATAAGAATATTTTAGATCTCCTAGATTTGCATCGAGATACAAAATCTTAGCAGTAAAAGGGCCATCCATCCCATCCGTGTATCCAGACGAGAGCGCTTCAGTCGCTAAGAGTGAGTTACTATCAATAACATGAGGGACACATTCGTCTCTCGAGCAAGCATCATTCCTTCTCAAATGGCAATCACTTCAGCAACATACAACAAAACCCTTATTGGAAGTCTTCTTGCAAAATCCCCAACAACCAAGCCCTCATGGTCACGAATGGTGGTGTCATTTGTGACCATGAGGGCTTGGTTGTTGGGTGTTAGACCAGCGGAATGCTGCCTCCGCTTAGTCAACATTGAATGGGTTTCTCATTAACTGCACATTTAATGCTGAGTGGGTCAAGTAAATAACTACCAACATAGTAAATTCAAAAATGGTAAAAAGCTTTACCCATGGTTAGCCCACGCACACAAACACACACACGCACGTGCTTCGTGCAAAGTGCAAAGTGCGCATATAAAAGTGCCTAAAATGCACCATATGCGCCGCGCGTGCGTGTGACTCACTTTGCACAACACTTGTGATTTTTCTTTTACACTCAATGTAGTGCGAAAGTATATATACTCTTTAAAGTAGAAGTTTCTAACCAATATAGGACTAAACATTTCCTTTTGAAAATGTTCAACAATCCCCTGCCATTTTCAAAATAACAAGATTATTGATTTAAAAACATCTTAAACATTATATGCATAAATAATGGTATCTTATGATTTGAACCATTAATTTGTAAAAAGTTCATTACATCATTTCAGAATTGCATGGTAGATAAACTTTGAACCAATGATTCTATTCGATATGTAGCATAAACATATCGCGCATATAACTTACACCGATAAATAGCCATAAATATCCTGACACATTGAACATTGGCTCGTGAATGTTTTTGGAGCCAAGCCCTTGAACTCCTTGAAGCAGCCGCACATCACATTTACATAGGTAGTCTCCATTCTAGCACCCCCGCAATTTAAGTACCTTTAGAAGACTATTAAGTGATCATCTCAACCTCCTCTCTTTTCATGTAGGTACTAAGCACTAACTACCTTGGGATGGTTATTAAGATTTAGTGCTCACAGTCACACTGATAATGAACTTTGACTGCATTGAACTCAAGACTTAATGTAATGTTAAGCATCAAGTTGAGTTTCCACTATTGGTGACTTTAATTCATGGGCTTGAGACCCATCCCCCTTGATGTTTTATTCACTAAGTTTCTTGACAATCCTTTAGTAAGTAGATCTGCGAAGATTTGATTAGATCTCACATAGTCAATTGTGATAACTCCAGTCGTTATCAATTCTCTGACATAACTGTGTCTCTATCCAATATGTCTAGATTTACTACTGTACACTTGGCTATAAGCCTTTGCCAATGTGGCCTCATTATCACAATAGATAGAAATTGGAGTTGTTTGTTTAGGCCACAATGGTATCTCGTGTAATAATTCACGTAACCATTCAGCTTTTTTTGAAGTCGTGGCTAGCGTAATAAACTTTGATTCCATAATGGAACTAGCCAATAAAGTTAGCTTTTTTGAAGCCCACGAGATTGCACCTCCAGCAAGTGTAAAATCCACCCACTTGTACAAGCATGATTTCGATCTTTCACAATCCAACTTGCATATGAAAATCATTCTAAGACCAAAGGATATCCACTATGGAATAAACCATAGTTAATTGTTTTCTTATTACATTTCAAAATTCTTCGAATTGCAAACCAATGCAACTCGCTTGGATTAATTGTGAATTTGTTCAACTTGCCTACTGCCAAGGCAATATCCAGCCTAGTACATGTCAGTGCATACATTAAGCATCCAATTATTCTAGAATACTTCAGTTGTGAAACTGGATGCCTGTATTTTTCACTAGTTCAATACTTGGATCTAGCGGGGTAGAAACAAGGGCACAATTCAAATAACTGAATCTATTGAGAACTTTCTCAATGTAATGAGATTGAGTTAGAGTAATACTCCCCTCTTCTCTTACAATTTGAATCTCGAGAATGACATCAGCTTGCCCCATATCTTTCATTTCAAACTCGCTTAAAAGAAAGTTTTTGGTCAACTGAACTTGTTCCAAGTCAGTTCCAAAAATCAATATGTCATCTACGTAAAGACAGATAATAACACCATTTCCTTTTTCATCAAACTTACTATATACACATTTATCACATTAATTTATTTTGAATTCATTAGCAAGTACAACCTGGTCAAATTTTTGGTGCCACTATTTTGGTACTTGCTTTAATCCATACAATAATTTTCATAATTTACACACTTTATTTTCATGACCAGGCATTATGAACCCTTCAGGTTGTTCCATGTATATTTTCTCATCTAATTCTCCATGTAGGAACACTATTTTGACGTCCATTTAGTGGATGACCAGCTCGTTTGTAGCTATAATTGCAATAAGTAATCTGATAGTAGCAATTCTAGCTACTGGTGAATAAGTATCGAAATAGTCTATTCCATGCTTTTGGGTGAATCTATCAGCAACCAGTCTTACTTTGTATTTTTCAATGGATCCATCAACTATTCTTTTTCTTTTGAAGAGAAATTTGCATTTAATGGGTTTACACTCGAGAGGTAGATCAACTAGCTCCCAAATGTTATTTCCCATTATTAAATCCATTTCATCATTTAATGCCTCTTTCCGAAAGTCGCATCTCTTTCTTTCATGGCTTCCTCTACTGTTTGAGAATCAGCTTCCGTATTAAAACAATACGGAATTTGTCTAGTTATTGTTTCTCTACTTCCTTCAACTAGGAAAGTATAGAAATCAGAACCAAATGACTTAATTTTCTGAGTACGTTCGCTCTTTCGAAGTTCAGGAACTTCTACTACTTCTTTGTTATTTTCAATTTTTATGACTTCCTTCCCTTTTTGGTTTTCTTCTGGAATACTTTTGGGAACATATTGAAATCTTGTCTCATCAAAAATTGCATCCCTTGATTCAATTACAGTGTTCACTAAAACCGAATTATTAGGCTTAATTACCATGAACCTATATGCCTTACTGTGTTGTGCATATCTAATAAATGCGCATTCCACATCCCTTTCACCTAATTTTCTCTTTTTGAGTTCATGTACTTTTACTACTGCTATACAACCTCAAACTCTTAAATAATTAAGGTTTTATTTTCACTTATTCCAAAGCTCATACGGGGTGACTTTATTCTTTTTTGTCGAATTCTGTTCAGAATATGGCATGCAGTCAGCAATTCCTCTACCCAAAATCCACTACTCAAACCAGAGTTTGATAGCATAACATTAACCATTTTAGTTAAAATATGATTTTTACGTTCAGCCACACCATTTTGTTGTGGTGTATAGGGGGATGTAGTCTCATGGACTCTTCTAGTGGATTTAAAGTACTTTGGATCATAATACTCTCCTCCCCTATCAGAACTTAAACATTTTATAAAGGTCTCACATTACAACTCAATTTATGTCTTATAGGCCCGAAACTTAACCATTGCTTCATTTTTGGAATGCAACAAATAAACATAACATAACTTGCTATAATCATCAATAAATGTTATAAAATACTTATTGCCTCCTATTGATGGCGTACTATGTAGGTCACATACATCAGAATGTATTAAATCAAACAACTTTGAATCTCTTTCAACATTAGGAAAATGGTTTCTAGTTATTTTTGTTTTCATGCATGTATTGCAATTTCCTTCATATTTACCAAAATAAAGCAGTAATTCCAAATTCACCATGTCATATAATTTTCTGAAATTGACATGTCCTAATCTATGATGCCATAAAAATGAAGGGGACTCGACAAGATACATAGAAATAATATTCTTATTAGATAAATCAATTACATTAAGTTTAAACATGCCCTCATAAGCATAACCCCTCCTCACATATGCACCTCTCTTGGAGAGCGCAAATTTTTCAGCCTCAAAGACAAGCTTAAAACCAAACTTATTCAAAAGGCTACCCGACACCAAATTTCTCCTCACTTCTGGTGCATAATACACATTAGTGAGTGTCACAATTTTACAAGAATTAAACTTCAGATCAACATTACCTATGCATTTGACATGAACAGTAGCACCATTACCTATGTACAAGACAATATTTTCATCTATTATCTCTATGGTCTTGAAGAACCTCTTGTTCTTACAGACGTGTCGAGTAGCACCAAAATCAACACACCAAGCCATGTCATTTTCAACAACGTTGATTTCAGAAATCATAGCAATGCAAATGAGATCATTATTGTCATTTCCTACACCTTTCGCAGCACTTGAGGAAGCATGATGTTTCCCTTGCTTCCTCTTCTAATGATGACAGTTGGACTTGAAGTGGCCATATTTCCCGAAGAACCAGCAAGTGACTTTCTGCTTTTTTTATTCTGGTTTTGGTTGTTCGATTTTCCTGAACTAGCATGCTTCTTGAAACCACTAGGCTAGTTAGGCCTATTTAGTATGGGCTTTTTAAAATTTGCTCCACTACATGCACTTTTGAAATTTCCTAAGTATTTTGCTCTTTTTGATTTTCCTAAATGCGACAATCCTCTTCTACATGAAGATGGTTAGCAAGTTCATCAAGAGTTATGTCTTGTTTTTATGTTTCAGAGTTTGTTTGAACTCCTTCCAGGATGGAGGCAGTTTATCAATAATTGAAGACACAACAATAGTTTCATCCATAACAAGATTGTATTGAGAGAAATTATTCCTAATCCTCTCAACTTCACGAAATTGTTCCATGACAAACCTATCATCTATCATTTTAAAATTAATAAACTTGGATATGAGGGATTTCTTACTTGTCGCATCCTCCTTGTGGTACCTCGCCTCCAGTTTCTCCCACAGTTCATTGGCAGAAGGAACTTCATGGTAGAGGTCGAACAGAGAGTCTTTCATCGCATTCAGAATGTGACCTCTACAGGTTTGGTCATTCGTCTCCCATTTCTTGCCTATTCTTGATTTGCTTGAAAGTTTTATTATCAGACTTCATAGGCTTGGGTGTGTCCAGAACATACACCAGATGATGTGCCACCAACAAGAAATGTACCCACTTCTGCCACCTCAGGAAATCTCCTCCATTGAAGCGATCCAGTTTCACGATTTTCGCCGACAGTTCCTTCATCGAAGCCATTGCAACATCAAAAAATTCCATTAGATCGTTAGACTAGAGGAATGAGCAATGACTTCAAAGCGTGTAACTATGCCACTTTCTTAAAGGAAATTTTGCTCATTATACTGCAAGAGTCAGCAAAAATCCTAGAGGATATTATGAAGTAAGATTCAGCTTGCACTTGCAGTAGTGAAAGTTAAAATAAGAGCAAATGTTGTTTAATTTTGAGATGTTCTTCTTCTTCCATAAACCTCTTCTCTTATAGCTCTCAGGTCAGAACCAGTTGGAGAAGATATATGATAGTGCACCAGTTTCAATGGCCACCACTCAGTCAACATTGAATGGGTTTCTCATTAACTAGCCCATTTAATGCTGAGTGGGTCAAGTGAATAACTACCCATATCATAAATTCAAAAATGGTAAAAAAATTAATTGTAAAAAGTTTAACCCATGGTTAGCCCACACGCACAAACACACATGCGCACGTGCCTCATGCAAAATGCTAAGTGCGCTTATTAAAGTGCCTAAAATGCGCCATATGCGTTGCACGCTTGTGGCTTACTTTGAATAACACTTGTGGTTTTTCTTTTACACTCATTGTAGTGCAAGAGTATATATACTCTTTAAAATGAAAGTTTCTAACCAATATGGGACTAAACATTTCATTTTGAAAATGTCCAACATATGGGCTTTTGCAAGAAGACTTCCAAGAAGGGTTTCGTTGAATGTTGCTAAAGTGATTGCCATTAGAAAGGAATGATGCTAGCTCGAGAGATGAATGTGTAGCTCATGTTATTGATGAAGAAGCACTCTTAGCGATTGAAGCGCTCTTGTCTGGACACACGGATGGGACGGATGGCCCTTATTACTGAGATTTTGTATCTCAATGCAAATCTAGGATATCTAAAATACTATTATGTGCCACGATTTGGTAATTGTGTTGCCCACTGTTTGGCACATTGTGAAATGGTAGAAAATATCGATTGTAATAGGAAGGATACCATACCTTTGGTAATCTCTACCCATTTACTAAAAGATATCCGTTAATGAAATGATGTTTACCGGTTTGGGCTTAAAAAAGATTCCTTAAAAAAAATAAAGCACTTTAAACTTAATTAGAACCTCGAAAATATTTCGAATTCGATGAAAATTGGGAAAATAATCCAACGCACTCAGAAACACTCATGCATCGCGTCTCGATCCTACTTTGACTTTATTTCGTGACGAATAGCTTATTATATACATACTAGTCACACAACACAAAAATAAATACATACATTATGATCTTTGGTCCATAATGCATAGGTCTCACCTCAGATATCTAAATAAAATCTAAAATTCAAAAATACTTAATTAGTTACCTGATCTAATTTATGAAATTCTTGGATTTCACAAAAAATGGCTCGGTTAGTCATACGGTACGCGCATCTATTGGTTCAATTCATCTCCTCCCTAAGCTTGGTTGAACACATCCTTAGCTTCTTTCCTTTCCAATAGCATCCCTCACGCTCACGTTCTATCCATTCTCATTGTTTTTCTTCTATTTTTTTAAACAAGTGCATCAGAGCACATGAAAAGCATTTGCTTTTCATTTATATCATTTGACCTAATAGTCTCAACCAATCCACCGCAACCAGAGGCAGAACCAGAAAATTTAGTTATGGGGGCGAATTTTACCTAGACCATACTCATTAGCTCGGTCCACTTAATGTGAGTCAAGCTTGAGTTGTAAGGGCCGTAAGGCTAATATAGCCCCGACCCTATTCAAAATTGCAAAAGCCCAATAATTTAATTGATAAGTTTAAATTTGCATTTATCGACTCAAGTTGTGCCCTTGTAGAACTTATAAAATATTTTAGTGTAATGAGTTAGTTAGCTTTAAAGAAAAAGTTATCAAAGAAAAGATCGAGTTGAGTCGGCCGAGAACCCAATTTTAAGTCATATCACACTTGGCAGGCCACATAGAATAAATTTTTTGCGTCAAATTAAAAAATATATTAGTAAAAACTCATATTTGGTGAAACTAGGCTTCAATATCCATACAACTTATGATATTTACAGGTTTTATTCAATAATGTTCCTTAATACACAAAAAATCGGTTTCAAAAAGAAACACATAAAAAACTTTTTTTAGGTTTCCACTATACATATATTAATTACTATTAACATGATCAATTATTCAACCGAAAGAGTGTCGATAATAAGAAGGCAAGAATATGTCGTGGGCGAAAGTGTGTGAGAGGCGAAAAAGGCATTTGAGGGGTGACAACCGCGTGAAGGGGTGAGAAAAGGGGGCGAGGGCGGTGAAGGGCAGGGGATGGGTGTCTTTTAGGGAGTGAGGAAGGTGAAGGGGCCTTGACTGTCATCTATTATGTTGTGATGGTTGGATGTAGATCCTAGTACCAGTAGGGGTAAGGGGATCCTAGGTGACTATCTTTGATTGCTTGTTGTTCGGGACTTACTAGTACGTGTTTATTTTGTTGTTTTGCTTTATTTTGGGTTTATGGGAGACTTGAGAGACACTGTACATGTATATATTTACTTTTCATGGTATATTTTCACCTTATATACAAAGTACTCTTTCTAGGTTTTCCACTGTAAGATTGTTTGTTATGGGACATGACTTATATACATTCCATGTTTTTCATGTCATTTAAGACTTTCTCTAAAAATCACTGGTTATGTACTTGCAACTCTGTAAAAAACTAGCTATACTTTGCAACTAGTTAACTTGAACTAAAAGAAAACAAGTTCTAACTAATAACTAAATGAATAACTCGGATAACTAATAAACACTATATTGAATACAATGATTAGCACACACACCGAAGAGCATTGGCGTGGCAACGGACGCTAGCGGGGCGCGAGACCCAGTTAATGATAGCAACTTATAGAAGCCCCATAGTGCGCTATTGACAGATGAAAACCCAATTTAAAGGACTGATTTGGAAATTTGACCTATACACTTAGTCAAAAACACTTATTAACTTACTAAACGCATAAATTAGACTTCAGGGGACTAAGGGGACCGTAGCTCGGAGTATCGGGAGTCAAGCGAGGTCGGATTCGAGAGTTTGGGAACTTGGAGTGCATATTGAGGTGCGTAAAACCCATTGAAATGCTTAAAAGAATTCATGGTGTGGCGACCTCGCGCCCCAAGGCCGCCCCGGGGTGTCATCATGTCGTGTGCTCCTTGCTCGGTAGGCCCAGCTACACGTGCTTGGTACCTACCCGTCTATCTCATGTCTTGATAATCGTGTCCATGTGTGTATTACTAATTTAGTTAATCCATTATTCATTATTTTCTTGAGTATTTCCTTAAGTTCAACTATTTTAACTTATTCAAGTCCTAGTCGTGCTAGTGGTTCGTGTCTTACACATAAACAATAGATCAGCGGAAGCCTTAAAGTAAACATAAACATGTCTTTTCATTAACTCTTAAGTTTTGTAAAGCATTAGTCATACTGTGGAAAACTCAGAATAGAGTACACTGGAAATCGGGTGATGAAAGTAAACATATACAAGTACAAGTGTCTCAAAAGTCCCCCATAAACCCAAAATATAAAACAAACTATCAAAATAAACACCTACGAGTAGTGTGTCGAATAGCGGGCGAGCTCAGATATAGTCGCCAAGAATCCCCTTACCATTACTCATAGAAGTATCTGTACTCAGCCATCACAACAAAACAGATGACGAGTCCAGTAAGTAAAATCCTAAGGAAATTCACTGAACATTCATTTGATAAAGTAAAGGAAATTCAATAAATACTGTTAAATAAGCATGCGAAATGTAAACATGCAACTGTAAATAGATCATCGCTAACATTGAAGAGCAAACGTATGTGCCCATCCCGGTTAGACTAGACCATACTTTAGATAACCTCCCTAGGATCCCACCAGTGGTCGCACCCAACTGTCTCAATACCTGGTCCTCTCGGTGGCCAAAGCATAGACCCATGACGCAGACACATGTACCGACAAAGTAGCTCAATTCGTTATTCACCGAGGACTCCCGATACACATGCTATGGTCTAGCGTGCCATAGACACACAACGAAATACCCGATAGGAGTAAACTCAATCAACCGTTCAAATAGTGACCCGGATATAGATAATCAAGTAAATTAGGGATAGAACACGAATACATTAAACAGATAGAGTAAAACATAAACGAAAGCAAGTAACTACTCAAGTGACATTCCATCGGGTTTTACAAACCTCAAACATGCTCTCCAATTTCCCCGGACTCCCGAATCTGATCCAACTACCTCCCTAATACCGAGCTACGGTTCCTTAAGTCCCTGAAGTCCAATTTTTATAAGTTTAAATTGGTTACAAATGTTTAAATATGTATTAAGTCGAAAATCCCAAAATCAGTCCTTTAAATTCGCCATCTTTCATTAGCGCGCTAGGTATGATTAGCGCGCTAGGGAATCATCAATACAGCTCTTGTTCGTTCTTCATTCGTCGTCCATACCCCTATTGGCTAACCAAACCTTACAAATCCCCTTCTCTATTTAATATAAACTCCAAAACATCATTCAAATCAATCAGAACAACATTAATTAGATTACAACTATCAAATCCATGCATTCACTAGTCTTTCCAATTTTCATCAAAACCCAAATTCAATAAAAACCAATTTGTAATTCTCAATGGAAATTATAATTATAATTGTAATTCATCAAATTTTATCCAATAGCAGTGACCTAATGGCTCAAATTCGATTTTTTACAAAAAACCAGATTTTAGCTCATTTGCATATGTAGGAGATGGAGAAGTTGATTACCTTGTATTTGATTTTCAAGTTTGAACCCAAAATTGTTGATTTCCAGCTATACATCACCTTTTCTACTCTTTGATTTTCCAAAATTGAAAGTGGTTTTGATTGCATGTGTTGATCAAATCATTTATATATATTAAGGTGGGATTGATTCCTAGCCATTGATCTCCATGTATTTACGTATCCTGAGTTTCATCTCATGGCCTACAACTTCTAATTATCCCACTAACTCCCTCCTAGTGACACCAAATTGCAACTCACTTTGTTTTAGATGTGCTAATACTATCTCTAGATCAATCTTATGGTTTCAAATTAATTAACCAAACTATAGGTCTTTCTTATATGATCTAATTAAATTAGCATAGGCCCATTATAATACATAAGGTTAGTGTTTTTATTCACCAAAATTGAAAAATTTGTGATCATACTAACCCTCGATTACCCGGCACCTGATGCCCCGCGTCTCGGCACACATTTCGAGGTAACTCCATAACCTATTATACTAATTTAATCAACTTATTCTATGGTTACTCTACCCATTTTATTTGATCAACTAGTCATCTTAACGTGAATTAGTCGAGTTTCCTAGTGTACCCGTAGTTCGCCTACCCGATACCTGCGTTGACATGCATTACAAAACGAATACCCATCACACTAACTCGCTCGATAGCAATGTATACACATGCGATGTTACAATAATATAATGTTTTAAACATCACACCTAAGCAACCATCATTCAAAAATAATATATTCCCTCGGTTATCGTGTCCGAGTCAACCGGGTTTTCCCACGTAATGCTGAATTATGATTGTTAATCCCCGAGATTAACACTAATCCTAGTTTAATTAATTTGGGTCGTTACACATGGCGTTGGTTTTATCAATTATCAACTTACCTATATGGTTGCTCGTAGACACACATGGGTTTTCACTCTTAAGTTTCGGTTGCATTAAATATTGGTTGTGGCTAAATCTTTTGCACGTGGTTTGCTAGTCCCAATGCTCGTGTTGATGGTAGTAGAATGTATCTACGACTGTCGAGAGAGATTTAAGGAGTACTCTTGACTTGAAATAGCTTATTGAGGGTTCACTCATTAACCGTAGTTGGGGTTTAGTTACTGTAAGCATGAAGTATATGCACGGTTCTTGTCATGTTTTATCGATTGGTTTAAGTCGGGATTTCCTCATACTATTCGACTATTTATTTATTTATTGCTTTATTTCTGAGCATGTTTAACTATATGTGCTGTTAATATTTCTTGCTGCTGTTTTTGCTTGCCGTTTGACTCTTACATTCATGTGAGTATGACTTTTTGTTACCAAATGCATTACTTACATGTCTTGTACTTTTATCTATTTTATTCATAAATAATGTGTGGACTTCTCTTGGGATTTTACTCATTGGACTCTTCACTGTATATGTTGGGTGACCAAGTGCAGATCCTTCAACGAGCAAGGGCAAGGAGGTGTTGGGTGACTACATTTAAGATTGTTTTGACGCTAGCTCGTGTTTGACATACAACATGTATATATTTATATTTTGATTGGTTTTGGGGACTGTAGAACACTGAATACATGTATATAGGTTTTTGTTGTACTTATTTGCCTTTGATGTATATATGGTGTCCTTTTGTCGGGTTTTCCACTACTCAGAATTGTTATAATATGCATAAATCACTTATATTTAAATACTTCCATTGTAAGATAATCACATAACCTGATAGATTAACTAACTGCGGCAAGTTAAATTACAAATAAGTTACTAAGCATTGGTCTTGCTTGCCTTATTGTTCTTGACATTTTCATAAAATTTCTCACAACACAACACTCATAACACGGGTATTCAAATCACCCAAAATTAGAATTTTCAATCACAAGGGTCATTCACATTCCAAATAATACAAAAGACACATACTAGTTCACCATAAGTTACATTGATGCTCTAAATCTACACAACTTGAAATTCCTATCCAACAACCTCATATCTACAATTCATGCAATTTCATCAAAATTTTCTAAAATTTCAAAGCATAACTAATGAAATTGTAAATTTACCTCCATGCCGAACTACTTTTCGGTGTAGATTTTTTCTCCAAGCCTCTATTAACCCAAGCTTTCTTACTTTGCTCACAAACTAGAACCCAAGTGCTCACTTTAATCTCTTCTTCAAATTAATGCCCTATCTTTCCTCCTTGTGCAAATCTATAATGTACTCTCTCTTTTCACTCGAAATCACTAGGAATACTCTTTTCTCTCTTAAAATTGATCAACCTTGGGTTCTAGAGGGATGTATGCTTGGTTGGTAGTGTATGTAATTGGTTTCAAGTGTGCAAGATGCGGGTGAAAAGGGTTTAAAATCGCTATCTCGATGTTGGCGCTATCACTTATAGGGCACGATGTCGTCACTGCATCGTGACAATGTCGAGATTGCGGTAAGCTTTTCTTACTCACAAACCATGCCTGCTGGCGCCGTCCCTTATGCCCATCGTTTCGTGTGTACACACACGGCATCAACTTGTTTGTCTCCATAATTTTGCATATTTTCGTTAACTCCCTATTAGCATTCTCCCGACTTTGTGTATTACTACACAAGGACTCGTGACAAAGATGAAATACCATGTATATATAAAAACTTCATAGAAACTTACCCGTAATTTGTCAAAATACCTTACTTTTACTTTACTTTAATCCTTTGCTATTTTACGCTCTTTACTTGAGTTAGTCGAGACTTTTCCGTTCCGATGAATCGTCACCCGACAAATGGTATGGCAGCCCCA
The DNA here is from genome assembly GCA_039657325.1 of Stephania cephalantha. Classification (NCBI taxonomy): domain Eukaryota; kingdom Viridiplantae; phylum Streptophyta; class Magnoliopsida; order Ranunculales; family Menispermaceae; genus Stephania; species Stephania cephalantha. The sequence continues at coordinate 6,607,066 of CM077573.1, read as the reverse complement.
TGCCTTGAGGCCGCCCCGGGGTGTCGTCTCTCCATGCACTTCTTGCTTGACGAGTCCAGCTAAACGTGTCCGCCACCTGCCTGTCCACCTTATGTCTCGATTATCATGTCCATGTGTGTGTTATCCATGTCGTTAGTTAATAGTTTCATATTTTCTTGAGTTATTTCCTTAAGTATTTAAAATTCATTAAGTTCAATTATTTGAAGTTTATTTGAGTCCTAGCGATGCTAGTGGTTTGTATTTTACAAGTTAACCTTAAGTCAGCGGAAGCCTTAATTGATACAAATAAAGTATTAGATTAACATGATAAGCATTACTCATAAGAGCAAGTCCTACTAAAGAAAACCCAAAAAAGTACTCTGTATATAGGCGACAGTACCATAAACAGCTCAAACGACACACGTGTACCAAAGGCAAGCTCGAGTTTCCATTCACCGAGGGTCGTGTCACACGTGCTACAATCTATCTTATCATGAACACATAACAAAAATGATCAATTTGATTAAAATCACTAAATTCCCATAGATTCACTAGTTTTCTCAAATTCATCAAAACCCCAATTCATGCAAAACCAGTTATAAATCCTCAATAGAAATGATCATTATATATGTAATTCATCATATTTTCATCCAAAACCAATGATCTAACCCTCAAAATCGAATTTCACTAAAAACTCACCAATTTGGGTTCATTTGATAGAGTAGAAGATGAAAATGAAGATTATCTAGGTTTAGTCACTTGAATTGCCCTCCAAAGTGTTCAATCTCCAACTTGAATCTCCTATGAAACTCTGGTTCATCAGATTTGTATGAGAGTTTTAAGTTAGTGGAGATAAAATTCCCATTCACTTAGTGTATATATATATATATATATATATATGTTTGTCTTGATCAAGTGTGCTATACGCATCCCGAGGATTATCTTGTGGTCTCTATTCATGCTATCACACACTACTTAATGACTATAATAGCACACTACTATCCTAGGTTTACTCACTAGGATCATCTAGATATCCATCTAAGGTTCACATTATTTAGCTCAAACTATAGGCTTATCATTATTTCATTTAAATTACTTTACATTAAGCCTTATTAAACCATATGGTAAGTGTTCCCATTTATCAAAATTTAACCAACTAATGGTCCCACTAACCTTTGGTTACCCGATACTCGCTGCCCCACGTTTCAACACGCATCCCAAGGCACACCATAACCTATTGTTCTAATTCATTTGACTTTGCTATGGTTACATTACCCATTTTATTCGATTATTTAGTCATATTAACATGAATTACTTGAGTTCCCTAGTGTACATATAATTCGCCTACTCGATACCCGTGTTTGCACGCATTTCGAGGCGACTACCCGTCACACAATCTCGCACGTTATAACCATACAACATACACGCATGCCCTGTATTAGTAAATAAACTCATAAAATGCATCGCAAATAAGCAATTCAACACATAATTTAATGAGTGTACCTTGGTCGACGTATGTCCTAGCCTACCCGGGACGTCCATGTGGATCTGAGTTGGCGTCTATGTCTGAAATCACGAAATAAATAAGGGCGTTAATAAAATGAGCCGTTACAACTCTTCCCAACTAAGGGAGCTTTCATCCTAAAACTTAAATATAAACTAAACGTCGTATCATGAAATAACTGAGGATAACGCTCCCGCATAGTCGATTCGAGCTCCCAGGTGAGTCCCTATGTCCCGCGATGCTGCCAACGAACTAGAACCTTAGAGAACTCCCTGTTCCTGAGCATCAGAACCCTGTGATCAAGAATTTCTATCGGCCGCTCCTCGTAAGTCGTGTCAAGCTTAACCTCAATCTGTCCCAAGTGAACCATCGGTCTTGGCCTTGACCTAGCCAGTCTAAATATAGAGATGTTAAATGTTAGATGAATCCTAGCTAACTCAGTAGGTAACTCTAACCAATACGCGAAACTGCTAAACCGTGCTGCGATCCTAAACGGTCCAAAAAAACCTCGGTGCCAGTTTCCCTTTAATCCCAAATCTCTGTTGACCCTTCCAACGGCAAACCTTCAGGTATACCGTATCGCGCTCCTCATAGCTCAGACCCTCGTGATACTGATCCGCATATTTCTTTTGTCTGTCATGTGCGACTCGTAGTCTCTATCGAATATGTCTGATCTTCTCTATGTGATCAACAACTATCTTAGGCCAACGGTCACTGTATCTTTCGGCACTGCCCAACATGCAGGTGATCTACATGGCCTCTCATATAGCGCCTCAAACGGTAACATTTCAATACTTGCCTGATAGATGTTGTTATAAGCAAACTTACACAAAGGTAGATAATTTTCCCATGAACCCCCAAACTGCAATATATAAGCCCTGAGTATATCCTCAAGAATATGCATCAACTACTCTGACTGTCCATCATTGTGAGGATGGTAAGCCGTACTAAACTACAACCTGGTTCCAAATTGCTCCTAGATAGCCTCCCAGAGTCTCGAAGTCAACTTGAGATCTCTGTCTGATATAATAGAGACTGGCACCCCATGCAATATAATAATCTCCAACTCAAACAATATGTTCAACTGTGGGAACGTGTATTTCATAGAAACTGGAATGAAGTGAGACGATCTCATCAGCATATCAATCACAACCCAAACCGCATCGTGACGCCTTAATGTCTCATGGTAGTCCACTAATGAAGTCCATAGTGATATGTTCCCATTTCTATCGGGAATAGCCAACTACCGTAATAATCCACCACGACTCTTGTGCTCAACCTTCACTGCTTGGCAAATATAAAAACTCCCGACATATGCTACCACGTCGCCTTTCATCCATGGTCACCAAAAATAATTGCCTCAAGTCATGATACATCTTGGTTTGACCAGGATGAACTGTAGCGTAGCGAGACCGGTGTGCATCCTCCGTAAACACGTCCCATATCTCATGATCCGTAGGTATCCACAACAACATTCGGTGTCTCAAACACCGATCCATCATCTCTACCCAAACAAGACAATTCGGATCCCGAACTGCACCATCGAACCCGCTCAATCGATACGATCATAATTCTCATCCGACAACAAATGTGCCGCTTCGTAGTAGTAGATACCTCTTTCATGCACATAAATGACTATGCTGTAATAATCCATGCTCGTATGTGATGTGTCGCAAAACTATATGATCACAATTAATCTTTTGTTCAATGCATTAACGACTACGTCCGCTTTCCGAAGATGATACTCAATAGCTCAAGCCATCTCTTCTGATGCATGTTCCGATCTCTTTGAGTAAAGATATAATGTAGACTCTGGTGATATGTGTATAACATGAACCTTTATCCGTAAAGATAGTGCCTCAAGGCCTTTAGTGCAAAAATGACTACTGCAAGCTCCAAGTCGTGCACTGGATAATTCTCCTCATGGGGTCTCAAGCGTCTGGAAAGACATGCAACTGGTCTACCTCCCGCATCAACATGCATCCAAGACTAATGGCTGACGCATATGTGTAAACTAAAAAAGTCTTGCCTGGCTCTAGCAATGTCAACACTGGTGCAGAAGTCAATCTCATTTTCAGCTCACAAGAAAGCCAGCTCACTCTCCTCTGACCAATCACGTCTAACATCCTTCTTGGTCTGTCTCGTCATCGGTGTTGTAATTGAGGAGAATTCTTGTACAAACCGCGGATAGTATCTCATCAGTCCTAGAAAACTCGAATATCGGCAATAGACTATGGCGTCATTCGGTCAATGATAGCTCCGAATCTTCTCTAAATCCATAGAGATACCCCGATCAATGATATATCCTAAAAATCTTACCGCACTCGGCCTAAGTCACACTTATTGAACTTGGCGTATAATCTATGCTCTGAGATGTCTCTCGTGATCCTCATGAGTCCTGCTATAAGTCAAAATATCTTCGATGAAAACTCTGACAAATCTATCCAAATATGGTTTCAAGACCCTGTGCATCAAATTCGTGAAGATCATCAGCATTAGTCGGCTGAATGGCATGATTGTGAACTCGAACAACCCGTATCTCGTGCTAAAATTAGTCTTCTGGATGTCCTCCTCTCGAATCCTCAACTGATGATAACCTGAACGAAAGTCAATCTTTGAGAAGAATTTGACGTCTGCCAACTGGTTGAACATATCTTTTATGCTTGGAAGTGGGTAACGGTTCCTAACTGTCACCTGCTTCAGCTTCTTGTAATCTATTTACATCCTCATCGAATCATCCTTCTTCTTCACAAACAACACTGGAGCTCCCCATGATGACATATTGGGGTGGATGAAACCATTCTCCAATAAATCATCATGTTGTCGCCTAACCTCCTTCTACTCTGATGGTGACATCTTGTAATGTCTGCTGGCGATCGGCTGCGTCCCTAGTATTAACTCAATGATAAACTTAATCACTCGTGGCTGTGGCAATCTTGGTAGATCATCCGATTATACATTGATAAAATCTCTAACTACAGGAACATCCTCAATCCTGACTCAATCTGAACCTTTGGCTCGACTACCGCTGCAAATGTCTCAATCTCCCGCGTTATAGCTAGTCGGCCCTTAGTGATAGGTAAATTGGTCACGGATCCAACTAATGAGAACTATAGTATCCCAGGAATGCTAAAATCTACCCTTTTACCAAAACAATCTATCCGTGCATGATAGGGTGACAACTAATCCATCCTGAAAAGTGCGTCAAATTCTAGGTACTCTTACACTTGGAGATCTGCCAGTATCTAATGTCCCTCAACCTCTATCATCACGTCTCTACATATCCAGTTAGGGTATATTTTATCCCTAGTGGTCGTACTTAGAATAAGGTGTGTGTCTAGTGTTTGTGCAACTAATCCTAACTTTCCAACAATCTGCCCAGTAATAAATGATAATGTACTACTAGAATCAAACATAGCATGCATAGGTCTACCAAAAATATGTGACGTGCCCTCGACGAATTGTCTGGTCGCTCTGCTGTTCGGTTGCGCTACAGCATGGGCCCTCTCTCTGCCCTACTCTGGCTCTCGTCATGGAGACGGTGGTTCTCTCTTTGTTTATCCTCATGTGTCCCTACGGGCCATATCTATGACATCTCGTGTCTATTGTGCCTATCGCCTTGTCCGTATCTAGATTTCGGACCCTAACCCCGATCTCTCTCGGCCCCCGTCATATCCTCATTGATCCCTATCATGAAGGTATAATTGCGGGCTGCGCCCTACATTTATCGACTATTGTTGGTGCTATGGCGTGAACCGGTCATCTCTCCTTAGATTGGAATTGAGTGTCCCGTGATCATCCCTACGATCCCTAGCTCGTCTATCATCCCTCCGACCTCTATCCATACTTTGCAACTAGTTAACTTGAACTAAAAGAAAACAAGTTCTAACTAATAACTAAATGAATAACTCGGATAACTAATAAACACTATATTGAATACAATGATTAGCACACACACCGAAGAGCATTGGCGTGGCAACGGACGCTAGCGGGGCGCGAGACCCAGTTAATGATAGCAACTTATAGAAGCCCCATAGTGCGCTATTGACAGATGAAAACCCAATTTAAAGGACTAATTTGGAAATTTGACCTATACACTTAGTCAAAAACACTTATTAACTTACTAAACGCATAAATTAGACTTCAGGGGACTAAGGGGACCGTAGCTCAGGTATCGGGGAGTCAAGCGAGGTCGGATTCGAGAGTTTGGGAACTTGGAGTGCATATTGAGGTGCGTAAAACCCATTGAAATGCTTAAAAGAATTCATGGTGTGGCGACCTCGCGCCCCAAGGCCGCCCCGGGGTGTCATCATGTCGTGTGCTCCTTGCTCGGTAGGCCCAGCTACACGTGCTTGGTACCTACCCGTCTATCTCATGTCTTGATAATCGTGTCCATGTGTGTATTACTAATTTAGTTAATCCATTATTCATTATTTTCTTGAGTATTTCCTTAAGTTCAACTATTTTAACTTATTCAAGTCCTAGTCGTGCTAGTGGTTCGTGTCTTACACATAAACAATAGATCAGCGGAAGCCTTAAAGTAAACATAAACATGTCTTTTCATTAACTCTTAAGTTTTGTAAAGCATTAGTCATATTGTGGAAAACTCGAATAGAGTACACTGGAAATCAGTGATGAAAGTAAACATATACAAGTACAAGTGTCTCAAAAGTCCCCCATAAACCCAAAATATAAAACAAACTATCAAAATAAACACCTACGAGTAGTGTGTCGAATAGCGGGCGAGCTCAGATATAGTCGCCAAGAATCCCCTTACCATTACTCATAGAAGTATCTCGTACTCACCATCACAACAAAACAGATGACGAGTCCAGTAAGTAAAATCCTAAGGAAATTCACTGAACATTCATTTGATAAAGTAAAGGAAATTCAATAAATACTGTTAAATAAGCATGCGAAATGTAAACATGCAACTGTAAATAGATCATCGCTAACATTGAAGAGCAAACGTATGTGCCCATCCCGGTTAGACTAGACCATACTTTAGATAACCTCCCTAGGATCCCACCAGTGGTCGCACCCAACTGTCTCAATACCTGGTCCTCTCGGTGGCCAGCATAGACCCATGACGCACCGACACAAGTACCGACAAAGTAGCTCAAGTCGTTATTCACCGAGGACTCCTGATACACATGCTATGGTCTAGCGTGCCATAGACACACAACGGAATACCCGGTAGGAGTAAACTCAACCAACCGTTCAAATAGTGACCCAGATATAGATAACTGAAGTAAATTAGGGATAGAACACGAATACATTGAACAGGATAGAGTAAAACATAAATGAAAGCAAGTAATTACTCAAGTGACATTCCATCGGGTTTTACAAACCTCAAACATGCTCTCCAATTTCCCCGGACTCCCGAATCTGATCCAACTACCTCCCTAATACCGAGCTACGGTTCCTTAAGTCCCTGAAGTCCAATTTTTATAAGTTTAAATTGGTTACAAATGTTTAAATATGTATTAAGTCGAAAATCCCAAAATCAGTCCTTTAAATTCAGTTTTCATCTTTCATTAGCGCGCTAGGTATGATTAGCGCGCTAGGGAATCGATCCAAATACGCCTACCGTTCTTCATTCTGTCGTCCATACCCCTATTGGCTAACCAAACCTTACAAATCCCCTTCTCTATTTAATATAAACTCCAAAACATCATTCAAATCAATCAGAACAACATTAATTAGATTACAACTATCAAATCCATGCATTCACTAGTCTTTCCAATTTTCATCAAAACCCAAATTCAATAAAAACCAATTTGTAATTCTCAATGGAAATTATAATTATAATTGTAATTCATCAAATTTTATCCAATAGCAGTGACCTAATGGCTCAAATTCGATTTTTTACAAAAAACCAGATTTTAGCTCATTTGCATATGTAGGAGATGGAGAAGTTGATTACTTGTATTTGATTTTCAAGTTTGAACCCAAAATTGTTGATTTCCAGCTATACATCACCTTTTCTACTCTTTGATTTTCCAAAATTGAAAGTGGTTTTGATTGCATGTGTTGATCAAATCATTTATATATATTAAGGTGGGATTGATTCCTAGCCATTGATCTCCATGTATTTACGTATCCTGAGTTTCATCTCATGGCCTACAACTTCTAATTATCCCACTAACTCCCTCCTAGTGACACCAAATTGCAACTCACTTTGTTTTAGATGTGCTAATACTATCTCTAGATCAATCTTATGGTTTCAAATTAATTAACCAAACTATAGGTCTTTCTTATATGATCTAATTAAATTAGCATAGGCCCATTATAATACATAAGGTTAGTGTTTTTATTCACCAAAATTGAAAAATTTGTGATCATACTAACCCTCGATTACCCTAAGATCGATGCCCCGCGTCTCTACACATTTTGAGGTAACTCCATAACCTATTATACTAATTTAATCAACTTATTCTATGGTTACTCTACCCATTTTATTTGATCAACTAGTCATCTTAACGTGAATTAGTCGAGTTTCCTAGTGTACCCGTAGTTCGCCTACCCGATACCTGCGTTGACATGCATTACAAAACGAATACCCATCACACTAACTCGCTCGATAGCAATGTATACACATGCGATGTTACAATAATATAATGTTTTAAACATCACACCTAAGCAACCATCATTCAAAAATAATATATTCCCTCGGTTATCGTGTCCGAGTCAACCGGGTTTTCCCACGTAACGCCTGAATTATGACTGTTAATCCCCGAGATTAACATTAATCCTAGTTTAATTAATTTGGGTCGTTACACATGGCGTTGGTTTTATCAATTATCAACTTACCTATATGGTTGCTCGTAGACACACATGGGTTTTCACTCTTAAGTTTCGGTTGCATTAAATATTGGTTGTGGCTAAATCTTTTGCACGTGGTTTGCTAGTCCCAATGCTCGTGTTGATGGTAGTAGAATGTATCTACGACTGTCGAGAGAGATTTAAGGAGTACTCTTGACTTGAAATAGCTTATTGAGGGTTCACTCATTAACCGTAGTTGGGGTTTAGTTACTGTAAGCATGAAGTATATGCACGGTTCTTGTCATGTTTTATCGATTGGTTTAAGTCGGGATTTCCTCATACTATTCGACTATTTATTTATTTATTGCTTTATTTCGAACATGTTTAACTATATGTGTCTTGTTAATATTTCTTCTTTGTTTTTTTGCTTGTTTGACTCTTACATTCAAGTGAGTATGACTTTCTGTTACCAAATGCATTACTTACATGTCTTGTACTTTTATCTATTTTATTCATAAATAATGTGTGGACTTCTCTTGGGATTTTACTCATTGGACTCGTCACTGTATATGTTGGGTGACCAAGTGCAGATCCTTCAACGAGCAAGGGCAAGGAGGTGTTGGGTGACTACATTTAAGATTGTTTTGACGCTAGCTCGTGTTTGACATACAACATGTATATATTTATATTTTGATTGGTTTTGGGGACTGTAGAACACTGAATACATGTATATAGGTTTTTGTTGTACTTATTTGCCTTTGATGTATATATGGTGTCCTTTTGTCGGGTTTTCCACTACTCAGAATTGTTATAATATGCATAAATCACTTATATTTAAATACTTCCATTGTAAGATAATCACATAACCTGATAGATTAACTAACTGGCAAGTTAAATTACAAATAATTTACTAAGCATTGGTCTTGCTTGCCTTATTGTTCTTGACATTTTCATAAAATTTCTCACAACACAACACTCATAACACGGGTATTCAAATCACCCAAAATTAGAATTTTCAATCACAAGGGTCATTCACATTCCAAATAATACAAAAGACACATACTAGTTCACCATAAGTTACATTGATGCTCTAAATCTACACAACTTGAAATTCCTATCCAACAACCTCATATCTACAATTCATGCAATTTCATCAAAATTTTCTAAAATTTCAAAGCATAACTAATGAAATTGTAAATTTACCTCCATGCCGAACTACTTTTCGGTGTAGATTTTTTCTCCAAGCCTCTATTAACCCAAGCTTTCTTACTTTGCTCACAAACTAGAACCCAAGTGCTCACTTTAATCTCTTCTTCAAATTAATGCCCTATCTTTCCTCCTTGTGCAAATCTATAATGTACTCTCTCTTTTCACTCGAAATCACTAGGAATACTCTTTTCTCTCTTAAAATTGATCAACCTTGGGTTCTAGAGGGATGTATGCTTGGTTGGTAGTGTATGTAATTGGTTTCAAGTGTGCAAGATGCGGGTGAAAAGGGTTTAAAATCGCTATCTCGATGTTGGCGCTATCACTTATAGGGCACGATGTCGTCACTGCATCGTGACAATGTCGAGATTGCGGCAAGCTTCTCTTACTCACAGCTCCATGCCCTGCTGGCGCCATCCCTTATGCCCATCGTTTCGTGTGTACACACACGGCATCAACTTGTTTGTCTCCATAATTTTGCATATTTTCGTTAACTCCCTATTAGCCTTCTCTCGACTTTGTGTATTACTACACAAGGACTCGTGACAGCATGAAATACCATGTATATATAAAAACTTCATAGAAACTTACCTGTAATTTGTCAAAATACCTTACTTTTACTACTTTAATCCTTTGCTCTTTTACGCTCTTTACTGAGTTAGTCGAGACTTTTTCGTTCCGATGAATCGTCACCCGACAAATGGTATGGCAGCCCCATGCCTTGAGGCCGCCCCGGGGTGTCGTCTCTCCATGCACTTCTTGCTTGACGAGTCCAGCTAAACGTGTCCGCCACCTGCCTGTCCACCTTATGTCTCGATTATCATGTCCATGTGTGTGTTATCCATGTCGTTAGTTAATAGTTTCATATTTTCTTGAGTTATTTCCTTAAGTATTTAAAATTCATTAAGTTCAATTATTTGAAGTTTATTTGAGTCCTAGCAATGCTAGTGGGTTTGTATTTTACAAGTTAACCTTAAGTCAAATAAAGTATTAGATTAAGCCTTAATTGATACAAATAAAGTATTAGATTAACATGATAAGCATTACTCATAAGAGCAAGTTCTACTAAAGAAAACCCAAAAAAGTACTCACGTATATAGGCGACAAGTACCATAAACAAATATTAAAATATTCTTAAGTAAACATCTGCGACACGTGTACTAAAGGCAAGCTCGAGTTTCCATTCACCGAGGGTCGTGTCACACGTGCTACAATCTATCTTATCATGAACATATAACAGAAAATGATCAATTTGATTAAAATCACTAAATTCCCATAGATTCACTAGTTTTCTCAAATTCATCAAAACCCCAATTCATGCAAAACCAGTTGTAAATCCTCAATAGAAATGATCATTATATATGTAATTCATCAAATTTTCATCCAAAACCAATGATCTAACCCTCAAAATCGAATTTCACTAAAAACTCACCAATTTGGGTTCATTTGATAGAGTAGAAGATGAAAATGAAGATTATCTAGGTTTAGTCACTTGAATTGCCCTCCAAAGTGTTCAATCTCCAACTTGAATCTCCTATGAAACTCTGGTTCATCAGATTTGTATGAGAGTTTTAAGTTAGTGGAGATAAAATTCCCATTCACTTAGTGTATATATATATATATATGTTTGTCTTGATCAAGTGTGATATGCGCATCCCGAGGATTATCTTGTGGTCTCTATTCATGCTATCACACACTACTTAATGACTATAATAGCACACTACTATCCTAGGTTTACTCACTAGGATCATCTAGATATCCATCTAAGGTTCACATTATTTAGCTCAAACTATAGGCTTATCATTATTTCATTTAAATTACTTTACATTAAGCCTTATTAAACCATATGGTAAGTGTTCCCATTTATCAAAATTTAACCAACTAATGGTCCCACTAACCTTTGGTTACCCGATACTCAGTGCCCCACGTTTCAACACGCATCCCAAGGCACACCATAACCTATTGTTCTAATTCATTTGACTTTGCTATGGTTACATTACCCATTTTATTCGATTATTTAGTCATATTAACATGAATTACTTGAGTTCCCTAGTGTACATATAATTCGCCTACTCGATACCCGTGTTTGCACGCATTTCGAGGCGACTACCCGTCACACAATCTCGCACGTTATAACCATACAACATACACGCATGCCCTGTATTAGTAAATAAACTCATAAAATGCATCGCAAATAAGCAATTCAACACATAATTTAATGAGTGTACCTTGGTCGACGTATGTCCTAGCCTACCCGGGACGTCCATGTGGATCTGAGTTGGCGTCTATGTCTGAAATCACGAAATAAATAAGGGCGTTAATAAAATGAGCCGTTACAACTCTTCCCAACTAAGGGAGCTTTCATCCTAAAACTTAAATATAAACTAAACGTCGTATCATGAAATAACTGAGGATAACGCTCCCGCATAGTCGATTCGAGCTCCCAGGTGAGTCCCTATGTCCCGCGATGCTGCCAACGAACTAGAACCTTAGAGAACTCCCTGTTCCTGAGCATCAGAACCCTGTGATCAAGAATTTCTATCGGCCGCTCCTCGTAAGTCGTGTCAAGCTTAACCTCAATCTGTCCCAAGTGAACCATCGGTCTTGGCCTTGACCTAGCCAGTCTAAATATAGAGATGTTAAATGTTAGATGAATCCTAGCTAACTCAGTAGGTAACTCTAACCAATACGCGAAACTGCTAAACCGTGCTGCGATCCTAAACGGTCCAAAAAAACCTCGGTGCCAGTTTCCCTTTAATCCCAAATCTCTGTTGACCCTTCCAACGGCAAACCTTCAGGTATACCGTATCGCGCTCCTCATAGCTCAGACCCTCGTGATACCTATCTGCGTATTTCTTTTGTCATCATGTGCGACTTGTAGTCTCTATCGAATATGTATGATCTTCTCTATGTGATCAACAACTATCTTAGGCCAACGGTCATCGTATCTTTCAAGACGCCCTACATGCGGGTGATCTACATGACCTCTCATACATACGCGCTCAAATGGTAACATTTCGATACTTGCATGATAGATGTTGTTATAAGCAAACTTACACAAAGGTAGATAATTTTCCCATGAACCCCCAAACTGCAATATATAAGCCCTGAGTATATCCTCAAGAATATGCATCAACTACTCTGACTGTCCATCATTGTGAGGATGGTAAGCCGTACTAAACTACAACCTGGTTCCAAATTGCTCCTAGATAGCCTCCCAGAGTCTCGAAGTCAACTTGAGATCTCTGTCTGATATAATAGAGACTGGCACCCCATGCAATATAATAATCTCCAACTCAAACAATATGTTCAACTGTGGGAACGTGTATTTCATAGAAACTGGAATGAAGTGAGACGATCTCATCAGCATATCAATCACAACCCAAACTGCATCGTGACGCCTTAATGTCTGTGGTAGTCCACTAATGAAATCCATAGTGATATGTTCCCATTTCTACTGGGGAATAGCCAACGGCTGTAATAATCCACCACGACTCTTGTGCTCAACCTTCACCTGCTGGCAAATATAACAACTCCTGACATATGCTACCACGTCAGCCTTCATCCATGGTCACCAAAATAATTGCCTCAAGTCATGATACATCTTGGTTTGACCAGGATGAACTGTGTAGCGAGACCGGTGTGCATCCTCCAGAAACACGTCCCATATCTCCTGATCCGCAGGTATCCACAACAGCCTTCGGTGTCTCAAACACTGATCCATCATCTCTACCCAAACAATACACTTGAGATCCCGAACCGACCACTGAACCCGCTCAATCGATACGATCATAATTCTCATCTGACAACAAATGTGCTGCTCAGCCGTAGTAGATACCTCTTTCATGCACATAAATGACTATCCCTGTAATAAGCCATGCTCGTATGTGATGTGTCGCAAAACTATATGACTGTCAATCAATCTTTTGCTCAACGCATCAACGACTACGTCCGCTTTCCGAAGATGATACTCAATAGCTCAAGCCATCTCTTCTGATGCATGTTCCGATCTCTTTGAGTAAAGATATAATGTAGACTCTGGTGATATGTGTATAACATGAACCTTTATCCGTAAAGATAGTGCCTCAAGGCCTTTAGTGCAAAAATGACTACTGCAAGCTCCAAGTCGTGCACTGGATAATTCTCCTCATGGGGTCTCAAGCGTCTGGAAAGACATGCAACTGGTCTACCTCCCGCATCAACATGCATCCAAGACTAATGGCTGACGCATATGTGTAAACTAAAAAAGTCTTGCCTGGCTCTAGCAATGTCAACACTGGTGCAGAAGTCAATCTCATTTTCAGCTCACGAAAGCCAGCTCACTCTCCTCTGACCAATCACGTCTAACATCCTTCTTGGTCTGTCTCGTCATCGGTGTTGTAATTGAGGAGAATTCTTGTACAAACCGCGGATAGTATCTCATCAGTCCTAGAAAATTCTGAATATCGGCAATAGACTATGGTGTCATTCGGTCAATGATAGCCTGAATCTTCTCTAAATCCATAGAGATACCCTGATCAATGATATATCCTAAAAATCTTACTGCACTCAGCCAGAAGTCACACTTATTGAACTTGGCGTATAATCTATGCTCTGAGATGTCTCTCGTGATCCTCATGAGTCCTGCTATAAGTCAAAATATCTTCGATGAAAACTCTGACAAATCTATCCAAATATGGTTTCAAGACCCTGTGCATCAAATTCGTGAAGATCGCTAGGGCATTAGTCAGCCTGAATGGCATGATTGTGAACTCGAACAACCCGTATCTCGTGCTAAAATTAGTCTTCTGGATGTCCTCCTCTCGAATCCTCAACTGATGATAACCTGAACGAAAGTCAATCTTTGAGAAGAATTTGACGTCTGCCAACTGGTTGAACATATCTTTTATGCTTGGAAGTGGGTAACGGTTCCTAACTGTCACCTGCTTCAGCTTCTTGTAATCTATTTACATCCTCATCGAACCATTCTTCTTCTTCACAAACAACACTTTGGAGCTCCCCATGATGACATACTTGGGGTGGATGAAAATATTCTTCAATAAATCATCATGTTGTCGCCTAACCTCCTTCTACTCGATGGTGACATCTTGTAATGTCTCGTTGGCGATCGGCTGCGTCCCTAGTATTAACTCAATGATAAACTTAATCACTCGTGGCTGTGGCAATCTTGGTAGATCATCCGATTATACATTGATAAAATCTCTAACTACAGGAACATCCTCAATCCTGACTCAATCTGAACCTTTGGCTCGACTACCGCTGCAAATGTCTCAATCTCCCGCGTTATAGCTAGTCGGCCCTTAGTGATAGGTAAATTGGTCACGGATCCAACTAATGAGAACTATAGTATCCCAGGAATGCTAAAATCTACCCTTTTACCAAAACAATCTATCCGTGCATGATAGGGTGACAACTAATCCATCCTGAAAAGTGCGTCAAATTCTAGGTACTCTTACACTTGGAGATCTGCCAGTATCTAATGTCCCTCAACCTCTATCATCACGTCTCTACATATCCAGTTAGGGTATATTTTATCCCTAGTGGTCGTACTTAGAATAAGGTGTGTGTCTAGTGTTTGTGCAACTAATCCTAACTTTCCAACAATCTGCCCAGTAATAAATGATAATGTACTACTAGAATCAAACATAGCATGCATAGGTCTACCAAAAATATGTGACGTGCCCTCGACGAATTGTCTGGTCGCTCTGCTGTTCGGTTGCGCTACAGCATGGGCCCTCTCTCTGCCCTACTCTGGCTCTCGTCATGGAGACGGTGGTTCTCTCTCTTTATCCTCATGTGTCCTACGGGCCATATCTATGACATCTCGTGTCTATTGTGCCTATCGCTTGTCCGTATCTAGATTTCGGACCCTAACCCCGATCTCTCTCGCCCCGTCATATCCTCATTGATCCCTATCATGTAGGTACAATTGCGGCTGCGGCCTACATTTATCGACTAGTGTTGGTGCTACGGTGTGAACCGGTCATCTCTCCTTAGATTGGAATTGAGTGTCCCGGTGATCATCCCTATGATCCCTGGCTCGTCTATCATCCCTCCGACCTATATCCAGATGATCCCTCTGTCTCTTTGGCCTCCGATCCAATTGAGAAATATGTCTAGTCTCGTACCATTGTCCCAGTCATACGTCTACCATCTCTCTGCATCAAGTAGGTCTCAGACGTCAACGCTCGGTTATATGTCCTGCAGAGTGGGTACCCTAGATGATACCACTACCGCAACAATCCTATCATCAACTCCTTGAGTGAAGTAGTATATATGTAGCTGCTCTGTCCCCACTACATTTATAGAAAACTGAAGTATGTATCAGAATCGCTCAATATAATGCATTAGTGTCCGGTTACCCTTTCTTAAGGTCAGAAACTCATTTCTCAATCTCAATATGACCTCTATGGGTATATACTGGTCGTAGAACAACTCTCTGAACTCAACCCATGAAGTCGGCTCTGGGTGGGTTTCCTTATATGTAGATCGCAAAAGTGTTGCGTGGCCTCTGAAGCATGCTCTCGATAATCGTGCCTGAACGCTCGCATCGTTCCTCATCATCTTATAAAATCGTTGATGGGACACAATCCACCTCCTTGCTGCCTTAGGGTCACCACCTCTATTGAAGAAGCCTGGTTGGAACTTCAGGAACTCTCTTAACATTTTCGCCTCTAGGGCTAAAACAAGTCCTGATGTAGTTGCGGTAACAATGGAAGTGGTTAACTGCTTTGTAGTCGAAGGTGGAGGTGTAAGAGTCGGTGTCTCCAATCGAAAAATATTGTTGTAGCACTCTCTCCTTGTGTCTCCATCGCTACTCTCTCAACTGGTGTTTGGGGATCAACCAGGGCGACGGCTGTCCCCGAGCGTACTGTAACCACCCCTGACGAGGTGCCGTGACCACGACTGTAGCAAGTGTCGTAAGTGCTTTGGCTCGATCCCGTAGTAATCTTAGTAACTCAGTCATGTGATTCTCCTGGGTCGAAAGTTGATCCTCTACACTTGCCGTAATCGAGGTATCTCTAGCTGCATCGTTAATCTGTCCAGTCTCATAATGCGTAGTCGACTGTCCGTCCATGATCTGTAGTGAGAAGCATGCTCCAGATCAGCCTTGGTATATACGTATATCATATATATATATAACAAAATATAACACGTATATAAACTTTAACTCTAATCGCCTCATATCACTTCCCAACTAAAGTTCTAAGGCAATATCATCAGGTTTCCACATCTAAAGTTTGTTTATTAAATTTTATGCTCTTTCATTTAAATTCCCAAGTTTCTAGAACTCTTCTCTGATACCAACTGTGGCAGCTCCATGCCCCAAGGTCGCCCCGAGGTGTCGTTTCTCTATGCGCTCCTCGCCCGGTGGGCCCAGTTACACGTGTCTGACACCTACCCGTCCACCTCGTGTCTCTATTATCGTGTCCATGTGTGTGTTATCCATGTAGTTATTTAAAAGTTTCATAATTTCTTGAGTTATTTCCTTAAGTATTTAAAGTTCCTTAAGTTCAATTATTTGTAGTTTATTCGAATCCTAGCCGTGCTAGTGGATTGTATTTTACAAGTTAACAATGATCAGAGAAAGCCTTAATTGATGTAAATAAAGTATTAAATTAGCATGAAAAGAATCATTCATAAGAGCACGTCCAACTGTGGAAACCCAGAAGAGTACTCTATATATAGGCGAAAGTACCATAAACAATGTATATATACGTGTACAGTGTCACTCCAGTCTCCTAATACCCAAAATAATACAAAATATTAAAATATGCACGTACTAGTAGGTCCTCGACGGCGTACAATCAGATGTAATCGCCTAGGATCCCCTTCCCCTTATTGGTAGAAGGGTCTGCACTCAATCATCATAAAAAAATAGATGACGAGTCCAGTGAGTAAAATCCCAAGGAACCCCTCTGAGCATTTGCATAATAAAGTAAGGAAATACGAGAAATACTGTTAAGTAAACATGCGGAATGTAAAGGCAAGCAACTGTAATTGGTCCATCGCATGAATAATCAACATATAAGATAAACAAATATGTGTGCTCGCTCCAGATAAACTAGACTGCACTTCGGGTCACTAGGATCCCTCCAGTGGATTCACCCAACTGGCCCAATACCTGGTCCTTCATGGTGCTAGCAAAATCCGCTGAGTCACCGACATGTGCACCAAAGGCAAGCTCGAGTTGCCATTTACTGAGGGCATGGTCACACGTGCTACAATCTAGCACATCATGAACACAAAACAGAGAATCAAGGGGAAGTAAACTCAATCCATGTCCAAGTAACGAAATGGAATAGTAGAAACAATAGGAAATGATAAATACGAAATTTAAAACAAAATCAACTACTCGGAGTTCTTGAATTTGGTTTTACAAACCTCAAACTGCTCTCCGACCTCCTCGGACTCTTGTATCCGACCCAATAAGCTCCCTGACACCGAGCTACGATCCATTAAGTCACTGAAGTCCAATTTGATAAGTTTGTTGTTTACAAGTGTTTAGATATGTATTAAGTTGAAAATCACAAAAACAACCCTTAATGTTCAGGTTTCATCCGTCATTAGTGCGCTAATGGGTCTACCTAGCGTGCTAAGTGGAGTTAGTGCACTGGGGAATCGATTTAGCGCGCTACTGTTCTTCATTTTGAAAAACAGTTGAGAGCCCAGAATGATTAGCACGCTTACCAACCTAGTTAGCACGCTAATTGCCCTCTATGACAGAATTCTCAAGTCGAGAATTCTATCCTTCCCATCCCAATTAGCTAACCTAACTTGGTTCACACACTCTTCATTCAATAGTGACTCTAAAACATCATTCAAAACAATCTCAATACATCAAATAGACCAAAATTCTCAAATCCCATGAATGTACTAGTTTTTCCCAAATTCTCAAAAATAACAATTCATGCAAAACCAGTGACAAATTCTTAATGGAAATGGCCATTCTATTTATAATTCATCAAGCTTTCATAAAAAACCACGGATCTAAACCTCAAAATCGAATTTCGCCAAAAACACATAAAACTGGGTTCATTTGATAGAGTACAAGATGAAAATGAAGATTACTTAGGTTTAGTCACTTGAATTGTTCTCTGAAGTGTTCAATCTCCAGCTTGAATTTCCTATGAAACTCTGGTTCATCAGATTTGCATGAGAGTTTTAAGTTAGTGGAGATAAAATCCCCACTCACGTAGTATATATATTTGTCTTGATGAAGTGTGATATGCGTATCCCGAGAATTATCTTGTGGTCTCTATTCATGTTGTCACACACTACTTAATGACTCCATTAGCCCACCACTATCTTAGGTTTACTCACTAGGATCATCTAGATATCCATCTAAGTTCCTCATTATTTAGTTCAAAATATAGCATTATCATTATTTGATTTAAATTACTTTACATTAAGCCTTATTAAACTATATGGTTAATGTTTCCATTTATCAAAATTTAACCAACTTATGGTCCCACTAACCTCTGGCTACCCGATACCCAGTGCCCCGCATTCCGACACGCATTCCAAGGCATGCCATAGCCTATTGTTCTAATTCATTTGACTTAGCTATGGTTACATTACCCAATTTATTTGATTACTTAGTAATATTAACTTGAATTAGTCGAGTTCCCTAGTATACCTATAATTCACCTCCCAATACCCGCGTTGACATGCATTTCGAGGCGACTACCCGTTACAAAACCTCGCACGATATAACCATACACCTTACACACATGCGATGTGTTAACAAATAAATTCATAAAATGCATCACAAATAAGCAATTCAACATACAATTTAACTAGTGTACCTTGGTCGTAGTGTATCCAAGCCTACCCGCGGCGTCCACTTGGATCTGAACTGGCGTCAAAGTTTGAAATTACAAAATAAATAATAGAGTTAATAAAATGGGTTATTACAATTCTCATATTTGCTTCTCAACTAGGATTCGAAGTCAGGATCTTCGGGTTTCCACATCTAAGGTTTATTTATGAAGTTTTATTCTCTTTTCTTTAAACTACTCCCGAGGCTCCCCCGAACCTCCCTCTGATACCAAACTATGAAAGCCCCAAATCTCGTGGTAACCCTGGGACCCGCCATGTCGCATTCCATGTCACCAAGCCCTGCCACATCATGGCCCGCTTATCCTTGACGTCCTGTGACCTAACTGGTTGCTTTAACTTTTCCATTTAACCCTAACTTAGCTAATTAATCTCCATATAAATATTAATGATTTAATTAGCCAATTAATCAATTTATCGAGTTATATTACAATTTCATAGCAGAAGTCTTAAATAGAGTAAGTTATGTAGTATTTAACAATCCTAAGTAGTGGAAAACCCAGCACAAAGATACCATGTATACATATCAAGGCAAGATAAGTACAACAAAAGATCCATATACATGTATTCAGTGTTCTTTAGTCCCCAAAACCCAACGAAAAGTAAATACGTACATATTGTAGTCACACATGAGCTGGCGTCACTATCTCAGAGGTAGTCGCCCAACACCTCCTTGCCCTTGCCCTTACTCGTCAAAGGATCTGCACTCGGTCACCCAACAAATATAGTGAAGAGTTTAGTGAGTAAAATCCCAAGAGAAGTCCACATAATATTCATGAAATAAAACTGATAAACTACGAGACATGTAAATATAATACTTGGCAACAGTATGTCATATTCCCATTAATGTAGGCAGCATACGACAAGCAAAAACAGTAGCAAAAAATAAACAACGCATACCAACTAAACATGCTCGGAAATAAAGCATTAATAAGTATACAACCGTATAATCACGAGAAGACCCTGACCTAAACTAGCTTGTAATCGATAAAACAGGAATTGAACCACGTATATAATTATAGGCTTACAGTAACTAAATCCCAAATTCGGTAAACGGCGTAATCCCTTCCTGACGATGCTACACATTACGACCACCCTAGTGCCTTTTGACGATCGCAAGTATATCCTACTCCCGTCGACACGAGCACTATCACAAGTAACTCGCGCAAGTGATTTAGTCACAACCAATATATACGCCAATCGAGATAAGAGTAGAAAACCCATGTGTGCCCACCAACAGTCACACATGTAACCCGATATCGATAAAACAAAACCATAAATTTTGATAAGCATTCCAATGGGTTTACGCACCTCGATACGAGCTCCGACTTCCCCGGACTTTCGAATCCAACCCAACTAGCTCCTCGATACTCCAGCTACTGTCCCCTAAGTCCTTAAGGTTCAACGTTTACATATTTAGTATGTTTATAGGTGTTTAGGTATGTATTAAGTCAAAAATCCCAAAAATAGCCCTTTAAATTCAATTTTCATCTATTGGGATTTTACTCACTGGACTCGTCACTGTATTTGTTCGGTGACTGAGTGCAGATCCTTCGACGAGTAAGGGCAAGGGCAAGGAGGTGTTGGGCGACTACCTCTGAGATAGTGATGCCAGCTCGCGTGTGACTAAAATATGTATGCATTTACTTTTCGTTGCGTTTTAAGGACTGTAGAACACTTAATACATGTATATGGATATTTTGCTATACTTATTTCACCTCGATATATATGCATGGTATCTTTTTAGCGCGCTAATTTCCCTTTATGACAGAATTCTCAAGTCGAGAATTTTGTCATTCTCACCCTAATTAGCTAACCTAACTTGGTTTACACACCCTCCATTCAATAGTGACTCTAAAACACATTCAAAACAATCTCAAAACATCGATTTGATCAAAATCACTAAATTCCCATGGATTCACTAGTTTTCTCAAATTCATCAAAACCCCAATTCATGCAAAAATAGTAAATCCTTAATAGAAATGATCATTATATATGTAATTCATCAAGTATTTATCCAAAACCAGGGATCTAACACTCAAAACCGAATTTCACGAAAAACACATAAAGTTGGGTTCATTTGATAGAGTAGAAGATGAAAATTAAGATTATCTAGGTTTAGTCACTTGAGTTGTCCTCCAAAGTGTTCAATCTCCAGATTGAATCTCCAATGACACTCTGGTTCATCAGATTTGCATGAGAGTTTTGAGTTAGTGGAGGTAAAATTCCAACTCACTTAAGTATATATATGTTTGTCTTGATCAAGTGTATTATGCATATCCAGAGGATTATCTTGTGGTATTTATTCATGCTGTCACACACTACTTAATTACTTCAATAGCACACTACTATCCAAGGTTTACTCACTAGGATCATCTAGATATCCATCTAAGGTCTACATTATTTAGTTCAAACTATAGGCTTATCATTATTTGATTTAAAGTACTTTACATTAAGCCTTATTAAACCATATGGTTAGTGTTTCCATTTATCAAAATTTAACCAACTTATGGTCCCACTAACCTTCGGCTACTCGGTACCCGGTGCCTCGCGTTCTGACAAGCATTCCAAGGCACGCCATCACCAATTGTTCCAATTCATTTGAATTAGTTATGGTTATATCACCTATTTTATTTGATTACATAGTCATATTAACATGAATTAGTCGAGTTCCCTAGTGTACCCGTAATTCACCTACTAGATACCCGCGTTGACACCCATTTCGAGGCGACTACCCGTCACGCAATCTCACACGTTATAACTATACAACATACACACATGCGATGTATTAGCAAATAAATTTGTAAAATGCATCGCAAATAAGCAATTCAACACACAATTTAACTAGTGTACCTAGGTCGATAGGTGTCTTAGCCTATCCGCGGCGTCCACGTGGATCTAAGCTAGCGTCCATGTTTGAAATTACAAAATGAATAACAGTGTTAATAAAACGGGCCATTAGAAATGGTCTCTCCTGCACAATTAGCACAAACTTTCAAAAGTTAGACAGCTAAAACGTTAGGATTGTACTACTAAACTAACTAAATAACTACTTGTCTAAATTTTTTAATAAAAAGCATGGGCTTCCTCCCAGTTGTGCTTAGTTTAACATCATTAGCCCGACACCTTGTCGCTCGTTTAGCCCAAGTCTAAATCGAGATACTCATTTTATAGGTCGTAGATAATGATAAGTCTCCCATTCGGATGTACTTCTTGCCCTTAAACAAAAAAAAAATCTTCTCGGCATCATCTTCCTCCTCGATACTTATTGTGATTATTTTGGTCCACATAAGTATCATGACACATCATCCTCTATATCATGATCCATAATCTCAAAATCGATGATAAATGTGAATCTACCCACTTTCACATTCACATTCAAGACTCTCTCATTTGTTGGTACCAAGTTACCATCAACTACTTGCAAAATGTCGTATCGGGACAATTGATCTTCAAATTGGCTTGTAACATGTCCTTTACTGGCATAACATTGACTGAGGCTCCCGTATCACACAAGATTTTTCTAAATCGGTGCCCATCAATGCTCAATGGTACGCATATATCTCCAAGATCTTTCCTCTTGATTGGTTGAAATCTCTGTGTGAACTTGAATTTTGGTTTCGGCTTCTTTGAAATGACCTAGATACAAATTCCTTTCGGTGCTTCTTCGAAAATTCTTCATCTTGTTTCTTAGCTTTCTATTGTATCTTCCCCTTCTTGTTATTCTTCAAGGCATTGATCCTTTGTTGGTTAAATCCTACGAGCTTATCTTGCTTCACTTCCATTTCGTTCTCATGCACCACTTCATACTTTCTCATTGTCAAAGTGTTGACTCTTTCTGGCTTGTATAACACTTGCTCTTGCATTGGCTCATTCATTGCTGTAATTCTCATCATGTGAATAAAACTAACATTCTCCTTGAGACTTGTGATGGTGTTACTCGAAAACTGCACTTCCTTTTTTTATTCAAAGCAATGGCTAGCTAAACAATCTGTCTTTCCAGGTTCTTGATGGATTTTGATCTCTCATCACCCATTCTCTTCATATCTTGCTTCACATTTTCCATCTCTTTCTCATGCTTCTCATGGCATTCCCTATTATTGATGTCAATGGCGTGCAAGAATTTCTCAATTGACTTCAATTAAGTCATTTCTTCGTTTTGCCCTAGCTTCCCTTATTAGACTTGTTAATCAAAGACTGAAGATAGCTTCAGTGCATTATCAAGACTTCCATATGAGAATTTGGGGTTTTTGTTGTGTCATGATCGCTGTTTTCGAATCAATCTCATATACGCTTGTTGGTTTCCTCACTATAGAATGAGTGCAGGTTGTAGAGTTTTGAGACATAAGATTTAGAAGATCTAATGTTCCATCCTTATCCTTGTTTAATAGAGAACCACCTGCTATGAAATCTACTAGTGTTCTGGTTCTGTGATTCATCTCATAGTAGAAAATTTATGGTCTTGCCCATTTCACGTATCCATGTCCTAGGCATCTCCTCAGCATCTCTTTGAATCTTTTCCAAGCCTCACCAAGAGACTCAACATCTTCTTGCTTGAATTGATTGATTTCTAGTTTCCTTTTGCTGACCTTCACTAGGGGAAAGAATATTTCTAGAAATCTTTCATTATTTTCCTCCCATAATGTTATACTCCCTGTGCTCAGTCCTTGGAACTAGGATTTGGCTTTTCCACCTAATGAGAATGGGAAAAGTCTCATCCTTATCACCTCCTTTGTAACTCCAATAATGCGCACGGTGTCGCACTTCGCCAAGAAATTCTCTACGTGGGCAATTAGATCTTCATTTGCTAGCCCATTGAAGAAGCTATTTTGCACCATGTTTATTAGAGACGGTCTCAGTTCAAACTTGATGGTGTTGGCTGGAAGCCTCATGACTCTATTATAAGTCTCTTAAACTTTTGGCTTGAAGTAGTCACAAAAAGATATATGTCCTTGCACTCTATCCAACACTACCATATCACCTTCAGGTTGGCTATTCCCTCGGCCATGTTGTTGGTTCCGTGCTTGACCCTCCGTTATCTTGATTCCTTTTTTTTCTTTGTTTTGTTCGTTCTGTCAATCTCAGGGGTAGGCACTAAGTCCTTCTCTCATCTACTACGCGCGCACTAATTCTCCCTGAAAAGAAAACACAAAAGATCAAGTGCAGATTGTCAAAGTTGAAACTTAAACCTTTTATTTTTTATATTTTTTTATAAACTTGAAAGTAAATTACTCAAAATAAAACTTAATAATTTTTCCAAACTAACTAAGTTTAAGTGGCTACTAATCCCCAACAATGGCGCCAAATACTTGATGATGCAGCCACAAGTATGACGGCTCGATTATAGTAATAGTGTTACCAACTAACCTTGATTACAGATATCATCCTCAGGGAAAGATGTATTGCACTCAGTATACTTAGTCAAATTTACTCTATTGCTAAGGAAATCCCTTTTTATTTGATTTTTAACTAAACTATTATATTCTAACAAATCAATGTAAATAACTTGGCACTCTTATATTAAGAAGATCTTAGTTCACAACTTCACCTAAGTCATTAATAACTATGCTTTTCAACTTACTTCTTTCATCTTTATTATGTGTGTGCAATGCCTAATTAGAATAGACATATTTCCTTCAGATCCACTTTAACCTAGTGTCGTGACGGAAAAGACTCTAATGTGCAAGCTAGAACTCCACCTATCGGTGTGAATAATGTAAGTTCAACATTACTTTAAGTTCCAAATCTTTATATTTATAACCAATTAAGTTTATTATTCATGCCTCCCTAATCAATAACTATATATCGATGTTATATATTTTACGGTTGTATTGTTCATATCCGGCTTAAAAGCTTCAATAGTCATGATAACTTCTAAAACCTCATATCAACAAACACGTGATCAAGATGTTCATAACATTACGCTCTGAATCAATATAAATTCTAACCATTGCACTCTTACTCATTATATTCCATTTATAACTATTTTAGCATGACATTTAAATGATAGGATCCATTGATCCCTTAGATTAATGAACTACTCACACTTCATTGAAATAAACATGCACATAATGATATTCATTGTAATCAAAGATTAAATGAATAACTTCAATTAAATCAAAGACAACAATACCAAACAACCACATGTAAATCTTCAATATCTTCTCCTCCACAAATCTTCTTAATATTCAAAAACAAAATAAACTATGTTAATCAATGATAATTGGTTGCTCTTAATTATCATTGGTGAGTTTACCATGTTCAAATATTTATTTATACTACTAAGACACTTTAGAAAACAATTAAAAATCCTAATAGACAATTTAATACAAAATTGAACTGTAACTTTTATTTTTTCTTGTCTCGGCACAGTTCATAAGTGATTCGTCGTTGTGTATACAAAGCCACGATGTCGTGTCACCTTCAGACACTTGGTGTGCAATTTTCCTCGCTCAGTGGACTCGGCACCCTGTGTAGACCTCCTCAGTGTCGTCCCTTATAACCCACTACGTCGTCTCTGTTGTCTGCGTTTTTCATCTTTTTAGTCCTCCACACCTTGTCCACGCTGTCTAGCCTCTTCCCACGGTGTCAAGCCTATGTGCCATAATGTCAAGTGTGGTTTTGTGCATCTTTGCCTCGTTTCTTCACAAATCACTCGTTCGTCTCCTTTAGACCTTGTATACCTAAAAATACATAAATACCATCAATTAGAGCTTATTTCAGGATATTTATTCTGAACATATTACTAAACTAATAATATATATAAGTCTAAATATTCACTTAACAATATGTACATGTTATATTTTATATGTATGTATGTATGTATGTATGTATGTATGTATGTATGTATGTATGTATGTATGTATGTATGTATGTATGTATGTATGTATGTATGTATGTATGTATAAACAGGAAATCTACGTAAAAGCTGATTCTCGATTGTGATCGACTTGTGGAGTACGACAAGAGATTAACCAAAGGGTGACGATGGTTGCAAAGCAACAGTCAACACTTCGTTATTGTAGACAATGCTTAGGGACAGGAGTTAACTGAGCTTCTCGATAAGATGCGAGCACACTTGGCTACACCATCTCTGATAGAAAACAAGAAGATGAAAAAGAAGTTCAAGAACCTGTAATGCGCTGAGAGAGATATGGTGATGAGTTAGCGAGATGCGCCAAGGTACGAGCAGAACCAACACAGAGCCATATTATGTTCACAACGCAAAGGAAAAAACCTACTTGATTCAGATGCGGATAAAGTTGATGCTTTGTTTGTCAATGTCTTCAACCCGCGAGTTTTCAACAGTCTGAAATGGAATGATAAGCTAGAGAGAGCTCACATGAAGGCAGAGCCAGGCTATCACAGCTCGAATTTCTAAATCCTAGTTTAATCTCTTAATCAGGATTAATGACCTTTGACATAGGATCCACATCGAGATACGTGCATTAACCGAAGTGAAGGGCCGAGGTATACGTTAGATTTGTGGTGATGTATGCTTAGTGTATTATATATGTGTAGACTACTTAGTCACTCCTACTTATGTATAGGTATCGAGACGTGAGTGGAGACGTGCCTCGAGATACGTGTCGATGAGGGATCGGGGTAGAGAGTGATATGGTAAGTTGGTATAAGTTTAGTGTAGCTTAAATAGTGGTTTTAAAGTGGCTATGGTTGATTAAAAATTAAATGTACCTAAGTTAGCATTTTAAAACAATAGTCATGTGATACTTCTCGAGAGACGTATTGACACATCTAGAAACTAATTGAGTTACAAATTGGTGTTAACAAGATTGAGATAGTGGAGAGTAAGTAGGAAATGTGTCAAGTTGAGGACCATTTGATTAGTCTTGGGATACGTATGTGTGTGAATATCAATGGCTATCAATCAATCTTATCTTAATATATAAGGTTGATAAGATCAACTCATGCAAACAACCCATTTTCATTTACTACGCATACTGGAAGGTAATCTTGCTGAAGAAGAAGATCATCAAGTTTTTGTTGGAGAAATCAGTGGGTTGGTAAAGGAGATCAAGTTAGGTGTGGTGTATCAACTAGGTAACTTTATTACACTAGCAACTTACTTAATTTGATGAATTCATGAATTATAGTGAAGTGTGGTTGTTTTATGTTGTTAATGAATCACTTGGGTCTCTGGAGGTGTGTATGAGAGTATCCAAGGTGTTGGGATATCCTATGTGTGGAGAGAACTCGGAAATTTTAAGTTCAGAATTCTAGGTTTTCCTGCACGTAGCACTAGGTAGGCCAGCTAGCAGGCTAATTTTATATAGCGCGCTAAAGAAAACTAGTTAACGTGCTAATGAGATCACTAGCGCACTATTCAAGTTACCCAACGCGCTAGGTGCTATGAAATCATAAAAATATGCAATTTCTTAAATTTATTTAGACACTATAAACAAGTCTAACACCCTAAGTAAATGTCTAAACACACTAAAAAACATGTTATATGATATCAGGAACCTAGGGAAGTGTCACGGGGTCGGATACAAGTTCTGAGGTGTCGGGAGGCCGGATTAGCATAGGAATTTGCATGGATTGTAAGTAAACTGATTGAGATATTTATTTACATTTCATTCCTATTTATTTTTTCATTTCCAGTCTTTTGGACTGATTAGCTTATTGTACTCTATATACCATGACTTGTTTCCTTTCTCATTTCATGAGTTTGCTTTCATGGTATAGATTGTTGGTTAAATGATTTCGTTGACTCCAAATCATGTGTTATGTCATTTTGATTGTTAATACAGGTGGTCAAATAAAATAGCATGCTATTAGGTAGGGTTACATTGTGTTGTGAGTCTATTTCTATTGTGCATCATATATGCAATTGCTTCGTTGGATTCTCATACCATGTTATCTCTTAAAATATGAAAGTAATTCTTGTAAATAGGACCATAATATGATAGAGGTTTTGCGACAAATGGGGGTCACTAGACTACCTGGGTTGATCGAGATCTCTCCACTATAACTTGGTGACATCACAAGGTATGGGACTCAGGGTTGTTGACAAGTAAAACTTAGCTGACATCACGCGGTATGGGACCCAGGGTTGTTGGCAAGCATATATCACGGGTGAGTGGCACTTGGGATGATTATAAAAGCGTAGAGCACATCTCTAACCTTCACGGAGATGTACAGCTCAGCTTCATCCATATATAGTGGAAAAGGCTTATGTGATGAAGATCATAGTCGACCGACCCTAGATGATTACTACTTAGCCAAGTGTCAGTTTTATATTGTTTAACTAAAATATCTTATAGCATGATTTCCTTGCAACATAGTTGCTTTTATTAAGCATTTAGATACTTGTTGTATATTTGGAAATGTGAACAAATGTCTCTCAGTGTTACTTTCTACTTTCATATACTCACCATCCTTTTTATGATGGTGGGTGCAGATCCATCGAGAGATAGCACCCTGACCAGACACATGATGTTATATTATCACCATTTTATTATATAAATATGCGTGTGATCTTTATTTCCTAGTTTTTCCACAATTGTTAGGTATCATGTTAAGAACTTTCGCTAATTTGTTAAGACTTCCGTTGAATAAACTTTAAATTGTAAAATTTTAATTAACTCTTATTTGTGAATTGACATAAGATAAGAAAATACTTATTTGAGAAAAATTAATTGATAAATAATAAGGTTTTGGAAAGGCTAACTAATTCCTAGTTAAGTCCAACGTGGTGAGATTAGGGCTTAATGACAGGATTAGACCGGGCAGTGTCGTAATTTGAGAAGGGGTCGTCACAGGTGGTATTAGAGCCTAAGTTTATAAAGCTTATGAGAGCCTGAGTTTATAGGGCTTAAGTAGTGGAATGTAGTTATTCTACAATGTGATACTAAAGTTACAGTTGGTAACAAAGGCTTAAGTTTTCTAATAAGTAATAAATAAATTTAAACAATAAAATATAAACTTTAGATGTGAAAAATCAGATGATCCTTACCTTGAAACCATTAGTTGGGAAGAGAGTGAAAGTGAGCTGGGGATTTCTTATATGTACATGTTATTTTCTACATATATATATATATATATATATATATATATATATATATATATATATATATATATATATATATATATATATATATATATATATATATATATATATATATATATATATATATATATTATCTACGTAGTAGCTGATTCGCGTTCACTATTAACTTGTAGACACTAATGGCTGATTAACGCGATAGCGAGGATGCAAGTGCTAGTGGCAGCCAGCCTCTTATTCCATCAACTGATGATTTTCGTAGGCTATCTGACAAAGTAGCTTCTCAAGGACAGCAGTTGGCCAAGTTCATTGCCATGATGACATCACATTTTGCTCCACTAGCGCAAACACCGGCCCCTACTACTACGATTACTCCCACATTACTGACAGCAGCACCAGTAGTACAGACTGTACCAATAGTGACAGCTCTAGCTATTGAGATCGTAGACACACCGTCACCTACCCTTACATCTTCTAGTTCGACAGTGGAGGTTCAATTGGTAAATGATTTTCTCGTACTAAAGCCATTTTACTTTGATGGTCAGCGAAACTTGAAGAAGATTGAGAAATGGGTATTGCCTCAGGAGAAGCTGCATAGAGTCTTGAGGATCAAGGACAAACTTAGGGCAGAGATTTCATCGTATACGCTACAAAGATACGCCGATGTTTAGTGGCATGCGACAATAGCTTTGATGGAGATTTTAAGTCTTGGTATGCTTTTAAGAGGGACAATCACTACAGTTGAACGCTATGTCTCCTCTACGCTATTGCAGAGTGTAGTTGGTAGACCTCACTTATCACCACCATCAGACCTGCGTTGCCAGCTCTTACTACTTTACCAGCTCTTCCAAAGACACCCACGCACGTTAACAACATGCACGTTAACAACAAAAGGTGGTAGAGGTCTAGATGGTTCCCGATAGGGAAAAAGACAGGCCCAAAATCAGACAAAGAGTCAACATAGGCCAATTATGTTGGGTCATGTTCCCTAGGTCAATCTACAAACATTATTTATCTTATAATCTTAGAGAATAATCATGAGGTTTTCATTTGTTGTTTTATTATAAGTGATTACATGTTTACCTTAGAGTAAGATCTATGGGTATTTGTTGAAATATCTTAAATGTCATTAGTTGATCATTATACTGGGAACTATAATGAATTAAGACTAGTGTGAATCTTGATTGATGGTCATGTGATGATCATGCGTATAGGGATACGAATCAAGATCATGAGTACTTGTTAGGGAACAAGGTACTGGACCGAGCCGCTCTGAGAACACTACATGGATTAAGTCATAGGTGTTACTCATTATAGGTATATCATTTAGTCATTCGACTTGAGAATACCAAAGACTTCAATAGTAGGAGCATGATAATTTGACACAAACGTTGTCTTTAACCAGACAATTATAAAGATTGTGATTGGTTACCTTGTGAATAATATGTGAAGGTGTGTAATCAAGATTGAATTTTTCACTCTCATATAGAGAGAGATATCAGTGGATCCCTCGATATGATAGTTTGATAATGGCCAAGTCCATGTGAATTGACATGATCAATGTCACTTGGTTGTTTTTAGTTTACCTGAAGATCGATACTAGTCATAATGCCTTGCTAGAGACTGCTCATGACTTGTGTACCAAAATGTTTTTGGTTTAACTACCAACGTCGCATGAACCTATTAGGTCGCACACAAATAATGGCTTGTGTTATTTTAATTAGTCCAGAGTAATGA
Organism: Stephania cephalantha; assembly: GCA_039657325.1. Classification (NCBI taxonomy): domain Eukaryota; kingdom Viridiplantae; phylum Streptophyta; class Magnoliopsida; order Ranunculales; family Menispermaceae; genus Stephania; species Stephania cephalantha. Next base: position 6,576,008 of record CM077573.1, on the reverse strand, counting down.
GTTTTATATGATGAAATTTATGACATAAAAGCCCTTACGATTTGTTATATGATAACTTATTAATAGGGGCGTATGTGTAATTTGCTTAAACTGCTTAAGTACAATAGTTGTATCACGAATATGATTTTAAGTGAGGGCTTATCACACATATAAATAGAGGTTAAAACACTAAAACGAAATAAGATTTTCGTTTTTGCTATTTTCGAGTTCTCTAGATTTTTTGGAGAGAAAGAAAATCGTTTTCTATCTGTCTTGGGGCTAGTATTCCAAATTGTGGTCATCGTTCGTGTTTGGATTTCTAATAAAGGACGTGTACTTGAACATCTTAGAAATCGAACAATCAGATAAGGAAATCATGGAATAATGTATGATTTACTTTCGTAGATCGAGTTTAATGGAACTTATTTTCGATCATGTTGGGGTTTTTTAAAACTTGTTTTGAATTTTTCGGTGCGTATGAACCCCAAAACCCAATAGATTACTTGCTTCAGGTGTGGTCAGGTAGGGCACGTGATTAGAGATTGTCTACAGCCGGTAGTTTTGATTTCATCTCAGGGTCGAGAGGATGTACACATGGTAGTACAACCTGATGTCAATGCCATGCGAGGACTCATCGAGGGTATGATTTCTATTTGTGGTAGAGATTTATATGTATTGTTTGATTCGGGTTCTACAGTATCTTTCCTTTTTGCTCGCATGATAGGCATCTTAGGGTTCACACTGGTTAGAGTAAATGTACATTTAATTTTGAGTGTCGTGGCCGGGGATAGGGTTTACCCTAATTGTCTTATTGAGGGATGTCCAGTAAAGATAGGCAGGGTAGAGTTACCTGCAGACTTTAACGTTCTCGAGTTCTTAGATTTCGACGAGTTGTTGGGGATGGATTGGCTAGTAGTGTATCATGCTCATATCGACTGTTTCATTAAGATAGTGATATATGATATCCCAAGGCATTCGATGTTCACATGCAGTGGTAGTACACCGAGAGCCGAGGGCACTAGAGGTCGACTAGCGACTAGTGGAGAGATGGAGACTCTTCTATCGATATACACAGTAGTAGAGAGTCAGGGACCTAAAATTTGGGATATTCCAGTTGTGTGCGAGATTCCAGACGTATTTTTGGAGAACTTACCTGGTTTACCACCACCAAGAGAGATAGACTTCATCATTGAATTGGTACCGGACGCCAAACCTATTTCTACACCACTGTACCGTATGGCTCCAAGAGAGTTAGAGGGGTTGAGGAGTCAGCTTCAGGATTTGGGACAGAAGGGATTCATCACACTTTTTATGTCACCAAAAGAGGCACCTATCTTGTTTATAAAGAATAATGATGGAACTTTGAGGCTGTGTATCGACTACAAACAGTTGAACAAGGTCAGAGTCAGGAACTAGTATCCATTACCGCGGATTGACGATTTATGTGATCAGGTGAGAGGAATGTAGTTTTTCTCCAAGATAGACCAGAGATCAGGGTATCATCAGTTTAAGATCGGGGATGAGGATAGGTTTAAGGCAGCGTTCAACACGAGATACAGACACTATCAGTTTACGGTCATGTTGTTTGGTTTGACAAATGCCCCTGCCATGTTAATAGATTTGATGCATTGAGTAATGAGACCATTTCTTGACGCTTGGTAATAGTTTTCATCGATGATATATTCGAGGACTCGAGAGGATCACAAGCAGCACCTCAAGGAGACGTTGCAAACTTTGAGGGAGCACAGACTCTACGGCAAGTCCAGTAATTTTGAATTTTGACTGTCAAAGGTCAAGTTTTTGGGACATGTTGGATCCACCAAGATTCAATCCACCTATTATGGATTATGGATTGGCAAGACCGACGTCGATTCGGAGATCAGGAGGTTTCTGGGGGTTAGCGGGATATTATAATAGGTTTGTGAAGGATTTCTTGAAGTTCGCTTCATCGATTACCAGATTAAACCAGAAAGGACGTCAGATTTGATTGATCTGAGGAATGCAATGAGGCATTTGCTCAGCAGAAGAGTTTGTTGACTATGGCACCAGTACTGATATTACTAGAGGTGGACAAGGGTTCTTGGTATATACAGATGCTTCTCATATGGGTCTAAGTTGTATGTTGATGAAGGATAGAGGCACGGTGGCTTATGCATATAAACAGCTGAAGATACATGAAAATAATTATTTCACTCTTGACTTAGAGATGGAAGCGGTAGTAATTGCTCCGAAGATATGGAGACATCATCTTTATGGAGAGAGGTTTACACTTTACACTGATCATAAGAGTCTGAAATACCTCTTTACACAGAAAGAGCTGAATATGAAACATCGTAGAAGATTGGAGTTTCTGAAGGACTACGACTTTTCTCGTGAGTATTACCTAGGAAAAGCTAACGTAGTTGCTGATGCGCTGAGTAGGATACCGACTGGAGTTGTCAAGGTTGTTAGATGTCATATGACGCATGAGTATGGATTACTTGAGGCAATGGCGATGATGAGTCAATCATATATTCCTTATGAGGACTAGTCTCACTAAGTCCTGACTTAGCCTAATTACTCTAATTAGGCACCTAAATCATACAATTAACTATATGTCTCAAAATACTTTCCATTTTAATCCTTAGTAAAGCTCCAAAACTAAATTTATATCATCAACAAAACTTAATACTTGTTTTACTTAATTGGAGCAAATTAGGAAATCAAACGGATTAATCATCCGTATTTTTATAAAAATTTCGACACACCACCCCTAAAAATGGTCTGACGAAAAACTTTCACCTAATCGACATCAGATTTAGGGAGAGGCCTAAAAGGAATAACAACTCTCCGCACTTCACAATATTTATCAAATTCTAACTTTAAATATTAACTTAGAGTCTTCGATGCAAATAATAACTTAAAGTCTCTGATGCATCAGTTACAACTTTACAATTCCAAATAAGCTAAACTAGAATATAAACCTCTTGACTTACTAAAACCTAATTTAGGATACTATCATAACCTATTCGAGATTATTTCACGTCCTACACTTACCGCAAAGCCCAAAACTATATATATATAATGATTACAACAAGAAAATCCAACTTTAAGAATTTAAAACATTCACCAAGGTCTTCGAACCTTGTTTGTTCTTTCCTGCCTTCACAAAAAACTTGACATCATCAAAAACAACTCGAAGATGTTAGGTTAGTAAACTCCGACATTGCCATGTACTTCTGCAAATGTTAGTCTAAATACATGGAGACATGTAATTGCTATAACAACAAATTTATATAACAACGTGGGTCCTTCGTTTCCTGTTCTAAGCTCATAACAAGCGGGCCCACTCACGATGAACCAAGAACGGTCATTTGAGTTCAATGCATGCAACCCCGGAGTCGACATTACCCGCCTTAGAGGTTGCAGTACATCTAGCCTGAAGTGGAGCACCTCACACTCTTACAACCGAAGTAGGGGCAACTCTATCCGAACGTCATTTATGCATGACCAAGAATGATGCGAAATGTAATACAGACTAAACACAAATGGAGGTACAAAGATAAATTTCATAAATAGTAAAGACCAGTGTAGGGTTTAGTTACAACCAATTTTGAGCTAAAATCTAGGGGTCCTCGGAGCATCGGATCACTTTGAAAATAGTTCTAATAGCTTCCTTGCATACCCAACTATATTATGAGATAAGCTTCAAGTGAAACAAAATCATGAAAACCAATGAAAACTGCAGCAAAAGTACGCTTGAGAACATTTTCCCAAAATATTAATTTATGTAACTATTTCAACTGGCTTTCAACTAGCCGATTTGGGGTAACTATTTAACCTTGAAAACCTCAATATTTGTCATGATGACTTAAAAGAAACTTGTAGTATTCATATTCTACTTTTCATAGACTCCGAGAACATTCAAATTGATCACTGGCGGAAAAGTTATGAATTTTCCAATATAGTCGGTCAACTAAGCAAACTTTAATTATTTTGAACTGAAAAACTTCTCCAAATCAATATTTTTACAATTAAGTCCTCAAAACTCGACAACAAACACCACAAAATCACTCGATACCAACATCAAAATGTTTTCACAGCCCGTGACGTCAAATTGGGTTAAAACCAATAATCGATTCATCCAGAAACCCAATGTAAATCAATATCAACTATAAAACATGTCTTAAATAGTTGTCAACTGAATTACATTAGTTCAATTCATCAAAACTCTAACTCACGTAGGTTGGATTTTTTCAAAACTGGCACACATCAATCCAATATACCAATTCACAATGATTTCTACTAATTTCCATCAAAACCCTGCGATAGAAATCGAGAAATCGTGAGAATTCAAATTGAATTGTGAAAAATGCCCTGAATTGACAATTCACCAATTTTTGAGCTGAATACCTCATCTCTATCGTGGAAGCTTGGCTTGAACTGATCGTCGCGCGACGCTCTACAGTTTTGCGAAAAGAAACCGAGGGAAAAATCGGATGTAGGAGCAAGCGGAGCGAAATACCGAATTGAGGAGTTTAGGTATCGACGTACCTACACGTTATGTTGAACGTTTTGAATGAAATTGATTTCATTCAATTTTTTTAATATATTTATATATAAACCATCAGCTATTTGTCAGCAACTTAATTTCTTTTCATTTATTAATTCCCGAAATCCCTATTTTGACGTGTTTTGACATTCAACGCTTGTTTTTTATCCAATTTTTCACCGAACTAAACCAAACTCTTGACGAAATAGTCCATCTTCATAAAACGTCCATAACATTAGTTTTGGTCACACCAAAACTCCAAATATCTTAACTTTGTCCGTGACCTACCAAAGTCTACCGGACCAATTATGTTGCCATATTTAGCCAAACTTACACCAATTTGGACACAATCTCAACCTCGACTATCACCAACTAATACAAAACTCGAGGCAAATTCTTGCACCAACTTCATTCTCATTTTACAATGCCACCGATCTCAACCTGCACGTAAATCGAGGCAAACTAATAATTTGTTTTCACTCGTGCTCTTCAGACACGCACTTGCAACACCGAGTATGACAAACTGGGGACAAGCCTTAACACACCTCAACTTCGCGACAAAATACTAGATAATACTCATACTAGGCATTCATCGATGAAAAATAGCATTTTACCTTATGATCTCCATTTCGAAACATCTGGGTCCCACCTTGGATACTTAATCTCTAATTAAGACTCAAAAAATACTTAATTAGTCGTCTAATCTAGTTTATGAAATTCTCGGATTTCATAATTCTTCCCAACGAATAAAAAATTTTGTCCTCGAAATTTAAACTTACATGTTACTGAACCAAAAGAGATATGAAAATATGATCCCTCATATATTACTCTTTTAATTCAAACCAGTAAAAATTATTTCCAAGGTGAAATCGATAAGTGGACCTAATCACTATTGTTGTAATCAACAACTCAGTTTTAGAGATCATAAACATTTCAACTTTTCATTTCCAATTTCTTGGTTTAATGAAAAAATATTTTCGTTTCTTTGTCAATCCTGAAAATTTGTAAATTTATGACGAGTTAAACAATCAAAATTGTGGAATATCTAAGAACCTTAGTTCACTTCATATTTCATGCCTTCATTCTCATTCAAGCATTAATATTTAGCAAGATCTAGCCTATCTTGCTTTTCAATAAAATCATTTTCATTCTTAACTAATAATAATTCCCCAAACCGTTGATAATTCTTTCCATGTCCACTAAACTCTGGTATACCATTTAAGTTTAATTTCTCTTCGCAGATAATTTCTAATTAGAATCATTGGCCGGTCAATTCTTAGACTATCATCAATCTAAATGTTAGTGATGCAAATAATATTTGAGCACGACATTAGATACTAAGTAAAGTTGCGTGTCTATTTGATCCATCACCATCTCAGCATTTCTCGACAGAAACCTGGAATTTCACAAGTCATCCTATAACTATAGATCTCGAATTACATATGTCATCGCATGACAAGAGATCACAAATTACAATCCAATCAGAAAATAAAAATGGACACTTCGTGCAACTCACTCATTCTCTAAATGTTTACTCACAATATTATTTAGGTTGTGGACTTGAAAGCAATTACCGATTTCAACCCGTCAGCCGCTTCACTTAATATTCCATTTGACTGGTTAGAAAATTAATGACTTTTCTAACTTTGTCAAATCATTCTCTAATCATGAGTTCACCAAGAACCTCATTCCATTCAACTACTGAGATCTCCTATCATCTCGATCAACACTATTCACCAAACTTCTTTAATTACCTGAATAGAGATAGTTATCCTTAATTTTAGTGGATGTAAGCTTTTAAACAGAGATATCAACATATTCGATGGTTATACTTTTATAGTATAATTTTTAACTTGTATTTCATACAAGTTATAAATATGACATTTCTCTTTGCCTCTACTCAATTCATTTCTGACTTCCCTTAATTATAATGGAAGAATATTCAATTCTTCCAACATATCCAGTCAGATATATTGTCATCTATTCAATATTCTAAACCAATACAGATAATAAAACTAAATGAGTTGTAAGTTACGCATTTCTTTTCATTTCATTTATATTTTAACTATCATATAGGTATCTTACATCAACTCTAATTTACAATAACTAGTGCTTTAAACTCCACCACTGACTAATCACGTGGCGTAGCACAACATTTGAACCAATATATAATGTATTCACTGATAACAGTGATATATTACTTTCGTTCAACACTTTCAACTTTTGGAATTTGACTTCTCGTAAGATCCTGGTGAAGATATATTAAATTCCATCAAACTTATAGTTTGATATCCAAAGTCTTATCAGGACTTGTTCACTTGATATTTTCATTTTGATAATAATGTAAGAATGTCTTGACCATTTAGTTGCCTAAATTTAAGCTTCCAATTGACTCCAACGGAACTTCATAGACTCTTTTATTCCGACTGTCACCAATTCATTCAGTTATTCAAAGACTAGTGTCGCGATTCACTAGTCTTCTGCGTTGTGAATGAACCGTGATTATAAAATGGAGTTACTCAGACTTCTGGTCATACATAACCACTCCAGTGTCTAGCCTTGACTAAAGGAGCCCATTCATGTCACTTCTAGCAGCCACAAGTCATCTCAACTTCTCATTTTATTTTATACACAGAGTCTATTTCGTTCGATTTTTGTCAGTCTTAGCTATTCTTACATTGATCTCAATATTGGTCCCTTTATAAACTTACCATGACTTTCGCTTAACACCTGGGCGTCTTACAGCTCCTTAGTCTTGACTTAAAAATGCAATTTATATCTTTTCTCTTTTCAAAAACTTAGCTAAGGATAATACGACTTCAATTGAAGTCTTCCTTAACTAACCTTTATTTGAAACAGAGATGCCTTACTTTATTTCCATTAATCTCATATTTCCCAACTTTTATTTTTCTCAAAAAGAAATTCGGTACTCTTCAAGAGAATGTGTAAGATAACATTGTATCTTACTATTCATCAAATTACTTTTGATGAATTCATTTTTTCACTATAATTCAACTGAAGAGATAGAAGAATTTGAATTTCCAAACTATTGATCAACTAAACAACTAATCAAGTTCTTAAAGGATACTATTTTAACCATTTAATTCATATTAATGGGAATTCTTGTAATATAGGAGCTCATACTGACGTCCTATACAAATCACTTACTGATTCTCAATCAGTACATCTATCTCTTCATTTATTATATTTTAAGTTGTAGTGATAGGCATCATTACTTAATTTGATTAGAAGTAACTATTGGGTACTTTGAATCTCAAAACACAATAACTTGTGTTGATGTTTAATAGTTAATCCAAGTTATTATTAGACCACTTTCCAATACCTTAACTTCTTACATGTTGATCTTAGCACTACACCTTCCTGTTTTCAAGTTAAAAGTTTCATTGATCTTTGTTTCATAACAACACTTAACCCGGTGTTAGCAAAGATCACTTCTATCACGTATATTTCCATTCATTTTATCATTTCTTTATTCGACGCATAGAACCATTATACTCAACGTCGCTTATGGATAAGTGACTTGAGTTAGAAACAATAAAAAACAATCAGTATTTTTTGTAGAAGTCATTTGATTATTTTCAACTGTGGCTCTATTTCACTTTTACTTGATGTTTTGTTTTGGAAAAAGACAATACTTTACTTTAAAGTATTTTATTTTTGAAGAAACTGACTTAAACAACTTAACTGGACTTATCATAATCCCATTGTGATTTTCAAGTCAATACTCAATTTGCCAATCAATTTCTAATTTCAAAACCACGCGTCTCCTTTTATTTTCATTTAGACTATTTCAAAAGCAACTCTTAGTTGGTTATGAATCAAACCAATACTTTATAGAATAGGTATTTCTGAGTTAACCGTGCAACAGATACTAACCTTATTCTAAAACCCAAGATATTCCATATCTTGTGCTTCCCATAAGTCTCAATTCATTTTATTTTTCAAATGATTCACAATCATTCGAAACTTTAATTTAAGTCTATCTGACAATTTCTTGAGCGTTTCAAAATTGTAATAGTTTGATATGTCGATTCCCAAGAAATCCATGTTCAGTACTTACGTTCCTGAATCATCTAGACTTCTTGCTCAATCAATTTCCTATTGGTTTTATAACTGACTATTTCCCTCAATTATATTGATATCGAACTACTTACAATACACTTGTGAATTTAAACTTCTCAAGTTTATTTCACGTCTCTTCTCACTCAGTTATCATTTCACAAGTCTATTCTCTTTTTATTTGTGTGATTCTACTCTCGCTCATCATATCTTGTGAGTTAAGTATCGAAAAGACATAGAGAATACACTTCCTATCGCATATCTATTGATAATATAATAATATACAACAAATATATCATAATAACAATGTATCCCTAACTCACAGCCACTTCCCAACTAATTGCGACCTCATTACTGAACGTTATTCTTCAAGACCATAACTTAAGTTCATGTAACTTAATGTAATCCAAGAGCCTTAACCCTAACTTCCCGATCGATTCAGTCTTAAACTCAACATCATTATCATTTCCTTGATTGAGCTTTAACCATAGCTCTTATACCAACTCTGTCACGACCCGTCTCACTAAGTCTTGACTTAGCCTAATTACTCTAATTAGGCACCTAAGCCATACAATTAATTATATGCCTCAAAATACATTCCATTTTAATCCTTAGTAAAGCTCCAAAACTAAATTTATATCATCAACGAAACTCAATACTTGTTTTACTTAATTGGACCAAATTAGGAAATCATACGGATTAATCCTCCGTATTTTTATAAAGAATTTGGCAGCACCTCCCCTCAAAATGGTCTGTCAAAAAACTATCAGCTAATATACATCAGATTTGGGGAGAGACCTAAAAGGATTCACAACTCCCCGCAGTTCACAATACATATCAAATTCTAACTTTAAATACTAACTTAGAGTACCTTATGCATTAGTTAAAACTTTACAACTCCAAATAAACTAAATCGGAATATAAAACTCGTAACTTACTTAAAACTGATTTAGGATACTCTCATAACCTATTCGATAGTATTTCACATCCTACACTCACCCCCAAAGCCCAAAACAATAAATATATTGATTACAACAAGAAAATTGAAATTTAAGAATTTAAAACATTCACCAAGGTCTTCGAATCTTGTTTGTCCTTTCTTGCCTTCACAGAGAACCTGACATCATCAAAAACAACTCGAAGATGTCAGGTAAGTAAACTCCTACATTGCTTTGAACTTCTACAAATGTTAGTCTGAATACATGGAGACATGTAATTGCATTTCTAAATAACAATAATTTTATATAACAACGTGGGTCCCTCATTTCCTGTTCTAAGCTTATAACAAGTGGGCCCACTCACGATGAACCTAAAACAATCATATGAGTTCAATGCATGCTACCCTGGAGTCGACATTACCCGCCTGAGCGCCTGCAGTACGTCTAGTCTGGAGTGGAGCACTTCACACTCTTACAACTGAAGCAGGGGCAACTCTATCCGGATGTCATGTATGCATGACCAAGAATGATGCGAAATACAAGCTAAACACAAATGTTGGTACAAAGATAAATTCCATAAATAGTAAAGACCACTGTAGGGGTTTACTTATAATCAACCAACTTTGAGTGGAATTCTCGGGGTCCTCAGAGTGTTGGATCACTTTGAAAATGGTTACAATTGCTTCCCTGCATAGCCAATCATACTATGGGTCAAGCTTCAAGTGAACCAAATCATGAAACCCTAATAAAATTGCCGCCACAGTACGGTAAATAACATTTTCCAAAAATATTAATTTATATAACTATTTCAACTGGCTTTCAACTAGCCGATTTAGGGTAATTTTTTAACCTCGAAAACCTCAATATTTGTCATAATGACCTGAAAGGAATTTGTAGTACTCATATCCTACTTTCCATAGACTCGAAGAACACTCAAATTGGGTCATTGAAAGAGAAGTTATGAATTTTATAATATAGCCTGTCAATTAGGCAAACTTTATTTATTTTGAACTGAAAACTTCTCCAAATCAATATTTTCGCAATTAAGTCCTCAAAACTCGACAACAAACACCACAAAACCACTCAATACCAACATTAAATATTTTCACAGCCCGTGGAGTCAAATTGGGTTAAAACCAATAATTGATTCATCCAAAAACCCATTGTAAATCAATATCAACTATAAAACATCTCCAAAATAGTTATCAACTAAATTACATTAGTTTAATTCATCAAATCCCTAACCCATGTCGTTGGGATTTATTCCATATCGGCACATGTCAATCCAATATACCAATTTATAATGATTTCCTCCAATTTCCATCAAAACCCCACGAAAGACATCGAGAAATCGTGAGAATTCAAACTGAATTATGGAAAATGCCTCGAATTGACAATTTAACAAATTTTGAGTCGAATACCTCATCTCCGTCGCAGAAACTTAGCTTGAACTGATCATTACGCGACGCTCTACAGTTTTGCAGAAAGAAACCGAGCGAAAAATCGGACGTTGGGAGCAAGCGGAGTGAAAGACCGAATTGAGAAGTTTAGATATCGACGTACCTACCCGTTATGTTGAACGTTTTGAATGAAATTGATTTCATTTGGTTTTTTTAATACATTTATATATAAACCCTCAGCTAATTGTCAGCAGCTTAATTCTTTTCATTTATTAATTCCCAAAATCCCTATTTTGACGCGTTTTGGCTTTTACCGCTCGTTTTTAATCTAATTTTTCACCAAACTGAACCAAACTCTCGAAAAAATAGTCAATCTTTATAAAACGTTCATAACACTGGCTTTGGTCACAGCAAAACCCCAAATATCTTAACTTTGTCTGTGACATACCAAAATCTACTAGACCAATTATATTGTCATACTTTGCCAAACTTACATCAATTTGGGATCAATCTCAACATCGACCACCACCAACTAATAGAAAACTAGAGGCAAGGTCTTGCACCAACTTCTTTCTCATTTTACATTGCCACCACTCCTAACTTGCACGTAAACTGAGGCAAAATTCATGCATGATACTTAACACTCGTTTGATTCATTTTCGAGCAATAGATCATTTGTTTTCACTCGTGCCCTTCAAACATGCACTTGCAACACCGAGTATGACAAACTGATGATAGGCCTTAAAACACCCCTACTTCACGACAAAATACCATATAATATACACACTAGGCATTCGTCAACAAAAAATATTATTTTACCTTAAGATCTCCAGTTCGATACTTGTGGGTCCTACCTTGGATACCTAAGCTCCAATCAAAACTCAAAAATTGCTTAATTAGTCGTCTAATCATGTTATGAAATTCTCAGATTTCATATTCCTACCGACACTCGGGGATGTTATGTGCACAGATGAGACTACAGACAAAATCTACATAGAGAGTGTCAAAAGGTCGAGGGCCTACATTCTATAGTCGAGATTCAGTGAGTTAGCCTAGAGTACTAATTAAAATGATTGGATGGAGGCGACAAATCATTGTTTGAGATTTAGAGGCAGATTGTGGATACCGGCACTGGCAAAGCTGAGAAATGAGATTCTTTAAGATTCACACCATTCTTGGTTCACTTTTCATCCAGGTAGGACCAAGATGTACCATGAAATGAAGAGACATTTTTGGTGGCTTGAGATGAAAGTGGAGATATAGCAGTTTATCATGAACTGTGGGATCAGTCAGCAGGTGAAGGCTGAGCATCTTAAACCTGGAGGATTATTACTGTCGCTTCACATTTCATAATGGAAGTGGGAAGATATAGCCATGGACTTTGTCAGGGGATTACAGATGACTGCTCGTCGACATGATTATATCTAGGTAATTTTGGATAGATTGATGAAATTTGCCCATTTCATACCAGTTGCAGCTCACTATTCATTTGACCAGTTGAGTATATTGTTCAAAAGAAAGATTATCAGGTTGCATGGGGTATCATTGACTATCACGTCAGATAGAGATGCAATGTATACATCTAGGATGTGGCGGAGTATGCAAGAGCAGTATGGTATGCGCCTACAGTTCAGCATAACATTTTACCCTCAGACTGATGGGTATACTAAGAGGTTGATTCAGATTCTCAGGGATATGCTCAGGGCTTATGTACTTGAGATTGGCGGATCTTGGCAAAAGTACCTACCGTTGTGTGAGTTTGCATACAACAACAGTTATCAGGCTAGCATTCAAATGGTATGGCAGACCGTGTTGCTCGTCATCGTGTTGGGCTGAGACAAAGGACCGAGAATTAGTGGGGCCAAAAATTGTTGTTGATCACATGGATAAGGTACGACAGATTAGCCAAAGGCCTAAAGGAGACCATGAGAGGCAAAAGAAATATACAGACACGTAACATAGCGATCTCACGTACACTAAGGGAGCATTTGTGTATTTAAAGGTTTTTCCTCGAAAGGGACTTCATAGATTTAGTCTAAAAGGCAAGTTAGCACTGAGATTCATTGGGCCTTTCAAGATCAAAAGACGGTTTGAAAAGGTTGCTTATGAGCTTGAGTTACCTCAACAGATGTCGGGGATTCATCCAGTATTTTATATTTTTATGCTTTGACTAATTAAGTCGAAGGCGAGTGTACGGTCGATAGTTGACTTAAGCCAAATTGATCTAGAGCGAGGATATATCTCATGAAGAGTAGCCAGTATAGATTTTAGACCGAAGGGTGAAACAATTGAGAGATAAGTCTATCCCAAAGGCGTTAGTTAATTGACAGTTCCATGAAGATTCGGAACTCACTTGGGAGCAAGAAGACTCTATGCGAGATAGATTTCTGTACCTTTTTGAGTCAGGTATAGCTTTAATTTAAGTTTAATTTCAAGGACGAAATTTTCACTAGTTGGGAAGAATTGTCATGGCCTGAATTTCTAAATCCTAGTTTTATCCCTTAATCAAGATCAATGACCAGTGACGTGGGACCCGTATCGAGATATGTGCATTGACCGAGGTGAAAGGGCCGAGGTATATGTTAGATTTGTGGTGATGTACGCCTAGTATATTGTACATATGTAGACTACTAAGTCACTCCTACTTAAGTATAGGTGTTGAGACGTGAGTGAATATGCGCCTCAAGATGTGCGTCTGCGTGGGATCGGGGTAGATAGTGTTATGGTAATTTTGTATAAGTTTAGTGTAGCTTAAATAGTGGTTTTAAAGTGGCTATAGTTGATTATAAATTAAATGTACCTAAGTTAGCATTTTAAAACAATAGTCATGTGATAGTTCTCGAGATACGTATTGACACATCTAGAAACCAATTGATTTACGAATTGGTGTTAACAAGATTGAGATAATGGAGAGTAAGTGGAAAATGTGTCAAGTTGAGGACCATTTGATTAGTCTCGGGATATGTATGTGTGTGAATATCAATGGCTATCAATCAGTCTTATCTTAATATATAAGGTTGATAAGATTAACTTATGAAAACAGCCCATTTTCATTTACTAAGCTTATTGGAAGGAAATCTTGCTGGAGAAAAAAATCAGCAAATTTTTGTTGGAGAAATCAGAGGGTTGGTGAAAGAAATCAAGTTAGGTGTGGTGTATCAACTAGGTAACTCTATTACACTATCAGCTTAGTTAATTTGATGAATTTATGAAATATAGTGAATTGTGGTTGTTTTATGTTGTTAATGGATCACTTGGGTCTTTAGAGGTGTGTATGAGAGTATCCAAGGTGTTGGGATAGCCTATGTGTGGGGAAAACCCATAATTCTCAGTGCATAATTCTAGGGTTTGTCTGCACATAACGCGCTAGGTAGGCTAGCTAGCGCGCTAACATTGTATAGCGCTTGAGAAAACTGGTAGCGCGCTAATGAGGTCACTAGCGCGGTAGGTGCTATGACAGCATAAAAATCTGCAATTTCTTAAATTTACTTAAACACTATAAACAAGTTTAATACCTTAAGTAAAGGTCTTAACACACTCAAAAACATGTTATATGATATCGGGAACCTATGGAAGTTTCACAGGGGTTCGGATATGAGTTCTGAGGTGTCGGGGGCTGGATTAGCATAAGAGTTTACGTAGATTGTAAGTAAACTGATTGAGATATTTATTTACATTTAATTCTTGTTTATTTGTTCATTTCCAGTCTTCTATACTAATTTGCTTATTGTACTCCATATACCATGACTTGTTTCCTTTCTCATTTCATGAGTTTGCTTTCATGGTATAGATTGTTGGTTAAATGATTTCATTGACTCCAAATCATGTGCTATATCATTTTGATTGTTAATACATGTGTTCAAATGAAATAACATGCTATTAGGTAGGGTTACATAGTGTTGTGAATCTTTTTTCATTGTGCATTAGATATGCAATTGCTTTGTTGGATTCTCAAACCATGTTATCTCTTGAAATATGAAAGTAGTTCTCATATCTTGGACCATGATATGATAGAGGTGTTGTGACACACGGGGATCACTAAACTACCAGGGGTGATCGGGATCTCTCCACTATAACTTGGGTGACATCATGGGTTATGAGATCCGGGGTTGGTTGCAACTAAAACTTGGGTGACATCACAGGGTATGGGACCCGGAAGTGCTAGCAAGTATATATCGCAGGTGACTGGCACTTTGGATTATTATAAATACGTAGAGCACAACTTCGACCTTCACAAAGATGTATAGCTCAGTTCCATCCTTATATAGTGAAAAAGGCTAATGTGATAAAGATCACGACCGACTGGCCCTAGATCATTACTACTTAGCCTAGTGTCAGTTTCATATTGTTTAACTGGAGTATCTTATAGCATGATTTCCTTGCTTTTATTATGCTTTTAGATACTTGTTGTATATTTGGAAATGTCAACAAATGTCTCTCAATGTTAATTTCCACTTTCCTATACTCACCGTATTTTTTATGACAGTGGGTGCAGATCCATCGAGTTGTAGACCAGGCAAAGAGAAGATCGGCGACTACCTCTGAGCCAGTGGAGCACTGCTACACCGGGTTTTATAGGTTTTAGTTTTATTGTATAACATTATATGTTTTCTTGTACTTTTAGGGTCGTATATATTATGGGATAAGAGATAGCACCATGAACAGACACATGATGTTATATTATTATCGTTTCATTATATATATATATATATATATATATATATGTGATCTTTATTTCCTATTTTTCCATAATTGTTAGGTATCATGTTAGGAACTTCCACTAATTTGTTAAGACTTCCGCTGAATAAACTTTAAATTGTAAAATTTTAATTAATTTTGATTTCTGAATTGACATATGATAAGAAAATACTTATTTGGGAAAAATTAATTGATAAATAATAAGGTTTTGGAAAGGCTGACTAATTCCTTGTTAAGTTCTACGTGGTGAGATTAAGGCTTAATAACGAGATTAAGCCGGGCGGTGCCCTAATTTTAGAAGGGGTCGTCACACAGACCCAGAGGCAGCACGCGGCCATAATGAGGGTGAGCTTTTATTTATTTACTTTTACGCTACGCTTGCACTGTTTGGTTTTTGCACAACAGCAGTTCGCACGAGTTGATTTGCAGGAAAGTTGATGATCGGATCATCGAGGGTGAGCCGACTTAGTCCGTGACTTACGGGGTGAAAGATTTTGTGAAACAAACATAAGTAGTGTTATCTGAATAAGAAACACATAAAACTCCTTAGAAACTTACGCTTAGCAAAATCTCTCTTAATTACTATGACCAAAACACCTTATATAATTATGATGTATAGTTTAATAGCAGAAGCAAAACTTAATCAAATATAAATAATTCAAAAATATAGAATCGGACATCTTAATGGCGCGGAGTCCTACAGTGTATAGATAACATGCATATATATGGTGACAATAAGAGGGAAATCATGAATATACATGTATCAGTTTCACTCAAGTTCTAACGAGATCTCCAAGTGTTATAAAAAATAATTATATATAAGCGCAAAAATCTACAAGTAACTAAGAGGAGAAGCCAATCTAAGAATCCTCAGAAAAAGTCACCAATTACTGCCCCCTTACCCTTACTTGTCTAGGGATTTGCAATTGTCACCAAAGGAGACAATTCCAGTGAGTAATGCTAGTAGAGTTTCAATCATAATTCATGAATTTAAATAAAGAAGTCTAAGTATCATACGGGAACTTAATGGACAGGAAAGTAAAAGAAAGTGCATGATAGATGGACTAGAAAGCGATAACAATGAATAAAAATGTGTCTAGGAGTCAAGGGAAGGCGTCTAAGTGGTCTATCCATCGAGAGCGGGTGCCATTATTCTACTTCCTAGAACAACAACTCTTCAAGTCGACAGGCTTAGTTAGGTATAGAGTAGGGGCATTAATGATGCCCCAAATACCTCGCCCACGTCTACTACCTATGATCAAGTACTCGAGGTGAGGTCATGTTTGTCCATCTAGCACTAAACCTATGAGTACCTTCCTGTCACGCTCAAGCCTTAGACACTCAACGATATAGAATAAAGTCCAAGTAAATGATATAACAAGAAATAAGTTTAAAAATATGATAAGAATTAGAACTGATCCTTTAGCTGGTTTACTTACCTCAAACTACGCGAAAAATATGCCCTCACGACTTCTAACACGTTCCCGAACTAGCCCGCGATGCTCGAATCTATCCGCTTAGTTCCTGGCATCTATTTTAGTTGGTTTTAGTGTGTTAGAGTCCATTTAGTTCATTTCGGCCCATATTTATTTTCTAGTCATTCATCACCTTTTAACTAATCCAAACGAATCTACAAATGACTCGAATTACCCAAAAATGACTTCGAAAGACTATGAGTCTTAGTTTCAGTGTTAATAAACAAAAACCAACAATTAAGACTCAATTAGGAGTTGATTAGATGGATTGGAGATCCATTTAAAAAAATCAGTCCAATGTATATAAGTTCTAGAAACATAGATTTGATAATTCAAAACGCATTTAGAAACACGTGTTAGATAATTAAGAATGATACAAAAATTGACGTGCGATGAAATGACATAATGAACTCTTGATCTAGAAGAATTAAGCTAAATTTGATGAGTGGAAGGCTTCGGAAAGTCGAAACCCAAAATCAGCTCAGAAAGTTACAAAAAGGTTATCCATGCGGATGAACTCTGACTTTTTATATGATTTAATTTTGAAAAACTAATAGTTCTAAGTTGTTCTTCTATGTCTTAGCTTTCCAAAGATATGCAGAGCATCAAAATTCGAGTTAAAACGATAAAGTTATAGTCGTTTTACGAAAACATTTCAAGTTGTCTCATCTAAAGAAAGATAGCGCGCTACTATTTCTTACATAGCGTGCTATCTGCACCACGAACTGCATTTCTATACGTCAAATTTTGGGTTTTTGACCCCAAATCCCACCTAAGCCATCTCCATCGCTAAAAACTCCAACAATGGGGTGTCCTCCATATGTGCTAACATGGGAACTAGGGTAGGCTTACAACTTACGCTTTTACTGAGAAATTAGGTGTAAAATATTTTGTGAAATCAAAATACTTACCTTAGTCATGAAATTAAAATGAAATGCTTATCCTAGACATTAATATAAGGTAAATGATATGTCAAGCTACTAATTACATGATTAAGCCTGGGTTGGTTTATATGACTTTGGGTAAATTAACTAATCTAGTTCATAGCATCAATCCTAAAAGTCTTAACAAAAATCCCTTGAAATATGAACCATGAGATCAAGTTTATGGAGGAATCCTAAGGTGGGTATGTTTTAATTAAAACTCACCTTAGATCCACATAGAAATGAGTAATAAGTGGGATGATAAGTAAATCCTAGGATGAGTGTTTAGACATCTAAAAGTCTATAAATTGAGGACTTAGTGGAAAGACCACTAACATCACCTCTACATGTATTTTCTTGAGAGAAAAAAGATAGGAGACTAAGAGCTCTGTGATTTTAGAGGATTGGGGGGCTAAGGGAAGGGAATTGAAGCTAAGATTGAAGAAATTTCAGCCCTAGAAGAGTTCATGAACTAGGTATTTTCTTTTCTCTCTTTTTCTTGCTCTAAGTAACTGAAATTGGGGGTTTTGAAGACCTAATCCCAATTTTGAATTTTTAGAACTTCAATTCTATTTATAATGCAAGGATTTTGAGTCTTAAATGAGGTTTTAAAAAGTTCTTTTATGAGATCATGTCTTTATTTTCAAACAAGCCATGTTTCTTGTTCAAATTTGGAGTTTTAGTGTTCAAATTGATAATGAATTGTTCTCTAAAGTTGTGGAATGTTTAGATCACTCATATTCACTTAAAAAATAAGTATCTTAATTGAGTTTCAAATATGGACAACAACTTCTTGGAAATTGATTCATGGTTTCTAAGATTTGCATTGTATCAAGTGTTGGGATTCTTTGATTTTTATTTTTCTACATTATTTGGTTAATTTGAATGAACTATTAGGACTCTAATAGAGTTGAAAAATAGATAGAGTTGTTGTCATGAGTTGGTGTCTAGAATTGAGATGAATGTATGAATTGATACTTTGAATTGACCCAAAATTATAGTTGAAATTCTAGATAGCATAAGTCTTTCATTTCTTCTCCGAATTGGCTAATATTTTTATGTGTTATTCTTAGATATTTGCACAAGTGTCTTACCAAAAATCACATTTTTTGGATGTGTGGTTTGAGAGTTATAAATTTTCTAACACTGCTAGTCCGAAACTTTCTCAAGTTGATTTGTTTTAGTATTTTGAGCTTAACTCTCTCAATTTTAATCAGATTTGAGCATACGTTACAATTTTGGAAAGCTAATACATACAAAAAAAAACATGAGATCATTATTTCTTAAAATTCTAGTCATCTTCTTTGTCGAAAATGGACTGAAAATTAGTCATAATCTATCAAGATATTCATTTTGCAAGTGTTTGGATGTCGAGACCTCTTCCGGGGGTCACCACTAGTCCAATAATAACCAAAATATCTAGAATAGCTTGAAACACTATAAATTAGGTTTTCCTAAAGTTTCAAGTAATTCTGAGATGTTTTGGATGATTTCCAAATGAGTTTTGAAATAGGTAAAACTTAGTTACTAAATGAGCTTATTTTTTACTTAAAGTGTTCCGGGCATCAAATGATGTTGGAATTTAACCAAAGTTTTTAGAAGATGTTATTATACCATAGTAAAGGTGTCCACCTAGTTTCATGATTTTTTGGTGTGTCTAACTTAGTTTTCAAGTCATGCTTCAAATAAGAGATCAATAATTACAAATAATGATTTAAAATTTTGCTTAGAGTCTCAAATTTGGTTTTTGATCATATTAATGAGATTTTATCACTGAAAAGCCTTAGTTTAAAGTTAATAGACTTCAATAAACCAACATTGAGAATTTTGAAAATTTCTATGAGTGTTTCAGCCGCATTTCAAGTTGTATAAAACCAAGTTTTTTGGATATTATTTTAAGGTCCCTAAGGGACTGTTTTGCAAACCAATGCACTAAACCAAATTGAAATGATTTCCAATGGACTTTGATGATTCAATAACACTTCAAAAAAATAGAGAAAATGTCTACAATCTTGTAACACCAAGTTTGGGCATTTGGCCAAGTTAAAGGTCAAAGAGGTATTTAAAATGATTAAAAGAGGTCTCTCGGGGTTATTCCTTCACATCGAGCCTTCCTATATGGTAAGAATAAGTGACTAGGGACCCCGGAGATTTAGCATAAACTTATTTATGGCACATTAAGTTGAGATTTGGTCTAAGTTAAATAGAAATGATATTAAGGTAAATAGTGGATTATTTTACAATGAACTGAGATAATCAAACTTAAATAAGCTCTAACACATACCAAAGGAACTCTAATAGGTACTAGGGGCCTAGAGCGTCAATGCCAGGCATCGAGAGTGTGGTACACACATGTGGGAGCTGCGTTTATCTTGGATATTGTTGCATTTTGAGGTAAGTAAACCAGAAAGAGCATCAACATTATTTCTTTTCAACTTCTTATTGTTAATTACTTGAAAAGCATGTCATACTAGTATTTTTGTTTCAACGGCATAAGGTCTAGATAGTCCACCAGTTGTGTCATCCCGCGGGTTAAGCATCCGGAGTCACCATGGATTCTCGTTGAGGACTATTAATGGGATAAAGCATTCGAGGTAACCGTGGCTTACCTTGATATTTAAGGGCCTGTTAGAAGTGACTCGATGAGTCGGCAGTGCTTAGAAAGTTATATCGAGGGAGTTGGAAGTGGCCTTGGGCTCGCTGTGTCAATTTCAAGCTGTGTACGGTCTAAAGACCAGCAGTTTGGACCGGATTACCCATTCACTTATATTTTGCTTCATTGCCACTTGATTTTCACTACTTACTTGATTAGTCTGTTTATCATGCACTTTGTCATTTTATTTACACATTTCTTTAAATACCTGCAAGATTTAGAGACTGGGGTAATTTATTTATCAGAAATATTGTTGAATCTCTTCTTGCTATACTCGCTGGAATTGTCTCCGTTGTTGGTGATAATTGCAGGTCCCTCGAGCAGTATGGGGAAGGAACATGTACTTGTTGATTTCTTCTGAGCTACCCTCAGAGTTAGCTCCATTACTCTTACTACGTAGGTTCTTTTGTCATTTTGTAATATATATGACTATGTATTCATGATGTTTTAATGCTTTTGGGTACTTGGGATGTAAGATATACTTGATGATACATGTATATGCATATTGTACTCTTTATCACCAGTTATATGCATGATATCACACCGTTTGTAGGATTCCCACCCCTAGGACATGTCCCGAATTCAATTAATTTTTCTTGTTTCTTTTAATTACTTTTGGCAGCGTAATGAATATTAAGACTTTCTAAACTAATTAATGAAATTAATAAGCAATCAATAGATGAATAATTTGAAATAGAGGCTGACTAGGCATGCCTTGACTCGACGAGAGTTGATTGCGGGTCCACGTAGGTCTAGTGCCAGGCAGGGCCCAGTTTGTGGCGACAGGGGCCGCCATACAAACAAAGCCAGATCTGACCTTATCGTGATAAACGACAGCCGGTGTGCCGCCTCCAACAGTGTTGGTATTGTCATTGATGCATGGTCCCTTGTTGGAGTATCGGCTTGGCTTAGCATACGACATCACTAAATAAACCACTCTTCTCCCAAAAATCTCTCTTCTTCGTGTTGTGCCTATAGGCCTCTTATACTCAAGACCCTCTACTCACGAGACAAGAAGAGAGAAAATAGATAATAAAAGAAGAAGGGAAGGGGAGGAAAGAAAAAAAAAAAAAAAGAAATGCAAGGAAACACAAAAGGAAAATGGGGGTTACCGACTAACTCAAGACCACTTGAGCATTCTGGCGTCGCTGAAAACCTCCCTAGTAAACCCTAGATCTAGGTTTATTGTTGAAAAGGAAAAAGGAGGGAGAGAATAGCTTTTTTTAGGGCTAGATAGAAGCTTGACTTTTTTTTCTAAAAAATAATAAATAAAGCCAACAAATTTTGGATTGTTAATTAAGATGTAAAATTGAACCTTCAATTTTTTGTTATTAGAATGAATTGACTTCTACATGTACTGGCGAGAGGTGGGAGTCGGAGTTTTCAAACCAATCCATCAGGTGATGAGACCATTCTTGACCGCTTTGTGTTGATGAAAGCCACGACTTTGTAGGGAATGGTTGTAGCATCCCCTATCCCAATTAGGGTAATACCCGGCCTGAAACCCTAATTAAGCCTCGGTACGCCACTCAAACTCAATTAGAGTAACAGTATAGTCGTCCTTCATGCCTAATAATAACACAAACAATATAACGTATATCGAATAAATAATTGAAAACACAGCAGAATTAAAAGTTTTTCGATAAATCATACAATATACAAAAAATCGGTATAAACCTCGGTCGTAAAATCATGTCCCAACCTTGTTTATTACAAAACAATAATTCAATACAATATATAAACAGTAGTAAAATCACTTCACCATATAGAAGACCATAGACTCCTAATCTTCTCCGTCCCTAAGTCGAAGCGCACGTCAACAACCTCAAATGTTAATTGGGGAATGAGCGCTCCAACTTACACAGTAAGTGATGCTCGTTGACGTATCAATTATCAGCTAATATTAATGAATAAATGAATATAATATGAAACCAAAACATATCAATTTAGGCATTAAAAATGATATAACAACAAAGGTCAAAGGTCAATCGCAACTGTACTCGCGACTTGTATTTTCATTTCAAAAATGAGTTGTAAACTTTCTGAAATACAAAAGTAACAATCGGGTACCTCAAGGTTGCTGAAGGGAAGGTATTGGTAGCTAACTAATCACCTCCATCGTCACTTCAATCCAATTTGCATGTCGTACCTCTTTCCTGATAATTTCTCATAAAAATTAGTTCAAGTCACAGTACATTGCTCCATTCCCATTCCATAATGCCATATGAACTAATTATACTAATTACGTTATATAATTGATAAAAATGCAAGTCTCACTTACCTGTGTTGAGGTTTCCTAACTTTTAACCGACTTACACAACTCTCGGAGTCATCAATCCTTTTTCATCAACCAAGAACCTAAAATAAGTGGATCACCATCAATTCGAGTCTAATACGCATTGATCAGGACCCGTAAACTGGTCCCATTTGATCCCAGGACCACACAAAAATTGCAACTAAAGTACGTTTGAGAGCTATTGAAAAATAATACTTTATAACAATTTCAAAGTGCTATCAACTAGCCACTTTTTGTTAACTTTTTAAACTTGAAAAGCTCAATATTTATCATGATGATCAAAGAGAGTTGTAGTACTCATGTCATACTTTCCATAAACTCTATAAACACTCAAATCGGAGCATAGACGAAGAAGGTATGAGTTTTACATTATGGCCTATTGATTAGGTAAACTTTTATATATTTTGAACTAAGAAAATTTCTCCAAATCAATGTTTTTGCAACGAAATCTTTAAAACTCGATTCCAAACACAAAGAAACCTCTCGACACCAAATTAAAAATATTTTCCCAATTCGTGGAATCTAATTGCATCAAACCCCATAACCAATTCATCCAAAATCTCAATATAAATCAATATCAACTATAAAAACATCTTCAAAATAGTTATAACTGAGTCGCATCGATTCAACTCACAAAACCCCTAACCCATGATGGTAGGATTTATCCCAAATTGGTGCAAATCAATCCAATACATCAATTCACAACAAATTCTACCAATTTCTATTAAAACCACGCGAAAGGAATTGAGAAATCGCGAGAATTCAAATTGAATTGTGGAAAATGCTCTGAATTGAGTTACGGGCCGAATACCTCATTTCCACTGTAAAAACTTAGCTCGAATTGACCGTCTCGCGATGCTCTAAAGTTTTGCAAAAAGAAACCGTGTAAAAATTGGACATCGGGAGTTTGCGGAGCAAAAGAGTGCGTGGAGAGGGTTAGAGAGACAAACGAATGAACGTTATGTTGAAAATCAAAATCAATCGTTTTGATTTTGATTTTGATTTATATATATACCCTCAAATGCTTGTCAACGGCTTAATTTCTTTTTATTTATTAATTCACAAAATCTTTATTTTGACGTGTTTTGGCTTCCGGAGCTCATTTTCAATCTGATTTTTCACCAAATTGAGCCAAACTCTTGAAAAAATAGTCCATCTTTATAAAAATATCCATAATAATAGTTTGGTCACATCAAAACCCCAAAGATAATAGCTTTGTCCATGACATATCAAACACTCACATACAAATTCTCTTGCCATATTTAACCAATTTTGCACTAAATTAGGCTCAATCTCAACCTCGACTATTGCCAACTGACATGAAACTCGAGGCAAGATCTACACCAACTTCATTCTCATTTTATATTACCACTGAACCCAACTTGCACGTGAATCGAGGTAAAATCTTCACGTAATACTTAACACTTAATTTAATTCACCATTATAGGTCTTATATTAATAAATATTGATTGCCTATAATTCAATTAATCAATTTCCACGCCAAACAAATACCAAACAGCACGCAAATCCACGCACATGCTAATCGAGACAAGTTGGTCTTAACCACGAGCCTTACTCGGGTGAATTAGAATTCAAATTATCGCAAATCACCTGCTTAAAGTAACACATCATTATAGTCTCCCTAATTTAAGATAATTTCGTCCTTGAAATTAAAGGAAACATATAAGTTACCAGTAGTTTCAAAGAAAAATGGAAATTGATCTTCCATGTATAACTCCCGTTACCAAGTGATCTTTTCATTTTCTGTGGAACTTCTATTTTTCGTTAATCTGAACCTACAAAGCCCTTTCATAGATGATACTTTCAAAAATACAACAAAATTGTCTTTTGAACTCTTTAATAATCTATGATGCTTGACTCCTCAACATTTTTATTTTTATCAGTTGTAGTTATCAATCACCTAGTCTATCATACCCTCTCCGTGTAGCTCTTAATGATGTTTAAACAAGGAAAGACATCAGAAATATTATGACGACAAAGAGTATACTCTTTTCCTATTGGACAGTCTCTAATGGTCTTTATTCTCACTAATATTATTAGATTAATAGTAGTCAGTGTAGAATGATTTATTTAACCTGGACTTTGAGACAAATATTAAGAGAATTGGCATTAAGAAGTAAATAAGATAATAAATGACCTTCAGTGAAACTCGAAGGCGTTGATTCACTTTGAGTGAATATATACTAGTGTCGAGACTAGTTAAATGAGATTAAAGGTCATTCAATGAGGAAATTAGTGACAAATGATAATAAGAACCTGAGGTCAGATAACCACTAATTATTCATACTTCAACCCTATATTATGAAGTATAAGATTCCAAGTATGGTACTGATTCATATAGGAATAATGAGAAGAAACCTGTCAGTATAGTCGTGGTATAACCACATATACCGAAGGTAAATTTTAAATAAGAAAAAGTTTATTTGTGTTGTTGTAGTTTAACCACACTCACTAATAGACTAATCTTAATGGCAAAATTACATTAAAAATGAAGATTCACAGCAAGAGATAAAAGTTGAAAGATTATAGAAAATTCGCATTGATAGTCAACTCCATCTTATCTGTTGGACTTCTATCACTTTATGGTAATTTTATATGAAAATTTGAAGTTGAAATATTTGTAAGAATGTGTCTAATTTGGGTTAGAACATGGTTTTGAGCTAGTGAGATGTTTTAGTCTGATCTTATAAATAGTCTAAATTTGGGAGAATGAGTTGTCAATGAATCTAAGGAATACTTTACGACACTCGGAATGAATGGGTAAGCAGTAAATCAAGATATTGATATTAACTACTAATCTTAACCAAAAAGATTGTGTAAATTACTAAATTCCTACTAATAGGGATTCATGGAAATAAAGCTATCACTCGAGACTCAAAGGGTTTGAATTTATTTTAGAATAGTGGTAATTTCTTGATGAGAATTCAAGCTTGATGAATGAGAATTGTGATTCCGAAAGTTTCAAAAAAGTTGTTTATCAGATTCTCTTGGAGTTTTGTCATAATTTGATATTAAATTCATCAATTACTTGATTTTTGATTTTCAATATGATCGATTCCATTTTACTTGGTGTAATATGAGAATTGTCTACGTGTGAGAACTCAACTCGAATGATGAATCAAGTTAAACTAAATTAGAAATGAATATTCATTACCCAAAAATCAACAACTCATTTGGTCAATCACATGAAATCAGTTATTCTGAAGAATTGGTTGAGATCTGGTTTTCATTAAAATAAGATCAAAGTTAGGAACTATATGAATATGATGTCAGACAATGGCTTCTCCATGTTGAAAATCATGGTAGAAACCATGAAAACTCACTAGAGCTTTTGCTATGATCATAAATGGAGAAATAGAGTTGTTGGACTCTATCGGAATAAGATGTGTGACAATGATAATATAAAAAAGTTGAAGACTTAGCAAAGGCACAAGCAATATCGCAGAGTTATGTGAACTCGGACGATAAATTGGTTTATGCCAAAAAGATTGCAAGTGCAAATACTAAGCTTCAAATATAAAACACTTAGATATGTGTTGAATGCTAATTGCGAGTCAATGAACTTGACTAAAATTGAGACAATCAGAGACTTGTTCTATATTCAACACATAGTTAGAAAAGTATTATTATTGTGAAATAATTGAATGATACAAGCAAGATATACAAAGATTTGTAGTATCATTGTGTTGTATGTTCAATTAACCTAAAAGTGGAATTGAGATGAGTCATAAATAATACAAGGATACCTTAAGAGAGAATTGAGATGTGGTGTAACTACAATAATTGCTTGGTTATACTTGGAATATGGAAAAAGTTAAAGGTTTAGCCTAGTACTTTACTTCAGGTAGTTGTGTTTTGACGCAACGAGGCAAGAGATTTTAGTTTATACTTTTGTATAGTTCATGAAAGTTTGAGAGGAATTATAGTGAAATAATTGTTTTGGTAGTCGTACTAAAAAATTTAATACATCTCTTGTAGAATAAAAGCTTGAAATGTATTTCAGACGATGAATTGAATGATTTGCAAAGATAAATCTTAGAGCCAAGACTTAGGGTTGTAAGATATGGGTGTAGATCTCAACTTATTTATGAATCCATTAAAATGGAGAGATGATACAAGTTCATTCATTCATCGTAGGGTTTGAAATATAGATTAAACCAAGTGAAAGAGATTTGAAGAGTCTTTTAGTTATCCTTAAGATTAGAGAATCTTAGAGGAAACACTAGAAGACAAATGAGAAGCACGAAAATCAAAGAGTTGGTGCAATGCGATTTGGAGATCTTCAAGCTATGAAATTTTGAAGACTATATTTGTCGTAGTGAAAGAAAAGAGGTGAAGTGACTAACTTAAATCATGAATATAATGAAATCACTCTGAGAAATCACTCACACAAAATGATTGATGTGGTCAATACTTTGATTAGAGAAAAGAACTGAAATTTTAACTATAATAGGAACTTCCCGGCATTATCTCTTGAGAGAGATGCATAATAAGGATGATGATTTATAAAGCTTACCAACACATCATCAACTGAGTTGTCAGAATTGATAATTACAAATCTGTTCTTTGAAGCTCAGATTGGAGCTGAGCCAAATGTATGATTAACTGAGTGATAAGGTGATTAAGAAGTCTAATGGGAACCACTAGATACACTAGAATTTGGCAATCAAGGATTAATATCCAGATTAGACTATCTAGAGAAATTGTGTTGAACGCATTAGATTCTGAGATGAAATACCAACTTGAAAAGAATTTAGGCAAGAATTACTTTGATGACCTCATGGATCTCTTTATATTGGTCATACAGACAATGCCATATCGTATTAAAGTATACGATGAGGGTATGGAAGATCTATGATGATTATATATGTTGTTAAATTTATAAAGAAATATGATAGTTATTCAGTAGGTTAAAATCGGATGATAAAAACCTGAAGTGTCTATATCTGATGATATAAGGATAACATAACTGAAGGTTATGTAATGAAAATAATTAGAATTTGGTGTCAGCACAAAATAATGGAAGTTGCAGTTGATACATTGATCAAGTCTGCAAATTCTTGTCAGTGAGGTTATGTTATTCTTTTAACGGATTAAGCAAAATATATGTATATGGAGATTTGAGATGATATGGTGTTTCAGTATTTGATTCCTCGGACGAAGATCCGAGACTTGCTTCCAGCGTTGGAAGAAGTTATTGATATAGCTTAAAATTATTCTCAATCTCAGTACAGGATATTTTCTTTATGTTGACGTAGGAACCGAGCTGCTTATCCTAGCTCTTAAGAATAAATATTTTAAGCTTGTGTCTCATAATGTTTAACCACTAAAAGAAAATAGATTCCTTTGTGTAAGCTCTTTAATAATAAAGGTAATCAAGAGGATTACATCGCAGAATAATAAAGCTTGATATACTTAATCTTGTATATATATTAAGGTATATAACTAAGATTTGAGTATAGCTGTTATAGAAAATGAAATAATAAAGAGCTATACAGAGAGGGTATAGCAGACTAGGTGATATATAACTATAACTTGGTTAATATAAAAATGTTGAGATACGAATTATAGCTAGTTTAAGAATTCAAAAGACGATTTTTGTTGTGTTTTTGAAAGTCTCATCTATGGAAGGGCTTTGTAGATTTGGATTACAGTAAAATAGTTATATAGATAATCGAGGAATGGAAGTTATAAATGAAAGAGCAATTTTCATTTCTCTTAGAAACTACTGGTAACTTGTACGTTTCCTTTAATTTCGAGAATGAATTTGTCTTAAATTGGGGAGATTGTAATGACTCGTTACCTTAAGTAGGTGATTCGCGTTAATTCGATTTCTAATTAACTCGAGTTAGGCTCATGGTTAAGCCTGGCTTGTCTCAATTAGCGTGTGTATGGATTTGCATGTCGTTTGATGTTTGTATGAATTGTATTATTAATTATAGAAATAATTGGATTTATTGGCCTATAACTGAATAATTGACAAATAATGGGACGCCTAATATCGTGTGTGGGTCAAGGGGGACGCACACGAGTCTTGGGGTAGTGTGCACACCTGAGTGAACTCATTGGAGCGCATGGCGAAGTCATATGAGTGCTAATGTAAACCTATATATAAATTGTATATATATAAATATATATATATATTGAAAATAATTAATTAATTAATAATTGGTGGGCGCCTAGTGATATTTGGGGTCGAGGATGACACGCGTGGGACGTACAATAATGTGCACGCTCGAGAGTGATCGTTGGCGCGCACGACGAATTTATGGGCGCTAAAATACATAGGTGAATATATATATATATATATATATATATATATATGTTGTGAAGCATGGATGACCATACATGTTGTGTAGTCATGTAACTTGTATTCCTCACTAATGGTACCCTCAATTGTCTATGTATTGTCATGTTACTTGTAACCATTTCTAATGTACACCAACTCTTCCTCGTATTGTCAAATTATTTGTAATGTGGTGTATGTGTTACTTGTACACATTGTCTAAGTACATTTATCATCATCGCCAAATGGCCTATATAAATGGTGTCAACCTCATTGTAAAAACACAGCAAGTAGAATGAAGAACTTCTAATTCCAACTCTCTCATTTCTTCTCTTCTCCTTTGTAGTAGTAGTTCTAAGTCTCCTACTTTCCTTCTCTAGTTTCTAGCAAGTTCCAACTCAATTTACAACACGTTATCAGCACGAACTTGCTCTAACATAAAAGAGATCTTGAAGTTCAAGAAGGCTTTCTAAGGAAACAAAGCGAGGAAGGTATAACTTTTGTTAATTTAAATAAGTTCAATTTATTTTCATGTTATCATGGTTTTTCTCTTTTTATTACATGCATCACTTATATATGCATACTTTATTTAAACATTATGCATTATAACGTTACCGACTACGAAAGTATGCTCTATAGTTGCGTCTTATACGATCTTCTACATCAGAAATCTAAAGTCAATATGTGACATAACAAGTTTTCTCGCTATACTACAAATGATTAGTTATACTCTATTTTTTATTTTTTATATTGCAAATAGTGCAATGAGTTTAGGTTGAATGTGGGTAAGCCTTGTCCCCGGTAAAGCTAAACATTGAAAGGGAGATGAGTTATCCCGTTCTAGGAGGCATGGTTTTAAGTAGACTTTGTCTCGCCACCCAACGTGGAGGTTGTCCCACCAACTCATACAAGTAGTACATTTTTCGTATTAATAATTAAGTTATGAACATATATTTAATTGTATATTATTTATTTTATATAAAAGAGAAAAACTATTTACCCAATTTCTAAACATATTTTCAGACTATGACAAACATTCAAAAACTTAAATTTATTGCCATCGATATCATTGGCAATAATTATTTGTCATGGAAACTGGATGTCGAGATAAATTTCCAAGCTAAAGACTTGGGAGAAAATATAATAGAAGGAAATGAAACATCAATGCAAGACCGTGCGAAAGCACTGATATTCTTTCGCCATCATCTCCATGAAGGTCTGAAAAGTGAGTATCTCACTACAAAAGATCCTCTCACTATATGGTTAAGCTTAAAAGAGCGATCTAATCACCAAAAGACGGTGATATTTCTAAAAGCTCAAAACGACTGGTTGAATTTTAGGCTACAAGATTTCAAAATAGTTACTGAGTATAACTCCACCATGTTTAATATTACCTCTCATTTGAGGCTATGTGGAGAAAATATATCTGATGAGACAATGATGGAAAAAATATTCAATACTTTTCATGCCTCGAATCTGTTGTTGCAACAATAATATCGAGTGCGTCAATTTAAAAAGTACTCAAAATTAATTTCTTGTATCATTGTGGCTGAACAATGAGCTTCTATTGAAGAACCACAGCTCCCGTCCAACTCATTCCACTTCAATTAATGAAGCAAATGTTGCATCCTATAATGACCATAAAAATGGTCAAAGAAAGAAAAACCACGGACGTGGAAAGGGGAAAGGATCAATTGGCAAATATCGTGGCAAGCCCTATTCTAAATTTCGTGGCGATATATTCCAAAATAAATGGAATAGAAATGACGTTGCTCAGAAAAAAAGGGAAAGAATGCTGCTAAAAATGAGCATGCTCATAATCGTGACCAACCATGTCACAGGTGTGGTCTAAAAGGCCATTAGGCTCATATATGTCGTACGCCTAAGCATTTCATTGATATTTTTTAAGCCTCCTTGAAGAAGAAAGGCAAAACAGTTGAAATGAGTTTCACTATCAGAGATGGCTCATCGGATATTAATTATATGGATGTCCCAAATTTCCATGATGACCCAAACATTAGTCACGATGTTTTTAACGATCACATGTAATGCTTCTCAATTTCTATAATTCTATGCACTAGTTTTTTTGTTATGCTTTTTAATTCCTGTGTACTAGTTTCTTATTATAAATGAAATGTTTTTTTTCTAATTTATCAAACATTGTTTATCTAGATAGATCATCAAGTCATATGTTCAAATCATGAACCAAATAAGAGCGATATGTGTCTTGTTGATTGTGCTACAACGCACACAATCCCGAAAAAGAAAGAATATTTATCCAACTTAAACTTAGTTGAGGCTAATATTCAAACAATTTGTGGCATCTCTAATTATGTTGCTTGCGGGTACAACAATTCATGTTGACAATGCTTTATACTCTGAAAAATCTAGAAAGGAATTTACTTAGCTTTAAAGATATTCACCACAATGGACATCACATTGAAACCATGAGCGAAAATGATAGAGAATTTCTGTCACATTGGTTTCAAATGGGAAAAAAGAAGTGTTGGAAAAATTCTCAGCTTTATCCTCTTGATTATATTTTGCGCATATAAGGCATGTCGAGAAGAATGTCTTCTTAAATAAAAAATTAATGATCCAAAGACATTTATTTTATGGCATGACCGAATTGGTCATCCAGCATCATCAATGATGCGAAGTATAATTGATAATTCGCATTGACATCCTTTAAGGAGTCGCAAAATATTTTCAGCTGGTGATTATAATTGTGCTAGTTGTTCTCAAGGTAAATTGATAGTTAAACCATCCCCAAGTAAAATTGTTGTGGAATCCTCAGTTTTCTTAAAACGCATTCAGAGAGACATATGTGGACCTATTCATCCTCACTGTGGACCATTTAGATATTTCATGGTTTTAATATATGCGCCAACTAGGTGGCCACATGTTTGTTTACTTTCGACCCATAATGTTGCATTTGCTAGACTTTTAGCACAAATCATTAAGTTAAGAGCACAATTCTCTGACAACCCAATCAAAACCATTCATCTTGATAATGCTGGAGAATTTCAATCTTAAGCATTTAAAGATTATTGCATGTCTATAGGAATTACCATTGAGCATTTCGTTCCACATGTGCATACCTAGAATAGTTTGGTAGAATCTCATATCAAACGCGTTCAATTAATTGCTAGGCTTTTAATCAAGAGAACTAAGTTACCAACTTCAGTTTGGAGACATGCAGTCCTCCATGCACCATCTGTCATTCGTTATAAGCCTACTGCATACCATGAACATTCCCCCATGCAACTCATTTTAGGTCAACAACTAAATATTTTACATTTGAGAATTTTTTTGGTTGTACAGTGTATGTTCCTATACCACCTCCTAATGGAACTAAGATGGGTCCACAATAAAAAGTTGGGATTTATGCTGGATTTAACTCGTCGTCCATTATAAGATACCTTGAGCCCCTAACAAGCGGTTTATTTATTGCACGTTTTGTTGATTGTCACTTTGATGAAGCAATTTTCTCACTATTAAGGGGAGACAAGAAGTCAATTCAAAAGGAATGGCGTGAAGTTGTTTGGAATAAATCAACTTTATTACATATGATCCAAGCATAAATCAGTTTGCACTTAAAGTTCAAAAGATTATTCATTTGCAACAAATTGCAAATCAATTACTTGATGAATTTACTAACTCAAAATGAGTGATAAAATTACATATTTTAGTTGTAAATGCTCCTGCTGTGCAACAAAATGCACAAGAACCAATGAAATGCTTAAAGCATGGAAGACCAGTTGGTTCAAAAGATATAGTACCTCGAAAAAAGAAAACGAAACTAAAAATAAATGCAAATCAAAATACCCCTGAGAAAGCACAAGAATCATTTGATAAGGACTTGTTAGAACAAGTTGACTCTGACGATGAACAATTACTTCTAGAAAAAAAGCAAAAAATAAAAATAATAAGATCTCAATAAATTATTTAAACTCTGGTAAGATTTGGGATCGAAATAATATTGTCCTGATGATATATTTGCTTTCAATGTGTCCTTTGAAATATGTAAACATAATGATGATCCAGAACCACAATCAGTGGAAGAATGTCGAAAAAGACCTGATTGCAAAAATGGCAAGAGGTTATCCAAGAAAAGTTAGACTTGTTGAAGAAATAAGAGGTTTTTGGACCGATTATTTAAATGCCAAATGGCGTAAAGCCTGTTAGATATAAATGGGTATTTGTACGAAAGAGAAATGAAAAAAATGAAATTACAAGGTATAAAGCAAGACTTGTAGCTCGAAGTTTCTCACAAAAACCTGGCATTGATTATGAGGAAACATATTCTCCTGTTATAGATGCAATCACATTTCGATTCTTGATAAGCCTTACAGTTTCTGAAGGGCTTGATATGCATCTAATGGATGACGTTATAGCACATCTGTACGGATCCCTATGCAATGATATATATATATATATATGAGAATCCCTGAAGGATTTGAAATATCCGAAGAAATAAAATCAAAACCTCATAACATGCATTCTATAAAATTACAAAGGACTTTGTACGGATTGAAACAATCCGGAAAAATATGGTACAAACGCCTTAGTGAATATTTACTTAAAGAAGGATATGCAAATAATCCACTTTGCTCATGTGTCTTCATTAAAAGATCATCAATAGGATTTGTGATTATTGTTGTATATGTTTATGGTTTAAATATAGTGGGAAACCATGACGAAATCGTTAGAACATCTGAATACTTGAAAAAGGAATTCGAGATGAAAGAAATTGGAAAAACAAGACTTTGTCTTGGTTTGCAAATTGAACATTTTTCAAGTGGAGTACTTGTCGATCAATCAAATTATATTGAAAAAATATTAAAAAGCTCTTATATGGACAATGCACATCCATTGAGCTCTTCAATGGTTATCAGATCACTTAAAGTAGATAAAGATCTATTTCAACATCATGAAAGTGATGAAGAGCTACTTGGTCCGGAGGTACCATATTTAAGCGCAATTGGTGCACTTATGTACCTTGCAAATTGTACAAGACCTGACATCGCTTTTGCTGTTAACCTACTTGCAAGATATAGTTCTTCACCAGCTCAAAGTCATTGGAATTGTGTTAAACATGTTTTTCGATATCTTCGAGGAATAAGTGACATGGGTCTGTTTTACTCAAGATGAGTAAAACTGAGTCTTTAAGGTTATGCTGATGCTGAATTTTTATCTGATCCCCACAAGGCTCGTTCTCAAATGGGACATGTATTCACATGTGATAATATTATTGTATCATGGAAGTCGGTAAAGCAAACTATGGTTGCTGCTTCTTCCAATCATTCTGAAGTACTTACAATTCATGAAGCAAGTCGTGAATGCGTATGGTTGAGAAACATGATTAAACATATTCAAGAATCATGTGGATTGCCTTCAATAAAAGATTCTCCAACTATATTATATGAAGATAATGCAGCATGTATCACACAATTAAGTGAAGGGTTCATAAAAGGGGACAGAATAAAACATATTTCACCAAAATTCTTTGATGCACATGAGCTTGAAAAGAATGGTGAAATCGATGTCAAGTAAATCCGGTCGAGTGATAATCTTGCTGATTTATTCGCAAAAGCCTTACCAACTACAACATTTAAAAAGCTTACATATGGTATTGGTTTGTGTAAACTTAAAGATATTGCAAGCAAAGAAACGGAACAAGTTTCACACATGTTCACACGGGGGGGAGTTATTGATTAATGTATTGCACTCTTTTTCCCTTAGTTATGGTTTTATCCCACTGGATTTTCCTAGCAAAGTTTTTAATGAGGTAATCCTAACAATATTATATTCACCTTAAGACTTATGAGAACAGTGTACTTTTTTCTTTTATTATATTTTTTTCCCATAGGGTTTTTCCTAGTAGAAGTTTTAACGAAGCACATTCTCTAAGCAAGTGTCATCCAAGGGGGAGTGTTGTGAAGTATGGATGACCATGCATGTTGTGTAGTCATGTAACTTGTGTTCCTCACAAATGGTACCCTCACTTGTGCATGTATTGTCATGTTACTTGTAACTATTTCTAATGTACACCAACTTTTCCATGTATTGTCAAATTACTTGTAATATGTTGTATGACATGTGGTGTATGTGTTACTTGTACACATATTCTAAGTACATTTATCATCATCACCAAATGACTTATATAAAGGGTGTCAACGTCATTTTAAAGACACACCAAGTTGAATGAAGAACTTTTCATTCCAACTCTCTCATTTATTCTCTTCTCCTTTATAGTAGTAGTTTGTAGTAGTAGAAGTTCTAAGTCTCCTACTTTCCTTCTCTAGATTCTAGCAAGTTCCAACTCAATTCACAACAATATATATATGTTATATATAGATATATATATATAAATGAATCCTAAAGTTCAAACCAAATAAAAATATACATTGAATTTGCCTCGAGATATGCGTAGCCTGAGCATCGAGGAGGTGAATATGTGGGACGTTGGATGTTTGAGAGATTTTCTGCCTCAAGATGCGTATGATACATCTCAATGAAAATCGATGTGCATGGATATGCTTGTGTCAATTTGGTGTCACACTAATAAATATGACTTTATTTCATATCTTTTGGTAAATATTGAGTTGGTCACATTAAGTCGATCAGGAGGTATTGAGTTGGTAAATAATCACAAGATCGGTCTTGAGATACGTGATACGTATCTCGAGAAGATCAAAATAATGAATGAAACATTAGATTTGCCTCGAGATTCATGCGATACAAATCTTGAGAAAATCTAATATATATATATATATATATATCTTTAAAGACCCACATTGCCTCCTCTGTGTTCGTTTCACATTTGAGAAAAAAAATGGAAATGGAGAGAGAGCTTAAATTCGAAATAAGGGACCAAGAGAAAGAGAGGCAACGGAGATCCAAGGTGAGTTATTTTGTTGTGGTTGTTGATGGCGTTGTTGTTGTCTTTGTGGTGTTGTTGACATTGGTTGTGTGTTGTTGTGATGTTGGAGATGGAGTTGAGGAGGCTCGGTTCGAGGAAGGAGACAACTTCCTAGCTGTCTCCCTTGCCCAAACACGTTAGCAATGAAATATCAAATTAGAAAAAAAATTGTTGGTTTGAGAAACAGGGGCTGCTGGAGGAAGAAGAAAGGGGGTTTGGCCCCCGAACTGGACTGAACAGGGTCCGGTTCAGGGTCAAACCACCCAATTTATAAAAAAAAAAAAAAAATGCTAGAATTTCATAAAAACTCCGAAGAAATAGGAGAAATCCCAAAAAAATAACATTTTGACTAAATAAATAAAAATTGATGAGTTTCTATGAAATAAATAATTCGAGATTTCAGCGAGACTTTATATCGGGGTTTTTACCTCGAAAAATGTGAAATGGTCGGATTAATCTATAATTTGATAAATTGGTTTCGGGTTCTATAAAGACCAACTTATGGGTTCTAATTAATAAATATTGGACCCAAATTGATGACAATCAATCTATTTTAGGTTCTTGGTCGATGGGGAAAGGTTTATGGATCTCGGGAGTCGTGTAAATCGGTAAAAGTTAGGAAAGCTCGGCACAGGTAAGTGGGACTCATTTTTTTTATTAATTATGCAATGTAATTAGTATAATTAGTTCATATAGCATTATGGACTAGGAATGGAGCAACATATTGTGACTTGAACTGGTTTTTATGAGAAATTATCTAAAAAGATGTACGACAGGCGAATCGGACTGGAGTGACGATAAACGTGATTGGTTACACCTTCCCTTTAGCAACCTTGAGGTACCCGATTGTTGCTTTTCTATTTGAATTGGTAGCTACGCTACGCCTAGATACACCATATAAATCACACGTCAGCCAACGTGTGAGGTTCTGTGGACCGTAATTCAGGGTAACGGGAGTTTACAGCTTAATTTTGAAATGAAAATATAAGTCATGAGTACAGATCCAATTGACATGTGAACTTGCATTCCGTTATCTATTGTTATATCATTTTAATGCATGAGTAGATCTCTTTTGTATTCATATTTCTATTCATTAATTCATTGATATTAGTTGATAATTGATACATTTACGAGCATCACTTACTGACCAAGTAGGAGCGCTCATTCCCCAAATAACATTCCAGGTTATCAACGTGCGCTTTGACTCAGGAATGGAGAAGATTGTGAGTTTACAGTCTTCTCTAAGGTGAATTGACTTCTCGTTGTTTATATATTGTATTGAATTACTATTTTGTAATAAACAGGGTTGGGATATGGTTTTACGACCGAGGTTTATGCTAGTTTTGTATATCTATGTTTTTATCAAAAAATTCTTAATTTTGCTGCGTTTTCAATTATTTATTCGATATAAGATATAATATATTGTGACTATTAAGTATGAAGAACAACTGTACAGTTACTCTAATTGAGTCTGAATGGTGTATCGGGGCTTGATTAGGGTTTCAAGCTGGGTATCATCCTAATTGAGATAGGGGATGCTACACAATGAATCTTTGCCAGCACCAATATTGTCCCCAAGTTAACCACCTTCAACTCTTAGGTGTGGGGTTTTATCTCAAAAGGCCTCGGTACTATTTAAGGGGAGATCATCACTTATATATTTTATTATGAAGTTTCATTTATCCGATGTGGAACTAATATTTCAGTCCACACATCTCAACATGCTTGCAATAATTTGGGTAATTTAGGACGAGAGTAGCCGAATATTTCAAGGACAAAATATGCAATGGACAGAAGTATGGGAGGGAATGAAACGACACACCACGACAGTCTTAATAAACACAAAAGAGTTTAAGGCGTGGGGTTAGAGAGAGATCAATGGCAATTGGAGTACAATTTCGGGACCTGAAGACTGAAATGTTGGGCCAGTATTTACAGATGGAGATAATCACTCTTCCACTTACTTGTATGAGGAGCTTGAGTTGGGGGTGGAGGGGCAACTGGGCATTGCTTAAGTCGTATGACAAGAGTAGTGTGCCCAACTCGTGGTTAAGCTTCGTATGGCATGAAAAAAATGAAAACAGGGATGGGGAATGGAGGAAAAAGACGACAGTAGCCCAAGAGATTTTTCTATGCTAATCGGATGGGACGAGTATTTTTGGCACTGGCCTTTTTGGAGGAACCAAGTTCTTTTTACTTCAGTTTTTAC
This sequence comes from Stephania cephalantha, assembly GCA_039657325.1. NCBI lineage: Eukaryota > Viridiplantae > Streptophyta > Magnoliopsida > Ranunculales > Menispermaceae > Stephania > Stephania cephalantha. The sequence goes on along the minus strand of CM077573.1, from coordinate 6,537,594 downwards.
GATTTGCTTATTCTCGTTTTTTTAATAAGAACGAGACGTTATTCAATATAGCCAAGATAATTATACATAGGTGAGAAACAATGTGTTTCTCTCAAATAAATTCGAAAAAAACCCTACTAGTATAGTAGGGGAAAAGCATGTCGTCCCTATTTTGAATAAATACATCACTCCACTTAAGAGTCGAAATGCTCGATCGTCACTGGTACCATATCTCCACCGAATCAGCTAAGTGAACCCTTTGCTTATTCTTATTTTGATAACAAAGCATGTCGAAAAGTATTTTTTGTGTACAAATATACATATGTAATGGGTTGTGGAACAAAAAGGCCACACCCTATTCTTTTGAGATACTTGATTAATATAGCCTTTTTCTAATAAAAAAAAATCTCGCGCTTTTGCAATCTCTTAAGAAGTTCACAACCTAATCAGTGTGTTTCTATTGAGCATTCTTTTGTTTCTTTTATTTTTTGGTTTGGATTGAGCATTCTTTATAGGATGAGCTTTTGTTATTTTTATTAAATAAAGTTTCTAGAAAATCATGTGAATTGAGATTGGGTATTTCAGATGTAATTTGGCTCTTTTATTCATTATTCTTTTTAATCAATGTGTGAGGCTTCATCGAAAAGCTCCTTGTCTTTATATATATTTTATGACATTCTTTGTTGTCTTTGTTTTTTGATAAATGGTGTACTTTAATTTGCTGAAAGCTCAGTTGTCATGGTTATAGAATAAGATATTGATAAAATGTGATGGGATAGGAACAACAACTTAGAGAACATGGGGATGAGAACAAGATGTGCATTGCAAAGGTGTAATGCTGATATTTTCAAGAAAGGAGCCAGGCACTAAAAGTTTAATACCCAAATAGGTCTGCTCTGCTGGGAGCGCTAAAGCCCCTTATAAGTCGACTACAACTCGAGCCTAGATTAGTCAATTAGTCTTGATACCAAGAAGATAATTGATAATGCTTGGGTGACATTTTTTCTACAAACCTTTTGCTATACACTTGTTGAGGTCTTTAGCATACATGAGAATATGTGCGGTCTTAAGATAAAATTCAAGAAACTACAAAAACATTGTAGCAAAAAGATGAGGCCCTCAACATTTTCCTAACGTATACCGTTGAAAGAAAATATTGATAAGGTACCTAATTTTCTCCATCATAAAACTTAAAACCTTACTTAAGAAGAATCAAAGTCTTTTACCATTCGGACAAACCAATTGTTGATCAGCCTCTGACATAGTATTGTTATAGAGTTCATATAATACATAACACTGTCAATTTTCCCGATCGCGCCGCTCACGCATGCACGAGCCCGCGAATCTCCTCTAGCTAGCACATATATTATCCCCAACTTAACCACCTTCAACATTTAGGTGTGGGGTTTATCTCAAAAGGCCTCGGTACTAGTTGGGAGGAGTTAATCACTTATATACTTCATTTCGAAATTTCATTTAATCAATATGGGACTAACTTTCGGTCCATACATCTTCAACACTCCCCATAGACCGAAAGTCACATGATCCCATTCGAACTATGGGCTCTGATACCATGTTAATTTTCTCGGTTGCGTCGCACATGCATGTGCGAGCCCGCGGATCACCTCTACTAGCACCGATACTATCCCCAATTTAACCACCTTCAACATTTAGGTGTGGGGTTTATCTCAAAAGGCCTCGATACTAGTTGGGAGAAGTTAATCACTTATATACTTCAATTCAAGTCAACAATCATTGGAAAGAAACAAATCAAATCAATGATCATTGGAAGGAAACAAATCAAATCAAGAATCACTAAAAGGAAATGATTCAAATCAAGGATTATTAGAAAGAAACAATTCAAATGGAAAATCTCGCTATATGTGTAGCAAAATACACATATGGAAAGTCTTCAACATATAACCGTTGAAGCTTTTGTATGTGTGTATATATACACAATATTTCAGTATGTTTCTTCAATATTCTAAAGTTGTTTTGTATTGTTGAATTATCTTTTTGGTATCAAAGTTTCAAGTTTTTATTTTGTTTTTACAATGACTACTTTTCTAGAGCCAAGACTTTTTGTTCAATCTTTTCATCAAAGCTCTAGTTTTATTTCAATCAAGTTATGTCCTACAAATCTTCTTCTTTAGAAGTCTCAAATACTTCCATTGATTAGGAGTCTTGGTATAGAACATCATATCAATTATCCAAAAACACCAGAAGATGAAATTATTGATTATTTTGGAAAGAAAATAAAAAATTCAGCCCTTGAGGCAAGGATCAATAATGACGGTCTCCTCATGTCCTTGCTCTTTCGGAACATGAAGGAAGAAGTATTGAGCATGATTTTCTGAGGGGATACAGTACTCATTTTGGAAATCACTCCAAGAGCAACTGTTGCATAACATCTAAGAAAGTGAAGCTCAATTGAAAAATAGCTTATATGCCATTTCCAAATGAGCACTTCCACTCGATGAATACATTCGAAGTTCAAGGAGATATGCGATAAAATCGCATCAATTGAAAAGCCACTTGGTGATGTTGACAAAGTCTTCCAAGTCCTTGGAGATAAATACAAAGATTTTTGAATTGTTATTTTGTAAAAACCACTATATCCATCATTTAACCAATTTATTATGTCCTTATGAAATTTTGAGCAGGTTTTCTTACAAAAAACAAACAAGAGCTCAATCATAATCAAGCATTCTTTGGACAAAGAGGAAGAGGAGGTGGCCAACGTGGAGGAAAAGGTTACTATAGAGGAAGAGGTCAAAACTCTTTCACTCAAAATCATCCTTACAATAACAACCAACCTCCATATCACTCAAAGTCAAACAACAATTGGAGAAGGCAGACAAACAAGTCAAATACAAATCAATCGCCTTGCCAAATATGTGGGCGATTTAATCATAAGGCAATGAGTTATTTTTATAGGTATAACTATGCCACTGATGGAGAAAATGTTCGTGATACCCTCGTAGTCATGAACTCAAACAATGAAGATGATCCAAATTTTTATGCAGACTCTGGTGCTACCGCTCACATGATAAATTACGGAGGTAATCTAAAATCCTTGAAACCTTATTTTAGTAATAATTATATATTTGTTGGTAATGGTTAAGCCTTACCTATTACCAACACGGGTAAAGCCTTGTTGAACACAACACATGATCAGCTTCTATTAAACAATGTTTTAGTTGTACCAGAAATTAAGAAAAACTTATTATCCGTCAGTAAACTTGTTGATGATAATTTTGTACTATTACTTTTAATTTTGATGAGTTTGTTATTAAGGATTGCAAGAATCAGATTTCGGCAAAAGGACATAGGAATTGAGGCTTATATGGACTTGGAAGAGGACGACTTGCAGAAGCCTATACTGTTGTCAAATCTCCAGCAGTCAGTTCTGATATACAGCATGCTCGCTTGGGGCATCCCAACTTAAAATTTTTACAAATTTTAGAAAATAAAAAAAGTTATCAATGTTTCACATTAGTTGACAAAAAATATTGTTTGTACTAGTTGCCAACTTGGGAAATGTTGTAAACTTTCTTTTAATAACTCGAGCTTTATTTCAATTGTTCCCTTAGAAAGAATTCATAGTGATTTATGGGGTCATGCCCCGATTCTGTCCTCTCAACATTTTCAATACTATGTGATTTTCGTTGATGATTTTACTCGTTATACTTGGTTATGTCATTTAAAAAATAAATCTGATTTTTTTTTCAATGTTTTCTTAAGTTCCAAGCTCTTGTTGAGAATTTCTTTGATAGGAAAATAAAAGTTTTTCAATATGATGGTGAGGGAGAGTTTACTTCTCATAAATTCAGAGATCACCTGGCATCATGTGGAATTTCACATCAAGTTTATTGTCCGTATACACCGGAACAAAACGGACTCGCAGAGCACAAGCATCATCATACCATTGAAACTGGGTTAACTTTACTTTTCATGCAAATATTCCTCTAAAAGCTTGGGTAGATGCATTTCTAACTGCGGTTTACCTAATAAATAGATTACCAATTTCTTCTCAAACTAGTAAGGAAACTCATTTTACTAATATTTTTTGATAAGGAATTTGACTACTTCAGTTTGCGTATTTTTTGTTCTCAATGTTTCCCATATTTAAAAACTTTTGGTATGCATAAGTTTTCTAAGAAAACCATTGCTTGTGTATTTATAGGATATAGTCCATTGCATAAAGGATATAGATGTCTTGATAAAAATACTCACCGTGTATATATTTCTAGACATGTTGTTTTTAATGAGCAATGTTTTCCTTATTTATCACATTATCATTCCTTTCACATTGCATCTAATTTAACATTTAGTATCTTCCTCTTTTTGATGAATGGCTCGCATGTAAAGCATCACGCCACATATCAATTAAGGATTCAGTAGTTCAGTCACAACAATCTATTCCCGTATTTATAGATTTCACAAATGATACCATCTTAAATCACGAAATTCCCACTCTACCTGAAAATCAAGACACAACAACTACCAGTTCTAAAGTAGAAGGCTATGAACCTCCATCTATGCCTTCAAATGATGTTGTGTCTATCCCTAATCTTTTACCTTCCAATTCAAATGAGCACCAAACAACTAACCCCAAAGTACCTCAAACATCATCTCGATCTCATAGGGAAACGCGTCCCCCGACTTATCTTAAAGATTTTGTTCGTCCTCCTCTTCCAAAACCTTTTGACGTTGTTTTTCTAGTTTCTCTTAATGAGCCTAAATCTTTAAAAACGGCACTTAAATTTGAAAACTGGCGAGATGCCATGTAGGAAGAAATTGATGCACTTCGACGTAATGGTACTTGGTCACTTATTCCTCGTCCATTAGATGCCAATGTAATTAGTTGCAAATGGGTCTATAGGACTAAGTATAAAGAAGATGGTGGCGTAGATAAATTCAAAGCTCTTTTAGTTGCCAAATGATACACACAAATTTCGGGCTTAGATTTTGGAGAAACTTTCAGCTTGGTTGTTAAAGCTACAACTATTGTTGTTCATTTTAAGTGGCCCCTTAAGCAGTTAGATGTAAAAAATGCATTCTTGCATGGTACCCTTAACGAGAAAATGTATATGGAACAACCACTAGGGTTCGTGCATCCTACACTCTCTAATCATGTTTATTTTTTGCATAAGTCACTTTACGGACTCAAGCAAGCACCTCTTGCTTGGTTTTCCAAATTATCACATTGTCTTATTTCGATTGGTTTTCGTTATAGCATAGCTGATCCTTCTTTATTTATCTATAATCATAATACCCATTTAATTCTTTTACTTGTTTATGTGGATGATGTTATTATCACCGGTAATACTTCTTCCCTTATTTCTAGCATTGTTCGTTGTTTAAGTAAGGAATTTGCACTTAAAGATTTAGGTCCCCTAACTTATTTTCTTGGTCTTGAAGTAAAATCATTTTAAGGCGGCCTTACCCTATCTTAAACTAAATATGCTCGTGATCTTCTTCTTAAAGCTAACGTGTATCATGTTTCTTCCGTAGGTACACCAGTCGCCATCAAACTAAGTCTTCTTCATGATGATAATAGGCCAACCGACCCAACTGCGTGTTGTCAATTATGCGGCTCTCTTCAATACCTTACTTTCATTAGACCAGACATCACACATGTTGTTAACCAAGTGTGTCAACATTTTCAACCACCCATGAAGGACCTTAAAGCAGTGAAACGTATTTTGTGCTACATCAAAGGGACATTAAGTAGTGGTATTCGTTATTTATCTCAAAGTTCTCTAACTCTTAGTGATTTTTGTGATGCAAATTGGGCTGCTTGTCCAGAAACAAGGAGTATAATAGGCTTTTGAATTTTCTTGGGCTCAAATTGCATCTCTTGGGGCTCTAAGAAGCATCCTACCGTTTCTCATTCTAGCACCGAGGCTGAGTATCGCGTTTTGGCAACTACTGCTGCAGATTTAACTTGGCTCAAATATCTTTTTCAAGATCTCGTCATATTTCTCAAAACGCGTCCTACTCTTTTGTGCGATAATAGGAGTGTTATTCACATGGCTCACAACCTATTATTCATGCTCGCACAAAGCATATTGAGATCGACTATCATTTTATTCATGAAAAAGTGACAACCGGCGCTATGAACCTTCATTATATCTCTCCCACTAAGCAAATTGCTGACATTTTTACAAAAGCCCTAACGAATGACTCTTTTGGGACTTTTCGATACAAGCTTGGTATTTTCTCTCTCCCTCTGCCAACCTTGAGGGGGGTTTATAAGGAAACAATTCAAGTCAACAATCATTGGATCGAAACAAATCAAATCAATGATCATCCAAATGAAACAAATCAAATCAAGGATCACTAAAAGGAAACAATTCAAATCAAGATTATTAGAAGGAAGCAATTCAAACAAAAAATCTTGCTATATGTGTAGCAAAATACACATATAGAAAGTCTTCAACATATGACCGTCATATATATATATATATATATATATATATATATATATATATATATATATATATATATATATATATATATATATCAATACAATAGTTCGGTGTGCTTCTTCAATATTCTAAAGTTGTTCTATATTTTTGAGTTATCTTTTAACACAATGCTCAATGGTATAAAATTTTTCGGGAGGGCTACCTCATGTATAAGACCCAAAGAGTGCTCTAACATGTATTGGTCAGTACAATTGATATCAAATATCATGTGAAAATTACAGTGGGTATTGCATATATTTTAATTTATTTATCAATTATTAGGATACATTTCCCCCAAGGGTGTTGGTCGAGTGGTAAGTACGTGTTGAGTTCGAAGCTTATTAAATCTTTTCTTCCTCTGATTTCTTCATTGGGTTTTCTGGTGGGCCAATTAAGGACCTTCAAGAATTACTCGAGTTCACCATCAATCCGATGTCAACAGTAGTTGCTCGGATACTTTCAACTATCCAAAAAAAATTATCAGGATATATATTAATGTATTGTATGAAAAACATCACAAAGTAATGTCATATCAAATTCTCTTATCATTGAGAAAGTATGATAACATCCACATTAACTGGCCCAAATAATAGATGCCTAAATAAAACTTTCGTAACATTGGGGTGCACATTTCTAGTGCTCCTTGGACCACTATCTATAACTAATTGAAACACTGCTCTAAAAGTTAAATCCTTGATTTGCTATTCTTCAAAAAAAGCAAAAAAAGGAGAATAATCAAATCCCAAAAAATCCTCCTTCCACTTGGTTTGTAGGTACATTTCAAAGCATTACATGAGGGACATAAAAAGATGTTGAAACACATTTCCTAACAAGGACAACGTGAAATAAAAGTAAATATCAACAATATGATGAATCTAATGTTGTGAAAAGAGAGGAGTAGAAAAGGATATATATAAAGTGCTTTGATTGGGATGCAATGGAATCCATATAAGTTTGTCTCCTACAATTACATAGAGTTTCTTTTTCAAGTAGTACTATTGATGAGGTAGGAGAGAATGCATTTTCATTTCATCAATCAATATGACATTATAGAAGAATTCGACCAAATAATTATGCAAATTAATATTTTTACTTGCTAGATTTGATTAAGAATACATGGAAAAGCCCCAAAACAAATAATTCAAGAAATCATCACTAGCAAGTTGAACTCTAAATAATTTCTTGGTGCATCGAGATGACTGCTGAACGTTGAAATGTACACATCCGACGGTTACTGCTGGCAACTATATATGTAGCTAGTTTTTATGTCAACATCTAGACTTGCTTTGCCAACTTGGATGGAATCTCTTTTACTTCTTGACAACATGTAGAAGTAGTACTCACGCAATATGCATGAAATTAACATCGCAAATGACCATCAAATTGACAGGGAATATGACTGATAGTCTGATAGATATGCAAGAGATATGGTGCATGAACCATTGCATGTCAAGACAAGTTTTTCATATATTAATGTTGCCTTGACTGCTAGCAAAAATATATGAGAGCAAACTGTTGAATGTTGAAGATTCTTGAAGAACTAAAGTACATGAAAGAGCCCTCTAGGGAACCCGGCCCGGACCTGCCTTTTTAAATTTCATGTGCAACATCATTTTCTTTTATGTTCATCTTTTTCTATGATTGATCTCTAATATCGAAAATTGTCCACCTTTAGAGCTTCTCTTCCTAATTCTACTCCTCCATTATGTTACTCCATTTTTTTTGGTGCTTAAATTATTGTTTGAATTATTTTTTGCGTTTTAAGGGATCTAATGTCATTTGCGGACTACCTTGTTTCGGATGATTGCCAATTCTGAGGAGTTCCCCGACCCATAGACATACCCATGCATTGACTTGACTCCCTCACTTGAACTTGAGTTAATTCAACTGAAGCCTCTTACTCCCCAACCCCACCCAATTGATTGATTAAACTTCGCTAATCTAATGCCTTGATGACGTGCTTTCAAGATTTCCCATTTACCTTGATCAAACTTTTTTTTTTTTTTTTTTTCTCCACACAAGGGCCGGGCAAGTGAACAATAAATGTACTTAAATTACAACGAGCTAGCACCCCGAAGTAAAGTATAATGCTGGTAAGGACACCGTGTAATTAAAGAGTGTCCTTCAACATAAATGAAGCTTCTATATATACTTCTTTAAGGCATATTTATTGACTCACAAAATTGAAGATGGTGACAGGGAGGTCGGCCAATTATGTCAAACGGGGTTTATAGTTTTGTGAAATGATTAAATAAAAGCTCATATCATGAAATGAAGGCCAACTATATATGGCACCCAAAAGAAAGAGAAAAAGAAAATGAAGGTCAACTAATTAACAATGTCTTAAAGAACAAATAATAATTGAAATTCATTCGAGACATCACCTTAATTTTACTATTTTAGTGATGAATTAGGTCAATGTACATTGTATTTGATACACGTTTGATGGGAACAAATTTTCAATTCCTTTGTGCTTGCACATGTGGTAACTGCTCATTAATTAATTCTTAAAACGAAATAATAATAATAAATAAATAAATAAATAACCTCTTCATTTGAAAGTTCAGTATAATCTGCATCCAAAAAAATTAAATAAAAATTAGTAATATAATCTTTAGTACCATACGGTTTAGAGCATATATTTAATGTATATATAGAAGAATATCCTCACCATACATTAAAAAAAAATAAGGGCATGCTTAATTGCAAAGAAAATGTTCCATAGAAAAAGAATATTTTCTTTAGAAAGTTCTTCCGAGTAAATGTTTAAAAGAAGATTTTCTTATATGTTTTTTATTGCACATACAGTAATTTTTTCCCTTTAAAACTCACCAACAACAAGTTTTGAAATAAATATGAAAACTTACCATATATATTAAATATATTAATTTTTATATTTAAAATATAAGTTTAATGTGAAATTCACATTTTCTCAATAGAAACTCAATTTGTCCACCATAATAGGTGGAAAAATATATGGATTTTAATATGAAAAATTAGCAATTGTGAGAAAATATTTCGCGAGAAAATATTGGCTATCAAATGCATGAAAATGTCATTTTCTCATAGAATTTGTCATTTTCCTTGGAATATTTTCTTTTTTTCATTCAATCTAACAGGGCCTAAAAATAAATTCTATTTAGAGCGAGCACCACATGTCCGGACATTTTAGCGAATGAAGCTTTGTTTTTTTTTTGAGTTAGATAGTTTTCCTTATAATGCTCTAAGTAACCATAAGGGATGTGGTGGAGTGGATACGAATAGGGGCTTTAGTGCTTTGACTAAGGCAAAGGTGACATGTAATTCGATTCGCGACAGCTGCACCATTATCTTCCTTCAATATATTTGGGTTAGCGGTAGGGGCACCCTCCTAGACCTAGTGTATAGCGGCACCAAATCCCGAGGCAACCCTGGACCCACCATGTCGCATTCCACGTCGCCAAGCCCTATCACGTCATGGCCCACTTATCCTTGACGCCCCGCGACCTAATTGATTGCTTACATTTTCCTATTTAACCCTAACTTAGCTAATTAATCTCCATAGAAATATTAATAATTTCATTAGCTAGTTAATCAATTTATCAAGTTATATTACAATTTTACAGCGGAATTCTTAAATTGAGTAAGTTATGCAATATTTAACAATCATAAGTAGTGAAAAACCAGGCAAAAAGATATCATGTATATATCAAAGCGAGATAAGTACAGCAAAAGATCCATATATGTATTCAGTGTTCTACAGTCCTCAAAACCCAACAAAATATAAATACGTACATATAGTAGTTACACACGAGCTGGCATCACTATCTCAGAGGTAGTCGCCCAACATCTTCTTGCTCTTGCCCTTACTCGTCGAACGGTCTGCACTTGGTCATCCAACAAATACAATGACGAGTCCAGTTAGTAAAACCACAAGATAATTTCACACAATATTCATGAAATAAAATCGATAAACTACTAGACATGCAAATATAATACCTGACAACAGTACGTCATATTCTCATTAATGTAAGCAACATACGACAAGCAAAAGCAGTAGCACGAATAAATAAACGACATATACCAACTAAACATGCTCGGAAATAACGCATTAATAAGTAAACAACCGTATGATCACGAGAAAACCCTGACCTAAACCAGCTAGTAATTGATAAAACATGACAGGAATCATGTATATATTTACAGGCTTACAATGACTAAACCCTAACTACGATTACCGAATAAACCTCTTAAGACGCTATTTCGAGTCAAGGGAACACCCTACCCTAAATCCCTCCCGACAGTCACAAGTATATCCTACTATCGTCGATACGAGCACTATCACAAGTAACCTGTGCAAACGATTTAGCCACAACCAATATATACGGAAATCAAAATAAGAGTGAAACCCCATGTATGCCCACTGGCAGTCACACATGTAACCGTTGTCGATAAAATAAAACCATGAATTATGTGAAGCATTCCAATGGGTTTACGCACCTCAATCCGCGCTCGACTTCCTCGGACTCACGAATCCGACTCGACTAGCTCATCGATACCCGAGCTACGGTCCCCTAAGTCCCTGAAGTCTGATTTTACATATTTAGAATGTTTGTATGCGTTTGGGTATGTATTAAGTAAAAAAACCCCAAAACATCCCTTTAAATTCAGTTTTTCATCTTTCATTAACGCACTAATGGGTCTACCTACCTAGCGCACCAGGTGGAATTAGCGCGTTAGGAGATCTGTCTAGCATACTATTGTTCTTCATTTTGAAAAATAGTTAAGTGCCCATACTTATTAGTGCGCTAATTGCATTATGTGACAGAATTCTCAACTCGAGAATTCTGTCACCAACTACTCAATTAGCTAACCAAGCCTAACAAAACCATTATCCATTCAATACAAACTCTGAAACATCATTCAAATCAATTAGAACAACATCAATTTGCTTAAAATCATCAAATCCATGCATTTCACTAGTTTTTTTTTTCCAATTTTCACCAAAAACCCAAATTCTTCAAAATCAGTTGTAAATTCTCATTTAAATGCTAAGAATACTTGTAATTCATCACAACTTCATCAACATTAGTGACCTACTCCTCACATATCAGATTTTACATCAAAACACCAATTTTAACTAAATTGATAGTGTAGTAAGGTTACCTAGTTGATACACCACCTAGCTTGCTGATCTTTCCTCACAAATCTCTTGGTTTTCTTCTTTCTCCATCAACCTCCTTCTTCTTCAGCAATTTGAGATGAAAATAGTTTCATTTGCATGTGTTTGATCAACTCATCCTTATATATTAAGGTGAGATTGATTGGTGGTCATTGATCTTGATGTGTTTACGTATTACGAGACTTATCTAAAGGCCTACTTCTAGACATGTATCTCACTTACTCTCCACTAAATCAATCCAAGTGACACTAATTTGCTATTCACAAGGTTCCTAGATGTGCCAACACGTATCTCTAGAAAAATCATATGGTTTCCAATTTATTAACCAAACTATAGGCCTTTATTTATTTGATCTAATTACATTAAATAAGGCCCATTATAATACATATGGTTAGTGTTTTTATTCACCAAATTGACAAATTTGTGATCCCACTAACCTTCAACTACCCAGCACTCGATGCCCCTCGTCCCGACACACATTTCGAGGTAACTTCCCGTTACACCAACTCGCCCGATAACAACATACACACATGCGATGTTAATAATAATTTTAAATACCACATATACACAATCATCATTCACAAATAATATATTCTCTCGGTTCTCGTGTCAGAGTCAACCAATTTATATACATAATGCCCGAATTACGACCGTTAATCCCCGAGATTAACGCTAATTCTAGTTTAATTAATTTAGGCCGTTACACAATGAGATTAGTCGAGCTTTAATCGAAGAGGCCAAAGTGATTTAGATACCCTCGGTCATAAAAAAAATAATAATAACCCTTCAAGTAGTGTAATAAGTCGTTAATTATGTAATTATATATAGATTATTTATATATTTTTTATTGTTAAGTTTCCAAAATATTAGTATAATTGTCCTCATTTATTATTTTCAGAGTTATTGGAGTGCGAGGTTGAATCCGAGGCAAAACAACTTCCCAAATTCAAATATTCATATGCCCGGATCCATTCTACATCAAAAATTCGCATCCCCAAGCTGATTTGGTGGGGTCCACACTTGAGGAACAAGGGTTGATGACGTGGCCAATATGGAATGGTGTAGCGTGATTGACGCGTTAATCAATGAGGGTCGCTAAGGGCACCCCACCGTTTCATGAAGGCACCCGATTAATGTGGGCACTAACCAATTTACACAGGGCACCAAAAAATTAGACTGAAATACCCAAAATACCCCTCTAACCAATTTACACAGGGCACCAAAAAACCCCTCTGCAAAAAGCAGAGGCACCCCCACCATAGTCCTCTTACTTGACTTTCTCCATTTCTCGTCAACGAACCACCCGGCAATCCGAATCTAAGTTGTATTTGTTCCTCTATGTCTCTCTCTCTGTTGTAGGACGTTTTTCGAGTTTGAAGACTACGAGTTTTGGTCGATTTCATATCCAAATTAGGGCTCGATTCAAGTTTTTCGTTCACACATCGATAGTGTTGAAATCGATCATTTGAATGTGCGTTGGTAGTCTAATTAAGTTGCATTTGATAGAGTAGTTGTTATGTTTGTGTGGCGGTGCATTCAATGGTTCATTTATTGAGCGTTCGTGGTTCTCGGCCACACGGGCCGAGAGATTTTGTTTACTGATCTCGGCCAAGCATGACCGAGAATGTAAAATAGCTCTCGGTTGTCCATAGCAGAGACTTTTATTGTCGTCTCGGTCACCACTTCACCGAGTAAGTCGAAGTGTATAGTTTATGTCTGTCGGTGATGTCCAATGAGAATGTAGAATAGCTCTTGGTTGTCCATTACGAGAGCTGTTATTCGATTCTCGGTGGAAGGTGGCCAGAGACGTGTGCATAACTCTCGGTTACTGCGAGGCGAATCAATCGCGTCGTGAAAAAAACATACGAAAATTTGAGAAACCTACGTTGACAAAAAACAGTTCCTTCAAACCATCATATGGTTATCAAACATTGTTACATCGTTGTCGGATGATGTCAATGCAAGAATCGATAAACGGTCGGCAAACGCAATGTCGTTTTAGGTTCAAGCTTGGTGGTGGGGTGCCCGTTTTTTTTCGTCAAAATGGTTTGTAGGGTTTGAATCAATATATATACGGGGGCAAAATGGTCTTTTCCATTTTCGCTGAAATTTTACAAAAAAATTGGGTGCCTTCATGAAACGGTGGGGTGCCATTAGCGGCCCTCTAATCAATTAATAAGGGGCGATCCAGTGTAGCATGGTGTATGCAGGTTGATGTACATGCATAAAAAGTCCATGAGATCGGCCTCGAGAAGCATGCCTTTTGAGATTATGAAGATCTAACAGCTAGACACACGTGTGTACGTGCTTGCTTGCATGATTTAGAGGGCCGCTAAGGGCACCCCACCGTTTCATGAAGGGACCCAATTTTTTTGTAAAATTTCAGCGAAAAATGGAAAAGACCATTTTGCCCTCGTATATATATTGATTCAAACCCTACAAACCATTTTGACAAAAAACGGGGCACCCCACCACCAAGCTTGAACCTAAAACGACATTGCGTTTGCCGACCGTTTATCGATTCTTGCAGATTGACATCATCCGACAAATGATGTAACAATGTTTGATAACCATATGATGGTTTGAAGGAACTGTTTTTTGTCAACGTAGGGTTTCTCAAATTTTCGATGTTTTTTTCACGACGCGATTGATTCGGCCTCGCAGAACCGAGAGTTATGCACACGTCTCGGTCACCTTCCACCGAGAACTGAATAACGATATCGGTAATGGACAACCAAGAGCTATTCTACATTCTCATTGGACATCACCGACAGACATAAACTATACACTTCGACTTACTCGGTGAAGTGGTGACCGATACGACAATAAAAGTCTCGGTTATGGACAACCGAGAGCTATTTTACATTCTCGGTCATGCTTGGCCGAGATCAAAAACAAAATCTCTCGGCTCGTGGGCCGAGAACCACGAACGCTCAATAAATGAACCATTGAATGCACCGCCACACAAACATAACAACTACTCTATCAAATGCAACTTAATTAGACTACCAACGCACATTCAAATGATCGATTTCCACACTATCGATGTGTGAACGAAAAACTTGAACCGAGCCCTAATTTGGATATGAAATCGACCAAAACTCGAGTCTTCAAACTCGAAAAACGTCCTACAACAGAGAGAGAGAGACATAGAGGAACAAATACAACTTAGATTCGGATTGCCGGGTGGTTCGTTGAGAAATGGAGAAAGTCAAGTAAGAGGACGGTGGTGGGGTGCCTCTGCTTTGCAGGAGAGGGTTTTTTGGTGCCTCGTAAATTGGTTAGAGGGGTATTTTGGGTATTTCAGGTCTAATTTTTGGTGCCCTGTGTAAATTGGTTAGTGCCCACATTAACTGGGTGCCTTCATGAAACGGCATGGGGTGCCCTTAGCGCCTCATGATTTATGGAGAGATTGGGAAGAGTCTATTTTTGGTTCTATTAGGAAATATTTCATCATGTAAACAGAATATCTATATATATACAGTGGAGGGAGATAGATATAGCAACAGAGAGGACCGAATTGACGCTAAAATCTCTACTTCTAGTTTCTCTAAGTCTCGACTTCTATTGGCTTGTTCGGTTTACATTTTCGGGAGACTCAAGATTATGGGATTAGTTTGTATCGGATTCACACGTGGGTTTAGGTATTAGTCCGTTTTTGGTATCTTGTTCGGTTGGAGTATTAAGAGTGGGATTAAATATGGTTACAATAGGTAAATTTACTAAAGTGTCCCTTCATTTAAGTTACATCTCCAAATCAAAAACCCTAGCCATGGCTTCTCCCTATCCGAGTTCCAGCATCTCTGGTCTCCACTGTCTTTTTGTTCATCATTTCCTCTCTCTTTCTCTCTCTATGTGGTGATTGAATTGGGTGATTTTGTTGGTGACGATTCAAGGTGAGTTAATGGTGCACTAGAACATTTTTGGCATTTAATAGAGGTTTTAAAACCCCTATTAAATAGAGTGTTATTAAATGTCATGTGAAAATGTGTTATGTTTTAATTTTTAATACATGTATTACATAGAGGTTTTTTAAAACTCCTATCAATTAGGTGTTATTTAATAACACCCCCTTTAATAGGGGTTTAAAAACCTCTATTAAATACCGAAATTATTCTAGTGGTGGAAACTCAAAATTTTGGTTTAGGAACTGTTGTGTACAAGTGATTGTGTGTGTTGTCTGTGATTAAAAGAGAAAGTTGAGATTTTTGGTTTTGAATTCAAGTTTAGAGAGGTGAGATAGAGAGAGGAGATGAGGAGAAAGGTCAAACTGAAAAAAAAAATGATTTGATTGAGAAAGCTCAGTTTAGTCTCCACACACACCATCGAAATCGATCGAACGTCTCTCACATTTCGTCTCTCACGTTTTGGTTGAAGAGGGAGGGAGGGGTAGTATGGTAATGTTTGAAGCCCAAGCATTGGGATTAACTAGTACCACCAAAAATGATGGTTTGCTTTAGTCACATGTATTGGGTATTAGATAGTCCCGTGGACTAGTTAATCCGCCAAGTGAACATCGGATTAGCCAATCCAGTGTGGCTAATCCAACTTGAGACCATGAAGCGAACAAGCCATATATCTTTCTATTCTATTCGACTCTCTCTCTCTCTCTCTCTCTCTCTCTCTCTCTCTCTCTCTCTCTCTCTCTCTCTCTCTCTCTCTCTCTCTCTCAACTTCTACATTGATTTATTTTGTTATGTGTTCTTCAAACCATGAGAAACTAATCTCATTGCCTAGGCAAGACTACGAGGGAGGTTCGACTGTTTCCATTCATGGATTTGTAAATTTTTTTTATTTTAATTTGATTGTTTTTCATTGTTATTTTATTCCTTTTGTTATTGATTGAATAATTATGGTTAAATTTATATTTAAACCTTGATTCTTTTGCTAGTGAGTCGTAAGCATCCATCATCATGCAATAACACCACACAAATGGCAATTGATCATACCAATTGATTCAACCCTTTTGGGACCGGTCAAATATCTTACGGATCTAGGCTGAATCGGACACACAAGTGATCCGGTTGTCTAGGTGTATTGCCTTCACAAAACTCATTGCGGTCATCATGTTAAACCCAATGCGCTTGAGTATAGGGTTATACATTTAGCTAGGGAAATAGTCATTGTCATACATTGGCTATCGAGAATAGGAAGTACGAGGAACCATGTACGTTACTGGGTCTAAAGCTACACTAGGATACTTTTGATTTGCATATTTTACATAGATTGAATACCAAATCCAATCTTTTATCGAACCGAACTTGTATGTCTTGACCTATGTATTTTTTATTAATTGATTTCAAAACAATTTCCATTGCTTTATTTATTTTATTGTTATTTAGATTAGTTAATTTGTTTATTCTCTTAAAACCTCCATTTTTCTCTTTCTTTTAAAACATTAGAAAGAATATCAATCTCTATGGAATCGACCATTTGTCAATATATACAAAATAGTTGGTTAAGGTAATATATTTTATTGACGCGTTCGACGCGTGTCATAGTGTGTTTTGTAGAGTCATTTTCTACCAAAAAAGAAAAAAAAAACCCACTCCATATGTTATGTAGAGTCATTTTATGTTGATTAATTAACTATATATTTTCTACTCAAAAAAAACTCCACTCCGTGAGAAGGAGGATGGTTATATATAGTGGTGGCAAAATGAGTCATGACACGATAACACGACACGCCTAACACGAGAAATTAGATGGTTAAGGTTAAGCTTACATGGGTGATTGGGTCGGAAATGGATTGACCCTTTTATGACACGGATTGAACGGGTTATGTCACGGGTTGACACGTTAACTCGTTTAACCCATTTATTATAAGGGTCAAAATGTTTTTTATGTGTTCGCAATTCGAAAGGGTTGGCCTAGTGGTAAAGGCAGAGGTAAGACTATGTGGGTTAAGCGCACAGCCTCGAGTTCGATACCCGACGATAGCTAAACGTCACGTCGGGCCAATACTGGTGATCTCTTTCCGTAATTCAAAAGCCTATGGGACACTAGTCAAACAAGCTAATATTTGGATACTCGTTAATCATAAAAAAAAAACTTAGTGTGTTCACCACGTACACTACCCTCCTAACACCTAACCAATTTAAAATAATATATAGTAAGATATATACTCTTGATGTAATAGTTTACAGTGAGTAAAGATTTTAAAATTTTAGTATACCTCTCCAATTAACTTAACTCACGTCTTTTTACAACAAATACGATATTTGTTATTTTTAATTTAAATTTTATTTTTAGGTGAAATTTTTATTTTGCTTTTAGAAGAAAAATCTTATAGGACCACAATTAGGCCAGCTATGCTCCGTGAAAGTAAATGTTAGGCGGTAAAACAACAACTACATAAAATGAACATAGTTGAAATGAAGATTTTTAGGTGGATGTGTAGTAAAACTCGTAAAGATAGAATAAGAAATACATAAAGTCAAAGATAAGTAGGAGTAGTATCAATTAATTAGACCTGATCAACGGACCGAGCCTAGGCAGGGTTTTTTACAAAGCCCTATTCAGGCCCGCGCAAGCCCGCTTCTAAGTATTGCGGGTCCGAGCCCGCCTAAGCCCGTCACGGGCCGTACTTAGGCTGGTCTAAATGAGCCTTTAAAAAAAGTATTAACAAAAAAAAATGTTTTAATAATTGATTAGTGAACCATAACATATTATAATAAATATATACATATGTAGTTAGATGACAATAACAAATGATTAACACATTGGTTAAGAATCTAGTGTAGCATTTGGACAGCTTGAGTTCAAACCCTTACTTCCTCACTTTTAAAAGAGATATATATATACATATTTCTACATTTTGGACACAAGTCTATACGGGCGGACTGGACCGGACTTGGGTTGACAAGTGCAAACCCATGCCCCGCTAGAAAATTTGACTTAATAGAAACTGAAGAAATTCGACGAGTTAGGGATAAACTAAAGTTAACTTGGGACACATTAGTTATCATGAGGGATTTGAATGTTTGGAAAGCTCACCATCAATTACACTAAATTGAGCACAATGAAAGAGTTTGATCCATATAGCTATCTCAATTAATTTGGGACCAATGCTATGTTATTGTTGTTGTTGTTGTTGTATTCAGAAAAAATGATAATGATTTCACCAAAATACAATTTAGATATATTTTTTTAGAGGATTCTTAAAGTTTTTTATATGTTTTTTTTTTAAGAGTCATTTTCTCTCCCTTCTTAAGACTTAAGACTTGCTAAATAAAAAAAAGTAAAGTAGAATTTTAGACTACAACCTTCTTATATTTTTATTGACTATTTAATTATGTTAATATTTATTATGTTCATTTAAATTATTCAAGTAGGTATATTTTAAAAGGTAGTATACAAATTATAAAAGTTTAAATAAATTAAAAATTTTAAATGAAATATTTAATAAATACGTGACATGAAGACTCGACATGTTTAACACGATCCATTTAGACATAAACATGATTAACGCAATTAATAAATAAGTCAGGTTTAGATTTGCTCTATAAAGGTCATGATCCATTTGCGATAGAACACATTTAGACACGATAGTATGAATGGTCACCCCTAATTATATAGAGCCCTTTTACATTATTTTTTTTTGTTTTTACATTAATTAATAGTACTAAAGCTCCAAAAACCAAGGCGGCGGCCAAAAAATTTTATATACATATGCTTGACCTGTAAAGTCACCATTATTACAATTTTCCAAAGTTGTGTGCGTGTGTTTAGCAATTAACTCCCAAATAATTAAAAAAAAAAAACAAGATTTTCTTCAAACATATATTATATCCTTTTATTTTATTTTTTTCACTAAAAGTTACATTGTTTTAATTTGTCTATCATTAGTATGACTACATACGTAACACTTGGAATCGAAGTTTTCAGCATATGACAACTCTAAACACGGGGTTAAGAGTATCTCTAACCAAACTGCATTTTGTCGTTTGGTTGGCAAATATAACATTCCGTTGCTCCAATGAAACACTATATTTTTCATTAAAATGGAGGTCCGCTATAGTCCACTGTAGCGTAACTTCATTTTAAGATTAGAGTTTTTTTTTAACTTTTTTAACTATTAAAAAATAATTATTTACTTTAGATCTATAAAAACTTTGTTGTATTTTTCAAAAAAGATTTGTAATGGTTAAATGATTTATTAAAATTAAAATGAACAAATAAAAATAAAAATAATAAAAATATAAAATAGAGTTTTAGAAAAAAAATAGAGTTTGATGTGATAGAACTGTAAAACAAAGGGAGAAATGAAGTTTTGTGGATAGAGATGGTCTAAATTGGTTGATTACAACCTTAATTATGTATTCCACGGGCACATTACATACCATAACGTACTCTTATTTATACTTTATTCCAACCACAATGATCTCTCGTGGGCTTTCGACTTTTGTGAATCATAGCTTTTGTAGTCTAGTAGATCTTTTTTCACATCTAGTGATCAATGTGTGATGGAGACCTTTGGGTAAGCATTCATGTCATAGCATACACGCGCGTAGATGCCAAATATCTACATGTAGGCTGGTATTGTAACCAGAAAGACATGCACAAATTAACGACCCACACTAGTGCGCGTCTATTCATTCGTTGTGAAACCAAAAGGGGTAGAGTATGAGGCAGCTATATATACAATATTTCTCCGCCTCTTTTCACTTAATTTCGAACCACTTAGGGCAAGGGTGTAGCTACATAAAACACAATTACAGGGAGTAGCCTGGCAATTTGCATATGACCCCCTCTATATATATATATATATATATATATATATATATATAGTTGATCAATGGGAAAAATATAGAAAACGTCTACGTTAACCTACTTCTTAAAATTAAGCTGCCCTTAATTTGGTCAAGGGAGCGTAAAATTTTGGCTTCATCCCTGCCCTAAATCGCCATGATGTACACTCCAATAATTAATTAAAAAACTTGAATTTTCAGCTCTGCCATTATCAGTATATATATATATATATTAGCTAAAAATTAGCGAAGGTTGACAATTTTCAAATCCTGTATGATTTCATTACACGTACGGCATTTTGGGCATTTAGCTAAAGCAGTACATGCCGAAACCCACTCAAATGGAATCATAAAATATTTAGTTCATATTTTTGACTTCACAGTCAAAAGGCACTTTTTCTATATGAGAAGACCCCACCAGATAATAGCATTTCAAAGCAAAATTGATTCCAGTTATCTTTATAGTTTTGATGAAGTCAAGTGAAATATCATTACATAATGTGTGTTCAGTTGTAGTTTATTGGTAATTTGTCAAAAAAAGTATATTGGTTGACAAAAACTTCATGATGTTTAGTACTAACTTTAAATAATGCACACTAGAACATAGTTTATCCCAATAATATAAGATTTTCTGCAAAAATCTTTTTTTTTTTTTAAAGCCTCATGAAAAGAGTGAGATGAAATAAATACTACATTAAAAATCTTACATCTATGAGTAGGTGTACACACAGGTACAAACGTACGTAGTACTGATATTATCTCAAACTTATCCAATTTCTACTCATATATGTAAGATTTTATCTCTAACACTCCAATTTAAACTGAAATTCATGTAAGGTGTCACATTGCTGTAATCTACATGCCTTGTTAACTATCGGCAAAGATGGAGTTCCACGGGCGGGCCTAAAAACAAAATGATCACCAAAGTAGTGATTAAGTATGATTACTGCTTTTAATTTCAGGATTTATCCTATAAAATGAACTACGAAAAAATGAAAACGAAAATTGTTTACAGCGACGTTTGTGGTTTCCTTTTGAGTCGCATACAGTACCAATCTCGTTATTAAAGAGACACTAGAAGGGTAAACTCGTCATTCCGGAGATCAAATCGGGCGCCTTGTCGGGAGTCACTGTCCAAAAGATCTCTGATAGCACTGCTTCTTTTTTTTTAATAATAAATATACCTTTTTATTCTTTTTAATTTTATATTTCTTTAAAAGAATAAAAATAATTGTATGACTCATTTCTTCCACGCACATTAAACACTTATTTGTTGATGCCTTTAATTTCTAGGTCAATGTTTGTTTTCATAAAGATTGATGTGTATCTAATGGGTACCAAAAACTGAGTGCCAAATTTACGTATCGAAAGTGAATTATACTATATTTTCTTTTCAATAGACTTTGAAGAACTCTATTTTTTTCCTTTTTAAGATTTGTTCAACCTTCTCACCGAACATGTCTTTTCCACCGTGCTTGTCTATTTTTAATTTTTTTTCCATAAAAACTTCAAGTTTTTTAAAAATCGTGAGTGTCAGCTAGTGGTCCAATCGAGTAACTTCATAAATCAATATATTTGAAGCTGAACGACAATTATTAGTTATCAAGCATATTTTGATAATTTTACCGAAATTACTGCGACACCAATTTAATTTTTCTTTTTTTAAAAAAGATAAGACCTCCAAAAAATCTTAACCAAACTAACCAGATCAGATGAGCAGAACACCACCATTCCAATCCCTCAACCTACTCATGAAAAAAGGGATTGGAAAGCGATGAATGATGCCCCCATTTATGTTGTTTTCTGCTATGTAGATTGTGAAAAAGCAGAAACAAAACCAAAAAAGAGAAGAAAAGCAGAGTAAAGAAAGTAACTGCTCTTTCTTTCTTTCTCATAATCACTCCAAATACTACACTTACACTTCCCCTGTTTTTTTCTCTCCAACAATCACTCCTCTTTTGACCAAGAAAGACCTATCGCATTTCTGTGCTCCTCTGTTTCTGGGCTCCCCTGTTTTTTCTTTTCCTCCCCCGTTTCCCCTTGAAGTTTACTAGTGCAAAAAAATTACTCTTTCAATAGTCTTGGTTTCCCACGTAGTATCCGGTGCTAACCGCCCAATACTAATTAACGTTTCGGCACTATCTATCCCATACCCTAGTTTTTTCCCGCTCACGAGAACTCGAGATCTGGTTTGAGAGCAATTGAGTTACCAACCACTTGAATTAATTGATTGTTGATAAACATGTACTTAAAATTGACTAATTCATGTCTAGCCCGATGCCGCAATTGACTAATTTATGTTTCGGCACTATCTAGCCCCATACCACAGTTTTTTCCTATCTGCGAGAACTCGAGATCTGACTTAATCTTACTTAGGGAATCAAGTCACTTGCCGCTCAAACAAACCAAGAAAAATGGTTTAAAAGATATGGGGACAAAAGCGTATCTACAGATGTCCAGAAATTCGATTCTGTTGCTTTGAAAAGTGGAGATAAAGAGAACATCTGATATTACAAATACTCTGTCTATTGAAGATTTTGCGTGATTCGGACGACCACCCAACAACCCAAACCCAACTTCACGGCTACCCATTAAGCCTGTTTGATTAGATTACAACAACAACAACAATAACACCACATTATCTGTTTCTCAAACTCTCTGTTTTTGGTGGTGTTGTTTTGGAATGCTTTGCTGGTATGTGAAGAGATTAAACAACTCTGCAGTCAAATCTTTCTGTTTATTTTTGCTTTTGTGGTTTCATTAAACAAATAGCAGAGACAGTGAACGTGCTCTTCTTTGTCTCTACCCATCTCTACTCCATCCACGCTTAGAGAGGAGGCCATGATTGGGCGAGCAGATAGAGAGCGAGAGGGAGAGAGAGAGATTAAACTGCTTAAAAACAAACAAATGCCCATTTTTGTTCTTTGTTTTGATTTCTCGAGATTTCTCGGTTTTTAGACCTTCCCTTCTTTTTAAGATACCTTTCTCAGTCATGCGCCTCTCTGTTTCCCCTGTTTCTTCTTGATTCTTGTGTAGTTTTTTTTTTTTAATTCATTGCAAGAAACAATGCAACAACAAAGAATGGGAACAACATTATGTAGATCAGATCAATAACATAGATAGCCCACTTGGGGTTTCTTGATAAAAGGGCTTTGTTGCCTTTTCTGGAATCTGGGTTTTGTTTTTTAGGGTGTGAAATGAAGTGGGTAGGTCTTGGAATTCAAGAACAACAACTACCAAGAAAAGTCTAGTGAAGAGGTATTGGTTGTGATGAGTTTGAAGATGAAGAAGAGCAGCCACCATGTCCATGCTGTGGCTGTGAGGTTGAATGAGAAGTTGCCAATGAAGCAAAGAGCCAACAAGTTCATTCAACTGACTAGAGCTAGGTTGCTCTCAATGCTTCTCATTTGGATTGTTGGGATTGCTTGTGTTGCTGTTTACATCTACAACAAAATGGAGGCAGACAACATGGTGAGGAGGAGAGAGGTTCTTGTTAGCATGTGTGATCAAAGAGCAAGGATGCTTCAAGACCAATTCAGTGTTAGTGTGAATCATGTTCATGCCCTTGCAATTCTTGTCTCCACTTTCCATTACTACAAGAGCCCATCAGCAATTGATCAGGTGATTCTAGTTTCTTTGTGTTTTTGGTGTTTTTGGTTGGTTTTTGAGATGCCCATTTTGTGGTTTTTGATTTGGGTGGTGAAAATTTAGGAGACTTTTGCTGAGTACACTGCTAGGACTGCCTTTGAGAGGCCATTAATGAGTGGAGTAGCTTATGCTCAAAGAGTAGTGCACTCAATGAGGGAGAGTTTTGAGAAGCAACATGGGTGGACAATCAATACAATGGAGAAGGAGCCTTCCCCAATTAGAGATGAATATGCGCCGGTGATCTTCGCGCAGGAGACGGTCTATTATCTTGAATCCATTGATATGATGTCTGGAGAGGTATATGATTGAATTCTTTGTTTTCCCCTCTTAAGGTTTTCTTGCTAGTTTCTTGAATTGTTTGGTTTTGTTGAAACAGGAAGACAGAGAGAACATTTTGAGGGCAAGGGCTACTGGTAAAGCTGTTCTTACAAACCCTTTTAGGCTATTGGGATCTCATCATCTCGGAGTTGTATTGACCTTCCCAGTGTATAACTCCATTCTCCCTTCCGATGCAACTGTAGAGGAGCGCGTTGAAGCTTCTGCTGGGTGAGATGTTACGTCTTTTCTTTTTTCCCATTTTGTTCTACTTTAACTGTGTCTTGTTTAGCTTGATCAAGTGTTTGAAACACAGTTGAAATTCTTTTCTTGAGTGCTTATTGAGTTTGGGATTTTATCTTGTGCTAGTAAAGAATTGAAGCCTTGAATAATCTGGATATTACTTATTAATGTTTTCATTGGTTACATTTATGAAGAATCAACGTTTCTTTCTTGTTCGGGCTTGATTTTATATTTGGGAGGCTTATTGGTTAATGCAGATACCTCGGTGGATCCTTCGATGTTGAGTCACTTGTGGAGAATTTGCTGGGACAACTTGCTGGGAAGCAGGCTATTGTCGTCACTGTATATGATATTACCAATTCTTCTGATCCGTTGGTAATGTATAAACCCGAGTTTCCAGATGGCGACATGTCTCTTTTGCGTGTAAGTAAGCTAGACTTTGGAGATCCATTCAGAAAACACGAAATGAGATGTAGGTAAGTTCTTCAGTGACAATACTTCTTTCTAGTGATTACCAAGGCATAATGTGTATCAACATTTTCAATACTATGGCGATCGTTACAGGTTCCTTCAACCACCTCCCACGCCATGGATGGCCATCAATTCATCAATTGGTTTCTTCGTTATCTGTCTACTAGTAGGGTACATATTCTATGGTGCAGGAATCCACATTGTCAAAATTGAGGATGATTTTCGTGAAATGCAGCAACTTAAAGTTCGAGCAGAAGCTGCTGATGTTGCTAAATCTCAGGTTCCGCATGAAACCATCATAAGTTGTTAATTGGATTACTTGATGCTATAACTAGTATTTCACTAATTCCTTATTTTTGGGTAGTCATTCCTGCAATGATGTGTTTGTTAATGTTTTCTGATTTCAGTTTCTTGCTACTGTATCCCATGAGATCAGAACTCCAATGAATGGTGTTCTTGGTATGTGTAGTTTCTTAGCTCTTTCTTTCCATATCTATTTCTTATTTTGATAATTTTTTCATTTCCGAATGCCTTGTGCTTTTAACTGCAGGAATGCTCAGTATGCTTCTAGATACAAATCTAAATACAAACCAAAAAGGTTATGCTCAAACTGCTCAGGCCTGTGGGAAAGCATTGATTACATTAATAAATGAAGTTCTTGATCGGGCCAAAATTGAAGCTGGAAAATTAGAGCTAGATGCTGTTCCTTTTGACATTCGATCGAACCTAGATGATATTCTCTCCTTATTCTCAGGGAAGTCTACGGATAAAGGAATTGAGGTATGTCCAATTCATCGCTATGGGATCACACTGTACTTTCCTTCCTAATAGACAACAATCTTGTGTGTTTTCTTTAAGGTTGATGGCCTAGGATGCCTTTTTCTGTTTTCTGTTTTTTTACTTTAGCAAAGTTTATAATGTTTCAGAATTAGATTGAACTAGGAATCTGCTTGTACATTATGTAGAGGGAGCACATACTATTAAGAGAAGTGCTAGAATGGCAACAACATGTCACACCACAAGACACATTGGCTCACAAGAGCCATCCATGTGCGCCTCGGGATGTGGGCATGCACATATCCCAATGTATAACATGCGGGTCGAGGTCGCATGGAAGGCTCTTGTGAGCCAATGTGTCTTGTGGTGTGACATTGTTGCGGTCATTCTAGTATTTTCCTACTATTAATGTCAATGTAATGTTGGGTTGTCATACTATTTATGTCAATGTAATCTGCTTAGATTTGTTTTCAAGTCAAACTGTTCATTAAGTCTGTTTTTATGATGGAACTGACTAGAAATTCTTTCTGATATCCATGACTATTGGTACTTCCCTATTCATCATTATGTTGTGAATCCCTCGGAGAAGTGTAGCTTGCTGTTTTTGTCTCTGATAAAGTTCCCCAAATTCTTGTTGGAGATCCTGGAAGATTCCGGCAGGTCATAACCAATCTCGTGGGAAATTCTGTAAAAGTAAGTATATTCTTGCGATGCCTAATATACTTGTTTGCATGAATATTTTTACTAATAGATGAGATGCATGCATGGGCTTGATATGGGGTTTATGTCTTAGTATTCTGGTCAGAACTCAGTTTACATGATTAGAGTTACATTTTAAATAGTTGACAAAGGGCAATTCCCATTACTACTGGGGAGTTGGATGCCTTCTCTGGTTCAATCAGTTATAGACTTGATAGTGTGTGGAGAAGTTTTCCCCAGCTGCCAGCCGTAATTAATTGAATGGGAAATCTGAATCCTCAAACCTCCCCTATTTGCCTCAAGAATAAAAAGGACGCCATAAAAGTAGAAAAAGGTCTAAAGAAGTTCTCCACATTCGTATGTTTTAATGGAACTTAATTTTGTTTTTATATGATTCCTTTTGACAGTTCACTGAGCGGGGGCATATATTTGTTCAAGTACATCTAGCAGAATATGGAAAACCTCTGATGGATACCAAAACTGAACCAGCGTTTAGAAGAGGACCAGAAATGGTGGGAGTTATAGGTGATGGTCAATTCAATACGTTAAGTGGTTACGAAGCTGTTGATGATCGGAATAGTTGGGAAAACTATATGTCTTTTATTGCCAACAATGAATTGCCATCAGATGCTTCGACTAACTGGACAAGTGACAATGAAGCTGGCACTGTAACTTTGATGGTTACTGTGGAGGATACTGGGATTGGGATCCCTTTACAAGCTCAAGAAAGGGTCTTCACACCCTTTATGCAGGCTGATAGCTCGACCTCCAGGAACTATGGTGGAACTGGTATTGGCTTGAGCATCAGTAAGTGTCTGGTTGAGCTGATGGGTGGGCAGATAAGCTTCACAAGTCGGCCTTACATTGGAAGCACATTTACATTTACTGCAGTCCTGAGAAGATGCGAGAAAAATGCACTTAATGACCCTAAAGGACCTCTTTCTGAGGCTTTACCCACTTGTTTCAAAGGGATGAAAGCAATTATTGTTGACAGAAAACCAACAAGAGGTGCTGTTACCATGTACCATCTACGGAGACTTGGTATCGCTGTCGAACTTGCAAATAGTTCTAAGGGGGTGCTTGGTGCAGTACGTGGACAGAGTGGCTGTTTGAGAACTAGGTCAGCATTATTTCCTGCTAATGATATGCATATATTTGTATGTATATATATTATTTTTATTTTTTTCATAACCAATATAATGACATACTTATACGTGATGCGTCTGAATTTAACAGAAACACAAAACAACCAGATATTGTTTTGATCGAGAAAGACTCCTGGATTTCAAGTGAGGACAATGGTTTGTCCGAGTTAGACTTAAAACAATTTGGTCGTGTGACAGAAAAAACCAAATTGATCCTGCTTGGAACATCAATTTCTAATGCTGAATCTACTAAAGCAAAGAGTGCAGGATTTGATGAGACTATTGTGAAACCGTTGAGAGCAAGTATGATTGCAGCCTGCCTTCAGCAAATTCTTGGAATGGGGAGCAAGAAGCGACACGGGAAAGAATTCCCCAGTGGATCTTCATTCCTTCATAGTCTTTTAGGTGGGAAGAATATATTGGTTGTTGATGACAATAGAGTAAACCGCATAGTCGCAGCAGGTGCCCTCAAGAAGTTCGGGGCCAATGTGGAGTGTGCTGAGAGTGGAAAGATTGCACTTTCCATGCTTCAGCTGCCTCACAAGTTTGATGCATGCTTCATGGACATTCAAATGCCAGAAATGGATGGGTATGTTTCTTGAGCTTTCTTGCTACTTTTCTGAGAAACTCTTTTCCATGCATTATAATGATTCATTTTCATTTGTTGCTCAAGCTAGTCTCTTTGTGCTTTCCAATTTTTTTGTACTTCTCATTTAGTGAACTTTCGTTCTTGTCTTGTTGTTTCATTTTTTGTTGCGAGTTCCTGATAATGAATCATTTCTATTTGGTTCTTGCAAAATGTGATATTGCCCTATGCTTCCAATTTTGTGCTTCTCATTGAGTAGAATTTCTTCTTAATCTTTGTTATTTCATATATAGAAGTCCAGCCTTGAAATTCTGGGGATTTGAAATGGTATTGGTTCCTTCATGTGGTGTTGCTCTGTTCTTTTTGGATCTTACTTCTCAGGAATACATTTTCTTCAGATTAGTTCTATTTATGATTTCCTTTCCATATTTTATCGCTAAACCTCTTTTTATCTATTCGTTGCTCACATGGCTTTGTGGAAGTTGTATGATTCAGCTCGTTATGTGACTTGTGTTGTTGACTCACCCATGAGTTGGCTTTTGGTGAATTCTAACGCTTGGTTGGATTGGTTGAGTTCAATGTTGTATCATTTTATGATCCAATGAGCTTTTGAGTTTTTTTTTTCTTTGATAAAAATAGCAATGTCATTGAATCATGTTTCTTCTCCTTCTCCCCCTGATCTTGTTCTTCTTTCCTTTTTTCTTTTTGCATCAACTAAACCATGGAACCGCTGGTTTAAACCAGCGGTATTGCTTATTTTGATTTTTTTTTTCCCTTTTACCTTTTCTGTTTAATGTTATTTTTGGTGAAGTATTTTGAATGTGTTTTCATTTTGTCATATATACACATATATGTGTTTGATTTAAAGGTACAAGTTCCTATTCAATTTTTTTTTTTTATTTTCCTGTTTAATTCAATAAACAGTTTAGCAACCATGATCTTAGATATCAGCATAGTTTTGATACATACATTTGTACACAGTTTTTGGAGTGCTTTAAATCATTATCCCTTCTTATATTCCATTTTCGAGAATGGGTCCCTGAACTTTAAGGTTGAGGGATCTTTACCACCATGGAGGGATGATGGCTAGATGAATTTCCTATTAAATAGGGATTATTAGTTCTTCTAACTTGGCATAACTGTTGATGGCTATGGGTGAGGAGCTAATTAAACAAGTGCCAGCTTAAAATTATCCAGCCACCGAAATGTTTGTGTTCAGTCAGTGTGGCAATTGATTCTTTATTCTCAGGCATAGAAGAGGTTGTGAAGGTTGGAATGCTGTCAATGAGGTTGGGAAGAAGTTTAATAATTTTAAAATTTATCTTTAAAGGCGAGCCTTTTTGGTGATCTTATTTGTAGAAGCCTAAATGTAAGGGCTGAGCCTTGTTAGTGATCTTAGTTTTAGACACTGGAAGCAAGAACTAGGCATTGCTAGCGATCCTACTTTTAGACTCTTGATTCATGGGCTTTCTTTTTTTCCATTCATTTATCTAACCGACCTTAGTTAAGCAGTAAAGTTTATCATCTTTTGAAAGGCTTGGCTATCCTCTGGAATTTTCTTCTCGTGTTATTCAATTTCGATATCATGGTTTTGCAACCATGGTTGTCATAATTGTGAATTTAGGATGAATTGATTGAGGTGAGGTTCCTCAGAATCCAATTAGAATTCAGATTTGTAATTCATAGGATTCAAGATACCACCGACACATACATGCAATCGATCATTGTAGTGATCATAATCATATACTTCATACCCATGTCATTTGGTTTAATGTTATGTTTCTTGCAATTTATAATTTATGTACTTTTACGTTTTGATTCTTTTATTTGCTAAAATCATAATCCACGAGTCCTAAAGAAGAGGCTTTGAATTGATAATTGCAGGATTATTTAGTACTTTCGGACTCAATATGAGATAGGATTTGTGTTGGGGATTCTGATTGATTTCTACTAGATTTAGTTATAGATGTTAGAATTTGTGTATTCACAATGGGATTTTGATTATCACATTTCTGAATAGTATCATAGATATCTAGGTACCTGATTTGATTGAAGTGTTAAAATCTTTTAACCGCTACCTTGAAGTCAATCCTATAAGATTTACATAGATTGAGGTTCTGGTTTGTATTGTAAGACTTGTCGATTTTTTAATTGCGATATTTTTAGTTTTCTTGCTATTTTTATCTTTGCAAGTTGCAGCTGCCTTTTTTTGTTGGCGCCAGCAAATTGAATGTGCAATCTGCTCGAATGCATACAGCTTCAAGTATGCGCTTATTTGAACTCTTTGAATGAATAGATAGTAAGTTATTGGCTATGTAGAGAATTTGCTACATGGGGAAAATAATTTACCATTCTGGATAGTATTTCCTAGGGGAAATTCCTGTGGCCTTAAAAGGCAGGATCAACTTACTAGATGTAGATGGTTTAATGTTTCTTAACTTCTCTCACTTGTCGCTTGTAATGGTTAGTTTATGAAGCATAGACTAATATGATGTGATTTTTTCTGGTGGGTCTGTACCCATGCGACTTGGATTAAGCTTAGGAATGATCGAGGGAGAGAGTCCTAAAATATTTTGCAAAGATAATAATTAGGAAAACTGAGAATTGAATTTGTCTATCTGAGCCTACTTTGTTTGGAAAGACTTTATTGAGTTGTGTTATGCATGTGTCTGTTTGTGCATCCCTTTTGAACGAGGACTCCTTAAACTAATTGAACGCTAGCTTCGGAATCAAGAAACGGATGAAACACTGATTGAATGTCATTTTGGAATTCAATAAAAAGGGGATTCAATGCATTTCTTTCTTCATTCAAAAGAGCAAGTAGAATTTTGTAATTGAGTTCTCTAACTGAAGTACTCGTGTAACTGCAGGTTTGAGGTGACCAAGCAGATTCGCCAGATGGAAAACAAGGCTAATGAGCAGATGAGGAATGCTGGATCCGATGGCAAGGGAGAGTTGCATATGCCAATACTCGCCATGACTGCAGATGTGTTTCAAGCCACTCATCAAGAGTGCCTGAAATGTGGGATGGATGGTTATGTCTCAAAGCCTTTCGAGGAAGAAAATCTATATCAAGCAGTTTCAAAGTTCTTTGAATCACAACCTGTCTAACAACCAGACAAGAATAACCTAAAAAATCAATGCCCGTTTGGCCATCGTCAAGGGAAGAAAATTTTTGCAACCAATGCTGGCAATTTTCCTTTTCTCAATGAAATGCAGCGCGCCAGCATAATTTTGTTTGAGTAGCTGAAATCGTATAGACTGTACACGGAGGAGGTTTCACGATTTCTTGGATTTCTTGGACTGGCACTGCATTTGATCTTGGGTAATCTTCTAACTCTTCAACTTGTTTACTGCCCAAGAATCAGTTCCATTTCCACTGTACTATTAGCCTCCATGACCATTTGCATGTGTAGATATGTAGTAGGAAGGGAATGCTTAACATTGCAGGAGTTATACCCCGATATCGATGAGTTGTATATCTGGTATTCATACGTACGCCGCTGCTAGTTCAATTCTTCCTAGCGGCTGCCTAGCGATTTCTTTGCTTGATTACCTGTAAATTCCTTAATTGTCATTAAGTAACGAAGATATCTTGACAGTGTAGATCTTTTAATCAAGTATATGGGGTTTTGCCTGTATAACCGTATTCATGCTGCGTTTAGTTGTATGATGTTGATGATGACATAAAGGTCACCCTTAAATCTCCGATTCTTCTGGAAATTTTCAAGGAAATCAATTGTACTTAACATATGTTAATTTTTTGCTGGGGAGATTCACCCTTAAGTATTTTTTTATGAAGTTACACTTAATCGACGTGGGGCTAACTTTTAGTCAACACATCTCCAACGACGCGCGTGGACGCTGGTTGTGTCAAAATTAGTTTGGCTTCGAGTCTCATTGGTGGCTTGCGGCTTGTGAGTGTAGTCACACAAGCAACGTTTAGAATGACTTGGGAAGGGTCTTGGTCATGGTGCGTTTGAAGGGATTGTATCATGCAAAGTATTGTGTGTATGAGTAGAGGTTGAGTTAGTCTATCACCAATAATTAAACTAACATTTTTGAAAGCTTGAATCATAATTTTCTTATATATGTTAGATGATAATGACATTTAGTTCCATGAGCATCACACATTTTGTCTGTTAGTTTGCACTTCTACCATAGTTTTCAATATCCACAACACTAGTGACTACAAAATCTAAGGTCTAATGAAATTAAGATAACATGTAATATAAACTACAAGTTCCTTATGCTTGCTGTAATATGTATTTAGTTCTCTATTTTAAAAAATACACACTTTAGTCCCTCTATTACAATTTTAACAATTCCATGGACACATCAATTTAAAAACATATCGCAACTTAGTCAACATATTCACAACACCAAACCCTTAATTTTAAATTAGTTGGGGTCAACTACATGAATCAAAGTCTTTCATATCCTTCAGATTAATACAATTGACGACATGCTTTCAAAATTCTTTAAATCTTTCGTAACCAATACATGTCAAATAATCTCGAGTCTATTTTTTTGTAGAGTTTTGTAATTAAGATGATTTTTTGACTTTTTTTTTCATGTGGTAATTGGATAAATATCGGAAAAAAAAATTTAAGTTGTTTTTCTATAACTGAGGGACTTAGTATTAACTTATGAAAAATGATTAGTCAACATTTTATAACAACTAAACGTCCAATCTAAATGTTAAAAGTAGATTGCGATCATTTTATTTATCACAACAAAATTCATAAATCTTTAGTGAGATAAATGAGACATTGTTTACTAAAAAACAAAATTAGAGGAAGTCCGAGCTCGACTTATGCTATAGACATTTGTTATCACAAATATTTGAGAGCAACTGAGCTCCCGTCCTGATCTAGAGACACGTGTCTATCAAGGCTAACGTGCACCGTTGGTGCACACGTAAGCTCGCGAGAGCTGCTAAGGTGGTCGGAGGAGCGCGTTAACGAAACCAAACCAAA
Organism: Stephania cephalantha; assembly: GCA_039657325.1. Classification (NCBI taxonomy): domain Eukaryota; kingdom Viridiplantae; phylum Streptophyta; class Magnoliopsida; order Ranunculales; family Menispermaceae; genus Stephania; species Stephania cephalantha. The sequence continues at coordinate 6,504,368 of CM077573.1, read as the reverse complement.
CCAAAATCAGTAAAAGAGGGAAGAGAAAGAAGAACGCAGAGACCCCGGAGGGTATTCTCGTCTTTTCATTCCTCTCTCTCTATCTCCCGCACCTCACTCTCTCTCTCACTCTCTCTCTCTCTCTCTCTGAAACTGTTCTCTGATTCTGCAATTCATTTGAAAACACGATTTGAGCTCTCTTGATTTTTAGTTGACCTAATCACACAATCCTCAAATTGTTCAACAACCATTTAATTAGCTTCACTGTCCCTTTCATCTCTCCGACAAACCCTCTTATTCCCTCCAAGTCCCCAAATCTCAATTACTAGGGTTTCTGCGGACTGAAGCGCCGAAGGGGGAGGTCAGAAATGGAGGGGATTTGTGGGTTCTGCTTCTCCTTGTGATAAAAGGTGCGATTTTTTAGTGATTGTTGTTGGTTTTAGGGTTTTGATCTGTAAAAATCCCTCCTTTTCGCTCTCTCTTGTTCAATTTGAGATGTCGATTTTGTTTTTCTGTGCTTAGTTAGGGTTTGATTAGTTGAAGAAACTGAGACTTATTTGGGGGAGCAAATTAGTTGTGAATTGGGGAAAGTTTTAATTTTTTTGGGGAAAGTTTGGTTTTTTTAGGGTTTTGTTTGGTTTAGCTGAAAAAAATTAAGTTTGGTTAGGGTTTTTAGTCGTGAGTTTGTTAAGGTTTTGATGCTAATCGTAGTGTTCCCCACATCACCAAGTGTTCTTTTGGTAGTTTATCTGCTTAGGGACCTTATGTGAAGCTTACTCAGTGGTTGGCTTGTCTTTGAATTGTGTAATTGTTGTCGAAACTTTCGTTTCGATGAATGGTTTCCGCGGTTTTTGACTGTTGGTTTGTAATGCTGTTTTGAGTTAAGGAGCGGGAAACCTTGTTTCTGCTGAAGAGGAGAAGCAGGACTAGCTAGAGCTCTTTTTGAGCTTGTTTTGGATAAGCAACAAAGGCTCAGTTTTTTTTCGCAAGGAAACACATGTGAGTAGCTCATTGGGTTTTTATTAATTCTGTTTATTTTTTTTTATTTTTTGGTAGACATTTCTGTTTATTTTTTTCAGTCTTGAAACTTTGGTCGCGAAAAGTTTTTTTTTTTTTTTTTTTTTTTTTCATGTGTGTTGCGATTATTTTGTTTATGTGCCATAAATTCCGTGAAGAAAGTTTTGGTGACTAGGTTATCTTTACAGATTTTCAGGACTTTCTGTTCACATATTTTGTGCTTCTTTATTGAGTTTTATGGCAATTCTTTAATTCAATTCGAATTATGTGTTCAATAGGAGAGCTTAGCAATCTCAATGAGCGACCACCATTATTAATTCTTTAGGCTATTGTTGGGCATAAAATATCATTATCAAAGTTCTTTTCAGAAGGACAGGTTGACCAGAATGAACTGTGGCTGGGATTCATGGATCTTTTAATGAAAGTTGATGACCTTTTAAAGTGTATAATGACTTTCATCAAGTAATGGAGAGTGTGTTCTTGAAAGTATATGGTAATTAGGCAATCTGAACTAGAGCCATCATTCATACTTTTAGGGAAGAAAATTAAGGCATCAAATATCATTTCAAATTTCACTTTCTTGAGTGCAATAATGTTTGGTGAACAAAGTGCTTCTAACTGGGCAAATGTGTTAGGCCTGGTTAAAAAGAAAAAAAAGAATGGGTTCTGTGTATTTTTTTGGCGGATAATGACATTTTCAAAGCTTCGATAAATGGAAGAAATTTGTTTCATGTACATATTGAAGGCAGTCTTTGCTTGGTTGGAATACATTGTAGAAGACATGTATGGTGGCAGTAGATAATCTTTTTGGAAGCTTCGGATACTTGAGGAAATATTTAAAGTTTCGTCCTGTTATCTTGGAGGCTTCATTTCATATGCATGGTTTTATATTTATTGAGAAGTGGATAAATATATCTTTCATTTGATTTCGATGCCTGGATTTGTGACTTATTGTAAATTTATGGGAATGGGTAATATATATTGTCTTTCCTAGAGATATCCGTCATTGAGGCTTTCGTAGTATTTCCGACGTTCAATCTTGAACCACCAAGGGAATGCAAAGAGTTCCTGTACATGAGGTGGGAAATGTTTCTTTAAGTTTAGGAAGCTACGTGCCAACAACATGTTTCCAAGAGTTTGATTCAATAGCAACGAAGCTCAGACCACTTTAATAAAATATAAGGAAGTACTTTGCTCAGCAGAATGTTGAGATCAATAAGATCTTTATCAGGAAAAATGACATATCTATGAATAGGGGTGGTACTTTGAATATTTTTTTTGGACCGGACCTTATCTTTCTGCTTAAAATGATTTACTAGGATTTCATGAGCAAAGATCAAAACTTCGACTTCGCCTATGATTTCGCTCACTTAAAATTCAGAATTAATTCGGGGAAGTGCACTTCAATGGTGAATTTTGGTTAAACTTCGACTTTATAGAGAAGTCTAAATAATTTCATTAAGTGCTAAAGAACACCAAGTTTCATTAAATGACACTAAAAATTCAACTTTCTATAATATTTCATATTTTATTTCTCATTCTATACAGGGGTGTATTCAATTGAGATTTTAATGGATTTTTGATTAGTTTTAATGACTAAAAAAGTTTAGGTGTATTCAATTAACAAGGGTGTATTCAATTGAGATTTTAATAAACTTTTGGTTACTTTTATAAGTGGATGACTTTTTAGAAGTTTATAGATTTTGGTAGACTTTTATAGACTTTGATAAACTTTTATGCAGACTTCATTTTGATGACTTTTATTAACATTTAAGATTTTCAGTGACTTTTGTGAACATCTTAAACATGATTTTGATTGATATTAGCAATTTTTTGTGATTTTTATAATGAAACAAATATTTTGCACTTTATTATAAAAAATTAGATAAATAATTATATTTCTTTTTCTTAAGAACTATTACTAATTTTTTTAATAAAAAACATATAGATATATTAATGAATTACGATCAAGGTAGTAGGATAAAAAATAAGTAAATAAATATCAACGTAATAAATAGGTAAGTAAATCATCTTATAGTGGCAGAAAAGAACCAAATAAGATCATAGCAAATGTTAGTGTAAAAACTTTGCACTTTAGGAAAAAAACATTATATTTTTTCCTTAAGAATGATAGTTTAAGTTTTTGAAAATGCACTTTTTGCATTTAAAAAAAATACAATTATTTTCTCCAAAAAGTATAATATTACACTTATTGAGATTATAATAATACACTAATAAATGAAACTTCATTGTAAAAAAAAAAAAAAACTTATCAAAAATGTACAATGATGCAAGATGAGATCTTCTTAATAATGCCATCATTTTCATTTTCATCAACATAGACGTTATAATATAATGAGTGAGCAATGAAATCCATGAGTTGTGGAGTGATTGGAGAAGTTGATAAAAACAATTGATTAGAAAAATCTTCTGAACAATGAAGTCCTTTTTGAAGAATGGAACTAACAAAAATTAGAAGTCTCTAAAAGTTTCTAGGTTGAGGTGAGGAGAAGTTGAAGATTTCTTTATGTGTATTTTTATACAAAAAGTTTATAAAAGTCGAGATTTGTAACCAATCCACAAAAGTCACATAAAAATTGAATACACCTTACTTTTATAAACTCTTTAAAAGTTTAAATTGAATACCCAAAAACTTTTATAGACTTTTTAAAAGTCTATAAAAGTTCACATTGAATACAACTTACTTTTATAAACTCTCTAAAAGTTTTACAGGGGTGTATTCAATTGAGATTTTAATGGACTTTTGATTACTTTTAATGACTAAAAAAGTTTAGGTGTATTCAATTAAAACTTTTAGAGAGTTTATAAAAGTAAGCTGTATTCAATGTGAACTTTTATAGACTTTTAAAAAGTTTATAAAAGTTTTGGGGTATTCAATTTAAACTTTTAAAGAGTTTATAAAAGTAAGGTGTATTCAATTTTTAGGTGACTTTTGTGGATTGGTTACAATTCTCGACTTTTATAAACTTTTTGTATAAAAATACACATAAAGAAATATTCAACTTCTCCTCACATCAACCTAGAAACTTTTAGAGACTTCTAATTTTTGTTAGTTCCATTCTTCAAAAAAGACTTCATTGTTCAGAAGATTTTTCTAATCAATTGTTTTTATCAACTTCTCCAATCACTCCACAACTCATGGATTTCATTGCTCAATCATTATACTATAATGTCTATGTTGATGAAAATGAAAATGATGGCATTATTAAGAAGATCTCATCTTGCATCATTGTACATTTTTGATGAGTTTTTTTTTTTTGTTTTTTTTTAACAATGAAGTTTCATTTATTAGTGTATTATTATAATCTCAATAAGTGTAATATTATACTTTTTGGAGAAAATAATTGTATTTTTTTTAAATGCAAAAAGTGCATTTTCAAAAACTTAAACTATCATTCTTAAGGAAAAAATATAATGTTTTTTTTTCCTAAAGTGCAAAGTTTTTACACTAACATTTGCTATGATCTTATTTGGTTCTTTTCTGCCACTATAAGATGATTTACTTACCTATTTATTATGTTGATATTTATTTACTTATTTTTTATCCTACTACCTTGATCGTAATTCATTAATATATCTATATGTTTTTTATTAAAAAAATTAGTAATAGTTCTTAAGAAAAAGAAATATAATTATTTATCTAATTTTTTATAATAAAGTGCAAAATATTTGTTTCATTATAAAAATCACAAAAAATTGCTAATATCAATCAAAATCATGTTTAAGATGTTCACAAAAGTCACCGAAAATCTTAAATGTTAATAAAAGTCATCAAAATGAAGTCTGCATAATAGTTTATCAAAGTCTATAAAAGTCTACCAAAATCTATAAACTTCTAAAAAGTCATCCACTTATAAAAGTAATCAAAAGTTTATTAAAATCTCAATTGAATACACCCTCGTTGATCTTAAGTTTTCAAAACTTCAACTTTGACGGGATTGATCATTTCTTACATATTTTTCCTTCATTAGGCAATATATTAGAATCTATTTTGTAATAAGTGAAGTAAAATTGTGGTTTTGTCATCTCCTACATAGGAACATGGAACATAAGAACACTTACAGGGAAGTCAATAGAACTAGTAGATACTATGATCAGAAGGAGAGTCAATATTGCTTGCCTCCAAAAGACAAATGGGTAGGAGAAAAGAGTAGAAAAATAGGAAGCACAGGGTTTAAATTGTGGTACACCGGTATAGATAGAAAATGCAATGGAGTAGGAATTGTGGGGGATAATGATTACAAGGATAAGGTCGTAGAGGTTAAGAGAATTAGGGATGGATTAATTCTAGTTAAATTAATTATTGGAGACGAAAAAATTAACATACTTAGCGCCTATGCACCACAAGTAGGATTAAGCAAGAGCATCAAACACAAGTTTTGGGACGATATGGATAGATTTATGCAAAGTATACCATTAGATGAAAAGGTTTTTATTGGAGGAGATTTAAATGGGCATGTCGGGGCAAGTAACGATGGGTTTGAGAAAGTTCATGGAGGTTTTGGCTACGGTAATAGAAATAAGGAGAATCAATCTTAGAATTTGCTTCAACATACGATCTTGTCTTAGCAAATACTAGTTTTAGGAAGAGAGAGTTGCATATAATTACTTTTAGTAGTGGTCATAACGAGAGTCAAATAAATTTTCTTTTAACAAAAAAAATAGATAGAAAAATATGTAGAGACTGCAAAGTAATACCTGGTGAAGCGCTTACTACCCAACATAAGTTAGTAGTACTTGATATTAAGCTAAAACGACGACATAATATGAATAAAAGAGTTAGCGATCCTAGAATAAAGTGGTGGAACCTAAAAAATAGTAAACAAGTAGAGTTTAGAGAAAAAACTACTAAAGGAAAATGTTTGGAATATTGACTTAAATGCTAATACAATGTGGCTAGAAATGACTAGTTGCATAAGGAGAGTGAGATCAAACGTATTAGGTATATCTAAAGGCTTGGGACCACCAAAGAAGGAAACATGGTGGTGGAACGAGGATGTCCAACGAGAAATTAAGACTAAAAGAGAGATGTATAGTAAAATACCTAAGTGTCAAGATGAAGATGCGTACAATCAATATATAGAAGCTAGAAAACAAGCTAAAAAAGTGGTTAGTCAAGCTAAAACAAATTTCATGGAAAATCTATATACAAGGTTAGGTAATAGAGATGACAATATATATATATATATATATATAGGCTAGCCAAATTAAGAGATAAAAAGAGACAAGACCTAAGTCATGTAAGATGTATAAAGGACGAAAATCAAAATGTTTTAACGCGCGATGATGATATTAAGGAGAGATGGAGAAGTTACTTCGATAGTTTATTTAATGATGGCCAAGTTGATACTATAATAGATGAAAACCCACACCAAGAAAGAAATGTAAACTATACACGGAATATTAGAATTCTAGAAATTAAAGATGCATTGAAAAGAATGAAAATAAGGAAAGCATGTGGCCCAGATGAAATACCCATAGAGGTTTGGAAATGCTTAGGAGAAATTGGATTGACTTGGTTAACAAAACTTTTCAATAAAATTTTAAAATCGAACGGATGCCAATGGATTGGAGAAGAAGCACGCTTGTGCCAATCTTCAAAAACAAAGGAGACATTCAAAGTTGCTCAAACTACCGGAGAATTAAACTTATGAGTTACACTATGGAACTTTGGGAGAGGATAATTGACAATAGGCTAATGAGAGAAACAACAATATCAGAGAACCAATTTGGCTTCATGCCTGGGACGTCAACTATGGAGGTGATTTTCCTTGTAAGACGATTGTTAGAAAAATATAGAGAAAGAAAAAAGATTTCATATGGTATTCGTAGATTTAGAAAAAGCATATGATTGGGTCATAGAGATGTTCTTTGGTGAGTTCTAGAAAGATAAGGAGTGCATGCTAGATACATAGACACTATTAAGGATATGTATGACGGAGTAGTAACGAGTATAAAGACATTTTGAGGAGCTATAAAAGAATTTCCTATTGCGATAGGACTACATCAACGATCGGCTTTAAGCCCATATCTATTTACTTTAGTTATGGATGAACTAACTAGGCATATTCAAGAGGATATACCATGATGTATGCTATTTGAAGATGATATTGTCTTAGTTGATAAAACAAAAGATGGAGTGAATAGGAAATTAGAATTCTGGAGGAATACATTAGAATCTAAAGGCTTAAGTTGAGTAGGACGAAAACCGAATACATGCACTATGAGTTTAGAAACACTAGACATCGAGATGATGGAGTGGTAAAATTAGGGGAAGTAGAAGTTCCTAAGGTGAACCACTTTAGATACCTATGATCAATCATACAAAATGATGGTAATATTGAGAATGATGTCATAGAATTCAAGCTGAATGGAAGAAATGGCGGAGTGCAACATGGGTGATTTGTGATCGAAATGTTCTTACTAAGTTAAAAGGAAAATTTTATAGGACCGCAATTAGGGCAGCTATGCTCTATGGAAGTGAATGTTAGGCGGTAAAGCAACAACAATTACATAAAATGAACATAGCAGAAATGAGGATGCTTAGGTGAATGTGTGGTAAAACTCGTAAAGATAGAATAAGAAATATAGAAATTCAAAGACAACTAGGAGTAACACAAATTGATACAAAGATTAGGGAAGGGCGGTTGCGGTGGTTTGGTCACCTGCAAAGACTGCCTACAAATGCCCCCACTAGAAAACTTGACTCAATAGAAACTGTAGAAATTCGACGAGGTATGGGTAGACCAAAGTTAACATGGGATGCATTAATTAGGAGAGATTTGAATGGTTTGGAAAGCTCACCATCAATTGCACGAGCACAATGAAAAAGTTTGATCCATGTAGTCGACCCCAATTAATTTGGGACTGAGGCTATGTTGTTGTTGTTGTTGTTGTTGTCATCTCCTAAAATGTTGTCATTCCGTAGATTATCTTCTAACACAAATTGACACCAATTGCATTTCACTTTCCTTACAAATGAGCGTTAAAACTTAGAAATGTTATCATTTTTCTCGAAGTTTGATGGAAGTCTTGTAAAACTTGGTTTACACATAATTTGTGTAAACTTCGTTTACACAAATTGACACCAATTGCATTTCACTTTCCTTACAAGTGAGTGTTAAAACTTAGAAATGTTATCATTTCACCATTTGCATTTCACTTTCCTTACAAGTGAGAATTTTCAAGCCATGTTCATGAGTTCTACTGGAGATGTAAAAGCTGCTTTGGCTTATTGTCTCTAGGTTTATACTTCCTTTTTATATTTGGCCTTCTTATGGTATATGCTTTAACGTCTGTTCATGAACCTTAATTGATGGACGATAGAATGTATAAGTTGAAGCCAATATGTGGATGTTTTATTTCCGGTCTTGCAGTGTGAAATATGAGTTTTTGCGTGGTTGATTCTTGGAGTTGTTCTGTTCTTCCTGAGCTGTCCTCCAGTTGTAAATTTCTTGTTGAAGATGTCATGCTCAGCCTAGTCCTGATCAATGTTTGGTATTTTCCTTCTTTTTCGTCTTCATTCTTCTTCTTACTACTGCTGCTGCTATTAGTAGCTGGACTTCTTGTCTTGCAAGGAACTTGTGATTTTTGGAGATAAGAAGGCTGATAGTATCCTACTGGCATTTCCTCAGTCATATTGGCTAAGGTTATGGTCTGATATTTGGTGATTTATTGCTTAGCTCGGTATAATTTAAAGTAGTTGTCTTATCTATATCAATTGCACTTAATCGAGCACAATGGAAAAGTTTGATCCATATAGCCGACCCCAATTAATTTGGGACTGAGGCTATGTTGTTGTTGTCGTCTTATCTATATCAACTGTCAGTCCACAGTGTTCTGGAGAAAATCTTGTTTACCTTGAAATCCTGCTTTTGTAATTAGGTTTGTTGTATGTGTAAAAAATGAATGGTGGGTGGGGGGGAGCTGATGGCAAATGTCATAATAGCTTTTCTTCTTATCTTTATGTCCACTTGATCTTAGCATGTTAAGTAGTAACTGTAGATACCAAGTTCGCACTGTTGTTTATCCAGGTAATTGGAAGTTCTTTTTTTGTTGTAATTGGAATTGGGTTAGGCATGTGTTGATGGGCACATTTAGATTTGAGTCCAGTTGTTTGACACCCTATGTTTGTTGTATCAACCCTTACAAAGAAGTTCACCCTCCTGTTTTTTAAGAGTTGATATACCCACCCCAAAGAATATTGCAATCTACCAAATTACCACTTCCTTTTACCCGCATCATGTCTAACCCTAATCACCCTCTTCACTCTGCTTTGCCTCTACCCTAGATAGGTATGTTGCTACAACCACCACCCTGCAACTGGATTTCTCAACAAGAACGGACCCGACCACCATCAACGACCACCATCAACAACCTCCCAACTTTCTCGTGCCACTCGTGCTTTGTTGCCTTAAGTGATGGGCTGACTCTGTGCTCCATTTATTTTTACGGATGAATTGCCACCAAATATCTTTGGAGTCGTCGTTGTCGTTATCGTCAAATAATAATTTAGGTTGGACCTTGTGTAACCAACCCTATAGGTAAGATTCGGCCATGTATCACCAAACCCCTACATATAGGGTTTGGTGATACGGTACCGAGCCCTAAGGTTCGGTCATGTACTATCAAACCTTATATGCAGGTTTCAATAGAACAAGACCGAACCTTCTATATCGACCTTGACATTGCGTGTCCCAACCTATGTTAGATTTTCATCTCTAATGAAAATAAAAGCAATGATAAAACCACTCAAAAATTACATCATTCACTTCTACATTTCGAGTATAATATAAATCTTGATTTATTTTGCTTCAAAAATTGAAGAACTAGAGTGTAGATGAGGGGAGTAGGGAGAATGGTTGAAGGATAATAAGGAAATTTATATTAAGGTTATATTAGGAAGTTTATTGATATTTTTTATAAGGATTGCTACAACAGATGTAGGGTGTCGAATAACCAGGTTCTTTAGACTTTTAGTCATGATAACTAGATAGCTCTTTTTGGTTTCTTTTTGTAGGTGTTAGGGCTGGTACTATGCCTTTGACTACACTACAAACGAATGCGGGTTTGTTAGAAGAAAACGTGAAACTCTTTTATACAAAGGGATCAATTACTCAATCATTTCTTTCGCAGGAGATATGATTAGTACATAGTCTTAAAAAATAGCACTAGTGTGAATTAAGCTCTGGTTTCATAGAAATTCTGTTTTATCATGTTTGCTTCTCTTTAGTAATGCACACGAAGTAGGCAATGGCAACTCTTACAAGTTTTAGGAAGATAATTGGTGTAATGGTGGGCAACACCAGATTTTTTTTATCAAAAAAACCCAGTCCATCATCTAACTTTCTATCTTGAAATTTTTTCATTTTATTAGGAAGCGACAAGAGATATAAACTATAAGCTTGGATCATCTCCTCTCTTTGTTGGAAATTTTACGAGGGATAGGGCTTGTGGGCTACTGACAAGAGAGTATTGAAGCTTGAGTCTTCTGAAACTAACTATGCAAACCTTGGTCTCATTTGATTGTTGGCCCATCATCTCACATCTTACCCCGTCTTCTTTTGTTTGGCAAGAGGCCATCACCCACACTGTCAAGGTATCCAATTGGCTTGCCATCCAAAAATGTAAAATGAATAAACACTTGGCCTTCTACAAAAAAAATTCATATTTTCATTGGTTGGCATTTTTCAAGTTCAATTCACATGGCAATAGATGTTAAAGGTGCTTCTGATTCAAGCTGTCCTTTCTCCTTGAGAAAATATCTTTGATATTCAGAGGCTCGAATGCAGTTTTATGGTCCCAAAAAAGTATCGAATCTAGTGGTGATTGAAGCTCTTTGATTATGTGGTAAAAGCAGTGGCAAAATATTTGAAGAAAGGATTTTGATTTATTTGGAAGCTAGAGTGTAAAATGACTTCTTGTTTAGTGGGTGAGTAGCATTAAATTATGATTATTCTTTGTGTGGTTGGCTTAGAGCAGGGAAGCTGTGCTGTTCGTTGATGTTTTTGTAGAGCATTTGGTAGAAATTGTGAGTGATTTTTGTACAAAATTGATCTTCTTGGAGTTATTTTTTATTACAATTCATAATTCTAAAATGTATCGAATTATCGATTATTAATTTATATAATTTTTGTTTTTCTATATGTTAAGGTGCAAAAATTAAATTCTAGTACATTTTTAGGTCATTGGCTTCATGGTGGCATAATTTAATGATTGGTCCTCCATTCTATATTGTTTCAATTCAAAAATAGTTCTTCTCCAAGTAAACTTTGCTTTGAGTTTTTGTGCATCATGAGATTTTAGTTATTTGTTATGCATATTTTAATCTTTGCTTGCTGATATAATCAGAAGTATACTAAGTTTTGGGGGCTGGGTCTTGTGTGTGTGTGTGTGTGTGTGTGTGTGTATGGGACTACTACTATGGGAACCACAAAAATACCCCTGCCATGGGAACCGCATTTACAACCATTGGATTCTAATCCAACACATTAATCTATGAGTCATAAATGTACAAAACATTTAATGCAAAACACATTTTGAGGGGTACCCATGACATGGGTATATATTTGGGCTCCATTGTAGAATTTCCCTATATATATATATATTTATGAATCTGTGGTTGGTATGTTCCTCAGCATTTTTTCCTCTTTTGGCTCGACTTGCTCATCTATTAAATACTAGAATGATTCATGATGACAATACAAACGGATGAAGACAGTCTTAAACTAATTTTTTTTCGAGTTGTAATGTAAAATTGTGAATAATTATGGAGGAACTAAAAGTTGACATTTTGTGGTTGCGTCATTCTTATTTTGAAAAGCTCATCTCACTTTTTTAAAAAAGAGAGAAAGTAAGATACCTGAGCAATGGCCTCTAAAAAAGATATCTGAGCAACACTTGTATTATGAAACTTTGTGCTCCTTGGTGCACCCATTTGCATGTTCGAGTTGCGATTTTTTTTTTTTTTTTATGTATTCCTTAACAATATGATATCATATATATTTACATCTCTGCATAATACTTCCACCAAATATATGAATTTTTTTTTTAAAAAAGAAGTTCGATAATTTAATCCTCCAAAAATACTTGTGTGTGTGTGTGTGTGTGTGTGTGTTTGTTGCAAATTGGCAAACTAAAAGGGGGTGGGTGCAACTTGGCAAACCAAAAGGTAACTAGAATATAAAAACTTCCAAAGTTCCAATTTAAGTATAAGTTTTCTTAGTCATAATTTCATATTTTATCACTTTCTATTGCCTATTGCTGCGTACACTGTATGATGAATGATGTTGGCTTTATAGTATCTAGTATGTGCATGTGTTTTGTATGTTGTGTTGTGCATATTCTGTTGAGTGAGAGCACTCAAATTGATAAATTAATTATAATGCATAAAAAGTGGTTATGCTATTACGGACATGTAGTGGAATTATGTGTGAAACACGCTTAAACTCATGTAATTATTATATTGCTCAAATTCATGCAATAGTTATTCCATTATTTGAAAGTTTGTATCAGACAATCATAAAACCCTAAAAATAACTGCACAATTTCTCACATGGATACTTTTAAAGCTTTTTTCACAAATGAGCATAACTGCACTATTTCTAACATGTAGTGGAATTATGTTGTTGATGTTTGCTCAAAGAGGTCTCTGAGCTCTAATTTATGGATCATAAAGAACACATATGAGCTTGAGGATAACAAAATGACCAGTGTGGAGATCTAAACATATTTTATCATTCTTCTAGATTGATTATAAAGTTTCATTTATATTTAGTATACAATAAATATCTTTATCTTTGTCCCACTGCCCCATCATGCATGTGCTTTCCCTCCACCTTTGGCTATCTCACTTGATAACAACTTGCCTATGTGAACAATTTTTAGTTGGCTTTAGACTTGGATAATGACTGTTAATTACTGTCTTATGGGTCAGGACTTCCGTTAATTGTATTATGTTGTCACTTTCAAAAATTGAGAAATTTACCAAACAAGTGGTAGCTCAATGGTGTGGTCTGTGGTTACTTTGCCACACTACTTTGAGGGGTGTTGATAAATACGCTGGTTTCTTATCAAAAGAAAGATTTAAAAAAAATCAGAAACTTAGATGTTTGAATACTCGGAGATGTAAATATCTGATTGTTGAAGATTTGGCCATTTTGATCTTAAGTAATATTCAAACTTAGATGTTTGTGAAGTCACAAAAATTGTTTAAGACTCGCACTTGTCTCATGAATCTTACAATCCACTTGACAAATTCGAACCGCGGCAGTCCCACTGATTGCAAGGCGTTGCCTTGGCATTTCTTGGGAAAACCACCTTGGCAGTTGTCTCGATGGGTGGGTATCCTGAGTATTTTCTGCAAAATCATAGGGGCTTCTTGCAATTAAGTTTTTAATAAGAATTTCTATTTAACAACACAAATGTTAGACAATTCATGTTAAATGAGGACCTAAATGCTAATTAGTCTTTTTTTTTTTTTTTTTTTTTTTTTTTTTTTTTTGTCAAGGATGCTAATTAGTCCTCTTGAAAGATATATTGTGTATGAATCACAGCGAGACAATTAATATTACATAAGGACATAAATAAATACGTTATTGTTCCGGGATCTCTAAGTTATATTCCTTTGTCATCGAGGCATTGTCTACACTAGGTCAGGGAAACCGCATCGGGGTTGCCTTGGGGCCTAGCAATCCTTGGATGATCCATCTACCCTAAACATTTACAAACCTCAATATATAGTTAAAGAGTTTACTTTTTATAAAAGAAAAACAATTATGGCAGTTATCTGCTAGTTTTTGCCTTTTGTACTTGGGTAAAAACTCTTTGATCATCAATCTTAGTACAACTTACAATAACATAGTTAATATGTTTTTGTTATTTGTTACAAGTTACAACCAACACAGTTAACTTCTTTCCTTTTCTTCTAATTGAATATAATACATACTGTTAGGTGGCGGCAAAAAGAAGGAATAAGTTAATATGAATAGGACCATAGGACATGTACATTGAAGACTAATGAATGCACTAGATAGAAAAGGTGACTTAATAACACAAAATGGCGATGTTAGTATGGAATTCTGTGAATGTATATATTTGATAGAAAAGAGACAAAGCACTTGGCATTTGCATGGAGCTGAATTGCCTTATTTTTTAGAGCAAAAGGAGGATGCCAAATGAACAATTGGAAAAATGCAAGACAATGAAACATGGTGCAGCTCTTTGGCAAACGACAGATGAGAGATCCATTGGTTTCTCAAACGAGGGGAATGCAGAATAATTTAAATGAACATAATAGTTGACCCTCAGCATTCAAAAAAAAAAAGACCATCGTTAGATGATTTTAATTGCATTTTGGGATTGTTTGGTTGTTTTAGGATGTATGTACCTCTTACCTCTCTTTTTTCATTTTTTTCACTAATGTTTTTCCCCTTGTTCTATGCTTCTGTATTAGTAAAACCTCTTTACTAATATTAATGTAAAAGCATATTTCTTATGGAAAAAAATGTCGGAAGTATGGGGAAAATTAGAAAAATGGTGATTGTTGTACTAAAGATATGTTGCTATGCTGACCGTGGATGTGCGCTTAAATAGAGCGAAATGAAGAAATTGAATCCACATTGGTTAGTTGACATGTAATTGATGGTAGAAGCTTTTGAATTGAGTTGAGAAGAGCTCCGTTCATAACTTAACGCGCAAACTATTTTTGTTTAGCACTTATAATGGCTTTTAACCTTAATGTTTTGCATTTGTTATACTAAATGCATTTTCATAGTTTTAAGACTTATACTAGATGGATCTTGCATTTGTTATATGTTACATCTACATAATATTTTGGAATTATTCATTTTCACGCTTCTGCAAAATTTCTTTTTCTGCTAGCAATTTTCTTTTCATAGCTCAAAAACTTTATTTGCTACACTTTAGTAGATTAGACTCGTTTTGCAATTCACATTTCACAATTTACTTAGTTGTCATCGCTTTTTTTGGTCGGACCAACGAATTTGGGATTGGGGCTTAGCTGTTGTAAGCAATGACCAACGATCACCAAAACTAAGAAATTTGGCATCATTGAACTTCTTCATCCTCCTGCATTGAAGGGCAAGGAGATTTTTTTTTTTAATTTCATGCTATTTTTGTGCTCAGATTATAATTTATTCGTAGGAAAAAGCTGTCCCAGTCTTGAGGCCCCTTGCATAGGACTATGGTCGGTTTACCTACAAGCAATAGTTGATACTCATTGAAATGACATTTAGCCTTTACAAGTACTTGCGCCTGCGTTAGTCATGTATTCGACTTGTTTCTCCCTTCTGATTGATGTGGAATGATCAATTATGCAGGGATTCTAATAGTGGGTTTCAGTTGTTATGATGGGGCAAATCTTGGCTTGGGATAATATAGAAATCAATAACCATCAATTTTAATTTAAAATGTTTTCTCTATAAATATAAATAGGTTAAGTTTTAGTGCTTAGATTAGGGTATCGAATCTGGTAGCGTATTGATGATTATGTCTCTTTGAAATCGCCCATTGTATTTTAACTACAGGTTTTCTGTCTTGAAAGATATGCTTCTCACATTGTAGGCTGAGTTACTCCTGTTCGGAGTTACTCCTGTTAATTTTTAAGGCTTGCCCTACATAGGTGGTAGGTACTAAATAGATTGCTTCATCTGTCATTGTCATATGTAATATCACTCTGTATGAACTATTTTTAGATTTTTGAAACTAAAACTATTTGTGAAATGGCAATCTTGATAAGGTAATTCTCAAACATCTCTTTATTTGCAATCTTCAATCATATTTTTTTTTTTATAGAAGGAAATATATACATACTAGGGTTTTTTTTTTTTTTTTCGAAGCCAGTTGGTTTTTAGTTTTGATCTATGCATTATGAGAAAAGAAAGATGGTTTTCACCAAAAAGAAAAAGAAGACAGATATTTTCCTACTTGTCTGGTATTGCAAAGTGCTTAACAATTTTCATATAGAAGTACCTGAACTGCTCATCTATGCAGCGGCTCGGGTAGTTTGAGCTGAAAAGGCTTATGCGATGCTCGTAAACATTCATCACTTAATATTTTATCTATCCACTCTTTGAATAAATATCATTGCTGAAACCGGTTAAAATAAATGTGTGCTAGTGAAGCAAATCAGCAATGCTTGATCTTCGAATTTTAATGATTTCTAATGTGCATCTATCTTCAGTATTTATTTTTTCATCTCGTCTATTGTCTAGTGTGTTTTCTACATTATTGATTTCTCAACTTCCATCTCTCTTTTCCTTGCTTTTATTGAGCATTTGAGGACTATTTGTTTGAGTTGATGTTTAGCTGGTCTTATTGGCTTTAGGCTTAATTGTTTTTATAGAATTTATTGGTTTAGCTTCATTATGGGCCCTTTGTTGAGTCAGAACTTTGTCTAAGTTTGAGCTTGTCGGTGTAACTTACGAGATTATAGCCAATTAGAAAATGCCGAACCATCACATTTTGTCCTTCACTCCCTCGTGATTTTGTTCTAGAGACAATCGTCCAAGCACCTTTTGGTGTTTTACTCAACAGCAACCATTTGTGATTACAACAATGGCTGCATTTAATATTGACAACATACGTACTTATGTACCTTCTTGTAGTTGTGCATTCGCTCAACTCTCCACCTGCCTGTGGAGATGCTTCAAGGAGAAATAAAGCCTAATAACTTGAGCTTCAATTTTTATCTAACTGAGGCAACCTTTGTAATGCTGCCAACTCATTCTTTGTAGAAATTCATGGCCTGGAGAGTTTGGGCCTCATCTTGCACAAAACCAATTGGCTTGTGCTACTCAACTTATATACCACACCAACTCTTATTATATTTATGATATGGGATTACATACTCCAATATTCTTTAAAAGGTGATATCTTGCAATGCTTGTTGGTTTTTTTTCTCTGTATTTAATATTTCTTTTTTTTTTTTAAGTAAAATTATGCAATGCATATAGTGTTGCCTGTTATTAGTAAACATTTTTCTCCGGAGTCTTTATTGGGGCGTTACTGTTTATCATTTCAATGCATTAGCAGTCCTACTGGTCTTCAACCTTTGTTATGTCTAATTGTCGTTTTTGGTACAGTGTGTGCAAACTCTCTTGTTTCATGGACAAGGACAAGCTATAGGGATTCTCCAACCTTCAATCATGGGTAACGAAGAGACTGATGCTCAAGCAAAGACCCCGAAGTCATCTTCAGCACCAGTATGGGAGTTTTGTTGGTTGCGTGCCTTGATTAATATCTCTAAGCTAGATGAATTCTTTTACATTATTATGGTTCCCTTACCTTTTAATTTATATTCTATTCTTGTTTCATTTAAACTTTGCAGGAACAACCTCCAACGACTAGCTCTGCGGCTGTTTTCCCTGATTGGGCTTCATTTCAGGTAATTGAAGCTTGAGCTTCTTGTGCATGACTTTTCGTTGGCATGCTCTATCGACTTAGCTCTTTGTGCTCTTCTTTGTAATTGTAGGCATATTATAACTCTGCCGGAACCCCTCCAATTCCCCCACCTGGCTACACTCATCCATACATGTGGGGACAGGTATATGTGATGAATTTTTATATTTCCCATCTACTTTTGGGTTTTACGCATGGGTATATCGGCATGGGAATGAGAAACCCTAGGTAGAATCTGTTTGAGCCTTGGCCAAGAGTCACCAGTTATTTTCTTGAATTTGAAACTCTTATAAGTTATACTTATTATTCTCCCTGCAGCACATGCTTCCACCATATGGAACACCACCTCCTCCTTATGTTGCTATGTATCCACATGGGGGACTCTATGCTCATCCATCTATGCCTCCGGTACCTTCCTTCTGTTTGTCGCTATTGAATCTTTCTCGTGGTTCTTTTTTTATCATTCAACACCAATGATGCATTACATTGTTCTTTATCTTATCTACACTTTGTAAATATTTGCCAGGGTTCTCATCCATATAACCCCTATGCGATGCTTTCCCCGAATGGGACAGCTGAAGCTTCTGTGAGTATTTATTGATTTTGGGCTGTAGCAGCATTAGTACTAACAGTCCTTTAATAAGCACAAGCTTTCATGGTTTTCTGAAATTTTAGAAATCCTCTGATGTATGTAGGCTCCTTTTAACATATAGTACATGTGGTCTTTGAATTATAAGTATAAAATGTGCCCAAAGGATGTATTCTTTTTTTTTTTTTTTCGTGTATCTGCAACACGCATGCCGTAAGAGGCACCGAGACTTTTTCCTATGTGCCACAACAACCAGCACCCTTTTTTACGAATTTGATTTCTCTCCATCTCCTTTTTCGTGTTTTAGTTTTGGCCCCAGTAGTTGGTCTTCTGGAGATTATCATAAAATATGTGGTGGATATGCCGGATTGGCCCATGTGGATCTCTATCTTCCATCTGAATGTGGCAGTGCTTTTAAAAAAATAAATAAATTACTTGCTCAATTCTATAACAACAACAACATAGCCTCAATCCCAAATTAATTGAGGTCGGCTACACGGATCAAACTTTTTCATTGTGTTCGATTAAGTGCAATTGATGGTGAGCTTTCTAAACCATTCAAATCTCTCCTAATTAATGCATCCCATGTTAACTTTGGTCTACCCCTACCTCGTCGAATTTTTACAGTTTCTATTGAGTCAAGTTTTCTAGTGGAGGCATTTGTAGGCCGACTTTGCAAGTGACCAAACCATCGCAACCGCCCTTCCCTAATCTTTGTATCAATTGATGCTACTCCTACTTGTCTTTGAATTTCTATATTTCTTATTCTATCTTTACGAGTTTTACCACACATCCATCTAAGCATCCTCATTTCTGCTACGTTCATTTTATGTAATTGTTGTTGCTTTGCCGCCCAACATTCACTACCATAGAGCATAGCTGGCCTAATTGCGGTCCTATAAAATTTTCCTTTTAACTTAGTAGGAACATTCGATCACAAATCACCCCTGTTGCACTCCACCATTTCTTCCATCCAGCTTGAATTTTATGTGTGACATCATTCTCAATATTACCATCATGCTCAATTCTATAAAGAGAAGTGAAAAAATTACAAGCATTAGTTTGCTGCTGAATTCTTAAGTTCCAAGTAGTGAGGGTGAGACATTTCAGGGTGCTGCAAGCGGTGGCCGGGAATCAGAGGCCAAGTCGGGTGAAGGAAAGAGCAAGAATCCCCTGAAAAGATCAAAGGGTAGTTTAGGAAGCCTAAGCATGCTTACAGGGAAGGGTGGTGAAACAGGAAAAGCACCTGGAGCATATAATGGGGGCTTCTCACAGAGGTAATGACACTTCAGGTTTGTTGTGTTTCGTTTTATTATATCACATTTGCACCATTTTTATTTGCTTAATCAATGAGTGCAGCGGCGAAAGTGGTGGATCAAGTGAAGGGAGTGATGCTGATTCACAGAATGTACGTTTGTTTTTTTTTTTTTCCAGCATACCTGATTATTCTGATCAATATCAATGTCCATGATTCACACACGTTCACAAAGTTTGTGCTTTACGTGATTTCCACGTTCGAGATGGTTTTATCTGTATAGTCATCTTTTTTTTGGTAAAATATAGTCATCTTTCTAGTAATACTAGGAATAAGTGAGGTGAAACGCCAGGAGTAACTACTGCACGCTGTGATGTTATTAGTCCCTTGACATTGATATTCCAACCTTTGTAGTGTGCTTGTATTAACAGAACGCCTGCAGTCTTTCAATGCTGATGCAAGTGAAAATAGTTTTCTTGTCATGTATTCTTCGACAGAATTGATATGATTGTTGATTATTTATGACAGGGTTCGCAGCAGAGTGAAAAGGGCTCAGCCGATGGTATGAAGTTCAATGGAATACTGCTCCAATCTTCTTTTTTTTTTTTTTTTTTTTTTCCAATTTTACCTGCTCTTTCAATCATTGAGGGTGCCATGTGATTATTCAATACAGCCGAGGCCCAGAATGGGGGTACTCATTGCAGTGTGACAAGTGGGGTTACTCAGGCTCCATCTACTCAGGCTGTGATGAACCAGAATATGGTCATGACTATACCACCAAATAGTGTTTCTGGTCCAACGACAAACCTGAATATTGGCATGGACTACTGGGGCGCAACTGCACCGTCCCAAGTTGCTACAGGACGAGCGAAGCTCCCTACTGTGCCGGCTCCATCTTCCATGGTCCCATCTTCTCTTGTGGGTTCTCGTGATAGTGTTCCCTCAGAACTGTGGATACAGGTTTTCCCTCTCTTTTTATCAATGCCTCTGCAGAATTCATTTATCAAGTTTTTATTGTTTTCTTATTTAGGACGAAAGGGAGCTTAAGAAGCAGCGCAGGAAACAATCCAACAGAGAGTCAGCTCGTCGATCAAGGCTGAGGAAGCAGGTCAGAAACATTCTTTTATCAATTTTCCATTGTATTTATTGTTTAGAAGCCAAAGTTTTCCACGGATTTAGTCTATTTTCGCGGAGGCCAACTGATATATGTGAGCCACCAGTCTGTTATTGTCTCCTGGAATTTTTTGACGAGAAGAATTAGTGTCCCAGAAACCCCTTAAATTAGGGATCTTGTTACTTTTTTTCACATGACACCTTTCTTAACCGATTCAACGAACAAAAGAAAGAAAAGTAAAATGTTGGTTACTTTTGAGTAGTTGTTACAACATATTGATGAGGGACTAACCTGGATCCAGGCTGAGTATGACGAACTTGCTCTACGGGTGGATGCTTTGAAAGAAGAGAACAATGTGCTTCGAGAGCAATTGGAGCGAATGAGGGAGGAATGTGAGAAATTGGCATCAGAAAACGCTTCTCTTACAGTGCGTAGCATTTCTTGATTGAACAATAAAGCTTTTAACAATTGTCGATTGGCATTATTGTTTAATGGCCTGGTATGGATCTTTACAGGAGAAACTTCAAAACCCTCTGGATCCAGGCTCACGAGAGGACGGTGTTAATGGTCAACCGGAATCCGATTCCCAACTGGCAGCTAAAGTAGATCAAACTGAGAGAAACTGAAGAGAGCAGGTAGTTTTATAGTTCAAGCACCAATATTTTAGCAGTTTGTTTCAGAAGCTGACTGTTACTGCCGTCGGTGTACCCTCTGTTTCCCTTTTCTTTTTGACACAAGAGAAAGAGGGTTGAATAGGCTTAACAACTCGTGGAGGATAGAGATGGTTCCATTGTTGCTAACAAAATTCTCTGCCAAGGATAATGTACTATTGGAACTATTTAATCACAATTACCTGCATGGCTAAGTTCATGTTTGTTTTCATTTGAGCCTTATTGTGTTAAATCTTCTTGTTATCTCAATATCAAGTGTGTAAAGGATGACAAACAATATATGATTGGCTTTTACTTTGAACTCTTTCAGAACAAGTGCTTCTGCAGTAGTTTCTCTTAAAGAAACTAATTAATTCTGCAAAGCCAAATAGAGTCCAAAAGAATTTTAGGCTCTTAGCAGAGATGTCTATGGCACCTAAGCAACCTTAAATCTCCAGAAGTTTACCAGTGGTGATAAAACTTTTGCTTAGAATGGACAACTTTTTCTTGTTGCAAAGTGATTACATTGTTTCTGTTTATCATCGTATTGATACAACTTTAAGCCACTTGAACTAATGTTCATAATATTGGACAATACTAGCAAACAATGCTGCAAATCACAATAGCAACAACAATGCAACCCGAACTACTGACTTTTTAAGACTTCTTCAAGGTTTTAATTACAATTTTATACCGCCGAGAAATAAAACTAACCAAGGCAAGGGGTGAAGAAACTCAAGGCTGCCACTTTTGGATGGCATGGAGACGGGTATCATCAATTATTGTCTATGTGCAAAGTGGTGGTTGGGTTTTACTAGTTATTCGCATGTTCAATTCCTCTAACTTTTTGAAGCATATGTCTTATGAAGTTGGGTGTGACGCACCAGTTCTTTTGTTGGTGGTAGAGAGCTTGCAGATCAAATACGCGGGAACCAATTTTGGTCTTTTCCCTAACATCGAGAGCCTAAATATCTAGACTAATTTAGACTAACTTATTATAGGTTCCATAATTAATATAGGGTAATCTTCCAAACTAGGATAGTCCACATTGATAGATACCTTAGTAGTTGTTGACTTGGGAAAAATATCTACAATTACCATGTGGGAGAAGAAAATGGAGACAGACTTTTAATGGCAACCATATTTGACAACTTAATTTGTATATCAAAGAAATAATAGTTGTAAAATAACTTTTGAAAATCTTTTATCATTATTTTAAACTTGCTTCAAAGAGAGCCAAGAAGAAAGGCTTATGAAAGATTGCCACTTCTAATTACCATGATAATTACGTGTGGCCACTCATCTATAGAGCATCAACCTAACAAGTGTAACCTAATAAGTTGGCATTGAGGGAATAGATCTCAATTGCATAAATACTGCTAATAATTATGCCTATAAAAATAAATTAAGTTCGAAGAGACTAGATCATACTATTATTGTTTGTTATCTTAAGCTTAGTGGAGTTTTTGAGTATTTTTCTTAGGTGAAAACGATGGTTTTAGTATTTCTATCATGACCAAGTGCAAATTCTATTAAAGAAAAGAAAAATGATTTGTGTAGGTCAATGAAGATGAAGAATAGGAGCAAAAGTTAACAAATAAAAAAACTACTATGTTACCTAACTTTTCCTATCACTCTTTTTTCTTTTTCTATAGGACTTAATGATCTCGACCTTATATCTTATTCTCGGGTTTGAGTCTTGGTTATGGACAAAGGAGAATGCCAATGTAACTTCGGACGTCAGACACACAGGTAGAGCATGCATTTGTGCTCGTCCCTTTAATATGACTCGGCATGCATGCACGCACGCACGCACGTAGTGGCGGAACAAAAAAAAAATTGTTAGGGGGGGTGAACTTTAGACGGAACTACAAGGGGTCTCGAGGTTTAGTGGGGCGACCATATGAAAAACTAAGCATAAATTTATTTTTTTTACTATACGTAGGGGTACTATAGGGGTCCTGGTTGTTAGGGGGGTGGCCGCCCTCTTGCTCTCCCCCCTAGATCTGCCCCTGCACGCACACGTATATATTGATAAAAATTAAGGGACACGCACAAGTGCGTGCCCGACTTACGTGGACACACTGAGATACCAACATTTTCCATGGACAAAGCCTTAGTATCTCTTGCTGGTCTTGTAGAAAGTCAGTATAGACTAGCTTCCATATTGGCAATGTATATACTCTTTTCTATAACTATATTTTGATTGAAACTTAAACTTGGTAGGTGAGAGACTTTGCAACTCTTTTGAAACAATTTTTTTCTTCCTTGAACGAACTCTAATTTGTAACAAAGTTTTGTTTATCAGCTTTTACAAGAAATTGGTGACTTGGGGTGGGTGAGATCCATGGACAGATGCGCAAAAACTAGTTTAGATTAATAATCTCAGGATGAAAATATATAGGTTAATGTTATGCTGGTCATAGCAATGGGGTTAAGAAAGCCAATTTGCTGTTGGATTCCAATTTGAGATTCTGATTTAACTTCATAGTAATTATGTGTCTGAGTGTCCTAATCGTCTCTTAATAAAAAGGATTAATAAATTAGCAATTTAATCAAGAAAAAAAAGATTAGCAATATTATGTTTACATTTTAAGAAGATAATAATCTTACATTTAGGAGACATACATTTGCTACACAATGAAATAGATTTGATTGAGATGTATGCCAAACGAATTCCAAAAGAATCTACTTCCCCCTGTGTAGCAAATGTATGTACCAAAAGAATGTAAAAAAATCAATTTCTATAAAAATATGCTTCAAAAATCTAGTAAGTCTCGGATTAATTTGTAACCTCGGAGTAACCCAAAAGATCATGGACACCTAAAAGCCCCCAACTATTTTCTTTTTTTTCTTGATTAGGTGTACGTTTTCACACTGGGATGGTATATACCTAAAAGCTTCTAACTATTTTTTTTTTTTCCTTGATATACATCTTACTATTGACGCTCGAACCCGACCTCTTATACGTATAGTTAACCCGTACCATACCAGTGTGTAATCGTGCACTTGCAAGTGTTTGACGTTTGTAATACCATTACTATAACATTTTTGTTTATGTAAATCACTTGAAAAGGTTGATTATGATGGGCTTATAGTTTAATCAGCCAATCCTCTTTCAGTTACAACACTGTATTCCACACGAGGCTTGTTGGAAACCAAAAACAAAACTACAAATTAAGAGATTACAAAAACGCATGAATGAAGCTAAGCACCACCACACACATGCATGACACACATGCATGACAAATGTTTTGCAAATGGGTAGTGCTATTTGGACTCGTGAGTCCGGACTCAAAACTTTTTTTAATTTCAAACACATCCTCGAGCAATTAATGAAACAACCATAATCACTTGTAAAATTCATTTGATACCCCTTAAATATTTACAAAAATTTTAAAAACCTCCCTATGAGTCCGGACTCATGAGTCCAAGTAGATTTATTGTTTGCAAATATAATTTGGTAAAGCCATAATGCATAGCATGCACACATAAAAGTAATAAAAAGAGAGGTGGCCAAAGCTGGAGTAAGGAAGTTTTTTAACTTTTAGAATCTTATATAATTAAGAGAGATTAATTAGGGAATAAACAAAGGTAATAAAGAAGCTTTGTTGTATAAGTGGGTGGGAATCAAATTGTACTAATTAGACACTGCTATTAGTTTAAGCACTTTTTAATTAGGGCTATAATTAGCTTCACCATTAGCCTACTACCCTACTATTTAGACACTAGGTTTAAGTGCTAATCCATGTTTAGAAAGAAAGAGATGTGATTGGGAGAGAGAGATGTTTTAGGGACTATTGACTACTCATATTTATAGTGGATGTGCTTCCCATGCTTTGGACCACTTTCAAGTAGTGCTGCCATTTTCAAAAATCAAGTTGTGGAGTTGTTGTCCCAAAGTGTTCCCATTCATCATTAGTGAATTAAAACACATGTTTTGGGGTAAATTATGAATAGCTCCTTGAGATTCCATAATTCGTGTTTTACTCCTTTTATTTTTGGGAAATTATGAAACTTTGATGACTTCACTTGTCCTTCAATTATTCCTCAAGAAAAATAATTTTTTGGTACTGTAAACATTACTCCCTCTGTTTCTTTTGGTCTAATCTTTTTTTTTTTTTTTTTTTGTTTTCTTTTAATATTTTTCAAGATTCATATAAGGTGCGTTCGGGGATAATTAACATTGCGACATTTCACTTCAAAAAAATGTGCGGCGAGAGAAAATATGAGATAAAATGCAAATGAGGATAGGTAAAGAATGTGTCTCTTAGGATGCAATGAACATTTAAACTAAAAACTCTTCTCGAATGCAGGTATTTTAATTGTCTAGAGTTAGTGATTCCACCAATTTTAATGCGTCAATTGTGTTGAATTCTAGTGTGCTTTACCTAATAAGGTTATACATTTGTTAAGGAGCCAAACAAGAGTCTTGGGATTTATACGTGATGTTGAACCATATAGTTAACCTAAGAATTGATTTGGAATGCTCTTTTTATGTGAAAATTGACATCATTGCATGTGAGTGTTCAGTCAATCTTGCGAGTCCCCGAGACCTAGGTTAGTTTCTTATAATCGATTGCATCACTCCATTTATATTCGTTTGTTGGTATTATCACTGCTTGCTTTTTGTTTCTTTATGTTTGAAGTTGCTTACATTAGTTTTAGTTTACTCCTCTCTTGAAATCGGATTTTCCACGTTCTTTCACCTAAATTAACCTAACTCCCTGTGGTTCGACTCCTTTGCTTACCACAACTACAAAATAAAGTGGAAAATAGTAACATAATAAGAGTTTTATTACTTTTGACACTTTCAACAAACATTACCTGTCAAAAACAAGTGAAAAAGCTGAAGTTAGAATCAACGCCTTCATAGTGCCTTAAGGTTGAACACAAATCGTCAAGGAATCATTGGACCAAAAGTTGACGAATTGCAGGAGTGACACTGGAAACGTTGCGGACCAAGCGTTGCCAAGACCCTGGAGAAAGATCAAGCACGATGTAACGTTCCGCTCTAATTAATTTTAATTAATTTGATAATTACATATTATGACCCTAAGCTCGGATCCACGTGGTCATCGCGAACAAGTTAATTGCACGCCAACCAAGGTATAAATAGTTATTTTATGTGATTCGTATTAATTTATTGTATTATTATTAAATATTCGAGTCACACTAATGTTAAGATTTCCATTGGCCGTATAAGGGTTAGAGAACACTCAACCACTTACAATGTGACAATACATCACCTACCTATCACACAAAAATAACTATAAATAATTTTGACAAATTAATGATGTCTAGCTCTTCCATCTCACCAGAGATACTTTGACATCAATAATTTTGATACTTTATACTACCTCCGATCAATAATACAAGTCGTTTTAGCAAAAATTTCTTGTTCAAAATTGTAAATCGTTTTTGAAATTCAAGAGTGTATTTATTGTTTTTAATCTATTTTCCCCTTATACAATTCAAACATCTTCAATTCTTAAATTTATTTAATGTCTTAAATTTATTTAATGTCAAAAGACGGTTGCGTAAATTACACAACTACCCACATTTTTTACGGAGAGTATTGATTTCACTGCCATGACAGGTCATAGTTGGGAATGAAGTGGGTTTGTGACACGTGGAGGGGGTGGTGGTGGTCGTGCAGGCTTTGTGAGATGGTGTGGCAGTGCAGGCGCAGGTGCAGGTGCAGAAGGAAGCAAAGGAGCGGCGCGAGCGTGAAAAGTGTCGGTGAATTGAGAGACTGCTTCGGATGTCACGTGCGTGTCATGGGGTAGCGTACCCTCTGGCCTCCTCTCTGCTTTGCTCGTCCCAACCATGCTTCCTGCTCTGCTCTTACAGTTGCTGATTAAAAGACTGAAACTCACCTTCTGATTCGCTTCTTTAGTTTTTGATATTTGAGGATGCATGCATCGTTTATTATTTTTAATTTAAGATCTTCCATTTCTACCTAGATTTTTTTTTTCTCCGCAAACCATCGTCAAATTAAAGATAAGTTATTTTCTAATACAACTAAAGTAGATATGATGAGTTCGAAACGTACCTACTCATTTTTTCATCTTATTTTTTTTTTGGATTTTACCATTAAGATTTGAGAGGCAACTAAAGACCCCCGAAAGATTAGTTGAGATTGCCATCAATCAAGTGTCAATTGGCAATGACTCAAATATCTTCGACTATCTAAAAAAAATTAGAATAATCTAGGTGTATTAGATTATATTAGTTATGCAGGCTTATCAGATCCGTTAAATTCACTAAATTTTATGGGTTCATAGTGACCTTAAATTCTATGGATTTAGGTGCCGCTCATATAGTTCTACGTTCCTCAAGTTAATTTGAAATTAATTGGGACTATACCTAGGATACCTTAACAATAATTAAAAAAAGAAAAAAAAGAAAAAAACAATTCTATGAATGTATATATTATGATCGGTTACTTGTTATTGAGTAAGTCCATTAAACGCCATAAAGTTAATAATTACTCCCCGTGAGTTTGAGACAAAAATCAATAGTTACAGAGTTATTATTATTATTTTATGAATAACTATATATGGGTATCTAGACACTTTGTCTAA
This sequence comes from Stephania cephalantha, assembly GCA_039657325.1. NCBI lineage: Eukaryota > Viridiplantae > Streptophyta > Magnoliopsida > Ranunculales > Menispermaceae > Stephania > Stephania cephalantha. The sequence continues at coordinate 6,476,737 of CM077573.1, read as the reverse complement.
TTAGTTCCTCATGCCCTGAGATTGCGGAAAGAGACCACCAGTAGCCCTACGTTTGACTGTCGTGGAGAATCAAAACCGAGATCGATTGTGCGCCCACACAACTCCGCCTTCGCCCTTACCACTAGGCCACACCTGTCCGGGTTATAGTTACAAAATTATTGTGTCCATTAAACGTCATAAAGCTTATAATCCCCGAGTTGTGTCCATAAGGCCCTGTTTGATTAGACGAAAAAGGAAAATGTTCCACAAAAAATAACAAATTTCATAGAAAAATAATATTTTTCATGCGTTTGATAGCCAAAACTTTCTCACCGAACATCTTCTCACAATTGCTAATTTTTCATATTAAGATCCATATATATTTCCCACCTATTATGATGAGTAAATTGAGTTTTCTATTGAGAAAATGTGAGTTTTCATATTAGGACACATTAAATTTATATTTTAAATATGATAATTAATATATTTAATATATATGGTAAGTTCCATATTCATTTTAAAACTTGTTATTGGTGAATTTTGAGGGAAGATATTCTTATATGTGCAATCAAACACATAAAAAAATTTTCTTTTAAATATTTACTTGGAGAAAACTTTCTTAAGAAAATGTTTCTTTGTAATCAAACATGGATTAAACGTCATTAAGTGGAGCAAAGTTGGAAGAGTTATGTCCACGCACAGTGGCCTTCAATAAGAAAAAAAAAAAAAAAAAAAAAAAAAACTTCTTTTATATACATTCGGTCGAGTTTTAATTTTTATGTTTTTTTTATTTTTATGTTTTTTTTTTTTTTTTTTGTAAAAGATGAATATACATATAAATGATCGTCACATGAGTTATGTGTCCAGTACTTTGGTTATGATTTGTGACATTTTTCTTGAATAAGTTATGATCCTTGCTGCATGGATTAGGAGTATGGTCCTAAGTTCGATTCTTCCATTGCGTTAAGATTGTTCGTGCCATGCACTAGGGCACGCTCAGGCCGATTGCACCAAAGTCTCGTAGAAATAATAAGACTCGCCTGCATACCCACATATTAAAAAAAAATATTTTTCCTTAATAAATTATATATGATCCTAAATACCTAGTAAAAAAAATTCTCCAGTTCATGTATCTCTCTCTATATAAAAATGTATCTCAATACTTAACCTCTATAGGTTTGCCACTTTTTGTGTTACTCCACCCTTTTTTGTTGACTTATTACAAATCATATCTAAGAGAATCTGGTTCCTCCTTTAAAAAGAAAAAAAAAAAACTTATTCCTGTGATCTTGAGTCTCTTGACATTAATTAATTATTACTGTTTAATATATAATACAATGTTGAATTAAATCAACAATATATACATGTATATGAACAAAGAGTAAGATTATAACTTATCATAAAAGTTTTAATTTGTATATTGAATTTAATATTTTATTTAGTTTGTCATCAATATGCACCTTGATTAATTATTTATCAATATATATCAGGGTTCAATCACCTCTCTGGTTCATACTTAATTTGAACCTAAAATGTTTAATTAATTGCTACTGAATTAATAATTTAATATTCTATATATATATATATATATGTTTTAAAGCCAATATTATACAATATTTTTTAAGAATATGGTTTCTCACTAATTCCAGAATCTTAATTCGCACGATAACTATGCTATTTTTTCAATTTTTTTAATTAAATTAAATATTAAGATTTCATTGAGAAAAGGTGCATCAAATAAAAAAAAAACTGATTAAATCATAAAAACTTGGTAACCCGGCCAATTAGGTGTTTGCTTGGTCCACATATATTTGTGACTTGGTCCAAAACAATAACTCTATATAGTAACATATATAGAAACTATATTATATAAGACCAATCTTGAATAATGTCAAGGACTTGGTCTTGTCATGGTCCCTTGACATCAATTTGTGGTGTACCTGGTAAAGTTATTCAATTATTGACAATAATAATGATGTTTTTCCCTATTCACTTTTTAATTTGCATCTGAAATAATATACTACTATATATGATACCCTAGCTAACACATTTGAAATACTACTTGAACGCGAAGCTCGAGTAACCTCAAAAAGATGTCACGAGCTTAAGTCGTGTGCTCCCCTCTTAAAAAAAAATAAAATAAATAAAAATAAAAAAAATGAAGGGTAGTGTATGTAAAATTTAAGAAAAAGAAAAAAGAAATAAAAATAAATACAATATTTTACCTGGTTCAGTTCTATGACCTACGTCCATAGGAGAAAAGAGAGATTATATTTTCATTCATACTTTTCGAGTTACAACACTCTATATTTATAGAGATATGTACATAGGCTCACATTATGGAATCTTCAATCAATTAATCAATCTATCAATCAATCAATCAATTAATTCATCAATCATTAATTAACGAACCAATCAAGCAATCAAACAATTAATTAATCAATCAACTATTTCTTTCATATTTAATCTTAACACTCCCGCCTCATGTGACGGCCCCAATTCTCGAGGCTGTCAAGTGGAGCGTCGCGGCCCCGCAGCCCTGTCACTTCATTAACCCATTGGGTCCCACGTGCCATTGACGTTAGTTGCCGCGCACTACTCCTCGATTTGCATGTTAACTCATTCCGTTCAATTAGTTTAGTTAGACAATTGAATCACTTTTAACATTAAAATAGCGGAAATCTTAAACTTGAGTAAGTAAAACAAAAAGGTTAATTATCATATAAAACATCATTCATAAGAGCATGTCCTACTATGGAAAACCCGGGAAAGTACTTTGTATATAGGCGACAATACTAATAAGCAGTAATATATACAAATACAATGTCTCTCCATTCTCCCAATACCCAAAAGTAAAGCAAAATATAAAAATAACACATACTAGTGGGTCCTCAACCGCGGGCAATTAGATGAAGTCGCCAAGAATTCCGTTGCCCTTACTAGTACTGGGATATGCATTCAACCATCACAAAAAATCAGATGGAGAGTACAGTTAGTAAGATTCCAAAAGAAGTACACCGAGCATTTATAAGAAAGTAAATATATATCAATAATCATGTTAAATAATCACGCAGAAACTAAACAGCAAATTGTGCTACGATCATCACATGAATAGATAACACGAGAGAGAAACAAAGTGTGTGCTCGTCCCAGTCAGACTAAATTGTACTTTGGACCCTAGGATCCTTTTGGTGGGTGCTCCCACTTCCTTTCACCTGGTTCCTCGCAGTGCTTGTTCGACACGTGCACCTTAATGCAACTCGGGTTGCAATTCCTCGAGTGTTTGATCACACGTGCTATAGCTTAGAGTGCCATAAGTACACAACGAATATCAGATGGGAGTAACTCAACTACCAACCCAAATATATCACATAATAGAGTACAATAACAAAGAATAGGAAATCAGCAATGAAAAAAGTAAACCCTCAGTGACTTTCAAATGGATTCTTACGTACCTCAGAATGCACTCTAGAGTCCCGCTCACGTCTTGACATACACGTCCGACTCCCGACTATTGTCTCTTAAGTCCCTGGTGTCAAATTAAACCATTTTAAGTGATTTAGAGTCAAATTAATTGACTTTGTTTTGTGAGAGCAAAAATTAGAATTTTATTCCATTTTTTTATTGTGACACATTTTTCGAGTTAGCCGGGGCACCAAATGTCCGAAATAGTCACGAAAACCTAGTTTTCAATCCATTTTCTATTTTCTTATATTTTTATGATTTTCTGGATTTTCCGTAAGTTTCTATTTATTTTTTCCATATTTTGTGTGTTTTATTTCATTTAAATTTGTTTTTAAAAATTATATTATTTAATTAATATGGGTGAATCCCTAGACCGGGTTAGACCCGGTCAGGCCTAAACGGTTAGGGCCCGCTCCCGCTCGGCTCGATCTGTGCGTGCGTGCGACCCTCCCTCCCCCCTATATTCTTTTTCCAAACATAGACGTTGATATCTGTTTCTCTTTTCGTTTTTTTTTTTAAATTTCTCTTCAACAAATAAAACAACAACAATACTACCACATCATCAACAACAACCCAACTATTATTAACACCTAATTTTCTCCCACATTTAACACCAATCAACTATCACCATTAAAACCCCCATTTAAGCTTCATTTTAATGGAAAATTGAAAGAGAATAGAGATGCTCACCTTGATCACTTGTTTGCTTGATTTAATCACTTCAAAAACTCCAAGGATCTCATAAAATCTCACACTCTCAATGGTTGCTATCAACTATTCCAGAATTTACATTCCCTTTTATGTGTTGAATGGAGGGAGAGAGAGAAGAAACGTGGGAATGTAGTGAGGAATGAGTGATGAACCTCATTTTAAGGGTATTAGGTGGTATAGGTGGCATGTTCTTATTTGCTCCTAATCAAACCCAAATCTTAGCCTTATTCAATTATCTCAGGTTACCCGGCGTCCCGCACCTCAGCACGCATAACGAGGCGCACTATAGTCGTCAGTTTCGATAAATCGGCTTAGACTACGAATTTATCATTAGTATTTTGTCACATTTAATTAATTTGATTATCCAAATTATTTTCCCGACCTAGTGTACCGACATTTCGCTCGCTCAGTACCCGTATTAACACGTTTGTTGAGGCAAATACCCATTACACTATCTTACTCAGTTCAATGATAGGTAAAATAATTTAACATACGACATTACAAATAGGCAAACATCTCGCAAAAATCATTAATTACCTAGCCAGGTGTGCCCCGAACTATCTGCGGCATCCACTCGGATCCGAGCTGGCGTTCGAGTATGAAAATAGTCAATAATAACAACATAATTAAAATTGGACCGTTACAACTCTTCCCAACTAGAAAAGAAATCTCATCCTGAAATTTTAAATAAATTGAAGCTTCGTACCATGAAATAGCTGAGGGTAACGCTCCCGCATAGTAGACTCGAGCTCCCAGGTGAGTCCCTCAGTACCATGATGATGCCAACAAACCAACACCTTAGGGATCTCCTTACCTGTTCCTAAGAGTCTAAATCACGTGATCCACTATCGCTACCGGTTACTCCTCATATGTCGCGTCAGGCCGAACCTCGATTTGTCTCAAATCAACCATCGGTCTCGGTCCTGACCTAGCCAGCCTCAACATCGAGATATGAAACATAGGATGAACCCCAGCTAACTCTGCTGGCAAGTCTAATCTATAAGCCACACTGCCAACTCGTGCTGCGAATCTGAACGGTCCTATGTATCTCGGCGCCAATTTCCCTTTAATCCCAAATCTCTGCTGGCCATCCCAAGGGGAAACCTTCAGATAAACCATGTCGCTCTCTTCATAGCTCAGACCCTCGTGATACTTATCCACATATTTCTTATGTCTGTCCTGTGCCACATCTCTAGTCCAATCGCCGCTGTATCCTCAAGTGCTGCCTGACACGCGGGTGATTTGTAGGGCCTACCATACAACGCTTCAAACGGAGGCATCTTGATACTCGCCTGATAGCTATTATTGTAAGCAAACTCACACAACAATAACTAATCCTCCTACGAACCTACGAACTGCAAAATGCAAGCCTTGAACATATCCTCCAGAATCTGTATCAGTTTCTCTGACTGTCCGTCTGTTTGAGGATGGTAAGCCGTACTAAACTGCAACCTCGTGCCAAATTGCTCCTGCATCGCCTCCAAGAATTTCCAAGTCAACTTAGGATCTCAGTCAGATACAATAGAGACTGACACCCCACGCAATCTAACGATCTCCCTATCGAAGATAATGCTCAACTGTGGGAACGGATATCTTATAGAAATAGGAATAAAATGCGCTGATTTCATTAGTATGTCAATCACAACCCAAATCGCATCGTGTCTCCTTGAAGTCTGCAGTAAATCAGTGACAAAATCTATGGTGACGTGCTCCCGTTTCCACTATGGAATTGGTAGTGGCTGTAGTAAACCGCTTGGTTTTCTCGTGCTCAGCCTTAACCTGCTGACAATTATGAAAACTCCTGACGTACTCGCTAACATCAGCCTTTATCCCTGGCCACCAGAACAATCGCCTCAAATCATGATACATCTTGGTTCGACTAAGATGAACTATGTAGCAAGACCTGTGTGCGTCCTCCAGAATCCCGTCCCGTATCTCCTGAACTGTAGGTATCCACAACCTCCCTCGGTGTCTCAAACACTGATCTGTCGACTCTGCCCAATCTGTACACTTCGAATCCCGAGCCAAACCACTGAACCGCTTATAGAGCCCATCAGTCCTCTGACACTTTGCAACTCGCTCAATATATACAGTCGGAACTCTCATATGACAATAAATGTGCGACTCGACCGTGGTTAAAACATCTGTCACGCACATAATTGACTCCGCTTGTAATAAGCTATGATTTTGTGTCATACATCGCACCACAATCTGACTGTCAATACCACTCCTGTTCAATGCGTCAGCTACAATGTTTGCTTTCCCTGGGTGATACTCAATAGCGAAGTCGTAGTCCTTTAGTAACTCATGCCATATCCTCTGACGCATGTTCATATCTCTTTAAGTGAAAATGCATCTCAGACTCTGATGATCAGTGTGGAGTACAAATCGCTCTCCGCAGTGATAATGCCTCCAAGCCTTCGATGCAAAAACGATTGTTGTAAGCTGCAAGTTATGCACTGGATAGTTTCCCTCGTGGGGTCTCAACCATCAGGACAAGTTAGCTACTGGTCTGCCCTCCTAAATTAAAATACATCCAAGTCTAATGCTGATGCATCCGTATACTCTGACAAGCTCTTGCCCGACTCTAGTTATGCCAACACTAGTGCAAAAGTCAGTCTCATCTTCAGTTCCCAGAAAGCCTGCTCACACTCCTCTGAAAAATCAAATCTAACATCCTTCTTAGTTAGTCTAGTCGTCGGTGCTGCAATCGAGGAAAAATACTGTACGAATCAGCGGTAATACCCGGCTAGCCCCAAGAAGCTCCGAATGTCAGAAACAGTCTCAAGCGTCCTCCAATCAATAATCGCTCGAATCTTCTCTGAGTCCACAAAGATACCTTGATCGCTGATGACACGCCCAAAATATCTCACTATACTCAGCCAGAAATCACACTTGCTGAACTTGGCGTACAGTCTATGCTATATCAGTGTCATCAAAACTGCTCTGAGATGACTCTCATGCTCCTCACGAGTCCTGCTGTAGATCAAGATATCATCGATGAAGACTATGACAAATCAGTCTAAGTAAGGTCTCAAGACCCTGTGCATCAAGTCCATTAAGATCGTCGGGGCGTTAGTTAACCGAAAAGGCATGACTGTAAATTCGAATAACCTATATCTTATACTGAAAGTGGTCTTCTTAATGTCCTCTTCTCGAATCCTCAACCGATGATAGCCTGAATGAAAATCAATCTTCGAGAAGAACTTGACGCTTGCCAATTGATCGAAAAGATCATCGATCATGGGGAGTGGGAAACAGTTCCTGACTGTTACCTGGTTCAATTTCCTGTAGTCCACATACATCCTCATTGAACTATCATTCTTCTTCACAAATAACACTGGAGGTCCCCAAGGTGACATGCTTGAATGAAACCCTTCTCCAATAAGTCATCCAACTGCCTCCTGACCTTCTCGTGCTCTGACGGTGATATCCAGTAAAGTTTGCTAGCGATCGGCTGAGTCCCTGCATCAGCTCAATGATGAGCTCAATCGCTCATGGCAGTGACAATCTTGGTAAATCATCAGGAAATATGCCAACAAAGTCTCGGACTACTGGAACATCCTCAATCCTGACCTCAGTCTTAACCTCTGGCTCAATTATCGCTGCAAATGCCTCAATCTCCTGAGTCGTAACTATTCGGCCTCTAGTAATGGGTAGTGCGATCGTGACTTCGATAAACGTGAACTTTGAAATCCCGGGAACTCGAAATGTGACAGTCTTCCTGAAGCAATCCGGTTGAGCATGATATGCCACAAACCAGTTCATCCCTAAAATTGCGTCGAACTAAAGGTACTCTAGGACTCGTAAGTCTATCGGTAACTGATGCCCCTGTACTTCTATCGTGCAGTCTCGACATATCCAATTTGGGTATATCTTATCCTCAACGGCCGTACTGAGTACAAAGTGTGTGCCTAGAGTCTGTGATGCTAACCCTAACTCTCCTACCATGCGTCCAACAATAAATGATAATGTGCTACCATAATCTATCATAACATGCATCAGTTTACCCATAATAGATAATGCACCCTCAACGAGCTGTCTGGTCGCATCTCTGTCCGATTGCGCGACTGTATGTGCTCTCTCCTTAGCCTAACCCTGATGTGCTCCTGGTAATGTGGTGGTGCCCTGCAATCAGCCTTCAGGTGTCCTCTCTGACCACAACAATGACATCGACGTTTCTCCTGCTTCCCATCCTGCTTGTCTCCAAATCTTTGACCCTGACCCTGGTCTCTCTGACCCCTGTCACGACCTCCCTGATTTTTATCCTGATGGTACCGCTGTGGATGCTACAGCTGCTGCTCTATGGGTGCAGTGCTAAGGTGTGCGTCTACTACTTATCCTTATATTGAAGCTGGCTGTCCCTGTGATCGCCTCTACGGTCCCTATCTCGTCGATCATCTCAACGACCTTTATTAGAATGATCTCTCTGTCTCTTCGGTCTCCAATCTAATCGAGAACCCTGACCCGCCTGTACCTCAGTGCCTGTCGTACACATGCCCTCTCTCTCTCTCTCTAATAGCAGTGTCTATTAAGATAATGCTTCATCGTACACCTTCCGAAGAGTAGTAGTCCCTATCGAGACTATCGCGTCAACAATCCGCTCATCAAAACTACGAACAAAATAGTAAATCTGAAGCCTCACTATGCCCGGAACATCCATCTAGAACTGCAATATGTATCAGTACCGCTCCATGCACTGCATTAATGATCGATTACCCTGTCGTAGGGCCGGGAAACCCTCCCTCATCCTTAGCCTCAACTCTATGGGAATGAACTCGTCGTAGAACAACTCTCGAAATTTTGCCCATGTCGCCAACTCCGGGTGAGTATCCTGATAAGTCGTCCACTAGACTACTGTATGGCCTATCAGATATGCTCTGGATAAACGTGCCTGTATGCTGTAGTCGTTTTGCATCAGCTTATGGAAACGCTGATGCGAGACTATCCACTTCCCTGCTGCCTCAAAGTCTCCACCTCCGTAGAAGTATCTCGACTGAAACTTCATAAACTCTCTGACAAGCTTCGCCTCGGGGTCAAGGCGAATACGGAGTTAGCAACAACTGTAGTAGTGGTCGGCAGCTCGGTAGTCGTAGGTAGGGGCGTAGGAGTCGAAGTCTCTAATGGTATCACAATTGCTGGCGAAACTCCCTCAGCCCGTGTCTCTGAAATCGCTGTATCAATAGGCATATGTGGTGTAGCCAGGGTGACGACTGTCTGTACAGTAGCTGTGACAAAAACTGTGGGAGTTATTGTTGTTGCTGCTGCGACGGCTGCTGCGGCCTAAGCCCAAAGTAACTGGAGGATCTTCGCCAACTGAGCATCATAAGTGGCAAGTCGGTCGTCTATGTTTTGAGTAGAAGCGATAGTAGTAGTGGGGTCCCTAGCAGGGTCGCTAGTCTGTCCAATCTCAGGCTGTGCATAAGGCTGTCCGTCCATCATGATATGCATCGAGAAGCGTGCGTCGTATAAGCCTCGGTATATATACTCGTATAATATATTATTACAATAAAACATAACATGTATATAAGTTCTAACTCTACCCGCCTCACCATCACTTCCCACCTAGAGCTCTAAAGCAAGCACATCGGTCTCCACATCTAAGTTTTTTTTTCAAGTTTTATGCTATTTCATTTAATTTCTCTAGGTTCCTAGAACTCTCACTATGATACCACCTATGACGGCCCTGATTCCCAAGGCCGCCACGTGGAGCGTCGCGGCCCCGCAGCCCTGTCACTTCATTGACCCACTGGGTCCCACGCGCCATTGACGTCAGTTGCTGCTTCACTACTCCTCGATATGCATGTTAACTCATTCCATTCAATTAGTTTAGTTAGAAAATTGAATCACTTTTAACATTAAAACAATGGAAGTTTTAAATTAGAGTAAGTAAAACAAGTAAGTTCATCATCATATAAAGCATCATTCATAAGAGCATGTCCTACTGTGGAAAACCCGAGAAAGTACTCTGTATATAGGCGACAGTATTAATGATAACGTGTTGTGCGTGCCAAATATAACCCGCAATGGAGTTACCAACCACAAGGGTGTAGTAGTGGTAAATACAACGTCGAATCCACAAGACTTGAGTTTTACTCTAAGTTCACTAAAAATGGGGGGTTTTCAGAAAATTTAAGGAAACAATTAACTAAACTAGCAAAAATAAAAAGTTTGCAAAAGAAATATAATATCAAAGAGAGAAAACACCTAAGTCTACGGTTCCACAAGCAAGAATCAAGATTCAATGACATTTAATGGTCCTCAATCATTCCAAAAAGTTATTAATTCAATTTTTCCTAGATTAGCTATGGAAAACCAACATCCGCCTGAAATTCATAATTCCCTTAATCTTGATAGCTAGGACGTTCGCCACTAACTACTTCTCTAATTAATGTATAACCCTAGACATCCGCCAATCGGGTTTAACGCACTAACTGCAATAATTTGGATTCGTGGGAATACTAATCCTAAATAACCGAATCGTATCTACTTCCGGTTTAATCTAGATTCAATTGTTGCACACTCAAGAACCGAAAGGGTTTTACGGCAAATGGGTGAGTGTTCGTCACTTTATTGGTCCAAAAGTACAATTACACGGATACTATCGGTTCAATTACTATAGGTTGTCCACCTAAAAGCATGCACACGCCACATACATACCCTAAATCTAAATCATATACTTTAAAATCAACAACAATGAAATAGGAGAAATTAAATCAAATTAAATAAAAATCATAGATCTCACATAGTATATGCCATGAATCATGAATCCCACTTGTTTCTCCTTCGACCTAGGCGAAAATTGGTTTAGCCGGACATCATCTTTACAATCTCCAAGTATGAAAAGTTGTGTGTGGCGGCTCCAATGTCGACTCCTCGTATGAATACCCTAGTTCCTAATATGAAAAATCACTAAAAATTGCTCTCTAGAGGTGAGGGAAACTAATTTTGGGGGTTGATCTCGTAACACATGCGCCGATGAGCATCAATGGACTGTTTTTGGGTCAAAAACTGCTGTCCGCCACGTGTCGCAGCCGCATTGGTCGTTTGGTGTAGAGCAGCTGACATGGCGGCTCCTGATTGGTTGGTGGCTGCTGCTGTGACGCGCTTGAGCATGGAGCTGCTGACGCATGTCACACAAGAAGGCGGTGAGAAAGTCGCACAAACTCGGTTAAAATCTGGGAGACCGCACAACGCGGATCCTGAGGAGATCGAAGAGCTGCTGAACGAGGAGAGAATTGATTGGGACGTTATGTAATTGGTGATGGTGACGTGGCAATGTCTGATTGGTGGAGAAAATGGAGACCATTGACGTGGCGCTTTCTGATTGGCTGAAGAGCTGCTACATGACGTGGTGGATACATGAAACGAGTTGGGCCAATGGACGACTGACATGTGGCATGATGAGGCGAGCTAGACCAATAGTATGCTGCCACGTGTTAATTGGTCTGCTGATCCTCTGTTTTACCTACCGCGCAGCATGTAATTCGAGGCAAATAATCCAGCAATTGATCAATGCATGTAAATACTCCATTTTGAGTATTTTTCGCCACAAATTCAACTGCGCACTCTGTTTCACCTGAAAACTACCAATAAATATAATTAAATATATATATTTTGGAAACTTTCCACATTAAATATGCTAAAATAGACTAATAAAAGCTTGTAAAAACTACCTTATAAAATACCTCCAAACTTGAGACTTTGCACATTCCGAGCAAATGTGTAAATGATAACATAAAATAGACCTATACTCGATTCAAAATTCATGGAGTCCCTTTGATTTACATAGCCATCAAATTAACAAGCAACTCAGAAAGTTTCAGAGTTATGATATGTCAAGACTCGCAACTCAAATACAATTAAGATCACACTTTAAAGACATAGATCTGGTCAAGACAAAGGCCATCAACTACTCACGAGTTTTCTTGGTCTATACATTCAAGCACGCAAGTTTAAAATCTCACTTAATCAAGTGAAAGCACTCGAACTAAATCTTTTATTTGAAGAGTTCTGACAACTTCCACCTTTATTCATCTTATTTTCTCTATTTTCCTCAATATTCTTTCAAGTAGTACGATCCCTGCTACATTTCCTGTGGACCACTTTTCTCACTTTTTCCACCACAAGATTCCCTGCTCCATTTCCTATGGAAACCTGTGGGACTCTCTATTTTTTAGAAAAACTCTTGTTAGCCCTTCTCACTTTCACTATAATCAAGCAAATCCCCCAATGTGGGTCAAAATATCAATACTTGCATAAGTCTGACCGTCTACTCCCTTTCGTTATCTAGCACAAAGTCCAATCATCAACTAAGTCCCTAATCATGAAATCATAAAAATGCTGAGCTACGGATTCGATTGAATGTTTCTCCTAGTTTTCTCTAAGTTTCAAGTAAAAAAGACAACTGTAATTTACTCATCCATAACCAAAGGCATGAACAAAGTTTCGGGTGACTCTAAATAACTAAAAAAAACTATACTAAATACATGCATGAAATGCATCAAATCCTAATGAAATGAGAGAAAAGTATGAATGGACAAGAAATGAAAGAAATAGAAGAAATAATATAAAACACCACCATTACCATCTGATTACCGTATAATTTCAAAAAATTTAAAGATCATACTTGCGGTCTTTCGCAAAGAATCTATCCAAATCAATCCATAATCCTTCAAATACCCCCAAACTTATTCTGAACCTTGTCCTCAAAGTTCAAAACAAGTCGAGAGGCCGACACATAGAAAACAAACAAGATGGTGAAAGAACATGATGGATATAAGATGAAGGAAATGATACAAGTTCATGCATAATGATAAAAATACTAAAATTAATAAACAAAATAATACTTATCAAACTTTGGGTTGCCTCCTAGTAGCTCTTTTGGTTAAAGTTGTTGGCTCGACTTGGTCTGAGTCTGTCAATTAGTGTAGACTGGCGTTGCAAGTGAGACGAACTCCACATTATGGCCCGAGAAGTCTTTATAAAAGATATTCAATCTGTGGTCGTTCACTTTAAAACCAGTACCAGTCTCCAAACTCTGAATCTCCACTGCACCGTGATCATACACTACAATCACGACATACGGTCCTGTCCACCTCGATCTCAGCTTACCTGCAAAAATCTTAAGACGTGATTGAAATAAAAACACTTTCTGACAAACACGAAAAGATTTCCTAGAGAGATTGCTATCATGGAACGCTTTCATTTTTTCTTTATAAATCCGCGCATTTTCATACGCGTCATTCCTGATTTCCTCCAGTTCTTGGAGAGTGAGCTTTCTCTCTTTTCCTGCTTCATCGAGCTTCATATTAAGCTATTTCACAGCCCAGTAGGATTTATGCTCGAGCTCGACTGGCAGGTGGCAAGCTTTACCAAACACAAGGCGATATGGGGACATCCCAATTGGCGTTTTAAACACCGTTCGGTAAGCTCAAACTGCATCATCAAGACGTGTACTCCAATCTTTACGAGTAGGATTCACCGTCTTTTCTAAGATGGATTTGATCTCCCTATTAGAGACCTCTGCCTAGCCACTCGTTTGGGGATGATACGCTGTAGACATTCGATGAGTGACATTGTACCTCCTCAGAAGACTTTCAACCATACGATTGCAGAAGAGAGTGCATCTCTCACTGATCAGGGCACGTTGGGTACCAAATGTTATGAAAATCCTCAATTTGAGGAATTCACATACCACTTTAGAGTCGTTAGTGCGTGTAGCCTTAGCTTCCACCCACTTAAACACATAGTTCATTACCAAGAGTATGTAAACATTACCAAATGACACTGGAAACGGTCCCATGAAGTCTATACCCCATACGTCAAATATCTCACAAATATGAATCGGGGTAAGTGGCATTTGGTCCCGATGACCAAGGTTACCAGTTTTCTAATAGTTAGGACAAGACTTGGTAAACATGTTTGAATCATGGAAAATAGTGGGCCGGTAAAACCCATTCTCAAGAACTTTCCTAGCTGTCCGACGGGGACCGAAGTGGGCACCGCAGGCGTAAGTATGACAAAAAGCCAATATGGAGTGACTCTCAGTCTGAGGGACACAACGCCTGATAACCTGGTCGGAGCAGAATTTCCATAAGTAGGGTCATCCCATACACAGTACTTAGCATCGCTCCTAACTTTATTCTTTTGAGCCTTTGAAAGGTGAGGAGATAGCTCACCCGAGGTGATATAGTTCACCAAATCGGCGTACCAAGGGAGATCTTCCATAACAACATAAATGTACTCGTCAGGGAAATCATCCTTAAGAGGGGTAGGACGCTTACCATTCTTAATCCTGCTGAGATGGTATGCGACTGAATTCTCTGCACCACTTTTATCTTTAATTGTGTCAAACTCCTGTAGTAGGAGTATCCATCTAATGAGCCTAGGTTTGACATCCTTTTTACTCATCAGGTACTTCAAGGCAGCATGATCATAGTAAATGATAACCTTGGTTCCCATAAGATAAGGCTGAAACTTCTTTAGTGCAAAGATAACAACAAGGAGCTCCTTCTCGGTAGTGGTGTAGTTCATCTGAGCCGCGTCTAAAGTACGAGAAACATAATAAATGACATGTGAAGCTCTCCCGACTATCTGTCCTAAGACTGCACCCACTGCATGATTACTAGCATCACACATAATTTCAAATGGAAGCTCCCAATTAGGGGCCTGAATCACTGGTGTGCTAGTAAGTGAGTCTTTCAGTGCATCAAATGCACTCTTACATGCCTTATCAAACTTAAAAGGTACGTCTTTTGGAGTAGATACCATAGAGGTTGTGCGATCTTTGAAAATTCCTTGATGAAACGATGGTAAAAATCGGCGTGTCCAAGGAAAGATCTAATCTTTCGCACGTTCGTAGGGTAGGGAAGTTTCTTGTTAACATCAATTTTAGCTTGGTCTACCTCTACGCCCCTGGCTAAGACAATGTGTCCCAAAATAAGACCTTGGTCCACCATAAAATGACACTTTTCATAGTTCAGAACCAGGTTATTCTCGATACACCTGCTGAGTAACTTTGTAAGATTGATGAGACAACTATCGAATGAATCACCATAAACAGTAAATTCATCCATTAAAACCTCAATGAAATGCTCAACAAAATCTGAGAAAATACTCACCATGCACCTTTGAAAGGTGTCAGGTGCATTGCATAACCCAAAGGGCATGCACCGATAGGCAAAAGTGCCAAACGGATAAGTGAAGGTCGTCTTTTCTTGGTCTTCAAGCATTACCAGTATTTGATGAAATCCGGAATAACCCTCAAGAAAGCAGTAATGAGAACGACTGGCTAGTCTCTCCAACATCTGATCAATGAATGGAAGAGGGAAGTGATCCTTCTTGGTGAAAGCATTTAACTTCCTGTAGTCAATGCATACCCACAATTTATTTTAAATGCGGGTTAGAACCAACTCATCATGTGAATTGGTGACTACCGTGACTCCCGTTTTCTTCGGAACCACCTGGATAGGGCTTACCCATTTACTATTAGAGATGGGGTAAATCATGTCAGCATCAAGGAGCTTCAGTATCTCCTTCATTATGACATCCATCATAGGCGGATTGAGCTCCTCTGGGCTTCTCTCGTAGGTTTTGACCCATCTTCCATATATATATATATATATATATATATATATATATATATATATATATATATATATATATATATATATATATATATATATATATATATGATGCATGCAAGTGGAAGGGCTCAAACCTTTGATATCCGCTATGGTCCACGCAATAGCCTGTTAAAACTCCCGAGTACTCGCAAGAGTCTCTCTTCCTCCAGATGTGTAAGTTTGGCCGAGATGATCACAGGGAGTGCGTCATTCTCACTCAAATACATGTACTTTATGTGCTCAGGTAATGGTTTCAGCTCAAGTGTGGGAGCTTTAACTAAGGAGGGAGAAAGTTCGGAGTCAGAAGTAGGCAACTCTAAATAATAGACACTTGGGGGTAGCGGTTGGAATGAATCCAATTCTAAAACAACATCCTCGACATCAGTATCGAGGGTCAGAACACTCTCGTGGATATGGGTAGTATCGAGATGATTCTCTAACACTACTTTAACTTCATCATCGCCACTCGTGAGTAAGGTTTGCTCGATGAAATGAGTCTGCGCAGTCCATGGTACACACCACATATGACACATCACTGGGGTATCGCATCGTATCATAGATGTTAAACTTGATGACTTCACCGTCAAACGCCATGGTAAGAGATCCATCATCAACATATATTCTCGTCTTCGCCGTTTTCAAAAGCGGACGTCCAAGGAGTACTGACGAAGCATCGGGGAATGACTCCTCTTTTGTATCTACCACGTAGAAGTCAGCAGGGAACACAAACTCGTTCACTCGAACTAGAACATGCTCGAGAACATCCACAGGTCTGACAAGTGAACGGTCTACCAACTGAATGACAATACCAGTCTCCTCTAATAGGCCTGCATGCAATGTCTCATAAATAGACAATGGCATGACATTAATGGAAGCTCCAAGGTCGCACATAGCCGTCTGAATGCTTACATCACCTATAACACAAGGTAGTGAGAACATCCTAGGATCCTTACATTTAAGAGGCAACTTCTTTTGTAGGATAGCCGTGACGGTTTCTCCCATTTGGACTTTTTCATTGCCTTTGAGTTTCGCTTTGTTTGTGCATAGTTCCTTAAGAACTTTTGCGTACCTAGGGACTTGCTTCAGAGCGTCAATGAGTGGAATATTGATTTCCACTCGTCGAAAGGTCTCGAGAATTTCTTTCTCTTCCTCATTTTTCTTATCTAAGATGAGTCGTTGTTGAAAAGGAGGTTTGACCTTGAATGTGGGCGCTGCTTCCTTTTGAGTAGTTACCATTTGTTTAGGGACAGACGGAGTCACTACTAACTCGTGTTCTTCCTCATTTGCCTGGTCTTTGGCATTACCCATTGTTCCTTTTGAGGTCCCTCCAGCACTTTACCACTTCGGAGTGTAACTGCGTTAGCAATCGCGTTAAGATTCGGGTAAGGTTGCGAATGCAAATTTCCCTTATCCTCGAGACGTCCATTCTGCTGTGTCATTTGGTCCATTCGAACTTGAAGAGTTCGGACCGCTGATTTGGTTTCGCAAATGGATTTCTCGGTGGTAGCCTTGAATTAGGCCATCTCACTCATAAATTGGCTTTGTTGACCCATAAAAGCTTTGAACGTATCCTCAAGTGAAGAGGAATTATTGGAGGGTGTAGGAAACGGTTGACCTCTAGGGGCGAAGTTCTGATAGTTCTGATTTTGAGGCCCGTAACTGAAGTTTGTTCCTCGCCATTGCGTGATTGTATGCATTCCCAAATGGGACTTTAGGTGGTCCCTGGAACTGATTACCCATGGCATTGGCCTGTTGATTGTCCTCAAAGAGAGTAGGACATTCATCAATTGCATGATTTGTGGCAGTACAGAAGCCACAAGATTTAACTTGCACTTTGCCAGAGGAGAGGAGACGCTCCATCATAGAGGTTAGTTGGTCAATTTCTTGGTCAATAGAACTCGAGACACTCGCTGCAGTCGGACTTCAGTAAGCAGTAGCATCAAGATCACCATAAAGGCATAACTGTTGTGCGATGTCCTCATACAGTTGCTTCATTTGGGCGAGTTTTATCTCGAATGTGACCCCCACACGCATTATCAATCATGCGTCACTCTATAGGTGACATGCCAATATAGAAGAAACAGGCTATGGCATTCTCAGATTGGCCATGCTGTGGGCAGCTAGCAATTAAATGCTTATAGCGATCCCAATATGCACCAAATGATTCACCCGACTTCATTTTGATGCTGCATATATCTTTTATGAGCATAGCAACTCTATCCTCAAGGAAGTATTCATTTAAAAACGCAGTTGTTATCTCATTCCAATAGTTAATGTAGCCAGGCGAAAGGTAGAAAAGCCATTCCTTGGCTTTGTCCTTAAGGCAAAATGGAAAAAATATAAGCTTAACCGTGTCCTTATCCACATTAGTCTGAAACTCATTCAAGAAAGTAACGGGGTCTTCATTCTTGCCACTATGAAAGGATGGTAGGAAGTGAATGAACCCATACCTCAACTCAAAGTCTCCGACATTATCCGGATAGTTGATACAGAGGGGTTGTTGCGCCGAAAGAGCTTGAAAACCTTGATCGGCATGACCCATAGTGATTTGGCGATTTGCATCCATGTTCAGAGGGTTTTAGTCTTCTTGTTGCCTAAGTTGGGTCTCTTTAATCCACCTATGAAATGTTCTCTCCGGTTCAGGATCGAAAGGTAGCAGTGAACCAACTGATTTTGACTGAGTGAGGTGTGGTAGCATAAAACTAAAAAGAAGAAAAAGGAAAACTAAACTCAGAGTAAGGACTAAGTCCCCGACCACGGCGCCAAAATTTGATCACGTGTCGTGCGTGCTAAATATAACCCGCAATTGAATTACCAACCACAAGGGTGTAGTAGTGGTAAATACGGGGTCAAATCCACAGGACTTGAGTTTTACTCTAAGTTCACTAAAAATGGGGGAAACAATTAACTAAACTAGCAAAAATAAAAGTTCGCAAAAGAAATATAATATAAATGAGAGAAAACACCTAAGTCTACTATTCCACAAGCAAGAATAAAGATTCAATGACATTTTAATGGTCCTCAATCATTCCAAAAAGTTAATAATTCAATTTCTCCTAGATTAGCTATGGAAATTCGACATCCGCCAGAAATTCCTAATTCCCCTAATCTCGATAGCTAGGATGTCCACCACTAACTACTTCTCTAATTAATGTATAACCCTAGACATCCACCAATCGGGTTTAACACACTAACTGTAACAATTTGGATTCGTGGAATACTAGTCCTAAATAACCGAATCGCGTCTGCTTCCGATTTAACCTAGATTCAATTGTTGCACACTCAAGAACCGAAAGGGTTTTACGACAAATGGGTGAGTGTTCATCACTTTGTTGGTCATAAAGTACAATTACACGGATACTATCGGTCTAAATAACTATAGGTTGTTTACCTAAAAGCATGCACTGGCCACATATATACCATAGTTCTAAACCATATACTTTAAAATCAACAACAATGAAATAGGAGAAATTAAATCAGATTAAATAAAAATCATAGATCTCACATAGTATATGCTATGAATCATGAATCCCGCTTGTTTTCCCTTCGACCTAGGCGAAGATTGGTCTAGTCGGACATTATCTTTACAATCTCCAAGTATGAAAAGTTGTGTGTGGCGCTCCAATGTCGACTCCTCGTATGAATACCCTAGTTCCTAATATGAAAAACCACTAACAAGTGCTCTCTAGAGGTGCGAGAAACTAATTTTGGGGGTTGGTCTCGTAACACGTGCGCCGAGGAACATCTAGGGACTGTTTTTTGGTCAAAACTGCTATCTGCCATGTGTCGCAGCCGCATTGGTCGTTTGGTGTAGAGCAGCTGACGTGGCGGCTCCTGATTAGTTGGTGGCTGCTGCCGTGACGTGCTTGAGCATGAAGCCGCTGACGCGTGTCACGCAAGAAGGCGGTGAGAGAGTCGCTCAAACTCGGCAAAAATCTGGGAGACCGCACAGCATGGATCCCGAGGAGATCGAAGAGCTGCTGAACGAGGAGAGAATTGGTTGAGACGTTATGTAATTGGTGATGGTGACATGGCAACGTTTGATTGGTGGAGAAAATGGAGACCGCTGATATGGCGCGTTCTAGTTGGTTAAAGAGCTGCTACATGACGTGGTGGACACAAGAAACGAGCTGGGCCAATGGACGACTGACATGCAGCACAATGAGGTGAGCTGGACCAATAATATGCTGCTACGTGTTAATTGGTTTGCTGATCCTCTATTCTACCCATCGCGCAACATTTAACTCGAGGCAAATAGTCCGGCATCCGATCAATGCATGTAAATACTCAATTTTGAGTATTTTTTGCCACGAATTCAACCGCGCACTCCGTTTCACCTGAATACGACCAATAAATATAATTAAATATATATTTTGGAAACTTTCCACATCAAATATGCTAAAATAGACTAATAAAAACATGTAAAAACTAACTTATCAACTAATAAGCAGTAATATATACAAGTATAGTGTCACTCCAGTCTCCCAATACCCAAAAGTAAAGCAAAATATCAAAATAACACATACTAGTGGGTCCTCAACCGCGCGCAATTTGATGAATTCGCCAAGATCCTCTTACCCCTACTAGTACTGGGATCTGCACTTAACCATCACAAAAGCCAGATGAATAGTACAATTAGTAAGATTCCAAAAGAAGTACACCAAGCATTTATAAGAAAGTAAATAGATACCAATAATCATGTTAAATAATCATGCGAAACTAAACATGCAACTGTGCTATGATCATCACATGAATAGATAACACGAGAAAGAAACAAAGTGTGTGCTCGTCTATGTCAGACTAAACTGTACTTCGGACCCCAGGATCTTTTCAGTGGGTTCCCTCACTTCCTTTCACCTGGTTCCTCGTGGTGCTTGTCCGACACGTGCACCTTAGTGCAATTCGGGTTGCAATTCATCGAGTGCCTGATCACACGTGCTACAACTCAGAGTGCCATAAGTACACTACGAATATCAGGTGGAGGAACTCAACCACCAACCAAATGTATCACAGAATATAGTACAATAACAAGGAACAGGAAATCAACAATGGAAAAAGTAAACCCTCAGTGACTTTCAAATGGATTCTTACGTACCTCAAAACGCACTCAGAAGTCCCGCTCATATCTTAATATACTCGCTCAACTCCCAACTATAGGCTCCTAAGTACCTAGTGTCAAATTAAACCATTTTAACTGATTTAGAGTCAAATTAATTGACTTTATTTTGAGAGAGTAGAAATTAGAATTTTATTCCAATTTTTTTATTGTGACACATTTTTCGAGTTAGTCGGGTACCAAATGCTCGAAATAGTCACGAAAACCCATTTTTCAATCCATTTTCTATTTTCTTATATTTTTATGATTTTTTTGGATTTTCGATAATTCTCTATTTATTTTTTTTCCATATTTTATGTATTTTATTTCATTTAAATATCTTTTTAAATTTATTTTTAAAAATCATATTATTTAATTAATGGGGTGGGAACGGGTCGGGCCCGTATTGACACATTTTTTGAGGCGAATACCCGTTACACGATCTCGTTCGGTTCAACGATATAAATACACACATGCGATGCTAGGTAAAATAATTTAACATACGACATTGTAAATAGGCAAACATCACGCAAAAATCACTATTTACCTAATTAGGCATGCCCTGACCTATTTGCGACATCTACGCGGATCCGAGCCGACGTCCGAATATGAAAATAGTCAATAATAAATGCATAATTAAAATTGGGCCGTTACACCTCAAGTTGGTGCAGGGATATCATGTTGAGAATTCTTTCCTAATTTATCTCCATGATTTTAGAGATTACCTAATTAATTCCCTTGATTGTATATAATCACTTGTTTCCTAAATTGTAGTTGTTGATTCCTTAATTATTGCACTTACTTTTAATTATAGGCTAGTATGTGTCTATATATTTGCACACAATTGTTCACACGTATTCATTGAATAAGAATCAAAGAAGGCTTTGCTCTAATTTTCATGTTGGTATCATAGCCAACTTTCTTTGATCCTTGATTAAAAAATCTTTTTCATTCTCTAAAAATATGAGTGAAAAAGTTAAGGAATCATATGGTTCAAAATCAATTCCCATTGTTGTTCAGTCTGAAGGTGTTTTCAATATTGGAATCATTCTCGATGAATCAAATTATGATGTTTAGTCGCAATTAATGGAGATGCACATTACTGAAAGGGAGAAAATCTCTCATATTGTGGGTAAGACAAAGATCCCTGATGAATCTGAAGATGTATACAAAATGTGGTATGCTGATAATCAGAAAGTAAGAAGATGGTTGTTGATGTCCATGAAGCCAAAAATTATGAAGAGGTATCTGCGTTTTCCAACTGCTCGTGAAACTTGAAGTGCTTTGTCAAAGGCATTCTATGATGGAGGAGATGAGTTTCAGGTTTTCACCTTGAATCAAAAGGTTTTTTCCTCTAAATAAGGTAGGAAGTCTCTTACTGAATAATACGGAGAGTTAACTGAAATTTCTCATGAGTTGGATAATCGGGAGAAAGTTGTTATGAAAGATCCAGATGATGTTGTTGCATACCAAAAGTCGGTTGAATGATTAAAGGTACATATTTTCCTTGCTGGTTTAGACTGAATGTTTGAATAGATTCGTGGAGAGATCTTACGCAAAGAACCAGTCACAGATCTGGAAGAATGTTATGCACAAGTTCGGAGAAAGGCGGTATGCAAACATTGTTAAATGAAGACAAGGAAGTTTTTGAATCAACGACAATGGTGTCTCGAAACAAACCAAAAAATATTAATGATGCTGAAAAGTATTGTACTCATTGCAACCGGGCTGGACATACCAAAGATCGTTGTTTTAAGCTTGTGGGATATCCAGATTGGTGGGATAAAAATTGAGCACCACAAAAGAAGGATTCGAAAAGGAAGCCTACTGTTGCTGTTGCTAAAGTAAATAAAAAGGATGATTCCATCGAAACAACCTCAACTCTTATAGCATATATAAATAATTGCGGTCAGATTTCTAAACTTATTTTTAATAGTGCATCGATAATTGATTCTGGTACTAGTGTTCATGTCACGTTTGATTCTAGACAAGTTAAGAATATTAACCCATCCTTAAAAAAAATTGTGTTTACTACCAATGGTGGTAAAGCTCCAATTATTAAGAGTAGCCCTTTAACCCTTACTAAAACTCTTAATCTTGACTCTGTTTTGATTGTCCCATCTTTAGAGTATAACTTCTTTCAGTTTCTCAAATTACTAAAGCCTTATCTTGTGTTGTTATTTTTTGGCCTGACCATTTTGTGTTTAAGGATATTCAAACAAAGAGGAAAATTAGTTGTGGTACTAGGAAATGGAAGCTATATTATTTGGACATGAAGACATAAAACTTGGACAAGTTACAACAAACTTTTGCAGTGGGTAGTCTTTAAGGCGATAAAAAGAGGTCTAAAGTCTTATCGTGGCATTAGTGCTTGGGACATGCATCTTTTGGGTATCTAAAAAAACTGTTTCCTAGTTTGTTTAAAAACATTGATGTTTCATATTTTTATTTTGAAGTTTGTGAACTTTCTAAGAGTCATCGTATATTTTATCTCGTTAACTTTGAATAAAAGTCAAATTCCTTTTATGATCATTCATTCTGATATATGGGCCATTCCAAGGTTTCGACTTTATGAACATCTCGTTGGTTTGTTACTTTTATTAATGACTGTACGAGAATGACATGGTTGTAGATTATGAAGTCTAAGGGAGGAGTTAACCTCTCGTTTCAAAGATTTCATAAAATGGTGAAGACACAATACAATGCACAAATTCAAGTTCTTCGAAGTGATTATGAAGGGGAATATAATAGTTCTAAACTTAAGCATTTTTGGAGGTCAAGGAATTGTTCATTAAACAACTTTTCCAGATACACCTCAACAAAACAGAGTAGTCGAGAAGAGAAATCGTCATCTTTTGGAAGTGGTATGTGCTTCATTGATCGAAGCTCATATGCAACCATCTTATTAGGGTGAAACTCTTCTATCAGTAGTGTATTTGATCAATCGAAATCCATCCCGTTCCATTAGTTTTCATACATCACTTCAAGCTCTTAACAAATGTGTATGCGCCCTTTCTGTCCCAAATTTATAGCCTCATGTCTTTGGATGTGTTGTCTTTGTCCATTTACATAAACACCAATGCCAAAAATTAGCCCAACAACATTGAAGTGCATGTTTATTAGATATGCTATGCACAAAAAAGGTTACAGGTGTTATCATCCTCCTACGGGGCGAATGTTTGTCTCTATGTATGTGGTTTTCAATGAAAATTTGATGTATTTTGGCTCTGAGTTGAACTTTAAGGGGATAATCAGAAAGAAATTTAGACTTTGATTATACTCATATTGAACTTGGCTTGGGTAAAAAAGTCTCTGAAGTAATGGGTATGAGTCCATGTGTTGAAGATATTGGTCAATTAATTGAAGAATCTAGTCCAAGTCCGATTGTTGAAGAAGTTAGTCCATTGGATGGAGGAGTTGATTCATCTAATTCACTTTCTGAAATACCACACCACTTGGAACTACCAAAGAAACAGTTGCAAGAGCGAGTCACTAGAGGAATACCCAAACAAACCTATGAACCTAAAATATCCAATAAAGTTATATATCCTATGAGCCATTTTGGCGTCTAACCAAAACTTGTCCGAATCAAATAAATCATTTATGAATCAATTATTTGTTGCATCTATTCCTAACAGTGTACATGAGGCCTTAATTGATTCAAAGTGGAAAGCTGCTATGAATGAGGAAATGAAATCTCTACAGAAGAATGAAACATGAGATTTTATTGATTGTCCGCTTGGAAAGAAGCCTATGGGATGTAGATAGCTTTATTCAGTGAAGCATAAAGATGATGGTACCATTGAACGCTTTAATGCAGATGGGTTTAATCGGCGAAATGGTACACTCAAACTTATGGGGTTGATTACACCGAGACATTTGCCCCTGTAGCTAAGATCAATACTGTCAGAGTGTTGCTATCATTAGCTGCAAACTTGGATTGGCTTTTGAAGGAATTTGATGTGAAGAACACCTTCTTACATGGAGAGTAAATTAAAGAAATTTATATGGAACTTCCACCAGGATGTATAGTACCAGAAAAAGGCCAAGGAAAGGTATATAGATTGAGGAAGTCATTGTATGGACTAAAACAGTCTCCAAAAGCATAGGTTGGACGATTCACAAAGTCCATGAGAGCATTCGAGATATTGTCAAAGTAATTCAGATCATACTTTATTCTTTAAAAGGAATCAAGGTAAAATCATTGCTCTCATTGTATATGTCGATGACATGGTGCTCACAGGAAATGACAGTAGAAATGAAGTCATTACAAGAATATTTATCCAACGAGTTTGAAATGAAAGATCTCGGTTCCTTAAAATATTTACTTGGGATTAAAGTATCTCGATCTAAAGGGTGAATATTTCTATCCCAAAGAAAATATATGCTTTACTTGTTGAAAGAAACATGTATGTCTGCATGTCAACCGATTGACACCGTTAGATGAAAGATTAAAATTATGTGTTGAACCAAATCAAGTACCGATTGATAAATGGAGATATCAAAGGCTTATGGGAAGGCTAATGTACTTAGCACTTACAAGACTAGATCTTGCTAATGCATTAAGTGTTGCAAGTGAATTTATGCATAATCCAGGAGAACAACATATGAATGCAGTCATGCATTTTTAAATACTTGAAGTTTGCTCATGGAAAAGGGATAATGTTCGAAAAAAATAAGGATTGGAAAAACATAAGAGTTTATACTGGAGCTGATTGGGCTGGAGTAGTAGATGATAGATGATCCACTTTTGGTTACTTCACTTATGTAGGAGGCAATCTAGTTACATGGAGAAGTAAGAAGCATAAAGTTTTTGCTCGATCAAGTACATAAGCTGAATTTAGAGGGATTGCACTTGGACTTTGTGAAGCGTTATGGCTAAGACTTATGTTACAAGATTTGGGTTATCCTCTTAAGCAGTCGATTCATTGTTTTGTGATAATAAAGCTGCATGCGACATTGCACACAATCTTGTCCAACACGATCAAACTAAGCATGTTGAAGTATATGGTTTTTTATGAAAAAAAATTGGATGAAAAAGTTATCGAATTGCCAACGATTTGTTCTGAAGATCAAGTAGCTGATATTCTTACCAAAGCTGTCTCAAGAAAAAGCTTCTTCAAGTGTTTTGTCAAGTTGAGCATGCATGACATCTACACACCAACTTGAGGGGGAGTGTTGAGAATTCTTTCCTAATTTATCTCCATGATTTTAGAGATTACCAAATTGATTCCTTGATTGTATATCACTAGTTTCCTAAATTGTAGTAGTTGATTCCTTAATTATTACACTTACCTTTAATTGTAGGCTAGTATGTTTCTATATATTTGTACACAACTGTTCAAATGTATTCATTGAATAAGAATCAAAGAAGGTTTTGCTCTAATTTTCATGTTATCATACATGCCCAACTTGCATAAAAAAGATGAGAAGACACGATATGAAACTGCTTTGGTGAGAATGTCAGCTAGTTGATCTTCTGACTTAATCTTAGATAACTTTATAATCTTCTCATCTAATTTTTCCTTGATGAAAAACCTTTCCACTTCAACATGTTTCGTACGATCATGGTGAACTGATTTATGAGCTATATCATGTGCTGCTTTGTTGTCACAAAATAGCTTGATTGGTTGCTTAGGTGGATATCTTAAGTCTTGTACGAGAAGTCTTAGCCATAATGTTCCACCCAATCCTAGTGCCATGCCTCGAAACTCTGCTTCAGCACTTGAACGAGCAACAACATTTTGTTTTTAGTACTTCTCCATGTCACAAGATTCCTTACAACAAATATAAAGTAACAAGACATTGAGCGTCTATCGTCTATAGCGCCTGCCCAATCTGCATCTGTGTATACTTCTATATTTTGATGATCTGCATTTGTTGTCAATAAGATTCATTTTTCAAGTGCATTCTTCAAGTACCGAGGATGTACATAACTGCATTCATATACTATTCTCTAAGATTAAGCATGTATTGACGTACCACACTTAAGGCATAAGCAAGATCTGGCCTTGTATGAGCTAATACATCAATCTACCCATAAGTCGTTGATATCTTCCTTTATCAACTGGTCTTTGGTCGAGATGAGAACAAAGCTTCAACCTTTCTTCTAGTGGCGTATTGGTTGGTTTGCACTTGATCTAGAAACCTCAATACCAAGAAAGTATTTTAAAGATCCTAAATCTTTCAATTCAAATTCTTTAGATAAATATTCTTGTAGGACCTTTCTTTCATTAAGATTGTTCCCTGTTACTACCATGTCATCAACGTATATAATGAGTGTTGCGATCTTATCATGTTTCATTTTTAGGAACAAAAAATGGTCAGAATTGCTTTGACGATGGCCAGAAGCTTTGATTGATTTAGTGAACCTTCCAAACCATGTTCGTGGAGATTATTTTAGCCCATATAATAATTTTTTTAATTTACATACCTTGTGTCTTTGTTTATCTGTCACAATGCATCCTGGTGGAAGATCCATGTATACTTCATTCGACAACTCTCCATGTAGAAAGACATTTTTCATACCAAATTATTGTAGCGACCAATCCAAGTTTGCAGCTAATGAAAATAAAACCTGTACCATGTTGATTTTAGCTACAGGTCCAAATGTTTTCGTGTAGTCAATCCCAAAAGTCTGAGCGTACCCCTTTGCAACCAACCACGCTTTAAAGTGTTCTACAATATCATCTGCCTTGTAGTTTATTGCATACACCCATCGACACCTAACTGGTTTCTTTCCTTGTGAAAATTTCATAAGAGCCCAAGTCTCATTCTTCTACAAAGCCTTCATTTCTTCATTCATAGCAGCTTTCCATCTAGGATCGGCTAAAGCTTCTTGCACACTGTTAGGAATAGATATAACAGATAATTGATTCAAAAATGACTTATTCGATTCAAATAAATGATTGTTAGACACATAATTACTTATGGGGTGTTTTGCCTTATTAGACAAATCGGGTTCATATGTTGGTTTATGATTACCTCTAGTGCAATGATATGGTAATTGTTTTCTTGTTAGTTCAAGGACTAGATTAAGAATACCTTCAAAAGACAATGATTGGTTTGGTGTCTCTTTAATGCCTGCTGATTCAAAAGTTGAAGTAACTTCTTTGCCTCGCATTTCCTCTGCTTCATTTGGTTCAAATTCCGCAATCATTTCCTGGTGGTGTACTTCTTCATTGATTACTCCGTGCATTCCTTCTTTAATAATGTGATAATCTTCTTTAGGGAAGTGACTCCATAAAGAAAAGTCTGAATTTCTTTGTTATGCTCCCTCTAAAGCTCAGACTCATAGGAGAAATATATCATAACTTCATGAAACGGTGCATCTATAGTAACAACATTTGACGTGTCAGAGGATGATAACACTGATAGCCTTTTTGGTGTGGTGCATATCCAACAAACACACAATGTAATGCTTGAGAAGTTGGTTTTATGCATTGGTGTTTGTGAAGGTGTACATATGCTACACATCCAAAAATAAGGGAGACAAATTTGAGATGATGTGAGAAATTATGGCATATATCATATCTCGAAGGTGTGTGTGAAATTCGAGTGTGCTTGTGACGACCCCTTCCCTAATCTAGGGCACTACCTGGCATAATCCCGTAATTAAGCCTAAATCTTAGCACATAGGACTTAACTACGTATTAGTTAGTCTTTCTATCCTAATCTCCTCGATATACGTGTTCATAATAAGTAATTCACATGTCAACATACTACTAGATTTCAAGGTAATTAAAACTTATTAGGAGTTTATTAAATTTAATGGAAGTCTCAATAGATTACGCAGAAGCAATATATTAAAACCTAAGTATGGAAACCAAGAAATAATGATCACATGCATATACATAATAAAGTGGCGAATATAAACAGTGCGATGATCATCATAAGTCAGGGAACTAAATGCTCGACCCAATATACAATCCTAAAATGTATCAAAAGACATAACTATATAATATACAAAATATCAAAACCTACAAAATGTCGATGGAGAAGTACACCACTGGCTCAGATGTAGTCGCCGATCTTCTCCTTGCTAGGCCTGCTCATCGGCGGATTTGCACCCGTCGTCGTAAAAAGGACGGTGAGTATAAAAAATAACAATAATCTCCGTTGACATATTCATTCACATTTCCAAAAGACTAAATGACATTTAAAAGCATAAGTTCAATAGAGAAAGACTAGTATCAGAAATATGCTAACAAATATCACAGTTAAGCAAGTGAAACTAACAAAAGGCTAAATAGTTATGATCTAGATCCGGTTAGCCGTGACATGTGTCATTGAAGCCTCTACGACCACTAAAGGATGTGCATGACATTGCACAGTCTAATATCACTAGGGAATCTAACCCCAGTGTCACTAGGGACTCTAACCTTGGTGAATCGACAACCTCAGGGACTCTAACCCCGTGTGTCACGTCATAGTGTCTAGTGCCGACATCCCCAAGGACTTTAACCTCGTATGCCGATAAACTCTAGCATAGTGCAATGGACTCTAGATTCTATAATTACTTTATAATTCCAAGAAATTGACTTGTTAAGGATTTCAAGGCTTGGCTATGCTACTAATTACAATTCCCAAAGAGTACGAGTCCATAAAGTCATTCACAAACTCCCTATTCCTAATAGCATGCTATTTACATTATATTCACTGTGAAACAAAAAGAAATGACATAAAGCACCTGGATAGATTCAAATGAATTCAATTCATCATAATATCATGAAAGTCAAGCGCAACAAGTGCGGAGTATCAAATAAGTTCATGATATGAGAGTACAATGTTGGACATAGTCAATACAGACTACAACAAACAAGCATAAAGTTGATATGAAATGCAAATAAAATAATCAACAAGTATACTCACATCAAGCAATGTAAAGTCCTAGCTTTACTAGCCTTACGACACCTCGAATCTTGTATCCGAACCCTTGAGACACTTCCCTAGGTTCATGATATCATTTAATATGTTTTTCAATGTCTTTTGACCTTTAATTAGGGTATTAGACTTTTTAAAAATATTTAGTTTAATTTTACAATTAACAGATTTTGTTCTGTCGGAGCACCAAGCACGCTGGGTGGACTGTCTAGCGCGCTAATGACCTTATTAGCATGCTAGTCAGATTTATTAGCCGTTATTCATAGGTAGCGCGCTAGCTAGCTCATTTAGCGCGCTATGTGCAAGAAAACCCGAATTATGCACTTCGAACTCAGATTTTTCTCCTCACATAGACCACTCCAACGCCTTGAGATCTCTTTTCTCACCTACCAGGGACCCCAAGACACTCACTAAACATATAAGAACAAGCATACATCATTTTTATTATAAACTCATCAAATTAGACTGAACTAGTGGTGTAAGTACAATTACCTAGTTGTTGTACACTGCACCTAGCTTGATCACCACCTCCAAAACATTAAATTTTCTTCAACACTCTTGCTGATTTCCTTCTCCAAATTCTCTAGCAACTTGCTTAGTTTCTAAGTCTTGAAATGAGAATGAAACGAATTGCATGGTTTGATCTTTCCAATCTTATATATTAAAATAAGATTGTTTGATAGCCATTGATCTTTATGTACACAAGTATCTCGAGACTAATCTAATGGCCTACAACTTGACAGGTTTTCACTAACTCCCCATTAACTCCTTCCAAGTAACACCAATATCAAACTCAATTGGTCTCATGATTTGTCAACACGTATCTCGAGAATCATCACATGGCTATTGTTTTAACTTGCTAACTTAGGTTACATTTAATATAAAACCAACTATAGCATCATCAAATTAATTTATTTAAGTTACACTAAGCTTAGATCAACTTACACTAAGGTTTTGTTGAAGATTTTTGAAAGCCGGGTTTTTTGGTGTAGGCTTAAAAATAGAGGAGGTGCAATTGAAATTTTTTTTTATGAAATTTTGAGTATAAACAAATCAATTTAAATGAATTTATGAATTGTGGGATTTAAGATTTACTTTTAGAATTCGTTGTGGTTGATAAAGTTTCATATTTGATGATTACAATATCTTAATTTTATTTATTTATTGTTGGTGAGATTAAGAGTGCTAGATTATCAGTGGATTAAAGTAATCTAGGTCGGTCAGATGCCCAAATTAGGTGGGGGTCTGACAACGTTGGTATCAGAGCTAAGGATTCTAAAGGAATCTTGTTGATTGAGGTTAAATGAGTGATTAGTTGGAAAGTAATGCAACATAATGTGGATTAAAAAGTTTTAAAAAATCTATGATTGTGTTATTTGTGTTTTATATTATCGAGATATCGATGGATATAGTTATACTGAACCACATTTTTTTGCAATTTTGGGTTGCAGAACACTATAAGTAGACAGTAAGAGCCGGGTGAGGGATCTGGCGAGGGCAATAGGGACCCACTACGTGTGGATCCAAATATTTTTCAGAACTTAGTGGAACAGATGGCAAGCTACTGAATATTAGAGCACAGGTAGCAGCTCAGGCACCTGTGGTTCATGTTGCTCGAGAAGTTCCTAATATTGCTCCAGCCACTCAGGAGAAAGCTACCTCTGCAGTTTGTTCCGAGGGTGAACTAGTTATTGCATTTCCGGTTCGGGTTGATCGAGCTGTTGTAAGTTGAATACTTCGGGAGGAAAGGTAAATGAGAGAGTTTATGAAGTACGATCCTATGTACTTCTATGGTGAGTTAGATTTGGGGATAATGGAGACTTGGGTTCTCAATCACGAAAAGCTTCATAATATGTTAGGTACCGATGAACATTTGAGAGCTTCGATATATTCATACTATTTACAGGCCGATGCTGAGATTTGGTGGAAATCTCTGCATGATGAGCATCCCATATTCGAGACTTGGGCTAACTTTCTCGAGGAGTTTATGTAGCAATACTTTGATGAGAGCATGATTATGTAGAAGAAACTAGAGTTTGATCATTTAGTTCAGGGAAACATGTCATTGGCTCAGTACGATGCTCAGTTTGGTTACTTTTTGAGGTTTGTTGGGGAGTCGAGAATGACAAGGAAGGAGAAGATGCGCAAGTACATGTATGGGTTACAGGATAACTTGGCACTAATATATCAGCGACTAAACTGAACACATTGTGGGAGGTTAGAGATATGGCCAGAGCTTATATGACTACATAGACTTTTTAGTGTGAATCGCGACGATATCAGGGCGTCCTAGAGTCAGGACAAAGCTCAGGATCAAAGGGAAAGAAAAGGTTTCCATCCCGATTTGACCCAAATTTTTAGAATAAAGGAAAAAGTGGAGGACCACTATTTACACCTACGACACCTGCTCTTCCTTTACACATACATCGAAATCCTTTTTCGAGTACATCTAGTAGATCATTTGAGATGACACAGACATGATCAGAATAGACTCGATCACAGTCATTTCAGCTTTCAGGTCGTAGTAGTGCACTTCGGTCGCAAGGGAGTGGGAGTAAGAACCGAGGATCTTAGAGACAGGGTACGAGTCAGAGATCAACACCTAGTCAGACATCTTCCGTATGCAGTAAACCTTTACTTACTTCAACTGTGGGCAATAAGGTCATTATAGTCGTGAATGTCCAAAGTATTTGGGTGCGATGGTATGTTTTTAGTGTAGGAATAAGGGACACATTCATAAATATTGTCCACAACTTACAGGGTCGTCCTCTGGCATGTCACAACCTCAACGACAGACCAGGGAACAAGTAGAAGTGATAGCAAAACCAAATTCTGAGGTGAACCATAATCTTATTGAAGGTACTATTTTTGTTTGCGGTTGTCCTATGCATGTGTTAATTGATTTTGGTTCTACGATTTCTTTTACATCTGGTCGTATGGTGATTGAGTTAGGGCTAACTCTGGTGCGAGTCCCTATTCGTCATGTCCTCACTACAGTGATTGAGGCTAAGGTGTATCCTCATTTTATGTGTAAGAAATGTGTTATTGAGATCACTAAACATGAGATGGAAATTGATCTCTGTGTGTTAGAGTTTTTGGAGTTTGATGTGTTGTTGGGAATGGATTGGCTAGCGACTTATCATGCACAGTTGGTTTGTTTCCATAAGATCGTGTTCTTTTATATTACGGGCTATTGAGTTGTTACATACACCGAAATATTTTCTAAATTGCATTTGACCTGAGGTAGGCTAGCTATTAGGGAAGAAAATGAAACTTTTACCGAAACTATTATTACAGAGGCAAGATCTTAAATTAAATTGGAGGAGATTCTTTTGGTTTGTAAGTTGCCTGATGTGTTGCCTGATGATTTACCTGGAGTTCCACCTCCGAGAGAGATTGATTTTGTGATTGATTTAGTTTCTGAAACTAAACCAATATCTATTCCTCCCTATAGAATGGATCCAAAAGAATTACAGGAGTTGCAGAAACAGTTGGAGTTGTTGGATGAAGGTTTTATTCACCGAAGTATATCATCAAGGGGCGCACCAGTCCTTTTATGAAAAAGAAGGACATTAGTTTGAGGCTTTGGTCACTGTTTGAAATAAATATCCATTGTCTCGAATTGATGATTTGTTTGATCAACTGAATGGTGCCAAATTCTTTTTCTAAAATTGATCTTTATTTTGGCTGCCATCAGTTAGGAGTTCGGGAAGATGATGTGCAAAATATTGCGTTCAGTACCAGATATGGTCGTTTTGAGTTTGTTGTTATGCCATTTGGGTTGACTAATGCTCTGGAAATGTTCTTGGATTTGATGCAAGAGAGTGTTGAGGCCGTATTTGGATCACTTTATGATAGTCTTCATTGATGATATTTTGATCTATTCTAAAATTCGCGAGGATCATGAACAATATCTCAGATTTACTCTCCAAACTTTAAGAAATTACAGGGTGTATGCTAAGTTTAGCAAATGCGAGTTTTTATTATCTGAAGTGAAGTTTTTTAGATCATGTGGTTAACACGGAGGGAATCACAGTAGATCTAGCCAAGATTGAGGCTATCATTAGTTGGCCGAACCTATCACAGTGACAAAAATACATAGTTTTATGGGTTTGGTTGGCTATTATCATAGATTTATGAAAGATTTTTTTAAGATAGCTACGCCAATTACTAAATTAACTCAGAAAAATGCTCCATTTGTTTAGTCAAAGGAATGCAATGCTGCACTTTCAGAACTAAAGAAATGTTTGACTTCAGCACAAATTCTTGTATTGTTTGAATCGAGGAAAAGGCTTACAGTTTATACTGATGCATCGAAAGTTGGTTTGGGTTGTGTGTTAATGCAGAATGGCAGGGTGATTGCTTAGCGGTAATTGTGTTTTCTTTGAAGCTGTGGATACACTATTTTTATGAAGAAAGCTTCACAAAATTTTCATATCATAAAAGTTTGAAGAACTTGTTTTCTCAGAAAGAATTGAATATGAGGCAAATGCGATGGTTTGAACACTTGAAAGACTTTGATTTTAGTCTTGAATACCATCCGGGTAGCTAGTTAGTTGACTTACGAGTATGATTTGCTCAAAATTGTCATAGCTATAACTTTGTCAGAGATTCCTGCTGCCAATGATGAACTGATTTGCGCTCAGCTTAGGGTACAAATGATCTCTATTCAAAAAGTGATAGAGTGTTAGCAAAGTGAGGAGAATTATGGGAAGTTTAAGGGGTTTGTTGATGACACTAATAATCTAGATTGGGCTGAGTCTGCATATCAGAGTTTGAGGCTTAAAGGCAATTTAGAATTCCATCGGTGGCTGAGATTCGGGATGAGATATTGAAAAAATCTCATCGGTCCAGATATAACATTCATCTTGGCAAGACCAAAATGTATTATGATATGAGACGATTGTATTGGTGGCCAGGGATGAAAGCTGATGTGGGTAACTATGCAAGGTGGTTTGAGATTTGCCAATAGGTTAAGGTCGAACGGTGAAAACCTGGGGGTATGTTGCAGCCATTTCCCATACTGCAATGGAAATGCGATGGATTTTGTTACTCATTTGCCTACTTCTTGGAGGAAACGTGACGCAATCTGGGTTATTGTTGATAGACTGACGAAGTCTGCTCATTTTCTCCCTATGTCCATTTCCGATACCTTTTCTGTCAGACCCCACCTAATTAGGGCATCTGACCGGCCAAGATTACCTTAATCCCTTGATAATCTAGGAGCCTTAACCTCTCCATCATTAATCAATTATGGTTAAGATCTTTTCATCATCAATTATAAAGACTTATTAACCACACAGGATTCTAAAGTGAATCTTAAACCTCAATGTTCGTTTAGATGAATTAAATAATCCTCAAAATTACGTAAATTTTTTTGACAACAAATCCTCTATTTCTAAGCATACACCTGAATACTTGGCCTTCAAAATTCTTCAACAAAACTTGCTTAGCTTAGTGGAAATGCCAAAGGTCTCATAATCCACCCCACATCAATATATATTGCATTCACAAAAAATATTTATTCATTCTAACCTATCTCAAATTTTCAAAATCCTTAAACTATCATGACCTTAGCTCCACAACATTTCAATCCATCATTAAACCATTATAATAATTCCAAAAGAGATCCTAATCGCACATGAACCCAAAAACCCATTTATATAATATTTTGTATTAAAAAATAATACATATATAGAGAAAAGAACTGAGCAAGTCATAAACATTTGAAAAGCTTTCCCTTTCCCTTGTCGCTGCTGGAACCTGTCATTATCAAAATTTGATAATGTCAGATAAGTAAATCCCACACTATCCAGTACACCTATAATAATCAAATGCATAATAATCCAAAAGATTAAATGAAGAATATAATCTAAGGAATTTAAATACAATCGTGAATCCATCCCGTTCTTGTTATTCGACCATAATCAGATAGTGTTCTCCGAAAGTGGTAAGTAAATAATAATGAGGACTCATGTCTGGAGAGGATAACCAAATGAGTCTTGTTCCTCTAGACTATGGGAGTATGATTTGGTTCAACGTGATCATGATAACCACATGATGCAAAGTATCAATGATTCCAGCCTCTCAAGCATAATATAATGTTCTATAACCACGTTATAGTATACGCTATAAGGAGACTCGAATCGCCTTTATCCTCTCTATCCATTTATGCGTGCACAACAAAAATGCAATATCAAGAATCAATGCAATTTATACGAAATTATAATCATATAATGTAAAAGTTACTATAGGATTTACTTAACCTTACAAATACAATATCCCAACTCCTTTGCGCTCCGAGTCGGTAAACTAGTCCATATGGGCTCCAATTATGGTCTTACAATTCATTTATACGTCCTATAAGTTTCCATAGCAATTCTATAATTTTCCCAATTAATTGCAATTTAGTTGACACAATCGCGTCCCGAAACCCCTAAAATACTTTCAAAATAAATTATTTGATGCCCGAATTTCATTTTGACTCAAAATTATTGTTCGGCATAAAAAATTATGTTGTTTAGGCTTAAATATAACTTTTCCCCAATTCATTATATTTTATTTGGACTTCCTCGACCTAAAAACCCCGATCCCTCCAAATCAAATCCTCGTATGTCCGGATCCCAATTTTGACTCCAAATTGTGATTCAAAATCGAGAATTAACGTAGACTAGGTTTTAAAATAAATTTTCAAATATCAGATATTTTTTTGTTCTCGTAACACGCTTTACGAGGCAAAATCCCCGACATAAATTCTCGTTAACATCACAAAATCCTTACTTTTCATAAAATTCGCAATTTCTACTTAATTAGCCCAAATAATATTTTTCTAAAATTTGTCTATTTTTCAGGAACTTCTTTCCAAATTTCTAGCATTTTTTCCTATTTTCTTTTTAATTGTGGTTCCCCTGAACCGGACCTACTTTGGTCCTGGTCTGGGGTCAAACCCCATATTCTTCCTTCGAGAAATAGTTTCAACAGTTCCTCTTTTTTTAATTCAATTTCATTGGGGTTGGGCTCCCAACCCTAACCTCGGGTTGGGACTAGGTAGGGGTGATCTCCCCTGCCATCCTCTTCCTCCCACCTCCATTAACAATCACAACAGCAATAAAACAACCCAACAACAACCTCAACGCGACCAACGACTACCCAAAAACAACGAACATACTCACCTTGATATCGAGATCTCTCCAACTCGGTCTCCTTTTTCCCCACCCCGGTCTCACTCCATTTCTCTCATCATTTCTATCTCTCTGTGTGAAACTAAAAATAGAGAAGAGCTTTTGTTTGTTTTCAAAATATATATTAAATTTTCTCGAGATTTGCATTATGCGAATCTCGAGACAAATTTAATGATTACAATTTCATAATATAAATATGATCTTCATCGAGATACATACTATGTATCTCGAGATCAATCTTTTGCTCAAAACAAAATTGATAAGGTTGTGTATGTGCTGTTTGGTTGTAAAGATATTCATTTGATTTCTTCGAGTCGCATTGCACAAATCTCGAGGCAAATTTAATAATTCATTTACATATATTCCTTTTAATCTTTCTCGAGATACGTACTACATATTTTGAGGTAAATCTTGTGGTTATCAACAAAATAATCGCAACCTCCAACCAACTTACCCAACAATCAATTATATTGATCTCCTCGAGATACGTATCGCGTATCTCGAGGTAGATCAAATGGTTTTATAACCATACACCACTTGATTCTTTTTTAGATTGGACATCACGCATCTCGAGCCGTGGACACACTTCAACAACCACTTTCAAACATTTCAAATCCTCGATGATCACATTATGCGTATTTCGAGGCGAATCCAATGTATACTTTTATTTAATTCAAACTATTGGATTTATTTTTTATATATTTATATATATAAATATATATGCACCTATGTATTTTCGCGGCTGTAAATTCGCCACGTGTGCCAACGACCACCCTCGGGCGTATACACTATTGTACATTTCACGCGTGTCACTAGGCGCCCACCAATTTATTTATTATTTTATTCAATTTCATGATTATCTCTTGTTTTTAACTCCAAATTAATTTTTGAAAAATACCTTAATTTCACCAAAATTAGAAGAAATTCCCTAACGTGCTCTGAAACTCACGGACACCGTGTATACACTTCATTTGACCCTATTTCGCGTCGAAATAGTGTATAATACATCAAATAAGTACACAACACACAAAAATAATATTAAATTTATGATCTCTGATCCGTAACGTTTGGGTCCCACGTCAGATTCCTAAATCAAAAAATATTTAATTAGCCGCCTAATCAAGTTTCTAAGATTTTTGGATGTCACATTTGCATAACTGGGCTTGTTGTATGAGCGAGAGGTGGTTCGCTTGCATGGGGTGTCACTGACTATAGTTTTTGATTGTGATGCTCGATACACATAGTTGTGGCAGAGGAACAATTCGACACCCAGTTATATTTTAGTACAATATTTCATCCACAAATGGTGGTCAGACTGAAAGGTTAATGTAACGGCTCTAAAATCTTAATTTTGAATGATGACATGTTTTATCTAATTATACTCATATGCACAATTTGTGACGACTTGTTACCTTGAGCTGGTAATTAGTGTTAATCCAAATTCAAATTAACCCGAGTTAGACTCGTGATTAAGTCTGGCGTACCTCGATTAGCGCTTGCATGGATTTTTATGATGATATGTGCTTGTGTCACGGCCCGAAAGTCATAATCCTAGTTTAATTTTTTTAATTTGGATCAGTGACCCGTGATGTGGGACCTGTATCTAGATAGTGCAATGACCGAGGCGATGTAGCTGAGGTATATGCTATATTTGTAGTGATTTATGCCTAGTGTATTGTATATGTGTAGACTACTAAGTCACTCCTGATGTTTAAGTGTCGAGACGTACTGGGGACGCACCTCGAGATGCGTGTCGATGTGGGACCAGGGTAGTGTGTGATGTGGTAAATTGATTTAAGTTTAGTGTAGCTTAAATAATAGTATAAATGATGCTATAGTTGGTTTTATATTAAATGTGACCTAAGTTAGCAAGTTAAAACAATAGCCATGGATGATTCCCGAGATACGTGTTGGCACATCAAAAGACAAATTGAGTTTCAAATTTGTGTTAGCTAAATGGAGATAATGGAGAGTTAATGGGAATTGTGGCAAGGTGTATGCCATTAAATCAGTCTCAAGATACGTATACACATCAAGATCAATGGCTAATAATCAACCTTTTCTATATGTATATAAGATTGAATTGATCAACTCATGCAACCATTTTATTTCATTTCAAGACTTAGGAGTTAAGTAAGGTTGCAGGAGAAGAAGAACTAGAGGAGATCAACAAGTTTGAAGGTGTAGAGATCAAGTTGGAGGTGTTCATCAACTAGGTAATTAAAACGTACACCATTAATTTAGTTCAACTTGGTGAATTTTTGATAAAATTGATGTATGGCTGTTGTGAATAGTTTCGGTAGTTGTGTTGGATCTCTCGGTAGGTGTAATAAAGGTCCCAAGGTGTTGGGTTTGATCTATGTGTGGAGAGAACTCGAAATTCGAAGTGCAAAGTTTTGGGTTTTTGTGCACATAGCACGCTAGAGGTGCTAGCTAGCGCGCTAACTATGTATAACGTGCTAGTAAAAAAAGGTAGCGCACTAATGAGATCACTAGCGCGTTAATCAAGTCACCCAGCACGCTAGGTGCTATGACAGCCCAAAAAATATGAATTCCCTAACCTAAATTTAAATACTATAAACTAGTCCAATACCCTAACTAAAGGTCTAAACACATTCAAAACATGTTAAATGTATCAAGAACCTAGGGAAAAGTCTCGGGGGTTCGGATACGAGTTTTGAAGTGTGGGGAGGTTGGGATAGTTAAGAAATTTGCGTGGATTATAAGTAAACAGATTGAGATATTTATTTACATTTCATTCCTATTTATTGTTCATTTTCAGTCAGTTGGACTGATGTGCCTATTGTACTCTAGATACCGTAACTTGTTTCCTCTCTCATTCCATGAGTTTGCTATCATGTCATTGATTGTTGGTTAAATAGTTTCATTGACTCCAAATCATGAGTTATGTCATTCTTGATTTTTGATATATGTGGTCAAATGAAATAGCATGTTGTTAGGTAGGTGTTGATAGTATTGTAAATCTATATTCCTTTATGCATTAGATATGCAAATACATTGTTGGATTCTTAAACCATGCCATTTTCTTGAGTTATGAAAGTAGTTCTTGTATCTAGGACCATGATATGATAAAGACAACTCAGCACATGGGGTCATTAAACTCTCAGGGTTATCAGGATCTCACCACTATCTTGCGCAGCACATGGGGTATGAGACCCGGGGTTGTTGGCAAGTATACACCATTCGTGAGGGGCACTTGTAGGTATTGATATATGAGATGGGCATTGGTGAGGATGTGAAGGCATTCGTGATATTGTTTACACCCTAAATAGTAGAAAAAATGATGATGTGATGTAACTTACGGGCGACCCGCCCTATATCATTACTACTTAGCCGAGTGTTAGTTTCATTTTATTTAACTGAAGTATCTCATAGCACGATTCCTTTCCAGCATAGTTGCTATTTTATGCTTTTAGATACTTGTTGTATATTTGGGAATGTGAACAAATGTCTTTCAGTATTACTTTTTACTTTCCCGTACTTACCGTCCTTTTTATGACAGTGGGTGCACATCCATCGAGTAGCAGACTAGACAAAGAGAAGATCGGCGACTACCTTTGAACCAATGGATCACTCCTACACCAGATTTTGTTGGTTTTTGGTTTTGTTGTATGACTTCTATATATGTCTTTCTTTTAATTTTTGGGATGTATATATTATGTATTGAGAGATAACACCCTGACCAGATACATGATGATACATTATCGTCGTTTTGTTATATAGTTATGCATGTGATCTTTATTTCCTGGTTTTCCACATTTTTAGGTATCATGTTAAAAGCTTCCGCTAATGTATTAAGACTTCTGCTGTATAACTTTTAATTAACTCTGATTTATTAATTGACATAAAATAAGAAAATGCTTATTTGAAAAACAAATTAATTAGTAAGGGGAACAATTTTTGAAAAAAGGATGACTAACTCATTGTGAAGTCCTTCGTGGTGGTGGTGGTGGTTAGTGCTTAATGACGGGATTAGGCCAGGCGGTGCCCTAATTTGAGAAGGGGTCGTCACAACTTGTTTAGATTGTTTGTGAATTTTATAGGATGTCGTATAATAAAAAACTTATATACAAGCCTATAATCAAAAAAATACTTAATTAAACAATAAATAGCCGGTACACCAAGTGCGACGAGGGGGTTATGAAATGAATGTGTATACTCGAGAATACTCGTAGACATGTCTGTGGATTTATTGGCAAGAAATACATGATATATATATTTATATATTTGATATATAAAAATATATATATATATATATATATATATTAAAAACTATAAGTTGGTTTGAATTATATGGATCATCAGATCGCCTCGAGATAAGCATAAGTGTTGATGGTGTTAACATGTGTGTCACTTTAGGGGTGTCATGTTAGCACATCAATCATTCAATCAATATTGAGATAACACAAAGTGTATCTCGAAAAAATCTATATATTTAAATAAAACCTCATGTTTATCTCCACAATTCGATCGATTGAGAGAGTGGGAGAGCAGCTGAGAGTTTAGTGCTGATATTTGGGAATCAATCAGACACTTGTTTCAACGTGAATTGGGGAGCTTAAAAAAATAGAAATCAAGAGATCATCATTGTGGTAAGTTTGGTTTTGGTATTTTTGAAGTTCAGTTCGATAGTGGATGATGATTTCTTTGTGAATTGTTGTTATTGTTGACTGAAAATAGTTTGCTACCTCACACGAGGTCCTCCTTGATGAATTTTGGGAGTGTTTATTATTGTTGTGTAGATTTGTGGATGGAACATTGGCTGCTGTCTTGTTTACTATTGAAATAGTACAGGGTGGAGCGCGCTCCACCTAGCAAAAGAACATATTCCCTACATCAGTTGTGATGAACTCAGTTGATGGAGCACACTTCACCAATTAAGGGAGCCTGCTCCGACCCTAGAAAATATCAATTCTCTTGTAATTTGATTAGAATTTCTTGAAGACTTAGGGACTGAACTAGGAATTCTAAATATAGGGTATTAGACTTATATCGATCACAAATAGTTTGTGATAGGTGTTGGATCCCCGAAAAAGTGTGAGTAACCCGAAAAGTTAGGGAATCTAGATACGAAACCTAAACTGAGGTAAGTATGTATTTTCTTATTTATCAATGTTGCCTGGCTATCTTAATATATGTAATTCATGTAGTTTATGGACTGAATGAGAACTATGTACACTGTGATGGTTTTAATAAACAAAAAATGGTGTTTAATGTGATTTACGAGAGTAAGTTGCCGGAACTGAGACCTGGTTATATAGGAGATGGGTTACCTTCTCGGCCTATATGTAACTTCCTACTCGGTTATATAGGTTATATGAATTACATACTTAATAGAGGATTTCATATATAATTATTAGACATTAATGGATTGACTAGACAACATATCAGCCAATATGTTGGTCTAGTAATCGTGTTAATGGTGTCGGTGGGTAATTGATTCTAGTTTTATAAATAAAATGGGAATCACAGTATAATATTCATTAACATACGGACTTGCATCTTTTATTTATTGAATTATATGCTTTCCATATACCTGTTAATTTACATTGGTTCATATTGTTATTGCATTATGTTCATATTTATTATATGGAACGTTGATGGCTATTTGAACTCTTACTCACTGAACAAGTTGGAACGGTCACCCCAAATTTAATATTTCAGGTTCACAACCTAATGTTTCAGAGAAGGAAAAAGAGAAGATTTATGAATTTTGTTATCTTCTCTCGATGTAATGAGCCTTCTTGTATACTTATACACTATTTGATTTACTTTGTTGTATATAACAGGGTTGGGAGGTTTATAAACGAGGTTTTGGTTTTTGATAAACTCGTTGTTTGTATATTGTTAATTATCGAAAAAGTTTTAATTTTTTGCTGCGTATATTTTTTTGGTTTATAAACTCTGTATTTTTGTATTTTTGTATATTCTGTATTATTTATTCGATATTGATATATAGTTCAAGTTTATCAGGTACAGACGAAGTGGCTACTGGCTCTAGTTAAGTCTAACTGAGTTACCGAGGCTTAATTAGGGTTTCAGGCCGAGTATCACCCTAATTGGGATAGGGGATGCTACAGCTTAGGATCAGAGTATAAGGTTTTTCACTTTCTAATTAAGTGGTAACTCTGATACAGTTTGGTATTATAAACAAGGCTTTGACCTCGATTTCACTTTCGAATTGTTTTTGAAGTAAGTGATAGCATATTCCTTTATATCAAAACCTAAGTTTATAAACTCTAAGAGCTGTCTCGAGTTATGAATAAGCTTATGATATGATAATGGTTTTCATCGTCTTTTAGGGGAAAATGAAAATAAAAACATTACTATTGTCACGAATTTCGAATTATTATCTGTAATCAGGATTACCGACCCGTGATGTGGTGTATTGCATTCTATAACTATTTTACCGACCCGTGACTTAATAGTCTCGAGTAAATGTAGTACAAATAGCATGCTATTAGGAATTATAGAGCTATGAATGGTTTTATGGACTTGTATTCTTTAGAGAATTTGTGCTTTGTTGCATAGCCAACCCTTGGAACCCTTAATGAGTCAATTTCTTGGAATTATAAAATAGTTATAGAATCTAGAGTCCATTACACTATAAGTCAATCAGCACATGGGGTTAGAGTCTCTGGGGATGTCGACACTCGCCACTATGATGAGGCACATAGGCCCATATACGGGGTTAGAGTCCCAGATGACACTGGGGTTAGAGTCCCTAGTGATATTAGAATGTACGACACCGCGCACGACTTTTAGTGGTTAAAGCTTCACTCTTGTAGGTCACAGCTGATCGGATCTAGATCATAACTATTTAGTCTCGTGTCAATTTCACTTGTTTAACTGTGGCATTTCCTAGCATATTTGTCGTACTAATCTTTCTTTATTGAATTTATGCTCTTAAATACCATTTAGTTTGTTTTGGAAATTTGAATGAATTTGTCAACGAGGATAAATATGAATTAATTTATCCTTTTTATGACGGTGGGTGCAGAGCCGTCGATGAGCAGGCCGGGCAAGGAGAAGATTAGCGACCATCTCGGAGCCATCAACGTTCTTTTGCATCGACATTTTGTAGGTTTTGACATTTTGTGTATTATACAATTTTATTTTGATACACTTTGGGGTTGTATATTGGGTCTAGCGTTTAGTTCTCTGACTTATGATGACATCACACTATTTATATTCGCCGTTTTGTTATATATGCATGTG
Source organism: Stephania cephalantha (assembly GCA_039657325.1). Taxonomy (NCBI): domain Eukaryota; kingdom Viridiplantae; phylum Streptophyta; class Magnoliopsida; order Ranunculales; family Menispermaceae; genus Stephania; species Stephania cephalantha. Next base: position 6,432,557 of record CM077573.1, on the reverse strand, counting down.
ATCATTGTTTTCGTAGTTTCCACACACTTAAGATTTTTAATAATTGCTTATGCATAATTTGTTAAGACTTCCGCTAAATCTTATACTTTTAATAAGTTTTTAATAATTCTAAAATTTAATTGTAAAGTGACATGTGTTTTATTTATCTTAAACACAAGTAGTTGAGGATATTTAGATGGAAAGGCTAACTAATAAGTAAGACACAAACTTAAATTATGGGATTAGGCTGGGCAGTGCCTTAGATTAGGGAAGGGGCCGTCACAGTTGGTATCAGAGCCAATGTATTAAGTAAGACACAAACTTAAATAAAATACGAATCTTAGATATGGAAACTAGATGATCCTTGCCTACAAACTATTAGTTGGGAAGTGAGTGAAATAAGTGAGATGGGGGAGTATTTTGTTTATATGTTACATTCTATATGTACATAAATACGAGTTAAATAACATAGTAGTTGATTCGCGTTCGTTATCTACCTGTACACATCGATGGCAAACGCACTCGATGGAAGAGACACTAGAGCTAGCGGTAGTCAGCCTCCTACTACCTTAGCAGACGACTATCAGATGTTGTCTGACCGTATAGCGGCTCAGGGGCAGCAGTTAGCTGACTTCATCACCTTCATAAGGGAGCTCATGGCGGCTATCACACCAGCCTTCCCCACCACTCATACTGCTGCGATAACACCCCATACTCTCAGGACTAAGACTGCAGTAGGCACTACTACTTCAGGACCTCGAGTACCCGCATCACTAGTTCCACAGCCATATGTAGATCCTACAGCACCACATCCACCAGAGTTATCGATAGTGATTGTACATGAGATAACTATAGCTGGGGACATGCCTACTCCTACACCTACATCTTTTGAAACTACAGGACTATCGAGGGATGCCATGCTGGTGAAGGAGTTAATCAGGCTTAGGCTAGTATTCTTTGCTGGGGAACGAGACCATGAAAAGATTGAGCGTTGGATTCTCTCCCAAGAGAAGTTACACCTACTGTTGGGCGTTGAGGACAGATTACATTCCATTATCTATTACTACACCCTAGAGAAGGGTGCAAATGTCTGGTAGAGGATTATAGTGGCGTGTAAATGCGTTTTACCTCGCGAGATGACTTCAAGAAAGAATTTTTCAAGTAATACTTTCCAGCGTCGATTGTGAAAAGAATGAAGAAAAGGTTTATGGCGCTGAGGCATGTTAAGGGTGAGACAGTGATGAGTTACAGAGATATATATATGGCTACCTCAGATAATTTGTTGGGGACTTGGTTACGGATGATGCCGATGACGCCTTCTATTTTGGTTATGGTTTAAGACGAGATATTGCAAGATCAATTGTAAGCACCGGAGCAAGATATTTTAGGAGATGTATGAGCAGGCCCTCTCCTATGAGACATATGAGTTGGGCAGAGATGGGGATTGACCTGTTGAGTTACCAGAGAAAGAGAAGGCGATTTTGAGCAGAAAGGGCAGAGGGGTAAGAGACAGAGGAGAGGAGATAGACGATTTCAGATTGGCGGAGCATAGGGCACGTATGTATGTCTAGTGGCACATGCACCACCACTAGCCCCCACACTTGGCGCTTATGGTAGACCTCCCTTACCTCCTCCTATCAGGCAAGCATTACTGGCACCACCAACACCCCGACAGTAGCAACAACAAGGTAGAGGCTGAGATTTTAGATAGGGGCAGAGCCAGACACATGGAAAGGTCTTGCATGATCAAGGATAGAGATAATAGTTTAGTCAGTGTGGACCCATTACATGTTGGAGATGTGGTCAGGTGGGGCACATAGCCCGAGAGTGCACACAGCCAGTGGCAGCTTATCCATAGCATGGTACACGGGAGCCCACATAGTAGCACAGCCAGATTTCGGAGCGACACGAGACCTCATTGGCGGTACGGTTTCCATTTCCAATAAATATGCTTATGTACTGTTTCATTTTGGTTATACTTGTGTCATTCATTGCTGGTCACATGGTAGACATACTTGGGTTGACACTAGTTAAGCTTAGTGTACACTTAATTTTGAGTACCGTAACTGGGATAAAGTTTACCCTAATAGTTTTATCGAGGGATGTCTGGTCGAGATAGATGAGGTAGAGTTACCTGCTGAATTTAAAGTCCTCTAGTTCTTAGAGTTTGACGCGATTTTAGGGATGGATTGGTTATCAACATACCACGCACATATTGACTGCTTCGGTAAGACAATGATATTTGAGATCCCAGGGTGTCTGAATTCACCTATAAAGGTAATCTAGTGAGGACAGTAGGCACGAGAGGTCGACCTGCGACTAGGGAGGAGATGGAGACATCGGTTGCACTATACATGGTACCAGAGAGTCGGGTACCTAGGCTTGAGGATATATTAGTTGTCAGAGAGTTGTTAGGCGTGTTTTTGGAGGATTTCCCTGGTCTACTTCAGCCGCGAGAGGTTGATTTTACTATTGAGTTGGTACCGGGCACTAAACTGATTTCCATACTACTGTACCACATGTCACCGGCGAGAGTTAGAGGAGTTGAAGATTCAGCTTCAGGACTTAGGTCAGAAGGGATTCATCACACCTTATATGTAGCAATGGGGAGCACCCGCCATTTTTGTGAAAAAGAAGGATGGTACTTTGAGACTTTGTATCAACTACGACAGTTGAACAAAGTCACAATCAGGAACTAGTATCCACTGACGATGATTAACAATTTATTTGATCAGCTGAAATGAGCACATTTTTTCTCCAAAATATACCTGCAATCAAGGTATCATCAGCTTAGGATCAGGGATGAAGATAGGTCTAAGGCGACTTTTAGCATGAGATATAGACATTTTCAGTTAACGATCATGCCATTTGGGTTGACCAATGCCCCTGCAGTGTTTATAGATTTAATTTATAGGGTTTTTAGATCATTTCTTGACCACTTTGTGATAGTCTTTATCGATGATATACTGATATAATCGAGGACTAGAGAGGATCGTGCAACTCAGGGTAACGTTCCTGACCTTGAGGGAGCACAGACTCTATGCCAAGTTCAACAAATGTGAATTTTGGTTTTTAGAAGTCAAGTTTCTAGGGCATGTTGTTGGAGCAGCAGGGATAACAGTGGATCCGGCCAAGACTCAAACAATCTTGGATTGGCCATCACTGATGTCAGTGATATAGATCATGAGTTTTTTGGGTTTAGCAGGGTACTATCGCTCGTTTGTGAAGGATTTCTCGAAGATCGCTTCACCAATTACTAGGTTGACCCATAAGGATGTCAGATTTAACTGGTCTAAGGAAAGCGATGAGGCATTTGCTTAGCTGAAGAGATCGCTGATTACTTCGCCACTGTTAGTACTGCCAAAATTTGGACAGGGACTCTCGATCTACACAGATGCTTCTCATATGGGTTTAGGTTGCGTATTTATACAGGGGTAGTGGTACGGTAGCTTACGCCTCCAAATAATTGAAAATACATGAGAAGAATTACCCCACACATGATTTGGAATTGGCGGCAGTAGTGTTTGCACTGAAGGTGTAAATACATTATCTGTATGGAGAGAAATTCATGCTCTTGACTGATCACAAGATTTTGAAATATCTATTCACACAAAATGAGTTGAACATGAGATAGCGTAGGTGGTTAAGGATTATGAATTTTTTGTGGAGTATCACCCAGGAAAAGCCAACGTAGTCGCAAATGCGCTTAATAGGATACTAGTTATAGATGTTGAAGTTGTCAAATGCCACATGACGTATGATTATGGGTTAATTGAGGCAGCGGACGGTAGCATGTTCATAAGAGGTTCCTACGTGCACTCGGGTAATGATTTGTGCACAGATGAGGATTCATATCGTGTCTATATAGAGACATTATATACCCGAGATTCAGTGAGTTAGCCCAGAGTACTGATTGTACTGACTGAACGAAGACGACGGATCAGTGTCTGAGATTTAAAGGTAGACTATGGATACGGTCATTACCGAAGCTGAGATTCTTCATTAGTCACACCGTTCTTGATTTACCATTCATCTAGGTAGGACCAAAATGTACCATTACATGAAGAAACGTTTTTGGTGGCCTAGGATAAAGGCTGATGTATTTAAGTTAATCAAGAACTGTGGGATCTGTTAGCAAGTGAAGGCTGAACATCTCAGACCTGGAGGGTTGCTACAGCCTCTTCCCATTCCACGATGGAAGTGGGAGGAAATTTTTATGGATTTTGTGAGAAAATTGCCGAGGACCACCAGGAGACATGATTATATCTGGGTGATTTTGGATAGACTGATGAAGTCTGCTCAAATTCTACCAGTAGCCTCATATTACACATTCGATCAGCTGAGTATACTATTCGAGTGAGAGATTATCAGGGTGCACAGAGTACCATTAACTATCACGTCAGATCAAAATTCTATGTATACATCCAGGATGTGGCGGAGTATGCAAAAGCATTATGATATGTGCCTATAATTCAACACGGCTTTTCATCCTCAGACTAATAGACATATTGAGAGATTGATTCAGGTTCTTAAAGATATGTTACGGGCTTGTGTATTGGAGTTCGACAGATTTAGGAGGAGTACCTGCCGTTGTGTGAGTTTGCTTACAATAACAATTATCAGGCTAGTATTGAAATGAGCCATTTGAGGCTTTATATGGCAGATCATGTCGCTCACCATCGTGATGGGCTGAGCCAGAGGATCGCAAAATTGTGGGGCCTGAGATTGTTATTGACCATACGGAGAAGGTCAAACTGATTCGACAGAGACTCAAGGAAGCTCAAGATAGACAGAAGAAATATGCAGATAAATATCGCAGTGATCTCACGTATATTGAGGGAGCCTTTGTATATTTGAAGGTCTCCCCTCGGAAGGGTCTTCAGAGGTTTGGAGTGTAAGGTAAGCTTGCACCAAGGTTCATCGAGCCATTCACGATTAAGAGACCGGTCGGGAAAGTTGCGTATGAGCTTGAGTTACCTCCATAGATATCAGGGACTCATCCAGCTTTCATATTTTGATGCTTCAATTAGCTGAGTCGAGAGCAGGTGTTCGACCTACAATAGATTTGAGTCAGATAGACTTGAGTGATGATATTACTTATGAGGAGCAGCCTATTCAAGTCCTAGATTGAAGGGTACAACAGTTAAGGAACAAGTCTATCCTGAAGGTTCTCGTCAAGTGGCGGTCCCACGATGATACGAAACTCACTTGGGAGCAGGAAAACTATATGATAAATATGTTTCCATACCTTTTCGAGTCAGATATTAATCCTAACATAAAGTTTAATTTCAAAAATGAAATTTTCATTAGTTGGGAAGATTTATCACGACCCAAATTTTTAATCTCGTTTATTATCCGTAATAAGGATTACCAACCTGTAACGTGAGACCCACACCGTGATATATGCATTGACCGAGGAACGATGCCCTAGGTATATGATAGATTTGTTGTGGTGTATGCTTGGTGTATTGTTTATGTGTAGACTATTAAGTCACTCCTACTAGGGTATAGGTGTCGAGATGTGAGTGGGGAAGTGCCTCGAGTTGCATGTCGACATGGGACCGAGGTAGAGAGTGATGTGGTAAGTATATTTTAAGCTTCATATAGATTTGTATAATGGCTTTAATGTGACTATAATTGATTTTTAATTAAATGTAACCTAAGTTAGCATTTTAAAATAACAGCCATGTAATTTGCATCGAGACACGTATTAGCACATCTAGAAAACCAATTAAGTTAGTGGAGGTAAGTGGAACATGTGTTAAAAGGTGTACCATTAGATAGGTCTCGAGATACGTGTGTGTAATTAGATCAACAGTTATCATTCTACCATATCCATTTCATATATAGTTAGAGATCAATTAATGCAAACCAAATATTTTCATTTTACAAACTTATAAGCTAAGGAAACTTGCTGGAGAACTTGAGGAGGAAGAAAATCAGTTTAGTTTGGTGAAATTAAGGTGTGGTGGTTGATAAAGCTAGTATACATTAACTAGGTAATTCACTTACACTAGTTTAGTTAGCTCAATTTGATGAATTCATTTGATGTTATGAATGGCTATTTTATGTTGTTGTTTATGTCTTGAGCCTCTGGAGATGTATATAAGGCTTCCTAAGGCACTTGGTAGCTTATGTGTGGAGAAAACTTAGAATTTTGGTTGCAGAATTTTGGGTTTTCTTGCACATAGTGTGCTAGGTAGATAAGCTAGCCTGCTAATTTTGGTTAGTGTGCTAGATATAGTTGTTAGCGCACTAATGAGGCCACTAGCGCGCTAACTGCCCTGACAACATAAAAATCTGCAATTTTCCAAATTTACCAAAACACTATAACTAAGCCTAAAACCCTAAAAAAAAGTCTAAACACATCGAAAAACATGTTATATGATATCAAGAACTTAGGAAAAGATTTCGGGGTTGCGAATACGTGATTTAAGGTGTCGGGAGACCGGTTAGCTAGAACTTTTCATTGCTTGATGTGAGTATACCTGTTGATTATTTATTTGCATTTCATTTCCTGTTTTAACTTGTTTGTTATAGTCTATATTGACTATGTCTAGCATTGTACTTTCATATCATGGACTTGTTAATCCTTACTTGTTGAGCTTGGTTTCCATGATATTTTGACAAATTGAATTCTTTTGAACCCATCCATATGCTATATGTCATTTCTTGCTATTTGACATTAAATATAGTAAATAACATGCTATTAGAAATTATGGAGCTACAAATGGTTTTTTTGGACTAGTATTCTTTGTAGAATTTGTGCTTTGTAGCGTAACCAACCCTTGGAATCCTTAATGAGCCAATTTCTTGAAATTATAAAATAGTTATAGAATCTAGAGTCCATTGCACTATGAGTCAATCGACACATGGGGTTAGTGTCTCAGGGGATGTCGGCACTCGCCACTTTGATGAGGTACAAGGGTTAGAGTCCCTGGGGTTGCCCACATACGAGGTTAAAGTCCTTGATGATACTGGGGTTAAAGTCCCTGATGATACTGGGGTTAGAGTCCCTAGTGATATTTGACTATGCGACACCACACCCGTCCTTTAGTGGTTAAGGCTTAACTGACGTAGCTCACAACCGACCGAATATAGATCATAACTATTTAGTCTTGTGTCAGTTTCACTTGTTTAACTGTGGTATTTCTTAGCATATTTGTGGTACTAGTCTTTCTTTATTGAATTTATGCTTTTAAATACCATTTAGTTTGTTTTGGAAATGTGAATGAATTTGTCAACGAGGATTATTATTACTTTTTGTACTCACTGTCCTTTTTATGACGGTGGGTGCAGAGCCGTCGACGAGCAGGCCGGGCAAGGAGAAGATTGACGACTATCTCTGAGCCAGCGGTGTACTTCTGCATCGACATTTTGTAGTTTTTGATATTTTGTGTATTATATAGTTTCATTTTGATACAATTTGAGGTTGTATATTGGGTTGAGTGTTTAGTTCCCTGACTTATGATGACATCACACTGCTTATATTTGCCACTTTGTTATATATGCATGTGATCGTTGTTTTCCTGGTTTCCACACACTTTGGATTTTTAATAATTGCTTCCGCATAATTTTTTAAGACTTCCGCTAAATCTTATAACTTTGAATAAGTTTTTAACAACTCTGAAATTTGATTGTAAAGTTACATTTGTTTTATTTATCTTAAACACAAGTAGTTGGGGAGATTGGGATAGAAAAGGCTGACTAATACGTAATTAAGTCCCATAGGGTTAGAATTTGGGCTTAATTACGGGATTAGGCCGGACAATGCCCTAGATTAGGGAAGGGGCCATCACAATTATACGTTATTTGCTGCATAAATTATTATTTTCTGTAGATAAAATTTCATTTTATTATATGAATGTTACCTAATGATCTTATTTCTCCTTTGACTTTAGAATCTAATGGTAGTAGCAACTCCAGTTCAACCAGTATTAGCACATAAATAAGTGCCTGAAACAACTGCCATGGTGCTAGTGGATTCTGAGAAGGCTACATTTCTAAAAACTCACAAGGAATTCATGAAATACGATATTATAAGATTCAATTGCACAATAGATGAAGGGGTAGCAGAGACCTGGGTATCGGAGATGGAGTAATGATTTGTTTCAGTAGATGTGGATGACCGATTTAATGTTAAGCTGGTCACATTCTTATTGATTGATTATACCCGAAAGTGGTGGAATTCCCAAGAGAGAAAGGGGAAACCTATCACCACCTGGCCACAGTTTAGGACCGTAAACTACATATAGTATTTCGCGAAATCAGTTATGAACAAAAAGAAGACTGAGTTTATTAAGCTAAAACAGGGAGCCATGTCTATATGGGAGTATGAGCAGAGGTTCACTGAGTCGAGTGAATTCACTCATGAGATGGTGGAGTTAAAGCATAACAAAATAGATTTGTTTCTTGGTGGGCTAAATTATGAGATTCGATTTATGGTTTCCACTCTTCCTCACACTAGCTATGCTTTTATATTCGAGAGTGCGATGGAGGTGGAAGAAACCATTTTAGCCAGACCTTTCAGAATAGTACTAATCCCACTACCATTACCACAATTTCCTGTGAGTAAGAGAATCCAAGAATTTGATTCTTTTAGGCAAATAAAAGGAAGAGAAGTGTAGCTGGAGTAGCTACATAGTCAGGGTTTGCGGGGGTGACATTTGTTAGTGCACCGATTCCACTTGTTTCTCAGGCTTCGGTAGCCAAACCACCTTTGCTACCATTTCGGTATGGAGGTAAGGGTAAGAGTAGGGCATAGTCATCACGAAATCGAATAGATCGGGGTAGTTTCCTCAGGCCAGTAGTTTCCCTAAGAGGGCTTCTACGATATGCTATCGATGTGGGCAGACGAGGCACATTTAGAGTGTTCTATACCACTACCCACATTGGTAGGCAATACAACACCACCAACACGAGGGCAGACTCATACAGTGGCCGAGGCTGATTCAGAGGCTAATCGGAGGCTCGAGGAAGGTATATTAAATATTTGTGGTCAAGATATGCATGTTTGAATTGATGTTGGTTCTATAGTTTCCTTTATTGCTGGTGCAATGGTTGATGAGATGAAACTGAAACCTGTTAGAGCCAGTACATTATTGATTTTGAGCATAGTAGTAAGTAAGAAGGTTTATCCTAACCTGATCTATGAGGGATGTGTAATCAAAATTAGGGAGAATGAACTCCAAATTGATCTAAAAGTAATGGAGTTTCTAGAGTTTGATGCATTACTAGGTTTGGATTGGTTATCCGTATACCATACCAGTACTAACTGTTTCCATAAGAGGGTAATCTTTTAGATCCCTAATCTTTCTGAAATTATAATCTATAAAGGCTATAATCCTTCACGACTTGCAACTCGTGAAAGGGAAGCTACTCATCGAGATTTATAAGTTATGGCGGGAGTTGTTATATTTGGAGAGCCTAGTCAAGAACTTAAGGTTGGTGAGATACCCGTGGTTTGTGAATTTCTAGTAGTCTTTCCATCTGACATGCCTGGACTTCCATCGCCATGTGTCATTGACTTTATCGTAGATCTTATTCCTAGTACCAAACCTATATCTATTCCTCCGTACCATATGACACAGAAGGAATTACGTGAGTTGCAGACTCAGTTTAAGGAGTTGTTACAGAAGGGGTTTATCCATCTTTGTATGTCACCGTTGGGAGCACCGGTTTTTTTGTGAAGAAAAAGGACATAACCTTACGTATGTGCATTGATTATAGACAGCTTAACTGGATTACTATCATGAATAAATACCCATTGCCCAAGATTAATGATTTATTTGATCAGTTGAAATGTGTTGGATATTTCTCAAAGATTGGTCTGGTTATCATCAATTAAGGATCAGGGATGAGGATATCTCGAAGACATCTTTCAGTACTCGTTATGGGCACTTTGAGTTTATAGTGATGTCGTTTGGGCTCACTAATGCTCCTGCTATATTCATGGACTTGATCATAAGGTGTTTAAACCCTATTTTGACCAGTTTATCATCGTGTTTATCGATTATATTTTGATCTATTCGAAGATACAGGAAAAACATCCGTACCCCTTAGAGTTACATTGCAGACTCTGAAGGATAATCGACTATATGCCAAGTTTACTAAGTGCAAATTTTGGTTTTTAGAGGTCAAATCTTTTAGAGATGTGGTTAATGCTGAGGGTATATATGCTGATCCAGTGAAGGTTGAGGCAATCATGGATTGGTTTACTTCTACCATAGTGTCAAAAGTTCGGAGTTTTCTGGGGTTAGCGGGTGATAAGTTGGTTTTTATATATATTTAGTAGTTTATTTTAGTATATTTAATTATGCAAAGTATCTAAAATATATATTTAATTATGTTTTTTGGTCATTTTAAGGTGAAACGGTGTGCGCGGTTGAATTCGTGGCGGGAAAATATTCAAAATGAAGTATTTACTTGCAGGGTGATCGGATGCCGGACAGTTTGCCTCGAGTTATGGGTTGCGCGGTCAGTAGAATAGGAGACAACATACCAAGTAATGCCAGCCACGTGGTACGTTTTCATTGGACACCAGCACAACAGCACGTCACTCATTGGCTCTCCACCAATAGTCTGACGCCACGTTAGCGGTCTCCATTTTCGCCACCAATCGACGATGCCACGTCAGCGAGCACAAAAGCACAACGTTTCACTCACTTCAGCTGCTCATCGATTTGCCTCGGGATGCGCATCCGCACAAGCTCCCACATCTTCGTCGAATTGTGTGCACGATTCTTCAGCCCCTCTTGTGCTGCCACGTGGCGCTCACTCACCACACCAGCGCATCATCACAACAACTCTCGTCCAATCAGAAGGCGACACGTCAGCGCGACAGCAGAAAAAACAGCCAATAGGCTGCGAACACGTGGCAAACACCAACTTTTGAGCCAAAAATAGCCCTATGATGCTCCTTGGCGCACGAGTCACCTCCCCAACCCCTAAAATTAGTTTCTCTCACCTCCCTAGACTAATTTTTAGTAGTTTTATATATTAGGAACTTAGGTTTTATTATTTTAAGGACCGATTATTATTTTCTTATCGACTTTCTTCGACGATGATGTTCGGCTAATCAACTCCTTGCCTAAGTCGAAAGGGAAACAAGTTGGGATAATGGATTCATAACATATTATGTGAGATCTTTTATTTTATTATTTAATTTGATTTAATTTCTCCTATTTCATTGTTATTGCTTTTAAAGTATATGGTTTAGATCTAGGGTATGTATGTGGCCAATGCATGCTTTTAGGTGGACAATCTACAGTTATTTGGACCATTAATATCCGTGTAATTGTGCTTTTGTACCAATAAAGTGACAAACACTCACCTGTTTGCCGTCAAACCCTTTCGGTTCTTGAGTGTGCAACAATTGAATCTAGGTTAAATCGGGAGCGGATGCGATCCGGTTATTTAGGATTTGTGTTCCCACATACCCAAATTACAGCGGTTAGTGTGTTAAACCCGATTGGCCGATGTCTAGGGTTATACATTATTAGGGAAGTAGTTAGTGGCGGAGGTCCTGACTATCCGGATTAGGGGAACGAGGAATTTCTGGCGGATGTCGATTTTCTATAGCTAATCTAGGAGAAATTGAATTAATAACTTTTTGGGAAAGATTGAAGACCATGATTGCCATTGAATCTTGATCCTGATTTGTGGAACTGTAGACTTAGGTGTTACTTAGGTTTTAATTAATTGTTTTCAAAATTAGTTTAGTTATTTTATTTCTTTAGTTTAGTTAAATTAGTTAGTTAAATTAATATTTATTTTAAAACCCCCGATTTTCCTTTTCTATTGTTTTTAACCTAAGAAAGACTACCAATCTCTGTGGGATCGACCCTTTGCCACTATTCTACAAAATAGTTGGTTTAAGAAACTTTACTTTATTGACGTGTTTGGCGTGCGTCAATATTTTGCGCCGTTGTCAGGGATTTGTATTTTTCTTTCTTTGGTTTTATTTTTTATTTTTTTATTTTTTACTTTTTTATTTTTATTTTGCATATCTAGTCCCTTGCTCTTAACATGTATGCAGGCAACCACGCGATGGACTCCTCCTACCCCCATAATTATGGTCGATTTGAAGAGTCACATTATTATAATGTGAATGGGGTAGGTATGTCAAATAATGAATATCAATTTTTTAACATGCATTCTTTTGTGCAACAGGTCGAGGTTTGCGAAATTTGTGGAGATTATTCTCATTCCGCAAATAATTGTCCCTGTTATCCACACGTATGAGAATTATCACTATTCTAGCTATGCATCGCGACAACCCGACTTCTTGGGGCTCATGTCACACCCACAGATTCCTCAACATGAAGGAAATCAACAATTTCATCAAAAACACCTCATTGGAAGACATAGTGAAGCAATTGATAGATAATCAACAAAAGATTAATCGAATTCTTGGAGAGATTCGACAAATTGATTTTGATATTCCAGGCTTGAAGGACTTGGAAACTAAATTAACTCAATATAATGCCAGGCTTCAGAATATGACTGATGAGGAAGAGTTGTGTAGTACACAACCAATTTTTAACCCAGATGAGGATGTGAGTGTTGATACGTTGAAGAATTTTGAGGTGAATGAGGTTACAAAGATGGAAGACTATTTGAGAGAACCATTGGAAGAACGTGAAGTCTTTCAAATTGAGCCAGAGATTGTCATTACACTAAATGAGGGGGAAAATGAGATGAAAATTGATGTCATTTCAGACAAACCGGAGAAGCCGCAAATAAAAAGCGAGGAAGATCAACCTCTGGTGTTGGTGCAACCACCCACCCTCCCATGCACATTTGGTACACCTTATAAGGGGGTGAAAGTAAAGGAGCATTCGCAGATCTTCTACACTGCCGGAACCTTTATGTTGGACGATCCTGATGCGATAGATTCTTTCGTGTTGGAAGTCCCGAATGAGCTCCTAAATCTGAAAGAGGGCGTGCATGCTTCATTGCCCAAATACGTAGACGCGCCATTCGTTGTTGACATCTCTAAATGAGAGGGCATCACGTGATCAATCACGCCAAGTCTAGCCAAAGACTTAAAAGAAAGGCGGCTCGTTGGGAGGCAGCCCAGCTTCATTTTTATTTTATTTTATTTATTTCTTGCATTTATTTTATTTTTAGTTCAGTTTTAGTTTTTTTTTTCACAGGTGATATGTTACGTTTGACGTTCATTGGAGGATTGGAGCACCGATTTTTGTAGGTTTGACTTTGGATTATATATATTTAAGCACACTTTGAGCATTGTTTTTTTCAAAATTAACATGTTTATAGGATTTTAGGTGTTTTGAGACTTGGTTGAGACATATCCAACTTAAGTCGCTGCATTAGTGGCGGGTTTTTTGAGTAGACCCAAAACCCTAGACTTCATTCCATCATCTTGTTGATTTCACATTTAGTTGAAAGACTTCGGGCTCGCAAGATGTGATTGGAATCTTTTCAGTTAACTCCTATGTTTACTAGTTCTTGCTCTTGTTATGATTGTTCTTTTATAGTTTCCTTAGTCACCCACACATGAGAGATTTTATGCGTTCACTGGTTTTTAGAGACTTTTTGTTATTCATGCATTTGTATCATCTTCTTATCCATGTTTTTCTTCACCACCGTTATTTTCTTTTTTGTTGGATGGACCTCTTGACTTGTTTTGAACCTTGATGACAAGGTTAAGAATAAGTTTGGGGTTATTTTAGGGATGATGGATTGATTTGGATGTATTTTTTGCGAAAGACCGCATATGAGATTTTTTTTTATGCGGTTATATGCGATTGATGGACGATAATGGTGATGTTTTATGTCATTTCTTCCATTTCTTTCATTTCTTGTCCATTCATATTTCTTTCTCATTTCATTAGGATTTGATACACTTTCATGTACATATATGTATTTAGTATATATATATTTTTTATTTTTTATTAGTTATTTAGAGTCACCCGAAACTTTGTTCATGCCCTTGGTTGTGGATGAGTACATTACAGTTGCCTTTTTCGACTTGAAACTTAAGGAAAATTAAGAGAAACACTCAATCGAGTTCGTAGCTCAGCATCTTTATGATTTCATGATTAGGGACTTAGATGATGGTTGGATTTTGTGCTAGATAACGAAAATGAGTAGACGGTTAGATTTGTACAAGTGGTATTATTTTAACCCACATTGAGGGATTTGCTTGATTATAGTGAAAGTGAGAAGTACTAACAGGAGTTTTCTTAGTGTAGAGTGTCCTAATGTTTCCATAGGAAATGGAGCAGGGAAACTTGTGGTGGGAAAAAGTGAGAAAACCGGTCCACAAGAAATGAAGCAGAGATCGTATTAATTGAAAAAAAACAAAATTGGAGAAGAAAAAAATGTGAAAAAATAGAAAATAATATAAATTGAATAAAGGCGGAAGTTGTAAAACTCCTCAAATAAAAGATTTAGTTCGAGTGCTTTCACTATATTAAGTGAGAATTTTAAACTTGTGTGCTTTAATGTATAGACCAAGAAAACTCGTGCGTAGTTGACGACCTTTGTTTTGACTGAGTATTTGTCTTGAAAGTGGGATCTTAATTGTGTTTGGGTTGCGAGTCTTGACATATCATAACTCTTAAATTTTCTGAGTTGCTTGTTAATTTGGTGACTATGCAAATCAAAGGGACTCCATGAATTTTGAATCGGGTGTAGGTATAGGTATAGGAATAGTCTAGTTTAGTTCGTGTTGTCATTTACACCTTTGCTCAAGACGTGCAAAGTCTTAAGTTTGGGGGTATTCGATAAGTTGGTTTTTATATATATTTGGTAGTTTATTTTAGTATATTTAGTTATACTTTTTGGTCATTTTTAGGTTAAACGGAGTGCGCGGTTGAATTCGTGGCAGAAATATATTCAAAATGGAGTATTTACTTGCAGTGATCGGGTGCCGGACAGTTTGCCTCGAGTTACGCGTTGCGTCGTCGGTAGAATAGGAGACAACAGACCAAGTAATGCCAGCCACGTGGTACGTTTTCATTGGACACTAGCACAACAGCACATCACTCATTGGCTCTCCACCAATAGCCAGACGCCACGTCAGCGGTCTCCATTCTCGCCACCAATCAGACGACGCCACGTCAGCGAGCATAAAAGCACAGCGTTTCACTCACTTTAGTTGCTCATCGATTTGCCTCGGGCTGCGCGTCCGCACAAGCTCCCACATCTTCACCGAGTTGTGTGCGCGATTCTTCAGCGCCTCTTGTGCAGCCACGTGGCGCTCACTCACCACACCAGCGCGTCATCACAACAACTCTCGTCCAATCAGAAGGCGAAACGTCAGCGTGACAGCAGGAAAACAACCAATAGGTTGCGGACACCAGTTTTTGAGCCAAAAACAGCCCTATGATGCTCCTTGGCGCACGAGTCACCTCCCCAACCCTTAAAATTAGTTTCTCTCACCTCCCAAGACCAATTTTTAGTAGTTTTATATATTAGGAACTTATGTTTTATTATTTTCAGGACCGACTATTATTTTCTTATTGACTTTCTTCGACGACGATGTTCGGCTAATCAACTCTTTGCCTAAGTCGAAGGGGAAACAAGTCGGGATCATGGGTTCATGACATATTATGTGAGATCTTTTATTTTATTATTTAATTTGATTTAATTTCTCCTATTTCATTGTTGTTGCTTTTAAAGTTTATGGTTTAGATCTAGGGTATGTATATGGTCAGTGCATGTTTGTAGGTGGACAATCTACAGTTATTTGGACCATTAATATCCGTGTAATTGTGCTTTTGGACCAATAAAGTGACAAACACTCACCCGTTTACCGTCAAACCCTTTCGGTTCTTGAGTGTGCAATAATTGAATCTAGGTTAAATCGGGAGCGGATGCGATCCGGTTATTTAGGATTAGTGTTCCCACATACCCAAATTACAGCGGTTAGTGTGTTAAACTCGATTGGCGGATGTCCGGGGTTATACATTAATTAGGGAAGTAGTTAGTGGCGGACGTCATGGCTATCGAGATTAGGAGAACGATGAATTTCTGGCGGATGTCGATTTTCTATAGCTAATATAGGAGAAATTGAATTAATAACTTTTTGGGAAATATTGAAGACCATGATTTCCATTGAATCTTGATCCTGATTTGTGGAACTGTAGACTTAGGTGTTACTTAGGTATTAATTAATTATTTTCAAAATTAGTTTAGTTATTTTATTTATTTAGTTTAGTTAAATTAGTTAGTTAAATTAATATTTATTTTAAAACCCCCGATTTTCCTTTTTTGTTGTTTTTAACCGGGTTATTACAAAAGATTCGTTGATGGGTTCTCACGTATTGCTCTGCCAATGACTCGACTAACACAAAAGATGTTGACTTTATTTGGTCTGATGAGTGCAAGGCTGCCTTCAAAGATTTGAAGGATATTTTGACTACGACGCTTGTTCTTACATTACCTGAATTGGGGAAAGTGCTAATGATTTATATAGATGCTTATCATTCAAGTTTGGACTATGTGCTAATGCAGGAAGGCAGGGTTGTAGCTTATGCTCTAAGGCAACTCAAGGTTTATGAAAGAAATTATCCAATTCATAATATTGAGCTAGCTACAGTTATTTTTACCTTGAAGATTTGGAGGCACTACTTATACGGTGAGAATTATTTTTAGATCATAAGAGTATGAAATACTTATTTACTCAGAGTGAATTGAATATGAGGCAGTGTAAATGGCTTGAGTTCCTCAAGGATTATGATTTCATTTTGGAGTACCATCCAAGGAAAGCAAATGTGGTTGCTGATGCCTTGAGAAGGAGAAGAATAGGTATAGAGAACGTAGCTACTATCATAACTTCTCAGTTTAGATTTCTTGAGGAAGCTTCAGTGATAATGACTCGTGAAAGTCCAACCCGCACATCATCAACTGAGAGAGCTAGTTTTAGAGCTATTAATCTGCTTTTTGTGATCAGATTCGGGCTGAATCGGAGATGATTCAGCTGGTGATTGATTGTCAAAAAGCTGATCAGGATTATATAGCATGTCAAAGGTTAACGACTAGTGTAGATCATCCTGATTGTTCAGTTTCTGATGATGGTGCGTTACGGTTCAGGGATAGATTATGGATTCCAGCTCATGATTAGTTTAGGCAGGACTTGCTACGAGAATCTCATAGATCTTTTTACTCTATTCATCTAGGTAACTTTAAAATGTATCACGATATGAAGCGTGTTTATTGGTGATCTGGGATGAAGACTGATATTGCTGAGTTTGTAAAGACATGTGAGATATATCAGCAAGTTAAGATTGAGCATAGGAAACCTGGAAGGTTATTGCATCCGTTTCCTATTCCTGAGTGGAAAAGGGAACATATATCGATGGATTTTGTTTTCGATCTTCCTCTGAGTTAGAGTAGGCACAATATGACATGGGTTGTAGTTGACAGGTATATGAAGTCTGCGCATTTCTTGCCAATTTCCATGTGAGATCATTTTGACCGATTATGCGAGGTATATTTACGTGAGGTGTTGAGATTTCATGGAGTTCCATTATCGATTACTTTGGATAGAGATCCAAGATTCACGTCCAGACTGTGGAGTGAATTGCAGAGACAGCTGGGAACGTTTCTTAACCTCAATACGATAAACCATCTACAGACTGACGGATAGACTGAGCGGTTGATATTGGTGTTAGAGGATATGTTTTGAGCTTGTGTTTTGGAGTTTGGTGGTAACTGAGAGAAATACATTCCTCTGTGTGAATTCTCTTATAATAATAGCTATCAAGCTAGCATTGAAATGGCTTCTTTTTGAAGCTTTGTATGGTCGGCCTTGTCGTTCACCTATGTGTTGGGCAGAGGTTAAAGATATAATTTTATTGGGGCCGAAGTTGATTCAGGACTACACAGAGATAATTTAACAGTTTTGCCAATGTTTGACTACATCACTGTTAAGACAGAAGAGATACGCCGATAAACATCATAGGTTTTTTGAGTTTTCAAAGGACGATTACGTTCTGTTGAAAGTCTCACCTGTGAAAGGATTACATAGATTTGGGTTGCAAGGTAAGCTTGCTCCAAGGTATATTAGACCGTTCATAGTGCAGGAAAGGATTTGTCCTGTTGCTTACATGTTAGAGTTAACTCCTCAGCTAACCGGAGTTCATAATGTCTTACATGTGTCTGCTCTTCGCAAAACACAAACTTAGTTTACTCTAAGGATTGATGGAATGAATTTGATCATCAGGAAGACTTATCTTATGACGAGTATTCGATTCAGATACTTGATCGTAAGATTTAGAGGCTGAGAACCAAAGAGATTCCTTTGGTTAAAGTGAAATTGCAGTTCACGGAGATGATGAACTAACCTAAGAGCGGAAGTCTTATATGAAGGAGCCGTTTCCATTTCTCTTCGAAAGTACATGTAATTTTAAGTTTACTTTAATTTTGAGGACAAAATTACTTTAAATTGGCAAGACTGTAACAACATGTTACCTTAAGCTGGTAATTAGTGGTAATCCAAGTCTAAATTAACTTGAGTTAGGATCACGGTTAATTTCGATGTACCTAGATTAGCGAGTGCGTTGATTTGTATGATGATTTGTGTTTATTTGTAGTGTTTGTGAATTTTATAGGTTGTTGTATAATAGATAACTTATATAAAAGTCTATAATTGGAACATACATAAATAAACAATAAATAGCCGGTACACTGGGGTCATGAAATGAATGTGCACATCTAAGAATTCTCGTAGGCATGTCCGGTGAATTTATTGACGAGAAAATACATGAGATATATATATTTATGTATATTTGATATGTAAATATATATAGTAAAAATTATAAGTTGGTTTGAATTATATGGATCGTCGGATCGCCTCAAGATGGGCGTAAGTGTTGATGGTGTCAAGCATGTGTGTCACTTGGGTGTCATCTTAGCACATCAATCTTTCGATTAGTCTTAAGATAGCGCGATCCGTATCTCGAGAAAAATCCATGTATTTAAACTAAAACCTCATGTTTGTCTTCATAATTCGATCGATTGAAAGTGTGAGAGAGCAAGTGAGGGTTTAGTGTCTGATTTTTGGGAATCAATCAAAGAGTTGTTTCAACGTGAATTGATGATCTTGAAAAACTAGAAATCCATATATCATCATTGTGGTTAGTTTGGTTTTGGTATTTTTGAAGTTCAATTTGATAGTGGATGATGTTTTCTTTGTAAATTGTTGTTGTTGTTGACTGAAAATGGATTGTTGTCTCACTAGAGGTCCTCCCTTATGAATTTTGGGAGTGTTTATAATTATTGTGTGAATTTGTGGATCGAACAGTGGTTGCTGCCTTGTTTACTATCGAAATAGTACAGGGTGGAGCGTGCTCCATCTAGCAAAGGAGCGCGCTCCGTTCATCAGTAGTGATGAACTCAGCTGATGGAGCGTACTACACCAATTGAGGAAGTGCGTTCCCATCCCAGAAAACAACAATCTTGCTATAATTTGATTAGAATTTCTTGAGGACTAAGAAAGGACTATGTACACTGTGATGGTTTTAATAGGTGTCTAATAGGTGTTGGATCCCCGGGAAAGCGTGAGTGACCCGAAAAGTTAGGGAATTTGGATACGAAACCTAAATAAATGAAAGTATGGAATCGCTTATTTATCAATGTTGTCTGGCTATCTTAGTATATGTAGTTCATCTAGTTTATAGACTTAAGGAGGGACTATGTACACTATGATGGTTTTAATAAACGAAAAATGTTGTTTAATGTGATTCACGAGAGTAAGTTCCTGAAACTGATGCCAGGTTATATAGGAGTGAGGTTGCCTTCTCGGCCTATATGTAACTTCCTACTCAGTTATATAGGTTGCTCGAATTACATTCTCAACAGAGAATTTTGGATATAACCTTTAGACATTAATAGATTGACTAGACATCACATTGGCCAATGTGTTGGTCTAGCAATCGTGTTAATGATGTTGGTGGGTAATCGATTCTTGTTTTATAAATAAAATGGGAATCACTGTGTAATAGTCATTGACATACGTAATTGCATCTATTATTTATTAGATTATATGCTTTCCATATACTTGTTAGTTAACATTGGTGCATATTGTTATTGCATAATGTTCTTAATTATTATATGGAACATTAATGGCTTTGTGAATCCTTACTTCCTGAGCAAGTTAGAACGATCACCCCAAATTTAATATTTCAGGTTCACAACCTAGCCCTTCAGCGAAGGTAAAAGAGAATATTTAGGAGTTATGTTATCTTCTCTTGATGTAATGAGCCTTCCTGTATATTTATACATTGTTTGATTTACTTTGTTGTATATAATAGGGTTATGAGGTTTATAAACGAGGTTTTAGGTTTTAGTAAACTCTGTATTTCTGTATATTGTTAACTATCGAAAAAAATTTAATTTTCCGCTGCGTATATTCTATATTGTTTATTTGATATCGATATACAAGTTGAGTTTATCAGGTTCAGATGGAGAGGCTGCTGACTCTAGTTAAGTTAGGTTTGGTTGATGGGGCTTTATTAGGGTTTCAAGCCAAATATCGCCCTAATCAGGATATGGGATGCTACATAATTTTTATTAGCTTTTATTTTCGATTTTGCGAGTGAGAGTTGTCTCGAGATACGAGTGTGGAACGGGTAATTGGATAGGTCGGTATAGGCGTGAAACTTGAGTTCTAATTAAATTCATTAGAATGCCTAAGTTATGAGAAATAGATTAATTAACTAAGTGAAATAGCCTAAGTTCATAAACTAACCTAACCTAAGTAAATAAATTGATAATAAAGACTAAAATTAATTAATTATGGTTAAACTATAAATTTGAAGTATTTTAGTCTGTAATGGTCTCACCCAATTTAACTCAATTGCTAAAGTAGAAGATGTTGGCTAAGCCTATGAAATTAAGAAAAGGGCGTAATAAATATTTTATATATTAAAATTTAGAAGAATTTATAATTAGAGTTTATGAGGTGTCACACATTTGTGGAGTAGTAAAAGATAACAAAGCAAGAATTTTTGGATTCTACAATTGCTTGGAAAAATCATGTGGTGGTGAAAAGCTTAGGTCGTGCGTCTTAAAGTATGTATCATGAGTGTCACTTTTACTACAAGAGAGACTTAAATTAAGTAAAAAAGAGAGTCTCCATCTCTTTCTTGTTGATCATAATCAAGTGAGAATAGTGAGTGTGGAGAGTAGCAGAGAAAAAAGAGAAACCATAAATATTTGAGAGAATATTCTTGAGAGTTTTAGAGTAGGTTTGATATATCGGCATACGGGGGACATAGATTCACCAATTTGGAGCAAGTCAGAGCAAGATTTGGTGGAGATTTGGGATTTAAGAGAAGCTTTAGGTGATTCATCAACCCCGACTTCACTAATTTTGATTTTATGGGGGTTTTTGGTGTTCATTCTCTATTTAGTCTCTCTTTTATGATGATTCTGGTAAAATTAGCTACTTGAAATCATGTTGTTGTTAAATGTTATTTGGGGTGCTATGTCCCAATTTGTAGGCATTTGAAATTAGTTTAATAGGTAGATTTTATGGAGGAATCATTGCATTTGAAGTCTTTTTGGTGGTGGAACAACTCCACGTAGAAGATATGAAGTAATTTTGTAAGTTTCTACCTTAATCACTTTAATTGTGTGGAAGATCAAGAAATTATGTCATTGTTGGGTAGTTTAAGTTATGGATTTACATTGGATCTCATGTATGCTAAATATCTATAGTCACCATGACTTGTATAGTTCAATCCTCTAAATGCATGAAACTCTCTTATTAATGGTGGATGCTTTGATGTAGAACATTTGACACTAAATGTATATATAGTTGCCATTGTTTGAGTTATTTATGAATCAAATGAAAAAGTCCTTTACACAAGTTCTTTTGGTATTGAATGAGATCTTAGTAACATTATAATAAAAGTTGGAGTTAAGGCTCCTAAGAACTAAACACACTAATAGTTAATGTGGTCATATGTCAAGAAATAAGTATAGTTAATATTTAAATTTTAGGGAATTCATTTGGAACTTAGATTTTAAGTTATTTTGAGACAAATTAATCAATTTCGGTTAGAAATAAGTTTCTTTGATGATATACATGTGTGCATAATGGTTTGGTAACTTTAAATTAAATTAGTTTATACTCATTTTAAAATAAGTTTAATGGAGATAACTTAATTCATATCATTTTCATTGAAAATATATTATCCTATAAAAAGAAACTTAAGTGATAAGAGATTTGTTTGAGAACCTAATTGAGTTACTTGTCATGTGTGAGTGAGATAAGAAACCCGTCTTGGTTTATATGTTAAAATTTGTTCAAGAATGTCACCATTATGTGTCATCACGTGTCCCAACACTAATGGAACACACATGTACTACTTGTTAGATTGAACAAAAGAGTTGGCGTGCTACACAGATTTGAGAACCTCAGTTGAGGCGAGGGATCAACGAATTGTTTTGTAAATAAACCAATAGAAGCATAATCAGTAGTTGTCTTCTATTTCTTGAATTTAATTTCTTTAATTATGTCTATTTATGGATTTTCACTCATTGTTAGAGTGTCTGAGGGCTAAGTGAGTCAGGAAATTAATTTTCTGGGTATGACGATCGACTCACAATCGGAACCATTCCCTGGGTTACTGGATTTGGGTTGTGGACGGGAGGTGAGGTATTCGGGGCACCGTTGATACCCCTAAGATCATGAAAAATTTTGAATCTGCAGGCGCTGCCGCAATTCTAGGAAGTCGAGCTTGTGGCTGTATAGTCGCAACTCGATGGATTTTAGACCACTTGACTTCTCTCTTTTGTTTACATAACATTCTTCTTTCACTGCTTTTACTTATAGTGCACTTACTTTATTTCCTGTTCTTTTATATTCTCGCATGATTTATCAACTATTTATTTAAATTCTTGAAGTAGTGTAAGACTCCTCTGGATTTACTCACTGGAATTGTCTCCTTTTGCAGTGAAAATTGCAAGCCATTCGTCTAGTAAGGGAAAAAAGCTAGTGATTGGCGACTACCTCTAAGGATTCTCGGAGCAGCTCATACTTTTGCGATACAGTAGTTTTTTGTATTTGATTTATATATTTTGATATTTTGTAGATTTTGGGATATTGGGGTTAAGCGACACTTTGATACATGTATATGCTCACTTTTGACACCGTATTTATACATGGTATACATTACAGGGTTCCACACATAGGTTGTCTCATTTTACATGTTTTAGGGTTATTTAAATTGCTTCGTTTATTTTATTTCCACTGCTTACTAATTTAAATCTTACAAAACTAATAACACAATATTAAAACATCAAACTAACGATAAAATGGTATAAGAAGGCTAACTAGGCTTGCTTAGACCTTGGGGGGTTGATCAGGGGTCCATGTAGGTCTAGGCCAAGTGGGGTTCAGTTTGTAGGAATTAGGTTCGTCATAGTTGATTCAGGTGTCGGAGGACATGCTCAGGGCTTGTGTACTAGAATTTGAAGGGTCATAGGAAGAATATGTACCTTTATGTTCTCTTACCGTAACGTTATCAGTCAAGTATCAAAATGGCTCCATTTGAGGCTTTGTATGGGAGACTTTGTCGTTTTCCAGCTTGTTGGGTCGAATTGGAGGATTTAGCGGAGTTGGGGCCACAAATGGTTTGAGATCACATTGAGGTTGTGCAGCAGATTCACCTAAGATTGAAAACGGTTTAGGAATAAGTTATTATGATATCTATCACCGAGTTGTGGAATATAGCAAAGGAGATTGAGTTTATTTGAAAGTCTCCCCTTGCAAAGGCCATCACAGATTTGGACTAAAAAGAAAGCTCTCTCCCTGGTTTATAGGACCGTTTGAGATTGTGAAACAGATTGAAAAGGTTGCCTATATACTTGCATTATCGCCTCAGTTAGTCGAAGTTCATAATGTATTTAACGTATCTATGCTCAGGCATAAGGAACCTGATTCACATCACATAATAGAATGGAATCAGTTTGGTTTTGCAAGGTGATGTGTCATACGAAGAGCAACCTATATTGATTGCGGATAGGAAGATCCAGAAGCTTTGAAACAAAGAAATTCCACTTGTTTTGGTTAAACGACAATTTCATGGTGATTCGGGGTTGACTTGGGAATGAGAGGCGTACATGAGAGAGCACTTTTCGAATCTCTTTTAGTCTAGGTGAATTTCAATTTCGATTTCAGTTGAGAAGATTGTCAAATCTCAAAGTTTTTAATTCAATAATTACGGATAATCGAGGATTAATGAATCCAAATTATGGTTTAGGCCGCGAGTTGGGAGCTTAGGATCGATGAAATGAGATTTATAGGTAAATTTACTTTTGTGCGTGTTTGCCTAGTGTTGTGTATTACATATTATTTTCTTTCGCGAAATTCAAGTTAATTGAGTGAATTCAAAATTCGCGAGATTTTATCTCGAGATACGTGTCGAAATAAGTTCCGTGAAAGTTAAAATCTTGACCCGAGCTACTGTTTCAAGTTTCACAAAAAATATTTGCAATTAAGTTTGAAAATTCAAAATTTGGACTTTAAATGGACTTAACGAGTTGACGTGGGTTCCATACCTCTAATTGCGTGCGAGATGGGTTGTTCGGGAGCTTTGGAGAAATTTGGCACATTCTCCAATTTTCGGAGAAATTGGGGTATTTTTCGGAGTTTAATTTGGATAAGAATTGAGGAGATAAACATGAAAATAATTAAAAACGGCTAAAAGACCAAAAAGGTTATTGGCTTTGTATTATAAAGGATTACAACGGAAGGGCAAAACGGACATTTTGCTGATTTCCCTTAAAAACGAAATCAATAGGGTCTTCTTCTTTGTTTCGTTCTTCTCTGTGCACTCCCCCTTCACTTTACTATCTTCATCTTCCTCATTATCTCACTGTGATTGCTCTCTTTTTTCTTTCTTCGGTGCGATTTCACACACACTCTCTCTCTCTCTCTCGTCACTGTCTTTGAGATCGATAGAGAAGACGAGCCGTGAGTTGGGTGTTGATGGCGGTTTGGAGGTGAGTTAATGGAAAACCAAATTTTCTTGATTTTAAGGGCCGTAAATCAAATAGGGGACTGGTTTTGAGTTGGTGAGGTGGTTGTAGTGTTGATGGAGAAAAGAGAGAGGAGAGTTTTGGATTAAAAAAAAAAAGTGGAAAAAAGAAGAAGAACCAGAGGCGTTGATAAGAAGAAAAATTGATTTAGGGAGAAAGATGAGGGGGAAGGAGGAGACGATGGGGGGGAGGAACCATGGATTCCCCTACCCAAACCCCAACTGGTGTAAAACCAGGAAAAACAAAAGGGAGGGGGGAGATCGAAACAGAGAAACCGATCTCCATAAGAGGGGAGGTTGGGGATGAACCCCGAACCGGATTTGGCTCAACCGAGCCAAACCGGACCCGGTTCAGGGATCAAACCCTCCCTTAATTAAAAAAATGGTTTGAAAAAAATGAATAAAAAACCCCTGAGAAATAGGGAAATTATGAAAAATGAGATTCTTGGATAAATTAATGAAAATTGGGGATTTTTATGAAAAAATTGAGGATTTTTGGGATTTTATCCAGGATTTATATCGAGATTTTGCGTCGTAGTGCATATTACGATACTCGAAAATGTCCAAAATTGTGAAAATTATTTTTAAGCCTAGTTTAGGTTAATTTTCAATTCTAGACCACAATTTGCAATCAAAATCGTGATGTGGACGTCCGAGGATTTGATTTGGAATGATTTCGGGGTTTTTGAGTTGAGACGAGACTAATTAAAATAAATAAATTGGAGAAAAATTATGGAACGATTGTGGAATCTTACCGGACTTGTAAATGAATTGTAGGACCGCAATTGGAATCCCATGTGGATTGTTTTCTGGACACGGAGCGGAAGAAGTGATGGTATCACGTTTGTAAGGTTAAGTAAATCCCACAGTAACCTTTACATTGTATGATCATAATTTCATATAAATTGCGTTGATCCTTGGTATTTCATTTTTGTTGTATATGCATACACGGGTAGGGAGGATAATGGCGATTCGAGTCTCCTTATAGTGTATACTATATCATGGTTAGAAGGGGAGAACACTATATTATGCTTGAAGGGTTGGAGTCACTGATATTTTGGATCACGAGGTTATCATGAGATAATGTTGAACTAGACCATACTCTCATAGTCTAGCGGAACGAGACTAATTTGGTTATCTTTTATGGGCATGAGTCCTTACTATTGTTTACTTACCACTTTCGGAGAACGTTATCTGATTGTGGTCAGATAACAAAAATATGATAGATTCACGGTTGTATTTAAATTCCTTGTATTATATTCTTTGTTAAATCTCTTGGATTATTATGCATTTGATTATTACAGGTGTATTGGATAGTGTGAGATTTATTTATATGACATTATCAAGTTTTATAATTGGGTAATGACAGGTTCGAGTGGCTACAAAAGAAAGGGGAAGTTATCAGATTTTTTGTAACTTTATATGTTTCCTTTTCTCTATGTATATATTGTTTTTGAATATTATATATTGTATAAATGAGTTTTTCGGTTCGTGTGCGATTATGATCAATTTGGAATTATTGTGATGGTTTTGGGATATATTGGAACATTGTGGAGCTAAGGTAATATTGGTTTAAAGATTTCAAAAATTTGAAATAGGTTAGAATGAATGTATATAGTTTTTGTTATTGGAATATATATTGTTATGGGTGGATTGTGAGTCCTTAAGCATTTCAACAAAATTGAGTAGGTTTTGTTGAAGATTTTTGAAAGCCGAGTTTTTCGGTGTAGGCTTAAAAATAGAGGAGGTGTTGTTGAATTTTTTTTATAGAATTTTGAGTATAAACAAATCAATTTGAATGAATTTAATTATGAACTTTGAGGTTTAAGATTTACTTTTAGAATCCGTTGCGGTTGATAAAGTTTTATATTTGATAATTATGACATATTAATTTTATTTATTTATTAATGGTGAGATTAAGGCTGCTAGATTATCAGTAGATTAAGGTAATATAGTCCGGTGAGATGCCCTAATTAGGTGGGGTCTGATATTTGGAATTAAGATACTGGTATATATGATTTAATCATAGTTTGTTAAATTGTTACTTCATGAGACTCGATATTATTATGATCGAACTTGGAAACGAATTCAGTATGAGCTGCCATTAACACTAGAAGCCAAAAACCATAATTTTTCTTTGATTCTCCTTGTTAATTCAAACTTTTGAGCCACCACTAATCCTTTCTTTTAATTGGTAGTGGTTCCAATAACATTTTTTACCTTTTTCTATTAAATAAATGTTGGATTTGTTCATATTTGATGAAATGATTAGGTTAATCCTTGTTGCGGCCATTAGATTCACTATCAGCAACATTCACTTCTCTACGACTGCATCCTTTTGAAAGATTGACTATATGTGAATTTGCGTTTATGCATGAGGTCGATATGTCTTGTCATTATATTTATTTCATAATTCTAAACTGAGCCCCGCCCGGCCTAGACTTACGTGGACCCCCGATCCCGTCTCGCTGAGTCACGCAAGCCTAGTCAGCCTTCCTTTATCATTTACCATTTATCAAGCAATTAAAGTTGAGTTAATCAATTAGTGAGTTATCATAGTTATAGCGGACGCAATTAAACCTCAAACTAACTGAAAAACTTCAAATACACAAGTTAAGACAACCTAGAGTGTAGAAACCCCGAATATGTATATCATCGTCAATAAACATTCAGATGAGAGTAAACGCAAGATATACATGCCCAAAATCTCGAAAAATCCCAACTCCCAGTGTTTCAAAACAAGTATATTTAATAATACGAAAAATCACCTATATCAGATAAGTGGAAATGACTACTCCAGTATCCTTAAATGATATCTCATAGCTTTGGAGCCTTCCCCTTGCTGGACTGTGGATCTGCACTCCGTCAAACACAAGAATGACGAGCCCTGGTAAGTAACGCCAAGTAGGACATATATACAGCATTTTGAAATAAATAAATTTGTTTAATTCATGCAAATAGAAAGAAAAGAACAAGGAACACATGAATATAAAAGACAATAAGTAATTCAATCAATAAGTGAAGGTCCGAAATACGAAAATCGAATAGCAAGGAGTCCCGACCAAGAGGTCGTTGAGTTGAGGCAAAAGCCCAGCAGACTCGGGTTTAGGACGAGACACAATCTACCAGCCCTAACCCTTGCGACTATGAGATATCCACAGACCCGGATAAGTGCTCCCAACATACACTCAATTGGGAGATATCAACGGCGTCCAGATAAGAGCTCATATCACAGATAAATACTAATCATGACTCACTTGCCAATGGACCACTCAACCAATGGAAATTTCAAAAGAAATGATGAACAAAGCAATAACAACAAATTAAAGCTCACGAAATAACTGTAAAATTCCTCACTGGTTTACTTACCTGTATCCAAGCTAATACGCACTTAAATCGGCTCTGACAAGCCTTCAAATCCGTACCCAATACCCGACACTAGTAAACTATGCCCCTGATAATCATTCGGTAAATGTATATTGTGTTAGAGCCTATTTGAGAAATTTTAGATTTTTAACTCCCAAAATTGATCAAATTAGGAAAATCTTAGTGGTGGCACACTTTTTGAGGAAATATTTTTGTTGGTGTAAAAACTTTTGACAACGTCAACAAGTGTTTTTCCAATTTCCTCAACCTTGCCTAATTTTTCCTAATTTTTCCTGAATTTTCTTGAACTTTCCTGATTTTTAATGGATTTTATGTTATTTATTTAATTTTTTTCCTATTTTTTTTTAATTTGAGGCCCTTTTAGGGCCCTTCCCTTTTTTCCTGAACCGGGCCCAGGGCCTTCCCCCCTTATTTTTCCTCCATTTCGGACGAAAAAGAGGAAATGCACAAAGGCATAAACGCCTCTGTGTTTCCTTTTCTTTTCTTTTTTCTTTTTTTTTCATCTTCTTCAACTTCAATGCACACAAATGAGGTGTACAATCAGACTCTAAACCCAACATTAACTCACCCAAAATCAACAACAACAAACATCAAATTCAAGAATTGGAAATGACCAAATTATTCAAATGATGTTAATGGAAATGGAGAGGTACCTAGCTTGATGTTCTTGCAAGTGTGATCACCACTACTTATCCACCCTCACTGGTTGCTCTTCTCTTTGCTCCAACACCCCAACAATCTCTCTTCTTTCTCTCCTCTTTCCTTGCCAAAACGTTGTGGTGAGTGAGAGTTATGAGTTTTATGTATTGGATAAAGATTGAACCATGACCACACATCTATTTATGCACACGTATCTCGAGGCATGTCTAAGGGACCACCTTCACTCAATTATTAACCAAGTCATGCACAAATGACTCACAAGTTAACTCCATTGACCTCTTGATTTGCCAATGCGCGTCTCGAGACACATCATGTGGCTATTTTAATTTTTCACTAATTATAGTCGCATTAATGTTTACATTTAATATGACCACATTAGCCACTTATTAAACCAACATAAATTCAACATTAGTCCGAAAAGAATTCACCTTACCCCATATGCTGCTACTTCGGTCCCACGTTGACACACGACTCGAGGTACGTCTCTGCTCATCTCGACACCGTTATGCCCCACGTGTACCTTACCCGTACATTACCAAATTTCATAAATTTAACTTGTTCAACCTTTGGTATAATAATTAATACAAGCATCAAACAAAAATAACATACCTCGGTGTCGACTCCCGAGGTTTGTACTTGTGTATCACGACAAGTGGGTCCCATGTACGACCTTGAAATGACACGTGACACGAGGTAGATTTTTAGGATCGTTACAGTCTTCCCAACTAATTAGAATTTCGTCCTCGAAATTGACAAATTATAAAGGAAAGACTTACTGAAATCCAGAAGAGATAAGGAAAGTACTCGCGTATGTACGACTCGAGCTCCCACGTAAGCTTCTCATTTTCGTGATGCTGCCATTTGACGAGGACTGATAGGATCTCTTTGTTCCTCAAAATCTTCACCTTACGGTCCAGAATCTGAATAGGCTGCTTGTCATAAGTAATGTCCTCCCTCAATTCTATCTGGCTCAAATCCACCGTCGGTCGTCTGCCCTCTCTCGACCTATCCAGTCAAAGCATAGAAACATGAAATACAGGGTGACACCCAGACAACTGAGATGGCAACTCCAACTCGTACGCAACCTTGCCTATTCGCTTCTTCACCCTGAACGGACCAATGAACCTCGGCGCAAGCTTTCCTTTAATCCCAAACCTCTTGTTACCCTTTATCAGAGAAAATTTCAGATACACATAATCTCCGACATCATATGCTAACTCGCCGTGATACATGTCATAATATTTTTTCTGCCTCTCTTGCGCACCTTTCAGTCTCAGTCTAATTAGTCGTATCTTCTCTGTGTGATCCACTACAATCTCAGGCCCAATTACTGCCACATCCTCGGGCTCCGCTCAGCAAGGTGAAGATCTGTACGGTCTACCGTAGGGTGCCTTAAACGGTGCTATACAAATACTGGCTCGATAACTGTTATTGTATGCGAACTCACATAAATGAAAATACTCTTCCTATGATCCACCGTACTCTAACACACACATCCTCAGCATATCCTCGAGAATCGAATCAGTCTCTCTGACTGTCCGTCAGTCTGTGGATGATAAGTTGTACTGAGATCCAAACGCGTACCAAACTGTGCCTGCATGCTCTGCCAAATCTGAGATCTAAACTTTGACCCTCTGTCAGACACAATCGATAATGGAACGCCATGTAATCGCATAATCTCCCGCTCGTACAAACTCGCCAACCTATCAACCCGATGTGTGGTAGATATCAGTAAAAAGTTCACAGACTTCGTCAATTTGTCCACTATCACCCAGATATTGTCATGTCCGCGCTGAGATCGAGGTAGCCCAGTGACGAAATCCATGACAATATGTTCCCACTTCTACTGAGGAATGAGAAGTGGCTGTAATAACCCACCGGGTCTCCGATGCTCAGCCTTAACTCGCCGGTATACCTCACACGCTCTAACATAATCATGAAACATTGTTCTTTATCCTCGACCACCAGAAAAGACGATGCACATTAGCTTACATCTTGGCCCGACCAGGATGAACCATAAAACGTGAGCGGTGAGCCTCATCAAGTATTTCATTACGTAACTCAGCCACTGATGGAATCCACAATCGACCTCTAAACCTCAGGCACGAGTCTGTCGAATGACTGCAATCTGAATGATTCGGACTCTGAGCAAACTCCAAGAATCTCTGGTGCTGCTCATCTGTCTGCTGACCCTCAAGTACCCTCTGAATCGATATTGTCTGAGTCCTCATCTGCCCACAAATCAACACTCTGGTACCGGTCGGAATATCAACAAAATACATAAACTTGACCGCCTTGAGTAAACCATACTCGTGTGTCATGTGGCAAGTAATATTCTCTGAGTCTTCCCCTCTGCGGCTCAACGCGTCTGCAACAACATTGGCCTTCCTCGGATGATACTCTAAAGAGAAATCATAATCATTGATGAACTCAAGCCAACGCCTCTGTCTCATATACAGATCCTTCTGAGTAAATATGTACTTCAAACTCTTGTGGTCAGTGAACAACACAAACTTCTCTCCATAGAGATAATGACGCCAAATCTTCAGTGCAAAAACCACTGCCGCTAGCTCTAAGTCATGTATCGGGTAGTTCTTCTCATGAATCTTCAGCTGTCGGGACGCGTAGGCAATTACTCTACCGTCCTGCATCAATACAATGGTCCATTGGGGGTAAATTCTAGTGAATATGAGGAGGAAACATCATTCAGCCTAAACCGACCTTAGAAGCATCGATGTTCACCTCAAAACCCTTTCTTGACTCAGGTAATACCAGAACTGGTGCGATAGTCAATCTTTCCTTGACAATCCTGAAGGCTTGTTCACAACTATCATTCCACTGAAAATTTATATCTTTCTTCGTCAATTGCGTCATTGGTGATGCAATTTTTGAGAAATCTTGAACAAAACGTTGGTAATAGCCTGCTTACCCCAAGAAACTGCGGATTTTTGTCACTGTCCACGGTGTAGGCCAATGTATCACAGCTCTGACCTTAGCGGGGTCCACTGACACTCCACTGGGTTTGACAATATGTCCAAGAAATCCGACCTCTGTAAGCCAAAACTCACACTTACTGAATTTTGCATCAGTCTGTGAGTCCTCAAAGTCTGCAAAATTATCCTGAGGTACTCCCCATGATCCTCACGAGTCTTAGAGTAGATAAGGATGTCTTTGATGAACACAATGACGAACCTATCCAATTAAATACTCCCTCAACAATCGATACATGAGATCCATGAACATCGTTGGGGCGTTAGTCAACCCAAAAGGCATGATTGTGAACTGGTAATGCACGTATCGAGTGCGAAATGCGGTCTTCTCTCTATCCTCTGCTCTAATCCTCAGCTGATGGTACCCAGATCTCAAATCAATCTTGGAGAACCACTATGCTCATGTCAGCTGGTTGAACAAATCATTAATGCGAGGAAGTGGATACTTGTTTTTCACTGTCGCCTTGTTGAGCTGTCTATAATCAATGCATAATCTCAGGCCGCCATCTTTCTTCTTAACAAACAAGACTGGCGCGCCCCAATGAGACATGCTCGGGTGGATGAATCCTAATTCCAACAACTCGTCAAGTTGTCCTCTCAGCTCCTCTAGCTCCTTCAGAGACATCCGGTACGGCGGAATATATATAGGTTTGGTCCACGAGACCAAACCAATGATGAGATCAATCTGCCTAGGCGGGGGTAATCCTGGTAGCTCTGCTGGAAAAACATCAGGAAACTTGCATACCACCGCTACCTCCTCAAACTTAATCACAACCCGTTCCGTCGTACCCAATACACTAGTGAACATCTCGACATCTACACTAGTGGCAACTCTATTTCTGGTAATAGGCAAACTAGTTGAAGTCCCCCTGAAACTAAACTCTGGATGCCCTAAAAGATGAAATGTGACTTTCTTACTGAAGCAATGGATATGTGCATGATAAGCAACCAACCAATCCATGCCCAGCAATGCATCAAACTCGAGGTATTCTAACACTCACAGGTTCGCTGGCATGATATAACCCTCTATTTCAATTGAACAATCAACACACAACAAGTTCGAGTAGATCTTGTTCCCAACAACTGTGCTAAGGATCAAGGGTCTCTTTAGTCTAGTAGGTTTCAAACCCAACTCATCAACCATACGACTCGAAATAAAAGAAACATTAGAACTTGAATCAAACATAACATGCATGAATCTACTGCAAATATAAATCGTACCCTCAATCAGATTACGGCTGGCAGTCGGATATGACACGACAACTGCGTGAACCTGCTCCCGAATCTGCTTCGGTTGCCCTCGGCCCAATCGTGGACACGCACTGATGAAATGACCTAACTGTCTACACTCCCAACAACCCCTCTAAGATCCTGATCCAGATGAACCACGCTGTCCCACTCCTTATTCATGTGCCTGACTAGGCCTCTGTCCCTGTCTCTGCACCTAACTGGAACTCTGACTCTGTCTATGGCCACTGCCTGTCCCATCAATCCTCTGATAATACTGATGTTGAGGACCTGACGGTGCTAGCTGCGGTGGTGTACTAGCGTAGCTCGCGCCTTTGGACCAGACCCATCGACACACAGCGCGATGCACTTGCAAAAGGCGGAAATGCAACAGATCACACGCTTTGAGCTCGATCTCTCTGCCTCAATAGTCAAAATCTTTTCCTCCTCCGATCACCTCCAGAACCTCTCACTGATTGTGACGATGCCGATGACGCAACCGATATTCCGGTGCGTGTGCTCCCAAAGCTCTCGATAGCCATAGCCCTCTCATAGGCCTCATGTAATGTGCTCAGAGCTGTCGTCACTAGAACAAAACCAATAGAGTCTACTAGACTGTGCATAAAGTAGTAAGCCTGGTTAGCGTTAGTGTCGAGTGCACTCCCAGCATGTAATGGTCCAAAATCGCTAACCATGTTTATGTCTTTAAAGTAGCTCAACGACCCGTACTGTGGGACCCACACCGTGATATGTCCGATTTTCGAGGCAAGGGCCGATGTACATTTTATATTTGTTGTGATGTATGCCTAGTGTATTGTATATGTGTAGACTATTAAGTTAATTTTCTACAGGTGTGTAGGTGTCGAGACGAGCGGGGACGTACCTCGAGTCGCGTGTCGACGTGGGATCGAGGTATCGGCATACTAGGGTAAGGTTAATTTATGTGAATAAAATGTGAATTTATTGGGTAATGAGTGGCTTTAATGTGGCCACATGTAGTTAAAGTATTAAAAGGCCTATAGTTAGGAAAATAAAACATTAGGCATTGGATGTGCATCGAGACACGCGTTAACCCATCGTGAGGCAAGGTGTCACTTTGTTGAGTCACTCATAAGTGACTTGGGGGACAAGTGGGACAATGTGCTCCATGTGATGAGCCTCGAGATACGTGTGCACACCAGGATCTAAGGCTAAGGTGTAAACTTACACTATATAAATAAGTCAACATGTTCATCTCTTTATCCTCACAAAAAAGAGAAAAAATGGAAAAAATCCAGAAAATTTGGGAAAAATTTCGAAAAACTATAATTCGACAAAATAAATAGAAAGTAATGAGTTTCTAGGAAAAATAAAATATTTGGAATTTCGGACGAGCATTTTACGGGGGTTTTACCTCGAAAAATGAGAAATGGGCGGATTGGCCTAAAATAAAATAAAAATTTAGAACTTTGTCTCGACTTCGATTTGGCCTAAATTGAGACATTATTGAATGTTAGGGCACTAAGGGGAGAACTCAGGTGTTTGGGCACACATTTCGAATTGTCGAGGGATAAGATAAACTAGGACAATCGTGTGAATTGTAAGTACAACTGTGAGAATTTTATATTTCATTTCATTCATCTTTGTTGATTTATTGGTCTCTTGGTAGGCATTACTACTTGAACTCGCTCATCATGTTGTTCTTGTATCTATTCATGAGTGAATATTGTGACATGATGCCATGTGAATTGTTTCATTGACTTTGATTCCTACACTTGATGTCATTCTTGAAAAGATTGATGAAAAGCATGCTAATGGAATAATTTGGGTATAATTGGACTTGTATTCGATTTCCTTTGGGCTTTGTAGCCTAATGTGTTTTGGATTCCTAGAACATTGGCATTATTTTTCTTTGAAAGTAAAGTAGGGATTATCTAGTGTCCATTGCACGAGAGATGCGAGGTTCACGGGGACATGGATCTACCGGGGTTCCGGCACTCACCACTTCTCTTGCGCGATACATGAGTTATGGGACTCGGGGTGGTCGGCAAGCATGAAATTGATGTTGTAAAGCGTAGAGAGCAGCTCCGCTATATTGTGTGAGATATGTTGAGCGCAACTCCATATAATAGTAGGAAAGGTTAGGTGATAGTTCTCACCGCCGACCGGACGTAGATCATCTCGACTTAGCCTGTATCTGTCTCTACATCTTTAACTATGGTATTTACTTGCATTACTTGTTTCAGCAATTTATTTCGCTACTTTATGATTTTAAATACCATTCGTTTATTTTGGAAATGCGGCATAGAATTCTCCAGTTAGTACTTAAATATCACTATACTCCCCGTTTGGTTTGTGACAGGGGTGTAGGTCCGTCGAGCAGCAACAAACGAGGGAAATAGAAGATCGACGAATTTCTCTGAACAGTTCGGCGAATCTCCTTACTCATTTTGTATGTCTCGACTTTTGTTGTATTATTATTGTTTATGTCATTTTGGTTGTACATTGGGTTGAGTGAATAGTTTCATATATATACGTGCATATAATGCTGTCTTTTCTTGGTTTTCCACACTTACAACTTTTGACTCATAATAGCTTCCACATGATCTTCATGAACAGGATAATATAGATCAATACATGGATTCAGAGAAATATAGGGACGAAAGGCTGACTAATACGTAATTAAGTCTTATGTGATTTGGATTTAGGCTTGATTACGGGATTAGGCCGGGCAGTGCCCTGTTTAGTAGGTGGGGCCATCACAGTTGGTATCAGAGCCAGATTTAGAGAACTATATGGCTTAAGGCAATATGATACCAAAACAATTGGTATCAGAGTCTAGGTTTAGAGACCACAATGCATAAAATACAAACCTTAGTTGTGGAAACCAGATAATCATTGCTTAGACACCATTAGTTGAGAAGTGAGTGATATGGAGATGGGGGATTTTTTATATGTACTTGTTAATTGCTATATGTATATATATACGTATGCACTATGTCACGTAGAAGCTGATTCGCGTTCGCTATCCATTGCAGACCTCGATGGCTGATACACACGGGGGAGGAGGTGCAGAGCCCAGTGGCAGTTCACCTCCTACTATAGCGAAGGATTTACAGCGACTATCTGATCGAGTGACAGCTCAGGGCCAGCAGTTGACTGATTTCATCGCTATGATGATCGCTTGTTTTGCTCCACCGGCATCGACATCAACTCCTACAACTACTTCACCGACTGTCCAGGCGCCAACACTTCCTACTGCAGCTTTAGCAGCGCCAATAGGCGTGACTGCACCAGTGATGGAGACAATTGAGGCAGTATTGTCTCATACGCCTGCATCTTCCAGCACTTCAAGTGGAAATTCAGTTGGTGAAGGACTTCATCAGACTCAAACCAGTTTATTTCGATGGAATCAGCGATTTTCAGAAGATTGAGAAATGGATCTTGTCGCATGAGAAGTTACATCGGGTGCTGAGGATTGAGGATAGACTTCGGGCAAAAATCTCATCATATACTATCGAGAGAGACGCTGACGTGTGGTGGCGTATGACAGTGGCCACTCACGGAGAGTTTGAGACATGGGATGCTTTCAAGTAGAAGTTTTATCAGCAGTATTTTCTGCCTTCAATCATTAAGCACTTGAGGAGAAAGTTCATGTATTTGAGACAGGGGCTAGAGGAGCCTGTGATGCAATACATGGATCGGTACGATTATCTGTGCCAGTTTGCTGGGGACTTGGTGAGAGATGAGTCCGAGGATGTATATCACTTCGATGATGGACTCAGACCCAATATTGGGTATTAAGTTGTTAGTTCAGGCGCGAGGACACTCACCGAGATCTCTGAGCGAGCCCTACCGCATGAGACATATTATTTGGGCAGAGTTGCTGATGACAGAGCACCGGGTCCAATTTTGTCTGTAGAGCAGGCCTTAGAGTATGAGAGGAGGAGAAAGAGGGGTAAGGGAGCAAAGGGATGGAACCGAGGATATCAGGGTTCGGGGACATCCAACACCCACTGGCTGTGCCTCCTGTATCATCCATTGCTCCAGCACAGAACATAGTGGGCAGACTTCCCTTGCCACCTCCCATCAGACCAGCCTTACCAGCTCATGTTGTTTGTGCACTTCTCGCCCCACAGGCTTCACGGTAGCAACCGCAGGGTGGCAGAGGTCGAGGCAGAGGCAGAGGCCGAGATACGAGACACAGATCGAAACAGGTGCAAAGACAGGGTTAGTATCAGGCACAGGGCCAGTCTCAGACTCAGGGTCGGCGCAGATAGTTGATATGCTACAGATGTGGACAGGTTGGACATATCGTGAGAGAGTGCCTGCATCCTGCAGCAGTGTACGCACAGCACGCCCTAGAGGAGGTTCATATGGTAGCCCATCCAGACGCCGATGCTACACGAGGTCTTATTGAGGGTACGGTTTCTATTTGCGATCGAGATTTATATGTTTTATTTGATTCTGGATCAACCGTATCTTTTATTGTTGGTCGCATGGTAGATATCCTAAGGTTGAAACCTGTTAGGCTTAGCGTACATTTGATCTTAAGTACTACCGGGATAGAGTTTACCCTCATAGTATTGTGGAGAAATGTCTCATCGAGATAACTGGAGTAGAGCTACCTGCTGATTTTAGAGTCATCGAATGTTTGGAGTTCGACGTGATTTTAGGAATGGACTGGTTAGCTGCATACCACGCTCATATCGACTGTTTCAGCAAGACAGTGATATTTGAGATCTCAGGGCGTCCGTTATTCACTTATAAAGGTAGTGCATTGAGGATTGTAGGAACGAGAGGTTGACCTGCGACTAGTGAGGAGATGGAAAAGTTGATTTCACTGTACACTGTACCCGAGAATCAGGGACCTAGGTTGGAAGATATACCGGTTGTTAGAGATTTTTCTGATGTTTTTCCAGAGGAGTTACATGGTTTACCGCCACCGCGAGAGATCGATTTCATTATCGAGTTGGTGCCAGGTACGAAACCGATTTTCATACCACCATACCGGATGGCACCACAAGTGCTAGAAGAGTTGAAGACTCAGCTTTAGGATTTGGTACAGAAGGGATTCATCACACCTTCTATGTCGCTAAGGGGAGCACCCGTCATTTTTGTGAAGAAAAAGGATGGTACGTTGAGACTTTGTATCGACTATCGACAGTTGAACAAAGTCGCAATTAGGAACAAATATCCACTCCCGATGATAGATGATTTATTTGATCAGCTGAGAGGAGCACAATTTTTCTCCAAGATAAACCTGCGATTAGGGTATCATCAGCTTAGGATCAGGGATGAGGATTGGTCCATTACAACTTTCAGCACCAGATATGGACATTTTCAGTTTACAGTCATGTCGTTTGGACTAACCAATGCTCCAACAGTGTTTATGGATCTGATTCATCATGTTTTCAGACCATTTCTTGACCATTTTGTGATAGTCTTCATCGATGATATACTGGTATACTCGAAGATGAGGGAGGATCACGAACAACACCTCAGAGAGACGTTGCAGACTTTGAGGGAGCACAGACTTTACGCCAAATTCAGTGAATGTGAATTTTGGTTGTCAGAGGTTAAATTTATGGGGCATATTGTCAGAGCAACAGGGATATCAGTGGATCCAGCTAAGATTCTTGCTATTATCAATTGGCCAGCACCGACTTTAATAACTGAAATCAGAAGTTTTCTGGGTATTATCGTCGATTCGTGAAGGATTTTTCAAAAATCACTTCACCGATTACTAAATTGACTCAAAAAGATGTGAGATTTCATTGGTTTGAGGATTGTGAAGAGGCATTCACTCAGTTGAAGAGGTTATTGACTAATGCGCTAGTATTAGTGTTACCAGAGGTTGGACGGGGATTCTCCGTCTATACTCATGCTTCTCATAGAGTTCTGGGATGTGTGTTGATGCATGGTATTGGTACAGTAGCATATGCATCCAGACATTTGAGGTACATGAGAAGAACTACCTGACGCATGACTTAGAGCTGGTAGCAGTAGTGTTTGCATTGAAGATATGAAGACACTATCTGTATGGATAGACGTTTACACTATTTACTGATCATAAGAGTTTGAAGTATCTCTTCACACAGAAAGATCTAAATATGAGGCAGCGCAGATGGTTAGGATTTCTGAAAGATTACGACTTTTCTTAGGAGTATCATCCGGGAAAAGTGAATGTAGCCGCTGATGCACTCAGTAGAATACCAATTGGAGATGCGGAGGTTCCTACTGAAACTCGAGTTGAGATTTACGCGCAGATGAGAGTACAGATCGTATCTACACATATAGTGGCAGAGGGTTAGAGGACCGACATGTTGTACTCCAAGTTTAGTGAGTTAGCGCAGAGCGCAGATTGTGTTGATTGGATGGAGACGTCTGACCAGTGTTTGCACTTTAGGGGCAGACTGTGGATTACTAGAGCTGGGAGAGGAGATTCTTTAGGAGTCACACTGTTCCTAATTCACTATTCATCGAGGCAGGACCAAGATGTATTACAACATGGAGATTCATTTTTTGTGGCCTGGGATGAAAGCGGATGTGTCAACGTTTATTAGGAACAGTGGGATCTGTCAGCAAGTGAAAGCTGAACATCGTAGACCTGGAGGATTGCTACAGCCTCTTCCTATCCCACGGTGGAAGTGGGAAGACATTGCTATGGATTTTGTGAGAGGATTGTCGAGAACCGCCCGGAGACATGATTCCATATGGGTTATTGTTGATAGATTGACAAAGTCTGCTCATTTTCTACCAGTGGCCGCACATTATACATTTGATCAGTTGAGTATACTGTTTGAGCGAGAAATTATTAGACTGAATGGGGTACCAGTGACTATTAGGTCAGACAGATATGCTACGTATACGTCCAAGATGTGGCGGAATATGCAGGAGCAGTATGGTACGAGCCTACAGTTTAGTACGGTTTTTCATCCTTAGGCTGACGGGCAGACTGAGAGATAGATACAGGTTCTCGAGGATATGTTACGGGCGTGCATCTTGGAGTTTGGCAGATCATGGGAAGAGTACCTACCATTATCTGAGTTTGCATATAACAACAATTATCAGGCCAGTATTGAGAAGGTGCCTTTTGAGGCTTTGTATGGCCGACCGTGTCGCTAGCCATCGTGTTGGGCTGAACCAGAGGAACGGGAGACCGTGGGGCCAGAGATTGTTGTCGATCACACAAAGAAGGTACGACTGATTCGGCAGAGACTCGAGGGAGCCCGGGATCGACAGAAGAAGGACAAATATCGCGGTGATCTCACGTACACTGAGGGATCCTTTGTATATTTAAAGGTTTCCCTTCAGAGTTTTGGAGTGAAAGGTAAACTTGCACCGAGATTTAGCGGACCTTTCTGAATTAAGAAATGGGTCGAAAAGACTGCGAATGAGCTTGAGATACCTCCACAGACGTCGGGAGTTCATTCGGTTTTTCATATATCCATTTTTTGATTAGCTGAGTCGAGAGCAGATGATCGTCCGACCGTAGATTTGAGCCATATAGACTTGACTGAGGATATGTCATACGAGGAGCAACCTGTTCAGATCCAAGATCAAAGGGTACAACAGTTGAGGAACAAGTCTATCCCAAAAGTACTTGTCAAGTGGCAGTTTCACGATGATACAGAACTTACTTGGGAACGGGAGGAATATATGCGAGATAGGTTTCCATACCTATTCGAGTAAGATATATATGGTAGTTCGATTTTAAATTTCGAGGACGAAATTTTTATTAGTTGGGAAGAATTGTAATGGCCCAAAATCGCTAACCATGTTTATGTCTTTAAACAGGCTCAACGACCCGTACCGTGGGACCCACACCGTGATATGTCCGATTTTCAAGGCAATGGCCGAGGTACATTTTATATTTGTTGTGATGTACGCCTAGTGTATTGTATATGTGTAGACTATTAAGTTAATTTTCTACGGGTGTGTAGGTGTCGAGACGAGCGGGGATGTACCTCGAGTCGCGTGTCGACGTGGGACCGAGGTAGCGGCATATTGGGGTAAGGTTAATTTATGTGATTAAAATATGAATTTATTGGGTAATGAGTGGCTTTAATGTGGCCACCTGTAGCTAAAGTATTAAAAGGCCTATAGTTAGGAAAATAAAACATTAGGCATTGGATGTGCATCGAGACACGCATTAACCAATATTGAGGCAAGGTGTCACTATATTGAGTCACTCACAAGTGACTTGGGGGGCAAGTGGGGCAATATGCTCCATATGATGAGCCTCGAGATACATGTGCACACCAAGATCTAAGGCTAAAATTTAAACTTACACTATATAAATAAGTCAACATGTTCATCTCCTTATCCTACAAAAAAAGAGAAAAAAATGGAAAAAACCCAGAAAATTTGGGAAAAATTCAGAAAAAACTATATTTCGACAAAATAAATAGAAAGTAATGAGTTTCTAGGAAAAATAAAATATTTGGAATTTCGGACGAGCATTTTACGGGGGTTTTACCTCGAAAAACGCGAAATGGGCGGATTGGCCTAAAATAAAAAAAAATTTAGAACTTTGTCTCGACTTCGATTTGGCCTAAATTGAGACATTATTGAATGTTAGGGCACTAAATGGAGAACTCAGGCGTTTGGGCACACATTTCGAATTGTCGAGGGATCGGATAAACTAGGACACACGTGTGAATTGTAAGTACAACTGTTAGAATTTATTTTTCATTTCATCGATCTTTGTTGATTTATTGGTCTCTTGGTAGGCATTACTACTTGAACTCGCACATCATGTTGTTCTTGTATCTATTCATGAGTGAATATTGTGACATGATGCCTTGTAAATTGTTTCATTGACTCTGATTCCTACACTTGATGTCATTCTTGAAAAGATTGATGAAAAGCATGTTAATGGAATAATTTGGATTTAACTGGACTTGTATTCGATTTCCTTTTGGTTTTGTAGCCTAACTTGTTTTGGATTCCTAGAATATTGGCATTATTTGTCTTTGAAAGTAAAGTAGGGATTATCTAGTGTCCATTGCACGAGAGATGCGCAGTTCAAGGGGACATGGGTCTACC
This sequence comes from Stephania cephalantha, assembly GCA_039657325.1. NCBI lineage: Eukaryota > Viridiplantae > Streptophyta > Magnoliopsida > Ranunculales > Menispermaceae > Stephania > Stephania cephalantha. The sequence goes on along the minus strand of CM077573.1, from coordinate 6,390,265 downwards.
GGGGTTACGGCACTCACCACTACACTTGTGCGGCACACGAGTTATGGGACTCGGGGTGGTCAGCAACCATGAGATTGATGTTGTAAAGCGTAGAGCGCAGCTCCGCTATATTGTGTGAGATATGTTGAGCGCAGCTCCATATAGTAATGGGAAAGGTTAGGTGATAGTTCTCACCGCCGACCGGACGTAGATCATCTCGACTTAGCCTGTGTCTGTCTCTACATCTTTAACTATGGTACTTACTTGCATTACTTGTTTCAACAATTTATTTTGCTACTTTATGCTTTTAAATACCATTCGTTTATTTTGGAAATCCGGCATAGAATTCTCCAGTTAGTACTTAAATATCACTATACTCACCGTCTAGTTTGTGATGGTGGGTGTAGGTCCGTCGAGCGGCAGCAAACGAGGGAAGGAGAAGATCGACGACTTTCTCTGAACAGTTCGGCGACTCTCCTCTCTCATTTTGTATGTCTCGACTTTTGTTGTATTATTATTGTTTATGTCATTTTGGGTTGTACATTGGGTTGAGTGAATAGTTTCATATATATACGTGCATATAATGCAGTATTTTCTTAGTTTTCCACACTTAGGATTTTTGACTCATAATAGCTTCCACATGATCTTCATGAACATGATAATATAGATCAATACATGGATTCAGAGAAATATAGGGACAAAAGGCTGACTAATACGTAATTAAATTTTATGTGATTTAGATCAAGGCTTGATTACGAGATTAGGCTGGGCAGTGCCCTGTTTAGTAGGTGGGGTCGTCACACAGCATACTCAATCAAGTGTAAATATCGGTCCATATACTGCATAACTGACTCCCCGGTCCTCTGTCGAATGGTCTGAAGCTCATTCCTCTTCTGGTTATTGACTGTAGGAGAATGTATTTCTCGTTAAACCTCTCCTTGAACTCAGCCCAATTCTTGGGCTTCCCCTTCGACGTCACCATAGTGCGCCACCACACATCGGTCTCGCCGAACAATGAAGCTGATAATATACTCGGCTGCATATGAGCTGGTGTGGCCAGTACATCATGTATCTTCTCGTGGCTCCGCATGTACCTCTCTGCAGCCTCGAGGTTAGTGCCCCCGTGGAACTTCTCCGGATGATGCCTCTGAAACTCACGAGCCTGCCTCGCCTCAGCTGTAGCCCTAACACCCGTATCAGTCGGCGTGCTCGGCGTATCCTAAGCCGGTGTCTCAGGTGTAGGAGGTACTATCTTAGCCTGAACATGTGCCTCCTCGGATACTGCAGGTCCTGCCTGAACTGGAGGTGCTGCAGGTGGATCATGGAATGTAGGAGCACTCCTGGTCTAAGTAACTGGAGCAGCTGATGTGGAAGGTGATGTTGTCGCCTGAGCCCTCAACAATCGAAGAATCTCCTAAAGCTGCTGATCGTGAGATGTAATCATATGCGACATGCCATCTAATCTCCTTTGTACGTCCCCCGTTCCACTATCGTTAATATCAGGCTGATCGACCATCGCTAACTGAAAAGAAAGCGATCTTCACGATCAGAACATAGCTGTCAATGGTTAATAGTATAACAAATCAAATAGCTCGTAGTCCTGTTTTAAATTTCCTCAACTCTCCTCACTTCCCAACTAAGACTTATGTTAGGATAATAGGGTTCCACTATAAGTTCAATCATTCCTAACTTCCGCTGGTTTGTGTCTCAATGATTTGTGATTTAAGTCAAGAGTCGAGTATTTAAAACTTCGGCACTGATACCAACTGTAACGGCTCCAGCTCCATAATCCTAAACTGGGGCCCGCCCGGCCTAGACTTACGTGGACCCCCGAGCCCGTCTCGCTGAGTCACGCAAGCCTAGTTAGCCTTCCTTTTATCATTTACCATTTATCAAGCAATTAAAGTTAAGTTAATCAATTAGTGAGTTATCATAGTTATAGCGGAAGCAATTAAACTTCAAACTAACTGAAAAATCTCAAAGACACAAGTTAAGACAACCTAGAGTGTGGAAACCCCGAATATGTATATCATCGTCAATAAACATTTAGAGGAGAGTAAACGTAAGATATACATGCCCAAAGTCTCTAAAAAACCTAACTCCCAGTGTTTCAAAATAAGTATATCTAATAATACAAAAAATCACCTATATCAGACAAGTGGAAAAAACTACTCGAGTATCCTCAAATGATATCTCATAGCTGTGGCGCCTTCCCCTTGCTGGACTGTGGATCTGCACTCCGTCAAACACAAGAATGACGAGCCCAAGTAAGTAACGCCAATTATGACATATATACAACATTTTGAAATAAATGAATTTGTCTAATTCATGCAAATAGAAAGAAAAGAACAGGGAACACATGAATATAAAATACAGTAAATAATTCAATCGATAAGTGAGGGTCTGAAATACGAAAATCGAATAGTAAGGAGTCCCGACCAAGAGGTCGTTGAGTTGCGACAAAAGCCCAGCAGACTCGGGTTCAGGACGAGACCCAGTCTACCAGCCCTAACCCTTGCGACTATAAGATATCCACAAACCCGGATAAGTGCTCCCAACGTACAATCAATTGGGAGATATCAACGGCGTCCAGATAAGAGCTCATATCACAAATAAATACTAACCATGACTCACTTGCCAATGGACCACTCAACCAATGGAAATTTCAAAAGAAATGATGAACAAAGCAATAACAACAAATTAAAGCTCACGAAATAACTGTAAAATTCCTTACTGGTTTACTTACCTGTACCCAAGCTAATACGCACTTAAATCGGCTCTAACACGTCTCCAAATCCGTACCCGATACCCGACACTAGTAAACTATGCCCCTGATAATCATATGGGCAAATGTATATTGTGTTAGAGCCTATTTGAGAAATTTTAGATTTTTAACTCCCAAAACTGATCAAATTAGGAAAATCTTAGTGGTGGCACACTTTTCGAGGAAATATTTTTGTTGGTGTAAAAACTTTTGACAACGTCAACAAGTGTTTTTCCAATTTCCTCAGCCTTATCTAATTTTTTCCAAATTTTCCTGAATTTTTTTGAATTTTCCTGATTTTTATTGGATTTTCTATTATTTATTTAATTTTTTCCTTTTTTTTAATTTGGGGCCCTTTTGGGCCCCTTCCTTTTTTCTGAACCGGGCCGGCTGAACCGGCCCAGTCCAGCGCTTGCCCCCAATTCTTCCTCTCTTTTGGCCGAAAGAGAGGAAATGCACAGAGGCGTAAATGCATCTGTGTTTCCTTTTTTTTCTTTTTCTTTTCTTCTTCTTCAACTTAAATGCACACAAATGAGATGTACAATCAAACTCTAAACCCAACATTAACTATCCCAAAATCAATAACAACATCAAATTCAAGAATTGGAAATGACCAAATTATTCAAATGATGTTAATGGAGATGGAGAGGTACCTAGCTTGATGTTCTTGCAAGTGTGATCACCACTACTTTTCCACCCTCACCGGTTGCTCTTCTCTTTGCTCCAACACCCCAAGAATCTCTCTTTTATCTCTCCTCCTTCCTTGCCAAAACGCTGTGAGTGAGTGAGAGTTATGAGTTTAATGTATTGGATAAAGATTGAACCATGGCCACACATCCATTTGTGCACACGATCTCGAGGCATGTCTAAGGGACCACCTTTGTAACGGCCCTAAAAATCTAACTCGTGCCACGTGCCATTTCAAGGTCGTATGTGGGACCCACTCGTCGTGATCTGGATCGAAATCGACGCGAACTAGGGTCAAGTTAAGGTTTAAACGCGGTGTACCCGTGTTTCAGAGTGCAATGATATTTTCGTCAATTTTTGACGAAAATGGGGTATTTTTTGGGGTTTAAGTCGGACATAAATCGAGGAGATAAGTATGAAATAAATGTTTGAATGTACTTATAATGATGAATTGGAAGGCTGACTAGGTCTGCGTTGACCTTGCGAGACTGGCTCGGGGGTCCACGCGGGCTTAGGACGGGCAGAGCCCAGTTTGTGAGAAATTGGGGCCGTCATGACCTTCACTCAATTATTAACCAAGTCATGCACAAATGACTTACAAGTTAACTCCATTGACCTCTTGATTTGTCAATGCGCGTCTCGAGACACATCATGTGACCATTTTAATTTTTCACTAACTATAGTCACATTAATGTTTACATTTAATGTGACCACATTAGGCACTTATTAAACCAACATAAATTCAACATTAGTCCAAAATAATTCTGCTTACCCCATATGCCGCTACTTCGGTCCCACGTTGACACTCGACTCAAGGTACGCCTCCGCTCGTCTCGAAACCGTTATGCCCCGCGTGTACCTTACCCGCACATTACCAAATTTCATTAATTTAACTTGTTCAACCATTGGTATAATAATTAATACAAGCATCAAACAAAAATAACATACCTCGGTGTCGACTCCCGAGATTTGGACATGTGTATTACGACAAGTGGGTCTCACGTACGACTCTGAAATGACACGTGACACGTGGTAGATTTTTAGGATCGTTACATGTTTCTTTAATATTTCTCTTGTTGGAAGGTTTAGATTGTCTTCGCTCGTTGGAAGTTTTGCGTTACTTCCCTTATTGGGAGTTTTATTTTTCAATATGGTTTGAGTGATATATCTGTGTATTGTCGTGTTTTAGATGCTTTTCAAGAGAATATTCACAATATGTCTTTGTCATTAAATTTTATTTCATAGGTAGTTGTTTCTTTAATATTTCTCTTGTTGGAAGGTTTAAATTAATTGTCTTCACTTATTGGAAGTTTTGCGTATACTTCCTTTATCGAAGTTTTATTTTTCATTATAATACGAGTGATATATCTGTGTACTATCGTGTTATCGATGTTTGTCAAAAGAATAATCACTTATTGTCAAACTATTCCATTGTCACAGTTGCATTTCTTGAAAGCCAACCTCATGGCCGTTGAATGTTCTTAATTTTGAGCAATTAGGATTAGTGAATCAATTTGCTACAGTGATTGATTCTACATCTCGTCATGTTTTATTCAATGTATTGAGAGTCATTGATGATTAATGAAATTTCTATTTCTTTAAAAAATATAAGTGAATCCCGTAAAAACAGCTCATATGTGTATGCAGTTATGTGGTGTTGTAACAAGGTCTTGTTATAATAGGTCTTGGTGCGACAACAATGATTACAACTGAAATACTACACATTCGCGGTGTTGGACCAGCCCGCACCTTTACCCGCAGGTCTATGGATCTCACTAGTATCGATATTGTCGCCAACTTAACCATCTTTGGGTTACAAGTGCAGGGCTTTACTCCAAAAGACCTTGGTCCTATTTGGAGAGAGATAACCACTAAAATACTTCTTTATTAAGTCACACTTAATTGATGTAAGACTATATTTTGGTCTACCCATCCCAACAATCTCCACTTTAGGCCGAAATCTTAGGTGCCTTAGATCGACTTCTCTCCATGATGCTTCACCGCATGATCTATTATCGCGCATCTCGCGCGAAGAGACGACTCGAGGAAACCCGCTACAACCAACATACATTCTTTTGTGGATCTCACTAATATCAATATTGTCCCCAACTTAACCACTTTTTGGGTTACAAATGTGGGGTTTTACTCCAAAATGATTTGATACTCACTACTTAAGTACTTCTTTATTAAATCAGACTTAACCGATGTAGACTATATTTTGATCCACACATCTCAACAAATGGTGTGGTAATAAAGTAGCTCATACCCTAGCCAATTAGCTGTTGAGAATATCTCATGTATTTGGAGTGAAGCAATGCGTTAGCAGTATCTCTACTGCTGTAGACTTTGATCTCAGTTGATAAATGAAATTTGCCTTAAGAGGCCTAAAAGAAAAGCCTAAACGAAAAGAAAAAATCTTGTTTGAGAAGCATTAATATATATGGAATCTATCAATCGTAACATGCTTTGGGTAGTTCAATTTTTTTTAATGATGATAAGATTATATATCTTGAAGTGCGTGTACCATCACTTTTTTTTTTTTTTTTTGAAGGAATGCGTGTAGCATCACTAAAGTAGTATTTATTTGGTCCCCAATCAACTAATAATTTGAACGTAGTATTTATCGATCCGGTCCAACGCACTAATAATAGGGTATCATATAGTTCTCCTAGTCTACTAGCTAGTAGTACTTGGTTAATAATTAATTAACCAACGCACTATCAATAGATTCAATACTGTTTGACACAATGGACACTCAGGTCAAGGGAGCACCACTTACACATTGAAATTAAGATTTCCTCTACAAAATACATATATATATATTAATCAAGATAAGCACCTTTGCTTAATTAATTATATACTGTTCGATATACACATAATTACTTTAAATTAATGCCATACCAAAAATTCGGGAAGTCTTTTCATTTTGTAAACTAGTGTATTTATTTTTGGAGCGGCTAAACGACACCCAATTTTTGCTTAGAGGACCTCATTACTTCAACGTACCCCATTTTTAAATTTTTTTACTAAAAGGACCCCACTTTTTTTCAAAATGCCCATCATACCCTCATATTCAACAAATAAAAAATCACTCCCAACCCATTTCCAACATTCATACTCCAAATCAAAAATTTCATAAAACAAAAAAAAATCCATTTTCTTCGTCTTTCATGATTACTGAGGTCGTGGGAGGGTTTATTTTAATCGAACCCCGGCGGATCTGCCATGCGTGTACTAAAATTTGAAGATACAGTTTGGTGGGGTCATTGTAGTAATTTGGTGGGGTATAAGTAAGATTGCGGTTTAAAAAAATCGGAACCTCTACAGGAGTAACAGTCTGTGTTAACCGATATTGTCAGTAATATCGCGGACTTGTAACTCTGACAGTTACCTTAAATTCCAATACAAAATCAGGTGGAGTCCGTGGAGTAAACTGGTGGAGAATATATATGATTATAGTGTATACTAACCAAAACCTTTACAGGTGTTACAGTCTATATTAAACGATAATGTTGGTATCATCGCGAACAATTGTGCTCGACATTTAAGTTAAAAATTCAAAATATTCAAGCGGTTGGGGCGCAAGTAGCAACTACGTGGGGTATGTACAGTATGTTGGCCAAATCAATCGACATGTAACTATATGTTTCAGCTATGTTACTTCGCACAATACGGAGACAACAACAAAAAATGTAGGTTTTTTTCGAAGAAAGAATTCAATAAAAAATCATAAAAATACCTCGTTGTTAAGTAGGCTTCATGTGGCGGCCCCAAATCCCGAGGCAACTTTGGGACCCGCCATATCGCATCCCACGTCACCAAGCCCTGCCACGTCATGACCCGATGCTAGGCCACATAATTGATTGCTTACACTTTTCCAGCTAATACTAGTTTCACTAATTAATCACTATATAAGTATTAATGATTTAGTTAGCCATATACATGTATTCAGTGTTCTACAGTCCCCAATACCCAACAAAATATAAATCTATACATTCTAATATCACACACGAGCTGGCGTCACTATCTCAGAGGTAGTCGCCCAATACCTCCTTACTCTTGCCCTTGCTCCTCGAAGGATCTGCACTCAGTCCCCAATAAATACAGTGAAGAGACTAGTGAGTAAAATCCCAAGAGAAGTCCACAGAATATTCATAAAAATAAAATTGGTAAACTACGAGACATACGAATATAACGTCTGGCAACAGTAATTCATATTCCCATGAATGTAGGCAGCATGCGACAAACAAAAACTGTAGCGATGAATAAACAACACATAGCAACTAAACATGCTCGGATAATAAAGCATTAATAAGTGAACAACCGGATAATCACGAGAAAACCCTAACCTAAACCAGCCAGTAATTGATAAAACAGGACAGGAACCACGTACATACTTACAGGCTTACAGTGACTAAACCCCGACTACGGTTAACAAATGAAGCCCTCCAAACATTATTTCAAGTCGAGGAAATATCTACATCCCTCCCGATAGACGTAGATATGTTTTATTGATGTCGACACGAGTACTAAACACAAGTAACTCGTGCAAGTGATTTAGTCACAACCAATATATACGTAAATCTAAATAGGAATGAAACCCTATGTGTGCCCACCTGCAATCACACATGAAATCCGATATCGACTAAATGAACCTCGAATTCTGTAAGGCATTCCAATGGGTTTACGCACCTTAATCCGTGCACCGACTTCCCGGGACTCCCAAATCCGACTCGACTAGCTCCCCGATACTCAAACTACGGTCCCCTAAGTCCCTAAAGTCCAATTTTACATATTTAGTATGTTTATAGGTGTTTGAGTATTTATTAAGTCAAAAATCTAAAAACAGCCCCTTTAAATTCAATTTTTATCTATCATTAGTGCGCTAATGGGTCTACCTAGCGCGCTAGATAGAGTTAGCGCGCTAGGGGATCTGTCTAGCGCGCTACTATTCTTCATTTTGAAAAATAGTTAAGTGCCCAGACTGGTTAGCGAACTAACGAGCCTAGTGAGCGCGCTAATTGCTCTATGTGATAGAATTCTCAACTCAAGAATTCTATCCCAAACTCCCCTATTAGCTAACTAGACCCCACAAATATATTCACTACTCTATGGTGACTTCAAAACATCATCCCAACCAACAAAATAACAATAATTAAATTAAATTATTCAGTTTCATGAAATCACTAGTTTTTTCAAATTCACTCAAAACTAGTTGTAAATTATCATTTGATATCATAATTATAGTTGTAATTCATCAGGAATTCATCAACATCAGTGACTTAATCCTTAATTATCACATTTACACCATAAACATTTAAATTTTAACTCATTTTCATGTGTAGGAGATGGAGCAGATTAAATTGGTTTAATCTTTTAAATTCCACCTTCAACTGATGAATTTCAGCTTCCAAATCTCCTCTTCTTCTCCCAGCAAAGTTAGAAATAACAATGGCTTTGGTTTGCGTGGGTTTGATCAACTCATCTTATATATTAAGGTATGATTTATTTCTAGCCATTGATCTTCATGGGTTTATATATCCTGAGATTCATCTAATGGCATACCACTTACCATGTGTCCTACTTACTCTCCACTAATTCAATCCAAGTGACACTAATTTGCTACTCAAATGGCTCCTAGATGTGTCAATATGTGTCTTTAGGAAATCTTATGGTTTCCAACTTAATTTAACCAACTATAGGCCTTATTTAATTGATCTAATTAAATTAGCTTAAGCCCATTATAATACATATGGTTAGTGTTTTTATTCACCAAAATTGACAAATTTGTGATCCCACTAACCTCGACTACCCGGCACCCGATGCCCTGTGTCTCGACACACATTTCGAGGTAACTCCCCGTTACACCAACTCGCTCGATAACAACATACACACATGCAGTGCAATACAATAATAATAATTTTAAACACCACATATACATAAACATCATCCATAAATAGCATATTCCAACGATTCTTGTGTTCGAGTCAATCGAGTTGTCCACCTAACACCCGAATTAGAACCGTTAATCTCTGATATTAACGCTAATCCTAGTTTAATTAATTTGGGTCGTTACAATTCTTCCCAATTAAGAGAAAATTTCGTCATCGAAATTTAAATCTCGACGAGACTCTGGTGCATCTAATCTTTCCCTGTGTGACCACGCCTCACACCTCGATAGTCTCATTCTATGGTCCCTTGAACACCATACTACTCCCATTACAGGGAACGTAGTGTTGCATTGAGACATAAGCACGTGCTGTCGAGGTGATCATAATCCGTCATGCTCTCCAACACCTCCGCAACCTATTCTCAGCTCGATTCCATGCCCAAGTTTCCCTAACCTAGTTACCTAACACAAGGAAATCGTAAACCTCTCCTATCATGTATTACAACATAATAGTATTAACCAACCATGACCTACCATGACAATCCCATGCCATACCATAGCCTACCTTAATTCACCATGACAATCTCATGCCATACCACAACCTACCCTAGTCCACCATGACAATCCTATGCCATGCCAAAACCTATCATAGTCTACCATAACATACCATGCATGCATAAACCTTAACTGCAATTATTCGAAATTTAAATTACATACCCTGAACTCGCTATTGGGACGTCTCCCGGCCTGGCTCAGTCACCACATGCACCGGCTCTCGAGTCTGCACTAGTGTGACTACTGCTAGAGTTGCCAATCTCTGTGAACAGTCCCTCTTGACATGACCCTCTTGCCCACATCGCCAACACGTGATCATTCATCTTGGTCCTACCCGCTCACTCCCTGAACCTTAGCCCTGACCTTGTGATCTCTAGTCCCTGCCTCCCTTATCTTCAGTATGTCTCTAGGATGGCGTTAGTAGTGCAGGTACAACATAAGCTTTGGATGTCTGATCATCATCTCTATTATCTCGACCGTACCATCTATCATCTCTATCATCCTGATCTCTCAGTCTCTTTTATCAAGAACTTTGTCCAGTCTGCCTCTTTGACTCGGTAGATAAACGCATGTCGCCCTTCTCCATCAGATGTGTCTCATGGGTAAGCACTCCATCATACATCTACTGCAGTATCTGAACTTTAGAGGAAATAATGGCATTGGCTATGTCCTCAATCAAAATTTGAACGAAGTAGTAAATATGTAGTCTCTTGGTGCATGCGACATTCATAGTATACTGTATCAAGTACTGGTACCTATTCATGTCTGTAACACTGACTGGCCGCCCTGTCTCAAAGCTAGAAGCTCCTCTCTCAATCTCAACCTCACCTGCATAGGTATATACTGATCATAAAACAACTCTCTGAACACTACCCATATTGTCGGCTCTGGGTGATTATTTGTGTACGTTGTCCACCATACGGCATCATCCCCTTTCAGCATATGCCCTGATATCCTAGCATGTATGGTCTCATGACTCCGCAGTAGCCTTTGATGCCTAATCAGCCACTTCCCGGCTGCCTCCGGTTCTTCGCCTCCATGAAAATACCCAGGATCGAATTTGATGGACTCCCTTATCAACTTGACCTATGCCATCATCGAAGTCTCAAACCTATCGGTCTATGCCGACATAGAAATCTGCGTCTCAATTTATGCTAGTGTTGATGCAGCAACCACTGTCGGAGTCTCTTGTACCACTGCATGAGTCGGTACAGTCTCAATAGTCGATGGAACTGTCAGAGCAATTATCATCTCATTGGTGCTCTGTACCCGAGCGATGCAATCGCCGATGTCCGTACGCGCATCATATCCATTAATAGCTCAAACTACCTATCGTGAGCTACAAATCGCATGGCTACTACTTAATCCAAACCATCATCTCTAATCTGGTCGCTTGTTTGACCAAAATCTATCATAAGTGGAGTCGACTGGCCCTCCATCGTGATCGGCATCGAAAGCGTGCACCAGAACACCTTCCATACGTGTATATAATATATATAATAAAAAACATAACACGTATATAAACCCTACCACTACCCATCTCAAGTTGCTTCCTAACTAGGATTCTAAATCAGGATCTTCGTGTTTCCACATCTAAGGTTTATTTATTTAAGTTTTATTCCCTTTTCTAAAAATATTCCCAAGGCTCTATCGAACCTCACTCTGATACCAAACTTTGACGTTGGTATCAGGTTAAAGAACAAAATACGCTTCATCCAATAGGCTCAGTCAACCTGCTCTGATACCAAACTGTGGAGGCCGTAAATCCTGAGGCAACTTTGGGACCCGCCATATCGCGCCCAATGTCACTAAGCCTTGTTACGTCATGGCTCGCTTACCTACGACGCTCCGCGACCTAATTGGTTGCTTACACTTTTTCAGCTAACCCCAGTTTTACTAATTAATCTTTATATAAGTGTTAATGATTTAGTTAGCCAGTTAATCGATTTATCAAGTTATATTACCATTTTACAGCGGAAGTCTTTTAAATGAGTAAGTTATGCAATGTTTACTAATCCTAAATAGTGGAAAACCCGATAAAAAGATACCATGTATATATCAAGGCGAGATAAATACAACAAAAGATTCATATACATATATTCAATGTTCTACAGTACTCAAAACCCAACAAAATATATATATATATATATATATATATATATATACATATTGATATCACACAAGAGCTGGCGTCACTATCTTAAAGGTAGTCGCCAAATACCTCCTTGCCCTTGCTCGTCGAAGGATCTACACTCAGTCACCCAACAAATACAGTGATGAGTCCAGTGAGTAAAATCCCAAGAGAAGTCCATACAATATTCATAAAAATAAAACTGGTAAACTACGAGACATACAAATATAACACCTGGGCAAAAGTAAGTCATATTCCCATGAATATAGGTAGCATGCGACAAACAAAAACTGTAGTGATGAATAAACAACACATAACAACTAAACATGTTCGGATAATAAAGCTTTAATAAGTAAACAACCGTATAATCATGATAAAGCCTTAACCTAAACCAGCCAGTAATCAATAAACTAGGACAGGAACCACGTATATACTTATAAGCTTAGAGTGACAAAACCTCAACTACGGCTAACGGATGAACTCCTCCGAACATTATTTCAAGTCAAGGGTACATCTTACATCCCTCTCAACAGTCATATATATGTTTAACTGCCGTCGACAAAAGCATTAAACACAAGTAACCCATGCAAGTAATTTAGCCATAACCAATATATAAGCAAACTGAAATAAGAGTGAAACCCAATGTCTGCCCACCAGTAGTCACACTTGAAATTCGATATCGACACAACAAACCTTGAATTCTATGAGGCATTCCAATGAGTTTACATACCGCAACTTGTGTTTCGACTTCTTCAAACTTCTGAATTTGACTTGACTAGCTCCCTAATACTCGGGCTTTAGTCCCCCTAAGTCCTTGAAGTCCAATTTTACATATTCAAATGTTAATAGGTGTTTGGGTATGTATTAAGTTAAAAATCTCAAAACAGCCCCTTTAAATTCAGTTTTTATCTGTCATTAGCGCGTTAATAGGTTTACCTAGCGTGCTAGGTGGAGTTAGCGCGCTAGTGGATCTGTATAGCATGCTACTGTTCTTCATTTGCAAAACAGTTAAGTGCCCAGACTGGTAAGCGCGCTAGCCAACCTAATTAGCGCACTAATTGCTCTCTGTGACAAAATTCTCAACTTGAGAATTCTGTCCAAACTCCCTAATTAGCTAACTAGACCCCATAAACATATTCTTTACTCCATGATGACTCCAAAACATCATCCCAACCAACAGAATAACAATAATTAGATCAAATTCATCAATTTCATTAAATCACTATTTTTTTCCAAATTCACCCAAAAACCAAATTCACTCAAAACTAGTTGTAAATTCCTATTTGATATCATAATTATAGTTATAATTCATCAAGAATTCATCAACATCAGTGACCTAATCCTCAATTATCCTCAATTATCCTCAATTATCACATTTACACCAAAAACACTCAAAATTTAACTCATTTTCATGTGTAGGAGATGAAGAAGATGATTACCTTGGTTTAATACTTCAAATTCCACCTTCAACTGATGAATTTCAACTTCCAAATATCATCTTCTTATATCCAGCAAGCTTAGAAATAATAATGGATTTGGTTTGCATGGGTTTGATCAACTCATCTTATATATTAAGGTATGATTTATTTTTAGCCATTGATCTTTATGGGTTTACGTATCCCGAGATTTATCTAATGGCCTACCTCTTGCCTTGTATCTCACTTACTCTCCTCTAATTCAATCCAAGTAACACCAATTTGCTACTCACATGGCTCTTAGATGTGTCTATCTATAGGAAAATCTTATGGTTTTCAACTTAATTTAACCAACTATAGGCCTTATTTAATTGATCTAATTACATTAGCTTAAACCCATTATAACACATATGGTTAGTGTTTTTTTTCACCAAAATTGACAAATTTGTGATCCTACTAACCCTCGACTACCCGGCACCCGATGCCCCGTGTCTCGACATACATTTCGAGGTAACTCCCCGTCACACCAACTCGCTCGATAACAACATACACACATGCGGTGCAATACAATAATAATGATTTTAAACACCACATATACACAACCATAAATAACATATTCCCCCAGTTCTCATATCCGAGTCAACCGAGTTGTCTACGAAACTCCCAAATTACGGCCGTTAATCTTCGATATTAACGCTAATACTAGTTTAATTAATTTGGGCCGTTACAATTCATTTTGACAACTTCTTCGACATTTCGTACCAAGAATGTGGAAATCATCAACAAATGAAAAGCCCTAAAAATCAAACAACAACCAACATAAATAATAGTGAAAATGATGGCAAACAAACTCAAAAAAATCCACCAAACGAGTGAAAACAAGGAGAGAATGGACTTACTGAGTCGGTTCTGTGTGGATTCATGCATTTTTGGTCGATCGGAGACAAAAGTGTAAAGTCGACTTTGGGGTTTTGAATGGGGTCAAATCGGTGAAGGAGGAGAGAGGTTGGAGTATAGTAATAAAAAACCCTATTATATAAAGGGTAACATGGACATTTCCTTAATAGGCAGAATCGGAACTCATAAAAAAATTTAAATGGGGTCATCTAAGCAATAATTTGGGTCCGTTTAGTCGCTCCTATTTCTTTTAGGAAATTTCCTAGACTAGTTAGTAATATAAACAAACTAGATTACTATGCTTGCCTATATATAAGTTTTATGGATCTAATATATAGGATATATAAATCTATCCGTGTGTGTGCATGCGCGCTCTTGCATGCGTGTTTAGATTTGTCTATTCCATTATATTAAAACTGAGATTAATTACTTTTTTTTGTAAACTTGTAATTTAGACAAATTAAAAAATGTCTGGCAAAGATTACTCTTACTCTTTGTGAGCTCTTAATAAAAAAAATAAAGCAAATATTGATGGTGTAATTTTTTTTTACTAAAGTCGGTTATTGTTGTGACCTCAAAAGAAAAAAACCATTATTGTTTTAGTTAGATAATTTATTTCTAGTCTTGAAAAAATATTTTCTTTATCTTTTAAATACTTGTGGATGTTTTGAATCTTTTCTTCAACTTTTCTCTATTATATTTAAACTCGAGTAATTTATATATAAGAGGCAATTGAGCACCCCAACCCACGACCAAGAAAACCATTAGTTACTAGATGTAAGATCTTAAAGAGCTCATGATGACCTTACGACCTTCCTATATTGAGATGTAGTGATGTACCATTAAACTAAAATTAGGCGTTGTCTCACGCTTCGCGTGCAGAATGTACTAGATCTTTTATTGATTAACTAATTCATGTCATTTCCCTTTTTTCAGGCTTGGAACCAGCAATAGACATTGTATTCCAATGGCAAAGTTAAAAGGGATTAGTAGAAATAAGCAAAAACTTCTTTTGTAGCAAATGTTTTAATGAAGTTTTTAAAATTGAGTTATATATTTATGTATATAAATCCGAATGATTTTGTTCTGTATGATTTTATAGGAGTTATTACTATAAAAAGAAAGGTTGGGATTGTAATGTAAATAAGTTTAAACATTAGAATATCATTTCCCTACCAAAAGAAATTATGCATTTATAATCCACAATTTTTTATAAACATTGAAATATGATGCAAAACAAGATATTTATTATCTATATTATAAAAGCAAAGCATATGAATAATGTATTAAAGAAACATGAATCATTTAAGTTTTTTTATTCAATCTGAGTAAGAGAAGATTACCCGTTTACACCACAAAACATGCATTCGCAGAAGTTACATCATGTCATCTCACCATGGCTATTTTTTCTTTTAAACCTTTACAAAATAAAAAGTTTACATATTTATGTCAATCAATAAAAGAAGTTAGATAATATCTTAATTATTAGATGGAGATATATAATGAAATAAAAATATAGATGGTTTTCAAAAAATTACGTCATCTTCATCATTTGATGTGTTTATATTTTTCGAAGATCTCTCAATAGACGATATTCTTCACAAACATTTTCTTTTGATTTTTCTAATCTGCATTTAATATTAGTATCCCATCTCTTTCGGTCACTCAAGATATGGCTACATACAATTGACCATGTGTAAAGACTTAATTTGGTAAGAATAATCTGTGACGAACCCTTCTCAAAATAGCAGCACTACACTAGCTCAGAGATAGTCGTTGATCTTCTCTATGTCTGGTCTGCTACTCGATCGATCTACATCCACCGTCATAAAAAAGACGATGAGTACAGGAAAGAAAGTAACACTGAGAGACATTTGTTCACATTCCCAAATATACAACAAGTATCTAAAATATGATAATAGCAACTATGCAGAAAATAGAACATGCAAAGAGATACTTTAGTTAAACAAAATGAAACTAACACACGGCTAAGTAGTAATGATCTAGGGTCGTTCAGCCGTGATCTTCATCAAATCACCCTTTTCCACTATATGAGGATGAAGGTGAGCTCTACATCAATGTGAAGGTCTGAGCAGTGCTCTTTGCCTTTATAATCTTTCGCCAGTGTCAGTTACCTACGATATATACTTACCAACATCCCCGGGTCCCATACCTCGTCAACTGCACAAGTTATACTTACAAACAACCCCAGGACTCATTTCCTGTGTGTTGCGCAAGATAGTGAAGAGATCCCAATCACCTAGGAAGTCTAGTGACCCTCGTATGTCCGTCGGACCTCTATCATAAAATGGTCTTAGAAACAAGAACTAATTTCATTTTTCAAGGAATATCATGGTTTGAGAATCTAACAAAGAAATTGCATATCTAATGCACAATGAAATTAGATTCACAACACTATGCAACATTTACCTAATAGCATGCTATTTCACTGACCACATGTATTAACAATCAAAATGACATAGCACATGATTTTGAGTCAATGAAGTCTTTTAATCAACAATCTATACCATGAAAGCAACTTCATGAAATGAGAAAAGACAATAAGTCATGACATATTAGTCCAAAGGACTGGAAATGAACATATAAATAGGAATGAAATATAAATAAATATCTCAATTAGTTTACTTACAATCCATGCAATTTCTTAAGCTATTTCGACCTCCCAATACCTCAAAACTCGTATTCGAGCCCCCGAGACACTTCCCTTGATTCCTAATATCATAGAACATGTTTTTGAGTGTGTTAGGACCTTTACTTAGGCTATTATACATGTTTATAGTGTTTAAGGAATTTCAAAAAATTGCATATTTTCATGATGTCATAGCACTTAGCGCGCTAAGTAACTTGATTAGCGTGCTAATGACGTCATTAGCGCGCTACCAAGTTATCTCTAAGGCAATAATCAAAGTTAGCGCGCTAGTTACCCTACCTAGCGCACCATGTGCTGGAAAACCCAAAATTCTATAATTAGAATTCTGAGTTTTCTTCACATATAGGCCATACCAATGCCCTATGAACCCTCATACACACTTCCGGAGTTCCAAGACATCAACAACAACATAAAACAGCTATATATAACATCAAATTCATGAATTCATTGAATTGAGCTAAGTTTATGGTGTAGTGAAGTTACCTAACTAGATGAACACTAGCTTGATCAACACCACCTTCATCAAACCCAACAAGTTGCAAATCTTCTTCTTTCTCCAACACTTTCTTTTTCTCTCCAACAAGCTTTCTTAATTGCTAAGTTGATGAAATGAAGATGGTTTGAGTTGTATTGAGTTGATCATAAGCTATATATATGAATTGGATATGGTTAATTAATAGCCATTGATCCTCATGTGCACACGTATCTTGAGATCCATCTAGTGGTCCACTTACTAACACATGTCCCACTTACTCTCCACTTACTCATGCTAAGTGACACCAATTTGCACTCAATTGGTCTCTAGATGTGTCACTATGTATCTCAATGAATATCAAGTGACTATTGTTTTTAAATACTAACTTAGGTTACATTTAATACATAATCAACCATAGCCACATTTAAAATCACTATAAAAGCTATATAAAACCTTTAATAAAACTTATCATATCACTCTCTACCTCAGTCCCAAGTCGGCACACAACTCGAGATGTGTTCCTACTCACATCTCAACACTTATACACAAGTAGGAGTGAATTATTAGTCTACACATATACAATACAATAAGCATATACCATAACAAATATAACATATACATCGGCCACATTGCCTCAATCATGACATGTATCCCGATGCAGGTCCCACGCCATGGGTCACTAGATCCTGATCAAGAGATTAAACTAGGATTTAGACATTCGGGTCTTGACAATTCTTCCTAACTAGTGAAAATCTCGTCCTCGAAATTAAACTTAACTTAAAGTTATACTTAACTCGAAGAGGTACGGAACCTATCTCGCATATAGTCTTCCCGCTCCCAAGTGAGCTCCAAGTCTCAATGGAACTGCCACTTGACTAACACCTTTAGGATAGACTTGCCTCTTAACCAATGTACCCTTTGGTCTAGGATTTGTATTGGCTGCTCCTCGTATGATATGTCCTCACGAAAATTAGTCTGGCTCAAGTCAACTGTCGATCGTACGTCTGCCTTCGACTTAGCTAGCCGAAGCTTAAAAATATAGAACATTGGATGAATCCCCGACATCTATGGAGGTAACACAAGCTCATAAGCAACCTTTCCAACCCGCCGTTTGAACTTGAAAGGCCCGATGAATCTCAGTGCTAACTTGTCTTTCATACCAAATATGTAAGACCCTTCCGAGGAGAAACCTTTAGATATATAAAGGTTCCCTCATCATACGTGAGATCGATGCAATACGTATCTGCATAATTCTTCTGCCTCTCATGGGCTCCTTTAAGCCTCTAGCGAATGTGTCCTACCTTTTCCGTGTGATCAACAATAATTTTAGGCCCTATCAACTCCCGATCCTCTTGCTCAGCCTAACAAGATAGAGAGCGACACGGTCTGTCATATAATGCCTCAAATGGCATCATTTCAATAATGACATGATAACTGTTGTTGTATGCAAACTTACACAACGGTAGGTGCTCCTCCCATGATCCGCCAAACTCAAGTACATAAGCCCTTAGCATATCCTCGAGAGTCTAAATCAACCTCTCAGTCTGCCCATCAGTCTGTGGGTGAAAGACTGTGTTAAACTATAGGCGTGTACCATACTGCTCCTGCATACTTCGCAACTTCATGGATGTATACATAGCATTTATTTCTGACGTGTACTTCATGCAGCCTAATAATCTCCCTATCGAACAATACATTTAACTGGTCAAATGTGCAATGAGCTACAGCTGGTATCAAATGGGCAAATTTCGTCAATCTGTTCACAATCACCCAGATAGAATCGTGTCGACGAGCAGTCATCGGCAACCCTCTAACAAAATCCATGGCTATGTCTTCCCACTTTCATTGTGGAATGTGAAGCAACTGCAATAATCCTCCAGGTCTACGATGCTCAGCCTTCACCTGCTGGTAGATCCCACAGTTCCTGATAAACTCCGATATGTCCGCTTTCATCCAAGACTACCAAAAATGTCTCTTCGTGTTATTGTACATTTTGGTCCTTCATGGATGAACAGTGAACTGGGAACGATGTGAATCCTCAAGAATCTCATATCTCCGCTCTGCCACTACTGGTATCCATAAGCTACCTCTAAATCTCAAACATTGATTCGTCCTCTCCGTCAAGTAAGTACAATCAGTACTCTGGGCTAACTCACTAATCTTCGGGTAAAGAATGTCGGCTCTTTGACCCTCTGACATTATCTGTGTAGACACTATCTGAAGCCTTATTTGTACACAAATCATCACTCGCATGTCGATAGGAATATCTGACTGAGTCATCATCGCTGATGCCTCGAGTAATTCATACTCATGCGCATATGGCATCTAACAACCTTAGCATCTCCAATCGGTATCCTACTAAGTGCATCAACGACTACATTAGCTTTTCTTGGGTGATACTCTAGAGAAAAGTCATAGTCCTTCAAAAATCCCAACCATCTGTGTTGTCTCATGTTCGGTTTTTTTTGTGTGAAGAGATATTTCAAACTCTCATTATTAGTGTAAAGTGTGAACCTCTCTCCATACAGATGATGTCTCCATATCTTCAAAGCAAATACCACCATTGCCAACTCTAAATTATGAGTGGGATAGTTATTCTCATGTATATTCAGCTGTCTAGATGCATAAGCCACTGTACCTTTATCCTGCATCAACACACAACCTAGACCTGTATGAGAAACATTTGTATATAACAAGAATCCCTGTCCAGCCTCTGGCAATATCAACACTGGTGCGGTAGTCAACAATCTCTGCAGCTGAGCAAATGCCTCCTCGTATTCCTCATACCAATCAAACCTGACTTCTTTCTCGGTCGATTTGGTCATCGGTGAAGCAATCTTCAAGAAATCATTCACAAACCTGTGGTAATACCTTGCTAATCCCAAAAGACTTTTAATCTCTATAACTGACGTCGGCGTCGGCCAATCCATAATAGCCTGGATCTTAGCCGGATCTCCAGCGATGCCTGCTGCTCCAACAACATATCCCAAAAACTTGACCTTTGATAGCTAAAATTCACACTTGCTGAATTAGTGTAAAGTCGATGTTCCCTCAAAGTCTGCAACGTCTCCTTGAGGTGTTGCTCGTGATCTTATCGAGTCCTCGAGTATATCAATATATCATCGATGAAAACTATCATAAAACGGTCAAGAAATGGCCACGCATTAAATCAAAAAACATGGCAAGAATATTAGTCAAACCAAAAGGCATGACTGCAAACTAATAGTGTATGTATCTCATGCTGAATGTCGTTTTAGACCTATCCTCGTCCCTAATTCTAAGCTGATGATACCCTGATCTCATGTCTATCTTGGAGAAATACCGTCCTCCTCTCAACTGATCAAATAAGTCATCAATCCATGGTAATGGATACTTGTTTCTGACTGTGACCTTATTCAACTGTCTGTAGTCAATACACAACCTCAAAGTATCGTCCTTCTTCTTCACAAACATAAGCGATGCTCCTCATGGTGACATAGAAGGTGTGATGAATCCCATCTATCGTAAATCATGTAACTGACTCCTCAAGTCCTCCAACTCTCTCAGAGCCATGCGGTACAGTGGTACAAATATAGTTCTACTGCCTAGTACCAACTCAATAATAAAATCTATATCTCTCGGTGGTGGTAGACCAAGTAAGTCCTCTGGAAACACGTCTGGAAACTCACACACAATCAAAATCTCCTCAAGTATGGGTCCCCGACTCTCTACTACTCTGTATAATGATACTAGAGTCTCCATATTCCCACTAGTCACAAGTCGACCTCTAGTGCCCTCGGCTCTCGGTGTACTACCACTATACATGAACATCGGATGCCTTGGGATCTGAAATATCACTGTCATACTAAAATAGTTGATATGAAGGTGATACACTGCTAGCTAATCCATCCCTAACAATGCGTCAAAATCTAAGAACTTTAGAACCCTAAAGTTTCCAGGTAACTCTACCCCGCCTATCTCTACTGAACATCCCTCGATAAGACAATTAGGGTAAACTTTATCCCCAGCTACGATACTCAAAATTGAATGTATGTTAACTCTAACCGGTGTCAACCTTAAGATGCCTATCATGCGACCAGAAAAGAAAGATATTTTAGAACCCGAATCAAACAATACATATAAATTTCTACTACAAATGGAAACCATACCCTCAATGAGTCCCCGCGTGGCATTCGCATCAAGCTGTGCTACCATGTATACGCCCTCTCGAGTCTACAGTGGAATCACGACTGCTGGTTGTGGACAATCCCTAATCTCGTGCCCAACCTGACCACACCTATAACATGTGATAGGTCTACAATGACCCTGAACCTAATCATAGGCCTGTGCCTGTCTCTGCCCCTATTAGGAACTATCTCGACCTCTACCTCTACATCTGCCTCGACCTCTACCACCCTGCTGCTGCTAATGTGGCGCTGGTGGTGCTGGTAGAGCTGGCAAAGTAATAGTAGTTGGCAATGCAGGTCTGATTGGTGGTGGCAAGGGGTCTACCCTACGATGGTCTACAATGGCGCGGTAGATGATACATATGGTACAACTGCTGTACATGTCCCTGAGCCCTGGGAACCTCTATCCCATCTCATTAGTACCTTGCCCCTCTGTCTCCTCCTTTCAAACTCCGCAACCTAATCGGGTGTTAACGTTGGTACTAACAGTGTCCCATCGACAACTATGCGTAAATAATATGTCTCGTGAGAAAGTGCATGCTCGTAAATCTCATCTAAAGTCCTGGCACCTGAAATGACAACATAAAACCCAATATCTGGCCTCAGTCCATCCCCGAAGTGGTACACATTCTCTGAATCATGTCTCACTAGATCCCTAGCGAACTACTTTAGATAGCCATATTTATCTCTATAGCTCATCACCGACTCAACTCCTCCCTATTTTAGATTCGTAAATTCCTTCCTTAAACTCTTCATTACTGCAGGTGGGAAGTACTACTGGTAAAGCTTCCTTTTGAAGGCATCTCATGACTCGAGATCTCCCTTAGAAGCTATCATTGCACGCCACCATACATCTCCACCTCTCTGTAAAGTGTACGAAAAAATCACATCTTGGGATCTATCCTCTATCCTTGAGACTGTATGTAGCTTCCCCTGATATAAGATCCACTTCTCGATTTTCTCAAAGTCTCTCTGAACGTCAAAGTAGACTAGCTTCAGTCTGATGAAATTCTTCACCAACTGAACCTCTATTGTTGAGCTAGAAGATGAAGGTGTGAATGATGGTGTATAAACTGTCTATACAGCTGGAGCGACTACCACTGGTATGGTCTACACTACCGATATTGATGTCGGTACTATAGGAGTAGTCCTAGTAGTAGGGGCTGGTGTCTTTGCTGGTGGAGCAAAACATGATGTTATCATGACAATAAACTTCGCTAATTGTTGTATCTAATTAGCTACTCGATCGGATAGCCTTTGAAAATCATTAGCTGATGGAACAGGAGGTTGGCTGCCACTAGCACCAGCATCATTGCTATCGCGTGAATCAACCATCGGTGTCTGCAAATTGATAGCGAACGCGAATCAGCTACTACATAGATAACGCATATACACATATAGAAAACTAACATGTACATATATACACATATAGAAAACTAACATGTACAAATAAGACATCCCCATCTCATTATCTCTCACTTCCTGACTAATGGTTTCCAGGCAAGGATCATCTGGTTTTCCACAGCTAAAATTTATGTTTTCTTTTT
This sequence comes from Stephania cephalantha, assembly GCA_039657325.1. Classification (NCBI taxonomy): domain Eukaryota; kingdom Viridiplantae; phylum Streptophyta; class Magnoliopsida; order Ranunculales; family Menispermaceae; genus Stephania; species Stephania cephalantha. The sequence goes on along the minus strand of CM077573.1, from coordinate 6,367,088 downwards.
AAGATTTTATTTTTTTACTTATTAGAAAATTTAGGTCTATGTTACCAATTGCAACTTTGGTATCACTTTGTAGGATAACTATATTCCACAATCTAAGCCCTATAAACTTAGGCTCTATAACCTAGGCTCAATATCCTAGGCTCTGATACCACCTGTGACAACCCCTTCTCAAAATAGGGTATCGCTCGGCCTAATCCCGTTATTAAGCCCTAATCTCACCACATAGGACTTAACAAGGAATTAGTCAGCCTTTCCAAAATACTACGACATTCCAAGTAATTATTTTTTTCAAATAAAAACTTATCTATCAAATGTCAATTCATAAAATAGAGTTAACTAAAATTTTACTTACTACAAATTTTATTCAGCGGAAGTCTTAACAAATTAATGGAAGCTTATAACATGATGCTTAACAATTGTGGAAAAACCAAGAAATAAAGATCACATGCATATATACATAACAAACGGTGATAATATATCATCATGTTTCTGGTCAAGGATACTAATCACTTAACCCATTATATACACCCCAAAAATATATGATATACATATAAAAGTAAAACATCAAAAACCAAAACCTACAAAATCAGGTGTAGCAGCACTTCACGGGCTTAGAGGTAGTCCCTGATCTTCTCTTTGCCTGGTCTGCTACTCGATTGATTTGCACCCAGCGTCATAAAATGGATGGTGAGTATAGGAAAGAAAATAAGACTGAGAGACATTTGTTCATATTTCCAAATCTGCAACAAGTATCTAAAAGCATGATAATAACAACTATGCTGAAAAGAGAACATGCAAAGAGATACTTTAGTTAAACAAAATGAAACTGACACACGGCTAAGTAGTAATGATCTAGGGTCGGTCGACCTTGATTGTAACAGCCCAAATTAATTAAATTAGGATTAGCGTTAATCTCGAAGATTAAAGGTCGTAATCCGCGTGTTACGTGGACAACTCGGTTGGCTCGGACACGAGAACCGAGAAAATATGTTATTTATGGATGGTGGTTGGGTATATGTGGAGTTTAAAATAATTATTATTATATTGCACCACATGTGTGTATGTTGCTATCGGGCGAGTTTATGTCACAGGTGTTCACCTAGAAAGGCATGTCAACGCGGGTGTCGAGTAGGCGAACTACGACTATGCTAGGAAACCCACTAATCCATGTCAAGATGAATAGTAAATCAATTAAATGGGTAATGTGACCATAGGCTAAGTTAATTCAAATTAAAATAATAGAATATGGTGTACCTCGAAATGCGTGTCGAGATGCGGGGCACTGGGTACCGGGTAGTCAAAGGTTAGTGGTTCCATTTTGATTTACCGATTACTGGCTGGTGTAGGTCAGAGTTTTCTCGTGACTATACGGATGTTTATTGATTAATGCTTTATTTTTGAGCTGGTTCAGCTGGTATGTACTATTTATTTATTTCATGCTACTGCTTTTGCTAGTCGTATGTTGCCTACATTCATGGGAATATGATGTACTGTTGCCAGGAGTTATATTCGCATGTATCGTAGTTTATCAAATTTATTTCATGAATATTGTATGGACTTCTCTTGGGATTTTACTCACTGGACTCGTCACTGTATTTGTTCGGTGACTGAGTGCAGATCCTTCGACAAGCAAGGGCAATGGCTAGGAGGTACTTGGCGACTACCTCTGAGATTGTGGAGCCAGTTCCTGTATGATATTAGTATGTGTTTATTTTATTTTTGTTGGGTTTTGGGGACAATAGAACACTGATTACATGTATATAGAACTTTTGTTATACTTATCTCGCATCGATATATACATGGTATCTTTTGTCGGGTTTTCCACTACTTAGGATTGTTAAACATTGCATAAGTTACTTAGTAAAAGACTTCCGCTGTAAAATTATTATCTTTTGTCGGGTTTTCCACTACTTAGGATTGTTAAACATTGCATAAGTTACTTAGTAAAAGACTTCCGCTGTAAAATTATAATATAATTTGATAAATTGAGTAACTGGCTAAATAAATCATTAATATTTGTATAAAAAATAGTTAGCGTAACTAGGGTTAGCTGGAAAAGTATAAGCAACTTGTTAGGTCACGAGACGTCAAGGATAAGCGGGCCACGACGTGGCAAGGCTAGGTGGCGTGGAATGCAACGTGGCGAGTAGCAAGGCGACCTGGAATTGGGGCCGTCATAGTGATCTTCATCAAATTAGCCTTTTCCACTATATGAGGATGGAGCTGAGCTCTACATTAATGTAAAGGTCTAAGCAGTGCTCTTTGCCTTTATAATCTTTCGCTGGTGCCAGTCACCAGCGATGTATACTTTCCAACATCTCGGGTCTCATACCCCGTGTATTGCACAAGTTATACTTGCTAACAACCCCGAGACTCATTTCTCGTGTATTACGCTAGATAGTGGAGAGATCTCGATCACCTTGGATGTCTAGAGACCTTGTATGTCCGCTGGACCTCTATCATAAAATGGTCCTAGATACAAGAACTACTTTCATATTTCAAGGAATATCATGGTTTGGGAATCCAACAAAGCAATTGCATATCTAATGCACAATGAGATTAGATGCACAACATTATGTAACACCTATCTAATAGCATGCTATTTCATTGACCACATGTATTAACAATCAAAATGGCATAACACATGATGTGAAGTCAATGAAATCTTTTAATCAACAATCTATACCATGAAAGTAACCTCATGAAATGAGATGTAATGACCCGTTTTATTAACATCGTTATTTATATAGTAATTGCATACATGGACGCCACCTCAGATCCACGTGGATGCAACGAGTAGGCTAGGACACAAGTCGGCTTAGGTACATTAGTTGATTGTGTGTTGGGTTGCTTATTTGCGATGCAATTTATTAAATTATTTGGTAAATACATCACATGTGTATATATTGAATAACGATATCGTGCGAGGTTGTGAGATGGGTAGTTGCCTCGAAGTGCATGTCAACGCGGGTATCGAGATGCTAAGTACGGGTACAATAGAGAACCTCGACAAATTCATGTAATATGATTATGAAATCAAATTGAAATGGGTAATGTAACCATATGCTATTTAAATTAAATTTGAATAATAGGCTATGGTGCGCCTCGAAATGCGTGTCGTGACGCGAGGCACCCGGTATCGGGTAGCCAAAGGTTAGTGGGACCATAAGTTGGTTAAAATTGATAAATAAAATACTAACCATATGGTTTTAAAAAGGTTTAAGGTAATGTGACATTAATAGAATAAATAAGCCTATAGTTGTATAGGATAAAAATGGACCTTGAGATGGATATATAGATCATCACTTTTAGTTACTTTAGGAAGGGAGTGTGCTATTAGAGTCATCAAGAGGTGTAGGACGACATGCTTGTGAACCACAAGATAATCCTCGAGACATGTATGCACACTTGATCAAGACCAAACATATATATAGAAGTTAGTGGGACTCCTATCAAACCACTCATATGTTACATGCAAAACCAAAGACATTCAGTGAAGAGAAGAGAACTTGAGCTGGAGATTCATCACCTTATAGACCAAATTAAGGGAAGCAAGTAAGTTAATCATCTTCTTCATCTAACATACTTTCTAATGAACCCATTTTTTAGAGTTTTTGATTTAATTCGAATTTGAGGTTTGGGTCAATGAATTCTTGGGTTATCTTGATGAATTACATGTTATTAGATCATATTCATAGAGGATTTTCCACTGTTTTAACTAGATTTGATGATATTAAAGAAAATTAGGAAATTGTGTGAATGCATGAATTTGAAGAAAATTGGGTTAATTTGATGTTCTGGAGTGTTCTAGTTGTTGCTTTGGAGATAATAACGTATGGAGAGGATGTAAATCAGGTTAGAGTAGCTAATTGAGAGGGGTAAGACAGAATTCTCGACTTGAGAATTTTGTCACAGAAGGCAATTAACGCGCTAGCTGGGTTGGTTAGCGCTCTAATCATTCTAGGTTTCCTACTGTTTTTCAAAATGAAGAAAAGTAGTGCGCTAGACATATTCCATAGCGTGCTAACTTTATATAGCGTGCAAGGTAGATCCATTAGCGTGCTAACTCAACCTAACGTGCTACGTAGACCTAATAGCGCGCTAATGACAGATGAACTATGAATTTAAGGGTTGTTTTGGTGATTTTCAACTTCATACATGTCTAAACACTTATAAACAACCTAAACTTATTAAAATTGGACTTTAGGGACTTAGTGGACCGTAGCTTGGTATTGGGGAGCTTGTCGAGTCGGATACGGGAGTCCAGGGAGGTCGGAGAGCAGTCTGAGGTTTGTAAAACCTAATTGAAAGACTCAGAGTATTTGATTATGTTTCTACATTTCATTTCTATCATCCCTTGTTGTTCATTACTCTATTCCGCTACTTGGACGTGGGTTGAGGTTACTCCCCCGGATTTCCTGGTTGTGTGTTCATTATGCACTACTGTAGCACGTGTGACCCGACTTTTAGTGAAAGGTGACCTGCGCTTGCCCTTGGTGCATGTATCGGTGACTCAGCGGATTTGGCCAGCGCCGCGAGGGACCAAATGTCGGGCCAGTTGGGCGCGACCACTGGTAGGAACTTGGTGACCCGAAGTACAGTCTGGTCCATCTGAAGTGAGCACACACATTTGTTAGTTTATCTGTTATCTATTCATGCGATGAGCTATTTACAGTTGTTTGTTTTTATATTCTGCATGTTTACTTGACAGTATTCCTTGCATTTCCTTTACTTTATTATACGAATGGTCAGAGGAGTTCCTTGGGATTTTACTTACTGGACTCGTCATCTGTCTTTTTGTAATGATTGAGTGCAGATCCCAGTACCAATAGGGGCAAGGGGATCTTAGGCGACTACATCTGATTGCTTGCTGTCGACGACCTACTTGTACGTGTTTATTTTGAGAATTTGTATATTTTGGGTATTGAGAGACTTAAGATGACAGCGTACATGTATATATATTTTGTTTATGGTATTCTTGCTTATATATATAGTATTTTACAGCGCTTTCCACAGTAGAATTTTCTCTTTTGAAGAATGTTTACCATACTAAATTACTTATACTAATCGTATCAATTGAGGCTTCCACTGATTTTTGTTAACTTGTAAGAAACAACCCAATATTATGGTTAAGCATTAGAATAAACTACAAATTAAGTAAGAGTTGAAATAGTAAAATACCTACAAAGAATAAGTTAAGAAAATAAGGATAATCATAATACACATGTGGACACGATTTGTGAGACATGAAGAGGACTGGCAGGTGCCGGACACGTGTAGTTGGGCCAGCTGGCAAAGAATACATGGAGACACGTCACCTCGGGGCGGCAGAGGCCGCCATAGTTGGTATCAGAGCCCGAGTTTGAGGAACTTGGAAGATTTAAAATAAAAGAGCATAAGAATTAATAAATAAACTTTAGTTGTGGAAACCCTATGTTATTGCCTTAGAAATTTAGTTGGGAAGTGATGTGAAGCGGGTAGAGTTAGAGTCTATATACGTTTCATATTTTCATTATATATGATATACTTATATACACTGAGAATGATCCGGAGCATGCTTCTCGATGCAGATCATGGACGGACTGTCGACGGTGCCTCAGGAGATTGGTCAGCCTAGTGGTACAACTAAAGACTCCCCAGTTGCACCTAGTATGGAGGATCGACTCTCGGTTCAAGACACGTAGATGGCCGAGGTGTTACGGTTGCTACGAGATCAGACCGCCGTCCTGACGGCACTTGCTACAACAGTTGCTACACCCAGAGAGCCAGCTGTAGTTACGGTACCAACGAAGACCGTCGTCACCACGGTTGCTCCCCAGACACCAGTTGAGAGAGTTGTAGCGAATACACAGACAGAGAGAGCCACCACAGTTGTTGTTCCCTTGGAGACGTCGACTCCTACGCCTCCACCCATGATTACGGATCAGACGACTACTACCACTACTACTGCTACTAAATCGGGATTCGTCTTAGCTCCAGAAGTGAAAATGCTGAGGGCGTTTATGAAGTTTCAGCCAGGCTTCTTTTATGGAGTTGGTGACCCCAAAGTTGCGGGGAAGTGGATTGTATCTCATCAGCGGTTCCATAAGCTGGTGAGGAATGATGAGAGTGTTTAGGCATGACGTCGAGAGCATGCTTGAGAGGTCACACCGCAGTATGGTGGACCACGTATCAGGATACCCATCCAGAGCCAACAACATGGGCTGAGTTCTATGATCAGTACATACCTATGGAGGTGAGACTGAGACTGAGGGATGAGTTTTTGATGCTAAGACAGGGTGACCGGACATTGATACAATATATGGAGAGATTCCGGTACCTACTTTAGTTTTCGATGGACATAGCTGGGACGGAGCGTCTATAGATCTAATATTTCACCAGAGGAGTTGATGACAGGATCACTTCGGTAGTGGTATCCTCTGGAGCACCCACTCTACAGGATATATTTGACAGAGCATTGGCACATAAAATGTATCTGATGCAGAGAGATGGCAGCGTGTGACTGGTACTGAGGTACAGACAGGACAGACGAGAATTCTTGGCCGGACCATAAGCCGAAGAGACAGAGGGATCGTCAGGATAGAGGTCGGAGTGATGACAGACGGGACAGGGGCCGCAAGGATAATCATCAGGGCAATCAGTTCCAGTATGATGAGAGACAGTCGGTTCATGCCATCACATCAGCATCAGTAGATCAACATAAGCCACATCCGCATATGTACCATTATGGTCGAGATCAGGAGGGACATGACGGGGTCAGAGAGTCCGGGGTCAGGGTCCGAGATCTAGAGACGGACAAACTGGGAGGTATGATAGCCGCAGATGCCATAGGTGTGGTCAGAGGGACACTTGAGGGTCGAATGCAGGACATCATCGTCACCACGTCGAGAGCCATAACAGGCTAGAGAGAGCTCTTGCGGTAGCACAACCGGATGGCGGAGCGACCAGACAGCTCGTCGAGGGTACGTTACATATTTTTGGTCGAGCTATGCATGTTATGTTTGACTCTAGTAGTACATTATCGTTTATTGCAGGACGTGATATTGGAGTGTTAGGGTTAGATATACAGACACTAGACACGTACCTTGTCCTTAGTAAGGCCAATGGGGCCAAGATATACCCTAACCGGATATATAGAGACTCGATGATAGAAGTTGAGGGACATCAGTTACCAGTTGATCTTCGAGTATTAGAGTACTTTGAGTTTGACGCGCTTCTCATGATGGATTGGTTATCATCCTATCATGCACAAATAGATTGCTATGGTAAGAGGATAGAGTTTCGTATTCCTGGAATACTAGTGTTCTCGCAAGTTGGATTTGCGACTGATTTACCTATCACTAGAGGTCGACTAGCTACTTCGCAGGAGATGGAGGCATTTGTAGCGATAGTTGAGCCGAAGGTCAGAAAGGAGGTCAGGATTGAGGATGTACCGGTAGTTAAAGATTTTGTTAATGTATTTCTGGATGACCTACCAGGGTTGCCACCGCCACAAGCTGTTGAGTTTATCATTAAGTTGATACCAGGGACATAGCCGATCGCCAGTAAACCATATAGGATGTCACCATTGAAGCAGGAGAGGTTAGACGACAGTTGGATGAATTATTAATGAAGGGTTTTATTAACCCTAGCATGTCACTTTGGGGAGCTCTAGTGTTGTTTGTGAAAAAGAAAGATGGTTCGATGAGGATGTGCATAGACTATAGGAAGCTAAATCAGGTGACAATTAGGAACCGTTACCCACTTCCTATGATAAATGATTTGTTTGATCAGTTGGCGAGTGTCAGATTCTTCTCGAAAATTGACATTCGTTTAGGTTATCATCAATTGAGGATTCGAGATGAGGATATCCAGAAGACCGTTTTCAGCACGAGATACGGGCTATTTGAGTTCACAGTCAATCCATTTGGGCTAAATAATGCCCTAGCAATTTTCATGGATTTGATGCACATGGTCTTGAGACCATATCTAGATGGATTTTTCATAGTCTTCATCGATGACATTTTGATCTACAACAGGACTTGCGAGGATCAGAATGGACATCTCATGGCAGTTTAAACGACACTGAGAGAGCACAGATTGTATGCCAAGTTCAGTAAGTGTGACTTCAGGCTGAGTGCGGTAAGATTTTTAGGACATGTCATCAGTGACCAAGGTATCTCTATGGATTCAGAGAATATTCGGGCTATCATTGACTAGAGGACGTTGAGTTTATTGTTGATATATAGAGTTTTCTCGGACTGGCAAGATACTACCGGCGATTTGTGCAGGATTTTTCTTCAATTGCAGCGCCGATGACGAGACTGACGAAGAAGGATGTTAGGTTTAATTGGTCAGATGAGTGTGAGCAGGCTTTCTGTGAGCTGAATATGAGGTTGACTTCTAGCCTGTATTAACATTGCCTGAGCAGGGCAAGACTTTGAAAGTTTATACAGATGCATTAAGCATTGGTCTAGAATGTGTGTTGATGCAAGAGGGTAGACCAGTTGCCTATCTTTCTAGGTAGTTGAGACCACATGCACGTCACCCCGGGGCGGCAGATGCCGCCACATGAGAAAGGACAATAAGTCATGGCATATGGAATACAATGACAAATTATTCTAAAGGACTGGAAATGAACATATAAATAGGAATGAAATATAAATAAATATCTCAATCAGTTTACTTACAATCCATGCAATTTCTTAAGCTATTTCGGCCTCCCAATACATCAAAACTCGTATTCGATCCCCTGAGACACTTCCCTTGATTCCAAATATCATAGAACATGTTTTGAGTGTGTTTGGACCTTTACTTAGGCTATTAGACATGTTTATAGTGTTTAAGGAATTTCAGAAAATTGCATATTTTTATGGTGTCATAGCACTTAGCGCGCTAAGTACCTTGATTAGCGTGCTGATGATTTCATTAGCGCGTTACCAAGTTTTCTCTAATGCGCTAATCAAAGTTAGAGTGTTAGTTACTCTACCTAGCGCGCTATTTGCAGGAAAACCCAGAATTCTGCAATTAGAATTCTGATTTTTCTTCATACATAGGCATACGAATGCCCTAGGAACCCCCAAACACTCTTCCAGAGTTCCAAGACATCAACAACAACATAAAAGAGCTACATAAAAAATCAAATTCATGAATTCATTAAATTGAGCTAAGTCTATGGTGTGGTGAAGTTACCTAACTAGATGAACACTAGCTTGATCAACACTACCTTCTCCAAACCTAACAAATTGTTGATCTTCTTCTTCCTCCAACATCTTCTCTTTCTTTCCAGCGAGCTTTCTTAATTGCTAAGTTGATGAAATGAAGATGGTTTGAGTTGTATTGAGTTGGTCATAACCTATATATATGAACTGGATATGGTTAATTAATAGCTATTGATCCTTATGTGCATACGTATCTCGAGATCCATCTAGTGGTCCACATACTAACACATGTCGCACTTACTCTTCACTTACTAATTCTAAGTGACACCAATTTGTACTCAATTGGTTTCTAGATGTGTCACTATGTATCTCAATGAATATTAAGTAACTATCGTTTTTAAATGCTAACTTAGGTTATATTTAATACATAATCAACCATAGCCACATTTAAATCACTAAAAAAACTGTATAAAACCTTAATAAAACTTACCATATCACTCTCTACCTCGGTCCCACATCGACACACAACTCGAGGTGCGTACATACTCACATCTTGACACCTATACACAAGTAGGAGTGACTTAGTAGTCTACACATATACAATAAATTATGTATACACCATAACAAATATAACATATACATCGGCCTCATTGCCTCGGTCATGACACGTATCTCGACGCGGGTCCCACATCATGGGTCACTTGATCCTAATCAAGTGATTAAACTAGGATTTAGAAATTCGAGTCGTGACATAATCCTACACATTTTAGTGATTCACCTTAACTTTTGTTGATCTTCATAGCAAAACATGGGACCAAAGGAAGTTGACGTATATTTATCTTGAACGGTCACTTAGACTCATTAGGTGATATTATAATCTTTGTAATTATCACTGTATTCTTTATGTTAGCTCCAAATATAATTGTAGTTGTTACTAACCATCTTTCGAGATGCTTTATTATCAATTTTGTTCCATTACATAAACCCTCAACCTGATTAAGACCTTTAAGAAGCATAACGGGCACACCCCTTTTTAATTGGACATCATGATTTGGGACTCCTAAAAATTGTAATTTATTGAGAAATTTGGTTGTGTAAAGTAATTCATCATCATTTCCCGCGGTAGAGGTTCTACAAATTGTACCTGAGCTCAAATATGTAACCTTCTCCCTTGGTATTAGATCTATAACAAACTGGTTCAACTGATGCATTATTTCATTTTTCGGAGTCTAAATAGCACGCTCTTTCAAATATGAAGAGTGGTGAAACTATTTAGCAAGTGATAGGTAACGACTTGTACAATGCATTTTATAGGTTCTCCATCATGATGTATCAACGCGTTTGTTGGGATTCTTAATAACTCTTTATCCGGATTGTCATAAAATGCTTCATTTCCTATTTGAAACAACCATCTCCTAAACAGCAAGATCTTCAGATTGTGACCTCAGAGATCCAATGAAAAGTTGCATATTGTGATTGAGTTTGAAGACATTACAATGTTCCCATAAGTAAGAAGAATTAAGTGAAGCTTCTATAATATCAATTTTTGCACCTTTAGGCACAACTAGCAATATTTGTCTAAAATCAACTCTAAGAACAATTGTTAGGCCTCTAAAAGATTTGTAAAAACCATTTTCATACCTCATTTGAAAAATGTCACTTAAACTCCTATCTAAAGTTTCAAAACTGTATTTATTGGCCATATGAGCTTCATCCCATATTATCAATAATGTTTAGCAAAGAAGTTCAGTTAAATGGGTGTCATGTTTAATTTCACAAGATGATTCGACTGTAATTTCCAATGGGATATGGAACCGTGAATGAGCGGTTCTATCATTCGGCAACAAAAGAGCTACTATTCTTGATGATGAAACTAACAACATTATTTTTCCTTATGACCTAAGCTTTGTAATTATCGTTTTCAACAAGAAGGTATTTCTTGTTCCATCATGACCACTTATAAAAAATAGTCGGCCCCTTTCATTAACAACTGAGTCAATAGTAGCTTCAAATGGTACGTACCTTCTGACATTTGTTCAAAGATGCGTATAATTCTTCATGTAACGCTTTCATTTCGTCAATGTCGTAATCTAACTCCTCAGTGACTAATCAATTTCCTACATCCCTTACCAATGAGAAATTCGAAACATGCATGCCATCAATATCCTTTAATGTCTAACCAACGTTTTCAAGAATATTCTCAATTTCAACCAATGTGTAGTGTTGAAGTTGCTCAGAAGATAGTTGCATATTTGGTGTTTGAAGTCTTTTCCTTTGTAAATGAGGAATATCCTTTGATAACATGGAACTATTAATTTTTCAAAATTCTAATACCTCAGCTACCTAAAAATCTCAAAGAAATCATAAGAAAATAAAAATATACTTATTAATTTAACCTGGCACTTGCAAGAGGAGAATTTCTCAATTATTTTTTATAATTTCGAAGATTTTCCTTGCAATGTTGCGACCTAATCAAATAATTATTTAGTTAAGCATCCATAAAAAAGCCATCAACATAGAATATCAAATCTAAATTATATATATGATATTGATAATATTATATACTCGCATTCCTATGATAGAAAGATTTTTGAACTACTACTTTGTTAAAAAAAATTAAATATTGCATGTGGACGACGTGTGTTTGTGTGACAACCCTTTCTCAAATTAGGGCACCGCCAAGCCTAATCGCGTCATTAAGACTTAACCTCCACCTCGTAGGACTTAACAACGTATTAGTCAGCCTTACTAATGAACTTATCTCATTAGTTCTTTTCTAATAACCTTACATTATTCTTAAGTAGAGGTGGCAAAATGTTTCCGGACCCGCTTTAAACGGGTCCGGACCTGTACCCATCGTACCCATTTTTTTTACCACCCCTATTCTTAAGTTATGATATAGTATTTCAGAGTAAATCAAGTTTTACATAATTTAAAGATTATTCAGCGGAAGTCTTGACAAATTAGTGGAATTCATTCATATAAAACTTATTATGTCGAAAATCAGGAAACAAAGATCAAATGCATATGTATTTCAAATGGCGATAACTATATATCAACACGTGTCTAGTCGGGTAACTATCTCACAAACCATAGTATACATCCCCAAGAGTATATAAAGACATATAAAAGTCATACAACAAAATCAAAAACCTATAAAATCAGACGTAGCAGCACTCCACTAGCTCAGAGGTTGTCGCCGATCTTCTCCTTGCCAGGTCTGCTACACGATGGATCTGCACCTACCATCGAAAAAAGGACGGTGAATACAGGAAAATAGAAAGTAACACAGAGAGACATTTGTTCACATTTCAAAATATGCAACAAGTCTCTGAAATCATAATAATAGCAACTATGCTAAAAAGAAGTCATGCTATAAGATACTTCAGTTAAGTAATATAAAACTGGCACTCGACTAAGTAGTAATGATCTAGGGCCGGTCGACCGTGAGTCACATTGCATCAGTTTTTTTCCACTATTTAGGGCATAATCAACTCTTTTAAGATGCCTTCACATCATTATAAATGTCATTCCCATATATAAATACTCACCCCTGACATGTGATGTATACTTGCAAACAACCTCCAGTCCCATACCTCGCATGCTGCACAAGCTAGTGGTAAGATCCCGATATCCCCATGCATCTAATGACCCGTGTGTCGCGGCTATCTCTATGTATCATGGTTCTAGATAAGAACTACTTTCATAACCCAAGAAATGACATGGTTTAGGAATCAAATAATGTATTTGCATATCTAACAAAGGAGAATAGATTACAATACTATCATACGCCTTCTTAATAGCATGTTATTTCATTTGACTGCGTATCTCCACAATCAAGAATTACAAAGCATATGATTTAGAGTCAATGAAGACATTTAATCAAAAACCAAAGCCATGATAGTAAACTCATAAAATGAGAAGAAACAACAAGTCATGGCATGTAGAATACAAAGGATAACTCAGTTCAAATAACTGAAAATGAATTAGCAAAACAGGAATGAAATGTAAATAAATATCTCAATCAATTTACTTGCAATCCACGTAAATTTCCTACCTAATTCGGCCTCCCGACACCTTAAAACACGTATCTAAACCCCCGAGACTTTCCCCTAGGTTCATGATGTCATTTCATATGTTTTAGAGTATGTTTAGACCTTTAGTTATGGTATCAGAGTTGTTTAGGATGTTTAAATTGAAATTAGGAAATTGTTGTTTTTGTGTTGTCAAAGCATCTAGCGCGTTGGGTGACTGGTCTAGGGCGCTAATGACCTCATTAGCACGCTAATTAATCTGATTAAGTAGCGCGCTAGCTAGCACATCTAGCGCACTATGTGCAAGAAAACCCAGAATTCAGCACTTTAAATTTTGAGTTTTCTCCACATATGGCTAACTCCAACACCTTAAGCTCTCTTGTACCACACCTTCAAAGACCAAAGACACCCATCACAACATAAGAACAGGCCACATTTTATATTTTTCATGAATCCACCAAATTAAACTAAATGACTAGTGTAAGCAGATTTACCTAGTTATTGTACACCTAGCTTGATCAACTCCTTCTCCAAATTAAACTAAATGACTAGAGTAAGCAGATTTTCTTCTCCTACTTCCTTAGCTCTTAAGTTAATAAATGAGAATGAAATGATTTGCATGAGTTGATCTATTCAATCTTATATACTTATATATAAGATTGATTATTAGCCATTGATCTTTATGATACGTATCCCTAGACTAATCGAATGGTCTACATATTGACACAATTTCACTAACTCTCCACTAACTTCCTCTAACTAATACCAATTGAAAACTCAATTGGTCACTTGATATGCCAACATATATCTCGAGAATTGTCAATGACTAATATCTTAACTTGCTAACTTAGGTTACACTTAATATAAAATCAGCTATAACCTCATTAATACTACTATTTAAGCTACACTAAGCTTAAGTTAACTTATCATATCACTCTTTACCTCCGGTACTACGTCAACACACATCTCGAGGCGCGTCCCCACTCACGTCTCGACTCCTAAATACGAATATAAGTGACTTAGTAGTCTACACGTATACAATACACTAGGCATACATCATAACAAATTTAACATATACATTGGCCACATCGCCTCAATCAAGACACATATCTCGATGCGGGTCCAATGTCACGTGTCTATATTCCTAATTAAGGAATCAAACTAAGATTAGGAATCGCTAAAGTTTGACTCCCACTTAAGTCATCAACATGGAATAAATCAAGTGTAAAATATCAATGACCTCAAAACTAAATGATTATGTATTACATCACATAATGCAAGGTCTGGAGAGGTCGTGAGTTTGATTCCCACTTCTGTAAAAATAATAAAATATTACATTTCAAAAGTCATAGCATCTCAGAGTATATAGGTGATGCATCACTTGCCATAAAGGCAAGGTTTAAAGAAATCGTGAGTTCGACTCTCAATAAACTTAAGAAAAATGTATTGCATTTGAAAGAAGTTATTACTTGCAGAAGAAAAGGAAAGGAAAAAAATTATTATTATGTAATTTTGATTGCCTCAAACTCAAGAACAATAGGATTAATTTTTTTATAGAGGAAAAAAACATTATACAATTCAAGAAATTGTGTTTTTATATATGTATTGAGTTAGCATTTAAAGAAATCCAGTTTCCTCTTGAGAACTACCAAATAAGCCAAATATATCTACTAAAAACTAGAGTGATTAAGTATTAAATTTCTTAGAAGTAAGATATACAAATAATTACAACTTTATATAAATCAAATAATTAGTATCTTTATATAGATAATAAAAAATAAATAACAAAACTTCGTTTAATATAAGAAAATGTAGATCGTGAAATTGAAAATGTACTTTTTATTATAAATTACGTGATAGTGCAATAATATTGTCAGAAACAGATTTCTAAGTTGATTTTCAGTTGCCCACGATGGTGCTTCCATTAAACAATCATTATATTCATTATAATCATCCAATAACCCTAATGCATAACATGCAAGTTTAAATGATGGGTGTAAAATTTTATTAATGGTTCTAATGTGCTCGAACGAAGTACTACTCTTCACAATATTAAGTAACGTTCACTGCTTGATGGATGGGCAAAATAGATCCTTCCAATTATTGTAACTTTTTTTTCTTCTAGTCCAAACTTTATCTTTTGAATTCCACACTCAGTGCAAAAGAGACTCACGATAGCTTAGTTGTCTTGCATCTGGGTGCATTATATTAGTTGCAAACCAAGCAGTGAACTTTGTTCTATCTATTCCAAGCTTACTCATAACGTCATTCAATGAATCTCCATCTTCAAAAACCACAGACTATTCACCAGGAATATGGAACAACAATATTTCCATGGCTGGTTCTCTATAGTGTATATCAAATTGAAATATTCTCCAACATGCCTATGTAGCCAAAATATATCTATAATCTAAGTAAGCCTTGATTTCATCAATTTCATTTTTATTATCAACATATTCAAGAGAAGTTGTCATTCGATCAGGCCTTTATGCACGTACTTGAACAAATATTTTATGTATCTTGAATATATAGTTACAGGATTCCACGTTAATATGGGCATCATACTTTACAATCAAATCCCTGTTATACGGAACCACATAGTAATTATCCAATAATGTTCCATTTTTCTCGATAGTGAATTGATTTTTTCTCCTTCTACACATTGAAAACCCATCCAAAGTTAATGTTATTTGCTCATTAATTTTTTTTCAAAAATGTCTCGTACATTTACCATTTGACATACATAGCGACTACATGTTTAACGGCATTGTAACCTTATGGATCAACATTAAGATCTAGGATTCCAGCACTAATGATTGTAGCAATATATTTCGGGGACTGATTTTTCTCCTTTAGATGAATAAATAGCAAAATATATGCAAGTGGAAGGCCACGCTTTTGAAATTCAATAGCATAGAGAATAGAAATTTACCAACAATTAGCACGCATATTCGCAGTTGCAAGGCTATGCAAATTATAGTAAATTAGAGAAGAATAATGTATCTATCATAATGCATTATGGTCACAAAAATGTAGTATGTTTTATAAAATATAAGAAAGAATCAAGTAAATATCTGCAATTGGTTCACCAAATACTTTTTTGCACTTAAGATAGTGCATGAGTTCACGCAATTTGATTTCAAATATTTTGTATATAATTTCTACTCTATTCTCATCATCTTTCTGTTTGAATCATCTGTTGCATATAATTTATCTCTGTCTAGAGCGGGCTGCATGTAAAAAATATATTTTGCTCTCTTTAGCGACAGGATGATAAAGCTCATTTGTCAACCTTACTTTAAAAAGATTTATGGGAAAAAAATATTCCCTCTATTAGTAACGCTTTGTATATCCGCACTTAGTTTTTACGAATGGTGGCATGAATCAAAGTTTCTTACAATAATACATACAATTAATACACATTTTATCAAATAGAAAAAACATACATTTAATAAATATGACTAAATTCATGAAACAATACCAAAAAGTAATATAATCGAATTAAAGTATTTTTTTATTTTAACATCTAAAAGTGAGTATATATACACTTACGTCTTCATCAAACAATATTAAGTTCAAGGTTAGCATATTCTCATTGATCATATTGACGGACTCCCAACACTACAAAAAATGCATCAATAAGCGACGGGCTATTTCCCATTGCTAATTAGCGACATATTAGCGAGGGGAGTTATAGTTGACCTGTTGACCAAATTAGCGGGGTTAGCGACGGCCCCCGTCGCTAATTGTTGAGCGGGAAAATTCCCGCTCAATACACTCTCTCTCTCTCCCACCACCAAACCCTAATCTTCCCCATTTATAAACTCTTCACTCTCCCTCTCTCCTCTCTCCTCTCTCCTCCGCCTCTCTCCTCTCTCCCCTCTCCTCTCTCCCCCGTCTCTCTCCTATCTCCCGGCCCCACCCCCACCTCTCTCCTCTCTCCTATCTCCCCGCATATCTCCTCTCTCCCCTGCCTATCTCCTCTCTCCTAGCCCCACCCCCACCTCTCTCCTCTCCCCCCACCTCCACCTCTCTCCTCTCTCCCCCGCCTCTTTCCTCTCTCCCCTCTCTTCTCTCCCCCGCCTCTCTCCTCTCTCCCCCACCTCTCTCTCTCTCCCTCTCGATCAAGTGAACCACCAAGTCTTCTCCCTCTTCTGGGTTAGGCTGGTTCGGCAACTCCTCCGCGGTGGAGTCGGTGGTGGGGTCCACTGATACGGAGAGCAATGAGGAGGACTTCCACGCAGCGTTCATGGCTCGGTCGCCGCGTTTGACAACTCCTCGCCGGTGGAGTCGGTGGTGGGTAAAAGCTCTGTTTTGGTTTGAATATTGGTTTAGTTTTTGTGTATGTTGATTTGGTGGGGTTGATTTTGGGGGCGTTTTGCAGGGGAGAGGTCGCCGCAGTCGACGCTGTGCGCGGTGGGGAGCTGCCCGAACGGGCCTTCGTAGGTGTCGACTCCAACAATGTCGCTGCCTCGCCGCTGCCTCGACATTGCCTCAGCCGCTGCCTCGACATTGCCTCAGCCGCATCCTCCCCGCCCTCCTCCACCACTTCTGTCGCGCCCTCTCCCTCCTCCGCCGCCCCTCCCTCTCCTCCTCCGTCGCCTCCTGCTCCTGTTCCTCTCCTCCTCCGCCGCCTCCTTCTTTTCTCCCTCTCCTCCGCCGCCCCTCCCTCGCCTCCATCATCACTATTTTCATTTTAAAAATAATATTTAAAAAAAAAACAAATTTTTTTTGTCAATCTATCAGAATATAGCGACGGGGACCCGTCGCAATTTCTGACACCCGTCGCTATACCAAATAGCGACACCAAATTTAGCGACGGGATTTCCCGTCGCTATTCCTGTCGCTAACACAGTATAGCGACGGGAAATGCCAAATTAGCGACGGGCTTACCCGTCGCTAATATGGTATCCTTTTGTAGTGCAAATTCGATATACTCCTACCCTATATTGTAATCATCCTTCGATGGGTATTGAGATCAATAATTTTTGTGTAGATCTCCATTATAATTTGCTTTGGCAAATGAATGATAGAGTTTAAAGTATGCAAATCAAGTTTTGGAAATGATTGAATTTGAAGTTCGTGAATCAATACTATTCATAGGAATGAAGTGTATAACAGTAGATTCGTGCACTTTCCACATGTGAAACGTTTTTTCTTAGTTATCATGAAATATATATTTCAGTTTTTAAATATAAAATATATATTAAGCCTACGTTAGTTACTATATTAAATTATACATTCAACTTATATGACTTCCTTTTTTGTTTGCAGTTTTGTGAACCGAGATGGAAAGTTTTTTTAATTTGGAATTTTGCATTGATTCATTGCTAAATACATTAGTCACTGCATTAAATTATACATTAGATAGTACATGCTTTACTGCATTAAACTACAATCCCTTGTCAGTAAGTTTTTAAATCCCTTAGACATTTTTTCCCTAATCCGTCTATTTATTATCAAATCATGTGATTATTTTTCTTCATATTTTTGTCTATATTTTGTTGAGCATTTTTATATACACAAAAACAAATAAATGCAGTAACAAATAAATGCAATAGAGTGGTGGTGGTGGTGGGGGAAGGAGGTTGTAATCAAGCATGTATAATCAACGTACGTTTTTAAACCGTTCAAAAAAAAGTCTTATTATTTACTTAGAGTTAATTTTGAATTTGGACTATCATTATTTGCATCTAAATAAATTCACTCTTCAACCTATTTCAACCGTTACTAAAAAGAATTAAAGTCTTATTATTTATTTAGAGGTAATTTAGAATTTGAAATTTGAACTATCTTTGTTGGCAACATGGCACATACCATATAGCTTGACCAAGTTCAAATTTGATAATGGCTCTGTTTGGCAAGGCTAGCTGATAATCTAACTGATAGCTGATAAACTAACTGATAGCTGATAATCTAGCTGATAGTTGATAATATGCTAGCTGGTAGCGGAAAGGTGATAATCTAGCTTATCAACTAAAAATTGTTTGAAACGATAGCCGATTGATTAGCTGATAAATGCAAAATGACAATAAATGACATATGACACAATTAAGTATATTAATTATATAATCATATAATTAATTGTTATAAATAACTCTGTATTTTATTTACAAAATACAAATTAATACCATAAAATAATTTATATTATTTAGAAAACTAAATTGTGTGTGTCCATAAATGCTTACATGAAAATAACTCTATATTAATTTATAAAAATTCGCAAAAAATAAATACATGTAAATAAAATACAAAAAACGACTTGGATAACTATACATATACATAATGCATCATTCATAATTGAGAAGCAATGTTATTGCGAATATTCTTCATTTCTAGAGAAGTCTCTCTATAACTTAAAAAAAATAGTAGATTAGTAAAAAAGAAATTAAAAATATGTAGGATAGCACACCACTCGAACACTACATCAAAATATTTTTATAACATCTAAAAATATTTTTATACTCGACGTTGTTAAAACTTATTTAATATGTAATAAATATCTAACAAGATTATCTATAATTAAGAAATTAATGTGTAATGGTTTTTAATTTTAGTGAAATTCTTTGTTTTATAATATTTAGTTAATTATTAATCACTATTTTTTTTTATTAACAATATTAAACTATATGTTAATTTTAAATTCAATAAGTTTTAATAACGTATTATATAACTGTTGGTCTAGCCTATAAGAGCTTGAAATGCTGGTTTCGTCTCTGCCAACTCTACCATGGTATAATCGCGGGGTACTAATATTCGCGGAGTTTGTTTAAGTATTTGCGTATTTTGTTTCCACTAATTTGCAAGGGCATTAATTTATTAATACCGTAAAAATAAGGGTATAATCGCGAGAAAAAATTCAAACGACGGATTTTCGGTTCAGTTTCAATTGGGAGCTTATCATCTAGATTATTTTTAAAATAAGCTACAAACCAAACACAGCTTAACAAATAAACTAGCTTATCAGCTAGTTGATAAGCTAGTTTGTGCTTACCAAACAGAGCCAATGTTTTCTAACTTATGTGTGATAATGAAGCCGACGTCTTGCCAACATATTGGGTATGACACGTAGCGCGTGGAGGTGCGTGGAGAAGGTTCTAAAATGTCACGTGTCACATACTATATATAGCTTGAAGTAACATACATCTTGAGATGTCATATGGCGCGTCGAGAAGGATCCAAAATGTCACGTGTCAAATACCATATATAGCTTGACGAAACCTGCGTCTTGGGTATGCCACGTGGCGCTACGAGAAGGATGGAAACCGCCACGTGGCACACTCAAGATGTAGGCTTATTATATAAAATGTCACGTGTCACATACCATATATAGCTTGACATAACCTACATCTTGAGATGCCACATAACGCGTCGAGAAGGGTCGAAAGCACTACGTGTCACATACCATATATAGTTTGACGAAACCTACATCTTGGGCGTGCCACGTGGCGCTACGAGAAGGCTCGAAACTGCAACGTAGCACACTCAAATCAGTTAAGAACTATATATGGTAGGACGGTTTATGAATATTTTCGTAGTGGACTATTGACTTTTACCAAAAATGATGAGAACGTAAACTTCCAACCATTTATGCATTGGAGAAAACAACCCGCATGGATTGGTCTAGTGGTAAGGGAAAATGCAGGATTGTGCGGATTAGGCGCACGGTCTCAAGTACTCAACTCTTCACGACAACCAAACATCAGGCCACTATCGGTCTCTTTTCGCAATCTCATATCTCATAAGACTAGTCAGACAAGTATCTAGATACCCATATTAAATAAAAAAAAATAGTTGGAGAGGGTTTCCTGTTTTGTGTGGAAACAATTTATAAAGCACCCCTCTTTCCTGCACCCTCTTTCCTACTCTCTCTCTCTCTCTCTCTCTCTCTCTCTCTATTTCTCGTTTTCCTTTTCTTTGTGTGAGTGCGGGTGGGTTGGTTGGGTTAAATGGGGAATCATGTTCAAAACCCTACAGCTTGACCAGATTTAGATTTTGGTGGTGTACTTGATAATTAGTTTTGGAGTGGGAGAACTATCTCTTTCACATACACATACAAATATAGTTTGACATGCAAAGGCTGAACAAGGCCCATTTGCTCCCCCTAGTGTGCATTTGTGTCCCTTTTGACCCCGACATCAAGGGCCGTGGAACTCACTTATTTTGCACTATATCCAAACTATATATGAACGAAGACATTCTGCTGTGTAATGATTTTGACTCCCAACCTAAACCCTAGAGTTGCTAATAGTAGTCTTATATCATTCTCAATATTATTTCACCCACAACCACTTCATAATGACTTGGGTTTCAATCAATTCAACAATGAAAGAGATATCAAATTATTATATAATATAATAATAATAATAATAATAATAATATAATCAATTACTCCTATTTTCACTACTTGATATACTAGCTATCTAGCTAGGTCGTGTTAGACCAGAGGAATCAGCAATGACTTCAAAGCGTGTATTTGTGTCACTTTTCTAAAGGAAATTCTTGCTCTCAATTATGCAAAAACCAGCAAAAATCATGTATGATACGATGAAGACTCAGTTTGCACTTGCAGAAGTGAAAACTGATCATAAGCTTTTGTTGAGATTTTTTATGTGTTTATCTTCCTTCCATGCCTCTCTTTTTATAGAACTCCAATCAAAAGAGTTGGAGAAGAGAGTGGGATAGTGGGTGTTTTTTCAACTGTTTGGCGGTCAATTGAAATTGTCCCACTATCTGTTGAATGAGTTCATTATTAACTGCCCCATTCTCTTGTTTACTGGGTCTATTAACCACCCACTTGCAACATATACTCGAAAGTGACAAAAAAATATAACCATGGTTAGCCGCCCCGCGCCTCAAATGCGTCAAGCCCCGCACGCGTGTGGATTGCTTGGCATAGCTCTTGTGGAGCTTTTTTTGACATTTAAAGAAGTGTAAAAGATTTTATATTCTTTTTGTGAACTTTCCATGTGGGAATAAACATTTCCTTTTGAAAATGTTAAACTGGCCAGTCGTACGTGTTCACCAAAGGATATAGCTTAATTATAAATGAACTCGCTAGCTTGATTTTTGCCAAACCTGTAATTTTTTATTTTTTATTTTTCAACACCAAACCTGTATTATATAAGTAGGAAATATGCAATCATTATTTTTACAAATTTAAGTCGAGTTTTGAAAGGTTTATAGCTTCACATGAGTTTCAATCCATACATCAATTCAGACAATTCCAGCTAATCCCTAACTATTTAAGAAAAAAAAAAAAAAAAAAAAAAAAAAAAAAAAAGCATGTTGTAAATTGGATGACCCTTTAACCAAGCTTATGAATGATCACATTGTCAAGCACGGCTCTCACATTGAATCGTAACATCAAGCATGACTTCTACATTGAATGTAACTTGTACACTCTACATAACTCAACTCTAATGTATAATCACTTGTCCATATATTGTCATGTAACTTGTAATCTTGTATGACATGATACTTTGGTGTAACTTGCGCATTTTGTGCAAGTACTTATTTTCATCATGACTAAGGGCCTATATAAGGGGGTTCCTTCACTTGTAAAGAACACACTAATGTATGAATGAAATCTCTACATTCTCATCTCTAGCTTTCTTCTCTCTTGTCTCATCTTCTCTACTTGTTCTAGTAGTTCTTAGTTTATGTTTTCTATACTTAAGTCTCTAGCAAGTCCAACTTAAGTTCTAGTTGGCTTACAACTTAGTTTACAACACATTATATAATAGTGACATAAATAAATATATTAAAAGCCAAAGCATTCCTGGTGAGATGGTAGAGGCATCACTTGCCAAAATGCAAGGTTTCGAGGGATGTAAGTTTGACTCCCGCTCATGTCAAAAAACATAAGAATATTAGAATGATAGGATTTGGACGTTATATACTTTTTAAAACTATATATATTGGATATTAAAAAATAATGTTACGTAGGATAAATTATATTTCTGTCCTCCAACTTATTTTTCAAAAAAAAACTATATTTGTAATAGGGTAATATTTGAGAATTAAGCTTTAATATATGTGATCAAAATTTTTTTAAAAAAAAAAAAATTATATGTGACCATATATAATTCTAATTAAGACAGATCGATTTTAAAGTTAGTTGGGGTCTGAAAAAACTAGCCAGCTTTTCTCGAATTTGACATCAAGCTAGTACGAGTTCAAACAATAGTTTTTTTATAACAAAATTTTATTTCTCAAAATAAAAATGATAGAAATATTCACACTAGCTAGCTTTTCTTGAATTTGACAGAAAACAACAATTTATTTCTTTATAACAAAATTTTATTTCTCAAAATAAAAATGAAATTGAAATATTCATGATAATAACAATTCTACGTTTAAGAACAATGGCAATTGGGGTAGAAACTAGGGATGCAAATGAGTAGAGTAGGGATGGAGACCTCATTCTCATACTCATACCCACTAAAAAATTTATCACTCATACTCATATGGGGATGAATTCTTATAATTATCCTCATACCCATCAAATCTCTGTGGGTACAGGGAATCTCTATGGGTAAAATATTTTACCCATTTCATTCTTCATTGGGGATTTTCATGGGGATTTTTGCGAGGATGAAGAATCCTCGGGGGAAAAAAAAATTTCCATTCCATTCTCTATTGGGGATCTCCGCGGAGATTCTCTAAAAAGAAATTATAACAAATAATGTGTCAAATATACATACATAACAACACAATTATTGAAATTCCAACAAAAACAAAAAAATCAACATATCATGCAATAAAAATTCTAACTACTAAGTGCTAACAATTATAATTAAGTTTTACAAAATCATTGGCATATGCAAAACGAAAATTTCAAATTCAAAATATTCATTAAAGTCATTATCTCTTAAAACCACCAAGTCATCAACTATTTTCACTACTTTTGATCCTAAAATTCTAAAATATAAATATAGTTGCAAATAATTCAAAACAAAACATATAATTATTAACTAACCAAATAAATTAAAGTTATAAATCTCATTAAGAGGTTTTTTGTTACATGTATAAGTGTTTCGAAGTGAAAACTATGTAATATTATGTAATATTTATATATAAATATCATATGGTATATATATAAATAATAAATATCATATGGTGTATAAATTGATATATGAGAATTCTCATGGGTAGATGGGTATCCTCGTGGGGATTACACATGAGTGTCCCCTAGGGATCCCTGTGGGAATATTGTATTATCCGTATTTGTACCCATACCTGTGTGGGTATGAGATTTTGTATCCATCCTCACACCCATCCTCATTTAAAATCCTCATATCCGTATCTATTAGAGTAAATCTCCATCACTCACGGATATTCTCCTACCCATTTCCATCTTCAGTAGAAACTAACCCTTTGACACCTCTAAAGGGTACATCAAACATGAAAGCACTATCTTTGTTTTTATTGCAAGATCCAAGAATACAAAGTTATTTCTTAGCTAGTGTTGAAACTTTAAAAGATGTATATCACTCATCACTCTCTCTTCAGTCTTGTTATATTTAACATCTCATCTTTCCACTCTTTGTTACTATTCCTTTCACACCTTTTATTTTGTCTTTGTTTTTTTTTATCTTTTTTTTGGGAAGCAACAAAGCATTGGAAATCGAAACCCCAGACATATATCGTACTCAACTCATCATGCACACACTAGTGCTTATACTGTTTTTCTTCATGAACACACTGTTTTACTGTAAAATAGTGGAAAAACAAGGAATTATTTTTTCCCCAACACGCCCCTTAATTTCCAAGCATTCATGCAATATGACAACTGGATCGTGTGTTGGGTCCTCATGCACCTTTGTTCACAAGGAAATGATTAAATGACACACTTTGAACGCACATTTGGGGTGCACATTTTATTTTTTTAGCTATTTATGATGTTTTGTTACATGTGTGTCCCATGCTTTGGGAGACAAGAAAGAGCCATAAATTGCTAAAAAATAAAGTGCGCGCCCAAAGTATGTCATTTTATCATTATTCTATTCACAAGTCCGAGGATCTCATTATTATTGATATTGTTTCACTTTAATTAGCAAGGACGAAGCCACCTTAATATATGGTCCGTGTTAGGATTATTTTTTCCTAATTAATCTTTATTAATTGTGACCCATATTATATTATTACGTATTCTATGTTTTGGGTCAATAAGTTGATGATGGTTTTGGCATAAGTGATTTGATAAGGGGTTAATTCTCTCTCCTCTCTCTTCAAATAAAATGAACCCAATAACTAAAAATCAGTTATTGAGATAGTAATAAGTCTAATGGAAGAATGCAGAGAGGAAAAAAAACATTATCAAACTTAAAAAGGCAATGGAATGAGGTATGTATATGTTTTATGATTGAATCAAAGTGTTATGTAGATCTGAATATAGATAACATTGGTATCAGAGCAAGGTTAAACACTTTTGATTCAATCTCAATCGACATTACCGAAAACATTTTTTGAAGTCGGTCCTTCAATTTAGGTATAAAAGGGTACAAAATGTATTTTGGTAATTTTAAGTTTTTTCTATTTGGATGCCTATTTAATTGACGAGAAGATATCTAAAATATTTTGAATGCGGATTTGGGTATAGGTATTATGTTAACTTTGTGTATTTACATATTTCGGTGTCGACTATAAAAATCGAAAATTGGTATTTATTAACGGAATTAATGTATATGTGCCAATAGTGTATTGATTTGGATATACATTAAGTATTTAAGATAAGACAGTCATGTATGTTGAGTTAAAGATACGTGATATTTTTGTTATTGTTGAAAATATTGATCTTTAACTAATTAAGGATTGGCACACATTTAAATTGAATAGTTGTATAGGTACACATTACTGTTGTAATTAAATAGTAACAGTAAAACACAAATTTAGTATATGTAGATAAACAAAAATTTGGAATCTTTATATGTGGATGTTCTGCCAGAACGTGACTTCTTTATTTAGATAACTGTTGTTTTCATGTGTTTTGCACAGTGTAATTGAAACTATACAATATAAGGTTTATTAAATTATTTTACATTCTTAACTAAGTGTCCACATCAAAATCTTTGGATGATCGATATTATGACTATATCATCTGCCCAATACTAAAAATTACACCAGTAAAAATAAACATTTGAATCTCTCGTTCAAGTGTTGAATTTGAAACAACACCATATTTTGAATAAAGGTAAAGAACGTAAAGGCAAAGAAAAAAATTGAAATGAAGGAAGTACGTGGAATTGTAATGTGTTTTTTTTTTTTCTTATGATTCTTTGTCGGGGAAGGGAAAAAACCAAGTAGATTGCAAGAGGAATGGATGGGAGGTGAAATTTATAGAGGGAATAAAATTTGCACTACACTTCATTCCATATATATCTGTCCATGGTTTCAAAAAACTTGCACTACACTCCATTTCATGTATCTGCCCATGGTTTCGAGTTGAACATACTTATTCTATTAATCCGCATTCGTTGATAAGATAACCATTATTAATTAGTAATAAATGCACACATAATATATAATTATATATCTTAGAACAACCAATAATATAAATAAATAAATAGCAAAAATATGAAAATTGAGAAAAATAGAAAATTGGAATGGCGAAAGGAGGTAGCTTCTTAACTTTCTCTCTCCTCCGACTTATATATATTACATGCTATTAACAGCAAGTTAGTAATATAGGTGCATATGTATTATTTAATATATGCATATTAATGTACGCCATATTATTAATTAATTTATTTATTGTCATGCATGGGGGTTTTCAAAAACTAAGGTGGGAAACATTTTTTATTCCAAAAATAAGGGTGGCTACATTTTATTTCCAAAAATAAGGTATGTCTCCTTTTCAAAAGGAGACATTGATGATGATGTGGCGCCATGTGGCATGTGTGTTGATGAGGTGGAGTGAATGACTCCTTTTCAAAATGAGTCATCTATACAAAATGAATGACACATTTTGAAAATGAGTCATCTATACAAAATACACAACCTCTTTTTTACTCCTCAAAAGGAGTACTTTGTTCAACTCGAAGCGGTGTGCGATGACCCCTTCTCCAAAGGGCCAGGGTCGGCCCGACCCAGCCCACTCGGGCCCGAGTCGGCCCGACCCGGCCCATATGAGGTAGCCCGACCCGGGCTACCCATCTTCTTCCTCTCGTAAAATTATATTTTTTAAATTTTTTTTTAATTTGTACTGGGGTTGGGCGTCCATCCCCAACCCCAAGTTGGGTTCGCGCAGGGGAGACGACTCCCTTGCCGTCCCTTGAGCTCATGGCAGTTTGTCCGAGTCTCCTACCTCGGACCAACAACCACAACCGACTGCAAAAACAACCACAAATCACACAACACCAACAAATATAACATTTACATCGGCCACCGTGCCTCGGTAGTGATACGTATCTCGCTGCGGGTCCCACGTCACGGGTCATTTTGTCCTGATTAACGAAGGAAACGTGTATTAATTATTGGGTCGTGACACGGTGAACCCATGCAAACGTCATTTACATATCGAGATGGACAAGCCGCATCACGTGCGTATCTCGAGATGGATAACCCGTATCACGCACGTATCTCGAGGTAGACAACTGATGTAAAGAACATGCACGTATATGGACGTGGACAACTCATGCAAACGCCACGCATGTATCTCGCGGTGGAGAAGTCATGCAAACGACACGCGCGTATGTCGAGGTGGCCGACCTAGCAACCTCGTGCAATTCATGCAAACGTGACACACGTATCGTAAGGTGTGCAACTCATGCAACCTCGGGCAATTCATGCAAACGTCGCGTATGTATCTCGAGGTGGACAACTTATACAATCTCGTCCAATCAATGCAAACCGTGCAAAGGTCATGCACGTATTTCGAGGTGGGTAACACATGCAAATGACACGCACGTATCTGACGGGGGACAGGCCATGCAAACAACATGCACGTATCTCGAGGTGGACAATCCATGCAAACGTTACGAACGTATCTCCGAATGCGCCATTCGTGTACTGTGAAACAGTCCACGTGGAGCACACGTGGCGTGTTCAGAAACATGAATGGCCACGTGGAGTGTTCAGAAACATGAATGGCCCACGTGGACGCCACGTGGAGCCCACGTGGACGCCACGTGGGTTCTTCCCAATACACAAATGACACATTCTCCGAATGCGCCATTTGTGTTAGGGACCGATCCACGGGACGCCACGTGGATTCTTCCCAATACACAAATGGCGTCATTTGTGTTAGGGCCCGATCCACGTGGACGACACGTGGATTCTTCCCAATACACAAATGGCGTCATTTGTGTTAGGGACCGATCTACGTGGACGCCACGTGGACTGTTTCCACAATACACGAATGGCGCATTTTCAAAATGCGCCATTCGTGTATTTTTTTTCTTTTTCTCAGTGACACGTAGGACACGAATGGCGCATTTTCAAAATGCGACATTCGTGTAACAATTTTTGATACATCTAAAAACGCATTTGGAAAATGCGACTTACCTTAGTTTTGGAATAAAAAAAACATATCTTATTTTACTCATTTCTTTTATTTTTTTACAGTACATCTGTAATTTTTTCGTCATGCATGTATGTATATAATTTGCATGTATATCTTGATGTGAAAATCGACGCATGAAAGGATTACTGCCTTAATCAATGCCATATATATATATATATATATATAGAATTTAAAGTTTTAAATTAAAATTAAAGTATGTTTAATTAAACATGTTTATTTACTGGAAAGCTTGTTAGTCACCAAAGTGGTCTAGCTTGAATGGATGTTAAATGTTTAATTAAGACCATTAATTATAATGCTAAAAGGTCACCCAAAGGTGGACCAATGCTTATAATTAATGAAACTTAAGAGATTTATCTTCATACTTAGAAATATGTATGTTTTATCCAATAATATCTTACTTGTTAACTTTAGTATGATTGATTGTCTATGAAAGTATGCTTATTAAGAATTTGATATAACATGAATTATGCATTTTAGTACCACCTAAAGGTGAACTTAAATGCATAATAAAAGTATTGTATGTCTGAATCTATTAGTTTTAACTCAAAGCATCAATGTGAATGATTTGTGTTATATTTGCAGCGTCCTCTAATATGTTTGCCTTGGTTAATATGATGGTTAAGTTCAACGGGCTCAACTACAATGATTGGTCTAAACAGATCTAGTTCCAACTAGGTGTAACGGACCTTGACCTGGCAATCATTGTAGATGACAAGTTCGCGGCCATTACCGAGACTAGCTTCGAAGAGGAAAGGTCTCTATGCGAGGCTTGGGAGCGGTCTAATAGGCTAAGTTTGAACTTGATGCGCATGACGATTGTCGAAAATGTCGAAACATCTATTCCCAAGACAAGCGATGCAAATGAGTTCATAATCTAGCTAAAAAGAATTCTCACAATCGAACATTGCTGACAAGTCCACTGTATGAAACTTGATGAGCGAGTTGACCACTAAGAAATTTGAGTGGTCACAACCTATCCACGTCATGTGACTACTATGTCTAACTTGGTAGTGAAGCTAAAAGTAATGGGAATGGACGTGAGCGAATCATTTCTGGTTCAATTCATCATTAATTCGCTTCCTCCTGAATTTGGTCAGCTCCAGGTGAATTATAACACCATTAAAGAAAAATGAAACTTGTAAGAAATCAAGGCCATGCTCGTACATGAGGAAAGGAGATTAAGGAAACTGAAGGGTCACTCAGTTCATCTCATTTTGCATGATGGAGCTAGTAGCAGCAAAGCTACACCAAGAAGGAAAGAAATAATGACAAAGCCCATATGAAAGTCAATGAGGGTCGAATCCATAAATAGCTAAGGTACCACTTCGGTTGGAAGAATGGGCACTTCAAGAAAGACTGTCCAAAACGAAAGGCATGGTTTGAGAAACAAGGTATATATTACATTTTTGTATGTTTTGAATCAAACCTTATTGGAGTGCCTAATAATACCTGATGGCTTGGTACTAATGCAACTATTCATGTTTCACATGTTATGCAGGGATTCCTTTCAATCCAACCCATAAGCGGAACTGAAATGTTCTTGTTTATGGGGAACATAATGAAGGCACGCATAGAAGAGATTAGGACTTATAGATTGATCTTGGATACCAGATGTTTTTGAGATTTAGAAAAGTGTCTTTATGTTCCTGAACGTTCTAGGAATATTATTTATGTATATAAATGTTGGATTGTGTAGGTTTTAATTTTAAGATTAGAAATGGTTGTTTCAGTATGTTTAAACACAAATACTATTATGGTTATGGTATTTTAATTGAGAACTTATATCATTTCAATCTTGATAGTATGTTTGTTGAATCATTGTTTAATGTTGAGCATCTTATTGGAAATAAACGTAGTGCACATGTTGAGTGCTCTGCTTTTCTTTGGCATCAAAGGTTATGACATATATCCAAAGAAAGGGTAAAAAGGTTAGCGAAAAGTAACATCTTACCTCAATTGAATCTTGTTGGCTGGATATATATATGTGGATTGCATTAAAGGAAAGCAAACCAAACATATATCAAAACATCCAGCCATAAGAAACAATGAGCATTTTGAATTAATACACACCGATATTTGTGGTCCTTTTAATGTTCCATCTTGGAGTGGCCAAAAGTATTTTATCACCTTTATTGATGACTACTCACGATATTGTTATTTATACTTGTTGCATAAAAAGTCTCAGTCAGTTGACATTTTAAAAGTGTTCGTTAACGAGGTAGAAAGACAGATAGATAAAAAGGTAAAAGTGGTGAGATCTGATAGAGGTGGTAAATACTTTGGAAAGTATGATGAAAGTGGACAATCTTTAGGTCCATTTGATAATTTTCTTAAAACTCAAGGTATTTGTACGCAATACACAATGCCTGATACACCTCAACAAAATGGTGTAGCTAAAAGGCGGAACCGTACTCTTATAGATATGGTTAGGAGTATGTTAAGTTGCAACATTATGCCTTCATCATTATGGATGCATGCATTAAAGATTTGTTGCATATTTGTTGAATATGGTTCCTAGTAAATCAGTTCTTAAGACTCCTTATGAGCTTTGGATTGGTAGGAAACCTAGTTTGAGACGTCTTCATATTTGGGGATGTCAAGCAGACGTACGAATATATAATTTACATGAAGGAACTTGATACAAGGACTATTACTGTTTACTTCATTGGGTATCCAGGAAATGTCTAAAGGGCACATATTTTACTGTCATAACCATAGTACGAGAATAGTTGAGTCTGGTAATACCCGGTTCATTGAGAATAGTCAAATCAGTGGAAGTGAAGAACCGTGAAATGTGGATATTCATGAAGTTCAATCGAAAACTCATGCATCTAGCATTTCTCCTCAAATTCTTGTTCCTCTTGTTGTATCACGACTATGCAGCAAACCCGGACAAAAAATCATTGTTCCAAATGTGGAAAATGAACTTGTTATTAATGAACCAACTAATGATGTGCAAATTCAAAATGATCAAATAGAACCACAAGAAATAACATTACGAAGGTCTGTAAGGACAAGAAGACCAGCAGTTTCAAATGACTTTGTGGGTTATTCACTTGAACATGAATGTGATTTGAGTATTGACAAAGATCCAGTCTCATTCAAACAAGCCATGAAATGTGACGATTCTTAAAAATGCTTTACTGCTATGATATACGAGTTGAAATTAATGGATGACAACAAAGTATGTGAATTAATCGAGTTGCTTGAAGGTACAAAGTAAATTGGTTGCAAATAGGTCTTCGAAACCAAACGAGACTCACAAGGCAACATTGAAAGACATAAAGCCAGACTTTTCACCAAATGTTACAATCAAAAGAATAACATTGACTATAAGGAAACATTCTCTCCAATTTCAAAGAAGGACTCTTTAAGAATTGTAATGGCTTTAGTAGCTCGTTATGATCTTGAGCTTCACCAAATGGATATGAAAAATCGCCTTTCTGAATGGAGACTAGAAATAGAAAGTTTACATGGACCAACCCGAAGATTTCTTGACCACAGGAAAAGAAAACTTCGTGTATAAATTGAAGAAGTCAATATATGGATTGAAATAAGCTTGCAGACAATGCTATATTAAATTCAATAATACCATTACTCATATGGTTTTGTAGAAAACACTGTTGATCGGTATATATACATGATTATCAGTGGGAGCAAGTTCATTATGTTGGTCCTATATGTTAATGATATTTTTCTTGTTGCGAATGATGTTGCTTTGTTACACGATGTAAAGAGATTTCTCTCTACAAACTTTGAAATGAAAGATATGGATGAGACATCATATGTGATAGGAATAAAAATATTATGTAATAGATCACAAGAATTTTTAGGTTTGTCTCGGAAAGGATATATCAATAAAGAATTAGAGAGATTTCAAATGAACAAGTGTTCCATAGGAATAGTTCCAATTCAGAAGGGGACGAGTTCAGTTTAATGCAATATCCTTAGAATGATTCCACTAGTGTGGTCTTATTGCACAAACACGGCGCTTACGACTCATCGACAAATAAATCAAGATTTAAACTAGTGTTTAACCTTGATTGTTAAAACAATACCCAAGAAAATAAAATATTAATGAAAAGACTAAAATTAAAATAAATAAATCTCACAAATCCATTGATATGCGCAGCTTGAACCTCCTCAGCCTCTTGCCTAGGCTAGAGGTTTTAGCCTCCCATCAAAGAACACAAAAGAAAAGAAATAAAAAATAAAAAGAATGGGGGGAGAGAACGTTACGTGAGAAATGAGAGAAGAAAACGGCGAGAGATAAAAAACAGAGAGAGAGAACGAAATTAAAAACCAGAAATCCCTAAGTGAATTGGTTTCCACTTCTCTCGCCACGTGTCAACGCGTGATTGGCGGAAATCTAACGCCTCGCCACGTGTCGCGTGATTGGGCGGCTTTCTTCGCGCGCGACGTGGCGTGCGGTGATTAGAGGAGAGAGCCGCTCGTATGACGTCTTTGGTGTGAGGAGGAACTGCCACGTGTCGCAATGGGATTGACCAGCGCGGTTGTTGACCAAGAAGAACTCGACACGTGGCGTACGTGATTGGCGGAGACACCTCAACATGACATGCTGTAGATAATGGCACGTCATGACGCGATGACGATTTGAGATGTGCGACGCGCGTTCTTCGATTGGTTAAAGCAATGTGGCGACGCCACGTGGCGCCGATTGGCCGGAACACCCATGCGATATTCGACCCACAGGCGCAACGCGTATTTCGAGGCAAATTGTCCCAAGATCCGATCACCGCAAGTAAATACTCCATTTTGAGTATTTTTCCGCCACGAATTCAACCGCGCACTCCGTTAACCCTGAAAATAATAAATAAACATAATTAGGCTAGTATTTTGGAGACTTGACAATAAAAATATATAAATAAACTATATATAATATTACATAATTAACGACTCAACAAAAAATGCAATGTATTCCTTATACATCGGTATTTGTGAGCTTAATGTATGCTAAGACTTGTACTCGATCGTATATCAGTTTTGGTGTTGGAATGTTGGATCGATATCAAAGTAATCCTATAATGGTTCATCGGAAAGCCGCAAGAAAGTACTTAGGTACTTACAAGGCACCAATGATTACATGTTGACCTACAAATGGTCGAGTCATCTCGAAGTGATTGGGTATTCAGATTCAGACTTTGCCAGATGTGTGGACTCGAAGAAATCTACATTCAGTTACATGTTCCTGTTGGCTGGAGGAGCAGTTTCATGGAATAGTACGAAACATACTTTAATTACTACTTCCACTCTGTAGGCAAAATTTGTGGCATGCTTTGAGGCCACTATTCATACATTATGGTTGCGAAATTTTGTGTCGGGACTTGCTATTGTTGATAGTATAGCTAGACCGTTAAGGCTATACTGTGATAATTCTGCAGTAGTTTTCTTTTTGAAGAATGAAAAATATTCAAAGGGTGCAAAACACATGAATTTGAAGTATTTTTGTTAAAGAAAAAATGCAAAAACATAGTGTCGATTGAGCATATTGGTACTGATCTGATGATAGTGGATCCGTTAACTGAGGGATTACCGCCCAAAACGTTTATTGGCCATGTTGAATGTATGGGCATTATAGACAAGTCCTTGTTAGCGTAATATTATGGTATGTATACATACATTTATAATTGTATTGTTCATATTATTGTCGGGACACTTGTGAATTCAATTAAAGCTTTGTTTTTGCTTATGTACTTGTTATCTTTATAATGTTTCAATGAGATAACATTATAGTTAGAGGATTGAAATATCCTTATTAAAGTTATACTAGTTGAGTTAATTGTGATACATGGAAGGAATCGCGTCGATTAAATGACTCGTGACCGCCATGATCTGATCATTTTAATTCAGTGAAAAGTGATTTGATAGATTCGATAAAGTGCGCAATTATATTTATTTTGAATCACCAAATCATAACATGGGTCAAATGGGAGATTGTTAGGATTATCTTTCCTAATTAATCTTTATTTCTTGTGACCCATATTATATTGTTACGTACTCTATGTTTTGGGCCCGCAACTTGATGGTAGTTTAGGCATAAGTGATTTGAGTACGGAGGTTTTAATTCCCTCCCCTTTCTCTTCAAATAAAACGAACCCATGCAATAACTGAAAAACAGTTATTGGGACATGATTTGTTTAAACACAAAGTATTTCACCATCAAGGTAATCTGTCTAATGGAAGAAGGCAAAGAAGGGAAAAACATTTTCAAACTTAAAGGCAATGGAACGAGGTATGTATATGTTTTATGATTGAATCAAAGTGTTATATAGATCAGAATAGACAACAGTCCGCCCCTCCAAATTTTTTCATAATACCATTTTTGTTTTAGAAAATCATAATACCATATATTAGTATATATTATATGTGTGTGTGTTGGGCCTAATTGGCCCCCTCTAATTTTATTTTTGGTTTAAATTTACTTGTTGGGATGATATGGACACATTGTTTTAAACTACTCCTTTATATACTTGCCTACTATACTAGTATCTTTTTTTTTGACAACTACCCTACCAATTAATTTTTTTTCTTCTCACAATAAAAATATTTCTTGCAAAATGTTTTCTCTTAATTTCTAACTGATCATATATACTTATTTTTTTCACTTTTTTGTATAAAATACCTCAATAATTTGTACTTTAGCCTATGAGAAAGTTATTACTTAGTTATATATATATAATTACTTTTCCTTTCTCTTGGTCTAAAAATGGCTTTCTTTGGAGAGCTCATAAAAAGTGTATTTCTTACACTTATTTTAATTCTTGAGATATTTTTAAAAGTTTTATATAATAAAAAAAATTGTTAGACCTTCTATTTCTACTAATTAATGGCTCTATACAACTTGAATTAATAAAGTCTGATAATACTGAATTTAGAACTTTATATGTCGACAATGGATTAGAATTTGAGACTTCATTTTAATTTATTCAATGTTTGTAAAAACTGATTTAATTGACATTCAATGAGATAAGAAAAAAGTTAATTCCAATATAATTGCTTTAGTGGAGTGAATTTATAAGTTGTTTTGAGGCATGATTTTAGGAAATTTAGATTACTATATTTGAGTAGTTGTCCCCCCTCTCATCAATTAATGTCTAGAGTCCCCCCCCCCCTTCATTGATGTTTGGCTTCGTCCCTCCACTTTAGCCACCTTCAACTCACATGTAGGGTTGACAATTTACCTTCTGGACTTGCCGATCAGATTATGTCCGACTCGAAATGAAAATGATTTTGATAGTATTTTAACAAATCTAGGTTGAGACTGGACGTCAAAAAGTTCTTGTCCGAGTTTAAAACTAGGCCGAGTCTAGACAAGGCTCTATAACCCCAAACTTAGCACGGGCCCGATTCGAATTTTAAATAGAGATAAAATTATCTTGGGTGTATCGAACACTTTTTTTTGATAAAAGAAAATTTCAAAAAAAAATTGTATTCTTATTTCATTCAATACTGAGATCTAGCACAACCACAGCTACCTCATCAAGAGTTTGATTTCATACATTTGGCCATTTGGCTAGTATATGTATGTGAAAGTCGCATCATTACATGACCAGCCCCATTCGCTTGCCTACATACCCTAAATCCCAAAAAATAAAGCTTCCAACAAGGGAATAAAATCAAAATTCCAACTAGGGAAGAACATTCAAACCTTCCATGAGGGAAGTAAACTACTTATTTAATAAAAAAAACTAATGAAAAGTATCAATCTAGTAGCTACTGGCACAAATCCATACACAAGCGTAAATGAAGATGTAGAGTTGAAGAATCGACTTGTACCAAAATTGAATCTGATAACTACAATATGTAAGAAACTACTCATTGATCTCAGATCTAATCAAAGTTGTTTTATCCGACGAACAAAAAGGAAAACAATATCATTGGAATCACCGCCGATCAAAAGAGAAGATTGGTGGTGGTTGAAAAACTAAAATCACAAAAAAGAGCCAAATATTAAGAAATAGAGTTTTTAGGGTTTTAAAGAGGAGGCAGTTATTAGTAGTTTACGCGAGCGAAACTCAGGGGTATGTTAAATACTTAGCACTTTTTAAATAGATTATCAAACATTAATCTACTCAATTACACATAGAATTAATGTACTAAGAATATCTTTGATTTTAGAATGAATTAAATTTTAAATTTTTTATACTTTAACCTTTGTTTCTTTACATTATATTTAACTACGTAAATTATTTGTAGTATAATGTTAGATTGATTTATATATGTTAAGACTTTGACGTTACTTTGTTAAATTACATTAAATGGGATTATAATATGTATAAATTTATATTTGAAGAGGCTTTCTACATAAGAAGTCAGTTTTCAAGATTGCGACAAATTTGAACAATCAGACAACTTGAATTTTAAGAAAGATAGGTCTAAACAAGATAGTTTTGTCCAAATTTAAAACTGAGTCTGGTTCGGACAATGAATATACTTCTTTATAGAAGGGGTTGTCTAGACACAAACCTGTCCGAACCTGAGTTTTTGCTACTCACAGGTGTAGCTAGGACTTTACTCGAAAAGGCATCGGTATTATTTGGGGAGAGATCCACATTTAAGTACTTCTTTATAAAGTCCCACATTGACATATATGGGACTATATTTCGATCCATACATCTCTAATTTCATTTCATGGAAAATATAAAACTTTCCCTTGGAAATATAGTGTATTTATACTATTGCTACATTAAAACAATATATAAAAGTTATACACTTGTTTGAAACAAGTTTGATATAGACATCGAGATCTAACATACATTTTAAAATAATGCTCTTAAATAACACACTAATTCTCAAAGCAAAATGTAGCAGTGTATGTTCAGTAATGCAATAGTAAGAAAACACTTATAATCACAAAGAATTGGTGACGCAGTTCAACCAATAAGCCTACGTTTGCAGAGCCTCGCTCATAAATTAATGATTATATGGAAAACTTATACAATTTTTTTTTTGATTACCACTTATACAATCTTTTTAATGAACTCTCACATTATTCACTTTCAAAAGAAATATATATATATATATATATATATATATATATATGTTGTAAATTGAGTTGGAACTTACTAAGAACTAGAGAAGGAAATAGAAGACTAAGAACTTTTACTACTACAAACTACTACTACAAAGGAGAAGAGAATAAATGAGATAGTTGGAATGATAAGTTTTTCATTCAACTTGGTGTGTTTTTACAATGAGGTTGGCACCCTTTATATAGGCTCTTTGGTGATGATGATAAATGTACTTAAACAATATTTACAAGTAACACATACATCACATGTCATACAACTCTTCATAAGCAACATTGACAATACATGGAATAGTGAGTACATTGGATATGAATACAAGTAAGAGCAATGCTTGATATTACAACTCAATGACAAAGCCTTGCTTGACAATTTGGTTATCTAAAATCTTGGTCAATTGTTATCCATATCATAACACTCCCCCTTGGATGACAATTGTTGAGAGAATGTGTCTCGTCAAAACTTCTACTAGAAAAAACCCTGTGGGAAAAATATATTAAAAGAAAAAGAGTGCACTGTTTTCATAAATCTTAAAATGAGTATAATATTGTTAGAATTGCCTCATTAAAAACCTTGCTAGGAAAATCCAATGGGATAAAACCATAGCTAAGGGAAAAAAAAGTGTAATACATTAATCAATAGCTCCCCCTCATGTGAACATGGGTGAAACTTGTTATGTTTCTCTACTTACAATGTCCTTAAGTTTACGCAAACCAATACTATATGTAAGCCTCTTAAATATCGTAGTTGGTAAGGTTTTTGTGAATAAATCAACAAGATTATCACTCGATCGGATTTGCTTGACATCAATTTCACCATTCTTCTGAAGCTCATGTGCATAAAAGAATTTTGGTAAAATATGTTTTGTTATGTCCCTTTTTATGAATCCTTCACTTAATTGTGTGATACATGCTGCATTATATTCATATAATATGGTTGGAGAATCTTTTATTGAAGGTAATCCACATGATTCTTGAATATGTTCAATCATGTTTCTCAACCATACACATTCATGACTTGCTTCATGAATTGCAAGTACTTCAGAATGATTGGAAGAAGTAGCAACCATAGTTTGCTTTATTGACTTCCATGATACAGTAGTATTACCACAGGTGAATACATATCCCGTTTGAGAACGAGCCTTGTAGGGATCAGATAAAAATTCAACATCAGCATAACCTTGGAGATTCAATTTTACTCCTCTCGAGTAAAATAAACCCATGTCACTTGTTCCTCGAAGATATCGGAAAACATGTTTGACACCATTCCAATGTCTTCGAGTTGGTGAAGAGTTGTATCTTACAAGTAGGTTGACAACAAAAGTAATGTCAGGTCTTGTACAATTTGCAAGATACGTAAGTGCACCAATTGCACTTAAATATGGTACCTCCGGACCAAGTAGCTCTTCATCACTTTCCTGAGGTCGAAATGGATCTTTATCAACTTCAAGTGATCTGACAACCATTGGAGAGCTCAATGGATGTGCCTTGTCCATATAAAATCTTTTTAATATTTTTTCAATATAATTTGATTGATGGACAAGTACTCCACTTGGAAAATGTTCAATTTTCAAACTAAGACAGAGTCTTATTTTTCCAAGTTCTTTCATCTCAAATTCCTTTTTCAAGTATTCAGATGTAATAACGATGTTGTCGTGGTTTCCCACTATATTTAAATCATCAATATATACAACAATAATCATGAATCCTATTACCTTTTAATAAAGACACATGGGCAAAGTGAATTATTTGCATATCCTTCTTTAAGTAAATAATCACTAAGGCGTTTGTACCACATTCGTCCGGATTGTTTCAATCCGTACAAAGTCCTTTGTAATTTTATAGAATGCATGTTATGAGGTTTTAATTTTATTTCTTCGGATATTTCAAATCCTTCAGGGATTCTCATATATATCTCACTATATAGGGATCCGTACAGATATAATGTAACGACATCCATTAGATGCATATCAAGCCCTTCAGAAACTGCAAGGCTTATCAAGAATCGAAATGTAATTGCATCTATAATAGGAGAATATGTTTCCTCATAATCAATGTCAGGTCTTTGTGAGAAACCTTAAGCTACAAGTCTTGCTTTGTACCTTGTAATCTCGTTTTTTCATTTTTTTTTTCGTACAAATACTCATTTATATCCAACAGGGTTTACACCATCTGGCGTTTGAATAACCGATCCAAAAACCTCTCGTTTCTTCAATAAGTCTAGCTCTGTTTGGATAGCATTTTGCCATTTTTGTCAATCAGGTCTTTTTCAACATTCGTCCACTGATCGTGGTTCTGGATCATCATCATTTTCACATATTTCAAAGGACACATTGAAATCAAATATATCATCAGGAACAATATTATTTATATCCCAAATCTTACCAAAATTCAAATAATTTATTGAGATCTCATTATTTTCATCTTTTCCATTTTTTTCTAGAGACAAGTTCCTCGTCAGAATCAACTTGTTCTGATAAATTCTTATCAAAGGATTCTTGTGCTTTCTCGGGAGTATTTTGATTTGTATTTATTTTTACTCCCGTTTTCCTCTTTTGAGGGACTGTATCCTTTGAACCAACTGGTCTTCCTCGCTTGAAGCGTTTCGTTAGTTCTTGTGCATTTTGTTGCACAGAGACATCAATTCTTGCAAGAGCATTTATAGCTAGAATATGTGATTTTGTCACTCGTTTTACATCAGTAAATGCATCGGGTAATTGATTTGCAATTTGTTGCAAATGAATGATCTTTTGAACTTTAAGTTCACACTAATTTATGCGTGGATTATAATGTGATAAAGTTTATGCATTCCAAGCAATTTCGCGTCATTCCTTTTGAATTGGCATTTTGTCTCCCCCTAATGGCGGGAAAATTGCTTCATCAAAATGATAATCAGTAAAAGGTGCAGTAAATGAATCCCCTGTTAAGGGCTCAAGGTATCTTTTAATGGACGATGAGTTAAATCCAACATAAATCTCATACACTACACAACAACAAAATTTTATGTGAGAAATATTTGGTTGTTGACCTAAAATAAGTTGCATGGGGGAATGTTCATGGTATGCAGTAGGCCTATAACGAATGATAGATGCTGCATGAAGGACTGTATGTCCCTAAACTGAAGTTGGTAACTTATTTCTCATGATTAAAGGCCTACCAATTAATTGAATGCGTTTAATCAGAGATATTTCCAAACCATTCTGGGTATGAACATGTGGAACAGAATGTTCAATGGTAATTCCTACAGACATGCAATAATCTTTAAATGCTTGAGATTGAAACACTCCAGCATTATCAAGACGGATGGTCTTGATTGGGCTGTGAAGGAATTGTGCTCTTAACTTAATGATTTGTGCTAAAAGTCTAGCAAATGCAACATTACGGGTCGAAAGCAAACAAACATGTGACCACCTAGTTGACGCATCTATCAAAACCATGAAATATCTAAATGGTCCACAGTGAGGATGAATAGGTCCACATATGTCTCCCTGAATGCTAACTAAGAAAATTGGAGATTCCACAACAATTTTACTTAGGGATGGTTTAACTATCAATTTACCTTGAGAACAACTAGCAAAATTATAATCACCGGCTGAAAATATTTTGTGACTCCTTAAAGGATGTCCATGCGAATTATCAATTATTCTTCGCATCATTGATGATCCTGAATGACCAAGTCTATCATGCCATAAAATGAATGTCTTTGGATCATTAATTTTCTTATTTAAGACGACATTCGTTTCGACATGCCTTATATGAGTAAAATATAATCCAGAGGATAAAGTTGTGAATTTTTCTAATACTTCTTTTTCCCATTTGAAACCAGTGTGACGTAGAGAAATTATCTATTATTTTCGTTCATGGTTTCAATGTGATATCCATTTTGTCGAATATCTTTAAAGCTAAGTAAATTCCTTCTGGATTTTTCAGATTATAAGGCATTATCAACATGAATTGTTGTTCCCCCAGGCAACATAATATTTGCTCTTCCAGTGCCATTAATCAAATTGGAGATGTCAGATATTGTTTGAACATTAGCCTCAACTAAGTTCAAATTGGAAAAATATTCTCTCTTTTTAAGGATTGTGTGCGTTGTAGCACAATCAGCAAGACATATATCACTCTTATTTGATTCATGATTTGTTGATTCATCTAGACAAATGATGTTTGGCAAATTAGAAAAAGAATCATATTTCATTCATAATAAGAAACTAGTACATATAACTAATGGCCTGTTTGGTTCACATTTTAGTGAATCCTAACACATGGGATTAATTAGTGATGGGACTAACACATGGGTTTAGATAGTTTAGTCCCATTTGTGTATCTTGTTTGGTTGGGAGTTTTAAGGTTGTGATTAAATGGGGTTGTACATGTACATTTACCAAAATACCCCTTAGATAAATAACACCAAAAATCTCCCCATTTCACACATTTCTCATCTCCTCCAATGAAGACCACTGCTTGAATCGGCTCACCTTTACATTTCTCATTTCCAGGATTTCCATGGCTGTGAAGGTTTGAAGGTTCGAAACCCAGAAAAAAAGAGCAGAGAGGCTTCCGGCGGGCATGAAATCATAGACGAGTAGCTTCTCATCTTTGGAGTAATAAAAGGCTCGAAGAGGAACAATGTTCTCATGGTTGACCTTCCCCAACCCTTCCATCTGAACCTCAAACTCTATTTTGGTGACAACCACGTCTTTCAACCTCTTCACCACCACAGTCGTC
Organism: Stephania cephalantha; assembly: GCA_039657325.1. Classification (NCBI taxonomy): domain Eukaryota; kingdom Viridiplantae; phylum Streptophyta; class Magnoliopsida; order Ranunculales; family Menispermaceae; genus Stephania; species Stephania cephalantha. Next base: position 6,324,611 of record CM077573.1, on the reverse strand, counting down.
CCCTCCTCCAACACCGCCTTGTACGAAGTCCCCACACTCCCCTTCCCCAACACCTCCGCCGACGCCCTCAACAAATCCTCCAAATCAAAGTCGTATATCCCAAAGATCCAAGAACGCCCTCAACAAATCCTCCGATCAAAACCGCGTCGCCATTCACGAACCGAACCGAACCACCACTCGAGCTTCGCGTCATCTTTAATGGCGGACTGATCTCTCACAGAGGAGGCTCGACTGTACCATGTGTTCTCAGCAGCTCCGGAGATGCGGTGGTTGTCGAGCCCCTTCTCATCTTCCTCTCCTCCATCATCCTCTTCGCCTTCTTCATCCACTCCGTCTCCCAAATCCCCAGGAGAAAAACAGGGACTTGGAATTGTGATTTGGTTTATGTGAGGGGTAAAGTGGTAATCTCCTCTTTCAGTTACAATGGATTAGCTAATCCCACCAAAAATGGTGGTATTGTTTAATCCACTACCATGCCTCTTAACTAATCCGCTGGCCTAGTTAATCCTCCAAGCAAACAGTGGATTAACTAGTCAAGTGTGGCTAATCCGGGCTAATCCCACGAACCAAACAGGTCATAAGAAGCATAACAAAAATTAGTACATAGAATTATTGAAAATCATTACATATGATCATTAAGAATATAGAGATTAGTATTTGGATAATCATGAAAATTTGGGACATCCATATAATTGATGTCCAACGAGCCATCTCCGACAGTGAAGTTCATCTCAACTGTTTTGCCTTTCTCCTTTAAGGAGGCTTGATAAATATCAATAAAATGCTTAGGCGTGCGGTAAACATGAGCCCAATGGCCTTTTAGACCACACCTGTGACATGGTTGGTCACGATTACGAGCATGCCCATTTTCAACAGTATTTTTCCCCTTATTCTGAACGACGTCATTCTTATTCCATTTATTTTGGGACTTATTGCCACGAAATTTAGAATAGGGCTTGCCACGATTTTTGCTGATTGATCATTTTCCATTTCCACGTCCGTGGTTTTTCTTTCCTTGACCGTTTTTATGGTCAATATAGGATGTTGCATTTGTTTCATTAATTTAAGCGGAACCAGTTGGACAGGAGTTGTGGTTCTTCAATAGAAGCTCATTATTTTGTTCAACCACCATGAGACAAGAAATTAATTATGAGTACTTTTTAAATTGACGCGCTCGATATTGCTGCTACAACAACAGATTCGAGGCATGAAAAGTATTGAATGTTTTTTCCATCACTGCCTCATCAGATATATTTTCTCCACACAGCCTCAAACGAGAGGTAATATTAAACATAGTGGAGTTATACTCACTGATTGTTTTGAAATCTTTACAGCCTAAGATTCAGCCAGTCGTTTTAAGCTTTTGGAAATATCACCGTCTTTTGGTGATTATATCGTTCTTTCAAGCTTAACCACAAGGTGAGAGGATCTTTTATAGTGAGATACTCACTTTTCAAATCTTTATGGAGATGATGGCGAAGGAATATCAGTGCTTTCGCACGGTCTTGCATTGATGTTTCATTTCCTTCTATAATAGTTTCTCCTAAGTCTTTAGCTTGGAGATGTATCTCGGCATCCAATTGCTATGGCAAATAATTATTGTCAATGATATCAAGAGCAACAAATTCAAGTTTTTGAAGGTTTGCCATAGTCTGAAAATATGTCAAGAAATCGAGTAAATAGTTTTTCTCTTTTATATAAAATAAATAATATACGATTAAATATATGTTCACAACTTGATTATTAATATGCAAAATGTACTACTTGTATGAGTTGGTGGGACAACCTCCAGATTGGGTGCCGAGACGAAAGTCTACTTAAAACCATGCCTCCTCGAACGGGATAACCCGTCTCCCTTTCAATGTTTAGCTTTACCGTGGACAATGCTTACCCACTATCAACCTAAACTCATAACACTATTTGCAATATCAAAAATCAAGAATAGAGTATAACTAATCGTTTGTAGTATAGCGAGAAAACTAGTTATGTCACATATTGACTTTTGATTTCTGATGTAGAAGATCATACAAGACGCGACTACAGAGCATACTTTCGCAGTCGGTGACTTTATAATGCATAGTATATGAATAAAGTATGCATATAGAAGTGGTGCATGTAATAAAAGAAAGCAACCATGATAATATAGAAATAAATTGAACTTATTTAAATAACAAAAGTTATACTTTCCTAGCTTTGTCTCCTTAGCAAGCCTTCTTTAACTTCAAGATCTTCTTAATGCTAGAGCAAGCTTGTGCTGATAACGTGTTGTAAATTGAGTTGAAACTTGCTAAGAAATAGAGAAGGAAATAGAAGACTAAGAACTTCTACTACTACAAAGGAGGAGAGAAGAAATGAGAAAGTTGGAATGAGAAGTTTTTCATTCAACTTGGTGTGTTTTTACAATGAGGTTGGCACCCTTTATATACGCCCTTTGGTGATGACGATAAATGTACTTAAACAATGTTTACGAGTAACACATACATCACATGTCATACAACTCTTCACAAACGACATTGACAATACATAGAATAGTGAGTACATTGGATATGAATACAAATAAGAGCAATGCTTGATATTACAACTCAATGACAAAGCCATGCTTGATAATGTGGTTATCCAAAATCTTGGTCAATTGTTATCCATATCATAACAATATATATATATATATATAAGATATGTTTGATGCCCGCACACAGTGGCGTACATGGTTATTTACAGGAACTCACCGACTTCAGTCCTAGATTGAATACAATTCGAAAATCCTATCAGGACATCTATCCAGTAGCTACATGAATCTGTTAACATTGTGATCCACTAAGTCTTCAAGTTCGACATGGAGATTAACTCATGATCACCTTATGATGAGCTTGTTGTTGTAGTTCATCTAGAAGTCCTTCACCTTATGAGCAACAACATTAAATTGAGTGTGATGGAAGAGTTTAGTCCACATAACTGATCCCAACTAATTTAGGGTTCAGACTTAATTTGTTGTTGTTATTCTATATATAGATGGAACAAACCGACCAAACAACTAACAGTCTTTATATATACTATTAAAGGAGAGAGAGACAATAGCATGTAAATTTAAAGATGGTAAGATAGCAGGCACATACATGAAGACATGCATGGAAGGGACAGTATACATAGGCATTGTTAATTTGTTATGGGGGACATGAGAAAAGATGATGGGTGTTTCTGAAAGTGAAGATGGTCCCATACACTGTGGACTCATCTGAAATCCCTTTAAATTAGAGAGAGAGTGAGAGTAGAGAGAAAAGTGTTAAGTTATTAACATATCTTATGTGGGCACTGCTAGTGCTAGTGTACTAACTAGTGTTTGTTTGTTTGTTTTCTTGGTTGATCTCTTTTTTCTTTTCGGTTAAGCTTCTCTCTTGTAGTTGCCCAAATTTCAACGAACAGTGGTCAGTATTTATGTTATCACTTCCCTTCATTTCTTTTCTTAAATTTTATCCCAAATACCTTTTTCTCTGACTTCTCTGACATCACCAACAATACCTTTGCTTTCCCATAATTAAACATCAAACACAAACCCACAGTGCTCTCTCTCTCTCTCTCTCTCTCTCTCTCTCTCCTCCTTTTGCTTTCTCTCTGTATGATCTCATCACCACTTCCAATTTCTTCCCTTTTAATCTCCTCTGTCTCTTTCTCTTATGCGCTTTCTCTCTGTCACCAAAAACAGGTGAGACCACCACCCATGAGAAGAGAACCTTTGTTGGATACTACTAAGAAGAGAGGATTACATGTTTCAATGGCACCAGCTCTACTTTTGTACAATTGAAGAGATTTTGCTTTTACAAGTACGAACTTAGTATGTACTCTATATGGTAACTAATTATCTCTCTTTAATTTCTCTCTCTCTCTCTCTCCCCTATCAAATTTAATGCACTTCTCGAATTCCTAATTTTTTTTATTTTGGATTAATGATGAGCAGATTATGGGTTTTCTCTGTTGTTTATGAATTATTTTTTTTTTTTTTTTTTTTTTTTGGGTGTCTTAGATTTGGGACTGTTGGGGGTTTGTGAAGTTTGGAAATTCAGATGTGAAACAAAGAGGTTTTAGACTGGTTGAGCAAGTTGTTTAGTGTAGCTGTTTATATTTGGCCTCTTTGGATCTCTCTATTTAAGCCACAATTTCCTCATCCCATCTATGTCCACATGTTTGAGAGTGTTTTTGAAGATTTTGATATGGTTAGGATTGGTACCATATATATCTATGCATCCATCAGGTTCTCTTCAGAAAATTAAGACTTCTTGTCTCGCTTTTATTTGTAGAATTTCTGTTATATATAGTCCTCTTTGTGAGTCAAATTGGCTTGAAACCATCACAGCTAACGATCTGAATTGTTTATAATTTTTTTTATTGTCGTTAAAATAGATGTAAAAAGAGTTTAATTTGTTTTGCTGATTGGAAAATCAAAATAGACTGATTTTGGACTGGTTCAAGGTGTTCAAACAGTTAGAATCAAGCAAATTGCTTTCGATTTCTTGGCGAGTTTTGGTAGTTCAAACAATTTTTTTTTAACTCATGCTCTTTTAACATCAATTAGTATCTTTATTCCAGGCTGTAGGGTTGCTGTGCTCAACTAGCCCCCATGGGATTATTCAAACGAGATTATTCAAACCGAAGGTTTAGATACCCCATAATTCTAAAAAAAAAAGATATATATATATCTTTATTTTTGTGTTGAAATGTAGACATGGCCAAGCATTATAGTTTTTCTAGTTTAGCTTTTATAAGTTGTCCTATTTTGTTTACACTTGATTAAAATATATGCAAGCAGTCTAAGAGAAACCTTTTGGTCATCTTAGTAGGTTTTTGCAATGTTGCTCTATGAACGCTAGTGTTGAAAATGTCAATTGAAATCAATTTCTTTTCCAACCTAACTGCATCTAATTAACACTTTCAGCTGTATATACCACTTGTAATTCTTCTTTCCAACTGCATGAGGTTGTGGTTCATGGATGATTAGTTGCTCCAAGCAAGCTCTCTCTTCTCTTATTAGAAAAAAATACTTTCGACAAACTATGCGGTTTCTTCCTCTCCTATACGCAGGTGAAGTTATAGGCCATCGTTGCACTATCACCCTGCATTAATCTCTACTTCTCAACAAGCTTTAATTACCTCGATCCAAAGCAGCTATGAAAGGAGAGAACAGTGACATTGACGCGGAAGTCCTATCTGAAGAAGAATCAGATGTCAGCAGCCAAGTTGCTTCCAACATATCCGTTCATGAAGAAACCTCCTCCAATCCTTGGAAAGATGCCAACACCACGACGACGTCTTGCCTTACGGATCCAATCAAGCTTCAATCAAGTTCAGCTGGGCTTCTCTCCCTCGATTTAACTCTCAACTGCAACACCCCCGCTGCAGAGTTTGGGACCGGGAAGGAATCAGTAGGACTATCATTATCGAGTACTAGTGAAAGTAGTAATGAAGCTGTCCGGACGCCAGCATCCAGTGCTATTCCTAGAATCTTCTCTTGCAACTACTGTCAGCGCAAGTTCTTCAGTTCACAAGCTCTAGGCGGACACCAAAATGCACATAAGAGGGAGAGATCGCTCGCAAAGAGAGCCTTGCGGATGGGCATCTTCTCGGAGAGGTATGCAAGCCTTGCATCTCTACCTCTACACGGGTCAGCTTGCCGTTCTCTAGGCATCCAAGCGCACGCATCATTTCACCACAACATAGTGCCTCCGGAGAGGCCTTATGAAATCAGAGGCAATGCAAGGTTCGACCATGGCTATGATGTCGGGCATTCATTGTTCATCGATCCCGACGAAGGGGAGCTGTATTGGCCTGGGAGTTTCAGGCAGGTGGCTCAACATGGCGGCGGTCATGAGTCGGGTTTTCACTTGATGAGTGACTCGAATTTGAATTTGGTACCAATTGCTCCACCCCCGATGACGGATTCATCCACTCCAGACCTTACACTCAGACTTTAAGTTGCTTCTCTTTTCCTAATGAGCTATTTTGCCACTCTCTTATGCTATTGCAGTGCTGATCTCTATGTACAGTGAGATATACCTTTGCAATGACTGATAGCTTCCTTTCTCTTCTGTTAATTAGATGGTATGCAGTTTTGGCATTTTAATTGCAATTATTGTAAGAATTAATTCTCGTCAACGGTTAATTATTAATCGTCGTCATAATGTGCTACCTGTCTCTTATGCAGTGATATTACCTGCATTATTTTTCCTTCTCATTACGTGGTTTTCACTACTAAATGGAGCATGTGAGCACTGAACTTCTGCGAATAGTAGCAGTGCAACAATGCATGCCCAGGCTTTATGTAGAATCACATATCAGATGGTGCACTCTGGCTTTAATGATGCAGTTACTTTGGTACAATTCATTGTGTTAGGTTAGGTTAGGTTGGTTGAAGTTGAAGTGAAAATCCATTTGGTCTTATATTGGTCGTAATTGACATATTATGAAACAAGTCTTCTATCTGTAGTTATGCTAAAAGAAAATCAATCAAGAACATGCAAGGCCTTTCAGAATACATCAAGCTAGATCTAGCAGACAGGAAGGATCTCATCCCATCTAATAGACAAGATGCTTACTTGTTTGTTTGTAATTATATTTTATATGGTTTCTGACATCTGCTCCAAATATTCCAAGCTTGAGCACTGTCAAGTTCCTATGAAGGAAGTAACGCACAATTTTCTCAATCCACGAGACAAAAAATTGAAACCTTGCTCAAGGGAAACTGAGTCTCGGACTTGTAAATATGTTGGAACATCAGCACAAAAACAGTTTCAATAGATCGTAAAGTGCACTATAATATCAATTTAAACTAGGCAAGAGCCATATAATTATACTCTATAATACAATCATCCCAACCTCAACGCAAGATGGCTCCAAGAACAATATAGACAGTGTAAACACAACACGTGATGAACCAAAAAGAGTGACGAAGTTTGTTTCGTTAGAAGCAAACTTCAAAGAAAACAGAGAACATATAAAAGAGCAGATATTAGCGTTCTCGACTTCAAAGCAAGCCAGCTGCTTTAAGAGCTTCTTCAAACTCCTGGTCGCTCCTCCAATCATGAATCTGACACGTTAAACCGAGAAACTATTTAGAGCATCTCCAACCACAAACACTAAAATAGTGTAGCTTTTGCGCTATGTTAGGGTAACTAAAACACCAAATTTTGTCATCTTCTCTATCCCACCAACACTATCTTTTACACTATCTTACTTTATTATCATTTTATTCGTTTTTAAATGAGATAAACATTACACAAGGTATAAAGATAAATACAAAATCTAAAAGATAATTAAATAATGTTTAGAGTTGTGAATAGTGCACATTATACAAATTGGTGTTGCACTGTTCATCTGCGCTACACACGTAGGATAGTGCACATCAAAATAATGCACGGTTGGAGCAAAAGTACGTTATTTTGGTGGCCACACCAACCCAACCAACGCTATAATAGTGTTGGTTGGAGATTAGACTACGACAGAAACACCCATCCCACCCCATCCTTATTAGCTAGAATGTAGAGTAAAAAGAATCTAGCACTCTCAACATCCTAAATCAAAATCAGTGGTGTTACCTCATGCACTTGATGCCCAAAATGGCGCTGAATTTTGTCCATCAATACGTAGTCATTATCCGTGCGCAAAAAGTTGAACACCGCCCCTGTTGGTTGAATGAGAAGATGATAAGCTCCACAAATAAACCTTTACGCATAAACAAGATAGAAAATAGAACCTGAAATAAATGACAAAACATTAGTAAAACATACCCTTCCTACCAAAACGTCCTGCTCTGCCACATCTATGCAAGTACACTTCATAATCAGGCTCCGCACGGTGATCGTGTATGAAAGGAAGATCATAATTAACCACCAAATTGACCTATATAAAAGAGTAGTATTACAAAATGCAAACACAGGGCAACAGCCATAACCTAATATGTCAGCAAATAGGAATTGAGAGGAACACCTGTGATTGGTCAAACCCTCGTGCAAGGATGTCAGTTGAAATCAATACTTTAGTTAATCCCTCTCTAAATTCCTTGACAACCTTGTCCCTGTTCTCATGGTCAATAGTACCATGTATACTGGTGCATACGTAACCATCTTTGGCCAATGATTCATGCAACGCCGCGGCACTAGTTCTTGTGCGAACAAAAACTATTGTCTGGCCCACTTTATCCCCATATTCGAAAATCTTGTCCCTGATGACAGATATTTTAGCCAGTTCATCAGGGCAATGTACTTTATATTGTTTAACCACATCCAGCGAAAGTTCCTCTTTCTTGACAAATAGCTGGTTTCCATCTCTAACAACCCTTGAAACGAAGCTCTTGACAACGTCATTAAATGTTGCAGAGAAAAGAAGCACCTGGCAAGCAATGTTTAAGAAAATCAGAATCAAGTAAACAACAACAATTTCAAACATATTATATAATTGGGTTTTGAGGTAGTTCAAAGGAAGTCTCTATAGCAACTTGGAGTTGCAAATATGTTTGGGAGTGTGGAATTTTTTTGTCCTTTTGAGGCAGCCAATTCCCTGGACTAAGAGACCAGATTATAAGGAAAGACCACAAGATTTCGAATGCATATTAACCAACGTCTTACTTTGGCAGCCTTGGGGTCATTAGCGGAGAAACTAAAAAAATAATAACTTCAAATTCATATCAACAGCACAAGCCTTAGAAGATGTTCGTGAGCCAGAACTTGGATAACCAGTCACAAAAGTTACATGTCAAGAGGTCCTAGTTGACTGTTTCATGAGGATCATATTAGAACTGTTAAATAAGATTCTCGACACAACTGCTACAGTTAGGTCCTTTAGATCGTAGCTAATGCAAAACAGTTTTGGTATGAAAAATCTTTTTACTAATGTAAAACCATGTTTCCTATGATAAATGACCATGCTTAGCAGTCAAAAACTGCAAATCTCATGACTTGTGTGTAATTTAGAAACCTTTGTTTTTGCTGAGGACTATAACAATAGCTTAAGGAAAGTGGGAAGGGGAGTCCCCACTCCCCGCCTCATACCCACCTCACTTGCATCCCTACCAATGGTCTTATTCCGCGTTCTTTCTCAGTCACTTCGTTCCAACAAATAAAGTACGCAACCATGAATCATGGTCAATGCTTTCCCTCAATTTCTCTTAGTAAAATGGGTTGGCAGTTAGTCATGAATAGATAAAAGAGTGATCTCTTACGATTGATTATAGTGTCTCCCCACCCCATACCCACCTCACTTGCATCCCTACCAGTGGTCTTATTCCATGTTTTTTCTCAGTTACTTCGTTCCAATAAATGAAAGTACACAACCATGAATCATGGTCAATGCTTTCACTCAATTTCTCTTAGTAAATGGTTTGGCTAGTACTCATGCATAGATAAAAGAGTGGTCTCTTAAGATCATGGTTTAAAAAATCGACAAACTTCGCCAAAGTTCGGGCGAAGTTTGTCGATGTTGCGATGAGCGAAGCGAAGTTCAGGGGCAGTTGAAAAATTGCAAAACTTCGACTCAACTTCAGCTAACTTCGACCGAACTTCGAAAACATCGATGGAAGTTCATAAAACATGAAGTAAAATTGTTAATGTTTCGTGGAAGTTGAGCAAACTTCGACTGAAACTTTGACTATGATAAAAATATACTTAAAATTCGGAATATCCTCCACTGACATGAGTTTTATGCATTATTGTTGTATGATTAAATATATTCCTAGCATCTCTACGAAGAAACTTGAGTTTTCTAACTTTAAAGTGAAATTCCGTAAACTTTCGTACACCAACGAATTTTGGTCAAACTTCCATCGTCGAAGTTAACTTCCTCGAATTAATTCCAAATTTTAAGTGAGCGAAGTCATAGACAAAGTCGAAGTTCAAACCTTGCTTAAGATTGGTTATTGTGTCTCACCACCTCCCACCTATCCTACACATTTGATCTAGAGTTAAAAATCCATATGGGTTCGATTTCATGTAAGGTTCTGCTGGGTGACAGCGATGATAAGTATCCGCGCTGTCAACTTTTCCACCGTCAATCAAGTTATGCATGGCCTTAAGTTAATTCTCAGTGAAGCGGTGGAAATGAAGACCTAAATTAGTTACATTCAATTACAGTTATAAGCAATCAAGATTTGATAAATCATAAGAGATAATAGTTGGCAACCAGTACATTCAACAACAACAACAACGACAACAACATAGCCTCAGTCCCAAATTAACTGGGGTCGGCTACATGGATCAAACTTTTCCATTGTGCTCGATTAAGTGCAATTGATGGTGAGCTTTCCAAACCATTCAGGCAACCAGTACATTCAAGCAAGAAAAAATGGAATCCCATTGCTACAAGGGCCTCAAATGGATTACTGCAAAGCATTGAACATTATTTAAAAAAAATGACGAAAAGACATGCCCTATAGAAAATCCATAATCAAGAAAAAATAGCATATACAACAACAAAGCCTCAATCCCAAATTAGTTGGGGTCGGGTGCATGGACCAAACTCTTCCACTGCGCTCGCATAAGTGCACTTGATGGTTCTATTTATTTAATCCATTTCATAGAGAGCGATAAATGTTTTACACTGGTTGTCAACCTATCGCAACCCTCCCCCATTTTTCAAGTATAAATAATGGGCTTGGGAATTGGGACCCATCCTCCTTTATCCGGAATTAGCATTGGCACATGCATTTTTTTAAGAAAAAAATTCAATTAAAATCTACAATTCAAACCATTAAGAGTGAAACTGACTCCTTAAGCATTTAAAAGCCACAAGAACACATCAAAATTGCACCAAAAGAAGGAAATTTAATATACGAGGCCATGGCAGAACATTCTTTGAACTTCTTCAAGTTAATTAGTTTTTCTTAAACATCAAGTTACAACTACATGAGAAGAAATTTTACAAAAAATATAAAATAAATAAATAAATAAAATCTGACATAGTTAGGGAAAACAACATGCTTAAAATTATAATGCTAATTGGCAAGAAAAAAGACAACAATTAGCCTCATCTTTTATTAAATGTAAACTGCTCCTAAAAATAAAAAAACATTAGACAATGCAAAACTATAAATCAGCGTCAAACCTTGTTATCCATACACAAACACAAAATGTGTTTGAAATTTTCGAGTTGCAAACATGATGGTTTCGAAGAGGGGAATGGTATGAATGACTGCATGAGAATCTGATTGATGGTGCTGGTCACTCGAGAGTTGTGTTACGTAGCTCAAGAATGGGTGTCGCGTGCAAGTACGAGCCTAAAGGTAGAAGTAGGCTATTTCAGCTATTTTCTAATTTAAGGGACTTGCGAACTCGCCTAAAAGTGCCTAAAATTATGGACACAGCTTTTCGGTCATGGCACAGATAGGTACAAAATTTATATACCATTCTTTGTCTACAACAATTAGAGTCAATGTACACATCCATATTCAAATATTTAACCTAAATGCACAACAAAGCGCTAGATTATATACAAGTACTCAACAAATATCATCATGATTTCATCATGAAAGACTACAATAAAATAAAAATGCATCACATGTCTCTCAATAAAAAAATAGAACTCATGATATGAATCCTCATTTTCAAGGCACCAAAATTCTCAAGAAACAGGTATAACGGATTTTGCAACTAACCTGACAATGCTTATTCACTTTCTCAATAGCCTTGATGACCTTCAAAGAATCGTCTCTGAATCCACCCTACAAAAGCAAGATATTGACGTGCAAGTCAGTCACAAGCATAAGCTGCAAAACAGTGAAAATCAATACATAATAAGTGGGAAGAAGAAAAACCTCAGCCAACATATGATCAGCTTCATCAAAAACGAGTATCTTCAACGCTCTCATGCCCAGTTTCCCATGACCCAACCATTTCCCAATCGTGCCAGGAGTTCCAATCACAATCTGCGCCGTCACGGGCGGCATTTTATGAGTAGGAACACCAACACCGGGTTTCTCCGGTACCGCCAACACCGAAGTAATCCCAGTAAATTGACCCATCTTCATTAGAACCTCCAAGTTCTGAATTGCCAATTCTCTAGTTGGGCATATACAGAGCGCCTGAGGCTCCCTCAATTTCACATCCACTCTGCTCAGCATTCCCAATACAAAACAGGTCGTCTTCCCAGACCCGTTGTGCGCCTGCGCCACCAAATCCTTATGTGGCGGCGTGAGAATCATCGGTAAACTAATCGACTGTATCTTGCTCGGCCGTTTGAAATTCATCCCTACATACAACCCCTTCAACAACTCCGTAGACAAATTCAAATCCTCGAACGTCATCGCAGTCGAATAAAGTGTATGCCCAGACGTGACCTAGATTCAAAATTCAAGATGATTAAACCAATTCAACCCATCAAGAACCAAATTTTAACTAATCTAAACCAACAGAAAATCCTAGAAAACCAAATTAACCTAGAAAGATCAAAATTAGGGCAGAATTGGGGAAGAATTAGGGTACATGATTGGTACAAACCAATTCAACACAACAAGAACCAAATTTTAACTAAGCTAAACCAACCAGAAACCCTAGAAAACCAAATTAACCTATAAAGATCAAAATTAGGGGAAAGTTGGGGAAAATCAGGGCAAGATTGGTACCGCTTTGATGTTGGAGTCTTCGGGCTCGTCGAGGGAGTCGGCCTTCTTCTTCTTCGAGTCGTCAATGGCGAGCTCATCGAGATCTAGTCCAAGAGAGGATGATGCCGGTGATGGTGATGGTGAGGGCGACGATGCAGCGAGTTCGTCGTCATCGTCTGCTTCGTCGGCCCAAGCGCGCCTAGGCTCGGAAGGCTTTGCAGTGGCTTCGACAGAGTTGTTCTTCGTGGATTCGGCTTCGGTAGATTCAGTAGATTCGGTAGATTTGGTGACATTGGTGGGTTTCGATTCTATGGTTTCGTTCTCCATTGAAGGACTGGAGAGAGAGAGAGAGAGAGAGAGAGAGATTCAGAGAGGGAGAGGAGAAAAATATAGGCGCGCGACGGAAAAAGACTGGCCACCTATGTTGTAGTATTCGGACTACTGACCGACTGATGCGTAAAATTGATTTACTCCGCGTACACTTGACGGCCGAGCTAAAGTGACTACTTCTGATAGCCACATTTAATACCTAGTGGTTATCTTACGGTCTTTTAGATACGAATGAAAAACAATGTTGCAAATCTCGAAGAAGTAATCGAAGGACAGAGAAACAAGGTATCAATGTGGGTATCAAACAAGTCAACAATCGGTTTTATTTTTGAGAAAAAAAGGGTATTTTATAAGTGTCATAATTATAATTATGACTAATTAAATTACTTCTACTTATTACTCTCTCGAGACATCTGATAAAAAATAAAAAAAAAATAAAAAAAACTTGTTTTTTTTTTTTTTTTTTGATCTCCGAAATCATTTTACTAAAAGTTACAACATATCATAACATTGATCGCACAAAAACTGGTGCTTCACTCCAATCTATTACTCCATCTTGACATCGTGAATGTCTTGCCAAAAGATGTGCAATGTTATTCGCTTGTCGATAGAGGTGGCAATTCGTATCGGTGAGTCGTAAACGTGTCGTGTCATAAACAGGTCATGACTCATATAATGCAAACTCATTACATGACATGTTTATTAATCGTGTTAATCGTTTTCGTGTCTAAGTGGGTCGTGTTAAACATGTCGTGTATTCGTGTCACTCATTTATTAAATATTGTATTTAAAAATTTTATTTTATTTAAACTTTTATAATTTGGTTACTACTTTTTAAAATATATCTAAATGATTAAATTGTAATAAATATACTAAAATAGCCAATAAAATATAATGTGGTTGTATATAGTCGTTAGTTTTACTTTATTTTTTCATTCAAGTCTTTATTATTCTTAATAATAAAGCAAAAATGACTCGTAATAATAACATAAACAAAATTATAAGAATCATCTAAGAAAATATCCAAATTTTACTTTGGTGAAAAGTTTTATTGTTTCTTAATAAATAATTATTAATAAAATCTAAAACATAAATAATATATTAAAAGTAAAATGAATATTTCCTCTCAAATATAAAATAAAATATGATAAAAGATGTCTATAAATAAAATAAATAAATAATGCTATTAACATGCATTCAAATTGGTGAATTTGTACCAATCTATTTATTATACTATATTTATTATTTATACATTATTTTTTAGTCGTGTTAAGCGATTCATAAACGAGTTAAGCAGGTTGACATGTTAATGACTCGTTTATTAACCGTGTATAAACGTGTTAACTTGTTTATGAACCAGACCCACTTAAGCCAAACCCACGACATGTTTATTACGTGTCGTGTTAATCGTTTCATGACCCAAATTGCCAACCCTCCTTGTCAATTAATATGACCCCAATTGACGTGTGGATCCATCAATGCCTTGCATTCCTGCAACACAACTCCTAGTTCGAGCACATTTGAGACGGGCTTCAAAATGCCACCAACTACTTGCAGTGAGTCTGATTCAAAGATCATTTTATGGAAACCTAACTCTGCTACCCATTTCATTACCAAACGAATCGCCAAAGCTTCCGCTTCTGTAGCCCCACATCTACTTCGAGTCGCCACTGACAACCCTTGTACAAAACCCCCATTAGAGTTTCGAATAATCGCGCTCAAACCAACCTTCCCCTCATCTTCAAATATTGTTGCATCCGTGTTACACTTTAGCTATCCTTGATTCGGGGGTTGCCATAGTGTACACAGGCTCTGCCCTTGGGATTAAGCGGTAGACTCAACATTCTTCATTTTCACATCAAACCAAGCATCAATCAATTCCCAATTCTGCCTTGTTACAATTTCGAGAGGGATGTCATTTTTCTTCCATAACAGATTATTTTGGAAGTTCCAAATTGAATAAATATTCACATACACCTTGGAAATCCATGCAAACGTCACGCACGTATCTCGAGGGGGCAACCCATGCATATCTACTACAAAATCATGCAACACATGTAAACATTACGCACGTATCTCGAGGTGGGCAACCCATGCAACTCATTCTTTAAAGTTTTGTTTTATTTATATCTCTTGATCATAAGAAGAGATATGTAGATAAAAAACTTTAAAGGCCAAAATCACGTTATCTCTTTGTCTAGAATTTAAAATTAAAACAATAAGGAAGTTTTGAAAGTATGATTTCATTCCATGAAAAAGTTTGTATACGACTTCATTCACCTAAGATATAAATTGAAAAAAAATCACTTAGACATCAAAAAAACTTATCATACAGGTCTATCGACGGTTACGTTGACGTTGTTGCTTCATGATGCAAACTGGACGTACTTTATGTCGAGTTAGACGTTGTGTTTGTACATCCGGTTGAGTTTGTTGAGGTTGTTGATCTTGCATTGAATTTCGTTGAGTCGATTGATGTTCTTCCTCTGGTTCACTCGACTCACCTCTGGTACTAATGCTTCCGAAAATAGGAGGCTGAACCATTCCAAAATACTGACTTCTTGTATGTGGTTGGCCGAAAGGACCTTGAGGCGGTGGCATGTTTAACAGGTTCATGAATGAGTCATCTCTACTATATGACATATTGTAGTTATAACATGATGGAGTAAATAGACTCGGCATGTATTGAGGCAATGAAAGATACATTGGATGTCTAGGCATTCCATGGTCCATATATGAAGACGACGGCTCGGGTGCATAAGGATCAAAGTGGTAAGGAGGAAGATTCATGATCGACACCCTAGGTACAAACATTTGAGGTTCTGGTTGCATTGGGGACAATATAGGAATGTACCCATGAGAAAAATGACGTGGTGGGGATGAGCATTGGCTACTGTCCAACAGTTTTGGTTCTTTTCGCTATTGGACGAGATGAACGTGGTGGAAGAGAACGTCTGCTACTCTCAGCAGCAGTCTCTGTCTGACGAGATGGACGTGGTGGACAAGGACCTCTAGTGCTGCCACCCACAGTCTGTGTTTGTGTTGTTCTTCTTCTTACCTCTCTATTTGATTCGTCATGATCATCTTCTTCTTCATTCTCCTCATTTATGGCATGTTCGACATCAATTCCAATATTCCATCGAGTAGATATTTTCCTTTCATCTTCATCTAAAATTTTGATGTCTTCATCAAGCGCAGCAAGACATTGCTCGTACTCATCCTCAATGAACACTCGCTGCAGTCGACTCACCAAGTTACATTGATAAAACATGAGTTTAGTACATGCAATTTAAGATGTAAATCATGAGGAAAACAAAATAATAGTTTAAAGGTTACTGAATAGTCACGTAAAGCCCCGTCTTCAATGAATCTTCTAGTGACTGATCGATACCACGTCATGTAGTCTTGTTAATCGTGTCATTCTTCTTGTTCCGTTGTGACTATGTTGTCACCATGATGTTCCCACATCTGTATAAAGTTTGCGTGAGAAACCACCCAATTTTTTTGAATGCGTCCTCGCATCTCGATGCGGTGCAGTCGGGTGTCGTAATCACAGTTTGGTGGCACGACCTGTATCATTCCGAATTGTCTCAAAACTCTTTCTGGTCGATGTCACTCGACTATGTGGAAACAAATTAGAGGACACGTCGATAGCCAACTACCGTGATCGTCAGTACAGTATTTGGGAAGAGACCCGATGACTTCATCATAAGGTTGTCACACCACTTCATTCTCATTCTGCGAATCGAGTGCATCATGGTAAGCTGATAAAACGTGTGTCGCACTCTGAGTAACCGAAGATGCATCAATCCATCTGTATAGAAAACTATAAATTAGTAAAATGAAAATGGAGTTAATATTATAAAAATTACGATATAACATTTGTATTACATGTGTCCCAAAGGGACGTTATTAAGCATCTCTTCTCCATCCATTGTTCGAGGTTGAACTTTAGGAACACACAGGAGCCTTGGTGCTATGAATGGAAACCTATCCCATGCCTACATTTGTACAAGAATTGACGCGCCTGCAACCTGATGTGCACCCGCGCGAGATCCGCGACACGACTCCCTCTACAAAAAGCCAAACAGGCATTCCCTCAACTATATTGTCCAGTTGTTTCAAAATCCTCGAACAACGGTAGAAGCATCAAATGTACATATCGATTTGACTTGTCGGCGAATAGACAACCACCGATAAGTTGGAGTATGTACGATCGAACATAACTTCGCACCGATTCCTCATCGTTGTCGTCATGTATAGCTGGTACGTTACTTTCAAGCCATTCGACTTTAAGTTTATTTCCATGAAGGTCATCTCCAACAGGAATTTGACCTAGTATCACACACCTCAACATAGTCTGTATCGGTGGTTCTCGTCACTGGCATACCTTCGATAGGTAAGTCGAGCTACCTGTAAGTCATGTAGTGTAATAATGCACTCGCCACATTGCATGTGAAATGTATGTGTCTCTGGGCGCCATCTCTCAACGAATGCAGTAATCAAAGCCCAATCAAGGCTGAAAAATGATACGCGCGAAATCCCATAAAATCCACTGGAACGTAGATATGAGATCATTCGAGAATGATACTCCACCGTTCGATCAATGACACCACGTTTTCGACGCACGCGCAATGTTTCGTACACCTTATAATTGAAAATAAGATGTCAATATATATGTATATTATACGTTTATTCATGAACATTGGATGTATCCATCTTAAAAAGTTTACCCGACCCCTTCACGCTCACGAGGATCTGTGTGTAGATTGGAGATGTAATAGTGAAGGATCTGATGGACCTGGATCCATTAGTATACAAACTACAATTTAGAGATTTTAAAAAATTAGTCGTGTTGTTCGAAAAGTCACCACAATCCATTATTATAGGTTCAAACAATAACGAATACCTAAACATATCATGACGAAAAATTTCTGGATACTTCAAAAGGTTCAATATAATCAAATTACATACTTAAGCCATGAACAAACAATATACAAAATGGACTATTGATTTTGATTGGAAGATTGAGCTTTGGCTGGACTTTTTTTTGTTATGTCCCTCTGCACGACAACTACCGCATCGGTTCTTCTTAGTAGGGACTCGATCACGGTCTTTATTAGGACATGTTGTTCTTCTATGTCCTTCTTGATGACATATGCCACATCGCAAGGCTCTTGAAACATTAGGAAGATCCATCTCGTTTTGCCTTCTCATTCCCTTTGGTCTCCCTCGGCCACGTCTGCACCTTGGGACCGGTATGATCTTCATCGCAAAAGTCGACCAATACTTTTCATCTGGAATGGCTTTGAAATTAGAGGAGTAGTATTGCGTGTACACATCTATCTGGTAGTATGGCTCAATAAATTGTGAGTAGTTCACTCGAATAAAGGCACATGCAGCTAACACGTGTGAGCAAGGGAAACCAAACGATTGCCATTTATTGCAACTGCACACGCGGTCCTTCAGGATGACGACTTGGGTATTGTTGCCTTTATGCATGCGATCTCCATGTCACCCATTCAGCACTTCAAGCTCACCTATGTTACGATTTATCAAATTGACTTGATGCCTTCTTGCAGATTATTTGTAATATGTGAGTTTATCCATGATATATTTTGTGTACGATTGGTCGTTTGAGATTGCTTTATTGATTTCTTGTTTACGTTGATCGTGGTATGTCACCAATCGATAATAAAGCATTTGAGTCATCGTTGTTATTGGCAAGAATCGAGCCCCCTTCAGTACATCGTTAAAACACTCTACAATTGAAAAATAAATTCATGTAAGTAATATTATTTCAGTGATAACTAAATCGTTGAATGCAAAACAAAATTTGCATTTCATACATACCAACACCATTATAATTCATTCATCCGTACCGCATGCCTCCGTCATGCAATTGAGTCCATAGTTCTTTGAGGATGACATTAACATATTGCACACATTGAGGGGTTCGCGATGATAAGTATGCAAAACGCTTCATGCATGCATTAAATTTTTGAACTTGATGTTGACCAGCTGCTCGAGAAAGTAGTTTTTTCAAGGGCTCATTTTTTAATTGAGTGTTGAAATTACTGACCAAGTGTCGTAGACAATAACGGTGGTATCTTCTTGGGGGACAAAAACTATTGATCGGTGTGTTGACCGCATCTAGAATGCCAGGGTGACGATCAGAAATAATGCAAATATCATCTCTATCCGTCACGTGTTTGCGCAACATTCTTAAAAACCATCCCTACGAATCTGTAGATTCAGTTTCTGCAACAACAAATGCTACCGGTAGTATGTGTCAATTACCATCAACAGATATGGCAATCATTAGCTTACCACTACATTTGCCATATAAGAAAGTCGCGTCAATTTGAAGAAGATGTCTGCACAACCTGAAAGCTTGTATTGATGCTTCGAAGGCGAAAAACACACGATGAAATTGAGGATACTCAGTCCTTATCTTATCAGAAGCCCATTGTCTATGTGACCACTCAATTGTTGTCCCTGGATTCTTAATCTTCAAAGCCGCCAACCAGCTTGGCAATCTAGCGTATGACTCATCCCAATCTCTAAATGCATTTGTAACTGAATTCCTTTTGTCATCCCACATTCGCTTGTAGTTTACTTCGTGTCCATATTTTCCCTTAATTATTTTGTATTAATGTCTTGATAGTTATTGGTTGATCTATCTGGTCAATGCTTTGGATCTCTTGCACAAGCATGTTGGCATCGAGTTGGGCATGACCGCGTTCTACGTCGGGATTTATACAGTTGTGCGACACGTCTAATTGTGTGATCTCCCATAATTTTGTTTTCTTTCGCAAATAAGCACAAAGAAGCCACATGCACCCGTCTTGCGCACTTTTGCATTTGATCGTCCAAAAAGTTGTAGTCGATTCCATCACATGATATTGACAATGTCTATTAACATGCCACACTTTGACGGCATATTGTAAGTCTTTTTTGTTGTCAAAGCACATCCTTATTTCCAAATCAAAATTAGACATGTCCCCCACAGTCTGTTGATAAAAACCTTGGGTCGCAGTGGAGTTAGCCACCTCCCAATCGATTTCATTACACACCGGCAATGGTTGGTGAACTTCATCATCAATTGCTTCCTCCATGAAATTCTCTTCATCAATAGCAAACTGCTCATCATCTTGCATGTTTTCCGCCACTGGAGGTTCATACCTTAGGTCATCCGTAACAACATTTAGGCTTTCCCAATCGACAGATGGTGTAGCATCCTCGGGGGGACGCACGTCATCGTCCGCATCATTAATGTCATCATCATCGTTGGGTTTATCATCACCTTGTGGTGATTGCATATGCAATCTTTCTATCATCGATCTAGTGTCTGACGTGCTGACATCTTCATTTATTAGTTGTGAATGAACTGTATGATTTTGAAAATAGTCAATTGGCTCAAATGTTAAATAAATATCTACCCTTGCAGTTGATGGTAGATTGACCATTGTCGCCCACATCAAATCAAAGTGCATCGCGTCTTTCAGCAATACGGGGACAAAATACTGTGAATCCTCGGGAAGGATTATCGCGTGACAATAAGTCATCCTTACTATAGTTTTCGTAGATGAGATATTGAATGCGTTACTTACGTGATCCATCAATTGTTGTCTACTCGTCCCAAACTTAAACATCAACACTGCTGATGGGGGTGCGTTGTACCTAATGTCATTCCTACCATTTACAATTTCATCGTTCGCATAAAAAAGAAATGAGATGGTCTTATGTTCCATGACCTACATAATTTATTAAACAATGATGATGTAAAAATATTGCATATATATCAAAAGCCAATGTTGATCAAATTGGGGATTTAAATAGCAAGCAAACTTTCTGATGTAGAGGATCGCCGTAATAGCGCAACTACAGAGCATACTCATTCGTCTGCATGAAGCACCAATTAATAACTTATAAAACATCATATACGATGAATACTACTAAATCAATTAAAAAGAAGCATGTATTTCGTCAAAGCAAAATCAAGTTGAAAACAATATAAATTAAAAAAATTGAAGACCCCGCCAACATGCGTGCAATTATATTTTCCTTCCTCCTTGCCTGATTATGTAACGTGATTAAATATATATTAGTTTCAACGTTTTGGCCCGCTCGCTTCGCTCGTGAGACTTCAATTAAACTAAAAAATTATGTTTTCTCTTAAGTTTAGTGAGAAATTTAAATTATTAAACTTCCCATTAATGTGTAAATTTGTTGTGCATCACGGTGAGAGAGAACCTCAAATTTGTTGGCAAATTTAGATCAGACATGGGGTAAAGGATAAGTTATGCACATTTATATATTATTTGATTTAGCATAGATAAAAAGGAGTATGTAAATATGTAATTAGTTATAATATCAAAGAAACTAAACCCGCAAATAATGTAATGCGTAGAAAATATAGGCGAATTGTAAAAAAATAGGCATAAATAAGTGATTAAAGGGTATAAACGATAATTCATGTCACAACGGAAACTTTTACTATCGTAAGGACTTTTAATATATATAGGTAGATATATATATATACCAATCAAGCAAAGTCAAACATAATAAAACTTAAATAAATAAATTTCATACTTACTAGATAGTTTCCTCATCTTTTAATCTTCAGCTATTCCCTGAAGAAAAAATTTAAGTTAGTTGTTATTAAATAAAAACTATTATATAACTACACTGTTATTCTTAAAGATATTAAAACAAAAATCCTAACCTTTTAACAAACTCTCCAACAACAAAAAAACCAACAAATAACCCAACTAATATTTCTCAACTTTCTAACAACCCAACCAACCTACAACCCAACTCTTTCTCTCTCTCTCTCTCTCTCTCTCTCTCTCTCTCTCTCTCTCTCTCTCTCTCTCCACAACCCGAACCCTACTCTCTTCCCCCTCCAAGCCTCTCTCTCTCACTGTTTTGGGTCCCCAACACTTTTCTCCCTCCACTTCTATTCTCTCCCTCTTTCTCTCTCGTCTCGCAACTCTCTCCTTCTCTCCAGCTAGTCTCGCAACTCTTTCCCTCTCTTTCGTCTCGTAACTATCTCCCTCTCTCTCACTGTCTCTCTCCCTCTCCCGAATCTCCCTTTCCCTCTCTTCCTCTACCTCACTCGTCTCTCTCTGTGGTCCTTAAACCCACCGTCCGCCTCTCTCTCACTGTCTCTCTCCCTCTCCCTAGCCTTCCCTTCCTGAGTCTCCCCTTCCCGAGTCACCAATTCACTCTCTCCCTCTACCTCATTGTCTTTCTCTGTGCTTCCCTAAACCCACCAACAAACACCATTAAATATAGAACTGCCCACAACCACCTCATTGACCACCAACCTATGTATCCCTACTCCCCCTAACCCATGTTATCGAGAACGCAGGGAATATATTCCCTGCGTTCTTGAGCTCTGCTGGTCCGTGACGATGGGATGCCACACACCAGATGAGGATAACACGAATGGGTCCGCATGCGCCATTCGTGTTATGGAACGTTCCACGTGTCGTCCACGTGGACTATTGCAAAAATTGAAATTTAGATGAATGGCACATTCAGAGAATGCGCCATTTATGTTTTCTGTGTTGTCCACGTGGCTACTACGTGGACAACACGTGGGGAATACTATAACACGAATGGTGCATTCTCCGAATGCGTCATTCGTGTTAAGGGGGACAGTCCACGTGGAAGTACACGTGGACTGCCCTGGAAACTTAATAGCGCATTTGCAAAATGCGCTATTAGTGTTTCTTCAACTGGACAGTCCACATGGACATCCACGTGTAACTGACCTGTGACGGCCCAAACTATTAATCAGGGCCCCGCCCGACCTAATCCTGTAATCAAGCCTTAATCCAAATCACTTAAGACTTAATTACGTATTAGTCAGCCTTTCGTCCCTATATTCCTCTAAATCTATGTATTGATATATTATCCAATTTAAAGGTAATGCCAATTCCATTATCATTAAGCGAAAGCATTCATTCTCGAAAAACTCCTAACTGTGGAAAACCAAGAAAAGACAACATCACAAGCGCGTATATATAGGACATTATTCACTCAACCCAATGTATAACCCAAAATGACAAATTAATAATACAACAAAAGTCGAGACATACAAACGAGTGAGGAGAGTCACCGAACTGCTCAGAGGAAGTTGCCGATCTTCTCCTTCCCCGGTCTGCTGCTGCTCGACAAACTAGACGGTAAGTAGAGTGATATTTAAGTACTAACCGGAGAATTCTATGCCACATTTCTAAAATAAACGAATGGTATTTAAAAGCATAATCTAGCGAAATAAATTGTTGAAACAAGGAATGCAAGTAAATACCACAGTTATAGATGTAGAGACAGACACAGGCTAAGTCAAGATGATCTACGTCCAGTCGACAGTGAGACCTATCACCTACCCTTTCCCACTACTATATGGAGCTGCGCTCAACATATCTCACATAAATTGCGGAGCTGCGCTCTACGCTTTACAACATCAATCTCATGCTTGTCGACCACTCCGAGTCCCATAACTCGTGTGTCGCGCAAGTGTAGTGGTGAGTGCCGGAACCCGAGTAGACCCATGTCCCCGTGAACCGCGCATCTCTCGTGCAATGGACACTAGATAATCCCTACTTTACTTTCAAAGACAAATAATTCTAAAATTCTAGGATGCTAAAACAAGTTAGGCTACAAAGCCCAAAGGAAATCGAATACAAGTCCAATTAAATCCAAATTAGTCCATTAGCATGCTTTTCATCAATCTTTTCAAGAATGACATCAAGTGTAGGAATCAGAGGCAACGAAACAATTCACAAGCCATCATGTCACAATATTCATCTATGAATAGATACAAGAACAACATGATGTGCGAGTTCAAGTAGTATTGTCTACCAATAGACCAATAAATCAATAAAGATGAATGAAATGAAATATAAAATTCTCACATGTGTACTTACAATTCACACTTTTGTCCTAGTCTATCCGATCCCTCGAAAATTCGAAACACGTGTCCAAACTGCTGAGTTCTCCCTTTAGTTCCATAAAATTTAATAATGTAGCACTTTAGGCTAAATCGAAGTTTTTTTATTTATTTATTTTCGGCCAATCGTCCCATTTTGCGCTTTTCGAGGTAAAACTCCCGTAAAATGCTCGTCCAAAAGTCAAATATTTTATTTTTCATAGAAATTCATTATTTTCTATATATGTTGTCAAAATATAATTTTTCGAAAATTTTTCCTATTTTCTGGAATTCTTTCCAATTTTTTTCTCCATTTTTTTTTCTTTTTGTTTTGGGTCGGGTCGACCCGACCCTGGCCAAGGCGCTGGGCCTGGCTCGGTCCATGGGGCGAGCCTGGCCCAAGCTCTTGGCCCGGCCCGTTTGGCTTCATCTTCCCCAACGAACTCCCTGGTTCGTTGGGGAGATAACAAAATTTTTTCCTGGTTTTTTGGTCACGAGCTGGGGTTGGCGATCCACCCCAGCTCGTGTAGGGAGGGGATACGACTCGGGCGAGCTCCCGAGCTCCCTCATACACCCCACGGACACCCCATAACTAAAACAACGAACTCACCTTGATTCGACTCGGGTTATTACCTTCTCATTCTCCTTCTCCTCCAGCGAGTCTTCTTCTTCCTCTATTCCTCTCCCGATTTGCTCTATGTTTGGTGGTGGTGAGGATAAGAATCTCAAGTGGGGTGTACATTATATCCAAAATGGGGTTTAAATGCTAGCCTTTGATCTTGGTGTGCATACGTATCCCGAGGCTCATCACATGGAGCACATTGCCGCACTTGTCCCCCAAGTCACTTGTGAGTGACTAAAAAATGTGACACCTTGCCTCATGATGGGTTAACGCGTGTCTCAATGCACATCCTATGCCTCATAATTTTTTTTCCAACTATAGGCCCATTTATTCATTAAAGTTTATGTGGCAACATTAAAACCACACATTACCCAAAAATTCACATTTTATTTAAATAAAGTAAACTTACCCCTAATATGGCGCTACCTCGATCCCACGTCGATACGCGACTGAGGTACGTCCCCGCTCGTCTCGATACCTACACACCCATAGAAAATTAACTTAATAGTCTACACATAAACAATACACTAGGTATACATCACCACAAATATAAAATGTATACCCTTGCCCCGGTAAATGGACACATCACGGTGTGGGTCTCACAGTACGGGTCGTTGAGCTTGTGTAAAGACATAAACACAGTTAGAAAATTTTTGCCGTTATAACTCTTCCCAAATAATGAAAATCCCGTCCTCGAAATTTAAAACCAACATGTATACCTTACTCGAAGAGGTACGGAAACTTATCTCGCATATAGTCCTCCCGTTCCCAAGTGAGTTACGTATCATCGTGAAACTGCCACTTGACAAGTACTTTTGGGATAGACTTATTTCTCAACTGTTGTACCCTTCGATCTAGGATCTGAACAGGCTACTCCTCATATGACATATCCTCAGTCAAGTCTATCTGGCTCAAATCTACAGTCGGACGATCACCTGTTATCGACTCAGCTAATTAAAGCATGGATATTTGAAACATTGGATGAACTCCTGACATCTGTGGAGGTAGCTCAAGCTCATATGCAACATTTATGACCCGTTTCTTAATTCTGAATGGTCCGATAAATCTCGGTGCAAGTTTACCTTTCGCTTCAAACCTTTGAAGACCCTTCCGAGGGGAAACCGTTAAATAGACAAAGGCTCCCTCAGTGTACGTGAGATCACCGCGATATCTGTCCGCATACTTCTTCTGTCGATCCTGGGCTCCTTTGAGTCTCTAACGAATCAGTCGTACTTTCTCCGTATGATCGACAACAATATCAGGCCCCACTGTCTCCTGGTCTTCTGGCTCAGTCCAACACGATGGCGAGCGATATAGTCTACCATACAAAGCCTCAAAAGGCGTCATCTCAATACTGGCCTGATAACTGTTGTTATATGCAAACTCACATAACGGTAGATACTCCTCCCATGATCCGCCAAACTCCTAGATGCACGCCCGTAACATATCCTCGAGAACCTGTATCAATCTCTCAGTCTGCCCGTCAGTTTGAAGATTAAAAGCCATACTAAACTGTAGGCGCGTACCATACTGCTCCTGCATACTCCGCCACATCCTGGACGTATACATAACATCTGTGTTTGACGTAATAGTCACTGGTACGCCATGCAGTCTAATAATCTCCCGCTTAAATAATATACTCAACTGATCAAACGTATAATGTGCGACCACTGGTAGAAAATGTGCAAACTTTGTCAGTCGATCAACAATAATCCAGATGGAATCATGTCTCAAGGCGGTTCTCGGCAATCCTCTCAAAAAATCCATAGCAATGTCTTCCCACTTCCACCGTGGAATGGGAAGAGGCTGTAGCAATCCTCTAGGTCTGCGATGTTCAGCCTTCACTTGCTGACGATCCCACAGTTCCTAATAAATGTTGACACATCCGCTTTCATCCCAGGCCACCAAAAATGCCTCTTCATGTTGTGGTACATCTTGGTCCTACCTGGATGAATAGTGAACCGGGAACGGTGTGACTCATAAAGAATCTCCTTTCTCGGCTCTGGTACTGACGGTATCCACAGTCTGCCCCTAAAGCGCAAACACTGGTCGGATGTCTCTGTCCAATCAACACAATCTGCACTCTGCGCTAACTCACTAAACCTGGAGTACAACCTGTCGGTCCTCTGACCTTCTGCCACTCTCTGTGTAAATACTGTCTGTACTCTCATCTGCGCGCAAATCTCAACTCGAGTTTCAGTAGGAACCTTTGCATCTCCAACATGTATCCTACTAAGCGCATCCGCGACTACATTCGCTTTTCCCGGATGATATTCCAAGGAAAAGTCGTAATCTTTCAAAAATTCTAACCATCTGCGCTGCCGCATATTCAAATCCTTCTTTGTGAAGAGATATTTCAAACTCTTATGATCAATAAAGAGTGTAAACGTCTCTCCATACATATAATGTTTCCATATCTTCAATGCAAACACTACTCCTGCTAGCTCTAAGTCACGCGTAGGATAATTCTTCTCATGGACCTTCAACTGTCTGGATGCATATGCTACTGTACCAGTACCCTGCATCAACACACATCCCAGACCTCTATGAGAAACATCAGTATAGACAAAGAATCTATGTCCAACCTCTGGTAACACTAATATTGGCGCATTAGTCAATAACCTCTTGAGTTGAGCGAATGCCTCCTCACATTCCTTAGACCAATGAAATCTCACGTATTTCTGAGTCAATTTAGTAATTGGTGAAGCGATTTTTGAAAAACCCTTCACGAATCGGCGATAATACCCCGCTAAACCCAGAAAACTTCTGATCTCAGTCACTGAAGTCGGTGCTGGCCAATTGATAATCGCCTGAACTTTGGCTGGATCCACTGATATCTCTGCTGCTCCGACAACATGCCCGAAAAATTTGACCTATGACAACCAGAATTCACATTTACTGAATTTGGCGTATAATCTATGCTCCCTCAAAGTCTGCAACGTCTCTCTGAGGTATTGTTCATGATCCTCCCTCGTCTTCGAGTATACCAGTATATCATCGATGAAGACTATCACGAAGCGGTCAAGAAACTGTTTGAAAACACGATGCATCAGATCCATAAACATTGTTGGAGCATTGGTCAGCCCTAACGACATGACTGTGAACTGAAAATGTATATATCTGGTGCTGAAAGCTGTAATGGACCTATCCTCGTCCCTGATCCTAAGCTGATGATACCCTGATCGCATGTCTATCTTGGAGAAAAATTGTGCTCCTATCAGCTGATCAAATAAATCATATATCCTTGGGAGCGGATATTTGTTCTTAATTGTGACTTTGTTCAACTGTCGATAGTCGATACAAAGTCTCAATGTATCATCATTTTTCTTCACAAAAAGGACGGGTGCTCCCCATAGCGACATGGAAGGTGTGAAGAATCCCTTATGTACTAAATCCTGGAGCTGAGTCTTCAACTCTTCTAGCTCTCGTGGTGCCATCCGGTATGGTGGTATGGAAATCGGTTTCGTAACTGGTACCAACTCAATAATGAAATTGATCTCTCGCGGCGGCGGTAAACCAGGTAAATCCTCTAGAAAAACATCAGGAAACTCTCTAACAACCGGTATATCTTCCACCCTAGGTTCCTGACTCTCTGGTACAGTGTACAACGAAATCAACGCTTCCATTTTCTCACTAGTCGCAGGTCGACCTCTCGTTCCTACAGTCCTCGCTTCACTACCTTTATGAGTAAAGGGCGGACGCCCTGGGATCTCAAATATCACTGTTTTGCTAAAACAGTCGATATGAGCGTAGTAGGCAACTGACCAGTCCATTCCTAAAATCGCGTCGAACTCCAAACATTTGAGGACTCTAAAGTCAGCAGGTAGCTCTATTCCATCTATCGCGATGAGACATTTCTCAACAATACTATGAGGGTAAACTTTATCCCCGGTCGCAATACTCAAGATCAAATGTACGCTAAGCCTAACAGGTTTCAACCGTAGGATGTCTAGCATGCGACCAACAATAAACGATACGGTAGAGCCAGAATCAAATAAAACATATAAATCGTGATCGCAAATAGAAACCGTACCTTCAATAAGACCTCGTGTAGCGTCAGCGTCTGGCTGGACTACCATATGAACCTCCTCTCGGGCTTGTTGTGCGTACACTTCTGCAGGATGCGGGCACTCTCTCACGATGTGTCTGACCTGTCCACATCTGTAGCATGTCAACTGTCTACGCTGATCTTGAGTCTGAGACTGACCCTGTGCCTGATATTGACCCTGTCTCTGCACCTATTTCGGTCTCTGTCTAGTATCTCAGTCTTTGCCTCTTCCTCTACCTCTGCCACCCCGCGGCTGCTGTCGTGAAGTTTGTGGGGCGGGAAGTGAAGGAACAACAGGAGTCGATAAGGCTAGTCTGATGGGAGGTGGCAAGGGAAGTCTGCCTACTGTGCTTTATGCTGGAGCAATGGATGATAAAGGAGGCACAGCCAGTGGGTGCGTAGCTGTCCTCAAACCCTGAGATCCTCCATTCCATCCCCTTGCTCCCTTACCCCTCTGTCTCCTCCTCTCATACTCTAAGGCCTGCTCTGCAGACAAAACTGGACCCGTGCTCTGCCATCGCAACTCGCCTGATAGTATGTCTCATGCGCTAGGGCTCGCTCATAGAACTCGGTGAATGTCCTCGCGCCTGAACTAACAACGTAATACCGAATATCGGGTCTGAGTCCATCACCGAAGTGATATACATCCTCGGACTCATCTCTTTCCAAGTCCCCAGCAAACTGGCGCAGATAATCGTATCGATCTATGTACTGCATCACAGGCTCCTCTGGTCACTGTCTCAAATCCATGAACTCTCGTCTCAATTGCTTTATTACCGAAGGCGGAAAATACTGCTGATAGAACTTCTGCTTGAAAGCATCCCATGTCTCGAACTCTCCGTGAGTGGCCACTGTCATACGCCACCACTCGTCAGCGTCTCGCTCGAGTGTATATGATGAGATCTCTGCCCGAAGTCTATCCTCAATCCTTAGTACCCGATGAAGCTTCTCTTGAGACATGATCCATTTCTCAATCTTCTGAAAATCCTTGACTCCATCAAAATAAACTGGTTTGAGTCTAATGAAGTCTTTCACCAGCTAAACTTCTATTGAAGTGCTGGAAGATGCGGGCGTGGGAGACGGTACTGCTTCAACTGTCTCCACCACTGGTGCGGTCACGACTATCGGCATTGCTAAGGCTGCAGTAGGAAGTACTGGCGCCTGGACAATCGGTGTAGTAGTCGTAGGAGTTGATGTCGATGTCGGTGGAGCAAAACAAGCGGTCATCATAGCGATGAAATCAGTCAACTACTGGCCCTAAGCTGTCACTCGATCAGACAGTCGCTGTAAATCCTCCGCTATAGTGGGAGGCGAACTGCTGCTAGGCTCTGCATCTCATCCCCCGCGTGTATCAGCCATCGGGGTCTGCAATGGAAAGCGAACGCGAATCAGCGTCGACATGACATAGCGCATAAGTAGATATATACATCTAGCAATTAATAAGTACATATAAAAATTCCCCATTTCACTGTTACTCACTTCCCAACTAATGATGTCTAGGCAATGAGTAATCTGGTTTCCATAACTACAGTTTGTATTTTATGCATTTTGGTCTCTAAACCTGTGCTCTGATACTAACTGTAACGGCCCCAACTACTAAATAGGGCACCGCCCGGCCTAATCTCGTAATCAAGCCTTAATCCAAATTACCTAAGACTTAATTACGTATTAGTAAGCCTTTCGTCCCTATATTCCTCTAAATTTATGTATTGATATATTGTCCAATTTAAAGGTAATGTCAATTCCATTATCATTAAGCGAAAGCATTTATTCTCCAAAAATTCCTAAGTGTGGAAAACCAAGAAAAGACAGCATCACAAGCACGTATATATATGACACTATTTACTCAACCAAATGTACAACCCAAAATGACATAATAATAATACAACAAAAGTCGAGACATACAAATGAGTGAGGAGAGTCGCCGAACTGCTCAGATGAAGTCGCCGATCTTCTCCTTCCCCGGTCTGCTGCTGCTCGACGGACCTACACCCACCGTCACAAACTAGACGGTGAGTATAGTGATATTTAAGTACTAACTGGAGAATTATATGCCACATTTCTAAAATAAACGAATGGTATTTAAAAGCATGATGTAGCGAAATATATTGCTGAAATAAGGAATGCAAGTAAATACCACAGTTACAGATGTAGAGACAGATACAGGCTAAGTCGAGATGATCTACGTCCGGTCGGCGGTGAGACCTATCACCTACCCTTTCCACTACTATATGGAGCTGCGCTCAACATATCTCACATAAATAGCGGAGCTGCGCTCTACGCTTTACAACATCAATCTCATGCTTACCGACCACCCCGAGTCCCATAACTCGTGTGTCGAACAATTGTAATAGAGAGTGCCGGAACCCCGGTATACCCATATCCCTATGAACCGCGCATCTCTCGTGCAATGGACACTAGATAATCCCTACTTTACTTTCAAAGACAAATAATTCCAAAATTCTAGGATGCCAAAACAAGTTAGGCTACAAAGCCCAAAAGAAAATCGAATACAAGTCCAATTAAATCCAAATTAGTCCGTTAGCATGCTTTTCATCAATCTTTTCAAGAATGACATCAAGTGTAGGAATCAGAGGCAACGAAACAATTCACAAGGCATCATGTCACAATATTCATCCATGAATAGATATAAGAACAACATGATGTACGAGTTCAAGTAGTATTGTCTACAAATAGACCAATAAATCAATAAAGATGAATGAAATGAAATATGAAATTCTCACAGGTGTACTTACAATTCTCACGCTTGTCCTAGTCTATCCGATCCCTCAACAATTCGAAATGTGTGTCCAAACGCCTAAGTTCTCCCCTTAGTTCCCTAACATTTAATAATGTAGCACTTTAGGCTAAATCGAAGTTTTTTATTTTTATTTTCGGCCAATCGGCCCATTTCGCACTTTTCGAGGTAAAAACCACCGTAAAATGCTCGTCCGAAAGTCCAAATATTTTATTTTTCATAGAAATTCATTATTTTCTATTTATGTTGTCGAAATATAATTTTTTGGAATTTTTCCCTATTTTTTGGAATTTTTTCCAATTTTTTTTTCCATTTTTTTTCTTTTCTTTTTTTTTTCTTTTTGTTTTGGGTCGGGTCGACCCGACCCTGGCCAAGGCGCTGGGCCTGGCTCGACCCAGGCTCTTGGCCCGGCCCGTTTGGCTTCATCTTCCCAACGAACTCCCTGGTTCGTTGGGGAGATAAAAATTTTTTTTTTAATTTTTTCCTAGGTTTTTGGTCACGAGTTGGGGTTGGCGATCTGAGCTGGGGTTGGCGATCTACCCCAGCTCGTGTAGGGAGGGGAGACGACTCTCCCGAGTCGTCTCCTTCCTCGGGAGCACGGAATCTCCCAAGCTCCCGAGCTCCCTCATACACCCCGACACCCCATAACTGAAACAACGAACTCACCTTGATTCGACTTGGGTTCTCTCATTCTCCTTCTCCTCCTCCAGCGAGTCTTCTTCTTCCTCTCTTCCTCTGCTGATTTGCTCTGTGTTTGGTGGTGGTGAGGATAAGAATCTCAAGTGTGGTGTACATTATATCTAAAATGTGGTTTAAATGCTAGCCTTTGATCTTGGTGTGCACACGTATCCCGAGGCTCATCACATGGAGCACATTGCCCCACTTGTCCCCCAAGTCACTTGTGAGTGACTAAAAAAAGTGACACCTTGCCTCATGATGGGTTAACGTGTGTCTCGATGCACATCCTATACCTCATAATTTTTTTTCCAACTATAGGCCCATTTATTCATTAAAGTCTATGTGGCCACATTAAAACCACACATTACCCAAAAATTCACATTTTATTTAAATAAAGTAAACTTACCCCTAATATGTCACTACCTCGATCCCATGTCGACACGCGACTCGAGGTACGTCCCCGCTCGTCTCGATACCTACACACCCATAGAAAATTAACTTAATAGTCTACACATATACAATACACTAGACATATATCACCACAAATATAAAATGTATCTCGACCCTTGCCTCGGTAAACGGACACATCATGGTGTGTGTCTCACAGTACGGGTCGTTGAGCCTGTGTAATGACATATACACAGTTAGAAATTTTGGGCCGTTACATGTCCATAGGAATAACATGAATGGCGCGTTCCAAGAATGCGCCATTCTTGTGACCACGTGGTAATGAAATTTTTTCTTTAATGGATGACGCATTTTCAAAAGGAGATTTGCCTTAATTCACGAATAAAAAAAAAAATGCACAACTTATTTTACTCATTTAAACCACTTTTCACGGTAGGACTGTAATTTTTTCGTCGACAACATACACTGATGTCTTCAATTGGGAGACCTCTTTCCACTAATCTCCACTAATCTTGACCGTGTTGGGATGCAATTTCTCGGCCAGCGCCACATAAAGTGTAGCACTTTGTTCGGTAATTCCAACCCCCATAATTTTGTCCACTCTCCTTGTATACCGGCCAAGTCCCCGTCTCTATCGATTTCTTGCGTAACCCGATAACCAGAATTCACCTTGTATAGTCCATCCTTTGAAAATTTCCACACAAGTTTACCTTCCCCAACTCCACTTAAGACAATCTGTTGGATAGCTCTGCAGTCTCGTAAATTAAAGGTTTCTTCAATCAATTCTAAGTCCCATTCTCTCCTATTTGGAATCATAATACAATTCACTGTAGTATTTTCCATATCTTGGATAGGAACGGTTGAGATAAGGCTATTTTCGTTGTCTTTCAACCAATTATCTTCCCAAACTCGATTCGAACTACCGTCTCCAACCTTCCATCGATAGCCTCTTTCCAATATTGATTTAGCCGCCATGATACCTCTCCAAGTGAAACTTGGGTTGTGGCCAATGTTAGCCTTCAGGTGATGAATAAGATGCCACCCTTGCTTAGCTAACATAGCTAAGTTAAAACTGTGAAGCTCCTTGAAGCCTAAACCTCCTTCATCCTTCCTCACACACAATCTACGCCATTTCATCCAATTCATCCCTCGTTGTTCCCCTTTTTTCAAACCCCACAAAAAAGAATTCATCATTTTTTGCAAAGCATCACAAATAGATAGCGGGATTAAGAATGTACCCATGCAATACGACGGGATCGCTTGTGCCATAGATTTTAGGAGCACCTCCTCGCCGGCTTTTGAGAAGAGAAGCGATATCTCTTCCACAATCTCTCTTTTAGAAACGAAATCACATTTCTTTCTTCCAATTAACGAGGGAAGCTCCAAGTATTTACTATTGTGTAAGTCGTTGAAGACCCCCATATTATTTCGGACCACAGCTTCATCCTCCGTTACAACATTAGAGGAAAAGAACATAGCAGATTTTTGGAGATTAATTGCTTGCTCCGAAGCTTTTTCATAGCTATCCGATACGCGTTTCATGCATGTGGCCTCGGTGGCGGTAGCTCTAAAAAATAGAAAACTTCATCGGCAAACAAAAGATGGGATACTGAAGGAGCGCCCCTACTCACACTGCACCCATGAATGTGTTCCTCACGCTCAGCATTCTTGAGAAGAGCTGATAGGCCCTCCGAACAAAGGATGAATAAATATGGAGACAATGGGCACCCTTGACGTAGCCCCCTTGTAGGAGTGATTGGCCCAACTAACTCCCCATTCAAATTAATTTTGAACTCCACTGAAGTAACTAACTTCATGACTAGATTCACCCACTGATCAATGAAACCTAGCTTAAGAAGGATACAACAACAACAACAACAACAACATAGCCTCAGTCCCAAATTAACTGGGGTCGTCTACATGGATCAAACTTAAGAAAGATACCTCTAAAAAAAACTCAATCAACTCTATCATATGCTTTGCTTATATCAATCTTCAAGGCAACTTGTCCCACCTTCCCTTTTTTATTACATCTCATTGCGTGCAGGAGCTCGAACGCCACTAGTACGTTGTCGACAATAAGTCTATTAGGCACGAATGCTGATTGCTCTTCCGAAATAATATCCTGCAAGAAAGACTTCAACCTATTCGCCAATACTTTAATTACTAGTTTATAAAGAACATTGCACAAAGATATGGGTCGGAAGGGCCTTCATAGATTCTGGTTTGTCACATTTTGGGATCATGACAATAGTAGTATGTGCTACGCCTCTAAGGAATTGCAGCTCGTTCATCCACTTGCAACATTGTTGAAAAATGTCGCGCCCAACCACGTTCCAAGTCTTTTGGTAAAAAGCCGAATTGAAACCGTCTGGGCCGGGTGATTTGTCGGGATGCATACTGAATAGTGCAACTCTGAGTTCTTCAATAGAAAATGGCAATATAAGAGCATCATTCATCTCCTGTGTCACTTTTGTTTCAATAACTGAGAGAACTGGATCAGGTTCGATCTCCGAAGCAGCAAACAACTTTTGAAAATAATGCAAAGCTACACTTTGCACTCCATTTGGATCTTTAATTTTGATACTTGTATCATCAATTAAAAAAGAAATATTGTTATTCTTTTTACGTTGAGTGGCCGATGCGTGGAAAATTTTTGTATTTGAGTCGCCTTCTTTGAGCCATAACATTTTCGATCTTTGCCTCCAATAAGTTTCTTCTTGTTCAAGAAGAGTACCCAACTCACACCTCGCTATCTTCACGTCTATTACTTTTGCAGGGTCATTCGACTGACGTAACTCCTCAATTTTCTTTTTACTTCTTTAGATTTTCTGCTTAAAACACCTAGTCAATTGCTTACCCCATCGCTGTAACTCCGCAGCACAGTTCCCAAGCCTATTTGGGACATCAGACGCTTGCTCCCTTCTCCAAGCCTCGCCAATTATAACCTCCATAACGCCCTCCTCTTTAAAGCCAAGAATTTTCAAACATAAAGGGATAGTTACGCTGGCGGTATAGAAGCTTTGTATGATGCAACATAATTGGGGAGTGATCTGACGTTGGGGCAGATAAGTTTGACAACTTCATATTTGGATGTAGGTTAAGCCAAGAATCAGATGCCATCGCGCGATCAAGTTTCTCTTCAATCAGATTTCCCGAGTCTCTGCCCCCTCTCCCAAGTAAAATTATAACCCGAGAGCGTCACATCATTTAATCTGCAGTCAAGTACAACCTCCCAAAAACCTTGGATGAGTGCCTTTTCTCTGCCACGTCCCCCTCGTTTGTCCTCTTTAGATAACATGTCATTAAAATCGCTAATAATACACCATGGCAGAGTTGATCTCCTCGAAAGAGGTCTAATAAAGTTCCACGCAGCCTTCCTTCGATCTCGCTCGGGAAACCCATAATAGCCTGCCAAGCGCCACATTTGTCGCCCCTGCTCATGAACCTCCAAATCAATATGGTTATTTGAATAACCCATTAGCGTACACATTTCTTTTACTCTCCACAAGATAGCTAGCCCACCACCTCTACCCATCCTATCCACAACAAATTAACTCTCAAACTTTATTTTATTTTTTATTTCAATAATTTTAGATTCAAAACACATAGTTTCAATAAGGAAGACAATATCCAGCTTATTCGATCTAACTAACTCCTCCAATGCTAATACTTTCCGAGGCTAATACTTTCCGAGATTTGCCGAGCCCTCGACAGTTCCAAATAAGACAACTCATTGTGGCTGTCTAGATGGTTCGTTGGTCTCTGCTTCAGTGCAACCATCAACGTCTTTTTAGCTGAAGTTGGGCCCTCGACCCCCGTTAACACAAGTCCAGTTGGATTTTGGGCCTCAATATGGTCACCCTCATTTGGGCCCTTGATAGATTCTTTCTTCCTTTTTTACGCTCCTTTTGTAACTCCATCTCAAGGTCCTAGATTTCCGTGATTGCTAGACTGGCATTACTCGACTCCCCGCTGTCATTTGCATTATTTCCATTTATTTATGGCTATCACTAAATCAGTTACCATATACTCCGCCTGATTTCCTGCCGCGTTTGAGTTTTCGAAATTCGCCCATCGAACGTCGTCCTCTCCTTGTCGCAGCCACCGCTCCCCGCTTCTGTCGAAACCTCTGATCGGAGCTTTAAGCCAAGGACCCCACTTCCTAGGTAGCTGATCACCTCCCTCATCAAACGATCTTGGGCAAAAGTGCTCGTTGTGACCAAGGATCCCGCATAGAAAACAGAAAGTTGGGATTTTCTCATACTCAAAAGTCACAATTGCTCCCTCCTTGCTAACCTTTTCAATTTTCTTGCTGCGCTTGAGTGGCTATCTGACATCTATCGCAACACGAATACGCATAAAATTCTTCCAACCTCCAGTGTCATCATTCCCACTGCTTTTGACATGTAAACTAAGGGAACATCATGGATGCGAACCCAAATGAAAACTTCATTCAATGGGACTTTGTTTGGGATATCGCCTTCTTTAAGCTTGCTCCGCAGCAACAAGTACCCATTAAAGGACCAAGGGCCCCCATTATAGACACGATTCAAATCTTTCGGATGATAGAACTGGAAGAGATATCTGTATGATGGGCACTCTACCACCGTGAGGCCTTGCACTGGGTGCCAGAGGTTGGCAATCCGGTTCTTCATAGGAACAAATTGGACGCTCTTATCAGTATGGAATCTCCCAATCAGCATGCAGTACAAGGGCTTCGGTTGACTCTCTTCCTTATCTCCCAACTCCAACACCAAATCTTCCTCCTCTTCCTCAGATGCATAGTTTGGTTGGCGATTGTTTTCCATGATGAAACCCGTAAGGCTAAAACAACAATCTCAAAACTGAGAAATGAACAAACTCACACAGACTCTCTGCAAGGAGATGAAATAACCAAACTCTCTATAAGGAGAGGAAAAACCCCAATCACTAACTTTCTTTAGAAAGTAGGAGTTTTGAGCTAAAAAATAAAAAATAAAAAATAAAAAATAAAAAACTCGTTAGTTGTTACTCTCTCTATTTTTTTTTTTTTTTTTTAAATGTGTATCATTACTTAATTTTCAAAACTAAACTTTTTTTTTCCAGAATTCTCAAATCTAAACCTAATCACTTTACTTAATGACAATATCAATCACTTTTTTTTACAATACATATAATAGAACAAGTCAGTTATGTGAAGTAGCTTAATCTTATTGGAAAACTTTTTAATGGGATCAATCATTTTTTTAATTCTTGTACTCGAGCTAAAAGGCAACATATATTTAAAAATGTTATTATCAACATTTTTATTGAAAATGAACTTCAATTCGGTTGGGCATGGGTTAAGCCTGGGCTATATAAAATGTGAACTCACATGCACTAGGTAAATACTTAGGATTTAATTATAGGCATGGGTTCTGCCAAGCATTTCAAATATTGTTAAATATCAAGTAGGGCCTATATATTTGCAGACTACTTATTATTCTGTATAACTATGAATAAATCAAATACTGCAAAAGAAAATATTAATTTTTTGAATACAAACATATATTGTTAAATGCTATATTTTTTTTTTTTTTATAAAATGACTTCAAAATGACTTGAATTCACGACTTTCTAGACATTCTCTTTTGTTAAGTACACTGCTAAATATATTCAAAATATAATGACAAAGAATTCGTTAAATTTATTAGTTTATAGACTCAATACATATTATTTTTGTAATAAAAGATATTTTTATAAAAGTTAAATATTATATAAATTTTAGCAACATAGAATATAAAAATATCAGGCTTTTTCCATTTATATGCTAGTCCAATTATATATCAACCTTTAAATGAGGTTGTATCAAATAAGCTAAGAGTTTGAATGGAATATAATAATAATTATTTTTTACAAAAAATAAATAAATGATAAAACAATGTGTGGCTGAACATTATATTTGATGTTGTACCTGCCGATATATTGGAGGAATTGTCGGTCATGGGTGACCGAAAATATGGGTTGTTTGACGGACCGCCCGACCGAGACATCGAAATGGATGAATTTGAACATTTTTTTTTGTAAATTTTTTTTGGGTTCTTCCATGCGCTTATATGTTGTAATTTTTTCGTGTATGGCTCATCCGAAGGTACCGGTGACTAGGGAGGAGGCTCGGTATTGAGGTGCCGAGGCCTAACCGGGGCGAGGTGGCCGAGACCCCGACAAGATCGATCATCGTCCTGGAAAGAGAAAGAGAAGGAGAATGAGGATGTTAAGGGCAAGGCGAAGGTAGATGGTACTCGTGGAAGGTTACATTTGCACGATGAGGGTTCGACCTCTCGATGCCATTGAATGCAAGTGGATACCAACAATCCCATGTCCTGAAGTGTCAACCATTCTTTGAAAGATGCACCAACTTGATTCTCTTGGCAATGCACCGCAATCTTGACACTCTCGTAACTCGAGCCTAGCAATTCCCGCCAAAGGTTTTCATGCCCGATAATCTCATCATACATCCTTCTACGGACAATCCTCCACCCGTCTACATCGGCAAGTCGAAGGCCGACGCAACACATCGATATCCACAATTTCCATCGGCAACCACATCGATGACGCCTCAACATGTGGCAACCAATCCGGTTCTACGCAATGACCGTAAGCCATGTTAGTTGCACTTTGCGTGCGTCGATCGCCACGACGCATTTTAGGAACAACTTTACTTTTCTTCTGCCTAGAACAGAGGCCTCCCGAGTCGATAGCACGTACTCAAATCCGCTCTCGGAACCGTCTCGTTGAAGAATCGTCACCATCGTGTTTTCTCTTCGAAAACCTCGGTGTCCTTCCCTTTGTCTTAATTTTCGCCGCGGCATAACTCCCGGTGTAGACGAAGGTCGACTAATCTCCCGAGCCGCCGAATAATCCCGAGTCGATCGTCCTCATCGGTGCAAGCATGAAACTTTTCCAACACCCGTTCAATCTCATCGTGCACGTTGTACCCAGACGGGTCCACCGATTCTCGGGTATCATACTCAACTTTCGCCAAGAAAACATGAATGTCCTCGAGAGGATGGGCGACCGAGCAAATATATGATGGTTTAGCTCATGTGCACAAGGAAGGCCATGTGTGGTGCGTATCTCGCAACCACAACGAGTGGAGTCGTGACCAACATCCTCTCCACATGTCAATTCATCTCTAATTAGCCTAAGTGCCCGTTGAGAGACATAACCACGTAATCGTCGATACAACTCATCAATGTACTCATGTTGGACCACATTAAAACTTAGCTCAAACGATGCCTTGATATTGTTGTGTTGGATTCTAAGGAGGCCATCAACCACATTCCACAGAGTCTCAAAATTGGCCTGACTGTTCCCAAGGTGTAGCTTCGAAATAGAATGCGCGAGACTCCACCCTCTCGCGTTGTCGTTTCCCCAAAGTGCATAATTCTATTTGTCCAAGCGGAGACAAATTTCTCCTTGTAGTTCTTTAACCATGTGTTGTCCAAGTACTCCGTAAGACCCTTGACATTCCCAAACTCACAACGCAGGTCATTCATCCTAACTTCGAATAAGGCATCCGAGTTGGCATACATCACGCTCGTCCACCTATCCATAAAACGCGCAAAACCATCGTTCTCCCCAAACATCTTCTTAGTCTTGGCCAATACTACTTTGTTGATGTGCCAAGAGCAAAGGAGGTGAGACGAGGCCGGAAAACTTCTTCTATGGCACTAATAAGGGCTAAGTCCCTATCGGTAACGAACACGTCAGGCTTAGGCCACCCATCCAATATGGATCTCAAGTTCTCAAGTGCCCAAACATAATTCCCATGACTCTCTGATGATAAGAATGCGAACCCAACGGAGAACGTCAAGTGCGTAGAAGTGATGCCAACAATCTCCAACAAAGGCATTCGGTATCTATTTGTCTTGTACGTGCAATCCATCAAAATAACCGATGGGAAACACCTTAACAACTTTATTGAGTCGGGATGTGACCAAAATAACTCGGTGACAACATTCGTAACGGGATGCTTCCTATGCCATGACATCCACTTATTCTTCTCCAATATGTGCAACAGTTGTTGCATTTGAGTCCTCCCACCCGCATCCTCATTTCGGACTTTTTGTCTTGCATTATATATTGTCCTCATTGTCGATACGTTTCTAACATCTTTGCTTCAACGTATTTAGGATGTCTCTTGGCTTCACATTCCCTTTGTCATTTGCACCACAACTTCCCGCTCCCCTTATCCAATCTCTCGGCAAATGAATGGCCGTCCAAGTTTTTTGCGGGCTCGTGATTGTGCCTCCCACATATAACGATTACATACCACAAGGAGTCGCATTTTCCTTTACGTTGATAAGGAAAGGGCATCCACATTTCTTGGTACCAGTTTGAGTCCTCGCTTGTTTCCTCTTCTTCTTTTACATTTCTTGGTGTCGAAGCGATTTTTGCTTTGCTTTACCCTTCCCAACTCTTTGTGACATTCCCCTATATGTCCCAGGACCTCTCATAGGCAAGTTTCACCCTTCCCATGCGATTAATGCCCCCGGCGTCGAGTTCTTTGTCACTAGCACAAACATGTTCTCACGGACTATCATTTGAAGCCATGAAACATGGCCCGCTTCTCTAGATGGGAAGGGCGTACAAGGTGTAAACGTGTCCTTGTAGTCCGGAAATAGGGTACAAACCGGCATTACCTGCAATACAAACAAGTGTAACATTATAATCAACCAAAATGTACAAGACAAACACAAAAGACCCAAAAAACAGTTCTCGGTTGTACAGTCCGAAACTTTCTTCGAGTCTCGCTCACGTACGACCGAGAGTTACGAGTACTCTCGGTTGTACCATTCCGTGACCTACGTACACCTCTCTCGGTCCTCTATGACCGAGACATCACCATACATCTCGGTCTGCGAGGCCGATACAATCGCGCACATCTACGAAACTTCGGATAACCGCCGCTTAGAGGCAGAAGTCAGTTGTCATTTGCTTGAACACAAGTTGTTTCTTGGGAGTGATAAACTTTCCAGCACGATAGTGGGGGTTTTTCAAAAACTAAGGTGAGAAACATTTTTTATTTCAAAAATACGGGTGGCTACGTTTTTATTTCCCAAAATAAGGTATGTCTCATTTTCAAAAGGAGACATTGATGATGATGTGGCACCATGTGGCATGTGTGTTGATGAGGTGGAGTGAATGACTCCTTTTGAAAAGGAGTCATCCATACAAAATGAATGACACATTTTGAAAAGGAGTCATCTATACAAAATACACAACCTTTTTTTTACTCCTCAAAATGAGTACTTTGTTCAACTCGAAGTGGTGTGTGACAACCCCTTCTCCAAAGGGTCAGGGTCGGCCCGACCCAACCCACCCAGGCTCGGGTCGGCCCGACCCGACCCATATGAGGT
This sequence comes from Stephania cephalantha, assembly GCA_039657325.1. NCBI lineage: Eukaryota > Viridiplantae > Streptophyta > Magnoliopsida > Ranunculales > Menispermaceae > Stephania > Stephania cephalantha. Next base: position 6,282,865 of record CM077573.1, on the reverse strand, counting down.
AGCCCGACCCGGGCTACCCATCTTCTTCCTCTCGTAAACTTTTATTTTTTTTATTTTTTTTTTCATTTATACTGGGGTTGGGCGTCCATCCCCAACCCCAAGTTGGGTTCGTGCAGGGGAGACGACTCCTTGCCGTCCCTTGAGCTCATGACAGTTCGTCCGAGTCTCCTACATCGGACCAACAACCACAATCGACATCAAAAACAATCACAAATCACACAACACCAACAAATATAACATTTATCACGGCCACCGTGCCTCGGTAGTGAAACGTATTTCGCTGTGGGTCCCACATCACGGGTCATTTTGTCCTGATTAACGAATTAAATGTGTATTAATTATTGGGCCGTGACACGGTGAACCCATGCAAACGTCATTTATGTATCGAGATGGATAAGCCGCATCACGTACGTATCTCGAGATGGACAACCTGCATCACGCACGTATCTCAAGGTAGACGACTGATGTAAAGGACACACACGTATATGGACGTGGACAACTCATGCAAACGCCACACATGTATCTCGTGGTGGACAACTCATGCAAACAACACGCACGTATCTCGTGGTGGACAATCCCACATTATTTTGGCATCCACATGACGCCCATGTGGAACACTCTACGTGGCGCCCGTGTTCAGAAAATATGAATGACACATTTCCAAAATGCGACATTCATGTTAGGGAACATCCATGTGGGCGCCACGTGGATTGTTCCAAAATACACGAATGGCGCATTTTGGAAATGCGTCATTCGTGTAAAATGCGCCACGTGGATTGTTCCAACTAATGGCGCATTTTCAAAATGTGTTTTACTTTACTTTTGAAATAAAAAAAACTTAACTTATTTTACTCATTTATATTAATTTTGACAGTACATTTGTAATTGTAAGTACTATTTTGAATTTTATTTATAAAATATGCATTTTTGTGTTTTATGTTGTAAATGTAATTAGACGTGCATGATTTTTCCTATCCAACTCTTTATATATATTCCAATCAATTCATGTAACACCCACTTACTTTATGTAAGTTATTATTACAATTATGTATGGAAATATAAGCCATTTGGTCTAACCTAGGGCTTATATAAATGGGTCACACCCAAGTAATGAGATACACCATGTTGGAATGAAAGTTCTCATATTTCTCTCTAATCTCATCTCTTGTTCTATTTTCTAGTTATTTGTTTACTTTCCTCGCTTACTTGCTAGTTATTTACAACACGTTATCTGCGCGAAGTTCTACATGAAGAAGACAAAGCTAGAAAGATTGACCCTTTTAGACGATGGTCGTGAGGCATATTTAAATAGATTTGAAGCAAGTACAAACAAAGAAGTTCTTGATGATCATAAGTGTTTTTTAAGGAGACAAAAAGCTGCTGCTTGGAAGGTATGATTTATAAATTTGATTTTATGGTTTTGATAATGTATTGCTTGATTTTAATGTACAAGTTTTGAGTTGAATGCATATTCATATTTCACTGCTTAAAAGAAAAATGAATTTGGAAGGACAAGGTTTTTAAATCTCATCTATGAAAAATGCTTTTGCATAAATTTAATTTTTGGAGTTGGCCTAAATCATGTTGAGCAACCTTAAATCATGATACTTATATATTATGTGTAGAGTTCAAATGGTCATTGTTGGTTCGGTGCGAATAAGCATGGCTAGAGCCTCAGCTTAACCAACATGTCAACTTAATAAAGAGATTACAAATTTTTGCTCCTATATATTTGACAAATAAGCCCATAGAGATATAGTCATGCCAAATGAGAATCATTCTCAAATAACACACATCACACTCCTCTTAATCTTAATTAATTAATGTACCAATTTTTTTTAATTAATTAAATATTATTTGATGAAGTACTGCCCCTAAAACAATTGCTATAAGACAACTTAGTCAATATACATATATGCACTGAAGAGAACTTTCTCAAATAGTGTTTTGTACTTTTCAATTTATCATGTGAAGAACTATGAGTTTTTATTCAAGTCTTTCGACTTCTTCATCAAGCCATATAATTCCTGCATATGTCTTGCATACATGAGTTATTTATAATCATTATTAATTATAAATATGAATGCATGTGTCTTGCCATATTTGTCGTGTGCGTGTTAATATTTATGAGGCGTAGCAAATGTGTGTGTATAATTTTTATAAATTTGATTTATTTCAATCAATTTCCATTTTATTCTACATAAGAAGGGATTAATATTTTTATAATATGGTGGCAACAACGCCATATATTATTAAATATTTTATAAAATATCAAGTATATATTATCTATGTCTGACACATTATATATACGTCACGTTGATCACGAAAGTATGCATTCTTGTTGCGTCTTTGTACGATCTTCTACACTAAACATCAAAAATCAATAATTGAAGCATAGTTTTTCTTATAAAATTATTAGCGATTAATTATGTTCTATTCTTGATATTAATAATACAAATAATACTATAAGTTTGAGTTGATAGTGGGTAAGTCTTGTCCCCGATAAAGCTAAACATTGAAAAGGAGACGGGTTATCTCATTCGAGGAGGCATGGTTGTTAAGTAGGTTTTTGTCTCGCCGCCCAACTTGGAGGTTGTCCCACCAACTCTTATAAGTAGTATATTTTGTATCTAAAATAATCAAGTCGTAAACATGTGTTTAATCATATATTATGTATTTTACATAAAAATGAGAAAATATTTACGTCGTACTTGTTTTTCAAACATATTATACTTGATTAAATTTGTTGCCACAATATAATTAACAAGAATCACTTGCTATGACAACTAGATGCTAAAATTATAAATAAAGCATCTATGCAAGGTTGTGCACATGCCCCTAGTATTTATTCGCCAATATCTCTATAAAAAATTGAAAAGTGAATATATCACTTTATAATTATCCTTTCACCTTATGGAGCTATGAATAAAACCAAAATTAGTGATGCTCCAAAAGATCTAAATGAGCGGTTGGATCTCAAACTACAAGACTTATTGGGTTTTGAGGTTTATACGTAGCGAAAAATTTAAAACAATTTTTAAAAAACCCAACATGATCGAAAATAAGTTCCATTAAACTAGATGTACAAAAGTAAAACCATACCTTAATCCGTGTTTTCCTTCTCTGATTGTTCGATCTTCAAGGCGTTCAAGCGCCCGTCATTTATCATAAATCGACACACGAATGATGACCATAATTTGGAGTGCTATCCACAAGAGAGATAAAAAACGTTTTTCTTTCTCTCCCAAAATCCAGATAACTCGAAAAGAGCAAAAACGAAAAATTTTATTTGTTTTAGGGTTTCAACCTCTATTTATATGTGTAGATAAGCTCTCACTTAAAATTCTATTTGTAATACAACTATTGTATTTAGGCGGTTTAAGTAAATTACACAACCGCCTCTATTAATAAGTTATCATATAACAAATTGTAAGAGTTTTTATGTCATGAATTTTATCATCTAAAACTCATTGCTTTGGACCAATTGAAATTGCGTAAAGCCATTCTTTGTGTGCGACCCAATAGGTTCATGCGACGTTGACATTGAACCAAAACCATTTTGATATACAAGTCATAAGCAGTCTCTAGCAAGGCATTATGACTACCCAAGCAGCATGAATATCAAAATCGATACAACCTAATGAATAACATATATCATATCCTTTTATAGTGCGATATCCTTTGATTAAATATAAGGCGTGGAAAGTCACCCTAAATGTTCAATCGTACTAGTCTTTATCTTCAGGTAGACCGAAAACATCTAAATGACATTGATTATATCAATTTACTTGAACTTAGCCATTTAACAGTCTAACATATCAAGGGATTCACTGATATCTCTCTCTATACGAGAGTGACAAATTTTATCTTGATTACACACTTTCATATATTATTCACATGGTAACCAATCACGATCTTTATAATCGTTCGGTCAAAGACAACATTTGATTGTGTCAAACTACCATGCTCATAATATTGAAGTATATGATAATCTCTGGTTGAGGGACTAAATGATATACCTATCATGAGTACACCTATGACTTAATCCATGTGGTGTTCTCATAACGGGTCGGTCCAATACCTTGTTCCCAAATAAGTATTCATGATCTCGATTCGTATCCCTATACGCATGATCATCACATGACCATCAATCAAGATTCACGATAGTCTTAATTCATTATAGTTCCAAGTATAATGATCGACTAGGGACATTTATGATATTTCAACAAATACCATGGATCTTACTATAAGGTAAACATGCAATTACTTATAATAAAACAACAAATGAAAACATTTATTTTATTAACTAAAATTATAAGATAAACAATGTTTATAGATTGACCAAGGGCACATGCCCTGAGATCTCCTACTTGCACTAGGGCCAATCATTCATGCATCTAATACCTAATGACCAAACAAGACCATCATGTTTTGCTTATGAAAAAGCTTTCGTCAAAGGATCTGCAACATTGACTTATGTAGGAACTCTGTAAATCTTCACGTCTCCCCCTCTCAATGATTTCTCGAATGAGATGAAAATGTCTAAATATATGTTTGGATCAATGGTGCGATCTATGGTCATGTGATGATCATGGGTATAGGGATATGAATCGAGATCACGAGTACTTGTTAGGGAACAAAGTACTGGACCTACCCGCTATGAGAACACCATATAGATTAAATCATAAATGTTACTCATGGTATGTATATCAATTAGTCATTCGAATTGAGATTACCATAGACTTCAATATTAGGAGCATGGTCATTTGATGCAATCAAACGTTGTCTTAACTGGACGATTATAAAGATTGTGATTGGTTACCATGTGAATAGTATGTGAAGGTGTGTAATTAAGATAAGATTTGTCACCCTCGTATAGAGAGAGATATCAGTGAATCCTTCGATATGATAGACTAATAATGGCCAAGTCCATGTGAATTGATATGATCAATGTCACTAAGATGTCTTCAGTTCACCTAAAGATCGAGACTAGTACGATTGAACATTAAGGGTGAATTTCCATACCTTATGTTTAATCAAAGGATATCGCACGACAAAAGGATATGATATATGTTATTCATTAGGTTGTATCGATTTTGATACTCATACTACTTGGGTAGTCATAATGCCTTGCTAAAGACCGCTTATGACTTGTGTACTAAAATTGTTTTGGTTCACTACCAACGTCGCATGAACCTATTGGGTCACACATAAAGAATGACTTTGTGCAATTTCAATTGGTCCAGAGTAATGAATTTTATATGATAAAACTCATGACACAAAAACCCTTACAATTTGTTGTATGATAACTTATTAATAGGGGCATATGTGTAATTTGCTTAAACTACCTAAATACAATAGTTGTATTACAAATAGAATTTTAAGCGATGGCTTATCTACATAAATAAATAGAGGCCTAAAACAAAATATGATTTTTTTGTTTTTGCAGATCTTCGAGTTCTTTGGATTTCGGGAGAGAAAGAAAAATGTTTTCTATCTCTCTTGGGGCTAGCACTTCAAATTGTGGTCATCGTTCGTGTGTGGATTTTCCATAGAGGACGCATGCTTGAACGTCTTAGAGATCGATCAATCAGAGAAGGAAATCACAGATTAAGATATGGTTTACTTTTGTACATCAAGTTTAATGAAACTTGTTTTCGATCCTATTGGGGTTTGTCAAAAATTGTTTTGAATTTTTCGCAGCGTATGAACCCCAAAACCCAACACTTGGTTCCTTGGCCTGTACTATTGCCCCGTTGTTGTCATAATACAAGCAAACAAGGTTAGCTATACTCAGAACCACACCAAGTTTATAGATGAATTTTTTGATCCAAACTGCCTCCTTAGCTGCATCAAACACTGCAATATACTCAACTTCAGTTGTAGAATATGCCATAATTTCTTACTTCGAACTTTTCCAGCTCGTTGCGCTTCCATTCAAAGTAAACACATATTAAGATTGTGATCTAAAGTCATCTATATCAGTTTGAAAACTTGCATCTGTGTAACCATTTACAATAAGCTCGTATTCCAAACTTCCATAGACCAAGGAAATTTTTTAGTCCTTTTCAAGTACTTAAGAATGCTCTTTACTGCTATCTAGTCACTCTCACCGGGATCAGACTGATATCTGCTTGTTATGCTTAAAGCATATGATACATCGGGTCGAGTGCATAACATGACATACACAATAGATCCAATAGCTGATGCATATGGAATCATATCATGCGTTCTCGCTCATCATTAATCTTAGGACATTGAGTTTTGCTGAGAATTATACCATGAAACATTGGCAACGACCCTCTTTTAGAGTCTTGCATACTAAGCTTATTCAATACCTTGTCAATATAAGCACTCTGACTTAGATCGATCAGCCTTTTAGATCTATCCTTATACATCTTAATTCCAAGGATGTAGGCTGCATCTCCTAAGCCCTTCATTGAGAAACATTTTCCTATCCAAGATTTGAAACTCTGCAAGGTTGGGATGTAATTTTCAATGAGTAATATATCATTAACATACAGTACCAAGAAAACAACCATGCTCCCACTGACCTTCTTGTATACATAAGGCTCATCTTTTTTTTTTAATGAAATCAAATTCCTTAATTACTTCATCAAAATGAAGATTTCAACTCGAGAAGCTTGCTTTAATCCATAAATGGATCTTTGAAGCTTGCACACTTCCTAGAATTCTCAAGATGAACAAACCCGTAGGGCTATATCATATACACGTCTTCAAGTAACTTTCCATTTAGGAAAGCTGTTTTGACATCCATTTGTCATATCTTATAGTCATAATATACGGCTATGACAATTAGAATTCTAATGGATTTAAGCATGGCTATAGGAGAAAAAGTCTCATCATAATCAACACCTTGAGTCAGTCAGAAACCTTTGCTACTAGCCGTGCTTTATAAGTATGCACATTGCCATCCATGTAAGTTTTCTTCTTGAAAACCATTTATATCTAACGATCTTACCGCCTTCAGGTAAATCAACTAGACTCCAAACTTAGTTATCATAAATTGATTGCATTTTAGAAGTCATGGCACTAAGCCATTTATCTGAATCAGGAATAGACATAACCTCCTGATAAGTAGTAGGCTCATTTTGATCCATAAGAAACACCTTACAACTATCAGAAATAAGAAACCAAAATATTTTAGGTTGATGTCTTACCCTATCAGACCTACGCTGGCCTTGTGATACTTTTGGAGGTTCAACTAGTTCAAGACTTTGTTGATCTCCCACTGGCGGTTGAGTATTTATTTGTGGTTCTTGAACTTCTTTAGGACTTACTTTATTCCCATTGTTGTTTTTTGAAATAAACTCCTTTTCCGTAAAGACACCATTCCGAACAACAAACACTTTGTTCTCAGTGGGATTATAAACGTAGTATCATCTAGTTCCTTTAGGATAACCAATAAATACACACTTAGTAGATTTGGCTGAAAATTTTTCTGAGATTTGTCATCGTACGAAAACCTCACAGCCCCAAATCTTAAGAAAAACAAAACTTGGTCTTTCCCAAACCACATCTTATATGATGTTTTATCAACCACTTTAGAAGGAACACAATTCAGTGTAAACGCAACAATTTGTAAGGCATAACCACTAAAGGAAATAGGAAGATCTGCATGACTCATCGTATATCGAACCATATATAATAAAGTCTGATTTCTCCTCTTAGAAACACCATTCAATTATGGAGTTGCTTGAATAGTTAACTGTGAGACAATCCCACAGTTTTTAAGACGATCATCAAACACTTGGCTCAAATATTCACTACCTCGATCTGATCGAAGTGCTTTAATAGTTTTACCAAGTTGATTTTGCACTTCATTCTGAAATGTTCAAAATATCTCAAAAGATTCACCTTTATGTTTCATGAGATACACATAACCATATCTGCTAAAATCATCAGTGAAGGTAACGAAGTACTAATAACCACCTCTAGCTATTGTGTTTATTGGACCGCATACATCAATATGTATTAGACCCAATAAATCACTTGCCCTTTCACTATGTCCAGTAAAGGGACTTTTGTCATCTTTCCTAGTAAGCAAGATGCACATATTTCATATGATTCAAAATCAAATGAATTTAAAAGTCCATCTTTATGGAGTTTAGAAATGCGTTTCTCATTTATGTGGCCAAGACGATAATGTCAAAGGTAGGTTTGATTCAAATCATTTGACTTGAATCTCTTAGTGTTTACGTTAATAATATGAGTATTTGTGGACCTTTTCATATTTAGAATATAAAAACCATCACATAAATCAACATTCGCATAGAAAACGTCTTTACGAGAAATAAAACATTTATTATTCGCAATAATGAAATTAAAATCATCCAAATCCAGACATGAAACTAAAATGATGTTTCTGCTCAAGGCAGGGGCATAATAAAAATTATTTAAAACTAACACAAGTCCACTAGGTAAAATTAATCATAGCATCCTACAGCCAACGAAGCAACCTTTGCTCCATTTCCAACTCGTAGGATGACTTATCCTTAGCTTTCTACATTTGGTGAGACCTTGCACATTAATACAAATGTGAGATCCATATCCAATATCTAACACCTAGGAATCACTAGTACACAAGTTAACTTCAATAACATAATTACCTCAAGCAGTAGTCGCACTACTCTTCTTTTTCTTTAGATCTTCATGATAGAGCTTGCAATTTCTGAACCAAAGCCCAGGTGCATGGCATAAATAACAATTTCTTTCTTTTTCTTTTTCCTTTTGGGACTGTGAAGTAGAAGCAACCTTAGGTTTGACTTGTTCCACATGCTTTGTGATAGTCACAACAACCTCGGCAACTTTAGCCTTGCCTATGCCCTTTTTCTTCAAAGCCTTTCCTTTCTGAACCATCAACACATTAGTAATGGGTTTCTTGACATTTTGCTTAGCAGTTTTGAGCATCAAATGCAACTCTGAGATAGACTTCTCCATATTATTCATGTTATATTTCATCACAAATTGTGAATAACTATCAACTAAAGAATTTAGGATCAAATCCGTAGCCAACTCTTGCCTTATAGGAAATCTAAATATGTCATGATGGTCAATATAGCCCTTCATTTTTAGAATATGAGGACTAACTGACACTCATCCATGTTGCAAGAATGAAGGTTCTTGATTGTGTCAAACCTTTCTTGGCTAGCCTACTGTTGGAACATTTCCTTCAGTATCGTAGCCATGTCGTAAGCTTCCATGTGTTCCATGTCCTTCTAAAGTTCAGGAACCATGGTTTCCAACATAATGTATGCAACATCAATTGAGTCATTGACATGCTTAGTATGTGCATCTTTCACGGCTCTTAAAGCATTAGCTGGTGTTTCCTCAGGAATAGGATCATCCAGAACATACAACTTGCATTCATGCTTAAGAAAATTTCTCAAGTTTTTGAACCAGTCAAGAAAGTTTGCCCTAGACAATTTATCCTTCTCAAGGATGGATCGCAGTGTCAAGGGATTAGTATGATTTGAAAATGCCATAGATCTACAATAAAAATTATGCAAAAGTTCATTTTAGTATAGAAGAATAGACTCACACTAAATTAACAACCCTCCTAAAAATGTTATGTTAATTTAAGGGACTAAAATCTATGTTTCACCTAATTCCAAGACATTGTAGGCATGACACTTTGAATTAGGTTATTTAGGTAGGTATCAATTACTAATTACATCATATGCAACTTTTAGTTATTTTTATGAGATTACGAAATCTTATGTTTTAGCATGTTGTATCTCATCTAGTGTCTAAAGCCCAAAACCGTTTTGATAGCCTTATCAAGTGTAACCATTTCAAATAATAGAGAAACCGTTACTCAACTTGCCTCACTGAAATAACACAATACACTCTAGGGAGGCAGACCCATATTGACATGATCGAAGCCTTGACAAGTGTTAGACAATGGATGACACTTGACTTAAAATATGGAAGAGAGATTTTTATTTGTTTTAGTGATCATAATTTAAACGAGGTAAATATTATATATTACAATGCATGTAAAATCACTAAACAAGTTAGGAAATTTTACTAATATTGACTATCTTATGAATTTTCTTGCGCTACGAACAATTGTCGGTGGTCCTGCTGGTTAGTCAGTGGGCGGTAGTCCGGTCAGCGGATGAGGGTACAGGGGCTAGCGCCCCCTTTTTAACAATGAATTCCAGTTCCAAAAATAAAAAACTGCATAAAATCTCTCATTATTTTAGTCAATCCAATTGATTAAAACTGCCCCTTATTTTAATTCTAAAAATATTAATTAAAACGTTTTGAATTAACTCAGGCACACTTCTAACTTAATATCTTTTCCTAATTCAATTAGAATTTAAGATACTATGAATCCTTATCCAATTAGAATTTAATATACTTTGAATCCTTATCCAATTAGAATTTGTTATATATCTCATATATCTTATAAGATTCGTAATTCATATTCGATTACGGATTTTTTGCGGTTCGTAGGGTCGTGGTGTGAGCCGATTTCGTCTCCAAGTTAGGGTTCGGTTGAACATCGTCGAACACACAGATTTTGCGAAATCGATCGTTTGAAGTTACGTTTATAGTATAATTAAGTTACATTTGGTAGAGTAGTTGTAATGTGTGTGTGGCGGTTTGTAGAATGGTAAAAAAATTGGGAAATCGCGGTTCTCGGCACACAAAGCGAGATCGAGGCGTGTTGCTTGTCTCGGCCAAGCATGGCCGAGACGAGCTAAATTTTTGGGAACTCGCGATCTCGGCCACGAAGGCCGGAAGAGTTCACAGTGTCTCGGTTACGCATGGCCGAGAATACTTCGATTATCTCGGCGAGACATGACGAGAGCTACAATTAGTGATAGGTAATTTATCTCATATCTAATAGGAATATACTAACAATTATTTTATTTTCTTTGGTATTGTTTGATAACCACAATGAGATATAATTAAAATCAATTTCAATTCTTATTCATACATGTCAAATCTTGAAATTTTTAAATTAGTAATTACGACTAATCAGGGATTAATATAAATTAATTATAGTTTTGGTAGCGAGTTGGGAGTTGAGAACCGGTGAAATTGAGATTTTCAATTAATCTTATTTTTATGTGATATGTGCCTAGTGTTGGGTACTATTATATTATTTTATTTTATGAAATTCAAGTTAAATGAGTAAATTTGAGATTTTACAAGGTTGTCTCGAGATACGTGTCGAAATGGGTCCTAGTAGAGTTAAAATATTGACTCGAACTATCGTTTCAAATTTTGCAAAAAATAATTGAAATTAAGTTTAGAAATTCGAATTTGAAGTTTAAATGGACTTAATTAGCTAATGTCAAATTTTTCCTCGATTTGCATGTAAGTCCAGATTGGAGGTAGTGTAAAATGACAACGAAGTTGGTGCAAGACTTTGTTTTAAGTTTCGTGTCGATTTATGGGGATTGAGGTTGAGATTGAGTCCAGATTATTGCAAGTTTAGTTAAGTATGACAAGAGGATTGGTCTAAAAGACTTTTGTGTGTCATGAACAAAGTTAAGATTTTTGGAGTTTTGGTATGACCAAAACTAGTGTTATGAACAAATCAGTGTTATGGACGTTTTATGAAGATGAACTATTTTGTCGAGAAGTTGGTTCAATTTGGTGAAAAATCGGGTCGAAAACGACCATCATAAGTCAAAATACATTAAAATAGGGATTTCAACAATTAATAAATAAAAAGGAATTAAGCTAGTGACAAGCAGCTGAGGGTTTGTATATGAATATAAAAAAATCAATCAAAAAAACTAAATCAAACGATTCATTTCATTTAGTTTCAACAGAAACGTTCGGGACGAACATTCTCGAACCCTCTACAAGGATACCTTCGCTTATGGAGCTCTCTACATCCGATTTTCGCCGGTTTCTTTCTGCAACACTGTAGAGCATCACGATACGATCAGTTCAAGCTAAATTTTCGTGGTGGAAAAGCGGTATTCGACCCGCAATTTAGTAAATTCTCAATGCCATACATTTTTCCACAATTCAATTTGAATTCTCATGATTTCTCGATTTCTTTCGTGGGGTTTTGATAGAAATTGGTAGGGATTATTGTTAATTGGTAAATTGGGTTGCTTTGAATCAATTTGGAAGTAATTCTACCGATGTGGGTTAGAGTTTTGGTGAATTTAACTAATGCGATTCAGTTGATAACTATTTTGGAGTTGTTTTTATAGTTGATATTGATTTACATTAAGTTTCTAGATAAATGGATTATTGAATTTGGCCCAATTTGACTCAACGGGCTGTGGAAATATTTTAGTATTGGTATCGAGTGGTTTCGTGGTGTTTGTTGTCGAGCTTTAATGATTTAATTGTGAAAATATTGATTTGGAGAAGTTTTCAGTTCAAAAATAATAATAAAGTTTGCCTAGTTGACACGCCATCTGGGAAAATTTATAATTTCTCCGTTGATAATTCGATTCGGGTGTTCTTGGAGTCTTTAAAAAGTAGGATATGAGTACTACAAGTTCCTTTTAGGTCATGATGACAAATATTGAGGTTTTCAAGGTTAAAAAACTACCCCAAGTTGGTTAGTTGAAACAGTTATATAAATTAATATTTTTGGAAACTTTTCTCAAGCGTATTTTGATTGCAATTTTCATTGGGTTTCGTGATATAATTTCAAGTGAAGCTTGACCCATAATATAATTGGGTATGCAGGGAAGCTATTGAAACTATTTTCATGGTGATCCGATGTTTTGGGAACCTCAAAAATTAAGCTCGAAGATGGTTGTTTGTAAGGTTAAGTAAATCCCATAGTAACCTTTACATTGTATGAGTATTTCTCGAATAAATTGCATGCACGGTTTATCGCTGCATATTTATTGATCATGCATTCATGAACACGAGAGGAAGGAGGCATTTGGGGGTCCCATTTTATTCATTGGCTATATGCGTGGTAGGATGAACACCGTGGTGCTCTGCGACTAGAGTCATTGATCGTTATAGACACTTGTTTAGGATGAGTTGTTTTTGTGATGCTGGCCATGATCATACTCCATGGATAGTCGAGGCCGTGGCTTCTCGAGGAACTTTCTCTGAAATTCATGAATTACTGTTTACCCACCATTTTTGGAAAGACTTCTTTTGATTTTGGTCGGTCAACAGAAATGGGATGTATTTCATACTTGTATATTTATGATTCCTTGCAATACTATTGTTTGTTTAAATTCTTGAAATACAATGCATTTGATTATTACATGTGTACTAGATAGTGTAGGATTTACTTATTTGACATTATCAAATTTTTATAATTGGGTAATGACAGGTGCGAGAGACGACAAAGGAAAGCAAAAGCTATCAGATTAACTGTGACTTGATTAGTTCCTTTCTCTCTATGTATGTATTGTTTTTGCTATACTATATTATATAAATGGATTTTTGAGTTCGTGTATGGTTAGGATCTATTTTGGAATGGTTGGAACAATTTTGGGAATGATTGAGATTATTTTGGAGCTAAGATAATGTTAGTTTAAGGTTTTTGATCTTTTAAATTAGGTTAAAATGAATATACATTATGTTAATGCAATATATATTGTTATGGGTGGATTGTGAGTTCTTCGACATTTCCATCAAAGCTAAGCAAGTTTTATTGAAGATTTTTGAAGGCCGGTCAGGTGCCATAATTAGGTGGGGCCTGACAATGTTGGTATTAAAGCCTAGAATTCTAAAGTAATCTTATTGTTTGAGGTTTAATGAGTGATTAGTTAGGAAGTAACGTGACAGAACGAGGTTAAAAAACTTAAAAAACTTAATGAAATATGTTATGTATGTTTTATATTATCGAGATATCGATGGATATAGTTGTGCTGAACCACTCTTTTTGTAATTTTTGTTGCAGAATATAATGAATGGACATCAAGAGCCGAGTCAGCGGTTTGGCGACAATAATAGGGATCCACTACATTTGGATTTAAATATGTTTTAGAACTTGGTGGGGCAAATGTCAGAGTTGCTGAATATCTTATGAACACAGGTGGCAGCCTAGGCACCTGTAGTTCATGTTGCTAAGGAAGTTCCTACAGTAACTCCAACTGCTTATAAGGAGCAGGCCACCTCTACAGTTCATATTGGAATTGAAGCAATTGTTGTAGTTCCGGTTCAGGCTGATCCAACCGTTGTTAGTGGAATGTCACGGGAGGAAAGACAGAAGAGAGAGTTTAAGAAGTACGACATGAATTGGATGTGAGGACTGTGGAGACTTGGGTTCTTAATCACGAGAAGCTTCATAACATGTTAGGTACGGACGAACACTTGAGAGCTTCGGTATCTTCGTATTATTTACAGGTCAATGCTGAGATTTGGTGGAAATCTTTGTATGAAGAGCATCATGTATTTGAGACTTGGGCTGACTTCCTCGAGGAGTTCACTGAGCAGTACTTTAATGAGAGTTTGATTCTACAAAAGAAACTAAAGTTTGATTATCTAGTTCAAGGAGAGATGTTATTTGCTCAATACGATGCTTAATTTAATTATCTTTGAGGTTTGCAGGGGAATCGAGGATGATAAAGATGGAGAAGATGCGCAAGTATATGTATGGGTTGCAAGAAGAGTTTGGTACTACTATATTAGCGACTAAGCCGAACACTCTGCGAGAGGTTCGAGATATAGCCAGAGCTTATGCGACTATACAAACTTTTCAGCGTGAATCACGATGATATCAGGGCGTTGTGGAGTCAGGACAAAACTCAGGTTTCAAGGGTAAGAAAAGACTTCTAGCAAGGTTTAACTCGAGTTCCCAAAAGAAACAAAAGAGTAGAGAACCACTTTTCACACCGACCACATGTTATTCCATCATATGTGCATTGTAATCTTTTTTCGAGCACGGCTAGCCAGTGACCTCGGAGTTGACACAAACAGGTCGGGATAGACACGATCATATTCCTTTCGACTGCGGCTCGGAGTGGTACATGTAACATCCCTCGATTTCTAACACGACTTATGTGACACGTGTCGGATCGTGACCCGCCACGCCCACGCGATCGGGCTGCATACTTCGAACTCTTGGGAGTCGACACCGAGGTAATTTTACGATTTTTGATATGTGTAATAGCATTATGGATTAAATGCGTGTCACGAGCCACTCGAGCGATTTCCTTTTTGTTTATACGTGAGTTCTCGCCAGGTAGCCTGGGAGGAAATACGGTGAAAGTACGCACGTGACGGAGGAAAATACGGTCGATGAGGTAAGGTGAGTCCGGAACCCAGGGGGTTAAGGTTGGGGGCTTGTGGGTGGGCAAGGCACACCTAGGACACACCCCACCACATTAATTTGAAATTTCATTCAAAAAGAAACCAACCACCCCACCCACTCCCATCACTCACACCTCACACTCCCATCACTCACGTCAACCCCCCATCACTCTCTCTCTCCTCCCGATTTTTCAACCCTCTCCCATCACTCACGGCTTCAAAATCACTCTCTCTCTCTCTCGCGTTTCACTTCTCACTCACGGCCTCTCTCTCCTCAGCTCACCGCCGCCTCTGCTCTCTTTCGGTGCCGGGACCGACTCAGGGACGCTGGGAGAAGCCGCCAACCGGAGGTAACACTCTCACCTCGGTTTTCTCTCTCTCTCTCGCGTTTCACTTCTCTCACGGGCTCTCTCTCTCAGGTTCGCTCACCATTCGGTTGGCCGAGACCAAGCCGTCGTCGGAGGTCCCGTGGTGGCGAGGAAGGTCGCCGGGAGGTCTCACACTCTCTCTCTCTCCCCGTGAGCACTCGACCACTCTCCCTCTCCTCACGGCTTGCTCTCCCTCTCGACTCACGTTTCTCTTCATTTCTCTTTGTCTTTCGATTGTTGTTCATCACACTTGTTACGTGTGCACGTGGTCCTCAGGAGACACTCGACACAACCCGGCTCTCCCTCTCTCCTCGCCGGTTTGCTCTCCCTCTCGGCTCGTTTCTCTTCATTTCTCTTTGTCTTTGATTGTTGTTCATCACACTTGTTACGTGTGCACGTGGTTGCCGTGACGATGACCGGCCGTGGGCGACCTCCGGAGACCAAATCACGTCCCGAACCACCCCCGCATGGCCCATGCAAAGTACTTGTTGTATACATACAACAAACTCGGTTTTGCTAAGTGTTGGCCCTCTCGCCGGAGAAGGCCCTCATCAAGGCGCCACCGCCGGACCACCAGGACCGAACGTGTCGGGGACCCCACCAAAACTCGTATGTGGGTCCCACAACCCTAAAAGTGGCCAAAAACAGTTTTATAGGTGCAAAGGAATCGATATTTCATGTGATGTGTGCGTTGGAGGCTCGCTGGGAAACCACCATCGCCGGCGGTCCTACCGGTCGAACCACGATCATTAAAGGTTGTCGAGGTCTCACTTAATATTAGTTGACGTCTAGCAATCCTCGGCTAAGTCCGAAACAAACGTACGTAAGGCTTTTGGAATTAGTTCGTGTGATGCCATCGTCGAGTCGAAAAAAAAAATGTATAGTTGCTATTCAAACGTCGCGTGGCGATGAATGGCTATGACGTCGTGATCATGTTGCCGGTCCGCGAGACCATGACGTGACCCGCATACGACTGAGCCGAGCCTATGACTCGCGATGAAGCGAATACGTAGTTTGTCTTCAAAACCCGAGAGAGTGTCTTCTTTTATTTATTAAAATGTATGACCGTCCGAGCCATTCAAAACATTGGAAATAATGATAAGTTTAAACCTAAGTGTTAGTGAATGACTCGACCTAATAACACGAGTTTCCGACCTTGTCAGGTAACGGGAAACTTGAGGATACGCGTTAGGAGTCGCGGAGTTTTACGTGGATTACGATAATCTCGGTAAGTACACTTGCCTTAAAAAGCATTTGTACGTTAGTAAGCCAGCTAAGAAGATATCATGTGATTCATTTTCACTTTTCTTGTGTTCGTTATTATCCCATCATTGGCATTCCATTCTATGTTCTTGTATGTGTGTTCTTGGCATAAGTACGTCTCGAAGGTACATGCGGCCTGCACTAGAAGGGATAAAACGCGGGCACTCGAGCGCACGAGTGTTTGACCACCCCTAGTGATTGTGTGATACCATGTACTGGATTGTTGTGGATGGTTGTGGATTGTTGTGGTATTGTTGTGGAATATGGACTACTTATTGCCTCTCTTGACTCGTAGAACACGCATGTTTCGATTGTTATCATTTCCATCTGTCTATCATGCATTCTTGCTTATTTATATTCCCGCATTTCAAGTATCTCGCATGATATTTAGATCTGTCTTGTTTGTCGTTTCATGAATTATCATTATATTCTTCGGCTTTACTTTCAATTTCTCTCATTGCTCACCGTCTAGTTTGTGACGGTGGGTGCGAGATAAGACGGAGAGCAGAAGCGGTAGGGGCAAGGGATCGTGTCTAGGAGACTTTTTGTGAGGTGGACGTGAGGTACCGAGATGTAGGCTCGTACCTATCCTTTTTGTATGACGTTTTTGTATATACATATATAGTTGTTTTGGAACCGGAACTAGGTTTGAGGTGATTTCCATAATTTCATTTTGTTGACTTGGATATGATCGCCTTGGGGTTTCCACATTTATATAGATTCCTAATTTCCCTTGATTGAGTTATTTCCCATTATTTGATTAGAATATGATTTTTGCTTCCGCTCGTATTATAACCGCAATAACTCTTTCATAAACCTTAAAAACCTTAAAATGTTGATAAGTTGAGGTGACTAAAGCTCGTCCGGTTCATTGAGAAACCGATTCGGACTCGCACGGGTCTAGGCGGCGTACCCAAATGCATTGGGAATTTGGGGCCGTCGCGTTGGTATCGAGACTACAGTTTGGTTATATAGACTGGCTCATGTTGAAAATTCATAAAACACAAGCCATTGAAACCAAATGGAAGTTAGGACGGTCAAACCGAAAAGTGGAAACCCTGGATCCCGTAGAAACTTAGTCGGGAAGTAATTGGGCGAGTCAAATTATTTTAATACATATTATGATTGCTATGTATATTATTGTAGTATACGGTAGCTATAGGCGATTCGAGAAGTTCGTTTTCTTGATTCAGACGACGATGACGGATCAGACCGGTCAGGGCGACGATAGCAGCACATCTGGCACACGATATGCCAGTGCGGACGATGTGCATGCCTTGACTCAGAGAGTTGCGACGCAGGATTCGCAGCTACAGGAAACGTTACGACTGTTGAGGACACTCGTACCAGCTACCGCTACACCATCGACTCCGACTACACCATTGCCACATACTACTACTCGAGGGCGAGAGACCCCTTTGCACTGCGCATCCACGGCTCAGACTCCGTTAGAGGCAGACACAGGGAGCCGTTGTTGCGCCGCACACGCGAACGAGCGAGGCACACCCTTTAGGTGACAAGGATAGCTCGAGCGACAGAGGCACCAGGCTGCGCCGAACTAATGCAGAGGTCACTTCGATTACGACTCCATCGAAGAGTCCGGAGCCACCGCCGAGCGGCGAAGCAGGGAGGAATTTAAGAGACATGATCCCATGAAGTTTTATGGCGGCACGAGATGTTAAGACAACGGCGAGTTGTTTCGATATACAAACTTTTCAGCGCGAATCACGATGATATCAGGGCGTTGTGGAGTCAGGACAAAACTCAGGTTTCAAGGGTAAGAAAAGACTTCTAGCAAGGTTTAACTCGAGTTCCCAAAAGAAACAAAAGAGTCGAGAACCACTTTTCACACCGACCACATGTTATTCCATCATATGTGCATTGTAATTTTTTTTCGAGCACAACTAGCAGATCCTCGGAGTTGACACAGACAGGGTCAGGATAGGCACGATCATATTCCTTTCAGCCTGCGGCTCGGAGTGGTACATTTCAATCGTAGAGGAGTGGAGGAAAGGGTCGAGGATCTAAGGATAAGCTACTGGTCAGGAACCGTCGACTAGCTATAAATCTTCTGTAGGTAGTAAACCTATAGTTACATGTTTTGGGTATGGAAAGTAGGGTCACGTCATCCGAGATTGTCCTTGGAATTTAAGTGCAGTTACGTGTTTTAGATGTGGAAAGAAAGGACATTACAGAAGTGCGTGTCCATAACTTTTGGGAGCGTCCTCTTGTGTGTCATAGTCTCAACAACATATTAAGAAATGTGTTCAAGTGGTCACTCAATCGGATTCATATGCAAATCGAGATCTTATTAAAGGTGCCATTAAATTTTGTGTTCGACCTATAAATGTTTCAATTGATTTTGGATCAATGATTTTGTTTATATATGCTTGTACGATAATTGAGTTAGGGTTAACTTTGTTGTGAGTCCCTATTCATATTATCCTCAACATAATAATTCAAGATAAGATGCATCCTCACTTTATATGTGAGAAATATGTTGTTGAGATCTCTGGATACGAGATGGCCGCTAGTTTATATGTGTTGGAGTTTATAAAGTTTGATATGTTGTTAGAGACACAATATTGGTTATCGGCTTATCATTCATATTTGTATTGTTTCTATAAGACGATGTTCTTTTGTATTCCGAGTTGTACAATGTTTACTTACATTAGAACATCATTTGAGTTGCTTCTAGCCAGGGTTATCAATGAATGGAAATTCTTGCCTGAATCATTATATTGAGGTTAAACTTAAAATTAAACTAAATGAAATTTCAGTTGTTTGTGAGTTTAGGTTGTCTAAAATGAAATTTCTTAGTTTGGCTGGCTATTATTATAGATTTGTGATAGATTTTTCTAATATAGCTGCGCCAATTAGTATATTGGCTTAGAAAAATGTTGAATTCATATGCTCAAAAGAATGTGATGATTCGATTTGGGAATGGAAGATGTGATTGACTTGTATGGTTTACTCGAAAAGGTCATTGTTATGACTTTATATGAGGTTTTAATAAGTTGATGAGGAGTATAAGAAGTTTAAGGGTTTGCTCTTAACATCAATAATCTATATTGGGCCGAGTCTACATATCGAAGTTTAATGTTTAGAGACAAATTTTGGATTTCATTGGTGGTTGAGGTTCGGGATGAGATATTGAGAGAATTTCATTGGTTTAGATATAGCATTCATCCCGACATGACAAAAATGTATTATGATATGGAGCGACTGTATTGGTGACCAGAGATGAAAGCTGATGTTGATGACTATGTGAGGAGATGTGAGATTTGCTAACAGGTTAAGACCGATTGGCGTAAATCTAGAGGTACATGGTGATGGATTTTGTTACTCATCTGTCTACTTTACAGAGGAAACATGGTGCGGTCTAGATTATTGTTGACGGACGGATGAAGTCTGCTCATTTTTTTCCTGTGTCACTTTTTGATACCTTTACACAAATGAGTTTGTTGTGTGGGTGAGAGCAGGTTCGTTTGTTTGTAGTGCCATTAACAATAGTTTCTTATCTTGATGCTCGGTACACATCGGGATTGTGGTAGGGCATACAAGAATTGTTCGACACTCAATTTTATTTTAGTACTGTATTTCACCTTCTAGTGGATGGTCAGTCTGAAAGGTTAATCCAGGGGTTAGAAGACAAGCTCAAGGCTTTTGTACTGGGATTTGGAGGTTCATGGAAATAATACATACTTCTGTGTGACTTCTCTTACAAAAAAAATTGTTAATCGAGTATTAAGGTGGCTCCGGTCGAGGTTTTGTATGGGATATCTTGTCGTTCTCCAGCTGGTTGAGCTGAATTGGAGGATTAGGCGGAGTTGGAGCCACATATGGTTCGAGATCACACTGAAATTGTTCAGCAGACTCGTTTTAGATTAAAAACGGCTCGAGAAAGACACAAAAGTTATTATGATCTCTATCACCAGGTCGTGGAATTTAGCGAAGGAGATTGGGTCTATTTGTAAGTCTTCCCTCGCAAAGGTCATTACAGGTTTAGACTAAAAGGAAAGTTTTTCCTTAATTTATAGGATCTTTCGAAATTGTGAAATCAATTGGGAAGGTTGCGTATAAACTTTTATTATTGCCTCAATCAGTCGAAGTTAATAATGTATTTCATGTGTTTATGCTCAGATGAATAAAACCTGATTCTCATCACATAGTTGAATGGAATTAGTTTGATTTGCAGGGTAATGTGTCATATGAAGAACTACCTATATTTTGATTGTAGAAAGAAATTTCCAAAAGCTTTGAAGTAAAGAAATTCGACTTGTCTTGGGTAGGTGGCAATTGCACTGTGATTCAAAATTAATATGGGAACGAGAGGCATAAATGAGAAAACATTTTTCGAATCTCTTCGAGTCCAGGTAAATTCAATTTAAATTTCAATTTTGAGGACAAAATCTTTATCAAGTGAGAAAATTGTCAAATCTTGAAATTTTTAAATCAATAATTATGGCTAATCAGAAATTAACAGAGATTAATTACGGTTTTGGCGCGAGTCAGGAGCTGAGAACCAGTGAAATTTAAGATTTTTAATTAATTTTATTTTTGTGTGATGTGTGCCTAATGTTGTGTACTATTATACTATTTTATTTTGCGAAATTCAAGTTAAATGAGTAAATTCGAGATTTATAGGGTTGTCTCGAGATACGTGTCGAAATGGGTTATGCTAGAGTTTAAAAATCTGAATTTGAAGTTAAAATGGACATAATCAGTCGATGTCAGGATCTTGCCTCGATTTGCGTGAAAGTCGAGATTGGAGGTATTGTGAAATGACAACGAAGTTAGTGCAAGAATTTATTTCAAAATTTGTGTCGGTTTATGGTGATTGAGATTGAAATTGGGTCTACATTGGTGCAAGTTTGGTTAAGTATGATAAGATGATTGGTCTGGAAGACTTTGGTATGTCATGAATAACGTTAAGATTTTTGGGGTTTTGGTGTAATCAAAACCAGTGTTATGGACATTTTATGAAGATGGACTATTTTGTCGAGAGTTTGGTTCAATTTGGTGAAAAATTAAATAAAAAACGAGCATTGTAAGTTAAAACACGTTAAAATAGGGATTTTAGAAATTAATAAATAAAAGAAATTAAGCTTCTGACAAGCAGCTGAGGATTTATATATAAATATAAAAAATCAATCAAAACAAATCAAACGATTCATTTCATTTTGTTTCAACGAAACATTCAGAACAAACGTTCTTTAACCCTCTCCACGGACACCTTCTCTCGTGAAGCTCCGCAATATTTTATGGACATTTTATGAAGATGGACTACATCCGATTTTTGCTCGATTTCTATCCGCAACATTGTAGAGCACCGCAATACGGTTAGTTCGAACTAAATTTTCACAGTGGAAACGAGGTATTCCGTCTGCAATTTAGTAAATTCTCAATGCCAGACATATTTCCACAATTCAATTTGAATTCTCACGATTTTTCAATTTCTTTCGTTTGGATAGAAATTGGTAGGGATTGTTGTTAATTAGTAAATTGGTTTTATTTGGATCAATTTGGAATAAATCCTACCAATGTGGGTTAGGCTTTTGGTGAATTGAATTAATGCGATTCGGTTGATATTGATTTACATTGAGTTGATATTGATTTACATTGAGTTTCTGGATAAATTGATTATTTAGTTTGATCCAATTTGACTTAATGGGCTGTGGAAATATTTTGGTATTGGTATCGAGTAGTTTCGTGGCGTTTGTTGTCGAGTTTTAATGATTTAATTGTGAAAATATTGATTTGGATAAGTTTTCAATTAAAAAATAAATAAAGTTTGCCTAGTTGACACGCCACATGGGAAAATTCATAACTTCTCCGTCGGTGACCTGATTTGGGTGTTCTTGGAGTTTATGGAAAGTAGGATATGAGTACTACAAGTTTCTTTCACTTCATAATGATAATTATTGAGGTTTTCAAAGTTAAAAGGTTACCCTAAATTGGCTAGTTGAAACAATTATATAAATTAATATTTTTGGAAACTGTTCTCAAGCGTACTTTGACCACAATTTTCATTGGGTTTCGTGATATGGTTTCACTTGAAGCTTAACCTATAATATAATTGGGTATGCAAGGAATCTATTGAAACATTTTCAAGGTGATCCGACGCTCCGGGAACCCCGAAAATAAAGCTTGAAGATGATTGTTTGTAAGGTTAAGTAAATCCCATAATAACTCTTACATTGTATAAGTATTTCTCCAATAAATTGCATGTACGGTTTATCCCTGCATATTTATTGATCATGCATTCCCGAACACAGAGGAAGCATGCCTTTAGGGGTCCCATTGTGTTCATTGGCTATATGTGTGGTAAGATGAACACCGTGGTGCTCTGCGACTGGAGTCACTGATCGTTGTAGACACTTGTTTAGGATGGGTTATTTTTGTGATGCTGGCAAGGATCATACTCCACGGAGAGTCAAGGGCGTGGCTTCTTGAGGGACTTCCTCTTAAACTCATGAATCTTCATTACTGTTTACCTACCACTTTTGGAAAGACTTCTTTTGATTGTGGTCGGTCAACAGAAACGGGATGGATTGCATACTTGTATATTTATGATTCCTTGCGATATTATTGTTTGTTTAGGTTCTAGGAATACAATGCATTTGATTATTACAGGTGTACTAGATAGTGTGGGATTTACTTTTCTGACATTATCGAATTTTTAGAATTGGGTAATGATAGGTGCGAGCAACGACAAAGGAAAGGGAAAGCTATCAAATTAACTATGACTTGATTAGTTCATTTCTCTATATGTATGTATTGTTTTTGCTATACTATATTGTATAAATGGGTTTTTGGGTTCTTGTGTGGTCAAGATCTATTTTGGAATGGTTGGAACGATTTTGGGAAAATTGAGATTATTTTGGAGCTAAGGTAAAGTTGGTTTAAGGTTTTTGATCTTTTAAATTAGGTTAGAATTAATATACATTCTGTTAATGCAATATATATTGTTATGAGTAGATTGTGAATTCTTCAACATTTCCACAAAAGCTGAGCATGTTTTATTGAAGATTTTTAAAGGCCGAGATTTTTTGTGTAGGCTTAGAAATTGAGGAGGTGCTGTTGAAATTTTTTTACAAAATTTTGAAGATAATGTAATTAATCTAAATGAACTTTGAGGATAATATAATTAATTTTCACAGAACTTTTAGGTTTAAGATTCACCTTAAAATCCTTTATGGTTGATAAAGTTTTATAATTGATGATTACAAGATCTTAATTTTAATTATTTATTTATGGAGAGGCTAAGGTTGCTAGATGATTAGGGAACTAAGGTAATCTAGGCAGGTCAGGTGCCCTAATTATGTGTGGTATGACAATACAAGATAAGCAATTTAATCAAGAAACGAAATATTAATCATTCATTCAACACAAAAATCATATTAAATAGGGAGCGGCTAAACATATCCCAATTTTTGCTAAACGTACCCTGTTTTTAAATTTTTACTTCATCGTACCTCATTTTTTACTTAGTGTACCTCAATTTTTTTTTCTCAAAATTCCAAAAATACCCTTGCTGTACCCCATTACCCTCACCCTCACCCTCACCCTCACCATCACCCCCTCTGGATAGGTGTCAGACACAAAGAGGTGGCACCTCTGAAGAGGTGTCGGACACACATGATTGACACCTTTTTAGATGTATCGGATACACAAGACCGACACCTCTAAAGAAGTCTCCGTTGGATTCCTTCGTTATCCATTGAAAGTTATTTTTGCAGTTTCGGTCGAAGTCGAGCCGAAGTTAATGAAGGTATTTTGCTAAAAAGGTTTCAACCTAGAGCTCGCGGACGTAGTTATCTGGTAAAAAACTCGCGTGTCTGACACCTCTGAAGAGGAGTCGGCTCTATGTGTCCGACACCTACGAGACAATAAGAACGAACACAAAATTCAAAACTCCCAAAAAACACATGGAAATGACCAAAAAATTGTAGGTTTTGGTCAGAATCATTTAATATATTCGATTCCATCGAAACTTTGCACTCAAAATACAAGATTTAACTCTCAAATCAAAGCCCTAAACCCAACAACAATCTTACAAAATACCGACTCAAAAAAGTAAAAAAACCTAGAAAAACTTCAAAATCAACACTAAAATAGATGAGGAATGCACCCACGGCGTCGAATCGACGTGATTTTGCTTGGACTTCATGGGATTCGAGATGGTGGTGAGTTGCAATGGGTGAGTGGGGCGGGTGGGGGGTACGGGGTAAGTGGAGTGAGCGAGGTATGGTTAGTAAAAACCCTTTTTATATGGAGGGTAGTTGGGTCATTTCACTAATATGAGGTACGTTTAGCAAAAATTAGGGTCATTTTAGCCGCTCCCTAAATTAATTATATTAACCTAATCATGATTTATATCATGGAGACATAGATAATTATTGGACAAAAACGAAATATGTATTCAACACCAAAATCATATTAACATAAATATGACTTCTACCATGAACATACAAAATTCGCATCGTTCAATATTAAAAAGCATATGTTAATTGAAATATTCTAAACATGAATTCTATCATTGAATCAAATCATGCGTATGTATCAAATACATGAATTAACAACATGCTTTCAAACCAATTCTTGATAACAATTATCACAGAACCTATATGCACATAATATATATACATTAATCGAGATCATGTTTTCACTCATATATCATATACACATTAGAGAAAACATCTAAACGTTTAATAGAACCGAGCCTAAGGTTCTGATACCATTGTTGGGTTTTGGGGTTCATATGCAGCAGAAAATTCAAAACAATTTTTGAAAATCCCCAATAGAATCGAAAATAAGTTTCATTAAACTAGATGTAGAAAAGTAAAACCATACCTTAATTCGTGTTTTCCTTCTCTGATTTTTCGATCTCCAAGAAGTTCAAGCATCCGTCCTCCATTGAAAATCCACATACGAATTATGACGACCCTGTGCCCCGAGGCTGCTCCGGGGTGTTGTTGAGTCGTGTGCTCATCGCCAGGTGGGCCCTAGCTACACGTGTCTGGCATCTGCCCGCCTATCTCAAGTGTCGATATTCGTGTCCACTTGTGTTATTAGTTTAATTAATTAGTTATTCATATTGTTCATAAGTTATTTTCCTTAAGTCTTTTAATTCCTTAAGTTCAACTATTTGTAGCTTATTCAAGTCCTAGTCGTTCTAGTGGTTCGTGTTTTACCAGTTAACAATTAATCACATTTAACTATAAATCAGCGGAAGTCTCAATTAAAGGAAGTAAAAGATAAAGATCATCATAATATATAGTATTGGTTGTATGAGCATGTCCTATAGTGGAAAACCTGAAAAAGTACTATGTACATATGCAACAATACCATACGACAATATATACATATATACATGCACAATGTCACTCTAATATCCTAAATACCAAAAATAAAACAAAATATCTAAATAACACGTACTAGTAGGTCCTCGACACTAGACAATCAGATGTAGTCACCTAGTATCCCCTTGCTCCTGCTGGTACTAGGATCTGCACTTGACATCACAAAAGACAGATGATGAGTCCTGTGAGTAAAATTCCAAGGAAATTCACCGAGCATTCATAGGATAAAGTAAAGTAATCCCTACATACTGTTAACTAAACATGCAGAAAGTAAAAAAATGCAATTGTAAAAAGGGGTCATCGCATGCGTAAAAAACAATAAGACGCAAATGCGTGTGCCCATCCCGGTCATACTATACCATACTTCGATTCTCTCCCCAAAATCCCACCAGTGGGCGTACCCAACTAGCCCATCACCATGTCCTCTCGGTGGTCGGCGTAGACCCATAATGCATCGACATGTGTATCGATAAAGTAGCTCAGGTCGTCATTCACCAAGGACTTTTGATACACATGCTATGGTTTAGCGTGCCATAGACACACAACGAATATATCCGGTGGGAGTAACCTCGACCAACCGTCCAAAATAGTGTGGAATAGGATGATATGCAAGAATGGACAGAAGTAATATGAAAACAACAATTAAATACTCAAGTGATGTCCCTATGGGTTTTACAAACCATAAACACATTTTTCGACTTCCTTAGACTCCCGATACACGAGCTTTTGTCCCCCTAAGTCCCTGATGTCCAATTTATGTGTTTAAATTGGTTACAAGTGTTTAAGCATGTATTAAGTTGAAATTTACTCAAAACATCCCTTAAATTAAGTTTTCATCTCTCATTAGCGCGCTAGTGGGTCTGTCTAGCACGCTAAGTGTATATAGCGTGCTAGAGCGTCTATTTGATGTGCTATTGTTCTTCATTTCGAAGAATAATTGAGCACCCAGACTGAATAATGCGTTAGCCAGTCCGGTTAGCGCGCTATCCATGCTGGGTGACAGAATTCTCAACTCTAGAATTCTATCTCTGTAACGGCCTAAAATCTCTAACCGTGTTTAATTCCATAAACAGGATTGACAACCCGTACCGTGGGACCCATGCTGTGATATGTCCATTGACCGAGGCAAGGGCCAAGGTATATTTTATTTTTGTTGTGATGTATGCCTAGTTTATTGTATATGTGTAGACTATAAAGTCAATTTATACGGGTGTATAGGTATCGAGATGAGCGGGGACGTACCTCGAGTAGCGTGTCCACGTGGCATCAAGGTAGCGGCTTATGGAGTAAGCTTAATTAATTTGATTTAAATGTGAATTTATGTTGGTTTACTAAGTGGCTAATGTGGTAACATTTCATATAAGCATTAATGTGCCTAAAGTTTGAAAACAATACAAGAAGCATTAGATGTGCATCGAGACACACATTAACTCATCAAGAAACAAGGTGTCCACTTGTTGAGTCACTCAATGGTGACTTGAGGGACAAGGTGGTCCATTAGATAAACCTCGAGATACGTGTGCACACAATGATCAATGGCTATAATTTAAACATATCAACATTAGTCAAATAAACCATAAATGTCAAATTTTTGGTTTCTTATCCTCATCTAATCGATTTGTTCAAGGAGGGAGAGAAAGAAGAGAGTTTGCTGGTGTGGATTTGGTGAGAAAGAGGAGAGAATCATTGAAGCTTTGGTGAGGAATAAGGAGTTCATCAAGTGAGGTAACTTCTCCACACCATAACCTTTGTGAAGTCATGAAACTGGTGTTGTGGTTGCTGTTTTACGTTGGGATAGGTGTTAGGGACCTCTTGTAATGAGTATGAGGGTCGCAAGGCAATAACAAAGCCTATGTGTCGCATAAACCCAGAATTCGAAGTGCAGAATTCTGGGTTCTGCTGCACATAGCGCGCTAGGTATAAGATCTAGCACACTGATATTAATTAGTGCGCTAATGTCAAAAGTTAGCGCGCTTATGTGGCAATTAGCGCGCTACTGTTCACAATTAGCGCGCTAATTTCGTAGCCAGTACTAAAAATCAGCAAGTTCCAAAAATGGTTTAAAATAGTATAAATGGGTCCAAACACATTCTAACACCTATCAAACAACTCCAGAGGACTAAGAGGAGATCCTGGGAGTTTGGGAACACATTTCGGAGTGTCAAGAGGTTGGATAAGCTAGGACAAGCATTAAGCGTTGTGCATTGTAAGTAAAGCTGTAAGAATTCTATATTTCATTTCATTGCCTATTATCATTTTATGGTCTATTGGTAGACATTGCTACTTGAAATCTCACATCATGTTATTTTGTGTCTATTCATGAGTGAATATTGTGACATGATGCCTTGTAAAATGTTTCATTGACTCCTATTCTTACTTTTGATATCATTTTTTATAAAGAATTGATGAAAAGCATGCTATAGGGATAACTTGGATTTGACTAGACTTGTATTTTATTTCTTTGGGCTTTGTAGTCTAACTTGTTTTAGAATCTTAGAGAATTGGAACTATTATTTTTAAAAACTAAAGTAGAGATTATCTAGTGTCCATTGCACAAGAGATGAGCGGTTCACGGGGACATGGGTCTACCAGGGTTCCGACACTCACCCCTACACTTGCGCGACACACGAGGTATGAGACTCGGGGTGGTCAGCAAGATTGAGATTGATGATGTATATGCATCTAGCACAGCTCCGCTTTTGGGTATGAGATATGTTGAGGACAGCTCCATATAGTAGTGGAAAAGGTTAAGTGATAGGTTCTCACCGCCGACCAGACTTAAATCATCTCGACTTAGCCTGTGTCAGTTTATACATTTTTAACTATGGTATTTACTTGCATAATTTGATTCAGCAATTCTTTCACTATTTATGCTTTTAAATACCTTTCTCATATTTTGGAAATGTGGCATATAATTCTCCAGTTATTGCTTAAATATAACTATACTCACCGTCTAGTTTGTGACGGTGGGTGTAGGTTCGTCGAGCAGCAGCATACCAGGGAAGGAGAAGATCGGCGACTTTCTCTGAGCATTTCGGCGACTCTCCTATCTCATTTTATATGACTCGACTTTTATTGTATTATTATTGTTTGTCTTTATTGTTTATTTTTGGGTTGTATAGTGGGTTGAGTGTATAGTTCTTGTTTTGACACTGATATATATACATGCATGTGATGCTTTGTATTCCTGGTTTCCCACACTTAGGAAATTTTGAGTAAAAAGAGTTTCCGTATAATCTTTAAACGACAAGATAATATTAAAATGATTAAAAAGTTTTAATTAACTCTGAAATCTAATAATGTGTGAACATGTGTATTGAAATATATAGGGACGAAAGGCTGACTAATACGTAATTAAGTCTTACGTGGCTAGGATTAAGGCTTGATTATGAGATTAGACCGGGTGGTGCCCTGTTGTGAAGAAGGGGCCATCACAATCCCCAACACCTTAATTTGATATCCTAACCTTGTAAACCTATTCTCCACTCAATGGGGACTCCAAAACACCATCAACAACGGCATAATCAATAATAATTGAATCAAAATCATCAAATTCATACATTCACTAGTTTTTGTCAATTTCACCAAAAACCCAATTTCCATTAAAATTAGTTTACAATTCTCTTTTGCAATGTTAATTAGACTTGCAATTCATCAAGGATTCGTCAAAAATAGTGATCTAGTCCTCAAATTCAAATTGACACCAAAGTATACCAATTTTGAGTTCATTTTCATATGTAGGAGATGAAGAAGATGATTACCTTAAGTTTAATCTCTTAAGTTATCCTCTAAGTCCTGAATTTCAGTTCCAAAATCTATCTCTTCTTCTCTAGTTTTCCAGATTTTGCATGGATTCATGTTAGTGGAGATGAGAAAATCCTACTTATTTGATATATATATATATATATATGTTTGTTATGATTTAATGTGCTATGCGTATCTCGAGGACTATCTTTTTTTTCCTTAGTAATGATGTCACACATAGATTTATGACTCCCTTAAACCACTTAATATCATAGTATTACCCAAACTAGGATCATCTCAATGTCCATCCACAGCTTATAATATTTCTCCTTCTAACTATAGGAACATTAGATTTAACTATTTAAATAGCTAACTTAGCCATACAATTAATTATAGTTGGTAACACTTAGGCTCCTTTATGAAGAAGTTTTTGGTATCACCAACCCTCGGCTACCTAGTGCGTTACGTTTCGACACGCATTCCGAGGCACACCATAGGCCATTGTTTCGATTAGATTGACTTAATTTATGGTTATATTACCCATTTTAATTGATCAACAAGTCATCGTAACATGAATTAGTCATGTCTTCTAATGTATCTGTAGCTTGCTTGCCCAATACCCGCATTGACACGCATTACGAAGTGAATACGTGACACACAATCTTACACGATATAATAATACAAATACAAACATGCGATGTATTATCAAATAAAATTATAAATATGCATTGCAAATAAGCAATATACAGACAAATGGCTAGTGTACCTAGGTCGACGTATGTTCTAGCATAACCGCGGTGTCCACATGGATCTGAGTTGGCATCCTAATATGAAATTATGAAATAAATAACAGCTTTAATAAAATGGGTCGTTACACGAATGTTGACCACAATTTGGAGTGATAGCCCCAAGAGAGATGGAAAACATTTTTCTTTTTATCCCAAAATCCAGAGAACTCGAAAATAGCAAAACTAAAATCTTATTTCGATTTAGGGTTTCAACCTCTATTTATATGTGTAGATAAGTTCTCACTTAAAATCCTATTCGTAATACAACTATTGTATTTAGGCGGTTTAAACAAATTACACATACGCACCTATCAATAAGTTATCATATAACAAATTGTAAGGGTTTTTATGTCATGAATTTTATCAAATAAAATTCATTCCTCTGGACCAATTGAAATTGCAAAAAGCCATTCTTTGTGTGTAACCCAATAGGTTCAAACGATGTTGGCAGTGAACCAAAACCATTTTGGTACACAAGTCATAAGCAGTCTCTAGCAAGGCATTATGACTACCTAAGTAGCATGAATATCAAAATCGATACAAACTAATGAATAACTTATATCATATCTTTTTGTCGTGCGATATCCTTTGATTAAACATAAGGCATGGAAAGTCACCTTAAATGTTTAAACGTACTAGTCGATCTTCAAGTAGACTAAAAACATCAAAATGACACTGATTATATCAATTCACTTGGACTTGGCCATTTAACAAGTCTAACATATCGAGGGATCCATTGATATCTCTTTTTATACGATAGTGAAGATTTTTATCATGATTAGAAACCTTTACATATTATTCACATGGTAACCAATCACAATCTTTATAATCGTCCGGTTAAAGACGACATTTGATTGTGTCAAATTATCATGCTCATAATATCGAAGTCTATAGTAATCTCTAGTCGAAGGACTAAATTATATACCTATCATGAGTAACACCTATGACTTAATCCATGTGGTGTTCTCATAACGAGTCGGTCAAGTACCTTCTTTCCTAACAAGTACTCATGATTTTGATTCGTATCCCTATATGCATGATGATCACATGACCATCAATCAAGATTTACAATAGTCTTAATTCCTTAAAGTTCCCAGTATAATGACCGACTAGGGACATTTAGAAAATTTCAACAAATACACATAGATCTTACTATAAGGTAAACATGCAATCACTTATAATAAAACAACAAATGAAAACCTCTATTTTATTAACTAAAATTATAAGATAAACAATATTTGTAGATTGACCTAGGGCACATGCCTGAACATATATATTAGTCGAATATGAATTATAGTTCCGCAATTTTAATTACCTCTTGGTTGAGGCTATGCAGAAATATGACTGATGGGGCAATGATATAAAAAACCCACGTGGTACGGCTCAATATGTTATTGCAACAAATATCGAGCGCGTATATCAATTTAATATGAATATTATGAATTGATTTTTTGTCTATGGTAACTGAGTAAAATAATGAGATATTATACATATAATGTAATGACCTGTTACCTTAAGGTAGTGATTAGTGTTAATCTAAATCCTAATGAACCCGAGTTAGGCTCGTGGTTAAGTCCAGCATACCTCGATTAGCGTGTGCGTGTGTTTGCATGATGGTTTGTGTTTATTTGGATTGTTAATGAATTTTATTGGTTGTAGTATAATATACGATTTATATACAAACTTATAATTGGAAAATACGTAAATAAATAATAAATTGTCCGTACACCAAGTGCGACGAGGTGGTCGTGGAATGAATGCGCACAGCCGAGAATAATCGTAGGCATGTCTGGTGAATTTATTGGCGAGAAAATACACGATATATATATGGAAAACTAAAAGTTGGTTTGAATTTTATGGATCGTTTGATCAACCTCGAGATGAGCATAAGTATTGATGGAGTTAAAATGTGTGTCACTTTAAGAAGTGTCATTTTAACACATTAACCACTTGATCGGTCTCGAAATAACGTGATGCGTATCTCAAGGAAAATCCATATATTCAAACTAAAACCTCATGTTTATTTTCTCATTTGATCAATCGATAAAGAGAATGAGAGTTAAGGGTTTAGTTACAAATCTTGAGGAGATCATTTAGGGAGCTGAATCAATAAAGATTGAGGAGCTTAAACGAATTGAAAGCCAGAGATCATCCTTTTGGTAAGTCTAGTCGTTGTGTTTTTGAAGTTCAATTTGACAGTAGGTGATAGAATCTCTTTGAATTATGTTGTTTGTTAATTGAAAATTGTTTATTAGCTAACTAGAAGTCCTCCCTAGCAGAGGAGCGCGCACCCTTCGTCAATTAGGACGAACCCAGTTGATGGAACGCGCCCCCACCCGTAGAGGGAATGCGCTCCTACCCTAGAAAACAACAAATATGTTGTATTTTGATTGTAGTTTCTTGAGGACTTAGGAATTGAATTATAGGTTCTAAAAATAGGGTATTAGACCTATATTGATCACAAATGATTTGTGATAGGTGTTGGTTCCTCAAGAAAGCTTGAGTACCCAAAAAGTTAGGGAGTTTGGAACGAAAACTTAAATCGAGGTAAGTATGAATTCGCTTATTTATTAATGTTGCCTGGCTATCCTAGTATATATAGTTCATGTAGTTTATGGACTGAATGGGGAACTATGTACACTGTGATGGTTTTAATAAATGGGAAACGGTGTTTACTGTGATTCACGAGAGTTCCTGAGACAAAAACATAGGTTATATAGGAGATGGGTTACCTTCCCGTCCTATATATAACTTCATACTCAGTTAAATAGGTTGCGTGGATTACATGCCCACTAGAGGGTTTCGGATAGAACCATTGGGCACTAATGGATTAGCTAGACAGCACATCGGCCAATGTGTTAATCTAGCAATCACATTAATGGCATCAGTAGGTAATTTAATAAATAAAATGGGAATCACAGTGTAATAGTCATTGATAGTTAATTTGCATTCGTTATTTATTGATTTATATGCTTTATATATTCTCGTTATTTAATATTAGTGCATATTGTTACTGCATAATGTTCTTGATTATTATATGAAATGTTGATGGCTTTGTGAATCCTTACTTACTGAGCAAGTTAGAGTACTCATCTCAAATCAAATATTTCAGGTGCGCAACCTAGCGCTTCAGCAAAGGGCAATGGGAAGATTTAGGAGTCTTACAATCTTCTCTACAATGTAATGAGCCTATTTTTACATAAATACACTGTTTGATATTTTTTTTTGTATATAAACAGGATTGGGATGTTTATAACGAGGTTTTGAGTTTTGATAAACTATGTATTTCTATATATTGTTTAAATATAAAAAGTTTTTAATTTCCTGTTGCGTATATTTTGAATTGTTTATTCGATAATAATATATAGGTTGAGTTTATATGGTATTGTCGAAAAAGTTGCTGGCTCTAGTTAAGTCTGCTTGGGTTACCAGGGCTTAATTAAGGTTTCAAGCAAAGTATCACTCTAATCGGGATATGGGATGCTACATCATGGTATCAAAGCCTGGTTAAAAGCCTAAGGTTTATCACTTTTGAATATAAGTGGTAACTTTGATACGGTTTGGTATCATGAACAAGGCTATCTATTTGATTTCAGTTTCATATTATTTTCGAAGTGATAGCATATTCCATGGTACCGAAAACCTAAGTTTATTGACTTTGAGAGTTGTCTCGAGTTAAGAATAAGCTAAGGGTTTGATAACAGTTTTCATTGAGTTTTGGGGGGAAAATGAAAATGAAACATTATTATACGTTATTTGCTGCACTTATTGTTATTTACTGTATATATATGATTTTTTTGCTCTCTCTGAATATTACCCTAATGATTTGTCTCTCCTTTGACTTCAGAATTTAATGGCGGATTAAGGAGAGGGTTTACAGAAGTCTCGACTTCAGGGTAACAAGGAGACTGATGAACAATGGAAATCTAAAATTGAGCAAAAATTAAGGAACTTATGGAGTCTGAGGCAAAACTTTTTGCTATGTTGATGGCTCGGATGGGGCCACCAGTACAACGACTTGAGGCACAGCCTGCGACCAGTCTCGATGTTATTAGAGTTGAGGGAGGAGCTGAGATTGTAGCAACTCCATTGCTGGAAACAGCTGCCAGGGCGTCTGTGGATTTCGAGAAGGCTACATTTCTCGAAACCTGAAAGGAATTCATGAAATAGGACATTAAGAGATTCGATGGCACAGCGGAGGAAGGGGTAGCTGAGACCTGGATATTGGAGATGGAACAATGATTTTTTGCTATAGATTTGGAGGACTGGTTTAATGTTAAACTGGTTACATTTTTGTTGATAGATTATGCACATAAGTGGTGGAATTCCCAAGAGAGAGAAAGGAAGATTGTCACCACTTGGCCACAGTTTAGGATTGTATTCTACATGTAGTATTTCCTAAAATCAGTCAGGAATCAGGAAGAAGACTGAGTTTATTCAGCTAAAACATGGAGTTACGTCTATACGGGAGTATGAAAAGAGGTTCACTGAGTTTAGGGAATTTGCTCCTGAGATGGTAGAGCTGGAGGAGAACAAAATTGACTTGTTTCTTGGTGGGCTAAATTACGAGATCAGAGTCTTGGTTTCCTCTCATCTTCGCACTTGCTATGTGTTTATATTTGAGAGTGCGATGGAAGTGGAAGCAGTCGTTCTAGCCAGATCTTTTGGCACAGTACTTGCGCCACCACCAGCACTAAAGTTTCTTGAAGTCGAAGAATCTAGGAAGCCAAATAAGAGGAATAGGAGTGTAGCAGGTGCAGGTACACAGTCAGGGTCTGCGAGGACGACTTTTGTTAGTGCATCGATTCCACTAGTTTCCAAAGCTTCAGTAGCCAAATTACTTTTGCCGCCACCTCAATATGGAGGTAGGGGCAAGAGCAGAGCACAATCATCACACAAATCGAGTGGATCGGGGCAAGTTTCTCAGGCTAACAGTTTTCCTCAGAGGGCTTCGATAATATGCTATCGGTGTACGAGATAGGGCATATCCAGAGAGAGTGTTCTATGCCACCGGTCACATCGGTAGGCAGTTTAACACTGTCTACACAAGGACAGACTCATGCAGTGACTGAGGCAGATCCAGATGTCAATAGGAGACTTATGGAAGGCATATTAAATATTTGTGGTTTAAATATGCATGTTTTGATTGATGCTAGTTCTACGGTTTCTTTTAATGAAGGTGCAATGGTTGATGAGCGAAAATTGAAACTTGTTAGAGCCACTACATTGTTGATTTTGAGCACCGCAGTGAGTGAAAAGGTTTATCCTAACCTGATCTGCGATGGATATGTAGTCAAAATTGGGGAGAATGTACTCCTAATTGATATGAGGGTAATGGAGTTCCTGGAATATGATGCATTACCAGAGATGGATTGGTTGTCAACATACCATGCCAATATTAACTGTTTCCATAAGAGGATATTCTTTCATATCCCTAACCTTTCTAAAATTATAGTCTATAAATTCTATAATCGTTCAGGACTTGCAACTCGTTGAAGGGAAGCTACTCCTCGAGATTTATAAGTTATGACGGGAGTTGTCACATTTGGAGAGCATGGTCAGGAACTTAAAGTTAGTGAGATACCCGTGGTTTGTGAATTTTCGGAAGTCTTTCCATTTGGCTTGTCTGGACTTCCACTTCCACATGCCATTGACTTCATCATTGATCTTATTCCTCGTACCAAACCTATATCTATTCCTCCGTACCGTATGGCACCAAAAGAATTATGTGAGTTGTAGACTCAGCTTGAGGAATTCTTATAGAAAGGGTTTATCCATCCTAGTATGTCACTGTGGGGAGCACCAGTTCTTTTTGTGAAGAAAAATGACGGAACCGTACGTATGCGCATTGATTATAGATAGCTTAATCGGTTGACTATCAAGAATAAATATCCATTGCCTAGGATCGATGATTTGTTTGATCAGTTGAAGGGTGCCAGACATTTCTCGAAAATTGATTTGAGGTCCAGTTATCATTAAGTAAGGATTAAGGATGAGGATATCTCAAAGACAGCTTTTAGTGCTCGTTCTGAGAACTTCGAGTTTACAATGATGTCGTTTGGGCTCACTGATGCTCCTGCTATGTTCATGGAATTGATGCATATGGTATTTAAACCCTATCTTGACTAGTTTATCATCGTATTTATCGATGATATTTTGATCTATTTGAAGACTGAGGAAGAGGATTCGCACCACCTCAGAGTTACATTGTAGACTCTGAAGAATAATCGGTTGTATGCCAAGTTTAGTAAGTGTGAATTATGGTCTTAAGAGGTCAAATTTCTTGGACATATGGTTAACGCTGACGGTATATCTGTTGATCCAGCGAAGGTTGAGGCAATCAGAGATTGGCCTACACCTACCACAGTATCAGAGGTTCAGAGTTTTTTGGGATTAGCAGGTTATTACAGACGGTTCATTAATGGGTTTTCTCGTATTGCTCTACCAATAACTCGGCTAATACAGAAAAATGTTGACTTTGTTTGGTCGAATGAGTGCAAGGCTACCTTCAAAGGTTTGAAATATAGTTTGACTATGACACCTATTTTTACATTACCTGAATCAGGGTAAGAACTAGTGATTTATACAGATGTTACTTATTCAGGCCTGGGCTGTGTCCTGATGCAGGAAATCAGGGTTGTAGCTTATGCTTCAAGGCAACTCAAGGTTCATAAAAGAAATTATTCAGTTCATGATATTGAGCTTGTTGCAGTTGTTTTTGTCATGAAGATTTGGAGGCATTACTGGTACGATGACAAGTTTATAGTATTTTTAGATCATAAGTGCCTGAAATACTTCTTTACTCAGAGTGAACTAAATATGAGGCAGCGTAGATGGCTTGAGTGTGGCGACCCTAAATCCGAAGGCAACCTTGGGACTCGCCATGTCACATCCTACATCATCAAGCCCTGCCACGTCATGGCCCGCTTACCTTTGACGCCCCGCGACCAAACTAGTTACTTACATTTTTCCAACTAACACTAGTTTAGCTAATTACTTTCTATATAAGTATTAATGATTTAGTTAGCCAGTTAAACAATTTATCAAGTTATATTACAATTTTAATGCAGAAGTCTTTTAAATGAGTGAGTTATGAAATATTTAACAATCCTAAATAGTGAAAAGCCAGACAAAAAGATACAATTTTGATATATTAAAGGCAAGATAAGTACAGTAAAAGATCCATATACATGTATTCAATGTTCTACAGTCCCCAAAACCCACCGAAAAGTAAATACATACATACTGTAGTCACACACGAGCTGGCATCACTATCTTAGAGGTAATCACCCAATACCTACTTGCACTTCGTCGAAGGATCTGCACTCAATCACCTTACAAATACAGTGACAAGTCCAGTAAGTAAAATCTCAAGAGAAATCCACACAATATTCATGAAATAAAATTGATAAACTATGAGACATGCGAATATAACATGCTCGGAGATAAAACATTAATAAGTAAGCAAGCGTATAGCCACGAGAAAACCCTCACCTAAACCAGCCAGTGATCGATAAAATAAGATAGGAACCACGTCTATACTTACAGGCTTATAATGTTTAAACCCTAACTTCAATTAACGGATGAACCCCTCCAGACGCTATTTCAAGTCAAGAGAAAATCTTACATCCCACCCGATAGTCGTAGATTTATTATACTACTGTCGACATGAGCTCTAAACAGAAGTAACCTGTGTATATAATTTAGCCACAATCAATATATACGCAAACTTAAATAGGAGTAGAAAACCCCATGTGTACCCACAAGCAATCACACATGAAATCCGATATCGAAAAAGCAAGACCATGAATTTTGTAAGGCATCCCAATTGGTTTACGCACCTCAATCCGCGCTCTGACTTTCTCGAACTCTCGAATCCGACCTGAGTAGCTCCCCGATACCCGAGCTACGGTTCCCTAAGTCCCTGAAGTCCAATTTTATATATTTAGTATGTTTATAGGTGTTTGGGTATGAATTAAGTCAAAAACCCTAAAAATAGCCCTTAAATTCAATTTTCATCTGTCATTAACGCGCTAGGGAATCAATCTAGCGCGCTACTATTCTTCATTTTGAAAAATGGTTGATCGCCTAGACTAGTTAGCGTGCTAACTGCACTAGGTGACAGTTCTCAATTCGAAAATTCTATCCCCAACACCTCAATTAGCTTACCAAACATTACAACTCGTTTCTCCAGCTAATTGCGACATCAAAACATCACCAATAATAAACAGAAACAACAATAATTCAATTAAAATCTCCAAATTCATACTTTCACTAGTTTTTCTCAATTTTCACTAAAACCCACTTTCCATCAAAATTAGTAGATAGCCGCCATTGAATTGTTCATCATACTTATAATTCATCAAAAATTCATTAAAATCAGTGACCTTATCCTCAATTATCACATTTACATCAAAATACCTAATTTAGCACATTTTCATGTGTAGGAGATGAAGAAGATGATTACCTTATGTTTGATATTCAAATTGACATTCAAATGATGAATTTTAGCCTTCAAATCACCTGTACTTCTCTCTGAGTTTTCCAGATATGAAAATGGTTATTATTTGCATGTGTTGATCAATTCATTTATATACATCAAGGTGAGATTGTTTAATAGCCCTTGATGTTAAGCTACACACGTATCTCGAAGCTTATCTAATAGCCCACACCTTGACACTTATCTTACTAACTCGCTCCAAGTGACACCAATTTGCAACTCCATATGTTCTTAGATGTGCCAATACGTATCTCTAGGACAATCATATGGTTCCTCATTAAATTTAACCAAACTATAGGCCTTATTTATTTGATCTAATTACATTAGCTTAGGCCCATTATAATACATGTGATTAGTATTCTTAGAACTCCTATGGACACATTAGTGGTCCCACTAATCCTTCGGCTAACCGCACTCGGTGCCCGATGCCTTGACACGCATTTCGAGGTAACTTCCCATCACACCAACTCGTCCAATAACAACGTACACACATGTGATGCAATATAATAATAATGATTTAAACACCATATATAAATAACCATCATCCAAAAATAACAAATTCTCTCGATTCTCGTGTTCCAGTCAACCGAGTTATCCACGTAATACCCAAATTACGACCGTTAATCCCTGAGATTAATGATAATTCTAGTTTAACTAATTTAGGTTGTTACATTGAGTACCTCAAGGATTATTATTTCACTCAGAGTACCATCCATGCAAAGCAAATGTGGTTGCTAATGCCTTGAGTAGGAGAAGAACAGGCAGAGAGAACGTAGCTACTACCAGAGCTTCTCAGTTTATATTTCTTAAGGAAGCTTCAGTGATGATGATTCGTGAAAATCCAGCTGACACATCATCAACTGAGAGAGCTAGTTCCAGAGCTACTAATCTATTTTTTTGTGCTTCGATTTGAGCTAAATCGAAGATGATTCTGCAGGTGGTTGATTGTCAAAAAATTGATCAGGATTATATAGCGCGCCAAAGGTTAGCGACTAGTGTAGATCATCATGATTGGTCAATTTTTGATGATAGTGCATTACAGTTCAGGGATAGATTGTGGATTCCAGCTCAAGATCAGTTGAGGCAAGAGTTGCTACGTGAATCTCATAGATCTTTTTACTCTATTCATCCAGGTAATAAAAATGTATCGCGATATGAGGCATGTTTATTGGTGGCTTTAGACGAAGACTGGTATTGTTGAGTTCGTAAAGAGATGTGAGATATGTCAGCAAGTAAAGGCTGAGTAAAGGAAACCTGGAGGGTTATTACATTCTCTTCTTATTCGTGAGTGGAAATGGGAACATATATCGATGGATTTTGTTTCTAGTTTACCTTTGAGTCAGCGTAAGCAAGGTGCGGTATGGGTTATAGTTGACAGGTTGATAAAGTCTGCGCATTTCTTACCAGTTTCCATGCGATATCCTCTTGACCGATTATATGAGGTGTACGTATGTGAAGTGTTGAGATTTCATGGAGTTCCAGTGTCGATTACTTTGGATAGAGAACAAAGATTCACGTCCAGATTGTGGAGTGAATTGGAATGATAGCTGAGAACTGTTCTTAATCTCGGTATGACATACTGTCCTTAGATTGAAGAACAGACTGAGCGGTTGATATTGGTGCTAGAGGATATGCGCCAAGCTTGTCTCTTGGAGTTTGGTGGTAACTGAGAGAAATAGATTCCTCTATGTGAGTTATCTTATAATAATAGCTATCAGGCTAACATTGGAATGACTCATTTTCAAGCTTTGCATATGTTGGGTTTCGGGGATCACGCGCAGTGGAAGTTTTTGAAACCTTTTTTGAACATCCCCGAACCAAGATCCTATTGATTCCATTAAATTGATGTGTCAATTAAAAAATTATACCTTAGCATGTCTGCCTTGTTTTGTGTTGATCGATTCTTTTAAGACGCTGCCAGAGGCGAACGTCCTCTATCAAAAATCCATACACGAACAGACGATCACAATCCGGAGTGCTAGCCCTAAAACTCCTAGGAAAAAAATTCTCACAAAAATCCTCTAGGAAAAATCTCTCTCAAGAATTCCCTATGACAAATTTGACCCTAATGTTTTATTTATAGTATACTAGGTCGAGTTGTAAAAGAACTCCATCTCCTAGTCACACTCCAAATAGAGTCCTAGATAAATTCCAACTCTAAAAAGGATAGAGTCATAGATAATCTACAATTACAAATCCAATAAGAGTTTTAATTGATCTAAAACTCAAAAAAGAATTAAAATCATATTATAATTCCAATTTGAGGCCTATTCAAAATATGATTTACTAAGAGACAAAATTTCTAGTCACATTAAAAACGTATGAGAATCTTGATTCCTAGTCAAACTATGGCATTAAATGAGAATTTTCAAAATGAATTTTATCAAATAAAATTCATTAACCCAGACAATATTAAATTGCGCAAATCCATTCTTTGTGTGCGACCCAATAAGTTCATACAACGTTGGCAGTGAACCAAAACCATTTTGGAATGCAAGTCATAACCAGTCTCTAGCAAGGCATTATGACTACCCTAGTAAAATGAAGATCAATAAATCGATACAACCTAATAGACAGTGTATATCATATCCTTATGTCACGCGATATCTTTTGATTGAACATAAGACGTGGAATGTCACCCTTATAGTTCAATCTACTAGTCTCGATCTCTGAGTATATTGAAATTGTCAAGTGACATTAATCCAATCAATTCACTAGACGTGACCATTTATCAGTCTAACATATCGAGGGGCCCAATAGAAATCTCTCTCTAAAAGAGAAGGTCAAATTCCATCCTGATCACACAACATCCACATAATAGTCGAACAATGACCAATCACAATTTTTATAATCATCTGATTAAAGATAACGTTTGATTGTATCAAATCATTGTGTTCCTAATGTTGAAGTCTCTGGTGATCTCAAGTCAAAGGACTACATGATATAACTCTTATGAGAATCACTTATGACATTGACAATGTAGTGTTCTCATAGTGGGTCGGTCCAACATCTGTTCCCAACAGATACCCATTATCTTGATTCGTATCCGTATACGCATAACCATCACATGATTATCAATCAAGACTCATACTAGTCTTAATTTATTATTGTTCCCACAATAATAACTGACTAGGGAAATTTAGAATAATACGATAACTATCCATGGATACTATTATAAAAGAAATATGCATCTACTTATAATAGTTAAACAACGTTTACAGAATTGGCTTAGGGCACATACCCCATCATCTCCCACTTGCACTAGGTGCAATCTTACACGTATCCAATACTGAGTAACCTTAATGCATTCTTAGTGGAAGAAGTTTGTTTATGTATATGCTACATTGCTTGTTATTGATGTTCTGCAAATCTTTACGTTCTCTTTTTTATAAGGCAAAAATGATCAAGTGATTGTTTAGATCTATAGTGTGATTTAGGTTCCATAACCTAAATTTTTTCATTGGTTTTATAGTAAAAGCCAACATTATTTCTAACACTTGGAATCATACCTTATTCAATGATGAACCTTACGATCTAAACATTTTCTTTAGCTACATCAAATACCGCTAAAAACTCAGTTTATGTTATAGGACTTGTTAGAGTCAGTTTAAAACATTTCCAACTCATTCCTACGAAGTTAACACATATCCATATTGCGATCATTAATCTTTTATGTTAATTTGAAAGTTTGCATCGTGTAACCATTTACAAGACTCATATCTTTCAAACCTCTACAAATCTAATATCATCTCTCAAGTGCTTCTGAAGTACTTAAAAATGTTATTAATAAATATCCAGTGACCTTCACTAGAATCTATGAAATGTATGTATGTTTTGCCAAAAGCATATGACATATCAAGTTGAGTGCAAAATATAACATATGTGATGATTCTCATAGCTTATGCGTATGAAATCTTATTTACATGTCCCGTTCATCATTTGTCTTAAGACGCTGAGTCTTGCAGAGACTTATGTTATAAGACAATAGTATGAATTCCTTTAATAATCTCGTACATTGAAACCTTTTCAGTTATTTGTCTATATAAGCACTCTTATTTAAAGCAATTAGCCTCTTAGATCTATCTCCATAGATCTATATCACAAGGATATAGGCCTAATTAGTTAAGAATCTCATTGAGAAGCTTTCCTTAACCAAGGCTTGACATTCTGTAGGGTAAAGACGTCATTTCTAATGAATAATATATCATTAACATACATATTCAGAAAGATAATTGCGCTCCCACTAACCTTTATGTATACACAAGGTTTATCTTCAATTCAATGAATGTAATTCATTAATTATTTCATCAAAACAAACATCGTGACTCTGATAAGCTTACTATAATCCATAAATGGATCCTTTAAGCTTGCATACCTTTCTCGAATTCTCAAAATAATAAAAAAAACTCTTAAGTTGTATCATACACATCTTTAAGGAGCATAAAGCAATGTTATTTTTGACATTCGTTTTTCATATCTTATAGTTAGACTATGAAGTAATGACAATATAATTCTAGAACTTGAGCTTAGCTACCAGTGAAAATTTTATCACAATCAACACCTTGATTTAGATTAGAATTTTTGATAAGCCGTGCTTTTAGGTATGCATCTTTTCTTTTTCATGTCACTTTAACTCATTTACATCCAATGGTCATACCATTTTCAGGTAAATAATTCAAGTTCCAAACTTGGTTAACATACATGAATTAAAATTCAAAGTTAATAACACTTAGTTTCTTTGTTCAATCTAGACGAGCAATGTCTCTTAATAAGTAGTGATTCATTCTGATCCAATGTATCAAAAATATATCACAACTATCAATAATAAGAAATTTCAAATTTCTTTGGCCAATTTCTAATTATTCCAGATTTTCAAGAGATATATGTTACTTGTGTATACTTAACTAGTTCAAGATTTTGTTGATCTTCCTAAAGAGGTTCAGTTCTCATTTATGACACTTGAACATTTCAAGATTTACTTTATTCCTAGTAGTGTCTTTAAAATAAAAACTTTACTTAGAAATACATCATTTTTTAGCAACAAACAATTTTTTCTCAATTGTATAAAATAATATCATAGTGTTCAACCTCAATTAGACACAAAAGATCTAGGCATCAAATTTTATGTGACTTAACTTCTTACGCAAGTCTCGCCGCCTCAAATCTCAAAAAAGACAAACTAGGTCTTTTTATTCCATATCATATATGGAGTTTTATCAACCACTTTAACGAAATAAGGTTTAGTGCAAGTGCCTTGGTTTCTAAAGTATAGCCTCAATAGGACATCTTCAGAAGGTATGTGTGACACATCATAAATCTAATTATATCCTATATATTTCGATTTCTCATCTTAAAACATCATTTCTTAAATGACGTTCCTATTGGAGTTAATTGCAAGACAATCTCACAATTTCAAAGATGGTCATTTATACTTTTGGCTCAAATATTA
This sequence comes from Stephania cephalantha, assembly GCA_039657325.1. Lineage (NCBI taxonomy): Eukaryota > Viridiplantae > Streptophyta > Magnoliopsida > Ranunculales > Menispermaceae > Stephania > Stephania cephalantha. Next base: position 6,238,163 of record CM077573.1, on the reverse strand, counting down.
TTCACCTTGATCTCATTAAAGTATGTTAATATTTTGCCAAGTGATTTTGTTTTTCTTATACTCATTTTGAAATGTTCGTAACAATTCAAAATTATGTCTTCCTAATAGGATTTGTAATTCATTATAAAATGAACAATTTCATTCTTTTAATAACAAAATATGTCCTTTAAGGATTTTCTTTAGAACTAGGCAAAAGTTTAGGCTCACAACTAAGATTTCTATGTCCGACACAAATACCTTTTGTAGCTTTTACCTTCCCTTTATCTTTCTTTATTAAATTCCTTTATGTTACGAACCATCAAATATATATCTAAGGCCCCTTTTTATTATTATGTCTTACAATTTTAAACATCACATGGTACTGTAAACAGTGTTCTCCATGTCTTTCAAATTATGTAGTTTAAAACTATTTTGATGAATTATAGATCAAATCTACTGCCAACTTTTGGCACATGAAGATTCAAGCCTTTTGAGATAATTAATATAGTTCTTTCATGTTCCAAACATAAAGACATATTAATAAGTTCTTAACCATTTTACAAGAATCTAAGAATTTTGCAATTTTATGCCCTTCCCGTGTGACTTACTGTTGGAACATTTCCTTCAGTGTCAATGTCATATCATTAGTTTTCACGGCCCGAATCTTTCCTAAAGTCTGGTTTTATATTTGCTAACATGACATATAATCCTTGTACTAATAGATGGTAGTTTAAAGGAATCATTAATCTAAGACATACATCCTTATTTTATGGTTGACAACATTTATCAATTTTCTAATTAAAACAGGGAAATTAGTCTTAGAAATTATTTTATCCTTATCAAGGATTGATGGCTGTTACTTTGGACACCTAGAAGATTATGCAAAATAATTTATTAGCGAGTAATTAACTCCCACTAAATCAATAACCCTCGTAAATATTAGTTTATTGGTCTAAGATCCATATTTCACTTAATTTTAAGACAAGTGAGGCATGACACTCAAAATCAAGTTATTTAGGTAGGTAACCATTACCTATTGCATCATATGCAACTCTTAGGTTCTTTATGAGACTTAGACATCATATGTCACAACATGTTACGTCTCATCTATGCCTAAAGCCCAAAATTATTTTGATAGCTTTATTAAGTCAACCCAATTTAAAACATCCAAGTAACTGTTACCCAGCTTGCCTCACCAAGATAACACAATACACCCTGCGAAGGCAGACCCATATTGATGCGATCGAGGCTTTGACAAGTGTTTAAAATGGGCGGCATTAACTTAAAATTCTAATCGAGGGATTTTTATCAAGTTTTATGATCCATGTATTGTTTTTACAATGATTAATTCTAGCATCTATTTAATTATGGAATATCATATATACCTAATATGCATAGAATAAAGATCATTTATATAAAACAAGAATAAACATCTTCATATATCAACAAGGCATCATAAAACAAATCAAAGAAATTAAATACCTTAAAATTTTTCAAGTACATGAAAGATTATATTTTCATTAATCTCATTAATTAAATATATCTTAATATAATTTTTTATCAGACTCTATTTAATTAAAACCCCTTTTAATTAAATATTTTAACTAATATTAATAACAGTCCCACTAATTTAAATTGATATTAATTCAATTAAAACATCTTCCAATTAAATTAATTCAATCCAAATAATGAACAATAACCCCATTTAATTAATGATAATTAATCAATTAAAACTTCTTTCAATTAATATATATAACTCAATTAATATATATAGAGTTATAATCCTATTAAACTTGGAATGGATAGCCAAGATGGTTAAAGCACCACAATGAGTTCGAGTATTAGGGATTGAATCCCTCTTTTTTATAAAATCTCTTTGTGTTTTACTAAAACTATAAGTAATTTGTACTCCCATTACAAACAATATAAGCCTTTATTTTGTAATCCCATTACAAACAATATAAGCCTTTATTTTGTAATCCTATTACAAATAATACAAGCTTGGCTTGCTAGTTCAGGTGGTTAAAGTCTTCAACTAGAAGAGGGGAGGTCAGGGATCGAATCCCTCTCTCATCAAAAAGTCCTTTTATTTTATTTTGTAATCCTATTACAAATAGATTTTCCTTTAAATATAATTTTGTAATCTTGTTACAGGTTGAATTGCTAGGGATCGAATCCCATTTTAGCCAAAATCTCTTTATATTTTTATTAATATCATGGCTTTCATATCCCATACAGCCACCAACATATTAAATTACACATATCTATGTACACAAATAGTGAGATCTTATCCACCAAATTTGATGCGCACCCGTTTTGTGCATGTATGTTCGTGACGGTGCGACTACATCAACAACACTATGCTGATACTTTCACACTTTTGCATATAGATTAATTTTATTAAATGCAATGATGCAAACATATATAAAATATCATGATTGACTTATATATCATGTATATAAAAAAATAAGGGCACATTAAAATTTAATTAAATCATGCCTACTATCTCTGATACCACTGTTAGGTTTCAGGGATCATGCGCAGCAGAAGTTTTCGAAACCTTTTTCGAACATCCCTGAACCAAGATCTTATTGATTCCATTAAATTGACGTGCTAATAAAAAAATCATACCTTAGCAAGAATAACTCCATGTCTGCCTTGTTTCGTGTTGATCGATTCCTTTAAAACGCTGTCAGAGGTGAACGTCCTCTATCAGAAATCCACACACGAACGGACGATCACAATCCGGAGTGCTAGCCCCAAAAATCCTAGGACAAAAATTCTCACAAAGATTTTCTAGGAAAAATCTCTCCCGGGAATTCCCTACAACAACTGTGACCCTAATGTCTTATTTATAGTACAATAGGTCGAGTTGTAAAAGAACTCCATATCCTAGTCACACTCCAAATAGAGTCCTAGATAAACTCTAACTCTAAAAAGGATAGAGTCATATATAATCTATAATTACTAATCCAATAAGAGTTGTAATTTATCTAAAACTCAAATAAGAATTAAAGTCATACTATAATTCCAATTAGAGTCCTACTCAAAATAGGATTTACTAAGAGACAAAATTTCTAGTCACGCTAGAAATGTATGAGAATCTTGGATCCTAGTCAAACTAGGACATTTAATGAGAATCATCAAAATAAATTTTATCAAATAAATAAAATTCATTAACCTAGACAATATTAAATCGCGCAAATCCGTTCTTTATGTGCGACCCAATAGGTTCATACAACGTTGGCAGTGAACCAAAACTATTTTGGTATACAAGTCATAAGCGGTCTCTAGCAAGGCATTATGACTACCCAAGTAGCATGAAGATCAATAAATCGATAAAACCTAATAGACAGTGTATATCATATCCCTTTATCACGCGATATCTTTTAATTGAACATAAGACATGGAATGTCACCCTTATAGTTGAACATAAGACATGGAATGACATTGATACAATCAATTCACTTGACATGGCCATTTATCAGTCTAACATATCGCGGGGTTTAATATATATCTCTCTATAAAAGAGAGGGACAAATTCCATCTTGATCACACAACATCCACACAATAGTCAAACAATGACCAATCACAATCTTTATAATCATCATGTTATAGACAACATTTGATTGTATCAAATCATTGTGCTCTTAATGTTGGAGTCTTTGGTGATCTCAAGTCAAATGACTAAATGATATAACTCTTATGAGAATCACTTATGACATTGACCATGTAGTGTTCTCATAGCGGGTCGGTCCAGCTTCTGTTCTCAACAGATACCCATTATCTTGATCCGTATTCATATACGCATAATCATCACATGATTATCAATCAAGACTCATACTAGTCTTAATTTATTATTGTTCCCAAAATAATAACTGACTAGGGACATTTAGAATAATACAATAACTATCCATGGATACAATCCAAAAACAAAACATGCATATACTTATAATAATTAAACAACGTTTACAAAATTGGCATAGGGTACATACCCCAACAATATAGTCGGCCTTGTCATTTACCTACGTGTTGGGCAGAGGTTGGAGATACAATTTTATTGGGAACATACCCCAACAGTATAATCGGTCTATGCTTCATAAAACAGAGACTCACTTCACTCCAAGAATTGATTGGAATGAATTTGATCTTTGGGAAAACTTATCTTTCGACAAGCAACTAATTTATATACTTTATCGTAAGATTCAGAGGCTAAGCCTTTGGTTAAGGTGAAATGATAATTTCATGGAGATGGGGAACTAACCTGGGAGCGGTAATCCTATATGAAGAGCAGTTTTCATTTCTCTTTGAAACTATTGATAATTTTACATTTACTTTAATTTTGAGGATAAAACTGCTTTAAATTGAGGAAATTGTAACGATCTGTTACCTTAAGCTGGTGATTAGTGTTAATCTAAATCCTAATGAACTCGAGTTAGGCTCGTGATTAAGTCTAGCTTACCTCGATTAGCATGTGTGTGCGTTTTAATGAAGGTCTGTATTTGTTTGGATTGTTAATGAATTTTATAGGTTATAGTATAATATACAACTTATATGCAGGCCTATAATAAAAAAAATACTTAATAAACAATAAATTGTCAGTACACCAAGTGCGACGAGGGGGTTGTAGAATGAATGTGCACACCCGAGAATACTCGTAGGCATGTCCAGTGAATTTATTGGCGAGAAAATACACGATATATATATCGAAAACTAAAAGTTGGTTTGAATTATATGGATTGTTTGATCAACCTCGAGATGAGCATAAGTGTTGATGGAATTAAAATGTATGGTACTTTAAGTTCGATTTGACAGTAGGTGATGGAATCTCCGTGAATTATGTTGTTTGTTGATTGAAAATGGTTTACTACCTCACTAGAGGTCCTCCCTAATGAATGATGGGAATGTTAGATGTTGTTTTGATTATTTGTGGATGGGACAGTGGCTGTTACCTTGTATACTGTCGAGATAGTACAAGGTGGAACGCGCTTCACCTAGCAGAGGAGCACGCACCCTTCATCAATTGGGACGAACCCAGTTGATGTAGCGCACCCCACCCAGAGAGAGAGCGCGCTCCTGCCCCAGAAAACAATAAATATGTTGTATTTTGATTGAAATTCTTGAAGGACTTAGGAACTAAACTAGGGGTTCTAAATATAGGGTATTAGACCTATATTGATCGCAAATGATTTGTGATAGGTGTTGGATCCCTGAGAAAGCTAATTTGGAACGAAAACCTAAACCGAGGTAAGTATAGATTCGCTTATTTATCGATGTTGTATGGCTATCCTAGTGTATATAGTTCATGTAGTTTATGGACTGAATGAGAGACTATGTACACTGTGATGGTTTTAATAAATGAAAAATGGTGTTTACTGTGATTCACGAGAGTAAATTCTTGAGACTGAGACCAGGTTATATAAGAGATGGGTTACCTTCTAGGCCTATATGTAACTCCCTACTCAGTTAAATATGTTGCGTGGATTACATACTCATTAGAGGGTTTCGTATAGAACCATTGGGCATTAATGGATCTGCTAGACAGCACATCGGCTAATGTGTTGGTCTAGCAATCGCATTAATGGAATCAATAGGTAATCGACCCTAATTTTATAAATAAATTGGGAATAACAGTGTAATAGTCATTGACAGTTGATTTGCATCTATTATTTATTGATTTATATGTTTTTCATTTTCTTGTTAGTTAATATTGGTGTATATTGTTACTGCATAATGTTCTTGATTATTATATGGAATGTTGATGGCTTTGTGAATCCTTACTTACTGAGCATGTTGGAGCGCTCACCCCAAATCTAATATTTCAAGTTCGCAACCTAGCGCTTCGGCGAAGGTCAAAGAGAAGATTTAGGAGTCTTACAATCTTTTTTACGATTTAATAAGCCTTCTTTTACATATATACACTGTTTGATATATTTTGTTGTAGATAAACAGGGTTCGAGCTTTATAAATGTAGTTTTGGATTTTGATAAACTCTATATTTCTATACATTGTTTAAATATCGAAAAGTTTTTAATTTTCCGCTGCGAATACTTTGAATTGTTTATTCGATAATAATATACAGGTTGAGTTTATCATGTACTAATAGAGAGGCTATTGGCTCTAGTTAAGTTTGGCTGGGTTACCGGTGCTTAATTAGGGGTTTCAGGCCGAGTATCACCCTAATCGGGGTAAGTGACGTTACATATAATATCACTTCCGCCAATTGGTTTTGCTTTGTGAAGCATATGTTGCATTTTAAAATGACCATGGTCGCAATGATAAAATTTTGGACGTGGAAAATAGGAAAGGATCTGGTAAAGGTCGTATTAATAGTTTCACCAAAAGTGGAATAAAAGTGGTGCACCATATGAAATATAAAGAGCAAAATTATTAACAAATGAGCATGCTCAAAATTGTTACAAGCAGTGTCACATATGAAAGGTCATTAGGCCATATTAATTATATATTGCCATATATGCCCAAATATTTTGATGACATTTACCATGCCAATCAAAGGCAAAATTATGAATTTTATGGCTCATTAAAATTGACACATTGAGATGTGTTCAAATCACGAGTTAAATAAAATAGATGAATTTATGTCTTATTTATTGTGCTACATACATGCATGCTATAATATAAAAGAGACTATTTCTCGAATTTGAACTTAGCGGGGGCTAACGTTCATATAATATCCTGTACAACAACTATATGTTTAATGCCTTGTCCAGAAGTAATTTATTCATAATAATAGATAATTTCTCTATATGACTATGATTTAATCTGAGAATAAAATCTTAGGCTTCAAATCTTAGGATATATAAGGCAGATTAAAACGAATGTCGTCATAAATCAGATGATCTAATGACATTCAAAATGTGGAATGATCTTGATCATTCAAAATCATCAATAATGCAAAAATATAACAAATTCGCATAGACATTCTTTATGGAACCGCATTTTTTTCAGCTGATGATCATCTCCTGGCAAATCAATAGGTGACTTATATTGATTTAAATCTCCATTAATCATATTATAAGATGTCTTGGGCCCCTAGCTGATAGGGAATATATTCATAGCAATTTTTATTGACTATTACTTTGATATAGAAATTTTCCCACCATTAAGGGGAGATATATAAAGTCAATTCAAAATGAATGGTGTGAAATTGTTTGAAACACATTAAATTTGTTGTATTATGATCCATGTATAAATTAATATGAACTTGAAGTTCAAAGGATCACTCATTAGCAATAAGTTACGAATCAATTACTTAATGCTACCACCAATATAAAAGAGTGAAAAAATCATATGTTCCAGCATTAAAGGTTCATATAGGAAATGATGTCCCTGTGCAATAAAATGCATACACCAAGAAAACTCTTAAGGCATAAAAGAGTAGATATTACATTTTTAATTAAGTTACTTGTAAGATGTAGCTATTCACCTACTCGAAGAAATTGAAATGATGTTATATACACTTTTGTCATCCTCGAGTTAATCATAAGTGGCATGAGTTTGTTTTAATCAAAAGGACAAAACCAAGTTTTACAAAGATTTGTTGGAAAACAATATAATACGTCTCACCCATATGATCATCAGGGGGAAAATCAAAAGGAGTTATTGATTAGTGCATTGCACTCTTTTTCCCTTAGCTATGGTTTTATTTCACTTGGTTTTCCATGCAAGGTTTCTGATGAGGCGATCCTAACAATATTAATACTCCATTATCAAGTTGATTAGTGTATTGTACTATTTTCCCTTAGCTATGACTTTATCTCACTGGGTTTTCCTAACATGGTTTTTAATGAGACGGTCCTATCAATATCATACTCCGTATCAAGATTGATGAGAATGATGTACTTTTTTTCCTTTGCTAGATTTTTTTCCCACTGAGTTATTTTCTAGTAGAGGTTTCAACAAGGCATACATATATATTCTCTTAGCAAGTGTCATCCAAGGGGAGTGTTGTAAATGTAATTAGATATGGATGACTCTTCCTATTCAACTCTTTATATTTCACCCACTTTACATAACACCCACTTACTTCATGTAAGTTATTATTACAATTATATATGGAAATGTAACATGTGCCCTTTGGTCTTACAAAGGGCTTATATAAAGGGGTCACACCCAAGTAATGAGATACACCATGTTGGAATGAAAGTTCTCATATTTCTCTCCCAAATCTTCTCTTGTTCTATTTTCTAGTTATTTGTTTACTTTCTTAGCTTACTTGCTAGTTATTTTACAATATTTTATTATTTATTTTGACCATCGATAGTTATAATTATATATTTATTAAAAAGTGAACCACTTATTAGGTCAGTCATGAATTCGCTCTCCTCTCTCGTCAACTCCTTGTTCGTGACCCTCATATATCTCGATTGGTTCTTCCTCTCGAAACCACTCCCTCAAGTTTTCTCCCTCACGGTCTCTCTCTCATGTGATAGTGATGGAGCAGTGAAAATTGGTTATTGGATTGAGGTGAGTTTTGTTTGAGTTTTTATTGATTAAATTAATAGATTTAATTGGTTGTTGAGATTCAGTTATAAGAGTGGGGGAAATGGATGGCAAAGGTTGCAGCAGAACTATTGGGGGTGTTACTATTGGTGATGTATTTAATCTTGGAGACTGATTTGAGTAATTTAGGAATCAGATTCAAGAGATTTGGTTTGAGTTTTGTATCCAATCTATGTGTTCACAATTTCGGTAAATATGTAATTGTCATGAATTTGATAAATATATAGTTTTTAATCTATATTTTTGGTGTGAATTAATTTTGTTACATCATATTAGAATGGTTTTTTAATCTATAGTTTTTAATCTATATTTTTGGTGTGAATTAAGTTTTCAAAAATCGTTCCTTATTTTTGAACTTATGTAGTCTAGTTTTCGAGTGATATGGGAGTATGATTTTGACCAATCAAATAAGGTCAGGTTCTCAATGGATTTTAATGGTTATATGCCAAATTTGGTCCATGAGAATCAACTTGAGATTTTCAAAAGGTTTTATTTGTCAATTGGCGTCGAATTGGTTGCATTTTTGTAAAAAAAATAATTAATTATGCAGTTTTCGTTTTTGGCTATTTTGAAATGTGATTTTGAGCAACCAAACAAACATTTTTCGGTGAGATTCTTAGTGGGTTTTGATCCTTGTATATCAATTATGATGTATGAGAATAAGATTTTGATTCGGAAGAGATTCGCTAGTATTTTGAATGCCTAAATGGAAACCCAAAACTTGGGACTTCACTGCCCTTTTATTAACTATTTAGAGTATGAAAGTTAAGGCTATGATTGAGACATCAAATGAAGTTTGAATGACTTGCAAATTAATGGCTTTTAATCTTGAAATAACCTACTTTGATTATTAACAAAGCTTATAGCTGACGGAATTCGTTTGGTCAATGAAAAACATGGAAAAAGGTGTCAAAAGAGTTATTGGATTTATTAAAAGATTTGAACTCGGTTGGGAGTTGGAAAATAGATTTTAAATCCCATTACGACTTAGAAATGATTTGTAAATATAAGGATTAAGTTTTAACTCTAAAATGTAAAATTTATGATTTAATAGGACATATGGAAGTACGTGAAAGCCAAGGAAAGCACGAGTGAGGCTTCCCTATCAATTTCAAGTTGATTGGTTGTAAGTAAACCCAATAATGGTCTTTGCTCCTTATGGAATTTATCTTTGTACCTATATTTATGTTTAGTCTACATTGCATTTCGCATCATTCTTGGTCATGCATTCATGTCATTCTGGACAATTGCTTGTTAGTGATGTGGCTTACTTGTGGGACTCGGGGCTAGGTTTTTTTACCAGATAGACTAGAACACGGAAGACCCAAGGCACATAAGTTTTTTGGAGAGCATGCATTGGACTTTTATTACTATTTTAAGTTCATTTTTGGGTCCGCCAACCTATTTATGAACCTTGAATAGTAATAAAAGGGTTTCACTTTGTTCTATAATTTCTTGTTATTTGGAAATGCAATTACATGTCCCTAAGTATTTGGACTAACATTTGTAGGAGTGTAGAGCAGTGTAGGAGTTTACTTACTTGAAACTTTCGAGTTGTTTTTTGTGATGTCAAGTTCTTTGTAAGGACTAGAAAGAAAAAACAAGACTCGAAGAACCTTGGTGAATGTTTTCATGTTTTAAAGTTGAATTCTCGTTGTAATTATGTTAGATATATTATTGTTTTGGGTTCCAAGGTGAGCATAGGTCGTAAAATACTCTCAAATAGGTTATGTGAGTCTCTTAAATTAGTTTGAAGTAAGTTGAGAGGTTTTTTTATTCGATTGCAATTTGTAAAGTTGTAAAAAAGGTATCAGAGACTTTAAGTTAATTAAAATGATTTAAATTGATATATATTGTGAACTGCGGGGAGTTGTGAGTCCTTATAAGCTTTTCCTCATTCTGATGTCTATTAGGTGAATTTTTTGCCAGACCACTTTTAAGGAAGATGCTGCCAAAACTTTTACAAAGTATGGATAATACTCCATATGATTCCTAATTTGCTCCAAGTAAGAAGATATAAGTTTAGTTTTCGAGTGTTATTAAGGATTAAAATGAAAAGTATTTTGAGGTGCAAAGTTGATTATGTAGTTTAGGTGCCTACTTAGGGTAATTAGGCTAAGTCAGTACTTAGTGAGACAGGCCCTGACATGTTACTACAAGAAGACTTATTTATTCCAACATAAAATAATGTTGTTAATATCGACGTTGTTAAAATTTTAGAATTTTTCAATTCAAGTTTATTAAAATACCTTTTATTACAAATATTACATGTAATAACTTGTCAATTTAATTATAAAATTCTTCTTTATAGTATCATATAATTATTTAAGTTATGAAAAGTATAATATATTAGACTTATTATTTACACAAATTATTTAAATTTTAACAATATAGCATTTAATTTAATAAAATAATACAGCCTTTGACAACTTACACTAAGTATCTATAATAAAAGACAAATTTTCTTTTATAATTTTTTCTTACCATTTAATATGTCGAGTTAGCTCACTATTTACCTTATCTAATATATCAAAGAACTTTATGAGGATTTTTCATTTCTGGTTGGATTTTAAACTTAAATCAATTATCACACTTCAGAAAGTATGATGGTGTTAAGTTTTTAATTTGAAGAATTCCATTAATGCTACAATTATTGTTTTATTTTTTTCTTGACAAACACTTATGCAATAAATTATCGTACACGCATTTCTTTTTTAATGTAAGTATGCGTATTGGTGGTTGTTCTTGGATGATCCGAGTCATAATTAATTTGAACAATGTTTATTGAACTTAATTAAAGGTCCAATTTAGTTAATAGTCACAAATTAAAGAATGCTCATTGAACTTGATGATATAATTAAATCAAGTCACAACTTGACTAATGCATATATAGCACAAGTATTTAACTTAATTGAGAATCATACTCAAGCTACAACTTGGTCTGCGACTTCCCTTATAAACTTTATTCGACCTACTATCTTATACAAACATTTATAAAAGCTTATTGGTTTTGGTATTTCATGAAAAAATATATTGGTATTGGTATTAATTAATGCACATGTAATAGAGTAAATGATAGTTCCCTTTCAATGATAGAGAAGATAGGAAAAGGATAATGCAATTTTTGTAATTCATTTGCCATGTTGTTGTATTCTCCATTTGTTCTCATTGTTTCTTAGATCTGAACTCCTTATTTCTTATATATATTGTTAGATTTAAAGCTTTTTCAAAAGATATAGAGGCAAATGGTGTAGAAATGGTGGAATGAGGTGAGATCGGGTGATGATGAAGATGAAATATATTCTTAAGTTTTACGAGGTGTTTAGCTAAGTGTTTACCTATATCATCAAATCTTTGCCTACAATGGGAAAATGGTGAAAAATGAAAATTCTTGATCAATGGAGGAACAATATCATCATTTTTTATGTTTCTAATGAAGATTATTAGTGCAATATACATACAGGAAGTAACGATGACACCGGCAACAATGGCCTTTACGGAAATGAGATACATCGATCACGTTAGTTGCTTTTATTGTTGCTTTTAGTAGTTAACATGCCACAAAGCCAAGCCCAAGTTAGTTGGGACGATCAGGTTCATAACACATGTTTAGAATTTCATCTTAAAACCTTGATTGCAAAATTTCTTAATAATGAATATAGAGGCAACCTCTAGAAACAATGCGGACCTACCCTAGGGCAAAAAAAAAATTAGATTTAAGTGGGCAAGAAATTGCAATAGCCCGGCCCAAGAACTCATCTCAAGCTTAGGTCAAAACCCACAACCAAAATGTAAAACAATCTTGCAAATATACGGCACACATTTTTTTTCAAAAAAGCAATTGAAAAAAAAGAAATGTGCTACTTTTATGCACGCGTATCTCTAAGTAAATCCAACAAACCTCACAGCCAAGGTTTAAAAAATTGACAAACTTCACCGAACTTCAGGCGAAGTTTATCGATGTGTAGGTCAGAGAAGCGAAATTGGAAGAAAGTATGAAAAATGCAAAACTTCAGTGCAACTTCGATCGAAGTTCGACAGTTTCAGTCGAAGTGATGAAACATGAAAAAAATGCAATGTTTTGGCGAAGTTAGGGCAAATTTGAGTAAAATGTCGAAGTTGCCCCTACAGGGAATCAAAAAAAGCTAGAAAGTGGAAATGTACCTTTTGAGCTGTAAGTCTGTGACGTTTTCGTTCGAAGTTGCTCAGAACTTTAAATGAGGAATAGAGGAAATGGACAGTCTGGACGTCTGGTTGAGCCGTGAGTTTGTGGCTCTCACATCTTCATTCACTCCAGTCAGTCTCTAACTTCTTCTCTTCTTCTAAAAAGGTTAAAAACCCCATGTGAAGACTAAAGAGGCAAGAAGTGAAACTAGGGTTTTTTTTTTTAATTTTGAGAGTAGGCTCACTAGAGAAAGAAAATGAGAGAACACACAACGAAGAAGAAAAAAAGAGATGAGAGAGCTAACTAATAGAGAGATCAACGAAAAAAAGAAGATACAAGACTGTCACAGGAGAGAGGGCTCAGACAGAGAGATCGACAAAGAAGAGGAGAGACAAAGAAGAATATTTGAAAAAGAGACAAGAGAGAGCTATGAGAGAGAGCAACAACGAAAAAGGAAAAGAGGCGAGAGGTGTCTCGTACACTGAAAAAGGGCAGCAACGAAGCAGTAGGGCAGTAAAGAAGAAGAAGGATCTGAAGAAGGAGAGGAGCAGCAAAGAACTGAAGAGGCGAGATTTGTGATTTGTGAAGGCCTTTGTAAAGTAAGTTGATTTTTTTGGTTACACACCGCACTGCACTGTGGGCCTTTGTGAAGGTCTTTGGCCCTTTGTGACTCATTGTGGGCCTTTGTGAAGGCCTTTGTGACTCATTGTCTATACTCTATACTACACAAGTATGCACACTAGACTAAATTTAAAGCGTATTGGATTGTGGATTTTGTTATTTTGATTCGTGTTTATAAATCTAAGTGGTTAATCAAGTTTGAGAATTTTAAAAATGCTTTAGTTGAAACTCTGTGTGTGTGTGTGTGTGTGTGTGTGTGTGTGTGTGTATGTGTTTGTGTTTTTTTTTTTGAATGATTTGTTTTTTATAAATTGGTCAAAAGATTAGTCTTTCATTTATAATTTTGTTTAATGAACTTTGATTTATTATAATTATACTTTTGTGATTCTTGTCTATGTATTATCAAACTTAAGATTTTTTTCTTTCATTTTATTTATTTTTTAAATAAAAAGTATGGACTTGTCACTTGTGACATTTTTTGTATAAATTGGTCTAAGAATTAGTGACATTTTTTTTAGTTATAGACTTATAGTAGACTTGTAGTCACATAAAGTACTTAAGTCCATGGACTTAAGAAATTTCTTTTTTTTTTTATGTTAAATTGTTAAGTTACTTATTTTTATCACCTCATCTTAGGTTAAAAAAAATGTATGAACATGATCTTGTATAAATATAGTTTCAAAAATAATGTTTGAAAATGTTTAATATTTATCTATCATCTCTATTAGAATGGCAGCATCTCCAAGAAATCTAGATTTAGCATAGAATTACGCAGAGATGGTTGATGGAAGTTAACAAAAAACTCGGTGCAAGTCTCGTGGACATGTAAATCAATCGGGAGGAATATCGCGTATCAAACAACATCTTGGGGGTGGTAACAAAAATGTCAAAAAATGTTCTAATTGCCCACCAGCTTTAAGAGAAGAGATGCAAATTCTTATATATGGGAAATTAGAGGAGCGGGCAGAAAAAGAAAGAAGGCATCGAGCATTTATGGAAGCATTGATGAAACCACCTAGACAGTTTGAGGATGATGGAGATGAAGATGAGGATATTGAATATCCTCCGGATTGTACAACGGACTTTGAAAGAGCACAACATAGATTGGCTGTGAGAAACTCAAAGGTGGATCGATGGGAAACAGAACAACAATATCAGTTTTATATGATGAGACAAGCTCGCGGTTCATCAAATGAAGCAGGGGGTAGCTCACGAGGCGTATCAGGCTCCAATGCTAGAGGCAGCTCTCATGGTCAGGGTCCATCAATTTTCAATCGTGCTGGAAGTGTACGTGTTTCAACAACTTCTAATATAGGGGGCAGCTCGCACAATCAACACATTGGTGTGATGCGTTCAACGAGTACACGGGCACCAGGCCCCAACTTTAGATATTGGCATGCTCAGAAAACCAAATTCTACTTAAAAGAGGTTGAAGGAAACATGGTCAAGCGGGAGTATAAAGAAAAATTTGAATTAGGTCATTTCAAAGTTTTTCTATTATGGCAACATCCCAACAAATGTTGCTAATAATAATCCATATTATCAATCAGCTATAGATGAGATAGCAAAGTTCGTCCCTGGATTCGAAGGACCTTCAGGATACGAGCTCATGCATGGTCTTTTTGAGGAAGAATATAATGAGCTGCCAAGTTATATTGATTCATTGAAAAGAAATTGGTCATATTATGGTGTGCCTATCATGTGTGATGGTTGGACAGGGCCAACACGGATGTCGATCATAAATTTCATGATATATTGTGATGGAAGGACGATTTCTCATATGTCGATCAATGTCTCAGATAAAAGAAAAGATACAAGATTTATTTATAAGTTGATGAAGATCGTCGTGAAGGAAGTCGAGAAAGAGAATATTGTCCTAATTGTTATTGACAACGAATCTGCATTTAAGAAAGCTGGAGAAAAAATGATGACAAAATATAATTTGTTTTGGACACCATGTGCTGCACATTGTATTGATTAGATGTTGAAAGATATAGGGATGCATAGAACTGTGCAAGTAGTTATGGAACAAGCTTGTCGAATCACAAACTATATCTACAATCATCATTGGGTTTTGGCATTAATGAGAGAATAATATGGTGGTGATATTATTCAGACTGTATTGACTCGATTTGCCACAAATTACATTGCTTTGACAAGCTTACTGGAGAAAAACAAGGCTTAAAAGAAATGTTTCATTCAAGAGAGTCGACAAATTATGAACATAATAGAACCGCCTAAGCAAGAAAAATCGAGGATTTGGTGACTAGTTCAAAGTTTTGGGATGATGCCATGCATATTGCACAGTTGATTGAGCCTATAACTAAAGTGTTGAGACTAGTAGATGGAGATAAGAAGCCTACGTGGGGTCATTATACGAAGCTGTCAAGTTGATGAGAAAAGCAATCAAAGTAGCTTCTCTATCGTACAAATGAATTCTGAAGATTGTTGATGAAACATGGACTAATCAACTTTGTCTTCCGCTTTATGAAGCTGGTAATTTCTAATGATTAGTTCCTTATTATTAGATTTAAAATATGACAATTGTAATACACTTGAATGATATTTTTTTTGTGCAACATTCTTTTTAAACCCGATGTACCAATATAAACACGAAGTAGCTATGAATCCACAGTTACAAAAAGCGTTGAATAAAGTAATCAATACTTTAATACCCGGTGGACAACAACAATCAGCTACTTTAAATGAAGTAAGTTATATGATATCTTAAATTGGTTGTGTTAACTGACAATTCTACTCAATACAATTAAATAACATTACACTTCGAATACAGCTTAAGTTTTTTCGTGACGCAATAGGATCATTTGGCTCATCAGCAGCTCAAAATGGTTGAAAATCACACATCCGGGTAAATTAAGTACTATATTTCTTATCTCATGTTTTTTTAACTTTATAACCATTTATTTATTATATTTTATAATATTTTGCAGCTGTATCGTGGAATTTATATGGGAGCTCAGCTCCTAATCTAAAAACCATTGCAGTTAAGATCTTATCACAAACTACTTCTTCTTCTAGATGTGAGTGAAACTGGAGTACGTTTTGGTTAATTCACACAAAAAAAGCGCAACTAGTTAGGTCATGAAAGGCATTGAAAGCTTGTATTTGTACATTATAATATGAGGCTTTGTGTTAAGAATGTCAGATCTGATGTGGAGTTAACCAAACTAAGTGACCTAATTGATCTAACTAATATCTTCTTAGAAGAAGGAGATGAAAATCCTTTGTATAAGTGGGTCAAGGAAGCAGGTCAACCTTTGATGAATGAGCCAAGGGGTAGACCAAATACATCCATAGCATAAAAAACGGATGTTAATGTGGATACATTCATGGAAGATCATGATGTAGTGAATGCCAGAGGTTTATCAATCACTTCAATCAGTGAGAGTGATGATGATTTTGCAACATAAAACAAACCAACCTCATTGTGATACAATGACGAGACAGAACCTGGTGATGATGATGGTAGTGGCGGCGACGATGATAATGCCGGTGGTATCAAAGACAATAGTGATGGTTGCGACGATGATCACGACAATAATGATGGTAGAGGTGGAACAACCTATCATCAAGGACAAGACTACTCTCCAAGCCAAAGACAAATGAGTCCATTTTTTTTGTGGAGAACCGATTTGTTAATATTACTCAAGATTCGAATCATGGTTCACGTAATTCAGATTGGAACCCAAGGACGGCGAAAAAATATACACATAAAAAATGTGGATATGCATACACTTTGGAGAGCCTTGATGTTGATTCTTTGATAAGTGGGATTGGTGAAATGAGCTTTGGAAGCAGTGACTCTCATAGGAATGCATTTCTTGCATCAACTTATCATGGTGAAAACGTCCCAGATTATTCATATAATTATGTGCGACCAACTAGATGAGAAATGCCAATGGAACACGGAAGTGGTGGGATTGGTAACAGATTTTTGGAAGGAGTGAGTCGAGTGACTCCCATGCGAATTCATTTAGTGCAGCACGTTATCATGGTGCCAGTGGAAGCGCCCCCATTATTCATATAATAATGTGCAACCAACTGGATGGGAAATGCCAATGGGACAAAGCTGCGGTGAGAATTTTATTTCAAGTGATCATTCGATGCGCTTATCTTCATGTTACACAAACCTTGAGAGGCTGAATAATTTAGAGCGTGCAGTCTACCCCAGACCCGGACCACTAATGAATATTGACAATGAAGCATATGAGAAATTCATCATTGATTACAAGTCTTTCTTTTACACTATGATGACTTGGAATCAATATTGTAATTACATTCAAAGTCAATACTTCAGCAAAAACTCAAGCAACGATGGCGACGAGGAAGTCACTCTATGTAGTGTTGAAAAGAGATGTAACTGTTGTCTTTTATGTACTTGATGGTGGATACTCATTGTCTAAGTATTTTAAGGATAAAAGAGATCATTCGAACTTTCCTTTTCACTTATGCTTCACTTATTTATAAATACTTAACTATGTCAAACTCTTTTTTGCCTTGGATTGTGCATTTTGATGTATGTGCAGTAATTTTAGTGCTTGATGAAGAGTTGAAAACTGTGAATGATTTTTTATATTATATTTTTTGTGGACATATATTTGTATTTTTCTTAGTATTTGTATGATTAAAACAAATGTTGAGTTTGTTAACATTTATCCATGATCTTGATTTATATAGAATGGAAAGTCGCAACCAACTGGATCATGCTTGGAAGTATGGGATTAAGATTAATGGAGGTCTACAAAAATCTAGCTGCATATTTTGTAGACATGTAATCCACTCTGGAGGAATATCAAGTTTGAAAAAATATCTTGCGGGTGGTTTTAAAAATATCAAAAAATGTTCTAACTGTCAACAATTTGTAAGAGAAGAAATGCAAATGCTTGTACATGGAATATTAGTGGATCTCGCAGAATCATCAATGCAACTACCTAGACAAGAAGATGGAAACGATGGTGACGAGGAATGACGTTGAACTCGAGGAACGACGACGATTAGGGCAATGAGGAAGGGCATCGTTGTATGTGGTGTTGAACAATGATGTAACTCTTATGTACTTCATTTCACTTCTGCAGCTCTGCTTCACTTGTTTATTAGTACCTCATTATGTCAAATTCATTGCCTAAACATTTCCACCTGCTACACAAAAATAAAATAAAATTTGAAAATCAACTTCTTTTACATCCAAATAGTAAAAAATGTCATAATTTATCATAAAAATAAATATAAAAAAAATATATTAATGTCACGCGTGCTGCAAATTGTATGTTTATTACAAAATAACTATTTTAAACAATTGTATTGTGATTTTTATGCATTCATGTTGTATGATTAAGTATATGTTTATCATCTCTATGAAGAAACTTAAGTTTTCTAGCATTTAAAGTGAACTTCCGTGCACCGTCGAATTTTCGTCAAACTTCCATTGTCGAAGTTAACTTCCTCAAATTAATTCCGAATTTTAAGTTAGCAAAGTTGTAGGTGAAGTCAAAGTTTCGAACCTTGCTCGCAGCGACAATATTTATCATGTCTTGTCAATGTTTTTAATGCCATTTTACAACTATAATCTCATTTTTTGACGTTATTGTGGTATCAAAACTCAAAACTTACACTGGCAGGCCAAACTAAAAAAAAATAGTTTTAAGTGGACCAGAATGTGGTGGCTCCAAACTCCAAGGCCACCATGGGACCCACCATGTCGCATCCCACGTCACCCTACCCTGCCACGTCATGGCCCACTTACCTTTGACGCACCGCGACCTAACTGGTTGCTTATACTTTTTCAACTAACACTAGTTTAGCTAATTAATCTTTATATAAATATTAATGATTTAATTAGCCAGTTAATCAAGTTATCAAGTTGTATTACGATTTTACAGCGGAAGTCTTTAGATGAGTAAGTTAAGCAATATTTAACAATCCTAAGTAGTGGAAAGCCCAGCGAAAAAGATACCATGTATATATCAAGGCGAGATAAGTATAGCAAAAGATCCAAATACATGTATTCAGTGTTCTACAGTTCCCAAATCCCAACGAAAACATAAATATATACATACTGATATCAAACACGAGCTGGTGTCCTAATCTCAGAGGTAGTCGCCCAATACCTCCGTGCCCTTACCATTGCTCATCGTAGGATCTGCACTCGGTAACCCAACACATACATTAACAAGACCAGTGAGTAAGATCCCAAGAGAAGCCCACACAATATTCAAGAAATAAAACTGGTAAACTACGGGACATGCGAATATAACACCTGACAACAATAAGTCATATTCCCATGAACGTAGGCAGCATGTGACAAACAAAAATAGTAGCGATGAATAAACAGCACATAGCAACTAAACATGCTCCGAAATAAAGCATTAATAAGTAAACAACCGTATAATCACAAGAAAACCCTGACCTAAACCAGCTAGTAATCGATAAAACAGGACACGGTCCATGTATATACTTACAAGCTTACAGTGACTAAACCCTTACTATGGTTAACAGATGAACCCCTCCAAGTGCTATTTCAGGTCAAAGGAATATCTTACATCCTTTCCGACAGTCGTAGATATATTCTACAGTCATCTACAAAAACACTAAAACAAGTAACATGTTCAAGCGATTTAGTCACAACCAATATATACGCAAACCGAAATAGGAGTGAAACCCAATTTGTGTCCACTAGCAATCACACATATAATCCGATATCGATAAAACAAATCATGAATTCTGTGAGGCATTCTAATGGGTTTACACACCTCAATCCGCGCTCCGACTTCCCCAAACTCTTGAATTCAACCCGACTAGCTCTTCGACAATCGAGCTATGGTCCTCAAAGTCCCTAAAGTCCCTCAAGTCCAATTATCCATATTTAGTATGTTTATAGGTGTTTCGGTATGTACTAAGTCAAGAATTTCAAAAACAGCCCTTCAAATTCAATTTTTCATCTGTCATTAGCACACTGATAGATCTATCTAACGAGCTAGGTGGAGTTAGCGCTAGGGGATCTGTCTAGCATGCTACTGTTCATCATTTTAAAAAATAGTTAAGTGCTCATACTAGTTAGTGCACTAACCAGTCTAGTTAACATGCTAACTGCGTTCTGTAACAGAATTCTCAACTCGAGAATTATGTCACCAACTCCTCAATTAGCTAAGCCACTCCATGGTGACTCCAAAACATCATTAACATCAACAGAATAATATTAATTAGAACAAAATCATCAAATTCATACTTTCAATAGTTTTTCCTAATTTTCACTAAAACCCACTCTCCATCAAAATCAGTTTATAAACTCAAAAATAGTAATTATACTTGTATTTCATCACAAATTCATAAAAAACCAGTGACCTAATCCTATATTTTGAATTTTCAATCAAAACATCAAATTTTAGCTGAATTGCTAGCGTAGTAATGTTACCTAGTTGATTTACCTTTAATCTCAATCAATTCTCACCAACACCTTGATAATCTTTTCCTCTCCAGCAAGCTCTTTTCTTCTCCAGCAAGTTAAAGATAAAAATGGTTTGATTTGCATGTGTTCACAAGTTAACTTATTTATTAATGTGAGATTGATTTCTAGCCATTGATCTTTATGTACACACGTATCTCGAAGCTCATTTAATGGTCCACACCTTGACACATTTCCTACTTACTCTCCAATAATTCCCTCCTAGTGACACCAATTTGCCACTTCATTGGTTCCGAGATGTTCCAATATGTATCTCTATATCAATCTTGTGGTTTCCAATTTGATTTAATCAACTATAAGCCTTTATTTATTTGATCTAATTACTTAGCTTAGGCCCATTCTAATACATATGATTGGTGTTATCATAACTCCATGGACACATTAGTAGTCCCACAAATCCCTGGATTACCCGGCACTTGGTGCCCCGCGCCTCGACATATACCTCGAGGTAACTCCCCGTCACACCAACTCGCGCGATAGCAACATACACATATGTGGTGCAATAAAAATAATAATGATTTTAAACACCACATATACACAACCATCATCCAAAAATAACATATTTCTTGGTTCTCATGTCAGCCCCCTCGTCATTAAGACTATTGACTGGCCTAAATTACCTTAATCCCTTGATAATCTAGTCAACTTAATTCCTTCTTTCAACTTTGACCTCAAAATAATAATTATTTTGATCCTTTTCAAGCCTCAAAACTAAATTTTTATCCTCAATTAAACTCAATTCATGATTCGTTCAATATGAGCAAATTAAAAGATCATATCCATATTTAATAAAAGTTTCGGCAACACATCCCCTCAAAGTGGCATGTCGAAAAACTAACCTAATAGACAACATAATTTAAGAAAGGCCTAGAAGGACTCACAACCCCCACAATTCATAATATATATCAAATTCAAATTTATGAATTAACTTAGAGTCTCCAATAGCTTAATCACAGCTTCACAATCTTAAATAGACCAAAATTGAATCATAAATCTCTCAACGCATTTTAAACTAACTAAGGAGACTCTCATAACCATTCAAATAAACTTTGCGTCCTACACTCACCCCAAGAATCCCAAAACAATATATATAAACAATTTACAATAAGAATTTAGTTTAACTTTTGAAAACATTTACCACAATCTTCGAGTTTTGTCCATGATTCCCTTATCTTCATATAGAATCTGACATCATCAAAAACAACTCGAAGATTTCAGGCAAGTAAATTCTTATATTAATCTGTACTTCTACAATCGTTAGTCTGCTACATGGAGACATGTAATTGCATTTCCAAATAATCAATAAAATATATGCGTCAACATGACGTGCAATCCACTCTATCGCTGTCTCCTAACTATAATCAGATGTCGATTTCAAAAATAGTACAAATACATATTAAGAGATCATGAAATGTAGAGATAACTTGTCGGCGTTAGACTCCGCAAGTCTCACTAGACGGTGTAGAGGCAGGATTGAAACCAAGTTTCAAGCAAACTAGACTCCGAAACAAACTTATCCCCCTCACTCCCTCTATTTATGTATGACCAACAATGATAAAATGCAATGCATACTATGATACAATTACAGGTGCAAATATATTCAATCAATAGTAAAGATCATTGTAGGGTTTATTTATCACCAACCAACTTTGAAAGAAATTTTCAAGGTTCCGGGAACATCAGATCACCTTGAAGATGGTTCCAATAGCTTCCATGCATACCCAATTATATTATGGGTTAAGTTTCAAGTGAAACTAAATCATGAAACCCAATGAAAACCTCAGCCAAAGTACGCTTGAGAACAGTTTCCAAAAACATTTATTTATATAACTGTTTCAATTGGCTTTCAACTAGCCAACTTGAGGTAACTTTTTAACCTTGAAAACCTCAATATTTCTCATGATGACCTAAAGGCACTTGTAGTACACATGTCATACTTTCGATAAACACTAAGAACACTCAAATCGGATCACTGATAGAGAATTTATGAATTTTCCAATATGACCTGTCAACTGGAGAAACTTTATTTTATTTTGAACTAAAAAACCTTTTCAAATCAATATTTTTGCAATTAAATCTTCAAAACTCGACAACAAACACTACGAAGCACTCAATTTCAATATCAAAATATTCCCACAGACCGTGGAGTCAAATTGAATCAAATCCATTAATTCATTCATCCAGAACCCCAATCTAAATCAATATCAACTCTAAAAACATATCCAAAATAGTTATTAACTTGAATCACATTAGTTCAATTCATTAAAACCCTAATCCACACCAATGAGATTTATTTCAAATTGGTGCAAATCAATCTAAAACATCAATTCCCAATGATTTTTACCACTTTCCATCAAAACCTCGCAAAAGAAATTGAGAAATCGTGAGAATTCAAATTGAATTGAGGAAAATGCCCATCATTGAGTATTTACCAAATTGCGGGCTGAATACCTCGTTGTCATACTTGGCAAAACTTGCTCTGATTTAGACCTAATCTCAATAGCGACCACCACCAACTGATATGAAACTCAAGGCAAAGTCTTGTACCAACTTTGTTCTCACATTACATTACACTAATCACGACTTGCAAGCAAATCGAGACGAAACCATCACATGAGGATTAACACTTGGTTAATTAGTTTTCGAACGACTAATAATTTATTCACTCGTGCCCTTCAGACATGTTGTTGTAACCTCGAGTATGAAAAAATAAGGATACACCTCAACACAACCTGACTTCACGACGAAATACCATATAATACACCAAATAAACATTCATCATACAAAAATATATTTTAACTTATAATTTCAAGTCTGAAATACGTGGGTCCCACCTCAGATACTTAAATCCCAAATTAAATCTGAAAATGCGTAATTGGCCGTTTAATCAAGTTTATAAAATTCTCGGGTGTCACATCTCGTTTCTGAGTCAACCGAGTTATTCACGTAACGCCCGAATTACAACCGTTAATCTCCGATATTAACGTTAATCCTAGTTTAATTAATTTGGGTCGTTACAATTCTTCCTTACTAGGAGAAATTTTATCCTTGAAATTTAGATCTCGAGTAAACTCTGGTGCATCTAACCTATCCCCGTGTGACCGCGCCTCACACCTTGATAGTATCATTTTACGGTCCCTTGAACACCCCACTTCTCGTACCCACCACAAGGGACTTAGTGTTGCACTAAGACATAGGCGTGTGCTGCCGAGATGATCATAATCCGTCACGCTCTCCAACACCTCTGCAACCTACTCTCAGCTATATTCTGCTCTCCAACACCTCTGCAACCTACTCTCAGCTATATTCCATACCCAATTTTCCTTAACCCAGTTACCTAACACCAGGTAAACGTAAATCTCTCTTATCATATATCACAACATAATAGTCCTAATCAACCATGACACAACATGAAAATCCCATGCCATACCACAACCTACCCTAGTCCGCCACAATTCATGCCATGCCACGACCAATCATAGTCTATCATAAACTACCATCACACCACCATGCGTGCATGAACATTAACTGTAATTATTCAAAATTTAAACTCGCATACCTTGAACATGTTTCTGTGACGTTTCCCGGCCTGGCTCAGTCACCACATGCATCGGCTCTCGAGTCTGCACTAGTGTCATTACTGCTAGAGTCGCCAATCTCTATAAACAGTCTCTCCTTACATGACCCTCTTGCCCACATCGCCAGTATGTGATCCTCCATCCTATACCTACCCGCTAACTCCCTAACCGCTGGCCCTGATCTGTCCCTGCGGTAGTGCTAGTAGTGCAGGTAAAGCTCTGGTTGCTCGATCATCATCTTTATGGCCTCAACCGTACCATTTATTTTCTTTTTCATCCTGATCTCTTTGTCTCTTCTGCCCAGAAGTTTGTCCAGTGTGTTTCTCCAACTTGGTAACTGAACGCTTGTCGCCCCTCTACATCAAATGTATCTCATAGGTAAGCGCTCTATCATACATCTCCTGTAGTGTCTAAGCTCCAGAATAAACAATGGCTCTGGCTATGTCCTAAATCAAACCTCAGAATAAGTAATATATCAGTAGCCTCTTAGTGCCTATAATGTTTGTGGCAAACTGTATCAAGTACCGGTATCTATCCATGTACGGTAACACCGATCGGTTGCCCTGTCTCAGAGCTAGAAACTCATCTCCCAGCCTCAGTCAAATCTTAATCAGAATGAGTTGATTGTAGAAGACCTGTCGAAACTCGTTCCATGTGGTCAAATATGGATGCATGTTTATATAAGTAGTCCACCGCACGGCAGCATCACCTCTCAACATATGCCCCGATATCCTGGCCTGTATGCTCTTCTGAATCTGCAATAACTTGTGTAGCCTCTTATATGCAATCAGCCATTTCTCTGCTACCTCCGGGTCTCCGCCTCCATGAAAATATATGGGATCGAGTTTGATGAACTCCCTCATCAACTTGACCTCTTTTTTCATCGAAGTCTCAAACATGTATGTATGTACCGACATAGCAGTCGATGTCTCAGTTTGTGCTACCGTCGGTGCAACAACCATTGTTGGAGTCTCCTATACCACTACATGCGTTGGTACAGCCTGAATTGTCGATGGAATCTACATCCGAGCAACTGTTATCATAGTCGTGCTCTGTACCCGAGCAGTGGAGAGTGATGCAGTCGCTGCCATCTATGCACGCATCATATCCATCAATAGCTCAAATTGCCTATCGTGAACTGCTAATCGCGCACCTACTGTTGAATCCACACCTTTATCTCTAGTCAGATCACTCGTCTGACCAACATCTGTTGTAGGTAGAGTTGACTGGTCCACCATTGTGATTTGCATCAAAAAGCGTGCACCGAATCACCTTCCGTATACATGTATATAATATATGCAATAAAAAACATAGCACGTATAAAAACCTAATCACTACCCATCTCAAGTTTGCTTCTCAACTAGGATTCTAAGTTACGATCTTCGGGTTTCCACATCTAAAGTTTGTTTGTTTAAGTTTTATTCTCTTTTCATAAATTATTTTTGATGCTCCATCGAACCTCACTCTGATACCAAACTATGAATACCTAAACTCCGAGGCTGCTGTGGGACCCACCATGTCATATCCTATGTCACCTTGCCCTGTCAAGTCATAGCTCACTTACCTTTGACGCCCCGCGACCTAACTGGTTGCTTATACTTTTTCCAACTAATACTAGTTTAGCTAATTAGTTTGTATATAAGCATTAATGATTTAATTAGCCAGTTAATCAATTTATCAAGTTATATTACAATTTTACAGCACAAGTCTTTAAATTAGTAAGTTAAGCAATATTTAACAATCCTAAGTAGTGGAAAACCCAATAAAATGATACCATAAATATATCAAGGCGAGATAAGCACAACAAAAATCCATATACATGTATTCAGTGTTCTACAGTCCTTAAAACCTAACGAAAACATAAATATATACATACTAATATCAAACGCGAGCTGACATCCTAATCTCAGAGGTAGTCGCCCAATACCTCATTGCCTTTGCCCTTGCTCGTCGAAGGATCTACACTCGATCACCCAACAAATGCAGTGACGTGTCAAGTGAGTAAAATCCCAAGATAAGTCCACACAATATTCATGAAATAAAACTGTGTAACGACCAATATTTTAATTCTTTAATTAATCGCTAATCATGAGTCGTTACACATTAATGGTCTAAGACGCAATTGAGAGTTGCGGTTAGTCGACGTGCTAAAAAAAGAAAATCGTGTTTTGATGTACCTATTATGGGATGTACAAAAAAGTTAATTTGATTTGAATAAGAGGCTATAGTCCAATTTTTAATCAAATTATAAGTAAAGGGGGAATTTGGTAATTCACAAATAATAATAATAACAACGGAATGAAATAGGGTTTTCACCCTATTTCATCCGCACAACACAGGGAGGGGGCCCCACCCTCTTCGTGTCCTCTTCGAGTGCGCGTCAGGACGGACGACGTTGTCCTGACAAGTCGTAGACGACAGCGAAGAGTAGCGGCACTGAGGAAGATGCAACGCAGGTGGTGGCGCGGCTCAGAGGAGCTGTTGGAGCTGATGCCACCTGAGCAGCGAGGACGAGCGAGCGCGGTGAGGCTCTTGCTCACTAGTAGTGGCTCGCGGTGACGGCGGGTGCAGACGACTCTAATGAACCAGTAGCAGCGGTGGTGGACGACGCGACTCCGATGACCTTTGACGCGACAGTCGTTGATTATAAGTAAGGAAGAAAGAAATGAAGATATAAGAGAAAGGGAAGAAAGATTGAACAAGAAGTATTACTCAAGAGCTTGAAATCATGGAGAAGACATAGATTTAAACTAATTTGGAATTGAAACTCTATTAAAAAGTTTGGGTAAGATCTAACTCTCTTTAAAGTTTAAATTAAGATCCAAATCATGAATCAAGAGTCGTTATTAGTTAGATTTATTTTAAGATAGCATTGAATGAGTTTGTTGTTGTTTGTTGTTGTTGAAGTTGTTTTTCTAAATTAATAATCAATCTAGTTGGTGTGTAGAACATCCACACCAAATATTTGATAAAATGACTCAAATAAGGTTTATGTGTTCTTTTTCGAGTTTTGAGCATGGTTTGATGGATTTGAACTAATATGCATTTGAACTTACAAGAATTGTGTCTCAAATTGAGTTTTTATTAAACTTCATTAATATTATCAAGATTTGGCATTGCATTCTTGCAAATAAATTCTATCCTACAGATTTTAGTAACCAAGAATTGCATTATTTGAGACGTCAATTGGAGAATTATAAGGTTGATGTACATCACCATAAATATTTTCAGAATTTGTCATCAATTTCTGAATTGTTGGAGATGTTAATACGGACAAATAAGTCACATCACTACAACTTGGTTGATAGATTGATTTGTTTTGTTTTGACTTTTCTTGTATCTACAGCATCATCAGAGTGAGCATTTTCAGCTATGAAGCATATTAAAACTGATTTACGAAGTATAATGGAGGAAGATTTCTTGGCAGATACTATGGTCATTTATATTGAACGAGAATTCGCTGAAAATATCAATGTAGATGCAGTAATTGATGAGTTTTAATCTATAAAGAATAGGAGGACACAAATTAAATAGGTTCTTTTCTTCACATTTTGATACTTACATAATTTATTATTTAATATTATTTTTTATTCTTTACAAAATATTATATGATTTTATATTCAGTTCTCCATTGTTTATGTTTGCAGGTATTACACTTTTCAATGATCGTGACATATTTGTAACAAGTTGACATCAACTTTTAACTCTCGAAATTTAAGATACTTCAATTGAACTCATCAATTAGTAATTTTATTATTTTTATTTGATTTATTATGATTGTTCTTGTTCAAATGTGCTTTTAAATTTATTTGCTTAGTATTTTATGGTTATGAGATGAACAATGTTAATTTGATATTTGTAAACCACCAAAAAAAGACTTAATGTATGTAATGGATGTGTATGTATATTAATGTGGTCTAATTTACTTAAAAATATAAAAAATGAACGTTTAATTATAGCCCTGGGTTATACAAATTCATAGGTTCGCCCCTATCTAGAGGAGAATAAGGTATGAAATTGCATCAACATGTACAACAAGTGTTCTGGGCATGGCAGGCTGGTATTCTTAGCCTATATATGTTTGTTCATAAGAAGTAGCACAATTTGAAACAAGTACTTGAGAAATATGTTGATAGAGTTCGGATTTATAATTTTTCATGTTACTAAAATCAGTGTATTTTTTTTCTTGTATGACTCACATATCCCCTGTTTTCCTGGTGTACGCACCAATTCATTGTCATATAAGGAAGTGTATTAATGGTATACATTCATCACTAATTAAAAATAGTTGAACATCAAGTCATTAATTTAAAAAAAAAAAAACTTAACAAGTCAATTCAACAAGTTTTCTTTGAAGATCTATGTGATGTGGCTCTATGTAGCATTTTGTATTGTTTTTAGTGACCCTTATAGAAGTAGGGTTGCAAGCAGGGCAGAGCAAGGCGATTGAAATTACCGTCCTTATCCTCGCGGGGCACAGGGCAGAGATTTATCCTCACAATCCGTTGTAACATCCGAGAATTTTATAAACTTAATTAGGTGACTAATTAAGTATTTTCAAATTTAATTTGGCATTTAGGTATCCGAGGTGGGACCCATGTGTTACGGATTAGAGATCATAAATTTTAATATTATTTTTGTGTGTTCTGTGCCTATTTGATGTATTATACACTATTTCGAATCGAAATATGGTTAAATGAAGTGTATACACGGTGTTCGTGAGTTCTGGAGTGCGTTGGAGAGTATTCTTCAATTTTAAAATTTCAAGGTTTTGTCTCGAGATACGTGCCGACACGAGTTTCATTGAAGTTTAAATGTCGACCCGAGCAACTGTTTCGACTTTCACAAAAAAATATTTACAAGCAAGTTTGAAAATTCAAGTTTTGCACTTTAAATAGACTAAATGAGCAGACGTAGGCCCCACGCCTTGATTAACGTGCGAGACCAGTTGTTTGGAACTTTTGGAGCGCTTTGGTAAATTCTCCTACTTTTGGCGGAATTGGGAAATTTCTCGGGGATTTATTTGGACGTAAATTGAAAAGAAAATTATGAAATTAGATAAAATAATGAATAAATTGGTGGACGCCTAGTGACACACGGGGGTGACCCGCATAGGATGTACAATAGTGTTCACGTCCAAGATTGGTCGTAGGTGCGTGTGGCGAATTTATAGCCGCAAAAATACATAGGTGTATATTTATTTATATATAGTATAGTTTATATATATATATAAATATAAATAAATGGGTCTTATAGTTTGATTAAAAAATTAAAGTATACATTGCATTTGCCTCGAGATACGTGTAGCATGATCAGCAAGGAACTAAATAATAGACGAGTTGGGGGCTGTTGGTGAGTTGTATACACGCCTCATTTTGCGTGTAAGCCGGGATCAGAGGTAGTGTGAAATGAGACAATGCTTGTGCAAGACCTTGTTTCGAGTTTTTTGTTGGTTGATAGCGGTTGAGGTTGAAATTGGGTTCAAATTGGTACAAGTTTGGCTAAGTATAGCAACAGAATTGGTTCATAAAGGTTCCGTATGACATGGATAAAGTTAAGATTTTTGGAGTTTTAATGTGACAAAAACCAGTGTTAAAGACATTTCATGAAGATGGATTGTTTTGTCAAAAATTTGGTCCAATTTGGTGAAAATCATATCGTAAACGGGCCCCTGAAGTCAAAACACATCAAAATAGGAATTTATGTAACTAATAAAAAAAAGGAAATTAAGCTACTGACAAGCAGCTGAGAGTTTATATATAAATAAAGAAAAAAAGGAAAAAAATCAATCGATTCATTTTATACATTTCAAAAGAATGTTCTGTTCGAACGTTCCCTAAACACTTCCGCCGATTCCTTCGCTCATGAAGCTCCTTCCATCCAATTTTTGCTCAATTTCTTTCCACAAAACTATAGAGCATCGCGATGCGATCAATTTGAGCTAAATTTCCACGGTGGAAACAAAGTGTTTGGCCCGCAATTTGGAAAAATCTCAAAGCGGAGCATTTTTTCTCAATTCAATTTGAATTCTCGTGATTTTTTTAATTTCTTTTCGCAGGGTTTTGATAGAAATTGGTATGAATTGTTGTTAATTGGTATATTGGATTGATTTCCGCCAATTTGAGATAAATTTCACCGACGTGGGTTAAGGTTTTGATGAGGTGAACTAATACAATTCAGTTGATAACTATTTTGGAGATGTTTTAATTGTTGATGTTGATTTATATTGGGTTTCAGGATGAATTGATTATATATTTTGATACAATTTGACTCCACGGACAGTTGAAATATTTTGGTGATGGTATCATGTGCTTTCGTGGTGTTTGTTGCCGAGTTTTGAGGATTTAATTACGAAAATATTGATTTGGAATATTCATAACTTCTCCGTTAGTGATCTGATTTGTATGTTCTTGGATTCTATGGAAAGTAGGATATGAGTACTACAAGTTCCTTTTTATGTCATCATGACAAATATTGAGGTTTTCAAGGTTAAAAAGTTGCCCCAAATTGGCTAGTCGAAAGCTAGTTGAAACATTTATGTAAATCAATATATTTGGAAACTATTCTCATGCATAGTTTGATTGTTGTTTTCATTAGGTTTCGTGATATGGTTTCACTCGAAGCTTGACCCACAATATAATTGGGTATGCAGGGAAGCTATTGGAACCATTTTCAAGGTGATCCGACGCTCTAGGAACACCAAAAATTAAGCTTGAAGCTGTTGTTTGTAAGGTTAAGTAAGTCTAATGGTAACCTTTACATTATATGAGTATTTCTCGAATATAATTGCATTCACGGTTTATCGCTGCAAATTTATTGATCATGCATTCACGGACACGAGATAAAGGAGGCCTTTGGGGTTCCCATTGTGTTCGTTGGCTATATGTGTGGTAGGATGAACATCGTGGTGCTCTGCAACTGAAGTCACTAATCATTGTTGAAACTTGTTTCGGATAAGTTGTTTTTGTGATGCTATCAAGGATCATACTCCATGGAGAGTCAAGGACGTGGCTTCTCAAGGGACTTCCTCTCAAACTCATGAATCTTTGTTACTGTTTACCCACCACTTTTGGAAAGACTTTTTTTTATTGTGGTTGGTCAACAAAAATGGGATGGATTGCATACTTGTATATTTATGATTCCTTGCGATATTATTGTTCGTTTAAATTCTTGGAATACAATGCATTTGATTATTACAAGTGTACTGGATAGTATGGGATTTACTTATCTGACATTATCGAATTTTTATAATTGGATAATGACAGGTTCTAGCGGTGACAAGGGAAAGGGAAAGATTTTCGATTGGATGTGACTGGCTTAATTCTTTTCTCTATATTTATTGATTTTTGAATATATCATATTGTATAACTGGTTTTATAGGCTCGAATGTGATTAGGATCTCCTTTGGAATGTTGCGGAGCTAAGGTAATGAGAGTTTAAGGATTTTGAAAATCTGAGATAGGTTAGAATGAATAAATAATTTTTGTTAATGCAATATATATTGTTATGGGCGGATTGTAAGTCCTTTGGCATTTCCACTAAAGCTGAGCAGGTTTTGTTGAAGATTTTTGAAAGCCAGGATTTTCGGTGTAGGCTTAAAATGGAGGAGATGCTGTCAAAATGTTTTTAAGGAATTTCAAGGATTATTTAATTCATGTAAACAAACTTTAAGGTTTAAGAATCAGTTTAGAATCCTTAATGGTTGATAATATTTTATGTTTAATGATCAAGATCTTATTCTTAATTGTTTATTGATGGAAAAGTTAAGGCTACTAGATTATCAAAGGAGTTAAGGTAATCTAGGCCGGTCAGATGCCCTAATTAGGTGGGGTATGACAATGTTGGTATTAGATCCTAAGTTTGGTAATTAAGAATAAACTTTAGTTGAGAAGCAAAGGGTGATTGAGCGCGATTAGTTGGGAAGTAACGTGATGGAATGGGGATAAAAGTTTAAAAACTATATTATTGTGTTATATTTGTGTTGTATGTATGTATTATTGCTAGATATGCGATAGAAAGTTTTTTTCCTTGTCCGTTCGATACTTAACCAGTAAGATAGGACAAGTAAGACTAGAAACGATTAATTAAAAGAGAGAATAAGCTTGTGAAACGAAACTGAGTGTCTTTGGATGTGAAATATACTTGTGAAGTCTGAATTCACAATGGTGTTGTATGTAATTCGGTGCTAATATAACTGATGAATATATCAGTTATTAAACTAATAGGAAATTGGATGAAAAAGAATTCTAAAGGATTCATGTACGTATGTATTGGACATTGATTTCTTGTAGATTGAAAGTATCAAACTATTATAATTTTAAACGCTCAGGAAAATGTTGAAATAAACTTAAATTAAGTCTCAAACGATTGAGAATCGTTTGGAAAACGTAATATGAAATTGGTGTGGGAAGCACAAGATATAAATTATCTTGAGTTTTAGAATAAGGTTAGTATCGGTTGCACGGTTAACTCGGGAAGAACTATTCTATAAAATATTGATTTAATCTATATCCAATTGAGAATTGATTTTGAAAAATGAGACATGTGGTTATCGAAAATGTAAAATGAAAATTGATTAGACAAATTGAATCTTGACGTAGAAATCACAATGAGATTGTGATTGGATCTATCAAGTATTCTACGCCGTTTTGTAAGAAAGAAAATACTTTGAAAAAAAAGTAGTGTCTCCTTTTCGAAGTGAAACGTCAAGTGAAAAAAATGGGATAGAACCATGGTTTAAAACAATCAATCGAATTTTGTATAGAAGTAATGAAAACTTTATTTATTTATTACTCAAGTTACTTATCTATAAGTGATGTTGAGTATATTGGTTCTATGAATCGAATAAAGTACTGATAAATGAGTGGAAATATACTAGTTAGAAGTAATCTTTGTTAACACTGAATTAGGTGTTATTATGAAACAAAGATCACTGAGATTTCTAATTTGAAAAATAAAAAATTGTAGTGATGAGATTAACGTGTTAGAAGTTAAAGTATTGGAGAAAGTAATCTAATCATAGCTTGGATTAGCTACAAAATAAAACACAAGTAGTTGTGTTTTAAAATTCAAAGTATCCAATAGTCACTTCTAATGAAATTAAGTAATGATGTTTATCACTACAACTTAAAATATAACAAATGAAGAGATAGACGTACTGATTGAGAATCAGTAAGTAATTTATATAAGACGTCAGTATGACCTCCTATATTGCGAGAATTTCTATTTGTAGAACTTAAAGGATTGAAGTAGCATCCTTTAAAAGTTTGAGTAGCCGTTAAGCGAATAGGAATTTGAAAATTCAAATTCTTCTATCTCTTCAGTTGAATAATAATGGAAAGGTGAATTTATCAAACGTTTTTTGATGAATAATAAGATACAAAGTTATCTTACACGGCCTCTTGAAAATTACCGAATTTCTTTTTAAGAAAAAAAATTGGGATATTTGATATTAATGGAAATAACGTAAGGCAATAAAAATAGTTTAACTGTTTAAGTCGCAAAGTTTCTCTGTTTAGAGTTAAGATTAGCTATGGAAGACTTTGATTCATTAAATGATAATAAGAAGTCGAATCATCCTTAGCTATATATTTCAAAAAATGAAGAGACATAAATTGCTTTTCTAAGTCAAAATTAAGGAGTTGTAAGTGGTATGGTTGTTAAGTGAAAGTCGTAGTAAGTTTGTAAAGGGGCTAAGAACAAGATCAATGTGAGAATAGCTAAGATTGACTAAACTGAATGGAATAGACTCAATGTATAAAATAAAATGAGATGTTGAGATGACTTGTGACTGCTGGAAGTGACACGGACGGACTCCTTTAGTCAACATAAGGCACTGGAGTAGTTGTGCATGACCAAAGGTCTAAGTAACTCCGTTTCATAATCACAATTCATTCACAGCGTAGAAGACTGGTGTGAGGCGCCTGTAACGGCCCGTTTTATTAACGTCGTTATTTATCTCGTAATTTCAGACATGGATGCCAACTCAGATCCACGTGACGCTGCGAGTAGGCTAGGACACAAGTCGACCTAGGTACACTAGTAAATTAAGTGTTATGTTGTTTAAATTGTGATGCACTTTATGGATTTACTTATAAATACATCGCATGTGTGTATATTGAATAGCGATATCGTGCGAGGTTGTATGACGGGTAGTTGCCTCGAAGTCCGTGTCAACGCTGGTATCGAGAGGCAAAATACGGGTACACTAGAGAAACTCGACAAATTCATGTAAACATGAATAGGAAATTAAATTGAAATGGGTAATGTAACCATAGGCTAATTAAGTTAAAATTCAAACAATAAGTTATGGCGCGCCTTGACATGCATGCCGAGACGCGAGGCATCGACTACCGGGTAGTTGAGGGTTAGTGAGATCGCAAAATTTTTCAATTTGGTGAATAAAAACACTAACCATATATGGATTATAATGGGCCTAAGCTAAGATAATTAAATAAAATAAATCAAGGCCGATAGTTTGGTTAATTAAATGGAAATCATAAGATTTTTCTCGAGATTTGTGTTGGCACATCTAGGAACTATGGGAGTGAAAAATTACTGTCACATGAGTTTGAGTTAGTGAGAGTTAGTGGGTTAAGTGGCTAGAGGTGAACCATTAGATGAATCTCGGGATACATAAATAAATGGAGATCAATGGCAAAGAATCAAGCTCACCTTAATATATAACATTAGTTAATCAAACAACATGCAAACCAAATCATTCATACATTTTGCTAAAGAAGAATAGGGAATTGTCGGAGAGGAGTAAATTATCAAGGTTTGTTAAAGGAATCCATAGGAGTTGGTGAGAAATTCTCAAGCTAGGTGGTACATCAACTAGGTACACATCTATTTATGTCAAATTTAAATCAGTTCTGATTTTTGGCTAATTTTAAAGGGTAGATGTTTGAATATTTGCAATTGGTTTATATATTTAGATTCTTCATTTGAAGCTGATAATCGAGCTATATTGAAGTTCTTAATTTGCTTTTGAAATCAAATAGATATGAATTTTTGAAGTTGCAAGACCAAAACTAGAGTTCTTCATGTTGTAATTTGGTCATAACTTGCTTATCCTGGATCCAAATTGACCCAAACTAGTGCCATTTGAAAGATTGCTCAAAGGAGAACAACTTTTCTTAGCAGGAAAGGTTGTAATTTAATTTATTTTATGTCCAAAAGTGCTCTATAATTAGGTGCTGGAATTCATAAGAAAAATTTTGAAACTAAACTTGTTAAATGCATAACTCCCTAACTACTTATCCACATGAGCAGATCTTTTAGTATGTTGTGTTTTGGTATGTTAGCTGCTTTATCACCAAAATCATATTTTTAGGAACCATAGATTTTGAGAAATAGATTTTCTAAATCTGCTCGGTCGGATTAGGTTCCAATTAGAACTATGTTTAGCAAAATTATGATATCTCTTTCGTTGTATATCGAGATTTTACAAACCAAACCTTTTAAGAAAGCTAAGATAGAGACCAACGATCTTTGTATTGGTGGAAAATTTTGAGATTCGGAACATTTCATGCCTAAACATGTGTTGTAACATAAGACTGAAATTGAGACTTAATTTAGTCTTTAGGGCTGATTTAGGAAAATTAATTTAAAACATATTCAACCAGTGTAAATACACAATAAACATACTTAATTGAAATTCAGGGACTCAGGAGATCGTAGCTTGGTGCCGGGGAGCTTTTCGAGTTGGATACAGGAGTCCAAGGAGGTCGAAAAGCGGTTTGAGGTTTGTAAAACCCAACTGAAAGACTAAGTATTTGATTATGCTTTAAGTTTCATTTCCATCATTTCTTGTTGTTTTGATTATTCCATTTCGTTACTTGGACGTGGGTTGAGGTTACTCCCGCGGATTTCCTGGTTGTTTATCATGATGCACTGGACTGTAGCACGTGTGACCCGCCCTCAGTGAATGGCAACCTGAGCTTGCCCTTGGTGCACGTGTCGGTGACTCAACGGATTTAGCCAGCGCCGCGAGGGACCAAGTGTCGGGCCAGTTGGGCGCGACCAATGGTGGGAACGGGTGACCCGAAACACATTCTAGTCTATATGAAGCGAGCACACAAATTTGTTAGCTTATCAGTTATCTATTCATGCGATGAGAATTTACAGTTGTCTGTCTTTACAGTTCTTATGTTTATTTGACAATATTTCTTGCATTTTCTTTACTTTATTATACGAATGCTCATAGGGGGTTCCTTGGGATTTTACTCACTGGACTCGTCATCTGTCTTTTTGTGATGATTGAGTGCAGATCCAAGTATCAGTCGGGGCAAGGGGATCCTAGGTGACTACATCTGATTACCCGGCGTCGAGGATCTAATAGTAGGTGCTTATTTGATATTTTGTATATTTTTGCTATTAGGAAACTGAGATGACACTGTACATGTATATATAGGCCGTTTATGGTGCTTTTGCTGATATACATAGTACTTTCCTGGGTTTTGCACACTAGGATTTGCTCTTATGAATCGTGTTTATTATACAAATTTACCTTATCTAATAGTATTAAGTAAGATTTTCGCTGATTTATTTAACTTGTAAGGTGAAAACCACTGGCATGATTCGACATTATAATAAACTACATATTATTGAACTAAGTGATTTTAAATACTTAAAGAAAATAAGTTAAGAAAATTACGGAAAATACACTATCTAAGTTGATTAAACACACGTGGATACGATTAATGAGATAAGAAGTTGACGGGTGGTACCGGACACGTGTAGTTGGGCCTCTGGGCAAGGAGTACATGGAGACAAGTCACCCAAGGCGACGGGGCCGCCACAGTTGGTATCAGAGAAAAGAGTTCTAGGAACTTGGGAATGTAAAATGAAAGAGCATAAAATTTAATAAATAAACTTTAGTTGTGGAAACCCAATGTTATTGCCTTAAAACTTTAGTTGGGAAGTGATGTGAGGTGGGTAGAGAAAGGGCTTATATACGTGTTATATTTCCCTTTTATATATATGATATATGTATATACACCGAGGCTTATCCGGAGCACGCTTCTCGATGCATATTATGGATGGACAGTCGACTGCGACTTATAAGGCTGGTCAAGCTAGTGATGCAGCTAGGGATTCCCCAGTTACAGCTAGTATGGAGGATCGACTCTTGGCTCAGGATACTCAGATGGATGAGGTATTACGCCTACGGGATCAGACTGCTGTGGTGACGGCACTTGCTACAGCGGTTGCCGCACCTAGAGAGCCTGTAGCGGTTACCGTACCTATAGGGACAGTCATCGTCCCGGTTGTTCCCCAGACACCCATTGAGAGGTAGCATCGGAGACATAGACAGATAGAGCTACCGCAGTTGTTGTTCCACTGGAGACGCCAACTCCAACGTCTCCACCCACGACTACGAATCAAATTACTACTACCACTACTACTGCTACTACATTGGGATTCGTCATGGCTCTAGAGGCGAAGATGTTGAGAGAGTTCCTGATGTTCCAGCCTAGTTTCTTTTATGGAGGTCGTAACCCCGAGGCGGCGGGGAAATGGATTGTCTCTCATCAGCGTTACCAAAAGCTGATAAGGAATGATGAGAGTGTTCAGGCACGACTGTCGTAAGCATGCTTAAGAGGCCATCTTGTAGTATGGTGGACCACATATCAGGATACCCATCCAGAGCCGACGACATGGGCTGAGTTCAATGAAATGTTCTATGATTAGTACATACCTATGGAGGTGAGATTTAAACTAAGGGAGGAGTTCTTGACCCTGAGACAGGGTAACCGGACTTTGATGCAGTATATGGAGAGATTTCGGTACTTACTTCAGTTCTCGATGGATGTCGTTGGGATGAAGCATTTGCAGATCTATTACTTCACCAGAGGAGTTGAGGATAGGATTGCTTCGGTAGTGGTATCATCTGAGGCACCCACTCTACAGGACATCTTTGATAAAGCGTTGGCATATGACACCAACCTGATGCAGCGAGATGGCAAATGTGTGACTGGGAATGTGGTGCAGACAGGCCAGAGTTCTCGGTCGGATCAGAGGCCGAAGAGACAGAGGGATCATCGGGATAGAGGTCAGAGGGATGACAGACTGGAGAGAGGCCTCAAGGATGATCACGAGGGAAGTCGGTTTCAGCATTATGAGAGACAGCCCGTGCGCGCCATTGCACCAGCATCGGTGGATTATCGTACGTCACAGCCACATATGGACCAATAGCGAGACCAGGGAGGACATGAAAGGGGTAGAAAGATCGGGGTTAGGGTCTGAGATCTGAAGATGGACAAGTCGGTAGGCGCCGCAGATGCCACACGTGTGGTCAAAGGGGACACTTGAGGATCCATTGCATGACACCACTGTCGCCACGTCGAGAGCCAGAGCAAGCCACAAAGAGCTCATGCGGTAGCACAACCGGATGGCGGGGCAACCAAACAGCTCGTCGAGGATACGTTGCGTATTTTCGGTAGACCTATGCATGTTATGTTTGATTCTTGTAGTACTTTATCATTTATTGTTAGGCGTATTATTGGAGAGTTAGGGTTAGATACATAGACACTAGACACACATCTTGTCCTCAGTATAGCCGCTGGGGACAAGATAAACCAGATATATAGGGACGTGATGATAGAGGTTGAGGGACATCAGTTACTAGCTGATCTTCAAGTATTAGAGTACTTCGAGTTTGACGCGCTTCTCTAGATGGATTGGTAGTCACCGTATCAGGCACTGATAGATTGTTATGGTAAGAGGATGGAGTTTCGTATTCTTGCGATACCAGAGTTCTCACTAGTTGGATCCACAACTGACTTACCAATCACTAGAGGCTCACTAGCTACAGTGTAGGAGATAGACGCATTTGCTGCGATAGTTGAGCCGGAGGTTAGGAAAGAGGTCAGGATTGAGGACATTCCGGTATTTAGAAATTTTGTTGACGTATTTTTAGATGACTTACCAGGATTGCCACCGCCATGGGCTGTTGAGTTTATCATTGAGTTGATACTACGGACACAGTCGATTGGCATGAACCCTATAGGATGTCACCATCGGAGCCGGAGGAGGTTAAACGACAGTTGAATGAGTTATTGGAGAAGGGTTTCATTCACCCTAGTATGTCACATTGGGAAGCTCCAGTGTTGTTTGTGAAGAATAAGGATGGTTCGATGAGGATGCACATAGACTATAGGAAGCTGAATTAGGAGATAGTTAGGAACCGTTACCCACTTCCTAGGATAGATGATATGTTCGATCGGTAGGCGGGTGTCAGATTCTTCTCGAAGATTGGCCTTCGCTCAGGTTATCATCAATTGAGGATTCGAGAGGAGGATATCCAGAATACCGCTTTCAGCACTAAGTACGGACTATTGGATTTCACAGTCATGCCGTTTCGGCTGACTAACGCCCTGATAATTTTCATGGATTTGATGCATAGAGTCTTGAGATCGTACTTGGGCAGATTAATCATAGTCTTCATTGACGACATCTTGATCAAAAGCAGGGCTCGTGAGGATCATGAGAGACATCTCAGGGTAGTTGTGACGACACTGAGAGAGCATAGATTGTACGCCAAGTTCAGTACGTGTGACTTCTGGTTAAGTGCGGTGAGATTTTTCAAGACACGTCGTCAGTAACTAGGGTATCTTTGTGGATTTAGAGAAGATTCGTGATATCATTGACTAGAGGACACCTGAGTTTGTTGCTGATATACGAAGTTTTCTCGGACTAGCAGGATACTACCGGTGATTTGTGCAGGATTTTTCTTCGATTGCAACGCCGATAACGAGACTGACCAAGAAGGATGTTAGGTTTGATTGGTCAAAGGAGTGTGAGCAGGCCTTCTATGAGCTGAAGATGAGGTTGACTTCCGCAGTAGTATTGACATTGCCGGAGCAGGGCAAGACTTTGACTGTTTATACGAATGCATCAGACATTGGTCTTGGATGCGTGTTGATGTCGGACAGTTGACCATTTGCCTATCTTTCCAAACGGTTGAGACCTCATGAGGGGAGTTATCCAGTGCACGACTTGGAGCTTGCAGCGGTCGTTTTTGTACTGAAGGCTTGGAAGCACTATCTCTACGGAGAGAGATTCATATTTTATACATATCACCAGATTTCTCGCTACACATTCACTCAGAGGGATCTGAATATGCACCAGAGGAGATGGTTTGAGCTGCTAAAGGACTACGACTTCGCTATTGAGTATCACCCTAGGAAAACGAACATCGTAGCGGAAGCATTGAGCGGGAGTCGGATTGATAGTCAAACTGTTCTGCGACTTATGACACATGAGCATGGCATGTTATAGGCGGCATCAGTTATGTGCATGACAGAGGTATCTACTACGGCTTAACAGCACATTTGTCGTCAGATAAGAGTTTCGACCGTATCGATTGAGAGGGTTGCTGAGTGTTAGAGGGCTGATGGGCTTTACGAGTGATTCAGTGGTCTGGCTCGAGATCCGTGCACTAATTGGGTAAAGGCCATAGATCGGTGTTTGAGACATCGGGGGAAGTTGTGGATAC
The DNA here is from genome assembly GCA_039657325.1 of Stephania cephalantha. NCBI lineage: Eukaryota > Viridiplantae > Streptophyta > Magnoliopsida > Ranunculales > Menispermaceae > Stephania > Stephania cephalantha. The sequence continues at coordinate 6,197,313 of CM077573.1, read as the reverse complement.
CTATGAATTAGAAGATACGGGAATAGATTTTGGAGGATGCACACCGGTCCCGCTATACAGTTCATCATGGTCGTACCAAGATGTATCATGATTTGAGGCGACTATTCTGGTGGCCAAGGATGAAGGTGGACGTAGGGGCATACGTTAGGAGTTGTCATATTTTCTAGCTGGTGAAAGTTGAGCACATGAGACTCGGTAGACTGTTACAGCCATTACCCATTCCATAGTGGAAATGGGATCATATCACCATGGATTTCATCAGTGAACTACCGCCGATATCTAAGCGTCATGATGCAGTTTGGGTTGTGATTGACAGACACACGAGACCAACTCACTTCATTCTGATTTATATGAAGTACACGTTCCCACAGCTGAGCATATTGTTTGAGTGGGAGATTATTAGATTGCATGAGGTGCTAGTTTCCATTGTATCGGAAAGAGATCCCAGGTTGACTTTTAGGCTTTGGGAAGCTATGCAAGAGTAGTTTGGCACCAGATTAAGTTTAGTACGGCTTACCATCCTCAAATCGATGGACAGCCAGAGCGACTGATACAGATTTTGGAGGATATGCTCAGAGCTTGTATATTGCAATTTGGGGGTTCGTGGGAGGACTATTTGCCTTTGTGTGAGTTTGCATACAATAACAGCTATCAGGCAAGCATTAGCATGCCACTATTTGAGGCACTGCATTGGAAGCCCTGTAGATCAGCTGCGTGTTGGGCGGAGCCAGAAGATACAGTGACATTTGGGCTTGAGATAGTTGTTGATCATACAGAGAGATCAGATAGATTCGGGTTACGAACCGCAAAAGATAGACGGAAGAAATATGTGGATCGGTATAACGATGGTCTGAGCTATAAGGAGGGCAACATAGTATACTTAAAGGTTTCCCCTTGGAAGGGTCAATATAGATTTGGTATTAAGGGGAAATTGGAGCCGAGATTCATTGGGCCATACAGGATTATGCAGCGAATGGGCAGTGTTGCATATCGCCTAGAGTTACCTGTTGAGTTAGCTAGAGTTCATCCGACATTTAATATTTCAATGTTGAGAATAGCTAGGACAGGGTCGAGACCGGCGATTGATTTGGGGCAGATTGAGGTTCAGCCTTATGTGACTTACGAGGAGAGGTTGATAGAGATCGTTAACCGCAGAGTTCAGATTCTCAGGAACAGGGAGCACTCTTAGGTCTTATTTCGTTGGCAGCCCCATGGGACAGAGGGACTCACCTGGGAGCTTGAGTCAACAATGAGAGAGCGATAACCTCAGCTATTTTCTGGTATGATGTGTAAGTTACAGTTGAATTTCAGGACGAAATTTTATTTAGTTTAGAAGAATTGTAACGGACGGTTTTATTAACGCTGTTATTTATCTCGTAATTTCAGACATGGACGCCAGCTCAGATCCACGTACGTCGACCTATGTACACTAGTAAATTGAATGTTATGTTGTTTAAATTTCAACGCACTTTATGGATTTACTTGTAAATACATCGCATGTTTGTATGTTGAATAGCGATATCATGCGAGGTTGTGTGACGGGTAGTTGCCTCGAAATGTGTGTCAACGCGGGTATCGAGAGGTGAAGTACGGGTACTCTATAGAAACTCTACAAATTCAAGTAAACATGACTAGGAAATTAAATTAAAATGGGTAATGTAACCATAGGCTAATTAAATTAAAACTCAAACAACAAGCTATAGCGCACCTTGAAATGCGTGCCGAGACGCGGGGCATCAAGTGTCGGGCAGTCGAGGGTTAGTGAGATCACAAAATTTGTCAATTTGGTGAATAAAAACACTAACCATATATGGAATATAATGGGCCTAAGCTAAGTTAATTAAATAAAATAAATCAAGGCCTATAGTTTGGTTAATTAAATGGAAATCATTCCTCAAGATACGTGTTGGCACATCTAAGAACTATGAGAGTAACTAATTACTGTCACATGAATTTGGGTTAGTGGGAGTGAGCTAAGTGCCTAGAGGTTAACCATTAGATGAATCTTGGGATACGTAAATACATGGAGATCAATGGCCAAGAATCAAGCTCACCTTAATATATAACATGTTGATCAAACAACATGCAAACCAAATCATTTATACATTTTACTGGAGAATAAGAAGGAATTGCTGGAGAAGAGTAAATCATCAAGGTTTGTTGAAGGAATCCTTGGGAATTTGTGAGAAATTATCAAGCTAGATGATACATAAACTAGGTACACATTTATTTATGTCAAATTGAAATCAATTTCTAGTTTTTGGCTAATTTCAGAGCGTAGATGTTTGAATATTTGCAATTGGTTTATATATTTATATTCCTTATTTGAAGCTGATAATCCAGCTACATTGAAGTTTTTAATTTGGTTTTGAAATCAAATAGATATGAATTTTTTAAGTTGCAAGACCAAAACTAAAAATTCATCATGTTGTATTAGGAATCAGCCTATGTAATTTGGTCATAACTTGCTCATTCTAGATCCAATTCGACCCTAGCTAGTAGCATTTGAAATATTACTCAAATGGGAACGATTTTGCTTTGCTGCAGAGGTTGTAATTCAATTGATTTCATGTCCAAAAGTGCTCTACAAGTAGGTGGTGGAATTCATAAGAAAAATTTTGAAACTAAATTTATTAAAGGCATAACTCCCTAACTACGTATCCAAATGAGCTGATGTTTTAGTATATTGTATTTGGGTATGTTAGCTGCTTTGTCACTAAAGATTGGGATAGATAGGTTTTCTAAATCCGCTGGTCGAATTAGGTTCCAATTAGAACTATGTTTAGTAAAATTATGATATCTCTTTCGTTGTATATCAGAATTTTACAAACTAAACCTTTTCAAAAAGCTAAGATAGAGACCAACAATCTTTGTAGTGGTGGGAAATATTGAGATTCGAACCATTTCATGCCTAAACATGCGTTGTAACATAAGACTGAAATTGAGACTTAATTTAGTCTTTAAGGCTGATTTAGGAAGACTGATTGAAAACATATTCAACCAGTGTGAATACACAATAAACATACTTAATTGAACTCCATGGACATTGGAAACTGTAGCTTGGTACCGGGGAGCTTGTCGGGTTGGATACGGGATTCCGGAGAGGTCGAATAGCAGTTTGAGGTTTGTAAAACCCAACTGAAAGACTCTGAGTATTTGATTTTGCTTTAAATTTCATTTCCATCATTTCTAGTTGTTTTGATTATTCCATTTCGTTACTTGGACGTTACTCCCCCGTATTTCATGGTTGTGTGCTCATGATGCACTCGACTGTAGGACGTGTGACCCGACCCTCAGTTAATGGCAACCTGAGCTTGCCTTTAATGCACGTGTCGGTGACTCAGCGGATTTGGCTAGTGCTATGATGGACCATATGTCGGGCCAGTTGGGCGCGACCATTGGTGGGAACTGGTGACCTGAAGTATAGTCTAGTCCATCTGGAGCGAGTACACACATTTTTTAGCTTATCCAATATATATTCATGCGATGAGCCATTTACAGTTGTCTGTCTTTACATTCCGCATGTTTATTTGACAGTATTCTTTGCATTTCCCTTACTTTATTATGCGAATGCTCAGAGGTTCCTTGGTATTTTACTCACTGGACTCATCATCTGTCTTTTGTGATGATTGAGTGTAGATCCTAGTACCAGTAGGGTCAAAATGATCATAGGCGACTACATCTGATTAAGTGTCGTCGAGGACCTACTAGTACATGCTTATTTTGATATTTTATATATTTTAGGTATAAGGAAGTACATGTACATATACCTTGTTTATGGTACTTTCGCTGATATACATAGCACTTTCTCAGGTTTTCCACGGTAGGATTTGCTTTTATGAATCATGTTTACCATGCAAATTTACCTTATCTAATAGTATTAAGCAAGACTTCCGCTTATTTATTAAACTAAGTGATTTTAAATACTTAAAGAGAATAAGTTAAGAAAATTATGGATAATACATTATCTAAGTTGATTAAACACATGTGGATACGATTAGCGAGACATGAAGTGGACAGTCAGGTGCTAGACACGTGTAGTTGGGCGCAATAGGCAAGGACTACACAGAGAGACGTCACCCGGGGGCGGCGGGGCCGCCACAATACCCACCTGTCTTTTAATAATGGAATGAATTGGTGTTAGTCGGAATAAAAGAGTCTATGAAGTTTTGTTGAAATTAATTGGAAGCTTAAGTATAGGTTAACAAATGGTTAATAAAGTCTCAAATGAGTTTGGAAAATGGAAGTTTCAGGTGAATGAGTCTCAATAAGACTCAGAATATCAAACTATGAGTTTGATAAAACATAATGTATTTTTATAAGAATCTTACGAGGAGTCAAACTACGAATGATGAAATTTTGAACCAATATAATGTGGCGGCCCTGTCGTCCCGGGGTCACGTGTCTCCGTGTACTCCTTGCCCGATGGGCCCAACTACACGTGTCCGACTCCTGCCCATTCACCTCTTTCCTCAGATTTCGTGTCCATATGCGTTATATCAAATTAGTTTATTATCAGTATTTTCTTAACTTTTCTCTTTAAGTATTTAAAATTTTATTCTAATGCCTAACCATACTAGTGGGTTATATCTTACAAGTTAAAATATATCAGCGGAAGCTATAATTGATACAATTAGAATAATTAACTAGCATGGTAAACATTATTTATAAGAGCAAATCCTACTATGGAAAACCTGAAAAAAAAATACTATGTATATAAGCGATAGTACCATAAACAAGGTATACATACATGTACAGTGTCATCTCAAGTTCCCCAATACCCAAAATAATATAAAATATCAAAATAAGTACGTACTAGTAGGTTTTCGATGGCGGGCAATTAGATGTAGTCGCCTAGGATCCCGTTGCCCCTACTGGTACTAGAATTAGCACTCAATCATCACAACAAGACAGATGACGAGTACAGTAAGTAAAATCCCAAGGAACCCCTCTGAGCATTCGAATAAATAAAGTAAGGAAATGCAAGAAGTACTATCAAATAAACATGCCAAATGTAAAGGCAGACAACTGTAAATGGCTCATCGCATGAATAGATAACAACTAAGCTACTAAATGTGTGTGCTCGCTCCAGATGAGCTAGACTGTATTTCGGGTCACCAAGTTCCCACCAATGGTCGCGCCCAGCTGGCCCGACACATGGTCCCTGGCGGTGCTGGCCAAATTTACTGAGTCACTGACACGTGCACCAAGGGCAAGCTCAGGTTGACGTTCACGAAGGGCCGAGTCAAACGTGCTACAATCCAAAGCATCATGAACGCACAATCAGGAAATCCGGGGGAGTAACCTCAACCCACGTCCAAGTAACAAGATGGAATAGTAACATCAGCAAGGAAATGATATGAATGAATTTAAAACAGAACTAAATACTTAGAGTTTTTCAGTTGGGTTTTAAAAACCTCAAATTGTTCTCCGACCTCCCCGGACTCCCGTATCTAACCCGTCAACTCCCCGACACCGAGCTATGGTCCACTAAGACCCTGAAGTCCAATTTTATAAGTTTAGGTTGTTTGTTAGTGTTTAGACATGTTTTAAGTTGAAAATCACCAAAATAACCCTTAAATTCATATTTTATCTAACAATAGCGCTAATAAGTCTACCTAGCGCACCAGGTAGAGTTAGCGCGCTAATGGATCTACCTAGCGCTTGGTGAAGTTAGTGCGCTAGGAGATCTGTCTAGCACGCTACTGTTCTTTATTTTGAAATACAGTTGGAAATTCAGAACGATTAGCGCGCTAAATAGCCAAGTTAGTGCACTAATTGCCCTTTGTGACAGAATTCTCAAGTCCAGAATTTTGTCATTCCCCACTCAATTAGCTACATTTACCTGGTTTGCATCCTCTCCGTACCAAAGTGACTCCAAAACATAAGTTAAACTCACCTCAGAACAACAATTTAGTCAAAATCCTCAAATCCCAACATTCGCTTGTTTTTCCAAATTCAACAAAAATCTCAATTCATGCAAAATTAGTAACCAATCCTCAATAAAAATGATCATTAAACCCATAACTCACTAAGTTTCCATCAAAAATCAGGGATTTAACCCTCCTACTCGGATTTTACCAAAAACACATAAAAATGGGTTTATTGAAGAGTGTATGAGATGAGGAAGATGATTACCTTAGTTTAATCACTTGATTTGTCTTCCAAGGTGTTGAAATCCCAGCTTGAAATCCACTCTTATTCTCAGGTTTTCTCAGATTGCATGAGAATTTCAGTTAGTGGAGATGAAGCTCCCACTCAAGTGGCTTATATATGTTGATTTTGATCAAATGTGCATGCGTGTCTCGAGGATTATCTTGTGGTTCCCAAACTTGTTGTGGCATTTAGTTGAAATAGCCAACATACTCCTAGATTTACTCATTTGAAATAATCTAGATGACCATCATATGGTCCTCATCATTTAGTTCAAACTATAGGCTTATCATTTAAACAACCTAACAATCAATTTACTAGTGTACCTAGGTCGACGTGTGTCCTAGCCTACCTGCGGCATCCACGTGGACCGAAGCTAGTGTCCATGTCTGAAATTACAAAATAAATAACGACGTTAATGAAACGGGTCGTTACAGTTCTTCCCAATTAAATGAGATTTTGTCCCGAAATTTAACATAACCCAATGTCGTACCATGAAAATAACTTGAGTGTAACATTCTCACATCGTCGACTCGAGCTCCCAGGTAAGTCCATCTGTCCCATGATGCTGCCAAAGAACTAGGACCTTAGCGAGCTCCATGTTCATGAGAATTTGAATTATGCGGTCAACGATCTCTGTTGGCCTCTCTTCGTAAGTCACATCAGGCTGAACCTCAATCAACCCCAAATCAATCATCGGTCTTAGCCCTGACCTAGGTAGTCTCAACATCGAAATGTGAAATGTCGGATGAACCTCAGCTAACTCAGCAGGTAACTCTAGGCGATATGCGACACTGCCCACTCTCTTTGCAATCCTGAATGGTCCAATGAATCTCGGCGCCAGTTTTCCCTTAATACTAAACCTCTGTTGACCCTTCCAAGGGGAAACCTTCAAATATACCATGTCGCCCTCATCACAGCTCCGACTCTCATGATACCGATCCACGTGTTTCTTCTATCTATATTGTGCGGGTCGTAACCTCTGAAGGATCTGTCTGATCTTCTCAGTGTGATCGATAACTATCTCAGGCCCAACGGTCACTGTATCTTCCGGCTCTTCCCAACACGCAGGTGATCTACAAGGCCTCCCATACAGTGCCACAAACGGTGGCATACCAATATTCACCTAAAAGCTGTTATTATATACGAACTCACACAAAGGTAAATAATCCTCCTACGGACCCCTAAACTGCAGTATACAAGCCCTGAGCATATCCTCCAAAATCTGTATCAGTCGCTCTGATTGTCCGTTGGTCTACGAATGGTAAGCCGTACTTGTCAGACAAAGGCATCTGACCGGCCCAGATTACCTTAATCCACTGATAATCTAGCAGCCTCAACTTCTCCATCAATAAATAATTAAAAATATATCAGAGTAATTATCAAATATGATTCTAAATCAACCCCAAAGGGATTCTAAAACGAATCTTGCACCTCAAAATCAGTAAAGATTAATTATATAATCCTTAAATATTTGTAAAGTTTCTCGCCAGCATCTCCTTTATTTATAAGCCTACACCAAAAATCTCGGCTTTCATAAATTTCAACAAACCTACTCAGCTTGGTCGAAATGCCCAATGACTCACAATCACCACATAACAAGATATATCGCATTAATAATGATTATTTATTCATTCTAACCTATCTCGGACTTTCAACATTATTAAATCATTAAAACCTTAATTTCTCGGCATTCCAATCCATCCTAAAACCATTAAAACAATTTCAATCCTTCTCAAAACCATTTCAACACTTTCAAAAGATATTATAACCTCACACAAACCCAAATACCCATTTATACAATATTTTAAATTCAAAAGTAATACAAACATAAAGAGAAAGAAACTGAGCAAGTTGTTAATAATCGGAAAGCTTTTCCTTTCTCTTATCGCCGCTAAAACCTATCATTATCTAAATATAAAATGTCAGATAAGTAAATCCCACACTATCTAGTACACTTGCAGTAATCAAATGCATAATAATCCAAGGAATTTAAACAAATAATATAATCCAAGGAATTTAAATACAACCATGAATCCATCTTGTTTCTGTTATCCGACCACAATCAGACGACCGGTCTTCAAAAGTGGTAAGTAAACAGTAATAAGGACTCATGCGCAGAGAGAATAACCAAACGAGTATCGTTCCTCTAGACTATGAGAGTATGATCGCATTCAACGTGATCTCATGATAACCGCGTGATGCAAAGTATCAGTGACTCCAGCCCCTCAAGCATAATATAGTGTTCAATAACCCTGATATACACACTATCAGGAGACTCGTAACGCCTTACCCTCCCAAACCGTGTATATAAGTACAACAAAAATGCAATTCAAGGATCAATGCAATTTATACGAAATATAATTATACAATGTAAAGGTTACCATGAGATTTACTTAACCTTACAAACAGCCAACTTCAGGCTTAATTTTTGAGGTTCTCGAATCGTCGGATCACCTTGAGAATGGTTCTAATAGCTTCCCTGCATACCTAATTATATTATGTGTCAAGCTTCAAGCGAAACGATATCACAAAACCCAATGAAAATCGCAATCAAACTACGCTTCAGAATAGTTTCCAAAAATATTAATTTATATAACTATTTCAACTAGCCTTCAACTAGCCAACTTGAGATAACTTTTTAACCTTGAAAATCTCAATATTTGTCATGATGACCTTAAAGAAACTTGTATTACTCATATTCTACTTTCCATAGACTCCAGGAACACCCAAATCGGATCACCGACGAAGAAGTTATGAATTTTCCCATATGGCCTATCGACTTGACAACTTTATATATTTTGAACTAAAAAAAAAACTTCTCCAAATTAATATTTTCACAATTTAATCCTCAAAACTCGACAACAAACGCCACGAAACCACCCGATACCAACACTAAAATATTTTCACAGTCCGTGGAGTCATATTGGATTAAAACCAATAATCAATATCTACTATTAAAACATCTCTAAAATAGTTATCAATTGAATCGCATTAGTTCACCTCATCAAAACCCTAACCCACATCGGTGGGATTTATCCCAAATTGATGCAAATCAAACTAATATACAATTTACAACAATTCCAACCAAATTTTATCAAAACGCCGCGAAAGAAATCGAAAAATCGCGAGAATTCAAATTGAATTAAGTAAAAATGTATGGCATTAAGAATTTACCAAATTACAGGCTGAATACCTCGTTTCCATCTTGAAGATTTAGCTCGAATAGCCCGCATCGCGATGCTCTACAATCTTGCGGAAAGAAACAGGACTAAAACCAGACGTAGGGAGCTCTGCAAGCGAAAGTTTTCGCGGAGAGGGTTTGAAAACCCTCAGCTGAACGTCTCTGTTGCTTGAAAAAATGGAAATCGATTGATGTGTTTTTTCCTTTATTTATATATAAACCCTCAACTGCTTGTTGCAGCTTAATTTCTTTTTATTTATTAATTCCGAAAATCCCTATTTTGACGCGTTTTGACTTTTGGTGCCCGTTTTCTATCCGACGTTTCACCAAATTGGACAAAACTCTGACAAAACAGTCCATCTTCATGAAATTTCCATAACACAGGTTTTGGTCACCCTAAAACCCTAAAAACTTAATTTTGTCCATGACATATGGAACCCTTATGGACCAATCCTCTTGCCATATTTATCCAAACTTGCACCTGTTTGGACCAAATCTCAACCTCGACTACTGTCAACTGACACCAAACTCGAAACAAGATCTCACACAACTTTGTCTCATTTCACACTACCTCCAATCCTGACTTACACACAAACCGAGGCAAATCCCCACATCAGCTCATTAAGTCCATTTAAGGTCCAAATTTCAAATTTTTAATTTAAATTCAATTATTCATCGCGAGATTCGAAACTAATATTTATGTTAATATTTTGACTATCTCAGCACCCGTCTTGACACGTATTATGAGACAAAACCTCGCAATCTCAAATTTACTTAATCACCCAAATTTTGCAAAATAAAAAAATATATAATACACGACACTAGGCAAACATCACATATTAATAAAATTAATTATAAAGCTTAAATTCATCGGCGTTTAATTCTTGACTCGCGACCAAAACCACAATTAAGCTTCCTTAATCCCGGATTAACCGTAATTACCAATTTAAGAATTTCGGGATTTGATAGTATTAAACTGCAACCTAGTGCTAAACTGCTCCTGCATAGCCTCCCAGAGCCTGAAGTCAACCTGGGATCTCTGTTCGATACAATAGAAACCAGCACCCCATGTAATCTAATAATCTCCCGCTCGAATAATATACTCAACTGTGGGAACGTGTATCTCACAGACACCAGAATGAAATGAGCTGATTTCGTCAGTTTGTCAATTACAACCCAAACTGTATCGTGACGCCTCGATGTCTGCGGTAGTCCACTGACGAAATCCATGGTGATATGCTCACATTTCCACCGTGGAATGAGTAATGGCTGTAACAGTCTACCATGTCTCCTGTGCTCAGCTTTTACCTGTTGGCAAATGTGGCAACTCTTGACGTACGCCCCTACGTCAGCCTTCATCCGTGGCCATTAGAGTAGTCGCCTCAAGTTATGGTACATATTTGTCTAACCAGGATGAACTGTGTAGCGAGCGGTGTGCATCCTCCAGAATCACATCCCGTATCTCCTAATCTGCAGGTATCCACAATCTCCATCGATGTCTCAAACACCGATATGTAGTCTATACCCAATATGTAAACTACAGATCCCGAGAAAGACCACTGAACCATTCATAAAGCCCATCACCCTCGACACACTCGGCAACTCGCTCGATCGATACGGTCGGAACTCTCATCTAACAATAAACGTGCTGCTTAGCCGTAGTAGAAACCTCTATCATGCACATAACTATTGCCGTCTGTAACAAGTCATGCTCGTGTGTTATATTTCGCAAAATAGTTTGACTATCAATCTTGTTCCTACTCAATGCGTCTGCTATGACGTTCGTTTTTCCAAGGTGATACTCAATAGCGAAGTCGAAGCCCTTCAACAACTCAAGCCATCCCCTCTGGTGCATATTAAGATCTATCTGAGTGAAAATATATCGTAAACTCTAGTGATCTGTATACAATATGAACCTCTATCCATAAGGATAGTGTCTCAATGCATTCAATGCAAATACGACTGCTGCAAGCTCCAAGTCGTGCACTGGATAATTCTCCTCATGGGCTATCAATCATCTGGAAAGATACGCGACTGGTTTACCCTCCTGCATCAACACACATCCAAGACCAATGGCCAACGCATTCGTATAAACTATCAAGGTATTGCCCGACTCCGACAATGTCAATACTAGTGTGGAAGTCAACCTCCTCTCACTATAAAAAAACAGCCAATCAGAAACGAGAATTTCCGTTGCTAATTAGCATAAATTCCGTCTCTAATTCAATTCTGCAACGGAACAGAGACATAATCTATTCCGTCTCTAAAATTGTCGTCGCTGATTTAGTCAACAACGGAAATGTGTTTTCGTTGCTGATCAGAGACGGATTAGAGACGGAATTTTGAAACGGAACAGAGACGGAACAGAAATGGACATTTTTCCAAAGTGAATGGTTTTGCTTGCATTCCGTTGCTAATCCGTTGCAAATTAGGGACGTATTAGCAACGGAATTTATGAATTTCGTTGCTAATCCGTTGCTAAATTAGAGACGGATTAGCAACGGATTTTACAGAGACGGATTAGCAACGAACTTTATGAATTCCGTTGCTAATCCGTCTCTATTCCGTTTCTAAACTCTGTTTACCCAGTTTTTTTATTCTATTTCTTCACAAATTAGAGACGGATTAGCAACGGAATTTATAAATTTCGTTGCTAATCCGTCTTTATTCCGTTTCTATGCCAACTTTTTTTAAAAAATATTCACAAGAATCAAATTAGTTCTCTGAAACTTCTAAAACTAAAAATAATAGCCTGCTCCATCGCCTGCACCCCCTCCAACAACTCCTTGGGGGTGCTAACATCCCAAAAAAAACAAAATTTCACATACATACACAAATCAACAATATAGATCAACAACAAAGATTCAAATGAGAAAAAACATACAATTCGATATTAAAAAATATTTATATATTCACGTAACGTAGTCAAGTATAATAAATGTCTAAGATACCTACGTATCCACAAAAAAACTACAATACTCATTGTTCTACAACAACCATAAAAATACCTAAGTATCATAAAGTTGCCCATCCCTCGTTGTGCTAGCACCTGGGATGTGCTAGCATTTCGGATGTGCTAGCATCAGGATCTACGTATCTTCTCTTCTTTCTCCCTAACGACCTGAGACTGTAGACACGTCCATTGGGACACTTACCCGCCACCTTGTAGTACACCGCCTCATCATCCACCGGCTGGTCCGATGTAGTCTGGGTCGCCTCTCCGACGTCTCCTTTGGAGCTTAGCCTGCATGGATCAACAATAATGGTAACAATATAATAGTAGCATTAAATTTGTTTTCTTAAGTAAGGGTACCTTAAGCTTTACTGCTCATTTTCGTGATTTCAATAACTCTACTTTTGATATACGTCTTCCTGCATAGAAAGATCAAAGATATAAGTAATTACTTACAAAAAAAATCATAAATGCACAAGGAAAAAGAAATAAAGATTTAAGGAATGCCCGCGCGACCTTTAGAGAGGCATTGCAATACAAACAGTCCAATCTACACAGCCACCTAAACAACAAAATATGGGTATTTAACTAGTTATGAAACATCAAACTGAATCATACTAAAACATAACCAATAGATAAGACAACCAACATAATCAAGAGACATTGGATAATAGATAAGACACTGCAACTCATTAAGTAAGGGCAAGTACAAAGGTTGGCTCATTAAATCATTCCTATCGAAGACTTCATGTTTTAGAATTTACAAACAAGCATCACACCATAAACATATTGACATATGTGTGTACATTCACCAATAAACATAAGATCAAAATCCTGCAAATCTTCATAATTTTGACAAAAACTACATATCTACTAACAAGTTTTCAGTAAGTTTATATCCTTTAACTTGTATGTTTAGTTCTTAACCAGTTACATCCTTAATTGTGTTCTACTTCTCCTTTTGCTCAACAAAACTATTAGTTGTGATGACATCTCACCTTAAGAGCTAAATTAAATCTAGAAGTACATAGTAATGTACTAAATGGAATATTTCTTTTTCTTTCGTTAGTAGACTAATGGAACCCCAAAGATAGAACAAGTCAAAATTATGACACACTCTCACCTTAGCCCTAGCACGAAATACATCAGCTACCTCCAGATTTGCAATCATGTCTACATACATGGATAGGACATATGGCAAGAAAAAGATCAGCACAGCAACAATTAGCAGCATACACCTAGCTTTTTCTATTAAGCACAATCAACCTAACCATCTGTGGGATGATGTAAGGGGATGATTTTGTTTTTCTTTACCACATAATAAACTGCAATTCAAGCCCCACAAGTAACTAATAGATTACAGCATACAGCTTGTCACTATAACATGACAAGCTTGTTCATGCTTCAAAAGAATTCTCATTCAATCCTAGGATTGTTAATGCCTTTACACTATTTAAAAAGGAAAGAAAAGAAAATGGACATACATTGCAAGGAGACATTTAGTAGGTAACACTCAAATACGTCGTGTTTTCACTTTCAGGTTGATTAGCGCAACTTGCCAGATATTAAATGACAAAAAAGTGCATCAATAGCATGTCAATCACAAGCAGTATTCACACTTACTCTTGGGACAAAAATGAAGACTGCAATTAATCTGGCAAATCAAGGTTGTATAACTGTTTAGAAACATGGAACTATTTTGATAGACATGCTTTAGGCTTTAGATTGCAAATAATTTCAGTTTATTCCATTAGCTACTATTGAGAATGCGGGCTCACCTTTGGTGATAGCGCTTATCTATATATGTTAAACCATGATATTTATCAGGTAATGGAAGCAAAGACTTCGTGAGGATTCCAAAGGAATTAACACAAACTGAAAGTTCTCTTGAAAGCGAGATTCATATGACAATAATGAGTAGGTTGTATAACTAATAATAATGACAATATTAATATTAGAAATGTTGTCATAAGAGTATATAACAATGACTATCAGAGTAAAGAGAGTTAAAGTAAAACATTTAAGAACGACATTTCGCAAAATATTGAGCCAAAACTAAACCATTGTGGACTAGGGAATTGTATCAAGCGACTGTGTTGAAGAACTGTCATCTATAACAAATTAAAGAGTATAATAATCGCTCACCTTTCTCAGTCCTCTTTATCGAACCACAAGCACCTAATATGTCACCAATATCAACAAGCATTTTCAACTACTCAAACTGATCCTCCCGCAGCCTCTCCTTCTCACAATACAACTGATACAGAAAAACAAGAGATAGGACAGTCGAGAACCTCAAATCATAAGTCGAAAACTACAAGCTATAAGCATAAGCAACCTTTTGGACGATTGTAATATTAAAAAGATATTCGGACTTCATAAAAAGTAAGGGGGTCAAATTACCCTTAAAGCAGTCACAAAACTAATATCGACTTGATTCAGTTTACATTGTAAACATCAAAATTTCAAGATAACAGGTCATTCTTGAACCTCATTCTGAAATAACAAAAAGATGAAACACAAAAGAAATAGATATAATGCTCAGATTCAATCAAGGACGTACACAAAGCACTGCCCGCCCACATATGAATCAAAGGAGTATATTTGTAAACCATACATAAAGAATCATAGACACACTTGTATTGTCCCAGAATCATCTCTCAATGTCAAAAAGACAAGCTTTCCAAATGCTAGGTTTTAAATTATTGTAGAACCAATACCCTTTCACGGTTTCACCTATACTAGCTAGTGAACTTAAATCTCAAAATGAAACAAACAAAGATGATGTAGGCAAGGCCACCAATGATGATGAACCAACAATTACACACACTTCTTCAGTGATGAAAAACCAAACCGCCTCGGATTAGTTAAACCAAATGCACACAAATTCGATGATCTAAAATTGAAAACCTCAAATCCAAACAGAAACTAACGAAATAAAGAACCGCAGAACCTCCCAATCCATACGTAGTAGTTGTTGTTGCCGTCGACGACGACGAAGGCGAAGAACTCAATTTCAACAACAAAACCTCCTTAACCTTCTTCACTTCCTCTGCTTTCAACGCCACCAGCCTACGTCCCGACTACGCCGACGGCGCCTAGTGAGCTCCGCGAGCGAGCGGAGAGGAGGCAACTCCACCTCGTCAGCTTCAAATTCTCCTTAACCTTGATGCGACTCCTCGCCGTGTGCGGTCCGAGGAACGATGGATAATACCAATCCCGCTCATGAATGACTTCGAGGAATGAAGCGGAGTCGGACGATGAGCACAAAACCCCCAAAACCCGCGCCGTGACTGCCTAAAACCAAAACCCCTCTTCAAGCACCCATCGATTCTTCCAAAATCAAAACCTCGTTTCAATCCCTTACCCAAACCTGATGCACGAATCTCAGCCCTTTCGATTGACGGCGAAAGAGAGAGTTGATGACGCCGGTGAAAAGAGGAGTTGGCGGCGCCGATGAAGAGAGGAATTCGTGATTTTAGGGTTTGGGAGGCAAGGGAGAGGAGAGTTCGAGGAGAGAGAGAGAGAGAGAGTTCGGCGAGAAAAGAGAGAAAAGAGAAAGCGTTTGAGGAGAGAGATGGTTGGAGTGATGCATCGATTCATGCACGAATCTCGAGATGTGATGGGCGGTCATAAATTATTGAAATTTTGGAGGGAAAATTGGCGCCACTTTGTTAGAAACGGATTTTATTTTCGTCTCAATTCCGTCTCTATTTGCGTTTGTAATATGTCTCTATTCCGTCTCTGACTGCTTCCGTCTCAATTCCGTTTCTGATCATTTCTAGTTACCAATGGAATTAGATTCCGTTGCTAATTCCGTCTCTAATTTACTATTTTTTGTAGTGTCTTTAGCTCACAGAAAGCCTGCTCACACTCCTTTGACCATTCAAATCTAACATCCTTCTTGGTCAGTTTCATCATCGGCGTTGCGATCGAGGAAAAGTCCTAGACGAATCGCCGGTAGTATCCCGCTAGACTAAGAAAACTCTGAATATCGCCACCAGACTCAAGTGTCTTCCAGTCAATGATAGCCCCAATCTTCTTTGAATCTATAGAGATACCCTGATCACTGATGACATGTCCTAAAAGTCTCACCGCACTCAGCCTGAAGTCACACTCACTAAACTTGAAGTACAATTTGTGCTCTCTCAGTGTCGTCAACACTGTCCTGAGGTGTCTCTCATGATCATCACTAGTCCTATTGTAGATCAAGATGTCGTTGATGAAAACTATGACAAATCTATCCAAATACGGTCTCAAGACCCTGTGCATCAAATCCATGAAAACTGTTGGGGCGTTAGTCAGCCCAAATGGCATGACTGTGAACTCGAATAACCCGTACCTCGTGCTGAAAGCGGTCTTCTGGATATCCTCCTCTTGAATCCTAAAATGATGATAACCTGAGTGAATATCAATCTTCGAGAAGAATTTGGCGCCTGCCAACTGATTAAACAGATCATCAATCCTATGAAGTGGGTAACGATTCTTAACTGTCACCTGATTCAGCTTCCTATAGTCTATGCACATCCTCATCGAAGCATCCTTCTTCTTCACAAATAATATTGGAGCTCCCCAATGTGACATACTAGAGTGAATAAAACCATTCTCCAACAACTCACATAGCTGTCGCCTAACCTCCTCCTGCCCCGATGGTGACATCCTACAAGGTCTTCTGGCAATCGGTTGAGTCCTTGGTATCAACTCAATGATAAACTCAGTAGCTCGTGGCGGTGACAATCCTAGTAGATCATCTGGAAATACGTCCACAAAATCTCTAACTACCGAAAAGTCCTCAATCATGACCTCTGTCCTAACCTCTGGCTCAACCATCGCTATAAATACCTCCATATCCTATATTGTAGCTAGTCAGCCTCTAGTGATAGGTAAGTCAATTGCGGATCCAACTAGTGAAAACTCTAGTATCCCAAAAATACGAAAACCAATCCTCCTACCATAAGGTGACAACCAATCCATTCTGACAAGAGCGTCAAACTCTAAGTACTCTGACACTCAAAGATATGCCGGTAACTGATGTCTCTCAACCTCTATCATCACGTCTTTATATATTAAGTTAGGGTATATCTTGTCCCCAGCTGCCGTATAGAGGACAAGGTGTGTGTCTAGTGTCTGTGTATCTAACCCTAACTCTCCAACAATATGCCCAACAAAAAATAATAAAGTACTACCAGAATCAAACATAGCATGCATAGGTCAACCAAAAATATGTAACGTACCCTCAACAAGCTGTCTGGTCGCCCCACCATCCGATTGCGCTACTGCATAGGCTCTCTCTGGCCTGCTTTGGCTCTCGATGTGGTAACGGTGGTGTCCAGCAGTCTACCCTTAAATCTCCCCTCTGACCATACCTGTGACATTTGCGGTGGACCTGCCTACCAGCCTGTCCATCTCCAAATCTCAGACCCTGACCCCGGTCTCTCTGACTACTGTCATGTTCTCCTTGATCTGGACCCTGATGGTACATCTGTGGTGGTGGCCTACGCTGATCTGTCAGTGCTGGTGCGATGGCGTAAATCGACTTGTCTCTCCTCGTACTAGATCAGACTACCCTAGTGATCATCCATGTAAGCCATGTCCCGTTTGTCATCCCTCTGACCTCTATCCAGACGATCCCTCTGTCTCTTCGGCCTTCGATTTGACCGAGAACTCTGCCTTGTCTATACCTCGGTCCCAGTCTCACATCTGTTATCCCTCTGCATCAGGTAGGTCTCATGCACCAAAGCTCTATCAAATATGTCCTACAGAGCCACAGCCGAAGCAATCATATCCTCAACTCCTCTGGTGAAATAGTATATCTGCAGACGCTCTGTCCTTGCTACATCCATTGAGAACTGGAGTAAGTATCAGAATCTCTTCATGTACTACAGCAAAGTTCGTACCCTGTCTCAGGGTTAAGTACTCCTCCCTCAGTCTCAATCTCTCCTCCGTAGGTATGTACTGATCATAGAACAACTCTCTAAACTAAGCTCATGTCGTCGACTCTGGATGGGTATCCTGATATGTGGTCCACCATACTACTGCTTGGTCTCTCAAACACGCCCTAGATAATCGTGCTTAAACACTCTCATCATTTCTCATCAGCTTATGGAAATGTTGATGAGACAAAACCCACTTCCCCACAGCCTCAGGGTCACCACCTCCGTAAAAGAAGTCTGGTTGCCTCTAGAGCCAAGATGAAACCTGATGTAGTAAAGGTAGTAGTAGTAGCAGTCATGTAATATGTGGTCGAAGATGGAGGCGTAGGAGTCGGCGTCTCCAGTGGAACAACAACTACGGTGGCTCTCTCTATCTGTGTTTCCGCTGCTACCCTCCCAACGAATGTCTGGGGAACAACCGGGGCGACGGCTGTCCCTGTAGGTACGGTAACCACTATAGGCTCTATGGGTGCGGCAATCGTTGTAGTAAATGTCATCAGTGCAACAGCCTAATCTTGTAACAAGCGTAGTACCTCGGCCATCTGAGTCTCCTGAGCTGAGAGTCGATTCTTCATACTACCAGTAACTAGGGAATCCCTAGTTGCATCACTAGCCTGATCAGTCACATGAGGCGTAGTCGACAGTCCGTCCATAATCTGTATCAAGAAGCGTGCTCTAAATCAGCCTCGGTGTATATACGTATATCATATATAATGGGAATAGAACACGTATATAAACCATATCTCTACCTGCCTTACATCACTTCCTAACTAAAGTTCTAAGGGGTTTCCACAACTAAAGTTTATTTATTAAATTTTATGTACTTTCATTTTACATTCCCAAGTTCCTAGAACTTTTCTCTGATACCAACTGTGACGACCCTGCCACCCCCGGGTGACATGTCTCCATTTACTCCATGCCTGATGGACCCAACTACATGTGTCCAGCACCTGCCCGTCCACCTCTTGCCTCAGATCTCGTGTCCACGTGTGTTATATCAAATTAGTTAGTGGATTATTAGTATTTTCTTAACTTATTCTCTTTAAGTATTTAAAAGTTTATTCTAATGCCTAACCATACCAGTAGGTTGTATATTACAAGTTAACATATATCAGCGGAAGCCTTAATTGATACAATTAGAATAAGTAACTAGCATGGTAAAGATTATTTATAAGAGCAAATCCTACTGTGGAAAACCCAGAAAAGTACTATGTATATAAGTGACAGTACCATAAACAAGGTATATATACATGTACAGTGTCATCTCAAGTTCCCTAATACCCAAAATAATACAAAATATCAAAATAAGCATATACAAGTAGGTCCTCAACAGCGAGCAATCAGATGTAGTCGCCTAAGATACCCTTGCCCTATTAGTACTAGGATATGCACTCAATCATCACAAAAAGATAGATGACGACTATAGTAAGTAAAATCCCAAGGAACCCCTCTGAGCATTCGCATAAATAAAGGAAATGCAAGAAGTATTGTCAAATAAACATGTGGAATGTAAAGACAGACAACTGTAAATGGCTTATCGCATGAATAGATAACAGTTAAGCTAAGAAATGTGTGTGCTCACTCCAGATGGGCTAGTTTGTACTTCAGGTCACCAAGTTCCCACCAATGGTCGCGCCAAAATGGCCCGATATTTGGTCCCTCGCTGTGCTGGCCAAATCCGCTGAGTCACTGACACGTGCACCAAGGGCAAGCTCAAGTTGACATTCACTGAGGGTCGGGTCACACGTCCTGCAGTCCAGAGCATCATGAACACAACTAGGAAATTCGAGGGAAGTAACCTCAACCCACGTCCAAGTAAAATGATGGAATAGTAACATCAGCAAGGAAATGATATGAATGAATTTAAAACAGAATCAAATACTCAGAGTTTTTTAGTTGGGTTTTACAAACCTCAAATCGTTCTCTGACCTCCCCGAACTCCCGTATCCGACCCGTCAACTCCCTGAAATTGAGCTATGGTCCACTAAGTCCCTGAAGCCCAATTTTATAAACTTAGGTTGTTTGTAAGTGTTTAAACATGTATTAAGTTGAAAATCACCAAAACAACCCTTAAATTCATATTTTATCTGTCATTAGCGCGCAAATAGGTTTACCTAGCATGCTAGGTGGAGTTAGTGCGCTAATGGATCACTTAACGCGCTAGATGAAGTTAGAGCGCTAGGGGATCTGTCTAGCGCGTTACTATTCTTCATTTTGAAAAATAGTTGGAAACCCAGAACGATTAGCGCACTAACCAGCTCAGTTAGCGCACTAATTGCCCTTTGTGATAGAATTCTCAAGTCGAGAATTCTTTCCTTCCCCTCTCAATTAGCTACCCTGGCCTGGTTTACATCTTCTCTATACCAAAGTGACTCCAAAACATCAGTTAACTCACCTTGGAATAAAAATTTAGTCGAAATCCTCATATCCCAACATTCACTAGTTTTTTTCCAAATTCAACAAAAATCTTAATTCGTGCAAAACCAGTGATCAATCCTCAATAAAAATGATCATTAAACCCATAACTTATTAAATTTCCATCAAAACCCATGGATCTAACCCTCCAACTCGGATTTTACCAAAAACACATAAAAATGGGTTCATTGAAGAGTGTATGAGATGAGGAAGATGATTACCTTAGTTCGATCACTTGATTTATCTTCCAAGGTGTTGAAATCCCAGCTTGAAATCCCCTCTTATTCTCTGGTTTTCTCAGACAGCATGAGAATTTCACTTAGTGGAGATGAAGCCCCCACTCATGTGGCTTATATATGTTGGTTTTGATCAAATGTGCATGCGTATCCAAAAGATTATCTTGTGGTTCACAAACATGGTGTGGCATCTAGTTGAATGACTCCAATGGCCCACACACTCCTAGATTTACTCATTTGAAGTCATTTAGATGTTCATTATATGATCCTCATTATTTAGTTCAAACTATAAGCTTATCATTTATTTGATTTATGTACCTTACATTAAGCCTTATAAACCATATGGTTAGTGTTTTGTTTATCAACATTAACCAACTCATGGTCCCACTAACCTTTGCCTACCCGATATCTGGTGCCCCGCGTCTCAACACGCATTTTGAGGCGCGTAATAGCCTATTATTCAATTTTTTAATTTAATTAGCCTATAGTTACATTACCCATTTCAATTGAATTACTTAGTCATATTTACATAAGTTTGTTGAGTTTTTCTAGTGTACCCGTACTTTGCCTCTCGATATCCGCGTTGACACGCACTTCGAGACGACTACGCGTCATACAACCTTGCACGATATCGCTATTCAACATACACATATGCAATGTATTTACAAGTAAATTCATAAAGTGCATCGCAATTTAAACATAACACACAATTTTACTAGTGTACCTAAGTCGACGTGTGTCCTAGCCTACCCACAGTGTCCATTTAGATCTGAGCTGGTGTCCATGTCTGAAATTATAAAATAAAAAACGACATTAAAGAAAAAAGGTCGTTACAGTAATATACAACTAATATCAGTGAATGTGTTGTGCATTAGTTCAATTGTAGTACCGAACCACCTGATTATTCAATGATGAAGTTTAAAGCCTAGTTATTGTAAATTAGAGATTATGTAAGATGCTTGTATATTGGTGAAGGTATAAATGAAATGAAGAGAAATGTGTGACTTACAGCTCAGTAGTTATTTTTATTATCTATTAGGTTGGAAATATTCAATAGAGAACAATGTATCTGGCTTGGTATGTTTGAAGAATTGAATATTCTTCACTTGTAATTGAGTAGAAATGCAAAAGAGATAACATATTTATAAACTTATATGAAATACAAGTTTAAGATTTATATTATGATAGTATAATCATCGAATATGTTGATATCTCTATTTAGAAATGTATGTCTTTCTCAAGTTAAGGATAATTGTCTCTATTTAGGCAATGAGAGAAGTTGGTAAATAGTAAGTGATTAAGATGTGGGTTTGTAGGAGGTCTCAGTTAAATGAAAGAAATGAGGTTCTTGATGAACTTATCATTAGAGAATGATATGACGAAGTTAGAAAAGTCGATGATTTTCTAACCAATCAAAAGAAGAAGTTAAGTGAATTGGTTGACAAGTTGGCATTGGTAATTGCTTTCTAGTCCACAATATAAATAATATTGTGAGTAGACATTTAGAGAATGAGTGAGAGATGCACGATGTGTCAGGTTTCTATTTCTGATCAGATTGAGAATTTGAGATCTCTTGTCATGAGATGACAGATGTTTATGAGATCTATAGTCATGGGATGACTTGTATAATTTCGAATTTCTGGTGGGAAACACTGGAATGGTGGTGGATCAGATGTACATGCAACTCTACTTAGTATCCAATGTTGTGCTCAAATACTATTT
This sequence comes from Stephania cephalantha, assembly GCA_039657325.1. NCBI lineage: Eukaryota > Viridiplantae > Streptophyta > Magnoliopsida > Ranunculales > Menispermaceae > Stephania > Stephania cephalantha. The sequence continues at coordinate 6,174,717 of CM077573.1, read as the reverse complement.
GCATCAAAATGTAATTTTAGACTGATGATAGTCTATGAATTAATCGGCTAATAATTGAAATAAAAAGGGATGGTTAGTGATGAGAAAGTAAAATGGGATGTGTACCAGAGTTGGAGTGGATATGAAAAGAATTATCAACGGTTTGTGGAATACTATTCATATTAGAATGAGAATTGTGTTATGAAAAGCAAGATAGGCTAGGTCTTGCTAGGTATTAATACTTGAACGAGATTCAAGAGTATGAGATGAGAAATGAAGTAAGGTTATTGGATATTCCACAAGGTTGATTGTTTAACTCGTCGAGAATTCACAAATTGCTTGGATTGGCAAAGTAACTGAGATAACTTCTCATTAAACCAAAATGTGGGAAAATGAAAAGTTAAATGGTTATGATCTCTACCATCGAGTTGTTGAATACGATAAAAGTAATTGGGTCTACTTAATGGTTCACCTTGGAAGTGGTTTTATAGGTTTGGATTAAAAGAGTTGTATACGAAGAATTATTTTCTCGTATCTCATTCAGTAACCTGTAAGTTAAGATTTTGAGGATGAAATCTTGATTTAGTTGGGAAGATTGTGACATCCGAGAATTTTATAAACTTAATTAGGCGGCTAATTAAGTATTTTTGGATTTAATTTGGGATTTAGGTATCCGAGGTAGGACCCACGTATTACGGATCAGATATCATAAATGTTAATATTAATTTTGTGTGTTGTGTGCCTATTTGATGTATTATACACTATTTTGATGCGAAATAGGGTTAAGTGGAGTGTATATGCAGTGTCCGTGAGTTCCGGAGCGCGTTGGAAAATTCTCTCCAATTTTGATAATTTTGGGGTTTTGTTTTGAGATACATACCGATACAAGTTCCGTGGAAGTTTAAATGTCAACTCGAGTAATTGTTTCGAGTTTCGCAAAAAAATATTTACAAGTTTGGAAATTTGAATTTTGGACTTTACATAGACTAAATAAGTCGTCGTGGGCCTCACACCTTGATTTGAGTATGAGACCAGTTGTTTGGAAGTTTTTGATTGCTTTGGTAAATTCTTCAACTTTTAGTGAAATTGGGTATTTCTCGGAGATTTATTTGGACGTAAATAGAAAAGATAATTATGAAATTAAATAATATAATAAATAAATTAGTGAACGCCTAGTGACACGCAGGGTCAAGGGTGACACGCGTGGGATGCTAGTGTGCACGTCCGAGATTGGTCGTTGGCGCCCGTGGCGAATTTATAGCTGTGAAAATACATAGGTGTATATGTATTTATATATATAATATAGTTTATATATAAATATATATATAAATGGATCATGTAGTTTGATTAAAAATTAAAGTATACATTAGATTCGCCTCGAGATACACGTAGCATGATCATCGAGGAAGTAAATAATGGACGAGTTGGTAGTTGTTGGTGAGGTGTATACACGCCTTGATTTGCGTTTAAGTTGGGATCAGAGATAGTGTGAGATAAGACAAAGTTTGTGCGAGATCTTGTTTCGATTTTTGTGTCGATTGATAGTGGTTGAGGTTGAGATTAGGCTCAAATTTGTGCAAGTTTGGCTAAGTATAGCAATAGAATTGGTCTATAAAGGTTCTATATGTCATGGACAAAGTTAAGATTTTTGGAGTTTTAATGTGACCCAAACCAGTGTTATGGACATTTCACGAAGATGGATTGTTTGAGAGTTTGGTTCAATTTGGTGAAAAATCGAATTGAAAATAGGGCGTCGAAAGTCAAAACACGTCAAAATAGGAATTTTTGGAATTAATAAATAAAAAGAGATTAAGTTGTTGACAAACAGCTAAGGGTTTGTATATAAATAAAGAAAAAAAAGAAAAAAATCAATCAATTCATTTTATACATTTCAACAGAACGTTCTGTTCGAACGTTCCCTAAACCCTTCCATCGATTCCTTCGCTCATGGAGCTCCCTACATTCAGTTTTTGCCTGATTTCTTTCAGAAAATCGTAGAGCATCGCAATGTGGTCAATTCGAGCTAAATTTTCATGGTGGAAACGAGGTATTTGGCCTGCAATTTGGTAAATTCTCAATGTCGGGCATTTTTCCTCAATTCAATTTGAATTCTTGCAATTTTCCGATTTCTTTCACAGAGTTTTGATAGAAATTGGTATGAATTATTATTAATTGGGATATTAGATTGATTTGCGTCAATTTGGGATAAATTCCACCGACGTGGGTTAAGGTTTTGATTAGGTGAACTAAGACAATTCAGTTGATAACTATTTCGGAGATGTTTCAATTGTTGATATTGATTTATATTGGGTTTCTGGATGAATTGATTATTGATTTTGATACAATTTGACTTCACGGGCAGTTAAAGTATTTTGGTGTTGGTATCGAGTGGTTTCGTGGTGTTTGTTGCCGAGTTTTGAGGATTTATTGCTAAAATATTGTTTTGGAGAAGTTTTTTAGTTCAAAATAAATAAAGTTTGCCTAGTTGACAGGCCATATGAGAAAATTCATAACTTCTCCGTTAGTGATTTGATTTGGGTGTTCTTAGACTCTATGGAAAGTAGGACATGAGTACTACAGGTTCCTTTTAGGTCATCATGACAAATATTGAGGTTTTCAAGGTTAAAAAGTTACCTCAAGTTGACTAGTTAAAAGGTAGTTGAAACAGTTATATAAATCAATGTTTTTGGAAACTGTTCTCAAGCATACTTTGATCACGATTTTTATTGGGTTTCGTGATATGGTTTCACTCGAAGCTTAACCCATAATATAATTAGGTATGCAAGGAAGCTATTGAAACCATTTTTAAGGTGATCTGACGCTCCGGGAACCCCGTAAACTAAGCTTGAAGTTGGATGTTTGTAAGGTTAACTAAATCTAATAGTAACCTTTACACTGTATGAGTATTTCTCGAATATAATTGCATGCACAGTTTATTGCTGCATATTTATTGATCATGCATTCACGGACACGATAGGAAGGAGGCCTTTGGGGTCTCATTGTGTTCATTGGCTATATGTGTGGTAGGATGAACACCGTGGTGCTCTGCGACTGGAGTCACTGATCATTGTTGACACTTATTTCGGATGAGTTGTTTTTGTGATGCTGGTCAGGATCATACTCATGGAGATTCGAGGGCGTGGTTTCTCAAGGGACTTCCTCTCAAACTCATGAATTTTTATTACTGTTTACCCACCACTTTTGGAAAGACGTCTTCTGATTGTGGTCGGACAACAGAAATGGGATGGATTGCATAGTTGTATATTTATGATTCCTTGTGATATTATAGTTCATTTAAATTCTTGGAATACAATGCATTTGATTATTACAAGTGTACTGGATAGTGTGGGATTTACTTATCTGACATTATCGAATTTTTATAATTGGATAATGACAGGTTCTAGCGGCAACAAAGGAAATGGGAAGCCTTCCGATTGTATGTTACTGGCTTAATTATTTTCTCTATGTATGTATTGGTTTTTGAATATATTATATTGTATAAATGGGTTTATGGGTTCGAGCGTGATTAGGATCTCCTTTGGAATGCTACGGAGTTAAGGTAATAGGAGTTTAAGGATTTTTAAAATATGAGATAGGTTAGAATGAATAAAAAAAAATTTGTTAATGCAATATATATTGTTATGGGTGGATTGTGAGTCCTTCGGCATTTCTACCAAAGCTGAGCAGGTTTTGTTGAAGATTTTCGAAGGCCGAAATTTTTGGTGTAGGCTTAAAAATAGAGGAGTTGTTGTCGAAAAAGTTTTACGGGATTTCAAGGATTATTTAATTCGTGTAAACAAACTTTAAGTTTTAAGATTTAGTTTAGAATTCTTAATGGTTGATAATATTTTATATTTAATGATCACAAGATCCTATTCTTAATTGTTTATTGATGGAAAGGTTAAGGGTGCTAGATTATCAAGGGAGGTAAAGGTAATTTAGGTCGGTCAGATGCCCTAATTAGGTGGAGTCTGACATCCGCGCCCCATCAATTTTGTGAAAATATCTATTTTGATCTCAACTCATTGGCCATTTTCCACTTCACTACTTTTTCAATTTCTTTTTATTTGAAATATTTTTTCTCAAATAAAATAATTTTGTTTTGTTTTTTATATTGTTATATTGATTGAGCAACAAATTATCATATTTAGTTAAATATATAAGATTTCTTAAATTAGTATGACAATTATATTTTAATGATGTTCTAAATATAATTCAATATATCCTTATGTTCTAAAACTAGTTCTCTTTCCAAAATATAACACGTTTTTTTATATTTTAAAGAACTTTTATACCTTTTATACCCATTTTATCCCAAATATTTAATTGCAATTAAACACTTATGCTCGTTTTAGTAGGAGTATTACATAAAATAAATGATTAATATAGTAATCATGTTATACCCATTTTAGCATCTATAAGTATGTGTGTTTGTTTGAGATAATAGGAAGTATAGGCGCTTCTATTTCGACCATTTCAACTTGTATCTCTTTATCAACCTTTGCTTTTTTTAGAGCTGCCTCACTTTTTTCTCCAAAACCCTAAAATTCTTCTTCTTGATTCACTTTTGTGATTTTTTTCTTGAACTACCGTCGATCCTTCTCTTCAATCGGCGGTGGTTCCAATCAAATCTCTTTTGCATTTTGTCCATACAATAACCAACAGATCTAATCAGATTTGTGCTGATTGATTCATCCTTATTGTGATGCATCTTCATCAACGGTGTTTGTGTAGATTTATGCGGTGTTGGATTGATCTTGTCTTTAGTTTTATTTTATAGTTAGTTTTCTTCCATAATTGTAAGTCTTTGATTTGTCTTCTCTTTGTTATGAAGTCTTAGGTTTTCTTCTCCTTGTCGATAAGTTTTGTTATTCGTTTTGTAGTTTTAACAATTTTGTGTATTATCATAAGTTTCACGTTGTACAGAACAATCTCTGATTGTCAAACTGTTTTAATTTCGTATTTACAGTCAAATTAATGACAACTTGTTTGACAAATAGGATTAGCGAATCAATATACTTGATTCTATGTCTGGTCCTGGACCTGTATTGAGCCATGAATGATTAATGAAATTTGTTTTAAAAAAAATGTGTGTTTGATGTAAAGGACTTGTATTATTGATGGGAGAGAATAGAATCTAGACTAACAAAATGCTAAAATGACATTACAAAAACAGAATACACATTGAGCCGTTGATGTATTTTATTAACGAGATATGTAAATACCCACATGTCGAGGCACACATTTATGGTTCGTGTGATCCAATGTGCGTTTCTAATGTACATTTAGCAAGAACTAAGGAAGATCAAAAGCAATTTGGGATTGGAAAATGCAAAAGTAATAATTGCATTTTATCTCGAGATGCGCACACACACATCTCAACGTATATCGCACGACATCCGATTGGTTTAATGTTCAAAGTCGGTGCTCAAAGTTGGTTACTCTAACAATTTCCTTTGGGATTTGATCCGATAAAAAATGTTACAATAACACTCAAAAGTCACATCTTGTGACATGGCAAGCTCCCATTTTTGAAAGTTTTCCTCGAGATATACACTCACGTCGATACTAAATGGGCACACTAATTTTTATATGGAGTCGCAAGCCAGTTACGAGGGGTGTTATTGTATCATCTTGCTTGATCAAATAAATGTCAATAAAAAATTATTACAAATGCCTTCACTAAAATTTCGAGAAATGTAGAAAAAAAAAACAAGAAGAACAAAACTTAACAACTACAAAGATGGATAACCCGATCGACTTGCCACAACGGGTAAGAGCGAAGGTATAATTGTATGAGTTAAGCGAGTCATTGAGATACGCATAGATCGATTATGTTTGGGTCTCGGCTCTCTTGGAACACCATGGATATAAATAAAAAAAAAAAAACAATTACAAAGATGGACCATCGATTCTCAAGAACCATTGCCATCACAAGTGGTACTAGTTTTGGCCATCATCCTCTGAAACTCATCAAAACTGATATTCCCATCCCCATCAGAATCAAAGCCCTCAATCATCCTCACGCAGTCCTCAACAGAAAACCCCTCCCCCAACCTCGCCAACACCATGTGCAACTCCTTAGCCGATATCACCCCATTCCGGTCCCTATCGTACGCCTCGAAAGCCGATCGCATCTCCCTCATCTGCGCCTCCTCTCCGCCGTCCGATTCGCGGTGGAACTCCTCCAACTCCGCTAAGTCGATGTACCCGTCACCGTCCCTGTCCATCTCCTCCATCATTTGCCGGAGATCTTCCGGGGAGGCGGCGGTGCCGATGGCGCGGAGGACGTCGGAGAGCTCCGATGAGGAGATCTTGCCGTCTTTGTTCGCGTCGAAGTGGTTGAACACGCTCGCTAGGTCTCCGGAGGCGGCGCTTGTGGCGGTAGTGGTGGTGGTGGTCATGCTTTTGGTGTGGTGGCCTTGGAGGGGCAAAAGGGAGTTTTATAGGTTTTATTGTGTTTTGTGAGAAGTGTGTATGGTTGGGTTGTAAAAACTGGTATTTATCAGGGGAGAAGTTTGACTTTGCATTATAAAATAGTCGCCTTTGGAGGGCATGGCATGTGGCGAGAGCAGTATAAAATTTGGCATCGGGATCTATGTAAGGCCGGGAATCTCGATGTGTATCTATCCATCTCCTTGGAAAGAGCAGTGTAATGTATTTTAGGGTAACCCGTTTATTATGGACCTTGAGATACATTTTTTGAAACAGGTGCACATACATTTAGTTACAAAATTCAAAGAGCCACAGCAACTAGGTTTCAAAAGTAAGTGATTTAGGCATGTTCATCACTGCCATGTATATTTCTAAACAAAGTATAGTTATGTTAACATTATTTTGTATATATTGTACACCTAAGAGTACTTTCAACATCCATTCAGTCTTTGAAGAATAAAAGGAAAAAAAAAATATCCACTCGGTCTTGCTTAGGGGTGCACACGGATTGCACTAATCCGTGGATCCGATCCAATTTAGACCAATTATCACTAATTAAATCAATTTTTTTATCCTTAGATTGGACTGGACCGAAGAATTACTAATCCGGCTGGACATGATTGGATTATGGATCCTACATTAAAAAATTGCGGATCCAATCTGATCCAGTATGTTTATCACATCACCACATATACATATTTGATCATATGTACAATAGTATCTTGAAGAGTATCAACCCAAATTATTAACTCTAAACCATAGTATCTCAAATATTATGCTTCTTAACTCTTTTATTATGTACGCTTTAGATCTTTTTGTAGGTTGTATGTTGCAACGTGCACATTTTTTGTCCTTTTGTGAGAGTGTATATAACAGATTTGTGAATGACATATTTATTGATGGTGAAACTTGCATTTAAAATGTTATTGTGATGACAAGTTTGTGAGAATATGCTATATATAGATTTGTGGGATGTATGTTGTAAATTTGTCATTCATGGGATGCATGATTTTTGTTATTCATTTGATTAAGTTTAATTTCATAAATCTTTGGATAGGAAAATGTCAATCTGTTGAACTTGATCTAATCCACTCTGCATTTTGCAAATTGGATTGAATTTGATTGATGACGTATTTGGATTGAACTGGATTATAATTTTTCAATCTACAATAATTGTGTCGAATTGTGGATTGACCCTAATTGGACTAAATTCAATTCGTGTGCACCCCTGTCAGTCTTGCTTTAAAAAAACAAAAATAAATAAATCAAATCAACTAAAGGCCCGTTGTATGCACCCCACAAAACACTAAGGTCAAACCACAAAAAATTTTGCACTCCCTTTTCATATTTGCCTCCAAATGAAATAACTTCTTTACCCTTCTCAACTCCTACAATCACTCAAATGCCCATCTATCTCTATCACTTTTGTGCACCCCACATGAATCGACCTTTCTCTGACGATCCCTTCCGATCACTAGCGACGCGAACTTGCATTTTGGGGTGTGACGCAAAGATTGACCGAAATAAACACCTAGGGCTTGTGCTCTCATTAGTTCCCATGACTTTCGAAATCTTTTTTTTTTTTCAATCAAGAGTTGTGGGGTGCCTGTAACGGCCCACTTTAACTAATCCCGATTAACTGACAAATTACAGATTAAGATCCTAAGCTCAGACCCACGTGGATGTCGCGAAAAAGTCTAGGGCACGCCTAACGAGGTGAAATTTGTTATTTTGTGTGGCAGTGTTTATTTATTTTACTATTATTTAATAATCTGCGCCGTGCTAATTAAGAATTACACTTGGTCGCGTTGTGCGCGTGTAGTGACGAGAGTTTACGACGTCGCGGTGTTCGAGTAACGCGGGTGTATGGGATAGTCTGGGATTTAGTTGTCACATCACGCATCCAATCACATCACCTACCCAATCAGCATACTTAAACCCATCACTCAATTTTTCTCTCTCCCCTCCAAAATCAAACAAATAAAAAAAAAATTCATCTTTCCTCACTCACCCCTCTCTCTACCCGAGCTCTCCTTCTCCTCCTCTCATTTTCATTTTCTTCTCCACTTCCAACTTCTCACCACCAAGCTCTTCATCACTCTCTCAACTCGGTCGCACATCTCTCGCGGTGCTCTCTCCACTCGGCGACGCTCGCGAAGATCTCTGAATCGAGGTGAGTGTGTCAATTTCTTCTTAACTTTTGTGGAGAACTTTAGAGTTTAATGGTGATGGTGTTGTTGGGTGGTCGTTGTTGTTGTTAGGTTGTTGGTGGTATTGTTGTTGTTGTTGTGTTCTTTAAAAAAAATAAAAAAAATAAAAAAATAAAAAAAAATCGTCTCGCATAGCGAGAGACGATTTGAGGAAGAAGAAGCGAGTTGGGCACGACCGGCCGCACCATTGTGGGTTGTGGTGCCCAAGACCAGTGCGGCCGGCCGCCTAGGCTCGAGGCGGGCCGGGCTTCCTAGGCCCGAGGCGGGCCAAGCCGGCCCGAACCCGGGTGACCCTGGGTTGGGCCGAACCAGGCCCAACCAAACCGGGCCCGGTTCGAGCCCAACCCACCCCAAATTAATTTTAATTAATTAAAAAAATCTTAAATAATTAAATAAAATACTTTTAAATCAAATAAATATTAGAAAAATAGGAGAAATAGCTAGAAGATTATGAGAAAATCAAGAAAAATATAATAAAATGGTAAAAATATAAAAAGTAGTTTTGAGGACTTTTTGGGGCATCTACGAATTCTCAGGTATAACTCAAAAAGTGTGCTGAAATTAAACTTTTTGAAACAAAATCTCAATTTTTTGTCACACATTATAAATTAACTTAATGTTACTCTAAAATTAAAAAGTGGTATAATTGGATACCAGGGACTTAGGAGATTATAGTCAAGTATATGGCGCGTATCTCGAGGCGTGAGCGAGACATTTTGGAGAGATATTTGCGATTGTTTGAGGAAAGTAAACCCACGAGAAAGTCAGTTTAGAATTTACTTATTTTTCTTGTAAATTATTTATTCCCATTGCTTTTCATCAGTTCAACTTGCATATTTACTATATTCCCGCGTGTGTCTGTGTATGGTCGAACGGACGGTGTGACCCCTTTCTGGCGCTCTCGTTAATGATGATTCGATTGTTGCTACGGTGTTGGTCATACCTTAGACTACGCGTGAGATATATCTCGGCAAAGTCGATGATCTCGAGAGCGAGTTGACGTGAGGCTCACCTCCGTCCCAGATTTCCTCTCATTTGAGGCATTGGGCGGAAGTCTACCTTCCGACCAACAGAGTTCCTCATTTCGACCGTGAAGAGGGGGTGTGGATTTCCTCACTTCCAGGGCCTTCTCGATTTAGTATTTTCGTCACAGGGCTCGACAGCTATACACCACACTCGCGTTCCATATTCTTGATTATCTCATGACTTATATTCATGCTTTACATTCCTGTTCATTTACTTTATATGCATGAATTGTAGCCGTTTTCTTGGATTTCTTGTGAATACTAACTGAATTTCTCTGGGATTTACTCACTGGAACTTGTCATTGTTTGTTGGTGGCAAGTTGCAGATCCTACGACGAGCCGGGGGAAGGCGTTGATTGGCAACTACATCTGATCTGGAGCGCCTCCACTAACTTACTCGTAGGTGTTTGTATTTATATATACATACTTTTTGGGATCATTTTGCGAGACTTTTTCACCTGATACATGTATATTGAAACCTATTATACATTTTTGTCGCCTTAAGTGATATATGTGGTATCCTTTTGCTGGGTTTCTACGCCATAGGTTGTTAATTAATGCATATCTTGTTTACATTAATTATATGCATGTTATTAAGTGTGACGGCCCCAGTTTTCGACAAACTGGGCCTCGCCCGGCCTAAGCCCACGTGAACCCCTGAGCCACTCTCGCAAGGTCAACGAAGGTCTAGTCAGCCTTTCAATCCATCATTATAAGTAAATTCATAATTTTAAGTTGAGTTATTAGTATTTTTCAAGTTTTAAAAATTAGCGAAAGCAATTAATACATTAAATAACTCAACAATAATTGTAAAAGAGTTGGACAACCTAATTGTGGAACCCTGTAAACATGTACATTCATGTATATCTTGTTTCAAGTCTTATAACTAAGCAAAAGTGATATACCAGTCGTGTGTATCTCCAAACCCAAATAAGAATCCCAAGTATGATAACAACATATATAACAAACACAAAAAAAAATAAAAACCTACAAAAATAAGCGGAGGAGGGCCGCTCCGATATCCTCAGAGTAGATCGCCAAATGTCGGCGTCTTGCCTTTGCTCGGCTGCGGATCTGCACTCGGTCAAATACAAGAATGCCGAGTCCAGTAAGTAAAAGCCAGTAGCATCTAAACGGTAATTCAAAATAAATGAAGCAGTCTAAAAGTCATGCGGATAGAAAAAACGCTGTATGGAATGCATGATATTAAGACTGTAAAAATGAAAGTACAACGAGAAATGAGTGTCAAAGGAAATAATAGAGAGGTGCCCAAGTAGTCCAAGACCACTAAGTGCGGGTGCCACAGGGTCGGGGTCATAGAGTCGCGGCAACGCCAAACAGACTCGGGTCTTAGGACGCGGCGTCTTTTGCTGTACCTAGACCGTCGCGAATGAGGGATATCAATGGTGCCTCGAATAAAACACATCTCATTCCGACCAAATACTCAAGTGACTCGAGGTCATGGTCTCGGTTGCAAGCCGCTAACCACTCCAATCAGAGACGCTCGTATGACTCACTTAGTCCTCGGACACTCATAAGTGGGTGGGAATTCCAAGAAAGGGACACAGTACAACATCAATAAAATAAGCTCAAATGAACTACTGTGCATTTCCTAGCTGGTTTTACTTACCTCGAGAAATCGCAAATCGTCCTCAAAACGCTCGCTCACGCCTCAATATGCGCACCCGACACCCGACTATCATTCAAATCAAAACCAAATCACTTGAAGTAAACCATATCATAATTGACTACAAGATTTATCAATTAGACTTGTAGTTGAAATCAATGTGATTTAGAACCTCACCATGGCCTTCAATGGAGGTCTCAATTTCAAAATCCATTTGAAGGACACAAACTTAGCCATGATCTACGCCTTTCGTCTTCTTCGCGAGCAATTCATAGTGTCGTCGAGCTTCGTCGAAGTCACGCCTCATTGTCCACTGTTGCTGTGTCTCATCAAGGATCAATCGGTCCGGCGATGCGCCACTGCGCCGTTGCTCCACATCGTTCACCGCGCCGCTACCGCTGTTGATTCACCGCTCCTCCACGCCGGCGCCGCTGCTCCTCGTCGGCGTCCTAACGGACCGCGCCGCTGCTCGTCGTCTTCCCCCACAGCCACGCAACCTCCTACCCCCGCTCGCTGCTGGTGTCGCTCTCGCTTTCTTGGTGCAACGGAGGCTCGCCAACCTTCGCCAGTTGAGCCACTCACCGTCGCCGCTGTCAACGCGCCACCGCGCTCACCTGCCGTCGCTCGTCCGCGAGCTCCCCTACGCGCCGGTCTCCTCGTTGTCTCGCTGCTGCACCGGGGGCCGCTGTGCGCACCCCCGTCACTACGAGCCACTGCCCGTGAGCCGGAGCTCCGCCGTGCCCGCATCTTCCCCGGAGCCACTGCTCCTCGCCACCATCTCCGCCATTCTCCTTCTTAGCGACTCCTCCCCCCTCTCTCTCTATCTCATCTATATATATATATATATATATATATATATATATATATATATATATCCCCCTCTTATCTGTTTTAGTTTTTTTATAATTATCTCCTCGATTTTGTTTTCGAAGAAAAATACCCCGTTTTCGCCAAAAATTGACGAAAATCCCATTGCACTTCGAACCACTGGAACAATGCGTCTAAACCTTAACTTGACTTCGCGTCGATTAAATTATATTACATTCACAAAGGATCACGACGAGTGGGTCCCACATACGACCCTGAAATGGCACGTGGCACGAGTTAGATTTTTAGGGTCGTTACAGTCTTCCCAACTAAAAGAAAATTTCGTGCTCGAAATTGAAGCAATTCACCTTTTTTTGTGAAGGCCCAAGGCCATATCCGCGACGAGCTGGGCTCCTCCGAGACTTCCAAAGCAGTGTGGGTGCACCTATGCGACCTCCCACGCTATCTATATCCTTCCCCCAATATACGCCAGGGCAACATCCTCAAAACATATATTGGGAACAGTCTTTCGCCTCTCTAGACTAGAACACGTAAGTACGCATGTTTGGTGAGTCTGGTACCATTGACCTAGTCGTTCGTCTCTAACACACATATCCTCAGTATATCCGCGAAAATGTGAATCAGTCTTTTTTATTGTCCGTCAGTCTCTCTAGTCTAGTGGGTTTCAAACCCAACTCATCGACCAAGCGACCAAAAATAACAGATATCGTAGCACCAAAATCTAACATAGTGTACATAAAACGACTGCAAATATAAAGCATACCCTCTACTAGGTTACGGTTAAGCGATCGAATCGACTCGAACAAAGATGAACTCCGCTCCCACTCGGCTTTGTTGTGGTCCGGCCTCTTCCCAATCATAGACACGTACTAGCGAAGTGACCTGGCTGTTCACACTCCCAACAACTACGCTAAGATCCTGATCCAGATGGAACAATCTATCCCCATCCATACCTCGGCCTCTGACCACTGCTACTTCCCTCTGTCCTCTAATAGTGTTGTCGCTGAGAACCTGACGGTGCCGACAGTTGTGGTGTGCTGATATAACTCCGTACTGGAGCAGATGGTATTGGCGCAATACGCGTTGTATATGGTGGAGATGCAACAGACCCCACATTCTGAGCTCGATCTCTCGACTTCCACTGTCTAGGTCTCTTCCTCCTCCCGTCACCACCCGGTCTGACATCTAACTGTGCTGGTGGTGGAGCTGCGGCTATTAGACCAGTGCGCGTGCTCAGAAAAGTCTCGCTGGCCAAACTCCTCTCATATGTCTCCTGTAAAGTTCCTGGAACTGTGGTCACCACCATACACCCGATCTCACCCAACAGACCATTCATGAAGTAGTAGGCCTGGTCAGCGTCCGTATCAGCTATGCTTCTGACATAGTATATCAACAGCAAATATTAGCCCATATATTGAATCATTGTCTCGTCAGCCGCCTGTTGGATATTCTGAAACTCGATCCTCTTCATATTCCTTACCGAGGGAGGGAAATACTTCTAATTGAACCTATTCTTGAATTCAGCCCAGTCCTTGGGCTTCCCCTTCGTAGCCACCATGCTACGTCACCACACATCAGCCTCTCCGGACAACGAAGCTAATTAGATGCTCTGCCTCATATGCTCTGGTGTAGCAAAGACGTCATGAATCTTCTCGTGACTCCTCATAAACTTCTCTGCTGCTCCAAGATCCGTACCACCGTGAAACTTCTCCGAGTGATGTCTCTAAAACTCGCGAAATTGCCTCGCCTCAGCCGTCACTCGAGTGCTCCCGTCAGTGGGTGTGTTCGACGTATCATCCGTCGGTGTATCAGGTGTAGGTGGTACTCTCTCAACCTGAACCTGTACTCCCTCTGGTCTTATCGGCGCTGTAAGAGTCGTAACAGCGGCCTGTACTGTCGGCGTACTCCCGCCCTGAGAACCTGGTGCTGCTACTACAGATGTAGAAGGTGATGTTGTAGCATGTGCTCTAAAAAGTCGGAGAATCCCTTGAAGTTGATGGCCATGTGAGGTGACTAGTTGGGACATCGCATCTAACCTCTTTTGAACGTCAGCCGGACTGGAATCACTGATTTCGGGCTGATTGGCTATCGCAATATGCAAAGAATGCGATTTCTTGATCATGATATAGCTATCGATAGTAATAATATACAATACATCAAATAGCTCATATAGTCCAAATTTTAATTTCCCCCGCTCTCCTCACTTCCCTACTAAGACTCTAAGTCAGGATCATAGGGTTCCACTTTAAGTTCCAACCGTGTCCTAACTCTATTTTTAATTTGTGTCTTATATTGGTTGTAGGTTAATCAAGAGCTATAAGTAACAACTTAGGCTCTGATACCAACTGTGTTGGTATCCCATTGCCTTAAACCATCTAGGTCTTTAAACCTAGGCTCTGATACCAACTGTGACGACCCCGGTTTCCTCACAAATTGGGCCCCGCCAGGCCTAAGCCCACGTGGACCCCCGAGCCACTCTCACAGGTCAACGCAGGCCTAGTCAGCCTTTCAATCCATCATTATAAGTAAATTCATAATTTTAAGTTGAGTTATTAGTATTTTTCAAGTTTTACAAATTAGCGAAAGCAATTAATACATTAAATAACTCAACAATAATTGTAAAAGAGTTGGACAACCTAATTGTGGAACCCTCTAAACATGTACATTCATGTATATCTTGTTTCAAGTGTTATGACTAAGCAAAAGTGATATACCAGTCGTGTGTATCTCTCAACCCAAATAAGTATCCCAAGTATGATAACAACATATATAAGTAATACAAAAAAAAAATTAAAAACCTACAAAAATGTGCGGAAGAGGGCCGCTCCAATATCCTCAGAGTAGATCGCCAAGTGTCAGCGTCTTGCCCTTGCTCGGCTGCGGATATGCACTCGATCAAACACAAGAATGTCGAGTCCAGTAAGTAAAAGCCAGTAGCATCTAAACGGTAATTCAAAATAAATGAAGCAGTATAAAAGTCATGCGGATAGAAAGAAAGTTGTATGGAATGCATGATAATAAGACTATAAAAATGAAAGTACAACGAGAAATGAGTGTTCAAGGAAACAATAGAAAGGTGCCCAAGTAGTCCAGGACCACCGAGTGCGGGTGCCATAGTGTCGGGGTCATAGAGTCGCGACAACGCCAAACAGACTAGGGTCCTAGGACGCGGCGTCTCCTCCTGTACCTAGACCGTAGCGAATGAGGGATATCAACGGTGCCCCGGATAAAACACATCTCATTCCGACCAAATACTCAAGTGACTCGAGGTCATGGTCCCGGTTGCAAGCCGGTAGCCACTCCAATCAGAGACGCTCGTATGACTCACTTGGCTCTCGGACACTCATAAGTGGGTGGGAATTCCAAGAAAGGGACACAGTACAACATCAATAAAATAAGCTCAAATGAACTACTGTGCATTTCCTAGCTAGTTTTACTTACCTCGAGAAATCGCAAATCATCCTCAAAACGTCTCGCTCACGCCTCGATATGCGCACCTGACACCCGACTATCATTCCAATCAAAACCAAATCACTAGAAGTATACCATATCGGAATTGACTACAAGATTTATCAATTAGACTTGTAGTTGAAATCAATGTGGTTTAGAACATCACCATGGCTTTCAATGGAGGTCTCAACTCCAAAATTCATTTGAATGACGCAAACTTAGCCATGATCTACGCCTTTCGTCTTCTTCGCGAGCAATCCATCCCGTCGTCGAGCTTTGTCGAAGTCACACCTCATTTTCCACTTTTGTTGTGTCTTGTCGGGGATCGATCGGTCCGGTAACGAGCCACCGCGCCGTTGCTCCAAGCCGTTCACCGCGCCGCTGCCGTTGCTGATTCGCCGCTCCTCCTCGCCGGCGTCACTGCTCCTCGCCGGCGTCCGGGCGGATCGCGGCGCGCTGCTCGTCATCCCCCACACGCCGCGCCCACCTCCTACCGCCGTTGTTGTTGGTTGTCCGCCCGCCCGCTTGGTGCAACGAGGCTCGCCAACCCTCGCCGGTGGAGCCACTCACCGTCGCCGTCGTCAACGCGCCACCGCGCTTAGCCGCTGCAGCCGCCGTCCGCGAGCTCCCTGCGCTTGGCCTCTCTCGATGGCTCGCCGTTGCACCGGAATCCGCCATGCGCACCCCCGTCAATACGGGCTGCTGCCCGTGAGCTAGAGCTCCACCGCGCCCGCATCTTCCCCAAAGCCACTGCTCCTCGCCACCATCTCCGCCCTTCTCTTTCTGAGCGACTCCTCCCTCTCTCTCTTATCCGTTTTAGTTTTTTTTATAATTATCTCCTCGATTTTGTGTCTGAAGAAAAATACCCCATTTTCGCCAAAAATTGACGAAAATACCATTGCACTCCGAACCACGGAACACTGCGTCTAAACCTTAACTTGACCCTATTTCGCGTCGATTAAATTATATTACATTCATAAAGGATCACAACGAGTGGGTCCCACATACGACCCTGAAATGGCACGTGGCACGTGTTAGATTTTTAAGGTCGTTACATTAAGACTTCTGCTATTAAAAATAACTTGAAAAGAATTAAAATAAACAAATTAAGTTGTAAAACTTCTTAACTTAGCATATTTCGATAGAATATTAATTTTTTAAAACAACGAAATTTACTAAATCGGATTACAAGACGGATAGTTCGCGGGCCGTCATAGACGGTGTGCAGGTGACGTAGCATGGCTTGGTGACGTGTCCGGCGACGTGGCGGTGCCGGTTTGCCTCGAAATTTGGGGATCGTCACAGTTGGTATCAGAGCCTAGGTTCAGGCGAACCTTGGGAAAGTTTAATACAACTGAATAAAACTTAACAACAAACATTAGATGTGGAAACCCGAAAATCCTAACTTAGAACTTTAGTTGGGAAGCAAAGTGATCGGGTAGTACTAGGACTTATATGTGTATATATTGATTGTAATACTTATGTACACGTATTACGACACTGACATGCGGCACGTTCGCGATTTGCAGATTCAACATGGATGGACAACCGGTTCTTCATACGGATGATGGGGCCCAGACGAGCGGCTCTACACCTGCTGACTCGGATCAGACCTTGCGCGGCACGGTTGCACACCATAATTTACAGCTCGGGGAGATTTTTCGATTGCTTTGAGCGCAGGCAGTGGACACACCGGCCCCTGCCACACTCTTCGTCGCCACTACTGTAGAGCAGACAGTTGTCGCCCTGACTGTTCCGGCGACCCCGCTCATGACCACTCTACCGAGATATTGCCAGTAGTCACTACACCATTGACTACGGCCGTGGCACAGACACTGATTCCACCCCGGTAGATCACATTTGAGACCTTCTTATCAGCTGAGGCAAAGTTGATTAAGGAGTTCGTTCGTTTTCAGCCAGGCTACTATCATGGAAGTGGATCCTTTCACACGAGAAACTTCACGGACTTTTGAGGATTCACGACAGCATACGAGCTAGGATTTTCGGATTCATGCTTAGGGGAGATACTGCAGTATGGTGGACCGCTCACGAGAGCCGAGTACTTGGGCAGAGTTCAAGAAATTCTTCTATGATCAGTATATTTCGATCGAGATTCAACCGATACTGAGAGATGAGTTCTTGACGCTGAGGCAGGGTAACCGAACGGTGTCACAGTACATGGAGAGATTCAAATACCTGCTTACTTTTGCGATGGACGTAGTTGGGACCGAGCGACTTCAGGTCCACTACTTTATTCGAGGACTCCGACCAGATATTGGGGGCGCGATTGTTTCGACATGAGCCAGGACTATACAGGAAGTTTACGAGAAGGCGTTGGCCCACGAGTCGTTTTAAATGTAGAATGACGCCGTCCCCGCTCCAGTGCATCACAACAACCATAGAGGCCAGGGGAGGTCAAACAGGAAAGGCAAGAGGAATTGTGATCAGAGAGATTAGAGGGGACAGATGCGCAGATATGATGACGGTCGACGATCAGCGCACATGCAGTTGTGCGGCGCACCTACAACGAGGTTATGACGATCCAATGAAGAAATTAAAACAAACTCGTCGGTCCAAATAGGCGAGAGACGGAGTCGAGGTGGCGGGACAGGGCTATAGGGCTAGCGGACAGCAGGGTCGGGCTTCGGACATAGGCAAAATGTCACATGTTTCAGATGTAGACAGAAGGGGCACTACAAGAGTGAGTGTACCAGGGAGCCAAAGACCACCACTTACTGCGCAATTTCACTCGGCCAAGTGCAGTGTTGTAGCAAGTGCACGCAGTTAGGGCTGGCAATTTGGGTCATGAAACGTTTAACACGACACGACACGACACGTCATAAACATGTCGTGGGTTTGGCATAAGTGGGTGCTGGTCATAAACAGTTAACTTTGTTTATACACGGTTAATAAACGAGTCATTAACATGTTAACTGTGTGACTCGTTTATGACTCACTTAATTATATACATATATAACTTATAATTTACATATAATTAATCACTCATATAAATACAACTTTTTTGCTCATTAAACTTGAATATATCTCTTATTTCTATGTTAACTTCATATAACCTTGTAGTTGGGTTATTAAACTTGAACTTGACTATTTGAGAACTTGTATTTTTCCTTGTTAAACTTAGATTTTGTCCATTTATATGTGATAACATTGATATAACTTGGTAGGTGGGTTTATATTTTATGTTGTTTGTATTGATTTTGTAGTGAGATATCATTAATCTAGTAGCATGTTTAACAGGTTGATAAACAGGTACATAAACGAGTCGCGTTAAACAGGTTAAACATGACATGTTTAATAAACGTGTCATATACATGTTACCTGTTTATTAAACGTGTCATGTGTCGTGTTTGCAAATAGTGACTCGTTTAATAAACGTGTCGTGTCCGTGTTTAAGATAATTGGGTCGTGACTCGTTTACGACACGACACGTTTACGACTCGCTGACACGAATTGCCAGCCCTACACGCACGCAATTGTTGCACCAGACCGTGATGCGTCTCGGCAGCTCGTCGAGGGTACGTTGATTATTTTTTATCGCCTTATGCATACATTGATAGATTCTTGTAGTAAGTTATCATTTATTTCGGGACGGATGGCAGGAGAGTTGTGTTTGACACCTGAGAGCGTTAGCACCCACCTTATCCTCAGCACGGTCGCTGGGGATAAGATATATCCTAATCGGATTTGTAAAGATGGTCTAGTCGAGGTTGGTGGTCATCAGTTACCCATAGATCTCCGAGTATTAGAGTACCTAGAGTTCGATATACTCTTAGGCATGGACTGGTTGGCGGCATACCACGTGCAATTGGATTGTTTTTGAAAAACCGTCATTTTCAAGATACCAGGGATTCCCGATTTCACCTTTACCAGAGTCGCGACATCACTTCCGATCACAAGTGGTAGGTTAGCGATCACTCAGGAGATGGAGATCC
The DNA here is from genome assembly GCA_039657325.1 of Stephania cephalantha. Lineage (NCBI taxonomy): Eukaryota > Viridiplantae > Streptophyta > Magnoliopsida > Ranunculales > Menispermaceae > Stephania > Stephania cephalantha. Next base: position 6,155,210 of record CM077573.1, on the reverse strand, counting down.
TCGCAAGGATAGTAGAGTCCGATGAGAGGCCAGTGACCAGACTTGAGGATGTCCCAATAGCATGCGACTTCCCATATGTTTTTCCTAAGGATCTACCTGAACTACCCTCACCCAGACAGGTAGAGTTTACGATTGAGTTAGTGCCAAGCACACGGCCTATAGCGAGCAGACCTTACCGTATGTCACGGCCAGAGCACGAGGAGTTGAGGGATCAGCTAGAGGATCTATCGAATAAGGGTTTCATACACCCGAGTATGTCACCCTGGGAGCACCGGTCTTATTTGTGAGAAAGAAAGATGGTAGTATGAGGATGTGTATAGACTACCGAAAGTTGAATCAGGTGACAGTCAGGAATAGGTATCCGTTGCCTAGGATCGATGACCTATTTGACCAATTGGCAGGAGCACAGTTCTTCTCCAAAATTGATATGAGATATGGATATCATCAGGTGCGAATCAGAGAGAAGGATGTACCTAAGAAGGCGTTCAGCACACGTTACGGGTTATTTGAGTTCACTGTCGTGACGTTTGGGTTGACAAACGCGCCAGCTGTGTTTACGGATTTGATGCATCGAGTCTTAAGGCTTAGGTCGATTCGTGATAGTCTTCATCGATGACATCTTGATTTACTCCAGGACTCATGAGGACCACGAGAGGCATATCAAAGAGACTTTGAAGACTTTGAGGGAGCACAGATTGTACGCCAAGTTCAGTAAGTGCGAGTTTTGGCGTTCTAAGGTGAAATTCTTGGGACACGTGATCAGCGACAGGGGTATTTCAGTGGACCCAAGTAAGATTCACGCTATCATCGACTGACCTACCCCAGAGTGCGTGACAGACATTAGGAGCTTTTTAGGATTGGCAGGATATTATCGACGCTTTGTACTGGACTTCTCCAAAATTGTAGCGTCGATGACTAGATTGACCAAGAAGGATGTGATTTTCCATTGGTCCAGTGAATGCGAGGCGGCCTTCACAGAGTTGAAGAAGAAGTTGACTTCTGCACCGTTGTTAGTGTTGCCAGAGCCGGGCAAGGAGTTGAATGTTCATACGGATGCTTGTGGCACCGGATTGGGATGCGTACTGATGCAGGGAGACGAGTGATAGCTTATTTATCGCGTCAGTTGAGGACCCATGAGAGGAACTATCCAATGCACGACCTGGAGCTTGCAGCGGTCGTATTTGCACTGAAGGTGTGGAGACACTACCTTTATGGTGAGAGGTTCACACTATATACAAATCATAAGAGTCTGAAGTATCTTTTCACCCAAAAGGACCTTAATATGAGACATCGACGGTGGTTGGAATTGCTGAAGGACTACGAATTCGCCATCAAGTATCAGCCTGGGAAGGCGAATGTCGTAGCAGATGCCCTTAACAGGAGAGGACCAGACAATGAGACAGTAGTTTGCTAAATGACCCACGAGTTTGGCTTACTCGAGGTGGCGGCAGCTATGAGTTTGTCAAAGGTTCCAGACACTACAGAGGCACATATTTGCGGAGAGATGAGAGTACCGACAGTATCTATTCCGCGCGTTTTGGAGTGTCAGAGAGCTGATGTGATGTATTAGAGGTTCAGGGACATGGCACAGAGTCCAGATTTTTCAGATTGGCGCGAGTCCGTTGATGAGTGTTTAAGACACCGAGGTAGATTGTGGATTATGGCAGTGGCAGAGTTACGTGATGGTATTCTTCAGGAGGCTCACATATCCAGGTACACAATGCATCCCGATAGGACCAAAATGTACAATGACATGCAACGGTTATTTTGTTGGCCAGGGATGAAGGCAGATGTCAGCCAGTACGCGAGGAGTTGTGAGGTGTGTCACAGGTTAAGGCTGAGCACAGGAGGCTAGAAGGACTATTGCAGCCACTACTTATCCCACAGTGGAAATGGGAACACATCAATATGGACTTCGTTAGTGGGTTGCCGACGACTTTGCGCAAGCACGATGCCATTTGGGTAGTCTTCGATCGACTGGGGAAATTAGCGCATTTTATCCCAATCTCTATGAAATATAGCTTTCCACAGCTAAGCACGCTCTTCCAACGAGAAATTATCGGATTGCTCGGAGTGCCAATATCTATAGTGTCAGATAGAGACAGTCGACTTACTTCGCAGCTTTGGCTGGCCATGCAGGAGCAGTATGGTACCAGATTAGAGTTTAGCACGACTTTTCATGCGTAGACTGACGGGCAGTTTGAGAGACTTATTCAAATTCTTGAGGACATGCTCAAAGCATGTGTGCTACAGTTTGCAGGGTCATAGGAGGAGTTTTTGCCACTTTGTGAGTTTGCCTACGATAATAGCTATCAGGCTTATATTCCTATACGGAGACCATGCAGATCACCAGCTTGCTGGGCAGAGCCCGAGGACGTAGCTGCCGTCGAGCCTGAGATTGTTGCATATTACACAGAGAAAATTAGGTTGATTCGTTTGAGGTTACAGGCTGCTCAGGATAGTCAAAAGATGTACGCGAACAAGTACCGCGATGGGCTGAGTTATGAAGTGGATGATTGGGTCTACTTGAAGGTTTCTCCCTTGAAGGGCCACCAGAGATTTGGGATCAAGGGAAAACTTGCACCGAGATTCATCGGGTCGTTTCAGATAGACCGACAAGTAAGGGAGGTTGCATATCAGTTGAGATTGCCAAGCCAGTTGGCATGGGTGCAGGATGGTTTTCACATTTCTATGTTGAGGCTAGTCAGATCAGGACCGAGACCGATGGTTGATATGACTAGGATCGAGGTCAGACCGGATGTGACATACGAGGAGCACCCCATTGAAATAGTGGATCGTAAGGTACAGACTCTCAGAAGGAAAGAAATACCGCTTGTACTCGTTCGATGGCAATATCATAAAAACGAGGGCCTCACTTGGGAGAGTGAGTCTACCATGCGAGAGCGATACCCCCACTTGTTCGAAGGTAAAGATTTAATTAAATTTGAATTTCGAGACGAAATTCCTTTTAGTTGGGAAGATTGTAACGGCCGGCTTTAACTAATCCCGATTAACTGACAAATTACAAATTAAGATCCTAATCTCAGACCCACATGGACGTCGCGGAAAAGTCTATGGCACGCCTAACGAGGTGGAATTTGTTATTTTGTGTGGCGAGTGTTTATTTATTTTACTATTATTTAATAATTCGCTCCGCGCTAATTAATAATTACGCTTGGTCGCGTTGTGCGCGTGTAGTGATGATAGTGTACAACGTCGCGGTGTGCGCATAACGCCGGTGTATGGGATAGTCTGGGATTTAGTTGCACATCACACATCCCATCACATCACCTATCTAATCACCATACTTAAACTCATCACTCAATTTTTCTCTCTCCCTTCCAAAATCAAACAAATAAGAAAAAAATTTCATCTCTCCTCACTCACTCCCTCTCTCTACCCGAGCTCTCCTTCTCCCCCTCTCGTTTTCATTTTCTTCTCCACTTCCAACTTCTCACCATCAAGCTCTTCATCACTCTCTCAACTCGATCGCACATCTCTCGCGGTACTCTATCCACTCGGCGACGCTCGCGAAGATCTCCGAATCGAGGTGAGTGTGTCAATTTCTTGTTAACTTTTGTGGAGAATGGTGATGGTGTTGTTGGGTGGTTGTTGTTGTTGTTAGGTTGTTGGTGGTATTGTTGTTGTTGTAATTGTTGTTGTTGTTGTGTTCTTTAAAAAAAAAAAAAAAAAAAAAAAGTTAGGCCTGCTGGCCAGGCCAAGGGCGGCGGCCGAGCCGGCCCGAACCCGAGTGGCCCTAGTTGGGCCCAACCGGGCCCAGTTCGGGCCCAACCCACCCCAAATTAATTTTAATTAATTAAAAAAATCTTAAAAAATGAATAAAATACTTTTTTAAATCAAATAAATATTAGAAAATAGGAAAATAGCTAGAAAATTATGGAAAAATCCAAAAAAATCAAAAAAATATAATAAAATGGGAAAAATATAAAAAGTAGTTTTTGAGGACTTTTTGGGGCATCGGCACACCGGTATAACTCGAAAAGTGTACCGAAATTAAACTTTTTGAAACAAAATCTCAAATTTTTGGTCACACATAATAAATTCACTTAATGTGACTCTAAAATAACAAAAGTGGTATAATTGGATATCAGGGACTTATGAGACTATAGTCAGGTATCGGGCGCGTATCTGGAGGCGTGAGCGAGACATTTTGGAGAGATATTTGCGATTGTTTGAGGTAAGTAAACCCATGAGAAAGTCAATTTAAAATTTACTTATTTTTCTTGTAAATTATTTATTTCTCATTACTTTTTGTCAGTTCAACTTGCATATTTACTCTATTTCCACGTGTGTCTATGTATGGTCGAAGGGACGATATGACCCCTTTCCGGCGCTCTCGTTGATGATGATCGGATTGTTGCTACGATGTTGGTCATACCTTAGACTACGCGTGAGATATCTCTCAGCGAGTCGATGATCTCAAGAGCGAGTTGACGTGAGGCTCACCTCCGTCACATATTTCCTCTCTTTTGAGGCGTTGGGCGGAAGTCTACCTTCCGACCAACATAATTCTTCATTTCGACCGTGAAGAGGGAGTGTGGATTTCACCTCCAGGGCCTTCTCGATTTAGTATTTTCATCTCAGGGCTCAACAGTTATACACCACACTCGCGTTCCATATTCTTGATTATCTCACGACTTATATTCGTGCTTTACATTCCTGTTCATTTACTTTATATGCATGAATTGTAGCCGTTTTCTTGGATTTCTTGTGAATACTAACTGAATTTCTCTGGGATTTACTCACTGGAACTTGTCATTGTTTGTTGGTGGCAAGTTGCAGATCCTACGACGAGCCGGGGGAAGGCGGTGATTGGCGACTACCTTTGATCTGGAGCGCCTCCACTAGCTTACTCGTTGGTGTTTGTATTTACATATACATATTTTTTGGATCATTTTGGGAGACTTTTTCACCCGATACATGTATATTGACACCTATTATACATTTTTGTCGCCTTAACTGATATACTGGTATCCCTTTGCTGGGTTTCCACCTCATAGGTTGTTAATTAATGCATAACTTGTTTACATTAATTATTTGCATGTTATTAAGACTTCCGCTATTAAAAATAACCTGAAAAGAATTAAAATAAACAAATTAAGTTGTAAAACTTCTTAACTTAGCTTATTTAGATAGAATATTAATCTTTTAAAACAACGAAATTTACTAAGTCGAATTATAAGATGGATAGTTCGCGGGCCGTCATAGACAGGTGTGCAGGTGACGTAGCATGGCTTGGTGACGTGTCTGGCGACGTGGCGGTGCCGAGTTTGCCTCGGAATTTGGGGCCTTCACAGTGCCCTTGTAAATTAATGCAACGTTATTTTAGGAAAAAAAAAATTTATGGTGCCCTTATCAATTGGTGGAGTGCACTCATCCTGTGGCTTGCCCTTAGTGTTTTGTGGGGTAACCATAGCCAGACCCATCAACTAAAAATTTAAAAAGTATTTCTTTTTTTTGTTTTTAATCCACTTGTTGTGCAGTGCCAACCGCACCGACTAATCAACGTGGGGCATTATCTGGCCCTACAAGAAGGGTGAACCTCCTAACCTACTTTTTTTGCATTTACGAGACTTAAACTTCTCGAGGCCTCATTTAAGAGGAATTGAGTCCCTCACCACTCCAATAAATTGGTTGGTCTTACTTACAAAATAGTTCACGTACTTGCTATGTTGGTCAACCTCAATTAATTTGGGACTGAGAGTCTTATTTTTGTTAAAACTAATAAACGGTTTTGATGCGTCTTTACCGCTAAACAAGTTACTTGTTTAAGTTAAATTATAGAGCTATTAATTTAATCAAAACTCAACGAAGTACTCGAATCGACTGACCTATTTGGAGAGCAAAAGAGCATTAAAACATTAATCTCTCATTAGTATCATTTGGAGAGCAAAAGAGCATTAGAACATTAATCTCTCACTAGTATCATTTATATCCAAACTAGTCGATTTCTCGCGCTCTCTGCGCATGAGCTATTAAAACTTTAAGAGAAAGTTAATAAATTAATTTACATGAATATACTGTAATATTTTTTATAATTAAAAATACAATTTATAATAATCAACCCATATTTCTTAGAAAAAATATACAATATAGGGTAAAAAAATATTTAATTATAAATCACACATATAACGAACATCTTGAACAATCATCACAACAACGAACATAGAGATGTGAAGTTGTTAATCGCACTGCAAGATCTCTGCTATGTTTTGGAGTGTCATACGGCTCAACAATTGCCACAACATTGCTTTCATGTGTGAATAACTCTGAGAGAGGTAATTGGATGTTGCTAGGCCTGCAGTACTTGTGAACTTATGATCTATATATAAAGAGAAGATTAATGTTATGTATTAATGATGTTGCAGTAACCAAATGGATGGTGTAAGATTCAAAACGGAGATTAAATGCTTTGAAACAACCCTTCATTAACCAAGAAAAGAATTCAAATACACTTAATTATGATTTCGATGTCCTAAACAGTATAAATAATGTTATGGTAACTAAAAGATGTGTAAGATTCGAAACGGAGACTTAATGCATTGAAGTAACCCTTCATCAACAAAAAAGAATTCAAATGAACTTAATTGTTATTTCATTGTCTTAAACTGTATAAATGATGTTGTTGTAACTAAAAAGACCCTTCATTAATTAGACCGTTGTTTGGTTGTTCAAGATTGAGTTTTTCGTTGTTCAAAAATATGAGGGGGGTGAATTTATTTTAAAACAATAAATAACACAAATAAATAAATATCTTACAAGATAAAAATTAAGAAAATCCGAAAAATGAAATGCTGGAAAAAGAGAGCATGTGAAACTTTCTCTCTCCTTCCACTTATATATATATAGCAATTTACCTTACAATTTACAAAACATGTGATTATTGGGTTTTAATTGAATTAAATCATTCATACATACTTAAATGCCCTAATAATTCACTTTATTATAATTTGGAAGATGTTACAATGTCACTCCAAAGTCACATCAAAAATCACATCGGGGCGACATGACATATATCCCAAGGTGTGCACGAATGGCGAGTTCGCGCACCACGTTACCGAGGGTGACTTTGCGCTTTTGGGGTATCATTGTAGCATTTTCCTTGCACTGTATTTACTACAAGCTTTGTCGAAGGCTCGTTTGGACTTGGTCGAAATGAAGAAAATTATGAGAAGGTTGGATTCAGTTGACCATATTGAAAATCAAGCTTTTTTGACTAGTAGACAAAATGTGATTTGAATGGTTGATGACTTGGAAGTCTTTTTTTTTTTTTGATGAAAACTTGGCAGTCGTTTTGCAGTTTTGGTGGTTAGTTTAGTTAATGAATGGAAAATGTCTCTAAAGTAGTGGAAGAACCAGTCTTTTGTATTGACAGACGGCTCAAGTCAATGAAAGCTCAATATATTTCTTTAGAAGTCTCAAATTCTCGTCAATTCTAACATTCTAGAGTACTTGCACACGATGATATATAGCAAATCAAATACACATTTTCAATTTGACAAATAAAACACATCTTCATTAAAAAAAATTATAAGTTTTTTCTCAAAAAAGAAAGTTAGGTGCTCGAACTTTTTCTTGAGCCTTGCTCTACTTAGCTTTGACTAATCCACAAGTGTCGATCATGCCGCATGCCCTGACTCAATCCTATAAATTAAAAAAAAAATCGAACATATTTAGCATTAAATTTAAAGATTAATTGATCCTTACCTTTTGGCCCCGAAATAAATTGCAATAGTTTTACTATATATTGTGCCAATTTTATTTAGGACAGATTATACATTTACTAGCTAGTCATGATATAAAAAAGTGAGTTAAAAATACAAATTAGTGTCAAAAGCTAGTGTTTTTAATGAGATAAATAAGACATCACTTGCTAAAAGACAAGGTTAAGGGAGGTCTCATATTCGACTCATATAGGAGTCAAGTAACATGTTTCTTATTAAAAAAAAAAAAAAAACAAATTAATTAATTAGTTAGGTGTGTTTTGAACTTTAGGTAATTTTACCTTTCATTGTCAGTAAATCATTTCCTTATTAGATGAACATGGATGGAACTATACATTTGAGTCTAAAACACACATTAATTACTGTTATTTTACAATCCTCAATAAGTCACTACTAACTTTCTGCAATCACTCAACTCAACCGCCAATGAAATATTTACTTGCATTTTACGTATGAAAATACATGTTAGAATGAATAAAGCACCGCAAATTGGCTTTCAACTTAATTAAGCTGGAGCTATGGAAACTTTATCAACCTCTACAACATATTCAAGGGTTGCAAATGGTGGGATTTGCACATCTGAACCTAAATCTGCACCGTGTTCTCCAAATCCCAAACTTGGAGGGACTACAACTCTTCTCTTACCACCTGCCCTCATAGACCTCAACACATACTCTATCCCTTCACACATGCCCTTCGTGTAAGGCCTTGAGCCCATCACTAGTGCCAATGGTTTCTTCTGCTCTCCCTCAAATGTGTTCACAAACACTTTTCCACTTCCCTCAACTTTCCCTTTTAGATCAATCACCACCAAATCTCCTGCCCTTGGAGATGACCCCCCACCAACTCTCATCTCATAGTACCTAACATCACAAACATCCAAAGAAATTAATCATAACAACCAGTCATAAAATCAAGTCGCGGGAATTTAACAATAGTTGGTTGTCGATAGCAGTGAGGGAAGACGACAATTATATAAAGATACTATAGAGGGTGATTTGCTTGGCAAATGATTTGGAGGACTAATTAATACCTGATTCCATTAGGCAGCACCACCTCTTCTTCCTTCTCAATCTCTCTGCAATACAAATTAAAGATAAGATTTTATTAAACAATTACTCCTACTCAGTCCTAAATTATTTATTCCAAACCCTCTAAAATTGACCGCACTTTTTTTTATAATTGAGGGTCCTTAGTCACCCCCAAACCCAATGAACAAATCGGAAGGAGAAAGTAGTGAGTAAGTTTCGAACTCAACACATCTGCCTTAATTAGTCTATGTATTAAAGAACGAACTTACCACTTGACCAACGCGTCCGGGGCTAAAATTGACTACATTTTAAAATGACAAACACTTAAATAACATGAATTTTAAACAAATAAGACTCATAAAACAGTAATCATTTCATACAAATATGTATGTCCCGAAATTATGGTTTACATCATCAGATACAAACCCTCATATTAATAGTTGCAGTTCCTCAATATCAATGTGGTTGGTTTATCTTAAATCATACTAAAAATATTCAACAATATGCATTGATTCAAGAAACAAAACCATCACATTTAAACTGAATGGACCAACACTTGACTCATTTACTAGCAAAAATTAAGGACCAGAACCAAAGGTCCAAAACTACGTACCCACTAAGTTAACCACATTAATTAACAAATTATCAGGGAAAGCCATAAATCAAATGTGGCAACTGACCTAGTATTGGCCTCTTGTTGTAAGACCTCAAACCGGGTCTTGACCTGTTCAGAGACCACCCCAACAGCCAAAAAGGCAACCCAAGCAAGGCCGGCCCCAAGCCCAAACCGCCTAGTAATTGTTGAAGCAATCCAATCTGTGCTCTCAGCTTTGGACTTTGTCACATTATTGGGCTTCTTCAACTTGTCCACGTCAGAAGACATTATTGTTAGCGGTGTGGGTTGCTCTGTTGATGAGGGTGTTTGTAGGGATTGGGGTTTGGAGGGTGTTGGTGGGGTGGGTGTACTTGAAGGGTTTGGGGTGTCTGAAGGAGAGGAGAAGAGAGTGTGAGTTCTTGGGAGGACTGGGTGGGAGAGGAAAGTTGGGGAACTGAAGAAGGAAGCCATGGGTGAAGGTGGTGAGTGAAGGGAGTCACTGACTCACTGTTGAGATTGATTCAATTGCATGTGGAGTGGATAAGAGGCAGAGGCCAAGGAATTATTTGGGGGTGTCCTAGGCGTATATCGGAAACGTAAGTCAAGAACGCAAATCACGTTATGATACGCGTATGATGTACCTCGAGATACACAGAACCCAAGGTACATGGCACGCACTGGAGTCTCCCAACCTCTTTATCTTTCTCAAACATATTCAATATCTCTCTTTATGCTTTTCAAAATAGAAAAAAATTTAGAAAAAAATTAGGGTAATGCTAAAGACAGCGACCGCTTTTGCTAAACAGTTGTTGAGGTCCCTTAGACATACATGCATGAAAATACGTGCGGACACATCTTGATTCTTAATGCAAAACTTGAGGACCATAACATTGTAGCAAAAGATGTCACCCTAAAATCTTTCAAAAATTTATTTTAGCGTAGTATTGAAGAAAAATGATGATATTTTTTTTTTCAGTATATTTCATTACATAGAGTTGCTTTAGAATCATAATATGTTTATGAACATGATGAAATCAACATCAATTAGCTTTCAACGGTACACTAAGGGGATTTTTTCTATGGAAAATAGTAGAATGAAAATAACAATGTCATACTACAAGACATATTGGTTCACATGAGCTGTTCATGCGGTCTTGACCCGCGTGTTATGCATCGAGATTTGTGTATGTCCACATCTTGGGTCGCACATTGGAGCTGATGTATCTTGCGGTGTGACATGTCATTTTATCGCTTCTCAATAATTTTCAAAAAGAAAAACAATTGTAGCGAATACATGTGATAAGTCGTTAATTATGTAATTATATATAGATTATTTATATATTTTTTATGATTAAGTGTCAGACCCACCTAATTAGGGTATCTGACCGGCCTAAATTACCTTAATCCCTTGATAATCTAGCAGTCTTAACCTCTCCATCAATAAACAATTAAGAATAAGATCTTGTAATCTTCAATTATAACACTTTATTAACCACAAAGGATTCTAAAGCGAATCTTAAACCTTAAGGTTCCGTAAAAATTTATTATATAATCCTCAAAGTTCATTTCGATTGATTACATTATCCTCAAAATTTCGTAAAAAATTCTCGACAGCATCTCCTTTATTTTTAAGCCTACACCGAAATTTCGGCCTTCAAAAATCTTCAACAAAACCTACTCAGTGACGCACGCCGAACGCGTCAATAAAATAAAATACCTAAACCAACTATTTTGTAGAATAGTGACAAAGGGTCGATCCCACATAGATTGGTAATCTTTCTAAGGTCAAAAATGACAAAAAGGGAAATCGGGGGTTTAAAGAGAACGAATAAATTAACTAATCTAAATAACAATAAAGCAATTGAAATTATTTTGAAATCAATCAATAAAAATATCTAAGTCAAGACATACAAGTTCAGTTCGATAAAAGATTGGATTTGGTATTCGATTTATGTAAAATATGCAAATCAAAAGTATCTTAGTGTAGCTATAGACTCGGTAACGTACGCGGTTCCTCGCACTTCCTAATCTCGATAGTCAAAGTACGACAATGACTATTTCCCTAGGCAATCGTATAACCCTATACTCAAGCGTATTGGGTTTAACACGTTGACCGCAATGGATTTCGTGAAGGCACTACACCAAGACAACCGGATCACTAGTGTGTCCGATTTAGCCTAGATTCTTAAGGTATTCAATTGGTCCCAAAAGAGACGAATCAGTTAGTAGGGTCAATTGCCACTAGTGTGGTCTTATTGCATAAGGACGAATGCTTACGACTCACTGACAATTAAATTAGAATTTAAACATGAATTTAACTCTAATTATTCAATCAAAGAAAATAAAATAACAATAAAAAGTAATGGGATTAAAATAAATAAATCTCACAAATCCATAAATGAGCACAATCGAACCTCCTTCGCAGTCTTGCCTAGGCCATGAGATCAGTCTCTCATGGATTGAAGAACACAAAACAAAAGTAGAGAGGAAGTAAAATATAGAAGAAGAATCGAAGTGTAAGAGAATAGCAGAGAATATGGCTTTTTTTAATCAAAGTCGAACTTGCTAAATAATCCCTAAAGTCCTAATATAAAAAACTATTGGAAGAAAGAGAATGGGATTTTCGTGTATCATTATTGACACGTGCGCCGAGGCAAATCTGTGGTTGTTGTGTGCTTGAAAATTGGAGTCCTGGATACGCGTCGCTAGTTGATTGGGCGAGCTATGTCAGCTGCTGATGTGGTGTGCAAGGATTGGAAGAGAAACTGCTGGACTGCGTGCAGGCAAGGGAGAATGTGACAAGTGGCAGCAGCTTCGTAGGTGAGAGGAGTTGAATCTAGTGACGATTCGAATCGTTACCCACTTCCGAGAATTGATGATCTATTCGATCAGTTGGCTGGAGCCAAGTTCTTCTCGAAGATCGATTTACGATCAAGATACATAAGTTGATGATTTCGGAAGAGGATGTAGAGAAGACTGCGTTTAGTACGCGTTATGGCCTGTTCGAGTTTACAGTCATGTCGTTTGGGCTGACAAATGCACCGGCGATCTTCATGGATCTGATGCATAGGGTGCTTGATGTCATACCTTGATCGATACGTCATTGTTTTTATTAACGACATCCTGATTTACAGTAACACTCGTGTGGAGCATGAGAGGCATCTTAGAGATGTATTGTCGACGCTGAGAGAGCACAGACTGTATGCCAAATTCAGCAAGTGTGCCTTTTGGCTGAGTGAGGTGAAGTTCTTGGGCCATGTCATTAGTGGTCGGGGTATATCAGTTGATGGTGACAAGATTCGGGCGATTATTGATTGGAAGACACCCGAGTCTGTATCTGACATCCGAGTTTCTTGGATTTGGCAGGATATTACAGGCGCTTTGTGCAGGGTTCTCGATGATTGCAGCGTCGTTGACGAGGCTCACAAAGAAGGGTGTTAGATTTAAATGGTCACATGAATGTGAGGATGCTTTCTGGGAGCTGAAATGGAAGTTGACTTCGGCGCCAGTTTTGGCTTTACCGATGGCAGGTAAAGGTTTTTCCGTCTATACTGATGCATCAGGTACTGGGTTGGGTGGCGTGTTGATGCAGGATGGACACCCAGTGGCCTATTTATCTCGACGGTTGATACCTCACAATCCGAAATCCCAAAATAGAACAAAATATGTATATACAAACGTACAAGCTTGGCTAAACGTCTCGGTATTCTGGCAGATTGCTCTTGCCCCGGCTCGTATTAGGATCTGCACTCTAAGTCATCACAAAAAGACGGATGATGAGTCCTGAGTGAGTATTCCCATTCAGAAATATAAACATGCAACTGTGCTCATCGCATGCATATGTAATAGTGAAAGCTCAAAGTGTGTGTTCCTAGCCCCCAGGGTCAGACTAGCACCATATTTCGGACTCCCAACAAACTACTGCCGACGAGTAGCATTCAAGCAAGGCCAGTATCTGGATCCTCTCGGTGGTAGTCGTGGAACCTACGACGCACCCACACGTGCACGTCACTCTCTCGAGTAGCCCTATTCACCGAGATGGCACACGTGTTATGGCCTAGTGGACGTACACACAGAAATGGCACGGAGGGAGAGCCTCAACGTTCGTCCATTACAACATATCAAGAATAGAGTAATGAAAGACAGAAAATGAATTTAAAAGCAAAAGTAAATACTGCTCAAGAAATTTCAGTTGGGATACTACACACCTCACACCGCACTCCGTGTACCGTCACTGACCCCCGGTCCAGCTCCGCCTAGTCCCGAATATCCCAAATTATAACTCGTACTGACCTATTTCCATGTATAAGTGATATTTAGTCATTTGTATGTGTGGTAAGTCATTTCACACAAATTATGTCAAAACATGGGTACATTAGCGCTAGGTCTAGGCATTAGCGTGCTAGATGCCTAGACAGTTATACGTTCTTAGCCCAGACGAACATTAGCGTGCTAATTTTCTGGCCTAACACGCTAATCGCGTTCTGGATAGCAAAACTGTTGAAAATTTATGGGTTTTACACATACCCAACAACCCCAACAATAACACTTCAAACCACTAGAAACCTATCTAAACAATAACTCAACATCCACCAAAAACATCACCAACACCTCTAAAAATAGGATCAAAAGATAGAGAAAGTTATGGTGTTTGTGGTTCTCACCTTGGATTTGATGATTTACCCACTCCAAGCTCCTTGAATCACCACTTTGATCTCCAAAAACCCTTGTTTCTTAACTCAAGGTCGGATGAGAAGATGAGGAGAGAGAAAAGGTGGTGGTTTGAAGTCAAAAATGGACTTTTATATGTTGAATTTGCATCTGCTCTCAAAACCACATCTCTAGGCCATCAAATGGACCTTATTTGCTCCTTTTTCCAACCACTAGTGACTCAAATTGTAACTCGCTAGGACACTCATCCTTGTTTTCACCTTAAAAGTATATTTTCGGGTGTTCCGACGCACGGTTTCTTGTCCCGAACCGCGACATACGCATACTATCATGTCCCTAGCCACCAAATATACATTCCATATTAATTATTTAACCAATTTTATTCATTTTGTGTGTATTATTTCCCCAACCTAGTGTTAAGTCGGTTAAACTATCTGGTACCCCCGTCGACACGCATATCGAGGCGACTACTTAACACACGGTCTCGCACATCAAATGTCATATAATAATATACATTGCGATGTCATTTACACTATTTTGATATAAACATCGCAAATTAGCAATTCAGCACACAAAAATAACCATTTACCTAGCTCCAGGTGCGCACAAGCCTAATTGCGGGTTCCACAAGCGTCTGAGCTGTCAGCCACGTCTGCAACCACGTCATTAAGAACGAAAATTTATATTTAGACCGTTATAGTTCTTCCCAATTAGGTGAAATTTCGTTCCGAAATTTAAGTTCCTTACCGGCAAATAAGTGGGGATACCGTCGTCACATAGTAGACTCGAGCTCACAGGTGAGTCCTCGGTCCCGTGATGCTGCCAACGTACCAAAACCTTCGGGATCTCCTTATTCCTCAAAATTTGAGTCCTCCTATCCATGATTTCCACAGGTTTTCCTCGTATGATACGTCAGGTCGCACCTCAATCTGACGTATATCAACCATATGCCTCGGTCCTGATTTAGCCAGCGTCAACATGGAAATGTGAAACACTGGGTGTACTCCTGCCAACTGCAGTGGCAACTCCAGACGGTATACCACTCTGCCGACGCGTTTCTCAACTTCGAACGACCCAATGTATCTTGGTGCTAGTTTCCCCTTAATGTCAAACCGCCGATGACCTTTCCAGGGCAAAACTTTCGATATACCAAGTCTCATACCTCGTAGCTCAGACCCTCAAGGTATTTGTCCGCATATTTCTTCCGCCTATCCTGCGCCGCTTGAAGTCGCTGCCTGCTCTGTCTTACCTTCTCAGTATGGTCAACAACAACCTCAGGTCCTATAACCGTTGTATCTTCCGGTGTCGCCCAACATGCTGGTGACCTGTCGGGTCTACCATAAAGTGCCTCAAACGGTGGCATCCCGATACTCGCCTGATAGCTGCTATTGTAGGCAAAGAACCACCCAAAACGCATTGTGTATCCTCGTCATCTGAGGTAAGCCACTGACAAAGTCCATAGTTACGTGTTCCCACTTCCACTGAGGAATGGGCAGCGGTTGTTGTAACCCAGTCTGTTTCAGCTTTCACCTGTTGGCATATATGAAAACTCCGGACGTATCTACCCAAGTTAGCCTTCATTCCTGGCAACTAGAACAATTTTTGTAGATCGTGATACATCTTGGTCCGACCATGATGAACTGTATATCGCGACCGGTATGCGTCCTCGTGGAAAATGGACCTGCATTGGCATGTGGGACACAACTTGGCTTTGGTAGGCCAGGTTGTGAGCCTGCAATTGCCCCTGTGGCGGTCCATTTGGAAAATAGGCCGTTATAGAGGACGAACAAATGCTCGTGCGTCAATCTGGGAGAACGCACTTACGCATATCTCAAGGATTATCAAACAGATGTTGGAACGAGGAGTTGTTGCTGAATGGGACATCGACATGTAGCAGCTATTTGGCGTGCTGAACCAGTTGCATGAAGACATGTGGCGGGCAGCTGGAGTATGGAAGAATCGCACGAGTAAGACCAAAAATGTGGAAGAGAGGATTGACGCAGATCTCGAGGCTGGAATAAAGGCAGTAAAGACTGTTGTGCCATAAATGTGTCTGCTGATGCGTCTCCTTAGTTGCTCCTCGTCACCAAATCAGCTGTGCTATGAGGGTCTTGAGGCATATCCTCTGGTAACTATTCCACTGCATGTAAATATACTACTTTGAGTAGTTTTTCGCCCCGGATTCAATCGCACACTCCATTAACCTTGAAGATAATAATTAAATATAATTAGACTAATACTTTGGAGACTTAACAATAAAAAATATATAAATATACTATAAATAATTACATAATTAACGACGCATCACTCAGCTTTGGTGGAAATGCCAAAGGACTCATAATCCACCCATAACAATACATATGGCATCAACTAAATTATTTATTTATTCTAACCTATTTCAGATTTTCAAAATCCTGAAACTATCAATACCTTAATTTAAAAGTTATCTCAATTCATCCAAAAACAATTCCGGCCATTCCAAAAGAAATCATAACCGCACTCGAACCCAAAACCCCATTTATACAACATATTATATTCAAAAATAATATAAACGGAGAGAAAAGAACTAAGCAAGTTACATACAATCGGAAAGCTTTTCCTTTCCCTTGTCGCCGCTAGATACTGTCATTATCAAATTTTAAAAATTTGATAATGTCAGATAAGTAAATCCCACGCTATCCAGTACACCTATAATAATCAAATGCATAATAATCCAAGGAATTTAAACAAAGAATATAATCTAAGGAATTTAAATACAACCGTAAATCCATCCTGTTTTTTGTTATCCGACCATTATCAGATAACGTTCTCCGAAAGTTGTAAGTAAACAATAATAAGGATTCATGCGCAGGGAGAATAACCAAACGAGTGTCGTTCCTCTAGACTATAGGAGTATGACATGGTTCAACGTGATCTCATTATAACCACGTGACGCAAAGTATCAGTGACTCCAGCCACTCAAGCATAATATAGTATTCTATAACCACAGTATATTCTACACTATAAGGATACTCGTAATGTCTTATCCTCCAAAACCGTGTATGCATGTACAACAAAAATGCAATTCAAGTATCAATGCAATTTATACGAAATTATAATCATACAATGTAAATGTTACTATGGGATTTACTTGACCTTACAAACACGATATCACAACTCCCTTGCGCTCTGAGTCGATAAACTAGTCCACACGGGGCTCCAATTGAAGTCCTACAATTTATTTATAACTCTAATAAGCCTTCACAACAACTTCACCATTGATTTCAATTATTTCTAATATAATTAACCCAATCATATCTCGAAACCCCTTAAGTCCTTCCAAAATAAATTCTTCGATGCCCGAACTTCATTTTTGACTCAAAATTATTGTTCGACATCAAAAATTATGTTGTCTAGGCTTAAATATAATTTTTTCAATTATATATAGATACATCAGTCTTTCGACAACTCGAAAACCCCGAAATCTTTACAAATCAACTCCTCGGATGTCTGAATCTCAATTTTAACTTCAAATTGTGGTCCAAAATAAAAAATTACCCTTGACTAGGCTTTTAAATAATTTTTCAAATTTTAAACATTTTCGGGTATCATAGCACGCTTTACGAGGAAAACCCCCGGTATAAATCCTTGAGAAAATCTCAAATTCTTTATTTTTCATAGAAATACACAATTTCTATTTATTTCTCTAAAAATATATTTATTTTCAGATTTTTTTCAATTTTTTGGATTTTCTTTCTATTTTTTGCATTATTTTTTTTATTTGGGTGGTTTGACCCTGAACCGACCGAACCGGACCTGGTTCAGGTCAAACCCACTTTCTTCCTCCTCCAACAGCCCGTTTCATCAAACCACCAAATTTTCTTTATTTGATTTTTTATTGGGATTGGGTTTGGCCCCAACCCCAAAGATATTTGAGCAAGGGAGACGGCTAAGAAGCCGTATCTTTCCTCGAACCGAGCCTCCCCAACTCCATCTCCTCCAACCTCCATTAACAAACCAACAAACAACTCAACAACATCGAATACAACAACATTTACTTATCATGGGTCTCGATCCCTCCCTCTCAATCTCCCTTCTTCATTTCCCTATCGGTCTCAATCTTTCGAAATTTTTTTTCTTCTTCTCTGGTTCGAATCAGTGAATATGGTTTGTGGTTGAAGTTATCTATTATATTTTCTCGAGACAAATCTAATAATTCTATTTCATAATTAAATTGGATCTTCCTTGAGATACGTACTACGTATCTTGAAATCAATCTTTGGCTCAAAACAAATAAATGAGGCGGTGTATAGATTTGAGGATATATATTAGGATTTCCTCGAGATTCACATCGCACGAATCTCAAGGCAAATCTAATAACTCACTTATATTATTTTGTTGTTCTTCCTTGAGATTGGACAACACGCATTTTAAGGCATGTAACATTTCACCATCAGCCACTAAATCGTCCAACCATTTCAACTCTTCGATGATCATGTTACACGTATCTCGATGTGCATCTAATGCATATTTTTTATTTAATTCAAACTATATGATTGTTTTATATATTTATATATAAACTATATTATATATATAAATATATATATACCTATGTATTTTCACGACTATAAATTTGCCACGCGCCAACGACCAACTTCGGGTCTTCACACTATTGTATATCTCACGCGTGTTACCCTCGACCCTGCGTGTCATCAGGCGACATCCAATTTATTAATCATTTTATTTAATTTCGTGATTATCTCTTCAATTAACGTCTAAATAAAACCCCAAAAAATACCTCAATTTTGCCAAAAGTTTGAGAATTTACCAAAGCACTCCAAAACTTCCAAACAGCCGGTCTCGCACGCAAATCGAGGTGTGTGGTCCACGTCGGTTCGTTAAGTCCGTCTAAATATAGAAATTCATATTTTTAAACTTAATTATAATTATTTTTCGAGAAATTCGAAACAGTAGTTTAAATAAACGTTTGAACTATCTTGGGACTCATTACAATACGTATCTCGATATAATACCCCGAAATTACCAAAATTGGAGAAAATTCTCCAACGCGCTCCAAAACTCACGGACACCGCGCATACACTACATTTGACCCTATTTCGCGTCGAAATAGTATATAATACATCAAATAGGCACACAACACGCAAAAACAATATTAAAATTTATGATCTTTTATCCGTAATATATGGGTCCCACTTCGGATACCTAATTCTCAAATTAAATCCGAAAATACTTCAATAGCCACCTAGTCAAGTTTATAAAATTCTCGGATGTCACATTAAGTCTCCAAAATATTACCCTAATTGTATTTATTTATTATTTTCAGGTTTATTGGAGTGCGCGGTTGAATCCGGAGCGAAAAACTACTCAAAATATAGTATTTGTATGCAGTGTGATCATATACCAGATGATCTACCTCGAGACACGCATACGAGTTGATAAAGAGGCGTGAGCAGCCAAAAAACGCAGAAGAATACACACTTAAGCCACATCGTTCACAACAGCCTTCGATTACGTCTCGAGATCCGTATGAAAGGGATTAAATCAGATGAGACCAAATCCAATTCGGGTGGTTCTCTATACAATTCCTTCATCAACATGACCCGTTGATCAGCCTCAGGATTCGTGCTCACACGAATTCCCAATTATTCGCACATGCTTCTTTTATATTTTCTTTATCCACAGCAGTCGTAGATTAGCCTCGAGATGCGCACTAGTGCTGTCTCCCACAAAACCAGCAGCGACCACGTGGCACTCTTCCACTCAGCCAGCACGTCAAGATAGGAGTTCTCCTCCATTTAACAGTCCGCCACGTCAGCAGTCACCAACAGCTCGTCCAATCCGAAGCTGACACGTGTCATGCAACTTGCAATGAACTTACAACAGCCATCTGATATGCCTCGGCGCATGTGTCACTAAATTACCCACGAGATTCTCTCTCGTCCAGAGACCAATTTTAATGGTTTTATATAAATAAGGCTTAGGTTTTTTATCGAATCTCTCTAGAAAACCGACCTCTATGTTTTTATTTTCTTTTATATTTTTGTTCATACCATGAGACACTAATCACATGGCCTAGGAAAAACTGCAAGGGAGGTTCGACTTTTCTTATCTATGGAATTGTGAGATTTATTTATTTCAATTTAATTGCTTTTCATTACTATTTTAATCCTTTTGTTATTGATTGATTAATTAGGGTTAAATTTATATTTAAACTTTGATTTAAAGGCTAGTGAGTCGTACGCTTCCGTCTTTATGCAATAAGACCACACAAGTGGCAATTAACCATACCAATTGATTTGCTCCTTTAGGGACCGGTTAAATACCTTAGGGATCTAGGCTAAATCGGACGCACTAGTGATCCGGTTGTTTAGGTGCAATGCTTTCATAAAATCTATTGCAGTCATCATGTTAAACCCAATTTGCTTAAGTATAGGGTTATACATTTGGCTAGGAAAATAGTTATTGTCGTACCTTAAATATCGAGAATATGAAGTGTGAGGAAGCGCGTACGTTACCGGGTCTATAGCTACACTAGAAATATACTTTTTATTTGCATAATTTACATAGAATGAAGACTAAATCCAATCTTTTATCGAACCGAACTTGTATGTCATGACCTAGGTATTTTCATTCGTTGGTAAATTTGTTCATTATCTCTAAACCCCGTTTTTCTCTTTCTTTAAAATCTTAGAAAGAATATCATTCTCTGTAGGATCGACCCTTTACATATATCAACAAAATAGTTGGTTCGGGTAATATATTTTATTGACGCGATTGGCACGCATCAACATGTATAAAAACCACGTCACCCTAGCAGTTTTCAAAGAAAAATGTTATGTAAAACTAGAATACAAGAATGAAACTGTAACTTCTCATCTATGTTTCTTCAACTGAATACATAATGAGTAGGTGTGTAATTATAGAATGCAAGATGATTTACAACCATAGATTACAATACACGTGTCAATAGATCCTCTATAACCTAGCTAACTTCTGGAGTTACAATACAGAAGAACTACTAAGTATACACTAACAAAGTCTCATGAGTACACTATTATGTACATTCACTCTACTGCAGTACACCTACTAATGATTTAATCTCACATCCCCCCTCAAACAAAGGGGCATAAGAATTACACCAAGTTTGGTACACAAAAAATTAAATAAAAAAATAGACAAAGCCTCTATAAAACAATCAGCCACCTGGTCACCAGTAGGAACATACTGAACAACAAGTTCACCACTTAACATTTTGTCTCTCACAAAATGAAGATCCAGTTTTATATGCTTTGTTCTTGAGTTAAATACTGGATTCTTTATATGAGAAGCATCACTCTGATTATCACACCAAATAACTGAAGTGCCCAGTGAGGAAACAAAAGTTCATGTAACAAAGATCTCAACCAAATCATTTCAGACGTAACTTGAGCAAGAACCATGTACTCTAATTCAATGTTAGATCTAGCCACAACATTTTGTTGCTTAGACTGCTAAGAAACCAAGTTAGAACCAAAATAGACTACAAAACCCCCCAACTGATTTTCTATCATCAGGATTAGCTGCCCATTCAGCATAAAAATAACCAGTTGTTAGAGTTAATCATTGAGATGTAGTATAGTGTGTAACTCGAGATGTATCTGTGGGAGTGTTATGAGCGAGTGTTGTAGGTGAGTATAAAATGTGTATGTAAATGAAGGGTGAAGATGTGATTAAACGGACGGTTGTGATGTAATTTTACGTTTGATATAAATGGAATGAAATATACAGTAGTCTCAACATTTTCTGTTGGGCTGCAGAGTTTCAATGTGATGAACATGGGGTTTCGCTGGAGCTCCAACATGGTATCAGAGCATCGAAGCTAACGCTAGAGAAAGTTCGATCAAGGCTGTGGAGACTGGATCTGTGAAGCCAGGTGAAGATCTTGCAGTTAGCGACGAAGATGTCACGATTACATATCTGGTGTTTACATCTTGATCTGAAGACAAGAAATCTTAGATCTGGGAGAGAAATCAAGAGATCTGAAGTAGTACTATCAAGATTGATGGTTTACAACAACAGATCTAAGGAATCTTGAAGTTTCTCGCTTCAAGATAGTAGATTTGGTCAAGAAATCAAGCGATATGGAAGATTTGAACAACAGATCTAAGGAATCTTGAAGTTTCTTGCTTCAAGATAGTAGATCTGGTCAAGAAATCAAGAGATCTTGAAGGTTTTGATACTCAATCAGCAAAAGTTGGTGTAGATCTGCAGAAATGACGTTGAGATCTGGAATTCTGGAACAGGGATCTCCTTCGTCGGCATCAATCTCATGTGGAAGTTCAGGTTTGCATTATGGATCTCCGTTCACTCCTTTTGGGAATTCATTAAGTCAGTTTGTTACTGTTAAACTTGATGAATCTAATTTTCTTCTATGGAAGTCTATCGTCGTACCTGCAATTCAAGGTTTCGATCTGGATGGTTACTTGTTTGGAACATTATCTCCTCCTGATAAGAACTTGACTGATAGTTCATCTAATCCGAATACAAAATATGGTTCAGTCGAGATAGATTTCTATTAGGATGGTTGATAAATGCTATGGTTCCAGATACAACAATGCAGATTATAGGCAATACACCCAAACAAACTGCAAATGAGTTGTGGAAAGCAATTGAGGCATATTGTGGATCTAACAATAGAATTCACATTCAATCACTCAAGAAGGCTCTTCATACAACCCGTAAAGGTACCATGAAGATGAGTGAATACCTTCCAAATATGAAAGGAATATCAGATAATCTGGCTATTGCTGGATCTATGGTGAGCATGGATGACTTGATTTCAAGTGTTCTTATTGGGTTGGATCGAGATTATCTGCCAATCACAACCTTCTTGCAAGGCAGATCTGAACTGCAGTGGCAAGAACTATATTCCACCCTGTTAGGGTTTGAAGAAACATTGGATCAGTACAATGTTACTCGAGGTCTTAAGTCTTTGGTGATACAAGATCCACAATCTATGAATGCTGCTGAAGTGAAAGGAAGTGGTTCTAAATCTAATTTCAATAGTAACAATTTTAATTCTCAAAACTGGAATAATAATGGTACTGGAAATAGAGGAAGTGGTGGTTCTAGAGGCCGTGGAAGTGGTCGTTCTCGTGGCAGAGGAGGTTTTCGCTCATCAAGCAGTAACAGTAAACCTACCTGTCAGATTTGTGGTAAATTTGGTCACTCTGCAGCAGTCTGTTATTACAGAGCTGACATGAAGTATATGGGTACTCAAAATGGGAATCCTCAACAACAACAAATGAGGTTGTCTAATCCTACATCTCATACACCTTCATCATTCTTTACTGCATCAGAAACTGGACAGGATGGATCATGGTACATGGACAGTGGTGCAACTTCACATGTCACTGGAGATCCTTCTCAAATGGTGAATAATTCAGCATATTCAGGTACACAGTCTTTAATGGTTGGTAATGGTCAGTTGCTAAACATTGCTAGTACTGGGTCTGCATGCATTCCATTCTCTAGCTCTAGATTGTCTTTTCACAACACTCTGTGTGTACCTAACATCAAGAAGAATTTGTTAAGTGTCTCTCAGTTAGCAAAAGACAACAATGTGTTGATTGAGTTTCATCCTCATGTCTGTTTCGTGAAGGATATCCAAACCAATGAGATTCTTCTTCACAGAACTCTACAAAATGGTCTCTATCGCATCTCTGGTCCACCTACACAGTCGTCTACATCTCATGATGCTTTGTTTGTGTCTAATAAAGGTTTGTCCAAACTATGGCACTCCAGACTTGGTCACCAGCACAAAAGACTCTTCAACAGGTTATGCATCATAAACTTCATCTTCCATTCAGTTCAATCACTGATATGTGTCAGTCATGTCCACTAGGAAAGATTCATGCATTACCATTTTATTCATCTAGTAAAATGTCAAATATTATCTTGGATTTAATCCATACTGATTTGTGGGGTCCTGCACCAATTACTTCTCCCAGTGGATTCAACTATTACATTCATTTAATCGATGATTCTACGAGATTCACCTGTCTGTATCCTTTAAAACTGAAGTCTGATGCATTGCAAGCTTTCATACATTTTAAATCTATGGTTGAAAATCAGTTCAGTACTACTATCAAAAGGGTTCAATCGGACTGGGGTGGAGAGTATCGATCTTTCCAGTCTACTCTTGACTCTTGTGGAATAATTTTTTAACATCCATATCCTCACATACATGAACAAAATGGTAGAGCTGAACGTAAACATCGACATATAGTCGAGATGAGTCTTACATTGTTGGCCCATGGAAAATTACCTTTGAAGTATTGGTGGGATGCTTGTGCTACAACAGTGTTTCTTATCAATCGTCTTCCTACCAAAATATTGCATGGGTTGCCTCCTTATGAAAAATTGTATAAAGTTTCTCCAGATTATAGCCTTCTCAGGGTATTTGGGTGTGGTTGTTATCCATACTTGAGACCATATAATCATCACAAATATCAGTTCAGATCTGAACAGTGTGTTTTTCTGGGGTATAGCAATCAACATAAGGGCTATAAGTGCTTAAGTCCATCTGGTCGAATTTATATCACTAGAAATGTTGTCTTTCATGAAAATGAGTTTCCTTATAACTCATTGTTCTCCACTGGGGTCTCTACAACAACAAATTCTTCTCTTGACTGTGCTACTGGTTTTCCTTTACCTATTCCAAGCCACTATGTGTCTAAGTCTGGATCTGGGTCTTCTCAGTTACAGGAGTCTGAATATGTTTCTCATTCATCATCTTCTGATGCTTCATCTACACCTTCTTCTACTGCTAATGAGTTGGTGTCTGAAGTTCCTGATGTTAGTGTTCCACAAAACACACATCCAATGATCACTAGAGGTAAAGATGGAATCAGTTTAAAGAAAGTGTTTTTAACTACTTCTTCAAATTCTGAGGATGATATTCCTCATTCAGTGGCTGCTGCTCTTAAGCATCCTCACTGGAAGGCAGCCATGGATCAGGAATATCAGGCTCTTATAAGAACTGGCACTTGGTCTCTTGTTCATGCATCTCCTAATCAGAACATAGTGGGAAATAAGTGGATTTTTTCTGTGAAAAAGAACTCTGATGGGTCTATCAATCGATATAAGGCTAGATTAGTGGCCAAAGGGTTTAAACAAGTACCCGGGATCGATTTTGATGAGATATATAGCCCTGTGGTTAAGGCTTCTACCATCAGAGTCATATTGTCATTAGGTGTACAGTTTGGTTGGTCTTTGAGACAGATTGATATCAACAATGCTTTTTTAAATGGTCGTTTGGTTGAAGAAGTATACACAAATCAACATATGGGGTTTGTAGATACTTCTCATCCTACTGTTGTCTGTAAATTGCATAAAGCATTGTATGGTCTTCGTCAAGCTCCCCGAGCATGGTTTGATAAATTAAAAACTACACTGCTATCTTGGGGTTTCCATAATTCTAAAGCTGACAACTCTTTGTTCATTTTTCATCATGAACAAGTTGTGTTGTATGTGCTAGTGTATGTGGATGACATTATAATTACAGGCTCAGACACTACTACCATTCAATCCTTCATTAATAAGTTGAATGGTCAGTTTGCTTTAAAGGATATTGGAGAACTCAGTTTATTTCTGGGTATAGAAGCACATAGGACTGCCAAAGGACTGTATTTGACTCAAACTGCCTATATTCAGCCGTTGTTACAGAAAGGGGGTATGTCTAATGCTAAACCCATTGATACTTCTTTTTTTGTTGGGAAACAGTTGTACCAGGATGGCAGTGCTTCATTCAGTGACAAAACTCTTTATCGAAGTTTACTTGGTGGTCTCCAATATCTTGTTAATACTCAGCCTGACATTGCATTCATTGTAAACAAACTAAGTCAGTTCCAGCAGTCTCCAACTGTTGTTCACTGGCAAGCTCTTAAGAGGGTGTTGAGATATCTAAAGGGCACTACTGATTTGGGTTTATGGTTCAAGCCGAGTTCTTCACTGTATGTTACTGGCTATTCAGATGCAGATTGGGCAGCATCTGTGGATGATAGGAAATATGTGGCTGGTTATGCAGTTTTTTCTGGGTACTAACTTGGTTGCTTGGCAATCCAAGAAACAACAAGTGGTTGCTCGTTCCAGTACTGAGTCTGAGTATAGAGCTTTAGCTCAGGTGGCTGTTGAAATTAGTTGGTTGCAGTCGTTGCTTTCCGAATTAAAGATTTCTATTTGTACTACTCCTACAGTGTGGTGTGATAATATGAGTGCTGCTGCGTTGGCCAAGAATCCAGTCTATCATTCTAAAACAAAGCATATTGAGTTGGATATTCATTATGTACGTGATAAGGTGTTATCTGGGCTACTGGATGTTCATCATGTTCCATCAGTTGATCAGGTTCCTGATGTCTTTACTATAGCTTTTCCTGCTTCTCGGTTTCACTATTTGAGGGACAAACTAAGTCTCATTTCACTTCCCCTTAATTTGAGGGGGAATGTTAGAGATAATCATTGAGATGTGGTATAGTGTGTAACTCGAGATGTATATGTGGGAGTGTTATGAGTCGTGTTGTAGGTGAGTGTAAAATGTGTATGTAAATGAAGGGTGAAGATGTGATTAAACGGACGGATGGTTGTGATGTAATTTTACGTTTGATATAAATGGAATGAAATATACGGTAGTCTCAACATTTTTTGTTGAGCTACAGAGTTTCAATGTGATGAACATGGGGTTCGCTGGAGCTCCAACACCAGTTAAGACCAACTTAGAAGCAGGTTTAAAACATAAACCCTAATGATTAGTCCCTTTTAAGAATCTCAACACTATCTTCAATGTTTTCCAATGAGAAGTCGATGGACATTGTTGATAGGAACTCAACCTATTCACAATAAATCCCACATCAGTCTAGTATGAACAACATACATACTGCAGACCCCCTACGAGACTCTGTAGAGAGACTTATCATGAAAGGGAGAAGTATTGTCACGACACAATTGCTTGCCAGACATGATACAAGATTCTGCAAATCTTTGCATTAACCATTCCAACTTTGTGCAGCAGTGAAGAGATGTATTGTGACTGATTTTGGTACAGCCTAGTAATGTCTCTTTTCACCTCAAAACCAAGGAACAAACTTAATTCATTAAGGTCCTTTAATGGAAAAGTGGTATTTAAGTAATCAATGAAAGATTGATGAATCTTCTGATTAGAGCCTGTGATGACAATATCACCAACATACACCAACACATACATGGAAAAGTCCGAACTAGTGGAGATGAAAAATGAAGAGTCGGTCTAAAAATTTGTAAAACCCCAAGGCAATAAGGCAATTTTGATCTTATCAAACCAGGCTCTTAGTGCTTGACGAAGACCATAAAGAGCTTTATTAAGTCTACACATATGATCATATTGAGCTTCATCAATAAATCCCTTAGGCTGATTAATACAAATAGTTTCCACCAAATTTCCATACAGAAAGGCATTATTCACATCAACTTGTCTGATAAACCTACCATAAGTCAGTGCAATAGAAAAAATCACTCGAATAGTAGAAGACTTAACCAGAGGACTATAAGTCTTATTAAAATCCACATCTGGGATTTATTTATACCCCTTTGCCACCAATCTTGCTTTGTACGTATTGATTGATCCATCTGAGTTTTGTTTGGTTTTGAAAATCCATTTATTCCGCACTATGTTTTGAGAATGTGATTTAGGAACCAAAAACTAAGTATGATTGTCACACAGAGCTTCGAAACTCCTTACATATAGCTTCCTTCTACCAGGTATCTTCAAAGCCTCAGTAACATTCTTTGGAATTTGTCCTTCATCTATACATGTAGAAATAAAGACTTTATTCATAGAAATTTCATTCTTTGCTTTTATAGTCATAGGATGAACATTAACATGAATTGGGGGAATAAGTGACTTTGAAGCAGATGATGTACATTGTTGTGCAAGAATAGTAGATGAAGAAGGAATGTGTGACTGTTCAGAAATTAACATAGAAGATGTCTTAACACTTGTAGATGAGATTAATGGAATAGAACTCATGAGAGGAGGAGCAGAATTAGGAGAACCATAATTAATTGTAATTATTGAATGAGGCACCACTGGTAGAGATGACGATACGCTAATGTTATGAAATAAGGTAGAGTAAGGGAGCTTATCTTCATCGAAAAGAAAATGATGAGATATAAACATCCTTATAGTCTTGCTTAAACATTTGTATCCTTTATGTAACGGCCCCAAATCCCGAGGTCGCCACGCTGGGAGGCGCCCCGTCCGGTCCCGTCCGATCCTTGACCCATGGGTCCCACGCGCCATGTGACGCCATTTTTACATCATTTCTACTCATTATGCGTGTTAAACTCATTCCGTTGATCAGTTTAGTTAGACAGTTCGATCATTTTTATAGTATTAAAAACAACAGCGGAAGTCTTAATTTAAAGCAAGTAAAACATTAAATTTATCATCGTAAAAACATTATTTATAAGAGCAACTCCTATTGTGGAAAACCCGGGAAAGTACTCTGTATATAGGCGACAATACTAAGCAGTAATATATACAAGTACAGTGTCTATCAAGTCTCCCAATACCCAAAAGTAAAGCAAAATATCAAAATCGCACGTACTAGTAGGTCCTCGACCACGGGCGGTCAGATAAAGTCGCCCAAAATCCCCTTGCCCTTACTAGCACTAGGATCTGCACTCGACCATCACAAAAAGCAAGATGGAGAGTATAGTTAGTAAGATTTCAACGAAGTACGCCGAGCATTTATAAGGAAATAAATAGATGTCAATAAACATGTCAAATAATCATGCGGAAACTAAACAGACAACTGTGCTAAGATCATCACATGAATAAATAACACGAAAGAAACAAAGTGTGTACTCGTCCCGGTCGGACTAAATCGTATTTCGGACCCCAGATCCTTTCAATGGGTGCCCCCACTTCCTTTCACCTGGTTCCTCGCGGGCTTAACCGACACGTGCACCCTTACATCGGGTTGCAATTCACCGAATGCTCGATCACACGTGCTACAAAGATAGTGTGCCATAAGTACACAACGAACAGTGGGAGTAACTCGACCACCAACCCAAACGTATCACGGAATAGAGTACAATAACAAGGAATATGAATCAACGATGAAAAGTAAACCCTCGAAGTGACTTTCGATGAAATCTTACGTACCTCAAAATGCACTCCGAAGTCTCACTCACGTCTCGAGAAACGCGCCCGACTCCCGATTGTGATCTCTTAAGTTCCTGGTGTCCCATTAAATCATTTTAACTAGTTTAGAGTCAAATTAAGTGAATTTATAATGTGTGGCCAAATTATGAAAATTTCTCATTTCAAAAAGTTTTGGTTTGACACCCTTTTCGAGTTATACCGGTGTCAATGCCCGAAAAATTCTCGAATATCATTTTTCTATCTTTTTCTCATTTTTCATATTTTTCCTGATTTTTCTAGATTTTTCCCATAATTTTCCACATATTTTTCTTATTTTTCGTAATTTATTTAATTTAAAACTATTTTAAATTATATTTTAATATATATTATTTTAATGGATGGGTGGGTCCCTGGATCGGGTTTGTCCCGGTCCACCGGTCTGTCTCGACCGGTCCACCGGCTCTGGCCGACCGGCTTCAGCCCACCCGGGTCGGGTCGCCGGTTGGGCCCGACCGCCCAATCGGCCCAGGCGCACGCACGCACGCGTGCGTGCACCCCTCCCCCACCCCATCTTCTTCCCGAGACAACGTCTCGGTTCTTTTTTTTTTTGGTTTGGGTTGGGGTTGCTATCCACCCCAACCCCGGTGGACTCGATGGCGGGGAGACACCCCCGCCATCTCCACCCGACCTCGGCTCGGCCTCCATGGCCGAACTCCTTCTCGGCCACCACGGTCGACGCACCAACAACAACAAAAATAACGACTCACCTCGACCGTTGACGTCTCCACCTCCTCTTCTCCTTCCCGAGCGTTCCTCCTTCTCCTCCTCCTTTCCTTTCCTTCTTCTTCCCGCTCCTCGCCTCCTCGTGTGTGTGTGTGCGAGAGTGTGTGTGTGAGGTGAGAGAGAAGGTGATGGAGTGTGTGAGTTGGTTTTTGTGTGCATGTAAGTGAGAATCGGTGGACCGACACGTGGTGGGAAAATTGCCAAATGTGTCTTGGGTGAGGACAAGTGTGACACTTGTTTCGTGACACCCCTAGGACACTCGCCCTTGTTTCCAAGCGTTTCGACGCCTTGGTTTCGTGTCCGAACCGTGTTATCTCGCGCACCGCCGCTTCACTACTCACTCAATATATATATATATATATATCCATATTATTTACTTGACAGTATTTTTATTAAATTTGTGTGTTAATTTCCCCGATCTAATATTCGATCCGTCAACTACCGTGCACTCGTAGACACGCATATCGAGGCGAATATAGTTCACACAATCTCGCTCGATTCAATGATATAAATACACACATGCGATGCTAGGTAAATAACTTAATATACAGCGATCGCAAATATGCAAACAATCACACAAAATCACTATTTACCTAGTCAGCATGCCCTGCCCTATTTGCGGTATCCACGTGGCTCTGAGCTGTCGTCCAAGTCTGAAAATAATCCATAATAACGGCGAAATTAAAATTTGGGCCGTTACAACTCTTCCCAACTAGAAAAGAAATTTCGTCCCGAAATTTTAAATAACTTGAAATTTCGTACCATGAAATAGATGTGGGTAACGCTGCCGCATAGTAGACTCGAGCTCCCAAGTGAGTCCTTCTGTACCATGATGTTGCCAACGAACCAACACCTTAGGGATCACCCTGTTCCTTAGCGTCTGAGTCGCGCGATCCACAATTTCTATCTGGTCGCTCCTCATATGTAACATCGCCGAACTTCGATCTGTCTCAAGTCAACCATCGGTCTCGGTCCCGACCTAGCCGGTCTTAACATTGAGATGTGAAACGTAGGATGAACCCCAACCAACTCTCGCGCATAAGTCCAATCTATAAGCCACACCGCCAACTCGTGTTTGCGACTCGAACGGTCCTATGTATCTCTGGCGCCAATTTTCCTTTAATCCCAAATCTCTGCCGGCCCTTCCATGGTGAAACCTTCGGATAAACCATGTCGCCTCTTCACCCTCGTGATACTTATCCGCATATTTCTTCGTCTGCGTCTTGTGGCTTGCTCGAAGTCGCGTCGAATCGCTGATCTTCTCTCGTGTGATCAACAACTATCTCTCGGCCCAATCGCCGTCGTATCCTCGTGCGCCGCCCAACACGCAGTGTGATCTCGCAGGTCCGCCATACGCGCCTCAAATGGAGGCATCCCGATACTCGCTCGATAGCCGTTATTGTAAGCAAACTCACACAACGGTAAATAATCCTCCCACGAACCTCCAAACCGCAAAATACAAGCCCCCGAGCATATCTTCCGTAATCCGTATCGCCTCTCGATCGTCCGTCTGTTCGAGGATGGTAAGTTGTACTAAATTGCAACCCGGTGCCAAATCGCTCTCCGCATCGCCTCCCAGAATTTCGAAGTCAACCTAGGATCTCGGTCAGATACAATAGAGACTGGCACCCCATGCAATCTAACGATCTCTCTCTCAAAGATAATGCTCAGCTGTGGGAATGAATATCTCATAGAAATAGGAATGAAATGTGCCGATTTCGTTAGTCTGTCAATCACAACCCAAACCGCATCGTGTCTCCTCGTAGTCTGCGGTAACCCACTGACAAAATCCATGGTGACGTGCTCCCATTTCCACTGTGGAATTGGTAGTGGCTGTAGTAACCCGCCTGGTCTCATGTGCTCGGCCTTAACTTGCGGCGATATGACAACTCCCGACGTACTCGCCAACGTCGCCCTTCATCCCCGGCCACCGTAACAATCGCCTCAAATCATGATACATCTTGGTTCGACCAGATGAACCGTGTAGCGAGACCTATGTGCGTCCTCCAAAATTCCATCCCGTATCTCCGAATCGCAGGTATCCACAACCTCCCCGGTGATTCAAACACCGATCTCGTCGACGCCGCCCAATCCGTACACTCCGATCCCGAGCCATACCACTCGAAACGCTCACGTAGTCCATCGGTCCTCGACACTCGGCCACTTTCGCTCAATGGATACGATCGAACTCTCATCGACAACGGATGTGCGGCTCGATCGTAGTAAAAACATCGATCATACACATAACCGACGCCGCTTTGTAATAAGCCATGCTCGTGTGTCATATGTCGTACTACGATCGTATTTCGTCAATACCATTTCTGCTCAATGCGTCAGCTACAACGTTCGCCTTCCCTGGGTGATACTCAATAGTGAAGTCGTAGTCCTTAAGTAACTCAAGCCATCTTCTCTGACGCATGTTCAGATCTCTTTGAGTGAAAATATATCTCAGACTCTGATGATCAGTGTAGAGTACGAACCGCTCTCCGTAGAGGTAATGCCTCCAAACCTTCAGTGCAAAACGACTGCTGCAAGCTCCAAGTCATGCACTGGATAGTTAACCTCGTGGGGTCTCAATCGTCGGGACAAGTAAGCTACTGGTCTACCTTCCTGCATCAAAACGCATCCAAGTCCAATGCCCGATGCATCCGTATACACCGACAAGCTTTTGCCCGCTCTCGCAATGTCAACACCGGTGCGTAAGTCAATCTCCTCTTCAACTCCCGAAAGCTTTCTCACACTCCTCGACCAATCAAATCTAACATCCTTCTTGGTCAATCTAGTCATCGGTGTTTGCAATCGAGGAAAAGTCCCGTACGAATCGGCGTAGTATCATGTTAGTCCCAAGAAACTCCGAATGTCAAAAGCGTATTCGGTGTCCTCCATCAATAATTGCCCGAATATTCTCTCGAATCCACGAGAGATACCCCGATCGCTAATAACATGTCCCGTAAATCGTATCGCACTCACCGTAAATCACACTTGCTAAATTTGGCGTATAGTCTATGCTCTCTCGTGTCGTCAAAACGCTTTCGAGATGACTCGCATGCTCCTCACGAGTCATCTTTGTAAATCAAGATGTCATCAATAAAGACGATGACATATCTGTCTGGTATGGTCTCAAGACCACATGCATCAAATCCATGAAGATGGTTGGGGCATTAGTCGCCCAAAAGGCATGATCAGTAAACTCAAACAACCCATATCTTGTACTTGAAAGCGGTCTTCTTGATATCATCTTCTCGAATCCTCAATCGATGATAGCCTCGAACGCGAGATCAATCTTCGAGAAGAACTTGGCACCGATCAAACGATCGAAAAGATCGTCGATCCTGGGAGTGGGTAACGGTTCTTAATCGTCACCCGATTCAACTTCCCGTAGTCTATGCACATCCTCATTGAGCCATCCTTCTTCTTCACAAATAACACTGGAGCTCCCAAGGTGACATGCTAGGGTGAATGAAACCCTTCTCCAATAAGTCATCCAATCGCCTCATGACCTCCTCGTGCTCGACGGTGACATCCGGTAAGATCCGCTAGCGATTGGTGAGTTCCCGGTATCGACCAATGATGAACTCAATCGCTCGTGGCGGTGGTAATCCCGGTAAATCATCCGAAATACGTCGACAAAGTCTCGACTACGGAACATCTTCAATCCCGACTTCGGTCCCAACCTCTCGGCTCGACTATCGTTGCTAATGCCTCCATCTCCCGGGTAGTAGCTAGTCGGCCTCTAGTAATGGGTAGCGCGGTAGCGACTCCGTGAACGTGAACTCGTGAATCCCCGGAACTCGAAACGTGACGATCTTTCGAAGCAATCTAGTGTGCATGGTATGCCGCTAACCACCATCCCTAAAAGTGCGTCAAACTCGAGGTACTCTAGGACTCGTAAGTCTATCGAATCGATGCCCCTCTACCTCTATCGTGCAATTTCGACATATTCGGTTAGGGTATATCTTATCCCCAGCGTGCCGTCGAGGACAAGGTGTGTGTCTAGCGTCTCGTGTTGCCAACCCTAACTCTCCTACCATGCGTCCAAAGAATAAATGATAATGTACTACCGTAATCTATCATAACATGCATCGGTCTACTCATAATAGATAACGTACCCTCGACGAGCCGTCCGGTCGCATCTCGATCCGGTGCGCGATCGCATGTGCTCTCTCCCACTCGACCTGTCGTGCTCCCGGTAATGTCGGTGGTGCCCCGATCGGCTTTTTAGGTGCCCTTTCCGACCACAACGATGACATCGACGTCTCTCCGCCAGGCTCCGAATCTCGACCCCGACCCGGTCTCTCCGACCCTGTTACGCCTCCCCGATCCCTATCCCGACGATGCATGTTGTGGTGATGTCGCTCCGCTCTGCGGGTGCAGTGCTAAGGCATGCGTCTCGCGCCTATCTCGTACTCGTCTTCCGGCTATCCCGAGCTTATCAACCTTACGGTCCCTATCTCGTCTATCATCTCGACGACCTCTATCAAGCTGATCTCTCTGTCTCTTCGGTCTTTGATCTGACCGAGAACTCTGACCCGCCTGTACTGCAGTGCCTTTCGTACGTCTCCCATTTCTCTCCAAGAGTAGTGTCTCATAAGATAAGGCTCGATCATACACCTCCTGAAGAGTGGTAGCACCTGTCGAGACTATTGCGTCAGCAATCCGCTCATCAACACCACGTACGAAATAGTAAATCTGAAGCGTCTCTGTGCCCGCTACATCCATCGAGAATCGTAATAGGTATCGATCCTGCTCCATGTATTGCATCAATGAGCGGTTACCCTGTCGTAAGGCCAGAAAATCCTCCCTCAACCTCAGCCTCACCTGCAAGGGAATGAACTCATCGTAGAACAACTCTCGAAACTCTGCCCATGTCGCTGCGGCTCCGGTGGATATCCGTGATAAGTCATCCACCAAACCGCCGCATTACCTCTCGGACATGCTCCGATAAACGTGCTTGTATGTTGTCATCATTCCGCATCGCCATGGAAACGCTCATGCGAAACTATCCACTTCCTCGTCGCCTCGGGTCTCCACCTCCGTAGAAGTATCCCTACGAAACTTCATAAACTCTCTAACAAGCTTCGCCTCCGGTGTCAAGACGAATGTGGAAGTAGCAGGAACTGTAGTAGTCGTACTACGCTCTAAGAGTCATAGGTAGGGGCGTAAGAGTCGAAGTCTCTAACGGTATCACAATAGCTGGCGAGACTCCCTCAGCCGTGTCTCCGAAAGTGGTGTATCAGTAGGCATATGTGATGTTATTGGGGCGACGAGTGTCTGTACCGTAGGTGCTACCGGAACTGTGGGAACTAGTGCAAATGTCGTAGCGGGCTGTCGTAGCCTGAGCCCTAAGTAACTGGAGGATCTCTGTCAACTGGGCATCGTGGGCTGCAAGTCGATCCTCTATACTCTGAGTCGCTACGGTAGTAGTAGTGACGTCCCTAGTAGGATCACTAGTTTGTCCTATCTCAGGCTGGGTCGAGGGCTGTCCGTCCATCGTGATCTGTATCGAAAAGCGTGCGTCGGATCAGCCTCGGTATATATACGTGTTAATATATAATTTACAATAAAACATAACACGTGTATAAATCCTAATTCTACCCGCCTCACCATCACTTCCCAACTAGAGTTCTAAGGCAAGTACATCGGGTTTCCACATCTAAATTTTAAATTTTTAAGTCTTATGCTCTTTCAGTTAATTTCCCGAGGTTCCTCGAACTCTCGCTCGATACCAACCGTAACGGCCCCAAATCTCGAGGTCGCCACGCTGGGAGGCGCGCTGCCCACGCCCCGTCCGATCCTTGACCCACTGGGTCCCACGCGCCATCGACGCCATTTTTACATCATTTCTACTCATTATGCGTGTTAAACTCATTCCGTTGATCGCTTTAGTTAGACAGGTTCGATCATTTTTATAGTATTAAAAACAACAATGGAAGTCTTAATTTAAAGCAAGTAAAACATTAAATTTATCATCGTAAAAACATTACTTATAAGAGCAACTCCTATTGTGGAAAACCCTGGGAAAGTACTCGTATATAGGCGACAATACTAAGCGATAATATATACAAGTACGTGTCTATCAAGTCTCCCAATACCCAAAAGTAAAGCAAAATATCAAAATCGCACGTACTAGTAGGTCCTCGACCACGGGCGATCGAGATAAGTCGCCCAAAATCCCTTGCCCTTACTAGCACTAGGATCTGCACTCGACCATCACAAAAAGCAAGATGGAGAGTACAGTTAGTAAGATTTCAACGAAGTACGCCGAGCATTTATAAGGAAATAAATAGATGCCAATAAACATGTCAAATAATCATGCGGAAACTAAACAGACAACTGTGCTAAGATCATCACATGAATAAATAACACGAAAGAAACAAAGTGTGTACTCGTCCCTGGTCGAGACTAAATCGTACTTTCTCGACCCCAGATCCTTTCAGCTGGTGCCCCCACTTCCTTTCACCTGGTTCCTCGCGGGCTTAACCGACACGTGCACCCTTACATCGGGTTGCAATTCACCGAATGCCGATCACACGTGCTACGACATAGTGTGCCATAAGTACACAACGAACAAAGGGAGTAACTCGACCACCAACCCAAACGTATCACGGAATAGAGTACAATAACAAGGAATATGAATCAACGATGAAAAGTAAACCCTCGGTGACTTTCGATGAAATCTTACGTACCTCAAAACGCACTCCGAAGTCTAACTCACGTCTCGAGAAACGCGCCCGACTCCCGATTGTGATCTCTTAAGTTCCTGGTGTCCCATTAAATCATTTTAACTAGTTTAGAGTCAAATTAAGTGAATTTATAATGTGTGGCCAAATTATGAAAATTTCTCATTTCAAAAGTTTTGGTTTGACACCCTTTTCGAGTTATACCGGGTGTCAATGCCCGAAAAATTCTCGAATATCATTTTTCTATCTTTTTCTCATTTTTCATATTTTTCCTGATTTTTCTAGATTTTTCCCATAATTTTCCACATATTTTTCTTATTTTTCTAGTAATTTATTTAATTTAAAACTATTTTAAATTATATTTTAATATATATTATTTTAATCGATGGGTGGGTCCCGGATCGGGTTTGACCCGGTCCACCGGTCGGCCGACCGGTTCGGGCCCACCCGGTCGGGTCGATTCGGTTGGGCCCGACCGCCCAGCCCGGTCCAGGGCGCGCACGCACGCACGCGCGTGCGTGCACCCCTCCCCCACCCCATCTTCTTCCCGAGAGACAACGTCTCTGGTTCTTTTTTTTTTTCGGTTTGGGTTGGGGTTGCTATCCACCCCAACCCCGGTGGACTCGATGGCGGGGGGGAGACACCCCCGCCATCTCCACCCGACCTCGGTCGCCTCCATGGCCGAACTCCCTTCTCGGCCACCACGGTCGACGCACCAACAACAACAAAAATAACGACTCACCTCGACCGTTGACGTCTCCACCTCCTCTTCTCCTTCCCGAGCGTTCCTCCTTCTCCTCCTCCTTTCCTTTCCTTCTTCCCTGCTCTCGGTCTCCCCGGTGTGTGTGTGTGTGCGAGTGTGTGTGTGTGTGAGGTGAGAGAGAAGGTGATATATAAAAGCGTTTCGACGCCCGCTGTAGCCAAGAAAGAGACACTTCTCTGATCGAAACTGATATTTGTAAGAATTGTAAAGTCTTGTATAAGGATAACAAGAACATCCAAATATCTTCAAAATAGAATAGTTAGAAGGTTGCTGAAACAACTTCTGATGATGAGAAATATCATATAACACCCTTGAAGGTAGTCTGATGATAAGAAATACAACTGTGGCACAAACATCAAACCAAAATTTATAAGATAAACTAGCATGAGCAAGTAATGTTAAACTGGTTTTTATGATGTGTCTATGCTTCCTTTCAGCTCTTCCATTTTGTTTATGAGTGTGAAAGTAAGAGTGTTGGAAGAATATCTCAAGTGCATCAAGAAATGGTTTAAAACTACAAAATTAATTCACCTCCCCAATCAGACTGTATGCGTTTAATCTTAGTTGAAAATTGATTTTCAACAAGATTTTTAAATGTAATGAATGTAGGTAAAGCATCTGATTTATTCTTGAGAGGATACAACCATGTGGACTTTGTACAATCATCAAGGAAATGTATGTAGTAGTTAAAACCATCATGAGAAGTCACTGGTGTACGACATCATACATCAGTATGTATCAACTTTAATACATTTGAACTACAAGACTGTGAGATATTAAATGGTAAGGCATTATTTTTGACTAATGGATAGGAAGAGCAGAACTGTATTGGAGTTGAAGACACCTTAAGATGATTCTTCATTATTTGTTGAAGAGCAAAGAAAAGGATGAACCAAACGTAAATGCCATAGATGATTTGGCGATCTTTGTGATGCTACAAAAGCCTTGACAGCCTTGTTTGAGCAGTCAGAAGAAGGATCAAAGAATTGATATAGACCATCCTTAAGAGTACCTTGAAACAATACTCTTTTAGTTTTGATATCCTTCACCATACAATGAGCAGGGCTAAACTCAATGATAACATTATTGTCATGAGTTAATTGTGAAATAGTCAACATATTCTTCTTTATATGAGGAATATATAGAGTATTGAGAAATTTCAAGGAAGAATTCTATGAAGTAACTTTAGCATGACCAACATATGCAATAGATAATCGATAACCACTCCCAACAACCAAAGAACAATTACCTTAGTAAAGAGAACTGTTGACAATCTAGTTTGGGTCAAATGTACCATGAGAGGTAGCTCCACTGTCAGCATACCAAACAGGATCGGCTACTGAATCAATATATTTGAAGAAGTTATGTGGATTTTGTTGTGGTTGAAAGAACTGTTGAGGTGACAGTGGTACTTGATTTGCAAGAAATACTCCTCGTTAAGATTGATTTTGAAGTATATGTTGTTGTGAGCCTCTTCCATTTGTGTTTGTTCCCATGAAATTCATGTCATTTATATAATAGCAAATTGTTGCTGTATGTCCAAATTATCCACTAATTTGACATGTTGGACGACTTGTATTGTTATAATTGAAGCTACCTCTACCTTTGAATCTTCCAGTTCCTATTCCTCTATTTCCATTTCCATATCCTCTGTTACCTCCACTGTGATTAGCATAACTGTATTTATTAGACTTAAATTGACCCTTATTACTATTCTTTACTTCGGCTGCATTTACAGAATAAGTACTTCCTTGTAAACTCATGGAATTAATCCCAGCTAGGGTGTGGCCGCCCCAAATCCCGAGGCAACCTTGGGGCCCGCCATATCGCATACCACGTCAACAGCTTTGCCACGCCATGGCCTGCTTACCTATGACGCCTCGCGACCTAGTTGGTTGCTTACACTTTTCCAGCTAACACTAGTTTCACTAATTTATCTTTATATAAATATTAGTGGTTTAGTTAGCCATTTAATTAATTTATCAAGTTATATCATAATTTTACAGCGGAAGTCTTTAAATTGAGTAAGTTTTGTAGTATTTAATAATCCTAAGTAGTGGAAAACCCAACAAAAAGATATCATGTATGTATTAAGGCGAGATAAATACAGCAAAAGCTCCATATACATGTATTTAGTATTCTACAGTCCAAAAAACCCAACTAAAAATAAATACATACATATTGTAGTCACAAACGAGCTGGCGTCACTATCGCAGAGGTAGTCGCCCAGTACCTCCTTGCCCTTTCCCTTGCTCATCGAAAGATCCGCATTCGGTTACCCAACAAATACAACAACAAGTCTAGAGAGTAAAGTCTCAAGAGAAGTCCACACAATATTCATAAAATAAAACTGATAACTACGAGACATGCAAATTCATATTCCCACGAATGTAGCCAGTACACGACAAGCAAAATCAGTAGTGTGAAATAAATAAATAGCATATGCCAACTAAACATGCCCAGAAATAATGCATTAATAAGTAAAAAAAATGTATAATCACGAGAAAACCATGACCTAAACCAGCCGGTAATCGATAAAATCGAATAGGAACCACATATATACTTACAGGCTTCCAATGACTAAACCCCATCTACGGTTACCGGATGAACCCCTCCAGATGTTATTTCAAGTCAAGGGAACACCCTAAATCCCTCCCGACGGTCACAAGTATATCCTACTGTCGTCGACACGAGCACTATCACAAGTAACCCGTGCAAGTGATTTAGCCACAACCAATATATACGCAAACCAAAACTGGAGTAGAAATCCCATGTGTGCCTACCAGCAGTCACACATGTGATCCGATATCGATAAAACAAAACCATGAATTCTGTGAGGCATCTCAATGGGTTTACGCACCTCAATCCGCGCTCCGACTTCCCCGGACTCCCGAATCCTACCCGACTAGCTCCCCGATACCCAAGCTACAATCTCCTAAGTCCCTGAAGTCCAATTTTACATATTTAGTATGTATATAGATGTTCGGGTATGTACTAAGTCAAAAATTCCAAAAACAACCCTTTAAATTCAATTTTCATCTGTCATTAGCGCGCTAATGGGTCTACCTAGCGCGCTAGGTGGAATTAACGCGCTAGGGGATCTGTCTAGCGCACTATTGTTCTTCATTTCAAAAAATAGTTAAGTGCGTAGATTGATTAACGCGTTAACCATCCTAGTTAGCGCGCTAATTGCCCTTTGTGACATAAATCTCAAGTTAAGAATTTCTCCCAAACTCCTCAATTAGCTAATTAAGCCTTACAAGCCTATTCTCCATTCAACATAAACACCGAAACATCATTCAAATCAATCAGAACAACATTCATTTGCTTAAAATCATCAAATCCATGCATTTCACTATTTTTTCCAATTTTCACCAAATCCCATTTCTTATGAAAACTAATTTACAAATTCAATGGATATGTTCATCACACTTGAAATTCACTAAACATTTATCAAAATCAGTAACCTAATCCTCAATCATCAATTTACATCAAATTTTCCATTAAAACACCAAATTTAGATAAGTTGCTAATGTAGAATTGTTACCTAATTGATGAATCACCTAGCATGAGCAATTTCCTCACTAACTTCCATGGATTCCTACTCTCTCTAGCAATTGCTTCTTCTCTAGCAAATTTAAGATGAAAATGGCTTCGTTTGCATGGATTCATCAACTCATCTATATATATTAAAGTAAGATTGCTTCCTAGCCATTGATCCTCGTGTGCTTACTTATCTCGAGACTCATCTAATGGTCCACAACTTGCCACTTATCCTACTAACTCAATCCAAGTGACACTAATTGGCAACTCACATCGTTCCTAGATGTAACGCCCCTAATTTTCCAAATCTATAATATAGTCCCGGCATAAAAATAAATTAATAGATATGCATAGTATTTGTGTATTGGTGTGACTAATGTGTATTATATGATACCTAGTTACTTAAAGGTGGAATTAGCCTAAGTGAAAGGAAAAGGAAATTATTAAATGATGTAAATAAAGAATAATGGCAAGGATTGTAAATATACATGTGGGCATATATGTAAAAGACATAAAAAGATGGACTTAATGTGAGCTCTAGGATCATCCTAGCACTTAAGCTAATCTTGATGAGATGAAGGGTTCCTAACTTCTCTAACAAGCTATACAAATTACTTTTAGGGCTTCTAGCCACTTTTATTTGAATAAGCTACGGGAGAACTTGAGAAGAGAACCCTAGGAAGCTTTGTTGGTGGATTCGGTGGAGGAGAGGGAACTCACACCAAGTGCACACAAAGCTAGGTAAATCATTCATCTTTCTTTTCTAATCTTCCACTCTTTGATTTGTTTTTTTATAAGATTTAAGGTAGGAGATGAATCATGATATTTAGGTTTTGAGTATGTATTCTCGGATTTGTATTGTATCCAATGTTTTCAAGTGGATTTACAAGGGTTTTAATGTTCAAATGTTGTTCTTCACGTTCCCAGTGGTTGTATATGTGGATTGGGAGCCTTCCTTGATGAATTGATGCAAATATGTGATGAACACATGGGTTTTCATGATGGGTATGTGTTGAATCCGAGATTGGTGGTGATTGTGGCTATAGTTTTGATTGTGGATTACTTTGATTTCCGGATTTGATGAATCCTTGATGGTTTGGTAAAGTTTTTTATTTCAAGTTTTCAACAAGAATAATTAATAGATTTCAGCATTGAAGTTTTGATATCAAATAGATGGTTTTGTTGTTAGAAAAAGTGTTTTGGTACCCTATTTACTAAACTTTGAGCCAAGGGAACGTCGAGAAAGTTCCAGGGGAGTTTCGAGGGTCATCGAGGCTCAATCAAAGAGTTGGAGTGCAAACAGCCCATACAGCACCGCGGCAACCGTCCTTGCAAAATCCCTGTTTTTGCCTCGACTTTAAACGGCCATAACGTCTTCGTTTTAACTCCGGCTTTGACGTTTCAAAAACCGTTGGAAAGCTTATGGAAAGCTTAACAACATGAGATTGATAAACCACTCAAAATGAGTTTTTAACTTATTCGAAAATGTGTTGGAATTAAGAGCACCATTAAGGTCTTAAATGCGAGTTCGAGTACAAATTCTGAGTACGAGCCTACCCTTGGTCTAGAATTCTTAATAAACTTATCCAAGAGTGTTGTGAATCTATTAAAATGCAGAACTAAATGTAGAAGTCTTGCATATCAAATTAAACATAAACTGAATCAGGTACTATGGGTTCAATCATCTACCAAAATAAATCCCATGTTTATTACATAAAGTTTAAATAGATAATTATTTTTAAACTTTGCAAATAAGAAAAAAGCTTCTATGCTAAGTCTTGCCCTTTCCTTTGTCCTGAGCAGCAGCTGAGGTACTTGGGGGAGGGGAAAATTAGTGGGATAAGCAAAATATATCAACGGGGTCAGTAAAGCAGAAGCCTGCTCTACCATTAATCATCCAAGTAATACCTAGTAATAAAATCAAACTAAATTTCAACAGTTCAGACCATAAGACCCATTATCATTTTTTGGGCATTAAAGACATACATAATCAAGCATAATAATATAGTGAGATAAAAGAACAACAATGCCCAACCGATACTTCAACAAGGATAACGATGATATCGATTGCCTTTAAAGTCAGAAGAAGTGAAACTGATATATCCAATTGGACAGTAGGCAATAGCTTATCCTTCCCCCAATGTTGTGGTTGAGGCAACAAGAGGTTCACAAGTCTGAATGCCAATAGTCCAATCGTGCATTAACTCTTAGCTTATCCTTCCTTTGCGGTTTAGACAATAGGAGGTTCACAAGTCTAAAGACC
Source organism: Stephania cephalantha (assembly GCA_039657325.1). Lineage (NCBI taxonomy): Eukaryota > Viridiplantae > Streptophyta > Magnoliopsida > Ranunculales > Menispermaceae > Stephania > Stephania cephalantha. Next base: position 6,111,976 of record CM077573.1, on the reverse strand, counting down.
TATTGACCTTGCATTGCTTATCCTTCCCCCAACACTGTGGATCAGACAACATGAGGTTCACAAGTCTAGAAAAACTCCGCAGAGTCATATCGAAGGGACCGGATGCCTCCGAACCTCCAACCACGGTACCAAGTATATTCATTCTACGTATATCAGTTCACAAGCATCCAAGAAATAAAGTAACAAAAAGGGACATGATAAACAACATATCAATGAAATATATCAAGCAGATTCCATGTAATTCATAGACCAATTACTGAAATAAAATCATAGCATATCTACTAGCATGGCATAATTGATAATAGAGCAAACCCCACTTATCTAAAGCGTTGTTAAATCCCAATTCCGAACCTTATATGAGTTACCACGGTGTTCCACAAGTATCTACATTTTATTCACACTTTATTAGGTTCACAACACTCGTGGATAAGTGTATTAAGAATTTTGGGTCATGGGTAGGCCCGTACTCGGAGTTTGTACTCGAACTCGCATTTAAGATCTTAATGGTGCTCTTAATTTCCAACACATTTTCGAATAAGTTAAAAACTTATTTTGAGTGTTTTATCGCTCTCATGTTGTAAAGCTTTCCATAAGCTTTCCAACGGTTTTTGAAACATCAAAATTGGAGTTAAAATGAAGAAGTTATGGTCGTTTCAAGTCAAAGTATAAACTAGAATTTTGCAAGGACGGCAGCCGCAACGCTGTGCGGGCTGTTTGCCCTCCGAGTCTTTGATTGACTCCCGACGACCCCCAAAACTCCCTTGGACCTTCCCTTATGTTCTCTTGGCTCAAAATTTAGTAAATAGAGTCCCAAAACATATTTTCTAATAACAAAACCATCGATTTGATATCAAAACATCAAGGCTCAAATCTATTAATTATTCTTGTTGAAGACTTGAAAAAAAAAATTACCAAACCATCAATTCGTCAAATCCGGAAGTCTAAGTACTCCACAATCAAAACCTTAGCCACAATCACCACCAATCTCATATTCAACACATATCCATCATGAAAACTCATGTGTTCATCACATATTTGCATCAATTCATCAAGGAAGGCTCTCAATCCACATATACAACCATTGGGAACGTGTAGAATAACATTTGAACATTAAAACCCTTGTAAATCCACTTAAAAAAATTGGATACAACACAAATCCGAGAATACATACGTAAAACCCAAATATCATGATTCATCTCCTACCTTAAACCTTATGAAAAAAACAAATCAAATAGTGGAATATTAGATAAGGAAGATGAATGATTTACCTAGTTTTGTGCGCAATTGATGTGAGTTCCCTCTCCTCCACCAAATCCCACCAACAAAGCTTCCTAGGGTTCTCTTCTCAAGTTCTCCCATAGCTTATTCAAATAAAAGTGGCTAAAAGCCCTAAAAGTGGTTTGTATAGCTTGTTAGAGAAGTTAGGGTTTAGTGGACTAAGTCCAACCCTTCATCTCATCAAGATGAGCTTAAGTGTTATGATGATCCTAAAGCTCACATTAAGTCCATCTTTTTATGTCTTTTACATATATGCCCTCATGTATATTTACGATCCTTGTCATTATTCTTTATTTACATCATTTAATAATTCCCTTTTCCTTTCACTTAGGCTAATTACACCTCTAAGTAACTAGGTATCATATAATACACACATTAGTCACACCAATACACAAATACTATGCATATCTATTAATTTATTTTTATGTCGGGACTATATTATAGATTTGGAAAATTAGGGGCGTTACAATATTCCCAATTTTAGGAAGTTTTGTCCTCGAAGCTAAAAGGAAGTCATACCTTAAGATTCGAAGAGATCTGGGAAATGCTCTGCCATATAATACTCTTGTTCCCAAGCTAGTTCTTCATCTCCATGGAATTTCCACCGCACCTTAACTAGTGGGATCTCCTTGTTGCAAAGCTTTTGAACCTTCTTGTTAAGGATCTGTATTGGTTGTTCTTCATATGACATATCCTCCCTTAAGCCCAATTGACTCCAATCGACTGCTTGGGGTATGCTTAGTCTGCGTTTTTCGCAATATAGAAATGTGGAACACATCATGAACTCCCGCAAATTGTGGTGTTAAAGCAAATCTATATGCAACCAGACCCACTTGTTTGATCACTTCAAATGGTCCAATATACCTTGGAGCAAGCTTCCCTTTAAGCCCAAATCTATAATGTCCCTTCATTGGTGAAACCTTAAGCAACACGTGATCCTTTTCCTTGATAAGAACCTCTCGATGATCCCTATTCGCATACTTCTTTTGCTTTTCTTGTGCGGTACGTATTCGTTGCCTAATCCGCTTAATCCTTTCGGTGTGATCCTGCACAATCTCTAGTCCAATCAACACCGTATCACCAACCTCTGCCTAACACACCAGAGACCTGCAAGGCCTCCCATAAAGTGCCTCAAATGGTGTCATACCAATGCTCACTTGAAAGTTGTTGTTGTATGCAAACTCACATAACGGTAGATAATCCTCCCAACTCCCACTGAAATCCAACACACAAGCTCTAAGCATATCCTCAAGTATCTAAATAAGTTTCTCAGTCTGGCCATCTGATTGAGGGTGAAATGCAGTGCTGAGATTGAGCTTGGTTCCCATCCTAGTTCATAAACCCTTCCAACACTTGGAAGTAAACCGTGGATCTTGATCCGACACAATAGATACAAGGACACCATGTAGCCTCAAGATCTCATCAAGATATTTCCCACTCGAGCTTGTCTATTGGATCCATCATGAAAATTGGAATAAAGTGTGCAGACTTAGTCAAACGATCTACGATAACCCAAACTGCATCATGTTTATTCTTGGTCGTCGGCAATCCGATCACAAAGTCCATGGCTATATGTTCCCACTTCCACTCAAGAATAGGTAAAGGTTGCAACAACCCACCAGGTTTCTAATGATCTGTTTTCACTTTCTTACAAGTTACACAATCCTATATATACCTCGCGATATCCGCTTTCAACCCTGACCACCAGTACAATCGTTTCATATCATGGTACATCTTAGTGCTCCTTGGATGAATAATATAGCGCGATCGATGCGACTCCCGAAATAAATCCTTTCGCAACTGCACATGCGATGGAATCCATAGCCTATCCTTAAACCTTAATGATTCGTCTGCCGAAAGCTTCCAATCTAGAAATTCCTCACTGTCGACCTGTGATCAATACTTTTCACACTCTGAATCAACCCTTTGATAGTCTATAATTCTGAAAATAGCATATGGCTCTGCTCTCATCTGAATCCGTGCTGAGGAACCTGAAACGTCTGACTCATTCTCATTGATTTCATGAATACATAGAACTGAAGCTTCCTCGAGTAACTTATACTCTTTTGTCATCATCATGTCAGCATCTCTTGTTTCTTTCCTTACACGACTTGGAGCATCAGCCACAACATTTGCTTTCCCTAGATGATATTGAAGAGTAAAGTCAAGATCTTTCAAGAATTCAAGCCATCACCTTTGTTGCATATTATGCTCGCTTTGAGTAAACAAGTACTTCAAACTCTTGTGATCCGAGAACACTGTGAACTTTTCACCATACAAGTAATGCCTCTACAATTTCAGAGCAAATACAACCGTTGTTAACTCCAAGTCATGAGTTGGATAGTTCTTTTCATGTATCTTCAGTTGCCTATGAGCATAGCTATAACTTTCCCTTCTTGCACCAATACGCATCTTAACCCAATCTTTGAAGTATCAGTGTAAAGAACCAACTTCTTCCCTGCCTCTGGAAGTACCAATATAGGTGTCGATGTCAACCTATCTCGTAGTTATTCAAAAGGATTCTGGCATTTTTTGGTCCACTTAAATTACACATTCTTCTGAGTTAGCCTTATCATTGGTGCTGCAATCTTTGAGAAATCCTTTACGAACCTTCGATAGTAACCCGCTAATCCCATAAAACTTCTAATATATGTCACTGTGGTGGGTTGCAACCATTTCATGATGACATCAACTTTAGCTAGATCTACAGAAATTCCTTCTGCATTCACCACGGAACCTAAGAACTTCACCTCTGAAACCCAAAAGTCGCACTTGCTAAACTTAGCGTACAACCGGTGATCCTTCAAAGTCTGCAAAGTCACCCTGAGATGTCAACCGTTTTCTTCCTGGGTCTTGGAACAAATCATGATATCATCGATGAATACAATGATGAACTTGTCGAGGTAAGGCTTGAAGACTCTGTGCATAAGGTCCATAAACACTGTCGGTGCATTCGTAAGTCCGAATGGCATCACCGTAAACTCATAGTGCCCATATCTCGTGTGAAAAGTCGTCTTCTTCTTATGTTCTCAATCAATGGTACATCGATCTCAAGTTAATCTTTGAAAAAAACTTCGCTCTTCGCAACTGATCAAATAGGTCATCGATCCAACTAACGATAGTCGATACACATTCGGAAACTGCCATCCTTCTTCTTTACAAACAATATTGGGGCTCCTCAAGGTGACATGCTTAGGTGGATAAAACCTTTCTCTAGCATATCATCCAACTGATTCCTTAACTCTGCTAACTCATTGGGTGTCATTCTATAAGATGGTATGGATATGGGTTTCGTACCAGGAACAAGGTCAACAATAAAATCAATGTCCCAGGGTGGAGGGATTCTAGGCAAATCTAAGGGAATAACTTCTGAGAATTCTCTAACCACTGGAATCTGTTCAAGTTGAAGTTCATGACTATCTTCCTCCATAATTGTGACTCATAGTATTTCTTAACTCATTGTCAGTTGCTACCTTCCCACGGGTGGCGACTCGTTTCGGTGCGTGACCTTTGTATCTAAACGACAGTATACCAGGGATTCGAAAAGTAATTGTCTTGCAAAAACAATCAATATTGGTACGGTAAGCTCCCTACCAATTCATCCCTAACAAGGCATCATACTCTAAGAACTCCAACACTCGCAGATCATAGGATAAAACGTGATTCCCAATTTCAATAATACACCCATCGCACACCATATTAGGATAAACCTAGCTCTGATACCAACTGAGATGACCCAAACCTCGGTGGGCCTGAAACGCCCATCCTAAACCATCGCCAAACCCCTCGAGTGTTGCATACCAAATTAAACATAAACTGAATCAGGTACTATGGGTTCAGACATCTACCCAAATAAATCCCTTGTTTATTACATAAAGTCTTAAAGCAAATAGATAATTATTATTAAACCTAACAAAAAATGAAAAGAGCTTCTATGCTAAGGACTTGCCGTTTCCTTTGTCCTGAGCAGTAGTTGGGGTACTTGAGGGGAGAAAAGTTGTGGAATGAGCAAATTATATCAACGGGCTCAGTAAAGCAGAAGCGTGCTCTACCATCAATCATCCAAGTAATACCTAATAATAAAATCAAACTAGATTTCAACAGTTCAGATCATAAGATCCATTATCATTTTCTGGGCATTAAAGACATACATAATCAAGCATAATAATATAGCGAGATAAAAGAACAACAACACCCAACTGATAGTTCAACAAGGATAACGATGAGAGCGAAAGCCTTTAGAGTCAGAATAAGTGACAACTGATATATCCAACTAAACAATGGGCAATAGCTTATCCTTCCCGTAATGTTGTGGTTTAGGCAACAAGAAGTTCACAAGTCTGAATGCCAATAGTCCTATCGTGCAGTAAGTCTTAGCTTATCCTTCCCCCAATGGTGCGGTTTAGACAACACGAGGTTCACAAGTTTAAAGACCTAATGACCTTGCATAGCTTATCTGTAACGGCCCAAAAATCTCTAACTGTGTTTAATTCCTTAAACAGGATCAACGACCCGTACTTTAGGACCCACACCGTGATATGTCCATTTATCGAGGCAATGGGCCAAGGTATATTTATATTTGTTGTGATGTATGCCTAGTGTATTGTATATGTGTAGACTATTAAGTTAATTTTATACGGGTGTATAGGTATCGAGACGAGCGGGGACGTACCTCGAGTCGAGTGTCGACGTGGGACCGAGGTAGCGGAATATGGGGTAAGCTTAATTAATTTGAGTTAAATGTGAATTTATGTTGGTTTTGTAAGTGGGTAATGTGGTCATATTTCATATAAACATTAATGTGCCTAAAGTTGTGAAATAAAACAAGAAACATTGGATGTGCATCGAGACACGTATACAACCATCATGAGACAAGGTGTCAACATGTGGAGTCACTCAATGGTGACTTAAGGGACAAGTGGGACAAGGTGGTCCATGAGATAAACCTTGAGATACATGTGCACACAATGATCAAGGGCTATAGTTTAAACATATCAACATGGTCAAATGCAACATATAAGTCAAATTTTTTTGTTTCTTATCCTCATCAAAATCGTTGCTTTGAAGGAGGAGAGAAAGAAGACAGGTTTCTTTGGTGTGATTGTGGTGGAGGAGAGGAGAAATCATTGAAGCTTTGGTGAGGAAGAAGGAGCTCATCAAGTGAGGTGACTTCTCCACACCATAAACTTGTGATTTCATAAAAATTGATGTTGTTGTTGATGTTGTGTGTTAGGTATGGTGTTAGGGACCTTTTGTAATGTGTATGAGGGTCCCTAAGGCAATAACAAAGCCTGTATGCGGTAAAAACCCTGAATTCGAAGTGCAAAATTCAGGGTTTTGCTGCACAAGACGCGCTAGGTCAATAATCTAGCGCGCTAATGTTGAAAACTAGCGCGCTAATCATGATTATCGCGCTAGAGGTGTAAAATAGCGCACTAATTGCTCCGCTAGTATAAAAATCAGCAAAGTCCAAACATTTTTTAAACACTATAAATAGGTTCAAACTCACTCTAAACCTATCATACAACTCCAGGGAACTAAGGGGAGATCTCAGGAGTTTGGGAACGCATTTCAGACTGTCGAGGGATCGGATAGGCTAGGACAAGCGTGTGAATTGTAAGTAAAGCTGTGAGAATTCTATATTTCATTTCATTGTCTCTTATCATTTATTGGTCTATTTGTAGACATTGCTACTTGTAATCTTACATCCTGTTGTTCTTGTGTCTATTCATGATTGAATGTTGTGACATGATGCCTTGTGAAGTGTTTCATTGATTCCAATTCCTACTCTTGATGTCATTTTTTGATAAAGAATTGATGAAAAGCATGCTATTGGGATAATTTGGATTTGATTAGACTTGTATTCTGTTCCTTTGGACTTTGTAGCCTATCTAGTTTTGGAATCCTAGAGATTTGAAATTATTTGTCTTTGAAAACTAAAGTAGGGATTATCTAGTGTCCATTGCATGAGAGATGCATGGTTCACGGGGACATGGGTCTACCAGGGTTCCGACACTCACCACTACACTTGCGCGGCACATGAGTTATGGGACTCGAGGTGACAGGCAAGAATGAGATAGATGATTTGTATGCGTAGAGTGCAGCTTCGCTTTTGGTGTGGAATATGTTGAGCGCAGCTCCATATAGTAGTGGGAAAGGTTAGATGATAGTTCTCACCGCCGACTGGACGTAGATCATCTCGACTTAGCCTGTGTCAGTCCATACATTCTTAACTGTGGTATTTACTTACATTACTTGTTTCAGCAATTCTTTAGCTACTTAATGCTTTTAAATACCTGCCTTATATTTTGGAAATGTGTCATAAAATTCTCCAGTTATTACTTAAATATCACTACACTCACCGTCTAGTTTGTGACGGTGGGTGTAGGTCCGTCAGCAGCAGCAGGACAAGGAGAGAAGATCGGCGACTTCCTCTGAGCATTTCGGCGACTCTCCTATCTCATTTTGTATGACTCGACTTTTGTTGTATTATTACTGCTTATGTCTTTACTATACAATGGGTTAAGTGAATAGTTTCATATATACATGCATGTGATGATGTATTTTCTTGGTTTCCCACACTTAGGATTTTGGATAAATGAAAGCTTATGCATAATCTTTAAAATACATGATAATATGTAATAACACTAATATGATAAAAAGTTTTAATTAACTCTGAATTTAATAATATATCTGAACATGTGTTTTGAGGAATATAGGGACGAAAGGCTGATTAGTACGTAATTAAGTTTTATGTGGTTAGGATTAAGGCTTGATTACGGGATTAGGCCGGGCGGTGCCAAATTTAAAAGTTGGGGTCGTCACAGTTGGTATCGAGCCTAGGTTTAGATAACCATGGCAATAAAATACAAACCTTATTTGTGGAAACCAGATGACCTTTGCCTAGAACTCATTAGTTGGGAAATGAGTGAAAGTGAGATGGGGATTTTTTATATGTACTTGTTAATTGCTACATGTATATATATGTATGCGCTTTGTCATGTGGAAGTTGATTCGCGTTCGTTATCCATTGTAGACCCCGATGGCTTATACACGAGGGGGAGGAGATGCAGAGCATAGTGGCAGTCAGCCTCCTACTATTGCGGAGGATTTACAGAGGCTGTCTAATTGAGTGACAGCTCAGGGTCGGCAGTTGACTGGCGATTTCATCGCTATGATGACCGCCAGTTTTGCTCCACCGGCATCAACATCGACTCCTACGACTGCTAAACCGATTGTCCAGGCGTCAGCACTTCCTACTATAGCTTTAGCAGCGCCGATAGCCGTGACTGCACCAGTGGTAAAGACAGTGAGAAGATCTGCGTCTCCACGCTGCGCATCCTTCAGCACTTCTGTTGAAGTTCAGCTGGTAAAGGACTTCATCAGACTCAAGCCAGCCTATTTTGATGGAGTGCGAGATTTCCAGAAGATTGAGAAGTGGATTCTGTCTCAAGAGAAACTCATTGAACACTGAAGATTGAGGATAGACTTCGGGCAGAGATCTCATCTTACACTCTCGAGAGAGAGACACCGACGTGTGGTGGCGTATGACAGAAGCTACTCTCGGAGAGTTTGAGACATGAGATGCTTTTAAGCAGAAGTTCTATCAGCAGTATTTTCCACCTTCAGTAATGAAGAGAATGAGACGAGAGTTTATGGACTTGAGACAGGGACCAAAGGAGCTTGTGATGCAGTACATGGATAGATACGATTATCTGCGCTAGTTTGTTGGGGACTTGGTGAGAGATGAGTTCGAGGATATCTACCACTTCGGTGATGGACTCGGGGCAAATATTGGTTATTATGTCGTCAGTTCAGGTGCGAGGACACTCACCGAGAACTACGAGCGAGCTCAGCACATGAGACATACTATCTCGGCAGAGTCGCTGATGGCAGAGCACCGGGTCTAGTCTTATCTGCAGAGCAGGCCATGGAGTATGGAGAGACGGAGACAGAGGGGTAAGGGCGCAGAGCATAAAACAGAGGTGCTCGGGGTTCGGGGACAGCCACTCACCCACTAGCTATGCCTCATGTATCATATAATACACGCATTAGTCACAACGCAATACACAAATACTATGCATATCTATTAATTTATTTTTATGTCAGGACTATATTATAGATTTGGAAAATTGGAGGTGTTACACTAGATGTGTCAATACATATATCTAGGAAGATCCTATGATTCCAATTTAAATAACCAAACGATAGGCCTTGATTTATTTGATTTAATTAAACTACTTTAGGCCCATTATGATACCTATTATTAGTGTTTTTATTCACAAAATTAACAAATTTTGCGATCCCACTAACCCTCGACTACCCGACACTCGATGCCCCGCGTCTCGACACGCATTTCGAGGTACACCATAGCATATTGTTTTAATTTAATCAACGTAGCATATGGTTACATTAGCCATTTTAATTGATTAACTAGTCATCTTAACGTGAATTAATCAAGTTTCCTAGTGTACCCGTAGTTCGTCTACCCGATATCCGTGTTGACACGTCTTTTGAGGCGAACACTCGTCACACTAACTCGCACAATAGCAACATATGTACATGTGATGCAATACACTACTAATGATTTTAAACTCCACATATACACAACCACCCTCCATAAATAACATATTACCTCGGTTCTCGTGTCCGAGTCAACCGAGTCATCCACGTAACGCCCGAATTACGACTATTAATCCTTGAGATTAACGCTAATCCTAGTTTAATTAATTTGGGCCGTTACAATTCTTTGCAACTAGGAGAAATTTTGTCCCCAAAATTTAGATCTCAAGGAAACTCTTGTGCATTTAAGCTATCCCCGTGTGACCACACCTCACACCTTAATAGTCCCATTCTACGGTCCTTTTAAACACCTCACTATTCCCATCGCATGGAACGTAGTGTTAGACTGAGACATAGGCGCGTGCTTCCGAGGTGATCAAAATTCGTCATACTCTCCAATACCTCCACAACCTACTCTCAGCTCAATTTCCATGCCCAACTTTCCCTAACCCTGCTACCTAACGCCAGTAATCGTAAACCTCTCTTATTATGTATCACAACATAATATTCCTAACCAACCACGACACACAAAGAAAATCTCATGCCATACCACAACCTACCTTAGTTCACCATGACAATCTCATGTCATACTGCAACCTATCATAAGATACTATAACATTACATTGTACTACCATAATCTATCATAGTCTATCATAGTCACACCATGCATGCATGAACTTTAACTATAATTATTCAAAATTTAAATCACATACCCCGAACTCGCTACTTGGGACATCTATCGGCCTAGCTCAATCACCACCTACACCAGCTCTCGAGTCTACACTGGTGTCACCACCGTTGGAGTCGCCGATCTCCGTGAAGAGTCCCTCCTGACTTGACCTTCCTGCCTACATCACCAACACGTGATCCTCCACCCTGGTCATGCCGCGGTGACTCCCTGACCATCGGCCCTGACACTGTGATCTCCAGTCTCTACCTCATTGGTCTTGAGTCTGTCTCTACGGTGGCGCTGGTGGTGTGGGTACAACATAAGCTTTGGCTACCCGTTCATCATCTCTACGGCTTCGACCGTACCGTCTATCCTCTCTATCATCCTGATCTTTCTGTCTTTTCTGCCCAACACTCTATCTATTATGCCTCTTCGACTCAGTAAATGAACGTCTGTTACCCCTCTACATCAGAAGTGTCTCATGGGTAAGCGCTCTATCATACAACTCCTGTAGTGTCTTAGTTCCGGAGGAAACAATGGCGTTGACTACGTCCTCAATCAAACCTCGGACAAAGTAATAAATATGTAGTTTCACAGTGCCTGCGACGTCCGTGGAAAACTGTATCAAGTACCGGTATCTATCCATGTACTGTGACACAACCGGTTGCCCTGTCTCAAAGCAAAAAATTCTTCTCTCAGCCTCAGTCGGATCTCGATCGGAATGAACTAATCCTAGAATACCTGTCGAAACTTGGCCCATGTGGTTAAATATGGATGAGTGTTTATATGTTGTCCACCACACAGCAGCGTCGCATCCCGGCATATGCTCCGATATCCTGGCTGTATGTTCTCGTGAATTCGCAGTAGCTTATGTAACCTCTAATGCGAAATCAGCCATTTCTAGCTACCTGAAGGTCTTCGCCTACGTGAAAATATCTAGGATCAAGTTCGATGAACTCCCTCATTAACTTGACCTCTGACGTCATCAAAGTCTCAAACATGTATGTCTGTGACGGTATAGTAGTATGTGTCTCGATCGGTACCACTGTCGGTGTAGCAACCACTGCCAAAGTCTCATGTACTGCATGAGTTGGTACAGTCTAAATAGTCAATGGAACTGTCAGAGCAACTTTCGTCTCAGCCGTGCTCTGTACCCGAGCGGTGGATAGTGATGCAATCGCTGCTGTCTGTGCGTGCATCATATCCATTAATAGCTCAAACTGCCTATCGTGAGCTGATAATCACGCGGCTACTGCCAGATCCAAAACCTTATCTCTAGTCTTATCATTCGTCTGGCCAACATCTGTAGTAGGTGGAGTCGACCAATCCTCCATCGTGATATACTGCATCGAAAAATGTGCGCCGCATCACCTTCCGTATACATGTATATGTAATATATACAATGAAAAACATAACACGTACATAAACCATATTGCTACCTGACTCACATTTACTTCCCAACTAGGACTCTAAGTCAAGATTTTTGGAATTCCACATCTAAGGTTTGTTTGTTGAGTTTTATTCAATTTCTTAAATTATTCCCGAGGCTCCATCGAACCTCGCTCTAATATCAAACTGTGTCGGCCCCAAATCCCAAGGCAACCTTGGGACCCGCCATATCGCATCCCATGTCACCAAGCCATGCCACGTCATGGCTCGTTTTCCTATGATGTCTCGCGACCTAACTAGTTGCTTACACTTTTTCAGCTAACACTAGTTTCGCTAATTAATTTCTATATAAATATTAGTAATTTAGTTAGCCATTTAATTAATTTATTAAGTTATATCACAATTTTACAGTGGAAATCTTTAAATTGAGTAAGTTATGCAGTATTTAACAATCCTAAGTAGTGAAAAACCCGGCAAAAAGATACCATATACATATCAAGGCGAGATAAATACAACAAAAGATCCATATACATGTATTCATGTATTCAGTATTCTATAGTCTCCAAAACGAAACAAAAAATAAATACATACATATTGTAGTCACACACGAGCTGGCTTCACTATCTCAGAGGTAGTCGCCCTATACCTCCTTATCATTACCCTTGCTCGTCGAATGATCTGCACTCGGTCACCCAACAAATACAGTGACAAGTCCAGTGAGTAAAATTGATAACTACGTGACATGCAAATATGATAACTAACGACAATAAATCATATTCCCACGAATGTAAGCAGCATACGATAAGCAAATCAGTAGTGTGAAATAAGTAAAAAGCATATACCAACTAAACATGTTTAGAAATAACGCATTAATAAGTAAACAATTGTATAATCACGAGAAAACCCTTACCTAAACCAACCAGTAATCGATAAAACTGAATAGAAACCACATATATACTTACGGGTTTCCAATGACTAAACCCCAATTGCGGTTACCGGATGAGCCCCTCCAAACGCTATTTCAAGTCAAGGGAATACCCTAAATTCCTCTAGAGGGTCACAAGTATATCCTACTACCGTCGACACAAGCATTATCACAAGTAACTCATGCAAGTGATTAAGCCACAACCAATATATACGCAAACCGAAATAGGAGTAGAAAACTCATGTGTGCCCATGGCAGTCACACATGTAATCTGATATTGATAAAACAAAATCATGAATTATGTGAGACACTCCAATGGGTTTACGCACATCAATCCGTGCTCCGACTTCCCCGGACTTTCGAATTCTACCTGACTAGCTCCCCGATACCCAAGCTACAGTCCCCTAAGTCCCTAAATTCCAGTTTTACATATTTAGTATGTTTATATGTGTTTGGGTATATATTAAGTCGGGAATTCCAAAAATAGCCCTTTAAATTCAGTTTTCATCTGTTATTAGTGCGCTAAGGGATCTGTCTAGTGTGCTACCGTTCTTCATTTTGAAAAACAGTTAAGTGCCCAGATTGATTAGTGCGCTAACTAGCCTAGTTAGCACGCTAATTGCCCTCTGTGATAGAATTCTCAACTCGAGAATTCTATCTCAAACTCCCCAATTAGCTAACTAAGCCTCACAAACTTATTTTCCATTCAACATAAACTTTGAAACGTCATTCAAATCAATCAGAATAACATCAATTTGCTTAAAATCATCAAATCCATGCATTTCACTAGTTTTCCAACTTTCACCAAAACCCACTTTTTATCAAAACCAATTTATAAACTCAATGGAAATGTACATGATGCGTGTCGAATGCGTCAAAATATATAATCCTGTAGAGATTACCAATGACTACAAGAGTTGTTGTAGTGGAAAGCACCGGGTCGATCCTCGAATACCAAGTTTCCAACCTAAACTAATGAACTGAAAAGTAAATCGGGGGGTTCGCAAAAGTGTTTTCAAGAATGAACTAAAAACAAGGAATAAAAATACTATGTGAATAAATCAATCAGGAAAAATAACATAAACCATTGGTATCACAAACTTCCTTATTTTGGCATAATTATACATATGGTCATCAATCTAGATAAAGCATGCAATTCAAAGTAATTTAGAGTAGCTATAGACTCGATAACGTACGCGTGTCCTCGCACATCCCTATCTCGATGGTCAAGGTACAACAATGACCACATCCCTAGTCAAACACATATCCATATACTCAAGCGAATTGGGTTTAATACGTTGATTGCAATGGGCTTTGTGAAGGCACTACACCAAAACAACTGGATCACTAGTGTGCCAATGTAGCCTAGATCTCTAAGGTATTCAACCGGTCCCAAAATAGACGAATCAATTGGTAGGGTCAATTGCAATTAGTATGGTCTTATTGCATAAGGTCGAATGCTTACGACTCACTGACACAAAAATCAAGGTTTAAATATGAATTTAACCATAATTATTCAATCAATAACAAAAGAAATAAATACCAATGAAAAACATTTTGAATAAATCAAAGTAGATCTCACATATGTTTATGCCAAAATGGTAGTTTGTTCCACATCCGATCTAGATCAAAGAAGTTAGCCGAACGTGTTGCTTGAGAACTCCATTAAAATCAAAGGAGAAAACAAGAAAACAATTGTTTTTTAGAAGAAGAGAGAAAAATAGAAGTATCTAGCCATTCAAAAGTAAGTTCTCCAAAGAATACTTAAGTCCTAATACTAAAAGACTTTCTAATTTGCTCTCTCGATGAGAAAGAAATCGAAATTGGAGGTTGGTAGAGTGACTCGTGCATCGAAGCAGATCTAGTGGCTATTGGGAGTTTTCTGTAGATTTTGACACGTGTCCTGCTCCGATTGGAGGAGCTGTTTGAGCTGCTGACGTGGCATCAGCTGATTAGAGGAGGGAGCTGACGCAAAACGTGCTGGAAGAATGGTGGGCTGCTACGTGGCAGCAGGCTGGAGTGAGGAGGGTCGAATTCCTCGAGCGAATTAGTGGGAGACATAACCACAAGCAACCCGAGGAAAGTACACGGCAGCTGGACATGAGAAGAAATCGCTGGAGAACAGGCTGGACTAGTGGCAGAGTGCCACGTAGCGTGCAGCTGGCAGGGAGAAAACTCGCACAAGGCGTGCGTCAATCTAGGAAACGACAAAACTGCGTATCTCGAGGCAGATCAAAGGCGGTGAAGCACAGTGTGATAAACGTATGTCTGCTGCGGCGTCTCCTCAGCTTGCTGGTCACTACTCCATCCACTGCACAGTGCGTATTTCGAGACAAATCATCTGGTATCTGATCACTGCATATAAATACTTCGTTTCACATAGTTTTTCGCCCCGGATTCAATCGCACTCTTCGTTAACCCAGAAAATAACAAGTAAGGACAATTAGGCTAACATTTTGGGGACTCCATAATAAAAAATATATAAATAATCCTAAATATTATGACATAATTAACGACTTATCAGTTCATCACACTTGAAGTTCACTAAACATTTATCAAAATCAGTCACTGAATCCTCAGTCATCAATTTACATCAAATTTTTCATTAAAACACTAAATTTAGCTAAGTTGCTAGTGTAGAATTGTCACCTAGTTGATGAATCACCTAACTTGAGCAATTTACTCACTAACTTCCATGGATTCCTACTCTCTTCAGCAACTCCTTCTTCAGCAAGTTTAAGATGAAAATGGCTTGGTTTGCATAGATTCATCAACTCATCTATATATATTAAAGTAAGATTGCTTCATAGCCATTGATCCTCATGTGTTTATGTATCTCGAGACTCATCTAATGGTTCACACCTTGCTACTTATCCCACTAACTCAATCCAAGTGACACTAATTGGCTACTCACATGGTTCTTAGATGTGCCAATAGATATATATATATATGAAGATCCTATGATTCCAGTTTAAATAACCAAACTATAGGTCTTGATATATATGATTTAATTAAACTACTTTATGTGGCGGCCCCAAATCCTGAGGTCGCCATGTGGAGTGTCGCGGCCCCGAGACTTGTCAGATCATTGACCCACTGGGTCCCAATCGGCACTAACGTCTTTTGCTACGTCACGACTCTTCGATATACATGTTAACTCATTTGGTTAGTCAGTTTAGTTAGATAATTGAATCACTTTTAGCATTAAAACAGCGGAAGTCTTAAATTTAAAGTAAGTAAAACAATTAAATTCATCATCATATAAAGCATCATTTATAAGAGCATGTCACGGCCCAAGTCTCTAACCCCGTTTTAATTCTTTAATCAGGATCATCGACCCTTGACGTAGGACCTACACTGTGATACGTGCACCTATAGAGGCACGTGGCCGAGGTATATTGTATTTTTGTATTGATGTATGCCTAGTGTTATGTATTGTGTAGACTTACTAAGTCGGTTTGTACTATTGTAGGTGTCGAGACAAGAGCGGGGGCACGCCTCGAGTAGCGTGCGAGCCGGGGAACCGGATAGTTAGCATTTTGGTAAGTCTTATTTAATACTAATATGAAATAAGAAATTACTTATAAGCCTATGGTTGTGTTTGTTAATGTAAGTCAAATTAAAGGCCTATAGTTGAGTAAATTAAATGGAAAGCATAAGATTGGTCTAGAGATACACATTGGCACATCTAGGAACTAGGTGAGTAATGAAATAGTGTCACTTGAGGTTGAGATAGTGGAGGTTAGTGGGATATATGGCAAGAGGTGGACCATTAGATGTTCCTCGGGATACATAAATATATGGAGATCAAGGGCTAAGAAGGAACATCACCTTAATATATAATATTAGTGATCAAACAACATGCAAACCAAATCACTCATTCATTTTTGTTGGAGAAGAAGAAGGAATTGCTGGAGAGGAGTGAATCATCAAGGTGTTGAAGGAATCCATGGGAGTTGGTGAGAAATTCTCAAACTAGGGTGCTACATCAACTAGGTACACATCTTCTTAGTTGAAATTGGAACAAGTTCATATTTTAGGCTAATTTCAGATGGTAGATGATGGAGTATTTGCAATTGATTTATATATTTAGATTCCTCATTTCAAGTTGATAATCCAGCTATATTGAAGTTCTTAATTTGGTTTTGAAATCATAAGGATATGAATTTTTGAAGTTGCAAAACCAAAACTAGAATTCTGCATGTTGTATTAGGAATCAACCTGGGTAATTTGGTCATAATCTGCCCATTTTAGATTCAAATTGATCCAAACTAGTGGAATTTGAAAGCTTATTTAAATAGGAATAACTTTGCTTAACTGAAGGTATTCTGATTCAAATGTTTTTATATCCAAACATGCTCTACAAATAGGTACTGGAATTAAAAAGGAAAGTTTTGAAACTAAACTTGTTAAGGGCATAACTCCCTAACTACTTATCCAAATAAGCTGATCTTTTAGTATGTTGTATTTAGGTATATTTTCTGCCTTGTGACCAAATATTACATTTTTAAGAACTATAGATTAGGAGAAATTTGCTTTCTAAATTCGCTGGTCGGATTAAATTTCAATTAGACCTATGTTTAGTAAAATCATGACATCTCTTTCATTTTAAATCAGAATTTTGAAAACTAAACCTTTCCGGAAAGCTAAGAGAGAGACCAACAATAATTGTACTGATGGAGGATTTCGATATTTGGACCATTTCATGCCTAAAAGTGCATTAAAATGTAGAAATGAAATTGAAACTTAATTTAGTCTTTAGGGGCTGATTTAGGAAGATTGATTTAAAGTCTATTGAACCAATTTGAATACACAATAAACACCACTAAATTGAGCTTAAACCCACTATATTTGAACTAATGAGACACCAAACTCAGGAACCTAGGAAAAGGTACGGAGAGCGAATACAAGATTTGGAGTATCGGGAGGCCAACAAAGCTAGGACTTTACTTTGTTGTTGTGAGTATACCCAATGACAACTTTACTTGGCATTTCATTTCTATTAATTGTTGTCCTTGCATAGTCATTTTGACTATTTTGCCTTTGTATTCTTATATCATGTGTTCTTTGCGTCTATGCTCACTTGATGAGTCTAGTTTGCATGATATCCATTCATTTGATTTGATTCATTGATTCTATCCCATGCTATGTCTATTCTTGTTGTTTTAAATGTGAATTGAATGATAAATAGCATGCTATTAGGCTAGTGAATATCTTATAAATGTTTAAGAGGACTTGTATTCCTTATTTGTTTAGGTTTGTAGATTTGCATATGCTTTGACAATCCATACTTGGTATTTCCTGAAATTTAAAAAGTAGTTTTCGCATTTAGGTCCCGTACTCGATCGAGGTGTGCGCGACTCACGGGGTTAGAGTCCTTGGGGATGTCGGCACATGTTACTTGACACTGTATGACACTCGGGGTTAGAGTCCCTGAAGTGGTCTACACACCGGGGTTAGAGTCCCTGGTAACACTTGGGTTAGAGTCCCTTGTGCTATATGATTATTGAGTCGGAGTGACATGTTTCAATGCCGACCGGACCTAAATAACCACTACTTAGCCTAATGTCAGTATCACTTGTTTAACTCTGGTATTTACTCACATATGGTTTATTTTCTAGTTTTACCATTTATATGCTTTTAAATACCATTTGAATATTTGGAAATGCAAATTAAACTTGTCATCGGGGATTACTTGTTTTATTCTTGTACTCACCGTCCTTTTTATGACGGTGGGTGCAGAGCCGTCTACCAGCAGGCCGGGCAAGGAGAAGATCGGCGAGTATCCCTGAGCCCGCGGCGCGTCACAGCATCGATTGTAGGTCTTCTTTTGGTATTTTGATTGTATATGTTATATATGTCTTTCAAATAGTATTTGGGGTTATATATTGGGTTGAGCGTTAGTTTCCACGACTTGACTTAGACTATTTTATTATTTCATTGCATTTTGAGGACTTTATATATGTGATGTCATTTCCTGGTTTTCCACACTTAGGATTTTATAAATGGCTTCTGCATAAGTTACTAATTGCTTCTGCATAATCAATAAGACTTCCGCTAATTAATTAATTTAATAAAAAGTTTTAATTAACTCTAAATTTTATAAACTGGTAGGACTAGTGTATTACTTATCCTGAACACGAGAAAAGAGGCGTCTAGGTTGTAAAGGCTGACTAATACGTAGTTAAGTCATATGTGGATATGATTATGGCTTAATTACGAGATTAGGCAGGGCGGTGCCCTAGATTAGGAGAGGGGCCGTCACAGTTAGTATCAGAGCATTGGTATTAGAGCCTTAGGGTAAATAAGAAAAACATGAACTCGTATAAAACGCAAACCTTAGAAGTGGAAACCGATGATCTTTGCCTAGGGACTATTTTGTTGGGAATTGAGTGAAAGTGAGATGGGGATTTCTTATATGTACGTGTTAGTTTCTATATGTATATATATTCGTTATGCCACGTAGTAGCTAATTCGCGTTCGCTATCCATCTGAATACACCGATGGCGAATTCGCGCGAGGCCGCAAATACCGAGCTAGCGGCAGTCAGCCTCCCACCGTATCGGTTGACAAATTTTAGAGGATGTCTGACCGGACGACCGCTCAGGAGCGACATATCACCGATTTCATCGCTTATATGTCGGCACAGATGACTGCACTGGTTTCGACCGCCCCCGTCACCACAGCTACTACTACAGCACCCCCGACCACTAGACTCAACACTACGAGAGTTCGGCTTGCATCTATTGAAGAGATGAAGACTCTAGGTAGCGTTGTACGCAGTAGCGGAGAGTCAGGGACCCAAAATATAGGATATAACGGTTGTTCAATACTTTCCGAGTGTTTTCCCAAAGGATTTACCTGGATTACCGCCACCACGAGAGGTAGACTTCATCATCGACCTAGTACACAGTACCGGAGCCGATCGCGATACCGCCGTACCGCATGGCTCAGAGGGAGTTAGAGGAGTTGAGGACTCAGCTTAAGGATTTGGGGGAGAAGGGATTCATCACACCTTCGATGTCACCGTGGGGAGTGCCAGTTTTGTTTGTGAAGAAGAAGGATGGCAGTCTGAGACTATGCATCGACTACAGGCAATTGAACAGAGTGACAGTCAAAAACAAGTACCCACTTCCGCGAATAGACGATTTATTTGATCAGAGACTCAGAGGAGCACATGAGAGACAGAAGAGATATGCAGATAAGTATCGCGGTGATCTCACGTATTTTGAGGGAGCCTTTGTCTATTTTAAGGTTTCCCCTCAGAAGGGTCTTCAGAGATTTAGGGTGAAAAGCAAGCTTCGACCGAGGTACATCGAGCCTTTCATGATTAAGAAACGGGTCGGGAAAGTGGCATACGAGCTTGAATTGCCTCCACAGATATCCAATGTTCCACATTTTAATGCTTCGACTAGCCGAGTCGAAAGCAGGCATGCAAACGACAGTTGACTTGAGTCAGATCGACCTGAGCAAGGACATCTCTAACGTGGAACAACCCATTCAGATCCTAGATCGGAAGTTACAGCAGTTGAGGAGCAAGTCCATCCCGAACGTACTCGTCATGTGGCAGTTCCACGATGACACGGAGCTCACTTGGGAGCGGGAGGACTACATGCGAGATAGATTCCCGTACCTGTTCGAGTCAGGTAGAACCGTAACTTAAACTTAATTTCGATGACGAAATTTTCATTTTGTTGAGAATATTTGTCACGGCCCAAATCTCTAACCCCAGTTTTAATTCATTAATCAGGATCATCGACCCTTGACGTGGGACCTACACTGTGATACGTGCACCGACCGAGGCACGTGGCCGAGGTATATTATATTTTTTATTGATGCATGCCTAGTGTTATGTATTGTGTAGACTTACTAAGTCGGTTTGTACGATTGTAGGCGTCGAGACGAGAGCGGGGACACGCCTCGAGTAGCGTGCTGCGAGTGGGAACTCTGGGTAGTTAGCATTTTGGTAAGTCTTATTTAATACTAATATGAAATAAGAAATTACTTATAAGCTTATGGTTGTGTTTGTTAATGTAAATCAAATTAAAGGCCTATAGTTGAGTAAATTAAATGGAAAGCATAAGATTGGTCTAGAGATACATATTGGCACATCTAGGAACTAGGTGAGTAATGAAATGGTGTCACTTGAGGTTGAGATAGTGGAAGTTAGTGGGATATATGGCAAGAGGTGGACCATTAGATGCTCCTCATGATACATAAATCTATGGAGATCAAGGGCTAAGAAGGAACATCACCTTAATATATAATATTAGTGATCAAACAACATGCAAACCAAATCACTCATTCATTTTTGCTGGAGAAGAATAAGGAATTGCTGGATAGGAGTGAATCATCAAGGTGTTGAAGGAATCCATGGGAGTTGGTGAGAAATTCTCAAGCTAGGGTGCTACATCAACTAGGTACACATCTTTTTAGGTGAAATTGGAACAAGTTCTGATTTTAGGCTAATTTCATATGGTAGATGATGGAGTATTTGCAATTGATTTATATATTTAGATTCCTCATTTCAAGCTGATAATCCAACTATATTGAAGTTCTTAATTTGGTTTTGAAATCATAAGGATATGAATTTTTGAAGTTGCAACACCAAAACTAGAATTCTGCATGTTTTATTAGGAATCAATCTGGGTAATTTGGTCATAATCTGCCCATTTTAGATTCAAATCGGTCCAAACTAGTGGAATTTGAAAGCTAATTTAAAGAAAAATAACTTCGATCAACTGAAGTTATTCTGATTCAAATGTTTTTATATCCAAACATGCTCTACAAATAGGTACTGGAATTAAAAAGGAAAGTTTTGAAACTAAACTTGTTAAGGGCATAACTCCCTAACTACTTATCCAAATAAGCTGATCTTTTAGTATGTTGTATTTGGGTATATTTTCTGCTTTGTGACCAAAAACTACATTTTTAGGAACTATAGATTAGGAGAAATTTTCTTTCTAGTTTCGCTGGTCGGATTCAATTCCAATTAGACCTACGTTTAGTAAAATCATGACATCTCTTTCATTTTAAATCATAATTCTGAAAACTAAACCTTTCCGGAAAGCTAAGAGAGAGACCAACAATAATTGTACTGATGGAGGATTTCGATATTTAGACCATTTCATGCCTAAAAGTGCATTAAAATGTAGGACTGAAATTGAAACTTAATTTAGTCTTTAGGGGCCGATTTAGGAAGATTGATTTAAAGTCTATTGAACCAATTTGAATGCACAATAAACACCACTAAATTGAGCTTAAACCCACTATATTTGAACTAATGAGACACCAAACTCATGAACCTAGGAAAAGGGTACGGGAGAGCGAATACAAGATTTGGAGTATCGGGAGGCCGGCAAAGCTAGGACTTTACTTTGTTGTTGTGAGTATACCCAATGAAAACTTTACTTGGCATTTCATTTCTATTAATTGTTGTCCTTGCATAGTCCTTTTGACTATTTTGCCTTTGTATTCTTATATCATGTGTTCTTTATGTCTATGCTCACTTGATGAGTCTAGTTTGCATGATATCTATTCATTTGATTTGATTCATTGATTCTATCCCATGCTATGTCTATTCTTGTTGTTTTAATTGTGAATTGAATGATAAATAGCATGCTATTAGGCTAATGAATATCTTATAAATGTTTAAGATGACTTGTATTCCTTATTTGTTTAGGTTTGTAGATGTGTCTATGCCTTGACAATCCATACTTGGTATTTCTTGAAATTTAAAAAGTAGTTTTCGCATTTAGGTCCCGTACTCGATCGAGGTGTGCGCGACTCACGGGGTTAGAGTCCTTGGGGATGTCGGCACATGTTACTTGACACTGTATGACACTTGGGGTTAGAGTCCATGTGGTGGTCTACACACCGGGGTTAGAGTCCCTGGTAACACTTGGGTTAGAGTCCCTTGTGTTATATGATTATTGAGTCGGAGTGACATGTTTCACTGCCGACCGGACCTAAATCACCACTACTTAGTCTAGTGTCAGTATCACTTGTTTAACTCTGGTATTTACTCACATATGGTTTATTTTCTAGTTTTCCCATTTATATGCTTTTAAATACCATTTGAATATTTGAAAATATAAATTAAACTTGTCATCGGGATTACTGTTTTATTCTTGTACTCACCGTCCTTTTTATGACGGTGGGTGCAGAGCCGTCTACCAGCAGGCCGGGCAAGGAGAAGATCGGCGAGTATCCCTGAGCCCGCGGCGCGTCACAGCATCGATTGTAGGTCTTCTTTTGGTATTTTGATTGTATATGTTATATATGTCTTTCAGATACTATTTTGGGTTATATATTGGGTTGAGCGTTAGTTTCCACGACTTGACTTAGACTATTTTACTGTTTCACTGCATTTTGAGGACTTTATATATGTGATGTCATTTCCTGGTTTTCCACACTTAGGATTTTATAAATGGCTTCCGCATAAGTTACTAATTGCTTCTGCATAATCAATAAGACTTCCGCTAATTAATTAATTTAATAAAAAGTTTTAATTAACTCTAAATTTTATAAACTGGTAGGACTAGTGTATTACTTATCATGAACACGAGAAAAGAGGCGTCTAGGTTGTAAAGGCTGACTAATACGTAGTTAAGTCATACGTGGATATGATTAGGGCTTAATTACGGGATTAGGCCTGGCGGTGCCCTAGATTTGGAGAGGGGCCGTCACATAGCAAGTCCTACTTTGAAAAACCCGGGAAAGTACTCTGTATATAGGCGACAATACTAATAAGCAGTAATATATACAAGTATAGTGTATATCCAGTCACCCAATACCCCAAAAGTAAAGAAAAATATCAAAATAACACATACTGGTAGGTCGTCATCCGCGGGCAATCAAATGAAGTCGCCAAGAATCCCTTTACCCCTACTATTACTGGGATCTGCGCTCGACCATCACAAGAAGCCGGATGGAGAGTATAGTCAGTAAGATTCCAAACGAATTACACCTAGCATTTATAAGAAAGTAAATAAATATCAATAATCATATTAAATAATCATGCGGAAACTAAATAGGCAACTATGTTACGATCATCACATGAATAGATAACACGAGAGAAACAAAGTGTGTACTCGTCTCGGTCAGACAAAATTGTACTTTAGACCCCAGGATTCTTTCGATGGGTGTCTCCACTTCCTTTCACCTGATTCCTCGCGGTGTGTTTCCGACACGTGCACCCTTAATGCAACTCGGGTTGCAATTCACCGAGTGCTGATCACACGTGCAACAGCCTAGTGTGCCATAAGTACATTACGAATATCAGGTGGGAGTAACTCAACCACCAACCCAAATGTATCATGGAATAAAGTACAATAACAAGGAATATGAAATCAACAATGGAAAACTAAACCCTCAATGACTTTCAAATGGATTCTTATGTACCTCAAAACCCACTTCGAAGTCCCGCTCACGTCTCGAGATACGCACTTGACTCCCGACTATAGTCTCCTAAGTTCCTGGTGTCCAATTAAATCATTTTAACTAGTTTAGAGCCAAATTAAGTGAATTTATAATGTGTGACTAAAAATATTGAAATATTATTCCAAAAAGTTTGATTTTGGCACACTTTTCGAGTGATACTCGCTGTCAAACGCCCGAAAAATTCTCTAATATATTTTTTCTATTTTTTAATATTTTTCTTGATTTTTCTAGATTTTTTCATAATTTTCTACCTATTTTTCTTATTTTTTGTAATTTATTTTATTTAAAATTGTTTTTAAATTAATTTTTAATAATTAGGTCCCTGGACTGGGTTTAACCCGGTCCAACCAGTCGACTGAGACGACAGACCGGCCCGCCAAATGGGTCAGCCGATCCGCCCAACCGGGTCGAGCCGGATCGGCTCGGCCGCCCAGTCGGGGCCAGACCGGACCGGCCGGCCGAGGGATCGTACGCACGCACACGCGCGCATACGTCCCTCCCTTCCCAGTTCGTCTTCTTCACAGAGAACTCTCTGTTTCTCTTTTTTTTATACAAATCAACCAACAACAATACAACTACATCATCAACATCAACCAACAACCACTAACACATCTTTTAATCCAACATTCAACCACAATCAACTATCACTATTAAAACTCATTTAAGCTTCATTTTAAATGGAGAAATTGAAAGAAAGTAGAGATGCTCACCTTGATCACTTGCTTGCTTGATCAAATCACTTCCAAGACTCCAAGGATCTCATACAATCTCACACTCTCAATGGTTGTTATCAATTTTTCAAGGAATTGCACTCTTTTTTTCTTATTTTTGTGTTGAAGAGAGGGAATAGAGAAAACGTGGAAGGAGAGTTAATGAAAATGAGTTGTGAACCTCATTTTGGGGTGTTAAGTGTATAGGTGGCATTTTCTCATTTGCTTCTCACTAGACACCAAATTTTTAGTCATGTTCAATTACATTCGGTCACCTGGTGTCCCGCACCTCGGCACGCATAACGAGGCGCACCTTAGTCGCCAATTTCGATCAATTGGCATAGACTGTATTTATCATTAATATTTGTCACATTTAATTTATTTTTTCGACCTTGTGTACCCATATTTCGCTCACTCAGTACCCGTATTGACATGTTTTTCGAGGTGAACGCTCGTTACACTATCTCGCTCGGTTCAACGATATAAATACATACATGTGATGCTAGGTAAGATAATTTAATATACACCATCGCAAATAGGCGAACATCACGCAAAAGCATTATTTATCTAGTTAGACGTGCCCTAATCTATCTGCGACATCCACGTGGATCTGAGCTAACGTCCGAGTTTGAAATTAGTCAATAATAACAGCGAAATTAAAATTGGGCCGTTACAACTCTTCCCAACTAGAAAAGAAATTTCGTCCCGAAATTTTAAATAACTCGAAGTGTCGTACCATGAAATAGCTGAGGGTAACGCTCCCGCATAGTAGACTCGAGCTCCCAAGTGAGTCCTTCAGTACCATAATGCAGCCAACAAACCAACACCTTAGGGATCTCCCTGTTCTTAAGAGTCTGAATCGCGCGATCCACAATCGCTATCGGTCGCTCCTCGTATGTCGCATTAGGCTGAACCTCGATTTGTCTCAATTCAACCATAAGTCTCGACCTCGACCTAGCCAGCCTCAGCATCGAGATATGAAACGTAGGATGAACCCCAGTTAATTCTGCAGGCAAGTTCAATCTGTAAGCCACACTGCCAACTCGTGTTGCGACTCTGAACGGTCTTATGTATCTCGGCGCCAGTTTCCCTTTAATCCCTAATCTATGTTAGCCCTTCCAAGGGGAAACCTTCAGATAAACCATGTCGTCCTCTTCATAGCTCTGACCTTCGTGATACTTATTCGCATATTTCTTCTATCTATCTTGTGTCGCTTGAAGACTTTGTCGAATCTGTTTAATATTCTCTATGTGATCAACAACTATCTCTGGCCAAATCGTCGGTGTATCCTCAGACACTGCCCAACACACAGGTGATCTGCAGGGCCTACCATACAGGGCCTCAAACGGAGGCATCCCGATACTCACCTGATAGCTGTTATTGTAAGCAAACTCACACAGCAGTAAATAATCCTCCCACGAACCTCTGAACTGCAAAATACAAGCCCTGAGCATATCCTCCAGAATATGTATCAGTCACTCAAACTGTCCGTCTGTTTGAGAATGGTAAGCTATACTAAATTGCAACCTGGTGCCAAACTGCTCCTGCATCGCCTCCCAGAATTTTGAAGACAACCTAGGATCTCGATCAGATATAATTAAGACTGGCACCCCGTGCAATCTAACGATCTCCCTCTCGAAGATAATGCTCAAATGTGGGAACGAATATCTCATAGAAATAGGAATAAAATGCGCGGATTTCATTAGTCTATCAATCACCACCCAAACTGCATCGTGTCTCCTCGAAGTCTGCGGTAATCAACTGACAAAATCCATGGTGACGTGTTCCCATTTCCACTGTGGAATTAGTAGTGGTTGTAGTAAACCGCATGGTCTCATGTGCTTAGCCTTAACCTGCTGGCAAATACGACAACTCATTACGTACTCTCCTCAAATCATGATACATCTTGGTCCGGCCAGGATGAACTGTGTAGCGAGACATGTGTGCATTTTCCAAAATTTCATCCTGTATCTCCAGTGCAGGTATCAACAACCTCCCTCGGTGTCTCAAACATTGATTCGTCGAATCTGCCCAATCCGTACACTCTGATCCCGAGCCAGACCACTGAACCCCTCATAGAGCCCATCAGTCCTCTGATACTCGGCAACCCGATCAATAGATACAGTCGGAACTCTTATCTGACAACAAATGTGCGGCTTGGCCGTGGTAAACACCTCTGTCATGCACATAACTGACGCAACCTGCAATAAGACATGCCCGTGTGTCATACGCCGTACTACAATCTGACTGTCAATACCGCTCATGCTCAATGCGTCAACTACAACGTTTGATTTCCCTGGGTGATACTCAATAGCGAAGTCGTAGTCCTTTAGTAACTCAAGCCATCTCTTCTGACGCATGTTCAGATCTCTCAGAGTGAAAATGTATCTCAGATTCTGACGATCGGTGTATAGTACAAACCGCTCTCCGTAAAGATAATGCCTCCAAGCCTTCAGTGTAAAAATGACTGCTGCAAGCTCCAAGTCATGCACTAGATAGTTTCCCTCGTGGGACTCAACCATCGGGACAAGTAAACTATTGGTCTACCCTCCTACATAAAAGCATATCCAAGTCAAATACCCGATGCATCCGTATAGACTGACAAGCTCTTGCGTGGTTTTGGCAATGTCAATACTAGTGCAGAAGTCAATCTCCTCTTCAGCTCCCAGAAAGCCTGTTCACACTCTTCGGACCAATCAAGTCTAACATCTTTTTTGGTCAGTCTAGTCATCGGTGCTGCAATCGAGGAAAACCCTGTACGAATCGGCGGTATTACCATGCTAGCCCCAAGAAACTCCGAATGTCAAAAACAGACTCAGGTGTCCTCCAATCAATAATCGCCCGAATATTCTCTGAGTCCAAAGAGATACACTGATTGCTGATGACATGTCCCAGAAATCTCAATGCACTCAACCAGAAATCACACTTGCTGAATTTTGCATACAGTCTATGCTCTCTCAGTGTCGTCAAAACCGCTCTAAGACGACTCGCGTGCTCCTAACGAGTCCTACTGTAAATCAAGATGTCAACGATAAAGACGATGATATATATTTCCAAGTATGGTCTTAAGACCATGTGCATCAAGTCCATGAAGATTGTCAGGGCGTTAGTTAGCCCTAAAGGCATGACTGTAAACTCAAACAACCCATATCTTGTACTGAAGCGGTCTTCTTGATGTCTTCTTCTCGAATCCTCAACTGATGATAGCATGAACGGAGATCAATCTTCTAGAAGAATTTGGTGCATGTCAAACGATCGAAAAGATCGTCGATCCTAAGGAGTAGGTAACGGTTCTCAACTGTCATCTGATTCAACTTCCTGTAGTCTATGCACATTCTCATTGAACCATCTTTCTTCTTCACAAATAACACTAGAGCTCCTTAAGGTGACATGTTAGGATGAATGAAACCCTTCTCCAATAAGTCATCCAACTGCCTCCTGACCTCCTCGTGCTTTGACGGTGACATCCGGTAAGGTATACTAGCGATCGACGGAGTCCCTGGTATCAACTCAATGATGAACTCAATCGCTCGCAACGGTGGCAATCCTGGTAAATCATCTGGAAATACGTCGACAAAGTCTCAAAATACTGGAACATCCTCAATCCTGACTTCAGTCCTAACCTCCGGCTCAACTATCACTGCAAATGCCTCCATCTCTTAAGTCGTAGCTAGTCGGCCTCAAGTAATAGGTAGTGCGGTCGCGACTCCGATAAACGTGAACTCTGGAATCCCTGGAACTCGAAACGTGACGGTTTTCTGGAAGCAATCCAGTTGTGCATGATATGCTGCCAACCGGTTCATCCTTAAAGTGTGTAAAACTCGAGGTACTCTAATACTCGTAAGTCTATCGACAACTGATGCCCCTCTACCTCTATCGTGCAATCTCAACATATCCGATTATGTTATATCTTATCCCCAGCGGCCATACTAAGGACAAGGTGTGTGTCTAGCGTCTGCGATGCGAACCCTAACTCTCCTATCATGCGTCCACCAATAAATGATAATGTGCTACCGAATCTATCATAACATGCATCAGTCTACCCATAATAGATAACGTACCCTTGACGAGATGTCTGGTCGCATCTCGGTCTGGTTACGCGACTGCATGCACTCTTTCCCTAGCCTTGTTGTGCTCGGGTAATGTTAGTGGTGCCCTGCAATCAGCCTTCAGGTGCCCTTTCTGACCATAATGATGACATCGACGTTTCTCCTGCCTGTCTCCAAATCTCTGACCCTGACCCCGGTCTCTCTGACCCCTATCATGGCCTCCTTGATCCCTATCTTGTCGGTATTGGTGTGGCTGATGTCGCTGCTGCTTTGTGGGTGCAGGCGCTAGGCATGCGTTTGTTGCCTATCCTCATACTAAAACGGGTTGTCCCTGTGATCACCCCTACAGTCACTATCTCTTCGATCATCTTGGCGACCCCAGTCAGAATGATCTCTCTGTCTCTTCGGTCTCCGATCCGACCGAGAACCCTGACCCGCCTGTACCGTAGGGCCTGTCGTACGCCTGCCCTCTCTCTCCAAGAATAGTGTCTCTAAGATAATGCTCGATCGTACACCTCCTGAATAGTAGTAGCCCCTGTCGAGAGTATCGCGTTAGTAATCCTCTCATCAACACCACAGACGAAATAGTAAATCTGAAGCCTCTCTGTGCCTGTAACATCCATCGAGAACAACAATAGGTATCGATACCGCTCCATGGACTACATCAATGAGCGATTACCCCGTCGTAGGGCTAGAAAATCCTCCTCAACCTCAGCTTCACCTGCGTGGGAATGAACTCGTCGTAGAACAACTCTCGAAACTCTGCTCATGTCGCTGGCTCTGGATGGTATCTAGATAAGTCGTCCACCAGACCGCTGCATGGCTTCTTAGACGGGCTCCAGATAAACGTGCCTGAATGATGTCATCGTTCTGCATCAGCTTATGGAAACGCTGATGTGAGACTATCCACTTCCCTGCTGCCTCAAGGTCTCCACCTTCGTAAAAGTATCCCGACTGAAACTTCATAAACTCTCTAACAAGTTTCGCCTCCAGGGTCATGACGAATACGAAGTAGCAGCAACTGTAGTAGTGATCGGCTGCTCAGTGGTCATAGGTCGGGCGTAAGAGTTGAAGTCTCTAATGGTATCACAATCGCCGTCGAAACTCCCTCAGCTCGTGTCTTTGAGACTGATGTATCAATAGACATCTGTGGTGTAGCCGGGGTGACTACTGTATCACTCAGAACGACCCTAATAAATCTAATCCTAATTAATTGCCTAATAAGACCGTGACATGGCAGCTAATCCTATGTGGCAACTCGGTCAAAGCTCGGACGTCGACATCGAGGTAATAATCCAACAATTTTATTTGTTTGTGATGCCTCGAATAATTATATTTATCTATGTGTGCACGCGTAACTGTATTGACGTCGTTATCGAATTAACGAGTGATCGCAATTCTCGAGATGAGCGCGTACACGGGTATTTGGGTAGGTCAGATATTGATTTAAGTTGGTTTAATATAACTTATTTAATTGAAATGCCTAAAATAAGTCATAAGGGCATTTTAGACATTTCACAAAGTATAATTTTTAAAATATAAACTAGAATTATGAGGTGTCAAGTTCTTATGAGTTATGGAGAGATAATGGCAATTTCAATAAATATTAAATAAAGAAAATTATGTGGTGGTGGTTAACCCACCTAATGAGAGTATAAAAGGAGAGAACCTCCTTGTTCATAAGATGTTGTAGAGGTGGTTTGGAGTAGAGGAGAAAGTCTAGAGGATCTTGATTAATCCAAGTAAGTAAGACTTAAACTTTATTTAATTTTGATGCATAGTAATCTTGATGAATCTATTGTTTATAGTTTCACGTTGTTGGGATTTATTTTAGTTTGGTTGAAAAAAAAAAAAGTTGATAGAAGAAATAAAGAAAAAAAAAAGAGGAAGATCACGTTTGGTGATCTGGGGGGAGGAGGACGCACGCACGCGATGTCCTCAAATGGGCCTGGCTTTGGCCAGGCCTAGATTAAAGATGAATCGGGCCCAGGTTTGGTGGTTGAACCGGGCCCGGTTCAGGGGGACCAAAGCCCCCAAATAATCAAAAAATATATATATATATATATATATACATTTTAATTCATAAAAAATCACAAAAAATCACAAAAAATCCAAAAAATAGGAAAAGAATTAGGAAAAATAAGGCAAAATGAGAAAATTTGTAAAAAGGTGAATCTTGAAACTTTTCAAGGATTGTTACACCGAAATCCTCCTTGAAAAGCGTGCCAACGCTATAACTACCTTATTTTAAATTATTTTGGGATTTAAAAATCTAAAGTACATCAATTAGGCTCAAACACACCTAATTTATTATAAATTGATATCAGGAGCCTATGGGACTAGTATCTGGTATCGGGTACGTATTTCGAGGCGTGTGACAGCCGCGATTTCTTGGTGTTTTGTGTATTGAGGTAAGTAAACCAGTAAGAAATTCAATATTAATTATTTTTCATTTCCTTGCTATATTTGATGGAATCATTACTAGTTATTGGACTCTACTTCCCTACCGAGTGACCTAGGATCTAAGTGTTCTGGTCTAGTCATTGTCCACTCGTGGGTTGAGCAGCCGACTAGCTCTCGTGGCTTCCCGACGAGTCTGAATCCTCTGAGTGAGCATCCGTCATGTGTCGTGGCTCCTCTCAGGTATTCCTGTTCCATTATGGTTGAGCATTCGGCTGCGACTGTGGCTCCCTTTGGAATGTTTTCTCGGGATGCGGCTCAAGCGAGCCGACAGTACCGAACAGATTAGGCGCGGTAGATGCGACTTGACCCACCGTACCAGTGTTAAACACTTCAACGTTTCTAAGTGGCTTTGAGCCCAGGTGTAGAGTGTCAGGACCACTTATTCCCTATCCTTTGCTTCCAAGTCACTTGGTCCCTACCGTTGACTATTGTAGTCTATCTATCATGCATTTTATTGATTCTTCCTCAACACTTTATTTTCTTTCCAGCATGATTCATAGACTTATTTATTGTTTAATTTGAACTACTGTTGAACTTCTTCTGGATTTACTCACTGGAATTGTCTCTGCTTTTGGTGACAATTGCAAGTCCCTCTAGTAGCAGGGGCAACGAGCCTATGATCGGCGACTTCCTTTGAGTTTCCCTCAGAGTTAGCTCCTCTCTGTTACTACAGTAGGTTTATTTTGATATTTTGGACTATATATATGATATATATGCTTATGTTTTTTGTTACATTGGATTTTTCTTGGGTTGCGAGACGTTTGATACATGTATATGACACTTATTCACACATATTGTCATCAGATATATACATGAGATCTTTTTGCAAGATTTTCACACCTAGGCATATCCCGACTATTTTTACTTATTTAAGTTGCTTTAAATACTTTTAAATTCCTCTGCGTAAGTATTAAGACTTGCTAAACTAATTAATAAGTTTATTAAGCAACCAATGACTAAATAACTTGGATAAGAGGCTGACTAAGCCTACGGTGACTCTGCAAGAGTTGACCGAGGGTCCACGGTTTAGGCCGGGCGAGGCCCAGTTTGTGGGAACTGGGTCGTCGCACTGTCTGTACAGTAGGTGCGACAAGAACTATGGGAGCTATTCTTCTGCTGTGGCGGCTGCCGCGGCCTGAGACCTAAGTAACTGGAGGATCTCCGCCAACTGGGCAACGTGGGCGGCGATTTAGTCCTCTATACTCTGAGTCGATGCGGTAATAGTAGTGGTGTCCCTAGTAGGATCACTAGTCTGTCCTATCTCAGGTTATGTAGAGGGTTGTCCATCCATCGTGATCTGTATCGAAAAACGTTTGTCGGATCAGCCTCGGTACATATACACGTATAATATATCATTTACAGTAAAACATAACATATATAAACCTTAACTCTACCTGCCCCACCATCACTTCCCAACTAGAGTTCTAAGGCAAGTACATCAGGTTTCCACATCTAAATTTTTTAAAAGTTTTATGCTCTTTCATTTAATTTCCCGAGGTTCCTTAAACTTTCGCTCCGATACAACCTGTGGCGGCCCAAAATCCCGAGGTCGCCATGTGGAGTGTCGCGACCCCGCAGTCTTATCAAATCATTGACCCACTGGGTCCCACGCGCCACTAACGTCATTTGCTACGTCACGACTCCTCGATATACATGTTAACTAATTTGGTTAATCGGTTTTGTTAAATAATTGAATCATTTTTATCATTAAAACAGCGGAAGTCTTAAATTTAAAGTAAGTAAAACAATTAAATTTATCATCATATAAAGAATTATTTATAAGAGCAAGTCCTACTGTGGAAAACTCGAGAAAGTACTATGTATATAGGCGACAATATTAATAAGCAGTAATATATACAAGTACAATGTCTATCCAGTCTCCTAATACCCCAAAAGTAAAGCAAAATATCAAAATAACACATACTAGTGGGTCCTCAACCGCGGGCAATTAGATGAAGTTGCCAAAAATCCCCTTGCCCCTACTAGTACTGTGATCTGCACTCGACCATCACAAAAAGTCAGATGGAGAGTACAGTCAGTAAGATTCAAACGAAGTACACCGATCATTTATAAGAA
The DNA here is from genome assembly GCA_039657325.1 of Stephania cephalantha. Taxonomy (NCBI): domain Eukaryota; kingdom Viridiplantae; phylum Streptophyta; class Magnoliopsida; order Ranunculales; family Menispermaceae; genus Stephania; species Stephania cephalantha. The sequence continues at coordinate 6,078,412 of CM077573.1, read as the reverse complement.
AGTAAATAGATATCAATAATCATGTTAAATAATCATGCGGAAACTGAACATGCAATTATGCTACGATCATCACATGAATAGATAACACGAGAGAAACAAAGTGTGTACTCGTCACTGTCAGACTAAACTGTACTTCGAACCTCATGATCCTTTCGATGGGTGCCCCCACTTCCTTTCACCTGGTTCCTCACGGTGCGTTTCCGACACGTGCACCCTTAATGCAACTCGGGTTGCAATTCACCGAGTGCCTCGATCACACGTGCTACAGCCTAGTGTGTCATGAGTACACTACGAATATTAGGTGGGAGTAACTCAACCACCAACCCAAATGTATAATGGAATAGAGTACAATAATAAGGAATAGGAAATCGACAATGGAAAAGTAAACCCTCAGTAACTTTCAAATGGATTCTTACGTACCTCAAAACGCACTCCGAAGTCCCGCTCACATCTCGAGATACGCGTCCGACTCCCGACTATAGTCTCCTAAGTTCCTGGTGTCCAATTAAACCATTTTAAATAGTTTAAAGTCAAATTCATGAATTTATAATGTGTGGCCAAAAATATTAAAATTTTATTCAAAAACGTTTAGTTTTGGCACACTTTTCGAGTTATACCGGGTGTCAAACGCCCGAAAAATTCTCGAATACTTTTTTTCTATCTTTTCTCATTTTTTTAGATTTTTCTGGACTTTTCCATAATTTTCTACCTATTTTCTTATTTTTCTATAATTCATTTTATTTAAAATTGTCTTTAAATTAATTTTTAATAATTATTTTATTTAATTAAAGGGGTGGGTCCCTGGACCGGGTTTGACCCAGTCCAACCGCGTCGGCCAAACCCGGCCCCGGCCCAATCGGGTCGGGCCCGGACCGGCTCGGCTCGTTCAGGGATCTCACGCACGCACACGCGTTCGTGCGTCCCTCCCCTCCCCAGTTCGTCTTCTTCACAGAGAACTCTTTGTTTCTCTTTTTTTATACAAATCAACCAACAACAAGACAACTACATCATCAACATCAACCAACAACCACTAACACATCTTTTTCTCCAACATTCAACAACAATCAACTATCACTATTAAAACTTATTTAAGCTTCATTTTAAATGGAAAAATTAAAAAAAAATAGAGTTGCTCACCTTGATCACTTACTTGCTTGATCAAATCACTCCCAAAACTCCAAAGATCTCATACAATCTCACGCTCTCAATGGTTGTTATCAATTTTTCAAGGAATTACACACTTTTTTTTCTTGTTTTGTGTTGAAGAGATGGAATAGAGAAAACGTGGAAGGAGAGTGAATGAGAATGAGTGGTGAACCTCATTTTGGGGTGTTAGGTGTATAGGTGGCATGTTCCCATTTGCTTCTCACTAGACACCAAATTTTTAGTCTTGTTCAATTACTTTCGGTCACCCGGTGTCCCGCACCTTGGCACGTATAATGAGGCACGCCATAGTCGCCAATTTTGATCAATTGGCCTAGACTGTTTTTCTCTTTAATATTTGTCACATTTAATTTATTTGATTATCCAATTTATTTTTCGACCTAGTGTACCCACATTTTGCTCACTCAGTACCCGTATTGACACATTTTTCGAGACAAACGCTCGTTACACTATCTCGTTCGATTCAACGATATAAATGCACACATGTGATGTTGGGTAAGATAATTTAATATACGCCATCGCAAATAGGCAAACATCACACAAAATCATTATTTACCTAGTCAGGCGTGCCCTGATCTATCTGCGACATCTACGCGAATCTGAGCTAGCGTCCGAGTCTGAAATTAGTCAATAATAACGACGAAATTAAAATTGGGTCGTTACACTTCAAGCCCATTATGATACTTATGGTTAGTGTTTTTACTCACAAAATTAACAAGTTTTGTGATCCCACTAACCTTCGACTACCCGGCACTCGATGACCCGAGTCTCGGCACGCATTTCAAGGTACTTCATAGCCTATTGTTTTGATTTAATCAACTTAGCCTATGGTTACATTATCCATTTCAACTGATTAACTAGTCATCTTAATGTGAATTAGTCGAGTTTCCTAAAGTACCCGTAGTTCGCCTACCCGATACCCGCGTTGACACGCCTTTCGAGGTGAACACCAGTCACACCAACTCGTTGATAGCAACATACACACATACGGTGCAATACACTACTAATAATTTTAAACACCACATATACACAACCACCATCCATAAATAATATATTACCTCGGTTCTCGTGTCCGAGTCTACCTAATTATTCACGTAACGCCCGAATTATGACTGTAAATCCCTGAGATTAACGTTAATCCTAGTTTATTTAATTTGGGTCGTTACACAGGGATTGAAGTTGTATCAACTTTGCTTCAAAACTCAACAACGATGCCTAAAGTTCAGGCCAAGTTAAATCCCTTCGTTCTTGCAATACTATAGTCTATAGTCAATGGTAGATATTCACCATCAAGACCAGCTAATAAGTAAGAAATTAGGTCTCTTATAGGTATCTTCTCACCAGCAGTGGTTAATTTGTCATACAATTTTTTCATTTTCTTCAGATATTCTATCATCATTATTTCCCCTTTCCTCATGGTCTGTAAATTTGTTCTATTCACTTGAATCTATGCATAATTTTGTGCACCACATAGATCTTCAATGGCTTTCCACAGAGATCTTGCTGAAGAACTATATCCACTTACTTGTGAGCCAATTGAACCATTCAACGAGTTCAATAACCAGGCCACAAGAATTCTATCTTTCGAAAACCAATCTTCATATTCAGGTGTCCATTCATCAGATCCATCCAAGAATTTCTTAGGAACTTGCTTATTCCCAAAGATAAAACTATCAAATCTAATACTTCTATAACAGGAACCACAATGGATTTCCAAAGCAAGAAATTTGACTCATTTAGCTTAATTAAAACAATTTGGCTTACAGAGTTATCAAATAGAGTCAAAGATGGAACAAAAGGCGCCATTGATGATTTTGCTGAAGATGATCTTGACGGAGACGCCAGATCTCTAGGACTCGTCATCGCATTAGCGTATTTGCTCTAATACCATGTAAAGCTAGAATACAAGAATGAAACTGTAACTTCTCATCTCAGTTTCTTCAGCTGAATACAGAGTGAGTATGTATAAGATGATTTACAACCATAGATTACAATACACGTGTCAACAGATTCCCTATATCCTAACTAACTTCTGGAGTTACAATACAAGAGAACTATTGAGTATACACTAACAAAGTCTCCTGAGTACACTGTTATGTACATTCACTCTCTACTGCAGTAGACCTACTAATGATTTAATCTCACATGCTACAAGAATGCCGATTCGGACATCAACTATATACTGGCTATTTCTGTGTGATCAAGTGCACCTTGAATTATGCGTTTAATTCGGCGTGATTCAACACATTCTAATCCCGATAGATAAGCTTGGTAGCAGAACTTTATTTTTGAAAGGCTGGAAAAGAGATGACATGTATATGCGTGGTTATGCCACTATATATACATTAAAATCAAGATTTATTGGAGGGAACTTAGATATGGTTCGTTTATTTGGAGCTCTCGAGCACAAAACAAACCATAAATTATGAGACTTAAAAAAAATTCTTACTTACACAAGTAGTCCGAACTAGTCCATGTATTTTTTTTTTTTTTTTTTTCTTGATGTATTAAAGGGAGGATTAAATACCCAATGCTAAACCAAATACAAAAGGTTAGCAAAAAATAACACAGTGCTAGAGTAGAGTGCACACATTTTTGGGAACTTGACACCGGATATATTATATATTGTTCAGTAGAATGGTTTGCAAATTAGGGGCAACTAGTCCATGTAATTGACCCAAATATTGGTAGACCTAATAATATTCAAATTTATTTTTGTTGATGTGTGCGTGAACTAAAATAATAGTCCCACATTAATTAAATAAAACATCACAATGAAATACGTAAGTGCGGATCTACCCTATCAATTAGCAGTACCAAGGCCCTTAATTTTAAGTTAAAGGAAAATGTTTAATTGACCCACTTTAGGCACCCACTTTGAGCGCCTAGCTATGGCATGACAGGAGAGCCACTTTGTTGATCATGTCATTGAATGTACATTGTGATTAACTTTTAGGTGCAACAAAGGACGAGATACGTAAACCTGCATCCTAATGTGTGAATTGAGGTGTCATTCCAAAACATTTCCCTTTTTGGCTGACTAACTAACTGATCGACAGAATGGCTAACAAATTGGTGGACTGAAAGGAGCAACATTAATTATGGGTCCCTAATGACACATCAACTGACTAGGTATTCAATCTATAGGTGCCCCAAGCGAATTAATTTAGAAGCTTTAGGGTTGAAATGTCGATAAGTTGAGGACAATATGACAGAGATCTACAAGTTCACTCCCGCTTGTTCAGCCTGACCAAATATAAAAAAATAAATAAATAACATATCCTAGATAAGCTTGGCATATCCGTCGTGGACATATAATCTCTAAAAGTCAACTTGGTGGAGCCAATAATCTTCAAAGGTAAGATTAGACTTAGTAATCTCCATTGTTGCACTTTATCGTAACCTTATCATTAGTGTTGAATTTAGGGGATAAAACGTTGGTGATGATTATACATTGTTTGATTTTACACAACTTTTGGTTTTTTCATGGTATCAGTCGTACTGTTTGCCATCATCAACAACTTTCTCATGCTACCTCGCATTTTCCTATTGCCTCTACCAACCACTTATATTTTGTCAAAACATCATATAAGCCATGATTAAGCTTGATAATTCATAATTAATCATCCCCCTCTCATCGGTACTACTTAATCAATTTTTTCCTCAATATGTTTACGAACATTAATTAATTGTTATTGCTCTCAATTTGGATATATGTTCTTAATTAATTAATCTACCTCTCATTTTCCCTACTCTTAATTAATGGACATTGGATACTCAATGGTGTGAGTTTTATTGGGATATGTATCACACGTATCCAAGTATCCAATTTATGTACCCGAATTAGTATGTCAAAAAATCATTTTCCTTAATCAACATATTTATGACCACGTAATAATTTATTTAGTTACTAAAAATCATCGGTGATATAGGTATTTGCTAGTTGCTACCTTACCTTGACTAATTAATTTTTTCGGTTGGTAAAAACTTTTTGTGCCTATATGTGAATCTTTTTGTGATTAAAAGATAGTTGCAAATTAGCAAAAGTTTTGTAGTGTTGCAAAGACAATCACAAGTTACAGCATCCAGTGGACCGGTTTCATCAACAGTTGCAAGCTCCTCGATCGATGGGTCGATGTAAAGACGACCATCCAACGGTTGCGATCCCCCTCTCAAATTATGTACGCGAAGACCGATCATATCAGTGGGGCCTAATTGGCAAGTGCGCAGTGAAAAAATCCAGCTCATTTAGATTCATTGGCACGTGGACATTATTCAGAGCTCAAGTACACATATACGACAAGTCTGTGTTCGTCTTTCACTAAAAATGGAACCAACTGAACGTCAACTCTCTCCTGCAACAAACGTAAGCAAACACTCTCTCTCTATCAAAACTATTTTTTTTTTGTCAAATTCACCATCAAAACTATTCGAGATATTTATCAAACACACAAATGATATAGTTCGACAAAGATTAGTGCGTAACATCAACAATTGGCTGGATTAAGTGGTAAAAGATTTAAACTATTTAAATAATATCTCAAATGCGAGTCTCATAAAAAAAAAATTAGATTGAAAAAAGCTTGATAGCATCGTGGATAAATAGCTACGGTTAGTGTCAAATAACACATGAAAAATCAAAAAAAATATTGGCGCATACTAATTACAAAAAGTTTAATAGACAAATATATTGTTACTCGTGATTTGGTATGTGATACCAGTCTTTTTTTAATCAATGTGTTTAAAGTTAATTAGCTTGTTCAGTCCCTTTACAAAAGAAAAAAATATCATATCATGTGTGGATAATTTAACATTTGAAGAGACTTGCTGTATAAAAATTTAATTTTCAATATTGCAATAAATTTCTAACAATTAGACAACTCGATTTTAAAGCAAAACATATTTGGATAAAGTAACTTTGTCTAAATTTAAAATCAAGTCGATCAATGTACATGTTTCTTTACAATAAGGGTTGTCCAGACTCGATTATGTCATTTTAACACTCATACCTAATAATAAAACAACAACAACAACAACATATCTTTAGACTTAGTTTCAAATCAATTGGAACGGACTACATGAATCAAACGCTTCGTGCTCAATTTAGTGCAATTGAAAAGAAAAAAAGTTAATTTCTTGAAATCTTAAAAAAATTAAGAAAATAATACTTGGGCCCCATTTGGTTCGTTTTTGCAAACTTATAGTGTTAGTTGGGAGTTAACTCCTTATAATTAATATTTTAATGTTTGGTTCAACTTTAAACTTGTAGGTAAGTTTTAAAATTTTAAACAATAAAAAATATGAATTGACATAAATAATCTTCAAACGAGAGAGAAAGATGTGTAATAAATGAGTCATTAATGAGGGGTAATTGCGTCTACAACTCCTCGGAGATAACTCCCTAGGGGGTGGTGAAGACATATTTCACACTATGTAAGTTAAAAGATAATTTACAGGCAAGTTAAACAATCAAATAAAATTAATTATCAACTATCTGTAAATTATTTCTCATAAGATAACTCTACCCGTAACCAAATAAGTCCTTGATTTCAAATACTCACCTAAGCACAAGAGAAGATGAGAAATGCATAAGCAAAAGAGAAACGTACTTTACCACGAAGGTGGGTCCCACCATACACCATAAAAACATTATTTAATGAAAAGCTGCTTTTCAGGGTCTGATGTTAGAACAATAATAACAAAAAAAAAACAGAGAAGCGAAGAGAAGTCAACGCTCGTCCTTACAGTGGGGCCCACCACCACTTCTCCTCTCTGCAACCTCTCCGCGTGTGCACTCTTTTGACTCCACCGCCATCATCATTCACTATTCATTAATTAACATTAAATTAATAATTAATTACCATTTATTTGTACTGTAATAATGACAACACAAAAAAAAGTCTAGATCTTATATTGGTAAGCTTTCTTCCATAGATCAAACTCTTCCGCCCTCGACTTTTGTTAATATAAAAACAATAAATTTATAAATCATGAGTCTGGATTTATAAATGTGTTCTTAAAATTTTCATAAATATTTAAAGGGTATCAAAAAATTTTACAAGTGATTATGTTTGCTTCATTAATTACTTGAGGATGATTTTGAAATAAAAAAAACTTTTGATTCTGGACTCATGAGTCTAAATATCACTACCCATATAAAAAAATTCTTTCTCAACATCTAAAAACTTTTGATTTGACTTAATCATATAAGCTAACTAGATACTCGAGCTTTATAGCTCAAAATATGATAAAAAATATATTTCAAGAATTGCACTCGAAATCGCCACTTCTTAGTAAAAATTTGGTGCTCATTTCTTTGTCATGATGCCTACTTCCATGTCAATGAATTTTCTAACTGGATACTTAAGCATTCAAACCACCACAATCGTTTTTTCTTGATTTTTTACATTATTTAGTACTCTGTATTTTTTATTTTATGTTTTAAAAAAAATGTTGACATACTCATGAACACACTCAACTAATCATAATCACCTTTGTGGTAGGCATTCGGGATGTGATCTTACGCATCTCAATGTATGACACATAGGCAAGTATGATTAGGTTAGTGGGTTGATCAAAAAAAAAAAATTTATTTGAGAAAAAAAAAATTATTAAAAAGATTATTCTTGTTTTGTAAGTTATTACTCACTTGCTCTGCTTTGCGGCTTTTTAAGAAGCTCTGCTCAATTGACAAAAAAAAAAAAAAAGTAGCTGTGCTCTGCTCTGCTCTGTTCTGTTCTGTTCTCGCTCCCTCTCTTATTATTATTCTTCCGTGTCTTCGTTTTCATGTAAAAGGTTGTTTGATCGATCTGAGGAATGGAAGGTCTGCCGAGCGGTTACCGTCCCAATGTTGGCGTGTGTCTCGTCAATTCTCACAATCAGGTCTACATGCTATGCACAATCTTAATTTAATTCATTGGATCTTAATTTCGTTTCCTAGATCTAGTTATTGTCGTTGATTTTGTTAGTGCTCTCACTGATGAAGTCGAATTCAATTCACTTTAGTTGATTACTGCTCGGTTGGTTCTTGATTTTGGATCTGTTGATTGTAGCAACAAATTATTTCTGTTGATATAATTTTTATTTGATTGGAGTGGTTGCGAACATTGCTTTAGTATTTTGACTAAGGCGTGATGAGTATGATTTGCGACAGCTGCGTCATTCCGGTTCTACATTTGAGTTAGTGGTAGGCATAGCCTTTTCGCCCTCGTTGGATTAGTCAGACAGGGCTAAGGCGGTTTGGACACCCACAAATAAAAAAAAAAAAAAAAAAAAAAAAAATAAATTACTACATAACTTTCTATTTGGAAATATTTGAAAGCAAATCCCTAATTTGACTTTGAGTTTAGAGGATTACAAAATTCATTTGGCTTTGAAAAAGACATTGGCTTTGTGAACATTTGGGGTTTTGTATGAAACTTGTTTGACTAGTAGTCTAGCTAGTAGTACAATATTGGTTTCAATTACTTATGTGCCAAATTCCCATGCAAATAATTGTGTAGAGAACTAATAACCCTTTGTGGTTGTTGTGCAGATTTTTGTTGCTTCAAGATTGAATAATCCTGGAGCATGGCAGATGCCCCAGGTGATGAATACAACTAATTGCTTCAATCAAATAGACAATTGTATGAATGTTTTTTGGTAAATTGTTTCAACGCTTAATTCGGCAATAATTCACTAGTGTCAATTACATAAGATAAAGTCTGCGGTTCTCCTACCAACTGTAACTCGATCTTTGCAGTGGAGTGTCGACGAGGGGCCAAAAGTATATCCTGGTTTGCAGAAGGTTCCTAACATTGCATAGTTATATCTAAGATACAGTGATATGATGACTTTGATTAAACGGAAAAAGAAAGCATTGTTCTATGATGATCCACCAAGCTGATTATATTTTACATATTACTGGATCATGACCATCAGTGAATGGCTCATGTTTTTTCCGAGGAAAGACTAGTGTTTTCTATGTACAACAACATAGCAGTCGCAAATTAATTGGGGTCGAGTGTTTTCTATATATATCAGAGAAATATTTAGGATAAGTCTTACATTGTTACATCAGATTTTGAAAAACTTAACAATGTCTTCCTTTTTTTTTTAAGACTTAACAATGTTTTTATATGTTAGCCTCTTCACTGGTCATGAACTTTCTCTCACAACTGCAAACTGTCCTGCTGTTTTTTTTTTTTTTTTTTTTTTTTTTTTTTTTTTGGGATCTTGTAGTCAAGGCTCACTGAATTATGTTTGTTTGGCATTAAAAATGTAGGGAGGTATTGAAGATGGTGAAGAACCAATGGCAGCAGCACTTAGAGAACTGCGAGAGGAAACTGGAGTAGCGTCAGCTGAAGTTCTTACGGAGGTTGTAAAATAAATAAATTTCTGTGTTCTATTTGATATTCTCATTATAAGTTGAAATGCAATGAACTGAAATCACAAGAATATATTCATTTATTAGAATACAAAATCTATGAAGCCTTAATTTCAGAAGTTGTATAAAAGAAAAATGAAAGCAACTCAACCATTGTTTTTGAGTCCTGGATGAGATTTGGAAGGCACACAAAGTGGATTACAAGGCCTGCTTGAACAAGAGTGTAGAATTGTGGATTGTCACTGAAATGGCTTGCATTACGTGGTGGATGCGACGCGCACTAAGACGAACCAATTTTTTGCTGATGAGATTGGACAGTGGTCCTTTTTTTGCATAGAGCTAACAAAACTGTTCTGTTGACAGGTTTCAAGATGGTTGACGTATGATTTCCCCCCTTCTGTGAAGGCCAAAGTGAATCGTCTGTGGGGTGGCGGCGAATGGCATGGGCAGGCACAAAAGTGGTGAGAAGTCCTCTTTAGCACATCTTGTCAAGTTTAGTTTTCTTTGTGGATTTGTTACCATTTGATTAACATAACACTTTGAGACCTGAATTGAAGCCTTTCCAAAAAGGTTTAGCCTGTTATTTAGGAATCACTTCTTGTCTAAGCTTATTGAACTTACCTTTATATGTTCAGTAGTCACTAGTCAGTACCATATTCTCTATCTATATTCAAATACACTTGTTGAATTGAAAACGATTTTGGAGCAAATTCACTACAATGGACAGAGAAACCTCTTTATAGTATGAACATCTTCAAACTGATGTTATAGTGTGCGCGTGCCATGTTTTTATGTTTGAGATGAATCTGCTAAACTTGAGACACATTAATTAGGAGGGATCTAAATGATTTGGAAAGCACACCATCAATTGCACTAAATCGAGCGCAATGGAAGAGTTTGATCTATGTAGCCGACCCTAACTAATTTTGGGATTGAGGCTATTATGTTGTTGTTGAATCGGCTAAGTATAAATATTAGTAGGGTCGATTACAATGACGAAGACCACTGTTTATCTTATAATGATATACTTTTTTTTTCTTTTGTTTGAATTTATATTTATCTTTCAATTCTGCCTTAACAGTGCCAATTTTTGGGAGTGGCAGGTTTCTTATGAGATTAACATCGGATGACGGCGAGATCAATCTAGCAAGAGGAGAAGTAGACCCAGAATTCTCTGAATGGAAGTGGGCGAGCCCCGATGACGTTGTTGAGCAGGTTTGCCATCAATATAAACCCAAATGAAATGCATAACATTAGCCACTGTTTGAAAGGCCACCAGCCTAACAAATATTTATGCAGGTGGTGGACTACAAGAGAGAAATATACGAGGAAGTCATGAGAACCTTCGTCCCATACTTAAGTGGAAAAGAAACGGCAAAGAAAGTGTAGATAATGTGTGGTATTGGTGCTGTTCGCAGTCGTCCGGTTGATCCTAACTTAGTTTGACAGGTAAAATATGGGACATGCTATTTCTTCTTTTTCTTTGTAATTTGTAAATGGTGCTAGACATTGCAAGTTTCAAACTAAATTGTTGTTTAGTATTCTATCATATCTTAAGTTCAGTTTCATCTTAGCTTTGGCTTTCGTTTTCAATTCTACCATCTCAAATGGATTCTAAGTCATGTACATTGTGGTATTAAGGGGTAAGGGGTTTCTCATTTTCAATTATCCTATCACAATTTGTGATTTTCTTGGGGTTGATCCATGTATGTTGATTGTTTATGGAACTTGCAACTTTGCAAGTATTGCTCTTGAAAGCATACAAGTCGTCGTGTTACCGCATTTTCTACTGCGGCTTACTTTCATCTAAACTTTAATTTCATTCACTGTGTTTATCAGTATTAATTGCTAGCAGTGCATAACTTTGGACATAGCTAAAGAATAACCTCTGCAACTTTTATAATAGAAGTAGTAGAGACCAAATTAAGACACAAAACTCTCCATGCAATCACTCACTCCATCTAATTCTCATACATAAAGTTCCTAATGTAGATGGCTATCTCATTTGAAAGTAGCAATTTTTCTTATAAGGAACTCCAAGATGAGTCGAACCTGGAACTTCCTCCAACGTTGCCTTTTTGGCGATTGGCTAATGATATCTTTCATATCACAAGAGATTCTTTGGCTTTTTGAAATTAATAAATTTCTTAAATCCTCTTTTTTTCTTCTTTGGGCTTTCATGGATATCGCAATGTTCTGAAGTTGAACATTGTCCTTCACCAAGTGTTCTACTGGAAGAACCACTGGCCTCTTCCTCATGCACTTCTTCATCTTGTCTTTGTCGTTCTTGCTCTAATTCCTCGCGTCTTCGCCGTTCTTTTTGCTCTAATTCCTCTTGTCTTTGCAGTTCTTCTTGCTCTAATTCCTCGTTTCTTCGACGTTCCTCTAATTCCTCCATATAGCTCGTCTCGGTGGGCGTATACCCGTTGCCTGAAAAATGTGTGTTGTGATCAGTATAGTGTTCGCCACGCCAATGTTCATTGTTATCAGTCGTTTCGCCGCCACCAATGGCGGACAAGACAATGAAGATGACAATCACTACAATGAACAGAACAAACATTGCTATCAGAGAGACAGAAATGTTTGGACTTGTGAAGGTGGCAGTGAGAGCAAGAGCATGGCTTGGTGTTTAAGTACTTAGGAGCGGTAGTAATTGGAAATAGTAATGTTATGTTTGAAGGAAATATAAAGATTTGCATATAATAAAATTTGTGAAATAAGGTTTTAATAAAGATTGTTGCCTTATAAAAATTTTCTTTTTTGGGGATTATGTGCTATATAAAATTTTTACTGAATATATAGTAGTACAGAATATGGGCAAAATTATGTAACATTATGATTTTTTGGCGACTATGCATATTTTCCTTTCTTTTTTTAAATAGCGAACTATATTCTTTTATTAACTTAAGATTGATTTTTATTTTTATTTGTATGAGCTCCAATTTGTTGAGCATATATGACATTTTTCTATATTGAGGATAGAGGGTTGTATGTAATCCACAAATTTTCTCTTTTATGGGCCTTTCTAGAGGTTGCTCGGTAAGAAAATATGTCACAAAAAAATTGGACAATATAAAAATAGATCTGAGGCAAATTAATGAGATCAATTAGGGAGAATTTTAAAAAAAATTGAAACCACGCAATCGAGTGCGCTGGTGGAAGAGTTTGTTACATTTTGTTTTTTTTTTTTTTTTTTTTTTTTTTTTTTTTGGGTAATGAGATCTAGTTTGTGCCTAACTCAACTTATTCCCAATTACTGTTGCTGTTAATAAAGTTTTTTTTTTTTTTTTTCTTTCTATTTTATTTTTAGAATGGTTGTTAAAGGTTTCTCCTAATTAGTTCATGTAGTCATCTTTTTTTTGTCAAACTTTGTTGCGATGATGTTTCTTGTACCTTTTTACCATTACATCTTAGGAATGAAACAATATTCTTGTTATGAGGTCAACAATCTCTTAAAGGGAACGACAACTTCTATGAAGAGGGCAACAACCCCACACATGGGGCAACAAACTCCCGAAAGAGACAAAAAAACTTAGATCTCTAAATCAAAATGGAAGAAAAAATACAAAATGATTGTCGGTTATCACGCTTGCGGGACTTCATGCCATTTCAGACCACTTTAGAGGTCTCGGGCAACTCTAACTGAAACATCTTTAAAGATTTCGACCGCCTCCCACCAAAATTATGAAGAGGTCTCAGTCTCAATGGGTGAAGGAGAGATCCAACCGAGACCTCTTTAGAGGTGTCGACCATGTGTGTCCAATACCAACTGGCAACAAGAACAAACGAAAAAATTTCACAACTCCTAAAAAATACATAAAAATGACTAAAAAAATAGTGGGGTTTACTCGGAATCGCTTGATATTCTCAATTCCATAGACATTTTTGTACCCAAATGCAAGATTCAAGCCCCAAATCGAAGCCCTAAACCCAATGACAACACAAAAATCGACTCAAAAACACCAAAAAATCTAAGAAAACCCAGAAATCGACACGAAAAAAGGTGAGGAATGTATTCATGGCACCAAATCGATGTGGTTTCGCCCGAATTTTATTAGATTTAGGTCGAATGTGAGAGTGCATTGCGAGAGTGGGATTCGATTGGGTGACTGTGGTAAATGTGAACGAGGGTGAGTGGGCTATAAGTAGGGGTGTCAATTTTTTGGTCTGGACGGGCCCGGGTTTGAGCCACCCTTGATATAAACGAACATTTGCATTATCCGAACTCAGCGGTTATAAACTTGGATAAGTATGTTTTGCCCAGACTCGATTTACATTTAATTTGAGTTGTCCAAATATCCGAATTTGTCAAATTTTTTAAGAATTTAATTTATGTTTAAAAACATTTTTAATCATTAAAATTATTGTAAATTCTTCTTAATGTAATCTTCTCTAACCTACTTTTATAAAGTAATGTTCAAGTTGTATTTAAGCAATTTAGCAAGTCTCGAAACTAAAATAGTACATTTCTATATAAGCTATGTAATTTCCTTATTTTCTATTGTTGTTATTGTGAATTGTATAATGTATGGAAGTATATTTTCAAAATAAAATAGACATCTTTCGAAAATTCGGGTCGAGTCTGGGCTTAGCGGGTCTTGTCCAGACTCGGTTCAGATTTTAATTTGGACATTAAAGTTTTGCCTAGACCTGACTCGGATTTAAAAAAAATTATTGTTCAAACTTTTTTTTTTTTTTTGTTTGGGTATACTAAAACCCTTTTATTTGGAACCATTTCAGGTAAAAAATGAAATTTGAACAAAAAATTGACACCCCTAGGTATAGTTGAGCAAAAACCCTTTTATATGGAGGGACAATAATGTCATTTCACTAAGGGGCAAAAATGAAATTTGAAAACGGGGTCCTCTCAACAAAAAGTGTTGTCCGTTTAGCCACTTTCAAAAAAAGAGGTATGCATATAGTATTATAAATGCTTTTGTACGTTTTAAATCACTTTTGATTATTTATTTCCACAATGACATTTGTCGGGCTCTTGAAAGATGATCGCTCATTAATTACTCCACTAATCAGCCGCTGTCCACCGGGGGTTCTTTGAGGCTACTGCATTGCATTTGTGATTTTTTTTATCACTAAATGCAAGTTGTTCAAAACTTCATCATGTCGAGTTTATATAGGATAATAATTGAACATGATTATGGCAGTAGAAATGTAGAAACAGAATCTAACTTTTTTTTGAAGTGAAATAGGAATTTCATTAATCATCAATGGCTTAATACATGACTAGACATAAAATCAATTGCCCTAATTAAAATATTGATTCGGTAATCCTATTTGTTCAAAAAAATCGCCATCCATTTGGCTGTGAACAGGGTTGTAACATTGAAACAGTGCGATAATCAAGGACCGCTCTTTACAAACATCTCAAACACATGACAATACAAAATCATTACAAGAACCACAGAATGACAAAAAAAACTTCCAACAAGAGAAGGAAACCTAAGACTTCCAACAAGAGAAGACAAAAATCAAAGCTTTCTACAACGGAAGACAAAGTACTTACTAAATGCAAAACCGAAAGAAATCTCCAATCCTGCGCAGCAGCACAGACCCACGCAAACAGTTGCTGGGAGAGATGTACTACAACAAGAATGTAGTCAATCTTCATAAATTTGGACAGATCGTTAGTTTGTTGAATGAAGCTGTGAGGACCCCGAATTTTGAGGCAAATCGGGCACCGCCACGTCCCCGGTACGTCACCAGGTCATGCCACGTCACTTGTACACTTGCCTATGACGGTTCGCGAACTAACCATCTAGTAATACGACTTGGTCAATTTCGCAATTTAAAAGATTATTTTATCGAAATATACTAAGTTAAGAAGTTTTACAACTTCATTTGTTTTTTTTATATTTTTTTATGTTATTTTTAATAGCGGAAGTTTTAATAATATGCAAATAAATAATGTAAATGAGTTTTTCATTAATTAACAACCTATGGGGTGGAAACCTGTGACGACCCCTTCTCAAATTAGGGCACCGCCCCGCCTAATCCCGTTATTAAGCCCTAATTTCACCATATAGAACCTAACAAGAAATTAGTCAGCCTTTTCAACAATCTTATCACTTACAAATTATTTAGTTTTCAAATAGATACAAATACATACCTAACCTATGTCAATTCATAAATCAGAGTTAAATTAAAATTTATTCACTTAAAAGTTATTATGCCGAAGTCTTAACTAATTAATTAGCGGAAGCTTATAACATGTGGCCTAACCATTGTGAAAAAATCTAGAAATAAAGATCACATGTATATATATAATGAAATGGCGATATATAACATCATGTGTTTGATCAAGGTACTAATTACTCACCCTATAATATACAACCCTAAAATATATGATAAATATATAAAAGTAATACATCAAAACCAAAACCTACAATGTTTGGTGTAGCAACACTCCACTGGCTTAGAGTTAGTCGTCGATCTTCTCTTTACCTGGTCAACTACTCGATGGATCTGCACCCACCGTTACAAACTAGACAGTAAGTACTTGAAAATAGAAAGTAATACTGAGAGACATTTGTTCAAATTTCCAATTATGCAACAAGTATCAAAAAGCATAATATTAATAACAACTATGCTGAAAGGATATCATGCCAGGAGATACTTTAGTTAAACAAAATGAAACTGACACTAGGCTAAGTAGTAATGATCTAGGTCCGGTTGGTCGTGATCTTCATCACATCAGCCTTTCCACTATATAAGGATGGAGTCGTGATCTACATCTCTCGTGAAGGTCGTACTTACACGATACAATATGCCTTTATAATTATCCCAAATGTCACTCAATTGGGATGTATACTTGCCAACAACCTCGAGTGTTATAACTCGTGAAGTCACCCAAGTTATACTTGCCAACAACCCCGAGTCCCATACCCCGTGTGTTGCCCAAGATAGTGGAGAAATACCGATCACCATGAAAAGTCTAGTGACCCCGTATGTCCGACGGATTTCTATCATAAAATGGTTCTAGATGCAAGAACTATTTTCATATTTAAAGAACAACACGGTATTGGAATCCAACAAATACAATTGCATTAACTAATGCACAAAGGATATAGATTCACAACACGATATAATACTACCTAATAGCATGCTATTTCACTAACCACCAGTAATAACAATCAAAATGACATAGCACATGAATTGGAGTCAATGAAATCATTCTATCAACAAACTATCCATGAAACAACATCATGTAATGAGAATGAACAACAAGTCATGACACATGGAGTACAAAAGCAATTCAGTCCCAATGACTGGAAATGAACATATGAATAGGAATGAAATGTAAAGAAATATCTCATTCAGTTTACTTACAATCCACGCAATTTTCTATGCTACTCCGACCTCCTAACACCTCGAAACTCGTATTTGAATCCCCGAAATACTTCCCTAGGTTCCTGACATCATATCATATGTTTTTTAGTGTGTTTGGACCTTTACTTAGCATATTAGACTATTTTGTAGCGTTTAAGGATTTATCGAGACTTGCATATTTTTATGCTGTCATAGCATGTAGTGCGCTAATGACCAATATAGCGCGCTACCTGTCCTGCATAGCGCGCTATGTGTTGTAGAACCCAGAATTATGTAATCAAAATTTCGAGTTTTCTCAACACATAGGCTATGTTGATACCTTCGAAACCCTCATACACACCTCTAGAGTTCCAAGACACCATTCACAACATAAAACAACAACCCATAACATCAAATACATGAATTCATGGAATTGAGCTACGTTAATGGAGTAGAGAAGTTACCTAACTTGATGAACACTAGCTGAACTTGGTCTCTCCTTCACCAACTGTTGGGTTTTGGGGTTCATACGCAGCGGAAATTACAAAACAATTTTGACAAAAACCCCAACAGGATTCGAATCTAATTCCATTAAAAACGTTTAAACCATGAAAACTTAATCATACCTCGGTCGCAATATACCTTTCTGAAGGTTGATCGATCTCTAAGGCACTGCCAACGACGAACGCCCTCTACTAGTAGTCCACACACGACCGGCGGCCGAGATTCGAAGTGCTAGCTTCGAGAGAATACCAAACTTTTTGTTTCTCTCTTAAACGATCCAGAGCGTACCAGAAAGCCCTAATTCGTTTTTAAAACGAAAATAGAGTTTCGACCCTTAATCTTTCCTCTCTGTGTGTTCTAACTTAAAACGTCTATTTATACAACCCTTGTATATAGACGGTTAAGTAAATTACACATATACCCCTACTTAAAGAAGTATAAGTGTAATACACCACAATGACGTTTCTATCATGAATTTTATCATATAAAATTCATTTTTCTGAACCATCTTAAAATCTCGCAAAACCATTCTTAGTGTGCGACCCAATAGGCTCATACAACGTTGGCAGTGTATCAAAACACATTTTGGTATACAAGTCATAAGCATCCTCTAGCAAGACATTATGACTACCCAAGTTGTACGAATATCAAATCGATACAACCTAATCAATAATGTATATAACATCATTTTGTCACACGATATCCTTTTGATCAAACATAAGGCATGAAATTGTCATCCAACATGTTCAATCGTACTAGTCTCGATATCTAGGTAGACTGAAAACATCCAAGTGACATTGATCAATATCAATTCACTTAGACTAGGTCTTTTAATAGTCTAACACATCGAGGGATCCACTGAATATCTCTCTTTATATGAGAGGGACAAATTATATCTTGATTACACAACTTCATCACATTGCTCACACAGTAACCAATCACAACCTT
This sequence comes from Stephania cephalantha, assembly GCA_039657325.1. Taxonomy (NCBI): domain Eukaryota; kingdom Viridiplantae; phylum Streptophyta; class Magnoliopsida; order Ranunculales; family Menispermaceae; genus Stephania; species Stephania cephalantha. Next base: position 6,060,108 of record CM077573.1, on the reverse strand, counting down.
TATAATCGTTCGGTTAAAGACAACGTTTGATTGTGTCAAATCATTGTGTTCCTAATGTTGAAGTCTCTGGTAATCTCAAGTTAGAGACTGAAAAATATAATTATCATGAGAAACAACTATGACTTAATCCATGTGATGTTCTCATAGCGGGTCGGTCCAGTACTTTATTCTCTAACAAGTACTCGTGATCTTGATTCGTATCCCTATACGTATAATCATCATATGATCATCAATCAAGACTCACACTAGTCTTAATTCATTATAGTTCCCAGTATAATGATCGACTAGGGACATTTAGGATATTTCAATAAATACATATGGATCTTATTATAATGTAAACATGCAAATTAATTATAATAAACAACAAATGAAATCCTCTATTTTATTAAATAAAAGTATTCATAAAGAAAGTTAATGGATTGACCTAGGGCACATGCCCCAACATCTCTCACTTGCACTAGGGCCAATCATACATACATCTAATGCCCAATGATCTAACATGACCATCATGTTTTGCTTGTGGAAGAGCTTTAGTCAATGGATCCGCAACGTTGTCTTCAGTAGGTACTCTGCAAATCTTCACGTCTCCCTCTCAATAATTTCTCTCGATGAGATGAAAACGCTGAGTATATGTTTGGATCTGTGGTGTGATCTAGGTTCCTTGGCTCGTGCTATTGCTCCGTTATTGTCACAATACAAACAAACAGGGGTTAGCAATACTTGGAACCACACCTAGTTCGGAAATGAACTTTTTGATCCAAATTGCCTCCTTTCTTTGCATCGGACGCTGCAATATACTCGAACTTCATTGTAGAATCCGCCACGCGATCTCTTGCTTCGAACTTTTCCAAATTCTCACCCCCATTCAAAGTAAACACATATCCAGATCATGATCTAAAATCATCTATATCGGTTTGAAAACTTGCATCTGTGTAACCATTTACAACTAGATCATTTTCAAAACCTCCATAGACCAAGAACACTTCCTTAGTCCTTCTTAAGTATTTAAGAATGTTCTTTACTGATATCCAGTGACTCTCACCAGGATCTGACTGATATCTGCTTGCAGTGCTCAAAGCATATGATACATCAGGTCGAGTGCATAGCATGACATACATGATAGATCAATTAGCTGATGCATATGGAATCTTATTCATACGGTATCGCTCATCATTTGTCTTAGGACATTGAATCTTGCTGAGACTTATGCCATAAGACATTGGCAACAATCCTCTTTTAGAGTCTTACAAACTTAACCTATTCAACACCTTGTATATGTAAGCACTCTGACTTAGACCGATTAGCCTCTTAGATCTATCACTATAGATCTTTATCCCTAGGATATATGCTACATCTCCTAAGTCTTTCATTGAGAAACACTTCCCTAACCAAGACTTGACATTCTGCAATGTTGGGATGTCATCTCCAATGAGTAATATATCATCAACATACAGTACCAAAAAAACAACTACACTCCCACTCGACCTTCTTGTATACACAAGGCTCATCTTCGTTCTTAATAAAACCAAAATCTTTGATTGCTTTATCAAAACGAAGATTCCAACTCCGAGAAGCTTGCTTTAATCCATAAATGGATCTTTGAAGCTTGCATACCTTCCTAGAATTCTCAGGGATGTACAAAACCTTCAGGTTGTGTCATATACACGTCCTCAAGCAGCTTTCCATTAAGAAATGCCATTTTTACATCCATTTGCCATATCTCATAGTCATAATATGCAAGAATAGCAATTAAAATTCTTATGGATTTAAGCATGGCTATTGGCAAAAAGTTTCATCATAATCAACACCTTGAGTCTGCTTTGAAACCTTTTGCTACAAGTCTTGCTTTAAAAGTATGCACTTTGCCATCCATGTCGGCTTTCTTCTTGAAAACCCATTTACATCCAATGGTCTTACCACCTTCAGTAAATCAACCAAGTTCCAAACTTGGTTATCATACATGGATTGCATCTCGAGTTCATGGCACTTAGCCATTTATCCGAGTCCTGGTCTAGACATAGCCTCGATAAGTGGTGGGCTCGTTTTGATCCATAAGCAACACATCATGACTATCAGTAATGAGAAATCCGAATCTCTCTGGCTCATGTCTTACCCTACCAGATTTACGTGGGCCTTGTGTCACTTATGGAGGTTCAACTGGTTCAGAACGTTGTTAAACTTCCAATAGCGGTTCGGTGTTTATCTGTGATTCTTGAACTTCTTCAAGATTTATTTCTCTCCCACTAGTGTCTTTTGAAATAAACTATTTTTCCATAAAAGCACCATACCGAGCAACAAACACTTTGTTCTTAGCGGGATTATAAAAGTAATATCCTTTTGTTTCCTTAGGATACCCCACAAATAAACACTTGTCAGATTTAGGTGCTAGTTTTTCTGAGACTTGTCGCTTTACGTAAGCCTCACAACCCCAAATCTTAAGGAAAAACAAACTAGGTCTCTTTCCGTACCATATCTCATATGGTGTTTTATCAACCGCTTTAGAAGGACCTCGATTTAGAGTGAAAGCTGCAGTTTGTAATACATAACCCCAAAAGGATAATGGAAGATCTGCATGACTCATCATAGATCGAACCATATCTAATAAGGTTCGATTTCTCCTTTCAAAAACTCCATTCCATTGTGGAGTTGCTGGTGGAGTCAATTGGGAGACAATCCCATAATTTCTAAGATGATCATCAAATTCTTGGCTCAAATATTCACTACCTCGATCTGATCAAAGTGTTTTGATAGTTTTACCAAGTTGATTACGCACTTCATTTTGAAACGTTCGAAACATCTCAAATGATTCAGCTTTATGTTTCATAAGATATACATAACCATATCTGCTGAAATCATCAGTAAATGTAATGAAGTACTGATAACCTCCTCTAACCATTGTGTTTATAGGACCGTATTCATCAGTATGTATTAGACCCAATAAATCACTTGCCCTTTCACTGTGTCCAGTAAAGGGATTTTTAGTCATCTTGCCTAGTAAACAAGATACACACGTTTCATATGTTTCTAAATCAAATGAATATAGAAGTCCATCTTTATGGAGCTTCGTTATGTGTTTCTCATTTATGTGCCTGAGACGACAACGCCAAAGATATGTTTGATTCAAATCATTTGACTTGAATCTCTTTGTATTTATGTTAAAGACTGGAGTATCAGTGGACCTTTTCATGCTTAGAATATAAAGACCATCACACAAATAAGCATTTGCATAAAATATGCCTTTACGAGAAATTGAACATCTATTATTCGCAATAATAAAATCAAAACCATCCATATCCAAACATGAAACAGAAATGATGTTCTGCTCAAGGCATGCACAAAATAACAATTATTTAAAGTTAAAATAAGTCCACTAGGTAAGACTAAGTCATATGATCCAACAGCCAGGGCAGCAACTCTTGTTCCATTCCCTACGCGGAGGATGACTTCTCCTTTATTCAACTTTATACTTCTGGTGAGTCCCTGCACATTTATACAAATGTGAGATCCACATCCGGTATCTAATACCCAGGAATCACTAGTAGATAAATTAATTTCAATAACATAAATACATGTAGTGGTAGTCGCACTACCCTTTTTCTTCTTTAGATCTTCCATATAAAGTTTGCAATTTCTGAACCAATGTCCAGGTGCATGGCGAAATGACAATTTCCTTCCTTTTCTTTTGGGTGTTTTGAAGCAGGAGCAGGCTGGGGCTTGACTTGTTCCACAGGCTTTGCGACAGGTGCAGCAGCAGCCTTGGCAATTTTAGCCTTGCCTTTGCCTTTGCATTTCTTCTTCATTCCCTTTCCCTTTTGGACCATCAACACATTACTAGAGGGTTTCTTGATATTTTGTTCAACAGTTTTGAGCATCAAATGCAACTCGAAATTGATTTCTCCATATTATTCATATTGTATTTCATCACAAATTATGAGTAACTCTCCTGTAATGAATTCAGGATCAAATCCGTAGCCAACTCTTGGCTTATGGGAAATCCGAGTCTATCAAGCTGGTCAACATAGCCCTTCATCTTCAGAACATGAGGACTAATTGATGCACCCTCAGTCATCTTGCAAGAATGTAGGTTCTTGACTGTCTCGAACCTTTCTTGCCTAGCTTGTTGTTGGAACATTTCCTTCAACGTTACAGCCATGTCGTAGGCTTCCATTAGTTCCATGTCCTTCTGAAGTTCAGGAACCATAGTTGCCAGCATAATACATGCAACATCAGTAGAATCATTGACATGCTTATTATGCGCATCATTCACAGCTTTCGTAGCATTGGCTAGTGGATCCTCAGGGATTGGAGCATCCAGGACATATAACTTGCGTTCATGTTTGAGAACAATTCTCAAGTTTCTGAACCAGTCAAGAAAGTTAGTCCTAGATAGCTTATCCTTCTCAAGGATGGATCGTAGTGACAGGGGATTATTGTTACTTGAAGAGGCCATTGATCTACAATAAATATTATGTAAAATTTATTTTAGTATAGAGGAATAGACTCTCACTAAATTAACAACCCTCCTAAAACATACTGTTTATTTAGGGGACTAAAATCCATATTTCACCTAATTCTATGACAGCTATGGCATGAAACACAGAACTAGATTATTTAATTAGGTAACAGTTACCAATTACATCTTATTTAATTTTAAATACTTTTATGAGATACGAGACATCTTATGTCTTAGCATGTTTTTTATCTCATCATGTGCCTAAAGCTCAAAACTATTTTGATAGCTTTATTAAGTCGGACCATTTTTAAACATTTAGGTAACTCTTACACAACTTGTCTTACCAAGATAACACAATACACCCAAATATGGTTTGAAACTATATTAGTGTGATCGAGGCCTTGACAAGTGTTTAAAATGGATGGCTCGAGACTTAAAATTTAATAGAGGGATTTTATTCAGTTTTAGTGATTTTATGTAAACAATGAAATATCATATATTTTTATTGATTTGTTCAATCACTAAACAATTTGGAAATTTTTTTATACTTTTCACTAATAAAAAAATTTCCGTGCGCTAGGATTAGTTAGACGACGGTCCAGCTGGCCGGTCAGCGGGCGGTGGTTCCGTTGTAGAAAATCATATTTTTCGCTGATTTTATTATCCTAAATTTACCCCTTAATTTATCCAAAATTAAGTCAATTAAAACATTTTTAATTAACCCGGGCCCACATCTAACTAATCATCTTATCCTAATCCAATTAGGACTTAAGATATTTGAATCCTAGCATATCACCAATAACAAAATTCTCCATATTTATCTCCTATCCAATAGGGATAACGAAACCGATTTTGCTAATATCTATTAATCTAATTTGTTATCTATCTCTTATCAAATAGAAATTTCATAACATAATAGATATAACGAGATAAATAAATAATTTCGAAAAATAATTATTTGCAATTTCGGTCCTCATCCAAATAATCGCAAACATGTAATTAAATCATGAACTACTATCCCAATCGAACCTAATCATATTAGTTTCGAATTAATATTCAGACTTATACAATTTAAGAAACTTAAAACAATGTAACCTAAATATGCATACTGAATTACAGAGATTTCATTCATGCATCAATACACGAAAAATAAAGATTATACCTAATGGTGTCATGGATCACAGAACACGAAATTCAATTCATTAAAATTATTCGAATTAACCTAACATGGTTACTAGCATGTACGAAACTAATTTCAATTAAATCACGAATATATGTATCATATACACAAAACATTATAATAAATCTCACATAAAACTTATGTATATCATATATACATCAACTATTAACATGTTTTCAATCATATATCATGTATATATCAGAAGAAAACATGCGATGAATTTAATGGAATCGAACCTGGCTCCGATACCACTTGTTGGGTTTTGTCATACGCAATGGAAATTACAAAACAATTTTGACAAAAACCCCAACAGATCCAAATCTAATTCCATTAAAAACGTTTAAACCATGAAAACTTAATCATACCTCGGTCGCAATATACCTTTCGAAGGTTGATCGATCTCTAAGGCACTTGCCAACGACGAAACGCCTCTACTAGCAAATCCACACAACGACGACCCGAGATTCGAAGTGCTAGCTTCGAGAGAATACCAAACCTTTTGTTTCTCTCCAAAACGATCCGAGAGCGTACCGAGAAAACCCTAATTCGTTTCTAAAACGAAAATAGAGTTTCGGCCCTTAATCTTTCCTCTTTGTGTGTTCTAACTTAAAGCGTCTATTTATACAACCCTTGTATATAGACGGTTCAGTAAATCACACATATACCCCTACTTAAAGAAGTATAAGTGTAATACACCACAAGGACGTTTCTATCATGAATTCTATCATATAAAATTCGTTTTTCTGAACCATCTTAAAATCTCGCAAAACCATTCTTAGTGTGCGACCCAATAGGCTCATACAACGTTGGCAGTGTACCAAAACACATTTTGGTATACAAGTCATAAGCGGCCTCTAGCAAGACATTATGACTACCCAAGTTGTACGAATATCAAATCGATACAACCTAATCAATAATGTATATAACATCCTTTTGTCACACGATATCCTTTTGATCAAACATAAGGCATGGAATTGTCATCCAACATGTTCAATCGTACTAGTCTCGATCTCTAGGTAGACTGAAAAACATCCAAGTGACATTGATCAATATCAATTCACTTAGACTAGGCCTTTTAACATCAAACACATCGAGGGATCCACTTTGGATATCTCTCTTTATATGAGAGGGACAAATTCTATCTTGATTACACAACTTCATCACATTGTCATTGTCATAGTAACCAATCACAACCTTTATAATCGTCCAGGTTAAAGACAACGTTTGATTGTGTCAAATCATTGTGTTCCTAATGTTGAAGTCTCTGGTAATCTCAAGTTAGAGGACTGAGAAATATACCTATCATGAGAAACAACTATGACTTAATCCATGTGATGTTCTCATAGCGGGTCGGTCCAGTACTTTATTCCCTAACAAGTACTCGTGATCTTGATTCATATCCCTATACGTATAATCATCATATGATCATCAATCAAGACTCACACTAGTCTTAATTCATTATAGTTCCCAATATAATGATCGACTAGGGACATTTAGGATATTTCTATAAATACATATGGATCTTATTATATGTAAACATGCAAATTAATTATAATAAACAACAAATGAAATCATCTATTTTATTAACTAAAAGTATTCATAAAGACAGTTAATGGATTGACCTAGGGCACATGCCCCAACACCAACTCCACTATTTTTGTTGATCTTCTCCTTCTCCAGCAGCTCCTCCTTCTCCAGCAACCTTTCTTCTCGATGAAAAAATTGAAATGAGAGAGCGTGAGTTGTTTGAGTTGATCAAATGCTCTATATATATGAATTGGATATGGTTGAATGATAGCCCTTGATCTTTTTGTGCACACGTATCTCGAGACCTAACTAGTGGACCTCTTACTAACACATGTCCCACTAGTTCATGCCAAATGACACCAAATAGTGACTCAATTGGTGTTGGAACATGTCAATACGTGTCTCGAGAAATATCAAGTGGCTATTGTTTTAACTTACTAATTTATGTATATTAATACCTAATCAACCATAATCCATTTAATTCACTTATAAAGCAATATAAAGCTTGTACCAACTTACCTTATCACTCTCTACCTTGGTCCCACACCAACACGCATATCGAGGCGCATCCCTACTCACGTCTCGACACCTATTTACACGTAGGCGTGACTTAGTAGTCTACACATATACAATACACTATGCACACACCTCGGCCACCTAGCCTCGGTCATGACACGTATCTCGCTGCAGGTCTCACGTCACGAGTCATTTGATCCTTATTAAGAAGTTAAACTAGGATTAGCTATTTGGGTGACAAAACCCAGCAAAAAGATACCATGTATATCAACAAATGAGACAAAAAAGTATAATAACTATCAATATAGATGTATTAGGTGAAAAGTCTCCCAAAATGATCCCAAAAAATATATGTAAATACAACCACCTACAAGGGAAGCTAGTGGTGGTGCTCTAGATCAGAGGTAGTCGTAAAGCACCGCCTTCCCCCGGCTCATCGTAGGATCAGCAACTTGCCACAAAAATAATGACAAGTTTCAGTGAGTAAATCCTAGAAAAACTCAGTTAGTATTCAAAGGAAATCCAAGAAAAACGACTACAATTCATGCAGATAAAGTAAATAAATTGAAATGTAAAGCATGAATATAAGTCGCTAAGATAATCAAGAATATTGAACGTGGGTGTAGTCTATAGTTGTCGAGGTCTGGGATGCAAATACTAAACCAAGAAGGCCATAGAGGCAAGGTAATCCCCATCTCCTCTTCACGGTCGAAATGAGGAATTATGTAGGTTGGAAGGTAGACTTTCACCCAACGCTTCAAAGGAGAGGAACTCTGTGACGGAGGCGAGCCTCACGTTAACCCACTCTCGAGATCATCGACTCGCGGAAAGAAATCTCATGCGTAGTCTAAGGTATGACCAACACCGTAGCAAAAATCGATTTTCATCTACGAGGGAGCCGGAAAGGGGTCTGTCACAGCCCAAATTTCTAATCTTGTTTATTATCCGTAATCAGGATTACCGACCCGTGATGCGGGACATACACCGTGATACATGCATTTACTGAGGCGAGATGACCTAGGTATATGTTAGATTTATTGTGGTGTATGCCTAGTGTATTGTATATGTGTATACTATTAAGTCACTCCTCGTGTATAGGTGTCGAGACGTGAGTGGGGACGTGCCTTGATATGCGTGTCGATGTGGGACCGGGGCAGATAATGATGTGGTAAGTTCATTTTAAGCTTAGTGTAGCTTATATAGTTGAAATAATGTGGCTATGGTTGATTTTAGACTAAATGTAACATAAGTTAGCAATTTAAAATAATAGTCATGTGATGATTCTCGAAATACGTATTGACACATTTAAAAATCAATTGAGTTACAGTGACGGCCCCAGACCCCACAAACTGGGACCCGCTTGGCCTAAACCTACGTGGACCACCGGTCAACTTCTGCAGAGTCAACGCAGGCCTAGTCAACCTCTTTTTCAAGTTATTCAATCATTTGTTGCTTATTTGATTTATTATTTAATTTAACAAGTCTTTATGTTTACGCGACAAAATTTAAGAAATACTTAAAGCAACTTAAATAAATAAACACTAGTCGAGACATGCCTAGATGTGGAAATCCTGCAAAAGTAGATCTCATGTATATATATATATATATATATGTGTGGTGATAAAAAATGTGAAAAGGTGTCATATACATGTATCAAACGTCTCACAGCCCAAATGAACCCCAAAGTAACCAACAACATGAATATATATCATATGTACAGTCAAAATATCAAAATAAACCTACTGTAGTAACAGAGAAGAGCTAACTCCGAGGGAAGCTCAGAGGAAGTTACCGTTCACAGGCTCCTTGCCTCTGCTACTAGAAGGACCTGCAATTGTCACCAAAAGCGAAGACAGTCCCAGTGAGTAAATCCAGAAGAAGTTTAACAGTAATTCAGATTAAATAATAAACGAGTCCATAAATCATGCTGGAAAGAAATAAAGTGCTGAGAAAGAATTAATAAAATGCATGATAAACATACTACAGTAGTCAACGGTAGGGACCAAGTGACCCAAAAGCAAAAGATAGGGTGTAAGTGGTCTTAACACTCTACACGTGGGCTCAAAGCCACTTAAAATGGGTAAGTGTCTAACACTGGTGCGGCGGGTCAAAGCCACATCCACCGCACCTAATCTATTTGGCACTGTCGGCTTGCTTGAGCCGCAACCCGAGAAAACACTCCAAAAGGAGCCACATACTTAACTGGATGCTCAACCACAATGGAACTTGAATACCTGAGAGGAGCCACGACACATGACGGATGCTCACTTAGAGAATTCAAACCCGCTGGGAAGCCAGGGAGCTAGTCAGTTGCTCGACTCGCGAGTGGACACAACTAGACCAGACCACTTGGACTTGAGGTCACTCGGTAGGGAAGTAGAGTCCAATAATACCAATAATTCCATCAACTCTAGCAAGGAAAATGAAAAGAATTAATATTGAATTTCTTACTGGTTTACTTACCTCAACACACAAAATATCAAGCAAAATCGCGGCTCCCACACGCCTCGAAATATGTACTTGATACTCGATACTAATCCCCTAGGCTCCTAGTATTTATTTACAATAAATTAGGTGTGGTTGAACCTATTTGATATGATTTAGATTTTTAAATCCCTAAATAACTCAAAATAGGGAAGTTACAGCATTGGCACGCTTTTCGAAGAAAATTTCAGCGCAAAAATCCCCGAAAAACCTTCAAACTCACTTTTCTATAATTTTCCTCATTTTTTCCACATTTTTCCTTATTTTTCTTGATTTTTTTTATTTTATGTTATTTTTATAAATTAAAACGAAATATATATATATATATATATATAATAAAGTATTTTTTTTATTTGGGAGCTTTTGGGCCCCCTGAACCAAGTCCAGGCTGAACTAGACCTGGTTCAGTTGTAATTGGATTGGGCCACGCATGCGAATGCGTGTGGGCATCCTCACCCAATCCCCCAAAATCACCAACTAATCCCCCACAAAATCACCAGTTGGTGATTTTGGTGAGAAATCAAATCTTTTTTTTTTCCTTTTTTTTTTTTTCTTTATTTCTTCAATAAATCAACATTACTTCTTTTCTTTTTTTTTTTTTTTCAAAGTGATCAACAATAACTCTATTTTCTTTTGTCCTTTAAATCAAACCAACTAAAACCATCTTACCAACAATGAATTAATCAATTATACTATGTATTAAATCCATAACATCAAAATCAAATGAAATTAAGTGTTAACTTACTTGACTTAAATCAAGATTATCAAATAGGTTGAACTTTCTCCTCCACTTCAAACCACCTTTACACCATCTCATGAACAAGGAGACTCTCTCATTTTATACTCATTATTATGAGTGAATCACCACCACACAATTTTTTCTTATTTAGTTTTTTTTATTAAATTTACAATTATCTATCCATAAACCACCAAAAGTTGACACATCATAATTCTAATTTATTTTTTTTCTAGTTTGTGAAATGACTAAAATGTCCTTCATGATTTAATTTAGGCATTTCAATTGAATAAGTTCCGTTAGACCTAACTTAAATTGATATCGTCAACCTACCCAAATACACACGTACGCACGAATATCGAGAATTACCTTACTCGCAAACTGACGATCAAAATAAGATAATTAAATTGCGTACATTTTTATTTTAGAAGCGTAATACACAAATCATCCAAAAAAAATACCTCGGTGTCGACTCCCGAGGGTTGACCGAGTGTGCCACGTCTCAATATGTCCGGGTCACAGTCCTAAAATGTCACGTGGCATGAGTTAATATTTTTAGGGTCGTTACAGTCTTCCCAACTAATAAGAATTTCGTCCTCGAAATTGAAATATCTAAAACGAAATTACTTACCGAAATCAAAAGAGAAACGGGAAGCTCTCGCGCATATAGGACTCCCGCTCCCACGTCAATTCCTTATTTCCGTCGTGTTGCCACTTGACGAAAACTAACGGGATGTCTTTGTTCCTCAAACTCTGCACCTTGCGGTCTAAAATCTGCACATGTTGCTCTTCGTAAGTAATATTGTTAGCTAGGTCAATCTGAGTCAGGTCCACTATCGGTTTGTCTCCCTCTCTCGACCTGTCCAATCTCAGCATTAAAATATGAAACATTGGATGAACACCTGCCAACTGCGGTGGTAAGCCAATCTTATATGCAACCTTTCCAACTCTCGTTGTGATTCAGAAAGGAACTATAAACCTCGGCGTGAGCTTTTCTTTGATTCCGAACCGTTTATGACCCTTCAACGGTGAAACTTTTTGATAGACAAAGTTCCCCACTTTGTACTCTAACCCATCTCGGTACTTGTCAACATATTTCTTATGTCTCTCTTAAGCCCCTTAAAGACGCTGGCATATCAGTAGTATCTTCTCTATGTGATCTATCACGATCTCTGGCCCAACTGACGCTATATCCTCATACTCTGCCCAACATGCTGGTGATCTACACGGCCTGTCGTAGAGTGTCTCAAACGGTGCCTTCCTGATGCTTTCCTGGTTACTATTATTGTAGGCAAATTCACAAAAATGTAGATACTCATCCCAAGAATCACCGTACTCCAACAAACAAGTTCTGAGCATGTCGTCTAACACCTGAATTAGTCTATCTAACTCTCCATCAGTCTGCGGGTGGAACGTCATACTATGTTGTAACCTCGTGTCAAATTGTGCTTGGATGCTCCTCCATAACATGGATGTGTACCGCAATCCTCTGTCTAAAATCATATATAATGACACCCCGTGAAGTTTGACAATCTCTCTCATGAAGGACGCCCAGCTGCTTGAACTTGTATTTTGTAGAAACCGGCAAGAAGTGTGCAGATTTGGTCAGTCTGTCCAATCACCCATATACTATCATGCTTTTCATGTAGACCGAGGTAAACCACTTACTAGATCTATGGCAATATGCTCCCATTTCCACTCAGGAATGGGAAGTGACTATAACAGTCCTTCAGGCTTTCGATGATCAGCCTTAACCTGCTGGCAAATCCCGCAACTCCTGACGTAATCCCCTATGTCTGCCTTCATCCCAGGCCATCAAAATAGACGTTTCATATCCTGATACATCTTGGTCTTGCCCGGATGAACGATAAAACGTGAGCGGTGAGCCTCCCGAAGTATCTCTATACGTAACTCAGCCACTTATAGAATCCACAGTCCTCCCCTATATCTCAAGCACGAGTCCGTCGACTGACTCCACTCTAAATAATCTGAACTCTCTGCCAACTCATGAAATCTTTGAAACTGCTCATCGGCTTGCTGACCTTCTAAAACCCTTTAAATAGAGACAAGTCGAGTCCTCATCTGTCCACAAATGTGTGCCTCGGTAGTAGTCAAAATGTTAGCTGAACTTATCATATATGCCGCCTCGAGGAGTGCAAACTCATGTGTCATCTGACAAATAACAACCTCTACATCGAATCTCTTACGGCTCAATGCGTTTGCCACTACATTTGCCTTCCCCAAATGGTACTCTAAGGAGAAGTCGTAATACTTAAGGAACTCTAGCCATCAACGTTGTCTCATATTCAGGTCCTTATGCGTAAAGAGATACTTTAAACTCTTATGATCAGTGAATAAAATAAATATTTCACCATACATGAAGTGCCGCCAAATCTTCAAAGCAAATACCACTGACGCCCATCTAAAGTCATGCACTAGGTAGTTCTTCTCATGAATCTTCAGCTGTCGAGACGTGTAAGCAATCACATCGTCTCCTACATCAGAACATACCCTAATCCAACCTGTGACACATCAGTACTCACAACCATAGCCTTTCCTGCCTCTGACAGTCAATCTTTCCTTCAGTGTCATGAAAGCCTGATCACATTTCTCGTCCCACTCAAAATTGACATCCTCCTGAGTCAACCTTATCATCGGTGCCGCGATCTTAGAGAAATCACGCACGAATCATCGGTAATACCTTGCTAGACCTAGAAAATAGCAAATATCTGTCACCGACTGTGGGGTATACTAATCTATCATTGCTTGGACCTTTGAAGTGTCCACTGATACACCACTGATGCCAACTACAAGTCCCAAAAATCGACCTCTGATAACCAGAACTCACACTTGTTAAACCTATCATAAAATCGATGCTCTCTCAGTGTCTATAAGACTGTGCTTAGATGACCCTCTTGATCCTCACGAATCCTAAAGTAGATCAAAATATCTATAAATACAATCATGAAACGGTCCAAGTATTGTCTCAATACGCGGTGCATTAGGTCCATAAACATCGCCGGCGCATTCGTCAACCCAAACGACATGACTGCAAACTTGTAATGACCATAACGTGTATTGAAGGCAGTCTTCTCTCTGTCTTCATCCCTGATCCTAAGCTGGTGGTACCCTGACCTCAAGTCAATCTTGGAAAACCACGCAGTGCCAGCCAACTGATCAAACAAGTCATATATTTGGGGAAGTGGATACTTGTTCTTAATCGTATCAAGATTCAACTGCCTCTAATCGATGCAAATTCTCAAACTTCCATCTTTCTTCTTCAAAAATAGTACTGGAGCGCCCCATGAAGACATGCTAGGATGAATAAATCCTAAATTCGTCAACTTCTCAAGTTGGGTCCTCAGCTCCTCTAACTCTTTCGGTGCCATTCTGTATGCAGGTATCGAAATCGATTTCGTCCCAGGGATTAGTGGTGGTAATCTGGGTAAATACTCAGGGAACACATCTGGGAACTCGCACACCACGGGTACCTCCTTAGTAGTTGCCACTGGTTTCTCTACTGTACTTAAAATACTGGTGAATGTATCCATCTCCTAGCTCGTAGCCACTCTACCTCTGGTAATCTGAAGCTGCGTTGAGACGTCGCGAAAACTGAACTCTGACTGCATAGGAATTTGAAATGTGACTATCTTACTTAAGCAATCCAACTGTGCGTGATATGCTGCCAGCCAATCCATCCCAAATAACTCATCAAACTCAAAAAACTCTAGTACTCTGAGGTCTATAGGCATCTCGTGTTCCTCTATCTCGATGGTATAACCCTCACAGACCATATTAGGGTAAATCTTGTCCCCGACAGGCGTGTTGAGGATCAAATAGGTGTTAAGCCTAATGGGACTCAACCCTAACTTATCTACCATCCGTCCAGAAATAAAAGACACGTTCGAACCAAAATCAATCAAAGTATGCATCATGCGACGACAAATATAAATCACGCCCTCTATAAGCTGTCACGTCGCATGTGGGTCCGCTTGAGCCACTACGTGTGCTCTCTCTCGAGGTCGCTGCTGGTGCGAGCTCTGCTGCATGACAACGAGTTTTGGATAATTAATTTTAATATGCCCCTCCTGTTTGCACTCAAAACATAGTCTCGGTCCTTGCTGCCCAGACTATCCGCTCTGCCATTGGCCTGCCTTCTGGCCCTGCTGGCCACTACCTCTGCCCTAGTCCTATCGTCGGTAGCCCAAAATTTCTGCCCTGATTGAGAAGCATGTGGTGCATGTGGAGGTATGTCTATGTAACTCTGCGTCGGAGGAGGCGCGACTGCATAAACTGGATGCGATGCAACAGAAGCTACACTCTGCTCTCTCCCGAACCTCTGATAGTTCCTCTTTCTCTTCTTGTCTCTACCATGACCTTGCTCAGATCTCTGCCTTAAACTCTGAGCAATCGGTGTCTCTACAGGGCATAGGGCGCTATAATTGGGGTGCGTGATAAAATAAGCCTCTCTAGTAAAACTACGCTCGTAAGCTCTATCAAGGTTACTTGGCTCGATCATAACCACTATGCCCCTAATGACAGGAAACAACCCCTCACAGAAGAAATGGACCTAGTTCATATTATCAGTAACAACAGCTGCTTTGGAATCTCCCCATATATTGATTCACGACTCTCCCAACCTTTGTCGAATATGCATGAATTCCGACCTCTTGGCGATCCTCACTGAGGGCGAAAAGAACTTCGGTTGAACAACCTCTTGAAGTCCTTCCATGTTTGCGGCTCTCTCTAGGTGGCTAGCAGGTTGGTCCACCAGGTGTCTATGTCCCCCTGAGAAGGAAAAAGCTGCCAACCCAAGCGTCTTGCTATCCTCTAACCTCAAAAGTCTATGGATCTTCTCATAAATCCTGATGAGTTTCTCTGCCTCTAACAAATCTGAATCTTCACTAAACTTCCTCGGTTTGTACCTCTCGTACTCCCTAGTCAGTCTAGCCACATGCGTTAAATCAAAGTCGGCATCTCTCTCAGTGAGTGTCGAAACTGCTGGTGTTGCTATCTCGGGTAGTACGGGTAGTACCATAGTAGCTGGTGATGCATGCACCGTAGAACGTGACGGAGTCGCCTGAGGTGTAGGGGCACTCGCGTCCGGTGTGGAAGCCGCGGTAGGTGTCGATGGTGATGGCAACCGTCCCCTAAGAATAGTCAAAATCCCCTCCAGACGTCTATCCTGTGAAGCAACCCTCTTGCATCAAGGCCTGAAAGTATGCTTGATCAATATGGCATGGACCTGTAGCTCCACTCTGATCACTGGTGTCCCGCTGATCAACCATCGCGGTCTGCAAAGACGAATAGCGAGCTTCGATCAGTTTTCTTAACTACCATTAATAGTATATAATACATATCCATCCATTAACATGTATAATCCAAACTTAGTTTCCCCAACTCTCATCACTTTCCAACTAATACCCTAAGTCATGTTCATAGGATTTCCACTCTAAGTTCAGCTGTGTATTAATTTTAAATTTGTATTTTAGTCGAGTTGTGGGTTACATAGAGCTAAGGTATAAACCTACACTCTGATACCAACTGCGACGACCCAGACCTCGCAAATTGGGCCCCGCCCGGCCTAAACCTTCGTGGACCCTCGGTCAACTCCTGTAAAGTTAACACAGGCCTAGTCAGCCTCTTATCTAAGTTATTCAATCACTTGTTGCTTATTTGATTTGTTATTTAGTTTAACAAGTCTTAATGTTTACGCATCGGAATTTAAAAAATATTCAAAGCAACTTAAATAAATAAACACTAGTCAGGACATGTCTAGATGTGGAAATCCTGCAAAAGTAGATCTCATGTATACATATGGTGACAAAAAATGTGAAGAGGTGTCATATACATGTATCAAATGTCTCACGACCCAAAATAAACCCCAAAGTAACCAGAAACATAAATATATATCATGTGTACAGTCAAAAATATCAAAATAAATCTACTGTAGTAACAGAGAAGAGCTAACTCCGAGGGAAGCTCAGAGGAAGTCACCGATCATATGCTCATTGCCCCTTCTACTAGAGGGACCTACAATTGTCACCAAAAGCGGAGACAATCTCAGTGAGTAAATCCAAAAAAAGTTCAACAGTAATTCAGATCAAACAATAAATGAGTCCATAAATCATGCTGGAAAAAAAATAAAGTGTTGAGAAAGAATTAATAAAATGCATGATAAACAGACTACAGTTGTCAAGGGTAGGGACCAAGTGATCCGAAAGCAAATGATAGGGTGTAAGTGGTCTTGACACTCTACACGTAGGCTCAAAACCACATAAAACGTGTAAGTTTCTAACACTGGTGCGACGGGTCAAAGTCGCATTGACCGCACCTAATCCGTTCGGCACTGTCCGCTCGCTTGAGCCGCAGCCTGAGAAAACATTCCAAAATGAGCCATTGACTTAACTGGATGCTCAACCACAATGGAACTCAAATACCTAAGAGGAGCCACGACACATGGCGGATGCTCACTCGGAGGATTCAAACCCCGTTGCGAAGTCACGAGAGCTAGTTGGCTACTCAACCCGTAAGTGGACATAACTAGACCAGACCACTTAGACTCGAGGTCACTCGGTAGGGACGTAAAGTCAAATAATAGCAATGATTCCATCAACTATAGCAAGGAAAATGAAAAAAATTAATATTGAATTTCTTACTGATTTACTTACCTCAATACACAAAATACCAAGTAAAATTGCGGCTCCCACACGCTTCAAAATACGTACCCGATATTCGATACTAGTCCCCTAGACTCCTAGTATCAATTTACAATAAATTAGATGTGGTTGAGCCTATTCGATATGATTTAGATTTTTAAATCTCAAAATAATTCAAAATAGGGAAGTTACAGCGTTGGTTTTCGCGGAAGATTTCGATTTAAAAATCCCCGAAAAACCTTCAATGTCACTTTTCTTATTTTTCCTATTTTCTTGATTTTTTTATTTTTTTTGATTTTCTGTTATTTTTATAAATTAAAATGAATATATATAATATTTTTTTATTTGGGGGCTTTTTAGGCCCCCCTGAACTGGGTCCGGGCTGAACAGGACTTGGTTCAGTTATATGCGTGCGTCCTCCCCTCAATCCCCCCAAAATCACCAGTTGGTCTTTTCTTTTCTTTCTTTCTTCAACAAATCGACGTTACTTCTTTTATTTTATTTTATTTTCTAGTTCAAAGTGATCAACAATAACTCTATTTTCTTTTGTCCTTCAAATCAAACCCACTAAAATCAACTTATCAACAATGAATTAATCAAATATACTATGTATTAAATCCATAACATCAAAATCAAATGAAATTAAGTGTTAACTTTCTTTGTTTAAATCAAGATTATCAAATAGGTTGAACTTTCTCCTCAACTTCAAACCACCTCTACACCATCTTATGAACAAGGAGACTCTCTCCTTTTATACTCTGATTATTATGAGTGAACCACCACCACACAATTTTTTCTTATTTAGTTTTTTTAATAAATTTGTCATTATCTCTCCATAAACCACTAAAAGTTGACACATTATAATTCTAATTTATTTTTTTCCTAGTTTGTGAAATGACTAAAATGTCATTCATGACTTAACTTAGGCATTTCAATTAAATAAGTCCCATTAGACTTAAATTAAATCGATATTGTCGACCTATCCAAATACCCATGTACGCACGAATCTCGAGAATTACCTCACTCGCAAATCGACGATCAAGATAAGATAATTAGATTGCGTACATTTTTATTTTAGATGGGTAACACACAAATCATCCAAAAATAAAATACATCGGTGTCGACTCCTGAGGGTTGATCGAGTATGCCACGTCACAATAGGCCCGACTCACATTCCTGAAATGTCACGTGGCATGAGTTAGAATTTTTAGGGTCGTTATAGTTACATATTGGTGTTAATTGACATGAGATAGTGGAAAGTAAGTGAGAAATGTGTCAATGTGTGTGTCATTAGATAAGTCTCGAGAAACGTGTGCAGATGAAGCTCAATGGCTATTAATCAACCATATCTATTTCATACATATAGCTTAAGATCAACTCATGCAACCATACATTTTTATTTCTAAGACCTTAGAAGGTAAGTAAATTGCTGGAGTAGAGAAGGTGTTCGAGAAGAAGAAAATCAACAAGCTTAGAAGGTGAAATCAGTGGGTTTAGGTGTGGTTTATCAACTAGATAATTTACTTACACCATTAATTTAGCTTAATTTGGTTAAATTATGAATTCGATGATGAGTATGGATGTTTTTATGTTGTTATTGATGTCTTGGGGCTCTGAAGGTGCGTATGGGAGTTCCTAAGGTATTGGGGTAGCCTATGTATGGAGAAAACTCAAAATTCTAATTGCGGAATTTTGGGTTTTCCTGCACATAGCGCGCTAGGTAATCCTAGCGCGCTAACTTCGGATAGCGCGCTAGAGATATTTGGTAGCGCGCTAATTGGGGGTAATTTCACAGATGGTCACTCACGTTTATAGTTTGATACACTTTGGTCACTAAACTCATATTTGTCCAAAATATATCACTCAACTTTACAAAACGTTTCAACAATATAACTCCGACCACTCTCCGATCAGAAATTCGGCCACTCTACTTATGTGGCGCCACGTGGGATTTCATGAGATGTCACCAAACTTTTCAAGTGATGACGTGGCCCCAATTGAATTTTTTTTTTTGGTTAAATGAAATCACACTGTGTACCAAAAACAAAACAACAAAAATATATCAGTGAGCTTCTCTTCTCTCCGTTGCTCTACACCTCTTCTTCTTCTCTCCGTCATCTTCGTCCATCACTGCTTCTCTTCGCCTCCAACTGCTCCTCATCGCATTCGACTATGCCACCTCCGATCTCTTTCTTGGTCGCTCTGCATCTCCGAGAACACTAGGTGACGAGAACGCTGGTGGCTTCGCTTCCGCGTTGGCGCCATCTCGTTCTCCCATTCTCCTCACCCGCTCTCCCATTCTTCTCTCTTGCTTCCGCCCCATCATCTCTGTAAGTCTTTCTCTAGTTCTATTTAATTCGAAGGGTTCAATGTGATTTTGTTTGATTTCTTTGAATAATTTTTGCACTTTATTTGCTTGATTTGTGGATTTTAGGGTTTTAGTTTGATTTGTGGATTTAAGGGTTTTAGTACGTGTAGTATCTTCAGCTTTAAAATACATGCTCACAATATCATACCTACCGAAGTGGTTACCATAAAGATCAATCTAAAACAATGACTTTAAGGGTTTGTCTTTGTAGAATCCATGAAAGTCCTCATATCTGTAACCACCACCAAAAGAAGAAATTTAAAATCCATTTCATTTTAGAATTCATAATGTAAAAGAAATGTTTAGAGAAAAAATTTGGTATAGGAACAATAATTTGTTTTGGCATTAGACAAGAATTGTTACAATTGTCTACACTAGCTCAGGATAAAATGCTTGAATCAGAAGCTTGGAACAAGTCAATTGTCTATACTAGATCATCTTACGAAAGTAAACTATGTCAAGCAACAACATGTTGAAAATTTTAGAGATAAAAATATTTTCTCTATTTGTATCAATGACTTTGAAATGGAAGTTTCATTTGAGGGTTTGTCTCTAATTTCTTAGTTTGATCAATAGATGATTTACACATATAGAGTACAACAACAACATAGCAACTTATTTTTGGAGTTGTCCCGACTTTTTGTCAATAATGTGATAATAATGTACCATACATTATTGTATGAGGTTGCATTATATTCATTGTATGGGGTCTATTATTATTTTTGAAGTTGTTGCTATTAATTTCGCTTGGGAGGTTTGGTGAAATCATTTCAATGAAGTTTTGTTTCCCTTATTGTATTGGTAGTTTTCTTGATATCATGAATGAAGTTTTTTTTACAAGAGTTTGTTTGTTTGTAGCTTTATTGTTATATTTGTATCTTGGCCAAAGATCATGGAATTCGTAAAAGGACACGAGTATTGTTATTGCGATCTGCCAGCAGTGGTGTTCACCTTGTGGACGACCACTAATCTAGGACGACGATTTTATGGATGCATAAAATACAAGGTTTGTATTTTCTATATATTTGTATATTATACGAATTTGTAAAATTTAATTCATATAAAGGGAATTAAAGGAGAATTTTCATTGTTTTGCAGCATAGATCTGGATGCGAATACTTTAACTGGCTTGATCCTGAAATGACTGACCGTGCAACGATTGTTATAAATGGGTTGTTGAGGAAGTTAAACCGAATTGAAAGCGAGAAGAGGTTGGAAGATGAGTTTAAGGGGCGAAGAAAACTCAATGGTTGTTCAGTTGCATGTTGGTTATGCTTGGTGGTCGTTGTATTGCTGTTTGGCACGTCTTATTGGAGCTGAACTTTTATTTTGTGTAAAACTTAAGCTAAACCTTGTATTGTGGTTATTTAGCTTATGAATGAAAAAAAAAACTATGTGTTGAATTTATTTTATGAGCTTATTTTATGAGCTTTCTTTCCAATACTAGTGCTAATTTTGTTTCCCTATATATATAATTATGTTATGTTGGTGATCATCTATTGCAAATAAACAACGAGCAGAGTGAAAAAATTCCAAGCATGAAGCCAACAGTAAGTATTGTGGCTTGATTAATTTTCATAGAAAACAAAATGGATTTAGTCGAAAAATAAGAACATTAGATTATTAACAGCAGTCCCAATATTTCATGTCAACCAAGCTTCCCAAGCCCATAAACAAAAACTATATAAACAAAAAACTTTATGCGGGCCTGGTAGTGTCCGAACGTGGATTTAGTTGGTGCGGCTGACACCTCTACCACCTGTTCCACTTCTTCCACCTCTTCTACCGCCACGACCTCGAACAACTGGAATCTTCACTCTTGATTTTGGAGAAATCCTCGGAATAGGTTGCGAAGAATCCATCATACTTGGCATTGCAATAAGGGGTTGGGAAGCACTCGCATTAGTTGCATTGATTGTAATAGGGTTGTGCTGTCAAATATTTGAAAGACATTATTAATAAAAACAAAATAAAATCACACATTATTGTAAAAATCCAACAATGTAACATGAATACACCTTGAGGGTGTCTCACCACATGCATATCTCGCAGGGAGAGGTTGGGAAGCACTTGCATATGTTGCATTGGTTGTAATAGGGTTAAATTTGTCAATATTCAAGAACCATGCATCGATAATAGTTTCAAACTCATAATAAAATATTCGCAAGTTACCAAAAATTTGAAAGACAGCTAAGTTTTCAATTCATTGATGTAGCTATTAAGAAATCAAATAAGAGAACATTCAATAAATAAGTAATGCCAAACCAATCAAACTCTTCCATTATGCTCGATTAAGTGTACTTGATGGCGAGCTTTCCAAACCATTCAAATCCCTCCAACAATGTAACATAAATACATGCTCAAGAGGTGCCTCACCACATGCAGAATTCACATCGACTTGAACTCCTTCATTTGGCCCTTTCTTTCTCTATAAATTATATAAATGCAAAGCCAAATTACACAAAAATAAAACAATTGCTTTAATAACATCTACACTTTCATAACCAATAAATATATACCTTGTTTTGACCCTTAGTATGATGGAGTTTATTATGACCTTCAACATGACAAATTTGACAAGTCATACGTATTGTGCCCTTCTTAGACATCTTTTTTTGCGTTGCCGCAATATCCAATTCCTCGGGCTCCTTTCTCCTTGTTGTTACTTTTCTTCCTTTTTTTTTTTTTTTTGATTTGTGTTGGTGGTTTGACTAGTTGGACATCTTCCGCTGGTTTAGGCCATAGTTCCTCACGTTCTGTTGGGTTGATATAGTGTGAGTACACATTCATGTAAGTGCATATATAGTAACACTCATTGATGTAATCCAATGGGTCCCCATCATTTCCCATAATAGTCAGCGCTACCCCATGCTCGCATGGGATGCCTTTAAGCTGTCATTTCCCACAATCACAATACAAATCCATCATGTTTACCACATATGTATTCCCGTGTCCATGACATGACACATAAGGGCCACCCGAATAGTCAACAACATAGTAAATAGACTCATCTTTAAGTTTCTCAAGCTTTTTTAGAATCTTCGGGCATATTCGATCTCTCCCCTCAACAATGATTTTCTGCATTGCCTCATTTTTGCGCCTAAGCCTCCACATTAACTTTATCTTTATCATCTCTAGCATGGTGATGATTCCTCTGTCCCTAGCATCTAAAATGTATCGGTTGAAGCACTCACACAAATTATTAAGCAACATATCACACTTAGGGCGTGTTTGGAAATGGGCCCTACACCAAGATTCGATGGGAACCTCATTCAACCACAATCTTGCATCTTTATTAACCTTCTCCAATTCGTCTAACCAAAAGGTCATTCTCTCGCGATATGTAGCCCTTGCCGCACTCCACAAAATTTGCTTAAGCTCCTTTCCCTTGAACCTTGTTCTGAAATTTGTGTATAAGTGCCTCACATAATGTCTATGTTCGAATTGGGAAAACAGTTTGACAAAGACTAACAAGTCCCTGTAAATAGAGAGTAAAATTCAAGGATTAAATAATGGAATCAAACATGCATTATAACAAAGAAACATGAAAATAAAATTTACCTTTTGCCTATCCGACATGAAAGCAATGCTATAGTTGTTGACAATGTTTAAGTCATCCTTAAGTAATTCTAAAAACCATAGCCATGTGGCTTTACTCTCAACTTGAACCACTGCATAAGCTATGAGAAATATACAATCATTTGGGTCTATCCCTACTGCAGCAAGTAATTGTCCCCCATAGTGACCTTTTAACCAACAACCATCAAGAGAAATCAAAGGCCTACATCATGATTTGAAAGCATTTTTCAATGGAGCAAGACATATATATATGCCTTGAAAGACCCTTAGATCTGCGTTATTTTGACTGTTGTACTCGGATTAGTTTTTTGCAGCTCAAGTGCATACGAATTAATTTTGAGGTATTGGTTCTCCTCGTCTCCATTCACCATCTCCATTGCTTTTTTCTTTGCTATCCAAGCTTTCATTCGACTGATTTCAAACTTCAAGTCATCCTTGACTCTTTGGATAATACTAGATATTGACCAATTTGGGTCCACTCTAAATTGTTCAATATACTTTTCTGCAAGCAATCAGAAGTCACGTGATAATTCTTGTTCACTTTGGTACATGAGTGGTTCAAGTTGATTGACTTGATTTGAATCGTCGAGTCATCTTTAGCCATGTGAGAAGCAAAAATCTGAAACTCATAATTGCTAGACTTGAAGCGCTGGCATTTACATATGCACTTTTCTTGTCATTCGTAGTAAATCGTATTTGTCGCTTATTTTGAATGCCTTAATTTATGCATGCCATCTTAAATGTCTTGAAAGAAGAGAATTTCATGCCTAATTCGAGATGTGGGTCTGCCATGTCTTTGAACTCATCAAAATCTAGATACCTCGTCTTCCCAGATCCATCGAAATCATCATCTATGTGGAGCCCATCTGATGTTGCATGGTCCAAATCTTGGTCATGAACTTCAACAATCGCAAGTGCACTACTACGAGGTGGAGCAATAACCTTAGGCCTTCCTCTTTTTCTACCTTGCAGTTGTTCGTCAACAACTTCTTGATAGTCATCATCGTCCTCAACATCATTGTCACTCTCAAAAATCATTGCCTTCATTCTCTTCTAGTTCTTCTTGTTGAATTGTTCCATTGTCTTGTTCTTCTAGAGGTTCCACTTCTTCTTGATGACCAACCTCTAAGTCAATTAATTCTTGCTCACTAATATTTGGCGACTCAAAATATCTTTGTTCTAAATCAGGGTTCACTTCTCCTTGGCCACCATCTCCACTGTCAAAATGAATCCTGCAATGATAAGGATGTTAAAAATGTCCCTTTACATAAGCAAGATCATTTAGTAACTAAATAAATTTTGTAATTTAATAAATTTTGAGTCAAGAACTAAAGAATACCTTATGACTAAGGATGGAAAAAAAAAACTATTCTCTTATATCTAGGCGTGCGGCTAAGTCTTAATTCCATCCACAATCCTCTTAAAGTATGAACTCTCTTCCATGACTTTTTAAAAGAATTTAATGCTTATAGGGGCAATTCAATTTCTTATCTCAGTGACCACTCTGCTTTTCTTCACATTTCTTGTTTTTGTGTTGGGTTGTATTAGAAAAATAGTCAAGCTTGAACATAGAGTTGTGGCTACATGAAGTCTTTCACATCTAGATTTACATTCCACACTCAACAGCATACAAGAACCGAAAATCATCAGTGAGCAAAAAACTGTGTCATTGCATCTAGGAGGTCTATCAGGAATTGTTCTTTAACAGTGTTAAATATCCAATCCAGTGCTGCCCTAAAACCATTAACATTTGAAAGAATAAATCACTTACCTTGAAATCTCGTTTTGAATATCTGAACCAGTGTTGCCCTGAAGGCACCCTGTTCTTGGTGTGAGCTTGAGCGATGGAGTGCAAATCGATTTCATGTCAACTGCAAGGTTATTCAGCCCTCGAAATCGAGAATTCAACAGCGTCAAACTAGGTCCCCTCGAACTCGAACATGAAATGAGTTCTTGAGCGATGAAGTGAAAGAAGAGGAACAATGAAAATCGATGAAATGCACCCTTTCTTGCTTGCTCTGTTTTTGCCGCGACAAAGAAGATGATCAATATTTCAACTTTTTAAACCTAAAAATTTACCTAAATGTGAAGTAAAAGAGGATGGGTTAAGTCGAAGAATGAGACCGGATGTGGTGTAGTCGAAGGCGATGAGGAGCAGTCGGAGGCGAATAGGAGCAGTGACGAACGAATATGAAGGAGAAAAGAAGAAGAAGTGCAGAGCAACGAAGAGAATAGGAGCTCACTGATATATTTTTGTTGTTTTGTTTTTGGTACACAGTGTGATTTCATTTGAATCAAAACAAAAATTCAATTGGGGCCACATCATCACTTGAAAAGTTTGGTGACCTCTCATGAAATCCCACGTGGCGCCACATAAGCGAGGTGGCCGAATTTCTGATCGGAGAGTGGTTGGAGTTATATTGTTGAAACGTTTTGTAAAGTTGAGTGATATATTTTGGACAAATATGAGTTTAATGACCAAAGTGTTACAAACTATAAACTTGAGTTTAGTGGAAAGTAAGTGAGAAATGTGTCAATGTGTCTGTCATTAGATAAGTTTCGAGAAACGTGTGCACATGAAGATCAATGGCTATTAATCAACCATATCTATTTCATACATATAGCTTAAGATCAACTCATGCAACCATACATTTTCATTTCTAAGACCTTAGAAGGTAAGTAAATTGTTGGATTAGAGAAGGTGTTCGAGAAGAAGAAAACCAACAACCTTAGAAGGTGAAATCAGTGAGTTTAGGTGTGGTTTATCAACTAGATAATTTACTTACACCATTAATTTAGCTTAATTTGGTTAAATTATGAATTCGATGATGAGTATGGATGTATTTATGTTGTTATTGATGTATTGGGGCTCTGAAGGTGCGTGTGAGAGTTCCTAAGGTATTGGGGTAGCCTATGTATGGAGAAAACTCAAAATTCTAATTGCAGAATTTTGGGTTTTCCTGCACATAGCGCGCTAGGTAATCCTAGCGCGCTAACTTCGGATAGCGCGCTAGAGATATTTGGTAGCACGCTAATTGCTATGACAGACCAAAAATCTGTAATTTCTTAAATTAACTTAAAACGCTATAAATAAGTCCAACACCCTAGTTAAAGGTCTAAACACATTAAAAGACGTGTTAAATGATATCAGGAAACTTAGGGAAGTGTCTCAAATGTTCGAATACAAGATTTGGGGTGTTGGGAGGCCGGTAAAGGTAGGACTTTACATTATTTGATGTGAGTCTATCCATTGGTTGTTTTATTTACATTTCATATCCACTTTATGCTTGTTTATTGTAGTCTGTCTTGACTATGTTCAACGTTGTATTCTCATATCATGAACTTATTTGTTACTCCTCACTTGTTGAGCTTGATTTTCATGATATTATGATGAATTGAATTCCTTTGAAATCCATCCTTGTGCTTTATGTCATTTCTTGTCGTTTTAAGTGAATAGAGTGTAAATAGCATGCTATTAGGAATTAAGAGTTGTGAATGACTTTGTAGACTTGTATTATTTGAGAATTGTGTTTTGTAGCATAGCAAGCCTTGGAATCCTTTACGAGTCAATTTCTTGAAATTATAAAATAGTTATAGAATCTAGAGTCCACTGAACTATGTTGGAGTTGATCAACACACGGGGTTAGAGTCCCTGGGGAGGTCGACACTCGCCAGTATAATGCGACACACGGGGTTAGAGTCCTTTGAGTTGCCAGTTCACCAAGGTTAGAGTCCCTGGTGACATTGGGGTTATAGTCCATAGTGATATTAGACTATGTGATGGTACACATATCCTTTAGTGGTTTTAAGGGCTTCAATGACACATGTCAAGGCCGACCGAATCTAAATCACACCTATTTAGCCTCGTGTCAGTTTCACTTGCTTAATCGTGGTATTTCTTAGCATATTTTTGGTGTTAGTCTTTCTTTATTTAACGTATGTTTTTAAATATCATTTAATCTTTTGGGAATGTGAATGAATATGTCAACGGGGATTACTGTTACTTTTTGTACTCACCATCCTTTTTATGATGGTGGGTGCAGAGTCGTCGATGAGCAGGCCCAACAAGGAGAAGATTGGCGACTACCTCTGAGCCAGTGACATACTTTTGCATCAACATTTAGTAGGTTTGGATATTTTGTGTAATATACAATTATGTCTTTTGATACATTTTGGGGTTGTATATTGGATCGATCGTTTAATTCCCGGACTTATGATGACCATCACACTGTTTATATTCGCCACTTTACTGCATATGCATGTGATCATTGTTTCCTAGTTTCCACACTTATGGTTTTTTTAATAATTGCTTCCGCATATCTATTAAGTCTTCCGCTAAATTTTATAACTCTTAATAAGTTTTAATTTAACTATGATATTCAATTGTAAAGTGACACATGTATTACTTATCCTGAACACATTTAACGAGGAGATATGACAAAAGAGTGACTAATATGTAGTTAAGTCATACGTGACTGAGATCAAGGCTTAATTACGAGATTAGGCTGGGGTGTGCCCTAGATTAGGGAAAGGGCTTTCACAGGGTCATATCGTCCCTTCGACCATACATAGACACATGCGGGAATAAAGTAAATATGCAAGCCGAACTGGCGAAAAGTAAAAGTGAAATAAGTAAATTACGAAGGAAATAAGTAAATTTTAAGCTGACTTTCTCGGTTTACTTACCTCAAGCAATCACAAATATCCTTCCAAAATGTCTCACTCACACCTCGAGATATGCACTTGACACTCGGCTATAGTCTCCTAAGTCTATGGTGTCCAATTATACCATTTTAATTATTTTAGAGTCACATTAAGTGAGTATATAATGTGGGACCAAAAATTTGAATTTTTCTTCCAAAAAGTTTAGTTTTTGCACACTTTTCGGGTTATATCGGGGTGCCAAATGCCCAAAAAGGTCTCGAAAACTACTTTTCTATCTTTTTTCTCATTTTTATATTTTTTTTTTTGGATTTTTTGGATTTTTTCATAATCTTCTACCTATTTTTCCTTTTTATGTAATTTTTCTATTTAAAATTGTATTTTATTTATTTTTTTAATTATTTAATTGATTAAGGGGAAGGTTGGGCCTGAATCGGGCCCGGTTTGGCTGGGCCAGATTCGGCCCAACCGACCATCCGGGTCCAGCCCGGCTCAGCCCAACCTCCTTGGGCCTGGGCAACCCGGCCCGTCTGGGATGCCCACCCCCTCTTCCTCTTTAGATTTGAATTCATCTCTAGAGAGGGACGGATTTAGTTTTTATATTATTTAAAAAAATATAAAGACAACAACAATAACTATAACACCAATAACACAACTACACAATCACCATTAAAAGCTCCTAATTTCTCCAAGAATTTCACAACACACAACCACTCACCTCAATTTAAAAATCGTCGCGGGAGCCACTGAGAGGATAGAGCACCGCGAGAGATGTGAGACCGAGTTAAGAGAGGGATGGTGAGCTTGATGATGGAGAGTTGGAAGATATGAAGGAGCAATTAGAGAGGGTGAGGTTCGACTAGGGAGGAAGAAGAGCAGAGATTTTTCTCTTTTTTATTTAAATGAGAGAGGAGAGAGAAAGTGAGGTATGAGTGTGAGTATGGTGATTTGATGGGTGATGTGATGTAATGGTGATGTGATATCTAAACCCCCGACTGCTCCATACACCCGTGTTACGCGCACTCCGCGACGTCGTACAGTCTCGTCACTACACGCGCATAACGTGACTAAATGCAACTATTAACTAGTGCGATGCGAATTATCAAATAATAATAAAATAAATAAACACGCACCACACAAAAGTAATAAAATTTACTTCGTTGTGTGTGCCTTAGACTTTTCCGCGATGTCCTCGTGGGTCTGAGCTTAAAGTCATAATCTGTAATTTGTCATTTAATCGAGATTATTTAAAGCGGGCCGTTACAGAAGCAAACACGAAAAAAATTCTATTGGAACCACTGTCGATCAAAAGAGAAGATCGACGGTGGCTCAACATCTATAATCACAAAAGAGGAGCACAAAATTGATTTTATTATTTGAAAAAGGAAAATCTGATTTAAAATTTGTTTGAGTACGTACTTTAGTCTTGCTAATACTAGTTTTAAGAAAAAAAAGTCACACTTAATTACTTTTAGACTTCCAGTTATGAAGTTACCTAATGTCTTATATATATATATATATATCGTAAAATAATATCTAGTGAAGCACTAACTACTCAGCATAGTCAATAGTATCCAATATTAACTTGAAACAACAAATTAAAAGAAATAAGCGTAACCAAGATTCTAAAATAAAGTGGTGAAACCAAAAATAATAATAATAATAAATAATTGAGATTATGAGAGACGCTGCTAAAAGAAATTGTTTGAAAGCTTAACATATATGATAATATAATGTCGCTAGAAATTAATAGTTACAAAAAAGAGGCTAGCATCGAACGTGTTAAAAAGGCAACCTTGTAAGAAAATGATATTTTAACCCATTAAGGGGGGATAGGCATAAGCGACGAGGGGTGATAAGGTACTAAAAACTCCTTGAAGTAGAAGCGACTAGCCACATCAATCCCTCAAGTAATTTGATGGCCATTCAAACCCTCTAAGTAAAAAAAGAAAAACGAAACTCCCCTCTTGAGGGAAATCATCTAACTCCCGTTAACTAGACATGTTCAACAAGGCGGGCTCGGGTCGTGCTTAAGTGGATTTTTTTCAAGGCATTGTCCAAGCCATCTCAGGCCCGACTTTTGATGGCGCGGCCCAAGCCTGCCTAGGCCCAGTATGGATCAGTCTTGGGCGAGCCTAATTAGGCTTATTATTATTTTTTAATAATTAAATATATTTATTAAGTTTTAAGAGTTAGCCAAAAAAGTGGGTGGTGAAGTGGTTAGAATGTATTCAAGTGAGTGTGAAGGTGGATCACATCTAATAAGGTATTATAAAAATACCTTTCTTATTCAAAGCAGGTGGGCCTGGGCCGGGCCGGTTTTCAATTTGTAAGACGAAGCCCAGCCCATGCAAGCCCAACCCATGCAACTACAACAAAGTGGATCTATAACAACACTTTTTTGCCAACGCTAATAAAAAGTGTCCCAAAATTTTAATTTTAGAGACACATGATATACAAGCGTTGTCAAATTTAAAATTTTTGAGACGCATAACATACAAGCGTCTCCAAATTAAGGACATTTGATATTAAAGCTTTGCCAAATTTAAAATCTCGAGACGTATAACGTGCAAGCGTTTCAAAATTAAGGACACTTGATAATTATGTGTTGCTAAATTTAAAATTTGGAGACACTAATTTACCAAGTGTTGTTAAATTTCCAATCTAAGGACACATAGTTTATAAGTGTCGCTTAAATTAAAATTGAGGATGCAAACAACAAGTGTTGTCAATTTCAATATTTTGGGACGCATAATTTATGTGTTGTCAATTTAAAGACAATAATGGCTTGTTCGCTTCATGGTCTTAAGTCGGATTAACCACACACCGGATTAGCTAATTCTGGTGTTCGCTTGACGAATTAACTAGTCCACACGACTATCTAATACCCAATAAGTGACTAAAGTAAACCTTCATTTTTGGTGATATTAGTCAGTCCTAATGCTCGGGCTTCAAACATTACCATACTACTCCTCCCTCCCTCTTCAACCAAATCGTGAGAGACGAATTGTGAGAGACGGTCAATTTCGATGGTGTGTGGTGACTAACACTAAATAGAGCTTTCTCAATCAAATCATTTTTTTTTCTTCAGTTTGGCCTTTCTCCTCATCTCCTCTCTTTATCTCACCTCTCTCAACTTAAATTCAAAACCAAAAGTCCCAACTGTATCTTTTAATCACACACACAATCACTTATACACCACAGTTCCTAAACCAAAATTTTGAGTTTCCACCATTAACTCACCTTGAATAGAGAGAGAGAGAGAGGAAATGATGAACAAAAAGACAGTGAAGGATAGTTACGATGAAGACGCCCTCACCAGAGATGCATGAACTCGGATGGGGAGAAGCCACGACTAGGGTTTTTGATTTAGAGATGTAACTTAAATGGAGGGACACTTTGATAAATTTACCTATAGCAACCACCACCCTTACTACTCCCAACCGAACAAGATACCCAAAACGGAATAATACCTAAACCCATGTGTTAATCCCAGTACAAACTAATCCGATCATGATCTCGGGTCTCCCAAAAATGTGAACTGAACATGCCAAGTGTGTAAGAATTGCTAATTTGGATACATTAAGTGCACAAATGTTGTCAATTTAAAGACACTAAATGGGTAAGAGTTGCTAATTTGAAGACATTAAGTGTTGCCAATTTAAGGACGCTAAATCACTAGAACAATTTCGATATTTAATAGAGGTTTTTAAACCCCTATTAAAGGGGGGTGTTATTAAATAACACCTAATTTATATGAGTTTTAAAAAACCTCTATGTAATACATGTATTAAAAATTAAAACATAACACATTTTCACATGACATTTAATAACACTCTATTTAATATGGGTTTTAAAACCTCTATTAAAGGCCAAAAATGTTCTAGTGAATATATAAGAGTTGTAATATTTTTTTTGAGGTCGTTAATTTGAAGACATTAAGTGCACAAGTGTTGTCAATTTACAGGGGTGTATTCAATTGAGATTTTAATAGACTTTTGGTTACTTTTATAAGTGAACTACTTTTATGAAGTTTTAGATTTTGGTAGACTTTTAAAGACTTTGATAAACTTTTATGTAGATTTTCATTACGATGACTTTTATCAACATTTAAGATTTTTAGTGACTTTTGTGAACTTCTTAAACATGATTTTGATGATACTAATAGATTATTGTGATTTTTAAAATGAAACAAATATTTTGCACTTTATTATAAAAAATAAATAATTATATTTTTTTCTTAAGAACTATTACTAATTTTTTTAAAAGTATTTTTGTATTTTAGTAAAAAAAACATATAGACATATTAATGAATTACTCTAAAGGTAGTAGCATAACAAATAAGTAAATAAATATCAACATAATAAAAAGGTAAATAAATCATCCTTTAGTGGTAGAAAAGAATCAAGTAAGATCATTGGAAATTTTTTTTTTGAGAAAAGATCATTGGAAATATTAGTGTAAAAATTTTGCACTTTATTTTTTTGTTTGACTTGAGCAAAAAAAGTATATTTTTTCCTTAATAATAATAGTTTAAATTCTAAAAAATGCACTTCTTGCATTTAAAAAAAATATACAATTATTTTCTACAAAAATAATAATACTACACTTTTTGAGATTATAATAATACACTAAATAAACGAAACTTCTTCGTCAAAAAAAAAACTATAAAAAATGTATAGTGATGCAAGAATGAGATTTTGTTAATAATGACATCAATCTATTTTCATCAACATAGATATTAGAGTATAATGGGTGAGCAATAAATCCAAGAGTTGTGGAGTGATTGGAGAAGTTGATAAAAACAATTGATAAGAAAATGACCTCTTGTGAACAATGAAGTCCTTATTGAAAAATGTAACCAACAAAAATTAAAAGTCTCTAAAAGTTTATGGGTTGAGGTGATGAGAAGTTGAAGACTTCTTTATGTGTATTTTTATACAAAAAGTCTACAAAAGTCAAGATTTGTAACCAATCTACAAAAGTCACAAAAAAATTAAATACACCTTACTTTTATGAACTCTCTAAAAGTTTAAATTGAATACCCCAAAACTTTTGTAGACTTTTTAAAAGTCTATAAAAGTCGACATTGAATACACCTTACTTTTATAAACTCTATAAAAGTTTTAAATGAATACACCTAAACTTTTTTAGTCATTAAAAGTAATCAAAAGTTTATTAAAATCTCAATTGAATAGACCCCTGTTAATGACGCTTAAGTGTATGTGTTGCTAATTAGGAGACATTAACAGGGGTGTAACGACCCATTTTAATAATGTCTATTCAATTTGCAGACACGGACGCCTTGACTCGGCTCGGATCTACGTGACGACTATTGGTAGGCTAGGAAACACGGGGACTTAGGTATGTAAGTTTATGGTGTGTTGGTTGCTTATTTGCAGTGTAATTTATTCAAATACGTAGCATGTGTGTATGTTGCAAAATAATACGTGTGAGGGTGTGTGAACGGTATTTGCCTCGATATACGTGTCGACGCGGGTATCAGGTAGTCGACGAGACCGAATATTAGGTCGGGGAAACGAAAACACACAAATTGAATAAAAATTTGCCAAGTAAATAATATGGAATAGATATTGTGTAGCTAGCGACGTGGCGGTACGCGTATATCACGATTCGGACGCGAAACCGGGCGTCGAAATGCCGAAACACGGGTGAGTGTCTTAGCTGTGTCACATTTTGGTGTCAAGACACAAACTCAACAACACTTGTCCATATAAGTCAAACCCAACAACACTTGTCTATATAAGCCAAACCCAACAACACTTGTCTATATAAGCTATTACATTTTCTCTCACCTCACCTACACCTCACTTCACACACACACACCCATGCACACACACACACTCGAGGGAGGCTGAAAGGAAGAAGAAGGAACGCGGAGAGGAGGAGGAGAAAAAAAGGCCGGGAATGAGATAAGAGAATGTGGAGACGTCACGGTCGAGGTGAGTCCTCGTTGTTTGTTGTGATTTCGATGGGTTTCGGTGGGGTGGCCGAGAATGGGGTTCGGCCGTGGAGGCGAACCAGGCCAAGGTGGAGATGGCGAGTTTGTCTCCCTTGCCATCGAGTCGCCGGGGTTTGGGTGGAGAGCAACCCCAACCCAAACCACGAGAGGAAAAGAAAAAAAAATGTTATGCTCCCCGATCGAACCACTTGGTTCGATCGGGAAACGCGTGTGCACCCCCCATGCATGGGGTGAGCCCGAAACGGGCCAAGCTCGGCCCGAGTCCGGGGGCGGGTCGGGTTAGACCCAAACAAAATTTTTTTTAAAAAAAAAAAAAAAAAGGGAAAAGAGAAGAAAAATGAAAGAAATATTTGGAAAAATTACGGAAAAAATTGGGAAAATTAGAAAAAATTATATTTCCATAAAATAAATAGAAATTTATGAATTTCTATGACAAATGAAATATTTGGATAATCCGATCGCGACTTTCGCGAGGTTTTTGCCCCGAAATGCGCAAAATTGACAATTTTGCCTAAAATTGTAGAAATTGGTCCTAAATTGTCATACTAAATCGTAATTATTAATAAATGATCATAGGTGGACACGGGTGATCAATTGGCGACCAAGGACCCAGTGGACTTGGACTCGTGGATTGATTACGTGGTAGTGGAGCACGTTGTGAGGTTTGTAAAACCCAATGGAAAAACTCTTGAATATTTATTTTGCTTTATAATTCCATTCAATTCCAGTATTTCATTGTGATTTTTCATATATCTATATCTTGTCGTTGTTTGCACAGTTGGTTGAGTTACTCCCACCGGATTTTCCGTTGTGTGTCTATGCATTCTAGACCATAGCATGTGTATCAGGAGTTCTCGGTGGATAACAACCCGAGCTATTGAACTGCTACATGTGTCGGTGCGTCGTAGGTATACGCCGGCCACCGAGAGGGATCAGGTGATAGCTAGTTGGGTGCGCCCGCTAGTGGGATCCTGGAAGGGAATCCCGAAGTATGGTTTAGTCTGACTGGAACAGGCACACACATTTGCACGTTATTGTCATCTATGCATGCGATGCCCTACTTACAGTTGTCTGTTTACATATCGCATGTTTATTTAACAGTATTTATTGACTTCCACTTATTTATATGAATGCTTGGAGGAGTTCCTTGGGATTTTACAGACTGGACTCGTCATCCATTTTCTTATGTGATGATTGAGTGCAGATCCGAGTACAAGTAAAGGCAAGGGGATCTTAGGCGACTACCTTTGTCTGCCTACCTCTGAGGATTACTTGTACGTGTGATTATTTTGATTCTTTTGGGAACTGGGGAGTGACATGACATTGTACATAGATATTTTACATGGTACAGTCGTCTACTTTTATACAGAATACTTTTCAGGGTTTTTCCATAGTAGGATTTGTTAAATTGATTAATATTCCTTGCATTTAAGTACAACTTCTTTGCATATGTCATTTATACGCTGTACACACAAGTAGATGCGAATTTGGAGACATAAAAAAGACGGGCAGGTGTCGTACATGTATAGTAGGGTCGGCTGGCAAGGAGTACACGGAGACACGTCACCCCGGGGCGGCGAGGGCCGCCACAGTTGGTATTAGAGCAAAGAGGAAGTCTTAAGACAATAAAACTTAATCAATGAACTTAGATGTGGAAACCTGAAGTTATTGCCTTAGAACTTTAGTTGGGAATTGATGTGAGGCGGGTAGAGTTAGAACATATATGCCTGTTATATTTTCATTTTATTATATGATATACATATATACTTCGAGACTGATCCGGAGCACATTCTCGATCAAGATTATGAACGGACGATCTGGTACAACTTTTGAGACTGGACAGACTAGCGACGCGGCTAGGGATGTCCCGGTTATGGCGAGTATGGGGGATAGACTCTCGGTCCATAAAACACAGATGGCCGAGGTATTATGGCTATTACGAGAGCAGACCGCGATGATCTTGGCGGCACTCACTTTCGCTTTAGAGAGCCGATAGTTGTGGCCGTGCGGCGGGGACATATGTTGTTTCGGTGGTACCCGGACACCGATTCGGGGGTAGCGGCAAAGGCACCCACGGAGACAGCTA
Source organism: Stephania cephalantha (assembly GCA_039657325.1). Lineage (NCBI taxonomy): Eukaryota > Viridiplantae > Streptophyta > Magnoliopsida > Ranunculales > Menispermaceae > Stephania > Stephania cephalantha. Next base: position 6,023,875 of record CM077573.1, on the reverse strand, counting down.
CCGCAATTGTTGTTCCTTGAAAGACATCGACTCTTACGCCTCCACTCACGACGACTTACCAGGTTACTGCCACCCCCACTGCTGATACTCTTACTACATCGGCATTCGTCCTAGCACCAGAGGCGAGGTTATTGAGGGAGTTTTTGAAGTTTTAGCCTTGATTCTTTTATGGAGGTGGTGACCCTGAGGCTGCAAGGAGATGGATAGTGTCTCATCAGCATTTCCATAAGCTGATGAGGAACGATGAAACGATCTGAACACGACTTTTGGGAGCCTGTTTGAGATGGCATGCGACAGTCTAGTGGAAGACATATACGGATACTCATCCCGAACAGACGACATGGACTGAGTTTAGGGAGCTATTCTACGATCAGTACATACCTATGGAGGTTAGGTTGAGACTGAGGGAGGAGTTCCTAGCCCTGAGACAGGGTAATCGGACCTTGATGCAGTATATGGAGAGGTTTCGACATCTACTTCAGTTCTCTCTGGATGTCGTCAGGACAGAGCGCTTACAAATTTATTATTTCACTCGAGGGGTTGATGACGAGTTGCGTCGGCGATTGTCTCGACCGGAGCCGCGACACTACATGAGATCTTTGACAAGGCATTGGCTCATGAGACATGCCTACTACAGAGGGCTGGCCGACGTGTGACGGGTAGGGAGGTACGATCAAAGCGAAGAGGCAGATGGATCGTCGGATAGAGGTGGAGGAGAGATGATAGACGGGATAGGGGCTCTTGGGACGAGTTTCGGGCGATCGATTCCGATATGAGGAGCCACAACTAGTTCATGCTATCACCTCAGCACCAGTGGATCGACAGAGGGAACAACCACATGAGTACTGTTAGGGTCGAGATCAGAGGGGACATGACGGGGGTCAGGTAGGCGGGGTCAGGGTTCGAGATACGGAGACGGACGGACGGGTAGACTGAAGAGCCGTAGATGTCACCGGTGTGGGCAGATGGGACATTTGAGGGCTAACTGTCGGACACCACCGTCGCCACGACGAGCGTCGGACCGGACGAGAGATAGAGCGCATGCGTTAGGACGACCGATAGCGGGCGACCGAGTGACTTATTGAAGGTACATTACATATATTTGGTCGCCACATGCATGTTATGTTTGATTACGGTAGTACTTTATCGTTTCTTCTTTGGACGTATTGTCGGATTGTTAGGGTTAGTTACACGGACACTAGAGCCACATCTTGTCCTCGATGCGATTCTTTGGGGATAAGATATACCATAACCGAATATGTCGAGACGTGATGATAGAGGTGGATGGACATCAGCTACTAGCGGATCTTTGAGTATTGGAGTACTTAGAGTTTGACACACTGCTCGGGATGGATTGGTTAGCATCTTATCATGCACGGACAAATTGTTACGGCAAGAGGATAGAGTTTCATATTCCTGGAATACCGGAGTTCGTATTAGTTGGATCGACAACTGACTTACCCATCACGAGAGGTCGACTAGCTACAGCGCGGGAGATGGAGGCATTTGCGGCGATAGTTGAGCCAGAGGTTCGAACGGAGGTCCGGATTGAAGACGTTTCGGTGGTTCGGGATTTTGTCGATGTATTTCTAGATGATTTACCCAAATTGCCACCGCCACGAGCTGTTGAGTTCATAATCGAGCTGATACCAGGGACGCAGCCAATTGCTAGTCGACCTTACCGGATGGCACCAGCGGAGCAGGAGGATGTGAGACGACAGTTGGATGAGCTGTTGGAGAATGGTTTCATTCACCCTAGTATGTCACCTTAGGAAGCTCCAGTACTGTTTGTGAAGAAAAAGGATGGTACGATGAAGATGTGCATTGACTATAGGAAGTTGAATCAGGTAACTGTAAGGAACCGTTACCCAATTCCTAGGATCGATGATCTGTTTGATCAGCTGGCGGGTGTCAGATTCTTCTCAAAGATTGACATTCGCTCAGGTTATCACCAGTTGAGGATTCGAGAAGAGGATATCGAGAAAACTACTTTCGGCACGAGATACGGGTTATTTAAGTTCACGATCATCTTGTTTGGGTGACAAAGCTCCAGCGATTTTCACGGATCTGATGCACGTCATGAGGCCGTATTTGGACAGATTCGTCATCGTATTCATCGACGATATCTTGATCTATAACAGGACTCGTGAGGATCACGAGGGACATCTCAGTGCATTTTTGACGACACTGAAGGAGCACCAACTGTACGCCAAGTTTAGCAAGTGTGACTTTTGACTAAGTGCGGTGAGGTTCTTAGGCCATGTCATCAGTGAGCAGGGTATCTCAGTGGATTCAGAAAAGATTAGGGCGATCATTGATTGGAAGACGCCTGAGTCTGTGGCTGATATACAAAGTTTCCTTAGACTGGCCGGATACTATCAGCGATTTGTGTAGAATTTTTCCTCGATCGCAGAGTCGATGACGAGACTGACTAAGAAAGACGTCAGATTTGGCTGATCAGAGGAGTGTGAGCAGGCTTTTGTGAATTGAAGCGGAGGTTGACATCTGCACAAGTATTGACATTGCCGGAGCCGGGCAAGACTTTGACAATATATATATATATGCGTTGGGTATTGGTCTTGGATGTGTGTTGATGCAGGATGGTAGACCAGTTGCCTATCTTTCTAGACGGTTGTGACCCCACGAGGGAAATTATCCAGTGCACGACCTGGAGCTTGCAGCGGTCGTCTTTGCACTAAAGGCTTGGAGGCACTATCTTTATGGAATGCGATTCGTGTTGTATACAGATCACCAGAGTTTACTGTATATTTTCACTCAAAGAGATCTGAATATGCGCCATCGGAGATGGCTGGAGTTGTTGAAGGACTACGACTTCGCTATTGAGTATCACCCTGGCAAAGCGAACGTCGTAGCAAGACGCATTGAGCGGGAGTGGACTCGACGGTCGGACTGTTCTACAGCAGATGACACATGAGCATGGTTTATTACAGGCAACATCAGTTATGTGCATGGCCGAGTTGTCTACTATGGCGGAACAACACATTTGTTGTTAGTTGAGGATACCGACCGTATCGATTGAACGGGTTGCCGAGTGTCAGAGGGCTGATGGGCTTTATGAGTGGGTCAGTGGTTTGTCACGGAATCCGGAATGCACTGATTGGGCAGAAACCACAGATCGATGTTTCAGATACCGATGGGGATTATGGATACATGCGGATCAGGAGATACGGGACGGGGTTTTGGAGGATGCACACCGGTCTCAATACACAATTCATCCTGTTCGGACTAAGATGTACCATGATTTGAGGCATTGTATGGGAGGCCCTGTAGATCACCTGCGTGTTGGGCGCGAGCGGGAAGATACGATGACGAGTAGGGCCTGAGATAGTTGTTGATCATACAGAGAAAATTCGACAAATTCGTCGAAGAAGGCTGCGAGCTTGCACGGGATAGACGAGAAAAAAAATACGCGGATAGGTATCGCGAGGGTCCGAGCTGTGACGAGGGCGATATGGTGTATACGAAGGTTTCTCTTTGGAAAGGACAACAGAGATTTGACATTAAGGGGAAATTGGCGCCGAGATACAGTGGGTCATACCGGATCGCACGGAGAGTAGGCACTATTGCATATCGTTTAGAGTTACCTGCCAAGTTAGCTGGGGTTCATCCGACATTTCACATTTCCATGTTGAGACTCGCTAGGTCGGGCCGGCACCGACGATTGAGTTGGGACAGGCAGAGATACTGCCTTACGTGACCTATGAGGAGAGACCGATAGAGATCGTTGACCGTCGAGTACAGATTCTCCGGAACAGGGAACTCGCGAAGGTCCTAGTTCGTTGGCAGCATCATAAGACGGAGGGACTCACCTGGGAGCTCGAGTCGACGATGAGGACGCGATACCCTCGACTATTATCTGGTGTGGGACTTTAGTTACAATAAAATTTCGGGACGAAATTTTATTTAGTTGGGAAGAACTGTAATGACCCATTTTAATAATGTATATTCAATTTACAGATACGGACGCCAGCTCGGATCTACGTGGACGCCACGGTAGGCTATGACACACGGGGACTTAGGTGTGGAAGTTTATGATGTGTTGGTTGCTTATTTGCGGTGTAATTTATTCAAATACATCGCATGTGTGTATGTTGCAAAATAATACGTGTGAGGTTGTGTGAACGATATTCGCCTCGATATACATGTCGACGCGGGTATCAGGTAGTCGACGGGACCGAATATTAGGTCGGGGAAATGAAAACACACAAATTGAATAAAAATTTGCCAAGTAAATAATATAGAATAGATATTGGGTGGCTAGCGACACGGCGGTACGCGTATATCACGGTTCGGACGCGAAACCGGGCGTCGAAATGCGAAAACACGGGCGAGTGTCTTAGGCGTGTCACATTTTGGTGTCAAGACACAAACTCATCAATACTTGTCCATATAAGTCAAACCCAAAAAACACTTGTCCATATAAGCCAAACCCAACAACGCTTGTCCATATAAGTTATTACATTTTCTCTCACCTCACCTACACATCGCTTCACACACACACACCCTATGCACACACACACACACCCGAGGGAGACCGAGAGGAAGAATAAGGAACATGGAGACGAGGAGGAGAAAAAGAAGCCAGGAAGGAGAGAAGAGAATGTGGAGACGTCACAGTCGAGGTGAGTCCTCGTTGATTGTTGTGATTTTGGTGGGTTTCGGTGGGGTGGCCGAGAGTGGGGTTCGGCCATGGAGAACGAACAGGGCCAAGGTGGAGATGGCAAGGGTGTCTCCCCTGCCATCGAGTCCGCCGGGGATGGGATGGAGAGCAACCCCAACCCAAACCACGGAGGAAAACAAAAAAAATGTTATGCTCCCGATCGAACCATTAGTTCGATCGGGGAAGATGGTGCACACGCGCGAGTGCACTCGTGTGCACCCCCCCTGCATGGGTCGGGCCCAGAACGGGCCAGGCTCGGCCCATGGGCCGAGCCTAGACTTGTTCTGGTCCAGGGCCGGGTCGGGTCCGACCCAAACAAATTTTTTTAAAAAAAAAAAGAGAAAAAGAGGACAAGAGAAGAAAAATGAAAGAAAAATTTGGAAAAATTCTAGAAAATAATTGGGAAAATTCTGAAAAATAATATTTCCATAAAATAAATAGAAATTTATGAATTTCTATGACAAATGAAATATTTGGATAATCCTGACGCGACTTTCGCGGGGTTTTTGCCTCGAAAAGCGTGAAATAGACAATTTGGCCTAAAATTTTAGAAATTGGTCCTAAATTGTCATACTAAATCGGAATTATTAATAAATGGTCATAGATGGACACGGGTGATCAATTGGCGACCAAGGACCCAGTGGACTTGGACTCGGGGATTGATTACGGGGTAGTGGAGCGCGTTGTGAGGTTTGTAAAACCCAATGGAAAAACTCTTGAATATTTATTTTGCTTTATAATTCCATTCAATTCCAGTATTTCATTGTGATTTTTCATATATCTATATCTTGTCGTTGTTTGCACAGTTGGTTGAGTTACTCCCACCGAATTTTTCGTTGTGTGTCTATGCATTCTAGACCATAGCATGTGTATCAGGAGTTCTCGGTGGATAACAACCCGAGCTATTGAACTGCTACATGTGTCGGTGCGTCGTAGGTCTATGCCGGCCACCGAGAGGGATCAGATGATAGCTAGTTGGGCGCGCCCGCTAGTGGGATCCTGGAAGGGAATCCCAAAGTATGGTTTAGTCTAACTGGAACAGGTACACACATTTGCACTTTATTGTTATCTATGCATCTGATGCCCTACTTACAGTTGTCTGTTTACATTCCGCATGTTTATTTAACAATATTTATTGACTTACACTTATTTATATGAATGCTCGGAGGAGTTCCTTGGGATTTTACTGACTGGACTCGTCATCCATTTTCTTATGTGATGATTGAGTGCAGATCCGAGTATAAGTAAAGGCAAGGGGATCTTAGGCGACTACCTCTGACTGCCTACCTTTGAGGATTACTTGTACGTGTGATTATTTTGATTTTTTTGGGAACTGGGGAGTGACGTGACATTGTACATAGATACTTTACATGGTACAGTCGTCTACCTTTATACATAATACTTTTCAGGGTTTTTCCACAGTGGGATTTGTTAAATTGATTAATATTATTTGCATTTAAGTACAACTTCCTCTGCATATGTCATTTATATGATGTACACACAAGTGGATGCGAATTTCGAGACAGGAAAAAGACGGGCAGGTGTCGTACACGTGTAGTAGGGCCGGCTGGCAAGGAGTACACGAAGACACGTCACCCCGGGGCGGCGAGGGCCGCCACAGGGGTGTATTCAATTGAGATTTTAATAGACTTTTTGTTACTTTTATAAGTGAATGACTTTTATGAAGTTTTAGATTTTGGTAGACTTTGATAAACTTTTATGTAGATTTCATTATGATGACTTTTATCGACATTTAAGATTTTTAGTGACTTTTGTGAACTTATTAAACATGATTTTGATGATACTAATAGATTATTGTGATTTTTAAAATGAAACAAATATTTTGCACTTTATTATAAAAAAATAAATAATTATATTTTTTTTCTTAAGAACTATTACTAATTTTTTAAAAAGTATTTTTGTATTTTAGTAAAAAAAATATATATAGACATATTAATGAATTACTCTCAAGGTAGTAGCATAACAAATAAGTAAATAAATATCAGCATAATAAATAAGTAAATAAATCATCTTTTAGTGGTAGAAAAGAATCAAGTAAGATCATTTGAAATATTATTATTTTTTTGAGAAAAGATCATTGGAAGTATTAGTGTAAAAATTTTGCACTTTATTTTTTGTTTGACTTAAGCAAAAAAAATTATATTTTTTCCTTAATAATGATAGTTTAAATTCTAAAAATGCACTTCTTGCATTTAAAAAAAATTATACAATTATTTTCTTCAAAATAATAATACTACACTTTTGAAATTATAATAATACACTAAATAAACGAAACTTCTTTGTCAAAAAAGAATATCAAAAATGTATAGTTATGCAAGAATGAAATTTTGTTAATAATGACATCAATCTATTTTCATCAACATAGATATTATAGTATAATGGGTGAGCAATGAAATCCAAGAGTTGTGGAGTGATTTGAGAAGTTGTTAAAAATAATTGATAAGAAAAAGAACTCTTGTGAACAATGAAGTCCTTATTGAAGAATGTAACCAAACAAAAATTAGAAGTCTCTAAAAGTTTATGGGTTGAGGTGAGGAGAAGTTAAAGACTTCTTTATGTGTATTTTTATACAAAAGTCTACAAAAGTCAAGATTTGTAACCAATTTACAAAAGTCACTAAAAAATTAAATACACCTTACTTTTATGAACTCGATAAAAGTTTAAATTGAATACCCCAAAACTTTTGTAGACTTTTTAAAAGTCTATAAAAGTCCACATTGAATACACATTACTTTTATAAACTCTCTAAAAGTTTTAAATGAATACACCTAAACTTTTTTAGTCATTAAAAGTAATCAAAAGTTTATTAAAATCTCAATTGAATACACCCTGTAAGTATACAAGTGTTGTCAAATTAAGAACGCTAAGTTTATAAGTGTCATTAATTTACGAATGCATAAACAAATAGTGTCTTTAAATTGGAGACGCATAAGAAATAAATGTCCTAAAATTAAAGACACATAAACAACAAACGTCATCACTTTAAGGACGTTTATAACAAAAATGTTTTAAATAAATATTATCAACATATACCTTATGTCATAAAAAAGAAGGTGACATCACTTTTGCCAACATAAGTGGCGACACTTTATGATGCATCGGTAAAAAATTTAGCGACACTAGTTAGTGTTGTCAAATGAGTAATTTTTTTTGAAAACTCGTTAAATGAGTAAATTGATGTCGCTAAACACACAATGTTTTATAGTGAGGTGGCTTAATAAAACACAAGATATTTGGGGAGTCTAGGCGTACATTAAAAAACACGCATCTAAATGCGATGCGCATCCCGATGAGCATTGCATGCCCATCAAGACGCAATACGTGAGGAGCATTGCATGCCCATCAATACGCAATTAGTTTGTGATGTAACTTAATTTTCCAAAAAGTTTTGTAAGATAAATAAGAGGAATGCGTTGTTGCATAACGCCAAACGCACATCCGGTTTCATATCCACCCTATGTTTCCTCGAGATGAAGCTACGCATCTCGAGGTTCATAACACGGGTAGGGGAGTGTTGTGCGTTCCGCTGTGTTCTCCAATTGTATCATTCACATAAATCAAAAACATAAATGTTATAGAGAGTTGATGATATTCTAATTCTAGTTCTAATTGAAGTGTTTTTTATGATAATTAGTTTGCAGGTTTGCTTAATGCGTTGCCCTCAAATTGCCAATTAGCCGACATATATTAGGGTTTAGGGTTTAGGTGATGATCACCATAAAAAAAACAAAAACAATCGTATTTTTTATTTCAAATTTATTTGGTGATGATCACCATAAATAAAAACAATCGTGTATTTTTTTTATCAAAGGGAGGCTATGCGCCTAAATGATTTATTAATTAAATCCTGCAAATTTCACGGATAGCTACACCCCTTACATCCTCCATTAAAAGGGAGGTTATTGTACTGTGAACAATATAAACATTGTGAACGCAACGAGGAAAGCTCCTCGCATAACTAGTTAACAATCTTGAACCTCCCAAGAGCTATCTATAAGATGCAAGACCGATGATAACAAACTCGCAAAACAATCATATTTTTTATCGAGTGCTCTATTTTTGTAAAGTCGGACGGGCTTTTTTTTTTTTTTTTTTTTTTTTTCGATGAGTTGGCAATGTAGACACGGTCGATTGTACCCTCTAAAAGTAGATGATGCCGTAGGTAGCATATATTTTTTTCTATTCCATGCCAACCACACATCCTTAATGCACATCCTCATTGGGGAATTTTTATTTTTTTTTTTCGTGTCCTACGTGACACAAAGCCTCCCCCAATCCACATTTCTATTAGAGATGGTCAAAGAGGACGGACAAAATCACAGGCTGCGAAGTATTGCGCCCACGTGTTTAATAATATTAATAATAAGAAGAAGAAGAACAACAACAACAACAACAACAACAACAACAACAACATCAATAATAATAATAATAATAATAATAATAATAATAATAATAATAATAATAATAATAATAATAATGGTGTAACAACAACATAGCCTCAACCCCAAATATTAGGGTAGGCTTCATGGATCAAACTCTTCTATTGTGTTCCATTAAGTACAATTGATGTCTTGCTTTCCAACTCATTTAAGTTTCTCATAATCAATGTGCCCCACGTTAGCTTCGACCTACCTCTGCCTCGTCGAGTTTTTTTACTTTCTATTGAGTCCGATTTTTCTAGCGGAGGCATTTGTAGTTTATCATTAGAGTTGTCTAAATATAAGTATCAAGATTAAGATATGCATGGAAATAAAAGTAAATCCACACAATATTCTATTTCTAACAATCTCCTCCTTTTACATTATTTTACACAACTCAAACCCCCCATACCAAAGGCACATCACAACACGGCGTTTGCATCATACTTTAGAACTCTGCAGCAGAGGATTCTGATTATACTTTGAGCAAAGTCTATTATGACACACTTATTAGTCTAGTTAAAGAGGCAAGCCTTAATCACACAATTGGAAAATATCGCTTTAACACCATGATCAACGATCATATTCTTTGTCCTATAATAAGAGCTAACAAAACTAATAAGCATACCACTTGAAATAATAAGATTCTTAATCTAGTTATGGCAAAAAAATTCTTAGATTGCACTGTAAGAAATAAGAACATGGCTAAAATATAATGAAACATTACTTCAAGAACATAAGTACAGTCAAAAATGAAATCAACATGCTTTCGGCTTTCATATAAAAGAAAAGGGAATCAATACAACACAGTTTGACTTTCGATTTTCAAATGTCATATGTGTTTGTATGTTGATGTGCCAAGCTTCCCACTGTTAGAGTGAACCATTGATTTTGAATTTAGTGTGCATCTCGAGGTATATCCTCTGTTGTAATAAGTAGTATGTGAGCTTTGTGTGTGTTGTGTGTTGTAATCCAACGGCTGAGATGTGTTTACATCAACTACCGAGATGTAATGTTTTATTTGATATAAATAAAATGTACAAAGCATTCGACGTCTTTGTCGAAGCTTTATTTTCCTCTCTCGTTGTTCTGGTTCGTCTTCCTCATTGAAGCTCTACTCGAGCTTCAACATGGTATCAGAGCTTTGAGCAGCTAGCGCTGTGGATCGAGAGAGAAAGGCAAGATCTCTCTGGTGTGTGGTGATAGAGCTCACTGTTGGGGAGATTTAAGTGAGTTTCGGGAAGCGAGAAGAAGACTATGCATTCTTGCTCTCTGTGCATGGATCTGGTGATGGAATAGCCATATCTGGGCAAGAACTTGCAAGATCTGGTGAAGAAGTTGTCAGATCTGAGGAATCTTGTGAAGAACAAGCTAGATCTAGTGTCGCAGTTACGAGATCTGGTTGTCAAACAACTGGATCTGGTGAAGAAGGAGTCAGATCTGAGGAATCTGGCGAAGAACGAGTCAGATCTAGTGTTGCAGTTACGAGATCTGGTTGTAAAACAACTAGATCTGGTGAAGAAATTGTGAGATCTGGTGTAAAACAAACAGATTTGGGAGAAAGTTCATGAGATCTTGTCGCTGGTGTGAATGACGAGCAGTGCAGAGTCATGGAACAAGGATCTCCATCTTCGGGTTTTGTATCGGGAGGTACCTCGGGTTTGAATTACGGTACTCCATTTGGTAGTTCTTTGAGTCAATTTGTTACTATAAAGCTTGATGGAACAAATTTTCTATTGTGGAAATCGATTGTTGTTAAAATATTCAAGGTTTTGATCTTGATGTTCATTTGTTCGGTCTCGGAAATACCATATAAATTCTTGATCGATGGATTACCAAATCCAGTACAAGATTTGGTTGATAGAGATCGATTTTTGTTGGGTTGGTTGATAAATGCGATGATGCACGATCTTGCAATGCGATTATTGGGAATACACCGAAACAAACAACAAATGAGTTGTGGAGAGAAATCGAAATATATTATGGCTCTAATAATAGAGTTCATGTTCGATCTCTCAAAAAGCACTTCATACAACTCGTAAGGGTGCTATGAAAATGAGAGAGTATTTGTCTAAGATGAAATGTATTTACGATAATCATTATTGCGGGATCAGTGGTGAGCACGAGATGATTTGATTTCTAGTGTGTTGATTGGTTTAGACAGGGGAATATCTACCTATTACTACCTTCTTGCAAGGAAGGTGTGATTTACAATGGCAAGAACTATACTACTGCAATGATAGGGTTTGAAGAAACCCTGGATCGGTATAATGTGATTTCGGATGTAAATGCTTTAGTGTTACGGATTCTCCATCTGCTAATCTTCTTTGAAATTAAAAATAGTAGCACTAAGTTGAATGTTCGAATTGGAATTCCAATGGAAATAGAGCGAATGGTGGTTCCGAGAGGTCGTGAATGCTTGGAAGGTTTCGAGCGAGAGGAGGTTTCAAGTCATCAAGCGACAACAAAACCCACATGTCAAATTTGTGGGAAGTTTGGACATTCAGCAGCTGTATGTTACTATAGGGCAGACATGAAGTACATGGGCTCTCAAACAGGGAGTTCTCCTCTGCCACAGATGAGGCCTTTCACTCCTCAATCTCATACACCTTCGTCTTTCTTTACTGCATCAGAAGCTAGTCATGATGGATCGTGGTACATGGACAGTGGTGCTACATCTCATGTTACTGGGGATTCTTCTCAGATGTTTAACACCTCCACATACTCAGGTAATCAATCTTTAATGGTTGGTAATGGTCAGTTGCTGAAAATTACTGGTACTGAGTCTGCTTGCATTCCATCTGTTGGCTCTACATATTTCATAACACTTTGTGTGTACCTAGCATCAAAAAGAATTTGTTGAGTGTCTCCCAGTTAACCAGAGACAACAATGTGTTGATTGAGTTTCATCCTCATGTATGTTTCGTGAAGGACCTTCAAACCAATGAGATTCTTCTTCACGGAACAGTACAAAATGGTATATATCGCATCTCGGGTCCACCTGCACAGTTACCTTCTTCACATGCTGCTTTATTTGTGTCAAATAAGAGTATGTCTTCTCTGTGGCATTCCAGACTTGGACATCCTGCCCAAACGACACTTCAACAGGTTATGCATCACAAACTTCATATTCCATTCAGTTCAACACTTGATCCCTATCAGTCTTGTCCACTGGGCAAGAGTCATGCATTACCATTTCATTCATCCAGTAGAATGTCGAATAATGTTTTGGATTTGATTCATACTGATTTGTGGGGTCCTGCACCAATTACTTCTCCGAGTGGTTTCAACTATTACATACACTTTATTGATGATTCTACTCGATTTACATGGTTATATCCTTTGAAATTGAAATCAGATGCTTTGAATGCTTTTCTGCATTTTAAGAATATAGTGGAGAATCAGTTTAAGTCTACTATCAAGAAAGTTCAATCTGACTGGGTGGTGAGTATATATCTTTTAAATCTGTACTTGATGAATGTGGAATTATTTTTCAGCATTCGTGTCCTCATACACATGCACAGAATGGTAGAGCTGAACGTAAGCATAGACACATAGTTGAAATGAGTCTTACATTGCTTGCTCATAGTAAAGTACCTCTAAAATACTGGTGGGATGCTTGTTCTACTGCTGCATTTCTGATTAATCGTCTTCCTACTAAAGTACTGCATGGTATGTCGCCTTTTGAGAAATTATTTCATGAATCACCTGATTACACACTACTTCGAGTTTTTGGATGTGCATCCTTTCCATATTTGCGTCCTTATAATGCTCATAAGTACCAGTTTAGATCTGAAAAGTGCATATTTCTGGGGTATAGCAGTCAGCATAAGGGCTACAAGTGTTTGAGTCCATCTGGGAAGATTTACATCACTAGAAATGTTGTGTTTCATGAGAATGAATTTCCTTATCATTCTTTATTTGCTGATAAGTTTCCTACAACAACATCTACCTCACCCGAGTTGCCTACCAGTTTTCCTTTGTTGGTTCCACATCAGCCCTTGCTTCTATCAGGATCTTCATCTTCTTCATCCGATTTGAATGGTGTACCTGCTTCAGTTGAGGTTACACCTCCTGTTGCTGTGGATTCAAGGACTGGTGTGGATCCTCAAAACATACATCCAATGATTACTCGTGCCAAGGATGGAATCAGTTTAAGAAAAGTGTTTTTGTCTACTACATCCACTCGTGAACATGATATTCCTGCATCTGTTGCTGCTGCTCTTCAGATTCCTCATTGGAAGGCAGCAATGGATCAGGAGTATCATGCTCTCATGAAGAATGGTACTTGGTCTCTTGTTCCATCTGCTCCTAGTCAAAATGTTGTTGGCAATAAGTGGATTTTTTCTGTTAAGAGGAATTCTGATGGGTCTATAAATCGATACAAGGCTAGATTAGTGGCCAAAGGGTTTAAACAAGTACCCGGTATTGATTTTGATGAGACATATAGTCCTGTTGTTAAGGCTTCTACTATTCGAGTCATTTTGTCTTTGGCTGTTCATTTTGGTTGGTCTTTGAGACAGATTGATATAAATAATGCCTTTTTAAATGGTCAGTTAGTTGAGGAGGTTTACACAAATCAACCTATGGGGTTTGTGGATCCTTCTCAACCTAATGTTGTGTGTCGCTTGCATAAAGCTTCGTATGGTCTTCGTCAAGCTCCTCGTGCATGGTTTGATCAGTTGAAATCCACTTTGTTGTCTTGGGGCTTCCATAATTCCAAAGCTGACAGCTCTTTGTTCATCTATCATCATGAGCAAGTTGTGTTGTATGTGCTGGTTTATGTGGATGACATTATAATTACTGGCTCTAATCAATCTTCCATTCAATCTTTCATTAATAAGTTGAATGGTAAGTTTGCCTTAAAGGATATTGGAGATTTGAATTTGTTTTTGGGAATGGAAGTTCATAGGACTGCCAAAAGACTATACTTAACTCAAACAGCTTATATTCATCAGCTTTTACAAAAGGGAGGTATGTCTCATGCAAAGCCCATTGCTACTCCCTTTCTGTTGGTAAGTTGCTGTACAAGGATGGCAGTGCTTCTTTTCATGATAAAACTCTTTATAGGAGTTTGCTTGGTGGTCTCCAATATCTTGTTAATACTTAGGCCGGACATTGCTTATATTGTGAATACTTTAAGTCAATTCCAGCGATCTCTACGGTGTTGCATTGGCAAGCTCTTAAGAGAGTTTTGCGCTATTTCAAAATGCTGCGATTTGGGTTTGTGGTTTAAATCGAGTTCGATCTATTTCTCACTTGGGTATTTTGATGTTGATTGGGTTTGCCTCGGTGGATGATAGGAAATATGTGGCGAGGTTATCTTTGTATTTTTTGGCTCTAATTTGATCTCTTGGCGATCTAAGCAAACAAAGACAGTGGTTGCTCGTTCTAGTACGAAATCAGAATATCGTGCTCTTGCGCAGGTAACTGCTGAATTAAGTTGGATTCAGTCCTTATTTTCAGAATTGAAACTTTCTCTTGGTACTCGTCCTACTGTTTGGTGTGATAATATGAGTGCTGCTGCATTAGCCAAGAATCCAGTTTATCACTCTCGCACTAAACATATTGAGTTAGACATTCATTATGTCCGAGATAAAGTGTTGGGCGGTTTTCTTCATATTCATCATGTTCCTTCAGTTGATAATGTTGCTGATATTTTTACTAAATCATTTACTGTCTCTCGGTTTTTGTATTTAAGGGACAAACTAAGTCTCATTTCTCTTCCCCTTAGTTTGAGGGGGGATGTTAAGTGAACCATTGATTTTGAATTTAGTGTGCATCTCGAGGTATATCCTCTGTTGTAATAAGTAGTATGTGAGCTTTGTGTGTGCGTTGTGTGTTGTAATCCAACGGCTGAGATGTGTTTACATCAACGGCTGAGATGTAATGTTTTCTTTGATATAAATAAAATGTACAAAGCATTCGACGAGTCTGTCGAAGCTTTGTTTTCCTCTCTCGCTGTTCTGGTTCGTCTTCCTCATTGAAGCTCTACTCGAGCTTCAACACCCACCAATTATAAATCTCATCCTTCCATTAGATATTCAAATGAATTGATGAGAATTAAAAAAAAAAACCCATCTTATTTAATCTATCATTGATTTTTAAATCTCATCCCAAGCTAAGAAAATTAAGAATGAAAAACCCATGAACAAACAAGATACATAAAAATAAATAAATAAATTAGAGCACAACCAAACCATAACACATTTTTTCATCAGACATTTAATCTATCTCTAGATGTGCATATAATTTCCTGATTAGGCAAAATGAGTTTGAAACACACAAAAGGAGTTCTTAAAATAGTTAACTTTGGAACTCTTAAAGGCTTTCAATCAAACATTGGATGGGCATATTCAATTTATCATTTTTGATCATCCATAACACATGAGTTTGATCATGTAACTTACCCATATACAGCTAGCAAATCCAAAAATGGCAAATTTTTTGATAGACCAAAGTGCCTCACATATCATCAAAACCGATCAAAACCATACCCATTGAAAAAGAGATGGAAAAGTAGAGAATAGATGAACAAAAAGTCTCTGCTTGCTTTTTCTTGTCAAGGGTTTTGAGGGTTTATCAACTATATTCAATTGGAATCTAGGTTTTACTGGAAAAGATAGGGTTTATCTGCTTGCTCTGCTTAGAATACTGGTATGTTGAGCTTAATGGGTGTTCTTGTTATTTATGTTTTTTATTTATTTCAATGGGGCCCAACCATGCTTTGGCTCTTTGGTTATGGAAGATAGGGTTTTTTTGTTTTTATGTTTTTGTAAGGAAAGAACTGAAAGAAAGTGCATTATACATAACTTGTGTGAAGGCCTGAGCCCACCCCCATGGCCGCAGCCACCCAGGCTCGCCCAGGACATCCAAGGCAGTGTGTGTCAATTCCACCCACACCATCGTGTCCCCCCCACGTGCCATGTCGCAGCCCGCACGTGAGGCACAATCTTTCGCCTCCCACAACTCGAACCCGCGTCCTGGAGGCTTAAGACCACGAATTTTACGAGTTGTGTACCACTGAGCCGGAGAGAGGGGGAAACCCCATCGCTGCCCACCAACAAACCAGGGGTTGTTGGCCCCTTGTTTGGAAACCAAGGGTCAACGCCCCTGGACCGGTCATCATCAGTTGATCGGTCAACTCGAAAAAATATAAAATAAAGATAAAAATAAATAAAATAAAATAAAAATATAAAAAACTAAAAGCAAAATATTTGCTTTCAAACGGGGCACTATCACGTCTCCGAGGGAGACCGATCGGGTTCCACCCCTCGACCCTCGCATTAGGTGACAGGGACCCAAAGACCAATAAATGAAAGATTTAATTAATTTAAATTAAAGCATTTATTGATGGGATGTATTATGGTTGTATAGTGTCGCGCGAAGGTTCACATTGGGCCTCGAGCGTACCAGGAGATTTTATAGGCGTCGCTGCGAGTCGATGTAAGTGGGGAGCTTCGCTCACCCATTAAGTATGGCTTGCTATTAGATATTTAAATATCATGCTTTGAATGAAAGACTTGTGTTAAGGGTTGCATCGAGGTATTGGTTTGAATCTCCAAATCTATGGAATGTGAATGCATTTGTTTCTCCATTTATGTCATATTTTGCCCCACGATGTTTGTGGAGTTCCCACCGAGGGCCTAACTAGCAAGTTATCATATTTAAATGCCTTAGGATGTTTGTGATGACACCGAGGGCTTACTAGTTAATTCCCCAGGATGTTTGTGGAATTCGCCACCGAGGGTTTTTACTTGCCTAATTGTATGCATAAATGTGTTACATAAGTGTAAGAGTTGGAGTTCCTACTCATGTAACTTGGTAATAGCGGGACATGTATAGGTGGCGGCTTTGGATGAACTCACTTTGTTGTGATGCTACTAGTTGGAGGACATAACGGCCATTGCGTCCAACAATGGTTTGCATCAAATGAAGCGTGAGGGATTCGGTCACCGGATTCCTACCAATACCTAGCATGCATTGAATGAACCAATGGCTTATAATTATTATTATTATCTTTTATGGTATATCTCTTGTGGACCCCTTGCATTAATGATTTGAATTCCGTTATGCTTTAAATGATTTTTGAAACTAATTTTAGAAGTTATGAATGCATGACTCTTTCCTTGTTTATGAAGATGAACAATGCTCCCATGTTCGTACATGTTTTTATATCTTATCTACATGCTTGAATTTGAGTTTGATCAATACCTACGTGCTTTCTACTTAACGTCTGAGATTTAGTTTTCAACTTCATGTTAGATTTTGCATGATTAGTAGGTAGTACTTACGTATTTAATGTTTGAGCGAAGTTTTCCTCTTATTGAGCTCTGTTGTCCATTTTATCTCACCCACTTACTCTCCAAGTGCGTCCACATTCGCTTTAGCTCGTGACAAGGGAAAGACACTCGCTTGAAGTCTTTTCTTACTTTGTGAGACGTTGCACGTTCCTATTATTTATTTATTTGATTTTGAGAACAATAAACTTGGGTTGTAACTTAAAGTAAGTTATTTGGGTAGTTTGAAACCCTCCTTATTCATTTTGGACTATTTGGAAGCTTTATGATAGTATTAGAAGCTATTTGAAATGATTGAACCTACTTAGACAGTTGAACTGTTATCATGCTGACTTTATAATATATGGAATCCTAGTTTTGATTTTTACTTCCGCATTTATTATCCCATAAGGTTAGTGTGTGATTCCGCAGGTTGAAATAGGCGTGCCAGACTGTTATTTGGGCTTGATTCATGTAACGGTCTTGAGTAATGGTTTGGGCCAAGCAACCCGACCCTAGTTTAGGTGAGGGTCGTCACATGATATGTAATGTGACCAAAACTATAACTCCTGATTTTGAGAATAGGTTTATAGGAGATGAGTTCCCTTCTTGGCCTATATATAACTCATGCTCAATTCGATAGGTTGCGTAAATTACATACACGCTAGAGGTCACTACAAAAAAACAGCAGATCAGAAACGGAAATTTCCGTCTCTGATTTGCATAAATTCCGTCTCTAATTGAAATCTGCAACGGAACAGAGACGGAATAAATTCCGTCTCTAAAATCGTCGACGCTGATTCAATCAGAAACGGAAATGTGATTCTGTTTCTGATTTAGAGACGGATTAGAGACGGAATAAATTCCGTTTCTGATTAGAGACGGAATAAATTACTTTTCTGATCAGAGACGGAATAAATTTCGTTTCTGATTAGAGACGGATTAGAGACGGCAATTAGAAACGGAACAGAGACGGAATAGAAATGGAAATTTTTCAAAATGGTACAATTGTAATTGCATTCCGTCTCTGATCCGTCTCTGATTAGCAACGGATCAGAGACGGAATGCATTATTTCCGTCTCTGATCCGTTGCTAATCAGAAACGGATCAGAGACGGAATTTTTGCATTCCGTCTCTGATCCGTCTCTGATTAGACACGGATCAGAGACGGAATATAAGAATTCCATCTCTGATCCGTTGCTGATTCATGCATCTATTCCTCGAAAATTAGAGACGGAATAGCAACGGAATCTCTGAATTTCGTTGCTAATCCGTCTCTAATTTTCCTTTTTGTTTAGTTTTCAAACATAAACTCAATCCAATTGGTTCTCCAACCTATAACTTGAAAATACAACCATAGGACCTACTCCATCGCCTGCACCCCCTCCAACAACTCCTTGGGGGTGCTAACATCCCCCAAAAAAGCAAAATTTGACATTCATACATCGACAATATATATCAACAAATATTCAAATGAGAGAGAAAAAATATAAAATTCAAAATTTGAAAAAGATTTATATATCCACGAAAAATTGTCGAGTATAATAAATGCTCCAAATTTCTAAGTATTCACAAAAACCACCAATCATATTGTTCAACAACCACAAAAAAAACTTACAATCCTCTAAATATGCACAAAAAAATTATCAATCTAAAAGTCATGTAAACAACTATAAAAGTTACATGATATGCTTTAAATTCCTCATCTCTCACTTGAAAATCAAATTATGGCGGGTATTGTCACGGGGATATGTGCAATCAATGGCACTAACTCCCACTCGATCGAAGAACCGTCACCTACTTGATAGGGCCACGCTCTGCAAATATTGCAAAATAGATCAAACTCATGATAAAAAAGCAGCGCAAAAAAACTATCTCCATTTACGGTGCAAAAGAAAACAAGATATTTTACTATAATTTCCGACGGTACATGGCTACTTGTGTGTCCAACTAACACAATTTATTAGAAGGGGGAATCGAGAACCTACCTAACTACATGAACAAAAAGCTTTGCTAAAGCATAATTACGAAAACGTTTTAAGTGCTAAAGCACGACAACATGCCAATAAAAAGGAAAATTCGAATCATTTCATTAAAAATGTCTAATGATCACAAAACTACATAAGGTGAAAACAAAGGGAATACAAAAAGTACAAAGATCCACAATATTGAGCAAAAATTAGAAGAGAACATAATACGTTGAGAATTTACAAAGTATTATAGAGCAAATAATGAAAACAAAGCACTTGTGTCATAGGTCTAGCAAAAATTAGAAGAGAACATAATAAGTCAAATAAGGCCACAATAGAAGAATAAAGAACATGCACTTACAGAGGAAAGTAATAGAGCTGAAACATTAAAAAACGTGAATTGGAAGCTTTGTGTAAAAATTAACAAAATATAAATAAGGATTTGTAAGGACACGATGAAGCTAAGCTAATGATTTAAATTACAAGCCTATAAGTAGAGAATTGATAAATGAGCAAAAAATGTAGAGTTAAAAACCATCACAAATTAGCATTGCAACGAATTCATCGAATCTTTGGCTTTGTGTATGATAATATAAAGATATGTAAAGCGAAAAATGTTGGCATAAACCAAGTAAAGAAAATCCATGCGGTTCATGCGAAAGAGGCAATGGTTTTATTAAGTAAATGGAAAAAAACTTGTACACGATGCGCATTCAATCCAAAAAAAATCATGCGAGAAAGAAAGAAGGAAAGTTATGATAAAATTAATGGCCGACCTTGTATAAGTACTTCTTTCGAAGTTTAATAAATTTGTGCTTATGCATCTTCTTACATTGATCTTCAATATCTTATCATTGAACATCTACAACATTTGAAGAAAAGTGAGAAACCAATCTTTCCAATTAAACCAAAAAATTGCTACCAATAGAAAGTGATGTATAATGCGCGTTTGCACTAATTGTCGGAAAAAAATACATTGCACTTAGAACTATCAATAAGAACAACTATACAACATGAAGAAAAAGAAAGATATGTAAATGTGATAAAATTATACAAGGTTTTCGACCACTTCCATATGTTTGCTAATTTTTAAATCAAACCTGTATGGTAAATGAGTCCACCATATTCCAATTGGTAAGGACATAACTTTGAACCACCCCATTTAAGCCTGGTTCACCAAAGTAATGTCTTGAATGTTAAAGTTTTTTTGGCACCTCAGGCTAGTTGACAATTGCTAGTCTTGATTACAACAATACGGGAAGCTAGTAGTAATCGGTTTCTTTATTTTTATTTCAATTATCGGCAGTAGTTGTGATTTGCTACTTATAAACATTTCGGTTTGTCATCCAAGTCAATGTGACTTTCTTTGAGAAAACCAAATCAATAAAATATACATAGACATGTGCATCAACTATGAATTAATCACAAACCGTCAAAGCAAGGTAGAAATCATAAGGGTCAATTAATTTCCAATCGAACTTATATTGAGATAACTTTACTTCTAAAGTGCAATATTCAATAATGTTGGATTGTGGGCGGAAATGAATGAGATACATTTTCTCTAACCACAAGTGAAATCAAATGGAGAGCCTTGCAAACCTAATTTTTAATGCCAAGGATGACCAAGAAGGACAACGAGTGTGATGGTCTACATAGTGTATGTTGAAGTTACTTGGATAAGAAACTAGATTTTGGTTCCTAAGGTGGCTACTTTAAGCATTGAACTTGGTCGGTTCAAAGTGTTCACTAATGCGAGCTAATAAATAAGTCTTGAGTTTGGTGATCAACACTTTTGCACATCAAGAAATACACTACTATGCAGGTGGCTCTTGATTATCCTCAATTTCAAAGCCTACCTGACACCAATTAGACTTACGTGATTCTTGTGTGGTGTGAGTCAGTTTGCTACACATTTCAAACCGGTTTGGGATAGAACTATTGGGCATTAATGGACGTGCTAGACAACATATCGGCCAATATGTTGGTTTAGCAATCACATTAATGGCGTCGGTGGGTAACCGACCTTAGTTTTATAAATAAATGAAGATCACAGTGTAATAGTCCATGATAACTTGCTTTGCATCCGTTTATGTATTGAATTTATATGCTTTTCCATATTCTTGTTAGTTACTGTTGAGGCATATTGTCACTGCATGATATTTGTGATTACTATATGGAATGTTGATGATTAGTGTGAATCTTTACTTACTGAGCAAGTTGGAGCGCTCGCCCAAATTCAATATTTCAGGTTCGCAACCAAGCGCTTCAACTAAGGGAAATGAGAAGATTTAGGAGTATCGTATCTTCTCTACGATGTAATGAGCTTTCTTATATATAAACACCGTTTGATATATTTTGTTGTATATACACATGGTTGGGATGATTTATATAAGGTTTCGGGTTTTGATAAACTCTATATTTCCCTATATTGGTATATATCGAAAAAGTTTTTAATTTTTCACTGCGTATTATTATTATTTGTTATTTCGATATAAATATACAGGTTGAGTTTATCGTACTGACAAGAGAGGATGCTGGCTCTAATTAAGTCTAGCTGAGTTAGTGGGGCTTAATTAGGGTTTCAGGCCGAGTATCGCCCTAATCGGGATAAGGGATGTTACATTGCCTCTCGCTCCTAACCGCATCAGATTTCAGAATAATTACAAAAAGCCACATTTGACAGATGTATCCTGAGCCCAAGTTAGAGCCTCCTCTCTAGACTTTGGTGGCAATATCGGTTTGAATGTCTCCGTAAAGTCCGAGAAGGCCTCCCCTAAAGAAGCAAGAGAAGAACAAATTAAAGCAGAATCAATGTCGAAAATTCAATTTTCTTTTCAAAATGATAGTTGGCGATCGAAACAAGCCGATAGTTAAAATAACATTATCGGTCAAAATAGACCGATAAGTAACAAATTATAGTGGTAAAAATAGGCTGATATGTATCAAAGTGGAGCGATCAAAACAAATCGTCAGCCCTTTTCCTCTATCTATCCCGTGTGACTGCACACCACATGATTCATGACCGTGAACACCAACTTATAAAAAACGACGAAAAATGCACAAAACATAACAAAACTTACATCTTCTTGCTGGATTTCAATTCTTTCAACAGACTCTTGAGACATTGTGGCAGCTACGATTCAAAACTCACCACAAAAAAGAAGCCTTAAAAAACAAAAATAAAACACCCAAAACTTAATAGAAAAACCACCAAACAACAAAAAAAACCGCCAAAACAATGGTAAACGAATTAATAACGAACTTACCGAGTCAGTTTTCACAAGGTTTGCGGAGTTAGGTTGGTCGGAGGTCACTGTTGGAGGCTACTTATTGGTATTCTTCCCGCTCATCACTGTTGGTTCAAACAATTTCGCGAAAAAATCGTGGGGTATGGGGAGTTAAATGCTATTTATATTCAGGGGCATCAAAGTAATTTCACAAGGAAGTTAAAAAAATTCAAAACTGGGGTAAAAAAAGAAAAAGTGGGGTCTGATTAGCCATGGCAAAAAAATATAGGGTCGTATATTTTTTTAGAGCGATCCCAATTTTTGCTTAGATGACCCCATTTTTGAATTTCTACTTTTTCATATTCCACTTTTTACTTAGTGTACCCCACTTATTTTCTCAAAATTCCAAAAATACTCTTGCCTACCTTATTACGCTCACCCTTACCATCGCTGCGGATGTCGGACACACAAAGTCGACACCTCTTCGAGGTGTCGGACACACAAGATCGACACCTCTTTAGACGTCTCTGTCGACTCTGACTGAGACTACAAAAAAAAATACTAGGTCTCAATGAGTGACGGATGGATCCAACCGAGACCTCTTTATAGGTGTATGCCCAGTGTGTTCAACACTTCTTCGAAATGTCACCTCTGTGTGCCCGACACCCGCGGAGCAACAAGAATGAACAAAAAATTCCAAAACTCCTAAAAAATACATGAAAATGACAAAAATTAGTGAGTTTTACACGGAATTGCTTAATATTTTCGATTCTATCGAAACTTTGCACCTAAAATGCAAGATTCAACTCCTAAGTCGAAACCATAAACCCAACAACAATCTCACAAACAATATCGACTTAAAAAATAGAAAAACATCGAAATCGACACTAAAAGAAATGAGGAATGCACCAATAGCGTCGATCGATGTGGTTTTGCTACGGATTTCGTCGAATTTGGGCTGGAGGTGAGTGTGCAATTCAAGAGAGGGTGACTGGGGTTCATGTGAGTGAGGTGAGTGGAGTATGAATGATTAAAAATTTTTTTATACGAAGGGTAGTTGGATCATTTCACTAAAATGCGGTCATCTAAGTAAAAATTGGGGTCCGCTCCTTTGTTTTTCCTTATGCTAGAAAGATAGGCTTATTGATTGACTCATAATAATAGATTTGTATGGGCTGCCGCACTGGACCCTCACAATCCTTATCCGATTCCCTCGACCACATGAAACTCATGGCGACATCTCCACCACTCTCCACAAGGCAATTAATCAAAACCTCATCAAACACAATCAACGGACCAGATCAATCACAACACCCAACCAACTCAACATACCACATCATCCCTCTCGCGTCATTTCCAACCAGACAAAACTCTAACATACGCCTGACACCGATACAAGACTCTTCTCATAATATAAGCTAAAGCAATCGCTTCACTCGCCATTCTCAACAACAACAACAACAACGACGACGAAGACGACTACGACGAGGATTCTTCACGACGAAGAACCTAGCGAGCGAGAGATCAAGAGAGATTGAAAGATATACAAGGATTGAGAGATTGTTCAATGGGACAAACCGGTGAAACATCTTTGATTAGTGGAAGCGTGGCGTGGTTGGATCTGGCCTCGTTGAAGGGTTTCTGCAGTGGATTCATCGTCGTCGATCTCCCTCTTCAGCTCCTCGTGATGATCGGAAACCAATCCCAAATAATCAATCAAGAGCAGTAGCCATTGTTGTCGATCGTCCTCTGCGATCGATCCAAGTCTCCAAACGACTGATTGTTAGATCTGCGATTGCTGTTGTTGTTGTTGTTGTTGTTGTTGATTCCCATAAGAAGGTCGGTGTCGGTGATTTTTTTGTCTTTTTAGGGTTTTAATTTGTTTGCTTGTTTGTTAGTTATGTATGGATAACGTTGGAATTCGAGATGTCGATTAGGGTTTCTTGGAGTTTGAATTGCGTCTTTATTGCCTAATTAGGGTTAGGGTTAGGGTTTGATTACGTGTTTGTTGGAGTTATCATTAATTGCTGATGTTTTGTGATAAAGTTCCGATTTTGATGGGCTTTCTATCATCAATTCGTCCAATCTTGGCTTTTTTTTTTTTTGGCTTTCATTGGTTGGTGGTGAAGAGAGAGGGCTTTCTTTCTGGGTGCAATGTGTTGCATTCAATCATAAAGGTTGGAATTGTTACAGCGTCCACTGCACTAAATCGAACGCAATAAAAGAGTTTGATCTGTGTAGCGGACCCCAACTAATTTAGATACGACACCCTTGACTTGACTCCAGCACGGAGTCGAACCCCCGGACTTATGTCTTGAGTTTGTGAATAAAGATTGGTTCTTTGCCCATTAAGCTGTTCTTGATTTATCTTGATTCTTGACATCATTCAAAAGTATAGCTGTTCTGCTTTAATTTATTGAATTCGACCTACCAAGTGATAGCTCATTATCCTATGATCGGATATGCTATCACCTATAGAGGTTGAGGCTTTCTAAATATACTGAATTTGTTATAAAAACATACTGAATTTGTTGCAAGTTATTTGTGTTTTTATAAGTGATCTTTTTGGTCGTTAAGTTGAGGCTTCCTCATCCTACTTCCGAAATTTTATATGCCATCAATTTACTTCCAATTTCTGAACTTGATCTTTTTACTCATTCTTTGGTAATTTACACAATTTATGCGATCACTATATGATGAATTATTTGGTTTATTATTCAGAAAATGCTTGACTCTGACTTTTTCACCGAGTATGGAGAAGCAAGCCAGTATCAAATACAGGAGGTCATTGGGAAAGGTAGCTATGGGGTTGTTGGGTCAGCAGTGGACATTCATACTGGAGAGAAGGTGGCAATCAAGAAGATCAGTGGTGTCTTCGAACATGTTTCTGATGCTACTCGTATTCTTAGGGAGATCAAGCTTCTTCGGCTTTTGCGCCATCCCGATATTGTAGAAATTAAGCACATAATGCTTCCTCCTTGTAGGAGAGAATTCAAAGATATCTATGTTGTATTTGAGTTGATGGAATCTGACCTTGATGAAGTGATTAAGGCAAATGATGACCTTACTCCTCAACATTATCAGTTTTTCTTGTATCAGCTACTTCGAGCTCTAAAATTCATACATACAGGTTAGATTTTCCTTTTTTGATCTTACCTATTTTTTATTTTTTTAATTATTTATTTGTGGTACTTGACGCTTTTCTTAATTACCTGCAGCTAATGTGTTCCATAGAGATTTGAAGCCCAAAAATATTCTTGCCAACTCTGATTGCAAGTTGAAGATTTGTGATTTCGGTCTTGCTCGTGCATCCTTTAACGATACCCCATCAGCTGTATTCTGGACGGTATGTAGCTCATTTGTAAAGTAGTTTTAAAATGTGCTTTTTTGTGTCTTTGGGAATTGATTATCTCATTGGTTATTTCTTAAGGATTATGTGGCAACAAGGTGGTACCGTGCTCCTGAGCTCTGCGGTTCTTTTTTCTCCAAAGTACGTAATATAATCTTCTACTATTCATTATGAATTTACATGACTTACGACACCATGACTAGATTAAAAAAAAATCTTCTTATTTCTCAGTTGTTTATTTTGTTCTTGCATCTGTGATTGGGGAAGGTGCTTCTTTGTGGAGTTAATAGTATGCTATAATTATGAATGAAAGCGTAACTGTGAAGATGTTGCTGGGGTCGTACAAATGATTATTTGCGAAGAGATTATATTATAGTTTAAGCATTAGCACTAATTTGGGTGATGTATTTATGCATTTGCATTAAACATGCATATTGAATTGATTTATGTGTTTAAAGCATGTTTATTGACTAAGTCGTGGTGGGGCAATGTGCATTTTAGATGGTGCAATAATTGCAATTATTTTGGCTGTAAGCAAAGGCCAAAGCATTGTTGTACTAAATAACATGTGGAACATTAAGTCCTTTTTATAGCTCTTATGTTGTTTGTTTTCTTGAGTTTTAGCCAAAAACTTAGACCTACTTTAACTTCTTTTTCAATCGTTTGAACAATCGATGATTTAGTTATATGGACGGGTAATAGATTACATTGTCAAATAAGGGGATATCGCTTCAATGCTGATATTTTTTTGTTGAATCCAAAAACATGGTTGCAAATAAGGGGAACATCACTACAAGGTCGTTATTTTTTTTGTCGAATCCGAAAAAATGGTTGCAAATATCAAACAACAAAAGATACTCGCCCATGCACTGTGTATTTATGTACACTCTTGTTGCACATTTCAAGCAAGTTAATTCCTTTTTCTGATTTAGTAGCAATAAGGTACATCTCACCTATTACACCCACACATAGATAGGACCTCCAAGATAAAAGTTAAATTATTTTTATTGGGTCGTTGCCGCCAAACCATGTCTTAGTCCTTCAGTGTGCGGAGAGATTGGCTCAATATATTCCATTTTTAGCATGTCAAAAATAATACAATGTCGTAACATTTTTTTTTTAAAATAAAATACTTATTGTAACAATTAAGCATTGAAAACTCCTTGTAATGATACTTGCTCTCAGCTTTAGTTCATTGTCTTAAAAACTAGAGCTAAAACCAAAATGGTTTGTTGAAATTGAAACATGTTATAAACTTTAGGTAACCTAATCATAAAGTACAATAAGTCAGCAAGCAACAAGAAGGCAATATCGTAGAGAAAGACCATAGAGAAAGCAATAACACTAGCGAGTGACTCACCAAAGTCACAAATCTTCAATTTGCAATCAGAGTTGTCAGGGATGTGTTTGGAGCCTTTGGGCTTCAAATCTCTATGGAACACATTTGCTACAGGTAATTAAGAATAACTAGAGAAAGAACACCATAGAGAAAGCAATAACACTAGCGAGTGACTCGCCAAAGTCACAAATCTTCAATTTGCAATCATAATTGGCGGGGTGTATTTAGGCTTCAAATCTCTATGGAACACATTTGTTACAGGTAATTAAGAATAACTAGACGAGGACCACTTATAATAATTAAATTTTTTAGGTAAGATCGAATGAGAAATTCTAACCTGTATGTGTGAGTTTTAGAGCTTGAAGTAGCTGATACAAGAAAAGCTAGTAGGGTTGCCATTTGCCTTGATCACTTGGTGAAGGTAAGATTACACGTGTGTGTCTATATATATACACACATACATAGTGAAACAAATGTACGATGAATCTTGTGTGTTGAACGACAACCTACAAAGAAGAATCGATTTAGGGTTTGCTTCGAAGATAATGAACGACGACCCACAAATAGAGAGCAAATATCGATATAGGGTTTGTTGTGGAGGAAATCAACGATCACCCAAGATAATGGAGCATATATATAACTCGTCTTTGCAAAAGACATGCTACTCGCGACACTTAGGTAGATCGGCGAGCAAATCGGGCAGATGATCAAATGGTCTCTAGATGACCACAAAGACATGTAAATAGGCAAGGGACAACAAGCGAAGATTGAATATAACTTAATTAAATAATTATACAAGAATCATTTATGATTAAATAAATGTTATATTTAGATAGGTAGAGGCAAGAGTGTTTGGGTAAGGCAGATGGTACGGCGACAGCGCAAGGCAAGTTGATTTGATGGACACCAACAAAGAGCAAGTTATGATGAGTGAAAGGATGATGTAGATGGATATAATGGAGTAGGCTCACGTGTGATTAAGGAAGGCCCACGAGACGGTTTGTGCGAAAAACATATGAGAATCTAACGTCACTCAAACGAGATGCACCGACATATAGACGCACACGATCACGCACGGGTGCACGACATGGGCTGACAGGCAGGGGGTATCGATATGTTTGGGCAGACAAGCAAATTGGAACAAGGACATGCATGGACGACGAACGGACCGAGCGGGACCAAGCTGCGGACAAACGTCAAATTGAACGCAAGGCAAGGGCAGATTCAATACACGCTTAGGATGCATGGGATGGACATGATGCTTGATCAATGCTGATACAAGGTGGACTCACGCAAGAACAACATAGCAAATTGGAACAAGGACATGCATGGACGACGAACGGACCGAGCGGGACGAAGCTGCGGACAAACGTCAAATTGAACGCAAGGCAAGGGCAGATTCAATACACGCTTAGGATGCATGGGATGGCACACTCGGGATGCTCTTGACATGATGCTTGATCAATGCTGATACAAGGTGGACTCACGCAAGAACAACATAGTAGATGATGGCTGAGTGCAACAGATCAAATCGTGACGGATTTCACGTCGAGACACGAACAAGGGCGAGAACAACAACACAAAAATGCAAGAATGGGAGTGAGAACTGCAACGCAAGGAAACAATCGTGAGCACCACGAAGCATCATGCAACGGTCATTGACTCAAAGTCGACTGACCTAGAATTAAGGCTCTGGCTTTGATACCATGATAATTTCTAAAGAGTCGAATTTTATTAGATAATAGTCGAATACAATGCACATGTATATATACACCTAGAAAATATAAAAGATAAAGACAGTTGCAACCGCATATATATATATATAAGATAAGACCACCAATCATGTCAATCAGGTTGTAATCAGTTACAACCATATCTTATAACTCTTAACAATCTCTCTAAGAATATGAGAAGCATCATAAACATGTTCTAAGATGCCATTTTCTCTCCAGTGTGAATGTCCACTGGTGACCCAACAACCCATAGCTTACTTTCAATCGAACTCGTGATTTTGATACTAACGTTCTCTTCCACACTCAGCGACAAACTTGGATTTAAGCATTTTCTAAATAGCAAACTAAAAAATTTGTAATGCAATGTTCATATGAATTGAGTAAAGTCCTAAACAATGAGTAAAAAAAATCATGTTCATATGTTGGAACTAAATTGGTGGCATACGAAATTTCAAGTGGGATAAGGATGCCTAAGAAACAAGAATAACACCACTATCCAAGCTTCAAATATGGCATGTTACAGATGGACACATCATTAACTATGTTTCGCTTGGTAATTATGCCTTATCTTTGCCCTATCCAACTTTAAAACAACAATTTCTTGAATATGATGAACATCAAACTATCGTCCAATTTACATAACATAACCAGTGAATGAACATGAAGACCAAAATGATCATTTATAAGCACTCAATTGACTTGCAAAAAAATTCAACAAATTACAACAAAACAACTATATTAAATGAATTCAAGAATCAAAATAAACAATTTCTAAATTCTTAAATGTCTTTTCTATTGAACGTTTCTGTTTTGAAAGAGAGCCTACATACAAATCTTGTCACTTTAAATGAAATGGACTAAATATATAATCAAGCGGAGTGCAAGAATTTGATCCATCATTTGTGTGGCAGGCCCCAACTAATTTGGGATTGAGGCCTTGTTGTTGTTGTCGTTGTTGCATCCTGATATCGTAGAAAATTAGTGCATGATGTTGCTTCCTGGTAGGCAAGATTCTAAAGATTTTTTGTTGTTTTGGGTTGATAGAATAAAGCCTTCAACTTGATAGAGACACATTCTATCAACTCAAAATGACATAGATATCTTTAAGTTTTTTCCACCAAGCAAGAAGCATAATGTGCTTACACACTATTAGGATGTCCATTACTAAAAAGTTTAGTCTCCTCTAGAAATTTGTGTCAAATCATTAAGATATGTATAAACACCATTGATCTTTGGAATTTCCACCATTGCACTTGTGTGTATATCAAATCTACTTTTCTTTCCTAGCGACATTCTGATTATGATATTGGTTGACTTTGCCATGCTACAATGAAGAATTTGATGTCAATTATGTAGTGAGAAACAAACAAGGTGGTTCTTTGTCAGTTATACAACTAATTTGTACTTAAGACACATTATAGAATTGGCTTTGAAAAGATAGAACAAGGGGCCCATGAATAACACAACCAAACTTCATTTACAAGTTTCCAAACTTCCCCGAATTATTAGTTTTTCTCAAACGCTAAATTAAAAAATACATTCAAAACAAGGTTTTTTCATAACTAATTAAGGAAAAAAGAAGACATAATTTACAAGTTTTAATTCTAACTTTCTAGAAAATATGTTACAACTGATGTCATTTTTCTAAAGAAAATTACTCCTA
This sequence comes from Stephania cephalantha, assembly GCA_039657325.1. Lineage (NCBI taxonomy): Eukaryota > Viridiplantae > Streptophyta > Magnoliopsida > Ranunculales > Menispermaceae > Stephania > Stephania cephalantha. The sequence continues at coordinate 5,993,195 of CM077573.1, read as the reverse complement.
CTTAAAGAGAAGCACATTAGATAAGGCAAATTTAAAAAATAATGTCATGTTTGGTTGATGAATTCTAATTTATTGCCTAAAAAAGAAATAAATAATATTATAGGATAAAAAGCTATTAAAATTGGATTTGAAAAATTCTATAGTAGGTATTAGAATAGAAATGGCAAGAAAGATTGTAAAAAGCATGCTTCTTTGACGTGACATGATAAAATTAGTCTTGCTGGAACTTGGACAAAGTTATTTATACTTCCCCTTGGTCTTTAAGTTTTATAGAAGAGATTCAGAGAAGACCATCGCTGGACACAATCAATGTTGCCCTAATTCCTAAAAAGCACAATTCCTTAGGATTAGGCTTCCCTTTTTAAGATGGACTGAGTATGTCAAATACAGTTTGACCGAATACATAATTTGGAAGCGGAATGGCATTTCAAGGCATGCATTAAGCTGAAGATGATGCCAATGAGTTGTGTCATGTGTGTTAGATGAGCTTATTTATGAATCTCGATGGTATAGCTAAACTGATGAGGAGTGGCAACTTTTAAGAGGGAGGATGGTGGATGGCATGTTAATATTAGATATGAAGGAGGAGACAAGACACATGATTTGACGACAAATGTTTTCCACAGTGCTAGTGACAGTGCCCAAGTGGTGAAAAATATTTGTGGCTTATTGCCGGACTCCTATTTCCTTTCATCATATATGATATTCACATGTCATTAGCACATTGCATTATTCTTGTATAGAATTGCATCTGACTAGTAGAGGTGTGTTGCAGTTTGATATTATCTCAAAACTAGGATTGTTTGTCCAAGGTTTTTTGTTCAACAATTTTTGTGTATGTGTTGAGTGAAACTATTAACAAATTATTTCAACTGGAGTCTGCAGTTAGAGACCTGATAGAGTACCGATATTGATCGATTGATTTGGGAATTCAACAACGATTACAAGGACGTGAACACAAAAGTAACCCCAATGAAATCTTAAAACTCTCTCAACCCAAACTCAAGAGTTCCCAATTACAATCAAGACAACAAGATACCTCTCTCTGCCTTGCAACTTCTATTTATATTACAAGTTCAAGACCCACACACACGTCATTGTAACTAACTTGCACTTTCCTGACTCACACCTACGACGACTGTGTATCTAATTGAGGCCTTATCAAGACAGTACCATGGTCATCTTTGCAACTTGGGGAAAGATCTCCTCAATATCCATTTCTTGCTACGTAATTTTGCGGTGAACTTCTCAACTGATCTTTCTAGATAGGTATCCAGTCATAGAAACTTGCATATTTTTCTTTGGTTTTAAACTACCCGGTAAAGTTAAGGAGATGTATAAAGTGTAATATATGCTTGTACCTTGTGATATAATGAATTGTGATATAAAGAATGACATCTAAATTCATGTAGGACCTAAATGAGGCCAGAAAGTGAGTGGTGGATTATTTACTACGCTATGCATCTAAACCCTTTCTTTATTTGTTTTTGCAGTACACTCCTGCAGTTGATATTTGGAGTATAGGATGCATATTTGCAGAAGTGCTTTTAGGAAAACCGCTATTTCCTGGGAAGAATGTGGCACATCAATTGGATCTCATGACTGATTTGCTCGGGACCCCTTCTTCTGAATGCATTTCAAGGGTTTGTTCTCTCCCTTTCTTTTAATTTAAACTATTTAATTATCATGTTGGTTGTACATTTACTTTCCCAATGATTTAACCACCTAATATATGATGGTGTTGGAGAAGTGTATGGATAATGTTCAGTCCGCCTGTGAACTGTTACTTCTTATTGAGTTTATTTTTTTAAGGGGATTAGATTTTTAGTTGTAGTTTGGAAAGCTCGCCATCAGTTGCACTTAATCAAGCGCAATGGAAGAGTTTGATCCATGTAGCCGACCAAGGGCGGACTAATGTATATATTTTTTGTATTTAACAACGAAAAATGCTTTGGTGCACCAACTATGACTTTACCGCCCTTGATTCTCAAGCGTGCACACATCCCTTGATTATCGGGCGCGCACGTATCTCAAGGTGTTTTGAAGGGCTGACGATGAGTGCCCGTCTATCAACTTGATTAATATTAATGCACAGTTTTTATAGTTAAAAAACACTACGCGATTTAAAACTACAAATCATTTAAGCAAATAATAATCACTTTAAGATCACAAGGAACAACAATTAGAATAGATCAAACTAAATTTTAAATAGAATGCAACTTCTAACAAGTCATGACAATAAAACAAGATAAGTTCATAAAATTACCATTTTAAAGCAAAACCTTCACGTCAAAATATGTAAAAGTCCTATCCTTGAAAAGTGGTGCCAACTGCAAACGTTAACAATTATGCAAGAATAATTAATAAAGATCAAACAACAACAACAACAACATAGCCTCAGTCCCAAATTAACTGGGGTCGGCTACATGGATCAAACTTTTCCATTGTGCTCGATTAAGTGCAACGATGGTGAGCTTTCTAAACCATTCAAATCCCTCCTAATTAATGCATCCCATGTTAACTTTGGTATGCCCCTACCTCGTCGAATTTCTACGGTTTCTATTGAGTCAAGTTTTCTAGTTGGGGCATTTGTAGGTCGTCTTTGCGGGTGACCAAACCACCGCAACCGCCCTTCCCTAATCTTTGTATCAATTGGTGCTACTCCTACTTGTTTTTGAATTTCTATATTTCTTATTCTATCTTTACGAGTTTTACCACACATCCACCTAAGCATCCTCATTTACGCTACGTTCATTTTATGTAATTGTTGTTGCTTTACCGCCCAACATTCACTTCCATAGAGCATAGTGGCGGCTAATTGCGGTCCTATAAAATTTTCCTTTTAACTTAGTAGGAACATTTCGATCACAAATTGCAATTGCAATCAAATACAAATATTCAATTACAAATACAAATATTCATTTATTCATTTATTCAATTGCAATCAAATGTAAGTGTCGAATTGTAAAAAAAATGTCGATAAATAGAAGAGAACCTATCGTAGATGCGCCTTTCTTTCTTTGAAAGAATCGAATTCCTCTATTATTGATTTTGGATCAATATCTCGAGCGAATTCTCGTTCAATATACATCACCATAGTATCCGCTAAGAACCTTTCTTCCATTTTATTTCGAAGATCTGTTTTAATAAGACTCATAGTAGAAAATGCTCGCTCTGCAGTTGCAGTAGACACAGGAAGAGTCAAAACAAGACGAATCAATCTATCAATTAAATAATAGAGTTGTGACTTGTTTGTTCGAATCAAAATCTTCAACAAATCAGAGAGTGTTTGTATCCCTTGAAAGCTTTCATGGTGCAGTACATCGACCTCATAATGCTCCAATTGACATCTTAAATGATGCATATCTTGTTCACTAAAATCGGCATAATAGAATTTTTGAGCAAGCAGACATATGCGATGCAACATCAAATGATTTGAAGTTGTCATTTGGTTGTAAGGCAGATGTAAGTTTCAAAATTTCTAGTGCATCGTCATTAAATCTGAAGTTCAGCTCTTCCAACTAGTAATCAATTGCAGAGTTGAACACATCATAGTGATAGTGATGACGAACCGTAATGAGATCTCTTTGCTGACAAGAACGACTTGTAATTTCTTTGTAGGAAGCATTCATACTTTGGGAATATCAACACCGTACTTTCTACAATCTGATTCCACATACGCTAAAAGATGATCGAAGCACTCATTTCTCAACCTTTGGAGTAGAACTTTTGTTGTAGCAACTAAATCTAAAACATTCAAAATATCTTGGGACTTGTGTTGCAAGGCTTAACAAAGTGAGTGTGTAATTCCCATGATTCTATGCATTAAATGCAATATGAACATGAAATCGAAAGTTCTCATATCAATTAAACAACCAAGTGTTTTTCTTCAAACATCAGAATTTGGTCCTTTTTATGATATTAAGCATTAGTGGCATAATACACGTCGACCAAGCTACAAATAGAATCGAATTGAGAACTCCATCGAGTAGTTCTTACCCGTTGCAAATTCCCCATCTGATTAGCTCCCCTATTAGTTTCACGTTCTCCATTAGCTATCTCTTGAGCAATGTAATCAACATGGATGGATAGTAGCTCAAAGCAATGCACTTAGGAGAAGCAATTATAAGATTTACAATAGATGTCAACTTTGAAAAGAACAGCCAAATCGAAGTTTCCTTTGAAGAAGATGCAACCAATGCTAGCTGCAATCAGTGGGCAAAACAATGCACATAATAGGCATACAGTCAATCTCTAAGAAATAAAGCTTATAATCCATTCAATGCCCCACACATTACTAGCACCATTATATCCTTGACCACGTATATCATGAACGTGTAAGTTATAGCGAGCAAGTGAATCCAATATTTTTTTTAAGTGTTAGTGTAGTGATAACCTCAACATGCACAATATAAAAAAAACGCTCCTTGGAACCTTGACAATCAACGAACCTCAAGATAATAGTCATTTGCTCCTTCTCCAACGCATCCTTAGCTTCATCAACTAAAAGACAACTTTCTATGTCCAACTTCTTCACGAATTCTATTTCTTACCATACGAGCCATTATTTGTAAAATCTCTTTTTGAATCATAAGTGAGGTGTATTTCACATTTTTTGGAGCATTATCTAATACAACCCCACCAATGTTGACATTTAATCTTCTCAAAAGGTCTATCATTTCCACGTAATTTCCTCGATTCTTAGAACTCACAAGACTCATCATGACCTCTAGATGCACATGTTTGTAAGGAAAGCCATCGAGCACTCTCAATGCTTATCTTTAGTCGTAATCGATTTTGGTGAACTTCTTCAGATGTTTGTGCATTCAACAGCCTATCAATATGGTTAGTAACATTTGACAAATCCTCAATAGCTTGTACGCAATGCCTATGCGGAGAATTGATACTCCCAACATGCGTCAAAAATGCACAATCTTGTCCATTATTAATCCTCTTCCAATTTGTAAAACCTCCATTAGTCAATGTGCAACTAGGTGCAATATCATTTTAAAAAAGATAACACGGAAAACAAAATGCAGCATTTTTGAAGGAGAATACTCTAACCATGGAAAGTTCTCAAACCAACCATATTTGAATCTACGGTATTGTTTCCCAAATGGAGTTTGAGGATATTTTGGCAAGCTAGGTTGATAAGGACCTTAGGACCCATTTTTATGTATGCCTTTCGTACTTCATCCCGCAAATTAACAGGGTATTCTCGAATGGAAATACACAAATTTGGACCTCTTTCAAGAGAATTATAATCAATGCCATTCTTTGAGTTGGGGACTTAGGGGATTCTACTTAATTTGGAGTTGGTTTTTCAACATTAGATAAAGGTGTGTCACCTTTTGATGTTTCTCCTCTTGGCTTAAAGAATGAATAAAGATTCTTCGGTCTCTTCTTTCCACAATGATCTATTAAAGACTTATCCTAATTAATAGAGCAAAATTAATTAAGATTAACAATCTAAACAATATTTTTCAAAAAAAAAAAAACAATCTAAACAATAACTTAAAAAGAAAACCTTCTTAACTCAAAGAAATATATTTAAATACCAAAATGTAAATCTATTTCACATATTATTTCTCATCTAGAAACAATTATTCAACAAGAAAACAAATTGATTTTTTTTCACACGAAAAATTAATGGTGCCTATAGACTTAGGGTTTTGATGATTTCAAAGAACGAAGTGGGAGGAAGCAAAAAAACAAGACAAATCAAAGGAGAGATGGGAAAAAATATGAGATGAAAAAGTTAAATTTTTTTTTATATAAGCTTTCAAAATAGGGGAATGAATGTAATTTAGGACCACCAATAACTCCTTGTTCTTTTCGACGAGGTAGGGGTAGACCAAAGTTAACATGGGATGCATTAATTAGGAGGGATTTGAATGGTTTGGAAAGCTCACCATCAATTGCACTTAATCGAGCACAATGGAAAAGTTTGATCCATGTAGCCGACCCCAGTTAATTTGGGACTGAGGCTATGTTGTTGTTGTTGTTGTTGTTGTTGTTGTAGTATTAGTGTAGATGTGGCAAATAGTAGGCTAAGAGAGGGTGAAGAATTTTTAAGGCAATGGGAAAAGGGTAGAAAACGACTGACTAGTTGTTTTTCTTTTTCGTTATTTATTGGTTGGGTGCATACGTGTGCATTTTTATTGGCGCATGTGCTTTTTTTTTTTTTTTTTTTTTTTTTTTTTTTTTTTTTTTTTTTTTTTTTTTTTTTCGGTTGTGCGTTCAACTTGAACAACCAATAATATCAATTAGTGTTTTTCTTTTGGGCTTTACAACATTATAATAGGTGGGCTTTGTTTTAAAATAGAGGTGGGCTAAAAAGTGTGTAAGGCGCAACTAGTACTAAAATTTAGCCCAAGGCAGCCTTGAGAATAGCTCCCCGCCTGTAGCCGACCCTAATTAATTTGGGACTAGGGGTGTCAATGGTGCGGGGAATCCTCACGGGGAACGGAGATTCCCCACGACGGGGACGGGGATGGGGAATTTAAATGGGTACGGGGACGGGGATGGGGAAGAAATATGTATGGGGAGGAAAATATCCCCACGAAAATCCCCATGGGGATCCCCATTGGATATCACCGCGAGAAATCCCCGTTTGTCATGAATAAATATATCTTGTGTTTTGTATATACGCACATAAAAAATATCATGTAACATGTAGGTGTATATACATTATATAAGGTTTATATATTACCATAAAATATAAATATATAATTAAATGCACACTAAGAAACATGTTGTGGTATATTATATAAAATATAAACATATGATAATTAATCCAAAATATATAGTATATATGTTTCCTAAAAAAAGATAGGCACGTACAATATTTCATACCTTCCTTTTTTTGTTAGTTTATTTTCAAGTACAATATTTTTTAGGTGATATGACGATTTTTTTCCATAAGAATTTTTATGGGGATTTGAACGGGGATTCCCTTCGGGAAACTAAATGGGGAATAATAAATCCCCACGGGGATTCTCCATCTCCGCGGGGATTAGACGGGGATAGGTATGGGGATGAAATTCCATCCTTGCATGGGGATGGGGATGAGAATTCAAATTTTGAATGGGGATGGGGACGGGGGCCTACTCCCCATCCCCCCCGCCCCGCCCCGCCCCGCCCCATTGACACCCCTATTTGGGACAAAGGCTATGTTGTTGTTGTTTTTTTGTTGTTGTTGTATTAGATTTTTAGTTCAGGTACTAACAAGGCACAAGTTGTTTGATGGTTGAAAAGTTATTAATGTCTGCTGTGGATTATCCACTGTTGCTGTAAGGATTATATTACATTTTTGCTCCATGTTTCTCATATTTAGTCCTTTGTAAAACCTGCAGATTCGAAATGAAAAGGCAAGAAGGTATTTAAGTAGCATGCGAAAGAAGTTACCAATCCCTTTCTCTCAAAGATTCCCTTCAGCAGATCCATTAGCTCTTCGTTTACTGGAGAGGATGATTGCATTTGATCCAAAGGATCGGCCAACTGCTGAGGAGGTAATTTACAGAAAAAATTCTTCTCATTTTAGCAAATTTGGTTTTACGGATAAAGGAATTGAAATATATAACTTTATAAATCCTCCCAATTGTTCTTAATATTAAATTCCAAGATTTTTGATATTATTTTTTTTAATAAAACCCAAGCTGATTAGAGATAAAAAGTCACATTAGAGTTTCCAATCACAAATTGGCAATGCATTGAATGGTTTAAACAAAAACTTTATTGTAGTTAATCGGCATTACCATTATTGAAATTTGAAACTATAATAGGATATTTAATGAATCCAGAAGAAAGATGTAAGAATTTATAGAGATTGTTCTTAAAACTATAATTGGACATTTTTCACCATTCTTTCTATCTTATATGCAGGCACTTGCTGATCCGTATTTCCATGGGCTCGCAAATATAGATCAAGAACCATCAACACAACCCATTTCTAAACTTGAGTTTGAGTTTGAAAGGAGGAAATTGACAAAAGATGATGTGCGGGAACTGATTTATAGAGAGGTATTGCTGAAAATGACATGCAATTAATACTGTTTTATCTGAGGCATTTTCATTTGTCAATGACTGTTTAAAAGTAAACAGATATTGGAGTATCATCCGCAAATGCTTCAGGAACATCTTCATGGTGTGGACCACACTAGCTTTATGTACCCGAGGTCAGTCATTTTCTGGATTCTTTTCAACTCAATTTCTTCTCGTTCCCGAAGTTTTCTAACGTGGAATCATAACTTCCATGTATCTTATTTTATTGGTACTGATCGGCAAGCATGGTTTTATACTTTCTATTGTCGAGTCACCAACATATGAAGTTATTAATAATGCTTGATTGCTTTTTACTAAGCTTTTCAAGTGATTCTATGTTACCAACTAGTATTTTTTTTTTTATAATAATATCGTTATATGCATTTTGTTCAATTGGTTTACCTGAATAGAAGATCTCTGAATAGATTTAATATTACCATAGAAACTCGTTTAAACTCTTATTTTATTTTCTGAAGCCTAGTTGGGACTTGATGATAAGTAGGATAAACTTGTTTCAAAGTCTTATTTTCTTTCTGAAGCCTAGTTGCTATTTAAATAATTGATTCAAAAAGTAGAACATTACAAGTAGGAGAAACTGGCATTATTTGATGATAAGCAAAATCCATGGGATTCTTCTCAACAAGGCTTATTGACTACACTAAAGTACTAGAGGAGACGGTACATTGGCCATACCTTGTATTCTGTATAGAAAACTTGCAAATAAGATGTTCGCATACGTGCTTGAGATCTAGGTTTATTTTTTATTTTTTATTTTTTTTGTGACGTCTGTTTTTGGGTTCATGGGCGATGCCCCGATATTTCAAGATGGACTTGCTTTTCAGTTGAGGAATTCTATTTGTAAAAGATTGAAATTGTACTGTACTTGTATCATTGCAGTGGAATTGATCGATTTAAGCAACAGTTTGCTCATCTGGAGGAGCACCGTGGGGAGGGAAAGCGAACAACTCCCCTCATACGGCAATATGCCTCTGTACCCAGGTAAGTAAGAAAGACGCCCGTAAATAATTGTGCATTTTGCTTGATATTGCTTGCTCTTCCAGGGAGCGGGTCTGTGTATCCAATGACGAGGAGCCAGAGAAAAGCAATCTTGTCAAGAAGCGACCTGCGTCATCGACTTCCCGCGGCAAGGTGCGAAGCTCTTCAAAGGCACACCAAGCTATAGCATCCAAAAATGCAAACGCACGGGAGTGCATAGATGGCGCAAGCCGCAACGGCCGTAACCTGGTCAGAAGTGCTAGCATTAGTGCCTCCCAATGTGCAGTTGCAGATAGAAGACGCAATTCATTGGTAACTTCTCGTCATAGCAATACCTGTTTCCTTGCCTTCAATAGATAATATGTTGAATGCTTTGTTAGAATCGATGTGGAATGTGAAGCTTGTTTTTGTTATATTTTCTCAGGAAGAACCAATTGCAGGCCGTATCGAAAAGATGGTGGACGGGATGTCGCGTAAAGTTGAGGCTCTACGCGCTTGAACCTCAATTTGTTGAGACAGTAGAAAGTCATGGGAGGTGCATCAGTTATCATCACCTCATATTCTAAAGGAGCTTAACAAAAACGGCGGAACAGCTGCTCATATTACCAGAAATATCGCCTGCTTTTAATCAGCCTCTGCAATGACAGATCATTTATTCATATTTCGAACATTGGTTTTTACACACCGTGCATCTACAGAAGACTTGGTACATGTGATACTGATAAGTACTTGGTTGATTGGCTTTTTAGATTAATTTGCCCTCGTTTCAAGTTCGGGTGTTAATGTTGGATCCCCTATCCAAAAGGCACCCAACACCTTAATTCAAACAACAAAAAAGTGCAAACTACTTGTACCAACAAGGAACAAACCAAACCCAAATCAGTTGGTGTAGAGAGCTTTCAAAATTAGGTTTTGTTTGGTTAGTGGTGGAGTTAACTCTTAGGAGATAACTTGGAAGTGAGCTGAAACTAATTTTGTTTAGTTGCTAAACTTCCCTGCATGTTACTTCTCAACTCACACTCAATGGTAAGAGATATTTTCCTTACCCCTTCGGGAGTTCTCTTCTAAAAGTTTGTGAGCATAATTACCATTCATTAATTATTTTTTATCACCCACATCCATTTCGGTATTTATGTCCATTTATACTTTACAAGTTTAAAGTTGAATCAAACATAAAAATATGATTTTTCACTATTATAAGTTAATTTTGCTCGGAGTGTAAAGTTGTAAAAAACGAACCAAATGAGGCTTAAGGAGTGAAGCTACTTGTAACAATGAGGCAATGAGGAACAAAATTAAGGAGTTCTTGTACCAATGTGAGAAAACGGAAAAATCCATGTACCTTTATTTTTTAGGCAGAGAAGGGTCCTTGGGGTCCGTCTATCTTGAAGGTTTTTCATCTGATATTAGGTAATAGCAGTTTCTTCACAAGCAGGAGGAAGTTCATGGTGCTTTATTTTGGGCAATATCAGTTTAAAAACTTTTCGAGGTGACCTCTTAAAGGTTCCAGTACTTAATTTCTTCAATGGCTTGACAATTGAATTTTTCAACTACTTTCGCTTTGATGAAGTTAAAGAACTTTGCATGGATACTTCGAAGGCCCTCGTGAAGAGGTATTCTCGTTCTTTGTATTTGGGAATGTTTCATTGTTGGATAATTGGAGGGTTGTAGCCGTTCGGAAGCGTCAGTGAGGTTAGGGCAATAATCGTAGGCAGGGAATACTTACCTTACATGCCACTAAAAGATCAATCCCAAATACAATCCAGACATATCCATGTGAAAGAAAATGAAAAAATTGTATTGGAAACTTTGCTTGTTCTTTAAAGAGAGAAGGGCCTTTGGGCTCGGAGCTAAAGGTTTTTCAACTGATTTTTAGGTAAAGCAGAATGTTCACAACAGGGGAAAAATATACCACCTAAACATGAACCTGCAAAATCAGTTTACGAACCTTTTGGCCTCAAAGGCACATCTCTTACTAAAAACAAAGGTTCCAATACATTTTTCCATGGCTTGATAAAAGAAGAATCCCAGTACTTTCACTTGGATAAAATCCAAGAACTTCTAGTGGAGACTTCGAAACCACTCCTTCAAAATCAAAATGAGAATATTACTTTGACAAAACTTCATTTGGATACATTTAGCACAGAAATCCTAGATTAGGGTGTTAGTAAAGTGAGAGTTATAAATAGGGGGAGATAAGGTTACGGCAATAGATCTCTTGGTTCGGCGTTCTATCACCACCTTTGTTGTTGCTGCATCGATGAGGTTAGGCAATAGATCACGGGGCAGTGATAGCAAAATTGTCACTCAATTCAGTCTGAAATAAATGAATACATACACTTACATATGTCAGTAAAATGTTTGCAGCAGAGGTAAGTTTTCTAAGGTAACTGCCAAAAACAAGGTTAAAGAATAAAAACATACTTGTGAGATAGCCTCTAGGACACAATCTTCCATGGTTTCATACCTAAGTAGTTATTCTGCTTACTTCCTGTCTCAAAGGAACCAGAAAGACAAACTTTATACCTTTAAGACAATGACTTTCGTCAATGATTCATAATATTTTATCTTGGAATCAATTTGCTTATTTTGAAAAAGAATCCCCACGTCGATAAAGGCGCTACTAATTGCTGAATTATTTGCTAGTGTTGAATCCTTTAAAGAACATAATCTGATGTACTTTACTTTCTATTTATTTTAATTATTTCTCAAGAATCCAGCGAGCTAAGAGTTGGTAAGCATATCGATTATTGCTTGCTTGAGTCACCCTAACCATCCAAACCTATATTATGCTTTTGACTAGAAAAGCAAAAAGGATAGTTAAATGCTTCTAAAGGCTATTCCTAGTATCTTTTATGCACTACATTTCATCATTTGAAAATTTTGACAAAAATAGATTGGAGAATTCTGATAATTGTTGCACCATTATATATTCTAATGGCAAAACATATGTTTCTTTATAGCAAGGATTGTTCAACAACAGTTTTGTCCAAGCAACAACTCCTGCTCAGAACGCTATCAATATAAATATTATCAATGTCACCTATAAAGTAACGATAACAAAGCCTTAGTCCTAATTAGTCAAGGTCAGCTACATGGGTCTAACATTCCCATTTAGCTTGGTATTGATGTTACCAATAAATGTAATATTACGGTATGTAGTTATGCATAAAAAATAGACACAAAGTATCCATCCTTATTATAATGTAGTTTGTCCATAAACTGACTCATATTAGCAGTTTTTTGAACAGTGATCGATATCCAGCAAATCTAATAATAAAAATACCGACATGCATAAAAATCATGGGATGCTAAGCATTAATTATATAGTGAAACTCAAATAACTCCTATACCATTCATTTCACATAAGCCAACCACAGATGATAAAAGAACATGTTGTTTTTTGTTTTAAGTGAAGCAGAAGATGTAGGCAGAGAGAAAAAACAAAATATGAAAATGGGAATTCATTTTGGTATTGATCATGCAGGACAATAAATATTAGATGAAATGTGTTGCTTTCGACAAAGATAATTTCATTTAAAAAGCGGAAGTACACAACTTGTCAAAAAGGAGGACTAGAGGTTTACCCAAGAGCCTACAAAGAAGACTCACAACCCCCTATGACTAATACATCTGCGAAAAACCCTCCAATTTATAACCCAATTTTAAATATAATACACAGTTGAAAACAAGAAATGGCAGAATTTATTGCTATGATAATAGGTATACTAATCATTAATAACATCCTTTAACGAAGAGCATATCACTTGATTTTACAAAAGACTAGAGACTCACCAAATAGGCAAGAATCATTTCACAGTTGGACATCCATTAAATGGGCAGGGCTGGTTTTAGGAGAGTGACGTTCCGTGGATATCATGGGAATGAGAAGCTTGAGCAACACCATTATCATTTATGACTTGTTCGCCCTTGCGGTTCTGTCTGCACTCAATGCGGAGCTGTCCAAGATACCAGAAAAGATTAGAAGCAGAAACAATGGAAGGGAAATTACAGAAGTTTATGTGGTTCCCCTAGTCCAACTTCAGAAGGTATTGCAAAAGCTAGCCGCAGTTCCTTTTTTTTAATATTTTTTCTACTAATTGTTTTGCCTTTCATTCAATAAGAGGTCCTAATATCCTATATGCATTCCTCTCTTTACGAAAAATAAATAGATTCTCCAAATAAACATCTCTTCTACATCTTTTGCCCATTTTTCCAGAGAAGGAACAAAAGTACAGTATCATGCATGAAATAATTAGAAGGTAATGAAGCTGTAAAAATCCTGAAAACAAATAATTCTCCACCAAAACCTGCAGTTTCACCAAGACGGCAGGAAATGCCCTAATAAATGGAACTGATCATATGATGGCTATGGAAAATTGTGTTCTCACTTCTCCACTAGTACGAAAAGAAAAGAGGTTGTTCGAGACTGGTTTAATACTTGGGAGCAATCTAGAAATCTAGCTTTCTTTTGAATTGTCCATACAAAATGGAAAACGATATTACATTGTCTAATCTTGTGAGGGGTTGGAATATTTTGTGGTTGGGGAGACAGAGAATTTATAGTGCCGTACAATACTGTTTTTGTTTGTTCAGGGCTGTTTTTGTGTAGCCAAAGGGTTGAGGACACCTTGTCCTTGACAATTTGTTTTTGTAACTAAATTATTATTAATATAATATGTATAGTTTCTTTAAAAAAAAATGATGGCTATGGGATGAACCAGAGCAACCAGAGCAAATATCAACTTCTTAAAATGGATCACGAGTTTTTCTTCGGAGAGAATATGTCTACCAATAATTGAACGCAATCAATTTTTCTAGTGCAATAAATTAATGACGTTTGCTTCAGAGAAAAAAAAAAAAGATACTGTCCATTTCAGTTTATACAACATCAAGTTCTAAGTAATATATTCATATTGAATAACATACATAAATGTCTAATCTTGCAAAGTACTTAGACTTTCTCTGGTGCATGTAAGTATTTCCTAATCAATCTATACAAACAATCATTGCAACATAATTCGCAAATCAAGGTTTACAAATCCATGCCTATCTCGCATTGCATTTTTCAAGTCGAAGTGCCGACATAAAACAAAGTGAACAAAGATTGAACCCAGAAGAAAACTGACAGAGAAAAACTGAATAAGTTAACTAATCTCACAGATAATAACCCCTCAAGCTCAGACAAGAATTGAACTGCTTTAAAAAGAATATCTAATTAGTCTTAAGCTTTTCATTATTTCTCAAGGAAAAAAGAAAAGATAGCTCATAGAATTACTTCCATAAAATCTGAAGTCTAGGCTATCTCCCTCATAGAGTTAACCCTAAGGGGTGGCGAACAAGGTAACCGCTTCGGACTACTCTTTTTTGTGGCCCCACTTTTTTTAAAATTTTCTTCATTTGTGTAACATTTAACGTTTCATTATTAAAAGAAAAAAAAAAAAAAAGTTAAGATGTTAACTTATGCAATCTTATTTGTATTGCCAAAAACTAAAAAGCTTGTATTTGTTGCAAACTTACCTTAAAACATAGATCAAAGCGTGACATTTCTATCTCAAAAAAAAAAAAAAAAAAAAAAAAAAAATCTAAATTTTAACATATATAATTATTTTTGTATGTTAGATGCGAAATCTACTTGAGTGCTCATACTTTTTAAGATTTAGCTCTTAATTAATCTTTATTTGTTTAGCCTCTTAATCTCTAATCAATAACAAAAAATTTGAAAGTATGAAGAAAGCGGGTTTTATGATTTTAGCCTCACAACCAACAATCATTGTGCTTCCTTCAATATTTTGATAAAGTTTTTTCTACAATTGGTTTCAAGTGGGATACCAACCCCTTTTAACTCTATTAACAAAAAGTATCATTAATTGCCGATCTCAAGCTTGGAAAAAGGCGGGAACGGTTATAACAAAATATTTTAGTATCATTTATTTCATTTCATTAAACAACTATATTTTGACGGAAATCTCATTAAACAACTATGAAACACATACCCCTTAACCAGTGATTGCGAGGCGTTGCCTAGTCGCCTAGGTGATGCCTAGGCAATGGGTTAGGCGATGGAAGGGTTTCTTAGCACATTTTTAAAGTCTTGAGGGAGGTCTAACTAAGCTTTTTATAAGGATAAGGAACCTTTTATAATTAAATGTTTACTTATATATAAACAACAAGATTTAACCCCAATCCCCACCGATTTCACAACCTTTCCCCTCCTCACCATTTGTTGTGCCCCACCACCATCCATTTTCCGATCTCCAACGAGGATCCGATGAACTTCTGACGACTCTCCGGCAACTCCGAAAAAAAATTCGGTTTTTTTTATAATTTATTTACTTCTGTTTTTTTTAAAAAAAATTATTTATTAAATGTTTTTTTTTAAAAAAATTATTTACTTTTGTTTTTAAAAAAGAAAACAAAATTTCTGTTTTCTAACTTATGTCTATTACTTCTAATTTTTTATTTTATTTTTTTACTTTTGTTTATTAATGAGTTTATTTCTTCTTTGTGCTAAGACTCTAAGAAACTTTGTGCTAGATAATAGGTTGCTTGGTTTGTTGTTGAAATTTGACACTTGAAACTTAAAACTTGAAATTACATTGTTGTATGAGTTTTAATGTCATTTATTTTGTGTTTCTTGAAGAATTATTTTGTTTTTTATTTTTTATTTTTTTATGAATGAAGCTTTTTTTATCAAAATTTTAAGAATGAAGCTTTAATATTAATGCTTATGATGTAGTAGACAGACAATGAGTAGTAATATTATAGGCAGACAGACAAGCATAAAAAATTAAATTAACTTCAGGGGCCTCTAAATAAATATTCTTCTGTTGCTTAGGAAGTGCTTCCCAGCTATATGGGTGGATCTCCCTCCACCCTTCAGAAAACAAGGACCTATCAAGCCTGCAGCAAATCAGATCAACACGGAAGTTTGACCAAGTGAAGCGTGTGTTATATAATGGACGATCATAAAGTTCAAATTCATTAATGAGGGAGTCAAACATTTGCATACTAGACCTGAGTCTAGAATGAAGCTTTTTTTTATCAAAATTTTATAACTGTTCCTACAATTTTGTGGATGTAAAACTTTAAGTTACAATTTTATGTTTATATATAAGACTTTGAGAATAGTAAAAATCATCAAGAAATGATGAAGGCATTGCTTAGTCTCAGAGAATGTTTGCAACTTTCACAATAAAATCATTATACATTGATTTTGAATCAGAGAAAAGCAATCAAAGAACTCCAGACAAAATCGCGCCGTATGAATCTTCACGCAAAGGAACCAAACTCTTAAGTGAATCTCATAAACTAACATCCCAAAATGGTGTATTCCAATCAAGATCCAGTTCTATTTCTTTCTGCTCTAACACACAAATCACAACAGAAATCCCACCGCATAAACAATGATTCAGAGCAACTACAAACTCAACAAATGCCAATCAAACAAACCAAACCAATCCAACACCCACAAATCCAAAATTAACAAAACCCCATAAAAACATCAAATCGAAAAAAACCCACCACTGATTCCACCTAAAACTCCCAAATCAACAATCAAAATTGAAACTTGGAGCCCAAAAACATCAAATGAAGTGATCATCTGACCTGGAAACAATAACAACAACAACAACAACAACAACAACAGCTCCGATCCTCCATACCACATATCGTGTTCGAAGAAGGGTTGAACTCGGTTGATGCAGGTGGGCATTTGTGGGCAAATCCCCAAGCGCCCGACCTGCACCAAGCGAGATCAACCCAACTTCGATTTCTCTCACTCTCTCTCTCTCTCTGTTGTTGCCCTAAAACCTAGAAATGCTAATTCAACAGCTCCCCCAATTATATACACAATCATAATCACCTCTGCCATACCTTTTTAGTTGTTGAATCCAACGGTCCTGATTTGTCTTGCTTTGTTGAGGCCTAAAATGGTAAGGAAAATGATTTATAAATATACGTTGAAAACGATGTTTGCTTTTGTCAAAAGAAAAAAGGACATTCATTTTGGGAGATGGAAGATGCTAAATTAGTCCACTTTTGACATTCATTTTGGGCATTAAGTGGATCAAAGGGATGTTTATCCGTGAGGTATATCACATGGAGGGATACTCACTTGGCTCATTAGATGCCCATTGCCTAAAGTCGGTGTCGAGAGTGAGTTAGAAAAATATTTTCCTTTATGGTATCACCCAATACACATCAAAAGGCACATCGCCCTCACGAGCCATCTCGAGGCGCGCAGTAATGGTTTGTGTGGGCCATGTACATTTGGTAACGTCGGTATATCACTTCCCCAAATAAAAGACACCATAATGCATTATTTCTTTTGGGTATAATGACAAAGTAGTCAACTTTTTAATTTTTTTCTCAAACAAGTAGTAAACTTTTGACATTTTAGGTGCGAAAATGCGAGAATGACACCCCTAGAACTCACACCCCAACTAACACCCTCTATTAAGGTCTCGTTTGATTCGTTTTTGTCAACTTACAGTGTGACCGAAGATAACTTCATCGAGTTAACTCACAGTGTATATTCATATTTCACGTTTGGTTCAACTTTGAACTTACATGGAAGTTGGTAATTTTAAAAATAGTAAAACATGAAAATTGACATAAATATCATTCAAACATATTTTTTAAGATGAAAAAGAATGTTTTATTATTTTCACCACTTGCACTACTATTTATTTAATTACTCATAAATAAATAAAAAACTTGAACTAGATAACAAACATATAAATTATTTACAAAAATATTAAAAAAAATTAAAAAAATTAAAAATATTTTTATAATTTTCTTGAAATAATATTTTAATAATTATTATTAATAAACATAATAAAATACAAACTAATGATAATTTTAAAAATATTTCTCTTACTTGAAAAATATTTTCTTTTTTACAAAAAAAATACTTTCTTTTATGAGTTATTTATTTAATCTTTATATTCATGGGTTAATAACAAGCATGTGAGTTCTGCTAAAAAGAATAAAATATTCTTAAGATTAAAAAAAGAATAAAACAAATTAAAAGGAGAGATGGATGTGAGCAACCAAAAAAGTGGGAATTTATGAAAGACAATTTCGTCATTATTTTCCAAGGAGATAACTCATCTAGAGGGGGTGGGGGAGGTATCTTTCACTCTTGAGTGTGAGTTGAGAGATAACTCACATGCAAGTTGGGCAACCAATCAAGCTTAGTTCCAACTCCCCACAAAGTTATCTCTCAGGAGTTAACTCCACTTCTAACTAAACAAGGCCTAAACTAATTTGTGCAAGTGATTAGCTCCGATTTTTTGCACATTTATCTGTACGCGGCAAAAGATCTACACTTTTGACTCTCACCTCAAAAGATTTGCACTGATAACTTCTTTGACTGGTCAACTAATATTTTTTGCCACCTAAGTAAATCAGGATAAAAAATAACTAAAGGCACGTTTCGAAAGCGTGTCTTTAGAAGGAATGTTTGCCTTTACACAATGACTTATTTGAAAAAGGCATGTTTTGAAAATATGTCTTTAGAATACACATTTTGAAAACATACCTTCAATTCATTATCTGATGTCAAATGGGTTATAAGTGCAAATTATTTGAGGTGATATCAAAAGCGTAAATTCTTTGCCAACAAAGGATAGATGTGCAAATTATAAGTGCAAATTATTTGAGGTGAGGTCAAAAGTGTAAATTCTTTGCCAACAAAGGATAGATGTGCAAAAAAACATGATTATCCCTCTATTAAACTCTAAATGCGCCCACAATTGTACAATAAACACTTTTGCTTTTGAGTTTCTAAATTGAAAAAAGTATGTGAGCTCCACTTATTAATTGGTTGGTAGTTATTGAATGGTTGGTTCTACTTCTTACCAACCTTTTGTAATGGTGAGAGGTTAATGTCAACCGTGACCCTAACAAATGCACCATTGTCTTACCATTAATTTCACAATAAGGCTCTATTTGATTGGAAAGAAAACGTTCCATAGGAAAAGAATATTTTT
This sequence comes from Stephania cephalantha, assembly GCA_039657325.1. Classification (NCBI taxonomy): domain Eukaryota; kingdom Viridiplantae; phylum Streptophyta; class Magnoliopsida; order Ranunculales; family Menispermaceae; genus Stephania; species Stephania cephalantha. The sequence continues at coordinate 5,974,161 of CM077573.1, read as the reverse complement.
CTAAGAAAGTTTTCCCGAGTAAATGTTCATAAGAAAATTTTCTTACATGTGTTTAATTGCACATATTGGAATTTTTTTCCCTCAAACTCACCAACAACAGATTAAATAAAGATGAAAATGTACAATATATTAAATATATTACTTTTTATATTTAAAATATAAATTTTTAAATATAAGAGGTAATGTTGGTAACAAAACAATTAATAAATATAAATCTTGCTTCGGAAATTTCAAAAACATTTAATGCAAGTTTGACTTTTATTTTCAAGAAGAAATAGGAGAACTAGTTAAGTCATGCCATTTGGCATATTAGATTGATAAAAATTAAAAATATAAATTGTTAATATAATTAAAGAATACTACATGATTTAAAAAAGATTAACACTTAATTTAAATGATGATGTATATTTTGTTTATATTCTTTTTAAAAATTATATATATTTCGTTTGTAAAAAAGATACAATAACAAAATAAAATATTTTAACATAAAAAATATGCAACACTAAAACTAAATTTCTTATTTTGATTTTCAACTTATTTGTTATCAAAAGTAAGAATATTATTTTATTTCCATTTATAATCATGTATCTATTAAGTATTAAATTACTAATTTTTGTTATGATCGATGTTTATTAAATTAAGATATTCTAGTTTAACGAATATACATATTATATAGTATTAAATTTTTTATATATATGGATACTTCTACCATGGGTATCAAATAAATACTCATGGCATGAATACCAATTCTCAACCATTGGATTAACATCAAGAGAGAGAATAGTTGTAAAACACTAATTAATGCACATTAATGTGATCCACATATAATTAATGGGTTTTAAATGCATTTTCAATCAAAAGAATCACAAGCTTGACCATTTGCTATTTATTTTTACTAATGAAAAATTTAAAAATTAAAAACGTTATTTCCTTTTTAACTTGTGGAAGATAAAGACATTTTTAAAATTTATTTGTAACCTACAAGCTTAGAATTTATTAAGAAATGTACATTACCCAATATCAATAATAAAATTTGTTTTAAAAATAAGTTTTAGTACAACTCCTTATAACATTGTTATTTATTATTTGTCTCTTTATTGAAGAAATAATTTGCACTTAATTACTTTATAATTTAAATAATTAACAATTTCCTCAAAAGAAAAATAATTAAACATAAATTTACAACATAAAATGTAGAATAGATAAATAAATTATTTGAATCAAATTAAAATGATTAAAACTTTCAAGTTGGAAAATGATTAAATTTTAACATGCTAATATATGACGACTAATTTAGCTTCTAAAATTATATATGAACTACATAAAAAGACAAAGATATATTAGTAAAGTATACTATTGATTAAAGTGGCAAGTGATTTGGTTTTCCTCCTGAGTTTGAGTTTTTCATAGATGGAAAAATCGAGTTGAGAGGGCAACCACATGTATGAGTACGACAATATTCGAGCGTGGATTACTTATGGCTGTTCGGTTCACAAATCCAACTATCCTTAGTTCATGGGATTAACTTATACAAATGATTGTGACTTGGATTAACTACTTAGTCCCAAGTTGGTTACTTGTTTGGTTGGGTGTCTTAACATTGGGACAACATGTTTTTTGTGATGGTGAAATGACCAACTTACCCTTCCTCTATACACCCAAATCAACACTTAGCCATCGATTGCGCCGCACGAAATTCCCAATCGCATCAAGTAAGCGAGCGTTGTGAGCAATCTCCCTATACAAAGACCTCATGTACTCATAGAAATCTAGCCACCACCATTACTTTGACTTCCTCTCGAGCTAGCAATCTCGATCCCTCTTGACGACGACAAGTGTCAAAGATGACGATGAGTGCGAGCTCTTACTCTTGCTCCACAACCAATTCTCTCAATTAATCAAACAAGTAGTGATTCTTGAAGGATTTGCTCTTGTTATGTTGAGTGAAATTGATACATCGAATCAAAGCTAGAATACCCATACACGAAATCAATTTTTTTTTAGTGAAATTTCGCAAAAACAGAGCACGGATCCGTTCAATCTTCGCGTTCTTGGCCATTGTAGTTAAGTTTTCAAAAAAAAAAAAAAAAGGAAAAAACACCAAACACTCGAAAAGAAGAAATTAATGAAATCGGTTATTCCCAAATCGAATTCTTGTTTCTCACGAAGGAGGAGATTATGGACAAGTACCACTTTAAGTACATCCTCAACAGCTCCCAGGCCTCTTTTCCACATCTGCTATGGCGGCCTTGTATTCTCCAACCTCGTCGCGCTTCCCGAAGAACGCCACCACCTCAAGCACAAGATGCACGAACAAGCCGCTAGCCATGGCAAAAAGAAGGATGTAGGCGAAGAAGGATTCGTAGGCCAAGAACAAGGATCTTTTGTGTGTATTGAGTTAAGTGAGGGGTATTTTTGTCACAAGCAGACTCCACCATCCGGACTAACTAAGGAGCCCAAAAAGGATGGTTTAGTTTAGTCACCTGTATTAGGTATTAAATAGTCCTATGGATTAGTTAATCCGCCAAGCGAACACCTGGATTAGCCGATCCAGTTTGGCTAATCCGACTTAAGACCATGAAGCGAACGGGCCATCGGTGCGGTTGGAGCCAGATGTCATCTAGAATTTTTTTAAAAATATCAGAGGAAATTAAGGAAATAATTTCAGTTATTATTCTTTTTTTATTTTGGTGCATTAATATTCACATTATACATTATGCATTTATATGATTAAGAAATAATTAATAGATAGTACAAAATTATTTAAAAAATTAATGATTAAATTATCAAATTAAATTAAATCACATTAAAGTGTTCAAATTATAAAATATTTGGAGGCGTCCAAAGACATTTGTCACTTTATTAGTTATTATCATATTATCAAAAAGAAGATAGTTTCATCATTGAAATTTTAAAAAAATTATAATTGATTTATTAAAAAATTTGTTCATTGAATATGTTCCTAATTAAACAATTTAATACGTTGGAAATTAAAAAAAATCAAAAGTATAATTTAAAGAATTTGAAAGTTATCCGAAGTGTAATATGTATTATATTAAATCGAACTCAACTAATTATTAGAGTCATATAGTCGGGCCTTATTTATTGAAATCGATCAAGTATTTCTTATATATTGTTGTTATAGCTATCATCATTAATTATTTATAATTGCAGTTTCTTTTTATAATTACACTCGTTACCTCAAAATAATCTAGTTCATAAACGTGATATTAGATTATTCTTCAATATCAATTACAATTGATGTATTTTCTATTGTCATTTAAAAAGAAGGAAAAAATGAAACCAAATTTAAATTTGTGGTAATTTTAGTCGACACTTGTAAAAAAATCTCAAATTATAAATTAATTGGTTGTATACTTTTATGATAATTAATAGTGTCATATAATGATTTAAAGAAAATCTAAATGTATCATTTTTTATATAAAAAGACTTATTAGTATTATATTTATTACTTATTTAATTATTGTAGCTTTAAAATAAATATGAATTTCATAATTTTAATAAATTATACACGACCATAAATAAAACATTGTTTTTAAAAATTAATAATTTTATAATCTAACAATAGAAATATAAAAAGACTTTTTGTTAAAATGAATAAGTATCATACATTATTAACATATTTTGATTAAGTAATATAAATAATTAATTTTATATAAAAAAATTATATTTTTTACTCAAACAAGTTTATTTATATTGGTACTATTTTCAACCTAAGTCAATTATTGATATATTGTCAAAAATAATTGTTGATATATATTATATAGGTGCAGTACATGGTATTAGTATTAATTTGAAACTACATTAATTGTAATTATTCCTAATCATTGACAATTGTCACATGACATTACTCAACTTATTTTCCAAGGAGCAACATTTTAAAAAAAGTATGTTGCATTTAACGCGTTGGACAATTCTCAAGCATAATTAAATAACAAGAATTAAATGATACAAAACTCTATGTCATGGGTATCTTTTTGATACCCATGGTAGAAGCACCCTATATATCTACCATGGGACTTAAGAAAATACCCATGTCATAGAGCATCTCTTGTTTAATTTGCTATAGTAGGTAAAACGGTTACACGTTAATTATGCTTGAAAATTGATTCGATGCATTTAATGTAACTCTGTTATTTTTTTTTTAAAGAAAATAGTTAAGCTAGGCCATGTGGCATTGCATATTGATTCTCATTAAGAAATAATTAACTATTTATGTAGTTAATTAATATCATTTAACTTTTTAAAAACACATGTATCAAATTAGTTTACACAAAACACATGCTTATGCAAACTTATTTGCATAACATTAATATCTATAACAAAAGAAAAATAAATTAGGTTAATAATATATGCGATGCTTATATATACTATTAGTGTTTTTTTATCAAAATAATATTAGTCTATTTCTTTTTTTAGATTATTAAATTATTAAATTTTGAAATTAGTGGTCTTAGTTATAGAAACTGTACAATTTTTATTAAAATCGTTGTAATTTGATATTTTAGATTTTTATACTGAACTGTCTCTTAATTAGATAATATAGTATATAGTAACAAACCACTTTGAACACGCCTCCAAATTAATAATTTATAATTTGAAATATTTTTTGAGGTACGATTTGGTATTTTTAATATTGTGGTTGTACATATAATTTGATTATAATTATTAAAATATTTTAAAATTTTCTTACTCCAATAATCTTTTTTTTTATCTAACGAGTATACGCAATGTTTGATTTAAATGCACCAAAATTAAAAATAATAATAATAATTACAAAATATTATTTTAACTTCTTTCAATATTGTATTTCATCAATATATTTTATTTTTTGGTTTTCCATGTGGTGTCTTCGCCAACCGCACCGACTAATCTATGCTCAACACTATCGAGCCCCATATGGGAGCCAGCCTTCCCAACCCAATTTTATCAATAAATTTTTTGTTGTTGTAAAGATACAAAATAAATTCTTAATTATTATAATTATTTTGTAGTTTTCCTTGATTATCAACAATATCAATATTTCACTTCCAAAATATCAAAATTATTTGACTAAATAAATTATAATAAACCTATTTATATTTTTTTGAAGGTAAATAAATCATCATATAATACGGAATTAAAAATTAACTAGTATTTATTTGACTTTAGTGTTCTCGAGTTGAAGTCTAATGTCTTGAGGTCCCCCTCCTTTATTTAGCGGATGTCGCCCTTAGGTAGTTAATTGATTATCATATACTATATCCGGTCAAAAATATAAGTCTTTCTAGTAAAAACTTATTGGTCAAAATTATAATTTGTTTTTGGAATTCGAGAGTGTATTTTTTTATTTTTACCAACTATATTATTTTACAATTCAAATATATATGATTCTTCAATTTTTCAATTCATTTAATGTCAAAAGACACCGTATATGTAAATTAAACTTGTAATTAATTAAGGCTATCTTAATTTTTGTGATTTTACCTTAAACGACTTATATTTGTGATTGGAGGGAGCAATTAATAGTGTCAAAATCTTAATCATTTCAGTTTAATTTAGAACTTCAAATTAATGTATTCATCTATCGGCACGGCTATGTGCACCCCACAGTTTACTAAGGGCAAACCACTTTTTTTTGCGCTTGATCACTTCCAAAAATGTCTTCAAATGAAATGACATAGTTACCCCTCACAACTTTCACAATCACTCACATGCCCCTCTTTCATTCTCACATTGTGCACCCGATACAAACCGCCGACCTTCGACTCCGACGTCCCCCTTCGACCACCGGCAACGCGAACTTACGATTTAAGAGTCCACTACCATAGTAAGAGTCGATTTCTTCATTGTTGTCGCGTCGAATTTGTGTTTTTGAAAATTTTAAATTGGGGTTGCACAAGGGGCATTTTAGGAAATGATTATTTTTTTGGGTGTCCTCATCCATACTTCGGGTGTCCTCATCTAATGGTTTACTTTTAGTAAACTGTGGGGTGCACATAGCCGCATCGTTCATCTATTTATTGATGAGTGTTTCAATGTCTAAAAAAGTTATTTTTTAAGAAATGTGTTAAAAAGTTAAATAATTAAGTAAAGAAAAATAAAATAGCAACCTATATTTTCATAGGGAATGAGTTGTGCTAAAGTTTAAATTTCGTACAATTAATTTCTCATTATCTTAATTAACTTTTGCTTATAAATTCCTAACTTGATACTAAAAAATAAAGGCATTTCTACCAAAAAAATAAAATAAAGGCATTAATGTAGTAATTTAACTTTTTCAATTTATTTCCTTAATTAATTATAGTGCATTGTCAAATTTCTCATTCATTGTTTGACTGACACATCATCAAATGTCATTAATTGTTTACGTAGCAAATTTGATGTGCATTAATTATAAGTGTCCAGGAACAAGAAGTTACCATTTGATCTTAATCATTGAATCAAAGATCGAAAATCACTATTAAGATCCAACCATCGCAGTTGAAAGCTCAATAACATGATTATTTTTTTTAAGTTCAATGGTAGAAGCAGCATCTTACCATTGGATTACAATAGAATTTTAATTCAATGGTGATTGATATAGTACATTTAATGTGTAAGTAGACTCTTTTTCTTGACTTTGAAATCTTGTTACGGGCAATTTTTTACATACTATATATGTACTTTGATGTGTGAAGATTGCTTTGTGGATCACTTAGATTTTTGACGATGAAAATTGACTGAAATTATGATATTTACTTAATTTTTTAAAAATATTTCTTTCTTATTTATTTTCATTCCCCTTCCTTTTCATTCGTTAATATATTTATATTTACCTGCCTAAAAAAATTGGAAAAAGTACACTGTACATGAATGTATTAGCTTAAATTTGCTTTTCGGTATTTATAACAAGTCCAATCAAAAGAGTTTTGTATTTTGATCAAAATTGAAATGATTTTCTCATGATTTTGAGCTTTCATTTATTTTTTAGCAATGTCAACAAAAGAACTTCATTTCTCATTGATGGTGTTCACTTATTTATAACCTAGTGATCATGATCGTTTATTTTTGCTTTTCAGTTGCTATGATTTGAAACTTTGGGGGCTTATTGTCATGTAGTTATCATTGAATTTCTTCATTTGCAGGTGTTAAAGGAGGCATCTAGGCTTTATGCTGCAAGTTGGGTGCGGGACATTGGTCCTGATCTTCAGCCAAATGACTATAAGAAGTACAAAGACGAGGAAGTTAAAACTCATGAAGTGAATTCAGCAGCCAAAGAAAAAGAACCATCCTCATTGGAGGACCTTGGTGGGCAACTCTAAAAATTTTTTCCTTGAGTTTTTCCATTTATTTAAATTTTCTTTTTGAGCAATATCCTTGGCGTTTTTGGTTTGTTTGTTTGTTTTTTTTTTGTTTTTTTTTTTTATCAAGCGAAGAAAAAACTCCACTTATATATGTAGAACACTATGTGCACTACATAGACCCCAAGTCCGGATAAATGACTCCGACACACATTTTCCATACTCGAAATGGGGAAGGGAGGTCCCAGACCCATTTTTCATACCCGAAAAACAGGGGAGGGAGGCCCAAAGCCCATTTTCCAAGAATGGAAAATGGATGAGAGTTGCGATAGGTTGATAACCATCATAAAAACTTTTGTCACTACTCTTCATTAAATGTGTTGGAGAAAATCAAAGAGAAGTAAAATTGAATAGAGGAGAGAAGAAAAACTGATCTATATAAAAGGAAGAAAAACAAGAACTCGAAATCTGGTTCCTTTATTTATTGATCTTTGCGATATGTATAAAAATAGATTTGCATGTGTATTTTAATACACTTAAGTAACAAGAACTAAAGTTGGAATAAAACTCTTATTCTAAAAAATAGAAACTTGTATCCTAATCTAACTTATCAACAACTAAAGGATAACTTAAAGAGCAAGAAACATAATAACGAAAAATATATAATTGAATATTGATGTCCCTAATACGTTGCAACAGCTTAAAAGCAATATCGTTAATACTCATCCTTGCTTTGGTTGCTGCGAACTCCAAGTTTTTCTCTAAGAAATTCGAACTTGCTTCTTGACGAGAGTTTTGTTAATATATCGGCTAGTTGAAGATCGACTTGCAATACTTCAAATTAACTCAACCTTCCTTCGCTTCTTCTCTAGAAAGAATAATTTGATGTTGAAGTGCTTTGTTTTCCCATGAAAAACAGATTATTAGAGATAGCGATGGCAACTTGATTGTCAACAAACAACTCTGTGCATTCCTTTTGCTTCAAATGTAAATCTTCTAACATTTTCCTTAACCATAAAGCTCGATTTGCATTTCTTTATTGCTTGCGATAAATTCAACTACACATTTGATTGAGCCACCGTACTTTGCTTTTTAAAACTCCAAGAGAACACTCCTGATCAAACTTGAAACAATAACCAGATCTACTTTTCATATCATCAAGTGAGCTTGCCCAATCATCAGCGTCGAGTAGCCATGCAACACATAATTCGACTTGCACAAAAATTGATTCCATAATTCAATGTCCCCATCACATATCTAAGGAATCTTTTAGCACTTCGAGATGCGTTTCGATCACACAATTTATAAATCTAGATAATAGACTTACGAATATAGGATATCAGGCCTTGTAGCAGTTAGATACATAAGACAACCTACTAAGCTTCTATAGTAGGTTTCATCAACCTTTTCAGCTTCGTCTTCTTTGCATAGCTTCTCTTTTTGACACATGGGAGTATCAACACTCTTGGATTCATCCATTCTAAATTTCTTCAAAATCTCATTGGCATACTTTCTTTGACAAATGAAGACTTCTCCTTTCTTTTGTTTTGTTTCCATCCCTAGAAAGTAAGACATCTCTCCAAGATTTGTCATCTCGAAAGTTTGCATAATTTCTTCTTTGAACTTTCTCACAAGTTCTTCATTACTTCCTGTGATCAACAAGTCATCAACATAAAGTGAAACAACCACAAAACTGATTTCATCACCTTTGATGTAGAGAGTCGATTCATTGAGGCTTTTGTTAAAACCAAACTCCGTCAAGTGCTCATCAATTCTACTATACCAGGCTTTTGGAGCTTGTTTCAAGCCATACAAGGCCTTTTTAAGAAGGTACACATCATCTTCTTTTCCTTTTGCAACAAATCCTTCAAAGTTGCTCTACATAGATCTCCTCCTCCAATAAGCCATTCAAGAAAGTTGATTTGACATCAAGTTGATAAACTTTCCAGCTCTTTTGTGCGGCTATTGCAAGCAACAACCTGATTGTCTCCAATCTAGCAACATGAGCGAAAGTATCGAAAAAATCAACACAAAAAATATGAGCATAGCCTTTCACAACAAGCCTAGCTTTATGCTTGTTGATTGAACCATCAGGATTCAGCTTAGTTCTAAACACCCATTTTACGCCTATCACTTTTCTATCTTCAGGCCTTTTCACCAGTTGCCAAGTTTGATTTTTCTCAATCATGCTTATCTCCTCCTCCATGGCAGCAACCCATCTTGAATCTTTTGCAGCTTCCCAAAAGTTTGAAGGTTCAAGTAAAGCTACATTGCATGATTGATAAATTTCGGAAAGTGATCTCATACCTCTAACTGGTACATCATCAACCAACTCATATGGATTGAGTTGTAATTTTGAAACATGGATAGGTTCTGAAATTGGATGCTTTCTTTTCCAATCCCACTCATCATGTTCCATGAAATACACATCTCTGCTCGATCGAATTTTCTTGGTGTTTGGTTGGAAAATTATCGTATGCTTTAGAAGTTATGCTATAACCTATAAAGATCCCTTATTCTCGCTTTTTGTTTAGTTTGTCCTTTTAATTTGAGGAACATAAACAAAACGAAGACATCCAAATACTTTAAGATTTTTCAAAAAAGGTTTGAATCCAAACCATACTTCATATGGAGTTCTTCCAACTATCGCTTTTGTAGGCGACTATTTAGAAGAAAAAGCTGCAGGTATGTGATGCTTCGCCCAATACTCTCTCGGGTAAATTCTTCTCAAACATCAAGCATCCGGCCATCTCCATTATGGTACGATTTTTCCTCTCACTAACTCCATTTTGTTGTGGAGTATATGGAGCGATGAGTTGATGTTCAATTCCAGCTTCTTCACAAAATAGATTGAACCGATTTGAGGTATATTCCTTGCCATTATCTCGATCTCAAGACTTGAATTTTGTGACCACTTTGTGTTTCAATCCATTGCTTGAATTTCCAAAACACACCAAAGAACTTCGATTTGAATTTAAGAAAATAGATCCAACACATTCTTGAGTAATCATCAATGAAAATTAAGAAATACTTACTCCCATTTAAAGATGGAGTATTATAAGGTCCAGACACATCAGTATGAATGAGCTTCAACTTCTCAGTGGCTCTCCAGGTTTCTGTTTAAAGGGAAATCTTGTTTGCTTTCCTTGTTGACAAGCAATGCAATCTTGAATATCTAGTTCAAGATGAGGAAGTCCTTGAACCATATTCTTCTTCTGCAAAGTCATCACAGCTTTATGATTGAAGTGTCCAAGCCTTTTGTGCCACAATTCTGCATTAGTTTTCATGGCTGAATAGGCTGCATTTTCCTCCTCCAAAGGATCTAATGCAAAGCTTTTCCCCTTCATGTTAACTTTAAACACATCTTCACCTTTCGAATCTTTGATCAAACATTGATTGTTTTCAAAGATTATTTTGAAACCTCTCTCAAGAAGTTGGCCAACACTTAACAAGTTTTGGCTTATATTAGGTACAAATAATACATCTTTGATTAGTTTTGTACCCAAAATACTTTCAATTTCAATGTGCCTTTTCCACTTGACCATGCAAGGTACTCGCCATTGCCAATTCAACTTTGGAGGTTACGAAGTGTTTAATTCTCGGAAGAGGTCTCGATCGAAAGTCATGTGGTTTGTGCAACCACTATATACAAGCCACTTATCACTTGTACTACTTGTTGCAAAACAAGATGCAACAAAAAGATGCTCATCCTCTTCTTGATTTGCAACTTGTGCAACATTATTTTGTTGAAGATTGACTTGAGTCACTTGTCTTTGTTGTGGATTGCTTCTACATATTTTCTCGATGATGTCCCATCTTCTCGACATTTCTCACATTGTTGATCCTGGTCGCTTCCCAACATTTAGAAGGCCCTTTCTTCCAAAGTGCTTACAAGGAGGAAAATCATATTTTGTTCCCTTATTAGTGTTAGGAGAATCAAAACCTGAATTTCCTTTTTGTTCTTCTTAACTTTCTTCCATTTTTGTCCTTGATGAATTTAGCTCTCGAGCTAATGCACCTTCAACAGACCCTTCAGATCTAATGGGGTTTCTTTGTTCCTGTGCTTGCATAGCACTCAACAATTCCGCCAAACTAATGTTGGCCAAATTTCTTGTATTTTCAAGTGATGAAATAGTAGCATCAAACCTTGCCGGGGGTGGTTACAAATATTTTTTGCACAATCCTAGAGTCTGAAAATTCGAACCGGTAATCTCCTACGCGGGCACTACGAGCGCACGTAGTTGTTCTTCGACCACCCAAAGTGATCGCGCTGATACCATGTACTTGGATTGCTGTGGGATGGTCGCGTGATTGTCATGGGTATTGTTGTGGAATATGGACTACTTATCGCTTATAACTTGACTCATTAAATTACGCATGTTTCGATTGTTATCATTTCGATCATCTGTAATAATGCCATTCTTGCTTATTTATATTCCTACATTTCAGTATGCCCGCATGATATTTGTGGGATTTGTCTTGTTTGTCGTTTCATGAATTACTTGTTATATTCTTCTAGAACTTTACTTTCAATTTCTTCGATTCTGTGCCCACCGTCTAGTTTGCGATCGGTGGGTGCAGAGGCTCAAGACGAGAGCAAGTTAGGGGCAAGTGGACCTGTGGTCTAGGAGACTTTGCGTGAGCGGTGGACGTGAGGAATACAGGGTGATGTAGGCTCGTACCTATCCTTTTTTGTATGACGTTTTTGTATATGCATATATAGTTATTTGGAGCAAGGAACTAGGTTTCGAGGTGATTTCCATAATTTCATTTTTGTTGACTTGGATATGCTCACTTAGGGGGTTTCCACATTTATATAGATTCCTAATTTCCCTTGATCGAGTTATTTCCCATTATTTCGATTAGAATATGATTTTAAACTTCTGACGTATTATAACTTCATAATAACTCTCTTCATAAAACCTTAAAAACCTTAAAATGTTGATAAGTGCCGAGGCTTTGACTAGGCTCGTCCAGTCACGAGAAACCGACTCTAGGGACACCGCACGGGGTTCTAGGCTTCGGCGTATCTCCAGGCTCCAGTTGGGAATTTGGGGTCATCACTAGCGAGAATAGTAGGCTTCTGTGTCTGGTTAGATAGCATCCACTCATGTTGTAAATTCATAAAACACAAGCCATTGAAAAACCACTTGGAGAAGTTGGGAACTGATTGAACAGAAAAGTGGAAAACCACTAGGATCCCAGTAGAAACTTATTCGGGGGAAGTAATTAGGCTAAAGTCAAATTATTTTAATCTACATATTATGATTACTATGTAGATATTATCGAGAAGTATACTGTTAGCTATAGATCTATTCGAAGAAGTTCGTTTTCTTGATTGAGTACGAGCGATGACGCGATCGACGGCCAGATCGAAGCGACGAGAAGCAAGACATCTGCATAGCGATATGCGATGCCATGGCGATATGCATGCTTTGACTCGAGAGTTTTGCGGCGCAGTGATTTCGCAGCTTGTAGAAATGATTACGGCCCCAGCTGAGACAACGCTTCGTAGAGTCACGACTTCGGCCATCATCGACTCAAACTACACCATTGCCAGCATACTACTACTCGAAATGCGAGGACCCCGAGTGCCGCGGCATCCACTTCGCTCCGAGCTTCCGTTGTATGCATTAAATTTAGGGAGGCTTGTTGGTTGCGCGCACACGCAGTAACGAGGGCAGATGCACATCACTTTTAGCTGACATGATGGAGTAAGCTCAGCAGCACAGGCACCATTGCGCCAAGATAACTCGAATGCAGAGGTCACTTCGATTACGATTCCACGTCCGAAAAGTTCGGAGCCACATGAGAGCGTACAAAGCGATGGGAATTCAAGAGAACATGATCCCATGAAGTTTTATGGCGGCACGTATGTTAAACCGACGAGCGAGAGTTGTTTCGAAGTTAATCATGAGAAGATTGTTTCGACCATCGCCACGGAGGACCACACAGCGGCGACTATTCCCTTCGTCGATGTTACATGGAGAGCGGATGATTGGTGGATCTACGATCATTACTACTGGGGGTGTAACTCCGAGAGACTGGATCGACTTCGAAGACTCAGGGGCTAATCAAATACTTCCCACCGACTGCATTTCCGAGCAAAGAGGAATGCAGAGTTCATGGCGTCGAGAACGGGGCGCTAATGAGCCGATTATGGAGTATATAGTGGGTAGATTCTCATCATTGTTGCCTTATCTTTGGAGGATCTACCGAAACCAAGACCGAATCGCAAGCGTATTATTTCACCGAGTGGTCTATTACTTACGATCGGTGGTTCTGTAGTCACTACACAAATGCAGGAGACTTTACAGATTGCATACGAGCGGAGTTTAGCTCGAGAGAGTTACCTACTTACTCATCCTAAGGAGACTAGATCGGCTGCACTGGACAGAGTCCCGATTGCACTTTATTCGCGATTCCAAGTAATCTATCGAATACTCCTTCACTGCGTCTCTCGGAGTCCTTCATTCTCTGAAGCTCGAATTCTCGATTAAGTTGAGAACCTTCATTCCTTTGATGTTTTCATCTCCATCGTACTCTTCTTCTTTAGGTAGTTCCATACTTTCAAAGGCCGACTTTAATGACATAATCCTTACGAAGACTTCGAAGAGACTCATGAAAATAACATAGCTCTTGCCTTAGATTTTCTTGACTTTCTCTTTTGTAATACTTGATTTGCGCCATTGTTGGATTTGCGGGTAAGGGAAGAACTTCGTAGTCTTCCTCAACGGCTTCCCGAGAGATCATTCGCCTCTAGATGTGCCTCCATCCCGTCGCCCATATATGATAACCCTCACCATCGAACACCGGTGGTGCAAGCGAGGTGAAAGGCTTTTCAAGAATTGAATTTGAATCCATGGAAGTTCTTGGATGCGAAAAAAAGTTTCTCTCAACCACAAGTCCCTTAAGAAAATAAGGGCTCTGATACCAATTTGTTGGAGAAAATCAAAGAGAAGTAAAATTGAATAGAGGAGAGAGGAAAAACTAATCTATATAAAAGGAAGAAAAACAAGAACTGAAATCTGGTTCTTTTATTTCTTGATGTTGCGATCTGTATAAAAACAGATTTGCACGTGTATTTTAATACACTTAAGTAACAAGAACTAAAGTTGGAATAAAACTCTTATTCTAAAAAATAGAAACTTGTATCCTAATCTAACTTATCAACAACTAAAGGATAACTTAAAGAGCAAGAAACATAATAACAAAAATAGATAATTGAATATTGATGTCCCTAATACGTTGCAACAGTTAAAAGCAATATCATTAATAAAATGGATCAGACACAAGCCGACCCCAATTAATTTGGGACTGAGGCTATGTATTAAGCGAAGAAAACCACTTTTACGGCTTAGTTATTACTTCATTCTTAGAACCATATCAAGACTGCCTAATTGTATGCAATGGAGTACATTACCTAGTTGAACATTTGTTTCTCTAGGTTGAAGGGAAATGGAAGAAATAGTTTTATGTATGAAAAAGGCAATTATCTTGTGAAGGGTTGTGGTTTACAAAAGCGCTTATCTTAGAAAGCCACTTCCGGGAAATTGTTGGCTTTGATGAAAAAAATATTATGTGCCTCATTTTGTCTTTTAGGATGAGTTGTATACTGAAATTAAGCTATAATAATTGCAATCATTTACTCATGTGGGAAAACACTAAGCAGGTTTCAATGTTTTTGAACTGCATTACCAATTCATTAAAGTGATACAAAGTTTAAATGAATCTGGTATATCTTGGTTGGCTTTCAATATGATGGTGATGCCGTGGCAGTGGCGGATGAGGTGTATCACTGTGTTGAACTGATGTTAAAAAATGATGGTGCTTGACGATGATCTTGTGGTGGCATTAAGATTATGTCGTAAGGCGGCGGTGCTTGTGGCATTGTGACTTAGGGCTGTAGCAAAGGTGGTTTTAACTTGTTCGCAAATTTCTTTCAAACTGTTCTTTAAATAGATAACTTATGTAACTCTACTTTTGTTTTTAAGGGTGCTTGGAAATCAAGTAATTTTATCATATCACATTCTATAAAAAACAATTAATGTACACAAAGAAAAGGGGGAAGGCGAATAAAATTAACTTGTAATTCATTCAGAAGAGTTTATATTGATTGAACTTGCACTATGTTGTTCGGTTGTATTCAATTCTCATACCAGGCTATCTACAAGTAACATGTTTCCGCAACACCATGGTGTTTAGGACCAGCAGGCTTGATCGAAAATCGATTCTTTCTTCATTTGTTTTTATTGTTTTTATGTCAGTGATAGAGAGATTGCCCTGATTTAAATTGTTTTTCTTTTTCCTACTGTGGTGTTTTGACAGCGGTTGCTGCCAGAGGCGGAATGGAGACTCTAAGGCCTGCTTTACAGCGGTTATGCATGACTAGAGCCCCTGCTTACAGGGATGCTCTCAAGGGCTTCATAGAAGGATATATCAAGAAGGCATACAAGAAGTCATGTCTCGGAAGGAAGAATCAAATTCTTAACAACCACGTCGACCAGAAGATGGCCCCAAAAAAATCAAGTTGATATCATTCCTTTAGTGGATTTCTCGGTTGAACTACTTGGGAAAACAAACTTCCATTTTGAACAACTTACTTCCTTGGTTAGTGGATTTCTCGATTAGCGTGATGATTGGTGATTATAGTGTGTAGCCCAACGTTAACCATTATTCTTGCATGGTCGATCTTCTTGGCTGAGCAGGTTTGATTCATGAGACATACGATTTCATTTTGGAAATGCCATTTGATGCTACTGCTTTCATGTGGGGCTCTTTGCTGGGTTCTTGCAGGATTTATCATAATCTTGAGTTTTTCGTTTGAGATCGAACCAAGACAATGCAGGTAACACGTTTTGCTTTCAAACATATACGCGACGAATAAAAGATGGGAGGAAGTTGCTTGGTCAAGGAAGCTTCTTAAGGATAGTACGTGGTGCAAAGAAGGAGATGGGGAAGAGTTGGATCGAAGCTAAAGAAAGGGTTCACGCATTTGTTGCTGGGCAGAGGAACCATCCAATGCTTACAGAGATTCATCTAAGGTTGGAAAATCGGAGCATGAGATAAAGAAACTCGATTACAGAACCCCTGATTTTTGTGGGGACTGCCATTCATTCATTAAGCTTGCATCAAGGATTACTAACAGGGAAATCATTGTGAGGGACACCAACCCTTTTCATCATTTTCGGAAAGGTTCATGTTCCTGCAACGATTTTTGGTAATTGCTTTGGTTATCTCATCATGTTCATAATAATTCTTCCTCTTACATGCAACCGTTGTTCACAGAACTGAAGAATTTATGTGTAGTAGCTTATGTCATATTGATTTAGCAGTTCCCTTAGATCTCTACATTCGGTCCCTCGCCGTGAGGGGAGTCAGTTGAATATTGATGACATTATAGTTAAGGAATTGATTGATACTTGATTAATTACTAGAGTGCTGATGGAGGTTGGATCTTTGAAGAAACAAGGCATGGATCTTTCATTTGAAAAGTGGTGTTGGCCTTGAGTATTTGGGGAAGCAAGCTACTGCAGAGTGTTTCGTGCCATGTGATAGATTTCAAAGAAGAGACTAAGAATTGTATTAATGTGTGCAAACTGAATACAATAGGGTGCTCTTATTTATAGAGCTGAACAAAGTATAAAATAAGAAAAGTTTCCTAATACTACTTAATACCAAAATATAGAAACTACCTAAATACCTAAACTACGGAAATATAGCAACTACTATAGTTTCCTTAACACCCTCCCTCAAACTCAAGTTGGTTCAACTTGAGGTTGTCAATTGAATCAGTAAACCTGACAAATCTAAGGTTCGTTGCGGAGCAGATCAACGACCACCCAAGTCGACAAATCTAAGGTTCGTTGCGGAACAGATCAACGACCACCGAAGACGACAAATCTAAGGTTCGTTGCGGAGCAGATCAATGACCACCCAAGACGACAAATCTAAGGTTCGTTGCGGAACAGATCAACGACCACCGAAGACGACAAATCTAAGGTTCGTTGCGGAACAGATCAACGACCACCTAAGACGGCAAGACACATATTCTGATGTGGCAGAGTCAGAACAACGGAACTGTAGAACAACATATATTAGAGTCGGAGGTGACACGTGACAGGTGGACACGCGGCAGCGTGCAGACGGAGGTGATAGACAAGTGCAGAGAAAAATCGCGTGACACATGGTGGCGTCGGGCGGGGTGACAGACGAGAAACAACATTCACACAGAAAACAATGTTGTGTCACACACAACCAGATGACAGATTAAAAATGAAAACCCACGATTAGGGCTCTGAAAAACACAACCCAAAGCAAGAACAACAACGAGAAGTCGAAAGAGACACCACGAATTGGTCGTCGACTTGAAAGTCGATCGACTGGAAAGAAACGGAGAATGCGCACGTGTTCAAGGCGGACGTGCCGGGGCTGAAGAAACGACAGAAACCAAGCTCTGATACCATGATAGATTTCAAAGAAGAGACTAAGAATTATATTAATGTGTGCAAACTGAATACAATAGGGTGCTTTTATTTATAGAGCTGAACAAAGTATAAAATAAGGAAAGTTTCATAATACTACTTAAATATCAAAATATAGAAACTACCTAAATACCTAAACTACGAAAATATAACAACTACTATAGTTTCCTTAACACCATGGATGGATCAAATTAGGTTTGGTCTTTGGTCTTTCTACCATCTAAAGCGCATTTCATTGTTATGTTTTCTTGTATTATTTGTCAATGAGAGATCGAGACCTCATTAGAAAGCATCTTGATTCCCAATACAGCGGGCACTTCCATTGAATCCACCAAAGTAAAACACTGCAAAGCTTGAATTGTCGAATATATGCTCTCTACTCTACTTAATTAGGTACATCTCTCTCTCTCTCTCTCATTTGCATGTGATGACACATCATATTACTTCTCAACATGTTGGAATCTGGTGCAATGCTTTCCATGGAGGCTGCCCCATCTTATTATATTTTGCATCTACTAATTAGGAGCTGTCGTGATTTTCTGTACTTAACCATGCTTTCCCTTACTGCATCATAAAGTTTTATACTTGCTTTGACATGATTTAGTAGCTTGTCAATTCTTGTCACTCTTGTGAGTCATCATCAGGTGCACCTCGAACCATGTTTTGCGAGTGATTGGATGCACAAAACCCTCAAATTAAGGGTGTTGAATCCTAAAGATCAAATAAGAAAACACATACCCGAAGCGGAAGCAAAAGATAGCCTTTACTTGTTCACTGGTCACAGACAAAACCACCAAAAGGAAAATGCTCAATAATCACAACCTTAAGTACTCTTGCAGAGATTAGAGAGAAAAACATTTTTGTGCGTGAGTTTCTTGTTAGGAGATAAACTCAAAATCTCCTTATTTATCTCTAATATAGATAACTACTAAGTAGTTATTTAATAAGTTACAAAAACTACCCAAACCACTTTATGTGCGTACATGTATTCCAACATCTCACACTCGCACATAATGGGTTTAATTTCTCATAAGTTCCATCTATAGAGAACAATGTTTCTTATCTCTGCAAAAACATATTCATACAAGTAAATAGGCCGTGCGACCATCATACAATTAATATCTGAGAGCTCATAGCTATATAACTGTTAGGTATATACAAAGACTCAACTTGTAAGTAGAGTATGTATGCAATACCCTAGATACATCACACATTTGAATATCTTAAGATCTCTTTTATATGTTTATTTCAAATTCTCGTGCACCCACAATTATATTTAACAAATAAATATAATTGGTCGACCAAGGATACAACTTAAGCAAATGAGACACTTCGATGATCTTCCTTTTCAACTTATATCTTTCCATTTTAAATCAACTGTTCTCTCGAATATGCCCCGTTAGATCGAATGATTCATAATCATTGGTGACATTTCAAGATAACTAACATTGAGATAAAACTTCAAGATTAGTCAAAAAGTACCGAAGGTACTTAAATGAGATTCCTTAATCTATAAGGCTCACACAACTTAGAAGTAGAGATCAAAAACTTATGTTACCTTTATTGGACGCGAAATGCACATGTGGTATGAAACACATGCTACAATATTATTCTCCTTTTGCTATGGAGCGTATGTCAAACTAATATTGTACAGGTGGTAGTTCAGATATACTCAATATCTAACTTGAGTCCACAACTCTACTTTAAATTCTCAAATTATAATCACAGGACTCCCACCTGGCATATAAAGACAGTTAAGGTAAACTTTTGGGAGGTTTTACCTTTCGATCACAATTTAATTTAGTGACCTCATCTTGATTCACTATCAAGGTAATTTTCCGTTTTAAGCTCGAGCTCTCCAAATTTATATCACAAAAGCTTAAAACCAATCTCATTTCTATGCACTACTAAGTCATAGAAGCGATTGCCTGTGTGAGAAGGCCAATCTACTGTCTGACATACCTTTACTTTTATGTACATAACATAGATGTGTGTGTATGCATGATAAGACAAAGCACAAAACTTTGATACACATTAATATATAGTAAATAGTATATTACAAACATAAAGGAAGAATAACAACAATTTGTTTTTCATCAAGTACAATACATACATGCTAAACTCTACGCAATCCTAGAGATTTCATATGACCATTGAATACATCTCTAGGTATAGGTTTTGTAAAAGGATCAACAATCATCTTCTGCGTAGATATGTACTGCACTTTCACGTCCTTTTGTGCAATCATGTCTCTGACAAAGTTATACTTGGTATCAATGTGTTTGGCATTCGAGTGGTACTTGGGATCTCTTGTGAATGCAATTGCAGCCTGACTATCGCAATTCACCAAAATTGGACTTGATGCATCTTTGTCAAAACCTAAGTGACTCAAGAATCTCTTAAGCCAAACCGCTTCTTGCATTGCTGCTGAACATGCTACAAATTCAGCTTCCATTGTTGACAAGGCTATACATGATTGTTTCTTACTACTCCATGAAATCACTCCATTGTTCAGTAAGAAAACATAACCTGAGGTATATTATCTTTCATCTAAATCTCCTCCCCAATCAGCATCTGTATAACCAACTAGATGCAAATTATTGCCTTGATAACATAATGAATAATCAACAGTGCCTTTGAGATACCTAAGTATCCTTTTGACAGCTCTCCAATGGGCATGTCCTGGGTTTGCCTGATATCTACTTACCATGCCAACAACAAAGCAAATATCAGGTCTTGTACACATCATTGCATACATGAGGCTTCCAACGGCACTAGTGTAATGAACTTTTGCCATTTGTTCTCTTTCATGTGGAGTCTTAGGACACATTCTTTGCTTTAGACCTTGGTCTTTTGTAATAGGAGTATCAATGGGTTTGCAATCTTGCATATGGAATCTCTCAAGAATTTTCTTGATGTATGGCTCTTGTGAAAGAGCTAGCATCTTCTTTGATCGATCCCTTTTAATTTTTACACCAAGTATATATCTTTGCTTCACCCATGTCCTTCATCTCAAAATTGGAGGACAACCAATGCTTAATGGTTATTAAGTACTCCTCATTATTTCCACCAATAGTATGTCATCCACATAAAGTGAAAGAATCACAAATTTACTATTAGATCTTTTGACATACACACAAGTGGTATTCAAAAATCATCACAAAATCATAAGAAATAATTGCTTGATGAAATCTTGTGTACCGTCGTTGCACTGGAAGATTGTTTAAGACCATAAATATATCTTAATAGTCTGCACACTTTGTGCTCTTGACCTTCAACTATGAAACCTATAGGTTGTTCCATATAGATTTCCTCTTCCAGTTCTCCATTTAGAAATGCAGTTTTTACATCCATTTGATGTAACTCCAAATCTAAATTTGCAACTATGGCTAGAATTAACCTTATAGAGGCAAATCTCACAATTGGGGAAAATGTTTCTACATAATCAATTCCCTCTTGTTGTGTATACCCCTTGGCTACAAGTCGTGCCTTGTACCTTTCAATAGAACCATCAGTCTTTCGTTTAATCTTGAGAACCCATTTGTTCCCAATAGTTTTACGTCCTTCAGGGAGATCAACCAATTCCCAAACATTGTTTGATCTCATGGACTCCATTTCCTCTTCCATTGCAATTTTCCATTTCTCTTTAGCAGGACAAGTAAGAGCCTCTTGAACAATTTTAGGCTCATCCTCATCTTGAGGTGCAATCATATAAACCTCATTTTCAATAGGAAAATGGCGTTTGGGGATATTGCCACGATTGCTACGCCTTATTTGTGATTCAGTTGAAACATATTCAACATCTTTTGTCTTGCTCCCACTTGGATGAGATACTATTGGCATTTGTTCAGACACATGAACCAAACGATTCATCAAAGTAGAATCATCTTGATCTTGCATCTCATAGAGAGATAAAGATTGATTTATCTCACCCTTTATTGGAAAATCATTTTCCATAAAAGTAGAATCCCGAGACTCAAATTCAGTTATGCTCCCACTCGAATGTTCACCAATGAACACATAACCTTTTGAATGTTCAGAGTATCTTATAAATATACTCTTTTTTCCTCTTGGACCTAATTTTCCATGTTGATGATGTAAATCATGAACATAGGCACCACAACCCCAAGGTCTTAGATTATATAAATCTGGTTTTCTATTGGTCCATAGCTCATAAGTGGATGAAACTGATTTGGAGGGTACTCGATTGAAAATATAAGTGGCGATTAATAAAGCATCACCCCAAAAGGCGATTGGTAAATTGGCTTGGGCCATCATAGACCTAACCATTTCAAGAAGAGTTCTATTTCTTCTTTCAGCTACTCCATTTTGTTGTGGAGTGTATGGAATAGTTAATTGCCTATCTATTCCTTTTTCATCACATAATTGTTTGAACCGATCTCGACAAATATTCACGTCCTGATCCCG
This sequence comes from Stephania cephalantha, assembly GCA_039657325.1. Classification (NCBI taxonomy): domain Eukaryota; kingdom Viridiplantae; phylum Streptophyta; class Magnoliopsida; order Ranunculales; family Menispermaceae; genus Stephania; species Stephania cephalantha. The sequence continues at coordinate 5,951,966 of CM077573.1, read as the reverse complement.
TTCTCAACATTTTTATTTTTCTATCTAATTGATTCTCAACAAGATTAATGTATTTCTTGAAGCACTCTAAAGCTTCAGATTTATGAGAAATCAAATAAACATAACCGAAACGTGTGTAGTCATCAATAAAAGTGATGAAATAAACACCTCCATGCCGAGATCTCACATTCATCGGACCACAAATATCCGAATGAATCAATTGCAATGGAAATTCAGCTCTCATTCCTTTGCCAAATGGTTTTCTTGCCATTTTTCCCGCTAGACAATTTTCACATATTGGTAAATTAACCTTTTCAAGGTGCCCCAATAGGCCCTCTTTTGCTAATATATCCATTCTTTGTTGACCTATATGGCCAAGTCTAGCATGCCAAACATTCACATCAACATTTGAATCAATAGAAGATGTAACAAGGGAAAAACAAGCACGATACATATTACTATTCGAAACATAGTCAATATCCAATACAATAAAACCATCTGACACATAGCCACAACCATAATAAGTTTGTTCTAGAAACAAATTCACACTAGTACCATAGAAGTTCATAACAAATCCACACTGTAGAAGAACAATAACAAAAACTAAATTTCGTCGAATCTCTGGAGCATATAACACATCATATAGGATAAGAGGTCATCCACCACGCATGCTCAACTTGCAGGTGCCAATCCCTTTTACTTCAACACGTGAGTTGTTTCCTACATATATCCATTTTGTTCCACGAGGTATTCGACGAAACTCCATGAACACATCACGGTCATTAGCTACATGATCCGTTGCTCCCGAGTCTACAAATCCACAAAAGGATGAGATTCGATCAAATAAACAAACTAGAAACAAAAATTGCACTTCAAAAAACATTATTTATAGAAAATGCATCAAGGGTTTGTACCTTCTTTGGCTCGTTGCACTCACGAGCAAAGTGACCTTCTTTTCCACAGTTGTAGCACTTGAGTTTAGCCTTATTCTTCTTCTGATGAGCCATAAGAGCTTTACCCTTTCCATGATGATCATATTTTGCACAATGATGATCACATTTAGCTCTCTTTGATCCTTGCCCTTTGTAGCCACCATGAGGCTTGCGTTTATAGCCACTATGACCCTTTTTATTACTTGAGCTAGTCATATACACATCGATCGTGCCTTGAAGCCTCAATGCGGTCTTCCTCAAGTTCCAAATGACGCCCATCATCATTAAGGGTCTTGATGTTCTCATTATGGGTCAAATTAACCTTCATATGCTCTCGGTTGTGAGGTAAGGATCGTATAACGAATGAACTGTTGTTCATCGATCGAATGTGCTCGGCCTCCTTAACTCACTGATCATGTTTGATATCTCCCTTAAGTCTTTGCGCTCATGTTATGGTTAGGGCGTTTCTTGTATGTGTCAAACTTAATAGTGAGTCAGTCGAAGCTTGGTGACAGAGGTTCCACCAAACTTCTTCTTCAAGGCCTCCCACATTACTTTGGCAACATCATAACTCTTGAACTCTCGCAATATATCATTTTCCATGTTATTAAGCAATGTAATGCGAGCCGTTGAGTTTTTCTTTTTTCCAGGCCTCAAATGCCTCACGGTCCCTTCTATGTTGGACTGTGTTGCCATCTTCAGGCTCAGTCAGGATATTGTTCAGAACTTCAAGAGCCTCTTGCTCTTCCAGGACATACTGGATTTTCAAACTCCAGATTTCATAATTGTCCCCGTTCAATTTTTCACCCTTATTGAGCTCAGCAACAATGTTCTTGCTAGCACTTGTCATTTTCACAAAGAAATATGTATATGAATAAAGACATATATGCACATATCAATTAATGCCTAGCATACCACACTTAGTTATTTTGTCACAATTCAAATAGATAATTTATAATTATTCACATAGTATAGAGTCAAAAGTGCACAAATTAAGTGTCACAATCTTCATCTATATTTATGTGTGTAATTATTATTAGTCTATCGAATTGTACAAAATTTCATCATATCATTTTCCCACAAACATATAAATGCTATATGTATGCAATCATGTAAACATGTCATAAACATGTAAAAAAAAAATACTCTGTTATGCATATGCATGCAATTAATACTCAACAATGTTGTCATCAACTAATTGCATGCATTCTTAAAACCAAAATTGTAAGCCCCTTTACATGAAATTCGATACAACAAATTTCATGTTTATCCAACAATTTCATGTTGGATACAGACAAAATCCTATACCATAATAAATTAACAGAGTTCCTTTTGATCTAATTTCATGTTTATCCAACATCAAATTTCACATGTGTTAAATAAAAAAAATTAACCGATGCATGATACAAAGTTCAAAAACAATTTTTTTATTTACACTTAACCAATCTTTAGATCAATGATAGGTATAAATCCTAATATAAGTATACCCCTAAAATAGCCACAATAATTTGATCCGTAATAAAATCAAGTTCTGATATTATACGAAACAAAAAAAAACGACAATCAAAGTTTTTACTTGGATCAATTCACGACATCATACCCACTAAAATTAAACCGCTATGATAACAAACAAGGAACAAGTAAATCATGCTCTGATACCAATGTTGAATCTTAAAGATCAAATAAGAAAACACATACTCGAAGCGGAAGCAAAATATAGCCTTTACTTGTTCACTGGTCACAGGCAAAACCACCAAAAGGGAAAATGTCCAATAATCACAGCCTAAGTACTCTTGCAGAGATTGAAGAGAAAAACATTTTTGTGCGTGAGTTTCTTGTTAGGAGATAAACTCAAAATCTCCTTATTTATCTCTAATATAGATAATTACTAAGTAGTTATTTAATAAGTTACAAAAAATACCCAAACCACTTTAATTACAAAGGGCATGCAATGTGTAGTTGCAGCACCTCTTATGAGTTCTTGTGGCATTTCTATTGACACATCTACGAACATTGTTCACCGAGCATTGTGTTGGTCACAGAACTGGGTCATCTATGTCTTTTTCTTTTTATCTGAAAGGTTGAACTCAAGGTGAGGCGTAACCGGCGCCTCTTAACGAAGTTCCACAGTGCCGATCAAAGAGCGTGCACTACAGTCTACTCTAGTCCTTTGTGATGAATGCATCTCATTAATTTCCATTTTATATAACCCAACTTGTTCTTGGTTCTGTTCATAATATTTAATGTAATGGCTGAGGCTGAGACTAGTCTCATGACCATAAAAGCAGATTTTCATGGTTGTGAAGGTGATGCATCGGCAAATTCATGCAACACGCCCATGTTCAAGCTTGTGATGCATCAGCAGATTCAAAGATAAATTCAATCGATCCGGAGGGTAAAAACAAGGCAAAGAAGGGTTAGAACATACTCAGTCGGTAAAAGTTTACGCTTACAAAAAATGTTGCAAGGAAAAAAAGTTTTTTTACTTACTATATATATTTACTAACCTACTGTCACACCCCCAATAGCATGACCCGAGTAGGGTTTGGTGGGCAAACGTGGTAACCTAGCGGATGACCGAGTTCGGAGGATTCGGTGGTTCCATGAAGGTTAGATGTTGGACTTCGGAGGGTTGCGGCATGGCCTACGGTGATGCGCGCTGCGTCGCGTGTAGTTGGGAAATTACATGCGGCGAGTGATGGGCGGCGTGTGGTGCGCGCGAGGCGCGGGCCTAGGCGTGGCGCGCAAAGGCACTTAGGCGCGGGACCTAAGTGCGGAGCACGAGTGCGCCTAGGCGCGGGGCCTGGCGCGGGGCATAGCGGCACCGGCACGACGCACGGAGGTGCCTAGGCGCGCGGCCTCAGGCACGTCGCACGAGGCGCCTATGCGCGGGCCTAGGCGCGACGCCTTAGCGGAGTGCGGGGCGCCTAGGCGCAACGCCAAAGAGGAGCACGGGCACGTCTAGGCGCGGGCCTGGGCGCGGCGCCTGCGCGGTGCCGGGACGTGACAGCGTCGTGCCTTAGTGCGAGGCGCATTAGCGCGGAGCGCGGGCACGAGCGCGAGATGCGGGCGAGCTCTAGCGTGAGACGAGGTCATGGACGGGCGAAGGACGCGCGCGCATGACCGAGTGCGAGGCGCGTACGACCGGGCGCATGGCGCGCGCACGACTAGGCGCAAGGCGCGGGCACGTTCGAGCGCGGGACTCGGGCACGCCTTGCGGAAGGCGCGGGCACGCCTTGGCGCGAGGCGCGGGCACGCCTTGGCGCGAGCGCGGGCACGCCTTGGCGCGAGGCGCGGCATGCCTTGGCGCGAGGCTCGGGCAGACTTAGGCGCGAGGCACGGGCGGACTTAGGTACATTCCTTGGCACGAACCTTGGCACGGGCACGGGCAAGGCTCGGGCACATTTCCTCGGGCACGGTTGTGCCTTAGGCACGAGCAAGGCTTGGGCAAGGCATGCCTTAGCCAAAGTTGACAAATCTTGACCTGGGCGTTGACCCTGGTCAAAGTACGCTTGGTCTCATTTTGGGATGTTTCCTATTGGAGCTGAGGGAACGGCTTAACATCTACTATAAGGGGAGGTGGTCTCTCCTAGGGGTGGTGTGTGCACGGTAGCAAGGTATACCCTCGAGCATGCCTTGGGCACCATGCCAAGGCAAGTCCCTCGAGCCCATGCTCCGACCACCCCGAGCCGGTGGGACTCGACCGAGCCCCGGCTAGCACCGACGCGCCTGAACGGACCCAGGCACGGTTAAGCAGTCCCTGTCCCTTCGAGAAACATGGACCACGAGGCGTGGGGAGACCAAGTGGTAGCGGTTACAGGAGGTAGCGGTTACAAGTGAGAGCGGTTACTGGAACTGCTCATTGATTACCTTGATCATGGGCATGATCAAGGCCCGTCCCGAGATTGTGGGCGGTTGAAACCTAGTGGCGGCATGGAAGGCGGACAGTTAGGTAACTGTCGCGCCCACTAAGGGAGTGGTGTTTAATGTAGTCTTAATTGGTTTTGTAACGGCCGACTGGTTGGGCTATAAAGCCAGAGGCAGGGATGCTTGAGAGGGGCATCCGGGAGAGGCATGTACAACGGGATATCAGTTGTAATTCCATAGAGAGCTAATAAACATTTCCTTGCTGCCATTGCATTGTTGTTATTGCTTGTTGTGTTGATCTTCCGCATTGTGTATTGGTTGTGCTGAACTAGGGCGGTCCCTAGGCACCACAGGGTTGGGTTGAGTGCGAAAAAATTCCTTAGGGTAAACCCTCACTTAACGGCCCCGTGACACCTACCATCATACGCAATAGTTAAATTTCGTAAATAAAAGTTTAACGTAAGAAACTCATGTATATAACTAATTAATAAATGGTTTTTCTTGGGACTTGAGCTCGTAAAAAAAGTTGCAAATTGTTATAGTTTATAAAAATATTTTTAATTTATTAATGATGCTTAATTTTTGGAATACAATGCTTAATTTATTTTACTATATAAATTTCACAACATGATTGCAAACAATTTTAATATAAAATAAATTAATAAATATATACACACAATAATGAATCGTATCTTTTTTTTTTATTTGACTAGGAGTTGTACTCACGACCTTTCCAAACTTAACTTTTTAACAAGCGATGCCTCTACCATCTCATATAGAGATGCAAATGAGTAGGGTAGGGGATGGGGACCTCATTCCCATACCCATACCCACTAAAAAATTTATCACCTATACCCATACCCATCTGGGATGAATTCTCATACTCATTTCTATACCCATCAAATCTCCGTGGGTATAGAGAATCTCCATGGGTAAAATATTTTACCCATTTCATTTCCCATCGGGGATCCCCGTGGAGATTTTCATGGGGATTTTTGCGGGGATGAGAAATTCCCGTGGGAAATTTTTTTCCCCATTCCATTCTTCATTGGGGATTCTCAAAAAAGAATTGTAATGAATAAGGTGTCAAATATACATACATAACAACACATTTGTTGAAATTCCAAACAAAAAAAATCAACTTATCATGCAATAAAAATTCTAACTGTGCTTACACTTATAATTAAGTTTTTACAAAATCATTGACATATGCAAAACGAAATGTTCGAATTCAAAATATTCCTTAAAGTCACTATCTCTTTAAATTACCAAGTCATCAACTTTTTAATACTTTTGATCCTAAAATCTTAAAATATAAATATAGTTGCAAACAATTCAAAACAAAACATATAGAATAAATTCAAATTATAAATCTCATTAAGCGATTTTTTGTTATATGTATAAGTGTTTCGAAGTGGAAACTATGTAATATTATGTAATATTTATATATAAATATCATATGGTATATATATAAATAATAAATATCATATAGTATATAAATTGATATATGGAGATCCCCATGAGTAGATGAGTATCCCCGTGGAGATTACCCGTGGGTATCCCCTTGGGGATCCTAGTGGATATATTTTATATTACTCATACCCGTACCGTGCACCCGTATGGAAATGAGATTTCGTACCCATCCCCACCCTCATCCCCATTTAAAATCCCCCATACTCGTACTCGTTAGGGTAAACTCCCATCATCCGTGGATATATTTTATAAGAGCATCTCCAATGGGACCATAGATTGAGGTGAAAATGGATCCATCTAGAACACAATCCGACGCAGCGGAGATCTTCTAAACCAGTTGAAACGAATCCACGAACAATTCGATCTAGGTCAGAACTTAAGCCAAAGTTCGAAAATTCTTTTATTCTAGCCAAAAACTACGAATTACATCCAATAGATCGCTTAAATAGCGAAACCCTAAAATTTGACAAAAATAGTAAAAAGTCCAAAAGCCCTAAAAGCCATAAACTGGAAACTAGACGAAAAATAGAAACAAATGCCGCAAACGGCAATAAAAACGAAAATTCCTAATGAAAGTTATAAGCTAAACAAAACTTTCCTAAAATAGCAAAATTGCCGTTTCGGATGGCGAAACGATGGAATTTCGCCGAAAAACGTTGTAGCCACAGCGTAGCTGTGACTCGTGATCTCCACGTCGTTTCCAATCAACCCATGCCCCCGGAACGCCGAAACTCAAACGCCCGAACTTCACCGAAATTACCAAAATGTCATCCTGTCATATCCTCCATCATATTTTTCCAAGAATTTGCAAGCTAATTCTTGGACTTCATCACAATCCATATTCAACCTAAAATTAAAATGCTCTCCAATGAGATCATGGATTGTCAAGATTGATAATGTCTAGGTGATGTGGTGGAGAATCTAAATGGAGGGTGTATACCCTCCCTAATGTCTACTTCTAGACATTGTTCTCAAAGAAAAAAATAAAAAGACAAAATAAAGGGCATTATCCATATGAAGACAAAAAAAAAGTCACAATCCATGGTCTAAATCCACATTACTATTGGAGATCATTTTAGAATTTAAATGTCTATCTAGTGCCACATAGGATAAACATCATTTCACGTCTATAATTTGGCACCAATCCATGCTCTAAATCCACATTACCATTGGAGATGCTCTAAAGAAATATACATTCATACAATATAAGAGCTTAGGCAAAACGATGTCACGTATCTAAATATTTATAATCAATTCTTTTCAACGTAAGCTTTAACAATTAATTAGTTAATGCTTCAATAACTTTTTATTCATTATAAAGTTAATATTAACTATTTTTTTTTTTTTTAATAAATTTTTTTTATTCATATTTCATTCAACACTAGATTAAGTACAACCATACCTACCTCATCAAGAGGTTGATTTAATACATTTGGTCATTTGGTTAGCATATGTATGAGAAAGCTACATCATTATATGATCAGTCTCATTCTCTTGCCTATGAACCTTAAACCCCAAAATAAAGCTTCCAACAAAAGAAGAAAATCAAACTTCTAACTAAGGAAGAAAATGTAAACCTTCCAACGTGGGAAAGAAACTATATATTACTAGATTTTTTTTTTTTTTTTTTTTTTTGAAATAACGTGATGCACTTTATTTCAAATCATCTAATAGTACACCAACAAGAAACGAAGGCACAACAGACCACTCGATTCGACCAGACAAATAACTAGCCTCTCTAGCATTGGTATGGGCTCATAAATTCGCTGATCTATGAACATAACCAACTTTACATGGCCTTATGTCCTTTAAAAGCTCATTACAATTACTAACTAAAGAACCAAAATAAGTTCCGACTTTGCTCTTTAGTGCATTAACCACCACCATCTGTGCATTAGGTTCAACTAGAACCTGTTGGACATCCCTCTCCTTGACTTTGCTTGTTGGTGTATTAAGTTAGCTCAAGGGGAAGGAAATATTTAATAAAAACACCAATAAAAAGTACTGATTCAGTAGCCGCATATGCAAATCCACACACAAGTGTAAATATTGAAAATGTAGAGTTGAAGAATCAACCTGTATCAATGTTGAATCTGATGATTACAACATGGAAGGAACAATTCATCAATCTCAAATTTAATTAAATATATTTTATTTGATGAACAAAAAAGAAAATGATATCATTGGAATAAGATGGACTATTATTTTTTTGAGAACAAGATTAACTACTTTTCTCACATTAAAAACAATTAAAGTGACGAAAACGAATTATTAATTTAAATACAATATCGTGATTTTAATTTATTTGATTTTATCTAACCAACTCAGGAGACGCAGACACTTGTCAAAAGTGCGGCATCGCTGTGGTGGCCGCTCTCTCGATCAAAGCAACACGTGGTAGCAGCTGCCACCTTCATACTTGTTCAGCCTATGCATGCACCACCACCTTATATATGCAGCCAATTTAACTTCCCTACCTTCCCATATCACTCACTCCCACACATGCATGGTCTCTCTCTCTCTCTCTCTCTTTCTCACTCGCTCACTTGTATATATACATATATATATTGTTCGATCATCATAACATTTTATAGCTATAGTATTTGTGTGTACACTTTTAGTTGAGTGTTTATGATATCTATCTATAGACATAGATCGAGGTAAATAATGGGTGGTTCAGTTCATCCTCTAGTCCTGGGCCGAGTGATCGGGGACGTGGTGGACATGTTTGTGCCAACAGTGAGCATGTCCGTGTGTTTTGGGTCCAAGCACGTCACTAATGGCTGTGACATCAAGCCCTCTCTTGCCTCTGCTGCTCCTCCCAAAGTTCTTCTCTCTGGCCACCCTGATTCGCTCTACTGTCTTGTTAGTATCAAATTCAGTGCAACAAAATTCCATATTATGCAACAAAAAATGTTTTTACCTCTAATAATTAAGCTTTTTTGCAACACTAAAGAATAATTAGTTAATGTTGGCATTGCTACGACCACAAGCTAGTGATGATCTGATTAGTAAAAAGTATATGCATGTGACAAGTTAATGTTTTTAACACTCCATGCATGATGAGATGAAAATTGTAGTTAATTTAATAGAGGTTTTTAATTATGCATGTAGTGCAACATAAAAAAAAAATTATATTAAATGTCTCATGTACCCCTCTAAGATTAGATCGAGTACTCGGATCCTTGAAAAAAATATATTTATTTGGTTAGTATAACTTTTTTCAAGGACTGTTAATTTATACATTTTTTTTTGAGAAAATTTAAGATTACTTGCAAGTTGTTAAAAATGTTGTAGTTAATATATATGACATAATATATATGCATAAATTTTATTGCTACTAATTAAATTGAAATATATCATGAGTTATTTACATGGATATATAGGTGATGACTGACCCGGATGCGCCAAGTCCAAGCGAGCCCACCATGCGAGAGTGGGTCCATTGGTACGTACTAATTACTTTCTAATGATTTTTCAACATTTTGAGTAGCTTTTGGTATATACATTATGTAATGATATAAATTTTCTTGGAATTCAGGAGCAAACATCCCAATTAAATCTACACTATCATAGCAAATGTATGTTATGTATGTTTGGATGTTAGATTATCATCTTCCCATTCCATATATGTACATTCACATTAGGAACATCGTTAAATCACATGCATTGAGGTTAGCTAATGTACATCTCAATGTATATATATCTTGTAGCAAGACACAAGCAAATGTGAATTTGATCTATGACTAAGACTTTCGAGACAGTAATTATGACTAGAAGAATACACACCAGAAGGCACTACCGATTGTGTATTGGCCCCTACCGATTGTGTTATGCACCTCAGCAGAGATGCGACCATACGCATTTCCAAGGCGCATATGGACGACTCACGCAGCCTATCTGCGTTGACTGATGTCATTGTAGTACTTCTCGATCTTATGACTATATATGCCTTTAATTAATGTACATATATTGGTTTGCATGGGTGGTTTCAGGATTGTAGTTGATATTCCAGGTGGAGCAACCGCATCTCGAGGTAAGTCAGTACTATAAATTTCCAACAAGAATTAATTTGGCTTAAATTATTGTTACTCCAGGTGGAGTAATTAATTAAAGGTTCAAACCTACAAATTAATCAAGTTTTAATTGTATAAGCAACATTGTAAATCTAATTATTGAGACAGATTGGGGAAGTGTGCAGTGGTTTTGGACACTTCTGGTCTATGCCCTCACTCGACTCAATATAAATTGAAGTAATTTGATAAGGTATAGCCGATGCATCAGTAGTTAGAAGAGATTTAAATAATTTTGATGCATCAGTAGTTAGAAGAGATTTAAATAATTTAAAAAGTAGACCATCGATTGCAATAAATCAAGTATAATGAAAAAGATTGATGCATGACTAAGACGTTAACTAATTTGGGATTAAAAAAGTGGTAGGCTGACGGAATTAATAATGAGTTGAGTTGGACTGACACGCTGACAACACTTAAGGCTACCAAGTGGCATGCATGTAGTGGTCAACGTACCTCATCAATCGTCCTCGTCGACTTAATCACGTAGTATGCTGTCCCACTGACCACGTGGCAGTCTCACATTATTAGAAAACCAAATTGTGGTTAAAATAATGTTGAAAATTAAATGAATGTGGCATACAGCCCCCATAGAGGCTTAAGATATATAAGCCTTTTGACAAAGGCTGTGGCTCTTGTGGTCTTGTTGTCTGAGATTAAGAAATTAAGTAGGTCAATGTAGCATCTATGTTCTTGATATCTTCTAGGATATGGAGCTGGGGCGCCACAGCTAGTTTTGAAAAAATATAAAATATAAATATTGGAGCATCTTTGTTCTACAAATTAACTGAGGTAGTGCCTTAATTAAACTGATCGATGATTTAGGAAAAGAGGTGCTGGAGTACATGGAACCGAAGCCGGCGGTAGGAATCCACAGGTACATACTGGTGCTGTTCAGGCAAAACGCGGCATTGGCCGACGACATGGTGTTCGAGCAACCTGCCTCCCGAGCCAACTTCAGCACTCGAAGCTTCGCCGCACAACTCGGGCTCGGCCTTCCGGTGGCAACCGTTTACTTCAATGCCCAGAAGGAGCCAGCCAGCAAGAAACGCTGAATATATGCAGTAAAAGGAGAGCATGCATGCATGTGTACGTATGTAATTAAAATCTTGTTAGAACTTGTGCTCATGAGTATATTAATGCACGTTGATGTGGTTAGTAACGGTGCGAGTTTGTAGGTATAAGTACTCGTTGTACGTGACTCCTGGTAGATATAAGATATGTATATAATATATATGATGCATGTGGTCCACTAGCTAGCAGGTGCATGTTAGTTGAAAAAAAGAGAGCTCTCTTTTTGTGCGAGTTCTTAATAAATTGAGGCTAATTAATTAATTGTGTTTGTGCATTTTTCTTGTGCTATCATTTTGATTATAATATTTGGTTGACATTTGATTCACATTCTTGAATGGTTAGAACATTTATTTGCATTGAATCTTAGCTTTTTAGCTTTTGTGATGAATCTTAACTTTTTAAGGATTAAATAATCAATCTTTGAATGCAACATGGAGCAAATTGAGTTTACTAACATGGAGCAAATTGGAGAGAAGAAGATGATGTGCATGCAACAAGGAATGATTTTTTTTAGGGAGGAGGGGGCAAATATAAGCTAGGGGCCTCACTAGAACAATTTAAGCTTTTAATAGCACCTAATACATAGATGTTTTAAGTAACCTCCATGTATTAGGCAATTAGGCTTTTTATAGCACCTAATACATAGGTTTTTAATAACCGCTATGTATTGGCTATTAAAACTCAAATCTATCGACTTGCTATCATCGACTCACAACTAGGGTTTGCTGAGGCTGCTATGGATTTCGCTATTCTTCACTCGATTAGGCGATTAGGCTGGTATAGATTTTACATCTAGGGTTTGGTCTGCCTCCGCCTCGCCTCTTCTTCACCGCTCTCGAACCTTATTCGATTTCAAGACCAGTTGTCCAATCTGCAAGGTTAGACTCGATCGATCTCAAATCCTAACGATTCGATTTGATGAAGCTATGAATCTTTGGTTCTGTTGTTTAATTTTGATCATCTAAACTGATTTACGGTTTATTTGTGTTGATTAGGTTAGCCGAGATTGTTTCTATGGTTCTATGGTTCTGTGTTGAATTGGTCATGTGGTAAATGGTTACCGATTTGACGCCTCTTTAAGTCTCTATATTGATTAGGTTAATCTGAATTTTGTTTTTTTATGGTTTTGTGACTTGAATTAGCGATGAATGTAGTTGATTTCATAGGTTCTATGTTGAATTGGCTTTGGTGATTGATTTGCTCTAGATCGAAAGTCCAAGACAATTTTTTTGCTCTATAGATTGAACTCGTGATTGATTATTGAACTACAATGATAGGTGCTTACAACTAATTGATTATTGAATTTGAATATTTCTGTTGGAATAGATTTGCATATTTTAATAAGATTATATCCGTGGCATAGAGACCTTGATTTGGTGCAAGAGTTTTCCCCGCAACACATGATGTGTAATGCGTTTGACAGACATTTTTTGAAAGTGAGAATTGTTCGTGGTTAGTGCGAGTAGGTTATAATATATAAATAAGAAATGCAAGAAAAAAGCAAAACTTTAAGGGAAAAAAAGTTCACCAACTCGATGATTAAACAACGACCATAACAACCAAGCTTCACAATCCAAATTAATTAGGGTAGGTTACATGGACCAAAAGTTTCTAGTTCGCTCGACTTAAGTAGTTGGATGATGTGCACAAATTCACATGATAAATTGAACCCTCCCTCTTATATCAAGTAATTCAGAAAAATCACCTCTACACGCAACATGTCTTTATCGTAATAGTGATTCAGATCCTAACTTATGTTGTCCCTTCTAGCCTCAATTCAGTTTTACTACTTCGCTTCTCGTTTTTGTTTTTATTTGCTTTTGCAACCCAAACCTTATTGCACCATAATCTGAGAATCCATATAATCTTATTAAAAGCCTAACTATGTCTATGCTACTTGAATAGTCTCAGGCAACAAATTGTATGAGGTGGACAAGTATGTTTACATTATAGGAAAAAATTAAACAATGTCTTTTAGGTGTAGTTTAAGATGTTAAAGAGAATTCACTAACCAAGTGGATGGCTCATTGGTTCGGTATGGGGTTACTCGGATTTAACGTTGGGAGGTTCAAGCTTATAGTGAGGATTTTGTTTTTGTTTTTGTTTTTGTTTTGTTTTTGTTTTTATTTATTTTTATTTGGAGGCAAGTGCATGTAGTTGTTATGTCCATATATGTGATTTACATAATTGTTAAATCTTCAAGAATTTGCTTTAGTTCTTATTCACATCCAAATATGTTGCTAGACTTGTATGTAGTATATTTAGAAGTTGCTTCTCTCGTTTCTTTGTTTGTTTGTTTTCTTCTTTGTTTCTTTTGCTCATGAAAAGACCATTTGCAAATAAAGTTGTTAATTTATTTTTTTTCATTTCCTGCCTATGTAATACTATTTGCATATGTTGGTAGACTTGTATGTACTAGCTTGTGCTTAATGTCTATTGAGTGTAGCTTCAAGTTTGTCGTAATATCTCAGTACTATTGATCAAGAACATTTATAAAGTTGCTAGAGAAAATAAAGCGTCCCCAGCTTTAGAAAGGAGATGGTCCTAGTTCTAAATTAAATTGATGGGAGTTTACTATTGGTTGATTACTAAACATTAACCCTTGCTTCCTAACAGCAAAGAAAGCCCTGTGTGAGTTGCTAATTAGAAAAAGCATTACTGCAATCGAGGAATCATTTTCCTCATAGCGATTTGTTAGGAACTCAAAAATTTGTTAGAATTTTGTGATCATCTATGGATCATGATCTTGATGTTTCCATGCTTTGCAATGATTTTTTCAGTGTAGTGTACGCTTAAAAATCAGTTAGTCTCTTACTATCGTCGGCGATCATGTTTTGCTGCATTAATGTTGTTGAATTGATAGAAGGCCCTGTGAAGAAGAAACTGATGAGATTAACAGTAGATTGATGTTTGAAATAACATAGTGGCATGTCTGCTCATGTAAACAGATTTCTCTATTTGAATTATTTGAATTCATAATTTCAACTGGCAAGTGCTTCAACTTTCAAATTAAGGTGACAAATACATCTTGTTTATTTCCTTTTTACTAATTTCAATTGGGTCTTACACACAAACTTTATTTCATTTGGTTGTTTCACTTCTTTGTGGTCTTGATTTTTAGTTTAGGTGGTCTGGCATTTGTTGAAGAAGGCGATGAGCAAATTCGATTCACCCGTCCGGAAATTGCTCCTGTATAAAGTGAGTTCCTTCATTCAAGAAGACGATATCGAGGTTAGGAACATAGTCTCATGTCTTTGTCTCATTTAGGTACTCTTCCATGCCCGAAAACTCGAGCGTATAATCCTTCCCGCCCATGATTAACAAAGCTGGAATCTCAACAACTACATTGCTCACATCGATGTTTTCACGCAGTGACCTGTAAGAAAAATAGACATGCTGTTACTATTCTTGTAATTATCTTACGCCAACCGCCCCCAAGGGGTGTGGTGCAATGGCAAAAAAAGAAGTTCCAAACTCTGACTGAGGCAATCTTGGGTTTAATTCTTGGTAGCTACATTATTTACTCTTGTTATCGACTAGCCCCCCTGAAATTAGCAAATCGAAGATTTGAATTAGATGGGTTTAAGCAAACCCATAATCCTTTACCTGTATGGAACTTGCATTAGAGTGAGGAAGCCAAATTTCTTGTAATGTTCTGCATAGGTTTCCAAGTCTTCCTCTGTGAAGCGGTATTGTAAAGGATTGTGGATCTTTCAAAAATTTAATTGCCTTCAATTATTGTTTTTTATGCTTGTTTAGGCTTTGGTCATAGTGGATCCCATTTTTAATCATTTATGCTTTCATATCTTTTCCTTTCTTTTGTTCTTTGTGATTACTATATAGTCCTAGTGACCCATACATCTTTTTTACCTATTTGTTTTTTTTTTTTTTTTTTTTTCGCCATGTATGGGGTCCTTTTTCTTAGCTTCCATGGTTAGAACATGAAGCCATCATTTCTTGAGATATAAAGATAACAAACATTCGAGAGCATCCATGAACCATGAATACTATCAAAAATTCAAGAGAATTAAATAAGAAATCGCAGCTTTTCGCATGTTTCCATGTTTGTTCATTTGTAGAAAACTGTTTCGCACTTTGAAGTTAGGGTCTAGAATTTATAGAATGCAAGAGTTCATTTTATCCTGCATGTGTGAATTTAGTATTTGATGACTCTTATGTTTCATGTGTACAAGGTTTGCGTAGCTGCCGTGTTAAGCAGAAATAATCGATCTGAAGCAACAACGGATCACGAGATCGAAGACCAATTAGGAGACAATTAATGGCAAGGTGTCTTCCTATGTTCCTAGTAATAGCAGATTCTCAAAAAAGTTCAGGTAGGCCTATATATATTATTTGTAGCAGATTTAATTAGTTCCTACTTATATAGGAGTATGTGCTTACTTACATGATTAATCAAACCTGTCAAAACTTTTCATAATGTTAAAAGTTTCAAATGCTTATAGCTTTGTTTTTTCCAGACTAATGTAGCTATGGATGTTAGAATTGTAGTGCTTTGGTCTTTTCTAGACAAATAATGTTGCTTAGAATGGCAGAATTCTAGTGCTTTGGTTGTGTTGGTTAAGCTTTGGCTTCATAGTAAATTTAGATGAGAGTTCTTTTGGGAAAAAAAAACAGAAGTCTGATTATATAGCAACCAAAGTAAAGGGAGGGCACTGGTAATAGTAACAGGAACGACGATGACGACGACGAGGGTATGAATTATTGCACCACCATCCCCATGTGTTCTAATATACATAATTCACTATTGCTATTAATGTTGATTGAGGTTAACAATTTATCTCAAGTATTCGTTGCATCTCAACTTTTTGTGAATAATAATTAGGATAAGTCTGTTTTTATTTGCTGTATGTGGCTTGATAACATGATTTGGATTTTAAAAATAGGAATACCGCTGGCTTTATATATTTACGGTTCAGAAACACATAGTAGTCAGCCATGAATGCACAACATGCACTCCATGGAAGATGGTTTGCTAGGAAGATGATTACTGCAACTTTCATGGTGTGTATGAGTTTAAGTTCCCAAAAAGCCAATAGTCTCTCTCATGTGTCCTTAAAGTTGATGAGTATTGCTTAAATCAAAATCATATTTAGCATTTACTTGGTTTTTCCATTGTGTTTGTTTCCAGATATGCTGTCAGGGATGCTAGTGTTGTTACTGTTGAAGGAATCACTGATGTTCTTGAGGGTTCTACTTCCTTTCTTCTTGTTGAAGGAATCACTATTGTTCAAGATTCAATCTTTGTTTGATTTTCGATCATTTTAGCGGGTTTCGTGAAAAGTGTGGCTATCAATTTGTTGTTTTGTTGATTGATTGTTGAACATTTCTTGATGGAATAACAAAATTGCGAGTGAGATTTAGATTTGTTATATTTTCAATTGGAAATGGAAATTAACAATTATGGGCATTTTCAAATATTAATTTTTTTTAAATGACATTTGATAGGGATTTGAAACCCCTATGTAAGCCTTTGACGATATTATAGAGGTTTCGAACCCCTATGAAATCGCTAGAATTGATAGGGGTTTGAAAACCCCTATGTAAGCCTCTGAAGATATTATAGAGGTTTCAAACCCCTATGAAATAGCCAGAATTGATAGAGGTTTGAAACCCCTATGTAAGCTTTGAAGATATGATAACAGCTTAAAAGATGACGCTTTTTATAGAGGTCAAAAACATCTATGAAAGGTCTTTCATAGAGGTTCAAAACCTCTATCAAAAGCCGAATTTGTTGTAGTGGGGTATATTAGGAGTTCACTAACAATTAAGGGGTGCTTAGAACATGAATTAACTTATTGAGGGATATAAATAACATTAAATTAAATGAGGGGTGTAACGGCCCATTTTATTAACGTCGTTATTTGTATCGTAATTGCAGACATTGACGCTAGCTCAAATCCACGTGAACGCCACGGGTAGATTAGGACACAAGTCAGCCTAGGTACATTAGTTGATTGTGTGTTGGATTGCTTAGTTGCGATGCAATTTATTAAATTATTTGTTAAATACATCGCATGTGTGTATGTTGAATAACGATATCGTGCAAGGTTGTGTGACATGTAGTTGCCTCGAAGTGCGTGTCAACGCGAGTATCGAGAGGCTAAGTACGGGTACACTAGTGAAACTCAACAAATTCATGAAATATGATTATGAAATCAAATTGAGATGGGTAATGTAACCATAGGCTAATTAAAATAAATTCAAACAATAGGCTATGACGCGCCTCAAAATGCGTGTCGAGACGCGGGGCACACCGTATCGAGTAGTTGAAGGTTAGTGGGACCATCAATTGGTTATTAATAAATAAAATACTAACCATATGGTTTTAAAAAGGCTTAAGGTAATGTGACATTAATAGAATAAATAAGCCTAGAGTTGCATGAAATAAAAAAAGACCTTGAGATGAACATCTAGATCATCACTTTGAGCTACTCTAGGAAGGGAGTGTGCTATTGGAGTCATTAAGAGGCGTAGGACAACATGCTTGTGAACCACAAAATAATCCTCGAGATATGTATGCACACTTGATCAAGACCAAATATATATATATATATATGAGATAGTGGAGTGTTTGATTAAAACCACATGAAAATCATGCAAATCTGTGACAATCTGAGGAAGAAGAAAGGATTTCCAGCTGAGATTCAACACCTTCGAAGACCAATTCAAGAGATATAAACCTAGGTAATCACCTCCTTCATATTCTCCACTTTCCAATGAACCTAGTTTTTGACATGTTTGATGAAATTCGAGTTTTGGTGATTAGGTATTTGATTTGTAATGAAAAATTAATAAATTACATGTTGTTAGACCATATATATAGAGAATTGATTACTAGTTTAGCTAAATTTGATGATTTTAATGAAATTGGAGAGTTGACATGAATGCATGAATTTTGAGGAATTTGGGTTAGATTGAGGTTCTGGGGTGTTTTAAGGGTTGATTGAAGTTAATTATATATGGGAAACATGTTAGAACCAATAAGGTAGCTAATTGAGAGGGTTAGGACACATAATTCTCGACTTGAGAATTCTGTCATAGAGCACAGATAGCGTGTTATGTGGAACGGTTAGCGCGCTAATCGTTCTGGATTGCTAACTGTTCTTCGTCCCGAAGAACAGTAGCGCGCTACATAATTCCCTTAGCGCGCTACACATGTCCCTTAGCGCGCTAACTGCATATCAAAATTGATTTTTAAGGGCTGTTTTGGTGATTTCTCACCTAATACATGACTAAACACTAGAACATAACCTGAAACTATACAAATTTGACTTCAGGGAATTAGGGAAACCGTAGCTCGGTACCGGGAGCTTGTCGGGTCGGATACGGGAGTCCGGGGAGGTCGGAGAGCAGTGTGAGGTTTGTAAAACCAAAATGAAAGAATCTGACTATTTGATTCTGTTTTTTTTTTTTTTTTTTACATTTCATTTCTATCATTCTTTGTTGTTCATTACTCCATTCCGTTACTTGGACGTAGGTTAAGGTTACTCCCCCCGATTTCCTGATTGTGTGTTCATGATGCACTAGACTATAGCACGTGTGACCCGACCCTCAATGAATGGCGACCTGAGCTTGCCCTTGGTGCACGTGTTGGTGACTCAGCGGATTTGGCCAGCGCCACGAGGGACCAAGCGTCGGGCCAGTTGAGCGCGACAACATGTGTGAACCTGGTGACCCAAAGTACAGTATAGTCCATCTGGAGCGAGCATACACATTTGTTAGATTGTCTGTTATCTATTCATGAGATGAGTCATTTACAGTTGTCTGTTTTATATTCCGCATGTTTACTTGACAATATTCCTTGCATTTCCTTTATTTTATTATACGAATGCTCAGAGGAGTTCCTTGAGATTTTACTTACTGGACTCGTCATCTGTCTTTTTGTGATGATTGAGTGCAGATCCTAGTACCAATAGGGGCAAAGGGATCCTAGGCGACTACATCTGATTGCCTGCTGTCGAGGACCTACTCGTACGTGTTTATGGTATTGTCACTTATATACAAAGTACTTTATAGGGTTTTCCACAGTAGGATTTGCTCTTTTGAATAATGTTTACCATGCTAAATTACTTATACTAATCGTATCAATTGAGGCTTCCGCTGATTTATGTTAACTTGTAAAAAACAACCCACTAGTATGGTTAAGCATTAGAATAAACTACAAATTAAGTAACAGTTGAAATAGTTAAATACCCACAAATAATTAGTTAAGAAAATAAGGATAATCTACTAATTAATTTAATAATACACACGTGGACACGATTTGCACGACATGAAGAGGACGGGGAGGTGCCGGACATGTGTAATTGGGTCAGCTGGCAAGGAGTACACGGAGACACGTCACCTTGAGGCGACAGGGCCGCCACAGAGGGGCTGATATAAGATATAGGGGTGCTAATAGTCACTCCCTATAATATATGTTTTGATAACTATTTACTTTTAATTATTATGTGAATATTTAAACTACATGTTTTTTTGGTTCTTCCCTACTTAATAAGGCATTATTCTCCTGACAGTCGATCGGACGCCTTAATATTATTTCATAACGATGTGGATGGGTGATCTAATGTTTAGGTATGGAGTTATGGGTGTAAGAGAATTCGATTCTCACCGGTGTTGTTTCTTTCTTATCAAATTATTTCTTTTTTATCAAAAAGAAGTCCTTATCCTCACATACGTCGAAGTTTCTATTTCTAATAGAAATTAACCATTATATATTGCGACAAAATTGATTAGTTTTTGAAACATTTTTAGTTCATTAATGTTAGCAAATTAAGTTAAAGTACGCGTTGTTTACAAAAAGTAAAGACTCAATGCAGGTTTATGTTTAAAACAAATATGTAATTCATTCATAGAGCATATAAACATGTATATAAACCATGTCCACTTGGAGAAAGTAAGAGGCCTTAAACTCTTCAACGAAATATATGCTTGGGAAGTAATACATACCAAGTATGAGCTTCTTATTTCCCCGTACAATATCATTTTCTCGCACATCAACTAAAGCGAAATTTAGTTCTTTCCCAATATTCACAACCTGGTTACAATTTTCTAATTTTCAAAATGGCATCTTAATGGGAGGTTTTGATGCATGCTCCCGCTTAACATCACCCTCGTTTTAACCTTTTCCTTCCATGCATTCAATGCAATGGAAATCGAGTCATGAACTACAATCCAAGAAGGAGTCATGTTGAATTAAATTGAGGTTTCTTTGCAAGAATCATGAGAAACAAGTAGAATAGTGAACTTTATAGAAATTTTATAGGTTTGATGTTTGATAAATTTGACAATCACTTAATTATTATTTTTTACATAGTCATCAGTTTCTTTTATAGTAAGGAGTGATGCTTGTTATATAGATTTGTTGTTCCGTAAATTAAAAATGAATTTGAACTCAAAAAATTAACCCTGGACAATATAGAATTGATGAAGACATACAAACTACTTATAATCCTTAAAATTAAAATACAAAAGTAGGTATTTTGCCTACAATTAAATTGGGGACTGGATTCATCGATTGGTCGGGAATTGGCGAATGCATGTGTTTTTCTAAAAAAAGAATGAAGTATGTTTTACCTATGCTATATATTAATCTCAAACTTACTTATTTACTATCAAGCCAACAAAGTAATAATAATGTAATCACAATTTATTTATGTGAACTTTTTTTATAATCACTAAAGTTGAAAAATATTGATGATTTACTGCATACCGAGGTAGGTACGTTGCCCATCAAAACAACATCTAAATTATCTCATATTTACAACATCATAGAAAGTATAGTTTGAAAGGAAAGTAGCTTTTAAATAAATAGAAATAAGATGTACTTGAAAGAGAGTGTCAGCCTTACAGAAGTCATGGAAGAATACATTGAGTCATAGAAGTGTATATCATATTATGACAAAAAGGTAAGTGAAAGGCCTATATTTAAAGCAAGGAAGAAATCTTACATGGACAGAGTTGAAATGGTCCCAGATAGATTCTTTAGGTCTCCAATAACCCCTTCAATAAGGGAATAAAAAATATTATAAATTATTAAACCTGGTAAAAAGAAGATGGAGCAACCAATTACATCAGGATAGAGAAAGACTTGAGCGAGCAACCAACAACCGAAATAGGGATCAACAAGAGGAAAAGCTAGAGCTACGAATGTGGAAATTAAAAACAAAAAACCAAAAAATGGATCTTATGGGGCATTTCATCAAACAACTACAAAGTACTCTTAAACTATCAAATTATCAAAACAAACTCATCTCAATGCAATCAAACTAATTATCCCATGGGTATCTCAAACCAATATTCTCATATGCACAAAAAATTATCAATGCAACGCCATCTCAATAAATCAAACTAATCATGTAATTGACATTTCATCAAACACCTCAAAAAATTAACCCTGGACAATATAGAATTGATGAAGACATACAAACTACTTATAATCCTTAAAATTAAAATAAGAAAGTAGGTATTTTGCGTACAATTAAATTGGGGACTGGATTCATCGATTGGTCGGGAATTGGCGGCAGGGGAGGGTCTGTAGTTGATAGGTGTCTGTAGTTAATGGGGACAAACGAGTGGATGAGATCAATAAACGGCCGTGAGAGGCCATGATCTGGACATCAAATGGATCGTTAGCGAGTACCCAATTTGGGTTTTCGGATTCACACGCATCAGAACATCAATTCGATGACAAAATCAGTAAATTGGGAATAGAGAGAGAGAGAGAGGTGTGTGATGGGGTTGCAGAGACTTACATGTTTACTGTGTGACGAAATTTCACACAAAATATTGTTCGCAATCTAAGACATAATTCCATCACCCATTAAGCATCACAATCACGGAACGCCAAAAATCAAGCAAGGGAATACAAATACTATAATTATGAACCTTTAATTGCGAAAAAAAAATCAACCAAAACGCTAAGACCCCACCCGAAATAAGCTTCCGCCCAATCCAAAATTGGGGATCATCAAGCAAACAAAGCTAAATCTCCATTAGGTCCCATGTTGAGGACCTCAAATCTATTCTATAACATCAATCAAGGATCATCAAAACCCAACTTGGGTTTTCGGATTCACACGCATCAGAACATCAATTCGATGACAAAATCAGTAAATTGGGAATATAGAGAGAGAGAGAAAGAGAGGTGTGATGGGGTTGCAGAGACTTACTTGTTTACTTGTGTGTAACCGATTGATTGGTGAAGAGCTTGAAATATACAACGAGATTGAGAGATTGGTGATGAAGGCGGAGTTGAGATGAAAATAACGTCGAGAGAAGTAACAAATTAAATAGGTTATAATGGTGAAGAAGAAGAGTTGAAAGATTGGAGAGACGTGAAGAAGAAGAGTTATAATCGTGAAGAAGAAGAGTTGTGAGATTGGGGAGAGGAGGCAAAAAGAGAGACGTGAGAGAAGAGCAATGAAGGAGAAGAGAAAAAATAGAAAGTGAGAGAGACGCATGAGAGAATAGGAATGGAAGAGTAGAAATCACGGAAGGACATAGGGACAAAAAAGTAAATTTGATTAAGGACATAGGGACAAAAAGTAAATTTGATTACGACTCAAAAATTTGTGATTCGTGCTTTTATATATATGATAGATATGAGATAGTGGAGTGTTTGATCAAAACCACATGAAATTCATGCAAATCTGTGACAATCTGAGGAAGAAGAAAAGATTTCCAGCTGAGATTCAACACATTTGAAGACCAATTCAAGAGATCTAAACCTAGGTAATCACCTCATTCATCTTCTCCACTTTCCAATGAACCTAATTTTTGACATGTTTGATGAAATTCGAGTTTTGGTGATTAGGTCTCTGATTTGTAGTGAAAAATTAATAAATTACATGTTGTTAGACCATATATATATATATATATAATTGATTACTGGTTTAGCTAAATTTGATGATTTTAATGAAATTGGAGAGTTGACATGAATGCATGAATTTTGAGGAATTTGGGTTAGATTGAGGTTCTGGGGTGTTTTAAGGTTGATTGAAGTTAATTATATATGGGAAACATGTTAGAATCAATAAGGTAGCTAATTGAGAGGGTTAGGACATAATTCTCGACTTGAGAATTCTCTCAGAATTCAGTCATAGAGCACAGATAGCGTGTTATGTGGAACGGTTAGCGCGCTAATAGTTCTGGGTTGCTAACTGTTCTTCGTCCAGAAGAACAGTAGCGCACTACATAATTCCCTTAGCGCTACACATGTCCCTTAGCGCACTAACTGCATATCAAAATGGATTTTAAGGGCTGTTTTGGTGATTTCTCACATAATACATGACTAAACACTAGAACATAACCTGAAACTATACAAATTTGACTTCAGGGAATTGGGGAAACCATAACTCGGTACTGGGAGCTTGTCGGGTCGGATACGGGAGTCTGGAGAGGTCGGAGAGCAGTGTGAGGTTTGTAAAACCCAACTGAAAGAATCTGAGTAATTGATTCTGTTTTTTTTTTTTTACATTTCATTTCTATCATTTTGTTGTTCATTACTCTATTCCGTTACTCGGACGTAGGTTGAGGTTACTCCCCCTGATTTCATGATTGTGTGTTCATGATGCACTGGACTGTAGCACGTGTGGCCCGACCCTCAATGAATGGCGACCTGAGCTTTCCCTTGGTGCACGTGTTGGTGACTCGGCGGATTTGGCCAGCGCCACGAGGGACCAAGCGTCGGGCCAGTTGAGCGCGACAACAGGTGTGGAACCTGGTGACCCAAAGTACAGTCTAGTCCATCTGGAGCGAGCACACACATTTGTTACTTTAGCTTGTGTGTTATCTATTCATGCGATGAGTCATTTACAGTTGTCTGTTTTTATATTCCGCATGTTTACTTGACAATATTCCTTGCATTTCCTTTATTTTATTATACGAATGCTCGATGAGCTCCTTGGGATTTTACTTACTGGACTCATCATCTGTCTTTTTGTGATGATTGAGTACATATCCTAGTACCAATAGGAGCAAAGGGATCATAGGCAACTACATCTGATTGCCTTCTGTCGAGGACCTACTCGTACGTGTTTATGGTATTGTCACTTATATAGAGAGTACTTTATATGGTTTTCCACAGTAGGATTGGCTCTTTTGAATAATGTTTACCATGCTAAATTACTTATACTAATCGTATCAATTAAGGCTTCCGCTGATTTATGTTAACTTGTAAAAAACAACCCACTAGTATGGTTAAGCATTAGAATAAACTACAAATTAAGTAACAGTTGAAATAGTTAAATACCCACAAAGAATAAGTTAAGAAAATAAGGATTATCTACTAATTAATTTGATAATACACACGTGGACACGATTTGCACGACATGAAGAGGACGGGGAGGTGCCGGACACGTGTAGTTGGGTCGGCTGGCAAGGAGTACACGGAGACACGTCACGTGGGGTGACAGGGCCGCCACAGAGGGGCTGATATAAGATATAGGGGTGCTAATAGTCACTCCCTATAATATATGTTTTGATAACTATTTACTTTTAATTATTATGTGAGTATTTAAACTACATGTTTTTTTGGTTCTTCCCTACTTAATAAGGCATTATTCTCATGACAGTCAATCGGACGCCTCAATATTATTTCATAACGATGTGGATGGGTGATCTAATGTTTAGGTATGGGGTTATGGGTGTAAGAGAATTCGATTCTCACCGGTGTTGTTTCTTTCTTATCAAATTATTTCTTTTTTATCAAAAAGAAGTCCTTATCCTCACATGCGTCGAAGTTTCTATTTCTAATTGAAATTAACCATTATATATTGCGACAAAATTGATTAGTTTTTGAAACATTTTTAGTTCATTAATGTTAGCAAATTAAGTTAAAGTACGCGTTGTTTACAAAAAGTAAAAAAATAAAAATAAAACAAAGTATAAGTATGACAGAATATACTGGGTATTAAATTAAACTAATATCTCACCAATAGAAAGGGTTGCAAGTGGGGCAGGGCGGAGCGGGGATCGTAATTACGCCCCCGTCCTCGTGGGGTGCAGGGCGGGGATTTATTCCTGCAAATTCTCCGTGGGGTAAACTTTGCCGCCCCACTCGTACCCCACCCCGCGGGGATCCTCGCGGGGCGGGGAATCCCCGCGATGCCCATCAATTTTGTAAAAAAAATATCTATTTTGATCTTCATTCCTTGGTCATTTTGGCACTTGAGTATTACTTTCTCAATTTTTTTAAGAAAATATTTTTCTCAAATTGAAGGATTAATGTGGATTTGTTTTGTTGATTGAGTTGCAAGTTATCATACTTAATTAAATATATAAGATTTCCAAATCTAATATGACAAATATATTTCAATGATGTTCTAATTATAATTTTATATATCTTTATCATATGTATATATATTATATAATTAATTTAATTGTAAAAATAAATTTTATTGTTGGAGATCTTGAGTTTCATTCTATATATTACATATGTTTTAAGTAAAAAAGTCATAATTTTTTTGTAAAAACATAAATAATGAAAAATTCTATGCAAGGGATGCGGGGCAGGAAATCCCCGCGGAGCGAGAACAATTACCGTCCCCGCCTTGCCTCGTGTGGCTGGGCAAGATTTTGCCTCGTGCCCCACCTCGCGGGGAGCAAAAAGCGGGGATTCCTTACCCTAATGGGGGCACCGCGGGGAACGCGGATTCCCCGCCCCACTTACAACCCTACCAATAGGGCATATCTTAACCTTATTTATATTTAAAATTCTACTCAAATATTCTACCACATTGGCTGCTAATTAATTGATGGAACCTCTGTGGATGTGCTATACATATATCTTAAAAAACTACCACTGGTAGTAATTAAGGGTATTTCTTAATTACTAGGCTATTCTATATAAGGCGGTTCACAAGTGGTATCAGAGCCAAAGACTCTGTTCTAGACCAAAACCCGAGACATCTAAGAGGTTTAGTATGATACAGTACTCCACAGAGTTGGAACCAGAGATATCAGCTCTCCTATGCAATTAATCCACATGTAGCACTCACTGCCACAAAATTTAGAATCATGTGAACCCCCCCTCTTCATTCAACATTCCAACTGCACACAATAACTGCAGGTCACAATGAGCACTTCAATGAAGAAAATTTATCAGTCTCACCTAAAATGGAGTTTGAATTAGTCCATCAAAAGAAGCAAACAAAAACTGGAAAGCCTCAATCACATATTAGTTAGGACTTGATTGGGATCAGCTATAGTTCAAACCATCCATTTCATAAAGATTGACCAATATGTTTTCCGCTGCAGGTTGCAACCCTCCTCCTTTATTCGAACTTGGGATTTGCTATGTTGTGCAAGGTCGCTTTTGTATTATAGATAGGAGGAGTTATGAAAATAAGCTATAAGAAACAACAAATTCAACTCCTCAAGACACTAAATCCAATTTGCTCTTTAGTTATTAAGGCTCAATTGGTTCTTAGGTGTGGTGTGGGTTCCATATATTTACAAAGGCCACATGCAACTCGCTTTCTATGCTAGCTTACCACATCCAAAATGAATGAACTAGTACTCCTACCTTTCACATTGGCTGTGCACCTAACTCAGAGAACCTCATCAATACTACTCAATGTTCTCACATTAGTAATACAAGCAAGAAGAAGAATAATTACCCAAGAAGTTTGTTCATCTGCAGCTAGCTAGCTAGCTCCAAAAAAGCTTCTCTCTGAACAATGCAGTTGTCGCAGACTGGCGATTCCGCGCCCACCATGGCAGTAGTAGTAATGAGTGTGCTGATGATTGTTATTATGAATATGTCAGACAATGCTGCAGCAGCCACAATAAGCAGAGAGATTATGGATGAAGAAAGCAGTACTGATGTTTCAGGCATACCTGCAGGTGTGGGAATTAAGTGTGGATCATGTACTACTCCTTGTCAGAACCTATGTGGTTTGCCACCGGCCCCGCCCCTGCCCCCGCCCCCACCT
Source organism: Stephania cephalantha (assembly GCA_039657325.1). Classification (NCBI taxonomy): domain Eukaryota; kingdom Viridiplantae; phylum Streptophyta; class Magnoliopsida; order Ranunculales; family Menispermaceae; genus Stephania; species Stephania cephalantha. Next base: position 5,924,612 of record CM077573.1, on the reverse strand, counting down.
CCGAAGAGTCCAACAGTACAGTACTGTCCTCCACCGCCTTCAACTACACCTCCGTCACCGCTTGTTTATGTAACAAGCCTCCCGTCACCTTCAACGCCATCATCGCCGCTTGCTTATGTAACAAACCTTCCACCACCTTCTACTCCACTTGTTTCCATAGGAGGCTTAGATGAAAGTAGGAATGTATATGATCTGGATCCTTATTATTCTGGGGCCAACCAGATTTCTACTAAAGGGACGTTGATCAATGTTTTGGTGGGAAGTTGGCTGGTAGGATTACTGTTGGTGTTCTTGGGATTGTAAAGCAGAGCTGATCAGGCATGCATGGTGTCCCAGTACTAGCTAGAATTTCTTTTTTCTCTATTGAAACTGTTAGATATCCATTCTGTTTTAGTAAATTATCAAACCTTTCGGACTCATATGTCCACTATTACTCTTACTAGCTTGTCATTAAATCTGAGTGAAGATCAAGGTTATATATTTTAATGCCTCACCAGATATTAATTAGTGCTGTTGCAGCTGTTGTTGTTCAATGCTACTATATGTCTAGGGGCACTGCTAGGCGTACATTGCAACAACGCACATCATAATGCATATCGCACGCACCCTGAGGAGCATCACATGCACATCAAAACGCGATGTGCGTTCTAATATGTGTTTGGTGATGTATGCCTAGCATTTTCCATATATTTATATCTATATCTATAATAACCTTTATAAACGAATCTTAAAATTCTTAACAAGTTCACTTCAACGTCTCAAAATAGAGTTTTTTTTTTAATAAAAAATATTAATTGTTTCAACAAGTGCGTGATGTCTCGAAAGCTCGTGCATCTCACGTGTAATCTACTCATTAGTCTTCCTTATTCGTTGATGTTCTCCCTTCTATCTTTTGCCTATTGTCTCTCGGTCTTCCCTTCACTCGGTAGGGCTTGTAATGTTGTTGTCTAATGATTTTGGGGTTTAGTTTCGTGGACTTGTTTCGAGTGAGATTGCAATCAAGAGTCAAATCACCTATGGAAAGTTTGAAATTAATTGCTCATGAGATTCGATCTAAAAGAGCCCATTTTCGATTCTACGCAACATGTTTGACCCTGCTAGCTGCGCTTGCATAACGTCAATTTTTACATTTTATCATAGATAAAATAAAAATGAACTAACCTATTTAAAATTTCACAATGAGTTGAGTTTAGGGCTATGACCATAAGCAAGAGATTCCTTTCTCCACAATTTTTCAAGTCTCAAACAAGGTAACTTTTGGAGATAAAGAAAATAATCTCACAGGACTAGTTGAAAAGAAATATAAAGGTTATAAATTTGAGAGTGTGAACTCCAACTTGCCTTGGCATTTTGAAGAATTCTCTCACTTCGAAACTAAAGCCCACACATTAAACTAGTCACTCTTACACTCTCTAATGACTTGGACATGAAAGGTGATTAAGTTGGGAAAAATATCAGTATTGGCGGAGATCATGGAATCACAGAGAAATGCCGCGGGCGGCCCACTTGCAGATAAAGTGCCATGGGCAGGTCAATTTAACATGGTATGAGCAAAAAAAAAAACGAAAAACAAAAAACAAAATGGTTATATGATAATCTAATTTTCCATTTAGAGATGAGCTACATGTATGTCTTTTCCTAGGTTGGATGCCCAACACCTCTTATTTCTTGAGTCAAATTTGCATATTACACTGGGTGATATTTATATGTTGATATTGTACTACGAAAGACTGCTCAGAGATTGTAGAAAACTTCAGTTGGACACTGCTACCAAAATGGTTGTAATGATAATCTAATTTTCCATTTAGAGAAGTGGAGAATTGGTTGAACAGTGAAGGTTTTGAGGAGAGGACCAAAGAGAGGGGACTAGTTATCAAGGGTTGAGCACCACAACGGGTTTTTCACCCATTGCTTAACCACATTCAACTCATGGCGTGAGGTTTTATTTCAAAATGGTTGTAATGATAATCTAATTTTCCCTTTAGAGAAGTGGAGAATTGGTTGAACAGAGAAGGTTTTGAGGAGAGGACCAAAGAGAGGGGACTAGTTATCAAGGGTTGAGCACCACAACGGGTTTTTCAACCATTGCTTAACCACATTCATCTCATGGCGTGGGGTTTTATTTCGAAAGGCCTTGGTACTAATTGATGAGAGATCACCATTTATATACTTCATTATGAAGTTTCATTTAATCGATGTGAGACTATTATTTCAATCCACATATCTCAACAGGAAGTGCATGTTGACTGTGTTGGAGCTGAAAGAATGTTAGAGAGTGAGATTGAAGGATTGGTGAAGAAGGAAGAGATAGAGAGGGTTATAAGAAAATTGATGAGCAAGTGTGAAGAAAGTGAAGAGATGAGGAGGAGCAGAGATTGGAGAGATGGGAAGAAGAGCAATGGAGGATGGAGGGTCTTCTCACTTGAACATGACACTACTCATCCAGTCATCCAAGATATCAAGAACCAAGTGATGAGTACTAAGAACACATGCATGTGAGGCTAAAATCCATAGCAATGTGCATCATGAAACATTATTTGTTAAATCTCACCAAAAGGCTGTAATCTAATTTTTGTTCTTCATAGTCTCTAGATGCTATAATCCATACAACAATTAATGGAGTCAGATGGATGCAAGGCATTTTGAAGACAAGATAAATCTCATAATAGTAAATTCAGCTCAACATCGACAAGTATGAGGTCTTACTCTTATTCATCAAACTGCGATAGTTGCATCCACCAATGGTTTTGGAGAGTCATTCAGAGGACTTGGAAGTTTAGGCATTTCTTCCTTTGTCATAGTTGGTCTGGGCGGTGGTTTCTCTTCCTCTTTGGTTTCTGCCTTTTCCTCCTTGGCCGGTGATGCATTCTCCTTTGCTGATGGTGAAGCAGCCGGGGTTTTTCCTTTCTCGTCAGCGTCTTTGCCCTTTGGTTTTGATAGTCCAAAAACATCTTTGAACATCTCGAGTTTATCCAAGATCTGTTGCCCGATACTGGCAGTCTGAGCTCGAGCTGCAGCAGGGTCAGCAGAGAGGAGAGTGTTTGCAGCTAGCGATATACCAGTCATGAAAACTACGGCATCTCTACGTGATGTAGTAACTTCTTTTGACAGCGGCTTCAGTTGTTCTTGAATACTCATGGATCTCAACTAAAAGAGGCAACATAAGAGTTAACACTTGTTAATCAAAGTGAAGTATTTTTCTTTCTTTGGTATGTTTTTGCTGTCACATGTATTCACTACTCTTCTAATTTCAATAAATTAAGTTTGGCAAAATAGACAAGGTTCAGTATTCAATATAATATCATCAGTCATTACACTCATTACCCTAATTAGAGAACACATCCTCAACTGAGATTGGAAGTTGACAAAATATGTTCATTTAGATTTTAGATCCTGCACCATATCCATTAAGCTTCAAGCCTTCAAAATCAACTAGTGAACACCATTTAAAGAACCTGAGGGAGTTAGCTTGTATAGCTCCAGTTTCCTACATGAGGACAATATCCATAACAAGATAATCTGGTCCAGTTGGAGATTTATCTCTTACACCAAGACTCATTCAAAATTGTGAACATTTTTTTCCTTGTCACTCTATAGATCTAAATAAGTTCATTCCAATAGTTTATCCGACTTCTTCAAAAGCATCAATCAGCCTCGTGTTCATCACATATAGATGAAGATAATAGATCTATTAAATAGATAGCATAATTGCACCCTTCTCTCCATTTTCACCATTCTCTCCATGCAACCGTTCTAGCCCCACCAATACAAATTTAAATGAAAAGCCCTAGAAGGAATATCAACCCGACTCCATACATAGCCAATCAGCTGGAGAATATCCACCCCTAAATTTACAGTTTGACACCCATTCCGCCCCTAACTACGTACCTACCCGGAGCATAACCTCCGCATAATGTTAGTCATTGCACCTCATACTCGATAATCAATATATCTCTCAAGAAGACTAATGAGATTTTAGGTCCTTATGTAGCACGAGTAATATTAAGATTTTTTGTTTTTGGCTCTCAAGTTGCATTAAATCGAGCACAATGGAAGAGTTTGATCCATGTAGCCGACCCCAATTAATTTGGGACTGAGGCTATGTTGTTGTTGTTGTTGTTTTGGGCTTCAATTATTCAGCTACACAACATAACTAAACAATAATTTCGATTTCTTTTATTTCTTAAACGGTGGTATATAATACTTATACACAAAACTGAACCAAAAACAGAACACCTAACAAAACTTCCTAAGAAATAGGTCTAACTAAATCCTACGCACATAAGAAACACAATTGTGGATTGCCCTCATAAAGTTCCTAACATCTTGGACTGAAATAACCAACGAACATACTAATAAAATTAAAAACAAAAATTAGAAACAATTAATTGGGTAGACCTAAAGCACTAATTTTAATAGTATTCATATCGACAAACTTAATTGCAATCAACCCCTTCAACTTTCAAAAGGTTACTGATGTAGGACGTGTGAAGTCTTATCCAAAACATTACAAGCCTCGAAGTAAAGATTAATTTAGATTAGGAGTTTATTTGTTGGAGTCATTGTAAAATTAGAAGTTAAATTTCTATATTGATTAGGATTAGAAGTTCTAATGATCTTTTAAATTTACATTAAATAAAGTGACGAAAATAATTAAAACTTACTAATTCTAATAACACAAAACTTCTAATCCTAATCAAAATAGAAACTAAACTTCTAATCTTACAATGACTCCAACAAAGAAACTCCTAACTAAATCAATCTTAACCTCTACGCTTGTAATGTTTTGGATAAGGCTTCACACGTCCTAGTGTCCTACATCAGTTACTTGGACAGGACACCACTAGGCTAATCTATGCCCGGGCAGGAATGCCTTCGCAATGCCTTGCAATCATTGCTTTTAAAGAAAGGGCAGGAATGAGACTCTTAATACAACAACAACAACAACAACAAATATATCTATTTGATCTATTTCATAAAGAGTGTCAAGGAAACTAATTATTGAATTTAGCATGTAAAGAAATTAGAATCCCATGTAATTAGTAGGTTCCTTTTGTGGTTGGCACTTTCCTTTTGTAATCTAGACCTATGTGTATATATAGGGTACCATGTACACAAGAAAGACATACAATAAACTTATTCTCTTCTCAAATTAACAAAGAGTGCCAAACTCTCCCAAAATATCTTAACTACATGGAATTAAAATCCTTCCAATTAGAAAGTGTAGGTTTTATAATTATTATTAAGGTAATCACTCAACTATGAATCTGAATGATCAATTTCATCATTCTCTCAAACAGAATTAGTTTGGAGAAGAATTAATGAATCAAAGATTTGAAGAACAAGCAAGCAGAAACCCCTATGCAGGGGCATTTTCGTAATTCAACAACAACATCATTTTCAAATCTATGTTTCCCATATGAAAGTGGTGGTGGTGGGTGGGGGAGGGCGTACCTTGAGAGACGCTCCCCGCTCTGCTGGCCGTCGGATGCGCGATCCGCCGTGTACTGTTGGAAGCGGAGGAGCGAGTGGGGCCCACAACGGGTGGAGACACGCCAGAGCCATCGATCGATTTACACCGTCTGATCGATCGATCAATCCGCTCCTCTACGTCTGATCTTAAAACAGACAGATCTCTTTGATCGATCTCGAGCAGCTGAAGAAGAATACTCAGTGAAGGCGCAGAGCAGGGGAGTCAAGAAGTCGTGCTTTTTTCTGTACGAGAGTGTGTATGCAAGCACGTGCTTGTTTATTTATTAGCAATCACGTGCTTCTTTATTTATTTCCAATAACAAAATCCCCACCAACTTCATTCATTATTAATGTTTACTGTACTACTACTATATGTAAACATTAATTATTTCTAGCCACTCGTGGCACAAATAATTTAGAGTCGTGCTAAAGACACTTTAGCTGTGCTTAAGGGCGCGGATTTAAATTTTTTGAACTCTCTTTCAAAATAACTCTTATGTCCTCTACTTAAATATATATATTGGGGCGACCTTATACATAGGACTACTTATACGCATGATTTTGACTTTAAAAGAGTTTGGAGGATTTTGAAATTAAGGTTTATTTAATTTGGATTTCAAAAGATTTTAAGAGACTTTTAAAAAGTCAAAGGGTATTCAATTAAGATTTCTATGGATTTTAATAGATTTCTAAAAAATGTAAGTGTATTCAATTTTTAAAGACATTAGGATTTGAGTAGATTTTAATGATTTTGGTGGATTTCTATTCAAAAAATATACATAACCAAATCCTGCCCATACCCATGAGATTTAGATGGATTTGGATCAAGTCCTTCCAAATTCATCAAATTCCATAAAATTAATGGAAATCCATCATTTTAAAAAATCCATGGATTTGTCAAATTGAATACACCCCCATTAGATTAACTGATTAGTCCCAAGTTGGTGACTTCTTCGATCGGACGTCTTAACATTGGAATAACATGCTTTAGATGTTGATAAAAATGACTTACCTGCCCCTCCATCTTTTTCATTGCGGGAACAAACCATGGCATAAAATTTTGTTTACTTCTATTTTTCTTTTTAAGCCGAGCCGATTAATTTGGGGTTAATTTGGATGTTGTTGTTGTTGTTAGTTCTATTTTTTCTTTGATCTTTACATCTCTTATATTCATTTGAAGGTTATTTTTCAATTGCAAAACAAAACCCATAAATTTCCTTGATCAAAACTATCAGATTGAGGGTTTGACTCACTTAATTTGGTTTTGAAACCAAAACCTAAAAACTTGTTGTTTATCTTTAAAATTCCATGTTTTATTAAAACAATTTCCAACAACCCTCGACCAAGCAATTAATTGACATAAACAAAAAACTCCAATTATTTTTACCTTCAATCTGCTGAACTGATCGAACAATGATGGTTTAAAATTTCATAATCCCTTCAAATCATTATTGTGAATCAACCCAGAGAAAAAGAAAAATAGAGAAGAAGAATGAGTTGTATTGATTTGTTTTAATTTTTTTTAAGACTTTTCAAGATTTGAATTACATATTATATAGGTTACTGATTATATAGCCGTTACATAGTTTATAGGAAACAACGATTAAATAAGGAAAAGATTCACAAAACTATATTCTTTGATTCAACACCTAATTGATTGTCAATTTGCCAAGTTTCCTTATTTGTTGAGTTTCCATTTAAGCAAGGATCTTTGTGATCCTTGTCACTCCTTAATTGACGAGGCTCCTTATTATTTCATATAGACACATAGTACGCACTAGATTGTAGATCGCTAATATCCTCCCGCAAACTGAGCCGGGATTGGAGGCACGGTTTAGTAAGAAAATATGAAAGAGCTGTTGGGGCATGTGCCCTACGTCAATCTACAAAAATTGTTTGTCTTATAATTTTAGATAATAAAATTGAAGTTTTCATTTGATGTTTTATTATAAGTGATTGCATGTTTACCTTATAGTAAGATCCATTGGTATTTGTTGAAATATTCTAAATGTCCCTAGTCAATCATTATACTTGGAACTACAATGAATTAAGACTAGTGTAAATCTTGATTGATGGTCATATGATGATCATGCGTATAGGGATACAAATCGAGATCATGAGTACTTGTTAGGGAACAAGGTACTGAACCGACCCGCTATGAGAACACTACATGGATTGAGTCATAGGTGCTACTCATGATAGGTATATTATTTAGTCATTCGACTTGAGATTACCACAGACTTTAATATTAGGAGCATGGTAATTCGATACAATCAAATATTGTCTTTAATCAGACGATTATAAAGATTATGATTGGTTACCATGTGAAACCCTAAAATGAAATTAAATTTTCGTTTTTGCAAATTTCGAGTTCTCTGGATTTTGGGAAAGAAGAAAAACATTTTCTATTTCTTTTGGGGCTAGCACCCCAAATTGTGGTCACCGCTCGTGTATAGATTTTTGATAGAGGGCGCGTATGCACTGCACTTATGTGGACTGTCAGCAACTTTCTAGCCTACAGTATGTTTTCGGGATGGAGCACGCACGAGGGGACATCTTGTTCTTATTTTATGGAAGATATTGACGCTTTCAAGTTAAGGTTTGGGGGAAAGCGACTTGGTTCGATTGTCATCAAAGTTTCTTGTCGCGATACTCGAATGAGAGGAAAAACAAGTCTGGTTTCTGCAGAGATAGAATCGTATCCGACAAGCCACCGGCTAATAAATCAGGTAAAGATATCTTGCACTGAAATTGAAGCTTTAGGGCTAATGAAGGTCACTAAATTGGGATCGATGCTATAAACGATGAAGTCTTGAGGGCTAGCAAGTGGAGAAAACGAAGCATGCTGGGGGAATTTCCTTATTGGAATATGAACCTTGTCATACACAACCTAGACATAATGCACATCGAGAAAAAATATTTTTGACAATATTTTTAACACAATCATGACTGTGTCAAGGAAGACGAAAGATAACGCAAAGTCTAGAGAAGACTTAAATGAGATTTGTAATCGTCCAGAGCTTCATTATGATCCAATTTCTAACAAATGTACGAATGCACGATACGCGCATGATCAAGCGGAGAAACAAGCATTGTGTAAGTGGATTAAGGAATTGTAATTCCCTAATGGTTACGCATCTAACATCGGTCTCAGCGTAGATTTTAAGAAGTTGAAGATGTGGGGGATGAAAAGCCACGATTGCCATGTTTTCATACAACTATTGCTAACGATTGTTTTTCGGAAACTCTTAGAGGCTGAAATATGGATTGCAATTAGCAAGTTAAACATTTTCTTTAGAGATTTAACTGCTAGAAGTTTAAATGTTGAGAATCTTCGGCTTTTGCATGGAAACACTTTTAAGATATTGTGTAAGTTGAAAAAGATATTTCCGCCAAGTTTTTTCAACTTAATGGAGCATCTCCCTATCCATCTGGCGTACGAGGCTATCCTTGCTGGCCCAGTACAATTTCGATGGATGTATCATTTTGAGACGTAATCAATTATACTCATACACAATTAAAATCAATTAAAATATACATTTAACTAACTTACCTCTGCAAATGTAGGTATTTGAAACATTTGAAAAAAAATATTAGGAATAAGGCAAGGGTTGAGGGCTCGATATGAAATGCTTATTTAAGAGGCAACTGCATTTTATTCCTATTATTTTGAGAAACACATCTTCATTTCGCACAACCGTCCACCCCGCAATTACGATGATGGAGTCGGACCAACTCAAAATTTTGATGGCAACTTCTTAATCTTCACCCACCCAGGTTGAGCCTATAGGAGATTAGAGAAGCGTTATCTCATGGATGATGAGTGTAACACCACACACTCATATGTGTTGTTAAATTGTCTTGAGGTCGCTCCATTCATTAGGTTTACATTAATACGTTTCAATTCACAATTTTAATGTCAATTATTTAATATCTTTAATCTATTCAATCGTAATCCTTAATTTCTTTCATTCTTTTGTTAGGATGTATGTATCGTAGTTGCGTTCCAAGAAACTGAATATAACACAAAGTGCAATCGATGAACATCTTGAGAAACATTTCTCAAGTTGGTTCCAACAACTCGTACGTCATTACTGCATGCATATTAACATAATTCTTTTTTTGTAATTTATTTAAAAATGAAGATTATCATAAACAAATCTTTTGGCTGTAAGCGCCATCGTATATTCAAAATACAACATTTCTAATGTTGTCGTACAACCCTAGTTAACTTTGCACTTTATATCACGCGTATCTTGTTAATGGCTACAAATTCCAGATAGTGTCGCATGACGCAAACAATGATACCCGTAGTAGCGAGGTGTGCATACGAGGCACAAATTACGCACAATGCGATAATGACTTTTACGGGCAATTGCAATAAGTGATACAAATCAAATATGATGGATTCTTATGTATTGTGTTGTTCAAGTGTCAATGGTTCGATCCCACGCTCAATGTCGGGACAAGAGTTCACCGCTCCTTAAAAATCGTCGATGTACATCGAAATCTGGGATTAAATAAGTATGAGCCTTTCATACTAGCCATGCAAGCTAGTCAAGTGTACTTTCTTTCATACCCAAGTGTAAAAAGTGCGTAGAACAATTGGCAAACTACGTGCAGACTTCAGCCGAAATTAATCGATGAACATAACTTAGTCGAGAACGTTGACAGTGCGCCTACATAAGAAGACGTTTTTCAAGAGCAGCTACCTGAGCATGATATCAAGGTTGATATTGGTGTGGGGTTTTTGGAGTTCATACGCAACAGAAAATTCAAAACAATTTTGAAAAACCACAGCAGGATCGAAAATAGGTTCCATTAAACTAGATCTAAAAGGTAAACCATACCTTAATCTATGATTTTCTTTTGTGATTGTTCGATCTCCAAAACGTTCAAGTGCGCGTCCTCTATCAAAAATCCACACACGAACGGTGACCACAATTTGGAGTGCTAGCCCTAAAAGAGATTGAAAATGTTTTTCTTTCTGTCCCAAAATCCAGAGAACTTGAAATTTACAAGGGTTTCACCTTTTATTTATATGTGTAGATAAGCCATCACTTAAAATCTTATTTGTAATACAATTATCGTATTTAGGCAGTTTAAGCAAATCACACATATGCCCATATTAATAAGTTATCATATAACAAATCGTAAGAGCTTTTATATCATGAATTTTATCATATAAAATTCATTATTCTGGACCAATTGAAATTGCGTAAAGTCATTCTTTGTGTGCGACCCAATAGGTTCATGCAACGTTGGCAGTGAACCAAATTCATTTTGATACACAAGTCATAAGCGGTATCTAGTAAGGCATTATGACTACCCAAGTAGCATGAATATCAAAATCGATACATCCTAATAAATATCATATATTATATCATTTTGTCGTGCGATATCCTTTTATTAAACATAAGACATGGAAAGTCATCCTTAAAGTTCAGTCGTACTAGTCTCGATCTTTAGGTAAATTGAAAACATCCAAGTGACATTAATCATATCAATTCACATGGACTTAGCCATTATCAGTCTATCATATCGAGGGATCCACTGATATCTCTCTTTATATGAGAGTGACAAATTCTATCTTGATTACACACTTCACATATTATTCACATGGTAACCGATCACAATCTTTATAATCGTCCAGTTAAATATAATGTTTAATTGTGTCAAATTACCATGCTCCTAATATTAAAGTCTATGGTAATCTCAAGTCGAATGACTAAATAATATACTTATCATGAGTAACACGTCCATTGCTCACAAAAAGTCTCCTAGACACGGTCCCTTGCCCCTATCTTGCTCTCCGTCTTATACGCACCCACCGTCACAAACTAGACGGTGAGCAAGCGAGAGAAATTGAAAGTAAAGCGAGAAGAATATAACGATAATTCATGAAACGACAAACAAGGCAGTCTAATTATCATGCGAGTGCTTGAAATGCGGGAATATAAATAAGCAAGAATGCATGATAGACAGTGGAAATGATAACAATCGAAACATGCGTGTTCTACGAGTCGAAGAGAGGCAATAAGTAGTCCATATTCCACAACAATACCATAACAATCCACAACCATCCACAACAATCCGATACATGGTATCACACAATCACTAGGGGTGGTCAAACACTCGTGCGCTCGAGTGCCGCGTTTATCCCTTCTAGTGCGGGCGCATGTAACTTCGAGACGTACTTATGCCAAGAACACACATACAAGAACATAGAATGGAATGCCAATGATGGGATAATAACGAACACAAGAAAAGTGAAAATGAATCACATGATATCTTCTTAGGCGGCTTACTAACGTACAAATGCTTTTTAAGGCAAGTGTACTTACACGAGATTATCGTAATCCACGTAAAACTCCCGCGACTCCTAACGCGTATCCTCGAGTTTCCGTTACGACAAGGTCGGAAACTCGTGTTATTAGGTCGAGTCATTCACTAACACTTAGGTTTAAACTTATCATTATTTCCAATGTTTTGAATGGCTCGGACGGTCATACATTTTAATAAATAAAAGAGACACTCTTTCTCGGGTTTTGAAGACAAACTACGTATTCGCTTCATCGCGAGTCATAGGCTCGGCTCGGTCGTATGCGGGTCACGTCATGGTCTCGCGGACCAAGCAACATGATCACGACGTCATAGCCATTCATCGCCACGCGACGTTTGAATAGCAACTATATATTTTTTCGACTCGACGATGGCATCACACGAACTAATTCCAAAAGCCTTACGTACGTTTGTTTCGGACTTAGCGAGGATTGCTAGACGTCAACTAATATTAAGTGAGACCTCGACAACCTTTAATGATCGTGGTTCGACCGGTAGGACCACCGGCGATGGTGGTTTCCGGCGAGCCTCCAACGTACACATCACATGAAATATCGATTCCTTTGCACCTATAAAACTGTTTTTGGCCACTTTTAGGGTTGTGGGACCCACATACGAGTTTTGGTGGGGTCCCGACACGTTCGGTCTGGTGGTCCGGCGGTGGCGCCGCCAGTGAGGGCCTTCTCCGGCGAGAGGGCCAACACTTAGCAAAAACCGAGTTTGTTGTATGTATACAACAAGTACTTTGCATGGGCCATGCGGGGGGTGGTTCCGGGACGTCTTGGACTCCGGTGGGTCTCCGGAGGTCGCCCACGGCCGGTCCTCGTCACGGCAACCACGTGCACACGTAACAAGTGTGATGAACAACAATCAAAGACAAAGAGAAATGAAGAGAAACGTGAGCGAGAGGAGAGCAAACCGTGAGGAGAGGGAGAGTGGTCGAGTGCTCACGGGAGAGAGAGAGAGTGTGAGACCTCCGGCGACCTTCCTCGCCACCACGGGACCTCCGACGACGGCTTGGTCTCGGCCAACCGAATGGTGAGCGAACCTAGAGAGAGAGAGCCCGTGAGAGAAGTGAAACGCGAGAGAGAGAGAGAAAACCGAGGTGAGAGTGTTACCTCGGTTGGCGGCTTCCTCCGGCGTCCACTGGTCGAGTCACCAGGCGAGAAGCGCGGCGGTGAGCTGAGGAGAGAGAGAGGCGTGAGTGAGAAGTGAAACGCGAGAGAGAGTGATTTTGAAGCTTGGGAGAGAGTTGAAAAATCGGGAGGAGAGAGAGAGAGTGATGGGGGTGTGACGTGAGTGATGGGAGTGTGAGATGTGAGTGATGGGAGTGGGTGGGGTGGTTGGTTTCTTTTTTTGAATGAAATTTCAAATCAATGTGGTGGGGTGTGTCCTAGGTGTGCCTTGCCCACCCACAAGTCCCAACCTTAACCCCTGGGTTCCGGACTCACCTTACCTCATCGACCGTATTTTCCTCCGTCACGTGCACACTTTTACTCGTATTTCCTCCCCGGCTACCTAGGCGAGAACTCACGTATAAACAAAAAAAAACAATCGCTCGAGTGGCTCGTGACACGCATTTAATCCATAATGCTATTACACATATCAAAAATCGTAAAATTACCTCGGTGTCGACTCCCCGAGTTCGAAGTCTGCGAAGTCCCGATATCGCGTGGCGGGTCACGATCCGACACGTGTCACATAAGTCGTGTTAGAAATCGAGGGATGTTACAGTCTCCCCCACTTATTAGAATTTCGACCCCGAAATTTATTAATAAGTAAACTAAACTTCGACTCACCGGAATCAAATAGATAGGGAAAGTGCTCTCGCATGTATGACTCTAGTTCCCAGTTAACTCCTCGTCCCCGTGGAATTGCCATTTCACGAGAACGGAAGGGATTTCCTTGTTCCTCAATATCTTGACTTTACGGTCGACAATTTGAATTGGCTGTTCCTCGTACGTGGCATCGTCTTGCAATTCGATCTGACTCAGGTCCACGGTAGGTCGTCGCCTCGCCCGACTTATCTAGTCGAAGCATTGAAATGTGAAATCTTGGGTGAACACCGACGAGCGGCTGGCGGTAGCTCTAGCCGGTAAGCAACCTTACAGACCCTCTTCACAACTTTGAAGGGACCGATAAATCTAGGAGCAAGCTTCCCTTTGATTCGAATCGTTTGTGACCCTTCGAGAGCGAGACTTTCGGTATACATAGTCCCCACGTCGTATTGAAGCTCATCGTGATGCGATCATAGTATTTCTTTTGCCGCTCTTGAGCACTCTTAAGCCTCGACGGATCTGCCGTGCCTTCTCGGTGTGATCAACAACGGTCTCGGGACCAACGGTCACAACATCCTACGGCTCGGCCAGAAGAAGGTGATCTACAGGCTGCTGCCGTAGAGCGCCTCAAACGGTGCCACACCGATACTTGCTGATAAGCTGTTGTTGTAAGCAAACTCGCACAAATGAAGATACTCTTCCCACGACCCGCCGTATTCTAAAACACACATCCCGAGCATGTCTTCCAACACATCAGCGTGTATCAACCTCTCGGACCGTCCGTACGTACGTGGATGGAACGCCGTACTCAACTCTAGTGCAGTGCCGAACCGAGCTGCATGCTCGCCACGATAACGAAGTGAAAGCTGCGCTCCTCGATCGACACGATCGACAACGGAACTCCGTGTAGTCGACAATCTCACGCTCGTAGAATGTGTGTAGTGATGATGGACGGGTATGAAATGAGCGATTTCGTCAATCGATCCACAATTACCCGGATGCTATCATGGCCACGAGGAGATCGGGGCAAGCCACCGACAAAATCCATAGCAATGTGCTCCCACTTCCATTGAGGAATAGGTAGGGGCTGCAGCAATCCTCCAGTGTCGATGCTCGGCTTTCACACGCCGGCATATCTCGCACGCTCTAATGAATTCGACACATCGATTTCATCCCTGGCCACCAAAAGAGACGTCGCATGTCGGCCATACATCTTGGTTCGACCGGATGCACGAGAAAATCGAGAACGGTGAGCCTCCTGGAGTATCTCGGTGCGTAAGTCGGCCACCATGGAATCCACGATCGCCCACGATACCTCAAACAAGAGTCGTCGACCGACTCCAATCTGGATGTTCGAATCGTCGGCCATCTTGCTTTGAATTGTTGGTACGACTCATCGCCTTCTTGTCCTCTAGAACGATCGGTAGTGAAACGGTCTGCAACCTCATCGACCACAAATCGTATCTGGTAGTCCCCGTGCGTCCGCCGAACTCCTCAACTCGGGCCGCCTCAAGAAGACCATACTCGTGAGTCATCGACATACGACCACCTCGGCATCGGATCCCCTACGACTCAAAGCATCGGCAACCACGTTAGCTTTCCCGGATGATACTCTAACGAGAAATCATAGTCCTTCAGAACTCTAGCCAACGTCTCTGTCTCGGGTTCGGTTCTCTCGAGTGAATAAGTACTTCAAGCTCTTGTGGTCCGTGAATAACTCGAAACGTACGCCATACAAGTGGTGCCTCCATATTTTTAATGCGAACACTATTGCGACCAACTCTAAGTCGTGTGTCGGGTAGTTCCTCTCGTGCACTTTCACTTTGTCGAGATGCATAGGCGATAACTTTGCCCTCTTGCATCAATACACAACCCAAGCCAACCTTCGACGCGTCGGTGTACACCACTAAGTCTTTCCCAGAGTCTCGGCAACGCTAACACGAGCGCGGTAGTCAATTTACGCTTCAAAGTGTTGAATGCATGTTCACACTCCTCATCCCAATCAAACTTTGCATTCTTCTTAGTCAATTTTGTCATCGGAGCGACAATCTTGGAGAAGTCTTGCACAAATCGGCGATAGTATCCCGCCAATCCCGAGCTACGAATTTGCGTAACGGTGAGTCGGCGTAGGCCACTCAATCAACGCTCTAAC
Organism: Stephania cephalantha; assembly: GCA_039657325.1. NCBI lineage: Eukaryota > Viridiplantae > Streptophyta > Magnoliopsida > Ranunculales > Menispermaceae > Stephania > Stephania cephalantha. The sequence continues at coordinate 5,908,868 of CM077573.1, read as the reverse complement.
CTTCTCTCGGGTCAACAACACAGGTAGCTCCAACAACATGCCCAAGAAATCGGACTTCCGACAACGACAAAACTCGCACTTGCTTGAACTTGGCAAACAGATCGATGATCTCTTAAAGTCTGCAACATTTGTTCGTAGATGCCCTCGTGCTCCTCACGAGTCCTGGAATAGATGAGGATGTCGTCTATGAACACAATCACGAACCGATCAAGGTATTCCCTCATCACACGATGCATGAGATCCATGAACATTGCTTAGGTGCATTAGTCAAACCGAACGGCATGATCGTAAACGAAAATGACCAGTATCTCGTCTTTGAACGCCGTCTTTTCTCGATCTTCATCCCTAATCCTGAGTGGTGATAGCACGATCGCGATCTATTTTCGAGAACCATGCGCTCTGTCAATCGGTCAAACAAATCATCAATGCGCGGCAACGGATATTTGTTCTTCACTCATAATTCGGTTCAGTGACGATAATCTATGCATAGCCTCAAACTTCCATCCTTCTTCTTCACAAATAGAACCGGTGCTCCCCGAGGCGACATACTCGGGTGATGAAGCCCGGCTCTAACAAGTCATCTAGTGACTCCTCAACTCTTCAAGCTCTCGGGGTGCCATACGGTAGGGTGGTATCGAGATCGGCTTAGTCCCCGGAACAAGGTCAATAATAAAGTCAATCTCCCTCGGTGGTGGTAATCCCGGCAAATCCTCCGGAAACACATCCGGGAAGTTACACACAACCGGTACTTACGAAAAGCAAATCTCTGCTTCGCTCCAGTGCTCATGACGCTCGCAACAATCTCAATCTCGTCACTCGTGGCTTCCCGCCTCTGGTGATAGGTAGTAGCGATGCCGTGTGCCCTGAATCTTGAGCTCAGAACCACCTTCTAACGGAATCGTGATTCTCTTCTCATAACAACTAATGTGAGCATGAAACGATCCCGACCAATCCATGCCCAACAAAGCATCAAACTCCAAAAACTCGAGCACTCTCATATCCACCGGTAACTCATAACCCCCTATCTCTACCGAAATATATCGAGGCACAACAAATTCGGGTAAATCTTATCTCCAGCGGCGGTCTTTGAGGATGAGGGTTTACTAAGCCTAACGAGTTTCAAACCTAGCTTATCTACCATTCGACCAAAGAATAAATGAGACAGGTGGAACACAGAATCGAACATGGTGTGCATGAAAGTACCACAAATAGAAATCATACCCTCGACAAGGTTTCGGGATGCCCCCAGTCGGGCTCAATGCTTGACTGAGCAACGTTCTTTCGAGGCGATAATGCGTGGCGGTACTTTTGGTGGTTGAGGGCACTCCTCTGTATGTGACCGACCTTTCCGCACTGTAACGCAGTACGGGTATCCTGCGATCCTTGAGTCGCTCGGCCTCGTCCTTGTGCGGAACTTTGTGTACGAGTCGGCCAAGGGCCCCGTGTCCTCCTCTCGCTTGTCTCCTTGATCGGTACCCCTACTCTCGCAGTAGTGCGTCTCTGTCTCGTGATCTTGTCCGATCGACTAGAGTGTGGTGGATGACCGTAGCAAAAGGCTGGGTGCTTGGCGGATTAGTATGGGTCGGACGAATAGTCGGCGTGCAACGGACCTACGCTCGAGTCCTGCGATCACGGAAATCCCACCTATTCTTCTTCCTCTTCTTGTCTGATGATGCTCCTCCATCGGGACTACAGTCCGCCGATCTAGTCTCCTTAGGATGAGTAAGTAGGTAACTCTCTCGAGCTAAACTCCGCTCGTATGCAATCTGTAAAGTCTCCATTGTGTAGTGACTACGGAACCACCAATCGTAAGTAATAGACCCTCGGTGAAATAATACATTCGGTCGGTCTCGGTGTCGTAGATCCTCCGACATAAGGCAACAATGATGAGAATCTACCCATATACTCCATAACCGACTCATTAGCGCCTGCCTCTCAACGCCATGAACTCATTCCTCTTTGCTCGAAGTACGATCGGTGGGAAAGTATTTCGATTAAACCGGGTCTTGAAGTCGATCCGGTCTCTCGGAACACCCCTGGTAGTAATGATCGTCGTCCACCAATCATCGCCTCTCCATGTAACATCGACGAAGAGATAGTCGCTCGCATGTGATCCTCGTGGCGATGGTCGAGTGAATCTTCTCATGATTCTTCGAAACAACTCGATGTCTTAACATCGTACGCCATAAAACTTCATGGGATCATGTCTCTTAAATTCCCCTCCTTTGCCGCTCGGCGATGGCTCCCGGACTCTTCGATGGAGTCGTAATCGAAGTGACCTCTGCATTAGTTCTGCGGGCGCATTGGTGCCTCTCTGTCGCTCGAGCTATCACTTTGTCACTTCAAAGGGTGTGCCTCTGCCTCGTTCTGCGTGTCGGCGCAACAACGGCTCCCTCGAGTCGCCTCTAACGGAGTCGGAGCGTGGATGCGCAAGCAATCGTGGTCTCGCCCCTCGAGTAGTAGTATGTGGCAATGGTGTAGTCGGAGTCGATGGTGTAGCGGTAGCTGGTACGAGTGTCCTCAACAGTCGTAACATTTCCTGTAGCTGCGAATCCTGCGTCGCAACTCTCTGAGTCAAGGCATGCACATCGTCCGCACTGGCATATCGTGTGCCAGATGTGTTGCTATCGTCGCCCTGACCGGTCTGATCCGTCATCGTCGTCTGAATCAAGAAAACGAACTTCTCGAATCAGTCTATAGCTACCGTATACTACAATAATATACATAGCAATCATAATATGTATTAAAATAATTTGACTCGCCCAATTACTTCCCCCGACTAAGTTTCTACGGGATCCTAGGGTTTCCACTTTTCGGTTTGACCGTTCCTAACTTCCGCTGGTTTCAATGGCTTGTGTTTTATGAATTTACAACATGAGTCAGGTCTATATAACCAAACCTGTAGGCTTTGATACCAACTGTGACGGCCCCAAATTCCCAATGCATTTGGAGTACGCCGACTTTGAACCGTGCGAGTCCCGAGTCGGTTTCTCAATGAAGACGAGCCTAGTCGACCTCAACTTATCAACATTTTAAGGTTTTTAAGGTTTATGAAAGAGTTATTGCGGTTATAATACGAGCGGAAGCAAAAATCATATTCTAATCAAATAATGGGAAATAACTCAATCAAGGAAATTAGGAATCTATATAAATGTGGAAACCCCCAAGACAGTCATATCCAAGTCAACAAAATGAAATTATGGAAATCACCTCAAACCTAGTTCCCGGTTCCAAAACAACCATATATGTATATACATAAACGTCATACAAAAAGGATAGGTACGAGCCTACATCTCGGTACCTCACGTCCATCTGCTCACAAAAAGTCTCCTAGACACGGTCCCTTGCCCCTACTGCTCTCCGTCTTATCTGCACCCACCGTCACAAACTAGACGGTGAGCAAGCGAGAGAAATTGAAAGTAAAGCGAGAAGAATATAACAAGTAATTCATGAAACGACAAACAAGACAGATCTAAATATCATGCGATGCTTGAAATGCGGGAATATAAATAAGCAAGAATGCATGATAGACAATTGGAAATGATAACAATCGAAACATGCGTGTTCTACGAGTCAAGAGAGGCAATAAGTAGTCCATATTCCACAACAATACCATAACAATCCACAACCATCCACAACAATCCGGTACATGGTATCACACATCACTAGGGGTGGTCAAACACTCGTGCGCTCGAGTGCCGCGTTTTATCCCTTCTAGTGCGGGCCGCATGTACCTTCGAGACGTACTTATGCCAAGAACACACATACAAGAACATAGAATGGAATGCCAATGATGGGATAATAACGAACACAAGAAAAGTGAAAATGAATCACATGATATCTTCTTGCTGGCTTACTAACGTACAAATGCTTTTTAAGGCAAGTGTACTTACACGAGATTATCGTAATCCACGTAAAACTCCCGCGACTCCTAACGCGTATCCTCAAGTTTCCCGTTACGACAAGGTCGGAAACTCGTGTTATTAGGTCGAGTCATTCACTAACACTTAGGTTTAAACTTATCATTATTTCCAATGTTTTGAATGGTTCGGACGGTCATACATTTTAATAAATAAAAGAAGACACTCTTTCTCGGGTTTTGAAGACAAACTACGTATTCGCTTCATCGCGAGTCATAGGCTCGGCTCGATCGTATGCGGGTCACGTCATGGTCTCACGCGGACCGGCAACATGATCACGACATCATAGCCATTCATCGCCACGCGACGTTTGAATAGCAACTATATATTTTTTTTGACTCGACGATGGCATCACACGAACTAATTCCAAAAGCCTTACGTACGTTTGTTTCGGACTTAGCCGAGGATTGCTAGACGTCAACTAATATTAAGTGAGACCTCGACAACCTTTAATGATCGTGGTTCGGCCAGGTGGACCGCCGGCGATGGTGGTTTCCGCGAGCCTCAACGTACACATCACATGAAATATCGATTCCTTTGCACCTATAAAACTGTTTTTGGTCACTTTTAGGGTTGTGGGACCCACATACGAGTTTTGGTGGGGTCCCGACACGTTCGGTCTGGTGGTCCGGCGGTGGTGCCGCCGATGAGGGCCTTTTCCGGCGAGAGGGTCAACACCTAGCAAAAACCGAGTTTGTTGTATGTATACAACAAGTACTTTGCATGGGCCATGCGGGGGTGGTTCGGGACGTCTTGGACTCCGGTGGGTCTCCGAGGTCGCCCACGGCCGGTCCCGTCACGGCAACCACGTGCACACGTAACAAGTGTGATGAACAACAACAAAAACAAAGAGAAATGAAGAGAAACGTGAGCGAGAGGAGAGCAAACCGTGAGGAGAGGGAGAGTGGTCGAGTGCTCACGGAGAGAGAGAGAGTGTGAGACCTCCGGCGACCTTCCTCGCCACCACGGGACCTCCGACGACGGCTTGGTCTCGGCCAACCGAATGGTGAGCGAACCTAGAGAGAGAGAGCCCGTGAGAGAAGTGAAACGCGAGAGAGAAGTAACACCTATGACTTAATCTAAATGGTGTTCTCATAGCGGGTTGGTCCAATACCTTGTTCCTTAACAAGTACTCCTGATCTCGATTCGTATCCATATACGTATGATCATCACATGACCATCAATCAAGATTCACACTAGTCTTAATTCATTATAGTTCCCAGTATAATGATCAACTAGGGACATTTAGGATATTTCAATAAATACCCATGAATCTTACTATAAGGTAAACATGCAATCACTTATAATAAAACAACAAATGAAAACCTTAATTTTATTAACTAAAATTATAAGATAAATAATGTTTGTAGATTGATCTAGGGCACATGCCCCAACAATTGGTAACAATGTTGCAACTTGCCTAGCTGATCCTAGTGGCACATACATGTCAGACGTCGACAAAGAAGACGATGAAAGCGATAATTCCGAGTTTTCATCGGACGAGAAGAACGATGACGACAAACCACGATATAACCATTTAAGTTGGTAAATGAATGCGAGACTTAATATCATATTTGTTGACTTGTTACGTAATATTTCAAATGTAGGAGGCTTATATGTAATTGTTTCTATCTTAGTCTTAATTTTTTTATAGTCATGTCGTCGGGCAAAGGATATGATCCATCATCCGGTGAGGGATCCGATGGACGATCTGGTGGACGATCCGACGTTAGCAGAAATCGACGATCGGGTCATTCACACCCACGATCTCGTGATTATGCTACTCCACTTACACGGTCTAGTCAGGTCCAACAGACTCAACATCAACATTCTTTGCATCCCCCCAAAGCATTCATCCGTACCCATATCACCCCTCCCAACAGACCTATATTTTCCATCAGACACCTCCTCATCTTATACACATCCTGCACATCTCCCTACATCTTATATGTCTTTATCATTCGTATTTGATGATGATCCCACCTCTATGCAGATGTACTCTACACTACTTTCATCGCTACCCACTCCACCCGTCGATAGTCGCGGTATGTTTAGGTCAGGTGTTGGGCCTACTTTTTCATCGGGGGATCAACATCTCCCCCACATCTACATGATCGGACGCACGATCACCGTACAACCCCACCACCAGGCCATTCAGATTTGCATGCCTCGCCCTCTACGAGTCATCAGGTACATGCATGTGTCACAGTCGTTGAGTTCCTCGGCACAACGTTCGAGTGACTCGTCCATAGGTACGACCCTACGTGGATGACGACGAAGCAATACTACTAATCAAGCATCGGGTGAATATTTTTGGTCGTGAAGGATGACAGATAGTAAGTATACATACTTTAAGTAAGAATATTTACGTTTAAATAATTTATTATAAACTTGGTCTAACGCCTCGCTTTCAATTTTGTGGACGAAAATTGCACCCGTCAGACCGATCTGCTCGGGAGATGACTAGGGCGTATAAACACTTCTTACACAAGAACGACTTTTCTTGGGAGTTTGTTCCGCAGCACATGCGAGATGTTTATTGGAATCAATAGAAGGTAAGAAAATGTTTGAGTTAAGTTTGTTTCTTTTACTTAGGATTTAGAGACAAAAATTGAAAAGTTTTTTTAGTTATATTTAAATTTTAATATTTTTGCACATAGCTTTCTTTTGACTGGGAGCTATTGGATGACGGAGCTATTAGAGAGGCGTACGATAGGCGATTGCTACTCGGTACACCGATTTCATTAGCAAGATATGTTCCAAAGATAAAAAGTAGGCACATGTATCTACAGAGATCTTCGAGCACTATAAGAAGATGCGGTCCACCCCTGAGTTCAAAAAGAAGTCGAGCGAGAGCAAGCAAGAATCAGAGAACAGAGATAAAGGGACTCAGTACGGGTGTAGCAGTGTATACAGGTGGTTCCATATCCATCTATTAGCAAATAGAGAGGTTGGTAAGTTATGCTACAATAAGTTCATATACATATATATAATTAAGTCTCAAACTTAATCTTCTTTAAATATATGTTTTGTAGGAGGAGAAGTTAAGTCGACCCCCGACTGCTTTGGAGTCATGCCTATACTTCCATACCAAAGATCATGACGGCGTAACTTTCTTTTATCAAAGAGAAGAGAAGATTTTCGTAAGAAAATAGTTTTGTTTTTAAATTTTGTTTAGTTAATTAATGATAGGTATCAATGACTTGCATATATGACTTGTAAATGTTTGAATTCTTAGTTTAGATGGCGATACGTAACAGACGCATCGAGCTCACACAATCACAACCTGACATGCCGATTGATAAGACTGAGTTATATTTGGCTGTTGTGGAGCGTACCGACAAAGGACGAACATATGGATTAGGGTGGACACCATCGGGGTAGTAGGATCTTCTCGACCTATTTCTGCTCATGATGAGCCCATTGATTGTAACGACCCAAATTAATTAAACTAGGATTAGCGCTAATCTCGGAGATTAACGGTCATAATTCGGGCGTTAAGTGGACAACTCAGTTAGCTCGGACATGAGAACCGAGGAAATATGTTATTTATGGATAATAGTTATGTATATGTGGTGTTTAAAATTATTATTATATTGCACCGCATGTATGTATGTTGCTATCGAGCGAGTTTGAGTGATAGGTGTTCGCCTCGAAAGGCGTGTCAACACGGGTGTCGAGTTGGTGAACTATGGGTATGCTAGGAAACCCGACTAATCCATGTCAAGATGAATAGTAAATCAATTAAATGGGTAATGTGATCATAGGCTAAGTTAATTCAAATTAAAACAATAGGCTATGACATGCCTCGAAATGCGTGTCGAGACGCGAGGCACTGGGTATCGGGTATCGGGTAGTCAAAGGTTAGTGGGACTACAAGTTGGTTAATTTTGATAAATAAAACACTAGCCATATGTAAATAAAGTGGATCTAAGTTAGTGTGATCAAATCAAAATAAATAAAGGCCTATAGTTTACACTTATTAATGAGGACCATGGGATGGGCATATAGATGAGCATAATGAGGGGTACTAGGAAGGGAGTGCGCCATTGGAGTCATCAGATGGTGTGGAACAACATGGTTGTGGACCACAAGATAATCCTCGGGATACGTACACACATTTGATTCCAATCAAATATATATAAACCAAAGTAAGTGGGGTTTTATTTAAAAACTATACAATTTCATGCAAGATCAGAGCAGACGAGATTTGGAGGAGAATTCAAGCTGGAATTCAACCATCTTGGAGGTCAATTGGAGGATTTAAACTAAGGTAATCATCATCTTCATCATCTACACTTTCATTTTAACCCAATTTTGTAAGATTTTGATCAATTTGATGCAAATGGTTGTTCTGAGGTTGTTTTAGCTATTGTTTGGTGTTAATTGGATATGGATTGAGTGTCAGGTAATATCAAGTAGCCAAATTGGAAGAGAAAGAATTTTCAACTTGAGAATTATGTCACAGAGGACAGATAACACACTACCTGGAACGGTTAGGGCTCTAATCGTTCTGGATTTCCAACTGTTCTTCGTCTTGAAGAACAATAGTGTGCTACATACTGTCCATAGCGCGCTACCACCACATAGCGCGCTACACGAAGACCATAGCGCGCTAACTAAAGACATAATTGAAATTTAAAGGTTGTTTTGGGGTTTTTGACTTAATACACATCTCAAACACCTATAAACATACTAAATATGTAAAATTGGAATTCAGAGACTTAGGGGACCGTAGCTCGGCTATCGGGGAGCTAGTCGGGTCAGATACTGAAGTCCAGGGAAGTTGGAGCGCGGATTGAGGTGCCTAAAACCCTTGAGAATGCTTCACAGAATTCATGGTTTTGATTTATCGATATCGCATTTCGTGTGTAACTGCTGGTAGGAACATATGTGGTTTCTCTCCTATTTCGATTTTCGTCTATATTAGTTGTGGCTAAATTACTTGCACGGGTTACTTGTGTATAGTGCTTGTGTTAATGACAGTAGAATATATCTACGACTGTCATGAGGGATTTAAGGTGTTCCCTTGACTTGAAGTAGCATCTGAAGGGGGTCATCCGGTAACAGAAGTTGGGGTTTAGTCATTGTAAGCATGTAAGTATATACGTGGTTCCTATTCAATTTAACTATTACTAGCTGGTGTAGGTTAAGGTTTTCTCGTGATTATACGAATGTTTACTGATTTATGTTTTATTTCTGAACTTGTTGAGTTGATATATGTTGTTTATTCAGTTCACGCTACTGCTTTTGCTCGTCGTATGCTGCTTACATTCATGTGAATATGACATATTGTTGCCGAGTGTTATATTCGCATGTCTCGTAGATTATCAGTTTTATTTCATGAATATTGTGTGGACTTCTCTTAAGATTTTACTCACTGGACTCGTCACTTTATTTGTTGAGTGACCGAGTGCAGACCCCTTCGACGAGCAATGGCAAGGGCAAGGAGGTACTGGGCGACTACCTCTGAGATTGTGGAGCTAGCTCGTGCGTGATATCAATATGTATTTATTTTACTTTTATTGGGTATTGGGGACCGTAGAACACTGATTACATGTATATAAAACTTTTGTTATACTTATCTCGCCTTGATATATGCATGGTATCTTTTGCCGGGTTTCCTACTATTTAGGATTGTTAAATATTGCATAAGTTACTCATTAAAAGTCTTCCGCTGTAAAATTATAATATACCCTGATAAATTGAGTAACTTTTTAACTGAATTATTTATACTTATGTAAGGTTAGTTAGCGTAACTAGGGTTAGATGGAAAAGTGTAAACAACTCGTTAGGTCGCAAGGCGTCAAGGAGAAGCGGGTCATGACGTGGCAAGGCTAGTTAACGTTGGATGCGACGTGGCGGGTAGCAAGGCGGTCTGGAATTTGGGGCCGTCACATTGAGCTGCTGAGGAAGGACATTAAGGAGTTACAGACAAATCTTCTACGGGTTATCCAGGATAACACATTAGACCGTGACGAGTTGTAAGAGTTGTAGGGATGGTTAGGTCGCATGGAGCAGGCTCTCATGGACAGACTTAGGATTTCATTCGCACCTCAAGTGGACGATCCGACGAACTCAGAGACTGACGACGATCCCCGACGATTGAGTTCTCTCTGATGTATACACTTGAGATTTTATACTTTGTAGTTACACATACCTTTTATCTTGTTTTGTACATTTATACTTGTAACTTTATTTTATTATATTTATTTCATTTACTTCTTTATTTACTTCAATCATTTAGTTTAATTTTCTTATATTTATATGCATAACTATTATTCCAAACAAATTGTTTTTTCACCAAAAAAATAAAAAAAAATTATTTATAATTAAAATGTTTTATAATGTTTAGAATAAAAATTATCATTTTAATTTAAATTTTAATAAAACTAAAATTTGTTATTTTTATAATTAAAAATATTTTATAAAGTTTTAAAAAGAAATATTTAGTTTTAATATTTTTTAAAACAATTCATTTTAATATTAATTTTAATGAAATTAAAAATCTATTTATTTTAATAAAATGTTTTATAATATTTTAAATTAAAAATTATTATTTTATATATTACTTTTAATAAAAATAAATATCTTACCTATTTTGAAAATCATAAAATACAAAATAACGTTTTTTAAATTTAATTTAATTAGCGACGAGGCAAGGACACGAACTCCCGTCGCTAAATCTGGCATACGTGGTTGTCAAACCACCAAGTGTCACAATGGCGGCTGCGATTAGCGACGGGCTCTCGTCGCTAAAAGTGGTGACGTGGCGAGGATTGTTTGTTGACCAGATACACGTGTCCAAAATAGCGACGGGTAATGGCGACGAAAATAGCGATATGTTCTCGTCGCTATTTCTGACACCCGTCGCCAAAAAAAATAGCGACGAGTCTCGTCGCTTTTCCCATCGCTAATCGATTTTAGCGATGGGCCGTACCGGATTAGCGGCGGGATTGGCTGTCGCTAATCCGGTACATTTTTGTAGTGTATTGATTATAAAGTAGCAATTCTTCACTTTTCAACGTAAGTAAGGTACGACTTTAATTACTTCAACATTTTGAAGATTTTAATAAGATAGTTAGATATCTCACTAACATCGGGGAGGTTGTGAGTTCTGTTAACAAAGTAGTTGTCTTGCTATGCTCGGTGCGATCTACACATCGACATCTCTTCAATACATTATTGTACGGAAGAGATGATCTTACAAAAGGGCAAGTCAAAATTGCTTTTACTTCTATAGAAAAGTTAGATGGTGAAGGCCAGAAATCATTTGTTTCTAACACTTCTCAAATTTTGGCTATTCAAGGCAAGGGAAAACATGAGAAATATGGTCATGATAAAAGGTATGGTGGAGATTTCAAGCCTTTGATGGAAAGTGTATGTTACTACTATGGTGGAAAAAGACATATTATTAAATTTTATCCAAAGAAGCAAGAAGGTGAGTCCAATACTACTGCTAATATGGATGTCGCAAATAAGGATACAGGAACTTCTTATGTTCATGATGATGATGTCTATCACAAAGCTCGGTGTAACGAACCTCAAATTTAAACGTGTCACGTGTCACGTTTCAGACCGTTGACTGGACCGTCGTGACTTGAAGTACTTAACCAAACTTCTGGAGTTGACACCGAGGTATATTTTATTTTTTGTGGTGAGTGTATTATTTATTTCTATCCGAATGTGAATTTCTAATGTCCAAGTGTATGTTTATTTGTCATGCCAAATTTGCGAGTAAGGTATACGTGGGGCATTAGGTGAGTCGAGACATGAGCGGAGACGAACCTTAAGTTGCGCGTCGACGTGAGACCGAGGTAGCGGCTTATGGGGTAAGTTTAATTTGAACTAACTATAGTTGTATATATGCTTTAATGTGACCATGTTTGTTATCACATTAATAAGCCTAAGTTAGTAAAATAAATCAATGGTCATATGATGTGCATCGAGACACGTATGACCGATCTAGAGACCAAGTGAGTACATAATTGGAGTCACTTAAGCATGAATTGGGGACAAATGTGTGAAGGTGTGCAAATAGATGTGTGGCTAATGTGTAATCAACTCTAATCATATATATCGTAAGTCAACCAAACTTATCACTTAAGTTTTCTATCTTATTGATTTGGAGAAGAAAGAGAGCTGCTGGAGTGATCAAGAGAAGAAGAAGAAAATCATCAAGTTTGGCTTGGCAAATCAATAGTTGGTGAAGAAGATAAAGTTCATCAAGCTAGGTAACTCCATTAACATAGTTTGGTCAATTCAATGAATTCACGAATTTGATGTTGTAGGGTGTTGTTTTGTGTTGTGGTTGATGTTAGGGACCTCTTGTAACGGCCCATTTTATAAATTTCTCTTCAATTTACAGACGTGGACGCCGGCTCGGATCTACGTGGACGCCGCGGTAGGCTAGGACACACGGGGACTTAGGTATGCTAGTGATTGTGTGTTGGATGCTTATTTGCGGTGAAATGTATTGAAATACATCGCAAATGTGTATGTTGCATAAAAATACATGCGAGATTGTGTGAACTGTATTATCCTCGATATGCGTGTCGACGCGGGTACCGGGTAGTTGACGGGACCGAATATTAGGTCGGGGAAATTAAAACACACAAATTATATAAAAACTTGCCAAGTAACTAATATGGAATGGGTATTAGGCGGCTAGTGACGCAGCGGTACGCGTATATCGCGGTTCGGACGCGAAATCGGGCGTCGAAACGCCCGAAAAATGGGCGAGTGTCCCAGCCGTGTCACATTGTGGTGTTAAGATAAAAAGTCAACAATCATTATCTACACACTCCATCACCTTTTCTCTCACCTCACACACACACACCCTACTCTCACACCCGTACACACCCCCACACAAAATCGGGAGGCCGAGAGGGAAGAAGGAACGTGGAGAGGAGGAGGAGAAGCCGGGAATGAGATAAGAGAGAGGAAACGTCACGTTCGAGGTGCGTTTTAGTGGTTTTTGTTGTGGGTTTCGGGTTGGCTGTGGTGGCGAGACAGGGGCAATGGAGGCCGAACCGGGTCGCGGTGGTGATGGCGGGGGTGTCTCCCCTTCCATTGAGTCCACCGGGGTTGGGGTGGAAAGTAACCCCAACCCAAACCACAGATAAAAGAAAAAAAAAATTGCTCCTGATCGAACCTCTCTGGTTCGATCGGAAGAAGGTGCACACGCGCGCGAGCTTGCGCGCTTGTGCACCCCCCAGTGGGTCGGGCCCAGAACGGGCCAGGCTCGGCCCATGGACTGAGCCTGGACCTATTCTGGTCCAGGGCCGGATCGGGTCCAACCCGTTTGGGTCGACCCGACCCAAACCAAATATATATAAAAAAAATTTAGAAAAATTTGGAAAAAAATTTCGAAAAAATTGGGAAAATTCAGAAAAAAATATATTTCCATAAAATAAATAGAAATTTATGAATTTCTATGAAAAATAAAATATTTGGATATTTCGGACGCGACTTTTTGCGGGGTTTTGCCTCGAAAAGCGCGAAATAGGCAATTTGGCCTAAATTTTTTAGAAATTTGTTGTAAATTCTCATGCTAAATTAAATTATTGATAAATGGACATAGGTTGACACGGTGATCAATTAGCGACCAAGGACTCAGTGGACTTGGACCCGGGGATTGATTACGGGGTAGTGGAGCGCGTTGTGAGGTTTGTAAAACCCAATTGAAAAACTCTTGAGTATTTATTTTGCTTTGTAATTCCATTCAATTCCAGTATTTCCTTGTGATTTTTACTATATCTTATCTTGTCGTTGTTTGCACGGTTGGTTAGTTACTCCCACCGGATTTTTCGTTGTGTCTCTATGCATTGTAGACCATAGCATGTGTATCAGGAGTTCTCGGTGGATAACGACCCGAGCTAAGGAACTGCTACATGTGTCGGTGCGTCGTAGGTCTACGCCGACCACCGAGAGGGATCAGGTGATAGCTAGTTGGGTGCGCCCACTAGTGGGATCCTGGAAGGAAATCTCGAAGTATGGTTTAGTCGACTAGAACAGGCACACACATTTGCACTTTATTGTTATTTATGCATGCGATGTCCTACTTAAAGTTGCATGTTTACATTCCGCATGTTTATTTAACAGTATTTATTGAATTCAATTTGCTTATTTGAATGCTCAGAGGAGTTCCTTGGGATTTTACTGACTGGACTCGTCATCCAATTTCTTATGTGATGATTGAGTGCATATCCGAGTACAAGTAAAGGCAAAGGGATCTTACGTGACTACCTCTGACTGCCTACCGTTGAGGTTTACTTGTATGTGTGTGATTATTTTGATATTTTGATTCTTTTGGGAACTGGGGAGTAATAGAATACTTCTTAGGGTTTTTCCACAATAGGTTTTGTTTAAATTGATTAATATTTTTCTGCATTTACGTACAACTTCCGCTGCATATGTCATATATACACTGTATACACACGTGGATACGAAATTCGAGACAGAGGAAAGGACGGGCAGGTGCCGTACACGTGTAGTTGGGCCAGCTGGCAAGGAGTACACGGAGACATGTCACCCCGGGGCGGCGATGGCCGCCACACCTCTAGTAATGTGTATGAGGGTCCCCAAGGCATCAACATGACATATGTGTAGAGAAAACCCAGAATTCGAAATGCAAATTTTGGGTTTCTGCTGCACATAGCGCGCTAAGTTGAAAATCTAGTGCACTAAATATTAGAGTTAGCGCGCTGGTGTTTAAATTAGCGCGCTAGATATTTAAGGTAGCGCGCTAAAGTTAGAATTAGCGCGCTAATTGCCCTGGCAACATACAAAGGTGAAATTTTCCAAAATCTCCAAAATATTATAATTCAGTCTAAAACAAGTTATAGATCCTCACAAACCTAAGGGGAGGTCTTGGGAGTTCGAGTGTTTGTTTTGGGGAGCGTGTCCTAGCGGCGAAGGCGGGAAAGCGTGGGTCCGAAGTAAGTAAGTAAACCAGTTAAGGGAATGCATGGTAATTCATATTCCGTTTTTATTGTCTTTGTTGATACGTGTTGTTCTTGGAATTCCATTCTTATTTTCTTGGTTGAGTGTCTATGGCCTAAGTGTGTCGAGAATGTACTCCTGGGATTATAACTAGTTGGGCAAACGTGAACACTACATGCGGGGTGCAGCTACCCAACCAAACGTGAGTTCTCCCCTAGTACTAGATTGTTGTGGATTGTTGAAGATTTAAGACCACTTAGTATGCCTCTTTTGATTCATAGGCACTCATTTTCGTCGTGAATATATGTCAGTCTGTTTATCATGCACTTTCTTTCTTTTTATCTGTCTGCAAATACCCGCATGATATTTGGATTGTTTTTTAAATGTTTCAAGAATTATTGTTTATATCCTTCTGGTTATTACTTTCTACTTTGTACTCACCGTCTAGTTTATGACTGTGGGTGCAGATCGGACAAAAACGAGCAAGGGGAAAGGACCGATGATTGGTGATTTCCTTTGAGGACTTTTTGGAGCGATTCCTTCCTTTGCACGATAGTATGTTTTGCCA
This sequence comes from Stephania cephalantha, assembly GCA_039657325.1. NCBI lineage: Eukaryota > Viridiplantae > Streptophyta > Magnoliopsida > Ranunculales > Menispermaceae > Stephania > Stephania cephalantha. The sequence goes on along the minus strand of CM077573.1, from coordinate 5,893,436 downwards.
TTTTGTTGTAATTATTATATATTACTATTTTTTATTACGCTAAGACATATTGGGATCGAGTGATATAGGATATCATGTATTATCAATTTGTATATTGTTGGTTACCAGATATGCATGTTTATCCGTTGATTTCAGGGTTCCACACTGTAGGTTGTTCCACTCTTATTTAATTATGAGTTATTTAACCTTGTCTTAAGTTTAATTCCGCTGCAAGCTATTCTGTAAAAGACATAACATAATAACTCAACGTTAAAATACAAATTTAATGAGAAAGTAACTATTGGAGGCTTACTAGACCCGCGTTGATTTGGCGAGGAACGACTCGGGTTTAGGCCAGGCGGGGCCCAGTTTTACGGAAAACTGGGGTCGTCACACTCAGAGTGGAGATGGTTTTGTTAGTGTGATCCTTTGAGTTTTATCCCTTTTGATTAAAGAATAGTATGTGGGACAAGATTTATGTGATGATCGAGTCCGATTGTTGATATGATTGAAGAATATGCTAGTTTGGGTGGAGCAGTTTGTATGTGTGCGCGTGGTTATGTGTTTGGTCAACCAAGTTTGTATGATTGTGTGTGTTGCTGTGCATCTGAGTGGTTGAAGGTTGATCAATTCTTGAATGAATGATTGCACGTGTTGATAAATGGTTGTGTAGTTCGTTGCTATCCGCGGTGGCTACGACAATTGGATTGGATGATTGTTCGAGTTGGTGGAGTTTTTCGCCAAGGTAGAGATTGTTGGATTTTTGGCTCAAACTCCATGTCCTAATTTAATTAGGAATCATTGTTTTAGTTTGTGTCTAATTATTAAGTTAATTATTTGAGTCAAAGTATGATTGATGTTTGTTAGTTGGGTTCAATTAGGATTTATATTTGTTTTTGGATAATGTATTAGTGTTCTAGTTGGATTACAAGTATGGTTTTTAGATATCTATATAAAGAACCCAAAGTTAGTGTGTTATGTACAAGGTTAATACAAGTTTTACTAAGTAAATAAAGTTTAAGTGTTTGAGTGTTAGTGTGTGATTACTTCCATTGTGTGTGCGTATGTGCATGTAATTACCAACACGTATGGTAATAGTACCAAAGATCGGTTTATAAGATTTCAACTCCTCTTTTATTTTATTTTTTTGATAAGAAAGAAATTTATTAACTATTTTTTGGGCCTCCCCAAACCTTGATTTTTGACAAATAACGCCTTTACCATCTCACTAGAGATGCTATGGTGACCCATCTTTTAATTAAGTAACCAATTAAAAGAATTTCGTTATTGGCTTTATGTTTTGTGAATGAGTGTCAGACCCACCAAATTAGGGCATCTGATCGACCTAGATTACCTTCATCCCTTGATAATCTAGCAGCCTCAACCTCATTCATCAATAAATAAATAAAATTTAGATCTCGTTATCATTAAATATAATGATTCTAAAGCGAATCTTGTACCTCAAAGTTCAATAAAGATTAATTATATAATCTTCAAAGGTCATTTAAGTTAACTACATTATCCTCATAAATTCGTAAAAAATTTCGAGAGTATCTCCTCTATTTCTAAGCCTACACTGAAATCCTGACCTTCATAAATCTTCAACAAAACATGTTCAGCTTTGGTGGAAATGCCGAAGGACTCACAATCCACGTCATAACAATATATATTGCATTAACTGAATCTTTAATCATTCTAATTTGATTAAAAGCATAAAAAATCGTAACTAACATTACCTTAGCTCCAAAATAATCTCAATCCGTCTCAAAATCATTCAAACCATTCCAAATGATATCATATTCATACACGAACCCAAAAACTCATTTATACAATATATTATATTTAAAAATAATACATACGAAAGATAAAGGAATTATCAAGTCACTGACGATATGACGGCTTTCCCTTTCCTTTTGTCGTTGCTCGTACTGTCATTACCCAATTATAGAAATTTGATAATGTCATATAAGTAAATCCCACACTATCCAGTACACTTGTAATAATCAAATGCGTATTCCAAGAACTTAAACAAACAACAATATCGCAAGGAATCGTAAATATACAAGAATGCAATCCATCTCGTTTCTGTTGACCGACCACAATAAAAAACGTCTTTCCAAAAGTGGTGGGTAAACAGTAATAAAGATTCATGAGTTTGAGAGGAAGTCCCTCGGGAAGCCACGCCCTCGACTATCCGTGGAGTATGATCCTGGCCAGCATCACAACCACAATCCATCTTAAACAAGTGTCTACAACGATAAGCAACCCCAATTGCAGAGCACCACGGTGTTCATCCTACCACACATATAGCCAATGAACACAATGGGAGCCCCAAAGGCCTTGTTCCTCTCGTGTCCGTGAATGCATGATCAACAAATATGCAGCGATAAACCGTGCATGCAATATATTCGCGAAATACTCATACAATGTAAAGGTTACCATGGGATTTACTTAACCTTACAAACGCGATATCAACGTTCTCTTGCGCTCTAAGTCGGTCGACTAGTCAACACAGGGTCTCAATTGTTATCCTACAATTAATTTGTAAGTCCTGTAAGATTTCATAATAATTCCACAATTATTTTTCAATTAATTGCACTTGCATTTACCGAATCGCGTCCCCAAACCTTAAAATACTTCCAAAATATATTCTCCGGTGCCCGAATTTCATTTTTGATTCAAAATTATTGTTCAGCATCGAAAATTACATTGTCTAGACTTAAATATAATTTTTTCATTTTATTATATATTTATCGGTCCAACCTCGACCATAAAACCCTGAAATCACTCCAAATCTTATTCTCAGATCTCTGGATCCCAATTTTGACTCCAAATTGTGATTCAAAATCAAAAATTAACTTAGACTAGGCTATAAAATAACTTTTCTAATTTTGGACATTTTCGGGTATGGTAACACGCATTACGAGAAAAATGTCCTGTATAAATCCTCATGAAAATCCTAAAATCCTTATTTTTCATAAAAATCCTCAATTTTCATAAATTCGTCCAAAAATTCTATTTCCTCAATTTTCTCAATTTTCTCAATTTTCCAAGGTTTTTATTTCATTTTTTTTTCTAATTTTCAAAACCATTTTTTTAAACATTTTTTTTTAATTAGCATGGTTTGAACCCGATCGGTGGACTTTTTGCCTGATTAATAGAATTTAGAGAAAAAATTAAAAAAAAACACATCTCACGAAATAATTCCCAATATAACACACTTAGTGCCACGTAGGGTGCCACATGGGACGCGAGTGAGTGATCGGAGGGTGGAAAACGTGAGTGGAAATCACGTTTTGTGCATGTCGTGATTTCCACTCACGAGTTGCCTAGAGTGGAAGTCGTGACTTGCGAAATCACGACTTCCTTTCGATGGAAGTCGTGATCGCAAGTCACGACTTCTACTCGAGGCTCAAAAAAAAAAAGTGGCCTCCTCTATACACCGATTTCGTCCCTGTTTTCTTCCCTCTCGCCTCACCGAGATCTCCTCTTCTTTGCTCACCTCTGCCTCACCGAGATCGTCCCCGCTCCACCGTCCCCGTCTCCACCGTCCTCGTCTCCACCGTCCCCGCCTCCACCGTCCCTCGCAGAGCCCTCGCAAGTCTCGTTGATCGCTTTTCTCCGGTCTCTCGACCGTCCCTGCCTCCACCAACGCTGCCTTCACCGTCCCCTGCCGCCATCCCTGCCTCCACCGTCGCTGCCTCGTCTCTGCCGTCGTCCCTGCCTCCACCGTGGCCGCCTCTATCGTCCTCGCAGAGCCCTCAAAGGTCACACGCCGAGCCCTCGCTGGTCCTTCGTCGGTCCTCGTCGGTCCTTCGCCGGTCCTTGATCGCCTTCTCTCTGCTCACCTTCCCGCCGGTATATTCTTTTGATAATTTCATGTTGATATTTGGGATTAATTACAAATTATATTCATTAAATGTGAAGAATTTATTTACCAAATCCAAAGATGCTTTTGACAAATACTAAACCAAATCCCCTTGAACATCTTCAATTGAATCATTTGCAATGCATTGTCGTGTCTTGAATCATTTGCAATGCATTGTCGTGATAAGGCCATTTCCTATTTAGCTCTTCTAGAAATGAACCCCCTTGAACATCTTCAATTGACTTTGAAATCTCTATAAGACATGTATAGCGCTTACATTTTTGTTTCCAAACAAAGCTAGTCTAGTGATTTTTTTTGTTTTGTTTCCAAACAAATCTCCAATGTTATTTTTCATGCTACAGGTTGTTTGGGAACCGTATCCGGAAACATTGATAAGTGACATGCCTGCATATTGTAGCAGTGGTCGAGCAATTTGGCGAACGAGGGCACCTTTGCTTTTCTTCTGCGTTGTCGAACTCTACAATCCGGATAGAGTAATGCGACAATTCAAGTATGAAACAAAGGATACCTAATTTACATAGCACAAGTATGGAACTACATAAGATTGACTTGAGAGGAAAACGGATAAGGATTGGAGTGCGAACATAGTGCTTATGTTTGCTTGTGGAACGAACGTGCTTCCAACATAGCAACTGATGAAATATTAGACGAGCCTTTGGACTTTTACGACCCGTATATGCAATGGTATCGTCGCATTACACGTCGATTCATGTCTCGTCGTGGAGCTATTGCTGAGGCATTGGTAAGTGCAATTTCATTTTTTCCATCCATGAAGTTTCATATAGTTGTTTTCATTTTACTTTCACATACAAGTTCTTACATAGTTTATATGTAGGCACATGGAATGACATCGATCCATCAGTTGACATTGGGTGATGACGTGTCGATTGCACGCATTAGAGATGTAGTCGCATCGACTTTGATCATAGATTTGAAGCATTATCGCATGCATAATGTGCCCACATCATTTGAAGCCTCTCATCATACTTCTCACGATGATACGCGTTCGAGGCATGGCACTCCAAAGTGTATACGTCATCGGTACCTCTCAATGAGCGTGACACTCCACATACTCCATCCGTTCCTCCCTACATGGCATTCGAGCCTACGGAAGTCGTTCCATCTTCGCGCCATTTCAATACAACTCCAATAATGATGAATTTCTCTCGAGAGTACAAGTACGCATGAAGGTGGAATACGTGATATCGATGATATTCGAGAGAAGATGCTCAAAATCCTAGTGATATGGGCCAGTCGAATGTCCCATTAGCGTTAAATCGTAATGTTCGAGTTGTAAAGAGAACACGTTGTGGGACCGGAAGTCATTATTTGGGGTCGGAGTAGGACTTGTGTGTAACAATAACAAGACTTCTTTTATTATTGATTTGTACTCAATCACTTTGCAATTTTATGTATGTATGTTATGTTTGGATGTATGTATGTACTCATGCTTACAAACGTCATTTACAATTAGCAGTCAAACATGGCACTTGAAAAAACTAAGGCATTTTGCCTATGCCAAAACAAGTACTCATGCTTATAAATTCTTGAAATTATTATGGTAATAATATTCTTTGTTGAGGTTATGTGTATCCTCTATGGTTTAGTGTAGTTTGTACTTCTATTTTTATTTTTTCATGTTTTTTTACATAAAATGCAATGCTTGTTTTAGTACTTCTATTTTGATGAATGGTTTTTTTTCCTTTGTTGCATTGTTTGAAATATTTTTTTCCTTCGGTTTAAACACTCCAAACTGATTTTTCCAATTAACATTTCATTAATTGTTTAGTTATTAACTTGGCCTTTGATTTTTATGATGTTAAGTCATTTTACATAGCCATTATCATTCTTTGTTGAGATTATGTCCAAGTCTTTTCTCCTGTTTTCTCGGTGTATAGAGGAGGCCAAAACTGCTTTTTTTTTGAGCCTCGAGTAGAAGTCGTGACTTGCATACACGGTTAATAAACGTCACGACTTCCATCGAAGGGAAGTCGTGATCGCAAGTCACGACTTCCACTTTTACTAATTTTATTAATAATTATTTATTAAGCAAGGGAAATCACGACATGCACAAAACGTGATTTCCACTCACGTTTTCCACCCTCCCTCACTCACTCGCGCCCAGTCACTCACTCGCGTCCCATGTGGCACCCTACGTGGCACTAAGTGTGTTATATTGAGAATTATTTCAAATTTCAGATGTGTTTTTTTTTTAATTTTTTCTCCAAATTCTATTAATCAGGCAAAAAGTCCCCCGATCGGTCCTATGTGTCCTCGTTGGGACGAAACAGATCCCAACTGATTTTATTTTTATTTTTATTTTTATTTTATTGTTCTGAGTTTAGGGGAAAGGGAGCTCACGACTTCTCCCCCTCCCCCCAACCGTCTTCCCCGAGTCTTCTCCTTGCTCTCTTCCTCCCTGGTTCTTCTTCCCCCCTCTCTCCCTCCATTAACGCCTCTACTCTCTTTCTTACTGTTTTTTTGTTTTTAATGAATCAATCCTCTCCTCCTCATCTTCCTTACATTAATCGATCTCAATAACAACCTCACCATCTCTATTCGATTCGTCCAAAAACCAGTCCCCCAATTCATTCTATACATCACAGTTAACCAAAATCGAAAATTCACAATAAAAACCAAATTTCCATTAAACTCACCTTCAACTGTTCTTCCACAACGCCACCAACTGTCGAACCAACACACGCGGCTCCTCCTCAATCAATTCGGAACTGTGAAGATAAAGAGAGGAAGAGAGAGACAGAGAGAAGAGGGAGTAAACCAACGAAGACGTTGAGGAAGAAAGACGATGAAGACGGGACGATGCACAGGGGAGCTTTACTACTGTTTGATCGTTTTGATTAAAAGAGGGGTTTGCAAAATGACCAATTTGCCCCTCTCTTTTTATCCTTTCCTATATACTTTAAATACCCTTTTGGGTAATTTTCCATTTTTCTTTTAATTTCGTATTTATCACTTCAATTTTTGTCCAAATTAAACTCCAAGTCCATTTAACTTGAAAACTCAAATTTTTAAATTTAAATTCAATTATTTTTCGGAAAATTCGACACAAATGTTCATGTCAATGTTTTAATTGTCTCGGCACTGTCTCGACACGTCTCTCGAGAAAAAACCCCGCGAAACATTGAATTCACTCAATCGACTTGAGTTTCGGAAAATAACATAGTCTATAGTACACAACACTAGGCAAACATCACATAATAAAAAATTAACTTTAAATCTCAATTTTCACCGGTGTTTAACTTCCGACTTGCAGCCAAAACTTTAATTAGTCTCTGCTAATCCTTAATTAGCTGTAATTATCAGTTTAAAAATTTCGAGATTTGACGATAAGTCAGTTTAACACAGTGTTACTTATCAAAGGGCAGGAAATCTTACAATCTTTTATGTAAGAAAAATTAATCAAGAAACTTAATTATCATCACTTAATTTTTTTTCTCCTCAATCGTCATCATGAGTTCAACATTTGAAGAGGACGTGTAACTTTTTATTGTACGCGGTGCTTTGTTAATTAACTAGTGGAGTGGTCAAATAAGTAATCAAACGCATGTATAAAGTCTTGTGTTACAAGTGAATTTGCGGCTTTGGTTTCCAACACGTGCTCTAACATCATAATTAAAATATTAAAGCATATATACCTTTCGGTTCATATAGAAAGAGATAATTCTTTTTAATAGGAAAGAAACAACTCGTTCCCACCCGGGTCAAATCAATGACTTCTTACTCTCAAATCTTGTAACAAATTATTGGGTCACCCTAATAGTTTATAAAGGGATAATTTTACTCTTAGATAAAAAGATTTAAATTGACATTAACATGAGATTCGGTTATTTTGTTTAGATCTTTATTTTCCACATAGGATTCGGTTATTTTGTTTAGATTTTTATTTTCACATTTAATTAACAAAATTATAAAATGAAATGTCATCTCATCAATTGACGTTCAATCAACATTGGAGATCAGTTTTAGAGTCCAATGTCGATTTGAGCCGCATAAAATGAAATTCTTTTCAGGTTGATGACGTGATAAGAATTCACGCCTACAATATTCATTTACCATTGGAGATGCGCTTATGATATAATTGGTGTGAACTCAAAGCACAGTTAGTTGGAGTAGAAGTGAAAATTGCGGCAAATGGGTGCGAGCTTTAAGAGTGCGATGGAAATGTTAGCGATGATTAATTGCAAAACGCGTTTGGCTGATGAAAACAGGTCTTTCTTCAAAGAAATAATTATTGTAATGATCATGTTAGTTTTTTATGTGTTGATGATACCAACATGATCATGTTTGTTTATAACTGTATATTACCTTCTCAATAAATTACTATTCTATATAAGAAGGCAAATTAAATAGTGGAATAAAGATTTTTTTTTTATTGTGTAGCTTTTCTTGACAGCAAAGATTTTGTAAGTGAAGCTTATTTTCATGGTTTAAATGAGTAGGGTACCTATATAAGTATATAGGCTATATGTGACATGTTGGTTAATTTGTTTGTTTCCTGACGAAAAAAAAATAGTAATAAAATTAAGGGATTATTTTTTGGAATAGAAAAAATTAAGGGATTTTTGCTAACCAAAGTACGTAGTCCTTAATTAAAACAATTAATTTTGGTGAAACGAAGAAATATTTAGATTGAGATTCTTTTTTATATTTGGTAAGACCAAACTAGCTTATTATCTAGCTTATAAGCTAGTTTATAAGTTACTCTTAAAAATAAGTTGTGTTTGATTAGTAGATGGTTTTCAAAATCATCTAGATGATAAGTTGAATGGGAAACACTAATAAAGGTAGCGTTTTGGTTTTTATCCTAAATTTGCCCCTACTTATTTGGGTAAATGACACACCAAACCCTTGTGATGAAACACCAACTTTGTGCCCACTTGAAACACCAACTTTGTCGAGTTATACATTAAATAAATATAAAACAATTCCGGTGTGCATTATTTCTAAATGAAATGATTATCATTTTGTCGTAATATTTTGATTGGTGGCCACTATATAGGAGGTTTGCACACAATTCTTTTCTTCTACTAGAATCGCATATATATATATATATATATATATATATATATATATATATATATATATATATATACATATATATATATATATATATACACTAGTTTCAGGACGTGCTACGCACGATTGACCCGCTCGCTTTGCTCGCGAGAATTAATTTCTAAAAATTTATTAATTTAAATTTAAAATAGTAATTAAAATTTAAAAATTAGAAATACAAGTACTTTTTTTAGCTTATCAATATTCTCTAATGTGATTGAGATAAGATGTGTATGAAAAAACAAGCTACTCATGCTAGGCCAGTACTTCCTCAAAAAAGAAAAAGGAAACAAGAAAAAAAAACACAAGTGGTTTGACTCATTAATTTGTGAACACTTGCTCGTGGAGATTCCGTATAATTGTATGTAAAGTTCAATCTTTACCTCAAACTCTATAGAAAGGATAACTTTGAAATTATGAATGTAAATAATTGAATTAGTTGGGATTAAAGCTTTAGACACCCTGACCAAGAAAAAGAAAGAAAGAAAGATTAGAACATAGGTTGTATAGCCTTATCTCATATACCATGTGGAATTCTGTAGTCCTTTAACCACATCTTCCACATAAACGACCTTGCCTTAGTTGATCTCTTTCCATTATTTTCTTATTTTTGGTGCATCTCTCTTTGGGTTTTGTATATCCTGTAAAACCTTATGCACACATGTAAAGTACATTTCCTTCCAAAACAATTATGATTATATTATTAGGAATACACTCATTATCCTAATTACGTATTGTGCATCACAAAATAACTTTATTTCTTTAGGCTACTGTGAAACAATGACTTGTGTGCTTGTTCATGATTGTAGGCATGATCTCTAGAAATATGGAATTGCAGGCTTGATTCTTTACTTACTTTAAATCCTGATATTTCTTATAGGATGGGAGTATCTTAATGAATCTAATGACAAATTTGGCAGTGTTGAGAGCTATGAAGGGCCCAAGGGCTCTCGTTGAGTTCAGTCCATCTTGTCCTCCAACTGCGTCCGACAAGCCTCGAATGTAATTCAGCAACTTCGACATAAACAATCTCAAGAAGCAGAAGCAAGATGTAATTCATTCACAAACTGAGAGTAGACGGAGAAATGAACATCACCTACAATAGAAGACGAGCTCGTCTGTAATAAGCAAGACCTGCCCACATCTGATTGACTTCCTGTGGAAAGAGTAGACGGAAAGTTTTTTCCTTTTCGAATCAGTATTTCAATATTCAACTGTTGTTAAGAGAAACTGAAATGAAGAAGTGGAATACCTCTTGAGAAGCTTGAGCTAGATGAGTGGGCCATTTCTAAAAGAAGAAAGGTTAAAATGCATTATGATTGTGATACGAATTGAGTGGCTAGACATCGATGCATAAGATATATTATCAGGTGATTAAAATCTAATTCAATTAAATGTAAATTGTTTGTCATTATTTCTGCAAAATCTTTTCGTTCCATTATAATGCTTCTCTATCATTCAGATGACTATTCTTATAAAAAAAATCATGCAGATGAATATTCTTATCAAAATATGAAATCAAAACAAATTGTTTGTGCTTCAGAACAACCTTTGAGAGAAATTGAAGTAACATGGCCTCAATCCCAAATAATCAAAGTAAAGATGAAAAAAAACTATTGCTTTTCGTCATGAATGCTCACATCAATAAGCATAATACAACCTTTGAGAGAAGATGGAGCGCCAGATCATAGTTGGTAAAACACATGAAATGATCTTTCTCCTTTAGCAAGCTGAATCACTATCATCTGCTCAAACCATTAAAACAATCTTCAAGATTAGTATTTGAAATGTATGTTCAATGAAATGAATACCTTCTCAAGTAGAATTGTCCAAAGCATTGCATGAAGAGTTTGATATGCACAGTTAAAATGCATCATGTCAAACATCATGGTAAAAAATATGAAAAATGAATTGACTGATAATTTGTGCTGCTAAATACCTTGAAATCTAAATGAAACTTACAAGTTCGAATCTTTGCTCCAAAAATTCTACCAGTTGGCGTAAAATGAAAATCAATAAGCTTTCCCTGCATAACAGAAAGAATTACACATCAGATTAATCAAATGCAAATTGACAGAAAATGCACAATGGTACTTGTTCCGTTTCACGTAAACATAATATCAAAGATGCATCTTACATTCAAAATAACATCAAAATGTGGAAATATCTGAACACAACTACCTTGCTGAAGAATTAATAGCTTAAACTTCTCATCTTGTAAGACTTAAAAGGACTATTCATCATGTGGGCATAAAAGACATACAAATTGGCTAAAATTAGCCTGTTTAGATGTTTTTGCATTTCCAAAAGCCTCCAGGATCACATGAGTGTGCCGAAGCTTTTCCTCGAGGGCGCTCCCACCGCCAAAGTTAGTCAAACATTCAGCCATAACTTTTTATGTTTGAGTTTTTCCAGCTCCATTTTCACCACTACATTATAAGTTCAAATATGATTCCCGAAATGATACTATGTCAAGTTAAAAACTAAAAATCTCAGCAGATAATTAAAGAATTTTTGAAGTGCAGAGACAAAGACTCAAGGCGATTACAAGAAGAATAAAAATGATGGAGATACATTCCTAATGATAACAGACTTATTTACTTCATCTGCAAGTAGCAAAATATTGAGATAAAAAAGGCATATATAGTTGAGAATGAAATCATCTGTCATTTCTGAACAAGTAGTCTAACAAAAAACCAAAAAAAAAGTTTATATTCACCATTCATCATGGCAATGAAGACATATTTAGCCCAATAATAGATGTCAGGAGAAACTCTGGGCTTCTTCCCACAACCAGAGACTGGCTCATTTCCACGTACTTCAGCCCCTTTGAACGGATTTATCGCAAATAAAACTGGTCCTGCTTTAGTCTAAAGGTAGCAAAGTGAAAGTTAATGCTAGGAGATAAGTGATAAATTAAATTTGATTGCAAGATGAAATAATTTGCATAGACATACATAGGGTTTGCTTTGAGAATATCTACAACAGAGATTGTGAAGAACTGAAGGCTCATTCAAGAAGCTCAACTGTATAAGATCATCAGTATCTTTAAGGATATTAGGGTTTACAGGTAAAACAGTTCCCTTTGGCATTGTCAAAACCTGTAGAAATACAAGGTACATAAGTTTTAAGTATTCAAAATCAAATATCATTATCTGCACAATAATAAAAGGTATAAACTAACTTTGTCATCTGAAAGCATGACTCTCGCATCTTCTCCTGAAGTTGAATGCACTTTTCCCAACTACCATTGACCACTTGTGAGCAGGCACCAAACTGGGAAGTCCTAAATCAAGCACTAACTTCACATTAAATATCAAATAATCCACTCAACATAAAATTCATAAAGCCTGAAGAAACAACTGAACTGATCAGTTTAATGTGGTCTAAGAAGACACAATGATATGCATAAATTTGCATATTTATCAAAACAATAGCAGGAAAAAAAACGTCTACGATTGTAACATTTAAGTAAAAAATACTACGAGGGAAAATCGCCATCAGTTGGGACATCAAACACAAAACGCACAAGCTCCTTTTGTGTCGTCAGACGCACCTTGAATTATATGAAATAAGTGGATTAAGGTGCACCTAATAACGGAAGAACTTGTTTGAGTTTGATGTCCAAAGTTCCCAATTGATGTCAACATAGTACACCTCTATTGACTTTTGTAACTCTCAATCACCATACATGTTATCACATCCAAAAATCGCGTAATAAAATTTAATGTGCCATAAAAGGACCTGCAACTCTTATACCACCAAACCAAGCCTTATACTCCTGCATCAAGGATAGTAGATGATGTAGCTATTGCTTATGGACTATGGTAACATGGCTCTAGGATGTCATATATGTTTAGAGCATCAAGGTCCTGGAAAGATATGAATTAACGACAAAGTAGACATGATGATTATTTATGTTTTCCAAAATTAAATACAACTGTTTTATAAGTCAAAGTCGAAAATTATCTTGCCTCGTCGACTTTACTGAGGGACTTACATTATGAATCTCAAATTGATTACTTCCTTATATAAGCAATTCAAATATTCTTTAGCCATTCATCATTCCAAAAATAATAAACATTAGTAAAAGGGTTTACAAAAATAAGTATATAAAAGACTTATAACCTAGTCCAGAAGCTCATCCTCGCTTGAATAAGGAGACCATTGCACTATAGTTTCTACATTTCTACATTTCAGGTTCAAGACTATATTGATCAGAGATTGCGCATACGCTCTTGTCATATTCAGCGGTGGTTTTAGTTTTGAAGATTACAATTGTCAACAGAACCTCAATGTGGGAGTCCATCAGAACGAAGACTATCTAGCCAGGGAATCGAATAGTAACTAACGATCCCAAATTTAAAATACCCTTATATGTGGATGCTAAAATAACTAATAAGCAACAATTATGCTAAAAAAATACCCTTTTGTGGATGCTAAAATAACTAATGAGCAGTAATTATGCTTAAAAAATACCTTTGTATTTGAATTACCATGTATATCTGAAGTTGGGAAAACAAAATTTGAAAATTTTGACATCCTTTAATCTATTGAAAACAATAGTCTCATTTAGTTTTCATTTGATTACATTTCACACACACCACTTGGAAACACATCCTATTTATCTTAAGAGTTTGATCTGTCTCTTCTCATATTCACTTTGAATTGTTATAGAGCCTAATTTTTTTCAAAAAAAATGAATAAAATTAAACCATATAGACCAGATGATTAACTCACATTTGAATTGAACATATTAAAATACATAAAATGTCATCTGAAATGAAAAAGAATGAATTTGTGGATCAAATTTGGCTAGCTTAATTATCCATCAAAACTCATCAATTTCACAACATTATCCAAATACACCAACAAACATTAATTCCTTGGTAGTATATGTGAAAGATCTTATTCAATTATAAGAATGCTAAAATAACTATTATTATTCTGATATTAACTAAATAATATTTATTTATTCTTATGAAGAATAACTTAAATTAGTAAACTAATCATCATTTAATATTATTCTGATATTAAGCTAGAATTATATATTTTCACTTGAATAACTTAAATTAATAAAATACTCTTCCATAGAATATTTTTCTTTTTACAGGACAAGATCAAACAATCACTTGAAGTTTAATTGATAAGTGGAATACTTAAAGATTTTTTATTAGAAAGGTGGAAAACTCAAAGCGAGGAAAAAAGAGGAAATTTTCAAAAATTTAATATTCCACCGAACTTCAAGGTTGATTTGCGACCAACCACTCTCTTCTTTGCGTGATAGGCAACATTGCTTAGCACATATACATGCACTTTTTTTTATCAAAATACATATAAATGTATTGATAAACTAATTTTGGTTTATTAATATGCTTCGCCAAATGAAGTTAAAAAGAAGTTCCTTTTAATTTTGAAAGAAGTTCAAATTTAAGATACTAACATGAGACTTAAGTATTGTAACAAGAATGCTATGAATTCTTTTGCTTACTCACCACTCAGATTGGAAAGGAAAATTTATCAAATAACTAGAGTCTGGTCAACTCATACAATTTTAGAGACAATTTCCTCACTTTAACTGTAAGAAATGACCGTGTAAATCAAATAAAGATATACATACTGTGCATAATTAAAGATAGAAGAAGCATAAGTTGAAAAATAGAAAACCACCACAAAGAAATCTACCGTGTTATTGACGCTCCCATGGAAAAACACATATCCATGCATAGCCCCAGAAATATACACAAAATGTGATTTAAAAAAGAGAAGGAGGGAAAGAATTTAATGCCCAACTGAAAATAGGAGGGACCAAGGTGGTGATCTATGAAGGAACACCAAACAAAACCTATACCATCACATGGAATCGCGAGGCTTCTGAATGGACAATACACTAACTTTTGGAGATATTAAAAATGCATGAAAGCACCAAGAGAACAATGTGCACGGAGCACTTGCAATTTTATTAGCTCAAAACTATAAATCTTAGGGGTGGGCAAACCGCGGTTTGGTGGTGAAAACCACCAAACCGCGACCAAACCGAGGGTCTACGGTTTGGTGATTTTCCAAACCACCACCAAACCGCAACCAAATCGAACCGCGGTTTGCGCGGTTTGATCGGTTTGGTTTCGCGGTTTTGGTGCGAGGCAGCGGTGCGAGGCGGCGACAGTGAGACGGGCGGAGCCAGCAGCGCGAAGGGGGCTCGCGGCGAGCTCCAGCAGCGGCGGACGAACGACGCGACACCGGCGAAGGCCGCGGACGCACGCGCATGCAGCGGTGGCGACGTCTCAAGATCGGCGGCGCTGCGCAAAGCAGTGGCGGACCGGCGACGCGAGGCTGCGTGGGGGTGGTGCGGCCGTGGACTGGTCGACGCGGAACGACACCAGCGACTCCGGCGGCGGCGGCGGCGAGAGGAGAGAGGAGCCGGCGGGGAGAGAGGAGACGGCGGGGAGAGGAGAGAAGAGCCGGGAGTGACGGGAGTGAGGAGCGGGAGTGAGAGGAGGAGTGACGGGAGGAGGAGAGAGGTGAGGGAGTGAGGAGCGAGAGTGAGAGGAGAAGAGAGAGGTAAGGGAGTGGATTTTTTTTTTTGGTTAGCTTTTTAGGGTTTTTGGTTTATATTTACCAAAATGCCATCGGTTTGGTTAAACCGCGGTTTTTTCAAAATGAAAACCGCGACCAAACCGCGATTCTGCGGTTTTTACGTTTTCCAAACCGCGACCAAACCGCGAGTTTTAAAAACCAAACCAAACCGTGCGGTTTGGTCGGTTTGGGCAGTTTTTCGAAAACCGCTGCCCACCCCTAATAAATCTTATTAGCTACTTTGGGTAATTTGTTGATAATTTTATTAGGAACAAAACAAAGATTAATGAACAATGCGTAGAAGCAAAATTCCTCTTTGTACACTTTTTGATAATTTTGATATATACATATACCTCTTTCTTATAAAAAAAAAAAGAATTGATTGAAAGATAAGATAGATTTATTCACTAATACATATTGTAACACTGTTTATGGACTTGGGTATCCATTGATATTGATTTGACTTTAATTAAACACCTTATAAAATAGTGCTAATTAACTACTCATCAATTGCATATATAGAGACAGAGGTTCAATTTGTTGGCAATGGAACAATACATTTAATATTCTCATAGGCATTTCACGAAACATTAATTAACTTTATGGTTTAGACAATTCATCTAACACATAAAATGCATAAACACTGAAATTCAAACCAACCAAACATTGACTTTATGGTTTAGATAATTCATTAAACACATAGAATGCATAGAACAAACAATTAGAGAGTTCTATAAAAAGTCTCGATCATGGGTATCTAAGAATTTTCAATACCAAATCTAATCAACACAGCAAAAAAAAAAAAATTGGAGAAGAAAGGTGGATTACCTTACCTTTGAATCGAAGAGCAAAGGAAAGCAGCGAATGAATCGATGAACGAAAGCATGGAATGAATGATTTGAAGAGGAAGGAGAGTCGTTGATCAGTGAGTTGTTGATCGATTTGAAGATGTAGTGTTCAAGACGTTGAGTTGTTGATCTTTAATTTAAGTCGGACTCCTCCATCATCATCCAATTTGGATTAGGTTGAATTAATTTTAAGGGAAGACACGAGAAGTATGGGCAAAAAGGTAAATTTTATTAGCGCTCAAATAAAGTATGGGCAAAGAGGTAAATTTCATTACCACTCAAAAATTTGTGATTCGTGCTTTTATATATATGATATATATATATATATATATATATATATATATATATATATATATATATATATATATATATATATATATATATATATAACTGCAAGTCTGCACTCATCAACATGAAAGATGCATAAATATATTTTTTTTCTGATAATTGTCCAAAAAACTAAGAATAAAATTAAATATAACTACTAAACGGGAATAGTACATCAGTTAACAAATTCATTATTTTTTTAACATAAACTAAAGGCAAGTTGAGGTTTTTCAAAATAAAATAAACCACAACATAAAATTCATCATAAACAATATATTAATTATATAATGCATCCTTTAATTTTATTTTGCATTTTTCAACTACTTAATCAGCTATTTTTTTTCCAAACGATAATGATTGATCAGCTAATTAAGTTATCAATTATCAGCTATCAATTACTAGTTAATCAACTATCAACTACATTATCAGCTTTCGCCTAGATTATTAGCTTTCAATTAATTCGCCAAACAAAGCCAAAATCAAGTCATGTTTAATTCGAAAAAAATCTAGTGATGTTAAGAAGTTGAATATAATTATAATATAACAACTTTTTTATAAGAAAGGGATATTGCATATTCCTTCATTTATTTTAAATAAATTATGTATACAAATCTTCTAATTAATTTGTTTATAGATAACTTTGTATGTATATACAAGTTTTTCTTTTTCTTATTTCTTTTTCGACATATACTGTAAAAACAAACTCTTTTTCGACAAATTAAGTTTCATGAGTATTTGCATACATGGAATTATATATAAAACTTGACCTATTAAAATAATAAATATGTAAAAATAAAAATAGACAGAACAAGACACACACACACCAAAAAATAAAAAATAGTCCCATATGTTTTTAAAATATATAATAGAATTGTTCTTTATATTAATAGTACTATTACTATTCTAATGTCGTCCGGACCCTTTCTGACACCAATTAATCATGCATATATAGTAGCCGTGCTAATCACCATTACTTCATTAGGCTGAGACTTGTCTCTCAACTAGCTACGAGTTTAATTAGGGTTGTCACTTTTTTTTTTTAATAGGAACAAGAGTACGTTTATTTCAAAATAGCCAAAATATATATCTACATGACGAGAAACGATTTGTTTGCCTCAAAATAAAGTCGAAAAAAACTTCTTCCAATGTAGCAGGGAAAAAACGCGTCGTCTCTATAATGATAAAACATAACTCTATTCCCCTACATTTGGATCGAGTGAATAATGTAAAATCGTCTCAAAGTGGTGTTGTACTCTCACCGAATCAACTACGAGTTTAGGGTTGTTACTTGAATGGTGTAAAGATTAGAATAAAGGAAAAAATAATGAATTATTGTAGCTAAATAGCGATTGCGATAATATTGTAAGTAGTAAATATATAAGACCAAAAACATATGCTGGTAAGATCGATAATAAATCGGATGGGTCAGTCAATTAATTTGTTGTGAGAAGCTTAATTTTGACAATTAACTTGAAACTAATCTAACAATATGGAATTAATCAATTAAGTCTCATCATATACAGATTGATGGGCAATACATATGTATAACAACTTATTAATTATTAATACATATATAGCTAGAGCACTAGCTAGTCATTAATTAAATGGGAGGAGTTTTTGATCATCAACTTTTTTTTTTTTGATCAAAATATCCACAAATAAACAAAATAATTCCTTCATCACCTTTACATTTCTAATTAATTAAGGATCACAGATGAGATCACCATTAGGCCTCCAAAGTTGCCCGTCGTAGGAGACGTACTCGTTGTGACAAGGAGAAGGCCCCGAAGGTGGCACCGGCCCTCTTGGGAGCTCGTTCATCAATATTACATCTCCTTTCGCAATCCTAGCGCTTTCGCTCAATTGCATCGATACCACTATTAAAATCGCCACGAAGCACATAAGAAACCGAAATCTTAGCGCCATTGATCAATCGAAGAAGACGTACTTAATGAATGGATCTGTTGTATGAATATAGATAGATAAATAGAGGGAGAGATTGATTGGTATATAGCTAGTGATAAAAAAAGGGCTAGTTATACTGAAGTGAGAATTCAAAAAGAGATGAAAATTAATATTCTGACATACCAGATGGCTTTGTTTTCAAGAGAGGGTATAATTTATATATTGGTGAAGAGTCAGTGGAAGACCAAAGATTATAAATGTTAGTCTCATGTTTTGATGATTCAAGTAGACTATTGATGCAGCCAATTTGGACACATAACGATGAGTGTATAACATGTGTTTGAATTTCTGCTAATATATACATTCTTTTGTGTCACCATAGACGCGCAATTCCTGGCATGCTTGTTTTCAATTATACAATATGGGAAACGCTAGAATAACAACACAATAGAATGCGCATGTGGCGTATGGGCCCATATCAAAATGGGAGTGTTGGGTGTGTCCTTTTATGAGATTTTGATGTGAGACCCACGGCACCACATCTGCATTCTATTATAGCATAGTGTTGTCATTCTAGCATTTCCCACTATATATTATACAAACAATTAAGAAGTATGTCGAGGTGCATTTGATCGATGGACACTAATTAAGGAAATATATACACTCAAAATAAATATTCATCCTTGGTCTAGGGTTTATTCATAAGAAAGAGGTCACATGTTCGGGTTCTTTGCATTGACAATGAAATCATTTTTTGGTGGTTTCTCTCAATCAATGAATTTGGTGGGACTGGCTTGATTTTATGAAATTAATTGTACTTGAAAGGTGCGGATACTTATATTATAAATAAAATAAAATAAATAAATGTATGAAATTTCGAGCTTTAAGGCTAGCTCTTAGCTAGAGGCGTCACAATTCGTTGTCTTATACTCTTTTAATATGAGATTAATACCCAAGCAAAACCCATATAGATATATATATATATTTTATATATATATATATAGAGTTCAAATATATACTCATATCATGGGAACCCCTTAAAATATATATATGATATAAAGCTATGAATGAAATCGGTTTTATCGAAAAAAAAAAAAAAAAAAAAAACACTTCAATTCTTCAACCAATCAAACATGATGTAAAGTTGCAAATTTGAAAAGTAAACCTACAATTAAAATGTTAAGGGGCAAATTAGTAAATTTACAATTAATGTCACCTTAATTAATTGATATGCTTTAGTCAAAATGATATATATAAATGAATAGAAGGAATATTTAATATCTAATCAATATGTAACAAAATTATTTATAATTAAGAAATTAATTTCTGATGATTTATAAATTAAATGAAGTCCTTTGTTTTATAATATTCAATCAATCATTAAGTATTGTTTTTTGTAATAAATAATATTTAGTTATATGTTGATTTAAAACTTAATAAATTTTAACAATGTATTGTATTACAACAATATTAAGTGTTGTAAAAGATCATTTTTTTAGTGAAAATGATGCTTAAGCTGTCATTAGTCTAGCTTATGAGAGTTTGAATCATGGCTTCACCCAGACAAAAACACATTTTTGTTGGTGTTACTTGATTTTGTTACTTGATTTTTGCAATGATATGTATGCACAAAATCATGATGTATCTAAGGGACACAAATCATGTTTGAATTCTGTATTATAAAATAACTGGTTGATGCAATCTTAACACTTAATTAAGTTTTTTTGGATTTTTTGCATCGAGATGTGTGACCACAATTACTAATATGTTAATATGTGGTGGGTTACTTTAGCGTTTGCTCCTTTTATTTTAGGTCACGTTTGGTTTCTTTTTGTCAACTTACGAGAGAGTTTTCTTAGTGAGAGTTACAATGAATTTTATATTTTCATGTTTGGTTCAACGTTGAACTTACATAGAGTTGCAAATTTTAAAGACAATAAAACATATGAATTCACATAAATATCTTTCAAATAAGAGAAAAAAAGTGTGGGTAATAGAGAGGCATTTAATGAAGGGTATGTAATTGTATCCACAAGCCTCTAGGAGATAACTCCTTTAAGGGGTTGAAGGAATTATATATCTCACACACAAGAGTGTGAGTTGAGAGATAACTTACAGGGGAGTTGGTAATACAAAACCAACCTGACAAGATTAATAAGGTAGTACCCCCAATTCTCCCTCCAACCAAACAAGGCCTTAGATATATGATCTAGTTATCCATGAGTTGTGGGTTAGCCTAATTAATAAAGCCCGCGT
Source organism: Stephania cephalantha (assembly GCA_039657325.1). Classification (NCBI taxonomy): domain Eukaryota; kingdom Viridiplantae; phylum Streptophyta; class Magnoliopsida; order Ranunculales; family Menispermaceae; genus Stephania; species Stephania cephalantha. The sequence goes on along the minus strand of CM077573.1, from coordinate 5,872,580 downwards.
GTTAATTAACTCAATTTGTGCCACGTCCGCTAGCATTCCAATGACTTGCTGATTCATGGAAAACGAGAAGCGAGAATGATCTTGACCATCCTGACGGCTCAAATTAAGAATAACTACTTGTTTGACCGACAGATAAGGCTTCAACTTTGAAACTATAGCATGTTTCGTTGAATCCATATTTCAATTTTGAAATACAAATGCCGTTATATCTTGACTGCCAAACAAAAGGAATATTTCAATTTTGAAGTAACACATGTAAAATGTTTTTGTAATATTAGGCACGATTTAAGGTTCTAGTTTATGTATATGCCAAATGATATGGTTGATGGAGAGGGAAAAGCGGCTGTATGAAGGGGGATGTAATTTTATTTTCTACGTTTCTAATTTTGTATCCCCACTTTTGTACTTCCGGTCCTATGATCATAGGTCCAACTTAGTTAGTTCGGTGAGAATACAATACCATGGGGGATTAAGTTCACATTACTGACTTGATTCCAACGTGGGGATTAAATTCATAATATTGACTTGATTCCAACGGGGATTAAATTCATATTACTGACTTGATTCCTACGTGGGGGATTTGAGGTTTATTCATAGGGACGATGCATTTTTCCCCTGCTACACCGGTAGAGATTTTTTTTTACTTTATTTTGAGGGAAACACATTATTTCCTGCCATGTAAATTCTCGCTTCGGCTATATTAAAATAAAGTCAAAAAAATGTATATGGACTATAGTTTGAAAGTCAGAGTTTACTCTAAAAGTTACAGCAAGATAGAGTTCTTACTTCAAAGTTATAAATCATATTCTTTTTAACTAGTCGATCAAAGTGAGATTTATAACAAATCCCAACATATCCAAAAAGATTAAGACGAGAGAATGTTATTTGTGGAAGCTTGAGTGTGGTTTAAATTTCTTTTTCAATGCAATCAATTGGGTGGTCCAATAATTTGATATAAGAATTTGAAGTAAGTAAGTCATGAGTTAAAATTTTGGTTGGTGCAAAAAGTTATTTCTTTCCTATAAAAAAACAAAAACTTCTATTTCAATGCTAGGTTTCAAAACGTCTCAATGTCAGCGATGTGTCATTTTGGTTACCGGTTATTTACCAATGTTATTTTTCAATGGGTATTAGTTATAAACTAATATAACTTAGAAAAACAAAAATGATGGTTGGGAAGACACGAGAAAAACGTGATTTCAATATAACAAATAAAAAAGAAACGACCACTGTGGTGCACAAATTTAGAGATGCAAATGGGGAGGGAGGGGTCCCCATCCCGGTTAAGAATTCATCCCCCCATTTCGATACCCATCCCCACGCGGGGATGAACTTTCATCCCCATCCCCATCCTCGCCTAATCCTCGCGGAGATGAGAATCCCAATGGGAAAAAAACTTTCTTCATTTCATTCCTCATTGAATATCCCCACGGGGATTCTTGCGAGGAATTTGCGAAGAATTACCGCGGGGAAATTTTTTTTGCACTTAATTTTGTTTAAAAATTTATAAAAATTATGATACACTTACATATAATCACAATTGTTGAAAATTCCAACCAAATAAAGTATAACATATAAATATAGATGCAAATAATTCAAAACAAAATATATAATCATTTAAAAAAACATATAATTAACGAAACAAATTAAAATTATAAATCAAATTAGAGTTTGTTTATCACTAGTGTTTTAGGTGAAAGCCTTGTAATATTATATAAAATTGATATATACAATGTATATAGATGTATTTGATATATACATGGATCTTCGCGAATATCCCCATGGGTAATCCCCACGGGGATCCTCAATGGGGATATCCACGGGGATCCCCGAGGATATTACCAATGGGAAATCTCCGAAGGGAATCCCCGCGAATATATTTTTTTCTTCATCCCTGTACCCATACCTGCGTGGATATGAGATTTTTTCCCCATCTTCATCCTCGTTGCGGGGAATCCCCGTCCCCCATGGAGATTCCCCGCCCCACTTGCATCCCTATGCACAATGTCTGGCTATTTAGAGAGAGATGAGTCATTATAGTTTTTTTTTTCAAGAAAGAAAGATAGATTGCATTCATTGCGGTAAATCGGTTACATATTTGTCGCAGAAGCGGAGCCCCATCAAAGGGATAACAATCTCATAATTGGTAAACACTACCCCGACACCAAGGACAACTACCCCGAAAAGGGGACAACCCTTATTTGGGACAAACAATACAAATCTTTGATGGTAGATCTTCAAGCCTCCATCAAAGAGAACAAAAACAAAAACCAATACATACATCAAAGGAGAAAAGACGCGGGTTGAAGAAGAACGGAGAAGAATTCGGATCCAAAGCACACTGGACTGTTCTGCGATTATAATCGCCAAGATAATCTCAACTTGAGGATGTCGGTAATTTGCCGGAAGTCCATCTTTCCTCTTTCACCTCTTGTCTCCGCCCTCATCCTCCATCGCCGCCCGAAAACCAGACGCAACACCGTAGAGCACCGGTAGAGAACTTATTCTCACCGGTGCTCCATCGCACAAAAGCCTTGACGGCCCTCAAAACCTCTTCCTTGGAAGCTTTGTTTCGTTACTTTGAAAGTTATGAAACCAAAGCTGACCAGAAGTAGTTGCGATTGATCGTCGGGTCATTATAGTTCACAATGCTAGAATGACAACATTACATGATGTGGCGTGTGGACCCCACATCAAAATCGTATAAACAGACACATCTAATACCCCATTTTGATGTGGGGTCATACATCTGCGTTGTTATGCATTCTATTGTGACATAATGTTGTGATTGTAAATATATAGGAGCCACTCTCTACGACTCCATTAAGACTAACAAGACTAATTTAATTTCATAATAAAAAGACTAATTCAAAAGAAGGAATTCCGCATGTAAAACGTTTTCATCCCGTTTGTTCTTTATATTAGTAGTACATCACATGTATATATGTGACCTATCATATCAGAAGTAGTACTAGTATATGGCCCGTTGTATTTTGTAGGGGCCCCTTTTTCACTTATATTAAGTAATTTTTTTTCCAACGTCGTTTAAGAGAATTGTGACAAAGAAAATGTTATTATATGGATGAACAATTGACCAAGATTTTAGATAACCACATTGTTAAGCATGACTTTGTCATTGAGTTGTAATATCAAGCATTGCACTTACTTGTATTCACATCCAATGTACTTACTATTCCATGTATTGTCAATGTTGCTTGTGAAGAGTTGTATGACATGTGATGTATGTGTTACTTGTAAACATTGTCTAAGTACATTTATCATCATCACCAAATGGCATATATAAATGGTGCCAACCCCATTGTAAAAACACACCAAGTTGAATGAAAACTTCTCATTCCGACTATCTCATTTCTTCTCTCCTTTGTAGTAGTAGTTTATAGTAGTAAAAGTTCTTAATCTTCTATTTTCCTTCTCTAGTTCTTAGCAAGTTCCAACTCAATTTACAACACGTTATCAGCACGAGCTTGCTCTTGCACAAAGGGGAGATCTTGAAGTTCAAGAAGGCTTACTGTTGAGTCGTTAGATATGTAATATTATATATAGGTTTATTTATATATTTTTATTGTCAAGTCTCCAAAATACTAGCCTAATTGCATTTATTTATTATTTTCAGGGTTATTGGAGTGCGCGGTTGAATCCGGAGCGAAAAACTACACAAAATCGAGTATTCATATACCTGGATTCATTTTAAACCGAAAATTGCGCTAGCACGCATCCCGATGCGAATTTGGTGGGGCCCACACGCGAGACACGAAAGAGATGATGTGGCGGACAGCTAGGCATACATGTGTCCATTGGTGCTTGCATGATTTAAGGATATAAGTTAGGAATACTTCTTTGTTTTGGTTTTAATAGGAATATTATATATATATTATATATATTATAATATAATATATGGGAAAGGAATAAAGAAAATAGTGAGAGATAGAAACTGACCGAATTCTTTGAGGGAGATATGCATGCAAGAAGGAAGCAAATGATGATATGGAAAGCAAGGAGGAGAAAAAATAGGAATTGACTTTGAAGGGAGAGAACGGACAGAGAGGATGCCAAAATTGACAGAGAACGCACGACGAAAAAGAAAAAAGGAAGAACTTCTTCTCGGCCTCTCTAGCAGAACTCTCTTCTTTCCCATTCTATTTTTTATTTTTCTTTGTTCTTTGTGTTCTTTGATGGGAGGCTAAAACCTCTAGCTTAGGCAAGATTGCGAGAGAGGTTCGACTGCGCGTATCTATGGATTTGTGAGATTTATATATTTTAATTTCAATCTTTTCATTATTATTTTATTTTCTTTGGTATTATTTGAACAATTGAGGTTAAACATTTGTTTAAACCTTGATTTATTTGTCAGTGAGTCGTAAGCACTCATCCTTATGCAATAAGACCACACTAGTGGCAATTGATCTTACCAATTGATTAGCCTCTTTTGAGACCGGTTGAATACCTTAGAAATCTAGGCTAAATCGGACACACGAGTGATCCGGTTGTCTAGGTGTAGTGCCTTCACGAAACCTATTGCGGTCATCGTGTTAAACTCAATACGCTTGAGTATAGGGTTATACGTTTGATTAGAGAAATAGTCACCGTCGTACCTTGGCTATCGAGATTAGGAAGTGCGAGGAACCGCGTACGTTACCGGTTCTATAGCTACACTAGGATATTTCTGAATTGCATATTTTATAAATCGAAGACCAAATCCAATCTTTTATCGAACCGAACTTGTATATCTTGACCTAGGTGTTGTTTTTATTAGTTGTTTTCAAATTTATTTTCATTGCTTTATTTATTTTGTTTATATTTAGATTGGTTAATTAATTCACTCTCTCTAAACCCCCGATTTTCCTTTTTGTTATTTTTTAAACCTTAGAAAGAATATCAATCCCTGCGAGATCGACCCTTTGCCACTATTCTGCAAAATAGTTGGTTTAGGTTAATTATTTTATTGACGTGTTCAGCGCTCGTCAATTTTTGGTGCCGTTGCTCGGGGATTGGTTTTTTTCTTTCTTTGGTTTTTTTTATTTTTTTGTTTTTCTTTGGTTTTTTTTTATATTTTGTATCTAGTTCCTTGTATCTAACATTTTTGCAGGTAATTCCATAATGGCCTCCTACGCCCATAATTATGGTCGATTCGAAGACTCATATTATCATGGTGTGAATGGGGTAGGTATGTCGCATAATGGACATCAATTTTCTAACTCGCAATCTTTTGTGCAACAGGTCAGGGTTTATGGAAATTGTGAGGAGTACTTTCATCCCACGTATGCTTGTCCTTATTCGAAGTATATGAGTCATCATGGTTCCACTTATGCATCACCACAACCCAACTTCTATATGTCTAAGCGAAGTCCACAGATTCCTCAACATGAAAAGAGGTCTATACGAGACATGATGAATGACTTGATCTTCAGAGAACTAACTTTTCAATAAAGTCATCAACATGAACGGAGAACCATTACAGACATTAAGAGAGATATGATCTCTGATTGGCTTTCTCAAAGTACCACTCAACAGCCCTTGCAGGAGGATATGCAGCATATGAACTCAAAGTTGCAAAATTCAAAAACTCAAGTTACCACTATATTTGAACATTTGATGGATGAAGAAGAGTTGCCTCCGCAACCAGTTTTTGACTCATAGGAGACTGTGAATGCTGATACATCTAAAAGTGCTAAGTTTGATGAGTTCTCAATTGTGGACGAGCATTTGAGCGAACCAGAGGCAACACTAGAAGTTTCTTCACATGAGCCAGACATTACTATTGCACAGTATGACGATGATGAAGCTGAGAAAAAAATTGAAGTCATTTCAGAAAGAGAACAATGAAGACCAACCTCTGGTGTTGGTGAAACCACCCACCCTCCCATGCATATTCGTTAGACCTTACAAGGGGGTGGAAGTAAAGGAGCGTTCGCGGATTTTCTACACTGCCGACACCTTTGTGTTGGATGACCATGACTTGATAGATTCTTTTGTGTTAGAGGTCCCGAATGAGCTCCGAACTCTGAAAGAGGGCATGCATGCTGCATTGCCCAAAGTTATAGATGCATCATTCGTTGTTGATATCTCTAAAGGAGAGGACATCACGTGATGAATCACATCAAGTCTAGCCAAAGACTTAAAAGAAAGGCGCTCGTTGGGAGGCAGCCCAGCTTTGTTTTATTTTTTAGTTCTTGCATTTATTTCAGTTTTAATTTAGTTTTAGTTTTTTTTATGTTTAATAAAGCCCTAACTTGGGCTCTTGGATTTTTGCAGTGTAATGAATGTTTGATGAGCACTGATGGCACTGGACCACCCCCGAAGTTTTGTTAGGTTTGAATATGGATTACTTTTTTTGGAGTAATTTGAGCATATTCTTTTTTGGGAATTAACATATTATTAGAATTTTAGGTGTTTTGAGACTTGGTTGGGATATATCCAACTTAAGTGGCCGCATTAGTTGCGGGTCTTTAAGTAGACCCAAAACCCTAGACTTCATTCCATCATCTTGTTGATTTTACCCGTAGTTAAAAGACTTCGGGCTTGCAAGACTTGATAGGAATCATTCGAGTTAACTCATATGCTTATTAGTTCTTACTCTTATTATCATGATTATTTTTATATTTTTTTCATAGTTTCCTTAGTCACCTAGACATGAGCGATTTTGAGCATTCACTAGTTTTTGGAGACTATTGTTATGCATGTATTTGTATCATCTTCATATTTATTTATCCATGTTCTTTTTCACCACTATTCTTTTTCCTTTTTGTTGCATGGATTCCTTGACTTGTTTTGAACCTTGAGGACAAGGTTCAGAATAAGTTTGGGGGTACCTTAGGATTTGTGGATTGAGTTGGATGGATTGCTTTGCGAAAGACCGCATGTGAGATTGTTTAAATTTTTTTTTCAGCTATATGTGGTTGTTGGATGGTATTGGTGGTGTTTGGTATCTCTTATTCATTCATTTCTTCTATTTTTTTCCTTCCATATCTCATTTCATTAAGAGTTGATACACTTTCATGCATGTGTTTAATATAGTTTTCCTTATTATATTGTTTAGAGTCACCCGAGATTTTGTTTCATGCCTTTGGTTGTGGATGAGTACATTATGGTTGCTTTTTTGACTTGAAACTTAGGAAAAATTAGAAGAAACACTCGCTCGAGTTCGTAGCCCACCATTTTTATGATTTCATGATTAGGGACTTAGTATGATGGTTAAGCCTTGTGCTAGATACCAAAAGGGGTAGATGGTCAAAATTGTGCAAGTGATGATATTTTAACCCACATTGGGGAATTTGCTTAATTGTAGTGAAAGTGAGAAGGGCTAACATGAGTTTTCTTAATACTGAGAGTCCCACAAGTTTCCACAGGAAATGGAGCAGGGAAACTTATGGTGGGAAAAAGTGAGAAAACCGGTCCACATGAAATGGAGCAGGGACCGTATTACTTGAAAAAAAATGGAGAAAGGAATAGAGAATATAAAAAAAATAAGAATAAAGGCGGAAATGTATGGAAACTCCTCAAATAAAAAGATTTAGCTTGAGTGCTTATAACTATATTAAGTGAGTTTTTAAGCTTTAATGTGTTATTTTTTTTCGGAAATCGTAAACTTGCGTGCTTCAATGTATAGACCAAGAAAACTCGCGAGTAGTTGATGGCTTTTGCCTTGACCGAGTCTATGTCTTGAAAGTGTGATCTTAATTGTATTTGGGTTGCGGTTTTTGACATATCATAACTCCGAAATTTCTTGAATGGCTTGTCAGCTTGGCGACTATGTAAACCAAAGGAATTCCATGAATTCTGAATCAGGTATAGGATTAGTTGAGTCAGTACTACTACATATCTATATTATGAGTCTAGTTTATCTGTATGTTTGTCATTTACACATTTGCTCGGGACGTGCAAAGTCCTAAGTTTGGAGGTATTTGTTGAGTCGTTAATTATGTAATATTATATATATGTTATTTATATATTTTTATTGTCAAGTCTCCAAAATACTAGCCTAATTGCGTTTATTTATTATTTTCAGGGTTATTGGAGTGCGTGGTTGAATCCGGGGTGAAAAACTACGCAAAATCGAGTATTAATATGCCTGGATCCGTTTTACACCAAAAATCGCTCTAGCACGCATCACGATGCGAATTTGGTGGAGCCCACACGCGAGACACGAAAGAGATGATGTGGCGGACAGCTAGGCATACATGTGTCCATTGTTGCTTCCATGATTTAAGGATATAAGTTAGGAATACTTCTTTGTTTTGGTTTTAATAGGAATATTATATATATATATATATATGTATATTATAATATAATATATGGGAAGGGAATAAAGAAAATAGTGAGAGATAGAAACTGACCAAATTCTTTGAGGGAGATATGCATGCAAGAAGGAAGCAAATGATGATATAGAAAGCAAGGAGGAGAAAAAATAGGAATTGACTTTGAAGAGAGAGAACGGACAGAGAGGAGGCCAAAATTGACAGAGAACGCACGACGAAAAAGAAAAAGGAAGAACTTCTTCTCGGCCTCTCTAGCCGAACTCTCTTCTTCCCCATTCTATTTTTTATTTTTCTTTGTTCTTTGTGTTCTTTGATGGGAGGCTAAAACTTTTAGCTTAGGCAAGACTGCGAGGGAGGTTCGACTGCGCGTATCAATGGATTTGTGAGATTTATATATTTTAATTTCAATCTTTTCATTATTATTTTATTTTCTTTGGTATTATTTGAACAATTGAGGTTAAACATTTGTTTAAACTTTGATTTATTTGTCAGTGAGTCGTAAGCACTCGTCTTTATGCAATAAGACCACACTAGTGACAATTGACCTTACCAATTGATTAGCCTCTTTTGAGACCGGTTGAATACCTTAGAAATCTAGGCTAAATCGGACACACGAGTGATCCGGTTGTCTAGGTGTAGTGCCTTCACGAAGCCTATTGCGATCATCGTGTTAAACCCAATACGCTTGAGTATAGGGTTATACGTTTGATGGGAAATAGTCACCGTCGTACCTTGGCTATCGAGATTAGGAAGTGCGAGGAACCGCGTACGTTACCGATTCTATAGCTACACTAGGATATTTCTGAATTGCATATTTTATAAATCGAAAACCAAATCCAATCTTTTATCGAACCAAACTTGTATGTCTTGACCTAGGTGTTGTTTTTATTAGTTGTTTTCAAATTTATTTTCATTGCTTTATTTATTTTGTTTATATTTAGATTAGTTAATTAATTCACTCTCTCTAAACCCCCCGATTTTTCTTTTTATTATTTTTTAAAACCTTAGAAAGAATACTAATCCCTGTGGGATCGACCATTTGCCACTATTATGCAAAATAGTTGGTTTAGGTTAATTATTTTATTGACGCGTTCGACGCGCGTCACTTGCTAAGGAAACAAAGCTAGGAAGGTATAACTTTTGTTAATTTAAATAAGTTCAATTTATTCCATGTTATCATGGTTGCTTTCTTTTATTACATGCATCACTTACATATGCATATTTTATTTATACAATATGCATTATAACGTCACCAACTGTGAAAATATGCTTTGTAGTTGCGTTTTGTACGATCTTCTACATCAGAAATCAAAAGTCAATATATGATATAACTAGTTTTCTCGCTATACTACAAACGATTAGTTATACTCTATTCTTGATTTTTATATTGCAAATAGTGCTATGAGTTTGGATTGATAGTGGGTAAGTCTTGTCCCAAGTAAAGCTAAACATTGAAAGAGAGTCGGGTTATCCCGTTCGAGGAGGCATGGTTTTAAGTAGACTTCGTCTCGCCACCCAACCTGGAGGTTGTCCCACCAACTCATACGAGTAGTACATTTTGTATATTAATAATCAAGTTGTCAACCTATATTTAATCGTATATTATTTATTTTATATAAAAGATAAAAACTATTTACCCAATTTCTTGACATATTTTCAGACTACGGTAAACCTTCGAAAACTTGAATTTGTTGCCCTCGATATCACTGGCAATAATTATTTGCCATGACAATTGGATGCCGAGATACATCTCCAAGCTTAAGACTTGGGAGAAACTATTATAGAAGGAAATGAAACATCAATGCAAGACCGTGCGAAAGCACTAATATTCCTTCGCCATCATCTCCATGAAGGTTTGAAAAGTGAGTATCTCACTATAAAAGACTCTCTCACCTTGTGGTTAAGCTTGAAAGAGCGATATGATCACCAAAAGATGGTGATATTTCCAAAATCTCAAAACGACTGGCTGAATCTTCGGCTACAAGATTTCAAAATAGTTAGTGATTATAACTCGACCATGTTTAATATTACCTATCGTTTGAGGCTATGTGGAGAAAATATATCTGATGAGACAATGATGGAAAAAACATTCAGTACTTTTCATGTCTCGAATCTGTTGTTGCAACAACAATAGCGAGCGCGTCAATTTAAAAGTACTCGAAATTAATTTCTTGTCTCACGGTGGCTGAACAAAATAATGAGCTTCTATTGAAGAACCACAACTCTCGTCCAACGGTTCTTGCTTCAATTAATGAAGCAAATGTTGCCTCTTATAATGACCATAAAAACGGTCAAGGAAAGAAAAACCACGGACATGGAAAAGTGAAAGGATCAATCGGCAAAGATCGTGGCAACCCCTATTCTAAATTCTGTGGCGATAAGTTTCAAAATAAATAGAATAGAAATGACGCCTCTCAGAATAAGGGAAAGAATGCTGCTGAAAATGGGTATGCTCGTAATCGTGACCAACCATGCCACAAGTGTGGTTTGAAAGGCCATTGGGCTCATATATGCCGCACGCCTAAGCATTTTATTAATCTTTATCAAGCCTCCTTAAAGGAGAAAGACAAAACAGTTGAGATGAACTTCACTGTCGGAGATGGCTCGTCGGACATTAATTATATGGATGTCCCAAATTTTCATGATAATCCAAACACTAATCTCGATATCTTTAATGATCATATATAATGCTTTTCAATAATTCTATGCACTAGTTTTTGTTATGTTTTTTAGTTTATATGTACTAGTTTCTTATTATGAATAAAATATGACTCTTTTTCTAATTTATCAAACATTATTTGTATAGATAGATAATCAAATCATGTGTTCAAATAATGAATTAAATAAAAGTGATATATGTCTTGCTGATTGTGCTACAACGCACACAATCCTTAAAAAGAGAGAATATTTCTCCAATTTGAACTTAGTTGAGGCTAATGTTCAAACAATATCTGCATCTCCAATTTGATTAATGGCTCTGGAAGAGCAAATATTATGTTGCATGGGGGAACAACAATTCATGTTGACAATGCCTTATACTCTGAAAAATCCAGAAGGAATTTACTTAGCTTTAAAGATATTCGACAAAATGGATATCACATTGAAACCATAAACGAAAATAATAGAGAATTTCTCTATGTTACACTAGTTTCAAATGGGAGAAAAGAAGTATTAGAAAAATTCTCAGCTTTATCCTCTGGATTATATTTTACTCATATAAGGCATGTCGAAACGAATGTCGTCTTAAATATGAAAATTAATGATCCAAAGACATTCATTTTATGGCATGACCGACTTAGTCATTCAGGATCATCAATGATGCGAAGAATAATTGATAATTCGCATGGGCATCCTTTAAGGAGTCACAAAATATTTTCAGCTGGTGATTATAATTGTGCTAGTTATTCTCAAGGTAAATTGATAGTTAAACCATCTCTAAGTAAAATTGTTGTGGAATCTCCAGTTTTCTTAGAACGCATTCAGGGAGACATATGTGGACCTATTCATCCTCACTGTGGAACATTTAGATATTTCATGGTTTTGATAGATGCGTCAACTAGGTGGTCACATGTTTGTTTGCTTTCGACCCATAATGTTGCATTTGCTAGACTTTTAGCACAAATCATTAAGTTAAGAGCACAATTCCCTAACAATCCAATCAAGACCATCCGCCTTGATAATGCTGGAGAGTTTCAATCTCAAGCATTTAAAGATTATTGAATGTCTATAGGAATTACCATTGAACATTCTATTCCACATTTGCATACCCAGAATGGTTTGGCAGAATCTCTCGATTAAACGCATTCAATTAATTGCTAGGCCTTTAATCATGATAACTAAGTTACCAACTTCAGTTTGGGGACATGCAGTCCTTCATGCTGCATCTATCATTCGATATAGCCCTACTGCATACCATGAACATTCTCCTATGCAACTCATTTTTGGTCAACAACCAAATATTTCACATTTGAAAACTTTTGGTTGTGCAGTGTATGTTCCTATACCACCTCCCAATAGAACCAAGATGGGTCCACAACAAAAACTTAGGATTTATGTTGGATTTAACTCATCGTCCATTATAAGATACCTTGAGCTTCTATCAAGGGATTTGTTTACTGCACATTTTGCTGATTGTCACTTTGATGAATCAATTTTCCCACCATTAGGGGGAGACAAGAAGCCAATTCAAAAGGAATGACGCGAAATTGCTTGGAATGCATCAACTTTATCACATTATGATCCACACACAAATCAGTATGAACTTGAAGTTCAAAAGATCATTCGTTTGCAAAAAATTGCAAATCAATTACCCAATGCATTTACTGACGCAAAACGAGTGACAAATTCACATATTCCAGCTGTAAATGCTCCTGCAAGAATTGATGTCTCTGTGCAATAAAATGCACAAGAACCAACGAAACACTTAAAGCGTAGAAGACCAATTGGTTCAAAGGATACAGTTCCTCGAAAGACGAAAACGAGAGTAAAAATAAATGCAAATCAAAATACTCTTGCGAAAGTACAAGAATCCTTTGGTAAGGATTTGTCAGAACAAGTTGATTATGACGAGGAATAAATGCCTCTAGAAAAAGAGGGAAAATATGAAAATAATGAGATCTCAATAAATTATTTCAACTCTGGTAAGATTTTTGATAAAAATAATATTATTCCTGATGATATATTTGCTTTCAATGTGTCCTTTGAACTATGTGAAAATGATGATGATCCAGAACCACAATCAGTGAACGAATGTCGAAAAAGACCTGATTGGTAAAAATGGCAAGAGGCTATCCAAGCAGAGCTAGACTCGTTGAAGAAACGAGAGGTTTTTAGACCGGTTGTTCAAACGCTAGATGGCGTAAAGCCTGTTGGATATAAATGAGTATTTGTATGAAAGAGAAATAAAAAAATGAAATTATAAGGTACAAAGCAAGACTGATAGCTCAAGGTTTCTCACAAAGACATGACATTGATTATGAGGAAACATATTCTCATGTTATAGATGCAATCACATTTTGATTCTTGATAAGCCTTGCAGTTTCTGAAGGGCTTGATATGCATCTAATGGATGTCATTACAACATATCTGTACGGATACCTAGATAGTGAGATATATATGAGAATCCCTGAAGGATTTGAAATATCTGAAGAAATAAAATCAAAACCTTATAACATGCATTCTATAAAAATTACAAAGGACTTTGTACGGATTGAAACAATCTGGACGAATTTGGTACAAACGCCTTAGTGATTATTTACTTAAAGAAAGATATGCAAATAATCCGCTTTGCTCATGTGTCTTTATTAAAAGATCATTAACATAATTCGTGATTATCGTTGTATATGTTGATGATTTAAATATAGTGGGAAACCACGACGACATCGTTAGAACATCCGAATACTTAAAAAAGGAATTCGAGATGAAAGAACTTGGAAAAAAAGACTCTGTCTTGATTTGCAAATTGAACATTTCTCAAGTAGAGTACTTGTCCATCAATCAAATTATATTAAAAAAATATTAAAAATATTTTATATGGACAAGGAACATCCATTGAGCTCTCCAATGGTTGTCAGATCACTTGAAATGGATAAAGATTCATTTCGACCTCAGGAAAGTTATGAAGAGCTACTTGGTTAGGAGATACCATACTTAAGTGCAATTGGTGCACTTATGTATCTTGCAAATTGTACAAAACTTGACATTGCTTTTGCTGTCAACCTACTGCAAGATACAACTCTTCACCAACTCGGAGACATTGGAATGGTGTCAAACATGTTTTCCGATATCTTCGAGGAACAAGTGACATGGGTTTATTTTACTCGAGGGGAGTAAAATTGTATCTTCAAGGTTATGCTGATGCTAAATTTTTATCTGATCCCCACAAGGCTCGTTCTCAAACGGGATATGTATTTACATGTGGTAATAATGATGTATCATGGAAGTCAATAAAGAAAACTATGGTTGCTACTTTTTCCAATCATTCCGAAATACTTGCAATTCGTGAAACAAGTCGTGAATGTGTATGGTTGAGAAACATGATTAAACATATTCAAGAATCATGTGGATTACCTTCAATAAAAGACTCTTTAACCATATTATATGAAGATAATACCGCATGTATCGCTCAATTAAGTGAAGGATTCATAAAAGGGGACATAACAAAACATATTTCACCAAAATTCTTTTATGCATATGAGCTTCAGAAGAATGGTGAAATTGACGTCAAGCGAATCCGATCGAGTGATAATCTTGTTGATTTATTCACAAAAGCCTTATCAACTACGACATTTAAGAGGCATACATATGATATTGACTTGCGTAAACTTAAAGACATTGCAAGTAAAGAAACAGAACAAGTTTCACCCATGTTCACATGAGGGAGAGTTATTGATTAGTGTATTGCACTTTTTTTCCCTTAGCTATGGTTTTATCCCATTGGGTTTTCCTAGCAAGGTTTTTATGAGGCAATCCTAACAATAATTACTTATCTTAAGATTTATGAGAACAATATACTCTTTTCTTTTACTATATTTTCCCCACAAAGTTTTTCCTAGTAGAAGTTTTGATGAGTCGCATTCTCTCAGCAATTGTCATCCAAGGGGAACTGTTATGATATGGACGAACAATTGACCAAGATTTTAGATAACCACATTGTCAAGCATGGCTTTGTCATTGAGTTGTAATATCAAGCATTGCTCTTACTTGTATTCATATCCAATGAACTTACTATTCCATGTATTGTCAATGTTGCTTGTGAAGAGTTGTATGACATGTGATGTATGTGTTACTTGTAAACATTGTCTAAGTACATTTATCATCATCACCAAATGGCCTATATAAAAGGTGTCAATCTCATTGTAAAAACACACCAAGTTGAATGAAAACTTCTCATTCCAACTATCTCATTTCTTCTCTCCTTTGTAGTAGTAGTTTGTAGTAGTAGAAGTTCTTAGTCTTCTATTTTCCTTCTCTAGTTCTTAGCAAGTTCCAACTCAATTTACAACAGAAAATATGTATATTTTGATCTACGTACGTTATTCAAAATATTACTCTCTATTCCTTAATTAATACACGCTATACCCCATACTTGGGTTCCTAATTAATCCGCGCAACAAACACGCCATGACAAACATACTTCACCCTTGCACTTTACCTATAAGAAATATAACTTGGAAAATCAGAAGATTCCAACCGTAATTTAACGTCGCAAGTGAAAAACTACGAGTTCCAAAGGCTCCAATAAGGCAATGTTGGTCATCAAATATATAAGCAGCTTATCAAAGTATAAGAAACACGAGGGGCTTAGCTTTTGGTTGGCTCTTAGGTATCTAATTGACTAGTGAAGGCACGATACATAACATTTAAATAAATTACAGGTCTATTCGAATATGTGAAGATTGTTTTTATTCTTGTTGCAACACATCTCTCAAGGATTGTTCGTGGATCTGTGTGTCTGTAGAATTGGTGATTTTTTTAGGTTTTTGTATTTAGTAGATAGTTTTTCTTCCATTACCAAAACAATTTTGGTCTTTAATAGAGGTTTCAAAACCCTATTGAAGATGAGTGTTATTAAATGTCATGTGTGAATCGTGTTCGATGAGTCTATTTTAATTGCTAATATAAGTATTACGTAGAGGTTGCTTAAAACTCCTATCAATTAGGTGTTTACAAAAAAAAAATTTCAAAACTTTTGTAGTGAATTAAAACACGACTCATCGAACACATTTCACACATGACATTTAATAACACTCATATTTAATAGAAGTTTTGAAATCACTATTAAAGACCAAAACTGTTCTAGTATATTATTGAAAGTTTTGATTTTGTCTTCCTTTAAAAGTCTTAGGTTTTCTTTCATTGTTAGAAGTTTTTTTTGTCATTATGTGGTTTAGTAATGATGATTATGTATTGCCATGCTTTCTAGATGTTTGTAGAGAACACTCCTTAATAATCACACTGTTTCAATGTTACAATCGCATTCACAGTCAAATTTATTACATATATATATATGATGTTCTTTTGAACAAATAAGATTAGTGAATCAATGCATTTTTGTTAGGGCAATTAATTATATATCTTATCATGTATCAAGCCATTGATTATTAATAAAATTTTATTTTACTTCAAAAAATACTTAAATATGTTTAATATTGCAATCTCGTTTGCTTCACATAGGGGCCCAAAGTGTAGGTCCGCCCGCGCAAGCTCAACAAATGCATATTAACAAGAAGAGCTAATGAGATGAGCAAAGAAAATCAAAATATACCAACCGTGGCACGGTTGGAAGCGGGTTGTCGTCTCTTAATCACTTCACTTTGATCGAATGAGAGTATTACTTATAACATGGAGTTGCAGTGCTTGTAATTTTGTCATTGGAGAAGTGACCAGTGTGTACTAAGTTTTTTTTTTTTTATGATTAATTTGATACTTATTATTGGGATTGATGGGGTTTTTTCAAGAAATACGGTGGGTTTACTTTTTTATTCATCAAATAGGGGGGTTACTATAAAATTACAAAAGTAATGTATAACTCCTTTTCAAAAAGAGCTATTGATGATGGGGTGGATGTATGACGTGGTATGGTTGATGATGTGGAAGAAACTTGTATGAATAACTTCTTTTGAAAATGAGTTCTGTATACAAAATACTAAAGTGTATGAATGGTTCATTCTCAAAAGGAGTTATTTGTTCAACTCAAATATCACACGCATTTATCGAGGTGGAGAACCCATGCAAACGACACATGCGTATCGAGATGGACATCGTGCGTCTCGAGATAGACAACCCGCGTTACGCACATATCTCGAGGTAGACAACCCGTGTAAACGACACGCACGTATATCGACGTGGACAACCCATGCAAACGTCACGCACGTGTCTCGAGGTGGACAACTCATGCAAACGTCACACACGTATCTCGAGGTTGACAACTCATGGAAACACCATGCACGTATGTCAAGGTGGGCGACCCATGCAACCTCGTGCAAACCATTTAAACGTCAGACACATATCTCGAGGTGGACAACTCATGCAACCTCGCGCAATCCATGCAAACCATGCAAACGCTACGTACGTATATCGAGGTGGATAACCCATGTAAACAACACGCACGTATTTCGAGGTGGACAACAAAAGGTATTCTATTGCAAATATGTTGCAAATCGCAACATATACTATGTATGTTCTTGATTTGCACACAAGACAAGCACATAGGCTGATTGATCGATAAATCATTGGCCGAACAAATCTGTCAATGATTTGAAACAAGAAAAACCATCACGTGGTCGATTTACTGATCAACAAAGCATATCCGTCTATTCTTGATCTAAAAAAATGGCTGCAATGACAGATCAGAACAGATAACTTTTTGTTTGATCATAAATCAAGATGACAAGTCTGTTGTGATTTGAAATGGTAATTTTTTAAAAAATTACAACCAATTTGTAAATAGTAAATGGAATTCTGAAGTGTAAAATCAAAAAAAAAAACATTTCTCGCAAATTAAAACGAGAATGGAGAAATTGTTTGTATATTATCAAAACTTGACAAAAAAATATCTACAAAATGTAGAGATTAACATTTCATAATTAACTAGTAGTATACTATATACTACTAGATGAACATTATCCAACAAAATACAAAATACTACACAAATTAAGATGGCTACACAAATTAATTTACATATATATCTACAATGTCAATCCCACACTCTTACCCAATGACCGTCACCGATACAAGATAGACACCATACAATTTCCGGGTAGGTAAGTGCGTGTTCCATCCAAATCCCGAAAATGAAAAGGAATAATTTCAACAATATTCGAAATGCAATCAAAATATTCAAACACAAATGAAAAAATCCTAAAATTAAGCCTTGCTCATCGACATCATACATAAAAGATCGCACACAAGTGACACACACAAAAATTCCCAACTCAAAAGGGAATGAAAGAACTTCCATACATGACATTCCATGCATTTTTTCAATTTTTTTCCTCTTGTACATTCATTCATATATATATAAGTAGTTAAAAACATAAAAGAAGAAACAATGCATCCCACAAAATGAACCATTCTAAAAACTCAAAACAAGAAGAAATTAAAAAATTCAATGACATGAGAACAAATCTAAGATAATTTAGCAAATCTCAAAATATGTAACTATTAATTGAAAAAATCAATGACATGAAAAAATTCATATTCTTCTTTGATAATACAATTCGAATTTATATTTTCTAATTCACCACTCTCTTGCAATGGATATATACTCTTAAAGAAAGTAATTAAGATGACAACAATATATTATATATAGTTCCAATTTATGTTGTTCTTGTAGTGATGCAAATATACTAGAATGAGATCGTTATACCTTGCAAGACAAAGTTAATCTTATAAACATTAAAATATATTTTTAGACCAAATTCCAACCATTCATTCAAAAATTTAGACTTCAATATTTTCATCCACCAACTAACATGCATTTAGACACCTAATGGTTATATACAAACATTGTACCTCCCATTAAAGCAAATGAGTAGGAAGAAATTAGATCAATGTTTAAACATAGACAACAACAAGGATTCGATCCTAAATTACGCGCAATCCATGCAAACCATGCAAATGCTACGTACGTATATCGAGGTGGATAACCCATGTAAACAACACGCACGTATTTCGAGGTGGACAACCCACGTAAACGTCGTGCGCGCTTCGAGATAATCGGAGATACGTACCACGCATGTTATGCACCAAAACCTATTTTGCGCACATTCATTTTTACGTTGGTCCCGCATGCCATTGCATGGGCCGCAGGCACGTAAGACATCGACAAAAAAAAGATTAAGATTAAACTTGGAAGTTTGGTAAGGTTAATTAATTAAGACAACTTCGAGAAAAAAAATCAAGACAAACTTAATTAGAGGAAATTAGCTTCATTTGAGAATTAATTGATTGGAGAATAAATAATTATATATGCACATAATCCCTTGAAAATTCGATTTAATCAAAATCATGATTTTTCAACTTTATTTAAGGAAACACATTGTTTCCCGCTTTGCAAATATTACTTTTAATTTGATATAAAATAAAATCTCATTCATATCAAAACTATCAAAAAAAAAAAAAAAAAAAAATTTCTTCGAGTGCTCTTGAATTCACACAAACGCGCAATATGATCAAGTCAATATATCAATTGAAATTGAGAGATATCTTCAAATTAATTCAAACTATACACTATATATAATTTTTTTTTTTTTTTTGAGAATTGAAATCGCTATACTTACCTCTAATAATAGCCGCATCAACAATACTAATGGTCATGAAGAGATTTAAAAGAAACATCACAAAGACAAAACATCCTCCTAGGACCATTTAAGCTTGAAAGTTGCCACGTGCGTAAGGTACTTTTGATATCCACTCTATATATTTCTTCGTTAATTACTAATTAATTAATGGAATCTATATATATATTGTATAAATGTTAGACATACATATATGTAAGATAAGTGGACATCATGTTTTAATTAGTTCCATGCGTTGCATTGACTTAACGCTATCTAATTAAAAATGAGTAAGTCTCATACATCTAAGATTACCTTAAATACTCCTAAAAAAATTAACTTAAATATGATATATACGTTCATTCTATTTCATCGTAAAGGTAATTTCTAAAATCAAATTAATAATCATTTCTTGACTTAAATAAAGTAATCTTTTTTGAAGAAGTTTGATATGACTGATTGATTGAGACAAAATATTTCTCAAAATACCTTGAAGTTAAAGGGTGTCAATTTTTTGTTTGGCTCATTGGCTCGATTTATCCCGCCCAAAAAATATTTTGAATAGTAATTTTTAAAATTCGAATTGAAACTGGGCAAGATCACTGTGATATTCAAATTGAAGTTCGCGCCGGATCTAAACAAGACCCTCTAAAGCCTCGATCATACCTAGCCCAGATTTCATAAGATTTTACTTTGAAAATATGTCGTTATACATTGTATAATTTATAAAAAAAAACAATTATTAAACTAGATAGCACATATAGAAATGTACTATATGTGAGTTAATTATTTCTTGCGAGTTAATTATTTCTTGGTCACTTCATACAATTAATATATATATTATGGTTGTAAGCGTAACATTCATTTTTACTTGTTGGTCCACCCCATTGAGCATGCTCATTGCTATGTCATTTCTAATTATATTTTTCTATATTATGTATAAATATATAAATAAATATATATAATATATATTTTATATTATATATATAATATATTATATATATATTATATATAATAATATCATATATATTATATATATATAAATATTATTACATTTAATGTCCAGCGCGCATGTTATGCTACTTTTGATCGATTTACATTAATTATACTTTTATATATTATGTATATATAAATAAATAATATATATTTTTATATTATATATAAAAATTAATATATATATCATATATAAAAATATAATATATATAATAAATATATATATATATATATATAATATATTTTATATTATATGTAATATTATTTTTATATATTTATATATTTATATATAATATTATATATAAATATAATATCATATATATTTTATATTATATATATAAATATTATATTTGTATATTTTATAAATATTTAAATATCCACGTGGGCGTCCTACGCGCTTGATTCATGTAATATCAATTTCACCACGTGGGTGTCTACGTGGACTGATCCATAGGATTTACATAGATAGCGCATTTTGAAAATGCGATATTCGTTTGTCTACGTGGCCATCAAATTTGCCTCCCTTTGATAGTGCATTTTCAAAATGCGACATACATTAGATCACGAATAAAAAAAAATTCACACTTATTTAACTCATTTAAACTGCGAAATATACCAACCGTGGCACGGTTGGAAGCGGGTTGTCGTCTCTTAACCACTTCACTTTCATCGAATGAGAGTATTACTTATAACATGGAGTTGCAGTGCTTGTAATTTTGTCATTGGAGAAGTGACCAGTGTGTACTAATTTTTTTTTTTTTTGATTTGACACTTATTATTGGGATTGATGTGTTCCATTTATAAGACTTTCTTGCAATTGATTGGATTACTTAGTATGCACAGCACAGGTCAAAATAAATACTGAATTCTAGAACACTTCAACAGCTAAAGTTATGATCTTACGTATACAAAATAAGTACCCCTCCGTTCTATAATATGCTTCACATTTTTTGTTTTTTTTTTTTCTACAATATGCGTCACATTAAGGAATCAAAGAAGCATTAAATGCTTTTATTTTCAATTCTAACATCATTTTATTTAATTAATGGCACCATTAGTCACATTTTCTCATACAGTACCCATAATAAATAAAATCAGTCTTCTTGTGAAATCTTAATGGTGAATAAACTGTTACCTTGGTTCTTGTGCAAAAAAAAAAAAAAAAAAAAGGTGACCCATATTATGTAATGGAGGGAGTAATTTTTTTTCAGAGCTACCAGTACTAAAGCTAATGCCAGCTTATTTTTATCTGTTGAGATTTTGAGGCAACAATAACAGACCTCCATTTACCTTGGAGCTTTTGTTCTCCAAACAGAACTCCATTAGCTTCTCAGCAGCCTCACTTGCATCCTTGCTCTTTCCTACTAGCTTCTCCACCTGCGCCTTCGGCAGCATCATCTTCACCCGCATTGCGCTATGGCTGCTCTCTTCATTAATTCTAAGTGTACTCTTTGGCCTCATCATGCCCGATATATCCGATGCCGATCTTTGCGAAAGCATCAAGCTCTCGAGCCTGTCCTTCGCGCTCATATGTATCCCAGATCGCACCCTTCTAGGAGCATTGTCTTTGAGGATCTTTGGCAATTCTATTAGGAAGTAGAACTTCTTCGGCTTCAGCTCTTGGTGGTGCTTTAATGGCCTTGCTCTGATGCCTAGACGTCGAACGGCTTCCCATTCGATCAAATCATGATCCGGGTAGTCCTTGAGAACCTCTACAACTTGCACTGGAGTCCTTAACTTGAATGTCTTACCATCAACCTTCATCACCTTGGCTGTCCTTCCTCCTAATAAACTATTTCCCATTGTAACTTTGTGTTCTTGTTTTAGCTATAACTTGAAACTGAGCATAGTAGAGAGAGGTTTGTTAGTTAAGAAGTCAGTAGTAGGTTTTAGTGACAACAAAGTCTCTGGTTGTTGGTAGCATTGTCAAAGGGAAGAAAATTTGAGGATTTGAGAAGTTTGACAAAACATGCAATTTGGAGTAGGTGAGGATGGAGAGCCATAATATTAGGAAGAAGTGTATACATACATTAGAAATTTAAAACATTTCTTCGTTGCAGAAATGGGGATTAGCCGTGATTAGAGGCGAAAAATAATTCATTACAGACTAATCAGGTTCAATTTCTTCCTTGATTTTCGATTTAATGTTCAGATTAAGTCATATACAAGACTGCCTGTTTTCGGATCAGATAGTAATGGAGATCATAATCTTAAGAAACATAAGAGAGTGCAGAGCAATGATGAACAACGAAAGTGAAAAGATTAGCTAAGAAATCTTTAATTGCTAGATGTGAAGTGTCAGAGATGATCAAATCAGACATGTATTTTCCATGATTTCCTTGATATGTCTAGGATTATAGAAATCAATAGTTGAACTGTTGCATAGTAATAACAAATCCACAGAAGAAATTTTACTGCACAAGCAATCGATTAGACAAATCAGTTCATACAGTCAATCAGATACCATAAAAAAAAAAAAAAAAAAGATCACACACACAACAACAAAGAGGTTACACAGATGAAATAATGTCAAATAAATCGTTTCTTATGTCGGAATCTTCAGTTTCCGTGCAGAGAAAGAATGAAGTATAATCGGTTTGTCGATGGCGTGAAAAGAAGAAAATCAATTGATTGAATGCTTTATCACCATTAGAGCTGGTGCATTTTGCGAAGATGCTCCAACAATGACGCAGCTTTGCGCTTAGCCCTCTCGGTGCCACTCCTGGCAAGTTCAGTTAGGGGAACTACGGCACCCAGCCTTCCTATACAGGCGAGATTTTCAGCATCCTTCTTGCATAAGGCGAGTAGAATGGCAGCTGAATTCTCCTTGTTCCGCGGCAAGCCTGTCCTTAGCAGATCAACTAAAACTGGTATTGTAGCCTTCGCAATGGCCGCCTTACCCTCATGATGGCTAGCAAGAACTGAGAGTATAGTTAGAGCTTCGTCAACCATTGAGCTGCTCGAATCTGTTAGCATTTTCATTAGTGGCAGAAGAATCCCTGCCCTCACCGCACGACCCTTGTTCCCTTGGTAAATGCACAAGTTGAACAATGCCGTTGCGGCGTCTTTCTTTCCCCTCAAGCTCCCATTTTTCAACAACTCCACCAAGGCTGGAATTGCACCGGATGCTCCGATAGTTATCTTATTC
The DNA here is from genome assembly GCA_039657325.1 of Stephania cephalantha. Taxonomy (NCBI): domain Eukaryota; kingdom Viridiplantae; phylum Streptophyta; class Magnoliopsida; order Ranunculales; family Menispermaceae; genus Stephania; species Stephania cephalantha. The sequence continues at coordinate 5,848,884 of CM077573.1, read as the reverse complement.
TCATCTGAGAGTGAAAGACTAAAGAGGGTCGCTGCTGCATTTTCTCGCGCCTCCATGCTTCCCATCCTCAGAATTTGGACTATAGAAGGGACTGCCCCAGCAAGAATGATAAGTCCCTTGTTATTCTCAAATATAGAAAGGTTGAGAATGGCGGTGACGGCATTTTCTTGAGTTCTCACATCTTCTGAAGTTAACAGATTGATGAGAACTGGGATAGCTCCTGCTTGAGCAATCAGAATCCTGTTGTCCGTGCTTCTTTTGGACAAAGATCTGATTTCAGTAACTGCAGTTCGCCGCTCTTCAGCAGACTGGCTTGAAAGTTTTCGGACCAGTGTTTCGATAGCTACAACATCACCAGTAACTTCATGATAAGATCCATCACTCTTTCTTATCCTTCCACTACCTAAACCCAATGGTTGCTCAATTTTGTGCGTTTGACACCATTGCGATATTAGACTCCTCAATACATAGTTTGGGGTCAATGTCAAATTAGAAAGCACTTGTTGAGTTTTGGGGCATGTCTTGTTGCCGCAATCAACCCATCTCTGGATAAATGACCTTTCATATGTCTGTAAATTTAGAAGGGAGAAAATCAGAACAAAATGCGCGTTAATCAGAACGAGATTATAGTCTCACTAAAAGATTTCTGTAAGATACAACAATAAGTGCGAGTGGAAGGAGCATTACCTGTCCCGTGGAAACAATAACAGGATCCCTCATAAGTTCAAGGGATATAGGACAACGAAAATCGTCCGGGATTGGAACAGATTCCGCCTTCACATTTTCCTCTGAACTCATAGAGGAGGCAAATTTTTTAGCCTTTGGCACGTCCACCTTGACCGGCTTTGGTGATACAGGTGAACAAGAAAAGGTTCTCAGTCCTTCCAATCCATATACTGCTTGATCAATGCAAGACCCTATCATGCCACTGGCTTTTATAGTAATATCCAATTCCATTTGAGAATCGTGACGGAGGTTATCTACATTATCAATCCATGTCTGAATAACTCCACCACTGGAAAGGAGATCAAGTTCTCTGTCAAGTGGTTGAGATTGAGCACGAGGTAAAACACGGGGAGACACAAATGCATATCTTTCTGATGCTCTCCTCAACTGGGACTTTACTAATCCAACCTAACAAAACCATTTACAGCAGTGGTAAGTGAGAAAATGAATCTTGACATTCAAAGTAAAAGTATTCATATATCAAGGCCACTGAAGTACGCTGGTGTCAAGATTGTCCAGGCTACTTGGGTATGTTCAGGCCGATTGCACCAGGGCCTCGTAGAAATAGCCAAGCTCGCCTGGATACCCACGAATATGAAATAAAAATTAAAAATATTCACATTCATTCCTTACCTGCTCTTGAACTTCATCTGATATATCAAAATATTCATAGGGAAACTTCTCCAATGCTCGTTCCAAATGCAAAGTTACACACTGGAAGCCGTAGGTTGTCTTCTTGTTGGCATCATCCTGAAAACAGGAAAGAAATCTAAGAGAGGGAAAAAATCTCTACATGTAATTATGTTAACGACAGGAAAGTTCTACATTTCAGTCATGCTTCAAGTACAAAACATGAAAGGAGAATCAGAACTCATGGTCCGACCCATGAGCATCCAGATATAGTAATTCCCAGTCCTTACTCAAGCAGAAAATCGTCACATAAGTTATTTAAAATTCAAGTTCTTCATCAAGTTTGTGCTGAAACAATGGTTTCAAGCAACTGAAGAATGCACAGAAATAATCAGCGCAAAGATTTCAACTCATATGCAGCCAACTAACCCAGTTGAGTTTATCCTAAGGTTTATGTTGCCACACGTAAGATTGAAACAGAAAAAACGGTTGAGAAGACCACATGCTCATCGACATGCAGTATAGACAAACTTATTGATTCATAATACAAAACAGACCACACACGTTCTTTAAGAAAAAAAAATAATTCAAAAAGTAATGCCCATTTAAAAACTTGATTTTCTGAGAGAAGTGAAATTTCCTTGCAGTCCCAAACTAATTGGGCAATCAACAAAACAAATATAAAACACAATCCAAGATTGTAACAGTATCCAATCTTAGGCACTTTGGAAATCGACAGCATGACTTTCTGCATTCACCGAGAAATTAGGCATATTTAGCTAATCATCACAAATTCTGTCTGTCCATCTCCACCGTTGAATAATGCAAATCCTTAACCAGAAATGATGATCCTAAAATAACATAGTGAAAAGGTGGAGGTGGGGGGGGGGGGGGGGGTTCTCAATTTCTATATCTAAAAAGATCAGGGGAAATTAGCAAAGTCTGATCAAACAAATACAAACTTAATCATTATAAAGTCATGTTGCATAACAAAATCGAAATTCGGTATTTTAAATTCATCGAGCATCAATCTGTCCCTAATTAATCCAAACTTATGGCTGAGAAGACCACGTCCTGGCTGAGAAGACCACGTCCCATCGACTCATGCAATATAGACAAGCTTATCAATTTAAAGTACAATACAAGACAGACCACACAAGTTTTTAAGAAATAAACTTTCAACTCTAAAGTAATGGACATATAAAAAATATGATTTTTTTGAGAGAAGAAAAAACTTCTTTGCAGCCCCAAACAAATTGGGGAGTAAACAAAACAAATACTACAAAACACAGTCCAACATTGGAAAGATATTAAGAGCACCCAATTTTGAGGCACTTTGGAAATCGAAAACATATCTTTCTGCATTCACACAGAAATCAGGCATATTTAGCTAATCATAATAAATTCTGTCTGCCCATCTCCACTATAGAATTAAGCAAGCCCTTAGCCAAAATTGAGGATCCTAAAATGAACATAATGAAAAGGGCGTTCTCAATTTCTATATATAAGAGAACAGGAAAAAATTGGCAAAATCTGATCAAGCAAATTTAACCTAATCACCACAAAGCCAATGCTGCAGAAAAAAAAAATCCAAATCCAAAATCTTAAATTCATAACATATCAATCTGTCCCTAATTAATCCAATATCAAAAAACAAACAAACAAAAGCTCCTCAAATCCGACAATCTGGACATCAAATTCATTCAAATGAAGAAAAATCCCATAAAAACTAACAAAATTGTTAAGAATTTTGACATCTCCGAAACACATTACAGGCGAAAATCTCAAACCAAAGAGACAATTTCCAATCAGTCTTTGAGATTACAAAAAACCCAATTCAGCATTTCTTCTCAATCCCAACCCATCTCCAAATCCCCCTCAAAATTGCAACCAATTCACCTCAAACTGTGCAAAAACTCGTCAATTCTCACAACCCAGAATCCCAAACCACACCAAAACACAGAAAATCAACCAAATCAAACAACCCCACAAAAAATTAACAAAAAAAAAAAGATAATTCAAGAAAAACAAGAGAGAAAACAAAAACAGGAAACACTCACGACATTGGAGTCCGTGGAATTCAATGCCACCAACAGCAATCTCTTAGCCGATTTGAGGGCAACCAGCAGATCATCCAAGGCGCAGCAATACGGCTCCGAAGAAGACGCACTGCCGCCGCCGCCGCCCACCACCACCATCGGCACCGCCCCTTTGTAGTCACGAACCTCCTCGAACAGATGCGAGAGTCGCGAAATCCGACGGCTTAGATCAATGCAGTCCTTCTTAATCCCCACCCCAAACCCCCCTAACCGTCCGATATCCACCACCAAATCCAACAACACCTGCCCCCTCCTCCCCACCTCCGCCGCCGCCGCCGACATTGCCACCCAAATCACTTTCTCTCTCTACCCTTTTTCTCTCTCCCCTTTCTCTCCTCTACCCTTTTTGTTGATTCGGAAATGGTGGTGTTGGTGGTGAGGTTTGGATCTGGAGAGAAACGACAACGAAGACCAACAACAACAACAACAACAACAACCACAACAACGTTAAAAAGGCATGATGAATGTTGTTATTGTTGTCATTTCACAACAATTGATGAAACAATCGAAATGAAGGAAATGAGGAGAGGCGAGAAGCGACAGAGAGAAGAAGACGAGATTCTCGGCATCCACATACATAAATTTGCCCAAAAACAACAACTACAGTTGGACCTTTTAATTATCTTAATCAAAAACACCAATTATCGCTTTTGTTGACTAGTTTTGCCACAACGGAAGTGAAGGCCGTTCGTTTTGCATCGAGATTTGTTTTTATGTGTTTGCGTAGCGTGTGGGAGATTGTGTTGGGAATCTCTCAATAATGCGATTGGTTTATAGATGAAGACATGATTGGTGACAGCCTAATCTGATAAGGTAGACAATACAAAGCGAGACTCAAATACGTGGCTTCACTACGCAAGAGTCAAACAATACTTGATAATATGCCTCGAAAGACTATAGTCATTTAGGGAGGTCCATTGACTGCGTGTATCTCGAGATGCGTGTCGTGTGGAGATGAATGGTGTTGGTTGAGAAAGTTATAGACGGGTATGGAAGGTAATTGCGTTGGAAGTGAGGGGTAGTTTGGGAATAGGGGGGGAGCGAACTGCCGTTTCTGGTTTGTTCGATTGGTAATTTCTTCGTACGGCTGTTTGTTAAAGGGGGAGTGATTTGGTGTGGCCGAGTTAATCCAAGCCCGATAACTCCAGGACGAATGTTAGAATATAAAATGGGGAAATTGATAATTGTTGGACTTTGTAACGTTGAATCAATCAAGGTTTTATTTTTTATGTTTTTAGATTGATCATAAACTATATATAATCATCATTAGCAAAAATTTTAAATTATGACTGCTTTTTTTCGGATTTCACAACTTTAGAATTCAAAATAATATGATTATTTTAGATCTGAATGGTGGCAAGCAATAACCTTTTAATAATAATTGTTTCACATATAGACACGCTAACATTATAACCCTTTATATACTTAGAGAACGTCCAATTTCTTATCACTGAACTTAATATTAGAATAAATTTAAGCAACAATATGATGCGTTAGGTTCATGATTTACATATCTAGCTAATTTTCTATTTTATTTGGCATACTAAAAATAGTAATATTTACATATTTCATTATTAAACACAATTTTAGAAACACAAAATATAATATAATAAGAAAAATTAATTAGAAAAGTACTTTTTGATTGTTTCCTAAGTTTTTTTTTATTTTTATTTTTAACTTCTCTTGTGAAGTCTCAAGGAAATTAATGCACTATTCAAATTATGTACCAAACATTGCCTTAACAATAAGAGAGAGAAAGTTATTCTGCATATAGTTTCTTATATGATCATCGTTTTAGTTTCAACTAGAATTTGGTGCCACCAACATTTTAGGCCATTACTACTTATTTTTAATGGCAGCCACTTCTTTAATCAAGTTGCTTCATTGACATAATTTAGTATTTGTAAGACCGTTAATAATTTTATAGAGAATTCATCAAAAAAATGATAGAGAAATGTCATGTTAGTACTAATTTCAGGTAACTAACAGATCAACCTCTTTATTTTGTTGTTGGATGCGCATCAAATCATATGCTTTACATGATTCAATGCATATTTGATAACAAATACGGGCTTGCGTTATGAATATTTGTTGTGCCAACTTTATATGAATGTAGAATTTAATATATTTATATATCTGTCAACTTTGTTGGAAAATTTTATTTTTCGTTGAAACCAATACATCATATTAAAATCAATCCGCATCAGTTATGTTTTTTATTTAAACAATTGAGTCACAACTAAAGAATTAAATTTAGAGGTTCTCGTCAATGAATTTACATACTAATGTACTTCATATACTTTTAGTCAACATCCATTTCAACGAAATTCAATAAAAACTTCGTTCTCAATTATATATACACATGAAATCAATCTCTATATACACTACAAAAAAATTGATGGCAATAGCGATCGGGAATAGCAACGGGCTATTCCCCGTCGCTAAATAGAGATGGGACAACGACGGGGGTATAATTGCTGACCCCGTTGACCGAAATAGCGACGAGGTTAGCAACGACCCTGTCGCTATTTTTTGGGCGGAAAATTTCCCGCCCAATGGTCAAATTCGTTGGCCACGTGGTTGTGTAGCCGCCATGTAGCCAATGGGGAGTCGACAGTGTGTAAAAATAGCGACGGGCGTCGCTAATCCCGTTGCTATTTTTTGGGCAAGTCTCGACCAAAACCCTTCCTTTTGACGGCCCGCCTAATTTAAAGATTACTTAATTATTTAATTTCAGACTATGACTCAGCTCAGACCCACGCAGACGTCGCGGATTAGTCTAGGGCACGCCTACTGAGGTATAATTCTTTATATTATATTTTTATGTGATGTTTGTTTATTATGATTATTTTACTATAAGTTACAACATTACGCCATGTGTACCGTTGATTATTGCGTTTGCGCGAGTTACTAGTGCGATGAATAATATCTTGAGATGCGTGCGATGCGGGTACATGAACGTGATTGCTTAGACGCATAAATTATCAATATACAATGATATTCTAAGCTAAATAATCAAACAAACTTGACCCAAGTTGAACAAAACACTAATAGGCCAAAAATGGACCTGACGCATCTCGTGATGCGCGACGCCGCCGGGTAGCCGGTTAGACAAGTACCTAGCCTAATTTTGGTGTATATGTACTTCAAATAAACATTTGGCTAGACTAACGTGACCAAATAATAGGCCTATGGTAATTTAAATTGGCTAAGCTATTTAAGTTATTGATGTGTCTAAGATGTGTAATTAGGCTAAATAAGGGAATTTTGCCATAAGTAAGAAAATTATTTAGAAAACCCTATATTGACTTATTAAATTGACACATGTGTGACACAAGTTTGGTTGGATTTAATGGTAGCCCTTGATGGACCTCGAGATGAGTGTGAAGGCTTGATGAAATGTATTGGTATATAAAGGGGATTTAGTATTTTTTGTTCATTCATGCAAAATTCAACAACAAAAATCCAACAAAAAAAGGAGCCATTGAAAGCTAGGATCCAAGGCTTACAGGGGGAATTATAACCGATCTTAGTGGATTCAAACTCTAGGTAACCAAATTCCTCCTCCCTTCCATGTAAATTTGTCAATTTTTCATTGCATGCATGTAAGAAATTGGGATTTTTAGTACAAAACGAATTTTTGGTGTTCAATTAGGATTCAATCTGTACTTTCAAGTTCAATGATTGAGTTATTTTCTCCTCCATTAACAATAATTCAACAACACACTCCATTAAACCATCATCATCATCAACACACATTTTATCACCAAAACCCAAAAAAAAAAAAAAAACTCCAAAAACGATTTGAGGGAAGGGAAGCTCGGTTCAAGTGGACCGAGCCCGATTCAGGTTAGCCCAACCCCCATTAATTAATTTAAAACTTATTTAATTTAAAATAAAATACAAATTAAATAAATATAATAAATTATAGAAAAATATGTAAAAATTACAAAGAAATTCAGAAAAATCATAGAAAATATGAGGAATTGGGAAAGAAGTATAAAATTGGGTTTCGAGACTTTTTCGGTCGTTTAGCACCCCGGTGTAACCCGAAAAAGTGTATACTAAAAAATTAGAATAAAATTGTAATTTTTGTTCTCACATTATAAAATCAATTAATGTGACCATAAATTATTTAAAATTGGTATGTAGAATACTCGAGGTCTAAGGAAGCTTAGGAACTGACGAACGGGTATTTCGGGGACGAGCGAGCAACTAGAACTGGAGTTTTCATTGCATTTTGGTAAGTAAGCCGCACCAAAAAAACAAGTAGTATTTATTTACTGTTTTATTTCATTATTCCATTGAATTATGCCCGTTTAGGTTTGTTTGACTACTCCACTCTTGTGTATGTCTGTATATGGTCGACGGGACGGTATGATCCCTCACCGACTCCCTCATGATTAGCAATCCGATTGTTGCTACGATTCGATCATGCCCTAGGCTACGCGTAAGAATTACTCCGCTAGTCGATGATTCGAAAGATGGTGTCGTGAGGAGTTAACTCCGACACAGATTCCTCTCCTTTGAGGCAGTTCGCCGGGAGTTGTAACTCCCGACCAACAGAGTTCCTCATCGACCTTGAGCGGTGGCAGGGAGTTACTTCGTCACCAAAGTCTCCTTGGTTCAGTGTTATTAGTCCCAGAGTTCGACATATATATACCCCACATGCGTCTGACATTTACTGCTTTCTTAGGGACTTATCTTCATGTTATTAGCCATTTTCAATGCATTCTTATTGACTAGCATGATTTGTAGCCGTTTTATTTACATTCTTATTAAATGTAACTTGCGTTTCTTCTAAGGATTTACTCACTGGACTCGTCATCAACTTCTTGCATGGATGACCGAGTGCAGATCCTACGACGAGCCGAGGGAAAGCCGTACTTGGCGACTTCATCTAATCATTGAGAGCTTACGCTAGCCTATCTCGTAAGTGTTTGTATATATTATGTTACGGCTTTTGGGTAGATTTTAGGAGACTTGATACACTAATACATCTATATTAATCATATTGTACATTTTGTCGCCTTATACATATATACATTGTATCCTTTTGATGAGTTTTTCCACTACTTAGGGTTTGTTAATGAAGTAAAATTTCTGATATTTATTATTTTCTTTATCTAAAATGAAAGACTTTCGCTATTATTGATAACTCACACATTCAGTTGAAAAGACCAAGGAACAACTAATAAATAACTTATCAAATAAGTTAAATGAGATAAATGAATAGTGTAACTAAACCAAATTAAGAACATGTCTTCATAAAATGCCGAATAATTGGAATAGTTAGGCTAATTGAAAAGGTTAAGTACTTGTCGTGGGCCGTCATAAACAGGCGTGCAGATGAAGTGGCACGACCTGGTGACGTGTCTGGTGGCATGGTGGGGCCCAGATTACCTTGGGATTTGGAGCTGTCACATTCCTTTTCCTCTTTCTCCTCCACTTCCTTCGACACACAACATCCCCTAAATTATACTCTTCGACCACTTCGACCCCCAAACCCTCAACCTCCAAACCCTCGGCCCCCAAACCGACCGCCAAACCTTCCTCAACCCCCAAACCCTCCATCATTATCTCCATCATCATCATCATCATCATCATCATCATCATCATCATCTCCTTAGCCGAAAACTCTCGTAAACCCTCCTCGGCCCTCCCCGCCTCATCGTTCGACCTCGCATCCTCGCCAGTGTTGCATTCCGCGACAACCTAAGTAAAATATTGTTATTTGTATTTTTTCTTAATTTAAAAATGTGGAATATTGTAATGTGGAATATTTTTTAATTTGTGTTTGTATAATTTTTGGTGAGAAATAAAATTATTTTAATAAAATTTTATAATAATTGTATTGTTTGATTTTGAATTATTTATATTTGTGAAAAATAAAATATATGTATGTGTGATTGTAATTTTTTAATATGATTTTTTATTGTGAAAATAGAAATGAAATGCATGTTTGATATGAATTTTTTAAATTTGCGAAAAATAAAAATAAAATGCATGTTTGATATAATTTTTTTTAAAATTTGTGAAAAATAAAAATAAAATGCATGTTTGATATGGTTTTCTATATTTGTGAAAGATAAAAACAAAATTAATGAAAAATGCATGTTTGATATGAAACTTTTATAATAGTTTTGATTTATTTTTGTTTAGTTTTTATTGTCATGATTATTTGTGATGTTTGTTGTAATGTGTTATAATGTGTTATAATTTTGATAGAGAAAAAGTAAAATAATATGTATATATAGGATGTTGAGTTGAATTAAAAATATAGCGTAAAATTATATAAACTTAAATGATGTACACTTCATTAAGAAAATTATACTTATAAATGGACAAATTATATATAGAAGTTACACAATATGAAATGAAATAAAAACTTAGTTAACCACAAAAATTTAAAAATAAAATAAAGCACTTTAAAACTTATATATATATACAACTTATAATGTATATTTGTATAGAGAAGCACTTAAAACTCAATAATTATAATCGAATATATAACAACGCTTTTATATTGAAACAAAATAGAATACTTCAATTTTTGAGAAAAAAGTAGCTAGTGCTTATATATAGTATATATATATATATATATATATATATATTGAAAAATAGAATAATTTGTACTACATGTACTTAAAAACTTTAATTAATGACAAAGTAGTACTTATATATACAAAAAAAATTATAAATACGCATTTAAAAACTCATACCACATATATATAGAAACAAAATAGATGGCATGAAAACAAAGAACTATGCTAGCTAGTTATATATTGAAATAAAATTATAATAATTTTTTTATAGTAATGTCTGAAACAATATATGTATTAAGCAAAGTACATGCAAATTAAAAAAATCAATTCGACTAATTATGGTTAAATTTGACTAAAATGTATATAGTGATTTGTGTGTACGTGTGTTTACTTAGGGTTTTTTAGGTCTTTCGAGATGTATGTGTCTCGAGATTGGATGTACAACCGAATTGAAGGCGGTTACACTCGATTGGATTTTGTGGCTGGCGTTAAGGGTTTCATAAAATTTGCCATGCAACATTGCACCACTTTCCTCAATGATACAAAAATTCGATGTCCTTGCCGAAAATGTCACAACAAGAAATATTACAATGTAAACACGGTAGAGCTTCATTTAATGAGTCGAGGATTCGATCCCGAATATTATTGTATGGAGAGGAAGAATTATTAAACGATGTGGACGATGAAGATGACGATCAAATGGATGATTATACGACGTCATATCATCATATGATAAATGATCACGCGGGGCCCTGTTTTGATTGGAACCATGAGAAGGAGCCGAACCTGAAGCTAAACATTATTTGAAATGATTGGCGCAACGAATCAACCGCTTTGGCCGTATTGCGAGAAATGATAAAATTCTCAGCAATGGTGCGATTGTTGACAATAAAGTTGAATCATCATATTTTGGAGCAAGCATTCGACGAAATCTTGCAAGTTTGTAAAGAAATGTTGCCTGAAGACAATTGTTTGGTAGATAGCTTTTACAAATGTAAAAGTTTAATGCACTGGTTGGGTCTCTCGTATGAGCGAATCGATTGTTGTCCCTAATTATGCATGCTTTATTGAAGGTCCGACTCCGAGCTTACATCTTGCAAGTTTTGCAGAGAACTTAGGTTTAACTCCAACAAACACCCGCACAAGATAATGCTTTACTTTCCTTTGGCGCCTCGTTTACAACGTTTGTTCGCATCGAAAGCTATATCGAAACACATGCGATGGCACTCAGAACACGTCATAGATGAGGACAATATACAACATTGCTTCGATTTTATGGCATGTAACCACTTCAATAAAGTGAACCTTACATTTAACTATGAGGTTCGTAACGTTCGACTTGACTTATGCACTAAAGGGTTCCAACCTTTCAGGATGGAGCAAGCATGATACGCGCTAGACAAGAAGAGAAAACAAGTGTCATCGACCATAGCTTCATTACGATCCATTATCTCAAAAATATCCAAAGACATGATACAAGCAAGACAAGAAGAGGAAACAAGTGTTGTGTAAGTAGATTAAGAAATTACGCTTCCCTGATGGTTATGCATCTAATATCGGTCGTTGCGTAGACTCTAAGAAGTTGAAGATGTTTGGAATGAAAAGCCACGATTTCCATGTATTCATGCAACGATTTTTGCCAATTGCATTTCGGGATCTCTTAGAGGAGGACATACGGATTACAATTAGCGAGTTGAACATTTTCTTTAGAGATTTAACTGCTAGAAATTTAAATGTTGAGAATCTTCGACTTTTGCTTGAAAACATTCCAAATATATTGTGTGAGTTGGAGAAAATCTTTCCGCCAAGTTTTTCGACTTAGTGGAGCATCTCCTTATCCATCTGGCGTACTAGGCTATCCTTACTGGCCCAGTACAATTTCGGTTGATGTATCCGTTTGAGAGGTAATCAATTATACTCGTACACAATGTAAATCAATTAAAATATACATCTAAATAACTTACCTCTATAAATGTAGGTATTTGAAACATTTGAAAAATAATTTTAGGAATAAGGTAAGGGTTGAGGGCTCAATATACAATGCTTATTTAGTGGAAGAGGCAGTTGCGTTCTGTTTTTATTATTTTAAGGAACATGTCTCTAGCTTGCACAACCGTCCGCCCCGCAATTACGATGGTGGAGTCGAACCAACTCAAAATCTTGATGGCAACTCCTCAATTTTCACCCACCGAGGTCAGGCCTATGGGAGATTAAAGAAGCGTTATCTCACGGATGATTAGTGTAACGCCGCACACTCATATATGTTGTTAAATTGTCATGAAGTTGCTCTTTTCATGAGGTATACATTAACATGATACAATACATAGTTTTAATGTAATTTTTGTTTAATATCCTTATTCAATTCAATCATAATCCTTAATTTCTTTCATCCCTATTAGGATGTATCTATTGGATTTGCGTTCCAAGCAACCGAATATCACACAAAGTGCGATCGATGAACATCTTAAGAAACAATTCTCAACTTGGTTTCAACAATTCATATGTCATTAAAAGCCGAATATTAACGCAATTCTTCTTATATTGTTATTTGATTAAAATGAAGTTTAATATATAAAAATGTTTCGACTATAGGCGCCATCGTATATTCAAGATACAACACTTCTAATGATGTTGTACGGCTCAAGTCGACTTTGCACCGTATATGATGCGTATCTTGTTAATAGCTACAAGTTTCAAACAATGTCACACATTGTAGACAACGATACGCGTAATAGTGGAGTGTGCGTTAGGGGCACAAATTACGCACAATGTGATTATGACTTCTACGGGCAATTGCAAGAAGAAATACAAATCAAATACAATGGGTTTTTACATACGGTGTTGTTCAAGTATGATTGATTCGATCCCACGCTCAATGTCGAGACAAGACTTCACCACTCCTTAAAAATTATCGATGTACATCAAAATTTGCGATTAAAAAGTACGAGCATTTCATACTAGCCATGCAAGCTAGTCAAGTGTACTTTCTTTCATACCCAAGTGTAAGAAGTGCGCAGAACAATTAACAAGCTACGCGCAGACTTCAGCTGAAATTCATTGATGAACACAACTTAGTCGAGAACGCTGACAGTGCGCCTATATAAGACGACATTTTTCAAGAGTAGCTACCTGGCCCGATATTGAGGTTAATATTGGCAACAATGTTGCAATTTCACTAGCTGACCCTAGTGGCGCACACATGTCAGACGTCGACTAAAAAGACGATGAAAGCGATAATTTTGAGTTTTCATCGGATGATGGGAACAGTGACAACGAACCATGATATAACCATCGAAGTTGGTAAAGGAATACAAAACCTCTTCTTATATTTGTTGACTTATTACATAATATTTAAAATGTAGGACATTTATATGTAGATGTTTCTAACTTAGTTTTCATTTTTTAAAAAAGTCATGTGGTCAGGCAGAGGATACGATCCATCATCCGGTGAGGGATCCCGGACGATCTGGTGGACAATCTAGCGGGCGATCTAGTGGACGATTCAGATCGTTCACACCCACGATCTCATGATGATATTGCTCCACATCCACACTCTAGCCAGGGGCAGTAGACTCAGCATCATCATTCTCATCATCTCCACCCCCAGCAGGCAACTATCTTTCATTTGTACGCATATCAACCCTCCCAGTAGGCCCTTTTTTCCATCAAACACCTCCTCCATCGTATGCATATCCAGCACATCTCCCTTCAACTTTCATGTCTTCGCCATCTGTATTTGGTGATGATTCGGGCTCTATGCAGATGTACTCGATGTTTCTTTCATCGCTACCAACTCCACTCGTTGATGGTCGCGTTACCTTTAGGTCAGGTGTTAGGCCTATTTTTTTTTTGGGATATCAGCATCTCCCTCACATCTTCAGGATCAGATGTACGACCACCATATGGCCCCACCGCCAAGCCATTCTGATTTGCGTGCCTCGCCCTCTGTGAGTCATTAGGTAGAGCATGTGTCACAATCGCCAAATTCTTCGGCACACCTTTCGAGTGACCCATCCATCGGTACAGCCCTACGAGGATGTCGACGAGGAAACACTGCTAACCAAACCAGAGGGCGAATATTTTTTGTTGTGAAGGATGAAAGATAGTAAGTATACGTAATTTAATTACGCATACTTATGTTTCATTAATTTCCATAATCTTGGTCTAATTTTCGAGTTTTCACTTAAGTGGACGAAAGCTGCACTCATCAGATAGAGCTGCACGAGAGATGACTAGGGCATATAAATATTCCTTGCACAAGGATGACTATTCATGGGAGTTTGTTCCTAACCACATGCGAGACGTATATTGGAATCAGTGGAAGGTGAAAAATCTTTAAGTTAAGTTTGTTTCTTTTATTTAGGATATATAGACAAAACATTCTATTATTTTGCAAAATATTTAAATTTTAATATTTTGGCACATAGCTTTCTTTCGATTGGGATCCATCGGATGAGGCTGCAATTAGAGAGGCCTACGATAGGCAGATCGCCTCTCGTTATGCTGACTTCATTAGCAAGATGTGTGTCACGACCCAAATCTTTAATTTGACTTTAAATCTTCAAATCAGGATCAAATGACCCGTGACATGGGTCCCGCTTCGATATACGTGTCGCGACCGAGGCGAGATTGCCGAGGTAAATGTTATATTTGTAATGATGTATGCCTAGTGTGTTCTATATGTGTAAACTACTAAGTCATTCCTACTTGTGAATAGGTGTTAATATGTGTATGGGAATGCGCGTTGAGTTATGTGCCGACATGGGACCGAGGTAGAGATCAATAGGGTGAGTTGGTATAAGCTTTATATTACTTTATAAGTGATATAAATGGGGCTATGCTTGATTTAGTATTAAGTACACTTAAGTTAGTAAGTTAAGACAATAGCCACTTGATATTTCTCGAGACATGTATTGACATATCTCAACACCAATTGAGTCACTTATTGGTGTCATTTGGCATGAGTTAGTTGCACATGTGTTAATAGGTGTACAATTAGCTATATCTCGAGATATGTGTGCACATTAGGATCAATGGCTATCAATCGCCCAAATCCAATTTATGTATATAAGCTTTTGGTCAACTCAAGCAATTCAACTATTTCATTTCATTTGCTTAAGAGAGAAGCAAAGTTGTTGGAGAATGAGAGCTGCTGGAGAAGAAGGAGATTAGCAATAAACTTAGTGATTTAGTGAAGGATAGATCAAGCTCAGCTAATGTTCATTAAGGTAGGTAACTTCTCTACACCATAGAGTTAGATCAATTCAAATGAATTCATGAATTTGATGTACGGGTTATTGTTTTATGTTGTGGTTGATGTCATGGAACTCAAGAAGTGCGTATGGAAGTTCCTTAGGCATTAACATGGCCTATGTGTAGAGAAAACTCGAAATTCTGGTTTCAGAATTCTGGGTTTTGCTGCACATAGTGCGCTAAGTGGATTAGCTAACCGCTAACTTGGATTAGCGCACTTGATAAGGATTGGTAGCGCGCTAACCCCAGTCATTTGCGCGCTAGGTCTATGACAACATAAAAACGGTAATTTTCAAAAATTCCTTAAACACTATAAAAGAGTCTAATACCCTAAGTAAAGATTCAAACATACTAAAAAACCTATAATATGATATCAGGAACATAAGGAAGAGCTACGAGGATTCAAATATGAGTTTCGAGGTGTCGGGAGGCCAAAATAGTATAAGAAATTACGTGGATGGTAAGTAAGCTGATTGAGATATTTATTTACATTACATTCATGTTTACACATTCATTTCCAGTCATTTGGATTGATTTACCTTTGTATTCAATATGCCATGACTTGTTCTTTCTCATTACATGAGGTTGCTTTTATAGTATAATTTGTTGATCAAATGATTTCGTTGACTCCAATTCATGTGTTATGTCATTGTTGATGGTTAATACATGTGGTCAGGGAAATAGCATGCAATTAAGTAGGTGTTACATAGTATTGTAATCTATTTCCTTTGTGCATTAGATATATAATTACTTTATTGGATTCTCAAACTATGTTATTTCTTGAAATATGAAAGTGGTTCTTGTATTTATGGTCATTACATTATAGAGGTTCGTCGGACATACGGTGGTCACTAGACTTCTAGGGTGATCGGGATCTCTCCACTATCTTGCGGAGCACATGGGAAATGAGTTTCGGGGTTGTTGGCAAGCATAACTTGCACAACACACTGGGTATGGGACTTGGGATTGTTGGCAAGTATATATCGCAGGTGACTGGCACCAGCGAAAGGTTATAAATGCAAGAGCACTACTCAGACCTTCACATTGATGTAGAGCTCAGCTCCATCCTCATAGTGGAAAGGCTGATGTGATGATGATCACGGTCGACCGGCCCTAGATCATTACTACTTAGCAATGTATCGGTTTCATGTTGTTTAGCTAAGGTATCTCTTTAAAATGTTCTCTTTACACCATAGTTATTATTATCATGCTTTTAAATACTTGTTGCATATTTGGGAATGTTAACAAATGTCTCTCATTATTGCTTTCTATTTTCCTGTACTCACCATCTAGTTTGTGACGGTGGGTACAGATCTATCAAGTAGCAGACCAAGCAAAAAGAAGATCGACGACAACCTCTGAGCCAGTACAGTGCTGCTACGCAAGATTTTGTAGGTTTTTATTTTTGATCTATTACTTTATATGCCTATCATATACTTTTGGGGTTTTATATTATGGGTTGAGTGATTAGTACCTTGACCAGACACATATTGTTATATAACCTCGTTTTCTTATATATATGCATGTGATCTTTATTCCCTGATTTTTCCACGATTGTTAGGTATCACATTAATGCTTTTGTTTATTTGTTAAGACTTCCACTGAATAAATTTTTAAGTCAACAAAAATTTAACTAACTCTGATTTATGAATTGACATAGGATAAGTATATGTTTATATTCATTTAAATAAAAAAAGCAAATTAATTGGTACGTAACAAGGTTTTGAAAAGGCTGACTAATCCCTTGTTAGGTCATATATGGTGAGATTAGGGCTTAATAATGGGATTAGGCCGGGCGGTGCCCTAATTTGAGAAAGGTCGTCACATATGGTATCAGAGCCTAAGTTCTAGAATATTATGGATAGTTTATGAAATTGTCCAAAGTTGAGATACCATAGTCACATGTAGTATCATATTCTAAATTTATAAAGCTTAGGAGAGCCTAAGTGTATAAAGTTTAGGATTGTGGAAAATAGTAATTCCATAAGGTGATACCAAAGCTACAATGTGTAGCAAAATGCCTAACTTTTCCAATGAGTAACAAATAAAAATTGAAACAAGGAAAAAAATAAATTTTAGTTGTGGAAAACCATATGATCCTTACCTATAAATCATTAGTTGGGAAGTTAGTGAAAGTGAGATGGGGATGTCTTATATGTATACATTTTAGTTTTCTATATGTATATATGTGTTATCTATGTAGTAGCTGATTCGCGTTCGCTATCAACTTGCAGATATTGATGGTTGATTCACGCGATAGCGGGGATGCAGGTGCGAGTGGCAGCCAACCTCCTATTCCATCAGCAAATGATTTTCAGATTGAGTAGCTGCTCAAGGACAACTATTGGCGGAGTTCATTACCATGATGACTTCGCGTTTTGCTCCATCAGTAGAGACACCAGACCTACTATTATGACTACTCCACATTACCGACAGCAGTGCCAGTAGTACAGACTATACCGGTAGTGACACGTCCAGTCATAGAGACAGTTTTTACACCGTCTTTTACTCCTCCATCTTTTAATTCGACAGTAGAGGTTCAGTTGGTGAAGATTTCATCAGACTGAAGCCAATCTACTTTGATGGTTAGAGAGATTTCGAGAAGATCGAGAAGTAGGTATTGTCTCAGGAAAAGTCGCACAAAGTCTTGAGGATTGAGGACAGACTCCGAGCTGAGATTTCATCGTACACTCGATAGTGAGATGCTGATGTATGGTGGCATGCGACGATAGCTTCTGAGGGAGAGTTTAAGTTTTGGGATACCTTCAAGAGGAAGTTTTACCAGCATCATTTCCCCTAGCGGTGATAAAAAGTTTAAGGAAAGAATTCACGAACTTGAGACAGGGAGCTGATGAGGTAATGATGAGCTATAGAGATAGATATGGCTATTTGAGGCAGTTTTCTGGAGATTAGTGAAAGAGGATTCGGATGATGTGTACCACTTCGGAGATAGATTGATGCCAGATAATGAATTTTATGTGGTCAGTTCAGGTGTCAGGACTTTGGGTGAGATTTAAGAGCGTGCACTCTTTCACGAGACATTATTTGGGCAGAGTTGGCGATGGGATACCGTTAGTACCAGAGTTGACACCGGACCAGGTTGCGAAGTTTGAGAGGATGAGACAGAGGGGCAAGGGACCGAGGAGATGGGATAGAGGTACCTAGGGGTTAGGGGCATCTACAACAGTTATACCCTTTATATCATCCCCAACACCATTGCACAACTGTTGGTAGTCCTCCATTGCCACCACCATTTAGAACTGCAATACCAACTCCCACTACTACTTTGCCAGCTCTACCAGCACCATCGGCACGTTAGCAACAGCAGTAGGGTGGTAAAGGCTGAGACTGAGGCAGAGGTAGAGGTTGAGATAGTTCTCGACAGGGGCAGAGACATGCACAGGCCCAGGATCAGGTTCAGGGTCAGCGTAGACCTATCACATGTTATAGGTGTGGTAAGGTTGGGCATGGGATTATATATTATCCTTAGCTAGCAGCCGTGTTTCCACTGCAGAGTTGAGAGAGTGTGCACATGGTAGCACAGCCCGATGCAAATGCCATACGGAGACTCATTGAGGGTATGGTTTCCATTTGTGGTAGACAGTTATATGTTTTGTTTGATTCGAGTTCTACAATATCTTTCATTTCAGGTCGCATGATAGGCATTTTAGGGTTAACACCGGTTAGAGTTAGCGTACATTTGATTTTAAGTACCGCAGCCTGGGATAAAGTTTACTCTAATTGTCTTGTTGAGGGATGTCCGGTAGAGATTGGTGGGGTAGAGTTACCTGCAGACTTCAGGGTTCTCAAGTTAATAGATTTCGAATCGTTGTTAGGGATGGATCGGCTAGCAGCATATCACGCTCATATCGACTGTTTCGGTAAGACAGTGATATTTAAGATCCTAGGGCGTCCGATGTTTACGTATAGTGGTAGTACATCGAGAGCCAAGGGCATTAGAGGTCGACTTGTGACTAGTGAATAGATGGAGACTCTGGTGTCATTATACATCGTAGTAGAGAGTCAGGGACCCAGACTTGAGGATATTCCGATTGTGTGCGAGTTTTCGAACGTGTTTCTAGAAGACTTACCTGGTTTACCACCACCGAGAGAGATATATTTTATTATTGAAATAGTACCAGAAACTAGACCTATATCTATACCACCATACTGCATGGCTCCAAGAGAGTTGGAGGAGTTGAAGAGTCGATTGCAGAATTTAGGACAGAAGGTTCATCACACCTTCTATGTCACCATGGGGTGCACCAGTCCTGTTTGTGAAGAAGAAGGACAATACTTTGAGACTGTGTACCGGTCGTGTTTGTGAAGAAGAATGACAGTACTTTGAGGCTGTGTATCGATTATAGATAGTTAAATAGGGTCACAGTCAGAAACAAGTATCCCTTACCACGGATTGATGACTTATTTGATCAGCTGAGAGGAGCATAATATATTTCCAAGGTGCGATCAGGGTATCATCAGCTTAGGTTTAGGGATGAGGATAGGTCCAAGATGGCATTCAGTACGAGATATGGACACTATCGATTTACAGTTACGTCGTTTGGTTTGACTAATGCTCATGCTATGTTTATGGATTTGATGCATCGAGTGATGATGCCATTTCTTAATAGTTTTGTGATAATTTTCATCGATGATATATTGATATATTCGAGAACTAGAGAGGATCATGAGTAGCACCTCAGAGAGACGTTACAGACCTTGAGGGAGCATCAACTTTATACCAAGTTAAGCAAGTATGAATTTTGGCTTTCAAAAGTCAAGTTTTTGGGACATGTTGTTGGAGCAGCAGACATTGTTGTAAATCCAACTAAGATTCATGCTATTATGGATTGGCCTGCGTAGACGTCAGTTGCAAAGTTCAGGAGTTTTTTAGGGTCAGCAGGATGTTACCGCAGGTATGTGAAGGATTTCTCGAAGATCGCTTCACCAATGACCAAATTGACTCGAAAAGATGTCAAGTTTAATTATTCTGAAGAATGCGAGGAGGCATTTGCTCAGCTGAAAAGATTGTTGACTACCGCACTAGTGTTGATATTGCTATAGGCTGGACAAGGATTATTGGTATATACATATGCTTTTCATAAAGGTCTAGGTCGAGTTTGAGTTAGGTATAAATTTAGGTTAAGTTTAATTTGAGTTAGGTATAAATTTAATATATTTCGAGTTGCGTGTCGAATGTATGGGACCGAGGTAGAGAGAAATATGGTGAGTTGGTATAAGCTTTATATTGCTTTTATAAATGATATAAATGGGACTATGGTTGATTTAGTATAAAGTATATTTAAATTAGTAAGTTAAAATAATAGCCGCTTAATATTTCTCGAGACAGGTTAAGTTTAATTTTGAGGACGCGATTTTCATTAGTTAGGAAGAATTTTCAGGGCCCGAATCTTTAAATTGACTTTAAATCTTTTAATCATGATCAAATGACCTATGACGTGGGACCCACTTCGATATACATGTCGCGACCGAGGCGAAATGGCCGAGGTAAATGTTATATTTGTAACCATGTACAGCTATTGCATTGTATATGTGTAGACTACTAAGTCATTCCTACTTGTGAATAGGTGTCGAAAAGAGTGAAGGAATGTGCCTCGAGTTGCGTGCCAGTATGGGACTGAGGTAGAGAGAAATATGGTGAGTTGGTATAAGCTTTATATTGCTTTTATAAATGATATAAATGGGACTATGGTTGATTTAGTATAAAGTATATTTAAATTAGTAAGTTAAAATAATAGCCGCTTAATATTTCTCGAGACACGTATTGACATATCTCAACACCAATTGAGTCACTTATTGGTGTCATTTGGTATGAGTTAGTATGACATGTTTTAATAGGTGTACCATTAGTTAGGTCTCGAGATACGTGTGCACATTATGATCAATGGCTATTAATCAACCATATCCAATTCATGTATATAAGCTTTTAGTCAACTCATTTCATTTCATTTGCTTAAGAGAGAAGCAAAGTTGCTGGAGAAGGAGAGCTGCTGGAGAAGAAGGAGATCAACAAAAAACTTGTTGATTTAGTAAAGGAGAGATCAAGTTTAGCTAGTGTTCATCGAGTTAAGTAACTTCTCTACACCATAGAGTTAGCTCAATTTAAATGAATTCATGAATTTGATGTATGGGTTATTGTTTTATGTTGTTGTTGATGTCATGGAACTCAAGAAGTGTGTATGGAAGTTCCTTAGGCATTAACATGGCCTATGTGTAGAGAAAAATCGAAATTCTGATTTTAGAATTCTGGGTTTTACTGCACATGGCACTAGGTGGATCAGCTAGCGCGCTAACTTGGATTAGCGCACTAGATAAGGATTGGTAGCTCGCTAATGTGTCATTAGCACGCTAATGTGTCATTAGCACGCTAACCCTAGTCATTAGCGCGCTAGGTCTATGACAACATAAAACTACAATTTTTAAAAATTCCTTAAACGCTATTAAAGAGTCTAATACCCTAAGTAAAGGTCCAAACACACTCAAAAACCTATAATATGACATCGGGAACCTAAGGAAGAGCTACGAGGATTCAAATACAAGTTTTGAGGTGTTGGGAAGCCGAAATAGCATAAGAAATTGCGTGGATTGTAAATAAACTAATTTAGATATTTATTTACATTTCATTTATGTTTACATGTTCATTTCCAGTCATTTAGACTGATTTACCTTTGTATTCAATATTTCATGACTTGTTGTTCTTTCTCATTACATGAGGTTGCTTTCATGGTATAATTTGTTGATCAAATATTTTATTGACTCCAACTCATGTGCTATGTCATTGTTGATTGTTAATAAATGTGGTCAGTGAAATAACATGTTATTAGGTAGGTGTTATATAGTATTGTAATCTATTTCCTTTGTGCATTAGATATTATATTGCTTTATTAGATTCTCAGTTGCAGACAAAGCAAATAGAAGATCGACGACCACCTCTGAGCCAATGGAGTGCTGCTACGCCATATTTTGTAGGTTTTTATTTTTGAGTATTACTTTTATATTCGTATCATATACTTTTGGGGTTGTATATTATGGGTTGAGTGATTAGTACCTTGATCAGACATATGTTGTTATATATCGCCATTTTCTTATATATGTGCATGTGATCTTTATTCCCTAGTTTTGCCACGATTGTTAGGTATCACATTAATGATTTCGTTAATTTGTTTAGACTTCTGCTGAATAAACTTTTAAGTAAGCAAAGTTTTAACTAAATCTGATTTATGAATTGACATAGGATAAGTATAGGTTTATATTCATTGAAATAAAAAAATTAATTGGTACGTAACAAGGTTTTGGAAAGGGTGACTAGTCCCTTGTTAGGTCTTATATGGTGAGATTAGGGCTTAATAATAGGATTAGGTCGGGCGGTGCCCTAATTTGAGAAGGGATCGTCATAATGTGTTCGAAAGATAAGAAGTCGGGTCATGTATTTAACGATATCTTTGAGCACTACAAGAAGATGCGGTCCACCCTTGAATTCAAAAAGAAATCAAGGCAACCAAGCAAGATTGGGAGAACAGAGACAGGGGGACCCGATATCAATACTCAGAGAGGTTGGTAAGTTATGCTATTGTAAGCTCATCTATATAATATATATTATATAATTAAATCTCAAACTTAATCCTAGTTAAAAACATGTTTTATAGGAGGAAAAATTAGGTCGACCCTCGACTGCTTTGGAGCTATGCTTATACTTCCCCACAAACGATTATGACGGCGCTACTTTCCTGGATCAGAGAGTAGAGAGGATTGTTGTTAGAAAATAAATTTGTAGTAATTGTTTGGTTAATTAATGATAGATATCAATGATTTATATAGATGATTTGTGAATGTTTAAACTCCTATTTCATATGGCGATACATAACAGACGCATCGAACTTACATAGTCGCAGCCTGACACGTTGATTGATGAGACTGATTTGTATTTGTCCATCGTGGAGCGTGACGATAATGGACGGACAAATAGATTAGGGTGGACACTATCGAGGTCGAGGCGTAGACATGTTGGAGCTAGATCTTCTCGGTCTATTTCTGCTAATGATAAGCCCAATGAGCTGTTGAGGAGGGACATTAAGGAGATGCCGACAAATCTTTTACAGGTTATCCAAGATAAAACTCTAGGCCGTGACCGATTGCGAGAGATGCAGGGATGGTTATGTCGTATGGAGTAAGCTCTAATGGACAGACTTGGGATTTTATTCGCGCCTCTAGAAGATGTTCATGATGACTCAGAGACCGACCACGATCTCGACGATTGAGTCTGATGTATGCACTTATTTAAACTTTAGTCTTTAGACTTTTTTTCATATTTTGTAGTCAAACGTACATTTTTTCTTACTATACATTTATATGTGTAACTTCCTTTTTCTTATATATATTTTATCTATTTTTTATTTATTTCAATTGTTTAATTTAATTTGTTTATATTTATTTGTAAAATTGTTACTTCAAAAAAATTGTTTTTTTCACCAAAAAATATTGTTATATTTAATTACAATGTTTTATAATATTTTAAAATAAATAAATTATTTTAGTACTAATTTTAATAAAAATTTGATTTTTTATAATTAAAAATGTTTCATAATGTTTAAAAAAACTCAATTTAATATTTATTAAATTAAATAATTATTATTTTAATAAAAATGGTTTATAATGTTTTAAAAATTTGAATAAAAAAATAAAAAAATTATTTTAATATTAATTTTAATAAAAATATAAAATCCATTTATTTATAATTAAAATGTTTTGTAATTTATTAAAATAAAAAAATAAATTTAATATTAATAATAATAAGAAAAATAATAAACAATAACAAAACGTTTTTTTTTTAAAATTTAAATGAGTAGTGATGGGAAAGGCGATGACTTCCCGTTGCTAATTGGCTCTTTTGTGGCTTCTAAGACGGCCATGTGTCAACTAAAGACGATGACATTAGCGACGGGATTCCGTCGTTAATAGTAGTGACGTGGCAAGAAAAACTGGTTGACCACATACACGTGTCAAAAACAGCGACGGGTACCCGTCACTATTTCTGACATCTGTCGCCAAAAAAATAGCGACGCGTGTCCCATCACTATTCCCATCGCCAACCCATTTTAGCGACGAGCCGTGCTAGAATAACAACCGATTTGCCTGTCGATATTCTGATACATTTTGGTAGTGATATATAAGAAAGCCACGTACATTGTTGACACATGTCAACTCTACGTAGATTTGAAATCTTTTGGTGTATTAATTACTTTTTTTCTAATTAATAGCCTAAATACTTTCATTAGCCCAATTAATATGAGTATCCTAGTTAATAGCATTAAAAAAATGTATTATAGCATTTGTTCTTATTTTACGTACCCTTATAAAATTTAAACATTTATGATTCTTCAATTCTTAAATTCATTTAATTTCAAATGACATATATGTAAATTATGCTCGCAATTAAAGTTGTCTAAATTTTTGTGTCCTTACCTTAAACAACTTATATAAATGACGGAGGGAGTACTTAAATTAAAATGCAGCTATGTGCACCCCGATTGATACTCAGGGCACCCCGATGATAAGGGCAGCAATCAATTTCTCAGAGCATCCTATCAAGTTTCCCAAATTGCCTCTTTGTTCAAAAATAAGCACCCCACCCCCAAAACGCCTAAACCCAATTGAAATTCTTGCCCCTAGCCCTTCTCTCGTGTACATAGACAACAATCCACGCAATCCTTTCAATTTGTAGATCAAATCTGTTGTTTGGTGTGTTCCTCTTGTTCGTTCAAGCGATTTGATGCCGAGGAAAAGGGTTCATGGTGCAAAGGTTGTTGGAGAAGGTCATGGAATTTGGTGTTTTCGATTCGGATATCACACGAAGGTTAGTGTACTTTTTTTCGTGAATTTGTCGTTCATTTGGTTGGTTTTTATAGCCATTTTCCTGAATGTAAATATTTAGGGTTTATTTTCCAAACCCGTAAGTGTCAATCACACAGATCAGTGACCTGTACTATTGTCTCGATCTTGCATTGACGAGATAATGCATGGAAGACTGAGACAATGCATGAATTATCGACCAAACCTTACTAAAACTTATAGCTAAGGGAGCCCAAACCCATTCGATCGTATACAACCGAGATAGGCCATGAGGACTCAGTTTCAAGGTACCGAAATATTAATTGTGGTATTGGTATTAGCCAACCGAGTATAGCACACCGTTATTATTGGGGGTTGGCACAGTGGTTAGTGTTCGAGACCTATTAAAGGGGCTCGGAGGTTACTAACCGAGAGAACCCCCAAGGTCTCGGTGTTGAGTCATCGAGACATATGGTAAATTATCAGACCTATGGGCCCGAAACTTATTAAATTTCCATATTCTTTTTAGGTTTGTTAACATAATTTCAATGCAATATTCTTGTTTTATGCTTAACAAAAATGGCCCTGAAGTAGACTACCATTTCCAAACAACAAATTTACCGTGAGGCCTTGAGAACCGAATGAGCGGCGGGTGGTTTAGATACTCATGGTGGGAGGAAACCACAAACAACCTCTTATCGGAAGGATAAACAAAAGGCTATAAAGAAAAAGGGTGCACGTGTATGGTCCTCTGGGGGAGATGCTGTACTAGATAAGGCATCACAGGTTCATGAGTGGGACCTACATATTGGTCGTGATAAGAGTGGGGGCGCAACATCTGAATCATCTAAGTCTAGTGATGAGGCCCCAAGTGAATAACAAAATAAGACTACCACAGCCCAAGGTCGCGTAAATAGGAGTAGTAGAGGCGCAGCTGGTGGGAATATAAAGAAGCATGAAGATAACCTATTCGCTCCTTTGCCCCGTGGTCATATCGACCGGTCCTTGTTGAAGAGCTTCCAAAATCATATTACAGTGACGATTTGGAACAATGAGGTACGATTATTTGCAAATAGTTTGGTCAATTAATTGAGTGGGATTTGTAATCTGACATTTGTTTTTAGCATCGTTCATTGCTTAAGTGCATAAACCGCGAGACTCAATTAATTGAGTGGAACTTGCAGTCTTGCCACCCTGACACCGACGACCTACAGAGGATCATCTAGAGTTTCAGGTTGATGCCACTCATATATTGTACCTACCAGAAAGGCAACAAGAAGCTCGTATCTGCTTTTGTTGAGAGGTGGCGGCGGAGACGAATATATTTCACTTACCGTTTGGTGAAATGTATATCACGTTGAAGGATATTAGTGTTGTGTTGAACATCTTGGTGATTGTGAAAGTGGTAGCGGAGGAAAATTTTGCAAGGTACACTGAGGAGTCTCGCACGGAGGCGATTAACTTAGTTTCCAAGCTCCTAGAGATTAATGTTAAAGGCATTGACGAAGAGGTTAACATCACCAGAGGACTCAAGGTTTGCAAGTGTTGGTTGAAGAGTAGATGATGCCCTAAATCCAAGCCGTCTACTTACTCGAAGGTGGAATGTAATGCACGTGCATATCTATTGCGCATGCTTTCATGCAATCTTTTTGCCAATAAGAGTGGGTCAAGAGTCTACCTTGCCTTACTTAAGGTTTTGGAGAATTTGGATAAGGTGGGAACCTATGCATGAGGTGCAACCGTTTTGGTTTACCTTTACCGTTACCTTGGGTCGACAACTAGGGTGGAGGTATCACAGATTGCATGGTATTTAACATTACTTGAGGTACAAACTCAATTCTTATTCTTTACTTGTTTTTTAATGTGATTGTGTTACTTGTGTACTTCCATTACTTACATGTTGTGATTTTCATTTTTTTTCTTATGTAGGGATGGGTGTACGAGCATGTCACGACCCGAAATTCTAAATCATAGTTCAATATCTTAATCAGGATTATTGACACGTGACGTGGGACTCGCATCGAGATATGTGTCATGACCGAGGTGAGAGGGCTGAGGTATATGTTATATTTGTTGTGGTGTATGCCTAGTGTATTGCATGTGTAGATTACTAAGTCACTCCTACTTGTGTATAGGTGTCGAGTCGTTAGTGGGGATGCACCTTGAGATGCGTGCCGGTGTGGGACTGAGTGATAATGGTAAGTTTAATTTAACTTAAATAGTGGTTTAAATATGGCTATGGTTGATTATACATTTAATGTACCTAAGTTAGCAAGTTAAAACAATAGCCATGTGATGATCATAGAGATACATATTGACATATTTAGACACCAAGTGAGTTAAACATGTGTGTTACTTAGATTGAGTAAGTGAAAAATGTGTCAATATGTATATCATTAGATAGGTCTCGAGATACGCGTGCATATGAAAATCAATGACTATTAATCAACCGTATCTATTTCATATAAAAAGTTAGAGATCAACTTATGTAATCAAACCAACTTCATTTCAATAACTTTGGAGCTAAGTAAGCATGTTTAGGAGAGAAGAAAAAGTTTGCTAGAGAAGAAGGGAAATTAGAGAAGATCAAGGAGAAATCAGTCGGTTTGGAGTAGGAGGTGTTCATCAAGCTAGGTGTTCATCAAACTATGTACATATATCTCTATTTAAGTTTGAAATCAGTTCTGGTTTTTGGCCATTGTAACGACCCTAAAATCTAACTTACGCCACGTGTCATTTCAGGGTCGTACATGGGACCCACTTATCGTGATACATATGTCTAAACCTCAAGAGTCGACGTAGGACCAAGGTAGCAACTTATAGGGTAAGTTGTATGTGAGTTAATTAAGGTTTTTACTAGCTTTAATGTGACCAAGTTTAATGTGAAATTAAGTAGGTATAAGTTAGTTAAATAAATGAAATGATCACATGATGTGCATTGAGACACGTGTTGAGCAATCTAGAGATTGGATGAGTTAATTTGTAAAGTCCTTTATGCATGACTTGGGGAATGATTGAATGATGGTGGACCACAAGACATGTCTCAAGATACGTGTGCACACGAGATCAATGGCTATGGTTTAAACATATCCAATATATATAAGTCAACAAATCTCTCACTTCTTATCATCATAATCGGTTAGGCAAGGAAGAAGAGAGAAAATAGAGGCTGCTGGAGTAATCAAGGAGAATGAGAGGTGAGCAATTCAGTGAAGGATTGGTGAGGAAGAAGAAGATCATCAAGCTAGGTAACTCCAACATAGCTTGGTCAAATTTTTGAATTTGGTGTTGTTGTTGTTTTTCTGTTTGGGTTGATGTTAGGGACCTCTAGTAGTGTGTATGAGGGGTCCCAAGGCATTAACAAGGACTATGTGTAGAGGAAACCCAGAATTCAAAATGCAGAATTCTGGGTTCTGCTGCACATAGCGCGCTAGGAAGATAATCTAGCGTGCTAATATCAATTA
Source organism: Stephania cephalantha (assembly GCA_039657325.1). NCBI lineage: Eukaryota > Viridiplantae > Streptophyta > Magnoliopsida > Ranunculales > Menispermaceae > Stephania > Stephania cephalantha. Next base: position 5,820,318 of record CM077573.1, on the reverse strand, counting down.
GCGCACTGGATGTTTGAAGTAGCGCGCTAATATTAAGAACTAGCACGCTGATCTTGATTAGCGCGCTAGAGGTTTAAGGTAGCGCGCCAAAAAGTTGGAAATTAGCATGTTAATATCAGAATTAGCGCGCTAATTACCTTGGCAGTACAAAAATCCGCAATTTTCAAAAGTTCCTTAAACACTCTAAATAGGTGTAATACCCCAATTAAAGGCTCAACACACTCAAAACCATATAATATGATATCAGGAACCTAAGGAAAAGCTACGGGGTTTCAAAAGCACGTTTAGGAGTGTTGGGAGGTCGGATAGGCTAGGAATAAGCGTGTGGATTGAGGTAAGTAAACCAGCTAGGAAACGCTCAGTATTTCATTTTAAGCTATTGAATATTGTTGTTCATTACTTGTTATCTATCATTGGAATTCCATTCTAATTGAGTTGTCCAAGGGCAAGTGAGTCAACGGTGATCCTTAGAAGGAGTGGTTGGCTGAGGTAACATACCAGAGTCATGACCTCGGGATGCACAGCACTGGATACTAATTATGATGGGGTGTGAGTTCTTAGCGTGGTTGTTCCAGGAAGTCTCACTATCTTGTGGGTTAAGGGCTTGTGAGTGTACTAAGTCTTAGAACCTGAGTCTTGATGTTTTGCCAAGACTCAACGACCTATTGATCGGGACTACTTGCACCTCTCTGTTTGCATCCCTGGATACTCATGTATCAATTTTTTTAATTTATTTACAATATTTTATTTATTCATGCGTCCTTATACTTATCTTTCTATCTGCATGAATACATAATGATTTATTTATTTTGAAATGTTGTTTAGTATCTTACTGGCGTTACTTACCTGGACTCGTTAATCTTGTGTTTAACTAAGTGCAAATTCGCAATCGAGTAAGGGAAAAGGGCCAGTGCTAGGAGATTTATTGTGAGGACTGTGGAACGGCCTTCTCTCTCCCATTTCTATAGGTTTTGTATTATTTATGTATAGTGTTTTTGTCACATGGGATATATGAGTTTTACGATATATTTTAGGACTTGGATTATAAGCGGGGCTTCCACACTCTAAGTTGTCCTAACTGATTTGTGTAGAGTTGTTTAGATTTGTTTAAGTTGAATTCGCTTCCGCATAAACTTTGATAACTTACAAACTTGAATAACTCACTAAAAATGTAATATTTCGCTGCCTTGTAATGATAATGGTTAGGAAAACTGACTAGGCTTACGTCGACATCGCGAGAACTGACTCGGGGTCCATGTAAGTCTAGGCCGGGCGGGGCCCAGTTTAGGTTGTGGAATTGGGCCCGTCACAGTTGGTATCAGAGCCCGGATTTATGCCTAACTCACGAACAACCCACGACCAACATAAGACACAACTCAATAATAGAGTTAGGATAAGGTCGAAACTTAGAGTGGAACCCTGTGATCCTGACTTAAGTCTTAGTTGGGAAGTGAGGAGAGTTGGGGAAATTAAAATTGGACTATATGTGTTATTTGATGTGTTGTATATTATTATATCGATAGTTATATCCTGATCGAGAAATCGCATTCTTTGCAGATTGCGATGGCCGATCAGCTCGAGATTAGTGATACTAGTCGGAGTGATGTTCATGAGAGGTTAGACGAGATGTCCTAGCTAGTCACCTCACATGGTCAGCAACTTTAGGAGATTCTTCGATTATTGAGGGCATAGGCTACATCATCGCCTTCTATATCTGCAGTTGCAGCACCAACCGCTCAGGGCCGGAGTGCGCCGACAGTACAGGCCACTGTTATGACTCCTGCAGCGCCGACCAGACATGTGACTGGTGAGGGGGTATAGGTTCTGGTTGAGAGAGTACCATCTAGTCCTGATACACCGGTGAATGATACGCCGAGCACGCCCACTGATGTGAGTGCTCGGGCGATAGCTGAGGCGAGGCAGTCTCGTGAGTTCCGAGACATCACTAGGAGAAGTTTCACGAGGGTACGGATATTGGAGCAGCCGAGAAATTTATGAGTAGTCACGAGAAGATCCATGATGTCTTAGCTACACAATAGTATATGAGGCCGAGCATTCATCAGCTTCGTTGTTCGGAGAGCCTGATGTTTGGTGGCGTAGCATGGTGGCTACGAAAGGGAAGCCCAAAGACTAGACTAAATTCAAGGATAGATTCAATCGAAGTATTTCCCTCATTCGGTCAGGAACATGAAGAGGACCGAGTTTCAGAACATCCGATAGGCTGCTAACGAGACAATGATGCAGTATATGGGCTATAGTTACAGTTGATGGACTATGCTGGAGGCATAGCTGATACAGACGCTGACCAGGCCTATTACTGCATGAATGGCTTGTTGAGTAAGATCAGGTCTATGGTCACAGCTCCAGGGACCTTACAGGAGGCTTACGAGAAGAGTATAGCTAGCGAGACCTTTTTGAGCATGCGCACTAGTACAGTAATTGCGACTCCACCACCATCAAAGTCAGTTGTCAGACTGAGAAATGACGGAAGAAGGAAGAGACCTAGACAGTGGAGGTCGAGGGATCGAGCTCAGAGTGTGGGGCATGTTGCATCTCCACCTCTTACAACGCGTCCTGCGCCAATACCATCTGCTCCAGTACGGAGTTATATCAGCACGCCACGCCTACTACGCACCATCAAGTTCTCGGCGACGCGTATCGTAGGAGGGCGAGAGCGTGCGATGGTAGGGGCATAGGTAGTGGTCGGAGGCAGAGGTATAGACAGGGACAAAGTGTGCTATTTGGATCAGGATCTCAGCGTACTTGTTGGGATTATGGACAGTTAGGTCATTTCGTTAGTTCATGCCCACGACTGAGCAAAAGGCAGCTACAACAGAGCCAGGAGCAGGTTCATGCTATTGTCGCGCCAAATTCGGATGCTACCTGTAACTTGATTGAGGGTATGCTTATTATTTGTAGTCATTTTTTGTATACCATGTTAGAATGAACCCAAACTCCAACTATTCATCAAGACGTCTTCTCAGTTCCTCTAACACCTTCTGAGCCATCCGGTACGACGGAACAAATATAGGTTTGGTCATCAAGACCAAATCAATGATGAAGTCAATCTCCCTAGGCGGTGGTAATCCTGGTAACTCTATAGGAAAAAACATCTAGGAACTCGCACACAACAGGTATCTCCTCCAACGTAGTCTCAACCCTCTCCGTCATACTCAAAACACTAGCGAATGTCTCGACTTCTACGCTAGAAGCTACTCTGCCTCTAGTAATAGGTAACTTAGTTGAAGTCCCCTGAAAACTGAACTCGGGATAACCGAGAATCTGAAACGTAACTCTCTTGCTGAAACAATGGATTTGTGCATGATGAGCACTCAACCAATCTATGCCTAACAATGCATCAAACTCTAGGAACTCCAACACTCTCGAGTCTGCTGGTAAAACATGACCCTCTATCTATATCGAACAATCAACACACAACAAGTTCGGGTATATCTTGTCCCCAGCAACTGTGCTAAGGATCAAGGGTCTCTTTAGTCTAATGGGTTTCAAACTCAACTCATCTACCATGCGACCAGAAATAAAAAAACACTGTAGAACCAGAAATGTTGTTTAGTATCCTACTAGCGTTACTTACCTAGACTCGTTAATCTTGAGTTTAACTGAGTGCAGATCCGCAATCGAGTAAGGGAATAGGGCCAATGCTAGGAAATTTATTGTGAGGGCTGTGGAGCAGCCTTCTCTCCTTTTTTGTAGGTTTTGTATTATTTATGTATATTATTTTTCTCACATGGGATATATGGTTTTTGTGATATATTTTAGGACTTGGATTATATGCATGGTCTCCACACTCTAGGTTTTCCTAACTGATTTGTGTAGAGTTGTTTAGATTTGTTTAAGTTGAATTTGTTTCTGCATAAAATTTGATAACTTACAAATTTGAATAACTCACTAAAAATATAATATTTCGCCGCCTTGTAATGATAATGGTTAGGAAGGCTGACTAAGCTTGCGTTGACATCGCGAGAATTGACTTAGGGTCTACATAAGTCTAGGCAGGCTAATGCCCAGTTTAGGTTGTGGAACTGGGGCCGTCACATCCATTTTCAGAGGCTAAATGATTAAGTCTTTCAAATCGGTTGATATATTTGGACTCCTCATTTCAAGCTGATAATCCAGTTATTAAGAAGTTCTTAATTTGGTTTTGAAATTAAAAATATATGAATTTTTGAAGTTTTAAGTCCAAAATGGAAATTTTACTTGTTGTATTATGAACCAATCTATGTAATTTGGTTATAACTTGCTCATTTTAAATCTAAATGAACCTAATCTGGTAGCATTTGAAAGGTAACTCAAAGAAAAATAACTTTGTCCTACTGAGATTTTGTAGTTCAAATATTTTCTTGTCTAAAAGTGCTCTAGAAATAGGTGATTAAATGCATTACAAGATTTTTGAAACTGAATTTGTAAATGGCATAGCTCTCTAATTACTCATCCAAATGAGCTTGCTATGTTAGCTGCCTTATGACCAAAAGTCACGAATTTTAAAACTATAGATTGGGAGAAATGATTTTTCTAAGTCTGTTGGTTATATTAAGTCCCAATTTGTGTTTAGTAAAATTGTGATATCACTTTCGTTTTAAATCGAAATCACATAAACCAAGCCTTTTTTAAAAGCTAAGTTAGAGACCAAAGACTTTGTACAAGGGAAGGCATTGATATTTGGACAATTTCATTCCTAAAAGGGCGCTGCAATATAGGACTAAAATTTCAATATTGTTTAGTCTTAAGGGGTTTTTTTGGTTAAGGTTCCTAAACCCATTAGACCTGACCTAAACCCAAATATATTTGGATTAGTTTGATATCAGGAACTAAAGAAGAGTCTTGAGAGTTCAGATTCGTGATACGAGGTGTTGGGAGGCCGGAGTTGCTTAGGAAATTGCATGGATTGTAAGTAAACTGATCGAGATATTTATTCACATTTTATTCCTATTTACTTGTTCACTTTCAGTCATTTGGACTGATTTGCCATTGTATTCCATATGCAATGACTTGTTGTCCTCTCTCATTATATGAGGTTCCTTTCATGGTATAGATTGTTGATTAAATGATTTCATTGACTCCAAATCATGTGTTATGTCATTTTTGAATGTTGATACATGTAGTCAATGAAATATCATGTTATTAGGTGGTGGTTTATGGCATTGTATAATCTATTTCTTGTTTGCATTAGTTATGCAATCGTTTTATTGGATTCCAAAACCATGTCACTCTTTGAAATATGAAAGTAGTTCTTGTATCTAGGGCCATCATATTATATAGGTCCGGCGGGCATACGGGGTCACTAGACTTCCAGGGTGATCGAGATTTCTCTACTATGTTACGCAGCACACGAGAAATGAGTCCCGAGGTTGTTGGCAAGCATAACTTGGTGACATCATGGGGTATGGGACCCAGGGTTGTTGGCAAGTATATATCACAGGTGACGGCACCAACGAAAGGTTAGAAAGGCAAAGAGCGATGCTCAGACCTTCACATTGATGCAGAGCTAAGCTCCATCATTATATAATGGAAAGGCTGATGTGTTGAAGATCACGCCCGACCTACCCTAGATCATTACTACTCAGTAGAGTGTCAATTTCATTTTGTTTAACTAAAATATCTCTTTGCATGTTCTCTTTTTAGCATAGTTGTTATTATCATGTTTTTAGATACTTATTGCATATTTGAGAAAGTGAAAAAATATCTCACTTTCTACTTTCCTGTACTCATTTTTTTTTATGACGGTGGGTACAGATCGATCAAGTAGCAGGCCATGCAAAGAGAAGATCGACGACTACCTCTTAGCCAATGGAGTGCTGCTACACCAAATTTTGTAATTTTTGATTTTGATGTATCACTTTTATATGTATTTCATATACTTTTGGGGTTGTTTATTATGGGTTGAGAGACTATTACCTGGACCAGACACATAACGATATATTATTGTCGTTTGTTATATATATATATATATATATATATATCTATACATGAATGTGATCTTTATTTCCCTGATTGTTTTCACACTCGTTAGGTATCACATTAAAAACTTTCGCTAATTTGTTAAGACTTCCGCTGAATAAACTTTTAAGTACGTAAAGTTTAAATTAACTCTGCTTTATGAGTTGACATAGGATAGGAAAATGTCTATTTGAAAAATAATGGGTAAGTAATGAGTTTTTTGAAAGGCTAACTAATTCCTTGTTAAGTCCTATATGGTGAGATTATGGCTTAATGACGGGATTAGGCCGGGTGGTGCCCTAATTTGAGAAGGGGTCGTCCTAGAGCACTTCAAACTCCAGCTTTGCTGCGAACGTGAAACACATCAACCACATATGTCAGGATCCATTTCCAAAATAAATCCCAACCGACCTAGCTCGATCCCTAACTCACCAACCAACTCAGTCACTGAGTTAGGAATTGAACCAGTGAGCCTTCTTTCAAAACTAACTCATTATCATTTATCAAAAATTGAAATTTAGAAAATGAATCATGATTGCAGCAGAATTTTATTAAATAAGACTTAATCAAAGTTTCCACACAAAGACCATTAATGGCATTCAAAAGTTATCAACTGGAGTAATATCTCTCTAGTTCAATTTATTTAAATGCCAACCCCATGATAATATATAATAACAGAAAAACAAGTTTTGACAAGTCCGAAACTTGTCATTATACCAGTCAAAGACATGACAAGATCTTCTAGATCGCTGGGTTTTTTCCCTTGTCTACTACAATGAGGAACCTATGGGGGAAAATAGTTGGGTGAGCACGGGGCAATGGTGCTCAGTAAGTTTAGGTAAGTTACCGATATTATAATCATTCCATAACTATTATGCAACCAAAATACTAATGCATGACTATGAAAATATTTAACATGATGAAATAGATAATCAAGAAATATAATAACAAGATAAATAATTCATGCAAATCAAAATGTGCAAATGCAAGGCATGCATGAGTTACTGCAACTGAATTTCCCTACAAAATTGAAGTTCGTGAAAGTTGACCCTGCTATGGCCTAGCGGTGTCAACACTTCATTCTCAACACTACGAAAGTCTCATTCCATCACCAAGCCCACATCTCGTCCAACTGGACATAACACCTACTACCAAAATTTATCTAGAACAATGGATCTTATTCTTATTCTCAATTTGTTGATCGAACCCGGATAACCTCTCTATTTTGTTCTTCTTAGCTCGGTCCGACTGTCCCATGCATTCTGGTCGAACTAGTAATTTTTTGGTGCAAGGACTCCTAGCAAGCTCCACTAAGTGAAAAACATATCATGCCTTAAAATGCACCCCAGTTTAAACAATGACCTAGCTATACCTGATTTACCTAACCATATAAGTAATAGTATGTAAACAATTATAATAAAAATAACTTAATCCCAACTTACCTGATACGTTAATTTCCAATTTCCTAGTTGGCACTCGCGAGCGTACTTTGAGGTCGCATAAATCTAAAGAAGTTAGATATTGATTAATTACACAAGTTAACTTGAATTTGGAAATTAAACTCAATTTCAAAAACCCTTCGAAAACCCAGAGCTATACATTTAAAGTACACCAAAATGTCTCCTTGAGATATGTGCTTGAAAATCATATTTTATTAATTTTATTTCTGATTTTATTTTTATTATTTTATTTTGTTATAATTTTATTTTATTTTATAATTTTATTTATTTCTTCTCTTTAAAAAAACAACTTTTTGGGGTAGTTGGGTTGATTAGCAGGGTCTGGATCAACCCAACTGCCGTTGTTGGGCCTGGGTTGAATCTAGGCCCATGCCTGGCTGACCCGGGTGGGGAGCGCACATACAAGTGTGTTCCCTTCCCCTATTTCATTGCGTATTGCACTGCTGATGCAGCACAATACGCTTAGGTTGGGCCCATCAGGCCCAACAACTTTCGTTGGGCCTGAGATTAACCCAGGCCCATTTCTAGTCTGAGTGGGGAGCGCACATAAGGCACTCCCCTCTATTTCGCTCATTTTTCTTTTTTTCTTCTTCTTCTACTACTTTGGTATATGACCAAACATTAAATCTTCAATGAAAACTCATCTGATTTTAAAAGAGATTATGGCAACAAAGAAAACTTGGTTACATAACTCAAATACATATAAATCATACACAATACTCGTGTTTCAATTTAGGTATATCCTTCCTTTTCGAAACAAACCATAAGGTATAATTAAATCGATAGAAAACCGAATTAAATCCTGAAATCAATTGATCTAACAAGTTAAAACAAACAAAAAAAGGTTACCTAATGGGAGGAACTCCAAGGATCGTTTTCCTCGTCACTCTCTCGGATTTACATTTTCTCTTTTTCCTTGTCACTTGTGTGTTTGATTTGTGTGCACTATTTTTTCTCCCACTTTGTTAAAAAGTAATATAGATAGATTTTAAAATCTTTCCTATTTTAAATCAATCAAGGATTATTCCTATTTTAAATCAATTAAGGATTTTTAATTATCTTTCTTCTCTTATTCATCAAATTAAGATGGTCAACAAGTAACCCTAGTTGTCATCTCCTCTCTTAGGTGTTTCTATTAAGTGTGTGTTCCCTTGTGGGCCCATATTAAGGTGAGTTAAATTAGGTTTTACACATCATACACATACAAATAGGGTTTACGTTACTAATTTAAAAATTAGGGTCGTCGCAACATCCAACCATGTGTTTCTAAGTGGATACGAAACACGTAACTATCGCGAATGTGGATAAGCTAGCTTCTATCTGGAGGACTCTGGATAGGTTGCGGCCTAGTGAGGTGTGTTGCTTACATTGTTCAATTATGTTTGCACTTTACCACATTTATGTCTTATTTATAACTTATTCTCTTGGTTGGTGTAGGTAACGCATGATCCTTATGTAAAGGTTAGAACCCAATAAGGCTAGCAATTTAGTGTTTGGACTGTCGGCCCAGTTTTGTCCGACCTTAAAAGAAAAGGGTTCAGACAATGTTTTAATAAATCTGGGTCAGGTCTGGATAAAGGCCTCTTGTCCAAATTTAAAACGGGGTCGGATCTGGACAAGGCCTTATAAAGTCATACCCGGCCCGGACCCGGTTTGAATTTTAAATAGTGTTAAAATTATCTTTGATTATAGAGTATTTTAAATACTTACTACTTATTAAATAGATTAACAAACATTAATCTACTCTAATACATATAAGATTTAATGTATTAAATATATCTTTTGATTTTAGAATGAATTAAATTTTATTTTCTTATACTTGAATAATTGTTTCTAGACATTAAATGTTTAATTACATGAACTTGATGGTATTTTTTCAAATTACATTACATGAGATTATAATATATATTTTAATATTTGAAGAAGCTTTTAATATAAGAAGCTAGTTTTCATGATTGCGACAAATCTGGATAATCGAACAACCTAAATTTTTAGTAAAACGAGTCTGGACAAGCAAGTCTTGTCCAAATTTAAAATCAGGTCGGGTCTGGACAATGAATTTACTTCTTTATGGCAGGGCTTGTCTAGATCCGGACCCGTCTGGACCTATATTTTTGCCACCCCAAAAACCCAATGGTATCATTCAGCCAGTAGCCTTCTACTCTTGCACCTTGAAGTACACGATGATTGTGGAGTTGTACTATCTAGAGTGGTTCTTAAGACAATTTTGTCATGTTCAAGGGATACCTAACCTTCCTTACCATCCTCTAGAAGCTGTTCTAGGCCATTCTGCATTGAAATATTTGGTTAAGTACGGCTTCCAACCAGAGAATTGAGAAAGGTGGCATAACCACTTACTCTCCCCTGAAAGTCGTGGCGAGAAGGCGCGGTTCGAGTTCATGGCTACACCAAAATACCTGCCTTGGCTTGTACGAGTCTCACATCCTACCATCAAAAACCCACCGTACAGTGAAGGCGTGACCGATACTATTACGGACTAAGAGCTATTGGAGGTAAATTTTGTGTAGCTTCTATTGGAGTTTGAGCTTATATTGCAAATTGAAGTTGTACTCTTTTTTATTTGTGTCTATTGTTTTGAACAAGATAATAGACGAGCCTCGGACACTGTGTTGGCATTGATAGACTTGCCAGAGGGTACGAACAAAGTGGAGGTTGCACGAAAAATGGCGAATGATGTGGTGGACTTTTTAACAGGCAGAGGTCTTGACACTGGTACCACCACCACGGCTTCCCCAACTGCACCCACAATAGATTCCTAACACGGCAGTGCCTAAACTAGGTCTATTCCAAGTGCCTTACAGCCCCTAAGACCAAGCTCATGCACAACAATACATACCAGTCTCGTAAGGAGAAGAAATAAAAAGAGTTCAGTTATGTGAACTCAAAATACATTATTAAATTATGTACAATTTGCGTTTATGTACTTGTTATGTGTTTGTGTTTGAAACTATTGGCAATTAGCGAAAAAATGTGTGAATTACATTGTTCAATTGTGTACCGTATGAGTTTGTGTAGCTTTTGTTTCTCAAAAATTGTTGGAAATTGTTCGTTTTGATATGACTATTCTGTTGTTATGTTGATATGGTGTATTATGATATGAATGATGGGTTTTGTTGTTGGTAACTTAGAAGTAATTGTTTTGTGAAGGGTTCCGGTCCCACAGGTCCAAAACTAAACTCAAAGTCTCGGTCCTGCAGGACTGAATGGGAATCGACTATTTCGACCCCCCGGGACTGCATTGTTGTGATTTCCGTTTTTGTGTTCATCTCGGCTAGGTAGTATCGACAGATTACAAACCGTCTTGTTTGGTTGCCCAACTCCATGTGAGTTATCTCTCAACTTACAAGGAAGGGTGTGAGATATCTCCCCTATAAGAAGATAACTCTCGAGAGTTATATAGACATAACTACCCCTCACAAATTTCTATTTACCCATGTCCCTACCCTTGCAAATGCTTATTATTAATCCATGCATAAAAGATTAAATAAATCATTCATTCATAAAAAAATATTTTTCAAGTGAGAGAAATATTTTTAAGAATTATCATTAGTTGTATTTTATAGTATTTATTATTAATAATTGTTTCAAATAAATATAAAATACTTACAATTATTTAATGTTGTTTAATATTTTTGTAAATAATATTTATGTTTTTTATTTAACTCAAGTTTTTTTATTCTAAATAAATAAATAGTAGTTCATGTGGTGAAAATAATATTGCTTTCTTTTTTATCTTAAAAATATGTTTGAAGGGTATTTATGTCAATTCACATATTTGACAGTTTTTGCAACTTCCCTGCAAGTTCAAAGCTAAACCAAACATGAAATATAAACTTACATTGTGAGTTAACTCCATGAGTTATTTCCGTTCGCACTATAAGTTGGCAAAAACAAACCAAACGAGGCATGAATGTAATGTGGATACAACTCCATGCCATAATACCACTATACAAAAGATTGGACAAGTGTTTTCCAAAACGAACAAGGTTGGACACAACGTGGATATAATTCCAACCATGCATTCCACCATACAAAAGATTCCACCATACAAAAGACAAGTATAATCATTTCAAAATGCACAAAAATAAAGGTAGCAAGAATACACCTCGTATACAATGAATTCAAAAAATTTCTTTTGAAGTTCTTACATAGTTAAGGTTCACCTAAGTCTATTACATTGGGTGTGGCTTGCTGAGAATACAAAATCAGAGTGTGATCTTAGACGTGGAATCTCGTACCCCACCCCTTAGCATCACTCTCCACAAAAGGTGTTCCATAATGGGAAAATGAGAAGAAATGGTGCATCATCTTTGAACTTGACATATCAATTACAAATATCACATAAATAATAAGTTGTTATCGTTAAGACAATATCATGAAAAAACAATAAGAAAAAATAAATAATACCAGTTTCATAGAAATTATACGAAACTTACCCTAAGCTAATGAATTTTGTTGACGTTTGTGATGCCAATGATAAACTCCTCCTTAAAGGTTGGCGACGGTGAATTACGTAGAAGAATGTAGGTCAAGCAACTGCCCTTGGAGACGTTCATTAACATGATACTAAAAGTGGTTGCAATTAGAAAGCTACATTAGGAAGGGTCATCCCCTTTTCCCATCCAACCTCCTCCACATCATTGCAACTAACGTAATTCCTTATGGTTCCATAGCCATCTCCTATAACTTCAGCCCATAGAGCTTGACTGCCATCCAATTTGTGACATCCGAGAATTTCATAAACTTGATTAGACGGCTAATTAAGTATTTTCATATTTAATTTAAGATTTTAGTATCCAAGGTGGAACCTATGCATTATGAACCAGAGATCATAAGATATATCTTATTTTTGTATAATGTATGCTTATTGCGTGTATTATATAGTATTTTATCGTAAAGTTGGGTTGTGTTGAGATGTTTCCTCAGTTTTTCATAATCAGGGCTGCGAGTGCGTGTCTGAAGGACACGAGTGAAAATAAATTATTAATAGCTCGAAAACTAATGAATCAGGTGTTAACCCTCACATAAAGATTTTGTTTCGATTTGCGTGCAAGTCGAGATTGGTGGTAATGTCATTTGAGAACGAAGTTGGTACAAAACTTTGCCTCGAGTTTTGTGTTAATTGGCGATGGTCGAGGTTGAGATTGAGTCTAAATTAGAGCAAGTTTTGTTTAGTATGGCAAGAGATTTGGTCCATAAGGGTTCCATTATGTTGTGGACAAAGTTAAGAATTTTGGAATTTTGGCGTAACTAAAACTAGTGTTATGGACATTTTATGAAGATGGACTATTTTGTCAAGAGTTTGGTTCAATTTGGTGAAAAATCGGATTGAAAATGAGCGCAGGAAGTTAAAACATGTCAAAATAAGGATTTCAGAAATTAATAAATAAAAAAAAATTAAGTTGCCGACAAGCAGCTGAGGGTTTATATATAAATATATATATATATATATATGAAAGATTAAATAAAATGAATGTTTCATTCTAATCAACGGAGAATGATTGAAATGTTCGTTCTCTAAACCCTTTCTCTCGAGTTTTCACTCTGTAAGCTCCCGATGTCTGATTTTTGCCCGATTTCTTTCAGCAAAACCGTAGAGCATCGCGAGACGATCAATTCGAGCTAAGTTTATGTGGTGGAAATGAGGTATTTGGCTCGCAACTTGGTAAATTGTCAGTTCATAGCATTTTCCTCAATTTAATTTGAATTATTGTGATTTCTCGATTTGTTTCGCGAGGTATTGATAGAAATTGGTAGAAATTATTGAAAATTGATGTATCGGATTTATGTGCGCTGATTTGGAATAAATCCAACCGACGTGCGTTAGGGTTTTGATGAATTAAACTAATGTGATTCAGTTGATAACTATTTTGGAGATATTTTTAGACTTGATATTGATTCAAATTGGGTTTTTGGATGAATGAATTATTGGTTTTGATCCAATTTGACTCCACGTGTTGTGAAAATGTTTTGATGTTTGTACCGAGTGGTTTCATAGTGTTTATGGTCGACTTTCGAGGATTTAATTGCGAAAATATTTATTTGGAGACATTTTTCAGTTCAAAAAAAATAAAATTTGTTTAGTTGGCATGCGATATTAGAAAATTCATAACTTCTTCGTCAGTGATCTAATTTGAGTGTTCTTGGAATCTATGGAAAGTACGACATGCGAATTACAAGTTCCATTTAGGTCATCATGAAAAATATTGAGATTTTCAAGGTTAAAAAATTACCCCAAGTTGGCTAGTTGAAAGCTAGTTGAAACAATTATATAAATTAATGTATTTGGAAACTGTTCTCAAGCGTACTTTTGTCGCAGTTTTCATTGGGTTTAGTGATTTGGTTTCACTTGAAGCTTGACCCATAATATAATTGGGTATGCAGGGAACAATTGGAACTATTTTCAAGGTGATCTAACGCTTCGAGAACCCCAAAAATTACGCTTAAAGTTGATTTGGTCGCAAGTAAACCCTTTAATGATCTTTACTATTGATTGAATATTTATGTACATGTAATTGTAACATAGTCTGCATTGCATTTTATCATTATTAGTCATTCATAGAAAGAGTAAGTGAGGGGATAAGTGTTAAATCCTGAAATTTTTAAATCGGTAATTACGGTTAATCCGGGATTAAGGAAGCTTAATTATGGTTTTGGCAGCGAGTTGGGAATTAAACACCGGTGAATTTGAGATTTATAATTAATTTTATTAATCTATGATGTTTGCCTAGTGTCGTGTATTATATATTATTTTATTTTGCGAAATTCGGGTGATTGAGTAAATTTGATATTCGCGAGGGTTTTGTCTCAAGATACGTGTCGAGACAAGTGTCGTGATAGTCAAAATATTGACATAAATATTAGTTTTAATTTTGCGACAAATAATTTAATTTAAATTAAAATTTAAAATTTGGACTTTAAATGGACTTAACGAGCTGACGTGGAGGTTTGCTTCGGTTTGCGTGTAAGCCGGGATTAGAGTTAGTGTGAAATGAGACGAAGTTGTGTGAGAACTTGTTTCGAGTTTGGTATCGACGGTAGTCGAGGTTGAAATTTGGTCCAAACTGGTGCAAGTTTGGATAAGTGTGGCAAGAGGATTAGTTCATAAGGGTTCCGTATGTCAGGACAAAGTTAAGACTTTTGGGGTTTTGGTGTGACCAAAACCAGTGTTATAAAAATTTTATGAAGATAGACTGTTTTATCGAGAGTTTTGTTCAATTCGGTGATAAGTCAGATAGAAAACAGGCGCCGGAAGTCAAAACACGTCAAAATAAGAATTCGTGAAATTAATAAATAAAAAGAAATTAAGTGTTGACAAGCAGCTGATAGTTTATATATAAATAAACAAAAAAAAATCAAAAATCAAAAAAATCGATTGATTCCTTTTATATCCAATAGAAAGTTTTCTTTTAACCCTCTCAATTCGATCTTTCGTTGCGCGAGCTCCCAACATTCGATTTTCATTCGGTTTCTTATGCAAAAATTGTAGAGCATCGTGAGACGGTCAGTTCGAGCTAAGTTTATGTGCTAAAAACGAGGTATTCGGCCTGCAATTTGGTAAATTCTTAATGTCAGTCATTTTTCCTCAATTCAATTTGAATTCTCACGATTTTTTGATTTCTTTCACGGGGTTTTGATAGAAATTGGTTGGAATTGTTGTTAAATGGTATATTGGATTGATTTGCGTCAATTTGGGAGAAATTTCACCGGCGTAGGTTTGGGTTTTGATGAGGTAAATTAATGCAATTTAGTTGATAACTATTTTGGAGATGTTTTAATAGTTAATATTGATTATTAGTTTTAATCCAATTTGATTCCACGAGCTGTGAAGATATTTTGGTGTTGGTATCAGGTGGTTTCGTGGTGTTTATTGTCGAGTTTTGAGGATTTAATTGCGAAAATATCAATTTGGAGAAGTTTTTTTTAGTTCAAAATATATAAAGTTGCTAAGTCGATAGGCCATATGAGAAAATTCATAACTTCTTCGTCGATTATCCGATTTGGGTGTTCTTGGAGTTAATGGAAAGTAGGACATGAGTACCTACAAGTTCCTTTAAAGTCATCATGATAAATATTGAGGTTTTCAAGGTTAAAAAGTTACCCCAAGTTGGTTAGTTGAAAGCTAGTTGAAATAGTTATCTAAATTAATATTTTTGGAAATTGTTCTCAAACGTACTTTTGTCGTGGTTGTCATTAGGCTTCGTGATATCGTTTCACTTGAAGCTTGACCCATAGTACAATTGGGTATGCAAGGAAGCTATTGGAACCATTTTCAAGGTGATCCGACGATCCGGATCCTCGAAAATTAAGCTTAAGTTGGTTGTTTGTAAGGTTAAGTAAATCTCATGGTAACATTTACATTGTATGATTATATTTTGTTTAAATTGCATTGATCCTTGAATTGTCTTTTTCTTGTATATGCATACACGGTTTGGGAGGGTAAGGCGTTACGAGTCTCTTTATAGTGTCTATATCGGGATTATTGAACACTATATTATGTTTGAGGGGCTAGAGTCATTGATACTTTGCATCACGTGGTTATCATGAGATCACGTTGAATCAGACCATACTCTCATAGTTTAAAGGAACAAGACTTGTTTAGTTATCCTCCCTGCACATGAGTCCTGATTATTGTTTACTTATCACTTTCGGAGACCGATCGTTTGATTGTGGTCGGATAACAAAAACGGGATGGATTCATGGTTGTATTTAAATTCTTTGGATTATATTGTTTGTTTAAATTTTTTGGATTATTTTGCATTTGATTACTATAGGTGTACTGGATAGTGTGGCATTTACTTATTTGACAAGAAGTTGATGGTTTATCCGATTATTGGTGACTTGCTCAATTTCTTTCTCTATATATTTGTATTACTTTTAAATATAAAATATTGTATAAATGGGTTTTGGGGTTCGTGTGAGGTTAGGATCTCTTTTGAAACTGTTGAAATAGTTTTGAGAAGGATTTGAATTGTTTTGATAGTTTTAGGATGGATTGGAATGCCGAGGAGCTAAGGTATTGATGATTTAATAATCTTGAAAGTCTGAGAAAGGTTAGAATGAATATATAGTTTGATATTTCAATATATATTGTTATGGGGTGGATTATGAGTCCTTCGGCATTTCTACCAAGCTGAGCAAGTTTGTTGAAGATTTATGAAGGTCGAGATTTCCGGTGTATGCTTAGAAATAGAGGAGATGCTGACAAAATTTTTACTAATATATAAGGATTATATAATTAATATTTACTGATTTTGAGGTACAAGATTTGTTTTAGAATCCCTTTATGGTTGATTTAGAATCATATTTGATAATTACTCTGATAGATTTTTAATTATTTATTGAAGGAGACGTTAAGGCTGCTAGGTTATCAGGAGATTAAGGTAATCTAGGCCAGTCAAATGCCTTAATTAGGTAGGGTCGAAAAATGTTGGTATCAGTGTCTAGGATTCTAAAACAATCTTGCTAATTGAGGCTTAGTGAGTAATTAGTTGGGAAGTAACGCGATGGAACGGGGTTAAAAAGTTTAAAAACTTTATGATTGTGTTATGTCTATTTTATATTATTGAGATATCGATGGATATGGGCTTGTTGAACCACTTTTCTTGCAATTTTTACTGCAGAAAATTATTACCGAACAATAAGAGCTGGATTATGGATCTAACGAGGATAATAGGGATCCACAATGTGTGGGTTCAAACATGTTTGAGAACTTGGCTGTGAATATGTTAGAGTCGATAAATACCTGAGCTATCAACCCAGGTATTTGTGGTTGTGTAGCCCAAGAAGTTCCTAATGCCACTTCAGTCGCTCAAGAAGAGCAGACTACCATTGCAGTTCGTCCGAGAGTTGAGCCAGTTGTTGTAGTTTCTGGTTCAGACTGATACATTCATTGATTATGGAATGTCACGGGAGGAAAAGTAGGAAGAGTTTGGTACTATTATATTAAGGATTAAACTGAACATTCTGAGAGAGGTTCGAGATAGGGCTAATACATATGTGATTATACAAGTTTTCAGCATGAATTACGATGATATTAAGGCGTCGTGGAGTCAGGACAAGAATCAAATTTTGTGGGTAAGAAAAATTTTCCTTTCAGGTTTGACCCTAAGTTCCGAGAGAAAATGAAAGATTTGAGGATTAGTTGAGATGAAACAAATATATTTTTCAGTCTTTAGGCCGAAAAGGTATACCTTAGTTGCAGAGGAATAAAGGTAAAGGTCGAGGATCTCTAGGGAGTAGGCCTCAAATCAGAGATCGACACCTATTCAATAATCTTTTGTAAGTAATAAACTTATAATGACATGTTTTAGGTATGAAAAAGAGGGTCACATCAGCCGAGACTGTTCTCGGAATCTTAGTATGATTATGTGTTTTGGGTATAGAAAGAAAATACATTACAAGATACTTGTCCATAACTTTTAAGAGCATCATTTTGTGTGTCACAGACTTAACAACATATCAGGGAATGTGTTCAGGTGGTGACTGAACGAGATTCAAGTACAAATCATAATCTTATTGAAGGTTTGGTTTTAGCTTGTGGTCGTGTGGTGATTGAATTAGGGTTAACTCTGGTGTGAGTCCCTATTCATCTTGTACTTAACACGGTAATTGGGGATATGATGGATTCTCACTTAATGTATGAGAAATATGTTGTTGTGATCTTCGGACACTAGATGGCTGTTGATTTTATGTGTTATAGTTATTGGAGTTTGAGGTGTTGTTGATAATGGATTTGCTAGTCATTAGGAAGAAATTGAAATTCTTACCGGAAATATAGTAGAGAGGGAAGATTGAAAATTAAACTGGAGGAGATTCTTGTGGTTGGGGATTCATGGACATGTATTTTAATGAATTAACTGGAGTTCCATCTCTAATAGAGATTAATTTTGAGATTTGATTTGGTTTTGGAACTAAACCAGTAACTATGCTGTCCTATAGGATATCTCCGAAGGAATTGCAGGAGTTGCAGTATTAGGTAGAGGAGTTGATGGATGAAGGAGTTTATTTATCGAGTTAAGTCGTCGTGGGGTGCAATAGTCCTTTTTGTGAAAAATAAGAATGGTAATTCGAGTCTCTACATTGATTATAAACAATGAAACATAGTAACAGTTCAGAATAAATATCTATTGCCTCGAATTAATGATTTGTTTGATCAATTGAATAGATCAAAAGTCTTTTCAAAGATTTATTTTCGTTAAGTTTTCTATCAGTCGAGAGTTTGAGAAGATGATGTACAGAAAACTGCGTTTAGTAGTAGATATGGTTACTTTGAGTTTATTGTTATGTCATTTGGGTTGACTGATGTTTCGGCAATGGTTGTAGATTTGATGCAGAGAGTGTTGAGGTTGTGTTTGCGTCACTTTGTGATAGTGTTCATTGATGATATCGAGATATACTTTAAGACTCACGAGGATCATAAATAATATCTTAGATTTAATCTTTAAAATTTGAGAAATCATAAACTGCATGCTAAGTTTAGCCAATGCAAGTTTTGGTTGTCTGAGGTGAAGTTTTTGGGTGATGTGGTTTGTATGAAATGAATTTTGGTGGAGACAGCCAAGAATAAAGCTATTATTGGTTAGTCAGAACCTATCAAAGTGATAGAGATACGGAGTTTTCTAGGTTTGGCTGGCGATTATTGTCGATTTGTAAAAGATTTTCAAAGATAGTTGCGCTAGTTACTAAATTAACTCATAAAGATATTTCAATTGTTTGGTCAAACGAATGCAATGCTATATTTTGAGAAATTGAAGAAGCATTTGACTTCAGCACCAATTCTTGTATTACCTAAAATGAGAAAAATGCTTACATTTTAGACTGATGCATCGAAAATGGGTCTGAGTTGTGTGCTAATGCAAAATAGAAGGGTGATTGTTTAGGATTCTTGTCAATTAAATATTTACGAGAAGAATTATTACGTTCATGATTTGAGATTAATGACGATTATGTTTGCTTTAAAGTTGTGGAAACACTATTTATTCCGAAAAAGTTTTACACTATGTTCAAATCATGAAAGTATGAATTATTTGTTCTCTCAAACATAATTAAGTATGAGAAAACAACGATGATTGAACATTTGAAAGACTTTCATTTTAGTCTTCAATACCATTTAGGTAAAGCTAACGTAGTTGCTAACGCACCGAGTATGAGGAATGTTGAAACATTGCTTGCAACTAGTTGACTGACTACAAGTAGGAGTTGCTCAAAAATGTCATCACTATGATTTTGTCAGAGATTCCTGAGGATAATGATGAACCGACTTGTTCTTAGTTTAGAGTACAACTCGTCTCTATTTAGGAAGTGATATAGTATCAGCAAAGTGATGTGGATTATGAAAAGTTAAAGGGGTTTGTTGATAATTGTAATAATTCAGATTGAGTTGTGGATTAAAGTTTGAGGTTTAGAGGCATACTGTGGATTCCATCGGTAGCTGAGATTTGAGATGAGATATTGAGAGAATTTGATAGAGCTTTAGCACATAAGACCTACCTGATGCAGAGAGATGGCAGACGTGTGATTGGAATTGTGGTACAGACAGGGCAGAGTTCTCGGTCAGACCGGAGGTCGAAGAGATAGAGGGATCGTCTGGATAGAGGTCGGAGGGATGACAGGCGGGACAGGGCCCGCAAGGATGATCACCAAGGTAGTCAGTTCCAGTATGAAAAAAGACAGTCGGTTCACGCCGTCGCACCAGCACTGACAGATCAGTGTAGGCCACCGCCACAGATGTACCATCAGGGTCGAGATCAGGGGGGACATGACAGGGGTAAGAAAGACCAGGGTCAGGGTCCGAGATCTGGAGATGGACAGACTAGTAGGCAGGATAGTCGCAAATGTCACAAGTATGGTCAGAGGGGACATTTGAGGATAGACTGCATGACACCACCGTCACCATGTCGCACTACAAAAAAACAACAAATTCCATACATCGACAAAATATATCAACAAAAATTAAAAAGAGAAAGAAAAAATGTGAAACTCAAAACTAGCCAAAAAAATTATATATCCACGGAAAGTTGTCATGTATTACAAAAGCTCCAAAATTTGGAAGTATAGACAAAAACCACCAATCCTATCGTTCAACAAGCAAAAAAAAAAAAAAAAAAAAAAGAACACTCACAAAAGGTCCAAAATTTGGAAGTATACACAAATAGGACTTCATCTAATAACTAAAACGCAGCTTTGAAGCATTTCGAATCTCCATCCGAGGGCAACAACCAACCGGTGAGTATGCACTGAAAGAAGTAGGCAAAGGAGAGATTATTGTACTAAGGATGTACATTGGAAGCGAATGAGAAGAATGGTGGATTTGAAGAAACATAGAAATTACTAATAATCATACATAACAAGTCGGCTCAGAACCTAATTTATAATTTCTTTACGATTGAGTTTGCTTTGGTCTTTTGTCAATTATGCACATATGTAGGTAGAGAGAGTACTAGAGGTAATAAGGAACATGAAAGAGGATAATGGTGAAGTGCAAGAATGCTAAAAGGAAAAAACTAAACTCAAATTTGATCCCCAAACTCCCATCAATGCGTAGGAAAATAGCAACATTGACCCCCAAACTCCCATCAATGCAACATTCACGGTTCAAATTTGATCCTAAACTCGAATTTCATCCCATCTAAAAATGTTGTGTGCTCGAAAACAAACCAGCCATGTGTTCCTACTTTAAAAAAAAAAATTCCAAATTTCGACATTCAAGAAATGCGGTGAAGAAAAGAAATAAACCATACAATGAGGAATAAGAAAGCTTCCAAAAATACATGAACATCAAGCAAATGCGATCAAGGACTGAAGTTTTGTTGTTGTTGTGAGTTTGGGGTCAATGTTGCTATTTTCCTACGCATCGGAGATGGCGAACAATGTATCTATAAGATGCACCTATCATGTAAGTTGAGTTGGATTATTTATCAAGCTTTGAAAGGCTTGCAATATGACACATTAGTTATGGGAGAAACATTTGAATCTTTAACGTACAAAAGTAATGACCTTACATATGTTTGAAACAAAATGGGAAGTTGTGCTCTAGACTACTATCAACTTGCGACTCCCCATTGCTTGAGTGATTTCTTCGACGAATATCCTAGAAGAAACGAACGTGTAAGTCGGATGTCTTAATAAAATATGAACAATGAATGTCTTGCATTATTGAAAGAAAGTGATGGACATACGAACGTAAGGAGCGATCTCTGGACAATTGAGCGGTATGTACGAATGAGCGGCATTATACTCCTGCTTCGTTAAGTGCCGCTTCTTCGACTTGCCCATGGGTCGACCAGGATAAGTGAAAATTGAGAAATTGCCAACGAAGTTCGGTGTGGGCCCGAGACCGCCATCGTCGTTACGTGGCACTTTGTCATGCAACGTAAAGACGTGATCTTCGAAGTAGTAAGAACAAAAGGATGTGACCTCTTCGACCAAATAAGCATTACACATGGAGCCCTCAACCTTCGCTTTGTTTCGCACATTGTTCTTCAAATGTTTAAGGTACCTATATGAATGTTATAGGAAATGTTGATATAAAACCTATTGAATGGGAAAATAATATCAAGGGCTCAAGATAGTACCTCTCAAATGGATACATCCATCGAAATTGAACGGACCGGCGACGGGCCTCGTAGGCCAAGTGGATTGGTAGGTGTTCCATAGAGTCAAATAAGCTTGGAGGGAAAAATTTTTCCAACTTGCAAATGATTTTTGGTATTTCAGACTCTAAGACCTCCATATCTTGGATACTGACACATTTCGCGATAGGGACCGGAAAAATAGGCTTAATTCGCTAATTGCAACCCAAACCGGGTTTGGGAGAAGTTCTCTCGAATGCAATTGGTATCAACCGTTGCATGAATATATGACAATCATGGCTCTTCATGCCGAACATTCGCGAGTTTCTTTGGATCTACACATCGACCAAGATTCGATGCGTAACCATCGAGAAAACGCAACTTTTCAACCCACTCGCACAATTTTTGTCTTCTTGATGTATCAAGAGCATAGCACCAAGGACGTAAGTATTTGTCGCCGAATCAATGTGTAGAGAAGGTCGGTGACAATATTCACGAATATCTTGCCTCGATTTTGCATTGTCCTTACTCTTGCCCGACACACATAATAGTGTTGAATATGTTGTCAAAAAATTTTTTCGATGTGCATGACATCTAAGTTGTGGCGGATCAAGTTTGTCTTCCAATACGTGTCCCGAATATGCTTTTCTTCCTCCATCCCGAATTCTTAGCTATCCGCCCATTCACGATTCGACCGATTTCTGTCACCTTCATCAAGCCAAACGATTCAATTTATTTCTTCACCGACCTCATCATTTATGACCCTTTTGCCTCTAATGAAATTTTTTTGTCTTTCCTTAATGGTGATGACTTCTCCAAGAAACGACGATGACGGTCGAACCACGATGTCTTACCACCATTTCGCAATTGAAATGCATTTGTATCCTCCATACAATATGGACAAGCGTACTTACCGTGTGTGCTCCAATATGCTATATGCGGGAAATCACTAAATAAAAGGGCAACTCGCATGACAAAATTTGTCTTGGTGGAAACGTCGTATGTAACCACCCCCATTGTTCCATAAATCTTGCAACTCTTTCACAAGCGGTTGAAGGAACACGTCGATTTTTCGCTTTGGAACGATAACAAGAACATAAACTCGAGATTTCATGCACATCGGTGGAAGGTTGTAAGGAGTCAAAATCACGGGCCACGAAGAGTACGATTTCCCGAAATCCCAAATACTTGAAAACCATCGAGTGCACAATCCTAAACGAACATTAGAACCTCGCAAAGTCTTTATTGACGTCATTAAAATGTCTCCAAGCAATCGAATCATGTTGCATAACATCTTCGATGAATGATCTCCATGCCATCGCATATGTTTTGCGGTTGACTCAGCCAATCGTTGCATAGTACATTCTTTTGCAAGGGCGGTTTTTGTGTTCGACCACGACCTCGTCGATGTGCAACGTATCGTGATTTCCCACAAAATTTACATGACGTCAACTCGAGTCCACTCCCCAATAAATCATACATTGGTCCTCACAAATCTATTTTCTCAACATAGACCTAGACCTCGCATTAGTCTTTTAGTGGCATAAAAATTCTCAACCATTGAGTTGTCATTTGGCAAACAATCCTTCATGAGTTTAATGATTTCATTATACCCTCGTTCGATATATGATGTTCGGACTTGATCGCAAGTAATCTTGCCATTGCGGACAACGTTGTCATGGTTTCAACCAGGCCACAATTGTTCCCTACTTGCATCAATCATGTCATATAGTTGGCGTGCTTGGGGGTTTGGTGATTCTTCCACGGCATTCCAATTGAAACTTGGACCTGCCACGTTGTGTAGCATCTCGCGGTAAGGTGTCGGATCGTATCCTCCCACATCAGCATCATCAATATGGCAATCCATTTCGTGAAAATTTTGCGGCCCTTCATCTCCGTTCTCACCATGTTCGTACCAACTGTGATATCCCCGGACAAATCCATACCTACATAGGTGGTGCTCAACCGTTTCGACGTCAGTGCGGAACAAGTCGACATTTCTTAAAATTGCACGGACATCTAATCTTCCTTTCACTTTGGTATGTAGGACAATGTTGTTTTGCAAATGATATGAATTCTTTAACCTTCGCCGCGAATTCAATTCGAACGTAACCGTTGTCGAGCATGACACCACCGTCACCATGTCGAGAGCCAGAGTAGGCCAAAGAGAAAGTCCATGCAATAGTGCAGCCAGATGGTGGGGGATACAATAACATGTTTTGTTTGTAAGGAAAACGACGAGACAAAGCATTTTCTCTCAAAAAATATTTTTGAGTATCGTAGGTATCCAAACACTTTGTCTTACTTTTGTGTGGGGAATCGTCGAGGGTACGTCACATATTTTTTGTAGACCTTTACATGTTATATTTGATTATGTTAGCACTTTATCATTTATTGTTGGACATATTGTTGGAGAGTTAGGGTTAGTTACACAGACACTAGACACGCACCTTATTCTTAGTACGGTCATTGAGGACAAGATATACCCTAACTGAATATGTAGAGATGTGAAGATAGAGGTTGAGGGACATCAGTTACTGGCAGATCTTCTAGTGTTTCGAGTGTTAGAGTACCTAGAGTTTAACGCTCTTCTCGGGATAGATTGGTTGTCACCCTATCATGCACAGATAGATTGTTATGGTAAGAGGATTGAGTTTCATATGCTTGGGATACCAGAGTTCTCACTAGTTGGATCCACGACTGACTCACCTATCACTAAAGGCCAACTAGCTACAGCGCAGGAGATAGAGGCATTTGCAGTGATAGTTGAGCCGGAGGTTAGGACAGAGGTCAGGACTGAGGACGTTCTAGTAGTTATAGATTTTGTCGACGTATTTTCGAATGATCTACCAAGATTGTCACCGCCACGAGCTATTGAGTTTATCATTGAGCTGATATTAGGGATGCATCTGATTGCCAGTAGACCGTATAGGATGTCACCATCGGAGCAGGAGGAGGTTCGACGACAGCTAGATGAGTTGTTGAATAAGGGTTTTATTCACCCTAATATGTCACCTTGGGGAGCTCCAGTATTGTTTGTGAAGAAGAAGGATGGTTCGATGAGGATGTTCATAGATTATAGGAAGCTGAATCAGGTGACAATTAGGAACCGTTACCCACTTCCTAGGATAGATGATATGTTTGATCAATTGGTAGACGCCAGATTCTTCTCGAAGATTGATCTTCGCTCAGGTTATCATCAGTTGAGGATTCGAGAATAGGATATCCAAGATCGCTTTCAGCACGAGGTACGGGTTATTCAAGTTCACAGTCATGCCGTTTGGACTGACTAATGCCCCAACGATTTTCATGGATTTGATGCACAGGGTCTTGGACCGTATTTGGACATATTTGTCATAATCTTCATCGATGACATCTTGATCTATAGTAGAACTCGTGAAGATTACAAGAGACACCTCAGGGCAGTTTTGACGACACTGAGAGAGCACAGATTGTACGCCAAGTTTAGTAAGTGTGACTTCTGGCTGAGTGCGGTGAGGTTGTTAGGACATGTAATCAGTTATCAGGGTATCTCTGTGGATTCAGAGAAAATTCGGGCTATCATTGATTGGAGAACACCAGAGTCTGTTGCCGATATTCAGAGTTTTCTTGGATTGGCATGATAATACCAGCGATTCGTGCATGACTTTTCCTCAATTGCAGTGCAGATGATGAAACTTACCAAGAAGAATGTTAGATTTAATTGGTTAGAGGAGTGTGAGCATGCTTTCTATGAGCTGAAGAGGAGGTTGATTTCTGCACCAGTATTAACATTGTCAGAGCTGGGCAAGACTTTACAGTTTATACGGATGCTTCGCCCATTGGTCTTGGATGTGTGTTGATGCAGGAGGGTAGACCAGTTGCGTATATTTCCAAACGATTGAGACCTCGTGAAGGGAGTTATCTAGTGCACAACTTAGAGCTTGTAGCAGTCATCTTTGCACTAATGGACTTGAGGCACTATCTCTATGGAGAGAGGTTCATATTGTATACAGATCACCAGCGTTTACAATATATCTTCACTTAGAGGGATCTGATTATGCGCTAGAGGAGATGGCTTGAGCTGCTGAAGGATTACGACTTTGCTATTGAGTATCCCCGAAAAAGCGAACGTTGTAGCAGACGCATTAAGCAGGAGCGGGATTGATAGTCAGACTATTTTACGACATATGACACACGAGCATGGCTTGTTATAGGCGGTAGCAGTTATATGCATGATAAAAGTGTTGACTATGGCTAAGCAGCACAATTGTTGTCATATGAGAGTTTCGACCGTATCGATTGAGCGAGTTGTCGAGTGCTAGAGGCCTAATGGACTTTATGAGCGGTTTAGTGGTCTGGCTCGGGATTCGAAGTGTGCTGATTGGGCAGAGACGACAGATCAGCATTTGAGACACCGAGGGAGATTATGGATACCTGCGGATCAAGAGATATAAGACGAGATTCTAGAGGAAACACACTGGTCTAGCTACACAGTTCATCTTTGTCGTACCAAGATGAACCATGACTTGAGGCAACTATTCTAGTGGCCATGGATGAAGGGTGACGTAGGGGCGTACGTCAGAAGTTGTCACATTTGCAAGCAGGTAAAGGCGAGCACATGAGACTCGGTAGACTATTACAGTTGTTACCTATTCTACAGTGGAAATGGGAGCACATCACCATGGATTTCATAAGTGGACTACCGCAGACATCGAGGCGTCACGATGCAGTTTGGGTTGTGATTAACAGACTGACGAAATCAGCTCATTTCATTCTGGTGTATATGGGATACATATTCCCACAGCTGAGCATATTATTTGAGTAGGAGATTATTAGATTGCATAGGGTGCCTATTTTTATTGTGTCAGATAGAGATTCCAGGTTGACTTCAAGGCTCTGGAAGGCTATGCAAGAGCAGTTTGGCACCAGGTTGCGGTTTAGTACGGTTTATCATCCTCATACCGACGGACATTCAGAGCAACTGATACAGATTTTGGAGGATATGCTCAGGGCTTGTATATTGCAATTTGGGGGTTCGTGGGAGGATTATTTGCCTTTGTATGAGTTTGCATATAATAACAGCTATCAGGCGAGTATTGGTATACCACCATTTGAGGCGCTGTATGGGAGGCCTTGTAGATCACTTGCATGTTGGGCAAAGCCGGAAGATACGGTGACCATTGGACCTGAGATAGTTGTTGATCAAACTGAGAATATCATATAGATCCGTTAGAGATTACGAGCTACACAAGATAGACAAAAAAATACGTGGATCGGTCTGAGCTATAAGGAGGGCGACATGGTATACTTGAAGGTTTCCCCTTATAAGGGTCAGCAGAGGTTTAATATAAAGGGGAAACTAGTGCCGAGATTTATTGGACCATTCAAGATTGCTCTGAGAGAGTGGGCAATGTTGCATATCGCCTAGAGTTATCTATTGAGTTAGCAGGGGTTCATCCGACATTTCACATTTCGATGTTGAGACTAGCTAGGTCAGGGCCGAGACCGATGATTGATTTGGGGCAGATTGAGGTTCAGCCTGACGTGACTTACGAGGAGACGCCGATAGAGATCGTTGACCGCAGAGTTCAGATTCTCAGGAACATGGAGCTCTCTAAGGTCCTAGTTCGTTAGCATCATCATGGGACGAAAAGACTTACTTAGGAGCTCGAATCAACGATGCGAGAAGGATACCATCAGTTATTTTACGGTACGACATTCAATTATGTTAAATTTCAGGACAAAACTTTATCTAGTTGGGAAGAACTGTAACGGCCCGCGGAGTTGACCGTAGAGTTCAGCCTGACGTGACTTACGAGGAGAGGCCGATAGAGATCGTTGACCGAATAGTTTAGATTCTCAGGAACATGGAGCTCTCTAAGGTCCTAGTTCGTTGGCAGCATCATGGGACGGAGGGACTTACTTGGGAGCTCGAGTCAACGATGCGAGAACGATACCATCGGTTATTTTACGGTACGACATTCAATTATGTTAAATTTCGGGATGAAATTTTATTTAGTTGGGAAGAACTGTAACGGCCCATTTCATTAACATCGTTATTCATTTCATAATTTCAGACATGGACACCGGCTCAGATCCACGTGGACGTCGCGGGTAGGCTAGGACACACGTCGACCTAGGTACACTAGTAAATTGTGTGTTATGTTGTTTAATTGTGATGCATTCTATGAATTTACTTGTAAATACATCGCATGTGTGTACGTTGAATAATTATATCATGCGAGGTTGTGTAACGGATAATTTTCTCGAAATGCGTGTCAGCACGGGTATCGAGAGGCGAAGAACGGGTACCATAGAGAATTTCGAAAAACTCACATAAACATGACTAAGTAATTCAATTGAAATAGGTAAGGTAACCATAGGCTAATTAAATTAAAATTTGAGTAATAGGCTATGGCGAGCCTCGAAATACATGTCGAGACGCAGGGCACCTGATAATGGGTGGCCGAGGTTAGTCGGACCATGAGCTGGTTAATGTTGATAAATAAAACACTAACCATATGGTTTATAAGGCTTAATGTAAGGTACATAAATCAAATAAATGATAAGCCCATAGTTTTAACTGAATAATTAGGACCATGAGATGGACATCAAGAGTATCATTGTAAGTAATTCTAGGAGATGAGTGTGTTAATGGAGTCATCGGGTGGTGTGGGATAGCATGTTTATGAACCACAAGATAATCCTCGATATACGTATGCACACTTGATCTTAACCAAATATATATAGGAAGTTAATGTAGTTTTTCATCACACCACTCACTTTTCTCATGCAATCTGAGAAAACCAGAGAAGATGAGAGGATTCAAGCTGGAATTCAATCACTTTGGAGATCAAAACTGAGCATCAAACTAAGGTAATCATCTTCCTCATCTCATACACTCTTCAATGAACCCATTTTTGTGTGTTTTTGGTAAAATCCGAGTTGGAGGGTTAGATCCCTGGTTTTTTATGGAAACTTAGTGAGTTATGGGTTTAATGGTCTTTTTATTGATGATTGATCACTGGTTTTGCATGAATTGGGATTTTTGTTTGGAAAAAACTAATAAATGTTGGGATTTGAGGATTTTGATTTAATTGTTGTTATGAGGTGAGTTTAACTGATGTTTTGGAGTCACTTTGATATGGAGAGGATGTAAAACAACTTAAGGTAGCTAATTGAGAGGGGAATGACAGAATTCTCGACTTGAGAATACTGTCACAGAGGGATTAGCGCACTAACTGGGGTGGTTAGCGCGCTAATCATTCTGGGTTTCCAACTGTTTTTCAAAATGAAGAACAGTACCGCGCTAGACAGATCTCCTAGCGCGCTAGGTAGACCCATTAGCGTGCTAACTTCACCTAGCGTACTAGGTAGACCCATTTGCGTGCTAATGATAGATAAAATATGAATATAAGGGTTGTTTTGCTTATTTTCAACTTAATACAAATCTAAACACTTGCAAACAACCTAAACTTATAAAATTGGACTTCAAGGACTTAGTCGACCATAGCTCGGTGTCGGGGACCTTGTCGGGTCGGATACGGGAGTCCGGGGAGGTTGGAGAGCGGTTTACAATGCTAAATTACTTATTCAAATTGTATCTATTAAGGCTTCTGCTGATTTGTGTTAACTTGTAAAATACAACCCATTAATATGGTTAGGCATTAGAATAAACTACAAATTATTAAACTTAATAAACATTTAAATACTTAAAGAGATTAAGTTAAGGAAATACGAATAATCCACTAACTAATTCGATAAAACACACGTGGACACGAATTTTGAGACAAGAGGAGGACGGGTAGGTGTCGGACACGTGTAATTGGGCCTATCGGGAAAAGAGTACACAGAGACATGTCACCCCGGGGCGGCAGGGCCGCCATACAATGGTATGGGACATTGATTCAAAGTCGGTTTAACATATATAAATAATCAATCCTAAGATGGGATGGGATAAAATAAATTTAACAAAAAAATTTTATGATGATTATTTGCTACCTTATACATGAATATAGCGATAGATATATAGATAAATTGTCTTTCCCTAAAACAAGGAACTTGAGTTCCACGAGAAGGGAATGATAATGAACAACGCAAGGAAATCGAATAGAACTCTTAGTGAAAGTCCACACGCACTTCAAATGATGTCGGCAACAATGAATAAGCTTTGATTGAAAATCACATGGTGTAATATGCCTAGACTTAATAGTAGAGTAGTAAATAAAATACTTAAATAAGAGTCGTGAAACTTGAAAGGACAATAAGACGTCACGCTACAAATGCTAAAGGGAGTAGTGATGTGGTCACACTTCATAGAAGTAATTTTGACACTTTAGATTTTAATTAAACGGTTAAAAGTCTTAACGCCTTGTTTAAAAAATGAAATTACTGATCCTAATAAGGATGCAAAGGAATATTGGTTGCAATCTATAAAAAAATTAAGTTGGTTTGGCTTGGGAAGCTAAAACTTGAAAACTTAATTCGAGATAAAGAGGACACGTGTACTCTTAAAACCTCTAACGCGAGATTAAAGAAGTGAATCATTGGTCTATAAATTCGATTAGAAGGTTAATATTATGGATCGAATTTTGTTGTTTCAAGTAATCTATTTTCTCGAAAAAATGATTCTTTTAACTGTGTTAGACCATGATTTTGTATTATTTTGAGTTGGGGTTTATCACACTTTAATGAGAGTTTTCAAGGAGTCCTTACAAATTTTTGGAAACACGAACAAGTATAGAAGGAAACTGTTTATTTTACTTAGTGTTCAAAAGATAAAGTGAGTATACTTATACGCATTGCAAGGGTTTGACATCGTAATTTTGATCCTTACGTAAAGAGTCTTACGAAATTTGAAAGTTTTGACTTGATGAAAATGTAAAGTATCATTTGAATCCTAGTTATCATGGTGTGGTTGGAATACAAATTATCTTGTGTATTTGTTTTACTTTTAAATTACATCGATTAAATCAATTCAAAAAAGATTTTACAAATTGCTTGAAAATGCGAGGAAGATTTCGATGCCTTTCATGAAACTAAGCGTAACTCGGCTTGAAAAATGGTTTTGAAAAAAATTCAATACTTTGAAAAGGGTTTTGTTCCATGTTTGATTCTCAATTTATTAAATCACAACATTCAAGTTTTGATCGAGATTGTAAAAAAGGAAGTTAAATCTAAATCAGTCATTGATAGGATGAAGTATCGAAAATAAGGACCCCAAACTTGGAGTTAACATCGAGACATGAATACATAATGTACGAGATAGCGAATAAGAAATTAAAGAATACCTCGAAAACAACTCAATGAGAAAATTCGGTGAATACAAAATATCATACTAGTATACTCGAAAATGGGCGAGTTACTAAAATTGAGGATACCTAGTTAAAAGTATATTCTTGGTATGATTGTCAGGTGTTGGACACGTGAACTGATAACTATTAGGTCAAGTAGAACCTAACTCAACAAAAAAGGGATGGTTAAATGGAAAGTAACGTCGAGGAATGATTAATATAATTAGTACCACTTAACCTAAGCCAATGATAACGAAATCCTTAAAATTGGAGATCCTAAGATAGGATCAATTTGTGGAAAGATAAGTGGGTAATAGGTGATATGAACGATTTCAAAATCCAAGTGAGACAGTGAACACTACGATAGCTCTTAGTAGCCTCTAAGACTTGCAAAAGGGAGTCACATGCTCGGAAGCCTAAATCTTAATCATATTGACGATATCAAGAGAAATTATAAAAATTAACTTGAAATTTCTTAATAAAAGTGAGCGTTACTTTCAAAAGTGAAATGTTAAAATCAAAATAAAGCTTGAATCTCAGTGAGAGAAAATTTTAAACAAGCTATGAGAGTTAAGAGTAAGCTCAGGAAGGTGACGAAAGGCGCTTGTAAACCAAATATGGATTGGACTATATTAAAAGAATTTAAAATTGTCACTCCAGGTCATGAGAGTTGACTCGAAATACAAAAATATATCTTTGTAGCTGCTATAGATAAGTCGTAAGAACACAATAAGTCATTCATGATTATATATAATCGAGATAGTGATATAGATGGTGTACTAGTGTTCATCCTATAACCGATAGCTATCTTTGTTCCTACTTCCAATTGGCAGTATGGATTTGTTTCCGATAGGTAGAAATTATTTCGACACAGAAAGGCACCAAATCATATATCTATATGTTTCGCTTTACTTGATGTTTGCACGACTTGAGTGCTCGTTGCGATTTCTGTGGAAAGTACAAAGAAGATACCCAGAAAACATATAACTACGGATTTGCAACAATTAAACAATGAGTGGAAATAAATGCTTTGGACACACCGGGTAACGGGTGTACCTTACATTACTTTCAAGGACGAAAGTTCTTAAAATTGGGGATATTGTGACAAATTGAATCCTACCTAACCCGACTCAAGGGCAGTTGGGTAATTTAATAGTTTTATTTGTGATTAGCATGTTAATGTATATACTATCTGATACCGCAACTTGGCGTGACTTAATTTAAACTAAGTGTGCGCACGACTACAAGACTTTAAACCATTAATTTATTTAAATTGGCTAAGCGAGGACAAGGCTAGGGTTTGTGCAGAGTGCATATTAAGTTTGGAGTGTTACAAGTGTCTGGGACAAAGGGGACCCAAATAAATTGGGTCCTAACATAAATTTCTCACTTAATCAAATAAAAAGGGGATAAAAACCTTAATTTCTCAGGGGTGTATTCAATTGAGATTTTAACGAACTTTTGGTTACTTTTAATTACTAAAAAAGTTTAGGTGTATTCAATTAAAACTTTTAGAGAGTTTATAAAAGTAAGGTGTATTCAATGTGAACTTTTATAGACTTTTTAAAAGTCTATAAAAGTTTTGAGGTATTCAATTTAAACTTTTAGAGAGTTTATAAAAGTATGGCGTATTTAATTTTTTGGTGACTTTTGTGGTTTGGTTACAAATCTCGACTTTTATAGACTTTTTGTATAAAAATACACATAAGGAAATCTTCAACTTCTCCTCACCACAACCCATAAACTTTTAGAGACTTTTAATTTTTGTTGGCTCATTTATTCAATAAGGACTTCATTGTTCACAAGGTATTTTCTTATTAATTATTTTTATCAACTTCTCTAACCACTCCACAACTAATGAATTTCATTGCTCACTCATTATACTCTAATGTCTATGTTGATGAAAATGAAAATGATGTCGTTATTAACAAGATCTCATTCTTGTGTCATTGTACATTTTTTATAACATTTTTTTACGAAGAAGTTTCGTTTATTAAGTGTATAATTATAATCTCAAAAAGTGTAATATTATTATTTTTAGAGAAGATAATCGTATTTTTTTTTCAAATGCAAGAAGTGCTTTTTAAGAAATTTAAACTATCATTCTTAAGGAAAAAATATAAGTTTTTTTTATGTAAGTAAAAAAAAAGTGCAAAATTTTTACACAATGATCTTATTTGATTCTTTTTTTGCCACTAAAAGATGATTCATTTACCTATTTATTTACTTATTTGTTATGTTGCTATCTTGATAGTAATTCATTAATATGTATATATGATTTTTCTATTAAAATACAAAATACTTTTTAAAAATCACTAATAGTTCTTAAGAAAAAGAAATATAAGTATTCATCTATTTTTTATAATAAAGTGCAAAATATTGTTTCAATATAAAAATCACAAAAATTTACTAGTATCAATCAAAATCATGTTTAAAAAGTTCACAAAATTCACTAAAAATCTTAAATGTTAATAAAAATCACCAAAATGAAGTTTACATAAAAGTTTATCAAAGTCATTAAAAGTCTACGAAAATCTACAAACTTCATAAAAGTCATCAACTTATAAAAGTAACCAAAAATCTATTAAAATCTCAATTGAATACACTCATGTCTATGTTACAACACAAAAAACCTAGCTATAACACAACACACACACACATAGAGAGAGAAACGGCAAAGACACGAGCGAGAGAGATCTTGCGAGGTAAAGAGAAGTCTGGCAAGCACAAAGTGTTGGCGGCCGATGAGAGCTCTAGCGAGATAGCAGCCGCGGCAGCGGGACAGCGGGCACGGCGGCACAAAGGCTCGCTGACAGCAGCTCCAGCAAGACTGAAATTCGGCTAGGCGTACGGCAGTAGCGCAAGGACTGCGCAGATAAGGGATACTCGAACCAGCAGTGTCGATAGTGTCGAGTTCGCAGACCGAGCAACGGTGGCGAGGGTGGCCGGAGCTCCAGCGCGAACAGTTAGACGGCGGCGCAGCGGCGCAGTAGCGCGGGTCAGCAGCAACACCAGTGGTGGCGTCAACGCTGATAAGGTGTTGATTGTTGATGGCGATTACTCGCGAAAAGAAGATAAGAGAACGTACTGGAGATTCAAACAAAGGTTTTGATTTAAAGATAACCAAACATGGGTTCTAATATGGGGATCTTGTCTTAAATTGCTAAGAGTGAGTAGATCTCGACTAGGCTTGGGTTCTTCGAAGGCATTTAGAGTCGAAGACTCAATTGAAGGCTATGATGGGACTCTAACCCTCTCATTCCTTCTCTTAAACATATTTTAAGTTGTTGATTAATGAAACAAACTCTACTTTCATGAGTTATTACTTTGATGAATGAATCAAGTTATTGATATCAAATTTGGGTTTATCGATGAGTCGATATAAATCGTTATGATTTGGTTGCAATCCATGAAAGGGACTTTTCAATGATTATCGATGTTCTTTTATCTACCTTTCAAAGGGTTTTTATATTTTTCAACTCACATTTCAATGGATCGTATCAATGAATTTATTTTTGTTAAGGTTTGACGTCATCCGAGGAAGAGTTTTCATATCTTATCGATGATTGAAGTTTATTATTAATGATTTTCATGTGGTAATTGTAACCTTCAAATGGAGGCATTTTGGTGTAACTCGTATCGAGTTGTGAACTATTTAAAATAGTGGACTTAATCTCTATTGGTAATAATCGATTCAGATTTGGTTTGAGCTAAGTGAAGAAATGAATGGGATTTAATTCATTTTCTCAAGAATGAGCTTATTGTATTAAGTTTTTAGATTTTTGAGTAAAGGTTATGATCCGGAGTTTTTAAGTCGAACTCAACTCTTCCGTGATGATTTATATCTTTCGAGTTATAATTGGTTGATCACATTCAATTTATGTTAGAGAGTCAAGTTTTATCGGATCTTCATTATTTTGCTTCAACGTATTCTCGTTTTACTCAAATTATTGATTTTGATTTTAAAGTCGAGAATGACTTAAACAACTTAATTGGGATTAAGGGTCCTCAATGGTCTAAGTTACTCTAAACAAGTTATGAACGAGTCTAGACAATGTGTTGTACTTGTACGTTTATAGATATGCAAAGTAATTATTGTTTTGAATTGTTTAGATTCATGTGGTGGTTCATATCGAGCCTTGAGCGCGCAGGGATCGAGATTAGGATTCGCGGCGAGTCCAAGTAAGTGGGGAGCTTCACTCATGCATTAAATGTGACTTGAATATTAGATAAATAGAAATATCACGTTCATATCGAAAGACTTGGAATTGGGTTGCATTTAGTCAATGGTATGAATATATTTATCTATGGAATGTATGTGATATGAACATTTGTGTTATTCGATCAGAAGCGGTGATGTGGAAGTAGCTCATCAAAAGAGAGTGGTCCGCGCCACGAGAAGCGGTGGTATGGCAGTATGCCCATCAAAAGAGAGTGGTCCGCGCCACGAGTTGCAGTTGTGTGGTTATGATCCCACCAAAAAGAGAGTGGTTTGCACCACGAAATATCAAGTTCACAAGTGGTCACGATCGGTGATGGCTTGGAAACACTTACTGTTGGTTTCATGGAACTAGATGGAGGTCACAATGACCATTATGACCACTACAAGAAAAATGATATTTAGAAACGGAATTAGCAACGGAATTAAGTTCCGTTGCTAAGAAAAAGTGGTTAGAGACGGAATTGAGACGGACTAATTCAGAGACGGAATAGAGAGAGATCAGAGACGTAAATAGAGACGGAATTAAATTCCGTATCTAAATAATGGCGCCAACATTCCCACCAAAATTTTCTTTTTTTTACAACCGTCCATTACGTCTCGAGATTCGTGCGTGCTTCGATCTAGATACCCCAAAAATGGGGACCAACCACAAAACTCTCTCTCTCCCTAAAATCTCTCTCCGCTCTCTCTCTCTCTCAACAAACCTCTCTCCCTCACCGCTCTCTCTCTGTCAACGAAATCTCACCGTCACCGCTCTCACCGCTCTCTCTCACCGTCACCGCTCTCTCTCTCTCTCTCTCACCGTCACCGCTCTCTCTCTCTCTCTCACCGTCACCGCTCTCTCTCTCTCTCTCACCGTCGTCGCTCTCTCTCTCTCTATCGTAGCTCTCGATCTCACTCTCTCTCTCTCTCTCTCTCACCGCTCTCTCTCTCTCTCTCTCTCTCTCTCACCGAAATCTCACCGCTCTCTCTCACCGGATCTCACTCACCGTCAACTCTCTATCTCTCTCACCGAAATCTCTCTCCCAAACCCTAAATCTTTGTCGTCGCCGCGATTGAGGCTGCAACGAGGCCGTCGGGTCTGCCGTCGCCGTCTGCCGGAGATTGGAGCCTCGGAAGCCCTAAGCCGTCGCCGCATTTCGCCGCACCATAAGCCGTTCTGCATTGTCGTTCGCATTGTACCTCGCCATCTCCGAAGCGAGAACCATTTAATTTTGGTATTACTCATCTGTCATATTTTTGTTTAGGTTTTGATTGTTTTCCTGTTTTCTTGGTTGTGAACTTATGTTATTGAAAGTATGAATTCTTTTGAAGAAATGATTGATTTTGCATGCATTTATGTTCTATAACTTGTGCTAATTTGATTTGTTCGAAGAGCTGATTTTTTATTAAAATGTATTTGTTAGAAGTTTAGTTTGAAAATGCTTAATTTGTCATGGTTTATTTGATGGGTTTTGATTCTTTTTTATTTACATTTTATCCTTGTGGCCTGGCTTTGAAATTGACATTGTTTTGGTGGCATTGAATTGTTTTGGGGCTTCGTTGTTTCTTTTGTGCAAAATTGATCTGGTGATAAGGGTACATAATTTTGTGGGTCTCGATCCTTTGCTTTTCTTTTTCATTTGAATCCAAATACAATCTGATCATTTTTTCCCTTAAATTTCATCCTAATACAGTTTTATAGACTATAGTTTCACTGATTAGGAGGTTTATATCATCAAAGATATTGCCTTCTAAGCAAGTTTTGTATCTTCATTTACTTGCGCGATTTTCTCGGATTTGATCTTTGTTGTGATCGTTGTTATATATATATTTTATATGTCATGGGTCTGATCGAAATATTTGGTATTGGCATCAATGATGGATTGGAGATGGAAGAGCTGGCAAGTTTTTTAGGATTGTAGAGTGTTGAAGGGAATAAAGGAGCACCGACGATTAGAAGGAATAAATTGATGGATTTAATGATCTGTAAACATTTTAGGTTTTTTAGGATTGTAGAGTGTTGAGAGTTGTTTGCCTTATCCCAGCTACATTTGTGGTTACATGAATCCCCTTCCTCTATTATGCTTTATCGACTAGTGTTGACTGTTATATGCTTTTCTTGTGATATTAACTATTAAGCGCATGAGAGAAAATGTATTGTATCTGTTACTTTTTTTGTGTCAAAAGTGTTTATCTTAGACTTAAGCTCGACTAGGATTTGTTTATTTTCTTTTCTAATATGATTTCTGTAGCCAAACTTGGTGTGCTATACCAAGGACCAACTCACTGTGGAGGGATATGTTTCAGTGGACAGCCCATTGCTTCCAAGGGTTAGATTTGTGTCCATAAAAATTAGTAGAAACTTTGCTTGATAGAAAACTTACTATAGGTTTTAGGTTTTCTATTGTTTTGTATAGTTTTTTGGATAAGTATTGTTTTGTATAGTTAAGTCTCTGTGTCTGATACATGGTTGCAAAACAATTTATGCAATATTCCCATGATTTAGTTACAACAATTTTTAGGAAACAAGGTTATTCATTTTTCAAATTCGGGTAATGCTAGATAGTGGAAGCTCAAATATGAAATAACTCTTTTGAGATCTCTCGTAACTTAAAATGCATCTTAAATATTCAGCTTTTTCATAACATTAGAAAATCGAAAACATGATTTAATTTTTACCTAGTTTGTGCTCGCTTTTAGACCAGATCTTTAGTTTTTAACGCATATAATCCAATGTTGGGTTTGGTATATGTGGGTTTGATATATGCTAATGCAATTGTGCCAAAGGATGTTAACCTCTTAAAACAGTGTCTCAATAGCACTTGTTTAGTAGATGTCATTTTATTGAGGAGTGATTGTGTGAACAGGAAGCTATGATCCTTAGAAAACTATTTCAAATGTCAATTATGCACGATCATTTGCCTTTTCTCGTCATGAGGCTCATTGTCTCCATTTTCTTTGTCATCAATGATTTAGTAGTCAAATTCAACTTTTATCATCATAAATGCCTATCTTTCTCATAGTTGTGTATGGGCTGTTTGTCAACGCATCTTTAAATCATGTTGGTCATTCTCATTTTCTCTAAGTGTATTTATTTTGTTGGGTATTGAAATTTATCTTTTTATAATACAATTAAACTATCTCTTATGAGAAGAAGATTGCTATAGCCGCTTTGCCTTTATTCATTTATTTT
This sequence comes from Stephania cephalantha, assembly GCA_039657325.1. Lineage (NCBI taxonomy): Eukaryota > Viridiplantae > Streptophyta > Magnoliopsida > Ranunculales > Menispermaceae > Stephania > Stephania cephalantha. Next base: position 5,781,634 of record CM077573.1, on the reverse strand, counting down.
TTTATAGAAGTCAAGGACGTAATTCACCCAATTGGTTGTTCACGCGCTTTAACACACGTTATATTTTCCATGCTTTTTATCGTGAAAACACATTGAGTTTATATTTTCCATGCTTGACATTGTCGTGATTCAAGTATGCATTGATGCGTGCTTTAAGGGTATCTGACATGCACAGGTGACATATGAATGCATCGTCTGTTGTAAAATTTTATTAGGAACCCTGAATTTTGTATAACATTGAACAACTTTCCTACAAACAAAATTTGTGTTGAAAGTGAAGTTTGCAATCTTGACATCTTTCGGATACTTAGTGAAGTTTGAAGAATAGTGTCGCAAATGGTTTGAGTGAAATATCATTTGTTTGCTTGTCTTCTACATGAATTGAAGTTTGCAATCTTGACATCTCTATTATTCCCTTACTTTCACTTTTTCACATGGTTTGGGTCCGACATGATATATGTCCCTTACTATAGTTTCTTGATGTTCTATGCAAGTTTGTGAATTTACCGGTCACTTAGTCTGGTCGCCAACCATACTTGTAAGGTTTAATTTATTTCTCCTTTTGGAGCTTAGCTTTGCATGGTCTATTGGTTATGTTTTAGTATGATTTAGTTTGATGTTTCAACAATATTTTGTTAACAATATAATAGTAGCATTAAATTTGTTTTCTTAAGTAGGGGTACATTAAGCACAAGGAAAAAGAAATAAAGATTTAAGGAATGCCCCAAAGGATGTGTACTATAAGGTGGCGGGTGAGTGCCCCAAAAGATGTGTCACAGTCTCAGGTCGTTATGGAGAAAGAATAGAAGATACGTAGATCCTGATGCTAGCACATCCCAGGTGCTAGCACAACGAGGGATGGGCAATTTTATGATACTTAGGTATTTTTATAGTTGTTGTAGAACAATGAGAATTGTAGTTTTTTTATGGATACTTAGGTATCTTAAACATTTATTATACTTGACTACGTTTCGTGAATATATAAATCTTTTTTAATATCGAATTTTATGTTTTTTCTCATTTGAATCTTTGTTGTTGATATATATTATTGATTTGTGTATGTATGTCAAATTCTGCTTTTTTGGGGGATGTTAGCACCCCCAATGAGTTGTTGGAGGGGGTGCAGGCGATGGAGCAGGTCCTATGGTTGTATTTTCAGGGTTAGATGTTATGGAGAACCAATTGGATTGAGCTTAGTTTTGAAAACTAAACAAAGCGGAATTGAGACGGATTAGCAACGGAATTCAGAGATTCCGTTGCTATTCCGTCTCTAATTTCCGAGGAAATAGAAATTATTGCATTCCGTCAATTCCATCTCTGATCCGTTGCTAATCAGAGACGGATCAGAGACGAAATCCAATAATTCCGTCTCTGATCTGTTGCTAATCAGAGACGGATCAGAGACGGAATGCAATTACAATTGTACCCTTTAGAAGAATTTCCATTTCTGTTTCGTCTCTGTTCCGTTTCTAAATTCGTCTCTAATCCGTCTCTAATCAGCAACGGAAACACATTTTCGTTGTTGATTGAATCAGCGACGACGATTTTAGAAACGGAATAGATTCCGTCTTTGTTCCGTTGCAGAATTGAATTAGAGACGGAATTTATTCTAATCAGAGACGGAAATTTCTGTTTCTGATCTGCTGTTTTTTTGTAGTGGACCACCATTGGTTCACATCACCTCGAGGATGAGTGTTTCGGTCACCGGATTCATACTACTAGCTAGAATGCATTGAATGAAACAACGACTTATATTATTACTATGTCTTATGGTAAATCTCTCATTGGACCCCTTTGCATGAATAAATTGAATGTATTTATGAATTGTGAATTCTCTTTCATGATGTGGTTTTGAAAAATGCTCACTTTCTTGTTTATTGAATTATGAACCTTACCTTTATGTTTTACTTGACTTGGAACTTGTTTATATCCCCTTTACGAACAAGAACCATGTCTCCATTACTCTTCATTAAATGATTTACAATTCGGTTTACTAATTCATGCGTAGAATCGTTTTACTTTATAGGTAATACTTGCATGTTTAGTGTTTGAGCGAGTCTTCTCTCTTATTTTGCTTCGTTAGTTCTTAAGCTCACCCCACTTACATCTCAGGTATCTACGTCAGCGCTAGATCGAGAAAAGAGAGAGGCGATAGCTTGAAGTCTTCTCTCTTAATGTGAGCCTTATATTGTATTATTTATATCTTCATTTTTGAAACTATTAAACTTGGGTTATATTTTAAATAGTTCTTTTGGGTAGTTTGAACGCTCTCCCTTGTAGTTGAGTTATTTGGGAGTCTTAGGTTGACCTTACATGGTTGTACAATATGAAAGCTCATTTATAGTTCTTTGGTAGACATATGGATTTGTTCTATATTTATTCCACATTTTTATTTCCATATTGTCTTTATGATTATTCCGCAAGTTGTTTAGGCTAGCCAAACAGCTTGCTTGGGCTCGATTCGATTGTTGGGCTTGGGAGGCAATCTAAGCCGGGGGACTCGACCCTAGGTCGGGGGAGTCGTCACAATGGCGTTACAGGGGGTCAGGCTACAATTAAAAATAAAATAAAATGAGAAATTTGTTAGAAAATGGAAAAAATTCTAGAAAATGAGAAAAAAATCAAAAAAATTATATTTTTAGCCCAATAAATTGAAATTATGGATTTTTATGAAAAATGAGGATTTTGAGATTTTCTCGAGGACTTATATCAGGTTTTTTCTCGCAATACATGTTATGATACTTGAAAATGTCCAAAATTGTGAAAATTATTTTAAAGCCTAGTCTATGTTAATTTTCAATTCCAAACCACAATTTGGAGTCAAAATTGGGATTCGGACATCCGAGGATAAGATATTGAATGATTTTAGGGTTTTCGGGTTGAGGTAAGACCGATAAATATATAATAAATTGAAAAAAAAATTATATTTAAGCTTAGACAACATAATTTTCAATGCTGAACAATAATTTTAAGTCAAAAATAAAATTCGGATATCTAAGAATTTATTTTAAAAGCATTTTAGGGTTTCGGGATGCGATTGAGTTAATTAAACTGCAACTAATTGGAAAAATTGTAAAATTATTGCAGAGTCTTATTGGGCTTATAAATTAATTGTAGGACCGCAATTGGAAGCCTGTATGGACTAACTTATCAACTCGGAGCGTAAATGAATTTCGATATCGCGTTTGTAAGGTTAAGTAAATCTCATAGTAACATTTACATTATATGATTATAAATTTCGTATAAATTGCATTGATCCTTGATATTGCATTTTTTGTTGTACATGCATAGACGAGTGGAGAGGATAAGGTCGATTGGAGTCTCCTTAAAGTGTCTACCTAATTGTGTGTATATGGTAGAACTATATAGTGTCTAACTGATTGTGTATACAGGGTAGAACTATATAGTATCTGCACGACTGTATGTACATGGTAGAATTATATTATGCTTGAGGGACTAGAGTCACTGATACTTTGTATTATGTGGTTATCATAAGATCACGTTGAACCAGATCATACTTTAATAGTCTCAAGGAACGAGACTAGTTTGTTTATTCTCTCTAGGCATGAGACCTTATTACTGTTTACTTACTACTTCCGAAAAACGTTATTCGATAGTGGTCGAATAACATAAATGGGATAGATTCACGGTTGTATTTAAACTCCTTGGATTATATTGTTCGTTTAATCTTTTGGGTTATTAAGCATTTGATTATTACAGATATATTGGATAGTGTGGGATTTACTGATCTGATATTATCGAATTTTTATAATTGAATAATGACAGGTTCTAGTGGCGACAAGGAAAATGAAAAGCTTTCTGACTGTTTGTGAATTGCGTAGTTCTTTTCTCTCTATGTATGTATTGTTTTTGAATATATTATATTGTATAAATGGGTTTTTGGGTTCAAGTGTAGTTAGGATCTTTTTTGGAATGGCTGAAATGATTTTGGGACGAATCGAGATATTTTTTAAGTTAAGGAAATGTCAGTTTAAAGTTTTTAATACTTCAGATCAAGTTAGAATAAATATATAGTTTTGTTAATGCAAATATATTGTTATGGGTGGATTATGAGTCCTTTGGCATTTTCCACCAAACTGAGCAAGTTTTGTTGAAGAATTTTGAAGGTTGGGTATTCCGGTGTAGGCTTAGAAATGGAGAAGGTATTGTCAAAAAAATTTCACAAAATTTTAAGGATTATTTAATTCATTTATACGAACGTTGAGGTTTAAGATTCACTTTAGAATCCCATGTGGTTAATAAAGTTTTTATAATTGATGATAACAAGATCTTAATCTTAATTGTTTATTGATGGAGAGGTTAAGGCTGCTAGATTTTCAAGGGATTAATGTAATCTAAGCCAGTCATATGCCCTAATTAGGTTGGGTCTGACAGCCAACCAAGTCGACGGTACTCTCAACTTATGGAATCTAATGCGATTGAATGCTAGATGTAAACCCAATCTTAGCCACACCCTTGGAAGGTCCACATGTTTGGTATATTTTAGCAACAACTGACATTTGCTTTTTTCGAGAACGCGCAAACTCCTCATAATCGGTCACATATTCAAAAGCACTAAAAAGCCTTGTCGTAGATGTATCGTCTTCCTCAGGTTTCCTCTTGAGTGTTTTTTTTTTACTTCCTTTTTTGGTCTTTAAACTAGACTTCTCAGATACCTTAGGAATGTTGATGTTCGATCTCCCTTTTGTTTTTACATTTGCAGGTGGTGGAATCATCGATGTCGAGAAATGATTACTAATCTCTCTTAGCTATTGAATGATCCTCATACGAGCGTCCTCATCAACGCAATTTCCAAATTTATCAATGAATCTCTGGATCTCGTCATTGAAGTTATAGTCAGACCGACCGATAGATTGCTAAGGCATCAAACTTAATTTATGTCAATAAGTTTGAATGTCTTCAAGTGGTATAGGTGAATCGACCAAAACATGTACATTAAGCTCATGTGTACAAGGAAGACCATGTGTACAGCGTATCTCACATCCGCAAAGAAAATTAGTCGGTCCCGACATCCTCTGCACGCTAAACCTCCTCACGAATCAACTTAAGTGTTGATTGGAAGACACAACCTCGCAATTGGCGATACAAAACGTTCAATAAACTTCTGCTGCACCACATTCAAACTCCGCTCAAACAACGCCCTTATCTTGTTGTGTTGGTTTTCTATCATGCCATCAATGACGCCTATAGCGCTTTAAAGTTTGCTTGACAATGGCCAACATGTTTCTTGAAAGTGGAATGCACTGACTCATTTCTTTGCATTGTGGTCTCTCCCAAGTGCATAATCTGATTTTCCCAAGCGCATACAAATCTTTCCTTGAACTCCCTAACCCAAGTGTTTTGCAAGTACTCGACCAACCCTTTCATCGTTCAACCTACGGTCAAAAGATGCCTCAGACTTCGCATACATCAATGTCGTCCACTTATCATTAAAGAGAGTGAAATCTTCATTTCTTCCAAACATTTTTTGGTGTTGGTCAAGATGTTTCTATTTATATGCCACATGCAAAGTAGGTGGGACGAATGGGGGAAATACTTGTTGGATTGCATTGATAAGTCTCAAGTCTCTATTAGTGACAAAAACACTCAGATAAACCAACCCTCCAATATATGCTTCAAAATCTCCAAAGGCCATACATAGTTGTCTTTAGTCTCCGACGACATGAAAGCAAACCTAAATGAGAAAGTCAACTTAGTCGAAGTCACCCCAATAACCTCCAACAGTGGCATGTGTTACCTATTGGTCTTGTATGTGCAGTCCATGATGAGCACCAAAGGGAAACACTGCACCAAATTGATGGAGTCAAGATGCGCCCAGAATAAGTCGGTCACGACATTTGTATCATTATCATTCTTATACCACGACAAGTAGTTATTTTTGTCCAATAAGTATAAAAATTGTTGCATTAATGTTTTTCAATCGGTTTCTCTGTTTCATTGTCTTTGTCATGCATTGTATATCATTTAAAATGTGGAAGCATTGTTTCTATCCCTTTGCCTCAATGTGTTGAGGATCAGTCGTGGCATCATATTCCCCTTAGTCATCTGCCGCACTACAACTTTCTCATCCGAATTCAATCGTCCGACATATGAATGTCCATCCAAGTACTTCGCAGTCTCATAGTTGTGCCGCCTACGTAGCGCATTTAAATACCATCAAGATTTCGACTCTTCCTTAATGTAAATAAGAAAAGGACACTCGCATTTCTTTGTGCCACTGTGAGTCTTTGTCTTATCCTCCTATTCCTCTCATATCTTCGACTTTGGTGGTTTTTGTCAACTTTCGCCTCTTTGGATACCCCTATTCTTTGGGAAATACCCTTATATGTACCAAACCTCTTACAAACAAGTTTCACCCTATCCCTATGGCCAATCCTTCAGCATTGAACTTCTTTGTAACCAACATAAATTTCTTTTTTCCGTCCCAACTGTTGAACCTAATCAACGGCCTCATTCCTAGACTCGAATGATTCTTTGCGACTAAAAACGCTGGTGCAGTCTTCAAATTGAGACGTGGATGGCTTTTTGTGCTACAAGTTATGTGTATCATAAGAATTGATAATGAAAAAATTGAAAAATAGTTAAAACAGACTATCTTGGTCCTACATGTTCGAGTAACAGAATGCAGCCTCGGCTGCACATGTATGAGACCATTCTTCAAGTCTTGATACCTAATGACCGTGAATAGTACCATATAGTACATAGATGGTTTCGGTTGCTTTAATCCGAAACTTATGCAAAGTGTTGGCCATATACAATTGAGACCATATGTAGTGTGACAGTCCATTTCTCCAAATGGGGTACTGCCCGGCCTAATTCCGTTATTAAGCCTTAATCCCTGCTACGTAGGACTTAACAACATATTAGTCACCCTTTTGTCTCATTTACCTCGTTATACGTGTTCAAGATAATTGTTATTCATTTTATCCTTATTCGTGATTGCGTAGTTAATTAAAACTTTATATCAATTTAGTACTATCAGCAGAAGACTTAATAAAATTTGCGGAATCATTATAAAAACACCTACTGTGGAAATCACGTAAACAGACGATTATATGATCTTAAACAAAGTAGTACATGTATCAGTTAGGAATCTATTTTCTCAACCTATTATACAACCCAAAATTATACCAAAAAGACGTAGGTAATAAATACACAAATTGATCACCTATAAAAGTAGCAAAACTACATGTCGAGGGTTTAGAGGTAGTCGTCGATCTTCTCCTTCCTTGGTCTGCTACTCGATAGATCCGCACCTACTGTCATAAAAAGGACGGTGAGTATAATAATGAAGAAAGTAGATCCTGGAGACTATTCATCCACATTTCCAATATAATAGAAGATATCTAAAAGCATATAAATAGTGAATAAATGTTGAAACATGAATATGCTAGAAGATACTATAATTAAAACAAATGAAACTCTGGTACAAGTAAGCATGACTGAGGATACTCTGGCGACAAGGCAGTCTCTACCACTGCCTCAAAATTGACGAGATCTTTATTGGTCGGGAGTCAGATTCCTAGTCAATCGCCTCAAAAGGAGAGGATATTTATGTCGAGGCAAGCCTCACGATAAATCACTGTTGAATCATCGACTCGCATAGAAGAATCTCATGAGTAGTCTAAGGTATGACCAACACAGCAGCAACAAAATCGGATTGTCATTTACGAGAGTGTTGGATAGTGGTCATATTGTCCCGTCGACCATACACTGACACATGCGGGAGTGGAGTAGTCAAATACGCTCGAATTGTCGTAATTTAGCAATGTAAATGAATTTAGAATAAATAAATGCGAAGTATTTTTCTAGTGGGGTTTACTTACATCAAACAGTCGTGAATAACTCCAAAATCGTCTCACTCATGCCTCGATCTGTGTACTCAACTCGACTTTACACTTCTAAGTCCTTGATGTCCCAATAGATCATTTTAAAAATCTAAAGTTATAGTAATTGATTTTATATTATGACAACAAAAATTAGAATTTTATTTTAATTATTAGTTGTGGCACTTTTTTTTCGGGTTACACCCGGGTGCTAAACGCCCGAAAAGTCCTGGAAACCCAATCTCTTATAACGTTTTCCACCCCATTATTTTTTTCTCGTTTTTTCAAATTTTTCTGTAATTTATTTTTATATTTTCTATAATTTATTTCATTTTTTGTATTTAATTAAATTTTCATCATTTAATAGGGTTTAGGCCCACCTGAACCAGGTCGGTACGCTTGGGCCCAGTTCGGCTCAATTAAGTCAAGTATGGGCTGGCCCGGCCCAGGCTCTCACATACGCACGCAGTGTGCGTGCGAGCCTCCCTTGATCAATTTAGGGGGAGGCAGTTAGTCTCCGCCCTTAGATCTCTTCCTTTTTTTTTATTTTTTTTTTCTTCAACAATTACAACAACAACATCAACATGAAAACACCTATAACAACAACAACAAATTAACTACAACTTGAATCAAAATCAAGAGATTTTCATGAAATTTTTGGGGAAACTCAATAACACAATTTGTTTTTAAAAAACCAGTTTTGAAAACTTTGATTCAGTTACATTTAGTGGTTCATATTCATAAGTTTAAGCTCAAAAACAGAGGAAAATCATTGTAATTTCGTTTGAGCATCAAAACCTCAAAATAGCTAGCATGCATGATCCAAAACCTAAGATTTATGAGGAAGAATGAGAGGGTTTGATTACCTTAAGCTTGAAATCTTGAAAAAGCTTGTAGAGTTGCTCCTAATTGCCTCAAATCCCCAACTGAATTCACAGAATTCAGCCCTTTTTTATTCTCTCTCAAGAATGAACACTCCAACATGCATAAAATGGGAAGAAAAAGCTAAGTCCTCATCAAGTTCTAAAACACATATCTCTAGGTTCTTCTATTGGTTCTAATTAAGTCCATTTAACCATTATGTCACCTTTGTGCATTACAAGGGTCCTATTATTCCATTTAACTTAGGTATTTTTTCCATGACTTAGCCTAATTTGACTACCATAGGCACATTCATGAGTCTCATTAGCTTAATCTATGGTTTATTAGCAATTTACATACTGTAATTAGACTAGGTTCTCAGCTACCCGACTACCCGACGTTGTCAACATCATGAGGCGTGTCAGGTCCGTTTTCAAAATATTGGTGTTTTACTCAACTTGGTTCAAGTTTTTTCGATTAATTAGCTTAGGATTTCATTATATATTGATAATTCATACATATAAGCTATTATTTTCACGTACCCGCATCTTACACTTATCGAGGCGCTACCTGCCGCACTCGTAACTCACGTAAAACACGATAACCAACAGTACACATGGCGTAATGATATAATCAATACAAAAAACAACCATAATAAACAAGCATCACGCAAACATAACATTAATTTAATACCTCGGCAGGCGTGCTCTAGACTAAACCGCGACGTCCACGTGGGTCTGAGTTAGGTTCTAGTATGAAATTAGACTACTAAGTAATCTTTAAATTAAGCGAGCCGTTACAGTTACTCCATCTCCTATCCTAACCCAACACTCATCAATCCTTTCCATATCTCGATTTTAGTCATTTTAGAGCACTTATACTAGGTCACCAAGTGTTGTAGGAGTATATTTTTCATTGAGCAAAATCAGACGTGGTCGCGTTGTGTCCTAGAAGTGAAAAAGTGTCTCCTGCGAGGTTTGGAAGCGTAAGGCTGAGACCTTTCAAGAGGTATCAGCCGATTTCGACCGGTCCTCTAAAGAGGTAACGATAGACTAGCCGAGACCTTTAAAGAGGTCTTAGCTGACTCCGACCGAGATTGCCAAGAGAACTTATTCTCAATGGGTAACAGAGGGATCCAACCAACACCTCTTTAAAGGTGTCGATCATGTGTGTCCGAGATCTCTTTAAAGGTGTCGACCATGTGTGTTCAACACCTCTTTAAAGCTGTCGGCCCCGTGTGTCTGACACCTGCGGACAACAATATCGAACGAAAAAATTTAAAACTCCAAAAAAATACATGATAATGACAAAAAATAGTGGGCTTTGCTCATAATTGCTTGATATTTTTGATTACATCGAAACTTTGCACCCAAAATGCAAGATTTAATCCCAAAATCGAAACTCTAAACCCAACAACAAAACCGCAAACAATACCGACTCAAAAAATGAAAAAAAAAACCCTCGAAATCGACACTAAAAGATATAAGGAATGCACCAACGGCATCGAATCAATGTGGTTTTACATAGAAGGGGTACGTAGTTGGGTGGTGAGTATGTGATTTGAGATGGGTGATTAGGGTATGGGTGAATGGGGTGATCGTGGGTATGGGTGAATAAAAATATTTTTATGGAAAAAAATTTAAAAATTGAGTAGGAAAGCAATAGTGGGGTGCGAATAGCCGCTTCCTTTGTCAATTTTTTTTTTTTTTTGACAAAATTAGTCGACCTAGTTGAATCGCCGAAGTGGAAACACAGATCGGTCGAGGGAATCTCTCTCTCTGTGAACGAACGATGATGATGAAGACGACGAAGAGGAGATCATGATTGGATTAGATCAAATTCAATGGTGACGAATCCCTCTTTGGTTCCTGAAATCAGACCAGATGGCCTACCGAGAGAAGCCCCTGTTATTGCTTACGCCAACAAGGTTTGCACGCTGTTATTACAATTCTGTTTTTCTTCAATCGCCGTCTTCAATTTTTTGAATGAGTTGGTGATTGTGATGTTTCAGGTAATAGTTGCGGAACAGCTTCAATTAAAGAAGTAAGATCACTTCTTTGCCCTAATTTTCGTTTCCTGCAATTCTTGTGCATTTGTTTGCATTGAATTAGTTCTGGAATTGAGTTCAAAATCTGTGAATAATTCTGATATTAGTTGTTATGGTAGGCACTAGCAATGGATGATGAAATGGAAACAAACTGCTATTTATTTGGTTCATATGAATTATGTTATAGACTAAGTTCTAGGGTTGCCAAAGCATCTCTGGTGAGATGGACGAGGCAAGGTTTAGGGAGGTAGTGGGTTCGACTCCCGCTGAAGTCAAAAAAAAAAAAAAAGTTCCAGGCTTATAGTTTCCCTTGTTTTTTAGGTTATTGAAGTGGTCAAGATGGGGTGACTGGTTTCGATTTGAAAATCAACGTCATTGCGTGGCTGAATTTCATGAAAGATAGACATTGTAGCGAGAAGGCACCAATGTATAATTTATTTTTTTCGATATGAGTCAAATCTTGCCGAGCAAGAAGTCGATGCTACTTGACTAAGGTAGTTGTTAAGACATGTTCTTATGGTGGTTTTCTTTACCAATACTCATGTGGAGAAGACCAAAAAGAGTAATTTTTATATAGAAACCTTCAGTTATCTGATTAAGCAATTAGTAATTCAGTTTATTGGGGTTGGGGATGGTCGTGTTTCAAAACTTTTCAGATTTTGGTGAATACAAACACAGTCCTATGGCATGAGTCCTGTTGAGTGAGTGACATTCTTTTATTTGGAAATATGATCAACTGTTTATATTCATTTTGCCTGTTTATTATATGTTTAATTTTGGATAGATGTAGCTTTCTTTCTATTTTGCTTGTTTTTATTTCGTAGCCATCAAATACAATATCGATTCCACTACTTGAGCTGCAATGGCGTCATCATGTACTCATTAGTCCTTTACAAACATGCAAAGTCTGTAAAGTATAGTTTTGAAGGGGAGAAAAATGAAAATCTGAGCCGTTCCCAATGTATATAATAGAAAAACCATCAAAACTTTTATCTTCATATAAATTAGAAAAAAAATCACACTTTTTTTTTTCAAAGAAGCCACACTTAATTATGTAAGTTTGATGGATGTATTAATTAATTGGTCATTGCAAGAACATAGTTTTTTTGTAGGCAAATATTTGTTAAAGTGATTGTTTAAATTTGTTGTAAAAATTTGAGGATTATTTAACATTTCAAGTGTTTTTTTTTTATTTATTTTTTTTTTTTTTTTTACAGTTGAAATGGGGAGAAATTAAAAACCTCAAATTTGCATTATTATCAAACATCGCTACAAAAGCAAATAAAACATTTTTTTTTGTGCTTATCAATGTTCTCGTCGTGGTCTTTTTGCATCCAACGTGATTTTTGAGCGACCTTAATTAGTGACTGAATCTCTTTTATTCCATTCGTTGTGTGCCAAAAAAGATCCTGCAAGCAATTAATGCAATAAACCTTGCTCTAAGAGGCTAAGATAATTGAAATTGCTTTCTGTACCTCTTTTTTATTTCGTTTGATTGCAATCCAAAAGAGTTCTCCCTTGATTCTCCAATTGAAAAGTTTTCATATGTGTGTGTTTTTTTCTTAGTTTTTCTTACTTTTCATATCCTTTTCGACTGCAAGAGGATCCATGTTCTACGAACATTTTCAATATAATCATTGGCTCGTTGTACTTTTGTTGGTTTTCATGTGTGAATTTTCATAGATATTGCTCTCAAATGAAGTTTTTATTTTGTTTTAGTTGGGCTCGTTGGCAATTTGTTAACATTAAGTTTACAGTTAAGAGTACTTGAATTGTTCTAGATTGAATCCGCAAGCAAGTAGGCAACATCAAATAAACAATATCATGAAGTAACTTCAACTATTGATCACTTAATTGCTAAATAAACCTCTAATCCATCTAAGATTTTCTCTTTCAGTTCTAACAATTCAATTTTAGCACACCAAGTCGAATGTAAGTTAGAACTATTTATTAAAAAGAACCCAAAAAATGTCGAGATTCATACCTAAGTCCTCCAATAAGAGGGGATTTTTTTTTGAGTTGTTGAGTCTGCTTGTTGAAGATTTTGCTCCTCTCATCTCTTCCTCTCGGTTGTCCTCCATCAGTACCTCAGCCTTCGCTTGAATGCCTCTCACGGCCTCTCTTGCGTTCCTCAGTCCGAGCTCGTCTCCGAGGAGCCCATATGCTTCCTCGTCGTGCTTTTTGGAAGGATTTTTAACCCAATTCACCTAACACATATTATGAGGGCTCACAATTCTCTAGGCTATTAGTTTGAGTGTGCTATGTATACACTTTACACTTTCATGAAATCCAGAATAAACGAATCGTGTTACGAGTTAACACGCCAACCCGTTCATACAATTTTAGTGTGTTTTTTTTGTCAAAGAAAAAATAATTTTAGTGTGTTCACCACACTACCCACTGAACACCTAATCAATTTAAATAGTAGTAAGATAACTATGATGTAATAGTTTAATGAGAGTAAAGATTTAAAAATTTAACTCCTCTCTAATTTACTCACAATTTTTTACCACAAATATAGTATATTTATCAAATATACTTGATTTGTATTTACTATTTACCATACTACATTTTTTTAGCTGTTTTTTGTTGTGTTAATTAGCTTATTTTATCTTAAACAACGTCAGTGAAGGATTTGTATTTTAATTTTTTTTTTGAAGTTTAGTTTTCTTAAATTTTATTAATCATGCAAGATTGTCTTACATTTTTATAGGTCAAATAAAATGAAAAGTGCATATTAACGGGTTAAATATAATAAATGGGTCATGCCAAAGTAAAAGAATGTGTTTGCTATACTAAATGAGTTTAATGGGTCATGCTGAATTTTAAAGTTAACACAACCCATTTAACTTAACGTGTTACGCGTGTCGTGTTAACCTGTTTATATTTTGTCATGTTGTGTGACTCATATCGACCCATTAAATAAATGGGTCGAGCAACTCGTGTCGTTCCATTAAATAAATGTGTCGTGTTCGTGTTGACCTTAATCGTTTCACCTGAGTAGGTCAACCCGACACGAACACGACACGCGAACTAGTTTTGCCGCTCCTACGACTGTGGGGTTTGGGTCGTTTGGTCACATAGGGCCGGGACCTCTTCAAAGGTCTAAAAAAGAGACCTTTGATAAGAGAATAAGTTTCTAACTTTCATTCATACTTTTCTTTGTAAGATGTACATCATTCTATAGAGAGATCAATCTCTATTTGCATTAACTAAAAGTTGTTCGCTAATCAAATCCCTTGATTAGAAATACTTTCCTTATCCTTAATACACAAAATGCTTTACAAGGAAATAAGGAAACATTGAACTAAAGGAAACAAAGAAGAAAGGAAATAAGGAAAGAAAGGAAACAAAAAACAAAAGGAAACAAATCATTTCTAATCTTAACACTTCCTCCTCAAGTTGGTGCATGGATATCATACATGCCCAACTTGCCCAAAAAGGGTGAGAAGATTCGATATGAAAGTGCTTTAGTGAGAGTGTCAACTTGTTGATCTTCTAATTTAATCGTAGGCAACTCCATAGTCTTCTCATCTATCTTTTCCTTGATGAAGAACTTGTCCACTCCGACATGCTTTTTATGACCGTGGTGAATTAGATTATGAGCAATATCACGCGCCACTTAGTTGTCACAAAACAATTGGATTGGTTGCTTACGTGGGTACCCCAAATCCTGTAGGAGAAGTCTTAGCCATAATATCTCACACAATCCTAATGTCATGCCTCGAAACTCTACTTTGGCGCTTGAGCGAGCAACAATATTTTGCTTTTTACTTCTCCACGTCACGAGATTCCCTCCAACAAATGTGAAGTAACCGGAGGTCGAGCGTCTATCATCTATAGCGCCTTCTCAGTCTGCATTCGTGTATACTTCTATATTTTGGTGGTTTGAATTTTTTGTAAACAAGATTCCTTTTCCAAGAGCATTCTTCAAATACCTCAGAATGTGCATAACTGCATTCATGTGTCGTTCTCCAGGATTATGCATGTATTGACTTACCACATTCAAGGCATACGCAAGATCTGGCCTAGTATGAGCTAATTACATCAGTATGCCCACAAGTCTTTTATATCGTCCTTTATCAACAGGTGTTTAGTCGAGCTAAGAACACAACTTCAATCCTTCTTCTAGTGGTGTATTAGTTGGTTTGCAACCTAACATTCCAGTTTCTTTTAAATGATCTAGAGCATACTTTCTTTGAGATAAGAAAGTTCCTATACTTGATCTAGAAACTTCAATATTAAGAAAGTATTTTAACAGTCCTAGATCTTTTATTTCAAATTCTCTAGATAGATAGTCTTGTAGGGCTTGTCTTTCGTCAGGGTCGTTCCCTGTTACCACTATATCATCAACGTATACAATGAATGTTGTGATCTTATCATGATGCCTTTTTAGGCACAAATTATGGTCAGAATTGCTTTGATGATATCCAAAAGATTTCATTGACTTGGTGAACCTTCCAAACCACGCTTGCGGAGATTGTTGTAGCCCATATAATGACTTTTTTTAATTTTTGTACCTTATGTCTCTGTTTGTCTACCATAATGCATCCTAATGGAAGATCCATGTATGCTTCCTCAAACAACTCTCCATGAAGAAAATCATTCTTCACATCAAATTGGACTGAAATCCATCCAAGATGTCTTCTCCCAGGTCCCAGCCAAACCGCAGGCTTTGATACCGTGTTGTTTTGATAAGAGAATAAGTTTCTAAGTTTCATTCATACTTTTCTTTGTAAGATGTACATCATTTTATAGAGAGATCAATTTCTATTTAGAGTAACTAAAAGTTATTCTCTAATCAAAGAATAAAAGGAAACAAATAACAAAAGGAAATAAGGAAACAAAGGAAATAAAGAATAAAAGGAAATAAAGAAGAAAGGAAACAAAAAGCAAAAGGAAACAAATCATTCCTAATCTTAACACCCAAAATCTGGGTACCATAAACCCCAATCTGACCAACCAAAACACAATCAAATCACACACAAACTCATGAGGAACAAAACATAGTAACTTTTAATACGAAAACTTTACTCAACCGAGCATGAAATGACTTGAAACATCGTGGTAGTCCATCGATTTTAGGGCATTGTAGAGATTAGATCCAACCTTTTATTCAAACGAAAAAACACTCCCACGCCGCATCCGGCCTAGTATGAGTGCTCTACATTGGCGAAAAATCGAGAAATGATGAGGACTGAGGGGATTGATTTAGGGTTTGAAAGGCGGAGAACAGAGTGAGGGTGGCGGGGTTTGAACATTGTAAGCAATGGTATTTTGGAGATTTCTAAAACAAAAGTGGGGCCCGTTTAGCAATTAAAATTCAAATTTGGGGTATGCTTGAGCAATGAGGTAAGATCAACAAAACGTTTGGTCTATTTAGCCACTCTCCTTGCAAAAAATGATGACATGATAGCGGGGAGAATGTCCACCTCATTGTCTACTCTAGACATTTGGAAAGACGACCTCTATTTTTTGTGCCATTTCAACGAAACTTTCGCCATCCATATTTGCATTTGAGAGGCTTTTTTGTTATTTAATGTCTATCCATCCTAGGTGACATGAAAATGGGTGCCACATAGAATATATATTCTCCCAACATCGATGAGGTAACACCAATCCATGGTCTCAGTCTCAATTCATATTTACCATTGGAGATGCTCTTGGCTTGCTTGTAAAAACGTGGGGTGCATGCATACAAGAAAACTTCTCTTCGTATGCCGGTATCCAACTCCCCCATTTCCACCATTCTACTTCAACGCGGCAAACATTCATAGAGATTGATTTGCATGTTCGCGACCTCGATTTCTCCTCCTCAGTCGAGCCCTAATTTTCTGCTAAGCGAACAATCGGTAGTTATCACGGTATTGATTTCGATATCTCTTTTGTGGATCTCATCTCTCTCAATTACGCTCACAATTGCTCTTAATATGTTGTCAAGATCGGTGATGAAGGTGGATCTCAATCGGTTTTTTGTCTTCCAAAGTTACATCTCCAAACAATCTTGCTTCATATCTCTTGAAATCGTGTTTTACTAATTGGTTTTTCATTACAAATAGTTGAATTTTTGAAAGAAATTTGTGTTCTTGCTTAGACTTGAATTGGTTTTGATTGCTTTTTGTATATTATGATTGCTTGCTAGCTTGTTATACCTAATCCATGCTTCAAAGCAGTCCCAATGTTGTGACAAAACCCTAAATAACTTTTGTCAGACCTTTGTAAGATCTATCCCAACTGAAAATGAGGCATCATAATTTCTCGATGTGATTTGATTAACTCAAGGTCTTATTATCTTCATTAGTAGTGTCATTGGTGTCCAAATCGATTTTGTCTTTATTGATAAATTAATTTGTGGAGAATGTTCTTGAAAATATTTTAGGAGAGAAAAACAAGTCTCGCTATCTTTTTATTTTTATTGGAAAAAATATTTTCATATTGCTATCCTCATCAATGCACAATCTTAAAATTTCATTGAAAACATACATGTATAAGAAATCAATCATGGCTTGTAGCAAACAACTACGACAACAAAAAAACAACTTTATAAGATCAACGCCAGTAATTGAACTTGATCAACACTTTGAACCCAATTTTCATCAAAAGATCTAGGTCAAAAATAGATACTCCTAAAGTACCACTCTTCACACGCAATTAACCGAAGAACAAAACTTTTCAAACAATCGAAACGAGAAAGAAAAATTCTTGTATAAAGGTTTGCGTAATTGGGCAAACCCTAGAACTCCAGCCAGGTGAGCAACAACGGTGAAGTCGAAGGAGGAGAAAACATGTGAGATTTCATAGGTCTTCTTTTTTGATCAAAAAGAGAAATACAAAGCAAACTACTATTTTTTCTTTCTTCATATGACTAGAAAAGGAGACATTTTTAGCTTTAAAAAATGAGTTATTTGCGTCTCTTGAAATTCAAGACACTGTTCCGGCCATAATTCTTAATGTCCATATGTGGTGGTGATAAGGTGTGTATGTCAATTTAATAATCTTAGCCTTATCTAGCCTAATAGAAACTTTATTCCAATTCAATGAGGTGATTTAAAAGGAGTCCAAATATATAGATTCTCAAATAGTAAAAGATTTTTGTTAATAAATGAGTAAAATAATAATATAATGCATAAATAAATGATAAAATCTTCAAAGATTTCATCAGCAGAGAAGATAGTATCAATTGGGGTTGCAACAATTGGCGCTACATGCAAAGACTTAGAAGGCGGGTAGTATAAAGCATAGAAACTTGGCAAAATTCTCTCTATTCATGACTTATGAGGTAATCAAATCAATTTTTATTTTGCTTTTATGATTCTCAATTATACCAATTCTTATTCTTATTTTGATTTTAAATTTACTTTTAAATTTAGAACATAAACATTGTCATCAATTTACAATCATCTTGATTTCATAACCAATTAAACATTTTGTAGCATTGTCACCCACCCATAATCCGTGATGGATTTTATCATTTATTTATGCATTAAATTATTATTTTACTCATTCATTAACAAAAATCTTTCGTTATTTGGGAATCTATGTATTTAGAATCCTCTTAAATCACCTCATTGAATTGGATTCAAATTTTTTTTAGGCTAGATAAGGTCTATGTTACCCGGACTCAGATACGTGTATCGGGTGCGGGTATGTGTCTAGAGGTTGGATTCGACTATTCTTTAATTTTAGAGACTCGGGGACTCGGCTAAAAGTGTCCAAAAATTTGGACACGGGTGCTTGGACACAGGTAGGAGCTATGTATTCGAAATATTTTCTCTTAATTGTTATGATTTATGATGCATTTAATAACAATAATATTAAGAAAATCAGTTCTTTGGAAAAGAAAAACTTAAATTAGAAAACAGTTTTTTAACTCAACCAAACACTCCCTTAAAATATCTTTGTATGTACAAGAGTTGTGTTTTATCAAGAGAGCTTCACAAATCTCATTTGAGAGAGAGGGACGGAGAAACCTAAAAATGAAGATATGAGGAGTCAAATATTTGCATCACTAGATTTCCTCCACTACGCTTTTGCTCTACTTTGGGCGACTTCTTCCCCGGTACTTTCTCTCTTACTCCAAAACTGTTCAGATCTATCATATCTCCTTTCTCGCATCTGCATCTGCCTTTCTCAAGATCTTTTGGCTTTCTCCTCTTTCTTTTGGCTTCATCCTTCAACTGTAATTACAGTCGAGCTAAGAAGATGAGATGAGGAAATGATGTTTTTCTTATTATTTTTGAAAACAACTACATCCATCATCGAAGTTACGTATTTTGTGTTCGTATCCGTGTCGGCTTGTGTCGACACGGGTACTTCTACCTAAAGTGATGAGTCCGGGTAACACATGTTAAGGTTGAAATTGTTATATTAGCATATTCACCTTATCACCACTCCATATGGACGTTAAAATTTTTTTAGCATCTAGCATTGTCATAAATTTATAATCATCATGATTTCATAACCAATTAAACATTTTGTAGCATTGTCACCCATCCATAATCCATGATGTATTTTCTCATTTATTTATGCATTAAATATTATTTTACTCATTCATTAACAAAAATCTTTTATTATTTGGCAATTCATATATTTAGAATTCTCTTAAATCACCTATTTAATTGGATTAAAGTTTCTATTAGGCTAGATAAGGTTGAAAATTTGAAATTATTATATTAATATATACACCTTATCACCACCCCATATGGACATTAAAAATCTTGTGCCATCAAGCATTGTCATAAATTTTAATCATCATGATTTCATAACCAATTAAACTTGTAGCATTATCACCCACCCATAATCCATGGTGGATTTTATCATTTATTTATGCATTAAATTATTATTTTACTCATTCATTAACAACAATCATTTATTATTTGGGAATCTATTTATTTAGAATCCTCTTAAATCACCTCATTGAATTGGATTAAAGTTTCTATTCGGCTAGATAAGGTCGAAATAATTATATATATAATATATATGTATATTTTTGTCAAAGACCGAAATAATTATATTAACATATACACCTTATCACCATCCTATATGGATTATGGACGTTAAAAATTATGGTAAGAACTTTGTCTTAATTCTCAAGTGACACAAATAACTCATCTTTTTAGGCTAAAATTGCCTCCTTTTTTGTCACACAAAAAAAAGAAAAAACAGTCCTTTCAATCTCATCGTTTGCTTTGTCTTAATTCTCAAGTGACACAAATAACTCATCTTGTTAGGCTAAAATTGCCTCCTTTTTTGTCACACTAAAAAAGAAAAAACAGTCCTTTCGATCTCATCGTTTGTTTGGTTGGATTTCTCTTTTTGATTGAAGAAGAAGCTCTATGAAATCTCTTAGGTTGTCTCCTTCTTTGACTTCACCATTGTTGCTTACTTGGGGAGCTCTAGGGTTTGCTCAATTGCACAAATCTTTATGCATGGATTCTTGTTTTTCACTTTAATTGCTTGAAAATCTTTGTTCTTCGGTTAATTGAGTTTAAAGAGATATAACTTAGGAGGAATATATGTTCTTGACTAAGATATTTGATGAAAAATGGGTTCAAGGTGTTGATCGAATTGATTAATGCCATGGATCTATTTAGGATTTTTTTAGTTGTTTGTTGCATGCTATGATTGATTTCTTAGACGTAGATGTTTACTGGAAATTAGGTTCTAGATATTGATTGAGTTCAATTAATGGAAACGAATCAAATGATCTCGTAGTTGATTTAGTTGTTTGTTACAGATGAGATGATCGATTTTCTCTGTTTGGGGATTTTGCTGAAAATAGGTTCCAGGTATTACCGTATTAATTGAGTTCAATTAATGGCAATGAAATCTTGTTTTATTTTTTATTTTAGATGATTTAGTTGTTTGCTATATGCGATGATCGATATCTTAATTTAGATTGTATTTTAAGGGTTTTGTTTGTGTACAATCTCTGGTAGTTTTAGTTATGCATGCCTCATTTGGTTGAGCTATATCCAACTGGGAGAATTAATCTTAAATTTCGGCTTCGAGGTTTTATTGTTGTAAATGTGCCTTTGTTTTACATGGAAACTTACTAAGTTCTCTTTGAAGGTAATTAACTTGAAACTATTGATTTCACAGTTTGTATGATGCGGAGGGAAGAATGACAGTTTGATGTTTATTTAACTTGAGCATCCAATATGCAAATTGAAATTCAAGGAGTAATGCGATAGATATGCCAGGGAAAAATTTAGGAATATCTTCTCAATTCATTAAGAATTCTCTATCGTTGAGCTTTTGAAGCATAATATGTCCACGTGCCCTTGGTATTTTGACATCTACAAGATACAATTCCTAATCAATATTAGCATCTATTTGGGGGCAGGAGGGGTTTACAAAAAAATTGCCTTTCTTCAAATAATTTCAGTATTGTGTATAGCTTTGGTCCTATTCGGTATACAATTTAGATGAAAGTTTTCATTTTTCAGAAACATAGATGTCGGAGTGGCGTCTCAACATTTAATTTTAACAGTTCCTTTTTTTTGAATAATTAACAGATTTTGAATCCGTGGAGAAACATAGAGGTGGAAGTTGAGAAACTTGGAAAGCAATAAAATCGCATTTCCTGAATTCTCGAGTTTGGCTTTTCAAAGACGTCGAAGACATTAAATATTGTTTTGATGCCAAAGCATCTCTTGCAAGGTGGATGGGGCATCACTTGCCAAAGGCAAGGTTGGGGGTTCGACTTATATTGGAATCAAGGGTGTCATTATTAAGTTTGTTTCTTATTTAAAAAAAAAAGGAGTATTGTTTGGTGTAACGAGTCAAACACGGTCACAACATTGAGAAATGACGTGGATTATTTTTTTTTTAGCTTTCTCTTCTTGTTTTAAAAACCATTCTTTTCTTAAATCCTCGAAAGGAAAGAAAAAATCCATTGCGACCACTCTTGTAATAAATTCGTAAGCTCTTGGACACAAAATTATTTTGAATCCTTAAGGCTACTCTCATTTATTAGATGATTTTGAAGAAAAGTTTTGACACATATATCCTTTTTTTTCAATGAAATTCTAAGATTTCTGTATTGATGAGGACAGTAGTATGAAATTTTTTATTTTTTATTTTTCCGATAAAAAGAAGTTATTGTTCAAGTAAGATCCGTTTTTCTCCGCTACGATCTTTTCAAGAACATTCTGCTTATGCTAATCCAGATTATTGACTTTCACCCCTTTTTAACTCTTGGATAAATTTTCTAGTTCGTTTGATCGGAGTTCACATTACCATTATTCTGTGGTATTGTTCAAAATTGTGTCATTGCTGGTTCATTAGATTTAAGTTGTAAACACTTGCAATAAATGCATCATGCAATGTCGTGTTTTATGTGAATATATGGCCTTGTTTGGAAGAATGACTGCTTATTGCTTAGAATTCACAAGCAGTGAAAAGCTTGACGGTAAAGCGACTAGTGATGTTGTCTCACGATCTTGTTTGATAAAGTGTTAAAGAAAGTACTTGTTTGACGGGTTAACCTCTTATCATATTTTAGAAGGTTATCTTTAATTCATGGACTTTTATTGGGCATACGTGATACGACATGCGGAAAGGATTATTCTTTTGCAAGTGATTTAAAATTTCAATTGCAAATTTATAAAAGCTCGTTCGAGACTACTTACGAAATCTGCTTATTTGGGGTGCCATGTTATTTCACCGCAATTACACCAAACAGTTTATAAATTGCTAAGTTGTGATTCTAATGCCAACTCATTTAATCCCAAATCTAAAAGCTGAATACTTTTGCATAGTTTGTAATTGTTTGCTTCGCTATTTGCAACTTGGTTAAGTTGTTGTACTAATTATTATTCTCTCTCTGAGTTCCTTTTTGATGTTTCTTCTTTCTTCTTGTTTAATCAGGATGCATAAATGAACGATTTGTGTGCATATACAAAACATACTTTGCTGTCTAAGAAATCTTAATTATGCAAGCATATTATTGGTCGTAACTTATACTAATGGAGTCACTAGAGACTTTGGAATGTGAGGTTCCCTCGCCATCCAACAATCCTTTGACAAAGGATGGAGAATCTGGCGTTGCTTCATCTTCTCCCGATATTGTTGATGATTCTCAGCCTGGTATGACTATAGGAATTTCAATTTCATTTCATGTATGCCTTATCCTTATTTTCTCTTAGTTGTTGAAGATATAATCATTAGATTATATTATGTATAAAAAATTCCATGTCTTCTGATGATTCTAATTGCCATTTACAGCTAAGAAACAAACTCGACAATGGGCTGCCTGGACACGCCAGGAAGAGGAAAGTTTCTTCAATGCATTGCGACAGTTCGGGAAGGTTTGTGTAACTTCAACTCTCTTTATCTTCAGGATTGACGGAGTATAATACACTTTTTCTTACTAATGGAGACCCTGGGATGCCATGCAGAATTTCGAGAAGATTACATGTCGTGTACAAAGTAAAAACAAGGATCAGGTGAGGTGCTCTCCACAATTTTGTCAAGGTTTCCACATGCCATGCTATGTCTTTGGATATTGACAATGAATTATATTTTGGGGAGGGATATTAGATGTATGAAAGTAGTGTACAAATCTAGCCACGAATTACGGGGGCTCTGGTTTGAATGTCAATATTCATTGCATGTGGATCTCATTGTTACTATTATTTCACCATATAGATAAAACAATAAAACATTCATCCACATACCAGTCAATCTATGTCTATTAGATAACATATAAAACAGTTCCACAACATGCATGGAATATTATTAAAAAGGAAACTCATCATTTGGTCCGTGAACTTTGTGTTTTTTATGCTTTTGGTCCCTAAACTTTTATTACTACACATTTGGTCCTTGAACTTTCACGAAGTTCTACATTTAGCCCTTCCACCATTTAAAGTGTTAAATTCCGGCGATGTGGGTAACGGAAGTGCCGCATGACTAGTCAAGAAGAGTAAAGTGGTTTATATTACTGAACCAAACGACTCACATCGACCAACAAAGCGAAAAAAAAATTAATTTCTCCCAAAAACATTAAAAAACTCAAAGTTCAGGGACCAAATATACAACAATGAACGTTCAGGGACTAAATGCACACTAATGAAAGTTTAGGGACTGAAAGCATAAAAGTCTCAAAGTTCAAGAACCAAAAAATATGTTTTTCCATTATTAAATATACTAGCTTCAAAGTTTCAAGCGTGATGCATCCTATCATGATGTTTGTGTTTGTGTATCAATCGCCCTTCTCTTTAGTGTTTCTATGAGTCCCGAGTGTGGCGCATGTGTCTCTTCAAATGGTTTGAAAATTTTGGAATGTGTTTGATGGTGTAACCACTTGTTTCTGTTACAAAATGCATTTCTTTTAAGGTTAGCTGCCTAATTAATGGTAGTTTCTTTCTCAAAAAAGCTGCCTAATTAATGGGAGCTAATTGGTGCAATATGCAGATTTATCTAGTTCGAAGATTTTTTTTTCTTCTTGTAATAAAATATGATATTTTTTACACTTGTGCATTTTGCAGGTCAGGCATTACTATTATCGTCTTGTAAGACGCATGAACAAACTGCTGGGTCCTGAATTTAGCTTGGATGCAAAAAACTCCAAAGATACCAACGCTGCTATGCTTCGATGGTAATCCACACACCTTAGCTTTTCCAAGATTTTTCATATTTAAAATGTCTTTTGTCTTTAAATTGATTGTGTATTAATCTCTCAAAAAGTGGGAGCTGCTTGCTGTTCTATATATTGTAACTATTGTTTATAGGCTACGTAGATCCAAGAAGAATAATTTTACTTGATCATCAAAACTTTTTGAGTCCAACACTCCAACTACAAACCTTAAATGGAAAACCAAAATACCTAAAAGGCAATAATTCAATTGGAAACTAAAATCCTACTTAAATTGCAGCAGCTCACTTTCAAAAAGAATCAAAAGATGAAACGAAAGTTTAATTTCTTTCTCATTATGTGGCTTGTACCAATAGTTGCTTTCTAAAATCATACAAATTAAATTTTTTACTCATTGTATTTTTTAGAATTATATTCATTGTTTTAGCGTTGTGTGCTGACCTTGTTATCTTTCTCATGTTCTTTCTAGTTTACATAAGTAATTGTTTCTCCGTGGTAGGTTTTTGGTTTATTATAAATTCACATAACGTGGAATACAATCCACATTCACCCTCACTCTTTTTCCAGGTGGTCCTTGTTGGAAAAATACAGCTGCAAAGCCTCAAAGCTTCACCTGAAGCCTAGGAGGTTTAAAATATTCATCGACGCATTGGTTAGTTTTAGATCTATTTATCAACTTGTTAACTTCCTCTAATACATAGTTTTTATGCGCATTATATAATACAAAGTCTTCTTGCAGGAGCACCAACTCCTAAAAGATCGCAAGAAGAACATAAGGAAGCGACCCTCCCAAGGTGAAAATAGTTCATCTGGGTCACCAACAAGTGTTTCTGTTCACGGTAAGCCATCAGGACATGATAATCGCGCTGTTAAAGTGGTCATAGATGATAGTCAAAGCATTCAAAAAGTAGGTTCAGGGAAAGGTTCTTCAGTGAAGCGCAATGTAAATACTGGATCGAGTCGCGGTAACAACAAAGTCAACCTGTCAGCTGTCAAGGCAGTGAAGCAACGGCGAAGAAATGGTAATTATTAATGTTTGATTACTTCTTTTTCAGGAATATTTGACTCTTTTTATGTCTTATAAAAGGCCATATACCGAGGTAGTCAGCTCTTAATGTCTCAGTCGTAAATTCGTAATATGTTCTGTATGGATGATTCATTGATTCGGCAACTGTTGGTTTTAATTTTATTTGCTTTGATATCCTGACATGGGGTTACGGGCCTTGTGGCGCCAAGTAATTCCCAGGATGAATATAATAGCCGTGGTGGTCTGCCTGGGCTTGTTTGTCGGAAAACACGGTTTCCAAATAAACTTTACAGTACCAATTTTTCAAAAGATTAAATTATGTATTCTGCATTGAGGCGTTAGCATGAGTATCGATCGCCTGGAAGATGGAAAAGCTTACATCATACAGAAAGTTAGAAATTTGATTGCTCGATGACTTATACTTGATGTGCCTTGTCAACCCCTGAAGAAAATAAATATAAACTATAGTAAATAGTCCTTTGCTCGCAATGATATTCATTTTTCAGTCAAATTAGCTCCAGTTCATGTCTATGTTTAACCAAACATCTTGCCTGCAAAGTACCTGATTGTTACCATGCACTGTTAGGTGGCACTGCATCTGCTGCATACAAGAGATGGGAGAGAGCAGCGATTGCTGGGGTTTCCTTGGTTGCAGATGCAGCTGAACATTTGGAACGGACAACAACTACAAATGGAAAGGTCTCTCCTGCTGAAGTAATTTCAAATGAGCCCTGTTCCCGGGAAGTTGCTATTGCCAACGGTATGTTGCTGTAACAAGAGTGAAACTATCTGTTAAATTATCAAATATACAAAACTTACCTAATTTATGCCTATCTAATTGTTCAGGTTTAGAAGGTTTCCATTCGTATAACCATTGCACATCCTCAAACAATCAGATCGTAGAAAGCAGCTTACAACCCCCTATGAAACTCAAACTTCAATTGTTCCCAATTGATGAAGTTACTCGAAGAGCCTTGGAAAAGGTGGGCAATCGTCGGTCTTTTGATTTTGTTTCTTATAATTTTATCTTGAGTATTGTTGGGTCTACTGGGAGAAGGATGGTTTAGCGCAGGCAGTTGTCTAAGCTTCCATGTAAATGCTTACGAGGCATCTATATCTATTTCGTAGGATGAACATAATCCACACTTGGAGCTTACATTAAGTGCCAGAAAGAAGATATCATCTGTGTTGGAACATCTAAATCGTAAATGGGGCAATTCAACAATAGCATCGGGGGAGCTTATGCTTTTTCCGTACACCGTTGAGAGAGACAACCTTGCAGGTCATCTAAAATGGAGACATGACACTGCTGCCAGTGCTGCTGATGTTTATGCAGCCATTGGAAGTCCCCAAGTTTTCCGTATGAGGTATTTTTTTTTCAAGTTCACTACCTACTACTGCATTAGGGAATCCAAAGTGTCGTGTCACTAATTTGTAATACTTCCTTTTTAGGTATGGGTGGTTCTGCAATATAGAATCTGCAAATGACAATGGAGGAAGGATTAATAAGAGGCTCTGGGAAGATATGGTACATCTATTCCTTATTTGTTACTCTATAACTAATGGCTTTTAGATAGGGCTGGTTTTGTGCTTGATATATACTTTTAGATGTAGAGCCCTTCTATGAGCAATCTCGGGACAAAAAGTTAAATCATTAAGAAGTATATTTTTCTCATTGAATTTCTTTTAGGACAATATGAGAGCAAGCAGTGGAGTGTCTTTGTCAGCGGGGGCCTGGGCTGATAGCCTGACAAATGTGAGTATTGGAGATCTACTAACTGAAACACCTCCATCCATGGAAACTGAAGGGGCCGAGACACCTATTTTTGGAAGTTCTACTTTTCTTCAGCAGACACCATTCACCTGCGATTCGTTTGACGCTGCTATTGCTGCTCATATATCTCGTCATCGAAAAAATCTGGATCAGCCAACTGCTGAGGTCCAACATGCATCATCCATCTTGGATGCTGAAGAAACATGTGATGCTTTCTCATTCCAAAAGTTTCCAGCTTCATTTCGTTCAACAGGGCCTGCTTTAGAGAACTGCCTGCTCACCTCAAGTTCAATCAGTTTCAGGGGTTTCGATGAGGTTTTACCACAACCCCTCACTGTTATCCACATTTATGATTATGAAATAACAATTATACTCAAGTTGTACTTTATATGATCTTTTTCTAGGAGCTGCCTGATAAAGGAAATGAGGACGACGCCATTCAAGAAGAAGAGCCAGTGGACGCCAATGACTTAACTAGTAAAACCGAGGATTCTACCAAGGACCTTGGCGGGTTGACAGACCTTTATTGGGTACATAAATTTCTCTTAAAAGTCTACCGGTTTTCTTTTCTTCAAACATTAGGATCTATATCTAATTTTGTATCATTTTGTAACCTTTTATTCTCTGCAGCCGGACTCCCTAGGACCATTAGACTTGGATATGCCTTCGTCGCGGTACCATTGTCAAGACCTTTTGTGTAGCGATAGTATCAGCCTCAGTGGCTTAAACCGGTTGATAGCGAACAGTGTGGACGCTTTTCAGAACTGCTCATTCTTTGGCTCGGACAAGAAAGAAACTCCCTCAACAAGCGATGCTCTTGTAAGTGCTCCCCTTGTAGACCATAAAATCGGTGGTGAGGTCTGACTTGCTAGTCTGGAAAGTGTAGATGCCCTAAAACTGACCTGTCAAGCCGCAACCGGAATGTTTTCTTCCTGTTTTGGTCGTCAAGAAAGATCGCTTCTCCATCTTAGGCAGCCATGGGAGTGCAGCGCACTGGACTTGGTTGCAGATGGTGCGTGTGTAAAATGTGACTTACCAGTGAAGAAACTTGACCCAGCAGTGTACAAAAACTTGAAAAGCTATATGAAAGAATGTTGTTTTATTATCTTTTTATTTTAACATTCTTGTTAAAACATGGTTCCTTTCATGTGTCCTCTTAGCTTTTGTAAAGGCTGATTGCTGGACACAGATGGTATCAATTCAATTAGGTGAAGTTTCAATTAATTTATCTAGTTCAATCAAGTTTTGCTAAATGCAAATTGAACTGAATAAGTTAAATGTATATGTAGTCATAAAATTAGGGGGCAACTATTATCCCCCTCTATACCATATATCAACCCCCATTTAAGTTAATGTTATTTATAGCCCTTTAGTTCATATTTCTAACTGTTGTAAACTAAGTTGTAAGCCAACTAGAACTTGCAGAACTAAAGTATGAGAAGCATGAACTAAAGACTACAAGAACAAGTAAAAAAGAGGAGACAAGAGAGAAGAGAGCTAGAATTGAGAAATGTAGAGATTTTCATTTCAACATTGGTGTGTTTCTACAATGAGGTTGACACCCTTTATATAGGCCCTTTGGTAATGATGATAAATGTACTTAGACAATGTATACAAGTAACACATACAACACATGTCATACAATACATTACAACTAATTTGACAATACATGAAAGAGTTGATGTACATTGGAAATGGTTACAAGTAACATGACAATACATGGACAAGTGATGGTACCATTAGTGAGAAATACAAGTTACATGACTAGACAATATGTTGGTGTGCATGCATGGTCATCCATACTTCACAACACTAACCACTTACGTTTGCCCCCATCAATTTACTCTATGTTTCATTCCAAAATTGATTCTTTGATCATTTTAAAAGCTAAAATCGTTCAACACAAATTCTTTCAAAAAAATCAACACAAATAAATGTCTTAACCATTCAAGAGCGGGGATCAAATTTCAACTAAATACAATAATCAAGATGTTGCATTTTACGTGGTTAGTTGTCGAGTATATGTACAAAGAGATGAGGATGGGGGTTGAGATTAGAAAGTAAGACAAAAATGAGATGAGTTTATGCTTTAAGAGTGCGGTTAAATAAAATTCTATAAATGTTGTAACAACCCCAAATGATAAGGTCACCCACCTATTCTTTAAAAAAATTAATACACTTACTTAAAAAATAACTCGATATTCCCATATTACTTCAACACTCATGTTTGGAATGCCAACAACGTCAATGACAACTCTGAATATCACAAAAGCAATGTCGCAACGAAAGGGGCAAAAATGATTGTGCTAACGAAAAATCAGACGTAGGCAACAAAATTAAAGAAGATGAAAGAGGGAAACAAATTATTTTTACGACGGCGTGCGTTAGATGGAAGATTTTTTTTTTTATATTCCTCTTCTGTTTGTGCGGCAGACGCTTACATGTTGTAGTCTTCTCAGGTATGGCTCGTTCGAAAGCCCCGGTGACTAGGGAGGAGGTTGGTATTGAGGTGTCGAGGGGTAACCGTGGGCGAGGCGGACGGAGACCCCCGACGTCATCTTATCGGAAAGAGAAAGAGCAAGATAAGGTGGATTTGAAGGGAAATGGTAAGATTGGTGGACGACGTGCGAAGAAATTAGAATTGCATGATGAGGGTTCAAACATTGACGCGCAGCGACACTCAGATCTTGTCGTTGCCCGAGGCGAAGATGAGGCGCATGCATCTGAGTCTAGTAGTAGTGACTCATCAAGACGGCGGACACCACAAGTAGTGATCGTCATGTGGGTGGGAGTACTAGTGGTGGAGGTGCCCATAATGAGGGAGAGTCACACGGGCGAGAGGGAAATGTGTGCTCCTTTCCCCGGTGGTCCCAAAGATGGATCGTTTGTTGAAAGCTTTAAAGATCATGTCGCATTAGCGATTTGGAGCAATGAGGTACATTCATTTCTCCTTGTATGGAGTAGTTTAAAATTTTGGGTTTTCAATTAGTTGACGGAATGTTTTTTGTTGTTGCAGGATCGTCCGACACTCAAGTGTATCAATCACGATGCTCGAGATCCAAGAATGGGACTTACAGTCGTGCCACCCTGACATCGCGGGCCTTCAGAGGATTATTCAGCGCTCTGGGTTGAATACGCTGATAGACTGCTCATACCGCAAGGCTAACAAGGAGGTTGTCACTGCCTTTGAGGATTATTCAAACTGAGCTCAAATGATGCCTTGATGTTGTTGTGTTGAATCCTAAGGATGCCATCAACCACATTCCACAAAGTCTTAAAATTTGCCTGACTGTTGCCAAGATGTAGCTTCAGAGTGGAATGCACAGACTCAACCATCTGTGTTGTTGTTTCCCCTAAATGCATAATTCGATTTGTCCAAGCCGGTACGAATTTCTCCTTGTACGTCTTTACCCATGTGTTCTTCAAGTAATCAATAAGACCCTTCACATTCCCGAACTCACAACGCAAGTCATTCATCCTAACTTCAAATAAGGCATCGAACTTAGCATACATCACACTCGTCCACATATCCATGAAACGAGCGAAGCCTTCGTTATCCCCAAACATCTTCTTAGTATTGGACAATACTACTTTGTTGATGTGCCAAGAGCAAAGAAGGTGAGACGATTATGAGAATACTACATTGATGGCACTAATAAGGCCTAAGTCCCGATCCGTAACAAACACGTCAGGTTTAGACCACCCATCCAAGATGGATCTCAAGTTCTCAAGTGTCCAAACATAATTTGCATGACTCTCTGATGATATGAAAGCAAACCCAATGGAGAACGTCAAATGCGTTGAAGTGATGCCAACTATCTCCAACAAAGGCATTCGATACCTATTTGTTTTATAAGTGCAATCCATCAAAATTACCGATGAGAAACACCTTAGCAACTTGATTGAATCAGGATGTGACCAAAACAAATCGGTGACGATATTCGTATCGGGATGCTTCCTATGACACGACATCCACTTATTCTTCTCCAATATGTGCAATAGTTGTTGCATTTGAGTCCTCTCACCCGCATCCTCAATTCGGACTTTTTGTCTTGCATTATATATTGTCCGCATTGTCGATACGTTTGTAACATCTATTTGCTTCAACGTATTGAGGATGTCTATTGACTTCACATTACCCTTTGTCATCTGCACCACAACCTCATGCTCGCCCTTATCCAATCTTCCGGCATATGAGTGGCCATCTAAGTTTTTCGCGGGCTCGTGATTGTGCCTTCCACATATGACAGTGACATACCACAAAGAATCAGCATTTTCCTTGATGTTAATAAGGAAAGGGCATCCACATTTCTTCGTACCGGTTTGAGTCCTCCCCGTTTCCTCTTCTTCTTCATTTCTTGCTTTCAAACCAATTTTGGCCGCTTTACCCTTCTCAACTCTTTGTGACATTCCCATATATGTATCAGACCTCTCACACGCAAGTTTCACCCTTCCCCTGCGCTTAATGGCTCTGGCATCAGAGTGCTTCGTCACTAACACAAACATGTTCTCTCGGCCTATCATTTGAAGCCATGAAATTCCCGCTTCTCTAGATGTGAATGGCCTACATGGTGTAAACGAATCCTTGTAGTCTGGAAATAAAGTAGAGACCGACATTACCTGCAATACAAACATTGTAACATTATGATCAACCGAAATGCACAGTAAATTCACCAAAAAACCCAAAAAACCACGTTTTCGGTTGTACAGGTCCGAGAATCTAAGCATAGTTCGTTCATGTCCAACCGAGACCTACAGAATTGTCTCGGTCGTTCCGTACCGAGATTATGACTTCGTTTCGTTCACGCATGACGTGAACTACGAAGAAGTTTCGGTGGATGTCGACCGAGACGTTTCTACAACTCTCGGTCTTGCGAGGCCGAATCAATCGCGCCCGCGAAATATCAACTGAAAATTTGAGAAACCGCATATATAACACATTAAATTTCAACAATTACCTCTTGTTCTACCTCCTCCCGCATCAATACAAGATAATCTTCCATTTTATAGTGCAAACAAACTCGGATTGCTCGAATTTACCAAACCCTACGTTGACAAACCAAACCATCAATTTCTCGCTTTTTGATCCAAAATACGGTTCTCCTACAAAGCATCATTAGGTTGGCAAACATTGTTACCTCGTTTTCGGATGATGTCAAAACGCAACAATCGATACACGCTCGGCAAACACAATTGTGGCTTTAGGTTTCACTTGTGATCAATGTTGTGGTGAGGTGCCCCTGTTTTACTTGGAAAATGGTTTGTGGGGTTTGAGTGACTATATATGAAGGGGCAAAATAGTCATTTCGATTTTGGCTGGGAGAATTACAAAGAATATGGGTGCCTTCATGAATTGGTGGGGTGCCCATAGCGGCCCTAAAATTTTTTAGGACTAGGTGGGTGAGCTTATAATAGGGGATACTACAACATAAATAATGTTTGGTTTAACTGTACTCATAATTTAATTTAGGGTGGAGTATAGGAAGTGAAAAGTAGAAGACGAGAAGGGGATGGTCCATATGAGTCTTAAGATTTTTATATATTATATATAAAGTCTAGAATGACAATGTGTATGTCACACCGCAAGAGACATTGTTTCACTAAAACCGTCTATGTATGCCTCGGGATGCAGGTATACACCTCGATGCATAACACATGGAAGGAGGCCGTTAGAACTGTTGAACCTCGTTTGCCGTTAGAACTTGAAGCCATTCCATCTCTCACTCTCTCTCTCTCTCTCATTTTCATTCAATCAATAGATCTTTGATTCGATTCATCAGCAATGGCTTCTTGTCTCTCAGAGACGTACGCGTGCGCCCCTTCAACCGAACGAGGGAGAGGGATTCTGATATCCGGTGACCCCAAATCAAACTCAATCCTGTACTGCAACGGCAGATCCGTGATCATCCGGTACCTCGACAGGCCACTCGAGGTCTCCATCTACGGCGAACACGCCTACAATGCAACGGTCGCTAGGTTTTCTCCGAACGGGGAGTGGATCGCCTCCGCTGACGTGTCCGGGACGGTCAGGATCTGGGGGAGGCACAACGATCACGTGCTTAAGAAGGAGTTCAAGGTGCTCTCCGGCCGGATCGACGATCTCCAGTGGTCTCCTGACGGCCTCAGGATCGTCGCGTCTGGTGATGGCAAGGGCAAATCCCTCGTCCGCGCTTTCATGTCAGTTGTTGCCTTCCTTTTTTCGATTTAATTGTTTAAAGGATTTGCTAAGAATGTCATTAATTGCTATAAATCGAGCGCAATGAAAGAGTTTGATCCGCGTAGCCGATCCCGACTGTTTTGATTTGGATTTGGATTTGATTAGTGGTTTATTGATTGGTTAATTTTGGATTCAATTGTGTGGTTTGTGTGAAATTTTTTATTTTGGGACATACAACAACAATTACACAACCTAGCTTCATTTTCAAATTAGTTGTCAAACTCTTCCACTGCGCTTGATTTAATGCATGAAATGTAAATGTTTACTAGTTTATGAACATTGTGACTCGAGCAGTGACAATTGACTAGTGCGCCATCACTTTTAAGCTAGGGGGATTACTTGTTGGAAATTAGAGTTGTCATTATGGTTTTTGCTGTTTGTTTCTAAGAATAGTCATTGATATGTGTAAAATTATCCCAGCTGCGCCGCACACGCGTGCGCGAGCCCATGGATCTCCTCCAGCACCAATATTGCCCTTAACTTAACTACTTTCAACTCTTAGTCATGGGGTTTTATCTCAAAAGACCTCGGTACTAGTTAAGGGGAGATCTGTTAAAAAAGAATAGGAGGATTCTCGCTTGGAGATCAGTTCACTAGTTGATGAACATAGGTCGTAGGCGCATTTGGTAAAAGCTTTAGTATGTTGCATCAAGATCACTTTCTTCTATATTAAGAAACATTTGGTATTTTATTAGATAAAGTGGGTTTTAACTGAGATTCTTCATTTTCATTTGGGTATTCTCTAATTATAGGGTAATAGAAGAAATTTTAGGAATTCAACAGGAGATGGGTTTTGCTTGCAAGACCTTGGTATGGGATTTTTTCCTTCAAATTCATTTTAATGTGCCAAAGCATCTCTAGTGAGATGGATGAGGCATCACTAACTAAAAAGCAAGGTTGGGGGAGGTCCCAGGTTCGACCCATGTTGGAGTCACTTATCAACAAATTCATTTTAACGTGAAATCTTATTTTTATTTACTGTTTGGCGTTTCTTTGTTTTATTAGTTTTTTGGTCTGCTTTTCTTTTTGTAGGTGGGATTCTGGAACTAATGTTGGTGAGTTTGATGGTCATTCAAGGCGAGTACTTAGTTGTGACTTTAAGCCAACTAGACCATTTCGCATTGTCACATGTGGAGAAGACTTTTTGGTGAATTTCTATGAAGGACCACCATTTAAATTCAAGCTCTCTCATAGGTACTAAAGTTCAAACATGCTCTTCTTACAAAATTCCCCCTGGCCAACTAGGTGTGGAAGTGCCATTTTGTGGCATTGGCAAAATAATACGCTACGCACTGTGCAGCTTATGGTGGACTTGAGTATTTCTACTGTATTTCCTGCAAGATTGGCCTACCCTATGAACTCTTAAAGGCCATTCTCTGACTCAAGTACTCAGCTTTGTCATATTAGAGGGAAATTGTGGAAACTTGAGTGCTTTTGTCTTTATTGTATCGTTGATGCAATGGAGCGGCCACCTTCCTGTTGTAATCTTAATATTTCTAGCACATGTTTTCTAGATGTCCATTCAGAGGCAGAGGATAGTACTCTTTGTTTAAGCATTGCAGCTCTTATTATATCCTTTCAAAATTAAACTAGTGAGTGGGAAAATATATGGTACTTAACCTGTAGAGTGCAGAACTTGCAGTCATATTTATTTCCTTGTGTGATCGTGCAGGGATCACGGAAATTTTGTCAACTGCATAAGATTCTCTCCAGATGGCAGCAAGTTCATCAGTGTAAGCTCGGATAAAAAGGGAATAATATATGATGGTAAGACTGGAGAGAAGATTGGGGAACTGAGTTCAGAAGATGGCCATAAAGGAAGTATCTATGCTGTTAGCTGGAGTCCTGATAGTAAACAGGTTAGTTAGCAGAGCTGTAGTAATAATTTTTTACATCTGTATATTTGAAATAGTTTTATGGAAGCAGCTACACACTGGATTTCTGGAAATGTCTTTTTGTCGATGTTGATATAATTAACTTATTGTGATTATTTTTGGTACATAATTTATCGCAATTGCAGCAAACTACAATTAGTGTTGCTTCCAAATTTGAGTCAATTATAACTCAATGAAGGACTTTCTTGGCAAGATTTTCTTACTTAACAAATCAGTTTTTATTGAGGATTAAGCATTAAGAGAACTATTGTTGGCTGCTGAACATAACCTCCAACATACCCATGTTGAAGTTGACGCACTGAAGATTATCGGTTAATCCATCAACAGACCAACTGCGTTAAAGAGATTTGCGGGACTTCAGTCATCTATGTTCTGGGTTTCCAACTTTCCATTATCTCATGTTAGAGCCATTCCAGTTATTGCAAGGCATCTCGTAGGCGGTTGCCTACATCTATGTATTACCTAGGCAGTAGCCTAGGCGTGCGGTGTCCTTCTTAGTAATTTTTAAAAATTTGTAGGGGCTATTTGATGCACTTAATCGAGCACAATGAAAAAGTTCGATCCATGTAGCCGACCCCAGTTAATTTGGGACTGAGGCTATGTTGTTGTTGTTGTTGTTGTTGTTGTTGTTGTTGTAGGGGCTATTTGCAATTAAGTCTGATAATAAGAATACATACCCAACAATAAAATGTTAGCATAATTAATGTTACACAAGGACCTAAGAACTTGTTAGTATTTTGTAAGTATCGATTGAATAGGAATTGCAATGACTAATCAACAATTGGTGTTACTTAAGGATCTATAAATTAATAAACAATTATTTTGGGACCTCTAAGTAAATAGTATTTTGTCCATCTAGGTGCAACCTCGTCTAGGCCAACAAATCTCCTTGGCACCTTGCAATCCTTGAGCCATTCCCAGATCTACAAGCCCAATTTTCATGGCATCTGCATCTTAATGAAAAGAAAGTACGGAGAAATTGCATACTATATGTATTAGCATTGTTCTATTGGAGGCTCTGCATCGGTAATAAAAAGTGTTGGTATTGTTCTAAAAAGGGTGGTTCTTGAGCTCTAAAGGCCATACATTTTAAAGTATGCTTTCAATAACATGAATGTGCCAATCCGATTACCATATCATCAATTTTTATTCGTCAATCACCTCATCCAAATTCGTTGAATCAAAACCAACTGTTTAAAAGGCTTCTTCTCAACTTTTTTTTCCCTTAGTTATCCTTTGTAAGGTGGATATATATATAGGTGTCCTTAGGCATTTGATACTCATGGTGGAAATGGTTTTAGTATGGTATTTATTTATTTAGTTTGTTCAAAATGCCATTGATATAGATCTTGTTATTTGCATTTTCCCAACATTATGGACTAAACTAGTAGTTAATCAGTTCAGGTACTGACTGTATCTGCTGACAAGTCGGCCAAAATATGGGAGATCACTGAGGATGGCAATGGGAGAGCGAAGAAAACATTGGCATGTCCTGGTTCAGGTGGAGTGGAAGACATGCTGGTTGGATGTCTTTGGCAGAATGATTATCTTGTCACTGTTTCTCTTGGTGGCACCATCAGTCTATTCTCAGCTAGTGATCCAGATAAATCCCCAGTGTCATTCTCTGGGCACTTGAAAAGTGTGAGCGCACTAGCGGTGCTCCCTGGAATTCAGAAAGTTATCTTGTCTAGCAGCTATGACGGGATAATTGTTAGATGGATTCAAGGCATTGGATATAGTGGTAAACTAACAAGGAAAGACAACTCCCAAATAAAATGCTTTGCTGCTACTGAGGAAGAGATTATTTCATCTGGCTTTGACAACAAGGTAATTAATCTGTTTAGGGAGTTCTTTTTCTCGTTTTTCCTACTCATAATTGCTGGAGTTCTCAAGTTGTTTCCCTTTTCATTTCTTATGGAATGCACCCTCTTGATTGGATTGGAATTTCAACCAAAATTTCCCTTCCACATACAAAGCTTCTTGTTCTATTGGATGCACTGGATAATACTTCAGATCTTGGGACTCTATCGTTTTCAATGTGAGAATTTCAGGACATTAAATATTGGGACTTTTCGCTAAAGTGGCGGGTTAGATATCACATTTCCAGTTAAGTATTCAAGATGAGGAAGATAAATGGCCTCTAAAATCTAAGAAAGCAAACAATTTGTGTCACCATTAGGGAATCAGCTCTCATTTTATGTACTCCCTTTAAAACTCTAATTGAAATTCACATGATATTCCTATAGTAAAAGTAGAATTGGAAATGGAAGTGTGTACTGAAGGTTATAATCAAGAAAGATCACGCGGTAATATTTTCATGTACTATGTTAACAATTCAATCAAAGACAAAGTTAGATGATTGCAGAGATTCCCTAGAATGAAACTAGGTTGGAATGCAATTATGCTTTTAAAGATTCTTTAGATGACTATACATCTGAAGGGAAACTTTTTGCGCAGCAACCTTTGGAAAGCAAGTTTCTGTTGTTCAGTGAAATCACACATAAGGGTAATTGTTGAAATGAGGATTTTGTGATGGTTTACTTTTATGTTTCAAATAGCATAATATATCCTAACGTTTAAGTTTTTCTACAAATTTATCCTAATGTTTTAGTTTTTACAAATATATTCTAACGTTTTAGGTTTTTTACAATTTATCCTAACGTTTTAATTTTTACAAATACATCCTAACATTTTAGTTTTTTACAAATTTATCATAAAATCTCCCCATTTCCATCCTTACAAATTGTAGTTCATTAGGGTCGTAACATGATGAATTGGGAGAAACTCTTCCCATTTGAAACAACTTGGTTAAAAGTAATTCCAAATCAATCTAAATTTATTCATAGGATACTATTTACACAATTTCAAAACGTTAGTATGTATTTGTAAAAATTGAAACGTTCGAATAAATTTGTGAAATTCCTTAAACGTTAGGATATATTATGCTATTCACCCTTTTTTTTTTTAGCAAAATGGTTTTCTTTTATGTTGATAAAGGGTATAATTTCAAAATAAGTAGGAACAAGTAGGTTTCGATCAGTGTTCTAAAGCCTAGGCAATTGCTAGTCTGCAACCTTGGCCATTTGTAGCTAAATCGTCAAGGCAACTGTTACAAATGGGCTATTTGAAAATTTTAGTGCTGTTGGTCTATGTTTTATTAAATATATTGTACTTGAAAATTTTTGTAGGACAATAATTAGGCCAGCTATGTTCTATGGAAGAGAATGTTGGGCAGTAAAGCAACAACAATTACATAAAATGAACGTAGCAGAAATGATGATGCTTAGGTGGATGTGTAGTAAAACTCGTGAAGATAGAATAAGAATTATAGAAATTTAAAGACAAGTAGGAATGACACCAATTGACACAAAGATTAGAGAAGAACGATTGCGGTGGTTTGGTCACCTGCAAAGACGGCCTACAAATGCCCCCACTAGAAAACTTGAGTCAATAGAAACTGAAGAAATTTGACGAGGTAGGGGTAGACCAAGTTAACATGGGATGTATTAATTAGGAGGGATTTGAATGGTTTGGAAAGCTCACCATCAATTGCACTTAATCGAGCACAATGGAAGAGTTTGATGCATGTAGCCGACTCCAATTAATTTGGGATTGAGGCTATGTTGTTGTTGTTAGTTCTCTTGAAATTTTGCTCTCATATTGGGTGGAACTCAGATTTTCCTTTTCATTAGTTGTTATGTTGTGGACAATGTTGGTAATTATGGGATTAAAACCTTATAGCATACAAAGTAAATTTAAATAATTATTTTTTTCTTATAAAAAATAATTATTTTTTTGTTGGGGGTTGATAGATGATTATTTTGTGATGAAAAACATAGGCCAATTGCATTGCCTTAACAACATTGGTTTAAATGTTCTCACCCTTATTGCTTATAAAATGAAGTATACTGAATTGTTAGACCCCGTATCATATAAATAACCAGTGAAGCTGTGATTGTAGTTAAGGGAAAGGGTTCTAACTAAAAGTTGTCAAAACAATATTCAAAAGTTCCAAAGTTGGGTTGAAGTTATAAAAGAGCATGGT
This sequence comes from Stephania cephalantha, assembly GCA_039657325.1. Lineage (NCBI taxonomy): Eukaryota > Viridiplantae > Streptophyta > Magnoliopsida > Ranunculales > Menispermaceae > Stephania > Stephania cephalantha. The sequence goes on along the minus strand of CM077573.1, from coordinate 5,742,321 downwards.
GCTATTGTTCAAAAATACATTGATTTGGTCTGAACAGATTCTTGTAGCGAAAGTCTTTTCACAATTTTTTTTTCTGGCCTTAGAAATTCTTGTATACACAACCATTAGCATTATAGGATAGTTCAGACGAGGAAAAGTTGTATGTCAGCCCAGGCCATGACTAGTTCATTGCGTAGGCAGTGATGGAAGCAAGCAGCAGTGCTCTTAAGCATTTACTAAGTTCTTATCATGACGCTATATAAGTACTACCAGAATGCAATTTGTCCTTTTCGTTTTTTATTTTTGAAGAATATCAAAAAGGGTCTGTCATCAGTAGAAGATTGACCTTCATAATCTGGATATCAATAATAATATTTGTATAAAATGTATGTGTAAATTATTTAATATTTGTCTAAGGAGATGCAAAAACAAAAAGAAATTTTTTTAATTCCTAGGCAAGGTAAGCTATTCCTAGATGGGATAATTGCCTCAGCTTCGCATTGGCACCTAATCAACAGTGCAGCATTATCACTAATGACTGATGACTTTAGATCATTTCGACATGGGCATATTGGCCAGGTTTTAGGGGGACATATGGACTGTTGAGCCGGTCCCTAGACTCTAAGCTCCTTTCCATTTTTTTCTTTTGCTGTATCTCTAAACCATGGGAATCCATTTTTATGCTTGTTTTAATCAGAATGTTTCTGTTTTCCTATTAATAAGAAAGGAAGAACAAAAGAGAGAAAACAAAAGAAAGAGAAAGAGTTTCTGATTGTTGGATTGCATTAATGTAAGCCACCAATTGTGAGCTCTTTAAACTATTGAATACGAATCCATGTACATGGTTTTGCTTGTCTATTTCAATTTTACTGCTTCTCTTTTTCTGTTTTTTCTCTACTTCTTATCGTCCTGTCTTTTTTCACGCTTAAAATCCAGGTGAGTAGAGTTCCTCTTCGTGAAGATCAATGTGGAGACGCAGAAGCCATTGATATTGGTAGCCAACCAAAGGATTTGAGCCTTGCAGTTGCTACTCCTGATCTTCTTTTGGTTTCAACTGATTCTGGTGTTGTATTACTTCATGGCCAAAAAGTTTTGTCAACCACCAACCTTGGCTTTGCTGTTACAGCATCTGCAATTGCGCCTGATGGAAGTGAGGCAATTGTGGGAGGGCAGGATGGCAAATTGCATTTATACTCTATTACTGGTGATACACTGAAAGAAGAGGCAGTCCTCGAGAAACATCGAGGAGCTATTAGTGTTATACGTTACTCTCCAGATGCCTCTATGTTTGCTTCAGGAGATGTCAATAGGGAAGCTGTTGTGTGGGATCGTAATACTCACGAGGTATTTTTGTTTCCCTCCTGCTGTGGGACTTTCTACAACTCTTGAATCCACGATAGCTTAAAAATTATTGCTGCTCGTATGCTACTTAAATCTTTTACTAGATGTATGTGCCAGATTGCTAGTCCTAATATTGTGTAGTCTACAAAGTCAAAAATTCTGCGCTGAACGTCCATTCAGATGATCCTAATGTTGGAAAGGAAAATGCTTCAGTGACGTACTTTTGATACATTCATTTGCTACACAGTTGTTGGAGCATTTAATTTTCACACCGAAATGTGTGTGCATGCCTCATGTATGTCTAAAGGATACCAAAAGCTGTGTAGCAGCAAATGTATGTCTCAAAAGCATGTCTGCCGGTCAGTGTCCATTGGAAAATTGTAGCACTTGACTGAACTTCACAATAGAGGTAATCTAAGAAAAAATGCTGACAGCCCTCACCACTAAACCATGTCGATGACATGTTCTGGTTCTTAGTTCATTCTTTTAATTCAGAAGTCCTTTAGAAGGTACTGAATCCTGAATTGAAAAAAGGATCTTAAAGTTCTGAACAAATAACATCTTCCGTGGCTTATTCAAATCGAAAGGGAAAGTATTTATTTTGTGTGCTACCTCCTGCAGGTAAAACTCAAGAACATGCTGTATCACTCTGCGCGCATAAACTGCCTGGCTTGGTCACCCGATAACACCCTGATTGCCACCGGATCCCTCGACACGTGTATCATCATATATGAACTTGGCAAGCCAGCGTCAAGCCGCACAACCATAAAGGGAGCTCATCTTGGGGGAGTCTATGGATTGGCTTTCACTGATGAGCACAGTATAGTCAGCTCAGGCGAGGATGCATGTGTACGTGTCTGGAGATTAACTCCGCAGTAACAGATATGGGATTGAGTTCTTAGACTGTTTTTTCTTCTCAATAAATTATGTAAGTGCATCATGGTCAGTGATTTTGCAAGTTGAGATAAGATTTTCTTCTTTATACATGAGTTCAATGTTTAATGTCATGTGGCATGCAGGTTTGCGGATTTTGGATGCTTATGCTTGTAACTGGACGAATGCACACTTTTTGCAGTTGTGTTTCCATACAGCCATCTCGAGTCACATTAGGACAACGATGTTGGCGCACTAAGGGCGGGTTGAGTCAGTTATTTTGAGACTCCACAGAGCTGGGGCGGTTGTGTCGTGGACGTGATATTTTTGTTGTTGCAAGACTACACAATCTCTTTGTTGTACTGCACAAAACATAAACCTGTTTCCTTTTATCGCTCTCTTAAGTTATTGCGAGCGGACGGTCTTGGTTTCTGGAAGACCACTCTTTTTGTAATGGTCCTTTTCATTAGTTTGTCTACAAGATTTGATATTTGTTGCCTCATTGTGTTCTTCTCTGTAGGTGTTGATATGAAGTGGATTGATGCTTGTGCAGAGTCCATGCTCTTCGCCTTTGCTATGTACAAGGTGCGTCAATCAGTACTCTCTATAGGCTTCTATGGTTTCGCCTTGCACATCTTTTAACATTAATGTAATCTAGGGTTGCAAGTGGGGCGGGCGGGGCGGGGATCGAAATTATCGTCCCCGTCTCCGTGGGGCGCGAGACAAGGATTTATTCCTGCAAATTTCCCGCGGGGTGAACTTTGCCGCCCCACGCCCCACCTAGCGTGGACCGACATGCAATGTTGGGGCCCCTCGATTTTTGCATAGAGATGTGCACACACACCCACACCTCAATGTGTATCACGCGGATGCCGACAATGACAAGTGCATGTTTGTGCTGGGTTACAATAGTAGGGTCCTTTGCATTGTCTTCTCCATGCTCAGTACATAAGTTTTTATTTGATGGACTAATTTCGGGTCAATTCCTTATGTTCTGGACGCCGACAAATGCGTGTTGCTTGTCCGTGCTGGGATTCAATAGCAGGGTCTTTTGCATTGTCTTCTCCATGCTATCAATACAAAAGGTTTTATTCGATGGACTAATTTCTTCTGTTGTTTAGTACACAAAGTTGCTTCCCCCCTTTGTTGCTTTCTTTGCCATAGGCTGCGGTCGAGCACGGGCTTGTTTAATTAGCACTGTGTTTACTTAGGGAACTACTGCAATGGCACCCTAAAGTCATACACCTACTTGGAGATAGAGTGATGCACATTAACACGTGCCCGGATGCAGAAATATTGATGTGTATCATGTAGGGTTTATATGATTTAAAAATCTAATTTTAGGGTGTCAGAATATCACTTCCCTTTTGATTATGCGTTTCATTCTATAAGAGTGCACTTCCAACACATGTTTGAAATGGTTCAATTATAACATGTCATACTTTGATATTTTATCGGCAAAAGAAAATTCAACTTTGGGGTATGACGATTTCAATTCGAAGCAAAGTTTCCACAGAGAAAAACACTTTGGTCAAAAAAAATTATTTACCAAGGTCGAATGGAACAATAATTCATTTCTTGTTCCCTATGTATCACCATGAAAATATTCTATGCATGGAACAATAAATATTGAAGTTAAAAGGACAAATAATGCCGGCTTGATATTTAATTTGATTTATCTCTTTTCTTCAACATTTTATAATGATTCTTCTTCATCTTTAACTTTGGGTCATACCTAGATGAATTAAAAGGACAAATTTGTGGACCTAGTTGCTCTTCCCAACACATGTGGTCAACAAAGTCGTCCATCTGCTTGACAAAAACAAAAAAACAAAAAAACAAAGTCGTCCATCCTGACCAATTGCTGTTTGTTGTCTTGTTTTTGAACAAGACGTGACCTACGTTACAAACATTTTAGGGATTTATAGTTGATGGTAAAGTAGCACCTAAGGTGTCTGACTTGATGGCCCATATTCCATAATGAAGAATTTCGAGTTTTAATATAGGTATCTTTAAATATTAGAATGGCAACAATAATAATGTCACATTATAAGACACACTGGCTCGTAAGAGCCATTCATACGACTTAAACCAACATGTTATACATTGGGATCTATGAGCACCTGCATCTCGAGGCGTGGGTGGACGACTCATGAGAGCCAATGTGTCTTGCGGTGTGACATGTCGTTATCATTCTAGCGTTTCCCTTTTAAAAACTTTTGTAGGAGAACTTTGCCGCTACTTGATGGTCAGACAGTTCTACCCAACTCGAGTTCGAATTAGTCGGGGTTTATTGGGCATCAGATACCGAGTGCCTTGAAAATAATTGATTTCTCTGTAAAGGCTCTAATAGGAATGATAAGTTCCAATTTAGTGTAAGTTAGGGACGCAGGTGGGGCGGGGAATCCCCATTCCCCGCGAGGATTCGCCCTGATGAGGCGGGGGATTCTCCGCCAACTAGTCCCCTTGGGACCAAGGACGGGAGAAATTTCATCCCCACCATTGGAGGCAGTGCGGGGGCGGTATTACCCCTCCCCACTATGGGCCCACTCCATCCACTGGGGATTCCTTACGGGGATCATGAATATTCCCCGTGAAAATCACATCAAAATCATTAAAATCTTATATTTCCCTTTTTTTATGCTGAATAATTCACATAAAATTTGAAAATCGACTTACAATTACAAAGAAAAAGCTTTTAATGATTTTAATTTCGGATGTATAATGTATTTGATTTTTTTTAAAATATTATGTGAAAAAGTGATGGGGCGGAGAATTTTCGTAAGGGTAGGGATCCCCGTTGGGGGTACAGGGGTCAAAGTTTCTCCAATGGGGATTTCAAGTGGGGAATCCCCGCCCCGTCATAAGTGAAGATGAGAATGAAAATTGCATTTCCTGCCTCACTTGCATCCCTAGTTTAAGTAGTGTAAAAATTCATACCAAACAAATCAATTAGTTGACCAAATGGTTGGGTATTGGTGTTTTGGAGTAAGAGGTTAGGTTATAGGTTCAAACTTTGGTGGGGCAATTGTTTCTTTAAAAAAAAAAAAAAAAAAAAAAAAAAAAAAAAAATCATAACAAACAGTTCATTTCACAACTTTCGAAGTAGCCTAAGTTGATTTTTAACTAAACAAGCATAGTTATTTCTATATTAGTTTTGTCCTCTTATCCGAACTTGTAATGTAAGTTCAAACTCATATAATTTTTGTTATCTTTAAATTCTCATCAAACAAAGCCTGATTAAGTTGTGGAAATGAAAACTGTTGATTATTTGGTCCTCCTATCCAAATAAATAATAAAAAGTAAAACAATCAAGAACCAAAATATCATCTCACTTTGAGACTATTTTTTCCCAAATAGGTTTGGTCAAATTCTCACTTTTTTACCCTATAAGGCAAAAATGGTAATGAAAGAAAAAGTTTTAGCATCCATGTACAATATGAAAGACATGTCACCTCATTTCAATACTACAAGTATTAGTAGATTACACTTTTCCTTTATTGGATACTAGCTGTTCAAAACTTTAGATGTGAATTAATTTTTAATTACTATCTCCCTTACTTTTTATATAATTATGCTGGTAGGGCCGACCTTTTCTTCTTGTTCTTTTTGTTTAGGGCCCGGCTACGTGCACCCCACAAAATTTGATGGGCAAGCCGCTAAAATTTTTTTACACCCTTTTCAGATTTGCCCCTAATTGAAATGACCTATTTACCCCTCTTGACTCCCAAAATGACTCACATGTCTTTCATCTCTTTCACGTTTGTGCACCCCATAAGAACCAACGTTCGTCTCTGACGATCCCCTCCGACCACCGACGAGCACCGGCGACACGAAGTTGCATTTCGGAGGCCTATACCATCGTAAGAGATATTTTCATGTTTTTTAATGGAAGTTGATAATTTGAAAGTATTGTTGGTTTGTTTTAATGAGATTTGTACAATATTTTTATGTTGCAGTGTATTGTTCGTTGTTGTTGTTTGGTGTCTCTTGACCTTACAATATGGAGGATGAACATCAAAGGGGAGCGAATGTGCAAGACGGAGATGTATCTCTTGAATTTTCCTTTGATTTAGTCCATTTTTGTATTTTTTTCGTGTTGTCCGCCCTTTGGTTCGGCCACACAGGGCCGATCAAATATGAACTGTTCGGTCGCACCCGACTGAACAGATGGGTATTGCTCGGTCACATGTGGCTGAACAGATGGGTATTGCTCGGTCACATGTGACCAAACAAAATCAATTTGCTCGGTCAGATGTGGCAAAACCATACAATTTCAATTTGTTCGGTCACCTTCAACTGAACAAATGGATTTTGTTCGGTCCTGTGTGACCGAATCAGAGGCGAGCCCTAGATCTAGATGAAATGACCTTCAACTTCGACCATAAACAACATCAACAAACGTATACATAACACAAAATTGATGAATAACTTTACAATACACAAAAAATCTCACCTTACATAGACGATTTTGATGAAGCCCCAAATCCGAACCACCACCACCGAACAAACAAGTCATGGGGGTGTGACGTGAAGATCGACCATAATCAACACGTATGGCTCGTGCTCTCGTTCGTACAGATGACTTCGAAAATCAATTTTTTTTTATTTGAGAGTTGTGGGGTGCCTTTAACAAGCGCTGGATTGCACTCATCATGTGGCTTGCCCTTACAAACATAAGGGCATTTTAGGAAAACAAATTATTTTTTGGGTGCCCTTAACAAATGCTGGCTTGCACTCATCATGTGGCTTGCCCTTAGTTTTTTGTGGGATGCACATAGCCGAGCCCTTTTGTTTATGTAATATTAGTGTTAGTAACTTATTAATTAGTTATATATTCACCCTTTATTTTTTTTAAGAACAAATCAACTTTTACTTTGATATAAAATTATAAATAGATTTTTTTATAATACAATGTATATTTCTATGAACAAAAACAGAAATCAAACTAGATATTGCATGAATATCTTCGATCAAAAAGTTTTCTCTTATACCTTACAAGTAGTCTGAATAGGGGTGGCAAAAATTCGAGTCCGGACAAATTCCGAGTCTGGACAACCCCTACCATAAAAAAGTAAACTCATTGTCCAGATTCAGCCCGATTTTAAATTCAGATAAGACTAGCATGTCCAGACCCGTATTGCTAAAAATCCGGTTGTCCGATTTTTCGGATTTGTTGTAATCTCGAAAATTAACTTCTTATATTAAAAGCCTCTTCAAATATTAAAATACCCACACATTATAATCTCATGTGATGTAATTTGAAAAAGTACCCTCAAATTCATGTAATTAAACATTTAATGTCTATATACAATTATTCGAGTATAAAAAAATAAAATTTAATTCATTATACTATCATAAGATATCTTTAATACATTAAGTTTTATATGTATTAGAGTAGTTAATGTTTGTTAATGTATTTAATAAGTAGCAAGTGTTTAATATACTCTTTTATCAAAGATATTTTAACTATATTTAAAATTCAAACCCGGCCCAGGTCGGGTCTGAATTTACAAGGCCTTGTCTAGACCCGGCCTGATTTTAAATTCAAACAAGAAGTCTTGTCCATAATCGGTCCGGATTTATTAAATCAGAATCTTTTTCATTCCGGGCCGGCGGGTCCGTCGGCGGATTTTAAGGACGTCAATTTGGCACGCTTATTTTTAATTGTGACCTTTGATTATTGAATCAATGTGTGTACAACAATATGCACATGAAACTTGATCTGCAATGCACCTAAAGGATTCTCAATAACGAGTGTGTGCTAGCGTGCGAATTTGGAGTCAAAATAGCAGGACTTATGATCATATGCATGCACCGACATTTTTTAACCCTCTCAATGGTAAAAAAAAAGTGTAAAAAACTGTTGTAAATTGAGTTGGAACTTGCTAAGAACTAGATAAGGAAAATAGAAGACTAAGAACTTCTACTACTACAAACTACTACTACAAAGGAGAAGAGAAGAAATGAGATAGTTGGAATGAGAAGTTTTCATTCATCTTGGTGTGTGAATTACAATGGAGTTGGCACCCTTTATATATGCCATTTGGTGATGATGATAATTGTACTTATACAATGTGTACAAGTTATACATACACCACAAATCATACAACACATCACAAGCAACATAGACAATACATGGAAGAGTTGGTGTACATTGGAGATGATTACAAGTTACATGACAATACATAGACAAGTGGAGGTACTATTAAGTGAGAAATACAAGTTACATGACTACACAATATGTTGGTGTACATGCATGGTCTTCCATATTCCACAACTCTCCCCTTGGATGACACTTGCTTAGAGATTGTGCATCGTTAAAACCTGTACTAGAAAAACCCTGTGGGAAAAAATCTCGTATAAGAAAAAGAGTACAATGTTCTCGTCAATCTTGATTTGTAGTATAATATTATTGATTGCCTCATTAAAAACCTTGCTAGGAAAACCCAATGGGACAAAACCAAAGCTAAGGAAAAGAGTGCAACACATTGATATACTTTGAGAGAATATATATGCCTCGTTAAAACCTTTACTAGAAAAACCATGTGGAAAAAATCTAGTATAGGAAAAAGAGTACATTATTTGCTTTCATAATTTTTTTCTTTTTTATATAGAGTATAATAATGTTAGGATCGCCTCATTAAAAACCTTGCTAGGAAAACCCAGTAGGATAAAACCATAGCGAAAGGAAAAGAGTGCAATACACTAATCAATCTAGATAAAGAGTTTTAATATTGTTAGAATTGCCTCATTAAAAACCTTTGCAAAGAAAACTCAGTGGGATAAAACCATAGCAAAGGGAAAAAGAGTGCAATACACTAACCAATAACTCATTTTGATTATCCCCCTCATATTCACATGGGTGAGACATCTTGTGCATTTTGTTGCACATGGACATCGTTTTCTATATGAACCATTTAATGCTGAAGCATATGATTGTCACTCTTTTGTGTATAGTACTTGCATCAAGTAATTGATTCATAACTTGTTGCTACTGAATGATCCTTTGAACTTTGAGTTCATATTAATTTATACATGGATCATAATACAACAAATTTAATGCAATTTGATGTGTTTCAAGCAATTTCACGTCATTCCTTTTGAATTGGCTTATATCTCCCCCTAATGGTGGGAAAATTGCTTCATCAAAGTGACAATTAGCAAAACTTGCTATAAATAATTTCCCTATTAGGGATCCAAGACATCTTATAATATAATTAATAGAGAGTTAAATCAATATACGTCTCCTATTGATTTGTCTTTAGATAATCTCCAGCTGATAAAAAAAAAACCAGTTCGATAAAGGATGTCCATGCGAATTTACGATATTTTCGCATTATCGATGATTATGGATAATCAAATAGATATTTTCATATTATGAATGTCATTTGATTTATGACGACATTCGTTTTAATGTGCATTATATATTCCAGAAGTTAAAACCGGGAATATTATACTCAGATTAAATCATATTCATATAGATAAATTTTCTATTATTCTGAGTAAACTTCTTCTGAACAAGGCATTAACAATATAATTGTTGTACAGATATTGCTCAACATTAGCTTCCGCTAAGTTCGAATTCGAGAAATATTCACTTTTATATTATAATGTACATGCATGTAGCACGATACACAAGACATAAACTCATCGCCCATATTTAGGTCACGATTTAAACACATCTCGATGTGTCTGTTTTATCGAGCCATTTTCAATGATAAAATTCATAATATTTTGCCTTTGATTTTGAAGGCATGGTAAAGGTCACAAAAATATTCGGGTATATATATGACAATATTTAGACAAAATAGCCTTTCATATATGACCAAAAAATGTCACAATTATGAGCGCTCATTGTCAATAATTATTTGCCATTTGTAGTGGTGCACCACTTTTATTCCAATTTTTGGTGGAATTGTCAATACGACCTTTACCTGATATTTTCACATTTTCCACGTCCATAAATTTATTATTGCGATCATGATCATTATATGCAACATATGTTTTTTAATTTGAAGTTGAACTAATTGGACGGGATCAATATTATATTTATAATATCTCATTATTTTACTCAGCCACCATGAGACAAGAAATCAATCCTTAATATTTATTGGATTGACGTGCGCACTCGATATTTGTTGCAGCAATAAATCGAGGCGGGTCACGTGACCTTATTTTTATTGTCTCATCAGTCATATTTCCACATAGCCTCAACATAGAGGTAATTAAAATTGTGGAATTATAATTAATATTTGACTGATTAAATTTTGTAGCATGAGACTCAGCCGCTTATTTTGAGCTTTTGGAGCATTACCCTTTTGGTATGTATATATATAACTCCATAAGGTGAAAAAATATATAAAGTGAAATATTCACTTTTCAAATCTCTAAAGAGAAATTGGCGAATGATTGTGTATAACACGCAGTTTTGCATATATGCTTTATTCACAAATTGTAGTATCTAATTGTCATGACAAGTAATTCTTGTCGGTAATATAATAAGGCAACAAATTCAACTATAGTTGAATAATATTTTGAAAATAAATTTAATATAAAATAGTTTTCCCCTTTTTATGTAAAAACATAACATATGATTAAATATATGTTCACAACTTGATTCATTAATAAACAAAATGTACTATTCGTATGAGTTGGTGGGACAACCTCCAGGTTGGGTGGCGAGACATAGTATACTTAATACCATGCCTCCTCGAACGGGATAACCCGTCTCCCTTTCAATGTTTAGCTTTACCGGGGACAAGGCTTACCCACTATCAACTCAAACTTATAACATTATTTGTATTATAAAATCAAGAATAGAACAATAACTAATCGTTTGTAGTTTTAAGAGAAAACTAGTTATGTCACATATTGACTTTTGATTTCGATGTAGAAGATCGTACAAGACGCAACTACCAGAGCATACTTTCGCAATCGGTGACGTTATAATGTATAGTATATGAATAAAGTATGCATATAGAAGTGATGCATGTAATAAAAGGAAGCAATCATGATAATATATAAATAAATTGAACTTATTTAAATAACAAAAGTTATACCTTCCTAGCTTTGTCTCCTTAACAAGCATTCTTGAACTTCACGATCTCCTTAATGCTAGAGCAAGCTCGTGCTGATAACGTGTTGTAAATTGAGTTGGAACTTGCTAAGAACTAGAGAAGGAAAATAGAAGACTAAGAACTTCTACTACTACAAACTACTACTACAAAGGAGAAGATAAGAAATGAGATAGTTGGAATGAGAAATTTTCATTCAACTTGGTGTGTGAATTACAATGGAGTTGGCACCCTTTATATAGGCCATTTGGTGATGATGATAATTGTACTTATACAATGTGTACAAGTTATACATACACCACAAGTCATACAACACATCACAAGCAACATAGACAATACATGGAAGAGTTGGTGTACATTGGAGATGATTACAAGTTACATGACAATACATAGACAAGTAGAGGTACTATTAAGTGAGAAATACAAGTTACATGACTACACAATATGTTGGTGTACATGCATGGTCATCCATATTCCACAACAAAAACCACATTTATACATTGTCAATTATTTGTCTTTTTATCATTTCAATTAAAGCATTTTTCAGACACCTTAATAAGTCACCACAAAGTCACAATGTTCACCAATTACTGTATTGTGTATCCCGAGATATGTGCTCAGCCGGTATGATATGCATCTCGCCCGCTTGTAACAGGCCTTAGTGATTTTTATTATGACTTGAAGGTCTCATACTCTCATTCTACCATTCCTTTTGCATAAACCGGTAGCGAAGTGAGTGCTAAGGCAATGGCTGAGGTAGAGATTTTGTACTCGAGTCTTGGCAACTTCATCGTTCCTTAATTAAAACCTCATAAGTTTGTGTGAGTTGGTGGAGAGCGGCTTACATCCAGTTGTATCTCCTCCTGTCCATGCAGTCCTTTCTTTATATGCCTCCACGTGTACTTTTTTTAGAGAGTAAAAAGGCATGCTAGTGCTAGCTGTGTTTTTAATTTCTCACTTTACCCTCTACACTTTCAAGCATCACACCCACAAGCACAACGCACACAATGCATGCACACACTCTGTTTTTATTTTTTATTTTTTGCGGACCCCACCATTCACATATTTCTATAAATCTCTCAATCACACAACCCATACACGATTTTTTTTATGTATTACTATACGAGACTTACTGTTTTTTAATAAAATAGCCTATAGTAAGAATAAACACTAAATCAATATCGAGCAGTTAAAATCAAATCATAAGATTTATTTTAACAGAAAAGTTACTTTCTTTTATTTTTATTTTTTGTTTCTAATACTTATCTTCTCTTCTCTCCACTTTTTTTTTTTTTTTTTTTTTTTTTTACCAATTCTTGATTTTCAATTAAACATTAATATCAATTCAACTTAGGGTTTCTTTGACTCCTTATAGCAAGAATAAATCGAAAGTTTGTAAAAAAAAAGTTTTATAGGTAAGCATTAACAATAAAAATTATTTTTCTTTTAATATTATCTATTCTTTAGAAACACCCGTTTATAACCATTATTTTGGCTTATTAATTTTGTTCTTGACAGATCTTTAAGTTAATATGGAGGAGAAAATTACAACACCTCGAAGAATTTATTTTGAAGAAGTTTATTGCACGACACCTAAAGCCGAATATGAAGTTCCTAAAATCGGTATGAGTTTTAATTTTGAAGATGAGACTTATGATTTTTACAATTCTTATTGGAGCTTTAAAGGATTTGGAATTCAAAAAAATTGGGTAAACAAAAATAATGATGGGATTGTTACTAGTAGAAATTTTACTTATTTCAAAGAAGGGCGCAGACAAGAGACAAAACAAAGTTTGCAAGTGAAGCATCCGAAAAAATATGTTAGAACTAATTGTATGCCTAGAATGACAATATGTCTTCAACCGAATGGAAAATATGTCATTACAAGCTTTGAATAATCATAATCATGTGCTTGTTACACCTAGCAAAGTACATTTTCTTCGTTCTCAAAGAAAAATCAATTTTGCTCAAAGCATTGAGATTGACTTAGCTGAAAGTTCAGGAATGAGACCAAAGCAAACATACGAGTTTATGAGTCAACAAACAGGTGGAAAGACAAATGTAGGATTTCTTCATAAGGATTTGAAGAATTATTTGTCTTCTAAAAGAAAGAGAAATATGAATCAAAGAGAGGTTGGCACTTTGTTGCATTATTTTCAAAAAAAAGCAAAATGAAAATCCAGTTTTTGCTTATGCAATTCAACTTGATAGGGATGACCAGATAAGTAATATTTTTGGACTGATGCAAAAATGGTGTCTGATTATCATCAATTTGGAGATGTGATTTGTTTCGACACAACTTACAGGACAAATAGGGATTGTCGACCATTTGCACCGTTTGTTGGAATAAACAATCACAAAGAAACAATTGTTTTTGGTGTTGCACTTTTGTATGCTGAAACAATTGAGTCTTTCGAATGGTTATTTGAAGCATTGATTGAGGTAATGGCTGGACGAAAGCCTAAAATAATTTTAATAGATCAAGATCAAGCAATGGCCAATGCAATTGCGTCAGTATTACTAGAAACACGACATAGATTGTGTCTATGACATCTATACCAAAATGTTCTCAAACACATTGGTCATGTATTTAAGAGAGAACCATCATTTGCAAAGGACTTTGGTCGTTGTATTTATGATTACGAAGAAGAAGATGAGTTTTTAAACTCGTGGGAGCATATGTTGGTTAAATTTAACCTTCAAGACAATGAGTGGTTGAAAAGAATCTTCAAAATAAAAGAAAAGTGGGAAATGGTATATGGAAGACGTGTATTTTGTGCTGACATGAAAAGTACCCAATTAAGTGATAGTTTCAATAGGAAATTAAGAAAATACTTGCATTCTCAGTTAAATATATTGAGATTTTTCAATCATTTTGAAAGGATGTTGGATGATCTTCGGTACAAAGAACTTGAGTCTAACTTTGAAATGACTCGAAATATTCAAGAATGAAAGTGAATTCCATTTTGTTGGAGCAAGCAAGAGATGAATACACATCTAATATTTTTGAATGGTTTCAACAAGAATTTGAGAAAATCATGAATCTTGTTATCAATTGGTATGAAGAACATGACTCGATAATGACATACAAGGTTAGCATTTATGCAATGACTCGACAACATACAGTGATATTCGATTCGACAAATAATACAATAACATGTTGTTGCAAGTAATTCGAGTTTGTTGGAATTCTATGTTTTCATGTTCTCAAAGTATTTGATCGAAAGGACATCAAGTTGATACCGAGCCAGTATATTTTAAAAAGGTGGACAAACGATGCTACAATTACTAATGTAATTAAGTGTTCTGATGTAAAAGATGTTGAAGATCCTAAACTGGCAATATTAAGACTGTAACGGCCCATTTTTCAAATGGACCGCCACGGGGGCCGATGCGGGCCCACAACCTGGCCTACCAGCGCCAGCTGTGTCCCACATGTCATCTCATCCACCATTTAATTATTATTCAGTTCAAATGACAACAATTTACCGTTTAAATTTGTTAGAGATCAAGATTCACCTAGTACAGTTGATGATAGAGCAACACAATGTGGATTGTCTGATCATGGTTAAGGCAGTTGGTGTTCATGTGTTCTGGTTGTCAAGACTTGTAACAAACTGTTTGTTAGTTTGTTATAATTCTGTTAGTTCTGTTAGTTAGTTTTTGATTATTGTTAGTTAGTTAGATGAGTGACGTGCTGTCATTTGAATGTATATATATACAACACTTACTGAGTTGTACGATACAATTTTTCAATCAATAAAAATCTGTTTTTCTTGATTTCATAGTAACAGAGCATTCTCTCATTAGAGAATTCTCACATGGTATCAGAGCTTCCTGCAATGGCAGAAGCTAGTTCTTCTGAAGGTGATTCTGGTGGTCTCAGCACATTTGCTGATGTAACTGCAATTGCAAAATCTCTCAACTTCAATCTACCTACAAAGCTCGATGAAGGTAATTACATCTACTGAAGGTTCAAGTAAGAGCTGCAATTCGAGCTTTCGGTTTGGAGTTTTTCATTGAAAATAAGAGGTCCTCAGTGACATCAGATTCAGCTGTAACTGATGAAGTTTTGAGTAGATGTGATAACTTGCTTATGGTATGGTTATTTTCCAACATAAGTAAAGATGTCATTGGACATGTAACTGAATGTGAGTCTTCTTTTGAGATCTGGAAAACATCGGAGAGTTTGTTTGCTCAGTCATCCATGGCACGAGTTCTGCAGCTCCGAGAAGAAGCAACATCAATAAAGGTTAGTCTTCAATCTCTGAATTTGTTCTCAAAGTTAAGACAATAGCTGCTGAATTAAGGTCGGTAAGTCAAGTGGTTACTGAATCTGATATGATTCAATCAATACTGAATGGTATTGGTCATGAATTTGATCTTGTTGTGGTTTTAATTTCTTCTCAAAGAGCAAATATATCATTGCGAGATGCACAATATATGTTGATGATGCATGGACATAGAATTGAAGATCTTAATCAAGCTTCACAAATAGATATGAATAATGTTTCAGCAAATTTTGTTGAAAACAGTGACAAGAAGTCACAAGGTGTGAAAATCATTTCTGCACCATTTTAAAAGCGATCTAACAATGGTTTTCGTGGTGGATTCAAGAATCGTGGAGGAAGATCTGGTAATAGAGGAAATGTGTTTTGTCAATTATGTTATCGTCATGGACATATGGCTCTTCAATGTTATCATAGATTTGATCAATCTTTCTATGGTCCTCAAAATCAGTCCTCAGGTTCTACAAGTCATGTTAATCAGAATCGACGACCTCTTGCACAGATTCATCATCAAATGTCTCATAATTTCCAACCAACTGCACCTCAGGCTATGTTCAATCATTTTCAAGGCATGGTGGTGACTCCTGAAAATGTTATTGATCCAAATTGGTACATGGACAGTGGAGCATCCAGTCACATGACTTCTGATGGATCTGCTCTACTCAACAAAACTGAATACAAATGTAATCAGTTGGTGACTGTTGGTAATGGTGAGTTGTTAAAAATTTCTCATACTGGTAATGCTCTAGTTAAATCTAATTCAGCTCCTTCTCACTCTCTTCAATTAAATAATGTTCTTCTTGTTCCAAAAATTGCTAAGAATCTTATAAGTATTTCAAAGCTTACTTGTGACAACAATGTTATTACTGAGTTTACTTCTTCTTCTTTCTCTGTCAAGGACAAGGATTCGAAGACAACCTTGCTTCAAGGAGTGCTCCATAATGGCCTATATTGTCTTCCAAAAGCTGATCCACCTGCATCTGGTTCAGTTTTCTCTGTTCCAACTATTTTTTCTTCAACTAATTCTTGTAATACTTCATTGCTTAGTTCTATAAATAATGATGTATGGCATGCTCGGCTAGGACATCCATCTGCTTCTGTTTTGCAAAAAGTTTTATCTTCATTGAACACATCTATTAATAAATCTTGCATATCATTTTGTAACTCTTGTAAAGTGGCTAAGATGCACAAACTTCCTTTTACTTCCTGCAATATAACTGCAACTAAACCTTTGGAATTGGTTTATTCTGATCTTTGGGGTCCATCTCCATTGTTGTCTTCTCAAGGTTCAAGATATTACATTGTGTTTGTTGATGCATTTAGTCGGTTTACTTGGTTTTATCCTCTTAAATTGAAATCAGATGCCTATGCTGCCTTTATTCATTTTGTTAAACAAGCTGAACTTCAACTTAACTCTAAGTTGAAAGTTTTTCAATCTGATATGGGACTTGAGTATAAACCTATTGAAAAATTCTGCAATGCATCTGGTATTGTTCATCGTTATTCTTGTCCATATACTCATCAACAGAATGGTGTTCCCGAAAGAAAGCATCGTTCCATTGTTGAAATGGGTCTCACTCTTCTTGCTCATTCTAAACTACCTTTCTCTTTTTGGGAGGAAGCATTCTTAACAGCTGTTTTTCTTCTTAACAGCTTACCATCTGTTGTTCTTGCTTTTAAATCTCCATATGAGGTATGTTTTCATAAACTACTTGATTACTCTTATTTCAAAACTTTTGGATGTGCTTGTTACCCAAATCTTACTGCTTACTCCCAACACAAGTTCAATTTTTGATCTTCCAAACGTGTATTTATTGGTTATAGTCCTAGGCATCATGGTTATAAGTGTTTACATACAAATGGAAAGATTTATATTTCTCGTGATGTTGTGTTTAATGAAGATGATTTTCCTTATCCTAGTCTATTTTCATCTAATCATACATCTTCTTCTGCTATTTCTTCTTCTTCTAGTCTTCCTTTATCTGTTCTTCAGTTCTGTCATATTTCTTCTTCTTCTAATTCATCTGTTTTTGTTCCTCCTACATCTGATTCTTCTAGTTCTCTTCCTTCTGAATCTTTTCAGCCTCCTTTAACTACTGAATTACCACAACCTGTCATTACCAGTTCTCATATTAACACTCACCCTATGCAGACTAGAAGTAAGAGTGGTGTTTTCAAACCAAAAGCATTGGTTGTTACTTCTCCATATGCTTTGGTGCATTCTCTTACTGAACCTAATTCTGTTAAAGATGCTCTTGCTGATACAAATTGGAATATAGCCATGAATGATGAAATTCAAGCATTGGACAAAAACAACACTTGGACTTTGGTTCCTCCTACTCCTGATATGAGTGTTGTTGGTTGTAAATGGGTTTTTCGAGTTAAGACTAGTCCTACTTGGTGAGATTCAAAGGTATAAGGCAAGACTTGTGGCTAAGGGGTTTAATCAAATTCCTGGTCTTGATTTTGGGGATACTTTATCACCTGTTATTAAGTCGTCTTCTCTTCGTATAATGTTTACTCTTGTTGTTACATTTTAGTGGCCTATTAAACAACTTGATGTGAACAATGCTTTTCTTAATGGTGAACTCTCTGAAGATGTGTTTATGAGCCAACCTGAAGGTTTCATCAGTAAGAAATATCATCAGTATGTATGTAAACTGAAGAAAGCTTTGTATGGTTTAAAGCAAGCTCCTCGGGCTTGATTTTCTAAGCTCAAAACAACTTTGCTCACTTGGGGATTCATTAACAGTTCAGCTGATGTTAGTTTCTTTTTTCAGCGATCTGGTTATTCTGTTTTACTTCTTCTTGTGTATGTTGATGATATTCTCATCACATGATATGATTCTTCTTTGATTTAGAAACTCATTACTTTGTTAAATTCCAAGTTTTCTCTCAAAACATTGGGTGATGTTGATTATTTTCTTGGTTTTGAAGTTCATCGTGACTCTTCAGGATTGTATTTGTCTCAACAGGATTGTATTTGTCTCAACATAAATACATTCTTGATCTACTTAAGAAGACAAATTTGTTGGACTCTAAGCCTCTGTCTTCTCCATATTCAGTTGGTGTTCATCTCAATGCTACTAATGGAAAATTGTTCTCTGATCCTACTTTGTATCGAAGTACTTTGGGTGCTTTGCAGTATCTCACATACACTCGTCCAGATATCAGCTTCATTGTAAACAAACTTAGTCAATTTCAGCAGCATCCTACTGATCTTCATTGGGCAGCTGTCAAAAGAGTTCTTCGTTTTCTGAAATCCTCTCTTACTACTGGTATTGTGTTTCGCCCTGCTACCTCTCTTTTTCTTGAAGTTTTTACTGATTCTGATTGGGCTAGTGACATTGATGATCGTCGTTCTACTAGTGGTGTATGTGTTCTTCTTGGTGGCAATCTTATTACTTGGTATTCTAAGAAACAATCAATTGTAGCATGCTCTAGTACTTAGGCTGAGTATCGAGCATTGGCTTTGGGAGTTACTGACATCTTATGGACTTCTTCTCTACTTTGTGAACTTGGTTTTGATAGTTCTTCCAAGCTATACTGTGGTGTGATAATACTAGTGCTCGTGCTTTAGCTTTAAATCTTGTTTATCATGCTCGAACTAAACATATTGAAGTTAATGTTCATTTTTTGCGGGAAAAACTTGCAGCTGGAGTTTTTGATATTCGTTATGTTCCTACTGAACATCAAACTGGTGATCTTTTCACCAAAGTTCTTCCTACTCCTCGGTTTCTTTTCTTATCTTCCAAACTTAATCTGGTTTGTTCACCTAGATTCAGTTTGAGGGGGCATGTTAGAGATCAAGATTCACCTAGTACAATTGATGATAGAGCAACACAATGTGGATTGTCTGATCATGGTTAAGGCAGTTGGTGTTCATGTGTTTTGGTTGTCAAGACTTGTAACAAACTGTTTGTTAGTTTGTTATAATTATGTTAGTTCTGTTAGTTAGTTTTTGATTATTGTTAGTTAGTTAGATGAGTGACGTGCTGTCATTTGAATGTATATATATACAACACTTACTGAGTTGTATAACACAATTTTTCAATCAATAAAAATATGTTTTTTTTGATTTCATAGTAACAGAGCATTCTCTCATTAGAGAATTCTCACAAAATTGTTACTGAACTCAAGTCATTTGTTAAGATCATTTTAAACCCAAATAAATCACAGCAGAAGTCTTTAACATGAAAAAATATATATAACAGTAAAGTCATGCAAGTAACTCTGATACCTAGTGTGGAAAACCCATATATCATCGTAGATCAAAAATGGACCTCAATGTAACACAATATCAACATTATAGAGTCCTAGTGTATCACTCTCAAGCCCAAATCCCAAAATAGAACAAAATATGTATATACAAACGTACAAGCCTAGCTAAACGTCTCTTTATTCTGGTAGCTTGCCCTTGCCCCGGCTCGTACTAGGATCTGCACTCAAGCCATCACAAAAAGACAGATGACGAGTCCAGAGTGAGTATTCCCAAAGAAATTAAGTGAGCAATACGAAAAAATAAATACTGGAATTTAAAGAAAACTATTAAATAAACATGCGGAAATATAAACATGCAACTGTGCTCATTGCATATATATGTAATAGTGAAAGCTCAAAGTGTGTGTTCCTAGCCCCTAGGGTCAGACTAGCGCCATACTTCGGACTCCCAACAGACTATTGTCGGAGAGTAGCACTCAAACAAGGCCAATATCTGGATCCGCTAGGTGGTCAGCGTGGAACCTACGACGCACCCACACATGCCCGTCACTCTTCGGGTAGCCCTATTCACCGAGATGGCACACGTGCTATGGCCTAGTGGACATACACACAGAAATGGCACGGAGGGAGAGTCTCAACGTCCGTCCATTACAACACACCAGGAGTAGAGCAATGAAAGACATAAAATGAATTCAAAAGCAAAAGTAAATATTGCTCAAGAGATTTCCGTTGGGATACTACACACCTCACACCGCACTCCGTGTACCGTCACTAACCTTCGGTCCGGCTCCGCCTAATCCCGGATATCCCAAATTATAGCCCGAACTGACCTATTTCCATGTATAAGTGATATTTAGTCATTTGGATGTGTGTTAAGTCATTTCACACAAATTATGTCAAAACATGGGTACATTAGCGCGCTAGGTCTGGGCATTAGTGCGCTAGATACCCATACGGTTATACGATCTTAGCCCAGATGAACATTAGCACACTAATTTTCTGGCCTAGCGCGCTAATTGCGTTCTGGACAACACAACTGTTGAAAAATTCTGGATTTTCTACCACCCTACCAACCCAATAATAGCCACAACACCAACAACAACACTTTAAAACACTAGAAACCCATCATAACAACAACTCACCAAACTCCAAAATATCACCAACATCTCTCAAATTATGATCAAAAGATAGAGGAAGTTGTGGTGTTTATGATTCTCACCTTGGTTTTGATGTATTCCTCACTCCAAGCTCCTCAAATCACCAAGAAAATCACCAAAACCTTGTTTCCTTCTCCTCCAATTTTCGGATTATGGGATAAGAGAGAGAAAATGTGGTGGAAATGAGGGTCAACTTAACTTATATAGGTCAAATGTCATCTCCGCTCACTTACACATCTCAAGGCCATCCTAAGCACCTCATTTGTTTATTTTCTAACCTCAAATGACTCCATTTGTGACTCTGATGGCACACTCACCCTTGTATTTAACTCAAAAAGTGACCTTTCGGGTGTTTCGACACCCGATTTCGCGTCCCGAACCGCGACCTACGCGTACTACCATGTCCCTAACCACCAAATATACATTCCTTATTCATTAGTTACCCGATTTTATTCATTTTGTGTGTTTTAGTTCCCCCGGCCTAGTGTTAAGTCGGTTAGACTACCCGCTACACGCGTCGATACGCATATCGAGGCGACTACTTAACACACGGTCTCGCACGTCAAATGTACTATAATAACACACATTGCGATGTCATGTACACTATTTCAATATAAACATCGCAATTTAAACAAGTCAGCGCCCAAAAATAATCATTTACCTAGCTTCAGACGCGCACAAGCCTAATTGCGGGTCCCATGAGCGTCTGAGCTGTCACCCACATCTGCAAACACGTCATTATTAACGGCGAATTAAATTTAGGTCATTACAAAGACGGTACAAAGATCTATGCAGAAGTGACATTACTTTGTCTTGAGTAGCAGCTGAAACGGAAGAGGACTTCCAATTTACAATGAAACATCTTTAAAAAGTAAGGATTAAGTTGACAAAGAAGAATAAGAATCAAGTTTCAATAAATGGCGACTTTCAAAAGGAGAAACTTGATGATTCAACTCAACATGATGTGATTCTATAAAAAGCAAAAGGGCTAAAAAAGAAAGAGGGTGGAATTTGTGGCGGACCTCGAAAAAAGATTTGTGTTGAGAATTGGTCGAAGAAAAAAAGCAACAAGAACAATCAAAACACAAATCTACGAGTTGCGACTTCGTTTTCTCCTTGCCCTCAAGTTTTCCCGTTGACTTGGAACAATAGCTCGGTACAGGTATTTTGTGTTGAAATAAATAAAATTACTTTAAGAAAATTTAATGAGTTTTATTAAGATTTCTTTTTGTAGGGACAATGTAATGTTGGTGAAGGCTCCACCTTTTCAAGCACATATCAATTACCTAATTTAGAGATGAGTTCTAATAATTTGGAAGACTCATATTTAATACAACAGGTTCAAAGAGCAAGCAAAACAGTAAGTACGTCGACATACCATTTTCAAAAATAATTTGTATTTTAAAAATATGTATGTGATTCTAGTATTATTTTTCTAATCGAAAATTTAATATTGTTTGTTATTTATAGGATTCGACCGATGGACAATCTGCTGTCATCCATAAATTCACGCCATATCAAAAGTTTTTTTAGCTTTTATTTTGACATTTGTAAGGTCTCGTTTGTTTTTTATTACTTTTGGTATTTTATAGTTTATGCACATTGTTTTGAATATTTTTCTTTCTCTTTTAATTAAATTATTAGCCCCCTTTTTAACTCTGTCTATGAAAATTATTGTTCATTGTCGGTCCCAAGCCCGAAAGAAAAGAGGAGGGGAAAGGACTTGTATAACCTTTATTCACTTTTACAATGCATCTTGCAAAATATAATATAAAATAAATTTATTAGAAAGAATTAATAATTTTATGTTTTTGTTTCAATAGTTTATATTTCTTCTAGACATCTCTTCTAAAAATGATTTCATGATTATATGTAATCCCCCTAATATCCTTATGCTATTCGATTATGATTGTACTATTTCCAGTTTGATTCAATAAATTGGCTTGTGTTTCACAAAAAAAAAATGTAAAATTGATTTGAAATATATATATATACACACATATGTAAACGAAATTGTGTGTGGGTTGTGTGATTCAAAGATTTATAGAAATATGTGAATGGTGGGGAAAAAAAGAAAAGAAAAACAGAGTGTGTGCCTGCATCGTGTGCGTTGTGTTTGTGGGTGTGATGCTTGAAAGTGTAGAGAGTAAAATGGGAAATTAAAAACACAGCTTGCATGCCTTTTTACTCTCTAAAAAAAGTACACGTGGAGGCATATAAAGAAAGGACTGCATGGACTGGAGGAGATACAACCAGATGTAAGCCGCTCTCCAGTTGGTGTGCCTGCATAGTGTGAGCACCAATGTATATCTTTAAGAATTAACTAATTAGGCGGGTCAATAGTTTAGTACATGATATTGTAATAAGAGAGTAGAGGTTGAAATCTCATATTGGGCAAGAAAAATCAATTTCTCTTTTCAAAAAAAACATTAATATATATATCCTCAAAAAATGAAAAATAATATAAAGACAATAATTATATCACACTGTAAGATATATTGACTCACAAGATTTTTTCTATTTGACCTCGATCCACGTATTAAACATCGATATCTGAATAACTATATATTCCAATAAGCGTATGAATGATTCTTGTAGGTAACAATGTGTTTTGCGGTGTTACGTGATATTGTCATTATACCACTTCCAAAAAAAAAACCAGGAGCACAAAATGCCAAACGGCTTCATTACAATAGTCAAATGAGGATTTTTGTAACGTATCATTCAGATCCGTCAGATTTGTTCATTTTTTTATTGATTTGATGAGATCCGTCAGATTTATTCGTAATGGGAAGACGTGCGAGCGTTATCCCGGAAAATACAGAAATTGTGTTTGTCGGTATTAAGAAAAAGCAAGGGCAGACCCGTCTTTTCACTCACTTCTTCTCTTCACTCTCAGCCTACAAATTCCTACTCATTATCAGCGCAGCTTCAAGCAGCTCCACAGATGATGAAGCCACTCAACGAGCTCCAGCCGTTGATCATGATTATCATAGTCGCATTGTTCTTGATCATCGTCAGCGATGCTGCATTAATTAATGCAAGAGCATCAACGGCTGGCGAAGATCCGATGTGGGCCTCGAAGAGCGGGAATGTGCGATTCGACACGGGAGGGCTGAGCAGAGGAAGCTTCCCGAAGGGGTTCGTGTTCGGCACAGCAACCTCGGCTTACCAGGTCGAGGGCATGGCTGACAAGGACGGCCGTGGGCCCAGCATTTGGGACGTCTTCGTCAAAACCCCCGGTAATTACATTCTGTATTCCCAAATTGCCCTCCCCTTTCCCCTCTTTTCCATTCATATCATCGACTTTCAACAACAATCGGTTGTTAATGTTGTCGTCGTCGCCGTTGTTTTTCAGGGACTATTGCAAACAATGCTACTGCGGCGGTCACTGTGGATCAGTACCACCACTACGGAGTAAGTGTGTTTGTTGGATCAGGCATTAATTTGTGCACGTGCACTCATCTCGATTTGTGTCCATGTCTTTTAGATTGTGCATCGAGATGCGTATACCGATGTGTGACCAAATGACTGACTCAAACTTTTTTTCTTTTTAAAATTTTCTGGTCGTTGATTTGCAGCAAGATGTGAATATCATGAAAAAGTTGAATTTCGATGCGTATCGCTTCTCAATCTCATGGTCCAGGATTTTCCCAGGTTGAAATAAATAAATCTTATTTTAATGTTCCATTTATTTTGATTTATTTTATGATTTTCAAAGAAATTCTTTCTTTTGTTTTTTATGTTTTTTTCAGATGGAAGTGGAAAGGTGAACTGGAAGGGAGTTGCCTACTACAACAGATTGATTGATTACATGATCAAGACAGGTGTTAATTAATTCATATTTTTAGAAGAATTGATTAAGCTAGTGTTACAAAAACAAAATGGAAAAGACTAGACTGACAACAGTTATGGCACACCGGAAGACACATCAACCCACATGAGCTATCTATGCGGCATCGACTTGCGTATTATGTATTGGGATTTGAGTATGCATGCATCTCAAGATGCACATAGACAACTTAAAGGCCTGATGTGACTTCTGATGTGACATACCCTTTGTCATTGTAGCACTTATCAAACAAAATTGGTCTTTAACTTCAATCTTTTTAACCTAGCTTTTATGATTATTCTCTTGAAAGTATAATTTATTTCCATTATGTTTTCAGTTTGGTCATTGAAAAGCAAGTATATATTTAAAGTGACACATGTTTATAATATACATATAGGAGTCGCCTTCATTTATAACAACAACAACAACAACAACATAGCCTCAGTCCCAAATAGTCGCCTCCATTTATTCAAAAAAAAAAAAAAAAAGTGAATTTGTGAAAATCTCATTCCGTGAATTACTAGCAAGAATGTAATGTTAATAAATATTCCTTTTTACTTGTTTTGGATTAGTATTTTTTTATTTCAATTGAAGCATATTGATTTTGTCCCACGCTTTCACACGTCTAGGAATTACTCCATATGCAAATCTCTATCACTATGATCTTCCTGAAGCATTGGAAAGGCGCTATAAGGGATTGTTGGGACACCAAGTTGTGTAAGTAAAATTTATTCCTCCTTCATATTCGTCCAGAAATGCCAACATTTTTTCAATGACTATGAAAGTTGCTTTTACGGATTAGTCCATCCGTAAAGCTAAAAAGCGATACATTGTGATGGGCGTCTTGGTGACTCCTTGGATCCTTCGATGTTAGACTATTGATTATAGGAGGATGAATTACGAAATACTGGTAGCGGTTCAATGTTTTTGATTTTTCTCGTTTTCACTAAAGTTGGATTAGACATAAGATATGCATAGCGAATTCAATAAATTACAAGCTTTTGCATTGAAGTTGATAGAAGAGGCCAATGTGTAAACCTTCGAATGTGAAGCACTTCTTAATCTAGTAGTTTTCCACCATACTTTGTTGGAGTATATGAATCCCACATCCCAAAAATATAATAAGAGTTGGTGTGGTATATGAGTGGAATAGATTGGATCCTAGCACAAGCCAATTGGTTTTGTGCAAGATGGGATCCAACCCCATTTATATGCCCACGTGTGCGTGTGTGACCCAACACTTTCCGGACCCATGGATTTCTAGATACTTGATCAACATTGTTTGTTCTAAAGTGCTTAGTCTAAATGGAATAATCCTTGCTGCAGTTCTTGGTGCTTTTCATCTCTAACATAAACTGAATCTTCTAAGTTATAACATTCTTTGCATTTCCATGCTGCTTGTTTCTTAAGGAGAGCAGTTATTACTTCATTCTAAATTTGTAGCTCGCATGGTTTAATATTGATGTTGAACAATACAGGAAGGATTTTGCAGATTACGCAGACTTTTGTTTTAAGACATTTGGCGATAGGGTTAAAAACTGGATGACATTTAATGAACCGAGGGTTGTTGCTGCTCTTGGTTACGACAATGGTTTCTTTGCACCGGCACGATGCTCAAAACCAGTTGGAAATTGTACAGCTGGGAATTCTGCAACTGAGCCTTATATCGTCGCCCATAATCTAATTTTATCCCATGCAGCTGCAGTTCAAAGATACAGGGAAAAGTATCAGGTAGGAGTCTCATTAATTAATTGTACATATTAATCCTCCAGGTCTGCCTTTTAATATATGATCAATTGTTTTTCAGGCAAAACAAAAAGGAAGAATTGGCATTCTTTTGGATTTTGTTTGGTATGAGCCTCTCACTGAATCAGTGAAGGACCAAGCCGCAGCTCAAAGGGCAAGGGATTTTCATATTGGATGGTAACATTGTTCAATTCATGCCCTTATAATGCGAACACTTTCTTACTGCTGTAATTATATATCTGTGTGTTGATTGATGGTTTATTTTCACAGGTTTCTTCATCCAATTGTATATGGTGAATACCCGAGTACAATGCAACAAATTGTTGGTAAGAGGCTTCCTAAGTTTACAGAGGCAGAAGTTAAAATGGTCAAAAGCTCAATTGATTTTCTTGGTGTAAATCAATATACGGCGTATTACATGTATGATCCAAATATAACCAATACTGTAGTCACTGGCTACCAAAATGATTGGAATGCCGGATTTGCTTGTAAGCTTTCTTTCCACCTAAGCTGATATGTTGAGAGAAAAAGGATTAACTGTATTTCATTTCACTGACAAAACTTTATTCTCTATTTTTGTGTGAAATCTCTAGATGAGCGAAATGGAGTACCAATAGGGCAAAGGGTAAGTCGATTATATATTTATATTATAATTTTCTAAGACCTAAATTTAAACTCTTAATTAGTGAAATTTTTCGAATGGTTTGGAAAGCTGACCATCAATTGCACTAAATTGATTACAATATATGGAAGAGTTTGA
The DNA here is from genome assembly GCA_039657325.1 of Stephania cephalantha. Taxonomy (NCBI): domain Eukaryota; kingdom Viridiplantae; phylum Streptophyta; class Magnoliopsida; order Ranunculales; family Menispermaceae; genus Stephania; species Stephania cephalantha. Next base: position 5,715,046 of record CM077573.1, on the reverse strand, counting down.
TCCATGTAGCCAACCCTAATTAATTTAGGACTGAGGCTATGATGTTGTAATTAGTGAACTTTTTGTTCTCAATAGTGCAAATATACTTGATATGACATTTGAGATATTAAGTTTACGATTTCTCTATTATACGGTTCTAGATTTAGAATTTTTTCGTGATGTTAATTAATATTTTATGATATTGAATCTCATATTGATGAAATCTTCTTTTTGCAGGCACATTCCTACTGGCTTTACATGGTACCATGGGGTATATATAAAGCTGTAACATATGTAAAAGAGCATTATGGAAACCCAACAGTTATTCTATCAGAAAATGGTATGAACTAGAAAACTCATAACAATTAGTTCTTCATTAAAATTAGCTTTTTTCTTATAAGGTTTCTTAAATTCGTCTCGTTAATATGTTGAAGGTATGGATGATCCGGGTAGTGTCACCCTGCCAAAGGCACTGCACGACACCACACGAATTAATTTCTATAGGAGTTATTTGATAGAGCTCAAGAAAGCTATTGATGAAGGAGCAAATGTTATTGGTTACTTTGCGTGGTCATTGCTGGACAATTTTGAATGGAAATCAGGATACACTTCAAGATTTGGTATCGTCTATGTTGATTACAAAACCCTGCGAAGGTACCCGAAGATGTCAGCATATTGGTTCAAGACGTTGCTCACCAGAAAGAAGTAGTAGGCCTCAAAGAAGTGTAGAAATGATGAGTTCTAAGTGCGAGTTCTCCAATTAATCCTATTTTATGTACTCCTTTGTTTTGAAGCTGTAGGTTCAGCACTGTGGTATCATGTGTGTTGCTAATGCTATACATATGTATACTTAAAATAAAAGTGCTTTTTATGCATCCTTTTGTCTCTTCGGAGAGAAATGCATCTATTTGTATCTTAATTACGTTTACTATTTTTCAGCTTGGCTCCCCGCTTTTTATTAGTTTATTAGTCCCTCTTTTGGCAAGGCCAAAAGTCCTTGTATATGCCTTGCTTAATTATTATTATTATTATTCATTAGCTAGTGACTCTTCCTGAAAGCTATATAAGATGAGGACAGAGCAAGGATCCGCAATTACCATTTGGACATCCTCTAATAGGCCGGCTTGTGAGTTTAATTGTGACTTGGAGGTGCCACAAAAGCCAAATGGCGGGCTTCAGTTGAGGATTTTGTAACATACCATCCATCAAGATCCGTCAGATTTATCGATTTATTTATTCATTTGATGAGATCCGTCAGATTTATTCGTAATGGAAGACGTGCCAGCGATCGAGCGGTATCTGGGAAAACGCATACTGTTTTTTGTCGGGTTTAGGAAAAAAAAAAGGAGCAAGGGCAGTGCCGTCATTTCACCCACTCGGACACTCCCACCTCTTCCCTATGCGGCTCTGCCTACAAATTCCAACTGATGAAGCCACTGAATGAGCTCAAGCCGTTGATCATGATCATCATCGTGGCATTGTTCTTGATCATCGTCAGCGATGCTGCATTAATTAATGCAAGAGCATCAACGGCTGGCGATGATCCGATGTGGGCCTCGAAGAGCGGGAATGTGCGATTCGACACGGGAGGGCTGAGCAGAGGAAGCTTCCCGAAGGAGTTCGTGTTCGGCACAGCAACCTCGGCTTACCAGGTCGAGGGCATGGCTGACAAGGACGGCCGTGGGCCCAGCATTTGGGACGTCTTCGTCAAAACCCCCGGTAATTACATTCTGTATTCCCAAATTGCCCTCCCCTTTCCCCTCTTTTCCATTCATATCACCGACTTTCAACAACAATCGGTTGTTGTCGTCGTCGCCGTTGCCGTTGTTTTTCAGGGACTATTGCAAACAACGCTACTGCGGCGGTCACTGTGGATCAGTACCACCACTACAGAGTAAGTGTGTTTGTTGGATCAGGCATTAATTTGTGCACGTGCACTCATCTCGATTTGTGTCCATGTCTTTTAGATTGTGCATCGAGATGCGTATGCCGATGCGTGACCAAGGGGATGTTTGATAGCAAAAAAAATCTTTAATGAGAAAAGAAATTTTTTTAGCAAATATTCTCGAGAGGATTTTATAAAGAAAATTTTCTCATAGTTGTTTGATTGCACGAGAAAGAATTTTTTTTTATGGTTCAATGCGTGTGCGCATCTAAATCATCGTCGATGTCGGGCGGCTCGACGATGATGTTGGTGACGAAGCCGGAGACGAAGAGAGAAAGAAAGAGTGTGTATCCGCGAAAGAGTAGCAGAGGCCAAGTTTGTTTGGGTGGAAGAAATGATCAGTTCGTGAGAGAGATGAAGAGATTTTCAATTTTCCACGCTAAAAGATGAGAAAATAAATGAGGAAAATAGGGGGATGTGATTTTTTTCTCAATGCGATTCTGAAAAGTTATCAAACAGCGGAAAAAATGGTTACATAAAAAAAGTAGACAATTTTCTATGATTTTTTTCATTTTCTTTGCTATCAAACACACCCCAAGTGACCGACTCAAACTTTTTTTCTTTTTAAAATTTTCTGGTGGTTGATTTGTAGCAAGATGTGGATATCATGAAAAAGTTGAATTTCGATGCGTATCGCTTCTCAATCTCATGGTCCAGGATTTTCCCAAGTAAAATATAAATTTTATTTTAATGCTTCATTTGTTTTCATTTATTTTTGGATTTTAAAATTCTATTCACCTTTTTTTTTTTCAATTAGATAAGAAATTCCTTTTTTAAAATTTTTTTTAGATGGAACTGGGAAGGTGAATTGGAAGGGAGTTGCTTACTACAACAAATTGATTGATTACATGATCAAGACGGGTGCGTTCATATATATATATTTTTTCAAAGAAATATATATTTTTTCAAAGAAAATTAATAAAGCATTACAAAAACAAAATTGATCTTAAACTTCAATTCTTTTAAGCTAACTTTTATGATTGTTTTTTTTTTTTTTTGAAAATTTAAGTTATTTATATTTTGTTTAGTTTGGTTATTGAAAAGGAAAATGATTGGGCAACTCATTTTGGACACTCGAAAGGGACACCCACTTATTGGTATTTTATTTATTTGTGCTCACTTAAAATGATCTATATTTAAGGGACACCAAGTTTTGTAGGATAGTGCTAGAACGACCGAAATGGACATTCAGAATGGACACCCAGTTGTTGGTATCCTTTAAATAAAATCGATTTGTGCTTCGTTGTTGTTGTTAGTTTAATAATTTCTCCTTAATATTTGCTTAAAATAGTTTGGCTTAAATTGAATCAAATTGATTTTTTTGTCGTGCAAATTTCACAAATCTAGGGATCACTCCTTATGCAAACCTCTATCACTATGATCTTCCTGAAGCATTAGAAAAGCGCTATAATGGATTGTTGAGCCACCAAGTTGTGTAAGTAAAAATCTTTCTTCTTCGTACCCATCTTGTGGAATATATGCCATCGTTTTTACGATGTTATGAAAGTTGCGTTAATTTGGATGTTTTTTTTTTTTTTAAATCATAGGAATATTAACCCAATTGTACATTATGTGCATTCTCCTTCAATTTTGAAAATTGGAACTATTTCACTCATTTGATTATTAATTCAGGTTTTTGTTAGTCCCGTATGGGGTACAACTAAAAAAAGTGACAAGTTTTGGTGGATTACGCCATTGATCCTTTGATATTAGATTATAGAAGGGATGAATTGTGTAATATATAGTAATTCATAGTCGTGAAAATGTTTTCCATGTTTCATGCTTTCAGTTTCACCATATTTGAATTCATAGTTCAAAAGTTACGCATTGCAAATTCTATGAAGTACAAACATTTGCGATAATTATTAAGAATAACATTGGTTGCTAGATGAGGCCAATGTGTCAACCTTCATGGACGCTAAACATTTCTAAACCATACTTTATCAACATTGGTTTGTGATGCGTGACTGATACGTTCTCACAGGGGGTCAGTCATTAGAGTTAGTTAGTTAGACACTTTATAAATAGGGGTGAGTTAGTAGGATGGGGTATCTGAGAATTGGAATGTAATTGAGACTTAGGTCTGGTGAGAAGAGGTGCGCCTCTCTCTGGTGAGATCTTGAGAGTTCTTCTCTCTCGTCTCTGGTTGTATTTCTCTTTTTAGTTCTTCATCAATAAAATTGTTCTGCTACTCTTGATCTGTTGTGTTAGTATTCTATCATTGGTATCAGAGCACACTTTCAAACATGGAAGCTCGATTAGATCGAATGGAAGCTCGATTAGATCGAATGGAAGCTCGATTAGATCAAATTAAAGAGGAAGCGAAGAGGATTTCGACCATTGAGGTGTCGATTGGCGAACTCAGATCTGAAGTAAAGTGGGCGTTGAAATGCTTGGCTCAGAGGTTTGAGGAACAACTCCATCACTATCTCGGCTTAAGAGCACCAGATCCGCCAGATTTAGAGGTGTCGAAGTTGTTTCCGATCACTGGTGATCTAGATCCATTGACGACCAAGGGGGTGCCGACTGTCGGTGATACAAATTTGGTGGCGTCGAAGGTGACTCGATTTGTTGGTGATACAGATTTAGTTACAAAACAGTCGCTCGGTCGCATATCTGAAGTGAAATCGAAGAAATGAGGGTTGGTGTTGCTAATCGATGAGCCTCTCCATCAACCTCGTGCTTGCTCATCGAGGATTTCACATGTTCAATAGGTCAGGGAGTCGAACGGCCCAAAAGTGCCAGATCCAGGATTATCAGTGGGATTGCCAACTGTTGACGAACTAGAACCACCAGATTCGACATATTTGGTGGCGTCCAAGATGTTGGTGTTCATAGATCGGAATGACTTTGTTGAGTTCACGATCAGCCCTTTGTGTACACATGGATCTTGGGGTTCAACCGCCTCTACTAAGGAGTTTTCGAGGATCTCTAACAGATCTATAGCCGTAAGCCCTCCGCCATGGCCTCCACCTTCTTCCACGCCGACGTCCTTTGATGTCCCCTTACTCGTTTTCTTCACTGATTTTTACTCTATTGGAGATGCTTATTTGGGGAAGATGATGGTATATTGTCAGTTGAGAGATCGAGGATATGCAGTGGTACGAGCACTGACACTGGGATGGGGTTTATCTCACGACATGTCCTCATCCATTTTTGAACACCATGTTGTCATCATCGACGCTTCTCGACTGGTACATCACTTCTCACGGTTGGTGATGGCGCATCACTTCTCACGGTTGGTGATGATGACTCACTTCTATATTCAACAATTTATGCCTGTTGAGGAAGATCTTACATCACTTGTACTAACTTCAACATATGAGTCTTCTTCTCAGTCTTACTGGTTATTGGGTTACACGTGTGCGTCTGTTAAACCTCCGAAATCAAACACTCAGTACTCCAGAATCACCTTTATTGATGAACACAAAGAACGATACAAATGCCGATGATCTTTGCAAAACCGAGACAGAGCGCTTTGCTTTTCTCACCCAAAATCCCCAATAAGACCGACTAAGTAAAGATGATGAACAGGATCGACATACTTTGCTATTTATATCATATTCCCTAACCGACTAACCGACCCACACGTTACTTACACCACACCCCACAACTCATGACCACTTAGTGACCCCACGGTTAAAACACAACCCACTAAGCGGCACCCCATGTCTCGTGTACACACTTTTCCCTTTCGTTGGTACACCTTGGAAATACGGGGTCTAACAAGACTCCCCGTGGACAACCACCTTGTCCTCAGGTGGAAAGGCTGGGAAGGACTTACGAACATGGCGGACCAATTCCCAAGAGGCATCCGACTCGGGCAAGGAGGACCATTTGACCAAGACCTCGGGGCCAGAGCAACCAAGCGACGATAGGCCGAATATAGTCGGGTTCCACAGCTATCATAAAGGACGGGAGCAACAGGAGGAAGCTCAGGGGAAACCGGGCCACCGAGCCCACCATACGCCGCACTGGGACACATGAAACACGGGATGGATAGAGGAAGCAGCCGGCAACTCGAGACGATAGGCCACAGCGCCAATGCGCTCCAAGACTTTGTAAGGTCCAAAGAAGCGGGGGCTAAGCTTCATGTTGGTGCGGCGGGCCACCGTGTGCTGACGATAAGGTCGCAACTTGAGGTAGACTAAGTCGCCGACTTCGAAAGAGAGATCCCTGCGGTGTTTATCGGCTTGTTGCTTCATGCGGTTTTGTGCAATAGTCAATTGAGCGCGCAATTCTGCAAGTGCCAGGTCACGGGACTTCAAGAATGAATCAATCTCTAACTGTTGAGGTCCGGGAGGGGAGCCATAGCGCACGATCGGCGGTGGGTCACGACCATACAACACTTTAAAAGGGGAGCATCGAAGGGAGGAATGGTAAGAAGTGTTGTAGCAGAATTCCGCCCAATGCAACCAATTGGACCAATCCTTTGGCCGCTGGTGAATGAAACATCACAGGTAAGTTTCGACACATCTGTTGACCACTTCTGTTTGGCCATCGCTCTGCGGGTGATAGGCCGAGCTGCGGTGGAGCGCGGTGTGCTGCAAACGGAACAACTCACACCAGAATCGGCTGAGAAATACACGGTCACGATCCGAGACAATGCTGCGGGGGAACCCATGCAAGCGAACAACCTCCCTAATGAATACCGAAGCCACAGTCTGAGCCGAAAAAGGGTGGCGAAGGGGTATGAAGTGAGCAAACTTACTAAGGCGATCAACCACCACTAAGATGGAATTTGCGCCATGGGACATAGGAAGGCCCTCAATGAAGTCCATCGAAACATCCTCCCACACCTGGGCTGGAATTGGCAACGGTTGAAGGAGCCCAGCCGGAGACAACGTCTCATACTTGTTGCGTTGGCACACATCACACGCAGCGACAAACGAACGGATGTCACCCTTCATGCCAGGCCAATAAAACTCGGCAGCCAGACGACGGTATGTTTTGAGGAAACCCCCGTGACCCCCAACCGGGGAGGAGTGGAACTCCGTTAACAGCTGCTGTTTGAAAGAGGACGAAGAGGGTAATACCAGGCGGCCCTTGAAACGAAGGAGACCGTCGCGGAGAGACCAGCCAGGTGGAGTAGGCGAGTTTTGAGAAAAAGCAGCAAGGATGGCACTGAAGTGAGGATCCGCAGCTACCTCCTGAGAAATGACAGAGACATCGGCGAGAGAAGACACCATGAGGGAACATAGGACCGGGTCCACTGGAAAACGGGACAGTGCGTCGGCGGCCTGATTCGTCACCCCAGGCTTGTAGTGAATCTCAAAGTGAAACCCCAGTAATTTAATAAGCCACCGCGATACTCCGCGCCACTTCTCTCTGTTCCGGGAGAAACTTCAGTTACTGCCGATCCGTACGGACAAGAAACTTGCGCCCAACAAGTAATGCCGCCACTTTTGCACCGATACTATAGCCATCGGTTCCCTTTCATAGGCGGATTTGGCCCGAGCGCGTGAGAGGGCCCGATCGAAAAAGGCAATGGGACGCTCAATCGTGACAGATCGCCCCACCCCCACGCCGACGCATCGCATCTGTTTCCACCACAAATAAAGCATGAAAATCGGGTAAAGCAAGAGTCGGGACAGCCAGGAGAGCGAGTTTCAGTTGTTGAACATCAAAAGTGGCCTCATCAGACCACGAGAACGAGTCTTTGCGCAATAGTTGGGTGAGAGGGGCAGCAATCTTGCCATAATCCCGCACGAACCTCCGTGTAATACCCTGGTCAAGCCCGAAACCCGCGGAGTTCCTTTGGTGAGGAAGGCATAGCCACTTTGCTCCATGGCTTTCACCTTATCCGGCCGTCGCGCACACCATCCCCCGATATGATATGTCCCAAATACTCCAGTTCGACTTCGCGAAACAAAGACTTCTTCAAATTCACAAAAAGGGAATGCAATTTAAGGATAGAGAGGACCTGCTGGAGATGCTCACAGTGGTCGCGCATGGAAGCGCTATAAACCAAAATATCATCAAAGAAAACCAATACACACCGTGAATCAAACCTTTGAAGATGGAGTTCATGAGAGCCTGGAAGGTGGCAGGGGCGTTGGACGGACCAAAGGGCATCACCAAGAACTCATAGTGACCCTCGTGAGTCCCGAAGGCCGTTTTCGGCACATCGGCAGCCTTCACTCGGATTTGATGGTAACCCGAGCGCAAGTCCAATTTGGAGAAGATGGAGGCTCCTCGCAACTCATCCAACAATTCGTCGATGTTGGGAATTGGAAACCGGTCTGGAATGGTGGCTTTGTTCAAAGCGCGGTAATCAACACAGAAACGCCAACTGCCATCTTTCTTTTTGACTAAGAGTACCGGGGAGAACGGACTGGTGCTCGGTCGGTTGAATCACCCCGGCTGCCAACATCTCGGTCACCAACTTCTCAATCTCCGTCTTCTGAATTTGGGGGTAGCGATAGGGCCGAACGCGAATGGGTTCGATGCCATCCCTCAAGACGATCGCATGATCACAATTCCGGGACGGCGGCAACCCGGAGGGCGGTTGAAACAAGTCGCAAAACTTATCAAGCACTTTCTGTACACAAGGCTCCATCTGAGGAAGAGCCGGGCTTGGCGCTGAAGGTGTGTGACTGAGGCATTCAACCAAGAATCCACCAAGGACCGAGTCGAGGGAGCGCTGAATTGACTTGCACGACACCAGAGCCCTATGGAGAGTGGGATCACCCTGAATGGTCACCGATTGACCGTCATACACAAAGGAGATGGTGAGCCTCTGCCAATCAATAGTTGTGATTCCTAGGGTGGACATCCACTTCACGCCCAAAATGAGGTCATGGCCCCGCATACCAATCGGGTAAAAATCAGTCGTTACCGTAATACTCTGAAAAGAGACACACCGCCTTACACATCCCGAGCCGAGCAGCAACGCGCCACCACCTACGAACACGCCATACGCCGCGTAGGCGTCACAGGAAGTAAGAGCTCTCGAACCAGCGCAGGGGAGATGAAATTGTGCGAGGCAACCCCGTCAATCAAAATCACCACAGCACGACCTGCGACAGACCCCTTGACCTTGAGAGTGTGAGGGTCCGGGCCCCCTGCTAGGGCAAGAGCCGACAACTCGATGGAGGAGAATTCTCTAGGTTCGTCCGGGCTTCCGAAGGTATGTCATCCTCTGGATCGTCATCCACCAGGAGGACATTTAAGGTCTTCCGTGCGCATCGATGTCCAGCCGACCACTTGTCGTCACAGCGATAACACAACCCTTGCTTTCGACGTGCCTGTGCCTCAGACTCCGTTAGGTGCTTATGCTTCGGGGGTGACACGTTGGGCCCAACCGCCATGGAAGAGCTCGGGCTGGACGAAGAGGAAGAGGAGGAACTGGGCTTAGTTGAAAAACCCAGTGGCAACTGGGCCTTAGAGGTGGGTTCTTTAGGCGGGCTTGAAAATGTGTGACTAACCCAGTGGGGGCCCTTTTGGTCTGTTCGGGAACTGGGCCCAGACCCACTGGATTGGGCCTTGCTGCCTATCAGTCCAAAGGACTCCGTCTCTCCTAGCTTCTTCTCCAACCGCCCAGCACGAGCCACCACCGCCTTCAAGGACGAAGCGGGTTCCACCATCATCTCCACCCGCAGGCCCCTTCAATCCATTTATAAACACCGCAATTTTTCGCGCTCGGTCAAACCTCTTGATGGAGCGACGAGAAGCTCGTATCGTCGCGGTATTCACTCACCGTCGTTTCTTGTTTGATTGAGAAGAACTGCCGCACGGGTAGGGGATCGGCCTCCGTGAATCGCAACGTCAATCTGCGTCTTCAACTCCTCCCGGGAAGTGAAGGCCCGTACCTTCTCCTCCGTCTGGAGCCGGATCTGTCTTGGCCGATCGAGCGATCCGAGCGCGCGAGTTTGGTCTCCTCTCGACATGTCATGCGGGGCGAAATAATGTTCCGCCCGTTGAGCCATACCAACAAGTCTTCGCCGCTACACGTTGGCATCTTGATCTTTCGGACTTAGCCGGATCGATAGGTGGGATCGGTGAGTGGAACTCTCCGCCGACGATCCGCGTCACCCGACCCCGATCTGGTGGATCGGTGTCAACCCGCTCCTCAGGCGGATCTCGAGGTGACTTCCGGAATCATGACCCCGCTGGAAGAACTCCTCCATCCGCAGTGATAACTCCTGGATCTGGCTTTGGATCTGTGATTGTGTGTGGATCTGAGTCTGAAACTCCGATCGTAGGCCATGGATCGATCTTTCTAACTCCCTGAGTTTGCTCAGCTCCGCCTCCACTGCCTCTATACGTGTATCAGCTTTCGGCCCCATGACAACGATGCTCTGATACCACTGTTAAACCTCCGAAATCAAACACTCAGTACTCCAGAATCACCTTTATTGATGAACACAAAGACAACGATACGAGCGATCTTTGCAAAACCAGAGACAGAGCAGTTTTGCTCTTCTCACCCAAAATCCCCAATAAGACCGACTAAGTAAAGATGATGAACAGGACTGACATACTTTGCTATTTATATCATATTCCCCTAACTGACTAACTGACCCACACGTTACTTACACCACACCCCACAACTCATGACCACTTAGCTGACCCCACAGTTAAAACACAACCCACTAAGCAGGCACCCCAATGTCTCGTGTACACACTTTTCCCTTTCGTTGGTACACCTTGGAAATACGGGGTCTAACAGCTTCATTGACATTTTGTCACACATTCTTGGCAACTCCATCTTGCAATTACAGTGACATGAAGGTGTCTTGTTCTGCTGTTACATTTTTGATTTGCTTTGGTTTCGGCCATTGCATATAGCATATTATTGCCCCAAGACGTGTTTACGTTCTCTAGTTCCATTACGGTTGGCGCAACGAGTACCTCTGCATTTGTTCTACGAAATTCATTTCAAGATTGGATCCTTTACATGGGTCTTGTGGCATTTTCGGTCTCTCTATTGGATACTTCTCCGCCTTAGATTTTACTTGGACTATATGGATCCTAGCATGGCTCTCTTCTTGTGTTTAGTCACTCTTTGGCCCTCTCACCCGCTCAAGGTCTACCCATTGTCTCCATGCTTCATTTCTTTGTCTCCACCTGAGGACAAGGTGGATTTTAAAGGAGGGAGTAATGATACGTTCTCACGGGGGTCGATCATTAGAGTTAGTTAGTTAGACACTTTATAAATAGGGGTGAGTTAGTAGGATGGGGTATCTGAGAATTGGAATGTAATTGAGACTTAGGTCTGGTGAGAAGAGGTGCGCCTCTCTCTGGTGAGATCTTGAGAGTTCTTCTCTCTCGTCTCTGGTTGTATTTCTCTTTTTAGTTCTTCATCAATAAAATTGTTCTGCTACTCTTGATCTGTTGTGTTAGTATTCTATCAGTGACCTCCTAAGAACATACACTGCAAAACAAACCCGGAGTGGGGGGCCTCCGGGGAGAATACTCCGATGCTTAAGTTAGATGAGGGTTGCTGAGAAAGAAAGAGTTGGGGTTGGAATGGAGTGCCTAGCTATTCATTCGATCTCTCTATGTATTTATAGCCTTAGGGTTTTACCCGTTGGTTCTAACTCGGGATATTGCCAAATCCGACTTCCTTTTTTTAATCAGATTTGGCAAATCTCGAATTTCTTTTTTTGGTGAGATTCCAACTAATTCATGTATATCACAGATTTGGGCCTATCTTAAAGTTTCCTCGAGATGCTCGTGTGAATCTCGAGATAGGATCATAATATGTATACACCATATGCCCCCCACTCCTATGAAAAAGGCGAAATTTGCGTAGGAGTACACAAGGCTATTATCCATGAATTGGCTACTTGCCCTCTTTGGCTTTAGTGAATAGTGCTACTATTCATAAATTCAATGAATGACCTTATTGGCTTTAGTGAATAGTGTTACTATTCACAAAATCATGGAATCCCTCCATTGGCTTTAGTGAATAGTGTTGCTATTCATAAATTCAATAAATGGCCTCATTGGCTTTAGTGAATAGTGTTAGCCCTCCATTAGATTTAGTGAATAGTGTTACTAATCATAAATTCAATAAATGGCCTCATTGGCTTTAGTGTAACTCATGGATCGAAATGGATCTTAAAGCCTAAGAATGAGTTCATTAGTTAAGATCCATTAGTTTCAACATAACTCATGGATCGAAACGGATCTTAAAGGCTAAGAATGAGCTCATTGGCTTCAACATAACTCATGGATCAGAACGGATCTTAAAGTCGAAGCACAACTCATTGATCGAAACGGACCTTAAAGCCTAAGAATGAGTTCGTTGGCTTCAACGTAACTCATGGATCGAAATGGATCTTAAAGCTTAAGAATGGGCTCTTTGGCTTCATGATAGCTTTATAGGAATGCAATGTAGTACTATAGAATGAAGCATAAAAAGATGAAATCTATTAAGATATTAAGGGGATGAGCCAACTGGGCTTCTTATTGGAACGAAACATATGCGGAATAAAATTCTCAAATTCTAATAAACTTATTGGTAATACTTGCTCAAGTTAGAGACATTCCATGACCGCGGTACTTTTTTCCCTTCCAAAGTTTCCAACTTGTATGCGCCTGACGTGATCTTCTTGCGAACTTTGTATGGACCTTCTCATTTTGGAGATAACTTGGCAACAGATAACGATTGAGATACTTCCAACTTTCGCATCATATAATCTCCTGGTTGAAAGAATTTCTTTTTAACTCTGGAATTGTAGAATCGCGCTGCTCGTCAAGAGTTCTCTTGCATGCGCAAAGTTGCAACCTTACGAGTCTCATCAATCAAATCCAAACCTTGGTGAAGCGCATAACTTGTTGTCCGTTTCATTGAAGTGCGTGACACGATAAGAAGATGCTCCTATATCCACTGGGATTACTCGCTTCAACTCCAAAAGCTAATAAAAATGGTGTTTCCCCCGTAGAAGATTTAGCGGTTGTCCTATATGCTCGTAAAATGTTGTGAAGCTCATCAGCCCACAACCCCTTTGCACTTTCCAGCCTCTTCTTTAGTCCATCAAGGATAATTCTGTTTGTTACCTCTGTTTGACCATTTGTTTGAGGGTGCGCAACTGATGTAAACCTTTGTTCGATATGGAACTCTTGACAATATCCACGAAACCTTGAGCTATCAAATTGCTTTCCATTATCCGTAATTAAAACTTGGGGTATTCCATACCTGACTATTACTGATTCCCAAAAAAACTTGATAATTTTTTGATCAGTAATGGTAGCAAGTGCCTCTGCTTCTACCTACTTTATGAAGTAATCCATTGCCACTACCACGAATTTTCTTTGGCCAGAAGCTGGAGGAAAAGGTCCAAGGGTATCCATTCACCATATTGCGAAAGGGAGCGGTGAGTGTATTATGGACATTTTTTCACCCGGTTGGTGGTGGAGGGAGGCATGCTTTTGGCATTGCTCATATTTTTTGACAAAGCTTATTGCTTCTTTTTGCATGTTCGGCCAGTTGAAACCTTGTCTTAATATCTTGAAAGCAAGAGAACGGCCACCCAAATGTTGTCCACAAATGCCTTCGTGAACTTCCTTTAGAGCATATTCTGCTTCTATAGGAAGGAGAGTAAGAAGGTAAGGTAACGTGAATGACCTCTTATACAACACTCCATCAATCACCGCGTATGCCCTTGCCATTAGCTTTTTCGTCTCCCCCCGGTCATCGGGCAAAAGTCCCTCCTCGATGTATTTCTTGATCGGATCAATCCAAGAAATTTCTGTAGTGATCGATGCCACTAGTTGGCCTTCAAGGCTTGAAATTTGTAACACTTCTAAATAGATTGGCTCATAGTCGTCTCCTACATATACTGCTAGCTTTGAAAGAGAGTCGGCTCTTGAATTTTGTGATCGATTCACATGATGAATTTGGCACTCTTTGAAGTTTAACATCATTGGCTTTACTATGTTAAGGTAACCCTTCATTTTTGGATCTTTAGCTTCATATTCCCCTGTGGTTTGCATGACCACTAATTGAGAACCACTAAATACTTTTAGCTTGGTAACACACGAAGCCCTCGCTAGGCTTAAACCATCAATCAATGCTTCATATTCAGATTCATTGTTTGTTACCGAAAATGAAAACTCAATCGCATACTTCACCGTGAAGCCTTTGGGGGCCTCCAATAATAATCCTGCTCCGCCTCCCGTGGTACAATAAGATCCATCAATGTATAGACTCCAAAATTCTTCCTCATGGTTATCCGGGTGATCATGGATGTGTTCGCTGTTATGAGTTGTGAATTCCACAACAAAATCTGCCAGGGCTTGGCCTTTTATTGCAGTACGAGGCTTGTATATGATATCAAATTCGCCAAGCTCAATTGCCCAGTTGAGCATTCGACCACAGGTGGCAGGACTATGAAGGATCTTCCTCAAAGGCTTATCAGTCAGGACTGTTATTTGATGAGCTTGGAAGTATGGACGTAGTTTCCTAACGGTCATAACAACTACTAAGGCAAACTTCTCCACCATTGAGTATCTTTTCTAAGCCTTTTGAAGGATTCGACTAACATAGTACACTGGTTTCTGAATGTTGTTTTCTTCTCGGATAAGTACTGTGCTGATTGCCGCGTCAGATACTGCCAAGTATCAGGACAAAGGTTCTCCTTTGACAGGCTTTGAAAGCAACGGTGGTCATTAAGTATTGCTTTAGGTCTTCAAAAGACTTGTGCGACTCTTCGGTCCAAGCAAAACTCTTTGGATTTTTCAGCAGTGAAAAGAATGGAGCAGATCGATCAGCAGAGCGTGATAAGAATCGCTCTAATGTAGCTAAGCACCCTGTTAGCCTTTGAACATCCTTGACTGTCTTCGGTGGACTCATGTCCATTATTGCTTGTATTTTTTTCAGGTTGGCCTCTATTCCTCGTTTCGAGACCATTAAACCTAAGAACTTTCCTGAGGAGACCCCAAATGCGCATTTTGTCGGATTTAACTTCATACGATATTTCCTGAGTACTTGGAATACCTCATCCAAGTCTTGAACATGATTATCAACATAAAGGCTTTTTACGAGCATGTCGTCTGCATAAACCTCCATAATAGTGCCTATCAGAGGTTTGAAAATGAAACTCACTAATCTTTGATATGTCGCTCCCGCGTTTTTCAATCCAAAGGGCATCATTCGATAACAATAGAGTCTATGCTCAGTGCTGAATGCAACCTTTGGCATATCTGTCTCCTCCATAGAATTTGATTACATCCGCTAAAAGCATCCATAAATGCTAACAACGCATGGCCTGCTGTAGCGTCAATCAAAATATCAATCCTTGGCAAAGGGAAGTAGTCCTTTGGACATGCATCATTCAAGTCCGTAAAATCATTGCACATCCTCCATTTGCCGTTTGATTTTCGAACAATTACTGGATTGGAGACCCACTCCGGGTATTTGATTTCTTCAATCACTTGTGCTTTCAACAACTTGTCTACTTCCTCATCAATAGCGTTTTTGTCTTTCTTGGGCGAAATATCTCTTTTTTTGCTTTATCGATTTCTTTCTTGGGTCTGCATTCAAGCAGTGTTTGATGACACCGGATCTATCCCCGGCATGTCCTCTGGAGTCCACGCAAAACGTCATGGTTTTCTTTCAAAAACTGAGCAAGAGTTTCAGAGATGCCTTTGTCGAGACTAGATCCCATGTAGGTGATTTTCTCATTATTTTGTGGATGCAACATGACTGGGATCAGGTCTTCTACTGGCTGCGGCCGTAACTTGCTATCATTTATGTCTATTGAATCCACAGGTAAGACCTCACCAACTTTGCTTGATTTAGTGGCCATGAAATAACAAGTTCTTGCCATTTTTTGATCACCTCTTACTTCATCCACACCATTAGGTGTAGGGAACTTCAACCGAAGGTGGTATGTCGAGGGAATGACTTTGAAGATATTTAGACCTGTCCTACCGAGGATGATGTCATAAGCAGAAGGAGCTTTCACTACTATGAAGTTTATCATATGTGTGACTTGACGTGGCGTCCCTCCGAGGGTTACCAGCAGCATAATTGACCTTTCTACCTTTGCTTCTGCTCCATTGAATCCTTACAACGAAGCCATACAAGGAGTTAATTGATTATCTTCATAGCCCATTCCTTTGAAGGCTTCGTAGTACAACACATCCACAGAAGATCCATTGTCGATTAGTGCTCTCCGCACCATGAAATTTTCAACCATTAATTCAACAACTATCGGATCATCATGTGGAAACTTCACTCCTTCCAGATATGCATCAGTGAAAGTAATTTCTAAATCAAGACGCACCTTTTTAGGTGGAATTTCAACAGCTAGACATTCTCTTGCATATGCTTTCCTAGACGAAGAAGAATTGCCTCCGAGCCCCGGTTTTCTGGATATGACGTTGATGACTCTTCCCTTTATCTTCTCCGTCTTTTCCGGTTCCCTCTTTTCTAATCTTTCTTCCCGATGTACTGGCTTTGAGTCTTTGCCGCCTCTATTGCCTCCATGCTTAATGAATTTCTCCAATCGTCCTTTCCGAACTAGGAACTCAATTTCCTCTTTCAGTTGCTTGCAATCCTCAGTGTCGTGGTCGTGATCTTTGTGAAAACGACAATATAATGTTTTGTCCCTTTCTGCGGCATTAGACCACATTGGTTTTGGCCATCGGACATATTGTTCAGATTGGATTTCAAGCAATATTTGTCACCTCGAGGAGTTAAGAGGAGTATATTGATGAAATCTATACGAATTTCCAGTTTTCGGCATTGAAGTAGAGTCATGCTTGGGCCTTTTGACTTGCTCCTTGTTCTTGTCTTCCCAAGCACCTCGCCGTTTGCCTTCCCGTTCAGGCTGAACGACCTCCTCGACCACCATATATTTTCCAGCCTTTTCTTGCAACTCCGCCATAGTTTTAGGCGGGTTCTTGGCTAAGGAAACCTTGAGGTGTTCATTGGTCGTCCTATTAGTGAGGGCAACCACTGCTACCGATTGGTCCAAGTTCGGGACTTTCAGTGCTTCGTTTGTGAAACGAGTTATATAGTCTTTTAGAGTCTCGCCATTCTTTTGTCTTATAGCCATTAGGGACGCTGAACTCTTAGCATGAGTTTTGCTTCCTATGAACTGGTTGACAAATCGTTCACTCAATTGTTTGAACGAACTCGATTGATGTTGCGGGTAATTGGCGATACCAATCCTAAGCCGACCCTCTTAATGTCTGAGGGAAAGCCTTGCACTTGATTGCGTTTGAAACGCCATGGATAAATAGAGATAGAACTGCATTAAAATTGAGGACATGCTCAGTTGTTTCTCCCGTGCCATCGTATTTATCGATACTTGGCATCTTAAACCCTTTGGGCAAAGGTTCCTCCACTATCGCCTGGACGAAAGGGGGCAGGCTTGCTTCATAGATGATCAATTCGTTTGATTTCTTGATCGGGAGAACCGGTTCTTTTGCTGTTGCAGCTCTAAGTCGTTCTTGTACTTTCCGTTCCACCTCTCGCTCAACACTTGCATCGATGTCTTATTGTGCCCAGTTTGAGAACCTTCGGAGAGTGCTATGCCAAGTCGCCCTCCGCTTAGTGCTTCAACTTTATCTTGCAAGTGACTAAGTTTTTCACGTAGTTCATTCATTTCATTGTTTCTTTTGCTTTGGGGGTCTAGGACCTTTTTTCCTTTCTCGACACGTCGTCGCTCTAACTCATTCCTAAGATCTGTTTGCTCAGCGTGCATATCTCTTTGGGACGGAGACGGCCTTAAGGGTTCACGGCGACGGTTTTATGGGATCTTAGAAAGAGAATGCCCAGAAACTCGCTCTTGATGTTGAGGAGTTCTTGCTCCAGGATTTCTTGTTCGTACCATCATGATCGACGACCCTCCTTCTAGCGCCAGATGATGCGTCAACTACCGCACCACGTCTTGGAGCAGTGGTCCGCGCGAATCCCGAGGCGAGCGTCGGTGACCTCCTAAGAACGCACACTGCAAAACGAACCCGGAGTGGGGGCCTCCGGGGAGAACATTCTGATGCTTAAGTTAGATGAGGGCTGCTGAGAAAGAAGGAGTTAGAGTTAGAATGGAGAGCCTACCTATTCCTTCGATCTCTCTATGTATTTATGGCCTTAGGGTTTTACTCGTTGGTTCCAACTCGGGATATTGCCAAATTCGACTTCCTTATTTTAATCAGATTTGGCAAATCCTAAATTTCCTTTTTTGGTGAGATTTCAACTAATTCATGTATATCACAGATCTGGGCCTATCTTAAAGTCTCCTCGAGATGCTCGTGCGAATCTCGAGATAGGATCATAATATGTATGCACCAGTTTGGTTCTCCTCAAGTGCGTAGATTAAATGGAAGAAGCCTTGCTGCAGTACTTGTGCTTTGATAATCTCTAACATACACTGAATCTTTTAATATTCTCTGTATGTCCTGCTACTTACTTCTGAAGGAGTATGCAGTTGTCATTTCATTCTAAATTAGGAGTTTTCATGGTCTAATATTGATCTGATCATAGCAGTCTCTTATCAACAACAAACAACAACAACATTGCCACAGTCCCAAATTAATTAGAGTTGGCTACATTGATCATAGCAGTCTCTTATCCAAAAAAAAAAAAAGAATGATCTGATCGATGCTGAACAAAACAGGAAGGATTTTGCTGACTATGCAGACTTCTGTTTCAAGACATTTGGTGATAGGGTAAAAAATTGGATGACATTCAATGAACCAAGGGTTGTTGCTGATCTTGGTTATAGCAATGGTTTCTTTGCACCAGCACGATGTTCAAAACCAGTTGGAAATTGTACAGCTGGGAATTCTGCAACTGAGCCTTATATCGTCGCCCATAATTTAATTTTATCCCATGCAGCTGCAGTTCAAAGATACAGGGAAAAGTATCAGGTAGGAGTCTTGTTAGTTAATCGTGCATATTAATCCTCCAGGAATTAATGTCTTCCGATATATGATTGATTAATTGTTTTTCAGGCGAAACAAAAAGGAAGGATTGGTATTCTTTTAGATTTTGTTTGGTTCGAGCCTCTCACTGAATCAGTGAAGGACCACGCAGCAGCTCAAAGGGCAAGGGAATTTAATATTGGATGGTAACATTGTTCAATTCACGCGCCTATAATATGTGATACGTTTCTTACTGAGATAATTAACAGATTTGTGTTGTTGACTGATAGTTTATTTTCACAGGTTCCTTCATCCAATTGTATATGGAGAGTATCCGAGTACAATGCAACAAATTGTTGGTAAGAGACTTCCTAAGTTTACCGAGGCAGAGGTTAAGATGGTCAATGGCTCAATTGATTTTCTTGGTGTAAATCAATATACGACATATACATGTATGATCCAAATATAACCAGTACTGTAGTCACTTGTTACCAAAATGACTGGAATGCCGGTTTTGCTTGTAAGTTTTCTTTTCTATCTAACAGATTTTTGAGAGAATTAAAAAACATTAATCGCATTTCATTTGATTGATGATAAAACTTTATTTCTCTCTATTTTTTGTGTGAAATCTTTAGATGAGCGAAATGGAGTGCCGATCGGGCAAAGGGTAAGTCGATATGTGCATTTATAATTCACTCAAGTCGATATGGCGCTTTTAATGCATCTATTTGTATCTTCTGTTTACTATTTTCTTGTTTTCAGTTGGCTCGGTTTAGGATTTAGGGTTTAAAGTTTATTAGTCCCTTTTTTGGCAAGGCCAAATTAATTTCTTATATATGCCTTACTAGCATGGTATGTGCATTAATGCTTCTCCCAGGAAGTTATATGAAGATGAAGTATACTCTTTAGTACTTTATATATATTTTTTGGACTTTTTGGCCCTTTAAATACACGCGTTGAGATGTGGGTGCACGCTTCTCAATGTACAATCCCGAAGAAAATTAACAATAATAAATTAATGCATACAAAAAGGATCATTTGTAAACTTCCCTAATAATTACCAAAACTTGAGTAACAATGTACAAAATTTTTTCATACACCAACACATCAGAACAAAACCTCAACTTGAAGTCCACCCTCCAAACCAAATCACCTTGAAAAGTCATGTGAATATAAGCTCAATCTATCCATCTTTCTATTTGGAATCGAAGGGACGGACTGCGGTTCATAATATAAGATCACATGATGGAACAAGCGTGGGCGTTCTCGTCGCTAAAGAGAGTGACCAGCTTTTCGTTGACGAGGTCGCGAGGGCTGGGCATGGCTTGAGGCACGTCCTTAACATACCCGGCCGGAGCTTTCTTGTCGTAGGCCTGATAGGCGTAGGGGTAAGACACCAAGTTGTAGGCCACATAAGGCCACATATCGGCCTTCTTCCCAGTGCTCCTTATCTTCTTCAACACTTTGTTTGCATCCACATACCCTGTCACACTCACCCTGCTCTCCTTCCTGCTCACCTCCACTGTCTTTGCCCCTGAAAATTTATTAAAATCATAATTAGTTAGACAAGTTAAACTTAAAATTAATTTGTCTATCTATATATTTAGGCATCGTTTGGTTTATTTTTGATAACTTACAGTGTTAGTTCGAAGTTATATCTTTGGAGTTAAATCCTTAGAGTCAATATTTTCATGTTTGGTTCAACTTTAAATTTGCAGAGAAGTTTCGAGTTTTTAAACAATAAAAAATATGAATCGACAAAAATAGCTTTCAAACGAGAGAGAGATTGGTAATAAAAGAGTCATTAATGAAGGGGTAATTTTGTCTACAACTTCTGGGAGATAAATCCTTAGGGGAGGTGGTGGGGAGATATCTCACACCCTAGGGTGTAAGTTGGGTTATGAGTTATCTCCACCTTATACCAAACAAGGCCTTATTTATTTGTATAGAGAAGCCATTTCTTGTGCTTAAAACATTGTTCTTTAATTTTATTTTGAATGTTGTATATATCATTTATTTTAATTTTTGATCAGTTTATCAAGAAGTGTACTTCTCCGCGGCCTCAATTAAATGAGGCCTTCATCATGTCCAACTTTGGAGCTGATTTTAGTCCTTTTTTAGGTTGATTTTAGTCCTTAAATAAATAGGATTTAATTAATTATTTACCTCCAAATTTGTACCTTCATAGTTTTTTTATGCAGGGCAATGAAAATCAATTTCGTATGGGTCAGCACGATTAGTTGACATGCACACCAAACTCAACTAATATAGGTTTAGAAAGTTGAGTTTAATTAGAACTATATTAATTAGGAAGTTGGTTTTAATTAGAATATTTTATTTAAAGTATAGTTAAATAGAAAGTCTTGGAAGGACTGACTAAAGAATTTTCGAGTTTCAAGGAAATAGATTTATTAGAAATGACGTGGTCATCAATACTCACAACGTTACTGTGAAAACTATGTTTTTTTGGCCAAATTCCTTAGTTTTAGCCTCTTAAATTGTGGATTTACTATTTTTGGAATATTTTAGTTCGAGTATAATTTTTTGTATGAATTTCTATTTTTGACGCCGTTTGTGACGTTGGGTATCTTATTTTGACTAGTTTATATTTTAGGGCCTTTTAGACTTTTAATATTTTTGACAAAAATTAGGATTTTGCTATATAAAACACCTTTTTTGATGTAATTCATTAATTTTTTATGATTAATTAAATTGAGTTTTCGTTAGAGAATTAGTGTTATTCTCTTGTGCCCTAAATTGTTTGTTCATGGTTTTTCGAACAATTCAATTTGGAAGATCCTTGTTGCGTTAATTGGTATCAGAGCCTTCATCAATCGTGATTTGGAGATAATCATGGCGCGGAAGAAGAACTAGAACCGACAACGAGTTGACGATATTTATCAACGAGACGACCTAGTCCGAACCGAGCAGTTTCTCACTCAATATCTTGCATCGCAGGAAAAAATGTATGTGCAACTTAATGAGTTATCTGCAGGGATGGCAGAGTTGTTAAGGATTTATGGGATCATTGTCCCAATCTGTCGAAGAGACTATAGTTTTTGAAGAAACAGAAGGACACTTCTCTTTTAATGGGGAAGGTGAATTTGAAGACGAGGAAAATTATGTCAATTTTGACGAGCCCCAAAGTTTGACGACGACGACCAAGCCTTCATCGAAGACACGGTGGTGGTCTTTGGAGATAAAGGTCGTGTTGTCACGAATATTCCACTGTCTACAAGTTCTCAAGTGCAAGCAGTGGTTGACGATGTGACCATCAATCGGTGTTCCGTTGAAGTTGTTGCAAGAAAAGAAATCAAATTCACAAAACATTTTTGTTCGTTAACCGAGATTGTGGGCGATGTCGACTTCAATGAAGTTTCTCCATACTTTTTCGATCACATTGATTTGGTGGGTCTTGAAAGTGTGACTGACTACTTTGTCTTATTTCCTATTGTCATGCCAGTCAAGTTAGTTTTGAGGAGAATTTTATTTCGGATCGAAGGTCACGAGAAGGTACAAAAATTCGAAGGCGAGCTTTTGTCAACGGGGAGTGTATGATGCAAGGCAATGAAGATCAATTTCGTGTAGGTCGGCATGATGAGTTGACATGCACACCAAACTCAACTAATGTGGATTTAGAAAGTTGAGTTTAATTAGAACTATAATAGTATTTAATTAAGAAGTTGGTTTGAATTAGAATATATTTTATTTAGAAGTATAGTTAAATAGAAAGTCTTGGAAGGACCGACTAAAGAATTTTTGAAATTCAAGGATATAGATTTATTGGAAACGACGTGGTCATCAATACTCAAAGCATAGCTGTGAAAACGACGTTTTTTTGGCCAAATTCCTTAGTTTAAGCCTCCGAAATTGTGGATTTATTATTTTTTGGAATATTTTAGTTCGGCTATAACTTTTAGTAGGAGTTTCGTTTTTTACGTCGTTTGTGGCATTGTGTTTCTTATTTTGTCTAGTTTATGTTTTAGGGCGTTTTAGACTTTTACTATTTTTGGCAAAAATTAAGGTTTTGCTATATAAAGCACCATTTTCGCTGTAATTCATTGATTTTTTATGATTAATAAAATTGAGTTTTTGTTAGAGAATTAGTGGTACTCTCTTGTGCCCTAAGTTGTTTGTTCATGGTTTTTCAAGCAATTCAATTTGGAAGATCCTCGCTTCGTTAGTTTTCATACTGTACCTATTATAGATTTAGGAGTTCAATCATCACTCATCAGCCATTATACAAAGCATATATAAGACATGCAAAATCAATTTTTCATAATATAAGTATGTACGTACAAACCTTTGACGGAGCAAGCGGCATGCCTAACCCTCCTCTCACATCCATCACAATCCATTTTCACCTTTATAACCACTGTCTAAACAACAACAACAAAAAACAACAAAAAAAAAAAAAATAAAAAAAAAAAAAAAAAAAAAATTAATCAATTAATTAGAGTCCGCTGTACGAATCAAATTCTTCCACTTTGCGTGATTGATCACTTAGGAAAAACTAAAATATAAAATTTTTTTGATATATAATTCAATACTATATATATTATCTATGGAACAGTACCTGCATTGGTTTGCTTTTGCGCCTTTTCTTAACAGAGACGAGCCCAGAGAAATGGTCAAGAAACCCCATGATCTCCTTTGAATTAGTTCTCCTCTTCCTCTCTTTTTTTTTTTTTTTTTTTTTTTTTTTTTTTTTTTTTTAAGAATTACTTCTCTTATCAATACAACAAAAACTATGAGATTTTTGTAGCTAATTATAACTGTGATGGTTCGAGTAGCTAGTTTGAAAAGAAAAAAGATGAGAAGAGTGAAGGAAAAGTAGTACCTATATGATTGTGGGTGCATATGGTTGATTGATTGTGGTTTGGTATTTATAGAAGTAGGTGAGTGATGGGATTTGTCATTTAAAGAGTCATATGTACATATGTGGCCAAGTTTAATTTGTTTCTGAAACATAAGTGATCAGGCCAAAATCAATGGAGGTAAGGTAAGCTACATATAAATATCAAGTTGCCACCTATTAATATATTTTTTTTCGAGGTCGCCACCTATTAATAATTTGATTGAGGTGTAGTGGACAGACTTATGCGGTCGTGATCGCCCCTATAGAGTCTAAGTGAACCACAGCGGACCCAATAATTGTATGGATCAATCCATAATGGACATTGTTTTTTCAACCAAGATTCACAATAAACGTGAACAAATATCAGCTAAAGGTCTAGCGCATTTGTTCTATAATCCATTAAATTCTAATCATGTACTCTCCTATAATAATAGCTAGACTTTGGCCATTATCGGTATTCTATTGTGATTGTAATTTTTTTTATTTGAAAATTTTTGATCAAACATTGAAGTTGGGATGGTGATAGTTTGGCTTGGCTCTTTCAAGGGTATTATGATGGGAGATTAATAATTTCCACCAATATGCAGTTTTGATATTTTTTATGTGATAAAGTTGTAACTGATTGTTCTTCAAGTTACATATAATTGCAATAGGTGTGTGTGAATTTCAATGTCAGGCTTTTATGATAGAGTTATCAGCTACAAAGTTAGCTGATAGTGTCGTGATCGATTGTTTGGATTGTCATTATGTTGTTCAGATTGTTTTTTGGTAAATGACTCACCCAAAGCATGGTTCACGTGCTCAAATCAGAAGATAAACTTTGGGTGGTTGGATGATAGATACGTGGTTGCAATAGGATCTTGAAACGGTTGCAACAGGATCTTTGAATCAGTTTGTTAATGATTTGATCTTATCTACAACCAACTAAAGATCTCATGGAAGTTGGAGTTGTGATTCCAGAGACATGCTTACCACATGTTTAATATACAAGGACGTGGTTATTTGAAGATGGAGAGTGGGTAGATCTTAAGGAATAAGTTAAGATTATATGTCCTTCATCAGTCTATATATTTTGTCAAAGTAATGGAGTCTGTACACCAGTCGCTTCACTTACTTTGTAATTATGAACTTGTTTTTTTCACATTCTTTATCGAATTGTAAAACCCTAAGGGGACTTCGGTGTTCTAGTGAGGAGGAGCCTCACACACAAGAGGAGTCTTGTGCAAGTAAGGTCCACAGAGAGAAGTGTAAGAATGTGACATCCGATAATTTTATAAACTTGATTAGGCGACTAATTAAGTGATTTCGAATTTTATTTAGAGTTTAAGAATCCAAAGTGGGACCACACATTATGGACCAAAGATCATAAGATATATTTTATTTTTGTGTGTTGTGGCTTAGTGTGTGTATTATATGGTATTTTGTCAAGAAGTCAGGGTGTGTTGATGTGACGGCCCCAACTTCTAAACAGGGCATCGTCCGGCCTAATCTCGTAATCAATCTTTAATCCTAACCATATAAGACTTAATTACGTATTAGTCAGCCTTTCGTCCCTATATTCCTCAAAACACATGTTCATATATTTTTAGATTTCAGAGTTAGTTAAAATTTCTTTATCATTTTCATGTATTTTAAAGATTATGCGGAAGCTTTCATTATCCAAAATCCTAAGTGTGGCCGCCATGTTGCAACTGAGGACTGAAGCTGAGATGCTGAACTGCTAAAGGTGATATGTGATGATCATCAATGTGATTATTTTTACTTTATTAATTAAGTTCTTTTGACTATTGGATGTCAGTAATTAACTGATATTGATTATGGTCTAAGTGATTGATGTTGTTCTTATATATCCTTCACTGCTGTTTGGTGATGTCTTTGGTTCATCTTAAATATCTCATCAGTCATTTACCACAGGTTGTGACAACATAATAACAAAGGGGAGATTGTTAATGTCACATCCTTGATGACATTTATCGATTTTATTGTCATTAGTCGAATTATGTAGATGACTTATGAAAAATATGTTTCATATGCTAAATGAAAACCATCCAGAGATCAGTTATGATGTTGTGATCTCTAAATCAGTATTTTGGGACTTATCTACGAATCAATTATATATGGATAAAGTAAAAGCTGTTGCAACAAGGTCTCAGATCGAACAGTTACGATATGATCTTATCTACGACAACAGAAGATATGATGTTAATAAAGATGATTTGAGACACATTAATCACGTGAAGAATATGCTAGAACTTAATTGGTTTGTTTTAAAAGATGAAGATGGATTAAGGATCGGTTGAGATAGTTGAGATCAAGGATCTTCACTTGTCTATTTATATTCCAAAGTTAGGAGTTGTAATTAACTCGTCTACTTTGTATTTCAGTGAACGTGTTGTTCACTTCATATTTGAGTTGTAATTACCAATGAAACGTGGGTATTCCAGTGAGGAGGAGCCTTACCGTGCAAGTATTGAGACTCGTGTAAAGTCCGCGAAAGGAGTGAATGAGATGAAAGGAAAAGCTCAGTGAGGGAGTCACGTGAAGAGTCATGTATCCATTGTTCTTTACTTCGGATTTTACGTCTGGTCGTGGCCTCGCAGATGTAGGTCGTGGACCGAACTGCGTAAACAAGTTCCTTGTGTCTGGTTTTATTTGTTTACTGTTTTATTTCGTTTGAGTACTTTTATTGTTACTTATTTCTCGATTACAACAACAACAACAAACATTTGGTTATTTACAACAACAACAAACATTTGGTTATTTCATCAAGAAATCTTTCTAGAGAGCTATTAATGACTCTATGGGACTGTATATGTTACTCTATAGGACAATATCTTTCTAGTGATACTAGCTTATTTTGTAAATATCATTGAATTTATTCTAATATATGCTCACCCTAAAAGCAACATAGGTTTTTAAGGATAAAATCGAAGAGGCTGCAAAGAGGATTATGAAAGCACTAAAAGAAAAGGAATGTGTAATGTGCAAGACAAAATTGAGAGAATACTACACATTAATCGGGTCAACATGAGCTCTTGAATTGTATATTGTGCTTTAAATCTATCAAAAAGATTTACTCAGATCACCAACTTTTGGTCGGGTGGGGTTAGACAACTAGATATCGTGAAAGAGTGGTACATTTTTCATACAAGTTATTGATTACATTTGCGGTGACTCAAAATATTTTTTAAAACATTGAATAAGTGTTGTTGAAAGCTACGTAGTTAAAACTTAATCAATATTTAATTGAAATGTCTATATATTACAGTATGTTATTAAGTTTGGAAATTTACATACGGTAGTTTATTAAATTATACAAACTTAATAATTATGTGACTAACATACATATAATTATATGTTAAATTTATTTAAGAATATTTACTGATGTGCTAATTATGCATTTAATATGTTTTTAATAATGTATTTATCAATAATGTTCGATATTGTCAAATATGTTTTTCTTATGAATATTTGTGTCATTAGTTGAGAAATGAAATTCTTGAGTTGTTTGCAATTTTTTATCTTCTTATGTGTTGTCTCGACTCTCGAGCAATATCTTTTTCCCCTAGAAAGAAGTCGGTGATTAGAAAAGATGGCATGTACAATTAGTATTGTTGATCTCAGTGTTATATTTTGCTTATGTGTGTTTTTTGTTTCATCAGACATTTCTCTTAATAGTACTTTTATGTGTTAATTACTTTTACATTGTCGATACATTGCAATGGACGATGTTGATGTCGGACATATGTTATCTGCATTGGCGTTTGCCATACATGCTTGCTCTTCACTTATTCTGTTTGCTCATATTAAGGCAGACATCAATCTTGTATCAGTTCATTCATACTTTTCTTTCTTTCTTGGTGTACTATTCTTCAGATATTGACTGAGCATTTGGTTGATAACAATTCTATTGCGTTGAAATCTACTTTTGGATCTTTGAAATCTACTTTTGGATCTTGGCGCGACGGGCTTTTTTGTTGTCTTGGTAATGGTGGTTACATCTATACAGGAAAATCAAGAGGCAAAAAATAAATAACTAAGGCATAACTTAAAAAAGCTAAAGCATTTCTAATGAGATTGACGAGGTATCACTTGTCAAAAGATAAGGTATTGGAAGGTCGTGAGTTTGACTCTTGTTAAACTCCTGCTATAATAAAAAAAATAAAAAATAAAAACTAAAAAAAATAAAATGATTACATAATTTATTAGATTTCATAACTTATGAATTAATAAGTGGACCGTTAGTGTAATTGTTGCAAGATCACATTAACTTATTAATAAGTGAAATAACAAAATGTTGTTACAATCAGATATAAATACCAGAGTGGAAGAACTTAAACGAAATTGGCATTAAGCAAATCAAACCACAACACAAGGAATTTATTTACGCAGTTCGATCCACGACCTATAGATGCAGGGCCACGCCCATATATGAAAATTCACTAGGCTGAAAACTCAAACTTACACAAGAAACTTTTCTAGTGACTCGTTCACTAGTCTTATGCACTCCTTCTCACACTTACAATAGATTATCTCCCGAGTCTCATTGGTGTGTCGAGTTCCCCTCGACTGGACTATCGAAGATCCCCTTGGTAGTTTTACACAAGTCTCCCACTTGCACTGTGAGGCTTCACTGGAATACCCAAGTCCCCTTGGTGATGATTACATCTCAAAAGAATGAAATGAACAACACGTTCACAATTACAAAGTTAAACGAGATACATACTCTATTAACTTTGGCAAATATATAGACGACACAAGAAGGACACACAATCTCAACATCTTTTAAGATCTAGTAATCACCTTCTTTATCATGTGGTTAATATCATCTCCATCACTTATTTTTGATTTGGATAATAACAAATCTGCAACAACCGATAACACAATCTTCTTGCAATCTAATGTGTTTCGATCTTCAAATCTCCACGTCTCAATCACATGGTAATGATGTCTCAAAACTTTAACAACATATCTTATGTTGGAGTTAATGAGATCAAATCCGCAATTGATCTATTCTGAGATCCTATTGCAATTGCATATCGCCTCCTTGTTGCAACCGTCTTATTCTTATCCATAACAAACTGATCCAAACTGATTCGAGGATAAGTTCCCAAACTAGTTCAGAAATCAAATATCTAATTGAACTATGATTGGTTTCATGAGCACATGAAACACACCATAGCAGAGTCATTTACTTAAAACAATTAATGACAACAAAATAGATAATGACACTAACAAACGTGGCTTAGTGGATGAATAAGTAGATAATGTGGCTCAAGAAAATGAATAATTGGATGACATGGCTCAAGGAAAATGTTGAAAATGTCACGTGACATACCGGAGATCTTCAATAAGTGGATGATGTGGAGAATGCTCGAACATGAACTGTATAGTGTATATTAGTGTATATATATATCTACTACTATAATAAAAAAGTGAATGTGGACCGTGATGAAATACCAAATCGGCCCTTGCCCTAACTGCGTTTAACTCCAACTCCAATTCAACCTAGCTGCGTTTAACTCGAATCCCGAGTTCTTCATCTTCGGCTTGGAGACCAATTAACTCCAGCAACAACCCTATGTGAGGAACAAATAATTTCTTCTTTAATTTCTTAATTATGTAAGGATGACCGATAGAGTGGAAACTACAAGTTCAACTATAATTAAAAAGCATTTTTGAGGTGGACAAAGAAGATATAGTTGAGTTTTGATAGAGAAAAACAAAGGAAAGTTCATTCGTTGAGTTCTAATAAAAAATTATAGTGAAATAAAAATAAACTCAGTTACAAGTTACAACTTTATAAAGTTATACTAAAATTTTAGAAAATTTGTGATTTTTTATATTTCTATAATTTATATTTTAAATTCTAAATTTATTTGGTGTGTGCTTCGATTTTTTTTACATTCTAGAATCATTTACAAAATATAAAGAAGATAGATTTTTTATTTCAGCTTTAAGTATATACTTCTATTTTTTCGCATTCGACATGTCCATTGTCATCTCTCAAATTTATTTATTATTATGTTTTTTTACATAAGGAGTATTTATACTTAATTTTTATAGTTATATTGTTTGTTCAATCTTATAACTATGTTTTCATTGCAATCTGAGTTTAATTTATATAATGTGGAGCACGTATCGATAACTAATATATATATATATATATATATATATATAATCATGGATAGATATAGATTTCCATCTTTATTTCTTTAGACAAAACAACCCAAACTCGATCAATTGCTCAAAATCCAACAAATATTTAACCCAATATCAACTTTTGCTACATCATTGTAGAACTGGATAGCTAGCTAAGTTTGAATCTTTGAGCCGTCCCATAAAAGTAAAACCTTCATGACATATATGTACGCGTGCATTTAAATTATCCATTTAGATATGTATAGTACACATCTTAATGTGTAACGGAAGGGCTCCATCCCATGCATGTCACGCTGCCTGCAGTTTGTGTTCCAAATGGAGCTCAACAACTGAAGACATGATAGCCTAGAAAAGACATTGATAGATCTTCATTATTGCTCTGATATCCTCCTTGACGTACTCTACTTTTAATTTAAATTAATGAAGCCATTGCTTCTTCAACAACTACACTGCTACTTCTAGTACTACTCCATTAGCCAGCAGAGAAGAGCAACTATACTTCATCAGTTTAATTCAGACAACATTACAAGTTCAAAGGCAAGTCAATCCTCTCTAGTTTTTTTTTTTTTTTTTTTTTTTTTTTTTTTGTTGAATATATCTATATATGTTGTGTACATTGTTGAACTTAAAAAAAAAAAAAAAAAAGAAGAAGTTGAAGACACCCCTCCAAATAAGAAATAACCCTAATTAAGTAAAAGTTGGTTTCTTATAGAAACGAGGTTTGGAAGTTAAAAGGGTTTTAATGGTGGAGCATAACCCATTAATGAAGTTTGATGGTGGAGTATATCAGTATATGGTTGGAGTGGCTTAGTGGTTGGACTCTGTGTTTCAAAAGAGTACTTAACTTGAATGAAGTTTTTTTTTTTTTTTTTTTTTTTTTTTTTTTTTTGACTTCAACGAGAGTCTCGAACCCACGAGCTCTCCAAAACTTGTCTTTTGGCAAGTGATACTCATCCATCTCGCTTGAGATGCTTTGTTAGAATGAGATTTTTTACTTTAATAAACTAGAGTGTTTTCTCTTATAAAAAAAAAAAAAAAAAAAATAGTATGTTTCTCTTCAGGTTTTTTAAATACGTTTAATTAATTTTTATAGTGTTTAATTATTTTTCTAGAAAAAAAGGAAAAAAAAAAATAGTAGCCTGAAATTGAAAGATGACCAACTTTACAAATTGGACTTGTTTGATGAATAAAGTGGAAAGCAAGAAGGAAAGATTAATTAGAGAGTTATGCCTAAGCATCTCTAATTAGATGGATTAATGAGGCAGATGTCAAAGGCAAGGTTGGGGGCGGTTGACTCATTTTGGAGTCAAGTGCTGTAACTAATTAAGTTGGTTTCTTATCAAAACAAAAGATTAGGGAGTTATTGTTTCTGAGTTAACTCAGTCTAGAAGAAACTCTTTCAATTTTCTGATGTTAAGTTATAACTACCCCACCAAATGCAAGTAGTTTAACTCACCCATTGGAGGATTGAACTTCTTATGTGTAAGTTTACCTTAGTTAGAGTACCCCATTAGTCAACGGTACGCAATATATACTTCATGTCCTTTTTTTTTTCCAAGTATGCTAATATCAATATAAAAGATGCAGGACCATAACAGAACAAAGGCAGACCCTTCCTACAAAATATATGGAAATAGTTATAGTGTGCATAACGATTATGCAATTTTAAAAAGAAAGACAAATCAAACATCTATATATTTCTTATATAAAGGAAGAAGATGGAGATTATTTGTGTTATAATATGATCATAATGCGAGGGACCTTGAACAAATCAGTTTGAAACTTCCTGTGAGAAATATAACCTTGTATGCAGGCCAGATGACGAAAATTATATATAGAATGAGTTTCCTTTCAATTCAAGCGTTTTGTCGATTTTTTTGTTTATGCCCCGTCAAGCCAGCATTATATTTGCTTTAGTGACTCTCTTACCTACTGCTTTGCTACTTTAATTAAATTAATGAGAAATCAGATGCAGTTTAATTTCTTATTATCGTTTGATCCCATGTCCTGCATTATTTCATATAGTGATGCTATGATATAACTAATAAAATTGACAATTGAATCACTTGAATTCATCCTACTGGAGGACTTGCAGACCCATCTCCAAATATATATATATATATATATGTTCCATGCTAGTAGTTAGACTCACAAGAGGAAAACCACTGTATGGAACAAACATTTCAACTTTCTTAATTATTTGAGAAGAAGCTCCACACTATAATTAAGCTAGTGTCCACTACTTGCTTATCTCGAACTGTAAACTTGTATATGTATTTAATGTGTGTTTATGATATGTTGGTTATCTTATTTAAGATGGGAGCAAATATGACCAAGGAAGCGAAGGAGCTTGATGAGCCGAAAGATCACTTGTACGCTAGAGTTCTTACACAAGATTGCAGTGAATCACTTGTAAGTATTTTCTATTTCATCAATTGATGTTGGAGTAGTCTTTAATAACCCAATTATTCTTTTTCCTCCGTTGCTAGGAAAGGTTCCTTAAGATTTTCATTAGTCATTTTATTTATAAGCTGTCTTTAGCGTTTATAGTCAAATGAGACACATGCTTGAGTAGTTGAACGAGTTTAGAATTCGAACTCAACTGCTTATTTTTATTTTTTATTTTTTGGATGAATAACTCAACTGCTTAATTAACTAATATACATAGGAGCTGAGATTGAGAGCACTAATCTGATCCAAATTGATGCCTTCAATTCAGAAGGCATTTTCTTTGGCCGAAAGCCTTTTTTATTATTTGCTTCATTCTCAAAGGGGTCAAGAAAGTCTAGTAGTTAAAAGAAAAGAATATATTTGACTTGTGAATTTTGTTGCCTCACATCAAATACAGGCTATTCCCACCAAATGTGTGAAAGATGTCATTCCAAAACTACCATCACTGGTTCCTCTGGTGCTTTCGACTGGCAAGATATGGAATGTTGGGGTTAAAGAAGAGGGGGATAGCTTGGTTACAAAATATGGTTGGAAAGAGTTTGTGGAAGACAATTCACTGAAAGAGAATGATGTTTTGTTGTTCAAGTTTCATAATTATGGACAAGTATGCTTCCATGTATCATTGTTTGATCGAACGGGATGGGAGAAGGTGCAATCATTACCCTGCGACAACATCAGAGAGTTGCAAAAGAACAAAGATCACGTGAAAGTCGACGAACTTGACTCTGGTTCAACTCTTACCTCAAATGCTTTTGTAGTAGTTTTATAAATTGGTATCCTTCTTAGTAAAATAATTCGTGGCGATATGTTTGAATGCACTTTTTTTTTCTGTTTCCATAATGATGGGTGTCTGAACCTTTTCAAACCCTCCTTACTTTGGTTCGACTAACCCTATGGGAGTTAGTCTGGTGCCCCAACCCCGAATATCAATGGAATTGTAGCTACCAAGAGTTCCATGACCATCACCTTCTTTCTTTGTCACTGCACCATACCCCTTGGGAGTAATTGCGTGCACTAGTTTGTTGCAATTTTGTTTAAAAAAACATTGGCAAACTCCTTAGTATGCATGGCAATTTTATAGTTCAATCTCCTTCCATAGACAAGTGAATTCCGGTTTGAACTAAGTGCTTTATGTTTGAACTGTGTAAATATTTCAGGATCAGTCAAAGTCATTTCTTTTTTTTTTTTTTTTTTTTTTGGTGCAGAAGTCGAAACCAATGATGTGATGAATAAAGAAACACAATCTCCCTTAGCACAAGAAGAGAAAGAGATTGAATCAAATCGCGCGAGGGTAATTGGACCAGATCCTGTGAAACTTGATTCACCTCCTAGTCAGGCCATGTCTAAGGTTCATTTTTCTTTTAAGCATACAAAAAAATCTTGTATTCTTTCACCAAGCGTTTTAAGAAATCGTCTAACCTCTTGTTCCGATCTATCTTGGAATATGTATTGGAAACTGTTTCTTCAAGTTTATTTTCATTTTAAGTATTATTCGGGCTTACCTCCCTTGTTTTGAAGCAGAAGATTAATTGCTCAAGTAAACTCTCCACAAAGAAACGAAAGGAGGCCATGGACAGTCTAGGAGATGATGCAAATGAACCTGCCAATAAAAAGCTTACTACACCTGCTTCGAAAACATTTGCAACAAGTGACAAAGATGTGCACTCCACAAAGAAACTAAAGGACAGCCTAGGAGATGATGTACATGAACTTGCCAACATAAAGCTTACTACACCTGCTTTGAAAACATCTGCAACAAATGACAAAGATGTTCTCTCTACAAAGAGACTGAAGGACAGCCTAGGAGATGATGTACATGGACTTGCCAATATCAAGCTTACTACACCTGCTTCGAAAACATCTGCAACAAATGACAAAGGTGTCCAGGATGTACATGATCCTTCCAATGAACAACTTATTACAATACCTTCTTCAAAAATTTCTGCAAAGAAAAGCACTGGTCAGCGCGCCAAAAGGAAATATGAGCGGAAGAAACCCGTTAGTTCATCAAAATCCAAGAAGAAGCCGGTACAAAGGGAAGGCCGTATCAAACAAACATCCGGTCTGATCTTAAATCTTTTCTATGTTTAATATTTAAATACCAAACAAACATCCGTCTCATTGTTTGAATTATTAGGCGGATCATCTCCAAGTGGATCATACAGATTGTATTTTAAGTCGCACAGAAGGCCAGTGACAGAAGAAGAGAAAAAGAAAGCTTTCCAATCAGCTGCTGAAGTTATCTCATACAAGCCAAATTTTGTTACAACAATGGTCCCAACTCATGTAGAAAAGAAGTTCTTTTTGGTAAGGCTTCGATTCATCTGTTATTCAATCATCTTTATGAATTTCGGATTAAGTAATTTCACATACTTAAATTCATTAAGGGACTATATAAATCCTTCACCAAAATGATTTATGTTGTTCGATCGTTATAATTTACTTGGTTTTACCGCGATACATTTTTCTTTTCATAATGAATAATTGTAAGCAATTTTAATGTTTTGTTTTGCAGACTATCCCTCGAAAACTTGTCCTAGAACATGTTCCGCATCAAACTAAGGCTGCCATTCTCCGTGTTCCTCCAAATCCCAAAACATGGATTGTTCGTCTCACTGGTAATGTATCTCGTTTCATCGGACTGGATGGGGGATGGGCAGACTTCGTAATGGACAACAACCTGGAGGTAGGGGATGCGTGTTTGTTCGAGCTATGCGGAGTGCAGGAGGGTGGAGAAATATTGGTGGATGTCTCCATTCACAGGGTTGTCCAAGAAGTTGTTCCATTAGAAAAAGTTAGACCCGCCTTTGATTCTCCAAAAGCAAATCCAATTAGTAACAAAATCACTCTGTCTAGTTAGTATATAATCTTATCCAACTTCTTAACAATGCTTGTTTTTGAATCTATATAGTTGGATGCCTCTAGCTAATAATGCCACTTAACCGTACATTTTGCTAATCCTATACCGATCGCCAAGTACGTACTTACTCCTGTCTGTTAATACATGTTTGATATTTTGCCACTTATTTTGTACTCATCATCTTGCATATTGACATGCTGTGGGATCTCTAGCACTTGAGAATAGAACCACCAAATTGAAAATTAGCTTGCTTGTATAGTTTGCTGCATGCTTTTGACTTCTGTAATATCTCTTTTAACTAATATATTAGAGCATACCCTGCAATTTTAATTGCACTGTACTTTTTTTTTTTTTTTGGTACATCTGTACTGCATGTTTTGGATATCTGCAAGTGCCTTGGTTTCCATAATTTTGCTTAGAAATACTTGAAATTTGAGATATACACGTTGGAGATGTGTGGACCGAAATAATAGTCTCATATCTGGTTTTTTTTATTTTTTTATTTCGATAAGTAGTCCCACATCTTCCTCAATTATATTAGTACTAAAGTCTAGTAAAAACCCCACACTACGAGTTGAAGGTGTTGAACTTTCAAAGA
Organism: Stephania cephalantha; assembly: GCA_039657325.1. Lineage (NCBI taxonomy): Eukaryota > Viridiplantae > Streptophyta > Magnoliopsida > Ranunculales > Menispermaceae > Stephania > Stephania cephalantha. The sequence continues at coordinate 5,679,372 of CM077573.1, read as the reverse complement.
GTTTGTATTGTATCCAATTTTAGTCCCACATGGGAAAGAAATTTTTTGATTATTTCCTTATAAGAAATCTTTCACTTGAAGTAAACGGTTAAGTGAATGTGGGGTTGGAGGACAAGACCATGGGTATTCTCCATTGATTAATACAACACAAATTTTTTGAGGGCTAATGTTAAAATAACTTAGCAAATTCACAACACAAATTCTTTACTTTTTACATTAATTTACTTAATTTCGTAGGTGTGATTAGTGGTGAACAGTTAATTCTTTTAGTTTTTAAAAAAGGTTTTTAATTAGTGGGATAATTGGTGGTTAATTAACCACACCACTAATGACCTCGTTTTGAACAATTGTAACTGTTCAAAAGAGGTAGTTGTTGGTTTATAAAAATGGTTTTTAACTTCATTGAAAAACTAAGGAAATTTTCGAAATTAAGATTGTTTTTCTGGTTTTGAGAGAGATTTTGCTGTTGCAGAAGTAAGGATTTTTTGTTGGTGTGTAATCAAAGATCAATCCAGTTGTATCTTGGTGACGAACCTCTTGAAGCATTCATACACCGAATTGGAGGAAATTTCATCTTAGGACATTGCCATTCAGTGCAAGCCTCTGGTATCATTTTATCTAGTTCTTTGTAATTGAATTCAAGCATGATATAATATAGTTCAATTATATGCATGTTTTGTGTATTGTTCTAACAATCTAAGACGAAAATTATTCTATTGTGTTTTATTAATGTTATCATTGGTTTACGTACAATAGTTGATTGCATATAATTGTCACTGATTTTAGAAAAACTAGTCACTGATTTATACGAAATTGTTGTTTGCATACTAGTTTGAAATGACATCTCTTGTAACTGAGAAATCCACTTCTGCTACCTCTGCCAATCCCAAAGATGAAAGACCAGAGAAGTTCAAAGGTCTTGATTTTAAAAGGTGGTAGCAGAAAATGCTCTTCTAGCTGACCACTATGAATCTTGCCAACATAGTGAAGGAAGAAGTTCCGAAATCTGATGAGGAACCTTTGTCCAAGGAAACTCTCCTTACTATTGAAGCATGGAGGAATTCTGACTTTCTCTGCATGAATTATATTTTGAATAGACTTGATGATACACTGTATGATGTCTACTCAGAATGTAAAACTGCAAAGGATGTTTGGGATCTTCTCGAAAAGAAATATCGAACTGAAGATGCAAGGGCTAAAACGTTCGTAGTAGGCAAGTTTTTGAAATACAATATGGTGGATTCGAAGTCCGTGGTAAAGCAAGTGGAAGAACTGCAAGTTCTGATACATGAATTGCACGTTGAAGGGTGCATTGTAAATGAACATTTTCGACTTGAGCCATTATTGAAAAGCTTCCACCGTCGTGGAATGACTTCAAGGTCTACCTAATGCACAAGCGAAGAGACATGTCCATTGAGGATCTCATTCTGTGACTTCGTGTTGAGGAAGATCACAGGAAGGGAGACAAAAAGGAAATGGCTAATGCTAATGCTAACATGGTGGTAGGACAATCAAGCAAGTCCAAATTTCAGAAATTCCAGAAAAAGAATTTCAAGAAAGATTTCAAGAGAACCACCAAGCCGTTAGCACCAAAGGGGAAGGATTACAAGAAAATTAAGGGAAGTTGTTGGGTTTGTGGAAAGCAGGGCCATAGGGCTCGAGAATGTCGCCACAGGAAAGATCAGAATTTTGATAATTCTGGTTTGAACAACCAAACAAATGTTACTGACATGGAAATTGATGATACTGACTTTGATCTCACTGCAGTTGTTTCTGAAACTAATATGGTTTCGATGCCAAAGGATGGTGGATCGATCTGGTGCAACAAGGCACATATGCAAAGGACAAAAACTTATTTTCTCGAGTTTCATCCGATGATAGTGAAGAGAAACTTTACATGGGAAACTCATCCTCCTCCATGGTTGAAGGCAAAGGAACAAAGTGAAGATGAAGTTCACGTCCGGAAAAGTAATCACTTTACTTAATGTTCTTTATGTTCCCGATATTAGGAAAATCTTGTATCTAGCCCTTTCTTGAATAAGAAAGGGTTCATACTTGTTTTCGAGTCGACAAATTTGTATTGACCATGGGTGGCATGTTCATAAGGAATGGGTACCTTCTCAAGGTCTTTTCAAGTTGAGCATTGTAATCGTTAATGGCACCGGCAATAAAATGATTGTTTCTAAGTATATGATTGTCTCTCGCTATATGATTGAATCATTTGATATTTGACATTCTAGATTATGGCATGTAAATAACAGATTAATTCATAAAATGGTACATTTGAACATGTTACAAAAGTTTAAAATTGATTTAAAACATAAATGTGAAGTTTGCACGTGAATCAAAGTTTGCTAGGCAAAAATTTAAGTTCTGTTCAAGAAAGATCAAATGAATTATTATATTTAATTCATAGTGATCTTTGTGACTTCAAATCAAATCCTACGAGAGGAGGAAAGAACTACTACATCACTTTTATTGATGATTGTAGTAAGTATTGTCATGTCTAAGTATTGTCATGTCTTTTTGATCAAGAATAAATGCGAGGCCTTTGATGTATTTAAAATATATAAGGCAGAGGTTGAAAATCAACTTAACAAAAAGATAAAAGTATTAAGAACTGATCGAGGTGGAGAATATGATTCCATTGAATTTACATAATTTTGTAATACAAATGGAATTATTCATCAGACCACTGCGCCATATACACCTCAACAAAATGGTGTGGCAAAGAGGAAAAATAGAACTCTCAAGAATATGAATAATTCTATGTTGAATGATTCTGGACTTCCCCAAAACTTGTGGGGTGAAGCACTACTGACAGCAAATCATATCTTGAATAGGGTTCATTTCAAGAAATCTGATAATTCTCCATATGAGATTTGGAGAAAACGAAAGCTTACTTACAAAACTTTAAAAGTGTGGGGTTGCTTAGCAAATGTTCAAATTCCTTTACCAAAAAGGACTAAATTAGGACCTAAAATCGTAAATTGTGTGTTCATCGGTTTTGCTAAGAATAGTGCAGCATATAGATTCTTAGTAGTTAAATCACATACTTCAGATATCAGTGAAAATACTATTATAGAATCTGCTGATGCTACATTTTTTGAGCATATTTTTCCTTTCAAGGAAAAACAAAATGGTTCATCACGAAAAAGGACGGCTGAAGAGAGTCTAAAAGAACCAACCACTTCAAGGGTTCAAGAACAAGAATTGGAACCTAGAAGAGGAAAAATAATTAAGGTTCTAAAGAATTTTGGTCCTGATTTTATAAGTCTGTTAACTGAAAATGAACCACATACTTATAGGGAGGCTTTATCTTCGCCAGAAGTGCTTTTATGGATAGAAGCAATCAATAGTGAAGTTGAATCCATTTGACAAAATAATACATGGAAATTGGTTGATCTACCATCCAGAATCAAACCAATTGGATATAAATGGATATTCAAAAGAAAGCTTAAAGCTGACGGTACTATTGATAAATACAAGGCACGATTGGTTGCAAAAGGTTATAGACAAAAGGAAGGTGTAGATTACTTCGACACCTATTCTCCTGTTTCGAGAATAACTTCCATTAGAATGTTGATTTCCATAGCTGCTTTATACAATATGGAAATACACCAAATGGATGTTAAAACATCGTTTCTAAATGGAGAGTTAGAAGAAGAAATATATATGGACCAACCTGAAGGGTTCATAGTCAAAGGCCAAGAGAATAAAGTTTGTAGACTTGTTAAGTCATTATATGGACTTAAACAAGCTCCAAAACAATGGCATGAAAAATTTGATCATATTATGCTAGCAAATGGTTTCAAAATAAATGAATGTGACAAATGTGTGTACATTAAAGAAATGAAAAATTTTTGCGTCATAGTATGCTTATACGTTGATGACATGTTGATTATGAGCACAAGTAAGGATGTTATAATGTCAACCAAAAAAATGTTTAATTCCAGTTTTGACATGAAAGACTTAGGTCTAGCTGATGTAATACTAGGAATTCAAATCAAAAGGAATAACGAAGGTTATATCCTCACACAATCTCATTATGTTGAGAAAATCTTAAAAAGATTCAATCAATTCGATTGTAAACCTGTTCCAACTCCTTTTGATGCTAATTGTCATCTTAAGAAAAATAATGGAGAAGCAATTTCTCAATTGGAATATTCTCAAGTAATTGGAAGCTTGATGTACTTGATGAACTCTACTAGACCCGACATAGCTTATGCAGTAAGCAGGCTGAGTAGATACACAAGTAATCCTAATGATGCTCATTGGACATCATTAATAAGAGTTCTAAGGTATCTTAAATATACCTTAAATTATGGACTTTATTATACAAAATATCCACCTGTACTTGAAGGGTATAGTGATGCAAATTGGATTTCTGATAATACAGAAACCAAATCAACAAGTGGATATATATATTCACATTAGGTGGAGCAGCGATTTCTTGGAAATCAACAAAACAAACGTGTATAGCACGTTCCACCATGGAATCTGAATTCATTGCTCTTGACAAGGCAAATGAAGAAAGTTTGAATGGCTAAGAAATTTCTTAGAAGATATTCCTTGCTGGCCAAAACCAGTCACAACAATATGCATACATTGTGATAGTATGGCAGCACAAGCAAGAGCTAAGAACAACATATATAATGGTAAGTCGAGACATATAAGGCGCCGACATAATACTATAAGACAATTACTCACAAGTGGAGTAATTAGTATTGATTATGTTAAGTCTAAGGAAAACATTGCAGATCCTTTGACTAAAGGCTTACCAAGAGATCAAGTGAAGATATTATCGAGGGGAATGGGCTTAAAGCCTATAGAGTAAGTCAAGTCTAGCGGAAACCTAACCTAGCTGATTGGAGATCCCATGGTCTAGGTTCAATAGGCAAACTAGTTAGACTTGACTTAACAAACAAGACACACAATTACATGTTCCTATGAGGAAGTAAGTGTGTTGATAAGAAGTTTAGGGTATGCAATATTACATTTAATGATTAAAGATAAGTCACCTATATGATAGTAAATGTGGGGTCGCATTTATGAATATGAATAGGCTAAATTCTCTAAGCCTATCATGAACCCATGAACCCATGATATGTTGACGCGCGCGCGTCAATAATATTTAAAAATACCTAAACCAACTATTTTGTAGAATAGTGGCAAAGGGTCGATCCCACAGGGACTGGTAATCTTTCTTTGGTCAAAAATAACAAAATGGGAAATCGGGGGTTTTGAATGAGTGAATAATAAATCTAATCTAAATATAAACAAAGTAACTAAAGCAATGAAAATAATTTAAAAACAATTAATAAAAACACCTAGGTCAAGACATACAAGTTTGGTTCGGTAAAAGATTGGATTTGGTCGTCGATTTATGTAAAGTATGCAAATCAAAATATCCTAGTGTAGTTATAGAACCGGTAACGTACGCGGTTCCTCGCACTTCCAAATCTCGATAGTCAAGGTACGACGGTGACTACTTCCATAATCAAACACATAACCACAATTTAAGTGAATTGGGTTTAATGCGTTGACCGCAATGGGCTTTGTGAAGGCACTACACCTAGACAACCGGATCACTAGTGTGTCCGATTTAGCCTAGATTTCTAAGGTATTCAACCGGTCCCAAAAGAGACTAATCAATTGGTAAGATCAATTGTCACTAGTGTGGTCTTATTGCACAAACACGGGTGCTTACGACTCATGACAAATAAATCAAGATTTAAACTAGTGTTTAACCTTAATTGTTAAAACAATACCCAAGAAAATAAAATAATAATGAAAAGACCGAAATTAAAATAAATAAATCTCACAAATCCATTGATATGCGCATCGAACCTCCTCGCAGCCTCTTGCTAGGCCGAGGTTTTAACCTCCCATCAAGAACACAAAAGAAAAGAAGAAAAATAAAATAGAAAAGAGTGGGGAAGAGGAGTTCGGCTAGAGAGCCGAAAAAGGCCAGAGAGAAATCAAAAACAGAGCGACCCCCTGCAGAGAGAGAAACAAAATTAAAAACCGAAAAAATCCATAAGTGAATTGGTTTTCATTCTCCGCCACGTGTCAATATCCGATTGGTTTGGAAATCTGTCGCCTCGCCACGTGTCGCACTTGTCATTGGACCGCCTCTATCATCGCTGAGGTGTCGCCGCATGATTCACGGGAGATTCTCGCGCGTTCGATTGTGTGTGGTGACTCGGCGCCACGTGGCTCGCGTGTGATTGGCCGGAACACGTCATCGAAACGCGTTGGACGAGTGAAATCACGCCACGTGGCGTCCACGTGGCTCGTGAATCGCACAATAGTAGACCGAAAAAGCTGGGAGTTTGTGCTTGGCATGGATCTCGAGGCTGATCGATGGTGTCTCGAAACGAAGAGAAGTTTGATCTTTGGTGACATGGATCTCCTGGCGACGTGTCGACGCGTGGCGTCCCCGATTGGTAGCGGTAATGAAGAATGCTTGATGCGTGGCGACACCCGATTGGTAGCGCCGGGCCGTTGGCATCTCCGCTTGCCGACGTGTCATCTTCTCGATTGGTGGAACACCCCGTCTCGCTATTCGACCCACCGCGCAACGCGTATTTCGAGGCAAATTGTCCTAAGATCCGATCACCGCAAGTAAATACTCCATTTTGAGTATTTTTCCGCCACGAATTCAACCGCGCACTCCGTTAACCCTGAAAATAATAAATAAACATAATTAGGCTAGTATTTTGGAGACTTGACAATAAAAATATTTAAATAAACTATATATAATATTACATAATTAACGACTCAACATATGTTCAGGACCAAAATGAACAACATAGAATAAAGTGCATCAGGAATCATGTCATAAGTGGGACAAATTGTCTTAGTTTACTATAAAAATGAACAGGTCAAGATACATGCATCGTTGCGTCACGAAGTGACCTCGATATGATCTTACTAGGGTAAGTTCAAGTCTATACGACACTTTCCTGATTAACATGACATGATAATCTCTCTCAATTGTTTTTAAAGTAATGTTTGTTCTTTAAAATTTGTGTTTGTGATTTGGCAAAGTAAACTCAGTCAGGGTTGCCGATGGATACAATACAAATGTGGGGTATTGTTGAACTTTCAAAGAGTTTGTATTGTATCCAATTTTAATCCGACATAGGTAAGAAACTTTTTGTTTCTTTCCTTATAAGAAATCTTTCACTTGAAGTAAATGGTTAAGTGAATGTGGGGTTGGAGGACAGGACCATGGGTATTCTCCATTAATTAATACACATTAAATACTTGATATTTAATATGTCTTTGATAGGACCTTGGGCCTTTGGGGCTAATGTTAAAATAACTTAGCCAATTCACAACACAATTTTTTTACTTTTTACATTAACTTTAGTTAATTTCGTAGGTGTGATTAGTGGTGAACAGTTACCACTTTTAGTTTTTTAAAAAGGTGTTTAATTAGTGGGATAATTGGTGGTTAATTAACCACACCACTAATGACCTCGTTTTGAACAGTTGTAACTGTTCAAAAGAGGGAGTTGTTGGTTTATAAAAATGGTTTTTCACTTCATTGAAAAACTAAGGAAATTTTTGAAATTAAGATTGTTTTTCTGGTTTTGAGAGAGAGATTTTGTTGTTGTAGAAGTAAGGATTTTTGGTTGGTGTGTAATCAAATATCAATCCAGTTGTATCCTGGAGACGAACCTCTTGAAGCATTCATACACCGAATTCGAGGAAATTTCGTCTTAGGACATTGCCATTCAGTGCAAGCCTCTGGTATCATTTTATCTAGTTCTTTGTAATTGAATTCAAGCATGATATAATATAGTTCAATTATATGCATGTTTTGTGTATTGTTCTAACAATCTAAGACGAAAATTATTCTATTGTGTTTTATTAATGTTATCACTGGTTTACGTACAATAGTTGATTGCATATAATAGTCACTGATTTTAGAAAAACTAGTCACTGATTTATACGAAATTGTTGTTTGCATACTAATTAGAAATGACATCTCTTGTAACTGAGAAATCCACTTCTGCTACCTCTGCCAATTCCTAAGATGAAAGACCAGAGAAGTTCAAAGGTCATGATTTTAAAAGGTGGCGGTAGAAAATGCTCTTCTGGCTGACCACTATGAATCTTGCCAACATAGTGAAGGAAGAAGTTCTGAAATCTGATGAGGAACCTTTGTCCAAGGAAACTCTCCTTACTATTGAAGCATGGAGGAATTCTGACTTTCTCTGCAGGAATTATATTTTGAATAGACTTGATGATACGTTGTATGATGTCTACTCATAATGTAAAACTGCAAAGGATGTTTGGGATATTCTCGAAAAGAAATATCGAACTGAAGATGCAGGGGCTAAAAAGTTCGTAGTAGGCAAGTTTTTGAAATACAATATGGTGGATTCGAAGTCCGTGGTAAAGCAAGTGGAAGAACTGCAAGTTCTGATACATGAATTGCACGCTGAAGGGTGCATTGTAAATGAACATTTCCAGACTGGAGCCATTATTGAAAAGCTTCCACCGTCGTGGAATGACTTCAAGGTCTACCTAAAGCACAAGCGAAGGGACATGTCCATTGAGGATCTCATTCTGCGACTTCGTGTTGAGGAAGATCACAGGAAGGGAGACAAAAAAATGGCTAATGCTAATGCTAACATGGTGGTAGGACAATCAAGCAAGTCCAAATTTCAGAAATTTTAGAAAAAGAATTTCAAGAGAACCCCCAAGCCGTTAGCACCAAAGGGGAAGGATTACAAGAAAATTAAGGGAAGTTGTTGGGTTTGTGGAAAGCTGGGCCATAAGGCTCAAGAATGTCGCCACGGAAAGATCGAGTCGATAATTCTGGTTTGAACAACCAAGCAAATGTTACTGATATGGAAATTGATGATACTGACTTTTATCTCACTGCAGTTGTTTCTGAGACTAATATGGTTTCTAATGCCAAATGATGGTGGATCGATACTGGTGCAACAAGGAACCTATGCAGTGACAAAAACTTATTTTCTGAGTTTCATCCGGCTGATAGTGAAGGGAAACTTTACATGGGAAACTCATCCTCCTCCATGGTTGAAGGCAAAGGAATAGTGAAGATGAAGTTCACGCCTGAAAAATTAATCACTTTACTTAATGTTCTTTATGTTCCTGATATTAGGAAAAATCTTGTATATGGCCCTTTACTGAATAAGAAAGGGTTCAAACTTGTTTTCGAGTCTGACAAATTTGTATTGACCAAGGGTGGCATGTTCATAGGGAAGGGGTACCTTACTGAAGGTCTTTTCAAGTTAAGCATTGTAATCGTTAATGGCACTGGCAATAAAATGATTGTTTCTGCGTATATGATTGTCTCTGCCTATATGATTGAATCATTTGATATTTGGCATGCTAGATTAGGGCATGTAAATAACATATTAATTCATAAAATGGTACATTTGAACATGTTACCAAAGTTTAAAATTGATTTAAAACATAAATGTGAAGTTTGCGCAGAATCAAAGTTTGCTAGGCAAACATTTAAGTCTGTTCAAGAAAGATCAAATGAATTATTAGATTTAATTCATAGTGGTCTTTGTGACTTCAAATCAAATCCTATGAGAGGAGGAAAGAACTACTACATCACTTTTATTGATGGTTGTAGTAAGTATTGTCATGTCTTTTTTATCAAGAATAAAAGTGAGGCCCTTGATGTATTTAAAATATATAAGGCAGAGGTTGAAAATCAACTTGACAAAAAGATAAAAGTATTAAGAATTGATCGAGGTGGAGAATATGATTCCATTGAATTTACAGAATTTTTTAATACAAATGGAATTATTCACCAGACCACTGCGCCATATACACCTCAACAAAATGGTGTGGCAGAGAGAAAAAATAGAACTCTCAAGAATATGATTAATTATATGTGAATGATTCTGGACTTCCCCAAAACTTGTGGGGTGAAGCACTACTGACTGCAAATCATATCTTGAATAGGGTTCCTTTCAAGAAATCTGATAATTGTCCATATGAGATTTGGAGAAAAAGAAAGCCCACTTACAAAACTTTAAAAGTGTGGGGTTGCTTAGCAACGGTTCAAATTCCTTTACCAAAAATGACTAAATTAGGACCTAAAACCGTAGATTGTGTGTTCATCGGTTTTGCTAAGAATAGTGCAGCATATAGATTCTTAGTAGTTAAATCACATACTTCAGATATAAGTGAAAATACTATTATAGAATCTGCTGATGCTACATTTTTTGAGCATATTTTTCCTTTCAAGGAAAAACAAAATGGTTCATCACGAAAAAGGCTACCAAGAGAGTCTAGAAGAACCAACCACTTCAAGGGTTCAAGAACAAGAATTGGAACCTAGAAGGGGAAAAAGAATTAAGGTTCCAAAGAATTTTAGACCTTATTTTATAAGTCTGTTAACTGAAAATGAACCACAGACTTATAGGGAGGCTATGTCTTCGCCGGAAACGCCTTTATGGATGGAAGCAATCAAATTGTGAAGTTGAATCCATTTTTCAAAATAATACATGGGAATTGGTTTATAAAAATGGTTTTTCACTTCATTGAAAAACTTAGGAAATTTTCGAAATTAAGATTGTTTTTCTGGTTTTGAGAGAGAGATTTTTCTGTTGCAGAAGTAAGGATTTCTGGTTGGTGTGTAATCAAAGATCAATCCAGTTGTATCCTGAAGACGAACCTCTTGAAGCATTCATACACCGAATTGGAGGAAATTTCGTCTTAGGACATTGCCATTCGGTGCAAGCCTCTGGTATCATTTTATCTAGTTCTTTGTAATTGAATTCAAGCATGATATAATATAGTTCAATTATATGCATGTTTTGTGTATTGTTCTAACAGAAGGTGGGTAAGTTGGAACAGTGTACTAGTGGAGATCCACGGGCCTGGGCCTACATGTGCGGGCGTGCATGTTCTAAGCTCTAATTTTTGCACATTCTACTCATTCCAAAATAAAGGAGTTGCGATATACATGTCACACCTAATCTTTTTTTTTTTTTTATTTTTTTGGTTTTTTATGTGGTGCCCAACGTTAACAATACTATCCCTGAAAACTAGTAGAGATCCACGGGCATGGCCTATGTGTGCGAGCGTGCATGTTTTAGGCTCTAATTTTTGCACATTATTCTTGGGCCGAATTACAATATATATGTCACTTCATCTTCTTCTTCTTTTTTTTCTTTTTTTTTAATTTGGTCTCTCATGTGTGTTGCCTGACGTCTATGACACTAACTAATATATGCTTGAGCATTGTCGGACCTCATTCAGAAGAGGGGTCAATCCTTTTGACCCAATTTTTTTTTATCTACGAAACTTGAACTTGATAACTCACTCGAGGAGAACCGAGTCCCTTGCTACTGGGACCAACTAGTTGTTGGTATTCACCTCATCTTTATGAATACATGCAGATGTCCCTAACGCAGATGGATGTCGGTTGCAAACACTAACATTTGAATATTAAGATTGAAAGCTTTATTGTTGGGGTCGCCCGAGCCTTTATCCACGGGGTCAGTAGATTTCACTAGTACTGATATTTTCCCCAACTTAACCACCTTTGAGTCATATGTGTGGGGTTTTACTTCAAAAGGCATCGGTACTATTTGGGGAAAGATCCACACTTAAGTACTTCTTTATGAAGTCACACTTAATCAATGTGGGACTATAAGGAACCGCGACTATCAACAATCATGCTTTGTCCCATCCGAACCATCGACTCTGATACCATTTGTTGGGCCCACCCGCACCTTTATCCGTGGGGTCTGTGGATCTTATTAGTACTGATATTGTCCCCAACTTAACAGCATTTGAGTCACAGATGTGGGGTTTTACTTCAAAATGCCTCGATACTATTTGGAGAGAGATCCACACTCAAGTACTTCTTTATAAAGTCACTTAACCGATGTGGGATTATAATTCGCTCCACGCATCCCAACAAGTATTGTGATGTAGTCCAAACAGCTTGCTCTTTCTTGGATAAATATGATCAAGTGACAATTTCATAATTTTGTCGAAGTTTAAAGAAGTTTTGGAATTTTGGGGACATGGTTCGATTGGAAATGACATGGAGATAAAAAAAAATCTTATTTTTAAAGACACTTATCGGTCCCAAATAAGTTACTTTTTATTTTTAAGAGTTAGTAGTTTCAAATCCCAAATAAAAATAGTGTAAAGTAGGGTTGTTTTCCAAAAGTGGAGAAAGAAGTGAACAATAGAAGAGAAGAGTGGGTCTACATGTGGTTCATACATGTGCCCTCTTTCAGTGAAATTATTAAAATTTTGATATAATTATTAGGGATGCAGGTGGGGCCACGAGGATCCACATTGATGGGGTGGAGATTCCCCGCCAACTAGCCCCCACGGGGTCGGGGATGGTGGCGATTTCATCCCCATCATCGGGGGCAGGGCGGGGGTGGTATTGCCCCTCCCCACCATGAGGAATTCCCGTGGGGATTCCCCACTTTATCTAGTAAGTATTCCCCACCGTGATCCTGAATATTTCCTATGGGAATTGCATCAAAATCATTTAATCTTATATTTTCTTTTTTTTGTATGGCTAATGCTTCACATAAAATTTAAAAGCTGACCTAACATTGTGAAGAAAAAACTTTTAATCATTTTGATTTCAGATCTATAAAATAGTTGATCTTTTTTTTTAAAAAAATATTATGTGAAAAAATGATGGGAGTGGGGAATCCATGTGGGGGTGGGGATCCTTGTGGGGGTGAGGAATGTGGTCGAAATTTCTCCAGGGAGAAATTTCAAGCGAGGATTATTCGCCCTGCCATAAGTGGGGATGGGGATTGAGATTGCATTCCCCGACGCACCTGCATTCTAATAATTATAAACATCATAATCATATAATTAACATTGTTTAGGACGAAAATAATCTATCCCAGATGTATCTCCACATTCTTATCAATTAAATTGCTGCAAAATATATACTAAGAATGCAACACAAAGCAATTTTCTTTCTTACCGCCCAATGTTTTTTTGGATTAATAGGGGCACAAGCCCAAGTTACAAAAACCATAGTACACAATTCCTGGGGAGTTTAACCCCGGATACATCATCTAACAGAATGGGTCGCAAACCAAGGGGTACATTATCCAATAGGTGGGTACCCAAAGGAAATTCAAAAACATGGTTCGTAAGCGAGTCCGCCGCGCTATTGCCTTCTCTGTACACGTGCACTGTGGTAACTTGCCAAGGTCGTTGAATCACGTCCAAAATTAATCGAAGCAGTTGCCCATATTCACAGTTGGCTTCTCTCCCCTCGCGGATACAATCTGCAATACATTTGTTGTCAATCTTTAGAATCACCTGCCTTAAACCTCTGTCCCAGGAAGTCTAGAGGCCAATGAAGGCGCCCCATAACTCCGCTTCCACGACACTGTGGGAGCTAAGCTTCGTCATAACGCCTCCAATCCATTACCCATAATCATTCCTTAGAACCGATGCTGCTATTGACATTCCACAGCTAGTTCGAAGGGCTCCATCAGAGTTAATTTTTGCCCAGCCACTTGGGGAGGCTCCCACCCTAATAACCGCTCAGCTCGAAGTGGGGCAGTTCTTATCCTCGTGAGGTTGAGGTCGTTGACATGCTGAAACTCCTTTACTTTAGTCCAGATTATATGTTTTAGGACTGATACATTATAGTCCTCGTTCTCCATAACCGTTGAGTTTCCCCTTTCCACAAACACCTGCACGAAGTAGCAAAGAGAATAGCCTAGCAAACACCCTCAATTCTCCTTTCAATCATCAGGTTAGAACAAAACCAATCTTTAAAAGGTAGTTGGAAGAAGTCACTCGGCCTCTCAGTACCGAAAACTGTATTCCACACCATATTGGTAAGTGCGCAGTCTCTAAGGGCATGTCATAAGGTCTCGCTGCCATTCCCACATAGGTCGCAATCATCGATGTCCGTCATTTTCCTATGCATTCGCCTCTTATTGGTGAGAAAAGCCCCTTGAAGAACCAACCAGATGAATGATTTCACCTTCTCAAAACCTCGCTATTTCCATGCTAAAGTCCATTCAACATGCGGGTCATAGGTGCCATCTCTTGAGAATGAAATATAGGATGAAGCCACCGAAAACTTCCCATTTGAGGAGTGTCACGAGAATGGAAAGTCCTCCGGACCCCTAATTTAGAGTGGGTAGACTGCTGCAATATGCCTGAAACTGGTCTCAGAGAGAAAAGCCCTGAACTCGTTCTAACACCATGCTTCTGCCTCCGTCACATAGTCTGCCACATATCTTCCTTGATGAGCTTCGGGGATGATCCCCACTACCACTTCGACTAGGGGCGATTGAGACTAGTTCAGCAATCCAACCAGAATCGGGTACCTCTGCCATTTCCCAGTGACCACTTCCCCCTTCATTCAGCACCCCTCAGTTCTTGCTAACACATCGCCGTAGGTGGGACGGCCTAGCTGGTGAGGAGGCCTCCATGAAGGTAGAAGATTGTATGTTATACTTAGCACGAAGAATTCTCGCCCAAAGTGATTTCATATCTGTCAAAACACCTCATCAGATTTTCATCAAGAAAGCTCTATTCATCAGGGCCATGTGCTTCACTCGTAGACCACCCACTGCCTTGGGGCGACAAACTGTGTCCCAATTCACGAGGTTAGGTTTGTGAGCTTCCCTAGTTGAGCCCCACATGAAGCTCCTGCAAAGTTTCTCCAATTCATTATAGAGACCCTTTAGGAGGCCAGTAGACTACATAGTGTAATAGGGAATTGCAGAGAGGTAGGATTTACACAGAGTGAGGCAGCCAGCCAAGGAGGTCTTTCAAGGCTCTACTTGTTCGCCTTCGTTTGGGCCTTGGAGAGGATATCTGTAACGACCAATTTTATTAATGTCGTTAATTATCTCGAATTTACAGACGTGGACGCCAGCTTAGATCTACGTGGACGCCGCGGTAGGCTAGGACACACGGGGACCTAGGTACGATAGTTTATTGTGTGTTGGATGCTTATTTGCGGTGCAATTTATTGAAATACATCGCATGTGTGTATGTTGCATAATAATACGTGCGAGATTGTGTGAACTGTATTCGCCTCGATATGCGTGTCGACGCATGTACTGGGTAGTTGACGAGACCAAATATTAGGTCGGGGAAACTAAAACACACAAAATATGGAATGTGTATTAGGTGGCTAGTGACGTGGCGGTACACGTATGTCGCCGTTCAGACGCAAAATCGAGCGTCGAAACGCCCGAGAATGACATTTTTGTGTTTAAAACACAAGCGAGTGTCTCAAAAGTGTCACAATTCGGAGTCAAGGAGGTGTTCGGTTGGAATAAATGTAGGGTTATGGATGCATTGAGATGCACATGTGAGTGGAGATGCAAAGTGACTATAAGTCAACATCCACCACCTTTTCTCTCACTCACACTCTCACTCACCAAATCGAGAGGCCGAGAAGAGAGAAGAAGAAACGGAGAGGAGGAGGAGAAGGAGAAGCCGAGAAGGAGAGAAGAGAGGGTGGAAACATCAGGATCAAGGTGAGTCGTTGTTGATGTTGTTGTGTGTTCGTTGTTGGTGGTGGTGGTCGAGAGGTTCAGCCATGGAGGCCGAGAGGGTCGAGGGTGGAGATGGCAGGGGCGTCTCCCCTGCCATCGATTCCACTTGGGGTTGGGGTTGGCCCCAACCCAACAGAGAAAAAAAAAAAGAAAAGAAAGGAAAAATATGGAAAAAATTCCGAAAAAATTGGAAAAATTCCGAAAAAATTATATTTCCATAAAATAAATAGAAATTGATGAATTTCTATGAAAAATAAAATATTTAGAAATTTCAGACGTGACTTTTGCGAGGTTTTTACCTCGAAAAGCGCGAAATGGGCAAGTTGGCCTAAAATTTTAGAAATTGGTCGTAAATTGTCATGCTAAATCGAAATTATTGATAAATGGACATAGGTGGACACGGGTGATCAATTGGCGACCAAGGACTCAGTGGACTTGGACCCGAGGATTGATTACGGGGTATTGGAGTGCGTTGTGAGGTTTGTAAAACCCAATTGAAAAACTCTGAGTATTTATTTCGCGTTGTATTTCCATTCATTTCCAATATTCCTTGTGGTCTTTATTACATATATACCTTGTCATTGTTTGGACAGTTGGTTGAGTTACTCCCACCGGATTTTTCGTTGTGTGTCTATGCATTCTAGACCATAGCATGTGTATCAGGAGTTCTCGGTGGATAACGACCCGAGCTAATGAACTGCTACATGTGTTGGTGCGTCGTAGGTCTACGCCGGCCACTGAGAGGGACCAGGTGATAACTAGTTGGGTGCACCCACTAGTGGGATCCTGGAAGGGAATCCCGAAGTATGGTTTAGTCTGACTGAAACAGACACATACATTTGCACTTTATTGTTATCTATGCATGCGATGCTCTACTTACAGATGTCTGTTTACATTCCGCATGTTTATTTAACAATATTTATTGAATTCCACTTGTTTATTTGAATGCTCAGAGGAGTTACTTGAGATTTTACTTACTGGACTCGTCATCCATTTTCTTCTGTGGTGATTGAGTGCAGATCCGAGTACAAGTAAGGGCAAGGGGATTTTAGGCGACATACCTCTGACTGCTTGCTGTCGAAGACTACTTGTATGTGTGTTTGTTTTAGGTATTTTGATTTCTTTTGGGAACTGAGGAGTATCATGACATTGTACATGTAGATACCTTATATGGTATAGTCGTCTATCTCTATACCGAGTACTTTTCAAGGTTTTTCCACAATAGGATTTGTTTATTTGATTATTATTATTTCTTGAATTAATGGTATAAAGTATGACTTCCACTGAAAATGTTACTTATACGCTGTACACACAAGTGGATACGAATTTCGAGACAATAAAAGGATGGGTAGGTGCCGTACACGTGTAGTAGGGCCAGCCGACAAGGAGTACACGGAGACACGTCACCCCGGGGCAGCGAGGGCCGCCACAATATCGCCATATGTGTTATTCACCATATGCTCATGGGTCAATGGAACTTCAAGGTAACTTCCCAAGTTCTCAGCCTTCGAAAACCCCAGGCTAGAACAAATGTTATCGGTCAGCTCGATTGGAACATTAGGATAGAAAAACACCTAGGATTTCGAGGAGCTGATCTTATGGTCGAAGTGCGTACAAAATTCTCGGATAATAGCACTAACAGTTATGGCATGTTCCTCTGAAGTTTCGACGAATAGAATGAGATCGTCAGCAAAAAATAGGTGAGACACATGCGCATTGTTACCTCCATATCCGGGAGCTCTCCAAGAACTATTGTCTACAGCTTTGACGATTAGTTGAGAGAGACACTCCATGTATAGCATAAAGACATAAGGTGATACAGGGTCACCTTGTCATACTCCACGAGACGAGGTAAAGGGCTCTAAAATAACACCGTTCCACAGCAGGTTGAAAGTACTTTATTACAATCCCGCTAAGCTGAAATTTGTAAGTATGAAGGGAATGCCCACATCTGCAAATTTTTCCTTAATGAAACCCCACTTAGCCTATCGCAGGCTTTCTCAAGGTCAAGTTTGATTGTCATCCACCCCACCTTTCCTCTGATTGTTCTCATAGAGTGAAGTAGCTCTTGGACAATGAGAATATTGTCTATAATCTTACAATCTGCGATAAAGTTGGACTGAGCATGGTTAATTAATAAAGGCATCGCCGGTATAAGCTTATTAGCTGCCACCTTCATAATAAGTTTGTAGTTGACAGTGCATAGACTAATAGGCCCATATTGGCTGAAGGATTCAGGATTGTCTTGCTTTCAAATGAGGGTAATGAGAGACTTGTTAGAGCTCGTCGGGATGAAGCCCTTCTCAAAGGCCTCATCCATCAGATTGAGTAAGGATGGGCCAACTGTGGTCAATTGGGACTGGTAGAAGAGTGTCGTAACACCATCAATGCCCGGAGCCTTCACCGGGGACATCCCAAATAAAGCAGAACGGACCTCATCCAGCGACACCTTAGCCGCCATAGAGTTAAAGATACTTTAGAGGATGGGGTGAAATTGACCCTGGAGGGGGATGGGTTGTCCATTGGAAGAATCACCATTGTATACATTTGTGAAATACGTTACAGCCGCTGCTTTCAGGGTTGCTTGGTCCTCACACAACGCACCAGTCGAGTCTTTCGGTTTTGTTATGATTGATTTCATGGTCCTCTGGTTAGCGTTCGCATGGAAGAACGCTGTATTTCGGTCCCCCGGCCTGATCCAGTTAACGTTAGCCCTTTGTTGCTACAGTAGTTCCTCATGCGTTAGGACAGCCTCCAGTTCACCCCTTAACTTCATATTAAGGTTACACAAGTTCCTGGTAGAATGGGATTCATAGGCCCTCTGTATTCCTGCCAGCCAAGTAAGGATCGTTTCTTCTTTTGAAGATATTGCCAAAACAATTTCTGTTCTAATCATTCGCTAAGGCTGAGAACTGATATATAGTTTCATCAATCAGAGCTCCATGTTTCCAATTCTCTTTCACCAGGGTAGGCCATTGCGGATGAGCCTCCCAAGCTACCATAAAGCGAAATCGGCTTTAGGGAGTCTTTGTACTGGCTAAGTCATTGGCCTCCAAGAGGAGCGGGCAATGATCCGAGTACGTTTTCACAAGGTGGGTGACTTTAAGAGGGTGAAAGAGGGACAACCAGTTCTGTTTAAAGAAGGTCATGTCCAGTCTTTCAAAGGTAAGTCCACGAGCCCGCGTAAATAATGGTCCACTGGTCTCAGGCACACTCATTCCTATGTCAGCAACCCATCATATTTCTTGCATACCTTCGATTTCAAGCCTCCCTTCTTATCCTCCGCCCTAAGAAGAGCATTGAAGTCACCGCTCACGACCCAGGGCAATCTAGTATCAAGGGCAATCTCCTCCAGAGCCTCCCATAACCTTCTCCAGATGGCTAGATTCGAGCTTCCATACACCCCTATTAGGAGAAAGGGCCGACTATTATCAGCTTCCACTATGAGATGGATAAACTGTCAGTGGTTCTTTAGGACCTTAATCTTGACATCATGTCTCCAAATGACCCAAATTCCTCTAGAAAAATCGATCGCCTCAATGCGATGCTATCTCTGGAATCCCAGCTTCTTGATGATTCTATCAGCATGCACGTCACTCATTCTTGTTTCCACTAGAACCAGGACTTTCAACTTGCGGCACCTTGACAATTCCAAACAAGAAAGGATGTCATCATAAAATAACTATACACAAAGGGTTATGTGATACCCAATGATGCAAAAAATGGGGGACCAAAAAGGGGGATGGGTCAAGCAGAATAGGGGAGGAGATTCCTCGTCCTCCATTCTGGAGATGTCTAACTCAAGAGATTCCACCATCTCGGCAACTAACAACGCTTTTTGGACCCTTCTTTCCTTTGGTTTGCTTAGTTTTGAACTTCATGCCACGCCTTAGATGAATACCCTTGGCCTTGTCTGGCAGGCAGCTTCTTTCACTAGCCTGTCTGGGGTGAAGGGTGGGATCTCCAGGGGTGCATGCCAGGGAAGTGCTCAACTCGGACTCCTTGTCACTAAACACCACCACCGCATGATCCGCTAGATCCAGCTCTCTATCCATCATCATTCCACCATCATTGTCTTCATCGTTCAAGGGGGTTCCTCGTCTAGGGCCATGGGGATTTCAAAGGCGGGGTTCTGTTGGGGGTCCAAGTTAGGGTTCTGAGTAGGCTGAGTGGCCAGGCCAAGGGTTAGGGGGACACGGGTGTCTTGGTTGGGGGTGTTGAGGTGTTCTGTTTGAGGATAGGTTCGGGTTGGCATTCTCTTTCAGAGAGATATGGCTAGGAACTTGTGCTTTCTTGGTGGGTTTGCTCTTGGGTTTAGCGGCTGGGTTAGGTGGGCCTTGGCTGGCTGGGATTTTGTCTTTGGTTACAGTATTAGGGCCTAAAGGTTTTGGCCCAATCGTCCTTTCCCCTTTTTTAGCCGTCGATAAGGGGGTTGTACCCAAGTAGGTCCCTTGTTCATCATTTCCTCCACTTGGAGGATCTTCAGTCGCAGCTACAAGTACACCAAATCGCCCGGATGTAGGGGCCGAGTTATTCTGCCCAACTTCCCTATGTGGTTCTGTTTTGGAAGACTTGACTCGTCTTGGTCTACGTGCCGCGTGGATCCACAGGCCAGTTACTTCCCCCAACGCAATCAATTTCTCGGGTCTAAACTCTGGTGAGGTGACAGTCCCCTTCGTCTCCATTGCACCGGATCTTATTTCTTCTCCTTGCTTCCTATCTAGGCTCTCATAGCAGTTCTCGCTAGAGTGCCTATATCTCACACACCGGTAGCACACCACCAGCAGGACTTCATACTCTACCCTCCTCACTTGTCCATCCACCTTGATTTTTTGTTTCAATGGTTTAGTTAGTCAAGCAATACTGCCATTCGCACAAACAGTCCCCTATGCCCAGATTGGGTGTTGTAATCGATCTTGAGGAAAGGTCCCAATGACTCTGCTATTTCTCTCAGGATGTTCTTGTGGTAGTAGGAGAAGGAGAGTCCCGGGATTCTGATCCAGGTTGCACTGCCGATAAGTTATTTTCGTAGGGGTAGTAGTAGGGGTTCCAAGGCTGATCAAGTAGGTAATGCCCCACGATTGGCCATGGACCGTCAAGCAGGGCATGGTTGTAGTCTTTATAATGTTGAAACAGATCATATAGAATCCTTTTTCAACATCTACGACCTTCATGCCTCCAGTGGGTCTCCACAACCCCATAAGTCTGTTGCACAGGACCTGGTAACCGATCGACCTACCCAACATTTTAACCATTAATACCTTCTGCATTGATTGCACCATTAAAGTCTTGAGCCAAAGAGAAAAGTTAATGCAATCGACACCATCCTCAACTGATCGTTGAACTTCCTCGGGATGAACCTCGATTTCCAACGAACAACCCCCTTCACTTGCCTCGAATTCATTCTGAAATATCGAATCCCTAAAAGATAGAGCGAACCCCACGTTGCCAGCAGTGTTGGTCTCAATCGTTTTCTCGATTCTGACCTTCTTAGTGGACCTCACCGTCCCCTATTTGAAGCCTATAACAAGCTTTATATAAAAGGATTGCATTGAGTGAAGTAATGACTGAAAGAATTATTATTACATTAGTTTTCAATTAATTTATTAATATGATTATTGAAAAAAGTCAAAGAAGATGTCTACGTGGACTTATCTATATAGATAACACGAATAGCGCATTCTCCAAATGTGCTATTTGTGTGACCATGTGGCCATCCACAGTTACACAAAAAGCACATTCGGATAATGCGATATTTGTGTTAAGTAAGGGGGTACAATTTTTCCAATAGTCGACACCTTTGCAAAACCCGTAATACCCTAATTAACGAATAAAAAGAAAAGCAATCATATTTTACTAATTTAAAAAAATGTGATGTACGGCTGTAATTATTTCGGAGACAGAAAAGTAAGGGACTGATGTGATTGGGTGGGTGTGTGAGCTGTCATAAGGTAGGTGGTGGAGTGTTGCCTTTTCTTTTCTCTTTTTTTGAACTCTTTGTACGAACTGTCCTGTAACGACCCGCTCTAATTAATCCAAATTAATTGATTAATTACAAATTAGAACCATAAGCTTAGACCCACGTGGACGTCGTAGAAAAGTCCAGAGCATGCCCGACAAGGTGAATTATGGTTATTTTTGTGACGTGTGTTAATTTATTGTATTATTAGTGTCAAAAGAAGCAAAAGAAAAGGTGCCCAAGTAGTCCAAGGCCACCGAGTGCGGGTGCCACAGGGTCGGGGTCATAGAGTCGCGACAACGCCAAGCGACTTGGGTCTTAGGACGCGGCAGCGCTTGCTGTACCTAGACCATCGCGAATAAGGGATATCAATGGTGCCTCGAATAAAACACATATCATCCCGACCAAACAATCTAGTGAATCGAGGTCATGGCTCCGGTAGCTCTAGCTGAAAACCACTCCATCATAGACACCTTATTGAGTCACTTGGTCCTCTGATAAGTGCATAATTAGACATCATAATATATAGTGTTTAGTGTGATTTTGAACCATAAATCTCTATTTAGTGGTAACAATATCTCATTTGTGTGATTTACAGGTGTTAGGACTCAAAATGAAGAAGTGGCGGAATATTAGAAGAATCAGTCATAATGATCAAGTGAGAGAAAAAATCTAGAATTCTAGGTCGTGGCCCAAGCCGTAATTCTAGGCCGTGGCATGGAATCCAAGCTTCACGACCTCATTTTCATGTTGGTTACAAAAAATAGTAACTCGTGCTGTATAATAGCATCGTGGCCCCTGTTTTACATTTTCCAGGTCGTGGCCTCACCCATGGCCCCGTCCATGGCCCCGTCTGCAGCCCCATTTTGAAGACCCACTTTTTAGTTCAAATTTTGAGGAACTTCATTTTAGAATAGATTTTTTAAGTTTTATATAAATTGTAACTCGGGAAATCATTGTTCCCAACCTTTGTTTACGAAAGAACATAAAAAATTTAAGGTTTTTCATCAACATGTTCGACTAATTTCATCAATCTAGACCGGAGGTGAAGCAAACTACTCTTTTAGCATCAAACCTATATGAGATCCAATTTAATTTAATTTAATTGCTTTTCATTGGTGTTTTATTCCCTTTGTTATTGATTGATTAATTATAGTTAAATTTAGATTTAAACCTTGATTAAATTGCTAGTAAGTCGTACGCATCCGTCCTTATGCAAGAAAACCACACAAGTGGCAATTGACCATACCGATTGACTCGCCCCTTTTGGGACCGGTCAAATACCTTAAGGGTTTAGGCTAAATCAGATGCACTAGTGATCCTGTTATCTAGGTGTAGTGCCTTCACAAAACCCATTGCGGTCATCGTGTTTAACCCAATTCGTTTGGGTATATGGTTATATGTTTGGCTAGAGAAGTAGTCAATGTCGTACCTTGACTACCGATGATTGGATAAGCGAGGACCCGCGTACGTTCCCAAGTCTATAGCTATTCTAGATTACCTTTGAATTTCATGCCTTTTATATAGATCGACGACCATAGGGTTGATTATGCCAATTGAAGAAGTTTGTGATACCGAGGGTTTAGGTTACTCTTCTTGATTTATTTCGTTACAAAGTATTTTCAATTCCATCCCATCAGGTCCTCGACTTGAGATTACCAGAGACTTCAACATTAGGAACACAAGATTTGACACTATCAAACGTTGTCTTTAACCTGACGATTATAAAGGTTGTGATTGGTTACTATGTGAGCAATGTGATGAAGTTGTGTAATTAAGATAGAATTTGTCCTCTCATATAAAGAGAGATATCCAGTGGATCCCTCGATGTGTTAGACTCGTTAAAAGGCCTAGTCTAAGTGAATTGATATTGATCAATGTCACTTGGATGTTTTCAGTCTACCTAGAGATCGAGACTAGTACGATTGAACATGTTGGATGACAATTCCATGCCTTATGTTTGATCAAAAGGATATCGTGTGACAAAAGGATGTTATATACGCTATTGATTGGTTGTATCGATTTGATATTCGTGCGACTTGGGTAGTCATAATGTCTTGCTAGAGGCGCTTTATGACTTGTATACCAAAATGTGTTTTGGTACACGCCAACATTGTATGAGCCTATTGGGTCGCATTTTAAATTCTCTCAACATTCTCTCTCAAACCCTCGCTTTCTTTTGTTTTGAAACCTTAGAAAGATTACCAATCTGTCACAGACCGAATTTCTAATCTCGCTTATTATTCGTAATCGAGATCACCAACCCGTGACGTGGGATCCACACCGTGATATGTGCATTGACCGTGGCGAATTGGCCGAGGTATATGTTAGACTTGTTGTGGTGTATGCCTATTGTATTGTATATGTGTAGACTACTAAGTCACTCCTACTTGTGTATAGGTGTCGAGACGTGAGTGAGGACGTGCCTCGAGTTGTGCACCGACATGGGACCGGGGTAGAGAGTAATGTGGTAAGTCTATTTTAAGTTAAATGTAGATTATATAGTGGCTTTAATGTGGCTATGGTTGATTTAGAATTAAATGTAACCTAAGTCTGCATTTTAAAACAATAGCCATGTGATTTGCTTCGAGACACGTATTAGCACATCTAGAAACTAATTGAGTTACTTAATGGTGTTAGTTGGTATGAATTAGTGGAGGTTAGTGGGAAATGTGTCTTAGTGTGTGCCATATGATAGGTCTCGAGATACGTGTGTGCAAAAAGATGAATGACTATTATTCAACCATATCCATTCATATATATATATATATATATCAATCAATACATGCAAATCAAACTTTTCATTCTCATAAACTTAGCAAACAAGGACACCTTGCTGGAGAACATGAGGAGGAAGAAGATAAGTGGATTTTGAGGTTTTGAAGGTGTAGTGTTTGATCAAGCTAGTGTACAACAACTAGCTAATTCATCTACACTAGTTTATTTAGTTTAATTTGATGAATTCATGAATTTAATACTATGCTTGGTTGTTTTTATGTTGTTGATGTCTTGGGGTTTTTGAAGTGTTTGTGGAGGTCCCCAAGGCATTGGTGTAGCCTATGTGTGGAGTAAACTCAATTTTGGCTGCGGGATTTTGGGTTTTCCTATACATAGCGCGCCGGGTAGATCAGCTAGCACGCTAATGAGACCAATAGCGCGCTAGTCATATTACCCAGCGCGCTAATTGCCAATTGCCATGATAGCATAAAAATCTATAATTTTCTAAATTTGCTTAAACATTATAAACAAGCCTAATACCCTAATTAAAGGTCTAAACACATCCAAAAACATGTTATATGATATCAAGAACCTATGAAAGTGTTACGAGGGTTCGAATACGAGATTTGGAGTGTCGGGAGGCCGGTAAAGCTAGTATTTTACTTTGTTTGATGTGAGTATACCTATTGATTGTTTATTTACATTTCATTTCCAGTTTTAACTTGTTTGTTGTAGTCTATATTGACTATGTCTAGCATTGTACTTTAATATCATGGACTTATTTGTTATTCCTCACTTGTTGAGCTTGGTTTCCATGATATTTTGATAAATTGAATTCTTTTAAATCCATTCATGTGATATATCTTATTTCTTACTGTTTTACAGTAAATGAAATATAAATAACATACTATTAGGGATTTTGAGTTGTGAATGATTTTATGGACTTGTTTTCTTTGGAGAATTTGTGTTGTGTAGCATAGCCAATTCTTGGAATCCTTAATGAGTCAACTTCTTGAAATTATAAAGTAGTTATAGATTCTATATTCCATTACACTATGAGTCAGTTGGCACTCGGGGTTAGAGTCCCTGGGGATGTCGGCACTCGCCACTGTGATATGACACACGGGGTTAGAGTCCATAAGGGTTACCAAGATACGAGATTAGAGTCCCTATGATACTAGGGTTACAGTCCCTAATGATATTAGGTTGTGCGACACCACGCACATCCTTTAGTGGTTAAGGCTTCACTGACGTAGGTCACAACAGACGATCGGATCTAAATCATAACTATTTAGCCTTGTGTCAGTTTCACTTATTTAACTGTGGTATTTCTTAGCGTGATTGTGGTACTAGTCTTTCTTTATTGAACTTATGCTTTTAAATACCATTTAGTTTATTTTGGAAATGTGAATGAATTTGTCAACAGGGATTACTGTTACTTTTTGTACTCACCGTCCTTTTTATGACGGTGGGTGCATAGCCGTCGACGAGCAGACCGAGCAAGGAGAAGATTGGCGACTACCTCTGAGTCAGCGGCGTACTTCTGCATCGACATTTTGTAGGTGTTGGTATTCTATGTATTATACATTATGGTTTGATACGTTTTGGGGTTGGATATTGGGTTAAGAGTTTAGTTCCCTAACTTATGATGACCATCACACTGTTTATATTCGCCACTTTATTATATATGCATGTGATCGTTGTTTTCCTGGTTTCCACACACTTAGGATTTATAATATATTGTTTTCGCATAATCTGTTAAGACTTACGATAAATTTTATAACTTTTAATAAGTTTTTAATTAACTCTGAAATTGAGATGTATAGTGACATGTGTTTTACTTATCTTGAACATAAGTATGAAGTAGGTTTGGATAGAAAATGCTGACTAATACGTAGTTAAGTTCCATGGGGTTAGGATTTAGGCTTAATTACAGGATTAAGCCAGGCGATGCTCTAGATTAGGGAAGGGGTCGTCACACAATCTCTGTGGGATCAACCCTTTGCCACTATCTACAAAATAGTTGGTTTAGGAATTACATTTTATTGACGCGTTTGGCGCGCGTTATCCTCGGACACTCCGACACTCATATCGGAGTGGGAATTCCAATAAAGGTAAGATATTGCAATAGCAATAAAATATGAAGCTCATTGAATTATTGTAAGTTTTTTAGTTGGTTTTACTTACCTTGGATCAATGCTAACACGCGCTCTCATGGCCTTGACTCCCTGACGCTTGACTCTAGCTAGCTAGTACCAAATGTCCATTTTGATTGGTTACATTCGTGTTAGAATCATTTAATTATATCTACAATCATTGTTTCTAGTACAGTTTAATTGTAATTGCCTTGACTATTTTATAACTTAAACAATCTAATGTTCTCTTGGTATTAGACTACTAAGGGTTGTTATTAGGTGAGTAATATATTTTGACAAATTAGTGCTTAACAATCCCACGAGGAGTCCCATAAATGATTCCAATTCAATTTGATGTCGTAGGATTCCTTTTTAATGTTTCAAGTCCTCATTGGCGATTTAGCTCAGAAAAAGTGCTCGGACTTACTTAACATTTTTCAACACACTTAGTCTATTATTTTTAGGTGTTATTGAACTAATTAGGATCATTAAAATTCAATTCAAGTTGGTGTACAATATTAGTTTGCAAAACAGTCCCTTAGGGACCTTTAATTAATTATTCAAAAGTAAGTTTTCCTTCAACTTGAAAAATGGCTTAAAAATAAATAAAAAGATCTAAAATTCTCGCGGTTGGTTCCGTAAAGTCTAAATACTTGAAACCAAGGTTGTCAAGAAATAAAATCTCATTTATAAGTCCGAAAACCCTATTTGTAAGTCCAAGTGAAAATCCAAGTTTTGTTTGTAAACCAAAATTTTTTATTCGAAGCATGACTTCAAAACTGAATTAGACATGCCGAAAAATTACGAAAATTGGTGGACACTTTCACCATGATACAATAACACATTTTAGAGATTATGGTTTAATTCCAACATCATTTGATGCCCGAAACACCTCAAGTCAAAAATCTACTCATTAAGTAAGTAATCAAAACCTATTTGAAGAACTATTCAAAACACCTCGAGAAATTACGAAACTCAATGGAAAACTTCCCTATGATATAAATATATGATCTGGAAAGTTTGGTCTAATTCCAACATCGTTTGATACCCGAAATACACTTAAACAAAATTCAGCCCAATTGAAACGCGCTTTTTTCTTATTTTAAAACTATTTTTGAAAACCATTCAAAATGTTTCAAAATCACTTGAAGATTTTGGAGAATCAGATTTGTAGTATGTTAATGCTCTCTGTAAACTTCGTTGATTTTTGGACTAGTGGAGACCCCTTGAAAAGGACCTTAAAGTTCACCAAAAATCCACCTAAAACTGTCCACATTTACCATTTGGCATATCAAACACATGAGATGCAATTTGTTAAAGTAGTCTTTTTTATTAGCACTATGATCAAATTGGACATCCTCCTCAAAACAACAACAACAATTTGCATCCATATTATCATCAATTTAAACATGCATGTTCATCAACATCACCATGAAAATCAAAAACCAAAATTTATGAAAAATCCTACATTTCAACCAATTCTATCCATAATTGAAAACCCTATTCAAACAACAGTTTAGAGATTAAATACATCCTTAAATATAGACTTACTAATCAATTTCAGTTCATTCATTTGTTTAGGTAAAAAGTCCCAATTCATGAACTCAAAGTATGAAATTTTTCAAAATCTGATACAATTCAACAAGGATTGTTTCAATTTAATACTTGAAAACCCTTTTTTAAGTCTCGGAAGTTATCGGACATTAATGAAATCATACTCATTTACAAGAATACAAAAGGAAATTCATCATTCCTAGCTTGGTTTTTTTGTGCTTAAAACCCTAGCTTGTACTACTTCCAATTTCACTCTATTGACTCTTAATTTTTGTAACTCTAGTAAGAAATGTAGTGCTCCTTCTAAATTCCCTTTTAGTGCTGAATTTTTTTCCCTCTTTTGCACGAGAAGCATAAATGGGTCCTATTTATAGTCATTCTCTCAAAACTTTGGTCATTGGCTTTTTCCTTATCTAAATTAGGATTTTAGGCTTATGCATTTGGATAAAACTACTAAGGCTAGTTCATTTATTCTCATTAGATAACTTAGGTACATAACTTAATTAAATAAAGCCCAAGTTATGAACTAACTCCCAATTCCCGATCTATCTCTCGGCATGTCACGCACTCAACTCGAAACGCAAATACTCGCAATTTTTACAAAATATTATAACTTAATTACATATTTGAGTATAGATAGGGTAATACATATGACGACCCCAAATTCCAAGCCGCATTGCTACCCGCCACGTCGCATCCCACATCACCAAGCCTTGCTACGTCATGGCTCGCTTATCCTTGACGTTCCGCGACCTACCTGACTACTTACACTTTTCCATTTAATCCTAACTTAGCTAATTAATTCCCATATAATTATTAATGATTTCATTAGCCCGCTATTCAATCTATCAAGTTGTAATGAAATTTTACAGTGGAAGTCTTAATTTAAGTAAATTATGCAGCATTCAACAATCGTAAGTAGTGGAAAACCTGGCAAAAGATACCATGTATATATCAAGGCGAGTTAAGTATAACAAAAGTTTCATATACATGTAATCAGTGTTCTATGGTCCCATAAACCCAACAAAAGTAAAATAAATACATATCAATATCATACACGAGCTAGCTCTACAATCTCAGAAGTAGTCGCCTAGTACCTCCTTGCCCTTACCTTTGCTCATTGAAAGATCTACACTCAGTCACCCAATAAATACAGTGACGAGTCCAGTGAGTAAAATCCCAAGAGAAGTCCACATAATATTCATGAAATAAAACTGATAAACTACGAGACATGCGAATATAACACCTGGCAACAATATGTCATATTCTCATGAAAGTAAGCAACACACGACAAACAAAAGCAGTAGCGTGAAATAAATAAACAACATATACCAATTAAACCAGTTAAGAAATAAAACATTAATCAGTAAACATCCGTATAGTCACGAGCAAACCCTGACCTACACCAGCCAGTAATCGATAAATCGAATAGAACCACGTATATACTTACAGGCTTACAATGGCTAAACCCCAACTTCAGTAAATGGTATGGTCCCTTCCCGACATTGTTACACATCAGGACAACCCTAATCCCTCCCAACAGTCGTAGATATATTCTACTGCCATTGACACGAGCATTATCACAATTAATTTGTGCATGCGATTTAGCCACAACCTGTATATCCACACACCAAAATAGGAGTGAAAACCTCATGTGTGCATACCGGCAGTCACACATGAAAAGCGAAATCGATAAACCAAATCATAAATTATGTGAAGCATTCTAATGGGTTTACGCACCTCAACACGCGCTCCCAAGACTCCTCTCTTACACCCGAATCTTTCAAATTGACCCAAAAAGCTCCCCGATAAATTAAGCTCACGGTCCCTTAAGTCCCTGAAGTCTTTCAAATTGATCTTCCCAAATCAGCCCTAAAGATTAAATTAATTCTCAATTTCAGTCTTATGTTACAACGCATTTTTAGGCTTGAAATGATCCAAATCCCGAAATCCTCCACCAATACAAAGATCATCGCTCTCTATCTTAGCTTTCCGAAAAGGTTTATTTTGCAAAATTTTGATTTAAAACGAAAGAAATATCACGAGTCTACTAAACATAGCTCTAATTGGAACCTAATCCAACCAGCGAGATTAGAAAATCTATTCCTCCCAATATATATTTCCAAAAAAGGTGATATTTGGTTGCAAGACAGAATACATACCCAAATACAATATACTAAAATATCAGCTCATTTGGATAAGTAGTTAGGGAGTTATGCCTTTATTAAGTTTAATTTTAAAAATTTTCTTCTGAATTTCAGCACCTACTTGTAGAGCACTTTTGGACATAAAAAAATTGAATTACAACATCTATAGTAAAGCAAAGTTGTTACCCTTTGAGTAAGCTTTCAAATGCCACCAATTTGGGTTGATTTGGATATAAAATGAGCAAGTTATGACCAAATTACATAGGCTAATTCTAATATAATATGCAGAATTTCTAGTTTAATCATCTACCCTCTATAATTAGCCAAAAACCAGAAATGATTTCAATATGACATAAATAGATGTGTACCTAGTTGATGTACCACCTAGCTTGAGAAAGTCTCACCAATCTTCCATGGATTCCTTCTCTCCATCAACCTTTTTCTTCTCCAGCAAGTTCTCTTGATTCATAATTTGAAAATGAAAATGGTTTCCTTGCATGTGTTGATCTTATATATTAAGGTAATATTGATTCCTTGCCATTAATCTCCATGTATTTACGTATCTCGAAGCTCATCTAATG
Organism: Stephania cephalantha; assembly: GCA_039657325.1. NCBI lineage: Eukaryota > Viridiplantae > Streptophyta > Magnoliopsida > Ranunculales > Menispermaceae > Stephania > Stephania cephalantha. The sequence goes on along the minus strand of CM077573.1, from coordinate 5,648,754 downwards.
ATCCACACCTTGACATGTATCCTACTAACCCAATCAAAGTGACACTAATTTGCTACTCACATGGTTCCTAGATTTGTTAACACGTATCTCTAGGAAAATCTCATGGTTTCTAATTTAAATAACCAAACTATAGGCATTGATTTATTTGATTCAATTACATTAGATTAGGCTCATTATAATATATATATGGTTAGTGTTTTTATTCAACAAATTGACAAATCTTGTGATCCCACTAAGCTTCGACTACCCGCTACTCAATGCCCCGCGTCTCGGCACACAATTCAAGGTACGCCATAGCCTATTGCTTTAATTGACGTGCCAAAAAATTAAAGTTCATAAACCAACTATTTTGTAGAATAGTGGTAAAGAGTCGATCACACAGAGATTGGTAGTCTTTCTATGGTTAAAAACAATAAAAGAAAATCAGGGATTTTAAAATAAATTAATTTAACTAGCTAAACTAAAATAAACTAAATAAATAAAGTAACGAAACTAATTTTGAAAACAATTAATGAAGACCTAAGTAACACCTAGGTCTACGGTTCCACAAATCAAAATCAAGATTCAATGGCACATCATGGTCTTCAATCCTTCCCAAAAAGTTATTCATTTAAGTTCTCATAGATTAGCTATAGAAAATTGTCATCCGCCAAAAATTCATCATTCCCCTAATATCGATAGCCAGGACGTCCGCCACTAACTACTTCCATAATTAATGCATAACCCTAGACATCTGCTAATCGGGTTTAACACACTAACCGCAATAATAAGGATCCTTGGGAATACTAATCCTAAATAATCGAATCGCGTTCGCTTCCGGATCGCATCCGCTTTCGATTTAACCTAGATTCAATTATTGCACACTCAAGAACCGAAAAGTTTTTACGGCAAACAGGTCAGTGTTCGTCACTTTATTAATCTAAAAGTACAATTACACGGATACAATCGGTCCAAATAACTATAGATTGTCCACCTAAAAGCATGCACTTGCCACATACATTCCCTATATCTAAACCATATTTCTTAAAATCAACAACAATGAAATAGGAGAAATTAAATCAAATTAAATAATAAAATAAAAGATCTCACAAGTTATGCCATGAATCAAGAATCCCGACTTGTTTCCCCTTCGACCTAGGCAAGGATTCTATTAGCCTGACAAAGGCGTCTAAAAAAATATAAAAGTAGATCTTTAAATATAAAATATGGTGTTCCATAATAAAACCTAAAGTTCCTAATATAATAAACTACTCAAAATTGGTCCCGGTAGGTGAGAGAAACTTATTTTTGGGGGTTGGTGGAGTGACTCGCGCGCCAAGGATCTGAGGGCTGTTTTTGGCTCAAAAATGGGTTTTATACACGTGGCAGCAGCGGATTAGTGGAAAGAGCTGAAGACTGCTAACGTGGCAGCGTCTTATTGGAGGAGAAAACTGTTGTGACGTGCTGTTGCATTGAGGGTCCTCCACGTGACAGGCGTTGGAGGCGGAGAGGAATCGCAGGAGTAGACCGAAGTTCTGGGAGAGTGTACGAGCACGAATCCCGAGGCGTATAATAAGCAGCTGAGGCGAGGAAAAAGAAATAGGGCCGCTAAGGGCACCCCACCATTTAATGAGGGCACCCGGCTTAATGTGGGGCACAAATCTGTTTTACCTGGGCACCCAAAAATTAGCCCCGAACTACCGAAAATACCCCTCGTGCAAACCCCCGAGCACCCCACCACCCTCGTGCAAACCCCTCGGGCACCCCACCACCCCCACCACCACCACCACCCTCGTCCACCGAACTCCTTGTGGAAGAATTCATTTGTTTTGAACCGACCAAATGAGAGGAATCCCCGAAATCGTGTTCTCCGTCCCTCGCCGTGTGTTTCTCCTTCGTTGTTCGAGTTTTCTCGCATTTTGTAGGGTCCTGTGTGAGCCGATTTCGTCTCCAAATTAGGACTCCTGGCTGAAGATCGTCGAATTAAGTTACATTTGGTAGAGTAGTTGTAATGCGTGTGTGGCGCTTTTTTCAAATGTAAAAAAATTGGGAAATCGTGGTTCTCGCCACACAGCCGAGATCGGCAACAAGCCTCGCCAAGCATGGCCGAGACGTAAGCTAATATGTTTGGGAACTCGCAGCTCCTCGCCACGAAGACCGAAAGAGTTAACCGCGTATCGGCTGTCCACTTCCGAGAGGTCTCGCAGAGGGCTCGGTCGTCATAGGACGAGAGTCGCGAATTGAAATGGTCAATCCATCTCGGTGGTGTACAACCGAGACCTTCTATTGGACTCCTACGTACACGCCGATATATTGGAATACTTGTTTGGCCATGGGTGACCGAAAATATGGGTTGTTTCACGAACCCGCTTGACCGAGACATCGAAATGGATGAATTTGAACATTACGCTTTGCAAAAAATTTGGTTGTATGTCAAACTAACAATACAAGATTGAAAATCCATCACGACAATTTGCACCGAAACTTAATTAATTATAAATCTCCGTAACATTCAAACCGACTCTAAAAAGGGTCCATCCATAAGTAAACAACAATCAAAACACAACAACAATCAAAACACAAGACAACATTTGCATATACATAGAACATTCTGACGAATTGGCAAAATTTCTAAATGTTTAGCCGTCTCTCTGAGCATAAGCTTTAACCTACTGGTGTATCTAAATCTACAACATGTATGGTGGCTTCATGATCGCAGCTTGCAATGGGCGCGATGTCTCGAAAAACGAATCCATCTCGCCAACCTTTGCGCAAATTCCTCAACGTACCGATCCCACGATGGATATAAGGATGGCAATGCGGTGCATTCACACGCAATCGCACTCACAAAGTGAACAATAGAACATAGAAGATATTGTCACAAACCCGATTAAGGGGGAAACAAACCAATTCACAAAAAATCATAGAACTTACCCTAACCCAATGGATATTCCTTTCATTTGCCATTGCAATGATAAGTCTGTCAGTGCAATGATGACGGTGGAGTACTACGTAGAGGTAGGAATGCGGAGGCACTCCCACGAGAGGTTGACGAGAATGACATTGAATGCGGTGGATACTAACAATCCCATGTCCTGGAAGTGTCAACCATTCTTTGAAAGATGCCCCTCTCGCTTCTCCGGGCAATGCACCGCATTCTCGACAGCCTCGAAACTCGAGCCAAGCACTTCCCGCCAAAGGTCTTCATACCCGATAATCTCATCGTACATCCTTCTACGCACAATCCTCCACCCGTCTACGTCTAAGTCGAAGCCCGAGGCTATACACCGATATCCACAATTTCCATCGGAAACGACATCGATAATGGCCTCAACATGTGGCAACCAATCCGGTTCTAAGCAATTACTATAAGCCATGTTAGATCCACTTTGCGTGCGTCGACTGGCACGACGCATTTGTACAACCTTGCCTTTATTCCGCCTAGAAGCTTTTGTGGAGTGGGAGGACTCAAATCCGATTGGACATCGGGGTGCCTCCGACACAAGGGGGTGCCTCCGATTGGAGACCCCGGTGTCCTCCCACCCGCATCCTCTACTTCCCGCTCGCACTCCACAAAAGACGGGTGGACTAATCTCCCTAAGCCGCTCACTTTCGCCCTCCCCCCGCATCCTCAACTTCCTCCTCCCCCTTATCCAACCTTCTCATGGTGTCGTGATTGTGCCTCCCACAAATCACGTGACATACCATAAGAGTCAAGATTTTCTTTGACGTTAATTTGGAAAGGGCATCCACATTTCTTCGTACCGGTGCGACTCCTCGCCTTTTCATCATTCCTTGATTTCTTTAAAATTTTTGCCGCTTTCCCTTCCCTACTCTCTCGAGCCCCCCTATATGTCCCGCACCTCTCACAGTAATTTTCACCCTTCCCCTCGCGCTTAATGCCCCGCATCCGAGCGCTTCGTTACTAACACAAACTTGTTCTCACCACCAATCATTTGGAGCCATGAAATAGCCGCTTCTCGAGAGGGGAATGGCTTAGAAGGTGTAAAAGTGTCCTTGTAGTCCGGAAAATTACTAGATAACCAACGCATTACCCGCAATACAAACAAGTGTAACATTATAATCAACCAAAATGTACAAGACAATCACAAAAAAACCCAAAAAACATGTTCTCGGTTGTAGACAGTCCGAAACTTTCTTCGTAGTCTCGCTTACGTATGACCAATATTTACTCATTACTCTCTATTGTACTGCACCGCGACCTATGTGCATTCTCTCTGGGTCTCTATGACCGAGACGTTACCATACATCTCTGGTCGTGCGAGGCCGAAACGATCGCGCACCCGACGTAAACTTCGAATAACCGCAAAAAAAACACACAAAATTTTCAAAATTACTTCAAGGACGACCTCCTCTCGCACCGAAGCATTATAATCCTCCATTATACAAAGGGAAACAACTTCTGATTTGAAGAAATTACCAAACCCTACGTTGACAAACAAATCATCATTTTCACCGTTATACACAACTAAACAATTCTAAAAACCCGAATATGGTTGTCAAACATTGTTACCTCGTTTGTCGGACGAGCAAGAATCGATCGCCTCTTCGCCAAACGCAATGTGGTGCCGCTTTGTGCTTCAAGCTTGCACGGGGGGTGCCCTAACTCCTTGTCAAAATGGTTTGTGGGGTTTAAACCATTATATATATACAGGGGCAAAATGGTCTTTTCTATTTTTGCTGGAATTTTTTCAAATAAGTTGGGTGCCCTCATTAAATGGTGGGGTGCCCTTAGCGGCCCTCAAAAGAAATGGTTGTGCTGTGACGTGGTGATGGTGAGGTGGCATGTTCTGATAGGTGGAGAGCTGGTTTACATGTGACGTGGCGACTGGCTATTGGAGAGAAACGATACTGTTGACAATTCGCACGGTTTTGTGCGAAGATGTGGGCGTATGTGCATAACCGCGAAGCGACACGTGTCCCAGGCTGGCCAATGGCACGCTGCCACATGGCTGGCATTACTTGGTCTGTTGTCTCATATTCTATCCACCGCGCAATACGTAACTCGAGGTAAATCTTCCGGCATCTGAGCACTGCGTGTGAATACTCCATTTTGAGTATTTTTCTGCCCTGGATTCAACCGCGCACTCCATTTCACCTGAAAATGACCAATCAATATAATTAAATATATATTTTAGACACTTTCCACATTAAATATACTAAAATAAACTACTAAAATTATATAAATACCGACTTATCAAATTACATTAGCTTAGGCCCATTATAATATATATGGTTAGTGTTTTTACTCAACAAATTGACAAATTTTGTGATCTCACTAACCCTCGACTACTCGGCACTCAATGGCCCGCGTCTCGGCACGCAATTAAAGGTACACCATAACCTATCGTTTTAATCGAATTTTACTTGGCCTATGGTCACATTACCCATTTTAATTGATTAACTAGTCATCCTGACATTGATTATTCTATTTTCCAGTGTACCCATAGTTCGCCTATCTGACACCCGCGTTGACACGCCTTTCGAGGCAAACACCCATCACACAAACTCGTCCGATAACAACATATACATATGTGGCGCAATATAATAATAATTTTTAAACACTACATATACATAACCACCATCCATAAATAACATATTTCATCGATTCTCGTGTCCGAGTCAACCGAGTTGTCCACGTAATACCCGAATTATGACCGTTAATCTCTAAGATCAACGCTAATCCTAGTTTAATTAACTGTGCTCACCACGTCACGTCAGATCCACGTCACTTTCATATATTTGACATGTGGCACGAGTTAGAAATTAAGGGTTGTTACAGCATTCCCGACTAATAAGAATTTCGTCCTCGAAATTGAATAAATTAAAGTAAAGACTTACCAAAGTCAAAATAAGTCAGGGAAGTGCTTGCGCATGTAGGAATCTAACTCCAAGGTCAGCTTTTTGTTCCCGTGATGCTACCATTTGATAAAAGCTGATGTGATATCCTTATTCCTTAATCTCTTCACCAGACAGTCCAATATTTGAATAGGCTGCTCCTCGTAGGTGATGTCCTCTCTCAAGTCTATCTAGTTCAAACCCACCATCGGTCACCTACCTCCTTTCGACCTATCCAATCTAAACATCGAAATGTGAAAACCCTGGGTGGATCCCGGCTAACTGTGGCGTTAGCTCTAACTCAAATGCAACCTTGCCTATTCTTTTCTTCACTCTAAATGGACTAATAAGTCTCAATGTGAGCTTCCCTTTGATTCCAAATCTCTTGTGACCCTTCAGAGGTGAGACCTTCAAATATACATAGGCTCCCTCATCATACTCTAACCCGTTATGGTACTTGTTGTAGTGTTTTTGTCTATCATGTGCGCCCTTTAGATGTAGTCTGATATGTTGTATCTTCTATGTGTTATCCACAACAATCTCTTCCCAATACTTATCACATCCTTGAGCTCTGCCTAGCACGATGAAGATCTACACGGCCTACTGTAGAGTGCCTCGAACGTTGTCATCCCAATACTGGTCTGATAACTGTTACTATAGGAGAACTCACACAAATGAAAATATTCCTCCCAAGAACCACCATACTCTAACACACACATCCTCAACATGTATTCGAGTACCTAGATCAGTCATCCATTTGTTTATGGATGGTAGGTGGTGCTCATGTCCAACCGTGTGCCAAATTGTGCATGCATACTCTGCCAAAATTGTGATAAAAACTACGGCCCTTTGTTAGACACAATCGACAAAGGAACCCCGTGAAGTCGGAATATCTCTCGCTCATACAAACTGGCCAGCCTATCCACTCGATGTATAGTAGAGATTGGTAGGAAGTGCGCGGACTTAGTCAACCTGTCCACAATCACCCATATATTGTCATATCCTCACCGAGACCGAGGTAATCCACTTACAAAGTCCATGAAAATATGCTCCCACTTCCACTGACGAATGGGAAGTGGTTGTACTAGTCCTCTAGGCCTCCGATGCTCTGCCTTAACTCTCTGGCATATCTCGCACGCTCTAACGTAATAAAAAACATCGATCTTCATCCCTAGCCACCAAAAGAGATGTCGCATGTTTGTACACATCTTGGTTCGTCCCAAATGAACCATAAAACGTAAGTGGTGAGCCTCCTGAAGTATGTCCTCTTGAATATTTGCCACTGATAGAATCCACAAGCGTCCTTTAAATCTCAAGCACTAGTCTGTCGACTGATTCCACTCTGGGTGATAACTCTAAGCCATCTCACTGAACTTTTGATAGAGCTCTTCGGCGTACTACCCCTGAAGTACACTCTCAACTGACATTGTTTGAGTCGTCATCTGACAACAAATTGTTGCCTCAATAGCTGCTTGAATCTCTGCTGAGCAAAGTGTATCAGTCGCCTCAAGTAACCTATACTCGTATTTCATATGATATCTCACAATCTCCGCGTTCGATCCCCTCCTACTCAAAGCATCTGCCATTATATTGGCCTCCCATGGGTGGTACTCTAATGAGAAATCATAATCCTTCAAGAACTCTAGCCAACCTCTCTGTCTCATATTCAACTCCTTCTGAGTGAAGAGGTATTTTAGGCTCTTGTGATCAGTAAATAACATGAATCTATCTCCATATAGGTAATGACGCCAAATCTTTAGTGCAAAGACCGCTGCTGTTTATTCTAAATCATGAGTAGAGTAGTTCTTCTCATGAATCTTCAGCTGTCAGGATGTATAAGCTGTCACTTTACCATCCTACATTTAGACACAACCTAAACCGACCTTACAAGCATCGGTGTTCACCTCAAAAACCTTTCCCGACTCTAGTAATATCAATACTAGTGTAGTAGTTAATATTCCTTCAAATTCTGGAAAGCCTACTCACAACTGTCATTCCGTTGAATCTGACTTCCTTCTTTGTCAACTGTGTCATCAGCGTAGCAATCTTAGAGAAATCCTGAATAAATCATCTGTAGTAGCCTGCCAATCCTAGAAAGTTTCAGATGCCTATTACTGATGTCGGTGTAGGCCAATCAATCACTGTTCTAATCTTAGCAAGGTCCACTAAACCGTTGGCTCTGATAATGTGTCCGAGAAATCCGACCTCTGTAAGCCAAAACTCACACTTACTGAATTTGGCATATAATTTGTGCTCTCTCAGAGTCAGCAATATCGTCCTAAGGTGTCCCTCGTGATCTTCACGAGTCCTAGAGTAGATGAGAATGTCGTTGATGAACATTATGACAAATCTATCCAAATACTCTCTCAACACACGGTGCTTGAGATCCATGAACATCGGTGGGGCATTCGTTTGCCCAAAAGGCATGACGGTGAACTGGTAGTGCTCGTATCTAGTGCGAAAAACAATATTCTCCCTGTCCTCATAACTGATCTCGAGCTTGTGATACTCGGATCTCAAGTCAATTTTGGAGAACCATTGTGCCCCTCTCAGCTGATCAAACAAGTCGTCGATGCAAGGAATCGTGTGTTTGTTCCTCATGGTGACTATGTTCAATTGTCTATAATCTATGCAAAGTGGTAAGCTTTTTTCTTGACGAACAGTGCTAGTGCGCCCCATGGCGACATACTCAAGTGAACGGATCTCAGTCATAATAACTCATCAAGTTCGGTCCTTATCTCCTCGAGCTCTCTCGGTGTCATCCTGTACGGCGGAATCGATATCGATTTGGTCCCTGAGATCAAGTCTATAATGAAGTCAAACTCTATCGTAAGGGGTAATCTAAGTAGATCATCAGGAAAAACATCTGAAAACTCACAAAGAACTGGTACCTCATCAATCCTAGTTTCAACTCTACCTGCCATACTCATGACATTGGAAAAAGTCTCAACGTCTATACTCGTGGCCACTCTGCCTCTGGTAATCGATAATGTATTCGAAGTCTCCTTGAAAATGTAATATGCTTGATCTCTGGGCACTACCCCAGTAGCTACCATACTACGCCACCAAGCGTCAGCCTCTCCAAACTACGACTCAGAAGATATCATCATTCTCACCTGCTTGGAATAGTCAAGATATTGTAAATCTTCTCATGGATCTTCACGAACTTCCTTGCTACCTTGAGATTCATGCCAACGTAGAACTCATTCGGTCTATATCTCTAGAACTCATGCGACTGTCTCGCCTCGTTGTCGCCCTAATTTTAGTCTCGGTTGGCGTGATTGTCATTATCTCTACTTGAGTAAGAAATGTAAGTGGTATTGTCTCAGTTTGTACAGTACAATCTCCACATTAACTGGCGCTACTGGCGCGATGGGAGTCGATGGAATAGCATGTACAGTAAGCGCACTCCCTTATACATCTGAGCTACCACCGATACCACTGGCCTCGGGCTGATCGGCTATTGCAATCCACAAAGAAGGCGAATTCTTGATTAATTTATAGCTACCGGTAATAATATAATACAATACATCAAATAGCACATATAATTCAAATTCTTAACTTCCCTAACTCTCCTCACTTCCCAACTAAAACTCGAAGTCGAGATCATAGGGTTCCACTCTAAGTTCCAACCGTGTCCTAACTTTATCTTTGTTTCATGTCTTATCCTTGTTGTGGGTTAGTCAAGAGCTAGGTGTTAAACCTTAGGCTCTGATCCCGAATGTGACGATCCCAATTCCACAAACTGGTCCTTCCCGGCCTAAGCCTACGTAGGCCCCCGAGTCGGCCTCGCAAGGTCAACACAAGCTTAGTCAGCCTTCCTATCCATTAATACAAATGAATTCATAATTTTGAGTTGAGTAATTAGTATTTTGCAAGTTTTACAAGTTAGAGGAAGCAATTAATAACTTAAATAACTCAACCTGTGAGAATATAAAAAGTTGGACAACCTATATGTGGAACCCTGTATATGAACAAGTGGCACTAACCGCAAGTGTACGTCGATTGTGTAAGCAATAGTGGTACCAACTCGTGTTGGTGCCGGCTATATCTTATCCATAGAACGGTTATGTGCTAATTTTTAATATAACCAAGGAAAAGAGTTAGGTAACTTTGATATTGGTTTTGTAAATGAAATTAATAACTAAATTAATCTACCTAATTGCAAGTAATTAAAAGTGGTCTTAAGCTATTGAGAAAACATCCTAGAGAATCTAATTCACCAAAGTTGTATCCTTTGAGTCCAATGTGATTATAAAGTCTCCAAATTCGTGTAATGATATGCGAATTTCCTAAAATCCACTTCATCCCGAGGTCTCAGTGATGGAATTCTAGCGTCTCACTCAGACTCCACTAATCGACATGAATAACGTATGTGATACGCCACATTAAGCACTAAATTCATTGCATCCCTGGTCAATGACCATCGGTCGATGTATCATATATTCTAAAGTTGTGTTTCCTTAAATCCGGGTCTAAAAGTCCCAATGGTCATGGTGACTTTCAAACCCTAAATTCTATACCCACTTGATCAAGGTAAGTATAGCATAGCACACAAAAATACATAAATCAACACAATGAATTGAAAGTATAAACTCAATTCACATTGAAATCAAAAGGAATCTAACTCGGGGTCCAAAGACCCCTAAAATAAAAGAGATTACCCCATAAGTGGGTAAGAAACAACACTAAACATGATGGAAATGCAAGAAATCGGGAATTCAGACCTAGAGTTGATAAGAAATCCAAGATTTAAAACCCAATCTTCAATTCTCCACAAGTTTCTTTTCAAGTACTTAAAAGCCAAAGATGTCTCTAACCTAATTTTCAAGTCTATTTATACCCCCAGGGGCAATTTGGTTCAAAAATGGTCTAAAATCCCCAAAACTCATAATATAGGTGTCGTGGCCGCACTGGGTGCCTACCCTAGCATCCCAGTGCCAGGTTTAACGCCCACTGCAGCTTTTTCATTGTTTTGGGCGCTGTGGCGCTGGGTTGGGCGCTGCAGCGCTGGGATCAGAACCCTGCCCATATACTTCACTTTGTAATGCGATATTAAACCACTTAAAGGCCGAATTCGACTAAGCTCAAGACACTTGAAAATGATCAGCTCATAGTCTACTATCTAATAGAAGAAACGATACATCATTTAGACTTGAAATGAGGGAGTTATGGCTAAAATACTGAAGCTTGGTCAAAATAGACTTTGTTGAAAATTAGCCACTTTGATGTTGTTCTTTATCTAAAACTTGTATTCTCATCCCAAAACTTCCAAAAATCTTCAAAACACATGAAGCCATATGAAATATCATCATTTCATCACTTGCCTCAGGTCTCTTTTCCTCTGCCACGTGATCTGCACAAGCGCGCTTTTTAAGGGAAATTTTCTCGTATTTCAAAATAACCTCTAAATGCTCCCACTTTGCTTTCCTCACCTAAAAATCAAAAAAATATATCGGATTAGCAGGAATTCACTTATTAATGGCCTAAATTATCAACAAAATGCTACTTATAAAGGTACTAGAATATGCTAAGCATCAAATATCTCCAAGCTTGAGACTTTGCTAGTCCCAAGCAAAGAAGCATGAACAAAATTGATGCAATTTATTTAAATCAACTACACTAACCTATTTAACTTATTCCAATATGCATCAATCCTTATCTCTTTACCATTGTGGCGTCTTCCAATCTCAAATTCAAACCACATATTGACTCAACTCAAGGCTTTTTAGTTACCCACGAACCCAGCCTTTCAACCCAACCTTCACAAGAATCCACTTTTGACAACCTAAGTTCAAATCCGAGAGTCTAGCCGCCACTACTAGAGAGAGTCCATAAAAATATTTGAAACCTCAATGATTCTTCATTTAAAGCATCAACTTCCAAGAGATTTCATAAGCTTATTTTTCGCTCCACTCTCCACTATCATCAAACTTAAAAGACCAAAAATCCTTAGGTCTTTAATAGGTTGTTGTGGGGCCACGACTCGGCTTATCAAAAAGAAGATATTTAAGCTCAAACAAAGTAAGATAGATTTCGCAACCTTTCCTTACAAACATACAACACTTACACAAAATAAACTTTCAAAAATTCAAACTTTCACACTCACTTTGAAGTTTTACTCATAGCTCTTCTTTTTTATCACACCAGTCCATATTTTTCCTTTTTTTTGGACTTTATTTGGTGGATTAATTCATTTTCTTTTAACATTTCCTTTTTTGGGTTGCTTTCATTTTTCACTCAAACTTTACAAGCACTTTTCATTATGGATAAGAGATGCTCATCTCTCTAACTTTAGATGGTATAAGGCTTTTTGGCTTGGGACAATATTTGGTGTTAGAATTCACGATAAGCTTAACGGGATGACTAGCGATCTCATGTACAGGAAGAAAATATTTGATATTAGGTATAACATTCAAACAAAGTCTAACTCCTCTCTTTTATCCTTTAAATTCATAATTTATCACCTCGAATGGATCTAGAACAAGTTCTAAAATCCCCGAATCCTCATTAAAGCCCGCCTACTTTTTGTTTATCCCTTTTTGTATTGGCATAGGCCTTTCCTTACATTGGGCCCCTCCGAAGAACCTTCGATCTAACTAAGCTAAACATTTAAGCACATGTGCCCTTTACTCTTCCCCAAGTATTTCATCTCATTGGTTTGATAAAAAATGTATCATAGACTGTCAGCCACATAGGAAAAAAATCAAAAGAATTCTCTACTTACATACAAATGCTTGCAAAATACTTGACGCTTCCACCACCAAATCTCCCAAAAATAAAATAGGCGATATGCACCCCCAAACTTAAAATGTTCATTGTCCTCAATGAACCAAATCATATGCAAAAAGGAGGACAAGAACATGCATTAAAGTATAATCATTCACAACGATCACAACATTGAAGAATTGAAACAAAATAAATATTTTGAAATCAAATACTCCCCTGATTTGTGTTGATATCGTTTAAGTTTCTCTTTGTCGTTCCATCATTCTTTTGGTACTCCCCCAAACATGGATTGGATCACAGTGCCTTTGTTCTTTGTGGTTTCTCGCGGTCTACCAATTCAATGTGCAATCACTCTGCAATTAATATTAGACCTGAAATAGCCTTAAAAAGTATTAACCACATAATCATACCAAATCATTTTTTTTCCTTTTTTAAGCAAATGCGACAAAATAGGAATTAAAATATAAATTGATAAGTCAATAATTATATAGATTTAGTACTTTATTTTAGTATATTTAATTATGTAAAGTCTCTAAAATATATATTAATTATATTTTTTTGGTCATTTTTAGGTGAAACGGAGTGCGCGGTTGAATTCGTTGCGAGACCAAAAATTGACGCGCGCCGAACGCATCAATATAGTAAAGTTTCATAAACCAACTATTTTGTATAATAGTGGCAAAGAGTCGATCCCACAGGGATTGATAGTCTTTCTTAAGTTAAAAACAACAAAAAAGGAAAATCGGGGGTTTTAAAATAAATATTAATTTAACTAACTAATATAATTAAACTAAATAAATAAAATAACTAAACTAATTTTGAAAACAATTAATTAATATCTAAGTAACACCTAAGTCTACAGTTCCACAAATCAGGATCAAGATTCAATAGCAATCATGGTCTTCAATCTTTCCCAAAAAGTTATTAATTTATATTCTCCTAGATTAGCTATAGAAAATCGACATCCGCCTGAAATTCCTCGTTCCCCTAATCTCGATAGTCAGGACGTCTGCCACTAACTACTTCCCTAATTAATGTATAACCCTAGACATCCGCCAATCGGGTTTAACACATTAACCGCAGTAATTTGGATCTGTGGGAACACTAATCCTAAATAATCGGATCGCATCCGCTTCCGATTTAACCTAGATTCAGTTGTTGCACACTCAAGAACCGAAAGGGTTTGACGGCAAACGGGTGAGTGTTTGTTACTTTATTGGTCCAAAAGCACAATTACACGGATACTAATAGTCCAAATAACTATAGATTGTCCACCTAAAAGCATGCACTGGCCACATACGTACCATAGATCTAAACCATATTCATTAAAATCAATAACAATGAAATAGGAGAAATTAAACTAATTAAATAATAAAATAAAAGATCTCACATAATATGACATAAATCCATGATCCCGACTTGCTTCCCCTTCAACCTAGGCAAGGAATTGATTAGCCGAACATCGTCGAAGAAAGTCAATACTAAAATAATAATAGTTGGTGATAAAAATAATAAAACCTAAGTTCCTAATATATAAAACTACTAAAAATTGGTCTCGGGAGGTGAGAGAAACTAATTTTAGGGGTTGGGGAGGTGACTCGTGCGCCGAGGAGCATCGTAGGGCTGTTTTTGGCTTGAAAATAGGTGTTCGTCACGTGTTCGCAGCGCATTGGTCCGCCTGCTGTCATAAATATAAAAACTCTGGGTTGCCTCCCAATAACACTAAATTTTTCATCCTCAGCTCGACGTATGCATTACGGCTCTTTAGTGAACATCGCGGTGCACCATGATTACTTCAACGTCGTATTCTCACGAATTTCCTCAAATCCTCTAATCATTTTCTTACATGTCACTCCATCCTTCATAAACCTCACATCATTTGACACTCCTTGCCATGCATTGACAAAATGGATCTTTACAATCGATCTTTTCAATCATTCTTTTGTTGTACCATCGTTGCCATATTCGCAAGACTTGCAAGAGCAATGGAATGGTCAGCAAGTTAGGATCTTTGTAAAGATACTTGAAATGATTACAATAAAGATCTATTTATCGATGCATTGCAAGGAGTGTCGAATGACGTGAGGCTTATGAAAGATGGAGTGACATGTAAGAAAATGATTAGAGGATTTGAAGAACTCCATGAAGATACGATGTCGAAGTAACCATGGTGCACCACGATGTTCACTCAAGAGCCGTGGTGCATACGTCGGGCTAAGGACGAGAAACTTAGCGCTATTGGGAGGCAACCCAGAGTTCTTTTGTTTATATTTTATTTCTTATTTTGTCGCATTTGGTTGAAAAAAAAAAGAAAAAAAAAGGAATTGGTTTGATTATGCGGTTAATACTTGTTGTAATTCTATTTCAAGTCTAATATTATTTGCTGATTGATTTTTTATCAAATTGGTAGACCACGGGAGACCACAAAGACCAAAGAAATGTGGATGAGATCCAAGTTTGGAGGAGTACCAAAGGAAGGATGGAACGATGGAGAGAAACTTAAAAGGCATCAACATTAGTCAGGGGAGTATTTGCTTTCAAAATCTTTTATTTTATTTTACTTCTCCAATGTTGTGATTGTTGTGAATGATTAAATTTTGATGCATGTTCTTGTCCTCTTTTTTCCTCATGATTTAGTTCATTGAGGACAATGAACATCTTAAGTTAGGGGGTGCATAACGTCTATTTTTATTTTTAGGAGGTTGGGTGGTGGAAGCGTCGAGTATTTTGTAAGCATTTGCATTTTAGTTAGAGAATTTTTTTATTCTTTTCCTATGTGGATGATAGTCTATGGTACATTTTTTATCAAACCAATGAGACGAACTACTTGAGGAAGAGTATAGGGCACATGTGCTTAAGTGTTTAGCTTAGCTAGATCGAAGTTTCTCCGGAGATGCCCAGTGTAGGGAAGGACTTATGCCAATGCAAAAAGGGGATAAACTAAAAGTAAGCGGGATTTAATGAGGATTCGGGGATTCTAGAACTTATTTTAGAGCCACTTGAGGCAATAAATGTCGAACTTAAAGGATTTAGGAGAGGAGTTAGGCCATTTTTGAATGTTTTACACAATATCCTATACTTCCCTCTTACACATTAAATCGCTAGTTACCCCATTAAGACTTGTTTATCATGAAATTTTTACTCTTTTCAGTGTCCTGAGCTAAAAAAGCCTTAGCGCACCTAAAAGTTAGATTGATGAGCAACCCTTATCTATGATGGAAAGAGCTTGTAAAGTTTGAGAGAAAGATGAAATCAACCCGAAAAAAAGGAAATGTCAAAAAAAGAATGAATAAATCCACCAAATAAAGTCCGACGAAAAAAATATGGACTGGTGTGATGAAAAAGAAGAGTTATGAGTGAACTCCTAAGTGAATGTTAGAGATTGAATTTTTGAGAGTTTATTCTTGTTGAGAGCTCTATGTATGTAAGGAAAGGGTTTGCGAGTTCTATCTAACTTTGTTTGAGCTTAAAAATCCAATTTTTGATGCACCAAGTCGTGGCCCCATTACAACCTATCAAAGATCTAAGGGTTCTTGTCCTTTTTAAGTTTGATGATAGTGGAGAGTGGAGCAAAAAATAAGCTTATGGAATCTATTGGAAGTTGATGCTTTAAATGAAGAATTATTGAGGTTTCAAATCCTTTTGGTGAACTCTCTTGAGTAGTGACGACTAGAGTTTCGGAACTGCATTTGGGTTGTTGAAAGTGAGATTTTGTGAAGGTTAGGTTGAAAGGTTGGGTTCATGGGCAATTGAAAAGCCTTAAGTTGAGTCAATATTTGGTTTGAATTTGAGAATGAAAGATGCCACAAAGGTAAAGAGATAAGGACAAATGCATATTGGAATACATTTTGCTTGTATGTATCCGGTGTGTTTGAACTTTGGATTGGAGTTGGTAAATAAGTTAAGTAGCTTAGTGTAGTTAATTTAAATAAATTGCATCAATTTTGTTCATGCTTTTTTTCTCGGTACTAGCAAAGTCTCAAGTTTGGGGGTATTTGATGCGTAGCATATTTAAGTACCTTTATAAGTAACATTTTGTTGATAATTTAGGCCATTAACAAGTGATTTCTTGCTAACCTGATATATTTTATTGATTTTTAGTTGAGGAAAGCAAAGTGAGACCATGCATAGGTTATTTTGAAGATCCGAGAATATTTCCCTCAAAAAGCGCACTTGTGTGGATCACGAGGTGGAGGAAAACGAGACTGGAGCGAGTGATGAAATGATGATATTTCACATGGTTTCATGTGTTTTGAAGATGATTGGAAGTTTTGGGATGAGAATACAAGGTTCGGGTAAAGAACGACATCAAAGTGGCTAAATTTCAACAAAGTCTATTTTCACCAAGCTTCAGTGTTTTAGCCATAACTCCATCATTTCATTTTCAAATGACTTTCCGATTCTTCCATTGGAAAGTAGACTCAGAGCTGAACGTTTTCATTTTCATGAGTAAAGGCAAATTAGGCCTCTAAATGGTCCAAAATCACGTTGCAAAGTGAACTATACGCGCAAGATTCTGACCCAGCGCCATCGCATCACCCAACCCAGCGCCACTGCGTTCAAAACAGCAAGAAATCTGTAGTGGGCGCTGAGGCTGGCGCTGTGGCGTCAGTCAGCGCCCACTGTGGAAAAGTGCATAAAAAGTGATTTTTGGGGAGTTTTGGGGTAATTTTGGGACCAACTTGACTTTGTGGTATAAGTAGAACTTAATATTAGGTTTTAAAAGATCTTTTTACTTTTGAGAACTTGAAAAGAACTTGTGGAAACTTGAAAATTAGGTTTCAAATCTTGAATTTCATCCAAACTCTAGGTTTGAATTCATGTTTTCTTGTTTTCTTATCATGTCTTGTGTTGAATTGAACCCTCTTATGGGGTAATCTTTTTTGTTCTAGGGTTATTTAGATCCCAAATTGGATTCTTTGAGATTTCAATGTGATTATAGTTGTTCTTTCAATTCAATGTGTTGATTTGTATATTCTTGTGTATTATGTTATACTTACCTTGATCATGTAGATATAGATTCAAGGGTTTGAAAGTCACCATGACCATTGGGGCTTTTAGACCCGAATTTGGAGAAACACAACATTAAAACATATGACGCATCGACCGATGGTCATTGACTAGGGAGGCAATTGAATTTGATGTTTAATGCGGTATCCCACTTACGCTATTTACGCCGACCGACAGAGTCCGAATGAGACATTAGAATCTCCATCACCGAGACCTCGGGATGGAGTGAATTTTAGGAGATTCGCCTATCATTGCATGAATTATGAGACTTTATAATCAAATTGGATTCAAAGGATACAATTTGGGTGAATTAGATTTCCTAGGACTATTCTCTCCATAGCTTATGACGTCTTTTAATAATTTGCAATTAATTAGATTAATTTAATTAATAATTTGCTTTTACAAAACCCAACGTTCATGTGCCTAACTCTATTTCTTAGTTAGACTAAACATTAGCGCATAACCGTCCTTGTGGATACGATATACCCGACACCAATACGAGTTGGTGCCACTATTACTTTGACGATTGTCGTACACTTGTGGTCGCTATCAGTATGTATGTGAGAGAGAGAGAAAAGTGGGGATGGTGATGTGATGGTGATGTGATGTGATGGGTAATGTGATGGGTGATGTGACCACTAAACCCCGACTACCCATACACATGTGTTACACGTACCCCGCAGTGTCCCGCGCCTATGCAACTAGACACGCACAACGCGACCAAATGAAAATCCTAACACTAGGCGACACAAATATTTAATAATAATACAATAAATTAACACAAGTCACACAAAAATAATCAAAATTACCTCGTCAAGCGTGCCCTAAATTTTTCTGCAGCATCCACTTGGGTCTGAACTTAGGGTCATAATTTATAATTAATCAATTAATTAAGATTAATTAGGGTGGTCATTACACTGGAACTTGTCATTGTTCTTATGGCAAGATGCAGATCATATGATAAGTCGGATCTAAAAAACCACAGTTGCTTCACGCGTAGGTGTTTGTATTTATGTATATAATATTTTTTAGATCATTTTGGGACTTATTACCTGACACATGTATATTGACACTTACTACACCTTTTGTCACCTTTATTGATATATATATATATATATATATAGTATCTTTTTTGTCAGGTTTCCACCCCATAGGTTAATTTGTCAATCAATGCAAAACTTGTCTACATTACTGATTTGCATACTATTATAGCCCATTCGGTTCATAGGATAGGGTAGGATAAGTGGTGGTACTAAATAATATTGGTGTTCGATTCGAGTATTAAATTGTTCATATGATTATTTTATAGGAGTGGGACAATTTAAAATAATGAAATCGATGGTATAATTTTATCCCAATGTTCGTGACTTCGAAATGACCAAAGTACCCTCATGAGAACAACCCAAAACACACATAAAATCGTCTTCTTCTCGACCCTCGACTCACTGTGAGCAAAAACCCTAGAAAAGACCCTCCTCATCCAATCGCACTCTCTGTTCCTCCTCCTCCTCCGGTAGCTCTCTCCCCTCTCTCTCTCTTTCTCTCTCTCTCTCTCTCTCTCTCTCTCTCTCTCTCTCTCTCTCTCTCGCTCGCTCGTTTTGATGTAGTTAATTGTTGTGATTTCTCTTCTATCTTTATTTGTTATGTCTTTTCCTGTACTTAATTCGATAATTCTAATGGAGGTATTGTTTGGGCTCAAAATCAAAGGTTTGTCCACTATTAAGTCATGAACCCTGTCAACAGAAAAAAATAATAATGAATTCAGACACCGTTATTAGAGTCTAATCCGCATCACTTGTATATTTGTTGGGATCTTGTGTTTTCAGGGTCAGCTGAAGAAGATGAAGCACATCACGAAGAAAGCGCCCTGAGAAAAAAAAAAAAAAAAAAAAAAAAAAAAAAAGAGAGAGAGAGAGAGAGGATTACCTGGTTTCGAGGATTCCACACAAAAAAGGCGTGAAGAAAATGAAGCACGGCTCAATGTGGATCCAGGGGAGTTTCGGTTTTAGGGTTTATCCCAATGTTTTTGTTGTTGATATAAAAGACACTTTAGTAACTTCACCTATTAAAATCATGTGTAATACCACCCTCTATACCTCCAACCAAACAAGTACCTCTGTTGGGACTAATATCCAAACCCATGTTATAATCCCAGTGTAAGATAATCTCATGATCATGAGATTATTTTACATGTGAACTGAACGGGCTTTTAAGACTTCTGCTATTAAAACAACTTAAATGAATCAAAACTTACAACTTAAGTCGTAAAACGCTATTAGTTCGACAAAATAATCATTTAAATATCGAAATTGACTAAGTTGGATCATTTGATGGTTAGTTCGCGAGTTGTCACAGACATGTGTGCATGTGACGTGGCATGACTTGGTGACGTGTCTGACGACGTGTCGTTGCTCGGTTTGCCTAGAAATTTGGGATCGTCAGATGTCCTCATTTTATTAGTCCATACCAAACTTAACCAACACATAGTTACGTTATGGTTTTGCTTGGCAATATTAGCCGATAATCTAGTTGATAACTGATAATCTAGCTGAAAGCTTATTATCTAGCTGATAGCTGATAATTTAATGGTTGGTAGCTGATAGCTAATAATCTAGCTAATCAACTGAAATTGTTTGGAAAAACTAGTCGATTAAGTAGTTGATAAATGTAAAATGACACCAAATGACATACTTATATAATTATTGAATACTTTACTTATACAATCAAAATATTTGTTAATAATTCTACAATAAACCTATTATATATACATTTAAAAAAAAAACATTTTATATACAATATTGTTACATATGTATAAAATATATTTTATTCTTAGTATTATGTTTGTAAATAAATATTAAAGAATAATAATAACGTAACACACACACTTAATATTTATTCTTATTTAGTCAAGCTTGTACACATACATATACTAAGGGCACCCACAGTGACCGTGCATATATATATACACTTAATACTTATTCTTAATTAGTCAAGCTTGTACACATACATATACTAAGGGCACCCACAGTCACAGTCAATTGTTTACACGCCCACTAAAATTGGGATTAAACGCAGAGTTCGCGAGCCCCAATGCGCGTCGGGCCACGAAAAATAAAATAAAAAGATTTATTACTTTTTTGTGTTCTAGTTCTTCTTTTATTTACAACAATTTTTTTTTGTATGTTAGCGATGTGATTATGGATCCCATAAAATGTGTAGTGGAAGGTTTAACCATTGTGGAGTGAAGTGTAATAGATGAGAGTGTAATGGAATGATGATGTGGTACTCCACTAACTCTAAAATGAGTTCGACCATTGTGGATGCTCTAATATGCATGTTATATAGTACCTATGTAACGGCCCAAAATTCCATACCGCCGTGCTATCCGCCACGTCGCATCCCACGTCAACTAGCCTTACGACGCCATGGCCCACTACTCCTTGACGCCTCGCACCTAACGAGTTGTTTACACTTTTCCAGCTAACCCTAGTTACGCTAACCTTTACATAAGTATTAATTATTTAGTTAGCCAGTTACTTAATTTTTCAAGTTATATTATAATTTTACAGCGGAAGTCTTTTACTGAGTAACTTATGCAATATTTAACAATCATAAGTAGTGGAAAACCCAGCAAAAGATACCATGAATATATCAAGGCGAGATAAGTATAACAAAAGTTCCATATACATGTAATCAGTGTTATATGGTCCCCAAAATCATACAAAAGTAAAATAAATACATACTGATATCACACACAAGCTGGTTCCACAATCTCAGAGGCAGTCGCCCAGTACCTCCATGCCCTTGCCCTTGCTCGTCGAAGGGTCTGCACTCGGTCACCCAACAAATACAGCGACGAGTCCAGTGAGTAAAATCCCAAGACAAGTCCGCACAATATTCATGAAATAAAAATGATAAACTACGAGACATGCGAATATAACACCCGGCAACAGTACGTCAAATTCCCATGAATGTATGCAACACGCGACAAGTAAAAGCAGTAGTGTGAAATGAATAAACAGCATATACCAACTCAACCAGTTCATAAATAAAACATAAATCAGTAAACATCTGTATAATCACAAGAAAACTCTGACCTACACTAGCCAGCAATCGATAAATCGAATAAGAACTACGTATATACTTACAGGCTTACTGTGACTAAACCTCAACTTCAGCTACCGGATGAACCCCTCCATACGCTATTTCAAGTCAAGGGAACACCCTAAATCCCTCCCGACAGCTGTAGATATATTCTACTGTCATCGACACGAGCATTAAACACAAGTAACTCGTGCAAGCGATTTAGCCGCAACAAATATATACTCAAACCGAAATGTGATATCGATAAATGAAAACCATGAATTCTGTGAAGCATTCTCAATGGGTTTACGCTCCTCAATCTGCGCTCCGACGTCCCGGACTCTCGTATCCGACCCGACTAGCTCCCCGATACTCGAGCTACGGTCCCCTAAGTCCCTAAAGTCCAGTTTTACATGTTTAGTATGTTTATAGGTGTTTGGGATATGTTTTAAGTCAAAAATCCTAAAACAACCCTTTAAATTCAGTTTATGTCTGTCGTTAGCGCGCTATGAGAATGGTGTAGCGCGCTATGTAATGGTAGCGCGCTATGGAAATGATGTAGCAAGCTATTGATCTTCGTCCTGAAGAACAGTTAGAAACTCAGAACGATTAGCGCGTTAACCGTTTCAGGTAGCGCACTACCTAGCCTTTGGGACAGAATTCTCTAATCGAGAATTCTGTATTTCCCCTCCAATTTGGCTACCTAAACCTATCTAACACACTCTTCACAAGAATTTAATCAAAATAACACCCAAAAATCAGATACCAACCTTTTCAATTTCGAATTTTAACAAAAACACTCAAAATTGGGTTTATTGAAAATAGTAGAAGATGGAGATGATGATTACCTAGGTTTGAGTCCTCTAATTAGCCTCTTAAGTGTTGAATTCCGGTTCCTAAATCACCTCTCTTTCGCTCTGAATTCCAGAATGAAATTTGATTTCATTTGCATGTATTGATCAAACCATCCTTATATGTTAAGGTGGGATTGATTTCTAGCCTTGATCTCAATGTGTTTACGTATCTCGGGGTTTGTCTAATGGTTCACCTCTAGCCACTTATCCCACTCACTCCAACTCACTCAGTCCATATGACACAAATTTTCTATTCTCATAGCTCCTAGATGTGCCAATGTGCATCTCTAGAAAAATCATATAGTTCCCAATTAATTAACTAAATTATATGCCTTGATTTATTTTAATTTAACTGCACTAACTTGGATCCATTTAATACATATGTTTAGTGTTTTATTTATCAAAATAACCAACTTATGGTCCCACTAACCTTCGACTACCCGGTACCCGGTGCCCTGCGTCTCGACACGCATTTCAAGGCACGTCATAGCCTATTGTTTTAATTTGAATTAACTTCGTCTATGGTCACATTACCCATATAATTGATTTACGATTCATCTTGACATGGATTAGTCAGGTTTCCTAGCATACCCGTAGTTCGCCTACCCAACACCCGCGTTGACACACCTTTCAAGGTGAACACTCGTCACACCAACTCGCCCGATAGCAACATACGCACATGCGGTGCAATATAATAATAATAATTTTAAACACCTCATATATACAATCACCATCCATAAATAACATATTTACTAGGTTCTCGTGTTCGAGTCAACCGAGTTGTCCACGTAACTCCCGAATTACGACCGTTAATCTCCGAGATTAACGATAATCTTAGTTTAATTAATTTGGGCCATTACCATTCTTTCCAACTAGGAGAATTCCATCCTCAAAATTTAAATCTCGGATATACTTTTGTGTAACTATCTTATCCTCGTGTGACCACTCCTCACACCTTGATAGTCCCCTTCTACAGTCCCTTGAACACCCCACTACTCCCATAGCAGGGAACGCAGTGTTACCCTGAGACATAGGCGCATGTTGCCGAGGTAGTCAAGATCAGCCACTCTCTTCCAACATCTCCGCAACCTACTCTCAGTTCATTTTTTGTGTTCAAGTTCCGCTAACCCAGTTACCTAACACCAATAATTGTAAACATTTCCTATCATGTATCCCAACATGATAGTCATAACCAACCATCACATACCATGACAATCACATGTCATGCTATAACATATCCTTACTCACCATGACAATCTCATGTCATGCTACGACCTATCCTTACTCACCATGACAATCCCATGTCATGCCACGACCTATCCATACTCACCATGACAATCTCATGCCATGCTACAACCTATGACAATCCCATGTCATAACACAATAAGCTACCATTGTACCACTATAATCTACTATTGTACCACTATGCATGCATAAACCTAAAACTATAATTATTAAAAATTTAAAATCACGTACCCTGAACCCGCTGCTGGGACGTCTTCTGGCCTTGGCTCAGTCACCACATGCACCGGCTCTAGAGTCTACATCGGTGTCACCACTGCTGGAGGCACCGATCTCTGTGAACAGTCCATCCTAACGTGACCCTCATGTCCACATTGCCAACATATGATCCTCCATCCTGGTCCTACTCGTTGACTCCCTGACCACTGGCCGTGACCATGCGATCTCCAGTCTCTGCCTCCCTGGTCCTGAGTCTGTCTCCGTGGCGACATTGGTAATGCAAGTACAGCATACACTCGGGCTGCCCGATCATCATCCCTACGGCCCCGAACGTACCTTTTGTCCTCTCTATCATCTTGATCTCTCTGTCTCTTCTGCCCAAAACTCTAGCTGGTATGTCTTTCCGACTCAGTAGGTAAACGCCTGTCAGCCCACTACATCTGATGTGTCTCATGGGTAAGTGCTATCATACATCTTCTGTAGTGTCCGTACTCT
This sequence comes from Stephania cephalantha, assembly GCA_039657325.1. NCBI lineage: Eukaryota > Viridiplantae > Streptophyta > Magnoliopsida > Ranunculales > Menispermaceae > Stephania > Stephania cephalantha. The sequence goes on along the minus strand of CM077573.1, from coordinate 5,624,284 downwards.
TGAGGAAACTATGGCGCTGGCTATGTAGTCAATCAACCCTCGGACGAAGTAATAAATCTGCAGTCTCTCGGTGCCCTGCGACGTCCGTAGTAAACTGTATCAGGTACCAGTATTTATCCATGTACTATAACACTGACTGGCTACCCTGTCTCAACACTAGAAACTCCTCTCTCAGCCTCAACCTCACCTCCATGGGTATGTACTGATTGTAAAATAACTCTCTGAACTCTGCCCATGTCGTCGGCTCTAGATGAGTATCTGTACACGCCGTCCACCACACGGCAGCATCCCCTCTCAGCATATGCCCTGATATCTCGACATGTATGCTCTACGGGACCCGCAATAGCTTGTGTAACCTCTAATGTGCAATCAACCACTTCCCAGCTGCCACTGGGTCTCCACCTCCATGAAAGTATCCGGGATTGAGTTTGATAAACTCCCTCATCAACTTGACCTCTATCGTCATCAAAGTCTCAAACATGTCGATATGTGCCGGCATAGCAATCTGCGTCTCGATCTGTGCCATTGTCGGTGTAGCAACCACTACTTAAGGCTCCTATACCACTACGTGCGTCGGTGCAGTTTGGAAAGTCGATGGAACTGCAGGAGCAACTATCGTCTCAGTCGCGCTCTATACCCGAGCGGCGGTGAGTGATGCAATCGCTGCTGTCTGTGCGCACATCATATCCATCAATAGCTCAAACTGCCTATCATGATGTACGAATCGTGCGGCTACTGTTGAATCCATACCTCATCTCTAGTCTGGTCACTCGTCTGACCAACATCTATATTAGGTGGAGTCGTTTGGCCATCCATCGTGATCTGCATCAAAAAACGTGTGTCGGATCACCTTCCATATATGTGTATATAATATATACAATCAAAAACATAACACATATATAAACCTTATCACTACTCATCTCAAGTTGTTTCTCAACTAATATTCTAAGTCAGGATATTCGGGTTTCCACATCTAAGATTTGTTTGTTAACTATTATTCTCTTTTCATTAAATTTTTATCCTAAGTCCTATAAACCTCGCTCTAACACCAACTATGGCGTTAGTATCAGGTTAAATTATGCTTCATCCCCCTAGGCACCATCGACCTTGCTCTGATATCGAACTGCGACGGCCCCAAATTATAGACCGCCTTGCTACCCGCCACGTCGCATCCCACGTCAACTAGCCTTGCCACGTCATGACCCGCTTCTCCTTGACGCCTCGTGACCGAGTTGCTTACACTTTTCCAGCTAACCCTAGTTACACTAACTAACATTTAAATAAGTATTAATTATTTAGTTAGCCGATTACTCAATTTATCAAGTTATATCATAATTTTACAACGAAAGTCTTTTAATGAGTAACTTATGCAATATTTAACAATCCTAAGTAGTGGAAAACCCGGCAAAAGATACCATGTATATATCAAGGCGAGATAAGTATAACAAAAGTTCCATATACATGTAATCAGTGTTATATGGTCCTTAAAACCTAACAAAAGTAAAATAAATACATACTGATATCACACACGAGCTGGCTCCACAATCTCAGAGGTAGTCGCCCAGTAGTTCCTTGCCCTCGCCCTTGCTGATCAAAGAGTCTGCACTCGGTCACCCAACAAATACAATGACGAGTCTAGTGAGTAAAATCCCAAGACAAGTCCACACAATATTCATGAAATAAAACTGATAAACTGCTAGACATGTGAATATAACACCTGGCAACAGTACGTCATATTCCCATGAATGTAGGCAGACACGACAAGCAAAAGCGGTAGCGTGAAATGAATAAACAACATATACCAACTCAACCAGTTCAGAAATAAAGCATAAATCAATAAACATCTGTATAATCATGAGAAAACTAACCTACGCCAACTAGTAATCGATAAATCGAATAAGAACCACATATATACTTACAGGCTTCCTGTGACTAAACCCCAACTTCAGTTACCGGATGAACCCCTCCAGACGTTATTTCAACTCAAGGAAACACCTTAAAACCCTCCCGACAGTCGTAGATATATTCTACTGCCATCGACATGAGCACTAAACACAAGTAACCCGTGCAAGCGATTTAGCCACAACCAATATATACGCAAACCGAAATATGAGAGAAACCTCGTGTGTGCCCACCAACAGTCACATGAAATGCGATATCGATAAATCAAAATCATGAATTCTGTGAAGTATTCTCAATGGGTTTACGCACCTCAATTCGCGTTCCAACGTCCCCAGACTCCCATATCCAACCCGACTAGCTCCCTGATACCCTAGCTACAGTCCCCCTAAGTCCCTGAGTCCAATTTTGCATGTTTAGTATGTTTATAGGTGTTTGGGATATGTTTTAAGTCAAAAATCCTAAAACAGCCCTTTAAATTCAGTTTATGTCTGTCGTTAGCGCGGTATGTAATAGTAGCACACAATGGAAATGATGTAGCGAGCTACTGATCTTTGTCCTAAAGAACAGTTGGAAACCAGAACGATTAGCGCGCTAACCGTTCCAGGTAACGCGTTACCTAGCTTCTGGGACAGAATTCTCAAGTCGAGAATTTTGTATTTCCCCTTCAATTTGGCTACCTAAACTTATCTAACACGTTCTCCACATGAATTTAATTAAAATAACACCCAAAAACCAGAGACCAACCCTTTCAAATTCGAATTTTAACAAAAACACTCAAAATTGGGTTTATAGAAAATAGTAGAAGATGGAGATGATGATTACCTAGGTTTGAGTCCTCAAATTGGCCTCTGATTCCTAAATCACCTCTCTTTCTCTCTGAATTTCACAATGAAATTTGATTTCATTTGCATGTATTGATCAAACCATCCTTATATATTAAGGTGTGATTGATTTCTAGCCCTTGATCTCAATGTGCTTACGTATCTCGAGGTTTGTCTAATGGTTCACCTCTAGCCACTTATCCCTCTCACTTCAACTCACTCAGTCCATGTGACACAAATTTTCTACTCTCATAACTTCTAGATGTGCCAATGTGCATCTCTAGAAAAATCATATAGTTCTCAATTAATTAATTAAACTATAGGCTTTGATTTATTTTAATTTAATTGCACTAACTTAGGTCCATTTAATGCATATGGTTAGTGTTTTATTTATCAAAAATAAGCAACTTATGGTCCCACTAACCTTCGACTACTCGGTACCCGGTGCCCCGTGTCTCGACACGCGTTTCGAGACACGGCATAGCCTATTATTTTAATTTGAATTAACTTAGCCTATGGCCACATTACCATTTAATTGATTTACTATTCATCTTGACATGGATTAGTCGGGTTTCCAAGCATATCCGTAGTTCGCATACCCAACACCTGCGTTGACACGCCTTTCGAGGCGAACATCCGTCACACCAACTCGCCTGATAGCAACATGCACACATGCGGTGCAATATAATAATAATAATTTTCAACATCATATATATATAATCACCATCCATAAATAACATATTTCATCGGTTCTCGTGTCCGAGTCAACCGAGTTGTCCGCATAACGCCCGAATTACGACTGTTAATCTCCGAGATTAACGTTAATCCTAGTTTAATTAATTTGTGCAGCTACAACCTAACTTATATAATATTATATTAAATTAGTATAATATTACTCAACCACAATTACGTTAACATATATGAGAAAAGAAATAGGTAAAAAGAAATCCGCATACATGTTTCGGTTTAAAAAAAAAATAGAAGTTTGGCTATTTTTTTGGACATTTGTTGAATTAGCCACAAAAGGGTATATAATGGAAAGATAAATTAACACGCAGTTTTTTTTTTTTTTTTTCCTAGATGCTACATGGACTAACGTTTGAATTGGGATATGATTATCTAGATTATTTTCAAAATAATCTACCAACCAAACACAACTTATTTGTTAACATCAGCTAGCTTATAAACTAGCTGATAAGCTACTTTGTGTTTGCCAAACAGAACCCCCCTCGTTTATAAATCACCACACCTAACTACTTTAATCCCCAAATTATATCAATTAATCACTTCATCTTAAATCATATGATACATTTAAATTTAATTAAAATTATAGCTTTAGAAATTGTATAGCACATTAATTTAATTCATATTATATAGTATCCCAACTATATAGCTACTTTAATGTGTTGCACTACTATAATTCGGCCTTGATGGCTAAAATTTAATTAAGTGTTCCATGTGGGAATTGGCCAAGGGTCAAAAATCAAAATCTTCAAATTAGCGTGTAAGAGCATGTCTAATGGTAAATGTGGATTGTAGGTGTGGATTGTTGTCACGTCGACAATGTGGAGAGGATGTCAATCCTAAGTGGCTTGAATATATATTGAAGTTAAAAAATGTTCTCCAGTGATCAATGCGGATTGTATTTTGTATTTTAAAATTTCATCATTTTTTTAATATTTTTTAAAAAGAATTGATGATGTGGCTATGGATTGTTCCGTCTAAAATTAGACATTGTCTATTTTTTTCAAGTCATATGATGATTTTTTTTGTTTCAATGTCTATTCAATCTTAAATGACGCAAATCCACACCCACTCCACATTCTCATTGGAGATGCTACGTAGAATCATTGGACAAGGAAGATTAATTTGATGGGCCTTAAGAGACTTTTTTGGGTACAATTAATGTTACTGGCCGTATCTATCTAGCCAGAGAGATAGCGGTTTTAGTTAATTTGACGGAGGAGCTTCTTCTTCTTCTTCTTCTTCTTCTTCTTCCTCTCCCAACTCCGTTTCCCAGAAGCAGGGCCAACACCAACTCGTCTTCATGGGCTCTCCGCAGATCTCTGCATCTGTTCTAGACGCCCTTCTCAATGCATCCAAACACCTCGACTCCATCTTTCAGGTATTGAGATTCTCTCCCAATTCCATCTTTGCAACTTAGGGGCTTTTAATCGATATAGGTTGAACTTGTACTTTAGGTTTTGTTTTGTAGCCCTAATTAGATAGTTATAAGGCAATAAAAGACTTAATTTTGAATTTGACACCACTCTAATTGTCTTCTCTTATGCTGATTTCTTAATGTGTGTTCTTTATTCTGCAAGAAATGTTCTTAGCCAATCTGAAAACTTTACAACCACATCTTTGCATTACAGCTGCCTATGGGAATATTTTTCCTACCAGATTTCTTAGTATTTCACAGTTTGGTGAGTTAGCATGCCATATACTTTTAATATATGACATTTTTTTTAACAAGCAAATGAAAAATGGTAAGATGAGGAATGACATGCATTGGTTTTTATTCAACTCTCGGGCAAAGTAAAATAGAAAAATAAATGATAATTAACTTCTGATTAAGAATACTGTTTGTCAATTGAATATTTTTTATTTTTTTTTGTAAGAAAATGATAAAATGTGATGCATTAATTAGGAGGGATTTGAATGGTCTAGAAAGTTCACCATCAATTGCATTTAAACGAGCACAAGGGAAAAGTTTGATCCATGTAGCCGACCCTAAATAATTTGGATTGAGGCTATTTTTTTGTTGTTGGTGTTGTTGTTGTAGTATAAACTGCATTCTGATAAAGACTAGTATTTAACAATTGAATTCTCTTAATTGCACAATCTTGAAGATGTCATACAATTTTATTATTCTTGGTATCTGATCACATTTTCTGATTGTATGAATAAAAGATGTCTTATTGTGAATTTATGATCTCCACCCCTCCATTCTATTCCGTCTTCTTCCAAGGAAGTGCACACGGGGATAGCCAATCCCTGTCACGCCCAGTGGAACTTCGTTGTAATTTCAGATGTAACCAGAATTAGACATAATCTGAGTTAAATGTGTGCTATGTAATTTCGTATGTAACTAGAATTATACATAATTTGAGTTAACTGTGGCATTTGGTTTAAGTTGGACTTTCAATTTATATATATCTTGAGCTATTCAATTGTCTTTCATGTTATTAATGAACGTGGGTGACTCATAGTTGCTTTCCTTCAATCCGCTTTGGGCTATGAATAATAAATGGTATGTAGTGATACATGAAAACTTTTTTACTTGAAGAAATCTTGACAAGAGATTAATTGACTAACTCAATATTTTCTGTAAGGCTTGTCCATCATGTAATGTTCAAACTTTCTAAAGCATTAATTCACCAATTAATACATGAGAACTTTTTTACTCTCTTTTGATAAGACAACTGCAACAACGATAGTTGAAGAACTTACCAGTTCTTCATCTTGGAAATTGACAAAATCGAAACCCAATTGCTTACTAAAATCCCATCAAATTAAGTACCCTTCACTCGCAATATTATATGGGACTGAAAAAAGAACATAAAAGAAACTGAATAGATATTCAAATACACATTCGGTTCTTTAAGAAAATCTTTAGCGACCAATGTCTTTTGAATAAAATGCTCAAGCACAAGACTAAGTCAATGATCAGAACATTCAATTTTCTTCTCAATAAGATATAGAAGCTTATAAGGATCAACAGGAACAAAAACTAAAATCACTGAGACTTAATTATAATCATGCTAATAAGCAATATACTTCTATACCTCTAAAACTCATTAAACATGAAGAAATTCACTCAGACTCACTCAGAGCCGCTTTGCAAGTGTTGTGTTTTCTTGTTGTGATCAGTTGATGAGGTATTAGGAAAAATAATCGCAAACAAGAGAGTACAAGATGTATTACATGTGTAAGAGGATTGCTTGAAACAAATTTTAAAACAGATGTCTAACTTAGGTTCAAAACATAACCTTAACCTCAGAGTTAACAAGATAATGGCTCAATTTGATACAAGAGTTTTCAAAAATAAAACCCTCAAATCATCAACCACCTATTGATTTTTATCATTAAGGCTTAAATTGTTTGGCATCCACAACCATCAACCCTTTCCAAGAAAAGCATTCTACTTTCATTGAATTTCAGTTCAGAAAAGTCTACTACTTCACAATCGAAGTCGATTAAACTATTAAAAAACATAAAATCAAAACCTAAAACACAAAACACACAATTCAACTGATTCTCCCACCGAAAATATCAACATTAAAGAATTTATCCAACATAGAATAGTTATTTTAGGCTGAATTTCTTCACTAAAAAATAACTCACATCTTCAACGCACGAAGCCCTTTCTTTACTCCAGAGTTACTTTCAGCTAACGGTTTTACAACGTTTCCGTTCTCACATACTTTTTTTCTTTTGGTAGTTCTCACAAACTTATAGAATGAGTATGTTGAACTCGAAACCATAGGCAGATACATGGAATGGAGTGTAGTGCAAGTTCTATTCCCTCCATTAATTTCACCACCCATCAATTCTTCTTGCAATCCACTTGGTTTTTTTCCCCTCCCCTTCAAAGAAACAAGTTCTATTCCCCCTATAAATTTTAACACACACACATACACACACATACCTTCAAAGAAATAAGCAATATATGTAACGGCCTGAATATAATTCGTCGTTATTTATGATGTGTTTGCAGACGTCGCGGACAGCTCAGACGCTCGTGGGACCTGTAGTTAGGCTTGTGCGCGCTTGGAGCTAGGTAAATAGTACTTTCATGTGCTGAATTGGTTAATTTGCGATGTTTATATTGACATAGCATAAATGGCATCGCAATGTGTGTTATTATATTACCATTGACGTGCGAGACTGTGTGTTAAGTAGTCACTTCGATGTGCGTGTTGACGCGGGTACCGAGTAGTTTAACCGACTTAACACTAGGCTGAGGGAAATAATACACACAAAATGAATAAAATTTGGTTAAATAATTAATATGGAATGTATAGATGGTGGTTAGGGATATGGTAGGACGCGTGGGTCGCAGTTCGGGACGTGAAACCGGGCGTCAAAACACCCGAAATGTCACTTTTGAGCTAAATACAAGGGTGAGTGTGCCAACGATGTCAAAATCGGAGTCAATAGAGGTTGGAAATGAAGCAAAGGAGGACCATTTGATGGCCTAGTGATGTACAAGTGAGTGGAGATGCAAAGTCCACTATAAATAAGTCCATTTGACTTATTTCCACCACATTTTCTCTGTCCTCACCATCTTATCCGAGATCGATAGAAGAAAAACTAGGGTTTTGGTGGTTCATCTTGGTGATTTGTGAAGCTTGGAGTGGGGGAAAACATCAAATTTAAGGTGACAAACACAAACATCACACATTTTCTATCATTTGATCTTAGTTTTAGAGATTTTGGTGAAGGTTTGGAGGTTGTTGGGTTGTTGTTTAGATGGATTTAAAGTGTTTTGAAGTGTTATTATTGGTGTTGTGGCTGTTGTTGGGTGAGAAAAAAACCCGAAAATTTTAGCAGTTTTACTGTCCAGAACGCGATTAGCGCGCTAATCGCAAGATCTAGCGCGTTAACGTTCGTTTGGGCTAAGAACGTATAATTGTCTGGGCACTTAGCGCGCTAATGCCGAGACCTAGCGCGCTAATAGACCCCTGTTTTGACATAATTTGTGTGAATTGACTTAAAACACATACAAATGACTCAATAACACTTATACAAGGAAATAGATCAGTACGGGCTATAATTTGGAATATCCGGGACTAGGGGAGTCGGACCGGGGGTTAGTGATGGTACACGGAGTGCGGTGTAAGGCGTGTAATATCCCAACTGAAATTTCTTGAGCAGTATTTATTTTGTTTTTAAATTCATTTCTTGTCTTTCAATACTCTATTCCTGGTATGTGTATAATGGACGGACGTTGAGGCTCTCCCTTTGTGCCATTTATGTGTGTATGTCCACTAGGCTGGCACGTGTGTCATCTCAGTGAATAGGGCTACCCGAGATAGTGATGGGCACGTGTGGGTGCTTCGTAGGTTCCACGCTGACCACGTAGCGGATCCAGATACTGGCCTTGCTTGAGCGCTACTCGCCGGCAATAGCCTTGTTGGGAGTCCGAAGTATGGCGCTAGTCTGACCCTAGGGGCTAGGAACACACACTTTGAGCTTTCACTATTATATTTGCATGCGATGAGCATAGTTGCCTGTATTTTATTTCGCATGTTTATTTAATAGTTTTGTTTCCATTCTGGTGTTTACTTTTTGTATTGCTCACTTAATTTCCTTTGGAATACTCACTCTAGACTCGTCATCTGTCTTTTTGTGATGGCTTGAGTGCAGATCCTAGTACGAGCTGAGGCAAGAGCAAGCTACCTGAATACAGAGATGTTTAGCCAGGCATGTACGTTTGTAGATACATAGTTTGTTTTCTTTTGGGCTTTGGGATTGTGTGAGACACTAGGACTCTGTATATGGTGATATTTTGATACGTTGAGGTACATTGTTGCTCTATGATGATATATGGGTTTTCCACATTAGGTATCAGAGATTAATTACATGACTTAATTGCTTAGTAGATGAATTGACATGCAAAAGACTTCAGCTGTGTTTTATTTGGGTTTAATATGAAATTGAGACAGATGATTCAAAGCCATTAACAATTTAAACGGTAACTTGTTGTAATTTTAAGGTAATAACGACTAAATGGTAGATACGATGGCATGTGGGACATAGCTGGAGCTGGTAGGCCAGGTTGTGGGCCTGCATCGACCCCCGTGGCGATCCATTTGGACAATGGGTCGTAACATTTTGGTATCAGAGCGAGGTTAAAGAACCTCGAGGAATTGGAAATGTACTCTGATACGATTATATTTGTGGTATAATGTGAGGATAAACCTCACGACTAAACTTTAGATGTGGAAACCCAAAGGAATTGCTTAGAGTCCTAGTTGGGAAGAGAGGTGAGCTGGGTAGAAATCCGGGATATACGTGTTATATTTTGAGTGTACTATATATATGATACACGTATAATCGTATTGAGGATGATTGAGTGCACTTTCTTCGATTCAGATACCAATGGATAGACAACCATCAGACACCCAGCCTGAGGTCGAAGATAAGAGTGATCCGACGAGACCGACCTTGACTTTGGAGTCAGACGACGGATGATCAGTTCGCGATGCTTATGGATATGTTGAGAGCTCGAAAGGTTACTGTTCCTCCTACTACCTTTGTGGCTGCACCAACGACTACGCAGGCAGTCGTAACGCCTACTTCAGTTGAGGTTCAGGTGCAGGCGGTCGTATCAGAGACAGAGAGGGCTACACCAGCCGCAGGACCAGTAGAGGCTGCAATGGTGGTTACACCTGCTATGACCGAGCAGCCAGCAGTGGTATCAATCTCTGGGGGACAAATGACAGTAGAGGCGAAGAAGATGAGGGACTTCCTCAAGTTCTCTCCAGGGTATTTTTATTGGTTGGAGATCTTTAGGTAGCCAGGAGGTAGTTGTTGTCATATGAGAGGCTGCATGACTTGTCGCGAGTTGAGGAGATCGATCGGCCACGATTATCAAGCTTCTGTTTGATAGTCGATGCAACTATCTGGTGGACTACTTACACAGCTACTCATCCTGTTGTGTCTACGTGGGCAGAGTTCCGGACAGTGTTCATGGATGAGTACATACCGATGGAGGTTAGGGTCCGCTTAAAGGAGTTTCAGTCCTTAGTGCAGGGTGATATGTCGGTCACCGTTTACATGAAGAGGTTCGGATATCTGTTGTCATATTCCATGGATGTAGCTAGTACTGACCGACTGCAGATCTACTATTTTGTCCGAGGATTGGATGAAAGGATAGCGAGCATAGTGGTATCCAGTGGAGCTCGTACATTGACTGAGGTCTACGACAGGTGCCTTGCTCCGACCAGCACTAGTACCACCGCAGACAGAGCAGGCCAGAGACAGGGCCCAGACAGTAGCATTTGGGGTTGCGCAACCGGACCGGGAGGCGACTAGACAGCTCGTTGAGGGTACCACGCACATATCGAATGTTTCAACAAGACTGTGACGTTTGACATCGAAAGGATTCCAAGGTTTACATTTGCTTGAGTTGCGTCGCATTACCTATCATGTGAGGCGATTAGCTACATTGCAGAGATGGAGGCGTACGCGGCTATGGTTGAGCGGAGCGTAGTATGATGCTTACGGTTGAGGATGTCCCTATCGTCTGTGAGTTTCGAGATGTGTTCCCGATGATTTTCCTGGTTTGCCACCACCGAGAGTCGTGGAGTTCATCATTGAGCGATCCCGGGACTCGGCCAATCTACAAGTCAGAGATCGTATCGGATGTCAAGATCGAAGCACGAGGAGTTGAGGACCCGCCAGAGGACTTATCGCATAAGGGTTTCATTCACCCTAGCATGTCGCCTTGGGAGCTCCGGTTCAAGAAGAAGACGGCTCGATGCGTATGTGTGTGGACTACGGAAAATTCGAATCGTGACGATTCAGAATCGTTACCCACTTCCGAGGATCGATGATTTATTCGATCAGGGCTGGGGCCAAGTTTTTCTCGAAAATCGATTTACGATCAAGATAACATCAGTTGAGGATTCGAGATGAGGATGTAGAGAAGACTGCGTTTAGTATGCGTTATGGAATGTTCGAGTTCATGGTCATGTCGTTCGGACTGACGAATGCACCGGTGATCTTCATGGATTTGATGCACAGGGTGCTGAGGCCATACCTTGATCGATACGTCATTGTGTTTATTGACGACATCTTGATTTATAGTAAGACTCGTGTGGAGCATGAGAGGCATCTCAGAGATGTTTTGACGACGCTGAGAGAGCACAGACTGTATGCCAAATTCAGCAAGTGTGCCTTTTGGCTGAGTGAGGTGAAGTTCTTGGGCCATGTCATCAGTGGTCAGGGCATATCTGTTGATGGTGACAAGATTCGAGCGATTATTGATTGGAAGACACCCGAGTCTGTATCTGACATCAGGAGTTTCCTGGGTTTGGCAGGATATTACAAGCGTTTTGTGCAGGGCTTCTCGATGATTGCGGCGCCGTTGACAAGGTCGACCAATAAGGATGTTAGATTTGAATGGTCACGGAATGTGAGGATGCTTTTGGGAGCCCGAAGAGGAAGTTGACTTCGCGCTCGTTTTGGCTTTACCGGTGGTAGGTAAATATTTTTCGTCTATACCGATGCATCGAGCACTTGGGTTGGGTGGCGTGTTGATGCGGGAGATGGACACCCAATGGCCTATTTATCTCGACGGTTGAGACCTCACGAGGGTGAACGATCTAGTGCACGACTTGGAGCTTGCGACGATCGTGTGTTTGCACTTGAAGGCCCAGGAGGCATTACTTGTATGGTGAGCGGTTCGTGTTGTACACGAGACCATCGTAGTTTGAGGTACCTATTCACTCGAGAGGAGCCGAACATGCGACAATGGCAATGGCGATGGCTCGAGCTGCGAAGGACTATGACTTCGCCATTGAGTATCATCCGGGTAAGGCGAATGTCGTAGGCGATGCGCCGAGCGAAGCGGGATGGAAAACGAGACGGTATTGCGAATATGACACATGAGCACGGGTTTCTTGAGGCAGCATCGGTGTTGTGTTTGACAGAGGCTATTGTTGAGCTACATATTTGTCATCGGATGCGAGTTCTACGGTGTCTCTAGAGCGGGTCTTGAGTTGCAGAGAGCCGATGACCGATATGTGCGGATCAGTGGCTTGGCTCAGGATTCGGGGTGCACAAAGTGGTCTGAGGGGTTAGATAGGTGCTTGAAACATGGGGGTCGATTGTGGATACCAGGGGTATCGGAGCTCGATGATTGTATTTTCTCGAGGACGCACACCGGTCGCGATATACAATTCATCCCGGATCGGACCAAGATGTATCACGATCTGCGAAGATTGTTCGGTGGCTGGGGATGAGGGCTGACGTGGGTAGATACGTCAGGAGTTGTCATATATGCCAGCAGGTGAAAGCGGAGCACAGGAAACCGACTCAGTTACTACAACCGTTATCCATTCCTCAGTGGAAGTGGGAACATGTAACTATGGACTTCGTCAGTGGCCTACCTCAGACGACGAGTATCGGCCCCCGTGGCGGTCCATTTGGACGATGGGCCGTAACAATATACCTCTATATCATCAAAGTGTTCTATGCATAGAACAATAATTGATATCTTGTTCCCTACGGGGATCCCCCCACCCCCACAACACACACACAAACTTTTTAATGTGTTTCACAACACACTTTTTGTTAGCTAGGCTGATATTTGTTTCCTATATATACATCACCATCAAAGCATTGTATTCTCTATTATTGAAGACTACTTGCTAAAGCATTGGATTTTCTATTATTGAAGCCTTTAGTCTACTTTTTCTATATAGTCTTGATTCTCTCATTTGTTTTTGTTTTCCTCTCATGAGCTCTACTTTTCAGAGTCCTAAAATTATCAGAGTCCTAAAATTATCACTCTCCATTTGATCTTACATTATTACAATCTACACGTACTATAACATTCACTTGGGCAATATATAAGTAATAATAAGCGCATGTGTCGTGTATAATACTTTTCTTCCTCTTCAAACTTTGCCACTTCTTTGCTTCAGCATTGCCACTTTGTCCACCTCAAAATCAATCAATCACCTCAACTTAAACATCTCATCCGACCGTTCCATCGCGCTATCGATATACTGAAGCGCGAACCACCAGCCAAAAGTAGTACCTATCTGCAGAAGGTAGCGAAGGAGAAGAATCGATTTCCTCCGGTAAATCGCCGCGATATTCGCCTCATTGTGGTAGGCAGCTAATTAATTATATTTTTAGAATTTCACGTTTCAGATCATCATAGCCAATCCAAAAAAAAACGCAAAAAATTCAGGGCCTTCCTACTGACTGTTCACCACTCAAGTTTGTCCACCAAATTAATGTATTAGCAGCGTTGGCAGAGGGTGATCCAACAGTATAATCATAAACCACATGTGCAAATAAAAAACTTGATGAAGAGCTACATGATGCCCCATCCACTTTCCATGTCTCCCAAACCAGATAAAACAAGCAAAACTACTATTAAACCAGCAAACAATCCTAAAACTACATCGACGACAAAAAAAAATCCAAAATTTGACAAAACAGTACCCGTTTAGGGATTAGTCCAAACGCCAAGCACAAAAAAGAGAGCTATCATATCCCCTGCAGGTTGAGATCACATGTAAACCAAAATTTGTCCTGCCCCATATCTACCATCATGTCTCGAACAGCCTAAAACATATAATCATTATTTTTATGGTCATTGATGGAAATAAAGAATCTTTCTTTGTGTATTTTCTTGAACCATTTATAGCAACCTGGCAAATCTTTTTTTTTACAATGGTAAATCATTTTTGTTTCATAATAATCATGGAGAAATCATAGATGAAGTGGGGGGAGATTCCTTTAATGAATCTAATTATACGAATCATAATTGGTTTATGAAACAATTATTCTTCTAAGCAAATCATTTTTTGTGTCATATAATCTTTGTTGCATTTGTCGTCTGTTTCACTTTTTTGCATTCAATTATATAATTCCATGTTTTAGGTTTGTATTTCATTCTCTTGTTCCTGATCCATATATTCAATGACGGAAAGAAACAAGATTGCTAATCCAAGTGAAGCAAGGTATTTTTTTTGTTGATTTGAGGTTACTTTTCACTGTTCATATTTCCCATTAAGGTTTTAGTAGATTTTTTCTGTGATTTAAATTGTTGTGTTTGTAGAGAGTGGTTCCATTGAATACATACATGTTCATCTCCATATTCAAGATCTCCAACACACTTCTTCGCAAATGAACGTCAAAACATTTTTAACCATGAAGAACCACTCAACACAGAAGTTGTTCCTGTTCTACTCATCTTCCATGGTGGAAGCTTTGTGCATCACTCATCGAATACTGCAATCTTCGACACACTTTGTCGCCGCTTTGTGAGAATTTGCAAGGTTGTTGTAGTCTCTGTGAATTATCGTCGCGCCCCTGAACACCCGTATCCTTGCGCCTATGATGATGGGTGGAATGCTTTGAAGTAGGTTCGTGCCAAGCAATGGCTTAAAAGTGGGAAAGACTTGAAGGTCCATGTGTATTTGGCTGGCGATAGCTCTGGTGGGAAAATTGTTCATAATGTTGCACTGAGAGCATGGCACGAACTTCATCGGAGAGTATATTGGATGGGAAGTATTTCGTGACCATTCAAGATAGAGACTGGTATTGGAGGGCATTTCTACCTGAATTAAGGTGGTGATCGAGACCATCCGGCATGTAATCCATTTGGTCCGAGAGGTGTGAGCCTCAAAGACAAAGAGTTCCCGAAGAGCCTTGTGGTTGTGCAGGTTTTGACCTTCAACAAGATTGACAATTAAATTACGCCCAAAGTCTTCAGACGGCAGGCCAAGAAGTGAAACTGATTTACCTCGAGCAAGCAACAATTGGGTTCTACTTGATGGACAACAATGATCACTTCCACAGATTGATGGACGAGATACAAAGTTTTGTGAATTGTGAATTGTAAATTGTGATCTTTGATATACATAGTTTTTACTTGTTCTCTCCATGCAAATTAGATGTGCTAGTTCAATGTACAATCCGACGATCCAATTTCTAAATACCGATCTGGATCTCACATGGAAAATAGAGCAGACCATTTGATTACACAACTTATTTTAGTGGAAAATTGATCTGATCTGAAACCTCACAACAAGATAGCCTGCATCAACACCAATTGAATCCAACCACTTAGTGGGCTAGTACAAGAAAAGCACGATCGACATTTAGATAGTAATAATGGACAGTCTAATAAACAAACACATTAAGCAATAATTGTAATCCATTATTATGGCCGGTAGATCTTTTTGGACAACCTTAATATAAAATGCTAAACAAATTAAATACACATAAAAACTATTTATTTCATTAATTAAAGCATAGCAAATAGTTAGTCTTATGGCACTGCCATCTGATGCACCTACAGCTATTGCCCATGAAAATATTAGCAGATATTGAGATACACTAGTATGTTTATATTCTCCTTTCAGCCCCCTCTCATATAAAGAGCATCGAGGGAGGGCGAAGAGAGTGGGCGAAGGTGAGAGAGAGAGAGAGAGAGAGAGGGCGCGGAGGCGTTGGTTAGAGGTAATGAGAGAGGAGAGGAAATGAGAGAGAAGAGGATGAGAGGGAAGACGAGTCGTTTGACTCGTATTTATCAAAAAAAAAGCTTTAGATTATTTTTTGACGCTATTTGACAATGTGTCAAACTTACACTTCCATAAGAGTCAAATTATATGAAAATACTAGAATGACAACAACAATGTTACACCGCACGCACATTGGATCATACAAGCTGTCCATGTGGCATCGATCTACATGTTACGCATCGAGATCTATGTATGATTTTAGAAAAC
This sequence comes from Stephania cephalantha, assembly GCA_039657325.1. NCBI lineage: Eukaryota > Viridiplantae > Streptophyta > Magnoliopsida > Ranunculales > Menispermaceae > Stephania > Stephania cephalantha. The sequence continues at coordinate 5,608,080 of CM077573.1, read as the reverse complement.
TTGATGCTTAATAGAAGAAAAACATAAAAAAGTCGATCGAGATTTGAGTTATACTCAATGTCTTGAAGACTATTTCGCCCTGCTATAATGCTTACGGTCTAATGAAGATAGTCTCTCAAGATACAACGATCATACTAATTATTTTAGCATTCTAAATCATTAGTCTACGAACAAATAGAATGATTCAACACCCTCTCTGACTCAAAACCATGAAAAGAGAATGAAACTTTGATTTTGACTCACTTTCTTAACCTTCTATATCTATTGTAACCCTTATAAAGACGACCCATCTAGTGAATATATATAGACTTTCATGTGTCTATTAGAAAAGATACGTCTCTGAGTGAATAGACACATATTTTAGTATGTTATGTCCCTCTACTGGATTACACGCATTTTCACATAATTTCCATTCAAATTATAAATAATTAAATAATATTATTGACTGTTCCAATACGTGTGACGGTAACGACTGAGTTAACAGTGATGGTGATGGTGACGGTGACGGTGACGGTGACGGAGTGGAGGGTTGGCTGTGAGGAGGATGGTGTGCCGCAGGTATGGGCTGGGGTTTTTCAAAAACTAAGGCGGGAAACATTTTTTATTCCAAAAATAAGGGTGGCTACTTTTTTATTTCCAAAAATAAGGTATGTCTCATTTTCAAAAGGAGACATTGATGATGATGTGGCGCCATGTGGCATGTGGGTTAATGAGGTGGAGTGAATGACTCCTTTTGAAAAGGAGTCATATATACAAAATGAATGACACCTTTTGAAAATGAGTCATTTATACAAAATACACAACCTCTTTTTTACTCATCAAAATGAGTACTTTGTTCAACTCGAAGTGGTGTGTGACGACCCCTTATCCAAAGGGTCAAGGTCGGCCCGACCCAGCCCACCCGGGCCCGGGTCGGCCCAACCCAGCCCATATGAGGTAGCCCGACCCGGGCTACCCATCTTCTTCCTCTCGTAAACTTTTATTTTTTTTATTTTTTTCATTTATACTGGGGTTGGGCTTCCATCCCCAACCCCAAGTTGGGTTCATGCAGGGGAGACGACTCCCTTGCCGTCCCTTGAGCTCATGGCAGTTCGTCCGAGTTTCCTACCTCGGACCAACAACCACAACCGACAGCAAAAACAACCACAAATCACACAACACCAACAAATATAACATTTACATCGGCCACCGTGCCTCTGTAGTGACATGTATCTCGTTGCGGGTCCCACGTCACGGGTCATTTTGTCATGATTAACGAATTAAACGTGTATTAATTATTGGGCCGTGACACGGTGAACCCATGCAAACGTCATTTACGTATCGAGATGGACAAGCCGCATCACGTACGTATCTCGAGATGGACAACCTGCATCACGCACGTATCTCGACGTAGACAAATGATGTAAAGGATACGCACGTATATGGACGTGGACAACTCATGCAAACGCCACGCATGTATCTCGCGGCAGATGAGTCATGCAAACGACGCGCATGTCGAGGTGGCCGACCCATGCAACCTCGTGCAATTCATGCAAACGTTACGCACGTATTTGGAGGGGCAACCCATGCAAACGACACACACGTATCTGGCGGTGAACAACCCTTGGCAACAACATGCACGTATGTCGAGGTTGACAATCCATGCAAACATTACGCACGTATATCGAGGGGACAACCCATGCAAATGACACGCACGTATCTGGCGTTGGGCAACCCGTGCAAAGAACACGAACGTATCTCAAGGTTGACAATTCATGCAAACGTTACGCACGTATCTCAAGGGGGCATATCTACTATAAACCATGCAACACAATCGTGATCATAAGAAGAAATTTGTAGATGAATTGTAAAGGGCAAAACCACGTTATATATTTGTGTAGAATTTAAAATTAAAGCAATAAAGAAGTTTTGAAAGTATGATTTCATTCCAAAAAAAAAAACTTATCATACAGGTTTATCGACGGCTACGTTGACGTTGTTGCTCCGTGATGCAAACCGGACATACTCTATGTCAAGTTGGACGTTGTGTTTGTACTTCCGGTTGAGTTTGTCGAGGTTGTTGATCTTGCATTGAATGTCGTCGAGTCGATTGATGTTCATCTTCTGGTGCTTCACTTGACTCACCTCTTGTACTAATGCTCCCAAAAATAGGAGGTTGAACCGTCCCAAAAACTGGCTTCCTGTATGCGGTTGGCCTGGAGGAACATGAGGCGGCGGGGGCATGCTTAACATGTTCATGAATGAGCCATCTCCACTATATGACATATTATAATTATAACATGGTGGAGTAAATGGGCTCGGCATGTGTTGAGGCAATGACGGATACATTGGATGTCTAGGCATGTCATGGTCCATATAAGAAAACGACGTCCCGGGTGCATAAGGATTAAAATGGTAATGAGGAAGATTCATGATCGGCGCGCTAGGTACAAACATTTGAGGTTCTGGTTGCATTGGGGACAATGTTGGAATGTACCCATGAGAAGAATGGCGTGGTGGGGATGAGCGTTAGCTACTATCACCAACAGTCTCTGATGTTCTCCCTCTCGGACGAGATGAACGTGGTGTAGAGGAACGTCCGCTGCTCTCAGCAGCAGTCTCTGTCCGACGAGAAGGACGTGGTGGACGAGGACGTCTAGTGCTCCCACCCACAGCCTGTGTTTGTGTTTTTCTTCTTCTCACCTCCCGGTTCGATTCGCCCTGATTATCTTCTTCATCTTCATCTTCATTATCCTCATCTATGCCCTCTCCGACATCAATTCCACTATTCCATAGAGTTGACCTTTGCCTATGATCTTCATCTAAAATTTTGATGCCCTCATCAAGCGCAGCAAGACCTTGCTCGTACCCATCGTCAATGAAAACTCGCTGCAGTCGACGCACCAAGTTACACCGATATAAAAACAAGAGGTTAGTAAACACAATTTATGATGTAAAATGAGAGGAAACACTTTCTCGGTGTTCCTCAACCTATCACCAATTGATCATTCGTGATCAATATAGGTCCATTACACTATACTTAGAACCCTTAGTCTAGTCCCTAAGCCCCCTAGAAATCCTCAAAAATAGAACAGAGTTACTGTTTTTAGGGTGGGAGCGCGCTCCCTCAATGGGTGAGGTGCGCTCCATCAACTAGGTTCATCCCAATTGATGAAGAGAGCGCGCTCCTCTGTGAGGTGGAGCGGGCTCCACCCTATGCTGTCATCGACATAACACAGGGCATCAACCACTGTTCTCTACCAATTCACCATAAATCGCTCCAACAACATCCAAAACACTCCTAAATCATCCGGGAGGACCTCTAATGAGGTTATCAACCATTTCAAATCGACAAAACACCAATTCACAACGATTTGATCATCACCATAATTTCAAACTTCAAATCTATCACATGCCCACAGTTGTACAAGAATTGAAGCCCCTGCAACCTCATGTGCACCCGCACGAGATCTGCGGCACAACTCCCTGTACAAAAAAAGTCAAACAGGTACTCCCCCAACTATACTGGCCAGCTATGTCAAAATCCTCGAGCAAAGGTAGAAACATCAAATGTACATATCGATTTGACTTATCGACGAATAGACAACCACCGATTAGTTGGAGAATGTACGATCGAACATACCGCCGCACCGACTCCTCGTCGCTGTCGTCTTGTATAGCTGGTACGTTGCGTTCAAGCCATTCGACTTTTAGTTTATTTCCATAAAGGTCATCTCCAACAGGAATTCGACCAAGTAGCCTTTCACACACCTCAACATAGTTTGCATCGATGGTTCCCGTCACAGACATACCTTCGATAGGTAAGCTGAGCTGTACCTGTACGTCTTGGAGTGTAATAGTGCACTCGCCACATTGCATGTGAAATGTATGTGTCTCTGGGCGCCATCTCTCAACGAATGCAGTAATCAAAGCCCAATCAAGACTGAAAAATGATACGTGTGAAATCCCATAAAAGCCACTGGAACATAGATATGGGATCATTCGAGAATGATACTCCACCATTTGATCAAGGGCAGCCCGTCGTCGACGCACGCGCAATATCTCGTACACCTTAGAATTGAAAATAAGATGTCATATATATGTATATTATATGTTCATTCATGAACATTGGATGTATCCATCTTAAAAGGTTTACCTTACCCGTCCACGCTCGCGAGGATCTGTGTGTAGATTGAAGATGTAATAGTGAAGGATCTGACGGACCTGGATCCATTTGTGTACAAACTACAATTTATGAAGTTTTAAAAGTTAGTCGTGTTGTTCGAAAAGTGGCCACAAATCATTATTAAAGGTTCAAACAATAACGAATAGCTCAACATTTCATGACGTAAACTATATGGATACTTCAAAAGGTTCAATATAATCTAATTACATGCATACTTAAGCCATTAGTAAACAATATACAAACTAGACTATTGGTTTTGATTGGAAGATTCAGCTCTGGCTGGACTTTTTTTTTGTTATGTCCCTCCGCACGATAAATGCCGCATCGATTCTTCCCAGTAGGGACTCGATCACGATCTTTATTGGGACGTGTTGTTATTTTATGTCCTTCTTGATGACATATGCCGCATCGCAAGGCTCTTAGAACATTAGGAAGATCCATCTCGTTTTGCCTTCGCGTTCCCTTTGGTCTCCCTCGGCCACGTCTGCGCCTTGGGTCTGGTATGATATTCGCCGCAAAAGTTGGCCAATATTTCTCATCTGGAATGGTTTTTAAATTAAAGGAGTAACATTGCACGTATACATCTATCCGGTAGTATGGTTCAATAAATTGCGAGTAGCTCACTCGAATAAATGAACATGCAGCTAACACGTGTGAGCAAGGGAAACCAAACGATTGTCATTTGTTGCAACTGCACATGCGGTCCTTTAGGATAACGATTTGTGTATTGTTGCATTTATGCATGCGATCTCCATGTCATCCAGTAAGCACTTCAAACTCACATTTGTCACGACTTATCAAATTGACTTGATGCCTCCTCGCAGCTTGTTCGTAATGTGTGAGTTTATCCGTGACATATTTCGTGTACGATTGCCCGTTCGAGATTGCTTCATTGATTTCCTATTTGCGACAATCATGGTATGTCACCAATCTATAGTAAATCATCCGAGTCATTGCTGTTATTGGCAAGAATCGAGCCCCCTTCAATACAAACATGTTGGCATCGAGTTGGGCATGAGTCATTGCTTCATTGATTTCCTGTTTGCGACGATCGTGGTATGTCATCCGTATTTTCCCTTAATTATTTGTATTAATGCTTTGATAGTTATTGCTTGATCTATCTGGACAAAGCTTTGGATCTCTCTCGCAAGCATGTTGGCATCGAGTTGGGCATGACCGCGTTCCACGTCGGAGTTTATACAGTTGTGCGACGCGTATAATTGTGTGATCTCCCATAATTGTGTTCTCTTTCGCGAACAAGCATGAATACGCCACATGCACCCGTCTTGCGCACTTCTGCAGTTGATCGCCCAAAAAGTTGTAGTGGGTTTCATCACATGATATTGACAATGTCTGTTAACATGTCACACTTTGACTGCATGTTGTAAGTCTTCTTTGTTGTCAAAGCACATCCCTAATTCCAAATCAAAGTTAGAGAGGTCCCCCCAGTCTGTTGATGAGAATGTTGGGTCGCAGTGGAGTTAGCCACCTCTCAATCGATTTCGTTGTACACCGGCAATGGTTGGTGAACTTCAGCATCGATTGCTTCCTCCATGAAATTCTCTTCATCGATAGCAAACTGCTCATCATCGTGCATGTTTTCTGCCCCTGGAGGTTCATACATTGGGTCATCCGCCACAACATTTAGGTTTTCTCAATCGACAGCTGGTGCAGCCTCCTCGGGGGGACGCACATCCTCGTCCGCGTCATTAATGTCATCATCGTCATTGGGTTCATCATCACCATGTGGTGATTGCATCTGCAATCTTTCCATCATTGATCTAGTGTCTAACGTGTTGACATCTTCATCTACGAGTTGCGAATGAATTGTACGACTTTGACAATGGTCGATTCGCTCATATGTTAAGTAAATATCTACCCTTGAAGTTAATGGTAGATTGGCCATTGTCGCCCACATCAAGTCGAAGTGCGTCGCGTCCTCCAGCAATACAGGGACAAAATATTGTGAACCCTCAGGGGGGGTTATAGCGTGACGATAAATCATCCTTACCATAGTTTCCGTAGATGAGACATTGAATGCGTTACACACGTTATCCATCAATTGTTGTCTACACGTCCCAAACCTAAACGTCAACATTGCTGATGGGGGTGCGTTGTACCTAATGCCATTTCTACCATTTACAATTTCACCGTTCGCATAAAAGAGAAATGGGATGTCCCTATTTTTCATGACCTACATAATTTATTGAACAATGATGATGTAAAAAATGGCATATATATCAAACGTCATTCGTTCATCAAATTGAGGAATTAAATCGCAAGCAAACTTTCTGATGTATAGGAGCGCTTTAGTAGCGCCACAAATCAAATTAAGGCATTTTCGTCGTCGACATTGCAGGCTTAAGTATTCGACGAGAAGGCTAATTGCAACAACCTTACTTTGAAGGTATGTATATATCTAACCAAATTCTTATTTATCTATTGAGATGACCATCACAACATAAAAAAAAAATTATTAGGGTTTCATAATTAGGGTTTGTTTTTTATTGACATGTGTTATATATCGATCAAGCAGAATACTAAAAAAGTGAAGAAAAGCAATAGTAGTAGTACAAGTACTGAAAGGACATCTAAAAGACCACGAAATGAGACACCAATTAAAATTGTCAACTTTCATATATTATATATATTGTGCTTATATTCCTAGCTAGTTATTGATTTGATGACATACATTCATATATTTTTAAGTTATTATACCCCTTACTTAATCAATGTTGATTTTATTATTGGTTTGAAAAGAAAAGTTAGGCGATCGAATCACCGCTCTCCAGCAACTAATGTCACCTTTTGGAAATATGAAAAAAAAGAAGTTTTTTTTTTCATCTCCATTGCTTAATTTGATATACTATATGTATCAAACGACATTCATTCATGAAATTGAGAATTTAAATCGCAAGCAAACTTTCTGATGTAGAGGATTGCCTTCATAGCGCAACTACAAAGCATACTCATTCGTCTACATGACATCGATTAAAAACTCATATTTATATCAGCTATGTCAAATTATGACATATTTTCGAAAGAAAAAACTAAGCGAAAATTTGCCTCCTTGCAACAAACAAACTCCGCATATTAATTTTTGTAAACAAACAAACTCCATATAAATTTATTTAATTTTACTAAATTACTTACTCAAACTTAAATAAATAAATTTTTTAACTTACTAATTTTCCTCTTTTTTTTCTTTTATCTTCGATTTGATTATCCCTGAAAAAACAAATAAAAATTTAGCATTTACTGATATCAATATTACGAACTACAACGAAATGACGTAAAAATTAAATAAAAAAATCCGAACCTTTTCACAACCTTCAACCCAGATCAAACCCACTAGTGTCTATCTTCTATTTGATATTCCCTGCAAAAACAAGAAAATTGTCCCACCTCACAACCCAGACCACAACTCACCCAACTCTATCACACCAACAAAATGACCCACCCCACAACCCAACCCAAGCCACCACCCAACTCTCTCTCTCTCACTCTCGGTCTCTCGGTGTCAAGGTCCCCCCCACTCTCTCTCTCGAACTATCACCAACTATTTTTCTCTCCGGACTCTCGGTCCCCCAACTATCTCCCTCTCTCCGTCACCGTACTCTCTCTCTCTCTCTCTCTCTCGCGGTCTCTCACTCTCCCTCTCTCTCGCGGTTTCCCCACTCTCTCTCTCTCGGTCCCCCAACTCTGTCCCTCCCTCCGTCACCGTACTCTCTCTCTCTCTCTCTCTCTCTCTCGCTCTCTCTCTCCCCTCCTCTCTCGTCTCTCTGCTGCCGCTTGCTCTCCTCCTCTCTCCTGCAGTCTCCAACTCTCTCTCGGTCGCTACTCTCTCATCTCCACCCGCTCCTCCTTCCTGTCTCCCCGCACTGGCTCCTCTGGTCTCTCCGCACCGGCTCCTCTCCATCGCCTTTCTCTCGCACCAGACTCTCTCTTGCGTCTCTCTCGGTTGCTCCACCCCACCAACACCCACCTTAAAAAAACCCCCCCAGGAACCCTAAACCCCTACCCCATAGCCCGTATAACCTAGCCCGAGAACGCAGGGAATATATTCAATGCGTTCTCGAGGAAGACGACATCACGAGGAAGAGGATGTCACGGGGGTACAGTACACGAATGGCGCATTCTCGTAATGCGCCATTCGTGCACTGTGGGAAACCCACGTGGCGCCCACATGGACGCCTCGTCGTTAGGACGTTAAACTAATGGCACATTCTCTCGAATACGCCATTAGTAGAAAATGCAGAGTGAGTCGTGATGGCACATCACTTTTCCGTCAGCGCTAGTGGTAGAAATGAAAACGAGAATCCAATGCTATAATTCCTCCCCATAGCATTATACTATTTCATTCTACTATGCATGTTCTCAAAACACTGTACTTTGTGATGACGTACGAGGTGAGGCCTTCTTAGGGAAAAGGGGGATTTCAGCCTCTAAACTAGAAGCAAATGTGGAAATTGATTTCAGCCACATTAAACTAAAAAAAAAAAAAAAAAAAAAATTTTTGTGAACTCTTCTATTATTTTCAATCATTTTGTGCACACATGAATATTGTGATTTGGCACTTATGGATCCCATAGCATAGTAAAGAAATCTTAAAATCACTTTTATCCCTCTCTCTCCTGAACACAACACAACGCATAAAAACTTAAAGAACTCTCCACAGCTTTCCCTTTCGGAGACGATTTGTGTCCACCAAATCTTTTTTTTTCTAATACTACACTATTGTACTGTTGTCGATTTTGTTATTTGTATATTCTCTCTCTTTTTGAAATGATTTTGGTTTGGATTTGTAGATTTTATTCTATCAATTGTTGTTTGGCTCATTTCTTTGTGTTCAATTTCTTGTTTGATTGGGTGTTATTGATGGAGTAAGTGTGGTGGTTCTGATTGAAAGGGAGAGATGTATGAACTTTATTGTTGATGATTGGGTCTTTTGAATTCTTTTTTATTTTTTGATTGTGATGAATCTAGGTTGGAGAATGTACTACTAGTTATTTTTTGAATTGGGGTTTTGGGTTTGATTTTTATAACAACTAAGCTAGGTCTTTCCATTAAAAAAAAAAAAAAAAACGATAGATCGACTTGATTGTTAAAATGTTGTATTTAGGAGGCAAAGTATGAACTCATTGATATAGAGAAAATAAAAATTATGTAGTTTTTCTTCTCTTTTCTTATTGTTTTTGTTGAATTTCCCCCTAGTATTTTCAACCAAGTATGAACTTAGGCCTCGTTTGGTTCATTTTTGCTAACTTACAGTTAACTCCTTGGGGTTAATATTGTCATGTTTGGTTCAACTTTAAACTTGCTGGAAAGTTTCAAATTTTTACGATGAAATATATGAATTGACATAAATAGCCTTCAAACAAGAGAGAGAGAGAGAGAGAGAGAGAGAGAGAGAGAGAGAGATGGATAATAAAAGGGTCATTAATAAGGGGTATTAATTGTGTCCACAACTCCTGAGAGATAACTCTCTAGGGGGTGGTGGAGAGATATCTCTCACCCTATGGTGTAAGTTGAGAGATAACTTGCAGGCAAGTTGGGCAACCAAACAAGATTAGTTTCCAACTCCCTGTAAGTTATCTCCCAGGTGATAACCCCACCCCTAACCAAACAAGGCCTTATTGTTTTTGTTGAGGAGAGAGGGATAAAAGTGGTTCTAAGGTTTTTTACTATGTTGTGGGACCCACGAGTGTCAAGGCACAATTGTCATATGTGCACAAAATGATTGAGATAACAAAAGAGTTCACAGTGAGCTAAAATCTTTTTTTTTTTAGTTTAAGGCTAAAATCCACCCAAAACTAATTTAAGGACTGATTACCATATTTGCTTCTAATTTAGGGGTTGAAATCCCCCTTTTTCCCGGCCTTGTTTGTTTGCAAAAGAAACTAAAGAGAAGCAAACATAACATTCAAGGAAATTAATTAGGAAACCAACCATTACAAAAGAAATTAAAAATATATCATATATTTGACCATATAGAGACAAAAGTTGTTTATTTGCAAAAGAAACTAAAGAGAAGCAAACATAACATTAAGGAAATTAATTAGGAAACCAACCATTACAAAAGAAATTAAAGATATATCATATATTTGACCATACAGCGACAAAAGTTGTTTGTTTGCAAAAGAAACTAAAGAGAAGCAAACATAACATTCAAGGAAATTAATTAGGAAACCAACTATTACAAATGAAATTAAACAAGGAAATTAATTAGGAAACCAATAATTACAAAAGAAATTAAAGATATATAATATATTTGACCATACAGAGACAAAGCTAAGATCAATTAATTTAGAATGCATTTGTTAAGAAGATTTAACGAATTATCGTAAAAAAAAGATTGAAAAATTATAAAAGTGTGTCATTAATTATAGAGAAGTGTCAGAATGACAACACCATGTCACACTACAAGACACATTAGCTCACAAGAACTATCCATACATGCCTCGAATGCGAGCATACACAGATCTCGATGTATAACACGCATGTCGAGGTCGCATGGAGGGCTCTTATGAGCCAATGTGTCATGTGGTATGACATTGTTGTTGTCATTCTAGCGTATTTTCTTTAATTATATTAAATCGAGCTAAGTGAAAGCTTAATTTAGTTGGAAGCCACCAACCATGTGGGCAACTTACTGGTTTTGTATGAGGTGTTTGAGTAAATAGTTGGAGGTTCAAGTCTTAATTAAGAAGAGCATGCACACATAGGGATGCAAATGGGTAGGGAAATACATACGGGTGATGAGGATTTATCTTAACGGGTACTGGTACGGGGATTTTAAATGGGGGTGGGTGTGGGGATGGGTACAAAATCTCATACCCACACAGGTATGGGTACGAGTATGGGTAATAAAATATATTCACGGGGATCTCCATGGATAATCTCCACGGGGATCCCCGTGGGTAATCCCCCATGGGGATACCTACGGGGATACCCATACTACTCATAGGGATCCCCATATATATATACTAGTTTTCATAATGTGCTACGCACACGTAAAATGAATTAAATTATAAATAAAACAAAATTAATGTTTAAGAAATTCAACAAATTATTAAAAAAAAATAAATTTTAATATAAGTAATTTATAAATGTAAGAACATAGTGTTATGTTAATCTGTCGACTAATAAAAATCAGTATTATATAGTAAAATTAAAAAATAGTCATTTCCTACTTGAAATATCATATTTTTTTAGGTAGGTGAAATATTATATTTTTAAACTATTAATGACCATATTGACCATTTAAAGTGTTGGAAGCTCTAATGAGTCCTTTAAGGATATAAATAAGACCACAAGGGAGAAATTAAGATGTAGGATGATATTTTGGTTGCTTGCGTGATTGGTGCTAAGAACAACTTATAATTTCTCGTCCATTGAATAAATTACATAGTAAGCACCAAAAAAAACAAATTAAATAGGTTAATCAACATGCAAAAAAGATAAAAGATTAATAACTTTGTTGCTTGAAGGATGGTGGTTGTTGGTAGAGGTAGTCTATAAAGTTTAATGGGTGATGTCGAAGGATTATTTTCTAGTCATTGACCAAAGCAGTGCAATCCCAAAAATGTTATCAACACCATCAAGGTAAGAAGCCATAGCCCATACAACATTTATGACATCATTACTTAAAAAGTCTAGCACTGTAAAATTTAATTAAAAAGTGGATCATATGAGGATCTAAGTTAATACTCAATTCAATGTTCTTACTATTCAACCACATTAACAACACAAACCATTCAAACTAATTAGATATACAATTTTATTTTCTAAGAGTAGTGCATCACTAAAATCTAGTTCATGAAAGTGCATATGTAAGATGATTTAAAAAACTATGCCTAAAGGATTTCACGGTTTTCATGAGAAATGACATCTATCTATTCAGACTCACCACGAATAGGTACATACAGAAGAGGGGAAAAAAATTTAAGGGGTTCGATATGAAAAATCTAATCATGTAACTGACTGCTCTATATACAATGATATTTTGGGTGATAAATAATGAGAGACATTACCCGAAAGAAAGGCTCATTGTTGATAATTTTAGGATAAAAAAAACAGTAAGCTAAACAAAACAGAGATGTTGTTCTCTTTATTTTCATATGTAAATTGCAAATGATGGAGCAAATGATGGAGTACACATTTATAAGCAACGGTTTGACACACTAACTGATTTTTGACTTGGTACACACCAATAACAATAAATAGTTGAGTAACTACTCACTACCTTGACTCTAAACATGACACTCCACCGAGAACTCCTGATACACATGCTATGTTCTAGAATGCATAGAAACACAACGGAAAATCCGGTGGGAATAACTCAACCAACCGTTCAAACAATGACAAGATATAGATGTAATAAATACCACAAGGAATACCGAAAATGAATGGAAATACAAAGCGAAATAAATACTCAGAGTTTTTCAATTGGGTTTCACAAACCTCACAACGCACTCCAATACCCCGTAATCAATCCCTGAGTCCAAGTCCACTGAGTCCTTGGTCGCCAATTGGTCACACGTGTCCACCTATGTCCATTTATCAATAATTTCGATTTAGCATGACAATTTACAACCAATTTCTAAAATTTTAGGCCAAATTGCCCATTTCGCGCTTTTCGAGGCAAAACGCCGCAAAAGTCGCAACCAGAATTTCCAAATATTTTATTTTTCATAGCAATTCATCAATTTATATTTATTTTATTGAAATATAATTTTTTTGGAATTTTCCCAATTTTTCCTTTCTTTAATTTAATTTTAATTAATTTTTTTTATTATTGGTTTGGGTCGAGTCGACCCAAACGGGTTGGACTCGACCATGGACCAGAATTAGTCCAAGCTCGCCCCATGGGCCGAGCCTGACCAGTTTTGGGCCCGGCCCAGGTGGGTGGGTGCACACGCGCGCGCATGTGCACCACCTTCATTCGATCGAACCAGGGAAGTCCCTGGTTCGATCGGCATAATTTTTTTTCTGTTGGGTTGAGATTGGCTCTCAACCCCAACCCCAAGTGGAATCGATGGCAGATGAGACACCCCTGCCATCTCCACTCTCGAACCTCTCGGCCTCCATGGCCGAACCTCTCGGCCACCATGAGAACAACGAATACACAACAAAATTAACACCGACTCACCTTGATCCTGATGTTTTCACCCTCTCTTCTCTCCTTCTCGGCTTCTTCTTCTCCTCCTCTCTGTTTCTTCTTCTCTCCTTCTCGGTTGTGTGTGTGAGAGTGTGAGTGAGAGAAAAGGTGGTGGAGAGATAAGCTTTGACTTATTTAGTCACTTAGCATCTCCACTCACATGTTCAACTCTAGGCATCCATAACATTCCATTTATTCCAACCTAACACCTCCTTGACTCCGAATTGTAACACTTTTGGGACGCTCGCTTGTGTTTTAAGCACAAAAATGTCATTTTCGGGCGTTTCAACGCTCGGTTTCGCGTCCGAACGGTGACATACGTGTATTGTCGCGTCACTAGCCACCTAATACCCATTCCATATTAGTTACTTGGCCAATTTTTATTTAATGTGTGTTTTAGTTTCCCCGACCTAATATTTGGTCCCGTCAACTACCCGGTACCCGCGTCGACATGCATATCGAGGCGAATAAAGTTCACACAATCTCGCACGTATTGTTATGCAACATACACACATGCGATGTATTTCAATAAATTGCACCGCAAATAAGCATCCAACACACAATAAACTATCGTACTTAGGTGTTGTCCTAGCCTACCGCATCGTCCACGTAGATCTGAGCTGGCGTCTGCGTCTGTAAATTCGAAATAATTAACGACATTAATAAAATGGGTCGTTACAGTTCTTACCCCCTGAACTGGTGTCTGGGGTACCACCTGAACAACAACTGTCTCCTCCGGTTCGGTTACAGCTACTGGCTCTCTAGCTGAAGTGAGTGTCTCCAGTACCGCGGTCTGCTATCGTAATAGCCGTAATACCTCGGCCCTCTGTGTCTCCTGGGCCGAGAGTCTATCCTCCACACTCGCCATAATCAGGACATCCCTAGCCGCATCGCTAGTCTGTCCAGTCTCAAAATGTGGCGGCCCCCAAAACCCGAGGTCGCCACGTGGGGAGGCGCTGCCCCAGCGGTCCTGTCGGATCCTTGACCCATTGGGTCCCACGCGCCACTAACGCCATTTGCTACAACACGACCGCTCGATATGCGTGTTAACTCCTTTCGTTATTCATTTTAGATCGACAGTTGAATCATTTTTTATAACATTAAAAACAACAGCGAAAGTCTTAATTTAAAGCAAGTAAAACCATTAAATTTATCATCGTATAAAGCATCATTTTAAGAGCAACACCTATTGTGGAAAACCCGGAAAAGTACTCTGTATATAGACGACAATACTAAGCAGTAATATATACAAGTATAATGTCTATCCAGTCTCCCAATACCCAAAAGTAAAGCAAAATATCAAAATCGCACGTACTAGTAGGTCCTCGACCGCGGGCAGTCAGATAAAGTCGCCCAAAATCCACTTGCCCCTACTAGCACTGGGATCTGCACTCGACCATCACAAAAAGCCAGATGGAGAGTACAGTAAGTAAGATTCCAACAAAGTACACCGAGCATTTATAAGAAAATAAACAGATACCAATAAACATGTCAAATAATCATGCGGAAACTAAACAGACAATTGTGCTATGATCATCACATGAATAAATAACACGAGAGAAACAAAGTGTGTACTCGTCCCGGTCAAACTAAACTGTACTTCGGACCCCCAGGATCCTTTCGGTGGGTGCCCCCACTTCCTTTCACCTGGTTCCTCGCGGGGCTTGCCCGACACGTGCACCCTTGCAACTCGGGTTGCAATTCACCGAATGCCTGATCACACGTGCTACCGCGTAGTGTGCCATAAGTACACAACGAATATCAGGTGGGAGTAACTCGACCACCAACCCAAATGTATCACGGAATATAGTACAATAACAAGGAATAGGAAATCAACGATGAAAAAATAAACCCTCAGTGACTTTCATATGAAATCTTACGTACCTGAAAACGCACTCCGATGTCTCACTCACGTCTCGAGAAATGCGCCCGACTCCCGACTATGATCTCCTAAGTTCATGGCGTCAAATTAAACCATTTTAACTAGTTTAGAGTCAAATTAAGTGAATTTATAATGTGCGACCCAAAATATGAAAATTTTATTTCAAATAGTTTGGTTTGACCCACTTTTCGAGTTATATCGGGGTGTCAACGCCCGAAAAATTTTCGAATACCATTTTTCTATCTTTTTCTCATTTTTTCATATTTTTCCTGATTTTCTGGATTTTTCCCATAATTTTCCACCTATTTTTCCTATTTTTTCTGTAATTTATTTAATTTAAAACTATTTTTTAAATTAAATTTAATTTTTATATTATTTTAAATAGATGGGTGGGTCCCTGGACCGGGTTTGACCCGGTCCACCCGGGTCGGCCTAACCCGGTCCGAGCCCACCCGGATCGGGTCCGGTTGGGCTCGGACCGGCCCAACCGAGTTGGCCCCGGACCGGCCCAACCGGTCCTGGGGCTGCACGCACGCACAACGTGCGTGCACCCCTCCCCCCACCCCATCTTCTTCTTCCCAGAGACAACGTCTCTGGTTCTCTCTTTTTTTTTTTTTTTCTCTTTTCTCTGGTTTGGGTTGGGGTTGCTATCCACCCCAACCCCGGTGGACTCGATGGCGGGGGAGACGCCCCCGCCATCACCACCGTGACTCGGTTCCGGCCTCCATGGCCGAACCCCCTCGTGGCCACCGTGGCCGACGCACCGAAACCCATAACAAAAAGTAAACGACTCACCTCGACTGTGACGTCTCCACCTCCTCTTCTCCTTCCCGGCGCGTTCCTCCCTCTCCTCCTCCTCTCCTTTCCTTTTTCTTCCTCTCGGCCTCCCCACCACAGTGTGACACAGCTGGGACACTCGCCTGTGTTTGCGAATTTCGCGTCCGAATCGCAATATGCGCGTACCGTCGCGTCACTAATTCATAGTAGTTATTTGGCTAATTTGTTTTTCTTTTATTTAATTTGTGTGTTTTAGTTTCCCCGACCTAGTGTACCCACAGTTCGCTCTATAGCACCCGTCTCGACACGTTTCTCGAGGCGAACACCCGTTACACTATCTCGCTCGATTCAATGATAGAAATACACACATGCGATGCTAAGTAATTAACTTGATATACAACATCGCAAATAGGCAAACAATCACACAAAATTACTATTTACCTAGTCAGCGTGCCCTGCCCTATTTACGGTATCCACATGGATCTGAGCTGTCGTCCATGTCTGAAAATAATCCATAATAACGGCGAAATTACAATTTGGGCCGTTACACAAAAGGTGTACCAGACTGTCCGTCCATAATCTGCATCGAGAATGTGCTCCGGCTCAGTCTCGAGGTATATACGTATATCATATAATAAAATGAAAATATAACACGCATATACATTCTAACTTTACCCGCCTCACATCACTTCCCAACTAAAGTTCTAAGGCAATAACTTCGGGTTTCCACATTTAAGTTCATTGATTAATTTTATTGTCTTAGGACTTCTTTTTTTCTCGATACAACCGTCTATGACCTTGCGCCGCCCGGCGACGTGTCTTCGTGTACTCCTTTCCAGTCAGCCCAACTACACGTGTACGACACCTGCCCGTCCTTTTTTCTGTCTTGAAATTCATATCTACTTGTGTGTACAGCGTATAAGTGACATTTTTCAGCAAACGTCGTATTTTATACCATTAATTCAAGAAATATTAATAATCCAATAAACAAATCATATTGTGGAAAAACCCTGAAAAATTCTCTATATAGATATAGATGATTGTACTATATAAGGTATCTACATGTACAATGTCATGATACTCCCCAGTTCCCAAAAGAAGTCAAAATATCAAAAATAAACACACGTACAAGTAGTCTTCGACAACAGGCAGTCAGAGGTAGTCGCCTAAGATCTCATTGCCCTTACTTGTACTCAGATCTGCACTCAATCATCACAAAAGAAAATAGATGATGAGTCCAGTAAGTAAAATCTCAAGGAACTCCTCTGAGCATTCAAATTAATAAACAAGTGGAATTCAATAAATACTGTTAAATAAACATGTGGAATGTAAACAGACAACTGTAATTATAGCATCGCATGCATAAATAACAATAAAGTGCAAATGTATGTGCCTGTTCCAGTCAGACTAAACCATATTTCGGAATACCCTTCCAGGATCCCACTAGTGGGCGCACCCAACTAGCTATCACCTGGTCCCTCTCAGTGGCCGGCGTAGACCTACGATGCACCGACACATGTAGCAATTCATTAGCTCGGATCGTTATCCACCGAGAACTCCTGATACACATGATATGGTCTATAATGCATAGACACACAACGAAAAATCTGGTGGGAGTAACTCAACCAATCGTCCAAACAATGACAAGATATAGATGTAATAAAGACCACAAGGAATACCGAAAATGAATGAAAATACAAAGAGAAATAAATACTCAGAGTTTTTCAATGGGGTTTTACAAACCTCACAACGCACTCCAATACCCCGTAATCAATCCCTGAGTCCAAGCCCACTGAGTCCTTGGTCCCCAATTGATCACCCGTGTCCACCTATGTCCATTTATCAATAATTCCGATTTAGCATGACAATTTACAACCAATTTTTAAAATTTTAGGCCAAATTGCCCATTTCGCGCTTTTCGAGGCAAAACCCTTACAAAAGTCGCGTCCGGAATTTCCAAATATTTTATTTTTCATAGCAATTCATCAATTTCTATTTATTTTATTGAAATATAATTTTTTGAAATTTTCCCAATTTTTCATTTCTTTAACTTAATTTTAATTAATTTTTTTATTGGTTTGGGTCGGGTCGACCCAAACGGGTCGGATTCGACCCTGGACCGGAATTGGTCCAGGCTCGCCTCATAGGCCGAACCTAGCCAGTTCTGGGCCCGGCCCAGGTAGGTGAGTGCACATGCGCGCGCGATCCAACCAGGGAAGTCTCTGGTTCGATCGGCATAATTTTTTTTCTGTTGGGTTGGGGTTGGCTCTCAACCCCAACCCCAAGTGGAATCGATGGCAGGGGAGACGGCCCTGCCATCTCCACTCTCGAACCTCTCGGCCACCATGACAACAATGAATACACAACAAAATCAACAACTACTCACCTTGATCCTGATGTTTTCACCATCTCTTCTCTCCTTCTCGGCTTCTTCTTCTCCTCCTCTTTGTTTCTTCTTCTCTCTTCTCGGTTGTGTGTGTGAGAGTGTGAGTGAGAGAAAATGTGGTGGAGAGATAAGCTTTGACTTATTTAGTCACTTAGCATCTCCACTCACATGTGCATCTCTAGGCATCCATAACCTTCCATCTATTCCAACCTAACACCTCCTTGACTCTGAATTGTAAACTTTTGGGACACTCGCTTGTGTTTTAAGCACAAAAATGCCATTTTCGGGCGTTTCGACTTCCGATTTTGCGTCCGAACGGCGACATACGTGTACCGCCGCGTGACTAGCCACCTAATATGTAACATCCCTCGATTTCTAACACGACTTATGTGACACGTGTCGGGATCGTGACCCGCCACGCGATACGGGACTCGGTACTTCGAACCTTGGGAGTCGACACCGAGGTAATTTTACGATTTTTGATATGTGTAATAGCATTATGGATTAAATGCGTGTCACGAGCCACTCGAGCGATTTCCTTTTGTTTATGCGTGAGTTCTCGCCTAGGTAACCGGGGGGAGGAAATACAAGTAAAAGTGTGCACGTGACGGAGAAAAATACGGGTCGATGAGGTGGGTGAGTCCGGAACCCAGGGGTTAAGGTTGGTGACTTGTGGGTGGGTAAGGCACACCTAGGACACACCTCACCATATTGGTTTGAATTTCAAACAAAAAACCAACCACCCCACCCACTCCCATCACTCACACCTCACACTCCCACTCATTCACGTCACACTCTCATCACACTCTCTCTCCTCCCGATCTTTCTTCTCACTCACTCACGGTTTCAATCACTCTCACACATCCCTCTCGGCTTCAAACCTCTCTCACTCACGGCCTCTCTCTCCCCACTCACCGCCGCCTCTGCTCTCGCCGGTGACCGGACCGTGGACGCCGGAGGAGGCCGCCAACCGAGGTAACACTCTCACCTCGCTTTTCTCTCTCTCTCTCGCGTTTCACTTCTCTCACGGGCTCTCTCTCTCTAGGTTCGCTCACCATTCGGTTGGCCGAGACCAAGCCGTCGTCGGAGGTCCCGTGGTGGCGAGGAAGGTCGCCGGAGGTCTCACACTTTCTCTCTCTCCCGTGAGCACTCGACCACTCTCCCTCTCCTCACGGTTTGCTCTCCCTCTCGGCTCACGTTTCTCTTCATTTCTCTTTGTTTTTGTTGTTGTTCGTCACACTTGTTACGTGTGCATGTGGTTGCCGTGACGAGGGCCGGCCGTGGGCGACCTCCGAGACCCACCGGAGTCCAAGACGTCCCGAACCACCCCCGCATGGCCCATGCAAAGTACTTGTTGTATACATACAACAAACTCGGTTTGCTAGGTGTTGACCCTCTCGCCGGAAAAGGCCCTCACTGGCGGCGCCACCGCCGGACCACCAGACCGGAACGTGTCTGGGACCCCACCAAAACTCGTATGTGGGTCCCACAACCCTAAAAGTGGCCAAAAACAGTTTTATAGGTGCAAAGGAATCGATATTTCATGTGATGTGCACGTTGGAGGCTCGCCGAAACCACCATCGCCGGCGGTCCTACCGGTCGAACCACGATCATTAAAGGTTGTCGAGGTCTCACTTAATATTAGTTGACGTCTAGCAATCCTCGGCTAAGTCCGAAACAAACGTACGTAAGGCTTTTGGAATTAGTTCGTGTGATGCCATCGTCGAGTCGAAAAAATGTATAGTTGCTATTCAAACGTCGCGTGGCGATGAATGGCTATGACGTCGTGATCATGTTGCCGGTCCGCGAGACCATGACGTGACCCGCATACGACTGAGTCGAGCCTATGACTCGCGATGAAGCGAATACGTAGTTTGTC
The DNA here is from genome assembly GCA_039657325.1 of Stephania cephalantha. Lineage (NCBI taxonomy): Eukaryota > Viridiplantae > Streptophyta > Magnoliopsida > Ranunculales > Menispermaceae > Stephania > Stephania cephalantha. Next base: position 5,587,831 of record CM077573.1, on the reverse strand, counting down.
TTCAAAACCCGAGAGAGAGTGTCTTCTTTTATTTATTAAAATGTATGACCGTCCGAGCCATTCAAAACATTGGAAATAATGATAAGTTTAAACCTAAGTGTTAGTGAATGACTCGACCTAATAACACGAGTTTCCGACCTTGTCGGGTAACGGAAACTTGAGGATACGCGTTAGGAGTCGCGGGAGTTTTACGTGGATTACGATAATCTCGTAAGTACACTTGCCTTAAAAAGCATTTGTACGTTAGTAAGCCGCCTAAGAAGATATCATGTGATTCATTTTCACTTTTCTTGTGTTCGTTATTATCCCATCATTGGCATTCCATTCTATGTTCTTGTATGTGTGTTCTTGGCATAAGTACGTCTCGAAGGTACATGCGGCACCACTAGAAGGGATAAAACGCGGCACTCGAGCGCACGAGTGTTTGACCACCCCTAGTGATTGTGTGATACCATGTACTTGGATTGTTGTGGATGGTTGTGGATTGTTGTGGTATTGTTGTGGAATATGGACTACCTATTGCCTCTCTTGACTCGTAGAACACGCATGTTTCGATTGTTATCATTTCCAAATCTGTCTATCATGCATTCTTGCTTATTTATATTCCCGCATTTCGGTACATTCGCATGATATTTAGACTGTCTTGTTTGTCGTTTCATGAATTATCGTTATATTCTTCTCGGTTTTACTTTCAATTTCTCTCGAGCTTGCTCACCGTCTAGTTTGTGACGGTGGGTGCAGATAAGACGGAGAACAAGAGGGGCAAGGGACCGTGTCTAGGAGACTTTTTGTGAGCAAATGGACGTGAGGTACCGAGAGATGTAGGCTCGTACCTATCCTTTTTGTATGACGTTTTTGTATATACATATATAGTTGTTTTGGAACCGGAACTAGGTTTGAGGTGATTTCCATAATTTCATTTTGTTGACTTGGATATGACTTGTCTTGGGGTTTCCACATTTATATAGATTCCTAATTTCCTTGATTGAGTTATTTCCCATTATTTGATTAGAATATGATTTTCGCTTCCGCTGTATTATAACCGCAATAACTCTTTCATAAACCTTAAAAACCTTAAAATGTTGATAAGTTGAGGCCGACTAGGCTCGTCCAGTCATTGAGAAATCGACTCGGGACTCGCACGGTCTAGGCGGCGTACTCCAAATGCATTGGGAATTTGGGGCCGTCACAGCTTGGTATCGAGCCTACGGGTTTGGTTATATAGACCGACTCATGTTGTAAATTCATAAAACACAAGCCATTGAAACCAAAAGTTAGAAACGGTCAAACCGAAAAGTGGAAACCCTAGGATCCCGTAGAAACTTAGTCGGGAAGTAATTGGGCGAGTCAAATTATTTTAATACATATTATGATTGCTATGTATATTATTGTAGTATACGGTAGCTATGGGCGATTCGAGAAGTTCGTTTTCTTGATTCGTACGACGATGACGATCGACCGGTCAGGGCGACGATAGCGACACATCTCGGCACACGATATGCCGCTGCGACGATGTGCATGCCTTGACTCAGAGAGTTGCGACGCAGATTCGCAGCTACAGAAATGTTACGACCGTTGAAGACACTCGTACCGCCTACCGCTACACCATCGACTCCGACTACACCATTGCCACATACTACTACTCGAGGCGAGACCCCGATCAGCTGCGCGGCATCCACGCTCCGACTCCGTTAGAGCGCACCGAGGAGCCGTTGTTGCGCCGCACACGCGAACGAGGCAGAGGCACATCCTTTAGCGACAAAGTGATAGCTCGAGCGACAGAGGCACCAACATGCGCCGCAACTAATGCGAAGTCACTCCGATTACGACTCCATCGAAGAGTCCGGGAGCCACTGCTGAGGCGAAGCAGTGGAGGGAATTTAAGAGACATGATCCCATGAAGTTTTATGGCGGCACAGATGTTAAGACAGCAGAGTTTGTTTCTGAAGAATCATGAGAAGATTCACTCGACCATCGCCACGGAGGACCACATGCGAGCGACTATCTCTTCGTCGATGTTACATGGAGAGGCAGATGATTGGTGGACGACGATCATTACTACCAGGGGTGTTCCGAGAGACTGGATCGACTTCAAGACCCACTTTAATCAGAAATACTTCCCACCGACTGTACTTCGAGCAAAGAGGAATGAGTTCATGGCGTTGAGGCAGGGCGCTAATGAGTCAGTTATGGAGTATATGGGTAGATTCTCATCATTGTTGCCTTATGCTGGAGGATCGGCCGACACCGAGACTGACCGAATGTATTATTTCACTGAGGGTCTATTACTTACGATCGGTGGTTCTGTAGTCACTACACAGCCGGAGACTTTACAGATTGCATACGAGCGGAGTTTAGCTTTCGAGAGAGTTACCTACTTACTCATCCTAAGGAGACTAGATCGGCGGACTGCAGTCCCGATTGGAGGAGCATCATCGAGACAAGAAGAGGAAGAAGAATAGGTGGAATTTCCGTGATCGCAGGACTCGGAGCGTAGGGTCCGTTGCACGATCGACTATTCATCCGACCCATACTAATCCGCCAAGATGCCAGGCTTTGCCGGTCATCCACCACACCTGAGTCGATCGGGACGAAATCGCGGACGTACTGCGAGAGTAGGGGTACCGATCAAGGAGACAAGCGAGAGGAGGACACGGGGGCCCTGGTCGGACTCGGACACAAAGTTCCGCACAAGGACGAGGCCGAGCCGGACTCGAGGATCGCAGGATACCCGTGCACTGCACAGTTACAGTGCGGAAAGGTCGGTCACATACAGAGGGAGTGCCCTCAACCACCAAAAGTACCGCCACGGCATTATCAGCCTCAGAAAGAACGCGTTCAGGCAGCTGTTGAGCCTGACCAGGGGGCATCCCGAAACCTTGTCGAGGGTATGATTTCTATTTGTGGTACTTTCATGCACACCATGTTCGATTCAGGTTCCACTGTCTCATTTATTGCTGGTCGAATGGTAGATAAGCTAGGTTTGAAACCTGTTAGGCTTAGTAAACCCCTCATCCTCAGCACCGCCGCTTGGAGATAAGATTTACCCGAATTTGTTGTGCCTCGATATTTCGGTAGAGATAGGGGGTTATGAGTTACCAGTGGATATGAGAGTGCTCGAGTTTTTGGAGTTTGATGCTTTGTTGGGCATGGATTGGCTGGGATCGTTTCATGCTCACATTAGTTGTTATGAGAAGAGAATCACGATTCCGTTAGAAGGTGGTTCGGAGCTCGAGATTCGAGGGCACGGCATCGCTACTACCTATCACCAGAGGCGGGAAGCCACGAGTGACGAGATTGAGATTGTTGCGAGCGTCATGAGCACCTTTGGAGCGAAGCGGAGATTTGCTTTTCGAAGTACCGGTTGTGTGTAACTTCCCGGATGTGTTTCCTGGAGGATTTGCCGGGATTACCACCACCGAGGAGATTGACTTTATTATTGACCTTGTTCGGGACTAAGCCGATCTCGATACCACCCTACCGTATGGCACCCCGAGAGCTTGAAGAGTTGAGGAGTCGGCTAGATGAATTGTTAGAGCTAGGCTTCATCGGTCCGAGTATGTCGCCTTGGGGAGCACCGGTTCTATTTGTGAAGAAGAAGGATGGAAGTTTGAGGCTATGCATAGATTATCGTCGAAACCGAATTACGAGTGAAGAACAAATATCCGTTGCGCGCATTGATGATTTGTTTGATCGGTTGACAGAGCGCGATGGTTCTCGAAAATAGATCTGCGATCGGCTATCACCAAATTCTCAGGGATTAGGGATGAAGATCGAGAAAAGACGGCGTTCAGCACGAGATACGGTCATTTTCGGTTTACGATCATGCGTTCGGTTTGACTAATGCACCGACAATGTTCATGGATCTCATGCATCGTGTGATGAGGGAATACCTTGATCGGTTCGTGATTGTGTTCATAGACGACATCCTCATCTATTCCAGGGACTCGTGAGGAGCACGAGGGCATCTACGAACAAGTGTTGCGACTTTGAGAGATCATCGATTGTTTGCCAAGTTCAAAGAAGTGCGAGTTTTGGTTGTCGGAAGTCCAATTTCTTGGGCATGTTGTTGGAGCTACGGTGTTGCTTGTTGACCCGAGAGAAGGTTAGAGCAGTTGATTGAGTGGCCTACGCCGACTACCGTTACGCAAATTCGCGCTTTTACGGGATTGGCGGGATACTATCGCCGATTTGTGCAAGACTTCTCCAAGATTGCTGCTCAGATGACAAAATTGACTAAGAAAAATGCAAAGTTTGATTGGGATGAGGAATGTGAACATGCATTCAACACTTTGAAGCGAAATTGACTACCGCGCTTTGTGTTAGCGTTGCCCGAGGCTGGGAAAGACTTAGTGGTGTACACCGACGCGTCGAAGGTTGGCTTGGGTTGTGTATTGATGCAAGAGGGCAAAGTTATCGCCTATGCATCTCGACAAATTTGAAAGTGCACGAGAGGAACTACCCGACACACGACTTAGAGTTGGTGCAATAGTAGTGTTCGCATTAAAAATATGGAGGCACCACTTGTATGGCGTACGTTTCGAGTTATTCACGCGACCACAAGAGCTTGAAGTACTTATTCACTCGAGAGAACCCAACACGAGACAGAGACGTTGGCTAGAGTTCTTGAAGGACTATGATTTCTCGTTAGAGTATCATCCTGGGGAAAGCTAACGTGGTTGTTGCCGATGCTTTGAGCCGTAGGGGATCGATCTTTGAGGTGGTCGTATGTCGGATGACTCACGAGTATGGTCTTCTTGAGGCGCCTGGAGTTGAGGAGTTCGGCGGACGTACGGGGACTACCAGATACGATTTGTGGTCGAGATGAGGTTGCGAGACCGTTTCACTACCGATCGTTCTCGAGGACAAGAAGGCGATGAGTCGTACCAACAATTCAAGAAGATGGTGACGAGTTCAAAACATCCGTATTGGAGTCGGTCGACGAGACTCTTGTTTGAGGTATCGTGGGCGTGGATTCCATTAGCGGTGACTTACGCACCGAGATACTCCAGGAGGCTCACCGTTCTCGATTTTACGTGCATCCGGTCGAACCAAGATGTATGCGACATGCGACGTCTCTTTTGGTGGCCGGGGATGAAATCGATGTGTCGAAATTCATTAGAGCGTGCGAGATATGCCGCCGTGTGAAAGGCGAGCATCGACGGCCTGGAGGATTGCTTGCAGGCCCTACCTATTCCTCAATGGAAGTGGGAGCACATTGCTATGGATTTTGTCGGTGGCTTGCCCCGATCTCCTCGTGGCCATGATAGCATCTCGGGTAATTGTGGATCGATTGACGAAATCGCTCATTTCATACCCGTATCCACTACACACCGAGTTGACGACCGAGCATTCTTTACGAGCGTGAGATTGTCGGACTACACGGAGTTCCGTTGTCGATCGTGTCGATCGAGGAGCGCTTGATTCACTTCGTTATTGTGGCGAGCATGCGGGCTCGGTTCGGCACCGCACTAGAGTTGAGTACGGCGTTCCATCCACGTACAGACGGACAAATCAGAGAGGTTGATACTGTGTTGGAAGACATGCTCGGGATGTGTGTTTTAGAATACGGCGGGTCGTGGGAAGAGTATCTTCATTTGTGCGAGTTTGCTTACAACAACAATCATCGTGCAAGTATCGGTATGGCACCGTTTGAGGCGCTCTATGGCGGAGCCTTGTAGATCACCTTCTTTGGCCGAGCCGAGAGGATGTTGTGACCGTTGGTCTGAGACCGTTGTTGATCACACCGAGAAGGTACGGATCCGTCGTAGGCTTAAGAGTGCTCAAGAGCGGCAAAAGAAATACTATGATCGATATCACGATGAGCTTCAATACGACGTGGGGACTATGTATACCTGAAAGTCTCGCCTCTGAAGGGTCACAAACGATTCGGAATCAAAGGGAAGCTTGCTCCTAGATTTATCGGTCCCTTCAAAATTGTGAAGAGGGTCGGTAAGATTGCTTACCGGTTAGAGTTACCGCCAGCTCGTCGGTGTTCACCCAGTATTTCACATTTCAATGCTTCGACTAGATAAGTCAGGCGGAGGCGACGACCTACCGTGGACCTGAGTCAGATCGAATTGCAAGACGATGCCACGTACGAGGAACAGCCAATTCAAATTGTCGACCGTAAAGTCAAGATATTGAGGAACAAGGAAATCCCTTCCGTTCTCGTGAAATGGCAATTCCACGGGGACGAGGAGTTAACTTGGGAACTAGAGTCATACATGCGAGAGCACTTCCCCTATCTATTTGATTCCGGTGAGTCGAAGTTTAGTTTACTTATTAGTAAATTTCGGGGTCGAAATTCTAATAAGTGGGGGAGACTGTAACATCCCTCGATTTCTAACACGACTTATGTGACACGTGTCAGGATCGTGACCCGGCCACGCGATACTGGACGGTACTTCGAACCTTGGGAGTCGACACCGAGGTAATTTTACGATTTTTGATATGTGTAATAGCATTATGGATTAAATGCGTGTCACGAGCCACTCGAGCGATTTCCTTTTTATTTATGCGTGAGTTCTCGCCTAGGTAACCGGGGAGGAAATACAAGTAAAGTGTGCACGTGACGGAGAAAATACGGGTCGATGAGGTAAGGTGAGTCCGGAACCCGGGGGTTAAGGTTGGGGACTTGTGGGTGGGTAAGGCACACCTAGGACACACCTCACCATATTGGTTTGAATTTCAAACAAAAAACCAACCACCCCACCCACTCCCATCACTCACACCTCACACTCCCACTCATTCACGTCACACTCTCATCACACTCTCTCTCCTCCCGATCTTTCTTCTCACTCACTCACGGTTTCAATCACTCTCACACATCCCTCTCGGCTTCAAACCTCTCTCACTCACGGCCTCTCTCTCCCCCACTCACCGCCGCCTCGCTCTCGCCGGTGACCGGACCAGGGACGCGGAGAGGCCGCCAACCGGAGGTAACACTCTCACCTCGGTTTTCTCTCTCTCTCTCGCGTTTCACTTCTCTCACGGGCTCTCTCTCTCTAGGTTCGCTCACCATTCGGTTGGCCGAGACCAAGCCGTCGTCGGAGGTCCCGTGGTGGCGAGGAAGGTCGCCGGAGGTCTCACACTTTCTCTCTCTCCCGTGAGCACTCGACCACTCTCCCTCTCCTCACGGTTTGCTCTCCTCTCGGCTCACGTTTCTCTTCATTTCTCTTTGTTTTTGTTGTTGTTCGTCACACTTGTTACGTGTGCATGTGGTTGCCGTGACGAGGGCCGGCCGTGGGCGACCTCCGGAGACCCACCGAGTCCAAGACGTCCGGAACCACCCCCCCCGCATGGCCCATGCAAAGTACTTGTTGTATACATACAACAAACTCGGTTTTTGCTAGGTGTTGACCCTCTCGCCGGAAAAGGCCCTCACTGGCGGCGCCACCGCCGGACCACCAGGACCGGAACGTGTCGGGGACCCCACCAAAACTCGTATGTGGGTCCCACAACCCTAAAAGTGGCCAAAAACAGTTTTATAGGTGCAAAGGAATCGATATTTCATGTGATGTGCACGTTGGAGGCTCGCCGGAAACCACCATCGCCGGCGGTCCTACCGGTCGAACCACGATCATTAAAGGTTGTCGAGGTCTCACTTAATATTAGTTGACGTCTAGCAATCCTCGGCTAAGTCCGAAACAAACGTACGTAAGGCTTTTGGAATTAGTTCGTGTGATGCCATCGTCGAGTCGAAAAAAATGTATAGTTGCTATTCAAACGTCGCGTGGCGATGAATGGCTATGACGTCGTGATCATGTTGCCGGTCCGCGAGACCATGACGTGACCCGCATACGATCGAGCCGAGCCTATGACTCGCGATGAAGCGAATACGTAGTTTGTCTTCAAAACCCGAGAGAGTGTCTTCTTTTATTTATTAAAATGTATGACCGTCCGAGCCATTCAAAACATTGGAAATAATGATAAGTTTAAACCTAAGTGTTAGTGAATGACTCGACCTAATAACACGAGTTTCCGACCTTGTTAGGTAACGGAAACTTGAGGATACGCGTTAGGAGTCGCGGGAGTTTTACGTGGATTACGATAATCTCGGGTAAGTACACTTGCCTTAAAAAGCATTTGTACGTTAGTAAGCCGACTAAGAAGATATCATGTGATTCATTTTCACTTTTCTTGTGTTCGTTATTATCCCATCATTGGCATTCCATTCTATGTTCTTGTATGTGTGTTCTTGGCATAAGTACGTCTCGAAGGTACATGCGGCCGCACTAGAAGGGATAAAACGCGGCACTCGAGCGCACGAGTGTTTGACCACCCCTAGTGATTGTGTGATACCATGTAATCTTGGATTGTTGTGGATGGTTGTGGATTGTTGTGGTATTGTTGTGGAATATGGACTACTTATTGCCTCTCTTGACTCGTAGAACACGCATGTTTCGATTGTTATCATTTCCGATCTGTCTATCATGCATTCTTGCTTATTTATATTCCCGCATTTCAAGCACCCGCATGATATTTAGATCTGTCTTGTTTGTCGTTTCATGAATTACTTGTTATATTCTTCTCGGTTTTACTTTCAATTTCTCTCGGTTGCTCACCGTCTAGTTTGTGACGGTGGGTGCGGATAAGACGGAGAAACGATAGGGGCAAGGGACCGTGTCTAGGAGACTTTTTGTGAAGCAAATGGACGTGAGGTACCGAGATGTAGGCTCGTACCTATCCTTTTTGTATGACGTTTTTGTATATACATATATAGTTGTTTTGGAACCGGAACTAGGTTTGAGGTGATTTCCATAATTTCATTTTGTTGACTTGGATATGACTGTCTTGGGGTTTCCACATTTATATAGATTCCTAATTTCCCTTGATTGAGTTATTTCCCATTATTTGATTAGAATATGATTTTCGCTTCCGCATTTGTATTATAACCGCAATAACTCTTTCATAAACCTTAAAAACCTTAAAATGTTGATAAGTTGAGGCTGACTAGGCTCGTCCCAGTTCACGAGAAATCCGACTCGGGACTCCGCACGGTCTAGGCGGCGTACCCAAATGCATTGGGAATTTGGGGCCGTCACATAATACTCATTCCATATTAGTTATTTGGCCAATTTTTATTTAATTTGTGTGTTTTAGTTTCCTCGACCTAATATTTGGTCCCGTCAACTACCCGGTACCCGCATCGACACGCATATCGAGGCGAATACAGTTCATACAATCTCGCACATATTGTTATGCAACATACACACATGCGATTTATTTCAATAAATTGCACCGCAAATAAGCATCCAACACACAATAAACTATCGTACCTAGGTCCCCGTTTGTCCTAGCCTACCGCGGCGTCCACGTAGATTTGAGCTGGCGTCCACGTCTGTAAATTTGAAATAATTAACGACATTAATAAAATGGGTCGTTACATGACACATGTCCCACTCTCTAGCTAATATAACTGACCACATATTGACGTAGTAACTTCAACATTGTGGGCATATTTTTGAGAGCTCACTGCTTACATGACACACATTGTCACACATAACATCAATACTCATGCATATGAATTTGAATCATATTCTAACATTCCCCCTTGATTCAAATTTCTACAAGTAAAATAGAAAATAAAAATCAAACTTTAAGTTTTGCAAAGCACGTCTCTTCGTACACTTCAATTCAATGGATATTTGAAGCACTTCTCTTCAACTTTCTTGGAGCACTTCTCTCTATAAGCGCCTTCAACCGCTTTATCTTCTTCTTCATTCATCATCATTCTTCCGTTGTTCCCGAGCTTGCGGCGCATTGATCACTCCAAAGAACGTCATTTGGGTGGTGTCTCTTGAATTTTCAAGAGAATAGATATTTTGCCTCAAATAGTTCGAAATGCAAACTTAAGAACACCTTCTCCACAATCATGCAATCCAGTAGATCCTCTCCCATTAGTCGAATCTTGTTCACCACATTCATTAGTCGATTAGAGAACTCTTGTATCGTTTCCTTTTCCTTCACAATCATGATCTAAAAATCTCTTTTCGTATTCAAAATTTGTTGACGCTTTGGTTCTTTCGTTGCCTTTGTAAATCGCACGCAACACACTTCATGCTTCTTTAGCATTTTCACAAGTCATTATCCTTGTAAAAATGTTTTCTGCGATTATGCGGCATGAATGTGACAATGCTCTCGAAGCTTTCGCAAGTTCTTCTTCATGCACCCGAATCTAAGTTAGAGTTAGATTATTCTCCAACTAGTGGAACCTCTCTTTGCTCACCTTCAACATATTGCCATAGACTAAGACCCTTCAAATGGGCTTTCATCTTGACAGCCCAAACTTCATAATTTTCACCATTAAAGGTTGGAGGTGGAAGAGATGATGTTGTGTTGGAGACCATCTTATGACACTTACAGGCCCTCAAGAATCAATAAGCTCTGATACAATGTTGATAATTTTAGGATAAAAAAAAGTAAGCTAAACAAACCAGAGATGATGTTCTCTTTATTTTCATATGTAAATTGCATATGATTGAGTACACATTTATAAGCAACGGTTTGACACACTAACTGATTTTTGACTTGGTACACACCAATAACAATAAATAGTTGAGTAACTACTCACTACCTTGACTCTAAACATGACACATGTCCCACTCTCTAGCTAATATAACTAACCACATATTAACTCAATAACTTCAACATTGTGGGCATATTTTTGAGAGCTCACTGCTTACATGACACACATTGTCACACATAACATCAATACTCATGCATATGAATTTGAATCATATTCTAACACTCATATTTAGATTTTGTTGAAAGCAACAATATCGCATCTTTGAACATACTCATTGATAGGCTCAGCAGTGAGTGCTATTAAATAAGACTCCACTCCACATGTACTTTAAGCCATGAACTCTTCCATTATATTTTTTACGGTGAGAGTTTTGAACATGCTATTGGCATATGCTTTACTTTTCACATTAAATCTCAACTATTGTTTCGTTGAATTAAGTGCGAAGATGTTTCTCTTTCTTTCAAGGTTTACCGTCCCAATAGTACTTGAATGACTCTCTCTGTCGATCATCAAATTTAATAAATCTCACAATCTTTTGAGAATGATTCTAAATCGAATATTAAGTTATCATTATAACTCAGATAGATCTGCTACACTTCTAAAAACATGCCACACTTCTAAAAATAGATAGATCTGCTACATAAGGAAAGGATAGTTCCAAGGTGAAATGATCAATAGTACAATGCTTAGTGGTTCTGAAGTTATGTACATTCTTATATTATTGAAAAATGGACTATACAACTGAAAAATCTTTGTACAACACAGTAGTGGTATTAGACTACTTTTTTCTGGTTTCGACCAATGTTCCAGCTCCTTAAGCGCCAAGCTACATGCATTTCTTGACATGGAAATCTGCGTTGTGAAGCATGAGAGTTGAACACAAGTAAAGAATCAAGAAATTAGCAAAATACAGAGCAAATAAGTTGACATGCATACCAAATCTTTTTCTAAATAAATTTTGACATTCAAAACGAAAACTTGTCATCATAAATTATGAGCTAATGTATTGAGAACGGGGAGGAAAACCCTCCCAAAAGGTTGATTAAGTTTTCTAATATTGGTATTTTTTTGTCAAATCAGAACCGATGATAAAAATCCCTACAACCTATTATAGATAAATAAATCTCAACTTTGTCATGAAACTCAAATTTAGAATGATTGGACAAAGCAATAGAACTTATCATATTAGGGACTTGGCACCATAATTAGCTTGACTATAAGAGGTTTTGTAATAGTACCCACTAAATTTTATTCCATCTTGTCACTTAAAACTCAGGCAAGCCATGCTTTGAATTACTTGAGACAGTTCCACATTTGGGACCTCCATGAACTCAAAAACCTTGAAGAGAGACTCAATCACATATAACATAAACTCCTTATCCGTCGATAACCAAAGGATCACATTAATAATCTCAACCTTGTAAATAAAACAAGTTCGCCATACTTGGAAGTAGTGAATTCACAATCTACTATAACTCATGATCCCTTTTGAGCATACAAATACAAAGAATTGCATTTATTTAATCAAGTAAATTCAAAACCCAACTTCACAAACCTAGTAAAGAAATAACATCAAAAAGTTTCTCCACTTCAACGTCGGAAGTAAGAAATAAAAAAAATAAAAACAAGGCCTAGCTAATTAACTCAGGGCTAATACGATATACAAAATAGGAAAAAAACCCACATAAAATTAAAGGGTAGAGCATGTAAACGTAATCATGTTAGTGACTACCCGACAATGACTTTTGGGTGATAAAATAACAAGAGGTTACCTAGAAGATCAGCTCATATTGGACTTTTTTGAAAGCAACAATTCATTATTGAGCATACTCATTGATACTTTTATTCATCTCATGTCCTTCAAGGCTTAAGTACCAAAGAAGTTTCACCTTCTTTTCCAAATCAAGGAAACTATGAAAATCTATTCTTAAAGGTTGATCTCATTACACATACTTATGATGACGCTGAAGATAGTTTAAACACCTAGCACAGTCTATGGTAGGACTAAGCTGATAAGGAATAGAGACTTCATGATAACAACTAACCATGTTGCAAGCGAACTTTATTACGAATAATATTAGAGTTAAGTTTATCTTGATTTTGATAATTGTGTGTAGCAAGCTTGTCAATTATTATATATATATAAATCATGCTATATGTGATCACCATATGGTTACTACATTATTTATAATAGAGATATCAAAATTAACCCAAACCATTTTAATTCCAATTGTCTCGTCTCTTATAAAAAGAAAAAATAAAAATAAAAAATAGAAAAATAGAAAAAACTCGCTTATTGGTCTATATAAGTTGCGAATACAAATTTTGTGACTGTCGCCCATTTACAATAATCATAAACCAATTTAGACCTAAAAAAAACTTGAACGAACTGTTTTTTGATCTAAACAATGAAATTGATGATTTGATTTGTCAATGTAGGGTTTGGTAAATTCGACCAATCCGAACTTATTTCCACTATAAAATGGACGAATGTACTGCAATGGTGCAAGAGGAGATACAAGAAGAGGTATTTGTTGAAATTTATTGTGTTTTTTTTTCTTGTTTTTCATGTTTTCAGTCGAAGTTGCACGAGCGCGATTGTTTCGGCCTCGCAGGACCGAGACTTATAGATAAGTCTCGGTCAAAAGCCACCGAGACTTATGCGTAAGTCACGGTCATGCTATGACCGAAACTAATAGTATAGTCTCGGTTTAAAACGACCGAGACTATTTTGTACATCTCGGTTTCCATTGAACGAGAATTGGTTTAGAATCGCGGACATGTACTACCAAAAATTTGGTTTTTTGGGTTTTTTTGGTAAATTTGCTGTGCATTTTGGTTGAGTCGTAATGTTACAATGTATGTATTGCAGGTAATGTCGGTTTCAACTTTATTTCCAGACTACAATGATGCGTTTACTCCTTGTAGGACATTCACATCTAGAGAATCGGCTATTTCATGGCTTCAAATGATTGGTCGTGAGAACAGGTTTGTGTTAGTAACGAATCACTCTGATGCCTGAGGGATTAAGCGCAGGGGAATGATCAAACTTGCGTGTGAGAGGTCCGGTACGTATAGGGGAATGTCAAAAAGAGTAGGGAAGGGTAAAGCGACAAAAATTACTTTGAAACCAAGAACTGAAGAAGAAGAGGAAACGGGGATGACTCAAACTGGTACAAAGAAATGTGGATGCCCTTTTTCTTATTAACATCAAGGAAAATGTTGATTCTTTGTGGTATGTCACTGTCATATGTGGGAGGCACAATCACGACCCCGCCAAAAACTTGGACGACCACTCATTTGCAGGAAGATTGGATAAGGGTGAGCAGGTGGTTGTGGTGCAGATGACTAAGGGTAATGTGAAGCCAAGAGATATCCTCAATACGTTGAAGCAAAGAGATGTTAAAAACGTATCGACAATGCGGACAATATATAATACACGACAAAAATTTCGAATTGAGGATGCGGGTGGGAGGACTCAAATGCAACAACTATTGCACATATTGGAGAAGAATAAGTGGATGTCGTGACATAAGAAGCATCCCGATACGAATGTCGTCACTGATTTATTTTGGTCACATCCTGATTCAATCAAGTTGCTAAGGTGTTTCTCATCGGTAATTTTGATGGATTGCACTTACAAAACAAATAGGTTTCGAATGCCGTTATTAAAGATTGTTGACATCACTTCTACGCATTTGACGTTCTCCGTTGGGTTTGCTTTCATATCATCGGAGACTCATGCTAATTATGTTTGAGCACTTGAGAACTTGAGATCCATATTGGATGGGTGACCTAAACCTGACGTGTTTGTTACGGATCGGGAGTTAGGCCTTATTAGTGCCATCGAAGAAGTATTTACATCATCGTCTCACCTTCTTTGCTCTTGGCACATCAACAAAGTAGTATTGGCCAAAACTAAGAAGATGTTTGGGGATAACGAATTATTCGCTCGTTTCATAGATAGGTGGACGAGTGTGTTGTATGCTAAGTCGGATGCCTTATTAGAACTTAGGATGAATGACTTACGTTGTGAGTTCGGTCATGTGAAGGGTCTTACTGATTACTTGGATAACACATGGGTGAACATCTACAAGGAGAAATTTGTACCGGCATGGACAAATAGAATTATGCACTTTGGGGAAACAACAGCACAGAGGGTTGAGTATGTGCATTCCACTTTGATGCTACATATTCGCAACAGTCAAGCAAATTTTGAGACTTTGTGGAGAGTGGTTGTGACGGCCCCAATTTCCCATAAAATCGGGCCCCGCCCGGCCTAAGCCCACGTGCCCGAGCCAGTCTCGCAAGGTCAACGCAGGCCTAGTCAGCCTTCCAATCCATTATTACAAGTAATTTCAAAATTTTAAGTTGAGTTATTACTATTTTTCAAGATTTAAATATTTAGCGGAAGCAACTAATACATTAAATAACTCAACAAAAAGATCAGGGAGTTAGGCAACCTAATTGTGGAACCCAGTAAATATCATCAGAGGAGAGTAAATACAAAATATACAAAAATTCACCTAGCTATGGAGCTTTCCCTCTGCTACTCGTCTGCGGCTCTGCACCCAGTCAAACATAAGAATGACGAGCCCAGGTAAGTAAATCCAGTATGACATATACACAACATTTCACAATATCCAAAGCAGTCGAATTCATGCAAATATAACGAAAGGAATAAAGAACGCATGAATATAAAAGACTAAACAATCCATCAATGAGTGAGGCAAAATAACAAGGAGTCCCGACCAAAAGGTCGTTGAGTCGCGCAAACTCCCAGCAAACTCGGGTTTAGGACGAGCCCCATGCCTCCCAGCCCTAACCCTTGCGACTATGAGATATCTACGGCCCGGATAAGTGCCCCCAACGTACACTCAATTGGGAGATATCGACGACGTCCGGATACGAGCTCATATCGCAGATAAACAGTAACCGTGACTCACTTGCTATTGGACCCACTCGATCAATAACAATTTCAACGATAGCTATCATCAAAAGCAATGAACAACAATAAAGCTATCACATAACAGTAACAACAACAGCCAATGGAGAGAAATGAAATATTGTATAAATCCCTAACTGGTTTACTTACCTCGAAATTCGTAAATCGAAATCAAGACGTCCCGCTCAAGTCTCGATTTGCGCACCGACACCCGACTCATAAGTCCTTGATGTCCATTTCGACATTTTATGCCTATTTTTCTTCAAATCATTCAAATCATACTGAAATTAGGTGAAATAAACCCCTCCATCGCTTCGTCGCGATTTCGTCGAAATCGCGCATCCGACCCGTCGACAACGCGCCACCGCGCCGTTCACCGCGTTTCGGCCCACGCTGCCGGCGGCTAACCGCCGCTTCCGACGTGCGCCGCTTCGCCGCCCAGTTCGTCGCTGCCGATCCGACCATTGTCGCGCGGAGTCGCTGTCGTGCCGGCGTGGCATGCCATCGCTGAAGCGCCGCGCCGCGCCATTGCTCACTTCACTCCGTTCCGTCCGTCAGCGCTGCTAATCGGTTGCGTCATCGCTTGCACCGCTCCATCGCTGGTCGGCCGCCGCGATCTCGCCGCCGTCTTTGGAGAGTCGCCGGATTCGCTATGCCACCGTCCAGTGAGCGCTATCCGCGGCCGCCTCACGCGCCGCGTTGCTCGCGCACAGCCATCCGCGAGCTTCGACTCCACCGCGCTCGTAACGGCTCGCTGGCCGAACTTAGCGCCGCCGTCGTGGCGAGCCGGGAGCCGCCGTCCGATCGTCCCTTTCCCCCATCACTTCCTCTCTCTCTCCTCACGATCTCTCTCTCCTTCTGATCTTATCCTTTTCTTTCTCTTATATATATATAACATTTTCTTTTTATTTCCCGTGTCCTCGAAAATCGAGTAGTGCGCATCTCGATGCACCAACCCACCTCCTTTCCAAAAATCTTGATACTCGCGCTACACGTATCACGAGGCGTATCCAATGTCCACCTTAAAACTACATAAATCCACTATAGACACATTTCGGTCCCACATCCGCACGCGACTCGTGGCGCGTCCCCGTTCGTGTTTCAATTCTTAGCATTCCCCGAATATACTTTTCTCAACAATTAACATTAAAATCTCAAATTGGATATTACACAGTACCTCGGAGTCTCGACCCGATATTCGGACATACGCATTTCGACGAGTGGATCCCACAAACGACCCCGACCTGACACGTGGCACAAGTCAAATTTTCGGGTCGTTACAGTGGTTGATGGTTTTCTTAGGATCCAACATAACAACATCAAGGCATAATCTGAGCTCAGTATGAATGTGGTGCAACATGAATATTTTGATGAGTTTTATCGTCGATTGCTTGGTTATGTCTCTCAAATGGCGCTTAAGTTAATTAGAGATGAATTGGAACGTGGAGAGGATGTTGGACACGACTCTACTCGTTGTGGTCGTGAGATATGTACCACGCATGGTCTTCCTTGTGCCCACGAGCTAAACTTTCATAAATTTTTTGGTTCACCCATCCCTCTCGAGGACATTCATGTGTACTGGCGAAAGTCGAGTATGATACCAGAGAATCATGTTGATCGGTCTGGATACAATGTGAACGATGAGATTGAAATAGTGTTGCAAAAGTTTCATGCTTGCACTGATGAGGACGATCGCATCAGGATTATTCAACAGCTTAGGGAGATTAGTGGACCTTCATCTACACCGGGAATGGTGCCACTTACAAAAATAAAGACAAAGGGAATGACATCGGGGTCTTCAATTGGAAGTTTGTTGAATAGAGAAAAGAAGATAGGGTCAAAGAGGAAACACGGTGAAGACGATACTTCGATGACAAGATTGCCTAGCGGATTTGAATACGTACTATCGACAATAGAGGCTTCAAGTTCGAGAAAAAAGAAAATGAAAGTGGGGCCTAAAATACGTCGTACATGTCGATAGACCAGTGCAGCTAAGATTGGTTATTCTCATTGCATAGAACCGGATTGGTTGCCATATTTTGAGAGCACTATTGATGTGCTAGGCGATGGTAATTGTGGATATCGGTGTGTTGCCTCCGGGCTAGGACTTCCCGATGTCGATGGTTGGAAGATAGTACGTAGAATGATGTTTGATGAGATAATAGGGTATGAAAACCTTTGACGGGAAGTGCTTGGAACGAGTTACGAGAAGATCAAGACTGTTGTGCATTGTCCAGATAATCATGTTGGTGCCTCTTTTGACGAATGGTTGACACTTCCAGACATGGGATTGTTAATATCAACGGCCTTTAATGTCATTCTAGTAAACCTCTCGCATGGTAGTTGCTCGACATTCCTTCCTCTACGTAGTGTTCCACCGTCATCGTTACATAGTCGACTTATCATTGTCATGATTAATGAAAGGAATATCCATTGGGTTAGGGTAAGTTTGTACAATTTTAGTGAATTGTTTTTTTCACCTTCTGATCATATGATAATAGATTTTTTGTTCTACTCTGAATTTGATAGGTGAAGTTGATTGTGAATGCACCGCTGCCATCATTATATCCATCGTGGGAAAGGTATGTTGAGGAGTGCGCATGTGAGGGCCTAGGCCACACGGTGCACCTAGGTCCTCAAGGTAGATGTATATGCACCCTAGCCCAACTGGTTATTACACGATTCAAGAATCAATGCCTTAAGCCTCCAGGGGTTGGTTCGAATCGTGGGGGGCGAAAGACTGTGCCCATATATGTGCACAGTGGTGGCATATATGGGGGGGACACAGAAGATGTATATGTCTCTGCTCCGGGAGGGTGCATATACATCTACCTTGAGGACCTAGGTGCACAATGAGGCCCTCACAAAAAAAACCAACGCCCTGGGGGCTTAAGTTCGTTGATTTAACGAAACGAGTACCAACTGAGCTACAATGGCCCAATGGTACACGGTTCGCTAGAAGTCGAGTACTTAACCCCTAAGTCTCGGTTTCGAACCGTGGGGGTCGAAAGACTGTGCCCATATATGTGCACAGTGGTGGCATATATTTTGTGAGGGCCTAGGTGCACCGTGTGGCCTAGGCCCTCACAGCGCAAAAGGTTGGCGAGATTGATTCGTAATTCGAGATATCGTGCCAGTTGTAATTTCTAAAGAAGGCACGCTTTCCGTGGTAGATTTAGATTCTCCGTAGTATAAAACATGTATCGAAGGTAATTGTTGTAAATGTTTTTAACTGTAAACAATGTAAAGTGGTTTTATTGATATGTTATGGTTTCTCATTGTGCAAAATTTACCTCTCGGCAAAGCCCGGCCGTCACCCACGCATAAGTTTCGGCATTTACCAATCGAAAACTAACGTAACTTCTCGGTACGACAATACCGAGAGAGGTGTTTCGCTATGTAATCTGTTAATTTACAGCAACGACTCGTTGACCCGTACACGACCCGACTGGACCATTCTCGGTTCCTAGAAACCGAGACTAAACGACCATTCTCGGTACCTCGAAACCGAAACTAAACGTTGAGGTTATAAATGTTTTTAACTGAAAACATTGTTAAGTGGTTTTATTGTTATGTTATGGTTTCTAATAGTGCAAAAATAACCTCTCGGCAAGTTTCACAATCAAATATTAAATGAAAAAACATCAAGTTTCATAATCCAACAAATTAAACAACATTCCACAAGTTCCTCAATCCAAGAAAAACATCAAGTTTCTTTCATCTGACAAGTACTATCAACAATCGAAACAGTCAAATATTAAGTTTAATAATCCATAACTTCCTCAATCCAAGAAAAACATCAAGTTTCATAATCCACAACTTCCTCAATCCAACAATCTTATGAAGTCTCATAATCCCCTAGTCATTGCTTTGGCTTCTTCAAATTCTTTCTTTGGTACTCCTTGCCATGCATTCCCTTTGGGGGGCGAGCATCGACCGTTGCGCGTGGAGCATTAGCAGGGGTGGAATGCGTAGAAATGTTATCGTGCTGGGACTGCCTAGGGCCTGCTTAGGTAGAGGCGGATGTGTCGGTTGTGCCGGTTGCAGTGGTGGGAGTGGGAGTAGTAGTGGTGGTGGTGGGACCGAAACTCCTCCCCGATAGGAAATTGACGATGTCACTCGCCATTTTCCTCGCAGACTCTAACGTACACAACTCCAGCGGGGAGTCCATCCATCTTAATGCAGCGTCCAACGCACGCCTATTACGCTAATGAAAAGAAACATAAATCCATTAATGTAATACATATCGGGTTTTCAAGAATTGGCATATACTTCTACATAATACTTATAACACATTCAATACCTTCAATAGCTCATTGTCGGCGATGGTTGTGGCGACCATGCCTTCATCTTCATAGCTCGGGTTGGTGATCACTGGGTGAGACACTTTGAGGAACCAAGGTAGGTAGTCCGGTGTAGCCAAAAACTCGAACTCTGCCTTGTCACCACGAACTTCGAGGGTCAACAGATGGTTGCGCCAATGTTCCCAATTGTCTTGTTGGAACTCATACTTGACCGAGTATTTTAGTGCAGATGAGTCTCGATGTGCTTCCAATGGGCGGTACGGAGGATCTGCTATAGATTGCACGTGGCCAAACTGTCTCAGGAATCCTCTCCGGATGGTAAGGCTCCACCACATCCATGTACTTCAATGTGCCACTGTAGAAGGCCATCACGTGCACAACTCCATTATCCCTGTAATTAACATATGGGTCCCAACTGACCTAATCAAACATAGACAACCATTATTAGTAACCATACACTAGATGCAACATTTACCAACAAGATTGGCTAAATATCTTACCTCACTTGGGCGCAACCTGTCCAACGTTCTCCTAATGGACCCAACCTTGTCAATATTCATCACGGTCTCGTGCTTTTGAATCCATCTGTAGACACGAGGTTGCACGTAGTCCATGTATTTTGCATCGGGTGTGGCGAGCCCAAGTTTGAAATGGTCGTACACCCATCCCTGCAAATACATACAACGTTAGTTAGTGGGAAAATGCAAAAATTAATACTAATTATTCATAAAACAATGTAAGTCGATTTAATAATAAACCTCAAGTAATGTGAGGTAGCCGGCAATCTGAGAAACTTGTACTCTGGTGGCAGACCCCAAGTGTCGGTACAAGTAGGCTAATGCAGCTGCACCCCATGCATATTTTCCCACGTCGTCCAAATCTTCTAGAAGCTTCAACAACGCAATAGATACCCGAGATCCACTCTTATCCGCAAAAAGGGTGCAAGAAAGTAGGTACAACAAGTACGCTCGGGTTGTGCATTCTACAGGAGGATAAGTTGTGTTCCTCGAACCAGCTTTGGGGCACCATCGACTCTTCAACCAACATTTTCGCAATGTGAGTCCATTGCTGATGTTCACTTCCTCCTCGGCATCTTCAATGCTAACCCCATGTAGTTTGGACACCAGCTTAATCGCATCCGAGCGAGATTCCTCGGTGTACCTCGCAAAGTTCTCAACTGCCACCATTTTGCCCGTCACAGGAATCTTCAGGAGAATGCTCACATCCTCCAAAGAGATCGACATTTCACCGAATGGTAAGTGAAATGTGTTCGTCTCCGGCTGCCACCGCTCCACAAAGGCATATATAACCTCCTTGTTAGCCTTGCGTATGAGCAGCCTATCGTATTCAACCCAGAGCGCTGAATAATCCTCTGAAGGCCCTCGGTGTCAGGGTGGCACGACTGTAAGTCCCATTCTTGGATCTGAGCTCCGTGATTGATACATTTGAGTATCGGACGCTCCTGAAACAACAAAAAACATCTCATCAGCTTAGTGAAAACCCTAAGTTTTTAAGTACTCCATTCAATGAAACTTTATATACCTCATCGCTTCATATCGCTAATGCGACATGATCTTTAAAGCTCTTCAACAAAGATCTGTCTAAAGGACCACCGGGGAAAGGAGCACACTTTTCCAAATGCCCTTGTTACTCTCTTTCATTATGGCCACCTCCACCACTAGTACTCCCACTCACATTACGATCAGTACTTGTGGTGTTCGTCGGTGCTGATGAGTCACTACTACAAGACTCTGATGCATGAGCCTCATCTTCGCCTCGGGCAACTACAAGATCTTTTCGTCGCCACGTGTCAATGTTGGAACCCTCATCGTGCAATTGTAAATTATTTGCACGATTTCCAGCAATTTTACCATTTCCCTTCACATCTACCTTCTCCTTCTTTTTCTCTTTTCGATAAGATGCAGTCGGGGGTCTCCGGTCGCCTCGCCTACGTTTACCCCTCGACACCTCAACACTAACCTCCTCCCTAGTCACCGGGGTTTTCGAACGAGCCATACCTGATAAGACTACAACATGTAAGCGCCTGGACCAGAAATAGAAGTACAATTCAAAAAAAAGAACAAAATCTTTCATTTTTATAGTCTCGGACAAGCGATTTTGAGAAAACAATTAGAATATCGCCGAGCATAAAAAAATTACATGGTCATTGAAACCCAAATGCAAACCACAAGTTAACATTTTTTTTTTAGGCAAGTATTGATAGTGATGTCAAAATCGGTGGTTTGGACCATCCTAATGGGTAATAAGTCCAAAGAACAACTCTCTAGAGGTTGATTAAGATTTTTTTTCTTAATGTGATATAGATTTCACTATCATACAATTACCCTATAGAATGGACCCATCATATCTGAAAGCGCTCAATTATGAATAAAAAGAAAAAATATATCACGTAATCAAAGAACATGGAAGACCAAATATCCAATTTGGTAAATTGAAGGAACAATGAAGAAAGCAAAAATTCCATCAGTAACCTCGGAAACACAAAGCATGAAAGGCCCCCAAAATAATTCCATCAAAAATGAAAACACCCTAAAATTGTCCCAAAAGGAAATACATTGATGGACGTAATTATAGTAATCCCATTGTTTACACGGTTGCTAGACATTGTGTCGGTCTTTGTGAGACTAATTAAATAGATGTTTGAGGCGATGTAATTATTTTAGATTGGTTGAGGTTCTACGACACGAAGAGAGCAACATCAAAGAGGTTTTTGTAGGATAAGCTTTTGAAAATTTCATCAAACAGTTGGTGAACATATACCTAATGTCAAGATTTTCACTTAAGCAATCCATCCCAACAAAGAAAAGTAACAGAAGCTACCTATTACCTACATACACAAAGTCCTATTCTTTGAAGAAGATGTTTCAGCATAGCTTTTAAATAATAGAATAGCTTGCAAATAATATAATACATAATTTGAAGGTTGTATTCAATTGGATGATTTGAAAGGATTATAAAAGAGTTTGGAGGATTTTGAAATCGATGTGTATTCAATTTGAATTTCAAAAGATTTTAATGGACTTTTAAAAAGTCAAGGGGTATTCAATTAAGATTTTGATGGATTTTAATAGATTTGTAAAAAATATAGGTGTATTCAATTTTTAAAGACATTAGGATTTTAATGAATTTCATTTGGTGATGATGATAATTGTACTTATACAATGTGTACAAGTTATACATACACCACAAGTCATACAACATATCACAAGCAACATAGACAATACATGGAAGAGTTAGTGTACATTGGAGAAGATTACAAGTTACATGAAGTGTGAGAGTCATAGGTGATGTTACAATTCAATGTGAGAACCATGCTTCACAATGTGGTCACATACATGCACGAGTGTCCATCCATTTCATAACACTACCCCTTGGATGACACTTGTAGAAAGAATGTGTCTCGTTAAACTTCTACTAGAAAAAATCATGTAGGAAAAAATCTAATATAGGAAAAAGAGTATAATATTTGTAACGACCCGTAAAGTATACGTGACACGTGTCATGTGGTCCACATGGTTTTAGGCCGGGCGGGGCCCAGTGTCGTGGGGAACCGGGGTCGTCACAATATTGCTTTGTAGTATAATATTTGTTGATTGCCTCATTAAAAACCTTGCTAAGAAAACCCAGTATGACAAAATCATAGCTAAGGAAAAGAGTGCAACACATTGATACATTTAGAGATAATATAAATGTCTCATTAAAACCTCTACTAGAAAAACCCCGTGGAAAAATCTAGTATAGGAGAAAGAGCACATTAATTGCTCTCATAATTTATTTATTTTTTTATATGAAGTATAATAATGTTATGATTGCTTCATTAAAAACCTTGCTAGAAAAACCCAGTGGGATAAAACCATAGCGAAAGGATAAGAGTGCAATACACTAATCAATCTAGATACAGAGTTTTAATATTGTTAGAATTGCCTCATTAAAAACATTTGTAACGAAAACCCAGTGGGATAAAACCATAGCAAAGGGAAAAAAAGTGCAATACACTAACCAATAACTCATTTTGATTCTCTCCCTCATGTTCACATGGGTGAGACATCTTGTGCATTTTGTTGCACATGGTCATCGTTTTCTATATGAACCATTTAATGTTGAAGCATATGATTGCCACTCTTTTGTATATAGTACTTGCATCAAGTAATTGATTCATAACTTGTTGCTACTGAATGATCCTTTGAACTTCGAGTTCATATTAATTTATACATGAATCATAATACAACAAATTTAATGCAATTTGATGTGTTTCAAGCAATTTCACGTCATTCCTTTTGAATTGGCTTATATCTCCTCATAATGGTGGGAAAACTACTTCATCAAAGTGACAATTAGCAAAACTTGCTATAAATAAATTCCCTATTAGGGATCCAATGCATCTTATAATATGATTAATGGAGAGTTAAATCAATATAAGTCTCATATTGATTTGCCTTGAGATAATCTCCAGCTGATAAAAAAATTCAGTTCGATAAAGGATGTCCGTGCGAATTTACGATATTTTCGCATTATTGATGATTATGGATAATTAAATAGATCTTTCGACATTATGAATGTCATTTGATTTATGACGACATTCGTTTTAATGTACCTTATATATTCTAGAAGTTAAAGCCTGGAATATTATACTCAGATTAAATCATATTCATATAGATAAATTTTATATTATTCTGAGTAGACTTCTTCTGAACAAGACATTAACAATAAAATTGTTGTACCCGATATTGCCTGAACATTAGCCTCCGCTAAGTTCGAATTCGAGAAATATTCACTTTTATATTATAATGTACATGCATGTAGCACGATACACAAGACATAAACTCATCGCTCATATTTAGGTCACGATTTAAACACATCTCGGTGTGCTTGTTTTATCGAGTCATTTTCAATGATAAAATTCTTAATGTTTTGCCTTTGATTTTGAAGGCATTGTAAATGTCACAAAAATATTCGAGTATATATATGACAATATTTAAGCAAAATAGTCTTTCATATGACCAAAAATGTCACAATTATGAGCGCTCATTGTCAATAATTATTTGTCATTTGTAGTGGTGCACCACTTTTATTCCAATTTTTGGTGGAATTGTCAATACGACCTTTACCTGATATTTTCACTTTTTCCACGTCCATAAATTTATTATTGCGATCATGATCATTATATGCAACATATGCTTCTTAATTTGAAGCTGAATTAATTGGACGGGAGCGATATTATATTTATAATATCTCCTTATTTTACTCAGCTACCATGAGACAAGAAATCAATCTTTAATATTTATTGGATTGACGTGCGCACTCGATATTTGTTGCAGCAATAAATCGAGGCGGGCCACGTGACCTTATTTTTATTGTCTCATCAGTCGTATTTGCACGTAGCCTCAACATAAAGGTAATTAAAATTGCAGAATTATAATTAATATTTGACTGATTAAATTTAGTAGCTTGAGACTCAACTGCTCATTTTGAGCTTTTAGAGCAGTACTTTTTTTGGTATTTATATATTTATAACTTCATATGGTGAAAAGATATATAAAGTGAAATATTCACTTTTCAAATCTCTAAAGAGATATTGGCAAATGATTTAAATTTTGTATAACACAATATAGTCTTGCATAGATGTTTTATTCAAAAATTATAGTATCCAATTGTCATTACAAGTAATTCTTGTCGGTAATATAATAAGGCAACTGTGACGGCCCCTCTCCTAATATAGGGCACCGCCCGGCCTAATTCCGTAATTAAGCCCTAATCATATCCACGCAGGACTTAACTACGTATTAGTCAGCCTTTTCTAATTAAACCTTTTATTAAATGAATTTATTAGCGGAAGTCTTATTGATTATGCGAAAGCCATTTATAATATCCTAAGTGTGGAAAACCAGGAAATGTCATCGCATAAATATATATAGTCTTCAAAATGCATTGAAACGATAAAATGGTCTAAGTCAAGTCGGGGAACTAACGTTCAACCCAATATACAACCCCAAAAAGTATCTGAAATACATATATAAACTATACAATCAAAATATCAAAAGAAGACCTACAATCGATGTAGTGACGCGCGCATGGCTCGGGGATAATCGCCGATCTTCTCTTTGCCCGGCTTTAGTAGACGGCTCTGCCCACCGTCATAAAAAGGACGGTGAGTACAAGAATAAAACAGTAATCCCCGATGACAAGTTTAATTTGCATTTCTAAATATTCAAATGGTATTTAAAAGCATATAAATTGGAAAACTGAAAAATAAACCATATGCGAGTAAATACCAGAGTTAAACAAGTGATACTGACACTAGGCTAAGTAGTAGTGATTTAGGTCCGATCGGCAATGAAACGTGTCACCCCGACCCAATAATCATATAGCACAAGGGACTCTAACCCAAGTGTTACCAGGGACTCTAACCCCGGTCAATAATCATATAAGACAAGGGACTCTAACCCAAGTGTTACCAGGGACTCTAACCCCGGTGTGTAGACAACCTCAGGGACTCTAACCCCGAGTGTCATACAATGTCAAGTAGCATGTGTCGACATCCCCAGGGACTCTAACCCCGTGATTCGCGCACACCTCGATCGAGTACAGGACCTAAATGCAAAAACTACTTTTTAAATTTCAAGAAATATCAAGTATGGATTGTCAAGGCATAGGCACATCTACACATCTAAACAAATAAGGAATACACGTCTTCTTCAACATTTATAAGATATTCACTAACCTAATAGCATGCTATTTATCATTCAATTCACATTTAAAACAACAAGAATAGACATAGCATGGAATGGAATCAATGAATTAAATCAAATGAATGGATATCATGCAAACTAGACTCATCAAATGAGCATAGACACAAAGAACACATGATATAAGAGTACAAAGGCAAATAGTCAAAAGGACTATGCAAGGATAATAATTAATAGGAATGAAATGCCAAGTAAAGTTGTCATTGGGTATACTCACAACAACAAAGTAAAGTCCTAGCTTTACTGGCCTCCCGTAACTCCAAATCTTGTCTTCGCTCTCCCGTACCCTTTTCCTAGGTTCCTGAGTTTGGTGTCTCATTAGTTCAAGTATAGTGGGTTTATTGTGTATTCAAATTGGTTCAATAAACTTTATTTTATCTAAATATAATTTTCCCAATTTTTCCAGAATTTTTCCAAATTTTCTTTCATTTTTCTCCCATTTTTCTCTTCTTTCTTCGTTTTTTTATTTATTTATTTACTGTTTGGGTCGGGTCGACCAGACAGGTCGGACCCGACCCGGCCTGGACTGAACGAGGTCCGAGGCTTGACCCATGGGCCGAGCTCTGGCCCGTTCGGGCCCGGCCCGTAGGGGTGCACACGCACGCGATGCGCGCGTGTGCACCTCCTTCCTCCCGACAAGAACCATTCGATCGGGAGGAAGGAAGAAAACTTTTTTTTTCTTTCTCTCCTCCGATTATGGGTTGGGGTGGCTCTCCACCCCAACCCCGGTGAGCCGATGGCGGGGAGGCACCCACGCCATCACCACCGCGCCATGTCATGGGGTTCGGTCGGGGAGGCGAACCCTCATTCTTCGGCTACCCAAAACAACCACAACGATAACGACTCACCTTGCTCTCCTTCCCGGCGCATCACTTCTCCTCCTCCTCCTCTCATTTTCTTCTTCTTCCTCTCTCGGTTTTCTTCCTCTTCTTTGGTCCGATCGATCGTGTGTTTGCATGTGTGTGTTGTATGTGATGTAGGTGGGTAGGTGGGTGTGTACACGTGGTGGGGCATTAGACAAGTCTTTGTATTTTTTGGACAAGTGTGTTGTGGTGTGTGTACAAGTGACACCTAACCGTGACACCACTAAGACACTTGTCGGTGTTTTCGGGCGTTTCGACGCCCGGTTTCGCGTCCGAATCGTGATATCCGCGTACCGTCGCGTCGTTAGTCACTCAATATCTATTCCATATTGACAATTTTTTATTCAATTTGTGTGTTTTCGTTTCTCCGACCTAATATTCGATCCCGTCAACTACCCGGTACCCGCGTCGACACGCATATCGAGGCGTGTCCCCGCTCTCGTCTCGACACATACAACTGTACCAAAACAACTTAGTAAGTCTACACAATACATAAAACTAGGCATACATCAATACAAAAAAATCATATACCTCGGTCACGTGCCTCGGTCGGTGTACGTATCGACGTTGTAGATCACACGTCGAAGGTCGGTGATCCCGATTAAGGAATTAAAACGGGGTTAGAGATTTGGGCCGTGACAAATATTCCCAACAAAATGAGAATTTCGTCCTCAAAATTAAGTTTAAGTTACGATTCTGAATGGGTTGTTCCTCGTAAGATATGTCCTCGCTCAGGTCGATCTGATTCAAGTCAACTGTCAGTCGCACGCCTGTCTTCGACTCGGCTAGTCGAAGCATCGAAATGTGGAACAACTTTGGATGGACCCACGACATCTGTGGAGGCAATTCAAGCTCGTATGTCACTTTCCCGACCCGTTTCTTAATCATGAAAGGCCGATGTACCTCGGTGCAAACTTGCCTTTCACCCCAAATCTCTCGAAGACACTTCCGAGGAAAACATTTAAATAGACAAAGGCTCCCTCGGAATACGCGAGATCAACTGCGATACTTATCTGCATATTTCTTCTCGTCTCTCATGTGCTCCTCTCGAGTCTTTGACGGATCGGTTTGACCTTTTCGTGTGTGGTCAACAACAATTTCGAGCCCCACTATCTCCCGGTCCTTCGCTCGGCCCAACACAATGGCGAGCGACACGGTCGCCATACAAAGCCTCAAATGGCGCCATCTCAATGCTAGCTTTGACACAACTGTTGTTGTTATAAGCGAACTCACACAACGGTAGGTACTCGCCCAAGATCCGCCAAACTCCAACACACATGCCCGCAACATGTCCTCGAGGACCTAAATCAATCTCTCGATCTGCCGTCGGTCCCGAGGGTGGAAAAATCTTGAATCAGTATGCGCGTACTGCGTCTTTCTTGCATACTCCGCCACATCCTGAACGTATACGTAGCATCTCGATCTGACGTGATCGTTAATGGTACCCCGTGCAGCCTGATGATCTCTCTCTCGAACAGTACGCTCAGCTGATCGAACGTGTAATGCGATGCCACGGCAGGAAATGAGCAGACTTTGTCAGTCTGTCAACTATAACCAAGATTAAAATAATGACTCCTCGCGGTCCTCAGCAATCCTCTGACAAAATCCATAGAGATATCTTCCCACTTCCATCGAGGAATGGGAAGTGGTTGTAGTAATCCCAGTGCCGCGACGTCACAATCAGGTGTACACTAAGCCTAACAAGTGTCAATCTTAATATGCCTAACATGCGACCAGCAAGAAAAGAAACAGTGGACCCAGAGTCAAACAATGCATATAAGTCTCTACCATAAACGGAAATCGTACCCTCGATGAGACTGCGTGTCGCTCCAGCATCTGGCTGTGCGACCATGTGAACTCTCTCTCTACCCTGTTGTGGGGGATGTGCTGCCGGCTGTGTGCACTCCCTATACATGTGTCCCACCTGACCACATCTCCAGCAAGTGATTTGACGACGCTGCCCTGCTTGTTGCTGCTGTCGCGGTGCGGTGGAACCGGCAATGCATGTCTGGTGGAAGGTGGTAAGGGAGCTCTGCCATATGTCTGTGTGGGTGCAGGGTGAGGTGCGTAGGGCACTGCTGAAATAGGGGCAACCGGTGCCCCTCCCCTCTGTGTACCCCTATCCCATATCCTCTGTCCCTTACCCCTCCGCCTCTGTCGTAATCTGAACCCTGATCGTAACCCTCTGCTTTCTCTCTCTCCTCTCTGCCCAACTCATAAGTCTCTTGGGCGAGTGCTCTTTCATAGATCTCATGCAGAGTGCGGGCCCCGGTGCCAACGATGTGTCTAGCTATATTTGGCTTTAGTCCATCTCCAAAGTAGAAGGCGTCATCTGCGTCATTCTTCACCAAGTCTCCCTCGAATTGCCTCATGTAACCATATCGGTCACGGTACTTCATCACTGTCTCCCCCTCGGCCTGTTTCAAGCTCATAAACTTCTTCTTCAACCTCTGCAACATCGAAGCCGGAAAATACTGCTTGTAGAACTCCACTTTGAAATATGCCCATGATGTGAAACTGCCTCGGCTCATTCTTGTAGTGCGCCACCAAACATCAGCATCCTTATCCAGGGTATAGTATGAAAGAACTGGCTGGAGTTTGTCCTCAATACCCAGTAGTAGATGCAGCTTCTCCTGCGATAGGATCCACTTCTCAATCTTTTCGTAATCCATCTCTCCCGAAAAACACACCGGCCTGAGTCTAATGAACTCTTTCACTAGCTTGGCGTCCCTCGACAAGCCAGTGATCTCAGATGTATCGGGTGTGGGCGTGTCTACTGCTGCTTCTATTGTCGGTACTGCGACGTCCGGTAGTGCTAGTGGACGCGGTGCCGCTGGCTCTGCGGGTGGTACTGGGGCTCGTGCCTCTGCGGTAGTAGTAGTGGCTAGTGCAGTAGGAGTCTCGTGGTCGAAGTCTTTGTAGCACTTGTTGTAGTGACGAGGGCGATCGAAACCAATGCGGTCATCTCAAATGCGACATGTAGGCGATGAACTCGGCGATTTGTCTCTCCTGAGCGGTCATCCGGTCAGACAACTTCTGAAAATCATCAATTGATACGATGGAAAGTTGACTACCGCTAGCTCCAGTGTCTCCTGCATCGCGCGAATCCGCCATCGGTGTCTGCATGTTGACAATTGTACGCGAATCAGCTACTATGAGGCGTATCTTGTATTTCTATACATATAGCAATTAACATGTATATATAAAGAAATCACCCCGGCTCGCCTTCACTCAATTCCCAACAAAATAGTTCCTAGGCAAGGATCATCTGGTTTCCACTTCTAAGGTTTGTGTTTTTCTTATTTATCCCTAAGGTTCTAATACCCTAGTCTCTGATACCAACTGTGACGTTGGTATCACAATGTCTTAAGCCATTAGACTTTCCCCTAGGTTCGCTTGAACCTAAGCCCTGATACCAACTGTGACGGCCCCTCTCCTAATATAGGGCACCGCCCGGCCTAATCCCGTAATTAAGCCCTAATCATATACACGCAGGACTTAACTACGTATTAGTCAGCCTTTTCTAATTAAACCTTTTATTAAATGAATTTATTAGCGGAAGTCTTATTGATTATGCGAAAGCCATTTATAATATCCTAAGTGTGGAAAACCAGGAAATGTCATCGCATAAATATATATAGTCTTCAAAATGCATTGAAACGATAAAATGGTCTAAGTCAAGTCGGGGAACTAACGTTCAACCCAATATACAACCCCAAAAAGTATCTGAAATACATATATAAACTATACAATCAAAATATCAAAAGAAGACCTACAATCGATGTAGTGACGCGCCGCGGGCTCAGGGATAATCGCCGATCTTCTCTTTGCCCGGCCTGCTAGTAGACGGCTCTGCACCCACCGTCATAAAAAGGACGGTGAGTACAAGAATAAAACAGTAATCCCCGATGACAAGTTTAATTTGCATTTCCAAATATTCAAATGGTATTTAAAAGCATATAAATTGGAAAACTGAAAAATAAACCATATGCGAGTAAATACTAGAGTTAAACAAGTGATACGACACTAGGCTAAGTAGTAGTGATTTAGGTCCTGGTCGGCAATGAAACGTGTCACCCCGACCCAATAATCATATAGCACAAGGGACTCTAACCCAAGTGTTACCGGGACTCTAACCCCGGTCAATAATCATATAACACAAGTGGACTCTACCCAAGTGTTACCAGGGACTCTAACCCCGGTGTGTAGACAACCTCAGGGACTCTAACCCCGAGTGTCATACAATGTCAAGTAGCATGTGTCGACATCCCCAGGGAATCTAACCCCGTGATTCGCGCACACCTCGATCGAGTACAGGACCTAAATGCAAAAACTACTTTTTAAATTTCAAGAAATATCAAGTATGGATTGTCGAGGCATAGGCACATCTACACATCTAAACAAATAAGGAATACACGTCTTCTTCAACATTTATAAGATATTCACTAGCCTAATAGCATGCTATTTATCATTCAATTCACATTTAAAACAACAAGAATAGACATAGCATGGAATGGAATCAATGAATTAAATCAAATGAATGGATATCATGCAAACTAGACTCATCAAATGAGCATAGACACAAAGAACACATGATATAAGAGTACAAAGGCAAATAGTCAAAAGGACTATGCAAGGATAATAATTAATAGGAATGAAATGCCAAGTAAAGTTGTCATTGGGTATACTCACAACAACAAAGTAAAGTCCTAGCTTTACTGGCCTCCCGTAACTCCAAATCTTGTCTTCGCTCTCTCGTACCCTTTTCCTAGGTTCCTGAGTTTGGTGTCTCATTAGTTCAAGTATAGTGGGTTTATTGTGTATTCAAATTGGTTCAATAAACTTTATTTTATCTAAATATAATTTTCCCAATTTTTCCCAATTTTTCCAGAATTTTTCCAAATTTTCTTTCATTTTTCTCCCATTTTTCTCTTCTTTCTTCGTTTTTTTATTTATTTATTTATTGTTTGGGTCGGGTCGACCCACGGCCGGATCGGACTGACCGCTGGACGAGCAGTCCGGGCTTGACCCATGGGCCGAGCCTGGCCCGTTCGGGCCGGCCCGGTGGGGGGTGCACACGCACGCGATGCGCGCGTGTGCACCTCCTTCCTCCCGATCGAACCATTCGATCGGGAGGAAGGAAGAAAACTTTTTTTCTTTCTCTCCTCAGGTGATGGGTTGGGGTGGCTTTCCACCCCAACCCCGTGGCCGATGGCGAGGAGGCACCCCGCCATCACCACCGCATGATCATGGGGTTCGGCCAGGGAGGCCGAACCCCCATTCTTCGGCTACCCAAAACAACCACAACATAACGACTCACCTTGCTCTCCTTCCCGCGCATCACTTCTCCTCCTCCTCCTCTCATTTTCTTCTTCCTCTCTCGGTTTTCTTCCTCTTCTTTGGTCCGATCGATCGTGTGTTTGCATGTGTGTGTTGTATGTGATGTAGGTGGGTAGGTGGGTGTGTACACGTGGTGGGGCATTAGACAAGTGTTTGTATTTTTTGGACAAGTGTGTTGTGGTGTGTGTGTACAAGTGACACCTAACCGTGACACCAACAAGTTCAACTATGGTTGAATAATATTTTGAAAATAAATTTAATATAAAATAGTTTTCCCCTTTTTATGTAAAAACATAACATATGATTAAATATATGTTCACAACTTGATTCATTAATAAACAAAATGTACTATTCGTATGAGTTGGTGGGACAACCTCCAGTTAGGTCAAGCGGCGAGACATAGTCTACTTAATATCATGCCTCCTCGAACGGGATAACTTATCTCTCTTTCATGTTTAACTTTACCTGGGGACAAGGCTTACCCACTATCAACTCAAACTTATAGCATTATTTGTATTATAAAATCAAGAATATAACAATAACTAATCGTTTGTAGTTTTAAGAGAAAAACTATATGTCACACATTGACTTTTGATTTCTACGATGTAGAAGATCGTACAAGATGCGCAACTACGAGCATACTTTCGTAGTCGGTGACGTTACAATGCATAATGTATGAATAAAGTACATTTACATAATTAAATATGCATGTAACAAAAAAGAAATTAACCATGAAAACATGGAAATAAATTGAACTTATTTAAATTAATAAAAATTATACCTTCTTAGCTTTATATCTTTGAAAAGCTTCTTGATCTTCAAGACCTCCTCTTGTAGAGCAACTTCGTGCTGATAACGTGTTGTAAACTAAGTTGTAAGCCAACTAGAACTTAAGTTGGACTTGCTAGAGACTTAAGCATAGAAGGCATAAACTAAGAACTACTAGAACAATTAGAGAAGATGAGACAAGAGAGAAGAGAGCTAGAGATGAAAATGTAGAGATTTCATTCATACATTGGTGTGTGAATTACAATGGGGTTGGCACCCTTTATATAGGTCATTTGGTGATGATGATAATTGTACTTATACAATGTGTATAAGTTATACATACACCACAAGTCATACAACACATCACAAGCAACATAGACAATACATTGAAGAGTTGATGTACATTTGAGATGATTACAAGTTACATACTTGATGTTACAATTCAATGTGAGAATCATGTTTCACAATGTGGTCACATACATACACAAGTGTCCATCCATTTCATAACATTTTAAGATTTTAGTATATTTCTATTCAAAAAATATAAATAATTAAATCTCACCATTATCCATAAGATTTGGATGAATTTGAATAGTCTTTTCGAATCCATCAAATTCCATGAAATCCATGAAAATCCATCATGGATTTGTCAAATTGAATACCCCTTTAAAAGAAAAACTGAACTAATGTCTAACATGATCAATTGGTGTTGACGACATAAACCTGAATCGATGCAGGAAATCAACATAAAGCCTAACGACCTAGTAGCCCATTGAAATTGAGATGCAATTGAAATAGATGGACAAAACCACATAGCATTAAGCCTGCTTATTCGGTATTTCACGCGATGAACTTGAGAAAGAGAAGGGCTCCTCCCTTGCGGCCAGAACATGGCTTTGGGAACACGAGTGTTGTTGTGATGGAATCACTTGAAGCAGAAGACGATAACGACGACTACTGCAGCTTAATTGGTAGCCAAGATTAGAAGTGCCATTAGAGGGGTTGATGGAGAGTTTGTGAAAAAATTGGAGAGCGGCGACTAATGGTATTTGAAACACATCAAATCTAAGTTGGTTGAGCGAGGTAAGAGGAGGAGAGAGCAGATTACTTTCAGTAGTTGGTGTTGGCTATTCTATATATAAATGCACAACACATTTTGAGAGGGTTTCATGGCATGGGTATATATTTGAGCTCTATTGTAGAATATCTTTTTATATATATACATATATATAGGGTGCTTTACAATGGAGCTCAAATATATATACTCATGTTATGGGTACTACATATCTCACCATTGAATCACTATGAAATTTCAATCTAATGGTGATTGATGTAGTGCATTTAATGCAAAACACATTAAATGCGCAATAAATGTTATGTAATTGAGTTCATTATAGAAGCACCTATATATATATATATATATATACAACAATGTTGTCATATTGATGGATACAAGAGATGGACAAGGAATTGAAGCTTGGGTTAGCTTGCTGGATGAAGACATTGTTGAGTTTGAAACTCATCCAGATATACTATGTACTAGCATTTAATTTGCTTCTAATGTTCTGTTCAAAAAACTTCTAATGTAAGTAAGCATGTGTTGTTACATATTTTGTCACATCAGAAGTTTTAAGTAGAACTTGGAGGGATGAACAAAGACCAAGTTTTAATTTAACTTTTTGGTCAATAGAAAGACCTAATAATTTAAAAAAAAAAAAAAAAATCTTCTGGGTATTCGACGTTTATCTTTGTTTTAGTTGTTATAACTTGTTTCCATGAAGTTGATACTTTCAGTTCTTATTTACTTCCCGCATGGACTTGAGTCATTATTGTTGATTCTTATGAAAACATCATGGGCTCCTCTGGGTTTTACTCATTAGAATTTGTTACTTTTGGTAACAAATTAATTGCACATCTTATTTATACCATATTTTCAATGCTACCTTTCTGCTACCAAATAATTTCTACAGGCTCAAATTGAAAGCAAAGTCTAGCCTTCTTGGAAAAATAGTCAAGTCCCCAATCCTAGGAAAAAAAACAAAAAGGCGGTATGGGGAAATTACAAGGGCTTGAAAAAACTGAGAATGCTGCTGTTGCTATTTGCTGAATTGCTGCAACTCTTATTATTTTTCAGTTTTGATACAGTTTTCTTTACTGCTTTATGCACAACTATATTTTTGGTGGGCTTGGATGTCACACTCTCCTGAGACCCAGGAGTTGTGCTCAGTAGTTCAACTGGTTTTTCAGCCTCTGTAACCTGTGAGACTTGTTCAGAAATATCCTGTTGCTGTTTTAAATAAACGTCCTCGAGCTTTCGTCTTTTGAATGGATTGTTGCAAGGAAAATCTTTACTTCCATCTTCATCAATGGATTTCTGCTGTGATTCATGCGGTATCAGTAATCTATGGAGGGCAATGGATTCCTTCAAGTACCTCTTGATCAAAATTGGCTTCTGTTCTTCAACTTCTGTAGTAATTAGTAAAAATGAGATCCAATAGATAAAAACAACCAGAAACACAAACAGAAACTTGAAACTTAAAAAGCATAGAAACTAGAAGTAAAGCCAAGCCATCTACTTTACTTATAAGTGTTAAGACCGAGAGATTAGTGTATGTATTCATCAAGATAACTTCATTGAAGTATGAAAATCAATACGACATATATGATGCCCAACCAGTTGGGGATACATAGAGTCACTAAATATATCATCATACTTAATCTATATATATATATATATATATATGCATGCACATTAAAGATGTGAAGAAACAGTAGACGCTGTAACACCATCTTGCTTAATCTTGCTTATTAAAACTATTTAGATTCTATTAACCGAGTGGAATGTTTAAGGTAAAGATCTTTGCAAACCAACTGGTCAGGTGTCATAAATAGCTTCACTAGTAATATTGTGTTGTAAGATCACTCTAGCATCTATAGCTGGATAGCAGCCTGTAGTGCTTAATAGAATCATATTGATCTTTGTGGCGTGCAGCATGCATGGTATTTTTAATTGCAGTTATTGAAAGCTTAAGAATGAAGAATGTAAATAATCTTGCCTTGAACATCTTCTGCAGTTGTGCACGAAGAAAATGTGCAGCCGCTTTCTTGGGTGGACTTAACCACGGGCTCACCTCTGGAGGAACAATCAGATGATCGAGTGATGATTGGACGCAGATGAGCTTCAACTTTAGGTTGACAATCAAACGCTTCCATAGAAATGGGGTTTAAGTGACCCTCAGCTATTGCAGTTGCCAGTGATGAAGGAATTTCTCTAATTGTTATTCATCATGATTGGTTAAGGAGTACAATAACAGATTCAGAAGAAAAAACAGCCACCATTGAATGTTAAAGTATAAGTTTCTATAATGAAAGCTGCCAGTTACAATCTTCTCATAACATATAGATTGATCAGAGTGTTTTGACACACTGAAGTATATGATGTCACATTGCCATAACATGCAGCAAATTCACTTTATAGACACTTAAGAGAGAGGGAGAGTATACTTAACGCGTAAACTTGGAGCTGTACTAACTAATTTATTTTTTGGTTTCCTGTAGTTTTATCCTAGAAATGAAACTAAGAAAGGATACGGTCCTAGAAAATCCAGGCCTTCACCAAGAGACTGCAGAAGCACTTCTGGAAGAGGCTTTAATGGTTTGGTACATTTTGTTTCGGCATCAAATCTATAAAGATAAGAGACATTAGAAGACAAGTACAAGATGGTTCTTTTAGGAAAAATCAAACTAAAAAGATAAACATGGAAGGATTGAACTTTTCACATACATTCGTGCGTGATGAAAGACAGCAACTGCTTCTTTGAATGATTTTACATAGTCTTCAGGCATTTGATTACCCTTTTCAAACTTCAATAGTGACAAAACCTGAAAAGAAATGTCACATGTAGATGTAGAAAGATTACTTTTTGGCTGAAATTTTGATTTAAATATCCTAACTTTTATCAATTTTTGTTATTACATCCTAACATTTTTGAATTTGCTATTATATCATAACCTTTCTAAATTGTTAGATTTGTATCCTAAGTCACTTTTTAACTTCAAATTTGATGAGGTGACACCTAAATAATGACTTTAAAAGTCACCTCATCACCTATAATTACTAAAATAATTGCTAAAAATATTGTTTGAATTCATTAATTAAGTGTCACATCATCAAATTTGGAGTTAAAAAGTGACTTATGATATAAATCTAACAATTTAAAAAGGTTAGGATATAATAACAAATTCAAAAATGTTAGAATATAATAACAAAATTTGATAAAGATTAAGATATTTTAACTAATTTGGCCTTAAAAAATCAAAATTGCATATTCATGCCATTGGAAAGACTAATAAAATGGGATAAGAAGGCAATAAACTGCAGTTTCTTGAAAGATCCCATTTACCTATGAAAAATGCTTGTTATGAAGCAATACTGAAGTGAAAATTACAAGGAACGACACCTAATTTTGAGAAGAGTTCTCATTATTCCGGATGGAATTCAGTTTGCTCAAACTAGAAAATTTCGTATGTATGACAAAATATCATTGTGATGGTTACAACTTGCAACTTTATTTACTTTTTCAATGTTTATGATTCATCTATATTTATATTTCTAATGCTTAAAACAACCACAGTGAAAGAAAACCTGAAATGCTAAAACTGAGAGTCTTTCACAACTCTTTTCTTTAAAAAAAAAAAAAAAAAAAAAAAACAAGGGTATATATATAAATTATATCTGTTGGGCTCGCCCATATCTGGGGATCCGTGAATCTCACTAGTACCAATATTATCCCCACCTTAGCCACCTTCAACTCACAAATGTGGGGTTTTACTCCAAAAGGCCTCGGTACAATTCAGAGAGAGATCAACACTTGAGTACTTCTTTATGAAGTCACACTTAACCGATGTGGGACTATTATTTCGGTCCACACATCTCCAACAATATCATTGAATCAATGATTGCAATTTGACCATGATTGGTTTCCATATATGTTTAAAATTGGTTTTTAAAGTTAATAACCTACCCAGAAATCTAAACAGGATGTTAACCCCATTTCTAATATAGTAATTGCAGTAAAAACGCTTTCAAAACTTCTTTTGTCATGCCATTTTTAAGACTTAAAACACCCAAATTCAACGTGATTTCACATTTTATCTTGGTATTAACAAAACCATATCTTAACATTTCTTTTTGCATTGGAGCCACCAGCTAGTTAAATAATTTATACATGTTAAAAAAAAAAAAAAAAAAAAAACCCTCAGAGTTATGATTTTTGTTAACCACAATTGCTTGCAATGACTTACCCGGTCTAAATTCCTATACTTGGAAACTAATGAATATGCACGCTTTATCCCAATTCCAGCAATTGAAGGAAGGAAATCACAACCAGCCAAGACGCACATTCCTGAAACAATATCAATTTGTGGTAAAGCAAATCAGCACAGGCATACCCAAGAAACTATTGCTCTTATACTATTTTAGATTGCAAGTGACGTAGAAATAAGAGCTCGGGCTCGGAAATTGATAACAAGCAGTCCCAACAATCACATATAGTATTAAAATTATTGAGTAGATTTAGTTGTACAACATAGGGAGGGGTCACAATAGACAATCTATCCAATTCCCTCATAAAAGCAAGAGAAATCACCAGTGAACAACTCCTTAGTGAATTTGTTGAAGGTTGAAGACTTAAGAACCTTGTCAAGAACAATCTCGTCGCCATTTCCATAGCGATCCATCTTTAAAACAATCTGGTTGAGACGAAAGAGCTAATGTAAGAGAACTTCAAGAGCAAGCAAATAAAAGAATGTCTGTCAAAGTAATTTAGAGCTGAACCCTCTTTTCAGTTCAAAGTTTAGCAAACTGCTTACTGCTTTACAACCGTAAGCCAACAGATCGCTGTCCTCTGTGATCACAGCAGCAATTCCTCTTCCTGTTTCAAGGCTTGACAAATATGCTAACTGTGCATCTGCTTCATAAGGAGCAACTATGAATTCAACATTCTCCGATCGCAGAACCTAAACTCCATATCTAGAGAAGTCAGAAAAAATCCTCAAGGATCAATCAGTTGGTAATAGACACATCTGTGGAAGTGTACCTGGATCAGCTGATGCGCCATTGATGGAGTAATATTCACTGCTCTCTATCAAAGAAGAAAAAGAGAGCGCAAGAGTTAAAGAATCAAATTTTAGGTGTGGTAGCATTAGATTAATTCTAGAGGAACCGCTAAACTTTGCGTCATACTCAATGTAAGTGATTCAAATAAAAAAGACAATGATCAAGGGAGTAACAACATGAAAATGTATGCTCAGGCTATAAAAGTCCATCTAGAGACCAAAAACAGTACCAAACATGTCAAGTGGATTGTAAGAAGTAATTCAACAATCGACTTCATCGGGTCATGAAAAGTCCAGCATATTTAGATATTGAACTGAAAAAAAAAAAAAAAATGCGTTGTACCCTTTTATACATTTCAATAATTGGCAACTGTGGTCTTCATCTACAGTTGCGCGTAAGAAAGACGCCCTTCGAATAAAAGAGGAACTACGA
This sequence comes from Stephania cephalantha, assembly GCA_039657325.1. Lineage (NCBI taxonomy): Eukaryota > Viridiplantae > Streptophyta > Magnoliopsida > Ranunculales > Menispermaceae > Stephania > Stephania cephalantha. The sequence goes on along the minus strand of CM077573.1, from coordinate 5,547,763 downwards.
ATATCAATTTAACATCAACGCTAGTTACGGCCTCACGCAATATCAAACCATGTCAATTAATACCTGAACTTAAAAAGCCCTAGTTAACAGGTAGAGAGGCCCAACACTGAATATGGAGGAGCTAAACAACTAAAAACAGATTATTTTTCCTTTTTTTTTCTACAGTAATTTCCCTAATTAAGTATGAATCTATTGACAAACAGAATAATTACCACCAAAGCAATATGAAATTATTACCTGGAACATCACAATTGCCGCGGCATAGTTCCCCTCCTTGAGCTTCTCTTTTCCCAAAGCAAGATTGGCATCTCTTTTCCTACACCCAAACAAAGATAATACAGAAAAGATAAAACCTAATCCAAATTCACATTAATTTCAACCTACATATCAAACACACGAGGAGATCATAAACTTGCCTGCCGCGCACATCCTCGGTGGAAGATTTACAAGGAATATTCCCCCCGTCGAACACCACAACCGGAATGATTTTGTAGTGGCGAAGCAAATTGATCCGGTGCATAAAGTACGGCACATAATGCAGCTTCTTCTCGTCCGCGGAGTCCAGACACAGCTCCAAGCTGCACGAATAAGCTGCGCAAAAAAATAAAAAAATAAAAAAATAAAAGTTTTAGACTGGGTTTGAAATCATCAAATCAACAACACCCAGCAAGCAAAATAATGTAATAAAATGATTAAAAAAAAAAGTACACCAAAGTGAGCCAAATCAAATCTATTAATTACCTCCCTTGTGAAGCCACGAATACGCGTCGATTCCAACCTGTTCAGAGCAAAATGAAATGAATAGATTTATTGAATCAGAAATTGAGTAGTGAAATCTGTGAATGTAAGCAAAAGCTAATAAATTAATGAGAGATTGTTACACGCTTGCCCGCGTATTTCTTGATGTTGATTTGTTCAACGAACGGTTTCATTAATCTTAGGAGATGAGGAATGCCCATCTCTTCTTTGGTCCCTGATTTTCTCTGAACCGGAAAAAGGGACGACTATGCTCGTTTTGGGTTTCCATTTTGGCGCCAAAAGCTTTTTTGAACTTTTTTTATAAATGTTCGCGCGCTTTTCAGTATCCATTTAATTAAGTATCCTTTTATCACACTTTTTTTTTTAATGTTCTTTTTCCTTTGTTTGATACCAGCTGAACACGTTCACTCCTGTGAATCAAATCTCAATGGGTAACAGCTATGGATGCAATTGGGGTGGGGAATTCCCACGGGGGGGACTCGGGATTCTCCGAACTGGATGGGGATGGAGAATTTAAATGGGGATGGAGGTGAGATGAGGATTTAGGGTATGGGTACGAGGATGGAAAAAAAAATATATTCATGGGGATCTCCACGGGGAATCCCCATTGGTAATATCCGCAGGATCCCGGTGGGGATTATCCATGGGGATCCCCGCGAAGATCCATGTATTTATCAAATACATCTATATGCATTGTATATATCAATTGTATATAATATTACAAGGTTTTCACCCAAAACACTAGTGATAAAACAAACTCTAATGTAATTTAGAATTTTAACTTGTTAGGTTAATTATATGTTTTTTTAAATGATTATATTTTTTTGTTTTGAATTGTTTGCAACTATATTTATATGTTATACTATATTTGGTTGAAATTTTCAACAATTGTAATTATATGCATTTGTACTATACTTTTTATAAATTTTTGAAAAAAATTAAGTGGGAAAAAATATTTTCCCCGCGGTAATTCTTCACAAATCCCCCGCAAAAACTCCTGCGGTGATATTCAATGGGGAATAAAATGGGAATGTTTTTCCTCATAGGGATTCCCCATCCCCGCGGGGATTAAGCGAGGATGGAGATGGGGATGAAAATTCATCCTCGTGTGGAGATGGATATGGGGATGGAGGATGAATTTTTAAGTGGGGATGGGGATGGATATAGGATCCTCATCTCCTCCCTTCCCCATTTGCATCCCTAGTAACAACCTTCTCTCGATTAAATTGGCAATATTGTAAAGCTCACACAACTTGAATTGGTTTGCGTAGTGGTAAGGGCGAAAGTGATACTGTATGAATTAGACACACAGTCGGGAGTTTGATTTCTCATGACAGCTAAATGACAGTCTATTTTTGCAATCTCAATGCTCATGAGACTAATTAGACAAGTATTTGGATACTCATAGTTGAAAAATAAAAAATAAAAATAAAAATAAAAAAAAAAAAACAGAGTACCTCAACACTAACGACTAGGGGTGGGCAAAACAGAGGTTTAGTGGTGGAAACCATCAAACCGCGACCAAACCGAGGGTTCGCGGTTTGGTCGATTTATAAACCGCGATCAAACCGCGAACCATCAAAACCGCAACCAAACCGCCCGCGGTTTGAGCGGTTTGGTCAGTTTGATTTCGTAGTTTTCATGCGACACATTTTCAAAAAAAAAAAGAAAAAAAAAATACATCCAGCGACTAGAAGGAGGCGACGGAGGTGGCTGTGTGCGGTGGTTCGCGCGGTAGGAGGCGACGACGACAGGTGGTGGTCAGAGGCGACGGCGACAGTGTTGGTCGCCCCCAAACCGTGACGGCGAGTCGGCGACGAGTGGAGGCGGTGGAGGCGGATCGGTGGGAGGAGGTGTTGGACGCAACAAAGGGCGAGTTGGCGACGTGGAGGCGCGAAGCGCGGACCGGTGGGACAATGCGGTGCGAGGCGGCGGGTGACGCAGCAGCCAGCTTCTCACGTGGAAGGCGACGGCGATGGCGATGATCGGAGCTGACCGGAAAAGGCGATGGATTCGGCGGCGGCGACGAGACAGGGAGTGAGGAGGATGAAGGGCGACGGTGCGGCGGCGAGACGGGCACTCAGCAACGGCGTAGAGAGTGGTCGAGAGGAAACGGGGAGGGAGTAGGAGACAGACTGCGGTTTTCAAGTTTTTAAACTGCCCCCAAACCGCGAGTTCTAAAAACCAAACCAAACCAAACCGTTTTCACGGTTTAGACGATTTTTCAGAAACCGTTGCCCACCCCTACTAACGACACAACTTTTCCAATATGTTAAGAGAATGATAAAATCGACTAGGCTTTGTAAATCTCGCACGTAAAATAATTTTTTGAAAGTGATTTCTAGCGTGTTTCGCAAAAAGAAATGCAGAAACGAGCACTCGTTGATGTCTCTTGGTTTTCGCACGCAGAGATGCATACACACGCATTCGGACGTGCATGAAAGGTAGGCCGACAAGTTCTCGTCGTTTATGCATGTCTTTTTCTGGGTAACATTAGCAGGTTCCTTCCCAATAATCACTACAAAGCTGTGGAGCAAAGTGAAAAATCTCCTCAGCTGTCCACACTCCCGAGATTAGCTTGTAATTTATAATGAGAAGACATCTGTGCATAGGCCGGGGACCATAAAATGGTTCCCATTTACTGAAATTACACAAACTATCGTGTACCCTTAAAGTAGAACATGACTTCTTCTGAAAATAAGAACGTTTTGGTGTAGTTGTACAATAACGGCACAATACAAATTGGCACCTATACACACTCCATAAAAATAAGATCCAACAAGTTCTCCTCGACTAAAAAAGAGGGAAGACTCATAATTCCCATTGTAATTCAAATGACTAAGAGGAACTTTGTTAACTTCAAAACCTGTGAAGTTCAGGTAATGAAAAATAAATACATGAATAATACCATCGCCGAAGGAACCACCTTAGCTTGAGGTTGTGATCCAACAAATACTATCTGCAACAGAGAGAATCACGAGTTGCCACAACAATTCAAATGAATAGGAAAAATCTTCTCATTAAAATTTGTGGGAAGTCTGGATACCGAAGAAATGATACAGGAACAATTCCACTGTTGGATGAACCAACTCGGTTTTAATGATACACGTATCTGGGAATTTCCATTCTGTATTGAACGGTTCGTGGATGAACTAGATCACAAAACCAAAAATATAGAGAAAATAAATGAAGGAAATAGAAGGCTAACCTTTGCAAGTTGATTATGAGATTACTGCAGGTGGATCAGAATATGGACACGCTTCCTCCAAAGCAAATAGAAGTTGTGTATGCGACGTGCCTAGCTGTTTGCCTTTTTGTTTTGGACAGTGCTCAACCAAGCTTTTTATCAGAGCCTCTAAGATTGAGATTGTACCATTTCTTTTTGCTTGATTTATCCTTCCCATCAGAATTTCCTTCTTCACTAGGACTGGTAGCCTTGAACTCTTCACTAGTAATTTTGCCGCTACTGCTAGCACCATTCTCACTTGCATCGGTGACAGTACTAGATACAGTATATGAAGAATGGATGCTATCTCTTTCTTTCAGCAGCTCGTCTACCTGTTCGAAAGAAACGGCGGATTCAAACCCCCCAATGAAATGAATCCAAGAAGACAGACTAAAGTCACTAAACCATATGAACATGTGAAATTACAGGACAAAACATCTTATCCCATTACTTAACGAATGTCCCCTTTCATGCTCTCTAACTTTTGGGATTAAAAGAGGTATTTTTATGAGCTTCGATGTTACTTTGTTTGAGTTAGTTTAGAATTCCCACAGGCACCAATCCGCGAGGCTTTTCCTTGTTTAAAATATATTACTATGTATTGTAATGAAGACAAGCATATTACCATGTATTGCACTAAAGACGGCAATAAAGCACAACTGGCAAATCACTAAAGAATTTTTCTTTTGATAAAAAACCAACTTAATTACAACACCCTCGAGTTGGCCAAATCACTAAAGAAATGAGAGAGCGTTTGCCACAGTTGAATTCAAAGAATGATCTAAATGCGTGCTACCATCTTTTCAGTTACTAAAAGAAGGGAACGACTTATTAAACTAAACACTAAACAACCGCCTTGGCCATAAGAATAAGAATAAATAGGTGACCTTCAATTGAGACAGTGGACCGTTTAAAAAGCAGAACACAGTAACCTGAAAAATTGACCCCCCTAATTAGTATAAGAGGTTCATATAATAAATCTCTAGGTATATGAGAAATACAAATGTATCCTAAGCCCATGACCTAGGCATCGCCATCCATTATTCTTTATAGAAGAAAAGTGATGTAGAACCACAAATTCTTTTGTTACTAGAAAGTCAAGACTGTTAATCCAATCCTAGTACTTGTATTATAGAAAAGAAAAAATCCTTTAAAACTCCGAGCATAATTGGATAGTAAAATGCTAAAATACCTTATATGTGACCTTGAAATATGGCACTTAATAAAAATAATGCTTAATAGGCAAATATATCATAAAGTTTCAAGATTTTTGCAAAAATATCCTAACGTTTCGATTTTTGCAAAAATATCCCAACCTTTTAGTTTCATGCAAATTGTATCATTGCTTGCAATTATTATGTATCAAACCACAATCAAAGTGATGAATGGTCACTAGATTACATACCAATTGTATTTATATGAAATAATATTCTCAATTGTATGCATAATTTATTATATTTTTAAGTGTAATTCACTAAAAAATAGGAAGTGAGGATACAATTTACAAGAAATCAAAAGGTTATGATATTTTGCCAAATTCAAACGTTAGGATATTTTTTCAAAAACCTTGAAACATTAAGATATATTTGCCTATCAAGCCTAAAAATAAAAACATTCTAAAAAACTATTTACAACAACAGAACAATCAGCCATAGGCCACGTATCTTGAATGAGATCATGTATCTTGAATGAGGTTATGCTTTTATATGTATTGTGAAGCCTTTTACATTGTATACAAAAACAAGTTTCTTCAAGAAAAACAATAAATAAGGGAACGAGCACATGTTTAGGGAAGAAAAACTTTTATCAGATGAAAAAGGAGGTAGAACCGTAGAAAGAGAAAGAGAATCGTAAGAATAGACTAACGAGAGAAGGGAACATAAGTTCCATACTAATGCCAAATGGAAAAAACTAGAAAGAACAAGTGAACAATTTAATTCCGTTAAGAAAACTATTAATTTCAATTAAAATGTTGTATCTATAGGAAACCAACCAACCACAAGAGCGACAGAAAAATTTATTGATTTCAGAATTTATTTTTATTTTATTACCAAATCCATTGATTTAGTTGTAAAGAGATGTTTCAACTTTCATCCTTAAGGTTAGGATTCAAAATCTATTCCCAACATCAAGGTCGAGAGAAATAGTTAATTCTACGCACAATGAGATCTACTACGATTGTGAGCTAATGAGGTCCGAAGGGACCCACATAGGCCGCATAGTTATAATTATACAGTTGTTATTCCTTTCTTGTCAGGTATTAAGTTTAGTAGCAAGTTTAAGGATTTTCATCTTCAATAAATGGGAGTAGGAGTAGTTTAGTTTGGCAGCTTTAAGTAACGGAAACCTATTCTGCATGATCATGCACAAAAAGAAAGGAAAAATCATGAACTTCCAATCAGGATTCAGGAATGCTTCTTCAGCGAGCAAATCCGGGCACAATTTTCCTTTAATAACAGACAGGTAGCATGACAGCAGTGGGGCATAAAGAGAATTTCTCCAAGAAGCATACTCTTTACAGAATATTCTTCTACCATGACAAAGCCCATATTCTATCCTTGTATGTACAAGGAGAACATGTCGCAAGAAGCACCATTGCAAAATGCAAAAAGTTAGAAAGCTGGTCGCAAAGTCTCAAGCGTTAAATCAGTGTTAAACGACTGTAACAAGTTTAAATCGCCAATTAAAAGTTTGTGTCAACAAAACCAAGGCATAGCAACAAATTTGGAGGACAGAATTCATTGAATCAACACCAAGAAAAGATGAAAAAAAAAATGCATTGCTAGCCCAGGCTTGCTTAAGACAAAATTTTATACTGCACAAAAATAGAACTTACAGATTGCTTTTCTTGGCTGTATCTGTTTGTGACTTCTTGAAAGCGAGCCAATGCCTGCAAAATCCACTTGTAAATTGTGAAGCCTAAACAAATAAAAAGTATCCACTTGACCTATCCTAGTTCAAAAAATTAATGTTATACCTGTCTATATTCCGTTTCAAATTGCCGCAACTCATTCCTCTTCCTCAAAATTTGTGTTTCAATGTCCTTGAGTTTCTCGGTGGTCTCCTCGTAGGATTTAGCACAAAGAGCTTCAATTGTGTAGCTAGCAGGCTTAAAGAAGTTATCACCTAAAGAATTCAAATGGTGATCAGGAAATAAGAACAAAAATAAATTGGCCCCTGAAATCAAAGGGTGAGAGTATTCAGACCATAAACAGCAAATATGTGAGTGCCAGCATTCAACTCTGAGACTTCACAAGGTTGAAGACCTTCCAGCTTCTTAAAAAAGGAACCTTCCGGGTCCTTGGCCATTGATAACTGCAATAGCCACCAAAGCACGGATAAACTAATTACTTAAGAAACAGTGTGCTAGAGAGATCCCTACAAAAAGGTGAAAAGATGGTTGCATACCGCATTAACTGTTGAATCCATACGGTACACTTGGAAATGCAAGAAATACATTCCTGCAGATGTTACTTTTCCAGCCTTCTCACTATCTTCCTGTTGGACAATTTGGGGAAAGAATGTAGGTCAAGTTATGGTCAATAATCACTTCAAGTATTTAGCTGCCTATATATAACAGCAAACAGGAGCTCTTAGACAAAGTAAAGTGCCAAGTTGCACGCCCTAAAGTTTTATAAATAAAAACACAACAACAAATAATTAGTAGGAGTCAGCTACATGGATCAAACTTTTCCATTGTGTTCGATTTCATGCAATTGATGAATGCTTTCCAAATCCTTCAAATCCCTCCTAATCAATGGGTCCCAACTCCCAAGTTAGCTTCAGTCTACTCCTACATCGTCGAGTTTCAGTTTCTAACTTTCTATTGAGTTAAGTTTTCTAGTGGAAGCATTTCTAGGCCATTTTTGGAGGTGTCCAAGCAACCTTAACCGCCCTTCCCTAATCTTTGTGTCGACTGGTGCTACTCCTACTTTTCTTTGAATTTTTTTATTTCATACTCTATCTTTATGTGTTTTACTACGCATCCATCTAAGCATCCTCATTTCTGCTACATTCATTTTATGTACTTGATGTTTCTTAAATTTCTTTACCGCCCACCATTCACTTCCATTAACCGTAACTGGCCTAATTGCGGTCCTATAAAGTTTTCGCAACTTAAAATAAAATAAAAGCCTTTTCAATATAACATTGAGTTACTGAAGTTCATAGGCCTAAAAAATTAGAACGAAAAATTATTTAGCATTGCACAAAGTAAATCATGATATTCTTTAGGAGTTCTGAGAGATTTTGCAGCCGTATAAAACAAGTGGTTGAATGTATCCTAACATGGTAACTTATCAAATTGTTTAGAAAATAGGCTGCAAACATCCAAAGGGGTGGTCAGTACAAATGTTACTAAGGGTACTGCCAATTACAACTGCCAAAAGAATCTGCAAATTACGTAAGACCTGTTCATCAATGGCAATATTCCTCACAAACCAAAATACTTCATCATGAGCAATACAATAACCACCTCACCCGAATGAAAAAGTACCTCATAATAAGAACCATACATATTAATCAGTTTGAATAACAAACTCATGATCATTGATAAGGATTTTCACAAAACAATTTACAAATAGCAAGCCAACAGATGTAGGATGAAAAAATACGTGTTCCATGTTCAGTTATTCTCTTAGGGTGTGTTTGATAGCAAAAAAAAATGAAAAAAATAAAATAAAAAATCTCATGGAAAATTGTGTGTTTTTCTAGTGTAACCGTTTTATTTGGTGTTTGATATGCTTTTAACCGCATAGAGAAAAAAAAAAAAAAAAAAAAAAAAAAAAAAAAAAAACCACGATCGTATTTTTCCTTGTTTCTTTTCTCTTATTTCGACCTGGAAAATCGAGTTTTTCTCTCGAGCGATTTCGTTTTCGACCCAAACTCGGACTCCTTCAAGAACTCGTCTACCATGTTGCAACGATTTCCTCTCAAATATTTTCCTATATAAACTCCACTAATCTCCTCTCAAATCTCACTTTTGCCTCAGCGATCTCATCCCCTTGAAAACTTGAGATTCTCACTTTCTTCTCAAAGACTCTTCTCCTAACTCAAGAACTTGAGATTCTCAACACTTTCGCTGGTGATAATGAGTCACAAACCATGTCCCTGTTGTTTACTTTTGTTGTTTAAAATGTGTTGATTTTATTTATGCTGCACATTCCATAGTACCAGAGCCCGTGTGAACCACATCGTCTTGTGCACTTTATTGTGTCATGTCCATTGCCCATCCAAAATTATGTCCCTATATAATGTTGTTGACACCCACACCATGTGAAGTTCCTTAGCCAATACAATGAGCCAAGCCAGGATCTTCACTTTTGATGGAGCTGTGGGTTTCCATCTTTTCTTGTAGGAGCAAAATGCAGTCCCGCTATCTCTCTCTTTTTCTTTTAGCTTCTCCCTCTAATACATTACACATATCGGTATAGCTTTTAGTCAAATGTTCATTACTCTATGAATGACCACTATGCTATGCTATTCTATCAAAATAAGTTGGTTTTGAATTCTTTCTAATCCATATAAGCAGTTTGTAATCTCTTGTACTCTATGGTTGATTTCTGACACTTACTAATATTTAAAATTGCATATGAAAATAAATCTTTTTCTATTAATTAGCTTTTCAATCCTCAATCTTATAATGTTACCATATGACCTTTACTAAACATAGATTTGTATTAGAAACCAACAAAAAACATGTTCAAATCAAATGTTACATGCAACATATATATGACCTATACTAAATATATATATATATAAAGGGTACTACTACCATGGGAACCACAAAAATACCCATGCCATGGGAACCACATTTACAACCATTGGATTCTAATCCAACACATTAATCGATGAGTCATAAATGCACAAAACATTTAATGCACAACACATTTTGAGGGGTTCCCATGACATGAGTGTGTATATATATATATATATATATATATATATATATATATATATATATATATATATATATGTTGAATTGCTTCTGGTTGTCGAGCAATTGTATATAATTGAGGAAAATCGAGCTTCAAAGGTCTTATTTGATTCCATACATCCTCCTAAAATTGCTCTACCCTTCACCCATTTTTTACGATGCACTGTAAATTTGGTGGTAATGATCAAAACACCGACTTATAAATTTCCATGGATTTTGATAAGTTCCTCAAACCCTTGATTGGTATAGACTTTCATAGATTTTGATAATTTTCATGGATTTTTAGGCTAATAATTGAGTTCCTAAATCAAACATAGTAATTTTCAAATTAGTTATTTTTAGCACCGATGTTATTTAGCACCAACACATGTATTATCCTAGCTCATTCCAAGTTACTAAATAACCCATTGAACCATTAACTAGACTATTATTTTTGTGAGGTTTGTATAATTGTTGAGATAACTTTAGATGTGCAGGTAATTCGGATCGAATTTTTGGGTTTAAGTTTTTTTTTATAAGAAAGAAACAACTTGCCCCCACTGGAGATTGAACCCACGATCTCTTACTCCCAAACCTCAAACCCTGTGCAACCCATTAAAACACCTAATTGGTTAGGTAACTTTTTGAGTTTAAATTAGATCCATATATAAGTAGCAATACTAAAATGATGCTTAATCCTTGTTAGGGAGCTTATAGTTTAGAGATTGTTTCAAGGATTGATTTATGTAATGTCCTCATTGATTAAGTTTCATTTACTTAGATGCCTATTGAAGAAGATGGAAAAAGAGCAGCAGTTATAATGATGATGATGTTGCTACTCGATTAACGTACGGCGTCGTAACTCGTTGAACATACAACCTCGAGTCAATAGAGATGAAGAAAGGAAACTAATATTAAAGCGTTTTTACACAGAGTCTAACAAAAATTGTAAAGATCAATTGCGATTGAAACGAGGTTCATTCAAAGAGCTTTGCATAATTCTCCGTACACATGGGTTGGTTAACGGACGCAGTGTAAAAGCAAAAGAACAAGTAGCTATGTTTTTGCTGATAGTTGGACACGATAAATGAAATAGACGGACAAATTTAGTAAAAGAACAAGTAGCTATGTTTTTGCTGATAGTTGGACACGATAAACGAAATAAACGGACAAATTTTGAATTTATTCGTTCTGGTGAGACAGTTAATCGCTATTTCCACATTGTTACAAGAGCTCTCATCAGTATGTACAAAGGCATAGTCAAACCTGCAAATATAAATAATTCTCCACAAGATAAAGAATTGAACCCAAATGCTTGGTATCGCTATTTTGAGGTAATAAATTTGTTTAGGATATATTTTTTTAAGTCTTCCTGTAAATAGCATAATAATAAATTATAATAATGTGTGGGTATAAACTAAATAAATATTAAATATTAGGATGCGGACGGAGTATTAGATGGAGCTCATTTCCCAGTGGCAATACTGATTGAAGAGAGGCGAAAGTATCGCAATGGAAAAGGTTTTACTTCCCAAAATGTCTTAGTGGCATGTACATTTGATATGAGATTTACATGCGCACCTGTCGGTTGGGAGGGCTTGGCTCACAATCGTCACGTATTAAGAGATGTTGTTAGGCCAACTCAAGTAGATAGACTAGCTATACCACCAGGTTAGATACATTTTGTATAACATTTGTATAAGTACTATTGTTATTTTTTGTGTTGTCGTGATACTTTCAACTAATAACTACTATGATATCATTTTAATGTAGGAAAATATTATTTGGTTGATGTTGGGTTCCCTAATGTTCCTGGATTTTTAGCACCTTATCGCGGTACAAAGTATCACCTAAAAGATCGAGTTGGTCGTACACCTAGAAATGGAAGGGAGTTGTTCAACTTTCGAAATTCGTCCTTGCGTAACGTAGTAGAAAGAACAATAGGACTTCTAAGAAAAAGATTTGCATTTTTGCGGCACCAACCATTTTATGACATTAAAACTCAATCAAATGTCATTTTAGCGTGTTGCGCGATACACAATTTTTTGAGAGAAGAAGATCCCGAAGATCTATGCAAAGATGATGAGGATATTTATGAAGATGAAGAAGATGATAATAGCACACAAGAAGATAATATTTCTATACATCAATCTCCAATTTGGATGGCTAAACGAGATGCATTGGCTGAGTTAAAGTGGAATGAATACCACTAGCCTAGACAAGTTTACTGACTAGTTTTAGATAAAATGATATAATTTTGAGCATATGAGTTGGTACATAGTTTGTATGAACTTTTTTATTACTTTAAATTTGATTTCTTTGAAACTTTTCTTAATTAGTAGATTGCCATATGTAGTCTTATGTCATATCATCATATATAGTTTGCCATTTTTTCGTTAAAAGTATATACAACTTTGGAATCATATAAAAACACAAATGGAAGAATCAATTGGGAGCATGAAAGTAGTGCCAAAGGGGCAAGTGAGAGGGAACGACCGAATGGATAAGATCATGATTGAAATTATTTTGGACAAGTATGGATTTGGCAACGCTTCAGGTAATTCATGGAAACTTGAGGTGTATACTCGAGTTTGCCTAGAGTTGCTAAAGCAATTAAAACAACAAGTGAACCCAGCTAATGTGAAGGCTAGAATCAAAATATTGGAAGCCAATTACTTCTCTGCAAAGGAGGTAATATCACAAAGTGGGTTCGGATGGGATCCAGATACACAGCTTGCCACGGCATATGTTTTGACATGGAAAGAATATCTTCAGGTACATTTTAGGTTTTGTTGGAATATACGATTGTATTAGCATATTAACTAATTATATCTTCCTCTGTGTTGGTGTATGTTTTTGTTTGTAACAAAAACATCTAGAAAAAGAATCATATCGCAGGAAGCGTGTGACATACTAAGATGAGCTATCTGTCATATTTGGAGATGATCAAGCTACTGGAGGGATTGCGATGACTGGTAATGAGGAAAACATAGAATTGTCTTCTTTAGAAGAAATGGGTGAGTAAATTTTGTAGAAGTAATTGCTTATTTAATATTACACTTTTTAGGCTCATATTGCATTTTTAAAAGAAATAATCCATGTGTTATAATTATTGTTATTATTTTCTGTAGGCAATGTAGAGAAGTCACTCCCAACTAAAGAAGAAAAAGAGGAGGTGAATCACTCGTCATCTAGTTCAACTCGTATGGCATCAAATGGCCAAAGGATTAAAAGGAAAAAGAGTAGTGTCATTGATCCTACCGAGCAAGGACTAACTGCAGCTGCCAACAGACTAGCAGATGCATTTGCGCACACAGATTGTGCACGTCTTCAGAAAGAGCTTGGTAGTATTCCTAAACTAAGTCGAGAACACGTAATGCGTGTCATGCTTTTGTTGGGAGGTGAAGTTAAGGATGCGAATATATTTTTTCAATTGGATGAAGACTTGAAGAAAGATTGGGTGATTTTACATCTGCAGAGGAAATTTTAGATTACTTTTAGAAGCTAAAACATAAGTTTTTTTTTTTTGAAGAATGCCGAAACATTATTTATTTTCTATCATTTATGTTAGTGATCAATTAATTAACTTATGATTCTTTTGAGTTCATTAATGGTTTTCAAGATATTTGTGATTTAAGTTCGGTGCGTAAACTTGATTAGTTGCCCTCTTGATTCAAAATTGCATCTTTTGAATTAAATATTTCGTCAGGCACAACATTTCCTTGTGAAGTTCCACTTACTGGAATGTGGTCCTTTAGATGAGGTGGACTTGTGATTTGTTTTCTTTTGGACTATGATGGTAATCTTATGTGGATGGTAGGAGTTTTTGGAGCCTAAGTGCACACTATGTCGGGCGGGGTTTTTGGATTGCTTTGGTTTTGGTGGTGATGGTTGTGGGGTCTTCGCATGACTTCCATTTTATTTTTTTTTTGATGAAATCGCATGGTTCCATATGTACTTAAAGAAGTTGAAGACGAGATGATCATGTGATTGAGGTAATGTATGATGCCAATAGATTTTATTTGTTTCATGTATGCGTTCATGTATGTACAATGTTTGGGTGACGGGATGGGATCGGCATGGAGGTCTTTGATCGCATAAGTGTGGATGGACACATTGGGACCGATAAATATTCTTTATATGGATTGAGTTCCCTTTGGACTACGACTAGTTTCCTAGCTCTGGCCTTGTTGATTTGTGACTCTAAGCATGTTCGAATACATGGGATTGCAGAAAAAGCTAGTAGAAAAATGAAAAAAAAAAAAAAAAATTATTAGTAATCAAACAATAAAAAATTGAAAAAGAAAATTTTCTCATGTGCAATCAAACAATAATGAGAAAAAATTTCTAAGAAGATTCTCTACAGAAAATTTGCTAAAGAAAATATTTTTTCTCATTGAAAACTTTATTTGCTAGCAAACACACCCTTAATCAAGATTCCTATCAAGATCATCGAGATATGATAACCCTCTTATTCAATAGAATAGTCTCACAATAAAGACTCATGGTATTCCTGCCTTCCTTGTTTTTTGTTTCCTATCAAGGTAAAAAAAGAACTTTCTTATTGTTTCCATTTCACATAATAAATATCCATCCTTACATCTTAAGTAATCACTAGAAATGCAAACAAGTAAACCATAATAATAGGGCAATATCCTTTGTGTTAATGATGAGTTCAAGTTTATATGTAGATTTTCAAATACCAAATATCAATTAAAGGGCCGGGATATAAGTGTTAAATGTGGTAGAATTCACAAGTTTTTTTGTTGTTAAAACAGCAGACTAACAAATTAAATATGGAACAATTTAGCATGTTTTGCACCATCAACCTGTATTGTTTAAAACTACTAAATTTCAATGAAAACTTAAGTCATCATCAATTAAATTATGCTAACAAATAAACCATCAATTGCAACTCTTGACAAAATTCAACAGTTCAATCAAGCAACCTTATGATCATGATTTATGAAAAGTCTGGGACGATTATCCATTATTAGATAAATAATAAGAAAAACCTTTGTTTTTCATTCAATCAAACACCTCACCCTACTACTGTTCAAATAATGAGAAAATATCTCTTGTTTTCTGTATCAAATAACTAACCCAAGTACCCTAATGAACAGAAATAACAGAAAATATCAAGCATCTTCATGAAAAGGATAACATGTTGCGTCGAACAACGAAAGTCCAATAAAACCAGTTTCTACCTGTAAAGCCAGGCCATAACCTCCATTGACATCTTGCTCAAAATAAAGTAGCTGCAAAAAAGTTTTAACGTAGCACGTGTTATTGCTTGTGAATTCTGATTACAGGTCTAAAGATAAAATCAGAAACAAATAAAAGAGAGAGAGAGAGAGAGAGAGAGAGAGAGAGAGAGAGAGAGAGAGAGAGAGAGAGAAATATATACAATCAAAAAAAAATGAGGAATTTGGGAATATACAATACAAACTGTAGTCAACTGCATGACAAATTTTGACAATGATTACCTTAAATTTGCTCTGTGCAGCTGAGGTGACTCTTACTACAATTCCAGCTTGGGCCTGCTGCTCATTTATTGAGACGCCAAAAAAGTGGGCACCTTGCTTCTCTACCTGCAGATTTTTTTTTAAAACAAAAGAAGCAATAAGAAATAGAGAACTTGAATAGGGGACTTATCCAAAGTTAAACTGGGTTACCTTTCCACTGACAGATGTTCCAAGAGGGAGAGGTCTCACAGTCACAGTTCCATTCATAGCTTCTTCAAGAACAGTAGCAGAAACTGTTGTTTTGATGGGGACACCCAACTTGCTAGAGACAATAAGAATGAGTGGCCATAAAATGACCAATGTAAAGCCACATTTACTTGAATACAACCAGCATTCTCACCTGAATAATGCAGCAAACATTGTATTGACAGTTCCTAGGTTGGACAAGTCAATTTCCATATCCATGCTATCACTTTCCAGAGCCTGCATGACTATTGCCATAAGGATCCAAAACTGGACATAGCTTTTTACAATTTATTTCATAGAAATGAATGATACAATTTGCCTCCAAATGGCACATTTTAGGCAGTTTTCACCAGCATAGAAAATCCAAAAAGTTAATATTTAGAACTTTCTTTCTGATATCTGCAATACTTTTTATTATATAGTCAATTAAACTAGAAAGATTATTAATTGAACTATAGGAATCCTCTGTACAAATGAGCTATCATTTATTTGTTGGCTCCCAGTTAGAGCAAAAATACAGCAACAGAGGAGGAAGAAGAAAAGATAAATCATCCTGACCTCAAATCCTGAAGAATCATATTGTCTTCTTTTTTCCGGATCTGATAAAACACTGTAAGAATAAGCAACCTCCTTGAAAAGTTCAGAAGCCTCAGGATTGCTAGCATTTTTGTCTGGATGATACCTGTTCAAATTTGAAATAAAATTGATATATCAATCGTGATGAGAACCTTTTTTAAAAGTAACACTTATTGAATTAGTTAAAAGGAAATAGCATCAGCAAATGGATACAACCACAAAAAGATAATTTCAACAAAGGAAGCATGATCAGATGGTATGACTTATTAGTATTGTGGCCAGATTATATCCAACCACAACCACTATACAATTCCCTTTAGTACAGAGTCAAGATTTATAAAAATACAACAACAACATAGCCTCAGTCCCAAATTAATTGGGGTCGGCTACATGGATCCAAACTCTTCCATTGTGCTCGATTAAGTGCAATTGACGGCGAGCTTTCCAAACCATTCAAATCTCTCCTAATTAATGCGTCCCATGTTAACTTTGGTCTATCCCTACCTCGTCGAATTTCTACAGTTTCTATTGAATCAAGTTTTCTAGTGAGGGCATTTATAGGCCGTCTTTGCGGTGACCAAACCACCACAACCGCCCTTCCCTAATCTTTGTGTCAATTGGTGCTACTCCTACTTGTCTTTGAATTTTTATATTTCTTATTCTATCTTTACGAGTTTTACCACACATCCACCTAAGCACCCTTATTTTTGCTCCGTTCATTTTACGTAATTGTTGTTGTTTTACCGCCCAACATTCACTTCCATAGAGCATAGCTGGCCTAATTGCAGTCCTATAAAATTTTCCTTTTAACTTAGTAGGAGTATTTCGATCACAAATCACCCATGTTGCACTCCGTCATTTCTTCCATCTAGCTTGAATTCTATGTGTGACATCATTCTCAATATTACCATCATTTTGTATGATTGATCCTAGATATCTAAAGGGGTTCACCTTAAGAACTTCTACTTCCCCTAATTTTACCACTTCATCATCTCGATGTCTAGTATTTTTAAACTCACTGTGCATGTATTCAGTCTTCGTCCTACTCAACTTAAAGCCTTTAGATTCTAATGTATTCCTCCAAAGTTCTAATTTCTTATTCACTCCATCTTTTGTTCATCCAACCACTATATAATTCCCTTTAGTACAGAACCAAGATTTATAAAAATAAAAATAAAAAATACAACAACAACAACATAGCCTCGATCCCAAATTAGTTGGGGTTGGCTACATGGATCAAACTCTTTCGTAGCGCTCGATTTAGTGCAATTGATCTTGTTCATTTTTCTTCACACCCAGACGGTGACGTTAAACACACCCTTGCACATTGGGAATACAAAAAGTAATAAAAAAAAGTGAAAATGATTAAAATGCATAGTACAGGTTTGACTCAGAGAAACAATGTAGACCTAAGACATGCAGCTAGTCATCAACACCCCCAAGATGGAATTTCATACTTGTAATCAGTGAAAGGACAGCGTAACAATATATAAGAATCATCAAGAAAAAGTATAAAAAAGGCATAACTTGACAGACTACTCACATAATGGAAGTAAGAAATAGAAATTGATGTTCTAAACCATGAATTCAGGACCCTCAAAATGAAGACAAGGGAAGCAGTTGATCATATTAGACGGGGGGAAAGAAGGAAGTAGAATTCCTACCCAACAATTAAAATCACTTGAAAGACGAAGCCTTGATGAACAATCAAGATATTAAGAAAGAAATTCTTCCATCTTGAATCATTTAGGTGTTTTTGAACGTGCTTTGTATGTGAAAAGTGATGCGTCTATCTGGTGCTACATAGATAATTTGATTTTATGAGCAATAATATCAACACAATTAGAGATTTTGAGACAGTCATGAAGCAGGAATTCAATGACAGACAAGGCCTTATGTCTTACTTTTAGGCATTGAGGTCAACCATAGGGACGACATTTTTTTCGAATTTTTTTTCCAATTCAAAAATGTAATTAAGATTAGAACTCTAAATTACAGTGGTAGAGGTTAAGAATAAACAACCCGTCCAACAAAGTAACAATTAGGAGAAGTCTGAAGCTAATCAAGGTCGTAGAAGCAGACATTCTCATGGTCAACATACTGATAGGCACCAGATTAATTTTCATGGATGCGGCAAATCTGGACATAAAGCTAGTGACTACAAGAATAAACAATTGTAGGTATCGTGAAAGTGCATGCTCCAACCACATTTGTGGCCACAGAGAGTTAGTTGAAAAGTTAAATGAGTCGATGAAAATACCCATCTCCATCCCCATCCCCGCTTAAGAATTCATCCCCCCATCCCCGTACCCATCCCCATGCGGAGATGAATTTTCATCCTTGCCCCCGTACCCGTCTAATTCCCGAGGGACGAAAAATCCCCGTGGAGAGATTTTTTCCCCATTTAACTCTCCATTAGGGATCCCCACGGGGATTAACTCTCCATTGGGGATCCCCGCGGGGTTTCACCGCGGGAAAATATTTCTCCCCACTTAATTTTTCTCAAAAAAGAATTATAAAAAGTAAGGTGTCAAAGACACATACATGTGTATATGTGTATTGGTATTTTTAAATAGTATTTATACACATAATATACATGTCTATTGCTAGCATAGACATATAGTTAATGTAGTTTGGTAATTTGTAGAATAAGGTTTTGCAATTTTTTTCATTTGATTCTAAAATTGTAAAATGTAAATATAGTTGCAAACAATTCAAAACAAAATAAATAATTAATGTAGTTTGGTTAAAAAAATATTTTATTTATTTAACTAAATAAGTTAAAATTATAAAACTCATTAGAGTTTGTAACTTTGTTTGTTATGTGTATCACTAGTGTTTTAAGGTAAAAACCATGGAATATTAATATATATATACACATATAATATATACATATATATAATATATCATATAGTATGCATGTATACATATATAAAATTAATATATGGGGATACTCGCGAGTATTACCAATGGAGATTCGAATCCCCACAGATATATTTTTTTACTCATCCTCATACCCATACTAGCGCGGGTATGTGATTTTCTCCTCGTCCCCATTTAAATTCCCCTAACCCGTCCCCGTTGCAGGGATTCCTCGCCCCACTTGCATCCCTACCCATTTTCATAAGTCGAAGGCATATATGGAGAGACAGAGATTTTCTACAACTTATATCTAATAGGCTATTTTTCGCCAAGGAACAAAATGTAGATAGGCAGTCCCAAATTCACTCCAATGTCAAAACCAATCTAAATCAACCTAAGAAACCTAATTTAGATCAGGACTCCAATCCTATCCTTTGTGGGTGTCTTCCCATATTCGAATAAATCGAATGGGCATGCTAACCGCGAAGTTTCCCCAAATCCACACAACAACTTCTCACTAATTTCTCACAAATGCACCAAAGTTAAGCTTTTTCATCATAAATTTGTAATACAAGCACAGAAACCCCTGCACAAATTGGTGTCATTAGCGATTTCATTCACACTGCCACAAATATTCCCAATTCATTGAATTGCGCAAAATGAACACAACATTTCTAACCATTCCAACACCAAATTCCACAAAGATCAAACTCAAAACCTCATTTTTCATTAAAAAAAAAAATTACCAATCAACTTAAAATTTAACGAATTGAAGCGAAGGCGATCGCGATCGCGATGTCGATCTTACTTGAGAGCGAGCTTCCTGTAGGCGGCCTTGATCTCCAGATCAGACGAATCCCTGGTCACGCTCAGCACCTCGTACGGATCTCGACGCACCACGCGAGATCCTTCCGTCTTCGGACCCATCTCAACTCTCTCTCTCTCTCTCTCTCTCTCTCTCTCTCTCTTTCTCCTCCTCGACCTTTTCAATCTCACAACCACCAATTGCTATCTCCACATCGTTCGAAATCAACGACTCAATCGAATCTACCAAACGAGATCTCTGAAAGACGACAACCAACAACAATGCGATTGAACGAATTCGGAGATCGAATCTCGTTGAAAAGGTTAGGGTTTCGTGGAATGGTTTTTGCCAAGAAAAAATCGAGCTTTTTCGAGGACTGTAACTGATTTTTATTTTAATTTATTTTTTTCAATTTTTGTGATGTGGTAGTTCGTGATTTTGGACACGATGAGTCGATAACGGTGAAGACTTTTACGGCGACGGGGAGGCTTCTGTGTGCGTGGAGTAGGTTAAGTAAACCAACTAAAAGGTAGCTAAATGCGACACGTGGCAGCTTAACTTCGAGTTCTTAGACTCAGCTCATTTTGAGGGCCGCTAAGGGCACCCCACCATTTAATGAGGGCACCCAAAGTATTTGTAAAAATTCCAGCAAAAAATGGAAAAGACCATTTTGCCCTTGTATATATATAATGATTCAAACCCCACAAATCATTTTGACAAAGAAAAAAGGCACCCCACCACAAGGTGAACCACAAAGCCACATTGCGTTTGGCGAAGCGTTGATCGATTCTTGCGGATTGACATCATCCGATCACATGCGAGGTAACAATGTTTGACAACCATATGATGGTTTTTTAGAACTGTTTAGTTGTGTAAACAATGAAAATGATGATTTGTTTGTCAATGTAGGGTTTGGTAATTTCTTCAAATCCGAACTTGTTTCCACTATATAATGGAGGATTGTAATGCTTCGGTGCAAGAGGAGGTCGTCTTGAGGTAATTTTGCAAATTTATGTGTTTTTTTTGCGGTTATCCGAAGTTTCATGGGTGCGCGCGATTGTTTCGGCCTCGCAGACCGAGATGTATGGTGATGTCTCGGTCATAGAGGACCGAGAGGTTTCACGTAGGTCACGAATGGTAACAACCAGAGAGTACTCTGAGTAACTCTCGGTCGTACGTGGCGAGACTCGAAGAAAGTTTCGGACTGTACAACCGAGAACATGTTTTTTGGGTATTTTTGTGTTTGTCTTTGTACATTTTGGTTGATTATAATGTTACACTTGTTTGTATTGCGAGGTAATGTCGTTATCTAGTATTTTCCGGACTACAACACGTTTACACCTTGTAGCCATTCCCATCTCGAGAAGCGGTTGTTTCATGGCTTCAAATGATTGGTGGTGAGAACATGTTTGTGCTAGTGACAAAGAACTTCGATGCCGGGGGCATTAAGCGCGGGGAAGGGTGAAACTTGCTGTGAGAGGTTTGGGACATATAGGGGAATGTCACAAAGAGTTGGGAAGGGTAAAGCATCAAAAATAGCTTCGAACCAAGAAATCAAGGAATAATGAAAAGAGAAACGAGGGGACTCAACCGGTACGAAGAAATGTGGATGCCCTTTCCTTATCAACGTAAAGGAAAATGCGACTCCTTATGGTATGTCACCGTGATTTGTGGAGGCACAATCACGACACCGCAGAAGATTGGATAAGGGGAGGAGGAAGTTGAGGATGCGGGGGGAGGACTGAAAGTGAGCGAACTTAGGGAGATTAGTCCACCTTCGTCTTTTGTGTAGTGCGATCGGGAAGTTGAGGATGCGGGTGGGAGGACACCGGGTCTCCAATCGGAGGCACCCCAAGGTGTCGGAGGCACCCCGCCTCCAATCGGATTTGAGTCCTCCCACTCCACAAAAGTTTCTAGGCGAAAGAAAGTCAATGTTCCACAAATGCGTCGTGCCGATGAGACGCACGCAAAGTGGATCTAACATGGCTTATGGTCATTGCTTAGAACCGGATTGGTTGCCACATGTTGAGGCCATTATCGATGTCGTTTCCGATGGAAATTGTGGATATCGGTGTATAGCCTACTCTGGGCTTCGACTTGCTTACGTAGACGGGTGGAGGATTGTGCGTAGAAGGATGTACGATGAGATTATCGGGTATGAAGACCTTTGGCGGGAAGTGATTGGCTCGAGTTTCGAGATGCGTCAAGAATGCGGTGCATTGCCCGAGAGCAAGAAGGGGCATCTTTCAAAGAATGGTTGACACTTCCGGACATGGGATTGTTAGTATCCACCGCATTCAATGTCATTCTCGTCAACCTCTCGCATGGGAGTGCCTCCACATTCCTACCTCTACGTAGTACTCCACCGTCGTCATTGCACTGACAGACTTATCATTGCAATGGCAAATGAAAGGAATATCCATTGGGTTAGGGTAAGTTCTATGATTTTTTGTGAATTGGTTTGTTTCCCCCTTAATCGGGTTTGTGACAATATCTTCTATGTTCTATTGTTCACTTTGACAGTGCGATTGCGTGTGAATGCACCACCGCCATCCTTATATCCATCGTGGGATCGGTACGTTGAGGATCGTGCCAAAGGTTGGCGAGATGGATTCGTTTTTCGAGACATCGCGCCCATTGCAACTCGCTGATCATGAAGCCACCATACCGTTGTAGATTTAGATACACCGTAGGTTAAAGCTTGTACCTAGACGCTAAACATTTAGAAATTTTGCCAATTCGTCCAAATGTTCTATGTATATGCAAATGTTGTGTTGTGTTTTGATTGTTGTTGTGTTTTGATTGTTGTTTACTTATGGATGGACCTTTTTAGAGTCATTTGAATGTTACGGAGATTTATAATTAATTAAGTTTCGGTGCAAATTGTCGTGATGGATTTTCAATCTTGTATAGTTAGTTTGACATACAACCAATTTTTTTTTTTTCAAACTCGTAATGTTCAAATTCATCCATTTCGATGTATCGGTCAAAGCTGTGTTCGTGAAACAACCCATATTTTCGGTCACCCATGACCACAAGTATTCCAATATATCGGCCGTGTACAACCGAGTCCATAGAAAGGTCTCGGTTGTACACCACCGAGATGGATTGACCATTTCAATTCGTCCGACTCTCGTCCCATGACGACCGAGCCTCTGCGAGACCTCTCTCGAAGTGGACAACCGATACGCAGCTTAACTCTTCCTGCTTCGTGGCGAGATCACGAGTTCCCAAAATATTAGCTTGTCTCGCCAAGGCCGAGACAACTGATTGACACGCCTCTCGCTGTGTGGCGAGAACTACGATTTCCCAATTTTTTTACATTTGAAAAAACCGCCACACACACATTACAACTACTCTACCAAATGTAACTTAATTCGACGATCTTCAACCAAACCCTAATTTGGAGACGAAATCGGCTCACACCGGACCTACAAAATGCGAAAACTCGAACAACGAAGGAGAAACACATGGCGAGGGACGGAAAACACGATTTCGGGGATTCCTCTCACTTTGGTCGGTTCAAAACAAATGAATTCTTCCACGGAGTTCGGTGAACGAGGGTGGTGGTGGTGGTGGGGGTGGTGGGGTGCCCAGGGTTTGCACGAGGGTGGTGGGGTGCTCGAGGGTTTGCACGAGGGGGTATTTTCGGTAGTTCTGGGCTAATTTTTGGGTGCCCCAGGTAAAACCAGTGCCCACATTAACTGGGTGCCCTCATTAAATGGTGGGGTGCCCTTAGCGGCCCTCCTCATTTTCAAGGTCGAAAACATAGTTAACTTAATAGGGGTGTATTCAATTGAGATTTTAATGGACTTTTGGTTACTTTTAGTGACTAAAAAAGTTTATGAGTATTCAATTAAAACTTTTATAGAGTTCATAAAAGTAAGGTGTATTCAATGTGAACTTTTATAGACTTTTAAAAAGTCACTATAAGTTTTGGGGTATTCAATTGAAACTTTTGTAAACTCTCTAATTGTAAGGGTATTCAATTTTTTAAGAAATTTTGTTGATTTGTGGGTTTGGATGACTTTTCAAGACTTTCCACCTAAACCTATATATATTGAAATTCTTCTCATCTCTTCAGCCTCCACCAGAAACTTTTGTGAACTTTCAAGACCTACCTCGCAGAGCTCTCTCATTTTCACTTCCTCTCGCTTGCTTCTACACTACTGGAGGTAACATCCTTGACCAACGTCTCTCTCTCTCTCTCTCTCTCTCTCTCTCTCTCTCTCTCTCCATTGCAAATAGATGAAACCAACTGGTCTGATTTGGGCAAAACGACTTGGTTCATGTATTTGTGGGTACGACTCATTCTATAATTGATTTACGATTTTGTGTTAGTATTTGATCTAAGGTTGCTTTTTTTGTTTTGTGTTTGAAAAAACAAGGCAAGGATTCATGTATTTTGAGTATGAACAGTGAATATTTTTGTTTTGTGTTTGAAAAAACAAGGCAAGGATTCATAGTATTCTGATCTCAAACACAAAATAAAAGCAACAATCTCACTATTCTCTCCCCAAAGAAAGAGTGATGAACAATGAAGTTAACTCCATATATATTTGCTTCATCTATTTGATCTACGGTTCATATATATATTTGCTTCATCTATTTGTACGGTTCATGTTTTTGGGTATGAGTCTATTCTATTACATATATATATATATATATATATATATATATATATATATATATATATATATATATATATATATATATATATGCTTCATCTATTTGATCTAAATAGTTTACAGTTTGTTTCATCTATTAATTGCTAGCCAACGTGTTGTGTCCTATTTGATCTAAGATAATTTACAGTTTGTTTCATTGATTTCGCTAAAAACAAAATAAAATTTGCATGAACATATTATGGGTCTATATTCTCTTTACTCATTAATTGCTAGCCAATGTCTGAGAGACATGAAGGAGCTAGCCAATGTGTTTTTGTCTTCATTATTTATGTGCCCTATTTGATCTAAAGATAGTTTACAGTGGCATGTAAATTAGACATGGAGGAGGTAGCTTTTTCTAATAATCCAAACCACAATAGTCCTTAAAGACACTACCACCCTTCACTTTATCCCCACAACCCACACAGGCGATGATAACACCACCACACATACATACATACATACGCACACACACACACACACATCAATGATAAACCCATAGCTTTTTTGTTCATCATTGACATTAACTAGTCCAATTTAATTCCGAATTTGTTTAACTAGTGTATGTTGATTTAGTACATATTTGAATGCTATGTATAGTTAAGTTCTCAAGCTTTACTTGTCATGCATGTATGCACATGTACAGTATATACTGCAAATCCTCTCTGCAACTAATTTAACAGCTTCATCATGCATGTAACACTGTGAGAAGTAGATTTACAATTAGCTTACTTGTTTTTCCTTTTTCTTTTTTTCTTTTTTCTAGTGAGCTTTTTTTTAATGATTAGCAAAAGACCATTAGGAAGGTTTTATTTGGTTATGACAATTTTTATATATATGATAATAGTGCGATGGGAGACTCACAAGTAAATGTTGAAAACCAAAAAAAGAAAAGAAAAGGTGTGGTAAAATACATTACATGGATTGCGGAAGAGAGCAATGAGTTGCTTAAATTGTTGGTTGATGCTGCAACTCACGGATGGCGTGATAGTAATGGTGCTTTCAGTAAAGCAACCATTGAAAAAAAAAATACTTCATGTTCTTAATGCAACACTTGGATGTGAAAGAAATTTCTTAAATTACAAAAGTTGGTGGAAATGGTTCAAAGACCGTTATCAAGGCTATGTTGAGCTTATGCGTTGCAACTCTGGATTTGGATGGGATCCCGTTACCAAAAAATTCACGGCAAGCGATGAAGTATGGGGGGAATACTTCAAGGTGAGATCTTTAATTATTTCATTAACATATTGTATCGAAGTATGTATTAACCCTTTTTGTTTTTAACCAGTCTCATCCTAATTAAAGACATTATCAGACGGACACGTTTCCTGATTATGATGAATTAAGGATAATTGTCGGAAATGCAATTGTCTCAGGGAGATACTCGATTGGACTTGGGGATGATACTGATGCTAGGACATTTGAAGCAGAGGAAACTAGTGGTGATGCATTGGAAGATCTTACTTATGGCTATGATGCCGAGGCTTTTGTACAAAGAAGTGAGCATCAACAAAAAAACCTAAATCAACCTCCAACAGTTGAAATCTTTAATGCGCCTCCAACAATTGAGCCAATGAATTTGGAGGTCCATTCAGTAACCAGAAAGAGGAACAGAACTGAGAAAGAAAGAAATTTAGACTCAAGCAGAAATAATACTTTTCAAATGGATTCTTTGAATAAACTGACCGAAACAATTTCCAGTTTTGCTTATAAAGTTGATAGATTAATGGTTAGAGACCAAGGATGCTGGAAGCTTATTAAAGAAATCCCAGATTTGCACGATAGTACTCGTTTCAAGGTCCTCGAGATGTTGAACACAAGAGCCAAAAAGATCGATTTCATGGAAATGTCTCTGAAGAACGTTCTAAGTAGATAGCGTTTCAATTGACGGAATAAGTAGCTATTTATCCTAGAATTCTTTTTTGAGAAGCCACTTAGAATTTATTTTATTATTTTATTAATGACTAAATTCTTATTTTATTAGTTGGAGATTGTGTTTTTTTTTTCAGACTCAGCCAGAATGTTGGATTGATGAATGATACTTTGTTTGAAGTTGATAATATATTTTTAGTATTATTCAATATTGTCATTGTCAACCTTGTTTTAAACTTTCACTCGTTGAATGTTATATTTTCGGCATGTTTAATTTTTTTCTTTTTTTGATTTTAGGTGATTTTATTTACATGATGTCTCATTTAAATATGCAAATATACGATGAATCAGAGGAAGTGGAAATGGAAGAGAACGAGATGGAAGAACTAAAAGAAATACTTGAGTGTTTGTTAGTTTCTATGCAAGCAATTCTACAAACATTGCATGAGGTTATACTTTCTATGTATTGTGAGCCCGTTACACGACCCTTAACCAGACGCTCTATAACTAGAAATGGGTCTGAATACATAGAAACAATATTGAACGAGGATGCAGAACACTTTCGACAAATTTATAGGATGTATCCCGATGTGTTTAGAAAGTTACGCAAAATTATTAGAGAAAAAGCTCTGTTACATGATACACGATTCGTAACTATTGAAGAAATGTTGGCTACGTTTTTACCCAATGTGGGTCAAAATTCTCGATATTGTTTGATTCGAAAAACCTTCAATAGATTGCATTTTAGCACCAGCCAAAGTTTCAACAAGATTTTAAGGGCTCTGAACATAACCATGAGAGATATAATGGTGAAGCCTAAATCCTCTACCTCACAAATCATACGAGATAGTACAAGATTTTATCCTTACTTCAAAGTAAGTTCTAATTATTGCTAGAGTTGTTATAATAGAAGTAATTTTTGTTGTTGTTGTTGATGATGATGATGATGATAAGGTTACTAATTATTCTTGCTCTAATTTATAGGATTGCATTGGAGCTATCGATGGTACCCATATTCCTGCAATGTTGTTGGAAATGATAGTAGCTGTGAAGGCCTGGGTCACTGCCTAAGTCCGAAACCCCTTACAGCCCACTCAGGACCTCCAAGGCAGTGGGAGCTTTCTAAGGCCTCCCACCATCCACGTCCCCCCCATTTATGCTTTCTAAGGCCATAAATGAGCGTGGTTTTTAGCCTCCCAAGTCTCGAAACTGCACCCTGGAGGCTTAAGTATGCGATTTTAGCGAGACTTGTACCATTGGGCTACAAGGGAGGCGAAAAATCACGCCCATTTATGGCCTTAGAAAGCATAAATGGGGGGACGTGGATGGTGGGAGGCCTTTTTTGTGAAGGCATGGGTCATCGCTTAAATCCAAAACCCCTACTGCCACCCGGGGACCTCCAAGGCGGTGGGAGCTTTCTAAGGCCTCCCACCATCCACGTCCCCCCATTTATGCTTTCTAAGGATAATGGGCGTGGTTTTCGCCCCCAGTCTCGAAACCGCACCCTGGAGGCTTAAGTATGCGATTTTAGCGAGACTTGTACCATCCGATGGTACAAGTGCGGTTCGAGACTTGGGGGCGAAAAACCACGCCCATTTATGGCCTTAGAAAGCATAAATGGGGGGGGGGACGTGGATGGTGGGAGGCCTTAGAAAGCTCCCACTGCCTTGGAGGTCATGGGTGGGCTGTAGGGGTTTCGGACTTAGGCAGTGACTCAGGCCTTCACAGTAGCAACTATCGCAATCGTCATGGCTTCACTTCCCAAAATGTCTTGGTTGCATGCAACTTTGATTTGGAGTTCATATATGTTCTTAGCGGATGGGAAGGATCGACGCATGATTCAAGAATATTGAGTGATGCTTTATCTAGGAGAAATGAACTTAAAGTACCATAAGGTATGATCTAATTAATGTCAAAATTACTTGTTTTTATATTCTTTTATTTAATTTATTTATTTTAGTATGTTTTTAGGTAAATATTTTTTGGTGGACTGTGGTTTTCCAAATCGGCGTCAGTTTTTAACTCCTTTTCGAGGTGTTCGTTATCATCTTTCCGATTTTACCGGGCAAGGTCGACATCCTGAAAATGCTAATGAATTATTCAATCTTCGACATGCATATTTAAGGAATGTGGTTGAAAGGTTATTTGGCATATTCAAATCACGGTTCACAATTTTTAAAACAGCTCCTCCATTTCCATTTAAAACTCAAGCAGAGCTGGTGTTGGCTTGTGCGGGATTACATAACTTTCTTCGCAAGGAGTGTCGTTCTGATGAATTTCCAGTTGAATCAGATATTGAAGATGCATTGTCCTCAGATAGTGAAGAAGATGATGATTTTGAAATACTTTTTGAGACTCAAGAACAACAAAGGGAGAATGCCAACCAATGGAGGAATTTTATAGCTACTGAAATGTGGAGTGATGTTAATGTAGTGAATAATAATATGAATTAGATCTATGTTATTTCTTCGTGCTTTATTTGTTATTTTTACAATAGAGATTCTTAATAACCCTAGTAGTTTATTTTTTCAATTAAAAAGTAAGGAATGCTTTATTTTTAAAAATGTGCAAGAAGCATACTTTTAAAAATTAACTATAATTTTTAATGAGAAGTATATTTTAAAAAAAAGTCAAAGGGGGTAATGTTTAAGAAGTCCCAAAAGTCAATGTTCATGGATGTTTATCAAAAGTCATCAAAATAAAGTTCATCGAAGTCTACCAAAGTCCTTAAAAAAGTCCATCAAAGTTAATAAAAAACATTAAAATAAAGTCTATCAAATTCTACCAAAGTTTTTGAAAAGTCTACAAAAATCTACAAGTCTCTAAAAGTCATCCACTTATAAAAGTAACCAAAAGTATTAAAATTTCAATTGAATACACCCATGTTAGAGAGTTTATCAAAGTAAGGTGTATTCAATATGAACTTTTATAGACTTTTAAAAGTGTATAAAAGTTTTTGGGTATTCAATTTAAATTTTTAGAGAGTTTATAAAAGTAATGTGTATTTAATTTTTGGTGACTTTTGTGGTGTGGTTACAAATCTCGACTTTTATAGACTTTTTATATAAAAATACACATAAAGAAGTCTTCAACTTCTCCTCACCTCAACTCAGAAACTTTTAAAGACTTCTAATTTTTGTTGGTTCCCTTATTCAATAAGGACTTCATTGCTCACAAAATATTTTCTTATCAATTGTTTTTATCAACTTCTTCAACCACTCCACAACTCATGGATTTCATTGCTCACTCATTATACTCTAATGTCTAATAAAAATAAAAATGATGTCATTATTAACAAGATCTCATTCTTGCATCATTATACATTTTATAGGATTTTCTTTACAAAGAAGTTTCGTTTATTAAATGTATAATTATAATATCAAAAAGTGTAATATTATCATTTTTGGAGAAAATAATCGTGTATTTTTTTTTTCAAATGCAAGAAGTGCATTTTAAGAAATTTAAACTATCATTCTTAAGGAAAAATATAAGTTTTTTTACTTTAAGTAAAAAAAAGTGCAAAACTTTTACACACAATGATCTTACTCGGTTTTTTTTTGCCACTAAAAGATTATTCATCTACTTATTTATTGTTGATATTTATTTACTTATTTGTTATGTTACTATCTTGATAGTAATTCATTAATATGTATATATTATTTTTTATTAATAAAAAATACTTTTAAAAAAATTAATAATAATTTTTTAAGAAAAAGAAATATAATGATTCATCTATTTTTTATAATAAAGTGCAAAATATTTGTTTCAATATAAAAATCACAAAAATTTACTAGTATCAATCAAAATCATGTTTAAGAAGTTCACAAAAGTCACTAAAAAACCTTAAATGTTAATAAAAGTCATCAAAATGAAGTTTACATAAAAGTTTATCAAAGTCTTTAAAAGTCTACGAAAATTTATGAACTTCAGAAAAGTCATCCACTTATAAAAGTAACCAAAAGTCTATTAAATTCTCTATTGAATACACCCCTGTAAAACGAGTGAAAATAGTCATTTCACTAGCCACTCTATACAAGATGTCGAGCGGTGGTGCCACTCGCATGTGTATCTCGAGGCATGTCGCATCGTGAATGCATCGACTTTAGAGGCGGCAAAATAGGTCATGGCACGATAACTTGACATGCTTAACACGAAGATTAGCGGATTTAAGTTGAGCTTATGCGGGTTCGTATTGTAAACGTGTCAACCCGTTTATGACACGCAATAAACGGATCGAGTCACGGACCCTCCAATTTATAACGAAACATATATAAGGATATTTGAAATATACTTTCCATATATATCAATTTTGACCTTTTTTTTCAATTTTAACGTATTATATGAGGATATTAATTTGAAATACACAGCCTAACATGGACACTTGCTTTTGTTTAAGTTATAATTAGAATATTATATATAAATAATTTGATATAACTTTTGAAAATAACAAAGAAACGATATCTTTAATTTTAGCATGCAATAACTTTCCTAGTCGAGCTAGTCAGATCACTAAAGTATATTTATCTTCTATGGGAGAATATCTTAATATCTGTGAGAACCCTTCATCTTCTTCGCCTCTTTCACCTTGTTGTCTTCTAGCAATTCATTCAACTTAACGGGTTATACGCGTCGTGTCGTGTCGTGTCAACCCGTTCAAAATTTGTGTCATGTTGTGTCAACCCGTCAAATAAATGGGTTGTGTTCGTGTTGACCTTAATCGGGTCACCTGATAGGTCAACCCAATACTAACACGACCCGCTAACCCGTTTTGCCACCCTTAATCGATTTAAGCTTAACTTACCACCTTTTCGAGATTCGTCGAATTATACGGGTAGTATATAATACATCCAATGTGTATCCATCATTTTAAAATAGAGAAGTGCTAGAATAACAACATGAATATCACATCATAAGACATTGGTTATTAAAGCCGTCCATGTATGCCTTGAGATACGTGCATACACAGATCTTGATACATAACAAGCGGGTCGAAGTCGCATGGACGACTCTTGTAAGCCAATGTGTCTTGCAATGTGACATAGGGTTGTCATTATAATGTTTTCCTTTAAAATAACGTGCATCAGCGTCCGTACCCGAGATTCAACTGAATGTTCCATGTTATGATTGGATTAAGGGTTGTAACTATGCAATTTAGGTATAATTAGAATTTTTAATTTTTGGTTTTTAGAGCAGACCATCTGCCTCATCATTGATTGCTTCCTTTCTATTATTTGTTTATAAATAACTTGCAGAGTCATTCAACAAAGCAATAGAATTAGAGTGAAAAGAATTAATAATCAGCATTATGAGCAGCCAAGTTAAACTTAGAAGCAGTGACTCAACTTTTATCTCCGTCTTTCTTATCCTTCTCAAATTTTGGTCTCATATTTGGGTGAAGACTCCAACTTCGGTGCATAGAATGTTTGATAGCATTGCATTGTTCACATTTGAGATCTGGACGCTTGCCTTTGTGAGGCTTTCTTTTCTGAGATCGGCAAGCAAGATGGGCATGAGCTTCTATGTTGTTCGAAGCATTACAAGGCATAACCTTTCGACATAGTTCTTCTCATTGAATAGTTGTGCGCACACCCTTTAAGGAACGAAGCTCAACATTCATCCAAATGTGACACCTTAGATCCTCAAAGTCAGGACCAAGGCTCACCAACAACTGAAAAATCTAAACTTTTTCTATCCGTTTTCTTAGGACAACCAAATCAGCAATATGAGGTTGATAAACTTTCAATTCATTCCACAAACTGTTTAAATTTCCCAATAAACTTACAAAGGATTTTTCATCCTAACAAAGACTTACGATGTCTCGCTAAATTTGGAAAAGTCTAGCAAAGTTGTTTTGGTTGTCGTATATGTCCTAAACAGCTTCCCAAACGTCAAAGGAAGATTCATAATGGCTGAAGATTTCAGCAAGATTACACTCTATAGAATTGAAAATAAAAAACGTACATATTGTTCTTTCGACATCCAAGCTTCATACTCCAATGAATCAACATCTGGAGCTTTTTCCTTATAATTTGTAAAATCCAATTTCGATCTTCCACCAAGAGCAATAGTAACTGCCATATATCAAGAAATATGATTGAACTCATTTAACAATATCGAACTTAGTTTTAGAGAGATATTGATATCACCATCGACAACAACAATAGATGAAGCAACAAACATCTATTTGAATACGTACTTACACTAGTACTCATATTGTCAGTCATGACATAAATTTTAAAAGGTATAACACAAAAAATACTAATATGGTACCAAAACGAGATAAGGAATAGAGAGTCTTATTCATAAGAGTAGGGGTGGACTTAGGATTTTTGATAGCCTTGGGATATAAATATTTTCCTTTTTGAAAGATGCTACAATGACACTCCAAAGTCACACTCGGGGTCATGTGATTTGCGAGCCTCACGTGAAAATGGATGTGTGCACGTAGTTCTCGTGCATAACGCGCGGGTATGTATCTCGAGGCGTACACGGATGACTCCCATGAACGCGAGCCCGCGCGCTACGTCTTTGGGTGTGACTTTGGGGTGTCATTATGACATTTTCTTTTTAGAAATTATTACAAAATTGGGATAGAGCTTGAGATTAAAGTCTCCCAAAGAAAATCGGATTTTACTCTTTTGAGGTTTTATGAAAATTCGGATTTAGAGTAGATTATAAAGTGTTTTACACTTTTTTTTTCATTTCATATTTTTTATCGCAATGCAGAACTAGTAGTGAAACAAAAAAAAAATTCCAAAAAAATGTAAAAAAAAACTTCAATAAAGAATTATTGTACACTTAATAAACAAAAAAAATAAAGTGAAGTGACATTAAATTGTTCCTACATCAAAGACATATACCCCTTTCAAAAACACATACATATAAAAAAAACTAAAAACTAGCCACTATATGTAAGAGAGTCGGCTGTCTATCCTTGCAATATGCCACAATCTAGTGAAGAAAAATCAAATATTTAGCAATGAAGAAAATAATGTTTCAAGAAAATAACCCCAAAAAAATTGATTTGTTTCTTCAAGCATATAAAAACTAAAAATTGAGCTAGAAAACATTAAAAGAAGATTGAAATCTGAAAAGACATAAAATTTGCTATCATTGTTTGGTAAGTTGGATAAACTACGAAAAGCGTAAACAAAGTTTGGACTTTTGACATGATTGACTAGGGATGCAAGCGGGGAGGGGAATCCCCACGGGGAATGGGGATTCCCCGCAACGTGGATGAAGATGGGGAATTTAAATGGGGATGGAGGTGAGGATGAGGATAAAATCTCATATCCACGCGGGTATGAGTACGGGGATGGGGAGAAAAATATATTCGCGGGGATCCTCACGGGGAATCCTTATTGGTAATATCCGTTGGGATCCCCGAGGGGATTACCCATGTGGATATCCGCGGGTATCCCTATTGGGGATCTCCATGAGGATTCCAGTGGAGATCCCCGTATATATCAAATACATCCATATATATTGTATATATCAATTTTATATTATATTACAAGGCTTTCACCAAAAACACTAGTGATAAATAAACTCTAATGTGATTCATAATTTTAACTTGTTTCGTTAATTATATGTTTTGTTTTTAGTTATTTGCAACTATATTTATATGTTATACTTTATTTGGTTGGTATTTTCAACAATTGTGATCCTAAGTATATGTGCCATACTTTTTATAAATCTTTTTGAAAAATAAAATTAAGTGGGGAAAATATTTCCCCGTAGTGATTCTTTGCAAAATCTCCGCAAAAATCCACGCGGGGATCTTCAATGGGGAATGAAATAGGGAAAGACTTTTCGCCATGGGGATTCCCCATCCCCGCGGGGATTAAGCGGGGATGGTGACGGGGATGAAAGTTCATCCTCACGTGGAGATGAGTATGGGGATATGGGGGGATGAATCCTTAAGCGGGGATGAGGATGGAGATGGGGTCCCCACCCCCTACCCTTCCCATTTACATCCCTATGATTGACACACATTAGATAAATATTTCTTAGTCTAACACACTGATGAAAGTATTTAAAAACTTAACATCTATGGCTGAGGTGGCAAGTCACGTAGTGTGACATCCCCCATCCCGATTAGGGAAAATGTCCGGCTTGAAACCCTAATCAAGCCCGCTAATCCTGCAAGACTTAACTAGAGCTAGTAGTCTCTCCGTCTATACCTGATAAACTCAACCTGTATATTCATATCGAAATAATAAATCAAAGTATTACGCAGCGAATAATTCAAAACTTTTTCGATATATACAAACATACGGAAATACAGAGTTTATCAAAACCCGAACCCATATATAAATCACCCCGACCCTGTTTATATACATAAAAATAAGTCAAACATAGTATATAAATACAAGAAGTTTCATTACATCAAAGAGAAGACACGAAACTCCTAAATCTTCTCTTGCCCTTTAGTCGAAGCACTTGGTTGCGAACCTGAAATAGTTAATTTGGGTGAGTGCTCCAACTTGCTCAGTAAGTATGGATTCACACTAATCATCAACATTCCATATAGTAAACAAGGATATCATGCAATAACAACATGCACCAATGATATCTAACAAGAATATGAAAAACATATAAATTCAATACATAACCAGAAGCAAAGCAATTTATTTAATAAAACTAGGCCCGATTACCCACTGACACCATTAATGCGATTGCTAGACCAACATATTGGCCGATATCCTCTTTAGCCCATCTACTAATACACAATGGTTCTATCACGAACCCTCTAGTGTAAATATAACCCATGCCACCTATAAACTGAGTAGGATGTTACATATAGGCCAGGAAGCTAACCCATCTCCAATATCACCTCGTCTCAATTACAGGATCTTACTCTCGTGAATCACAGTAAACACCGTTTTCCTTTTATTAAAAACAATCACAATATAAATAGTCTCTCATTCCATTCTAACAACTGTATGAGCTATATATAAATAGCCAAACAATATTGATAAATAAGCGAATCCGTACTTATCTCAGTCTTAGTCATCATCCAATTTCCTAACTTTCCGGGTCAATAACTCTCTCCCGGGTAACTAACACATATCATAGACCAATTGTAGTTAATATAAGTGTAATATAGTATATTAAGACCCTTAAAACAGTCTCTAAGCTTCTTGATAAACCAACCAACTCCAAACTAGTTATTGTGACGGCCCCAATTTTCCACAAATTGGGCCCCGCCCGGCCTAAGCTCACGTGAACCCCCGAGCCAATCTCGCAAGGTCAACGCGAGCCTAGTCGGCCTTCCAATCCATCATTATACGTGAATTCACAATTTTACAGTTGAGTTATTAATATTTTTGCAAGTTTTACAATTTAGCGGAAGCGTCTAATACTTTAAATAACTCAACAAAATGATCAGGGAGTTAGGCAACCTAATTGTGGAACCCAGCATAAATGTATCATCAGAGGAGAGTAATACAAGATGTACAAAATAATCACCTAGCTATGACGCCTTCCTCCTACTACTCGTCCGCGGCTCTGCACTAAGTCACACATAAGAATGACGAGCCCAGGTAAGTAAATCCAATAGGACATATACACAACATTTCACAATATCCAAAACAACAATTCACGATATCCAAAGCAGTCGAATTCATGCAAATAGAACGAAAGGAATCAAGAATGCATGAATATACAAGACTGTAAACAATTCATCGATGAGTGCTGCCCAATAACAAGGAGTCCCGACCAAAAGTCGTTGAGTCGCGGAAAAATCTCAGCAGACTCGGGTTTAGGACGAGCTCCATGCCTCCCACTGACCCTAACCCTTGCGACTATGAGATATCCATAGACCCGGATCTAAGACGAGACACCATAGACCTCCGAGACACCGCCCCAAATTAGCCCGTACGACTATGAAGCATTCATGGACCCGGATAAGAGCCCCCAACGTACACTCAATTGGGAGATATCGACGGACGACCATGCAAGACCTCGAGTTTAGACGAGGCCCCCGCCTCCCAGCCCTAACACTCTCATATCGCAGATAACAGTAACCATGACTCACTTGCCAATGGACCAACTCAATCGACAACAATTCAACGATAGCTATCATCACAAAGCTGTGAACAACAATAAAGCTATCACATAACAGTAAACAACAACAGCCAATGGAGAGACATGAAATACTGTATAAATCCCTAGCTGGTTTACTTACCTCGAGAAACGCGAACCTCAAAACGTCGCTCATGTCTCGATTTGCGCACCCGACACCCGACTCCTAAGTCCCTAGTGTCCATTTAGACATTTTAGGCCTAATTTATTCAATTCATTCACATCACACAAAATTAGGTGAAATTCTCACCTCCATCGCGTCGTCGCGATTTCGTCGAAATCGCGCATCCGACTGGTCGACAACGCGCCATCGGCACCGTCGCTCGCCGGCCACCGGCGCCGCCGCTCGCCGGTCGCCGCCGGCGCTGCTGGTGAGTTTCTCCGCGTCGCGTCTCGTCGCGTCGCGTCATCGCTGGTTCGTCGCTGCCGATCCGACCCGCTGCCGCGCCGGAGTCGCTGCCGTCTTGCCGGCGTCACTGCCGCCGCTGCCTCGCGCC
Source organism: Stephania cephalantha (assembly GCA_039657325.1). NCBI lineage: Eukaryota > Viridiplantae > Streptophyta > Magnoliopsida > Ranunculales > Menispermaceae > Stephania > Stephania cephalantha. The sequence goes on along the minus strand of CM077573.1, from coordinate 5,510,788 downwards.
GCCTCGCGCCGCCACGCCCTACCGGCGCCGCTGCCGAGCGCCGCCTGCGCTGCTCGTTCGTCCGCTCTGAACGTACCGCGACCCTACTGCTATGCGCGATCGCAGCCGTTGCCCGGCGCGATCACCGCCACCTCCTCCGCGCTGATTCGCGAGCTGGCCGCCACCGCCGTCCGATCGCCGCTGGCCGCCGTCCCGCCGCTGGTTGCGCCGGGAGCCGCCGGTCTCCTCTTCCCTCTCTTCCTTTCCGCTCTCCCGAGCTTTCTGATCTCTTTTTGTTTTTTGTTTTTCCTTTTCTTTGATCTTATCCCCTCCTTTATATATATATATATATATATTTGTCTTTCTCTTTTAATTTCAAATCAAAAGTATCTTCGAGATTCGTGCAACACAAATCTCGAGGCAAACTCAACAACCAAGTAGCGCGCATCCCGATGCACCAACCCGCCTCATTTCAAACTCTCGATACTCGCGCTACACGCAACACGAGACGTATCATTTCGGTCCAACGTTGTATGCGCACGCGACTCGATGTGCGTCCCTCGTTCGTGTTTTGGCTCACTGAATTCCTCACATAGTTAGCATATCATCTTAAATTAGATTCGGATATACGTATTTCGACGAGTGGATCCCACATACGACCTTGATTTGACACATGGCACAAGTCAAATTTTCGGGTCGTTACAGTTATGCACTGATCTGGTCGTGGGTAGCGCGCGTTACCTGACATGGATGGCGTGCTTCCTGCATGTTAGTTTATCCTCTCGGTACACATAGCGTGCTATGCACACCAGACCTGCAACAGCAGCACTATTCTGCTCATCCAAATCGATCCAAAATACCTCCAAATCATCTCAAACAGTCACAAATTCATTAAAATTGATCCATAATAACTTCTAGTGAGGTGAGAAACCATAATTGATCAACAAACAGCTTAAACAACCATAATCCAAGCATCACCAACAATTCCAACTTTGATAAACACTAAAACAAACTATACATATACAATGCTCACGAGCTGTTTGATCGATTAAGCTCCTCAACTGAACTTGATTACTGCACCTTGGACAACTTGTCTCGATCAATTTCAAACCCCTAAACCCTCGGTTTCGATTTCGATCAATCGTTTAGTTGATAAACATCAACTTTTGATTTATATATATTTTCTTCGAGATACGCGTCGTGTCATTTCGAGATTGATCGAATCATTGATGTGTTAAAGTGTCACGTGTTAAAGTGACACGTGTTAAAGTGACACGTGTTAATGTGACACAAATTTTGATACATCTTGTACTTTCGCGTCATTCGAGAAGATCAAACAATCTATATAATTTCATTTTTCTTTTTTAATTCCAATATATATTTATATATATCCTTATATATAAATATATATAACTCGCGTATTTTTTCATCAATAAATCCACCGGACATGCCTATGTGTAGCCACGAGCGTACACATTCATGCCAAAACTCCTTCGTCGCTCACATTGTACCGGTATTTCATTACTTATAGTTTATTTTATCAATTATAGGTTTGTATATATCCCGTTATTATACACAACCTATTTATATTAAATTTCACAATCCAAACAAACACAAAGTGTCATGCAAACGCACTCACGCTAATCGAGGTACGCCGATCTTAACCCTGAGCTTAACTCGGGTTAATTATTATTTGATTAGTACTAATCACCAGCTTAAGGTAACATGTCGTCACGGTCTCCCCAATTTAAAGCAATTTCTTCATCGAAATTAAAGTAAACATAAAGTTACCTATATTCTCAAAAAGAAATGGAAATAGCTCATTCATGTAGGATTCCCGCTCCCAGGTTAGTTTCTCGTCTCCGTGAAATCGCCATTTCACTTTGACCAAAGGAATCTATTTGGTTCTCAGCCTCTGAATCATACGATCAAGTATCTGAATCGGTTGCTCATCGTAAGATAAGTCTTCTCGAAGATCAAATTCATTCCAATCAATTCTTGGAGTGAATTGAGTCTTCGTCTTGCATAGCATAGATACATAAAAGACATTATGAACTCCGGCAAGCTGAAGATGTAACTCTAACCTGTAAGCTACAGGACCAATCCTTTCCTGTACTCTGAACGACCCAATATACCTTGGAGCTAGCTTATCTCGCAACTCAAATCTATATAAACCCTTTATAGGTGAGACTTTCAATAGGACAAAATCGTCCTTTTGAAAAGTCCAAAAACCTATAGTGTTTGTCGGTGTATCTCTTTTGTCTGAGCTGTGCTGTAGTCAGACGTTGGCGAATCTGTTGTATCCTCTCTGTGTAGTCATGAATCAACTCTGGCCCTAACAAAACTGTATCTCAAACCTCTGCCCAATGCACCGGTGATCGACAAGGCCGACCATACAGTGCCTCAAATGGAGCCATTCTGATATTGGCCTGATAACTATTATTATAAGAGAACTCACATAACATAATATATTTGTCCCAGTTACCCCCAAACTCCAAGACACAAGCTTGAAGCATAACCTCAAGCACCAATATCAGCTGCTCAGTCTGTCCGTCAGTTTGAGGATGGTATGTCGTACTGAGGTTAAGCACAGTTCCCAGCTGCCTCTATAATTCACTCCACAACCTGGATGTGAATCTCAAATCCCTATCTGAAGTAATCGACACTGGAACCCCATGGAATCTCAATACCTCCTGTACGTACACCTCACATAAACGGTCTAGAGGATCTCGCATAGAAACTGGTAAGAAATGTGCAGATTTCGTCAATATGTCAACTACAACCCAAATGACATCATGTTTGCGCAGACTCAAAGGTAGACCGAAAATAAAATCCATCAATATATATTCCCATTTCCATTTAGGGATAGGCAATGAATGCAATAATCCTCCAGGTTTCCTATGTTCAGCCTTAACTTACTGACATATCTCACATCTCTTTACGAACTCAGCAATGTCAGTCTTCATCCTTGGCCACCAATAAACACGTCTCATATCACGATACATCTTAGTGTTACCTGGATGAATAGAGTAAAGAGATCGACGAGATTCCTGTAGCAATTCCTGCCTCGAATCCGATCCTAAGTGAATCCATAATCTTATCCCCCGAATCGCATTTATTGGCGCGCCATTCCCCCTCCCACAACTCGAACCCGAGCCCCTAGGGACACAAGTCGTCGAAAATCGATGACCAATCGGATTATCTTTATTAGCCGATATGCCCCCGAATGTGTGTACATATTCTGATTAGTTTTGTTACATATTCTATCAATCAACCACCCGCTGAATCATCTCCGATTTAACTCGAATCTGAGCACAAAAGAACATATTAGTAGCTCTAGAACTAGCTCTCTCAATTGATGATGTGCTAGCTGGACTTTCACGAATCATCATCACTGAAACTTCCTCAAGAAGTCTAAATTGAGAAGCTCTGGTAGTAGCTATGTTTTCTATGTCTGTTCTTCTCCTACTCAAGGCATCAACAACCACATTTGCTTTACCTGGGTGGTACTTCAGAGTGAAATCATAATCCTTGAGGAACTCAAGCCACCTACATTGTCTCATGTTCAATTCACTCTGAGTAAATAAGTAATTTAGACTCTTATGATCTGAAAATACTGTGAACCTCTCGCCATATAGATAGTACATGTAACGGCCCATTTTCCAAATGGACGGCCACGGGGGCCAATGCGGGCCCACAACCTGGCCTACCAGCGCCAGCTGTGTCCCACATGTCATCTCATCCGCCATTTAATCATTATTAACGTCAATAAACAACAATTTACTGTTTAAATTGTTAATGAACTCAAATCATCTGCTTATCATATCATTTAATCCCAAATAAACCACAGCGGAAGTCTTTTATCATGACAATTAAAATATGAAACATTATAGTCATGCATTTAACTCTGATACCTAGTGTGGAAAACCCATATAACATCATATATCATATATAAACCTCAAAGAGCTCAAAATATCAGTGTATATAGAGTCCTGAAGTATCTCTCAATCCTAAATTCCCAAATTAAAAGACAAAGTATATATAATACAAACGTACAAGCCTGGCTCAATGTCTCTGAATCACAAGTATTCTGGAAATTTGCCTTTGCCTCGACTTGTACTAGGATCTACACTCAAGCCATCACAAAAAGGCAGATGATGAGTCCAGAGTGAGTATTCCCAAGGAAATTAAGTGAGCAATACGGAAAGTAAATACTGAATTTAAATAAAACTAGTAAATAAACATGTAGAAATAAATACATGCAACTGTGCTCATCGCATGTATAAGTAATAGTGAAAGCTCAAAGTGTATTCCTAGAGCCTACATCATACTTCGCGCCATACTCTCCCAACAGACATTGCGTTGTGCGGCGAGTAGCACTCAAGCAAGGCCAATATCTGGATCCGCTAGGTGGTCGACGTGGAACCTACAATGCACCCACACGTTCCCCGACGCGACTCTCGAGTCGACCTATTCACCGAGATCCTCGGCACATGTGATATGGCCTAGTGGACATACACACATAAATGGCACGGAGGGAGAGCCTCAACGTCCGTCCATTATAACACACTAAGAATAGAGTAATGAAAGACATAATATGAATTCAAAAGCAAAATAAAGTACTGCTCAAGAAATTTCAGTTGGGATACTACACACCTCAAACCCCACTTCGTCGTGTCCCAAATATCCAAATTACCCGATCCATTTATATTTGATTTTTAGTCACATTGGATGTCAAACAAAAATAATGTCAAAAGCTGCAGGATCTAGCACGCCGGGTGCAGGAATTAACGCGCTAGATTCCCAGAGACGGTTATACGTTCTTCGTCGGGAAGAACATTAGCGCGCTATCTTTTTGCCTAGCGCGCTAACATCATAAGCGCGCTAATCGTTACGCGACTAATCGAGTTCTTGTTGAAAATTCTGGGTTTTTAACAACCCCACCAACATCAACAACAACCACAACACCAACCACTGAACTTCATAACACTTAAAACCTACCAAAACAACAACTCAACAACCACTAAACAACCCCTATTGGATTCACACCAACACCTCAAAAATTGAGATCAAAAGGTAAAGAAAGTTTAGGTGTTTGTAATTCTCACATTGCTTTGATGATTTCCCCCACTCCAAGCTCCTCAAATCACTAAGTTAGAACCTCAAAACCCTTGTTTCTTCTCTTCAATTCTCGGATATAAAGATAAGGAGAGAGAAAAGGTGGTGAGTTTGAAGTCAAGGTGACTTGGATAGGTGATTTGGCATCTTATCTCATTTATGCATCTCAAGGAAATCCAATGACCTCCATTTGCCCCATTTCCAACCTCTCATGATACCGCAGATAGCACCACACTCCATCATCAATTTTTCTCTCACTTACATCACTCTCTCTCACACCCACACACGCACCCGACACGCGCACACCCGGGAGGGAGGAAGAAGAAGGAACGCAGAGGGGGGAGAATAAGAAGCGGGAAAGAGAAGAGAGAGAGGGCGAGACGTCACGGTCGAGGTGAGTCCTCGTTGTTTGTTGTGATTTCGGTGAGTTTCGGTGGGGTGGCGAGAGAGTGGGGTTCGGCAATGGAGCGAAGCCGGGCCAGGTGGAGATGGCGGGGGTGTCTCCCCGCCATCGATTCCACCGGGTTGGGGTGGAGAGCAACCCCACCCAAACTAGCGAGAGAAATTAAAAAAAAAGTTTGCTCCCGATCGAACCACTGGTTCGATCGCACGCGTGTGCACCCACCCACCCAGCCGAGCCTGGACCAGTTCTGGCCCAGGGTTGGGTCGACCCGACCCAATCCAAAAGTTAAAATAAAAATAACAAAAATAAAAAAAATAAAAAAATGGGAAAATATTCCGAAAAAATTGGGAAAGATTCCTGAAAAATATAGAAAAGTTTGAAAAATTATATTTCAATAAAATTAATAGAAATTGATAAATTTCTATGAAAAATAAAATATTTGGGAATTCCGGACGCGACTTTTACAGGGTTTTTGCATCGAAAAGTGCAAAATGGGCAATTTGGCCTAAAATTTTAGAAATTGATCCTAAATTGTCATACTAAATCTGAATTATTAATAAATGGTCATAGGTGGACACGGGTGATCAATTGGCGACCAAGGACCCGGTGGGCTTGGATTCGAGAGATTGATTACGGGGTATGAGAGTGCGTTTTGAGGTATGTAAGAATCCATTTGAAAGTCACTGAGGGTTTACTTTTCCATCGTTAAATTCTTATTCCTTGTTATTGTACTTTATTCCGTGATATATTTGGGTTGCTGGTCGAGTTACTCCCACCTGATATTCGTAGTGTACTTATGTCGCACTAGGTTGTAGCACGTGTGATCAAGCACTCGGTGAATTGCAACCCGAGTTGCATTAAGGGTACACGTGTCGGGCAAGCACCGCGAAGAACCAGGTGAAAGGAAGTGGGGGCACCCACCGAAAGGATCCTGGGGGTCCGAAATACAGTTTAGTCTCGACCAGGACGAGTACACACTTTGTTTCTCTCGTGTTATTTATTCATGTGATGATCTTAGCACAGCTTGTTCTGTTTAGTTTCGCATGATTATTTGACATGTTTATTGATATCTATTTATTTTCTTATAAATGCTCGGTGTACTTCGTTTGGAGTCTTATTAACTGTACTCCCCATCCGGCTTTTTATAATGGTCGAGTGCGGATCCCGGTGCTAGTAGGGGTAAGGGGATTTTGGGCGACTTCATCTGATCGCCATTGTCGTCGAGGACCCACTAGTACGCGCGATTTTGATATTTTGCTTTACTTTTGGGTAATGGGAGATCGGATAGACATTGTACTTGTATATTATTGCTTAGTTTTGTCGCTTTATATACATCACACATGACTCCGAAATTAACACCAATGGCACACTCGCCCTTGTCTCTAACACAAAAAGTGACATTTCGGGTGTTCCGACGCTCGATTTTGCATCTCGAACTGCGACATACGAGTACTACCATGTACTTTAACCACCTTATATACATTCCATATTATTATTATTTAACCCATTTTATTCATTTTATGTGTGTATTATTTCCCCCGACCTATTATTAAGTCTTTTAGATTACCTGATACCTACGTCGACACGCATATCGAGGCGAATACTTAACACACGGTCTCGCACGTCAAATGTAATATAATCACACACATTGTGATGTCATTCACTCTATCTCAATATAAACATCGCAAATTAAATAACTCAACACACAAATAACTATTTACCTAGCTCCAGATGCGCACAAGCCTAGTTGCGGGTCCCACAAGCGTTTGAGCTATCAGCCACATCTACAATACGTCATTAATAACAGTGAATTAATTTCAGGCCATTACAGTGCCTCCAAATCTTCAAGGCAAAAACCACTGCAGCTAGCTCAAGATCATGAACTGAATAATTTCTTTCATGAACCTTTAGTTGCCTCGAAGAATAAGCTACAACCCTGCCTTCCTGCATCAGCACACTGCCCAAACTTGAATGAGAAGCATCAGTATAAATCACCATTTCCATCCCTGATTAAGTTAATGTAAGAACATGTGTCGTAGTCAATCTGTCTTTCAACTCCTTGAAAGTGACTTTGCACTCATCTGACCACGTAAAATTGACATCTTTCTGTGTTAGTCGAGTCATTGCCAGAGTAATTCCTTGGAAATCCCTCAACAAATCGTCTGTAATAACCTGCTAACCCCAGAAAACTTCAAATCTCTGATACCGTGGTAGGAGTAGGCTAATCCCTGATTGCCTCAACCTTCACTGGATCAACAATTATACCTTCAACATTAACCACATGTCCAAGAAATCTGACCCTTGAAGACCATAATTTGCACTTACTAAACTTGGCATACAGCCGATTATCCTTTAGAGTATGCAATGTAACTTTTAGGTGGTGCGAATGCTCTTCCTCAGTCTTCGAATAGATCAAAATATCATTGATAAACACTATGATAAACTGGTCAAGATAGGGTTTAAACAGCCTATGCATTAGATCCATGAACATAGCATGAGCATAGTGAGCCCAAATGACATCACTGTAAACTCGAAGTGCCCATAGCGAGTACTAAAAGCTGTCTTCGAGATATCCTTAGCCCTGATTCTCAGTTAATGATAACCAGACCTCAAATCAATCTTCAAGAAAATATCTGGCACCCTTCAACTGATCAAACAAATCATCAATCCTGGGCAATGGGTATTTGTTCATGATAGTCACTTGGTTCAACTATCTATAATCGATGCACATTCGTAGGGTTTCATCCTTCTTTATCACAAAAGAACATGTGCTCCCCACGTTGACATGCTAGGATGAATAAACCATTTCTGAAGCAATTCCTCAGGCTGAGTCTGCAACTCACACAATTTCTTCGATGTCATACGGTATGAAGGAATAGATATAGGTTTGGTACCAGGAATAAGATCAATGATGAAGTCAATGACATGTGGCGGTGGTAATCCAGGTAAATCAGATGAAAAAACTTCTGGAAACTCACAAACCACGGGTATCTCATTAACCTTAAGTTCCTATCCAGCCTCTCCAAAGGTAACAATTCCCGTCATAACTTCTAAATCTCAAGGTGTAGCTTCCCTTCCACGAGTTGCAAATCGTGGAGGATTATAGCCTTTATAGACTATAATTTCAGAAAGGTTAGGAATGTGAAAGATCACCGTTTTATGAAAATAGTCGATCTGGCATGATACGTTGATAACCAATCCATTCCTAGTAATGCATCAAATTCTAGGAACTCCATTACCTCATATCAATTGGAAGTTCGTTCTCCCCAATTTTGACTACACATCTCTCACATATCAGGTTAGGATAAACCTTTTCACTCACTCGTTGTGCTCAGAATCAAAAAATGTATCGGCTCTAACAGGTTTCAATTTCAATTCATCAACCTTTGCTTCAGCAATAAATGAAACTATAGAACCAACATCAATTAAAGTATGCATATCTCCAAATATTTAATATACCTTCCACTAATCTTCGGTTGGCCTTTGGGTCAGCCTCCGCCACCGCATGAGCCTTTCCTCGTGCAGGTGGTGTGATACTGCCTACTGATGTGGCTAGTGACATGGAAAACTTCCTCGCAATATGCCCCGACTGCCCATACCTATAGCATATAACTGGTGCCCTTTACGGTAAACTAGTGGCCTGTGAAGCCTGTTCCGATCCACTTGGTCTCTGTGAAGATTGTGCTCTACCCTTGCCTCTACCTCTAGTCTGTGAAGGCGGCAAAGGTGGTTTCGCTACTGAAGTCTGAGAAACTAGCGGAACGGGTGCAATAACAAATGTCGTTCCCGCAGATTCTGACTGTGTAGTTGTGCCTACTACACCCCTCCTCCTCATACCAGGCCGTAAATGAACAAATTACTGAACTCTCTGACTTCCAGTATACTGTGGTACTGGTGGTGGTGCAACAACTATTCCTGATGGTTTGGATGAGAAGAAACAAAAATCCTAATCTTATAGTTCAGCCCACCAAGAAATAAGTCAATCTTGTCTGCTCCAACTCTACCATCTCTGGAGAAAATTCACTCAGCTCAGTGAACCTCCGCTCGTAGTCCTTGACAGACATTGTTCCCTGCTTCAGTTAAATGAATTTAGTCTTCTTCCTGTTCTTGACGATTTAGGGAAATATTGCCTGTAGAATACTGTCTGAAATTGCGGCCACGATGTGATAGTCTTCCTTTCTCTCTCTAGAGAATTCCACCACTTCCTCGTAGAATCAATCAACAAAAGGTAACCAGTTTAACCTTAAATCGGTCCTCAACATCAACAAAACGTTGCTCCATTTCCAATATCCAGGTCTCAGCCACCCCTTCCTCCATAGCGCCATCGAATCTCATAATATCGTATTTCATGAATTCCTTACGAGTTCTGAGGAATGCGGCCTTCTCAGAATCCTTTGTCACCTTGGCAACTATTTCTAATACTTGAACATGTGGAACTACCGGCTGAACTTGAACTGCTACTGTATCAGCTCATCCCTCAGCTCTGGTAACCTTGGGACTGGTTGCAGGTTGTGCCTCAGGTCGATGTACTGGTGGTCTCATATGAGCCATCAGCATTGCCATTAACTTTGCTTGAGACTCCATCAACTGTTTCATTTGCTGCTCCATTCTAGATTTCCACTGATCCTCTCTCTCCATGTTACCCTGAGGTTCCGACCTATGTGATCCCTCCCCTTGATCCGCCATTAGATTATGTGGTCAAAGGAGAGATAAGATCATCAGGTAACATTTAAAAAATTCAAAGAAATCATAACTATACAATATATATCAATATGTGCAGCAAATAACGTATAATAGTGTTTTCATTTTTCATTTCCCCCCAAAACATGATGAAAGCCGTTTATCAAACCCTAAGTTTATTCATAACTCGAGATAAATCTCAAATCAATAAACCTAGGTTTCGGTACGACATATTATGATATCATTCACTTTAAAATCATTCTAAAGTGAAATAGGGTTCAGAGCCTAATTCATGATACCACACTATATAAACATTACCACTTTACTTCTAAAAGTGATAAAACTAAGGCTCTGATACCAAGCTGTGACATCCCCTATCCCGATTAGAGAAAATGTCCAGCCTGAAACCCTAATCAAGCTCGCTAATCATGCAAGACTTAACTAGAGCCAACAGCCTCTCCGTCTATACTTGATAAACTCAACCTGTATATTCATATCGAAATAATAAATCAAAGTATTACGCAACGAAAAATTTAAAACTTTTTCGATATATACAAACATACGGAAATACAAAGTTTATCAAAACCCGAACCCATATATAAATCACCCCAACCCTGTTTATATACATCAAAATAAGTCAAACAGAGTATATAAATAGAAGAAGGTTCATTACATCAAAGAGAATACACGAAACTCATAAATCTTCTCTTTCCCTTTAGTCGAAGCGCCTGGTTGCGAACCTGAAATAGATAATTTGGGTGAGCGCTCCAACTTGCTCAGTAAGTATGGATTCACACTAACCATCAATATTACATATAGTAAACAATGATATCATGCAATAACAACATGCACCAATGATATCTAACAAGAATATGGAAAGCATATAAACTCAATACATAATCAGATGCAAAACAAGTAATTTGGACTATTACACTGCGATCCCTGTTTATTTTATAAAACTAGGGTCTATTATCCACTGACGTCATTAATGCGATTACTAGACCAACATATTGGCTGATATGCTCTCTATTCCATCCACTAATGCCCAATGATTTTATCCCAAACCCTCTAGTGTAAATGTAACTCACGCCACCTATAAACTAAGTACGATGTTACATATAGGCCGGGAAGCTAACTCATATCCTATATCGCCTCGTCTCAATTCCAGGATCTTACTCTCGTGAATCATAGTAAACACCATTTTCCTTTTATTAAAAACAATCACAGTATAAGTAGTTCCTCATTCCATTCTAACAAATGTATGAGTTATATATACTAAATAGCCAAGCAATATTGATAAATAAGCTAATCCGTATTTACCTCGGTTTAAGTTCTCATCCAATTTCCTAACTTTCCGGGTCAATAACTCTCTCCCAGGTAACCAACACCTATCATAGACCAATCGTAGTTAATATAAGTGTATTATAGTCTATTAAAACCCTTAAAATAGTCCCCAAGCTTCTTGACAAACCAACCAACTCCAAATCAGTTTCGCACTTATCTGGGTGTTGGTAGACATGGATAGCGCGCTACTAGCATGTCAGTTCATCCTCTCAGTACGCATAGCGTGCTATGCCCAAAGCCTGGCGGCTATGCGCACCAGACTTGTAATACCAGCACCATTCTGCTCATCCAAATCGATCCAAAACACCTCTAAATCATCACAAATAGTCACAAATTCATTAAAATTTATCCATAACAACCTCTAGTGAGGTGAGAAACCATAATTGATCAACAAACAGCTTAAACAACCATAATCCTAACATCACCAACAATTCCAACTTTGATAAACACTAAAACAAATTATACGTATATGATGCTCACGAGCTGTGTGATCGATTAAGCTCCTCAACTGAATTTTATTCCGCACCTCGGACAACTTGTCTCGATCAATTTCAAACACCTAAACCCTCGGTTTCGGTTTCGATCAATCATTTAGTTGATAAACATCAACTTTTTCTATATATAGATTTTCTTGAGATACGTGTCGCGTCATTTCGAGATTGATCGGGTCATTGATGTGTTAAAGTGACACGTATTAACGTGACACAAATTTCGACACATCTTGTACTTTCGCGTCATTCGAGAAGATCAAACAATCTATATAATTTCATTTTTCTTTTTAATTCCAATATATATATATATATATATATATCCTTATATATAAATATATATAACTCACGTATTTCTTCGTCAATAAATCCACCGAACATGCCTACGTGTAGCCACGAGCGTGCACATTCATGCCACGACTCCTTCGTCGCTTATACCGATATTTTCATGACTTATAGTGTATTTTATCAATTATAGGTTTGTATATATCCCGTTATTATAGATAACCTATTTATATTAAATTTCACAATCCAAACAAACACAAAACGTCATGCAAACGCACACACACACTAATCGAGGTACGCCGATCTTAACCTTGAGCCTAACTAAGGTTAATTAATATTTGGATCAGTAATAATCACCAGCTCAAGGTAACAAGTCGTTACACGCAAGTAAGAGAAATTCTTTGGGTTGCTAAAAACACACACACCTATTTGTTTTCCACACACCACTAACCAACAAAATAATAAAAATATATTCACCTCTTTCAAGCACACCAGTTCCCTCAAAGTCACTGCCCTCCACCGACCACCATCGCTCGCTTCGCCGCTGCCCAGTGCTTGCCCGCCACCACGCACCTCCCTTTCTCTCTCCTTTCTTTTCTTTCCATATCCTCATCCTCCCTCCTTGACATCCGATCGGCTTGGGCCTACCGTCGACCTCCCTTTCTCTCGCCTTTTTCTTTTTTTTTTTTCTTCCTCCTCCTCCTCCCTCCTTGACCTCTGGCCGATAGATTGGGTCGAGATCTAAGTCTGGTTGACCTAAATCTAGTCGATCTCGTCGATCGGAGGTCGAGGAGGGAGTTTGAGGAGAAAGAGTGAGAGAGATAGAGGGGAGGTCGGCGGTGGGAGGGGTGAACGACGACGAACGACAATCGCAGCGGGCGAGCGACAGTGGTCGGTGGAGGGTAGTGACTTTGATGGAGGTGGTGTGTTTAAAAGAGGCGGGAGTATTTTGGTCATTGTTGGTTTGTGGTGTGTGCGAAATAAATGGGTGTGTGTTTTTAGCAACCCCAAAAGGCTTATCTTGCCTACGTGGCTTGCCACCTCAGCTGTAGATGCTAGATTTTTAAATATTTTCATTAGTGTGTTGGATTGCGAAATATATGTCTAAAGTGTGTCAATCATGTCAAAAGTCTGGCCGAAGCGTCCGTGCGAGCGTGCCATGTGGGAGAGAATTTTTTTTTTTTTTTTTTTTTTTTTTTTTTTTTTTTTTTTTTTTTCGGCTTGGGCAGTTATGGGCTTGGACTGTTTGTAGGTGGGTTCTAAGTTTCTTTTTTTTTTTTTTTTTTTTTTTTTTTTTTTGTTTTGGGTTTGGATAGTTTCTAGGTGGGTTGTGAGTTTTTTTAGTTTTTTTGGCCCGGCTAAGAGAACATGTTGGGCCAACTAGCATAATAGATCCGCCCCTTTATAAGAGCCTTGTACAACTTACACAAATATATAGATTGATTGCTGCATCAATCATCCTAAAAATATGCTATACAATTTGTCAAGTTCTAGACTTGCCTATTTACACAAACAATTCCATATATTCAACACATCCTAACTAGGAAATTAAAACAAGGAAACTTGATAAATTAGAGAATATACATAATATTTGGAGAGCTTTCAATACAACTGTTCAAAATTTTAAAGTCAATTTAGCTTACTTTTAATTCATCAAACACAACTAGTTGGTCGAAGTGCCTTATAACATATCCTAAGCTAAATTTGTGCTTGTCAAACACAATCTTAAAAAATATTGGAATTAAAATTCCTGCGAAGTGCCTCACTTCCCTAACTGCCAGCGGAAAAGAAGCAGCAGCTAAGTTTGTGTGATAGGAAAATCACAAAAGTAGGATAAACACAATTGAAAATGATTTGGTGCCCCAACACGAACATGCACAAAAGACACTCATCAAAGGAACTGCCTTTGATTCTTGACCACATACGCATCCAGTGGTGTAACAAAGGGTGGATGATGCGCGCGTGTCCATGCTACGTCTCCGTGTTGAAGTGCGGCATAGCACTCGCCAACACAATTATAGAAAGAAATACGATTGGGTGACCCGCTTTGGACATCCAAAATGGACACTTAATTATTAGTGTCCACTAATTTGTACATCCATACTTTAGTACATGCAAATAGATGTATATCTAATATCTATCAACAACTAGATATTCATTTGTGTGTCTAAAGTGAGTCGTTTTAGCACTTGTCGACATGAATCAATTTGGCATAATAGTAATGAGGCGTCATTAAGCAACAAATGTATGAATCAGTTTAAAACAAGATTAGAAGCAATTACTAATACGAACACTTGTCGATATCCATGTGATACACTTCAAGATAAATGTGCATGCATCTTGATCCAAAAAAAAAAGATATGTCTTGTTGGATTACAAAAGCATTTTCCTTTTTGCTACTTGTCTACTGTTTAATATTTTCTGCTATTGGTTGCGTGACACCTAAAACTACCCAAAACTAAGGCATTGTTTGGTATGTGAGTGAGATATCTCACAGGGAGTTGGGCAAACAATCTTGTTTGGTTGTCAAACTCCTTGTGAGATATCTTCCAACTTACAGGGAGGAGGTGAGTTATCTCCCCCCTATAGGAGATATCTCTCAGGAGTTTAATAGACAAAAATATCCCTCACAAATCATTTTTTTATTTTTAAAATGTGTTTGAAGTGCATTTATGTCAATTCTCACATTTTATTGTTTTTAAAAATTTGCAACTTCCCTACAAGTTTAAAGTTAAACAAAACATAAAATATGAACTTACACCATGAGTTTTGAAAAACAAACCAAACGAGGCCTAAATCTAAATAGTCCAACCCATGTCAACCTTGCTGGTCACTCACCTACCTCCTCTGTCCTCACTAGTGCTCCAAATTTCCCCTGCTGAGCTGGTTACCGTTTAAGCCACAAACAACAACAACAACAATAATTAGAGAGTGAAAGCTTTATCCGACACAGTAGCGGTCCTATCAAAGCCCCACTCTTTTGTTTTGTTTTTCTTTGTTCAAACTCTTCCTCCATTCCTCCCCTTCGTACTCTATGCGAAAGAGACGCAGAGTTTGATCACAATCGACTCTCCCAAAGTGCTCTTATTTCAATTGGATTTTACCACACAGGTTTGGATTCTTTAAATCTACACGTTTTTCGAGGCACCCTATTTGGCGATTTATTTGAAATCTGAGTTGCTATGGTTGGCAGGGGAAATGCAGGGATCGGCGTTTGCGATAAAAGTGAACGGCGGCGGCGGCGTGGTCGGTTCCGAGTTACATAACCGGAGGAGGATCGTTTCTGGCCAATTTAGTACTAGGAGTTTGAATGTGAAGAGTCTTTGCATTAGCTGTAAAAACTATAGTGGTGAATTGGGACTGGACTCGAATTATATGGGTGCACAGCTTGCCAGTGCAAAGATGAGAGTGGAAACTATGGTTGGGACGTCGGCGAGGGCTAGATCTGTTAGGGCTCAAGCTTCTGGTTTGTTCGGTTTTGATTTGATCTCATAATTTGTAGACTATGTGGATGGAGAATTAATTAATCAGTGTGGCTATTATAGGAGATGATCTCGAGCAGCTGACAGCAAGCAAGCCTCGAGTACAGTCTTCTGGATCCGTTTTCCCCTATGTTGCTGCTGCGTGTTTGGGAGCGATATTGTTTGGATACCATCTAGGGTATGAGTATGACATGGTTTGCTTGTTTCCCTACATTAATGAGCATTCTTGCAGTGTTTTTACATTGTTAGCGTTTACGCCCCCCTAGGGAGTTGGTGGCGGGGTTCGATTCCTTGCCTCCCCCTTCTCCCTCTATCGAAAAAGATATTGTTAGCTTTTACAATGCAGTTCAAGTTTTACAGTCAGCACCATTAGTTCTAAGAATCTTAATTCACCATTGCATTATTGTTCTGCAGTGTGGTGAATGGTGCACTTGAGTACCTTGCCAAGGATCTGGGAATCGCGGAGAACACTGTGTTAAAAGGCAAGTTTTGAAGCTTGTTAGATTTTATTTCAACAAAAACTGTTGAAGTAGACATTATTCAACTTGTTCAGTATATCAATGCAAATGGCAGTTGTTATTGTATTTTGTGCACTAGTTCCGGGCAGTTGGTTCTGATAAGTAAAGTTATTTATGCATCTCATTGGTGTCATGGATTCTGATACCAAGACTTCCCTTAAAAATAAAAAGGGAAAAAAGAGATCCTGGTAATAGTAAACCCACTTAGAAGTAGAATTTTCTTTCTCTTTGCGAGAATAAATAGTGATTAAGTATTGGTAGGAAAGCGTTGTATTTTGTACACTTCAAAATCTGATATCTCACAAGTTATGATTTATCGTGTGTTAACTTTACTGTATAGCACAATTACGATCAACCCCATAGTGAGTTTTGTTGACTATCGATAATCTTGATTCTTTTGTTATTTGATATGTGTAAACATATTGTTGCTTTCAGTTCAAAGTCCTTTTGGTTATGCTTTTATGTTCCGATTTTTGAATTTATAGGGGTGTATTTAATTGAGATTTTAATAGATTTTTAGTTACTTTTATAAGTGGATGACTTTTATGAAGTTTGTAGATTTTCGTAGACTTTTAATGACTTTGATGAACTTTTATGTAAACTTCATTTTGATGACTTTTATTAACATTTAAGATTTTTAGTGACTTTTGTGAACTTTTTAAACATGATTTTGATTGATACTAGTAAATTTTTGTGATTTTTATATTGAAACAATATTTTGCACTTTATTATAAAAAATAGATGAATACTTACATTTCTTTTTCTTAAGAACTATTACTGATTTTTTAAAAAGTATTTTGTATTTTAATAAAAAAAATCATATATACATATTAATGAATTACTATCAAGATAGTAACATAACAAATAAGTAAATAAATATCAACAAAACAAATAGGTAAATGAATAATCTTTTAGTGGCAAAAAAGAATCAAATAAGATCATTGTGTAAAAATTTTGCACTTTTTTTTGACTTACATAAAAAAAAACTTATATTTTTTCCTTAAGAATGATAGTTTAAATTTCTTAAAAAGCACTTCTTGCATTTGAAAAAAAAAAAAAAACGATTATCTTCTCCAAAAATAATAATATTACACTTTTTGAGATTATAATTATACACTTAATAAACGAAACTTCTTCGTAAAAAAATCTTATAAAAAATGTACAATGATGCAAGAATGAGATCTTGTTAATAACGGCATCATTTTCATTTTCATCAACATAGACATTAGAGTATAATGAGTGAGCAATGAAATCCATTAGTTGTGGAGTGGTTAGAGAAGTTGATAAAAACAATTAATAAGAAAATACCTTGTGAACAATGAAGTCCTTATTGAATAAAGGAACCAACAAAAATTAAAAGTCTCTAAAAGTTTATGGGTTGTGGTGAAGAGAAGTTGAAGATTTCTTTATGTGTATTTTTATACAAAAAGTCTATAAAAGTCGAGATTTGTAACCAAACCACAAAAGTCACAAAAAATTAAATACACCTTACTTTTATAAACTCTCTAAAAGTTTAAATTGAATACCTCAAAACTTTTATAGACTTTTAAAAAGTCTATAAAAGTTCACATTGAATACACCTTACTTTTATAAACTCTCTAAAAGTTTTAATTGAATACACCTAAACTTTTTTAGTAATTAAAAGTAACCAAAAGTTCGTTAAAATCTCAATTGAATACACCCCTGTTAGAGTTACAGAGTAAAATATCTATTTGATACTCTTAATTGACATGTGTGCACAATATTGCATTTTTTTCTAGGATGGGTTGTTAGTGCTTCACTTGCTGGTGCTACCGTTGGTTCATTTACCGGAGGAATATTTGCTGACAAGCTAGGCAGAACAAAAACTTTTGTGCTAGATGCTATCCCGCTGGCTCTTGGGTCATTTCTCAGGTTCACCCACTGTCATTGACCATGACAATCTGTAGTCTAATTGATGATAGGAGCGGCTATGTTGAACTTGTTTGGTTTGTGCATGCAGTGCTACGGCGCAGAGTGTAAATTCAATGATAATTGGCAGATTACTTGTTGGTATAGGGATTGGTGTCTCATCTGCACTTGTACCACTTTACATATCTGAGGTAGGAATGTCAATTGACGTAGTTCTCATCTCACTATACATGAGTTGTGTTATTTATATAGATTTCTTCTTTTGATTGACATAGTATTTGATGTGCAGATATCACCCACAGAAATTCGTGGCACACTAGGAACTGTCAACCAACTTTTTATTTGCATTGGTATTCTGGTTGCGTTGGTGGCTGGGTTGCCCTTAGCAGCAAATCCCTCATGGTATTGTTTTCCATAACTAAAAATCTCTGAAAACAATATTGTATGCTTCTCCTTGACTGAATCTATGGGGATTCACTAGGTAGTTTTCCATCCTGATAACCACGCAATTAATAAATGCATTTATAAAAGGAGGATACCTGTGTAATTTGAATGAAGTAATCAGTTAACCACAATTGTTATTACATTAGTTCAGACTTCAGATGACTGAAATATTGTCTCAAGTACAGATTAAGAATCCTATAAGAAACTATGGTAAACAGATGTTTTATTATGTGCAAAATGTACACACACTCAGAGATATTATGGCTGAGGAACTTGTACTTAATTGGGTCTGTTGCAATAAGTAATGTTTTCAGAAAGCTCAAAATTCAGGCAACTGCAAAGTTATCTTGTGCAAAGTTGCAATGTCCTAAATGATGGCCTTTTTTCACATAACATATGAGTTGAGAACCTCTTGCTGTCAGAGGTTTTTGAATGAAATGATAGGTACAAGTACAACAAACATGTTCTCCTGCAGCATCAAAATAAAGACACCTATAACTTTGAAAAGAAGGCAAATATATAATCAGTCTTGCGAAACCACATCTCTAAGTCATTTTTAGATCATGGGTAATTAATTTTCATGCAACCAAAAAAGAGGTGTAGAATTTGATTAATTTCCTCTTCCAATCCATTCGTGTACTCTGCTTGTTTATTTCTCATAGACTTGGTCACTAACTCATGGGGATAGGAGTAAGCTGGCTTATAAGGTTTTTCTCATAAACTTAAAGCGAAGTTGACAACAAATAGATTTATCATTTGATTCTTAATCTTTTTTTTTTTTTGTACGAGTTGCCATGACTTGGAGATAAGTTACAAACAGTTTCCTTTCTACTTTTGTCAATCCAAGAGTTCTAAGCTAAACCAAAATCTTGACCTTGTGAAGGTTTAGATTTTCAAAATATTAGGTCTAAGGGAGGAAAAGTTGGATATCAATAAGGGACAAAAGGATTTTTTGTCATGAAAACTATTGGTGAACAAGAAGCTTCACATTCTCCTATCTAGGATGTTAACGTTAATTTGATCTCCCCAAGAAAAGCTAGAAGAGACCTCAACTCTAAAACTTCACTACCTCGGAGATTTCTCCAAATTCAACAACAACAACCTAAGCATCCTCATTTCACTACGTTCATTTTATGTAATTGTTGTTGCTTTACCGCCCAACATTCACTTCCATAGAGCATAGCTGGCCTAATTGCGGTCCTATAAAATTTTCCTTTTAACTTAGTAGGAACATTTCGATCACAAATCACCCCTGTTGCACTCATGCCATTTCTTCCATCCACTTGAATTCTATATGTGACATCATTCTCAATGTTACCATCATTTTGTATGATTGATCCTAGGTATCTAAAGTGGTTTACCTTAGGAACTTCTGCTTCCCTAATTTTACCACTCCGTCATCTCGATGTCTAGTGTTTCTAAACTCACAGTGCATGTATTCGGTTTTCGTCCTACTTAACTTAAAGCCTTTAGATTCTAATGTATTCATCCAGAGTTCTAATTTCCTATTCACTCCATCTTTAGTTTCATCCACTAAGACAATATCATCTGCACATAACATACACTATGGTATATCCTCTTGAATATGTCTAGTTAGTTCATCTATAACTAAAGTAAATAGATATGGGCTTAAAGCCGATCCTTGATGTAGTCCTATCGTAATGGGAAATTCTTTTGTAGCTCCTTCAAATATCTTTATACTCGTTACTACTCTATCATACATATCCTTAATAGTGTCTATGTATCTAGCATGCACTCTTTTTATTTCTAGAACCCACCAAAGAACATCTCTAGGGACCCTATCATATGCTTTTTCTAAATCTACGAATACCATATGAAGATCTTTTTTCTTTTCTCTATATTTTTCTAACAATCGTCTTATAAGGAAAATCGCCTCCATAGTTGACCTCCCAAGCATGAAACCAAATTGGTTCTCTGATATTGTTGTTTCTCTCCTTAGCCTATTGTCAATTATCATCTCCCAAAGTTTCATAGTGTGACTCATAAGTTTAATTCCCCGATAGTTTGAGCAACTTTGAATGTCTCATTTGTTTTTGAAGATTGGCACAAGCGTGCTTCTTCTCCAATCCATTGAGCCAATTTTGGTGGCGGTTTGGATCTTTCAAAGATTGATGAGATGGTTTCATGATGGTCTAGAGATCTAGTACAATGAAAAAATGAAATCGCTGAATTAGTTTGGCTTACACCAAGCGTCCTTCAACTTCTTGATCCGAGGGTACCTAATTTGGGTGGACTTGCTCAATGAAGGTCGGAAGGGGATAGAATTGAGTGATAATATGAACTTCCGTGCACTTTAATGATTAGAAAGATGGGCCAAACATGCATTCCACTCATTGTTAAATATTCCATGTCCAATTTGGGTGGCTTGATCCCCGAAGCTAAGTGCTTAGTAGAGATTGTTTATGGTAATTTTCTAGCTGATTCTCTAATGATATAATTGCTTATGATGATATCCCCTTTGTCTCCTGGATACGCCCTTTTGATGCCAAGCTACAAAACTGCATAACCTTTGCGCTAAATGACACTAGCATTAAAGTCATTTGGGGTTATTAGTAGTCTAATAAGTAGGTTGGAAACATTATACTGGGCCAGTAAATTCTTTTTGATTTCTACTATGGACGTGGGTGAGCCTGCCAACCCACGTAATAATGAATTGCAAACTAGTTTTTATTGACACACGCATGCACACACACACAAAATAAAAAGAAAAAAAAATAATAAAAAAATGATATAAGAAAAGCATTCATGGCTACTTAGTTTGTTTTGCATTTTGCAATTTTGTGAAGGACCTAGGTCATGGACTTTATCATGTTTCCCTTCCTATATCTGTAATAGTCTATTATGGCATAAAGATAAAGAAGTTCCAATTCGCTCTTTTATCCACTCTGATTCAGTTTTTTCTCTTCTTAGGTGGAGGACCATGTTTGGTATTGCAATTGTTCCTGCTATTTTGATGGCTTTGGGAATGGCCTTTTCCCCTGACAGTCCTAGATGGCTTTTTCAGGTTTGTTCATTTGCTTTGGCGTGCATGACCATAGTCACCATATATCTTGTTCTATGTGAAGTATCATATATTGATTTATTATGGATATCAATATATCACTAAACGATAATTTATGATCTTATAGCAAGGGAAATATTCTCAAGCAGAAACAGCTATTAGGAAACTCTGGGGAAAAGAAAGAGTTGCTGAAGTTATGCATGACTTAAAAGCTAGTAGTCAGGGTTCAAATGAAGCAGAAGCAGGATGGTTAGATCTTTTCAGCAGCCGCTATAGGAAAGGTATATTCTTTTTATACTATATATCCAAGCAGAAACAACTTCTTGTTGATATTATGCATATTTTTTGGGAGCTAAACCACTCCCTTTTTGTTTGAAATCTCTCTGATTAGGTATACTTCAGTTATTTGTGTCATTACTGAGGTGCTTATATATGATGTTCTTATGATCCATTATTTCTTAATTACTCAATTTACTCTAATTGTACAGTTCCCAGTTAATTTGGGACTGAGGCTATGTTGTTGTTGTTGTTGTACTCAATTTACTCTAATTCGTTCTTGACACCCATGAGTTACTACTATGTGGAAAAGTCTTATCTGTGCAACTAGAAGCAAAAAGATAATGAACTTCTCAAGTTCTTCAGGCATAGATGTTGTTTATCATCTGCATTAATTATAAATTAGCTTCTTCAATTTTATAAAAACTATTGAGGACACCGCCCGCTTAGGCAAATGCTTTGACGGTTTGGCCTCAAAATGCCTAGGTGACCCACCTTGCAATCACTGTTTTATAAGATTATGTTCTGACTAGCAGTTAATTGTGTGTTATACGGAAATATAATGTGAAAACAAAAATAGAACTTATTGTCTATATTTTTCCTATTTTTCCCTATGTTGATTATTAATTTATTACTCATGTATGCTTGTTACTTATTGAGGGCTACATTTCACGCTTGGATTTAGTTTATGACTTAATGTTGTGCCATTTACGTCATGTTCAATTCCCACCTTACTGTTATGTTTTCTGTTTTCTGACACTTTGATTACAATTTCACTATCTTTTCTGTTTTCGAAAATTTTCGAATTTTATTTTGAATTATAACGGAGCATATGAAAGCATGTACATACTACATAGTTTTAACGTCCATGTTATTTTGCAGTTGTTTTGGGACTGAGGCTATGTTGTTGTTGTTGTTGTTGTTGTTGTTGTTGTTGTTATTTTGCAGTTGTGAGTGTTGGTGCAGCACTTTTTTTGTTTCAACAGTTGGCTGGAATAAATGCTGTAGTATACTATTCTACTTCTGTGTTTCGGAGTGCTGGAATTGAATCTGATGTTGCAGCCAGTGCTCTTGTTGGAGCAGCTAATGTATTTGGTTAGTTCTTGAGGCCCCACTGCTTATCGATGGCTGTGTTAGGAATCTATCTCTTATTTGCATGCATCTACCCTGCGTTCAAGTCATTTATAGATCCCGTCACCCTGCAGGCACACTTGTTGCTTCTACTTTGATGGACAAGAAAGGAAGGAAGAGTCTTATAATGACAAGCTTTGGCGGAATGGTAAATTTTTAGTGTTTTTCATCTTGAACACATCGGCGACTTTCTAGATTTATTCTGAAATTCGAAACGTAATGCAGTGTGTAGTGCTATTTTAGTGGTGGTTGCCTTCTTCAGATCCATAATCTTGAAAATGTGTTATTTTTTTTTTTTTTTTTTTTTTTTTTTTTGAAGGCCTAAAATGTGATATTATAGTGATTGATGAATCCATTAATTTTGCTGACCTTTTTTAATTGACGAGTTTGAAAATGTTCCTGATTTTGATCCTTCTGACATAATATGCGACAACTTGTGCATGTTTAGTGCAGAGCCAGATACTAATGACCAGTGGATTTTCTTCAAGGGAAACGATATTTCGACACACTTAAAGTCACACACCTCTTTGAAAGCCGTGTGATGTATCTTGAGATATGCGTGAACTTATTTTATCAAGTAGGTGTGTGACTTGCATCATTTGATGGCTACTGAATTACTGTGTACAAATTACAAGCGGGGAAGATGATAATTTAACATACTAAGAGACATACATTTGCTACACAATGGTGTACATTTGATTGGGTTGTGTGTCGCACGAGGTCCAAGGGAATTGATACACTCTTGATAGAAAGAGGGGGTCACCTCAGTGTCTTTATTGATAACCAGATAAAAATAGGGTACACACTCAAGAGTGGGAAACCCTACCCAGAGATGGAGAGACTCTCTCCTCTCAACCCAGGAAAACTAGAAGATACAATTCAGATGTCCTACTCTAACATACAGGCTGTTCTACACCCCCCCGCCTAATCCCACTCTGAGCCTCATTTGTACACTCATACTCATTTCCTATATCTCACTATCAGTCAGTACCACACGCCCCACGCTTATGCTCGCGTTAGTTACGCTGCATGGTAGGCTCACTCTGAGTTGGATCAATGTCAACTTGCACGGGAATTGATCCCCTGCTCCTCCTGCTATATATGTTATGAATGGGGGGGTCTCCCACGTATGCTATCAGGAATCTACACCATTGTGTAGCAAATGTATGACCAAAAGAATGTCAAAATTTTTTTTTCCATCACAATATCATGATTTCTACTTTTGCTTTATAAAGCCTTTAATGATGAATTTCCAAATTGTTAATAGTTTCTAGTTTTTATATCTAGTCTTGTTGATAAAAGCATCAATATAGCACTAGTTTACTGAAGGGAACTTCTAGTTCAACACACTATCCCTCTCGGTCTATCTCCAAATTCCAATTTAACTCAACCTTCTCAGCATCAATCTACCTTGACACCGAAATTCCTTTTCACATCATTCTGTTATTTTCCTTACTAATGGAATTTGAATGGACTTAGAATACTCATTTATTGAAAGTAAAAGGTGTGATGTGAGAAGGAAAAACATCAACCACCAAATGAGTACATCACCAGGGTTTCTTTTAGTAATCAAATCTTTCAGAATATGGATTTGGTTTTTGATAAGGATGTAAATGCAAAGAAGAATTCCTGAATGAGTCCCAAGCGAGGTCCCATGCAATATTTTATTTTGAAGTTTGTATAGGAAAATAAACTTTAGCTCTTGATAGACTTGAATGAAGGAAACTGATTCAGTTACATTTTTGTGAAATGCTGTATTGAAAAGAAACAATCTAGTGTTGCTGCCTTACTGGCTGTAGATTGAGTTGGCCATCTTTTAGAAATGGTCCAAAGTAATCTTCTTGAATCAATCATTTCATTCTAGAAATTTGACCTTGAATTAAAGATTATATCTGCTAGTTATTTGCATACGGTAGTATTGAAGCTTCGCCAACTCTTGGCCTTTTATTTTTAGTCTAGGTAGAGTTGGTAGTCCCAAAGATGTCAACTGACTGGCTTTTTCTTTATCTTTTTTTTTTCCACGCATTTCATTTTCAAATTTCAATAATATTTACATAATCTATCTCTAATTAGTAACGATTAGCTCTCAAAAGTCTCGTTCTAAATGACTTCCTCCCAAAGGGAATCCAGAGAATTCCGGAGTGCTATATTAAGTTATTTTATTTTTCTCTTCTGATTTCCATATTCAAATTTCAAACCGCTCTTAAATTTTTTCTATACAAAGGAGTCAAGAGGGAAGAAAAATCATCTTTACTGTTGGTCATCCAGTGATTACCAATGGTTAGTTTACAATTGTCATTTAGTTGAGGTCCATTCCAGTGATTATCATGGCTTCTTGCGTTGTATTTAAATTGTCTCATTTTTTTATCAACAGATTTTGGGGAATGTTCATTTTCACTGTTGGTCATCCTGAAATTTCTTGGACGAGTGTAATTTGTGCCTTTGGCTATTGTTTGCATGAGATTCTACTATATTTTTATAGATTAACCATGTGGTTATGAACTCGAAGTTAATAAGGACCTCATTCAACTCTCTATGACGTGATTTTCCCTTCCTTTATTTTTTGAAGGCCGTGTCCATGCTACTTCTCTCCTTGTCTTTTACATGGAAGGTTCTTGCACCATACTCGGGCACACTTGCTCTTTTGGGCACAATCCTGTGAGTTAATGTTTTTTTTTTTTTTTTTTTTTTTTTACATAACCCTGTCTTGGGGTCTCTTGCCTATTTCCTTCAACCTTAATGATGTCAATATACGTCCTGTGTTTTGAACAGCTACGTTTTGTCTTTTTCACTTGGCGCTGGGCCTGTTCCAGCTCTGCTTTTGCCCGAGATATTTGCCTCCAGAATCAGAGCCAAGGCAGTCTCCCTGTCATTGGGCATGCACTGGGTAAGTGCTGATAAACTGAATATCAATATTTTTTCATTAGACAGTAATAAGGTTTATTTCACTCTTGGAGGAATTGTACAGATTGGATGTTGCTTCAGTTTGTTACGTTCCGGCCTTCAACAGGCTATTTTTTATGATAAAAAGAACCTTATTCAGTTTTCAATTTGGTCGAGTCTGCGTAAAAAACTGAATGATTTTATTAAATAACTAGGTACTAGATGCTAGGTACCACTATTTATTAGAAGTATTGTATTTTACAAAGATTGTGGAATGGTGCAACTCCACTGCATCTTTTTCATAGTCTTCCCTTAAATTTGGTTCTAGTGATTTTTTGCATGTTGTCACTTTAAATACACTAGTTTGTGCACTGAATTTGATACTATTTTTTGAATTTTAGATGCTGAAATATTTTGCACTTTTCGATGATTCTATCATATTTTGGGTGCATTTCGGATCTTTCATCTACTCTTACCTCTTGCATCATTCATGAATTTCATCCTCACTTTTTTGCAGGTGTCCAACTTCGCCATCGGTCTCTATTTCCTGAGTGTTGTAAACAAGTTCGGCATCAGCACAGTGTATTTGGGATTTTCGATGGTTTGTGTTTTGGCTGTTGTCTACATTGCGAGTAATGTGATCGAAACGAAAGGCCGGTCCCTGGAGGAAATTGAGCTTGCTTTGAGTCCTGCAGTTTGATTGACACTGAACTCAGTGGCTAGGTAGTGATAGGAACCAAGTAATTTCATGAACTTCAGCCAAGAAGTTCATTTGTTGAAAGCAATAAATGCCTGAACAAAGTGTTGGTCTTAGGCGACTCTGTATGTGTTCTTTATCAAAGATTTTCATTTATTTTCGACGTTATTGATGTTAATTGTGATCAGGTCAGAGATTTTGAATGTCGAATTATCGCTATTCCAGAGGTTGTAAAACTATTGTAGAGTGAGCTTCTAAGTTTGTTTGGTGAAAACAACATAGTGGAAGTGTCACGGGAACTTATCTTTCAAAGAAGAGATTTGTCCAATGGTTCTAAAATTTTTAAGGTGGCTTGGAATGTTGCAGTTGCTGCAGTTCTTTGGCATTTTTGGAGGGAAAGGAACCAACGTATTTTTGAAAACAAATGTCGAAGAGCGGCGGAGGTATGGGAAATGGCTAAAGAGAGTGCGATTCTTTGGCTAACAGCGTCGAACAATTTGTTTCGTTTCACAAGTGATGATTGGAGAAGGAATTGGAGGACTATCGTCGGGGATTAATTAAAAGGATGTCTATCTTGTTGTCTTGCTGGTTTAGAGTACATGGATGATATTTGGTCAATCATGTTTTTATTTTTTTATTTTTTTATTTTTTATTGTCTTTCTTGTTGTCTTTGGACTATTACTTTTGTATCTGTAAATTCACATTACTGATATAAAAAGTTGTTTCTTATAAAAAAAAAAAAAAAAAAAAAAAAAAAAAAGGGTTGTAAAACTAACTTGTGAGAAGAATGTTGTCAAGCAACAGCTTATGTGAACTCAACACAGACGACGAAGACGAAGAGTATTACCAATTCCAGTTTTGTATGTCCGAGTTCCTGGACATGACATCCATTTGACAACCTTGTTCACTCTCGTGCACAGAGTGATCAATTGAGAAGACACCACGCCTCCCATGCATCATTCTCTGCTTTATTTGAGCAAAATCATGTGTCTTAAAGTACATGCTCTCAATTTCTTAGCCAAAACTCACCCCACATACAAGACTTTTCATGTGCCCACTCCACTAACACAACTTTTTCTGAGCTCTAGCTTTGATGAGTTCTTAAATATGGATTGCTGTTCTTCTCAAGAAGATCCAAGTTATGCACCTTTTCGCAACGGCGCAAGAGTGGAAGAGATGACTGTGTTGGGGAAAGACTTCTCGGCGCGCGGTAGAAGAGAAATTAGAGATGGGAGTTTTCAGTTCCTAGCCACATTACTCTTTGGCTTATCATTGGCACTCTTTGTGATTCTAATGGGCTTGCTGATGAAGGATCTCCGGAGAAAGTTTCTGAGCTCCTATGAATCATATGCCCTGCCGCATTCTTCTTCGTCGCAGGTATGGCATTCGATGAGCGAGGAGGAGCTCATGCGGCGAGCATCAATGCTGCCTCTTGTCTTAAGTCAACCACACCGACGGACTCCGAAGGTTGCTTTCATGTTCTTAGCTAGAGGGAGATTGCCACTAGAGCCTATATGGGAGAAGTTCTTCAAGGGACATGAGAGTTTCTTCTCCATCTACCTTCATTCCTCACCTGAGTTCACCGACGACGTCCACTCTGAATCATCGGTGTTTCATAATCGTCGAATACCGAGCAAGGTCAGTCAGTTACATATGTTTGCATGAAATGTCTCATTTTTCATTTACGTACAAACTTCTTGTATTGATGTACACATGGTTCTGTTCTTTTTTTTTTTTTTTTTTTTTGCAAAACTCATCATTTGGTCCCTGAACTTTGTGTTTTTTTATGTTTTTGGTCCCTAAACTTTTATTACTACACATTTGGTTCTTGAACTTTCACAAAGATCTACATTTAGTCATTCTGTCATTTAAAGTGTTAAATTCTAGCGATGTGGGTAACAAAAATGTTCCGGGACTAGTCAAGAAGATTAAAATGACTTATATTACTGAATCGAACAACTCATATTGACCAACAAAAGCCGGAGAAATTTTTTTTTTCCCCCAAAACATAAAAAACTCAAAGTTCAGGGAGCAAAAGCATAAAAAACTCAAAAGTTCAGGGACCAAATGTACAATAATGAAAGTTCATGGACCAAATGTACACTAATGAAAGTTGAGGGACCAAAAGCGTAAAAGACTCAAAGTTCAAGGACCAAAAAATATGTTCTTTTTTTTTTTTTTTTTTTTTTAAGAAATGAAGGCGAGTTCCATGAAAGTTGTATTAATCATAAAGTTAGATACACTAGAGGAGGGGTTGTTTACCCTCTATGCTATTTACAAAAATGGTTCTGTTCTTATTACAGCCTGTTGAATGGGGAAGGGCTTCAATGGTCGACGCCGAAAGAAGACTCTTAGCAAATGCTCTACTAGATTGCTCAAATGAGAGGTTTGTGTTGCTCTCAGAGACCTGCATTCCCATCTTCAACTTCACCACAATCTACAACCAACTCATCAATTCAAACCACAGCTTCCTTAGCTCATTCGACGATCCTAGGCCTATAGGTCGTGGCCGATACAACAAGCGAATGTCGCCTACCATATCTATCTCTGAATGGCGAAAGGGTTCGCAGTGGTTTGAAGTCCACCGCAAGCTTGCCATCCAGATAGTCTCAGACAGAAAGTACTACCCAGTTTTCAAGGATCATTGCATGCCTCCATGCTACATGGATGAGCATTACCTAGCAACCCTTGTGGCCATGATCAGTCCGGGTCTCAATTCCAACAGGACCATCACTTGGGTTGATTGGTCGACCCGCGGGTCGCACCCGAAAAGCTTTTTGAAGAAGGATGTTTCAGAAGCATTGCTGAATCAAATAAGAGATGGTTCCAACTGCACTTATAATGGTAGGATGACTAGTGTTTGCTTCCTTTTTGCTAGGAAATTTCAACCTAGCTCTCTTGAGCCATTGCTCAAGTTATCACCAACTTTACTAGGTTTTTGATCCTTAGACAATCTAATTACAATAAGTACTCTACCAACAAATGTTGGGTTCCATGGTAAGAAATTGCACGTCCCATTTAAGCACGACTAGAATTCTAATCTTTGCATGTACATGTAGCAACATTAGTCTAGTCGCCAGCTATGTTTACGTGTCCGACAATGCCCAAACCTGAGTAATCGGAGTAAACCGGATACCAAAAAGTACATAAAAAAAGTACTCTTACTATGTCCTTACCAGATTAAACTTAATTTGATATTACATCCACTTGTAAATTAAAACATATAAATCTGAAAAGTTGCTCAGTAGTGCTAATGGGCCAGGAGAAAGAGAGACAACAAGAACAACATGTGCACTGTATAGGCAGATGGAATTCTCTCATGTTCCCAGTTTGATTTAATTTCACATTCAACTTTGTCCCCCAACAACACTCAGCATCATCACATGTAAAGCTAGAGAGATACAAAAACTGAGAATCTCTCTTTTCAACCCTTCATTCCATCCAAAGTGTCTGAGCTGATGAGCCATCTTTGTATGCATTCTCCAGCCCTGTGATTACATGAAAACAAAGCACATTCAGTACACTCTCCATGTGCTTAGCTTGCTTATCAGTCTGTGTACTCGGACACTGACGGCGAATCCGAATCGAACGATTCATAAGAGGGCGAAACCTCGACGCCCCGAATCTCCTCAATCATCCTCAAAACACTTCCAATTTTAGGCCTTTGATCAGGGTTTACACAAGTACAAGCCATGGCAATCTGCAACAACCCCACCATTTCCTCCTCAATGTCCTTGTACCTCATCAACTCCAAATCAAACACCTCTGCAGTCCATTCCTCTCTCACTACCGACTGCACCCACCTTGGCAAATCAAGCACAGCGCCGCGACTGCTAA
The DNA here is from genome assembly GCA_039657325.1 of Stephania cephalantha. Lineage (NCBI taxonomy): Eukaryota > Viridiplantae > Streptophyta > Magnoliopsida > Ranunculales > Menispermaceae > Stephania > Stephania cephalantha. Next base: position 5,480,311 of record CM077573.1, on the reverse strand, counting down.
CGCCATGGCTGTCCACAACTAAAGGGCATTTCCCTGTTAAGATCTCGAGTAAGAGAACGCCAAAGGCATACACATCGGCCTTTTGATGGGAATACTTCCTGCCCTCCGAGGCCTCCGGCGCTCTGTACCCGTTAGGCGGCCTTGCTGTGGCGTTAGTGGTTGTGGGAGACGATGCGAAGAGGGTGTTGAGTCCCCAGTCTGAGAGTCTGGGATTGTAAATCTTGTCGAGAAGAACGTTTGTCGACTTGATGTTGCCATGGCAAAGCTTGTTTGTTGTTCGATTGATGCAGTAGTGATGAATGTAGGCCAGTCCATGAGCCACTCCTGATGCTATCTTCATCCTTGTAGTCCAGTCTAGTGGAGTTCTTCCTGGTCCTCTATTTCCTGCTCACACCACATTGAAAACAAAAATTTGAGATTCTAAGCAAAAATATGGCAGACACAATCACAACAACAATCCAAATTAGTTGGTATCGGCCACATGGATCAAACTCTTTCATTGCAATTGTGTGCTTTCCAAATCCTTTAAATCTCTCCTAATCAATAAGTACCAACTTAGCTTCGGTCTCCCTCTACATTATCGAATTTCTTTCATTTCTATTGACTCGAGTTTCCTAAAGAGGCATTTTGCAGGGTAGATACAAACACAACAAACTAATTTAGATGCCTATCAGAAAAAATCTTAAGGCACATCCAATTGACCTTCAATTAATACATCAGAATTGCACTTTCAAATGCAATCATAACAAACGATTTTTTGTTTAGTGTAATGTTATAATAAGGCTTAGCAGGCAAACTATATATGTTCCTTTAAGTTTTCATAAAAATATCATAACTTTTGATTTCTAGCAAATTGTATCCTTGATTACTATTAGTATTATTTATCGAACTAAAATGAGAAATGAGGGTTCACTAAATTGCATTACATGAAATGACATTTTTTTACTCTGAGCGTAATTTTTCACATTCTCAAGTGTAACGCACTCAAATAATGGCAACCGAGGTTACAATTGCAAGAAATAAAAAAGTCAAGATTTTTTGCATAAACCTTCACTGGTTTAAGGAAAACACGCCATTTAAATGACGAATTTCATCCACATGCCGACCCAATCTAATTCTTTTTTTCAGTAACTGTGGGTATCCAGACTGTTGGACATTTTCAAAAGAAATGTTTAGTCCCACATTGGTTAGAAACTTCAAGTTTAAAGAGTATATATATACTCTTGCACTACAATGTGTGTAAAAGAAAAACACAAGTGCTATGCAAAGTGAGCCACGCGCGCGCACTTAGCACTTGGCACGAGGCACGTGCGCGTGTGTGTATATGTGTGCGAGCTAACCATGGGTAAAACTTTTTACCATTATTTTTTACCATTTTCAAAATTACAATGTGGGTAGTTATTTGATTGACCCACTCAAGCATTGAATGGGTAGTTAATAAACCCATTCAATACTTGACTGAGTGGATGCAGTTGAAACTGCTCCACTACCCCCTTTTCTTCTCTAACTGGTTTTGACCAATGCTCTATAAGAGAAGAGGTTTGGGGAGGAAGAAAGATCATCTCGAAATTAAACAACATTTGCTCTTGTTTCTGCTTTCACTACTGCAAAGTGAAAGCTGAGTTTGCTTCATCGTATCCTTTAGAATTTTTGCCGACTCTTGCAGTGTAGAGAGCAAAATTTCATTTAGGAAAGTGGCAGTGTTACACGCTTTGAAGTCGTTGCAAATTCCTCTGGTCTAACAATCTAAAGGAAATTTTTTTTTGTTGCAATGGCTTCGTCAATCAAAGAGCTGTCAGCTAACATTGTGAAGCTGGATCGCTTCGATGGAGGAGATTTCCTGAGGTGGCAGAAGCGAGTGCATTTCCTGCTGGTGGCGCTTCATCTGGTGTATGTTTTGGATACACCCAAGCCTGTGGAGTCCGATGATGAAACTGTCGAGCAGATCAGGAAGAGGCGGAAATGGGAGACGGATGACCACACCTGCAGAGGTCACATTCTGAACGCCATGAAGGACTCACTGTTCGACCTCTACCATGACGTCCCCTCTGCCAAGGAACTTTGGGAGAAACTGGAGGCAAGGTACCATAAGGAGGATGCGACAAGTAAGAAATTCCTCATATCAAAGTTTATTAATTTTAAAATGGTTGATGAAAGGTCTGTTATGGAACAATTTCGTGAAATTGAGAGGATTAGGAATAATTTCTCTCAACACAATCTTGTCATGGATGAAACCATTGTGTCTTCAATTATCGATAAACTGCCCCCATCCTGAAAGATGTTCAAACGAACTCTTAAGCATAAAAAAGAGGACATAACTCTTGATGAACTAGCTAACCATCTTCGTGTGGAAGAGGATTGTCGCATGCAGGAAAATGAAAAAGAGCAAAATGCTCAGGAGATTTCAAAGGTGCATGTGATGGAAGAAGCAAAGTTCAAAAAGCCCTACTGAACAGGCCTAACAAGCCTGGTAGTTTCAAAAAGCCTGCTGGTTCGGGAAAATCGAACAACCAAAACCAGAATCAAAGGAAGCAGAAAGTCACTTGCTGGTTCTGCGGGAAAGATGGCCACTTCAAGTCCGAATGTTATCATTGGAAGAGGAAGCAAGGAAACAATCATGCTTCCTCTAGCGCTGCAAAAGGTGCAGGAAACGACAATGATGATCTCATTGCTATGATTTATGAAATCAACGTCGTTGAAAATGACATGGCTTGGTGGGTTGATTCTGGTGCTACTCGACACGTCTGCAAGAACAAGAGGTTCTTCAAGACCATGGAGGCAGTAGATGAAAATATTGTCTTGTACATGGGAAATGATGCTACTGTCCCTGTTAAAAGCATAGGTAGTGTTTATCTGAAGTTTACTTCGGCAAAATTGTAACACTCACTAACGTGTATTATGCACCGAAGTGAGGAAGAATCTGGTGTCGGGTAGTCTTTTGAATAAGTTTGGTTTTAGGCTTGTATTTGAGGCTGACAAATTTGTACTCTCCAAGGGAGGTGTGTATGTGGGGAAGGGTTATGCTTATGAGGGCATGTTTAAGCTCAATGTAATTGCTTTATCTAAAAAGAATATTGTTTCTGCGTATCTTGTTGAGTCTCCTTTATTTTTATGGCATCATAGATTAGGACATGTTAATTTCAGAAAATTATATGATATGGTAAATCTGGAACTACTGCCTTATTTTGATAAATAAGAAGGAAATTGCAATACATGCAACAACAACAACAACAACAACAACAACATAGCCTTAGTCCCAAATTGCGATACATGCATGAAAACAAAATAACTAGAAATCCATTTCCTAATGTTGAAAGAAATTCAAAGTTGCTTGATTTAATACATTCTGATGTATGTGTCATACATAGTACACCATCAATAGGAGGCAATAAATATTTTATAACATTTATTGATGATTATAGCAAGTTCTGTTATGTTTATTTATTGCATTCCAAAGATGAGACAATGGTTAAGTTTCAGGCCTATAAGGCGTAAACGAGTTGCAATGTGAGACCTTTATAAAATGTTTAAGGTCCGATAGGGGAGGAGAATACTATGATCCAAAGTACTTTGAATCCACAGAATAGTCCATGACATTATCGCCCCTCGTACACCACAACAAAATGGTGTGGTGAGCGTAAAAATCGTGTTTTAACCGAAATGGTTAATGCTATGCTATCAAACTCTGGTTTGAGTAGTGGATTTTGGGGAGAAGCATTGCCGATGCATGCTATATTTTGAATAGAATTCCACCAAAGAGGAAAAAGTCACCCCATATGAGCTTTGGAATAAGCGAAAACCAAATCTTAATTATTTAAGAGTTTGGGGTAGAGAAAGCGATAGTAAAAGTACCTGACCCAAAAAGAGAAAATTGGGTGAAAGGGGAGTGGAGTGCATATTTATTGGATATGCACAACACAGTAAGGCATATAGGTTCATGGTAATTGAGCCTAATAATTCGATTTCTGCGAACACTGTAATTGAATCAAGGGATGCAATCTTTGATGAGACAAGATTTAAATATGTTCCCAAAAGTATTCTGAAGAAAACCAAAAAGGGAAGGAAGTCATATAAATTGAAAATGACAAAGAAGTAGTAGAAGTTCCTGAACTTCGAAGGAGCAAACGAGCTCGAAAAATTAAGTCATTTGGTTCTGATTTCTATACATTCCTAGTTGAAGGACGTAGAGAAACAATAACTAGACAAATTCCGTATTGTTTTAATACGGAGGCTGATCCTCAAACAGTAGAGGAGGCGATGAAAGAAAGAGATGCAGCTTTCTGGAAAGAGGCATTAAATGATGAGATGGATTCAATAATGGGAAATAACACTTAGGAGCTAGTTGATCTACCTCTTGGGTGTAAACCCATTAAATGCAAATTTCTCTTCAAAAGGAAAAGAAGAGTTGATGGATCCATTGAAAAACACAAAGTGAGACTGGTTGCTAAGGGTTTCACCCAAAAGCATGGAATAGACTATTTCGATACCTATTCACCAGTAGCTAGAATTGCTACTATCAGATTGCTTATTGCAATTGCAGCTATAAACAAGCTGGTCATCCACCAAATGGACGTCAAAACAGCGTTCCTACATGGAGAATTGGATGAGGAAATATACATGGAACAACCTGAAGGGTTCATAATGCCCAAATCATGAAAATAAAGTGTGTAGATTGCGAAAATCATTGTATGGTTTAAAGCAAGCACCAAAACAGTGGCACCAAAAATTTGACCAGGTTGTACTTGCTTATGGATTCAAAATAAATGAATCTGATAAATGTGTATATAGCAAGTTTGATGAAAGAGGCAATGGTGTCATTATCTGTCTTTACGTAGATGACATGTTGATTTTTGGAACTGACTTGGAACAAGTTCAGTTGACCAAAAGGTTTCTTTCAAGCAAGTTTGAAATGAAAGATATGGGGCAAGCTGATGTCATTCTCGGGATTCAGATTGTAAGAGATGAGGGGAGTATTACTCTAACTCAATCTCATTATATTGAGAAAGTTCTCAATAGATTCAATCATTTGAATTGTGCCCTTGTTTCCACCCCGACTAGATTCAAGTATTGAGCTAGTGAAAAATACAGGCAATCCAGTTTCACAACTGGAGTATTCTAGATTAATTGGATGCTTAATGTATGCAATGACATGCACTAGGCCGAATATTGCCTTGGCAGTAGGCAAGTTGAGCAGATTTACAATTAATCCAAGCGAGTTGCATTGGTTTGCAATTCAAAGAGTTTTGAAATATCTGAAGAAAACGATTAACTATGGTTTATGCTATAGTGGATATCCTTCTGGTCTTTAGAAGGATTTTCGATGCAAGTTGGATTGTGAAAGATCAAAATCATGCATCTACAAGTGGGTGGATTTTCACACTTGCTTTGGAGGTGCAATCTCGTGGGCTTCAAAGAAGCAAACTTTAATGGCTGGTTCTACCATGGAATCGGAGTTTATTGCGCTGGCCTCGGCTTCAAAAGAAGCTGAATGGCTACGTGAATTATTACACGAGATACCATTGTGGCATAAACCGGTAGCTCCAATCTCTATCCATTGTGATAATGAGGCCACATTGGCAAGGGCTTATAGCCAAGTGTACAATGGTAAATCCAGACATATTGGATTGAGACACAGTTGTGTCAGAGAATTGATAACAAATGGAGTTATCACGATTGACTATGTGAGATCTAGTCAAAACTTGGCAAGATCCCCTTACTAAAGGATTGTCAAGAGACTTGGTGAATAAAACATCAAGGGGATGGGTCTCAAGCCCATGAATTAAAAGTCACCAATAGTGGAAACTCAACTCGACACCTAACATTACGTTAAGTCTTGAGTTCAATGCAGTAAAAGTTCATTATAAGTGTGACTGTGAGCACTAAATTTTAATAACCATCCCAAGGTTGTTAGTGCTCGGTACTTGCATGTAAAGAGAGGAGGTTGAGATGATCTCTTAATAGTCTTCTAAAGGTGCTTAAATTGCGGGGGTACTAGAATGGAGACTACCTATGTGGATGTGAAGTGCGGCCGCTTCAAGGAGTTCAAGGGCTTGGCTCCAAAGACATTCACGAGAAGATACGGACACAAGGCCAATGTTGAATGTGTCAGGATATTTATGGCTATTTGCTGGTGTAAGTTATATGCATGATATGTTTATGCTACATATCGAATAGAATCATTGGTTCAAAGTTTATCTACCATGTAATTCTGATATGATGTAATGAACCTTTCACAAATTAGTGGTTCAAATCGCAAGATACCATTATTTATGCATATAATGTTTGAGATTTCATGGATTAAATGATCTGATTATTTTGAAAATGGCGGGGGATTGTTGGACATTTTCAAAAGAAATGTTTAGTCCCACATTGGTTAGAAACTTTAAGTTTAAAGAGCATATATATACTCTTGCACTACAGTGTGTGTAAAAAAAAAAAAAAAAACACAAGTGTTATGCAAAGTGAGCCGCGCGCGCGCATATGGCGCATTTTAGGCGCACTTGGCACGAGACACGTGCGTGTGTGTATATGTGTGCGAGCTAACCATGGGTAAAGCTTTTTACCATTATTTTTTACCATTTTCAAAATTACAATGTGGGTAGTTAATAAACTCATTCAATACTTGACTGAGTGGATGCAGTTGAAACTGCTCCACTACCCCCCTTTTCTTCTCTAACTAATTTTGACCAATGCTCTATAAGAGAAGAGGTTTGGGGAGGAAGAAAGATCATCTCGAAATTAAACAGCATTTGCTCTTGTTTCTGCTTTCACTACTGCAAAGTGAAAGCTGAGTTTGCTTCATCGTATCCTTTAAGATTTTTGCTGACTCTTGCAGTGTAGAGAGCAAAATTTCATTTAGGAAAGTGGCAGTGTTACACGCTTTGAAGTCGTTGCAAATTCCTCTGGTCTAACACAGACAACCCTTATAATAACACAGTTAAAATAATACACCAATCGCACATACACCATAAAATTTACTTCTTGAGATGCACAAGCACAGTTCAATACACTCATCCAACAGACCACAATGCATGTGTGATTTATGACTTTCGAGTATTATCATGACACTTTGCTCTTCCAAATTATATACGCAAACGATGTGTTAATTATTATACATGCTTTATGTAGTATGTCACATAGCACGCTTGTGTGTGTGTGTGACAGCGAAGTGGTCACAGTGACAGCAAAAAGGGCGATTTTGGGCTTCATTAGCTCAACGTGGTGGACCCATTAACCCCTACGTTTTTTTTCCTCATTTCAGAAAACGAACGCACCCTAGCTACCTAGTCGTCAGAGTAGGTGATTCACAAAGACATAAAAAGCTCAAAAAGCACTGCAACTAGGGAAACTCATTGAGACAAAAGTTGGGTCAAAGGGGCCTAATTGTTCCACTTCCCAGTCAGGGTCAATTTAGTACTTTCACTAAACTAACGGTAACGGAAAACCACTTACCGTGAAGAAGCCAGTAGAGACTACCGTTAGCCATGTAATCAAACACCAACAACCTCTCATCCCTAGCAATGTAATAAGCCTTCAAACAAACGACGTTAGGGTGCCGTAATCTCCCTAACGTCTCCATCGCCTGTTCGAACTCTCTTTTCCCTCCACTACCACCGTTAACTTCCTTCAACCTCTTAACGGCCACCACGTTACCGTCATCCAAAACCGCCTTATACGCCGTCCCAAAACCGCCTTTCCCCAACATCTCCGCAGACGCCCTCAACAAATCCTCCAGCTCAAACCGCTTCTCTCCCTCAAAAAAAACCATCTTCCCCTTTGAAAACCACCCTCATTATTACTCCTCATAGAATACACAATCTTCTCGCTCTCCACCAACTGTCTACCAACCGTTTTTCCAACGGTCCCCTTCTTTCCCTGCCTGTAGAAATAACCAAACACCAACACCAACATCAACCCCACCACCACCACATCTCCAGCAACGATCCCCATTATCGCCGCGGAGCTCATTTTCTTCCCGCGTGTGGGCGCCGCAGAGGCGGGATTAGACGTGGAAGAGGAAGAGATTGACAATGTAGGATTTTTTGAGGGGTTGCTGGCAATGAGCTGCTTGCAACCCGGCAATGGGGTGCCACAAAGGATAATATGATGATTATTATTATTATTATTAGTGAAAGAGGATATGGGAAAGTTAGAGAGGGATTTGGGGATTAGGCCATCGACGAGGTTGTTGGAGATATTGAAGTCTTGGAGATTGGGGAGGTTGAGAGGGTAGATCTGGCCGGTGAAGAGGTTGGATTGGAGGAGGAGAGTGAGGAGGTGGGGGAGGAGGTTGAGGGCGGAGAGGGGGAGGTGGCCGGAGAGGTTGTTGAAGGAGACGTCGAGGCGGTAGAGGCGGGAGGGGAGGGAGAGAGGGAGGGGGCCGGAGAGGGAGTTGTGGGAGAGGAAGAGGAGGTTGAGGGAGATGAGGGAGGAGAGGTTGGTGGGTAAGGTGCCGGAGAGGTGGTTGTGTTTGAGGCTGAGGACGCGGAGGGTGGAGAGGGAGGTGAGGGGGCGAGGGGGGAGCCGTGCAAGCCGAGGCCCTCGAGGACGATGTGGGAGACGCGGTTGTTGATGCAGGTCACGCCGAACCAATTGGATGAGCATGGGTTGTTGGTGGTGGTGTTGGTGTTGGTCCATGAGGAGAGGGTGTTGTTGGGGTCTGAAGTGGAGGACTTGAAGGCCATTAAAGGGTTGAGATCTGGGTGTTGGGAGGTGGAGATGGAGTTGGAGAGTGTGAGTAGGAATGTGATCAGGGTGATGAAGGTCATGAGGTTGAGGTGGGTTTTTGTGGCCATTGATGGGGTTTGAAGAGTAGTGAGTAGTGAGACTCTGAAGAGAGAGCGAGAGAGAGGAGTGTTGTTGGTATTAAATGTGGTGATGGGAGGGCATTTAGAAGGGCATTTAGTAGTGATTTGGGACGCGCGTATGTCGAGGTGGTCGACCCATGCAACCTCATGCAATTCATGCAAACGTGACACACGTATCGTAAGGTGTGCAACTCATGCAACCTCGTGCAATCCAAACAAACGTCGACGCGCACGTATCTCTAGTGGAAAACTCATACAACCTCGTCCAATCAATGCAAACCGTGCAAAGGTCGATCAGCAAGTATTTCGAGGTGGCCACCCATGTAATCTCGTGCAATCGAAGTAAACCATGTAAACGTCACGCACGTGTCTCGAGGTGGACAACTCATGCAAACGACACGCACGTATCTGGCGGTGGACAACTCATGCAAACAACATGCACGTATCTCGAGGTGGACAATCCATGCACGTGTCTCGAGGTGGACAACCCATGCAAACGACACGCACGTATCTGGCGGTGGACAACTCATGCAAACACCATGCACGTATCACGAGGTGGACAATCCCACATTATTTTGGCATCCACATGGCGCCCACGTGGAGTGTTCAGAAAACATAAATGGCGCATTCTCCGAATGTGTCATTCGTGTATTTCCACCTGTGATACGTGGGACTACAATATACACGAATGGCGCATTCTCCGAATGCGCCATTCGTGTATTTTGAGCGGACTAATTTTTCTCTAACTAATGACGCATTTCCAAAATGCGTTTTACCTTACTTTTGGAATAAAAAAAAAAAAAAAAACATAACTTATTTTACTCATTTATATTAATTTTGGCAAAACATTTGTAATTTTTCCGTGATTTGGGTCCTAATTTTATTTGGGTGCCAGTGCCACTAATTTATTTTTAATGTTTTTAATGTTTAAATATTTATATATGGGCTTGATGGCTTGGGTTTGGTCTTTCTATTTTTACATGGACCGGATTTGAGTTTATGTATAGGCCCGCATATATATGATGGGCTGGGCTTGAGCTAAGGTTCTTGAGCCCAAGCACAACCCATTAACAGGTCTAACTATGGTACATACCAATGTTGCCAATAGATGTATCCGAAAATTAAGACAAAACATATTTTTTTGGTCCTCCAACTTTGGATTTTTTATGCTTTTAGTTTCTCAGCTTTGAGTTTTTTATGTTTTTGGGAAGTTGAGTTTTGTTTTTATGGTTTTTGTTGATTGAATTGAGCGGCCCGATCTAGTAATATAAATCAATTTGCTCTGTTTGGCTAACCACGTGACAATTATGTTAACCATGTTATAGCGGGATTTAACACCTTAAATAGTGAAAGAACCAAATGTAAGCCTTTATGAAAAAGTTCCGGGACCAAATATGTAGTAGGAAAATGCTAAAATGACACCCCAAGTAACAACCCTATGACGTGACATGCAGCTCTCACGTAAAAATGTGATGTGACATGCTGACCCACATTCATGGGAGCCGTCATGCGCGCTTCGAGATACACACCTCGGGTGTTATGCATCAAGAACTATTTTGCGCACTCTTTTTACGTGGGACCACATGCTACATCATAAGGGTGTCACTTGAGGTGTTATTTGAAGTATTATTCTAGCATTTTCCTATGTATAATAATGGTTCAAGGACCAAAAGCATAAGAACGTAAAGTTAAGGACCAAATGATGGGCTTAAGAAATAGGTTAATGTCACGTCCCATAATTTTAATAGTACAGACATTTAAGGTAAGAATTATGGAAGGTTTGTTATTTTTTTTTTTTTCCATCAAAATTTAACTTCCCACATGTATACATTGCAAATTGATTTATATCTCTTCTTGTCCATGTCCACTACTTATTCAACGATCGTGTAATTAAGGAAAATATTAGAATGATAATAGACATATGTCACATCAAAAGCTACATTACCTTACAAGAGTCATCTATGCGGTCTCGACATGTGTTATGCATCATAATTTGTGTAAGCTGCATCTTCTAGGCGTACGCGACGACTCAAAGACTCGATGTAACTTTTAGTGTGATATGTGTCATTCCAACACTTTTCTATCGTTAAATATATATGGCAATAAACTTGATTGGATTTGTAGATTTCAAAATACACAACCACAATCTGTGAATAGCAAGATTAATTTACATTGTATCGGGCCAGTCCAACGAAATCATAACTTGATCCAATTTGAGTGAACGCCCCTTCACAGTTGTAGTCCATACATAATATTAGTCATCACACTCTCCTCACCTTGGATTGAGACATATATTACAAAATTGAACATGGTATCAGAGTCGATGGTTGGCTTAATTGCCCATTGTCCAAGGGCCTTGTAGACATCCAACAAAAGTGGGTGATCGATGTTCTGCGGTCAAGTCCTAGTTGGACTTGAGGGGGAGTGTTGGAGATGTTGGGATAGTCCCACATCGACTACTTGGAAATAAAAATAAGGCTTATAAGTGTGGAGCGGACACTCCATCTTGCCTAAGCATTTTGGAGTGAACCTCACTTTCACACTTTTAGCCTAAACATAAAAATTAGTCATCACACTCTCCTCACTTTGGATTGAGACCTATATTACAAAATTGAACAAGCTGATTGATTTCATAGCTATAAGCGACTTTTCGAATTTCCATAAATAAGATGAGCATTATAAATTTATAATACACCTTTGAGGGATGCTTATCTTATGTATGCTCATTTTGGTTTTTAAAGAAATAGATAAGCTCATAATTTACCAACCGAAACATTGATACTATTTTTTCGTTATTAGACTTTTTATTGAAGAAAGAAGAAGAAATAGATATTCCATTAATACATTCAATGATGGAACACGACCAGACATGAAACAAATTATATATATATATATATATATATATCTAGATTGGCTTGACATTTATTCAAGTCATTGGTAACTCGTTAATGCAAGATAAAATGGTTACACTTAATTGACAACGAATAGTTCCCCTGAATAATACAATGTGAATAATACATGATCTATGCCTCTAAAGTCTAAAAACTTAAATCTATTGCAAAATCTAGATAGATCATATACATAAGCCTATTATGTGTATATGAAAGCGCACATGATCAAGAAAAGTGAAAACACATAACCTATAATTAGCATTGATATACTATTAATAGAACATAGAATTTATATTTTATGAATAATTATGCATGTGCTTATGCCATTCCAGCTCAAGTCTAGCATGTTTTTCATGTAACCGTCAAGTCTCAACCATGAATGTAAATAGGCCACAGTTGGTTATTAAAATGAGAATTAATGCAATGAAACTAATGAGGAAAACATTTTAAAGATTAGTAATTTGAATTAGTTAACGTTTCAAGTGTATAATACATACTTGAATACAAATAAATTAAGGGTATAGACTCTAATATAGATGAAAAACAAAATGTACGTACAAAGTTAACATAGTCCGCGTTGCTGTTGTTGTTTGCAAGCCTGGTCAAGCCCGATAAATAAAATGGCTATGTGTGTGAGTGAAAGTCACTTACTGTAGAGTATGTTTTTACTCGATAGTGATGAAGGCCCATGCATTAACTAATTGTTCAAATTCTTATCTTAAAGGAATGTTACTATAACTTAAAGAGAAATCTATAGTTCATACTTAAGAGTACAACGTATATTGATGGGGTCCATTAGATATTGTCACAGAAGAAGTCCATAATCTTTCTAAGCCCGTCGCTACCTAAATATGTTGCCACACTTGTTACATGAGAATTATCTAGTCGTTATTGGGTTATGAAGTCCATTAACTACAAAACCTAAAAGTCCTCTCATTGCCTTGAGCTTGTATTACTTTGTAATGTAATACACAATGATGATACCTAAGATAAAACGCAGTTGAGACTATACTGGGTATATATATTATTTGTCTGATATATATATATTTATTCAAACAATTGGTACATTGATTCAAAAGACTTGTAGCATTAATCTTAACATTTAACTGCATGCCAAAGTTTTTTTATTGGGCAAAAGCATCACAAAATTACTTTTACCATATCATGCACAAAATTAATACCATGTCATTGGGAACAAGTGTCCCTTACAATTCATTAGGCCGTTTCTATTTGGAAAAAAAAAAAAAAAATTCCCTTTGAGATATTGCAAATTTTGTTCATATAGTTATACATCAAGATATCAATTAAGATGCATGTGTGCGCTTAATATATGTATATAATTAATGCCACTAATAACAACGTAAGGAATGCTTTTCTTTATCTAATTTAATTACAAAAATTATGAATCAACATGTACTTAAAAATACAAGGTTATTCATTAATCCACTCCTACAATCCACATTTACCATTGGAGATGCTCTAAGAAAGCTATGTACATCGTGGATACATGTCAACTCTACATATATATTTGAAAATGTTTTGGTGTATTAATTTCTTTGTGGAATTAATAGCCTAATTAAGTATTTTCATTAGCCCAATTAATTTGAGTATCCTAATTAATAGCTTAAGTACATTGTTTTCAATTTTTCATTTTTCATTTTTTTATACTCGATAACAACTTTTTTAGCTTTTTTTAAATAAATATAAGTAATAGCTATATATAAATTTGCTTTGCGTACGCTCTATTAATTGATGCTTGCACTATGTGTGCGCGCAAATGAAAAAGCGTATATATCCAAAAGCTCCCTTAACTGTGTGTATCAAATGTATCTATGTGATGTAGGTACGCCAAACATTTTTCTATGTAGCAAATAGCAAAGACCGAGTACCATCCAAATTAAAAGAAGTCCCTCAACTGTGTGACAAAAAGAAAAACAAACAATAACTCAAACATCAAAACACATACTTTTCTAGAGTGCTATATATATGTGCCTCAAATTATTTAAAACTAGCTAGCGATATTTAAGATCATTTGACGACAAAACAAAGACCTTATTGAGTAGATTTTAATTAGGCACAACTCAAGTGCTATACGAGCCTCTGATTTTAATTTAATCATTCATCTTTTAAAAATGCCTCCACAATTTCCATGGCTGGCTCGGCCACGTCCTTGTTCCAGAGCTCCAACGCTCTCTTATTATCCGACGCCAACATCGCCTTGAACACCTCAGTCGCATCCAACCGTCGGATGTCCCACCCGATCCCTTTCAACCGTTTGATCTTCTCCACTTGCATCTTGGCGAGCTCACACGTGTTGTCCTTGGTAGCCTTCCTAGCCTCTTCAAACATGGATTTCCTCTCGTCTCCAGTTAAGACTTCATCTCCCTGGGACACCGAACCAAACCTCCGAAAGTAGTCCTCGAATTCAGGAACCCCAATCGACTTCCTAAGCCCCTCGGGCGCTGACGTGTAAGTCTCGTATTGGTTATAAAAATCCGCCAACTCATCAAACATGCCACCGTTGATCATGTCATCGAGACGTACACCGAGGTAATCGAAGAGCACAGGGAGAGCCACATCGACCCATATGAAGCAGCAGTCATAACGAAGGGATGGTGAGATTGAGAGTATCCAGTCGGGGTTGGTGGTCTCGACCGGGGAGTCGTGGTCGGCGGAGACGAGGGCGTGGATGAACGATGTCGAACCGCCTACCGCGATGGGAATGCGACGGCGAGAGTGAATTTGGGAGGCGGTGGAGGTGGCGGCGATGCGGAAGTTAGCGTTGGAGACCTCGCCGGAGACCGCAGGGTCGAAGTGGGCGAGGAGGTGGTGTGCTACGCCGAGCTGCTCACGTGGCGTGAGCTTATTGGTGGTGACGTCGAGGCCGGTGTAGACTTGCATTTTGTCGCAGTTGATGATCTCGGAGGGGAAGGAGGTGGCGAGCTCAATTGAGAGCTTGGACTTGCCCACGCCGGTGGACCCCATGATAACAACAATCTTATTCATCTCTTTTGTGGCAGTCATTTTAATGAATTATATTGATTGATTTGTATTTATGAGTAGTTAATCTTGTTGTATGAAACAAGTTGATCACTAGTGATCAAAATAAAAGAGAATATTAGCTACGTACATAGCTAGCAAGAATGGTTGCGTTGCTATGTTGCATGGGCACGCAGCAACTATTCTATTTCTTTTTTTTTTTTTTTTTTGTTGGCCTTTCGTTCTTCTCATTTTATACAAGTGTTTGCATTAATTATTCCTTAATATATATATGAACCTTTAATTTTATTACTCCAGATTTCAGTGGATTTTTTTTACTCAATACATTAATATTTTTTTGATTATGTATATATGTGGATTTTTTAGATTTTTATGGACGAGTTGAAAATTACTATAGTACTCATATTACTGCTAAAGTTGGAAGTATACATGCACGGGCGATTAATTAGTATTATCTTGTGCGGAGAAACGTTTTATACTATGCAATACGGTTAAAAAAAAGATCGTTCGATTTAAATAAAAGAATAATCTTTTTTAACTTAATTAGATTAATTGCCTCATTTAAATGAACTTAATGATTTTTTATATATTGTTTAAGAAAGTAGTAAATAAATTATATCAATAGAGATATCACCTCTTAATTAAATAATTAATTTTCAATATATTATTCTTAACTAACTACTATATGATTTTGATTATATTAAGAGCACCGCTATGTGCACCTCAATTGTTTATGAGGGCACCCCAAAATGCATGTAAATTGGTACATTTTTGGGTGCCCTCATAATCAATTGGGGTGCACATAGCGCCACTCTATATTAATAACAAGCCTAAAAGCTATCTCTAATGCCCCTTACAAGAGAAACCTTTGTTCTAATACAAGCTTATTAGGAGCAATTTCAGTCTTAATGAATTATCTAGTGGACAATTCAAAATAGTCATAGTATACTATATAAACTTTATTGGGCTGCAATTGGCCCACGTAACTATCAAGATTCATATATATATATATAGGTGTTTCTACAATGGAGTTCAAATATATACCCATGTCATGGGTACTACATATCTCACTATTAGATTACTATCAGATTTTAATCTAATGATGATTGATGTAGTGCATTTAATGCAAAACATATTAAATGTGCAATAAATGCTATGTAATTGAGTTCCATGGTAGAGGCACCCTATATATATATATATATTCTAACCTTTATTAATTATGGCATTCACAGGACTCAGAACTCTATTCTCCTAATGGAAATCTAAACTTTAATTGACTATCATATGTAACTATTCTACAATGATTTGATGTTATATAGTTGAATAGATTATATATATATAGGGTACTACTATCATGGGAACCAAATCTATACCCATGCCATAGGTACACTATTTACAACTATTGGATTCTAATCCAACACATTAATCAAGGCATCATAAATGCACCAATCATTTAACGCACAACACATTTTGAGGGGTTCCTATGACATGAGTATATATTTAAGCTCCATTGTAGAATTTTTCATATATATATATATATATATATATATATATATATATATATATATATATATATAAATATATAAACGGGTTGCCACAACGGTAAGGGCGAAAAGTGGGGTTATGTGAGTTAAGCGCGCGACCTCGATTTTGATTCTCCGCTGTGGCAAGATCGCTCGGGCCACTGAAGTACGCTTAGGCCGATTGCACCAGGGCCTCGTAGGAATAGTCAGGCTCGCTTGGACACCCACATATATCAAAAAAAAGGGGACCCAATATAAATGCGTGAATAAACTATAATTTAGTTAGTTCTTTTCTATTTTCTTTAAATATCGTTTTTACATAATTAGAGACGAAGTTAAGTTTTCGACAAATTTTATTATTCTCTAAGAGTGTGGCACAACTTTTAAAAATGTTTTCCCGATATTCTTCTAGTTTTGGAAGTATCATGGTCTATATAACCTTTTACTCAAATTTTCGTACTATAGTTTTGAATGTTCCTTCATTCACTTTTGGGGTTAATCAGCCTTTTAGCTTCTAGTTTAAGGAGATTTTAGTACCTTATGCCACAACACTAAGTCTCTAGCTAGGTATCTACAATATGGAAACTCATATCTAAGTACAAAATAGGAAACAAATAGCTTCTTATTTACACGAAAATCGTGTCAATAAATGTAGGAATGTAATCAATTTACATTATGGAGATGACTGACTGTCCATATTTGAAGAGATAATCTGTGGTGTGGCTTGCTGCTGGTAGCTGTGACATACTGTGAAAGTTGGTTGTGAGTTCCTTGACAATACTAAAAAGTAATTCAGGTATACATCTATTACTCAACATCAGAAATTTATATATTCCCCCACCCATTACCCCTCCCTCAAAACAAGATTGGAAAAAAAAAAACAATTGCATAGTAGTGACCCATTTGCGTTGTCATTGTTCCTCACCTTCCCTGCACTGTGCTTTGCCTCGTTGCGAGATTGTAGAGCGTTCTTAGAGTTGAATGACTTGTTGCAAGGCTTGCACGCAAATTGACCACCAGATTTTGGAGTCTGTTGCTTAGACTCGTATCATTGTTTATTCACGGTTTGTAGTTTATAACTTCTTAATTAGGGTTATTCTACTATGTGTATTGCCAAATTCCTAATTCTAATTTATTTCCCTTAATTAGGAGTGTTGACCCGTGACGTGGGACCCACATCGAGATACGCTGACCGACGTAGGTGACTGAGGTATATATTAGATTTGTTGTGGTATATGCATAGTGTATTGTATATGTGTATGATACTAAGTCCCTCCTACTTACGATTAGGTGTCGAGATGTGAGCGGGAACACGCCTCGAGATGCGTGTCGATGTGAGACCGGGGTAGAGAGTGATGAGGTAAGCCAACTTAAGTTAATGTGGCTTAAATAGTTGAATTAGATGTGGCTATGATGTGATTTACATTAAATAAAATCTAAGTTAGCTTAATAAAATATTAGTCATTGATATTCCACGAGATATGTGTTGACACATCAAGAGACCAACTGAGTTGCAATTGGTGTTAGTAAGACAGAATTAGTGGAATTGAGTCAATATGTAGGCCATTAGATTAGTCTCGAGATACGCGTGTACATCAAGATCAATGACTATTAATCTATCTTATCATATATATAAGATTGTAGGAGATAATCATGCAAACCATTTCATTTTCATAAACTTAGAAGTTAAGGAATTTGGAGAGGAGGATTTGGAGAAGAAGATCAGCAAGCTATGAAGAAATTATAGTTAAATAGGAATAATAGTTGATCAAAATAGGTGTGGTGTACAATTTGGTAAGTTGATTTACACCATTAGCTTTATGATTAATTGATATATTTTGTGATATAATTGAAATATGGTTGTTCTTATGATTGTAATGGATATTTTGGATCTCTGGTAAGGGAGAATAAAGATCCAAAGGCTTTGGGATTGGCCATGTGGAGAGAAAAATCAGAATTCAAAGTGCAGAATTCTGGGTTTTCCTGCACATAACATGTAGCGCGCTAATGAGTGTGAGTAGCGCGCTAATGGGGTCACTAGCGCACTAGATAAACTATACAGCGCGCTAGGTGCTATAACGATGCAAATTCTGCATTCTTTAAACTTAAACTTAGACACCTTAAACAAGTCCAATACCCTAATTAAAGTTTTAAACACACTCTAAAACATATCAAATGATACCAATAGTCTAGGGAAGAGTCTCGGGAGTTCAGATACGTATTTTGAGGTGTCGGGAGACCAGATTAGTTAGGAAATTTGAGTGGATTGTAAGTAAACTGATTGAGATATTTATTTACATTTCATTACTATCATGCTGCTCAATTATGGTCACTTGGACTGATTTACCTTGTACTTTAAGTGCCACGACTTGTTGTTCTATCTCATTTTATGAGTTCGCTATCATGACAGTGGTTGCTGGTTAAATAGTTTCATTGATTCTAATTCAGGTGCTATGTCATTTTTGACTGTGGAAATATTTGGTCAAATGAAATAGCATGATATTATGTAGGTGTTTGATGGTATTATAAATCTATTTTCCTTTGTGCATTATATATGCAATCACCTTGTTGGATTCCCATACCATGTCATTTATTAGGTTATGAAAGTAGTTCTTGTATCTAGGACCATGATATGATAAAGATGTGCGCGACACACGGGGTCACTAGACTTTCGAGGATGTCGGGGTCTCACCACTAACTTGTGCAGCACACGGAGTATGAGACCTGGGGTTGTTGACAAGTATACATCACATGTGAGGGGCACTTCTGAGTATTTATATATGAGATGGGAATTTGTGAGGATGTGAAGACATTCGTGATATTATTTATGTCCTAAATAGTGGAATAAGGTTAATGTGATGTAACTCGTGACCAATCGACCCTAGATCATTACTGCTTAGCCGAGTGTCAGTTTCATATTGATTAACTAGAGTATCTTATACCATGATTTATTTTCAGCATAGTTGCTATTTTTATGCTTTCAGATACGTACTTGTTGTATATATGGAAATATGAACAAATGTCTCTCAGTGTTACTTTCTACTTTCCTGTACTCATCGTCCTTTTTATGACAGTGGATGCAGATCCATCGAGTAGTAGACCGGGCAAGGAGAAGGTCGGCAACTACCTCTGAGTCATCGGAATATTGCTACTTCAGATTTTGTAGGTTTTGATTTTTGTTGTATGACTTTTGTCCATGTCTTTTATATACTTTTAGGGTTATATATATGAGTTGAGAGATAGTAACATCGTCCTCCATAAAAAACACATCAGACACTTCATATAATTCATTATTCACATCAAAATTTGGAGATTTGAACATGCATTTTGTTGAGAAATTTAAGAACACTTAAACTTCAAAAATTCATAACTTTATCAAAATAAAACCAATTTTTGAAATTCTTGATAGTTGGAATAGTAGAAAATCTCAAGGAATTCAAATATGCAAATGGATTTTGAAAATAATACCTCTCGGACACTGTTTTTCTAGAAATTCAAATTTCATTAAAATGAACCTAATTTTGAGCAAAACTTGAAATCTTAAAAATTGAGCTTCAAATCTCCAACCAAAGCTTCCAATTGAACATCTTTAACCCATGAAATGCTTTGAAATTGAATAAGAGAAGAGCCCCTTTGATTTTATGTCTACAACTCATGAAAATGAAAGCATAGGTGGGCAGATGCATTACCTAAAGTTGTATGTTGTTATCTACACTTGAGTTCTCTCATTTGATGGTTAAATTCCCCTCTTGAAACCATAATTCCAGCAGCTAAATCATCTCAGAATCTTCTCTCTTAATGGATCTATGATTTGCATGTTCATCCCAAGCACTTATATATGTATGTAGGTAGGATTGATTTATAGCCATTGATCTTTATATACACACTCTTCATTTCATTTATATCTTCACCAACATATAAGCATCTTACACCATCTCCAATTTACAATAACTAGTGCTTTAAACTTCACCACTGACTAATTAGGTGGTGTAACACTACAGTTGTACACTACTTTGGTTAAAAACTTTCAGCATTTGGAGTTCAACTCCTTGTAAGATCCTTATGAAGATATATTAAGTTCCATCAAACTAATAGTTTGATATCCTAATTTGATCGTGACTCATTAACCTAAAATTTTCATTTTCATACTCATGTGAGAATATATTGACCATTTTGTTGTCTATACTTCAGCCTCCTATTGACTCTAATGAAACTTCATATACACTTTTATGATGTCACTAATTCGTTCGATTATTCAAAGATGGGTGGACGCGTCACACCAATCTCCTAGGCTATGAATGAATTGTGATTATAAAACGGAGTCATGCACAACTACTCTAGTGCCTTACCTTGACTAAAGGAGTCCGTTCATGTCACTTCTAGCAGTCACAAGTCATCTCAACATCTCATTTTATTTTATACATTGAGTCTACTCCATTCGGTTTTTGTCAATCTTAGCTATTCTCACATTAATATTACTCTTAATCCCCTTACAAACTTATTACAACTTCCGCTCAACAACCAAGCCACTTACAGCCCCTTAATCTTGACTTAGAAAGACAATTTTATCTTTTCTCTTCTAAAAATATAGCTAATGACAGTGCGATCTTTTATTATCATTTAATGAATCAAAATCTTCCTTATCTAATCTTAATTCGAAACAGAGAAACTTTGCGACTCTAACAGTTAAATTGTTTGTTATTGCCTTACATTATTTCCATTAGTCTCAAATATCCCGACTTTTCTTTTCTCAAAAAGAAATTCCTTACCTTTCAAGAGACTATGTAAGATAACTTTGTATCTTACTGTTTATCAAATTACTTTTGATGAATTCACATTTCCTTTATTATTCAACTGAAGAGATAGAATAATTCAAATTTCTAAACTTTGATTAACTTAATGACTAATCAAATTCGTAAAAGATGTTATTTCAATCCTTTAAGTCTTAAAAATAAAAATTCTCGTAATATAGGAGCTCATACTGATGTCTTATACAAATCACTTACTGATACTCAATCAATACATCTATTTCTTCATTGGTTATATTTTACGTTGTAGTGATAAGCGTCATAATTAATGTCGTTAGAAGTAATTACTGGGCACTTTGAATCTCAAAACACAATCACTTATTTTGATGTTTAATAGCTAATTCAAGCTATTATCAGACCATTTTCCCCAAACCTTAACTTCCAACACGTTGATCTTATCACTACAATTTTAGTTTTCAAGATAGAAATTTTACTGATCTTTGTTTTGTGACAACACCTAATACAGTGTTAACAAAGATTATTTCTAACTCGTGTATTTCCATTCATTTTATCAGTACTTTATTCCATTTATAGAACCACTATACTCAACGTCACTTATGGATAAGTAACTTGAGTAGTAAACAATCAAAGTTTTCATTACTTCTATATAGAAGTCGATTGATTGTTTTAAAATATGATTCTATTCCATTTTTTACTTGACGTTTTGTTTCTAAAAGGAGATAATACTTTAGTTCAAAGTATTTTATTTTCTTAAAAACTGCCTTAGACAACTTGACTGATCCAATCAAAATCTCATTGTGATTTCCAAGTCAAGATTCAATTTGTCTAATCAATTTCCATTTTATGTTTTCGATAACTACGTGTCTCCTTTTTCCTTGTTGAGACTGTTTCCAGAAGCAATCCTCAATTGGTTATGAATTAAACCAATGTTTTATAGAATAGGTTTTACCGAGTTACTAGTTCAACCAGTACTAACCTTATTCTAAAACTCAAAATATTCATATCTTGTGCTTCCCACAAGTCTCAATTTCATTTTTTTATACTTTTCAAGCGATTCTCAATCGCTCAAGATTTAATTTAAGTCTATTTTAATGTTTTCCTGAGCGTTTAAAAATTTTAATAGTTAGATACCTTCGATTTTCAAGAAATCCATATTCAGAACTTACGTACATGAATCATTTGAACTTCCCTTCAACCCATTTCCTATTGGTTTCATAACTGACACTTTCATCAGTTATATCACTACTGAACTACTTACAACACCTTTGTGAATTCGGACTTTTCAAGTCTATTTCACATCTATTTATGCTCAGTTTCGTTTCACAAGTGTATTCTTTCTTTTAATTATCCATTTCTAATCTTACTCGTCGAATCTTACGAGTTAAGTATCGAACGAACAAGGAGAATAAACTTTCTATCGTATATTTAGCAATAATACATACATACAACTCAAATATAACACAATAATAAAGTTTTTAAACTTTTTAATCCCGTTCCATCGCGTTACTTCCCAACTAGTCGCGCTCCCTTTGCTTCTCAACCAAAGTTTTATCCTCAATTGAGCCAAACCTAGGCTCTGATTCCAATATTTTTCAGACCCCACCTAATTAGGGCATCAGACCTAATTAGGGCATCCGACCGCAATTAAATAACGTTCTCTGAAAGTGGTAAGTAAACAATAATAAGGATTCATGCTCGGGGAGTATAATCAAACGAGTCTCGTTCCTCTAGACTATGTGAGTATGATCTGGTTCAACGTGATCTCATGATAACCACGTGATGAAAAGTTGCAGTGATTCCAGCCGTCAAGCATAATATAATGTTCTATAACCATAGTATAGTCTACAGTATAAGGAGACTCGTAATGCCTTATCCTCCCAAACCCTGTATGCATGTACAACAAATTGCAATATCAAGAATCAATGCGATTTATACGAAATTATAATCATACAATGTAAAGGTTACTATGGGATTTACTTAACCTTACAAACGCGATATTGCAACTCCCTTGTGCTCCGAGTCAGTAAACTAGTCCACACGGGGTCCCAATCGCAGTCCTACAATTCATTAATTCGTCATGTAAGCCTGACCTAATCGGGTCTTGAAACCCTTAAAATACTTTCAAAATAAATTATCTGATACCCGAATTTCATTTTTTGACTCAAAATTATTGTTCGGCATCGAAAATTACGTTGTCTAGGCTTAAATAGAATTTTTCATTTTTCTTATATTTTTATCGGCCTTTAGATAACTCGAAAACCCCGGAATCCCTCCAAATCAACTCCTCGGATGTCCAGATCCTAATTTTGACTCCAAATTGTGGTTTGGAATCGAAAATTACTTTTGACTAGGCTTTTAAATAATTTTCAAAATTTCAGACATTTTTGGGTATTATAGCACGCTTTACGAGGAAAACCACGATATAAATCTTAGAGAAAATTTCAGATTTCTCTGTTTTCATAGAAGTCCACCATTTCTTTTTATTTGCCCAAAAATATAATTTTCCCATTTTTTTCCTGTTTTTTGAATTTTCTTTCTATTTTCTACATTTTTTCCTATTTTCTTTTTGATTGGGGTTTGAGCCCTGAACTGGACCCGATTCGGTCCGGTCTAGGGTTAAACCCCATTTTCTTCCTCCAGTAACCAGTTCAACAGTTGCTCTTTTTTTAAACTCTTCTTCATTGATTTGGGGTGCCCAACCCAATTGGGGTTGGGCAGAGGAGCTCACACGGCTCCCCCCACACCGTGTCCCCCCCTTCTCCTTCTTCTTCCTCTAGTCTCTCATCATCACAACATCAACAACACAACAACACCATCGACATAGCTATCAACAACAACCCAACCCAACAACAATGAACAACACACACACTCACCTTCGATTCGTCTCCATCACCTTGTGATCTCTCTATATCTCTCTCTCAGTTTCCCTCTCGTTCTTTTTCCCTTCCACACTGTCAATCTCTTTGTGCTTGAAAATGAAAATGAGGAAGAAGCTACTGTTGTGTTTGTAAATTATATATTAGATTTTCTCGAGATTCGCATCACGCGAATCTCAAGACAAATCAAATGATTTCCATTCCATAATATGAATTTACTCTTCCTCAAGATACGTACTATGTATCTGGAGCTCAATTTTTGGCTTAAAACAAATTGAATGAAGCGGTGTATTGGTTTGAGGATATATAATAAGATTTCCTTGAGATTTGCATTGCACAAATCTCGAGGCAAATCTAATAATTCACTTATATTATTTTATTGTTCTTCCTCGAGATTGGACAACACACATCTCGAGGCATGTAAAACCTCACCAACAGCCACATAATCGTCCAACCATTTCAACTCCTCGATGATCACACTACACGTGTCTCGAGGCACATCCAATGTATACTTTTTATTTAATTCAAACTATAGGATTGATTTATATATATTTATATATAAACTATATTATATATAAATACATATACACCTATATATTCGCGACTATAAATTCGCCATGCACGCCAACGACCATCCTCGGGCGTGCACACTATTGTATATCCCACGCGTGTCACCATCGACCCTGCGTGTCACTAGGCGCCTACCAATTTATTAATTATTTAATTTAATTTCGGGATTATCTCTTCAATTTAAGTCTAAATAAAACCCCGAAAAATACCTCAATTTCACCAATAGTTGGAGAATTTACTAAAGCACTCCAAAATTTCAAATAATTGCTCTCACACGCAAATCGAGGTGTGGGCGCACTTCGACTAGTTAAGTCCGTTTAAATTTAGAAATTCAAAATTTTAAACTTAATTACATTTATTTTCCGCGAAATTCAAAACGATAGTTTAGGTAAACATTTGAACTATCTCGACACTTATTTCAATACGTATCTCGAGATAATACCCTGAAATTATCAAAATTAGAAAAAATTCTCCAACGCACTCTGAAACTCACAAACATCGCGTATTCACTCCACTTGACCCTATTTCTTATCAAAATAATGTATAATACATCAAATAGGCACACGACACACAAAAATAATATTAAAACTCATGATTTCTGATTCGTAACACATGGGTCCTACCTTGGATACCTAATTCCCAGATTAAATTTGAAAATACTTAATTAGCTACCTAATCAAGTTTATAAAATTCTCGGATGTCACAGTTGTTTGAGGTGAAATTTTTAGTTTATATGGTTAGTACGTAAGGAGTTTCGATAGACTTAGCTAAGATTGAGGCTATCATGGTTGGCTATAAACGACCAAAATGACGGAGAAACAAAGTTTTTTGGGTTTGGCTGGCTATTACCGTAGATTTTTGAAAGATTTTTTCCTACAATAGCTGTGGCAATTACTAAATTAATTCAAAAAAATGTTCCATTTGTTTAGTCAACATAATGCGAAGCTGCATTTTGGGAATTGAATAAGCGTTTGACTTCAGCACTAGTTCTTATATTACCTTTACCGGGGAAATGTCTTACAATTTATACCGATGCATCGAATGTGGGTTTGGGTTGTGTATTAATCCAGATTGGTAGGGTAATTGCATATGCTTCTCAGCAATTAAAAATTCACGAGAAGAATTATCCTGTTCATGATTTGGAATTAGCAGCGATTGTGTATGGGGAAAGCTTCACTCTATTTTCAGATCATAAAAATTTGAAGTATTTACTCTCTAAGAAAGAGATGAATATGAGGTAAAGATGATGGTTTGAATATTTGATAGAATTCGATTTTAGTCTTGAATACCATCTAGCTAAAATAAATGTTGTTGTTGACGCACTAAGCAAGATGAGTGTTGAAACATTGTGGGCAGCTAGTCGGTTGACTTATAAGTATGACTTACTTGAAAAAGTCATCGCTATGACTTTATTGGAGATTCCTGAGCCTAGTGATGAACCAATTTGTGCTCAGCTTAGAGTACAAGTTGTCTCTATTCAGAACTTGATAGAGTGTCAGCAAAGTGATGTAGATTATGAGAAGTCCAAGGGGTTTACTGATGATAGTAATAATTCAAATTGGGCTGAGTCCATTGTTTAGAGTTTAAGGCTTAGAGGCAAACTTTTGATCCCATCGGTGGCTGAGATTCAAGATGAGATGTCGAGAGAATCTCATTAGTCCAAATATATCATTCATCATAACAAGACCAAAATGTATCATGATATGAAGCAATTGTATTGGTAGCCAGAGATGAAAATGGATGTGGGTGACTATGTAAGGAGATGTGAGATTTACCAATAAGACTGTCGAACGACGGAAACCTAGAGGTATGTTGCAGCCACTTCCAATACTGCAATGGAAATGAGAAGATATTGCGATGGATTGTGTTACTTATCTGCCTAATTCTCGGAGGAAACATGATGTAGTTTGGGTTATAGTTGATTGACTGACGAAGTTTTCTTATTTTCTTCATATGTCACATTCTGATACGTTTACATAATTGAGCTTGTTGTGTGAGCGAAAGGTGGTCCGCTTGTTTGGAGTGACGTTGATGATAGTTTCTAATTGAGATGCTCGGTATACATCGGGGTTGTGGCAGAGCATACAGGAATAGCTCGACACTCAGTTTCATTTTAGTACTGCATTTCATCCATGGGTGGATAGTCAAACTGAAAAGTTGATCCATGTGTTGGAGGACATGCTCATGGCTTGTGTACGAGGATATAAAAGCTTATGGAAAGAATATATACATTTGCGTGAGTTCTCTTATAACAGTTATCAGGTATTCAGATGGCTTTGTTTGAGGCATGATATGGGAGACATTGTCGTTATCTTGCCGGTTGGGTTGAACTGAAGGTTTTGGCGGAGTTGAGGCCATAGATGGTTCAACATCACAATGAGGTTGTTCATCAGATTCATGTAAGATTGAAAGCAATTTAGAAAAAGTACAAAAGTTATTATGATCTCTATCACCGGGTTGTAGAATCTAGTAAAGGAGATTGAGTTTATTTGAAAGTCTCTGTGACGGCCCCAGTTCCACAACCCAAACTAGGCCCTGCCTGGGCTAGACTTATGTGGGCCCCAAGTCAATCCTCGCGACGTGAACGCAAGCCTAGTAAGCCTTCCTAACCATTTTCATCACAAGGCAACGAAATTTAACATTTATAGTGAGTTATTCAAATTTGTAAGTTATCAAAGGTTATGCGGAAGCGATTTCAACTTAAACAAATCTAAACAACTCTAAACCATTGAGTCAGGATATCCTAGAGTGTAGAAACCCCACATAACTCAGTCAACATGTATAATAAACAAAGGAGAGAGAAATAATATCATATACATGTCCCAAAGTATCTCACAAAACCATATACCTCATATGATAAAAACAATATACATATGTAATACAAAACCTACAAAAGTACGAGAGGGAAGGCCGCTCCAAAGTCCTTACAGTAGGTCTCCCAATACTGACCCTTTTCCCTTACTTGACTACGGATCTGCACTCAGTCAAACACAAGAATGAAGAGCCCAGGGAAGTAACGCTAGTAGGATACTAAACAACATTTCGAAATAAATAAATTATTCTATATTCATGCAGATAGAAAGAAAGGTATAAAGACGCACGAATAAATAAAAGACAGTAAATAAATCAAAAGCAATCGATACATGAGTGTCCAGGGATGCAAACAGAGAGGTGCAAGTGGTCCGGACCAACAAGTCATTGAGTCTTGGCAAATTATCAAGACTCGGGTTCTAGGACTTGGTGCACTCACAAGCCTTAAACCCACGTGATAGTGAGACTTCTTGGGACAACCACGCTAAGATTTCACACGAGTCAAGAATCAGTATCCAGTGTAGCGCATCCCGAGGTCATGACTCTGGTATGTTACCTCAGCCAACCACTCATTCCAAGGATCACTGTTGACTCACTTGCCCTCAAACAGCTCAATCAGAATGGAATTCCAAGGATAGACAACAAATCAATGAACAATAATATTCAATAGCTTAAAATGCAATATTGTGCATTTCTTAGCTGGTTTACTTACAACCAAACCAACCCAACGTTGGTTACGAAGCCTTACACAATCTTCCCCCGACTTTCACGTACTTCAACAAGTCCTATTAAATCACAAATTCACATTTTAAGAGTTATAACTCTATTTGATCAATCAATCAATACCATTCATTTTATTAACTAATTAATTTAGTTCATTGGTTTTGGCCATTTACACGACTATTTTTTACCAATTTCAAAGTTGTACCAAGGTCCGAGCATAAGTGCTACTCAAAGTAGGATATATAGGGATTTCAAAAAGTCTAACCTTAGTTGATTTGGATAGCAAATACCCATTTAAATCACTACCTAAAGTTGCAAAGTCGCAACTTGTCATAAGTGAACAGTTTTGGACCATATAAACATGCTATGTTCTACCTTATTTTTCATTGATCAAACAAATTCCAATGGCCACAATCTTTATTGATCATCAAAATAGGTTATACTAAGATTCAAACGAACCTATTCGCAAGTCAATTAGACCCAATTTGATGTCTCAAATCAATTAACCAACATGCCTACTCAAAACAGTAAAAAAATAAGTGCAGTCCCATGTTTCAAGCCTCATTTTCGGCCTCCAATACCTTTCAAAACCAACTCGGAAGTCAAATATGATTTGCAGGGGTTAAGTTTGATATATAAACATGAAAACCCATAAAAGATTTTGCTAAAAAACATTCGTTTTATTGCCCGGATCATTACCACAAAGTTGCCCAAAAATTGGACTGCAGTACTAGTTCTACAACACTAGTTTTTATGCCACCAATTCGACTTTAATAGACCTACGAAACCATCTCGAAACCTCTAGTTGATTTTAAGGGACCTAATTTGATGTATAAACATCAAAACCAATATGTAAGTTTGACAAAAATCAAACGTTTAATCCATCAAAATCATATCCCAACATGACATAAAAATAAGACTACAAAACATCAACAACAACACTCATCAATTAAACACCACCACAACCACAACATGAACCTTGAATGATCACAAAATCTCACCCAAGATCAATGAAAAAATCCAAAAATTCATTGCCATTGGTCGTCCTAAAAAATCTCGACGAAAATGCGCAAAATTGACTCCAAAACGACAGGAATCGAACGACTAACCGAGATCTCGCCTTAATTCACATCATTGTCGATCCCTTGGCGTAAATCACCACTTGAAACCCATAAAACCCATCTCTATTTTCGTTTTTGTTGAGAGAGGAGAGAGAAAAAGTGATGAAACACCCATTTTTTTGACTTTTATACTCCAAATGTCATTTTGACCTATCTACCAATCCCAATACATATCTTGTGGCTCAAAATCATTCCATCCAACTACTTTTGTGACTTAATTCAGCGAATCCTTGTTGACTTGGTCTTTGGTCTTATCTTTTTGAACAACTTAACTGGTCTTTCATAATCGTAAACGTGCCCAGTCAGTACACGACTCACATCACCGTGCCTCGATACAAATTTCGTCAATTGAAATACATTATTATACTAATTATTATGCATATTTCATTTTCCATTTTATTAGTGTTTTATTAAAATTATCCCCTCCGAATGTCCGTATTCTGCAAATCCGTTCGCCTGGTACTCGTTCACGTACGTTTTCCATAGGCGAACCCGATCTGAAACTCCAACACGTACATGTAAATGTACTCACACGTTTGGACAATTGGTTTCACATTCGGGTAATAAATACATAATACAAACACCAAACAAAAATAGCATACCTCGGTGTCGATGCCCAAAAATTGGACATGTGTATCACGACAGCTGGGTCTCACGTACGACCCTAAAATGACACATGACACGAGTTAGATTTTATGGTCGTTACAGTTTCCCCTTGCAAATACCATTACATATTTAGATTGAAAGGAAAACTCTCTCTCAGGTTTATAAGACCTTTTGAGATTGTGAAACAGATTGGGAAGGTTGTTTATGGACTTGCATTACCACCTCAATTAGTTGGAGCTCGTGATATATTTCACGTGTCTATGCACAGACGGAAGGAACCTGATTCGCATAACATAGTAGAATGGAATCAATTTGATTTGCATGGTGATGTGTCATATGAAGAGCAACCTATTTTTATTGTGGATATGAAGATCCTGAAGCTTCGAAATAAATAAATTCCACTTGTTTTAGCTAAGTGGCAATTTCATGGTGAATCAGAGTTGACTTGGGAACGAGAGACGTATATGAGAGAGCATTTTTCGGATCTCTTTTAGTTCGGGTAAATTTGGTTTCAATTTTAATTTCGAGGACGTAATTTTTATTAGTTGGGAAGATTGTCAAATCTCAAAATTCTTAATTCAATAATTACATCTAATCCATAATTAACAGATCCTAATTATGGTTTAGGCCGCGAGTCGGGAGTTGAAGACCGGTGAAATTAAGGTTTTTAATTAATTTTTATTATTAAGTGGTTTGTGCCTAGTGTAGTGTACTATACATTATGTTACTTTGTGAAATTCAAATTTAATTAAATAAATTTGAGATTGTGAGGTTTTATCTCGATATACGTATCCAAATGAGTTATGTGAGAGTTAAAATGTTGAACTAAACTATCATTTCGAATTTCATGAAACAATAATTGTATTTAAGTTTAAAATCTGAATTTAAATTTAAATGGACTTAACGAGTCGACGTGGGTGCCACACCTCGAATTACGTGGGAGATGAGTTGTTCCAGAGTTTCGGAGCGCATTTGTAAATTCTCCAATTTTTGCAGAAGTGGGGTATTGTTCATGGTTTAATTTGGACAAAAAAAAATTGAAGAAATAATTATGAAAATAATTGAAATTATTAGTGAAGAGATTAAAACTGAAGGGCATATTGGTCATTTGGCATACCCATTTAACCCAAATCGAAATCAGTGTAGGGGGTCTTCAACGCATCTCCTTCATCTCCCCCATCGTCCTTCATTCTCACAGTCTCTCTCTCTATCTCTCGTGTCTCTCTAGTTGGAGTCTCCCTATCTCTAGTCACTATTGTTGTTGATCGAATAAAAGGGAGCCTCGACTGTTATGTTCTTTGTGGCTGTTGAAAGTAAGTAATGGTGAGTTTCGATTTTAATTTTTTATTCAAGGATTGTTGGTGTAAGGGGACTGGTTTTGTTTCGAATTGAAGATTGGGGATTGATGGTGTTGTTATTGTTATTGGCCGTGAGATGAGAAAGAGAAGGACCGAATAAAGAAAAAAAAATAGTGATGAAACAAAAAACTTAGGGGAAGCATCAGGAAGAGCAAGGAGGAAGAAGAAGGTCCGAGCAAGAAGATCACTTATGGGGGGTGTCATCTCCTTTGAACGTTTGGCCAAGGGGGGATTAAACCACCTTGAAAAGAAAAAAAAATATGGGAATCGAAACAGAGTAGATCTGTTTCGATCCCAAGGTCAGGGACGATGGTTTAATCCCAAATCGGGGCCGAACCAGGCCTGGTCCAGGATTAAACCATCATTTATTATAAAATAAATGTTTTATAAATAAAAATTAATGAAGTGCTGGAAATTAGGAAAAATTATGAAAAATAGGATTTTTGGACAAATTAATGAAAATTGGAGATTTTTATGAAAAATGTGAATTTTGGGACTTTGTCGAGGATTTATATAGAGGATTTTACCTCGTAATTCATGTTACGACATCGAAAATGTCCAAAATTATGAAAAAATTTTAAAGCCTAGTTTAAGGTGATTTTCGTTTTTGAATCACAATTCGCAGTCAAAATTTGGATCCGGACGTCCAAGGATTTGATTTGGACTGATTTCGAGGTTTTCGAATTGAGACGGGACTAATTAAAATAAAATAAATTAGAAAAATTGTAGAGTACGTGGTTGTGAAAACTTACCGAACTTATAAATGAATTATAGGACCGCAATTGGAACACCGTATGGACTAGTTTATCGACTCGGAGCGCAATGGGAGTTGCGGTATCGCATTTGTAAGGATACGTAAATCCCATAGTAACCTTTACGTTATATGATTATAATTTCATATAAATTGCATTGAACCTTAATATTCCATTATTTGTTGTACATGCATACACGGGTGGGGAGGATAAGGGTGATTCGAGTCTCCTTATAGTGTTTACTATACCATGGTTATGGGGGAGAACACTATGTTATGCTTGAGGGGCTGGAGGTACTGATATTTTGCATCACGTGGTTATCATGAGATTACATTAAACCAAATCATACTCTCATAGTCTAGAGGAACAAGACTCGTTTGGTTATCCTCTATGGGCATGAATCATTATTATTGTTTACTTACCACTTTTGGAGGATGTCTTCTAATTGTGACCGGATAACAAAAATGAGATGGATTCACGGTTGTATTTAAATTCCTTAGATTATATTGTTCATTTAATCTTTTAGATTATAATGCATTTGATTATTACAACTGTACTGGATAATATGGAATTTACTTATCTGACATTATCAAATTTTTATAATTGGGTAATGACAAGTTCTAGCAGCAATAAAGGAAATGGAAAGCTTTCCAACTGTTTGTGACTTGCTATATATGTATATATGTATTAATTTGGAATATAATATATTGTATAAATGGTTTTTTGGTTTCGTGTGCGGTTAGGATCTCTTTTAGAATTGTTGAAATGGTTTTATGAGTCCTTCGTCATTTCCACCAAGTGTAGCGGGTTTTGTTGAAGAATTTTTGAAGGCCGGGTTTTTCGGTGTAGGCTTAGAAATATAGGAGGTGCTGTCGAAAAAAATTTACGAAATTTTATGGATTATTTAATCAATCTTAGGGAACTTTGAGGTTTTAGATTTACTTTTAGAATCATTTAGAGTTGATAAAATATTATAATTGATGATTACTTCGAACATAATTTTAATTATTTATTGATGGTAAGAGTAAGGTTGTTAGATTATCAGGGGATTAAGGTAATTTAGGCCGATCAGATGCCCTAATTAGATGGGGTCTGGTACGAAGTTCGTCAGTCGAAGCTACTACTAGCTCCACTGATACGAGAAATATCAATTGACATCCCTAGTGAAACGTCTTGAGCAATGGCCAAATGCATGTTAAAGCTCGTGGATTCTGCTCAGCCACAAGCCCTGTGACTGATGAATGTCCGACTCTGTTTGAGGACCATTAGCAGGCCAATGTTATAGGTAACCAATTCCAAAGGCAACCCCGAGCGCCTTTCGAAAATACCTAAAATCAAGCAACAACGAGGAACAACCCCAACTTCAGCTACAGGCCTCGAAACATGAACTATTTATCCATTGTCCCCGGAGGACAACTATTACCTGAAACAATGTCTAATCATTCCTCACCTGGAGGACATGATTAAATCTCTAGAAGCTTAACAGAGCCAATTCACTAGAAATGTCACCTACTTCCAAGTGAACACTGAGAAAGCTCTCAGTAGCACTAACACTACGGTCCATAACCTAGAATTCCAGGTGGGTCAAATCACACAGAGGTTGGGTTGACTTGAGGTGAGGGGGAAGTTACATTCGCAACCCTACCCCAATCCACGCAAGTGAACGTTATTGTTCATAACAGCGTCGCCTCAGAAAATGAGGTTTATGAAACCATCACCTTAGAAAAGACCAAATTCAGAGTTGATCCACCCAAACTATAGGGATGTCTCATAGACATTCCACTTAAATGTGAGGAATCAAGAGTAGTAGGTATCCTTTGCACTATAGGTGGACTTTATCTAGATAATGTAATGTTTGATTTATGACCATCAATCAATGTGATGTCCTCAAACTTCCATGAGTCTATATAGGTTGGCGAACTATCAGAGATGAAGATTCAGATTCTAGCCATTGACGGTTAGGATATATCGTCTAAAGGAATCGTTTAAGATGTAATGGTTCATGTTGGGGATTTGAAGTTCCCCACAGACTTCCATGTCATAGACACGATGGAGACGCACAAGCCCAAACCTTTTACAATTTTATCAGGCATGCACTTTATGCGAATGCCTAGAGCTAACATTGACCTAGTCAACGACTTTGTGTCCGTTGAGCATAAAGGCAGGGTAGTCAGTTTTAAAATTATGCATATTTTCAACCGACACGTTATTTGCCTGACCTACTATGATTTTGGACAGGATGATTATATATAGGTATTCATAGATCGAAGAAGTTTCAGAGGGAATCGAGCTAGAGATAGCTTCAGAAGAAAAGTTTCTGTGAAGAGGTGCACAAATAAGTACTAGACCTCCATAAAATTTGTAACTCGCCGAACGAGGGACTAAGCACATAAAGATAGATGATAGTAAGGAGAAGAAGATAATACTCCCTGACGTGCTGCATTACCAGTTCCAACATGACAAGAATCCTAGGATGGTCATGCTTACATGCAAGATTGGAAATTTAAGAATCCCCAACGCATTATGTGACACATGAGCTCAAGTCAATGTCATGTCATCAAAACTTTTCAAGCTTTGCGGATTATGTCTCACCGTTGCAGTTGAGATCAATGTAGCATATCCGAATGGTATAGTGGAGACACCACGAGGAATGGTTGAGAATGTAGTTGTTCACGTCAGAGACTTCGTGTTTGTCACAGATATCTATGTGGTGGATGGGAGAACAACCAATGTGGCACACTTTGTTTTGGGTATACCATTCCCGACAACTGTTGGAGAGCTTATAAATGTGGAGTTACACTACATAGCATTCGGGTAGGAAAGGGAACGAAGCTCTTCTAGGATGGAAATGAGATATGGACAATAAGGAACGAGTTTTCACATGATTCTCCGTACCGACGATTGAGGTCATCGATTTGGACCCCGACTAGGGTAGGTAAATTCGTCGAGCCAATGACGTTAAACAAAAGCGCTACCGGGAGGCAGCCCATGAACAATTTTGTAGTTAAAAGTGATTTTATTTTGTTTTTGTTTTTTTATTTACCTGACCCTGCATTTAAGTATTGTATTACATTCTTCTATATATATTATCCCTTTATTTTCATCATTTTTCAACTAACGTTCTCAGCTTGATTTTGTACCTTAAGGACAAGGTTCAGAATAAGTTTGGGGGTATGAGGTAAGTAGATAGAGTATTCAATGAAGCCTCGCAGGTATGAGCTTAATTTAAAATTTTTCTTGCGACTTCATAAGTATTATATCCTTTTCATTCCATTTCTTACCTTTCATCTCTTTCATCTCATCTAGAATTTAATACAATAATGCATGCATGGTTAGATACTTTAATACCTTTTACTGTTTTATAGTCTTACCTACGAGTAAAACTTTGCTTTCAATTTTTGGAGTAAAAACTTGGTCAAATTGTGTACCTTCGGACTTAGAAGAAGTAGAAGAACTTTTACACTTATTTGATTGCATTAATAGAAACTCTGAGTAGGGATGAGTCATAACTTGAGACCAAAGTAGGTAGGTGGTCGAATTAACTTTATAAGAAAATTCAAAATCTCTAGGATTCTGAAACTAGGACTAATCCACTTGAAGTATAATTGTTAAAGATCTAGCACTTGTAAGAGGAAGAAGTAGGCTTATCTACTATAATAAAATATGGGTTTGATAATTCTACATTGGAGAACTAACTTGACTTTAGCGAAAGTGAGAAGTGTTGTAACGACTCGGTTCCCTAAAAAAGGTACCGCCCGGCCTAATCCCGTCATTAAGTCCTAACTTATGCTACGTAGGACTTAACAACGTATTAGTTAGCTTATACATCTCATTCACCTAGTTATGCACGATCAACTTAGTTATTATTCATTTCAATATTATCAGAGTTAATTAAGATATCGTTAGCATTACCTTAATTTTCAGCAGAAGACTTAATAAAATTAGTGGAATCATTTTTAAAAACACCTACTATGGAAACCAAGTTAACAAATGATCATATAATACCCACCAAATTAACACATGAAATAGTAGGAAAACCTAATCTCTTAACCCCCTATACAACCCAAAGTTATACAAAAAGACATAAGTAATAGATACACAAAATGATCGCCTACAAAAGTAGCAGGAACTATC
The DNA here is from genome assembly GCA_039657325.1 of Stephania cephalantha. Classification (NCBI taxonomy): domain Eukaryota; kingdom Viridiplantae; phylum Streptophyta; class Magnoliopsida; order Ranunculales; family Menispermaceae; genus Stephania; species Stephania cephalantha. Next base: position 5,444,370 of record CM077573.1, on the reverse strand, counting down.
CTCCGCCGGCTCTAAACAAATCGTCAGTCTTCTCATTCCCTGGTATGCTACTTGAAGTATCTGCACCAACCGTTATAAAAAGGACGGTGATTACAGTAATGTAGAAAGTAACACTGAGAGACATTTAGCCACATTCCCAAACATACAACCAGTATCTGAAAGTAAAATAATAGCAAAGAAAGCTGAAACAAGAATCATGCTATAAGATATTATCGTGTAAAGAGTGATGATATAGGATCGGTTGACTATGAAATTAAATCACATAAACTCTTATTCCATTATTTAGGGCGTATATATACTTATGATTGCCCATTTCACACATATATATCTATATATAAATTACTTATCAACAACCATGGGTCCCTTACCCCGTGTGTTGCACGAGCTAGTGAAGAGATCCTGACATCCCTAGAAATCTAGTGTTGAGCCGTGCCCATTTCTATAATAGTCCTAGATACAAGAACTACTTTCACAATTCAAAAAATGACACAATAAATGAATCCATAATGAAATAGCTTAAATGAATACAAAGGAATATGATTTAAAACACCACAAGTCATTCACTCAATAACATGTTTTTCTATTAACACTCTGAACAACCAAGAATGACATAACACCTGATTAAGAGTCAACGATTACCAATTAAAACATCAACCAATGTCATAATAACAAACTCATGAAATAAGAGAGAACAACGAAATCATGGCATCTAGTGTACAATATCACATTAGTCCAAATGGCTGTAAATAAGAAAAATAATGGAAAGAAATGGAAATAAATATCTCAATCAGTTTACTTACAAACCACGCCAAACTCTTATGCTAATATGATCTCTCGACACTTTAAAACTAGTACCCGAACCTTTAAGAATCTTCCTTATGCTCCTAATATCATTTTATATGTGTTAGAATGTGTTTAGACTCTTAATTATGGTGTTAAGCTTGTTTAAGGTGTTTGAGTTTAAGTTGAGAAATTGTAGTCAGTATGTTGTCAAGAGCACCAAGCGCGCTAGGTAGCTTATCTAGCGCGCTAGTGACCTCCTTAGCGCACTACTCACAATAATTAGCACGCTACATGCAGGTAGCGTGCTATGTGCAGGAAATCCCAAAAATTCTATCCTTCTAATGACCATCACCTAAGCCTTGAATCTTTGTTCTCCCCCACCAGAGACCCAACACATCCCTACAATCATAAGATCAGCCAAACACTTCATAATTATCATTAAATTCATCAATTAATCCAAACTTTCCAAAACTACTAAAGAAAAGTAACTTACATAATTGATGATCAACCAACTTACTTTAATTCACCGAAATTCCTTAAACAAACTTGTTGATCTTCTTCTCCTAACACTTCTCTCCAGATTCCTTCTCTCATAAGTTATGAAGTTTACAAATGATTTTTATGCTTATTACTTCATTCCTATATATATGTAGATAAAATTAATTTATGGCCATTGATCCTAATGTGCACACGAATCTAGAGGCTAATCTAATAGCTCATATTTTATTTCAAATCCACTAACTCTTCACTATCTCATCTTTGATAACACAAATACCAACTCAATTGCTCTCTTGATGTGTCTACACTTATATCGAGGATCATTAAATGGCTAATGCTTTATTTTTCTAACTTTAGGCTTCATTAATGTAAATCAAACTATAGCCATATTAACTTAAATTAATATCTACCACATTACTCTCTACCTCGGTCCCACGCCTGCATGCATCTCGAGTCGCGTCCCCACTAACGTCTCGACAACTATATACAAGTCGGAATGACTTAATAAGTCTATACAAATACATCACACTAGGAATCTATCACTTAAAAATACTATACTACTCAGTCCTTACACTGAGTATTCAAGCCGTGTACCCATTCTCAGGCCACATCATGAGTCGGTAACCCTAATTAGAGACTAATTTACTATTAGTAAATTTTGGGCCTCCACAGTCTTCCCAACTAATAGAAATTTCGTCCTCAAAATTAAAATTAATTACAAGGTTAATCTCATATCTTAGTCTTATCCTTAAAATAATGGAGTCACTCGTCAGTCGACTCTTAGTTCTTCACCATTTAAAACATATGGAAAAATTTATGTCCATTTCATTCTCATAATAATTATCATAGCCAAAACTTCAAATGATACTAGCCCCAAAGTTCATGTTTCCCAATTACTGCAGGTGGATCCATTGACCGCTTACCCTGGATTCAAATATTATGTTGGGTGAGTCTATGCTTAGTTACCATACGCACATTATCATAATATAAGGCACTCTGGTCATAGTACTCAAGAGAAATCTCGCTAGGCATAATTTTCTTTATGAAAGTTTTTAAGTGTGTTTATCAGGCATCACTACTTTTATTATCTCATTAATTCATGTGATATGGACTTATTCGAGTCATTCTCGTAAGTCCAGTGATCAACTTTAACTCCCAAATCACTAGTGTTGCTATTGTTATCTAAGTCAAACAGTGTATGATTAATGTAATAATTAAATACGTACCCTCACTAGGGTCGTGTGCGATCTCTAGGTCCGACTCTTTGTCCACATGAGCTCCATGTCCGGCTTGTGGTTGTATGGTAGGCTGTTGATAGTCGTGAGGCTGTAGACATCATCTAACCATGTGTCCGGTCTGTCCACATCTGTAGCACACCAGCTGTCTTCTCGGTGTTGTTGAGGTTGCCTGAATGTGCATCAATCTCTGTCTCTATGGACTAATGCCATTATCTTTAACCCTACTCTCTATCTCCGACTAATGAAAATTTGTGGTGTGAACACTGATAACTATGTGTCTAACATTTTGGCATCTATAACACGTCGGTGGTCTCCTCTAATCTACACATATTGTCTATATATGCCCCTGTCTTGGCACATAAAGACCTCGTTCGCCCAATGTCTCCTGAATCTATAAGGGTGATAGCACAAGTTTTGCTTGAGGTGGTATAGAAAACCTACTAACAGACTGTGAATCACAACTCATGATATGTCCCTAATGACCATATCTGCAACACGTCATATGTCTTATTTGCTTTTCAGCTCGGTTAATCTCTAAGTGAGTCTCTACTCCTGCCAAATGCATACTGGTCTTTGCTGAGCTAGTGGAAGCTGTTGCAGTGGCTGCACTATCAAAGGGGTCAGCAGGCAAAGTGAGGAACAAAGATAGATGGAACCATAACAACTGATAATATGGATGGAAATCTATTCACCATCGCAAGTGCCTGTGGAGAATCATGTACGCACGGTATTGTCATGGTGATTGGTATCTCAAATCCTAATGAACTAGTTCTTTCATACGTTTTCTTCAATCTTTTGCCTCTCTTCCACTTTCTATTGTTCTCGGTCAATGCGGGTATGGCGTCAACCGAAATCTTTGCTGGTACTACCAAAGATAACATCTCCAATGGAATAGGTACTGTCGGCACTATAACTAGCTCAGGTACTCGCAGTACGATGGTTATAGTGATCGATACAATCGGAATCTCAAGTACTGGAAGTACCGTCGTAGTAGGCTTGGCGGAAACAACTGGTGAAACCAAGTGTGCTCGTACAACCCTGAGGAGTTCGGTCAATTGTTGTCCTTGAGCAGTGACTGTGTCAACCCAACGTTTCATATCATCAGTCGTAACAACGTGTACCTCAAGTGCCGGTAGTACTACAGTCAAAATAGTAGTGGCAGTAACTAACTATGCAAGTGTGGACATACGCATCATTATATCTGTGATGAAGGTAGCCAACTGTTGGCCCTGTGCTGCAACACTATCAGATAGCCTCTGAAAATCCTCAATTGATACGGTATACTGGCTACAGTTGTCACTACCATCTCTACCCTCATGTTGATCTGCCATAATAGTTTTCATGTTGATAACGATCGCAACATCAGCTACTACGTAAATATTGCGATATATATAAACTAAACATAACATATACACATAGCAATCCCCAACGCACATTCACTCACTTCCCAACTATTAGTTTCTACGTAAGAAATGTTCGGTTTCTATATCTAAGATTTGTGTTTTATTCAAGTTTCGTTGTATACTTATCGAGAACTTAGATTCTCATATCAACTATAACAGGGACATTGGTATACTAACTGTGACATTAGTATCTCATTATAGAATAAACTAATACTCCATTGCCTAGAATCTAGAAACCTATAATCTGATACCAACTATGACGTTGGTATCACAATTTCGTTGTCCACAAGTTTCGCTAAACCTATGCTCTGATTCCAAATGTGACAGCCCGGTTCCCCGAACTGGGTACTGCTTGACCTAATCATGTCATTAAGTCCTAACCTACACTACTTAGGACTTAACAACATATTAGTTAGCCTATACATCTCATTCACCTCGATATACATGATCAACTTACTCATTATTCATTCCAATATTGTCAAAGTTAATTAAGAGATCGTTATCATTACCTTAATTTTCAGCGGAAGACTTAATAAAATTAGCGGAAGCATTTATTAAAACACCAACTGTGGAAACCAAGTTAATAGACGATCATATAATACTCACCAAAGTAACACATGAAATAGTAAGGAAACCTAATATCTCAACCTACTATACAACCCAAAGTTATACAAAAAGACATAAGTAATAGATATACAAAATGATCACCTGAAGAAGTAGCATGAATAATCCTCCGTCGGCTCAAAACTAATCGTCAATCTTCTCCTTCCCTGGTCTGCTACTCGAAGTATCTGCACCCACCGTCATAAAAAGGACGGTGAACATAATAATGTAGAAAGTAACACTGGGAGACATTTATCCACATTTCCAAGTATACAACAAGTATCCGAAAGCATAATAATAGCAAAGAAAGCTGAAACAAGAATCATGCTATAAGGTACTTCAGTTAAACATCATGAAACTGACACTCGACTAAGTAGTAATGATCTAGGGCTAGTTGACTATGAAACTAAATTACATCAACTCTTATTCCACTATTTAGGGCGTAGATATACTCAAGATTGCCCATTTCACATATATATATATATATATATATATATATATATATATATATATATATATATATATATACTTGTCGACAACCTCAGGTCTCATACCCCGTGTGTCGCCCATCTCTATAATGGTCCTAGATACAAGAACTACTTTCACAACTCAAGAAATGACACAATAAAAGAATCCATAATGAAATAGCTTAAATAAGTACAAAGGAATACGATTTACAAAATAAATCATTCATCTAATAGCATGTTTTTCTATTAACACTCTGAACAGCCAAGAATGACACAACACCTGATTAAAAGTCAATGAATATCAATTAAAATATCAACCAATGCCATGATAACAAACGCATGAAATGAAAGAGAACAAAAAATTCATGGCATCTAGAGCACAATAACACATCAGTCCAAATGACTATAAATAAGAGGAATAATAGAAATAAATGGAAATGAATATCTCAATTAGTTTACCTACAAACCACACCAAGCTCCTACGCTAATCCGATCTCTCGACACCTTAAAACTCATACCTGAAGCTCCGAGACTCTTCCCTAGGCTCCTGGTGTCATTCGATATGTTTTATAATATGTTTAGACCATCGGTTAGATTAAGCTTATTTAAGGTGTTTGACTTTACATTAGGAAATTGCAGCCAGTGTGTTGTCAAGAGCACCAAGCGTGTTGGCTAATTTATCTAGTATGCTAGTAACCCCTTTAGCACGCTACTCACATTAATTAGAGCTACACGCAGGTAGCGCGCTAACTAGCATGCTTAGTGCGCGATGTGCAAGAAATCCCAAAAATTCTACACTTAGAATTTATGGGTTTCCTTTTTTTAATGACCATTACCCAAGCCTTGGATCTCTGTTCACCCCCACCAGAGACCCAACACATCCCTCACAATCATAAGATCAGCCAACACTTCATAATTATCATTAAATTCATCAACTAATCCAAACTTTCCAAAAGTACTAAAGAAAACTAACTTACATAATTGATGATCAACCAACTTCCTTTAATTCACCGAAATCCTTTCAGCACATTTGCCGATCTTCTTCTCCAAACACTTCTCTCCAGATTCCTTCTTTCATAAGTTATGAAGTTTACAAATGATTTCCATGCTTCTCACTTCATACATATATATATATGTAGATAAGATTGATTTATGGCCATTGATCCTAATGTGCACACGCATCTCGATGTTGATTTAATGGCTCATATCTTTTTTCAAATCCACTAACTCTCCCTTATCTCATCCTTGATAACACAAATACCAACTCAATTGGTCTCTTGATGTTTCTACACATATCTCGAGGAATATCAAATGGCTAATGTTTTATTTTTCTAACTTTAGGCTTCATTAATGTAAATCAAAATATAGCCACATTGATCTAATTATATAAGCCACATTAACTTCAATTAATATTTGCCACATCACTCTCTAACCCGGTCCCACGTCGACACGCATCTTGAGGTGCATCCCCGTTAACGTCTCGACAACTATATACAAGTAGGAGTGACTTAATAAGTCTATACAAATACGTCACGCTAAGCATCCATCACTCAAAAACATTATACTACTCAATCCTTACACGGAGTATTCAGACTGTGTACATACTTTCAGGCCACGTCACGGGTCGGTAACTGTAACGGCCCGCTTTAATTAATCCCGATTAACCGACTAATTACGGATTAAGATCTTAAGCTCAGACCCACGTGGACGTTGCAGAATAGTCTACGACAAGCCTAATGGGTGAAATATGTTATTTTTGTGTGGCGAGTGTATAATTATTTTACTATTATTTAATAGTTCGTGCGCGTTAATCGAGAATTTCGCTTGGTCGCGTTGTGCGCGGGTAGTGACGAGAGTGTGCACGTCGCGGTGTGCGCGTAACGCGGGTGTACGGGGTAGTATGGGGTTGAGTGTCACATCACATCGCACATCATCTCGCACGTCACGTCAAACCCATCCCTCATCATGCTATTTTTCTTTTTCTCCAAAATATATAAAAAAAAAATTCTTTTTGTTGAAAACGGACGAGAGAGAGAGAAAGAGAGGAAAGAAAGGAGAGAGAGACAAGAAGAGAGGAGAAAGAGGGACGAGTGGCGGTGGTGGAGAAGCAGAGAGGCTCAGGCGAGAGCACCCAGCGGCGCGGCAGCGACGGGTGACGGCCAAAGAACGCGACGGCGGAGCCACCAGCGGCGAGCGAAACAGCGGCGCGCGACATCGGCCGCGGCGCTCATGCGGCGACGGACGCGACGTGCGGCGGCGCGTCGCGAGAGCGAGAGCGGCGACTCCGGCGAGTGGGATGGCGAGCAGCGACGGAGCGGCGGCGGCGGCTCGCGGACCAACGACGACACACCAATGCGGCGGAGGAGAAAGGAAAAGAAGAGAAGGGAGAAGAAAGAGGTAGCGGCGCCGGCGGCGAGAGGCAGCGCCGTCGGCGCCGCAACCGCAGGCGAGGCGGTAGCGGCGGTCGCGTCGGCGAGACGGCATCGGCGTCACGGGCGGCAGCGAGCTACGGCGCGGCGCAACAGCGCGCGACAGCGACGCCGGCGAGACAGTGGCGGCGGCGCCGGCGAGATGGCGGCGACGGTGGCGCGGTAGCGGCAGTGGCGCGGTAGTGGCGGCAGCGGCGGTGGTGAACGGTGTGGAGCAACAGTGCGGTGGCGCGTTGTCGGACTAATCGAACCTTGACGAGGGTGCGATTCGACGAAGTTCGCCGACGAGATGGAGGTGATGTTTATAATTTATTTCACCTAAATTAAATGTGATTTGAATAATTTAGGTAACGTAGCCCTAAATGATAAAAATTGTATAATTGGACACCAGGAACTTATGCTACTCTAGTCGGGTGTCGTGTACGTATCTCGGGGCGTGTGCGGGATATTTCGGAGAGGCAATTGCGATTGCTTGAGGTAAGTAATCCCACGAGAAAGTCAGTTTAGAATTTACTTATTTTCATTGTAAATTATTTATTTCACATTATATTTCGCCAGTTCGGTTTTCATATTTATTATATTCCCGCGTGTGTACGTGTATGGTCGAAGGGACGGTGTGACCCTTTTCGCTCTCTTTGTTGCTGCGGTGTTGGTCATACCTTAGACTACGCGTGAGATTCTCTCAGCGAGTCGATGATCTCGAGAGCGAGTTGACGTGAGGCTCACCTCCGTCACAGATTTCCTCTCTTTTGAGGCGTTGGGCGGAAGTCTAACTTCCGACCGACAGAGTTCCTCATTTCGACCGTGAAGAGGGGGTGTTGATTTCCTCACCCCCAGGGCCTTCTCGGTTCAGTTTTTGTCCCAGGGCTCGACAGCTATACACCACACTCGCGTTCCACATTCTTGATTATCTCACGACTTATATTCATGCTTTACATTCTTTTTCATTTACTTTATATGCATGAATTGTAGCCGTTTCCTTGGATTTCTTGTGAATACTAACTGAATTTCTCTGGGATTTACTCACCCGGAACTTGTCATTGTTTTTGGTGGCAAGTTGCAGTTCCTACGGCGAGCCGGGGGAAGGCGGTGATTGGCGACTACTCTAGTTTGGAGCGCCTCCACTAGCTTACTCGTAGGTGTTTGTATTTACGTATATATATTTTCTTGGGATCTTTTTGAGAGACTTTTACCTGATACATGTATATCGACACTTATTATACATCTTGTCGCCTTAAATGATATACATGGTATCATTTTGCTGGGTTTCCACCCCAAAGGTTGTTTATTAATGCATAACTTGTTTAAATTAGATATATGCAAGTTATTAAGACTTCCGCTATTAAAAATAACATGAAGAGAATCAAAATAATTAAATTAAGTTATAAAACTTTATAACTTGGTATATTTTGCTAAAATAATCATTTAAGCATCAAAATTTACTAAGTTGGAGTATTAGGTGGTAAGTTCGCGAGCCGTCATAGACAGGCGTGCAGGCGATGTGGCATGGCTTGGTGACGTGTCCGGCAACATGGCGGTGCCCGATTTGCCTTGGAATTTGGGGCTGTCACAGTTGGTATCAAAGCTTAGGTTCAGACGAACCTAGGAGAAAGTTTTGAGAATCTAATGGCTTAAGACATTGTGATACCAACGTCACAGTTGGTATCAAAGCCTAAGTTCAGGCGAACCTAGGGGGAAAATTAATACAACCGAATAAAACTTAACAACGAACATTAGATGTGGAAACCCGAAGATCCTAACTTAGAACTTTAGTTGGGAAGCGAACATGGGACGAGAAGTGTCGAATGTTATACGTTATATATTTTGATGTGTAATAGTATATATGCGTATACGAGGCTAATACGGACGTTCGCGATTTGCAAATTCGACATGGATGGACGTCCAGTTCTTCATACGGACGATAGAGGCCAGCCGAGCGGCTCGACACCTGTCAACTCGGATCAGATATTGTGCGACACGGTCGCACTTCATAGTTTGCAGCTCGAGGAGATGTTCGATTGCTTCGAGCGTATGCAGCGGCAATACCGGCCTCCGTCACACTCGCCGCCACCACTACTGTAGAGCAAACAGTTGTCGCACCGACTGCTCCGACGACCTCGCTTACGACCACTACTACCGAGATACTGTCGGCAGTCACTACACCATTGACTACGTCGATCGTGGCACCGACACTGATTCCACCCTTGGGGATCACATTCGAGTCATTCTTATCAGCTGAGGCGAAATTGATTAAGGAGTTCGTTCGTTTTCAGCTAAGCTACTATCATAGAGGCGGAGACCCAGATGTAGCTGAGAAGTGGATCATTTCACACGAGAAACTTCACGGACTTTCGAGGATTCACGACGGCATACGGGCTAGGATTTCCGGATTTATGCTCGGGGAGATCTGCAGTATGGTGGACCGCCCACACAGCCGCTCACGGAGAGCCGAGTACTTGGCGAGTTCAAGAAATTCTTTTATGATCAGTATATCCCGATCAAGATTCAGCTGAGACTGAGGGAGGAGTTCTTGACGCTGAGGCAGAGTGACCGAACGATGTCGCAATACGTGGAGATATTCACATACCTGCTTACTTTTGTGATGGATGTAGCTGAGACCGAGCGACTTTAGGTCCACTATTTTATTCAAGGTCTCCGACCAGAGATTGAGGGCGGAAAACCACGCGCGTGGGGAGTGTGGATGGAGTGGGTGGTCTTGACCCACTCTACCCTGGGGTTCCAGCGACCTGCGAGGTCGGAGTGAGACCTGCGAGGTGGGATTAGACTCACGAGGTAGGAGACCGGCGAGGTGGGACTGGGCCTTCACAAAATTTAATTGTTAGTTCTAGGTGAGACTGCGAGGTGGGATTAGACCCACGAGGTAGGAGACCGGAGTAGGGCCCGATCCTTCACAAAATTTAATTATTAGTTCAAATAATAAATGTTTGGAGAGGGTGACGTTATATCATTTTAAACCTAGCCACATGATAGGTGAGTTGAGCCAACACATACGTTATTCTCGGCATGGCAGCCGAAGGTAAGATGTTGCCATAACCAAATTGGCATAAGATACCTATTTTAGATTGACAAACGATAATTGCCGAGAATGTTTACGTAAGCCATGACTTTTTAGCTCAGTGCGCCATCAATTTGAATATTGCAATAAGTAAGGAATGGCAGTCTAATGCGAAGTTAAATTATTAATAGAAACAAATATTATCACACCTTGGTGTCTTGTCGAGAGTTAAGATTTTGACGATTACTTCACGCATACCGCGGGTTGTGAGTCAAGACATCCTATTAGTTTGAACACGTTAGGGAAATGATATATGCAAGATAGGAATGACGTCTTTCTGAGTTGACACGTATAAGGTGTGTAGTACGATAGTTGACATTGTGAGTGAAGTATAGCTTATAGAAAATCATTCATGATAGCTAAAAAAAAAATGTCTAGCTTACGCTACACAGTCCACTCTAGTGATCGTCAGATCGACGATTAGGAACATGTATAAGACGTGGGACAAATAGGTTTTTAGTAGACTCTATGGAAGCAGATAGTGTTGAGATGACTCAGAACTACATGAAAGCAACTACGGACTCCTTTAGCTTCGGCCAGAGCTCTGTAGTAGTTTTGCAGAAATATCAGTTCGAGTAACTCCACTATTGTGCCATGACTTGTTCGCGGTCCGTGAGGTCAGTGGGGCCACACTGCCACTTATTGGACTGGAAACAAATCAGGAATGCGAGCCGAAATAGAGTTTGCAAATATATTTAAGGTCAAAATGACCTCAAGCCAACTTAAGGAATGAGCTGTTCCGAAGTTCTCACGAATCCAGAATTGGCTCAATCGTAATAGATTTTGCACTTGTGATTAGTCCGACCCAACCCGCAGAACGTTAGGGATAATGCCCTAAAGGGACATGGAAAGCCTTGAAAGCTCAATGATTTAAATCGAACTAAGCGCGTGCGAGTCATTAGTTTCGAGGAAAAATAGTTGTGTGGCGAAACAAGAAAGATTTAGGTGATGTATTATGACTAGATTTTTAAACAAGGAAATAGAAGATTCTAGGTACGCGTTAAAGATGGAGAGTAAGTTTTAACTCTGGAAGTCCAAGAGACGAAGTTGGAGTTAGTAGATTAACTATTGTTGTAAATATTAGCTCTGACATCTTGGTAGGAAACAGAAGAAGCAGAGTGTTTACAGATCTAAAATCTATCCATGCACGATTCTTTAGAGAATCAAGAGAAGCAAAGGTCAACCTTACCATTTGAGTTATTGCACTTTTTAGATCCTTGTATATGAGAGGTATGACCTAGTTAGGCATACGCTATAACTAATGCATAAGGACGCACGTTTCAACTACATTCGAGAACCTAAAACACGACTTTATTTAAAGTTAAATATATGGAGTTTCGAGCGTAGTTCAATTGGAAAATTGTGCTTGTTTAGCATCGCAGAAAAGCTTTGAACACCTTAAATATGGTAATAAAGCAAAACGACGAAGAAGTGCCTAAAAATATTTTCACTACTATCGAGTAACTTGATATGTTTTTGGGTAGGACATAATTAGAGATGGTGGGTTGCAGGGTTGCCAACAGAAATGACAGAAGAGCGAAGGTATCACCATGGAAGCTTTATTTGTGTGTCAGATTGGCAAGCACCTTTATCTCGATGAAACACGATAACCTCCAGATTTGGATACAAAGGTTAGCGTATATGTCTAGGGCGCCCAATTGTAGTCAAGCGACATGTGAAAAGAACATGATTTGTGTGAGCACTTAAAATGATATCTAATAGTCGTTGATTGGTTAAAAATTAAAAATTAAATTAAGGCTTTCAAGTAAAGACTAGATTGAGGTCTTATACGATATTATATAATACCGACAAGTTGAGTCGGGATGGTGCCTCGATGCACGGGGTCACACAAGTGGATGATTTGGTTTATTTGAAGGTTTCTCCCTTGACGGAACTCATTGAGGAAAGAGAGTTTACCATGCGAATACGATACCCCACTGGTTCCAAGGTAGAGATTGGATTAAGTTTGAATTTCGGGACGAAATTCCTTTTAGTTGGGAAGATTGTAACGGCCCGCTTTAATTAATCCCGATTAACCGACTAATTACGGATTAAGATCCTAAGCTCAGACCCACCTGGACGTTGCAGAATAGTCTACGACAAGCCTAATGGGTGAAATATGTTATTTTTGTGTGGCAAGTGTATAATTATTTTACTATTATTTAATAGTTCGTGCCACGTTAATCGAGAATTTCGCTTGGTCGCGTTGTGCGCGGGTAGTGACGAGAGTGTGCACGTCGCGGTGTGCGCGTAACGCGGGTGTACGGGGTAGTATGGGGTTGAGTGTCACATCACATCGCACATCATCTCACACGTCACGTCAAACCCATCCCTCATCATTTCTCCAAAATATATAAAAAAAAATTCTTTTTGTTGAAAACGGACGAGAGAGAGAGAAAGAGAGGAAAGAAAGGAGAGAGAGACAAGAAGAGAGGAGAAAGAGAGGGACGGTGGCGGTGGTGGAGAGAGCAGAGGCTCCGGCGAGAGCACCAGCGCCGGCGCAAGCAATGGGTGACGGGCCAAGAACGCGACGGCGGAGCAACCAATGCGGAAACGAGCGGCGCGACATCGGCAAGCATAAGACGACGCGACGCATTGGCGGCGCGTCGCAGAGCGACGGCGGCTCCAGCGAGTGGGATGGCAGCGACGGCGATTTAACGGCAGCAGGCGGCAAGCTTGCGGACAGCGACGACACACGGCGGAGGAGAAAGGAAAAGAAGAGAAGGGAGAAAAAGAGGTAAGCGGCCGACGGCGAGAGCGCGGCGCGGCGAGCAGGCGCGACAGCGCAGCAGCGACGCCAAGCAATCAGCAAGAAGGCGGTGACGAGTCGGCGGTCGCGTCAGCGAGACGGCAGCAAGGCGTCACGGGCGGCAGCGAGCTACGGTGCGCGCGCGACGCAGCACGCCGGCGAGACAATGGCGGCGGCGCCGAAAGCGAGATGAGCAGGCGCGCCGCGAGATGGCGGCGATGGTGGCGCGGTAGCGGCGATGGCGCGCCAGAGTGGCGGCGGCGGCGGTGGTGAACGGTGTGGAGCAACAATGCGGTGGCGCGTTGTCGGACTAATCAAACCTTGACGAGGGTGCGATTCGACGAAGTTCGCCGACGAGATGGAGGTGATGTTTATAATTTATTTCACCTAAATTAAATGTGATTTGAATAATTTAGGTAACGTATCCCTAAATGATAAAAATTGTATAATTGGACACCAGGAACTTATGCTACTCTAGTCGGGTGTCGTGTACGTATCTCGGGGCGTGTGCGGGATATTTCGGAGAGGCAATTGCGATTGCTTGAGGTAAGTAATCCCACGAGAAAGTCAGTTTAGAATTTACTTATTTTCATTGTAAATTATTTATTTCACATTATATTTCGCCAGTTCGGTTTTCATATTTACTCTATTCCCGCGTGTGTCTGTGTATGGTCGAAGGGACGGTGTGACCCCTTTCCGGCTCTCTTTGTTGCTGCGGTGTTGGTCATACCTTAGACTACGCGTGAGATTCTCTCAGCGAGTCGATGATCTCGAGAGCGAGTTGACGTGAGGCTCACCTCCGTCACAGATTTCCTCTCTTTTGAGGCGTTGGGCGGAAGTCTAACTTCCGACCGACAGAGTTCCTCATTTCGACCGTGAAGAGGGGGTGTTGATTTCCTCACCCCAGGGCCTTCTCGGTTCAGTTTTTGTCCCAGGGCTCGACAGCTATACACCACACTCGCGTTCCACATTCTTGATTATCTCACGACTTATATTCATGCTTTACATTCTTTTTCATTTACTTTATATGCATGAATTGTAGCCGTTTCCTTGGATTTCTTGTGAATACTAACTGAATTTCTCTGGGATTTACTCACCTGGAACTTGTCATTGTTTTTGGTGGCAAGTTGCAGTTCTACTACGACGAGCCGGGGGAAGGCGGTGATTGGCGACTACCTCTAGTTTGGAGCGCCTCCACTAGCTTACTCGTAGGTGTTTGTATTTACGTATATATATTTTCTTGGGATCTTTTTGAGAGACTTTTACCTGATACATGTATATCGACACTTATTATACATCTTGTCGCCTTAAATGATATACATGGTATCATTTTGCTGGGTTTCCACCCCATAGGTTGTTAATTAATGCATAACTTCCTTGATTATAGATTAGTTTACTATTAGTAAATTTTGGGCAGTTACATGCGCTAATAGGAAATTTCTAATAAAAAAATAAAGAGTCCAACAAGTTACGCACGAAATGGAGCTGGGAAATTGATGATTGGAAAAATAATGAAAAATCGGTATCCACAGAAAATGGAGCAAGGACCATACAATAAAAAATCATATAGAGGGAGAAAGTGAGGATCTTTAGATGAATAAAAGATGAAAGTTCAAAAAAGAAACTCCTATTAAGAAATAAAGATTTAGTTCGAGTGTTTGTAGCTAGGTTAAGTGAGTTTTTCCAATGTGTTTAACCAAATAATGGCCTACCTTTAAATAAGCCATATGGACTCTTAAAGGTGTGAGAATATGCAAATAAATGAAAATTAGTGATAAAGTCTATTTAAAAGAATTCATTTAATAAGGGGATCAATTTGGATCTACTACTTTGATGAAGAGACCTAGAAAACCTAAGAGTAAGTTGAAGGTTATGATTTTTTAAATGCTTCGAGTTTTGTGAAAGTGTTGTCTTGAAAGATGACCATATTTGACCAGCCTTCGAAAACTCCAAGTCTCTTGTTAAACAAATTGGCCAAGTTTTGATTGTAAGGACTCCGTTATTTTGCGAAGTATGTATAAAGTCTTTATGAAAGCATTACTCAATTTTGACATAATGTATTTAGTCGTTGTAGTCATATAACCCTTTGCTCGGGACATGCAAAGTTCTAAGTTTGGGGTATTTAATGAGTCATTATTTGTGCACTCTTTCATAGGTTTTTTTCTATGTAAATCAAGTCCAAAGTCATGTTTTATGACTCTATATGTTTACTTTAGAGATTACAGGGTGTTTGAGTGTTTATGCGTGAATTAGACAAATCCGAGAAAGAAGTCAAAGTTCAGTAAAAAACTAGCAGGCTGACGCCCCCAGAATGAAAGGACGAAACCATGAAGAAGCCATGGCGCCAAGCAGTGCTTTAAGGAAAAACAAGGAACGAAGTCATAAATGAACAGACAACGTCGGATTTACGACATACGTCGTCACCCACGGCGCCTGAATCAGAAATAGAAATTCCAGAATGACATGCAGTTCAAGACTTACTATATTATGCAACGTCGTGACTTGGTGTCGTTCCTACATAATAGAGGCGCCACTGACGACTCCAAATACGCATAATAAAAGTTTTGTAATTTTTAGAAGGTAATTCTTTTTCGGGCTTTCCTATTCTTGTACCAAGCTCACTTATATAAAGGAGGAACCACTATGGACGAAAACACATTAGAATTCAGAGTGATTTAGGAGTAGAGCAAGGTAGATAAGCCATGTCCGACTACGTTCTTTAATACCTAGGTCAAGAATGATGCTCTCAAGCCAGTAGTAGGTTTGTTTTCATGTCTTGTTGAGGTTTTCTTTAATAATTGTGTTTTGTTTCAGGTCTTTATCTTTATGTTATGTTTTTAACGATGTCTCAATGGTAGTTTAGAGTTTGTAAGTTCATTGCAAATCTCTAGGCTTAAATCCATTGACCTGCTATCAATCAGGTTGAGTCTGTGATACCACCCGAGTTGAGAAATGACAATCATTTAGAACAAGAAACCTGACACACTTATTATTCTAGGTGAATAACATTGAGAACTAGATTAAATCTTAAAAGCAGTTACCCAAGGTTATCTAGGTGTAGGTGTTTCTATAGAGTTGTTGATGTTGCTCACGTGTTAAATCTTGAGAGCGGTTGCCCAAGGTTGTATGGTGGAATAAGAGAAGTATTTAGAGAGTGGTTGCCCTATCTATTGAGAATAGGGGTACTAGGGTGTTGGTGACCCCAATACCTATAGCCTATATAGGGAAACTATTTAAAATCTATCTTTCAAGATCGACGATGCAAGACATGGAAACAATTTAGTGCTAGATAGTGGATTCCTAGACTTGGGTATGCTTTACTATTTCTGAGTTTCAATTGTTTACTTTCTTGTTTAGTAGACCTTTAAGATAAAACTCTTTCAAAAATCCAAATTTACTTTTCTATTCGTTAGACTCAGTTTGACTGAATCCTATGGATTTGACCCTGTGCTTGCCTCTACTACATTCCAGTAGGATTAGTAACCTTTTACATGTTATATTTGACACGTGCATCACGTGATCATTTTGCAATAATATTAAATCAATGAGCTACCCAATATGATATATATATATATTTTATACGTACATATGTCTTCATTTTGAGTTCATGCGCAACTATTTATATATATATTACATACATAAACTAGTGGTTCATACATAGACATGATGAAATCACACCCAAGAGGGAGTGAATTGGGTGTACCGAGAAGTTATCGCCTTTTAAAAACACTCAATGAACAACAATGCTCTGCGCATGCATAATCAACAACTATAAATGTAATGCAATGGTAAAGGGGGTAGAAGATATGGAAAAGAGATACGAGATTTATAGTAGTTCGATCCAACTGATCTACATCCACTATCTAACCTCCTCAGTTAGGATTTTCAAACCCCCTATTTATATTAACAATGAGTGTTACAACCTAAGCGTACAAGTCTAAAATGCCTAATCACAAATTAGGACTTCCCACCTAGCCTCAACTAGGGTTTATGCCTAGCCTCAACTAGGTCTTCCTTTGACTTAGATCCCACTAAGTCTTACAACAGCCACGTACAAGAAATAGATGAATATAATGAAGATCAACTTTACAAAGTAAAGCAACAATAAGTTCAATTACATGCAAGCCACTTACAGCCTAACAACTCTAATGCATGCAAGTATGAGTATGAATGAGATGTATAAGTATGTCGCTGATTTTACACCAATCTCAAACAAAAAACCGATTAAACCAAATTGATGAGAATAAATCATGTTTCAAATTCAATGAACAAGTAGTTTGATAAAAATCAAGTTTAAGCCCTAACTTTTGTTCAAATCAGCCCTAAGGTTTATAAAATCAAGTTTAAGTACAAAACCCAAGACAAATATGTTTAAGAACACAACAAATGATTTTCACATACCAACAAAAGATATAGTTTAAGCACAAACAAGCTAGGAAATCAAACTTTCTTACAACCCCAAATGAGTGAGAATCAAATCAGTTATGGAGAAGTGGTTGCAAGCCTTAAAACACCTCGGTCACACTAGTTCCAATGATGATTCGGTAGCCTCAAAATATTTCAAGTGGTTGAACACAAAAATTAAGACTTTTTTATGTGAAAACTTGGACACTTGTGAGCTTTTTAGCTTGAGAGAATAAAAGAATGTTCTTGGTGATTTGTTAATGGCAGTTTTTGGCTGTTATCTTGATCCAAGTGCCCAAAATCAATCATTAATTCAAATTAAAAAAAAAAGTTGTAAGCTTTTTTAAAAAAAAGCTGCCAGGATGCTGGTTAGCGCACTAGGTGACATCATTAGCGCATTAACTACAGGTAGCAGGCAATGAGTCTCATTAGCGCGCTAACCAGCAGGGACCAAAGACTAATTGAGTTATGGTCTCACGTTAGCAACTCCCTAACACACCTACGACTCAACTAAACCTCTGGGAACATAATGAACATGTTTAGTATAAGTCATTGGACCCGTTTGGATTGCCCGGATGATTTCACAAATCCCGAAAATTGGAAATCCCGGTTTCATGAAACATGTAGGGGCTTTCTGCAAATATTTTGCTTTCTTTTAAAAAATCATTCAAATTGAGTTTGGTGCTTTTAAAACTATTCACAATTGTTTTTTCAAATCCAATGCATGTGTAAAAACTCGTTTTCACAATACAAAGCGATATAACACCATTTCAAATTATGAAACTTAGATGGCACTAAAGCCGATACTTAAAACTTTGAAAAACGTGAAAAAATATGATATGCATAAAACTAATGCATTTGGTTGCATAATTGGACTTATATACCTTACATGATTTGTACAAATTTTAGTTTAAGCTTTCCGATCCTTGTTTCCTTGTGTGAGCCGAATCTTGAACTTTATTGGCTACATTTGACTTAAACTTGTGGGAACTCAATCGTCCTTTTGAACTTGTGATTCATAGCCAAGTTTGGTATTTTGAAAACACTTAGCAAACTTGTTAGAATCATTTCACTTTGTTTGTTGCCATCAAAATCTCGGGTGGAGTATAAGTGACTAACCACTTAGTCCAACACATAGTCTATTAACTTGTTTACTAGATGGACGAATGTTAGGATAATGAGAACATTAATGACATAATTGATTGAGTAGTCCCCATTTGGTTGTAGTTCATATATTGGCAGAGCATTACTTTCACCTCAACTCAAGATCCTTTCAACAAATCACGTGCGAGTGTGATCTTTTTGAAAGTAAAAAAGATTTTCTCAATCTATCAGCTTTGGACTGTAAACATTTTTTATTACTTTTCGGGTAAACTTAACCTAGCTAGTAGTAGTTTGAACAATTCTACAAAGTCGGAAGACAAGTCCGAGAAGTCCAAGAGGAGTGGATTTCAAGAGGCATGAAGAAAAGCTGAAAAATTCACAGAGTGGATTTTAAAAGGTGGCAACAAAAATTGCTTTGTTCTACTTGACAACCCTCAATCTTGCACATATTGTAAGAGAGGATGCACCTAAGACAGATGAGGATCCTCTATCGAAGGAGACTATTATGTCCATTGAGAATTGGAGAAATTCGACTTTCTTTGTCGCAATTACATCCTTAATTGTTTGGATGACAATTTATATGACATATATTCGTCATATGACACAAGAAAGGAAGTATGGAATAATCTTGAGAAGAAATACAAAATTGAAGATGCTTAGGTGCGAAGAAATTCGTAATTGGTAAATTTCTCGAAATATCTCATGGTGGACTCCAAAACCGTCATTAAGCAAGTAGAGGAAATCCAAGTCTTGATTCATGAACTGCATGCGAAGGATGTTCTATCAGGTTTTGCATGGTAAAATATTCTCGATAACTACCCACCAACATTCCACCATATATGGGTCATCACTCATCCTCACTGGAAACTATGATTGGTATAATAATATTACCAAAACGAGTTACTCGATAGAGACAATTAGCTAGAGCGAGACAGACTCCACCATTTCAAATCAAACCAACACATGCACATTTACAATTAGCTAGCTTTTCCTAGTCAGGATCGATATCTCATAAATCTTTCACCTACAAACATACATATACAATCCATATAAGTACATGCACATTTAGTTTACGTAGGCTCTGTTTGGTAAGGACAAACTAGCTTATCAGCTAGCTTATAAGCTAGATTATAAGCTACTTCGACAAATAAGTTGTGTTTGGTTGGGATCTTATTTTCAAAATAAGCTAGACGAAACTCTAAAATTTAAAACGCTAGTTGAGGTAGCGTTTAGTCACAAAACGTCGGATTACATTTTTTGCTCCATTTATACCCCTATTTATTTGCCGACTTGAATTGTTAATCTCGATTTTTGTTCTTGCGTTAAACATAGTTTATCCATGTGTTAATGTATATTTGGGCCCTTTGTATTTTGGGCCCATTTGATGTTAACATTTTTTTTTAATGTATGCATATATATAATTGTACAAACAATTTCAGATTTCTTTCTTAGTTTCACATGTAGTGTCCAACACTAACTACATCGGCCAATCCATGCCGAAGTACTATTGGGCGTCATTTACCTTTCAATCCAGTTTTCTCCATTTGCAAGACTTAAACTCGAGATCTTGCTTAAAGGAACACGAGTCTGTTACCACTCGAACAAATTAATTATTGGTCAAATATAATTTTTTAATTAATATATTCATACATGCATCGTAATATTAAATAATATTACTTGTATGAGTATATACATATATTTAAAATAAATTAATTAACAAATTATATGTCCTTTTATGGCATTTTACAATTACAGCTACTCAATCAATTATTTTTTCCAAACAATTTAATTCCTCAATAGATTATCGCCTTTCCAAATTATCATACGAGCTTATCACTATCTTAGATTATCGATTATCTAGCTAGATTATCAGCTATCAGCTAGATTATCAGCTAGTATTGCCAAACAGAGCCGTACTCGAGATAATTAATTAGCTAAAGCCTGACAAGATTCTTGTGTTTATAGATTAATACTACAAGGTTAAATTAATGTTGAGAATAATTGGTTGTATTAAATTTCTTTACCATGAAATCTCATGACCGAGTAGCATAGATGGGTGTGGATGTCAATCATTGTGATATGTGGACATGAAGATCTTCATTCTGCTTGCGCACTTGTTGTTTGCGTGAAGATTAATTTGATTAAAAATATGCAAAAGTTAGTTTGTCTTATTCAACTAATTAACTGAACTTAATAAGTGATCGTTAATGGCAACTAGCTAGGAACCCATGAGATGGGAATCCTATTGTTTTCTAATTTGACTTAGCAGTGGAGATTCATGCACCTTCTAATTTGGGCTTCAAAATAACTCACTATTTTTCTTTCACTAATTATTAGGCTCTTAATTTGTGAGCAATAATGGTTATCTGACCAACTATACGAGTTTGTTTGAGCATAAATTTTTTACATGACACAAAACTTCAAAACAAAATGGGAAATGCTACAATGACAATATTGATAACTAACAACCTCCTATCTAATTTGGACTAATATTCAATACAACTTTAACAATCTGAGTTTACATACCTAATGTCATTAATTACAATAATTGTCCATTTTAGTTCACAAACGTATATCCGAACAACAACAACAACAACCACTTAATAGACAATTACTATCATTGACCAACTTTAATATTACTTATAACGATTGACTTATTGTTACAACAGTTATATAAATTGTCATGTTAATTAGCACAATGTTATGACATGAAGTGACATCCTAACCAAGAGTTCAGTGAGAAAGTAAGTGAAGAGGACAGTGTTGATGAATGAAGAGGCTTGGCCATTTAGAGGAAGCAAGTGCGTGTATACGTTTAATGCTCCAAGAAGACATGCCAAGTCATCCGAATGCAAGCTTCACAAGGTTATTTCAACAATTAAACTCAATCAGTTCTTCACTGCATGCGGTAATGACTTTTGTTTTGTACATTCTTCTCATTAGATTTCTACCCTCTCAATCTCTAAGGACATGACAGTGAGAGATCCAGTCAACGTAGATGAGAGAGAGTGGGTGTAGACTCGAGAAGAGATGAAGAAGAGGTCGAACTTGAGTCCCCTGTATGAGCCAAGATGGAAAATGATAGGCGTACATCACCAAATGCACATCAAAACGACGCATCATATTCTGATGTGCATGGGATGCTCCTCTGGATGTGCGTGAATTGCACCCCAAGGTAAATCACACGCATGCCTTGTGATGTACGCCTTGCAGTGCCTAGCCAAGGTAGAAGGACATGTTCTGCATTTATCTTTTCTTATCCAGATAGCAAAACGAGTTTTATTCTCCACTTTTTCCACTTTATGTGGTGTGTGGTTGGTAGGAATTTGAAGGTAAGAATTGAAATTAGGCTAATTCCTACGTTTGGTACGCGGGGAAACAAAACTCGAATTGGAATTAAAGTTAATTCCTATGTTTGGTGAAGGAATGAAATTAAAATTAAGGTGAAATTCTAATTCTTAACTACTTTGAAATCACACATATTTATGAATTGTAATACATCCCAAAATTTGAATGTATTCTAATTCCCACATGGGAGGAGTGTTAGTTATATGTGGGACCCACCACATATTAGGAATGATCCAACACATGTTTTTTCTTGATTTTTTTCTATTTTAGAAAGGTTATAATCGACTAATTAGAAAGTGAGAAAAAATAGGTGTTGGGCAGAATTAAGAAAAAAACAACTAATTGTTTTTAAAAATCTACTGGATTTACAAAAAAAAAGTCAACTAATTTGAGACAGACTTGTGTGTACGTCGATGTCCGAAAAAAAAGGTCTACTTGGAGTTTGACTTTGCAATTTTTTATTATTGGTGCACTTATTATTTATTACATAAAAACTAATATTTGTTTTTTTTTAACTTTTAAAAATTATGAAATCTAATTATATTTGTTATTATGTTTGTTCAATATTTTTTTATTTTTTGAAGTATAAATATTTAAATAGACAAATTAATTCGTCTAGTAGACATTTATAAGATTTTACTAATTTTTTAGTAATAAGAAAATAAATTATTTGATGCATCATTTACTAACAAAGACAAAATAATTGAATTTTCAAATTACAATCATAATTCTCCTTCTTGGAGCCAAACAAATGAATGAAAATTCATGGCAATCGTGATTTCATGCAATTTGGTTCTCATGAGTTTAAGTCTTGTATAATAAATTCTTAGGAATTGAATTTCCAAGAACTTAAATTCCCACCTCAATTTCTTGCAAACCAAACACACCATTAGTCAAAAAAAGGGTGTATACCTAGTTAAAATAGTTGCGACACTTAACAAATTTGCAGATTCATATTTAAGGAAAAGTCTTAAGTTTTGTGATCGGTCGATAGATTTTTTGTGAGTAAACATCTTGTAAGAGATTTAAATGTATCGAAGATTAGAAGCTTTACTTGCAAATAAGTTATGTCTTCTTTGTTGTGTAGTTGCCTTTTCCAAAACCCTAAAACCATTTTTTTCTCTTTTGATTCTCTTTGTGATTTATGAGTTTGAACCACCGCCGATCTTCTTTTTGATTCACGATGGTTCCAATAACATTGTTTTCTACATTATTTTTCAATAAAACGCATATTTAATCAGATTTAAGAGTTTCAACCGTGAAACGGTTATCGATCAAATTCATCAATGGCACACTTGTTCCTCCTTCACGCATATTATTATTATTCAAGTTCATCTCCATTTCTATTGCTAGTGCGTGGATCTGCGCTTGTTGTTGTTGGTTTGGTAATTTTTTTAGGTTATTTTTTTCAATAAGTATTTGTCTTCCAATGTTGGAAGTTTGTATTTGCCTTCCCATATCGAAAGTCCTTGCATATCTTCCCTTGTTGGAAGTTTTATTTTTTGTTATGGTCTTAGTATGTTTGTGTACTACTGTGTTCCAAACGTTTGTAAAGAGAATAGTCACTGATTGTCATACTATTCAGTGTTATAGTCGCGGTTTTTCAAATTAATTGACTTTGTGGTAGTTGAATGTTCTTATGAATAATTAAGATTAGCGATTCAATGCACTTTTATTAAGGTAATTGATTATATGTCTCGTCATGTTCAATTAAATGTATTGAGCCATTATGATTAATAAAATTTCTATTTTACTTCAAAAAAAAGTTACATCTTTATTATTACACATATACATGTACTTGTTCTTTCTTAAAGTATTGTTTTAAAGATCTTACTGATTATAATGATTTTTACTTTGGTGAAATTGATTAGTTTTACCACTACAAAAAAAGATCTGGGGGTGGAAAAATCTAAGAGATGGAAGTTCTTCTTAAGAGGATTCTCGTGTTTTTTTACTTACTATAATTTTGTTGTTATAAATAGGTTAATTGACTTAAATGACTTATGAAGTTATCAAGAGTTCATGGATCTAAAAAAAAATGTTATCTTATAATTCTCGATTGAGTCTTTTTTATTTGTTAAAAATTAGTCCTTGGATTTTTACAACTTAATTTAATCGATTATATGGTTAGTGTTGTGACGAATCACCGCGAAATACCCAAGATCGCAGTCACATGAATACATCCAAAGGCAACAACTACAGAGAAAATATCGAACACAAGAATTTACGTGGAAAACTTCAAAACTTCAAAATTAGGGAAAAAAACACGAGTAAGAAACAAGGCAATCCACTATGAATAATTTTGTACGCAAAGGAAAAACCTCATCTATCTAAATCCTAGATGGATACACCAAGAAGATTTAATCTCACAGTGTTGCATACCCGCTCGCAGACCCGTACGCTACGACACGACTTTCGGCTCTCAACTAGCACCTCAACATTATGTGCTTTCACTTAAGTGTACTCACCTATTTATAGGTGTTACATGCATGTACACATAAACCAACACAAGTATTAACTTCTAATTTGAATACAACACATTAACGTAGTTTGTATCCAATTACTAATTCATCCCATGTGTAATTATCGTGAAAGCATGAGTCCAAGTAGGACACTAATTTGAGTCCAATTCAAATTACAAGTTTGAGCCACTTGATTTTACAAATCTTCACCTTGGCGAAAACTCACTACCTTGTTCTTGCCACACCGCTCTCTTGGGCCACCATCCTCAACACTGAGAATGAACCAAGTCTAATCCAGACTGTTTGGACTTACCAGTAACCAGAACCCACTTCTTAATCAACTTTTGAGGTTCATAACTTGCTTCATGTTTTTGCATGAAAAAAAAAACAAGTTCTTCTTCCTCACGCCTTTCATGATCAACGAAAACTTCCAGAATATTTTCAATACTCCACCTTGCCCGGGGTATCTGTAACCCTCAAAATCTAACTCAGTAAAATAAATTAGATTTTTTTGTACAACTTAACACATGTTGAACATCTCGAAGAGTTATGACACATCAATAAAATGATTTCGGCTGAACTTTACCGACTCCCAATATCGGTCACAGAGAGTCATCAGCCGTAGACATAACTTTGCCACCCGTACAACTTGCATAATTACCGATCCATGCCCTGTGTATGTACACATGTTTTGTGGCCTTGTTATCAATTACTCATTCTCCACTCTAATTACCTTTCTAATTCTTTGTTGGATATATATGATAGTTACTATTAGTCTTAAGAACTAATAAATTTTCAACATCATCACCTTCAACATCTGAATCTCCCTTTGTTGAATCGAAGCTTTTCATCGAACCTACCTTTTACCTTTCCTATTCCCACAGTCTCTCATGAGATGCCCTGTTTGACCGCATCTCTAATAGACCACTTTATCGTACTTCTTAGAACCCTTCCCAGCAGCTACCAAACCCGGGCTTTCAGATGAACCATTTTTTCACCATTCATCAAATTTTCCTCAAAAATTAACGTGGTAGTGACCTTTGCTAAACTGATGGTTTCCTTCTCGTACATCAGTGTTGACTTCATGTGCTTGAACGAAGGCAGAGTGACCAGATGAGTTTGAGCACCTGAACCTCATCACTGACTTGCTCTCCGAACTTAACAAGTTACAAGACAATCTTGTTAAGAACACTAAGATGATTAGTAATACTTGTACCTTCATCCATCTTCAGGTGATGATACCACTCATTTAGGTAGAAATGATTTGACATACTTTTCATCATATACATAATGTAATGACTCGTGTCCTTAATATGGTGATTAACGTTAATCCAGAAGTTAATTAACCAGAGTCAGGCTCGTGGTTAAGCCCAACTTGTCTCGATTAACATGTGACTGCGATTGTTGTGATGTATTGTGTTTAGTTGGTATGAGAAATAATCAATGTACCTATAGGTGGATATTGTGAATTAAATGATAAATAAATTGACTGTACGCCTAGAGTGACACATGTGAATCGTGGGGGATCACTCGGAGAGACGTGGAAGTAATGTGTACACTCGGGTGTATTCATTAACGTACGTGGCAAACAGATAAGACGTAAAATATATAGGTGTATATATATAAATGTATATAAGTAAAACCTATAGTTGGAAAGAAAATAATTGAAAAATTATGGGACGCCTAATACCGTGTGTGAGTCAAGGGTGATGTACATGGGTCAGATGGTAGCGTGCACGCCAGAGTGTACTCATCGGCGCACACGACAAAAATACAAATGCGTGATTATAGGTATATATTTATATATATCTTATGTGTAAATATATATATATATATATATATATTGAAAATAATTAATAAATTGATGGGTACCTGATAAGTGATTATTTAGACTTATATATAATATTAGTTTAGTAGTATATTTAGTATAAATATCCCATGATGAGCTTTAATTGACGGTATTTATTTATTTTTAGGTATACAAGACATAAAGGAAATAAACGACTGAATTCGTAGAGAAATGAGGCTAAAAGACACAAAAGTAAGGTTGACACCGTGGTTAAGATGGTTGATATTATGGGAAGAAAGGTGGAAAGCGCGAGCATAGCATGGGAGACCAAGAAGAGGAGAAAAATGAGTCAGCATGGCCGGTGCAGTCATGGCGTCGTGGGTTATAAGGGACGGTGTCGGGGAGGCCAATACAGGGCGCCAAGTCTACTGAATGGGAGAAAAAGAACACAAAGTGGTCGAAGCTGTCACGACGTCATGGCATTACACACAGCGTCGGACCACTTATGGACAGCGCTGGACAAAGGAAAATAGAAAGTTAAAGTTCTATTTTGGGTGGAATTGTCTATTAGGGTTTCTAATTGTGTGCAATGCCAAATTATGCTTTTCAACTCACTTTCTTCATCTTTATCATGTGCGTGCAATGCCTAATTAGAGTAGACATATTTCCTTCAAACCCACTTCAACCTATAGTGACGAAAAAATTCTAATGTGCAAACTATAACTTTACCTATCAGTGTGAATAATGTAAGCTCCACATTGCTTTAAGTTCTAAATCTTTATATTCATAACCAATTAAGTTTACTATCCGCGCCTCCCTAATCAATAACTATCAATCGATATTATATATTTTACGGTTGTACCATATATATCTGGCTTAAAAGCTTCAATGGACATGATAACTTCTAAAACCTAATATCAACAAATACGTGGTCAAGATGTTTATAGCATTACATTCAGAATCAAAATATTATTAGCATATCCGGCTTTTGACCCACGACACCATGATTGTGCGCTATTTAGCCTGGATAGTGCTCTAAACAGAGCAGGGGCATAATTCTCAACTCGAGAATTATGTCCAAACTCCCTAATTTTGACTTACTCCAACGCCTTAGATCTCTGTTCTCTTCCACCAGAGATCCAACACATCTTCCACAACAATAAGAACAATATATAACCTACCTTAAGTTACAACCCAAATTATTGTTCTCAAAAGCAAATAAATAGATAATAGGAGCACGTAATTTCTCACGAAGAAAGGAAAGACTTCTAACGGGTGTCTTTCCCTTGTAACAAGCTAATGCAAATGTAGATGCACCTGGAAAGTAAGTGGAAATAGAGCTCAATAAAAGGAAAAACTCGCTCAAACGTCAAATACACAAGTACTACTTACTAATTATGCAAAAATCTAATATGAAGTTGAAACCAAATTTCAAACATTAAGTAGAAAGCATGTAGGCATTATTCAAATTCAAATTTAAGAATTAGATAAGATCTAAAACATGTAGAAACATGGAAGCATGGTTCATCTTCATAAACAAGAAAAGAGTCATTCATTCATAACTTCAAAAGCAAGTTCTAAGATTCATTTAAGCATAACAAAGTTCAAATCATTCATGAAAGGGGTCCACAAGAGATATACCATAAAAGATAATAATAATTATAAGTCATTGGTTCATTCAATGCATGCTAGGTATTGGTAGGAATCTGATGACCGAGTCCCTCACATTTGATTTAATGCAAATCATTATTGGACGGAATGGTCGTTGCATGCACCAACTAGTAGCATCACAACAAAGTGAGTTCATCCAAAGGCGCCACGATACATGTCCCGCTATCACCAAGTTACACGAGTATGAGCTCCAATTCATATACTTATGTGACACATTTATGCATTTAATTAGATAAGTAAAACCCTCGGTGGCGAATTTCACAAAACATCATGGGGCATTAACTAGTAAAGCCCTTGGTGGCACCGCAAACATCCTGAGGCATTTATATATGATAACTTGCTAATTAGGCCCTTGGTAGGGACTCCACAAACATCTTAGGGCAATAAATGACATAAATGGTGAAACAAATGCATTCACATTCTATAGATTCGAAATTTCAAACCAATACCCCGATGTAACCCTTAAACCAAGTCTTTCATTCAAAGCAACTTAATTATCTAATGGTGAGCCATACTTAATGCGTGAGCGAAGCTCCCCACTTACCTTGACTCGCCTCTACACCTATAATAACTCATGGTACGCTTGAGACCTGATGTGAACCTTCGCGCAATACTATACAACCATAATACATCTCATAAATAAATGCTTTAATTTAAAGTTACGTAAATCTTTCATTTATTGGTCTTTGGGATCCACTAGTGTGGGTCCCGCGGGTCCCCCATTACCTGATGCGAGGGTCGAGGGGTGGGACACGGTCAGCCTCCTTCAGAGACGCGGTAGCGCCCCGTTTGAAAGCAAATATTTGCTTTTATTTTATTATATTTGTATATATATTATATTTGTTTATTTATAATATATATTATTGTATTTTATTTTATTTTTTACTTTTGACCGGTCAGCAAGTGTTGACCGGTCCGGGAGCTGTTTGGCCCCTAGTTTCCAAACCAGGGGCCAACAGCCCTCGGTGCGTTGGTTGACCCCTGACCATCGGTGGTGGGGCCCAGTAGCCGACCGCGGCGACAGGCGCCTCCTCGCAAACCTCGCCAGCCTTCTACTGGAACAACAATGGGGACGGGGTGGCATGATACCCCCTTCCCTTCCTCTTCCACCGTGCTGGTAAAAAGCAGTTTGGTGGTGCCCCCACCCTGCTGGCGACGACAGGGAAGTCGTCGGTGGCGGCAACAGTGAGGCCGCTGTCGGTCCCTTCGAACGTCGCTCGCCTGTCGGCTCCACAAATCACTAATAACGTGATTTTTCAATACTGTTTTGTTGAATTCAAGTTTAATATTCATTGAAACAAGATTAAGATGGGTGGAGGAGATGTGTTTACCTTTGATTTAGGGTTCTTCTTGAGTTAGACCTCCAACACCTCAATCTCCATTTCTCTCCCGTGGTTAAATTTTTAATCAAAAAAGGGGCTAACGTTTTCAATTTGATTTATATAGTGGGGCTAATTAGTGTAGTGTTTGCGAAATTACTTAATTGCCCTTAGGGCAAGTCTTTTGGGTTTTGGGTCATCACAACATCTCAAATTTTAAAGAACTTTCATCCTCAAAAGTAAAATAAAGTCATACCTTAGGGTTCGAAAAGAAATGGAATGTTCTCCATCATGTAGTCCTCATACTCCCAAGTCAACTCATCTTCTCCATGGAATTGCCACCGGACTTGCACCAATGGTATTTCTCTCTTCTGAAGTTTATGCATTTTCCTATCCATGATTTGAATTGGTTGCTCATCAAAGGACACGTCCCCCCTCAAATCAACTTGCCCCCAATCGATCATAGGTGCATGTTTATTATGTGTCTTCCTCAACATAGAAACATGAAAGACATCATGAACTCCAGGTAACTACGGTGGCAAATCAAGGCGAAAAGCTATCGGGCCTATTCGTTTCTTGATCTTGAATGGTCCGATGAATATGGGAGATAACTTCCCCTTCAATCCGAATCAGTAATGACCTTTCATTGGTGACACTTTCAATAGTACAAATTCCCTTCCTTGAACATAACCTCTCGATGGTCCTTATCAGCATATTTTTTTGGCGGCTCTGGACGACCTCGAATCGTTGCCTAATCACTTTTATCCTCTCGGTCTGGTCATGCACAAGTTTTGGGTCGATCAGCATGGAACCCCCGACCTCTATCCAACAAACTGGAGATCTACACGGTATCCCATAAAGTGTCTTAAACGGTGTCATGCCAATGTTTGCTTGAAAAATGTTATTATATGGAAACTCGCAAAATAGAATATACTTCTCCCAACTCTTCATCTGATGCTGAAACCCACTCCAAAACTGAGAGGTAAATCTCGAATCGCGATCTGATACAATAGATACTGGGACTCCATGTAATTTGACGATCTCGTCTACATATATGCCTCCCAACTTGTATGCCGAATACTCCATGGAAATAGGGACGAAGTGGGATGCCTTCGTCAAACGATCCACAACCACCTAAACTGGATCATGCTCTTTTCTGAGTCGTAGGTAGCCCCGACACAAAGTCCATAGCGATGTGCTCCTACTTCCACTGAGGAATAGGTAATGGCTATAACAATCTTCTCAGTTTTTGGTAATCTGCTTTTACTTGCTGACAAATCTCGCAGTCCTGAATGTAGGTAGCGATCTCCACCTTCATCCTCAGCCACCAATACATCCTCTGCATGTCTTGATACATCTTGTTACCCCCTGGATGAACAGTTAATCGTAATTTGGTGCACCACTCGGAGTGAATAGTCTCTCAACTGTCTATAAGGTGGTTTCCACAATCTGTCTCGAAATCTCAACGCTCCATTAGCTGAAAGTCTCCAATCCACATCATCGGTGTTATCCGCAAGTGACATGTACGTCATGTACTCTGAATTGACTCTCTGACAATCAACCACTCTAACCACAACCACTAGCTCTGCTCTCATCTGAACTCGTGCCTGGTCCTCTTAGATATCCGAACCAACAACTGAGCCATCTATGGGTACTCCCTGAACATTCATTACGGCCTCGGACTATGTCTCTAGTTGTACATGGCTTAGAACATCTACTACTAAGTTAGCCTTCCCTGGGTGGTACTTAAAAGTAAATTCATAGGCTTTCAAGAGCTCCAACCATATCCTCTATCGTATGTTCAACTCGCTTTGAGTGAATAAGTACTTCAAACTTTTGTGATTAGAATAGACAGTGAATTTTTTACCATACAAGTACTACCTCCATAACTTCAAGGAAAACACAACTGTCGCCAACTCTAAGTCGTGTACTGGATAGTTTTTCTCATATACTTTCAGGTGTCTTGATGCATAAGCGATTGCCTTGTTGTCTTGCATCAACACTCCCCCCAAACCAGTCCCCGATGTGTCGGTGTACACTGGCAACTCTCTACCAGCCTCTAGTAAAATCAAGATCGGTGCGGTAGTCAGACAATTATTCAACAACTAAAAAACATTCTCGCATGGATCATCCTACACATAAGTAACATCTTTCTTGGTTAACTTGATGAGCGAGGAAACAATTGATGAGAAACCTTGCACAAACTGTCGATAATAGCCTTCTAATCCTAGAAAACTTCATATCTTAGAAGCATTAGTGGGTTGTGGCCACCTAAGGATCACCTTGATCTTCGTAGGATCAACTGATATCCCCTTTGCATTCACCACGTGTCCCAAAAACTTCAAATCTGAAACCCAAAACTCACATTTCCTCAAATTAGCTTAAAGTTTGTGTTCCCTCAAAGTCTACAACACCTTCCTCAGATGCTTCTTATGATCAGACTCATTCTTGGAGTATATCATGATGTTATTGATAAACACAATCATGAACTACTCAAAGAACAGCTTGAAAACTCGATGCATCAAGTCCATGAACGTAATCGGTGCATTGATAAGCCCAAACGGCATCACAGTGAACTGAAAGTGTCCATAACGAGTACCAAATGTTGTCTTCGGTATGTCTTCCTCCCGTATACGTAACTGATGATACCCAATCTCATATCTATGTTAGAAAAGAACTTTGCTCCTTTCAACTGGTTGAACAAGTCATCGATCTTGGGAAGTGGATACTTGTTCCGAATAGTCACCCTTTTTAATTGTGATAATTAATACACATCCTTAAACTTATGTCTTTCTTTACAAACAATACTTGCGCTCCCCACGTTGATACACTCGGAGTAATAAAGCCTTTCTGAGTCAACTCCTCCAATTGCGTCTTCAACTCCTTCAACTCGGTAGCCGCCATACGTAAGGTGCTTTGGAAAGTAGTCTCGTACCAGGTATAAGGTCAATCATGAAGTCTATCTCTTAATGGGGTGGGATTCCCTAAAGGTCCAAGGGAAAGACATCCGAAAAATCCCTAACTACGGGAATCTTCTAAATTAGGACTTCATGTCCTTCTTCTCCCATGGCGGCCAGACTCGCAATGGACTCTTTTTCAGCCAAAATCGCAACCCTACCGCGAGTGGTAACATTAGCTAATGTACAACCTCCAAACTCAAATGGTGAAATGCCCAAAATTTGGAAGGTTACTGTCTTATGAAAACAATCTATTTTGGTGTGATACGCCACTAACCAGTCCATACGCAACAGTGCATCGTACTTTAGGCACTCTATGACTCGTAAGTCGAATGTCATCATATGATCCCCAATTTCAATTTTAAACCCCCCACATGTCATATTCGGAAAAATCTGTTCCAAAGCATAAACCATGGTCCCCGATATAAGCGAAATAGTAGAACCAGAATGGAATCAAATAATGTATGCATGCCTCAACCATTAGTTGAAACTGAACATGCAACCAACTATCACGTGGTTTCTTGATCCTGCTCAGCTATGGCGTGCACTCTCCCTCGAGCAACTGGAGCAGCACTCCCATCAGATAATAATGGATTAGGGCATTGGCTCTTGTAATGTTCTGCAATCCTACTCTCGTAACATATGATATGCAGTTTCTGGTAGGTCGAGCGTGGCTACACTATACTCAATGATGCACTCGACCTTGGCCCTGTTGGCCCTCTGCCCTTACCTTGCTGAGGTGGACGTGGTGGCTTAAAGGCCACACTCTGAGTAGTCGAAAGTGCAGGAGCACGTGACTGAGTGGTGGTTCCCGTCGAAGTGTGTATTGCCTTCGAAACTACCCCTAAAGATGCATGGTGACTTGATGATCCTCCAAATCTTTGCTTCTTGAAGTTTCCTATCTGACCTTTCTCATAACCACCAAAATTGTGTTTGCCCTGACTATACCAATCGGATCCTGCTTGAAACTATATATCATCCTCATCACGAAGTGTTGACTCACACTCGATTGCCTAATGGTAAGCCTGCTGGTAAGTCTCTAATCTCGATGCTACCACTATAACACGTATTTCTTTCTTCAGTCCCTGGATAAATCGTCTCCTACAAGTCGTGTCGGATGGAACATACTCGTATGTGAAATCTGCCAACTCATTGAACCTACACGCATATTCAGCCACAGTCATGTTGCCTTGTACCAAGGCAAGGAACTCCCAGATCTTGTCTGCTTTGACAATCTCCAGGAACCATTCATCGTAGAACAAATTCTTGAACTGCGGCCAACTCATATTTGGTCCTCGAGTTCTTGAAATAGACAACTACCACTTATTTACCTTGTGTTCTAGCAAGAAAGCCACTAATGGTACCATATTCCTTTCGTCGATGCCCAAAGTATCTTTCATCTTCTCCATATTCAATGTCCAAGCTTCTACCTCAATAGGATCAAGGTCCCCTAGAAGTGTGCTACATCATATTTCATGAACTCCTTCTGGATCCTGCCCCTCTAGCATGCTTTATTCTCTCCATCAACTATGGGTACAACCACTACAACTGCGGTCGTGACAGAATCAACACCCTCATCCACGGGATGGTTGTTGTGTATAGGTGCTAAAGAAGGATCATGCACTAGCCTCACTGGTGCATGTCCGTCTACCCCATCATTCCTCTGATTGTTCAGTAGTTCCAAAATACGTACCATGTTCCTTTCTTGAGACTTGGCTAGATCAGCTAACCTCCGATCCTGTGTGGTGGTCAAATCCTGAATGGCCTTCTAATGTGTCCCAGTCATAGCAAACATGCGCTGTTCCATCTGACTGCACCATTGCATTTCTTCTCTTTCCTGGGTTTCCCTAAGGTTGTAAGGTGTCCCTACGTGGTTGCTCAGGGTGCACTGTGGAGCAACGAAAAAGAAATTAGTCCCATAAGTTAAAAAAGTACGCAAAAATATCTAAACGCTATAGATGTTACAACACAAAGCAAATAACACTATATGATGTTTTATTTCATGTTTTAAATCCCTTCCGATCCTAGGATTGGTCATTTGTGCGCATTAAGTCGACTTGAACCAATGCCCTATACCATTAAGGTGCTCAACTTAAACTAAACCTTTAAACTTAAAGGCTCCATATACTTAGGTTTCATTAACCTAACATTTCCCTAGGTTCTAATCCCTATTCTCTGATTCCAACTGAAACGACCATTACCTGAACTAGGGTCCGATCACCCGACCCAAATTGTTATTCAAACCCGATACCTGAACCAGGCCCAAATAACAGTTTAACACGCCTATTTTAACTTGCGGAATAACATACTAACCATATGGAATAATAAATGCGGAAGTAAAAAAAATCGAAACTAAAATTCCATAATCCATATAATCCAATTGAAAAGTGTTCAAAAGTCTAAGTAGGTTTAATCGTCCCAAAAGCTTCCAATACTACCATAAAGACTCTAAGTAATCCAAAGTGGGTTCCAAACTACCCAAATAACCTACCTTAAGTTACAACCCAAATTATTGTTCTCAAAAGCAAATAAATAGATAATAGGAGCATGCAATTTCTCATAAAGCAAGGAAAGACTTCAAGCGGGTGCCTTTCCCTTATCACGAGCTAATGCAGATGTAGATACACCTAGAGAGTAAGTGGGATGAGGTAAAATGGATAACGAAGCTCAATAAGAGAAAAATATCACTCAAACATTAAATACGCAAGTACTACCTACTAATTATGCAAAAAATCAACATGAAGTTAAAACAAGATTTCAAACATTAAGTAGAAAAAATGCAGGCATTATTCAAATTCAAATTTAAGCATTAGATAAGATCTAAAACATGTAGAAACATGGAAGCATGGTTCATATTCATAAACAAGAAAAGAGTCATTCATTCATAACTTCAAAAGCAAGTTCCAAGATTCATTTAAAGCATAACTGAATTCAAATCATTCATGCAAGAGGTCTACAAAAGATATACCATAAAAGATAATAATAATAATAATAATAATAATAATAATAATAATAATAATAATAATAATAATAATAATAATAATAATAATAATAATAATAATTATTATTATTATTATTATTATTATTATTATTATTATAAGTCATTGGTTCATTCAATGCACGCTAGGTATTAGTAGGAATCCGATGATCGAATCTCTCACGTTTGATTTAATGCAAACCATTATTGGACGCAATGGTCGTTGCATCTTCCAACTAGTAGCATCATAACAAAGTGAGTTCATCCAAAGCCGCGATCGATATATGTCCCGCTATTACCAAGTTACACGAGTAGGAACTCCAACTCATATACTTATGTGACACATTTATGCATTCAATTAGACAAGTAAAACCCTCGGTGGCGAATTCCATAAAACATCATGGGGCATTAACAAGTAAAGCCCTTGGTGGCACCACAAACATCTTGGGGCATTTATTAGGCCCTCAGTGGGGTCTCCACAAACATCTTAGGCCAATAAATGACATAAATGGAGAAATAAATTCATTCGCATTCTATAGATTCAGATATTCAAACCAATACCCCGATCCAACCCTTAACCCAAGTCTTTCATTCAAAGCATGATACTTAATAATCTAATAGCAAGCCATTCTTAATGCGTGAGCAAAGCTCCCCACTTACCTTGACTCGTCGCTACGCCTATAACAACTGATGGTATGCTCGGGACCCGATGTGAGCCTTCGCGCGACACTATACAACCATAATACATCTCATAAATAAATGTTTTAATTTAAGTTAAGTAAATCTTCTATTTTTTTGTCTTTGGATCCACTAGTGTTGGTCCCGCGAGTCTCCCGTCGCTCAATGCGAGGGTCGAGGGGTGGGACCCAGTCGGCCTCCCGTGGAGACGCGGTAGTGCCTCGTTTGAAAGAAAATATTTGCTTTTATTTTATTATATATGTATATATATTATTTTGTTTATTTATAATATATATTATTGTGTTTTATTTTATTTTATTTATTTGACTGTTGTCCGGTCCAGGGGCTGTTTGGCCCTTGATTTCCAAACCAAAGGCCAACAGACCCTGGTGTGTTGGTTGACATGGAAGGGGAACCCCCCTCCCTGATCACCGGTCGGTGCTGGGCCCCTCCCCGGCAGCCCCCTACCAGCCTCGGCTGTAACAACAATGGGGGCGACGGTGGTCATGATACCACCTATCCCTTCCTCTTCCACCGTGCTAGTGGGGGCAACCTGGTGGCGCCCCACCCTGTCGATGGCGGTGATAGGGAAGTCGATGTTAGTGGTGACAGTGAGGTCGCCGCCGGTCGCTTTGGTCACCGGTCGCCTTGTCGGCTCCACAAATCACTAATAACGTGATTTTTCGTCATTGTTTTGTCAAATTCAAGTTTAATATTCATTTAAAATAAGATTAAGAGGGTGGAGGATATGTGTGTACCTTCGATTTAGGGTTCTTCTTGAGTTGGACCTCCAACACCTCAATCTCCCTTTCTCTCCTCGTGGTTAAATTTTCAAACAAAAAGGGGCTAGAGTTTTCAATTTGATTTATATAGTGGGGCTAATTAGTGTAGGGTTTATCAAATTACTTAATTGCCCCTAGGGTAGGTTTTTTAAGTTTTGGGTCATCACAATTTAGGTGCATCACTTACTAAGCAAGTTGGAGTGCTCACTCTTCTTAACATTTCAAGTTAACATGCAGGCGCTTCAGCTAAGGGCAAGGATAAGATTTATGAGTTTTATTATATTCTCTACGATGTAATGGACCTTCCTTGTATATATATATATATATTTTTTGAGTTGCATTATTGTAATATAACAGGGTGGGAGATTTTACAAATGTATTTTGATTTTGATAAGCTCCTAATTTATGTAGATCGAATGTATTATCGAAAAAGTTTTAATTTTTCGTTGCGTATACTTTGATTTATATTTTGGTATCGATATACATGTTGTGTTTATCAAGTATGAAGGAGAGGCTGCTAGCTCTAATTAAGTCTAGCTAGTGAACCGGGGCTTTTAGGGTTTCAGGTCGAATATCGCCCTGATTGGGGATGTCACACACTTGATTCAATAGTTAGTTTTACAGCTTAATTGATTCGATTCTATATTAATTCTCTAGTTTTGATCTTATTATATATATTTATCAAATGGTTTAACTCTTAATTGAATGGTTAACAACAACCACCATCACAAAAATGAAGATTTTTTTTTGTTTCAATTATCTAATATTCAGACTATTTGACTACTCCAACTTTGCTCCGAATCGCACACCTCGAAGGTGGGAAGCTCCCAACATTGGAGGTAATGCTAGCATAGAGAAGCGAGACCATTGTTGGTTTTATTTAGGCCCAAGAGATACTTAAGGTGTAGCCTATAATGCATGTGTTACAAATGTGATTTTTTTATTTTTTTGTTGGTTTTAGCTTTTGTAATTCTTTGATTGTTTGATAGAAATGAATTAACATAATAGTTATCTGGAGATTACTTACAACAACATTATAGCCTCAATCTCAAATCAATTGAAGTCGGTTACATGTATGGATCAAACTATTCCATTACGCTTTTCAATTATTTAGCGAAAATCTTTTTTTTAGAACCTTCTTTGAGTTATTTTTGTGACACATAATTTTAGAAAAATTTATCCAATTTCATTTCCTACAAAATAGAACTCAGTTTCCACATGGTTACCTTTTCAATAAGTTATTTTACTTTTGCATTTTCCTTTCAATAATGGTTCACAACGTACATCTCGAAAATAACATTTGATATTTGTGCACATCCCGGAAAAAATTTATCATGTTTCTAAAAATAGCATTTGATTTAAAAATAACATTTGATTTCTTTTTCGTTTGTTTGCACATTCCGAAAAAACTTTAATAAAATAATTTATAAATCTTAATTTAATTAATTTAATTTAGAAAATATCCACATCACATGTTCTGCACGTGTCAATTGACTAGTAAATAAATGGGTCACCTTAAGGGTATTTCCAATACATTACACCAAAATGGTGCAATTTTTGCACTATTTTGATGTAAAAAATACCAAAAACACTATTTTCATCTCCAATCTTTTACACAAATTCAATACAAAAAGTGGGCCCTACTTCAAATTCCCAAATATATTAACTCAAAATCACGTGTTAATAAAATAAAAAATAAAGTGGACCCTACTTTCAAACACTCCAAAAGACAAAATCTTCAACAAAAAACTGCAAGGAAAAAAAGCAGCAACACTAGAGTAGCGTTGCTTTTAGTGCAGGGATTGGATTTCAATCCTGCGCCAAAAGCTCCAAATCTACGCCAATATGGCATGGGTTGGAGTTGCTCTAAAGGCATTCCAGTTGTGCAGAAGGGCAACCCAGTAATTTAATTTTTTTTGAACCCTCATTGGAAATGACTCATGTCATTCATTCAAATATATACTTTGGCTTACCCTTATACACAACTAGTCATTTTCTTGCGCTTCGCATATATGTTATTGAAACTATACAATATAAGGTTTATTAAATTATTTTACATCCTTAACTAAGTGTCCACATCGATATCTTTGGATGATATTATGACTATATTATCTGCCCAATACTAAAAATCACACCAGTAAAACATTTGGACCTCCCGTTTGAGTGTTGAATTCAAAACAATACCATATTTTTAGTAAAGGTAATGAAAAAAATTGAAATGAAGGAAGTATGTGGAATTGCACTGTGTTTTTATTTTATGATTCTTTGTAGGGGAAGGAAAAAAAACCAAGTGGATTGCAAGAAGAATGGATGGGAGGTAAAATTCATAGGGGGAAGAGAACTTGCACCACACTCCATTTCATGTATTTGTCCATGGTTTTCAAAAAACTTGCACTACACCCCATTTTATGTATCTGCCCATGATTTAAAGTTGAACGCACTCATTCTATTAATTCATTCGTTGATAAGATAATCATTATTAATTATTAATAGATGCACACATAATCTATATATATATATATATATGAGGAACTATTTCTGTGAGAAGCTCTCACAACGCGACACATGGAATGTGAGAAGCTCTCACAACGTGACATGTGACATTATGATGTCATAATTGATATTTTATAAGAAAATAAAAAACACAAGACATTGATATTTCTCGCACTTTAAGTGAGAGGTATGATGATAAAATCTAATTTTTTAGTTTTTTTAATAATTTTCGTTTTTTTTTGCTTTTTAGAAGTTTTTTTCGATTTTTCGGGGAGTTTCTATTTTTCGTTTCGTTTTTTTTTTTTAATAATTTTTGTTTTTTTTTCTGTCTTTTTTTTTGGAGTTTCAATTGTAACACAAGTATTTGACAAAAAAAATTGTAACACAAGTATCACAAGTTTTTTTTTCTTCTTATTATCCATTACAACACAAATTCAATTATTATCTATTGTAATAGAAATATACAAAACTTATGATATCTTATAAATAGCACCCAATGATTCTTTATCACAATTTACAACGTTACTCTCTCTCTCTCAATAGATGTGAGTTTATATTTATAGATATATATATATATATATATATATATATATATATATACACTATAGATATATAATATATACTATATATATGTGTGTGTGATTTTCTATTCTTGTATCTATAAGATTTTCTTTCGAGATATATATTATACATAAAAAGTGGCATTTTTTCACATTAGCCACACGGACATACTTGCTTAATGTCATAATATTATCACAAGTTTTGTTTTTCTTTTCTTAACATTTTTTTTCTTATTAACATTTATAGCTATTTTTTGAACAAGAAATATAATAGTATATGTCTTTCTCTAACCTTATTTATTTGACTCTTTTCTTTTCATATATTCAAATATTATTAAGGTTTTTTAATGTGTGTTAAGTAGTTTTCTATGTGCTTTTGTTTTTTTTTTTTTAGGTAAATTTGCTTTCATTCTAACTATGTGAATTATGTGATATTAATTGTTATTTTCATATTTTTTTGGAATCTTAAAGGTGATTAAAACACTTTAGCGATTTTGAGTTGTATATTCTTCATTTTTTTATAGAGAAATTAAAAGATGTGATTTTTGTCTTTAGTGAGATTAGAATAAAAAATAAAGCAATTGATGCTTAATTTTTTAATTTCTTAAAGTTACAATCGAAACAGAAATTTCTCAAAACGTGACAAATATTTGGGAAAAGAGAGGGAACATCATAAGGTTTTTTCCACTTTTTTTCCTCATCAAAATTATTTTATCCAATATGTAGATACTTATTCTTACCCGCGCGTGAAGCGTGGGATACCGACTAGTATATAATTATATCTCTTGGAACAATCAATAATATAAATAAATAAATAGCAAAGAATTAGAAAACTAAGAAAAATAGAAAATTAGAATGGAATGGTGAGAGGAGGTAACTTCTTAACTTTTTCCCTCCTCCGACTTATATATATATATATATATATATATATATATATATATATATATATATATATATTGATATAGTATCGATTCTTGCGGCTTTTATATGCGTGCTACGCAAGTTCGAATCCGCTCATCAATATGCGACCGAGACTACCGTAGGAATTTAATCAACAACTTATTTTTATTATTATTTGAAAATATACATGACTTTACAAGAGAAAAAAAACAGTATTGATTAAAAACGTTAAAAAAAATAAAATTTCACGTGTCAATAGCAAAATTGATATTAGTGCTTCTCTTATTGTGTAGAATATAAATAAATATAGTCAATGATTTATTATAACTATTTTAAGTTTATATAAAAATCGGCTATTTTTTATGTAATAAATATAGGTAACCAAATAGACCAAAAAAGAAGTAATTAGCTAATTAATAAATAATCAATCAAAGGGTAAAAACGATCATTAAAGTAACTTCCATTCTGAAGAATCTTTCAACGTTGATATATATATATATATATATATATATATATATATATATATAAATGTATAACCTCTCGAGGACATTCATGTTTATTCTTGATGGTTGTACATTTTGATTATTAGAAAGTTAGTTTGAATGTTATATTGATATACAATGAGTTAAGTTTCGGTGCAAATTGTTGTATTGTTGTACATTTTGATTCTTGTAGAGTGAGTTTGAATGTTATATTGATATATAATGAGTTAAGTTTCTGGCTCAAATTGTTGTACATTTTGATGCTTGTAAAGTTAGTTTGAATGTTACGAGGATCTATAATGAGTTAAGTTTCGTGGAAAGTGACGTGTCGACCCCGAATGACCGAGACCGACTCGTATAGTCTCGCCATACTCCATCGAGAACTAACGTGACGCATCGGCCGCGCAATGCCGATCTTTATGCCTCTCGTCGACTCCATGCGCGACCATACTTAGGATTCTCGCCATGAGTAACCGCGAAGCTTTGTCACCCATCTCGTTACCATCGCACCGAGAGCACTTGGTCGCCATGTTCAACAAATGCACAGAATAAGTTGTCGACCGCTGCCCGAACGCACCGGGGCATAATGTCTGGCTACGACTCACCGATAATCTCAAAAAGTTTCAGGTCCGTTGCTAGTACCGCTCACACATTGGAAAATACAGATCGATTTGACATTCTTGGCTAGGCCACACCGAGAATCCGGGCCGTTTGTGCCTGGTGGTCTTAACCCGACAATTCAAAATAAAGCGTGTCTGACCGCTGACCAATCGAGACACCCTTCTCGAATCAAATAAACCATGTATTCTAAACCAAAATTGACCAAGATACAACTATAACACTCATCAAACATACAACTACTCTACCAACCGTTACTCACGAACATTAATCAAATGATCCAAATCGTCATAAAACACTCATCAAACATACAACTACTCTTCGTCATAAAACATTCATCCATGTGCTTAATCGTATCAAGCTTTCATATAAACCGTCATCAAACATTCATCAAATATTCATCAAAGTAAGTCAGGCCGAATAATAAAATAAATTTCTTTGTTCTTCAAACACTCATTGCTCATTGCTTTGGTTTCTTCAAATTCTTCATTTGATACTCCTTCCCAAGCATTTCTCTTTCGAGGGTGAGCATCGACCTGTGGCGGACGGAGCATTGGCCGGTGGAGCCAGTGTAGAGAGTGCTACCATCGTTGACCGCTTCTGCCCGTTTCGCAGGGCGGATGTGGCGCAGTTGTGCTTGCCACGATAGCCGAGTGGTAGTCGTGGTGGTGGGACCTATACTCCTCCCCAAAAGGAAATTGACGATATCACTCTCCATTGTCCTCGGGGCAGACTCAAGCGTACACAACTCCTACTGCCGACCTATCCTTAAATCTCTTCAACAACGCCCCCGTCTATAGGACCACCTGGAAAGGAGCACGCACTTCAACACGCACTTCTCGTTCTCCTTCATTACGGCCAACTCCACCACTACTACTCCCCGTGTACATTACGATCACTTGCCGTCGTGTTCCTCGCAGAATGATGAGTCACCGCTATAGACCTACGCATGACCCTCCTCTTCCCCTAGCAACAACAAGATCCTTAGTCGCCGAGCGCCGATGTTCGAACTCTCATCGCGCAATTAACCTTGCACGATTTCCATCTACCTTAGCCTTTCCCTTAACATCTTCATTCTCATTCTCTTTCTCTTCCTAGTAAGATGTTGTTGGGGTCTCCCTACGCGCCTCGCCCTGCTAGGCCTCCTCGACACCTCAACACCAAATCCTCCTCCCTAGTCACCTGCAAGTGTTCTTCGAACGAGCCATACCCGAAAACAAGACAACATATAAGCGCAGCATGGAAACGTAACCCAAAAAAGATTTACTAAAAAAAGGTTCAAATTCATCCA
This sequence comes from Stephania cephalantha, assembly GCA_039657325.1. Taxonomy (NCBI): domain Eukaryota; kingdom Viridiplantae; phylum Streptophyta; class Magnoliopsida; order Ranunculales; family Menispermaceae; genus Stephania; species Stephania cephalantha. The sequence continues at coordinate 5,401,289 of CM077573.1, read as the reverse complement.
TTTCGATGTCTCTATTGCCAAGTTCAGGCTCGTGAAACAACCCATATTTTCGATCACTCCCCGAATCGGTGGTCAACTATCCCTCGTTAGCGGCTGTACAACCGAGAGCAATTGAACGTTCTCGGTTGTACACCACCGACATGGCTTAACCAATTCAATTCACCTACTCGTCCCCGTGCCGAGGCCAGAGTGACTCTAACCCTAACTCTGCATTGTACAACCGGAGATGGAGTACATTCTCTAGCCAGTACACCACCGACACAACATTACCTAACACTAATTGTAGCTCTCGCCATGTTCCTGACGAGATAACGCAAGTAATCTCGACCATTCAGAATCGAGACTCTCGTGAACTCTTCCGCCTTCCCGGCCGAGACGACGAGTTGCCCAAAATTTGTTCTGTCTCGGCCATGCTCGGTCAATGAGACAAGAAACACACTCTCTCGGCCCGTGTGTGACCGAGAACCGCGATTTTCCAATAATGGAACCATTGAACACACCGCCACACACACATTACAACTACTCTACCAAATGTAACTAATTAGACTATAAACGTACCTTCAAACGATCGATTTCGCGCCAAATGCGCTGTGTACGACGAACTTCAACCGAGCCCTAATTCGAGACGAAATCGCCCAACAACCCAAGCCTACACACTGGAAAAACCTCCTACAACGAAGGAGGAACACACGGAGACTGGACGAATACACGATTTTCGGAACCCTCGCAATGGCCGATCCTCAACGAATTGATTCTTCCACAATGAGTTCGGTGGTGGTGGTAGGCGGGTGGTGGTGGGGTGCGAGAGTTTTGAATCTGGGGTATTTTGGGAATTTCGGTCCAATTTTGGGTGCCCCGGGTAAATTGGTTAGTGCCCTCATTAACAGGTGCCTTCATGAAATGGTGGGGTGCCCTTAATGCGCCCTCTTCATGATTTATTATAACTATTTTAAGTTTATATAAAAATCGGCTATTTTTTATGTAATAAATATAGTAACCAAATAGACCAAAATAAGTAATTAGCTAATTAATAAATAATCAATCAAAGGGTAAAAACGATCATTAAAGTAACTAAGAATCTTTCAACGTTGATACTTATTATATTACTTATATATATATCTATCATATATATAAAAAGTACGAATTACAAATTTTTGTCAGTCAATCAAATTTAGTTTTTTGTCCCTCTCCCACACAATTTTTTCTTGTGCGTTGTCCCTCTCCCACCCAATTTTTTCTCGTGCGTCCCTTTCTTTTCTCTCACGTCTCTCTCTCACATAACAACCGATTTATACTCCTTCTTCTCTCTTCTCTCACGTCTCTCTCTCACGTCCCTTCATCCGATTCTGCTCTCCTATGTCTTGCTATGTTCATCGCTCCTATCGTATATTTCACTACTCTTTCTCCATCAACAACTACCACAACAAATGACCCATAAAGGTAAGTCAATCATCGCCCTATTTTCTTTCTCGATTCCGATTCTGATTTCGATTCAGATTCCATTATCAAATTTTAGTGGATTCCCATTAACGGGGGTGTTGAATCATTGTTATTAGTTAATGATTTTGTTGCAAGGGTTGAGGGGTTGTTAGGGGGAGAGGAATCAATCATGAGTCTTGAATTGTTTGAGAGAAGTGGGGGTCTGGTGATGTTGCAAAATGTGAACAATCTTCTAGGTAGCTAACGGTGGAGTTTGGAACATAATTCTCGAGTTTCAGAGAGGGTTGGAGGGGTTGTTAGGGGGAGAGGAATCAATCATGAGTCTTGAATTGTTTGAGAGAAGTGGGGGTCTGGTGATGTTACAAAATGTGAACAATCTTCTAGGTAGCTAATAGTGGAGTTTTGGAACATAATTCTCGAGTTGTAGAGTTCTCATACATGTGGTAAATTAGCTTCGCAATTAGATGGATTGGCCTGTGTGATGTTTTTTCTTTTTCTCGGGATGTTTGGAATTAAAAGTTTGAGAGTAAGAGTAAATATTACAATCTTTAGTAAGAACAGAGGTGCACAATTAATAGAAATCAAATCTGTTACAAAAGAGAAGGTGAAAATAAGTTCATATAAAGTAGGAGTCTGGATGTTTCGATTCTATGCCTTCTATGTGGTTTGATGAATTATCTAAAGGTGCCTTGCTTAGAAGTTTTGCCAATTTATGCACGTACCGGTTTTGAAGAAAATGCTACCGCAAAGACATTATGTCTTGGATCATCATTCGGGCTTGCCATTATATTAATGGCTATGGCTGCAAAGATCGATCTACGCTTAAGCTTTTCAGTGCAAATGGAAAATAAGCCAAATGTTGTTACTTTTATTGGTGTTCTCGATCACGCATGTAACCACACTGGAGGTTTGGTCAGATGAAGGTATGCTTTTTCGAGTCTATGCAAAAGGATTATGGCCATTCCTCCCGTTCTTGAACACTACTGGATGCATGGTCGATCTGTTGCTATATATAGAAAAGTGGGGAAGTATTTGATTGGCAATATATGTACTAGTTTATATGCGTGCTACGCAAGTTCGAATCCGCTCACTGCGCTCGCAGGAATTTAATCAACAACTTATTTTTATTATTATTTGAAAATATACATGACTTTACAAGAGAAAAAAAACAGTATTGATTAAAAACGTTAAAAAAAATAAAATTTCACGTGTCAATAGCAAAATTGATATTAGTGCTTCTCTTATTGTGTAGAATATAAATAAATATAGTCAATGATTTATTATAACTATTTTAAGTTTATATAAAAATCGGCTATTTTTTATGTAATAAATATAGGTAACCAAATAGACCAAAAAAGAAGTAATTAGCTAATTAATAAATAATCAATCAAAGGGTAAAAACGATCATTAAAGTAACGGAAGAATCTTTCAACGTTGATATTTATTATATATATATATATATATATATATATATATATATAAATGTACAAATCATTTAATGTAGAACACATATCGAGGGTTATATATTTGGGCCCATTGTAAAATTTCCCTATATGTATATATATTGATGGGGTCGCCACACTCTATTAGGTACTTGGACAAGTCAGGGGTGAAGCCCGTCCAACACGGGCACGCAACTGCAGCATCTACTCATCGCGTTTAACTCGGCGTCTAAGACCCGTTGCCTTACAAATTAAACTCGCAGTACGACCACGCGATACCTTTCTCTGAGACATTTCGTCAAACACATAGAGTGCAGTTGAGGCGAAACCTTCAAAACCGAGAACTGAAGACCGATCGAGAGCTATTTAACGTCGGTGATGAGATCACGCTGTAGAGAATCGAATTGACGAAATGGGTAATCAATCAGAAGGTCGAAGCGGGAGAGATCTTCTCTGCAGCGCTGCTTCTGGCGCCGCTTCAGGTCTGACTGTTCGTTTGTTTGTTCTGGGTTGTTGTTTTAAGGGGTTTTTGTGTTTGATTTGAAGAGTGGGTGTTTAGGGGTTTGTGGGGTTTTTGATGGTGCAGGTGCTATTGCGGCCACATTTGTTTGTCCGTTGGATGTGATCAAGACTAGGCTTCAGGTTCATGGGTTGCCGCAGCTGCCCAATTCGAGTAAAAAAGGTAGTTTTTTTCTACGGTCTTTGCACGTTGATTTGTTTGATTAGCTGTTGAGAATGTATGATTTTGTGGTATCTAATGAGAATGTTTGGAGCGGAATTGATTAGTTGAAGGAATTGGGGAATGTGACTTTTGTAGGCGCAAACGAGTTCGATTTCGTCGGAGTGGTTGATGCAGTTATATTGGCATGATTACGAGCAAATGACAGTTCTAGGAAATTAGTTATCTTGAGTTAGTCGCAGTTGTTGGTTGAGTTTTGGGGTTAGCAACAACAACAACAACAACAACAACATAGACTCAGTCCCAAATTAAGTGAGGTCGGCTACATGGATGAAACTCTTCAATTGTGCTCGATTTAGTGCAATTGATGGTGAGCTTTCCAAACCATTCAAATCCCTCATAAATAATGCATCCCATGTTAACTTTGGTCTGCCTTACCTCGTCGAGTTTCTTCAGTTTCTATTGAGTCAAGTTTTCTAGTGGGGGCATTTATAGGTCATCTTTCCAGGTGACCAAACCACAACAACCACCATTTCCTAATCTTTGTGTCAATTGGTGCTACTTCTACTTGTCTTTGAATTTGCTATATTTCTTATTCCGAGTTTTGGGATTAGCGACGACGTTAAATTGTTTGGCTTATGTCTCTGTGATTTTGAGTCGTTTTCATAATGCTGGTCTTGTGCGATTTATACAATGACTATGATTTGGATGATTGATCTGCATCTTTGTTGGTTAAATCTTGAAATACATTCACCATGAATTGCCCATTGATATATAAGGCAATATGAATATGTACACATTTAAAATCTCATCCAAAAGTTCATATAATTACCTATCGTGCTGAGAATGGAGCAGATCAGATGAATTATTGCACGTGTAAAATATATTACCTTCCATGGAGTAGTTGGTTTAGTTGACAAATGATTGGAAACTTCATAGCATGCATGTCTAATTGATTGTACTTCTTGAATTTCTTATTTTCTTCCACCTCAACTGCAGAAGTGGATTCCTCAAGTTGGGGTAAAATATTGGAGAAAGTGCTTATTAATTTATTCAATTTCCATAGCAAGAGCAAAATATTTTTTATGATCAGGTGAGTGTCATCAATTCTTTGATGGATTATGGATAAAGGCATTCCATTTGCACATATAAACCAGGGAGCGTGATGTCGAGTTGCATAATATAAACAGTAACTTTTGGTTAGTTGAGTGAGAACTTGTTACTTATTACTCAAATAATTGTACTTTAATCTGTTGGTTCGATGATCTGTTACTTGTCTGTTAACCTCTTGTTGGTCTGATTAATTGACCAGTCACAATTAACTGGCTGATGCATACTTTTGGCAGAGGCTGTAGCTAGAAAATCAAATAGCCATTATCTGGCAGGCTGTAATTAGTGTACTTTTTCTAATAGTTGCTTTTACTAGTTGATCAACTAGCCAATACATGGACTGCATGAAGTATGCTGTTTCTATTTTAAAATATGAGCTTTAAGCCTTCAAACGGGTGATACATATGTATGATACTTTTTTATAGCTATAGTTATTGCATAGACTGTGATAGGACTCTATATCAGGAAGTTACAAGGGAAGTTGAGTGGATAGTTTTGAATTTGTAGTATAAATAAATGTAGTGAGGTAGAGAAAGATATCTTGTTATTTTGATCGTAATTGGGACTTAGGTCTAGTGAGATAAATGTGTGACTTGCATCTCTCTCTGGTGAGGTCTTGAGAGTTCTTCTCTCTCGTTTCTGGTCCGGGAGTCCATCTTTTTGTATCTCTCTTTTCTTTCATCAATAAAGCTATCAATGGGATTTCCTTTTCCTCTAAATCACCCTTGTTAGTGTGAATCTTATCATTGGTATCAGAGTACACCTTCAAAGGTGGAAGCTCGACTAGATCACATTCAAGAAGAGCTTAGATCTTAAGTGAAGACTGATCTCAAAGACTTGGCTCAAAGGATTGACAAAATCTTCCTTCATCATCTTGGGAACATGTCAATCAACACCGGAGAAAAGCAAATCAAAGTGTCAAGCAACATGAAAGTCCCAGTTTTGGCAGATCTAGAAGTGTATGAAGTGTTGTCAGTTGTTGGTGAACCAGATCTGCAGCAACAATTACCTCTACTACAAATTCCAACCTCATTAATGAACAATGTTTTATCGTTGTACGATGTGGTGAAACCAAATCTACCACCTACTTCCACACAAATCCCGACCATCAAACAAGTTCGACCACATTTGGCTGAATCGGTATTTGAGAAAGTCTCTGTGATATCAGATCTAACTTTCTCACTACTTATTTAGCATATCTGCACATTTGTGTGTCTTCGAAGAGATTGGATGAGTCCATAGCAGTGAGTGCTCCACGATGGCCTCCACCCTTTTTCTCGGATGCTACAATTCTTCGTCGATACGGTAGATTTTCGCTCTTCTTCATTGTTCTGTTGCATCCTATTTGTTGCAGTACATTTGAGGAAGAAAATCCATGGTGATGGACACAATTTGCACTCTCCTTCGTTAGTTTGTCGTACCCTCTCTGCTGCAGTATGTTTGGGGATGACGACCTATTTTGCTCAACACGCTAGTCGAGGATATCAGATGATGCAAGGGTCAACAACGCATCAAAGCGGGTATGACTACTATGGTGTTTACGCACATATCATAGAACTTCATATGCTTCCTTTTGAGCCACTGGGGTCTCCTTGACTTGCGTACTTTTTAAGTTTGCTAGTCCACTTTTGGTTTACGCCCTTTGATGATACGATTTTGCCTTCGTCTCGTGGGAATTTTGTTGCTTTGCAAAGGTTGGGGCTTGGGGTCGTTTCATTCGACTCATATACTCGGTCGATTGGTGCGATTGTTTTTACGCGGTTCAGGAAGAAGACCGGGATCTTAGGATGGGTTATTCATGGAGATTTGCAAGAGCAGTCATTGCCAATTAGTAGGGGCATGAAGATTGTTTGTTTCCTTTCGCTCCAACACTAGTGGGTCGTTTGGCTGTGTGATGCATCGATGGTATTCCACTTAATTTTGACTGTTCATCCTTCTTGTTCAATCATTAAATTAGATGCACTAGACACCCTGATTGAGGTATTTCTTACTAGACTGGCTTCGTGCCCATCCCTTGATCTCTTCCTTTTAACTGGACCAGGTGATAGTACTGGCTTGCAAGTTTCCATTTTGTGTTCTCCAATATGGTGTCTGAAGACTCTGAACTATAGAGATGATGTTATGGACTAGCGCGCAAGTTATGACATTAATATGCTTATCTTGTTGAGGTCAGAGCAATTATGGGTTTTAAGGTGTTATCTAGGCAACACCCATATCATACAATTGCATTTCAGTTGATTGAAGTATTGTTGTTGACGAGTAGGTCGACTGTTGTTAGGATTATTTTGGTCGTACCTTTAAACATTTTGGTTGAGGAACCGTCCTATAGGGCTTGGTTGAGTATTGGGTTGACTACTGAGTTGGATCATTATTTGGTTACGAGTTCTTTACAAATCATGGCATTATCATTCTCTCTTGTGTTCACTCAGTTTCATGTCATTACTTGGGCTCATGATCATGCCACTGATGTTCAATTTGCCGTGAGTAATTGCTTGTTTGATGTTGGGGTTTGCTATGAGAACAAGTCATATGACTAGGCTGGTTGGTCCCTTGTGCACACAACCAATGCTCATTATGGGCTACCATTTGTCTTCGTGGCTTGCTTTGAACTACTTGATACTCCAATAATTGTTTGTGCTGCAGCAGTACAATTTGTACTTGGAACAAATTGTTTGGCCATGTTGTTCTCTCTAACAATGTGATTTTTGTCTCCTATGTGAGTGGTGGAGTTCCAGCGAAAGCCTATGACAACCCATGTTTTTCTTCCTCACTTAGAAGACGAGGTGGTTTTTAAAGGGGGGAGTAGACCTGTTCATGGGTTGGGCTCAGGCCTATGAACCTTAGCCCAAGCCCAACCCACCATATATACGCGGGCCTATACATAGGCCCAAGCCCGACCCATGTGAAAAATACAATCCCAAGCCCAGCCCATCAAGCCCATATATAATTTTTTAATATTAAAATATAAAAAATAAATCATTTATTCATTTAATAAAATTTTTATGGACTTTTTCAATACCATATGTGTTTCTATGTGTATATTATATATTCATTTGTCTCGCAAAAAGGAAAAGTTGCACAAATGGTGAGCATCATTTAGCGTGAGCATTTGGTCCGAGGATCAAATTCCACCTACATTACTAACTATTTTAAAATATATTAGTATATTAACTTATATTCGGGCCGGACCCAGGCCAGGCTTAGGCTTTTTAAGGTGGCCTAAGCCCAGCCCATTCTAAAGCGGGCCTAACTGGGCTCAGGCTCGGCCTGGGTGTTTCTTGAAATGGGCTCTGCCTAAGCCTGAATATTTGTTCATGAGCTTGGGCGGGCCGGGCGGGTATCCAAGCCCATGATCAGGTCTAGGGGGGAGTAATGATAGAACTTTATATCAGGTTGTTAGGGGGACCACAACAACAATGTATGCATAACTTCAAGTTAGTTGCGAGGGAAGTGGAGTGGGTAGTTTTGAATTTGTAGAATTAATAGATGTAGTGAGGTAGAGAAAGGTATCTTGTTATTTGGATTGTAATTGAGACTTAGTTATGGTGAGAAGAGTTTTGTCTCTCTCTGGTGAGGTCTTGAGTGTTCTTCTCTCTCGTTTCTGGTCCGGGAGTTCATCTTCGTGTATCTCTCTTTTCTTTGATCAATATAGCTATCAAGGGGATTCCCCTTTTCCTCTAAATCGCCCTTGTAAGTGTGGGTCTTATCAGAGTGATCTACATTCTGCATGCAAGCTTCATGAAAAATAAAACTATATATGCATACAGCAGTGTCTTAATCTCCAACTGACATCTTGAGTCTTGACCTTGAGAGAACTTTAAGAGTATACTGAATTATACATTATATTCTTTGGCCATAAAATGGTCGTCACCTGTTGCTAGGTTATATGAAACAGTGTTGCAAACATCAATAAGTTTTTATTTTTTATTTATTTTTATTATTACATCAAAAGAAGAAAACATCAATAAGTTTTTTCATGCTTAAAACCAGGATATATGTTTGATGTGTGGGAGCTAGTTAATTGGAGAGGCGCTTTAGTACTAGTGTTCTATGTGTACTTTATGTTCGACTCCTACTTTTCTATATTTAGTTTATGTTGGAGTTGCTTGTATGTGCTTGATAGGTCTAGACAGTCATTATAGAAACAGAATAGAGTTCTCTTCTCGATGCTGTTATATTGAGTCACAATTTCTGCCTTTCATCTGGACACGGGTCTGTCTTACTTATGTATTGCTTTTGTTGAAATATTCAATTAATTTTCTTGATGAACTTTAAGAAGTTGCTTAAAAACTCGTTTGAGTCTATGCTCATTGTACTAGTAATAGTCAAGAATTTTTGTTGTTACTTGTTTTAGGAGTAAAAAGGTGAACTTTCCCAGTTTCCCTTTTTTAATTTCTTGCATCTGTGGTGCCTTTTTTTCATGGTGAAATCAGGTAGTTTGATTGTTGCAAGCATGCAAGTCATTATAGAAAAGGATGGTGTGAGGGGACTGTACCGTGGCCTTTCTCCCACGATATTGGCACTTATTCCAAATTGGGCAGTGAGTATATTTCTTTTAAGACTTGTTTTCTGAAAACTGTAACTAATATAGTATTAAGTTCGTCATTGATTTTCTTATCTAATTTTTGCTTTCTTATTTTTCTTTATCTAGGAAACCTTTGTAGCATTTGCTATAAATAGGTCCTATCCTTTAAATTGTAATATCTGGAACTAAGATCATGTTTTACATTTTCCACCCATAAGATTCATTGTGTACCCTTTTCTTTATTTTTATGCGTTCGATCAGTTAGTTTGTTGCGTGGCACAAACTGAAAGTAGAAAAAAGGCCTTCATATGATATTTTTTTGAAAAAGCATATAATAAGGTTCCTACAAATGTTCTTTGATGGGTATTTGAAAGAAAAAGGAGTGCATGATCGGTAGATAGACACTATTAAAGATATGCACGAAGGAGTCATAACAAGTATAAAAATATATGAAACTACAAAAGAATATCTCACTAGAAGAGGGCTACACAAAAAATCCGCCTTAAGCTCATATCTCTTTACATTAGTTATGGATGAACTTACAAGGAGTATTCAAGAGGTTATACCGTGGTGTATATTATTTTGTTTACAATATTGTTTTAGTGGACAAAACAAAAGATGGAGTGAATAGAAAATTACAACCTTTGAGGAATATGTTAGACTTTAAAGGTTTTAAGTTGAGCAGGACTTAGACCGAATATATGCAATATACGTTTTACAAATATTAGATATCAAGATAAGAAAGTAGTAAAATTAGGGGGAAATGGAAGTTCCTGAGGTGACTATTTAGATATTTAGGATTAATCATGCAAAAAGATGATTATATAGAGGATGGCGTTTCACATAAAGTTCAAGTTGGATGGAAGACATGAAGGATTGCAATAGGTGTAACATAATAGTAAAATTAGGGGAAATAGAAGTTCGTAAAGTGAACTATTTTATATATTTGGACCAATCATGCAAAAAGATAGTTATATTGAGGATGAAGTTCGTTACACAAAAAACTCAAGCTGGATGGAAGAAGTGGGGGAATGCAATAGGTGTAACATACTAACATGTGACCGAAGTATCTTTGTTAAGTTAATATGAAAATTTTATAGGACCACAGTTAGACAGCTAAGCTTTGTAGAATTGAATATTGAGCAGTAAAGAAATAATACATGCATAAAATGAATGTAGCAAAAATGAACAGTCTTAGGTAATTGTGTGATAACACTCTTAAAGATGGAATAAGAAATAAGGAAATTCAAAGGAAGTTGTGGCACCAATCAACGCAAAAATTAGGGAAGGGCAAGTGGTTGCAATAGTTTGGACGCATTCAAAGAAGTCCTACAAATGTTTCGGTTAGAAAATTCGTCTGGGTAAAAACTAAAGATATTTGATGGTATAAGGGTAGACTTAAGATAATTTGGGATGCATTGATTAGAAAGGATTGAAGGATTTTGGAAGTAAGTCATGAAGGCATTAAATCGAATTGATTGGAAGAGTTTGATTTATGTAGCCCACCCAACTAATTTGGATCTAAGCCTTGTTTCAATTTTGTGTTAAAGAATCTGTATTATTAATACCTTGTTTTCATGGGAATTATTAGTTGCATATACTTGTTTTTTCATCAATTTTAATAACCTATCAAGTTATGTTGTGATGAATCACCACTGAAGTCCCAAGATCACTGTCACACGAATACACCCAAAGGTAAACAAACCACAGAGAAAATAAGAACACATAGATTTACGTGGAAAACCCAAAATTGGGAAAAAACCACGAGCAAAAAACAAGGTATTCCACTATCAATAGTTTGGTACACAAAGAAAAACTCTCCTCTATTTAAACCCTAGATAGAAACCCCAAGAACAAGATTCACTCGGCACTCAACTCTTCAACGGCCTACACATTCTCTCTATGTGCTAAACCACCCATATCATCAACGCACACACAATGTAACACTCTGCTTTTCAATGTTGTATATATATATATATACTAGTTTAAGACGTGCTACGCACGATTGACCCGCTCGCTTCGCTCGCGGGAATTAATTTCTAGTTAATCAACCAAAATTGAAAAGAACCACTACAATTAATAGAAAACATGAAAAACAATAAGTAGAAGGCGACTAACACTTGAAACTAATTGAACAACATGATCTTCTAAATCTTCCTTATTTTGTAAAGTGCGGAAAAAACTTGCATATGGATTTTTCGCAAGCATACTAATTAACCTTGCCAAAATTGTCTCTTTCATCCTATCAGAGCAATGCATTCGGTTTTGCACTTCATGATCAGTATCATAAAAGTACAGTTGCAAAAAAGAAGGATGCTCCTTATCAGGAAGTAAATTATTTATAAAATGATGAATTTGGCCCTGCACTCTAAATGTATATACACCCATATTACTTTTGGCATACTCTCTCTCGCACTTTACACCAAAAGATGTAAAACCAAAATTGGTGTTATAAGTACGGATGTACATCAAAAACTCACGTGTCTCTTCAGTGTTTGAAGTGAATAGGTCGAACATTTCTTTAGGGACAACATTAGGAACGAGGTTACTTGACCGTTTGAACAACATAAACTATTAGATTCATGAAAAACCTCTTCGCACTACAATTTCGACAAGAGTTTACAGATGGTAACACATCTGCTGAACTTGCAACATGCTCAAAACCCATAGCGACATAACGTGGTTTTGCATTCCGGGGACCTATACATAAAAAAGAAATAAAGGCAACTTAATTTCTAAATTATTAATTAAAATCATTCATTTTGCTTCATAGCATTTACCCTACTCAATATTTCATAGAATATTTTGTGAAGTTTCAAATCCATATTGTGATCATTCAACTCTTTCTTTTCACTCCTTAGTTGTCTTTGGCGAGCCCGCTTCATTTCTTTTTCTTCCTCCATTGCAAATTTACGTTTCAAATTATCCACCTCCCTACGATTAGTATTTATTGCTTTTCTTACAACGTATTCACTATTGTTGATAACTCCTAAGTTTTTAACCATGGTAACTCGCTAATGCAAGGTAAAATGGTTATACTTAATGAATTTTTAGATGAGATTGTTAAACTACAATCCAATGAAACAAACATTAGAGTAGTAATTAAAAAAATAAATAATGTTAATTTAATATGCAACTAAATATAAAATTTAATTTAAATAATATGTATGAGTTTGAACAAACTATGTAATATAAAATCCAAACGTACATAATTTGAATACGTAAGAAGTAAAAATGCAATTCAAGAAGCATCATTTAGCAAAGAAAAAAATAGAAAGAAAAAAAGGATCCATAGGAACGAAATATCAAAGCAAAAGACGTGACAAAATTGACTTCACAATTGTGGACACATATACTATAAACATTGTTAAACATTACATGAAATATATTGACGACATGAACCACTCATCTAAATACTATCTTTTTTTGAAAAAAAAAATAGAACTATACATCAATATTTAGCTCCGAGGTTAATGACTTTTGGCTGTTAGTCCTCCCTATTCTTCCAATAGATTAGCACACAACTCGCAAATATCTTCTTTTGAAAAAAAATAACTATACAATAGACTTTTGATCAACTCGCAAATATGTCTTGTTAATTTTTATAGTGTTTAATTATTTGTTCTAGAAAATAAAAAAGAAACAATAGCCTAAAATTTGAAAGATGACCAACTTTACAAATTGGACTTGTTTGATGAATAAAATGGAAAGCAAGAAGGAAAGATTAGAGAGTTATGCCAAAGCATCTCTAATTAGATGAATTAATATTGAGGCAGATGGCAAAGGAAAGGTTGGGGGTTGACTCATTTTGGAGTCAAGTATGCTGTATCTAATTAAGTTGGCTTCTTATCAAAACAAAAGATTATGGAGTTATTGTTTATGAGTTAACTCAATCTAGAAGAAACTCTTTCAATTTTCTGATGTTAAGTTATAACTACCTCCACCAAATGCAAGTAGTTTAAGCCACCCATTAGAGGATTGAACTTCTTATGTGTAACTTTACCATAATTAGACCTTTAAAACTTAAATACATTAAATACATTAAAACTTAATTAGATCTTTAAAACTTCACCAAATGGAAGTAGGTCTATATAAAGAGCAAATTACAAGTTCAAGTTCATATTACCTATTAAAAAGGATTTATCACGAGTTTTTCGAAGTTGGATTACTAAGAAGAATTGCTTACGAACACATTTTCAAAATATAAATCGGGTGGAAAGATGGATGAGAACTCTAGGAATGGAAAAGCTTTAAAACTCTTGCAAATTATTGTAGTCCTACATTCCTCGAGTCCAAAATTGGCCGGGGCAAATCCCAGGATACCTCGAGAATAATCTAGAAAAAATGGAAAGAGGATGACAACTGCCTCAATAAGGGGCTCTCTCATTATACTTCAATTGATGTTACAGATTATTCTTATTTTATTATTCCTTTATTCCTTTATTCGCTTTATTGTCAAGACCTACTTTGAAGAAATTAACTGAATCAGAAAACCACAGAAAAACGTGTCAGTCATAATTGAAAAATTAAGATGGTAGACACGCATAATTGTAAAACTAATATGGTCCATCATTTCATTTTAACTATGAATTAAGATGGTATTTCTACACATATGGAAATTAACTGATCACTTGAAAACTGCAATCAAATAGTGTATGCATACGAGAGTGTCGAACATACATCATAATGTTTCATAATCGAGCAAATGCAATAGGCTTTGCTCCTCGATATCAAATTATAATATGATAAACTACAATTATTGAAAATATAATTTGGAGACACCTTGTGTTTTTAGTTCAACTTCGCCCAAGTTATAATAGGATTAGCATGTATTGTGGTTGTGACCTCTCAAAAGAATTCTGCACCATAAATTATGTATCACAAAGATTACTTCGAAGAGCTTGTTCAACAAGACATAAAAGACATAATTTAGCAGAAAAATTAAAAAATATCGACCGCAAGTTCGATATAGATAAAAAGACACAAGAATTTCATTGCTTACTATCCATCTCCTACTTGCTTTTATTGAAGGCTTTCATTTATCTCAAATGTGTACAAAAACTTTACATTCATTTGTGTAGGAATTAATGAACCAAGAGATTAGTTCGTCACCAACAACACAACAAGTTCAACAAACAAAGATTCAAATTACTTCATGTCCTTTTTTTTTCCAAGTATGCTAATATAAAAGATGCAATTTTTTAATTCCAACTTGTAAAAAGACGGACAAATCAAACATCTATGTATTTCTTATATAAAGGAAGAAGATGGATATTATTTTGGCATTTCAACAAACACCTAGTATTCAAGATCTTAAAGCCCAATTCAGTTTCGGCTTATTGTCTTCAAGAAATCGCTCACTACAACTAGTCAAACATATATGTATCCCATGAATTCTAATAACCATACAATGAAAGAGGGGTTGATCATATTAGCTTCCAAGGTATTGTTTCAAAAACCATGAATCAAATTGAACCATATAGACCAGATGAAAGAGGGCTTTTTGTGTTAAATTCAACATTGAATCAAGGGTGGATTAGACCCAAATTTCTTTGACTTTTTTTGGATGATTTTGATCAATGCTTTTCATCTTGAGTGTCGGATTTGGTGCATAAACCCTAAACTTCATCAATCTTGGTTGTCGAGATTCATGGGTGAATTTTGGTCGATCACGACCGAAACTTGTGAATGAATATTGGTTGCATCCGACTAAGACATGTTTCTCACCACTCTCTTTTTTCTTTTTTCTTTTTTGAATTATCTACGAAGGTCCCTTACATGACATGCCCCATTTGGTTTCTATTGGAGAGAGATTAGTTATATGTGTGTGTATTTATATGAGAAAAGAAAGGGTCGTAGGGTGCGTTGCATGTATTAATTTATAGGCCTATATATGTATGTGTATGTAGATATAGGAGGGATAGAGAGGGAGAATTAATGGCACTCAGTGTGAAGTCCAAGTCCTCCATTTTTGTTCCTGTTTGTAGGAATTTTCGCCATATTTGGCTGAGATCCATAATATTGGTCTTGCCCTTGCGTGACTGAGATCTAAGTTGCGTTCCTAGTCTCCTAGATTCAAACTACCAGCAAAATCATACCTTTTCGAGCAAGATGCATCCTTAAAACACCAAAACAATTTGCATCCAACCAAAACTAAGGATTAAAACTAAGAATGAAGTGAAAATCAAACGACTTTAGAACTAAGACAGAGGGACAAATGAGTGTCAAGAGATAGGTGAGGGCATGGTTGTGCATTTTGCGAAGGGGGTAGGATGAGATGGTTGAGATTCATGCATGGAGAGAATGAGAGGAAGGGGGTGCGATTATAGGGGAGGGGTGGGGTGGGTTTGATAAAAATGCCAAGTTGGGTGGGTAAGGGTATCTTTTAGAAGTTTCTATATTATTGTTGGGTGGGTTGATGTTCTTTTTAAAAGGTGATTGGTAGTCAATTTAGAATGGGTGGGAAGAGAGGGTGTATGGGTTGAAATAGCAAACATTTATATTAGTGCACATTCATGTATGTTGGGATCACAACTCACAAGCACCGTGAGCCATTCTCGTTGGCCAACCAAGTGGTAGCTGTTGCAGTGCCGTGTTTGCACCTCTACATGAACTTGAAGCTTGAGAGTTTGAGTCTGCCCTTGTGGAGTTTAATTGTTGGTTGGGTTAGTGTGGGAGTTTGTTTGTTGATTCTGGTGGTGACAAGTTTCTTATCTTATCTATTCAAGTGATATTTTGTAGAAATGTGCAAGCTTACTCATTATTCTTCCTCAAGGTAGTCACACCGAGTTGGAAGTGTTTCCAACTTTTTTCAGCTATATCATCATTTAACATTCTTATACACCATATAGGATTTTTTTTGGATTCGAACTTAATTTCGAAAGGAGAATTAAAGATGTAAAATTAGCAATTGATAGCTCTCTGAGCGATTAGTTGTTGAATTGGATCCTACACGTATTGATTCGACTCAAGGCAATAATCTCAAATCGAATTAAATCACTTGATTTGTTGTCAAATTCCACGATTCAATATGAATCTAACGGTTCTAGTCAAGTCCAAAGATTCAAGTGACGATAGACTATTTTGTGTTAAATTAGTCTAGTGTCCCTTATTTTTTTAATTATTTTATTTTATTTTGTTTTTTAAACGTAAGGCTTCTAATTCCAAAAATGACTGCATTCCCTTTTAGGAAACACTCCTTTTTCTCACACACTTGAATGTACTCCCAAATCTTAAATTCTTCTTTTTCTTTCTCTTAAGATTCTCGGTTTTCTTTGTCTTCTCGAATTCTCCTTTTTTTTTTCTATTGTTTTCTGCTTTGAACCGAGGGGATTATTTAAAAAAAAAAGTTCTTAACTTTCTAATCTTTTATTTTATCAAATTATATGTTTCAAGTATGTTGTCATGGTTCTATCAATTCTTTCAATTTTTTAGTTTTAAGGATAGTTCTTTTTTTTTTTTTTTTTTTTTTTTTTTTTTTTTCATATACACCATCCATTTTTTTTTTCTTACATTATTTATTGCCTATACAACTTGTGGGAATTTTTTTAACCTTCATTATTTCAAAAGAAGTTCTTAACCGTCAGTCTAGCGTCTTCTTAAACTAATGTCAATTTGTTTCTATCTTTACAAGATTAACTTTTCCTAGCTCAACAAACATAGCCTCAATCCCAAATTAGTTGGGGTCCCTACATGGATCAAACTCTTCCATTGTGCTCAAATTTTTTAGAACTAGTTTTATTGAAGATTTTCAAGTTTATTCACGTCTTAATTTTCATCAAATCTGAATATTAATCGATAATGTTTGAATTCTATTCATCAACAATTAAGTATATTGTATAACAGTCTTCTAGAGTCTCTTCTGTTGAAATTAATTCTTGGTTCTACTTCTTTACGTATTTGAATGTCTTACAATTGTCTAGAGTTTTTTATTTTATTTTTTTTAACGTGACGTGCTTCTGGGAGGTTTATGTTTTAGTTTGTCTTATTTTTCAAAGCTGTCTTGGCCGTTTCTTGTTTCTTTTTTTGGCTTTGCTCATCCTTAATCTAATCTCTATCAATTTTTCTTTTTCCTGTTAAAATGGATGTCAGTCAGTTTAGCATTGAAACTATGATTATTGTGTATCTTTGCTGCTAATCTTAATTCTTGTTATTGTTCTTTTTACAGGTTTATTTTACTGTTTATGAGCAACTCAAAGGCCTGCTTCGCTCCCATGGTTGGTTCTTTATCATTTTTATCTTGCCAAAATAGTCTTTTACTTTTATTTCGTTGGATGAAGTTGACTATTTTCTGTTTGAGCTTAACGAACAAAGATATATTATTTCTACTGTGAAAACCTATTATCCCTGTAAACTTATTCCAACCAATTTAATTACTTTTTCATGAGAGGTGCTCATCTCATGAAATTATTCATGAAGTGCTTTAGTATATGCTTTCGTCCATTTGTGCGCTTCTTGTTGAATCCATGTTTCATTCTCCAATTTATAATATTGTAGGGGAGGAAGGCAATCAGCTTTCAGCTGGTGCGCATATGGCTGCTGCTTCTGGTGCTGGAGTGGTAACAGCCATTGCGACCAGTCCATTTTGGGTTGTAAAAACCAGACTTCAAGTGAGTTTAATCCTTTTTCTTATCCACTAATACATATTTTATTAATTTATAATGGAAGAGTTTGATCAATATAGCCGACCCCAACTAAGTTGGGATTGAGGCTTTGTTGTTATTGTAATACTTGTTTTACTAGGGTAAGTTACAATAATGCCTTGTTGGTGGATCTGTACCTGATATCGTCTTAAGACTGTATCATTGCCACATGCCTGTTGCATTTGTTTATGATATTTCATTTTTAGAAGTTATGCCTTGAATACGAAGAAGATTTAGTGCTATGTTCGTCATGCTGTAAGGGCTTCCAAGACCAGAACTTGGCATAAGACTCCTACACCATCAGATTTTTTACGTTTTTATTAGATTATCGATCTGAAACAAAATTAGTTGATTTCAAAATTTTACATTTGATATGTTTGGCTAAGATTTCACATTAATTTTATCATTTGTTCAGGAGCAAGTTTGCATTCACCTTTTTTTTTTTTGAGAACACAAGTTTGCATTTACTAATTGTTTTATTTGGTCATAAACCACTAAATAGAGGGAGAACAATAAATATCTGAACCGCAGTAGCTTTTCTCCTCTAATAAGTTATTTCATCTTTTTGTGGTTGGACTCCTTATTCAATTATGTTCTGTCATTTTTAGACCCAGGGAATGAGACCAGAAGTGGTTCCTTACAGCGGTATTTTTTCCGCTTTTAGAAGGATTGTGCATGAGGAGGGTTACCGGGGATTGTATAGGTACGCACGCCTCTTTTTAGCATTAAAGCCTATATTTTTAGGGGCTTGCTATTTGTACACACTTAATGCCATTATACACACCAATTTTTAAATTTGACATATTTACCCTTACCCCAAATACACATATACCACCGTTACTTATGCCCTCCATTGCCGTCGTCACCTCCACTGCCGCCCTCCACCACCGTTGCCGCCCCTCACCACCTCTAGCATCCCCAGCCATCACCCTTAATCTTAAACCCTCATTTATACATTCAACCTCTCCATTCACTAACCTCACCACCTCTGCCTCGCCCCCATCTCCCGTTACCGCACCTGCCACCTGCCTTATCCATTATTCATTTCTATCATCGTGTTCGGCCATGAGTGGCCAAACATCTACACATGTTCAGTTTGAATGGCCGAACAAGGCCATCGTGTTTGGCTCTAGTGGCATAACACGGTGAACCCTCCGCATCTAAACAAGATCCGACCAGATCTAGATTTGGAGAGAGAATGAAAGAGAGAGAGAGAGAGGGGGAGGTCGGGGGAAGGGGAGAAGAGGGAGGGTGCCGATTCCATTTTAGAGGATCGAAGAGGGGGATCAAAGAGGGCGGGAGGTGGCGGACGGCAATGGGTAGGAGGCGGTGGACGGTGAATGGCGGTAGATGGTTGGTGGTGGCAGTGGGTTGAAACAAGGTGGTGTGTGAGGGAAATAAGGGTATTTTGGTCAAAAGGGAAAAAAGTGGTGTGTAAGGATATTGTGCGTGCACGTTTAGCAAGCCCCTATTTGATTTGTCTAATATTATTTTGGAATTTGAAAATCACTTGATACTGATCATTATTTGTGCTAAACCTGAATCTTGAGTGCGTCGATTGATGGAAGTAATAACATATGGGTTTCTCCTGTTGGTTGCATACATTTTCTTTATGGGACATATTTGGCTTTGTGTAAATGGCCCTCATTGTGTACAGGGCCATGACAATTGCATATTTGCACTGTCTTTTTCATGCTGAGAATGAGATTCACTGCTTGGGCATCGAAAGACATTCCTGGCAGCCCTCATCCAATGAGAGCCAAGTATTTAACAATTTTGTTCATTTTGGCGTGGCTGTTTCTGAATTTCCTTAAATCTCTTGAACAGTGGTCTTTTGCCATCGCTAGTTGGCGTAAGCCATGTTGCCATTCAGTTCCCAGTGTATGAAAAAGCCAAGTCTTATATTGCAAGTAGAGGTAATTTGATGTTCTCCAAATGCAGAAAGTCTTCAGTTGCTTCTTTTGCACTTCTGGTACAGTTGCTGATGATTAAAGTACTCAGATAATACAACTGTCGACAAGCTAAGTCCTGGGCACGTCGCTATTGCCTCCTCAATTTCCAAAATCCTTGCTTCAGTAATGACATACCCTCATGAAGTATATATTCTTTTCAACTCTTCTGAATTTTTGGCTTTACATCTTAGACTCACTTTGTCTGTCCTCTAAGAAGTCGGTGCAAGTGTCTGCTTTTCTCTTGACATTTTCAGTTCAATGATTTCAGGTCGTGCGTTCAAGGCTTCAAGAGCAAGGGCAAGCTCGAAACTGTAATCCACAATACGAGGGTGTTGTGGATTGTATCAGAAAGGTCTTTCATAAGGAAGGTTTCGCTGGTTTTTACCGCGGTTGTGCCACTAACCTTCTGAGAACTACCCCAGCTGCTGTCATAACATTTACAAGCAATGAGATGATACAAAGGTTTTTGCTGCGCATTACATCCTGATTGTAAAGCTATGCTGGAATTTCCCTGCATCGGCCGTACAATTTTCTTGCTGCTACTTCAATTCTGTTTGAGGTTTCTTCTTTCATGGCATGTTTGTGGAAGAAGGTGGAGGAAAGCAAGGGGGCTTGACTCTTGATAGAAATAATTGTGTTTTCCTTTTTTCTTTTTATTTATCTTGTCTTTTGGTTCTCTTTCAATTCTTTACACTTGCTTCTGTCATTTTTGGTAGCAAGTGACTTTGTTGTAAAAATAAATTTTGCTGACAATCTTTGTAGTCTGACATTGATCTTCTTGGACAACAAATTGTCTAACAAGAGTAGCAAATGTAATAACATTTTTCCATACAAGTTTCTTGCTACGTTCATTTTGTGATCGAAATGTCCCTACTAAGTTAAAAGGAAAATTTTATAGGACCGCAATTAGGCCAGCTATGCTCTATGAAAGTGAATGTTGGGCGGTAAAGCAACAACAATTACATAAAACGAACGTAGCAGAAATGATGCTTAGGTGGATGTGTGGTAAAACTCGTAAAGATAGAATAAGAAATATAGAAATTCAAAGACAAGTAGGAGTAACACAAATTGATACAAAGATTAGAGAAGGGCAGTTGTGGTGGTTTGGTCACTTGCAAAGACGGCCTACAAATGCCCAAACTAGAAAACTTGACTCAATTGAAACTGTAAAAATTCGATGAGGTAGGGGCAGACCAAAGTTAACATGAGATACATTAATTAGGAGGGATTTGAATGATTTGAAAAGCTCGCCATCAATTGCACTTAATCGAGCACAATGAAAAAGTTTGATCCATGTAGTCGATCCTAGTTAATTTGGGACTGAGGCTATGTTGTTGTTGTTGTTGCATGCTTTTATCTTGTGCATTAAATAGTGAAAAAGTTTGATCCGCGTAGCTGGCGCTAACTATATAATTTGGGATTGATGTTGATTTTCAGTATTATCTCTTGTAGATCAAATGACATGGTTATTAGTGTTGGATGGTAATACAATGCTAGAGTCATTCCTTTGTTTAGCTTTAAGGATTACAAGCTTTGAGGAGCAACATCTGCCTCTGATCTTTCTTTCTTTCTTTCTTTCTTTTTTTTTTTTTTTTTTTTTTTTTTTTTTTTTTTTTTTTTTTTTTTTTAAAAAAACCATGTGAATATGATGTCTTCCAAAGTATAAGCTTCTGTGTCCAAACTCTTGGAACCTTTTGAGGAATGTATATGATCATAAACCTTGTGTCTATCCATATATCACACTTCAAAGGGTTGTATCAAATGTAAGAGAATGGAACAATGAAGAGCTTCTGTGGTGTAACTTTTAATTTGCTCGTGCTTAATTCTGACGTGGCATTAAAGAAGTAGCTTTTATACCTGTTTTGTACCATTTAATATTTTAGTGATTGGTTCATCCCCAAAACTACTAAAAGAGTCCTGAATATCATAAGTGCCTGTCCACTTTTTTTTTTTTTTTTTTTTTTTTTTTTTTTTTTTTTAACAAGTACTTAATTATCCATGTAAGAAAACCATAAACCATAAGCAAACACCCAAAACCTGTACAAAACGAGCTGCAAAAAAGGAGAAAAAAACATAGAGGCATTGGTATGAGTTGGGTGGTTGAATTGAGAGTATTGATGTTAAATTCACCAAAAAAGTATAAACAACAGTGATGAAAATATAAATAGTTGATCACGAAAGGCTTAAGCTTTTGCTGTCTACAATGGTGTCAGGAGAAGTAGGAATGCCAACACTTTTATCATTCCTAAGATCTGGCGAAAGCGAGCGAGTATTGTCTAACAAACTGATATCGTCGGCAGGAACATCCATTTCTACCTGCTTTTCTATCTTGTACTCATTGCTCTCTATCTCTTTAAGAACCTCCAAAACCTCATCCATTGAAGGCCTCATCTCCTTTTCCGGTTGCAAACACCGAAATGCAAGTTCTGCGACCAACGTGATCATCTGTCTTGTGTTTGAATCCAATTCAAAACCTAGACTTGGATCGACTAACTCATGCAAAGCACCATTTTGGAACTTGTTGATCGCCATTGTTGACAGATTAATCTCGTGTTGATGCCTGCTGATATCTACAGCCGGCTTCGACGATATGAGTTCAAAAAGCACTACTCCAAAGCTATAAACATCACTTTTGTTAGTAAGCTGATAGCAGTGGTAGTACTTGGGATCGACATAGCCAGGAGTCCCCTGAGGAGCTGTAGATATATGGGTTACATCTGTAGGGAAGGGCCGCGACAATCCAAAATCTGCAACTTTTACAGAGAAATTACAGTCAAGGAGAATGTTGTTAGTTTTGACATCTCGATGTATGATATCAGAAGCATGCAAGTAAGCTAGTGCATTTGCAGTCTCTACAGAAATCCTCATTCGGATAGGCCATGTGAGCAAGCCGGCTTTGCAGCGTTCACCATGGAGATGATCAGCAACAGTCCCATTGGGAATGAATTCATAAACAAGGAGAAGTTCATGGCTCTGGTATGATGTACACCCATAAAGAGAGACCAGATTCTGGTGGCGCAAGCGCGCAAGGATCTCTATTTCATTCTTAAACTGTTCAAAACGCTTGTAGTTGTATTCATACATTCTCTTGACTGCAACTGATCGCCCATCTTGAAGTTTTCCTGACCAAATACATTTGTTTAGACACACATATTGTGATCAAATCAAGTATTGCATGGCACATTGTATTGATATTAACAAAAGTTCCATCTTACCATGATATACAGTGCCAAAGCCACCATCTCCGAGTTCTTTAGAGACATCGAAATTGCTAGTAGCTTCTTTGAGTTCAGCATACGAGAATACATGGACCCCATAATATGAAGTGCTGCAATTTTCCAAGTCCATTTTTGATGTTGAATCAGAACGAATATCTCCCCGGAAGCAAGTCGAGGCACTAGATAACCTTCTTTTGCGCATAAGGATGAAGACGAAGGCAAGGCATGTTAAGAAAGCTCCACCAATCCCCGCACCTAAGCCTAAGATAAAAAAACCAAGAGTGGGTACCATATCATCCATAAGATGATGTGTTCGTCTATAAAGTCAAATAGAGTGTGGGAACATATGCTGGACATAAAACTGATACAAAACTGTCGAGTGACGAATGACAGCACAATTTTATTTATTCAGACACTACAGACACAAAAAATTATTTGGGCAAACATGGTGCCCAAAGTCTTCAAACTCCAATGAATTAATTCTATTTTCTAAAACAAAATTGAATTCCTATTTCAGTGCAAGTGAAATCTTACCAAAAAAAATCCACTGAATTAGGATCAAAGATACATGTGTATGATTCATTTTTGGTTTTTGTTTTTTTCAACTTAAAACTGTCGGGGAAAAAAAAATCTGACTCCCATTTTTATTAGAAAATGTTTTACGAATGGACTAAGTTATAATCTAAGAATCTAAGCTTTGCAGTTAGCTTCCAAATTGTAATATGTAAATTTTTGTAACAGTAGAAGTGTAGAAGTCAATCTCATGTCTAACAAATGATATGTAAACTAAGAACAGAAAGAAACATTAACACCATCCAAATAAATTTTCAAAAAAAAAAAAGAATTAGACTAACATTATAGTAGAAAATACAATGCATAAACGAAGTGAAAGCAAACCATAAATCAATTAAAACTGCAAGAAAAAGAAGACGTGGATATGCAGTAGCCCATAAAATGATTTCTAAGCATTCTAGATAGGACAAATATTAGATAATAATTTATCATAATTTTATATGTTTTAGGATAAAAGTATTTGCGTATTATGTCTTGATGGAATTTAGGTCTTCCAAGCACGTGATGAGGTTTTCTATAACTTTTCATGGTTTCAAATATTCTCAAAACATTTCATGGTCAATTAGATTCCCCTGCATTAATAATTTAATATTGAATTCGAACTATACTGTTGGAGAAAATCAAAGAGAAGTAAAATTGAATAGAGGAGAGAAGAAAAATTGATCTATATAAAAGGAAGAAAAACAAGAACTGAAAATCTGGTTCTTTTATTTCTTGATGCTGCGATCTATATATAAACAGATTTGCACGTGTATTTTAATACACTTAAGTAACAAGAACTAAAGTTGGAGTCAAACTCTTATCCTAAAAAATAGAAACTTGTATCCTAATCTAACTTATCAACAACTAAAGGATAACTTAAAGAGCAAGAAACATAATAACGAAAAATAGATAATTGAATGTTGATGTCCCTAATACGTTGCAGCAGTTAAAAGCAATATCGTTAATACTCCTCCTTGCTTTGGTTGCTGCAAACTCCAAGCTTTTCTCTAAGAAATTCGAACTTGCTTCTTGATAGAGGTTTTGTTAATATATCAGCTAGTTAAAGATCAGACTTGCAATACTTCAATTTAACCGAACCTTCCTTCTGCACTTCTCTAAGAAAGAATAATTTGATGTTGAAGTGCTTTGTTTTCCCATGAAAAACATAATTATTAGAGATAGCGATGGCAGCTTGATTGTCAACAAACAACTCTGTGCATTCCTTTTGCTTCAAATGTAAATCTTCTAACATTTTCCTTAACCATAAAGCCTGATTTGCAGCTGATGTTGCTGCGATAAATTCAGCTTTTGCTGTTGATTGAGCCACTGTACTTTGCTTTTTAGAACTCCAAGAGAACACTCCTGAATCAAACTTGAAACAATAACCAGATGTACTTTTCATATCATCAAGTGAGCCTGCCCAATCACTGTCAGAGTAGCCATGCAACACATAATTCTGACTTGCACAAAATTTGATTCCATAATTCAATGTCCCCTTCACATATCTAAGGACTCTTTTAGCAGCTCTGAGATGTGTTTCAGTCGCACAATTTGTAAATCTAGATAATAGACTTACGGAATATAGGATATCAGGCCTTGTAGCAGTTAGATACATAAGACAACCTACTAAGCTTCTATAATAGGTTTCATCAACCTTTTCAGCTTCGTCTTCTTTGCATAGCTTCTCTTTTTGACACATGGGAGTATCAACACTCTTGCATTCATCCATTTTAAATTTCTTCAAAATCTCCTTGGCATACTTTCTTTGACAAATGAAGACTTCTCCTTTCTTTTGTTTTGTTTCCATCCCTAGAAAGTAAGACATCTCTCCAAGATTTGTCATCTCGAAAGTTTACATAATTTCTTCTTTGAACTTTCTCACAAGTTCTTCATTACTTCCTGTGATCAACAAGTCATCAACATAAAGTGAAACAACCACAAAACTGATTTCATCACCTTTGATGTAGAGAGTCGATTCATTGAGGCTTTTGTTAAAACCCAACTCCGTCAAGTGCTCATCAATTCTACTATACCAGGCTTTTGGAGCTTGTTTCAGGCCATACAAGGCCTTCTTAAGAAGGTACACATCATCTTCTTTTCCTTTTGCAACAAATCCTTCAGGTTGCTCTACATAGATCTCCTCCTCCAATAAGCCATTCAAGAAAGCTGATTTGACATCAAGTTGATAAACTTTCCAACTCTTTTGTGCGGCTATTGCAAGCAACAACCTGATTGTCTCCAATCTAGCAACAGGAGCGAAAGAATCAAAAAAATCAACACCAAAAATCTGAGCATAGCCTTTCACAACAAGCCTAGCTTTATGCTTGTTGATTGAACCATCAGGATTCAGCTTAGTTCTAAACACCCATTTTACGCCTATCACTTTTCTATCTTCAGGCCTTTTCACCAGTTGCCAAGTTTGATTTTTCTCAATCATGCTTATCTCCTCCTCCATGGCACCAACCCATCTTGAATCTTTTGCAGCTTCCCAGAAGTTTGAAGGTTCAAGTAAAGCTACATTGCATGATTGATAAATTTCGGAAAGTGATCTCATACCTCTAACTGGTACATCATCAACCAACTCATCTGGATTGAGTTGTAATTTTGAAACATGGATAGGTTCTGAAATTGGATGCTTTCTTTTCCAATCTCACTCATCATTTTCCATGAAATACACATCTCTGCTGATCATAATTTTCTTGGTGTTTGGTTGGAAAATTCTGTATGCTTTAGAAGTTAGGCTATAACCTATAAAGATCCCTTCTTCTGCCTTTTTGTTTAGTTTGTCCCTTTTAATTTGAGGAACATAAACAAAACAAAGACATCCAAATACTTTGAGATTTTTCAAAAAAGGTTTGAATCCAAACCATACTTCATATGGAGTTCTTCCAACTACTGCTTTTGTTGGCAGCCTATTTAGAAGAAAGACTGCAGTATGTGATGCTTCTGCCCAATACTCTCTCGGCAAATTCTTCTCAAACATCAAGCATCTGGCCATCTCCATTATGGTACGATTTTTCCTCTCAATAACTCCATTTTGTTGTGGAGTATATGGAGCAATGAGTTGATGTTCAATTCCAAATTTCTTCACAAAATAGATTGAACTGATTTGAGGTATATTCCTTGCCATTATCTCGATCTCAAGACTTGAATTTTGTGACCACTTTGTGTTTCAATCCATTGCTTGAATTCCCGAACACACCAAAGAACTTCGATTTGAATTTAAGAAAATAGATCCAACACATTCTTGAGTAGTCATCAATGAAAATCAAGAAATACTTACTCCCATTTAAAGATGGAGTATTATAAGGTCCGAGACATCGGTATGAATCGGCTTCAACTTCTCGGTGGCTCTCCAGGTTGCTGTTTAAAAGGAAGTCTTGTTTGCTTTCCTTGTTGACAAGCAATGCAATCTCGAATATCTAGTTCAAGATGAGGAAGTCCTTGAACCATATTCTTCTTCTCAAAAAGTCATCACAACTTTATGATTGAAGTGTCCAAGCCTTTTGTGCCACAATTACGCATTAGTTTTCATGGTCAATAGGTCGCATTTTCTTCCTCCAAAGGATCTAATGCAAAGCTTTTCCCCTTCATGTTAACTTTAAACACATCTTCACCTTTCGAATCTTTGATCAAACATTGATTGTTTTCAAAGATTATTTTGAAACCTCTCTCAAGAAGTTGGCCAACACTTAACAAGTTTTGGCTTATATTAGGTACAAATAATACATTTTTGATTAGTTTTGTACCTAAAATACTTTCAATTTCAACTATGCCTTTTCCCTTGACCGCAAGGTACTCGCCATTGCCGATTCGAACTTTGGAGGTTACAGAAGTGTCTAATTCTCGGAAGAGGTCTCGATCGAAAGTCATGTGGTTTGTGCAACCACTATCTACAAGCCACTTATCACTTGTACTACTTGTTGCAAAACAAGATGCAACAAAAAGATGCTCATCCTCTTCTTGATCTGCAACTTGTGCAGCATTCTTTTGTTGAAGGTTGACTTGAGTCACTTGTCTTTGTTGTGGATTGCTTCTACATATTTTCTGATGATGTCCCATCTTCTGACATTTCTCACATTGTTGATCCGGTCGCTTCCAACATTTAGAAGGGTGATGACCCGTTCTTCCACAGTGCTCACAAGGAGGAAAATCATATTTTGTTCCCTTATTAGTGATAGAAGAATCAAAACCTGAATTTCCTTTCTTGTTCTTCTCAACTTTCTTCCCTTTTTGTCCTTAACTGAATTTAGCTCTCGCAGCTAATGCACCTTCAACAGACCCTTCAGATCTAATGAGGTTTCTTTGTTCCTGTGCTTGCATAGCACTCAACAATTCTGCTAAACTAACGTTGGCCAAATTTCTTGTATTTTCAAGTGATGAAATAGTAGCATCAAACCTTGCCAGGGTGGTTACAAGGATTTTTTGCACAATCCTAGAGTCTGAAAATTTAGAACCAAGTAATCTCACTTTATTCGCGATTCCAAGTAATCTATCAGAATATTCCTTCACTGTCTCTGAGTCCTTCATTCTCTGAAGCTCGAATTCTCTGATTAAGTTGAGAACCTTCATTCCTTTTATGTTTTCATCTCCTTCGTACTCCTTTAGGTAGTTCCATACTTCAAAGGCCGACTTTAATGACATAATCCTTACAATGACTTCAGAAGAGAGTGCAGCAAATAAGATAGCTCTTGCCTTAGATTTTCTTGACTTTCTCTCTTTGTAATACTTGATTTGCGCCATTGTTGGATTTGCGGGTAAGGGAAGAACTTCGTAGTCTTCCTCAACGGCTTCCCAGAGATCATTCGCCTCCAGATGTGCCTCCATCCTGACTGCCCATATATGATAACCCTCACCATCGAACACCGGTGGTGCAAGCGAGGTGAAAGGCTTTTCAAGAATTGAATCTGAATCCATGGAAGTTCTTGGATGCAGAAAAAAAGTTTCTCTCAACCACAAGTCCCTTAAGAAAATAAGGGCTCTGATACCAATTTGTTGGAGAAAATCAAAGAGAAGTAAAATTGAATAGAGGAGAGAAGAAAAACTGATCTATATAAAAGGAAGAAAAACAAGAACTGAAAATCTGGTTCTTTTATTTCTTGATGCTGCGATCTATATATAAACAGATTTGCACGTGTATTTTAATACACTTAAGTAACAAGAACTAAAGTTGGAGTCAAACTCTTATCCTAAAAAATAGAAACTTGTATCCTAATCTAACTTATCAACAACTAAAGGATAACTTAAAGAGCAAGAAACATAATAACGAAAAATAGATAATTGAATGTTGATGTCCCTAATACATTGCAGCAGTTAAAAGCAATATCGTTAATATATACTAAGTTTAGGCCAATTCCATATTTGATCCTAGTAAAAATTGAGAGTTTAAGTAGGATAACGTCAGAGAATTTTGTAGTGTGTGGAATGTTAACTACAATTTAAAGACTCATGCAAACTAATGGAAGATCTCCTATAAGTGTCTGAGTGAGTACATGCATTTTAATCAGTTAGAGAGAAAATATAGAAAGCTCATTAATGTTACTCCGCAAGCAAAAATTACAGCAATAAGAAAAATATAGACCTAAAATGATATTTCAAGATAACCTGATACAATAATGATCTTTTTCGTTTCTACCAACCTTTTGTGAAAAACAAAATGAAAAGAATCTAATACTGAAAAAACACTCTTGATTAGTTTGGTAGTTCAAATGGAAAGTGACATCAATACAAATAAATTTTATAGGATCTTTTATAATATAAAGTACAAATCATTAAACATTTTAAAAACAAAATGTTTAGTCCCACGTGGAAAGTTTAGGCCCACAAAAACAATATAAAATCTTTTACACTTCTTTAAGTGTCAAAAGAAGCTTCATAGGAGCTATGTCAAGTTAGCCACGTGCGCGGTGTGGCTCATATGACCCGCGCGTGTGTATGGACAGCTAACCATGATTACGTTTTTGCCAATTTTGGGTATATGTTGAAAGTGGGTGGTCAATAGACCCACTCAACAAGAAAGTGGCAGTTAATGAACCCGTTCAAAAAGAGATAGAGGAGTTTCAACTGACCAAACAGTTGAAACTGCCCACCATCCCAACATCCCACTCTCTTCTCCAACTCCTTTGACTGAAGTTCTTATAAAAAAAGAGGCTTGGAAGGAAGAAATATGGATAAAAAATCACAGCGAAAGCTCTAGTTCAATTTTCACTTATGCAAATGCAAACTGGGTCTTCATCGTATCCATTAGGATTTTTGCGGACTCCTGCAAAGCTGAGAGCAAAAATTTCCTTTAGAAAGTGACATAGATACATTCTTTGAAATCATTGATGATTCCTTTGGTCTAATACAAATTAAGATATATTATCAGAATCAATAGTAGGTTAGGTTGGGTCCAGTTTTAATAAACGGACGTTAAGCCCTTTTCAAGTAGTGAGAACTTCGTGATATTGTACCATCCTTATTTTGGAAGAACACAACCATGAAAAGAGTGTGTTTTGATTTTCGAGGAACAAAAATAGATAAAAGTCTCATTTGGAACTAAAATATATATATATATAAGAAACGAAAGGATGAGTAATAGGAAAGTAAATACCTATTGTAAGCTTCTTTCTGATAGGCAGCTCTTCTGTGTCATAAAATAGAAAATGCAATAATTAATATAAGTGCTATAAGATGAGCGCACAAAAGTTTGAAGCTATGCCCTTTGCAAAAGTTCTTCCATGAACAGGCAAGAAAACATGCTTGAATACAATATTTCATTTGGTGCTATCTAATTAACTGCCATGGGGACATAGACATCATAAGAAGAGAAGCATCCTTAATCATTATGATTGGTAAACCAAAGAAATAAGGAAAGGAAAAACAAAAGAAAAGACAAGCAATATGGAGTGCTGTGAATGGAAATCATGTTGTTATAAATAAATTTCAAAGCAATGATAAACTTCATCTTATAATTTGGTCAGTTAAAAGTGAAGTTACATATTTCCTCAAATTAAAGTGATTAAGAATTGGGATTCATATTAAGAATTATAAGAAAATATTGAAGACCTATGCTTGGTAATCAGAAACCTTGGTTTAGGTAAATTAAAGAGAACAAACACATTGCATCAATACAGCTATTGTTGGACACTGAGAACTTATCTAGATAGATTCAATTATTTTGAATGAGCTAAGCATGTTCAAAGAAAGAAAGGTCCACATCACTAGATATATTCAATGGATATAATTTCTTTCTACTGGTGAAATCAATGGTAAACTGCAACATTGTCAAATGCTGCATGCAAGAAAACTTTCGACGTTAAAGAAAACGTAGAGATTCACTATTTTAAATCCACAATAACTCGTGAAGGAATGGGATCTATATCTGCTAGGCTGCAACAACTACTGAATAGCAACCTCTCCTAGTACCGTCGTACAATGTGCTAACCCGTCCATAATGTGCAGAGCTACAAGGGGAAAAAGAGAGTGCGTGCAAATAGGAAAATGCCAGTGACGATGAAGAACAGTAACAATGTTTGTGCAAGTGTGATAGAACGGATTTAGAAGTCTAAACTTTGTGTTGGGATTCTCTAGACAATGGTGGTGCTACCTATAACATTTATGAGCCGCCTCATTAATATGGCAACAGAAGGATTCAGCTAGCAATGAAACTTCATGTTTTTATTTTCCTATATTGTTTTGATATTCTTAGTTTTCCAAAACACAATACTTATATTTTCAATAACCATCGATGATTTTTATTGGCCTTTTATCTTACAAATCTATTAAAGTAGGATGTAAATGTCTACTATCTTTTTAAAAAATGAACAATAATATTGCTGAATGATACGGTCTTAGATTTAGGGTTTAGTATTTAGTAGTTTCTATTTTATTATTAAGAAAGTTTCTATGTTTATTATTTAGTAGGAATTATTAGTAGTTTCTAATTAGAAGTAGTTTCTAATTTAGTAGTTACTATCTTCTAGGTATTAATTAGTATAAAGTTTTCATATTTATTTTAAGTTGGTTTCTTATTCGTAGAAGTTGCTATTTATTAGTTTCTATTTTTACTGTATAAGGGAGTATATAGAATTAAGGAATCAATAAAGAAAGCAATTTTAGTGAAAAGAAACCAAAGGGGGAATTGAAGTAGGAGTCACGAACTCCGCCTATTCAATTACCTATTCTATCTCTCTCATCTCTTCTACTATTTTTTTTTTTCCCTATCAACATAGGTTGAAGCACAAATTTAATTGCGTCTAAACCCGTGACTAGATCCTGCACAAAGGTTCATAAAACTGAATTTTTGTTATCATCTTTTGGCTAATGAGCCTTACTACAGCCTTAACTTGTGGTGCTAAATATCCTTCACATGAAACCCAAGGCTGGATTATATCAGAAAAATAAAATTTTGGAATATTGTTCTTTTCTCCAAAACAGCTCAATGAGCTCATCATATCCTACTTATAGACTTTTACAACATAAATGTAAGAGATAAAAATACACGATAAGAAGCTACACAAACATAAAATGCTAAACCCATCTTTACAAAAGAAACTACTCATCTTACCAAAGTATACTTCATTTATTCTTTAAAACATAGTCTGAAGTTTTGAATTCTTAACTGTTTAATTTACTCTTCAAACGTTCATAAAATTTTCCTTTGCTCATTAAAATATTAAATGCCCAAGACTTCAACATATCTTTAGCTCTGTGAAACTAAATAACAGAACACATCACAAATCATTACTTCACTTTCACTGCTAAGAAATGGCCCCTTCTACAAAATCAATTTTGGAGTGCTAATTATAGACTCACACCTCGCTAAAAACTTGTTATTCACATAAAAATTTC
This sequence comes from Stephania cephalantha, assembly GCA_039657325.1. NCBI lineage: Eukaryota > Viridiplantae > Streptophyta > Magnoliopsida > Ranunculales > Menispermaceae > Stephania > Stephania cephalantha. The sequence continues at coordinate 5,368,894 of CM077573.1, read as the reverse complement.
ATCAAATTAGAGCCTTACTAGCTCATACTCTCCAAAAATAGAGAAACAGTGACATGAGTTGAAGTTCTCTATACCACAGATTTCTTTGAAACCTGAATACCTTTCTTTTATCAATATAACTATATGATAGAATCCTGAAGTCTTATTGCTTAATCGACAAATGAAACAACAAGAAGAACCAGAAAACCCAGAGAAGAGTCTTAAAACTCTCTCAACCCAAACTCAAAAGAGTTCTTTGAAACCTGAATACCTTTCTTTTATCAATATAACTATATGATAGAATCCTGAAGTCTTATTGCTTAATCGACAAAAGAAACAATAAGAAGAACCAGAAAACCCAGAGAAAGTCTTAAAACTCTCTCAACCCAAACTCAAAAGAGTTCTTTGAAACCTGAATACCTTTCTTTTATCAATATAACTATATGATAGAATCCTGAAGTCTTATTGCTTAATCGACAAAAGAAACAACAAGAAGAACCAGAAAACCCAGAGAAGAGTCTTAAAACTCTCTCAACCCAAACGCAAAAGAGTTCTTTGATACCTGAATACCTTTCTTTTATTAATATAACTATATGATAGAATCCTGAAGTCTTATTGCTTAATCGACAAAAGAAACAACAAGAAGAACCAGAAACCCAGAGAAGAGTCTTAAAAACTCTCCCAACTCATTCTCAAAAGAGTTCTCAAATACAATCAAGACAAGAAGATACCACTCTCTACCTTACAACTTCTATTTATACTACAAGTTCAAGACCCACAAACACTTCATTGTAACTAACTTGCACTCTGTTGACTCACACCTGTAGTGCCTTTGTATCTAATTAGAGCCTTATCACTATACTGTGAAAATTGGTCGAGAATTGGTAAGGTGGGATATATTCTAACAGTTTCAAAGAAGTAGAAATGGGAACTCATGACATATCAATTCCTTTCGTTCCTCCATATTGCTTTCACATCTCCTTCACTACTACACAAAATAGAGAGCAAAGGAAACTTAGGAAAGTGAAGCAAGAAAGGCACAACCAATCAGCAGGAAATATCGTCATTAACTAAAATTTATCTCTTGCTTGAATAAGCCTTTAATTTAGAGTCCATAGTTTTTTCATACCTGACAATAACTTGAATAGGACGGATCCACATCATTAAAAGCAATTTTCAGTATGCTAGCTGCAACACTTGTTAATCTTGGGCTTCAAGGGCCACGGACTTGCCATTGAATTTTTCTTTTCTAGAATGGGTTTTCTTTATAAAGGAAAAAAAGATAAATTTAAAGAGGGGTATATCATTTTATTGTTATGTCCATTAATGATGTACCATTGACTTGAATTTTCTAAGTTATTGCGTTGCTTTCTGATTTTGATACACTTGAAAATACTACACTTTTTTTGTATTAGATGAAAATACTACATTAGACATTTCAGAATTCAACATTTAAAAAAAAAAGAAAAAAAGAAAAAAGCTACTTTTCCAATTATCTTGGACTTCTAGGCAAGAAAATTTAACTTGCTGCATTCAGGTGTTTAAAAATCTAACAAAGGAAATGTGGGGCATTTACATGAATGCGACTTCTAACATCACCATATGCACAGGGCGTATTCACTGGAACCATAATCATATAGAGAATAAAGAATTAGAAATTTCATCAACTTAAAACAAAAAAAATTAAATTGTTGCCTTAACTCTTCAATTAAGTAAATGATCTAGAACTGAACACATAAGAAATGGATGGGGACATACCTTCGCGGCACCACTTCGCATGCGGACGATCAGGGCAGAAACACGCAAAAGTATACATGCTATAATCAAAACCACAGATCCCACCACTGTTGTTGCATACTTCACACCTACTAGCACTCCAAGTCAATTGAAATCCCTTATTCAATACCGCCGTAACAAACTTATAACCCCTATTTGCATTACCACTGACATTACCATTCCAACTGCTATCCACCGGCGCAATCACCAAACTATCACATTTTCCTGTCTGGTTCACATAACTCAAAGCCTCATCCTTGCCAAACAACACGAAAGACCGACGATTCCCCGTCGAATTATTCCCCAAACAATTGATGGAATAGGTCGAGTTCTCATTAGGGAATGGAGCAGAACAATTGGAGAAGAGAAACAAATCAACATGGGCAACACCCAACTTGAAAGGAGTCTGATTGAAAGTAAGGTTATGACTAACAATAGGTATTGTACAAGTACTACCAAAAGCTTCAAAATTGGAAACTCTAAGAGACTGATTATTGTAATCAATATCAACAATAGCATAATCATTGCTAGAAATCTTAAGCACTGGCTTACTGTTCTTGCAGGAGATGTTGAACCCTGGTAGGCCACAATAGGGCTCTTGATGCCCCTGCACCCAAAAAGGGTACCTTATGTTTACACCAGAACCACAGTTGTAGGCACTCCTGCAGTTCTCAAATTTTGGGTCATCTGATACAACTTTGTGTGGTACTAACAACAATAACAACAACAAAAAAAAGGCTAGAGAGATGAAAAAATGGGTTTTGGGATTCATTAGGGAGGGCATTTGAGAGGATTGTGTGGAGTTGGGGTTTGGGGGAAAGAACATTATGATTGTTGAATGTGAGATTTGGAGGGCAAGTTGAAGGTGGACTTTTTTGGAGGGCAAGAGAAGTGATATTTGACTAGGAAAACAGTATAGCAAAGCAAGGATCCCAAAGGCTTGAGTGGTCAATCGTTGCCCATTTTGAATGAGACATGCATAGCCATACTTTTGATATTTATACATCTACATGCGATGCACACTTGTTAACTAGGTCCTTTGGATGTACTTTGAGAGGTGTGTGCACATATAACGGTATAAGATCAACAGTTTTGTAGCTAATGAACGTATAAAAGTATGACATTTGATCATTCTTTCAAAATATGTAATAAAATACTTTACGATGTAGATTGCGACACCAATTATTTACGCAGTTGTGGTTGACGTTATCTAGCAAGGCACTTTGAAAGTTACATGTACTAGGCCAATAATCAAAGTCAATTGTGAGCTTTTCTTCTTGGCCATTATTGTGAGATGAACTCCTTTGCATTTATACCATCACCTTTGCTTCTTCTTGATTGTCAAATAATATAATTTGCTGTAATAACAAGGTTAATTATATATATTATATATAATGTATATGACTTAATTAACAAATAAATCAGTATGTATCTGAATCAATGCAGTTTGATGAATAAATCAACATTTGACAGCGAATATATATATATATATATATATATATATATATATTATATATAATTACATTACACTATATAGATATGTACAATTTAATATATGTTTTGATGATTTGAAGTTTGACCGGCTTGACAGAAAATGAGAGGGTGATCAACTGTGTGAACGAGAGATGAAAAATGGAAAGTTGCATTGTAGAGATGAAGAGTAATGGAAATTAATAACAGATTAATGGATAAACAACAATGCAAATTTATATTTTAAGCGAATATCAATTAAGTTTTTTTTTTTTTTTGTCAAAAAAGGTTTGTTTAAACGATGGACCATCATGATATCTTTGTTTTTCCAATTTCTAGATCAATTTTGGGAAGTTAGAGTTCAACATGCTCAGACAAAAAAGATTAAGAAAGAGAGGTTGTGATAGTTTGGATACATCCAAAGACGGCTTGATTTACAAATGCCCTGTTAAAAAACCCGATTTAATATAAGTTAACGAAACTCAATGACATAGAGATATATCAAAGCTAACTTGGGGCACATTAATTAAGAAAGATTTAAATGATTTGAAATAAAGCACACTATCAACTGCACTAAATGTAGGAGTGACAAAAAGTGTCCAGACTAAAGAGATAGATTAAAGCTAACTTGGGGCACATTAATTAAGAAAGATTTAAATGATTTGAAATAAAGCACACTATCAACTGCACTAAATGTAGGAGTGACAAAAAGTGTCCAGACTTGTTTGTTTGCATTTGTCTGGACCCGCTTTAAATAGGTCCGGACATAATTTTTTCAAAATAAATACGGGTCCAGATATGTTTTTTTTGTCCGTTTAAAAAAACAGGGTACCCGTTTAGCGACTAATTTAATTAATATTTTATTTATTTATAGAGGTATTTTGAAATTTTCGTAATGTTTGTATTATAATTTCACTAATGATGATGTTATTTTTATATGAAAACTTGTAAGACTTGAATTTTGAATATATAACATGTCTTTTTTGTAGTGATGGAATGCATGACAACATAAAAATCATGCATTTTTTTTAATAATTAGGTGAAACAAATTATTAATTATATAAAAAAAGGGTCCGGACAAAAAACGGGTCTTATGTATTTTATAAACATACGGGTCCGGACACAAAAAGTGTCCGTTTCAAAAACGGGTATGAGTCCGGATACTATTTTTAGTTGTTATTAGGGGGAGTTTGATCCATGTAGCCGACCCCGACTAAATTTTTGATGCAACTACTTGTGTAGTTGATTGGGATTTTAATTAAAGAAATTGGATGGAAGAGATTGAAAGAGAGAAAGAAGAAAAAGAATTGATTTAGAGAGGAGAATTAAAGAGAAGAGACAGAAAACTGAGAAAGATGAAGTAAAGGCCCGAAATATTTATTAATGAATGATGATTTGTATTACCTATTTAGACTCGTATACGTAGTTAATAAATTAGTCGTCGATTTTCAATTGAGTGTTTCTTATGATGAGTGTGCGCGGGCGTTGGTTAGATCGGTGTAACGTTGAGACTTAGGTTGATTCATAACTTAAGTTCTCATTTTTACTTAAAATCTATGTGCCTAAGTTATGGAATGAGGCTTGCTTATCTAGTATAAATTAAGGAAATAATGAAAATGCCTAAGTAGGCTAGATGAGAAAATAACTAAATTTATTGAGTACATAAGTGAATTAAAGAGATCAAATATTAAATGAAAAATAGGCTAATTGACTAATAAATTCAAAGGCCTACAATATGCTTGTAAAATATGTTAAAAAATAAGGTCACTTGATCTATGTAAATGTCTTGGTAGCATGGAAAATATATGGATGAACTAACGTTATCATTTTGCACTTTGTAGGACTCTTGGCATATGTAGAAATGAGATGAAGAGCTTTGATTTATACTTAATTATGCTAGGTTATCTTAATTAATCCATCACTAATGAATTTCAAATAAATGTATAAAATGGTAGAGGTCATTAGGGACTTAACTCAAATTCATTTCTAACAGCTCTAGAGAGGAAACTGGAAGGAATCCCACCATTAATGGAGTTGGAGAAAGCTTGAAGACAACAAAGAGTTAAAAATTCATATCTTCTCAAGGCATATTCTACATCTTCTCCTTGATACTTTCTCCTATTTGAATTCTTATCCATGCTTTTGATTCCTATTGATTTATTTCTTTTTTTTATGATCTTATTCGTGCAAGCTACTTCTTCTTCATACTCTCATTTCCTTAATCCTGCTTGCATCCCTTTAATTAATCAACAACACACACATATGTATATTGATCAACTAAATTAATCCATGGCTTCCTTGAGTGTTTAAGGTTGATCCAAATTAATGGCTACAACTCATTTTTGGGTTGGCCTAAATGTATTGGAATCTTGATATGAATATGGCTAAGAATAATGAAAATAATAATTATAATAATAATGTGCATTAACAAAACAAATGGTGCATAGATGGAGGGCATATTCATTAGCTAAGATTAAATTGTTTGAGAATTAAAAATTTGGATACAAGATTGAGTTAGCTAATAGCTTAGGTATTAATTAGAAATACTTAAGTAGCTAAATCAAATAAATGAAGTTAGCAAATTCTATTTATCTAATATGCCTAAGTTGTGAAATAAAGATTATTAGGCCTAAAGACAAATGAATTAATTTACTTGTATAATTTAATGAATTTTAATAAGTTAATAGAATAATTACACTTGAATCATTTAAATAAATTAGAGGGCTTGAATTTAATTGAAATAAGAAATCTAAGAGGATTAGTAAGACAAACGGATTCTAATACGATATAAACTTATCAAAATGATTATCGGGGACTTAGCATACTAGCTCGAGTGACGGGATTGGTTTAGGGAGCATGTTGGAGCCGCGAGAGTGCGTGGATTAGCATGATCCGAGGTAAGTAAAACCAGATAGGGATATTTAGTAATTCATTATCTACTATGCTTCTTGATATTCAACATGTTTATTCCTTGGATTTCCATTCCTTATTTTGAGTTTCTAAGACCTAAGTGTGTCAGGAAGGTACTCCGGGTTTGGTGCTAGATGGACAAATGTGACCTTACACCTGGTACCAGATTGTAGGTTGTAGACGTAGGCGAGGTATCCGGGGCGCCGTTAATGCCTTACGCTACACCGAACTAAATTGTCGACTTGTAGAGTTACAATTCTAGGAAGTCGAGTAGTGGCACCCACTCTCGATGGATTTGGACCACTTAGTTGTCTTCCCTTGTTTCCTAGATACTCTTTATCGCTGCTATTACTTTGCAGTACATTTATCATGCACTTTCATTTACTTATTTGTTTTTTAAATTCCCGCATGATATCTAGACTGCTTTATTTATTCATGAAATATTATCTACATCCTACTAGCTTTTACTTACTGGACTCGTCATTCTCGTGTTCATGACCTAAGTGCAGATCCACAGACGAGCAAGGGCAATGTGTCGGTGATTGGTGAATTTCTCTGAGGACTCTCAGAGTGGCTCATTCTCTTATTCACTTGTAGGTTTCTGGCATTTTTAGTCTTTTGTATTATATATATTGTTTTGATAATACTCAGGGTATTTGAAGTTAATAGATCTAGACTCATGCATTATCACACTTACTACTTTATCACCAGATATGCATGGCTATCTATATATTTGCAGGGTTCCACGCTTTAGATTGTCCCGACTCTATTTTCTTCAGTTATTATAATTACTTTAAGTTTACTTTCGCTGTAATTACTTTAAAACTTACGTAACTTAATAACTCAACTCTAAAACATGAAATTTATAAAAATAATGGAATTGGAGGCTTACTAGGCCTGCGTTCTTGAGAGGGCTGACTCGGGGGGTCTATGTTGTTTAGGCTGGGTGAGGCACAGTTTGTGGGAACTGGGGTCGTCATAGTTGGTATCAGAGCCTAAGGTTTTAACACATAGCTCTTGACGGTTCCACAACAAAGATAAGACACACACCAAAAAATAAAGTTAGGACACAAATATAATTTAGAGTGGAACCCTATGATCCTGACTTAGATTCTTAATTGGGAAGTGAGGAGAAATTGGGAAATTAAAAATATGAATTATATGTGTTATTTGACGTACTGTATGATACTATTATCGATAGTTATGTATTGATCAAGAACTCGCTATCTTTTGCAGATCGCGATGGCCGATCAAGGTGGCAATTCTGATGTACAAGAGAGGCTAGACGAGATATCCCAGCTAGTCTCATCACATAGTCACCAACTTGAGGAGATCCTCTAGCTACTGAGGGCACATACCGTACCGTCTCAGTTTACATTAGCAGCGCGTGTTGCTATTGAAGGGAGTGCGCCTACTGTATAGGACATTCCAGCGGCTCCATCGTATCGACAGGACCCGTGATTGTTGAGATAGTGCCGATACAGACACATATAGTGCCTCCTACACCTACTCTGATAGTGAATGCACCGACTACGCCTATAAAGGAGCACTCAGGCGACAGCTGAGACGAGACAGTCGCGAGAGTTCCAGAGGCATAGACCGACTGAGTTCTACGGGGGCACGGACCTCAAGGCGGCAGAGAGATTTGTGAAGAGCCATGAGAAGATCCATAGCATATTGGCCAACTTAGAGCACATGATAGCTACCATATCATCGGGATTATTATTCGGAGAGGCAGATGCTTGGTGGCGCAGTATGGTAGCTACCCAAGGTAAGCCCAAGGATAGGGCAAAGTTCAAGAGGTCTTTAATGAGAAATACTTCCCGCCTTCGGTCATGAAATTGAAGAGGGTCGAGTTTTTGAACATCCGATAGTACACTAGGGAGTCGGTGATGCAGTACATGGGTCGATTCTAGCAGTTACTGAAATATGTCGGTGGTGTGGCGAACACCGTTACAGACCAGACACACTTCTTTATTGAGGGTATACTTCAAGAGATTGGAGGCACAATAGTCATCACCGAGCCAGAGACTTTACAATGGGCCTACGAGTAGAGTTTGGCTAAAAAGACATTTCTTAATACGCATCATGAGGAGAACTAAATTGTTCAGGAAAAGACACAATTAGAGCACCGATCAGGGTCGAATAGGAAGAGGAAGAAACACCACCATTAAGGTTTTAAGGACAGTAGGGATCGGAGTGTTGGTTTAGTAGCACCACGACCCACTCAGACAACGTTTGTTCCACCCACTCCAGCATCGAGGTATGCTAGTCGACCATCTTAGGCAACTTGGTCAGCACCACAGTCTCAGCAGCAGTGTATCAAGAGTGGTGATAGAGGTAGAGTTAGTGTGCCAGTACATACACAAAGATATGAATAGGGGCAGGGACAGAGGATCGCGGCAGGGAGAGGGCTACGCAGAACATGTTTCAAGTACAAGCAGACATGCCATTTTAGGGACAAGTGTCTGCAACTTGGTAGAGCACCATCACAGCCTAGAAAAAGCTCATGCCATGATAAAGCCACATCTAGAGGTATCGCACTATCGTATAGAGGGTATGACATTTATTTATTCTCGCATCATGCATGCGATAAAAGTCAAAGAAAGTAAAACCTAAAACCTTATGATTAATCACGTAAAGCATTTAATTGCGATCGTCAATGCTCCGCGATTACATTTGGTTGTATGAAGTAACTTAATTAAGTTCACAGTTCATGATTGAGTAGTTTTAATTAGTAGAGGTGACTGTGGTCGGCTATAGTTGATGGACCTAATATCATGCTATTCGAAAGTAACTTGACTAAGTCAATAACTTAATAAGGAAATCAAGATGTGGCCGAGACCCACAGTTTGATGGATTTGAAAGTCAAACTATAACAAAGACCTAAAGTTTGATGGATTAAGTAATCAAACCATTAGAAGTGACTCTACATGAGTTCGTGGTGTATAATAAATGACCAATCATCTAAAGTGACTTTGTTAAGTCCTAAGTTTCACGGGACCGGTTAACAAGCACTTCCCTCTTCTCCATTTAATCTTTAATAAGTAATTCACCCGAGTTTAAATTAATTTTGAGGGTGAAATTCTTATTAGCTGAGAAGGCTATAACGGCCCGAAATATTTTATTAATGAATGATGATATGTATTATCTATTTAGACTCATAAGCACAATCAATTATTTAGTCATAGATTTTCGAGTGAGCGTTCCTTACGATGAATGTGCACATGCATTGGTTAGATGTAACGTTGAGACTTAGGTTGATTCATAACTTAATTTCTCATTTTTATTTAAAATCTATTTGCCTAAGTCATGGAATGTGGCTTTCTTATCTAGCCTAATTAAGGAAATAATGAAAATGTCTAAGTAGGCTAGATGAGAAAATAATCAAATTTATTAAGTACATAAGTGAATTAAAGAGATCAAATATTAAATTAAAACTAGCCTAATTGACTAGTAAATTCAAAGGCTTATGGTATACTTGGTAAATATGTTGAAAAATAAGGTCACTTAATCTATGTAAATGTCTTGGTTGAATGGAAAATACATGGATGAACTAAGGGCAAAATTATCATTTTACACTTTGTAGGACACTTGGCATATGTAGAAATGAGATGAAGAGCTTTGATTTAGACTTAATTAAGCTAGATTAGCTTAATTAATCCATCACTAATGAATTTCAAATAAATCTATAAAGGGGTAGAGGTCATTAGAGACTTAACTCAAATTCATTTCTAAGAGCTCTAGAGAGGAAATTCGAAGGAATCCCACTATTAATGGAGTTGGAGAAAGCTCGAAGACAACAAGAATTTAAAAATTCATATGGCCTCAAGGCATGTTATACATCTTCTCCTTTATACCTCATCCTATTTGAATTCTTATCCATGCTTTTGATTCCGATTGATTTGTGTCTTTTTCTTATGAACTTATTCATGCAAGCTACTTCTTCATATTCTCATTTCCCCAATCTTGCTTGCATCCCTTTAATTAATCAACAACACACACATATGTATATTGGTCAACTAAATTAATGCATGGCTTCCTTTAGTGTTTAAGGTTGTGTAACGGCTCCAGCCCCCACAAACTAGGCCTCGTCCGGCCTAGACTTACATAGACCCCCAAGTCAGCCATCGCAAGGTCAACGCAAGCCTAGTCATCCTCCATTTCCATTATTATTAATTATTCAGTGTTTTAAAGTTGAGTTATTACATTTTGCAAGTTTTAAAATTAAAGTAGTGGAACTAAACTTAAGCAATTTAAATAACTCAGCCACTGATGAATTGGGAAAACCTATGGTGTGGAAACCTTAGAAAATATGATCTCATGCATATAAGGTGACAAAACTAGAAATATACATGTATCAAAGTGCACTCAGCCCATTTAACCAGTTTTACAAAAATATATGTAACATAAATACACCAAAAGGACCTACGCGTAGACAAAGTGGAAACTGACTCTGATGAAAGCTTTGAGGAAGTCACCAAGTATCGGTTCCTTTCCCTTTCTAGATGATGGACCTGCAATTGTCACCACACATGAGACAATTCCAGTTAGTAAATCCAGAGGAGTCTCAACATTAATTCTAAAATCCAATAAAAGGTTAACCGATAGATCATGCAGGTAATCACATAGAAATGAAATAGAAATCGCATAATAGATAAGCTAATAAAGAATTCAAAGAGAATTAAGCGACAATATCACACAGATATGGGTATCCAAGTGGTCCAAGTCCATCTGATTGTAACACACATTACATGACCTAACTTCCAAGGCAGGTTGTAGATTTAATTAAGTCTCCAACAGTTTAGATTGGTTCCATCAACTGTAGTAGACACACAGTCACCTCTACTAGCTTGACCCTCCAATCTAAATTGCGAACTTAGCACAATCTGCAATCCGTGTAATCATGGTGGTACATATGATCACACAGAACGTGTACCGCACCCATGACTACCATTCGACCACTTAGATCCAAGTCCGCTCAATACTAGAGTAAATCACGAAGATAAACAATATGGACCACTCAGGTATATCATAGCCAATAAAAAGGAATTTAGATTCGCAAATGATGCGTGTTTCAAAAGTAAGTCATGAAGATCAACAATGAATCGCATAGAAAAGTCATAAATAATGAATTCACAAGGAAATCATATCGCCAAGATATGGAATAGGAATCACAAAGAGAGCATCAACATCGGCGATAACATGACAAGAAAGTTTACATAGAATAAATTACCAAGTATGATGACAAGAAAATTGATGAGAATTAATATTGAGGCCCTTGCTGGTTTACTTACCTCTAACCCCGCAAAATTCAAACTTTTGTAGCTCCCAAATGGCTCCAACCGATCCCCGACACCCCACACTATGTGACAAGGATCTTGGTATCTACTTGGATAAGTTCTATGTACATTAGAGTCAGTTTAACTTGGTTTAGATCTATTAATATAATCTTAGCCTTATATTGATTCATAACTACTATTTTTTACCAATTTTACTTCACAAAAATAACCTAAAATAATGCTAAAATGCCTAGAAAGGACTTCAGATAGGCTCGAGTCTTGATCCCGATGTTATTGAATGAATTCAATGATAAAAGCTTAGTTAAAACTCATTTGCATGGTTTAAAATAAAGTTTTCAAAATTCAGTCCATATATAGACTTGTTTGAAATAATATAATCTTTAAACCAAAACGCATCTCGAAAAGTGTGTTATTGATCACGAAATGATTCCAAAATCGACAAGCAATGAAATCACATAAAAGAGACTTGATCTAGAAAAATTTGCTAAATTCGATGAGTGGAAGGTCCCTGAACAATCCTTAAACAAAATCAGCCCAAAAAGTTATAAAAATGTTATCCCCGCGGATAAACCCCGACCTTCGGCCCATTTTGACATATTAAATGACTTTATTTTTGAAACCTAACTACTCTAAGTTGTTGTTCTCTCTCTCTAAGCTTTCCAACGGTATGCGGAGCGTCAAGATCCGAGTTAAAACGAGTGAGTTATGACCATTTTACGAAAGTCACTCAAAATAGTCCTAAGACTGCCCAGAACATGGAGTGCTCTCCACGTTTTGGTGGAACACGTTCTAGGGTCGGGTAGAACTGCTGAAGCAAAGTTCTACACTCCTTAATCACCCAAAAATCATTTTAATTTTTCCCAAATCATACCTAATCACTAAAAATCGATAAACCGTCGTTATAGACAATCAAACAACATTGATACAACAACCTATACTTCTCTTTATCGAAATAATATCAAAGTCTTACATTCATGAACCCTAAAACTCACAATTGACATCAAGACTTTGAAAACCTTTCAAAAACCATACATTCATTGAAAAATCCGAGTCCATTAGAGCTTGTTGAAAGTAAGGAATATATTCAAACATTTCAAAATCTTGTTTTGAAGAAAAACCCTAATTTACATAGACTTAAATCATGAATAAGAGAGGATGTGTTCATTACCTAGAGTTGTTATTCACTAGCTAGATGAAAATGAAGCTTTTGCACCAATATTTACTCATTTGATCATTTAATTACCAATTTTCAACCATTCTCCTTTGATTTTCTTCATCTTTCTAATGGTGGATGTTCATGAAAATGACTAAGGATTGGTATTTATACTACTTCCCATATTCAAATCATAGCCTCGCATCTTATTTCATTATGTCCATCTAGAGGCGTATCAAAGGCCTTTACTTTTCCCATAATTTCCCACTAACTCTCTTTCTCTCTCTAACCACTAACAAAATACATTTGTTCTCCTAGGATCTAGTGATATGCGAATCTCAAGGCAAGATTTATGGTTCTTGTTTTATTCATTGTGAACTTAGGCTTATTTGATTAGGCTTACTTAAATAAATCAATTGCCTAAGTAGATTGAGTAACCTATGTACAAATATTTTTGATATATTTGAAACATACTTAGGTACTTACCTCATCATTTACTACCTGGTTCTTACGCCTGTATGCAACTTGAGGAGTGACTCCACTCGCGCACTTGACTATAAAGCTATACAATTTGCACACTAGTATTTATATAGGTAATATAAGTCACCACTAACAAATAAAATATTTTTGGGCCATTATAGGTTGATCTGAATTAATGGTTTTAACTCATTTTTAGGTTGGCCTAAATGTATTGGCACCTTGATATGAATATGGCTAAGAAGAATGAAAATAATAACTATAATAATAATGTGCATTAATAAAAGAAATGGTGCATAGATGAAGGGCATATTCATTAGCCGAGATTAAATTATTTGAGAATTGAAAATTTGATTACAAGATTGAGTTAGCTAATAACTTAGGTATTAATTAGAAATACTCAAGTACCTAAGTCAAATAAATGAAGTAAGCTAATTATATTTATCTAATATGCCTAAGTTGTGAAATAAAGACAATTAAGCCTAAAGACAAATGATTTAATTTACCTGTATAAATTAATGATTTTTAATAAGTTAATGGAATAATTACACTTGAATCATTTAAATAAATTAGAGGGCTTTATTTTAATTGAAATAAAAAAGCCTAAGAGGATAAGTATAACAAATGGACTCTAACACGATATAAATTGATCATAATGATTACTGGGGACTTAGCATACTTGCTTGACTGTCGGGATTGGTTTGGGGAACGTGTTGGAGCCGCGAAAGTGCGTGTATTAGCGTGATCCAAGGTACGTAAAACCAGATAAGGGGATATTTAGTAATTCATTATCTACTATGTTTCTTGATATTCGATTTGTTTATTCCTTGGATTTCCATTCCTTATTTTGAGTGTCTAAGACCTAAGTGTGTCAGGAAGGTACTCCGAATTTGGTGTTAGATGGACAAACGTGACCTTACATCGGGTACCGACTTATAGGTCGTAGACGTGGACGAGGTATTAGGGGCACCATTAATGTCTCACGCTACACTTAACTGAATTGTTGACTTGTAGACTCGCAATTCTAGGAAGTTGAGTAGTGGCACCCGCTCTCGATGGATTTGGACTATTTAGTTGTCTTCCCTTATTTCCTAAACACTCTTTATCACTGATATTACTTTCCAGTCCATTTATCATGCACTTTCAATTACTTTTATGTCTTTTTAAATTCTTGCATGATATCTAGACTGCTTTATTTATTCATGAAATATTATCTACATCCTACTAGTTGTTACTTATTGACTCGTCATTCTCTTGTTGATGACTTGAGTGCAGATCCACAAACGTGCAAAGGCAAGGCACCAGTGATTGGTGGCTTTCTCTGAGGACTCTCTGAGTGCCTTTTCATCCTGTTCACTTGTAGGTTTCTGACACTTTTAGTCTTTTGTATTATGTATATATACTGTTTTGATGATACTTAGGGTACTTTGGGGTTGAGAGATCCAGACTCATGTATTATCGCACTTACGTACTACTTTATCACAAAACATGCACTACTATCTTTATATTTGCAGGGTTCCACACCTTAAGTTGTCCCAACTCTATTTCCTTCAGTTATTATAATTGCTTTAAGTTTACTTCCACTGTAATTACTTTAAAACTTGCATAACTTAATAACTCAACTCTAAAACATGAAATTTATAAAAATAATGGAATTGGAAGCTTACTCGGCCTGCGTTGACCATGTGGGTCTAGGCCGAGCGGGGCCCAGTTTGTAGGAATTAGGGTCGTCATAGATTGATTTGAGAGTTAAGGTTAATTAGAGAAGATAAGAGACAAAGAGAATTGTATTACTTCCTTAATTCTTTATAACACTACTTACATCTTGATAAGGTAAAATGTGTATTTTCATTATTTGTACAACCAATGCTCGGTAAGAAAATGGTATGATATAATCACGTTAGTTTAGGTAGAGCTGATGGTTTTGTACCCACAGACTAGTATGTGGGTACATAACACATCCCAGACATATTTGAATATATTTTCTAAATAGATACACGGGGCAACTAGACAAGATTCACAATGACAACCAATACACGTCCAACAAGGCAAGAATATTTGGTTGACAACTTACGATAAACATAAGGCAAGATTTCCTTTAATTAGTGAAGAAAGAAGGAAAGAAGATATTTGCCACATCGTTGATTGAAGACATACAATGAAGTTTTGTAAAGTAACCGTTGTATGACTTCATTATATATTCATGTAATCACAAGTCGAAAAATCATCTCTTATGCTTTGAACTTTCGATGGACAGTAAGATAAGGACATACAAGAGTTTGTTCTTTATTTTCTTTTAAACACACTAGGCTGATGGGACTTAGCCGATTCACCAAGGAGATCTCGGGCACTAAGGGGACTTGGGAGCGTAAAAAAGTTTGGTGAGGGATTCACTAGCAAGTAGAGAGTGCAATAGTTAGAAACTTTATGTAAAATTGTACTTGACTTCTCATAGTGAATTCTACACCTGGGAGTGGCCCCGCAGACGTACGGCGGGAGGTCCGAACTACGATAACAATTTTGTGTGTTTATTTATTTATTGCTTGCTTTGTTCTTGTTTTCATGATTGCAATGAATTGAGCAATTTCATTTGGTATCAGAACCTACACTTAGGCTCTTTGTTGTGTCAAAGAATGTGAGATCCTGACAAGATAAATGTCTCAAGTATTGCAATCAAATCATTCGGAATAAGCATCTACAACAAAACCACCATTTTTCACCGTTACAAATTATATGTACTGGAAATCAAGAATGAACGCATTCATTCTATCACTTGATGTGAATCCGTGGAAAGCAATAGAAAATGAATATTCTGACCCTCTTCTTAATGGTGCGCCAAAAAATACTGACATTTGGACAGAGGCCAAGGAGAGATTACTTCTTGCTAATGCAAAAGTGTTGAATGCAATATTCAATGTGATAAACCATGATAATCTCAAGTTAATTTCTTTATGCGAAGAAGCTAAAGTTGCTTGGAAGATCCTTCAAGATATTTTCGAAGGAAATGATGATGTCAAAAGTGAAAATGGACATCGTAACAACTATGTTGCTTTCACATGTGCGATATCAGGAAAATCCAGCTACTCCTATATTGTACCCATAGAACCTACTGTACCCACGACATATGTTGTACCCACAGACTCTTATTCAGCAGACCAGATAATTTCTTCAACTTATGATTTAGATTCAAATTCCACTAATTCTATTGACAAAAACATCATAATGTCAAAAAGAAATTACCACATTGCAGCAACAACTTGAAGCAAAGGAGGAGTTGTTAGAAGTCAAAAAGCCATTGAGCTTTTCGAATCAACTTTTAAACAGTTAAATAAAGGAAAAGCGAAACTCGATTACATCTTGAAAATGGGAAAAGACTCTTGTGATCACATGGATCTTACTTATACAAGTAAAGGGTCAATTTCAAAGAAACGTGAATCAATTCTGTTTGCTAATGAAAATGAATATCTCACTGCCGCTGAAAATGAAGCTGCTCCACCACTTTCAAGCCAACTTGCTTCTATTGTAGCATCAACGGGCACAACAGACCTCGGTGCTACAAAATATATCGAGATCTAGCACGACGTCAAAGAGCCATCATCAAGAAAAATGATGCTCCTAAAGCTAGACAAGTTCTAAAGAAGAAGTAAAAATGAGTACCCAAAAAGAGCTTGCAATGCAATGTAGCTCATATGAGTGATGTACTTGGTTTACCCCAATTTCAATGCAATGGCACAAATGTTCCATTGAGTTTGTGCTTATCTTCGTCCATACATTAAGACAACACCATATGGATTATGGTCGGCTATAATGCTAAATCTTAGTTATTTCTTTTTTTTTGCAATATTTTTGTTTTTCTTTATGACAGGGAACAAGTTGGATAGATCAACAAAAAATGGAGATGTTGAACTTCCTTAAAATGCTACTGCTTCTGTATCCACAGACAGTCAACCTGCATCTGTAGTCTATACCCACAACAATGTTTACATATCCACTGCATGTGTCCACATCAACTTCTTTTGGAGGTAATGATGAATTCATGGGAATTCAGTGTAACTAGAAGAGTTTATACGCGTCATTTCATATTGCTTTGATAATGTATCATGCTATAACTCTTTTATAGTATCAATATTTTCACTGTGCTTACCACTGGTATGGTAGTTAATTATTTTTCTCGTTTCGAGTTTTGATATTTTATGTCCCGAATAGGGAGACAATGCAAGGATGAAGGGGGAGTTCATTTAGTTAATATATGATACCTCCCATGAGTTACATTTTCTTACCCTTGTCTTTTATTTTGTTACAAAGGGGGAGAGAAAGGCTTATATTTCGGGGGAGCATAATACGCTTGAAAAATGAATGTTTGGCCCTGCTTTTATTTGTATTTAGTTCTTAACTTTTACTCTGTAGGAATTTTCTCTATTGGTAACACATGTTTTAACTTATTTATATTGTTCTTATTTGCTTTATAAATGCATGTTCCATTTATGTAGTTCTGTCATAATCCTTTTGTATTGGGTTGTGACAAATAAATGACAAAGGGGGAGATTGATAAAGCAAAATGTGTATTGTAGTTATTTGTACAACTAATGCTCGGTAAGAAAAAAATATGATATAATCTTATGAGTTTATGCAGAGCTGCTGGTATTGTACCCACAGACTTGTCTATGGGTACAGAACACGTCCTAGAAATATTTGAATATATTCTCCAAACATATACATAGGACAGCTTGACAAGATTCATAATGACAACCAATTCACGTCCAACAAGGCAAGAATATTTGATTGACAACTCACGATAAACATAAGGCAAGATTTACTTTAATCAATGAAGAAAAAGGAAAGAAGATATTTGCCACATCGTTGATTGAAGACATACAATAAAGTTTTGTAAAGTAACCGTTATATAACTTCTTTATATATTCATGTAATCACAAGTCGAAAGATCATCTCTTATGCTTTGAACTTTTGATGCACAGTGAGGTAAGGACACACAAGAGTTTGTTCTTTGTTTTCTTTTACATACACTAAGTTAATGGGACTTAGCCGATTCACCGAAGAGATCTCGGGCACTAAGGGGACTTGGGTAGTGTAGGATCCTTTATAAGGGAAGAGGGTAGCATAGAAAAGTTTGGTAATGGATTCACTAGCTAGTAGAGAGTGCAATAGGTAGAAACTTTGAGTAAAATTGTACTTGACTTCTCATAGTGAATTCTACACCTGGGCGTAGCCCCGCAGACGTATGATGAGAGGTTCGAACTGCGATAACAATTTTGTGTGTTCATTTGTTTTTTTGCTTGCTTTTGTTGTTGTTTTCATGATTGCAATGAATTGAGCCATTTCACATCTTATATAGTGAATAAACTCTAACAAGCTATACAAAAATCACTATACAATCCTTATACTACTATAACTATATTTTGCACTATACTAACCATAATACGTGTATGCATCAATTTGGATTGAGGCTTTGTTGCTGTTGTTGTTGTTGTGGAGTTCGATACACTCATGACGAGGGCAAGAAAGCAGCAAGATTAGACTATTATTCGCGCGAGAAATTTTGTGGTGGGTTCGCAAGTTCTTAAGATCATATGTCGGTAGGAATAGCACGATTCTAATAACTAGGTCTATTTTTGTTGCATTGTTTGATTTAATAATAGGCATTTAGCCTCTCTTTATCAATAAAAAGTATGGTGCACAGAGGCATATATATATATATATATATATATATATGTATCTAAATTGACACTCACTAGCTAGCTCTTGAAATAAGTGAATTATATTGAATGGTTATTGATGTGGTTTTTCTTTTTACTTAAGTGGAAGTCAAACTCGCGACCTCCCCAAACTGCCTTTTAGCAAGTGATGTCTCTACCATCTCACCAGAGATGTTTTGACGATTATTAGTGTGGTTATATATTAATATGAAAAATAGATTTCTTTTTATATATGCACATAGTCTTAGGCAAGTCACAGTGAATCGATGGAGCATATGTTAGCCTAGCTAAGGAGCCACAATGATCATATACAATGAACTTGAATTATTCTACTAAAATCCATAAGGGGTTTAGATTATTATTAAATTAATGTAATTAACAAGACTTCAATCTTTTCTCTTGTGGATAGTGTTTTTTGTCAAGGCGCAAAAAAATTGCATTGATAAATGAGAGCACTTACATTCATGATACAATGTTAATGCTCAGCCTCCACGAGAGAAAACAGAGGCGACAAACCCTCACCACATTCACCATTAGAGGCCTCTAAGGTACAATTGATGAAGAATAAAAGCTGATTACAATCCGGAGATAGACTTGACAAAAGGGAAGACGTCCTTCTTACACTGAAGACAAACAACCCCACTTGGACGACCCCAACCCCTACAAGCTGGGCCCGCCTAACACTAGACCTACATGAGTTCTCGAGTCAACCAACGTAAGGTTAGCGTAAGTATGACGACCCCAGATTCCAATGCAAACAGGGCACCGTTACGTCGCTAAACACGTCGCTAAGACGTTACGTCACTTTGTGCTTATCTATGACGGCCTATTAGCTTATCTTTTATCGAGACTTTAGTTAGTCTAACATAGAGATTTTCGAGTTAAAGTCATTTAGTTCAAAGATTTACAAGTTAGATGTTTACTACAAATTAATAAGTCAATATCAATTGATTAATTTAAGCGAAAGTCTTAAAACATACATATAATAAATTTAGAAGACTCATGCATCAACAAACAACCTACAGTGTGGAAACCTACCAAAGATATCATGCATATCATGTACGTAGCAACAAAATATACAAAAGAAGTTAATATGCATGTATCAGGTACATAAGTCCTCCCCAAAACCCATAAAACAGTAAATAAGTATATACAACCACCTACATAAAATCAGGTGGGGTCCTGCTTCCTCAGAGATAGTCACCTAGTACCTTCTTTCCCCGGTTTGACTGCAGATGTGGAATTTGCAACCATTGTCTTTGCCACATAGCAAAAACAATGTGAAAATTCCAATAAGTAAAATCCAGAGAAGTTCAGTCAATATTCAAGAGATTCAATAAAGTGACTACAATTCATGCTTGTAATTTAAAGGATAAGAAATAAGTAAATTTGCATGAAGATAAGTCCCAACTGAAGCAATGGAACATGAGTGTGGGGTAACATCACGCCGAATCGGGGGTCGAAGTCGCTAAACCTAATAGGCCCTACTGGCGAGTGACTTACACCAGGTCCACACGGTCGAATGAGAGTTATCCAGCGGTCGGTAGTTAAACTACCGTCAAATCCTTCTCTGGAAGGGGTTGATGATGGGAGTAAACTCACCACCAATCCTTTCGAACCGTACACGACATTTGTAGGAATAACCTCAATTGCGGTTGCCAACATATGCACACTACTCTAGCAAACCCCGGGATAGCGAGCACCAAGTGTGAGGATATGCCATACCTGACCCCATCGACGAGCAACACGACACTCATAAGAAGAGAGTACATCATGGATGGAAATAATAGCACAAATATCAAGTGAAAATATACATTATTATAAATGAATGCAAGTCGATATTCTAATAGTATTACAAACCTCAAACGATCACAAATAACCTTCTAAAACGTTTCACTCACGCCTCGAAGTGCGTACCCGACACCCGATTGTAGTCTCTTAAGTCCTTGGTGTCCAAATATATTATTTTAAATAATTTAGAGTCAAATTAATTGAATTTATAGTGTGTGACCAAATATAAATATTTTTAATCCAAAGATTTAGTGGTGATGCGCTTTAAGAGTTATACACCCGATGCGAAACCTCCAAAACTTTCTCAAAATTCAATATCCTACTTCTCCAATTTTTATATTTTTTTCCCATTTTTCTAAATTTTCCATGATTTTTATCTATTTTTCTTGTTTTTCTGTAATTTATTGCATTTTAAATTGTATTTTATTTATTTTTTAAAAAAATTATTAAAATATGAGGTTGGGCTCACCTGAATCTGGCTCAATTCGTTTGGGCCTGGTTCGGCCCTACCGAGCTAGGCCCGAGCCAACTCGACTCGGCCTGGTGCTTCGCAAGCACACACGCACGCGTGTTTTTAAAGTCACCCCCACCCCCAAAGACGAATTGGTCTCTAGAAGTCCAAAGACTTCCATTTTTTTATCTTAACAACTAACAACAACAAATCAACAATAACAACAACCAAACAACTAAACAACAAGAACTAAATCATCAACACCAACAATTTATTAACTAAACTTAAAATTGGTTGTATTTTTATGAAAAAACTCAAGAACACCAACCAAAACTCAAAAATTAGTTTGTTAATTAAATCAACAATGTCCTTACACAATTTGAGTTCAATAAATTCATAGAAATCCCATTTTTCATAAAAATAACCCTAATTTTTATGCATTGAAAGCAAGGAAAATCAATTAGAAATGGTTGAGATTTGTTACCTAGGGTGTAGCTTCCTAGATTTTTGCTATTCTAGGTTGAATCACCTCCATTTTGAGCTTTTAATCTCACCAAGTCCACCAAGATTCCAGTCCTTAATTCTTTTCTTGAGATAAATCTAGGGCTTTATTTTGCATGTGTTCAAGAACACACTTTTTATACAGTTGATTTTAAGTCCACTTCTAACCCTTCATCTCCTTTCACTTACTCATTTATATGCACATCAAGGGTTTGGATTTAAAAAATCCATGGACCTTTAATGTCCACTAAATTTCCTAGGGCACTCTTGATGGAGTCATCACAAGGATGATCTAGAGGTTCCAATTAAATGTATCAACTTAGGTTTTTGTTATTATTTTTATCTCACTTAGCCTAAATTTTTATAACTTTAGGAATATCAAAATAAATAACTCAGTTTGTAGATATCGCATTTATTTATCTCCATTATCGACTAAGCTATTGAATACTCGGCTCCTAGCGCCTCGCGCCAATGCACATCTCGAGACACACTTCAAGCTTTTATTTAATTTTATTTTGTTTAATTTAGTGACTTAGGCCTTATTTTAATAAATTATATAAACCTTAATTTGGAGAAAATTAGTAGTAGCTTTACTAATTCAACCTAGCTTTTATTTGCCTAACTCCTAATCGTCTCATACTCGAGTTACGCGCGAACTAAGGTATCTCACACTCTTAACGCACATACACACAACTTGATAATGGAAACTAACTAGTGCAACGTGATTTATAAATAAATAATACATCAAAATATCACACATCACACAATAAATAACAACTTTGCAGGTTGTTAATCCCTAATTGAAGTATAATCTCAATGTAATTAATTCGAGCTGTGACGACCCCAACTATTGAACAGGGCACCGCCTGGCCTAATCCCGTAATCAAGCCTTAATCCCAACCACGTAAGACTTAATTACGTATTAGTCTGCCTTTCGTCCTTATATTCCTCCAAATACATGTACTGATATATTCTTCAGTTTAAAGTTAATTAAAACTCCTTTATCATTTTCATGTGATTTCATATTAAGATGTAATTTAATGATTATGCGGAAGCTGTTATGATTCAAAATTCTTAAGTGTGGAAAACCAAGAAACTACAGCATCACATGCATGTATATATATATATATATATATATATATATGAAACTAGTCACTCAACCCAGAATGTACAGTAATGACATAAATAGTATAATACAACAAAAGTCGAATCGTACAAAATGAGTGAGGAAAGTCGTCGAACTGCTCAGAGGAAGTCGTCGATCTTCTCCTTCCCTGATTTACCGATGCTCGACGGACCTACACCCACCATCACAAACTAGACGGTGAGTATAGTAATATTTAAGTAATAACTGAAGAATTATATGCCACATTTCCAAAATAGACGAATGGTATTAAAAAGCATAAAGTAGCGAAATAAATTGCTGAAATGCAAGTAAATACCACAGTTAAAAATATGTACGGACTGACACAGGCTAAGTCGAGATGATCTACGTCCGGTCGGCGGTGAGAACTATCACCTAACCTTTCCCACTACTATATGGAGTTGTGCTCAACATATCCCACACCCAAAAGCGGAGCTGCGCTCTATGCATATACATCATCAATTGAAATCTTGCCGATCACCCTGAGTCCCATAACTCGTGTGCCGCACAAGTGTAGTGGTGAGTGCCGGAACCCCGGTAGACCCATGTCCCCATGAACCGCGCATCTCTCATGCAATGGACACTAGATAATCTCTACTTTCATTTTTAAAACTAGAAAGTTCCAATTCTCTAGGATTCCAAAACAAATTAGGCTACAACGCTCAAAGGAATAGAATACAAGACTAGTCAAATCCAAGTGATCCCAATAGCATGTTTTTCATCAATGCTTTAGCAAAAATGACATCAAGAGTACGAATCAGAGTCAATGAAACATTCCACAAGGCATCATGTCACAATATTCACTCATGAATAGATACAAGAACAACATGATGTGAGATTTCAAGTAGTAATATCTACCAATAGACCATAAAATGAGAATAGGCAATGAAATGAAATATAGAATTCTCATAGCTTTACTTACAATTCACACGCTTGTCCTAGCCTATCCGATCCCTCGACACATCGAAATGTGTGCCCAAACTCTCGAGATCTCACATTAGTTCCCTGGAGGTGTTTGACAGGTGTTAGAGTGTGTTTAAACCAATTTATAGTGTTTAGACCATTGTTGGACTTAGCTTATTTTTAGTACTGGCTGGGAAATTAGCGCGCTAATTGTGAACACTAGCGCTCTAATTGCCACAGCGCGCTACCTCGGTTGTCTAGCGCGCTAACTTTTGACATTAGCGCGCTAACTTACAAATCTAGCGCGCTAATTAATATTAGCGCACTAGGTGTTAAATCTAGCGCGCTATGTGCAGCAAAACCTTGAATTTTGCACTTCGAATTATGGGTTTGTGCGACACATAGGCCTTGTTTTTGCCTTAGGGACCCTTATACATGTTACATGAGGTCCCTAACACCTATCCCAACATACAACAACAACAACAACATCAAAGTTACATGAAATCACAAATGTATGGTGTGGAATAGTTACCTAACTTGTTCTTCTTCTTCCTCACCAGCACTTCAATGGATTCACATTTCTCTCCTTCCCAAACACTCCAACAATCTCTCTTCTTTCTCATTCCTTCCTAGCAACGATTTTGGTGAGGATAAGAAACCAAAATGTTGACTTATATGTTGCATTTGACCATGATGATATATTTGAATGCTAGCCATTAATCATTGTGTGTACACGTGTCTCGAGGCTCATCTCATGGACCACCTTGTCCCACTTGTCTCTCAAATCATTTTTGAGTGACTCAATAATTGGACACCTTGTCTCTTAATGGGTGTATACGTGTCTCGATGCACATCTAATGAACCTTGTTTTATTGTCACTAACTATAGACCCTTTAATGTTTATTTCAATGTGGCCACATTAGCCACTTATTAAACCAACCTAAATTCATATTTAACTCAAATTAATTTCGCTTACCCTAGTAAGTCGCTACCTCGGTCCCATGTCGACACGCGACTCGAGGTACGTCCCCGCTCGTCTCGATACCTATACACCCGTATAAATTGGACTTAATAGTCTATACATATACAATACACTAGGCATACATCACAAAGTAAAATATACCTCGGGCCTTGCTTCGGCCAATGAACATATCACGGTGTGGATCCCACAATACGGGTCGTTGATCCTGTTTAAGGAAGTAAACATGGTTAAAGATTTTGGATCGTTACATGAGCCGTCACAGTAAGCCTAGTCAGCCTCATTTTTCTATTATTTTAGTTAACTTGGTGTTTAAAAGTTGAGTTATTATGTTTTGCAAGTTTTACTATTAAGCAACTGAAATAAACTTAAGCAATTTATAATAACTCAATAAAATAAAAGTTGGGACGACCTTTGGAGTGAAAACTTAGTAAACATGATCTCATGCATATATGGTGACTTGTAACGACCCAAAATTTACTAATAGTAAATTAGTCCCTAATCAAGGTTACCGATCCGAGACGTGATCGAGAGCGAGTACACGGTCCGAATACTCAGTGTGAGGACCGAGAAATGTGTTAGATTTGATGTAATGGATGCTTAGTGTGATGTATATATGTAGACTTATAAAATCACTCCTACTTGTACATAAATGTCGAGGCGTGAGCGGGGACACTCCTCGAGTTGCGTGCGGTGTGGAACCGAGGTAGACAGTGATATGGTAAGTTGGTATAGGTTTTATATAGCTTTTATAGTGATTTAAATAGGGCTATAGTTGATTAGGTATTAAATATACCTAAGTTAGTAAGTTACAACAATAGCCACTTGATGTTCATCAAGATACGTGTTGACACATATGTACACCATTAGTGTTACAAGTTGGTGTCACTTAGTATGAGTAAGTGGGACATGTGTCAATTTGAATATTATTAGATGAGTCTCGAGACACGTGTGCATAATGAGATAAATGGCTATTAATCAACCATAACCATTTAATACAAATAGCTAAAGATCAATTCATTCAAACCAATCTTCTTCATTTCAAAAACTTCAGAGAGAAGAAAACTTGCTAGAGAGAAGGAGAAGCTGCTGGAGGAGGAAAAAACCAGCAACCAAGGTGGGTTTGGTAAAGAAGTTGATCAACTAGGTGTGTACATAAACTAGGTAACTTCACTACACCATAGACTTAGCTCAATTCAATGAATTTTATGAATTTGATGTTATATGTTGTTGTTTTATGATGTGGATAATGTCTTGGAACTCCGGAGGTATGTATGGAGGTTTCCAAGGCATTAGTATAGCCTGTGTGGAGAAAACTCATAATTCTGATTGCAGAATTTTTTACTGCACAAAGCGCGCTAGGTAGGAAAGCTAGCGCGCTAACTTTGATTAGCGCGCCAGAGAAAACTTGGTAGCACGCCAATGAGAACACTAGCGTGCTAATCAGGTCATATCGCAGCGCGCTAGTTACTATGACATCATAAAAATATGCAATTTTAAAAAAAAAATTCCTTAAACACTCTAACTAAGTCTAATACCCTAAGTAAAGGTCCAAACACACTCAAAAATATGTGATATGATGTCAAGAACCTAAGGAAGAGTTACAGGGATTCAAATACAAGTTTTGAGGTGTCGGGAGGCCGGAATAGCATAGGAAATTGCGTGGATTGTAAGTAATCTGATTGAGATAATTTCCTTCATTTCATGCTTTAATGCTGCTGATTGTTTATAGTTGTTTATATTGTTATGCAATTATTTGTATGCTTATTTAACTGTGTACTGTTTGGTTATATTAGTTTATGTGCAATGTTTGCTAAATTCTTGATGTTATTGTTGGTATGTTATTTCTTGTTATGTTGTGATTGTTAAATGATGTGTTTAGGGTGTACGCAACTTACGGGGTATGGGATCCAGGGATGTCGGTATATTAACTATTTAGTGTCACTTACCTACTATATGAGGTTGATGAAATGAACAAGCGGTAACCAAAAGGGTAATACCGACGTATTTTGTGTACCGACCTATTACATGAGGTCGATAAGCCGTGTTTCATAATTAATAAGGAGAATGCTTATGCATAAGCGGCGACCAATAAGGTAATACGATGTACTGTGTGTACTGACATATTGCATGAGGTCAATATGCCATATTTCACAACTAATAAGAGAAAGTACTATGAATAAGCGGCGGCCAATAGGGTAATACGATGTACTGTGTCTACTGACCTATTGCATGAGGTCAATATGCCATGTTTCACAACTTATGAGATGAATGCCTATGACTAAGCGGCGACCAATAGGGTAATAACGATGTACAGTGTGTACTGACCTATTGCATGAGATTTATATGTCGTATTTCATATCCAATAAGAAACATGTTTATTTGAATAACTAAATAAGTGACTACCCAAAGTTCATGTGATTAATTGGATATGTATGGGATAATGTGCTGATTACAGACTTTGAAATGGGTGGTTTATTTGAATAGTCTATTGATTCTCTCTTGCTTGGTAATGTAATTGTGTATCAATATTATTGTGCTGTAATGAATGTATGTATGGTAAATTGTTAGCTGTATGTGTTTGGAAATGTGGTTAAATATATCTCAGTATTACTTTATACATTACTATACTCACCGTCTTTTTTATGACGATAGGTGCAGATCCGTCGAGTAGGTGACCGAACAAGGAGAAGATCGACGACTACCTCTAAGCCAGTGGAGAGCGGCTACCTTTGTTGTGGGTTTCTAGTTTTGTCGTATGACTTATATATATGTCTTTCGGATATTTTTGGGGATGTATATTACGGGTCGTGAGATAGTAAACTGATCAGACACATGTTGTGTCACTGCCTGAATTTCTAATTCTATTTTAATCTTTTAATCAGGATTAAATGACCCGTGACGTGGGACCCGCATCGAGATATGTGTCTCGACCGAGGCGAGATGGCCGAGATAAATGTTATATTTGTTATAGTGTATACCTGGTGTATTATATATGTGTAGACTACTAATTCATTCCTACTTATGAATAGGTGTCGAGAAGTGTGTGGGAACGCACCTCGAGTTGTGTACCAGCGTGGGACCGATGTAGAAAGTGATATGGTTAGTTGGTATAAGCTTTATTTTGCTTTTATAAGTAAATTAAATGGGGGCTATGATTGATTAAATATTAATATACTTAAGTTAGTAAGTTAAAACAATAGCCACTTGATATTTCTCGAGACACGTATTGACACATCTCAACACCATTTGAGTCACATATTGGTGTTACTTGGCATGAGTTAGTGGGACATGTATTAATAGGTGTACCACTAGTTAGGTATCGAGATACGTGTGCACATTAGGATCAATTGCTATCAATCAACCATATCCATTTTATGTATATAAAGCTTTTGATCAACTCAAGCAACTAAACTCTTTCATTTCAATTACTTAAGAGAGAAGCAAAGCTTGCTGGAGAATGAGGAGCTGCTGGAAGAAGAAGAAGACCAACAAGAACAGTGGATTTGGTGAAGGAGATATCAAGTCTAGCTAGTGTTCATATAGATAGGTAACTTCTCTACACCATTAGCTTAGCTCAATTCAATGAATTCATAAATTTGATTATATGTGTTTTGTTTCATGTTGGTAATGATGTCTTGGAACTTTGGAAGTGTGTATGGAGGCGTTCAAGGCATTAGCATAACCTATGTGTGGAGAAAACTCAGAATTCTATTTGCGAAATTCTGGGTATTACTGCACATAGTGCACTAGGTAAGAAAACTAGCGCGCTAATAAGGTCATTAGCGCGCTAACCATGGTCATTAGCGCGCTAGGTGCTATGACAGCATAAAAATCTACAATTTTCAAAAATTTCATAAACACTATAAATGATTCTAATACCCTAAGTAAAGGTCCAAACACACTCAAAAACCTATAATATGATATCAGGAACCTAGGGAAGAGCTACGGGGATTCAAATACAAGATTCGAGGTGTCAGGAGGCCGAAATAGCATAGGAAATTGCGTGGATTGTAAGTTAACTGATTGAGATATTTATTTACATTTCATTCTTGTTTACATGCTCATTATCAATCATTTGGACTGATTTGCCTTTGTACTTCATATGTCATGACTTGTTGTCATTTCTCATTTCATGAGGTTGCCTTCACGGTATAGATTATTGATTAAATGATTTCATTGACTCTAATTCATGTGTTGTGTCATTATTGATTGTTAATACATATGGTCAGTGAAATATCATGCTATTAGGTAGTTGTTACATAGTGTTGTGAATCTATTCCTTTGTGCATTAGTTATGCAATTATTTTGTTGGATTCCAATACCGTGTTGTTCTTTATTTATGAAATTAGTTCTTGTATCTAGGACCATTTTATGATAAAGGTCTGGTGGACATACGGGGGTCACTAGACTTTTCAGGGTTATTAGGATCTCTCCATTATCTTGCGCAGCACACGGGGTATGGGACTCGGGGTTGTTGGCAAGCATAACTTGGGTGACTTCACAAGTTATAATACTTGGGGTTGTTGGCAAGTATACATCCCAGGTGACTAGCACTTGAGATAATTATAAAGGCGTATTGCACAGTTTACAACCTTCACAGAGATGTAGAGCACAACTCCATCCTTATATAGTGGAACAGGCATTGGGATAAGTCTCTCAGCCGACCGACCCTATATCATTATTACTTAGCCATATGTCAATTTCATGTTGTTCAGCTAAAATATCTCATTGCATGTCCTTTTTTCAGCATAGTTGCTATTATCATGCTTTTATATACTTGTTACATATTTGGGAATGTGAACAAATGTCTCTCAATTTTACTTCTACTTTCCTGTACTCACCGTTCTTTTTATGATAGTGCGTGCAAATCCATCGAGTAGCAGGCCAAGCAAGGAGAAGATCGACAACTTCTTCTGAGCCAATGAAGTGCTACTACACCATATTTTGTAGGTTTTGATTTTTTATGTATTACTTTATATGTATATCATACACTTTTGGGCTTGTAGATTATGGGTTGAGTGAGTAGTACCTTGACCAGACACATGATGTTATATATCGTTGTTTCATTATATATATGCATGTGACCTTCATTCCCTAGTTTTTCCACAATTGTTAGGCATCATGTTATAAGCTTCCGCTAATTAGTTAAGACTTCCGCTGAATAAACTTTAAAGTAATTAAAATTGTAATTAACTCTGATTTATAAAATGACATAAGATAAGTATATGTTTATATTCATTTTTAAAAAAATAATGATTGGTAAGTAATAAGGTTCTGAAAAGGCTGACTAATTCCTTGTTAGGTCTTATATGGTGAGATTAGGGCTTAATAATGAGATTAGGTCGGGCGGTGCCCTGATTTGAGAAGGGGTCGTCACATGTTGATATATAGTTATCGTCGTTTTAATATATATGCATGTGATATTCGTTTCCTGATTTCCACATTTAGGTTCTATATGAATGACTTTCGCTATCAAGACTTCCGCTGGATAATCATTAACTGTATAAAATTTTATTTAACTCTAATTTAAGTAATTGACAAGAGAAAAGAGAACATTTATTTGAATAATTAACTTGTGAGAAGAAAAGCATCAGAAAGGCTAACTAATACTTTATTAAGTTCTACGTGGCTAGGGTTAGGTCTTAATAACGAGATTAGGCCAAGCGGTACCCTAGCTAGATTAAGGGAGGGGTTGTTACATGACTAAAGCGAGAAATATAATGTATCAAGTGTGCACTCAGCCCATTAACCCATTTTACAAAACCAATATATTTAATATAATTACACAAAAAGAACTGACGCGTAGCAAAAGAGGAAGCCAACTCTGAGGGAAGCTCGAAGGAAGTCACGCAACACCAACTCCTTTCCCTTGCTAGACGATGGACCCACAATTGTCTCCATACATGAGAAAAGTCAAATGAGTAAAGCAAGTAGATTTTCGTACAAAATTCATAATTTAAATAATAATTCTAGATATCAAGTGAGAAAGTAAATGAGCAAGTAAATAGCGAAAGTGCATGATAAAAGGACTAACAAGAGATAACGATGATAAATGAGCATCTAGGAATCAAAAGGAAAGCGTCTAAGTTTCCTAAATCCATCAAAAGCGGGTGCAACTGTGACATTCGAGAATTTCATATACTTGATTAGGCGACTAATTAAGTATTTTTGAATTTTATTTGAAATTTAAGTATCTTAGGTGGGACCTACGCATTATGGACCATAGATCATAAGCTATATTTTATTTTTATATGTTGTGTGCTTAGTATGTGTATTACATGGTATTTTGTCGTGAAGTCGAGGTGTGTTGAGCTGTGTTCTCATTTTGTCACACTCGGGGTTGCAATTGCGTGTTTGAAGGACACGAGTGAAATAAATTATTAGTTGTTCAAAACTAGTAAATAAGTGTTAAGTATCATGCGGGGATTTTTTCTAGGTTTATGTACAAGTTAGCATCGGTGGCAGTGTAAAATGAGAATGAAGTTGGTACAAGACTTTGCCTTGAGTTTCATATCAATTGGTGGTGGTCGAGGTTGAGATTGAGTCCAAATTGTGCAAGTTTGGCTAAAAATGGCAAGAGAATTGGTCCGGATAATTTTGGTATGTCGCGGACAAAGTAAAATTTTTTGGGGTTTTGACATGACCAAAAATAGTGTTACGAACATTTTATGTAGGTGGACTATTTTGTCAAGAGTTTGGTTCAATTTAGTGAAAAATCGGATAAAAAACAAGTGTTGGAAGCCAAAACACGTCAAAATAGAAATTTCGAGAATTAATAAATTAAAAGAAATTAAACTATTGACAAGCAGCCAAAGGTTTATGTATAAATATATATAAGAAAATCAAATCAAAATCAAAATGTATGATTTCAACAGAGAACGAGTTTCGTTCTCTAAACCCTCTCACTCGGGTTTTCACTCTGCAAGCTCCCGACATCCAATTTTTGCCTGGTTTCTTTCCGTAAAATCGTAGAGCATAGCGAGAAGATCAATTTGAGCTAAGTTTTCGCGGTAAAAATAAGGTATTCAACCCGCAATTTGGTAAATACTCTATGTTGAGCATTTTCCTCAATTCAATTTGAACTCTCGCGATTTCTCGATTTCTTTCATGGGGTTTTGATGGAAATTGGTAGACATCATCATTAATCGATATATTGGGTTGATTTGGATCAATTTGGAATAAATCCCACCAATATGAGTTAGGGTTTTGATGAATTGTACTAATGTGATTCAGTTGATAACTATTTTGGAGATGTTTTATAGTTGATATTGATTTAAATTGATTTTTTAGGATGAATCAATTATTGGTTTTGGCCTAATTTGACTCCACGGGCTGTGAAAATATTTTGATGTTAATATCGAGTGATTTTGTGGTGTTTGTTGTCGAGTTTTGAAGATTTAATTGCGAAAATATTGATTTGGAGACATTTTTCAGTTCAAAATAAATAAAGTTTGCCTAGTTAACATGCCATATTGAAAAATTCATAACTTCTCCATCAGCGATCCGTTTTGAGTGTTCTTGGAGTCTATGAAATGTACGATATGAGTACAAGTTCCTTTTAGGTCATCATGACTAATACTGAGGTTTTGCCATAAGTTGGCTAATTGAAAGCCAGTTGAAACAGTTATATAAATTAATGTTTTTGAAAACTGTTCTCAAGCGTACATTGGTCGCAGCTTTCATTGGGTTTTGTGATTTGGTTTCACTTGAAGCTTGACCCGTAATATAATTGGGTATGTAGGGAAGTAATTGGATCCATTTTCAAGGTGATCCGACGCTCCGGAACCCCGAAAATTACGCTCAAAGTTGGTTTGGTTGTAAGTAAACCATACAGTGATCTTTACTATTAAATGAATATCTTTGTACCTGTAATTGTATCACAGTCTGCATTGCAATTTATTATTCTCGGTCATGCATACATAAAGTGAGTGAGGGGGATAAGCTTGTTTCGAAGTCTGGTTTGATTGAAACTAGGTTTTAGTCATGCCTTTACGCCGTCTAGTGAGACTAGTGGAGTCTAACGCTGACAAGTTATCTATCATTTCATGATCTCTTAATATTGTCTCTGTACTATTTTTGGAAGTCAACGTTTGATTATAGTTAGGAGACAACGACAGAGTGGATTGCATGTCATGTTAACGCATATATCTTATTGTTTATTTAGAAATGCATTTACATGTCTCCATGTATCAGACTAACAATTGCAGGAGTACAGATCTGTAAGGGTTCAAAATTTACTAATAGTTAATTAGTCATTAATCAGGGCTACTGACCCGAGACGTGGCCCGAAAGCAGGTATACGATCTGAATACTCGGCGTGAGGACCGAAAAATGTGTTAGATTAGGTGTGATGGATGCCTAGTGTGGTGTATATGTGTAGATATATTAAGGCATTTCTACCTTTATATAGTTGTCGAGACGTGAGTGGGGACATGCCTCGAGATGCGTGTCGGCGTGGGACCAAGGTAGAAAGTGATATAGTCAATTGATTTAGGCTTAAGATAGCTTAAATAGTAATTTTAATGTGGCTATGGTTAGTTTTATATTAAATGTACCTAAGTTAACCAACTGAAAACGATAGCCAAGTGATGATTCTCGAGACACGAGTTGACACATAGAAATCAATGGTGTTAAAAATTGGTGTCACTTAGAAAGAGTAAGTGGGACACATGTTAGGTTGTAAACCATTAGATAAGCCTCGATATACGTGTGTACAACAAGATCAATGGCTATTAATTGGTCTTATCAGATTCATATATAAAGCTAAGTTTAATACATGTAAATCAAATCAAACTCTCTCATTTTAATTACTTAGCTTGGAAGCAAAGTTGCTGGAGAAGGAGGAGCTGCTGGAGGAGGAAGAAGACCAGCAAAACCTTGAGTGGGTGAAGGTGTTATGAATCAAGTGAGTGTTCATCCAACTAGATAACTTCACGACACCATTAGTTTAGCTCAATTCAATGAATTCATGGATTTGATGTTATATGTTGTTGATTTATGTTGGTGATGATGTCTTGGAACTTTGGAAGTGTGTATGGAGGTGTCCAAGGCATTAGTATAGCATATGTGTGAAGAAAACTCAGAATTCTATTTGCACAATTCTGGGTTTTACTGCACATAACACTCTAAGTAGGTTAGCTAGTCCGCTAACTTTGATTAGTGCGCTAGAGAAACCTTAGTAACGCTCTAGTAAGGTTATTAGCACGCCCTAATGAGGTTATTAGTGCGCTAACTGCTATGACAGCATAAAATTTTGCATTTCTTAATTTAAACTTAAATGTTACAAATCAGTCTAATACTATAGTTAAAGGTCTAAAAACACTCAAAAATATAACATATGATATCAGAAACCTAGGGAAGAGTTTTTGAGGTTCATATACGAGTTTTGAGGTGTTGGGAGGCCGGAGTAGCTAGAAAATTGGCTTGTTTGTAAGTAAACTGATTGAGATATTTTACTTCATTTCATACCATGATGTTGTTGGTTGTTTACAGTTGTTTTATACTATTGTGCAGTGGTTTGTGGTTTACTTAACTATGTGTTGTTGGAATATATTTGTTTATATGATATGTGTGCTAAATTCTTGGTGTTATTGTTGGTATGTTGTTACTTGTTATGTTGTGATTGTTAAATTAAAATATGTGTGTGTAAGCTTGCAATATGGTTTGAGGTGTATGCGGCTCATAGGATATGGGACCTGGGGATGTCGGTATACTAACTAGTTAATATTACATATCTATTTTATGAGATTAATTAAATGAACAAACGGAGACCAAAAGATTAATATTGATGTACTGTGTGTATTGATCTATTACATGAGGTTAATAAGCCGTATTGCACAATTAATAAGAGGAAAGTCTATGACTAAACGGTGACCAAAAAGGTAAGAAGATGTACTATGTGTACATACCCATTGCATGAGGTTAATAAGCTTGTATCACAATTAATGAGGCGTATGCTTATGCATAAACAGCGACCAATAGGGTAATACGATGTACTATGCATACAAACTAATTGCATGAGGTCAATATGCTGTGTTTCACAACTAATAAGAGGAAGGCCTATTAATAAACAATGACCAATAAGGTAATACGATGTACTGTGCGTCCTGACCTATTGCGTGAGGTTGATATGATGTATTTCACAATCAATAAGGCACATGTCGATGTGAACAACTAAATAGGTGACTACCCAAAGTCTATGTGATTAATTGGGTATGTTTGGGATATTGTGCTAAGATCAAATAAGGAAATGGGTGGTTTATTTGAATAGTCTATTGATGCTATCTTGTTTTGCAATGTAATTATGTATCAATATTATCTTGCTGTAATGAGCATAGGTATGATAAATTGTTAGCTTTACGATGTTTGGAAATATGGTCAAATGTCTCTCAGTGTTACTTTTTACTTTGTTGTACTCACCGTCCTTTTTATGACGGTGGGTGCAGATCCATCGAGTAGCAGGCTAGGCAAGGAGAAGACCGACGACTACCTCTGAGCCAATAAAATGCTGCTACACTAGACTTTGTAGGTTTTGGTTTTTGTTGTATTATTTTTATATGTTTATCATATACTTTTGGGGGTTGTATATTAAGGTTTGAGTGACTAGTACCTTAACCAGACACATGATAATATATATTATCGCTTATTTCTTATGTATATATATACATGTGATCTTTGTTTCCTGGTTTCCATACTTAGGTTCTATATGAATGACTTACGCTGAATCATCTTTAACTGTATAAAATCTTAATTAACTCTGATTTATGAATTAAAATAGGATATGTTTTGTAAGTAATAATGTTTTGGAAAGGCTGACTAGTCCCTTATTAGATCCTATATGGTGAGATTAGGGCTTAATAACGAGATTAGGCCAGGCGGTGCTCTAATTTAAGGAGGGTTCGTCACAAGATCAATGTAGGAATTTACTTACCTGACATCTTAAAGATGTTTTTGATGGTATCAGGTTTTATATGAAGACAATGGACGAATGGACAAGACTCGAAGATCTTTTCAAAATTTAAAGTAAATTCTTGTTGTAAATTGTTTATATGTATTGTTTTGGGATTCTTGGGGGTGAGTGTAGGACATAAAGTTTTGTTGAATGGTTATGAGAGTCTCCTTAGTTTATAATACGTTGAGAGGTTGATTATTCAATTTTGGTCTATTTGGGACTGTAAAGTGGTGATTAGGCTATTGGAGACTCTGAGTTAATTCATAAACTTGAACTTGATATATATTGTGAACTGCGGGGAGTTGTAAGTCCTTCTAAGCCTTTCCCTAATTTTG
Organism: Stephania cephalantha; assembly: GCA_039657325.1. Classification (NCBI taxonomy): domain Eukaryota; kingdom Viridiplantae; phylum Streptophyta; class Magnoliopsida; order Ranunculales; family Menispermaceae; genus Stephania; species Stephania cephalantha. Next base: position 5,333,054 of record CM077573.1, on the reverse strand, counting down.
TTGTCTATTAGGTGGAAGTTTTCTGGCTGACCACTTTTAGGGGAGGTGTTGTCGAAATTTTTACAAAATACGGAAAATAAACCGTATGATTTCCTAATTTGCTCCAGTTTAATAAATCATGAATTTGGTTTCATTGAGGATATAAATTTAGTTTAGGAGCCTTATTAAGAACTAAAATAATTATTATTTTGAGGTTGAAAATCAAAGAATGGATTAGGCTGACTAGATTATCAAAGGATTAAGGTAATCTAGGCCGGTCAGTCGTCCTAATGACGAGGGGGCTGACAGCCACTACTCGACTTCCTAGAACTACAACTTGTCCAAGTCGAAAGGTTTAGATCGGTGTAGCATGGAAGCATTAACGGTGCCTCGAATACCTCGTCCATGCCTACTACCTACAATCCAATACTCGAAATAAGGTCACGTTTGTAAATTTAACATCAAACCAGGAGTACCTTCCTGACACACTCAAGCATTAATCATTCAAAGCATAGATTGGAATCAAACATAAATGAGATAGCGGGAATTTAAATCAAGGATATGAAAAGAATCGAAATTTTTCCTCTAACTAGTTTACTTACTTCAACTATGCGAAAATTCCAGCTCTCGCGGCTCCCACACGCCTCCACACTCGAGCTCAATACCAAACTCTAGCCTTTATAGGTCTCTAGTATTCAATTAGGTTGGTTTAGTGTGTTAGGACCTAATTAAACTTGTATGGTTTCATTTCTAGTTAAGCCCTTTGTGTGGTTCCTAGCATTTTTCATCTAGTCATAAATCTCATAAATGATTCGAAACTCATATAAAAAAGTTAAAAAGGACTTCATAAAGCTCAAAACATAATTAAACCTCGGTGTGTAGCGCCGAAACAAAGGCGATAAACCTCAATAATAACCAACTAAAGTGGATTAAAACACTTCATTTGTAAATCAATCTAAATATAGACATGTTATGAAAATACGGGTCCTTAACTAGAAATTACATCAGGTTAGAAATGTCAAAAAATCCTTAAATTCATTGGACATTAATATCATATTGTGAATGTCTATTCTAGAAAATTTGGGTTAAATTCGATACTGAAAACCCTCTTAAAAATGAAAAAGAGAAATCAGCCAAATATAGCTAATTAACAATTTAGTTAACGCGTGTCAAATCTCAAAGTCTTTAAAACCGTAATTACAAATAATCAAAGATTAACGAATCTCAATTATGGTTAGGTCGCAAGTTTGGAGCCGATGACTGGTGAAATAGAGATTTACAGGTTGTTTTATTATTGTGTGTCATTTGCTTAGTGTTGTTTAGTATAATTATGTTATTTTGCGAAACTCAAGTCAATCAGGTAAATTTTAAATTAGTGGATTTGACCACAAGATACGCGTCAAAACGAGCCTATGTGTAATTGTAATCGACTCGAGGCTTGGTATAAAGTTTTACAAATAACGAAAGTGTTTAAGGTTAAAATAAAAAAATTGGTTTCAGGGTTGGAACGTGTTTGTCATGGCCCAAGTTCCTAATTTTAGTTTAATTTTCTTAATTAGGATCATTGACCCGTGACATGGGACCCGCATCCAGATATGTGTACTAACCGAGGCAGGTGGTCGAGGTATATGTTAGATTTGTTGTAATGTATGCCTTGTGTATTGCATATGTGTAGACTACTAAGCCACTCCTACTCATATATAAGTGTCTAGATGTGTGCGGGGATACGCCTCGAGATGTGTGTTGGCGTGGGACCGGGGTAGTGAATGATGTGGTAAGTTGATTTAAGTTTATTGTAGCTTAAATAGTAATATTAATGTGGCTGTAATTGATTTTATATTAAATGTAACATATGTTAGCAAGTTAAAACAATAATCATTTGATGATTCTTGAGATACGTGTTGACACATCAAGAGACCAATTTAGTTTCAATTTGTGTTAGTTAGAGGAAGTTAGTGGAGAGTTAGTGGAAATTGTGTCAAGATGTAGGTCATTAGATTAGTCTCAAGATACTATGTACATTGAGATTAATGACTATTAATCAACCTTATCTTTTACCTATATAAAGCATGAGATGAACATGCAAACCATTTCATTTTCATTAACTTAAAAGTTAAGAAAAGTTGGAGAAGATATCAAAGAAGATCAGCAAGAGAATTGAAGGAATTATGATGGATTTGAAGGTGTAAATTAAGGTGGAAGTGTTCAACAACTTGGTATGTTAGCTACAGTGTAACAGCCCGAAAATATTTAATTTGTGAATGGTGACGTGTACTAACTTTATAGATACTCGTGTACTAATTTTATAATTTTATAGTCAAGTGCGCGAGTGGAGTCACACCTTGAGATGAGTACAGGTGTGAAATCCGGGTAGTAAATGATGTAGCAAGTACCTAAGTATTTTTCAAATATATTAAAAATATTTGTACCTAGGATACTCAATCTACTTAGGCAATTGATTTATTTAAGCAAGCCTAATCAAATAAGCCTAATTTAACAATGAATAAAACAAGAACCTTAGATCTTGCCTTCAGATTCGTGTACCACTAAATCCTAAGAGATCAAATTTATTTTGTTAGTGCTAAGAGAGAGAGTTAGTGGAAGATTATGGGGTAAATAAGGGCCTTTGATGAACCTCTAGATGGACATAATGAAACAAGATGCAGGGCTATGATTTGACTATGACATGTAATATAAATACCAACCCTTAGCCATTTTCATGAACAAACCATTAGAGAAGAAAAAAAAATCGAGTTGGAGCGCTCAAAGAAATTCAGATACTTAGGGAAGATTGGATGCATGTTGGTGGTCAATTAACTAAGGAGATAAGCCAATTCAAGAACCCTGGCTTGAGTAAGAAACATCTATCATCGTGTTCATGTTTTATGTGGTGTAATTGGGGGTTTTGTTGTGCTAAGAAATAATGAGATTTAGTTTTACTTCCCCTCTTAAAATAGTGTGTCTATTCTGATTTTCAATGGTGGATTTGATTTTCAAATAGATTCCAAATCATGTTTTTAAACTTGGATTTCAATTCATTTTTTAAGGGTTCATGAATGTAAATTTTGGTTTAATTTGATAAATTGAAGTGTAAGTTGTTGTATCAATGTTGTTTGGTTGCCTATAATGAAAGTTTATCGATTTCTGGTGATTGGGGATGATTTGGGAACATTTAAAATGACTTTTGGGTGATTTAGAAGTGAAGAACTGCATTTCTGCAATTCTGCCCTGACCCCTAGAACGCGCTCCATAAAAATGTGGCGCGCACTCCACGTTTTGGGCAGCCTCAAGACCATTTTGACTGACTTTCGTAAAATGGTCATAACTCGCTCGTCTTAACTCAAATTTTGACGCTCTGCATACTGTTGAAAAGCTTAAAGAGAGAACAACAACTTAAGGTCGTTAGAATTAAAAAATAAATTCATTTTGATTTGTCAAAAATTGGACAAAAGTCGAGGTTTATTTGCGAGGATAACACATTTATAACTTATTGGGCTGATTTTGTTTAAGGATTGTTCGGGGACCGTCCACTCATCGGGTTTAGCCCAATTTTTTCGGATCAAGTTTCTTTTATGTGATTTCATTGCCCATCAATTTTAAAATTGTATCGTGATCATTAACATACTTTTTGAAACGCGTTTTGGTTTGAAGATTATATAAATAGATGTAAACTAAGTTAAACGGACTCTAACACACATATAACTTATCCAAATGGATACCAGGAGCCTAGTCGCATAGTGTCTGGTGTCGGGGATCAGTTGGAGGCGTGTGGGAGCCGCAAAAGTATGAATTTCGCGTACATTTGAGGTAAGTAAATAGGGATGCAAATGGGGAGGGGAGGGGATGCGGACCCCATCTCCATCCCCAACCCCGCTTAAGAATTCATCCCCCATCCCCATACCCATCCCTACGCGGGGATGAATTTTCATCCTCATCCTCATCCCCGCCTAATCCCCGCGGGGATGGGGAATCCCCATGGGGAAAAAATATTCCCCATTTCATTCTCCATTGAATATCCCCACAGAGATTTTTTGCAGGGAATTTGCGAAGAATCACCGTGGGGAAATATTTTTTCCCACTTAATTTTTTTCAAGAATTTATAAAAAGTATGGTACACATGCATATAATTACAATTGTTGAAAATTTCAACCAAATAAAGTATAACATATAAATATAGTTGCAAATAATTCAAAACAAAAAATATAATCATTTGAAAAACATAGAATTAACCAAACAAGTTAAAATTATAAATCACATTAGAGTTTGTTCATCACTAGTGTTTTGGGTAAAAGACTTGTAATATTATATAAAATTGATATATACAATGTATATAGATGTATTTGATAAATACATGGATCTTCGCGGGGATCCCCCCGGATATTACCAATGGGGATTCCCCGTGGGGATCCCCGCGAATATATTTTTTCCCATTCACATACCCATACCGCGTGGGTATGAGATTTTATCCCCATCCCCACCTCCATCCCCATTTAAACTCCTCATCCTCATCCCCATTGCGGGGAATCCCCATCCCTCGTGGGGATTCCCCGCCCCACTTGCATCCCTATAAGTAAATAAGCAGGGGCCTCAATACTAATTCTCATCAATTTTCTTGTTATCATACTTGGTGATTTATTCTTGTGGTCTTTCTTGCAATGTTATTGCTGATGTCGATGCTCTATTTGTAATTCTCATTCCATATCTTGACGATATGCTTTCCTTGTGAATTCATTATCTATGACTTATCTATTCGATTCATTGTTGATTTTCGCGAATTACCCTTTGAAATGCATGCATTATTTATGAATCTAAATTCAAATTATTGTCTATGATAACCTATATAGTTCATATTAATTATCTTCGTGATATACTCTCGTATAGAGCGGATTAGGGCCTAAGTGGTCAAATGGTAGTCACGGGTGCGGTACACGGGTTTTGTGATCATATGTACCACCGTGACTACACGGATTGTAGATTATGTTAAGTCTGCAGTTTAAGATTGTAGAGTCAAGCTGGTAGAGGTGACACTATGTCTGGTACAGCTGATGAATCAATCTAAACTGTTGGAGACTTAGTTAAGGCTACATCCCGCCTTGGAAGTTAGGTTGTGTACTGTGTCTTACAACCGGATGGACTTGGACCACTTGGATACCAATATCTGTGTGATATTGTCACTTAATTCTCTTTGAATTCCTTATTAGCTTATTTATCATGCGAATTCTATTTCATTTCTTTTTGATTACCTGCATGATCTATCGGCTAACCTTTCAATTGGATTCTAGAATTAATGTTGAGACTCATCTGGCTTTACTCACTGGAATTGTCTCCTGTGTGGTGACAAGTGCAGGTATGTCGTCTAGCAAGAGAAAGAAGTTGATACTTGGTGACTTCCTCTGAGTTTTCCTCAGAGTCGGCTTTTACTTTTGTCACGCGTCCTTTTGGTGTATTTATGATATATATATTGTAAATATATATATATATATATATATTAAATGGGTGAAACTGCACTTAAATGATACATGCACTTTGATACATGCGTATTTCTAGTTTTGTCATCTTATATGCATGAGATCATATTTTCTGGGGTTTCCACACCATAAGTTGTCCCGACTTGTCATTTATTGAGTTATTTAAATTGCTTAAGTTTAGTTTCGCAGCTTTAATTGTAAAACTTGCAAAATATAATAACTCAACTTTAAAACACTGAATAATTAATAAAATGGATAATGGAGGTGGACTAGGCTTGCATTGACCTTTCGAGGGCTGACTGAGATCTACGTAAGTCTAGGCCGGGCGGGCTCAATTTGTGGGGACTGGGGTCGTCACATACACCATTAGTTTTATGGAAATTCATGAATTTAATAATTTTATTGAAGTGTGGTTGATCTTATGTTGTTAGTATATGTTTTGGGTCTCTAGAGAGTAAAAATAGGGAACCCAAAACCTTGAAGTTAGTCATGTGTGGAGAAAACTCAAAATTCAAAGTGCAGAATTCTGGATTTTCCTGCACATAGCGCGCTATATGTGCTAGCTAGCGTGCTACCTGCGTGTAGTGTGCTAATAGTGATGGGTAGCGCGCTAAGCCTTAGGTGTTCTGACAACACAAAATATGCAATTTCTTAAATTAAACTAAACACTTTAAACCAGTCCAATACCCTAATTAAATGTCTAAACACACTTTAAAACATTTTAAATGATATCAGGGACTTAGGAAAGAGTCTCGAGGGTTCGGGTATATGTTTTAAGGTGTCGAGAGGCCGGAATAGCTAGGAAATTTGCGTGGATTGTAAGTAAACTGATTGAGATATTTATTTAGATTTCATTCTTGTTTTGTTATTCATTTCCAGTCATTTGGATTTTTTTCTTATAATACTTTAGATACCATGGCTTGTTTCCTCTCTCATTTCATGAGTTTACTTTCATGGTATTGATTGTTGGTTAAATAGTTTCACTGACTCTAAATCATGTGCTATGTCATTTTTGATTGTTGAGACACTTAGTCAAATGAAATAGCATGCTATTAGGTAGATGTTTAATAGTATTGTAAATCTAATTTCCTTTGTGCATTAGATATGCAATTACACTTGTTGGATTCCTAAACCATGTCATTTCTTGGCTTATGAAAGTAGTTCTTGTATCTAGGACCATGATAGGATAGAGATAGTGTGACGACCCCAATCTCCACAAACTGGGCCCCCGCCTGGCCTAGGCCTATGCGGACCCCTAAGTCATCCATCGCTAGGTCAATACAAGTCTAGTCAGTCGTCGTTTCCTTTATTATTACAAATTTAGTGTTTTAAAGTTGAGTTATTACATTTTGCGAGTTTTAAAATTAAAGCAACAGAACTAACTTAAGTAATTTAAATAACTCAAATTAATATACAAGTCGTGACAACCTATAGTGTGGAACCCTGCATATATATAGATAACATGCATATCAAGCAATGAGAGTGTGAATGGAAACTATATACATGTATCAGTATGTCTCACATCCCCAAAATATCCCAATGTGACAAAACATGATATATATAAGTCATACAATAATAACAAAACCTACAAAATGAGTAAGGGAGGGCTGCTTCGATATCCTCAGAGTAAATCGCCTAGTACCGGCCCCTTGCCCTTGCTCGTCTGTAGATCTTTGCTATACGAAGGACCTGCAATTCTCACCATGCAGGAGGCAATTCTAATGAGTAAAACCAGTATAGTTTCAATCACAATTCATGAATTTAAATAAATAAGTCTAAGTATCATGCGAGAATTTAAATAGACAAGAAAGTAATAAAAATGCATGATGAATGGACTAGAAATCGATAACAACAAATAAAGAGTGCTAAGGAGTCAAAAGAAGGCGTCTAAATGGTCTAAATCCATCGAGAGCGGGTGCCACTACTCGACTTCCTAGAACCGCGACTCTCCAAGTCGACAGGCTCAATTCGGTGTAGCGTGAGGGCATCAACGGTGCCCCGAGTACCTCGCCCACGTCTACTACCTATGATCCAGTACTCGGGGTGAGGTCACGTCTGTCCATCTAGCACTAAACCCATGAGTACCTTCCTGACACACTCAAGCCTTGGACAGTCAACGACATAGAATAGAGTCCAATTAAATGAGATAACAAGAAATGAATTCAAGAATATGGATAAGAATTGGAATTGATCCTCTAGCTGGTTTACTTACCTCAAACTACCCAAAAAATACATCCTCACAGCTACTAACACGCCCCTGAACTACCCCCTGATGCCCGACTCTATCCTCTTAGTTCCTGGAATCCATTTTAGTTGGACATCTTGGTGTTTTAGAGTCCAATTATACTTGATTTATCATTTATTCTCAGTTCAGTCCATTACATTGTTTTAAGCATTTTTCATTAAGTTATTTATCCTAAAAATGACTCCAAACTCGAATAAAAATGTTAAAGAGTACTTTACAAAGCTCGAGACACAAACGACAATGTTTATCAACATAATATAAGTTATGATTCCTCATAAAATCATTTGAAGTGCTTTAAATCTCTTTATTTGGAAAACAATATAAATATGGATTTAGTGTTAAAATGTGAAGTCGTTAAATCAAAAGTAGGTCAGAAAAGTGGGTTAGAAAACTCGGAATGACTCAAAACTCATTGGACATCTAAATAATATTACAAGGATCCATTCTGGACAATATGAGTTAGAAAGTTCCACAGAAACCTCGACATCCAAACACTTACAAAAAGGTTTATCCCTACGCACAAACCATAACTTTAAGTATATTTTTTATGAATAAAAAGATTAAGATTTTGAGAATTAATGATTCTAGTTTTTTGCTCTCCCTCTTAGCTTTCTGTTAATATGTGGAATGTAAAAATGGAGTTAAAACGAAGAAGATACGACCATTTAATAAAAATAAGTCAAAATTGTCCCGAGTTTGCCCAGAATGCTCCACGTTTTTGTGGAACGCGCTCCAAGGTCGTGCAAAACTCGAGAAACATTATTTTGCACTACTAAATCATCAAAAATCATCCCTAAATGCTCCCATATCATCCCAAAACCTCAAAGCTCGATCAAACACCATAAACCATCACTTCGAGTCATTGAAACAACAACAATCATATATAAATTTCCAAGATTTATACATGCATCTCATGAAAACCTCATGAACACCCAAAAAAGTTTGAAAGCTTGAAATGCAACTTAAATTTAGGGTTGAAAACACTTTAATCAAGTCGAGAAAATCATAACACAATTCAATTTGTTCTTAAAAATTCGTTTTATATTGAATGCCCCAAATCATTGCATGTATTAGAATAAATTTGAGTAAGAACTCAACAAAAGTAGAGGAGCATTATCTAAACCTTGATCTTCTTAAGTAATTGACCGCCAACATGCATCCAATCTTCCCTAAATCTCAGAATTTATTTGAGTGCTTCAACCTTATTTTTTTTCTTCTCTAATGGTTTGTTCATGAAAATGACTAAGGGTTGCTATTTATATTACTTGGCCTATTTAAATCATAGCCCCACATCTTGTTTCACTATTTCCATCTAGAGGTTCATCAAAGGCCCTTACTCCATAATTCTCCACTAACTTTCTCTAATCACTAACAAAATACAATTGATCTCCTAGGATCTAATAGTATGCGAATCTCAATGCAAGATCTATGGTTCTTATTTTATTCATTGAGAACTTAGGCTTACTTAAGTAAATCAATTGCCTAAGTAGATTGAGTTACTTAAGTACAAACATTTTTAATATATTTGAAACATACTAAGGTATTTACCATATCATTTACTACCCGAGTCTCACACTTGTACGCATCTCGAGGCGTGACTCCACTCGCACACTTGACTATAAAATTATAAAATTTGCACAGAAGTATCTATATAGCTAATACACGTTATCACTCACAAATAAAATATTTTCAAGTTGTTACAGATAGCGCAACACACGGGGTCACTAGAATTTCGGGGTTGTCGGGATCTCACCATTATCTTGTGTAGCACATGGGGTATGGGACCCGGGGGTTGTTAGCAAGTATACACCACTTGTGAAAGGCACTTGTGGGTATTTATATATGAGGCGGACATTTGTGAGGATGTGAAGGCATTCATGATATTTTTTACACCCTAAATAGTGGAATAAGGTTGATGTAATGTAACTCATGACCGACCAGCCCTAGATCATTACTACTTAGTTGAGTGTCAGTTTCATATTGTTTAACTGGAGTATCTTATAGCATGATTCTTTTTCAACATAGTTGCTATTGTTATGCTTTCATATTCTTGCTGTATATTTAGAAATGTGAACAAATGTCTATCAGTGTTTTTTCTACTTTCCTATACTCACCGACCTTTTTATGACGGTGGGTGAAGATCCGTCGAGTAGCAGACCAGGTAAGGAGAAGATCAACGACTTCCTCTAAGCCATCGACGTGCTGCTACCTATGATTTCGTAGTTTTTTTTATTTTGTTGTGTGACTTCTATATATGTCTTTCATATACTTTTGAGTTTGTATATTGTAGATTGAGAGATAGCCCCTGATCAGATATATGTTGATATATTATCGATGTTTTGTTGTATATATATGCATGTAATCTTTGTTTCACATATGTAGGTACTAAAAGCTTCCGATAAATTGTTAAGACTTTCGTTGAATAAACTTTAAATTTTTAAAATTTTAATAAACTTTGATTTATTAATTGACATAAGATAAGAAAATGCTTATTTGAAAATTTAATTTGTAGTTAGAAAAGTTTTAGAAAGGTTGATTAATACGTTGTTAAGTATTACGTGGTGAGTTTAGGGCTTAATGATGGGATTAAGCCGGGCGGTGCCCTGATTTGAAAAGGGATCATCACAACGTCGAGCTTTCGAGCTCTAAAAGTGTCATTCGGAGGTTTCGAGCTCTAAAAGTGTCGCGAGGTAAACTTATGTAAATAAGTAAAAATAGGGGCTTTTCATTAAGTTTTAATAAAAACTTAAGATTTAAATGAAAAGAAAAAGAAATGGAGGGAGGTGTGCATAAATATGGGAAAAGTTAAAATCAAATGGAGAAGTATTGCTAGAGGGACTTTAAAATAAATTGGCTAATTGTTGGAAGGTGGTGAGGGTTTAAAAACAAATATTCCATATTGATATGATGATATCAATTTAGACATCAGACGAGCACAAGCTAAAAATGTTTTTTGTAACTTGAAAAGACACGCACATGCTAGCATCCCTTGATTTTTATTGAGATGTGTGTGGGTGTGTGTATGCAGCTTGACGCGCATTTAAGGGACGCAGAGATTTATTTTCTGAGTTACAATAGCAGGGTTTGAACAAAAATGCAAACTTGAACTTAAGTGCACCTTAGCCTCGAATCATCACATGGTCCATGCAATTAATTGCATATGTACATTGGTGGAGTTCTTTATGTGGTTATTTCCGTTTATGATGTGGTTCCCCCATCTGAAGGTTGTTGTCATCCCTTCCTATGGGCTGGAGCCACATATTTGTTCTGCATGTTATAGAATTAGTTTCGAGATGTGCGGCATAATATCTATTTGTAATAGATTATCTTATCTTTTTATGCTAAAGAACACATAAATAAAAATCACTTTGACAAAAAAAAACTCCAAATATGTATTGTTCATAATATACACTTTAATCTACATGTTTTCATAAATATGGATATCGGTCCATCTAACAAATTGTTGTCTAAACCATAATTGAGTTAGTTTGAAAATAATTAAGTTGACACTACAAAGGAGGACAAATATATATATATATATATATATATATATATATATATATATGTGTGTGTGTGTGTGTGTGTGTGTGTGTGTGTGTGTGTGTGTGTGTGACCAACAATGTTGTGCCACTTGATTAAGAAACAAGCAATCCTACATTTGTTTCAAAAAATCCTAAAAAGAAAACATAAAAATGTCAAAAGAATACCTCATCCACTTGCAAGTCTTCTTCCATTGCATAATTATATGTCATTTCATCATCATAAAAATTAGAAAATGAAGACAAATCCACGATGCCTTGCAAATCACAGGAGGGATAAGTAGTGTTGAGAGTAATGAAAAAGAAGGCGAGGTGCACTTAGCGTATGTAGAGTGAGGGCAAGAAAGGAGTTGCGTGTATTTTAAGGGGTACAGCACTAGACCTATTCATGGGTCGGCTCGGAATGACATAACCGGGTCTGGACATGAGAACCTTAGCTTAGACCCAGCCCTCCACATATATGTGGGCCTACATATTTGCCCAACCCATATTAAAAATATAAAACTCAAGCTCCGGCCAACAAGTCCATATATAGGGATGCAAGTGGGGCGGATAATGTAATCCTCATCCCCATCTTCACTTATGGCGGGGCGAGGATTACTCACTTTAAATTCCTCACTGGAGAAATACCCCTATTATCCACCCAGTGGGGATCCCCACCCCACGGAGATTCCCCACCTCCATCACTTTTCACATAATATCTAAAAAAAAAGATCAAATACATTACGATCCGAAATGAAATTCATTAAAAGCTTTTTCTTCGCAATTGTAACTCGATTTTCAAATTTTATGTGAAACATTCACCATACAAAAAAGAGAAATATAAGATTTAATAATTTTGATGCAATTCTCATAGGGAATATTCAGGATCCCCGTAGGGAATCCCCACCAGGTGGAGCAGGCAATCTCCATGGTTGGGAGGGATAATATCATCCCCGCCCCGCCTCGATGGTGGGGATGAAATTCCCCCGTCCCCGACCCCGTGGGGGTTAGTTGGCAGGGAATCTGCGCTCTATCAGGAGGGATCCCCGTGGGGAATGCGGATTCCTCGCCCTACCTGCATCCCTATCCGTATATATATTAAAAATTATAAAAAATAAATGAGATAAACTATAAAAAAGTAAAAAAAAAATATTTATTTCATGATATTAATTTTGATGATTCTTTTTAAAATTATTTGTATTTTATGTAGATATTTTATATGAAGATGCTACAATGACACCTCAAAGTTACATTGGATGGCGTGGCGTGCGGGCCCCACGTGTAACTGGATGTGTTTACATAGTTCTCGGTGCATAGCACGTGAGATGTGTATCTCAAGGTGCATACGGACGCTTGCCAAGAACTCGAGCTAGCCCTCACGCCATACATGTCGTCACTTGGTGTGATCACTTTGGGGTGTCATTGTAACATTTTTATATTTTATATACGTACAATAATACAAAAGATGTAGCTCAGCATAAGTTATCATGTGACTTACTTTAAGATCCTAGAATTAAACTTAACCATCGTTATTATTTATCTTAAAAAAAATATAGTTATTAGTTTAGAAAAATGCTAAAATGATACTCCAAATGACACCCTTGTAATGTGGCGTGAGGGCATGCATCCATGGGAGTCATCGTGTGCACTTCGAGATACACACCATGCATGTTATGCACCAAAAACTATTTTCTCATTTTTACGTAGGGTCCGCGCACCTTGTCACATAGATGTCACTTGGAGTGTTAGTTGGAGTGTCATTTTAGCATTTTCCATTAGTTTATAGTCGGATTGAGCTTGGACTAAATTTATGAGATGGCCCAAAACTACAACTTAATTTAATACGAACTAGGCATACTTTTGTGGGCTAAGTGGGCTCGAGACAATGCATGAACATATCTTAGTATAACGGTGATTTTCACTGATATAATTGAAATGAAAAATTATTGTTTAACATACTTTGAATATATACATTGGGTATACAATGGTAAAGATTTTATTAGGATACGCGTAACTTATATCTCAATAAAATTCACACTATTACGTATCAAATGTATTTATCCAAAGTAGGTAACAAATATAACATTATCTTAATTGAAAATCATCCACATTCCTCACTTAACTTGCTCATAAAAATCATTAAAATAAATAAATATATTTTTTTCTCGATTTCTTTTTAAAATGATATATGTATGACATGTTAAAAAAAAAAAAATTCTCGATTTTTTTTTTTTTTTTTTTTTTTTTTTATGTATGACTGACTGCGAGTACGTAGTGACGCTTTGAACTCAGAGCCGTTAAATTCGTGACCGACAAAGGATCAACTTCAGTGTTCCACTACGATGGAGGCAAGGACAATCGTACAGTTCTTATTTCATCATCTCTCTCTTCCTTTTGATGTGAACAGCCACGTGGGAGGTCAGTAGTTGTCTCATTATTATATACGAAAATATCATTTCCTATATAATTTTTGATAAGAAAATATTAGAATCATAATAATAATATCACATTACAAGATACATTGCCACAAGAGCCTTCAATATGATCTCGACTCGTATCTTATACATCAAAATTATCTATGCTAGCATTTCGAACCATGTGCGTATCCGAACCATGTGTATATGATTCTTGTAAATCAATATTTCTTATAATGTGACATATTGTTGTCATATATTCAATCACTTCTCTATTACATTCACAAGCTGAGGGGACATGGTGGACCTCGTGGTGGCTGTGTTGTTATATATTATCAGTGGCTCCACGTGGACCCCTATTATATATGATTATATACATATATTTATTAGTGGTTTTAGTGGTTTTCAAACAATATAAATTGTCGGTATTAGTGTATATGGATTGTAAATTTTTAATGAGTTTGTTTTCCATGTTTTTCAAATCAAATTTAGTTGTTTAATTAGAGACAGTAGAAAATCACACAAGAGTAGCATAAGTGCAGAAATTAGTTTTTTATTCATTTTGTATACGTATGAACAACATCCTTGAATATTTAGTGAAATGAGTATTTTACTCTGATAGTTTTACGCTAATTTTCAATTAAGTTGTGGGGTCTCGGAAGCCGTTGAAAATATATTATTCTTATCAATGACCATTTCTCTATCAAAATTGTCTCTAGCTACCTTTTTGCAATTACCGCAGCTGGTTCAAAATTTGGAAATTTTTACTGAAGTACTAAAGTTTTTACTTTAAAAGAGGTAAGTACGGGTGAAACTTTTTTTTTTCCCACACTAAGCAATCTCGCCTAATGAAAAGGCGTTATTGCTGATGTGGCTACGGGGAGAACCAATAGCGCCTTCTGAGAAGGCGCTATTGGTTCTCCCCGTGGCCACGTGGATTTCAAGCACCAATAGCGCGCCCTGGAGAAGGCGTATTGTGTCCACGTGGACTTCTTGTGCTGCCCCAGTCCACGTGGACTTCCACGTGGACTTCCAAAAGCAATAGCGCCTTCTCCGAAGGCGCTATTTGTTATGCCCCTGTCCACGTGGACTTCCAAAACCAATAGCGCCTTCGGAGAAGGCGCTATTGGTATTGCCCCTGTCGACGTGGAGGCACGTGGACACGTTTGGGGGGTGCGCTGATAGCGCCTTCTCAAAAGGCGCTATCTGCGCACCCCACTTTCGTCTTCCCGAAACCGACGCAGAGAATATTCTCTGCGTCGGTTTCGGTAGGCGGAGGGTAGGGATACAGGGGTAGGGGTGGTAGGGGTCACGGGATTACTATCCACAAGTGAGGTTTGCGTCGGCTATATAAGGAGGGGACGGGGAAGAGCTCGGTGGAGAGAGACCACGGAGGGAGGAAGAAGGAGGGCGGGTTGGGTGAACGACGTGGCCGTGGAGTGCACAGACGCGGCGGAGAAAAATGAGAGGAAGTTGTGGGGGCCACCGGAGTGAGGAGCAATGCGCAAGAGTGGTACGTGGAGTGAGCGAATGCAGCAATGAATGAAGGAAGGAGCATCGGCAATGAGAGGAAGGCAACGGAGAGAGGTAGCACATGGCGGCGGCGGAGGAGGAAGGAGCCCCGGCGGCAATGAGAGAGGGCCAGCGTAGCAGCGGAGGAGAAGGAGGAGGTTAGTGTCGTTTAGTAAGTTGAGGTAGTTAGTTTAGTTTGTTAAGTTAGTTTAGGTTAAATGTTTAATTTAACTTAAGTGGTTAGCTTAGTTAGTTAGGTGTAGGTGGTTAGGTTATATTAGTTTAGTTTGGTTAGGTTAATTAGCTTAATTAGTTAAGTTAGTTTAGTTTAGGTGTTGAGGTTAGTTTAGTTTAGTGTAGTTGAGTTAGGGTATGTTCGTTAGTGTAGTTTATTAGAGTTTAGTTTAGTTAATTTAGTTTACATAGTTAGGTTAGGTTAGGTTAGTCGAGTTTAGTTCACATAGTTACGTTAGGTTAGGTTGTTAACAAGTAACTCTCGAGCTACTTGGTTGTTTGTTTAGTTTCGTTTGGTAGTTTAGTTAATCGTTTTTTGGTTGTTTGTTTAGTTATTAAAGTTAGTTATTTTAGTTTAGTTAGTTTGTATTGTTTAGGTGGTTAGGTTAGTTAAGGTTAGTTAGTTTAGTTTGGTTAGTTCCATTTAGTTAGTATGTTTAGTTTGCAATTAAGTTAGTTTATTTTTTGTTGTTTGTGTGAGATTCGTCACGGCCTTCATTGAACTTCGACACAAAAAACACCACAATGTCATGCACAAAGTTAGGTATGCATCACTGCAGCTACTTTTGATTCTTTTCAATTAGAGTCGAACCCAAGACTTTTCCGAAACTTCTAATCTATGTTTATTTGGTTAATGCTGATAACTGAGCTTTTATATATATATATATGCAACTTCGAGTTGTCAATTATATCCTTTATGGAAATGCAAGCCAATTCGAGGAATATGTCATAAAAATATTAAATTGGACCATACCAAAAATCTGGTCAGGTTCTCGTTGTTCTTGTTAGCTCTTTAGTAATAAGATCCGCTAAACCGTCTTTGGCTACTTAATGAGCTACTGTACATGGCCATTATGGGGAAATCCTTTACGAAGGAGATACATTAGTTACATTTATATATGAAAAATCTAGAACTGGGGTTATAACGCAAGGCCTTCAAAAAGTAGAACAAGTGTTCGTTCAAGTGATTCAATATCAATGAATTTAGAAAAGAGAGTTGAAGGTTGGAACGAATGTATATATATATATATATCATGACAAAACTTTTGTCATGTATTTGAAAATCATGTTAAGGATTTTCATGTTGCCATAACTAAACAGATGGATATGCTTTAACTCATTTTTACTTGTTTTAATATATGAATGGGAAATAAGTGGACTATTAGCCACGTACACTCAAGTGAGGTTGTTATATGAAATGTTACAACTCGGATAGAGAAGTAGCTATTATAGAGGTGTAATGTTTTATAACATGACGGGTAATTGATAAAAAGAAAATTGTCTTATTTTCTATCTAGGTTTTCAAAACATTATTGAGGACATATAGTCCAACTCTATCCTAAATATACCATCTTTGTTCTGTTGCTACGGGTAATTGGTTATTTTATGTTAGATTAGGTTAACTTAGTTAGTTAAGTTACTTGAGGTTAGTTTTCATTTATTATTTGGGTTAGTTAACTGTGATTAGTTTACTTCAATTTTGTTGTTGGGCAATTTTAGGTTAGTATAGTTAGTTAGGTTAGGTTTGTTAGTTGAGTTAGGTTAGGTCAGGTTATGACTCATTATTTGGGTAAAGGTTTACTTTTATTAGCTTAGTTTAGTTTTCTTAAAGTTGATTTATTATACTCTTTGTGTTCTAAACTAACGAAAATAAAATGTTATTGCAGGAATATTACGTTGAAGAGGAAAAGCGGAGGAAAAAAGTAAGTTCACAAATTTAGTATTTTCATAATTATTTATTTAGGTTAGGTTATGATTTGCATGATATATAGGGACATAGGTATTGTGTTTATGAAGAATGGTTGATATGTTTATTTATTGAAAAATGCGTTTAAAACTTTAAGACGATCCTCTAACAGAGAGGATTGAGTAGGCTCAGTAGTTGCGCCATTAAGACGATCCTTTACATCCGAAAGTTCCCCTCGTGTGTATATCCCCCCCATATACCGAAAAATGCTTTAATTAATTTTTTAAATAAAACCGAGCTCGATGTGCAGTGGTTCAGTAGGTATGAACGTTATTACACAGAAAATGTAAGTGCGAAAGAATGAATATGCTCTGTAGTTGCGCTATTATTGCGATCTTCTACATCAAAAAGTTCGATTGCGCTTTATCGCCACATGATTGTCAACTATTTCCCTTAACAAATTTGTGCATTTGTCTGTAACATTTTTACATCAAAGTTCGCAAACTTATGTAGGTCATGTCACAAAGAAACATCCATTTTCTATTCTATGCGTACGGTGAAATTGTTAATGGGTTAAATGGCATCGCGTACAGCTCACCCCCATCAGCAGTGTTGATGGTTAAGTTTGGGTCGTTCAGAGGGACATAACAGAAAAAATTGTCCAAGCAGACCTCAACCATCCAATGAAAACATATAGTCGATTTTGTATAATGTGTGAAATAACTTAAGTTCGTACATATGTTGCTTTTAAGCATTTACGCATTTGTTTTGTGTGAACATTTATTAAATATTTATCGTTTGGTTTCGTACAACACTCATATTCTTTTTCTAACATTCATTTGTAGTTGCCCAACAATGGATCCAGGCCCTTCAAATCCATCACTTTTGCAACTCCAATCTACACACAGATCAACGCAAACCTGGAGGGGCGAGGTAAACTGTTTTACATGAATACGTCAAATTTACAACAATAATGTATCAAAAACATACATTAATACATTATCAATTATAAGGTGTACGAAACAATGCGCGTACGTCGAAGACGTGGGGTCGTTGATCGAACGGTGCAATATCATTCTAGGATGATCCCATATCTTCGTTCCAGTGGGTTCTATGAGATTTTTCGGGTAGCATTTTTCAGCCTTGATTGGGCTTTGATTACTGCGTTCGTAGAGAGATGGCGCCCGAGACGCATACATTTCACATGCATTGTGGGAGTGCACAATTACACTCCAAGACGTGCGGTACATCTTGGATTACCTATCGAAGGTATGCTCATGACGGAACGACAGATATACGTACTATGTTGATGTCTGCGAGAGGCTACTTGGACGAACTCCTATTGGAGATGACGTGGTTGGTTGTAAACTTAAACTCGATTGGCTTGAGCGTAACGTACCAGCTATAGATGATGATAGCGATGAGGAGTCGGTGCAACGTTATGTTCGATTCTACATACTACAACTTATCGGTGGTTGTCTTTTCGCCGACAAATCCAATCGATTCGTACATTTGATGTTCCTACCATTGCTGGAGGATTTCCAAGTAGTTGGACAATATAGTTGGGGGAGTGCATGTTTGGCTTATTTGTACAGGGAGTTGTGTCGCGGATCTCGCGCTGGGGCACATGAGGTTGCAGGCGCGTCAATTCTTGTACAACTGTGGGCATGGGACAGATTTCCATTCATAGCACCGCAGCGCCTGCGTGTTTCTAGAGTTCAACCGCGAACGGTGGATGGAGAACATATGCTTATGGACGTTCCACTGGGACACAGGTAATACAAATATTTTTCATAAATTTGCTAAAACATCTTGTCCAATTTCATTTATCTTGACTTATTGTTTTCTACACAGATGGCTCGATGCATTTTCGGTTTCACAAAGTGCGACGCACGTCGTATCGGCCTACCGTGATGCACTCGACTCGCAAAGGCATGAGGATGATGTGGTATGGCAACCATATACTAAAGTCATGGGGTCTCTTCCCGATTATTGTACTAACGGTCACGGTAGTTGGCTTTCGACGTGTCCCCTTATTTGTTTCCACATAGTCGAGTGGCATCGACCAGAAAGGGTTATGAGACAATTCGACATGGTACAAGTGGTGCCACCAAATTGTGCTTATGACGCCCAACTGCACCGCCTCGAATTACGTGGACAGCATCATGAAAATTGGGTGACTTTTCATGCAAGCTATATACACATGTGGGAAAATCGTGGGGACACCATTGCCACAGCGGCACATAATGAAGGGCACGATCATCAAGACTACATGACGTGGTATCGCCCGGTCACTAGGAGATTTATTGGACACGACGGGGCTTTACGTGACTACTCGGTAATCTTCTAACTCTTACTTTTCCTCGAACAACTAATATCTTATATTGCGTGCTTTGAGCTCATGTTTTTATATCAGCGTAACTTGGTGCATCGACTGAGGCGAGTGTTTATTGAGGATGGGTACGAGCAAGGTCTTGCTGCGCTTGATGAAGGGATTAAAATTTTAGATGAAGATGAAAGGCAAAGGTCTACTCTTTCGCATGACGGAATTGACGTCGAACAAGACATAAATGAGGATAATGAACAGGAAGATGAAGAAGACGATCGGGCGAAGCAAACGAGAGAGTGAGAAGAAGACGAACACGACCAGAGACTGTGCGGGAACGCACCAGACGTCCTCGTCCACCACGTCCATCTACTCAGACTGAGATTGATGTAGAGAGTAGCAGACGTTCTCCTCGAGCACGTTCATCTCGTCCGAGAGCGAGTAGAACAGAGACTGTTGGCGAGAGTAGCCAACGATCATCCCCACCAACTCATTCTTCTCATGGGTACATTCCTGCATCGTCCACCATACAACCAGAACCTCAAATGTTTGTACCCAGGCCGCCGAGCGTGAATCTTCCTCCTTACTATTTTGATCCTTACGCACCCGGGCCGTCGTCTTCATATGTGGACCATGGAATGCCTAGACATCAAATGTATCCGTCACTGCCTCAATACATGCCGAGTCCATATACTCCACCATGTTATAATTACAATATTCCATATAGTGGAGATGGCACATTCATGAACTTGTTGACCATGCTGCAGCCTCATGTTCCTTTCCCCCAGCCGCATACTGGAAGCCAGTATTTTGGGATGGTTCCACCTCCTATTTTTGGGAGCATCGGTAGCAGAGGTGAGTCGAGTGAAGCACCACAGGAAGAGCATCAATCTACTCGACTTCATTCAATGCAAGACCAGCAACCTCAACAACCTCAACCGGATGTACAAACACATCGTCCAACTAGACATAGAGTACGTCCGGTTTGCATCACCGAGCAACAACGTCAACGTAACCGTCGTAATAGACCTGCGTGATGAGTTTTCTTGGTTTCATGGTCATTTGTTTCATCTTATATTTTGGGTGAACGAACTTGAAGTATACAACCTTCTCATGGATAAATCTTATTTCTCATGGTTTCTATATTATTATGATGTGGTATCTGTGATTACTCTATAATATTCCATAACAGAAACTCATCACTGTGAAAGATATATATATCTCGAAAATTTAGAAGATTCGAACTTATAACCTTAAGGAACTTCAATTAATTAAACAACTAGTAGCTAGCTAGGTCCTAACCAATGCATGAAACCCTGGGTTGGTTCATTTACCTCCAAGTTGGTTGGTGCTTTACTTTTTATTTTTGGTGAGTTTTAAGTACTAATTTTAATAGTCTAGGGTACGGTATCCAAGTTCTTTAAGTGATTGACTTAAAGTTCGGTGCTTAATCAATAAATTTAATCAATCTTATTGATATTATAATCAATTAATTAATGTTGTCCCATTAACCACCATAGACATGTGTCCCTAATTAGACAACTTTTTCAAATAAATTGAACTATTAAGATTGTGCACATTCATCGTAACTGAGTTGCGGCCGGATTGGATGGTCAACTTTACAGTGCAACGTTCGATTGAATCTCAAGAGTTTTTCTCAATGTCCATCTGAGCTAGTACCGGCCAGTCCTTATATAAAGACGATATAATGAAAGTTTCTTTCTCAATGATGTGTCTTTTGTAACTAGGCAGCTACGCCTCATTCTTATTAAAGAAAAAGAATTGAGATTGGTCACAGTGAATATAATTTATGACTAAAAAAACAAAATGGATTATTATTAATATTTATAATAGCTACCTCTACTAATTTGACACATATTAATTACTTCTTTCTAGCTAGGTGAGGTAGTAACCAATTTGATAGCTTCAGTGCTATTATAGACAAATATTTTTTTTTTTAGAACTGTAGACACACCATATTAGATTTTGGGGTCTTAATGAATTGCGCAAACCATCAAACCCCATAAAAATAACTAATTAAGAAGAATAATTGGCATGAACTAGGTCAAGCCTAACTAAAGAGGGTTGGGAAAACTTAAAACATAAGCTTCATCGATAGCCTACATATATAAAAGTAGAACATTCTAATTAATTAATTTGAAGATTCGAACTTATAACCTTAAAGAACTTCAATTAATTAAGCAACTAGTAGCTAGCTACGTCCTAACCAATGCATGAAACCCAGAGTTGGTTCATTGACCTCCAAGTTGGTTGGTGCTTTACATATTTATTTTTGGTGAGTTTTAAGTACTACATTTTAAAGTCTAGGGTACGGTATCCAAGTTCTTGAAGTGATTGACTTAAAGTTCGGTGCTTAATCAATAAATTTAATCAATCTTATTGATATTATAATCATTTAATTGAAGAAAAATCTCAAGCCGAATCATATGAATGAATATAAATAGAGGGACTTCAATGTGAGTATGACTAGGGCGGAGCTTTACCAAGTTAGGTGTTTTTGTAATTTGTTTATACACCTTAATTTACTGCAGCTTTTTGAGGTTAAAAGTAATTTCTTTTGTAAAGGATCATATGGAGTCTTGGCATTTGCAATCTATAAATTTGAATTGATTGCCCCAAGGCCTATATAGAACTAAAATATATGGTTAGTTGTTTTATCTTACATTTTAGCAGTAACTATTTGGAAATACTGCAACTACTTGTGTGCAAATTTACTTTACGTAGCTTGGAAGTGTCAACTTCAGATTTTTGATATTTTGTCACTAATTTATGAGAAAAAATTACAAAATTACTTTACCTTTTACTTTAAACCCCGAAAAATAAGTGTGGTTTTCTTTTTCTTTTTTTGTAAAACTGGGCTATGTCGCATTTTCAAAAGGCGTTATTGGCTATTTTTGAAGTTTGTGAGGTGGCGGGGCAAATGTATAGATAGCTCCTTCTCAAAAGGAGCTATCTATACAAACCTTTACAAATTATGTCCCCCTATGCCCCGCCACCTCACCTCCACCTCACAAACTTCAAAAATAGCCAATAACGCCTTTTAAAACGACGTTATTGGAAGTTTGTGAGGTGGCGGTGAGGTGGCGGGTCAATTGTATGGATAGCGCCTTTTCAATAAAATCTTGACTCCGCCCCTGATATTATCTGGGTTCATTGCTAGAAGAAATAAGAATTTTCTTAAAGGTCCGAATAGGCAAATTTCATTCATCTTTGGAGATTATTGAGTACATCTTTGGAGAAAACTAATGGAATTGATTCTCTCCAATTAAATGATAAATATTTGTCCATTGCTAGAGTTGCTACCATGTGTGCAACTTTATTTGCATTACGCGGGACAAAACATAACTGATTTCCATTGTGATCAATATCTAGTAGCTCATATAGTCATGCATCTCATTTACAGTTTGAGCCAAAGCCCATTAGTCGATCCCCTCTTTTAACAAGAGCTCTAAAGAGGGCCCTGTTCTGCACCAGATTGTATAATGTTCATTAACACAAGAACTGTGTGTACAATGGTTTATATAGAAACAAGTAGGGTTGCAAGTGGGGCAGGGCGGGGCGAGGATCGTAATTATCATCCCCGTCCCCGCGAGTCGTAGGGCGGGGATTTATTCCCGCAAATTCCCCGCGGGCCAAACTTTGCCGCCCTACGCCCCACCCCTCGAGGAATCCCCGTGGTGCCCCATCAATTTTGTAAAAAATATCTACTTTGATCTTCATTCTTTGGTATTTTGGCACTTAAGTACTACTTAATTTTTTTAAGAAACTATTTTTCTCAAATTGAAGGATTAATGTGGATTTGTTTTGTTGATTGAGTTACAAGTTATCATACTTAATTAAATATATAAGATCTCCAAATCTAGTATGGCAAACATATTTCAATGATGTTTTAAATATAATTTTATATATCTTTATGATATAACATATATATTATAGAATTTCTTTAACGGTAAAAATAAATTTTATTGTTGGAGATCTTGAGTTTCATTCCGTATATTACATATGTTTTAAGTAAAAAAGTTATATAATTTTGTAAAAGCATAAAAATGGAGAATTCTATGCAAGGGATGCGGGGCGAGGAATTCCCGCGAGGCGAGAACAATTACCGTCTATGCCTTGCCCCGCGTGACCAGCAAGATTTTGCCCGGTGTCTCACCCCGCGGGGAGCAAAAAGCGGGGATTTCTTGCCCCACCGGGGCAGGGCACCGCGAGGAACGGAGATTCCTCACCCCACTTGCAACCCTAGATACAAAAGTCAAAGAGTCAATGCTTTAACTAACAACCAAACTGTCTACCTGAGTTGGGTAAATTTACTAACCACAGTTAACAACTAACAAACTAATTAACCATGATCACTGACTAAATTTAACCCTCGCTTTTTTTTCTAGAAAACTTGCATTAGATCATTGTGGGGGCAATAAGGAGACGAATTGACGCGCGCTGAACGCATCAGTAAAATAAATTACCTAAACCAAATATTTTCATAATAGTGGCTAAGAGTCGATCCTACATGGATTGGTATTCTTTATAAGGTTTAAAAACAACAAAAGGGAAATCGAGAGTTTTGAGAAAATGAATAATATAACTAATCTAAATAACAATAAAATAAATAAACAATAAAATAGCTTTGAAAATAATTAATAAACATACCTAGGTTAAGACATACAAGTTCGGTTCGATAAAAAGATTGGATTTGGTCTTCAATTTATGTAAAATATGCAAATCAAATGTATCCTAGTGTAGCTATAGACCTGGTAATGTACGCAGTTACTCGCACTTCCTAATCTCGCTAGCCAAGGTATGACGGTGACTATTTCCCTAGCCAATTGTATAACCCTATACTCAAGCACATTGGATTTAACACGATGACCGCAATGAGTTTCGTGAAGGCACTACACCTAGACAGCCGAATCACTAGCGTGTTCAATTTAGCCTAGATTCATAAGGTACTTGATCGGTCCCAAAAGAGGCCAATCAATTGGTAGGGTCAATCGTCACTAATGTGGTCTTATTGCATAAGGACCGATGCTTACAACTCACTAACAATTAAACCAGAGTTTAAATATGAATTTAACTCTAATTTTTCAATCAATACCAAAGAAAATAAAATATTATGAAAAGCAATGCAATTAATATAAATAAATCTCATAAATCCATTGATAGGCGCAGTCGAACCTCCCTTGCGGTCTTGCCTAGGCTATGATTTTAGTCTCTCATGAAAAATAGAACATAAAACAAAAGAATAGAAGTGAGGGAGAAAGAGAGTCGAAGATGAATAATAGCCGAGATATAGAGTTTTTAATTGAAGTCAGAACCTTCTAAAATAATCCCTGAAGTCATAATATCAAAAACTACAAAAAAATTGGTCTCTGGATGTGAAATATGTTGTGGAATATGGATGACCATGTATGTACACCAACATATTGTGTAGTCATGTAACTTGTATTTCTCACTTAATAGTACATCCACTTGTCTATGTATTGTCATGTTACTTGTAACCATTTCCAATGTACACCAACTCTTCCATGTATTGTCAAATTACTTGTAATGTGTTGTATGACATGAGGTGTATGTGTTACTTGTACACATTGTATAAAGTACATTTATCATCATCACCAAATGGCCTATATAAAGGGTGTCAACCTCATTGTAAAAACACACCAAGTTGAATGAAAACTTCTCATTCCCACTATCTCATTTCTTCTCCTCTCCTTTGTAGTAGTAGTTTGCAGTAGTAGAAGTTCTTAGTCTTCTATTTTCCTTCCCTAGTTCTTAGCAAGTTCCAACTCAATTTACAACATGTTATCAACACGAAGTTGCTCTACAAGAGGAGGTCTTTAAGATCAAGAAGCTTTTCAAAGATATAAAGCTAAGAAGGTATAATTTTTTATTAATTTAAATAAGTTCAATTTATTTCATGTTGTCATGGTTAATTTCTTTTTTGTTACATGCATATTTAATTATGTAAATGTACTTTATTCATACATTATGCATTGTAACGTCACCGACTACGAAAGTATGCTCTGTAGCTACGTCTTGTACGATCTTCTACATAAAAATCAAAAGTCAATGTGTGACATATAGTTTTTCTCTTAAAACTACAAACGATTAGTTATTGTTCTATTCTTGATTTTATAATACAAATAATGCTATAAGTTTTAGTTGATAGTGGGTAAGCCTTGTCCCCGGTAAAGCTAAAGATTGAAAGGGAGACGGGTTATCCCGTTCGAGAAGGCATGGTATTAAGTAGACTATGTCTCGCCACCCAACCTGGAGGCTGTCCCACCAAATCATACGAATAATACATTTTGTTTAATAATGAATCAAATTGTGAACATATATTTAATCATATGTTACGTTTTTTACATAAAAAAAAAAAGAAAATTATTTTATATTATATTTACTTTCAAAATATTAGTCAACCATAGTTGAATTTGTTGCTTTATTATATTACCGACAAGAATTACTTGTCATGACAATTAGATACTACAATTTGTGAATAAAGCATATATGCAAAACTGTGTGTTATACACAATCATTCACCAATTTCTCTTTAAAGACCTGAAAAGTGAATATTTCACTTTGTATATCTTTTCACCTTATGGAGTTATATATATATATATATGCATACCAAAAGGGTAATGCTCCAAAAGCTCAAAATGAGCGACTGGGTCTCAAGCTACAAAATTTAATCAGTCAAATATTAATTATAATTCCACAATTTTAATTACCTCTATGTTGAGGCTATGCGGAAATATGACTGATGAGACAATAAAAATAAGGTCACGTGGCCCGCCTCGATTTATTGCTGCAACAAATATCGAGTGCGCACGTCAATCCAATAAATATTAAGGATTGATTTATTGTCTCATGGTAGCTGAGTAAAATAATGAGATATTATAAATATAATATCGCTCCCGTCCAATTAGTTCAGCTTCAAGTTAAGAAGCATATGTTGCATATAATGATCATGATCGCAAACTTATGGACGTGGAAAATGTGAAAATATCAGGTAAAGGTCGTATTGACAATTCCACCAAAAATTGGAATAAAAGTGGTGCACCACTACAAAGGGCAAATAATTATTGACAATGAACGCTCATAATTGTGACATTTTTTTGGTTATATATGAAAGGCTATTTTGCCTAAATATTGTCATATATATACCCGAATATTTTTGTGACATTTACCATGCCTTCAAAATCAAATGCAAAATATTATGAATTTTATCATTGAAAATAGCTCGATAAAACAGGCACATCGAGATGTGTTTAAATCGTGACCTAAATAAGGGCGATGATTTTATGTCTTGTGCATCGTGCTACATGCATGTACATTATAATATAAAAGTGAATATTTCTCGAATTCGAACTTAGTGGAGGCTAATGTTCAGACAATATCTGATACAACAATTTTATTGTTAATGTCTTTTTCAGAAGAAGTCTACTCAGAATAATAGAAAGTTTATCTATATGATTTAGTCTGAGTATAATATTACCGGCTTTAACTTCTGGAATATATAAGACACATTAAAACGAATGTCGTCATAAATCAAATGACATTCATAATGTGGAAAGATCTATTTGATTATCCATAATCATCAATAATGCGAAAATATCGTAAATTCACACGGACATCATTTATCGAACTGGATTTTTTTATCAGCTGTAGATTATCTTAAGGCAAATCAATAGGAAATTTATATTGATTTAAGTCTCCATCAATCATATTATAAGATGTCTTGGATCCCTAATAGGGAATTTATTTATAGCAAGTTTTGCTAATTGTCACTTTAATGAAGCAATTTCTCCACCATTAGGGGGAGATAAGAAGTCAATTCAAAAGGAATGACGCGAAATTGCTTGGAATGCATCAACTTTATCACATTATGATCCACGCACAAATCAGTGTGAACTTGAAGTTCAAAAGATCATTCATTTGCAACAAATCGCAAATCAATTACCTGATGCATTTAATGATGCAAAACAAGTGACAAAATCACATATTCCAGCTGTAAATGCTCCTGCAAGAATTGATGTCTTTGTGCAACAAAATGCACAAGAACCAACGAAACGCTTAAAGCGTGGAAGACCAGTTGGTTCAAATGATATAATTCCTCGAAAGAGGAAAACGAGAGTAAAAATAAATATAAATCAAAATACTCCCGAGAAAGCACAAGAATCATTTGATAAGGATTTGTCAGAACAAGTTGATTCTGACGAGGAACAACTGCCTCTAGAAAAAAAGGAAAAAGATGAAAATAATGAGATCTCAATAAATTATGTAAACTCTGGTAAGATTTGGGATTGAAATAAAATTATACTTGATGATATATTTGCTTTCAATGTGTCATTTGAAAATGATGATGATCCAGAACCACGATCAGTGGACGAATGTCGAAAAAGACCTGATTGGCAACAATGGCAAGAGGCTATCCAAGCAGAGCTAAATTCGTTAAGAAAACGAGAGGTTTTTGGACCGATTGTTCAAACGCCAGATGGCGTAAAACCTGTTGGATATAAATGGGTATTTGTACGAAAGAGAAATGAAAAAAATGAAGTTAAAAAATACAAAGCAATACTTATAGCTCAATGTTTCTCACAAAGACCTGACATCGATTATGAGGAAACATATTCTCCTGTTATAGATGCAATCACATTTCAGTTCTTGATAAGCCTTGCAGTTTCTGAAGGGCTTGATATGCATTTAACGGATGTCGTTACAACATATTTGTACGGATCCCTAGACAGTGAGATATATATGAAAATCCCTGAATGATTTGTAATATCCGAAGAAATAAAATCAAAACCTCATAACATGCATTCTATAAAATTACATAGATCTTTGTATGGATTGAGACAATCCGGACGAATGTGGTATAAACGTCTTAGTGATTATTTACTGAAATAAGGATATGTAAATAATCCGTTTTGCCCATGTGTCTTCATTAAAAGATCATCAACAGGATTTGTGATTATTGATGTATATGTTGATGATTTAAATATAGTGGAAAACCACGACGACATCGTTAAAACATCCGAATACTTGAAAAAGGAACTCGAGATTAAAGAACTTGGAAAAACAAGACTTTGTCTTGGTTTGCAAATTGAACATTTTTCAAGTGGAGTACTTGTCAATCAATCAAATTATATTGAAAAAATATTAAAAAGATTTTATATGGACAAGGCACATCCATTGAGCTCTCTAATGGTTGTCAGATCACTTGAAGTGGATAAGGATCAATTTCGACCTCATGAAAGTGATGAAGAACTAATTGGTCCGGAGGTACCATATTTAAGTGCAATTAGTGCACTTATGTATCTTGCAAATTGTACAAGACCTGACATTGCTTTTGCTGTCAACCTAGTTGCAAGATACATCTCTTCACCAACTCGAAGACATTAGAATGGTGTTAAACATGTTTTCCGATATCTTTGAGGAACAAGTGACATGGGTTTATTTTACTCGAGATGGGTAAAATTGAACCTCCAAGGTTATGTTGATGCTGAATTTTTATCTGATCCCCACAAGGCCCATTCTCAAACGGGATATGTATTCACCTGTGGTAATACTGCTGTATCATGAAAGTCAGTAAAGCAAACTTTGGTTGCTACTTCTTCCAATCATTCTGAAGTACTTGCAATTCATGAAGCAAGTCGTGAATGTATATGGTTGAGAAACATGATTGAACATATTCAAGAATCATGTGGATTGCCTTCAATAAAAGATTCTTCAACCATATTATATGAAGATAATGCAGCATGTATTGCACAATTAAGTGAATGATTCGTAAAAGGGGACAGAACAAAACATATTTCAGCAAAATTCTTTTATGCGCACGAGCTTCAGAAGAATGGTGAAATTGATGTCAAGCAAATCCGATCGAGTGATAGTTTTGTTGATTTATTTACAAAAGCCTTACCAACTACGACATTTAAAAGGCTAACATATGGTATTGGCTTGCGTAAACTTAAAGACATTGCAAGTAAAGAAACTGAACAAGTTTCACTCATGTTCACATGAGGGGGAGTTATTGATTAGTGTATTGCACTCTTTTTCCCTTAGCTATGGTTTTATCCTATTGAGTTTTCCTAGCAAGGTTTTTAATGAGACAATCTTAACAATATTATACCCATCTTAATATTTATGAGAATAGTGTACTCTTTTTCTTTTACTATATTTTTTTTCCACAGGGTTTTTCTTAATAGAAGTTTTAACGAGGCACAATCTCTAAGCAAGTGTCATCCAAGGGGGAGTGTTGTGGAATATGGATGACCATGTATGTACACCAACATATTGTGTAGTCATGTAACTTGTATTTCTCACTTAATAGTACCTCCACTTGTCTATGTATTGTCATGTTACTTGTAACCATTTCCAATGTACACCAACTCTTCCATGTATTGTCAAATTACTTGTGTGGTGTTGTATGACATGGGGTGTATGCGTTACTTGTACACATTGTATAAATTACATTTATCATCATCACCAAATGACATATATAAAGGGTGTCAACCTCATTGTAAAAACACACCAAGTTGAATGAAAACTTCTCATTCCAACTATCTCATTTCTTCTCTTCTCCTTTGTAGTAGTAGTTTGTAGTAGTAGAAGTTTTTAGTCTTCTATTTTCCTTCTTTAGTTCTTAGCAAGTTCCAACTCAATTTACAACAAAAGAAACTGGTTCTCGTGGTATCATTTTTTATTCGTGCGCTGAGGAGAATATGTGGCTGTTTTGGGCTTGATTTCAAAGTTTTGACACGTAGCAGCTGATGATTTGCTAAGCTGCAGCGTCATGCTGACGCGGCGGAACGTGATTGGAGGAGGAGGCTGCAATGACGTGTTGGCTGCTTTGAGCTGCGGACGTGTCACACGAGGATTGGAAGAGAAAACGTTATGTGACACGCTGGGCGAGTGAGAAGATGACACTTGGCAGCAGGTTGGGTGTGGAAATGCTCGCACGAAATCGTGCGAATAAGTGGGAGGCATCAACGCATGTATCTCGAGGCAAATTCTCTGGTATCCGATCACTACATATAAATACTTTATTTCACAAAGTTTTTGGCCCCGAATTCAACCGCGAACTTCGTTAACCCTAAAAATAACAAATAAATATAATTAGACTAATATTTTGGAGACTTAACAATAAAAAATATATAAATATAATATATATAATTACATAAATAATGACTTAACACGGTTATTCTCTTATTTTATTAATAATAGTCAAACTTGCGCATTAGATCATAAGAAAATGATATAAAGGAAACGAATAGGCCACATGCACAAGTAAACGAGCATGTCTTAAAAAATAAAAATAAAAAACAAAAAAAATAATTACTCACGCCTAGACCTATTTACAGGCTCGGGTACCCCCCTAACCCACGCTGCTTGGATGGGCTTTCATAATGTAGGTTCAGTTGTTCAACCTAGCTAGTGGATTCGATCTCAAAGTGAGGAGGAGTTTTCATTCATTATAGGGATGACTCTTTTTTTCCGTTATTATACAATTGGGGAGTTTTTTTTTTTTCCGACTTTAGTTAGGAAAACTCACTCACACACATATATATTTTTTCATATTTTGGCTACTAATAAATAAAGTCTTGTTCCTATCAATAATAATAATAATAATAATAATAATAATAATAATAATAACCTTCTTTCAATAATTTTGATAGTCATCTTAATTTGATACAATTGGTAAGGTTTTTATTTGTTTAATCTATAGTCTATATATATATATATATATATATATATATATATATATATATATATATATATATATATGTGTGTTGTAAATTGAGTTGGATCTTGCTAAGAACTAGAGAAGGAAAATAGAAGACTAAGAACTTCTACTACTACAAACTACTACTACAAAGGAGAAAAGAAGAAATGAGATAGTTGGAATGAGAAGTTTTCATTCAACTTGGTGTGTGAATTACAATGGGGTTGGCACCCTTTATATAGGCCATTTGGTGATGATGATAATTGTACATATACAATGTGTACAAGTTATACATACACCACAAGTCATACAACATATATCAAGCAACATAGACAATACATGGAAGAGTTAATGTACATTGGAGATGATTGCAAGTTACATGACAATACATAAACAAGTGGATGTACTATTAAGTGAGAAATACAAGTTACATGACTACACAATATGTTGGTGTACATGCATAGTCATCCATATTCCACAACACTCCCCCTTGGATGACACTTGCTTAGAGATTGTGCCTCGTTAAAACCTGGTACTAGAAAAACCCCGTGGGAAAAAATCTAGTATAGGAAAAAGAGTACAATGTTCTCGTCAATCTTGATTTGTAGTATAATATTGTTGATTGCCTCATTAAAAACCTTGCTAGGAAAACCCAATGGGACAAAACCAAAGCTAAGGAAAAGAGTGCAACACATTGATACACTTTGAGAGAATATATATGCATCATTAAAACCTTTACTAGAAAAACCCCGTGGAAAAAAATCTAGTATAGGAAAAAGAGTACATTATTTGCTTTCATAATTTTTTTTTTATATGGAGTATAATAATGTTAGGATCGCCTCATTAAAAACATTGCTAGGAAATCTCAGTAGGATAAAACCATAGCTAAGGGAAAAAGAGTGCAATGCACTAATCAATAACTTCTTTTGATTCTCCCCTCATGTTCACATGGGTGAGACATCTTGTGCATTTTGTTGCACATGGACATCGTTTTCTATATGAACCATTTAATGCTGAAGCATATGATTGTCGCTCTTTTGTGTATAGTACTTGCATCAAAAAATTGATTCATAACTTGTTGCTACTGAATGATCCTTTGATGTGTTTCAAGCAATTTCACGCAATTTGATGGATCAAGAAATTAATTTATACATGGATCATAATACAACAAATTTAATACAATTTGATGTGTTTCAAGCAATTTCACGCAATTCCTTTTGAATTGGCTTATATCTCCCCCTAATGGTGGGAAAATTGCTTCATCAAAGTGACAATTAGCAAAACTTGCTATAAATAAATTTTCTATTAGGGATCCAAGGCATCTTATAATATGATTGATGGAGAGTTAAATCAATATAAGTCTCCTATTGATTTGCCTTGAAATAATCTCCGGCTGATAAAAAAAAGTAAGTTCGATAAAGGATGTCCGTGCGAATTTACGATATTTTCGCATTATTGATGATTATGGATAATCAAATAGATATTTCCACAAAATGAATGTCATTTGATTTATGACGACATTCGTTTTAATGTACCTTATATATTCCAGAAGTTAAAGCCGAGAATATTATACTCAGATTAAATCATATTCATATAGATAAATTTTCTATTATTCTGAGTAGACTTCTTCTGAACAAGACATTAACAATAAAATTGTTGTACCAGATATTGCCTGAACATTAGCCTCCGCTAAGTTTGAATTCGAGAAATACTCATTTTTATATTATAATGTACAAGCATGTAGCACGATACACAAGACACAAACTCATCGCCCATATTTAGGTCACGATTTAAACACATGTCGATGTGCCTGTTTTATCGAGCCATTTTCAATGATACAATTCATAATATTTTGCCTTTAATTTTGAAGGCAAGGTAAAGGTCACAAAAATATTCGGGTATATATATGACAATATTTAGGCAAAATAGCCTTTCATATATGACAAAAAAATGTCACAATTATGAGCGCTCATTGTCAATAATTATTTGTCATTTGTAGTGGTGCACCACTTTTGTTCCAAATTTTTTTTTTTGTGGAATTGTCAATACGACCTTTACCTGATATTTTCACTTTTTCCACGTCCATAAATTTGTTATTGCGATCATGATCATTATATGCAACATATGCTTCTTAATTTGAAGTTGAACTAATTGGACGGGAGCGATATTATATTTATAATATCTCATTATTTTACTCAGCTACCATGAGACAAGAAATCAATCCTTAATATTTATTGGATTGACGTGCGCACTCGATATTTGTTGCAGCAATAAATCGAGGCGGATCACGTGACCTTATTTTTATTGCCTCATCAGTCATATTTCCACATAGCCTCAACATAGAGGTAATTAAAATTGCGGAATTATAATTAATATTTGACTGATTAAATTTTGTAGCTTGAGACTCAACCGCTCATTTCGAGCTTTTGGAGCATTACTTTTTTTGTATGTATATATATAACTCTATAAGGTGAAAAAAATATATAAAGTGAAATATTCACTTTTCAAATCTCTAAAGAGAAATTGGCGAATGATTGTGTATAACACACAGTTTTGCATATATGCTTCATTCACAAATTGTAGTATCTAATTGTCAAGACAAGTAATTCTTGTCGGTAATATAATAAGGCAACAAGTTCAACTATGGTTGAATAATATTTTGAAAATAAATTTAATATAAAATAGTTTTTCCATTTTTATGTAAAAACATAACATATGATTAAATATATGTTCACAACTTGATTCATTAATAAACAAAATGTACTATTCGTATGAGTTGGTGGGACAACCTCCAGGTTGGGTGGCGAGAAATAGTCTACTTAATATCATGCCTCCTCGAACGGGATAACCCGTATCCCTTTCAATGTTTAGCTTTACCGGGGACAAGGCTTACCCACTGTCAACTCAAACTTATAACATTATTTGTATTATAAAATCAAGAATAGAACAATAACTAATCGTTTGTAGTTTTAAGAGAAAAATTATATGTCACACATTGACTTTTGATTTCTGATGTAGAAGATCGTACAAGACGCAACTACAGAGCATACTTTCGCAATCAGCGACGTTATAATGCATAGTATATGAATAAAGTATTTATATAGAAGTGATGCATGTAATAAAAGGAAGCAACCATGATAATATAGAAATAAATTGAACTTATTTAAATAACAAAAGTTATACCTTCCTAGCTTTGTCTCCTTAACAAGTCTTCTTGAACTTCAAGATCTCCTTAATGCTAGAGCAAGCTCGTGCTTCCTAGCTTTGTCTCTTTAACAAGCCTTCTTGAACTTCAAGATCTCCTTAATGCTAGAGCAAGCTCGTGCTGATAACGTGTTGTAAATTGAGTTGGAACTTGCTAAGAACTAGAGAAGGAAAATAGAAGACTAAGAACTTCTACTACTACAAGCTACTACTACAAAGGAGAAGAGAAGAAATGAGATAATTGGAATGAGAAGTTTTCATTCAACTTGGTGTGTGAATTACAATGGGGTTGACACCCTTTATATAGGTCATTTGGTGATGATGATAATTGTACTTATACAATGTGTACAAGTTATACATACACCACAAGTCATACAACACATCACAAGCAACATAGACAATACGTGGAAGAGTTGATGTACATTGGAGAGGATTGCAAGTTACATGACAATACATAGACAAGTGGAGGTACTATTAAGTGAGAAATACAAGTTACATGACTACACAATATGTTGGTGTACATGCATGGTCATCCATATTCCACAACAATATGTACTCTTTTTTTCTACACACATTATTAATTATAGTGGTCCACCCAAAAACAACCAACTAACTTCATTAATGTGGAAATTGCGTAGGTTTACATTTTAATTGACTACTTAATTGTGCACACTTACATCTTACTTTTCACCTCTCAAAGTACTAATTCTATAAATTGAGCAACACCATTCCATCTAAAATCATCTACATTTTCAGTATTGTATGTATAGCACATCATGATGAACAATAAGCATCAACACCCAGCACTTTTCATCATCTTCATGGCTACACTTGTGTTGCTCTCAAGTGTGCAAGTCACCATGGCAGCATGTAATGCTCAATCGCTCCTGGTTTGTGCCGGAGCATTTTTGAACGGCTCGCCTCCGCCTCCGGCTTGTTGTTCCGGGTTGAGGGCTCAGAAAGCATGCTTTTGCCAGTTTAAGAAGGATCCAAGTCTCGGGAAATATGTCAACTCTCCTTATGCAAGGAATGCTATCGCCGCTTGTGGTCTTCCTTATCCCGCTTGTTAGTTAATTAATTAAAGAGGCTTAGTTTCTTCAGATATACGTACCTGCATATATAATAACCTATATATGTAAATAAGAGTTGTTTGAGAGCATATATGCAGCAACTCATGTTTGATCTTGGGATCTTGGGTTTAAGATTCTACTTCTACTTCTATAAGCTATATATATAATGAAAGAGAGCATCACTCATATATATTTCTACTTTAATTTCTTTCATTAAATGATTAATTACTCAATTTTTTTTTTTTTATATAGGGCTAACTATAAAAAAAAAAACACAACCTTCCATTATTATTGCAAAATACCGTCAACTTTAAATTTCATTAGAAATAATAGGAACTTAATTTCAATATTGTTTTTCAATTTTAGCAGGGTGATCGATTTAGGGCTTTTGGGGAGCAAATAAAGTGACAACATGAACTGATTTTTTTATGGTAAACCCAAACCTTTCCATCTAATCGTTTATTTTTATTTTTTTTGCAATTTAAAAGCAGCAAAATCTAAAAAACAATTAAATCGAAAAAACCTTAAAGAACAAAGAAAATCAAAAACCCAAGTTCGCATTTTTTTCTTGGAGATTAAAAACTTGAGTTTGGTTCATTCAATCAGCTCTGCTCTCGTATGCGAGAAAAAAAATGCGAACTTATGCGGACTTAGATTTTGATTTCGTTGCTCTTTATATTTTAGACTACACTTAATTAGATAATTCTTTTAATTAAGTTTGAGACTATTTGGTCTACTATATTGGTTATATAAAATTTCAAAATCGATTAATTATTAAAAGATGTTAGTACTAATGATCTTTGTTTTATCCTCAAATTTTAGTCAAATTATTGATCTACCTAATTTGATTTAGATCTATTAGTATCAACAAACATCAAAATACGTGACGTTGTGAGTTGAACCTACTTCTGTCAAAAAAAAAAAAAAAAAAAATACACGTGCCCGCGTGCGTGTATTACATTGATTGAGCAAGCAGTATACATCAGGAAAAAGGAGGACATTGACTTTTAAGCTCCTGTGGCGTCCCATCATTCACCATTTATGGTGCACGACATTGAACAATATGATTCTAATGGTCATGATGGCAAGTGGTACGAGAATTAAATGTGAGTAGTGTACGTAGATACACATCATATATACACGAATATACATGTTATTGGAAAATACTAAAATAACAATACGTCATAAGACATTGTTGATGCGCCGTGTGTGGGGTTGATGCGCCGTGTGTGCCCCCACGTCAAAATGGATCAGCTGTACATGTGTAATGTATGTGTCGTGACATAGTGTTGTCTTTCTAGCATTTCCATTGTTAATACGTTGTGATTGTAGTTATGAGAAAATTATTGTGGTGAACTCCTAATCTACAAATTGGTCGGATAAAATCAAGAGGCAGAGGCTATGACATTTTTTGTTGGCAACGACTGAAAGAACCCATTTTTTACTGAACGTAACTCTGTTCCTTTTTTTTTTTGTCTTCCAATTTTGCTCCTTTATGAAATGACCAAACCACCCTTCATATAAAAGGATTTTTTTCTCACCTATACCCTATCTCCCAACCCACTCTCAAGACCGAGCTCCACCCACTTTCGATTCGCACAGTCCATTGCGACCACATTCCATCGTGATATCGATAAGATCACGTCGACCCTCTGTTGGTGAACTATTCTCAACATTTTGAGTTCAATTTATGGGTTGTTTGGTGGTCGTTAGAGTCATTTTTATGTTATTATCAGTGTTGTTTATTGCTTTGATTTTGGGCTTCAATCTTAGCTTTTTAAGGGCGAAATGCGGATGGATTAGAGAGAAGTAACACATTTACTATAAAACCACCTACTTTTTACTCGTTGATATGGATGTTTTAAGTGATTTTAAAAACTTCTTCTTCGTTCTTGTTGTCCATGCGTCTCCGTTACACAAAGCAATGACCTCTTCAGAGGTCTCGATTGGCTCCTACTGAGACATGTGAAAGAGGTTTCGGTTGGCCCCCACCAAGATCTTTTTAAGTCTTAGAGGGAGCCAACCGAGACCTATTTACCTTTAAAGAGTTATTAATCTCGGCCAGCTCCTACCGAAACCAATTCACACGTCTCAGGCGGCTCTCACTGAGACCACTTCATACGTCTTGGTTAACTCCCATAGAGACGTCTTCATAGATCTCGGTGGGAGCCGACCGAGACCTCATGTGTGACCGAAACTCACGGGTGAGAATTCTACACTTTTAAGGCATAGACAAGCCAAAATTTGACCTTGTTTGACAAAAAAAAAACACTTCAACGACACTTCCAGACTCGTACAAGTGCTCTACGTACAATGACAAAAAAACTCGAAAAATCGAGAGGATTGGGGGTAATGGGCTGATGGTAAGGGTGATGAGGTGAGATTTCAGGGATTTCAAAATAAAGTGGGGTACGTTCAATTTCAATTTAAATTCATAAAGAGAGTATGTTCAACAAGTGGGTACGTTCAATAAAAAGTGGATTCTATTCAGCCGTTGCTTTTTTTTTTACTTTAATGGGAGTCAAACTCACGACCTCTCAAAACTTAATCTTTTGGCAAGTGATGTAGCATCCCCTAACTTGATTAGGGCGATACTCGGCCTGAAACCTTAATTAAGCCCCATTAACCCGCTAGACTTAACTAGATCCAGCAACCTTTCTTGTTACACCTGATAAACACCACCGTATATTGATTATCGATATAAAACAATTTATAAACGCAGCAGAGATTTAAAACTTTTTTGATAATCCAAAACCTGATGTACAGTATTAAAACAAACCGAAATAAACCTCAGTTATACAAAACTTCCCGTCCCTTGTAATATTACAAAACTGTAATTCATTATATATAAGACAAGGGAAACTCATTACATCGAAGAGATGATCAAAACTCCTATATCTTCTCCATCCTGTAGTCGTAGCGCTCGTTGGTTATCCTGTAATGTTAATTAGGGTGACCGCTCAAACTTGCTCAGTAAGTAGAAATTCACATAACCATCAATATTCCATATAATATTCAAGAACATGATGCAATAACAATATGCACCAATGTTAACTAACAAGAATATGGAAAACATATAATTTAATAGATAACGAATGCATAGCAAACTATCATGAACTATTACACTGTGATCCCCATTTATTTTATAAAACTAGGGTAGATTACCCACCGGCGCCATTAATGCGAATGCTAGACCAACATATTGGCTGATATGATGTCTAGCCAAT
Source organism: Stephania cephalantha (assembly GCA_039657325.1). Classification (NCBI taxonomy): domain Eukaryota; kingdom Viridiplantae; phylum Streptophyta; class Magnoliopsida; order Ranunculales; family Menispermaceae; genus Stephania; species Stephania cephalantha. Next base: position 5,294,421 of record CM077573.1, on the reverse strand, counting down.
CCATTAATGTCCAATGGTTCTATCACAAACCCTCTAGTGAGAATGTAACCCACGCAACCTATAAACTAAGTAGGAAGTTACATATAGGCTGAGAAGGTAACCCATCTCCTATATAACCTGGTCTCAGTTCCAGGAACTGACTTTCGTGATTAACATAAAACACCGTTTTCCGTTTAATGAAATCCATCACAGTGTACATAATCCCCCATTCCAGTTCATAAACTACATGAACTACGCATACTAAATAGCCATGCAATATTGATAAATAAGTGAATCCGTACTTACCTCGAGTTAAGTCTATGTCCAAACTTCCTAAATTTCTGGTCATCTCACACTTCCTCAATGTTCCTCAACCTATCACCAATCATTTGTGATAAATATAGGTCCATTACACTATACTTAGAACCCTTAGTCCAGTCCCTAAGCCCCTAGAAATCCTCAGTAAAATACAGCACAATCACTGTTTTAAGAGGTGGGAGCGCACTCCCTCAGTGGGCGAGGCGCGCTTTATCAACTGGGTTCATCCCAATTGATGAAGAGAGTGCGCTCCTCTGTGAGGTGGAGCGCGCTCCACCCTGTGCCGTCTTCGACAGAACACAGGGCAGCAGTCACTATTCTCTACCAATTCACATAAATCACTCCAACAGCATCCAAAACACTCCCAAATCATCCGAGAGGACCTCTAATGAGGTTATCAACCATTTCAAATCGACAAAAACATCAATTCACAACGATTCGATCATCACCATAATTTCAAACTTCAACAAACTCAAAAACCAAACTCACCAAAGTGATGATCACTAGCTATTGATATGTTTAAGCTCCTCAATTCGCGTTGATTTAGCTCCTCGGATCGTTTCCTTCATATCAAAATCAAACCCCGACCTCCTATCTCGAATTCTCTCGAATGAATTAAGATAACGATGGATTTTTGTTTTTATATATGAATTTTCTTTGAGATACGCGTCATGTTATCTCGAAACCGATCACGTGGTTGATGCGTTAAAGTGACTCCTTAATGTGACTCGAAATTTGACACATCATGTAACGATCCGAAAATTCGACTCTTGCCACGTGTCATTTTAGGGTCGTATGTGAGACCCACTCCTCGAGATCCGGATCGAAATCGACGCGAAATATTGAGGTATTTCTCGGGGTTTAATTTGGACGCAAATCGATGATACTTTTGATTTGGAATCAAAAAGAAAATGTATATATATAAGAAAAGAAGAGAGAGAAAAGAAAAGAAAAGTGAGAGGGAGAGAGAAGAAAAGAGAGATATGAAGAGAGTGAAAGAAGAGAGAGAGAGAGATCAGTGGTGAGCGGAGGAGATGCAGCGGCGGCGAGGTGACGCCGGTAACGGCGCGACTCCGACAGTGAAGCCGGCTGCTGGGCGAGATGGCCAGCAGCTGCGCGACGACGGACGGCCAGCGCAGCAGCCGGCCAGCAGCGGTGATGATGATGATGGCGGCGGCGGTGCGGTCTTGATGGAGTAGACGAAGGCGGCGCGGCTGGCAGTGGCAGGATCGGCAGCAGCTGGACGGGACGACGCAGCGAGGACGAGCAGCTGGCCGGCAGCAGCGACGGCGACGGCCGACAGCGGCGGAACAGCAGGGATCGGCAGCAGCGACGGCCGACGACGGAGCAGCGGCGCCGACGACAGCGCCGGCAGCGGCTCGACGACACCTGTAGGGGCGCGACGATGACAGCAACGCCGGCAGCGGCGGTGGTGCGGCAGCGACGCCGGCAGCGGCGCGGTGACGGCGGTGGCGCGCCTTCGACGTCGGCGCGGTGAACAACGCGATGGCGTTGTCGGACTGATCGGAGGTGCGAATCGACAAATGCCGACGACGCGATGGAGGTGAGGTGTACTTCACCTAATTTTAATTGCGATTTGCATGATTTCAATAACTTAAATGATACGAATGGACACCAGGGACTTAAAATGCTATAGTCAGGTGTCGAGTGCGCATATCGAGATGCGAGCGAGTTGTTTTTGAGGTACGTAAGATTCCATCTAAAAGTCACTGAGGGTTTACTTTTTTATCATTGATTTCATGTTCGTGGTTATTAGATGCTATTCCCCCTATTCCTTGTTATTGATTTCCTTGACACATTTGGGTTGGGGGTCGAGACTTTGCTATTCGTTGTGTACTTATGACACACTAGGCTGTACGCGGGAAAACTAGGTGAAAGGAAGTGGGGGCTTCCACTGAAAGGATCCTGGGGGTATGGAAACCAGGTGAAAGGAAGTGGGGCACCCACCGAAAGGATCCTGGGGGGTTCGACGTACAGTTTAGTGTGACCGGGAGGAGTACACGGTTTGTTTCTCTCGTGTTATTTATTCATGTGATGATCTTAGCACAGTTGTCTGTTTAGTTTCCGCATGAGTACTTGACATGTTGATTGATATCTCGTTTATTTCTCTTATAAATGCTCGGTGTACTTTGTTGGAATCTTACTAACTGTGCTCTCCATCTTACTTTTTGTGATGGTCGAGTGCAGACCCTGCTAGTAGGGGCAAGAACATTTCGGGCGACTTTATCTGACTACCCGCGGTCAAGGACCTACTAGTACGTGCGATTTTGATATTTTGTTTACTTTTGGGAAATGGGAGACTGAATAGAGACTGTACTTGTATATATTACTGTTTATTATTGTCGTCTATATACATAGTACTTTCCTCGGGTTTTCCACATTAGGAGTTGCTCTTAAAATAATGCTTAATACGATAATAAATTTAATTGTTTTATTGGTTTCAATTTAAGACTTCCGCTGTTTTGTTTTTAATGTTATAAAAAATGATTAAACTGTCGAACTAATTGCTTAACGAAGGGAGTTAACACGCATATCGAGAAGTCGTGTTGTGGAAAATGGCGTCAGTGGCGCGTGGGACCCAGTGGCTCAAGGATCGGACGGGACCGCTGGGTCGGCGCCTCCCCACGTGGCGGCCTCGGATTTGTGGGGCCGTTACACATCAAGCACTTACGTTCCGTTCGAGACGATCAAGCGATTCATATATTTTCATTATTCTTTTATTTTTCAATATATATTTATATGTATATAAAAACATATATATATATATATATATATCGTGTATTACTCACCAATAAACTCACCGAACGTGCCTATAAGTGTTTTTGAGCGTGCACATTCATGCCACGACCCCCTCGTCACACTTGGTGTTCCGGTAATTCATTGTTTATTGTGTATTTTCTGTTTTACAGGCTTGTATTAATTTTCATATTAATCCCACAACCTATAAAATTCATTTAACAATTCAAACAAACACCACACGTCATGCAAATGCACATACGCGCTAATTGAGGTACGTCGGACTTAACTACGAGCCTAACTCGAGTTAATTAGAATTTAGAATAGTACTAATCACCAGCTTAAGGTAACGGGTCGTTACAATCTCCTCAATTTAAAGCAATTTCGTCCTCAAAATTAAAGTAAAACTAAAATTACTTGTAGTTTCGAAGAGAAATGAAAATTGTTCCTTTATATATGATTTTCGCTTTCAGGTTAGTTCCTCATCTACGTGAAATTGCTATTTCACCTTAACCAAAGAAATCTTTTTGGTTCTCAGTTCCTAAATCTTATGATCAAGTAACCGAATTGATTACTCATCGTAAGATAAGTCTTCCCAAAAACCAAATTCATTCCAATAAATCATTGGAGTGAACTGAGTCTCCGTTTTACACAACATCAACTCGTGGAAGACATTATGAATTTCGGCAAGCTGAGGAAGCAATTCTAACATGTAAGCAACAGGACCAATCATATCCTGTACTTTGAATGACTTAATACACCTTGAAGTTGGCTTACCTCGTAATCCAAACATATACAGTTCCTTTCATAGATGAGACTTTCAACAAAACATATTTGTCCTTTGAAAACTCCAACATATGTGTTGGGGCATGTGCCCTAGGTCAATCCATTAACTGTCTTTATGAATACTTTTAGTTAATAAAATAGAAAATTTCATTTGCTGTTTATTATAATTAATTTGCATGTTTACATTATAATAAGATCAATGTGTATTTACAAAATATCATAAATGTCCCTAATCGATCATAATACCGGGAACTATAATGAATTAAGACTAGTGTGAGTCTTGATTGATGATCATATGATGATTATACGTATAGGGATACGAATCAAGATCACGAGTACTTGTTAGGGAACAAAGTACTGGACCGACCCGCTATGAGAACATCACATGGATTAAGTCATAGTTGTTTCTCATGATAGGTATATTTTACAGTCCTCTGACTTGAGATTACCATAGACTTCAACATTAGGAACACACTGATTTGACACAATCAAACATTGTCTTTAACCGGACGATTATAAAGATTGTGATTGGTTACTGTGTGAGCAATACGAAGAAGTTGTGTAATCGAGATAGAATTTGTCCATCTCATGTAAAGAGAGATATCCAGTGGATCCCTCGATGTGTTAGACTGTTAAAAGGCCTAGTCTAAGTGAATTGATATTGATCAATGTCACTTGGATGTTTTCAGTCTACCTAGAAATCGAGACTAGTACGATTGAACATGTTGGATAACAATTCCATGCCTTATGTTTGATCAAAAGGATATCGTGTGACAAAATGATGTTATATACACTATTGATTAGGTTGTATCGATTTGATATTCATACAACTTGGGTAGTCATAATGTCTTGCTAGAGGCCGCTTATGACTTGTATACCAAAATGTGTTTTGGTACACTACCAACGTTGTATGAGCTTATTGGGTCGCACACTAAGAATGATTTTGCGAGATTTTAAGATGGTTCAGAAAAACGAATTTTATATGATAAAATTAATGACAGAAACGTCCCTGTGGTGTATTACACTTATACTTCTTTAAGTAGAGGTATATGTGTAATTTACGTAACCGTCTATATACAAGGGTTGTATAAATAGACGCTTTAAGTTAGAACACACAAATGAAAGATTAAGGCGAAACTATATTTTCGTTTTAGAAACGAATTAGGGTTTTCCGGTACGCTCTGGATCGTTTTGGAGAGAAACAAAAAGGTTTGGTAATCTCTCGAAGCTAGCACTTTGAATCTCGATCATTGTTCGTGTGTGGATCGCGATAGAGGCGTTCGTCGTTGCGCGCGCTTAGAGATCGATCAACCTTCGAAAGGTATATTGCGACCGAGGTATGATTAAGTTTTCATGGTTTAAACGTTTTTAATGGAATTAAATTCGGATTCTCATTGTTGGTTTTTGTCAAAATTGTTTTGTAATTTTCGCTGCGTATGAACCCCAAAACCCAACAATGGTATCAAAGCCATCGAGTTCGATTCCATTAAATTCATTGCATGTTTTCTTCAGATATATACATGATATATGATTGAAAGCATGTTAGTAGTTGATGTATATGTGATATACATAAGTTTTATGTGAGATTTATTATCACGTTTTGTGTATATGATACATATATTCGTGGTTTAATTGAAATTAGTTTCGTACATGCTAGTAACCATGTTAGGTTAATTCGAATAATTTTGATGAATTGAATTTCGTGTTCTGTGATCCATGACACCATTATGTATAATCTTTATTTTTCGTGTATTGATGCATGGATGAAATCTCTGTAATTCAGTATGCATATTTAGGTTACATTGTTTTAAGATACTTAAATTGTATAAGTCTGAATATTAATTCGAAACTAATATGATTAGGTTCGATTGAGATAGTAGTTCATGAATCAATTACATGTTTGTGATTATTTGGATGAGGACCGAAATTGCAAATAATTATTTTTCGAAATTATTAAATTAATCTCGTTATATCTATTATGTTATGAAATTTCTATTTGATAAGAGATAGATAACAAATTAGATTAAGAGATATTAGCAAAATCGGTTTCGTTATCCTTATTGGATATGAGATAAATATCGAGAATTTTGTTATTGGTGATATGCTAGGATTCAAATATCTTAAGTCATAATTGGATTAGGATAAGATGATTAGTTAGATGTGGGCCCGGGTTAATTAAAATGTTTTAATTGACTTAATTTCGGATAAATTAAGGGGTTAATTTAGGATAATAAAATCAGCGAAAAATATGATTTTCTATAGCGAATTTTAATTTTTGGAATTCAAATTTGTCTCCTAAAAAAAAATTAAAAAAAACGGGGGCGCTGCCCCCTGTTCCCCCATCCGCTGACCGGTCAACGGGACCGCCGTCTAACTAATCCTAGCGCACGAAAATTCTTTTATTATTGAACAGTTTAAAAATTTCCAAATTGTTTAGTGATTGAACAAATCAATAAAAAATATGATATTTCATTGTTTACATAAAATCACTAAAACTGAATAAGATCCCTCTATTAAATTTTAAGTCTCGTGCCATCCATTTTAAACACTTGTTAAGGCCTCGATCACAATAATATAGTTTCAGCCATAGCTGGGTGTATTGTGTTATCTTAGTGAGACAAGTTGGGTAAGAGTTACCTAAATGTTTGAAATGGTCCGACTTAATAAAGCTATCAAAATAGTTTTGAGCTTTAGGCACATGATGAGATAAAAACCATGCTAAGACATAAGATGTCCCGTATCTCATAAAAGTATTTAAAATTACATAAGATGTAATTGGTAATCATTACCTACCTAAATAATCTAGTTCTGTGTTTCATGCCATAGCTGTCATAGAATTAGGTGAAATATGGATTTTAGTCCCCTAAATAAACAATATGTTTTAGGAGGGTTGTTAATTTAGTGGGAGTCGCTAAAATAAACTTTGCATAATCTTTATTGTAAATCAATGGCTTCTTCAAGTAACAATAATCCCCTCGTCATCGATCCATCCCCGAGAAGGATAAGCTATCTGGGACTAACTTTCTTGATCGGTTCGAAACTTGAGAATCGTTCTCAAGCATGAACGCAAGTTGTATGTCCTGGATGCTCCAATCCCCGAGGACCCACCACCAATGCTACGAAAGTTTGTGAAGGATGCGCATAATAAGCATGTCAATGATTCTACCGATGTTGCATGTATTATGCTTTGGCAACTATGGTTCCTGAACTTCGAAGGACATGGAACTAATGGAAGCCTACGAAATGGTCGTGACGCCAAGGAAATGTTCCAACAGCAAGCTAGGCAATAAAGGTTCGAGATAGTCAAGAACCTACATTCTTGCAAGATGACTGAGGGTGCGTCAGTTAGTCCTCATGTTCTTAAGATGAAGGGCTATGTTGACCAGCTTGATAGACTCATATTTCCCATAAGCCAAGAGTTGGCTACGGATTTGATCCCGAATTCATTACCGAGAGAGTTACTCACAATTTGTGATGAACTACAATATGAATAATATGGAGAAATCAATTTCGAGTTGCATTTGATGCTCAAAACTCGCTGAACAAAATATCAAGAAACCCTAGTAATGTGTTGATGGTCCAAAAGGGAAAGGGAATGAAGAAGAAAGGCAAATGCAAGGCTAAAGTTGCCAAGGCTCGCCGCACGCACTGTCGCATGAAAGCCTATGGAACAAGTCAAGCCCCAGCCTGTTCCTGCTTCAAAACACCCAAAAGAAAATGAAGGAAATTGTCATTTCTGCCATGCACCTGGACATTGGTTCAGAAATTGCAAACTCTATCTGGAAGATCTAAAGAAGAAAAAGGGTAGTGCGACTACCACTACAAGTATTTATGTTATTGAAATTAATTTATCTACTAGTGATTCCTGGGTATTAGATACCAGATGTGGATCTCACATTTGTATAAATGTGAAGGGACTCACCAGAAGTAGAAAGTTGAAGAAAGGATAAGTCATCCTCCGCGTAGGGAATGGAGCAAGAGTTCTTTGCCTTACATTGGGATCATATGACTTAGTCTTACCTAGTGGACTTATTTTAACTTTAAATAATTGTTATTTTGTACCTGTCTTGAGCAGAAACATCATTTCTGTTTCATGTTTGGATATGGATGGTTTTGATTTTATTATTGCGAATAATAGATGTTCCATTTTTCGTAAAGGCATGTTTTATGCAAATGCTGATTTGTGTGATGGTCTTTATATTATAAGCATGAAAAGGTTCACTGATACTCCAGTCTTTAACATAAATACAAAGATACTCCAGTCTCGGGCGCATAACGAAGCTCCATAAAGATGGACTTCTAGATTTATTTGATTTAGAAACAAATGAAACGCGCGTATCTTGTTTACTAGGCAAGATGACTAAAAGTCCCTTTACTAGACACAATGAAAAGGCAAGTGATTTATTGGGTCTAATACATACTGATGTATGCGCGGTCTTATAAACACAATGGCTATAGGAGGTTATCAGTACTTCATTACATTTACTGATGATTTCAGCAGATATGGTTATGTATATCTTATGAAACATAAAGCTGAATCATTTGAGATGTTTCAAACGTTTCAAAATGAAGTGCATAATCAACTTGATAAAACTATCAAAACACTTCGATCAGATCGAGGCGGTGAATATTTGAGCCAAAAATTTGATGATCATCTTAGAAATTGTGGGATTGTCTCCCGATTGACTCCACCAGCAACTCCACAATGGAATGGAGTTTCTGAAAGGAGAAATCGAACCTTATTAGATATGGTTCGATCTATGATGAGTCATGCAGATCTTTCATTATCCTTTTGGGGTTATGCATTACAAATCCGCTAGCCTTTCACTCTAAATCGAGTTCCTTCTAAAGCGGTTGATAAAACACCATATGAGATATGGTACGGGAAGAGACCTAGTTTGTCTTTCCTTAAGATTTGGGGTTGCGAGGCTTACGTAAAGCGACAAGTCTCAGAAAAACTAGCACATAAATCTGACAAGTGTTTATTTGTGGGGTATCCTAAGGAAACAAAAGGATATTACTTTTATAATCCCGCTGAGAACAAAATGTTTGTTGCTCGGTATGGTGCCTTTATGGAAAAATAATTTATTTCAAAAACACTAGTAGGAGAGAAATAAATCTTGAAGAAGTTCAAGAATCACAGATAAACACTAAACCGCTACTGGAAGTTCAACAACGTTCTGAACCAGTTGAACCTCCACAAGTGACACAAGGCCCACGTAAATCTGGTAGGGTAAGACATGAGCCAGAGAGATTCGGATTTCTCATTACTGATAGTCGTGATGTGTTGCTTATGGATCAAAATGAGCCCACCACTTATCAGGAGGCTATGTCTGGACCAGACTCAGATAAATGGCTAAGTGCCATGAACTCTTATATGCAATCCATGTAGGATAACCAAGTTTGGAACTTGGTTGATTTACTTGAAGGTGGTAAGACCATTGGATGTAAATGAGTTTTCAAGAAGAAAATTGACATGGATGGCAAAGTGCATACTTTTAAAGCAAGACTTGTAGCAAAAGGTTTCATGCAGACTCAATGTGTTGATTATGATGAAACTTTTTCGCCGGTAGCCATGCTTAAATCCATAAGAATTTTAATTGTCATTGCTGCATATTATGACTATGAGATATGGCAAATGGATGTAAAAACAACATTTCTTAATGGAAAGCTGCTTGAGGACGTGTATATGACACAACCTAAAGGTTTTGTACATCCTGAGAATTCTAGGAAGGTATGCAAGCTTCAAAGATCCATTTATGGATTAAAGCAAGCTTCTCGGAGTTGAAATATTCGTTTTGATGAAGCAATCAAGGATTTTGGTTTTATTAAGAACGAATATGAGCCTTGTGTATACAAGACGGTCAGTGGGAGTGTAGTTGTTTTTCTGGTACTGTATGTTGATGATATATTACTCATTGAAAATGACATCCCAACATTGCAGAATGTCAAGTTTTAGTTAGGGAAGTGTTTCTCAATGAAAGACTTAGGAGACGCAGCCTATATCCTAGGGATAAGGATCTATAGGGATAGATCTAAGAGGCTAATCGGTCTAATTCAGAGTGCTTACATAGACAAGGTGCTGAATAGGTTCGGTTTGCAAGACTCTAAAAGAGGATTGTTGCCAAAGTCTCATGGCATAAGTCTCAACAAGATTCAATGTCCTAAGACAAATGATGAGCGAGACCGTATGAATAAGATTACATATGCATCAGCTATTGGATCTATCATGTATGACATGCTATGCACTCGACCTGATGTATCATGTGCTTTGAGCACTACAAGCAGATATCAGTCAGATCCTGGTGAGAGTCACTGGATAGCAGTAAAGAACATTCTTAAATACTTAAGAAGGACTAAGGAAGTGTTCTTGGTCTATGAAGGTTATGAAAATGATCTAGTTGTAAATGGTTACACTGATGCAAGTTTTCAAACTGATATATATTATTTTAGATCGCAGTCTGGATATGTGTTTACTTTGAATGGGGGTGCGGTAAGCTGGAAAAGTTCGAAGCAAGAGACTGTGACAGATTCTACAACAGAAGCTGAGTATATTGCAGCGTCCGATGCAGCAAAGGAGTCAGCTTGGATCAAAAAGTTCATTTCTGAACTAGGTGTGGTTCCAAGTATTGCTAACCCTGTTTGTTTGTATTGTGACAATAACGGGGCAATAACACAGGCCAAGGAACCTAGATCACACCACAAATCCAAACATATAATCAGGCGTTTTCATCTCATCAGAGAAATTATTGAGAGGGGAGACGTGAAAATTTGCAGAGTACCTACTGAAGACAACGTTGCGGATACATTGACAAAAGCTCTTCCACAAGCAAAACATGATGGTCATGTTAGATCATTGGGCATTAGATGCATGTATGATTGGCCCTAGTGCAAGTGGGAGATGTTGGGGCATGTGCCCTAGGTCAATCCATTAACTGTCTTTATGAATACTTTTAGTTAATAAAATAGATGATTTCATTTGTTGTTTATTATAATTAATTTGCATGTTTACATTATAATAAGATCCATGAGTATTTACAAAATATCATAAATGTCTCTAGTCGATCATTACAGGGAACTATAATGAATTAAGACTAGTGTGAGTCTTGATTGATGATCATATGATGATTATACGTATAAGGATACGAATCAAGATCACGAGTACTTGTTAGGGAACAAAGTACTGGACCGACCCGCTATGAGAACATCACATGGATTAAGTCATAGTTGTTTCTCATGATAGGTATATTTTACAGTCCTCTGACTTGAGATTACCAGAGACTTCAACATTGGGAACACACTGACTTGACACAATCAAACGTTGTCTTTAACCGGACGATTATAAAGATTGTGATTGGTTACTGTGTGAGCAATGTGAAGAAGTTGTGTAATCGAGATAAAATTTGTCCCTCTCATATAAAGAGAGATATCTAGTGGATCCCTCGATGTGTTAGACTGTTAAAAGGCCTAGTCTAAGTGAATAGATATTGATCAATGTCACTTGGATGTTTTCACTCTACCTAGAGATCGAGACTAGTACGATTGAACATGTTGGATGACAATTCCATGCCTTATGTTTGATCAAAAGGATATCATGTGACAAAAGGATGTTATATGCACTATTGATTAGGTTGTATCGATTTGATATTCGTACAACTTGGGTAGTCATAATGTCTTGCTAGAGGTCGCTTATGACTTGTATACCAAAATGTGTTTTGGTACATTACCAACGTTGTATGAGCCTATTGGTTCTCACACTAAGAATGGTTTTGCGAGATTTTAAGATGGTTCAGAAAAATGAATTTTATATGATAAAATTCATGACATAAACGTCCTTGTGGTGTATTACACTTATACTTCTTTAAGTATGGGTATATGTGTAATTTACGTAACCGTCTATATATAAGGGTTGTATAAATAGACGCTTTAAGTTAGAACACACAAAGGAAAGATTAAGGGCCGAAACTCTATTTTCGTTTTAGAAACGAATTAGGGTTTTCTGGTACACTCTGGATTGTTTTGGAGAGAAACAAAATGATTTGGTATTCTCTCGAAGCTAGCACTTCGAATCTCGACCGCCGTTCGTGTGTGGACTGCTGGTAGAGGGCGTTCGTCGTTGGCAGCGCCTTAGAGATCGATCAACCTTCAGAAATGTATATTGCGACCGAGGTATGATTAAGTTTTCATGGTTTAAACGTTTTTAATGGAATTAGATTCGGATCCTGTTGGGGTTTTTGTCAAAATTGTTTTGTAATTTCCACTGCGTATGAACCCCAAAACCCAACACTATGATATTCATCGGCGTATCTCTTCCGTTTTAGTTGTACTGTAGTCAAACACTGGCAAATCTGCATATTCCTTCTGTGTAGTTCTGAATTAATTCCCGCTCTAACAAACTTGCATCTCAACCCATGTCCAAACACTCCAATGAATGACGTGGTTGACCATACAAAGCTTCAAAGGAACATTCCAATGCTAGCTTGACAGCTGTTATTATAAAAGAACTCACACAAAAAAATGTATTTCTTCCATATACCACCCAACTTCAAGACACAAGCTCAAAGTCTATCCTCTAGCACCAAAATTAACCACTCTGACTACCCATCGGTCTACCGGTAGTATACCATACTGAGGTTAAGATTAGTTCCCAACTGTCGCAGTAATTCACTCTACTGTCTGGATGTGAATCTCGAATCTCTATCCATAATAGTCGACACTGGAACACCCTGAAATCTAACATTTCATGTATGTACATCTCACATAGAAACTGGCATGAAATGTTTAGACTTCGTCAACCTGTTAACTATAATTCAAACAGTATCGTGCTTACGCTGACTCAGAGATAGACTAGAACCAAAATCCACCGATCTATGTTCCCATTTTCATTCAGGAATAGGCAGCGAATGTAATAAACCTCCAGGTTTCCCATGCTCAGCCTTAACTTGCTGACCTATATCATATCTCCTTTCCACCTCAACAATATCAGTCTTCATCACAGGTCAATAATAAAGGCGCCTCATTTCACGATATATCTTATTGTTACCTGAATAAATATAATAAAGAGATCTATGAGATTTCCATAGCAACTCATGCCTCAACTAGTCCTGAACTGGAATCCACAATCCATCCCTGAACTGTAACACACCATTATTAGAAACTGACCAATTAGGATAATCTAAAATAGTCGTTAATCTCTGACACACTATATAATCCTGATTAACTTTCTGACAACCAATCACCACTGAATCATCTCCAATTCAGTTTGAATCTGAACCCAAAGGATCAGATTAGTAGCTCTAAAATTAGCTCTTTTAGTTGATGATGTGTCAACTAAACTTACATAAATCATCATCACCGTCACTTCCTCGTGAAGTCTAAACTGAGAAGCTTTAGCACTAGCTACACTTTCTTCATATATCGGAGTTATAATTGCATGCTGACAGTCTTTTAACACCTTTCCGTGTAGTTCCAAATTTTTTAGGCTCAAAACTAATTTGTGTCTCGACTTCTTGTCCTCACACAGACTGACAACGAAGTAAAGCTTACAAATTTTTAAAGTAAACACCTCGATCTTATATTTAGCCTGCTAAAATCAACACTAGAAAACTCACCCAATAAATATTTCTTCCAGTAACTAATATCTTCCAAGTCACAAGCTTGGAAAATTATATTCTTTGGAACTAAGATCAACCGCAGATATATCGTGTTAAGATTGAGAAGGTCCTTCCCTTTTGGGAAGTAGACTATCGGTTCCTTACCGAAATAATAATCCTGATTCTCCATAACTCTCAGCTCTTTCTACACACATATATTTCGCTTATTCTTTCAAGAAAATTTAATCCACAATACTGGCAAGAAATTTCAAATTCTGTAAGTTTTACAATTATATTATCAATAACCTTCAGTTATCACCACAACTTAGGTTAATCCATCACAAATTTATGAGCATGAAATGTCATTCATATAAGGCAAGAATAATATAACACTCCAGGTTAATATTATTTAGTTTCCACTTGCCTCGTTTTTTGTTTCAAGTTCCAAAAACTTTCCTTACATGCTCAATGTTTTGATTTGATATTATTCTTTCTAAATGTAAATAATTAGTAGTCATTCTTGACATGCCTGATAATCTCAATCAATTCCTCCATAATTCAACACTAAATCAATTGTCATGAGCTCAGCTTTAATTTGAGCTCCAAAGAATAGACTTGTAGTTATCAATCTTGCCAACTCAACTGATGATGTGCCTGCGCAGGACTTCCATTGATCACCAGTAAACATCTCACTTACGAGATATTATTGAATAACTTTTATCATAACTATAGCCTCTGTCCTTTTCTTATTCAAGGCATTGTCAACATAATCACCTTGATGAGTGATGTTTTAGAGTGAATTCCTAACATTTAGAAACTTTCAAGGTATCTATCTTACCTTTCATTTCTATTACTTTGATAATTCCACTTTTCAGACTTTCATAGTTTGAAATTCATTTCTTTAACTTTACACCAGTCTACTGGTTTTATATTTCCAGGTTGTCTTTTAATGACTCCTTTAAGATTCTCATTAATCTCAAAGAATAATTAAAAGATCATCAACAACCTTTTCTCTTATTTACAAGCGATGTCTTTCCCATTTGGTACAATTACCAAATTAATTATCTTGAGATTATCAATCTCGAATAATTCTCCTCTCAAGTCTGGAACTATATATAGCTAGAAGTATGAGCTACAATTTTGCTTTATTGTGTCAACACACAATCTTACCTAAATAAGAAGTCTTAGGATAAACCTCTAACTTCTTTTACGGTTTATATATCATCTAGCAAAAATTGTAGTCAAACTATACTTCTACTTTCCTCCAAGGCATCCTTGTATTTGATTTCAATTTATAACAATTCTAATACTTGAGATAACTGAATGAATTACACAACGATATCAAAGATCTCTGGATCAATCTTTTGTAATATTCAATTATTTCAAGCTTACTTTCCTCTTTTGCATTTGTGTTGAATATATGACAACCTCATATTTTCTTGATTACAGTCAAATCCCCTGATTTACTATTGATATTCAACATTCTTACAATTAATTAATCTTTGAGACTTAACACTAGCACCTTGCAAAATTTGTTCTGAACCAATTTACCGTTACCAATTTACAATTATATACGGTAATGTAACGGCCCGAAAATTTGACTTGTGCCACGTGTCAGGTCATGGTCGTATCTGGGATCCACTCGTCGGAATACGTATGTTCGAATATCCAATTTGAGATTATAATGCTAATCGTTGAGCTGTTTTACAAGTTGGTATATGCGATGAAGTTGGTGAGCCGAAACACGAACGGGGACGCGCCTCGAGTCGCGTTCCGACGTGGGACCGAGGTAGCGGCTTAATGTGGCTATAGTGGTTTTAAAGTGGTCACGTTAAAAAATATACATTGGATGCGCATCTTGATGCGTGTGGCGCGAATATCGAGATTGTAAAATGAGGCGGGTTGGTACCTCGAGATACGCGCTGCCCAATGTTTAAGGAAAGTATTGAATCAATATATTTTTAGATGTGCCTCGAGTTTCGCTCCACACGAATCTCGAGGAAACCTTTGTTTTCTTCTTAAGGAAGAAACAAAGAGAGATCGGATAAGAGAAAGAAAAGGAAGAGAAAAAGAGAGAGATAGATCGAAGAAGAGAGAGAGAGATCAGAGAGGAGAGAAGAGAGAGAGTGAGAGAGAGAGAGAGAGAGAGAGACGACAAGCGGGGAGAAGCGCGGTGGAAGCGCGATGGGGCTCCGGGCCACGGACGGCGGAGTGCTCCAGCGACGGCGGCGGACGGCCAAGAAACCAACTGAAGCGGGTGGTGCGGACGGCGCTACTCGCGGCGACGCGGAGGCAACGACGAGGTGGCGCGACCGTGTGGGGACGACGACGAGCGAGGACGCCGCGACGGAGCTCCAGCAGTGGCGGACCTGCGGCGCGGCTCCAGTAGCGGTGAGCAATCGAGGAGACCGGCGTGCAAGGGAGCTCACGGACGAGCTGCAGCAGCGGCAGGCGCGGTGGCGCGTTGACCGGCGGTGGATGGCGGGATCAGCAGCAGCGGCGGCAGCAGTGGCGCGGCTTCGACGGCGGCGCGGTGAACGACGTGGAGCAACGGCGTGATGGCGCGTTGTCGGACCGATCGATCCTCGACGAGAGGCGTGACTTCGACGAAGCTTGACGACGCGATGGATTCAAATGGATTTTTAAGGCCGTGGTGAGGTTTACTTCACCTAATTTAGTTGTGATTTGAATGACTTAAGTAACTTAGCCTAAATGGTATAAATGGACACTAGGGACTTATGAGGCAATAGTCGGGTGTCGGGTACGCAAATCGAGGCGTGAGCGGGACTGAGGACAATTTGCGATTTCTCGAGGTAAGTAAAACCAGCTAGGAAATGCATAGTATTTCATTTGAGCTTATATGTTATTGATATTGTACTGTGTCCCTTCATTGGAATTCCCACCCACTTATGAGTGTCCGAGGGCCAAGTGAGTCATACTAGTGTCTCTGATTGGAGTGGTTGCACAATTTAAGATCACGGTTCGGCTCAATGGTACAAGTCTCTTTAAACCCGTGATCTTAAGCCTCCAGGGTGCAACCTTGGGGCCATGACCTCGAGTCACTTGACCCCGACCCTGTGGCACCCACATTCGGTGGTCTTGGATTACTTGGGCACCTCTCTATTGTTTTCTTTGACACTCATTTCTCGTTGTAGTTTCATTATTTTTACATTCTTATTATCATGCATTCCGTACAGTTTTCTTTCTATCCGCATGACTTTTAGACTGCTTCATTTTATTTTGAATTATTTTTTAGATCCTATTGGCAGATCCACGGTCCAGCAAGGGGAAGGCTCCATAGCTAGGTGAATCTTTTGTATTATTAAATATACTTGTTTTAAAAACACTGGGATTTTGGGCATATATATCTTGTATTTACTCTCCTCTGATGATGATATACATTCGGGGTTTCCACACTTTAGGTTGTCTTAACTGGTATCCTTGAGATTTTTCAACTATGTTTTAGTTATTTAATGTATTAACTACTTCCGCTAATTTGTAAAACTTGAAAAATACTAATAACTCAACTTAAAATTATGAATTTACTTGTAATGATAGATTGGAAGGCTGACTAGGTCTGCGTTGACCTTGCGAGACTGGCTCGGGGGTCCACGTAGGCTTAGGCCGGGCGAGGCCCAGTTTGTGGGAAATTGGGGTCGTCACAGGTAATTACTCGTGCATTATCTAAATCTTGAAAGATTCCCTGTTATTATTGATAACTCAATAACAACTTCATTACAATATAGGGTTTCCATACTTGACACCCTTAATTTATGAACATAGCATGAGTTCTAGTAAATTCTAGTGGTTTCCACCATCCACTTAAAATGATCCAGCAACCGCCTGAAATCATTTTATAAATATATCCTTAGCTTTGATCATTTCACTGTGACATTTAGATCTCAACTAACTCTTAAAAAACAACTGATTTCACCTTATTTTCAGAATGAGTTGTCAATCCTGGGCAATGAATACTCATTCCCACTACTATATGTTATTCTTTGGATTCTTCAAATCCTCAGATTCATTGACCACTCATTCTCCCCAATTTAAACTATACCAGTCTAATAGATCAGATTATGATAACTTACCAACTCACTGCTATATTTGGGATTAAACTGTCTTTTATTATTTAACAAACCACTCGTTATTCCAATATGGATTCACACCATATCTGGAACACCTACTTCATAACAACTTATAAAGTATAACTGCATTAGTGGTTTCATAATCTCAATTAGGCTTTTATCATTATCCACTTATTTATTCACTGAATAACTTTCATTATTTCTCTACTAGTCTCATCACTAATATTAAATCGCCTCTCAAAGTAGCCCACCATCTTTGAGTTTCTTCCAAAGTTATTCAGTCTTCCATTATTTCAAAGTTTTCATTCTCCTAATACACCTCTCAAGGTCTAGATTCGATAGATACTTCTCCACTGATTGTTATTTGTCTAATAATATCAGTAAGAACAAAGACCATTGAAAATGCTACTTGGAGAAGAATTTAATTTCATATTTATAACTTTTCTTATGTCTTTCCTTTTTAATCTCCTCGAGGTTAAGACTCTCCCGAGCTCTTACCTCCAAAATTTCCTCATATCATAAGAAATAGATGGACTTCAACCATCTTATTGTCGTTCAGAAAAGACAGAACTCTTATATCTACCACATAGATATAGTATACACAACAAATAATATATCTCAATCTTTTATCTTTTGGTTACGCCCCAAAATCACGATAAAAACTGTTTATCAAACTCTAAGCTTATTCTTAACTCGAGACAACTCTCAGAGTTAATAAACTTATGTTCCGGTACAAAAGATTATGCATAGGGCTGACAATTTAAAACGATTAACACGACACGACACGACACGTAATAAACATGTCATGAGTTTGGCATAAGTGGGTTTGGGTCATAAACATGTTAACATGTTTATACACGGTTAATAAACGAGTCATTAACATGTCAACCTGCTTAACTCGTTTATGACTTGCTTAACACGATTAAAGAATAATATATAAATAATAAATATGATATAATGAATAGATTGGTACAAAATTCATCCATTTGAACACATGTTAATAACATGATTTTTTAATTTGTAGACATCTTTTTATCATATTTTACTTTATTTTTAGAGGAAATATTTATTTTAATTTTAATATATTATTTATGTTTAAGATTTTATTAATAATTATTTATTAAGAAAAAAATAAAACTTTTCACCAAAGTAAAATTTAGATATTTTTTAGACGATTCTTATAATTTTGTATATGTTATTATTACGAGTCATTTTCCTTATATTATTGAGAGTAATAAAGACTTAGATGAAAAAGTAAAATAAAACTCGAGACTATATATAACCACATTATATTTTATTGGCTATTTAATTATGTTTATTTGAATTTATTCGTGTAGATATATTTTAAAAAATAGTAAACAAATTATAAAGTTTAAATAAATTAAAAATCTTAAATAAAATATTTAATAAATGGGTGACACGAATACACGACATGTTTAACACCCACTTAGACACGAAAACGATTGACGCGACTAATAAACATGTCATATAATGAGTTTACATTATATGGGTTATGACCTGTTTACAACACGACATGTTTACGACTCACCGACACGAATTGTCACCCCTAATTATGCTATCATTCACTTTAAAAACCATTCGAAAGTGAATTCAATATCAGAGCCTTGTCAATGATACCAAACTGTATCACACTTACCACTTTATCTCCAAAGTGATAAACCTTAGGTTCTGATACTAAACTGTAGCAGAGTTATCAAATGTAACAAATCCCTTAAACTCAGGCTCTGAAGTAGACTATAATACCAAACTGTATCAGAGCTAATTCAATGTAACAAAGCCCTTAAACCTTGTAACCTAGGCTCTGATATTAAGCTGTAGCATCCTCAAACCTGATTAGGGCAATACCCGGCCTGAAACCCTAATTAAGCCCCATTAACCCGCTAAACTTAACTAGATCCAGCAGCCTTTTCTATTACACCTGATAAACACCATCGTATATCGATTATCTTTATAAAACAATTTATAAATGCGGCGAAAATTTAAAACTTTTTCGATAATCCAAAACCCGATATACAGTATTAAAACAAACCGAAATAAACCTCGGTTATACAAAACTTCCCGTCCATTGTAATATTACAAAACTGTAATTCATTACAAATATATAAGGCAAGGGAAATTCATTACATCAAAGAGAAGATCAAGACTCCTATATCTTCTCCATCCCGTAGTCGTAGCGCTCATCGGTTATCCTGTAATGTTAATCGGGGTGAGCGCTCCAACTTGCTCAGTAAGTAGGGATTCACATAACCATCAACATTCCATATAATATTCAAGAACATAATGTAATAACAATATGAACCAATGTTAACTAACAAGAATATAGAAAGCATATAATTCAATAGATAACGAATGCAAAGCAAACTATCATTGACTATTACACTGTGATCCCCATTTATTTTATAAAACTAGGGTCGATTACCCACCGGCGTCATTAATGTTAATGGTAGACCAACATATTGGCCGATATGATGTCTAGCCAATCCATTAATGCCCAATGGTTCTATCCCAAACCCTCTAGTGAAAATTCAACCAACGCAACCTATAAACTGAGTAGGAAGTTACATATAGGCCTGGAAGGTAACTCATCTCCTATATAACCTGGCCTTAGTTCCATGAACTTACTCTCGTGAATCACATAAAACACCATTTTCCGTTTATTGAAATCCATCACAGTGTACATAATCCCACATTCCAATTCGTAAACTACATGAACTACAAACACTAAATAGCCATGCAATATTGATAAATAAGTGAATGCGTACTTACCTCGGGTTAAGTCCCCGTCCAAATTTCCTAACTTTTCGGTCATCTCACACTTTCTCGGTGTTCCTCAACCTATCACCAATTGATCATTCGTGTTCCTCAACCTATCACCGATTGATCATTCGTGATCAATATTGATGCGTTAAAGTGACACAAAATTTGACACATCAAGCACTTACGCTCCATTCGAGACGATCAAGTGATTCATATATTTTCATTATTCTTTTATTTTTCCAATATATATTTATATATATATAAACATATAAATATTTATATCTCGTGTACTACTCACCAATAAACTCACCGGACGTGCCTACAAGTGTCCTTGAGCATGCACATTCATGCCACGACCCCCTCGTCACACTTGGTGTTCCGGTAATTCATTGTTTATTGTGTATTTCTCATTTTATAAGCTTGTATTAATTTCCCTATTAATCCCACAACCTATAAAATGCATTTAACAATTCAAACAAACACTATACGTCATGCAAATGTATACACACGCTAATCAAGGTACGCCAGACTTAACCACGAGCTTAACTCGGGTTAATTAGAATTTGGATTAGTATTAATCACCAACTTAAGGTAACGGGTCGTTACAAGTGATATCTTTGACATCTCACTAAAGATGTTTTGGCATGCATGTTGATGCATGATGATTTTGATGTTGAACTTCTAATTAATTTTATAATTATTATTGTATGTATAATAATGTGAATTTTCTTTTGATAAAAAAGAAACAATTGCTTCCACCAAGGTTTGAACCCATGACCTCTTACTCTCAAATATCATACTAAACCATTGGGGCACTCAATTGGTTGATATATATAATAATGAGAATATGCACGTAGCAATATCAATTAACTATATATCAAATAGGCATAATACCAAATAAGTTAGATGTCTTTGATGCAACTACTTGTGTATGTAGTTGATCGGAATCTTAATTAAAGAAATTAGATAAAAGAGATTGAAAGAGAAAGAAAAATAAGATTAGTAAGAAGAACTGATTTAAGATAAGAGAATTAAAAAGAATAGATAGAGAAGATTGAGATTTAGGGTTAGAGAGAGAGAGAAATAGAGAAGATATAAGAATATAAAGGCGAAGAGAGTTGTATTCATTTCTTGTTTCTCATAGATTACATCTTTATATACTAAAACTTAACAATCTCTCTCTATATATAAATTACCTTACAATTTCTCTCATAGGACTATCTATAATCATATTTTGTACTATACTAATCCTATTACATTTTTTACTATACTAATCCTATTACATGTATGCATCATTACAAGGTTGAACTTCAAGTCAAGGTACTAAATTACGTCTGTTGCAACTCAAAAATACGGAGAGAGATGTAAGTGATCAATAATAACCCTGTGGAGAAGCGCATCTTAACCCATAGAAAGACAGTGCACCACCGAATTTATTGGTCAGAATTGTTTTGCATCAAGAATTAAAGAATTTTAAACATGAAGCTCTTAGTCATGAATAAATTAAGGAGCCACACTGATCTTTGTTGGCTTGCTAGCCACTATACTTGTGCACTTTACCTTGCACTTGTAAAATTAATCAACCACTAATACAGAATGAAAGAAGAGTTCTCCAATTAATATCTCAATCAACATCGCCGCGGATATCTTATATCCTTGGCAGCTCAAACTTGTAAAGTGCATTTCATCAATATTAGTTCTAGCTCTGTGCATCCCATGGTACCAACCAGTAAGCTCATGACCCACTTCTATATATATAATTGGAAAATGATTGGTTGACACGAAGGGGGGCGCACAGCCTATGTGGCGCCCCTTTTGTATACTTTTTTGTGGGCCTCATGTCTGAAAAAGGGGCGCCACAGAGGCGCCACATGGGCATGCGCCCCGTTTGTGTCAACCAATCATTCTCTAGATAGATTATTGCTAATTGCATACCGTCCCGAGCCAACAGATATAGATTTATTTTTTTTATTTTTGGTAAGGTCCAACATACTATATAGATTGCCAATTTATGTAATTAAATACACAAACGGATTAAATACATATATGCATGCATGTGCATAGGCTTATTTATATTCATAATAGTACAACTAAAATAAGGACTCTAATTTCAAATTAAACTGCGATCGAGAGGCCTCTAGCAATTAGGGACAGGGATACCACAGGAGATGAGTACCCTCCTAGCATTAGGAGAGTTGACATAGTTCCTGAGATTAGGGTCGTTTCTATACTGGCATAGGCACGGCCTTTGATCCCTCAACTTGGAACAACAGGCCGAAGATGGAGCAGCTCCGAAGGCTATCGCCGGGAAGCATGGAGCCAGCTCTGTTGCTATGCAAGTGGCTGCCGTGCTCACTTCGACTTGATCACTTGCAACTAACACGACTAGCACAAGTAGTGCTATCGACACCTTCATCTTCATTCCTCACAAGCTGTGTAATATTAATTTTGATTGCACATAACATAGAGGCGTATTCTCTCTATTTATAGATCGATCATAAATATTGTTGATGAGGTCATCAGGTCAGTGTAAGAAGTCAATTGGAAAATGTACTCTGCAAGTTCAAAGCAATTTCTTATGTGATTAATTTCCAACAATTATCGTGTGTGGTTGGTGGGAGTGGGACATGCAATTAGTTTTTTATTCTTTTTCTTTGGAAATGCTCATGTTTGAAGACGTGTGGACCTAACTTGTAACGACCCAAGAATCTAATAAAACACTAAGTCTTCCAAATCGATTAATCAAAATACACGAAAAATCAATTCAGGACCTTGAGAATTAAAACACTAATTCTCTAAAAAGAAACAACATTTCTTATTCATAAAAAATCAATCCCTTTACGTAATGTCAACAAACCTTTAATATATAGGCAAGAGAAATAAAGCAATAAATGACAACTTTAGTAATAAACTAAATATCTATAACTATAAAATTTTTAAAATGTCTATGAGCCATATCTAATTAGAAAGAAATCCTAATCGATTCATTATATATATAAATTATAATATCAAATCTTTTAAAATATATTAACTAATTTAATATACTAAAATACGAATATTTTAAATTCTATGTTATTTTACATGGATCGGTCTTGCGCGTCGCTACACCGACCACAAACAACTAGCCACTTTTTGTTCTCCATCATTCTTCATTTTTTGGAAAAAACTTGTCCTTGAATTTCGTACTTTCACGCACTTTCCAATTCAAAATCACTTTATCTTCAAAGATAGGTTTGACCTCAAATTAAGTTCTGATAGTTGGAAAAGTCCTTCACGGAAGACTTGTTGACGATCGTATTACCAACTACCACTTCAAGTACCTGAGGACTTTTGTGGGAAACTACCTCGATGACAAAGTCGTCGTCTCCAAAGTCTACCTTGTCGTCCACAAAGTTGCACCCATTGTCGTCGAACTTTGGCCCCTCGTCCAAGTTGTTGGAGTCCTCCTTAAAGAAAATTGGATATATTTTGCCGTCACCATAAAGAAAAAGAACTCCATCTTCTTCTTTCTTGGATACAAATTCATCCTCGTCGGAAGATTCATCTTCTGGTTGTTCACCAAAAGCAAACTCTATCCTTAGTTGCAAGGTCACTCGAACCGAATTAAGGCTTTGATATCAAACTGATGCAGTGAAAGTCATCCAAATCGATTAATCGAATCCACGAAAAATCAATTCAGGGCATTAAGAATTTAAACCCTAATTCTTTAAAAAGAAACAATTTTCTTTATTCATAAAAAAATCAATCCCCTTACATAATGTCAACAGTGGTTATATATAGGCAAGAGAAATAAACTAATAAATGACAACTTTAGTAGTAAGCTAAATATCTATAACTATAAAATTTCTAAAAAAAACTATGAGTCATATCTATTTAGAAAGAAATCTCTAATCGACCCACCCGACCCTTGTAGGGGTAGTCCCCAGGAAGACCGACCGTGTAAAACCCGCTTTAATTAATTCAGATTAGTTAATTAATTACATATTAGAACCTTAAGCTCAGACCCACGTGGATGCTGCGAAAAATCTTAGGGCACTCTTGACGATGTAATTTTTGTTATTTTTAGGTGATGTGTCAATATATTTTATTATTAATTAATATTCACGTTGCATTAGTGTCAAGATTTAAATTGATTGTATTGTGCGTACGTTGCGACGAGAGCGTAGGACGTTACGGGTGCGTGTAACGCGGGTGTATGGGGTAGTCAGGGGTTTAAAGATCATATTACATCATGTCACCCGTCCCTTACTTTTTCTCTCTTTCACACTTTTCTCTATCCTCTCCAAACAAACACACTTTGATCTCTCTCTCTACCCTTTTTTCCTCTCCCTCATTTTCACTTCCTTCTTATCCAAACTCACCAAGCACTCACCACCCTCAAAAGCTCTTTCCTCCCTCCCACGACACCTTCTGGTCTCTTTCGGCTCCTGCATTATCACCTTTCACACCGACGATCTCTCTAGGTCGTTATAGTTATTGTTGTTGTTGTTGTTGTTGTTGTCGAGTTTCTTTTTGTAGGAATTTTGGAGCTTTAATGGTGATGATTTGTGGTTTGTGGAGTTATAGTCGCAGTTATTATTGAGATTGTTGTTAAAAAATTTCAAACCGTCTTTGAAAGATTCTCTCCAAAGACGAAATGGGGGGTGGGGTAGCCTGGAGGGCTGGGCCTGGCTACCCCCACACGGGCCGGGTGGGTCGGGTTGAGCTGGCCCATACCCAACCGAGTCGCCGAGCCAGCCTGGACCCACAGGTGGGCCGGTTGGGCCGAACCGGGTCTAGCCGAACCGAACTTGGTTTAGGGTCCCAACCCTCTATTAAATAATATTTTTTGAAAAAATAATTAAATATAATTTTAAATAAAATAAATTACAAAAATAGGAAAAATATGTAGGAAATTACAGAAAAATCCAAAAACAACAACAACAACAACAACAACAACAACAACAACAACAACCTCAGTCCCAAATTAACTGGGGTCGGCTGCATGGATCGAACTTTTCCATTGTGCTCGATTAAGTGCAATTGATGGTGAGCTTTTCAAACCATTCAAATCCCTTATAATTAATGCATCTCATGTTAACTTTTGTATGCCCCTACCTCGTCGAATTTCTACACTTTCTATTGAGTCAAGTTTTCTAGTTGGGGCATTTGTAGGCCGTCTTTGCAGGTGACCAAACCACCGCAAGCGCCTTTCCCTAATCTTTGTATCAATTGGTACTACTCATACTTGTCTTTGAATTTCTATATTTTTTATTCTATCTTTACGAGTTTTACCACACATCCACCTAATCATCCTTATTTCTGCTACCAATATTCACTTTCATAGAGCATAGCTAGCATAATTGTGGTCCTATAAAATTTTCCTTTTAACTTAATAGGAACATTTCGATCACAAATCACCCCTGTTGCACTCCGCCATTTCTTCCATCCAGTTTGAATTCTATATGTAACATCATTCTCAATGTTACCATCATTTTGTATGATTGATCCTAGGTATCTAAAGTGGTTTACCTTAGGGACTTCTACTTCCCCTAATTTTACCACTCCGTCATCTCGATGTCTAGTGTTTATAAACTCACAGTGCATGTATTCGGTTTTCTTCCTACTCAACTTAAAGCATTTAGATTCTAATGTATTCCTCCAGAGTTCTAATTTTCTATTCACTACATCTTTAGTTTCATCCACTAAGACAATATCATCTGCAAATAGCATACACCATGGTATATCATCTTGAATATGACTAGTTAGTTCATCCATAACTAAAGTAAATAGATATGAGCTTAAAGACGATCCTTGATGTAGTCCTATCGTAATGAGAAATTCTTTTGTACCTCCTCCATATGTCTTTATACTCGTTACTACTCCATCATACATATCCTTAATAGTGTCTATGTATCTAGCATGCACTCTTTTTCTTTCTAGAACCCACCAAAGAACATCTATAGGGACCCTATCATATGCTTTTTTCTAAATCTACGAATACCATATGAAGATATTTTTTCTTTTCCCTATAAGAAAAATCCAAAAGATTAGAGAAAATATAAAAAATTAGGAAAAAGATAGAAAATAGATTTGGAGACTTTTTCGGGCGTTTGGCACCCTGGTGTAACTCGAAAAGCATGCCACAACTAAAATTTGGAATAAAATTCTAATTTTTGGTCTTACATTATAAAATCATTAAATGTAACACTAAAACATTTTTAAAATGATAAAATTGTACACCAATGAATTAAGAGACTAGTCAGATGTCAGGTACGCAATTTGAGGTGCGAGCGGGTCATTTCGGAGCGATTTCACGAGCGTCAAGTAAGTAAACCCACGAGAAAGTCAGTTTAGAATTTACTTATTTCCTCTGAAATTCATTTATTTCACTATTTCTTTTCGCCAGTTTGGCTTGCATACTTACTCTATTCCCGCGTGTGTTTGTGTATGGTCAAAGGGATGGTATGACCCATTTTCGGCTCTCTCGTTGATGACGATCTGATTGTTGTTGCGGTGTTGGTCATACCTTAGACTACGCGTGAGATTTCTCTCCGCGAGTCGATGATCTCGAGAGTGGGTTGAAGTGAGGCTCACCTCCGTCACAGTGTTCCTCTCATTCAAGGCATTAGGCAGAAGTCTACCTTCCGACCAACATAATTTCTCGATTCGACCGTGAAAAGAAGGCGTGGATTACCTTGCCACCAAGTCCTTTTGCGTCTCAGGGCTCAACAATTATACACCACATTCGCGTTCCATATTCTTGATTATCTCGGCGACTTATATTCATGTTTGACATTTCCGTTAATTTACTTTATCTTGATGAATTGTAGTCGTTTTTCTTGGATTTCTTGTGAATACTAACTGAATTTCTCTGAGATTTACTTACTGGAACTTATCATTATTTTTAGTGGCAAGTTGCAGATTATACGATGAGCCGGATCTAAAGAGCCACAGTAGCTTCACTTTGTAGATGTTTGTATTTCTATATATATTACTTTTTAAGATCATTTTGGGAGACTTATTACTTGATACATGTATATTGACACTTACTATACATTTTTGTCGCCTTTATCGATATACATAGTATCATTTTGTCGGGTTTCCACCTAATAGGTTTGTTAGTCAATGCAAAACTCATTTACATTACTTATTTGCATATTATTAAGACTTCCACTATTTAAATATCATAAATGAATCAAAATAAAAAAAATTAAGCTATAAAACTCAATAATTTTGTATATTTCGATAAACATCAAAATTGACAAAGTTGGATTATTAAATAGTTAGTTCGCGGTCAGTCACGGACAGCTGTGAAAGTGACGTGGCATGACCTGGTGACGGGTTCGTCGACGTGGTGATGCCGAGTTTGCCTCGAAATTTGGGGTCGTCACAGTAAGTATCAGAGTCTAGGTTCAGGTGAACCTAGGGAAATTATAATATAATCGAATAAAACTTAACAAAAACAAACATTAGATGTAGAAACTCGAAGATTATAACTTAGAACATTTAGTTGGGAATTGTAGTATCGGGGGGTTGTATACGTGTTATGTATTGATTGTATTACATATATATACACGTATTACGAGTCTGAACTGATATGCGAATACCATTGAATACACCAATGGACAACAGTCGATTTGCAACTGGCTTTGCAGGCATGACGAGTGATGTTACACTAATAGTTAGTTTTATCTGATTTTTCGTAAGATGGTTATTGCACATGATCGACAATTGGCAGAGATACGCCCGCTCCTCAAGACTCAGGCGACTAATTGATGATACTAGGGATACACACGGTGATTGACGCAGATGCGACAAAGTGGAAAACTCATACGATGATACCCACACTTCTGCAAGGAACAATACCGACTGAGCGGAGTACAAAGGCAGTGAATAGGGGTAAGTAGAGACGCATCCAGAGTTTAGGAAATAGTCAGCCAGTGTTAGGACAAATATTTTGTAGTTTCCAGTGCGACTATAAAGGACAAAAAAAGAGTGCAATATACTTAAGAGTTTAGGAAATAGTCAGCCAGAGTTCGTTTGGTGGTAAGTAAACCTTACAATGATCTTTACTATTAATTGAATATATGTGTACCTATAGCTACATCATAGTCTACGTACATTGCATTTCATCATTCTTGATCATGCACGCACGAAGAGTGTGAGGGGGATAATTAAGCTTGTTTCGGAGTCTGATTTGCTTGAAATTAGATTTCAATCATACCTCAAACGCCGGCTAGTGAGACTAGCAGAGTCAAACGCCGACGAGTTATCTCTGTATTTCATGATCTCTTAATAATGTCTCAGTACTATTATTGAAAGTCCACATCTGATTATAGTTAGGAGAAAAAAATAGAGTGGATTGCATGTCATGTTGACGCATATATCTTATTATTTATTTGAAAATATAATTACATATCTCCATGTATCAAACTAACAATTGCAAAAATACAGATCCATGTGGATGTTCACTTACCTGACATCTTCGAGTTGTCTTTGATGATGTCAGATTATATATGAAGACTAGGGAAGAATGGACAAGACTCAAGGATTGTGGTAATTTTTTTGAGAATTTAAAGTAAATTTTTGTTTTAAATTGTTTATATATATTATTTTGGGATTCTTGGGTGAATGTAGGATGTGAAGTTTCGTTGAATGGTTATGAGAGTCTCCTAAGCTAGTTTAAAACATGATGAAAGGTTTATGTTTCAATTTTGGTATATTTGAGATTGTAAAGTTGTGATTAAGCTATCGGAGACTCTAAGTTAGTTTGTAAATTTGAAATTGATATATATTGTGAATTGCATGGAGTCGCAAGTCCTTTTAAGCCTCTCCCCAATTCTAATGTCTATTAGGTGAAAATTTCTCGGTATGGCACTTTTAAGGGAAGTGATGCCAAAAGTTTCTCAAAATACGGAGAATAATCCGTATGATTTCTTAATTTGCTCAAATTGAACAAATCATGAATTGAGTTTCTTTGAGGATATGAATTTACTTTTCGAGCATTATTATGAGTTGATAGAAAAATTATTATTTGGAGGTCAAAGTTAAAAGAATTAGTAGGTCGACTAGATTATCAAGGGATTAAGGTACACTACAGGATTAGCGACGGGAAAACCTGTCGTTATTCATGTACGTCCCGTCGCTATTTTTTGATCGGTTGACAAAAAAATTATTTTTAAAATAAAAACAATACACCTTCAAAAAAAAAAACAAATCAACATAACAAATCCAAAACAACAGTTCTAAAAAAATAAAAAAACAACAAAAAACTCTTTAAACTAACACAAATTTGTTCAACAACAAACTAATTAATACAACAAAAAATTCAAAATAATAGATATAAAGTTTACAAAAAATAAAAAACCTAAGGAGATCCGGCAGTGAGCGAGGCGGCTGGAGATGAGGTGAGAGGCAGAGGAGCGGCTGGAGAAAGGGAGAGAACCAAGAGAGGCCGGAGAGAGGTGAGAAGGGCCGGAGAGAGGCGAGAGAGGTCGGAGAGAGGCGAGCGAGGCCGGAGAGGCGAGAGATGCCGAAGAGTGGCGAGAGGAGGCGGTCGTAGAGAGTCGAGAGGAGGCGATGACCGGAGAGAGGCGAGAGGAGGCGATGACCGGAGAGAGGCGGCTGGGTGGCTGGAGAGAGGATAGGCGAGAGAGAAATAGAGGACGGCTAAAGAGTGAGAGATGAAAGAGAGGGAGGTTTATAATTGGGAGTTTTTGCTTGATTGACACATTTGACGAAAATATATATCCCATTAACACACCCAAAGAAATATTTACAAATCTAACACATTTCATGCCATGTCACTGCCACCTCACTGCCACGTCCAAATTTTTTTTTGTGGAACTGAAAACGTGAGTTGAGATCACGTTTTGAGTAGGTGCGGAAAACGTGACTTGCGGTCACGACTTGCTTCAAAACAGCAAGCCAATAGCAAGTCGTGACTTGTATTTTTCGAAGTTCATTTTTTTTTTCTTGTGCATTTGAAGTCCCGATGTTTTCTTTTGATGGAAGTAGTGTGTCGTTGTTTTGATTATTTTGTTAATACAAACTAGTATAAAATATGAAGTTACAAGTAATTTACAAAATTCATAAAAGTAATGTCAGTGATGCCAAAAATTTCATTTGATATAAATGAAGAACTTGGAAATTGAAGTGGAAGAACTACAAAGCATTATATAAACCAAAAAACATGTCATGTGAAAGTAAAAAAAGTCCTAGTCTGACCCCAAATAATGACTTCCAGTCCCACAACGTGTTCTCTTTACGACTTGGACATTACGATTTAAAGCTAATGGCACATTCGAATGGCCCACATCAGCATGATTTTGAGCATCTTCTCTTTGAATATAATCAATATCACGCATTCCACCATCATGAGTACTTGTACTCCCAGATAAATTCATCATTATTGGAGTTGCATTAAAATGGCGTGAAGATGTAGGTGCCATGTCAAATGGAAAGGCTTCAGTAGCCTCGAATGCCATGTTGGGAGGAACTGATGGAATATGTGGAGTCTCAAACTCATTGAGAGGTACCGATGGAGTATATAGAGTCTCGAACTGGTTGAGAGGTACTGATGGAGTATACACTGGAGTGTCATGCCTCGAACGTGTATCATCATGAGAAGATTGATGAGAAGCTTCAAATGAAGTGGGCATATTATGCATGTGATAATCTGCATGTATTGCAGTCAAAGTCGATGCGCCTACATCTCTAATACGTGCAATAGACACATCATCACCCAATGTCAATTGATGAATTGATGTCATTCCATGTGCCTACATATAAAATATTTATGAAGTTGTATGCGAAAGTAAAATCAAAACAACTATTTGAAAGACTTCATGACTGAAAAAAATGAAATTGTACTTACCAATGCCTCAGCAATAGCTCCACGACGAGACATGAATCGTCGTGTAATGCGACGATACCATAACATATACGGGTCGTAAAATTCCAATGGCTCCTCCAATATTTCATCAGTTGCAATATTGGAAGCACGTTCGTTCCACAGGCAGACATAAGCACTATGTTCTGCACTCCAATCCTTATCCGTTTTCCCTCTCAAGTCAATCTTATGTAGCTCCATGCTTGTGCTATGTAAAGGTGGTATCCTTTGTTTCAAATCGAATTGTCGCGTGACTCTATCAGGATTATACATTTCGACAACACAGAAGAAAAGCAAAGGTGTCATCGTTCGTCAAATAGCACGACCACTGCTACAATACGCAGGCAGGTCCCTTATAACTGTCTCAGGATACGGTTCCCAAATTACCTGAAGTTATAAAAAACAACTTGAAATGAATAAAATTCGCATTTCACCATTGTAGAATAGAGTATTTGGAAAAAATGATTAAGTATATTTCTTACTTCACCGGGTGCTTGCATGTCAATCATTTCTCTGTATTTTGTCAGCACGTGCATTGATGTTCATGTGGTCTCCAAGGCATGTCTCCACCTATAGAAATGTACAAAACAACACAAAGCATGCATGAATGTACATGTAGATAAATATACTCAAATTGAAATTATTATGTTAAAAAATACTAATTACATATGACCAAATGGAGGAGGTGGAAATAATTCTTCGTTTGGTATGATTTCGTCTCGAATATGCCCTCTCATTATTGGTGCAAGAAAAGGCAACCTATCCCATGCCCATAATTGCAATAATATGACCGGACCTGCAATCTCTGCTCCATCAACGTCGGCTGCAGGACACAATTGTCTATATAGGTGAGCCAGAGTTGCACTACCCCAACTGTATTGTCCTGCCGCCTCAAAATCCTCCAAAAATTGCAAATACGTGATGTGAACAAGATTGTTAGACTTGTCTGCAAATAAAGTTCCTCCAAGAAGTTGTAAGATGTACGCTCTTGCATAGCGTTGCACTTCCACATCATCAGCATTATTTGGAAGGTTTGGAAACCATCTTGATAGTTGGCGAATTTGGATCCGACCTCCAGTTCTGTTGTTTTCAGGGAATGGGAAGCCTAGTTGTGTCATACATAAGGCATCGTAATCTTGCTCTACACGACCAGTGATTGGTAATCCATCGACAGGTAACCCTAAGATGATTTGTACATCTTGTAGGGTAATAGTCATCTTGCCAACTGGAAAATGAAACGTGTGAGTTTCTGGCCTCCACCTCTCTACAAGGGCAGTAATGAGATGCCAATTAATTGATATGAAACCTATTCGCGCCGTCCCATAAAACCCAGATTCCTGAAGATGCCCAACTATTAGTTGATCCAGTTGGACCAATCGATGTAGTGCAGCTGAATTACGCCTGATAGTCAATATACCAGGCTCCTATGGAAAACGAGATTTAAGTTACATTAATTAAAATGTAGCTACGTGTTGAGTCGTTAATTATGTAATATTATATATAGGTTATCTATATATTTTTATTGTCAAGTCTCCAAAATACTAGCCTAATTGTGTTTATTTATTATTTTCGGGTTATTGGAGTGCGTGGTTGAATCCGGGCGAAAAACTACGAAAAATCGAGTATTCATATGCATGGATATGTTTTACACCGAAAATCGCGCTAGCACGTATCTCGAGGCAAATTTGGTGGGCCCACACGCGAGGCACAAGAGTGACGATGTGGCGGATAGCTAGACATACATGTGTCCAGTGGTGCTTGCGGGATTGAAGGATATAAGTTAGGAATGTTTTGGTTTTAATAGGAATATTATATATATATATATATTATATATTATATATATATATCAGGGAGATATAGGAAAAAAGGAAAGATATGCATGAAAGAAATAGAAACAGAGAAAAGACTAAGAACGAAAAGAAAAGAAAAAGAAGGACGTCTCTCTCTCTGGCCATTCTTCTCTTCTTCTAGCCGAACTCTCTTTTTTCTCTCCCCATTATTTTATTTTTTTTATTTTTCTTTGTTCTTTGTGTTCTTGAATGGGAGGCTAAAACTCCTAGCCTAGGCAAGACTGCAGGGATGTTCGATCACGCATATCAATGGATTTGTGAGATTTATATATTTTAATTTCAATCTTTTCATTATTATTTTATTTTCTTTGGTATTATTTAAACAATTGAAGTTAAACACTTGTTTAAACCTTGAATTACTCGCCAGTGTGTCGTAAGCATCCGTCCTTGTGCAATAAGACCACACTAGTGGCAATTGACCCTACCAATTGATTAGTCTCTTTTGTGACCGGTTGAATAACTTAGAAATCTAGGCTAAATCGGACACACGAGTGATCCGGTTGTCTAGGTGTAGTGCATTCACAAAGCCCATTGCGGTCAACACATTAAACCAAATTCACTTGAATATATGGTTATGTGTTTGACTAGGGAAGTGGTCATTGTCGTACCTTGGCCATCGAGATTAGGAAGTGCAAGGAACCGCGTACGTTACCGGGTCTATAGCTACACTAAGATATTTTGATTTGCATATTTTACATAAATCGACGACCAAATCCAATCTTTTATCGAACCGAACTTGTATGTCTTGACCTAGGTGTTTTTATTAATTGTTTTCAAATTTAATTCCATTGTTTTATTTATTTTGTTGATATTTAGATTTTTATTATTCACTCTCTCAAAACCCTCGATTTCCCTTTTTGTTCTTTTTAAACCTTAGAAAGAATATCAATCCCTGTGGGATCGACCCTTTGCCACTATTCTACAAAATAGTTGGTTTATGTATTTTTAAATATTATTGACGCGTTCGGCGCGCGTCAATTTTTGGCGCCGTTGCCGGGGATTGGTCTTTTCTTTCTTTGGTTATTTTTTATTTATTTATTTATTTATTTTTTATTTTGTATCTAGTCCCTTGTTCTTAACATGTATGCAGGCAAGTCCGCGATGTCCTCCTACCCCCACAATTATGGTCGATTCGAAGTCTCACATTATTATAATGTGAATGGGGTAGGTATGTTATATAATGGACATCAATTTTCTAACATGCATTCTTTTATGCAACAGGTCGAGGTTTGCGAAATTTGTGAAGATCATTCTCATTCCACATATGATTGTTCGTATTATCCAAAATATGAGAATTATCAATATCCTAGTTATGCATCGCCACAACCCGACTTCTATGGGCTCATGCCAAGTCCACAGATTCCTCAACAAAGCACCTATTTGGAAGATATGATGAAAAAATTACTAGATGATCAACAGCGGTTTCATGAAGAGCTTCAACAATTTTCGTGTGAGTTTCCAAGCTTGCAAAACTTGGAAACTCAATTTATTCAAGTGAATGCCACATTCCAGAATATGCTTGACGAGAAAGAGTTGTGTAATACACAACCAACTTCTTACTCAGAGGAGAATGAGGATGTTGATACATTGAGTAATGTTGAGGAGAATGTTGATACACCGGTGGAGAACTACTGGTGCGCAACAACGCAAGGACTTGAAGTCCTTCAAATTGAGCCGGACAAGTCCATTGCACCGAATGATGATGATGACGCCGCGTTAGAAATTGGAGTCATTTCGAAAGGCCAGAGGAGCCGCAGATAGAGAGCAAGGAAGACCAACCCCTGGTGTTGGTGAAACCACCCACCCTCCCATGCATATTTGTTCGACCTTATACGGGGGTGGAAGTAAAGGAGCGTTCGCAGATTTTCTACACTGCTGACACCTTTGTGTTGGATGACCATGATATGACAGATTCGTTTGTGTTAGAGGTCCCGAATGAGCTCCCAATTCTGAAAGAGGGCGTGCATGCTTGCATTACCCAAATATGTTGATGCGCCATTTGTTGTTGACATCTCCAAAGGAGAGGGCATCACGTGATGAATCACAATAAGTCTAGCCAAAGACTTAAAAGAAAGGCGCTCGTTAGGAGGCAGCCCAACTTTGTTTTATTTTTTATTTCTTGCATTTATTTCAGTTTTAATTTAGTTTTAGTTATTTTTATGTTTAATAAAGCCCTAACTTGGTCTCTTGGATTTTTACAGGTGTGATGAATGTTTGATGAGCACTGATGGCACTAGACC
Organism: Stephania cephalantha; assembly: GCA_039657325.1. NCBI lineage: Eukaryota > Viridiplantae > Streptophyta > Magnoliopsida > Ranunculales > Menispermaceae > Stephania > Stephania cephalantha. Next base: position 5,259,159 of record CM077573.1, on the reverse strand, counting down.
ACCTCCTGAGTCTTGCTAGGTTTGACTATGGATTACATTATTTTTGGAGTAATTTGAGCATATTTTTTTTAGGAATTAACATATTATTAGAGTTTTAGGTGTTTTGAGACTTGGTTGGGACATATCCAACTTAAGTCGTCACATTAGTGGCGGGTCTTTAAGTAGATCCAAAACCCTGAACCTCATTCAATCATCTTGTTGACTTCACCCGTAGTTGAAAGACTCGGGCTCGCAAGATTTGATAGGAATCATTTGTATTAACTCCCATGCTTATTAGTTCTTGCTCTTATTATGATAATTTTATTTCATGGTATCCTTAGTCACCTAGACATGTGAGATTTGAGCATTCACTGGTTTTCGGAGACTTTTGTTATGCGTGCACTTGTATCATCTTCTTATTTTATCCATGTTCTTTTTCACCACTATTCTTTGTCTTTTTGTTGCATGGATTCCTTGACTTGTTTTGAACCTTGAGAACAAGGTTCAGAATAAGTTTGGGGGTACTTTAGGATTTGTGGATTGAGTTGGATGGATTTATTTGCGAAAGACCGCAGGTGAGATCGTTTAAATATTTTTTCAATTATATGCGGTTACATGTGGTTGACGGATGGTAATGGTGGTGTTTAATGTCACTTATTCTCTCATTTCTTCCATTTCTTTTCCCTCCATACTCATCTATCTCACTTCATTAGGAGTTGATACACTTTCATGTATGTATTTAGTATAGTTTTCATTATTATATTATTTAGAGTCACCCGAAACTTTGTTTCATGCCTTTGGTTGTGGATGAGTACATTATGCTTGCCTTTTTGACTTGAAACTTAGGAAAAAGTAGGAGAAATACTCACTCGAGTCCGTAGCTCAGCATTTTTATGATTTCATGATTAAGGACTTAGTATGATGGTTAAGCCTTGTGCTAGATACCAAAATGGGTAGACGGTTGAAATTGTGCAAGTGATGAGACTTTAACCTGCATTGGGGAATTTGCTTGATTATAGTAAAAGTGAGAAGGGCTAACAAGAGTTTTCAAAATATAGAGAGTCCCACAAGTTTCCACAGGAAATGGAGCAGGGAAACTTGTGGTGGGAAAAAGTGAGGAAAGTGGTCTATAGGAAATGGAGCAGGGACCGTATAATTTGAAAAAAAACAAATATTAGAGAAGAAAAAAAATAGAGAATATACGTATAAAATGAATAAAGGCGGAAGAGTATGGAAACTCCTCAAATAAAAAGATTTAGCTCGAGTGCTTAAAACTAGATCAAGTGAGACTGTAAACTTGCGTTCTTGAATGTATAGACCAAGAAAACCCGCGAGTTGATGACTTTTGTCTTGACCGAGTCTTTGTCTTTAAAGTGTGATCTTAATTGTGTTTGGGTTGCGGTTCTTGACATATCTTAAATTCCGAAATTTCTTAAGTGGCTTGTTAACTTAGCAACTATGTAAACCAAAGGAACTCCATGAATTTTAAATCGGGTATAGGATTAGTTGAGTCTGTACATATCTATATTATGAGTCTAGTTTATTTGCGTGTTTGTCATTTACACTTTTGCTCTAGCCGTGCGAAGTCCTAAGTTTGGGGGTATTTGATAGGTCATTATTTATGCATATTATATATAGTTTATTTATGTATTTTCATTATTGAATCTTCGACATATGGGCCTAATTTTCTTTATTTATCATTTTTAGGATTTTTGGAGTGCGTCGTTGAATTCGTGGCGAAAAACTGTGTGAAATGGACTACTCATACACAAAGGATCGATCGGACACCGAAAGATACGCCTCGAGATATGTGCGTTTTGGGGTTGCGATCCACGTGTCACTCCGTCATTCGCCGGTTTATTGTTGCTGTCCACGTGTCGCGCCCGATTCGTCCACGTGTTTCAAAGAAAGCCGTCGCACTCGCCATTCCACGACACGTGGCGCTCTTCCATTCGTCCGCTCGCGTCAGCGGCGACGCATGCGCCCCGCCAAAGCTCGCAAAAGGTCGTCGTCCCATTAATCAAAACGCGACACGTGGCGTAGTTTGTGTCACAAAGAAGTCGTCATCACAAACGCCCTCGTCCAATCGCCGCTCGCCACGTAACACATGCCGCAAGCTCACTTAATCAAATGCCGACACGTGGAAGGGATGGGAGCAAGTTCATGACAACCGTTTGATCGTCCTCGGCGCACGCGTCACAAATAAAACCTGGCTTTTAATTAGGTTTTCATTGGATCGACAGGGGGTTTTTTATTATTCTTTTCTGCTCGGCATCTCCTATCTCTCCCGGCCGAACGCCTTCTCCCCCATTCTATTTTTTATTTTATTTTTCTCTTGGTGTTCTTCAACTATGCGAGGCAATAACCTCTAGCTTAGGCAAAACTGCGAAGGAGGTTCGACTGTGTGTATCAATGGATTTGTGAGATTTATATATTTTAATTTCAATCTTTTCATTATTATTTTATTTTCTTTGGTATTATTTGAACAATTAAAGTTAAACACTTGTTTAAACTTTGATTTATTTGTCAGTGAGTCGTAAGCATCCGTCCTTGTGCAATAAGACCACACTAGTGGCAATTGACCCTACCAATTGATTAGTCTCTTTTGGGACCGGTTGAATACCTTAGAAATCTAGGCTAAATCGGACACACGAGTGATCCGGTTGTCTAGGTGTAGTGCCTTCACAAAGCTCATTGCGGTCAACACATTAAACCCAATTCACTTGAATATGTGGTTATGTGTTTGATTAGGGAAGTGGTCATTGTCGTACCTTGGCTATCGAGATTAGGAAGAGCGAGGAACCGCGTACGTTACCGGGTCTATATCTACACTAGGATATTTTGATTTGCATATTTTACATAAATCGACGACCAAATCCAATCTTTTCTCGAACCGAACTTGTATGTCTTAACTAGGTGTTTTTATTAATTATTTTCAAATTTATTTCCATTGCTTTTAGATATTTTGTGATTAGTTAATTAATTCATTCTCTCTTAAACCCCGATTTCTCTTTTTGTTCTTTTTAGACCTTAGAAAGATTACCAATCCCTCCCTTTGCCACTATTCTACAAAATAGTTGGTTTAGGTATAAAATTATTTTATTGACGCGTTCGGCGCGCGTCAATTTTTGGCGCCGTTGCCGGGGATTGGTCTTTTCTTTCTTTGGTTATTTTTTATTTATTTATTTATTTATTTATTATTTTGTATCTAGTCCCTTGTTCTTAACATGTATGCAGACAACTCCGCGATGTCCTCCTACCCCCACAATTATGGTCGATTCGAAGACTCACATTATTATAATGTGAATGGGGTAGGTATGTTATATAATGGACATCAATTTTCTAACATGCATTCTTTTGTGCAACAGGTCGAGGTTTGCGAAATTTGTGAAGATCATTCTCATTCCACATATGATTGTCCGTATTATCCAAAATATGAGAATTATCAATATCCTAGTTATGCATCGCCACAACCCGACTTCTATGGGCTCATGCCAAGTCCACAGATTCCTCAACAAAGCACCTATTTGGAAGATATGATGAAAAAATTACTAGATGATCAACAAATGGTTTCATGAAGAGCTTTAACAATTTTTATGCGTGAGTTTCCAAGCTTGCAAAACTTGGAAACTCAATTTATTCAAGTGAATGCCACATTCCGAATATGCTTGACGAGAAAGAGTTGTGTAATACACAACCAACTTCTTACTCGAGAGGAGAATGTGGATGTTGATACATTGAGTAATGTTGAGGAGAATGTTGATACACCTAGGAGAACTACTGGAGCGCAACAACGCAAGGATTGAAGTCCTTCAAATTGAGCGGACAAGTCCATTGCACCGAATGATGATGATGACGCGCGCGTTAGAAATTGGAGTCATTTCGTAAAGGCCGAGGAGCCGCAGATAGAGAGCAAGGAAGACCAACCCCTGGTGTTGGTGAAACCACCCACCCTCCCATGCATATTTGTTCGACCTTATACGGGGGTGGAAGTAAAGGAGCGTTCGCAGATTTTCTACACTGCTGACACCTTTGTGTTGGATGACCATGATATGACAGATTCGTTTGTGTTAGAGGTCCCGAATGAGCTCCCAATTCTGAAAGAGGGCGTGCATGCTGCATTGCCCAAATATGTTGATGCGCCATTTGTTGTTGACATCTCCAAAGGAGAGGGCATCACGTGATGAATCACAATAAGTCTAGCCAAAGACTTAAAAGAAAGGCGCTCGTTGGGAGGCAGTCCAGCTTTGTTTTTATTTTTATTGCATTTATTTCAATTTTAATTTAGTTTTAGTTTTTTTTTATGTTTAATAAAGCCCTAAATTGGTCTCTTGGATTTTTGCAGGTGTAATGGATGTTTGATGAGCACTGATGGCACTAGACCACCCCCTGTTGTTTTGATAGGTTTGACTATGGATTACATTATTTTGGAGTAATTTGAGCATATTCTTGGGAATTAACATATTATTAGAGTTTTAGGTGTTTTGAGACTTGGTTGGGACATATCCAACTTAAGTCGCCACATTATTGGCGGGTCTTTAAGTAGACCCAAAACCCAAAACCTCATTCCATCATCTTGTTGACTTCACCCGTAGTTGAAAGACTCGGGCTCGCAAGATTTGATAGGAATCATTTGAATTAACTCCCATGCTTATTAGTTATTGCTCTTATTATGATAATTTTATTTCATAGTTTACTTAGTCACCTAGACATGCGAGATTTGAGCATTCACTGGTTTTTGGAGACTTTTGTTATGCGTGCACTTGTATCATCTTCTTATTTTATTCATATTCTTTTTCACCACTATTCTTTGTCTTTTTGTTGCATGAATTCCTTGACTTGTTTTGAACCTTGAGGACAAGGTTCATAATAAGTTTGGTGGTACTTTAGGATTTGTGGATTGAGTTGGATGGACTTATTTGAGAAAGACCGCAGGTGAGATCGTTTAAATTTTTTTCAATTATATGCGGTTACATGTGTTTGACGGATGGTAATGGTGGTGTTTAATGTCACTTATTCTCTCATTTCTTCCATTTCTTTTCCCTCCATACTCATCTATCTCACTTCATTAGGAGTTGATACACTTTCATGCATGTATTTAGTATAGTTTTCATTATTATATTGTTTAGAGTCACCCGAAACTTTGTTTCATGCCTTTGGTTGTGGATGAGTACATTACGGTTGCCTTTTTGACTTGAAACTTATGAAATATTAGGAGAAATACTCATTCGAGTCCGTAGCTCAACATTTTTATGATTTCATGATTAGGGACTTAGTATGATGGTTAAGCCTTGTGCTAGATACCAAAATGGGTAGACGGTTGAAATTGTGCAAGTGATGAGACTTTAACCCACATTGGGGAATTTGCTTGATTATAGTAAAAGTGAGAAGGGCTAACATGAGTTTTTAAAATATAGAGAGTCCCACAAGTTTCCACAAGAAATGGAGCAGGGAAACTTGTGGTGGGAAAAAGTGAGGAAAGTGGTTCATAGGAAATGGAGCAGGGACCGTATTATTTAAAAAAAAAAATTTGGAGAAGAAAAAAAATAGAGAGTATACATATAAAATGAATGAAGGCGGAAGAGTATGGAAACTCCTCAAATAAAAAGATTTAGCTCGAGTGCTTAAAACTAGATTAAGTAAAATTGTAAACTTGCATGCTTGAATGTGTAGACCAAGAAAACCCGCGAGTAGTTGATGACATTTGTCTTGACCGAGTCTTTGTCTTTAAAGTGTGATCTTAATTGTGTTTGGGTTGCGGTTCTTGACATATCTTAACTCCGAAATTTCATGAGTGGCTTGTTAACTTGGCAACTATGTAAACCAAAGGAACTCCATGAATTCTGAATCGGGTATATGATTAGTTGAGTCTGTACATATCTATATTATGAGTCTAGTTTATTTGCATGTTTGTCATTTACACCTTTGCTCGGGACGTGCAAAGTCCTAAGTTTGGGGGTATTTGTTGAGTCGTTAATTATGTAATATTATATATAGGTTATCTATATATTTTTATTGTCAAGTCTCCAAAATACTAGCCTAATTGTGTTTATTTATTATTTTCAGGGTTATTGGAGTGCGTGGTTGAATCCGGGGCGAAAAACTACGAAAAATCGAGTATTCATATGCATGGATATGTTTTACACCGAAAATCGCGCTAGCACGTATCTCGAGGCAAATTTGGTGGGCCTACACGCGAGGCACAAGAGTGACGATGTGGCGGACAGCTGGACATACATGTGTCCAGTGGTGCTTGCGGGATTGAAGGATATAAGTTAGGAATGTTTTGGTTTTAATAGGAATATTATATATATATTATAATATTATAATATAATATATCAGGGAGATATAGGAAAAAAAGGAAAGATATGCATGAAAGAAATAGAAACAGAGAAAAAGACGAAGAACGAAAAGAAAAGAAAAAGAAGGACGTCTCTCTCTCTGGCCATTCTTCTCTTCTTCTAGCCGACCTCTCTTTTTTCTCTCCCCATTCTTTTATTTTTTTTATTTTTCTTTGTTCTTTGTGTTCTTGAATGGGAGGCTAAAACTCCTAGCCTAGGCAAGATCATGAGGATGTTCGATCGCATATCAATGGATTTGTGAGATTTATATATTTTAATTTCAATCTTTTCATTATTATTTTATTTTCTTTGGTATTATTTAAACAATTGAAGTTAAACACTTGTTTAAACCTTGAATTACTCGCCAGTGTGTCGTAAGCATCCGTCCTTGTGCAATAAGACCACACTAGTGGCAATTGACCCTACCAATTGATTAGTCTCTTTTGGGACCGGTTGAATACCTTAGAAATCTAGGCTAAATCGGACACACGAGTGATCCGGTTGTCTAGGTGTAGTGCCTTCACAAAGCCCATTGCGGTCAACACATTAAACCCAATCTTTGACTAGGGAAGTGGTCATTGTCGTACCTTGGCCATCGAGATTAGGAAGTGCAAGGAACCGCGTACGTTACCGGGTCTATAGCTACACTAAGATATTTTGATTTGCATATTTTACATAAATCGACGACCAAATCCAATCTTTTATCGAACCGAACTTGTATGTCTTGACCTAGGTGTTTTTATTAATTGTTTTCAAATTTAATTCCATTGTTTTATTTATTTTGTTGATATTTAGATTAGCTTTATTATTCACTCTCTCAAAACCCTCGATTTCCCTTTTTGTTCTTTTTAAACCTTAGAAAGAATATCAATCCCTGTGGGATCGACCCTTTGCCACTATTCTACAAAATAGTTGGTTTATGTATTTTTAAATATTATTGACGCGTTCGGCGCGTGTCACTACGAAGCTATAAAATTATGCAAACAGGCGAAAAGAAGTACTACCGGTCCATTCCAAACGCGAGTAGATCTATGTAGAGCTTGCATAGTCAACACCGAATCATCTATAGGGCCAGGATCCATATCGCGCTAGAACTCAAAATCATTAACAATGTTGTCATTAATTCCATTAACCAATGAAGAAACAATACAAGTAGCGATACATTCCATTCAAGAAACAATAAAGTTAAAACAAAAGTGCGCGAATAATATGAAAACATGGTTTAATTGAAACTAAATTCATGTACCACAAAGTCATAAGAAAGTGATCAAATACAAGGAAAATATAAGTGGATGCGAAACATAAGACTTGAAAGAGCCTTTCACTATGAAGCATTAGGCGGTTGTTCTTGCTGATGACGAGAGCAAGTGCGTCTATTGTGTCCATCCTGCTTACACTTACTACATCGCAGCGTTGTTGGGTTTCTCTCCATTCCTTCTCTCGCTGCATACGACGTGGTTGTGTTTCGATTGCCTCTCCAATCCATCTCGGTGCAAAACGTCTTGTTTGAGGACGACCTTTTTTGACTCGCTTTCGAGATGGATCAGCCAGCAACGTGTGTCGAACTCTAGCGTTAGGCCAATAATATTCGTGAGGAATGGGTTGGAAATTCGCAGCATAACATTGATCGTATACGTACAATCGTAGTATGACTCAATGTACTTGACAGTGATCTATGGCAACACTGGCGCAAACTGCTTGAACATGGGAACATGGAATGCCAAAACACTGCCACTTCATACAAGTGCATCTACGAGCCTCCAATTTCACCACTTGCTTGTTAGACCTTTTTTCTCAAATGATAGCCATGTGGTGCAGTGATGACTTCAAATGTATCATCTCACGATTCCTTAATGTAACATTGTGCCTTCCAGCCGCCTTTCCCCAATGTGACAACTTATTCAATGCGTACCTTGTGTACATTTCGCCCCTTCCTAGGGATGCACCTATTTCATCGCGTCTTTTGTTAAAGTACGTCATGACACGATTAAATGTCAGTTGCACTAAAGCGGTGATGGGGTAAAATCGCGCGCCTTTAAGGACCCCGTTAAAGCATTCTACATTTGTGACAAAAAAAATCCATATATGTATTAGCTTTTAAACGTAATAAATCAAACACATTAAATAAATAATAGTAACAAAATATAGACACAATGAATACCCGCTATATTTGTAGTCATCCATCCATATCGATATCCTTTGTCGTATGCGTTAGTCCATTGTGCTCAATCAAGGTCATTAAACCACGCAATACATTCCGCATTCATTTGTTGAAGTTCTTTCATGGATGCCTTAAATTTCCGCGGTTGATGTTGTACACTGTGCACCGGCTAAGTACACCATATCCTTTAATTCTTTGCTCCCGAATCTCATGTTGAAATTACTGCATATGTGACGGAGGCAAAATCTGTGTTGAGCTCTTTCATGGGTCCATCCATTTTGAGGATTGTTCATTGCCAACAATATACCAGGGTGTCGATCAGAAATGACACATATACCATCCCTATCAGTCACATGATGTCGCAAACAAGCCATAAACCATCCCCAGCTGTCTTGACTTTCCTTATCAACAATGACAAATGCTAAAGGAAATACATGACTATTACTATCAACAACAATGGCTATTAGGAGTTTTTGTTTGTATTTTCCATACAAGAATGTGCCATCAATTTGTATAATTGGTCTGCAATGTCTAAAGCCTGCAATAGAAGGTGCAAATGCCCAAAAAACCCATTTGAATACAACCTCATTGTTGGCATTAGGCTCGCCATGCCTCCATTCCACATGTGTCCCTGGATTGCTTTCTTGAATAGCGGCCATCCACCGCGGCAACATTTTATACGATTCTTCCCAATCTCCAAAGACTTTAGCAATTGCTTTCTTCTTCCCCAACCAAATTTTTTTATAATGAACATCATAACTGAATTTGTCCTTGATAATCTGATGAAGCACTGGAACTGAGATGGACGGATCTCTTCTCTCCACATTTTCTACTTCACGACATATAACGGTGGAGTCCAAATGAGCGTGATCCTTGGACAGTTTAGCATATATACATGTATGTGGTCCTGCATATTTACTGATCTCAAACATTCCATGGGATTTTCTTCTCGAACACCGCAACCTCCAAGTACATCCATCTAAATATTTCTTACAACGGATAATCCATACATTAGGTGTAGAATGAGTTACGACAAATCGCCTGTGTCATTTGATGCTATACAATTTCACGGCATGCTGGATATCTACTTTACACATGAACCGCATGCCTTTCTCAAATTCTGATGCCTCATTCCATAAAGACCTAGAAGGGATCATTGCATTCTCATGGATGGGTTGCATTGCCTCACTACTCAATTCCATAAATACAGATGAAGGTACGACAAATTCACCTATACCCACGTTCGCACCATCAATTCCAGCAGCCTCTTCATCGAAAAAATCATCGTTCCCATATTCGTTCGAAATTGGAGGACAAGATAATGAGCCATCATCGGCTATGACTCGATTTAATGTATATCGAATCATGCCATCATCAACATGATGAGCATCAACCCCTTCATCATCTACATCATCATCGCTACTCTCTTCACTAATATCTCCATCACTACCACAATAGTCATCATCTTCCTCAGTATTCATATCATCACAGGAACGAGCATCCTCGTCCATTTCAGGATTTGCGGTCATCAAAGGCGATGCACAATGACTATGTTCAAAAATTGGTTGAGTACTAGGTCCAGCTCCAGAATCTACCACTATATTACAATTGAAACTATAATACGATTGCCTCATAACTAAATCTAAAAATAGCTCCATGCAATTTGGTGGTGGAAATTCTGCCACAATCTCCGAAGCATCTTTCAGAGTCGATTCATCGTCTATTCGCAAAGGGACATAGTTGAACGTTCCAGTTCCAATGTGCACAGGATATCAATATGTCATGTTTAATATCATTTTTTCAGTGTCTATCTCCAAGGAATTACAGATAAAACTCACAAGTTCCTCGTACCCTAAACCCATCTTCGATCTGAGATGTCGAATAGGCGGTTTCGTGTACGAAATCCTTGATGGTCCATCAACCATGACACCATTCATATAGCACACCAAAGTTAATATTCGATCAACCATTATTGAATCTATATATGTAAAATATAATTGTTAATTAATACACTCACTTAGCACAAATATAAATAGTTGGTCTTGATTAGTCCAAGCAATTGTACTAAAGGAGCATTCAACAATAGCAACAATTAATATTAACTAAAATTATATTTCACATTAATTAAGATATGCTACGAAGGAGCATCCATAAGAGATTAACAAATTTATTTAAATATATAATATATAATTAATTATGTTCGTGAAACAATCTTTTGCTCTTTCACAATATGATGAAAGTCATTTTTAATCTGTACCAAATATTGACTCGCATTCAAGGTGACTTCGCTTCAACGTACGAGACACAAGTTAATTAGCATATATAGACACAAGTTAATTTGCATCAAAGGACCTTACATTAGCCATTACTTTGAAACAATATATTATCATTATGGCATGCAACTACTGGTAATGTTGGCATTGAATTAAATTGGCCTATAACACATTATGCATTAATTATTATCTTGACATATGAGATACAATAATGTTCTCAATGCAATAGATTTCAATAAAGCAACAAGAAGATATGATTTTCTTTGATATTTTTCGGTTATATTTTCGGTGTTATTGGATTGCAAAGTTTGGCATTCGTAAGAGTCATGAAGATCTTATGCAAATTTCTCTGTTATAAATTAACTTAGTTTAGTCGCTAATCTAAATAAAAAACGTCAATGATGTATATAAGTCATGATATATATATCATATCATGCGAAAATTGCTTATTATCATTGGATTTTAATTCACTATATTAATTTATGAGACCCAAGGAAAATGCCTTTTTAGAACTAATTCATCAATGAACACAATTGAAAGAAGATTTTTACCAATACAAACTAGACCGGTTGTGAAGGCGAGTAGTGACAGCGGGAGGCAATGACCGACCAGCGGGAGGCGAGCAGCGCCGACGGGAGGCGAGGAGTGACCGGCGGGAAGGCTACCAGCAGCGCCGGGAGTAGGCGATCGCGCCTTGCCATGGGAGAAGACCACCAACGCAGCGAGAAATGAGCAGCGCGCGCGGGGAGAGCGAATCGCGGCGGCGGCGGCGGCGGCGGCGGCGCGGCAGTGCACTCAACCACAAGGAGTCGCCTCAACGTTCCAACGACTGGCGGGATACGGACCACGGAGGGCGGACGACCGATCTTACAAGCGCCGGACGGGAGATGGATGCGGAGGCGGTCGCCGGAGAGAAGAAAACGAAAGGGGAATTGAAGGAGATGGGCGAGGGTTGGGGTTTGAAGTTGGGGTTTTGTTGCAGCAAAAAGGTGACCTCGGGTCACGATTTCAATGGAAATCGTGACCAAAACCAGGAGTGATGATGTGGCGGTGATGTGGCACGACGTGGCAACAAATGTGTTAGTTTGGTAAAAAAATTTGTGGGTGTGTTGGGTTGATCAAAATTTTTCCCATGTGTGCTAATCAAGCAAAAAGTCCTTTATAATTGGGAGATTATGGTTTGGTTTTGATTTTAAGAGAGAGAGAGAGTGTGTGGGCCCCACTGCCACGTAGGCAATGAGATTCCCTTTTGGACGGGAGAGTTTTCACCCAATAATTAGCGATGGGGGGCGTCGCTAACCCCGTCGCTATATTGGTCAACGGGTCAACAAGGGCCCTCGTCGCTAATTCGTCACTATACACTTCGTTTTTTTGAAGTGGTAATTTAGGTCGGTCAATCGTCTTAATGATGAGGGGGCTGACAAGAACTTTAGTTAGAAAAGCGGTAGGATGTGGTGTTGAGGCTTTGAGATTTAAGAACTCAAGATGGAGAAGGATCAACACAAAAGTCATCATCTTCAAACAAACAACAAGTGAGAGGAGAGTAGTACCTTAAAGAAGACTGAGAAAAATCTTGATGAGAGAAAATAGTGATTTTTTAATTGAGGAAAAACTCGTCATTTGGTCCATGAACTTTATGTTTTTTATGCTTTTGATCCTTGAACTTTTATTACTACACATTTGGTCATTGAGTTTTCACAAATATATATATTTAGTCCTTTCACCATTTAAAGTGTTAAATTCTGGTGATTGTGGGTAACAAGAGTGTCGTGTGATTAGTCAAGAATAGTAAAATAATTTATATTACCGAACCGAACGACTCACATTGACCAACAAAAGTCGAAAAAAAAAAAATTTCCTCCAAAAACATAAAAAAAACTCAAAGTCGAAGGATCAAAAGCATAAAAAACTCAAAAGTTCAGGGACAAAATGTACACTAATAAAAGTTATGGGACCAAATGTAAAGTAATGAAAGTTCAGAGACCAAAAGCATGAAAGACTCAAAGTTCAAGGACCAAAAAACATGTTTTGTCTTTAATTTAATACAATCCATTCGACAAAATTACAAATGTACTGTCAAAATTAATATAAATGAGTAAAATAAGTTATGTTTTTTTTATTCCAAAAGTAAGGTAAAACGCATTTTGGAAATGCGCCATTAGTTGGAGAAAAATTTTCGCTCAAAATACACGAATGACGCATTTCCAAAATGCGTCATTCGTGTATTGTGGAACAATCCACGTGGCGCCCACGTGGATGTTCCCTAACATGAATGACGCATTTTGGAAATGCGACATTCACGTTTTCTGAACACGGGCGCCACGTGGAGTGCTCCACGTGGGCGCCATGTGAATGGCGCATTTCCAAAATGCGTCATTCGTGTATTGTGGAACAATCCACGTGGCGCCCACGTGGATGTTCCCTAACATGAATGGCGTATTTTGGAAATGCGCCATTCATGTTTTCTGAACACGGGCACCACGTGGAGTGTTCCACGTGGGTGCCATGTGGATGCTAAAATAATGTGGGATTGTCCACCTCGAGATACGCGTGCGACGTTTGCATGGGTTGTCCACCTCGAGATACGTGCGTGTTATTTGCATGGGTTGTCCACCGCCAGATACGTGCGTGTCGTTTGCATTGGGTTGTCCACCTCGAGATAACGTGCATGGATTTGTCCACCTCGAGATACGTGCGTGTCGTTTGCATGAGTCGTTCACCTCGAGACACGTGCGTGACGTTTGCATGGATTTATCCACCTCGAGACACGTGCGTAACGTATGCATGGATTTGTCCACCTCGAGATACGTGTGTGTCGTTTGCATGGGTTGTCCACCTCGAGACACGTGCGTGACGTTTGCATGGTTTGTCCACCTCGAGATAAGTGTGTGTTGTTTGCATGGGTTGTCCACCGCTAGATACGTGCGTGTCGTTTGCATGGATTGTCCACCTCGAAATACGTGCGTGTCGTTTGAATGGGTTGAACAAAGTACTCATTTTGAGGAGTAAAATAGAGGTTGTGTATTTTGTATAGTCATTCATTTTGTATAGATGAATCCTTTTCAAAAGGAGTCATTCACTCCACCTCATCAACACACATGCCACATGGAGCCACATCATCATCAATGACTCCTTTTCAAAATGAGACATACCTTAGTTTTGTAATTTAAAAGTAGTTGACCTTATTTTTGAAATAAAAAAAGTTTCTCACCTTACTTTTCTAAAAACCCCCAATCCATTCTCCCAATTTCCAAGCTCCCCGAGTGATAAATGTTGGACTGTCATATTTATCTAAACAAATAAAACACAATAATAAAAAGATTTTCGATAAGATTATAAAACTACTTCTGTTACATGCAACTATAATAAAAAGATTTTTGATAAGATTATATAGCGACTATCAGCCCCCCATTATCAGCCCCTCTAATTATCTCATAATTTTTTGCACTAAGCGACTCTTAAGTGAAATTACATATAAGACCTTGTTACCTTCTTATCTTATTTTTCTTTTACTTCCAACTCTTTACACCCCATCTCCTTCTATGCTAACTTACCAGCGACACTGGTGATTTCCCATATAGGACCATTCACCATTTATGGTGCACGACAATGAATACTATGATTGTAATGGTCACGATGGCAAGTGTACGAGAATTAAAGGTGAGTAGTGTACGTGATACACATCATGTATACATGGATATATTGTTAATACGTCGTACGTGTCGTCGTGAGCAAATTATTGTGGTGAGCTCTTAATCTACAAATTGATCGGATAAAATTAGGAGGTAGAGGCTATTTTTTTTTTTTTTTTGACTTAAGTGGTAGTCGCACTTACGACCACTCCAAACTAATTTTTTGGCAAGTGATGTCTCTGTCATCTCACTAAAGATAATTTTGACTAACATGTTGATGCATGGTGGTGTTGGTATTGAGCATTCTAATTAATTTATAATTATTATTTCATAGATAATAATGTGAATTTCATGAAAAGTGACAAAGGTTTTACGTATCGCAACCCTCCTCCATTTTCCAAGAATGGAAAATGAACTTGGGGCCTCCCTCCCCCACTTTTCGGGTATGAAAAGTGAGTTTGAGACCTCCCTTACCCATTTTTCGGTATGAAAAAATGGGCGTCAGAGTCCTCCTCCTTTATCCGGACTTGGGACCAGCTATGTAGCGCACATAGTGTACAACATAGGTGGAGTTAATAATGTGAATATGCACTTACTTGTATCAATTAATAATTAACTATCAAATATTAATACCAACTTAGTGGATGTTTCACTAATTTGGTATGAAGTTACTTAGGTGTGTAAGAGCTGGGTCGGAAGTTCGAGCCTCATAGTGAGTAATTTGTGGGTTGTTTCATATATATAAACTAGTCGACATCCCGCGCTTTGTGCGCGGAAGAGACCTAGTGTATTAGATTAATACCCGAAAGAAACCCAAAGTAGTTTTAAAATTTTACTCGTAGGGCATTAAGTTAAAATAATTTTAGTTTAATATTTGAAAAAAAAACTCCAAACGGTGAGATTGATAATTTACCCAAAGAATAATATGAGGGATGAGGATGAACAATGAGACTGATAGATAAGAGAAACTCCAGCGGATAAATGATAAGACTAATAATACTAAGAGGGACTCCAAGAAATAAACGATGAGGTAAATAATTGAGCGAGATATCGATCTTTATATTGTGAATCGGACGGGTACATACTTACAAAAGAAAAAGAATAGTATAAAGTATTATGTATCATTCCGAAAATTGAAGAGAAACAAAAATGCAATGAACTTACTATCTACATTTTAAAACTAAAGCTCACTAGTAAAAGTATCAAATCTAAGTTTGTCAAAAGCCTACTAAATTTTATCAAAGACAAAACCTTTAGTCTTAATTTGTTGCAACGATGTAGGACCACCTTCGATACATTGTACGCGTGTGATTCAGTTGTTGATGAGATTGTTGTCGTTGATGAGGAGGTCTAGGTGTCATGGGGCGGTAGCGAAGCAGATGTTGTACGTAGTGGAGCATGAGAATGATGACCCGAGATGGCAATATGTCATGGTCACGATCTTGAGGAAAGTGATGATGATGGATGTTTCGATGCCAATCGAACCCAATCATCTCTATTTATAGCTATATACATTTGAAACGTTTTACTTACTATATTTGAAACGTTTAATTTATTTTTAACATTACATTTGAGTTGAAAAGTCAATTACCGTTACAAATTCTTAATGATACCGAATTATTTGATTATAATAAAAGGGATTTAGAACGTTACATTGGAGTTAAGAAAATATGAATAGGTAATTAGTCATTCAATTTTCAAAACGTAACGTCTATGCATTGAATAAGTCTACATTTTAGGTGTGCCACGTAGATTATCGAGAAGGCTAAAAAACGCTACGTAGAATCGAAGATGGAAAGTTTGTAGTCACAGTAGTTACTACATTAAATTATATATTCAACCGAGATGGAAAGTTTTTTAATTTGAAATTTTGCATTGATTCCTTGCTAAATAATTAGTTTACTACATTAGTTTACTACATTAAATTATACATTAGTTGCACATACCATACATAGGAACTATCCTTATTTGCATCTGATTAAATAAATTAGCTACTAATCAACCTATTTCAACCGTTAGTTATAAATAAAAATTGTCTTATTATTTATTTAGAGTTAAATACTAATTAAATTGGTAACGCTTTCAACTTATGTGTGACATGACACGTGGCGCGTTGAGAAGACTCCAAAATGACATGAGGCACTTACCATATATAGGTCATCGAAATGTTTTTTTTTTAGTATGACACGTGGCTCGTTGATAATACTCCATAACGCCACGTGTCACATAGCATATATATAGCTTAACAAAACCTACAACTTGGGTATGCCACGTGGGGATACCAGAAGGCACGAAAATGACACGTGGCACATACCATATATATGGTATGTGTGATATAATAAGACAATATCTTGACTATGTCATGTGGCGCGTCGAGAAAGATTCAAAACGTCACGTGTTACATACCATATATAACTTAACAAAACCTACATCTTAAGCATGCCATGTGGCGCTACGAGAAGGCTCGAAACCGCCACATGACACACTCAAGATGTAGCTTATTATTTATTTAGAGTTAAGTACTAATTAAATTGGTAATGTTTTCAACTTATGTGTGATATGACACGTGGCGCGTTGAGAAGACTCCAAAATGACATGTGGCACATACCATATATAGGTCATCGAAATGTATTTTTTTAAGTATGACACGCGGTTCATTAATAATGCTTCATAACGCCACGTGTCACATAACATATATATAGATTAACAAAACCTACAATTCGGGCATGCCACGTAGGGATACGAGAAGGCTCGAAAATGTCACGCACATACCATATATATAGTATGTGTGATATAATAAGACAACATCTTGACTATGCCACGTGACACGTCGAGAAGGATCTAAAACATCACGTGTCACATACCATATATAGCTTAACGAAACCTACATTTAGGACATGCCATGTGGCGCTACGAGAAGGCTCGAAATCGCTACGTGGCACACTCAAGATGTAATCTTATTTTACCCTTTTTTTTAATCTTTCACACTCTTACAATTTTACCCTCGTCACACTAGCTTTCAATTTTTAAAAATAAATACATAAATAGATTGCATCCCTTCTTTTAGGAAATCGATCTCTCACTTCCTGAGAGCTTTGGAAGAATAAGGATTCATATTTTACTCACACCCTCTCTCTTGGCTTCTCTCTATCTCTAACTCAAATTCTAATATATTTCTTTCTTCAATTTCTTGTCTCTATCGGCGTCAAATAAGAAAAAATCTTGTCTCTCTCGCAATTCTCTCCTGACTTGCTCTCTTTCGTCTTAAATATCTCACTCGATGGGCTCGCGTTCTTGTCTCTATCAGATAAATCAATGAACATCAATTGTTCAATCAAGTTTTATAACAAGTAGAATATTGTCTTCTCTCACGAGCGCAACGAGCGGGCTTCAACGTGCATAACACTGATTTCGGTTACACCAAAACCTTCAAAATTTTAAATTTGTCCGTAACATACTAAACTCTAAACCAATCTTCTTGTCATACTTTACCAAACGTCCACCAATTTGGATCCATTATGAATCTCGATCACCACCAATTGACATGTAACTCGAGGCAAATCTCGCACCAATTTTTTTTTCTCATTTTACACCATCATCAATCTCAACTTGCATGCAAATCGAGGCAAAAAAAACTTGCATGATATTTAACACTTGATTTACTAGCTAGTTTTCGAGCAACTAATAGTTTTTTTATTTTCACTCGTGTATGCCGTTCAAACACACACTTGCAACCCCGATTATGACAAATTGAAGATACACATCAACACACTCTGACTTTGAAACACAATTAATACACACATTAGGCATTCACCAGCCCAACCGACGTGGACCCTCAAAATGCAATATGACAAAATTAACACTAGAAGTAAAATTTGAAATTATTAGATCTAAAATAAAATCTAAAATTTAAAATGATATTGCACACCTATAAAAAATCTTATATGATATATATAGTGCGCTTAAATACCTAACCCACATCCCACAATACAAAACTACTGATAAGGTCCCTCTATAATAAAAGTCACAACAGCCCATTAACAGTTGTAATAAACTGCTGCTACACTTGTCACCATCTCTTTTGCACTTGGCACATCAATTGCATATATGGCCTTCCCACCACTATAAATTCATGAGAAACTACTAACCTCATCAAAAGCAAAACACAATTTCCTTTCATCTTTTAAATTGTGATAGATCAATTAGAAGATGATGAACAAGTTGTTTGTGTTTCCTCTAGTAGTGGTGGTGGCCTTGCTTGTTATGAGCACTAATGTGCCCACATCAAGTGCAGTGACATGCAACGTTCTCGAGTTGGCCCCGTGTTTAGCTGCAATGACTTCCCCTGCACCACCTTCTCGGGCTTGCTGTACAAAATTGAGGGAGCAGAAGCCTTGCCTATGCCAGTACAAGAAGGACCCTACTCTGAGGGGCTATGTGGACTCTCCTAACGCGAGGAGGGTGGCCAGCACGTGCGGGGTTGCCTTCCCAACTTGCTGAGTTTAATTAACTCAGATTATCAGGGTCTCTAGATTTTTTTTTTTTTTTTTTGGTGTTACGTATCCGAACTAATTAACTACTTCGGGTTCGCCCTTGTTGGCCTATAAGGGGCTTTGGCTCTCCCAGCGGAGGAGCCTCTTAGCCTTATAATTAATTAGTTATATATATATATATATATATATATATATATATATATATATATAATGCTAGTTATAATATATGATGTTGTCCTTTTTTTTAGTATTGTATGAGATGGAATAAATTAAATCGAGCTAGCTAGGGTTAGTGATTTTCTTTCGATGCGATTAATCCATTCTTCACCAATTAAGTGATATATAGCTCAATGATATATTCCTTCCATAATAGTGCATGGTCAACTAGACATGAGGTTGAGAGTTCCAATCGTTTTCAACCCTGGTCAACTAGACATGAAGTTGAGAGTTCCAATCGTCTTTCAACCTGATCGACAACTCTAAACTTGTTCTGAAATAGAACTTGACATTGTTAGGCGGCTTTATCGTTCATAGATTCGTAAATTTAATTTAAAATTGAAAAACTAATACCTCAAATAAAAAATAGTTTTTTAATGCAGGAAATATATTTAATTCTGTTCTAAAAAAAACTAATTCTATAAACTCATGCAAGTCAAAGGAGTTAGACGAGGTGGAACTAATAATTGTGATCCTAATTGAGACTTTGGGGCTGCCTTATTTAATTCTGTTCTAAAAAAAACTAATTCTATAAACTCATGCAAGTCAAAGGAGTTAGACGAGGTGGAACTAATAATTGTGATCCTAATTGAGACTTTAGGGCTGCCTTAGCATGGGGTCAAACAATATCCAAGCGTAGATTAGTCGATGCGTTTGGCATCCGATAAAATTCAATAAGGAACTAATTTAGTGCATTTGTGTCCCTTAAAAAATTATATAGTGCATTCAAAATTTAATAAGGAACTAATTTAGTGCATTTGTGTCCCTTAAAAAATTATATAGTGCATTCGTGTAAGAAACCTTTTCTTTTCTTTTTTGGTCAAATTGGTTAAAATATTTTAATCTTTTATCATTTTTGTTATTATATCTTAACTTTTTTGAATTTGTTATTATATTCTAACCTTTCTAAATTGTTTGATTTGTATCTAAAAGTTTTTATATAAATTTATAAATCTAGAAAAGTTATGATATAATAACAAATTCTACTTTTCCTTGTTTTTATCAGCGTTTGTTAAAATAACCAAACGAAAAAATAATGAAAACTTTGTAAATCAAAATTAATTCTCAAAACTAAATACCAAACAACAAATAATTATCAAAACAACCTATGTAATAGGTTCAATTAGAACGAATTAAGAACGAGTTAATAGATTAATACATAACCAACTTGACTATATTTTGTTAGATATATCATAAACTAAGGCTTTGTTTGGTACATTTAGCCATGATTTTGTTTGGTTCAACTTCAAACTTCTTTAGAAAGTTGTATATATATTTTTTTATAGTCGAGGGTATTCGAGCCACCGTCGATGATACTAAACTGATGGTGGACCCGACTAATCCCTTGAGAGTCTTTACTCCACCAGGGAATCCAAGAAAAAAATCGAAGGGAGAAAGACCCGACTAATCCCTTGAGAGTCTTTACTCCACCAGGGAATCCAAGAAAAAAATCGAAGGGAGAAAGAAGTGGCACTACAAGAATAATGAGGAATAGAATCAAAAAATTGTGACAGATGAGAATCTGTTGCTAAACAACAACAAATCGATATGCTTTACGCATCGAGATAGTCCGTTTGACTCGATTGACCGAAAATCAACAATTCGGTGACAAATTTGTAACAAAAATTGTGACAAATTGTATTTTGTCATAGATCCGTCGTGATTTCTCCCGCCATAAATTTTCCGCTGAGGTTGTGACAGATCTGCGACGAAAACAAGTCTGTCGGCGATCCAGTAGCGAAATCTGCGACGATTCGCTACGGATCGGCGACAGATCAATGTCTGTCGCCGATCGATCGACATGATCAATGACGACACACAATCGACAGACATGGTATGTCGCGATCTGTTGCTACCCAAAAAAGGGTAAAAACCAAGAACCCATCCTCCTCGACCCTCTCTCTCGCAAACACAAACTTTGGTCTCCGCCGCCGCCGAACGATCCCCGTCGCGCACAAGCCTCGCCACCACCGTCGCCGTCGTCGTCCACTTTCATCGGCGACGTCGACCGCGACTCGCGGCTCTGTCCTTCCTCTCCTTCGCAACGCACGCCGACGACACCCCGGTCTAGCGCGCCCTGCGCGAGTTTGTCGTCCGGCGCATGCTGCATTGCGGCGCGGTCTGCTCCTCGGCGCCATTGCTTTTCGCCCTCTTTCCGCCGCCGCGGTTCGCTTTTTACGCCCCTTGCCCCCACATGTTCGCGCCGCCGGCCACCAACATGGCTCCGCGGCCCCCTCGTTCCGCCGCCGACCTCGCTCGCCTCACGATCCTCCGCCGCCATTGCTGCTTTCGGCTCCTCCGCTGCTGCTTTCGCCCCGCTCCTCCTTGACAGAGTTTCGGTCTCCTCTGCGACGACTCCGCGACTCGCACACCGACATGGCCGTCGGCCGAGCTTCACCCCGGTGGACAAGCACGAAGGCATAACAGACTCGTGGAGTGCCTCTCGACTAGGCGTTGGACCTTCGAATCACAGTCCTGGTTTGCGTTTTCTTAAACTTTTATTTTGGAATTTTGGTTGAATTTTGTTTTCATTACTACTGAAATTAGGAAATTTAAGTTTTCCCTTTTATATATCAACGAAATCGTAAGTGTGTTATGATTAGCCATCTGAAATAGCGACAAACCAACAACGCAACATTGTGTTGCTAAACAACAACAAATCAACAACTCAACCATCTGACAAATCAACAACTCAACCATCTGTTGCTAAACAACAACAAATCAACGTCAAAACAATATGTCGCTAAACAACAACAAATCAACAACTGAACAATATGTCGCTAGACAACAACAAATCAACATGTAGAACGAATTGAATTTTCCTTTAGGTAGTTTAAAATTTCACTTAGCTTGTCATATGACAATTATCATTTACTATTGTAAACTGTAGTTCATATATAATATGTTCATTGAATAATAATACAGTAAATTAGTGTCTCTGTACATTGTTTAAATTCTTGTTTGGCATTGCATTTCCAACTAAAAATGATATCTTAATGAGTTATAACTTATATATTCTTATAATTTTTACTAATTGTGATTGTCATTTAGTTGGTACGTATTTATATTTGAAATCTCAATGTAGTGTCTATATCTCATTGAATTGAAGAATAATTAGATTTATTTGTAAAATAAAGAAAAGTATATTAATTTATATACTTCATTAGTAAGAAATGATAAGAAATGTCGAGAGTATATGGAGATTTTGGAAAAATAACTTGGGCAATTCATGATGGTGAGGAAAAAAATTATATAATGTTTGTACATAACATGTTTGTAGGAAAACACACTGAAGAAACTTAATCGTATTTCCCTTTAAACTTTAATTTAAATTATATATTGTTTATTAATTGTGATTGTCATTTACTTGATACTTACTATAGGTACGTATCTATATTAGAAAGCTCAAGATTATATATAATCCAATTTAATGAATATTAATTTGGATTATTTTCTCAAAATATAGTAAATTTTTAGGATTTATATATATTCTATTTTTTAAGAGTTGATAAGATTTTTCCAATTATCGGCTGGAAAAACTTAGGATCGAGATGTCTACTAATCGAGAATGGATGTATAGTCGTATTGAAAATGGCTTTACTCGACGAGAGTTCATAAACGGCGTGAACGAGTTCATCACATACGCGAAGACGCACTGCAGGACATTCGCCACTGAGGGAAAAATTCGGTGTCCATGCAACCATACGAAGTGTCGTAATCGATCATACTATGATGTTGACACCGTATAACTTCATATTCTTCGTCGGGGCTTTGTTCCGGGATATCAATGTTGGTCGGAACACGTGGAAGAAGATTATATGTACACTCAAAATGTACCTGACAAACCTAGCAATACGATGAGAAATGATGACCACGAAGGGACACAGACGGCCAATTATTGTACATCGTATCATAAGATGGTGCACGACTTGGCTGGTCCGAGTTTTAATTGGTGCCATGTGGAACAACGGCCAACTCCTGGAACGGAAAATTTGTATGATATGTTAGACGCAACAAGTCAGCCGCTATGGCAGGGGTGCGAGAACATGACAAAATTGTCGCGATGTCGAGACTCCTAAAAATCAAAACAGAACATCATATTTCGAAAAGGCGTTCGATGAAATTCTTCAATTTTGTAAAGATGCATTGCCGAGTAACAATTGTTTAGTCGATAGCTTTTACGACACGAAACGACTAATGCAAGGGATGAGGCTACCAGTCTAGCAAATTGATTGTTGCAAGTCCATGTGCATGATTTACTGGGGCGAGGATTCAGAGTCGACGACGTATAAGTTTTGCGGTGAATCAAGGTATGAACAACCTAGAGGTGAAGGACGGAGTGACCTGCCGCGGGCTCAGAAACAAATGTATTACTTCCCCCTAGCACCTCGATTGTAGCGTTTATTCGCGTCTGAAGCGACTGCGAGGCACATGCGTTGGCATGGGGAACACGTTTCAGATGGCATCGTCATGCAACATTTTTCCGATTCTATTGCATGGAAACATTTCAATGATGTGAACATCGAATTCAGCGCCGAAATTCGTAATGTTCGTTTAGCTTTATGTACGGATGGTTTTCAACCATTTGGCCAATCCGGAAAACAATACTCATCGTGGCCTGTAATTCTCACTCCTTACAACCTACCCCCTCAATGTGCATGAAGAAGGAGTTCATGTTCTTAACGGTTATCGTATCGGGCCCGACTAATCCTTCAAATCAGATTGACGTCTTCCTACAACCTTTGATAAAAGAGTTGCAAGATTTGAGGCATGATGGGGTACTTACCTACGACATTTCCACCAAGACCAACTTCCAACTCCGAGCCGCACTTATGTGGACTGTTAGCGACTACCATGCTTATGGTATGTTGTCTGGTTGGAGCACACATGGAAAGAGAGCTTGTCCTTATTGTATGGATGACACGGATGCATTCCAATTAAAGCATGATGGAAAAACTTCTTGGTTTGATTGCCATCGTAGGTTCCTACCGCGTGGCTCCACTTTACGAAGTGATAAGAACGGCTTCCGACGCGATACAACTTGTCGAAAAGGACCACCGAGATTAAAATCGGGGGAACAAATTCTTGCTAAAATTGAAGCTTTGGGACTGATGAAAGTAACTGAAATCGAATCCGTTCATGTGAGCAAAGAGATTGCCAAGTATTCAGGGTGGTGGAAACGAAGCATATTCTGGGACTTACCATATTGAAAGAAGAATCTCATTAGGCACAATTTGGATGTCATGCACATTGAAAAAAATGTTTTCGATAACATTTTTAATACAATTATGAGTGTTCCTGGGAAGAGTAAGGACAATGCCAAGTCGAGACTAGATGTAAAAGATATTTGCAACCGACCTTTCCTCGAATATGACCCTGCGTCCAATTAATATCCCAGAGCGTCTTATACACTCGATAAACGTAAGAAAGAAGTATTGTGTGATTGGGTACGACGCTTCGCTTCCCTGATGGATATGCTTCAAATATTAGTCGATGTGTGGACTCCAACAAATTGAGGATGTTTGGGCTGAAAAGTCATGACTGCCATGTGTTCATGCAGAGATTGATTCATATTGCATTTCGTGAACTACTAGAGGATAAAGTGTGGATTGCAATTAGCGAGTTAAGTTTATTTTTCCGAGACTTGACTGCTAGGAACCTTAATATGGCGCAAATCGAGCTGTTGCACTCTAACATTCCCAAAATATTATGCAAGTTGGAGCAAATATTCCCACCGAGTTTTTTCGACTCAATGGAGCATCTTCACGTACACTTGGCATACGAGGCCCATATCGCCGACCAAGATTCCTCCTGATGTGTATCCATTCGAAAGGTAATTTTTTTATGCAATCTACATTTATTGTATGAAATAACTAATATCTTAGGTTATATTAGTTATTGCTACCTAATTTGACGGACATACTTGTCCTAATGTTTCCTCTCATCATATATGTATCTCAAGCATTTGAAGAACAATGTTAGAAACAAGGCGAAAGTTGAAGGGTCGATATGTAATGCTTACTTAGTTGAGGAATCAACTTCTTTTTGTTCCTTCTACTTCGAGGATCATATCAGTACTGCGCACGAAAGAATCCAACGAAATGATGCTGGTGGAGTAGGTCCGAGTGTTGCTAACAATGGTGCATTCTCGATTTTCATTCATCCGGGGCGACCATTGGGCAAAGCAAGGAAACGATACCTCACGTCAGAGGAGTATGTTGCAGCTCATCAATATGTGTTACTAAATTGCTCGGAAGTAGTACCGTTCATAAGGTATTAAAAATCAAGGTCATTTTTCCTCTGATCATTTTTTCTATACAGTGTATAATCTCATATCATTTTTCGTAGCATTTTCAAGTCAATCGTTCGTTTTCAAGAACCAAACATCACCGATCAAGCTATTGAGATCAAACTTGAGCAACAATTTGCAGCCTGATTCTTGCAATATGTACGTAATAGTTTATATACGCCTACTTCTGATCAGTTTAGAAGTAGAACGTCTCATTACGTTTCTTGGTTTGATTTTAATATCGTAATTTTACATCTCTTAGGCTGAACAAAACGATGTGCCAGATGGGATTCGTCAAATTTCTCAAGGACCAATGCGTTCATGTACGAGTTATCCTGCATACCTCGTTAATGGATATAAGTTTGACACACTTTCATACTGTACGAACAAAACAACACAAAACAGTGGTGTATAAGTCAAAGGTGAGAACGATACTGATTATTACGGTGTACTCCGAGATGTAATTCGAATTGATTACCATGATGGGTCGCTTCGAACAATGTTGTTTAAATGTGATTGGTTTGATCCTACTCAAAATGGCACACGACTTCTTCGTAAATTGGGTTTGGTAGAAGTTCATAAAAACCGTCTGTTCAATAGGTACGAGCCTTTCATATTGTCAATGCAAGCACATCAAGTATATTATCTTCCTTACCTTGCGCACGGAAGAAGGGAACGAAGTGATTGGTTAGTTATATGCAAGCTTCAACCAAAGTTCGTAGATGAAACCAATGTCATTAGTTCAGAAATGACCATCTCGGACAATGCATTTCAAGCTGATCAAAATGACAATATGGACATCGTGGAAGTAGATGTAGATCCATTAGCGTCGGCAGTTGTTGATTTGACAAGTGAAATTGTGTCTGACAACGATGAATTTGAGACAAATGCGGACGATGAAGAAGATGATGAGTTCACATCGTCATCAGACAGTGGTAGCGAAGATGAGTTTGAGTGATTGGTGTGAGTTTTTAGTGCAATATATCTATCAATTTGCTTGAAAATATGATGTTTACGTTATATGAAATATATCTCTAGAAATGTTATTTGTATGACTCAACTGAATTATTTGTTTATGCAATAGATATAAATATCATTATATATGGCGAGACATAGGGGGCATGGTAATCCAGAGGATGAGGACTTGGAGGACATCAATAGACATCCGGAGGAGACTAGCACCACTGGACGAGGATCTTTGTCGCACCCTGCTACACCTGCCCATCCGGATGGTCGGTACTCATTACATTATACCCACGGATGGTCACATGTGACTCGTCCATACCCGACTTATGCCCCCGAACCGTCGTCATCACATTATACCTCCTCATCGCCTCCCGGTCAACCATATCCATATCAGCATGGCACACCATCTCCTCCAGTTCATGCACTCCCTGCTCAGCATGGTTTCATTCCCTCCTCGTCACACCACTCCACACCATCACCTCCAACAGATGTATACCCACATGACCATGGTACCAGGCCGTCTTCGTCACATCACACCACACCATCACCTTCGGCTCATCCCGCTCATTCTCCTGGAGTAGGCGACGAGCACACTTCTACATTTCGTAGGCCCCCAACACCACATCGTCATTCATCCGCGAGGTCATCCAGTAGCAGGTTGCGCTCATCGATAACACATGCGATTGAGGAGATCCCCGACTTTTTCGGACCTCCGACACTTTCCCGTGGAAGGAGAAAACCCTCTTATTTATCTTATTGCTTTGAGCATGGCTTGTATGTTACTCTCCGCAAAATATTTGCATCCAATTTATATAAATATTATTTTCCTAGACTAACTTAAATGACGAAATGGTAGGTTGCACCCTTCTTCCATGGTGGCAGGGGAAGATGAGTTTAGTTTTCAAGAGCGGATATTTGAAAGAAGGATGGAAATGGGAATATGTCCCACAATCCCAACGAGATATATACCGTCGCATTGGAAGGTCGGTAACTTCACATCAACAATTATAGTAAATAGCGGTGAAACTAGTATATGATCATAGAAATGAGGATGTTTTCATAATACTTGTTCATCTGTAGGTGTTCTTCACTTGGGACTTGCCAATGTCATTTGTGATATATGATGCGTGGTGTCGGAAGGCATCCATCCTGTACACGGGCAATATATATCTCATCGCGAAGAAAAGAATAACACCTATTTACTTAACAGGAGAGGTGTTTGAGCATTACAAGCGAATGCGAGCAACAGATGAAACATTCAAGAAGAAGTCCGAGCAGATGAGCAACAATAGAAAGTCCGAGGTGGGAGGGCCGGGCTAGTTCAGAAATGACCATCTCGGACAATGCATTTCAAGCTGATCAAAATGACAATATGGACATCGTGGAAGTAGATGTAGATCCATTAGCGTCGACAGTTGTTGATTTGACAAGTGAAATTGTGTCTGACAACGATGAATTTGAGACAAATGCGGACGATGAAGAAGATGATGAGTTCACATCGTCATCAGACAGTGGTAGCGAAGATGAGTTTGAGTGATTGGTGTGAGTTTTTAGTGCAATATATTTATCAATTTGCTTGAAAATATGATGTTTACGTTATATGAAATATATCTCTAGAAATGTTATTTGTATGACTCAACTGAATTATTTGTTTATGCAATAGATATAAATATCATTATATATGGCGAGACATAGGGGGCGTGGTAATCCAGAGGATGAGGACGTGGAGGACATCAATAGACATCCGGAGGAGACTAGCACCACCGGACGAGGATCTTTTCGCACCTGCTACACTCGCCCATCCGGATGGTCGGTACTCATTACATTATACCCACGGATGGTCACATGTGACTCGTCCATACCCGACTTATGCCCCCGAACCGTCGTCATCACATTATACCTCCTCATCGCCTCCCGGCCAACCATATCCATATCGCATGGCACACCATCTCCTCCAGCTTCATGCACTCCCCGCTCGGCATGGTTTCATTCCCTCTTCGTCACACCACTCCACACCATCACCTCCAACGAGATGTATACCCACATGACCATGGTACCAGGCCGTCTTCGTCACATCACACCACACCATCACCTTCGGCTCATCCCGCTCATTCTCCTGGAGTAGGCGACGAGCACACTTCTACATTTCGTAGGCCCCCAACACCACATCGTCATTCATCCGCGAGGTCATCCAGTAGCAGGTTGCGCTCATCGATAACACATGCGATTGAGGAGATCCCTGACTTTTTCAGACCTCCGACAGCCCCTGTGGAAGGAGAAAACCCTCTTATTTATCTTATTGCTGAGCATGGCTTGTATGTTACTCTCCGCAAAATATTTGCATCCAATTTATATAAATATTATTTTCCTAGACTAACTTAAATGACGAAATGGTAGGTTGCACCCTTCTTCCATGGTGGCAGGGAAGATGAGTTTAGTTTTCAAGAGCGGATATTTGAAAGAAGGATGGAAATGGGAATATGTCCCACAATCCCAACGAGATATATACTGGCTGCATTGGAAGGTCAGTAACTTCACATCAACAATTATAGTAAATAGCGGTGAAACTAGTATATGATCATAGAAATGAGGATGTTTTCATAATACTTGTTCATCTGTAGGTGTTCTTCACTTGGGACTTGCCAATGTCATTTGCGATATATGATGCGTGGTGTCGGAAGGCATCCATCCTGTACACGGGCAATATATATCTCATCGCGAAGAAAAGAATAACACCTATTTACTTAACATAAGAGGTGTTTGAGCATTACAAGCGAATGCGAGCAACAGATGAAACATTCAAGAAGAAGTCCGAGCAGATGAGCAGCAATAGAAAGTCCAAGGTGGGAGGGCCGGGCACTGGTATTTCGTTGCATAGCGCTGGAAGTATATCCGCTAGACAGCATGGTGATACGTTGGTACGTATAAATACAGAAATAGTGTCTTTAGTATATGAACCGAAATAAAAACTATTAATCATGTAACAATGTTGTAGGAGAATAAGCTTCAATGTCGTCCCACACGGAAGGAGATGTTTCGACACCTCCACACCCATGGCCATGGCGGGCAATCATTCGTAGATCAGATATCCGCGAAGATTGATGTAAGTAATATGAATTGCATATATATAACTAGTTGGAGACAACACATGTAGCCCATCAATTTAAAAGAAACCAGTAGAGTTAACTATTAGTTTATTAATTTAATGCAGCCGAACTCACTCTGAGATTGGAGGAGATGTCCACCTGCACCCTCGACACATCGATTGATGAGGATGTCGTTTATCTTGAGGTGGTGCCAAAGGTCAAGGGACGTGTATACAGATTAGAGTCACAAGGTTATCATCGCATCATATCTTTAGGGGAAGCAAGCTCATCTCGAGGACCGCAGACGGACCTTATGAGTTGGAAGAGCTCACGGGACCACCAAAGGTTGCAAGAAACATTGCTGACGGAGTGAATGGAAAGACAAGAACAAATGCAGAGAGACAAGATGGAGCGCCAGGAAAAAACTCGAGAGATGCAGGACCGGTTAGCACGTGTGGAGGCATTGTTGATGCAACACCTTGGCATTAGGCCCCACGTGCCTCCGACATCGCGGACTCCACCATCACCAGTAACAGAGCGTTCTGGTCCTCAGAGTGACGACCACCCTGGTCATTTGACGACGAAGATAACACCTTCTCAGTCTGCACACCCGTATGATCACCGGCCTGGGCATTGGACCTCTCCACATAGAATGATGTCTGAGGATCAACGTCATCTTTTGGATGATCATGATGAGTTTATGGAGCATCTTATGCCGCTTCCCCGACCACCGCCACTACAAGAGTGATTGGATGTCCTATCTTTTTTTATGGTAAACTGTTAATTACGAGTAGTGTATATCTTCACATTTTTTCCCCTTCTAATGTAGTCGATGTGATTACTTCATTTGCGGTGTATGTGCACCTAAGTGGCATTTGATATGAGTGTTGCATAGGGAGGCAAACTTACATCACCAATTGGGTTTCAAGTTTCGAGATTCCTTTGGTATGCAACCTTCGCCATTTATTTTATTCACAAAATCTCCATTGAACTCGGTCTTCTCTTGATCTTGAACATTTTACCATGTATACTTTGCGGTGTTTATTATTAACTTTTGAACATTAGGATAGTTACAATGAGTGGTAGAATGGTCTTACAAAGATATGTTACAAGACATTCTTTTGACATACTTTGGTATTTTTAAATCTTTAATATAATATTAAATACCAGCTTTCTTCAAGATTTTCCATTTGTCATTTCATGAAGAAACTAGATTTTTGACCTTAACTTTGTTGTGTATGATGAAGGGAACATACATTTTTTGCTTTGTCGATATTGGAAAATATCCTCGAATATGTATTTTACTCGTGTTTCATGATAAAGATAGAGAACATGAGTACTTAGCGGCTTTAGAATAAATGATTTTTGAACTAGATAACTATGATTGAATTAAATAGGTTTCGTAGGCAATTCTTAAGTAAAATGACTTCATAGACCTCTTTTATTTTAGAAAGTTTTTTACTTCTAAGAGTTGGATCTCCTCTTTATAAAGTTGAATGTTCTCATTGATGTCTTTGTATTTAAATTTTAGAGTTTACATTTGCGAGTGAATGAAATGCATGCGTTGTGACTTGTTAGTCAAGTCTAGTACATATTAAGATAATTAGAGTAGTAAAATTAGAATCGATTTTATATATTTAGGATCAATGATATAAAAAAGTGGTCACAATGATAATGACATTACAAATAAGTAGATTAAGATGTATCCAAAAAGGATAGGAGAATTAGATTCACATAGATCAACTAAGGTATATTCTCAAATTGAGTAGTTTATCTAATCCGATATGGTCCATTTCATTTTCTCATGTGAGATGGACGCCCCATGTCCGCTTCAACTTGGTCTCTATATGTAATTTGTGTCTCCATCTTTTTTAGGGTCATAACGCGCAGCTTTATTTTATGTATTAGAAATCCTTAACTCGTTGTGTGTATTTTTGGAGTGGTTGTGTTGGTCATGTTATACATCGAGATATGAAGACTGTGAAAGATAGTGTGTACTCAGAAACAACACTGTATTCAATTTCACTTTAATTAGATGTGATGCTATTTTCATTTGTGTTTGAATATTTTGGTCGCATGTCGAATATTGTTCAAGTTATTCCTTTTCATTTTCGGGATTTGGATGGGACACGCTCTCCTAGCCCCAGAATTTGTATGGTGCCTATCTTGTATCGATGAAACAATTGGGTAAGAGTGTGGGATTGACATTGTATATATATATATATATATATATATGTAAATTAATTTATGTAGCTATATTAATTTGTGTAGTATTTTGTATTTTGTTGAATAATGTTCATCTAGTACTATATAGTATACTACTAGTTAATTATGAAATGTTAATCTCATCCTTTTGTAGACATTGTTTGTCAAATTTTGATAATATACAAACAATTTCTCAATTTTCGTTTTATTTGCAGCAGGGAAATATATATTGTTGCAGATTTTACTGCACTACAGAATTCCAATTTACTATTTACTATGAACTGTAACTTTTTTCAAAATTACCATTCCAAATTAGCGACAGACATGGTCTCGTTTAACTCAAGTACAGATCAGACGACAGACATCGGTTTTTGTTGATCAGGTAAATCAATGATATCAATGACAGACATCGGTTTCTTGATCGGTAAATCAATGATGATTTCGGTCATGTCATTGAATCAAGCATAGATCTGCAATGATAAGATGGACTTGTCTTGATTGGCAAATCAATGACAGACCATGTATGTCGTTGATTTGCAACAGATTTGCAACAGACCCTCATCTCATTGATCGACTACAATTAGCGACAGACTTGTTTCTGTTGTCGTTGTTATGACATATACTTTTGTCACAAATCATCCACCAACAACAACATAACCCAAATATGTCGCTAAGTTCAATATGCAACAAAGAGTTTAACAACAAATTTATATATGTCGATTGATCTCATTGCTGCGAGTCACTTAGCAACAGATCCGTATCAATTCAAAGATCGATTAGTTTGTTGTTGTTTAAGTTTTTTTTTTTGTAGTGTGGGTAAATTTTGAACAGTATTAGAGAATGAACTTACCACTCAACGCTGGTGAAAATTCCATAATTTAAAAATAATAAAGAAATAATAAAGTATGTGATTGATAAAAATAATCATGAAAGTATAGAGAGAGATCTCCCAATTAGTTACTTGGATATGTTAGACTATTGAACAGTGTTAGAGAATGAACTTATCACTCAACGCTGGTGAAAATTTCATAATTTAAAAATAATAAAGAAATAATAAAGTATGCGATTGATAAAAATAATCATTAAAGTATAGAGAGAGATCTCCCAATTAGTTACTTGGATATATTAGACTATTAAACGCATTTAATTTTTGCTTCATTCTCTCGAATTATTTACTTAAATCAATATATAATATACTCCAACAACAAGAATAACACTACATTAATTAAGGGCACTATGTGCACTTCAATTTTTATGGGCACCTTAATTTACATGCATTTTATGTCAAGCACCCCAACATTTTGGGGTGCTTTTAGCCGTCCTTTAGCCGTGCCCTTAATTAATAATATGTTGTTAACCTTTTTTTTTTTTGAAGTAATCATATATATGTTAGCTAGGTTTTGGAGATTCCTATACATGCGTGCAAGTGTTCTTCATAACCTGATTAAGGTGCATAATTAGTAGTATATACCGTTTGAAAGACCTAAAGTCCAAGAATGCAAAAACAGAAATCTCACTATTGCATGAAGTGTGCGTTGTTGGAGGTAGCATGTGAGGTAAACTTCCATAATGTCCCAAAGCCATCCTTTTCTTCACCCTTTTGCCTTCTTTTCTTCTAAGCTTTTAGAACAAGCCCTTTACTACTTCTCTCTAATGGTACTATATATATCCAGTCCTTTTTGCCCAAAATCCATTAGCAAACAGTTCTACTGCTGCTGCTGCATTACCTATAATCAAAACCATAATGCCGATATATTCTTCTGATAGCGATGATGGGCACCGATATTCTGCCTCCTCTTCGACAAGACTCTTTGGTCACAAGTCTCTACATGCTGCTCTTGGAGGAAGAAAAGGTATCCTTTTCTAACATTAACTCTTCAATTAGAGAGGTTTTGGTTCAGTGGTAAGCTTATAATCCATTAACTCAAATGCTTCAAGCTAGATCGAAATAAACATTGCTATGGAAAAATCCTAACCACATAATAGTGTTCCTATTTAGGCAGCTCCTAAAAATAGATATTGGTACCTTAAAGAGTAACGTTGGAGATGTGTGTACCGAAATAATAATCTCACATCGATTAAGTTAGACTTTGAAATGAAGAATATAAATGTGGATCTCCCGTCAATTAATACTGAGGCCTTTTGAAGCAAAACCCGATACCTATGAGTACATACAAGGTGGTTAAATTTGGGACGATACCAGTACTAGCAGAGATCAACGGGCTATACGGGGATAATACCGAAAGAAAGAAAGCCACGCTTATTTGCATAATAGGCCATCATTAATGTAAAAGAGTGACATTTCAATTCTCTAGCTCAAAATGCAACTGTTATTATAATTATGCTTGTGTTTTTTTGTGTGCATCATGAGCCTATCTATCAATTGCTTCTCTTCTCTAT
This sequence comes from Stephania cephalantha, assembly GCA_039657325.1. Lineage (NCBI taxonomy): Eukaryota > Viridiplantae > Streptophyta > Magnoliopsida > Ranunculales > Menispermaceae > Stephania > Stephania cephalantha. The sequence goes on along the minus strand of CM077573.1, from coordinate 5,225,118 downwards.
AAGCTGAGCAATGCAATTTGCAGTTGCTGATGTTGTGCTGTGGAGGAAAAAGAGCGTATCAGCAGCAATACTGCTAGGGGCATCATTTATTTGGTTCCTCTTTGAGGTTGCTGAGTACCATTTTGTCACACTTCTCTGCCACCTCTCCATCACTGCTATGCTCTTGCTTTTCATCTCGTGTCACGCCGCTCCCCTTTTCAATCGGTAATGCCACATGAATTTGTATCATTTTAATTGCTTCTACTAACTCGATTTAAAGCAGTTCATGACATATTTTAATAATCCTTAAACTCTTCCCGATCAATATATTAGAAGTTAGCTTGGATCTACCTACCCTCGATATAATCAAATTCCTTCAATTTCTATGATGTCGAGTTTTTCATTTTCGCTGTTACTTAAATTTTTTTAGTACCATTACGCCTACTTAATATCAAGTTTGGTTTGTAGTGAGTATTAATGAATTTTTTTATGTTTTTCCAATTGTTCCAGGAGTCCTCCCAAAATCCCTGAAATTATCTTGTCTGAATCTGCATTCAAACAAGCAGCTATGTCTTTTCACAGGCGGCTCAGTCAATTCATTATCAACATCTACCATGTCTCCAGTGGAAGAGATTTACCATTTTTTCTATTGGTATATACCTAAGTGTTCACCAACCTTTATCTACATACACATACAAATATCCTACTTTAAAATCTTTTTAAAGGGTATAATTATATGGTCAATCACAACAATTTAACATTTTTAAATGAAAAAAGATTGGTTATATACTTTCGATATATACATATCCAACTTCTCACAAAGTAGAAAGTTCAAACAAACACACAAATATCAACTTTCATAGACGTGTACTTCCTAAGAAATCAACTTCTCAAGAAATTATCCAACTAAATCAAATTCGAGGGCTTATTAATTTATCATGAACCCCATTTTATACTTACACCCGCCTACACACGATGTAAGTATATATGTCCAATTGCACCATTTAATTCTCATTCACTTGTCTATACAATCAGGCAATCGGCTTGCTCTGGATACTGGCAGTCATTGGAACATATTTCAGCATCACAAGTCTTTTATACCTAGGTAATTAATATCTCTAAATATGTCTACACACATAAAATCTTTTATGGACATTATTTACACTTATGTGCCTTTGTTGTCTTTAAGGGATTCTATGCGTCATGACACTGCCGGTGTTGTACGAGAACTACCAAGATGAGGTGAACAGGGTAGCTAAGAAAGGGAACAAAAACCTCAAGAAATTGTACAGGAAACTTGATTCCAAAGTTTTTAACAAGATTCCAAGAGGTCCGGTGAAGCCGAAGAAATCCAAATAATAAAAATTTGCAAGGATTGATTCGTTTAATTTAACAAATATCATGGAACAATCATCATGTGTTATTCCAAAATTAAGATGTATACATGTATGGAAATGCTTATTCGATAACAAAAGAGATTTTATTTTTTCTTCCTTATTTAACCAACTTATCTTACTTTACATGCATATGACAAGTAGAAAAAATTACAGATATACAACCAAAAATGGTTTAAATGAGTAAAATAAGTTAGGATTTCTTTTTACTCCTTAACTTATGTAAAGCACATTTTTAAAAGGCGTCAATAGTGAGAGAAAAATTTACATTGCAACGTGGTCAAATCCCTAAGGACAGTCCACGTGGGCTTCCACGTGGACTGTTCTGTTGTAAATACACGAATGGCGCATTCAGAGAATGCGTCATTCATGTTTTCTAAACAATCCAACGTGGCGTCCACGTGGATTGTTCCATAACATGAATGGCGTATTCTCCGAATGCGCCATTTATGTTTTCTGAACTCCCAAGTGGACGCCACGTGGAGTTTTTCCATAACACGAATGGTGTATTTGGAGAAAGTGTCATTCGTGTTATGTGCATATGAGGCTCTTCCTCGAGAATGCAAGGAATATATTCCATGCGTTCTCGAGAATATGGGCTAGAGTTAGGGTTTAGGTGTATAGGTAGGTGGTGAGGGATTGAATGGGGTGGTTGTGTATTTAATGGTGGTGTTGATGAGGTATGTAGCAGAGAGAAAGAGAGCAACAAAGAAAGAGTGAGCAGCAAAAAGAAGGAAAGAAGGGTTTAGGTTAGAGAGAGAGAGAGAGAGAGAGAGAGAGAGAGAGAGAGAGAGAGAGTTGCGTGCGTGTGTTCCCGATAGAGGGAGACTCGGGAAGAGGTGGAGGTGTTCGTAAGAACGAGAGAGAGAGAGAGAGAGAGAGAGAGAGAGAGAGAGAGAGAGAGAGAGCCGGGTGTTGGGTTTAAGGTAGACCGTGAGCCGAGAGAGAGAGAGAGAGAGAGATAGATAGATAGATAGATAGATAGATAGATAGATAGATAGATAGATAGATAGATATAGATAGTTTGGGTGTTGGGTTTAGGGTACACCGTGAGCTCGAGAGAGAGAGAGAGAGAGAGAGAGAGAGAGAGAGAGAGAGAGAGAGAGAGAGAGAGTCTTGGTGTTGGGTTTAGGGTAGACCGTGAGCCGAGAGATATATATATATATATAGTTTGGGTGTTGGGTTTAGGGTACACCGTGAGAGAGAGAGAGTCTGGGTGTTGGGTTTAGGGTAGACCGTGAGCCAGAGAGAAAGAAAGAGAGGGAGGGTTGGGTTGGGTTATGGTTTGGGTAGTGATAGAGTTGGGTCGGTTGAGTTGTGAGAGAGTTGAATTTTTTGAGATTTTTGTTTGGTTTTTTGTGGTTGAAGAGGTTGTTTAAACTTAAGAGGTTCGGATATTTTTATTTTATTTTTAAAGAATAACATTGTAGTTAGTAATATTTATTTAAATAAAAGCTAACCTAATTTTTTATAGGGAATATCAAATTGAAAATCAAAAGATGGGGAAATTAGTAAGTACAAAAATTTATTTATTTATGTTTGACTTGGTATTTTATTGCACTTAAATATTTATTATTGTCTACTTGCTCGATGAACTTCATTTAGTGATAGACTTTGTCTTTGATTTATATATATATATATATATACAATAACTAAAAGCTTGAAATATAAATATTTGATAACTAAAACAGAAAAATATAGAAAAATCTTAACAATAATCGAAATATTTATTGAATCTAAATTTGAATCAATCTTCAACATACAAAATTGAAGTAAGAATATGTAAAACTTCGATGAACCTCATTTAGGATGGAAATATGAGTTATTAATTGGTACTTCATGTTGACGAATGAATATGCTGTGTAGTTGCGCTATTAAGGCGATCTTCTACATCAGAAAGTGTTGGGTCGTTAATTATGTAATATTATATATAGGTTATCTATATATTTTTATTGTCAAGTCTCCAAAATACTAGCTTAATTGCGTTTATTTATTATTTTCAGGGATATTAGAGTGCGCGGTTGAATTCAGGGCGAAAAACTATGTAAAATCGAGTATTCATATGTCCGGATTCGTTTTACACTGAAAATCGCGTTAACGCGCATCTCGAGGGGAATTTGGTGGGGCCCACACGCGAGGCAGACAGCTAGACATACATGTGTACATTGGCGCTTGCATAATTCAAGGACATGATTTAGGAAACATCTATTGTCTTGGTTTTAATAGGAAATATATTACATATAGATACGTATATATAAATATAGAAAGTATAAAATATAGAAAGATGGCAGAGAGGTATTGATGGGGATGGAAGGACGGACATGCAAGTAAAGAAAGAAGAGAGAAATAGAAAGTGGACATTTGTGCATACGTGGACGTTTGGAGAGAAAAAAGGAAGGATCGACATCTCCTATCTCTCGTGGGGAGCCGAACTCTGGCGAGAGGTTTTTTATATTTTGCTTCGGGCCGACTTCTCTTCTCCCCCATTCTATTTTTTATATATATTTTTCTTTGTTCTTTGTGTTTTTTGATGCGAGGCTAAAACCTCTATCCTAGGCAAGACTGCGAAGGATGTTCGACTGCGCATATCAATGGATTTGTGAGATTTATATATTTTAATTTCAATCTTTTCATTATTATTTTATTTTCTTTGGTATTATTTAAACAATTGAAGTTAAACACTTGTTTAAACCTTGATTTACTCGTCAGTGTGTCGTAAGCATCCGTCCTTGTGCAATAAGACCACACTAGTGACAATTGACCCTACCAATTGATTAGTCTCTTTTGGGACCGGTTGAATACCTTAGAAATCTAGGCTAAATCGGACACACGAGTGATCCGGTTGTCTAGGTGTAGTGCCTTCACGAAGTTCATTGCGGTCAACGTGTTAAACCCAATGCGCTTGAGTATAGGGTTATACGTTTGACTAGAGAAATAGTCACCGTCGTACCTTGGCTATCGAGATTAGGAAGTGCAAGGAACCGCGTACGTTACCGGTTCTATAGCTACACTAGTATATTTTGATTTGCATATTTTACATAAATCGACGACCAAATCCAATCTTTTCTCGAACTGAACTTGTATGTCTTGGCCTAGGTATTTCTATTAATTGTTTTCAAATTATTTTCATTGTTTTGTTTATTTATTTTAAACATTAGTTAATTAATTCATTCTTTAAAACCGTCGATTTCCCTTTTGGTTCTTTTTTAAACATTAGAAAGAATATCAATCCCTGTGGGATCGACCTTTTGCCACTATTCTACAAAATAGTTGGTTTAGGTATTTTTAATTTTATTGACGCGTTCGGCGCGCGTCAGAAAGTTTGATTGCGCTTTAAATCCCAATTTGATCAACTTTTGCGTTTGATATATATGCAATCATTTTACATCATCATTGTTCAATAAATTATGTAGGTCATGGAACATAGGAACATCCAATTTCTCTTTTATACGAACGGTGAAATTGTAAACGGTAGGAATGACATTAGGTACAATGTACCCCCATCAGCTGTGTTAATGCTCAAGTTTGGGACGAGTAGACAACAATTGATGGATTACGTGTGTAATGCATTCAATATCTCATCAACGAAGACTATAGTAAGGATGACTTATTGTCACGTGATAATTCTCCCCGGGGTTCACAGTATTTTGTCCCTGTATTGCTGCAAGACGCGACGCACTTCGACTTGATGTAAGCGACATTGGCCAATCTACCATTAATTGCAAGTGTAGATATTTATTTAACATTTGAGTCAATCGAATCTTTTCAAAATCATACAGTTCATTCGCAATTAGTAGATGAAGATGTCGGCATGTCAGACACTAGATCGATTATAGAAAGATTGCATATGCAATCACCGCAAGGCGATGATGAACCCGACGACGATGATGACGTTAATGACATGGACGAGAACGTGCGTCCCCCTGAGGATGATGCACCATCTGTCGATTGGAAAAACTTAAATGTTGTTACGGATGACCCAAGGTATGAACCTCCAGGGGCGAAAAACGTGCAAGATGATGAACAGTTTGCTATCGATGAAGAGAATTTCATGGAGGAAGCAAATGATGATGAAGTTCACAAACCATTGCTGGTGTATAATAAAATCGATTGAGAGGTGGCTAACTCCACTACGACCCAACATTCTCATTAACAGACTGGGTGTAACATGTCTAATTTTGAGTTGGAAATAGGAATGTGTTTTGACTACAAAAAAGACTTACAACATGTCGTTAAAGTGTGACATGTTAACAGACATTGTCAATACCATGTGATGGAATCGACTACAACTCTGTGGGCGATCAAGTGCAGAAACGCGTAAGACGGGTGCATGTGGCGTCTTCGTGCTTATTTACGAAAGAAAACATAATTACGAGAGATCACACAATTTGATGTACCGCACAACTGTATAAATCCTGACATAGAACACGGTCATGCCCAACTCGACGCCAACATAGATCAAACAATAACTATTTAGACATTAATATAAATAATTAAGGGAAAATACAGACATGAAGTAAACTACAAGCGAATGTGGAATGCCAAAAGGAAGGCTGCAAATGTATTTGGAGATTGTGATGATTCATACGCTAGATTTTCAAGATGGTTGGCGGCTGTGAAGAGTAAGAGTCCGGTGACAAAAATCGAGTGGTCACATAGACAATGAGTTGCTGATAAGATAAAGACTGAGTATCCTCAATTTCGCCGTGTGTTTTTCGCATTCGAAGCATCAATAAAAGCTTTCAGGTTTTGCAGGCCTCTTCTTCTGATTGACGCGACTTTCTTATATGGAAAATATAGTGGTAAGCTAATGATTGCTATCTCTATTGATGATAATGGATACATACTACCGATTGCATTTGCTGTTGCAGAAATCGAATCTACGAATTCGTGGGGATGATTTTTGAGGAAGTTGCGCAAACACGTGACGGATAAAGATGATATTTGCCTTATTTCTGATCGTTACCCTGACATTCTGGAGGCGGTCAACACACCGACCAATGATTTTTATTCCCTAAAAGGATACCACCGTTATTGTCTGCGACACTTGGTTAGTAATTTCAACACTCGATTAAAAAATGAACCATTGAAAAAACTCCTTTCTCGAGCAGCTGCTCAACATCAAGAACGAAAATTTAATGCGTGCATGGAGCGTTTTGCATACTTATCATCAAGAACTCCTCAATGTGTGTAATATGTCAATGTCGTCCCCAAAGATCTATGGACTCAATCCCAATACGGAGGCATGCAGTACGGATGAATGACTTCTAATAGTGTTGGTATGTATGAAATGCAAATTCTGCTTTGCATTCAATGATTTAGTTATCACTGAAGTAATATTACTTCCATGAATTTAATTTTCAATTGTAGAGTGTTTTAACGGTGTATTGAAGGGGCTCGATTATTGCTAATAACAGCGATGACTCAAATGATTTATTACAGATTGGTGACATATCACGATCGACGTAAACATGAAATCAATAAAAGCAATCTCAAACTGTAACGACACATTTTCCAAATGGAACGTCACGGGGGCCAATGCGGGCCCACAACTTGGCCTACCAGCACCAGCTGCGTCCCACATGCTATCCCATCCACCATTTAATCATTATTAACCTCAATAAACAACAATTTGCTGTTTAAATTGTTAATGAACTCAAGTCATCTGTTTATATCGTTTGTTTAATCCTTAATAACTAACCACAACGAAAGTCTTTTATCATGACAATCAAAATATTAAACATTATAGTCATGCATTTAACTCTGAAACCTAGTGTGGAAAATCCATATATCATCATAGACCAAAAATACACCTCAATGTATCAAAATATCAAAAGTATAGAGTCTTGAAGTATCTCATAATCCCAAATCCCCAAAATAAAAATAAAGTATATATAATACAAACGTTCAAGTCTAGCTTAATATCTCTGCATCACAAGTATTCCAGAAGCTTGCCCTTGCCACGACTCGTACTAGGATATGCACTCAAGCCATCACAAAAAGACAGATGACGAGTCCAGAATGAGTATTCCTAAAGAAATTAAGTGAACAATACTGAAAGTAAATACTGGAATTTAAATAAAACTATTAAAGAAACATGCGGAAATAAATACATGCAACTGTGTTCATCGTATGCATAAGTAATAGTGAAAGCTCAAAGTGTGTTCCACTCAAGCATACTTCGGACTCTCCACAGACTACTGCCGGCGAGTTCCACTCAAGCACGGCCGGTATCTAGATCCGCTAGGTGGTCGGCGTAGAACCTACGACGCACCCACACGTGCCCTGACGCGACTCTCGGGTCGAACTATTCACTGAGATTCCTGACATACGTGCTATGGCCTAGTGGACATACACACATGAATGGCACGAAAGGAGAGCCTTAACGTCCGTCCATTTAAACTAAAACCAAGAATAGAGTATTGAAAGACATAATATGAATTCAAAAGCAAAAATAGAGTACTGCTTAAGAAATTTCAGTTAGGATACTACACACTTCAAACCGCACTCCGTGTCCCGGTAAATAACCCGGCCGGCTCCGCCAAATCCTCGATATCCAAATTACCGCCCGAAATGACATATTCCCATTTATAACTGACTTTTAGTCAATTGGATGTATTTTATGTCACTTAGCAAAAATAGTCTGAAATCTGCAATATTTAGCGCGCTAGGTCTGAGGATTAGCGCGCTAGATTTCTGAGCAGCTAAACATTATTCGTCAAGAAGAATATTAGCGCGCTATATTTTTCACCTAGCGCTCTAATCGTCATTTGACGCGCTAGATGACCTCATTAGCGCGCTAATCGAGTTCTGGACAACAGTTTGGCTGAAAATTTTGGTTTCTAAACATCAACACCAATAATATCCACAACAACAACATATACAACTTAACTTCATAACACTTAAAACCCACCAAAACAACCACTTAACAATCCATATTGAATTCACACAAACACCTCAAAAACTTGTCAAGAAAGTTGAGGTAATTGTGAATCTCACCTGGCTTTGATGAATCAACCATTTCAAGCTCCTCTAAAAATCAATTTTGCAACTCTAAAACCCTTATTTCTTATATATTTTCGGATTGGAGATAAGGAGAAAGAAAAGGTGGTGGAAATGAAAGTCAATTTGACTTTATATAGTTCAATGTGATCTCTCCTCACTTGTGCATCACAATGCAATCCAATGAGTACCATTTTCTCCATTATTCAACCTCTAATGACTCTAAATGTCAATGACACACTTGCCTTTGTCTTTAGCCCATAGAGTCGTCTTTCGGGTGTTCCAACGCTCGATTTTGCGTTCCGAATCGCGACATACGCGTACTACTATGACCTTAACCATCAAATATGCATTACATATTATTATTTAACTCATTTCATGTGTGTATTATTTCTCCGGCCTAGTATTTAGTCTTTTAGACTACCCGATACCCGCGTCGACACGCATATTGAGGCGAATACTTAACACACGGTCTCGCTCGTCAAAAGTAATATAAATACACACATTGCAATGTCATTTACTCTATTTCAATATAAACATCACAAACTAAACAAATCAGCACACAAAATAACTATTTACCTAGCTCAAGGTGCGCACTGCCTACCTGCGGGTCCCACGAGCGTCTGAGCTGTCAGCCACGTCTGCAACCACGTCAATAATAATGATGAATTAAATTCGGGCCATTACAAAAATGGCCTATCCTACACAAAATATGTCACAGGTAAACTCATACTTATGAACAATCTGCAATGAGACATCAAGTCAATTTGATAAATCGTGACATATGTGAGTTTGAAGTGCTTACTAGACGACATGGAGATCGCATGCATAAAGACAACAATACCCAAGTCGTCATCCTGAAGGATCGGGTGTATAGTTGCATTAAATGGCAATCGTTTGGTTTCCCTTGCTCACACGTGTTAGCCGCATGTGTCTTTATTCGAGTGAGCTACTCGCAATTCATTGAGCCATACTACATGATATATGTGTACGCGCAATGTTACTCCTTTAATTTCAAAGCCATCCCAAATGAGAAATATTGGCCGACTTTTGCGACGAAGATCATATCGGACCCAAGGTGCAAACGTGGCCGAGGGAGACCAAAAGAAACACAAAGGCAAAACGAGATGAATCTTCCTAATGTTTTAAGAGCCTTGCGATGTGGCATATGTCATCAAGAAGGACATTGAAGAGCAACATGTCATAATAAAAACCGTGATCGAGTCCCTACTAAAAAGAACCGATGCGGCATTTGTCATGCAGATGGACATAACAATAAAAATTGTCTAGCCAAAGCTCAACCTTCCAATCAAAACCAATAGTCGCTTTTGTATATTGTTTGTAATTGGCTTAAGTTGGTAATTTGATTATATTGAAATTTTTGAAGTATCCCAAGATTTTCCATCATGAAATGTTTAAGTATTCGCTATTGTTTGAACTTATAATAATGAACTGTAGTGACTTTTCGAACAACATGACTAACTTTTTAAAATCCCTAAATTGTAGTTTGTACACCAATGGATCCAGATCCATCAGATCATTCACTGTTACATTTCCAATCTACTCGGATCCTCGCGAGCCTTGAGGGGTCATGTAAATTTTTTAAGATGGATACGTCCAATGTTCATGCATAAACATTAAAATATTTTCAATTATAAGGTGTACAAAACATTGTGCGTGCGTCGAAGACGTGATGTCGTTGATTGAACGGTGCAGTATCATTCTCGAATGATCTCATATCTACGTTCCAGTGGATTCTATGGGATTTCACGCGTATCATTTTTCAGCCTTAATCGGGCTTTGATTACTGCATTCCTTAAGAGATGGCGCCTATAGACACATACATTTCACATGCATTGTGGCGAGTGCACTATTACACTCTAGGACGTGCAGGTACAGCTCGGCTTACCTATCGGAGGTACGCCTGTAACGGGAACCACCAATACAGACTATGTTGAGGTGTGTGAGATGCTACTTGGTAGAATTCTTGTTAGAGATGACCTTCATGGGAATAAACTTAAAGTCGAAAGGCTTGAACGTAACGTACTAGCTATACATGACGACAACGATGAGGAATCGGTGCGCCGTTATGTTCGATCGTACATACTGCAACTTATCGGTAGTTGTTTATTCGCCGACAAGTCAAATCGATATGTACATTTGATGTTTCTACCGTTGCTCGAGAATTTTCAAACAGCCGGACAATATATTTGGGGGAGTGCCTATTTGGCTTATTTGTACAAGGAGTTGTGTCGCGGATCTCGTGCGGATGCACATGAGGTTGCAGACATGTCAATTCTTGTACAACTATGGGCATGAGATAGATTTCCATTCGTAGCACCAAGGCGCCTGGGTGTTTCTAGAGTTCAATCTCGAATAGTGGATGAAAAAAAACATGCTTATTGACGTTTCATTGGGACACAAGTAATACAAATGTTATTTCGTAATTTCTATAATATTAACTCCATTTTCATTTTATTAATTTATTGTTTTCTATACAGATTGATAGATGCATTTTCGGTTACTAAGAGTGCGACACACGTTTTATCAACTTACCGTGATGCACTCGACTCGCAGAATGATGATGAAGTGGTGTGGCAACCTTATGATGAAGTCATCGGGTCTCTTCCTGAATATTGTACTGACGGTTATGGTAGTTGGCTATCGACGTGTCATCTAATTTGTTTCCACATAGTTGAGTGACATCGACTACAAAGGGTTATGAGACAATTTAGAATAATATAGGTCGTGCCACCAAACTGTGATTACGACACCCGACTGCACCGCATTGAATTGCAAGGACGCGCTCAAGAAAATTGGGTTGCTTTTCACGCAAACCATATACAAATGTGAGAAAGTCGTGATGATAACATAGTCACAACAAAACAAGAAGAATGACACGATCAACAAGATTACACGACGTGGTATCAATCAGTCACTAAACGATTAATAAGACACGATGGAGCTTTACGTGACTATTTGATAACCTTGAAACTATTATTTTGCTTTCCTAACGAGTTACATCTTAAATTGCATGTATTAAACTCTTGTTTTTTATATCAGTGTAACTTGGTGCATCGACTGCGTCGAGTATTCATTGAAGATGGGTACGAGCAAAGTTTTACTGCGCTTGATGAAAGCATTAAAATTTTAAATGAAGATGAAATGCAAAGGTCTACCATATGAAATAATGGAATTGATGTCGAACATGTCATAAATGAGGAGAATGAAGAAGAAGATGAAGAAGATGATCGGGGCGAATCAAATAGAGAGGTGAGAATAAGAACAACATAAACAGAAATTGTGGGTGACAACACCAGACGTCATCATCCACTACGTCCATCTCATCGGACAAAGACTGCTGCTGAGAGTCGCGGACGTTTTTCTCCACCACGTTTATCTCGTTTGAGAGCGAGAAGAACATAGACTGTTGGTGAGAATAGCCAACGCTCATCCCCACCACGTCATTCTTCTTATGGGTATATTCCTACATTGTCCCCAATGCAATTAGAACCTCAAATGTTTGTACCCAAGCCGCTGATCATGAATCTTCCTCTTTACAATTTTGATCCTTATGCACTTGGGCCGTCGTTTTCATATATAAACCATATAATGCCTAGACATCCAATGTATCATTCATTGCCTCAATACACACCGAGTTCATTTACTCTACCATGTTATAATTACAATATGTCATATAGTGGAGATGGCTCATTCATAAACCTGTTAAGCATGTCGCCGCCTCATGTTCCTTTCAGCCAACCACATACAAGAAGTCAGTATTTTGGAACGGTTCAACCTCCTATTTTTGGAATCATTAGTACCATAGGTGAGTTGCGTGAACCAAAAGAAGAACATCAATCTACTCAACGAAATTCAATGCAATATCAGCAACCTCAACAAACTCAACCGAATGTACAAACACAACATCCAACTCGACATAGAGTACGTCCGGTTTGCATCACGAGCAACAACGTCAACGTAACCGTCGATAGACTTGTATAATGAGTTTTCTTGATGTCGGGATGATTTTTTTTTCAATTTATATCTTAATGAATAAAGTTTTATACAATATTTTTCATGGAATGAACTTATTTTTCAAAACTTTATTAATGTTTTAATTTTAAATTGTAAACAAAGAAATAACGTGGTTTTGACCTAAAATTTTTTTCTTCATATCTCTTCTTATGATCACGAGATTGAAGTAAGACAAAACTTTAAAGAATGGGTTGCATTGTTTATATGGGTTGCACGAGTTGCCCATTTCGAGATACGTGCGTGACGTTTGCATGTGTTGCATGGGTTGTCTGCGTGACGTTTGCATTGATTATCCACCTCGAGATGCGTGTGTCGTTTGCATGGGTTATCCACCTCGACATACGAGCGTGGCGTTTGTATGAATTCTCCACCTCGAGATACATATGTAACGTTTACATTGATTGTCCACGTCGAGATACGTGCGTGTCCTTTATATGGGTTGTCCACCGCGAGATATGTATGTGACGCGGCTTGTCCATCTCGATACGCACATATCGTTTGCATGAGTTCTCCACCTTGATACGTGTATATGATATTTGAGTTGAACAAATAACTCCTTTTGAGAATGAGTAATTAATACAGTTTTGTATTTTGTATAGATATCTTCTTTTGAAAATGAGACATTCATTCCACCTCATCAACCCACACCACGACATAGCACGTCATACATCCACATCATCTTCAATGGCTTCTTTTGAAAATGAGACATACTTTACTTTTTGTAATTTTAAAGTAACCTTTTCTATTTGATAAATAAAGAAGTAAAGCAACCTTACTATGTGAAAAACACCTGACAATTATACATACAACAACTAAGCCACAAACTCAAATTAGTTAAGGTCGGCTGTATGGATCAAATCCTTTCACTGCTGGTCTACTTGATTTAATGCCCTCCATGTCATGCATTTACCATCTCTTACATCATTCTTAATCAATCTATCCCAGGTTATCTCCCATCTAGGGTCTACCCTTACATTGTCGACATAAAATAGGTAGCACATACCAATCAAACTAAATGAATATCATTTCTCAAACCTACTCCACAAAAATGCCCAACACATTTTGCTTTGATTTTTCATTTTTCATTTTGTATTTGTTTTGTTAATGTAAATTTGATAAAATGTAAGCATATAAATTTTCTAACAAATCAAAACAAGGTATACTTCTATAACAAACAAGAAGGGATAAATTAAGAAGCAACCTCCCAAAACTGTCCTACCCTTCCTCAACAGATTAAAATTTGTAACAAAAAAAAAAAAAAAAAAAAAAAAAAAAAAAAAGATTAAAATTAAAGGATTGAAAGAGAGAAGTTGAATAGATCTTTAGGCAGTGGAAGGAAGGGATCGTACCAGGTGGTGCCATTGCCAACAGATACACTGCTGCTGCTGTAGAAGTGGATTTCTTTGCCTTTTCCATGATCATTATTCGTGTGTGCAGATGGCACTTCGAAAGAGAGAGCCAGCAGGTGCGCCGCAATGGGATGTATGACTCCAACATAAAAGAAAATCAACACTAAATTGGTTCTGCACAGGACAGAGAAATTAAGAATCAGTACCTGCCATGGAGACGAGCACTAGAGTAGCATTGGAAGAGGCTTGAGGGATATCCATCAACATTTTAATCAAGTCAAACAACCAACTATGCCCGAAATCTTCACATCTTTAAGGTGATGAAACACATGTTGATTTTGACAACTCTGATTGCCACCACTCCCCAATGACTCTGCGAGTTTGAGGAGAATTGCGAAGTAGGCAGCATCTCGCATCCATTTCAAACAATTAAGACCATCCACCATCTAATGAATCCCACTCCATGAAATAATTTGATCTACATATAGGACTAGATCACAGAAACCTATGTGCTATGTGCTTCAAGTGGAGAATTTTCAGTACATGTGCAAACTCAACATAGCCAGTGATGGCAAGACATTTTTCAAAATGTTTTTTTCTACATGCGAAAAAAGGTATATGAAACATGACAGAAAATAAGGGGTACATGTACCTGACAACTGCCAAAAATACTGATTTTTCTTACCTTCTGTTTTTGCTTTTTTGCCAAAGTTGGATGAAAGTTGCCACACTAGTTCAATCCGTCATATAAAACAAAGTTCTGCAGCATGGTGCTTCGAAACAGAGAGCCAGCAGGTACGCCACCGCGGGGATGTGGGGGTGACAATTGTGGTAAAAAGGTGTGATGTATGGCTCCAACACTATAAATTGGTTCTGCACCGCACGGAGCATTTAAAAGCATTTCCATAGTAGTTGATCCATTAAGACAACTATTTTGTAGCACATATACACTTGGCAGAGACAAAAATCTATGGCGTTCTGAAGTACTTAGACCAGCACTAGAGCATCATTTGAAGAGGCTCGAGAGAGTTCCAGCAACATCTTGCTCAAGCCTTTCAACCATTTCTTTTCGATAGGGGATTCTGCAGAAGTACATAGAATCATTCTCTGCAAAGTTGCAATGCATAGGATTAATAAGTTGTGTTCATACAAAAAAAAAAAAAAAATGGAAACAAAAAATGAAAAATACCTCATCTAAGATTAGAGGGTCCCGTGAAAAAGTACTCTGGAAAGGGAAAAGTAAAATTAGATACAAATGTGCAAATATGAATACCCATCATACACCTATACCATAAATATATCTATCTCGAGTGTTTCAATATTAGGAGAAGTCTTCAGCAAGTTCATTATGGAAATAGCACAATCTCGAGAAAAACAGGTTTGCAACTTCAAATGCTTCAAATTGGGAAATTGTGCAGATAGGACTTGTTGTACACACGGGATTCGAAGTTGACCTTGTCACAAGAAAAGGCAAGTAACTAAAAGTAAATCAGAAAAACTTGTTAGGAACTCATTGATATCAAACATGATTTTCATGAGCTCGCTGTACTTGCACCAAAAACACATAACACAGAAAAACATAACTCTCTTAGTTCGTTTTATAAAGCACCTTACATCCCACGTTTTATGCAAGGCACATCTTGCAACACTTGTGGGGCTTGTGAAGATTTATGAGCTCTGTTATTGTCAAACAAATCATTACAAGATTTTCATTACACATTTTCATCACAAACACGAGGACATGGTTGTTGAAGGAAGTATGATCGTTCAATTTAAATGGTTCATGGAAATTGTTATTTCAGAATCAAGTACAGAAAGAGTCATCGATCGCCCAATAGTGTCTGCCGAATATCAATTTCTATATAATAACAAAAAGGCCCCATAATACTATTTAAATATGGGAAGGAAAAAAATAGCTCACTTCGCCTGGGAAATCTAATTCAACTTCCAAACTTCCAAAAGCATGTTAAGGTAGTAATTATCAAGGAAGCAATGTTCTCATAAATACATCACTATACTACTATAGCTAGATTTTGGGCTGCAAGTGCAACAATATGAGATTAACAACGACAACAACAACTAAGTCTCAATCCCATATTAGTTGCGATCGGCCATACGGATTAGAGTTTTCTATTTTACTCGATTTAATGCACTTGTTGCATTCTTTAATAATCCCAATGCAAACAAACACCATGGAAAAAAATAAATAAAAAATAAAAAATAAAAAAACAATTACTTAACAACTGCTTTACCACAACATTTGAGCAATTCATAATTTATCCATGCTGGGTACAACAACAACAACATAGCCTCAGTCCCAAATTAACTGGGGTCGGCTACATGGATCAAACTTTTCCATTGTGCTCGATTAAGTGCAATTGATGGTGAGCTTTTCAAACCATTCAAATCCCAATTTCTACAGTTTCTATTCAGTCAAGTTTTCTAGTTGGGGCATTTGAATTTCTACAGTTTATCCATGCTGGGTAAACATAAAAATAAGGAATATGAATTCATATCAAATAATGAACCAATCCTTTTTACCCATCAAACAAAGCACATACTTGGGGGAAGTTGGGGTTTAGCGTTAGATCTTCCCCACTGCGAACTGCTTCCAAAATACTTGTCACATGTCGAAATAACTTTTCCCTTATGCTGTCTTTACTAGAAGAATCTCCCAGGGGCAAAAGATTTGTTGTTCCTATGAAAGAATCCGTAGCAACTTTAGCATGTTCTAGATGCGCAAAGTCCTCCACAAATGAAAACTCAGTTCTCAAGACCACATCGCAGGAGAAATATTTAAGATTAATTGTACGTCAACAAGAACTTAAGCGTAGGCGAGTTGATAACAAAAAGTACTTCTAAGGTTAAAAAGAGACAGGCAGCTCAAAATGAACTTACTGGCAGAGTCGAGATCTCCGAAGGAAGCTCCAGAAAGTTGCAAAACCTTGAGATTGGGTAAATTGATGCTACCAGGCCAGTTAACAGGCAATTGAGGAGGAAAGCTTGTATTTTTATGAAGCCTTAAAGTAGTTGTTAATGTTTGACAATTGAACAGAGCATTGGGGAGTTTGAATGGTGCATTGGCAGTTGTAAACGCTGCGATGTCAAATTCGCGAACACTACGCACAATTGCACCAAGAATCCATTGATAAAGATAAGCGAAATCAGCATCATCAATGTTGGATCCATCATGAACGATTAGTACCCAATTCACCAAATTCACGAAGTGATTATTGTGGAGAGTGATTGTCTTGTTGAAGGTTAGATGGAGGAGAGATTTCCACAAGTTTTTCCATCTTGAAGTCAAAATGCTTGTTCTTGCCGCGTATTTTGCGTCGAGAAAGGAGATAATGTGATGAATGACTTGAGTGCGAGAGATTGCTAAGACTTTCCTCATCAAGAACAAAATTAGGAATATTTCTCTAAGAACAAAATTATTTAATTAAAAATAATTAAAATGGGGTCAAGATCTAGCATTTCTACCTGGACAAACAAGATTGGAGAGTCTTGTGAAATGCAAAATAAGTGCTAGGCCTTTTAGTTAACATTTTAATCCAGGTTTTCAAAAAAGAAAAAAAATTATAATCCAAGTCCGCTATGGATCTGGTAGTTATGCGGGCACATTGGGCCCACTAAGCTCACCTAGGCTTTGTAGATTCATTGCGACCCACCTAGGTGGGTTAGGTATACCCGGTAAGCTTTGAAATTGCTCCATGAACTTGAAATTGAGACAAAATTGCCTCTCAATCAGGGGGTTGCCATTCGTAATAAAAAAATATATTTAATCAAATAGCTTACTAGTTTTTATTATGATAAAAGTTTCTGCCAAAAAAAAAGTTCACTTTGTAGTGTTTTTACTTTCTATAGACAAAAAAAAACATTGTACAAACCACCAAGAATATAAAGAACTTGATTACTATCAAAGATGGGTATATATACTGCAGCCGAGCTATCACAAAGGCCTTTAATCTAGATAAAGTAATCTACCTTAAAAAAATTACCTTTCTTCATGGTCTGAAGATTCAGGCAAAGTTGGCGTCAAACAAACCTTTAAAATACCTGCGAAAGACTTCTCCTAGGCATTCCAAGCTGCAGCAGAGAAGGCTTGACAATTAATCTATGTCATCACCTCGAAAAGAAAAGAAAAAAAGAAAAAAAAAAAAAAAAAAAAAAAAAAAGAAGAAAAGAGCCAACTCATAATTAGTCATCCTTTGCAACACTAGGCGAGAAATTTTGAATTCACTATATATATAGAAGATGCATCGACATATATCAAACGACGAATAGCAGATCTATCGATGAACACTTTGATTCCATTAGCAAAGATAACATTCTCCACTTGAACTTTCCAAACCAGACAGTTAAAACGATCTAACTTCACAGGTAGAGTATGATTGTTCTTTTTAGAAATAGAAGATGCCATTGAATAAAAAATCAAGAGCAGGTCTAGAAAAAGAAAAGAAAAGAGTAAAGCCATATCTCTGATACAACAGAATGTACAACGGGAAGAACTCCAAGTTCTCTAAGAGAAAGGATCGATAATTAAAACAATTTGAGCCTTTCCCATCTATTTATATTAAGAGTTTTTTACAACAATATTACACAAGAGTAAGACATAAGCTGTTACAATAGAAAAACTAAAATCTACACCAACCACATTCACAACACAGCTACACAGTGTTACAGTACATGTTATAACAAATATTCTTTCACACAGTGGAGGTAGATGGTGTGATGTACGAGTCCAAACATAACAAAGAGGAAGAACTAAAAATTGGCACAGAGAAAATAAAAGAATTTCCACGTTACTTCATCCATTCAATGCACTATTTTGTAGCATATATATTACCTGCCACAGAAATAAAAATGTAGGGCTCTTAAGTACTTAGACGAGCACAAGAGCAACATTTGAAGAGGCTCGAGGGACGTCCAGCAACACCTGGCTCAGAGTCTATCAACCAATTTTTTCTAATAGAAGAATTTTCAGAACTACATAGAACCACTCTTCGCAGAATCGTGGCCTTCTTCAGCATAACTTCCACAAGCTTGACTTCAGTCAAACATCCGACTACACCAGAAATCTTCACATCTTTGAGGTGATGAAACATACATTGATTTGACAACTCTCATTGCCACCACTCCCCAATATGTGTAGAAGTTAATCGACTCTAATAACCAGAAAATAAAGATTTGATGATACATGTAAACAATCCATAAGAATGATTGTCTTATATAAAAAACGAAAACAAGAAAAGAAAAATACCTCATTCAAGATTAGTGGCTCCCATGAAAAAATATTCTGAAAGTAAAAACCAAAATTAGAAACAGATGTGAAAATGTGAACACTTGTTTTAGGTAGGATGTGAACACTTCTTTAAGATATTGATTGAAAAGAAAAGGCAATACATATTTTTTGGTCCTTGAACTTTTGAGTCTTTTATGCTTTTGGTCCCTGAACTTTCATTAGTGTACATTTGGTCCTTGAACTTTTGAGTTTTTATGCTTTTGGTCCCTCAACTTTAAGTTTTTTATGTTTTTGGGGGAAATTAATTTTTTTTTGGGCTTTTGTTGGTGGATGTAAGTCGTTCAGTTCAATAATATAAACCACTTCACTCTTCTTGACTAGTCAAGCGGCACTTATGTTACCCACGTCGGCGGAATTTAACACTTTAAATAGTTGAAGGACTAAATGTAGATCTTTGTGAAAGTTAAAGGAACAAATGTGTAGTAATAAACGTTCAGGGACCAAAAGCATAAAAAACATAAAGTTCAAGGACCAAATCACGGGCTTACACATTATACACTACATACCTCAACTATTTCTATCTTAAGAGTTTCGAGTTGAGGAGATTTCTTCAGCAAGTGCATTATGGAAATAGCACAATCTCGAGAAAACCTTGTTTGCAACTTCAAATGCTTCAAATTGGGAAATTGTAAAGATAGGCTTTGTTGTGCAAGACGGGATTCAAATGCGACCTTGTCACAAAAAAGGTAAGCAGTTAAAAAAATCAGAAAAACTTGTTAAGGATTCATTGAAAATTTATTTTGTGGTAAAAATTAAGAAGCACATCATGTCCGACATTTTATGCAAGGGGCATCATATAACACCGGGTGGCTTATGAAATTTACATGTGCTTGGTTGGTTATTGTCAAACAAATATTTCAGAATTTTCATTGCAAAGACAAAAGACATGGTGGTGGAAGAAGGCTGGGTTGGTAACTTTAAATGGTTCATCGAAATTCTTATTCTACAATCAAGTAAAGAAGGAATCATATCAAATTATCAATAATAGAAAAAGGCCCCATAATTACAAATTATATAGGACGAGCTAATACTTCACTTCACTGGAAAATCTAGTTCAACTTTTTTTGAAGCTCCGAAAGTGTGCAAAGGTAGGAACCACACAGAAAAGTGGCAAGGAATAATGGCCTATGCCTTGACTATAGGCTTCAAGTAAACTGCAGTAATATGAGCTAATACCAACAAAAACATATTTACTTAAAAACTGATTTACCGCAACATTTCATAATTAATTCAAGTTGGGTAAACATAACACTAAGGAACACGAATTCATATCAAGTCATGAAAAAACAATCCATTTCTACCCATCAAACAAGATACCGTACTTGCTTGATCAGGCTCATGGATAAAATATAGCCCTAGCTATCTCGATCTATCAAGACAAAGCACATACCAGGTTCGTCATGGGGTTTATGGTTAGAAATTCTGCACTGCGAACTGCTTCCAAAATACTAGTTACACGTCGAAAAAACCCTTTTCCTCTTCTCTTCATCATTAGGCCAATCATCTAAAGGCGAAAGTTTCTTAGTTCCCTTGACGAATTCCAAACCAATTTTAGCACGCTCTAGATAATCAAGATCCTCCACAAATAAATAGTCCTTTCTCATGTCCGCATCACACAACAAATATTTAAGATTTGGCGCACGTACTCTGATAAGGGGTGCCTTCGTTGACTGGAAACCAAGTTTGTAATGTCAAGTACTTAAGCGTAGGCGAGTAGATAACAAAACACCCTCTACCATCAAAACTACAATGTAGTAATCCACATGTACATCCATGTGGATTAATCTAACATGAATAGCGCATTGCGCTATTCATGTTAGTCGTTTCAATGTCCTCCACGTGGACGGATCAGCACTTACCTTTACATGATATATATATATATATACTAGTTCCGTGTACGTGCTACGCACGAACGAGCTAGGTATACCTAGACCAATCAATTCCATATTTTGAAAAAAAAAAAATTGTATAAGAAGAAAAAGTTTCCCAAAAGTTGGAATCAATAGCTAAGCGTTTGGAACAAGTATAAACCAAAAGGAATTCCATAAATTTGAACTTAATTACATCATTAACAATTTATATCTCTATGAAGTAAGACAAAAAAGGAAGCTAAATATTATGAATCCCAAAATTAGCGCTAACATTAACAGAACATATCAATGTTTGATAAATTAAGTCATGAGCTATCTACAACATTAGAAGCAATTGAGAAATCAATCCCAAAAGATGATTTGAAATTTATAAACTCATTAGATTTTATTTGGTAAAATAAATCATTTCGTCTCACAAATTTTTTTATAAAGCCTAAATTAGAACCTAAAAGCAGCAAGAGAGGACAACAATAATGTATTATCGTTACCAAATTTTAATTTAAAGGAAAAAGTAAAGGTAAAAAGTCAATGTCAATCCATGAAAACTATTTTTCATAGAAGCATGATTAATCAGACAACTATAATTAATTAAAAAATTAAAAATAATATAAGAGTATTTTTTTTTTTCAACTTCAACTGGAATTGAATCCACAACCTCTCTAAATGTTGCCTTTTGGCAAGTGGCGTCTCATTCATTTGAGCAGAGATGCTTTGACATTCAAGATTATATAAATGTTTCAGTATCAAATTGTTACATCCATGCCATAACATAAGATTAATGGTTCTAAACTTCTAGCATTCGTTTTTGAGAGTATGAATTATTGGTAATGTAAAAACATTTTTCTTATCTACTAAAGAAAAAGAAAAAAAAAAATTGTTGATTTAAATATACTTGTTCTTTGATAGTCTCTTGGCTAAGTGTACATTTATTCAAAAAACATTCTTAATTAATTGAGATGGACACTTTGAATTAATATTCAATTCATGGTTTTCGTTTGAAATGGTTCCCAGTTGTAGAAAATATTGACTGCAAATTAGTCAATGCCCTGTAGATTTTATTTTTTTTTGGGTTGCTCAATAAATGTCCTATAGATTATAGTATTTGTCAATCAACATTGACAACAGCGAGTTTGTTTGTTTTTGCATATATTCCATAAAGGCTCACGTGCAACAATACTGTAAGAATTGAGGCGTCAAAGTCAATTAATGTTAATTTTCTTGCTTTGAAGAACTCCGTGTGATGAACTTAAAATATACTACTTAATTATATCAATCTTCATCATAATTGTACTGTATAAGCTATTTCCGTGATATCATTTGAGGTCTATTTAACAATAATAAATGGCATTGTGTCTTCAAAAAAGTATTCCAAATATTAAGTCTATTTTTTATGTTGTTAGAAGACAAATATTTGATATGTCCTTTTGTGAAATATGCATTTTCATGATTCAAAGTGCATTTGCCAGTGGATATGGAGTATGCCCCCTAATTCATCAAATTAAAAAAAAAAAATGTGCCTAAAAAAGTAATACATTAAATTATTACAAGTAAGTTTGGGGGCATTAAATTATACCAAATGCCTAAAAAAGGCATGTTATATATTCGAAGAAACATTTAGTAATTTACTAAGTAAATTATATATGGGAAACTCTAGAATTTAATAAAAATAAATAAATTACTAAGTAATCAAGCATGGAACTCTACTAATATACATAACATTATATATATAGATTAAACAAGGTAGATTTGTTTAGCAGTAGAGTTGCAATTACTAAGTAAAATAATAATATTTTATTCTTTATCAATAGATTAAATTTATGGAATTGGTCAATAATAATGTAAGTGATAGCCTGACTATATATATAACGTTCAATGGACCTTCTTAAAAGCGAATCCTATTTTTGTACTCAATGGAGTTGATGGTTTTTGGTGATCTATCAAAATTTGAGGAGAAACATTTACCCTATATAACGGATATGAGAATTTGTTCTTTCTCTTCATATCATTAGTGATCACACAAAATCAAACCTGTAATTACCCACCATGAACTTGTCCAAAGAAACCGACAGTCTCAATTACCATACTCTCATGAAGAAAAAAATAATCATCGTGCTATAAAAATACTATGCTCAGCCAAGGTACAATCAAAACTTTATTTTAGACTTTTTTTTTTTTTGTAAGCATCATTGAGGCTCAACTTCCACAGCGTTCCACTGAATAATTTTTTATTAATAGGAGAAGAATGAAGCAGAGCTTGTGTTGCCAGAACTGTGATCCCTCAACAATCTCAAGTATGCATGATGTTAGAAAACTCAGTCGCGGCAAAACTGAGCTAAAATTCTTGACGTTTTTGCTCAACAGCGCAAAGCAATTGAACATTTAAATTCTTCATGAGAGTGATGAGGAAGAACTGTTGGTGCAATCTCATTCACTTCCTATGTCGTTCCGTTTCTTTTTAATAAATTCTTTCATTGATTACAATTTTAATGTGTGTACAAAACCCAATCACCCAAAAACCCCAAATCAAACAAACACCTAACCCTTCATAAAAACCCTAACTTTAAAAGTTTGAACAATTTTGAACAATCAAATTTGCACCCACATCTCAGAATAGTACTTGTAAAGAAGAGTAAAGTAACCTAAAAAAACCAAAATACATCAATAACCAACAATCCAGCCTTCGCTGGTTGTGGAAATCAGAAGATGAGATTCGTTACTAACCTCGCGAGAACAGCAACAGTTGAACGAGCTGCATTTGATACATCACACCACCAAACAACCCCTAAAACCAAATGTGCTAGACGCATTCCCCTCCCTCTCAAGACCTAAATTATACTTCATTTCGACAAAATCGAAACTCCTGTACACAGGCTAACCACAAATTCATGTAAAGGAGCGACCTTTAACTGCCTGAACGAGCAACACAAATTCTCGTCCAAGAACCCTAATGAATCACAAACAACCTACCATCTCAACACAACAGCAACCATTCCCCCAAAAACAAGTACAACAAGACAGTATAAAGGGACTTTTTCACAAACTAAGGCACCAATACTTTTTTATTCATCACATAAGGATAACTACTTTAAATATACAAAACTAAGATATGTCTTCTTTTGAAAATGAGTAATTGATGATGATGTGTCTCTATGCGTTGATGTGTTTTGATGAGGTGAAATGAATGACTCCTTTTAAAAAGAAGTCATCTATACAAAATAACGAGGTGGAATGAATTACACTTTTTGAAAATGAGTCATCTGTACAAAATACAAAAGCTCTTAATTACTCCTCAAAATGAGTAATTTGTTCAACTCGAAGCGGTGAACCCATGCAAACGACATGTACGTATCGAGATGGACAAGCCGCGTCACGTATGTATCTCGAGATGGACAACCCGCATCACATACGTATCTCGAGATAAATAACTCATGTAAAGGACACGCACGTATATGGACGTGTATAACTCATGCAAACGTCACGCATGTATCTCGAGGTGGAGAAGTCATGAAAACGACACGCGCGTATGTCGAGGTGACCGATCCATGCAACCTCGTGCAATTCATGCAAACGTGACACACGTATCATAAGGTATGCAACTCATGCAACCTCATGCAATCCATGCAAACGTCGCGCACGTATCTCGAGGTGGACAACTCATACGACCTCGTCCAATCAATGCAAACCGTGCAAAGTTCATGCACGTATTTCGAAGTGGACAACTCATACGACCTCGTCCAATCAATGCAAACCGTGCAAAGTTCATGCACGTATTTCGAGGTGGACAACACATGTAATCTCGTGCAATCGAAGTAAACCATGTAAACGTCACGCATGTGTCTCGAGGTGGACTGGCGGTGGACAACCCATGCAAACGACACGCATGTATCTGGCGATGGACAACTTATGCAAACAACACGCACGTATCTCGAAGTGGACAATCCATGCAAACGTTACGCACGTATCTCGAGGGGGCAACCCATGCAAACGACACGCACGTATCTGGCGGTGGACAACCCATGCAAACAACACGCGCGTATCTCGAGGTGGACAATCCATGTAAACGTTACGCACGTATCTCGAGGGAGCAACCCATGCATATCTACTACAAACCATGCAACACAATTGTGATCATAAGAAAAGATATGTAGATGAAAAATTGTAAAGGCCAAAACCACGTTATATCTTTGTCTAGAATTTAAAATTAAAACAATAAGGAAGTTTTGAAAGTATGATTTCATTCCATCAAAAAAATTTATCATACAGGTCTATCGACGGTTACGTTGACGTTGTTGCTCCGTGATGCAAACTGAACGTACTCTATATCGAGTTGGACGTTGTGTTTGTATATCCGGTTGAGTTTGTCGAGGTTGCTGATCTTGCATTGAATTTTGTTGAGTCGATTGATGTTCTTCCTCCGGTTCACTCG
This sequence comes from Stephania cephalantha, assembly GCA_039657325.1. Taxonomy (NCBI): domain Eukaryota; kingdom Viridiplantae; phylum Streptophyta; class Magnoliopsida; order Ranunculales; family Menispermaceae; genus Stephania; species Stephania cephalantha. The sequence goes on along the minus strand of CM077573.1, from coordinate 5,199,754 downwards.
ATTCACCTCTGGTACTAATGCTTCCAAAAATCGGAGGTTGAACCGTCCCAAAAAACTGACTTCTTGTATGTGGTTGGCCGAAAGGAACATGAGGCGGCGGCATGCTTAACATGTTCATGAATGAGCCATCTCCACTATATGACATATTGTAATTATAACATGATGGAGTAAATGGACTTGGCATGTATTGAGGCAATGAAGGATACATTGGATGTCTAGGCATTCCATGGTCCATATATGAATACGACGGCCCGGGTGCATAAGGATCAAAATGGTAAGGAGGAAGATTCATGATCGGCGCGCTAGGTACAAACATTTGAGGTTCTGGTTGCATTGGGGACAATGTAGGAATGTACCCATGAGAAGAATGACGTGGTGGGGATGAGCATTGGCTACTGTCACCAACAGTCTCTATTCTTCTCGCTCTCGGACGAGATGAACGTGGTGTAGGAGAACGTCTGCTACTCTCAGCAGCAGTCTCTGTCCGATGAGAAGGACGTGGTGGACGAGGACGTCTAGTGCTCCCACCCACAGTCTGTGTTTGTGTTGTTCTTATTCTCACCTCTCTATTTTATTCGCCATGTTCATCTTCTTATTCTCACCTCTCTATTTTATTCGCCCTGTTCACCACAAATTCATGTAACGGAGCGACCTTTAACTGCCTGAACGAGCAACACAAATTCTCGTCCAAGAACCCTAATGAATCACAAACAACCTACCATCTCAACACAACAGCAACCATTCCCCCAAAAACAAGTACAACAAGACAATATAAAGATAACAAGAAACCAAAAACCTTAGATTTCAGGGACGTGAAATCACAATTGAGGGCACAATTGAGTTGAGGGTATTGTCATTTGTCATCACAAATCGATCTAGCGCACAATTGGGGGGAGGGCATTGTTGAGAATTCAAGTCATACTTGATTAACTGATTATTCTCACTTTAGTAGTAGTAGTAGTAGTGTGTGTGTCTATATATATATATACTAGTTTCAGGACGTGCTACGCACGATTGACCCTTTCTTTCGCTCGCGGGAATTAATTTCTAAGAATTTATTAATAAAATTTAAAATTGTAATTAAAATTTAAAAATTAGAAATACAAACACCTTTTTTAGGTCATCAATATTTTCTAATGTAATTGAGATAATATGTGAATGAAAAATTAAGCTAGTCATGATAGGCCATTACTTCCTTAAAAAAAATGGGAAACAAGGAAAAAAAAAACACAAGTGGTTTGACCCATTAATTTATGAACATTTGCTTGTGGAGATTCCGTAAAATTGTACATAAAGTTCAATCTTTACCTCAAACTCTATAGATAGAAATGATAACTTTGAAATTATGAATGTAAATAATTGAATTAGTTGGGATTAAAGCTTTAGACACCCTGACCAAGAAAAAAAAAGAAATATTAAAAGAGAGGTTGTGTTGCCTTCTCTCATGTACCATGTGGAACTATGTAGTCCTTCAATCACATATTCCACATAAACAACCTTGCCTTAGTTGATCTCTTTCCATTCTTTTCTTATTTTTGTTGTATCTCTCTTTGGGTTTTGTATATCCTGTAAAACCTTCTATGCATGCATTTAAAAGTACATTTCCTTTTACAACAAAACAATGTGAAAAGTAGCTTTGCACTCTCATTCTAATGTAAGGCAGGTAAATTTAGATGATGAGGTGCATTATGTTATGAAATAGATACAATGAACTAATCTGCTGTATGATATACCATTTTCATTGGTTGACACATCAGGTGTGGATTCAGAAATACCAGCGCAGTCTCCATGCTATTTTTCTGGTACAATAGTGTTAGAAAATTTCTTCATTCTATGGTCATAGTTGATATAGGAGTGTCAGCTTCAAAAAGAATGTTGTCATCAGATAAGGATCTCTTAAACGTTTACACATATAATTAAGCGTTAATTAATTAAGGTTTGATTTAGTTACATTTACACATATTTATATTATTTTACAATGTTAATTTGATTAAGTTAACCACAAAAACAGTAGAAACAAATTATATATAAGTTAATTTGATTAAGCCTAGTTTCATTCACTTGGGCAGACAAATAACAGTAGAAAGAAATTGCTTAGTTCCACAATGCTTCATATTCAAGTAGAATTATGTTTAACAGAATTGTAGATTAGTAATCTTAGCAAATTACATTGAGAATTGAAAACATTGAAGTACTCCATTATCCCGATGGTGACTTAAATTTCAATCAAGTAATTTTCAATCTAACTAACCACAAAAAGTAACCAATACACAACTTATATATCATACTTAGAAACAAAAATGACACAACTCACCTTTTCTTCCAATTCTAGCAAACCAACTAATTTAGATTGAATACCAAAAAATGTTAAAGTACTCGTGCCATGTTTTTCAATTTTAACAACCCATATAAAAAATAAACACTAAATCATTGAAATTAAGGCCACCCAAATCTCTAGATTGATCAAAGAAGAGTTGAAGAGTAGAAGAAAACATTTTTTAAAAAAAAACTCAATTCATCAACTGATTTTGATTGAATTCCAAGAAATGTTAAACCTTTTTGTCAAATTTCTCAATTTTAACAAGATCCATATGGAAAACATCAATAAACCACTAAAACTAAGGCCACCCAAATCTTTAACTCGCAATTATGGAAGGCACCTAGGTTTAGGTCCTACTTATGTTCTTGGTAATTTCATGTAAGCCATTTGAGACCGATGATGATCAAATTGAATTTTGCACATAAAGGAGGAGAATGATCAAAATTGTGAAGAACAAGTAGTATATATAACAAAAGGATGTCAATGTTCATGAGAAGGCTTACTTAGTAGATTGTATGTAAGAGAGCAATTTGAACATATATCATGTATACAACATACAATAGAGTTGAGATTAGTTCACATTCCCAAGTAAGATCCAACTAACTCATAATGTGAATTTGTTGCTATATTAAACTCAAGTACACCACACAAGATCACAAGAGACCAAATAATCACATATAGATAAATGTTTAGAAATTTAAACTCCAAAAGTTTATATATGTTTAATCATGACACTAAAGGAATACAAAAAAGTTCATACCTTATTGAGTGCAAGTGCAGGGACTAAAACAAAGAGAAAATAATATGAACGAAACAAGAATTATGAAATCCCATTGAGAATTCATGATTTCAATCACTTTTCGTGTCTACTAATGAAGGTGAGAGGTAACTATATTATATAAGAATGCAATAACTTGGTTATATCAAATATAGAAAGAAATAAAAAACAAAGAAGAAGAACTTAAAATAAGAAAAAAAAAAATTTAGAATCACAAAACCTAATACAAAACTTTCATCAATGCCTATGAAATTAAAGGGATGATAAATTGATGTTTTAAGAGGTCATTTATGTTCAACATGAAGAAAAGGCATCAATATATTGTCATAAACCAATAAAAAAATAAAAAAAAACACAAGTGGAGTTTCCATGCTTAACAAAGATGTCAATCTTATGAGTATGTATGGAACAAGGTATCAATAAATTGTCATTTTTCATAGAAATAACCAATGCTAGAATTCTTGGATGCAATCTAAAAAGATGAGAATCATGCCAAACAAAATCATAATTATGATCTACAAGAACATCGAACTTAGTAATTGCAGACAACTCAAGTTTCCCTACAGTCTAATTAATGATATATAGATTGATATATAACTTGAAAAAAAGATTCTAATAGGATATGAGCCATGCATTATAGTTAAAACAGTGTAAATTTAATAAGCATCCGAATGTATAATAAAAATTAAAACATATTTATGATTCTGAACAAACTATGTAATATAAATATAAAATATTAAATATAATATACAATGCTAAATAAATTGAAAATATGATAATGAAAAATATAAAATGCCTACTGCTAAAAATTAAATATAGAAAGTCTTTTGTATTTTGTAGCATGTTCATGATGATGTTGACTATACTTCATCTTCGTCATCACTGCATAAAAAATACATTATATTAGTTTATTTATAAATATATAAGTAACTAATTAATAATATGTAACTTCAAATAACTTACTCAACATAACAATATTTTCTTGGGCGTTTATTTATTCTCAATTCATTATCAATACTTTTTCTCTTCATGTTGACTTCTTTGTTGTTGTCGACTTCGTATTTATGTGTTGAAATATCATTTGACAACTTCCCTATTATTTTCAAGAATAATACAATATGTAAAATTAAATTATATAATGTGATCTTGTAAGTTACTGTAAAATAAAATAAATACCTCATTATGACGAAAAATATCTCCATTTTCTTCATGACATATACTCGAAACGGTGAAATTTTCATTTCCACTGGCTAAATTGTAATTAGTGAGTTTTAGTTTAAAAGTAAAACTTCTTCCTACAATCTCACAGAGTTCTATTGGGACTGCAATATTTTCGTTTGTCTGACAATATAAGCAAAAAATAAATTAGAACAAAAGGACCATAAAAATGAATAAGATAGATTATATAGAATATTGCATTTGCATTCAATTAGTTTTGTATTCTAAATTAGAAAAAGATGTACCGAAGATGCCTCATTCAATATTCTTTCACCATTGTCTTTACCAATAATATTTTTCACTATGCTATCGAATAGAACAAAAGTTGTGGACCCTGAATTGTCTTCGACGCGCACATGAACTTTGAATCTAAAAACAAATCCAATTGTCATGAATTAGATTTTTGACAAGATATATGTATATACAGGACAACAACAAAGAATCTTAGGAAATTGAAAATTAATAATAAATAGTTTTAAGGTATGACTAATAAGACTCAAAGATGCATGTTAAAATGATATACGTAATTTATAAAAGTGACATACATTTGTATAATATAACTTTAACGTACCTCCGATATGGCGTTGTAACAAATTCTTTGCACCTTTCGCAATAATATTGTGTTCCCGATTTTTCTAACTTGACGCAATGTGAATAGCAAGTATTGTAATGCCAAGAACCACTTGAATTTATTGACATGATTTTCACTTTGCAAACAACATACAATTCATGTGTAAAAAATTAACAATTAGTTTTATATCGTGAAGAAGTCATATAATATTATTTTGTATATAATAATGTCTTACCGTAGCTTTCGATCTTTGGCGCTTCACTTCCTCTACAGTCATAGTTTCTGCCTTCATATTAAAATTTTCATTTTCTCCTCGAATGAACTGAACTTCTTTACTCAGTGGTTCTCTGCAATTGAAAAAAATAAGGAAAAGAATATGTCATGGAATGTAATTTACGCATTACATATGAAAAAAATAAGGAAAAAAATGGGATATACAAATGTGTCAATCGTGCGTAGCACGTCCTGAAACATATGATTTTAATCAAAGGTTAATTAGGATTATCTAAATGCATCTCCAAGGTCCACATTTAATCAACCTAACTATAAGCTTTATATTATTTATTCTAATTTAATTTACTTAGGCCCATTCAATCATATGGTTAATGTTTTTAGTCACTTAATTGACACATTTGTAGTCACACTGACACTCGACTTAGGCTTTGGTTTAATCATACACCTTATACCATTTCCTAGCCTAGTCTAGCATCCTCGGGTCACTCCTACCTAATACCCATGTCAACACGCTTCCCAATGTAAGCACCCGTCACATCGACTCACCTGATAGCAATGCACACACAAATATTCATCATCCATAAATAACATATTAAATGGATTCTTGTTTCCCGAGTCAACCGAGTTGTCCACATAAGGCCCAAATTACGATTGTTAATCTCCTCAAAATCAACGTTAATCATAGTTTAATTAATTTGGGCCTACGATTATATCCACGTTTTGAATGTTAAAATAATCTATTGAACTTATGCCTCTACGTCATCGGGAATATCTCATAGATTGTTTTATTAAAATTGTAACATTTAGCAAGATTTAGTTTAAATGAAAATATATGTTGGATCGTGACCAAATTTGTTACACATTACAATTGCTTGTAATGTGGGACCCACTTGGTAATTGTGTTGGTGTTGGTTAATTAGTGTTCACCGAATACAACTTTAGTTGTATTAATACTTGAATTTAGAAACATCAAAATAGGAAGGTGATAAGTGGCTAAAGTTGATTTTGAGAACAACTTTGATTCATGTGACGTATAGTTGTAGTATGAGTTGGACTAATCTACCATGTACGCATGTGTATACATACATATATATCTTTTTATATTTGTACTATTTAGTAGTGTCGGTTGTATTTGGATATAATTTTTATTTAAATAGCTATTTAATAGGATTTTAGTTGCATCGTTTGTATTTAATAGCTATTTAGAAGCCTAGTACGATTGTATTTTGAGGGAAAAAGTGATTACCTTTTTGTACTTATCATCCTATTTGTTAGCAATAGAAGCCGACTATAAATTTATCCTCCTATTTGTTAGCAATAGATAGCAATTTAATACAGTTTTTCTATTTAATAGATAGCCTAGTACGATTGTATTTAATAGCTATTTAATAACTATTTAATACAGTTATCAGAAAAGGAAAGATCGGGACGCACGAGAAGTGTGGGCGATGGACAAAAAGGTAAATTTGATTACGACTCAAAAATTTGTGATTCGTGCTTTTATATATTTCATAGATATATATATATATATATATTTAATTTTTTTCAACTAAATTATAACACATTACAAAAAAATGTATATATCAATACTAAAAAATTATATACAAACATCACAAATAATCACAACAAAAATTAAATTAAAATCACATATGCATTTTATTTTTCAAAAAAATTAAAAAATCATGCATATAAACATAAAAAGTTATTCTAAAATTTAATTCAAATTAACAATTTTATCCTTCACCGAAAAATTACACAAATACACATTTTTCATATAAACCTTCAAAATTAACAATTTTATTTTTCACCAAAGATTTTTTGGTGAACTTAAAACTAAACATTTTAAAATACAAAAATTAAATCAATTCACAAACTAAAAATTACATTAAAATAAAAGTAAATGATACTTAAGGCACTGTGAAATGCGTCGCTAAAAGGGCAGAGCGGGGTGGCTCTGAAAACGCCAGTGACGCGACCCGCGGCGATGGACAGACGGACGAACGGCGAGAGACGAACAGTGAGGCGGAGGCGGCGCGGGACGGACGGTGAAGTCGAAGGACAGTCGACGGCGCAGTGAGCCAGAGAGAGATAGAGAGAGGGTCAATAGAAGGAGAAGAAGAGGGACGTGCGTGACATTTGCATGAGTAGTCCACCTCGAGATACGTGTGTGACGTTTGCATGGATTGCATGAGTTGTCTACCTTGAGATATGTGCATGACCTTTGCATGAAGTGCACGAAGTTGCATGGGTCGCCCACCTCGATATACGTGCGTGGCGTTCGCAGGAGTTGTCCACTTGAGATACATGCGTGACGTTTGCATGGGTAGTCCACCTCGAGATACGTGTGTGTCGTGTGTATATGTTGTCCACATCGAGATATGTGTATGACGTTTGCATGGGTTATCCACATCGAGATACGTGCGTGTCGTGTGCATAGGTTGTCCACCTCGACATATGTGCATGACGTTTGCATGTATTGTCCACCTCGAGATACATGCGTGACGTTTGCCTGGGTTGTCCACGTCGAGATACGTGCGTGTCATTTGCATCGGTTGCCCACCTCGAGATACGTACGTGACGTTTGCATGGATTGTCTACCTCGAGATACGTGCGTGTCATTTGCATGGGTTGTCCACCTCGATATGTGCGTGCGTAATGTTAGGATGGATGGGTTGAGCAAATAACTCATTTTGAGAATGAGTAATTCATACACTTAGTATTTTGTATGAATTACTCTTTCTCAAAAGGAGTTATTCATACAAAGTTCCACTTCATCAAACCACACCACACCTTGGACTCATGGTGTATCCATCTCATCATCAATAACACCTTTTGAAAATGAGATATACATCAGCTTTGTAATTTTAAAGAAACCTTCCCTATTTGATGAAGAAAAATGCTAGAATGACAACAACAAAGTCACACTACAAGACACATTGACTCACAAGAGCCATTCATGCGACATCGACCCGAGTGTTATGCATCAAGATTTGTGTATGCCGGCACCTCGAGGTGCACATGGATGGCTCTTGTAAGCCAATGTGTCTTGTTGTGTGACTTTGTTGTTGTCATTCTAGCACTTCTCTTTGATGAAAAAAAAAAGTATACCCACGTTAGTTTTTGAAAATAGCCCTATGTATTGGCATATCTATGCCCAAAAATCGGTCAACCTGGCCCCGTTTGTTGTTTGCCGTTGTTATTATTATTTTTTTTAAAGAAAATGACTTTTATGGACCTACTTTGGACACGTAGCTTATGTCACCTCACATAGGATTCGCTTTTTTTTTAGTTACACATAAGACTCGCTTTGCTATTCCTATCATTACTATGCACAACTTCGTATCTCGAGGTACGAGTTGGGGTTGTTATACTAGGAGCGGCAAAAAGTATTCGGACCCGTTTGTCCGCATTTTTCTAGATCCGCTTTAAACGAGTCCGAACATTACTTTTTCAAAATAAATGCAGGTCCGAACATATTTTCTTATTCATTTTGAAAAAACGGGATTGTGTCCGAGCAAATTTTTTTAAAAAATGTAATCGTTTAGCAATTAATTCGAATATGTTTTATTTTATTTAGAGGGGTATTTGCAAACTTTCATGATGTTTGCATTGTAATTACATTAATGATGGTAATATTTTTATATGAAAACTTGTAGGACTTGAGTTTTATGTATAACATGTCTTTTTTTTGTAGTGATGGAATGCATGGTGATATAAAAGTCATGCAGTTTGTGAATAATTAGGTGAAGAAAATTATTTCATAATATTAAAAATAGGTCCGGACAAAAAACGGGTTTTGTATGTTTTAAAAACATACGGGTCCGGACAAAAAAAAAAATGTATGTTTCAAATACGGGTCCGGATCCGGACACTATTTTTAGTCGTTATTAAGGAGGGGGTCCCGACCCATACCCATTCGAACCCTTTTTTGCCACTCTTAGTTATGACGCTTCTTTTTTTGATTAACTGACTAACTGATTGACTGAAAGGAAGAGCAACTGTGCGCCCCATTACCATGCAGGGCATGCTTTAAAAAAACATTGAGTCCTCAATGGAAATGACCTTTATACCTTTATTGTGTTATGCACACCCCTCGCCATTTTCTTCTCGTTTTGTGCACTTTTGCCTTCATTCTCCAACATTATTGCCTCTTGTGATTTGTGGGACATCATCGATTTGGCCTTATTTTTGGATTATTTCAAGACGAATGATCGAGGTTAGAAAACGAATAATAGAGGTTAGAGGATTATGCAATGAAAGAGCATTTGCAAGCTAAAAATTGACGAGTTTATTTAGAATTTTTCAAAACGAAGGTGAAAATCCTTATTTTCCAAGTGATTTGGCCTCGCATGTCTAAACTTCTAGTCGGAGAGTTGGTTGGAACCAAACTCTAGTTGGAGAGTCGGTACCGAACTTCAACAAAGAGGTTCGAGGGGAGATCGAAGGCATGAACCGATTACTATGTTGGGTAAACAACTTAACATCCATAAGCTTAACTTCTTCAAATATAATGTAACATTTCTAAGTTAAAAAAGATACGGTCATCTCGAAATCAACTTACTGGCAGCTTTAAACTCTCCAAAGGAAACTCGAAAAATATGTAAAACCTTGAGATTGGGTAAACATACTCTACCAGGCCAGTGAACATGAAGTTATCTGGTAGATTAACATGCATATTAGCAAGTATGTAGTAAGGAAAGCTTGTAATCTTATCCAATGAAAGCTTTAAAGTAGTTAATGTTTGACAATTGAACAGACCATTGGGAAGTTTGATTAGTTTCTTCGAGGTCATACCCGCTTCGACGTCGATTTCACGAACATTACGCCCAATTGCTCTAAGAATCTAAATATGAATGATAGATCTAAAGAACGAGATTTTGATTAGATAATAGTTGATTATAATACACATGTATATATACACCTAGAAAAGATAAAACGATAAGGATAAAAGATAACAACAATCACAACCAAATATTATCACTCTTAACACCCTACCTAGCACAAACTCAAGATGGATTTGTTGATATCAACTTGAGTTTGCCAATTAAGTCATAAAACCGTACTGGAAGATGAGCTTTGGTGAAGATGTTTGTCGTCTGATCAGATGAGGAAATGGCGGTAGGCTGCAGTCTTCCTCGAAGGAGGCGTTGGTGGACAAAATAACAATCATTCTCAATATGTTTTGTGCGTTCATGAAAAACATCATAATGAGCAATCTAAATAGCATTACGGTTGACACAGTGCAAGATAGTAGCAAATGAATGAGTAACTCGCATATCCTCAAATAACCAACGAAGCCTGAGTAATTCATAAGTGGCATCAACAAGTGCCTGATATTCAATGGAAATGTCTTTATCAAGTTCTCTTTGATAAGGCTCCAAATTACAATTTTCTCAAGACTTTTGGTTGTCTTTGTTTTGCTGCCAATACTTTTCCTTCTAAGGATAAGTTTGATCCTAAAGCTTTCAAGTATGTTTTCCTTAGTTACTCTTCAGAGCAAAAGGCTTATAAGCTTTTTAATTTGTACACTTAGTCTATTTTTGTTTCTCGTGATGTTGTTTTCAATGAAAACGTATTTCCTTATCTGCATATTTCTTCTTATAATGCTTCTCTTGTGCTTTCTTTCTCCTGTTATTGAGGATTCTGATTTTTCTACTTCTCCTACCTCTGTCCCTTCATCTTTTCATTCTTCTTCTATTTCTCCAGTTTTTGTTCCACTTCGTAGAAGTGATAGAGTTGTGCAAAAACTTGGTTGGTTGAATGATTTTGTTTCCTATAATGTTACTTCTCCTACATGTTCCTTTCCTTCCTTCTTCTTCTTCTTCTTCTTCTTCTTCTTCTTCTTCTTTCTTCTCTTCCACTTACTTTTCCTTATATCATTTCTCTTAACTTGAGTGATCAGTATAAAATTTTTTTGGCTCTGTATCAATCATCAAAGAACCATCTTCTTATAAACATGCACAGGATGATCCTCATTGGGTTGATGCGATGAACAATGAGTTGAATGCTTTATAGGCAAATCATACTTGGGAACTTACTTCTTTACCTCATGGTAAGAAAGATGTTGGTTCCAAATGGGTTTACAAGGAGAAATATAACCCAATGGTACCCTTGATAAATATAAAGCAAGACTTGTAGCAAAGGGTTATTATCAAATTGAAATGGTAGATTTCATTAATAGTTTTCCCCTGTTGCTAAGATTGTCACAGTCAGGCTTTTGTTGGCAGTGGCAGCTGCTAAATCTTGGCATATACACCAACTTGATGTGAATAATGTTTTTTGCATGGTTTTATCAATGAGGATCTGTATTTATAGCCTCTTGAAGGGTATTCTAAAACCCTAACTGGGCAGGTTTGCAAGTTGCATAGGTCATTATATGGCCTCAAACAGCTTCTCGTCAATGGAACATTGAATTTACTTGCAAATTTGATCAGTTTGGATTTTCTCAATCCTCTCATGATCCTTGTTTGTTTACTTTTTCCAAGGGTACTATTTTCCTTATTTTATTGGTATGTGTTGATGATATTTTGCTTATTGGGTCTTCCATTGATAATTTGTTGCATGTGAAAGAGTTTTTACATACTCGTTTTACTATTAAAGATATTGGCCAGGCACGTTATTTCCTTGGAGTGGAGTTAGCTAGGTCTGATGCTGGTTTATATCTGAATCAACGGAAGTATGTCCTTGATCTGTTTTCGGATTTAGGTCTTACTGATTGTAAGCCTGCTGCCACACATATTCCCAGAGATTCTAAGTTTGATATTCAATCTCCTTACTTACATGATGTTGATAAATTTCGTTGTTTGGTTGGACGATTGTTATATCTGGGTTTTACTAGACCTGATATTTCACATGTTACTCAGCAATTGAGCCAGTTTGTGCAGGCTCTACAGAGGCTCGTTGGTCTTTAGCTCTTCATGTATTGAGGTATCTGAAAGGTTGTCCTTCCAAAGGTCTTTTTATCCTGTTCAAGATGATCTTTTTGTGGTTGCTTTTTGGGATGCAGATTGGGCTTCTTGTACTATTTCGAGAAAATTTCTCACTGGGTGCAGTATTTTTTTGGGCAACTCTCTTATCTCTTAGAAGACTAAAAAGCAGTCCACTGTTTCGTGTTCTTCTACTGAAGTTGAGTACAAGAGTCTTTCCTCTACTCTTTGTGAGATTCAATGGCTTGCTTATCTCCTGTCATATTTACAAGTTCCTGTTTCTCTACACATTCCTCTGTGGTGTGATAATCAGGTTGTTTTGCACATTACTGCCAATCCTGTCTTTCATGAGTGAGCAAAACACTTTGATATTGATTGTCATTTGATGTGTGACACGTAGAATGAAGGTTTTATTGCTTCTCGATTTGCTCCTTCCAAGCAGCAGCTGGCTGATTTGTTCACCAAGAGTTTGGCTGTTCCTCAGTTCTCCTTTCTTCTGTCTAAGATGAATCTCTGTGATTGGCACATAGATGTTTCATCTTGAGGGGGGATGTTATGTATATTAGTTTTGTATGTATGTGGGTCTTATATTGTGTTCTTAATTAGGGTGTAGTATAGTTTACATGTGGTCACGTGTTATGTGTGACCATATGAATGAGATATGAGTGTTGAGTGTTATGCGCATGCACACACGCGCGCACACACACACGCACACACCAATATATAAGGTGAGACATGTGTGTAATGTATTCACTTTTTTATGATCAATAAAATTTTGCTTTCCTTTCTTGAGTTGTACACAGATGATGTACTGGAGCGTGAAATAATTGTTTGCTTCTTACTTCGCCATTATATAAGCGAATTGCCCAGGAAGAAACAATAATTAGTAGTAGATCGACGATCAGTCGAATCACCAACCCAATTGACATCTGAATAACCAAACAAAACTAAAGGAGAAGCTGCAGAGAAATGTAAACCATGAAAGGGAGTGCCTTTCACTTACCGAAGTATATGAAAAACATCAGTGAAAGGCCTTAACCATGCTCTCCAAAAGATTTGATAGATTTTTGACCGTCTCGCTTGAAATGCCCCAACCTCAATTAGCCGTCATGGAAGTCTTTTTTTGTTTTTACGGCCTACCTGTGGACTTCTCAACCCACATGAGCAGGTTGCAGTGATCGTTGGAGCATTGATGGAAGTATCGGCTCTTGTTAAGGCTTTCCTTTTTCACCCTCCTAAGAATGACAATGTCGTTATCACATCGGTAGCACAATTTGTCTTTTACAGAGTCAAAAATGAGTGGCTCTCAACTCCATAGAGGCAACGCATGACACTTGCTCTCTCCATTTTTTGGTTGTTTCACGAAGAAGATGGTAAAGGTTTGATGTTGTTTTTGATGAAATGAATTGGGGGAAATACCAACTTCAACCAGTGCTAAAATGGCGTTGGTGGAGCTACAAGCCAGTTGAGTGAATAGTGCTACACCATTTTGGTGTGACATTATTCACTAAATCTTTCACTATTCATTACTTTTTTATTTTATTTTTGTTTTCATATTTTTTTAAATTTATCTTTATAATTTTATTACTATTAAAAATTAAATTAAATTAAATAATGATAAAAAGTAAAATAATGTAAAAGATAGTAATGTTGATGGGTTGAAGACGTGAATATTATTAGTGTCATTATTTACCCTAAAATAATTATGAATAGTGTTAGTGTTACAATATTTTAATGGTGTTGGGTTGGATACGAAGAAGGAAGAGGTGAGCAATTAATGGACCTGACAACTTAAAGTGATGATTTGACAAAAAATAGGTTTTTGAAGTGACTTAACTTAAAGAATCATGTTAAGCAAGGCACCCCAAATCCTCTCTATTGTAACACGCATTAGCTCACACGTTGAGGTGTCATATGACACGTCGTGACACCTCAGCTGTGTGAGCTGACCGTGTGATATAATCGTATTATCATAGCACTACTATTTATTTATACATTTGGGTTATTAGAAATCTTCTAGTTGTGCATGAGATTTGGGGGTAAAGATCTTTATGAACAATATTGAGGGTTAACTTCACCCATTGGGTTTGGGTTTAGGCTCAATGCGCATCCCACATACCTATTCATGAGGGCGAACCATATATTTAAGTAACAGTCATTTTCAATAATATTCTTAATGGGAAATGACCCTTGTGTACACCTCCTACCATTTTTCTTGTTTCATGCACCTAGTGCTGAGCATATTACCGATGGCCCGAATGGTCCTGCACGGCCCACACCGCCAGCTAAGCGCGTATGTATTTTGGGTCGGGTCCAGGCCCTTGTCGGTTGAAAGTCGGGCGTTTCATGTAATGGCTCGACATAGCTCTGGTCAGTTACGGGTGCATTCATTTTATTTTTCGGGAGACGCGGCCCGACCCGACAACTCTTAAAAGAGAAAAAAAAACTTAATCCTAATCCTACACGCAACAACATGTCTTTCTCTCCGTCGTTTCTGTCCCACTCCCACCATTCGGCTACCTCATCTTCCTCCCACTTCCTTACCAGCGACATCAATTCATAAGGTCGTTTCAAATAGTCTGATGAGTTGGAGATGTGGCCTATCATTTAAGATTGTTGAGCCAATTGGCAGGAGTTCATGCCGTTTTCTGTATTTTCATGCAAGGATTGGTCAGATCAGTACCAAGACCGATGATTGATATGACAAGGATCGGGGTCATACCAGATGTGATGTACGAGGAGTACTCTATTGAAATAATAGATCACAAGATACATACTCTCAAGAGAAAGAAAATACCGCAAGTACCCATTTGGTGGCAGTACCATAAGAACGATGGTCTCACCTAGGAGAGAGAGTGTGTACCATACATGAACGATACCCCTAGTTGTTCTAAGGTAAAGGTTTAACTTAAGTTCAAGTTTCGGAACGAAATTCCTTTTAGTTGGGAAGATTGTAATGACCCGCCCTAATTAATCTTAATTACAAATAAAGACCTTAAGCTCGAACCCACGTGGACGCCGCGAAAAAGTATAGGGCATGCCTAACAAGATAAATTATGGTTATTTTTGTGTGATGCATGGTATTTTATTGTATTATTATTAAATATTCATTTCACACTGAGGTTATGATTTTTATCGTCGCATTGTGCGTGAGTTGTACTACGAGTGTGAGATATATCGTGATGCACGTAATACGGTTGTGGGATGGGTTTGTAACTTAGACTAAAATTTGAGGCTTAGTGAATTTATTTAGTCATATCAATATTTTCTAAGCTATAGTAGCTAAGTAATTTGATTTAAGCTAGCTTAAGTTACCAATTAGAATAAAGGGGATTATTGATATGAAAATGGCATAAATTAGTGGTGTTTTGTGATTTAAAGAGAGATAGATTGAGTGGATGTAGGTGTTGAATAAACAAGTGAAGGAAACAAATGGGTAAGTGACACCTAATTAAACCACATCTACACCTCAAACAAGTTTTTTTTGCACACTTCTCGGTCACCATCCACCGAGAATCGAATAACAGGTCTCGGTAATGGACAACCGAGAGCTATTCTACATTCTCGATTGGACATCACCGACAGACAAACTATACACTTCGACTTACTCTCGTGAAGTGGTGACCGAGACGACAATAAAAGTCTCGGTTATGGACAACCGAGAGCTATTCTACATTCTCGATCATGCTTGGCCGAGACTGTAAACAAAATCTCTCGGCTGCGTGGCGAGATCAGTAAACAAAATCTCGGCTCGTGTGGCGAGAACCACGAACGCCCAATAAATGAACCATTGAATGCACCGCCACACAAACATAACAACTACTCTATCAAATGCAACTTAATTAGACTACCAACGCACATTCAAACGATCGATTTCAACACTATCGACGTGTGAACGAAAAACTTGAACCGAGCCCTAATTTGGATATGAAATCGACCAAAACTCGTAGTCTTCAAACTCGAAAAACGTCCTACAACAGAGGAGACTCTCACTCTCTCTCTCGTCATCACAAGATTTTGACACATCTCCACCTAACCACCTAATATAAGGGCTCACATGTTGCCGCCACACACACTCTCTCTCTCCCTCTCCAACGATTCTCACCCCTAACCCTCCCTCACATTTCCTTTTCTTCTCCAAACTCACAAAGCTCTCATCCCACTCTCACCAAGCTCTCCTCACCCTCAACTCGGTTTCTCAGCTCTCTTGCCGCGTTCTCCCATCTTGGCGGCACCGCCGATGACTTTCCTAGACGAGGTAAGTGGTGGTAGTGGTTAAGTTTTTGAAGAGATTTGGAGTTTTTAATGGTGGTGTTATATTGGTTGATGATGCTATTGTTGTTGAAAACAAAATTAAAAACAAAAATTGTTTCTTCCAATTCATCTCCTCTCCAAAGACAATTCGTCTGTGGAGAAGGACACGAATTGGAGGGGGTGGGCTGGGTTGGGTTGGCTAGGCCCGACCCGGTTAGGGTGACCTGGGTTCGACATGGATTGGTCGGACCAAGGCAACCCGATTGGGCCGGACCGAGCCTAACCCAGTTGGGTCAGGCCTAACCCGATCCAGGGGCCTACCCCATATTAAATAGTAATATATTTATAATAATTTAAACATAATTTTAAATATAATAAATTATAGGAAAATAAGATAAATAGGTATAGAATTATGAAAAAAAATCAGTTTAATCAGAGAAAATATGAAAAATTGGAGAAAGGGTAGAAAATTGGGTTTTGAGACTTTTCGGGCGATTGGCACTCCGGTGTAACTCGAAAAGTGTGCCACAACTAAAATTTGAAATAAAATTCTAATTTTTAGTTTTACATTATAAAATCATTTAATGTGGCACTAAAAATTTTTAAATGATAAAATTGGACACCAAGGAATTATGAAACTAGTCGGGTGTCAGTGCATGGTTCGAGGCGCGAGCGGGTCATTTTGAAGCGATTTCATGAGCGTGAAGGTAAGTAAACCCACGAGAAAGTCAGCTTAGAACTTACTTTTTTTTTTGAAATTTACTTATTCCACTATTACTTTTCGCCAGTTCGACTTGCATATTTACTTTATTCCCGCGTGTGTCTATGTATGCTCGAAGGGGTATGACCCGGGGGTTTCTTTGGTATTTGCGTCCCAGGGCTCGATAGCTATACACCACACTCGCGTTCCATATTCTTGATTATCTTAAGAACTTATATTCATGCTTTATATTTCCGTTTATTTACTTTATATGCATGAATTGTAGTCGTTTTTATTGGATTTCTTGTGAATACCAACTGAATTTATCTAGGATTTACTTACTTGAACTTGTCATTATTTTTGATGGCAAGTTGCAGATCGTACGACGAGCTGAATTTAAGGAGCCACAATAACTTCACTTGTAGGTGTTTGTATTTGTATATGTACTATCTTTTTAGGAGACTTGTTACCTGATACATGTATATTGACATTTATTATACATTTTTATCGCCTTTATTGATATACATGGTATCCTTTTACCGGGTTTCCACCCTATAGGTTTGTTAATCAATGCAAAATTTGTTTACATTACTTATTTGCATATTATTAAGACTTTTGCTATTAAAATATTTTAAATGAATCAAAACAAAGAAATTAAGTTGTAAAACTATATTTCGACAAAATAATCATTTAAACATCGATATTTATTAAGTAAGATCATTTGATAGTTAGTTCGCGGGCCGTCATGGACATGTCTGCTGGTGACGTGGCTTGATATGGTGACTATCCGGTGACGTGGTGGTGCTCAGTTTGCCTCGGGATTTGGGGTTGTCGCATATCCTCCCACTGTTCCTCACATTTCCTAATTTTAAACATCAAAAGGAAAGAGTACATATATATATATATATCTAGCTTTCCACATTTTCTCTCTCTAGAGTTCTTTGATCATTCAATAGTGTTGAAGATCGAAGAATTTCGAACCTACGAAGCTATATAGATTCGATATCTCAGTGGCTTCTCCAGTAGAAAAAGTTTGTGTGATTTAATTGGATCAGATCGTCTTTGCAAAATGTCAAGGCATTCGCGATTTTCGATATGTGTTCGTGCTCAATGATTAGATTTTCGTTCATAGGGCTTTATGAGTGAAGATGGAGAAGAGATTGTTACATGTGAGGAATGATAATCGTAGAGTTATGGGAAATGATTCGATCAGCAGAGGCGAAACATAGTTTATTTACCAAGTTCTAAGTCTTCCTTTTGCCTTTCTTTACTTTTTTTTTTTGAATGAAGTGGTGTTCATGATTCATAGTGTCAAGTTCTCTTCTATAAAGAACCCACCTTCTTCAGATTGAAGACCATCATTATCATCTTCTCCAACATCATCAATAGAAGAAAAAAACGCGTAAGAGGAAATCGATCTCCTTGAGGGCTCAGCCCGCCCGAACCCGCGTCAACTTCAAACAAGGGCCGGTAGGAACTCTTCAAAAGCATAGTCGGGCTTTCAGCGGGCTCTTACTAGTGTTGCTCGACAGTCGGGTCGATAAATTTTTTAAGGGACGGGCTGGCTTGAGCCCGGCCCGTCCCTTGCACACCAATGCACCTCACATTCGTCCTACCATATCACTTCCTCTTGTGATTTTGTAGAACATTGTTGATTTGGCCTTGTTTTCGAGCTTTTTTAAGACAAAATGACAAAAACTTGCGAAATAGAAGTGTTAAAGTATATTTTTGTGTTGTCATTATTTGCACGTGTCTAAGTTAAAAGAAGGATATTATGTGATTAATTTACTAATGTGTTTGCATAACTATGCTCGGGTGAGCTGCTACGTAGGTCCCGCAGCCCAGCAGACGTCTATTGCCACGTAAACACTCATCGATGTGGGTGCTAGTCGTCATATTATCTATATTATCTCATTCAAATATTCAATTGTGAAGTTAGCTTTTTATGCGCCTTTGTATTAAACATAATAATGACTCGTGTTTTACAGAGTTATATAATAACTTTGATCAGCGGAAGTCTTAAAAGTACATTAACATGGATTTTCATTAACTTTTAAGTTTTGTAGAGCATCAGTCATTTTATGGAAAACCCTGAATAAAGTGCATTGTATATCAGATGACAACATACTGTGAAAAGTAAAAAATATACATGTACAGTGTCTATTAAGTCTCTCATAACCCAAAAAGTAACTAAACATCAAAATGAACACGTACTAGTAAGTCCCAGACTGTAGACAATCGGAGATAGTCGCTTAAGACATCCTTGCCCTTACTAGTACTAGGATCCGCACTCAGTCATCACAGCAAAACAGATGATGAGTCCATTAAGTAAGATCCTAAAAGAAAACCAAGCATTCAATAATAGAGAAGCCAAGAATAATGTTAAATAAATATGCATAAATAAATAGGCAATTGTAAGATAATCACATGCATAACTAACACCAATAAAAACCAAATAATTGTGTCACGCGTAGCAAACTAGACCATACTTCGTCAATCTAGATGATCTCAACGGCCCATACCACGCCGGCTCACATCCGGACTACTAGCGGAGGATCAGTTAGCATTACCACCCGCCAAACACATGCACCGATAAGGTCAGCAGCTCGGGTTGCCATTCACCGAGGGCGCAAATGATACATGTTATGGTCTAGCGTACTAGAGCTCTTACAACACAACATCCAAATAAACCCATGCGGCGAACAAAACTACCGACCGTTATACCAAATCAAATCAATGATAGAACATGGATAATAAACATCAAATAACACAAGATAGCATAATGGAAACAATTACATACTCAACATGTGTTTCTTAACGTATTTATGCACCTCAAATCGCACTCTAAAGCCCCGAAAACACCCCGGTCCGACCCCGCTATGCTCCCAACTACTGTACCATAGCCCTTGAGTCCCATGGGATCCATTTTTAGTGTTTTAGATTGACTTAAGGTGTTTAAATTAGGTTTAGAGTTCTATTTCCCAAAATAGACCCTTAAAGACTAAATAAAGTTTCAACTTTCAATTTGGGATCATATGTTGCAGTGCAATTTTAGGCACGGACTTGTCCAAATCTCAAAATCTTCCCTACATACAAAGTTTTTGGTCTCTACCTTAGCTTTCCGAAAAGGTTTGGTTTGCAAAACTCCGATTTAAAATGAAAGAGATATCACAATTTTACCAAAAACAGTTCAAATTGGAACCTAATCCAACCAGCAAACTTAGAAAATTTATCTCTACCAATCTCTTATTTCAAAAATCGTAATTTTAGGTCACAAGGCAGCTAACATACCTAATAACAACATACTAAAAGATCAACTCATTTGTATAATTAATTAGAGAGTTATGCCTTTTAAAGATTTAGTTTCAAAAATCTCATAATTAATTCAATAACCTGTTTCTAGTGCACTTTTAGACATGAAAACATTCGAATTACAAAATTTTCAGTAGGACAAGTTGTTCCCCTCAAAGTTAGCTTTAAAATGTCACCAGATTGGGCCGATTTTGATCAAAAATGAGGAAGTTATGACCAAATTACATAGGCTAGTTCATATTACAACATGCAGAATTTCAATTTTTGGTCTTAGAACTTCAAAAATCCATATATTTTTTATTTCAAAACAAAATTAAGAACTTCATAACAGCTGAATTATCAATTGAACCCTTGATAGATCATTATTATTGCATATTATATATAGTTTATTTATGTATTTTTATTGTTAAATCTTCGACATATGGGCCTAATTATCTTTATTGTTCATTTTTAGGATTTTTAGAATGCGCGGTTGAATTCGTGGCGAAAAACTGTGTGAAATGGACTACCTATATGCAACTTTCCATCTTGCGCCGTGTGTCACTCTCTCATTGGCAGTGTCCTTGTTGCAGTCCACGTGTCGCAGCCGCGTCAGCACCCTAGGCCACGTCACATCGCATCTTCTTCTTCGCGCTTGAGGAACCGGTCGATCGGCCTCGGGATGCGTGCCCGCACAGACTCCGAGTATTTCGCGCGAGTCGCACGATTTCTTCCTCCGCCACGTCATGCCACTTGGTAGGCTCCCATTGGTCCAGCGTGTCACATTGAGCTGTCTCCGCCAATCACGTGCAGCCACGTTTCGATGACTCAGCCACACAGCAACGTCACAACCGCTGCCCTCGATCAATCAGCGCGCGCCACGTCATTGTCACAGCAAGGTCGCCCAATCAAGCGCTGACACGTGGCACATGCAATTTTTATAAATAAGGGATCGACAAAGAGGGACAAGAAAGAGGCACAGGAGGATCAAAAATAGTTTTTGGGACCGACTTGGCCATTCTGGCCGAACACTCTTCTCCCCCATTCTATTTTTTATTTTTCTTTGTTCTTTGTGTTCTTGGATGGTAGGCTAAAACCTCTAGCCTAGGCAAGACTCATGAGGATGTTCGATCATGCATATTAATGGATTTGTGAGATTTAATATTTTAATTTCAATCTTTTCATTATTATTTTATTTTCTTTGGTATTATTTGAACAATTGAAGTTAAACACTTGTTTAAACCTTGATTTATTTGTCAGTGAGTCGTAAGCATCCGTCCTTGTGCAATAAGACCACACTAGTGACAATTGACCCTACCAATTGATTAGTCTCTTTTGTGACCGGTTGAATACCTTAAAAATTTAGGCTAAATCGGACACACGAGTGATCCGGTTGTCTAGGTGTAGTGCCTTCATAAAGCCTATTGCGGTCAACGTGTTAAACCCAATACGCTTGAGTATAGGGTTATACGTTTGATTAGGGAAATAGTCACCGTCGTACCTTGGCTATCGAGATTAGGAAGCGCGAGGAACCGCGTACGTTACCGGGTCTATAACTACACTAAGATATTTTGATTTGCATATTTTACATATATTAACGACAAATCCAATCTTTTATCGAACCGAACTTGTATGTCTTGACCTAGGTGTTTTTATTAATTGTTTTCAAATTTATTTCCATTGCTTTAGTTATTTTGTTTATATTTAGATTAGTTAATTAATTCATTCTCTCAAAACCCCCGATTTCCCTTTTTGTTCTTTTTAAACCTTAGAAAGAATACCAATCTTCGTGGGATCGACCCTTTGCCACTATTCTACAAAAATAGTTGGTTTAGGTATTTTAATTTTATTGACGCGTTCGGCGCGCGTCAACCCTAAAATTATCTTTCTTGATTCACATTTGTAATTTTTGTTCTTGAACCACCGTCGATCATTTTCTTCGATTGGCAGTAGTTCCTAATCAAATCTCTTTTACATTCTGTTCATTCAATAACCAACATATCTAATCAGATTTGTGGAGATTGGTCCATCCTTATTGCGGTACATCTTCATCAACGGTGTTGCATGTATTTGTGCGGCACTTGATTGATCTTGTCTTTAGTTTTATTTTTTAGTTAGTTTTCTTCTTTAGTTGGAAGTATTTGATTTGTCTTCTCCTTGTTGAGAAGTTTTAAGTTTTTTTCTCCTTGTTGGGTAGTTTTAAGTTTTTTTCTTTGTTGTGAAGTTTTGTTATTCATTTTGTGGTTTATTTTCATGAGTTTCAACATTGTAGATAGTAGGCCCTGATTGTCAAACTGTTTCAATTTCGCATTTACAACCAAATTAATGGCAGGTTGTTTAAGCCAATAGGATTAGCGAATCAATGTACTTGATTTTATGTCTGGTCCTGTATTGAGCCATGAATGATTAATGAAATTTTTCTTCAAAAAAAATAGCTGGATTATCAGATTGAAATAAAGAATCCAAATATATAAACCAATTTCAAATACTCAATCATCTACCCTCTAAAATGACCAAAAACCATAATTGATTTCAAACTTGAACTTGAGGGATGTGTACCTAGGGTTGATGACACTTTGATTTGAGCTCCAAATCTCCTTGATCTCCTTGAGTTTTTGTCAGGACCCATCTCACTAAGTCCTGACTTAGCCTAATTACCCTAATTAGGCACCTAAACAACACAATCAACTTTGTACCTCAAAATACTTTTCATTTTGATACTTAATAACGCTCCAAAAACTAAATTCATATCCCAATAGACCTTAATTCATTATTAGTTCAATTGGAGCAAATTAGGAAATCATATTGAGTATTGTCCATATTTTATAAAAATTTCGGTAGCACCTCCCCTAAAAGTGGTTGTCAGAAATTCACCTAATAGACAACAGAATGGGGAGAAGCCTAGAAGGACTCACAACTTCCCGCAGTTCACGATATATATCAAATTGAAATTTGTAAACTATCTTAAAGTCTCTGATGCATTAGTTACAACTTTACAATTTCAAATAAAACCAGACTAGAATATAAACTTCGTAACTTACTTAAAACTAATTTAGGATATTCTCATAACCTATTCAAGAATATTTCACGTCCTACACTCACCCCAAAGCCCAAAACAATATATATAAATGGATGACAACAAGAAATTAAATTTTAAGAATTTAAGACATTCACCAAGGTTTTCGAGTCTTGCTTATTCTTTCTTATCTTCACCGATAATCTGAAATCATCAAAAACAACTCGAAGATGTCAGGTAAGTAAGTTCCTACATTGCTCTGTACTCTTGCAAATGTTAGTCTGAATACATGGAGACATGTAATTACATTTCCAAATAACAAGAAACTTGTATAACGTGGATCCCTCATTTCCTGTTCTAAGCTTATAACAAGCGGACCCACTTACGATGAACCTAGAACAATTCGTCTAGTCTAAAATGGAGCACATCACACTCTTACGACCGAAGCAGGGGCAACTCTATCCGGATGTCATGTATACATGACCAAGAATGATGCAAATGCAATGCAAACTAAACACAAATGCAGGTTCAAAGAAAATTCCATAAATAGTAAAGACCACTGTAGGGTTTACTTACAACCAACCAACTTTAAGCTAACTTCTCGTGGTTCTCGGAGCTTCAGATCACCTTGAAAATTGTTCCAATACCTTCTCTCGCATACCCAATTTTATTATGTGTCAAGCTTCAAGTGAAACCAAATCACGAAACCCAATGAAAAATGCGGCCAAAGTACGCTTAAGAACAGTTTCCAAAAATATTAATTTATATAACTATTTCAACAGATTTCAACTAGCAACTTCGGGTAACTTTTTAGCCTTGCAAACCTCAATATTTATCATGATGAACTAAAAGGAACTTATAATACTCATGTCATACTTTTCATAGAGTCCAAAAACACTCAAATCGGATCACCGACGAAGATGTTATGGATTTTCCAATATGGCATGTCAACTAGGAAAACATTATTTATTTTGAAATGAAAAACTTCTCCAAATAAATATTTTCACAATTAAATCCTCAAAACTCGACAACAAACACCACAAAACTACTCGATACCAACGTCAAAATATTTCCACAGCTTATGGAGCCAAATTGGGTCAAAACCAATAATCAATTCATCCAAAAACCCAATGTAAATCAATATCAACTATAAAACATTTTCAAAATTGTTATCAACTAAATCACACTAGTTCAATTCATCGAAAACATAAGCCACGCTAGTGGAATTTATTCCAAATTGGCACAAATCAATCTAATATATCAATTCACAATAATCCCTACAATTTTCTATCAAAACTCTGCAAAAGAAATCGAGAAATCGAGAAATCGCGAGAATTCAAATTGAACTGAGGAAAGTGCCCATCATTGAGTATTTACCAAATTGTGGGCTGAATACTTCGTTTCCACCGCATAAACTTAGCTCGAACGATCGTCCGCGATGCTCAATAGTTTAGCGAAAAAAACTGGGTGAAAATCGAACGTTGGGAGCTCATGGAGCGAAATAGTGCGTGGATAGGGTTCGAAACGAATGAAACAATTTCGTTTTGTTGAAAGCATAACAACGTTTTGATTTTTTTTCTTTTTTGCTTTGTTTTATATATTTAGGGAGCGACTATTAGCCCCCATTTAATTTAATTCATTTTGAAACTAAAATGTCTTTAGGAAAAATTACATAAATAACCCCACCCTAAATCATGAACCTATTTCATTTCTTTTTTCTCTTCTACTTTCCACTCTTTACACCCCTCTTCAATTTTTCTTTTCACTCTCTACACCCCTCCCTAAATGAAACCTTAAACTCATCTACAACTCCTATCTCACTCACTACACTCACTTTCTCATCTTCTACTTAATTTTCACTTTCTATATCTCACCTAAATTAAATCAAAGACTCATCTTGTTTTCTCTTCTACTTTTTAATCTCTACACCCCTTCTCATCTCTTTGTTCATACACCTAATAATTCACCATCAAATACAACATCTTAATTATAGTATTTGATTGAGATTTGATTCATATTCTTAAATAGTTAGAATCTTTTATTTATGTTGAATCTTAGCTTTTAAAGATCAAAGAATCAATCTTGTAATGCATATGGAGCAAATTGAGTAAAGAGAGAGAAAAAGATGATGTGCAGCAAGAGGTTGGAGGTTGAAGATCATAAAGATGAAAAATAGGTTTTCTTTGGAAAGAGATGGGGCAAATATAAACTAGGGGTACAATGGAAAGTTTATTAACAATTAAGGGGTGCTTAGAGCATGAACTAACTTATTGGGGGTTAGAAATAACATTAAATTAAATGGGGACTAATATAACATATATTGGTGCTAATAGTAACTCCTTATATTTATATATAAACCCTCAGCTGCATGCTAGCAGCTTAATTTCTTTTTATTTATTAATTACCAAAATCCCTATTTTGACGTGTTTTGGCTTATGACGCTCGTTTTCAATTCGGTTTTTCACCACATTGAACCAGACTTTCGACAAAATAGTCCAACTCTATTAAATGTTCATAACACTTATTTTGGTCATGCCAAAACCCGAAAAATCTTAACTTTGTCCACGACATACTGAAAACTTACGGACCAATTCTCTTGTCATATTTAGCCAAACTTATATCAATTTGGATCAAATCTCAACCTCGACCACCGCTAACTGATATGAAACTCGAGGCAATGTCTTACATCAACTTCATTATCATTTTACACTACCACTGATCACAACTTACACATAAACCAAGACAAAATCCACGCGTGATACTTAACACTTATTTTATAGTTTTCGAGCGACCAATAACTTTTATTGCACTTATGCCTTTCAGATATGCACTTCCAACTCTGAGTAGGACAAACTGAGAATACACCTCAACACCCTTGACTTCGTGACAAAATACCATATAATACACACACTAGACATTCATTAACGTAAAACAACATTTTACCTTGTGATCTCCTGTTCCGAAATATGTGGGTCCCACCTTGGATACCTAATCTCTAATTAAAACTCGAAAACTAGCTTAATTAGTCTTCTAATAAAGTTTATGAAATTCTCGGATTTCACAATTTTTCACCAAAAACCTCCTCAATTCCTCTGATTTTTCAACTCAAATTTATATGTTAAGCTCCTCCACTAAGTATATGCCTTATATAATCATATTAGTAAGTGGATTAATTAGCAAAATATTTGATTTACTATTAGTTAATTACTAGGACATGTGTCATCCCTCAATGCCACTTGTCCCCAAATGAAACCACTTGTCCCACTTGAAAGCCACTAATCCTGCCTTGTTATATGTATTCTAGGAGCATCACTAGGTTGATCAAGGGTTCAATTAATTCTTATCCAACTATAGGACTTTATTTTATCTTAAATCAAATTAACTCACCTAGGCACATAATTACATATAGTTAGTGTATTTAGTCATATACTTAACAGATTTGCGATCACACTAACCCATGATTACTCGACACCCGGTGCCCGCATCTTATCACACATCTCGAGGCGTGCCAACCCTTGATATGCCCAATTATTTTGACTTTGCCTAAAGTTTGATTATGTCGGATTTTTGAGGTTCATACGCAGTGAAAAACTCAAAACGAATTTTGAAAAACCTCAACAAGATCGAAAATAAGTTCCATTAAACTAGATCTATGAAAGTAAATCATACGTTATTCCGTGATTTCCTTCTCTGATTGTTCAATTTTCAAGAAATTCAAATGTGTGTCCTCTATCAGAAATCCATGCACGAACGATGATCACAATTTGAAGTGCTACCCCCAAGAGAGATATAAGACATTTTTATTTCTCTTCCAAAGTCCAGAGAACTCGAAAATAGAAAAAACGAAAAATCTTATTTCGTTTTAGGGTTTCAACCTCTATTTATATGCGTAGACAAGCCTTCACTTAAAATCATATTTGTAATACAACTATTGTATTTAGGCAGTTTAAACAAATTACACATACTCCCCTATTAATAAGTTATCATATAACAAATCATAAGGGCTTTTATGTCATGAATTTTATCATATAAAATTCGTTACTCTGAACCAATTGAAATTGAGCAAAGTCATTCTTTGTGTGTGACCCAATAGGTTCATGCGACGTTGGCAGTGACTCTAAACCATTTTGATACACAATTCATAAGCAGTCTCTAGTAAGACATTATGACTACCCAAGTAGCATGAATATCAAAATCGATACAACCGAACGAATAACATATATCAATTTTTTTTTGTCGTGCGATATCATTTGATTAAACATAAGGCATGAAAACTCACATTTTATGTTCAATCGTACTAGTCTCGATCTTTAGGTAAACTAAAAACATCCAAGTGACATTGATCATATCAATTCACATGGACTTGGTCATTATCAATTTATCATATCGAGGGATCCACTGATATCTCTCTTTATACGATAGTGAAAACTTTATCTTGATTACACACCTTCACATATTATTCACATGGTAACCAATCACAATCTTTATAATCATTCGGTTAAAGACAACGTTTGATTGTGTCAAATTAGCATGCTCCTAATATTGAAGTATGTGGTAATCTCAAGTCGAATGACTAAATGATATACCTATCATGAGTAACACTTATGACTTAATATATGTGGTGTTCTCATATCGGATCGGTCCAGTACCTTGTTCCTAACAAGTACTCATGATCTCGATTTATATCCCTATATGCATGATCATCACATGACCATCAATCAAGATTCACACTAGTCTTAATTCATTATAGTTCCCAATATAATTAATAGCCGACTATGGACATTTATGATATTTCAATAAATACCCATAGATCTTATTATAAGGTAAACATGCAATCACTTATAATAAAATAACAAACGAAAACCTCTATTTTATTAACTAAAATTATAAAATAAACAATGTTTGTAGATTGACCTATGGCACGTGCCCTAACAGATTCTCCATTTTATGTCATATTCACTTTAATTTTTAGTCATTTTATTCAAGTTAGTATTATAAAACTTAATATACACGTACTACGCCTATTCAATATCCGTATCGACACACTTTACGATGTGTTTACCCGTCTCATAGTCTCACATGGTATGACAATATAAATACACACATGCGATGAGCTATGAAATAAATAATAATTAACATCGTAATTATGCAAGCAACAAACTTAAAATAACGATTTAAGCCCAAGTTAGACGTGTTCTAGCATATTCGGGGCGTCCACGTGAGTATGAACTGGCATCTGAGTCTGAGAATAAACTCATTAACGACGTTAATAAATATCGGGCCATTACAATTCTTCCTAACTAGGAAAAACTTCGTCCCGATATTTAAGGCGGACAATATCTTGAATCACGAGACTATTAGGGTAATCTAACAATCCTAACAAACTTGATAATTAATTCCCCTTCTTCTGGAATCTCGATGGAACTTATCTCATCTGTTTTAGAACTCAACAATAGTGGAACCATCGATGACATTATTGCTAGTCTCTTTTAGGGAAAATAAGCTGTGGTGGAATAACAGACAACACCACTACTTGTCATTTCACGAAGAGGAATAAGATATGACGGAACCACATATGACATCACTCTCCCTTTCATTCCATAATTCTTCTTATCATGTAGAGGGTTAATGTGGGCGAAACTACTGATAAAACCATACGTTCTTGGTCATGATCAACGTTATTGATGTGATAGTAGTATGATAAGTTGTAATTCTCTTACTATGTATTAAAAAATGCACAATAAAACACTAACCAAATAACTCGTTAAGGCATAAGATAGCATACCCTCAATGCGCTGTCTGGTCGTCTCTTTGTCCGGTTGAACAATCACATGGGCTCTCTCTTTGACCTGAGCTGACTCTGGTGCTGGTGAAGCTCTCTAGCAATCGATGCTAATGTGACCTCTCTATCCACACCTAAAGCATATGCGTCTATCCGAGCTCCCTGCTTGTCTATCTCCAGATCTCTGACCCTTGTCACGGCCTCCTTGTTCCTGGTTTTGTCTATACTGATGTCTTGTTTGCTCTGCCAGTGTAGGTGCAATGACATGTACTACATGTTTGTCATCATATATGTACTGATCAGATAGATAATCATCCCTCCGATCACGATAATCTCTGGAGCTCCTATCATGTTGTCGGTTGTCAGTAGGTCCCTCTCAGACCGATCTCTCTGCTTCTTCTGCCTCCGGTCTGACCTCAAACTCTACCCTGGCTGCCTCTCGGACCCAACATATACGAGTCTGTCATCTCTCTGTAGAAGAAAAGTATCATGTGTGAGTGCTCGGTCATACATCTCCTGTAGACCTGCGAGTCTCAGTCGACACAATAGCACTGGCGATGATCTTCTCCAATCCTTTAACGAAATAGTAGATATATAGTCTCTCTGTCTCCCCGCAACGTCCGTGGCAAACTGTAGTAAATATCGGTATCTCTCCATATACTCAAGAACTGATCGGTTACCCTGTCTCAGGGCCTGAAACTCCTCTCTCGCTCTCAGCTGTACCTTCACCGGTATGTACTCATCGTAGAAACAATGACGAAACTCCACCCAAGTCGTTGGATCTGGATGAGTGTCAAACTGTTGCATTTCCTCGAAAATAAGACCCTGAAACTTGTGCATGTATGCTCTCCTCGACTCTTAGCAGCTTGTGCAGCCTCTGGTGTGAAAGTAACCATCTCCCAGCAGCCTCCGGATCATCGCCTCCGTAGAAAGATTCAGCCTGAAATCTAATAAACTCCTTGATTAGCTTGGCATTAGACGCCAAAGTGACTCTGAAGTGGTAGCCTGCTACTCTGTAGCCATCGATGTAGGAGTGGGACTCGGTGTCTCAACTAGTGCAACAACTGGCAAAGCTGCTTAAGAAACTACTATAGTGGTAGTAGCTGAACAGACATCTGAGGAATAGTCGGGGCGATGATTATTGGTTTACTAGTAGTCGGTACCGCAAGTATTGTGGGAGTTACTGTTGCTACGCAGCTGTCGCGGCCTGAGCTTTGAGTAATTGTAGAATCTCTACCAACTGAGCATCATGAGCCGCAAGTCGGTCCTCAACACTCGGTGTAGTAACGGTGGTAGTGGTCCTAGTCGGATCGCTAGTGCTCTGCATCGAGAAACGTGCGCGGATAAACCTTGGTATATATACGCGTATAGTGTATAACATACTTCAAAAACATAACACATATATAACCCTAACTCTACTCGCGTCACTATCACTTCCCAACTAGAGTTATAAAACAAGTACATCAGGTTTCCACATCTAAGGCTTTATTCATTAATTTTTATGCTCTTTTGTTATTAATTCCCGAGGTTCCTCGAACCATAGCTCTGATAGCAACTATGGCAGGACCCGCGTTGTAGCTCACCCGGCAACCTCGGGGTGCGGGACTGCCAAAGTGCCTCCAAGGCATTCTATCTGTGGGCACGATCGTGTTCTTTTGCAGAGATAGAGATGATCTTTCAGAGACAGCTAGATCAAATTCAAATTTGTTTCCATTCTTTAAGAGCCAACGTCCAACAAGCATATTCTTTGAATTTGTAAGGTTGGTAAAGAACCTTCCTTGTATGGAGAAGATTACCAATCAAGGAGGATTTTTCAACACATTGATTGAAGACGCAATATGGAAAGTTTCTAAAATCTTGTATTGTGTTTTAGTTATAAATTGTGTAATCAAAATTCGCATATTATCCCTTCTTTGGAGACCAAAAGCCAATCTTGAGATAAAAGAACACTAGTTCGATCTTTTTGTTTTTCTTTTACAAACCCGTCAAGGGAACTTGACTTGTAAGCTGGGGGCATCTCGGGTACCAAGAAGATCTTCCAAATTCGCATATTATAGTTAATCATAATAATTTATTATTTTAAAATATCCAACTTAAATATGAACTATATATAATGCTCTACCAAATGTGACAATATTATGTAACCTAAAAAATGCAACAATATCAATTTCCTAATAAGTTATCTACGTGAAATAAACAAGACCTTTGTTTTTATTTTTTTATTTTTTTTTTTTTGATAGGAAAGCAAGACCTTTGTTTCTACATGCTTAAAATAGGAATATGAGGAGAGCAAAACAAAATAAATAAATAAACAAAGTTTGAATACATACCAATTCATCTAAATAATAATCATTTCAAGCCAAGTCTGCGAATGGCCCCAAACACTCTTTTTTCTTTGCTTGTGTTTTTGTCTTAGCGGGAGTTGGTTATGGAAGCTGCCCTGCTAGTTCAATCCATTATATAATTTGTGAATTGAAGAGAATATCATTTCCTAGAAGACTTTGCTAAGATGACTTTTCTATAAAAACAAAACTAAGGAAGACTTCTATATATATAACAAATACAAAAAGGATAAGATTAGGAGCAACTTCTCAAAGCATCACTGAGAACCACACTTCCCTCTCTCCTCCTTCAACACTAAAAAATAGAGACTCACATAGAGACATTGGGTTTGAAAGATGGTTAGGCAGTGGAAGGAATTGCTGATCACACCTCGTGGTGGCGCCACTGAAGGATACAGCGTCGCAGCACTAGTGGTGGTGTTGCTGGCCTTCTCTCTGATGATCACTGGCTTTATTATCTCCATGTGTGCAGATGGTGCTTCAAAAGGGAGAGCCAGAGCTGATGCTGGTCACGGCGTTGGCAGTGGCGGTGGGTGTGCCGCAGCTGGATGCGGCGGCGGAGGTTGTGGTGGAGGCTGTGGTGGTGGATGAGTTCAACAAAAAGAAGTAAAACATGAATTGGTTCTGCAATGTACATAGAAATTAAAAGCATTTGCATAGAAGTTTTACTCAAACCACTATTTGGCAAATAAATATTATACACACATTAGATAAACATATAGACATATTAATTGATGTTATGGTGCTTGTTTATTCTCTCTAGCTCTATATTTTCTTAAGAGCAAAGCAGAACTGCAGAAGACAAAAGCAGCAAAATGGGCCTCATGGGCGCCATGTCAAGTAAGTGTTGAATGTGAGTGTTGAAAGTGGCTCAATGAAATATTTTCCTTTTTGTTTAACCGATTTATTGTTTGTGGGGCCTTAACAACTTTAATAATATAAAATTATTAAAAAAACAAAATATTCCATGAATAAAGTGTTTTCGTATAAAATTTGGTGTTCGAATTTTAAAATTTACAAGCCAAGAATGCCCTAGATATCCAAATAACTAAATTTGCAAGTAACTAAAGCATCTCTAGTGAGATGGATGAGACATCGCTTAATAAAAAGGATATTGAGAATGTTGTGGATTCGGCTCATATTGTAGTCAAAAGTGTTGGTTTCTTTAAAAAAAAAGAAAGTTGCAAGTCTTTTTTTTTTTTTTTATAAAGAATTTTACAAGTCTTAGTCTATTTAATTTAGGGAACACGCACCTCAAGAAATAAATAAATAAATAAACTTAGAGAAATTCCACATTTAAAATGCATGTATACATGAATTGCGTGTTGTCATCAAGAAAAAATATTGCTGGTTTGAGAATGATGTGTGAATAGTTCTTTTATTTGACTCGACTGCCATTTTTGTGGTAAGCTGATTTGGAAGTTGTTCACAAGAATCACAACAAACAAGATTGTGAGGATGAAGTAAAAAAAAGAAAAAAAAAAAAAAAAAAAAAAAAAAAAAAACGGTGCGGCTACGTGCACCCTATAGTTTACTAAAAGTAAACCATTACATGAGGGCACCCAAAAAAAATTTTCTTTTTTAAAATGCCCTTTGTGCACCCCAACTTGAAATTTTCAAAAACACAAAAACTCGACGCGACAACAATGAAGAAATCGACTTTTACGATAATAGTGGCCTCTTAAATCGTAAGTTCGCGTCGCCAGTGGTCGGAGGAAATGTTGGAGTCGAAAATTAACGGTTTGTGTGGGGTGCACAACGTGAAAATGAAAAGGGGCATGTGAGTGATTGTGGGAGTTGTGAGGGATAACTATGTCATTTTATTTGAAAGCATTTTTGGAAGTAGTGTAAGAAAAAAATGATTTGCCCTTAGTAAACTGCGAGGTGCATATAGCGGCGCCGAAAACAAAATTGGAAGATGTGAGAATGAAAAATATACAAGTGTTGGAAGATGTGAGAATGAAAAATATAAAGCGTGAATCTCTTCTTAAATAGTATCAAACTTTTTACGTAAAATCAATTACTCACTTCGCAAACTCCATATGTAACAAAAATGTTTCGCTACAAACAGAGGACAAGACTGACCATATGTGATGGTAATGGGGATTTTTGTTTCTCAACTTTGTAGAGTTCAAAATTACTACCTTACCATTCTATAGGAGACACACTCCACCTTATAATAAAATATGCCTCTAAAAATTAAATGATTTTAACATATAACTTCAAAGAGCTATAATTAATGAATCCCATGTAACCCAAAAAAAATAAATAATGAATTAAGTTTGGTCTTGTAGTGGAAAATGATTTTCTAACGCAATTTGAGCGCCACCAAATGGACATTGACAAGATGGACACTTGTGTAATGCCTGGAGCTGCATTTCACACACTGTTCAAAGTGTATCACACGACGCCCAAAGTGGCGCCCAAAGTGGTTTACCTTGTCAAGGTCCTAAATAAAACTTATTTGTTGTACATGCCAATTATATCTTAAAGTATAATTTGTCAAGCCACATGTCCATCAAATGCCCAAAACGTTCTTTTCTTTCCTTCTACGCTTATATTTCGCTGGAGTAAATTATGGCGGTTGCCACACTACTTGAATCCATTAAATAAGAGTGCAGCTATGTACACCACGACTATCTCTGGGCATCCTAGTGATCAAGGCACCCCATCAATTTCTCAAAGCACCCCATCAAGTTTTCCTAACTATCACTTGGTTAAAAAATGAGCACCCCGCTTGATCTGGGCACCCCGACTGTCTCGGTCCCATAAGTTCGAGAAACAACATGAAGTCTCGATTGCACATGTCCGAGACCATTACTCAAGTTTCGGTATCTAATGACCATGACTAGTACCACAGAGTACATACATATGGTTTAAGTTGCTTTAGTCCGAGATCGACTCATGCAAGAGTGTCGATTAAATATAACCGAGAGCCTGTGTAGTGTCTCGATCTTGTGCGACCGATCATTTCGCGTCTCCTGTATAGTTTGAAAATGAAAAAATACAGAAAAAAACAAGAAAACAAACTTTATCTTGTTCTACGTCTGCTTCTTACTCCTTTTCTTCACCCATTATACATTAACAGTGATACAAACATATCGAATCTAACAAACTCTACAATACAAACTGAAATTATTGTCTCCTCCAAAATTGGTCAACTGAGTTCATTCAACTCCGCGTATGTGCGCAGCTAAGGATCGATTGCACTTGTGAAAAAAATTAAAGAATTGAAGGTGGGGTGCATAGGAATGGAGAGGTTTGGATACATGAATTAATCAGTTGGGTTGGGAGAGCAGTTTTGACATTTTCTCCTTACCCCAATTTTTACAATATTTTAGCTGGGTGCTCTGATCATTGTGCGGGGTGCACATAGCCGCACTCTTAAATAAAACATGAAGAGGAGAAGACTTTTTTGGGTTTGCTGGAGCTGACTATTCTAACTTCTAATTGACCAAAATAAAGGGAGGCTTCTATAACAAACACAAATTAAGGATAAGATAAGAACCACACATATATATATACATCCCAAAGAGACTCACAGAGAGGTTTGAGTTTCTTAGATGGTTAGGCAGTGGAAGGAGGTGATAATCACACCAAGCAGCGCTGCCCCCGTTGACGGATACAGTGCTGCGGTGCTGGTGGTGGCGTTGTTGGCCTTCTTTCTGATCATAAGCTTTATTATCTCCATGTGCGCAGATGGTGCTTCAAAAGAGAGAGCAAGTGCTGCTGGTCATGGCGGTGGGTGCGCCGCAGCTGGATGTGGCGGCGGCGGCGGATGTGGTGGAGGCTGTGGTGGATGAGTCCAACATAAAAGAACATAGACTGTAAAATTGTTATTCAGTGTACAGAGAAATCGAAAGCATTAATACAGTTCATCCATGTTATCAAACCACTTCTTTGCACAGTATGTATAATCACTATTTGTGATTTTATACTAGTTTAACAAATCAACATGCACTTAGTCCCATCAGTGGCTTTATACAAAACCAGAATATAGACAAGATAGATTAATCACTTAATCTCCTCTCTTTTCTTTTGTATCAATATAGTAGTTCTCAACATACAACAACATAGCCTCAGTCCCAAATTAACTGGAGTCGGCTACATGGATCAAACTTTTCCATTGTACTCGATTAAGTGCAATTAATGGTGAGCTTTTCAAACCATTCAAATCCCTCATAATTAATGCATCCCATGTTAACTTTGGTCTGCCTCTACCTCGTCAAATTTCTACAGTTTCTATTGAGTCAAGTTTTCTAATTGGGGCATTTGTAGGCCGTCTTTGCAGGTGACCAAACCACCGCAACCGCCCTTCCCTAATCTTTGTATCAATTGGTGCTACTCCTACTTGTCTTTGAATTTCTATATTTCTTATTCTATCTTTAAGAGTTTTACCACACATCCACATAATCATCCTCATTTCTGCTACGTTCATTTTATGTAATTGTTGTTCTTTACCGCCCAACATTCACTTCCAGTAGTTCTCAACATAAAGAAGGAAAAAAAAAAGAAAAAAAGATACAATAATTTGTCAAATCTACTAATCCAAATCTTAGGGGGTGTATTCAATTGAGATTTTAATAGACTTTTAGTTACTTTTATAAGTGGACGACTTTTAGAGACTTGTAGATTTTTGTAGACTTTTAAAAACTTTGGTAGACTTTGATAGACTTTATTTTAATGACTTTTATTAACTTTGATGAACTTTTTAAGGACTTTGATAGACTTTGATAAACTTTTAATTTTGATGACTTTTGATAAACATCCATAAACATTGACTTTCGGGGGTGTATTCAATTGAGATTTTAATAGACTTTCTGTTACTTTTATAAGTGAATGACTTTTATGAAGTTTTAAGATTTTGGTAGACTTTTTAAATACTTTGATAAACTTTTATGTAGATTTCATTATGATGACTTTTATCAACATTTAAGATTTTTAGTGACTTTTGTGAACTTCTTAAACATGATTTTGATGATACTAATAGATTATTGTGATTTTTAAAATGAAACAAATATTTTGCACTTTATTATAAAAAATAAATAATTATATTTTTTTCTTAAGAACTATTACTAATTTTTTTAAAAGTATTTTTGTATTTTAGTAAAAAAAAAAATATATAGACAATGAATTACTCTCAAGGTAGTAGCATAACAAATAAGTAAATAAATATCAACATAATAAATAGGTAAATAAATAATCCTTTAGTGGTAGAAAAGAATCAAGTAAGATCATTGGAAATATTTTTTCTTTTTATAGAAAAGATCATTATAAATATTAGTGTAAAAATTTTGCACTTTATTTTTTTGTTTGACTTAAGCAAAAAAGTATATTTTTTCCTTAATAATGATAGTTTAAATTCTAAAAAATGCACTTCTTGCATTTTAAAAAAATTATACAATTATTTTCTTCAAAAATAATAATACTACACTTTTTGAGATTATAATAATACACTAAATAAACGAAACTTCTTTATCAAAAAAAAAACTATCAAAAATGTATAGTGATGCAAGAATGAGATTTTGTTAATAATGACATCAATCCATTTTCATCAACATAAGATATTATAGTATAATGAGTGAGCAATGAAATCTAAGAGTTGTAGAGTGATTGTAGAAGTTGATAAAAAACAATTGATAAGAAAATACCTCTTGTGAACAATGAAGTCCTTATTGAAAAATGTAACAAACAAAAATTAGAAGTCTCTAAAAGTTTAAGGGTTGAAGTGAGGAGAAGTTGAAGACTTCTTTATGTGTATTTTTATACAAAAAGTCTACAAAAGTCAAGATTTGTAACCAATCTACAAAAGTCACCAAAAAAATTAAATACACATTACTTTTATGAACTCTCTAAAAGTTTAAATTGAATACCCCAAAACTTTTAGAGACTTTTAAAAAGTCTATAAAAGTTCACATTGAATACACCTTACTTTTAGAGACTCTCTAAAAGTTTTAATTGAATACCCCTATACTTTTTTAGTCAATAAAAGTAACTAAAAATTTATTAAAATCTCAATTGAATACACCCCTGTTAGTTTCAATCCAAGAAAATTAACTGCAAACCTTATAATTTCCAAGGAAGTGTAACCAAGCAAGCTATATGCGAAACTCAAGACTAATCCAATGATGTACTGAAGTAACACCTTTGATAATCTCATTTACAAATTATACGTATGAATAAGATGACTTGAATGAACTTGAAAATTCTTGAACTTCATCGTAACCAACAAATAGCTTATTCGACATATACCAATATTGATATCTGAAACTAGCAACAGCATACATCAGAATAAACAAAACTGAAAAGCAAAATTACAAAGAACGTGTACAAAACAAGACAAAAATATTAGTCAAGTATTGAGACCATTCATTGGAAACAACACAAAAATATTAGTCAAGTATTGGAAAAGAAGTGACAAGCATCATATTAGTTCTACATCGGTTGAAGGATCGATATGAATGATTTATTTATGTGAAGTTCCAGTAACAGCAGAAGGTAGTTACAAGAGATTGAATTATTTCAACATTCTTTAGAATTACAGATTCGGAGTTACCGTTCCCATCCTTTGTCGTATTTCAGTTGAAGAAATATCCATGCGAAATATCTCCTGCGGTATTGAGATAAACATATCTTTTAGTTCTTCTGGGATTTCAAAATCTTCAAGAACCTGCGCAAAAAAGGTCCAACGCATACATGAGTTTCTGTTGTCAAGGAGAAAAGAGAACTTTAAAAACCTTGGGCAAGCTTTGAAATGTAGGATCACCTTGAAAACGCCATCTACATTTCGCCCCCCTACAAGGAAAGTGCATCCTGTGTTCTTACATCCTAGTAGAACCTCCAGCATTCTATTATAATCTCCATTATAGTATTTTGGCTACAAAAAATAAGTGAAAATTGATAGTAAGAAACTGCCCGAATGATAACATTTTATGTCACTGCCTTCGCGATAACAAAGGACTTGAAGACCACCTTTCTTAAGGACAAATGTTTGACACATGATAGAAGCAAATGTACATCTCCTTATACAAGAAGACAAAAGATTCTTACATTGATAAGCCGTCCTGCTGTATCTGCCCCAATTACAAAAGCACTTCCAGGAAAAAGCTCTGCTTTCTTATAGAAATATGGCTGACTGGAGATTATTACCATCTTTCCTACCATCACAAAATCATAAACAGAAGGCAAACCCGAACATATAGACATCAAGATAGTAGCAAATGAATAATTACTCAAGTCCACTTGTTTCACTAGCTAACTTAACCAACAAGCACAAAAATATGGACAGCAGGGAAGCCAAATTCCATAGATACTGCAATAAAAGAGAAAACTAAAAAATGTAGCAGATGCAGATCAGTGACAGCGTACGAATAACATGATCTGTAATTGCAGAATTTGCTTTGAGCTTAGGCATTGAAGGCCAATGCTCATAAACTACAGAAACAATATGGCCGATGAGTGATTAACGTGGTCGTTAACAGGTAGCTATTGCTAGGTGCATCGAGCTTGGGTCCATAGGTGTCAAATTCTATGGAATAAGAGACCTTGTCTCTCTTTATTAGAACCAACAAATTGGCTAAAATCATGTTTGTTAACTTAACGAGAGGAGTAACATGATTCATCAAAGCTCACAATACTGAACAGCCATTTGGAAGGTTTATGTTTGCCGTATTATAAGGCTCGTGTTAACATTAGACATATTACTATATTAGACAAGCAAACAAAGCCAACTTTTGGCAAAAACATAATAGCTTACAGGCATAAAGGCTAATGCATCCAATGTTTTAAAATTATAAATTTGTTCATTAAAACATTTAATAATGTCGAATTAAAGATGAAATAGAAAAAAAAAAAGTCAAATTAAAGATAAAGAAAAAAAGAGAAAAAAAAGCCAATTGTATCAAGCTTACCAACTTTTTCAAATTGTTTGACCCGTTCTTTGATTTGATCTACCGTCAATGGAGGTTTATCTGGATTACTAGCTGAAATCTCAAAGCATGGTATACCGTCGCCACATATGCTACAATAAGAAAATATCATATAAGACTGTGCCATAACCAGTAAGACATACTTCAAGAAGACTGCACTTAATATAGAAGCACACCCATTATTAAGTTCAATAAAGCATAGTTAACCTCAGTGTAAAAGTTGAAATCACATCTCACCTAAGACTTAATTCAAATAAAAAAATCTCACCTAAGAAACCTGTTTCAGAAGAGATTTCTTGGCAGGAAAAATTTATCAAACGATAAAGTCAATGTAAAATGTACTATTCATAGCAACTTCGATGAGTTTATTAAAACACAATGGGCATAGATTGATCCTGAAAATAAACATACTTAGAAATCGTATATTTCTAAAGCATTATATTTATACCTCATGGCGACTTCCATGAGTTTGAGGTGGCCATCATGCAATGGATTAAATGAACCAGGCAGAATTATTTTTCTTTCTGAATGTGAGGATTGGCAGTCTGCATTTTCACATGCTTTACAGTAAAGAAGAGATCCAAAAATAAATAAAAAATGATGCCACACAATTTATATACATACGAAGTGACGTGGAGTTTATACCACTTGAAAATGGATAAATCTTCATGCATATTTCTCCATTTATTAGTTGTCGCAGTTCATCATCCTCAGTGAACTGCTTTTCAGTGTCTTTGCAAAGTTCAGAGTCATTCAATTCTGATGAAAATGAGACTGAAACTCTACATGAATCTGCAATTGCCTGATAATATAAGCAAAAGATATGATAAATAGTTCTTTCTTTTCCGGTAAGAATTGTATCATTATTTGAAACTCACCTTCAATAAAAAATGACTAGAGATCTTATCTTCATGTTCCCGACTTCGCAAACCCTAACAGTTATAGCTAAATATGTCATTAAAATTGATAAACAAAATATTTAGATGAAAGGAAGACAAAAGAGATAAAAAAAAATACCTTCGACAAGATAACTTGAGATACCGACATTTGATCGGATGTCCTAGTCGATACAAAAAACCTACACAAGACCAAATACGGATTAACTAAATACGTCAAAGAGAAAGGACTAAACAACTAACAAGTAGAAAAGGAAACTTTAGAACTTTAGAAAGCAAGTTTATATAGCTGCATTACCATAAATTCAAAAATATCATAATGAGGGACAACCGAATGTGAGAAACGAGTTCCTTTTTTGCACAAATTGTGGTGGTTTTATTAGAAGGAAAGCAGTCAAGTCTAAATTCAAACAAGAGAGAACTCCATGAAGGTGCTCATGATTCCTCCAAGCTCAAATGAAATCAAAAAACAAAGAGCAAACCCTAAGCCTTTCAGTTGATCGAGTTTCTAATTAAATTAAGAATATTCTATTTCTTTTCCAGCATGGGTTTTCAGCAGATGAGTACCATTTTACAAACAGAATAAAAGATCAGGCCATTAAAGTGGACGTATAGCATTCACATCAGTAAACTGTAAGGCACATGACAGTTGCTTTTTAACTAATGCCATCGGGCCTTTCGCCAAAGATAGTAAATCAAAAAGACGAGTAGTCAGGATGCTCATCAGAGACGTACGTAAACCATGCAAATCCCTCTTCTATGCTTAAGGCATAATAAGGTGCATGGCTTACTGCTCCTCATGCTCGGCTCTTTGGCCTTAGTCCTATTGCCCTTTGGAAAGGTCTGCCCACTTAGGTTATGATCATATCTCAGTTACTAAAACAATGAAACATACTATTAGCCTAACAGCTACATTTATTCAAAAACAAATACATAAACAGGATAAAAGTATTAGAAATGTTATGTCGATTTTG
Source organism: Stephania cephalantha (assembly GCA_039657325.1). Classification (NCBI taxonomy): domain Eukaryota; kingdom Viridiplantae; phylum Streptophyta; class Magnoliopsida; order Ranunculales; family Menispermaceae; genus Stephania; species Stephania cephalantha. The sequence goes on along the minus strand of CM077573.1, from coordinate 5,158,524 downwards.
AGTAATAGAAGAAATGAAGCTGTCACACACTCACGTGCACGCACATATTATGTATATGGGCCTCGCTCCACTCAATAGCGTCCCTCACCGCGCTCAGGCATGCACCCTCTGGCCTTATAGGCTACTCTTGGCTTAAGTGCACTTGCATCTTAAATAATTATATGAGTAGCACATCTAAGTTTCTAGTTAATTCTCTCATTATATGGTTTATCTTATATCTTGTGGATCTCTCTATCTAGTCAACCCAACTAATTTGAGGTTGAGGCTCTGTTGTTGTTGTTGTTGTTGTTGTTGTTGGATCTCTCCATCATTCTTATTCCTTAGTTCAAAACCTTCTATCAGTACCCATTTAATGTCTGAACTTTATAATTGTATGTAAATTGTGTGCTTTTACTTCAAATACAGTTTTCCAAACAGAAATAGGCCTCTTTCATGTCATATTTTTGGCACTCTTTCACGAGATTGACTCCAAGAAAAATTCTCCATAGAAATGCTCGTCAAGGAACTTCAGCACTTGATTTTCCATTTTAGACATCGAACCAATAGATAACTTTTGAGTGGGAAATATAACTAAAGGACCACCAGAAGCATTTTAGAAACTAATATCTAATGCCAAGGTAGAAGAAAAGATGATACTTGTGATCTCCACGTTTTGGGCGTATGCTAGCCAAAGCCCCTGTGAAACCCACGCCTACAACTGGGACACCTGCGACAAACAACAAATGAAGTGAAAAACAGAACATTGAATCACATCTATTAATTGTCAAATTGACATTGTTTAGAATCGGCATTAGGCAAGAACATATCTAGAAATCCATGGGCCTAAAGAGTGTGGACATATAAATAGAGTTGGAGTCCATCTTGCATAAAACCAATTGGCTTGTGGTAGGATCCAATTTACTCCACTCATAGATACGGACACTAGATCTTTTAGACAAAATAGAAATATAAAAGGAAAACAAATACAAATGGGAGAAAAAATTCGTTTAGGAACATGGAACATAGGAACACTTACGGGGAAGTCAATAGAACTAGTAGATACCATGATTAGAAGGAGAGTCAATATTGTTTGCCTCCAAGAGACAAAATGGGTAGGAGAAAAGAGTAGAGAAATAGGAAGCACAGGGTTTAAATTGTGGTACACTGGTATAGATAGAAAATGCAATGGAGTAGGAATTGTGGTGGATAATGATTATAAGGATAAGGTCGTAGAGGTTAAAAGAATGGGGGATAAATTGATTCTAGTAAAATTAATTATTGGAGACGAAAAAATTAACATAATTAGCGCCTATGCACCACAAGTAGGATTAAACGAGAGCATCAAATGCAAGTTTTGAGACGATATGGATGGATTTATGCAAAGTATACCATTAGATGAAAACGTTTTTATTGGAGGAGATTTAAATGGGCATGTCGGGGCAAGTGACGATGGGTTTGAGAGAGTTCATGGAGGTTTTGGTTACGGTAATAGAAATGAAGAAGGAGAATCAATCTTAAAATTTGCTTCAGCATACGATCTTGTCTTAGCAAATACTAGTTTTAGGAAGAGGGCGTCGCATATAATTACTTTTAGTAGTGGTCACAACAAGAGTCAAATAGATTTTCTTTTAACAAGAAAAATAGATAAAAAAATATGTAGAGACTGCAAAGTAATACCTGGTGAAGCACTTACTACCCAACATAAGTTAGTAGTACTTGATATTAAGCTAACACGACGACATAATATGAATAAAAGAGTTAACGACCCTAGAATAAAGTGGTGGAACCTAAAACATAGTAAACAAGTAGAGTTTAAAGAAAAACTACTAAAGGAAAATGTTTGGAATCTTGACTTAGATGCTAATACAATGTGGCTAGAAATGAGTAATTGCATAAGGAGAGTGAGATCAAACGTATTAGCTATATCTAATGGCTTGAGACCTCCAAAGAAGGAAACATGGTGATGGAACGAGGATGTCCAACGAGCAATTAAGACTAAAAGAGAGATGTATAGGAAAATACCTAAGTGTCAAGATGAATATGTGTACAATCAATATAGAGAAGCTAGAAAACAAGCTAAAAAAGTAGTTAGTCAAGCTAAAAAAAATTTCATGGAAGATCTATATACAAGGTTAGGTAATAGAGATGGCGAAAAATATATATATAGGCTAGCCAAATTAAGAGGAAAAAAAGAAACAAGACCTAAGTCATGTAAGATGTATTAAGGACGAAAATCAAAATGTTTTAACACGCGAGGATGATATTAAGGAGAGATGGAGAAGTTACTTCGATAGTTTATTTAATGATGGCCAATTTGATACTAGAATAGATGAAAACTCACACCAAAAAAGAAATGTAAACTATACACGCAATATTAGAATTGTAGAAGTTAAATAGGCATTGGAAAGAATGAAAATAGGGAAAACATGTGGCCCAGATGAAATACTCATAGTGGTTTGGAAATGCTTAGGAGAAATTGGATTGACTTGGTTAACAAAACTTTTCAATAAAATTTTAAAATCAAAACGAATGACAATGGATTGGAGAAGAAACACGCTTGTGCCAATCTTCAAAAACAAAGGAGACGTTCAAAGTTGCTCAAACTACCGGGGAATTAAACTTATGAGTCACACTATGAAACTTTGAGAGAGGATAATTAACAATAGGCTAAGGAGAGAAACAACAATATCAGAGAACCAATTTGGTTTCATGCCTGGGAGGTCAACTATGGAGGCGATTTTCCTTGTAAGACGATTGTTAGAAAAATATAGAGAAAAGAAAAAAGATCTTCATATGGTATTCGTAGATTTAGAAAAATCATATGATATGGTCCCTAGAGATGTTCTTTGGTGGGTTCTAGAAAGAAAAAGAGTGCATGCTAGATACATAGACAATATTAAGGATATGTATGATGGAGTAGTAACGAGTATAAAGACATTTGGAGGAGCTACAAAAGAATTTCCCATTACGATAGGACTACATCAAGGATCGGCTTTAAGCCCATATCTATTTACTTTAGTTATGGATGAACTAACTAGACATATTCAAGAGGATATACCATGGTGTATGCTATTTGCAGATGATATTGTCTTAGTGGATGAAACTAAAGATGGAGTGAATAGGAAACTAGAACTTTGGAGGAATACTTTAGAATCTAAAGGCTTTAAGTTGAGTATGACAAAAATCGAATACATGCACTGTGAGTTTGGAAACACTAGACATCGAGATGACGGTGTGGTAAAATTAGGGGAAATAGAAGTTCCTAAGGTAAACCACTTTAGATACCTATGATCAATCATACAAAATGATGATAACATTGAGAATGATGTCACACATAGAATTCAAGCTGGATGGAAGAAATGGCGGAGTGCAACAAGGGTGATTTGTGATAGAAATGTTCCTACTAAGTTAAAAAGAAAATTTTATAGGACCGCAATTAGGCCAGCTATGCTATATGGAAGTGAATGTTGGGCGGTAAAGCAACAACAATTACATAAAGTGAACGTAGCAGAAATGAGGATGCTTAGGTGGATGTGTGGTAAAACTCGTAAAAATAGAATAAGAAATATAGAAATTCAAAGACAAGTATGAGTAGCATCAATTGATACAAAGATTAGGGAAGGGCGGTTGCGATGGTTTGGTCACCGCAAAGACGGCCTACAAATGCCCCAACTAAAAAACTTGACTCAATAGAAACTCGTAGAAATTCGACGAGGTAGGGGCAGACCAAAGTTAACATGGGATGCATTAATTAGGAGGGATTTGAATGGTTTGCAAAGCTCACCATCAATTGCATTTAATCGAGCACAATGAAAAAGTTTGATCCATGTAGCCAACCCTAGTTAATTTGGGACTGAGGCTATGTTGTTGTTGTTGTTGTTGTTGTTGTTGTATTTGTATATACCAGGGACAAACTCTTATTATATTTTCGATGCGGGATTATATACTCCAACAGCATAGCAATGTCGTAATGGCATCTAACACGTTTCCTAGGTTGTTGAAGGCATCTAGGTGCCTACGCCTCATTGTACAATATTCTATAGATTAATAACAAATACCAAATGAATGCCACATAAATCAAAGGAAGGTAGTAATTCATGTAAACAAATTGATCGAGCACCTGGGCGAGATAGCTTAAGGGCGCGATTGTATGCGGACAGCGCCAAGTCCTCAACAGTCTGGCGACTAGTGTACTGAGTAGGTATCTGCACAGAAAAAAAAAAAAAAAACATGAATGTGTCACCAAAATTGATTCTTATAAAATATGAAATTCATGATTAAGCACCTTGGAGAGCAATTGGGACATGGAGGTTGTTGAATAAGGAACCACTGCTTCAAGGACTGTGTTTGAAGCTCCAGGAACGGACATCAACCACCCAAGTGCCTGATTGTTGATTGAAACATATATTTGTGAGAGAGATGTTGAGATGGAAGTGTAGAAACAAAAAGGGATGACCTGACCTGAGATGCGCCACCAGAGAGGTACAGAACAGCCTGAGTTGGGGTCGCGTGGATGGCTTCGACTGCCGCTCGAATCCAACTATCTGTCATCTTCGACTCACGCTTCTTTGACTGATTGATTGATTGATAGATTTTAGTGTAAGAGAAAAATTAACCCTTCTAGCCTCTATCATCCAATGAAAAAATTACAACAGTACATCATATATTTTTTTCAAACAACTAAAATAGGATAGTTTTTTTTTTTTTTTTTTTTTCGTTTTACTTTTTGACAATGTGTTAATCATAAGAAAATAGTGCACCGAGTTACATAGCACAAATAATGTATTCTCTGAATGCCCTATTTGTGTAATTGTAAATTGCCACGTGTTTAACATGAATGACACATTTGTACAACACGATAATGGCCCAGTCCATGTGGAAATCCATGTGGACACACAAAAAATATAACATGAATAGCGCGTTCTCCAAATGCGCTATTCGTGTTATCTAAATGGATCAATCCACGTGGATTGATCCACCAGGCGATTAAAAGAATGGCGTATTCGGAGAATGCACCATTCTTGTATGTATGTTTGGGATCGGTCCACGTGGACTAATCCACCACGAATTTTTAAAAACCCCCAATAAGATCGTAAATAAGTTCCATTAAACAAGAACAACAAAAGTAAACCATACTTTAATCCGTGATTTCCTTTTATGATTGTTCGATCTTCAAGTGTGGATCCTCTATCGAAAATCCACACACGAACGGTTATTACAATTTTGAGTGCTAGCCCCAAGAGAGATAAAAAACGTTTTTTTTTTTCTTTCTCTCAAAAAATCCAGAGAACTCGAAAATACTAAAAATGAAAATCTTATATCGTTTTAGGGTTTCAACCTCTATTTATATGTGTAGATAAGCTCACTTAAAAGATATATTCGTAATACAACTATTGTATTTTTGCAATTTAAACAAATTACACATACGCCCCTATTAATAAGTTATCATATAAAAAATCATAAGAGTTTTTATGTCATGAATTTTATCATAACTTTGGACCAATCGAAATTGCGAAAAGACATTCTTTGTATGCGACCTAAAAGGTTCATGTGACGTTGGCAGTGAACTAAAATCATTTGGGTACACAAGTCATAAGCGATCTCTAGCAAGACATTATGACTACCCAAGTAGCATGAATATCAAAATCGATACAACCTAACGAATAACATATATCATATCATTTTGTCGTGCGATATCCTTTGATTAAACATAAAGCATAGAAAGTCACCCTTAATGTTCGATCGTACTAGTCTGGATCTTTACATAGACTAAAAACATCCAAGTGACATTGATCATATCAATTTACATGGACTTGGCCATTTAACAGTCTAACATATCTAGGAATCCACTGATATCTCTCTCTATACGAGAAGGATAAATTTTATCTTGATTACACATCTTCACATATTATTCACATAATAACCAATCACAATCTTTATAATCATTCGGTTAAAGACAACGTTTGATTGTGTCAAAACACTATGATCATAATGTTGAAGTATCTGATATTCTCAAGTCGAATGACTAAATGATATAACTATCATGAGTAACACCTATGACTTAATTCATGTTGTGTTCTCACAACGGGTTTCTCCAATACCTTGTTCCCTAATAAGTACTCATGATCTTAATTCATATCCCTATACGCGTGATCATCATATGACCGTCAATCAAGATTCACACTAGTCTTAATTCATTATAGTTCCCAGTATAATGACCGACTAGAGACATTTAAGATATTTCAACAAATACTTATGAATCTTATTATAAGGTAAACATGCAATCATTTATAATAAAACAAAAAACGAAAACCTCTATTTTATTAACTAAAACTAGAAGATAAATAATGTTTATAGATTGACCTAGGGCACATGCCCTAACATCTCCCATTTGCACTAGGGCCAATCATTCATGTATTTAATACTTAATGACCTAACATAACCATCATGTTTCGATTGTGGAAGATTCTTCGTCAAAGGATCTGCAACATTTTTTTCTGTAGGAACTCTGCAAATCTCCACGTCTCCCCTCTCAATGATTTCTCGAATGAGATGAAAACATATAAGTATATGTAATGACCCAAAACCCAAGACCCGCATAGGGGCAAATTAGTAATTAGGTGAACCCTAATACAAACAAGATTAAAACAAAAACCTTAGCCACCACTATGTTATTTACAAAACCCTAAATCAAAAAAGGGAGAAGGAGTAAGAAGGGGGAGATCTAGGAGGGTTAATAGAGGTCAAAACTAAAGAGATCTACAAAGAAGGTAATTTCATCTCCCATCTTTTTCTTTAAGTCTCTTTTGGGTTATTTTTGAAAAAAAAAAGTTGAATGATGAAGAAGGCAAGGGTTTGATCCCAAATCACCCTTCCCACGGCGGGCCAGAGCCGCGACTGGCCGGAGCGCTCTAGCGCCTACGGCCGATCGCAGTAATGACGTCCCAAATGCTTGCGTATAGGACATCTCGAGCAGCAATGGGGGGTGGGGAGCAGCTTTGCTCCTCCCCTCCCCTATGGTTGACTGAACCTGGACTTTCAAGTTCGGTCAATCCCAAAGGGTTTGACCCCCAAAGGGCCAGATTGGCCCCTGGATAACCAAAGAAAAAAAATAAATAAATAATCATAATATATATTAGAGATGCAAGTGGGGCGGGGAATCCCTACAGGGGACGGGGATTCCCCCTGTAACGGGGATAGTGATGAGAAATTTAAATATGAATGAAGGTGGGGATGAGGATAAAATCTAATACCCGCGCTAGTATGGCTACGGGGATGGGAAAAAATATATTCACAGGGATCCCTGTGAGTAATCCTTATTGGTAATATCCGTAGGGATCGTTGTGGGTATCCTTATTGGGGATCCTCATGGAGATTACCCATAGGGATCCCCGTGGAGATCCTCGTATATATCAAATACATCTATATACATTGTATATATCAATTTTATATAATATTACAAGACTTTCACCCAAAACACTAGTAATAAACAAACTCTAATGTGATTTATAATTTTAACTTGTTTGGTTAATTATATGTTTTGTTTTGAATTGTTTGCAACTATAATTATACGTTATACTTTATTTGGTTGGAATTTTCAACAATTGTGATCTTATGTATGTGTACCATACTTTTTATAATTTTTTTTAACATTAAGTGGGAAAAAATATTTTTCCGCGGTGATTCTTCGCAAATTCTCCGCAAGAATCCCCGCAGGGATCTTCAATTTGGAATGAAATGGGAAAAGATTTTCCCCATGGGGATTCTCCATCCCTGCATGGGGATGGGTATGGGGATGAGGGGATTAATTCTTAAGCGAGGATGGGGATGGAGATGGGGTCCCCATCCCCTACCCTCCCCATGTGCATCCCTATATATACATTATAAATTAATAATAATAATAAAATAACATAAAAATAATATTCTTTCAAATGGGCGCACACTCAAGCCCGAGGGAAACTTGGGCGGACCCCCACCCTCGACCTTCTCACGCGTGACGAGGGACCCGCGCGGACCACATTTGTGGGCCTCATCCCGAAGTAATTGGATAAATGATAAATTTTGGATCTCGAATCATCGAATAATGCCATTGTTGTTTAATTAATTGTATAGATTCGCAAGGAGATTCACATCGAGCCCCAAACGGGCAAGGTTGACCGAGAGAATTTAGTTCGGAGAGTCGAGGTAAATAGGGAGCTCCGCTCATTTATTAAATGTGGCATGCTACTAGTATATTAGAATCATGATTTAAACTAAAGAACTTGGGATGTGGTTATTACCTACCTTGTTTGACTTCATGTAAGGCCTCTTGGGAAGCCATAGTCATATGGTGGAACCAAGTCACCTTACATGTTTAAGGGCCTCTTGGGGAGTCGTAGTAACACGGTGGAACTTAGTCACCCATTTCTGCAAGGGCCTCTAAGGGAGTCGTGAATGCACGATGGAACCAAGTCACCCAGGCTTCTTGAAGAGCCGTAGACACACGGTGGAATCAAGTCACCCACGCATATTTGTTATACTTTGATAATTGGTCAATAAGGGGAGGTAATGACAAATGAGACGATAGACTTGCATGTATATATATTACTTTCTATGTATCTCTCTCATAACCCTTTTGCATGCAAAAACTTGATCTTCTTATGATTTACAACTCTTGAAATTCCCTATCACTAGTTTAAGTTGCTTTATGGAATATGAAATGCTTATTTTTATGGAAATTGATGTCATGCAACAGATCTCAATGTTATCATGATTTCAACGCAGGCTAGCTTATTTTGCTTTATAGGTAATACTTGCATGTTTAATATTTGAGCGTAGTTATTCTCTTATTGGGCTCCATTGGTTCTTTAACTCACCCTACTTACACTACATGTCCATCTATGAGTGCAAAAGATCGTGGCAAGGGGAAGGCCATCGCTTGAAGTCTCCTTGCAGCGTGAGCCTTGCATGATATATCTATTATTTGTTTTAAAAACTATTAATAAGGGTTACAATCTAGGCAAGTCTGTTATGTAGTTAAATCTTTCTTTAGTTAGTTGATACATTTATAAGCATTTGAATGTTTTGGAGATTTCATATTGTTTTGATTTGGTTAGATCAATTTGAGATACCCGATAGATTGGTTTATGATGACATATAATATTTAAATTCAAATTTCGCATTCTTTTGCCATATTGTCTAGATGTTATTATGCAGGTTGTTTAGGTGTGCCAAACCGTTATTTGGGCCCGGTTCAAGTATTGGGCCTAAGTCTGGTCTGGGCTGGGCTGGGCGACCCGACCCTAGCGTTTCAGTATATGTTTGTATCGAAGGTGTGATCTTGGCTCATTAGCCTGTGCTATCGCCCCGTTGTTGTCACAATACAAGCAAAAGGGGTTAGCTATACACATAACTACACCAAGTTCAAAGATGAACTTTTTTATCCAAACTGTTTCTTTAGCTGCATCAGACACTGCAATATACTCATATTCTGTTTAGATTCTGTCGTAGGTTCTTGCTTTGAACTTTTCCAGCTTACTGCGCCTCCATTTAAAGTAAACACATATCCAGACTGCAATCTGAAGTCATCTATATCAGTTTGAAAACTTGCATCTATGTAACCATTTACAACAAGCTCATCTTCCAAACTTCCATAAACCAAAAACACTTATTTAGTCATTCTCAAGTACTTAAGAATGTTCTTTCCTTCAATCCAGTGACTATCACAGGGATCAGATTGATATCTGTCAGTTGCGCTCAAAGCATATGATATATCAGGTCGAGTGCATAACATATCACATATGATAGATCCAATAGCTGATGCATATGGAATCGTATTTATGCGCTCTCATTTATCATTAGTCTTCGGACATCGAGTCTTGCTGAGACTTATACCATGAGACATTGGCAACGACCCTCTTTTAGACTCTTGCATACTAAATCTATTCAGTACCTTGTCAATATAAACTCTCTGACTTAGATCGATCAACCTTTTTGATATATCCCTATAAATCTTAATCCTAAGAATACAGGCTGCATCTCCTAAGTCCTTCATTGAGAAAAACTTCCCTACCAAGACTTGACACTCTGCAAGGTTGAGATGTCATTTCCAATGAGTAATATATCATTAACATATAGTACCAGGAAAATAACCACACTTCCACTGACCTTCTTATATACACGAGGCTCATCTTTGTTTTTAATGAAACCAAATTCTTTAATTGCTTCAGTAAAATAGAGATTCCAAAATCGAGAAGCTTGCTTTAATCCATAAATAGATTTTTGAAGCTTGCACACCTTCCTAGAATTCTCAGGATGAACAAACCCTTCATTAGGCCTGATAATTTAGTGTCCGGACCCGTCGGTTTGGTTTTGTCCAGCCCGAAATGAAAAGGGTTTGGATAATGTTTTAATAAATCTGGGTCGGGTCTGGACAAAGACACTTTGTTCGAATTTAAAATCGGGTCGGGTCTGGACAAGGCCTTGTAAATTCAGACCCTGCCCGAACTCGATTCGAATTTTAAATAAAGTTAAAAATATTTTTGATAAAAGAGTATATTAAACACTTGCTACTTATTAAATAGAATAGCAAACATTAATCTACTCTAATACATATAAAATGTAATGTCTTAAAGATATCTTATGATTGTAGAATGAATTAAATTTTATTTTTTATATTTGAATAATTGTTTATAGACATTAAATGTTTAATTATATGAATTTGAGTGTACTTTTTCAAATTACATCACATGAGATTATAATGTGTGGGTATTTTAGTATTTGAAGAAGCTTTTAATATAAGAAGTTAGTTTTCAAGATTGCAACAAATTTGGACAATCGGACAACCCGTATTTTTAGCAAAACAAGTCTGGACATGCTAGTCTTGTCCGAATTTAAAACCTGGACCGAGTCCGGACGATGAGTTTACTTCTTTATGGCAGGGGTTGTCCGAATCGAATTTTTGCCACCCCTACCCTTCATGTTGTATCATATACATGTCCTCAAGTAACTTTCCATTTAGAAAAGTTGTTTTGACGTCCATTTGTCATATCTCATAGTCATAATATATGACTATGACAATTAAAATTTTAATGGATTTAAGCATGGCTACAACAAAAAGTTTCATCATAGTCAACACCTTGAGTTTGCCTGAAACCTTTTGCTACTAGCCATGCTTTATAAGTATGCACATTGCATCTATGTCAATTTTCTTCTTGAAAACTCTTTTACATCCAATGGTCTTACGACCTTCAGGTAAATCAATCAGGTTCCAAACTTGGTTATCATACATAAATTGCATATCAGAATTCATGGCACTAAGCCATTTATCTGCCTCAGGGCTAGACGCAGCCTAATGATAAGTAGTAGACTCATTTTGATCCATAAGCAACAACTTACTCCTATCAGTAATAAGAAACCCAAATCTCTCAAGTGATGGCTTACCCTATCAGACCTACGCGGCCTTGTAATACCTGTAAAGGTTCAACTAGTTCAATACTTTGTTGATCTCCCACTGGTTGTTGAGTGTTTATTTGTGGTTCTTGAACTTCTTCAAGACTTATTTTATTTTCATTGTTGTCTTTTGAAAAGACACAATTGTGAGCAACAAACACTTTGTTCGATGGGATTATAAAAGTAGTATCCAATACTTTCTTTAGGATAACTAACAAATACACACTTGATAGATTTGGCTAATAATTTTTTTGAGATTTGTCGTCGTAAGAAAATCTCACAGCCCCAAATCTTAAAGAAAGACAAACTTGGTCTTTTCCCAAACCACGTCTCATATGGTGTTTTATCAACTGCTTTAGAAGGAACACAATTCAATGTGAATGCAATAGTTTCTAAGGCATAACCCCAAAAGAAAATAGAAAAATTAGCACGACTTATCATAAATTGAACCATATCCAATAAAGTCCGATTTCTCGTACCAGAAACACCATTCCATTGTGGAGTTGCTGGAGGAGTTAACTGTAAGACAATCCCACAGTTTCTAAGACTATCATCAGACTTTTGGCTTAAATATTCACCACCTCGATTTGATCGAAGTGCTCTAATAGTTTTACTAAGTTGATTTTGCACTTTATTCTGAAATGTTCGAAACATCTCAAAAGATTTACCTTTATGTTTCATGAGATACACATAACCATATCTGCTAAAATTATCAATGAAAGTAATGAAGTAAAGAGACTCTTTGTCATCTTGCCTAGTACACAAGATACACATGTTTCATATGATTCAAAATCAAATGAATCTAAAAGTCCATCTTTATAGATTTTAGAAATGCGTTTCTCATTTATGTGGCCAAAACAACAATGTCAAAGTTAGGTTTAATTCAAGTCATTTGACTTGAATCTCTTTGTATTTACATTAAGAATAAGAGTATATGTGGACCTTTTCATGTTGAGAATATAAAGACCATAACACAAATCAACATTCGCATAGAAAACGTCTTTACGGGAAATGGAACATTTATTATTCGCAATAATGAAATTAAAATCATCCAAATATAAACATGAAACTGAAATGATGTTTTTGCTCAAGGCATGACATAATAACAATTATTTAAAACTAAAAATAAGTACACTAGGTAAAATTAACTCATAATATCCTACGACCAATGGTATCTTTCCCCCAAGTGGTTACTACTATTATTGCCTATGACACTTGGTTAGTAATTTCAACATCCATTTAAAAAATGAACCCTTGAAATACCTCTTTTCTCGAGCTGTTGTTCAACATCAAGAACAAAAATTTAATGCGTGCATGAAGCGTTTTGCATACTTATCATCACAAACTCCTTAATGTGTGCAATCCGTTAATGTTATTTCCAAAGAACTATGGACTTAAACACTTGATAGAGGCATGCGGTACGGATGGATGACTTCTAATGGTGTTGGTATGTAGGCAATGCTAGTTCCGTTCATTTTTCAACGATTTATTGATCACTGACCTAATATTATTGACACGATATTATTTTTCAATTGTAGAGTGTTTTAACGGTGCATTGAAAGGGGCACGATTCTTGTCAATAACAACAATGGATCAATTGATTTACTACATATTGGTGACATATCATGATCGATGTAGGCCAGGTAAATCAATGTAGCAATCTCTAATGGCCTCTCTTACACAAAATATGTCATGAATAAACTCATACATTATGAACAATCTACAAGGAGGCATTAAGTCAATTTGATAATCGAGACACATGTGAGTTTGAGGTGCTGACTGGACGCCACAGAGATTGCATGCATAAAGGCAACAATACCCAAATTGTCATCCTGAAGGACCGGGTGTGCAGTTGCAATAAATGGCTATCGTTTGGTTTCTCTTGCTCACACGTGTTAGCTATATGTGCCCTTATTCGAGTGAACTCTTCGCAATTCATTGAGCCATACTACATGATGGATGTGTATGCACAATGTTACTCCGCTAATTTCAAAGCCATCCCAGATGAGAATTATGGGCTGACTTTTGCGGTGAAGATCCTACCGGATCCAAGGTGCAGACGTGGCTAAGGGAGACCCAAGGAAAGAGAAGGCAAAACGAGATGGATCTTCCTGATGTTTTGAGGGCCTTGCGATGTGACATATGTCATCAAGAATGATATAGATAAACAAGATGTCCAAATAGAGATCGTGCTCGAGTCCCTACTAGGAAGAATTAATGCGGTATTCGTTGTGCAGAATGTCATAAAAATATTGTCCAACTAAAGCTCAACCTCCCAATCCAAACTAATAGTCGATTTTGTATTTTATTTGTTATTGGCGTCAGTTAGTAATTTGATTACATTGATATTTTTTACGTATTTTGAAATGTTTTATCATGAAAAATTTAGGTATTCGTTAATGTTTTGACCTATATTAATGATTTTTGTGACTTTCCGAACAACCACACTAATTTTCTTAAATCACCAAATTGTAGCTTGTACACCAATGGATCCAGGTCCATCTGATCTTTCACTCTTACGTCTCCAATCTACGGACAGATCCTCGCACGCCTAGAGGGGTGAGGTAAACATTTTAAGGTATATACGTCCAACGTTCACGCACAAACTTATAATACATATATATATTGACTAATTTGTTCTCAATTATAAGGTGAACGAAACAATGCGCGTGCGGCGAAGAAGAGGTGTCGTTGACCAAAATGTGGAGTACCATTCTCGAATAGTCTCATACATACATTCCAGTGGCTTCTACATGATTTCACGCGTTGGGTTTTTCAGCCTTGATTGGGCTTTGATTAACGCCATCGTTGAGAGATGGCGCTCATAGACACATACATTCCACATGCGATGTGGCGAGTGTACGATTACACTCCAGGACGTTGAGGTACAACTTGGCTTACCTATTGAAGGTATGCATATGACAGGAACCACCGATACTGACTATGTTGAGGTGTGTGAGAGGCTACTTGGTAGAAGTCCTGGTGGAGAGGAGATTGTTGGGAATCGACTTAAATTTGAATGGCTACAACGTAATGTACCATCTATAAAGGACAACAACGATGATGAAATGGTGTAGCATTATGCTCGGTCATACATACTACAACTTATCGATGGTTGTGTATTCACCGACGAGTCGAACCGATTTGTATATTTGATGTTTTTTCCATTGCTTGAGGACCTTCAAACAACTGGACAAGTAGAGTTGGGGAAGTGCGTGTTTGACTTATTTGTACAGGGAGTTGTGTCACGAATCTCACTTGAGTGCGCAGGAAGTCGCAGGCGCATCAATTCTTATACAGATGTGCGCATGGCATAGGTTTCCATTTATAGCACCAAGGCACTTGGGTATTTCTATAGTTCAACCTCGAACAGTGGGGATGGAGAAAACATGCCTAATGATGTTCCATTGGGACATAGGTAATATTTTTTTCTTCGTAATTTCTATATTACCACGTTCTTTTTATTTTTGACTAATTTATTATTTTGTATACAGATGGTTCGATGCATTTTTAATTACTCGGACTTCGATACATGTCTTACCAGCTTACCGTGATGCATTCGACATGCAGAAAGAAGATGTCGTGGTGTGGCAACCTTATGCTGATGTCTTGGGTCTCTTCCCCAATACTGTATTGAAGGTTATGAGAGTTATCTATCAACATATTCAGCTGAAACCAATCATGACGCCTTTGAATCTCCATTGCTTGAGAGAAAGCAACAAAAATTTAAAAAACAATTAAATTTAGATCCTACTAAATATACTTTTGCGAGTCTGATGAAGTTGTGCATCAAAAACCTCATCAACCCACAATTCAATCTCTTCAAACTGAGATTAATCAACTCAAATCATAAATTAATACATTAACAAATCGAGTTTCTACTCTTGAAACTTCCGATAATGTATTTTTTCTGAATTTGATCCTAATAATGTTTTCATTGAGACAGTAACTCGTGTTACTCATCAACGATGGTTTGTTCAAATCACATTTACAATAAAAGATTTTCGTTGTAAATGTAATGCACTTATTGACTCAGGTGCTGATTTAAATTGTATACGTGAAGGACTTGTCCCTTTACGATACTGTGAGTCTACTGATAATAAAATCTCAGTTGCCAATGGTAAACAAACAACAATAAAAAATAAAATTTCCATGGCACATATTTGTCATCAATCTATATGTATTCCGACTTCTTTTATAATTATAAAAGGTCTGAATCATGATATGTTGCTAGGAACTCCATTTCTTCAACATATTCAACCTTTCAATGTTTCATCTCAAGGTATTTCTACCAAACTAATGAATAAAGAAATTTTCTTTTCTTTTATTCAACCACCTGTTGATCACTATTTAAATCAAATTATCAATCAAATTGATTTCAAACAAAAACATATATCTTTTTTAAGAAATGAAATTCATCTTCTTAAAACTGATCAAATATTACAATCTTCTTCATTTAAATCTAAATTAGAAACGTTTAAGTCTCATCTTCACGAACAATGTTGTTCTGACATTCCTTCTGCATTTTGGGAAAGAAAACGTCATCTCGTCTCTCTTCCTTATATTCCTGAATTTGATGAATCTAAAATTCCTACGAAAGCAAATCCTTCACAAATGAATTCTCGTTTACGAGATCTTTGTCAAAATGAAATAAAAGATTTGCTTAAGAAAAAACTAATTACTCCATCTCAATCTCCTTGGAGTTGCACAACATTCTATGTTGAAAATGCTCCTGAACTTGAACGAGGTGTTCCTCGACTTGTTATCAATTATAAACCGTTAAATATGGTTTTAAAAACAATTCGTTATCCTTTGCCAAATAAAAATGATCTGATTAAAGCCACTACTCAGGCTGTTATCTTTTCCAAATTTGATCTAAAATCTGGATTTTGGTAAATACAAGTTCATCCATCTGACAGATATAAAACGCATTTAATACTTCATTCTACCAATATCAATGGAATGTTATGCCTTTTGGTTTAAAGAATGCTCCATCTGAATTTCAAAAAATTATGAATGATATTTTCAATCCTTATCATGAATATATTTTAGTATATATTGATGATATATTGGTCTTCTCATCATTTGTTGATCAACATTACATACGTTCCAATCTCTGATCATTAAAAATGGCCTTGTGCTATCTCAAAAGAAAATGCATCTTTTTCAATTGAATGTTACCTTTTTAGGTTTCAAAATATCTAATCAAACTATTACTCCTGTTAACAGAGTAATAAGTTTTGCTGACAAATTTCCTGACAAGTTAATTGATAAAAATCAATTACAGCGATTTCTTGGTTGTCTTAACTATCTTTCAGATTTCTATCAAAATGCTGCTATTGATAGAAAACTGTTGCAAGCTTTGTTAAAATCTGATTCCAAATTCCTTTGGACTCCTGATCATACCAAAGCTATTCAATTAATTAAACAAAAGGTAAAGGCTTTACCTTGTCTTCATCTGGCACAGCCTCACTATTTCAAAATTATTCAATCTGATGCTTCTGATATTGGTTTTGGCGGAATCCTCCTTCAAAAACCCCTCGGGAAGGATGAGCAACTTGTTTGCTTTACTTCTAAACTTTGGAATAAAACACAATCTGATTATTCAACTTTGTCAAAAAGAAGTTTTGGCAATTGTGCTTTGTGTTCAGAAATTTCAATCTGATATATTAAATCAAAAGTTTTTAATTCGTGTTGATTGCAAGTCTGCAAAAGAAATTCTTTTCAAAGATGTAAAGAATTTGGTTTCAAAACAAATATTTGCTCGTTGGCAAGCAATTTTAAGTATATTTGACTTTGATATTGAATATATTAAAGGTTCTGACAATTCTTTACCTGATTTCTTATCTCGTGAATTTCTTACTTCTAAATCTATCAATTGTTTACAGATCATGAATAAAGACAAATCTCAAGCGAGGAATCGCTTCAAACCTTTATCTGAGCCTGAAACACATTCTGAATATCTTTTAACCCATCGCCATCTCCTTCTCATTCTTGAGAACCAATTTCTGAATAAACCACTTGAAACCCAAGTCAATTTATTCATGCCTCCAGGCCTCAACTATTTACCCTCTCGTCCTCATACCAATATGAACTTTTATGAGTCTATTCTTGTTCATACCAAATCTGTGCAATTTGATCATTTTACAAGAGAAAACTCGAATGAAATCTCTTACTCTAAATTTCGAATTCAAAAGGTTTTATCTTCAACAGAATGGTGTTCTTTAAATCAGTCAATTCAGCATAGTCCGTTTATATATCAACAAATGACTATTGCTCCTGACAAACCTGCTATATTTCTCAATTACAAAGACTATATGGATGCTTGGCGAAATATTTTATTTTACCAAGACCCTGCAACTAAGCATTCATGGTATTTAACATTTGTGAAGACTATCAAGCTTCCTCTACCTTAATGGCTTATGACCAAAGTGGTGGACAAAGTTTGGACCATCTACTCGATATTTTCCCAAAGAATCGTGTTGCAAGCATATGAAAAATCAAATTTATCCTTGTTACGAGTTCATGCATCGGTATTCAATCCCATGGATACTCAAATGGCAGTATGCCACCCATGAAGTAACAAAAAATAATCTCGGATCTTTTACCTATTTAGCTCAAGACATTTACTTGCAAATGGTGGGATAAATTCAACTGTGTGTCTTTATCACCAAACCAATTGCCCCTCCAAAACTCGGTGAATTCCCATCTCTTTTATCAAGTTTTAAAGATGTGGTTACAAAACCATCACCTCATGAATCACCACGCTTCATCTTCAATCAATCCAGATGTTACTCAGGCTATCTTTGATCAACTAAAACAAATGCATGATATCCATAAATCTTTGCATGATATGCAAAAATCTCTCAATGACAGACTTGATCAAGTTGAATCTAAATGTTCTTCATCTAATCGATCGGTATCGGATGATAACATTTATGCTCTTTCTGATACAGATTTATGACTAGCTATTCAGAAGTTGCTGAAACTATCTTGAATGAAGAATTTACCAATCTTATTGTGATACCTGGTATTCAACAGCCTTTGATTGATACCATCTATCCTCAATTATTTCCCAATGGCGTAGAAATTGTTTGGCACTCTCATTCGCCAAGATGTTCTTTGAATATTTTTCCCTGCAATGTGAAAAACCTATTATCCGAATTTATCTCCATTTTCCAACTATTCATAATTTTCCTGAATATGTTCATGAATCACTTTGGGAATTTCTTAATTCCTTCCCCATATGTTTTTATTGTATCTGGCATCATCGATGGACTCATCAATTCATGGCCCATGCCATTTAAGTTGTTCAAGCCCATGCTTCCTGGACTTGTCCAGCCTTCTGGCCCAAGCCATCTATCTTTTCAAGTACAGACTTCCTAGCATTATTGCTACTAGCTTTAATTGCTAGCCTTTTTGTCAAATTTGCCAGCTTTTGTCAAAGCAATTAGTGCTACAGTGTAGCTTTTGCTTTTTCGAAAGGTCAAGTACTGTACATTAGCTTTTACTTTTTTGAAGAGTCAAGCACTATTCCTAAAGTGCTACAGTGTACATTAGCTTTTACTTTTTCGAAGAGTCAAGCTATGCATAAAGTGCTTTGTCTTTTGCTTTTGCTAAGAGTCATTTGACCTTTGCTTTTACATAATCTTCCATGTTTTGCTTTAATGCATTATTATTTTACTCGAAAATCGTTGGTTTTGATTTCAAGTGTTAATTATTGATTTTGGAGTCATCAGCGGTCTAAGTTGGAAGTAAGGAGTAGTGGTTTGATAGTATCGAACCTTTTGAAAACCATTTATTTGAGTCAAATGAATTAAGAAGAGTTTGTAACACAAATGCCTACATGAATAATTATAAATTTATTTTACTAGCATATGAAAGTAAGTTATGGTACTTGAAAATTATAATTAGTAGATTCATGAACCAAGGAATAATACTTTGATGTAGCAAGTAGTCCTTGGACAATTAAATGTAGTCTAAACGACTTTGTTGTACATATGATGAATATAGATGCGCAAGGACTCAACTAGGCTATTCGAATGATCGATTTGACTTGGCGATTTATGCGATTGTATTGTAAGTAAACCAGTAAGAAATTCAATATTAATTATTTTCCTTTCCTTGCATATTTTGATGGAAATGATACATATTGTTGGACTCTACTTCCCTACCGAATGACTTAGGGTCTAAGTGGGCGAGTTGAGTCGTTGTTTACTCGTGGGTTGAGCATTCGAGTTGCGCTCGTGGCTCCTAGACGAGACTGAATTCTCTGAGTGAGCATCCGCCAGGTGTCGTGGTTCCTCACGGGACTTCAAGGATTCCATTGCGGTTGAGCATTCGGTTGCGACTGTGGCTCCTTTTGGAATGTTTTCTTGGGCTGCGTCTCAAGTGAGCTGATAGTGCCGAACGGATTAGGTGCGGTTGAAGCGGACTTGGTCCCATCGTACCGGTATTTGACACTTACTCGTAGTCAAGTGGTTTTGAGCCAACGTGTAGAGTGTCAAGACCACTTAGGCGTCTATCCTTTGCTTCCGGTCACTTTGTCTCTATCGTTGACCATTGTAGTATGTCTATCATGTGCTTTATTGTTCTTTTCAGCTTCATTTCTTTCTTGCATGATTTATAGACTTATTTATTGTTAAATTTGAATTACTGTTGAACTTCTTCTAGATTTACTCACTAGGATTGTTTCCGCTTTTAGTGACAATTGTAGACATAATCTCCGAGCTCAAGAACATTGATGTACGACATACGTAGGTCATTTGATGTATTTATATTATAATTAATATGTTTTATAAATGGGTATTTGGGTTGAGAGATACTATACTTTGTATATTGTATTCATTATACGAGGTTTCCACATTCTAGCTTCCATACCTAGAACTCGTTGTGTGTCTTAATTTATTTGTTATCGCGTTTTCACCGCATTTAAATTTCGTTGCATATGATTATATATATATATATACTATGTTGTGTGGACTATCAGGAATTGAAGATCGGTTTGTGAGGCTGATTAGGCTTTTATTAACTCCGAACTGGTTTACTGGGGTTAATGGAGCCTAGTGCCGGGCGGTGCCTAATTTGTAAGGTTGGGGCCGTCACATATATCATCCGAGAAGACTTCTAGTGAGGTATAAACCACTTTCCAATCAATAACAACAATTCATAGAGAAATCATCACCTACTTAGGAATTTAACTTGAAACTCAAAACTTCACTTACCAAGATGATGATATCTGATCTAGTGGTGTTTGATCTCCTTGATTTAGTGGAGAATCCTCTCTTGATCAGGGCCCAAAATTTAAAACCCTCAGCTGCTTATTCCTCTCACTCTCGAATGATCGAAATGAAATAGTGAGGATAAACTTGATGATTTTGGACTTATATATTGTTGGTAGGGGTGGGCAAACCGCGGTTTGGTGGTGAAAACCACCAAACCACCCCCAAACTGAAGGTTTACGGTTTGATAGTTTTACAAACCATCACCAAACCGCGAACCCTCAAAATCGCATCCAAACCGACCGCGGTTTAAGCGGTTTGGTTTCGCGGTTTGGAGGCGCGACTGTGAGAGGCGAACTGGTGGGATGCATCTATGAGGGCGACAGTGGGATGCGTGGCGGTGGGAGGCGCCGCTGTCGGGGCGATTGGTGGGAGGCTTGGCGGTGGAAGTCGTCGACTGGTGGATAATCGACTGGAGCGGCTGGTGGAAGGAGGAGGCGGAGACGTATAGAAGGAGACGGAGATAAGAGGCGGAGGTGGGAGGAGGTGACTCGTTTGAGATGTAGAGAGAGCGGCTGTTGAGAGGTTGTGAGAGAGAGTGGAAGAAACGACTAGAGAAGAAGAAAGTTGGGGTTTTAACTTTTGATATATATATATATATATTGAAGGATTTTATTAAACTACCATCGGTTTGGTAAACCACTGTTTTTTCAAATTGTAAACCACCACCAAACCGCGACAAGGTTTTTAAGTTTTTTAAATCACCTCCAAACCGCGAGTTTTAAAAATCAGATCAAACCATGCGGTTTTGCACAAATCGATGCCCATCTCTAATTGTTGGGGCATGTGTCCTAGGTCAATCCACAAACATTGTTTATCTTATAATTTCAGTTGATAAAATAGAAGTTTTCATTTGTTGTTTTATTATAATTGATTGCATGTTTACCTTATAATAAGATCTATAAGTATTTGTTAAAATATTCTAAATGTGTTTGGTCGATCATTGTACAGGGAACTATAATGAATTAAGACTAGTGTGAATCTTGATTGATGATGATCATGCGTATAGGTATACGAATCAAGATCATGAGTACTTGTTAGGGAACAAGGTATTAGACCGACCCGCTATGAGAACACCACATCAATTAAGTCATAGGTGTTACTCATGATATGTATATCATTTAGTCATTCGACTTGAGATTACCATAAACTTCAATATTATGAGCATGATAATTTGACACAAACAAATGTTGTCTTTGACCGAACGATTATAAAGATTGTGATTGATTACCATGTGAATAATATGTGAAGGTGTATAATAAAGATAAAATTTGTCACTCTCGTATAGAGAGAGATATAAGTGGATCACTCGATCTGTTAGACTGATAATGGCCAAGTCCATGTGAATTAATATGATCAATGTCACTTGGATGTTTTTAGTTTACCTAAAGATCGAGACTATTACGATTGAACATTAAGGTGGCTTTCCATGGTTTACGTTTAATCAAAGGATATCACATGACAAAATGATATGATATATGTTATTCATTAAGTTGTATCAATTTTGATATTCATGCTACATGAGTAGTCATAATGTCTTGCTAGAGATCGCTTATGACTTGTGTACTAAAATAGTTTTGGTTTACTGCCAACATCGCATGAACCTATTGAGTTACACACAAAGAATTGCTTTGCGCAATCTCAATTAGTCCTAGAATAATGAATTTTATATAATAAAATTCATGACATAAAAGCCCTTACGATTTGTTATATGATAACTTATTAATATGGTCGTATTTATAATTTGCTAAAATTACCTAAATAAAATAGTTGTATTACGAATATGATTTCAAATGAGGGTTTATGTACACATATAAATAGAGGTTGAAACCCTAAAGCGAAATAAGATTTTTGTTTTTGTTTTTCTTGAGTTCTCTGGACTTTGAGAGAAAAAGAAAAGCATCTTCTATCTTTCTTGGGGCTAGAACTCTAAATTGTGGTCACCGTTCGCGTGTGGATTTCTAATAGAGGACGCGCACTTGAACGTCATGAAAATTGAAGAATCAGATAAGGAAATCACGAATAAGGTATGATTTACTTTTGTAGATCTAGTTTAATGAACTTATTTTTTTTATCTTGTTAGGGTTTTTCAAAATTTGTTTTGAATTTTTCGCTACGTATGAATTCCAAAAACTCAACATGTATATGAATTTTTCTCGAGATATGCATCGCTCTATCTCGAGGTTGATTAAGTGATTGATGTGTTAAAATGAAACTCCCTAAAGTAACACGCATTTTGACACCATCAACACTTACGCTCATCTTGAGGCTGATCAAGTGATTGATGTGTTAAAATAACATTCCATAAAGTGGCACGCATGTTGACACCATCAACACTTAATGCTCATCTCGAGGCTGATCAAATAATCCATATAATTCAAACCAAAATTATAGTTGTAATATATATATACATATTTATGTATCAAATATGTATAAATATATATACTTCGTGTATTTTCTCGCCAATAAATTCACAGGATATGATTACAGTATATTCTCGGGTGTGCATATTCATTTCACGACCCCCTCGTCGCACTTGGTGTACCAGCTATTTATTGTTTAATTACTTATTTTTAGATTGTAGGCTTGTATATAAATTCTCTTTTATACTACAACCTATAAAATTTCTTAAACATTCTAAACAAACACAAACCATCACACAAACCAATGCATACGCTAATCGAGGTACGTCGGACTTAACCATGAGTCTAACTCAGGTTAATTAGGATTTGGATTAGAACTAATCACCAGCTTAAAGTAACAGGTCGTTACAGATCCCGCTATTTTATCCTCAATAAGCTAGAGTTTTACCTTAATCTTCATTATCCAATTGAAGTAGGTAGCTCAGTCAAGCTAGAATAAACAAGCAGAAACCCTTGTCGACCAACATGTGGATTTTATGGTTGTATTCTCAAGTGACATGAGAGTACGACTTCGTAATCAAATGCAAATTATGAATCACGAATACGGTTGCATATTACCGAATGGATTTGCTTTCAATTTATTATTGTATATCTATTTCATTGTCTGAATAGATATGTTTTGGATTCATATTGCTATTCATTGACTTATTGATATTAGATGATAATTGATATGTTTATGAGTATCACTTACTAAGCAAGTTGGAGTGCTCATTCCCTTTAACATTTTAGGTTCACACGCAACGCTTCAGCTAAAGGCAAGGAGAAGATTTAGAAGTTTTATTATCTTCTCTACGATGTAATGAACATTCCTTATGTATACATTGTTTTGAATTACATTATTGTAATATAACAGGATGGGAGGTTTAACAAATGTGTTTTGATTTTGATAAACTCCGTATTTATATATATCGAATGTATTATCGAAAAAGTTTTAATTTTCCGTTGCGTATTACTTTCATTTATATTTCGATAACGATATACATGTTATGTTTATTAGCTATGGAAGGAGAGGCTATTGGCTCTAGTTTAGTCTGGCTGGTGTACCGAGGCTTAATTAGGGTTTCAGGCCAGATATTCCCCTAATGATATGGGATGTCACACTGATAATGCTTAGAATTTTGATGTTTGCTTATATGCACTTGTGGATCATGAGGCGGAGCCACTGCATGTTACATCTGAGACAAATAAAATGAACATTGAAGAACAAACTGCTGCATATAGATTACTGAGGTACAACAAGTGACTGTCCCTATTATATCTAAGAATCCCAACCCTGAAGAAAGGGATTTAGGAAATAATTATGCTGATTCTGCTGCAACTAAAATCCTTCAGGAAGTCGTTTATGAACATCTAAAACCACCTACTGAACAATCAGAACCAACTCGCGACTTTGCTATTGAGCAAGCATTACCAAGGTAGGAAGACGGTCAACTCCCAGAAAAATCATACCCTTAAACTGAGGAACCGCATACTAACAACACACTGATGCTAGATGTTTGAGATGAGTTCAATGAAAACCTTACCAATTCTGTGCAAGATGATGATGTCCTTTCGAAAAATGCTCAAGAACTTGTTCCCCTGGCTAATACACTCCGGAGACGAAAGGAAAAGATCGAATCATTGAGAAAGTCTCGATAAAAGAAAGGCTCCTCCGTAGTCTACTCCTCACAGCCCTGTTGCAACAATAGAGACCTCCAGTCCTATTGCAACAGTCTTTGTCAACTTAAGTTCTAAATCTGAGAATGTAGCTGACACACATGTAACTAATTCAACAATTCAGGAGTCAAGCTTTGACTTTGATGATGAGGAACCACTGAAGGAAGGAAAGTTCAAGAGCCTGAATTGACAGTTCTATGACCAGGAAGCCTAGAGAAGGTTTGATGATGTCGAACAAATGAAATCTCATGCAGATAAGTATCTCTAAAAAGATACTTATTCTAAAACCAATTTGGTAAACTTTTTTTACTTCAAGATATTTACTTAAGATTTATTTATTTCCAACTAAGTTTAATGAGAACTTGGTAAAATAATTCTATGCTAACCTTAAGGTGTCTGTGAGTGATCCTTATTCACCCTTATGCCCTAAAGTATATGTTAGAGGACATATATATCAATTTTCTCCTGAGATGATCAATAATGTATTTGGGCGTGAATTCAATAATGATGCTCATAGGTTCCATGTGTCCTTTAGAACTGAGAGTAACATGTCCGCATTGGCTAGAACCATCACGGGAGGGGCGGTCAGGTCCTGGAAAAAAAAGGAAGAAAGAAAAATACAAAATATTTGAATGCATTCTATTTTTTCTTGTATACTCACATGACTTAAAACATTTTACCAATTAAGCATGGAAGTACATTTGGGAGAGAGATGGGTATCTTACTTTATGTAGTACGTCAAAGAGTTCCTTGTGACTTGGGGGAGATTATCTTTAGGGGAGTCATGGAAAGGATTAAGCCAAGGTCCCTATTTGAGTATTTTTTTTCCTTTTTTGATTACCGATCTACTCACCTATCAGAATGTTAAGGTGGATAGACAAGATCACATGACATGTACATAAGTATGGATGATCTCTTTTAAAGTAACAAAGGCAAATTCCACTCATGTCAACGAGCTGCCTGTGAATGAAGATTTGGCATAATCACCACCATAACTGGTGCACCATGATGTACCTTCTGTTGCACCACATGATAATGAGGCTTGACCTACTGAAGTACACATCGAAAGAAGAAGAAGGTCGAGACAAGTGCTGCCACCACTTTAGTACTAGCTAAGTCAAGTCCTGCTGGAGATGACCCTATCAATCATAGGGAAGATCAAGAGAAGGAACTTCTACAAGCCATTCAAGCCTTTCCTGATCATCTATTTCAATCTCTGCTCACCATTGTTCAAGCTCTGAGCCGTCCTCCTCAGTAAGGATCTGGTATGTCTCCCCTTAATCAGATTTTGTCATCATGCTATCGCAAAATGGGAAAATATGTGACTAAGGGGGAGTTGTATGGTATGTTGGGATGTTATTCAAATTACTTTTTGGTTACTGGTTACTCTTGAAGACTATTTGTTCTGGTTGTATATTTTTGTTGCTTAACTCTTTTCCTGACTTTCATGGAACTCTGTTGCAACTACCTTCTATTATAACATAATTTAAAAGCTGGAAATTGTTGAACTGCTGAAGGTGATAGTGATGATCAGTAGTAGGAACAATTTTACTTTCTTATGAATATTTTGATTATCTGGATGACTGTAGCTTTGATAATACTAATGATGGTCTATGATGTGAAGGATGATGTTTGGGTTGATCCTTCATTGTTATTTTAATTTGGTGATTTACTTAATTTTCACCTTATTTGCTCTATTCAGTCATTTACCATGGTTGTGACAATGTAATGACAAATGGGGAGATTGTTAGTCTCATTATTTGTTTTGTTGTCATTAGTTGTTTAGGTAAATGACTCTGTTATGTTGTGTTTCATGTGCTCATAAAACTAACTATAAATCAGTTTAATATATGATCTTTGAGTCAATTTGGTTCTAGTCCCGTAACCAGTTTCAATCAGCTTATTATGGATAAAGATAAGTTAGTTGCAACAAGGATGCGATATGTAGTTACAATAGGATTTCAGAATCGATTAGAAGCGGATTTGAACTCATCCACTTCAATAGAAGATATGCAGTTAATGGACCAGATGATTTAAGACACATTTACTACTTGATTAGTGTGATGAATCGTGGTTGCTTTTAAAGATGAAGACTTTGAATCATAGTGGTTAGGATTAAGATTTCATATCTTTTATTGGTCTATATATTCCAAAGTTGGAAGAGTCAATAACTCATCTACTTTGTATTTAGTGGATGTTGTTAGTTCACTTCTAACTTTAAGTTGTAAGCACTAAGGAAACTTGAGTATTCTAGTAAGGGGAATCCTCATCATGCAAGTATTGGGAGACTTGTGTAAAGTCTATGGGAGGAGTAAAGGAGATGAAAGGAGGAGCTCAGTGAGGGAATCACGTGAAAAGTCATTTATCCATTGTTATTTACTTAGTGGATTTTACATATGGGCGTGGACCCGATGTAGGTCGTGGACCGACTGTGTAAACAAGTTCCTTATGTCGTGATTTGACTTGCTTACGGCTTATTCCGTTAAAGTACTTACACTATTATTTGTTTCTTGTTAAAACAACATACATATTCGGTTCAAACGACATTTGGTTATTATAGCTCCCTTAATAAAATCCATTTCCAAACTTCAAAATCTTTACTGCTGGCCAAACAACTCTCCACATTTCTCTTAATGGTGTCATGTACTTATTCCCAATCATTTTCTCTATTATTAAATATCATGTTATTTCTCTCCAACCATATTTCTCTTAGTAATGTTGGTGCTCCAATGTGCCATAAGGCCTTGCATTTTCTCCCAGGTCAACAAATGAAATCATAATCCAAACATTCAACTACAGTCCTTGATGTACTCCAGTAGATCTTGTCCATAATTGGATTAATTAGTACTTGATTAACTAAAATGGTGAATGAATTTAATTAATTTTCCTTACCACCCCAATTGATTTATATGGATTCAATATTTGATAAGAATATTTTTTTTTGGATCAAAATATTGGATAAGAATATTGCAATGAGAAATGGTACAAATACCGCCCCTGGTTTTGGGGGAAGTCTAAATGGGCCCTTGTAGTTATTTTTTTTTACAACTCGACCTTTAAACTCATACTTTAATCCGCATCGCTCCTCCTATCTGTTCATTCGCCTCATCCCATTACACTATATGGGAAACAAAAGATTTGCAATTCGATCCTCATCGAGACTGAATCTCAAGGAGTAACCAAAGTACGTACCTTAATGGTTGTAATGTTCTTTTTTGTTAATTAGACGGGGAAGATGAACAAAAGACGTTAGATCATCTTCGAATGGCATGATAACTTTGATGAATTAATTTTTAAAAACCTTCGAAACACTTGTCAATGTCCACTAGATCTTCCTCGACATGCAAAGCGTCATATCATCATCGCCACATCAGCGTAATTGCCAAAGTGGATGCATGAGTGACCTCCATAAATGTCAAACCCCATCTAATTAGGGCATCTAACCAACATAGATTACCTTAATTCCATTGATAATCTAGCACCCTTAATCTCATCATTAATAAAAAATAAAATTAAAATCTAATAATCATCAAATATAAAACTTTATCGACAATAAACGATTCTAAAATAAATCTCAAATCTTAAGTTCATTTAGATTGATCACATTATCTTCAAAATTTCGAAAAAAAAATTTCAACAGTACCTCATCTATTTCTAAGCCTATGTTGAAAACCCACCTTCAAAAATCTTTAATAAAACTGTCACGGCCCAAATAATTAATACAAGTTTAATTTGTTGAACAGGACCAAATGACTCGTGACGTGGGACCCGCAGCGAGATACTTGTCACTATCGAGACACGGTGGCCGAGGTAAATGATATATTTGTGTTGTATGCATAGTGTATTGTATATGTGTAGACTACTAAGTCAATTCTACGGGTATGCAGATACCGAGACGAGCGGGGACTTACCTCGTGTTGTGTGCCGACGTGGGCCCGAGGTAGCAGCTCGTGGGGTAAGCGTAACTAGTTAAATTTTATTGCATAAAAACAATGCTAATATGTTAGTGGTTTAAATGTAGCCACATCTATTTATAGATTTAATGGGCCTAAGTTCAAGAAGAAAAAAACATACATCACTAGATATGCATCTAGATACTCACACACAAGAGTGACACAAGGGACAAGTGGTGTGAGCAAGACCACCCGATGTGCCTTGAGATACGTCCGTGGGTTGAGATGTGTGGCTCACATTCAAGCCAACCCAAATCATATAAATTGGTTAAATTTAACCTCAAAGTCCAAACTTATCTCATTATCTCTCAAAAACAAAAACGAAATAGAGAAGAGAAAGAAAAAACGAACGAACAGAGAGGAAGAAACCCGAGGAGAGAAGAAGAAAAAAGAGAGAGAGAGACCGAGAGAGAGAGGTCGACAGTTCGACGTAACGCAAGGTGAGTTGATTGTCGTTGTTGTTGTGTGGTTTGTTGTTGTTGAATTCGGTTGTTGTTATCGTTTATTGGACATGATGGAGGCTCGGACGAACTGCTTGTGCAGTTCGTCCGAGGAGGGAGACGACCAGGGGAGTCATCTCCCGCTCTTAAATCGATTTGGGGTTGGATCTCCAACCCCGGATCGAATGAAAAAAAAAAAAAAAAAAATCGAAACAGAGCAGATGCTCTCTTTCGGGAGGTTAGGGACGATGGTCCTGAACCGGGTCGGTTCGGTCCGGTTCAGGCCCAAAGAAAAAAACAGAAGAGGGGAAGATGGGTTGGGTGAACCGGGCCGGTTCGAAACCGGTTCGGCCCGGTTCAACTTAAACCCATATATTTATATAATAAAAAAAGAGAAAAAGGGAGGAAAATTGGGAAAAATTCCAGAAAAATTAGGAACAATTATGAAAAATTATATTTTGACAAAATAAATAGAAATTGATAAATTTCTATGAAAAATAAACTATTCGAAATTTCGAACGAGACTTTTACGGGGTTTTACCTCGAAAAACGCAAGATTTCGACCAATTTAGGAAATTTAAATAATTAATATTGAATCTAAATTGATAAATTGTCAAATGTTATGACCCTAAAGGAGATATTACAAGGAGATATTACGGGGTGTTGGGTGCGTACAGTGACGCGACGAGAAACCGGATAGCTTAGGAATTGTTGTGGTATGTAAATAAACTGATGTGAGACATTTATTTACATTTCATTCCATTTATTTATTTATTCTCAGTTATTCGGACTGAATTTACCTTTGAAATCCATATGCTATGACTTGTTTACTTTTCATTTTATGACGCTGTTCGTAGCATACTCTGTTACTATCATTGATTCCAATTCCTATACTTTGTCATGTTGTTTGTTGTGTTTGGAAGTCAGTGATATAGCATGCTATTAGGTTAATTTGTTTATTTTGACTCTACTCCTTTGCGCATTAGTATGCAGTTATATCTCTTGGATTTTATTACCGAGTCATTATTGAAAGTGAAAGTGGTTTTTGTGGTTATGGTCATTTGATGATAGAAATTCAGCTTTCATACGAGGGCCACTAGACTTTCCGGGATGTTAGGGAATTTCTCCACTACCTTGCATGACACACGGGGTAACGTGCCTCGAACGGGGTAGTCGGACCTCGGGGTTTGTTGGCGCAAGAATAACTTAGGTGAGCATGACGAGTTTTAGAACTCGGGTATGTTAGCAAGTATACATTCCGGTGATGACTAATTCACTTGGAATAGAAAAGGCGTAATCGTAAGTACGACCTTTTGAAATTATGATATAGAGCAGCTCAATTTGTAATGAAATTATATAGAGTTGAGCTCAAATTGTAGTGGAAATGCTGATGTGACGTAGCTCACGGCCGACCGACCTTAATCCATTACTACTTAGCTTTGAGTCAGTTTCATATTTGGTTAACTCAAGTATCTCTTTGCATGGTGTTTCTTTCAGCTTAGTTGCTATTTAAATTATGCTATTTGATACTTGTTGCCTGTTTTGGAATGTGGATCAATGTGTCTCAGTATTACTTAAATAATTTCATTTACTCACCGTCTAGTTTGTGACGGTGGGTGCAGATCAGCCGAGTAGCAGACAGGGCAAAGAAAAGATTAGTGACTACCTCTAAGCCGGTGGAGGACTGCTACGACATATTTTTGTACGTTTTGTATTCTTTTGTATTACATTTTCTATGTACATGCTACTTTTCCTTTTGGGTTGAGTGATAGGAATATATGACTAGACACATGTTGTATGTATCACCACTTTTGTTTATATATGCATGTGATCTTTATTTCTTGGTTTTTCCACAATAGGTTAGGCCTTAGGATCTAATTTTCACCAGTAACGAAATAAGACTTCCGCTGAATAAATTGTTACTTTGAAAAATTTAAATTATCTCTGATTTGTTAGGTAGTTGAACTATCTAGTTGACTGTATGTGGTATCGTGTTTTTAATATGACATAATTTGTAGGTTTTTAGGCGTTTAAATAAGGTTGACTAGTTCCTTGTTAGGTCTTATATGGGAGATTGGGGCTTAATGAAGGATTAGGCCGGGCGGTGCCTTTATTTGGAGAAGGGGTCGTCACAATTGGTATCAGAGCCAGATTTGGAGAACTATATGGCTTAAGGCAATATGATACCAACTCAGTTGGTATCAGAGCCATGGTGTTGAGAATTCATGGTTTACCTAAGCCCGATACACTTACGATTGTAGAATCACCAGTTTCTACAATATGATACCATAACTACAATATTTAGTGAACGGCCTACCTTGTTCAGCTAGAAAGAACTAAAAGATTTAAGAAATGTAGACGCTAGATAATCTAAGTTAGTGGTGGAAAACCAGATGATCCTTGCCTAGAAACTATTAGTTGGAAATTGAGTGAAAGTGAGTTGGGGATTCGATATATCTATATACATGTTGCCATGTTACTTTTGTTATATGTATATATGCGTTATCAACGTAAAAGCTGATTCGCGTTCGTTATCCATTTGCAGTCAGAGATGACGGATTCACGCGATAGCGGAGATGCCGGTGCGAGCGACAGTCAACCTTATATACCGTCAGCGGAGGACTTTCAGAGGCTTTCTGATCGTGTAGCTGCTCAAGGTCAGCAGTTGGCGGAGTTCATTGCCTTGATGACTTCCCGATTTGCTCCACCAGCACAGCGAGCTCAGACATCAGGTCCTAGTGCGACTACAACTGCCACAATGCCGATCGTAATGTCGGTCGTACCTGCAACACCAGTGATAGCAGCTCCAGCAGTAGAGACAATATCTACACCATCTTCCACACCTCCATCATCTAGTTCGACAGCAGTGGTTCAGTTGGAGAAGGACTTCATCAGACTAAAACCCGTATATTTCGACTGTCAGCTAGATTTTGAGAAAATTGAGAAGTGGGTCCTGTCTCATGAGAAATTGCTCAGAGTCTTGCGGATTGAGGATAAACTTAGAGCAGAGATTTCGTCGTACACCTTACAGCGAGACGCCGATGTGTGGTGGCGTGCGACGATAGCTGCTGAGGGATAGTTCGAGTCTTGGGATGCCTTCAAGACTAAATTCTATCAGCAGTTTTTCCCACCTGCGGTGATGAAGAGGTTGAGGAAGGAATTCATGAACTTGAGACAGGGAGTCGACGAGACGGTGATGAGCTACCAAGACAGATACGACTATCTGAGGCAGTTTGTCGGAGATCTTGTGAAGGAGGATGCAGATGATGTGTATCATTTTGGCGATGGACTGAGGCCGGATATTAGGTTTTATGTGGTCAGTTCACGTGCCAGGACACTGGGAGAGATTTTTGAGCGTGCGCTTACTCACGAGACATATTATATGAGCCGAGTTACTAACGGGACACCCTTAATACCCGCGATGACACCTGATCAGATTGCTGAGAGTGAGCGGAGGAGACAGAAGGGCAAAAGATCGAGGAGATGGGATAGAGGTGTTCAGGGGGCAATTGTGCCTTATGTAGCATCTCCAACACCTTTGCTGACGATTGTAGGTAGACTTCACGTACCACCACCAGTCAAACCTGCATTGCCAGCTCTTGCTACATCTACATTACCACCTTTACTAGCACCACCAGCTCCACGTCAGCAACACGGTGGTAGAGGTAGAGGACGAGGACGAGATAGTTCCAGATCAGGGCGGGGATAGGCACAGGCATCTGCACAGACCCAAGATCAGACGCAGGGTCAGCCTAGAGCAGTCACTTGTTTTCGATGTGGCCGGGTTGAACATGTGATTTGAAATTGTCCACAGCCAGCGACAGTGATTCCAGCACAACGTCAAGAGGTCGTCCAGACGATTACACAGCTAGACGCCGATGCTACACGGAAACTGATCGAGGGTATGGTTTCCATTTGTGGTCACCAGTCTTATGTATTGTTTGATTCGGGTGATACAGTCTCTTTCATTTCTGGTCGCATGGTAGACATATTAGGGTTGAGCCCGGTTAGTGTCGGAGTACATTTGATTTTGAGTACTGCAGCCGGAGATAGAGTATACCCTAATTCTTGCGTGGAGAAATGTCCAGTAAAGATCGATGGGGGTAGAGTTACCTGCGGATTTCAGAGTGCTTGAATTCTTGAAATTCGACGCGTTGCTAGGGATGGATTGGTTAGCATCATATCATGCTCTTATCGACTGTTTTGCGAAAATAGTGATATTTGAGATTCCAGGGCGTCTAATATTCATGTATAGCGGTAGTACACCGAGAGCCGAGGGCACTCGAGGTCAGCTTGTGACTAGTGGGGAGATTGAGACTTTGGTATCGGTATATATCGTTGCATAGAATCATGGACCTAAAGTTGAAGAGATTTCAATTGTGTGTGAGTTTCCTGAAGTGTTTCCTGAAGACTTACCTGGATTACCACCACCGAGGGAGATTGATTTCATTATAGAGTTGGTGCTCGGTACGAAACCGATATCTATACCACCATACCGCATGGCTCCACGAGAGTTGGAAGAATTGAGGAAACAGTTGCAAGAATTGGGCGAGAATGGATTCATCACACCTTCGATATCACCATAGGGAGCATCGGTCTTGTTTATGAAGAAGAAGGACGATACTTTGAGACAGTGTATTGATTACAGACAATTGAACAAGGTCACAGTCAAGAACAAGTATCTATTACCACGGATTGACGATTTATTTGATCAGCTGAGAGGAGCGCAGTTTTTCTCCAAGATAGATCTACGTTAAGGGTATCATCAGCTGAGGATCAGGGAGGATGATAGATACATAACAACGTTTAGTACGAGGTATGGTCACTATCAGTTCAAAGTCATGTCATTCGGTTTGACTAATGCTCCTGCCATGTTTATGGATTTGATGCACCGAGTGATGAGACCATTTCTTGACCGCTTTGTGATCGTGTTTATTGATGATATATTGGTGTACTCGAAGACTAGAGAAGATCACGAGCAGCACCTCAGGGAGACGTTGCAGACTTTGAGGGAGCATAGACTATATGTCAAATTCGGTAAGTGTGAATTTTGGTTGTCTGAGGTCAAATTTTTGGGTCATGTTGTTGGAGCAGCAGGTATTGCTGTAGATCCAACAAAGATTCAGACGATTTTGGATTGGCCAGCGCGACGTCAGTGACTGAGATTAGGAGTTTTCTGGAGTTAGCAGGCTATTACCGAAGGTTCATGAATGATTTTTCGAAGATCGCTTCACTAATGACCAAGTTGACCTAGAAAGACGTTAAGTTTCATTGGTCGGAGGAATGCGAGGAGCCATTTGCTCAACTAAAGAAATTGTTGACTCCTGCACCAGTGCCAATATTGCCAGAGGCTGGAAAGAGTTTCATGGTGTACACAGATGTTTCTCGTATAGGTTTAGGTTGTGTGTTGATGCAAGAGAAAGACACAATGGCCTATGCATCAAGACAGCTGAAGATACATGAGAAGAATTATCCAACGCATGATTTAGAATTAGCAGCGGTAGTGTTTGCTCTGAAGATATGGAGACATTATCTGTATGGTGAGAAGTTCACGCTCTATACTGACCATAAAAGTTTGAAATATCTCTTCACACAGAAAGAACTGAACATGAGACAACACAGATGGTTAGAATTTTTGAAAGACTATGACTTTTCTTTGGAATATCATCCAGGAAAAGCTAATGTCATTGCAGATGCACTGAGTAGGATTCCGACTGGAGATGCCGAGACGTTTAGTTGTCATATGATGCATGAGTATGGCTTACTCGAGGCGGCGACGATGATGAGTCGGTCAGATATTCCTAACGACACGCAGGTCGTGATTCGTGCTCATTGAGGCTTCAGACAGTGTCGACTCAGAGAGTGTCAAAGGATCAGAAAACTGACATTCTATATCCGTGATTCAGTGAGTTAGCCCAGAGTCCCGAGTGTACTGACTGAACTGAGACGGCAGATAAGTGTCTCAGATTTCGAGGCAGATTGTTTATATCGACAGTAGCAGAGCTGAGAGATGAGATTCTTCAGGATTCACATCGTTCCCGATTCACTGTTCATCCAAGAAAGACCAAAATGTACCATGATATGAAGAAGCATTTTTGGTGGCATGGGATGAAAGCGAACATATCAAAGTTTATCAGGAACTGTGGGATCTGCCAGCAGGTGAAGGCAGAGCATCGTAGACCTGGAGGATTATTGCAATCGCTTCCCATTCCACGATGGAAGTGGGAAGACATAGCCATGGATTTCGTTCGAGGACTGCCGATGACTATTCATCGACATGATTCCATCTGGGTGATTGTGAACAGATTAACGAAATCTGCCCATTTCATACCAGTTGCAGCTCATTACACATTTGACCGGCTGAATGTATTGTTCGAGATAGATATTATCAGGCTGCATGGGGTACCTTTGACAATTACATCAGACAGAGATGCTATGTATATGTCCAGGATAAGGCAGAGTATGCAGGAGCATTTTGGTATGCGCATATAGTTTAACACAGCCTTACACTCTCAGACTGATGGGCAGACTGAGAGGTTGATTCAAACTCTTGAAGATATGCCCAGGGCGTGTGTACTTGAGTTTGGTGGATCGTGGGAAGAGTATTTACCGTTGTGTGAATTTGCATACAATAACAGTTATCAGGCGAGCATTGAAATGGTGCCATTTGAGGTGTTATATGGCAGATTGTGTCGCTCGCCATCTTGTTGGGCTGAGCCAGAAGACCGGGATTTGGTAGGGCCTGAAATTATTGTCGATCACACAGAAAATGTAAGACAGATTCGCCAGAAGCTTAAAGGAGCCCAGGAAAGGCAAAAGAAGTATGCAAACACGTATCACAGTGATCTCACGTACTATGAGGGAGTTTTAATGTATCTAAAGGTTTCTCCTTGTAAGAGTCATCATCGATTTGGTTTGAAAGACAAATTAGCACCGAGATTCATCGGGCCTTTCGAGATCAAGAAACGGGTTGGAAAGGTTGCATATGAGCTAGAATTACCTCCACAGATGTCAAGAATTCATCCGGTGTTTCATATTTCGATGCTTCGACTAGCTAAGTCAAAGGCAGACGAAAGACCGACAGTGGATTTGAGTCAGATTGATTTGAGTGAAGATATCTCATATGAAGAGCAACCAGTTCAGATTCTTGACCGAAGGGTACATCAGTTAAGAAACAAATATATCCCGAATGTATTAGTCGAATGGCAGTTTCATGGAGATTCAGAACTCACTTGGGAACGGGAAGACTATATGCGATATAGCTTTCCGTACCTCTTCGAGTCAGATATATTTTTAAACTCGTTTAGTTTAAGTTCGAGGATGAACATTCCTATTAGTTAGAAAGTATTGTCACGACCCAAATAATTAATACACGTTTAATTTTTTGAACAGGACCAAATGACCCGTGACGTGGGACCCGCAACGAGATACGTGTCACTACTGAGGCATGGTGGCCGAGGTAAATGGTATATTTGTATTGTATACCTAGTGTATTATATATGTATAGACTACTAAGTAAATTCTACGGGTATGCAGATACCGAGACGAGCGGGGACTTACCTCGTGTTTCGTGCCGACGTGGGCCCGAGGTAGCAGCTCGTGGGGTAAGCGTAACTAGTTAAATTTTATTGCATAAAACAATGATATATGTTAGTGGTTTAAATGTAGCCACATCTATTTATAGATTTAAGGGGCCTAAGTTCAAGAAGAAAAAAACATACATCACTAGATATACATATAGATACACACACATCTCTAGAAAGGGTGTCAAGTGTTGGTGTCACTTGAGAGTGACACAAAGGACAAGTGGTGTGAGCAAGACCACCCGATGTGCCTCGAGATACGTGTATGGGTTGAGATGTGTGACTCACATTCAAGCCAACCCAAATCATATAAATTAGTCAAATTTAACCTCAAAGTCCAAACTTATCTCATTATCTCTCAAAACAAAAACGAAACAAAGATGAGAAAGAAAAAACGAACGAACAGAGAGGAAGAAACTCGAGGAGAGAAGAAAAAGAAAGAGAGTGAGAGAGACCGATAGAGAGAGAGAGGTCGACAGTTCGACGTAACGCAAGGTGAGTTGATTGTCATCGTTGTTGTGTAGTTTGTTGTTGTTGAATTCGGTATGATGGAGGCTCGGACGAACTGCTTGTGCAGTTCGTCCGAAGTGGGAGACGAACGGGGGAGTCGTCTCCCGCTCTTAAATCGATTTGGGGTTGGATCTCCAACCCCAGATCGAATGAAATTTTTTTTTTTTTGAAACAGAGCAGATGCTCTACTTCGGGAGGTTAGGGACGATGGTCCTGAACCGGTTCGGCCTGGTTCAACCTAAACCCATATATTTATATAATTAAAAAAAGAATAGAAAAAGGGAGATTTTTGGGAAAAACTCCAGAAAAATTAGGAAAAATTCCAAAAAATTATATTTCGACAAAATAAATAGAAATTGATAAATTTCTATGAAAAATAAACTATTTGAAATTTCGGACGAGACTTTTACGGGGTTTTACCTCGAAAAGCGCGAAATTGACAAATTGGTCTCAAATTCGATTTCGACCAATTTAGGAATTTTAAATAATTAATATTGAATCTAAATTGATAAATTGTAAAATGTTATGACCTTAAAGGAGATATTACGGGGTGTTTGGTGCATACAATGACGCGACGAGAAGCCGGATAGCTTAGGAATTGTTGTGGTATGTAAGTAAACTGATGTGAGACATTTATTTACGTTTCATTCCATTTATTTATTTATTCTCAGTTATTCGGACTGAATTTACCTTTGAAATCCATATGCTATGACTTGTTTACTTTTCATTTTATGACGATGTTCGTAGCATACTCTGTTACTATCATTGATTCCAATTCATATAATTTGTCATGTTGTTTGTTGTGTTTGGAAGTCAGTGATATAGCATGCTATTAGGTTAGTTTGTTTATTGTGACTCTACTCCTTTGTGCATTAGTATGCAGTTATATCTCTTGGATTCTATTACCGAGTCATTATTGAAAGTGAAAATGGTTTTTGTGGTTAGGGTCATTTGATGATAGAAATTCAGCTTTCATACGGGGTCACTAGACTTTCCGGGATGTTAAGGAATTTCTCCACTACCTTGCATGACACACGGGGCAACGTGCCTCGAATGGGGTAACCGGACCTAGGGGTTTGTTGGCGCAAGAATAACTTGGGTGAGTATGATGAGTTTTAGAACTCGGGTATGTTAGCAAGTATACATTGTGGTGACGACTAATTCACTTGGAATAGAAAAGGCGTAATCGTAAGTACGACCTTTTGAAATTATGATATAAAGCTCAATTTGTAATTAAATGATTTAGAGCAGAGCTCAAATTGTAGTGGAAAGGCTGATTTGACGTAGCTCACAGCCGAGCGACCCCTAATCCATTACTACTTAGCTTTGAGTCAGTTTCCTATTTGGTTAACTCAAGTATCTATTTGCATGATGTTTCTTTCAGCTTAGTTGCTATTTAAATTATGTCATTTGATACTTGTTGTCTGTTTGGGAATGTGGATCAATGTCTCTCAGTATTACTTAAATAATTTCATGTACTCACCGTCTAGTTTGTGACGGTGGATGTAGATCAACCGAGTAGCAGACCGGGCAAAGAGAAGATTGATGACTACCTCTAAGCCGGTGGAGGACTGCTACGACATATTTTTGTACGTTTTGTATTCTTTTGTATTACATTTTTATGTACATGCTATTTTTCCTTTTGGGTTGAGTGATAGGAATATAGGACTAGACACATGTCGTATATATCACCACTTTTGTTTATATATGCATGTGATCTCTATTTCCTGATTTTTCCACAATAGGTTAGGCCTTAGGATCTAATTTTCACCAGTAACGAAATAAGACTTCCGCTGAATAAATTGTTAGTTTGAAAAATTTAAATTATCTCTGATTTGTTAGGTAGTTGAACTATCTAGTTGACTGTAGGTGGTATCGTGTTTTTAATATGACATAATTGGTAGGTTTTTAGGTGTTTAAATAAGACTGACTGTTCCTTGTTAGGTCCTATATGGGAGATTAGGGGTTAATGAGGGATTAGGCCGGGTGGTGCCCTTATTTGGAGAAAGGTTCGTCACAAAAACCTGCTCAGCTTGCAAGAAATGTTGAAGGACTCACAATGCACCACATAACAATATATTTTCATCAACTGAATGTATATTCATTTTAACCTAATTTAAAATATAAAAAACCTTAAACTAACATTACCTTAACTCCAAAATTATCTCGATTCGTCCCAAAACTGTTTCAAGAAACTCCAAGGAGATCCTAACCATACACGAATCGAAAAACTAATTTATACATTATATTATATCAAAAACAATACATACATAGAAAAGAAAGAAAGGAACTGGGCAAGTCACAAACAGTTGGAAAACTTCCCATTTCTTTGTCGCCGCTAGAACCTATCATTACCCAATTATAGAAATTTAATAATGTTAGATAAGTAAATCCCATACTATCCAGTGCACATGTATTAATCAAATGCATAATAATCCAAGAGATTAAACGAACAATATAATCCAAGGAATTTAAATACAACCGTGAATCCATCCCGCTTCTGTTATCCGACCACAACCGGTAGATATCCTTCAAAAGTGGTAAGTGAATAGTAATAAGGACTCATATACAGAGAGGATAACCAAACGAGTCTCATTCCTCAAGTCTATGAGAGTATGATCTGGTTCAACGCGATCTCATGATAACCATGTAATGCAAAGTATCAGTGACTTTAGCCCCTAAAGTATAATAGATTGTTCTACCATGTACCCATAGTATAGTAAACACTATAAGGAGACTCGAATCACCCTTATCCTCTCCATTCGTATATGCATGTATAATAAAAATGCAATATATACGAAATTATAATTATACAATGTTAAGGTTAATATGTGATTTACTTAACCTTATAACGAGATACCGTAACTCCTTGCGCACCGTGTCAGTAAAATAATCTACACGGGGTTCTAATTGTGGTCATACAATTCATTTACAAGTCTGGTAAGATTCCACAATCATCCTACAATCTTTTTCTAATTTATTATATTTTAATTAGTCTCGTCTCGACTCGAAAACTCGAAATCATTCCATATCAAATCGTTGGATGTTCGAATCCCAATTTCGACTCCAAATTATGGTTCGACATCGAAGATTAATTAAGACTAGGCTTTTAAACAAGTTTTTTAATTTTGGGCATTTTTGGTGTCGTAATATACATTACGAGGCAAAATCCCCAATATAATCCTCGAAAAAATCTTAAAATCTTCATTTTTTTTTTTTATAAAAATCCCCGATTTTCATTAATTTGTCCAAAAATCTCATTTTTTTGAATTTTTAAAATTTTCAGGGATTTTAATTTTTTTATTGATTTAATTTTTTTTAAGAGGAGGGGTTTGACCCTTGAATCCGACCTAGTTCGGTCCGATCGTGGAGGTCATCCCCCATCTTCTTCCCAGGGACGAAACAAAGTCTCTATTTGTCCCTGCAAACTATTTTTTCTTTTTTTCTCGTTTGGGTAGTTATGCTTCCCTACCCCATGGTTAAACATCCAGAGGAGATGACCCCCCTGTGTCATCTTCTTCCTTGGATCATCTCCCTCCCCAACAATGCCTCTGTTCTTCTCTTCTCTTTTTTCATTTTTTTTTTCGATTTATAATTTCACTTATCCTCCTCCTCTCTCCCCCTCACAACCACAACAACTTAATTTCTTTCCCTGTTCGAATTCGAACTTAAAGCTAGTCCTTAAAATCAAAGTTTCAACTTGAACCAAGACCATTAAACCTCACTTTGAACGCCACCAATATAGACCACCACAGCCACCAACAACAACAACGATCTCTACAGTTCTTCCAATCAATCAAATACATAAGAGAGAGGGAGATTTCACACCAGAAATACGAGAGAGAAATGCAACAATGAAGACGAAGAACAAGTGGAACGATGAAACGAACCAGTCGAACCCCCTTCTCTATTGATTCGACTTAAATGGAAAGGCAAGCTAAATGACCAAATCTCCCCTCTGTTTCTATCCTCACCAAAACTTCCCCACCGCCCTTGTAGGTAAATTTTGAATTTTTTCAATTTATTTCATATTTATCTCTTCAATATTTGTCTAAATTAGACCCCGTAAAATAATCCAATTCGACCAAAAATTGAGGAATTTATCAATGTGCTCTAAAACACTCGGACAACTTGTCTCGCATGTAATTCGAGGTATGAGACCCATGTCGGCTCGTTGAATCCAATTAAGTCCACAAACTCGAATTTTTAACCCAAAATACAATTATGTTTTTGCAAAATTTGAAATAAAGGTTCGGTCAACCTTTTAATTCTCTTGGCACTAATTTTGACACATATCTCGAGATAAATACCCTATAAATATCAAATTTAATCGATTAATTTGAATTTCGCAAAATAAAATTACCTGTAAATCTCATTTCACCGGTCCTCAGCTCTCGACTCGCGGCCTAAATAATAATTATGACTCTTTAATCTCGGATTAGCCGTAATTATCAATTTAAAAATCTTGAGATTTGACAATCTTCCAATTAATAAAATTTTATCCTCAAAATTAAAATTGAAACCAAATTTACCTGGACTAAAAGAGATCCGTAAAATGCTCTCTCATATACGCCTCTCATTCCTATGTTAGCTCCAAGTCACCATGAAACTCCCACTTAACCAAACAAGTGGAATTTCTTAATTTCGAAGCTACCTTCCTATCCACAATCAATGTAGGTTGCTCTTCATATGACACATCACCCTGTAAATCGATTTGATTCCATTCTAATATATTATGCGAATCAGGTTCCTTCGGCCTGAAAGCATAGACACGTGAAATACATCATGAACTTCGACTAACTGAGGCGGTAATGCAAGTCTATAAGAAACCCTCCCAATCTGTTTCATAGTCTTAAACGGTCCTATAAAACCTGGGAGAGAGTTTTTCTTTCAGTCAAATCTTGTAATGACCTTTACGAGGTGAGACTTTCAAATAAACCCAATTTCCTTTGCTATATTCCACAACCCGGTGATAGAGATCATAATAGCTCTTGTACCTTTCTTAAGCTGCTTTCAATCTTAAATGAATCTACTGCGCAACCTCAGTGTGATCTCAAACCAACTGTGGCTCCAACTCCGCCAAATCCTCTGGTTCAGACCAACAGGCTGGAGAATGACAAGGCCTCCCATACAAATCCTCAAACGAAGCCATTTTGATATTCGATTGATAACTGTTATTATAAAGGACTAACAAAAAGATATGTATTCTTTCCATGAACCTCAAAATTTCAATACACAAGCCCTGAGCATGTCCTCCAACACATGGATCAACCTTTCAGTCTGACCATCCACCCGTGGATGAAATGCAGTATTGAAGTAAAACTGAGTGTGGAAGTGTTCCTATATTCTCTGCCAAAACCCCGATGTGTACAGAGCATCATGATCAGAAACAATCGTTAACGACACCTCATACAAACGAACCACCTTTTGTTAATACAACAAGCTCAACTATATAAAGGTATTCGAAAAGGACATAGGAAGAAAATGAACAACTTTATCAGTCTATCAATAATAACCCATACCGCATCATATTTCCTTCGAGAAGTAGGCAGATGAGTAATAAAACCCATCGAATATGTTCCTATTTCCATTGCGGTATAGTAAGTGGCTGCAACGTACCCCCAGTTTTCACCGATCGGCCTTAAACTGTTTGCAAATCTCACATCTCCTCACATAATCACCCACATAAGCTTTCGTCCTTGGTCACCAATACAAGCTTCATATCATGATATGTTTTTGTCTTCCTATGATGAATGTTATATCTAGACCGATAGGATTCTCTCAATATCACATCTTGAATATCAGCCACTGATGGAATCCACTGTACCTCTAAACCTCTAACTATGATCCACAGACTCACCCTTATCTAAATTATTATTGTCATCAACAAACCCCTTGAACTTCCCATAATTCACATCACTTTGTTGACATTCTATCACTTTATGAATATTGGTGATTCGTAATCTAAGCTGAGCACAAATCAAGTCATCATCAGCCTCTGGAATCTTTGACAAAAGTTATAGTGAGCAACTCATACTCATAAGTCAATCGACTAGTTGCACGCAATGTTTCAGTACTCCTTCCCTGCTCAGTAAATCATCAATAACACTCGCTTTACTCGGATGGTATTTAGATTGAAATCAAAGTCTTTTAGTGTTCAAACCACGTCGTTGTCTCATATTTAACTCTATCTGAGATGACAAATACTTCAGACTTTTATGCTATGAAAATAACGTGAAGCTTTCCCCAAACAAATAGTGTAATGACCCAAATTTTAATTACGCCGTTATTATTGATTATTTTCAGACTTGGACGACAGCTAAGATACGCGTGGATGCCGCAGATAGGTCAGGGCACGCCGACTAGGTAAATAGCGATTTTATGTGATTGTTTGTCTATTTGCGATGCTGTATATTAAGTTATTTACCTAGCATCGCATGTGTGTATTTATATCATTGAATCGAGCGAGATAGTGTAACGGGTGTTCGCCTCGAGAAACGTGTCAAGACGGGAACTGTGGGTACACTAGGTCGGGGAAACTAAAACACAAAAATTAAATAAAAGATTGGTCAAGTAACTACTATGGAATATATATTGGGTGGCTAGTGACGTGGCGGTACGCGTACATCGCGATTCGGAAGCGAAACCGGGCGTCGAAACGCTCGAAAACACAGACGAGTGTCCCAGCTGTGTCACACTTTCGAGTCAATGACACAAAGTCAACTAGCTTACCCTCATTTACACTCCACCACACACCATCATCATTTTCTCCTCTCCCTTACGTCACTCTCTCCCACACCCACACACCCACTCGACACTCACACACACGAGCCGAGAGGAGGAAGAAGAAACAGAGAGGAGGATGAGGAGAAGAAGAAGCGGGATGGAGAGAAGCGAGGGCGCAGAAGCTGGGAAAGAGGTAAGCCGTTGTTTTTGTTGTTGTTTGGTGCGTCGGCCATGAAGGCCGAGAAGGGGTTCGGCCATAGAGGTCGAACAGGGCCAAGGTGGAGATGGCAGGGGTGTCTCCCCCTGCCATCGAGTCCACCGGGGTTGGGGTGGAGAGCAACCCCAACCCAAACCACAGAGGAAAAGGAAAAAAAAAATACACAACAGAGACGTAAGTCTCTGTGAAGAATGAGATGGGGTGGGGTAGGGGTGCACGCACGCGTGTGCGTGCGTGCAACCCCTGGACCGGGTTTGACCCGGTCCGGACCCGACCCGACCCGGGTGGGCCCAAACCGGGTCAGGCCGACTCAGTTGGACCGGGTCAAACCCGGTCCAGGGACCCACCCATTTATTTAAATAATATAATATTAAGTTTTAATTTAAAAACAATTTTAAATTAAAT
Organism: Stephania cephalantha; assembly: GCA_039657325.1. Taxonomy (NCBI): domain Eukaryota; kingdom Viridiplantae; phylum Streptophyta; class Magnoliopsida; order Ranunculales; family Menispermaceae; genus Stephania; species Stephania cephalantha. The sequence continues at coordinate 5,113,921 of CM077573.1, read as the reverse complement.
AAATTACAGAAAAATAAGAAAAAATAGGTGGAAAATTATGGGAAAAATCCAAAAAATTAGGAGAAATTTTAAAAATGGTTTAATTGGACACCCGAAATTTAGGAGACCACAATCGAGAGTCGGGCGCGTATATCGAGACTTGAGTGGAACTTCAGAGTGCATTTTATAGGTACGTAAGATTTCATCTGAAAGTCACTGAGGGTTTACTTTTTCATCGTTGATTTCCTATTCCTTGTTATTGTACTCTATTCTGTGATACATTTGGGTTGGTGGTTGAGTTACTCCCACCTGATATTCGTAGTGTACTTATGGCACACTAGGCTGTAGCACATGTGATCAGGCACTCGGTGAATTTTAACCCGAGTTGCATTAAGGGTGCACATGCCGGGCAAGCACCGCGAGGAACCAGGTGAAAGGAAGTGGGGGCACCCACCGAAAGGATCCTGGGGGTCTGAAGTACAGTTTAGTCTGACCGGGACGAGTACACACTTGTTTCTCTCGTGTTATTTATTCATGTGATGATCTTAGCATAGTTGTATGTTTAGTTTCCGCATGATTATTTGACATGTTTATTGGTATCTATTTATTTTCTTATAAATGCTCGGTGTACTTCGTTGGAATCTTACTAACTGTACTTTCCATCTGGCTTTTTGTGATGGTCGAGTGCAGATCCCAGTGCTAGTAGGGGCAAGGGGATTTTGAGCGACTTTATCTGACTGCCCGCGTTCGAGGACCTTCTAGTACGTGCGATTTTGATATTTTGCTTTACTTTTGGGAAATGGGAGACTGGATAGACACTGTACTTGTATATATTACTACTTAGTATTGTCGCCTATATACAGAGTACTTTCCCCGGGTTTTCAACAATAGGTATTGCTCTTACAATGATGCTTTATATTATGATAAATTTAATTGTTTTACTTGCTTTAAATTTAAGACTTCCGCTGGTTTTCAATGCTATAGAAATGATGTAACTGTCTAACTAAACTGATTAACGAAATGAGTTTAACACACATATCGAGTAGTCATGATGTAGCAAAGGACGTTAGTGGTGCGTGGGACCCAGTGGGTCAATGATCTGACAAGACCGCGGGGCCACGCCTCCCCACGTGGCGACCTCGGGATTTAGGGCCGCCACAGGTGGTATCAGAGCCATAAGACTTTAAAAAAAATTTAGATGTGGAAACCCGATGTACTTGCCTTAGAACTCTTGTTGGGAAGTGATGGTGAGGCGGGTAGACTTAAGGTTTATCCACGTGTTATGTTTTTTTGTAAATGATAAATTAACACGTATATATACCGAGGCTGATCCGAAGCACGCTTTTCGACACAGATCACGATGGACGGACAGCCCTCGACACAGCCTGAGATAGGACAGACTAGTGATCCTACTAGGGACACCACTACTACTACCGTATAGACTCAGAGCATAGAGGATCGACTTGCAGCCCACGATGCCCAGTTGACAGAGATCCTCCAGTTACTTAGGGCTCAGGCTACAGCCGCAACATCAGCAGCACTAGCTCCCACAGTTCTTGTCGCACCTACGGTACAGACACCCGTCGCCCCGATGACACCACATATGCCTACTGATACACCACTTTCAGATACACGGGCTGAGGGAGTCTCGCCAGCTATTGTGATACCATTAAAGACTTCGACTCTTACGCCCCTACTTATGACTACTGAGCAGCCGGCAGCTACTATAGTTCTTGCTACTTCCGCATTCGTCTTGACCCCGAAGGCGAAGCTTGTCAGAGAGTTTATGAAGTTTCAGCCGGGATACTTCTATGGAGGTGGAGACCCTGAGGCAGTAGGGAAGTGGATAGTTTCGCATCAGCGTTTCCATAAGTTGATGCGGAACGACGACAACATACATGCACGTTTATCCGGAGCTTGTCTGAGAGGTCATGCAGCGGTTTGGTGGATGACTTATCTGGATATCCACCCAGAGCCAGCGACATGGGCGGAGTTTCGAGAGTTGTTCTACGACGAGTTCATTCCCATGCGAGGTTAGGGGCCGAGGTTGAGGGAGGATTTTCTGGCCCTACGACAGGGTAACCGCTCATTGATGCAGTACATGGAGCGGTACCGATACCTATTACGGTTCTCGATGGATGTTGCGGGCTCAGAGACGCTTCAGATTTACTATTTTGTACGTGGTGTTGATGAGCGGATTGCTGACGCGATAGTCTCGACAGGTGCTACTACTCTTCAGGAGGTGTATGATCGAGCATTATCTTATGAGACACTGCTCTTGGAGAGAGAGGGCAGGCGTACGACTGGTACTGCAGTACAGGCGGGTAAGGGTTCTCGGTCAGATCGGAGACCGAAGAGACAGAGAAATCAGCTTGACAGAGGTCGCCGAGATGGTCGACGAGATAGGGACCATAGGGTTGATCACCGGACGACCGGTTCCGACGAGGATAGGCGAAAGAACGCACGCCTTAGCACCTGCACCCACAGAGCAGCAGCGACATCAGCCACAGCAGTACCGTCAGGATAGGGATCAGGGAGGCCGTGACAGGGGTCAGAGAGACTAGGGTCAGGGGTCAGATATTCGGAGACAGGCAGGAGAAACGTCGATGTCATCGTTGTGGTCAGAAAGGGCACCTGAAAGCTGACTGCAGGACACCACCGACATTACCAGGAGTAAAGCTGGGTCAGGCTAGGGAGAGAGCACATGCAGTCGCTCAGCCAGATCGAGATGCGACCAGACAACTCCTTGAGGGTACGTTATCTATTATGGGTAGACCGATGCATGTTATGATAGATTCGGGTAGTACATTATCATTTATTGTTGGACGCATGGTAGGAGAGTTAGGGTTAGCATCACAGACGCTAGACACACACACCTTGTCCTCAGTACAGCCGCTGGGGATAAGATATACCCTAACCGGATATGTCGAGACTGCACGATAGAGGTAAAGGGGCATCAGTTGCCGATAGACTTACGAGTCCTAGAGTACTTCGAGTTTGATGCACTTTTAGGGATGGACTGGTTAGCGACATATCATGCACAGCTGGATTGCTTCCAGAAGACAGTCACGTTTCGAGTTTCGGGGATTCTAGAGTTCACGTTTACCGGAGTCGCTACCGCACTACCCATTACTAGAGGCCGACTAGCTACGACTCAAGAGATGGAGGCATTCGCAGCGATAGTTGAGCCAGAGGTTAGGACTGAAGTCAGGATTGATGATGTTCCAATAGTCCGAGACTTCGTCGACGTATTTTCAAAATGATTTACCAGGATTGCCACCGCCACGAGCGATTGAGTTCATCATTGAGCTGATACCAGGAACTCAGCCGATCGCTAGCAGACCTTACCGGATGTCACCGTCAGAGCACGACGAGGTCAGGAGGCAGTTGGATGACTTACTGGAGAAGGGTTTCATTCACCCTAGCATGTCACCTTGGGGAGCTCCGGTATTATTTGTGAAGAAGAAGGATGGTTCAATGAGGATGTGCATAGATTACAGGAAGTTGAATCAGGTGACAGTTAAGAACCGTTACCCACTCCCAGGATCGACGATATTTTCGATCGCTTCACTAGCGCCAAGTTTTTCTCGAAGATTGATATGCGTTCATGCTATCATCAGTTGAGGATTCGAGAAGAGGACGTCAAGAAGACAACTTTCAGTACAAGATATGGGTTGTTTGAGTTTACAATTATGCCTTTTGGGCTAACTAATGCCCCGGCGATCTTCATGGATTTGATGCATAGGGTCTTGAGACCATACTTGGACAAATATGTCATCGTCTTTATTGATGAAATCTTGATTTACAGCAACACTCGTGAGGAACATGCGAGTCATCTCAGAGCGGTTTTAACGACACTGAGAGAGCATAGACTGTACGCAAAATTTAGCAAGTGTGATTTTTGGCTGAGTGCAGTGAGATTTCTGGGACATGTTATTAGCGATCATGGTGTCTCTGTGGATTTAGAGAAGATTCGGGAGATCATTGACTGGAGGACACCTGAGTCTGCTTCTGACATTCGGAGTTTCTTGGGACTAGCAGGGTACTACCACCGCTTCGTACATGACTTTTCCTCGATTGCAGCATCGATGACTAGACTGACCAAGAAGGATGTCAGATTTGATTGGTCAGAGGAGTGTGAGCAAGCTTTCTGGGAGTTGAAGAGGAAATTGACTTCTGCACCAGTGTTGACATTGCCGGCGGCAAAAGCTTGTCTGTGTATACGGATGCATCGGGCATTGGACTTGGATGCGTTTTGATGCAGGAGGGTAGACTAGTAGCTTACTTGTCCAGACGACTGAGACCCCACGAGGTTAACTATCCAATGCATGACTTAGAGCTTGCAGTAGTCGTTTTTGCACTGAAGGCCTGGAGGCATTATCTCTATGGAGAGCGGTTTGTACTCTACACTGATCATCAGAGTCTGAGATACATTTTCACTCAGAGAGATCTGAACATGCATCAGAGGAGATGGCTTGAGTTACTAAAGGACTACGACTTCACTATTGAGTATCACCCAGGGAAAGTGAACGTCGTAGCTGACGCATTGAGCATGAGCGGTATTGACAATCAGACGGTAGTGCGACATATGACGCACGAACATGGCTTATTACAGGCGGCGTCAGTTATGTGCATGACCGATGTTTTTATTACGACCGGGCCACGCATTTGTTGTCAGATGAGAGTTCCGACTGTATCTATTGAGCGAGTTGCCGAGTGTCAGAGGACTGATGGGCTCTATGAGCGGTTCAATGCGGTATGGCTCGAGATCTAGAGTGTACGGATTGGGCAGAGTCGACAAATCAGTGTTTAAGACACCGAGGGAGGTTATGGATACCTGTAGTTCCGGAGATACGGGACATAATTTTGGAGGACGCACACAGGTCTCGCTACACGGTTCATCCTGGTTGGACCAGATGTATCATGATTTAAGGCGATTATTCTGGTGGCCAGGGATGAAGGCTGACGTTGGCGAGTACGTCAAGAGTTGTCATATCTGCCAGCAAGTCAAGGCTGAGCACATGAGACCAGGCGGTTTACTACAGCCACTACCAATTCCACAGTGGAAATGAGAGCACGTCACTATGGATTTTGTCAGTGGGTTACCGCAGACTATGAGGAGACTAACGAAATTGGTTTGGGTTGTGATCGACAGACTAACGAAATCGGCGCATTTCATTCCTATTTCTATGAGATATTCGTTCCCACAGCTGAGCATTATCTTCAAGAGGGAGATCGTTAGATTGCATGGGGTGCCAATCTCTATTGTATCTGACCGAGATCCTAGGTTGACTTCAAAATTATGGGAGGCAATGCAGGAACAGTTAGGCACCAGGTTGCAATTTAGTACAGCTTACCATCCTCAGACAGACGGACAGTCTGAGAGATTGATACATATTCTGGAGGATATGCTCAGGGCTTGTATTTTGCAGTTTGGAGGTTCGTGGGAGGATTATTTATCGCTGTGTGAGTTTGCTTACAATAACAGCTATCAGTCGAGTATCGGGATGCCTCCGTTTGAGGCGTTGTATGGCAGGCCCTGCAGATCACCTGCGTGTTGGACAGCGCCTAAGGATACAGCGACGATTGGGCCAGAGATAGTTGTTGATCACACAAAGAAGATTAGGCAGATTTGACAGAGACTCCGGGCAGCACAAGACAGACAGAAGAAATATGCGGATAAGTATCACGAGGGTCTGAGCTATGAAGAGGGCGACATGGTTTATCTGAAGGTTTCCCCATGGAAGGGCCAGCAGAGATTTGGGATTAAAGGGAAATTGGCGCCGAGATACATAGGACCGTTCAGAGTCGCAGCACGAGTTGGCAGTGTGGCTTACAGATTGGACTTGGCAACAGAGTTAGCTAGGGTTCATCCTACATTTCATATCTCGATGTTAAGACTGGCTAGGTCAGGACCGAGACCGAAGGTTCACTTGAGACAAATCGAGATTTGGCCTGATGTAACATATGAGGAGCGACCGATAGCAATTGCGGATCGCACGATTCAGACTCTTAGGAACTGATAGAACCCTAAGGTGTTGGTTCGTTGGCAGCATCATGGTACAGAGGGACTCACTTGGGAGCTCGAGTATACTATGCGGGAGCATTACCCTCAGCTGTTTCATGGTACGAAACTTCAAGTTATTTCAAATTTCGGGACGAAATTTCTTTTCTAGTTGGGAAGAGTTGTAACAGCCCAAATTTTAATTACGCCGTTATTATTGATTATTTTCATACTTGGACGACAGCTCAGATCCGCGTGGATGCCGCAGATAGGTCAGGGCAAGCCGACTAGGTAAATAGCGATTTTGTGTGATTGTTTGCCTATTTGCGATGTTGTATATCAAGTTATTTACCTAGCATCGCATGTGTGTATTTATATCATTGAATCGAGCGAGATAGTGTAACGGTGTTCGCCTCGAGAAACGTGTCAAGACGGGTACTGAGGAGCGAACTGTGGGTACACTAGGTCGGGGAAACTAAAACACACAAATTAAATAAAAGATTGGTCAAGTAACTACTATGGAATAGATATTGGGCGGCTAGTGACGTGGCGGTACGCGTACATCGCGATTCGGAAGTGAAACCGGGCGTCGAAACGCTTGAAAACACAGGCGAGTGTCCCAGGCGTGTCACACTTTGGAGTCAATGACACAAAGTCAACTAGCTTACCCTCATTTACACTCCACCACACACCATCATCATTTTCTCCTCTCCCTTACGTCACTCTCTCCCACACCCATACACACCTACTCGACACTCACACACACGAGCCGAGATAAGGAAGAAGAAACAGAGAGGATGAGGAGCAGAAGAAGAAGCGGGAAGGAGAGAAGCGAGGGCGAGAAGCCGGGAAAGAGGTAAGCCGTTGTTTTTGTTGTTGTTTGATGCGTCGGCCATGGAGGCAGAGAGGGGGTTCGGTCATGGAGGCCGAACCGGGCCAAGGTGGAGATGGCAGTGGTGTCTCCCCCTGCCATCGAGTCCACCGGGGTTGGGGTGGAGAGCAACCCTAACCTAAACCACAGAGGAAAAAGAAAAAGAAAAAACACAACAGAGACGTGCTCCCCAACCTAAACCACAGAGGAAAAAAAAAAACACAACAGAGACGTGCTCCCCAACCTAAACCACAGAGGAAAAAGAAAAAAAAATACACAACAGAGACGTAAGTCTCTGTGAAGAAGTGGATGGGGTGGGGGAGGGGTGCACGCATGCGTGTGTGTGCGTGCAACCCCTGGACCGGTTGGGCCGGTCCGGACAGGACCAGACCCGGGTGGGCCCGAACCGAGTCGAGCCGAGGCCGGTTGGGACGGGTCAAACCGGTCCCAAGGACCACCCATTTATTTAAATAATATAATATTAAATTTTAATTTAAAAACAGTTTTAAATTAAATAAATTACAGAAAAATAAGAAAAATAGGTGAAAAATTATGGGAAAATCCAGAAAATTAGGAAAAATATTAAAAATGGTTTAATTGGACACCATGAATTTAGGAGACCACAGTCGGGAGTCGGGCGCCTATCTCGAGATGTGAGTGGAACTTCGGAGTTCATTTTTGAGGTACGTAAGATTTCATCTGAAAGTCACTGAGGGTTTACTTTTCCATCGTTGATTTCATATTCCTTGTTACTGTACTCTATTCCGTGATACATTTGGGTTGGTGGTTGAGTTACTCCCACCTGATATTCGTAGTGTACTTATGGCACACTAGGCTGTAGCACGTGTGATCAGGCACTCGGTGAATTTCAACCCGAGTTGCAATAAGGGTGCACGTGTCAGGCAAGCAGCACGAGGAACCAGGTGAAAGGAAGTGGGGGCACCCACCGAAAGGATCCTGGGGGTCCAAAGTACAGTTTAGTCTGACCGGGACGAGTACACACTTTGTTTCTCTCGTGTTATTTATTCATGTGATGATCTTAGCACAGTTGTCTGCTTAGTTTCCGTATGATTATTTGACATGTTTATTGGTATTTATTGATTTTCTTATAAATGCTCGGTGTAATTCGTTGGAATCTTACTTACTGTACTCTCCATCTTGCTTTTTGCGATGGTCGAGTGCAGATCCCAGTGCTAGTAGGGGCAAGGGGATTTTGGGCGACTTTATTTGACTGCCCGCGGTCTAGGACCTACTAGTACGTGCGATTTTGATATTTTGCTTTACTTTTGGGAAATGGGAGACTGGATAGACACTGTACTTGTATATATTACTGTTTAGTATTGTCGCCTATATACAGAGTACTTTCCCCGGGTTTTCCACAATAGGTGTTGCTCTTACAATAATGCTTTATATGATGATAAATTTAATTGTTTTACTTGCTTTAAATTTAAGACTTCCGCTAGGTTTCAATGCTATAAAAATGATCTAACTGTCTAACTAAACTAATTAACGAAATGATTTTAACACACATATCGAGTAGTCATGATGTAGCAAAAGGACGTTAGTGGCGCGTGGGACCCAGTGGGTCAATGATCTGACAGGACCGTGGGGCTGCGCCTCCCCACGTGGCGACCTCGGATTTGGGGCCGCCACAAATAATGTCTCCACAGCTTCAAAGCAAACACAATTGTTGTTAATTCCAAATCATGATCATGATAATTCTATTCCTAAATCGTTAATTGTCGAAAGCATAAGGAATCACCATGCCATTCTACATTAACACACAACCCAAACCAACTTTCGATGCATCAGTATAAACTATAAACATTTTCCCCGTTTCAGGCAATATAAGAACTGGTGATGAATTCAAATGTTTCTTCAATTCCCAAAATGTCACTTCATATTCTTTCGACCAAATAAATGGACCATTTTTATGAGTTAATTTAGTAATTGGTGCAACTTTCTTAAAAAGATCTTTCACAAATTTACGATAATAGCCAACTAAACCTAGTAAACTCTGTATCTCCATCATTGTGGTAGGTTTCGACCAACCAATGATAGCCTCAATCTTCAAAGTTCCTTCCGTACTAACCACATGACCCAAGAACTTCACCTCAGACAACCAAAAATTGCATTTTCTAAATTTGGCGTTCAGCCTGTGATTTCTCAAAGTTTGGAGAATAACTTTGAGATGTTGTTCATGATCCTCACGAGTCTTAGAGTATATAAAGATATCATCAATGAAGACTATCACAAAGTGATTTAGATTCGACCTCAACACTCCCCGCATCAAATCCATAAACATAACCGGAGCATTAGTCAACTCAAACGACATAACAACAAATTCAAAATAACCATATCTAGTATTAAACGTAGTTTTCTACACATCATCTTCCCGAACTCTCAACCAATAGTAACCAAAATGAAGATCGATCTTAGAAAAGAATTTGACACCGTTCAGTTGATCAAATGAATCACCATTTCGAGGCAATTGATATTTATTCCTAATAGTGACCATATTCAACTGTCTATAATCAATGTAAAGCCTCAAACTACCATCCTTCTTTTTCACAAAAAAGATTAGTGCACCCCACGGCAACATACTTCGGTGAATAAACCCATTTATCCAACAACTCATCCAACTTTTTCTACAACTCCTCCAATTCTTTCGGAGCCATTCTATAGGGAGGAATAGAGATTGATTTAGTTCTAGGAACCTATCTACAACATAATCAATCATCTTAGAGGGAACTCTAGATAAATTAATAGGAAACACGTATGAGAATTTACAAACCACAGGAATCTCATCTAGTTTAATTTCAGGTATTGCCTTTGTACTAAAAGTTTCAGTAAGAGTTTCCATTTCTTCCCCAACTGCTAGCCTACCACTGGTCAAAGGTAACCTAGACGATGTTTCAATGTATGTAAAAATGGAACAACCCGGAATATAAAAGAACACCGTATGGAAACAATCCATGTGCATGATAAGCCGCTAGCCAATCCATCCAACAACATATCAACTCCAAAAAATTCCAACATATTTAAATCAATGGTCATCTCGTGTTCGGAGATCTCAACAACAACATATTTCTCACATATAAAGTGAGGATACACCTTATCCTTAATTACTATGTTGAGTACAAGATGAATAAGGACTCGCATGGAATTAACCCTGACTCAATCACTACACGACTACAAATTGAAATCATACCTTGGATAAGATCAAGATTTGCATCTGAATCTCATTCCGTTACCACCTGAACACGTTCCTTGATATGTTGTTAAGGTTGTGACATATCAGACGACGCTTCCTAAGAGTTGTGAACACGCAATCTTGTAATGTCATTTCTTTTCATACCCAAAAGACGTAATTGTAGGTTTACTACCTATAAAAGATGTATGACTAATTACTGATCTCAAACTTGAAGCATGTCCTTGAGATCCTCGAAGCTTAACTCTTCTCTTCCCTTCCTTATGAGAATTTAGGTCAAACCTGGATGTAAACCCCCTTTTTTTACCCACAGAACCCAAACTCTGTCCTGACTCCACGACGTTTAGATATCGTCATGATTCACACTGCAAAGGTTGTAAAGTCACATAAGTTCAAGCTTTATCCCAAACCTCTTGCATTGTTCAGTTTATTTGTCGATATAATGGTACCAAGCTCCTCTAGTCTTTCCTCTAATGACATTCCAGTATCCAAATCTGGATCAGTTCAAACTAGAACTACAATAATCGCTTAAACTCTAAGATGAACTACAAAGGTAGCATATTCCTCTTGAGCGGTTGAAGTAACAGTAATGTCACGACTCCTTTTCAAATTAGGGCACCACTTGACTTAATTCCGTTACTAAGCCCTAACTTCACCTCGTAGGACTTAACAAGGAATTAGTCAACCTTTTGCTAAAACCTTATTATTTATCAATTCATTTTTCTCAAATGAGTATTTCTTTATCTTATGTCAATTCATAAATCAGATTTAATTAAAATTTTACCATTTAAAGTTTATTTAGCGGAAGTCTTAACAATTTAGTGGAAGCTTTTAACATGATAACTAACAATTGTGGAAAAACAGAGAAATAAAGGTCACATGCATATATATAATGAAACGATGATAATATATCATCACGGATCTTGTCAGGTTGCTATCTCTCCACCCATAACATATATACAACCCCAAAAGTATATTAAGACATACAACAAACCAAAAACCTACAAAATTTGGTGAAGCAACACTCCACTAGCTCAAAGGTAGTCGTCGATCTTCTCTTTGCTTGGTCTGCTACTCGATGGATGTACACCCAACTTCATAAAAATGATGGTGAGTATAGAAAAGTAGAAAGTAACACCGAGAGACATTTGTTCACATTCCCAAATATGCAACAAGTATCTAAAAGCATAATAATCGCAACTATACTGAAAGGAAATCTTGCAAAGATATACTTTAGTTAAATAAATAAAACTGACACTCGGCTAAGTGGTAATGATTTAGTGCCGATCGGTCGTGATCTTCATCACTTCAGTCTTTTCCACTATATAAGGATGGAGTTGAGCTCTACATTTCTTTGAAGGTTTGAGTAGTGCTCTTCGCCTTTATAATTATCCCAAGTGTCAGTCACCTGCGATGTATACTTGGCAACAACCCCGGGTCTCATAACCCGTTATGTCACCCAACCCCGGTCCTATATCTTGTGATGTCACCCAAATTATAGTGGAGAGATCCCGATTACCCCGGTAGTCTAGTGACCCCGTGTGTCATAACACCTCTATCATATCGTGGTCCTAGATACAAGAACTACTTTCATATTTCAAGAAATAACAAGGTTTGAGAATCCAACAAAGTAATTGCATATCTAATGTACAGTGGAAATAGATTCACAACACTATGTAATACCTACCTAATAGCATGCTATTTCATTTGACTATATGTATCAACAATCAATAATGACATAGCACATGATTTGGAGTTAATAAAATCATTCAATCAACAATCTATACCATGAAAGCAAACTCATGAAATGAGAAAGGAAACAATTCATGGTATATGGAGTACAAGAGGCAAATCAGTCCAAAAGACTGGAAAATGAACAAATAAACAATAATGAAATGTAAATAAATATCTCGATAAGTTTGCTTACAATCTACACAATTTTTTAAGCTAATCCGGCCTCCCAACACATCGTATGACGTATCCAAACTCTCGAGACTCTACTTTAAGTTCCTGATATCATACTAATCCAAATGAATTGGGTTTAGGTCAGGTCAAATAGGCTTAGGAATCTTAAACCAAAACAACCCCTTAAGACTAAACAACATTGAAATTCTTGTTCAGTATTGCAATGCAATTTTAGGCATGAAATTGTCCAAATCTCAAAATATTCCCTGGTTTAAAGTTTTTGATCTCTATATTACCTTTCTAAAAAGGTTTGGTTTGCATAATTTCGATTTAAAATGAAAGTGATATCACAATTTTACTAAAAATAGCTCAAATTAGAACCTAATCTGACCAACAAATTTAGAAAATTCATTTTTCCCAATCTATAGTTTCATAATTCGTGAATTTTTGTCACAATGCAGGTAACATACCAAATAAGAACATACTAAAATATCAACTCATTTGGATGAGTAATTAGGGTTTTATGTTTTTTACAATTTTAGTTTCAAAAATCTCGTAATGCATTCAATCACCTATTTGTAGAACACTTTTGGACATGAAAACATTTGAACTACAAAATTTCCAGTAGCATAAAGTTGTTCCCCTTTGAGTTAGCTTTTAAACACCACTAAATTAGGTTTATTTCGAATTAAAATGGGCAAGTTATGACCAAATTACATAGGTTGGTTCATAATACAACATGCAGAATTTCCATTTTGGTCTTTCAACTTCAAAAATTCATATATTTTTTTCTATTTCAAAACCAAATTAAGAACTTTTTAATATCTGGATTATCTACTTGAAATGAGGAATCCAAATATATCAACTGATTTCAAATTCTAAATCATCTACCCTTTGAAAATGGTCAAAAACCAGAAATAGTTTCAAACTTAAATAAAGAGATGTGTATCTAGGGTTGATGACTCTTTGATTTGAGCTCTAAATCTATACACAAAATTCATCAAAACCTTGTTGATCTCCTCTTGAGCTTCTTCTCCAGTAAGTTTTTATTCTCTCCTAAGCTTTGCAAATGAAATGAAATGTTTGGTTTGCATTTGTTGATCAATCAATCATATATATTAAGATAAGGTAGATTGTTAGTCATTGATCTTTACGTACATACGTATCTCGAGACTTATCTAATGACTTACATATTAACATATGTCCCACTAAATCTCCACTATATCATGCTAACTAACACCAATATCAACTCAAATGGTCTCTTGATGTGCCAATACGTATTTCGAGAATTGTCACATGACTATTATTTTAATTTGCTTACTTAGGTACATTTAATATATAATCAACAATAGCCACATTATTTCAACTATATAAGTTATACTAAGCTTAAAATAAACTTATCGCATCACTCTCTACCCCAGTCTCACGTCGACGTGCATATTGTGGTGCGTCCCCACACACGACTCGACATCAATACACAAGTAGGAATGACTTAAAAGTCTACACATATACAATACACTAGGCATACATCACAATAAACATAACATATATCTCCGCCATATTGCCTCGGTTAATACATGTATCTCGATGCATGTCACGGGTCACTGATCCTAATTAAAGAATTAAACTAGGATTTAAAATTTCGTGCTGTGACAAATCTTCCAAACTAAAGAAGATTTTGTCATTGAAATTAAACTTCAATTAAAATTATACCTAACTCGAAAAGGTACGAAAATCTATCTCGCATATAGTTTTCCCGCTCCCAAGTGAGTTCCGAGTCACCATGGAACTACCATTTGACTAACACCTTCAAAATAGACTTGCCTCTCAACTGTTGTACCTTTCGATCTAGAATCTGTACTGGTTGCTTGTAATGACATGTTCCCTTAAGCCGGTGATTAGTACTAGTCTAAATTCTAATTAACTCGAGTTAGGCTCGTAATTAAGTCTGCCATACCTCGATTAGCACGTGCGTGTGATTGCATGATTGTTAGTGTTTGTTTGAATTGCTAAATAAATTTTATAGGTTGTGGGATTTATAGAATATTAATATAAACTTATAATTGAAGAATACATAATAAACAATAAGTTGTCGATACATCAAGTGCAACGAGGGTCGTGAAATGAATATGCGTGCACAAAAACACTCGTAGGCATGTCCGGTGAGTTTATTAGCGAGAAAATACACGATATATATATTTATGTATATTTGATATATAAATATATATATTAAAGTTATAAAGCTTGGTTTAAATTATATGGATTATTTGATTAACCTTGAGATGAACGTAAGTGCTTGATGTGTCAAAATGTGTATTACTATAGAGAGTGTCACTTTAACATATCAATCACTAGATCGGTCTTGAGATAGTGCGATGCATATCTAGAGGAAAATCCATATATATAAATCAAAATTCTCATTTTTATCTCATTTGATCGATATAGAAACCGCGAGAGAGGGTTTGAGGTTTGATTTCTTATCGAAGGAGACGATTCAGGGAACTAAATTGGATGAGATTGAGGAGCTTAATCAACTCAAAACCCAAAGATCATCACTTTGACAAGTTTTATTTTTGAGTTAATTGAAGTTCAATTGTTACTAGGTGATGAAATCTTTGTAAATTATGTTGTTTAATGATGGAAAAAGGCTTGTAACCTCATTAGAGGTCCTCCTTGATGATTTGGGAGAATGTTTGTCGTTATTTGATAGATTAGGTAGAGAAACAGTGGCTACTGCCCTGTTCGTTTTCGAGACAATGTAGGGTAGAGCGCGCTCCACCGAGTAGAGGAGTGCGCTCCCTTCATCAATTGGAATGAACCCAGTTAGTGGAGTGTTCCCCACCCAGTGAGGATCGCACTCCCACCCTTGAAAACAACAAATGTGTTGTGTTTCACATATATTTTCCTGAAGTCTTAGAGACTGGTTAAAGGGTTCTAAACATAGGGAATAAGACCTATATTGATAACAAATGATTAGTGATAGGTTGAGGAACACTGAGGATGCATGAATTAATCAGAAAGTTAGAAATTCGGATGGAGACTTAACGCGAGGTAAGTACAAATTTGCTTATTTATCAATGTTGCCTGGTTATTTTAGTATATGTAGTCCATGTAGTTTATGGACTGGAATGGGTGACTATGTACATTTTGATAGTTTTCAATAAACAGAAAACGATGTTTATTGTGATTCGCGAGAGTAAGTTCCTGAAACTGAGACCAGGTTATATAGGAGATGGGTTACCTTTCTGGCCTATATGTAACTTCCTACTCAGTTTATAGGTTGCATGAGTTACATATTCACTAGAGGGTTTCAGATAGAACCATTGGGTATTAATGGATTGTCTAGACATCATATATGCATAATGTGTTGGTCTAGCATTCGCATTAATGGCAGGTGGTTAATCGACCCTACTTTTATAAATAAAATAGGGATCACAGTGTAATAGTCCATGATAGTTTGTTTTCAATCCGTTATCTATTGTATGCTTTCCATATTCTTGTTAGTTAACATTGGTGCATAATGTTATTGCATATGTTCTTGATTATTATATGCAATGTTGATGGCTATGTGAATCTATACTTACTGAGCAAGTTGGAACGCTCACCTTAATTAACATTACAGGATAACCGACGAGTGCTACGACTATGGAATAGTGAAGATATGAGAGATGTAATGACTTTTCCCTTGTCTTATATATTTGTATTGAATTACGATTTTGTAATATCATAAGGGATTAGAGATTTTGTATAACTGAGGTTTATTTCGGTTTGAATTCTGTAATGTATATCGTATTTTAATTATCAAAAAGTTTTAAATTTTTGCTACATTTATTATTTGTATTATTTCAATATTCGATATACAATAGTGTTTATCAGGTGAAGGAGGAAAGGTTGTCGACTCTAATTAAGTCTGGTTAGGTAATCTGGGCTTAATTAGGGTTTCAGGGCTGGGTATCGCTCTAATCGGGTTAGCGATGCTACAGCTTGGTATGAGAGCCTGGTTTATCACTTTGGAGTTAAGTGGTAATGTTGATATAGTTTGGTACCGGAGATTGATCAGAGCCTACTCCAAAGTTTAAGGTATACCAGAGTACCTTAGTTTCGGAACCTAAGTTTATTGACTCTTAGAGTTGTCTCGAGTTATGAATAAGCTTAATGTATGATAAATGGTTTTTATCGTGATTTTCGGGGGTAACAAAAAATAAAAGACTGAGATATGTTATTTGTTGTGTTATATTATATCTACGTGGTAGATATAAGAGTTATGTTTTCTGAACGACAATAAGATGGTTGAAGTCTATCTATTTCGCACGATATTAGAAAGTTTTGAAGGTAAGTGTTGAAGGGAATCTTATCCTTGAGAAAATTGAAAAGGAAAGACATAAGGAAAACTTACAAAGATGAAATTAAGTTATTCTCCTACGAACTGTTGTCAAGGGTTTTTGTTCTCACTAATATTATTAGACAAATAATAGTCAGTTGAGAGGTATCTATTGGATCTAGACCTTGGGATGTATATTATGAGAATTGAAATTATGAAATAATATAATACTAAATGACTTTAGGGAAACTTAAAGATGGTGGACCACTTTAAGAAATAACTTAATATTAGTATTGAGACTAGTAGAAAATAATGGAAGTTATTTAGTAAATGAATTAGTGGTTAAAGATAAGAGCCTATTTGAGGTTAGGAAACCACAAATGTACTTATATTTCATAAGTTGTTATGAAGTAACAATTCCAGATATGGTGTGAATCCATATTGGAATAAGAAGTAATTTGTCGGTTAACGAAAGAAAAACTTGAAAATTTAAATTAGTAAAGCTAAAAGATAGCTTAATCCAGAATATAACAGTGAGTTGGTAAGATATCCTAGTCTGATCTATTAGATTGGTCTAATCTAAATTGGGGAGATTGAGTGGTCAAGAAATCTGAGGATTTGAGGAATCCAAAGAATATTGTATGGTAGTGGGAATAAGTATTCATTGCTCAGCATTGACAACTTATTCTAATAATAGGGTGAAATCAGTTGTTCTCAAAAGATAGTTGAGATCTCGTTGTCACAGTGGTATGATCAAAGTTCAGGATATACTTAAAGATGATTTCAAGGGGTTGCTGAATCATTTTAAATGGATGGTGGAAACCACTAAAACTTACTAGAACTCATGTTATGATCATAAATGAAGGGTGTCAAGTTTTAGAAACCCTATTTTAAATAAGTTGTTATTGTGTTATCAATAATAACATGGAATCTTTGAAGACTTAGAGAATGCACGAGCATTACCGTACATAATTATGATGGGTAAAGGTAAATTGGTTCAGACCAGATTTTGCAAGTGTCAGTACTAAGTTTTAAAGGTTAATTAATTAAATGAATGTTGGATATTAATAGTAAATTAGGGGATTAAACTATGATTGAGATAATATGAGATTGTCATACATTCGACCCAAATGTAAAAGAGAAAAGTAAACTTGAAATAATTGAATATTACTAATGATTGATCTAGGGGATCTTTGATATCGTTGTGTAATTTATTCAGTTACCTAAAGTATAAGGATTGTTTAAGACAAAAACAAATACAAGGATGCCATGGTGGAAAGTGGAAGTATAGTTTGATTACAATGTTTGCTTGATGATACCTAAATTGTGAATGTTGGATATTAATAGTAAATTAGGGGATTAAAATTATAGCTTATATTTCTAGTTATATATAGTTCTAGAATTGTGAGAAGAACTATTGGAGATTGATAATCTCGAGATAGTCATTTTGGTAGTTGTACAAAATATTGAAAGGCATCACTTGTAAATAAGAAAAAAGGTTGTTGAAAGTCTTTTAATCATTCTTTGAGATTAAGGAGAGTCTTAGAAGAATCATTAAAAGATAACTTGAAAATATGAAACTAGTGAATTGGTTTAAGGTTAAAGAATTGAATTCCAAACTGTGGAAGTTTGAAAACTAGAATTGTCAAAGTGATAGAAATAGAAGGTAAAATAAATACCTTGAAATTTCCTAAGTGTTAGGAATTCACTCTGAAACATCAATCATCGAGGTGATATATGGACAATACCTTGAATAGAAAAGGATGGGGGGCTATAGTTATGATAAAAGTTACTCAATAATATCTCTTGAATGAGATGTTTACTGGTGAACAATGGAAGTCTTACGTAGGCATATCATCAGTTGAGTTGTCTAAACTGGTAACTAGAAGTCTGCTCTTTAGAGCTTACATTGGAGCTTAGCAAATGACAATTGATTGAGTGATGAATTATTGAAGAAATTAATTGAGATTATCTAGTAGGTCAAGGTTGACTACTAGTTATTCATATTTTATATGGATAATCTCTAATCAGAACATTGAGCATGTAAAGAAAGTTCTTAGAACTTGAATTAAAAAGTGAGGCAAGAATGTTATGAAATTCTCATTGATTTCTTTAAAATATTCATTCAGGCAAAATCCAAAGTCATTGTGATAAGAATCAGTTGTTGGTGACCTAGAATGAAAATTGATTGTGTCAATTTTATAAGGAAATAAGAGACATATCAGCAAGTGGAAGCTGAGTGATATTAACCTGTAGAGTTATATTATTCTTGCCCTATATAAATAAAGTTTCATGCTCAGAAACTCGTAATGAATTAACCTAAGTTGTGATGACAACTAGAGGTTGTTGATGATATAATTGTAAGACTAATAGAGTCTAAAAATCTCTTGCCAATAAATTCTCGTGGAAGAGTAAGTGAGATATATATGTGTAGAAGAGTTGAGAGTTATGGAGAACTAGGATTATTATTTCAATAAGGAACCAAAAGTTTGCTTCCTAGAGGGGAAGAGATGTATAATAGTTGGAAGGGACATTTCTCAATCTTAACATAATATATCTGCAGCTGATCTTAGTTCCAGAGAATATAATTTTCCAAGCTTGTGACTTGGAAAATGTTAGTTACTGGAAGAAATATTTACTATGTGAGTTCTTTGGTATTGATATTATCAGGCTAAATATGATGTTGGGGTGTTTACCTTAAAAATTTGTATGCTATACTTTGTTATCAGTCAGTGTGGGATAAGAAGTAATTATACAAGTTAATTAGAGCCTGAGTAATTTCGAACTACACATAAAGGTGTTAACAGACAGTCAGTATATAATTGCAACTCAAATTATGGAGAAAATGTAGCTACTGCTAGAGTTTCTCATTTTACACTTCTTGAGGAAGTATCTATGATAATGATTTGTGTAAGTTTAGCTGACACATCATCAACCGAGAGTGCTAATTTCAAAGCTATTAATATGATCTTCTTTGTTCAGATTTGGGCTGAATTGAAGATGATTCAGTGGTGATTGGTTGTCAGAAAGCTAATTATGATTATATAAGGCGTCGGAGATTAATAACTAGTGTAGTTTATCCTGATTGGTCAGTTTATGATAATGGTGCATTATGACTCAGAGATAGATTATGGATTCCAGCTCCGGATTAGATAACGCAAGAATTGCTATGAAAATATCATAGATTTCTTATTCTATTCATCTAAGTAACAATATGATGTATCGTGAAATGAATTGCATTTATTGTTAGCCTAGGAGGAAACCTGATACTGCTATCATTGAGTTAGTAAAGAGATATAAGATATGTCAGCAAATTAAGGCTGAGCATAGGAAACCTGGAGGGCTATTACATTTGCTGCCTATTACTTAATGGAGATGGGAACATATATGTATGGATTTTGTTTCTGATCTACCTCTGAGTTAGCGTAAGCAGGATATGGTATGGGTTGTAGTTAACAGGTTAACGAAGCTTGCATATTTCTTGCCAGTTTTCCTCTTGTTCGATTGTATGAGGTGTACATACGTGAGGTATGAGATTTCATGGAGTTCCACTGTCGATTATTTCGGATAGAGATTCGAGATTCACGTCCGAGACTTGTGGAGTGAATTGTTGAGACAGCTGGGAACTATTCTTAACCTCAATACGGTATACTACCGGCGAACTGATGAGCAACTTGGGCGGTTGATTTTGGTGCTATAGGATATACTTTGAGCTTGTATATTGGAGTTTAATGGTAACTAGAAAAGATACATTTTTGTGTGAGTTCTTTTGTAGTAATAGTTGTCAAGCTAGTATTGGAATGCTCATTTGAAGCTTTGTATGGTCAACTATGTCATTCACCAAAGTGTTTGGACAGGGGTTGAGATGCAAGTTTGTTGGAGCCATAATTGATTCAGAACTATACAGAGGGAATGTAGCAGATTCACTAGCGTTTAACTACAACATAGCTAAAACATAAAAGATACGCCGATAAATATCATAGGTTGTTGGAGTTTTCAAAGGACTATTATGTTCTGTTGAAAGTCTCACCTATAAAAGAATTGTAAAGATTTGGATTGTGGGGTAAGATAGCTCTAAGGTACATTGGGTCGTTCAAAGTACAAGAAAGGATTATTCTTGTTGCTTACAGGTTAGAGTTGCATCTTTAGCTATTCAGAGTTCAAAACATCTTCCATGTGTTATGTTTTGCAAAACAGAGACTCAGTTCACTCCAATGATTGATTAGAATGAATTTGATCTTCATGAAGACTTATCTTACGATGAGCGGTCAATTCAAATACTTGATCATAAGATTCCGAGGCTAAGAAACAAAGACATTTTTTTGGTTAAAGTGAAATGGTAATTTCACGAAAATGAGAAATCAACCTGAGAGCAGGAATCCAACATGAGGGAACAATTTCCATTTCTCTTCAAAACTACAGGAAATTTTAGGTTTACTTTCATTTCGAAGACAAAATTGCTTTAAATTGGGGATACTATAACTATCCGTTACCTTAAACTGGTTATTAGTACTAGCCCAAATCCTATTTAACCCGAGTTAGGCTCGTGGTTGAGTTTAGCATACCTCAATCAGCGTGTGTGTGAGAGATTACATTATGGTTGGTGTTTGTTTGAATTGCTAAATGAATTTATAGGTTGTGGGATTAATAGGAGATTAATACAAACCTATAATTAGAGAAATACATAATAAACAATAAGTTGTCGGTACACCAAGTGCGACGAGGGAGTCGTGAAATGAATGTGCACACCGAAACACTCGTAGGCATGTCCGGTGAATTTATTGGCGAGAAAATACATGCGGTATATATATTTATGTATATTTGATATAAATATATATATTAAAGTTATAAAGTATAGTTTAAATTATATGGATTGTTTGATTAACCTGAAGATGAGCATAAGTGTTTGATGTGTCAAAATATGTGTCACTTTAACATATCAATCACTAGATCGGTCTCGAGATAGCGCGATGTATATCTCGAGGAAATTATTATATATATAAATTAGAATTCTCATCGTTATCTAATTCGATTAATTTAGAAACTGCGAGAGAATTTGGGGTTTGATTTCAGATCGAAGGAGACGATTCGGGGAGCTGAATTGGACGAGATTGAGGAGCTTAAACAACTCAGAATCCATAGATCATCACTTTAATAAGTTTTGTTTTTGAGTTAGTTGAAGTTCAATTATTAGTAAGTGATGAGATCTCTGTGAATTAGGTTTTTTAATGATGGAAAAACGTTTGCAACCTCACTAGAGGTCCTCCCTGATGATTTGGGATAGTGTTTGTTGTTGTTTGAGAGATTTGGTAGAAAAACAATGATTGTTGCCCTATTCACTGTTGAGACAGTGCATGGTGGAGCGCGCTCCATCGAGTAGAGGAGAGTGCGCTCCCTTCATCGATTGGGATGAACCCAGTTGGTGGAGCGCGCCCCACCCAGTGAGGGAGAGCGCTCCCACCCATGAAAACAACAACTGTGATGTGTTTCACATAATTTTTTTTGAAGTCTTAGGGACTGATTTAAGGGTTCTAAACATAGGGAATAAGACCTATATTGATCACAAATGATTAGTGATAGGTTGAGGAACATCGAGGAAGCGCGAGTTAATTAGAAAGTTAGGAATTTGGACGGAGACTTAACCTGAGATAAGTACGGATTCAATTATTTATTAATGTTGCCTTATTATTTTAGTATATGTAATTCATGTAGTTTATGGACTGGAATGGGGGACTATGTACAATGTGATGGTTTTCAATAAACGGAAAACGGTTTTTACCGTGATTCACGAGAATAAGTTCCCGGAACTGGGACCAGGTTATATAGGAGATGGGTTACCTTCTCGGCCTATATGTAACTTCCTAATCAGTTTATAGGTTGCATGAGGATTGCATGGGTTTCGGATATAACCATCGGGCATTAATGGTTTGGCTAGACATCACATATGCGCAATGTGTTAGTCTAGCATTCGCATAAATGGCGCCAGTAGGTAATCAACCCTAGTTTTATAAATAAAATGGGGATCACAGTGTAATAGTCCATGATAGTTTGATTTGCATCCATTATTTATTGAATTATATGTTTTCCGTATTCTTGTTAGTTAACATTAACATTACAGGATAACCGACGAGAGCTACGACTACGGAATGGAGAAGATATAGGAGTCTTAATCTTCTCTTCGATGAAATGAACTTCCCTTGTCTTATATATTTGTATTGAATTTCAGTTTTGTAATATCACGAGGGATGTGAGATATTTTATAACCGAGATTTATTTCGGTTTGAATTATGTACTATATATTGTATCTTAATTATCGAAAAAACTTTAAATTTTCACTGCGTTTATTATTTGTATTATATCAAATTTAATATACAGTAGTGTTTATCAGGTGAAAGAGGAAAGACTGTTGGCTCTAGTTAAGTCTAGTTAGGTAATCCGAGCTTAATTAGGGTTTCAGGTCGGATATCGCCCTAATCGGGTTAGGGGATGCTACACTGCTCTTAACAAGATGTTTTTTCGCTCAGATCAATTTGGCTCAAGTCAACTATCGGTCGTATGTTGTCTTTGACTTAGCTAATCGAAGCATAAAAATATGGAAAACTGGATGTATTCATGACATATGTGGAGGTAACTCAAGCTCATAAACAACCTTTCCAACTCCTTCTTGATCTTGAAAGGCTCGATGAATCTCAGTGCTAACTAGCCTTTCAACCAAATCTATGAAGACCATTCGGAGGAGAAACCTTTAGATATACAAAGGCTCCTTATCATATGTGAGATCGATGCGATATGTATTTACATACTTCTTCTTCCTCTCCTTGGTTTTTTTAAGCCTATGGTGAATCTGTCATACCTTTTCCATGTGATCAACAACAATTTCAAGCCCTACCAACTCCTCATCCTCTGGCTCAGCCCAACAAGATGGCGAGCGACACGGTCTGACATATAAAGCCTCAAATTGCGTCATCTCAATGCTAGCCTGAAAACTGTTGTTGTATACGAACTCACACAATGATAGGTCCTCCTCCTATGATCCACCAAACTCAAGTACATAAGCCCAGAGCATATCCTTGAGATGTTGAATCAACCTCTAAGTCTGCCTATCAATATGAGGGTGAAAAGTTGTGCTGAACTATAGGTGTGTACCATACTGCTCTTGTATACTCTGCCACATCTTGGACGTATATATAGTATCTCTGTTTGACGTGATAGTCAATGGTACCCCATGTAGCTTGATAATCCCCCTCTCGAAAAATATACTCAATTGGTCAAATGTGTAATAATCTGCAACTGGTATGAAATGGGAAAATTTCGTAAATCTGTCCACAATCACCGAGATAGAATTGTGTCGACAGGCAGTCCTCGGCAACACTTCGACAAAATCAATGGTTATGTCTTCCCACTTCCATCGTAGAATGTGAAGCAGCTGTAACAATCTTCCAGGTCTACGATGCTCAGTCTTCACCTGTTAACAGATCCCACAGTTTTTGATAAAATCTGATATGTTTGCTTTCATCATAAGCCACCTAAAATGTATATTCATATCATGGTACATTTTGATCCTACCTGGATGAACAGTGAACCGGGAACAGTGTGAGTCCTGAAGAATCCCATATTTCAGCTCTGCCACTGCTGGTATCCACAATCTGCATCTGAATCTCATACACTGATCCGTTGTCTTTGTCCTGTCAGTACAATCAGTATTCTGGGCTAACTCCCTAAACCTCAGGTATAGAATGTCGGCTCTCTGCCCTCTGACACTCTCTGTATAGACATTGTTTGTAGCCTCATCTGTGTACAAATCATCACCCAAGTGCATGTAAGAATATCTAACTGACTCATAATCGCCGCCGCCTTGAGTAATCCATACTCATGCATCATATGACATCTAACAACTTCAGTATCTACAGTTAGTATCCTACTCAGCGCGTCAGCAACTACGTTAGCTTTTCCTAGATGATATTCTAGAGAAAAGTTGCAATCCTTCAGAAACTCTAACCATCTACGGTGTCTCATGTTCAGCTATTTCTGTGTGAAGAGGGATTTCAGACTCTTATGATCACTGTAGAGTGTAAATCTCTCTCCATATAGATGATATCTCCATATCTTCAAAGCAAACACCACCGCTGCCAACTCTAAGTCATTAGTGCGATAATTCTTCTTATGTATCTTTAACTATCTGGATGCATAAGCCACCATGCCCCTGTCTTGCACCAACACACAACCTAGTCCCCTATGAGAAACATCTATATATATTTATATATACACCAGGAATCCCTGTCCAGCCTCTGGCAATATCAGCACTGGTGCGGTAGTCAAAAATATTTTCAACTGAGCAAATGCCTCATTGCATTCCTCAGACCAATCAAACCTGACGTCCTTCTGGGTCCATCTAGTAATCGATGTAGTGATCTTCGAGAAATCCTTCATGAACCTACGAAAATATCATGCTAACCTCAGAAAACTCATGATCTACGTAACTGACGTCGTTATTGGCCAATCCATAATAGCCTAAATCTTGGCTGGATTTACGGCAATACCTACTGCTCCAAGAACATGTTCCAAAAATATGACCTCAGATAGCTAAAATTCACACTTGCTGAACTTGGCGTAGAGTTTGTGCTCCCTCAAAGTCTGCAACATCTCCCTGAAGTGTTGCTCATGATCCTCTTGAGTCTTTGAGTATATCAATATATCATTGATAAAACTATTACTAAACGGTCAAGAAATGGTCTCATCACCCGATGCATCGAATCAATAAACATGGCAGGAACATTAGTCATACCAAACGACGTGACTATAAACTGATATTATCCATATCTCGTGCTGAATGTTGTCTTAGACCTCTCCTCATACCTGATCCTAAACTGATGATACCCTGATCGTAGGTCTATCTTGGAGAAAAATTGTGCTCCTCTTAGCTAATCAAACAAGTCATCAATCTTTGGTAATGGATACTTGTTTCTGACTGTGACCTCATTCAACTGTCTGTAGTCAATACACAGCCTCAAATTATTATCCTTCTTATTCACAAATAGGAGTGGTGCTCTCCATAGTGACATAGAAGGTGTGATGAGTCCCTTATGTCCCAAATCCTATAACTGACTCCTCAATTCCTCCAACTCTCTTAGAGCCATGCGGTATGGTGGTATAGAAATAGGTCTAGTGCCTGTTACTAACTGAATAATAAAGTTTATCTCTCTAGGTGGTGGTAATCATTGTAAGTCCTCCTAAAACACATCTGGAAACTTGTACATAACCGGAATCTCCTAAAGTCTAGGTCCCTGACTCTCTGCTACTGTGTATAATGATGCCAGAGTCTTCATCTCTCCACTAATTGCAAGTTGACCTCTAGTGCCCTCTGCTCTCGGTGCAATACCACTATACGTGAGCCTTGAGATATCTAATATGACTGACTTACTGAAACAATCAATATGATCGTGATACGGTGGTAGCCAATCCATCCCTGACAACGCGTCGAAGTCTAAGAACTCGAGCACCCTAAAGTCTGCAAGTAACTCTACCTCATATATCTATACTGGACATCCCTAAATAAGACAATGAGGGTAAACCCTATCCCCGGCCTCTGTGCTAAAAATCAAATGTACGCTAACTTTAACCGGTGTCAACCCTAATATGCCTATCATGCGACCAAAAATGAAAGATATTGTAGAACCTGAATAAAACAAAACACATAAGTCTCTACCATAATTGGAAACCATACCCTCAATGAGTCCTCGTATGGCATCTGCATCAAGCTATGCTACCATGTGTACACCCTCTCAAGTCTGCGGTGGAATCACGGCTGCTGGTTGTGGGACAATCTTTAATCACATGCCTAAACTGACCACACCTATAGCAAGTGATCAATCTATGATGACCTCGAGTCTGATCATGGGCCTGTACCTGTCTCTGTCCCTATTGAGAACTACCTCTACCTCGACTTCTACCACCCTATTACTATTGAAGTAGTATTGGAAGAGTTGGTAAAGTAGTAGGAGCTGGCAACACAGGTCTAACAAAGCCCTTCATAAGCTGGACCTCTACTGATGTGCTGGAAGATGTGGGCGTGGACGATGGTGCAATCTTAGCCGTCTCTCCCTGTACTCTCACTACTGGAGCTGCTACAATCTCTGATCTAACGTCAATGTGCCATCGTGCTCTACAAGTTGAGGACGTTCGCGACACCAGTAGCTACATAGATAACACATATATATATATACATATAGAAACTAACATGTACATCTAAGAAACCCCATCTCGCTTTCACTCACTTCCTAACTAATGGTTTCTAGACAATGATCATTTGGTTTTCCACAACTAAAATTTATGTTTTCTTGGTTGAAATTTTATTTATTACTTATTAGGAAAGTCAGGCCTTTTGTTACTAATTGTAACTTTGGTATCACATTTTAGAATAACCATATTCCACAGCATAAGCCATATAAACTTAGGCTCTCCTAAGCTTTATAAACTTAGGCTCTGATACAACCTGTGACGACCCCTTCTCAGATTATGGCACTGCTCGGCCTAATCTCGTCATTAAGCCTTAACTTTACCTCGTAGGACTTAACAAGGAATTAGTCAGCCTTTTGCTAAAACCTTATTATTTATCAATTCATTTTTCTCAAATGAGTATTTTCTTATCTTATGTCAATTCATAAATCATAGTTAATTAAAATCTTACCATTTAAAATTTATTCAGCGGAAGTCTTAACAATTTAGCGGAAGCTTTTAACATGATACCTAACAATTGTGGAAAAATCAGAAAATAAAGATCACATGCATATATATAATGAAACGACGATAATATATCATCATGTGTCTAGTCAGGGTGCTATCTCTCAACCCATAACATATACAACCCCTAGAGTTTAAGAAAAACATATAAAAGTTATACAACAAATCAAAAACCTTCAAAATTTGGTGTAGCAAAGACTCCACTAGCTCAAAGATAATCACCAATTTTTTCTTTGCACAGTCTGCTACTCGATGGATTTGCACCCACCATCATAAAAAGGACAAAGAGTACGGAAAGTAGAAAGTAACACCGAGAGACATTTGTTTACATTTCCAAATATGCAACAAGCATCTAAAAGCATAATAATAGCAACTATGTTGAAAGGAAATCATGCAAAGAGATACTTTAGGTAAACAAAATGAAACTGACATTCGGCTAAGTAGTAATGATTTAGAGCCAGTCGGTCGTGATCTTCATCACTTTATCCTTTTCCACTATATAAGGATGAAGTTGAGCTCTACATCTCTGTGAAGGTCTGAGTAGTACTCTTCACCTTTATAATTATCCCAAGTGCCAGTCACATGCAATGTATACTTGCCAACAACCCCGAGTCTCATAACTACATAGATAACACATATATATATGTATATACATATAGAAACTAACATGTACATCTAAGAAACCCCATCTCGCTTTCACTCACTTCCTAACTAATGGTTTCTAGACAATGATCATTTGGTTTTCCACAACTAAAATTTATGTTTTCTCGGTTGAAATTTTATTTATTACTTATTAGGAAAGTAAGGCCTTTTGTTACTAATTGTAACTTTGGTATCACATTTTAGAATAACCATATTCCACAGCATAAGCCATATAAACTTAGGCTCTCCTAAGCTTTATAAACTTAGGCTCTGATACAACCTGTGACGACCCCTTCTCAGATTATGGCACTGCTCGACCTAATCTCGTCATTAAGCCTTAACTTTACCTCGTAGGACTTAACAAGGAATTAGTCAGCCTTTTGCTAAAACCTTATTATTTATCAATTCATTTTTCTCAAATGAGTATTTTCTTATCTTATGTCAATTCATAAATCATAGTTAATTAAAATCTTACCATTTAAAATTTATTCAATGGAAGTCTTAACAATTTAGCGGAAGCTTTTAACATGATACCTAACAATTGTGGAAAAATCGAGAAAATAAAGATCACATGCATATATATAATGAAACGACGATAATATATCATCATGTGTCTAGTCGAGTGCTATCTCTCAACCCATAACATATACAACCCCTAGAGTTTAAGAAAAACATATAAAAGTTATACAACAAATCAAAAACCTTCAAAATTTGGTGTAGCAAAGCACTCCACTAGCTCAAAGATAATCACCAATTTTTTCTTTGCACTGTCTCTACTCGATGGATTTGCACCCACCATCATAAAAAGGACAGTGAGTACAGTAAAGTAGAAAGTAACACTGAGAGACATTTGTTTACATTTCCAAATATGCAACAAGCATCTAAAAGCATAATAATAGCAACTATGTTGAAAGGAAATCATGCAAAAAGATACTTTAGGTAAACAAAATGAAACTGACATTCGGCTAAGTAGTAATGATTTAGAGCCAGTCGGTCGTGATCTTCATCGCTTTATCCTTTTCCACTATATAAGGATGAAGTTGAGCTCTACATCTCTGTGTGAAGTCCGAGTAGTACTCTTCACCTTTATAATTATCCCAAGTGCCAGTCACATGCAATGTATACTTGCCAACAACCCCGAGTCTCATAACTACATAGATAACACATATATATATGTATATACATATAGAAACTAACATGTACATCTAAGAAACCCCATCTCGCTTTCACTCACTTCCTAACTAATGGTTTCTAGACAATGATCATTTGGTTTTCCACAACTAAAATTTATGTTTTCTCGGTTGAAATTTTATTTATTACTTATTAGGAAAGTAAGGCCTTTTGTTACTAATTGTAACTTTGGTATCACATTTTAGAATAACCATATTCCACAGCATAAGCCATATAAACTTAGGCTCTCCTAAGCTTTATAAACTTAGGCTCTGATACAACCTGTGACGACCCCTTCTCAGATTATGGCACCTGCTTCGGCTAATCTCGTCATTAAGCCTTAACTTTACCTCGTAGGACTTAACAAGGAATTAGTCAGCCTTTTGCTAAAACCTTATTATTTATCAATTCATTTTTCTCAAATGAGTATTTTCTTATCTTATGTCAATTCATAAATCATAGTTAATTAAAATCTTACCATTTAAAATTTATTCAGCGGAAGTCTTAACAATTTAGCGGAAGCTTTTAACATGATACCTAACAATTGTGGAAAAATCAGAAAATAAAGATCACATGCATATATATAATGAAACGACGATAATATATCATCATGTGTCTAGTCAGGGTGCTATCTCTCAACCCATAACATATACAACCCCTAGAGTTTAAGAAAAACATATAAAAGTTATACAACAAATCAAAAACCTTCAAAATTTGGTGTAGCAGCACTCCACTAGCTCAAAGATAATCACCAATTTTTTCTTTGCCTGGTCTGCTACTCGATGGATTTGCACCCACCATCATAAAAAGGACAGTGAGTACAGTAAAGTAGAAAGTAACACTGAGAGACATTTGTTTACATTTCCAAATATGCAACAAGCATCTAAAAGCATAATAATAGCAACTATGTTGAAAGGAAATCATGCAAAGAGATACTTTAGGTAAACAAAATGAAACTGACATTCGGCTAAGTAGTAATGATTTAGAGCCAGTCGGTCGTGATCTTCATCACTTTATCCTTTTCCACTATATAAGGATGAAGTTGAGCTCTACATCTCTGTGAAGGTCTGAGTAGTACTCTTCACCTTTATAATTATCCCAAGTGCCAGTCACATGCAATGTATACTTGCCAACAACCCTGAGTCTCATAACTCGTGATATCACCCAAGTTGTCTGCTAACAACCCCTGGTCCTATATCCTGCAATGTCACCCAAGTTATAGTGGAGAGATCCCGACCACCCCGGTAGTCTAGTGACCACCATGTGTTGCAATACCTCTATCATATCATGGTCCTAGACATAAGAACTACCTTCATATTTCAAGAAATAACATGGTCTGAGAATCCAACAAAGCAATTGTATATCTAATGCACTATGTAAATAGATTAACAACACTATGTAATACCTATCTAATTGCATGCTATTTCATTTAACTACATGTATCAACAATCAATAATGACATAGCATATGATTTGGAGTCAGTGAAATCATTTAATCAACAATCTATACCATGAAAGTAAACTCATGAAATGAGAAAGGAAACAAGTCATAGTATATGGAGTACAATAGGCAAATCAGCCCAAAAGACCGAAAATGAACAAATAAATAGGAATGGAATGTAAATAAATATATCAATAAGTTTACTTACAATCCACTCAATTTCCTAAGCTAATTCGACCTCCCAACACCTCGTATTACGTATCCAAACTCTTGAGACTCTTCCTTAGGTTCCTGATATCAAATTAATCCAGATAAATTGGGTTTAGGTCAGGTCAAATGGGTTTAGGAACCTTAACCTAAAACAATCCTTTAAGACTAAACAACATTAAAATCTTAGTCCTGTATTGCAGTGCAATTTTAGAAATGAGATTGCCCAAATCTCAAAATATTCCCTACGTACAAATTTTTTTATCTTTATATAAACTTTTCAAAAAGTTTTAGTTTGTGTAATTCGTATTTAAAACGAAAGTGATATCACAATTTTACTAAAAACACTCAAATTGGAACCTAATCTGACTAGTAGATTTAGAAAACTCATTTCTCCCAATCTATAGTTTCAAAATTTGTGATTTTTAGTCATAAGGCGACTAACATATCAAATAAAAACATACTAAAAGATCAGCTCATTTGCATGAGTAATTAGGGAGTTATGCCTTTTATAAATTTAGTTTCAAAAATCTCGATCATAATGCATTTAATCACCTATTTGTAGAGCATTTTTGGACATGAAAACATTTGAATTACAAAATCTCCAGTAGGTCGTCAAAGTTGTTCTTCTTTGAGTTAGCTTTCAAATGTCACTAGATTGGGTTCATTTTGAATTAAAATGAGCAAGTTATGACCAAATTACATAGATTGGTTCATAATACAACATGCAGAATTTCCATTTTGGTCTTTCAACTTCAAAAACTCATATATTTTTTTATATCAAAACCAAATTAAGAACTTCTTAATTGCTAAATCATCAACTTGAAATGAGGAATCCAAATATATCAAATAATTTCAAAGACTTAATCATCTACCATCTAAAAATAGCCAAAAATCAGAACTAGTTTCAAACTTAAATAGAGAGATGTGTACCTAGGGTTGATGACTCTTTGATTTGAGCTCTAACTTCTAATCACCAAATTCATCAAAACCTTGTTGATCTCCTCTTGAGCTTCTTCTCCAGTAAGTTTCTCTTCTTTCATGAGCTTTGAAAATGAAATGAATGTGTTGATCAATCAATCATATATATTAAGATAAGGTTGATTGTTAGTCATTGATCTTTATGTACACACGCATCTCGAGACTTATCTAATGGCTTACATCTTAACACATGTCCCACTAACTTTCCACTATCTTATGCTAACTAACACCAATATCAACTCAATTAGTGTCTTGATGTGCCATTACTTATGTCGACAATCATCACATGGCTATTGTTTTGATTTGCTAACTTAGGTACATTTAATGTATAATCAACCATAGCCACATTATTTCAACCATATAAGCTACACTAAGCTTAAAATAAACTTACCACATCACTCTCTACCCCGGTCTCATGTCGACACGCATTTCGAGATGCGTCTCCACTCATGTCTCGACACTTATACACAAGTAAGAGTGGCTTAGTAGCCTACACATATACAATGCACTAGGCATACATCACAATACAATATAACATATACCTCGGCCACATTGCCTCGATCAATGCACATAGCTTGATGTGGGTCCCACGTCACGGGTCATTGATCCCGATTAAAGAATTAAACTAGGATTTAGAAATTCAGGTCGTGACAAATCTTCCCAACTAATGGAAATTTCATCCTCGAAATTAAACTTCAATTAAAATTATACCCGAATCGAAAAGGTACAGAAATCTGTCTCGCATATAGTTTTCCCGCTCCTAAGTGAGTTCCGAGTCACCATGGAACTGCCACTTGACTAACACCTTCGGGATAGACTTGTCTCTCAACTAATGTACTTAGATTAAGATCTATACTGGCTGCTCGTCACAAGATTTGTCCTCATTCACATCAATATGGCTCATGTCAACTGTCGGTTGTACGTATGTCTTTAACTTAGCTAATCGAAGCATAAAAATATAGAAAACTAGGTGTATTACTGATATATGTGGAGGTAACTCAAGCTCATAAGCAACCATTCCGACCCGCCTCTTGATCTTGAAAGGCCCAATGAATCTCGTTGCTAACTTGCATTTTAGACAATTATGTGAAGACCCTTCCGAGGAGAAACATTCAGATATACAAATGCTCCCTTATCATACGTGAGATCATTGCGATACATATCTGCACACTTCTTCTGCCTCTCCTGGGCTCCTTTAAGCCTCTAGCGAAACAGTCATACCTTCTCCGTATGATCAACAACAATTTCTGGCCCTACAATTCTCTGTTGTCTGGCTCAGCCCAACAAGATGGCGAGTGACACGATCTGCCATATAAAGCCTCAAATGGCGTCATCTTTATGCTAGCCTGATAAATGTTGTTATATGCGAACTCAAACAATGGTAGGTACTCATCTCATGATTCGCCAAACTCAAGTAGACAAGCCCTGAGCATATCTTTGAGAGTTTGAATCAATCTCTCAATCTGCCCATCAGTCTGAGGTGAAAACCTGTGTTGAACTATAGGCACGTACCATACTGCTCCCGTATACTCTGCCACATCCTAGACGTATACATAGCATTGTTGTCCGATGTAACAGTCAATGGTACCTCATATAGCCTGATAATCTCCCTCTCGAACAATATAATCAACTAGTCAAATGTGTAATGAGCTGCAACTAGTATAAAATGCGCAGATTTTGTAAATCTATCTACAATCTCCCAGAAAGAATCGTGACGACGGGCAGTCCTCGGAAACCCTCTGAAAAGATCAATGGCAATGTCTTCTCACTTCCATCGTGGAATGGGAAGTGGCTCTAACAATCCTTCAGGTCTACAATGCTTAGCATTCACCTACTGGCAGATCCTACAGTTCTTGATAAACCGTTATACGTCCGTTTTCATCCCAGGCTACCAAAAATGTCTCTTCATATCATGGTACATCTTGGTCTAACTGGATGAAAAGTGAATTGGGAACGGTGTGAATCCTGAAGAATCTCATCTTTCAGCTATGCTACTACCAATATCCACAATCGGCCTCTAAATCTCAGACACTGATCCGTCATCTCTGTCCAGAGTACAATCAATACTCTGGGCTAACTCAGTAAACCTCGGGTATAAAATGTCTCTCTGACCCTCTAACACTCTCTGTGTATACATTATATGTAGCCTAATCTATGCACATATTATCACCCAAGTGTTTGTAGAAATATCTAACTGACGCATCATCGTCGCTGCCTCAAGTAATCCATACTCATGCGTCATATGGCATCTAACAACCTCGCCATCTCCAGTCGATATCATACTTAGCGCATCAGCAACTATGTTAGCTTTTCCTATATGATATTCTAGAGAAAAGTTGCAGTCCTTCAAAAACTTTAACCATCGGCATCGTTTCATGTTGAGCTCTTTTGTGTGAAGAGGTATTTTAGATTCTTATGATCAGTGTAGAGTGTAAATCTTTTTCCATACAGATGATGTCTCGAAAAATATTCATAAACTTTTATGATCAGAGGTATTTCCTGAGATGAACCACATGTGCCTGAGCTGCCACCTGTGCTCATAAAATATTCAGCAACTCAGACATTTGCTCAGCCAAGTTCTAAAACCTATTTGAATTTACACGTTGTGGATCTTTTTTACATTCGCCAGATCTTTGACTCAGCTCTTACTGTCCACTCATAGTGTTGTGCATAAAAATTACAAAACAAGTGGTTCATCACAACTATGCCTATCGATATGTCGATAATATAAAACAAACATAACACAATCATAAAGTTTTTAAACTTTTTAACCCCTCTTCCAACGCGTTACTTCTCAACTAATCACTCACTTAACCTCAATAAAAAGGTTCATTTAGAATCTTAAGCTCTGATAGCAACTTTGTCAAACCCCACCTAATTAAGACACCTAACCGGCTTAGATTACTTTAATTCCCCTGATAATCTAGCATTATTAATCTCATCGTTAATAAATAAATAAAATTAAAATCTCACAATCATCAAATAGAAAACTTTATCGACAATAAAGGATTCTAAAGTAAATCTCAAATCTCAAGTTCATTTAGATTGATTAAATTATCCCAAAAATTTCAAATAAATTTTTCGACAGCACCTACTACATTTCTAAGCCTACATTAGAAAACACGACCTTCAAAAATCTTCAACAAAACCTGTTCAACTTGGTGGAAATGTTGAAGGACTCTCAATCCACCACATAACAATATATTTTCATCAACTGATTGTATATTCATTTAAACCTAATTTAAAAGATTAAAAAACCTTAAACCAACATTACCTTAACTCCAAATTTATCTCAATTCATCCTCAAATTGTTTCAAGCAATCCCAAGGAGATCCTAACCATACATGAATCTAAAAAGCAACTTATACTATATATTGTATTAAAAGCAATACATACATAGAAAGAAAGGAACCAAGCAAGCCACAAACAGTTGGAAAGCTCTCCCTTTCCCTTGTCGCCACTAGAACCTATCATTACCCAATTATAAAAATTCGATAATGTCAGATAAGTAAATCTCACACTATCCAAGTACACATGTAATAATCAAATGCATAATAATCCAAGAGATTAAACGAACAATATAATCCAAAGAATATGAATACAACCGTAAATACATCCCCTTTTTGTTATCCGACCACAACCGGTTAATATACTCCAAAAGTGGTAAGTAAATAGTAATAAGGACTCATGCACAAAGTGGTTAACCAAACAAGTCTCGTTCCTCAAGTCTATCAGAGTATGATATGGTTCAACGTGATCTCATGATAACTATGTAATGCCAAGTATCAGTGACTCTGGCCCCTCAAGCATAATATAGTGTTTTACCATGTACCCACAGTATAGTAAACACTATAAGGAGACTCGAATCGACCTTATCCTCCCCACCCATGTATGCATGTACAATAAAAATGCAATATCAATAATCAATGCAATTTATACAAAATTATAATCATACAATATAAAGATTACTATGTGATTTACTTAACCTTACAACGCGATACCATAACTCATTGCGCTCCGTGTCAGTAAGATAGTCCATACGGGGTTCCGATTGCGGTTCTACAATTCACTTACAAGTCCGGTAAGATTCAACAATCATTATGCAATTTCTTTCCAATTTATTATATTTTAATTAGTCCCATCTCGATTTGAAATCATTCTACATCATATCCTCAAATGTTCGAATCCCAATTTTAATTTCAAATTGTAGTTCGACATCGAAAACTAACCTAGACTAGGCTTTTAAACCTCATTTTTCTTAATTTTCTAAATTTTCGGTGTCTTAACACACATTACAAGGTAAAATCCTCGAAATAAATCTTCGAAAAAATTTCGAAATCCTCATTTTTCATAAAAAAAATCTCCGATTTCCATTAATTTGTCCAAAAACCTCATTTTTCTCAATTTTCTAAATTTTCAGAGATTTTTATTAAATTTTCCTATTTTAAAAACATTATTTTAATTAATTTGATTTTTTTAGGTGGAGGGGTTTGACCCTTGACTTAGAATGCTGCGCTAAGGAGAATATCAAACGTATTAGGTATATCTAAAGGCTTGGGACCACCAAAGAAGGAAACATGGTGGTGGAACGAGGATGTCCAACGAGCAATTAAGACTAAAAGAGATGTATAGGAAAATACCTAAGTGTCAAGATGAAGATGCGTACAATCAATATAGAGAAGCTAGAAAACAAGCTAAAAATGTAGTTAGTCAAGCTCAAACAACTTTCATGTATTTTTTTTTTTTATTTTCTTTCGTTTGGTTAGCCATGCTTCCCCAACAATTACATAAAATAAACGTAGCGACCCCATGGTTAAATATCCGAGATGAGATAACCTCTCTCACCATCAATTGTCACCTTCTTCCTCTCCTACCCCTCTCTCCCTCTCACAACCACAGATCATTTTTGGTAAATTTTGAATTTTTTGAATTTATTTCATATTTATCTCTTCAATTTTCGTCTAAATTAAACCCCGAAAAATACCCAATTCGACCAAAAATTGAAGAATTTACTAATGTGGTCCGAAACACTCAGACAACTTGTCTAAGACGCAATTCGAGGTGTGGGACCTGCGTCAGCTCGTTAAATCCAATTAAGTTCACAAATTCGGATTTTTAACTCTAAATACAATTATTATTTTTGCGAAATACAAAACAATGGTTCGGATCAACCTTTTAATTCTCTCGGCACTAATTTCGACATGTATCCAGAGATAAAAACCGTGTAAATATTGAATTTACTCGATAATTTGAATTTCGCAAAATAACATAATATATAGTACACGACACTAGGCACACATCACACAAAAATAAAATTACTTGTAAATCTCATTTCACTGGTCCTCAGCTCTCAACTCACGGCCTAAACCATAATTAAGACTCGTTAATCCAGGATTAGCCGTAATTATCGATTTAAAAATTTTAGGATTTGACAATAAAACTTTTTTAAAAGTTTAGTGACCATTTAGTTACAAAACAAAGTTGAGTGATCAAAATGATACGATCTATAAAGTTGAGTGACCATGGGCGAAATTAACCCGAGCTTATATATTTTTACAAGAAAATAGTGTGATAACCTTCGCAATTAATAAATTCATGTATTGTTAATTGATTTTTGTAGATTACTTATTAAATTCATGATTTTATTAATTAAATTAAATGATGAATGTTAATAATAATGTATCCATATAAACTGTTTGTGGATTTTTAATTAGGGACAATATAGGTGGACTAGTTTCACAAATATTTATTAGCAAATCAAATACTAGTTACTTGATTTCCTTCTAATTAATAATAGGTCTACATATTTCCTCAAAAAAAAAGGTCTATATGCATTGAATTTCGATAGTCCAATATTAAGTCCATATAACTCAATTGGGGTAGGAAATTGAATTCGTTCACCAATTCAATTAATCATGTACTAATTAACCCATATACATCTATTGGATTAGGGTAATTTTTGTATTTATTTCTCACGTGTTTTCCCAACTCTACCTATGTAGAACACTATGTGCGTTACATAGCTAGTCCCAAGTTCGGATAAAGAAGGATGACTATGATGCTCATTTTCCATATCGAAAAATAGGTAAGGGAGGTCCCATACCCATTTTCATACTTGAGAAATGGGGGAGGGAGGCCCCAAGCCCATTTTTCGCCATTCTAGGAATATGGAGGAAGGTTGCGATAGGTTGACAATCAACGTAAAGCTTTTTTCACTCTTCATGAAATGGATCAAACACATATAAACATTGGGGCGTTCCCACTAAGCAACGTCTGCATCGAAACCCACGTGTAGTGAAAAATGAGCAATGGTGCGTTTCACATCGCCGCTTGGGTGTGAAGAAAAATGAGCAATGGTTCCCACATATAGGACGTGTGTGGGTAAAAAAAGCTAGTCCCTTCACATCGTCGCCCGGATGTAAAAAAAAAAAAACAAGGTCTCCCATACAGAGGACGAGTGTAGGTAAAGAAGCTAGTTCAAAATAAACACGAAAACGAAAACAAAATCATAGATAATGAGGTTAGATCTTTTAAGCAAAATAAAAAGATAAAAGGAAAACACACACAAAAGGGAAAAAAATTTGTTTAGGAACATGGAACGTATGAACACTTACATGGAAGTCTATAGAATTAGTAGATACTATGATTAAAAAGAGAGTCATTATTGCTTGTATTCAAGAGACAAAATGGGTAGGAGAAAAGAATATAGAAATAGGAAACACAAGGGGGTTTAAATTGTGGTACATTGGTATAGATAAAAAATCAATAGAGTAGGAATTCTTGTGGATAATGATCATAGAGGTTAAGAGAATGAGAGATAGATTGATCCTAGTTAAATTAATTAGTGGAGACGAAAAGATTAACATACTTAGTGTCTATGCACCACAAGTAAGATTAAACGTGAACATTAAACGTAAATTTTGGGACGATATGGATAGATTTATGCAAGGTATATCATTAGAAGAAAATGTTTTATTGGATGAGATTCAAATGTGCATGTGGGGGCAAGTAATGATGGGTTCGAGAGAGTTCATGGAGGTTTTGGTTACGGTAATAGAAATAAAGAAAGAGAATCATCTTAAGACTTGCTTCAGCATATGATCTTATTTTAGCAAATAATAATTTTAGGAAAAAGGTTCGCATAAGATTACTTTTAGTAGTGGTCATAACAAAAGTCAAATAGATTTTTTAACAAGAAAAATAGAAAAAAAAATATGTAGAGACTGCAAAATAATACTTGGTGAAGCGCTTACTTCCCAACATAGGTTATTAGTACTTGATATTAAGCTAAAATGATGACTTAATAGGAATAAAAGAGACAAGAACCCTAGAATAAAGTGGTAGAACTTAAAAAATAGTAAAAAAATAGAATTTAGAGAAAAACTACTAAAAGAAAAAGTTTAGAATATTTATTTTGATGTTAATACAATGTGGCTAGAAATGAGTAGTTAGATAAAGAGAGTAGCATCAAATGTGTTAGGTATATCTAAAGGCTTAGGACCACTAAAGAAAAAACATGGTGGTGAAACGAGGATGTCCAAAGAGCAGTTAAGACTAAAAGACAAAAATATAGAAAAATACATAAGTGTCAAGATGAAGATGCATACAATCAATATAGAGAAGCTAGAAAAAAGCTAAAAAAGTTGTTAGTGAAGCTAAAACAAATTTCATGGAAGATCTATATACAAGATTAGGTAATAGAGATGGCGAAAAATATATATTTATAGGTTAGCCAAATTAAGATATAAAAAGAAACAAGACCTAAATCAAGTAAAATGTATTAAGGAAGAAAATGAAAATGTTTTAACGCACGAAGATGATATTTAGGAGAGATGGAGAAGCTACTTCAATAGTTTATTTAATGATGGCCAAGTTGATATCAAAGTAAATGAAGACCCAAACCAAGAAAGAAATGTAAATTATACACACAATATCAAAATCTCAGAAGTCAAAAGGCTTTGAAAATGATGAAAATAGGGAAAGCATGTGGCCCAAATAAAATAATACCTATAGATGTTTGGAAATGCTTAGGAGAAATTAGAGTGATTTGATTAACAAAACTTTTCAACAAGATTTTAAAATAAAAAATGGATGCCAATGGATTGGAGAAGAAGAACGTTTGTATCAATCTTCAAAAACAAATGAGTCATTCAAAGTTATTCAAAATACAGTGGAACTAAACTTACGAGTCATACTATGAAACTTTGGAAGATGATAATTGACAATAGGCTAAGAAGAGAAACAAGAATATCGAAAATCAATTTGGCTTCATGCCTGAGAGGTCAACTATAGAGAATAGAAAAAAGATCTTCATATGATTTTTATAGATTTAGAAAAAAAAAAAACATGTGACAGGGTTTCCTTTAGAGATGCTATTCGGTTAGTTATAGAAAGAAAATGAGTGCATGCTAGATACATAGACAGTATTAAGGATATGTATAAGGAAGTAGTAATGAGTATAATGACATTTGGAGGAACTACAAAAGAATTTCACATTACGATAGGACTACGTACATCAAGGATCGGCTTTAAGCTCATATCTTTTTACTTTAGTTATGCATGAACTAACTAGGCATATTCAAGAGGATATATATACCATGGTGTATATTATTTGCATATGATATTATCTTAGTGGATGAAACAAAAGATGGAGTGATTAGGAAATTAGAACTTTAGAGGAATATATTAGAATCTAAAGGCTTTAAGTTGAGTAGGACAAAGACCGAATACATGTACTGTAAGTTTAGAAATACTTGACTCGAGATGATGAAATGGTAAAATTAGGGAAAGTAGAAGTTCTTAAGGTGAACTACTTTAGATAGCTATGATCAATCATACAAAATGATGAGAATAATATTATGAATGATGTCACACATAGAATCCAAACTAGATTAAAGAAATGACGAAGTGCAACAAGGGTGATTTGTAATCAAAATGTTACTACTAAGTTGAAAGAAAAATTTTATAGGACCGCAATTAGGCCATCTATAGTATGTCGAAGTGAATGTTGGGTTGTAAAGCAACAACAATTACATAAAATGAACGTAGCAAAAATGAGGATGCTTAGGAGGATGTGTAGTAAAACTCGTGTGAAGACAAGCGGGACAATGTACTCCATGTGATGAGCCCGGATACGTGTGCACACCAAGATCTAAGAAGATAGAATAAGAAATAGAAATTCAAATACAAGTATGAGTAATACCAATTGATACAAATATTAGGGAATGGCGACTCTACTCACTCATTTTGTATTCTGTTGTATTATTATTGTGGTTTGGTCACCTACAAAGACATGTGATGCTATATTTTTCCTTTTCCACACTTACAAATGTCTGCATTAGAAAACTTTACTCAATAGAAACTAGAGAAGTTCGACAAAGTAAGGGTGAATCGAAGTTAACTTGGGACGCATTAATTAGTAGGGATTTGAATGGTTTGGAAAGCTCTCCATCAATTGCACTTAATCGAGCACAATTGAATAGTTTGATCCATGCGGACGACTTGAATTAATTTGGGACTAAGGCTATGTTGTTGTTGTTGTTGTTGTTGTTGTTGTTGTTGTTATTGTTGTTGTTGTAGTAGTAGTAGTAGTAGTAGTAGTAGTAGTAGTAGTAGTAGTAGTATTTCTCACATGTTTTCCCATGTTCAGGTACTATTGGGCCTCATATAAGCAGCGACCCTCCCAAACTAGTTTTTTTCTATTCATGAAACTCGAACTCGATACCTCTCATAAGGGGAATCAAGTCTCCTACTACTCAGATCAGTTGATTATTATTATTTTTTTAGGCCCAACACGTTAATTTCATTCATCGATGAAGATCAAATATATAGTACATTAGAAGAAATAGCTATTGGTATAATACCCTTCCACACAAAATCTTTTTATATATATATAATTAAGAAAGAAACCAACTTATCTCTTTAACTTGCCCTCATATTAAAACTCACCCTCCACCTCTTACACCCACGTACCAAATCATTAGGCTAATGGTGGATGCTTTCTTAAAAAGGAAAAAGAAATATATATATATATATAGGATATGGTGTGACATTGTTGTTGTCATTCTAGTATTTTCGTTCATAGAAATAGGCTAAAAGCACAAGAAAAAGCAATACACCTCATTATCTCACTTTGAAAATTGTTAGATAACAAAACATAAAAAGTGTCCATGCAAGAGAGATTGGTCACATTCAAAGAAATGGAAACCATATCTCTCCTCTCTCATGAGATCAATCTCTTCATGAGAAGATCAAATCAGATCATGCCCTTCAATTAATATGTATTAAGCTAACTAATTTTCTATATCTCTCCAGATATCTCTTTAATTAGCTATGCATATAGGGCATCTTATCCACTAACATCGATCACTCCCTTTAAAACTCCACCACCCCTACCCTGCCCCGGACCATCGTCTATATATAATACTACTACTATCTCATCACCATCTCCAAAACTATACAGTACCAACTACTCATCGACCTATAGTCTTATATCTTATGAAAAAAAAAAAAAACCTATAGTCTTCTATATATATACTATATCATCAAAGTTATATAGTGATTATCTTCATTAACAACTATACTTTTCATTAGTACTATATATATTGTTGATCACTATGTCTTCAACACTCTCCGATGCTTTCCGAACGGTCCCAGTGCACATCCGCCAAAATGGTCAACTAGACTTCGAGTCCGTTCGAGAGGTTCCCGATTCTCATACCTGGCAAGATGTCGATGACTATCCCTCTGTGGATGCGGCGGCAGTCGGAGGCGTGCCTGTCGTGGACCTTAACGACCCTAATGCTATGAAGCTCGTGAGTGATGCATGCGAGACGTGGGGGTTGTTTCAAGTTGTGAATCATGGGGTCCCCGTGAGTCTTCTCCAGGATTTTGATGCTCAACTGAAGAGGTTGTTCTCTCTTCCGACCGAGCGCAAACTTAAAGCCGTTCGCTTGCCGGATGACATTTCGGGTTATGGTCTTGTTCGCATTTCTTCCTTCTTTCCCAAGTTAATGTGGTACGAGGGCTTCACTATTGTTGGCTCCCCTGTTGAACATGCTCGCCAACTTTGGCCAGATGACCATACTCAGTTCTGGTAATTTAGTTACACATAACCACCACAAACACATGAAGTACATGCATGTTATATAGTCATGTAACATGTACTTATAATAGCTAGATTCATGTAGCTAGCCAGCTAGCCTCATACACTGTGTGTATATATATATATATATATATATTACCAAATAACTAGCTAGTAACCACTAATCACATAGCTAGTGCTGTGAAATTACCAAATCTTTCATTAGTGGTTGCAATGGTCCATGCACTACTATGTACGTAGATATTATTTGATTAAGAGAGAGAAAGAGCTAGAGATCATGAAAAGAAGATAGAAAAGAAGAATAAACTCGATCCACTTCTTTGTGTCTTCTTACTTATATATCCATTTATTTTCATTTTTTACTTTTAACAATACTAGCTAGTAATCAATTTCTCTCTCAAAAAAAAAAAAATAAAAAAATAACAATACTAGTAATCATTCATGAATATGCATTAAAATAATGAGATTCTTGTGTCGTCGTCTTCGTGTTTGTCGTCGTCATC
The DNA here is from genome assembly GCA_039657325.1 of Stephania cephalantha. NCBI lineage: Eukaryota > Viridiplantae > Streptophyta > Magnoliopsida > Ranunculales > Menispermaceae > Stephania > Stephania cephalantha. The sequence continues at coordinate 5,070,843 of CM077573.1, read as the reverse complement.
ATCGATATTAATCTTCAACTTGTTTTGATTAATGTTTCCAGTGATGTGATTGACGAATATCAAAAAGAGATGAAAGGGCTTGCAGGGAGGATAGTGTGGCTGGCGCTGGGCGGGCTGGGCATAACCAAACCCGACTTGGAATGGGCGGGTCCGAATGGTGAATTCGAGGAAGCCAATGCAGGACTACAGTTGAACTCGTACCCGGTTTGCCCCGACCCGAATAAAACCATGGGCTTGGCTAACCACACAGATTCAACCATCATCACTATTGTCTACCAAAACAACGAATCCGGACTTCAACTACTTAAAGACGGGTCATGGGTCATGGTGCCCGCACTCGACGGAGCACTGGTTGTCAACGTTGGTGATCTCCTTCACATCCTCTCCAATGGCAAGTACCCGACTGTCTTCCACCGCGCCATCGTCCACCAAACCCGCCACCGTCTCTCCGCCGCCTACCTCTTTGGGCCACCGCCGAACATCCAAGTTGGCCCACTTGAAAAACTGATCGATCACAACAATCCACCTCTCTACAAGTCTCTTACATGGAACGAGTACCTTGAAACAAAAACCAAGCATTTCAATAAAACACTGGGCAAACTTAGAATCGCATCCACAACATAGTTAAAAACTTGAAGGTGGTGAAACTGCTAGAGCATATAGCATGCTGCAGTAGATGGTATAGCGGAGGTGACACATAGTCTTATTGGTTATTATGGTAAAATGAATAAAGAGGATATATATGTCTTAGACTCTTAGGGCTTGTTCGGTTCATGTTATAAGGTCGGATTAAGCAGTTTAATATGAGTGTTTGGTTCGCCTACTATTTAGTCGAGCGGACTATGCAATCCACTATCGTTAGGATTATTCTGAACCATGGTTTTGATGATATTAGTTAGTTCGAATGGACTCATTTACCAAATAACAAGATTGCCCTCATCACTCACACATTAACACATGTTTGACGAACTGATGAAACCTTATGCAACATTGGAGTGCTATACATACTAGTAACCAATAAATAATATAACGATTATATAAATAAGGGACAAATTGTTCACAGTCTTTGTCAAAAACAAGTAATCAATAAATACAAATACCAACATGTTAAGTGCATAATTTAATATTTGTTCAACACCTTTGTGTGATCATTAAGTCAATATTGAAAAGCTTGATTCATATATATTACTTGTTAGGTGTCATCCTCCAAGCAAATATCACAATAGTTGAGATTTAGAAAACTTAAAATAAATTTGACAGGACTCTATTTACATAAACAAGATAAGCCATATGGATTAGAGCCGACACCATTAACCTCAAATGCTTGTTCAACTCACACCAAGATTATAGTATCGAATTTCACAAACTACTCATTTAATTAACGTCCCATAAAAAATAACTAAAGGTCATCATCGATTTTGGGAATTTATAAAAGGAGGGGCACTTTTATAAGTTCACCTATTATTCTTATTGCAACCACATTAATCCAACCGTTAATATTTTTATCTAGTCCCGTGTCATGTGAAGAGATGTGAACAAATGGTGTATGTTGCATCCTTGTCTCTCTGTGTAATGTATGTGTTTTTTTTTTTAATAAGAAAGAGATTTTAATTATTTATTACTAATGTGTAATGTATGTGTGAGAAATGAATATTTTTACCTGATTCAAATATAGAGTCCTAATAGAAAATGGAGTTGAGGTAGGGGTTTAAATTGTTTAAACCATTGGATTGCTTCGAGATAAGTGTAACATAGATCTTTAGGAGGTAAATAGTTAATGATTTATGATTTTGGATAGGTTATCTATGCCTCGAGATGTGTGTAACTACATCACAAGAAGAATCAATGGGCATGTGATGTGAAAATGTCACTTTAAGCTCATATTCTTTAGATTGGCCTCGAGATTATGAATCTCTAAGATTCGTATTTAATCGTCGATACAATTCTTGATTAAAATCTCATATTTATCTTCTTCAAAACAGAACCGCCTAATCCCAAACTCATTTCTATTTACAGAGGTATCAAGATAGTGAGAGGAGAGATCGAACCAGATATCAAACCGAGAGTTAGAAACAGGGAGATCTCGAGACCGATACAAAGAGATCCATGATTGAGGCGATGATAGGAAGGGTAAGTTGGTGTCGTTGTTGATGGTTGTGTTGTTGTTGAAGTTGTTGTTGAAGTTGTTGTTGGTTGTTAATGGAGGTCAAGAAGGGAGGCTCGAATGAACAAGGAGACGGTTGGGGAGCCATCTCCCCTCCCAAGATGCCTTGGGGTTAGGGCCAAACGCAACCCTAGTGAAAAAATAGAGGTTTCGATTTACAGAGACGGGAGGAAGAAGAATGGGGTTTGATCCCTCGGACTGGACTGAACCGAGTCTGGTTCAGGGGTCAAACCCTCTTCTCAAATGTTTTTTAAAAAAAAATGTTGGAATTTAGGAAAAACTCTAAAAAATAGAAAAAAATTAAGAAAAATTTATATTTGTGGACCAAATCGATAGAAATTGTGGATTTCTATAAAAGGTGGAGAAACTGGGATTCTTTCGGGACTTTATATCGGGGTTTTTACTTCGAAAATGTGAAATAGTCGTATCGACCTAAAAATTTGCAAATTAGTTCTGAATTCAATTGGGATCAGTTTATGGGTTCTAAATGTGAGGTATTATACATATAATGACCTCAAATGGTTTTTGATAAGTTCTTGAACACCGGAAAGGTCGAATGACCCAAAAAAGTTAAGGAAATTGGAAATGTAACCTAACCTAGGTAAGTATGGATTCATTTAGTTATCAACTTTGTCTAGCTATGTAGTATATTTAGTTTATATAGTTTATGGACTTGAATGGGAGCTATGTCAATGTGATATGTTTTTACTAAAATGGCAAACGGTGTCAAATGTGATCGGCGAGGGTAAATCCTGGAATTGAGAACAGGTTGTATAGGATATGAGATTGATTCCCGACCTATATGTTAAATCATACTTAGCTAAACAGGTTGTGTGGATTACACATTCAATAGAGGGTTTAGGATAGAACCATCGAACATTAATGGATTGGCTAGACAACATATACACGCAATGTGTTGGTCTAGCAATCACATTAATGGTGTCGGTGGGTAATCGACCTTAATTTTACAAATGAAATAGAAATCACAGTGTAATAGTCATTAATTGTACCATTTGCATTCATTTATATATATATATGATTATAAGATTTCTTATATCCTGCTAGCTATGATTGGTTCGTATTGTTACTGCATATCATTCTTGATTATTATATGGATTGTTGATAGTTCTGTGAATCCGTACTTACTGAGCAAGTTGGAGTGCTTGCCCCAATTAATATTTCAGGAATATCGACGAGCGGTACGACTTTGGGACAGAGAAGGTTTGGGAGTTTTGACTTTCTCTTCGATGTAATGACTCTTACCTTGTATATATATTTGTATTGAATATTATGATTTTGTAATATCACAAGGGTTGGGAATTTTTTATAACCGAGGTTTATTCCGGTTTGATTTAGTTTTGTATATCATAATTAATATCTCAAAAAGTTTTTAATTTCCGTTGTGTTTACTATTTTTTTACGTCGATATTCAATATACAGGTTGTATTTATTAGGTAATGATGGTGAGGTTGCTAGTTCTAATTGAGTATAACTGATGTATCGGGGCTTAATTAGAGTTTCAGACCGAACGATTCCTTAATGAAGATAAAAGTCGTTATAGGGTGCACGGGAATGTGAACGAAACGGGTGCCCTGATCATAAGCCGGGGTGCCCTGATCATGTTAGTAAATTTATTGGGTTGGGAGGGCAAATTGAGTATTTCCATATGAAACCAATTTTTAATTCAAAATTGTTGGTGCCCAGATCACAGTCCAGGTGCACATAGCGCGACTCAAAAATTAACTTCCGACAAAAAGTACTCCCGACTATCTCTTCCATAACTCAAATATTGAGCCGAAATGACAGCCCAAAGCTCTAATTATATCACAAATTATCATTTCATTAATTCCGAATTCTGATCAATAGTAAAAAAACAAAATAATAAAAAAAGAAATAAACATATTTGTACACATTGGAATCTCAACATGATCAATTCACATCTTTTGCTCACTTTTCCAAACAAGCCCAAGCTCCTCCCCTCACTTGTTGCCTTCGTGGCCCCTGGCCCCTCAACAATCTCTAGACTCTTCTCTCTGATCGAGAACCAACCGAACGAAACAAACCAAAACCACACATCTCAATTAATTTCCCTAATTCACATCCCACTAATATATAATTAATTACATTTAGATCGAGCGCCTGACGAGTATCTGGAGCAGTGTCGCGGCGGTCGAGGAACATCGCTATTGCTGATGTTAGTGGAAATGTCGAGATCGAGATCTGAGAAAGACGAAGACGGGGCGAGGATCTTATTGGTTCGAGAAGCGGAACAGCAGCAGCAGCAGCATAAAGTAGTGGCGCGTTTAGCGAGTTTCCAGCCCAAATTGATGGGCAGTTTGACGAAGCACCATAGTGTTGTCCGGAACAATAAATAATGATACTAATATATATGAATGAATAAAGTTATACAAGTAATTAATAACAGAATCAATCAACAAAATAAATTTCTAACCGGAGGCTTACACTTGAAAGCGATGTCCTAAGGCAAATTTCCTTGAATTCGGTGATTGAATTTTCTTCAAAGATCTGCCCCGGATACAACCGGATGCTTTCTTTCGAACCAAAAATCACCAAGTTCAAAAGTCTGCCAAACTGTGATTTTTTCTTCTCTCTCAAAAAACGAAATTCGAAAATTATATATATTTCCAGTGTTTTAGTTCTACTTAAATAGAACTTGAGGCACTGGTTCAAACCAATGTGTCTGTTCAAAACAATATATTCAACAAATCACACCTATTCTCAATAGTTGCACTTGTTCTCAACAGATGCTTTTGTTCACAAAATAACTAAATTAACTACCAATAATTAATTTCGAAAATACAAAATAAAAGAAAATAAAATAAAATAAAATTTGATTTTACAAGGCTAACAAATGTAAGCCCAAAGCCCCAAGGCCCAAGGCCCTATCTTTGATTTTAAATATAATTATATATATATATATTTATTATATAAATATATATATATTTACACCTATTACCCAATGAGTGCCAATTTGGACTATATCCATTGGGTTTCTCTAAAGCAAATCTTTAGAGTAGATGTTTGTATATAAAGAGTTTGTACTCTTTGAAGTGAGCAATGTGGGACTAAAGAGGTTTTCTATTCAAACTCACTTGAAACATTTTTCAAGTTCTAACACATAGTATTGCTAAGGGGCAACACACGCACAGAGTGCATGCGCTTGCTGTGTATTTCATTACTTTGACGCCTGATGAGCAATTGCAGCAATTCGACGAAATGTGTGTTTGTGTTTTGTTGTTTCTTTGTTCATCATTCATGAGGAGGATGAAGATAACTCAGTGGGAAGAGGAATCTGAAGAAAAGAAGAAAGATATGATATTCTCTCCTTGTCCCATTTGTGCCAAACTTCCCACCGTTATTTTTTCATTCCTTTTTCACATTTTTTTCATTTGCTGACCAAACACCACGTGTGCAGGTTCACACGTGGACGAATAGAAGTCACTACTTCATGGTTTCTCATCCGACGGTTCATCATCATCATGTCACTTCTCTTTCGCTGTATATATGTAATTCCTGGGCTATAAATATGCTACTCGCGCCTATTTTTAAAAATAAGTAATTATTTGATAAATATTTAATGTGTATATATAAAATTGTACACTATGACTGCCCCTTCTCTAATCAAGGGCACCGTCCAACTTAATCCCGTCATTAAGCCGTAATCTCATCCATGTAAGACTTAATAATATATTAGTCAGTCTTTTTATCTTATTCTCTTCGTTAATCATGTTCAAAATAAGCATTATACAATTCACATTATTATTTTTATTTTAAGATTAATTAAACATTCATTATCATTTTAATGTTATCAACGGAAGACATAATAAAAATATCTACTGTGGAAACCAGGTAACAATGAACACATGTATAAAGATAACTTAACGGTGATAATTATGTAACAACATGTGTCTGGTCACAAAACTATCACTCAATCCAAATATATATAACTTAAAAGTATGTAAACAACCTAAAGTAAGTCATACAACAAAATATCCATAAAACACCTATAAAAATCAAGCAAAACTCCAATGGCTCGAGGTTTGTCGCCGATCTTATCCTTGCCTGGTCTGTTACTCGGTGGATCTGCACCCACCGTCATAAAAAGGACGATGAGTACAGTAATGTAGAAAGTAACACTGAGAAACATTTATTCACATTTCCAAACAATATAGAAAGATATCTAAAAGCACACGAAAAGCAAAGAAATGCTAAAATAAAACATGCCAGGAAACATCACAGCTAAACAAAATAAGATTAACACAACATTAATAATGAACTAAGTCCATTCAGTCATGTGTCCAACACATTGGCCGAGATATTACCATTTTATCACATAGATCTCAGGTAATATTTTATTTAGCAGTGTACGTAGGTATTATCCTTATTGGTTATGAAACACGGCATATCGACCTCATGTAATAGGTCGGCACATATAACACTTCGCTATTACCCTAATTGGTCACTGCTTGTTCCTTTCATCAACCTCATATAGTAGGTCTATGTCACTAACTAGTCGAAATATCAACATCTTCGGGTCTAATACCCCGTGTGTCGCGTACATCCCAAATCAAATCAAAAACCTAAATACATGTTCTAATTTGACAACAATCATTATTTTACACAAACACTGAATTCAAGGCATAACATACAAAATACAAACAAACAATTGAAAATGAAATGAAATTGAGAGAAATATCTCAATCAATTTACTTACAACTCAGGTGAAGTTTCTAGGCTAATCCAACCTCCTGACACCCCAAAACGCATACTTGAACTCCCGAGACTCTCATCTAAGTTCATGAGGTTAATTAGAATGTCTTAGGACTTGTACCAACTGTTAAAGTTGGATTGAATTGATTAGAAAAACTTCCAACTTTTTGTTAGAAATTTTACCATTTCTTAGGGTTTGGCGTTTGTGGTAGCGTCTTGTGTACAAAGGCCACGACTCCACCACAACATCACTCTTGTACTGGGACAGAGCACACGACACTCTCATGGCGCCGTGTGTTCAGATGCACGACACCATGTCATCTGCCCCTACTTCCACAGATGACTTGAAGTTGTGGTGGCACCGTGTGTACAAAGGGCACGACGCCGCCAAGGTGTCATGCTTGGCCTACACTTTGTGGTATGTATTTTCGATTTACAGTGATCACCACTCCTTATATACCTCACTTAAGCCCAAATTAAACCTAAACAACTCTCAATTACCCAGATTGCATAGCCTCTACCATTTGAAACCCAAAACTTGTAATTTCGACAAATTTAAAAAAAAATGAGGGTGTAAATTGGGTTACCAAGTTGGATAGAACTCTCCAACTTGATCAAGCACCTCCTAATTCCTTGAGTTCCACATCAATTTGTTCATTCTTCTCCCCATATTTCTCTCCAGCTTTCTTTATCTCTTTGCATGAAATCAAAATGATTTGTATACGAATCCCACTAACTTCTGTGTATATAGTGGTGTAATTTAATTATGGCCCTTGATCTTATTTACACACTCATCTCTAGATCATATAATGGCTCACATCTTGGTCTTACAAACCACTAAATCTATCATGTTAACACACATGTTAACACTAAGTCCCCTAGTTATGGTGACAATACGCATCTCGAGATTTATCTATGGTTGTTGTTTAATCGTCCCAACATTTACATAATTTCAACTATAGCCACATTAAATTGATTATTCCAATCACATTTTTAATTAAATTAGAACTTACCACATCACTTTCTACCTCGATCCCACGCCGACACGTATATTGAGGCACATCCCTACTCGCGTCTCAATGTCTATATACAAGTAGAAATGATTTAATAAGTCTACACATATACAATGCACTAAGCATCCATCATACCAAAAATAATAAATTACTCGATTTTTGTGCCGAGTGTTGAGACCGTGTACCCGCTCTCAAGCCACGTCACAAGTTGGTCACCCTTAATTATAGACCAGTCCACATCTTCAAAATTTACTTTATCCTATTTCTCATCTTTAATTATCTTTTCATTCTCATTCATACTCAGAAAACTCCTACATATCATCACTATATGCAGCACTTTGGTCATAGTACTCTAGAGCAATTTTGTTAAGTGTAACTTTCTAAGGGTTTTTTTAGATGTTTCTTATTCAAATAACGCTACTCCCATTTATCATATTAGTGGTTTATAAATTATGTACTAAGTCGATCACCCTCGACCATCCAAGCATCAACTCTCCCGTCGGTCGACAATTTCAAACTAATTTTATGAGCAAAGTAGACAATCTGTGTTTGGGCTCTCTGTGACGGCTTCTAAACAGGGCACCGCTCGGCCTAATCCCGTAATCAAGCCTTAATCCTAACCACATAAGACTTAATTACGTATTAGTCAACCTTTCGTCCCTATATTCCTCTGAATCCATGTATTGATCTACATTATCATTTTTATGTATTTTAAAGTTAATTTAAATTCCATCATCATTTTCATGTATTTTAAAGCTCATATCCGAAAGCTATTATGATTCAAAATTCCTAATTGTGGAAAACCGGAAAATACAGCATTACATGCACGTATATATATGACACTATTCACTCAACCAAATGGACAACCCAAAATGACATAAACAATAATAATACAACAAAAGTCGAGACATACAAAATGAGTGAGGAGAGTCGCCGAACAATAACCACAATTTGGAGTGCTAGCCCCATGAGAGATAGAAAACAATTTTCTTTCTCTCCCAAAATCTAGATAACTCAAAAATAGCAAAAACGAAAAACTTATATCGTTTTAGGGTTTTACCCTCTATTTATATGTGTAGATAAGCCATCACTTAAAATCATATTCGTAATACAACTATTGTATTTAGGCAGTTTAAGCAAATTACACATACGCCCCTATTAATAAGTTATCATATAACAAATCGTAAGGACTTTTATGTCATGAGTTTTATCATATAAAATCCATTACTCTGAACCAATTGAAATTGCACAAAGTCGTTCTTTGTATGCGACCCAATAGGTTAATGCGACGTTGGCAGTAAACCAAAACCATTTTGGTACAGAGTCATAAGCGGTCTCTAGCAAAGCATTATAACTACCCAAGTAACGTGAATATCAAAAATCGATACAACCTAATGAATAACATATATCATATCTTTTGTCGTGCGATATCTTTTGATTAAACTAAAAGCATGGAAAGTCACCCTTAATGTTCTATCATATCGAGGGATCCACTAATATCTCTCCATACGAGAGTGGCAAATTCTATTTTAATTACACACCTTAACATATTATTCACATGGTAACCAATCACAATCTTTATAATCATCCGGTTAAAGACAATGTTTGGTTGTGTCAAATTATCATGCTCCTAATATTGAAGTCTATGATAATCTCAAGTCGAAAGAATAAATGATATATCTATCATTAGTAACACATATGACTTAATCAATATGGTGTTCTCATAGCGGGTCGATCTAGTACCTTGTTCCTTAACAAGTACCCATGATTTCGATTCGTATCCCTATACGTATGATCATCACATAACCATCAATCAAGATTCACATTAGTTGTAATGGCCCATTTTCCAAATGGACCTCCACGGGGGCCAATGTGGGCCCATAACCTGGCCTACCAGCGCCAGGCGTGTCCCACATGCCAACTCATCTACCATTTACTCATTATTAACCTCATATTACAACAATTGTTACTGGTTAAATGGTACTGAACTCAAATCATCTGTCTATAATATCAAGTTAATCCCAAATAAACCACAGCGGAAGTTTTTTATCATGACCGTTAAAATACAAAACAATTAAGTCATGCATTTAACTCTGATACCTAGTGTGGAAAACTCATATATCATCATAGAATATCAACAGTATAGAGTCTTAGTGTATCACTCACAATCACAAATCCCAAAATAAAACAAAATATATATAATACAAATGTACAAGCCTGGCTAAACGTCTCTGTATTCTGGTAGTTTTTCGTTACCCCAGCTCGTACTAGGATCTGCACTCAAGCTATCACAAAAAGACAGAAGACGAGTCCAGAGTGAGTATTCCCAAAGAAATTAAGTGAGCAATAAGTAAATACTGGAATTGAAACAAAACTATTAAATAAACATGCGGAAATAAAAACAGGCAACTGTGCTCATCGCATGCTTATGTAATCGTGAAAGCTCAAAGTGTGTGTTCCTAGCCCCTAGGGTCAAACTAGCGTCATACTTCGGACTCCCAACAGACTACTGTCGGCGAGTAGCACTCAAGCAAGGCCAGTATCTGGATCCGCTAGGTGGTCGGCGTAGAACCTACGACGCACCCACACGTGCCCGTCACAATTCTCGGGTAGCCCTATCACCGAGATAGCACACGTGCTATTGTCATCTCCTCTCACATGTGCATCTCTAGGAGACCAAATAAACCACATTAACTCCTTTTCCAACCTCTAATGACTCCACTTGTGACTCTGATGGCACACTCACCCTTGTATTTAACTCAAAAAGTGATATTTCGGGTGTTCCGACGCCCGATTTCTCGTCCCGAACAGCGACATACGCGTACTACCATGTTTCTAACCACCAAATATACATTCCATGTTATTTATTTAACCAATTTTATTCATTTTGTGTGTATTATTTCTCCCGGCCTAGTGTTAAGTCGGTTAAACTACCCGTTACCCGCGTCGACACGCATATCGAGGCGAATACTGAACACACGGTCTCGCATGTCAAATGTGATATAATAACACACATTACGATGTCAATTACGCTATGTCAATAGTAACATCGCAATTTAAACAATTCAACACGCAAAATAACCATTTACCTAGCTCTAGGCGCGCACAAGCCTAACTGCGGGTCCCACGAGCGTCTGATGTAACGACCCGTTACCTTAAGCTGGTGATTAGTGGTAATCCAAATCTTAATTAATTTGAGTTAGGCTCGTGATTAAGCTCGGCGTACCTCGATTAGCGTGTGCGTGCATTTGCATGATGTATGGTGTTTGTTTGGTTTGTGAAATTAAACTATAAATAGGTTGTGTATATAATGTGGTATATACAAGCCTATACGGGACAAAATACACGATAAATATGAAATACCGGTACACAGTGAGCGACGAGGGAGACGTGGCAAGGATGTGCACGCTCGTGGCTACGCATATTCGTGTCCAGTGGTTTTATCGCAAGAGATAAACATGAAATATATGTTTATATATATAAGGATATATATGAAAATATATTTATTGGAAAATTAAGAAAATAGAAATTATATATATCATTTGATCATCTCGAACGAAGCGAAAGTCACAGATGTGTCAAATTTTGTGTCACTATAGCGCGTGTCACTTTAACACATCAACGATTAGATCAATCTCGACATGACGCTATGCATATCTCGAGGAATCAATATATATATAACAAAATCAATGTTTATCGATTCATTTCAATCAAACGAGAGAAACCAAGGGTTCGGCCAGATTTGGCGCGACGGGAGGTCATTCCAAGAGCCGAACTCGATCAAGTTGAGGAGCTTAACTGATAGATCGGCTCGTGAGCATCACATAGGTATGTTTTGATTGGGTGTTTATCAAAGTTGGAATCGTAGATGATGCTAGGATCGTGGTTGTTTGAGCTGTTTTGTTGATCTAATTTAGTCCCTCAACTCATATTTGATGTTTCTAAGCTATTGGGAATGTGTTTGTGGTTGTTTGGGATGACTTGGAAGGGTTTTGGATTGGATTGGTAGGGCAACAGAACGCTGATGTTGCTGATCTAGCGCGTTAATCGCGCTAGATCAGGGAATTAGCGCGCTGGATGCGTAGGAGATGAAGAACAGGAGATCAGACAGGGAATTAGCGCGCTAGATTTCCCTGTTAGCGCGCTAATTACCCAGAAACAACCAAAAGAGCTGTATTTTCATGAATTCTGAATGGGGGACTTAGGGATTTGTCTAGGGGTTCCTCATAAACTGTAATGGACTTATTTTAATCACAAATGGTTGATGATAGGTTGAGGAATACTGAGGAAACGTGAGAGGACCGAAAATTTAGGAGTTTGGGAAATGGGGATTAAACCCGAGGTAAGTACGGATTCGCTTATTTATCAATATTGTCTGGCTATTTAGTATATATAACTCATGTAGTTGTTGGAATAGAATGGGGGATTATGCACACTGTGGTGGTTTTCAATAAACGAAAAATGGTGTGTAATGTGACCATGCTATAACTCCCGGTTATGAGAATAGGTTTATAGGATATGGGTTCCCTTCCCGGCCTATATATAACTTCTGCTCAATTCGATAGGTTGTATGGATTACATACACACTAGGGGGCTTAGGATATAACCATTGGGCATTAGTGGATGGGCTAGAAAGCACATATGCGCAATGTGTTGGTCTAGCAATCGCACTAATGGCGTTGGTGGGTAATCGGCCCTAGTTTTTTATAAAATAATGGGGATCACAGTGTACTAATCCAAAAACATTTGCTTTGCATCCGTTTATGTATTGAACTATATGCTTTCCATATTCTTGTTAGATATTATTGTTTCATGTTGTTATTGCATGTTTCCTTTGAATATTATATGGAATGTTGATGGTTATGTGAATCCCTACTTACTGAGCAAGTTGGAGCGCTCACCCCAATTAACAATAACAGGTAGAGCCGACGAGCGCTACGACTACAGGATGGAGAAGTTTTAGGAGTCTTGAACTTCTCTTCTATGTAGTGAGTTTCCATTGTCTTATATATTGTATTGAATTACATTTTGTAATATCACATGGGATGGGTAAATTGTATAACCGATGGTTTATTCCTGTTTTGTTTTAACTATTGTATACCTTATTTTGGTTATCGAACAAGGTTTTACATTTCCGCTGCGTACCGTATTTGTTTTAATCGATAATTGCTATACAGTAGTACTTATCAGGTGAAGATGGTAAGGCTGCTGGCTTTAATTAAGTCTGGTAAGGGTAATCTGGGCTTAATTAGGGTTTCAGGTCGGGTATTGCCCTAAATAGGTTAGGGGATACTACATCTGAGCTGTCAGCCACGTCTGCAACCACGTCATTATTAACGACGAATTAAGTTCAGACCGTTACACTAGTCTCAATTCATTATAGTTCCTAATATAATGACCGACTATGGACATTTAAGATATTTCAACAAATACCCATGGATCTTACTATAAGGTAAACATGCAATCACTTCTAATAAAACAACAAATGAAAACCTCAGTTTTATTAATTAAAATTATAAGATAAACAATGTTTGTAGATTGACCAAGGGCACATGCCCCAACATCGAGAAACAAAAAAAATATCATCATGAATTACCGTCATCTAGCCAAGAAATAAGACACGAAAGTAAAAACATAAATGAATTGTTGATATTACCCATCATCTTAGCAGCTTCATCTTTGGTTGCAACAACCTTTCTCTGGTTGCAACACCTTCAACCATAACGAAAATCAAAATTAGCAAACTCCTTCAACAAAATAGCTTCAAGTCATCATAGACAAAACTATAAGAAACTGCTTCCAAAAAACTCCCCAATCATTCATAACCTCTCTCCTTTTATGATAGCATAATGACAAGCTGGAACCAGAGAGAGACATACCCTACTCGCTAACGAGAAACATAATAGAGGGCTTGCACAAAATCTAGAAGCGATTTGAACAAAGCGGGTGATAATAAAATCTCGGGTACGCAATTAAGGCGTTTCTTCTTCCTTCCCTTCAATGAAAGCCATAATGATGAAGGCTTGCCTAAACTCCTTGTTAAAACCATGGTGATGATTATTTGGATCTGTCAACACAAAAAAGAATAGTAGAAAAGTAGAGACAATAATCCGAGAAAATATAACAATGAAGGCAAGAGAGAACAACTCGCTGCTGATGAGCACTAATGATGTTATCTATCTTTACCAACTCAACATTAAGTTGGTAAGATAAACACAAATCAAAACAAATAAATCGAAAATTCGTTAGGCACAATGACTCTAAAATAATAAATTAAATAAGGCAATGGTATTTTCTCCCTTTTTTAATATTTTTATGTAAAATTAAAAAAAAAACTTTATTCAAAATAAATTGGAGTTTGTACCAGTTGCCATTACATAGAACAAAGACAGTCTTATCTCCCCCCATTGGTTTTGCATTCATGAAGCTCCTCTTCAGCTTCTATCTATTCAAGAGGTGGTGCATTCTCATTTTGAATTGTTCTCCAGACTTTAACATCAATTGAGATAACATATCCCTCCAAGCGAGCCTACCAATAAGTGTAGTTAGCATTGGTAAGCGATGGCTGCCTCACATTGACACTCCTTCAATTTGATCTGACTGGTTCCTAAGACATTATGGTTAGTATGCGGATCTCACTTTTCTCTGTAAATAAGTATTTCGCAGTGCCCTCTCGATACTAATTGAAATAACAAAATGTTGTTACACCAGGATATGAGTGTTATTGTAACTAGGAAATAAATAACAATGCAAGTACTTAAACGAAATAGGCAGTAAGCAATTGAAACCAGACACAAGGAACTTGTTTACGCAGTTCGGTCCACGACCTACATCTGCGGGGGCAATATCCAGACGTAAAATCCACTAATGATAAAAAATACAGATTTATGCAAGACCCCAACTAGTGATCCCTCACCAGGCTTGCTACACTTCCCTTTACCCTCACGATGGACTTTACACAAGTCTCCACTTGTAGGGTGAGGCTCCCCCTCACTGAAATACCCAAGTTCCATTGATGTGTCGAGCTACCCTCAAATGGACTACCCAAGATCCTTTTGGTAGTTTTACATAAGTCTCCCACTTGCACTGTAAGGCTCCCCCTCACTGGAATGCCCAAGCCCCCTTGGTGACTACATCTCGAAGAAAGAAGTGAACAACACGTTCACAAATACAAAGTTAAACGAGATCCATACTCTATCAACTTTGGCAAATTAATATATATATATATATAGACACATGAAGGACACAATCTCAACAATGTCTCTTAAGATCTGGTGCATCTTTATCTTCAAATAACCACCATTCATCAGCTTTATCACGTGGTTAATATCATCTCCAACACTTATCTTTGGTGTGGATAATAATAAATCTGCAACAACCGATAACACACAATCTTCTTGCAATCTAGATCTTCAAATCTCAACGTCTCATCACATTAATCAAGTGGTAATGATGTCTCGGAACATTAACCGCATATCTTATGTTGGAGTGGATGAGATCAAATCTGCAACTGATCGATTTTGAGATCATGTTGCAACTGCTTATCGCATCCTTGTTGCAACTGACTTATCCTTATCCATAACAAATTGATTCTAACTGATTCGGGGATAAGTACCAAATTTGATTCAGAGATGAATAATAAATTGATTCTCAGTTGGTTTCATGAGCACATGAAACACAACTTTGCTGAGTTATTTACCCAAAACAACTAATGACAACAAATCACGATAATGACACTAGCACTGATACATGATGATTAAGGCATATAATCAACTGCCCTAATAAAAATACATTGATTCACTTATTCTATTTATTATGAACATCTATCTGCCATGAATTTGGCAAATAAATGTACATTAATTGAGATGATAGTTTTTTTAACAATAAATTATTAGTTAAGTATATATACAACTTTTTTTAAGAAAATAAAACATATTTTATGTACTTCAAAAAAAGTATACTTTTATGGAGTTTATAGTTATTAATTAGGCCTTCTAAGTTACTTGCGGATGGGAGAGCATAAAGTTTTCTTTTTTTCCAAAAACCCTAGTCGCCCCTCTCTAGATCCCTTGTCGGCCCCTCCTCCCCCTCTCCCAATAATCCAAACCCTTCTCCTCTCTCTTTTCTCTCTTCTTTCATCTTCTCATCTATGCTCCTCTCTTCCTCTTCCCATAGCCACCTCCGTCGACCATCACTCTTCTACTCCCCGTCTCCCACCTACACCATACTTTCTCATTCCCTCCTTCTCCCTCCTTCTCTCTTCTTCTCCCTTTCCCCAGTGCTTTTTTTTTCCATTTCTTTCTTTTCTTTTCCCCTCTTCTCACCTTTTTGGCAATAAATCGCGAAAAACAACCGGTAACTGCGGTGCGTTTCTGGTGTCGCTACGACCGATGGCCCTATTTTTGTCTAAGTTTCTGAGGCAGATGGAGGAGTGACAGTGAGACAATATTGTAGGTCTTTGAAGCCTTTATTGGCGAACGTCGACGACCGATCGACTTTATGGTGAAACAAGCGACGTCTTTGGGGCGTGTGGCCCTGCAGTGGTGGAAGTGCTAGTAGTCTTACTGGTTTTCCTTTGTTTTGTTTTAGAAATTTAGGGTGTTTTGTCCCCTTTGTGGGTTTGTTCCCCCTGCGTGTGGTTGTTGCCCTCCTTAGTGAGGATGTTGTTCCGAGCTTCACAGCATGTATTTTCTATTACTCTTGTTGTAATAGATTGTTGTACCCTTCATGGGTGATAGGAACATCAATTCAACAAACTTGACAAAAAAAAAAAAAAACTTGCAGATGCTTAATGTAATTCCAACTCATAATGATTATTTTATTTTTATAACTAAACTCGTAATGAGTTATAAAATAGCATACATTTAACTCGTTGAATTATACTGTGGAATTACTTTCCAGAAAATTATGTAATCAAATTACCCGGCTCATTTTTCTTATTACAAACTCGCAATAATTTCAAAACCCTTAAAAGAGGCACATTTGTCTCAATTATACAACGACATGTCACATCGCAAGACACATTGGCTTAAGAGCCATCCACGCATGCCTCGAGATACGAACATACATGAATCTCGATACATAACACGCAAGTCGATGCACCACATGAACGGCTATGTAAGCCAATGAGTTTTATGATGTGATATTGTTGTCATAGTTCTAATATTTTCCCAAAAAAGGATTACCTTCAAAAGTGGTATTATTAATTTGTAATCCTGGGAAAAACCGTGCACTGCATGCATCTCCAGAGTCAAGCCCGTATCGAACTTTTGTAGTGGCTGAAAAGGTTAAAATTAGATAGCATGTACAGGCGACAATACCAACTTCCAATAACAGCCAACCATCTATCTAATCTCTCCCTCTCTTTTATCTTCTTCCAACCCCACAATCTTGTTTGGTGCATTATCACATTTCAAGCTACATATTATCAGGTACTCTCCAGCACACGCTCTTTGAGTATTCATCACACACACACACGCTCTCTAAGATGTTATATATACTGAACTCATGAGACCTGATTTGATTGAACAAACAAACTCTCATTTGAGGGCAAGAGAAAATTAAAGAAATTTTTCTGACATGGGTTTTATATGAAAGACAAGAGCTTGATTGAAACAAAATGAATTGTTGTGATTTCAACTTGTAAATGAGGCATACTGAAGCCTAATAGTTCTGCTTTGTTACCCAGAGAGAGAGAGAGACTGATGGACAGACTACAATCAGATAGCCAAAAGCGAGTAGGTACAGTTAAAGATGCTGTGAACATGTTTGGGGAAAGAATTAATGGAGTAAAAGCAGATTTGAAGAAAACCCAGATGCCATTTTCAGAGGTAAGGATCTTCAAACTCTTTAAATCCAAGTTTTTTTATTGTAGCAAGAGAAGTCGTTATTACAGATTTTCTTTATTTTTTTTAATGTATTTTCTAATTCTGTGCCTCAAGAAGCCATCATCAAGAGTGAAGGAACTTCATCTTGTAATGAGAGATATAAGTCGATTCGACGAAAGCAAAAGGTCTGCTGATAACACAAAATCCCAAGCGGAATCCGAACTCATCAAGGCCAAAAGTGCAGTGAAGGATCTAAGTTGTAAAATTGAGGAATCTAACACTAAAGCTAGTTCACAGAAAGGGGCAATGGAAGCATTGAAGAAACCTGAAATTCATGAAGAAAAATGGGCACTGACTGTTACAGAAGCTAAGGATGATCAATATGCTCAAGTGATGAGGGAATTGAACTTAGTTAAGCAGGAGTTGAGCAAGCTTAAGCTGGACATGGCTATCCTCTTGGAAAGAAAATCTCAAGCTGATAAAGAAAGTGAAGCATCAAATTCGAGATTGACGGCTTATTCAAGCTCCATCGAAGCTCTAAGAAAAGAAATCGAAGATGCCAACGAAGAACAAGTGCTAGTTGAATTGGCTAAAATAGAGGCAGATAAAGAGCTTAGTGACATTGAAGAACAAAGAGCAACTGAGGCCGCTCAATTCTCATACACATTGGATGAAACCAAGAAGAGAATGGATGAAATTATTCAAGAAATTGACCACTCCAAGGATCTTGAAAACGAATTAGCAATTGTAAACTCTGATGTTGGTGCCTTACAAAATGAATTGAAGTTAATCAAGGCAATGAATAAAAAGTGGGAAATTGATAGTACTTCAAAGAGCGAAGAATCAAACACCGCTTTGACATCTGCCAAAGAAGAACTTGAAGCAGCCAAGAAAGAACTTGCTAGCATCAAAGAAGAAGGATTTCAGTTTATGTCTTCTATGGACATAATAAGAGATGAGCTCAAGCATGTTTCTAAAGAAACGTCGCGGCTAAAAAAGATTGAGGAAAAATTAGACTCCACAGTTCAGAATCTCCATTCAAAAATTTTGAGAGCCAAATCCAAATTAGAAGCAGTATCATCAGCAGAGGAGAAAGCTAAATCTATTGTGTCCAATCTTTCGTCAACGCTTAAACAGCTAACGACAGAGGCTGAGGCAGCAAAGAAGGAGAGGGAGCTGATAAGTGAAGAAACAGTAAGCATCAGAGAAGAAACACAGAAAATTGAGGCAGAGATTGATGCATCTGAGGAGAAACTATTAGCTGCGACGCAAGAGCTTGAAGCTATCAAAGCATCGGAAGCAACAGCTCTTGACAACCTGAAGACTCTTAGTGAGAAAATAATGAGGACAAGAGCTTCGACTGCACAGCATAACTCTTTTATAACGATATCAAGTTTCGAGTACACTTATTTGAAAGGACGCGCAAAAGGGGCTGAGGAAATTGCAGACAAGAAAGTCTCTGCCGCCCTGGCTTGGATTGAGGCTCTGAAGGCAAGTGAGAAGGAGATACTAATGAAGACAGAAATGGCACACAGACAAATAAGAGAGCTTAAGGTCGTCGAAGAGCAAGAGGCGTACAAAACCAAGAAGTCACTGAAAGAAAAAACAGATGCTGAGAATGAACTACGCAAACTGGTGGAAGTGCGACTGAGGGAAGCACCAAAAGAAGCTGCAGATTCGAATCGTAATGCTGAATTGCTAAGAAAATCAACTAAGGATACCCCAACCTCGACACCAATGAGAAGAATCAAGTCTCGGCGGCCTGCCTCCCCAGGAGCATTTTATATGAGTCGCGCAAATTCTGTTACACTTAAGAAAAGACAGAAACCAATGGCGAACATAGGTAAGCTTTTCACTAATAAGAAAGATGAAAAGATAAAAGAAAATAAGTGATGAGCCATTATGACTTCTGTACCTGGTATGGAATCCGAAGCTGTGTAAATCAACTTTTGTCAATCCAAAGGTTTGCTCATTGTGAAACAATCGCCGTTATAGTCTTCGGAAC
Organism: Stephania cephalantha; assembly: GCA_039657325.1. Lineage (NCBI taxonomy): Eukaryota > Viridiplantae > Streptophyta > Magnoliopsida > Ranunculales > Menispermaceae > Stephania > Stephania cephalantha. Next base: position 5,051,103 of record CM077573.1, on the reverse strand, counting down.
ACAATAAAGGCATCCACCGGATGACTGAACCTGCTTGGAAGAATAACAGGAAGCTCAGATTATACACGAGTTCAAAGTACATGAAATAACTTATCTACATCTCCCTATTGAATTGTTTGATTCTTCTGATCTATCCAATTCAACTCCGTTGTGACAATTACAAGTAGAAAATCAATGATTTGCATTGTAATCAATCTAAAACCCCTTTCATTTGAACAATCAAAAAAAAAATGTAAGCACAAAATGTGACAATTGTTGCAATGTAAGAGTGCTTTTCAAATAAAAAGTAGAACTTCTATTGTTCTATGTTTCACAATTACCATGACATCAAGAACTTGAAAAGGTCTCAAGAGACACAAATCATCAGCATAGATATAGAAAAAGGCAATACGAGATCTGAACTTACATTGCTATATATAAAGCAAATGCAATTTCTCTGTACAAGAGACACCATCCTTGGCCTGCCAGCAATTTTATTTTGTGACAATAATACCACCATTATCACAAACAATCACTTCCTGTTAATTAATCACCACAATTTTTCAGTGAAGACAGGCCAAAACTGGGAACATATACGATAGATCAATCTGAAATGATTCTCAGAGGCGTTCCTGCAGAATTACCACCTCTCCCTGCCACTAAACATGATTAGAGATCAGAGACCATTTTTACGCAGGAGCTTGGATTGATAATTCAAATCTAATAATCAATAGTATAAAAATTGAGAGAATTGTAAAAATATCTTCCACCAAAAATAATGAATATGTAATAAAATTCCATCAGCATTAGCTATTCATCAAGAGTTTTCGCAAACATTGGACAATAAAAAATGTATCACATCTCCCATACTAGTTTAAGTAAGAAGTCATGCAGTGATCAGTAAAAGGAAAAAAAGTACAGTGATAGAAGTTGAAGACATCAGAGAGGAATTGAATTCAATGAAAATGCATATTTATTAATGCCGCAAAAAGAAAGATCTTGTATTATGGGAATGCACAAACACCTTCCAATTGGCGAGTTTTGTCTCGCACATCAAATGATGATAGAGCTCTTGTTCCAACTTGATTAATTAACTTATGTGGCCAAAGCAAGTCTCTTACAGTCGAGATTGCTTTGCATCCCCATTGGAGTATTAAAAGGACAGCACACATTTCAAGTAGTCCCTATTGCTAAAGATTTCATGCAGGAAGGGGCGACTCTGCAGCTCGCATCTTCATTGTCTTTGCCCGTAACCTCTCCATGAAAGCAGGATTGGCCCTGAGTCTGTCTTTCACATAAGATGTTCGAGCCTCCTCCACTAATGCATCTGCTTTTTTAGCTTCTTCAATCAATGATAAAAGAGTCCTCAAACAATCTTTTCTGTTCTCCTCCCGGTAATCAAACCTGGAAAATTAAATAAATGCACAAGGATTACTGCCAATTTCAAAACTTCACATAATTCAGCCAACATTACATCCATTCTAAAAACCCAAAAAAGATGCAAACACTCAAAACACAACCGAGAAAATAAATGCCAGGAAATGGATGTAATGTTTCAAAACAAACTATTTAGTTTAAGCATTTCATGGATTTATCTACCTTTCACTGGTGATCGTAAGTTCATCCCTCCCGGGATGATATCGTTTTCCAACTAATTCCCTCAGCCGTCGGAAAGCATGCTTTGAAAGCTCAAACTCCTTAACAGTCACAGAGAGCTTTACTTTCCTATTTTTTGGGTGGAATGCATCCCCACCAGGAGCAAAAACTACCCTTGTTCTCCACCTAAGAATTGGTCCCTCGCCAGGTGGATCCGGATCAAGTTTTTTGACGATTTTCCTGTATCCTCATCGAAATTGGGATGTTCAGCCTCCATAATATTTGCACATTCAAGAACCATCCGATCTTCATACTCCTTAAACAACTCGTAAGCTTTTTCAGGTTCAATTTCTCCCCTTTCACACATATCTCCAAGCTCGTTGAACTTCACTTCAACCTTCTGTTTTATCTCATCTGTATAAATTAAAAAAAAAAAAAAAAAAAAAAAATTAAAGAGAATTCAACGAACTGAAGCAACAACTCCAAATGCAAACAGATCATTCATGAAATATTACCGTAAGATCAAGATAGCAGACTGCATAGAAGAGAATAACTGAGAGTAACATAACATTCATAAGATAACAAGATGGAAGTACAGCAAATCACCATTGACATTCAGGAAATCAAGGTTTTCCAAACACTACAATCAATTAAGGAATAAGTATATAGTTGAACCTTCACAAAACCTATCACAAAAGAAGTTGACACCTTCACAACTGGGAGAGAAAAAAAAAATAATCATGCGTCTTTCCTTCCCCAAGACATTTCGCTTAATCAATTTAAACATAGCCTCAGTCCGCTGTAGTTTTCACAAAAAACTGAAAAATGTCGAAAAAGGAAAAAAGTAAGGACAAAGTAGACTTGAGGAATGATAGTGAGGAAAGATAATATTGCTGACAGCTTAGCATAAAAATGAACTAGAGTGAAATGGGAAACTTTATACTGATAAGAACTCAAATTGTAATAACACTTCAATTAATCTAAATTGAGAAATTACAAGAACAAGAACAAAATTGACAAGTCTTTTGAGTGATCTATCTCTCTCCCCAAACCCTCTTAACAGGGAAGTCTTACAAGCAATTCACAAGGCCCTCGCACTATCTTTTTCTTCCTTGTTTATACTCTTTCCCAACTCTAAGAACCTACTAGAACACTCAAGAAGAACAATCATATCCCTAAACCATAATATGTACCATCTAATTAACTTTGATACCTATCAAACACATGTGGCTAGTGCAAATGGAAATGGATAATGTTTTATACAACTGGCATTTTCAAATTTTCAATTGAAAGCATGTTGAAGTTGAAGCCCTTGCATGAAAGTTTTGACCAAGAATTAAAAAAAAAAAAAAAAAAAAAAAAAAAAAAAAAAAAAAAAAAAAAAAAAAAAAAAAACTTCACCTAAGACTTTGATCACTTGAAACTCAAAATTGAGTCGAGGTGATCTGATTAATACATGATTTTTTAGTAAAATTTCAACATTGTAGAGAATTAGAAACAACTTAATCTAAGTGCAAGTAAAATCCAAGTTTGCCCGGGCACATAAAGGAAGCATGTTGCTTACGCTCTTCCTCTTTTTATGATTTAATTCTCGGCTTTTTAAAGTTCAATTCCAATAGTTTCAATCATGTTTTATATTTTTCTTTCTTCATTTAGCAATATGTTGGAATCCATTCTTCATAAATAAGGTTGATTTCCAGTCTTGCATTGACTAATATTTATTCTTTATAAAGTAAAATAAAAATTAACGCTAACTACAATCTTGTCTCTCACCGTCAATTGCACTAAATCGAGCACAATAGAAGAGTTTGATCCGTGTAGTCAACCCCAATTAATTTCGATTTGAGGCTATGTTGTTGTATCTCTATTTATTTTCCCAACTTTGATAGAATTCATGTAAAATCTCATATAGACCTCAGTCTCAATTCAGCGTCTAAAAAAATCTAAGTTTAATTTAGGGTAGGTGGGACAAGATCATATTATTCTCATACTATAGTTTAGACTAATTATTCACACGACCAACGCTCTTAGTATCCAGTTATTTGATCCACACACAAGTATTCACATCACTCATAGTGTTTTCAAGGCGTCGCCTTAGGCCTTTAGGGGTTTCCACCGCTTAGTCCTTAATAAGGCAGACGATGGACCTGAAAATAATTATTAAAAAATATTTTTTTATCGAAAATATTATTTATTTATTTAAAAAATATATATTTTTATTTCAAAATGTGTGAAAAAGTGTAGAGTTGAAAATATGGTGGTGAGAATGCGAAGGTGAGAAAGTATGTCCCTTACCGTTGAGGGGTCTTTAAATACATTAAAATATTTCTTAGGAAGGTCTAACTAAATATTTTTTCCCCCGCCTAGCGCCGCCTAGGCCCCGCCTCAACTAGGCGGGGCTAGACTGCCTAACACCGCCTCGCATTGAAAACATTGATCACTAATGGCATTATTGAGAAACATACATGCCTTGGTCATGGAAAGCTATTGCCAAGTGCCAACAACATTAAGAAAAGTGGATGATGAGTGCACTCATTTGTTTCACACAATCAAGAACATCTATATATATTTACGAGTGCAATCAATCAAGCCCATCTTTTCATATCACTAGTAAATAATTTGCAATCAAATGGTGGCAATTTTTTTTGTTCCAATAATCTACCACTTCAAACATGAACTTAGCAAAAATGAGGATGCTTAGGTGGATGCGTGGTAAAACTCGTAAAGATTAAATAAGAAATATGGAAATTCAAAGACAAGTAGGAGTAGTATCAACTGACACAAAGATTAGGGAAGGGCGATTGTGGTGGTTTGGTCACCTGCAAAGACGGCCTACAAATATCACGACTAGAAAAATTGTCAATAGAAACTGAAAAAAATTCGATGAGGTAGGGGTCGACCAAAGTTAACTTGAGACGCATTAATTAGGATGAATTTGAAAGGTTTGGAAAGCTCGCCATCAATTACACTTAATCGAACACAATGGAAGAGTTTGATCCATGTAGCCGACCCCAATTAATTTGGTACTGAGGCTATGTTAATCTACCACTTCAAATTCACTATTAAAAAAGTTTAACAAAAGAACTGACACAAGAATATGTTATTGTTACCAGGCAGAAGGTTGTCCCAGCTTAGCATATCCTCAAGAATCCCCTCACACTCGACAGTATCCTTAAGATACCCTTTCTCGGTCGCCTCCTTGATCATCTCATCCCACTTCTTATCATCCATATTAAAATACTCATCACTCATCATCCTCTTCTCCACAATTTGCCTCGCATTGTACAGATTATCAATCTCCTCATCCGTCTCGTGCGCCTCGTCGAAATCGGACTCGAACTCCTTATCCTTCACATCATCTATGGGCCTGAACCTCAGCTCCTCCATCAACTCGTCGTCCGTCTCCTCATGCTTCCCCGACAGCTTCCTCTTCAGGATCGCTTCCATTATATCCGGCAGCACTTGCTCGTCGCCTTTGAAGTAAGCCTCCATCATCGCCTTTAGCTCTGCATCCACAAATTCAAATTCAAATTCAAATTCAAATTCAAATCAACAACACAAGATCTCTCACACGCGAACACTTACCTTTGTTGGTGACGTCTTTGACATTGATGGAGATCTGGTTGTTCTTGTTCTCGTTTGTGTCGGTAGGGAGGTTGGATTGTGGTGCGGTGATGGAGGAGTCGGTGTTATCGGTGTCGGAGGAGAAGAATCTGAGGGACTGGATAGCGTGAGAGAGAGGTGAATGAGAGGAGAAGTTAGGGTTTGGTTTGAAGGTATGGAGAGAGCGATAATGGCGGACGTGTGAGCAGATAGAGGCGCATTTTAGCGCGGCTCGTCTCATTTTGTGTTCTTGTTATTCTCTCTTGCAGGAGTTTAGGGTTCAAGTGGTTCCCTTCTTCATTTCTGTCGCGCTATTTGGTTGAAGACGAAGAGAGAGAGGAAAAAAAAAATGAATAGGTTCGGGTCAACCCGGATCCGAACAAAAGTTGATGATTATTAAGACTTTTTTTAAAAAAAAATTAAGAAAGAAACCACAACTTGCCGGTTATAAAATCTAAACTCCAGACCTCATACAAAGCAACCTCATACCAAATCAATGAGTCGTAGCTTAGCGAATCTCGGTCACACCTCTATGAATGGTGTTTGTCAACTTTACCAACCTCCAATTAATCTCAATTCATTTTTATTTTAATAGAGCAATAGGAACATGATTCTTCCGTCTAATTTTTTGATGTGAGCCATTAAAGCACTCTACCTTTTATTCCAAAATGGGATTGAAAGCACTAACGTTGAGAGCTCCCTCAACTATACACTATTCGAAACGAACTCAAAAGTTGGATAGTTTTAATACCCAGTGATTAAAATTTAAAAAAAAAAAAAAAAACTTTTTTGGTGCACAAGCAGGCAAGAGATCAAAAAGTACGAGGGCCGCTAAGGGCACCCCACCATTTAATGAGGGCACCCAGCTTATTTGTAAAAATTCCAAAGAAAAATGGAAAAGACCATTTTGCCCCTGTATATATATAATGGTTCAAACCCCACAAACCATTTCGACAAGGAGTTAGGGCACCCCACCGCAAGCGTCAACCACAAAGCCACACCACATTGCGTTTGGCGAAGAGCGATCGATTCTTGCTCGTCCGACAATGAGGTAACAATGTTTGACAACCATTTTCGGGTTTTTTGAACTTGTTTAGTTGCGTATAACGGTGAAAATGATGATTTGTTTGTCAACGTAGGGTTTGGTAATTTCTTCAAATCCGAAGTTGTTTCAACCGTATAATGGAGGATCGTAATGCTTCGGTGCCGAGGAGGTCGTCCTTGAGGTAATGTTGCAAATGTTTTTGTGTTTTTTTTGCGCGGTTATCAGAAGTATCGTCTGGGTGCGCGATTGTTTCGACCTCAGGGGCCGAGATGTATAGTAATGTCTCGGTCATAGAGGACCGAGAGGTTTCACGCAGTCACGAATCGAGTACGACCGAGAGTAATGAGTAACTCTCGGTCGTACATGAGCGAGACTACGAAGAAAGTTTCGGACTGTACAACCGAGAACCTATTTTTTGGGGTTTTTTTGTGATTGTCTTGTACATTTTGGTTGATTATAATGTTACAATGTTTGTATTGCGGGTAATGTCGTTATCTTGTAATTTTCCGGACTACAATGACACTTTTACACCTTCTAAGCCATTCCCTCTCGAGAAGCGGCAATTTCATGGCTTCAACGATTGGTGGCGAGAACAAGTTTGTGTTAGTAACGAAGCGCTCGGATGCGGGGGCATTAAGCGCGGGGAAGGGTGAAAATTGCTGTGACAGTGCCGGACATATAGGGGACCGGCTCGAGAGAGTTGGGAAGGGAAAGCGGCAAAAATTTTAAAGAAATCAAGGAATGATGAAAAGGCGAGGACTCACACTAGTACGAAGAAATGTGGATGCCCTTTCCAAATTAACGTCAAGGAGAATGCGACTCCTTATGGTATGTCACTTGTGATTTGTGGGAGGCACAATCACGACACCGCAGAAGATTGGATAAGGGGAGGAGGAAGTTGAGGATGCGGGGGGAGGGGCCGAAAGTGAGCGGCTCGGGAGATTAGTCCACCTTCGTCTTTTGTGGAGTGCGAGCGGGAAGTTGAGGATGCGGGTGTGAGGACACCGGGTCTCCAATCGGAAGCACCCCAGGTGTCGGAGGCACCCCAATCTCCAATCGGATTTGAGTCCTCCCACTCCACAAAAGCTTCTAGGCAGAAGAAATGCAAGGTTCCACAAATGCGTCGTGTCAGTCGACGCACGCAAAGTGGATCTAACATGGCTTATAGTCATTGCTTAGAACCGGATTGGTTGCCACATGTTGATGCCATTATCGATGTGGTTTCCGATGGGAATTGTGGATATAGGTGTATAGCCTCTGGCTTGGACTTGCCGACGTAGACGGGTGGAGGATTGTGCGTAGACGGATGTACGATGAGATTATCGGGTATGAATACCTATGGCGGGAAGTGCTTGGCTCGAGTTTCGAGCTGTCAAGAAATGCGGTGCATTGCCCGAGAGAAGCAAGAGGGGGCATCTTTCAAAGAATGGTTGACACTTCCAGGACATGGGATTGTTAGTATCCACCGCATTCAATGTCATTCTCGTCAACCTCTCGCATGGGAGTGCCTCCACATTCCTACCTCTACGTAGTACTCCAACGTCGTCATTGCACAACAGACTTATCATTGCAATGGCGAATGAAAGGAATATCCATTGGGTTATGGTAAGTTCTATGATTTTTTTGTGAATTGGTTTGTTTCTCCCTTAATCGGGTTTGTGACAATATCTTCTATGTTCTACTTGTTCACTTTGACAGTGCGGTTGCATGTGAATGCACCACTGCCATCCTTATATCCATCGTGGGATCGGTAAGTTGAGGACTGCGCCAAAGGTTGGCGAGATGGATTCGTTTTTCGAGACATCGCACCCATTGCAATGCGATCATGAAGCCACCATACACATTTGTAGATTTAGATACACCGTAGGTTAAAGCTTGTACTGACGGCATTAAACATTTAGAAATTTTGCCAATTCGTCCGAATGTTCTATGTATATGCAAATGTTGTGTTGTGTTTTAATTGTTGTTTACTTATGGATGGACCCTTTTTAGAGTCGGTTTGAATGTTACGGAGATTTATAATTAATTAAGGTTCGGTGCAAATTGTCGTCTTGGATTTTCAATCTTGCATTGTTAGTTTGACGACTACGGAGATTTTTTTGAAACTGTAATGTTCAAATTCATCCATTCCCGATATCGCGGTCAAGCGAGTTCGTGAAACAACCCATATTTTCGGTCACCAATGACCGACAAGTATTCCAATATATCGTTCTTGTATAACCGAGTCCTATTTAAATTTCTCGGTTGTACACCACCGAGATGGATTGACCATTTCCATTCGCGACTCTCGTCCTATGACGACCGAGCCTCCTGCGAGACCTATCGGAAGTGGACAACCGATACGCGATTAACTCTTCCTGGCCTTCGTGGCGAGGCTGCGACTTCCCAAAAATATTAGCTTATGTCTCGGCAAAGCCGAGACGGTTGAGACGATCTCGCTTTGTGTGGCGAGAACCACGATTTCCCAATTTTTTTACATTTTAAAAAACCGCCACACACACATTACATCTACTCTACCAAATGTAACTTAATTCGTCGATCTTCAACCGATCCCTAATTTGGAGACGAAATCGGCTCACACACCGGACCCTACAAAATGCAGAAACCTAGAACAACGAAGGAGAAACACACGGCGAGGGACGGAGAACACGATTTCGGGGATTCCTCTCACTGGTCGGTTCAAAACAAATGAATTCTTCCACCAGGAATTCGGTGAACGGTGGTGGTGGTGGTGGTGGTGGGGTGCCCAGGGGGTTTGCACGAGGGTGGGTGAGAGGGTTTTTTGCACGAGGGGCATTTTCGGTATTTTGGGTTTAATTTTTGGGTGCCCCAGGTAAATCGATTTGTGCCCACATTAACTGGGTGCCCTCATTAAATGGTGGGGTGCCCTTAGCGGGCCTCAAAAGTACATTAAAAGAGATGACTGAAAGGGAATGCATCCTTCTGATCGCCTCTACTACCATTTTAGCTTTTAATTATGTAGATAGATAAATAAAAGTATTTTATATTATAACCAAGTTTTTGTCAAATAACTAACGGTTGGTAGCCAACCAACAGTTGATTGGCACAGTTAAAAGCAAATTATTGTCCCTTAACTAATGACTCAAGTTTGAATAATGAAAATAAAAACAAAATCGTTGAAATTTCCCCCACAACTATATGTTGCGCGACTAGAAAAGAATTAGTTGTGCCAATTGATCACATCAGATAGCACGCGAAAGACCAAAAACATGGGCTAATGTTCACAAAAACCGGTACACGCAAATACAAAGGAAACGTTTACGTTTTACAATATCCATATCCAATCATGCATTTTGAGAAAAAAAAAAATTAAAAGTACAGAAAAGGGCAATTGCTCCTATGATTTTTTTTTTTTCATACTCCTTTGATTGCACTGTTGATCTTTCTGCATATATCTTAATCTTGGTAAAAATTACAAGCATCGACTCTTTCACCATGACTGCTTAGAAAAACACTAGGCAATTCATATTTTTATCTACAAAAAGTACATATACGACTCATCTTCCACAACTTTGATTTACCAACTTCCCAGAATTCGTTGTTGAAGTGTTCATGCTTGCCCAGAATTCTCCAGGGTGACATACCTCAGAATTCATCGTTGCTAGAGTGGCTTGGTTTCATTTTGGGCCAAAATGAGAGGAGCCTCCACGTTGAAAATTGTGTGGAGAGGATCCGAGCTTCTTTTTGCAGAATATCATGTGTCATGACGAGCCAGGAAATCAACTATGCATGGATACACTTGATGAACGGCCTAGATTTGAAAAAGCTTAGAAAACAGTAAAGAAACTTGGGCTGCACTTGGTATGAGATCCAAAAACAACTTTTTGAAAACGAAGGTTCAAAATTACTTTTCCCAATTGGATTTTAGAGTTCACCACCTTGTTGGTTTCTTGCATCCTTGAAAAATTTAGGCGATGTTAGAAAACCAATCATCGTCCAAAATGGTTTGATATTAAAAACAGAATAAAAATTTTAGATCTCACACCAAGCGCAGACGTAAATATATTGACAAGAATTAATGCAATAACCTACCATTCGTCCTCCCACCAAGTCATAATGCGCATAGTGCGGGCCATTTTGTTCTCCGAGCACTTTATATGTGACTAGATTTTGAGGAATAATCTTTACTGTTTCTGCACGTTAAACATGGTTGAAAGAAAATGTCAGCCTAATGATTTTCTCAACATAAGAGTTATTGGCAATTTCAAATTTGGCCTACCATACACAGCTTCAGGAGGGCAGATTAAGTCCTGATCTCCAGCAAGCGCTAGCACAGGAACCTCACTTTTGTGCAGATGATCCTTATAGAAGAAGGTGCCGGTCCTGTCACGCAATCCACCCTGACGAAAAGCAGTAGTTAACTGCAGAATGAGTTTAGCAGGTATTGTGCCTGCGAAATGAGGATCAAGAAGGCAATAATTATTAACCAGTACTAAAGCTGAAGAAGGAAATAGAAGCAAATTGAATCAAAGTCCTAAATAAAAAATGAGGCACACAAAGACAAACATGAAATGCCCTTGGAAACATGGTGCAGGATGCTGAAAAACATTTTATGAATGACGCGACCTCTTTCCTTATTATTACAAGCGATTACACCGAGTATTGGGGAGTTATCCAAAAGAAGACATGCTTTTTGAGCCAAAGTTAATAAACGTTGTTAAGGAATACTTCAGAAAAGATGGATGCAAAGTGCATGAAAGTTCCGCTACATAAAGTCCATGGAAAATCATAGCTCCAGTTCATATATTTAGGGGCCCCAAGGTTGGGAAGGATCAGTCCGTTAGAATTTGTGAGGATAATTGGACAGGATAAACTTCACTCACAACGCTGTACTTCCTAGAATGTATATCCACTGTCATAATCACCCCATTTCTTTTAGGTAGGAATAGTTACCCCATTCACTCCTTTAAATCCTTCTAATTATCTGTAACGGCCCAAAATTCACTAATAGCGAATTAGTCCCAAATCAAGGTTACCGACCCATGACGTGGCCCAAGAGCGGGCACACGGTTCAACACTCGGCACGGAGACCAAGATATATGATATTTTTAGTGATGGATGTCTAGTGTAATGTATGTGTGTACACTATACCCGATGTTTTATTTACTTTGATTAGTTTGTTAATTCGACGTGCGAGCGAGAGACACGCCTTGGGATGCGTGCGAGCGTGGGAACCAAGGTGAAGAGTAATATGGTTAGTCTCTAATTTGACTTTAAATATTAATGAGATCTAGTAATTTGATTGTTTGGCCTATACTATGAAATCAAATCAAAATAAGGAAGCCTAAAGTTCCCAATTAAAAAAATGAGCCTTTGATGTGCCTTGAGATGAACATAGCTTGAATCTCAATAAAGATCAAGTATTGTTGTGAGTGGGAAATCATTGGATTTGGATGGAGTAAAGGAGAGCCATTGATTCATGCTAGGATCAATGGTCAAGATCTAACTAAAAAGTCTATATAAGCTTGACTTTATTTTTTTCATGCAAAACAAAGCAAGGGAGAGGAAAATTCTGGAGAAGTTCTTGCTTGCTGGTTTTGTTGAATTGGAGCTAGGAGAAAGGGGAAGATCATTAGTGAAGAATTCAAAGGCTAGCATACCACTACAACTCTAGGTAATCAAAATTTCATTCTTTTATGCTAATTTAATGTAATTAGGATTCTCTAATCATGTGGTTTTTACTCAAATCTGATATGAGAGTCTTTTTGAGGTTGTTTTAATCATCAAATTGAAGCCATCATTTAGATCTCAAGTCCTGATTTTCGAAATCTCAAAGTTTGGCCAAATTAGGACATTTTGCATGAAACTGAAATATGGAATTCTGATTTATAAAATGATTTGGTTTTTGAAAACAAATGGGATATTTGGATTCCTTGTATTTTTCTACTCAATTTACCATCAAGAAAATCCAGATTTGGGTGTGAATTGAAAAAGTTATGAATTTTCAAAGTTGTAGTGTTCTTGACAAAAAAAAACAGTTCTGATTTTTGGTCATTTTCAGAGAGTAAACGTTGGAGTCTTTGAAATTGGTTTGTAGATTTGGATTCCCCGTGAAAAACAACTCAATTTGCTATAAAGAAGTTTCGAATTTGGATTTGTTTTGACGAAGTTATGGTGTTTTGAAGTTCTATGTGTTCTTGAACAACAAAATGAGTTTTCTTGTAACATGCATGATTTGGGCTGTTGGAGAAGATGATGAATAGTGTATGTGCCCACAAGAGACGTTGTGCCCACAAGGGACGTCTTTGAGTCTACCCACAAAGGATGTTTGTTAGACTGTGCCCACATTAGATGTTTTGTACCTACAAGGGACATCTGTACATCTGTACCCACAAGGGACGTCTGCACGTCCGTGCCCACAAGAGACATTTGTGCGCATAAGGGACGTCTCTACCCACAAGGGACGCCTGTACCCACAAGGGACTTATGTGCCCACAAGGGTCATATGTGACATTGTGACCACAAGGATTTCAAAAACAATATTATTACAACTATGTAATACAAAACCTATCTAACACACCTAAACTAATACAAAATCACACCAAAAGCCTAGAAAAGAGTCTCAAGAGTCCAGGCACGCGTTTTGGGATATCGGGAGACCGGATTAGGCTAGGATTTGTGTGCATTTGAAGTAAGTATACCTATCAGGCAATTATCCACAATTCACTTCCATTATTTGAGTTGATATACAATCACTTGGACTGTTTTGTTGCTCTCTTATTCCAAATGTCATGACTTGTGTGTGTGTGTTTCCGATTTAAGTTTATTGGATTAATTTAATCATCTTATGACTCGATAAATGGCATTCCTTGACTTGATCTCGTTCTACGTTGGATTCCTTTAATGTTGTTGATTCCCGAACTGTTGAACTTCCTTTACAAATAGCATGCTATGATTTGTTTATTTCCTATGGGTGTTTGTACACCTCCGAAAAGGTTTTTATTAGAGGAGATTTAAATGGGCATGTCGGTGGAAGTAACGATGGGTTTGAGAGAGTTCATGGAGGTTTTGGTTACGGTAATAGAAATGAAGAAGGAGAATCAATCTTAGAATTTGCTTCAGCATACAATCTTGTCTTCGCAAATACTAGTTTTAGAAAGAGGAAGTCGCATATAATTAATTTTAGTAGTGGTCATAACGAGAGTCAAGTAGATTTTCTTTTAACAAGAAAAATAGATAGAAAAATATGTAGACTGCAAAGTAATACCTGGTGAAGCGCTTACTACCCAAAATAAGTTAGTAGTACTTGATATTAAGCTAAAACAACGACATAATATGAATAAAAGAGTTAGCGACCCTAGAATAAAGTGGTGGAACCTAAAAAATAGTAAATAAGTAGAGTTTAGAGAAAAACTACTAAAGGAAAATGTTTGGAATCTTGACTTAGATGCTAATACAATGTGGCTAGAAATAAGTAGTTGCATACGGAGAGTGGGATCAAACGTATTAGGTATATCTAAAGGCTTGGGACCACCAAAGAAGGAAACATGGTGGTGGAACGAGGATGTTCAACGAGCAATTAAGACTAAAAGAGAGATGTATAAGAAAATACCTAAGTGTCAAGATGAAGATGCGTACAATCAATATAGAGAAGCTAGAAAACAAGCTAAAAAAGTAGTTAGTCAAGCTAAAACAAATTTCATGCAAGATCTATATACGAGGTTAGGTAATAGAGATGGCGAAATATATATATATAGGCTATAGCTAAATTAAGAGATAAAAAGAAACAAGACCTAAGTCATGTAAGATGTATTAAGGACGAAAATCAAAATGTTTTAACGCGCGAGGATGATATTAAGGAGAGATAGAGAAGTTACGTCGATAGTTTATTTAATGATGGTCAAGTTGATACTATAATAGATGAAAACCTACACCGAGAAAGAAATGTAAACTATACACGCAATATTAGAATTAAAGAAGTTAAAGAGGCACTGAAAAGAATGAAAATAGGGAAAACATGTGGCCCAGATGAAATACCCATAGAGGTTTGGAAATGCTTAAGAGAAATTGGATTGACTTGGTTAACAAAACTTTTCAATAGAATTCTAAAATCAAAACGGATGACAATGGATTGGAGAAGAAGCACGCTTGTGCCAATCTTCAAAAACAAAGGAGACATTGAAAGTTGCTCAAACTACCGGGGAATTAAACTTATGAGTCACACTATGAAACTTTGGAAGAGGATAATTGACAATAGGCTAAGGAGAGAAACAACAATATCAGAGAACCAATTTGGCTTCATGCCTGGGAGGTCAACTATGGAGGTGATTATCCTTGTAAGACGATTGTTAGAAAAATATAGAGAAAAGAATAAAGATTTTTCATATGGTATTCGTAGATTTAGAAAAAACATATGATAGGGCCCCTAGAGATGTTCTTTGGTGGGTTCTAGAAAGAAAATGAGTGCATGCTAGATACATAGACACTATTAAGGATATGTATGATGGAGTAGTAATAAAGACATTTGGAGGAGCTACAAAAGAATTCCCCATTACGATAAGACTACATCAAGGATCGGTTTTACGGCTATATCTATTTACTTTAGTTATGGATGAACTAACTAGACATATTCAAGAGGATATACCATGGTGTATGCTATTTGCAGATGATATTGTCTTAGTGGATGAAACAAAAGATGGAGTGAATAGGAAACTAAAACTCTGGATGAATACATTAGAATCTAAAGGCTTTAAGTTGAGTAGGACGAAAACTGAATACATGCACTGTGAATTTAGAAACACTAAACATCGAGATGATGGAGTGGTAAAATTTGGGGAAGTAGAAGTTCCTAAGGTGAACCACTTTAGATACCTAGGATCAATCATACAAAATGATGGTAATATTGAGAATGATGTCACACATAGAATTCAAGCTGGATGGAAGAAATGGCGGAATGCAACAGGGGTGATTTGTGATCGAAATGTTCATACTAAGTTAAAAGAAAAATTTTATAGGACCGCAATTAGGCCAGCTATGCTTTATGGTAGTGAATGTTGGGCAGTAAAGCAACAAGAATTACATAAAATGAACGTAGCACAAATGAGGATGCTTAGGTAGATATGTGGTAAAACTCGTAAAAATAGAATAAGAAATATAGAAATTCAAAGACATGTAGGAGTAGCACCAATTGATACAAAGATTAGGGAAGGGGGGTTGCGGTGGTTTAGGCACTTGCAAAGACGGCCTACAAATGCCCCCACTAGAAAACTTGACTCAATAAAAACTGTAGAAATTCAACGAGTTAGGGGTAGAGCAAAGTTAACATAGGATGCATTAATTAGGAGGGATTTGAATGGTTTGGAAAGCTCACCATCAATTGCACTTAATCGAACACAATGGAAAAGTTTGATCCATGTAGCCGACCCCAATTAATTTGGGACTGAGGCTATGTTGTTGTTGTTGTTGTTGTTGTTGTTGTTGTTGTGTTTGTACACCTCCATGTCACTATGCTTGTGATGAAGTACTTGTGTTTATGTAATATACAACTCCAACTTATTGTCAAGTAGGTTTAAGATAATCCACCAGTCTAGGTTCCTTATTATATGAGATGTGCGGCTCACGGGGTTAGATTCCCTGAGGATGTCGGCACTCCACACAACCGATGTTACTAGCTCAACACACCGGGGTAGATTCCCTGGGGATGTAGTCTAACCGGACCTAGATTTTCATGACTTCTCAATTTGTTGTCATTTGTAGTAGCTTGTCAACTGCTTGCATACTTTCCTTTCATCTTTTCTTTATTCATAGCTATTGAATGCTTTCAGTTATTGTTCTTTGTATATTTTAGAAATGTGGATAATCGGCTTTAAGATTTACTTTTATTTACTGTACTCACCGTCTAGTTTGTGATGGTGGGTGCAGATACTTTGAGTAGCAGATCAGTGAAGGAAAACATCGACGACTACCTTTGAGCCCTCGGCGAGTGGTTTTTGCTACTTTTGTAGGTGATCATTTTGTGTATTTATTATTTACGTCTTTACATACTTTTTGGGTTGTATATTGGGTTGAGAGACTTGACTCCCCAACTAATGCATGTATTACTCGATTTGACTATGTGTGATCGTCTATTTACCTGGTTTCCACAATAGGTGTTTTTATAATGCTTCCGCGAATTTTATTAAGTCTTCGGCTGATAATATTAAAATGATCAAAAGTTTTAATTAACTTTGAAAATCACAACTAACGAGAAATAAATAATACTTATCATGAACACGTATAACGAGGTGAATGAGACAAAAAGGCTGACTAATACGTTGTTAAGTCCTACGTGGCGTGGATTAGGCTTAATGACGAGATTAAGCCAAGTGGTACCCTGATTAAGGAAACGGGTCGTCACACTATCTCAAGTACGCTTCACTTTCTTAGAGATCCCAATGACAGGGAAACCAATGAGAGTAGGTCCTACCAGGCTTTACAAAGCGCATAAAGTCAAGATTTTTCTAGGTCACTAATAAGATGTCACCAATGGAATTGGTGTCGTGGTGAGTGGTGACCAAAATGTCATGAGATCAATATGTTGGTTTATCCTAGGTCATAGCCCATGGGGTTAGGGCGCCCGACTATCTTGTCCGATCAATCAATGCTATGTAAGGAGGTGCCTAAAAAAGGGTTTGGAAACCCACAATTATCAAATAAATAAACTAAAGGAAGTTTAAAAAAAAAAAAAAAAAAAAAAAACAAACTAAAGGAAGTATTTAATTACTGGCAAGTAAAATGAACTTCCGTAGGCTCCTACGGGTAGCTTGGTTTAGAACATCCTCAAAATCCACCATTGTCCATTGTTCTATGCTTGCTCATAGAGCATTTTTTCATTTTCGTATTCCCATTGCCACTTTGACCCCAAATCTACATTAGCTTTTGCTTTCTAACATGCACAATCGTTACCTATTGTATCTCTTAGGATTCCACAACTCTGCCAACTTGACCAATCGAACGTTGATTACGCATTACTTCCGCTAAAAGTCTCATGGTCTTCTAAAAACTTTCAACCCTTTGAAGTCTCTTAGATAGTTTAATTGACATTGGTTCCCCAAATACTCGTTTTTTTTTTAAGAGCAAACCCAAATACTTTGTGCAACACAATTTAACTGAAAAACCCCCATTGCTGCAAAATTCACGCACTTCTTCCCCATAAAGATCCCTATTACTTCACTTTTATTCGTATTCACATCAAAGCCCGAAACTATGTGAAAGCATTTCACAATCTCCAAAGTGTACCATAAATCTCCCTTCTCGCCACCAAATAAGAATATTGTTGACAATGAAAATCTGAATATGCCCCCTTCCCACCTTGATGTCTCTAACGAGATTAGCATCCTTGGCCTTCTCTATCAAACTATAAAGAACATCCGCAACTAGTGTATATAAGAATGGCGAAAGTCAATCCCCCAATCGTATTTCCCCAGTTGCTCTGCATTTCTCACAGGGCTTCCGGCTAATCATTATTCAATAAGAAATCAGGCCAAACAACCTCTAATCTAGCTCCGTTTTTCCCCTTGCCTTTTTCTTTCCATTCCATTCACATGATCAAGTAAATATCATTTCGCAAGATCGTAGGCCTTTGGCAGCGCAACGTATGAGCAAAAACCTTTTTTTCTTCCAACACTCCTCAATGGTATCATGAGCTATGAGCCCTTCATATAAAATTAGTCTTCCCCTAACAAAAGCAAGCAGAGACTCGTATACAATGTTGTCAAGCACCTCTTAAACAAGCAGCCAAGGCATTTGTGATTATTTTGTATAGACAAGTCACCAAGCCAATTGGCTTGAAATCTTGGACTTTCCAAGAGTCCATATGCTTTTGAAGTAAAAAAAAAAAAAAAAAAAAAAAAAAAAAAAAAAAAAAAAAAATTATGATATCTTGAACTCTCTAAGCGTCCATCTTCTTTTTTGAAGTAAGAAAAAGTACAAGTTTCACTTCTCTGACTATTCATTGCCCTCATACAATTTTAATCTGGCTAGAGAGAGCTTTGATTTTATGTATCTGGAAAATCATGGATTATTTAACATTCACAATAAAATTTTCCTAAAGCTCGAAAAGTTCTTCTATTATCTATAGTTGTTAAACCGGAATCAAATCATAAAATCAGTAAGAGTGGGATTGGATTCAAATGAATTGCTAGAGTTTTTTTTTTTTTTTTTTTGTCTTTCCAATTTTCTGTATAACAAATAAACAGATTTAGAAAAATAAAATAACGTATTTATAACTAATTTATGCATCTAGCCGCATAATTTAGGGTTACTTGTACCAACCTTTCAATGACTGTAAATAGACTCTGATTCTCCCCTAATAAATCTTGTGAGTGAAGGTAATTGTATTTGACATGCTAATACAGACTTTAACCCTTTTTTCATGTGTATCTTAATTCAACTCACTGCATGGAGTTTACTATTAGCTATTTAGTGTATCTTGTAGCCATGAAAATCTTCCAACATAGTAGCCCTTCTTTAAAAGTATTCAAAGAATAAAAAGACAACATACTACTTTCTAGAGATTTGAGTGCATGAACACTAAACTGACAATTGAAATATTAGGATATCGATATCTGAAGCGTAGGATTTAGATGTAAGATTCAAACAAGGATTTAAATCTTTAAGCATTGGATTAAATAAAATCAAAGGATTCAAATTGAAAATTGCAGGATTTTTTAACAACTAAGCAGCTATAAGTACAGGCTCTACAACTATTTTTTTTTTATCAATTATCAACAATCCACAAAATATATAAGGCTTAATCAGAGAGTTTGAGCAGCCCATGTGACCATCACCAAGACAGAAGTTTTAAAATAAGCCAATTCGTGTAGATGATATGATCCGAGACAAAGGATCCAATACTATGCTTTAGTAAACTGTCATAATATGGTATGGACAACGATTGCAAGGCGCCAAAGCGGTCTCAAGGAAATTTCCTTGGCCTAGGGGAGGCTAGATGACGCCTAGGCGGACAAAAAATATTTATTTAGAGGCCCAGAATTATTATTTATACAGTTAGAGGTCCTTAATAATTCTCCATTAGTCGCTATAATCCATATTCAATATATACTTCAAGGATACTAATAAGCCTTTAGGTCCTTATGTAACATTAGTTATGCTAAGATTTTGTTATTGGAAAGGTATTAATGTAACTAAACATAATTGTTAATTAGCCCCTTCAATTTTCTAAAAATACATTGCCTGCCTAGGCCGCCTAGGCCGTTTTGCCCCAAATTGCCTAAGTGACCGCCTTGCAATCACTAAGTGTGGAGACTGGAAAAATATTCTTAGCATCAGCATTAACAACACTTTTACTAGGCTATAATATATACTTCAGCAGTCACAGATTCACAGAACCCAGAAAAAGTCCAAATGACTAACTATTAAGTTTGACATTTTAATCTATCTTTACCCATATAAAGTCAAAAACAATATGATTCATCAGTACTTTGAGCGAATGCCTTGATTTATCGATAAATATGTAGATTAAATTTGGGAAACTTGTAACTATTGAAATTTCTATCAGACCTTCAACAACTAACGTAAGAATGTAACAAATGTGTGTGCACACATGTCACCTTGCCATCTGGAATAAAGAAGACATAGAAATTTTAATGAACCAAGTGAAGCATGAATGACTTAATAGCGAATGATGAGGTCATACTTACAGAAGTTGTTCAAAACGAGCTTTTCTAGAAGCTCAGGATGCATCATGCCCTCAGCAGAAATTTGATCATTTAGCCAAGAGAGGATGTAAGGAGGACGAGAAGAAAAAGGGTGAGCAGCTGCAAGCATTGTCCCCAGTGGAACAACAGGGACATTAAGGGCCTGTGCAGGATCAGCCTGCATGTCATCACGATAGATTTAAGCATTCAATCAAAACAAGCCTAATGGCACATAAGTAATATAAAATTCAATTAAGGTGTGATGACACTTTTTCCCACATACAAGAGGCAGTAACAGTTTCAAAGAAGATCTTGAAGTTGTATAATCCAGAGACGATCCTAAAGTAACAACGGCCTTCAATCCAGAGTTCCTTCCTTCGAAACCTGAAAGATGATTTTAGCATGCCCATAAATCAGCAGAATACAACATTCAATTTTATAATTACTCAAGAAATGCAAATATACAGAATTAAGAAAACTAAAGTTTTCTGTCATCAATTAATAAGCATTCCAAACAAAGCGGACAAGCACATGCACGCTCAAGTGTAACCATCCTGATGTATTTTACAGCAAAGTGAACGCTTCGATCATCCTTAGCCTATACACCAAGAAAGCCAAACCAACTTAACAATGAGTACTCAACAAACTGTCATGCATAAACTACGGGCACACAATTCACAAAGAGCTTCAGGCATGAAGGCAACTAAAAAGTTTCCCAAGAGCCAGCATGCCCTTTCGTGTGCCCACACTTTCTTGATTCCTAATGCCAGTACATGAGTTTAAGGACACAATTTACTGATTCTTTAGACTAAAATATTAATTACAGTCAAAGAAAGTGACATTAATGATTTCATACAATGACAGTAACAATAAACTAACGTTTCTCCTTCACTGTATCTTGCAAGACTGCAATGACCATTGCCAGAAAATAGTCCTAGAAGTTCATTCCGATCTTCGAAAATCAGTCATTCAATGTCTACAAATATTTCTGTTTCAGTTTCTGCTAATCTTTTGTATTGGCAGAACACCATTCTACACAGGGTGACAAACACCACATGCAGAACTATCACGAGTGGGGATAGCCCATAAAACTGTTGATGGTGAAGGCAAGATCTTGTCTGGTGAGCTTCCAAATCCACCGATGAGATCAACAATCAGAAAAATGAAAGTTTGAGAATTCTCTCATTATTACTTCACTTGTCAACTCAATTGAGCTAACCATTGGAAGGCCACATCTATTTCTTCCTACTGCAGTTTACAAGAAGCCACTTGTAATCTCTATTTAGACCTTGAAAATCTCTGGCAAACATTCAGGGATGTTAGCAAAATGAACATGGCAACACCATTTGTTACAACGAATAGGCGACTTTTTTGATAAGAAAGAATTCAAAGAAACCAGCTTTTCTTGCCCTCTATGAGACTCAAACCCCCTCCATCTTACAACAATACCACATACCAAACCATTGAGCCACCTACTTGGTTGGTACAACGAATAGGTGACATTATGGCAAGAGCCTGATTTAATGCTATAATAATCTTTTGAAGAATCCCAATGACTACATTTGTCACATAGAGCAGATGAAAATGATAAGGTCTACGTGTTCTCAGCCAGCCTTAATTGGGATATAGATGTTTGAGGCTCCAAGCACATTCTTGGTAAGAACTAGGAGGCCTCTGTCTCCCATTTGCGAAGTGTTTTTTTGCTTTTTGGTAGAAGAGAAGTGTTTTTTGAGTAAGACATGAAAATCGAGGACGTTAAACACTTGTCTCAATGAGAAACATTATCCATGTATAGAGCAAACAACTGCGTTTTGGGCAATGCTTTCAATGCGGAACCCCGCTTAATTGAGGTGGGGCCTAGGCAAGCGAAAATATATTTACTTAGACCTCTTTAAGAAATAATTTAATTTATTTAGAAACCCCTCAACAGCAAGGGACATACTTTCTCACCAACACATTTCACTACCGTATTTTCAACTCCACACTTTTCCACACATTTTGAAATAAAAAAATATTTTCAAGAAAAAATAAATAAATAATACTATCAATAAAAATATTTTTAATAATTATTTACAGGCTCACCTTCTGCCTTAATAAGGGCTAGGCAGTGGAAACCCCCAAAAGCCTAAGGCGGCGCCTCGGTGGTGCGCCAGGCACCACCTAGGCACCGCCTTGAAAACACTGGTCTTGGGTGAGGTTGAAAACTTGGCTCAATGATTTGGCATGTTTTCACAAAGTACAAGCCTTGAGGTCATGGGCTCAATTCTCACCTTTTTTTTTCATAAAAACATATTTTATAAATACGACTAATATTCAAAAAAATAACATTCTCTACTTTTCAGCATTTCCTTTATAATATGTCATTAGTCATTGACTTGAATATGCTCTACACTCAAAACCTTTTCCTTCAATTTGGTTTATCATTGCCTCCAGCAATTTGTACACACAACATCAAATATCAAGAAATCACAAATTTCAATGTCGTGTAACGTTATTTTGACTTGTCACAAATATCCACTTGTAGCATACCATATCTCTATGGATTAACGTTATTTTTCAACCGCACGAGGACTTATTTTGGCCTCTTATTCAAGATTTTTAGCTGTTTTGATTGTTGAAATATGCCTCAGCTGCTGCAGAACTGATTTGCAAGACTTAGTCAAATCTTTTAGTTGTTATTTCCTTGTTTTAGGCAATTTTAGTTTCTTTGACTAAGTACTAAGTGTAACTGCTGTTAATGGCAGGATTTTAGGAGTTGGTTGACCATGGAAACACAATCCATGTAGTTCCTTAATTTCAGGTTTTCAGTTAATTAATTTTTGTATTTAAGTACTTCAAGTTCAATCAAATTTGTAGCTTCTGTGGAATTCTTTTCCCATTATTCTTGTTCCTTGTCTTTGATTCTTCAAATACAACTTCCAATTTTGATATTCCTTCAAATTGGTATCAGAGCTCTCATCTTGAGGGACCTATAAGTGTGTGAAATTCACATTAGAAAGCCTAGATTCGTTTCTAATTCCATGGATTCAGAATCACTTCTTGAGAAGCCCTTCACATCATTGGCACCACCGTGTTTAATGGTGAGAATTACCATGTTTGGGCAGCCAGGATGGAGCCATATCTAGAGGCACATGATCTCTGGGATGCTATTGAAAAGGACTACGAAGTTCCTCCATTGCCGAAAAATCCAACAATGGCGCAGCTCAAGAATCACAAGGAGAAGAAAACAAAAAAATCCAAGGCTAAAGCCTTGATGTTTGTAGCAGTCTCACAAGAAGTTTTTGTCAGAATCATGACAATGAAATCAACATTTGAAGTTTGAGATTTTTTGAAGAGCGAGTACGAAGAAGACAAAGGATTAGATCAATGCAAGTATTTAATCTGATACGATAATTCTAACTACAAACTATAAAGGATTCGAAGACCATCAAGGAGTATTCCGACAAATTACTAGGCATTGCCAACAAAGTAAGATTACTCGGCTCTAAATTTCCCGACTCTAAATTGGTTGAAAAAATTATTGTGGATGTTCCAGACAGATTTGAATCAGTCATTTCTTCTTTTGAAATTACTAAAAATCTGTCAAAGGTTAGCTGGGCAGAATTGTTAAGTTCCTTGCAAGCACAAGAACAAAGAAGGCCCATAAGATCTGAAGCGGACGTTGAAGGTGCATTAGCTGCGAGAACTCAGTTCAACCAAGGAGGAAAAGGGACGAAATATGAGAAGAACAAGAAAGGAAACTCAGCTTTTTTATTCTCCTAAAACCGGTGTGGGAACAAAATCTAATTTCCCTCCTTGTAAACATTGTGGAAGAAAGGGTCATCCACCTTTTAAATGTTGTAGGAAACCCGACCAGCAATGCGAGAAATGTCAAAAGAAGGGACATCATCAAAAGAAATGTAGAAGCAATCCTCAGCCAAGAAATGTGACTCAAGGCAACCTTCAACAAAAAAATGCAGCACGAGTTGTTGATCAAGAAGAAGAGGAGGAGCAACGATTTGTTGCATCTGGTTTCGCCTCAAGTAGTGCAAGTGATAAGTGGCTTGTTGACAGTGGTTGCACAAATCATATGACCTTCAATCGAGATCTCTTCAAAGAGCTAGACACATGTATAACCTCCAAAGTCAGAATTGGCAACGGGGACTTCATTGCGGTCAAAAGAAAAGGAACTATAGCAATCGAAAGTGTTTCAGGTACAAAGTTCATCAAAGATGTATTGTTTGTACCTAACATAAGCCAAAATTTGTTGAGTCTAGGTCAACTACTTTAAAGGGGTTTCAAAGTAATCTTTGAAAGCAATCAATGCTTAATCAAAGATTTGAGAGGAGAAGAGGTGTTCAAAGTCAACACGAAGGGAAAGAGCTTCATACTAGACCTTCGGATGAGGAGAATGCAGCTTATTCATCCATGAAGTCTACCACAGAATTGTAGCACAAAAGACTCGGTCACTTTCATCATGCAGCAGTGCTGAGTTTGCAAAGAAAAGAGTTGGTTCAAGGCTTACCTCACTTAAAAGCTGAATTACCAGATTGCAAGACATGCCAATTTGGAAAGCAAACAAGACTTCCTTTTAAGCAAGTAACTTGGAGGGCTACTAAAAGGCTGCAACTAATCCACACAGATTTGGCTGGACCTCAAAGAACTCCTTCACTTAATAGGAGTAAGTACTACATTATTTTCATTGATGATCACACTAGATTGTATTGGATTTATTTTCTTAGATTCAAGTCAGAAGTTGCTGTAATTTTTTGGAAGTTTAAGCAGTGGATTGAAACTCAAAGTGGCTATCAAATTCAAGCCTTAAGGTCTGATAATGGCAAGGAATGCAAATCAAATCAGTTCAAAACATATTGTGAGGAAGCTGGAATTGAACATCAACTTACTGTTCCATATACTCCTCAACAAAATGGAATAAGTGAGAGGAAGAATCGCACAATAATGGAGATGGCTAGATGCATGCTTTGTTAAAAGAGTTTGCCAAAAGAGTATTGGGATGAAGCTGCGCATACTTCAATTTTTCATCTCAACAGGCTTCCTACAAAAGTAGTAGACTGGAATACACCATTCGAAGCTTGGTATGGTTTTAAACCTTCTCTGAAAAATTTAAAAGTGTTTGGATGCTTGTGTATTGTTTATGTGCCTCATATCAAAAGAGATAAGCTAGATCAAAAGGCAACGCAAAAGAGATAAGCTAGATCAAAAGGCAACGGCTGGAATCTTTGTGGGATATAGCACAGTTTCTAAAGCTTACAGAGTTTCCAACCTCATACAAGGAAAATTCTAATAAGTAGAGATGTGCACTTCATGGAAAATGATATTTGGGACTGGAATGGAGAGAAATCAGCCTCAAATTTACATCACAATTCAAAGTTTCAGCTGAAGGAAGATAAATTGATTGATGATGTTCCCATTAGAGGTACAAGATCACTTGCTGAAATTTACCAAAGGTGCAATGTAGCAGTTCTTAAACCTGTTGATTTTTGGGAAGCTGAAAATGATCCCAAATGGAGAGTTGCAATGGAAGAAGAACTGAACAAGATCGAGAAGAACCAAACTTGGGAGCTTGTGAAAGGCATGTTGACATAAAAGTGATAGGAGTGAAGTGGGTATTCAGAACTAAACTAAATGCTGACGGCTCAATCAACAAGTACAAAGCTAGGCTCGTTGTAAAAGGGTATGCTCAAATTTATGGTGTTGATTTTTCCGACAAATTTGCTCATGTTGCCGGATTGGATACAATTAGATTACTACTAGCCATTGCAGCACAAAAGGGCTGGAAACAAGGATTGCAAGGCGTTAAGGCGATCTCGAGGCGATTACCCTGACCTAGGCGAGGCGGTGCCTAGACGGTGCCTAGGCGATGCCTAGGCGAACAAAATAATATTTATTTAAAGGTCCTCGGATAAATATTTATTTATTTATAGATCTTTAAATAACACTAATTATCTATTAGTCAATGTGATTATTATTCAATATATACTTCAAATAAACTAATAAGTCTTTAGGTCCTTATGTAACATTAAATGTGTCAAGATTTTTTTATTAGGTAGGCATTTTATTATCAAACTTAATTGTAAAAAGCCCTTTCAAATTTCTAAAAATTACTTAGAAGGACACCGCCCGCCTAAGGCACCACCTAGGCTATTTTTCTCAAAACGCCTAGGCAATGCCCAGGTGACCGCCTAGGCGACGCCTTGCAATTGCTGGCTGGAAAGTATATCAGCTGGTTGTGAAGTCTACATTTTTAAATGGTCTTCTGGAGGAGGAAATTTATGATGAAGCCTGATGGATTTGCAATCAAAGGGCATGAAGATGAAGTTTATCTACTAAAAAAAGTTTTGTATGGGCTGAAGCAGGCACCTAAAGCTTGGTACAATAGAATCGATGAGCATTTGATAAAGTTGGGTTTCAGAAAAAGCCCAAGTGAAGCTACCCTCTACATCAAAGGAGATGAAATCAATTTTGTAATTGTTTATTTGTATGTTGATAACTTGTTGGCTACAGGTAACAATGTCAATCTTGTTGAAGCCTTCAAACAAGATATGCAAAGAACATTTGAGATGACAGATTTGGGAGAGATGGCTTACTTTTTGGGAATGGAGATCAAGCAAAAGCAGAACAAGTTTTTTGTTTATCAAAAGAAGTATGCAAGGAAGATTCTAAAAAAGTTTAGAATGGAAAATTGCAAGGAAGTAGCCACTCCAATGTGTCAAAAGGAGAAGCTAAGTAAGACTGATGAAGCTGAAAGAGTTGACAAGACTCTTAACCGAAGTATGGTTGGTTGTCTCATGTATCTCACGGCAACTAAACCGGATATTTTGCATGTTGTAAGTGTCTTATCCAAATTTTCTAATTGTGCAACTAAAACTCATCTTACAGTAGCTACGAGAGTTATGAGATATGTCAAAGGAACACTTAATTTTGGAGTTATGTTTTGTGTAAATCAGAATTGTGCTCTACAGGGATATTCGGACAGTGATTATGGTGGTTCTGATGATATGAAGAGTACTTCAGGTTATTGTTTTAAACTGGGTTCTGGGGTGTTCTCTTGGTGTTCTAAGAAGCAAGAGGTCGTTGCGCAGTCCACCGTAGAGGCTGAATTCATCGCTGCTACAACTGCTGCAAATCAAGCACTATGGCTTCGGAAAGTATTGATTGATCTAAATTTGAAGCATGATGGAAGTACCGAGGTGTTTGTGGACAGTCGAGCAGCAATTGCTATCTCAAACAATCCAGTCTTTCATGGGAAAACAAAACATTTCAACATCAAATTATTCTTTCTCAGAGATGTGCAAAAGGAAGGTTCAATTAAGTTGAAGTACTGCAAGACAGATTTTCAGCTGGCAGACATATTCACCAAAGCCTGACCAACAAGCAAGTTTGAAAACCTGAGAGGAGAGCTTGGAGTGTGCAGCAACTAAAGCAAGGAGTGTTGAAATATGCCTCAGCAGCTGCAGAACTGATTTGCAAGACTTAGTCAAATCTTTTAGTTGTTATTTCCTTGTTTTAGGCAATTTTTGTTTCTTTGACTGAGTAGTAAGTGCAACTGCCGTTAATTGGTAGGATTTTAGGAGTTGGTTGACCATGGAAACACATTCGTTGCAGTTCCTTAATTTCAGGTTAGTTAATTAGTTTTTGTATTAAAGTACTTCAAGTTCAATCAAATATGTAGCTTCTGCAAAAATCTTTTTCCATTATTCTTGTTCCTTGTCTTTGATTCTTCAAATACAACTTCCAATTTTGATATTCCTTCATCGATCAACTTTTGATTTGGTTTCAATTCCGTTTCCCCATTGACTATGTTTCGACATACATGCGATGAATGAGTTGCCAGTCCATAAAACATATGAATACTGTGGATGGTCAATTAATCAAAGTTTTACTCAAAGAAGAATATTTTCTTTTCCTGAGGGATTACAACCCAAAAAGTCATTTACTTTCATAGTAATGCATAACAACCCCAAGTTGAGTCACTAAGATAACTTTCTACATGATATACATGTCAAAAAAATGAAAAGTGAAAACAAGACAAATTCCGCAAGCAAGCATCCTTAAGCAGTTCCAAGACACAAGAGTTATCAATATCATTTCAAAAACCCATAAAAGAAAGGAAAAGACTATAAAGAATAGAATAATCCGAAAATGAATATTTAAAAGAGGGCTCTTACTGCATCGTGATAGCATAGCATACAACAACATTCCGCCCATTGAATGACCAATTGCAAATAATTTACCATCCTCTGGTTTGGTCTTAGTCCTTATATATTCCATCTATGGCCAAACAAAAAACAAAAACAAATTTATCATGTTCATTTCATGAACAGATTGGCAATTACCAAGCCAAATATGCACATGAAGTTGAAAACTATTGCCAAAATTTGTTTATGATATATACAGGACTGAAGAGAAAATCAAATTAAAAGAAAAAAAAATGAAAATGCATAGAAATACACATGTATTTATATGGATTAGCATTAGAAGATGTCACCTCACCGCGGTAGGAACATCCTCTTGCAGGTAGTCGTCAAAGTCCCAATCATATTTGACAATCAGCTCAAGCTGCTTCTGGAAATTGTCTATGGTTGTAGAAAAGCGTTCTTGCAAGTTAAACAGTTGGGGAGACACAGATCGCTGTCCTTCCTCAATAATATTTACAAGCCTTTGACTCAAGTCTCTTACTTGTGTTGCAACAGCAGACTTTTGATTTGCTTCTATCAGACCTGAACGTTTTCCCCTGATCTCATTAAAACCTTCAGATAATTGGGCATCTTCTAAAAGTTTTGATATTTGATCAAATAACTTAGCAAACATAACTCTTGATTGACCTTCACTGAGAAAGCCTGAAAGTCTTTCAGACAAGCGTACAAAGATTTCTGTCAACTTAGTCACCAACTGTGACTCGTCCCATATCGTCCCCATATCCTTTCCAATTCCGTTTGCATCCAAATTCTGAGACTCTGTTGAAGTAACAGTGCGAATGCTGAGATTTTGTTTTATGGAAGAAGCTCCAGCAACACCATTCTTATCAACGGGATTTGCTAATTCATAGATAGTGTCACTTATCATAGACTGCTCAACTGAATCAGCCGTCGCACCTCTTGTGCTCAATCCAGCACCTCGAACTTCAAGAATCCATGTATCAAATCCTTGGCTTGACATATGACGTGCAAATGAAGACTGCGCAAATTTTATGCAGAAAGAAGAAATTGAAAATTAAAGTTTCTTCAGTTAAATTTTGATTAACATAACTACAAAGCAAGAAAACGCAAGTACGTTTTGGCAGAAGCCCATTAAAATAATGTGTATCAGAGATAGAAATAACTTTTCATTTACATTTGTCATAGGCTGGAAATGTAGTTCTTTTTTTAACCAAATAATTCAGAAGATCAAGAAATACAACTCAATTGACGAAATGATGTGAACATAGAAATGGTGGATCAGTCCGATGGAATTATAGTATGAGAGTTAAAAGGCAAGGAAAAGACTGCATACAGAAGAGGAATAGGAGCAGAATTTGATGACGTAGACACTGCTGGGTGGACACCTATTTGCAATATGCCAATGATTTCAAGAAGAGGCTTATTTTCCAACAACAACAGCAACATAGCCTCAATCCCAAATTAATTGGAGTCGGCCACATGGATCTAACTTCTCCATTGTGCTTGATTAAGTGCAATTGATGGTGAGGAGGGATTTGAATGGTTTGGAAAGCTCACCATTTGATGAGATTTCTTTTTCGCATTGAATAGATTCACTAATTTGGTGAAAACACCACTAAATCTTACTAACGTTACAAATCTCTACAAGGAGAATGGATCTCCAACCTAGGATTTAAGGAGCCTCCGCAGCCAATCTAAATGACTGATCAATTCACTTATCAATCATAAGATTCCACACATAAGTAATATATCTTTTTTAGCTTCAATCGTTATACCCAACCCCAACTACATTGATTAGTCCATACTTAGCACTGGCAGGCCCATTGCAAGGGGGCGTGCCCTTCAAGGCTTCAACCCAACTAGCCCTATCCAAAACACTTGAAACCGAAAATTGGTTAATAGGAGCCGATCGCATTTGCGTCTCGGACTAACCGGTTGTTGGTATTGCACAGGCAATAAAATACTCTCCTTTTCGATGCATTATTAGTGTCACACCGGGTTGAGGAGTGCGTACGTAGTTCTCAGTGCATAAAACATTTGGTGTTTATCCTGAGGCGCATACAGACGGCTCCCAAGGATGCGGGCTCATACGCCACGTCACCGAGTGTGACTTTGGGATGTTATTGTAGCATTTTCCAATTAATTATTAATCCCCACAACTCAAGAAAGACATGGAAAACAGTTATAGATAGTTATAACAATACAAATACTACCAACAGAACACTTTTTTAACATCTTAAACATGTGAGCAAGTACAACTTCATCTCATAATCACATCACAGAAACTCACAATGTCAAGGTCAAATTGTTTCATAAACAACCAAAGAAAGAAAATATATACCTCCGTAGACAGATCGAACCCAATGGCATTGGTCCCAACCCCGGAGAGAAGCAACAGCGGGCGATTCCTCCGCGGCGCCTACACAAACACCAAACCCTAATCAACAAAACCACAACACGCAAACAGCAATCACAGCCAAAATCAATCCACAAAAACCTGCAGAGACGGAACGTATCGCCACAGAGCGAGCCTCCAGTCCGTATCCGGCACAGCGACGTAGTGAATCTCGTCAGCCGTGCAGATCAATGGCTTCGCAAAAACAGATGAAGAAGAATTTGATGAAGAGGACGAAAGCAATCTGATTTTCGCGCGTTTGAATCTGAGGAATTTCGGCGGATGCAATGCCGATCGAGCGGTCGATGCAGACGCTGCTACGATTTGCAGCTTTGATCCAACGTCGGCGACGAAGATTTGCATTTGAGAATCGTTTGTGATGAACTCTCTTGCGTTTTTGGAATTGCCGATTTTGGTGGTGGGGTGACGATGGTGAGATCTGGATGGGTTGTGGTTAGGTGTGTTTATGAAATCCGTAAATCCGCCGGTCCAAAATTTACCTCTAATTGGTTCTAACTTGAGCTTGTTAAATTGAATTGAATTACAAATGTTGCAATCCGCATAAATTGGATTGAATTGTGGATTGCGCATCTTAATCTCGGATCCAATTTGCAATCCGTTTCAATTAACCTTTAAATATTTTACATTATACATATACATATACTCTTAAAATCTTGAACTATATTTAGATAACGTTAATATTTCTATACCCCTAATTCATTTACTATTTATTTATATGCACTTCAAAATCTAAATATTCGCAACTTACGTTAATTCTTCTTATATTTAAGTACACATTTAAAGCTATCTAGTTAAATAAATATAGAAAATGTTAAAACTAATATGTTTGAATTAAAATTAGTATTCAAAATTTTTCTCGCGAATCATTATTTTTTGTACTTTAGTATGAGTCGAACTAACGGCCTCTCTAAATTGTCTTTTAGCAAGTGATACCTTACTCGTCTCACTAGAGATGCTTTGACAATCATAAATTTCTTTTTACTTAAAAGGATTTGAGTAAGTTTAATTTAAAACATTAGTGTTATAATTTTATGAATCTTAATTTTATAATTATCAATCTGCATAACTTGATTCATTCCGATCCGTATTTAGTAAATTGGATCAAGTCAAATTAGCAAAATAAATGGACTGGATTGGATTGCGATTTCTCAATCCGTAGTAATTGGATTGGATTATAGATTGACCCTAATTGGATTGGATCCAATCCGTGTGCACCCCTAGTTGTGGTTGTGGTTTGGGGGACGTCGGTGTGGATCTCGAGGTGGTTCTAAGAGTTGGTTAAGTTGTATGGGTCGTGGTTTGGGTTATTAAAGGAGTAGGTGAGAGCATCTCCAATGGGGATGAGGATGTAAGGCACGTAGGATAGATAGAATAGACACCTCAATCTAAAAACTCTCTTCAATGGTAATGTGGATTAACACTATGGAGATGATGTCACACTAATAACCGTACACACTATTTACCGCATCTTTTATTTTTATAGAGTGTGATAGACAGTGTATGCTATGCCACCTCATAAAAAACCAAATAAAAATACAAAGCGACCGAAAAATATATATATATATAATCGTTTAATACTTGCCAAAAAATATAAGTACTTACAAAAAAAAAAATTGATTGTTTTATAATTATTGAATTCAAAGAAAAAGTTGTCAACTCATGGATAGAGAGTACAATCCACATCACTCATTGGAGACTATTTTAAACATTGAATGTGTATTTATGCCAATTAGATTGGACATCGTCTCCACATTGATGATGTGGAAAAATTCACAGCCGCAATCCACATTTACCAGTAAAGATGCCCTAAGGTTCGTAAAGACTTGAAGGCGTGTTAGGGCTTCGACGACACGTCAGGAATCGTGTTTGCTTGTTTGATAGGGTGACGTAGTTTTAAGACATAGATTTGTTACATAGTAGTGAAAGGCAAAAGAGCCAATTTAGTTTTAGATAATGCTAAGGTAATCCACTACGAGCACATATATTTATTTTTTAATTTTTTTTGCAATTCTTTTTAATTGTAGAAAAATTAAAAAATCAATGTATGTTTAGTCATATATTTAACATATTTGTGATCACACTAACCCCAATTACCCGGCACCCGGTGTCCCACGTCTCGACACGCATCTCGATTCGCGCTAATCCTTGATGTACCCAATTATTTTGATTTAGCCTAAAGTTTTATTCTTCATTTTATGTCATATTCACCTTGATTCTTAGTCATTTTATTAAAGTTAATATTATAAAACTTTGTGTACCTGTACTACGCCTCTCTGATACCCGTTACGAAGCATTTACCCATCACATAGTCTCATACGGTATGACCATATAAATACACACATGTGATGAGTTATGAAATAAATAATAATTAACATCACAATTATGCAACCAATAGACACAAATAACAATTTAAGCTCAGTCGAAGGTGTTCTAGCCTATCCGGGGCGTCTACGTGGGAATTACCTGGTGTTCAAGTATAAAAATAACCTAAATAACGGTGTCAATGAATATTGGGCCGTTACAATTCTTCCTAACTAGGGGAAATTTCGTCCCGAAATTAGGGTAGACTACCATCTCGAATCGTGGAATCATCCAAGGTATTAACGGCCCAATAAATCTCAGTCTTTTGATCTTCTCTTCATGAAAATGAAACTGTGGCGGAACAATTGACGTCGCCAACTCAACCTCGAACCCCACTACACTATACTTCAGTACGTTGGGATCCTTTTAGTGGGCTTCTCCAACCCACTCCACTTGTCCATCACCCAATAGCCCTCGCGGTGGTCGGCACGGACCCACGACCCACCGACACGTGCACCTGTGACGACCCCTCTCCTAATCTAGGGCACCGCCCGGCCTAATCCCGTAATTAAGACCTAATCATATCCACGTAGGACTCAACTACGTATTAGTCAGCCTTTACAACCTAAACGCATATTTTCTTGTATTAAGGATAAGTAATACACTAGTCCTACCAGTTTGTAAAATTTAGAGTTAATTAAAACTTTTTATTAAATTAATTATTTAACGCAAGTCTTATTGATTATGCGAAGCAATTAGTAACTTATGCGGAAGCCATTTATAAAATCCTAAGTGTGGAAAACCAGAAATGACATCACATATATAAAGTCCTCAAAATGCGGTGAAACAAGAAAATAGTCTAAGTCAAGTCGGGAACTAACGCTCAACCCAATATACAAACCCCAAATAGTATCTCGAAAGACATATGTAACATATATAATCAAAATACCAAAAGAAGACCTACAATCGATGAGCAGATGACGCACCGCGGCTCGGGGATAATCGCCGATCTTCTCCTTGCCCGGCCTTTGGGTAGACGACTCTTCACCCACCTTCATAAAAAGGACGGTGAGTACAAGAATAAAACAAGTAATCCCCGATGACAAGTTTAATTTGCATTTCCAAATATTCAAATGGTATTTAAAAGCATATAAATGGGAAAACTGGAAAATAAACCATATACGAGTAAATACCAAAGTTAAACAAGTGATACCGACACTAGGCTAAATAGTGGTGATTTAGGTTCGATCGGCAGTGAAATATGTCACTCCGACTCAATAATCATATAGCACAAGGGACTCTAACCTAAGTGTTACTAGAGACTCTAACCCCCCGCAGTGTGTAAACCACATCATGGACTCTAACCCCGAGTGTCATACAGTGTCAGGTAACATGTGCCGATATCCCAGGGACTCTAACCCCGTGAGTCGCGCACACCTCGATCGAGTACGGGACCTAAATGCGAAAACTACTTTTTAAATTTCAAGAAATACCAAGTATGGATTGTCAAGGCATAGGCACATCTACACACTTAAACAAATAAGGAATACAAGTCCTCTTAAACATTTATAAGATATTCACTAGCCTAATAGCATGCTATTTATCATTCAATTCACATTTAAAACAACAAGAATAGACATAGCATGAGATAGAATCAATGAATCAAATCAAATGAATGGATATCATGCAAACTAGACTCATCAAGTGAGCATAGACACAAAGAACACATGATATAAGAATACAAAGGCAAAATAGTCAAAAGAACTATGCAACGACAACAATTAATAGAAATGAAATGTCAACCAAAGTTGTCATTGGATATACTCACTACAACAAAGTAAAGTCCTAGCTTTACTTGGCTTCCCGATACTCCAAATCTTGTATTCGCTCTCCCGTACCCTTTTCCTAGGTTCCTGAGTTTGGTGTTTCATTAGCTGAAATATAGTGGGTTTAAGCTCAATTTAGTGTGTGTATTGTGTATTCAAATTGGTTCAATAGACTTTAAATCAATCTTCCTAAATCAGCCCCTAAAGACTAAATTAAGTTTCAATTTCAGGTCCTACATTTTAACGCACTCTTAGGCATGAAATGGTCCAAATATCGAAATCCTCCATTTGTACAATTGTTGCTGGTCTCTCTCTTAGCTTTCCTAAAGGTTTAGTTTGCAAAATTCTGATTTAAAATGAAAGATGTATCATGATTTTACTAAACATAGGTCTAATTGAAATTTAATCCACCGGAGTTAGAAAATCTATTTCTCCAAATCTATAGTTCCTAAAAATGCGATTTTTGTTCACAAGGTAGAAAATTTAGTCAAATACAACATACTAAAAGATCAGCTCATTTGGATAAGTAGTTAGGGAGTTATGCCCTTAACAAGTTTAGTTTCAAAACTTTCCTTTCTTAATTCCAGCACCTACTTGTAGAGCATGTTTGGACATAAAAACATTTGAATCAAAATACCTTCAACTAAGCAAAGTTATTCTCCTTTAAATAAGCTTTCAAATGCCACTTGTTTGGATCAATTTGGATAAAAATGAGCAGATTACGACCAAATTACCCAGTTGATTCCTAATACAATATGCAAAATTCTAGTTTTGGTGTTGCAATTTCAAAAATTCATATCTTTATGATTTCAAAACCAAATTAAGAACTTCAATATAGCTGGATTATCAATTTGAAATGAGGAATCCAAATATATAAATCAATTGCAAATACTCAATCATCTACCATCCGAAATTAGCCTAAAACCAGAATTTGTTCTAATTTCAACTAAAAAGATGTGTACCTAGTTGATATAACACCCTAGCTTGAGAATCTCTCACCAACTCTCATGGATTCCTTCAACACCTTGATGATTCACTCATCTCCAGCAATTCCTTCTTCTTCTCCAGCAAAAATGAATGAGTGATTTGGTTTGCATGTTGTTTGATCACTAATATTATATATTAAGGTGATATTCCTTCCTTGCCTTTGATCTCCATGGATTTATGTATCCCGAGGAATATCTAATGGTCCACCTCTTGCCATATATCCCACTAACTCCCACCTCAACCTCAAGTGACACCATTTCATTACTCACCTAGTTCTTAGATGTGCCAATATGTATCTCTAGACCAATCATATGTTTTCCATTTAATTTACTCAACTATAGGCCTTTAATTTGATTTATATTAACAAACACAACCATATGCTTATAAGTAATTCCTTATTTCATATTAGTATTAAATAAGACTTACCAAAATGATAACTACCCGATTCCCTGGCTCGCACGTTACTCGAGTCGCATCCCCGCTCTCGTCTCGACGCCTACAACTCGTACAAACCGATTTAGTAAGTCTACATAATACATAACACTATGCATACATCAATACAAAAATACAATATACCTCGGCCACGTGCCTCGGTCGGTGCACGTATCATGGTGTAGGACACACGTCAAGGGTCGGTGATCCTGATTAAGGAATTAAAATGGGGGTTAGAGATTTGGGCCATGACAACACCTAACACAAACAGTTCAGGTCGGAATTCCCGGAGGGCGCCTGTGTAGCATCCCCTAACCTGATTAGGGCAATACCCGGCCTGAAACCCTAATTAAGCACATATTACCCTTACCAGACTTAACTAGAGCCAGCAGCCTTACCACCTATACCTGATAAGCACTACTGTATATCGATTATCGAAATAAAACAAATCATATGCGCGGCGGAAATTTAAAACTTTTTTCGATAACCAAAATAAGATATACAGTACTAAAAACAACCTGAATAAATCTCGATTATACAAATCACACATCCCATGTGATATTATAAATCTGTAATTCAATACAAATATATAAGACCAGGGAAAGTCATTACATCGAAGAGAAGTTCAAGACTCCTATAACTTCTCCATCCCGTAGTTCTAGCGTTTGTCGGATCTACCTGTAATGTTAATTGGGGTGAGCGCTCCAACTTGCTCAATAAGTATGGATTCACACTAATCATCAACATTCCATATAATATTCAAGGATATCATGCAATAACAACATGCACCAATGATATCTAACAAGAATATGGAAATCAAATAAATTCAATACATAAATGAATGCAAAGCAAATGTCTTTGGACTATTACACTGTGATCCCCATTTTATTTATAAAACTAGGGTCGATTACCCACCGACGCCATTAATACGAGTGTTAAACCAACACACCGCGCATATGTGATGTTTAGCCAATCGATTAATGCCCAATGGTTCTATCCTAAACCCTCTAGTGAATATGTAACCCACGCAACCTATAAACTGAGTAGGAGTTACGTATAGACCGGGAGATCAACCCTAAGTACTATACAACCTGGTCTCAGCCTTGAGGAGTTACTTTCGTGGATCACATTAGTCACCGTTTTCTGTTCATTATAAAAACAATCACGGTGTACATAATCCCCCATTTCAATCCAACAACTACATGAGCTATATATACTAAATAGCCTAGACAATATTGATAAATACGCGAATCCATACTTACCTCGGTCTAAGTCTCTATTTCTCAAACTCCCTAAATCTCCGATCATGTCACTCTTCCTCAGTGTTCCTCAACCTATCTCCAATCATTTGAGATCAATATAGGTTCATTATACTACATTTACAACCTCTGACCGATTGCTGAGTCCCCCGTAAATAATATGTAAACTCAACTCGATTCTTTGGTTGCGGGATATGATAGCGCGCTACCTGACATGGATAGCGCTATCTGCATGTCAGTTCATCCTCCTCGGTATGCATAACGCTCTAAATGCACCAGACCTGCAACAACAGACAGTTCTGCTCATTCAAATCGACCCAAATCACATCCAAACAGTCACAAATCCATCAAAATAGATCGAGAACAACCTTTAGTGAGGTGAGGGACTATAATTGATCAACAAACAACTTAAACAACCATAATCCTAGCATCATCATCGAATTGAACTTTGATAAACATAAGATCAATTCATACATATATGATGCTAATGAGCTGTGTGATCAATTAAGCTCCTCAACTTGATCGAATTCGGCTCCCGGAACGATCTCCCTTCGATCCGGAATCAACCAAACCCTCATCCTCTTTTCGATTGTTCGAATGAATTGATAAGCTTTAAGTTTTTGTTTTTATATATGCATTTCCTCGAGACACGCGTCGCGCTATCTCAAGACCGATCATGTGGTTGATGCGTTAAAGTGACACGAACTTTGACATATCTTGTACTTACGCTAAATTCGAGACGATTCGATAATCCATATATTTTCAATATTCTTTTATTTTCCAATATATATTTATATATTTAAAAACATATAAATATATATCGCGTATTATTCACCAATAAACTCACCAGACGTGCCTACAAGTGTCCTTGAGCGTGCATACTTGTGCCACAACTCCCTCGTCACACTTGGTGTCCCGGTAAACCATAGTTTATTGGGTATTTTCCATTTTATAGGCTTGTGTATAGTTTCCATATTACACGACAAACTATATATAAATTGAATTAATAATCCGAACAAACACCATACCTCGTGCAAACGCACGAACATGCTAATTGAGGTACGCCGAACTTAATCACGAGCCTAACCCGGGTTAATTAGGATTTAGATTAGTACTAATCACTAGCTTAAGGTAACGAGTCGTTATAGCCCGTGCCACTTGTTATGGCCTAGTGTATAGCATAATCATTGAGTCTTCATATTTTCAAGCTAGGAAATATAATGGGTACACATAAAATTTAAATAAATAACTGACAAGATGCGTCAGATAACCTACCCTTGACATGTTGTCTGGTCGCCTCCTTGTTCGATGACCTACTGCGTGAGCCTTCTCTCGCGTCTAATATGGCTCTGGTGGTAGTGATGCCCTCCAAAAATCTGATATAAGGTATCCAGTCTAACCACATCGAAAAATATGGTGCATCTTCGACCTCCCTACCTGTCTATCCCCGGATCTCTGACACCTTGGTCTCTCTGACCCCTGTCACGGCCTCCCTGATCCCAATCATGTCGATACTACAGTGTTTGATGTCTAGGTTATTTTGCATTTATGGGTGCAATAACATGTATGACTTGTTTGTCATCATATCTCTACCGATCTGACTAATAGTCGTTTCTACGGTCCCGATCATCCCTATGGTCCCTCTCAGACTGGTGTATTGGGAAGTAATGTAGTAGTGGCCTGAATAAACATTCGCGCTATCGTCGGGGTGATGACTGCCAGAGTAGTAGTATTCGATACCATAGGTACCATGGGAGCTATTGCTACTACGGCGGCTGCTGCAGCTTGCCCTGAGAAACTGTAGAATCTTGGCTTACTGAGCGTCATGTATCACGAGTCGGTCATCAACACTCAGTATAGTGATAGTGGTGGTGGCCTTAGCCAGGTCGTCAGCCTGACCAATCTCTGCAAGTGTAGAGGGTTGTTCGTCCATCATGATCTGCATCGATAAGCGTGCATCTGGATCAACCTCGGTATATATATGCGTATAGTATATAATATATAGTAAAAACATAACACATATATAAACCCTAACTCTACCCTCCTCACATCACTTTTCAACTAGAGTTCTAAGGCAAGTATATTGAGTTTCCACATCTAAGGTTTTGTTCATTAAGTTTTATGCTACTTCGTTCATTAATTTCCAAGGTTCTTCAAACCATTACTCTAATACCAACTGTGGCGTTGGTATCAGGTTAAAAAACAAATTACGATTCATCTCATAGGCTCTATCGACCTTGCTCTAATACGAACTATGGCGGCCCCTCGCCCTGTGACCGTCGAGTGAGCTACCACGCAGGTCCTGCAGCCTTGCTGGTGTCTGTCGCCACTTCGATGCTCTTCGATGTGCGTGCTATTCATCGTATTCTTTATATTATTTGCCAATTATTTGAGATATACATTAAGTTACAAGTATGACCTATGTTTTACAGAATTTCAAGTAGGTAACCAGTAAATTTACAGCAGAAGTCTTAAGTACATAAACATGAATTTTCATTAATTCTTAAGTTTTATAGAGCATCAGTCCTACTGTGGAAAACCCAGAATAAAGTACACTGTATATAAGTAAATATATACAAGTACAAGTGTCTTATAAGTCTCCCATAAACACAAAATATATAACAAAGTATGTAAATGCAAACACCTACGAGTAGGGTGCCGAACAGTTGGCGAGCTCAAAGATAGTCGTCGAGAATCCCCATACCCTTACTCGTAGAAAGATCTGCACTCAACCATCACAACAAAACAGATGATGAGTCCAGTGAGTAAAATCCCAAGGAAATTCAAAAAGCATTCATATGATAAAGTAAAGGAAATCCAATTAATACTATTAAATAAACATGTGGAATGTAAAAAAGACAACTATAAAGGGACCATCACATGCGTAAATAACAATAAAATGCAAATGTGTGTGTCTGTCCTGGTCAGACTAGACCATACTTCAGATTCCCTCCACGGCATCCTCTAGTGGGCGCACTCACTATTCCTTCACCTGGTCCTCTTGGTGCCCGACGTAGACCCACGATGCAACGACATATGTACCGACAAAGTAGCTCGAGTCGTCATTCACCGAAGACTCCTGATACACATGCTATGGTCTAGCGTGCCTGTGACAACCCTTCTCAAATTAGGGCACCGCCCGGCCTAATCCAATTATTAAGCCATAGTTCCACCATATAGGACCGAACAAGGAATTAGTCAACGTTTTCAACAACTTATTACTCACCAACTATTTTATTAGTTTTCAAATAGATATAAACATATACCTATCCTATGTAAATTCATAAATCAGAGTTAATTAAAATTTACTAACTTAAAAGTTATGCATCGGAAGCCTTAACTAATTAACTAGCGGAAGCTTATAAACATGTAGCCTAACCTTTGTGGAAAAATCAGGAAATAAAGATCACATCCATATATATATAATGAAACGGTGATATATAACATCATGTGTCTGATCAAGGTACCTATCACTCAGCCCATAATATATATATAACCCCAAAAGTATACCATATACATATAAAAATAATACATAAAAAATCAAACCTACAAAATCTGGTGTAGCAGTGCTCCTCTGGCTCAGAGGTAGTCGTCGATCTTCTCTTTACCTGGCCTGCTACTCGATGGATCTGCACACACCGTCACAAACTAGACGGTGAGTACTTGAAAATAGAAAGTAATAATGAAAGATATTTGTTCACATTCCCAATTATGCAACAAGTAACAAAAAACATAATAATAGTAGCAACTATGCTGAAAAAATATCATGCAAAGAGATACTTTAGTTAAACAAAATGAAATTGACACTAGGCTAAGTAGTTATAATCTAGGGCCGGTCGGCCATGATCTTCATCACATCAGCCTTTCCACTATATAAGGATGGAGTAGTGCTCTACATTTCTGTGAAGGTCATACTTATACGGTACATTACGCCTTTATAATTATCCAAAATGTCAGTCACTGGGATCTATACTTGCCAAAAACCCCGAGTCTTACAACTCGTGAAGTCACCCAAGTTATGCTAGCCAACAACCCTGAGTCCCATA
The DNA here is from genome assembly GCA_039657325.1 of Stephania cephalantha. Classification (NCBI taxonomy): domain Eukaryota; kingdom Viridiplantae; phylum Streptophyta; class Magnoliopsida; order Ranunculales; family Menispermaceae; genus Stephania; species Stephania cephalantha. The sequence continues at coordinate 5,009,796 of CM077573.1, read as the reverse complement.
CCCCGTGTGTTGCGCAAGATAGTGGAGAAATCCCGATCACCCTGGAAAGTCTAGTGACCCCCATATGTCAGATGAATTTCTATCATAAAATGACCCTAGATACAAGAACCACTTTCATATTCAAAGAACAACACGGTATTGGAATCCAACAAATACAATTGCATAACTAATGCACAAAGGATATAGATTCACAACACTATGTAAAAACTACTTAATAGCATGCTATTTCACTGACCACTAGTAATCTCAATCAATAATGACATAGCACATGAATTAGAGTCAATGAAATCATTGTATCAACAAATTATGCCATGAAACAACCTCATGTAATGAGAATGAACAACAAGTTATGGCACATGAAGTACAAAGGCAATTCAATTTAAATGACTGGAAATGATCATATGAATAGGAATGAGATGTAAAGAAGCCTCTCAATCAGTTTACTTACATACCACGCAATTTCTTATGGTACTCCGGCCTCCCAACGCCTCGAAACTCCTATTTGACTATCCGAAATACTTCCCTAAGTTCCTGACATCATATCATATGTTTTTAGTGTGTTTGGACCCTTACTTAGCATATTAGACTCTTGTGTAGTGTTTAAGGACTTCTTGAAACTTGCAGATTTTTATGCTGCCATAGCATGTAACGCGCTACAATGACCCAAAGTGTAGCGCGCTAATGACTAATATAGCGTGCTACCTATCTTGCATAGCGCTATGTGTTGCATAACCCAAAATTCTGCAATCAGAATTCTGAGTTTTCCCAACACATAGGCTATATTGATGCCTTGAGAACCCTCATACACACCTCTAGAGTTCCAAGACACTATTTACATCATAAAACATCAACGCATATCATCAAATACATGAATTCATTGAATTGAGCTATGTTTATGATGTAGGAAAGTTACCTAACTTGATGTACACTAGTTTAGCTTGAGTTCTTCTTCACCAAATCACTAAATTTGATGTTCTTCTTCCTCCTCCAGCTACTCTCTTCACTCCAGCAAGCTTTGCTTCTCACTTAAGAATTCAAAATGAAAGAGTTGAGTTGTTTGTGTTGACCAAAAGCTTTATAGTCATGAATTGGATATGGTTGATTGATAGCCCTGGATCCTAATGTGCACACGTATCTCGAGACTTATCTAATGATTCACCTACTAACACATGTCCCACTAACTTATGCCAAGTGACACCAATGAGTGACTCAATTTGTGTTGAGATGTGCCAACACGTGTCTCGAGAAATGTCAAGTGGCTATTGTTTAACTTACTAACTTAAGTGTATTAATACATAACCAACCATAGCATAACCAACCATAGCCCCATTTATATCACTTATAAAAGCACTATATAAAGCTTATACCAACTCACCACATTGCTTGCTCTACTAACTCGGTTCCACACCGGTATGCATATCAAGGTGCGTCTCCGCTCATGCCTCGACACCTATACGTAAGTAGAAATGACTTAGTAGTCTACACATATACAATACACTAAGCACATATCACTACAAATATAATATTTACTTCCGCCGCCTAGCTTCAGTAATGACACGTTTCTCGCTGCGGGTCCCACGTCACGGGTCATTTGATCCTGATTAACAAATTAAACTAAAATTAGCTATTTGGGTCGTGACAATACTTCCCAACTAATGGAAACCTTGTCCTCGAAACTAAAATTAACCTAAAATTATGCCTGACTCGAAGAGGTACAGAAATCTATCTCGCATATAGTCTTCCCGTTCCCAGCGAGTTCTGAGTCGTCATGAAACCCCATTTGAGTAACACTTTCAGGATAGACTTGCCTCTTAACTGTTGTACCCTCATGTCTAGAATATGTACTGGCTACTATTCATATGATATATCTTCACGTAAGTCAATCTGACTCAAGTCAACTGTTGGTCTCTTGCTTGTTTTCGACTTGGCTAGTTGAAGCATAGAAATATGAAACACTGGATGAATCCCCGACATCTGTGAAGGTAAATCCAGCTCATAAGCAAACTTTTTGACCCGTTTCTTGATCTTTAAAGGCCTGATAAATCTCAGTACTAACTTTCCTTTCAAACCAAATCTATGACGACCCTTATGAGGAGAAACCTTTAGATACACTAAAGTTCCCTCGTCATACGTAAGATCGCTGTGATATGTGTTTGCATACTTCTTTTGCCTCTCACAGGCTCCTTTAAGCCTCTGTTTTATCTGTCGTACCTTCTCTGTGTGATCAACAACAATTTCAGCCCTATAATGTCCTGGTCCTCTGGCTCAGCTCAACAAGATGGTGAGTGACATGGTTTGTCATATAATGCCTCAAATAGCACCATCTCAATGCTAGCCTGATAACTGTTATTGTATGCAAACTCACACAACGGTAGATACTCCTTCCATGATCCACCAAACTCAAGTACACAAGCCCTGTGCATATCCTCGAGAGTCTGAATCAACCTCTTAGTCTGCCCATTAGTTTGAGGGTGAAAGGTTGTGCTAAACTGTAAGCGCATACTATACTACTGCATACTCCGCCACATCTTGGACGTATACATATCATCTCTATCTGACGTAATAGTCAATGGTACCCCATGCAGCCTAATAATCTCTCTCTCGAACAATACACTCAACTCGGTCAAATGTGTAATGAGCCGCGACTAGTATGAAATGAGCAAATTTCGTCAATCATCCCACAATCACCCAAATGGAATCATGTCGATGGACAGTCCTCGGCAATCCTCTAACAAAATCCATGGCTATGTCTTCCCACTTCCAACGTGGAATGGGAAGTGGCTGTAACAATCATCCAGGTCTACGATGCTCTGCCTTCACCTGTTGGCAAATTCCACAGTTCTTGATAAACTCTGTTACGTTCGCTTTCATCCGAAGCCACCAAACATGTCTCTTCATGTCGTGGTACATCTTGGTCCTTCCGTGATGAACAGTGAACCGGGAACTGTGTGATTCCTGAAGAATCTTATCTCTAAGCTCTACCACTTCTGGTATCCATAATCTGCCTCTTAATCTCAAATAATGGTCCATCATCTCTGTCTAGTGTAACGACCTGAATTTAATTTATCGTTATTAATGACGTGGTTGCAGACATGGCTGGACACTTGTGGGACCTGCAGCTAGGCTAATGCGCGCTTGGAGCTAGGTAAATAGTTATTTTGTGTTCTGAATTGTTTAATTTGCGATGTTTATATTAAAATAGAGTAAATGACATCGCAATGCGTGTGATTATATTACATTTGATGTGCGAAACCGTGTGTTAAGTATTCGCCTCGATATGCGTGTCGACGCGGGTACCGGGTAGTCTAAAAGACTTAATACTAAGCCGAGGAGAATAATACACACATAAAATGAATAAAATGGGTTAAATAATTAATATGCAATGTATATTTGATGGTTAAGGACATGGTAGTACGCGTATGTCGCGATTCAGGGACGCAAAATCGGGCGTCGGAACACCCGAAATACCACTTTTTGGGATTTAGACGAGGGCAAGTGTGTCATTTATGTCATTTTCGGAGTCATTAGAGGTTGGAAATGGAGCAAATGGAGTTCATTGGATTGCCTTGAGATGCATAAATGAGGGGAGATGTCATTCAGACTATAAAAAGTCAAAAATTGACTTATTCCACCACATTTTCTCTCTCTTTATCTTCACATCCGAAAATTGAGACCAAGAAACAAGGGTTGTGGAGTGTTCAAATTGATCATTTGAGGAGCTTGGAGTGATGTAATCATCAAAGCAATGTGAGATTCACAAACACCTCAACTTTCTTTATCTTTTGATCTCAATTTTTGAGGTGTTGGTGTGAATCCATAGGGATTGTTAAGTGGTTGTTAAGTAGTTGTTTTGGTGGGTTTCAAATGCTATGAAGTTCAGTGGGTTGAATTGTGGTTGTTGTTGTTGGTGGTGCGATGTTTGGAACCAAAAATTTTCAACAAAAATGCTGTCCAGAACGCGATTAGCGCTAATGACGTCATCTAGCGCGCTAGATGACAATTAGCGCGCTAATGTTCTTCTTGACGAAGAACGTATAACTGTTTGGGAATCTAGCGCTAATCCCCAAATCCAGCACGCTAGATATTGCAGATTTGACATTATTTTTGCTAAGTGACATAAAATACATCCAATTGATTAAAAATCGATTATAAATGGAAATAGGTCATTTCAGGCGGTAATTTGGATATTTGGGATTCAGCGGAGTATTTATGGGACACGGAGTGCGGTTTGAGGTGTGTAGTATCCCAACTGAAATTTCTTGAGCAGTATTTTATTTTGCTTTTGAATTCATATTCTTTCTTTCAATACTCTATTCTTGGTGTGATTTAACGGATGGACGTTAAGGCTCTCCCTCCATGCCATTTCTGTGTGTATGTCCACTAGGCCATAACACGTGTGTCAGGGATCTCGGTGAATAGGCCGATCCGAGAGTCGCATCTGGGCACGTGTGGTGCATCGTAGGTTCCATGCTGACCACCTAGCGGATCCAGATACTGGCCTTGCTTGAGTGCTACTCGCCAGCAGTAGTCTGTGGGGAGTCCGAAGTATGGCGCTAGTCTGATCCTAGGCTCTAGGAACACACTTTGAGCTTGCACTATTACTTATGCATACGATGATCACAGCTTGTTACGTATTTAGTTCGCGCATGTTTATTTAATAGTTTGGTTTAAATTTCAGTATTTACTTTCCGTATTGCTCACTTAATTTCCTTGGGAATACTCACTCTGGACTCGTCATCTGCCTTTTTGTGATGGCTTGAGTGCAGATCCTAGTACGAGTCGTGGCAAGGGCAAGTTACCGAAATACCTGTGATTCAGAGATATTGAGCCAGGCTTGTACGTTTGTATTATATATACTTTGTTTTTATTTTGGGGATTTGGGATTGTGGGATACTTCAGGATATTTTGATATTTTGATTATATATGGGTTTCCCACACTAGGCATCAGAGTTAAATGCTTCACTTTAATGTTTCATATTTTAGATTGTCATGATAAAAGACTTCCTCTGTGATTTATTATGGTTTGAAACGATCTTAACATATGACGTGAGTTCATTAACAATTTAAACTGTAAATTGTTGTTTATTGAGGTTAATAATGACTATTTGGTGGATGAGATTGCATGTGGGACATAGCTGGCGTTGGTAGGCCAGGTTGTGGGCCCGCATTGGCCCCCGTGGCGGTCCATTTGGAAAATGGGTCGTTACATCCAGTCAAGTACACTCAGTACTCTGGGCCACTCACTAAATCTCGGGTATAGAATGTCAGCTCTTTGACCCTCTGACACTCTCTGAGTAGACACTGTCTGAAGCCTCATCTGTGCACAAATCATCACCCGAGTATCGATAAGAATATCTCGACTGAGTCATCATCGCCGCTGCCTCGAGTAGTCCATACTCATGTGTCATATGACATTTAACAATCTCGGTGTCTACTTCTGTATTCTACTCAATGCATCTGCAACTACATTAGCTTTTCCTTGATGATATTCCAGATAAAAGTCGTAGTCTTTCAAAATCTCCAACCATCGGCATTGTCTCATGTTTAGCTCTTTCTGTGTGAAGAGGTATTTCAAACTCTTATGATCAGTATAGAGTGTGAACCTCTCTCCATACAGATGATGTCTCCACATCTTTAAAGCAAACACTACCACTGCTAACTCTAAGTAATGAATTGGATAGTTCTTCTCATGTATTTTCAGCTATTTTGATGCATAGGCCACCGTGCATCTATCATGCATCAACACACAACCAAGACACGTATGAGAAGCATCTGTGTATACCAGGAATCCCTGTCCAGCCTCTGGCAATATCTACATTGGTGCAGTAGTCAATAATCTTTTCAATTGAGTAAATGCCTCATCGCATTCCTCAGACCAATGAAATCTGACTTCTTTCTGGGTTAATCGTGTCATCGGTGAAGCAATCTTCGAAAATCCTTCACGAACCTTCGATAATATCCTGCTAACCCCATAAAACTCATTATCTCTATAACTGACGTCGGCGCTGGCTAATCCATAATAGCCTAAATCTTGGCTAGATCTACAGCAATGCCTGCTGCTCCAATAACATGTCCCAAAAATTTGACCTCTGACAACCAAAATTCACACTTACTGAATTTGGTGTAAAGTCTATGCTCCCTCAAAGTCTGCAATGCCTCCCTGAGGTGCTGCTCGTGATCCTCTCGAATCCTCGAGTATATCTATATATCATCAATGAAAACAATAACGAAACAGTCAAGAAATGGTTTCATCACTCGGTGCATTAAATCCATAAACATGGCAGGAGCATTAGTCAAACCAAACGACATAACTGTAAATTGATAGTGTCCATATCTCGTACTAAATGCCGTCTTGGACCTATCCTCATCCATGATCCTAGGCTAATGATACCCTGATCTCATGTCTATCTTGAAGAAATACTGCGCTCTTCTCAGCTGATCAAATAAATCATCAATTCGTGGTAAGGGATACTTGTTTATGACTGTGACCCTGTTCAATTGTCTATAATCAATACACAATCTCAAAGTACCATCTTTCTTCTTCACAAATAGGTCATAGAAGGTGTGATGAATCATTTCTCTTCCAAATCCTGCTATTGACTCCTCAACTCCTCCAACTCTCATGGAGCCATGCGGTACGGTGGTATAGAAATCGGTATAGTGCTTGGTACCAAATAAATAATGAAACCTATCTCTCTCGGTGGTGGTAAACCAGGTAAGTCTTCCGAAAACACATCCAAAAACTTACACACATAGGAGCAGATTTGGTAATTATGCAAATTAGAAACTTTTCGGGGTCTTACATTTTGTCTGCAAAGGATTTAACAAATGTTCTTAATTACCACAAGGTATGACTTGATATACATTATACTTATATGACTTTGATGGTTAGTAGCTGACCTTTATATGCTTATATATCTCACATCCTCTCACTAGAACTTTTTTGGCCTTTAATAGAGGTTTTAAAACCCCTATTAAATAGAGTGTTATTAAATGTCATGTGAAAATGTGTTATGTTTTAATTTTTAACACATGTATTACATAATGGTTTTTTAAAACTCCTATCAATTAGGTGTTATTTAATAACACCCCCTTTAATAGGGGTTTAAAAACCTCTATTAAATACCAAAATTGTTCTAGTGTCTTTACCATGGTAGGCTTCATATGCTTTAAATGATTTGTCTTAACACAGTGAGGTTTGTTTTCAATAGTATTCTGTTGATTTTTAAAAGTTCTAGATTGACTCACCAACCAATTGGGTGGCTCAATGGTGTGGTACGAGGTTTGGGAGTAAAGTCGGGGGTTCAAATCCCAATGGGCGCAAGTTGTTTCTTTCTTTAAAAAAAAATTCCTAGATTGATTCAATTAGATAGCTATGATTTTTACTTTATAAATGTAGTTCGAAACAATTTTTTGATAATCTCTTGGACTCTTAACTACCTCTTAGTTTAATTTATTCTACGTTAAATGTTGTCTTTTACAACTACCTCCAACTATGTCATATGAGTCCTTGAATCAAATACTTCACTTTGTCAACATTTTATACAGGGGCAAGTAAATTCAGTTTAGAGCTTTTTTTTTTTAATTACTTTCAATCTTTAATCTACTGATATTGATTTTAGTTTTATTAGAGCTTATTGGTTTGCTAATATAGCTATGTTAAGAAAACAGTTTTGTTTAGTTTCCGACAAGAAGTGTAAGTTCAAAAGCATGGAGAGGCGACATCAAAAGGTTAAATGAAGATGATCTGAGGCTTTATTATGATAAGCATCTGTCCATGTCTGTGGTATTGATCGTATTGTTGTTGTTGTATCCTTTCCTTGCTCTACGTACTATAATTTTTGTACATCTAATATTTTACGAAAATTTCTTTTGAGTTTTACAGTTATGATTAGTTCATCTGAAGGGGAGGCAAGGAAGAATACTCCTAAACCTGAGCATCATTCAGTGGAAAGTGAATATTTAGATCATGATGTCGTTCACAGAATCACAGCACCGGATGACCGTGAGTTTTACAGTATGATTACTTTGATTCTTTACTTGGTTATGAAAACAATAAATATGGACTTTTAAGTTGAGCGCATGAGTGTACTTATGTTCATTTGTAGGTGTTTTCACTTAATTGTGAAGGGTGTCGACTCCTCGTCTCTAAGAAAGGAAGGTATTTTCTTTTTCTTTGTATGTAGTTTGATCTAAATGCAGGAGAGAACTTATGATGAATTTTTTTTTCTTACATGATTGTTTTTGAATTTAAAGTAGTAAGTTGTATAATATAGAGACTTTTTTGAACAGTCCTTTATGAAGCTTATTACTCTAATGACATTGCTGCAGGAGGACTCCTAACTTATCTCATACATATTCTCTCTCCAATTACAAGAAACTTGACTAATCTACCAAGGGTAAGGATACAATTTACGATGTATTAATTTTTTTTTTTTTTAGTCATCACAAAGTTGTATTTAATTTATATGATGGTAGATTTAATGATCAAGTCTTTTCTTTTGTGTTTTAATTAAGGCTCTTGTAGAAGAACAACATTAGAGATCTTATGCCACAAGAGATATGAGACTTTCAATTAATTAGAGCTTCACACTCTTGATCTTTCCAACAAAAGTTTCAATGGCCAAGTCACGTATTTTAATTTCTTTTTTATTTTATAATTACGTAAAGTCTTTGAATGTTGTCGGTTTGATCATATTTTTGTAAATTTTTTTTTTTTGGACTACCATGTTGGGTTACATTTTGAAATTCATGTTTTATGAAACTCATTTAGTAATTCTGTGAAATTTATTAGATCATAAATTCTTTTTTTTTTTTTTGTAATTGTGCTCTCTTTATTTAGTTACAAATAGATTAAAAAAAATATTTAGAAGTAGTAACGGAATTAGAGACGGAAAGCAAAACCCTAAAACATCAATTTCATTTATAAATTTGTTGCTAATTAGAAATGACCTTAGAAACATATTCCAAGTCCGTCGCTAATTTTGTTTTAAAAAGTGAGAAAATCGTGCCTTCTTTTAGCAATGGACAGAAACGGAAGTCTGTTGCTAAATTTAGAAACGGATTGGGAATTCTGTTTCTAAAATTTAACATCAAGCGTTTTAGATTTAGATGTTCTACTAACAACGGAAAACTTAGGGTATAAAGACGGAAATCTCTGTTTTTAAATCATCATTTTTTGTAGTGGCGGTTTTGCGGAGGCTACTGCCAACCCATAGTATAAAGTATAAACCCCTTATGCCTCTCCATGTTCCATTTACTGTCGACTGATCCCTTTAAGTAGATAGTTTCCCCGCCTCAAGTGAATCTAGTTTTAACACAATCCTTGGATTTGCGTCGCAAATTGCAGAACGTGAAGGGCACCCAACTCTCTTCTTTAATCCACCCGTCTATTGCCAACTCAAACTTGTGGCATTATCGACAAGAACTTACACGAAAGGATAGGTGGAGTAGAAGATTATCGTTCTAGTGTCACTGGAAATTCCTTGCTTCGCCATCGCGTCTACACATAGGTTTTAAATTCAAGAAATCCAATCAAACTTGACCGTCCAATCCCTGCTTATGAGTTCACGGAGCGGTGTTGAATACCTCCTTAAAACCGACTCCCTGGCCCTTCGACAGTGTGGTGAAGACCCGCTTGGCTTTAGGCAAGTAAAATTATATTCCCCCTAACCTTACCTATTTTTGCTGTTTTTTTTTTTTTTTGAAATTTATACACAACATCACTTTGTCAATATATATATATATTGCAAAAATGTCCGGACCAGCTTTGAACAAGTCTCGAACATAATTTTTTCAAAATAAATACAGGTTCAGGACATATTTTTTGTCCGTTTTAAAAAACGAGTTCGGGTTTGGACAAAGTTTTTTGAAAAACGGGTGCCCGTTTAGCGATTAATTTAAATAATATTTTATTTATTTATAGGGGTATTTTGAAACTTTGATGATGTTTGCATTGTAATTTCATTAATAATGATGTTATTTTTATATGAAAACTTGTAAGACTTGAATTTTGAATATATAACATGTCTTTTTTATAGCGATGGAATGTCTGGCGACATAAAAATTATGTATTTTTGTTAATAATTAGGTGAAAAAAAAAATTATTTATTATATTAAAAACAGGTTCGGACAAAAAATGGGTCTTGTATGTTTTAAAAACATACAGTCCGGACACAAAAAAGTGTCCGTTTCAAAAACGGGTACGAGTTCGAACACTATTTTTAATTTTTATTAAGGGGGGTGTCCGGACCCCTTTTTTGCCATATATATATATATATATATATATATATATATATATATATCCAATTGTGAGATATAGTCCTCATGATATGAGTATATATTTGAGCTCCATTGTAGTAGTACCCATATACATATGCGTGTTTCTATCATGGAACCCAATTACATAACATTTATTGCACATTTGATATGTTTTGCATTAAATGCATTACATCAATCACCATTAAATTATAATTACATAGTAATCCAATGGTGAGATATATAGTTCCTATGACAAATGTATATATTTAAGCTCCATTGTAGTAGCACGTTATATATATATATATATAGTCGACACAAATAGAGAGAGAGAGAGAGCTAGCTGGAGGAGGAAGAAATTCAATTTTTCAAACAATATGTCCTGTGAAGTTTTATGAAGTAAGACCATATTCTCATCAAGAGGCCCTTCTTTTTCCGTTGTTGCAATTTTCTAGCAAGTTTTGTTGATCAAGATTTGAATAATAATTAGTGGTGATAATTCTATTAGTCAACATTGCCTTTTGCTGTTAATCATATCAAATTAGTGGTAATTATTTTGATTAATGATTCTCGATCAAGATTTTGTTTTTTCAGTGGATGATAAAAAAACAAAAATAAAAAAAATAAAATAAAGAAAAGCGCTCTGTCCTTGTTGGAGTATTTGTTACTAGTGGTGGAACCACTTACTTGGTTGCTCTAAGGCTACTTTGTATGTGTCCCTTTTATGCATATGATTGATTATTAAAAAAATTGTAGAAAACACATAGGCTTGCATACCCCTTAAAATTAATGTCTAGACTACTTTTGGTGTTGCCCACCCTTAGTCTAGTCCAGGGGAGCTTGAGATCCTGACTCAACAAAGCTGTTGGGGATGTGGCGTTTGGTTTTGTGCTAGTAGGAGAATAGATTAATTGTTAATTGATAGGGACAATGAATGGAGGGAAAATTTGTCAACAAAAACCTTATTGTTGTGCCATCTATTTTTTTTTATTTCGCGAGTTGGACACGTGGTGTAAAACTGCACTAACAAGGGACCCAATTTCTTATTTGTTGTGGTGCGATGGTTTTTTTTTTTTTTATTTTGTTTTTGGGTGATGCAGCAAGCTAGTGAAGGATTATGGGAGGCGGTGAAGGGAATTGACTTGTGCGGTTTTGTAAATTTGGAATTGTTGGCCCAAATTCAGGTGCATACATAGAGAGAGATGGGTATTTTAGTAATCTAACCATCCCAAGAACGCCTCTCCCAATATATAAAAACTAAGGGTGGACAAACCGCGGTTTGGTGGTAAAAACTATCAAACCGCCACCAAATCGAGGGTCATAGTTTGATCATTTTGCAAATCACCACCAAACGATGAACCCTTAAAATCGCACCCAAATCGATCATGGTTTGCTTGGTTAGGTCGGTTTTGTTTTGCGGTTTGCCTGAAAAAAATAACTAGAACAGAGAAAGGAGACGTCATCGTCAGCGACGAGGAAGGCGACTCCTGATTAGGGGAAGCGAGCGACGAGGGAGGAGGCGCGACTGGTGGGAGGCGGTCTGTGACGACCCCTTCTCAAATTAGGGCACCGCCCGCCTAATCCCATTATTAAGCCATAGTCTCACCATATAGGACCTAACAAGGAATTAGTCCGACTTTTCAACAACCTTATTACTTACTAATTATTTAGTTTTCAAATAGATATAAATATATACCTATCCTATGTAAATTTATAAATCAGAGTTAATTAAAATTTACTAACTTAAAAGTTATGCAGCGGAAGTCTTAACTAATTAACTAGCGGAAGCTTATAAACATGTAACCTAACCTTTGTGGAAAAACTAGGAATTAAAGATCACATGTATATATACATAATGAAACGACGATATATAACATCATGTGTCTAGTCAAGATACCTATCACTCTACCCATAATATATAACCCCAAAAGTATACCATATACATATAAAAATGATACATCAAAAAACCAAACCTACAAAATTTGGTGTAGCAGTGCTCTTCTGCTCAGAGGTAGTCGTCGATATTCTCTTTGTATGGCCTGTTACTTGATGGATCTGCACCCGCCGTCACAAACTAGACGGTGAGTACTTGAAAATAGAAAGTAATACTAAGAGACATTTGTTCACATTCCCAATTATACAACAAGTATCAAGAAGCATAATAATAATAGCAACTATGTTGAAAGAATATCATGCAAAGAGATACTTTAGTTAAACAAATTGAAACTGACACTAGGCTAAGTAGCAATGATTTAGGGCCGGTCGGCCGTCATCTTCATCACATCAGCCTTTCCACTATATGAGGATGGAGTTGTGCTCTACATCTCTGTGAAGGTCGTACTTACACGGTACAATACGCCTTTATAATTATCCCAAATGTCAGTCACTAGAATGTATACTTGCCAACAACCCCGAGTCTTACAACTCGTGAAGTCACCCAAGTTGTGCTTGCCAACAACCCATGTGTTGCGCAAGATAGTGGAGAAATCCCGATCACACTGGAAATTCTAGTAACCCCGTATGTCAAACGGATTTCTATCATAACATGACCCTAGATACAAGAACCACTTTCATATTCAAAGAACAACAAGGTATTGAAATCCAACAAATACAATTACATAGTTAATGCACAAAAATATAGATTCACAACACTATATAGAAACTACCTAATAGCATGCTATTTCACTGACCACCAGTAATAACATTCAATAATGACATAGCACATGAATTGGAGTCAATGAAATCATTTTATCAACAAACTATGCCATGAAACAACCTCATGTAATGAGAATGAACACAAGTCATGGCACATGAAGTACAAAGACAATTCAGTCCAAATGATTGGAAATGAACATATGAATAGGAATGAAATGTAAAGAAATCTCTCAATCAGTTTACTTACATACCACAAAATTTCCTATGCTACTCTGGCCTCCCAACGCCTCGAAACTCGTGTTTGAGCTCCCAAAACAATTCCTTAAGTTCATGACATCACATTATATGTTTTTGAGTGTGTTTGGACTTTTACCTAGCATATTAGACTCATTTATAGTGTTTAAAGACTTCTCGAGACTTGTTGGTTTTTCTGCGCCATAGCATGTAGCGCGCTAACGACCTTGTGTATCGCGCTACTTATCCTGCATAGCGCGCTATGTGTTGCAAAACTCATAATTCTACAATCAGAATTTTGAGTTTTCCCAACACATAGGCTATGTTAATGCCTTGGGAACCCTCATACACACCTCTAGAGTTCCAAGACATCATTTACAACATAAAACAATAACCAACAATCATCAAATTCATTAACTCATTGAATTGAACTAAGCTAAGGGAGTATAGAAGTTACCTAGCTTGTTATAACCAGCTTAACTTGATCTTCTTCTTCAAAGCTGTTCTTCTCCTTCTCCAGTAGTTCTTCACTCCAGCAAACCCTTACTTCTTGATTGAGAAATCAAATGAGAATGTATGTGAGAGGTGCTTGAGTTGATCAAGCTTATATAGTTAAGTTGGATATAATTTAATGATAGCCCTTGATCACTTGTGTTCACGTATCTCGAGACCTAACTAGTGGACCTCCTACTAACACATGTCCACAAGTTCATGCCTAAATGACACCAAACACTAACTCCATTGGTGTTGAAGAATGTCAACTCGTGTCTCGAGACATATCAAGTGGCTTATGTTTTTAACTTACTAACTTTGGTATTTTAATACCAAATCAACCATAGCCCATTTAATTCACTTATAAAACCAATATAAAGCTTACACGAACTTACCTCATCATTCTCTACCTCGGTCCCACGCCGGTATGCATATCAAGTTGAGTCCCTACTCACGTCTCGACACCTATCAACATGTAAGCGTGACTTAGTAGTCTACACATATACACTACACTAAGCACACATCACCACAAATACAACATTTACCTCGGCCACCTAGCCTAGTTAATGACACGTATCTCATTGCGGATCCCACGTCATGGGTCATTTGATCATGATTAACAAATTAAACTAAGATTAGCTATTTGGGTCGTGACTGCGGCGGTGGGATGTGTAACGGCCCAAATTAATCAAACCAGGATTAGCGTTAATCTCGGGGATTAACGGTCGTAATTTGGGCATTACGTGGACAACTCAGTTGGTTTGGATATGAGAACCGGAGAAATATGTTATTTATGGATGGTGGTTGTGTATATGTGGTGTTTAAAATTATTATTATTATATAGCACTGCATGTGTCTATGTTGCTATCGGACGAGTTTGAGTAACGGGTGTTCGCCTCGAAAGGCGTGTCAATGCGGGTAGTGAGTAGGCGAACTACGGGTACACTAAGAGACCAGACTAATCCATGTCAGGATGACTAGTTAATCAATTAAAATGAGTAATAAAATGGGTAATGTGACCATAGGCTAAGTAAACTTCAATTAAAACAATAGACTATGACATACCTCGAATTGCGTGTCGAGACGCGGGGCGTTGAGTGTCGGGTGTCGGGTGGTCGAGAGTTAGTGGGATCACAAAATTTGTCAATTTGGTGAATACAAACACTAACCATATATATATATATATATATATATATATATATATATTATAACGGGTCTAAGCTAATGTAATTGAATCAAATAAATCAATGCCTATAGTTTTGTTATTTAAATTATAAACCATGAGATTTTCCTAGAGATACGTGTTGACACATTTAGGAACCATGTGAGTAGCAAATTAGTGTCACTTTGATTGGGTTAGTGTGAGTTAGTGGGATACATGTTAAGGTGTGGACATTAGATGAGTTTGGGGATGAGTAAATACATGGAGATCAATGGCTAGGAATTAATATTACCTTAATATATAAGATCAACACATGCAAGGAAACCATTTTCATTTTCAACTTATGAATCAAGAGAACTTGCTGGAGAAGAAGGAGGTTGATGGAGAGAAGGAATCCATGGAAGATTGGTGAGAATTTCTCAAGCTAGGTGTTACATCAATTAGGTACACATCTATTTATGTCAGATTGAAATCATTTCTAGTTTTTGGGTAATTCCAGAGGGTAGATGATTGAATATTTGCAATTGGTTTATATAATTGGATTCCTCATTTGAAGCTGATAATCAAGCTATATTGAAGTTCTTAATTTGGATTTGAAATCATAAAGATATGAATTTTTGAAGTTGCAAGACCAAAACTAGAATTCTGCATGTTATATTAGGAATTAGCCTATGTAATTTGATCATAACTTGCTCATTGAAGATCCAAATCGACTCAAACTAGTGGCATTTGAAAGCTTACTTAAAGGGTAACAACTCTGCTCAACTGGAGATATTGCAATTCAATTGTTCTCATGTCCAAAAGTGTTCTACAAATAGGTGCTGGAATTCAGAAAAATGTTTTGAAACTAAACTTGCTAAAGGCATAACTCCCTAATTACTTATCCAAATGAGTTGATCTTTTAATATGTTGTATTTGGGTACGTTTGTTGTCTTGTGATAAAAAAAAATCACCTTTTTTTAGAAATATAGATTGGGAGGAATAGATTTTCTAAGTATGCTGGTCGGATTAGGTTCCAATTAGAGCTATATTTAGTAGAATCATGATATCTCTTTCATTTTAAATCGGAATTTTGCAAACTAAAACTTTTCAAAAAGCTAAGATAGAGACCGATGATCTTTGTAGTGATGGAAGATTTCGAGATTTGGACCATTTCATGCCTAAAAATGCGTTGTAACATAAGACTGAAATTGAGACTTAATTTAGTCTTTAGGGCTAATTTGGGAAGATCAATTTGAAATATATTCAACCAATTTGAATACACAATAAACACACTTAACTGACTTCAGGGATAGGGGACCATAGCTCGGGTATTGGGGAGCTTGTCGGGTTGGATTCGGGTGTCCGGGGAGTCGGAGAGCGAGTGGAGGTGCGTAAACCCATTGAGAATGATTCACAGAATTCATAGTTTTGATTTATCGATATCGCATTTCATACGTGACTGCTGGTGGGCACACATGGGGTTTCTCTCCTATTTCGGTTTGCGTATATATTGGTTGTGGCTAAATCGCTTGCACGGGTTACTTGTGTTTAGTGCTCGTGTCGACGATAGTGGGATATACTTACGACCATCGGGAGGGATTTAGGGTGTTCCCTTGACTTGAAATAGCGTCTGGAAGGGTTCATCCGGTAACCATAGTTGGGGTTTAGTCACTGTAAGCCTGTAAGTATATACGTGGTTCCTACTCGATTTATTGATTACTAGTTGGTGTAGGTTAGGGTTTTTTCGTGAATACACATGTCTTATATTTCTTCACAACTACTGTGGAACAGAGATCAATGCCAATTCAATAAGACGGTAAACCAATGGAAAAATCAAATGTTTTTCAGTTGAACCATCTTCATAGCAAAACTTCCAAGATCGTGACAATTTGAAAACTCAAAACTTCTTCTCAAATCATGAACATAAATTTGAAGTTGATGATTCAAGATTATATGATCATGTGCAGAGAAATCGTTAGCATACATCTTGGACATTTGAAGAAGCATATCGTGATCAAATCTAGAAAATGAGTTTCTTGGGTCAAGCAGCTAATGCATTTCAATAGCTCTATAAAAGTTTCACTGAAGCGATTATTCATCTTTGCAACAAGTAAATCAACTACAATAATAAAAATTTCGACATGATAATGGTGGTAATAAGTAACAAATTGCCCCTCACACCTTAAACGACCTCGAACCACTTTTCTATCTTTCATATTTTCCATTGGAATATAATTTTAAACACAAAACGTATTGACCTCCTTTAAAAGTGAATCCCATCCATTTTCTCTCAAGTCTTGCAAATGATCTTTCACAATAGCAATCAACCCCATTGCATTGCCAATGTTTTAACCTTTCTGTTGTAAGGCATGTGACAATTCATTGGTCAATCTTAACACTTTATTCATCAAATGTAAAATAAACACAAATTTGAAGCTCTCCATCTTCTCTAACAAACCTAATGCTTTGGTTTTTTGTTCGTTAACATTACCATCATAATACACATTCTGCAACACCTCTAACATTGATTCCCACATAGTAAAATGCGGATTAAACTTGAATGACGTGAGCCCCATCGAGTGTCACCGAGTCTAGTAAGACTAGTCTATTGATGTTTGCCTCTCCTCGAAAAAATCTCACATTTCTCCAATTTCTCAACAATATTTTCATGGTTTTTCTGAAGCAATGCATCTTTTCTCTTACAAGAAGCACCCACAACGTTCACGGTCATGCTAGTATATTCAAAGAAATCACAAACAATAGGAATGTTCTTTACAATAGAAACAACAACTAATTGCAATTGGTGAGCAAAGCAATTAATATAATAAGCATAAAGATTTTCATTCAAAATAAGTGTCTTTAGCCAATTAAATTCTCCTTTCATATTTGAGGCTCTATCGTATCCTTGCCCTCTTAATTTAGAGATGGATAAGCCATGACGGGCAAATAAATTATCTAAACCTAATTTAAGTGAAGAAGCCGAAGTATTACTAACATGTTCTATAGCAAGAAACCTTTCAATAACCCGTCCTTGTTTGTTCACAAATCTCACAACCACGGCCATTTGTTCTTTTATCGAATTATCATGAGATTCATCAACAATGATAGAGAAATTGTTATCTCCAATCTCATCCATGATAACTTCTGTGGTTTCATTTGCACAAGATTTTACCAACTCTTTTGGAATCTTTGAAGATGTCATTTGATTATTCCATGTAGCATTTTAAGTAGTCACATCCTCAATACTCTTCACTTTACCTCGATACCAATTCAACACCTCTAAGAAGTTTCCTTTATTTTTTGAGCTAGTAGACTCATCATGTCCACAAAAAGAAAAACCTTGCATAAGAAGAAGTTTTAAAACATCTAAACTAGCAGTCATCGAGCTCTATAAGCAATTTCGACAATTTTACTATGACGACTAAATTTGTGTGACACACTTTGCCTTTGATTATTGAAATCTTCATAATGTCGTCTTGCATTATTGTGACTACTATTAACTCCACCAATATGTAACTCAAAATTTTCAATTGTTTTCTTCTTATTGTTAAAGCCTAATTTTGTGAAGGCATCATTCCCAAATTTATCACCCCTCGGCTGCTTAAAAAACATAGCAATAAAAACAATAAGCCGCATCCTTTTCAATGCTATATTCCAACCAATCAAACTTCTTAAACCATGCTTCTTTAAAACTTCTAAAATCCTTTCCTTGTAATTTTCAAGGAAACTCATGACCAATTGGTTGGCATGGACCTATCAAGATATATCCCCTTCTCACTTCATCTCTAATTCCAACATCATACTCCTCTAGTGATTTTCAAAAACCCGGATCGACAATTATATCACTTGAGTCTAACTCAATACGACATTTCTTTTGTGCCAGATTAGTTGTGTCGGTAGTTGAACTTGTATTTGGTCCCAAATTTTTTGGTACTGGCTTAAAAAATCTCTTCATATCTAAAAATAAATTAAATGGACCATACAATATTAAGTAACCCATGTATTCAATAATGAATCGAAGTATCAAACAAAGTATATGATGAATTAACTTAATTTAAAGCACAAACCAAAAGTAACATCAAAAGTTTTTGGAATGACTCAAATAGCAACAAAGGAGAGGTTCTCTACTTATAAATAATCTTGGTTTACCATTAATTCAACCCTCGACCCCCAACCTCAAGTTATCAATTTCTCAACAACTCATTTAATGGTTCACTATGCACTTGTAAAACCTTTGAATATGTGTCAATATTTCCTAAATATATTGCAAACAACATAATTTCAACATGAATAAAAAATTAACCTAGTTCACTTTGATTTTTCGGGAACCCTAACTCACGTTGAAGTGATAAAACCCTAACTCTCTCTATATCCTTTTTTATCAAAAGGCGGCTACTAACCTTTATTAATTTAGCCGAAACGGAGGAATTTGACCCTCTTACATCATCTAGAAGAATATTCCTCCGACATGCAGGTACTGAGTTTATTATAGTAGTTCCAATAGAAAAATTCCTTGCGTAACTTGCCATCCAATCACCCGCTCTATTCCCTTCACGATGTCTATGTTGAATGCGAATCTCCCATGGACTGTCAATTAGTCTGTAGGATCGCAGACAGTTGACTCCAGTGACTATTAGAAATTGATTTTCTGTTGGCGATGCTCTGTACCACCCTTATATTGTCAACTTCGAGGATGATCTTTCTATGGCCTTCCTCCCATGCTTGTCGTAACTCCACAGCCGCTCCCACAACTCAGCTTGGTAGACGGTACATGTTCCCAAATTCAACACGAACCCCTTGAGCCATTCCTCATCAGATGCACATAGTATTCCACCCGCAGAAGCCCATCCATTACTCAATACAGCTCCATCCGAGTTTATTTTAATCCAATCATACTCAGGACATCTCCACCCAATCGGTCTCTCCATTTTATTGTTCATGGAAGTATGACTAAGATTAATCTCAGTTCGGAGTCTTTGGTACTCCTTCGTTTTAGCCATGATTGAGTTCAGTAGGTTTTTACAATTGATGTCCTCGCCCCCAAAACCAAGACCACCCTTGTCCTTCGATTGGCATACCTTGTCCCATGAGATCAAGCTAATCTTTCTATTTTCTGCGGTACTCCCCCATAAGAATTGGCGGCAAACCTTGTCTACATTGTCACACATTCCCTTCGATATCGTAGTTGTCTGCATTGTATACAAGGGAGTGACATTCAGAATTGATTTACGTAATGTTGCTCTTCCCACCTCAGATCTTTAGAGTGAACCAACCTGTTAGTCCTCTACTCCAGTGAATTTTAGACCTGAGGTGGAAGTAACATTCATACCACAACTTTCCATCCAATGTCTGAACCTTTTTTTTTGATAAATTGGAGGCAATATTCCTTTTTACACCAACCAAGGTTTGAACCCAAACTCTCTTACATCCAAATCTCATACCAAACCATTGGGTCATCCAAATAGTTGGTAGTGTCCGAACCTTTTACACACCACTATCGGTTTGGAACCTCCCAGTTTATCATCTGCTTGGAGAAGAGCGTTGAAGTCACCCGCAGTGACCCAGGGGAGATTTGAGCTCACCGCCAGATCACTAAGTACATCCACGATTGTTTCCTTATTTCAGCTGAAGGAGTACCGTACACCGCAGCAAAAAGAAAGGTGATAGATGGAGATAGAGAGATCTTCATATGCACAGTCTGCCAATGGTTGAAAAGTACCTGGACATCGATATCTTTCCTCCAAAGGACCCAAATTCCCCAAAAAAACACCTATGGCCTCGACACGATGCGATCTATCAAAGCCACACTTTTTTATTACCGAATATACATAGGAGTCGGTGATACCCAAATATTACTGCTCCATATCAGAGATTTCCACAAGGGAATCTCCTTCGTCGTTAACCATCTCCAACTCCGAGTCTGACATTTTCACGTCCTCCTCCACCGCCGCTCCATCTCTCTATTTTGATTGAGAGTTTCTGAGCTTGGGGGAGTTTTTTAAGCTGATTGTCACCTTTAGTAGTACTCTACTGATGTTTATTGGACGTTTTGTCCGTAAAACAGACAACCGAATGTTATTCAGGATTTAGATTCCTAGAGACTCAAGGTGTAGCAGATTATTTTCTGTGACACGCTGTTGTGGGCTTGGGAAATTTCCGGAGGTGGAGCTTGTTGTGTCTTTAGCTATACCAAATCCGGTAGTTGCCAAAGTTGGTTGCTACACCAAATCCGGTATATTGGATCCCTCGATCATCGGCGTATCTTCCCCATCATCCATTCCTTCCTTGGCCAAAACCTCAATACGTGAGGATCGGCCCGAAGAATCCGGGGATCCCTATTCTTCTGCTCCTCCTCACCAGAATTCCTTGTATGGCTTTTCCTTCCTTTCCTGGTGGCGTGGATCCACGGCCCTGTAACATCCGCCGGTGGTTGAGGCTGACCTTCTTTTCTCTGATTTTGAATATTCCGCCTACATTTTGATCATAATCATTGTCCAAAATGTGTTATTTTATGGAGAAACCCCCTCCTCCCCCGCTCTCTGACGACGAGGACCGATCCACGAAAAAGGTGAAGAATCGACACGAAGCCGAATCAAAGATTAACAATGATGAGGGTTTCAAAGGTTCTTTCAAGGACTCTGTAGTGAAGAATAGAATGATGACGGCGGATAATTCCTTTTACGATGACGACATTGAAGTTTGCAGTGAGGAGTACTTTAGAGGATGTGACTGTGAGGGTCTAGAATCCTTGATGTTTGCTGAAGGGGTCCACGACAAGATGCATAACCATATGAAACAGACTGTAATGGTTCGAGTTCGGGGAAGACAATTGGCTACAAAACTCTCTATAACCGAATGATCACGCTTCGGAACCCAGTGGGGAAGTTTCGGGTGTTGGACGTTGACAATGGATACTATATGGTTCGCTTCGAAGCCATGGAAGATTACACGAAAGTCCTATTGCAAGGGTCGTGGACAGTGATGGGACATTACCTAACCATCTTGCCATGGACCCCCAGTTTCAATACTAGGGGGAATAACCGCGGTTTTCCTGGGAAGTACTACTATAAGTCTCCTCTCCAAATTATTGCAGAGACCTTTGGGGAGATCATAAGGGTGGATTACAATACAGTAACAGGGCAACGAGAACAGTTTGCACGCATTGCAGTTATCTTGGATCTCACTAAGCCGTTGAAAGCTTTTTTCGAGTTAAATGGTCGAATGCAGAAGGTGGAATATAAGGCCCTCCTTTTCATATGTTACAAGTGTGCTACCTAGCCAGGTTAGCGATAACTCTCTCTATATCCTTAAGTATGAAAATCAATTAAGAATGAAAATCATAGTAGTTTGGTTGATTGGAAATCACTCATGTGACGACTCAAAAATCCAAAATACCTACAAAGGGTAAAGTAGTAATTCGATTTGGGTTAAAATCAAACCCTAAAAACCTTATATATATATATATATATATATATATATTTATTATAATTTAGTGAGTCACCCTAAGACACTAATTATCTCAAGACAAATCAACCAGAGAATTAGAGAGAGATCATGAAGAGGATTGGAAAGGGAAAAAGAAGCACGTGTACTCGAAAGAACATCAAGTAGGTGAGCTTTTATTTTTCCTAGCATCCATTAATGGTGAATATCACATTTTTCTATGTTTTGATAATTATTAGGGGTGAATCTTGTGGCACAACCACCAATTAATGGAGGGCTCGTGTTCTAAGAACCCTAATCGAGTTTGGAAACCCTTTTTGAGGAGATGGAAAGATTTTGGCAGGCGAAATCGCGCCACGAAGCAACGTCGATCAACACATTAGCGTCGGTGAAGGGCGGCAGCGGCACTACCACCGGCGTTGGTGCGCTGCTGCCGGAGATAGGGAAAGGCCTCCAAGTGGGCCCTACCCCAAAATCCCTCACCAACTCTCGACAGAATGCCCGAGAGGGTGAGGAATGGGGGGAGCATTTGCTCCCTCGTGCGCACGTACCAGAAAGAAAATAAAATATTAATTAACTAATTATATATACTAAATATATATAATAAAATAAAGTAAAAATGAAAAAGAAAAGAAAAGAAATAAAGTATAGATATTATATATGTATATAAACACATAAAAATAATATGCTTCCAAGTATGTCGCACACTTGAGCCTGAGGGAAAGTTGGGGCGAGCCCCCACCCTCGACCCTCTCACAGGCGACCCTCTCACAGGCGACGGGGGACCCGCGGGAACCACACTAGTGGGCCCCACTCGAAGTAATTAATTAATAATTAATTTTGGATTTCGAATTGTCGACTAATGCAACTGTTGTGTCTAGATTCGCAAGGAGGTTCACATCGAGCCCCGAGCGTGCGAAGTCGACCGAGGGAGTTTAGCTCGGCGAGTCGACGAAAGTGGGGAGCTCCGCTCATTTATTAAATATGGCTTGCTACTAGTATATTTAGAATTCATTATTTTAACAAAATGACTTGGGATGGGGTTATTACATACCTTGTTGACTTGATGTAAGGCATTTTGGGGAGCCATAATCATATGGTGGAACCAAGTCACCTTACATGCTTAAGGGCATCTTGGGGAGCCATAGTAACGCTGTGGAACCAAGTCACCCATTTTTGCAAGGGTTTCTTAGGGAGCCGTAGATGCACGATGGAACCAAGTCACTCGAGCCTCTTAAGGAGCCGTGGACACACGGTGGAGTCAAGTCACCCACGCATATTTATTATATTATGATGATTGGTCAAC
This sequence comes from Stephania cephalantha, assembly GCA_039657325.1. Classification (NCBI taxonomy): domain Eukaryota; kingdom Viridiplantae; phylum Streptophyta; class Magnoliopsida; order Ranunculales; family Menispermaceae; genus Stephania; species Stephania cephalantha. The sequence goes on along the minus strand of CM077573.1, from coordinate 4,986,265 downwards.
AATGGGAGGTAATGAAAAATGAGACAATGGACTTGCATTTATATCTATTACATCCTATATATCTCTCTTGTAACCCCTTTGCATGCAAAAGTTGATTTTCTTATGTTTTATAACTCTTGAAACTCCTTATCACTGCTTAAGTTGCTTTATGAATATGATATGCTTACTCCTTGTGGTAATTGATGTCATGCTTCAGATTTCAATGCTATCTTGATTTTTAAATGCATGCTAGCTTTATTTTGCTTTATAGGTATTACTTCCATGTTTAATATTTGAGCGTAGTTCTTCTCTTATTGGGCTACGTTGGTTCTTTAGCTTACCTCACTTACACTATAGGTCCATCTACGAGTGCGATAGATCGTGGCAAATGGAAGGTCATTTATTGAAGTCTCCTTGCAGCGTGAGCGTTGTATGGTATATTTACTATTTATTTTGAAAATCGTTAATAAGGGTTACAACCTAGGCAAGTCTGTTGGGTAGTTAAACCTTTCTTTAGTTAGTTGGATATATTTATGAGTATTTAAAGGTTATGGAGATTTTATATGCTCTTGATTTGCTTAAGGTGAATATGAGATACCCGATGGTTTGGTTTATGATGACATATGATATTTATTGAAATTCAAATTCCGCATTCTTTTGCCATATTTGTCTATATGTTATTCTCCAGGTTATTTAGGCGTGCCAAACCGTTATTTGGGTCCGGTTTAAGTATTAGGTCTAAGTAGCGGTCAGGGTCGGGCGACCCGACCCTAAGTCAGGCAAGGGTCGTTTCAACTCCACAATGATTCTTCTTTTCCCTTGCTTCCTTCAATGGTGTAGAAGCTTCAAATTTTGCCAAAATTGGGTTTGGAGAGTTTTTTAATGTTGCAATTTTCGAAAATGGATTTTTTGTAAATAAATGCAACATTTGCCCTTTGTTGAGTATTTTGACCATAACTTTTTAATCGTAAGTTGGAATTGAGTTCCGTGAAATTCTAGTGAAACTAGACTCCAATACATTTCTAAAAAAATACTTATGTGATCCATTTGGAGTTATATTTATTTAAGTAATTTTTAGAAGTTGTTACTTAACTAGGGTCATCACAAGTTGTTACACTTTAAAATATCGACCCACTTAAGACACTTCAAGTGCATATTTTTTTGACAATGTTACACTTGTTAAATAGGGAATATGCGTCGATCATAGGGGCGAGAATGCCGAAGAAGGCTGGGGAAGGACGAATACACATGGGGTACTATAGGGGGTCTTGGGGTTGGGGGCAACGCCCCCCCCCCCCCCTAAGTCCGCCCATGTAGTGTAGACTTCTCTTGGGATCTTACTCACTGGACTCATCGTATTTGTTGGGTGACCGAGTGCAGATCGTTCGACGAGCAAAGGCAAGGGCAAATAGGTACTTGGTGACTACCTCTAAGATTGTGGAGCCAGCTCGTGTGTGACTACAGTATGTACGTATTTATATTTTTGTCGGATTTTGGGGACTGTAAAACACTTATTACATGTATATGGAACCTTTTATATATTTATCTCGCCTTGATATATACATTGTATCTTTTGTCGGGTTTTCCACTACTTAGGATTGTTAAATGTTGCATAATTGATAAGTTGTTTTTATAGGTTTTTAGTAGTTTATTTTAATGTGTTTAGTGTGAAAAGTCTCCAAAATATATATTCAATTATATTTATTTCTCGTTTTCAGGTGAAACGAAGTGCGCGGTTGAATCCGGAGCGAAAAAAATACTCAAAATGGAGTATTTACATGCAGTGAACAGCTACCAGATGATTTGTCTCGAGACACGCATTGCGCAGTGTTGACCAGCAGGGCAAGTGATGCAGGAGGGATACACATAGGTCACTGTGTTTCAGCAGCTCTCTGATGTGCCTCGAGATCTGTATCACACTTTTTCCCATAAGTACGCAAGTCCAGTGCGATTTTCCTCCTTGCCACACCAGCCGCCATGTGGCTCTCACTCATTGGACCAGCATGTCCACAGCGTGTCTTCACTCCTCGCCAGCTGCACTCGGATGCTCCTTGGGATGCGCATCAATATGGTCTCCCAGAACTTCGCACAACTCGTGCAAGTTTTCAGTCCGTCTCCAGCCCGCTACTTGTCGCCTCCCAGTTCGTCCAGCTCTTCCACTGTTAGCTATCTCGCCCAATCGCCTGCTGCCACGTCAACTTCAACTAACAAACTCGACCAACAGCGTGCTCACAAGTGTCCAGAAACCCATTTTCACCCCAAAAATAGTCCCTAGATGCTCCTCGGCGCGCGTGTTACTATACCAACCCCCAAAATTAGTTTCTCTCACCTTCGTAGAGCAAGTTTTAGTGGTTTTTCATATTAGGAACGAGGGTATTGATACGGGGAGTCAACATTGGAGCCGTCACACACAACTTTTCATACTTGGTGATTGTAAAGACCATGTCCGGTTAAACCAATCTTTGCCTAAGTCGAAGGGGAAACAAGTGGGATTCATGATTCATGGCATATACTATGTGAGATCTATGGTTTTTATTTGATTTAATTCAATTTCTCCTACTTCATTGTTGTTGCTTTTAAAGTATATGGTTTAGATCTAGGGTGTGTATGTGGCCAGTGCATGTTTTTAGGTGGACAATCTATAGTTATTTGGACCAATAGTATCCGTGTAATTGTACTTTTGGACCAATAAAGTGCCGAACACTCACCCGTTTGCCATAAAACTCTTTCGATTCTTGAGTGTGCAACAATTGAGACTAGGTTAAACCTGGGAGCGGACGCGATTCGGTTATTTAGGATTAGTATTCCCACGTAACCAAATTACTGCGGTTAGTGTTTTAAACCAGATTGGTGGATGTCTAAGGTTATGCATTAAGTATGGAAGTAGTTAGTGGCGGACGTCCTAGCTATCGAGATTAGGGGAATTAAGAATTTCTGGCGGACGTCGATTTTCTATAGCTAATCTAGGAGAAATTGAATTAATAACTTTTTGGAATGATCGAGGACCATTAAATGTCATTGAATCTTAATTTTTGCTTGTGGAACCGTAGACCTAGGTTTTTTCTCTCATTGATATTATCATTTGCGAACTTTTCATTTTTGCTAGTTTAGTTAATTGTTTCCTTGAACTTTCTAAAAACCCCCCATTTTTAGTTAACTTAGAGTAAAACTCAAGTCATGTGGATTCGACACCGTTTTTACCACTACTACACCCTTGTGGTTGGTAACTCCATTGCGGATTATATTTGGCACACACGACACATGATCAATAATTTACTCGTTTAAGACTTCTTCTGTAAAATTTCATTATAACTTGATAAATCAATTAACTGACTAATGAAATCATTAATATTTATATGGAGATTAATTAGCTAACTTAGGGTTAAACGGGGCATCAAGGATAAGCGGGGCCATGACGTGGCAGGGCTTGGTGACGTGGGATGCGACGTGGCTGGTAGCAAGGTGGCCTGGAATTTAGGGCCGCCACAGTTTAGTATCAGAGCGAGGTCGAGCTTATGGGAGGAAGCGCAGTTGTTCTTAATTTGATACCAACGTCACAGTTTGGTATCAGAGAGAGGTTCGAGGAAGCCTCGGGAGTAGTTTAAATAAAAGAGAATAAAACTTAAACAAACAACCTTAGATGTGGAAGCCCAAAGATCCTGACTTAGAATCTTAGTTGGGAAGCAAACTTGAGATGGGTAGTGATATGGTTTATATACGTGTTATGTTTTGGATTGTATATATTATATACACATATACGGAAGGTGATCTGACACGCGTTTTCAATGCAGATCACGATGGATGGTCGACCAGACTAAAGATGAGGGTTTGGATTCGGCAGTAGCCGCAGGATTAGCAGCTCACGATAGACAGTTTGAGCTATTATTGGATATGATGCGCACACAAACGGCAGTGATTGCATCACTCACTGCCGCCAAAGTACAGAGCACGATTGAGACGACAGTTGCTCCGACATTTCCATCGACTATCCAGACTGTACCGACACTTGCGGTGGTACATGAGACTCTAGCAGTGGTTGCTACACTAACAGTGGCATAGATCGAGACGCAGACTACTACGTTGGCACAGACTGACATGTTTGAGACTTCGATGATGGAAAAGGTCAAGTTGATGAGGGAGTTCATCAAATTCGATTCCGGATATTTTCATGGGGGCGAAGACCTGGAGGCAGCCAGGAAATGGCTGATTGCGCATCAGAGGTTTCATAAGCTACTGCGTATTCAGGAGAGCATACAGGCCAGGATATCAGGGCATATGCTGAGAGGGGATGTTGTTGTGTGGTGGACAACGTATACATATATTGACCCAGAGCCAACGACATGGGCAGAGTTCATAGAGTTGTTTTATGATCAGTATATACCTATGGAGGTAAGGTTGAGGCTGAGAGATGAGTTTCTGGCTTTGAGACAAGGCAGCTGGTCATTGTCAAAGTGCATGGATAGATACCGATAATTGATACAATTTGCTACGGACGTCGTAAACATCGAGAGACTGCAGATTTATTACTTCGTCTGATGGTTAATTGATGATATAGCCAGCGCCATCGTTTCCTCCGGAACTCAGACACTACAGAGATGTATGAAAAAACGCTTACCCATGAGACATATTTGATGCAGAGGGCCGACAAGCGTTCGTCCACCGAGTCAGAAAGATAGACTGGACAGAGTTTTGGGCGCTAGAGCTTATGTTGTACCCGCATTACCAGCGCCACCGCAGAGATAAACTTAAGACCAGAAAGGCAGAGACTAGAGATCACAGGGTCAGGGAGTCAGCGATCAGGACCGGGATGGAGGATCACATGTTGGCGATGTAGACAGGAGTGTCACGTCAAGAGGGATTGTTCACAGAGATCAGCGACTCCAGCAGTGGTGGCACCGGTGCACACTCGAGAGCCTGTGCATGTGGTGACTAAGCCAGATCGGGAGACGTCCCGGCAGTGAGTTCAGGGTACATGATTTTTAAACTCTTAATAATTACAGTTTAAGGATTATTCATGCATGGTGGTACGATGGTACCTTATTGTGTTATGGCATAAGATTGTCATAGGTCGTAGCATGGTATAGGATTGTCATGGTGAGTAAGAGTAGGTCGTGGCATGGCATGGGATTGTCATGGTGAACTGTGGTAGGTTATGGCATGGCATGGGATTGTCATGGCATGTTATAGTTGGTTAGGATTATTATGTAGGGATACATGATAGGAGAGGTTTACGGTTACTGGTGCTAGGTAATTGGGTTAGGGAAATTTGAACAAGTAAATCGAACTGAGAGTAGCGGAGATGTTGGAAAGAGAGTGACTGATTTTGATCACCTCGGCAACATACGCCTATGTCTCAGGGTAACTCTACGTTCCCTGCGATGGGAGTAGTGGGGTGTTCAAGCTACCGTAAAATGGGACTATCAAGGTGTGAGGTGTGGTCACACAGGGATAGGATAGTTGCACAAGAATTTACTCGGAGATTTAAATTTCGGGGATAAAATTCTCCTAGTTGGGAGATATTGTAACGACCCAAATTAATTAAACTAAGATTAGCGTTAATCTCCGGGATTAACGGTCATAATTCGGGCGTTATGTGGATAACTCGGTTGACTCAGACACGAGAGCCGAGGAAATATGTTATTTATGGATGGTGGTTGTGTATATGTAGTGTTTAAAATTATTATTATTATATTGCATTGCATGTGTATATGTTGCTATCGGGCGAGTTTGTGTGACGAATGTTCGCCTCGAAAGGTGTGCCAACGCAGGTATCAGGGAGGCAAACTACAGGTACACTAGGAAACTCGACTAATTCACGTTAAATTGACTAGTTAAACAATTAAAATGGGTAACGTAATCATAGGCTAAGTTGATTAAATTAAAATAATAGGCTATGGTGTACCTCGAAGTGCGTGCCGAGATGCGGGGCATCAAGTGTCGGGTAGTCGAAGGATTAGTGGAACCATTAATGTATCTATAGGAGGTCCCAAAAACACTAACCACATGTATTATAATAGGCCTAAGATTAGTCGATTAGATCAAATAAATTAAGGCCTATAGTTTGGTTAATTAATTGGAAACTATAGGATTATCCTAGAGATTTGTATTGACACATCTAGCAACCATGTGAGTAGCCAATTAGTGTCACTTGAGTTTGGTTAGTGGGGTTAGTGGGCTAAATGGCAAGAGATGGGCCATTAGATGAATCTCGAGATACGTAAACACATTAAGACCAATAGCTACAAATAAATCATATCTTAATATATAAGATGAGTTCATCAAATGCATGCAAACCAAACCATATTCATCTTGAACTTGCTAGAGAAGAAGGAGTTTGCTGGAGTGTGAAGAAATCAATGGGAGTTGGTGAGAAATTCTCAAGCTAGGGGATTCAACAACTAGGTAACAATTCTACACTAGCAATTTAGCTAAATTTTTATTTTGATGTAAAATTTTATATGTGGGGAGTAAGTCACTAATTTTGAAGAAATCTTGATGAAATACAAGTATTATTAACATTCCAAGTGAGGAATTACAACTGACTTTGTTGAATTGGGGTTTTGGGTAAATTTGTAAAAAAAAAAAAAACTAGTGAAATGCATGGATTTGATGATTCTAAGCTAATTGATGTTTTCTTTGTTGTAAATGATGTTTTGGTAACACCATGGAGTGGAGAATGCAATTGTAGGGTCAAGGTAGCTAATTGGGAAGTTTGGGACAGAATTCTCGAGTTGAAAATTCTGTCACTGAGGGTAATTAGCGCGCTAACTAGACCGATTAGTGCGCTAATGATTCTGGACACTTAAGTACTTTTCAAAATGAAGAACAATAGCGGGCTAGACAGATTCCCTAGTGCACTAACTTCACCTAGTGTGCTAGGTAGACCCATTAACGTGTTAATGACAGATAAAAAGCGAATTTAAGGGACAATTTTGGGATTTTTGACTTAAAGGCATACTCAAACACCTATAATCATACTAAATATGTAAAATTAGACTCAGGGACTTAGTGGACCGTAGCTCGGGTATCGGGGAGCTAGTCGGGTCGAATTTCGGGAGTCCGGGGAAGTCGGAGCGCAGATTGAGGTGAGTAAACCCATTGAATTATTTCACAGAATTCATGGTTGGTTTTATCAATATCGGATTACATGTGTGACTGTTGGTGGGCACAGATGAGATTTCACTCCTATTTCGGTTTGCGTATATATTGGTTGTGGCTAAATCGCTTTCACGGGTTACTTGTGTTTAATGCTCGTGTCGACGGCGGTAGGATATACTTACGACCATCGGGAGAGATTTAGGGTGTTCCCTTGACTTGAAATATCGCCTGGAGTGGTTCATCCGGTAACTGAAGTTGGGATTTAACACTATAAGCCTGTAAGTATATATGTGGTTCTTATTCGATTTTATCGATTCCTGGCTGGTTTCCTGATTATACGGTTGTGTACTTATTAATGTTTTATTTCCGAGCATCTTTAGTTGGTACGTGTTGTTTATTTATTTCATGCAACTGATTTTGCTTGTCGTGTGTTGCTTACATTCATGGGAATATGACGTACTGTTGTCAGGTGTTATATTCGCATCTCTCACAGATTATCAGTTTTATTTCATGAATATTGTGTGGACTTCTCTTGGAATTTTACTCACTGGACTCGTCACTGTATTTGTTGGGTGGCCGAGTGTAGATCTTTCGACGAGCAAGGGAAAGGGCAAATAGGTACTAGGCGACTACCTCTGAGATTGTGGAGCCAGCTCGTATATGACTACAGTATGTACGTATTTATATTTTTGTCTGGTTTCGGGGACTGTAGAACACTAATTACATGTTTATGGAACCTTTGTTATAATTATCTCGCCTTGATATATATATTTGGTATCTTTTGCCGGATTTTCCACTACTTAGGATTGTTAAATGTTGCATAATTTACTCGTTTAAGACTTCTGCTCTGTAAAATTTCATTATAACTTGATAAATCGATTAACTGACTAATGAAATCATTAATATTTATATGAATATTAATTAGCTAAGTTAGTAAATGGAAAAATGTAAGCAACCAATTAGGTCGTGGGGCGTCAAGGATAAGTGGGGTCATGATGTGGCAGGGCTTGGTGACGTGGGATGCGACGTGGCGGATAGCAAGGCGGCCTGAAATTTGGGGTCGCCATACAAACCCATGCAAACCTCATGCAAGCCTCATGCAACTTATACAAATTGAGAACACCGAGATAGAGATAGAGAGACCGATATGTGGTGGAATAAAAATTAAAATCCTTTTATTGCTTTAATTCGAAGCTCTCATGATCAATTTAGGCTATATATATAAATACTAGTATTTCAACAAAATCGATGGAAAATGTTTATTGGTTATTGATTTAATAAATTAAAAACCCTAATTTTCAAAAACCTTAATTCTCAGAAACCCTAGTTTGTTGTACCTCTAATTAGGACGAACGACACAATAAGGTGAGCGCAATTAGTGGCAATTAAGTGAGAGAGTTGTGGAGAAGACGTTAGGTCTATATCCGACTGTGTTGCAACTGTCGTGGATGAATTCCAGTTCCGTCATTATCGAACAAGTTAATGAAGACAGATGAAGAGAGAGAGAGAGAGAGAGAGAGAGAGAGAGAGAGAGAGAGAAAGAGAGATTGGCTAACCTTGCAGGTTTTACATAAAGAAAGTTGTGTTAATGGAAACGAGGGTGGTCTGTATCAAATTCGGCCATGTTTGTAGGTGTAGATGAAGACGCGGCGTGTGGGCCCGCATCTATGGAAGTTGTTGTGCGCGCTTCGAGATACACACTACGAATGTTATGCGCCAAAACCTATCTTGCGCATATTCATTTTTACATGGATCCCAATGTCACTTGGGGTGACATTCTAATATTTTCCTATATTATGTATAAATATATAAATAATATATATTATAGATTTATAGATTTATATAAATATGTAATATATATTATTTAAATATTTAAATGCCCACGTGGACGTGAATGGCGCAATTCATGTAAACCTAATTTCAGTCCACATGAGCGTCCATGTGGATTGATCCATATGATTTACATGAATAGCGCATTCGGGTTTGTTTGACAATCCGAATACGCCATTCATGTTTGCTTGACAATCCACGTGGACTTGTCCATAACACGAATGGCGCATTCTCTGAATGTGTCATTCGTGTTATTGGTGGTGGGTGCAATTCTTTTCACATTAATAACGCATTCTCAAAAAGAGAAATACCTTAAGGAATAAAAAGAAAAGCTAACTTATTTAACTAATTTAAATAAAAATTACTTGTACAGCTTGTAATTTTTTCTTGAAGAAATAGCATTGTTTGTATTTATCTTTTTTTTCTTTAACTTATTTGTATTTATCTTATATATATATGATAAGTACAAAAAAATTAAACAAAATGAAAAAAGGGAAAGTATACAAATGAAACTAGAAAACGCAAAGTAGTGTAGTTCTGCTTTTTTTAGTTGCTTTTTGTATGTTGTATTTGATTTTTTAGGAGGTGACATAACACACACTGTCTATCACACCCTCTAAAAATAGAGGGTGACAGTGTGGACAATTATTTGTGTCACATCATCTCCACAGCGTTAATTCACATTGTCATTAAAGAGAGTTTTTTTATGTATATTCTATCATACTTGTCCTACAGGACACCTACCTCCAATATATCCACGTCCCTATTTTGGAGATGCTCTTACCATGCACAGTAAAGAATTGATCTGAAGCTATAGATAAGCAACTCATCAGAAATTGCACGCACGAAAGGACCCATTTTGGACTAGTGGTGTCATCAAAGTAGAGTAAATGAAAGAAGTTTGAAAACAAGCAATCACTGTAAACCAATTGTCCAAATATCTATTTGACATTAAGTGGAAAAGTTTGGAAGCAACTTCAGCTTCCTTACAGTTTGCGTGATTATCGATCATAACAGTCCAAGAGAAATTATCCATTTCAGCATGTGCTTTAAGCTGTCTTAGAACATAACCATGAATTCCCCTCCATTGGATCATGTGGCCAACCAAAAAACACACTCTTAATGAGATCATTGTAATCACAAAAGTAAGACTAAATCTCTCCATTAATATCTCTTGAAATATAAAGCAACCAAAAATGTCTATTTCATCAACATATCCAAAAAGCAGCTTCATCCAAGATATGAAATCTCTAGCAGGAATATCATCAAACAACTGTTGCACAGAATGAACCACCACACCAATGATAAATAGGTTGTCATAGGCCTCGTTTGGTTCGTTTTAACCAACATACAGTGTGAGTGAAGTTCATATTTCATATTTGATTGAACTTTAAACTTGCAGAGAAGTTGTAAATTTTTAAAAATAGTAAAATGTGGGAATTGACATAAATGTCATTCAAACATATTTTAAAAATAAAAAAGATGATTTGTGAAGGATTTGGGAAAAAGATGATTTGTTGTTTTATCAATGTCAATCGCACATCCCAACAAGTAGCCATGATGGAACTCTCAATGAAAGCACCATACATCATAATTTTAATTAGTGAAATCGAATAGAAGAGTTTAAAAGATAAAGAAGAAAAAGATTAAGGGGAGAATTGAGTTAGAGAAGAGAATTAGAGAGAAAAGACAGAGAAAATTAAGAAAAAAAAAAAGAGTTTTTGAGGGTTAGGATTAGAGAAGAGGAGAGAAAGAGAAGATAAGAGACAAAGGAGAGTTGTATTTTTTGCTTTTCTTCACATAAAACAGATTATATCTTATATAGTGACTAAATCCTAACAAATTATATTAAAATTACCATACTAACTTTATAATATTATAACCCTATTTTATATTATATTACCTTATTACTCCTAGTTAGGGTTTTAATGGAGAGGAGAGGAAGACATTGAAAGAGAGAGAGAGAGAGAGAATCGATGAGTATTAAAAATCAAAATTGTTGTAGTAGGACTTGTGCAAGATCCAGCTGCGCCTTCTTCCTTTCTTCCACCCTTTGTTGGTTCCAGTTAGAGCTACCTTCCAAACCATCTAAGTGAGCTCTAACTTCTTAGTTTGGGCTATCCCAAATACCTTCTAGTTCTATGCTTTTAGTTCGCGACGGACTTGCTAAAGTTTATGCATTAATGTGAAGTATGGACCCCTATTTCCCTCATCCCATGACCACCAACCCTCTAATGAACTGTAGAACTTAGTATGATCTAGCCACGCGTTCTCGAACCGAAAGGGGATTGGTCCCTACGTGATTATCTCCGTGTCAATGATCATTGGCGTATGATCAGATGTTATACGGTTACCCATGGTCTGCTAACCATTTGGGAATAATTCTCCCCAATCAGTAAGAAACAGGAAACAATCTAATCTTGCGCAAATTGGGTTTGCGTGAAAGTTCAACCCCATGAACTCCTCAGCAATAATGGAAGATCAACAAGATCCATTTCTCTGGTGAGCTTGTCGAATTTACGCATGCTAGTTGTTAGCCGCGAGCTATTTGATTTCTCAGCCGAGAATTTAGTTATGTTGAAATCTTCCACGATACACCACCTAGCACCCAACCCCCGCGATGATGATTAAAATTTTTTTGTTGAATCGTGATATTGTGACTCAACCGCCTCACTAATCCACATTCAAGCCGAGTAAAACCATTAACAGGGGTGTATTCAATTGAGATTTTAATAGACTTTTGGTTACTTTTATTGACTAAAAAAGTTAGGGGTATTCAATTAAAACTTTTAGAGAGTCTCTAAAAGTAAGGTGTATTCAATGTGAACTTTTAGAGACTTTTAAAACGTCTTTAAAAGTTTTGAGGTATTCAATTTAAACTTTTAGAGATTCTCTAAAAGTAAGGTGTATTCAATTTGTTTAGAAATTTTGTAGATTTGTGGGTTTGGATGACTTTTGGAGACTTTTCACCTAACCATATATATGTTGAAAGTCTTCTCCATCTCTTAGCCTCCACGAGAAACTTTTGGGGACTTCTTTTTTTCTTCTTCGTCGCCTCTCTCTCTTTCATCGCGAAATCTCTTTCGCTCTCTTTCTCTCTCTCTCTCTCTCGGTCGTCTGCTCTCGATCGTCTCATCGATTGCTCCGTGACCTCCAAGCTGGGCTCCTCCATCGTTCGCTTCGACGCCGCCTCGCTTCTCCATCGTTGCCTCACGTCTCCATCGCCGCTCGCCTCGCTTATCCATCGCGCCTCGCGTCTCCATCGTGTGTGACGGCCCCAACTACAAATAAGGGCACCGCCCGGCCTAATCCCTTAATTAAGCCCTAATCTCCCCTATAGGACCTAACAAGGAATTAGTCAGCCTTATTTAAACACCTACACACTTACCATTTATGATACCACCTACAGTTAACTTACTTGTTCTAGTGACTAACCTATGGTTGTCTATGAATCAGAGTTACTTAAAAAAAAATTTCTAACAAATTATTCAGCGGAAGTCTTATTTAGTTACTAATGGAAATGAAATCCTAAGGCCTAACCTATTGTGGAAAAACCAGGAAATAAATAGCACATGCATATATAAACAAAAATGGTGATATATATAACATGTGACAAATCAAAAGTTCCTATCACTCGACCCAACCGTAATCATATCATGTACATAAAAACGTAATACAAAAGAATACAAAACGTACAAAAGTATGTCGTAGCGGGCCTCTCGGCTCGGAGGTAGTCACCAATCTTCTCTTTGCAGTCTCGCTGCTCGGCCGATCTGCACCCACCGTCACAAACTAGACGGTGAGTACATGAATTTATTTAAGTAATACTTGAGAGACATCGATCAACATTCCCAAATCGGCAACAAGTATCAAATTGCATAATTTAAATAATAAACATCGTGCAAAGAGATACTTGAGTTAATCAAATATGAAACGACTCAAGGCTAAGTAGTAATGGATTAGGGTCAATCATTTTACGCGATCTTCATCACATCAGCCTATCCACTACAATTTGAGCTCTGCTCTATAGCATTTCAATACAAGTTCGAGCTCTATATCATAATGTCAAAAGGTCGTACTTGCAATTACGCCTTTTCTATTCCAAGTGAATTAGTCGTCACCGGAATGTATACTTGCTAACATACCCGAGTTTTGAAACTCGTCATGTTCACCCAAGTTATTCTTGCGCCAACAAACCCCGAGGTCCGGTTACCCCGTTCGAGGCACGTTACCCCGTGTGTCATGCAAGGTAGTGGAGAAATTCCCTAACATCCCGACAAGTCTAGTGACCCTCGTATGAAAGCTGAATTTCTATCATCGAATGACCCTAACCACAAGAACCACTTTCATATTCAAAAATGACACAGCATTGGAGTCCAAGATATGTAATAGCATACTAATGCACAAAGGATTTGAGTCAAATAAACAAACTATCCTAATAGCATGCTATATCACCGACTTCCATACAATCAATCAACACGACAAAGTATAGGAATTAGAATCAATGATATACAAAACAGTATGCTATGAATATCATAAAATGAGCAACCGAACAAGTCATAGCATATGGATTTCAAAAGCAATTCAGTTTGAATAACGAGAATAAATAAATAAATGGAATGAAATGTAAATAAATGTCTCAAACCAGTTTACTTACATACACACAAAGAATTCCTAAGCTATCCGCTCTGTCGCGTCGATGTACGCACCCAAACCCCGTAATAGCTCCTCTAGGATCCTAACAGTTGAAAATGTATCAATTTAAATTCTAAGTTAATGATTTAACATCCCTAAATTGGTCGACATCGGTCAAAATTAAGTTCAAGACTAATTTACCGATTTCACGTTTTTCGAAGTAAAACCCCGATATAACGCCTCGACCGACTCTGAATTCTTCACTTTTTATAGGAATATTGAAGTTTTATTGATTTGGGTCACAAATATATATTTTTCCTATTTTCTGGAATTTTCCTGAATTTTTTTCATATTTTTTATCTATTTTCAGAATTTATTATATATTAAAACTGTTTAATTAATTAAATAATTAAATATATATAATTAAATATATATATTATATATATTGGGGTGGATCCGGTCAACCCGACCCGGTCCAGATCGGACCGGGTCGGTCGACCCGGTCCTCCACGGTCTGGGGTCGGTCCGACTCGACCCACGTGGGTTCGGGTCGATCCGACCCGATCCCTTCTTCTTCTTCTTCTTCTTCGCGAAACGCCGCCTCTGCAAATTTTTTTTTTTTTTTTTTTTTTTTTTTTTTTTGTGAGGCGTTGGGCTCGAATCCCATGGGTTTTGATGGCAAGGGAGATACCCTTGCCATCTCTCCCGTTCCTCTCGCGGTCGGCCATGGAAGTTCGGCCTCCATGGCCACCACGCACCACGCCGACAACAACAAATTTCGACAACACAACAACGACCGAATCAACAACGAAAAGTAACAACTCACCATGCTTCGAGCTTGGTCGATCTGTCTCTATCTCTCTCCCGGTCACTCTCCTTTCTTTCTTCTTTCTTTCTTCCCGCTCTTCTCTTCCTCTCTCTCTCTGTTTCAATTTTTTCCTTCCTCACCGACCACTCAAATAGGATAAGATCTTTTGGTGTCCTCGAGATTCGTGCTACACGCATCTCGAGGCAATCCCAAGCATATCCATTTCATTTCCACCGCCTTACTATTTGACTACATTTTTTTTTCGAGACCCGCACAATGCGTATCTCGAGGCGAATCAAACTCTTATGGTTTTATGTACACAATATAGGCCCACTAATAAATATTTAGATGTAGCCACATTATAGCCACTAACTTATATCATTTTCCATTTTTTTTTTTTATAAAATGAAATTCAACTAGTTACACTTACCCCACGAGCTGCTACCTCGGGCCTACGTCGGCGCACGCAACGAGGCGCGTCCCCGCGTCGTCTCGGTATCTCGCATACCCGTAAATGACATAATAGTCTACACATATACAATACACTAGGCAAACAACACAACAAATATAACATTTACCTCGGCCACCGTGCCTCGGTAGTGACACGTATCGCACTGCGGGTCCCACGTCACGGGTCATTGTGTCCTAATTAACGAATTAAACGTGTATTAATTATTGGGTCGTGACAATACTTCCCAACTAATAGGAAGTTCGTCCTCGAACTTAAACTAAACGACTTTAAAAAATGTACCTGACTCGAAGAGGTACGGAAATCTTTCGTGCATATAGTCTTCCCGTTCCCAAGTGAGTTCTGAATCTCCATGAAACTGCCACTTGACCAACACCTTCGGGATAGACTTGTTTCTTAATTGTTGTACCCTTCGGTCAATAATCTGAACTGGTTGCTCTTCATATGAGATATCCTCACTCAAATCAATCTGACTCAAATCAACTGTCGGTCTCTCCTTTGCCTTCGACTTAGCTAGTCGAAGCATTGATATATGAAACACCGGATGAATTCCCGACATCTGTGGAGGTAACTCTAACTCATAAGCAACCTTTCCAACCCGTTTCTTGATCTTGAAAGGCCCGATGAATCTCGGTGCTAATTTGCCTTTCAAACCAAATCGATAATGACCCTTACGAGGAGAAACCTTTAGATACACTAAAGCTCCCTCATCGTACGTGAGATCGCTGCGATACATGTCTGCATACTTCTTTTGCCTCTCCTGGGCTCCCTTAAGCTTCTGGCGAATCTGTCTTACCTTTTCTGTGTGATCGACAACAATTTCAGGCCCTAACAAATTTCGATCTTCTGGCTCAGCCCAACAAGATGGTGAGCGACACGATCTGCCATATAACGCCTCAAATGGCGCCATTTCAATGCTCGCCTGATAACTGTTGTTGTATGCAAATTCACACAACGGTAAATACTCTTCCCACGATCCGCCAAACTCAAGTACACATGCCCTGAGCATATCTTCGAGAGTTTGTATCAACCTCTCAGTCTGTCCATCAGTCTGAGGGTGAAAGGCTGTGCTAAACTGTAAGCGTGTACCATATTGCTCCTGCATACTCCGCCACATCCTGGACGTATACATAGCATCTCTGTCGACGTAATAGTCAAAGGTACTCCATGCAACCTGATAATCTCTCTCTCGAACAATACACTCACCGGTCAAATGTGTAATGAGCGCAATCGTATGAAATGGGCGATTTCGTCAATGCATCTACAATCACCCGAGATGGAATCATGTCTATGAACAGTTCTCGCCCCTCGAACAAAATCCATAGCTATGTCTTCCCACTTCCATTGTGGAATGGGAAGTGGCCGTAGTAATCCTCCAGTCTCTACGATGCTCGCCTTCACCTCGTGCGAGATCCCACAGCTCTGATATACTCGATATGTCCGCTTTCATCCCAGGCCACCAAAAATGTCTTTTCATATCATGATACATTTTGGTCCTTCCCGATGAACAATGAAACGGAACGATGTGAATCCTGAAGAATTTCATCTCTCAGCTCTGCCACTGCCGGTATCCACAATCTGCCTCGAAATCTGAGACACTGATCTGTTGTCTCCGCCCAGTCGGTACATTCGGAACTCTGCACTAACTCACCGAATCTCGGATACGATATGTCGGTATCCGATCCTCGACACTCTCTGAGTCGACACTTTGTCGAAGTCTCACTTGAGCACAAATCGCACCTCCGTGTCATTAGCAATAGCCGATGACTCGACTCGCCGCCGCCTCGAGTAAACCATACTCGTGCGTCATATGACATCGAATAGTCTCGGTATTTCCAATCGAATTCTACTCAAATAAGCATCAACAACGACATTTACTTTTCCTGGATGATATTCCAAAGAAAAGTCATAGTCTTTCAAAAACTCTAACCATCTGCATACTTTGTCTCATGTTTAGTTCTTTCTGTGAAGAGATATTTCAAACTCTTATGGTCGGTATAGAGTGTGAACTTCTCTCCATACGAGATAATGTCTCCATATCTTCGAGCAAACACTACCGCCGCCAACTCTAAGTCATGAGTTGGGTAGTTCTTCTCATGTATCTTCACTGTCTTGATACATATGCCACTGTACCTTCTCTTGCATCAATACACAACCTAAACCCATACGAGAAGCATCTGTGTACACCATGAAACCCTTTCCACCTCTCCGGCAATGTCAACACCGGTGCGTAGTCAACAAGTTCTTCGATTGAGCAAACGACTCCTCGCATTCCTCCGACCACTAAAACTTCACGTCTTTCTCGGGTCAACTTGGTCATTGGTGAAGCGATCTTCGAAAAATCCTTCACGAACCTTCGGTAATAGCTGCTAACCCCGAAAACTCCGAATCTCGATTCGACGTCGCGCCGGCCAATCCAAAATCGCATGAATCTTTGCTTGGATCTACAAAGAATACCTGCTCTCCTACACTACATGACCCAAAACTTAACCTCGGACAACCAAAATTCACTTACTTGAATTTGGCATATAATCTGTGCTCCCTCAAAGTCCGCAACGTCTCCCCGAGGTGCTTGCTCGTGATCTTCTCGAGTCTTCGAGTACACCAATATATCATCGATAAATACGATCACAAAGCGGTCAAGATATGGTCTCATCACTCGATGCATCAAATCCATAAACATAGCAGGAGCATTAGCCAAACCAAACGACATGATCGTGAACCGATAGTGTCCATCCATACCTCGTACTAAACGCTTGTTATGTATTTATCATCCTCCCCGATCCTCACCGATGATATCCCGATCGTAGATCTATCTTGGAGAAAAAAGCTGCGTTCTCTCACTGATCGAATAAGTCGTCAATACGCGGTAATGGATACTTGTTCTTGATCGTGACCTTATTCAATTGTCTCGAAATCAATACACGAGTCTCAAGGTACCGTCCTTTTTCTTCACAAACAGACCTGGTGCTCCCCATGGTGATATCGAAGGTGTAATGAATCCCTTCTCGCTCAATTCTTGCAATCTGTTTCCTCAATTCTTCTAACTCTCGTGGAGCCATGCGGTATGGTGGTATAGATATCGATTTCGTCACGGTACCAACTCAATAATGAAATCGATCTCCTTGGTGGTGGTAATCCAGTAAGTCTTCCTAAACACATCCGAAAACTCGCGCACAACCGAAATCTCTTCAAGTTTCGGTCCATGACTCTCTGTAACGGTATATACCAGATACCAAAGTCTCCATCTCCCCACTAGTCGCAAGTCGACCTCGAGTGCCCTCGGCTCTCGGTGTACTACCATTATACACGAACATTGGACGCCCTGGAATCTCAAATCTTACTGTTTTCGCAAAACAGTCGATATGAGCATGATATGATGCTAGCCAATCCATCCCGAACAACGCATCGAATTCCAGAAATTCAACACCCTGATATCTGCAGGTAACTCGACCCCGTCGATCTCTACTGAGCATTTCTCCACCAGAGCATTAGGGTACACTCTATCTCCAGCTGCCGTACTCAAAATCAAATGGACTCCGACACTAACTGGTTTCAACCCTAGCATGCTGACTATGCGACCAGAAATGAAAGAAACTGTAGAACCCGAATCAAATAAAACATAAGCTCGATAACCGCAAATAGACACCATACCCTCAATAAGTTTCCGTGTAGCGTCTGTGTCAGGCTGTGCAATCGAATGGACGACCTCTCGACGCTGTGGTGGAATCACCGTCGCTGGCAGTGGACACTCTCGACTGATGTGTCCCTCCTGACCACATCGATAACAAGTGACTACTCTCGACTGAACATGTGTCCGATCCTGGGCCTGTGCAGATGCATGTCTCTGCCCTGGTCTGGAACTGTCTCGTCCTCGTCCTCTACCTCTACCTCTGCCTCTACCACCATACTGCTGACGTGGGGCTGGTAAAACTGGTAAAGTAGACGTAGTAGGAGCCCGGAAGTGCGAGTCCGACCGTGGTGGTGGTACAGAGGTCTACCCACAATAGTCTGCAAGGTGTAGGAGATGCTACATAAGGCACAATTGCCCCCGAACACCCCTATCCCATCTCCTCGGTCCTTTGCCTTTCGTCTCCTCCGTTCATACTCTGCCATCTGATCAGGTGTCATCGCGGGTACTAAGGGTGTCCCGTCAGCCACTCGGCTCATATAATAAGTCTCGTGAGCAAGTGCACGCTCGAAAATCTCTCCCAGTGTCTTCGCACCTGAACTGACCACATAAAACCCAATATCTGGCCTCAATCCGTCGCCAAAATGATACACATCATCAGCATCCTCCTTCACAAGATCGCCAGCAAACTGCCTCAAATAGCCGTATCTGTCTCGGTATCTCATCACTGTCTCGTCGGCTCCCTGTCTCAAGTTCATGAACTCCTTCCTCAACCGCTTCATCACCGCAGGTGGGAAGTACTGCTGATAGAACTTAGTTTTGAAGGCATCCCAAGACTCAAACTCTCCTTCAGCAGCTATCGTCGCACGCCACCACACATCGGCATCTCGCTGCAAGGTGTACGACGAGATCTCCGCTCTGAGTCTATCATCAATCTGCAAGACTCTATGTAACTTCTCCTGCGACAAGACCCACTTCTCAACCTTCTCAAATTCCCTCTGACCGTCAAAATATACAGGTTTCAGTCTGATGAAATCTTTCACCAGCTGAACTACCGCTGTCGAACCAGCTAATGGGGGTGTGGAAGATGGTGTCGGCACTGTCTCCACTGCTGGAGTTGCTAGTATCGGTGTCGCGGGTACAGTCGGCACTACGATCGGTACTGTAGTCGTCGTAGGTCTGTTTGTCCTGAGAGCCGGAGGTGCTTTGGGGCAAAGTGGGAAGTCATCAGTGCAATGAAATCCGCCAGCTGCTGACCCTGAGCAGCTACTCGATCTGAAAGCCTCTGGAAATCCTCTGCTGATGGTATCGAAGGCTGGCTACCGCTCGCATCGGCATCATCTCTATCGCGTGAATCCGCCATCTCCGACTGCAAATGGAGAACGAACGCGAATCAGCTACTACGTGGATAACGCATATATACACCTAGCAAAATTAACATGTATATAATAAATATATCAAATCCCCAACTCACTTCACTCACTTCCCAACTAATAGTTTCTAGGCGAGGAACATCTGGTTTTCCACATCTAACTAAAGTTTTCTAACTTCTACAATGTTTTTACATCTTTTAGTTGTTTCTAGCTGAACAATGTAGGTCGTTCACTACATATTGTAGTTGTTGTATCATACTGTAGAAACTCCATATTCTACAATCTTAGGGCCATGTTTTCTCAAAATCATGGCGCGATACTAACACGATTAGTATCATATAGCCTAAAACCATATAAGTAAGCCAAGTTTTATAAACCTTGGGCTCGATACCAACCGTGACGGCCCCAACTACAAATAAGGGCACCGCCCGGCCTAATCCCTTAATTAAGCCCTAATCTCCCCTATAGGACCTAACAAGGAATTAGTCACCTTATTTAAACACCTACACACTTACCATTTATGATACCACCTACGCTTAACTTACTTGTTCTAGTGACTAACCTATGGTTGTCTATGAATCGAGTTACTTAAAAAAAAAAAAAAAATTTTCTAACAAATTATTCAAATGGAAGTCTTATTTAGTTACTAATGGAAATGAAATCCTAAGGCCTAACCTATTGTGGAAAAACCAGGAAATAAATAGCACATGCATATATAAACAAAAATGGTGATATATATAACATGTGACAAATCAAAAGTTCCTATCACTCGACCCAACCGTAATCATATCATGTACATAAAAACGTAATACAAAAGAATACAAAACGTACAAAAGTATGTCGTAGCAGGCCTCTCGGCTCGAGAGGTAGTCACCAATCTTCTCTTTGCACAGTCTCGCTACTCGGCCGATCTGCACCCACCGTCGAAACTAGACGGTGAGTACATGAATTTATTTAAGTAATACTTGAGAGACATCGATCAACATTCCCAAATCGGCAACAAGTATCAAATTGCATAATTTAAATAATAAACATCGTGCAAAGAGATACTTGAGTTAATCAAATATGAAACGACTCAAGGCTAAGTAGTAATGGATTAGGGTCCATCGGTACGCGATCTTCATCACATCGGCCGTCCACTACAATTTGAGCTCGCTCTATAGCATTTCAATACAAGTTCGAGCTCTATATCATAATGTCAAAAGGTCGTACTTGCAATTACGTCTTTTCTATTCCAAGTGAATTAGTCGTCACCGAATGTATACTTGCTAACATACCCGAGTTTTGAAACTCGTCATGTTCACCCAAGTTATTCTTGCGCCAACAAACCCCGAGGTCCGGTTACCCCGTTCGAGGCACGTTACCCCGTGTGTCATGCAAGGTAGTGGAGAAATTCCCTAACATCCCGACAAGTCTAGTGACCTCGTATGAAAGCTGAATTTCTATCATCGAATGACCCTAACCACAAGAACCACTTTCATATTCAAAAATGACACAAAGATTGGAGTCAAGATATGTAATAGCATACTAATGCACAAAGGATTTGAGTCAAATAAACAAACTATCCTAATAGCATGCTATATCACTGACTTCCATACACAACAATCAACACGACAAAGTATAGGAATTAGAATCAATGATATACAAAACAGAGTATGCTATGAATATCATAAAATGAGCAACTGAACAAGTCATAGCATATGGATTTCAAAAGCAATTCAGTTTGAATAACGAGAATAAATAAATAAATGGAATGAAATGTAAATAAATGTCTCAAACCAGTTTACTTACATACACACAAAGAATTCCTAAGCTATCCTGAACTTCGTCGCGTCGATGTACGCACCCAAACCCCGTAATAGCTCCTCTAGGATCCTAACAGTTGAAAATGTATCAATTTAAATTCTAAGTTAATGATTTAACATCCCTAAATTGGTCGACATCGGTCAAAATTAAGTTCAAGACTAATTTACCGATTTCACGTTTTTCAAGTAAAACCCCGATATAACGCCTCGACCGACTCCCGAATTCTTCACTTTTATAGGAATATTGAATTTTTATTGATTTGGGTCACAAATATATATTTTTCCTATTTTCTGGAATTTTCTGAATTTTTTCATATTTTTTATCTATTTTCGTGAATTTATTATATATTAAAAACTGTTTAATTAATTAAATAATTAAATATATATAATTAAATATATATATTATATATATTGGGGTGGATCCGGGTCAACCCGACCCGGTCCAGTCGGACCGGGTCGGTCGACCGGTCCTCCACGGTCCGTGCCTGGTCCGACTCGACCCACACGGGCGACCCGCGTGGGTTCGGGTCGACCCGACCCGATCCCTTCTTCTTTTTTCTTCTTCGCGAAGCGCGCCTCTGCAAATTTTTTTTTTTTTTTTTTTTTTTTTTCTTTGTGAGGCGTTGGGCTCGAATCCCATGGGTTTTGATGGCAAGGAGATACCCTTGCCATCTCTCCCGTTCCTCTCGCGGCGGCCATGGAGGTTCGGCCTCCATGGCCACCACGCACCACGCCGACAACAACAGCCGACAACACAACAACGACCAGAATCAACAACGAAAAGTAACAACTCACCATGCTTCGAGC
Organism: Stephania cephalantha; assembly: GCA_039657325.1. Lineage (NCBI taxonomy): Eukaryota > Viridiplantae > Streptophyta > Magnoliopsida > Ranunculales > Menispermaceae > Stephania > Stephania cephalantha. Next base: position 4,963,830 of record CM077573.1, on the reverse strand, counting down.
TTGGTCGATCTGTCTCTATCTCTCTCCCTAGGTCACTCTCCTTTCTTTCTTCTTTCTTTCTTCCCGCTCTTCTCTTCCTCTCTCGTTTCAATTTTTTCCTTCCTCACCGACCACTCAAATAGGATAAGATCTTTTGGTGTCCTCGAGATTCGTGCTACACGCATCTCGAGGCAATCCCAAGCATATCCATTTCATTTCCACCGCCTTACTATTTGACTACATTTTTTTTTTTCGAGACCCGCACAATGCGTATCTCGAGGCGAATCAAACTCTTATGGTTTTATGTACACAATATAGGCCCACTAATAAATATTTAGATGTAGCCACATTATAGCCACTAACTTATATCATTTTCCATTTTTTTTTTTTTTATAAAATGAAATTCAACTAGTTACACTTACCCCACGAGCTGCTACCTCGGGCCTACGTCGGCACGCAACACGAGGCGCGTCCCCGCTCGTCTCGGTATCTCGCATACCCGTAAATGACATAATAGTCTACACATATACAATACACTAGGCAAACAATACAACAAATATAACATTTACCTCGACCACCGTGCCTCGGTAGTGACACGTATCGCACCGCGGTCCCACGTCACGGGTCATTGTGTCCTAATTAACGAATTAAACGTGTATTAATTATTGGGCGTGACACGCCGCCTCGCTTCTCCATCGTTTGCTTCGACGCTATCGGAGGTAACATCCTGAACAACGTCTCTCTCTCTCTTTCTCCTCTCTCTCTCGCTTCTCCATCGTTTGCTTCTCAAAAACATAATTTTCTTCTGTCTGTGTGAATATGCTGGAGGTTTCTTGTGTTTGTTATGAGCAGACTGTATCTTTGTTGCAAATTCGAAGTAAATCCGAACTTCGACACTTTTGCTACATGTCCGTGTATTACTTTCTTTGTTCTAAGCATTTTCCTTGTTTCTTATGTAATACTTTTGAGGAATAACGCATACTTTGATACGAAAAGGAGTGGACGACCATAGATCCACTCACTTGCTATATGAGTTCCCGATTTCGACATCTTTTACCCATTTTCACAATCCCCTTATAGTTTAATTTCATATTTTGCGTATGCATTTGTTGTTGTTATCAAGTTTATTCTTGCCTTGCTTTTGCTTGACTTATTGCATTTACCATGTGAATATATCAATTTCTTTGTCTTTTTTTATTACACAAACACCCACACATACACAAATTCCTAAAATCAAAATTAACGATCCGTCTTCTTCTTTTCTTCTTTATTCATCATAGGGGCGAAATTGAGAGAACGAGAGAAGGGATTGAGAGAGAGAGATTCAAAGAAGACAAGAGGAGAGAGACGAAGGAAGAACGAAGCAAAGGTTGAAGATGGTGAAAAGTGGGGCACATACCCCTGTTCGGATTTCGAGATTTACATGGATGTTTATCAAAAGTCATCCAAATAAAAGTTTATCAAAGTCTATCAAAGTCCTTACAAAAGTCCATTAAAGTTACTAAAAGTCATTAAAAATAAAGTCTATCAAAGTCTATCAAAGTTTTAAAAAGTCTACAAAAATCTACAAGTCTCTAAAAGTCTATAAAAGTCATCCACTTATAAAAGTAACTAAAAGTCTATTAAAATCTCAATTGAATACACCCCCTAAGTTACGGCAAAACTATCACCATTTAAAAGTACTTCATACGAAAATAAAGTCGAGATCACAAGGATTGAACGCAAAAGTCATTACACCAGAGACCCCGGGTTTAATAATGATTAAAATTATTAACCTGCCCTAATCAGGTCGGAAGAAAAAGCCACGTGCACAGCAAAACACCCGACGCCATATACGCAATTATACCTACCGCGCCACTCTAGCAAAACCCCCCATAAATACAACCGTACATACAATCTCATAAAATCTCACTCTTAGCAATAGAGATAGAAAGTTAAAAATTAAAAAGAGAAAGTAAATCATATAATCGTCATCATCATAATATCACAGCTTGTAACCCACAACACGCGCAAAAAATCGCCGATTCGGCGTAGTAGATAATTAACCATCCCTCGATTTCCTCTCCCAATACTTACCATCATTAATTAAGCACCCGAGAATCCCCAAAACACCCCCAACTTACCACACTAATTACACCAATTCAACCCAGTCGGTTCAAACTGTTGGACTCATCCCACCCGTTGGATCAACTGCAAAAATAGTAACAATGGCAGTGATGTAATGATGGCGGGGTTTCAACCAATCAGAGTAACCCATGTACGGTGTAGCCGTGTAGGCCTGAATATGGTACATTGAAGAAAGCCATTTGTCGTTTTATTTGATTTCGGGTAGAGGGGTAGTTTTGGTATTTGAACACTGCATCGTTAAATTCGTGAAAACGAGTTCTAGTACTCTCTGCAGTGAATACAAAAACGGCTTGCTGTTCCTTGAATCTCGCTATAGTTTTGGCGGGAACAGACTCGATTGGCCGAAACTGCCACTTGGCCGCCTCTCGATTAAATTCACTATTTTCAAGCCCATCTCTTTTTTAGGGTTTCTTAATTATCTCCGTGACTCGTGATTCGCATACTCAACTAATCTGACGGTCAGTGTCCATTGTGTCTCAACGGTCCAGATCTCACTTGGTTATCGATTAAGGAAAATTCATTTCGATCAATGAATAAGTGACCCTGCGATCTCATCGTAGCAAAGTGAACAGCAGATGAACGGCTGAGATTTGGTTTTGCTTAGACTTATAAAAAATGCCAAAAAAAAAAAAAAAGGAAACACTGATTAGTCGGAGAAGCTTTCGATTGAATGTGAATTCATTCCGATTCCGATCGAATCGTTCGTACTTTTCGACTCTCAATCGCTTTTCATCGATTCAATCAAACTCTGATTCAACAATGGTGAGTTCTTGCTTGAATTAGTAGAGTTAATTTTAGTTATATTGATGATGATGATGATGATGGTGATGGTGATGTTGTTGTTAGGTTGGATTTGCTGTGCCAACAAAGAAGAAGATTCAATCAGTGGCGATGGTGGAGTGGATGGAAACTCTGTTGAAGATGAGTTTTTTCGGTCCGTGTTCAGATCACCAAGAATTAGCAAAAAACGAGGCGAAAGTGTTCTGCATCGACTGTAACCGATGCATCTGTCAACACTGCTCTTCTTCAGACCCTCATATCATTCACAATCTTCTCCAAATTCGCAGATACGTTTATCACGATGTGGTCCGTTACCAAGACATTCACAAACACTTCGATTGCTCCAAAGTTCAGGTAATCACTGAATCAGTATATCAGATTTATCAGATTGTGTGAAATTGTTCATCAACTTTACTTTTTCTTGTTTCGGTTCATTTAATATTTTGATTGATACTTTGACAGACTTATACGACGAATAATGCTAAGGTCGTGTTCTTGAATCCTCGGCCGCAGCCGAGACCAGCGAAGTTGAGCGGCGGCGGCGCGTTCTGTAATGTCTGCGAGAGGCTCTTAACAGAGCCGAATCAGTTCTGTTCTATAGCTTGTAAGGTAAAAAAAAAAAAAAAGGTTCAACAAACAAATTTCACTATACTAGTTTTGGTTTTGGTTTTGGTTTTGATTTTGATTTAAATCAATCTGATTGAATCATTGAATCATTCAGTATTCAGTGAGTCCGATGAAATCTCGAGACAAGATCAAAGAGCAAAGCGATCGTTCGTTCAGTTCGTTTCGATTTCCAGAATTCAGTGCGCTTTCCATGAAAGAAGAATTGAATCAACAAGATCAAGAACAGCAACAGCAGCAATCGATATCGAATTCTTATACAGGCGAAATGGAATCGAGTGAAGACAATCAGATGAGTCCTCCTCATTCATCATCGATGATCACTCATTCGAATTCACCAAACTCCAAATCATTCGGCCTAAAACCTAAGAAAATGATGCACAAGCGAAAAGGTGTTCCTCACCGTTCCCCTCTCTCTTGATGATTCTCAATTCTTAAATCTAATTTAATTTTTTGAATCCTGTTCATGCCGTTGTTGCATATAGTAAATGATATGATGACATGTTAGTATTAAAGTTGTAATGAAAATAGTAATATTTTTCTTTTCTTTTTCATTTTTTTAATCCAATTGATTAGAAAGACTAAACTTAGTTTTGATTAAGCAAGATTTAATTGATTGTTTTTGCATGGATTTTCTTTATAAAAAAAATATATTATGTTTTGGGGGATTGTTTGTTGTTGTTGTGCTGTTGAGATTTGTCTCAATCTTTGTCTTGATTTGGAGTTGATAAAATGGAATTGTGATTATATGATGAGCTGTCGCATCAGGGTAGAAATGGCGGACAGCGAGGGCTTGGACTGGGGGCCTCCCAAAGCGTTGTTTTGATGACCAAATGCTTGGGAAGCTAAGGTGCGTTTGGCCCAGACTTCCATAACCAAAATATTGATTTCATTAATTTTCTTTTTTTCTTTTTTTCGAGATTCTTGAGATTTTTGTAATCAATTTTCCCTTTTTTTTTAATTATTGCCTTTTCATCTTACATTTTTTGTTTTTTTTCATTTATTATCTTTCTTTCTTTGTAAGTTTTTCTAATTTGTTACGCATTTATTGTGCCTCGAGAGAATCCATTCAAGATTACTTTTTCGTATATTAATACTTACTAAAAGATAATTCTGTTTACTTGTTTTTATAATCGCGAATGTTGAACTTTTTGTTTTAGTATTTTTCACTTAGGGTGTGTTTGATAGCAAAGAAAATGAAAAAAATTATAGAAAATTGTCTACTTTTTTTACGTAACCGTTTTTTCCACTGTTTGATAACTTTGTAACTGCACTGAGAAAAAAAATCACATCCCCCTATTTTCCTCATTTATTTTCTCATCTTTTAGCGTGGAAAATTGAAAATCTCTCAATCTCTCTCACGAACTGATCATTTTTTCCACCCAAACAAACTTGGCATCTGCTACTCTTTCGCGGATACACTCTTTTTTTCTCTCTTCGTCTCCGGCTTCGTCACCAACATCATCGTCGAGTCGCCCGACATCGACGATGATTTAGATGCGCACACGGATTGAACCATAAAAGAAAATTCTTTTTCGTGCAATCAAACAACTATGAGAAAAAAAAAAATTATAAAATCCTCTCGAGAAGATTTGCTAAAAAAAAAAATTTTCATGGAAGATTTTTTTTGCTATCAAACACACCCTTAGGCTCTCTTTGATTACAAAGAAAATATTCAATAAGAATTTTTTTAAAAATGTTTTCTCCAGTGAATGTTTAAAAAAAAAATTTATATATGTTTGATTGCATATATAAGAATTTTTAAAAAAAAATTCACCAACAATAAATTTTGAAATAAATATGAAAACTTATCATACATATTAAATATATTAATTTTTATATTTAAAACTTAAATTTATTGTATCTTATTGTTGAAACTCACATTTTTCAATAAAAATCTCAATTTATCTATCATAACAAGTGAAAAAATTTTGTCTATCATGCGCGAGAAAGTTTAGGACTAATTAAATTATGCGGCAAATGCCCAAACACTCCCTCTTTAGTCAGTGTTTGGTCAGGGAGCTTTATTATTAGATAAGTTGATGTCGACATGAGTCAATCAACCTATTTTTTTTTAACGCAACGAGAAAGTCGTGATTTGCGCATGCAACGATCAAAGCGTCTGACGGTTCAGATTGTCTCACCGTAGTCAAAAAAGTGTGTGGTCGGTACCTCTAAATGAACATGGGCGAGCAGGAACACAAACTTGAATTTTCTTTGATTTTGATTTGGAGATGTGAGAAGACGGCCACCCTAAACTCTGTAGTTATATTCATAAAGTCTTTTGGGATCCCAAGATTTGGTGAAGCACAAAATGTAGCCCACTCAAAAAGTATTAAAAGCCCTTTATTTCTTTGTCACTTGTATTCTTCTTTGCTTCATTAATTCTAAAGTGAATAGAAGATTCGGGTTGTTATCTTTCAGGATCTTGGATAAGCTCATGTCGTATGGGAACGTGAGAAATGTGTGCATGGATTAATTGTTATAACTAACCGTAAATATCCTTTTACTTTTTTAATGTATATTACGGGTGTTTGATTACAAACTTAAAATAACTAGTTATTGTGTTTATGCATGCGCAAGATGGAAAATTAATATAGTAGGTAAAATTAAATTTAACTGAAAAATGAGTTTTTTAAAAAATAAATAGGCGAAAATATTTTGAGGTTAAAATAGGTTTTGTATTCCTATTAAAACTGGTCGATTTCCTATGCTTTGAGCATGAATTATCAAAACTTTAAGAGAAAGTTAATAAATTAATATACTTGAATATATTATAATATTTTTTTTACAATTAAAATTACAATTCACAATAATCAATTCATATTTCTTTTAAAAAATATACAATAGAAGGTAAAAAAAATATTTATTTATAAATCATTGAAGTAACCCTTCGTTAACAAAAAAGGAATTCAAATGAACTTAATTGTTATTTCAGTTTCGTAAACAGTATATATAATTAATGTTGCGGTAACCAAATTGACGATGTAAAATTCGAAATAGAGACTTAATGCATTGATGAATAATTCATTTAGTAGACCGTTGTTTGATTGTTCAAAGTTGGATTTTACGTTTTTCAAAAATATGAGGGGATGAATATATCTTAAAACAATAAATAACACAAATATACAAATATCTTAAAATAAAAAAATAAAAAATTGAGAAAATCCTAAAAATGAAATGGTAGAAGGAGAGAGCATGTGAAACTTTCAATCTCCTTCAACTTATATATATATAAAAGATTCTTCATATTTAGGCTTTATTTATTAAAATTGGCTTATATTAGTTTTTTTTTTTTTTTGATATCTTTGGGTATCCCGGGCGAACTTGATTATTCCCACGATGCTATAATGTAATCGGTGTGGGTGTACTTCAGTGTCTCGGGCAATCTTACCACACTAAAGAATCGAAATCAAAGTCATGCGTTTAATTCACATAATCTTATTTTCGCCCTTACTGTTGTGACAACCTGATAAAGTTAATTGGCTTATGTTAGTTTGGTTGAAACGATTTTTTAATGTGACATATTTGGTAGAGCAATAAATAGGCTAACAAATAAATAGTAGATTAATTATTAAAGACCCATAGCTTAGTCACACCCGGCAAAAGTGTTGTTTTGACTAAAGCACACATTAACTAATGGAGCTTTAATTTTGAAGATAATTTACATATTAGTCCTTTAATTTTAAAATGAGTTAAAGAATTGAAAAATTAATATTACAATGAAAATAACATGGCCTCAATTTTAAATTAGTTAGAGTTGGCTTCATGGATCAAACTCTTTCATTATGCTCTATTTAGGGGCGGAATTGATTATGAGATGAGTAAAAATAACAATAATTTTTTTATAAAAATTTCGAAAACGACTTATTCAGAAGAGGACTATTGTTAAACGATTTATATTATTTTGTCGGAGGGGAGTATTTGGGAACGGTGGGAGTAAAATCAACTTGAGGAGGCTTTCAAAGATTTAGATTTATCAAAAACAAAGTCAAATCAACTTTAAAATTTTAACCATATAACATATGATGGCCTATATACTCATGGGCTTGGAGGCTTGGACGGGATGGTTGGTTTTTTATAACATGCAGGCCGACACCAGGCCCACGAGAGCTTTATTTTTGGGCAATGCAGCATAATGTTCGGCTTAAAAAAATAAATGAAAGGAATAAAAGCAAACACATACGCACTTGTATAGTTGTATGCATGAGGACTATTATATGATATGTAACATGTGTTAGTATACAAATAATAATGATATCAAATCAACTCCAGCATGGCTTGGGGTTTTTTTTTTTTTTTTAATAATTGAATTTCATGCAAAACAAAAGATATAAGAAGAATTCACAATATGTTGACAGGTACCAAATTTTATTTTGTGAAAGCGACGACAAACATATATATTCACGCCAGACAAAGATAGAACAGCCACCAAAAAGGTGCCCACCCTTTATATGTCAAGGCTGTCTTCTTGTCCATGCAATAATCTATATATAGTTTTTTTTGTTTTTTTTTTTTTTTTTTTTTTTTTTTTTTTTAAGGTGCAATAAAATTGTATTGATAATTGAGAACTCATACATCCATGATACAATATAACACTCGGTCTCCACGAGACGAGCGAAACAGAGGCAATGAAGCCCCATCACATTCCACCATCGAAGGCCTATAAAGCACGGTTGATGGGGAGAAAAAGCCAGATACAACCGGAGAAAAGCCCTGACAAAGGGAAGACGACCCTCCAAGAGAGACAACAGGCAACAATAACTAAAAAAAAAAAAAAGCCTCAACAATAGATAAACAAATCTCAACAGCGAGAGGCAACATCTGCACGCAGGCGGAACCAAACTAATCTAAACCCTAGACAGCTCTGAACTAAACACAACCCTAAACACTACGGTAGCAAATCCAAAAGAAAAAAGAGAAGCGAAACACCTATCGCCTGCAAAAGAATTATATTTCTTTCTATCGCGAAAATTCATCAATTTAACATGTATAGTGACCAAAGATACTTTGGTGAAACATTTGAAAAAGTTTCATGAGCTAGTAGTCATCCTGGCTACACAAAAATATTATTTATTGACCTTCGATAAAATTTACCTTTACTAAATCTCATATGATCTATGTAGCCGAACCCATTTAATTTAGGATTGAGGCTATATTATTGTAGTTGTTGTTGAATCTCATTTGATGTTGATGTTAGATTTATGGCATCTTCATTAATCTCAATATTAAAAATGAAAGTGAAAATGCCTATTAGCATAGCAATGTCTCTAACAAAGGAAAATGTTTGGTGTACAACATCGAATGCAATGTGCGTTCTAACATACACGCAAATTCTAGAGATGTATCGCACAGCTGTCAAAACACATGCACTAGGGATGCAGGTAGGGCGGGGAAGGCAATACCCATCCCCATCCCCACTTATGACGGAGCGGGGAATTTCGGGGATTCCCTGCTTGGAAATATTTCACTGGAGAATTTTTGACAGAATTTTTGACATTCATTCCCCACTCGACGGGGATCCCCACCCCCATCACTTTTTTACATAAATATCTTTAAAAAAAAATCAAATACATTATAGATCCGAAATTAAAATCATTAAAAAAATTTTCTTCTCAATTGTAGATCAATTTTCAAACTTTATGTGAAACATTCACTGTACAAAAAGGGAAATATAAGATTTAATAATTTTGATGCAATTCCTACATGAAATATTCAGGATCCCCATGAGGAATCCTCATGGGGATTTCCTATTGTGGGAGGGGTAATATCGCTCCCGCCCCGCCTCCGATGGTGGAGATGAAATTGCCCTTGTCTCCAACCCTGTGGGAGCTAGTTGGCGAGGAATCCCTGCTCCATTGAGGCAGATATCCGTGGAGAATAGAGATTCTCCGCCCACCTGCATCCCTAACATGCACGTAGGGTAGGGTTCTGATGTGCTGTTGCGATGAACGTGTACCACAACCCCTATAACAAACAGTTGTTCGTGTGATCTTTAAGATGAATTAATTGTTGGGTCTTAGTAGAAGCGCGTACGTAACAAAGAAACGTCAACCGGATTGAGGCCCATAAAGCAAGTAAAGAGTATTCTTTTAGTGTTTTTAGCAAAAGTATATATGTGCTTAAAATAACATGTAATGCTTCTATACAAATCTTGAATGAGGATTTCAATTTCATTTCTTTGTAGATTATAAATATCGAACTAATCAATCCATACTAACGATTGTCTAAATGCATTGGGTAGTACGTACTTACTATTGGTTCACTTGTATGTCTTTAAGATCAAGATTCTCGAATATTTTAACTTTTTAAGACATCTTTTTGTAGAGTAGCCTGTGCATCTTATGTTGGTAAACCAAAAGAAAAAATTGTGTATCTTATGTAGGGGCGAATCCAAAAAATCTAGAAAAGAAAAAAGTAGAATAATAAATTAATAATCAAAATAATTTGCAATGTAATTAAATTAAAATTACTGCTAAAATTTACGTGAAGTGAGTAAAATCGGATGATTTTGCATGTTTTGTAAATTATAAATACCTTTCAATAGATGCAAATTTTTCTTAGACACACAAGAAACAACTTAATTTCATAATGTAGAAGCCTTAATAATTTTACAATATAATCCTTTCATCATGTGTAGAAACCGTAACTCATATTATATTGAAGTTTTATTATGATGTAGAAATAAAATACCAAATTTTCATCTTTTAAGTTTAGTAATTAACGTAGATTGAAAAGTTAGAAATCGTACATTTGGATCACTTCTAAATGTTTGATATGCTTCCCCTTCTTCTAAGCTTTTCCGCAATTTGTTTAATTAGAGCTCCAAACAATGAAACAATAGAGTTTGAAAATCTTTTTGTCTTTAAATTTTTGCAAGGGTATTTTTATAATTAAGTTTAAGTTTTGTCTTTGTTGCCAATAACTTCTTAATCACGGCTCGGAATCAAGATCCGTAAAATTTTGGTGAAAGTAGCTAAACTTCAAGACATTTCTAACAAATATTTATATGACCCACTTAGAGTTGTATTTTTTTTTTATATATATATGGTTTTTGCAAATTGTTACTTAACTATATATATAACTCATTTTTTTATATCGTGCTATACAATACATAATTGGCATGATAAAATATACACTAACACACTCCAAATACATAAATCATATTAGCAACTTCGCATACTATATATTATGGTCTATCAAAAAGGTGTCTCGACCATAGAAATTTATGAGTACTATAAAGGGTTCAAGAGGCGTATAGAGGGGCGACCGCCTACCCAGCTCCCCATTAGTTTCACCACTGATCTTATGTAATAGCCACAGGTAATCTTGTACGCTACAATATTAACAAAAATCAATCCATATTAACTCATCAAAATGTGGAAAAAAAAAAGGGCCGTAACAGCTTAATAGCGCACAAGCTCCTTTATAACATCAATTTACCAGAAAAATTAATTACTAATTCTGAACACTCTTATTTCTCCTAAAAAAATATCTTAGGAGGGAGTGGCTTCTGTACAATTGTCAATTACAAATTATAAGACTTGTACAATTATCAATCGCAATGTGTTATGTGTCATTTAATGGAGAGAATAAATGAGAGAGAATATATTACTTTTTCTATTACTAATTTACCCCCACTTTAATTGATGCATTCTCTTAAGTTGAAGGAGAATATTTTTTACACATTTACCCTTTAACTCCTCGAAATACGTACATACACAATTTCTAATGCATAACGATCGGGGTGTGTATTCTGAGATGCACACGAACGACTCGATGTATATTTGAGATATGTGTTCGATGATGTCAAAAAATCATTTCCCTTTATTGGAGAGGGCTAAATTAGTAACAAAAAAGTTAATAGATTCATTATCTTTTATTCTCTCCATTAAACGAACACATGGCGCATTCTCATTGGTAGTTGTGCAAATCTTATAATTTGCGATTGTATACAAGTCGCTTCCATCTTAATATTAATACTCTACGATAGAGTTTATATATGAACTCGAATTTATAGTTTATGTGGTACTTCTGTTTACAAGTTAATTGATTCCTTCTCTTTTATTCTCTCCAATCAAACTCGAATTTATAGTTTAATTATGTGGTACTTCTGTTTTTTTTTTTCCCAATTTTTATAGTGTTTTTCAATTTACCAACAATTACCACAAATTATGTCAAAAGCATATCTGGTGAGATAGTAGATGCATCACTTGCCAAAAAATTAAGTTTGGAGAGATCGTGAGTCTAACTCCCACTTAAGTAAAAAAAAAAAAAAAAAAAAAAAATTAACACAAATTATTTAAAAATGATTAATGATGTACAAAAGCCCAATCTACAAACTACCTTTTGCTTTTGCAACATAAATTGCAAGGGATCCAATGACTACACACACCTTTAATTAGCTGTCCAAACAAAGATAGGATGCATCTTTAATATCACAATAATGTAAATGTTTCCAACAAAGCCCAATCCAAAAAATTCTAGATTTCACCTCCACGAGTGAGTACTACCTCGTAATTATTGTGCTTTAGATTAATTGTCGGTTATCTATAATTCATGTATATATATCCACAATTGGCCTAATTAAGATTAGAATGCTTGGTGTCCTTAAAAACCTTACACTTACATTACTTTAACGATGAAATTATGAAGTAGGCAGGTTTCAATAATTTAAAGATTCTTGTGTTTTGCTTTGTAGATATACATTGTTATTGTGTTCACTTGATTATTAAACACCTACATATATATTATATATTTTGAAAGGAAGGAGTCAAGCTCCCGATAGTTATACAATCTCAAAGAGTATGTATACTATTACTGGAGGAGTTCTGTACCCTCAATGCAGCCCACTCGCGGACTTAAACTTTCACATAAATATGGGACTAAATTGGGATGGGTGTGGCTTAGTGGATGACGTGGATATGTGGTTATGACGTGGTCATTGGTGGTTTCTTTCCTCAATCTTAAAGCCCGTGGAACTAGTCAGACAAAATATTTGGATATCCACATATACGAAAAAAAAAAAAAAAAAAAAAAAAATGGCCCACCGTGCATATTTTAACTTCACTTTTATCATTAGTCTTTATCAACCATGTATGCATATATTTGCTTACAGCATAGGGAATCCCTAAGGAGGGACCATGCAAATTAAAAATTGGTGACTTTGACTTTGGGGGAAAAAAATAATGGTAAGTGACTTAATACCTAACAATCCATGAATGATAATCAAGTCTTAAATGGACTTAAAGGTCTGGTTGGTGGGTCGCCAAGATAACCATTTTTAGTTCTAGCTTTGGCAATATATGCTTTAGATGAATAAGAAAATAAAAACAAATTGATTAGGTGTATGTAACTTTAGAATATATAAAAGAATGAATTATATAAAGTACGAAGTGATTCGTTGTCTTGAAGTTTGTCATACATTGGCCTTGTTTGGTTAGAGGTGGAGTTAACTCCCGAGAGATAACTTGGAAGGGAGTTGGAACTAATCTTGTTTGGTTGCCAAACTTTCCTCCAAGTTATCTCCCAACTCACACTCAAGGGTGAGAGGTATCTCTCCCAATATATCTCTCTCACCCCCCTTAAGGGAGTTACCTCACACGAGTTTGTGGACACAATTACATTCATTAATTACCTTTCACTCCCTCCAGTCAAAAATATAAGTCTTTCTAGCAAAAACTTATTCGTCAAAATTATAAGTCGTTTTCGGAATTCGAGAGTGTATTTATTATTTTTTACCAATTTTACCCTTATACAATTCAAATATTTATGATTCTTCAATTCTTCAATTCATTTAATGTCAAAATGCGTATATGTAAATTGCACTTTTAATTAAGGTTGTCTTAATTCTTGTGCCCTTATTTTAAACGACTTATATTTGTGATCGGAGAGAGTATTACCTACATCCATCTCTTTTGTTTGAATGGTATTTATGTCAATTCATGTCTTTTATTGTTTGAGAATTTGCAACTCCTCTGCAAGTTTAAAGTTGAACCAAACATGAAAATATGATTTTTCACTGTAAATTAACTCCAATAAGTTAACTTCGCTCACACTGTAAGTTGGCAAAAACGAACCAACCAAGGCCAATACAATAACTTTGTCCAGTCCTTACTAAATTTTACTTTTTACCTAATAATAATTACACAGTGTGATGACCCTTTCTTTAAAACAGGGCACCGCCCGACCTAATCCCTTTCTTTAAAACAAGGCACCGCCCGACCTAATCTTATCATTAAGCCCTAATCTCAACCACATCGGACCTAATGACGCAATCTCAACCACATCGGACCTAATGACGTAATCTCAACCACATCGGACCTAACGATGTATTAGTCACCTTTTTATCTTATTAGCCTCGTTATTCGTGTTCATGATAAGTATTTCTCAATTCATCGTTATTAAAAATCTCAGAGTTAATTAAAAACTTTTTACAGTTAATAATACCTAGTGGAAATCTTAACATTATGTGCAAGCAATAATTAAAAGTCTTAAGTGTGGAAACCAGGAAACAACATGTAACGACCCTAAAATCTAACTAGTGTCATGTGTCATTTCAGGGTCGTATGTGGGATCCACTTGTCGTGATACGTATGTCCAAATCTCGGGAGTCGACACCGAGGTATGCTATTTTTGTTTGATGTATTTGTATTATATATTATACATGATTGAACAATTTAAACTAATTAATTTCGGAAATGTGTGAGTAAGGTACACGCGAGACATATCGGTGTCGAGACGAGTGGATACGTACCTCGAGTTGCGTGTCGACGTGGAACCGAGGTAGCGGTTTATGGGGTAAGCTTAATTAATTTAAGCTAAAAATGATTTTATACGTAACTTTAATGTGGTCATATGTAATGTAACATTAAAGTGACTAAGTTAGTGAAATAAATCGGCCCCAAATCTCGAGGTCACCACGTGGAGTGTCGCGGCCCCGCAGCCCTGTCAGATCATTAACCCCACTGGGTCCAACGCGCCACTAACGTCCTTAGCTACATCACGACTCCTCGATATGCATGTTAACTCATTTGGTTAATTAGTTTAGTTAAACAATTTTCACTTTTAGCATTAAAACAGCGGAAGTCTTAAATTTAAAGTAAGTAAAACAATTAAATTCATTATCATATAAAACATCATTTATAAGAGCAAGTCCTACTGTAGAAAACCCGAAAAATACTCTGTATATAGGCGACGGTACTAATAAACAGTAATATATACAAGTACAATGTCTCTCTAGTCTCCCCAATGCCCAAAAGTAAAGCAAAATATCAAAATAACACATACTAGTGGGTCCTCGACCGTGGGCATTCAGATGAAGTCGCCAAGAAACCCCTTGCCCCAACTAGTACTGGGATCTGCACTCGACCATCACAAAAAGCCAGATGGAGAGTACAGTCAGTAAGACTCTAAACGAAGTACACCGAGCATTTATAAGAAAATAAATAGATATTAATAATCATGTTAAATAATCATGCGGAAACTAAACAGGCAACTATGCTATGATCATCACATGAATAAATAACACGAGAGAAACAAAGTGTGTACTCGTCCCGGTCAGACTAAATTGTACTTCGACCCCAGGATCCTTTCGGTGGGTGCCCCCACTTCCTTTCACCTGGTTCCTCGCGGTGCGTGTCCGACACGTGCACCCTTAATGCAACTCGGGTTGCAATTCACCGAGTGCCTGATCACACGTGATACAACCTAGTATGTCATAAGTACACTACGAATATCAAGCGGGAGTAACTCGACCACCAACCCAAATGTATAACGGAATAAATTACAATAACAAAGAATAAGAAATCAACGATGGAAAAGTAAACCCTCAGTGACTTTCAATTGGATTCTTACGTACCGTAAAAAGCACTACGAGTCTCGCTCACGTCTCGAGATACGCGTCCGACTCCCGACTATAATCGCATAAGTTCCCGGTGTCCAATTAACCATTTTAACTAGTTTAGAGTCAAATTAAGTAAATTTATAATGTGCGGCCAAAAATATTGAAATTTTATACCAAAAACTTTGGTTTGGAACACTTTTCGAGTTATACCGGAGTCCCAAACGCCCGAAAAAACTCTCGAATACTATTTTCTATTTTTTCTCATTTTTTATATTTTCCTGATTTTTTTGAATTATTTTCATAATTTTCTGCCTATTTTTATTATTTTTCTGTAATTTATTTTATTTAAAATTAATTTTTAAATATTTATATTATTTAAATTAATGGGTGGGTCCCTGGACCAGGTTTGACCCGGTCCAACCGGGTCGGTCTGACCCGAACCGGGTCGGCTCCACCTGGGTTGGGTCCAGTACGACCCGGTCCAGGGGACGCACGCACGCCCCATTCTACTCCAGCAAAAACAGAGAACTCTATGTTTTAATTTTTTTTTTCTTTTTCTTCAACAAATCAAACAAAAACTAAAACAACAATACTACAACGACCTCAACAACTTCAACAACAACTAAAACAACAATACTACAACGACCTCAACAACTTCAACAACATCATCAACAACAACCAACACCATTAATATCAAGTTTTCTCCAACATTTAACCAACAATCAACTTCCACCATTAAAACACATTCAAACTTCATTTTAATGGAGAAATTGAAAAAAAAATAGAGATGCTCACCTTGATCACTTACTTGCTTGATCAAATCACTTTTAAGACTTCAAGGATCTCATTAAATCTCACACAAACTCAATGGTTTTTCTCAATCCTTCAACAATTCATCTCCATTATATGCAAACTCTTTTTTTGTTTGTGTTGAAGAGAGGAGAGATGAAACGTGGAGAAGAGAAATCCTCATTTTATGGGTATTAGGTGGTATAGGTGGCATGTCTTATTTGTCCTTAATAAACACCAAATTTTTAGTCTTGTTCAATTACCTTCGGTCACCCGGTGTCCCGCACCTCGGCACGCGTAAAATGTACACACTCATCAAGAGACTAATCTAATGGCTTTCATTTTGTTTCAAATCCACTAACTCTCCACTAACTAACTCTTTCTAACACCGATTCATACACCATTTGTAACGACCCATTTTATTAAATTTACAGACGTGGACGCCAGCTCATATCTACGTGGCAACGCGGTAGGCTAGGACACACGGGGACCTAGGTACGCTGTTTATTGTGTGTTGGATGCTTATTTGCGGTGCAATTTATTGAAATACATCGCATGTGTGTATGTTGCATAATAATACGTGCGAGATTGTGTGAGTTGTATTCGCCTCAACATGCATGTCGACGCAGGTACTGGGTAGTTGACGGGACCGAATATTAGGTCGGGGAAACTAAAACACACAAATTACATAAAAAGTGGCAAAGTAACTAATATGAAATGGGTATTAGGTAGCTAGTGACGGGGCGGTACGCGTAGATCGCGGTCGAACGCGAAACAGGGCGTCGAAACGCCCGAAAACACGGGCGAGTGTCCCAGTTGTGTCACAATTTGGAATCAAGCAACAAAGTCAACATCACTTATCCTTATCTATACCTCACTACCACCTTTTCTCTCACCACCCTCACACACACACACCCCACACACGCACACACCCGATCAAGGTGGGAGGCCGAGAGAGAAAAAGAAGGAACCGGATAGGAGGAGGAGGAGGAAGGAGAGAAGAGAAGGTGGAGACGTCACGATCAAGGTGAGTTCTAGTGGGTTTTGGTTGTGGGTTTTGGTGGTTGGTCGTGGTGGCCGAGACAGGGGTTCAGCCATGGAGGCCGAACCGGGTCGCGGTGGTGATGGCAGTGGTGTCTCCCCTGCCATCGATTCCACCGGGGTGGGGTGGAGAGCAACCCCAACCCAAACAACAGAGGCAAAGTTATAAAAAAAAAAAAAAAAAATTCTGATCGAACCAGTTTCACTGGTTCGATCAGATGAGGAAGATTTACAAGCGCGCGCGTGTGCACCCCCCTCATGGGCCGGGCCCAAAACTGTTCTAGTCCAAGGTCGGGTCGGCTTTAACCCAAACCAAATTAAAATAAAAATAAAAAAAATAAAGGGGAAGAAAAATTGGGAAAAATTCCAAAAAATTGTATTTCAATAAAATAACTATAAGTTAATGAATTTCTATGAAAAATAAAATATTTGGATATTTCGGACGCGACTTTTGTGGGGTTTTTGCATCGAAAAGCGCAAAATGGGCAATTTGGCCTTAAATTTTAGAAATTGGTCGTAAATTGTCATACTAAATTGGAATTATTGATAAATGGACATAGGTGGACACGGGTGATCAATTGGCGACCAAGGACCCAATGGACTTGGACTCGGGGATTGATTACGAGGTATTGGAGTGCGTTGTGAGGTTTGTAAAACCCAATTGAAAAACTCTGAGTATTTATTTCGCTTTGTATTTCCATTCATTTCCAGTATTCCTTGTGATTTTTATTACATCTATATATTGTCATTGTTTGGACGGTTGGTTGAGTTACTCCTACTGGATTTTTCGTTATGTGTCTATGCAGTCTAGACCATAGCATGTGTATCAGGAGTTCTCGGTGGATAACGACCCGAGCTAATGAACTGCTACAAGTGTCGGTGCGTCGTAGGTCTACACCGGCCACCGAGAGGGACTAGGTGATAGCTAGTTGGGTGCGCCTACTAGTGGGATCCTGGAAGGGTATTCCGAAGTATGGTTTAGTCTGACTGGAACAGGCACATACATTTGCACTTTATTGTTATGTATGCATGCAATGCCCTACTTACAGTTGTATGTTTACATTCCGCATGTTTATTTAACAGTATTTATTGACTTCCACCTGTTTATTTGAATGCTCGAAGGAGTTCCTTGGGATTTTACTGACTAGACTCGTCATCCATTTTCTTCTGTGATGATTGAGTGCAGATCCGAGTACAAGTAAGGGCAAGGGGATCTTACGCGACTACCTCCGACTGCCTACCGTTGAGGATTACTTGTACGTGTGTTGATATTTTGATTCTTTTGGGAACTGGGGACCTTGTACATGTCTATACCTTATATGGTACATTTGTCTACCTTTTACTTTTCAGGGTTTTTCAACAATAGGATTCGTTTAATTAATTATTAATATTTCTTGCATTTAAGTACGACTTACGTTGGATATGTCATTTATACGCTGTACACACAAGTGAATACGAGTTTCGAGACAGAAATAGGACGGGCAGGTGTCGTACACGTGTAGTAAGGACAGCTGGCAAGGAGTACACGGAGACACGTCACCCCGGGGCGGCGAGGGCCGCCACAATTGGTATCAGAGCAAAGAGAAAGTCCTAAGACAATAAAAACTTAATCAATGAACTTAGATGTGGAAACCCGAAGTTATTGCCTTAGAACTTTAGTTGGGAAGTGATGTGAGGCGGGTAAAGTTAGAACTTATATGCGTGTTATATGTTCATCTTATTATATGATACATGAATATACGTCGAGACTGATCCAGAGCACATTGTCGGTGCAGATTATGGACGGACAGTCTGGTGCGCCTTTTGAGACTTGACAGACTAGCGATGCGACTAGGGATGTTCCGATTAGGGCGAGTGTGGAGGATAGACTATCGGCCCAAGAGACACAGATGGCCGAGGTATTACGGCTATTACGAGAGCAGACCGCGGTCCTGGCGGCACTCACTTCAGCTTAGAGAGCCGGTAGTTGTGACCGTACCGGCGGGGACATTTGTTGTTCCGGAGGAACCCCAGACACCAGTTCAGGGGGTAGCGGCAGAGGCACCCACGGAGACAACTACTGCAGTTGTCGTTCCTTTATAGACGTCGACTCTTACACCTCCACTCACGACGACGGACCAGGTTACTGTCACCCCCACTGCTGATACTCCTACTATATCGGCATTCGTCCTAGCACAAGAGGCGAGGTTATTGATGGAGTTTTTGAAGTTCCAACCTGGATTCGTTTATGGAGGCGGTGACCCTGAGGCTGCAGGGAGATGGATAGTGTCTCATCAGCGTTTCAATAAGCTGATGAGGAACGATGAGACTGTACATGCATGACTTTCGGGAGCCTGTTTGAGAGGGCATGTGGCAGTCTGGTGGACGACATATACAGATACTCATCCGGAACCGACGACATGGGCTGAGTTTAGGGAGTTATTCTACGATCAGTACATACCTATGGAGGTTAGGTTGAGACTAAGGGAGAAGTTCCTGGCCCTGAGACAGGGTAATCGGACCTTGATGCAATATATGGAGAGGTTCCGACATTTGCTTCACTTCTCTCTAGATGTCGCCGGGACAGAGCACTTACATATCTATTACTTCACCAGAGGGGTTGTTGACAGGATTGCGTCAGCAGTTGTCTCGACCGGAGCCACGACTCTGCAGGAGATCTTTGACAGGGCATTGGTTCATGAGACATACATACTGCAGAGGGCTGACAAACGAGTGATTGGTAGGGAGGTACAGTCGGGACAGAGTTCAAGGTCGAATCAGAGGCAGAAGAGACCGATGGATCGTCCGGATAGAGGCCGGAAAGATGATAGAAGGGAGAGGGGCAGCTGGGACGATTTTCAGGGCAGTCAGTTCCGATATGAGGAGCCACACCAATTCATGCTATCACCTCAAGCACCAGGTGGATCGCCATAGTCACAGCCCACAAGAGTACGGTCGGGGTCGAGATCGGGGGGACATGACAGGGGTCAGGTAGACCGGGTCAGGGTCCGAGATCTGGAGACGGACATACGGGTAGACTGGAGAGCCGTAGATGTCACCGATGTGGGCAGAGGGGACACTTGAGGGCTGACTGTCGGGTACCACTATCGCCACAGCGAGAGGCATACTAGACCAAAGATAGAGCGCATGTGTTAGCACAGCTAGATAGCGGGGCGACTAGGCAGCTCGTCTAAGGTATATTACTTATCTTTGGTCGCCCTATGCATGCTATGTTTGATTATGGTAGCACTATCATTTCTTGTTGGACGTATTATTGGGTTGTTGGGGTTAGTTACACGACACTAGACCCACATCTTGTCCTCAGTACTGCTGCTGGGGATAAGATATACCCTAACCGAATATGTAGAAACGTGATGATAGAGGTAGAGGGACATCAGCTATCAGCCGATCTTCGAGTATTGGAGTACTTATAGTCTGACACATTACTAGGGATGGATTGGTTAGCATCCTATCATGCACGGATAGACTGTTACGGTAAGATGATAGAGTTTCGTATTCCTGGAATACCGGAGTTCGTATTACTTAGATCGGCAACTGACTTACCCATCACGAGAGGCCGCCTAGCTACAGCGCAGGAGATGGAGGTGTTTGCGGCGATAGTTGAGACGGAGGTTCGACAGGTACGGCTTGAGGACCTTCCGGTGGTTAGGGATTTTGTTGATGTATTTCCGATGATTTACCCGGATTACCACCGCTACGAGTCGTTAAGTTCATAATCGAGCTGATATCATGGACGCAGCTGATTGCCAGTCGACCTTACTGGATGGCACCAGCGGAGCAGGAGGAGGTGAGACGACAGTTGGATGAGCTGTTGGAGAAGGGTTTCATTCACCCTAGTATGTCACCTTGGGGAGCTCAAGATCTTGTTAATGAAGAAGAAAAATGGTACAATGAGGATTTGCATCGACTATAGGAAGCTGAATCAGGTAACCGTGAGGAACCGTTACTCGCTTCCTAGGATTGACGATCTGTTTGATCAGTTGACGGGTGCCAGATTCTTCTTGAAGATTGACCTTCGTTCAGGTTATCACCAGTTGAGGATTCGAGAAGATGATATCTAGAAAACCGCTTTCAGCACGAGATACAGGTTATTTGAGTTCACAGTCATGCCGTTTGGGCTTACGAACGCTCCAACAATTTTCATGGACCTTATGCACAGGGTCATGAGGCCATATTTGGACAGATTCGTCATCGTGTTCATTGACGATATCTTGATCTACAACAAAATTCGTGAGGATCACGAGGGACATCTCGGGACAGTTTTGACGACACTGGGAGAGCACCGACTGTACGCCAAGTTTAGTAAGTGTGACTTTTGGCTAAATGCGGTGAAATTCTTAGGCCATGTCATCAGTGAGCAGGGTATCTCAATGGATTCAGAAAAGATTCGGGCGATCATTGATTGGAAGACGCCTGAGTTTGTGGCTGATATATGGAGTTTCCTTGGACTGGCCGGATACTACCGACGATTCGTGCAGGATCTTTCCTTGATCGCAGCGTCGATGACGAGACTGACTACGAAAGATGTTAGATTTGACTGGTCAGATGAGTGTGAGCAACCTTTTGTGAATTGAAGTGGAGATTGACATCTGCACCAGTATTGACATTGTCGGAGCCGGGCGAAACCTTGACAGTATATACAGATGTGTCGGGCATTGGTCTTGGTTGTGTGTTGATGCAGGATGGTAGACTAGTTGCATATCTTTCCAAACGGTTGAGACCCCACGAGGGAAATTATCCAGTGCACGACCTGGAGCTTGCAGCGGTCGTCTTTGCATTGAAGGCATGTAGGCACTATATCTATGGAGAGCGGTTCGTGTTGTATACAGATCACCAGAGTTTACGATACATATTCACTCAAAGGGATCTGAATATGCGCCAGCGGAGATGACTGGAGTTGTTGAAGGACTACGACTTCGCTATTGAGTATCACCCTAGCAAAGCGAACGTCGTAGCAGACGCATTAAGCAGGAGTGGACTCGACAGTTAGACTGTTCTGCAGCAGATGACACATGAGCATGGCTTATTACAAGCATCATCAGTTATGTGCATGGTTGAGTTGTCGACTACGGAGGAACAACACATTTATTGTCAGATGAGGATACCGACCGTATCGATTGAACGGGTTGTCGAGTGTCAGGGGGTTGATGGGCACTATGAGCGGGTCAGTGGTATGTCACTGAATCCGGAATGCACTGATTGGGCAGAAACCACATATATGTGTTTGAGATACCGATGGAGATTGTGGATACCTGCTGATCAAGAGATACGGGACGGGATTCTGGAAGATGCACACCGGTCTCGTTACACATTTTATCCTGGTCGAACCAAGATGTACCATGATTTAAGGCCACTATTCTGGTGGCCATGGATGAAGGCTGACGTTGGTGCGTACGTTAGGAGTTGTCACACTTGCCAGCAGGTGAAGGCTGAGCACAGGCGACCCGGTGGATTATTACTGTCATTGCTCATTCCACGGTGGAAATGGGAACATATCACTATGGATTTCGTTAGTGGGCTATCGCAGACATCGAGGCGTCACGTTGCAGTTTGGGTAGTGGTTGATAGACTGATGAAGTCGGCTCACTTTATTCCAATCTCGATGAAATACACATTTCCCCAGCTGAGCATATTGTTTGAGTGGGAGATTATTAGGCTTCATGGGGTGCCAGCTTTCATTGTGTCAGACAGAGATCCCAGATTGACCTCGAAACTATAGGAGGCAATGCATGAACAGTTTGGCACCAGGTTGCAGTTTAGTACGGCTTACAATCCTCAGACCGACGGACGGTCAGAGCGATTGATCCATATTTTGGAGGATATGCTCAGGGCTTGTATATTACAATTTGGGGGTTCGTGAGAGATTTATTTGTCTCTGCGTGAGTTTGCATACAATAACAGCTATCAGGCGAGCATTGACATGCCACCATTTGAGGCATTGTATGGGAGGCCCTGTAGATCACCTCCGTGTTGGGCAGAGCCGGAAGATACAGTGACAATAGGGGCTGAGATAGTTGTTGATCACACAGAGAAAATCCGACAAATTCGTCAGAAGCTGCCAGCTGCACAATATAGACAGAAGAAATATACGGATAGGTATCGCGAGGGTCTGAGCTATGACAAGGGCGATATGGTGTATCTGAAGGTTTCTCCTTGGTAAGGTCAACAGAGATTTGGCATTAAGGGGAAACTGTGGCGGCCCCAAATCCCGAGGTCGCCACGTGGGGAGACGCGGCCCCACGGTCTTGTCAGATCATTGACCCACTGGGTCCCCCGCGCCATTAACATCCTTTGCTACATCATAACTACTCGATATGTGTGCTAACTTATTTCGTTAATCATTTTAGTTAGACAGTTGAATCAATTTTAGCATTAAAAACAGCGGAAGTCTTAAATTTAAAACAAGTAAGACAATTAAATTCATCATCATATAAAACATCATTTATAAGAGCAACTCCTATTGTGGAAAACCCGGGGAAAGTACTCTGTATATAGGCGACAATACTAAGTAGTAATATATACAAGTACAGTGTATATCCAGTCTCCCATTTCCCAAATGTAAAGCAAAATATCAAAATCACACGTACTAGTAGGTCCTCGACCACGGGCACTCAAATAAAGTCGCCCAAAATCCCCTTGCCCCTACTAGCACTGGGATCTGCACTCGACCATCACAAAAAGCCAGATGGAGAGTACAGTTAGTAAGATTCCAACGAAGTACACCGAGCATTTATAAGAAAATAAACAGATACCAATAAACATGTCAAATAATCATGCGGAAACTAAACAGACAACTGTGCTAAGATCATCACATGAATAAATAACACGAGAGAAACAAAGTGTGTACTCGTCCCGGTCAGACTAAACTGTACTTCGGACCCCCAGGATCCTTTCGGTGGGTGCCCCTACTTCCTTTCACCTGGTTCCTCGTGGTGCTTGCCCGACACGTGCACCCTTAATGCAACTCGGGTTGCAATTCACCGAGTGCCTGATCACACGTGCTACAGCCTTGTGTGCCATAAGTACACTACGAATATCAGGTGGGAGTAACTCGACCACCAACCCAAATGTATCACGGAATAGAGTACAATAACAAGGAATATGAAATCAACGATGGAAAAGTAAACCTTCAGTGACTTTCAGATGAAATCTTACGTACCTCAAAAATGCGCTCCGAAATTCCACTCACGTCTCGAGATAAGCGCCCGACTCGCGATTGTGGTCTCCTAAATTCTTGGTGTCCAATTAAACCATTTTTAATATTTTTCCTGATTTTCTGGATTTTTCCCATAATTTTCCACCTATTTTTCTTATTTTTCTGTAATTTATTTAATTTAAAACTGTTTTTAAATTAAAACTTAATATTATATTATTTAAATAAATGGGTGGGTCCCTGTACCGGGTTTGACCTGGTCTACCCGGGTCGGCCTGACCCTGTTCGGGCCCACCGAGGTCGGGTCCGGTCCGATCCGACCCAACCGGGTCGGGCCCGGACCGACCTAATCGGTCCAGGGGTTGCACGCACCCACACGCGTGCGTGCACCACTCCCCCACCCCATCTCCTTCTTCACAGAGACTTAACTTACGTCTCTGTTGTGTATTTTTTTTTTCTTTTTCCTCTGTGGTTTGGGTTGGGGGTGCTCTCCACCCCAACCCCGGTGGACTCGATGGCAAGGGGAGACACCCCTGCCATATCCACCTGGCCGGTTCGGCCTCCATGGCCGAACCCCACTCTCGGCTTCCATGGCCGACGCACCAAACAACAACAAAAGTAAACGACTCACCTCCTTCCCGGCTTCTCAACCCTCTCTTCTCTCCTTCCCGACTCCTCCTCCTCCTCTCTGCTTCTTTTTCTTCCTCTTGGCTTGTGTGTGTGAGTGTCGGGTGTGTGTGTTGTGTATGTGGGAGAGAGTGACGTAAGGGAGAGGAGAAAATGATGATGGTGTGTGGTGGAGTGTAAATGAGTGTAAGCTAGTTGACTTTGTGTCATCGACTCCAAAGTGTGACACAGCTGGGACACTCGCCTGTGTTTTTGGGCGTTTCGACGCCCGATTTCGCTTCCAAATTGCGATGTACGCGTACCGCCGCGTCACTAGCCACCCAATATCTATTCCATAGTAGTTACTTGACCAATCTTTTATTTAATTTGTGTGTTTTAGTTTCCCCGACCTAGTGTACCCACAATTCGCTCCTCAGTACCCGTCTTGACACGTTTCTCGGGGCAAACACCCGTTACATTATCTCACTCGATTCAATGATATAAATACACACATGCGATGCTAGGTAAATAACTTGATATACAGCATCGCAAATAGGCAAACAATCACATAAAATCACTATTTACCTAGTCGGCGTGCTCTGACCTATCTGCAGCATCCACGTGGATCTGAGCTGTTGTCCAAGTCTAAAAATAATCAATAATAATGGTGTAATTAAAATTTGGGCCGTTGCAACTCTTCCCAACTAGAAAAGAAATTTTGTCCCGAAATTTTAAATAACTTGAAGTTTCGTACCATGAAATAGCTGAGGGTAACGCTCCCGCATAATAGACTCGAGCTCCCAAGTTAGTCCCTTTGTACCACGATGCTGCCAACGAACCAACACTTTAGGGATCTCCCTGTTCCTAAGAGTCTGAATTGCGCAATCCACAATTGATATCGGTCGTTCCTCATATATTACATCAGGCTGAACCTCGATCTGTCTCAGGTCAACCATCGGTCTCGGTCCTGACCTATCCCGTCTTAACATCGAGATATGAAACTTAGGATGAACCCCAGCTAACTCTGCTGGCAAGTCCAATCTGTAAGCCATACTGTCAACTCGTGCCGCAACTTTGAGCGGTCCTATGTATCTCACCGCCAATTTCCCTTTAATCCCAAATCTCTGCTGGCCCTTCCATGGGGAAACCTTCAGATAAACCATGTCGCCCTTTTCATAGCTCAGACCCTCGTGATACTTATCCGCATATTTCTTCTGTCTGTCCTATGCTGCCCGAAGTCTCCGTCGAATCTGCCTAATCTTCTCTGTGTGATCAACAACTATCTCTGGCCCAATCACCGCTGTATCCTCAGGCGCTGCCAAACACGCAGGTGATCTATAGGGCATGCCATACAGCGCCTCAAACGGAGGCATCCCGATACTCGCCTGATAGCTGTTATTGTAAGCAAACTCACACATCGGTAAATGATCCTCTCACGAACCTCCAAACTGCAAAATACAAGCCCTGAGCATATCCTCCGAAATCTGTATCAGTCTCTCAGACTGTCCGTCTGTCTGAGGATGGTAAGTTGTACTAAATTGCAACCTGGTGTCAAACTGTTCCTGCATCGCCTCCCAGAATTTCGAAGTCAACTTAGGATCTCGGTCAGATACAATAGAGATTGGCACCCCATGCAATCTAACGATCTCCCTCTCGAAGATAATGCTCAGCTGTGGGAACGAATATCTCATAGAAATTGGAATGAAATACGCAGATTTCGTTCGTCTGTCGATCACAACCCAAACCACATCGTGTCTCCTCGTAGTCTGCGGTAACCTCTGACAAAATCCATAGTGACGTGCTCACATTTCCACTGTGGAATTGGTAGTAGTTGTAGTAAACTAGGGCTGGCAAAATGTGTCCGGTCCCGTTTGTCCCGTTTTATCCGATCCCGTTTTAAACGGAACCGGGCAATTTTTTTTTGACAAACATACGGGTCTGGACAATGTTTTATGTCCGTTTAAAAATACGGGACCGGGTCTGGGCAAAAATTTTAAAAATACGGGTACCCGTTTAGTGATTAATTTGAAGGGAATATAAGTAATTTCACACTCCATAACCTAATTCTCACCCTCTCACCGTCTCACACTCACGATTCACAAACTGCATCTCCCTCAACTCGGCCTCTCTGCCTCCCTCAACAATCAACACCACCTCGATCCCTCAACACCGCCGCCTCTCTGCACATCGCCTCTCTGCCTCCCTCAACACCGCCTCTCTGCCTCTCTCGCTCCTCAACACCGCCTCTCAACACCGCATCTCTCGCCTCTCTCCTCCTCAACACCGCCTCCCTCACACCGCCTCTCGCTTCTCTGCCTCCTCAACACCGCCTCTCTTCCTCCTCAACACCTTTGCAGCCCTCAACACCGCCGCCTCTCGCACCCCACCTCTCTCGCTCCTCTCACACCGCCTATCTCCTCTCTCTCTCTTTTCGCTCGTCTCGCGCTCGCTGCTATTGCCATCGCGGCACCACGTGTGCGGCCTCAGCCTCTCATCGATCGTGCGCCTCTCCTTCCAAAAACCGCCGATCCGGCTCTCGCCGTCTCGCGCACGGCCATCGGGCGTCGGTGAGACTCGCCGGCGATTCTTGCCGTCACCTCTCGCCGCCGCTCACTCTGCGCAGCTTCCTCCCTCGCCACAAAAACGGGAACGGGAGCCGTATGTTTTACAAACATACGGGACTGGACAAAAAAAAATTGTCTGTTTCAAAAACGGGACCGGCTACGGGCACCAAATTTAATCATTATAGAAATGGGTGTCCGGTCCCGTTTATGTCCGGTCCCGGATTTTTGCCAGCCCTAAGTAAACCGCATGGTCTCTTGTGCTCAGCCTTAACTTGCTGGCAGATATGACAACTCCTGACGTACTCGCCAACGTCAGCCTTCGTCCCTGGCCACCAGAACAATCGCCTTAAATCATGCTACATCTTGGTCCGACCAGGATGTACTGTGTAGCGAGACCTGTGTGCATCCTCCAAAATTTTGTCCCGTATCTCCAGAACTTTAGGTATCCACAACCTCCCCCGGTGTCTCAAACACTGATCTGTCGACTCTGCCCAATCCGTACACTCCGGATCCCAAGCCATACCACTGAACCTCTCATAGAGTCTATCAGTCATCTGACACTCGACAACTCGCTCAATAGATACAGTCGGAACTCTCAGTGTCGTCAAAACCGCTCTGAGATGACTCGCATGATCCTCACGAGTCTTGCTATAAATCAAGATGTCATCGATAAAGACGATGACATATTTGTCCAAGTATGGTCTCAAGACCCTGTGCATCAAGTCCATGAAGATCGTCGGGGCTTTAGTCAGCCCAAAAGGTATGACTGTAAACTCAAACAACCCATATCTTGTACTGAAAGCGGTCTTCTTAACGTCCTTTTCTCGAATCCTCAACTGATGATAGCTTGAACGCAGGTCATCTTCGAGAAGAACTTGGCGCAAGTCAAACAATCAAAAAGGTCGTCGATCCTAGGGAGTGGGTAACGGTTCTTAACTTTCACCTTATTCAACTTCCTGTAGTCTATGCACATCCTCATTGAACCATCCTTCTTCTTCACAAATAATACCGGAGCTCCCCAAGGTGACATGGTAGGGTGAATGAAACTCTTCTCTAGTAAGTCATCCAACTGCCTCCTGACCTCCTCGTGCTCTGACGGTGACATCTGGTAAGGTCTGCTAGCGATCGGCTGAGTCTCTGGTATCACCTCAATGATGAACTCAATCGCTCGTGGCAGTGGCAATCCTGGTAAATCATCTAGAAATACGTCGACGAAGTCTCAGACTATAGGAACATCCTCAATCCTGACTTCAGTCCTAACCTCTGGCTCAACTATCCCTGCGAATGCCTCCATCTCTTGAGTCGTGGCTAGTCGGCCTCTAGTAATGGGTAGTACGGTAGCGACTCCAGTAAATATGGACTCTGGAATCCCCGGAACTCGAAACGTGACGGTCTTTTGGAAGCAATCCAGTTGTGCATGATATGCCGCTAACCAGTCCATCCCTAAAAGTGCATCAAACTCGAGGTACTCTAGGACTCGTAAGTCTATCGGCAACTGATGCCCCTCTACCTCTATCGTGCAGTCTCGACATATCCGGTTAGGGTATATCTTATCCCAGCGGCCGTACTGAGAACAAGGTGTGTGTCTAGCGTCTATGATGCTAACCCTAACTCTTCTAGCATGCGTCCAACAATAAATGATAATGTACTACCAGAATATATCATAACATGCATCGGTCTACCCATAATAGATAACGTACCCTCAACGAGCTGTGTGGTCGCATCTCTATCTGGCTGCGCGACCGCTTGTGTTCCCTCCCTAGCCTGACCCTGCTATGCTCCTGGTAATGTCGGCGGTGTCCGGCAGTCAGCTTTCAGGTGCCCTTTCTAACCACAACGATGACATCGACGTTTCTCCTGCATGTTACCGAATCTCTGACCCTGACCCCGGTCCCTCTGACCCCTGTCACGGCCTCCCTGATCCCTATCCCGACGCATCTTCTTTGTGGGCCGATGTCGCCGCGCTCTGTAGGTGCAGGTGCTAAGGCGTGCGTCTGTTGCCTGTCCTCGTACTGGAACTGGCTATCTTTGTGCTCAACCCTACGATCCCTATCTCGTCGATCATTTCGGCGACTCCGGTCAGGTTGATCTCTCTGTCTCTTCGGTCTCCGATCCGACCAAGAACCCTGACCCGCCAGTACCGCAGTACTTGTCGTACGCCTGCCCTCTCTCTCTAAGAGTAGTGTCTCATAAGACAGTGATCGATCGTACATCTCCTGAAGAGTAGTAGCACCTGTCGAGACTATCGCGTCCGCAATCCGCTCATCAACACCACGTACAAAATAGTAAATCTTAAGCGTCTCTGTGCTCGCAAAATCCATCGAGAACAGTAATAGGTATCGGTACCGCTTCATGTCCTGCATCAATGAGCGGTTACCCTGTCGTAGGGCCAAAAATCCTCTTTCAACCTTAGCCTAACCTGCATAGGAATGAACTCGTCGTAGAACAACTCTCGAAACTCCGCCCATGTCGCTGGCTCCGGGTGGATATCCAGATAAGTCATCCACCGAACCGCTGCATGACCTCTCAATCACCCTCCGGATAAACGTGCATGTATGTTGTCATCATTCCGCATCAGCTTATGGAAACGCTGATGCGAAACTATCCACTTTCCTGCTGCCTCAGGGTCTCCACCTCCATAGAAGTATCCCGGCTGAAACTTCAAAAACTCTCTAACAAGCTTCGCCTCCGGGGTCAAGACGAATTCGGAAGTAGCAGGAACTGTAGTAGCTGTCGGCTGCTCGGTAGTCATATGTAGGGGCGTAAGAGTCGAAGTCTCTAACGGTATCACAATAGCTGGCGAGACTCCCTCAGCCCGTGTCTCTGAAAGTGGTGTATCAGTAGGCATATGTGGTGTTATCAGAGCGACGGGTGTATGTATCGTAGGTGCGACCAGAACTGTGGGAGCTAGTGTTGCTGCCGTGGCGGCTGTCGCGGCCTGAACCCTAAGTAACTGGAGGATCTCTGTCAACTGGGCATCGTAGGCTGCAAGTCGATCCTCTATGCTCTGAGTCGATACGGTAGTAGTAGTGGTGTCCCTAGTAGGATCACTGGTCTGTTCTATCTCAGGCTGTGTCGAGGGTTGTCCGTCCATCGTGACCTGTGTCGAAAACCGTGTGTAGGATCAACCTCGGTATATATATGTGTTACTATATAATTTACAATAAAACATAACACGTGAATAAACCCAAAGTCTACCCGCCTCACCATCACGTCCCAACTATAGTTCTAAGGCAAGTACATCGGGTTTCCACATTGTTGAGTCGTTAATTATGTAATATTATATATAGGTTATTTATATATTTTTATTGTCAAGTCTCCAAAATACTAGCCTAATTGCGTTTATTTATTATTTTCAAGATTTTTGGAGTGCGCGGTTGAGTTCGTGGCGAAAAACCGCGCGAAATGGACTACTCATATACAGTGACCAGACACCGAAAGATATGTCTCGCGATACGCGCGTTTTAGGCGATTTTCCAATGTTGCAGTCCACGTGTCACTCCGTCATTTGCTAGTTTCCTGTTGCAGTCCACGTGTCACGCCCAGATTCGTCCACGCGTTCCAACAAAGCTGTCGCACCTGCCACTCCACGCCACGTGGCAGTCGTCCATTCGTCCGTCAAATTCGCGTCGGCGACGACGACGCATGCCTCTGAAAATCTGCAAAAGGCATATGTCCCACCCAATCAAATGCTGACACGTGGCATACTTCTTTCTCACCAACGGGTTCTCCACCAATCACAACGCGCCACGTCACATGCCAGCAAGCTCAACTAATCACACGATGACACGTGGCAGAGAATGGAAACAAATTCATCACAACCGTTTGATCGTCCTCGGCGCACGTGTCACAAATTAAACCCAATTTTGGGCTGTTTTAATTGGGGGATCAAAAACAGTTTTGGGGGCGACTTCTATTCTCGTCTCGGCCTGCTAGCCGAACTCTCTTCTCCCCCATTCTATTTTTTTATTTTTTATTTTTGTTCTTTGTGTTCTTGGATGGGAGGCTAAATCTCCTAGCCTAGGCAAGACTGCGAGGGAGGTTCGACTGCGCATATCAATGGATTTGTGAGATTTATATATTTTAATTTCAGTGTTTTCATTATATTTTATTGTCTTTGGTATTGTTTCAATAATCGAAGTTAAACACTTGTTTAAACCTTGATTTATTTGTCAGTGAGTCGTAAGCATCCGTACTTGTGCAATAAGACTACACTAGTGGCAATTGACCCTACCAATTGATTAGTCTCTTTTGGGACCGATTGAATACCTTAGAAATCTATGCTAAATTGGACACACGAGTGATTCGGTTGTCTAGGTGTAGTGCCTTCACGAAGTTTATTGCGGTCAACGTGTTAAACCCAATGCGCTTGAGTATAGGGTTATACGTTTGACTAGAGAAAAAGTCACCGTCGTACCTTGGCTATCGAGATTAGGAAGTGCGAGGAACCGCGTACGTTACCGGTTCTATAGCTACACTAGGATATTTTGATTTGCATATTTTACATAAATCGACGACCAAATCCAATCTTTTATCGAACTGAACTTGTACTCTTGACCTAGGTATTTTTATTAATTGTTTTCAAATTTATTTCCATTGTTTTAGTTATTTTGTTTATATTTAAATTAGCTTTATTATTCACTCTCTCAAAATCCTCGATTTCCCTTTTTGTTCTTTTTAAAACCTTAGAAATAATATCAATCCATGTGGGATCGACCATTTGCCACTATTCTACAAAAATAGTTGGTTTAGGTATTTTTAATTTTATTGACGCGTTCGGCGCGCGTCAATTTTTGGCGCCGTTGACGGGGATTGATTTTTTTCTTTCTTTGGTTTTTATTTTTTATTTTTTTTATTTTTCTTTGGTTTTTTTTTTATTCTGTATCTAGTTCCTTGTTTCTAACATTTTTGCAGGTAATTCCATAATGGCCTCCTACGCCCATAATTATGGTCGATTCGAAGACTCATACTATCATGCTGTGAATGGGGTAGGTATGTCACATAGTGGACATCAATTTTCTAACTCGCAATCTTTTGTGCAACAGGTCAGGGTTTGTGGAAATTGTGGGGAGTACTTTCATCCCACGTATGCTTGTCCTTATTCGAAGTATTAGAATCATCATGGTTCCACTTATGCATCACCACAACCCAACTTCTATATGTCTAAGCGAAGTCCACAGATTCCTCAACATGAAAAGAGGTCTATGCGAAACATGATGAATGACTTGATCTTCAGAGAACTAACTTTTCAACAAAGTCATCAACATGAACAGAGAACCATTGCAGACATTGAAAGAGATACGATCTCCGATTGGCTTTCTCAAAGCACCACTCAGCAGCCCTTGCAGGAGGATATGCAGCATATGATATCAAAGTTGCAAAATCCATAAACTCAAGTTACCGCTATACTTGAGTATTTGATGGATGAGGAAGAGTTGCCTCCGCAACCAGTTTTTGACTCAGATGAGACTGTGAATGCTGATACATCTAAAAGTGTTGAGTTTGATGAGTTCTCAATTGTGGACGAGCATTTGAGCGAACCAGAGGAAACACTAGACGTTTCTTCACATGAGCCAGACATTACTATTGCACAATATGACGATGATGAAGCTGAGAAAGAAATTGAAGTCATTTCAGAAAGTTCAGAGGAGCCCCAGAAAGAGAACGAGGAAGACCAACCTCTGGTGTTGGTGAAACCACCCACCCTCCCATGCATATTTGTTAGACCTTGCAAGGGGGTGGAAGTAAAGGAGCGTTCGCGGATTTTCTACACTGCCGACACCTTTGTGTTGGATGACCATGACTCGACATATTCTTTTGTGTTAGAGGTCCCGAATGAGCTCCGAACTCTGAAAGAGGGCATGCATGTTGCATTGCCCAAAGCTATAGATGCACCATTCGTTGTTGACATCTCCAAATGAGAGGGCATCACGTGATGAATCACAATAAGTCTAGCCAAAGACTTAAAAGAAAGGCGCTCGTTAGGAGGCAGCCCAGCTTTGTTTTTATTTTTATTTCATTTATTTCAGTTTTAATTTAGTTTTAGTTTTATGTTTAATAAAGCCCTAACTTGGTCTCTTGGATTTTTACAGGTGTAATGAATGTTTGATGAGCACTGATGGCACTAGACCACCCCCGAGTCTTGCTAGGTGTAATGAATGTTTGATGAGCACTGATGGCACTAGACCACCCCATGAGTTTTGCTAGGTTTGACTATGAATTACATTGTTTTTTGAGTTATTTGAGCATATTCTTTTTTTTTGGGAATTAACATATTATTAGAGTTTTATGTGTTTTGAGACTTAGTTTAGACATATCCAACTTAAGTCGCCACATTAGTGGCGGGTCTTTAAGTAGATCCAAAACCCTGAACCTCATTTCATCATCTTGTTGACTTCACCCGTAGTTGAAAGACTCGGGCTCGCAAGATTTGATAGGAATCATTTGAATTAACTCCCATGCTTATTAGTTCTTGCTCTTATTATGATAATTTTATTTCATAGTTTCCTTAGTCACCTAGACATGCGAGATTTGAGCGTTCACTAGTTTTTGGAGACTTTTGTTATGCGTGCACTTATATCATCTTCTTATTTTATTCATATTCTTTTTCACCACTATTCTTTGTCTTTTTGTTGCATGGATTCTTTGACTTGTTTTGAACCTTGAGGACAAGGTTCGGAATAAGTTTGGGGGTAGTTTAGGATTTGTGGATTGAGTAGGATGGATTGCTTTGCGAAAGACCGCAGGTGAGATCATTTAATTTTTTTTCAATTATATGCGGCTATATGTGATTGTTGGACGGTATTGGTAGTGTTTGATATCTCTTATTCTCTCATTTCTTACATTTCTTTTCCCTCCATACTCATCCATCTCACTTCATTAAGAGTTGATACACTTTCATGCATGTGTTTATCATAGTTTTCATTATTATATTGTTTAGAGTCACCCGAAACTTTGTTTCATGCCTTTGGTTGTGGATGAGTACATTATGGTTGCCTTTTTGACTTA
Organism: Stephania cephalantha; assembly: GCA_039657325.1. Taxonomy (NCBI): domain Eukaryota; kingdom Viridiplantae; phylum Streptophyta; class Magnoliopsida; order Ranunculales; family Menispermaceae; genus Stephania; species Stephania cephalantha. The sequence goes on along the minus strand of CM077573.1, from coordinate 4,929,314 downwards.
AAACTTATGAAAAATTAGGAGAAATACTCACTCGAGTCCATAGCTCAACATTTTTATGATTTCATGATTAGGGACTTAGTATGATGGTTAAGCCAAAGCTAGATACGAAAATGGGTAGACGGTTGAAATTGTGCAAGTGATGAGACTTTAACCCACATTAAGGAATTTTCTTAACTATAGTGAAAGTGAGAAGGGCTAACAGGAGTTTTCAAAATATAGAGAGTCCCACAAGTTTCCACAGGAAATAGAGCAGGGAAACTTGTGGTGGGAAAAAGCGAGAAAATCGGTCCATAGGAAATGGAGCAGGGACCGTATCATTTGAAAAAAATTTGGAGAAGTAAAAAAATAGAGAGTATGCATATAAAATGAATAAAGGCGGAAGTGTATAAAAACTCCTCAAATAAAAAGATTTAGCTCGAGTGCTTATAGCTAGATTAAGTAAAATTGTAAACTTGCATGCTTGAATGTGTAGACCAAGAAAACCCGCGAGTAGTTGATGGCTTTTGTCTTGACCGAGTCTTTGTCTTTAAAGTGTGATCTTAATTGTGTTTGGGTTGCGGTTCTTGACATATCTTAACTCCGAAATTTCTTAAGTGACTTGTTAACTTGGCAACTATGTAAACCAAAGGAACTCCATGAATTCTGAATCGGGTATAAGATTAGTTGAGTCTGTACATATCTATATTATGAGTCTAGTTTATCTGCGTGTTTGTCATTTACACCTTTGCTCGGGACGTGCAAAGTCCTAAGTTTGGGGGTATTTGTTGAGTCGTTAATTATGTAATATTATATATAGGTTATTTATATATTTTTATTGTCAAGTCTCCAAAATACTAGCCTAATTGCGTTTATTTATTATTTTCAAGATTTTTGGAGTGCGCGGTTGAGTTCGTGGCAAAAAACTGCACAAAATGGACTACTCATATACAGTGACCAGACACCGAAAGATATGCCTCGAGATACGCATGTGTTTAGGCGATTTTCCACTGTTGCAGTCCACGTGTCACTCCGTCATTCGCTGGTTTCCTGTTGCAGTCCACGTGTCACGCCCAGATTCGTCCACGCGTTCCAACAAAGCTGTCGCACCTGCCACTCCACGCCACGTGGCAGTCGTCCATTCGTCCGCTCGCGTCAGCAGCTGACGCATGCCTCTGAAAATCTGCAAAAGGCATCTGTCCCACCCAATCAAATGCTGACACGTGGCAGACTTCTTTCTCACCAGCGGGTTCTCCACCAATCACAACGCGCCACGTCACATGCCAACAAGCTCAACTAATCACACGATGACACGTGGCAGAGAATGGAAACAAATTCATCACAACCGTTTGATCGTCCTCGGCGCACGTGTCACAAATTAAACCCAATTTTGGGCTGTTTTAATTGGGGGATCAAAAACAGTTTTGGGGGCGACTTCTATTCTCGTCTCGGCCTGCTAGCCGAACTCTCTTCTCCCCCATTCTATTTTTCTATTTTTTATTTTTGTTCTTTGTGTTCTTGGATGGGAGGCTAAATCTCCTAGCCTAGGCAAGACTGCGAGGGAGGTTCGACTGCGCATATCAATGGATTTGTGAGATTTATATATTTTAATTTCAGTGTTTTCATTATATTTTATTGTCTTTGGTATTGTTTCAATAATCGAAGTTAAACACTTGTTTAAACCTTGATTTATTTGTCAGTGAGTCGTAAACATCCGTACTTGTGCAATAAGACCACACTAGTGGCAATTGACCCCTACCAATTGATTAGTCTCTTTTGGGACTGATTGAATACCTTAGAAATCTAGGCTAAATCGGACACACGAGTGATTCGGTTGTCTAGGTGTAGTGCCTTCACGAAGTTCATTGCGGTCAACGTGTTAAACTCAATGCGCTTGAGTATAGGGTTACACGTTTGATTAGAGAAATAGTCACCGTCGTACCTTGGCTATCGAGATTAGGAAGTGCGAGGAACCGCGTCGTTACCGGTTCTATAGCTACACTAGGATATTTTGATTTGCATATTTTACATAAATCGACGACCAAATCCAATCTTTTATCGAACTGAACTTGTATTCTTGACCTAGGTATTTTTATTAATTGTTTTCAAATTTATTTTCATTGCTTTATTTATTTTGTTTATATTTAAATTAGCTTTATTATTCACTCTCTCAAAACCCCCGATTTCCCTTTTTGTTCTTTTTAAAACCTTAGAAAGAATATCAATCCCTATGGGATCGACCCTTTGCCACTATTCTACAAAAATAGTTGGTTTAAGTATTTTTAATTTTATTGACGCGTTCGGCGCGCGTCACACATCTATTTTTTTTAAGTCTTATGCTCTTTCAGTTAATTTCCCGAGGTTACTAGAACTCTCGCTCTGATACCACCTGTGGCGGCCCCCAAATCCCGAGGTCGCCACGTGGGGAGGCGCGGCCCCGCAGTCCTGTCAGATCATTGACCCACTGGGTCCCTCGCGCCACTAACGTCCTTTGCTACATCATGACTACTCGATATGTGTGTTAACTTATTTCGTTAATCAGTTTAGTTAGACAGTTGAATCAATTTTAGCATTAAAAACATCGGAAGTCTTAAATTTAAAGCAAGTAAGACAATTAAATTCATCATCATATGAAACATCATTTATAAGAGCAACTCCTATTGTGGAAAACCCGGGGAAAGTACTATGTATATAGGCGACAATACTAAGCAGTAATATATACAAGTACAGTGTCTATCCAGTCTCCCATTTCCCAAATGTAAAGCAAAATATCAAAATCGCACGTACTAGTAGGTCCTCGACCACGGGCAGTCAGATAAAGTCGCCCAAAATCCCCTTACCCCTATTGGCACTGGGATCTGCACTCGACCATCACAAAAAGCCATATGGAGAGTACAGTTAGTAAGATTCAAACGAAGTACACCGAGCATTTATAAGAAAATAAACAGATACCAATAAACATGTCAAATAATCATGCGGAAACTAAACGGACAACTGTGCTAAGATCATCACATGAATAAATAACACGAGAGAAACAAAGTGTGTACTCGTCCCGGTCAGACTAAACTGTACTTCGACCCCCCCCAGGATCCTTTCGGTGGGTGCCCCCACTTCCTTTCACCTGGTTCCTCGCGGTACTTGCCCTACACGTGCACCCTTAATGCAACTCGGGTTGCAATTCACCGAGTGTCTGATCACGCATGATACAGCCTAGTGTGCCATAAGTACACTACGAATATCAGGTGGGAGTAACTCTACCACCAACCCAAATGTATCACAGAATAGAGTACAATAACAAGGAATTGGAAATCAACGAAACCCTCAGTGACTTTCAGATGAAATCTTACGTACCTCATAAATGCGCTCCGAAATTCCACTCACGTCTCGAGATACGCGCCCGACTCGCGATTGTGGTCTCATAAATTCTTGGTGTCCAATTAAACCATTTTTAATATTTTTCCTGATTTTCTGGATTTTCTCCATAATTTTCCACCTATTTTTCTTATTTTTCTGTAATTTATTTAATTTAAAACTATTTTTAAATTAAAGTTTAATATTATATTATTTAAATAAATGGGTGGGTCCCTGTACCGGGTTTGACCTGGTCTACCCGGGTCGGCCTGACCCTGTTCGGGCCCACCGGAGTCGAGTCCGGTCAGGTCCGACCCAACCGGGTCGGGCCGAGACCGGCCTAATCGGTCCAGGGCTTGCACGCACCCACACGCGTGCGTGCACCCCTCCCCCACCCCATCTCCTTCTTCACAGAGACTTACGTCTCTGTTGTGTATTTTTTTTTCTTTTTCTTTTTCCACTGTGGTTTGGGTTGGGGTTGCTCTCCACCCCAACCCCGGTGGACTCGATGGTAGGGGGAGACACCCCTGCCATCTCCACCTTGGCCCGGTTCGGCCTCCATGGCCGACGCACCAAACAATAACAAAAGTAAACGACTCACCTCCTTCCCGGCTTCTCCACCCTCTTTTCTCTCCTTCCCGGCTCCTCCTTCTCCTCATCCTCCTCTCTGTTTCTTCTTCTTCCTCTCGGCTTGCGTGTGAGTGTCGGGTGTGTGTGTTGTGTATGTGGGAGAGAGTGACGTAAGGGATAGGAGAAAATGATGATGGTGTGTGGTGGAGTGTAAATGAGGGTAAGCTAGTTGACTTTATGTCATTGACTCCAAAGTGCGACACAACTGGGACACTCGCCTGTGTTTTCGGGCGTTTCGACGCCCGGTTTCGCTTCCGAATCGCGATGTACGCGTATCGCCGCGTCACTAGCCACCCAATATCTATTCCATAGTAGTTACTTGACCAATCTTTTATTTAATTTGTGTGTTTTAGTTTCCCCGACCTAGTGTACCCACAGTTCGCTACTCAGCACCCGTCTTGACACGTTTCTCGAGCGAACACCCGTTACACTATCTCGCTCGATTCAATGATATAAATACACACATGCGATGCTAGGTAAATAACTTGATATACAGTATCGCAAATAGGCAAACAATCACACAAAATCACTATTTACCTAGTCGGCGTGCCCTGACCTATCTGCGGCATCCGCGTGCATCTGAGATGTCGTCAAAGTCTGAAAATAATCAATAATAACGGCGTAATTAAAATTTTGGCCGTTACAGAAACTGGCACCGAGATACATTGAGTCATACCGGATTGCACAGAGAGTAGGCACTGTTGCATATCGGTTGGAGTTACATGCCGAGTTAGCTGGGGTTCATCCGACATTTCACATTTCCATGTTGAGACTCGCTATGTCAGGACCGAGACCGACGATTGAGTTGGGACAGATGGAGATACAGCTTGACGTGACCTATGAGGAGAGATTGATAGAGATCGTTGACCGTCGAGTACAAATTCTCCGGAACAGTGAACTCGCGAAGGTCCTAGTTCGTTGGCAGCATCATAGGACGGAGGGACTCACTTGGGAGCTCGAGTCGACGATGAGGACGCGATACCCTCAGCTATTCTCTGGTATGGGACTTTAGTTATTGTTAAACGTTGACGCCATTTAAGTACGACTTCCATATACAGCTGAGGGTAATTTATTGAAATACATTGCATAAGTACGACTTCCATAAGTACGACTTATATGGTACAGTTGTCTACCTCTTAATTTTCAGGGTTTTTCCACAATAGGATTCGTTTAATTGATTATTAATATTTCTTGCATTTAAGTACGACTTCCGCTGGATATGTCATTATTACGATGTACACACAAGTGAATACGAATTTCGAGACAGAAATAGGACGGGCAGGTGTCGTACAAGTGTAGTAAGGCCAACTGGCAAGGAGTACACGGAGACACGTCACCCCGGGCCAGCGAGGGCCACCACACCATTAGTCTCTTGATGTGTCCACACATTTCTCGAGGAACATCAATGGTTATTGTTTTATTATGCTAACTTAGGTTATATTTATGTAATTCAAATTATAGGCACATTGATTTAACAAATTTAGCCACAATAATTTAAATTAAATCTTACTCCATCACTCTCTACTCCGGTCTCATGCCGACACACATCTCAAGGCGTGTCTCCGCTCAGGTCCGGACATCTATACACAACAAGTATAGGTGACTTAGTAGTTTACATATGTACGATACACGAGGAAAATCATCACGAAAATGTAACATATACCTCGGCCACATGTCTCGGTTAGTGTGCGTATCACGATGTGGGTCATATGTCAAGGGTCGGTGATCATGTAGAAGGATTAAAACGCGATTAGAGATTTTGGGATGTGATAGACAATCAAGGTCTAAGTATACTTAAGAAGAAAAAGGCAAAACATAATTTTTAGTCCTTGAACTTTGAGGCTTTTATACTTTTGGTCTTTGAGCTTCTATTAGTATATATGTGGTCTCTGAACTTTCATTATTGTATATTTGGTCCCTGAACTTTGAGTTTTTAATTTTTTAAGAGGAAATTATTATTTTTTTTGCTTTTGTTGGTCAATGTGAGTCGTTCGGTTCAGTAATATAAACCACTTTACTCTTCTTAACTAGTCATACAACACTCTGTTACCCACATTGTCGAATTTAATACTTAAAATAGTGGAATGACTAAATATAAATCTTTGTGAAAGTTCAAGGATCAAATGTATAGTAATAAAAATTTAGAGACCAAAAATATAAAAAACACAAAGTTCAGGACCCAAATGATGAGTTTTGCCAAAAAAAATGAGTCTAATAGATTACATAATAACTTATTTTGCTTAGGAAATAAAGCGGTACTCCCAAGGATTTTATTGACAGTAAAAACATATTACATTTCATATAGATATTTATCATCTCACTCTTATAGAAGTTTGATTTAAACCACCACATAAAAATCAAACACAATGTAGATAGTAATATGAAATAAGGGGAATGCAATCAAATTACGGTGTTTTTCAAAAAATAAGGTGGTTTTACTTTTTTATTCACCAAATAGTGGGGCTTACTTTAAAATTCCAAAACTAATGTATAACTCCTTTTCAAAAGGAGCTATTGATGATGAGGTGTCATGCATCGTTGGTGAGGTGGAAGACACTTGTATGAATAGCTCATTTTGAAAATGAGCTATCTATACAAAATATTAAACTCTATGAATGACTCTTTTTGGAAATGAGCTATTTGTTCAACTCAAATATCGCACATCGAGGTAGAGAACTCATGAAAACGACTCGTGCATATCGAGATGGACAACCCGTGTCATTCGTCGCGTGTCTTTAGGTAGACAACCCATGTAAACGACACACACGCATATCGACGTGGACAACCCATGCAAACATCACGCATGTATGTTGAGGTGAAGAATTCATGCAAATGTCAGGCACGTCTGTCTAGGTGGGCGACCCATGCAACCTCGTGCAACTCATGCGACATGTTGCAATCCATGCAAACCTCACGCACGTATCTTGAGGTGGACAACTCATACAACCTCGCCTAGTCCATGCAAACCATGCAAAGGTCACGCACGTATTTCGAGGTGGACACCCCATTTAACCTCGTAAAAGTCAAGTAAATCATGTAAACGACTCGCACGTGTCTCGAGGTGGTAAAGTCAATCCAAACGTCACACACGTATCTCATGGTTGACAACACATGAAAACGCCACGCGCGTATGTCGAGGTGGGCGAGCCATGCATCTTCGTGCAAACCATTTAAACGTCACACACATATATCGAGGTGTGGACAACTCATGCAACCTCGTGAAATCCATCCAAACCATGCGAATGCGAAGCATATATTTCGAGGTAGACAACCAATGCAACCTGCTGCAGTCCATGCAAACCATCCAAAAATCATGCACATAACTTGATGTGGATAACTAATGCAAACGACAGACACATATCTCGAGGTGAAAAATCCATGCAAACGTTATGCACGTATCTCGAATGGAAAACCCGTGCATATACACTACAGACCATGCACCCCATGCAAACGTCACGCACGTACCGCGAAGCGGACAACCCGTGCAACCCATAATAACCGTGCAACTCATCCTTTAAACTTTTGTCTTACTTCTATCTCGTGATGATAAGGAGAGATACGAAGATTAAAATAATTATAGGCCAAAACCACGTTATTTCTTTGTATATAGTTTAAAATTAAAACAACAATGATTTGTTGATAAATAAGTTCATTCCATGAGAATGTTGTATACATCAACTCCGTTCACCAAAGATATAAAAAAATCACCACGACATCAAGAAAACTCATCATACAGGTCTATTACGACGATTACGTTGACGTTGTTGCTCCGTGATGCAAACCAGACATACTCTATGTCTAGTTAGACGTTGTGTTTGTACATGCGATTGAGGTTGTTGAGGTTGCTGATCTTGCATTGAATGTCGTTGAGTCGATTGATGTTCTTCCTCTGGTGCTTCACTCGACTCACCTTTGGTACTAATGCTCCCAAAAATAGGAGGTTCAACCATCCAAAAATATTGGCTTCCTGTATGCGGTTGGACGAAAAGAACATGAGGCGGCGGCATGCTTAACAGGTTCATGAATGAGTCATTTCCACTATATGACATATTGTAATTATAACATGGTGGAATATATGGACTCAGCTTGTATTAAGGCAATGAATGATACATTTGATGTCTAGGCATTCTATGGTCCACATATGAAGATGACGACCCGGGTGCATAAGGATCAAAATGGTAAGGAGGAAGATTCATGATCGGCAGCCTTGGTACAAACATTTGAGGTTCTGGTTGCATTAGGGATAATGTAGGAATGTACCCATAAGAATAATGGCATGGTGGGGATGAGCGTTGGCTACTCTTGCCAACAGTCTTTGCTCTACTCGCTCTCGGACGAGATGAACGTGTTGGAGGAGAACGTCTGCTACTCTCTGCAGCAATCTCAGTTTGACAAGATGGACGTGGTGGACGAGGACGTCTGGTGCTTTCCCCCATAGACTTTGTTCGCGTTCTTCTTCTTCTCACCTCTCTATTTAATTCGCCCTGATCCTCTTCTTCATCTTCCTCTTCCTCTTCATTCTCCTCATTTATGTCATGTTCGACATCAATTCCATCATTCCATAACGTAGACCTTTGCCTTTCATCTTCGTCTAAAATTTTAATCCCTTCATCAAGCGCAGCAAGACCTTGCTCGTACCCATCCTCAATAAACACTCTCCTCAGTCGATGAACCAAGTTACACTGATATAAAAACATGAGTTTATTGCATGCAATTTAAGATATTAGTTGTTCGAGAAAAATAAGAGTTTCAAGTTTACCGAATAGTCACGTAAAGCCTCATCGTGTCCAATGAATCGTCTAGTGACTAAGCGATACCACGTCATTTAGTTTTTGTGATCGTGCCCTTCTTCTTGTGCCTCTGTGACTATGTTGTGGCCACGATTTTCCCACATTTGTATAAAGGTTGCGTGAAAAGTCACCCAATTTTCTTGATTGCGTCCATGCAATTCGATGAGGTGCAGTCGAGTGTCATAATCACAGTTTGGTGGCACCACCTGTATCATTCCGAATTGTCTCAAAACCCTTTCTGGTCGATGGCACTCGACTATGTGAAAACAAATTAGTGGACACATCGAAAGCCAACTACCGTGACCGTCAGTACAGTATTCGTGAAGAGACCCAATGACTTCAGCATAAGGTTGTCTTATTATATCATCATCATTCTGCGAGTTGAGTGCATCACGGTAAGCTGATAAGAAGTGCGTCACACTTTGTGTAACCGAAAATGCATCGATTCATCTGTATATAAAACAATAAACTATAGAAAATGAAAATGGATTTAATATTATAGAAATTATGAAATAATATTTGTATTACATGTGTCCCAATGGAACCTCCGTAAGCATGTGTTCTCCATCTACTGTTCGTGGTCGAACTATAGAAACACTCAGGCGCCTTGGTGCTATGAATGGAAATTTGTCCCATGCCCACAGCTATACAAGAATTGACACGCCAACAACCTCATGTGCACCTGCGCGAGATCCGCGACACAACTCCCCGTACAGATAAGCCAAACAGGCACTCCCCCAACTATATTGTCTAGCTATTTGGAAATCCTCAAGCAATGGTAGAAACATCAAATATACAAATCGGTTTAACTTGTCGAAACAACCACCAATAAGTTGCAGTGTGTACGATCGAACATAACGTTGCACCAATTCCTCATCGTTGTCATCATCTATAGCTGGTACGTTACATTCAAGTCATTCGACTTTAAGTTTACAACCAATAATGTCATCTCCAACAAGAGTTCGACCAAGTAGCCTCTCACACACATCAGCATAGTCTGTATCGGTCGTTCCCGACACAGGTATACGTTCGATAGGTAAGCCAAGATGTACCTGCATGTCCTGAAGTGTAATTGTGCACTCGCCACATTGCATGTGAAATGTATGTGTCTCAAAGTGTCATCTCTCTACGAATGCCGTAATCATAGCCCAATCAAGGCTGAGAAATGCAACGCGGAAATCTCATAGAACCCACTAGAACGAAGATATGGGATCATCCTCGAATGGTAATGCACCGTTCGATCAACGACACCACGTCTTCGACGCATGCGCAATGTTTCGTACACCTTATACATGATAATGTATTAATCGATATATATATATATATATATACGTTTATGTAAGAACATTTGACGTATACATGTAAAAAAGTTTACCTAACCCCTTCAGGTTCGCGACGATCTGTGTGTAGATTGGAGATGCAAAAGTGAAGGATCTGATGGACCTGGATCCATTGTTGTACAAACTACAAATGACTGATATAAAAAAAATTAATCGTGTTGTCCAGAAACTCACAATAACTCTTTCATATATGTTCAAACAATAACGAATACTTAAACATTTCAATATAATCAAATTACCAACTTAAGCCATCACAAACAATATACAAAATCGACTATCGGTTTTTATTGGAAGGTTGAGCTCTGCTTGGACAATTTTTTTTGTTATGTCCCTCTGAACGACAAATACCACATCGGTTCTTCCTAGTAGGGACTCGTTTACGGTCTTTATTAGGACATGTTGTTCTTCTATGTCCTTCTTGATGACATATGCCACATTGCAAGGGCCTCGAGACATTAGGAAAATCCATCTCGTTTTGCCTTCGCGTTCCCTTTGGTCTCCCTTGGCCACGTCTGCACCTTAGGTCCGGTATGATCTTCGTCCCAAAAGTCGGCCAACATTTCTCATCTGGGATGGCTTTGAAATTATATGAGTAACATTGTGCGTACACATCTATCATATAATATAGTTCAATGAATTGCGCGTCACATGCAGCTAACACGTGTGAGCAAGGGAAACCGAACGATTGTCATTTATTGCAACTGCACACCCAGTCCTTTAGGATGACGACTTGGTGTTGTTGCCTTTATGCATGCGATCTCCATGTCTTCCAGTCAGCACTTGAAACTCACCAATATCACGATTGATCAAAGTGACTTGATGCCTCCTTGCAGATTGTTCATAATGTGTAAGTTTATCCATGACATATTTTGTGTAGGATAGGTCGTTAGAGATTGCTTCATCGATTTCATGTTTACGCCGATCGTGGTATGTCGCCAATCTATAGTAAATCATCTGAGTTATCGTTGTTATTGGCAAGAATCGAGCTCCCTTCAATACACCGTTAAAACACTCTACAAGTGACAATAAAATTCGTGTAAGTAATATTACTTCAGCGATAACTATATAGTTGAGTGCAAAACATAACTTGCATTTCATACATACCAACACCAGTAGAATTCATCCATCCGTACCGCATGCCTCTGTCATGCAATTGAGTTCATAGTTCTTTGGGGATGGCATTGACATATTGCAGACATTGAGGAGTTCGTGATGATAAGTATGCAAAATGCTCCATGAACGCATTAAATTTTTGTTATTGATGTTGAGCGGCTGCTCGAGAAATGAGTTTTTTCAAGGGGTCATTTTTGAATTGGGTGTTGAAATTACTGAGCAAGTGTCGCAGGCAATAACGGTGGTATCCTTTTGGGGGACAAAAATCGTTGCTCGGGGTGTTTATCGCCTCCATAATGCTAGGGTGACGATAAAAAATAAGGTAAACTCCATCTCTATCCGTCACGTGTATGCGCAACATCCTCGAAAATCATCCCCACGAATCAATAGATTCGATTTCTGCAACGGCAAATGCAACCCGTAGTATGTGTCAATTACCATCAACAGAGATGGCAATCATTAGCTTACCATTATATTTGCCATATAAGAAAGTCGCGTCAATCTGAAGCAAAAGCCTGCAAAACTTGAAAGCTTGTATCGATGCTTCAAATGTGAAAAACACAAGACGAAATTGGGGAGACGCAGTTCTTATCTCATCAGCAACCCATTGTCTATGTGACCACTCGATTCTTGTCCCCAGACTCTTATTCTTCACAGCCGCCAACCATATTGGTAAGAAAGCGTATGACTCATCTCAATCTCCAAATGCACATGTAATTGCCTTCCTTTTAGCATCCCACATTCGCTTGTAATTTAATTTATGTCCGTATTTTCCCTTAATTATTTGTATTAATGTCTTGATAGTTATTGTTTGATCTATCTGGACGACGCTTTGGATCTCTCGCGCAAGCATGTTGGCGTCAAGTTGGGCATGACCGCGTTTTACGTCGGGATTTATACAGTTGTGTGGCACGTCTAATTGTGTGATCTCTCATAATTGTGTTTTCTTTCGGAAACAAGCACAAAGACGCCACATACACCCGTCTTGCGCACTTCTGCACTTGATCGCCCACAGAGTTGTAGTTGATTCCATCACATGGTATTGACAATGTCTATTAACATGTCACACTTTGACGGCATGTTGTAAGTCCTTTTTGTTGTCGAGGCACAATCTTATTTCCAACTCAAAATTAGACATGTCTCACACAGTATGTGGATGAGAATGTTGGGTTGCAGTGGAGTTAGCGACCTCTCAATCAATTTCATTATACACCGGCAATGGTTGGTGAACTTCATCGTCACTTGCTTCCTCCAATAAATACTCTTCATCGATAGCAAACTGCTCATCATCTTGCACGTTTTCCGCACCTGGAGGTTCATACCTTGGGTCATCCATCACAACATTGACGTTCTCTCAATCGACACCTGCTGCAGCATCCTCGTTGGGACGTATGTCCTCGTCTGTTTCATTATTGTCGTCCTCGTTGACTTCATCGTCACTAGAGGCATTAATGTCATCATGTAATGGACTAACAAATCCATTTTGCGCAACATCACCTTGTGGTGATTGCATATACAATCTTTTCATCATCAATCTAGCGTCTGATGTGCCGACATTTTCATCACGGACTTGCGAATGAACCGTAGGATTTCGAAACGAGTCGATTGGCTCAAATGTCAAATAGATATCTACCATTACAGTTAATGGTGAATTGGCAACTGTCGCACACATCAAGTCGAAGTGTGTCACATCATGCAGCAACACAGGGACGAAATAATGCGAACCTCCGAGGAGGATTATCACGTGGCGATAAGTCATCCTAACTAGAGTATCCGTAGATGAGATATTGAATGCGTTACACACGTCATCCATCGATTGTCGGCTACTCGTCCCAAACTTAACCATCGACAATGCTGATGGGGTGCGTTGTACACAATGTCATTTAAATCATTTACAATTTCACCGTGTGCATAGAATAGAAATGGGATGTTCATATGTTCTATGACCTACATAATTTATTAGACATTGATGTAAAAGGATTACACACAGGATTACAAATATATCAAGCGAAAAAGTTGATTACTAACGGGAGTTAAAGCGCAATCGAACTTTCTGATGTAGAAGATCGTCATAACAGCGCAACTACAGAGCATACTCATTTGTTTGCATCAAGTATCAATTAATAACTCATATTTACATCCCAAACGATGAAAACTACTAAACTAGTTCATAAGGAGCACGTATTTCATCAAAACATGATCATACTAACTTGTTCCCAAAGACTAATATATATATTATATTTATCATCAATTAGTCTATGTTTTTTTCATTCTTTTTTTCAAATATCAAGCCAAGAATTTTTTCAAATTGGGGGATTTAAACCGCAATCGAACTTTCTGATGTAGAGGATCGCCTTAATAGCGCAACTACAGAGCATACTCATTCATCTGCTTCAAGTACACTCTCCGTTTGAGTTACTTAATGTTTTAAGCACGCATACCATGCAATGAACATATCAACCATTTTTTAAAAAAAAATACATATGTCACTACATAACATGAAAATTATAACGAAACCAAATAAATAATTATGGAAATATTAAATTTTTGAACTTACTATTTTCCTCATCTTTTTGTCTTCAATTTAATCATTATGCGATAAAAAAATATAGTTAGTTATTTTATTAAATGGACTACAATAACTCCAAAAAAAAATATGTTCGGCTTGTGTGTTTATTGAATGACACATAAGAACAATAAAACAGTTTAACATCAAAGTTTAACAAAATAATAAGGTTAAACAAAAAAACTGTTTAACAAATATAAATATGTTCAAACAAAGTTTAACAATAATATGAATCCTAAATTAACATTTAAAACAGTATCCAAAACTAAACCAAATTCTAAACAAAACAAAACAAAACAAGATCATAAACTATATACAATACATATGATAAAAAGTTTAACAAAATAATATTTTCACAAAAAAAAGTTTAACAAAACTTTTAAACAAATAAAAATTCCTAAACTAACTAAACTAACTACCTAAACTAAACTAACATAAACTAAACTAAACTAAACTAACAACCTAACCTAAACTAAACTAACTAAACTAACAACAAAACTAAACTAAACTAACCAAACAAAACCGACTAAAAACACACCTTAACAACAAAGTTCAAAAAAAAAAAAAAAAATTAGTTTCTCAAAAAAACAGTAAATAACAAATAAATTGAGCTAAACCTAAACTAAACATAATCAAATCCTAAACTAAACTAACCTAAACAAAAACCAAAACTAAACCTTTAAACAAATAAAAATTCCTAAACTAATTAAACTAACTACCTAAACAAACTAAACTAACAACATAAACTAAACTAACTAAACTAAATAAACTAAACTAAACTAACTAAACTAACTAAACTAACAACCTAAACTAAACTAACCTAACTACATAAACTAAACTAAACAAATAAAAATTCATAAGCTAACTAAACTGACTACCTAAACTAAACTAACCTAAACTAAACTAAACTAAACTAACTAAACTAACAACAAAACAAAACAAAACTAACCAAAAACACACCTTAACAACAAAGTTCAAAAAAATAAAATATTTTCTCAAAAAACAGTAAATAACAAATAAATTTTTAACATCAAGTTTAACAAAAACATTTAGTTAATCCTTAATTAACAGTTCAACACAAATTTCCTCATCTAATACAAAACCTAAAATTGAACTAAACTTAAACTAAACATAATCGAATCATAAACTAAACTAACCTAAACAAAAACCAAAACTAACCAAAAATCATATAATTAATAACAATGTTAAACAAAAAAACTTAACAAAAATTTAAATCATAAACCTCCACTTCACCTTCACCTTCACCTTCATCTCCTTCTCTCCCGTCACCTCCTCCTTCTCTCGTCACCGTCACATCCTCCTTCTCTCGTCAAGCCGCCCCTCCTTCTCCTTCTCCTTGAAGCTCGTCACCTCCTTCTCCTTCTCCTTCAACCCGTCACCACCTTCAACGTCGTCTCCTCTCTCGCCCTCAACTCGTCGTCTCCCACTCCCGATCTCCTTCAACCCGTCACCAACACCCTTCCTTAAATACCTAACTGACCGCCCCCTCCAAGACTCTCGTGACCTACCCTAAACCCTAGTACCTACTTAACATCTACCCCCGAGCCGAAATAGGAAATGAGGAGAATATATTCTCTGTGTTTTCTGTTTCGGGAAGAGGAAGAGGGGTACACAGATAGCGCCTTTTCATAAAGTGTTATTTGTGTACCCGAGTCCACGTGTATCGGGAAACAAGAATAGCGCTTTTTGAAAATGAGCTATTCTTGTTTGTCTTTTCCACGTGGACATCCCACGTGAACACCCAATACTATTTACACGAAAAGCGCATTCGGAGAATGCGCTATTCGTGTAAATCGGCTCCAACCATTCCACGTGGACATCCACGTGGATTGATATATTCAAATAACATGAATAGCGCCTTTTCAAAAAGCGTTATTCGTGTTATTTGTCCTACGTGGATCGGACACATGAATAACGTCTTTTGAAAATGCGCTATTCATGTGTCAACGTAGGCTGAAAATTTTTCCTTATCTGATAGCGCATTTTTAAAATGCGATATATCTTATATCAAGAATAAAAAAATACACATTTATTTTACTCATTTAAACTAATTTCTGGTGTACTTGCGTAATATTTTTCCCCCAAATTACTGATGAGTAGTAATAGGAGAAGAAAAGAAGATGAAATAAATAGTGGTTGAATAGTCGTACACATGCATGTACCACGTTCCCTATTTGTGTTATGTTTGATGGAATGTCATGTCGGTCAGATAAGCATAAAATCAAATCTCCCCATAAATGACCAGATGTGTGCTCTCCCAAGTCCGCCCTAATTAATTTGCCTTAATCCACTGCAATGAGGTTATTTCGAGATTATTAATATTAATTTAAGATAATCCTAGACAGTATAGTATCTTTTACTCCAAAACTTTAAAATTCTAAATAATTAGTAAAGACTCTTTTATCATCATTGTGAATATTTTTAATGATTTCTTAAGGTTTTTTTTCTTGAGAGAAATGAGACAAGCACTCAAAAGTTGTATTAATCTCAAAATTATGTACATTGAAGGGATTGTACGTTTCTCCATACCGATTTACTTATATTTTTTTGGTAAAAAAGTTTCTTTTAAAATGTATGTTAAATTCTTGTTAAACCTTAAACTAAAACTTAAATTGAAAAAGTTACAGTAATACAATGGTGTTTATTCTTCCTCTTCAAAATTATAGTGAGATTTTTCTCAAAAAAGATTATAGTGAAATTAAAAAAATAAATGTAGAAAAATATAGAGAGAAAGGGTCATGGCGAGTGGAGAGAAATTCCAAGTGAACCTTTTGGAATTCTTCATCTTGACTTTTTGAATTATGTTCATCAAGACATTCAAGTCTATTCAAATTTCTCTTTTCATCAAAAGTTGACCAAAGAAAAGATGTTGGCTGGGATTAAAATACGTCCACTAAGATGGACCCAATTTAATTGGTGGGATCAAAATCAAATGCATATCTTGGTGTTTATCTGTTATGTTTTTTTTTATTATTTAAATAAGAGTTCCACTCACGACCTCCCTAATTTAAACTTTACCTTTTAGCAAGTCGACCATAGTGTTGCTTTGACTTGTGTTAATTGGTTATATTAACACAATTCTCTCTTTTTTATTGTTATACAATATGACTCAACTAACTTGATTAATGACTAATTAAATGTATTATTAATCATTTTATTAATTTTTAATTACCTTTAATTCGTTAATTCTCTGTGTAGAGTTTATATTTATACACACACCACACATATGCACATATCTAACACCACATGATCTTTTGTCGCAATATTTTGGCAAGATTTATGTCACCCAACAAATTAATACTCATATATGTAGCTGATGACAAAGTACGTACTGGGTTTCATTTTGTCCTTTTTTTTTTTTTTTTTCTTCTTGCTCCCTCATTTGTCCTAATTAAACAACAAATTAAAGTTGATATGTACTTTTATTTAGACGGTAATTAACCAATAGTAATTGGCTTTAATACGAAGAAAAAAAAAAAGAGAATTAATTTTGTTGCCTATGAGTACGTAATTGTTATTTCTTGTCATGAGCAAATTAATCAATTAAACATATAGGTTCCAGTATGTTGATACAAATAAAGTCTTGTAATATTTATTTTTTTTACTGTAAAAATGTGTTTATTCATTCATCAAATATACATAGCTCATTAGTTAGTACATCTATGTTGTGAACTTGAACGAGAGAGTGTTGTCATATGTTATATGCAACTTTATTGACTTGTCAATCTAAAGGAGGGCAGGGTACGCCTTCAGACCCCTTTATAATACCCATATATTTCTATGTCTCCCCCGCCTCTCACCTCTCGCCCTGTCCCCGCCTTACGATCGACACACCTCTTTGATAGACTATAAATTATAGTATGTAAAGTTGCTAATATGATGTATTTTGAGTGTCTTGAGTGTATTGTATAATGCAATCTAAAAAAATAAGTTATATATATATATTAGTTAAGTAAGAATTTGCATTTGTCAAAAAAAAAATAACAATTTACAAAAATTATATAAAACAAAACTACGAGTCTACAATACTAAACAAGTCATGTAAATATTTGTTGGAAAGATCTTGAAGTCTACTTTCACTAGAATTTTGCAAATCTTAGATTTTGAGTTGCGGCTAAAAAGTTATTGGCCAAAAACTCAACTAAGGGCAAAACTTACACTTAATTATGAAAAATATCCCCGTGATAATTCAAAGATAAAAAAGAGCTTTTCAAACCCCATTTTTCATTGTTCGGAGCTTTAAATAAATTGTGGAAAAGCTCGGGAGAAAGGGGAAACATCAAACATTGAGAAGTGATTCAAAAGTATGATTTATAACTTTTGAATCTTTATTGATTACTAAACTTAAGAGATGGATATTTGGTGTTCTACTTCTACACCATAGTAAAATTTCAATATGATGAATTAGGGTTTCTACACTTACTAAAAAGTTTATATTGCGAAGTTGAGTTGTTAATTAATTATGTGTTTAAGAAGAATTTGCACTTATTGAAAGAAAATCTTAATTTACAAAACATGCAGAATTGGAGGATTCAACTTCCTTCACGTAAAATTTAGCGATATTTTTAATTTATATTGCAAATTATTTTGATTATTATTTTATTATATTATTTTCTTTAGTAATATAATTATTTATTTGCAAAAAAAAAAATTAAGTGAAAGTTCGCCCCTAACAAGATTTTTTGGATTCACCCCTAAATTTGTCATCGAACATTGTGAGCTGTCCATTGTGAATAAATAAATAAAGAGAAAGAGTGTAGTTGCATCCTCTTAATATTTGTGTTATATCATCATATGTAAAGATTAATTACTTTTGTTGCGACACCTACACTGCATGTATGGACCATCATAAACACTCACTAATTACAATTAATTTTGAGGTACATGGAATCCACGTTAATATTGGATAACTTCATAACACTTAATGCAATCACTCATGTAATTACAATTTTGAGGTACATGTTAATATTCGATAATAATAGCATATGATAACTTTGTGACAACGTAACCACTCATGACAACAACCCATTTTGAACAAAAAAGTGACTCATCTTCAGCAGCATCTCACATCAACCAAATCACTCGCTGATGTATCATGGACCGGATAGACCCCAATTACTGTACATTTTTCCCTAAAACGAAGGATCAAGGACATGATAAATATTTTGATGTTAATTCAATACATGGTTGGATGACAATTAATTAATTAAATATGGATGAGTAGCTAGGCATAGTTTAGTTTTAATTGATCACATTATGCAACCCTAATAATTTAGTTGTTCTTTGTCACTATTAATTAATGTATACATAGCCATATATACATCTCCCCCATTAATTATTAGAAACTTTGTTCAACAACCAACCCAGATTATTCTCTATTAAAGTAATCGGTGGTTGATGAGGCCCCAAAAGATTAATTATAATAATTTCAGCAGCTAAGTGTCGTATTCTTTGCTTAATTATTAATATATAATACGTATACATGATACATCTCCAATCATCGTTGTATCAATTCATCATTCATCCAATATTTTACTTCTACTTTTCAAAATTCGTCAACCACTACGTACACCAAACTATATGTATTGGTTTTATTTAGTATAGCTTAAAAAATCTAATTATACGGTTAAATAATTTTGGTGGATCATTGATCATTAGTGTAGCAGGTTTAATTGCTATAAACTATATATAACTAAGATGCATGAGATATATAGCAACCTCTGCATAGGGTTGTTACCCTTCTTTAGAAAGATTGTCGTCCTCCTTTACGGGGTTGTTGTCCTCCTAGTGATGAAGTTTTATGTACTTAAGTGTAATGAATTATTGTATTTGTTTTATGTGCTTACATGGAGCATTGATTACACTACAATGGGATAGATTCTCCTTTCAAGTAACAATTTGAATTACATATAAAGTCATGTGAGTGTGACAAATAATTTTGAAAACACTAACAATTTGAACTCATAAAAGTGCAAGTACTGAATCTAATATATAGACCTCAATAAACTGACTAATTAATTAATCTACCAAGATTATATATGTAGACTTAAGTTTTAAGGGCAGAGCCACGTACAAAGTTGTCATGTGCTGCATCTCTAAACCATAACATTAATTGGTATAAAATTTAAATGTGAACTAATGAACACTTTCAGAACACACATAATTACTATACTTGTACTTAATAGTCTATATGTGTATTAGGCTCCATTATTATTATGCCAAATATACAGGTAGGACACAGCATTTGTAATGTAAGACGATGCATGCATGCAGCCAAAAGAAATCAAAGCTAGAATTTGAAGTTTACGTTGTGGCCAAACAAGCCCCAAAAATCCTCCCCACCAAACACATATCCAGTTATGTTTTGAATCCCACCATGTCAGCTCACCTCCCCGTTACAATTATTTTACACTAATTAATGTTGTGTCGCCAAGAGATATTATCCCCTGCAACTGCACATCAAATTAACTCCATTAAAGATGTTTCCTTGTTTTTTATTATTCTTTTAGAAAAAAACATAAAATTAAAAAAGGAAGATAATAAATAATAGTGAAAATACCAAAAATTAATAGTTGATGATTGATTCCTCGTGATAGAATTGTCGTGATAGTAAAATTGTTGAGATGCAATTGACTGCCAAAAAGTCATGTATTTGAAACGTGGCATTGACTCTCATCGAGTTGCTTAAGGCCTTGTTTGGTTAGAGGTAGAGTTATCTCTCGGGAGATATAACTTACAGAGAGTTGAAAACTAATCTTGTTTGGTTGCCCAACTTGTCTGGAAGTTATCTCCCAACTTACACTCTAGGGCGTGAGATATCTCCCCACCACCTCCAAGGGAGTTATCTCATAAGAGTTGTGGACACAATTACTCCTCATTAATGACTCATTTATTACCCATCTCTCTCTTGTTTAAAGGCTATTTATGTCAATTCATATTTTTTCTTGTTTAAAAATTTGAAACTTTCCTACAAGTTTAAAGTTGAACAAAACATGAAAAATATTAACTCTAAGGAGATAACTTCCAACTAACACTGTAAGTTAGCAAAAACGAACAAAATGAGACATAAATTTATGCATAAAAAAGGTGAGAAGAAAGATTAATTACTTGAATAAATTATAGAATCAAATGATCATAATGAAAATATTTACAACAAATATCGAGCATC
Organism: Stephania cephalantha; assembly: GCA_039657325.1. NCBI lineage: Eukaryota > Viridiplantae > Streptophyta > Magnoliopsida > Ranunculales > Menispermaceae > Stephania > Stephania cephalantha. The sequence continues at coordinate 4,908,359 of CM077573.1, read as the reverse complement.
GAATAAATGTTTTTGATCAGATAAAAGACTTTAATTAGTTTTTGATGGATAAAATTAAACACCCAAGATCTTATAAATCTCATCTAGATTATAAACAAAGACTTGCGAGTTATTCTCATTAGAAGATCTTCAACCTTTTGCAGTCATAATTGTGTAGTCACTATGAAGGTTGAGACTTTCAACAAAAGGGTGAAGTTGGTTATAAACGTTCTATCAATCGTCAATAAACAATTTTACTTTAAAAGACAAAAATACCCATAATAATATCTTAAATAATAATAAATTTATTAATTAAAATAAACCATATCCAACAATTTTGAGTCATGCATGTAAAAATTAATTTGATTAGAACTTGATAATGCTCCAGTATGAATAAATTGTTGCAGTTTGCGTCAAATACTGTAGAAAAAAAAAACAAGAAAAAAAAAAGAAAATGAAATATATGAAAAGGTCTCATTTCTTCTCTATTGGGTTTCACTCACTTGAGCTGACCACACAAAAAACATTGGAGCGAGTGATGGAGACTACTTACCAGTGTGTACTCACTACTCACTGAGTGTACGCCACTCTGTCTCTCACCAGTACAAATGTGAAAGCCCCTCACTCAAAACCCTACAAATGTTGTTGTTGTTGTTTGTTGCCCTCCCTTGCTAACATGCGCCCCCCTCTCTTATCATCCACACTTAATCATTGGACCATTTTTAAAACCCTAATCCCTCTCTCTCACTCTCTCTCCACCTCTTCTTGATTACCTCTCTTTAATGGCGGATTTGTGCTATTAAGTCCCTCACTAGACGACAGTTTGGGTTTTTGGGTGTGTAGTGTACGTTCTGCTCTTTTTGGAGCTCCAGATCTGAGTGAATTCGACGTTCAATGCACTTGTTTTCCAAGACTTTGAAGAGATTGTTGTTGTTGTTGATCTTCTCAGCTCTTGTGATGTAAAGGGAAGTACTATTACTGTGTGTAGTGAAATGGGGTTTCAGCTTTTCTTCAGATTTTGAAGAAAAGATTGGTTTTTTGTGAAAAGTGTGTGATTTGGTGAGTTGGGGGGTTTTTGGGTTCTGTGTTTGTGATCTTGTGCAATGCAAGGGCTTGGTGTCCGTACGATGGACACTGGGTGTTGTGGAGCTCTGCTGAGAGAGTTACAGGTTTGTTTGCATCTCACTTATCAGCTCAAAAAACAGTCACTCTTGAAATCATTGTGTTTACAATTATTATGATCATGTCTGTCTTTTTTGGGTGTTTTGCCTTTTTTGTTGGGTTTTTATTGTGTATCTTCAACTGTTTCTTCATGGGTGTTGGGGTGTTTTGCTTTCTTGATCCATGGAAGAGGAAAAGATGGCTTTTTTTTTTCTTGATGGGTTCTTCAAGGATTTGGAAGAGATCAAGAGTTTCCTTTTCTTTCCCATGGATTTATGGTCACTTGATATCTTTCTGTTTTTGTTGGATCATGAAAGGTTTCTTCTTTTTTTTTTTTTTTTTTTTTTTTTTTTTTTCTCTTTTTATAGCTAAGAAGGGAAGAAGTGTCAAAGAACTGTAGAAGTATAAGACTTGCCATTTCATTTTCCCTAGTTGTTTCCCAAATTTTGATTTCTTCAATTCCCCATGACAATTTCATTTTTTTGTTGGCTGAGTCTTGTCTGTGATGATAGTAAAAGCTTTTTTTTTTCTTTTCTTTTTGTGCTTAATTGTGATGGAATTTTTGAAGTTATTCTCTTGGAATTCTTGAAGAGCAAAGTAGACAATTAGATGGATGTTTTAGAATTTGAAGAGGTTTGGAGTCTGATGAATGATTGATTGTGGTTGCAGAGTTTATGGGATGAGATTGGTGAGAGTGAAGCAGATCAAGACTGCATGTTGGTAGAGCTTGAAAGGGAGTGTTTAGGAGTTTATAGAAGGAAGGTCGAGGAGGCGAGCACTGTAAAAGCACGAATTCATCAATCTCTCGCATCGAGGGAAGCCGAGCTTGCAACACTTGTGGCTGCACTTGGGGAGCATAGTCTACATTCACCGGTAGCTAATCATATGTTCAATGATCTATTCTTGCTTTTTAGCTACAAATTCATGGAATTATTAGCGTTTCAAAAGTTCTTTTATTTTTTCCCTTTTGGTTGTTTTGACATTCAATGATTTATTTGTTTATTTAATGTCTTATATTGATGCATGTTATGTGGCATTTGTTTTTTGTTTTGTGCTCATTTGGAAATCCCGTGATACGGTGCAGAGAACTTTTCACTTGAATTATGCTAGTGGTGAAAATAGGTCTTTTGCCACATTCATTGTTTGATGCTGGAAAAGGGTTTGATGTTGAACTTCCATTGCAGTAAAATTTAAGAATAAAGGGTGTTGCAGTTTTATGGTAAATGTGGTTCAATTCAAATGCTTATTATGCTTCTGATATGTCACAAGCTGTGTCTAAGCTACAAATATTGATCCATATATGTATTAGGGGCATATTACTATGAATTGTAATAGGGCTAGTATAGTCTGATGCATATACGTAATAGGGTTAGTATAGTCTGTAAAGACCATAATGGTCTATAAGTACCTTAATAGGAATTGTAATTGGAAAGAAAGAAATACAAGTTTCTTTAATAGTCTGATACATATATGCATCAAATATTTTCTAGCCTGAATAAGTTTTTGAATTAATTACATGACACCAAAGAGAAATGGTTAGTATTTTCGAAAAAAAAGGAATGTTTGAAGTATGACATTTTCCTGTACTGTTGCACATACAACGTTCTGAAGAGAAAAAGAAATGTTGCAAGTGTGTCATTTGTATATTCTATTGCATATACTGTTTGTCAAGTGACTTTTCATTTGGGAAAAAGGCCATTCGTTCTGGTTAATGCGCTTTTTGAACATTAGGTAGTTGAGAAATTGATGCTAAAGCCCTTGCATCCTCAAGCTTTTGGTCAATTCTGGATCCTAGGGTTGTGTTGTAAGTTGCAACTTTTGATGTGCCACTCTATCGATGCCCACAAAATTTAGATGGGAAAGTTTTGGTTTGTTCTCTCTTTCCTTTGATATTGGGCAAGCAACTATGCTAGAAGTGTGTGGATGACGCAGCATGTCAGGCTCTTCAATCAAGATTTTCTGCCTGTTGTTTCCATTAATCATATGGTAGATAGGAGTAAGAATAGTGGCTATAGGTTTTGTTTGTAAGATTTCTCAAATATTAATAGATTAAGAATATTGCGATAAAGATCTCTGCATGATGTAAAAAAGGCTATGAGTGGAACATAAGATAAATCATAAGAAACAACTTTAGAAAAACATGTATTGGATGATTCGAGAAATGCCAAATTGCAAGAAAATATTTATGTTTGGAGACCCACCTGATGGTTAAGTAATATCAATAGACTTTATGATCATGTTTCGGTGGAAATAAAGTTTTATGAGAACAAATAAGGTAATAGAGGCAATTCTTGAGCATACATTGGTATATGAAAAGTAATTGAATTTCTTAATTGTTCTGCCATCCTATTAATGACTATACTCGTGAAATACTTGCTAGCAGTTTTAAGTTTATTTACAAATTAATCAAAGAAAAAGAAACTGAATTAACAGCTCAGTTTAGTAGTAAAAACGTCTAGGTGGGAAAATTAGGGAATTACGACAAAAAACAAAAGAGATTTGAAGTTGCATCCATATGGGGTAGTGTTTAGATCTTTGTAGTTCTAAATATTGCTGGATGGAATTAAAGTCAACTAAGAAGTTGTAGTCATAAGAAAGACATCAAATACAAAGTCAAACATAAAGTGCTGAAATATAATGGAATTTTTTTTCTGCATACAAAGAGTCCATGTTATTTCTTAACCTTGAATTGATAGGAAAAGCTTGAAATAGAGGATATGTTAACACAATATTCCTTGGCTATGTTTTAATTTTGGATAATATTTTTGGATTAGTTGATCTAATATGGAGGTTTCATTAGCATGCTGCTTTGGGATGTAGTGGTGGTTGTTAGTTGATAAGAGGAAAGGGCGGATGCCAGTCGCGAGCTTTTGGATGGAAACATGAAAAGATAGAAAGTAAGGAGGTGGTACCTATTAGCAATTGTAATCATAAATGAGGGTGTCGCTAAACTTAATAGTCACGACACGCAAGATATATCAAGTTTATGTTGGTTGCAGTGAAGTGCGATTTAGAATTCAGGAAATATGTACTTCTAGGATGAAAGTATGTAATTTGCTATGAAATTTCAGGTGATTTATTAGAATGTATTGGTAAAGATTGTAGAAACTAAACATAGTCATAGAACGGCCTTGCTTTACGAGTAAAAGCTTCATAGGTTTGGTGATATGTAGAGAGGCTATGCAGATGAGATGAAAAGAATTAAAGTGGGTGAATGCAAACCAGGAAAATCAGAATTGTTACTTATGATAGCTTCACCTTTCACTTCATGTGTGAGTGTGACAATTGTATTACGGTTTTGCTTTTACTTATTCAACATGCATGTAAATCAGCTGGTTTTGCCTGTGTAAGTGTTGATATAATTTAGTTCTGAAAGAGCGAAATGGAATAATCTTTTTTTCCATTTTGAATTTGTGTCTTTTATCATTTGGAGTCTTCTTTATTCATTATAATTGTACAATTACAGGTCAAATCACAGAAAAGGATGTTGTCGTTGAAAGAACAGCTTGCATCCATCACACCATTAGTAGAAGATCTGAGAAGAAAGAAAGAGGAACGTCTCAAACAGTTTAAAGACGTAAAAGCACAAATTGAAAAGATCAGTGGAGATATTTTAGGGTTAAATCATGCGAATGATGATCCCGCACTCAGTTCTATAGAAGTTGATGAGCATGATTTATCTGATTTATCTGTGAGAAAGCTTAATGAGTACAAGACACGCTTGCAAGCTCTAAAAAAGGAGAAGGTAAGTGCAAGTTTGACTGCTAGTGTTGTTGAATTTCAAATGCATCTGCTTTTTTTTTTTTTTTTTTTCTCATGATATATGTTTGTTTGCAGTCCGACCGCCTCCATAAGGTCCTAGAACACGTGAATGAAGTGCATTCTTTATGTGGAGTGCTTGGATTGGATTTTGGGAAAACTGTGAATGAAGTACATCCAAGCTTGCATGAAGCTGGTTTAGAGCAATCCGCAAATATCAGTAACAAAACATTGAAAGGGCTAGAGCAGGCGATACATAAGTTAAAACTAGAAAAGAGAATGCGCATTCAGAAGGTAAAACTCGGTATTCGTTGCTATGCCTCTTCTTTTTCCTTTTATAGTTTACCTGAATTAAGTCTCTGTTTGAGTTGTAGCTGAATGATATCTTTGCATTATTGACGGATCTATGGAACTTGATGGACTCCCCTGAAGAGGAAAGAAGTCGTTTCAGAAAGATCAAATTTGTCCTTAACACACCGGAATCGAAATTACGAATCTGGTGTCTTGTCGCTGGATATAATTGAGCAGGTATGATGGTGATTGACAAGCTCAATTCTCTTGAACATTGATGTTGAAATATTAATTTGGTTTAGAACAGGCAACTGTAGAGGTCGAAAGGCTTACTAAACTGAAAGCTAGCAGAATGAAAGAGCTAGTCTTTAAAAGGAGATTAGAATTGGAGGAAACATGCAGAAAAGCACATATTGAGCCTGATATGAGCACATCTCTCGAGAAAGCTAACGCAATGATTGACTCTGGTGAGACAGTTATTCTTTTGTTGCGATTCAGTTTGATAGTAAGGCTCCTTAATTAATCTGGTCGATTCTGTTCAGGTCTTGTCGACCCTTCTGAGCTTCTGGCAAATATTGAAGCACATATAGAAAAAGCCAAAGAAGAAGCTAGAACTCGAAAGGAAATCATGGACAGAGTAGATAAGTGGCTTGCAGTATGTGAGGAGGAGAGTTGGCTTGAAGAATATAATCAAGTAAGCATTCTAGTGGTTTCCCACATTTAAGACTGAAAGAAAATTGGACGGAAGGAACGAATATCTATTTTCTTCTCTCGACGAAAATTAGTTTACTCACATAGAATACGGCACATGGCACAAGAACCGAATTTTTTGTTGTTAATATTTCGACATTGGCTTGCTGCGGAAATTGATCATTTATGTGAGCTTTCAGGATGAGAACCGCTATAATGCTGGGAGAGGTGCTCACTTGAACCTAAAACGTGCAGAACGAGCTCGAGTGACAATTAGCAAGATTCCAGGTAAACTTCTCTCTTGTGTAACGTTGTGTATTTTCATCTTCACTGCTGGTTGGATCTTACAAAATCATCTATGTCCAGCAATTGTGGACAATCTTTTGAGCAAAACACTGGCTTGGGAAAATGAAAGGAAGACATCATTTCTCTATGATGGGGTAAGTCTTGGGCAGATTGAAAGTTTATCAAATGCCGAATTTTATGTTTGTTCTTCGACTCATGTTGTATGTTATGTCATCTAGGTTCGCCTTGTTTCCTTGTTGGAGGACTATAAAATTTCCAGAAAGCTAAAGGAAGAGGAAAAAAGACGATTCAGGGTACTAACAATTAAATTCTTCATTTGTAAAAAAATGGAAAATGCATTATTTTGTCCTTGAACTTTACAGTTTTTCTTGATTTGGTCCTCGAACTTTAATTTGTTAACTTTGGCCTTCGAACTTCACGATTTTTCTTGATTTGCTAACATTCGGTCCCTTTTCTTTGCACACATTTGATCTTTTCATCAAATAAGACGCTAACAAAGTTCGATGTGGCAAACAATTTTTTCCACGTTATAAGTAAAATGACAATCCCCTGGTTCATTTTCGGTTCAGTTTTGTTCACGTACACGTATACACACATGTTCGCTTGCTTGCTCAATTTGATTCGTTAGACCACCAGTTGTCGTAAGGACTAAATGTATGCAAAAATAAAAGTTCGGGGACCAAATCAAGAAAAACCACAAAAGTTCAATAATGTGTTTTGCCTTTAAAAAACTTTTTAATCTTAGTTTGACATTAACACAAACCTCCCTTTCTCTTTTCACAGGATCAGAAAAAGTTACAGGATCTTCTTATTACTGAGAAGGAATTAATGTACGGGTCTAAACCAAGTCCGAGAAGAACTAGCAGTTTCAGGGGTACGAATGGATACCGCCCCAATGGGAACGGATCCATGCCCCCCACACCTCGTCGCCTATCAGCTGGCAGTGCGACCCCTGAATTGCTGACGCCTCGATCTCGCTCTGGCCGCCAAAATGGTTACTTCCGGGAGGGTAGAAGATTGTCAACTGCTCCACTGAACTTTGTCTCCTTGGCAAAGGAAGATGCAATGTCATACGCATCCATATCTGGTTCTGAGCCAGGGTCTCCTCCACTGGGTTGAACGTTCTTACTATGGTAGGTAAAGACTCGCCTCGCTTTCTGATTCATGAATTTGCCATGTTGTGCTCTCGTTAATTCTTGTGAACCCTCGCTCTCGCACATTTCTGCAGGATGAAGCTGCCCTCGACGAGTTGAGTGATGTATACTACATTGAAAAGTGCGGAAACAATGTGAATAAGGAATGTATACCAGTGCTTGGAGTGCTATTCGCCAGGTTCTTTCGATGCAACAACTGATCCGCGCGGAAGTGCTCTATCTGGGTGTCTATAGCTGTGAAGAATTAGCTGTTCAAGTAGCAGGTTCGACCGAGACAATTTGTATTCTAGGTAGAATTGAAGGTTTTCTCTGTTAAATTTGCTTTAGTTGTGAAACTGACCATGTCTTCTTCTGTTGTTTCTGATTGCACATCTACTTGTAAATACATTCTAATGTGACTCTTGTAGTAGGCTCTCTTGCACGTCGCCCACTGTAGGTTGCCTGAATCCTGTAATACTTAGTACTGATTATAGAGTGACTGTGTTGTGTACTTCTGTGCATAAAAGTGTCAGTTTTCATTCTCATCTGTGTGATTTGTAGCGGCAGCGTAGCATCCTTTGGAATGCCAAGCTTGAAGCTTGAATGCTTCAGAAGAATGAAATGCGCACCCCGTGTGTTGAAACGCCTGCAACTGCCTTGGCAAGGTACAAATCTGCAACAATGGTTGGATGCTTTATACGAGGCTGAGGCATTGGTGCTGTGGATATGCTGTTTCTGCATTTATATCTATTTTTTATGACTCATTTGCTTCACTGTTTCAAGCATTCTGCTTTATGGATCAATGGGGCCAGCAATGAAGAATGTGGTTGCTCATATCTATTATACTTGCAGGCAATCCTCAAAGACAACCAATGATCGAAACTTCTGACTTTGCCTATGATATCACTCACTTAAAATTTGAAATTGATTTGGGGAAATGCACTTCGATGTGAGAATTTTGGTAAAACTTCGACATTATAAAGAAGTCTAAATAATTCATTAAGTGCTAGAGAACATTTAAGTTTAGCCAAATGATGCTAAAAACTCAATTTTTTATATATTTTTTTGTTTTCATTCTATACTTGATCTTAAATTTTCAAAACTTCAACACTAAATTGATCATTTTTTACATTATTTTCCTTCATTAGGTAATATATTAGAAATCATTTCTAATCAGTGAACTAAAATTGTGGTTTTGTCATCTCTTAAATATTGTCATTCTTTAGATTATCTTCTAATGCAAATAGTCACTAATTGCATTTCACTTGCCTTACAAGTGAGCATTAAAACTTAAAAATGTTATCATTTTTCTCTAAGTTTGATGGAAGTTTTGTAAATTTATACATAATTTTTAATTCATTGCTTAAAAATTTAATTAATTCGGAGAGAAGTTCGGAAAAGTTTCAAACCATGCTTACAACCAAAAAACTAATAGCAGTGCCTGCATTATGCATTTTGTAAGGTCTTTGGCCTGTTACTGCATTTGACCCAAAATGGAAAGAACAACAACAAAACCTCACTAAACCCAAACTAATTAGAGTTGGCAGTATGGATCAAACTCGAAAAAAATTCTATCTAAGCCTGTGAAATCAATGTATACAAAACAATTGAGGAGCCTAAACACAACCAAGAAACTTCAACTCTATTCATCAAACAACTCCTAACCTGCCTCCAGTGCACTAAAGTCCATCAACAAATTCCTAACATAGGCGGGATTGGTTGCACGGAAATGCTTCTACAGTTTACAGCTAGCTTGATTGATAGAAACTAGACACAACATCTTTATTAACAATTGAACATTTGAATATCAAAAGCAATGTAGAGAAGACTTTACTAGAAGATGCCGAAAAATGGCACAGCATGTGCTTCAAAATATTCCACCACTCTCCAATTTTCATAAATGAAATGCTGATCACAGCATTCCTGAATCACCCAAGTTTTCTACGCTATTGAATTCTCGCCCTGATTGCAAAGCACTTCATAGTGGTTAAAAAGACGGGTTTTTTTTTTTTTTCCATTACTTCCGCAACTGATAACTAATAATACAAAGCAACTGAACTAACATTGAAACTTAAACAAGCAGCATAAACATTGCACAAACAAAAAAAAAAAATTACCTACATATCACAAGACGAAGCCCTTCAAATATTCGGGATCCCGCTTCGCCTTCTCCTGGAACTTCTTAAACCACCGATCCAATATATCCATCGGAACCACGAGCCTACTCCCATCGACACCGCAAAATGACTGCATAAAATTGAACAAATTCTCCCCAACCTTGAGAGCCAGATGCTCAATCCTCTTCTCAGCTACGACATCCAGCGAAGGCAACGACGAGAGGTCCTCCACTGAGACTCCAATCTTCGCCGACGCCACTGCGCCATCTGTGAGCTGCAACTGTCCCGCAACCCCAGGCTCCGGCCAGGGGAGAGATAGCACTGCAGAAGGCCGTGACAGTGCCACCGCGCCGCAGAAGAGGAATGCCGAACCGGGGGACTGAATGTACACTGCTAAGGCTTTGTCTGGTGGTAAAGTGAATCCGTTTAACAAGAATATGCACATTTCTCGTATCTGATCGTACGCCTCACCTACACAAAATAAAAAATTGAACACAACTCCATCATCAGATTGTGCTACAAGAATCAAAGAATCAGAAATTGCGCAGTTTTAAAGAAAAATCTCACAAAAATGTCTCTAAATCTTTTTTGTTTTTGTTTTTTTATAGCCCAGGGTATCCAAGCCACCGCCTTTGAAACCGCACTAATGGTGAATCCAACTTATCTCTCGAGGTTAGGCGGGCGCTTTTACCACTAACCTAGAGGTCAAAAGAGAAATAGTGCCGTTGCTGCGAATCGAACTCATCACCTAAGTCAGAGCAAACCTGTCACTCTGCCTTAGTCATAAACTACAAAATTTGGTAAACAAACGCTCATTCATAGTTCTTTCTAGGGTTTCGATGTAGAAATCAAGAAAAATAAAAAATTTGACATCAAATTGAGCTGCAAGAATCAGAGATTCAGAGAATCGTCATTTTCAAACAAATTGCAGAGTTCGAGTTCGCGATCGACAAAATCTCAGAAAAAAGTGTTTCTAAACTTCGAAAACTAGGTATTCAAATTTGAGTAACCAAACGCTCATTCATCGTTTATTCTAGGGTTTCGGACATGGAAAACAAGAAAAATCCAAAATTTGATATCAAATTGAGCTACAAGAATCAGAGATTCAGAGAATCACCATTTTAAACAGATTGCAGAGTCCGAGTTCCTGATCGACTAAGAGTCAGAAGAAAATTGTCTCAAAACTTCAAAAACTAGGAATTCGAGACCGAACGACCAAACGCTTATCTCAATTGTTCTATCTAGGGTTTATGACGTAGAAAACAAGAAGAAATCGAAACTTGAACGACCATCGGAAGAGTGAGAGATCGGGAGACTTACCTACGAAGGTGTTCATGTCGAGGATCCAATGAACGGTGTCGATTTGAGAGAAGGAGGAGATGTCGATGGGGAAACTTCTGTTCGGGAACACCACGCCGAACATTGCTTCGATAGATGTTGCGATCTCTGTGTTGGGTTTTAGGGTTTATGGTTTGGAGAGGTTGGTTTCGAAGCAGTAATGGCGGATTGGTTGCAGAGCTTCGAGAGGTTGAAGAAGAAGAAGAAGAAGAAGAAGAAGGAGAGGCGGAATGTTCGAGTAACGTCTAGAGAAGACGAGGAGGGTCTTGGAAGAAAAGTTTTTTTTGTCATGAAGATGCGTGTTTAGAGTCACGAGGAAGATCGGTGGAGGGAGAGCGGAAGTAGTGGAATGCCACGTGCGTCAACTAGAGTAATACTCTGTCACTAAAACATTTTCCCGAGATTGAGAGTATCTCTGAAAATACCTCGATTGTGGTTGAAATGAATCTAACTAATATACAATCCACATCCAACTTAAAAAATGCTCTCCAATGAGATTATGAATTTATAATGTTCATTTTATGTGACATGAAATTAAAGTGAATGGTGTCCACTACAATGCCTACTTCTAGACATTGTGGTAGACTGTCATATTAATATTATTAATTCTTTTAAAATTTTTATTTTTTCAAGCCTTTATTAATATTACGAAAGTTAAAAATAAGTGTCAACTCATCAATTCATTGTTTAAATTCACATTACTATTGAAAATCATTTTAAAATGTGAATATCTATCTAGTGCCACATAGAATAGACACCGTTTCCATATCCATGATGTTGCACCAATCCATGGTCTACCATTGGAGATGCTCTAACCTGTCTACCCACCCCTTGCGCTTCAAGATGCATGCATGTACGCGACTTGGTAAACATCGATGGACGTGCATAGTGCATGACCGACCAGCGTTCCTTATCCGGAAGTTACACTAGCATTTTTTTTATTATACAAAAAACCGAAATCCAATCGAATAATTTAGGATGTATATTGTTTTTTCGAGATGTAAATATGTATCATATAATTTTTCTTCCAAATCAAACTATGATCTTTGTCTTAATGGAGTTATATGTCACTAATCAAAGATTGTAGTGCTTATCTTGACGCCATTACCTCACCAAAAAAGAGAAAAAAAATCTTGGTGCTGCTGTAAATTGGATGACCCTTTATCTAAGCTTATGAATGATCATATTGTCAAGCATGACTCTCACATTGAATTGTAACATCAAGTATGACTTCTACATTGAATGTAACTTGTACACTCTATATAACTTGTATTCAACTCCAATATATAATCACTTGTCTATGTATTGTCATGTAACTTGTAATCCTCTCCAATGTACACCAACTCTTCCATGTATTGTCTATGTTGCTTGTGATGTGTTGTATGACTTGTGGTGTATGTATAACTTGTACATATTGTATAAGTACAATTATCATCATCACCAAATGACTTATATAAAGGGTGCCAACCCCATTGTAATTCACACACCAATGTATGAATGAAATCTCTACATTCTCATCTCTAGCTCTATTTTCTCTTGTCTCCTCTTCTCTACTTGTTCTAGTAGTTCTTAGTTTATGTCTTCTATGCTTAAGTCTCTAGCAAGTCCAACTTAAGTTCTAGTTGGCTTACAACACGTTATTAGCACGAGCTTGCTCTAGCATTAAAGAGATCTTGAAGTTCAAGAAGGCTTGTTAAGGAGACAAAGCTATGAATGTATAACTTTTGTTATTTAAATAAGTTCAATTTATTTTCTATATTATCATGGTTGCTTCCTTTTATTACATGCATCACTTCTATATGCATACTTTATTCATATATTATGCATTATAACGTCACCGATTGCGAAAGTATGCTCTGTAGTTGCGTCTTGTACGATCTTCTATATCAGAAATCAAAAGTCAATGTGTGACATATATTTTTTCTCTTAAAACTACAAACGATTAGTTATTGTTCTATTCTTGATTTTATAATACAAATAATGCTATAAGTTTGAGTTGACAGTGGGTAAGCCTTGTCCCCGGTAAAGGTAAACATTGAAAGGGAGACGGGTTATCCCGTTCGAGGAGGCATGGTAATAAGTAGACTATTTCTCGCCACCCAACCTGGAGGTTGTCTCACCAACTCATACGAATAGTACATTTTGTTTATTAATGAATCAAGTTGTAAACATATATTTAATCATATGTTATGTTTTTACATAAAAATGTGAAAACTATTTTATATTAAATTTATTTTCAAAATATTATTCAACCATATTTGAACTTGTTGCCTTATTATATTACCGACAAGAGTTACTCGTCATGACAATTAGATACTATAATTTGTGAATAAAACATCTATGCAAGACTAAGTTGTGTTATACAAAATTTAAATCATTTGTCAATATCTCTTTAGAGATTTGAAAAGTAAATATTTCACTTTATATATCTTTTCACTTTATGGAGTTATAAATATATAAATACCAAAAAAGATAATGCTCCAAAAGCTCGAAATGAGCGGTTGAGTCTCAAGCTACAAAATTTAATCAGTCAAGTATTAATTATAATTCCGCAATTTTAATTACCTCTATGTTGAGGCTATGTGGAAATATGACTGATGAGACAATAAAAATAAGGTCACGTGGCCCGCCTCGATTTATTGATGCAACAAATATCGAGTGCGCACGTCAATCCAATAAATATAAGGGATTGATTTCTTGTTTCATGATAGTTGAGTAAAATAATGAGATATTATAAATATAATATCGCTCCCGTCCAATTAGTTCAGCTTCAAATTAAGAAGCATATGTTGCATATAATGATCATGATCGCAATAACAAATTTATGGACGTGGAAAATGTGAAAATATGAGTAAAGGTCGTATTGACAATTCCACAAAAAATTGGAACAAAAGTGGTGCACCACTACAAGGGCAAATAATTATTGACAATGAGCGCTCATAATTGTGACATTTTTTTGGTCATATATGAAAGTCTATTTTGCCTAAATATTGTCATATATACCTGAATATTTTTGTGACATTTACCATGCCTTCAAAATCAGAGGCAAAATATTATGAATTTTATCATTGAAAATTGCTCGATAAAACAGGCACATCGAGATGTGTTTAAATCATGACCTAAATATGGGCGATGAGTTTATGTCTTGTGTATCGTGCTACATGCATGTACATTATAATATAAAAGTGAATATTTCTCGAATTCGAACTTAGCGGAGGCTAATGTTCAGGCAATATTTGGTACAACAATTTTATTGTTAATGTCTTATTCAGAAGAAGTCTACTCGAATAATAGAAAACTTATATATATGAATATGATTTAATCTGAGTATAATATTATCGGCTTTAACTTCTGAAATATATAAGGCACATTAAAACGAATGTCGTCATAAATCAAATGACATTCATGATGTGGAAATATCTATTTGATTATCCATAATCATCAATAATGCGAAAACATCGTAAATTTGCATAGACATCCTTTATCGAACTGAATTTTTTTATCAGCTGGATATTATCTCAAGGCAAATCAATAGAAGACTTATATTGATTTAACTCTTCATTAATCATATTATAAGATGCCTTGGATCCTTAATAGGGAATTTCTATATAGCAAGTTTTGTTAATTGTCACTTTGATGAAGCAATTTTCCCACCATTAGGGGGAGATATAAGCCAATTCAAAAGGAATGACGTGAAATTGCTTGAAACACATCAAATTGCATTAAATTTGTTGTGTTATGATCCATGTATAAATTAATATGAACTCAAAGTTCAAAGGATCATTCAGTAGCAACAAGTTATGAATCAATTATTTGATGCAAGTACTATACAAAAAAAAATGACAATCATATGCTTCAGCATTAAATGGTTCATATAGAAAACGATGTCCATGTGCAACAAAATGCACAAGATGTCTCACCCATGTGAACATGAGGGGGAGAATCAAAATGAGTTATTGGTTAGTGTATTGCACTCTTTTTTCCTTTGCTATGGTTTTATCCCACTGGGTTTTCCTAGCAAGGTTTTTAATGAAGCAATTCTAACATTATTATACTCCATATAAAAAATAAATAAATTTATGAGAGCAATGTACTATTTTTCCTATACTAGTTTTGTTTCCTACATGGTTTTTCTAGTAAAGGTTTTAATGAGGCATATATATATATATATATATATTCTCTCAAAGTGTATCAATGTGTTGCACTCTTTTCCTTAGCTATGGTTTTATCCCACTGAGTTTTCCTAGCAAAGTTTTTAATGAGGCAATCAACAATATTATACTACAAATCAAGATTGACGAGAACATTGTACTATTTTTCCTATATTAGATTTTTTCCCACAGGGTTTTTCTAGTACATGTTTTAACGAGGCATATTCTCTCAGCAAGTGTCATCCAAGGGGGAGTGTTGTAAATTGGATGACCCTTTAACCAAGCTTATGAATGATCACATTGTCAAGCATGACTCTCACATTGAATTGTAACATCAAGTATAACTTCTACATTGAATGTAACTTGTACACTCTATATAACTTGTATTCAACTCCAATATATAATCACTTGTCTATGTATTGTCATGTAACTTGTAATCATCTCCAATGTACACCAACTCTTCCATGTATTGTCTATGTTGCTTGTGATGTGTTGTATGACTTGTGGTGTATGTATAACTTGTACACATTGTATAAATACAATTATCAAAATCACCAAATGACCTATATAAAGAGTGTCAACCCCATTGTAATTCACACACCAATGTATGAATGAAATCTCTACATTCTCATATCTAGCTCTCTTCTCTCTTGTCTCATCTTCTCTACTTGTTCTAGTAGTTCTTAGTTTATGTCTTCTATGCTTAAGTCTCTAGCAAGTCCAACTTAAGTTCTAGTTGGCTTACAACTTAGTTTACAACAGGTGCAACTCAATATCCTTTCGCATTAAGTTTTACTTTATCAATTAAACTAATAGACAAAATTGATTAATTCATAAAGTAGTTTATATTGTAAATAACATGGATTGACAACTCTACATATTTCACATCTTATTATTCCAACTATTGACATGATGTAACACTCACTTTAATTCATGTAATTACTTAGTCTTAATGTTATTTATTCATGTAATTATATGGAATTATAACTTGTGTTTTTTGGTCTTACCAAATGGCCTATATAAAAGGGTCACATCACGATATCTCATTTCTCTCCCTTATTCTTTTGTTATCATTCTAGTTATTTACTTGTTTACTTTCCTAACTTTAGTACAAGTTATTTTACAACATTTTAAACATAGCCACATAAAAATTTCCTTTAATACGCTTGAAAGATAATTACAAAAAAACCCACATTTTTTTTAATTATTATTAGATATTTTGGTTTTTACATAGTCTTAGATGCAAGTCAACTTGCATTAATCCATGCTTAGACATAGTTAGACCTATACGAAGGGTGTCTCTCTCAATCCAATTTGATTCATGTAACGGCCTAATTTTAATTACGCCGTTAATATGACGTATTTTCAAATGTGGACGGTAGCTCAACATCTCGTGGACCCCACCGCTAGGACAGGACACGCCTGATATAGGTAAATAGTTAGTTTTGTGTGATGTTTGCCTAATTTGTTATGTTTGAGCTTAATTATGTTGAATTGCATCGCAATGTGTGTATTTATATTGTCATTGTTCGCAAGATAGTGTGACAGGTATTCGCCTCGATTAGCGTGTAGACGCGGGTACCGAGTAGGCGAATGACAGTACACTAGGTTGGAAAATAATGCACACATGATAAATGAATAAAATGCATTAAATAATTAATATAAAATGTTGTTTAGAAGTTTAATGGCGCGAGCGTATGCGAATGATATGCGTCGCGGCGCAGAGCTGTGTACCGAACGCTCGGAGGTTTAGTGTATGAGATTGAAGGAAGATAAGATCAACTGACAAAGTCACCAATTTAAGTCACCTTAGATGGACTTTTTGACCTTATTTCAATCATCCAAGTGGTCCTTGGGATCTACACACACATTAAATGACAAAAAGAATATAAGAGTAAATAAATATATCATTTCACCACATTTTCTCTCTCCTCTCTCATTTTGAGGTTCATGCGACGAGCAATCGACAATCCAATGTGGGATTCACATTCTCCTCGTCGTTCTTTACGTTTCGAGTACGAATTTTCGGGTTGTGACGTGGATTTTGGATATGCGAGTTAGCTCACTGGTTTGGGGGATTTTCGCTATGATTTTTGAGTTGGATGGGAGCAATTATCATGATATTAGATGTTGTAGGTGGTGGTGTTGAAGTTGTGGAGTTTTTTCGGTTTGAACGTACCCTATGATAGTTTTGGTGAACCATAAGTTTCGTTTCGAGTTTTGTCGGGCCACCCGCGTTTAAAAAAAATACTTTTTCAAATATGATTTGAATTTTGGACGAGTCTTAACGTGGTTTGAACGTACCCACTTTTGTATTAGTGGAGCGCGGTTTGAGGTGTGTAGTAACCCAATTGAAATTTTATCGTGTATTTATTTATTTATTTCCTTATTTGCCTTCCATTCAGTCATTTCATTATTCCTTTTTGGTATGGTTTATATGGACGGTTTGGTTGAGTGCGCTCCCACCGGGGCCATTATGTGTGTATGTCCACTAGACCATAGCATATGTCACCCGGGGTCTCGGTGAATAGTTTGACCCGATGATCTTTTCAGTGCACGTGTTGGTGCGTTGTGGGACCACGCCGGCCATCGAGAGGACCCGGAGGCTGGCCATGTCGAAGTGCGACTCGCTGGTAGTGCTCGCGAGAGTGTCCGGAGTATGGTGGTAGTCTGATTTAGGTTGTAGACACACATTTTGAGCTTGTCTATTATGTATTCATGCGATGAGCACAGTTGCCTGCTTTAATTTTTCGCATGTTTATTTAATAGTTTTATTCAAATTCATGTATTTTATTTCTGTAAATGCTTATTGAATTTCCTTGGGATTACTCACTCTGACTCGCCATCTGTTTTGTTGGTATGGCTTGAATGCAAATCCCGGTACTAGTCGAGGCAAAAGGAAGCTTGAGGACTACCTGTGACTGACTACAGTCTTTCTCGTACGTTTGTATATATTTATATTTACTTTTGGGATACGGGATGCATTGTGAGCTACTCATGACTTTGTATATTGACTTATTTTGAGGATTTATACCACCTTTCTGATTATGATATTTATATTATGGGTTTTCCACATTAGGTTGATGCTCCTAAGACTTGAATTTATTTGTTTACTGCTCGATCAAGTCTAATAAGTCTTTCGCTGTAATTTGATTGTTAAAAATGATCTTAATAGGTGAATTGAGTTCAATGAGCTAACTTGTAACTTTTCATAATGTAAGTTGGTCAAGTATTGAGTTTTGAATGAAATTGTATAGGTTAATGGCGCGTGGGACATAGCTAGGCCTGACGTGGCAGGGTTGTGAGCTCGCGTTGGCACCCGTGGCGGGCCTCGAGATTTGGGGCCGGTACACTTCATTAATGATAGCGAGACAAATTGAAGTCGAAATCTCGAGATTACTTCAAAGAAGAACCAAATTCTTTGTAACTTGGACCAATCAATTGCTAAATGACAATTTGCGACTATACCACACATCACACATTAAAAACTAAAGACATGTACCAACGGACGAATAGTCCAAGTGGCTCCGCAGTTTGAGTCCTAAGTACAAGTTAGATTATGACTCGAGCTCGATGTAGTCAGTTAGTCCGGTACTCCCGGATACCAAATGGTTCACTGAAAAAACACGTAGATTTTTATAGGATCGGATCTGAACATTCCGCATTCTGACCTGAAACGCTTTTCTCGGACACTGAACCCAATCTAGTCTAGTCTAGATTTTAAAAAGGAAAGATATCAAGGTGTGACATGGACGCAGTGGCGTTCGGAGTCATAGTGGCTATTATATTGATCTTCTTCTTGGCCGTCGTGTACATAACCATTGATGGCACTCGCAACCGAAACCCTAACTAAACCCTAATCCCCAATTCCCTCTCCGTTCCTCCAAATTCGGTCAATTAGGGGTTTCTACAACCATGGATTTCAACTGGAATCGGACCGTTTCGGTGTTGATTTTGGTTTCCTTGGTGGCCTCTTGTTGTTTGGATCTGTGTTTCGGGCACGAGTCTAGGGTTTCCCCTGCTGGGGATTCTTCGATTCATCGCTGCAATCACGGTCAAGATCACGGTCACGGTCATGGTCACCATCACCATCACCATCATCGTGAACAGAATGGGCAATCGAAGCTGCCCGAGGAGATAGCCGAGGAAGAAGACCTTGCAATGTATGGATTTGGGTTCGGTCATGATCACGAGCATGGCGGTCGCGATCATGATTTTCGAGGAGAGTCGGAAATGTCGACTCTTGGTAATTGTTCTTGATCGTTTTGAGCATTGGTATTGTTAAATGTTCTTCCTTTTTGTTGGCATTTCGATCTGCAATGTGTATGTTTGATGTTTTGTTGCCGAATTGGTTATCGATGCCGGATTGGAACAATGATCTAGTGTTTTTAACATAGGGAGTGGGCACAATTGGTTAGTGTTTTGCATTGACATTGTGCTGAACTTAGATGTCGCTTGTCAGTGCTGTTTCATTACTCTGCAAACCTCGCGGTAAATTGCTTTATTTGGATTTTCTTATGATATATTTTTTTCCAAATTACTGAGCTTGAAATTTATGTCGGTGTTCGATACCTTGCGTAATAGACTTGGGAACTTGAATGCCATGAAACTTTGAATAAAAGTTTTGTATTTATACGTCAAAGTTCAAAGGCTAGGATACATTTGCCAAAAGGTACAAGAGTACGGATATTTCTACCTTTCAGGCCTTTTATTGGAGTTCTTTTACAGTTTCACCTTGTAGTTTGTGTCCGATAGAAATTTAAATATGGCATTTCGATTTCGACCATCTTTTCGCCTAATTGTAAGTTATAATTATTCTGTAATGGTTTAAGCTTCTATATCAAATGGTTTTTGTTAGTGCCGTAGTCAGTAAGTCCAATTTCTGAATATTGGGAAATTTATGTTTGCGAGTGGGTCTCATGCCTTGTTTATTTCTGTGAAAAGGATGTATGACAATCACTTATAAATGCTCTTGTGCGGATCCTTCATGTGATGTGTTGATTGTACCTTGAAATTAAGCTAAGTAGAAACATTTGATACGTGCAGTTTATCTCAACTAATTTGGGCGAGGCTTTGTTGTTTGTTGTGTGTATCCTGAGCTTTGAGAAGCATTTGTTGACATGCAGTACACTTCTTTCTTATATTTGATAATTTTCTCACCGTATTTTTACTGGCAGCTTTGTGGATTCATGCAATGGGTTGCTCATTATTGGTGAGCCTGGCTTCGCTAATTTGCCTGATCTTTTTGCCAGTGCTTTGCTGTAAGTAGAGTACCACCTTTTACTATTTTTGATGTCATTGATCTCGCCTTTGGTAATTAATTGATTGAGGGTTTTTCCCTTTGCTAACACCAATTTTATTTGAGTTATTGCAGTCAAAGGAAAACCTTCCAAGACTATTGTTGATTCATTAGCTGCATTTGGGGTTCGATGCTTCTCTCCTTGTTTCATTTGTTTTCCCTCTTAATAGCTTTTTGCTGCATCTCTTTGTTATCTTATCTTGAATATTTATTATTTTCAGTATCAATTTGGCTTGCGGCTGTGCTATTTTTGATGCAACTGTAATATATTTTTTTGCTGCATCTACTTTGTACTCACTTATAAAGATCTTACTGTTGTAAAAGGAACTCTAGCCATTGAACATAGAGCCTTGTTAACGTAATTGTTGGGTAATAATTCTGTTACAACGTACATGACTCCAACAATTAGATCTTGTTGCAACACGAGGTCTTATATTGCAGCATAACTCAATAATTTAGACTTAAAATGCCTCACCCATCCGATTCTTATCTAGTCACACACGTGAAGCTAAATTTCTTTGATGTTTCTTCTTCCACTTGTTTGGCTAAGCTGCCTTGCTTAAAATTTGTTTGCAGGCAGGAGCTATGCTTGGGGATGCTTTTCTTCATCAGTTACCACATGCTTTTGGTATTCTTTAATAGTTCAATCCTAAATCTGTTAATATTCTAGATATCCTTTATACCTTTTTTTTTTGAAAACAGACATCCTTTGTACTTATTTGGCTAGAAAGCGAGATTACAATACTTAGAGAAAAGTCTATAGGCAAGTATTCTATGTTACTGATAATATGTTGGAAATAGAACCAGGCGACATTTTTTGTAGAAGAGCGTGAAGTGGACAGGGAACTTGTGGTAATTCGTAATTCCTATAATTTATGCATGCAGTAGGTAGTATGGGCTTTCGTGTGCTTTCTTATCCTTTCAATATATCTGGAAAGTCTGCCTGTTCCTCTATTTTCACCGAAATGTGCCACTTGACATGAACATCCTTTGTCATTTTCCTTTTGGCTTCTAGATTGGACAATTGAAACCATCAATCTTTATATCCTACATTTTCGGTTACTATTAAGATCCTCTGCTAAGAAATTGACTTATACATATATATATATATGCACACCTCTCAAGAAATCCATAATTTCCTAAGCATTACCAATTGACTAAGTTTTCCTAACACATCTTGATGTTGATGGAAAATATATTTTTATCATCTGGAATCTGCCACCTGTCTTGGGGATCGGATTATCCATTTCTGTAATGGCACATGACATTAAGGAGGCACAGAAAATGCGTACAATCTCCTGATGTTAACTTAGCTTGGCGCTTATTATTTCACAAAATAGCTCTCTAACTTTAAGAAAGTGTTTTGAAGCGTTGACCGTGCTCGCTAGGTTGCGGTACTATTGCAAAATAATGAAAATATGTTATGGTTAAATGGTTGTTTCATATTTCTTTGGAAACTCCTTTGTTCTTTTTATTTTTGGAAATCATGTTAGTTGTGGACTTTCCACTGACATTTTTAAGTATAGATTCTATCAAGGGTCTTTTCCAGTTTGACAATCATTTCTACTAGTTGGGTCTTGCTTGTGGTTGACTTCAAGCTGAATTGACCTGGTTGAACTCTCAGCTTCTACTTCCTTTTCTACCATTTTCCATTAATTTTGTATAATCTTATTGAAAAAATGGTCTCGATGGTCCAATATTTCTGTTCCTCTTCTTCTTCTTTTTATTAAGATCTATGTGGAGTTT
This sequence comes from Stephania cephalantha, assembly GCA_039657325.1. Lineage (NCBI taxonomy): Eukaryota > Viridiplantae > Streptophyta > Magnoliopsida > Ranunculales > Menispermaceae > Stephania > Stephania cephalantha. The sequence goes on along the minus strand of CM077573.1, from coordinate 4,886,389 downwards.
CAGTTGATTTCAGTGGAAGTACAGTCACTTTGGGTATCAAATCCATCTGAAATCAAGCTAGTTGTCCTGGCTTATTACTGAGATCCATTTGCTCTACCTTTTCCAGTTCCTTTGGAATCTATTAGACTTACTGAGATTTCATCTCACTATCAAAGTGAAGAAGTCAGTGCTTAATCTTTGGAATTTTGTAAGAATTTAGCCATATGCTCTATCTGTTGAAGTTTGAACATGATATTATGAACTATGTCCTTGATGAACTTAAACTTTCTTGTGTTCAGGTGGGAAATACTCTCATTCACATCATCATGCTGATCTTCACGATAGTGGGCATAGTCATTCTCATTCCCATTCTCTTGAGGATCTTTCTATTGGACTATCTATTCTTTGTAAGTGAACGTTGTTAATATTTTTTTTTGCTTCCTAATCACATTTTCTATGCAATGAGCAATAAATTCATTGAGAATTGGTCTCACTTATTTTGGAGGCCATGTTTACAAATATGATGGTTTGGTCCTGACAATATAGTGTTGATTTATGGAACTATTAAATTTTTTAGACTGTTCTTCTCTCATCAGCATTCTGATAGTTTCATGACCTTGGAATTCAAAGGTGTGTTACTAGATCTTTCCATCATGTTAGGCCCTAGATAGCTTAAAATGGGAGAACAAATTCATTTCCTTGTGCTTTTCCTAAGTCCAGGTTGACAATGATGGAATGATTCTCTTTGGATGGATTTCTTTTGTTAAGTGTTTGAATGGAATGGTGTTCACCATTAGGAATCGAGCAAGGTTTGAAACTTCGACTTCGCCTATGGCTTCGCTCACTTAAAATTCGGAATTAATTCGAGGAAGTTAACTTCGACAATGGAAGTTTGACAAAAATTCGCCGGTGTACGGAAGTTTATGGAATTTCACTTCACATGCTAGAAAACTCAAGTTTATTCGTAGAGATGCTAGAACTATGTTTTATTTGAATTTAGCCGAAGTTTAAGTATATTTCTAGCATAGTCGAAGTTTCAATCGAAGTTTGCTCAACTTCCATGAAACATAACAATTTTACTTCATGGTTTATTAACTTCCATCGATGTTTTCGAAGCTCGGTCGAAGTTAGCCGAAGTTGAGTTGAAGTTTTGCAATTTTTCTACTGCCTATGAACTTTGCTTCGCTCACCTCAAAATCGACAAACTTCGCCCGAAAATCGCCAAAGTTTGTTGATTTTTTACCTTGGAATCGAGAATGTCGTTAGGTCTTATTGCACTAGTAGAATACTAATTAACCCAAATTTCTCAAATATCAAAACATGATGAATTTAACGGGTTGTCTCCACTTTAGAGTTTTGAAGGAAGGGACACTTATCAGTTGTGCATAAGGTCTGGATGCCTAGATGACACCCTAACGACAATGGACCAACTATTTTAATTGTCATAGTTTCTATTTTCCTTTTTCTTTCTCCCTCCTGTTGCCTTCTGTTCAGTTTCCTAGATGTTTCATTGTGTATTTTTCGTTGTCTCAGCTGGCATTGTACTTTTTCTGCTGGTGGAAAAAGTTGTAAGGTATGTTGAAGATCATTCTGGAAAAGAAAAAGGTGCATGGGGTCATTCTCATCACCATCATAGCCATAAGAGGAGTAACAAAGTAAAGGTTGACGATGACGCTCCGGACAATTTGGGTTCATCGTCTTCTGATGTAAAGGGAGGAAAAAAATTGCAGTTGCCATCTGAAAGTGAGACGCCTGATGAAGTATCTGATGGTTGCTTTAATGATCAAGAACCCAATGAGAAAAATGTTCTTCTTCGTAAGGTAAAGCCTGTTTCCTACACCACATTCTCAATAGCTTTGGATATTATGCATGGATTGGGATATGTTTGCAATTCTTTTCGGATTTTCCACAGAGAAGTGTTAATCTTGTGCTCTCTATGTGACTGCAATTCCTGATAATCACTAATGCAGATTTTTCCTTTTATGTCGTACGAGAAGCTCTCATTCAAAGAGTCAATCGATACAATATCTTGCATCATATATCTTGGATCATTATTATTTGACAACCCTTCTGTTCTGGAAGAATGGGTGCCCTAGTTAGTAGTTGCATTTGTTAACTTCTTGATTAAGTCTTAGTAAAAATCACTTTACAGCTTATGCTAATTTGGCCCAAGTTGGTTCATAATGCTAATCTATCTAGTTTTAGTTTATTCAGTTTGTTGAAAATTCAACCTCAATCACTTAAAATTTAAAATTAATTTGAAAGTTTCCTATTCAATACAGAGAATATATGTGAAATTATGTTGTCTTTGAGAAGTGCGAAGAGCCTGTTTGTGTGATTTTTTTTTTCTTGGGATTAGTCAAAAGAAATGTTTCTTTGGAGATCAAAAGCAACCTTGATTTAACACTTGGATATTACTCTTATATATATATAAATGTAATTTTTTCTAATTAAGGTTTATTATCTCCACAATGACAAACTCTTACTTGTGTATGATGAGGATTTTGTATAAAGGTTAAACTATAGGTTTGCCATGATAATAGATGAGTTTACACTACTCTAGCATGAGACTGGAATTGTTTCTTGAGGTCCGCTGTGCGAAAGTGATTTGTAGAATCCTTTCAAGGCTAGTATTTGTAAATCCTCTTGCCAAATCCATTTGGTGTGGCCGAAATGTGGAAAAATGTGTGCCTCATCTCATTAAGCATAAACCTGTGCTGAGAAAGGGGACATAAATTGTTCAAATCAGGAAAAGTTTGAAACTCCCATCATTTTAAGCCGCATGCTGCAAAATCAGATCATAAATTCTTCACCAGATGCTTCGCAATTTATCACATAACCCGCTCATCTCAAACATAAAGTTCTCAGAAATTAAGACATTGAATCAAATTAGTTAAGTCACTTCCGTTTCTCTTTTTTTTTGTTCGAGCATGATTTTTGTTCACAATTTTAACTTCGATTTATTGGAATTGTTCAAATGAGTTCAATTAAACCAGGTCTTGTATTAAACAAAAAACTTCTAAATGATGTAATGATTACCAACCAAGTGGGTGGCTCATTGGTTTTGTTTGCTATGTGTTTGCTTGGGTAAAAGGTTGGGAGTTCGAGCCTCACTTTAGGCAATTGTGGTTTCTTTCTTAGCAAAAAAAAAAAAAAAAAAAAAAAAAAAAAAAAAAAAGTAATAATTGCATGCCTTGCGCCTCTTTTGAGTTTGGATTGGCATTTACTTGGAGCGTAAAAGGCACTATCTTTTACGAAAGATTTGAAAAGTAGGTTTCGATTATGCATTGCTCTCTTCATCTTTGGTTTCTACAACGTCCCAATCTCCCATACTTTGGGATATTTGTACTTATTCTTGGCCATTTTTCGGCTTTTGTCATTGAGTTTTACCTTTTTCATACAATTCTGTCTTGACTTACTATGGTGGGATAGGTTGTTGTACAATTCTGCTTATGTTAACTGTTGATCCGTACAATTATGACTGACTACTAATAATCTAATTGCTAGATATGCCGCAATTACATTTGTAATGCGTTTTCCTTTGCCTTTTGTTTTCAATGTATAAGCACTGAATGGTGAATATTATTATTGTCGAAATAATAGGTCATCAGATATATGCATCACATGATATAAGGCATCTGAACTCTTGTGCAGAGAGTCACAACTAATAGTGCGGGCGTTGAGGATAAGCCAGATTCAGAGCCTAAAAAAGCAGGAACCGGAAAAACCTCACACTTGAGCGAAAGATCGCCTGATCCATCTTCCTCAAACCTGGTTTTTGGCTACCTGAATCTCTTCTCTGACGGTGTTGTAAGTTTGTACAGTTGGATTTTTTATTGCTGAAAATTTCATTTCATATAAATAGGTAGGCATAGTTGCGGTCCTTTTTACATATTTAGACAACTTGTGTGAACTTTGCAGCATAATTTCACTGATGGAATGGCTCTGGGCAGTGCGTTTATTCTCCATGGTTCTGTTGGCGGGTGGTCTCGAACACTATTTCTGCTTGCGCATGAGCTTCCTCAAGAGGTTTCTTTCCCTCCTTACGTTTATTATTTATTATTAAACGCAGGATATAATTTCGGCTTGTTAAGAAATGAATGGTCATAGCATCTAATTTTAAATTTTGATACTTTTTAAATCTTGACTTCCAGCAAGGTGTGAGAATGTTAGTTCTATGCTATAGAGAAAGAAGACATGATATTCTACATGCATGCACATTCATATACATATTATTTATTGAGTAATTATACAATGGAAGCAGGAAATAATTGATAGGTTGAACTAGAGATATAGAGAGAAAGAAAGATGAAGAGTAGAGTTGTATTGATAGAAATTGGAATGTACAGTAAGGATAGACAATTCGAGTAGTCTATTTACTCCTGAACAAGTTCATACATCAAGAATGATCCCTCTTCACTGTTATTCTTCTATTTATATACTAGCTTTAGTGCAACTAACTGGACCAATTTGCAATTGGTCCCCACTTCCCTTACTTGGTGATGTCCCCTGAGGCTTTGCCATGTGTCCCCTCACTCCCCTTGCGCCTTCTAGAGTACTTCAGATTGATAGGAGGTCTATCAATATCGCCCCCACAAGAACCCACCTTGTCCTCAAGGTGAAAGTCCGAGAATTGGCGTCGGATAATGTCCACTAGCTCCCAGGTAGCCTCGAAGTCTGGATGATCTTTCCAGTAAATCAGCACTTCGCGGCCATGCTTAGCTAGGTGAAAAGCAGCAGCCCGCGCCGGTTCAACCCCCCACTCCATGTCAGCAGTCAATAAGGTAGGAAGAGGCTGAACACGATCCAAAGAACCCAAGGCTGCCCGCAGTTGGGAAATGTGGAAAACAGGATGAATGGAAGAGGACAGGAGAAGCTCCAGTTTGTATGCTATAGCACCAATCTTTTCCAGCACTTTAAATGAACCAAAAAAACGAGGTGAAAGCTTCTCATTAGGCTGGAGTGCTAGGGAGCGTTGGCGATAGGGGCGGAGTTTCAAATACACAAAGTCTCCGACATAGAATGTCACATCCCAGCGATGAGAATCCACAACAGCCTTCATTTTAGCTTGGGCCCGGGCAAGGATGTATTGTACCAAAATTCAGCCCATGCCAACCATAAACTCCACTGCTTGGGTGTGTCTGACGCAAAGCAACGCAGATACGTCTCAAGGCACCAGTTGACAACTTCGGACTGCCCGTCGGATTGAGGGTGGTAGGTCATGCTATGGTGCAGTCGAGTACCCTGAAGTTTGAAAAGTTCTGACCAAAAAGAGCTGAGGAAAACCTTGTCTCGGTCCGACACAATTGAGCGGGGAAACCTGTGTAATCGAACTTTTTCTCGCACAAAAACAGCAGCCACTGATTTGGCAGAAAATGGTCCAAAGGCAAGAAATGGTCATACTTGGTCAAACGATCCACGACCATAAATATGACCGAAAACCCATTCGATTTGGGTAACCCTTCAATGAAGTCCATCGCCACATCTTCCCAAACAAGCTGAGGAATAGGTAGCGGCTGTAAAAGACCGGCTGGAGAGAGTGATTGATACATGTGTTGTTGACAAATGGAGCATTCGACTACATAGCGTTTGATGTCTTGGCGCATGCCTACCCAATATAAATCCCGCTCAATGCGCATGAAAGTGCGGAGAAAACCAGAATGTACACCAAGTGCCCCATCATGGTATTCAAACAGAATCCGCTGCAGTAAGGGAGAACCTTTTGGCGATGCTAATTTGGACTTGAATAGCAATAATCCATGGTGTAGTGAATAATCAGGCCATGAAGCTGAGCCTTGCTGTAAGTCACTGCAAATATTGGAGAGAAATGGGTCGTGCGTCACTGCATTTTGAATGTCCTGCACCTTTAGAATGCGGTGGGAGACTAAAGAGTGCAAGGAGGCACTGTTAGGAGGGGGAATGCGGGACAATGCATCCGCGGCCTTATTAGTGACACTGGCCTTGAATTGAATCTCAAAGTCATACCCGATAAGCTTGGCCACCCATTTTTGGTACTCCAGCTGAACCACTCGTCGTTCCAAGAGGTATTTCAAGCTGCGTTGATCAGTGTTGATGAGAACGTGACGACCAAGCAGATAATGCCACCATTTTTAGACTGCCAAGACCATCGCCATTAGTTCTCGTTCATAGATGGACTTTAGTTGGTTGCGAGGAGATAACAACTGACTAAAGTAAGCAATCAGACGCCCATGCTGCATCAATACAGCTGCCAACCCGAATCCCGAGGCATCTGTCTCCAACACAAAAGGCTGAGTAAAGTCGGGGAGCCCCAACATTGGCACATCAGTCATAGCCTTCTTCAACAACTGAAATGCAGTTTCCGCCTCGTCCGACCATGCAAACGCATCTTTCTTTAGTTGTTGTGTGAGAGGGTAGGCGATCGACCCATAGTTCGCCACAAAACGTCGATAATAGCCCGTAAGACCGAGAAAACCCCTCAATTCTTTGATGTTGGAAGGAGAAGGCTAGCATTGCATCGTTTCAACTTTAGAAGGATCCACCGAAACCCCTTGGGCCGAAATCCAATGCCCCAAATATTCAATAGAATGCTGCTCGATGATGCACTTCTTCGCATTAACATGGAGATGGTCGTCCAGTAACACTTGAAGGACTTGGGACAAATGGTCCATGTGCATATCCAGGTCTCTGCTATAGACCAAAATATCATCAAAAAACACAAAAACGAAATGACGCAAGAAAGGGAGGAAAACCCGATTCATTAAAGCCTGAAAAGTTGCTGGTGCATTGGACAGCCCAAACGGCATCACCAAGAACTAAAAATTTCCCTCATGTGTGCGAAATGCGGTCTTGGGAACATTTGAGGTCTTAACCCGGATTTGGTGATAGCCCAACTTCAGGTCCAGCTTGGAGAAAATGGATGCCCCATGTAGTTCATCAAGTAATTCATCCACTACCAGAATTGGAAATCTGTCCGACACAGTCACCTTATTCAATGCATGATAGTCGACACAGAAACGCCAACTGCCGTCATTCTTTTTTACTAAGAGGACCGGGCTCGAAAACGGACTTGTGGAGGGTTGAATGATGCCTGCGAGTAGCATATCTCGAACCAATTTCTCAATCTCCGAATTTTGAAAATGGGAGTACTGGTAAGGAGGGACGTTCACCGGACCAGCCGTTGGCAGTAACGTAACAGCGTGATCGATCTCCCTCTCAACTGGAAGGCCATTGATAGGCCCAAACACTTCAGTGAACTACTGAAGAAGAGAGTCAAACCAAGATGGAAAATTCACCCGAGGGGAAGATGCATAGGACCCCACGGCAGCAATGGGAACCAACGAACATAAATCAACCAAAATCCCCCTGGCCATCATGGAAAAGCTTCTTAGATAGAGATTTCATAGACACTGTGTTTGCACAAACTTGGATCCGCTTGTAAGATATAGGTTCGTCCTTCACAAATAAACTTCATAGTAAGTCTATTCCAATCCACCTCCATACTCCCTAAGTCCCGAAGCCACGACATTCCCAAAATGGCATCAGTGCTTCCCAACTGGAGTGGCAAAAAATCCTGGTGAATCACCAACTCTTGGATTTGGAGAGATAAATCTCTACAGACCCCATAGTCCATCACGGTTGAACCGATGCCCATCATTACGCCGTATTGTGACGTCTCGGCTAATGGCAGCTGCAATTCATCGACTAGATCTTGAAAAATGAAGTTGTGTGTAGCCCCCACAGTCGATGAGGATTGTAACTTCCTTAGAACCCAACGTACCCCGAAGCTTCATCGTACCCAAAAAGGTCAACCCCACAACCGTATTCATGGAGAGTTCAATGGTCTCGAGACCCGTGGTCTCATCGCCCTCCGCAGGCCCCCATGGGGTAGAGTTGCAGACTTCAGCCCCGTCGGGATCATCGTCACTGACCACATCAACTGCAGAAGCTTCTTGCAAACATGGCCTGGACTAAATTTCTCATCACAAGAAAAACACAGCCCCTTGGCTCGCCGTGTCTGAAACTCAGACTCGGTGACCTATAGGCGTCGCCTCTTTGGCTTAGGGTTAGGTAAAGGTCGGTTAACAACAGAGGGTGTGGACTTGGACCCTAAAGAAATGGACCCAGGACCAAAAGAATCTGGGCCCACCTGTTTAGATGCTGGTTTATGAATTGAACTGAGGTCCACTGCACCACCACGGCCCATTCCATTTGCCAGTAACTTGTCTTCCACCCTCTGAGCTGTCACCATCAAATTGGAGAGTCCCACTGGTCGCAGCAGATGAACCTCCGATCGGATACCCAGTTTCAACCCTTTCATGAAAGTGCTCTCCAAAATATCATCGGGGATACCCGGCACAGACGTAGACAACGTCTCAAAATTCCGCCGATATTTCACAATGGTACTCGCCTGTTTGAGATCATGCAGGCGTTCCTTGAGACCGCCAAATTGAGTCTCACTAAATCGCTTTAGCAATTGCGATTTGAGATCGGACCAACTAACGAACGGGACATTGGAGTCGGACCACCGAAACCAAGCCAGTGCCTCATCATCGAAGCAAATGCCCGTAGCCATGATGCGTTCTGCATCGGAAAGCCAATTGATCTCGAAGTAGTGTTCCGCTTGGAACAACCACCCCTCCGGATTCGCCCCCGTAAAAATTGGTAGTTGAAGCTTCCAACCCCCCCGCCATGCATCAGAAGTGGCGTTGAAATTCGAATTATGACCACCTGAGGCAAAATCAAAAGGACGATAAGAAGGGTTTGATCCAACCTTGGGAGCGCGGATCTGACTGCTCGGCCTTAGATCTGTCGAGATCGGACTTCGTTCCGCTTGACCCGTCCCGATCCGCGCTCCGCCACTGACCCCAGATGCGTCACTGCCATCATTGACCGCGATCCCCTTGCCTTTGGACAAGGCTTGCACTGAACGTTGGGTATCACTCAAGAACTGCACCACCCGTGCCAGGCTTTTGAGTGATGGTTTCCATCTTCTGCTCTAGGGACGAAAAGCGACTTAGATCCCCACGGATGTGATCCATCTCCTTCTCTATTGCCATAAACTTAGCATCTTTTTTTTAGGACCACCATTGGTTCAGATCGGTGGTCTTTGATACCAATTTGATAGGTTGAACTAGAGATATAGAGAGAAAGAAAAAGTGAAGAGCAAGAGTTGTATTGATAGAAATTGGAATGTACAGTAAGGATAGACAATTCGAGTAGTCTATTTACTCCCGAACAAGGTCATACATCAAGAATGATCCCTTTTCATTGCTATTCTTCTATTTATATACTAGCTTTAGTGCAACTAACTGGACCAATTTGCAATTGGTCCTCATTTCCCTTACTTGGTGATGTCCCCTGAGGCTTTGCCATGTGTCCCCTCACTCCTCTTGTGCCTTATAGAGTACTTCAGATTGATAGGAGGTCTATCAATAATCTCCATGCCAGGGTGATCGTATTTAATCTAATGGTCAATGGTGTTGTCAGTTTAATGTAGGATGAGAGTTGCAAGTGCATGGAAATATTAAAGGTATAAAAGTCAATGACCAATTGGGTTATTTTTATGCAATTTCTCGTGGTCCTGTATTTGTTAAGGATTGACCAAAGCTTATTAAGTAAATTATATATAAAGTTTTTCGCCTCAGGAGGGGGTGTGGGAGGCTTAGGTCATGGGTCTGATTCCATCATCCAACACCAAATATTTTGATTTTGATGTTCAATTGGTCCCAGCGGTATTTGTACAGCTAAAGGCTTAGGATGCGTTGGCTCAAAAGAAAAATTATATATTACAGTCTTTTATTAGTGCTTCCTGTTTGGAGATTGATATACCTGTAGATTTAAGAGTCGACAAACTCACCATCAGTTTAGACCGTGTTGCAAAATGAAACTAGTTTATGTTAGGATTTGGTCGCTTGAAATTATATTCCACTCTTAATGCTAAAAAGAGGAATTCAATTGTAGATGACTAGATCATAGAATTTCTACAAGAACAACGTAGCCTCAATCCCAAAATTAGTTGGGGTCGGCTGACTTAAATGTATTAGGAGAAGTCTTTCTGAACAAGTTGAACTTCCATGTGTTTGATAATTTTATTTTGGCTCCAGAGAAAATCTTCATTGTTGTAAGGGAAAATGTATTACATTTTATTCGCTAGATCTGTATTTGGTTTTGTTTTCTTTTTTATGCTACAGTTGACAATGGTAATTAATTCATATGAGGAATAGACTTAAATAGCACGAATGCATAAGATTTTTTGGTTTTTTAAAGTGTGAAAAACGTTTTTAACCAATCATTTATATTTCTCTTGGAGGTTTTCTTGTTTTCCTTTGTTTTCTTTTGGTATTAAAATATCTCTTGTCAAAAGGGGAAAATAGCAAGATTTAGTCAAAATATCTCAGGCAGTTCAAAATAAAATTTGATGGAACTGTTTTTCTTGAATCTGGGCTAGAAAAGGTGGAGAACTTGGAGGGAAAAAATGAAAGATTTTCACTTTATTAGTTTGTCAGGTTTTTTGTTTGATCTAAAGCAGCTAATTTTATGATGTTCAACACATCCCCTTAATAAAGGCTTTCTTGTAGATCAGCGGAAGGAAAATTGTGTTTAAGCCATGGACCAAACTTTGCTTATTTACTACTTTTGTCATACCAAAAGGCTATTTTCCCCATGTCTTGCTTTCAGCCATTTCATTGCTCACTGTTATTTTATTTTTCCTCTTACATTTAGACTTTCTTTTCCTTGCAATCAATATTTTGGTAGTCGATAAATCATGCGGAAATATAAAAAAAAAGGAAATAAAGTAAGTGCATGATAAATAGACAGGAAATAAAAGCATGAAAGGATAGTGTCATGGAAACAAAAAAGAGGAGCCAAGTGGTCTCAAATCCATCGAGTTGCGACTATATAGCTAAAAGCTCAACTTCCTAGAATCGCGACAGTGCCAGTAGATTCAAAATTTTCGTGAACGTAGGGGTATCAACGGCGCCCCGAATACCTCACCTCTCATCCACGACCCAAATCCAGTAAAATAATTAAAAATTAACATATCCCCTCTAAAAAATAAAAATAAAAAACTACATTCAACCGATGTACTCTAAGATTGGCATTTTTCGCATGTCTTTGCAAGTTGATTTATCATTTTGAATGTAAATGATAAAATGGCTTTTATTATTTATGTTTTATAGAGCTATAACTCAATTTTAGCCATCTTTCTACAAACTCACTTAAACATTAAAATACATTGATGAAGTGGCTTGTGTTGTCGCTTCATGAAGTGAGGTCGTGCTTCAATTCCTGCTGCTGTGAAACTTTGGCCACTTGGGCAGTCTCCTGCTCAATATGCATGGGAATCAAGGGGATTAGTTTGGTGAAGCTCAACCCCCTTGGTAATTTAGTATTGACAAATATATAAATCTACTAACAACTTTAAATGAAACAACCAAGCACCTAAATAGATGAAACCTAAAGCTGAAAGAAACATGGTAACTAGATGATTATATTGTTGTTGCTAGGATAATTGTGGGCTGTGGACCATTAACCTAAAAGTTTTCTGTCTTGCCAGAAACCCAAATTATTTAATGTGGTCCCTGGAAGAACTGAAGATGTTACAAAATGTAATGCGGCAGCGGATTCCTAGATAGGTGCGGTGGGGTGGGGCAAACCTAAGTGTTTAGAAATTTGAGGTTTCTAAAAATTGTGTAATTAAAATTTTAATATATGTAATTAAGAAAAAACTTAAGTAATGCTCATCATTTGAGTGAAATTTGTTTCAATGGAAGTTCTCCAATTTGTGGCAAAAATGTTATTTATTTTAGCATTTGTGATCTTTTCACAAAATTGAACGGTAATAGGGGTCCTTCAAGTATATCATAAATCGTACCAATTTGAACATTGATGCTACCATCTGCAACTTGGTTTGATCCACTAAATTTTGCAGGTGGGAGATTTTGGTATATTGGTAAGGTCAGGATTTAGTGTCTCGAAAGCTCTCTTCTTCAACTTCCTATCAGCATTGGTCGCATTAGCAGGAACTGCATTGGTGAGTAAATATCCAAGAATACAGAGTTGACCATCTCCTTATAAAGTTTTCTCAACTAAAAGACAAAATGTCTTTTTCAGTAAACAATCATGTTGGTTGCTCGTGCAGGCTCTGCTGTTAGGGCAAGATCCAGGCCAATCATCCTTAATAGAGGTAATCAACCAATTCTTCACATGCAGGGAATTTCTTCTCATTAAATTCTACATGTCAACCTCCTTTCATTAATTTCCCCTGCACGCACAAATGGTACTCCTTGTGAATCTTTCCTTACATTCTAAGTAGCATTAAATTCTGCAGGGATTCACTGCTGGTGGGTTTATATACATTTCAGTTGCCGGCGTGCTTCCGGAGTTGAGCAACGGAAAATCATCAATTCGAAGTACATTAGTTCAGGCTACATCATTAGTTTTGGGTATGGCAGTTGCCCTTTGCATCTCCCTGGTAGAGTGACTGCCTATCCCAGTTTATAATGTTTTATGTCATGAAATTTTGGCATATCCTTCCCTTGTATATCACCTGCCGTGTGACAATGCGCCCACTCGACGACACATACAATGTGTACTTCCAAAACCAAATCCAGTTTTAATCTCATTATCTTTCCATCTCTTTTGTTCTCCATGCCAAGCTTAGAGACATGTAAATCTAATGTAGGCATCTGCCATCGATTTCATATATCAATGTCTATGGACCCTCTCTGCATGGCGCGCCAGCATCGCAACAGTGCAATTATGCACATGGGCATATAAATCTCTGCGACTGCAACCAAACAGGAGGTATGATGAATCTACCCAGATGTAACTTTTTCTTTTTATGACCACTTGGAGAAAGTATACAATGTAGATGTCCCTCTATGAGGTAAATAAAGTGGGAATAAAGGGGGAAACACGTTTTCTTCACATGCAAAAGCTCGGGAAGGGTTTTTGCCACCACAAGATGTAATGATAATTGCTCTTAGACTTGCAGTTGCAGGGTCGTCTGTCTATTTTTGCCTTGTCCAATCTAATGTGTTGCTTTTTGATCCTTTAAAAATTGATCATTTGAAGCAATCCTTGTAGTTTTGTTGCCATATTTGGATTGTGGTTTCTGCCAAGGAAAAAGGTGGTCACATGCTTTTTGATGCATATGTTCGCGACGCGGTTTCGTTGTAGTCCTTTGGATTGGGCATTGAGATGTGAGTATGCGTGTCCCTCGACTTTGGATTATTAGAAGTATGCCAATCACTTTCCTTCTGGAAATCATGAATGGCAATTTGATTTTGAGGCATCAAAAGTCCAAACTTTACAGCAGCCGTACAAGAAATTTGAAATATATATATGGGGAAAATTGAGTGGATAATTCTTAACTTTGTGAGACCTATTTTTTTTGATAAGATTAGGGTTCATGTTCAGCTCTGGAAGAGAGGAGCTAACTAAAATATATAACAATGACATTCAACACAAAACAGGTGTTGAGCACTAGTTTTACCTAAGATTGTGGCCATGTTGTCATAAACCTCTCTTGAAAAATGTGATTGGATAAAATCAAGATGAAAAGTAAAGTTTGAAATATTACAGTGTCAATATTCAGAGCCAGATTCGCAGTTAGATGTTCTTTTGAACAAATAATATTAGCAAATCAATGTACTTTTATTAGAGGAAATGATTCTATGACCGTTCTTGTACCGAGTCATTGATGGATTAATGAAATTTCTATCTTCAAAAAAAGTTAAGTTTGAAATATTTAGAACATAATTTTTAGTTAAGAATAAATTTGAGAAATTGAGCCAATTTCAAGGTTATTTGGTCCATTTTTTCTTCCGTATGAGCGTGTATTGAGCCAATATGATTGTATTTTACATCAAGGCACATATGACAACTTTTTTTTTTTTTACCATTATACATCTAATGCAAATATCAAAACTCTGCGTTGTTTTTTAGATTATTATCAAGGCTACAAGGGCAGCAACCTCTTTAGTTAAGAGTTTTGAATTTTTATTTTTATTTTTTTTATTTTTTTTTAATTCTAAGGCTCAAAATCGAGAGATCTAGTCAAGAGAGGAGAGACTACTCGTACTCGTACCATCTCACTACAACCCTTTTGATTAAAACCCAATAATCAATTTCCAAACGGACCAAACCTAATCTCAAAAATGGTAATTCTCCTTTCTCCAAATGTATGTTTTAATGTCATGAATCATCAACTAATCAAATAGATCTTTAGTTAGGTGAGTGTGAAAGCGTCTACATCTCTATATCAGCTAACACAATTATATATACAAACCTAAGTGGAGCCTCTAGTGGTAAATTCCATGCTAAAGTTCAACTTATTATGACTTAATGCAGTGAGCTACGTACTTGGCAATTAAAAGACATGTTTTTCGTGTAGTGTGAAGCGATAGTTGAACTTTAAAAGTTCATTGAGTTCGTATTGCACGCAACCTTTAGTCTCACATGGGAACTTATAAGACATCGCCCACTTGAAGTAAGTTGTTAAGTGAATGTGGGGTTGGAGGAAAGGTCCATGTGTATTCCCTATTGCTTAATGCATGTCAAATACTTGATATTTAATATATGTTTTTGATAGGTCCTTGGGCCTTGGGGCTAATGATTAAATAACTTAGCTAATTCATAACACAAGTTTTTTATTTTTTTACATTAACTTTAAATAATTTCGTAGTGGATAATTAGTGGTTGAACAGTTGCAACTTTTAGATTGTGAAAAGGTGTTTAATTAGTGGAATAATTGGTGGTTAATTAACCACACCACTAATAACCTCGTTTTGAACAGTTACAAAGAAATGATTTAAACTTCATTTTGAGAACTAAGAAAATTTTTCGAATTTGATATTGTCTTCACTGGTTTTGAGTATTGAGAGAAATTCTCGCTGTTGCAGAATAAATGATTATTGGTTGGTGTGTAATCGAAGTTCAAATCAGTTGTATCATGAGAATGAACCTCTTGCAGTATTCATACACCGAATCGGAGGAAATTTCATCTTAGTACATTGCAATTAAGTGCAAGCCTCTGATATAATTTTATTTAATCATCTGTAATTGAATTGAAGCATGATATGTTGTAGCTCTTATTTAAGCATAATTTTTTTTTTGTGTATGATCCAACAATTCAAACATACGAACTTGGCTTTAATCAGGGCAAGTCGATGCCATCATAGCAACACTGCTATGGTTCTAAAGTGGCATTCTTTTTGCTGAAGATTGTGTGCATGATTTTGAGAGGTTTATGAACCAGTGGTCCCTTTAAAAATCATTACATACGGAACTTTCTCTGTTTACTTTTTTTTTTTTTTTTTTTTTTTTTTTTTTTCATGTAGCGTATCTATAAAGAGGCGAAGGACTGGACCAGATAGTCCATCATAACCCCTCTTTGCTTGCTTTTGCTTTGGTTTTTTGTATTTGTGTCGTGTTTTGTGTACATGGGCAGTATAGTTGGACTAAAGCATAGGGGATGTGATGAGTTTGACTCGCAGTAGTTGTACTATTTTCTTTCAACATTTGAGTTAGCAGTAGGAGCATCCTATCTACTATTTTATGTGAGATTAGTCGAGCCTTAATTCGAGGGGCTATGGCAGTTCGGACACCCCGGGCATAACTGAAAAAAAAAAAAAAAAAAAAAAAAAAAACGAGCAGTGTAAAATCTACTAAAATCCAGTTAGTCTACACATCACGATCAACTCTTTTGTGCTTTACAGTCCTTTAGTTTTTATATTTTGGTACGAAGGGCTAAAAAGACAAACAAGTTCATTATAATTGTTACTGGTGGCATTGCTTTGTTGGGTTTAAAATTATATGGCAATGTGAGACTAATTAATTTGCCCATCACAATCAACTCTGTTGTGCTCCAGTCCCCTTTTATGGCTCCCTATTTTTGCTTTGCCACATAGCTAATTTTCTGAGTTCTACATCTATATCTACCAAAGTGGACTGGTAGTTCAAGAATTATTGTTAATGAAGTGTAAAATCCCAACAAACTATATGGTTTTGCCAATTTTTCTATCTCTCTGTTGACCTAACAATGTTTGGGGAGAATAGTAGGGTCACAATTATTGATGAAATTAATGAAGGAAACTTGGACTTAAATTGAAGGAATCAATATTAGAAATTTGGATAAATCTAGCTTTTAAAACAATTGAGAATCTGCACATGCGGTTCTAAAAAGAGACTACTCTCTTTTTGTTTTTTCTAGCACGTGTAGGATCCATCATTTATATTTTTGAAAGATGAGAGATCATATCAAACCAGAAAAAAAGGGAATAAAGTTGAGACATACATTTGCTATATAGTTTTTAGAGTTCCTCGATTTATGCATCGTGATGCGCGTGTAGATAGACTCCTATGACTATCTAAAGGACTCCGTTTAACTGTGTAGCAAGTATATATGTATCACAATTCCCTAGTATGTTAGTCGCTCAACTGTCCATGCAATAATTGTTCTAAAAAATTTTGCATCATATAACAACGATGTTCTCTGAAACATGACTTAAAGTTTGTGACTTAAAGTTTGGAAAATGATTAAATCACGCTCGGCGTACACTTTGTTTTGAGCGCCGCTATGAGCACCCCATCAATTACCGAAGGCACCCCCATTTTAGGTTTTTTCCTACTCCAAATTGGACATCAATGGAAATGACACAATTGCCCATAAATCACACTACCACCAACACACATTCCATCCAATTTTGGGGCACCCCACCTCCGCCCTCTCTCATCTCCATCGAAACCCAAGTGTTCCATCGGCGGTCGTGCATCGATGCTTTCACGTTCACAACAGTCGATTGTGTGGAACAATCGATTTCAATCATACTAAGTTTTGAATCAACTGTTTTGGTGTGGCAAAGAGTGTGTTTGGAGTTTTGGTTTTCATTGTAGGGTTTTCTAGATCCGGTCATTTCGAAGTGGTTTTGAGCATCAAATGGACCAAGGTAACACAATGGGGTAGGAAGAGCTACAAGAATAGATATTTGTTGCTGTTTTTTTGTGAATTTTTTCAACTTTTAATAAGTCTCGCTAGTACAGGTTCGAGACTTATCAATAAGTCTCGGTATGTGATGGCCGAGACTTATCAATAAGCTCGGTATGTGGTGGCAGAGACTTATCATTAAGTCTCGGTATGTGGTGATCGAGACTTATCATTAAGTCTCGGTATGTGGTGATCGAGACTTATTGATAAGTATCGATATGTGGTGACCGAGATCTGTTGTGACCGAGACTTATCAATAAGTTTCGGTTAGGCCTGAACGAAATTTCATTCATATTTTCGGCCCTGCGTGGCCGACAACCACGGGGTTCCAAAAAAAAAAAACCAAGAAAATGAACAATATACAAACAAAGCCACGACAACACATAAAATGTAACAACAATGAAGCACTGCTCGCGCCGTCAAAACGCAACAACAACAACAACAACAACAACAACAACAACACACAAAACACAAACAAGGCCTCTAAAAATCTCCTACGACTCCGTCTCGCCGATCGCGCTGCTCTAGGGCCAGAAGAATTTCATGGCTGCGTCGACTGGGATAGGCGTCGGGCGTTGGGGTGCGACTGTAAGTGTGTGAGTTGGATGCTCAATTTCAAGAACAGGGGGTATTATTGTTATTTCACCCCGATTTTGTTGGGTGCCTTCTGTAAACACTTGATGCCCTTTGTAATGTGGTACCTTCAGTAATGGGTGGGGTGCCGATAGCGGGGCTCTTTGTTTTTAATCATATGTGGGGCCCACGCATTGGGAGATAAAAAATAGGCATAATGACTAAAAAACAAAGTGTGCGCTTCAAGTGTGGGTCCAAAATGTATTATTTTATCATTCTCCTTAAAGTTTATGCATTTTGTTTTGTTATACATGTTGAGAAGTCAAAAATAAGGTCCTAACAGCCTTGTTTTCTAGAATACTAACAAAATTTGCAATGATAGGCCCTTGAAGATCATTGTAAGATTACTCTTTCTAGAATGTGGGTTTATAATACACAATTAAAACATTATATGATGAAGTTAGGTCAATTTTCAAAGTTTCTAAGTTTTAAAATTGCTAAACTTTACTTGTAAAAAATTGGTGACATATACTTTTGATAATGCTAAACAAATAAACAACAACAAAAACCTTGGTACCAAATTAATTAAAGTCAGCTACATGGATCAAACATTTCCATTCAATTCGATTTGAATGCAATAGAAAATTCTTTTATAATTAATTAATCTATCTCAAGTTATCTCACGTCTATCCCGAAACCTTAAATTTTTATCAATTTTTTTAAAATTTTAATCAAATTTTAGCGTAGCGAATGCGAGTTCTAGAATAAGTACACATGTATATATAAATCAATCCATGGTTACATTACAACAGCATGATATAAGTATGATCTTCTAGAAGAGATGACACAAATTACAAATTGGGCTCTTCTTAAAGACTATGACACGAGTGATGTTGGTTCCTCTGACATAGAATGTGGTCCCTTTGTATGTACACTACAAGGGTCTAGCGCTTGAACTTATATTATAGAGATCATGAGCTCTCTTTATTGCATTGCAAGTGAAGCAGTTCTGCAAAGTAATAATAGAGAACACAACATATATACACAGAGCTACCTCAAAAAAACTTGATAAGGATCATTTTGTGGTTTTGCCTTCCATGGGGACTTCCAATGGTGTCATCAAGAAAGGTGCATGGACTGAAGAAGAAGACCTCCTCCTCAAGAAATTCGTCGCCAAGCATGGCGAAGGGAAATGGCGCCACGCCCCCGTTACAGCGGGTACTGCAAAAAATATATATACATTCTCCAATTCATTCATTCATTCATTTTTTATTTTTTATTTTTTAAAAAATATGTATGTTGATGATGGAATGTATATGATTGATTTTATCTTGCATTTTCAGGTTTGAATCGATGTCGAAAGAGCTGTCGGTTGAGGTGGTTGAACTATCTAAAACCCAACATCAAGAGAGGAGAATTCACATCAGATGAAATTGATCTCATGATCAGAATGCATAAGCTCTTGGGCAACAGGCAAAAACTGCTTCCAATTGATCTGTCAATTTTTTGTTTATCATTTTGTCTTTCTTCCTTTTTTTTTTTTTTTTCTCTAATTGATCTCATTACATATTGGAAAGCACATCATCGTCAATTGCACTAAATCGAGAGTAGTACTAGAAGAGTTTGATCCATGCATGTAGCCGAGCCCAACTAATTTAGGAATGAGGCTATGTTGTTGATCTCGAATTTAGTAGACCACCACATAGACCATCATACAGTGTCATAATTAACTAATTGTATGTAGTACTACTGGTAGTGAGAGTTTACCTCATTATAGTGATCACAAGTTCTAAACACATGCATGCAGCTTTAGGAGATACAACTACCCTAATGTGAAACTTGTCTAGATAAAAAAAAAAAAAAAAAGAGGT
This sequence comes from Stephania cephalantha, assembly GCA_039657325.1. NCBI lineage: Eukaryota > Viridiplantae > Streptophyta > Magnoliopsida > Ranunculales > Menispermaceae > Stephania > Stephania cephalantha. The sequence continues at coordinate 4,866,994 of CM077573.1, read as the reverse complement.
GAATTAGGAAAGTTTGCAAGCAGTGCCGATTCGATGACTCGACCAATGTGGTTTGTTGAATGTATGTTAAAATGTGGGACAGAGAAAGGCAGTGTTCTTTACTAGTTTGATTTTTGATGAAGAAAGGAAGAAAGAAAAAAGAAAAGAAAAAGTGATGCTATTTTGCCTGGCAAAAACAGACAAGTTTAATTTTGAAAGGGAGGGATGCATGTATAAGTGTCTTTTTGTCTACTTTAGTCATGTTGAAGGGGGTCTATGCTTTTTACATGTAACAAGTGAAGCTCACTAGCATCCATTGTTTTGTTTTTTAGGTGGTCACTGATTGCTGGTAGACTACCAGGAAGAACAGCAAATGATGTCAAGAACTTTTGGAACATTCACGTAAACAAACCGTCGTTTTACAAAAGCAAGAACCGGAAGAGCAGCGAATCGCCCTACATTGTCAAGGCAACATCATCAAACGACGGTAGCATTAGAACTAAAGATGCCAATGCCGAAAAGCCCTGGTCTCAAACATACTCGGAGAATAATCATCAAAGTCGTTCGACGGAAATAAGGCCGTTAGAGGAAGAGCCTAGGCAAGTCGAAGAATCGATAAGCACGATGGCGTTGCCCGAAGTGATTTTACAAGAACCTATATTGTGGTGGGATAATGCATTGATGGATAGTGTTGGAGGAGGATTAATGGATGGAGCATACTCTTCTCTTCAAGAAAATGGAATTTATTGGGATGGCTTATATTTAGATGGAGATTACTGGGATTCATATGGTTTTTTATAGGAGATCATAGTGGTGGTGCATACACAAATTAAAAAACCAACCTTTCTCCTCACTTTTAATTGCTCTATCTTACTGTTTGGGAGTTTCTTAAAAGAGGAAAGAAGAGGACAGCAACATCAGAACATATATTCTTTCTGTGTAGTTTTGATTTTCTGTATGTTTGGTACTAGTAGTGTGTGTCACATATATTAGAGTGCTTGACATCTTGGGAGGATGCCTTAATTGTGATATTTAATTTATAGGATGGATGCAATGACGGCGCATTTAAGAGTGCGGAAACCCGCTTCATTCGCCTTGATTTTGTGTATTTGGGAGGAAAGGAACAAGAGATTGTTTGAAGATCACCTCTTGTATATGCTCGCAGAGAAACTTCCTTGTTTTATATATAAGTTTTTTGTTATCAGAATGAAAAGAAGAGTTTTTGATCTTCATCAATGAAACACTTGACCCTTTGTTTTTTTAGCTTTTTGATGAACTTAATTGATATGAAGGGAAAAACTCCAGCTAGTGCCATATAGAATAGTAGCATTTTAAGAGCATCTGCCTTGGATCGACATCGCGACTAATACCTGAAGATGACTGGATTTGCAGATTGGTTCAAGCATTAGCTCTTAAAATTCAAAATGTGTTTCAATTGTCAGTGACAGTATTGTTTCAGAAATCATGACTCAATGCAGGAATTGCTCAATTCAAGAGAATCAACCTCTAAAAAAAATAGAGAAATCATGATACTATCATTTCTTAAACTTGATGCTAGCCTTTGTGCAAAGATTAAACCATGTTGTTTCATAATCAGATTAAGCATCAATTTAAATTGAAAGCAAAATGCATGTTTAAAATCGACAGATGGTCGCCAAGATGGAACATGAGCTAACATATCAATAAGCATAAAATCTTAGGAATTGACAAAAGCAAAAGAAAGAAAAATACCAAAGTTAAGTCTTTTTAAGAAAAGAACAAATAGATACTCATAATAGACTGAACTAGGTTCAAAAAAGGCTGAGTGGAAGCTTTTGCTTATAAATGCTCAAGTTTCAGTGATTATACATTCGGGTATCAAATCCTCGTCGAGATTAATAAAGGAACGTAAACTGAGAATTTTCATTCGAGTATATTTTACACTGCGAAAATCATAGATACTATGCCGATGCATTTGAGTACGCTAGAACTGCAAATGTCCAAGCCAGCATTTGAAAAAAGAAATATAATTCGATTAAGTAATAGAGGCGTGTACACTAACCAAATTGATAACAAGACAGGATCACAATATAGAAAAGTAAGATAAGTGCCGACATGACATGTTAATCTTCGAACTCATCGTACTGTTGAAGCAATTGGAATATTGTACTTGTCTGAGAAGGCAAAGGAAGAGGTCCCCAGTGCACTGATGGGGTTGTGTGGTCACTAGTAAGCGTATGGTGCCTCTTGCGCACAGCTTGAGCTGGAGGTTCTGTGGCCTCCATTAGGACCTCATCAATCACCATAGACGATGATTGCTCCACCCTTTTTCCCAAGTTCTCAGACGATCGCTCCTTTCTCATTCCACCATCCTTCTTCAATACATTAAAAAGAAGATTTATTAACTTTAGAAGGAAAAACTTCGCATTTGTGCTTAAGCAAGTTCTGCATTGGAATATCTAGATGTTCAATCTTGGAACTTTGACATTAAAAAAAAACAAGCATCTGCTGATAAAATGCATAACAATATGGAAAAATAAAATGGAAATTGTCACATTGAATAACACTCAAAATAGGGACCGGTTTCTGCGAACCACTCATCATTAAAATCATGTTAGAAAAGAAAAAAAAAAAAAGAAGAGAATGTTAAAATTCTTAGTTATAAACAGTTTGCTATTGTTTAAACAATCAAGTCAAGTTCATCTTGTGTACATAATGGTAAAAAAAACTGCTTCTAGATTCTTTCTTCAATATCCAATGGACGGTGATGGGGGACACACTTTCTTGCAAACATTGGCTAGACAATTGTTGGAGTCCTTTAGACGGACATCGAAATGTGCAATCACACACGCCACTGCACAATCAGTAGAACTTCAATAATGTAGCAAATGTGTATCAAAAGTACATTGTCCCAATTACTATCCATTTGGATAAAACTAACAGATTATGACTATAGTAGAAGTTGATATAAAACCAACAGACTTAACTCCATAATTCTAGCATCAATATATTTAGATACTTGGTTAGATGGGAGAACAATATGAAACTACAAAAAGAGTTGGGTGGGGTTGCAATGGGCAATTTTAGAATGGGAAACATTGCATTGGCCGCAAAGTGAAACAGTAGATTTGAGAGTGAGAGCATGTGTGCACACGAGCCATCACGATTATTCATGGGACCATTGAGAATGGGTGGTTCTAGGGTTGCATAAGAGCGCCGCTTTGAAAAGACCTTGGAAGTTCGTTCACTCTACTTTAGAGCGTTTTCGGCCCAAGTCCCCCTGAAAGTTGGAAAAGGTGATCACATCTTATTCTGGAAGGACACACGGTGTGACGCGGAACCCCTATCGTTCACTTTTCCTTATTTACATGCTCTAGCTCTCCTCCGTTCACACAGCTACTATATCTACTGTTGTTCATGGTCACCAAAACATGTCATGGAACTTTCATTTCCAAATAGAGTTATCATTTAGGAAAAATGATGAGGTTTCAAGCATTTTACCAAAGTTGGAAGAAGTTAGGAACTTAGGATCAATGCTTTAAGGGAAGACAAAAGAATGTAAATTTTGGAAAAATCGGAATGTTTCTCATGTAAGTATTTGGCAAGTCCCTTTTTCTCTCCCCAGTGCCCACCCATTCCCACCTTTCTCATTTATTTTGAAAGCCTTGGTATGCACAAAGTAGAGGTCATCTCTTGGCTTGTAGCTCTCAAAAAAATTAACACGGGCAATGGCTTTCCTTTGTATTTACTTACCCGAACTAGTGTTGTCTCTGTCTAGGGGATAGTGAAATTGCGGATTACTTATTTACCCAATGCGAGTTTGCAGGACAGGTGTGGAGTGAGTTTTTGAGGCTTTTGGAGTGTCGCATACAATGGATATACCTTGGGGAATTTTACTTGGAAGAAGAAGTTTGTCAAATAAATCAAAGATTTTCAATGTGGCAACACCAGGATTGTTACGGCAATAATGGTTGAAAGAAAATCACGAATTTTCAAGAATGAAAATAGAAGACCTATGGAGATATAGGATCGTGCAAAGGAGAAAGAGATTCTACGGCTTATGGCGACGGGTATTTTGTTTGGTTTTTCAAGTGATAAGTAGAGAAGAAATTGGAGAAGCATTACTAAAGGCTGATTGGAAGAATTTTGGAGAATGTCTTCGTCTCTGTAGTGGTTGTATATATGAGTAGTTTCTGGTTGTTCTTTGTCAATCGTCTTTATTATTTTTCATCGTGTTGTTTGCTTTCACTGTTATCTTGATTTTGTATTTGTGAATTATATTTACAACGAATTCTAGCATTCATACTTGCCTAGAGACTCCTATTCCATTTGCGAATATGACAAGCATACAAAATGAGCCTTCTACACACCAGACAATTAGTTTTTGGAATAAAATAACATTTAAGACAAATCCAACATCAAAAAAATTCTCAATTTTGGTGAAAATTACAGCTTGCTATTATCTATATCAGTACATCTTGTGGCTCGGTTCGTAAATCCAAGCCTGTATTTTGATAAAATGTCCAAGCGACATATTGAAATAGAAGCAAGCAACAAGCAGTTTTTATTTACAGACAATTGGTAATTTTAATCATTCCTTTTGCCACAAACTGTTGAAGGAATCTAATAAATAGTAGCTTGAGGGAGTTGTTGATGAAAAAAGAGTATTTATAATAAGCGTCGGAGATCAAAAGGATAAGCAATAAGTGTAAGATCAAGTAGGAGATTAATGAGAATTCCTCATGGACAATTTGAGCATGACTATGATAACTTGACCTGCCAACCATTTCTTTAAAGTCTAGAACACAACACTGGGAAAATAAATGCCTAAGTTACATTCAAACCATAGGCATTGAGAAGGAAAAGTTGAATCAAGCTCCGACAAAGCCATCCGGCAAAAGGCTTCTCATACAAATAAGAAAATAATTCTAGCAAAAGACGTGATACCTTTGACAATCATAGTCACAAAAACCGGTAATTGCCAAGTATTACAACAGTTGAACATAGTTTAAGCATACAACAACAACAACAACAACAACAACAACAACAACAACAACAACATAGCCTCAATCCCAAATTAGTTGGGGTCGGCTACATGGATCAAACTCTTCCATTCTGCTCGATTTAACATAATTTAAACATAGTTTAAGCATCCTTCCGCAAAAATTTTTTGTAATCCATTTGTGTAGACAATATGCCTCCGAAGTACTAAACTCGAGGATTGGTTTCAACATTTCTTGCATCACTATCCTTCCACGACTCATCATTTTATCATTGTGCAAAAAAAAGGGGTCCTCTTCTGTTGAGATGTGTGGATCGAAATAATAGTCCCACATCGGATAATTGAAACTTCATAGTGAAGTATATAAGATCTCCCCTTAACTAACACCGAGGCCTTTTGAGATAAAACCCCACACCTAAATGTTGAAGGTGGTTAAGGTGGGGACACTATCGAGGCTAGCGGGGGAGATCCACGGGCTCGCGCATGCGTGTGCGGCGCGGCCTGGAGAATTTTACATCGTCAGCCAAAAACTCAACACAGAATGCCCATTTCACAAACCATACTTGATACTTCACTATATCATTTTGTCACAAAGCCATACATCATTAGCAACAGTAACAAATGTTTCCAACAGAGAAACCAAGCAATGCCAAGTACCCACATGAGTTACCAAGTACCAAAACAGACCCATCACACATTAAGCTCAAAACTAAGATGTATTGATAAATAAATAAATAAAAAGTCATGAAACTAAGTGAACAAAATTACTAGAACAATAAGAGTCTCACATTCAAGAGGGAGGAGTCAGGGGGCACAGGGCACTTGACAGGCTTGTCTTCATGAGGTGGAGGCTCAAGTGGATGATCAATGGGGTTGAACACATGATCTCTCTCATCACCATTCCCTATTGAAACCCCACTTCCCTTCACATCCTCTATAAAGCTCAAAACCTGTTGTAAAATTATATAAAAGATTGAATGAATTCATAGTTAGAGATGAAATCAACAAAAACCCACTTCACAAATGATGTGAGAAATCATAAAAACTTACAATTCCTTCCCCAAATGAACCACCCATTACAATTCAACTGCTCATCACCTCTCTTGTATATCAATGTGTTAGAGAGAGAGCGAGAGAGAGAGAGAGAGAGAGAGAGAGAGAGGTGCCCAAAATGGTTACTTTTCTTTTTATTATCAAAATCTCTCTCTCTCTCTCACTCAATCTTTGTCTGTGTCTCAGCTTTTTATCTTTATTGCTTTAGCAAGCACAAACAGTACAAATCTCTCTGTTTTCTCTTCTGGGGCTTCAAAAACAAAACAAAACAATAAAAAACTAACAACATTACGATGTACACACTAAGTCACTTATGCATTTAAGCCCGGTCAATAATGAATTAGGATGCGAGAGTGTAAATCTCGAGGTATTTTTAAACTACTACTGTAGTATTTGAGTGTGTGGTGTAATTAGATCATCGGACGGTGGGCCGGTAGCCGTTGTTGTTTTCAAACGGGATCGACGAGGGCTGGCCCACTTTGTTTGGCTTTTTGTCGTGCTTTGTGTTTTTTTGTAGTTAAAGAGTGAGAGGGGCAGTTCATCGCGTTCGATGCGGACATCTTTACGGCCCCTTTGTTGACGACAACAATAACCACAATAGGGTAGCCTCACTCTCAAATAATTAGAGTCTGCTCCATGGATCAAACTCGGGGTTTTTTAAAAAGTAGGGTGGAGATAATTTTTATTTCACAAAATATGAAACTTTACTTTTAAATTTCAAAACTAGGGTATAACTCCTTTTGAAAATGAGGTATTGATGATGAGTGGACATGCATGGTGGTGCGGTGGTGGTGAGGTGGAAGACATTTGTATAGATAGCTTCTTTAGCTCCTTTTGAAAAGAAGCTATCTATACAAAATTATACACTATATGAATGACTCATTTTGAAAAGGAGCTATCTATTCAAAATCTTTGGCTCTATGAACAACACGTGCATATGGAGATGGACGAACCGCGGCGCTCGCGTATCTCGAGGTAGACAACCGATGTAAGCAACACGCACGCATATTGACGTAGACAACCCATGCAGCTGAGGTGGAGATTTCATGCAAATGCTAGGCACGTCTGTCGAGGTGGGCGACCCATGCAACCTCGTGCAACTCATGCAAACGTCACGCACGTGTCTCGAGGTGGTAAAGCCAATGCAAACGTCACACACGTATCTCCTGGTTAACAACACATGGAAACGCTACGCACGTATGTCGAGGTGGGCGAGCCATGCATCTTCGTGCAAACCATTCAAACGTCGCACGCATATCTCGAGGTGTCGACAACTCATGCAACCTCGTGCAATCCATGCAAACCATGCGAATGTGAAGCACATATTTCGAGGTAGACACCACATGCAACCTGCTGCAGTCCATGCAAACCATCCAAACGTCATGCACGTAACTCGAGGTGGATAAGTAATGTAAACGCCAGACACGTATCTCGAGGTGGATAATCCATGCAAACGTCATGCACGTATCTCGAAGGGACAACCCATGCATATCCACTACAGATCATGGACCCCATGCAAACGTCACGCACGTATCGCGAGGCGAACAATATTTTTTGTTATGTCCCTCGAACGACCAATACCACACCGATGCCACGTGGCAAGTACACACAAATAGCCCATGTGTTCGGCCCATGTCCACGTGGTCATCCCACGTGGACGTTTACACAAATAGCGTCTTCCCAAAAGGCGTTATTCGTGTAACGACCCCGAAGCGCCCGAAGGCCTCATGGTGCCGTCAAAGCTATCCGAAAGCGCCCATAGACCTCTTGGATATTTCCCCCTCCCACATGACTCGAACCGCGCCCTAGGGTACAAGTACGCGATTCATCGAGTTGTGTACCACCGAGCCAAGGTAGCTCGGTGGTACACAACTCGATGAATCGGCGTACTTGTACCCTAGGGGCGCGGTTCGAGTCATGGGGGGGGAAATATCCAAGAGGTCTATGGGCGCTTCTGGATAGCTTTGACGACATGAGGCCTTCGGCAGTTCAGGCCGTTACAAAAGGAGCACCTTTTGTTGGGCTACACGACTGCCCGAAGGACCAGTAGAGAGCCCCAGTGTATGGAAACTGCCCGAAGGACCTCGCATACATCCTCACCCCCCACGGTTCGAACCCACGCCGTCGAGGGATAACGGCGTAGGCTCATGGAGCCGTGTACCATCTGAGCCGATCCTTTTTGTAACGGCCCCGGAGCGCATGGCCTCGTGGTGCCGTCAGAGACTATCCGAAAGCGCCCATGGGACCTCGTGGATATTTCCCCCTCCCCACCCCACTGGGATTCGAACTGCGCCCACAGGGTACAAGTGCGCGGATTCGAGGGTGTGTACCAATTGAGCCACTAGCTCAATTGGTACACACCCTCAAGAATCTGCGTGCACCCTGGGGCGCAGTTCGAATCCCGGGGGGCGGGGAGGGGGAAATATCCACGAGTCCCATGGGCGGCGTTCTCGGATAGTCTTGACGACTGCATGAGGCTGCGCGGTCTCTCGGGGTCGTGCAAAGAGCACCTTTTGTTGGGCTACACGACCTGCCCAAGGACCAGTAGAGGCCCCGGTGTATGGAAACTGCCGAAGGACCTCGCATACATCCCTCACCCCCGCGGTTCGAACCTACGCCATCGAGGGATAACGGCGTAGGCTCGTGAGCCGTGTACCATCCGAGCGATCCCTCGACGGCGTGGGTTCGAACCAGCCGTGGGGGTGAGGGATGTATGCGAGGTCCTTCTGCGCTTTCCATACACCGGGGCCTCGGCTGTCCTTCGGGCAGTCGTGTAGCCCAACAAAAAGGTGCTCCTTTTTGTAACGACGGAGCGCAGAAGGCCTCATGGTGCAGCCGTCAAAGCTATCCGAAGCGCCCATAGGACCTCTTGGATATTTCCCCCTCCCATGACTCGAACCGCGCCCTGGGTACAAGTACGCGATTCATCGAGTTGTGTACCATTGGGCTACCATGGCCCAATGGTACACAACTCGATGAATCGTCGCACTGTACCCTGTGGGGCGCGGTTCGAGTTGTGGAGGGGGGAAATATCCAAGAGGTCCCATGGGCGCTTCTGGATAGCTTTGACGGTACACTACGAGGCCTTCGGCGCCTTCAGGGTCGTTACAATTCGTGTAAACATTGTCCACGTATGACAGCCATACACTGATAGCGCTTTTTGAAAAGGCGTTATCAGTGTAAGGCCGTCCTATGTGGACCGGACACATGCATCCATGTGTCTACGTCACCGGGAAAAACTCACCCAACTGATAGCCCCTTTTGTATAGGCGACATAGCCTAGTTTTGCAATAAAAAAAAAAAAAAAACCACACTTATTTTCCTCATTTAAACTAAAAACTTTTGTACTTTTGTAATTTTTTTCATTGTGCTCGATTAATTAGTTGGAAACGCTCCCAACGTTTATATGTGTTTGATCCATTTAATAAAGAGTGAAAAAAGTTTTACGTTGACTGTCAACTTATCACAACTTTCCTCCATTTTTCAAAAATATAAAATAGGCTTAAGGTCTCCCTCCCTCATTTTTCAAAAATATAAAATGGACTTAAGGCCTCCCTTACTCATTTTTCGAAATGAAAAATAAGCGTCAAAATCCTTCTCATTTAATCAAACTTGATAGTTGAGACTGGCTATGTGGCACATATAATGTTCTACATAGGTCGAGTTTTCACAATCTTGACACATATAATAAAGGGAGATGCTAAAGTAACCCACTTTGGGCACTTAGTGGGCCCAAGTAAGTTTCCAGTTGTACGATACACCTCGACATGTGCGCGTAACATCTTGAGATGTGCGTTCACACTCCTTGAGGTGTATCACATGGAGGGACACTCGCTTGGGCTCATTAGGTGCCCAAAGTGGGTTACAAAAGCATTTTCCTATAATAAAACTTCGCAACCCAAAATGCAAATAGTTGATATTAGTATTTCTCTTTTAAATTAGAGCCCGACTATACGCACCCACCATTTACTTATGACTCCCAATGAAAAATTCAAACATAAAAAGGACAATTTTGCTGCAAAATGACCTTTATGCCCCAAAGTGCGATTAGTGCACCTCACTACCTTTTTTCTCTCGTTTTGCGCACCCACCATCATCTCTCCACACATTGTCTTCTTGTGATTTGTAGAGTATCATCAAGTTGCTTGACCTCGCAGGCTCGCAGGTCCGAATATCTAGTTAGAGAGTCGGTCAGAGCCCACCAAACCTCTGGTTGGAGAGTCGATCAAAGCCTACTGAACCTTTAATTGGAGAGTCAACAACTGTCAACCAAATTTCACGAAAGAGGTTCAGTTGGACAACACCGAACCTAGAAGATAAGTCTCGGCCACATGCCGCCGAACTTAAAATAGATGTCTCAACCAAGATTTTGGAGTTGAGTGCTTCGATTGGGATGAAAGAAGTATTTTGGTAAAAATGTTGGGTGCCTTCATAAATTGGAATTTATGAAAATGTGGGGTGTGTTTAGCCGAATTCTTAGATTAATAAAATGCATGAATTACGATTTAGTGATTTACGAGCTTAGTGATGGCACGTATCTAGAGGTGTATCAATAGCAAATTGAGTGGATCAATTCACTCTCATCGATCTCTACGTCTACAGCGCGTATCTAGATGCGTATCAATAGCAATTGAGTGGATGAATTGAATTCACTCTCATCGATCTAGCGAGGCGAGGCGACTCAGGTGAGCGCGAGGCGATCCAATTCGTTTATTGCTTCAATTTCTCTCGATTTGTTCGCAGCTTTGCTTGATTAGGGTTTTCGTTTGTGAATTGGATGATTAGGGTTTTATGGATTGGCATTGGAGAGAGTGAGAATCATTTCTTCTCCACTGTGTTCATCGATTAGGGTTTTTTTTTTTTTTTGTTGTTGTTCATTCATTTTAGGGTTTTATGGATTATGTTATTGCATTGATGCTGCATTGTGTATGATCCTTGAAAAATCTGCAACTAGACTAAGAAAAAACTCCAATTGCTAAGTTTGATAAAGTTGTGAACTTTATCTTGCAAATTGTAGATTCTTAGGTGAAACTTTTGATTATTTAATTGGGGGTTTTTAACGTTAGAGCTTTGAAGGTTAGTCATAGATCTTTATTTATCACTGCAATATGGTAACTCTTGTTTCGAGCTTTCGATCGAAACCCTTAACGAGCTTAATCCCAATAGAGTAGAGGTTGATTTGACAAGTTATTTTGGGGAAATAGGAGAAGATAAAATCCTTTTCAACGACCTCAAAAAAAAAAAAATCTTTTCGCGCAATTCAATGTGTAGAGTAGGTGAATTGCCAGACCTTGATGTCTGATTACATGGATTATTTTGTTGGTGAATCTCACATTGAGAACAGGTATCAAGAATCGGAAGTATATGAAAAAATATGTGCAATTAATATTTCTGTTGTTGATTAGTATTTCTCATTAGCCGACCCCAATTAATTTGGGATTGAGGCTGTGTAGAAATCTGATTTTCAATCTATGCAATTAATGTAGGAGAATGTGTTTTGCACATGTCATTTGACTCGTGGACTCGTGATTTTGATGTGATGAGTTTTTATTTTTCTGTCACATAGAATCGTATGATGGGAGATCTTGAGGTGGAAAAACATGTCCAGTTCATTCTTTCAGTTGAAAAGGTTTGTAATGTATTCATGTTTCTTTCTCTCTCTCTTTTTTTTTTTTTTTGGTTCCTCTTTAGAACTGTTTGATGTATAGGCTATAGTTCTAAATTTTGATAATGTTTTCTTCAGAAAAAAGATGATTTTGAGTCAGTGGTAATGGAGCATATCAGAATAAACGGTGCATATTGGGGTTTGACTTCTCTAGATCTTTTGGGAAAGCTTGGAGTTGTGGATCAAGATGAAGTCATTTCATGGATCATGAAATGCCAAGATGAATCTGGTAAATATCATTTTCTTTTATTTTAGAATCTCACTGAAATGAGAAGATGAATCAGGTATAATTTGAATGAGTCATAAATGATTGATATTTTAGAACCACACTGAAGTTGTATTTATATTTCTGAATACTCAAGATGATGGTAAATTGAATTTGCTTGTAGGATTAGAATTATTATTGCCTAAATTTCATTTAGTGCGAAGGGAAAAAGTGATAAAATCTTATTAATTGTGCTTTTGGGCAGTAAATAAATTACATAAGATGACTATTTGTCAAATATGTTGGGTGAAGGCTATAATGTCATAAGTATGAACGATAGGTAAAAAGAATGTGAACTTTCCTTGTTCTGAACTCTTGTTCTGCTGCATGTGAAAAATGACTGCCCTTGAACTTTTTTGAAGTCATTTAAGCAAGTTTTCAAACTTGAAAACATGATTTTATATTCTATGTTACTTTTAATTGAACATCATGGGATATTATTATTATTATTATGATATGTCTTAGGATCTGCGATTCAAATAGATAAACATTAACAATTACATTCTCGAGAAATGTAGTACAAAATCTAGGGCTAGCTTCGGGAACATTTTTTCCCCTTTTTTGAGTGAGAGTTAGAGGAGCTTTTGTAACATTATTGAAAAAAAAAAAGTTACATCTCATCTGCATCGCTTGTCTGATGGAAAATCTTTTTTCTGCAACTCGCAGATACACAGAGCTTGACACATACACTATGTTCTGTTTGTGCAGGCGGTTTTGGTGGTAATATTGGCCATGATCCTCATATTCTGTATACTCTCAGTGCTGTGCAGGTATTAGCACTATATGACAAGCTTGATGCGCTTGATATTGATAAGGTTTCAAGCTGTATCCTTGCTGTGAATCTCTTTTTTTTTTTTTTTTTTTCTTTTAATTTGTAAGATTTTTATATAGTGCTCTAAATCGAGCGCAATGGACAATTTGATCCATGTAGCCGACCCCAACTAATTTGGGAATGAGCCTTTGTTGTTCTTTTTTTAAAGTTTTTCAGATATTTTTTGAGAGGTGCTTTTGTTTTTACGAGTTCCCAGAGAGATTTTCTAGGAAAGATTGTTTCCTCATCTCTAAACTTATTTAAGATGAAACTATTTCCTAATGAATGTAAGATTTGGGGAGCAATCACTCTGTTGATGACCTATATGTTTGTAAGATCAGGTAATGGAAATGATTGAGATGTTTGAATTCTGAGTCATAGAAAAGACAACAGGATTCTGGCTACATGTATTTTTTTTTTTTTTTTTTTTTTTTTTTTTTTTTTTTTTTTTTTTTGATAAGAAAGGAACCACAACTTGCCCACTATGAGGCTCGAACTCCCCACCTCTTACCCAAGTAACTCCATATCAAACCAGTGAGCCATCCACTTGGTTGGTCTGGCTACATATATTTTGTTTCTCTTGATTTTTGGATCAGATGTTTCTGGACTGCAGAATGAAGATGGTTCTTTTTCAGGAGATATATGGGGTGAAATTGACACAAGGTATTTTTCGTCATTTGCTTGTTCACGTTGTTTCTGTGGTTTTTGTGCTTTTTTTTGACACATAAATGACATGTATCGTCTAACTTTTCCTTTAAATATAGATTTTCTTATATTGCAATATGTTGTCTCTCGATATTGGGTCGCTTGGAAAAATTAAACGTGCAGAAGGCTGTTGCTTACATTGTAAGCTGCAAAAATATGGATGGTGGATTTGGATGCACTCCTGGCGGGGAATCTCATTCGGGCCAAAGTATGACGAAATCCTTTATCTATACTTATATTTTTGGTTGGATATTTTTTCATTGCCACACGTTTTTGTAATGCCATTTTGTCGAATTGTTGAAGCAACCTTTCAGATAGTTTTTGGGTCGGGTTTTGTATTTTTCTTCCATGGATACCTCACTGCCTTTACAATTGACTTGGTAATATCCTAATTTTGTGTTTCTCTGAATGGGGAGTGGAGAGGGTGTTCTCATTTAGATTAAGGATGGAATTCCATTTTTTTAATTAGCTGTTTGTTCTGCCGTAGTCCAACTCTAAAATCTTGGATTGCTTCCCATTTGTCTATTATTCTGCATGTAAATATCATAGAACATGGAATATTGGAGTCACTGAAGACTGGAAATTGCGCTGTTGTCCTTTAGGAAAAGCACTGAAGCATTGATGAAAGTGATGGGCTTATGATATGCCATAAAGTTGTTTGGAAGGTAGTGCTTAAATTGGTGCCACAATTAACTGTTGTTCATTGTACACGCAACTCTGCTAGTTCATAGACATGCAGTATCAACCCTCACAGTGAAGGAGTGAACATGAAGGTGCCTAAAAAAATCAATGGCATCTGAGTGGTAAAGAATCACTGTAAATTAACTAGCATGCTGTGTTGGTCATAATTCATAACGAGCAATGATTTATCTGAGAGCAGTCAACGCCAGTTTTGTCCATGCTTAGCTTATATATAGATATGGATGATAAGATTGTGTTTCTCTAGTTACCTGAATGTATGTTTAGTTGAATTGAGATCTAAGAGAGTGATGTATTATCAGCTTGAGATGGATAAAATTGGTAATGCCCAAGTTGATTTGGTTGATTCTTGGTTCCTTCTTGTTTTGAATGTCTGATTAGTGAACACCAATGCCACAAAGCAACTCAATTGGATTTTGCACCAACGATAAAAAAACAGTTGGCAAAGCAGTTATTTTTTGCTGTTAAAAATTTCTGTTTAAGATAATGAAAACATTGCAGAGTGCCAGTATTCATTAACATAAGGACAGACTTGTGTCCAAATTAGGCTCAAAACTAATTGTTGACCAAACCTTTCTCACTGCAGTATTTTGCTGTGTTGCCGCTCTTGCGATTACTGGCTCTCTACATCATATCGACAAAGACCTTCTTGGTTGGTGGTTATGTGAGCGACAAGTCAAATCGGGGGGTCTCAATGGGCGTCCAGAGAAGCTTCCTGACGTGGGTATTTCAAATGGATTGTTTACTTAACAGTTAAATTATCTTCCCGTCTAAATGTTGTGTTTGTAATTATACAGGTCTGCTACTCCTGGTGGGTTCTTTCCAGCTTAATTATTATTGATAGGGTGCATTGGATAGATAAGGAGAAACTTGCAGCATTCATCTTGAACTGTCAGGTTATAGTTCAACTCAAATGCCTTGTTTATATGGTCTTATGAAAGTGGCTCTATGAAGATTATGCAACATTGAAGTTGCTTTCATTCTCTGGATTTTCAAGTTCCAATGGAGAGAGATTGTGAGAACTTTGTCTGTTAATAAATGTAGGACAAGGAAAATGGAGGAATTTCTGACAGGCCAGAAGATGCTGTTGATGTTTTCCACACATTTTTCGGTGTTGCTGGTATAATTAGTTCAAATTTCTCTCTTCTACTCAAATAGTAGCTTTAATATTTCTGCATTGTGCATCATATAGTTTATTTATTTCTATGTAATGTAACTACTACAAATCAGGATTCTCTATGCGCTCTTCTTACATGTTCGTCGCGATTATTTGGGCAACAGAGGAAAAGATGAACAACAAAACAACTATGCATGCCATCTCTCTCTTTTGTAAAATAGTTTCGAACAATGGTCCCATTACAAGCGTGTCTTAATATAGCTTGATGAAGATTATTAAAGATAGTTAAATTTACTTCTCCTTTTTGATGATGATGCAGGTCTTTCTCTTCTCGAGTATCCCGGAGTCAAAGCTATAGACCCAGCTTATGCATTGCCTGTCGACGTTGTAGATAGAATTTTCATCGGAAGAAGGTGATGTTCCTACCAGCACTAGCACTGTATGTACATGATGCTAATTCGACGTTGGATAGATTTTTTGCTGCATGAGTAGCACCCTCACGGCGTAAGTGATAGCCAGCATCAAGTGTTCTATGAATGCTATTGTCAACATTAACTGCCCATCCAGCTTAAATGAAAGAAGCAAGTTTAGACTATACTGCAAGTCTGCAACATTTGAGTGACTTCTAACTAAGACTTTTCAAGGTAATGTCATGTCTTGAAGTTTGTGACTGTCCTACATAATAAATCTGTCCTGTTTCCTTCCTTGCAAGTGCAGCTTGTCCTTCTATTTGTGTGATTGGCTTGTAATGTTACTTTATGTCACCTAAACTATTAGAGCAAAATAAAAAGTCATTGTACCCATAAAAAAAAAAAGTCATCTCAACTTCTTTAGTAGATTTCAGAGGTGGGAATGCAAGCTTAAGGCATGTCATCAGATTTCCATTGATAATAAAAGGAAATTAGACGAGTGGGCCTCTTTAAGTAGTGGTCTCGTTCGAGCTCTACGTATAGTTTCCTTTGCTGGCGAGCTAAAGCCCCTTATGTGTCAACTACGGCTCAAGCCCGAAGTAGTCGATTAGTTGAAATAAAGAAAAGGAAATTAAAGTCCATATGTCATCAAAACACATCAAATGAGCTCAGACATGAAATATGAAATGATTGAGAGCTATCAAGTATTCTATAGGGACCAAACTTTCCTATCCAAAAGGTACATGAATTGGCTTCATTAGGGACATGACTTAAATTATGTGTACCAATAATATTCTTTGTTGTTGGCCTTGCCAAACTATGACTTTAGTCTCTTTTAACTGCAGGACCCTTTCGACAATTGTATGCACTATACAATATCATGATAAGAATCCACAAATACTATCATTATTATTATAAATTAGTCTTTTTTTTTTTTTTAATCTCATTTGGAGTCGAACCCAGTCAACTTACTACATGTTCAAACTTTGCTTTTTGATAGGTGATGCCTCATCCATCTCACCAGCGATGCTTTGGCAAGTAGTGTATTTTTTGTTGTTACTTAGGCCTCGTTCGGTTCGTTTTTGCTAACTTACAGTGTTAGTTGAGAGTTATCTCATTGGAGTTAACTTATTGGAGTTAATATTTTCATGTTTGGTTCAACTTTAAACTTGTAGGGAAGTTTCAAATTTTTAAACAATAAAAAATATGAATTGACATAAATAGCCTCCAAACAAGATAGGGATGAGTAATAAATAAGTCATTAATGAGGGGTAATTATGTCTACAACTCCCGAGAGATAACTCTCTAGGGGGTGGTGGGAAGATTTCTCACACCCTAGGGTGTAAGTTGGAAGATAACTTGCAGGCAAGTTGGACAACCAACCAAGATTAGTTCCCAACTTTCTGTAAGTTATCTCCCAGGAGATAACTCCACCCATAACCAAACAAGGCCTTAATTCTGTAAATCTTCGAAAAATATATATTTTGAGTGATGACCAGTCTATTCCTTTTTAGGACTTTGTATGATGCTAAGGTGACTCGAGATGGGACATCCATGCACATCGGGATATGCACACATCGATGCGCGAAGAATGAATACCATCACTGAGTATTTCATCACTTAGTCATCCTAGTATTTTCCATATGTAAATTATTCAATAAAAACATGCACAGCGTAAGAGCATCTTTGCTTGGTTTAGAGAGAAGTCCACTAAAGGGGCTTTTTTTTTTTTTAGGACCACTACAGGGGCTTGAAAATGAATTGGGACTTCTTTTTATTTTTTGACAAGAGGACTTCTTATATTAAGATTTAAGACTTTGAATTCAAACGAGTTGGCCAATTTGGAATAATTTTATTAACCCTGATATCACGCACAGTATCATATATGGGGCAAAGACTCCGTTATTTATTTTTCTTTTTTTGATAGGACGCCATTAATAATATGCTGTACAAAAAAGAGTGATTCCAATGGGCCAATTGCCATGATCTCCAAAGTGGTATTTAATTGTGAGTGCAAATTACATTCTTACCCATATTTAATTATTTATTTTATCCAATAAAATAACAAGTATTTAATTATAATTAAATATTTGAATTAAAAAAAGAGTAGAATAGGTAAGAAAGGTAAAAAGTTGTGTTGAATTCTGAAAACGACTTATATTTTTTGAAGGAGAGATTTTGTAGAATGTCTTATATTTTTTAAAAAAGAGATTTTGTATTGAATCCCACCTTTGTTCCAGCCTTTCAGGATTGCTAAGTTTGGAGTTCCCTCTGCATTCGGCTGGTCCGTATTTAACTGTAGACATTGCAAGAGTGTCTTTTGAATGCCTTTAATGGTTGTTATTTTCTTACCAAAAAAATAAATAAATAGTGGCGTAGGCATTACCTTGGAAGTTGGTTTGAATGTTTCGGCTCTCGAGTCCCTCATTATAGAGGTCTCGATTTTGAGTCCTAAGAATGGAGGTGCTTCCATGCACTAATTATGCTTTACCCTTTGTGATCCAATAAGCTTCGAGATACGAAAGGTACAAACTAAAAAAGAACAACAAAAGCGTCAAAGTCCCGGTTGTTGTAGATACTTTAATTAAACTTTTTTTTTTTTTTTTTGAATACTTTAATTAAACTTGCATCTTATAAAGTTAGTGATGGTGATTGATTAGGATCTTTTTATTTTGATATTCGATATAAGGTTTAGAAGCCAACACATCCATCAATGTTTTTTTTTTTTTTTTTTTTTGACTTTAATGGGAGTCGAACTCACAACCCTGAAATCTTGACTTTTTGACAAGTGATGCATCATCCATCTCACCATGGATGCTTTGACAACATCTCAATGTTAGTTAGATAAAAGAATGTCAACCATTGTATAGCAAATATATAAGATGAAGGTAATCCGGATGGGTTGGCCTAACAGTAAGGGCGAGCTTGAGATTGCGTGGATTAAGCACATGGTTCCGAGGCCCAATTCCTCACCACGTAAAAACTGTTTAGGCTATTGAGGTACGCTCATGTCGATTATAACAAGGTCTCATAGAAATAGTTAGGCTCGCGTGGAAACCTACGTGTGTGTATATATATATAAATATAAGATCAGGGAAATTATTCAAAGGTAATTGTGAAGGAATAAAATGAGTATAATGTATGGCCCATTTTAGAATCAATCTTTTTTTTTTTTTTTTTTCACTTTTTATCATTAGAGAATCATAGACTTTGTTTCACATCAATTCCTTTCTTTACAAGAGCACGTTCAAGATGACAGATTTTAAGATGTTTAATTTGATTTTGACGTGACAGTATATTAACATTGCAAGTGATCCTTCAGTCTAAATGGCAATTTTTTTTGGTTAAAGTGATTTGTATTGAGGTTGTTATTGCATAAACTAATTGTCATTGTTTGCAAAATGCAAGTTTTAGATGTGAAGTTGTAAATCGTTGCAACATGGACAGTTGAAACCAAGATAGTAATTGCAACTGGGGCAACTGTAAATAGGTCAGTTGCAACTGATATGAAAATAAAAGTTTATTTATGACGAAATTTATATTCCGAATTTAGATCCTAATGAATCTTCGAGAAGATTTTGAACAACTTTCTAAACGTGTGAAGAGATGATCAACACATCCATGCTCTTTTGGGATTTAGAAAGCTCACATCAACGTTGGTTTTTAGGAAGAACAAAAGTATATATATATATATATATCGACAATCATATTATGTTCTTCTCGTGGGTTTTAGGTTCAACAGTTGCAACAGGCAATGCTTTTGAACTTTTGTTTTCTTTTTCTTTATTGATTTGTAATTACCGAGGAGATCTTGGGGTAAACCAGTCAATGAGACTAGACATTACCAAGGGGATCTTAGGGGTGAGAGTTCATTGTGAGGGTAAAGGATAGTGTAGCAAGCATGGTGAAAGATCACTGGTTAGGGTATTGCATAAATCTATAACTCTTTATCATTAATGGATTCTTCACATTTGGGCGTGACCTTGCAGATGTAGGTCTTGGACCGAAATGCTTTAACATCTCTTTGTGTAGTGGTTTGCTTTACAATTCAGTTTTAGTTTTGTGGTATGTTTATCATTACGTGATTGTCATTGGCGATTCAAAACTTACAGAGGTGTTCCTAGTCCAATCGGACAAGCATTTATTACAAATAGATCTTACAATAATGAAGCATAGAACAAATTCTGAAAACGCGCTCACTAAAGTGCAACCCCAACCCCAACCTTAAGGCAGGGACAACCACCCCAACAATGAGGATAACTACAACATCCGCACATACACGGAAAGTAAACATAACTAAACAAAAAAAACACTAGAATCATGACCCAATTGAAGAACATAAGATTGGGCGGACGCGCCGCTCGAAAAGGAACACCATTGTTGAGTGTCATTACCTATGACCGCTCCCCACCAAGTGCAACTCACAGCCACTGGTTATTTTTCTTTATTGGCCCTTACATCGGATGTGGACAACCCTAGCTGCATTGTGACGACCTTTTCTCAAATTAGGACACCGTCCCACCTAATCCCGTCATTAAGCCTTAATCTCAGCCACATAAGACTTAACAACGTATTAGTCATCATTTTCAAACTTTTCTCCAAACTAACTTACTTTAAAATAGGCAATATATTGTTCTCTCGTCAATTAATATTTTAGAGTTAATTAAAATTTTTATAACTTAACCTTATTCAGCGGAGCTTTTAATAAATTAGCGAAAGCAATTAATATGAATTCTAAGTATGTGTGGAAAACCAGGAAAACAAAGCTCACACGCGTATATATACAACAAAACAACGATGATGATATATCAACATGTGTGTAGTCAGGTAATTATCTTTCAATCCATAAATACAATTTCAAAAGTATATGAAAGACATATATACATCATACAACAAAACCAAAATACAAAATCAGAGGTAGCAACACTTCAGTGGCTCAGAGGCAGTCGCCAATCTTCTCTTTGCCCGGTCTGCTACTCGATAGATCTGCACTCACCGTCATAAAAAGGACGGTGAGTACAAGTAGAAAGTAACACCGAGAGATATTTATCCACATTTCCAAATATACAACAAGTATATGAAAGCATAACAATAGCAACTATGATGAAAAAGAATCATGCTATAACATACTTTAGTTAAACAACATGAAACTAACACTCGGCTAAGCAAATAATGATATAGGGCGGTCAGCCGTGAGTTACATCACATTAGCCTTATTCCACTATTTAGAGCGTATACAATTTTATAAATGTCTTCACATCCTCCTAAATATCCATCACATAAATAATTGCTCACAAGTGCCCCTAATATGTGATGTATACTTATCAACAACCCCGAGTCTCATACCATGTGTGATGCACAAGCTAGTGGCAAGATTGTTGGGTTTTAGGGTTCATAAGCAGCGAGAAATTCAAAACAATTTTGAAAAACCCCAACAAGATCAAAAAATAATTCCATTAAACTAGATCTACCAAAAGTAAACCATATCTTAATCCGTGATTTCCTTATCTGATTGTTTGATTTCCAAGATGTTCAAGTGTGCGTCCTTTATTAGAAATCCACTCACGAACGTAGACTACATTTTGAAGTGCTAGCTCCAAGAGAGATTGAAAACGTTTTTTATTTCTCTCTCAAAATTCAGAGAACTCGAAAATAGTAAAAAACGAAAATCTTATTTCATTTTAGTTCAACCTTTATTTATATGTGTAGATAAACTTACTTAAAAAACCTATTTGTAACACAACTATTGTATTTAGGCAACTCAAGCAAATTACACATACGCCCCCATTAATAAGTTATCATATAAGAAATCATAAGAGTTTTTATGTCATGAATTTTATCATATAAAATTCATTACTCTGGACCAATTGAAATTGTGCAAAGCCATTCTTTGTGTGCGATCCAATATGTTCATGCAACGTTGGCAGTGAACCAAAGCCATTTTGGTATACAAGTCATAAGCGGTCTCTAGCAAGACATTATAGCTACCCAAGTAGCATGAATATCAAAATCATACAACCTAATAAATAACATATATTATATCTTTTTGTCGTGTGATATCCTTCGATTAAACATAAAGGATGGAAAGTCACCCTTAATGTTCAATTGTACTAGTCTCGATCTTTAGGTAGACTGAAAACATCCAAGTGACATTGATCATATCAATTCACTTGGACTTGTCCATTTAACAGTCTAAGATATCGAATGATCCACTGATATTTCTCTATACGAGAGAGACAAATTATATCTTGATTACACACCTTCATATATAATTCATATGGTAACCAATCACAATCTTTATAATCGTCCGATTAAAGATAACGTTTGATTGTGTCAAATTACCATGCTCCTAATATTGAAGTCTATGGTAATCTCAAGTCGAAGGACTAAATGATATAACTATCATGAGTAACACATATGACTTAATCCATGTGATGTTCTCATATTGGGTCGATCCAGTACCTTGTTCCTTAACAAGTACTTATTATCTCGATACGTATCCTTATACGCATGATCATCACATGACCATCAATCAAGATTCACACTAGTCTTAATTCATTATAGTTCCCAATATAATGACCGACTAGAAACATTTAAGGTATTTCAACAAATACCTATGAGTCTTAACAAAACAACAAACAAAAATCTTTATTTTATTAATTAAAATTATAAGATAAACAATATTTGTAGATTGACCTAGGGCACTGTGACATCCGAGAATTTCATATATTTGATTAGTCGACTAATTAAGTATTTTTGGTTTTTAATTGAAAATTAAGCATTCGAGGTGGGACCTACGTGTTATGGACCAGAGATCATAAGTTTAAATATTATTTTTGCGTGTTGCATGCATAATGGATGTAATATACATTATTTTGTCGGGAAGTCGGGGTGTGTTGAGGTGTATCCTCAGTTTGTTATACTCGGTGTTGCAAGTGCGTGTCTAAAGGGCCCGAGTGAAAATAAATTATTAGTAGCCCGAAAACTAATGAATCAAGTGTTAATCCTCACGTGAAGATTTCGTCTCGGTTTGGATGCAAGTCGGGATTGATGGTAATGTAATGTGAGAACGAAGTTGGTACAAGATTTTGCCTCAAGTTTCATATCAGTTGGTGGTGGTCGCGGTTGAGACTGTGTTTAAATCAGGGCACGTTTTGCTAAATGTCACAAGAAAATTGGTCCATAAGATTTTAGTATGTCGTAGAAAAGTTAAGATTTTTGGGGTTTTTGATATTACCAAAACCAGTGTTATGGACATTTTATGAAGATCGATTATTTTGTAAAGAATTTAGTTCAATTCGGTGAAAAATCGGATAGAAAATGAGCACCGAAAGCCAAAACACGTCAAAATAAGGATTTAGAAATTAATAAATAAAAATAAATTAAGCTGCTGACAAGCAGCTGATGGTTTATATATAAGGAGAATGATAAAATAACATACTTTGGGCGCGCACTTTGTTTTTTAGCTATTTATGGCTCTTTCTTATATATAAATATATATGTGACAAAACACCATAAATAATTAAAAAACAAAGTGTGAGCCCAAATTGTGTTATTTAATCATTTTCCTTATATATAAATATATATGTGAAAGATAAAAAAGAAACGAATGTTTCATTTCAATCAACAGAGAACGCGTTTTCTAAATCCTCTCACTCGGGTTTCCACTTTGCGAGCTCTCGACGTCTGGTTTTCGCCGGTTTCTTTCAATAAAACTATAGAGCATCGCGAGACGATCAGTTCGTGCTAAGTTTCTGCGGTGAAAACGAGGTATTCGACCCACAATTTGGTAAATTGTCAATTCAGGCCATTTTTCTCAATTCAATTTGAATTCTCGCGATTTTTCAATTTCTCTTGCGGGGTTTTGATGGAAATTTGTAAGGATAGTTGTGAATTAATGTATTAGGTTGATGTGCACAGATTTGGAATAAATCTCACCGACGTGGGTTATGGTTTTGAGGAATTGAACTGATGTGATTCAGTTGATAACTATTTTGGAGATGTTTTTAGAGTTGATATTGATTTAAATTGGATTTTTGGATGAATGGATTATTGGTTTTGATCCAATTTGATTCCATGAGCTGTGGTAATATTTTGATGTTGGAATCGAGTAGTTTCATGGTGTTTGTTGTCAAGTTTTGAGGATTTAATTGCGAAAATATTGATTTGGAGAAGTTTTTCAGTTTGAAATAAATAAAGTATACCTAGTTGACATGCCATATTGGAAAGTTCATAACTTCTTCGTCAGTGATCCGATTTAAGTGTTCTTAGAGTCTATGGAAAGTATGACATGCGTACTACAAGCTCCTTTTAGGTCATCATGACAAATATTGAGGTTTTCATGGTTAAAAAGTTACCCCAAGTCGGCTTATTGAAAGGCAGTTGAAACAGTTAGATAAATTAATTATTTTGGAAACTGATCTCAAGGGTACTTTGGCCGCAGTTTTCATTGGGTTTCGTGATTTGGTTTTACTTAAAGCTTAACCCATAATATAATTAGGTATGCAGGGAAGCTATTTGATCTATTTTCAAGGAGGTTCGACGCTTCGGGACCCCGAAAATTACGCTTAAAGTTGGTTGGTTGTAAGTAAACCCTACAGTGATCTTTACTATTTATGGAATTTGTCTTTATACATGTAATTGTATCATAGTCTGCATTGCATTTTATCATTCTTAGTCATGCATACATAGAGTGAGTGAGGGGGATAAGCTTGTTTCGAGTCTGGTTTGATTGAAACTAAGTTTCAGTCTTTCCTATACGCAGAGTGAGTGAGACTAGCAGAGTCTAATGCCGACAAGTTATCTTTACATTTCACGATCTCTTAATACTGTCTTTGTACTATATTTGGAAGTTGATGTCTGATTATAGTTAGAAGACAATGACAAAGTGGATTGCATGTCATGTTGACGCATATATCTTATTGTTTATTTGGAAATGCAATTACATGTCTTCATGTATCAGACTAATAATTACAGGTGTACAAATCGATGTAGGAACTTACTTACCTGACATCTTCGAGTTGTTTTTGATGATGACAGATTCTATATGAAGACAAATGAAGAATGGACAAGACTAGAAGATTGTGGTAAATGTTTTCAAAAGTTAAACTTAATTCTTGTTGTAAATTGTTTATATATATTATCTTGGGGCTCTTAGGGTGAGTGTAGGTCGTGAAAAATGGTTATGAGAGTCTCCTAAATTAGTTTAAGATAAACTGAGAGGTTTATATTTCAATTTTGGTCTACTATGAGATTGTAAAATTGTAATTAAGCTTACGGAGACTTTAAGTTAGTTGTAAATTTGAATTTGATATATATTGTGAACTACAGAGAGTAGTGAGTCCTTTTAGGCCTCTTCCCAATTCTACGGTATATTAGGCATAAGTTTTTCGGCAAGCCATATTTAAGGGAGGTGCTATCAAAACTTTTATAAAAACACGGAGAATAATCTATATTATTTCCTAATTTGCTCCAATTGAACAAATCATGAATTAAGTTTCATTAAGGATATAACTTTAGTTTTGGAGCCTTATTAAGGATTAAAATGCAAAGTATTTTGAGGTCAAAGTTGAAAGAATAAATTAAGCTGACTAGATCATCAAGGGATTAAGGTAATCTAGGCCGGTCAATCGTCTTAATGACGAGGGGGCTGACAGGCACATTCCCCAACACAAATCTCGATAATCCTGAAAACTCAGTGACCCCGTGTGTTGCGCTCATCTCTATTATATCATGGTCTTAAATACAAGAACTATTTTCATAATTCAAGGAATGACACAGTTTAGGAATCTAACAATGTAATTGCATAACTAATACATAATCAAAATGGATTTTCAATACCATAAATCAACTACCTAATAGCATGCTATTTCATTTGACTAAAATTCTGACGAGGGGGTGACAAACTTGGTATCAGAGCCTAAGGTTTGGCTCAATTGCGGATAAACTTTGGTTTGAAACTAAAGGGAAATTGAGCGTGATTAGTTGGGAAGTGACCGTTAGCTGGGGGTAGTTGAATTGTTATGTTATGTTGTGATGTGTATGTATGTATTATCACTTGATAGATGATAGGAAGTTTATTCTCTTTGTCAGTTCTATACTTAACTCGTAAGATATGACGATTAAGATTAGAAATAGATAATTAAAAGAGAGAATAGACTTATGCAACGAAACTAAGCGTGATTGGATGTGAAATGGACTTGTGAGTTCGAATTCATAAAGGTGTTATAAGTAGTTTGATATTAATATAACTGATGAAAGTATCAGTTATGAAACCAATAGGAAATTGGTTGGAAAGGAAATCCAAATGATTCAGAACATAAGTACTGAACATGGATTTTTTGGAAATCAAAAGTATCGAACTATTACAATTATAAAACGCTCAAGAAAATGTTAAAATAGTCTCAACAAGGAAAAAGAAGACACATGGTTTCAAAAGTAGATATTGATTAAACAAACCTAACAAGACTGAAAAGTCACAATGGAATTGTGATAGAACTAGTCAAGTTGTCTAAGTCGGTTTCTATTAAAATAAAATACTTTAAAGCAAAGTATTGTCTCATTTCAGAAACAAAACACCAAGAGGAATGTGGAATAAAACCAAAATTTAAAACAATCAAATGACTTCTAAAAAGAATTACTAAATTTTTTTATTGTTTATTACTCAGGTTACTTATCTATAAGTGACATTGAGTATAGTGGTTCTATGAGTCGAATAATGAAATGATAAAACAAATGGAAATACACGAGTTAGAAATAATCTTTGTTAACACCATATTAGGTGTTGCTATGAAGCAAAGATCAACAAAAACTTTTAACTTGAGAATGAAAGGTATAATGATAAGATCAACGTGTTAGAAGTTAAGTATTGGGGAAGTGGTCTAATAATAGCTTTGTGTAGCTATTAAACATGGGTGACGCTATGTGCACCCCAGTCATTACTCAGGGCACCCCATTTACTAGGGCACCCAAGAAATTTGTCAGGGCACCCCCAATTTTGACCAAAATACCCCTGGATGTAATCGTTGAGCACCCTAGTTGGATTGAACAAAAAGCTTTGGAAACCCTAAGCACTCCCACTTTTTCGTTTCTCCATCTTCAAATTTTCTTAGTCTTCTGCCTCGTTCCCATTCGCGCAGTCCATCTAGCGAGTTGTGTGGATGTTAACTGGGCAGTTTTTGTGCTTGGTGTTGTTAGGGTTTGTGGACGTGTTTGGATTCGGTGATTGCATGTAATCGAGGGGAAATCTGAGGTATGTATGTGTTGTAGTTCATTTTTACCTAGATTAGGTTCGTTATTATTGTTGGCTGCCATCGAAATTTGAGAAATAAATGTTTTTTCTCGAATCTCGTGGTCTTTGGCCACACAAGACCGTTAGTTCATATGTAGTCTCGGCCACACGGTGCCGAGACTAAAACCCTTGTCACGGACATAAGGTAACCGAGACATATCAGTCCCGTATCGTTTAGTATCCACCGAAACCGCTTAAAGTGGTCTCTGTGAGCCTTTATCGAGACAATATTGTATTGAAATTTTTTTGTTAAGGTCCGGGAGCCTACAATCCGAGACTACCCTATATGTTTCGGTTATGTCACACCGAGATCGTAATAATGCTCTCGGTTACGCTTCACCGTGACTTAATTTTTTGTCTCAGACCTGCTTGACCTAGACATTGTGTTTTTTGATTTTTAATTAATTTTTTTTTAAATCAATGAAATGTGCTTAACATTCATGCACTACAAGAAAAATGATATTTAGAAACGGAATTAGCAACGAAATTAAGTTCCGTTGCTAAGAAAAAGTAGTTAGAGACGGAATTGAGACGGACTAATTCAGAGACGGAATAGAGAGAGATCAGAGACGGAAATAGAGACGGAAATCACTCTAAATAATGGCGCCAACATTCCCACCAATTTTTTTTTTTTTTTTTATAACCGTTCATCAAATCTCGAGATTCGTGCGTGCTTCGATCTAGGCCCCCCCAAAAATCGATCGTCCAAATAAAAAAAAAAAAAAAACGTATTCTCTCAACTCTCTTTCTCAACTCTCAACTCTCTTTCGTCTCTCTCAACTCTTTTTTGTCTCTCTGCTTGCGCTCTGGTCTCTCTCTCTCACCGCTAACCGCCTCTAATCGGCTCTCTGCTCTCTCTCCGGTCACCGCTCACCGCTCTCTGCTCTCACCGGTCACCGCTCTCTCATCGGTCATCTCCGCTCACCGCTCTCTCTCTCTCTCGCTCTCTCTCCGTCGCTCTGTGCTCACCGCTCTCTGCGTCGTCGAAGACGTTCTCTCCTCTCTCTCATCGCTCTCGGATCGACGTTTCCCGCTCTCTCTCTCTCTCTCTCACCGAAATCTCTCTCCCAAACCCTAAATCTCTGTCGTCGCTGCGATTGCGGGCTGCTGTGACGAGCCGTCGGCTCTGCCGTCGCCGCTGGAGATTGGAGCCTCCGAAGCCCTGCCGTCGCCGACCTACGCCCCACCCTAAGCCGTCGCTAGACTAGTCAAGGTAACACCCTAAGTTTGTTAGTCTTTTTTTTTTTTTTTTTATTTTTGAATGGGTGTTACATAACTGTAGTGACTTCCAATAAACCTTATAGTGTTTCGAC
This sequence comes from Stephania cephalantha, assembly GCA_039657325.1. NCBI lineage: Eukaryota > Viridiplantae > Streptophyta > Magnoliopsida > Ranunculales > Menispermaceae > Stephania > Stephania cephalantha. The sequence continues at coordinate 4,838,706 of CM077573.1, read as the reverse complement.
GGTTCGAATCCATTCTTTGATGGTCGTGCATTCCCCAGTTCAATTTGCGGAAGAGTGGAGTACACAAAGGGGTCATGCTCGAAGGGGCTCCTGAATCCATTTTGTTTTGTTCCGAATGGGAAAGGGAAATGCCAGTAACTAATGCTTGGTTTGTTTTCCTAGGCGATGATAGGTTATACTTCTTGTTCATTCTAAAACTCTTAATTATATTTTTACTTCTCAAGTTTATCTACGAAGCTTTGTGGAATTACTGTTACTTGTTGTTTTGTGGACTAAAATATATTTTGAGCTTTAATCTCAATGGGTAAATACAGAAACAATTGCAGGATATTTAAACTATGCATTCTCTAATTCAGAAGCCTTGTTTCTAATATTTCTTTTCATACGAGTAAGTGTTAAATATAAAAATTTCTAAGGTTGCACCACAAAATTGCTAATCAAACCATGGGTGATGATATGAATAGGATGGCTACACAATGGAAGTAACTGGTGCAGAAGGAGTGCGCGTTCTTGTTGCTTCAAAAGCAAAACCAAATCGCAATTTCGAGAGCAATTTGGATAGGAAATTTTTTGTGAGCTTCTTAAATGTAAGTTCTTCCAAATGTGTTTTCTTCCATAATTCATCATTATCTTTTTTGTACTCTATAATTGTTACAGCTTTACACTAGAACTTCATCGCATATTAACTAGTACTTGTGGAGAAAAAATATCTCGCATAGAAGAAAACTGTGTTAATTCCTCCCTTTTTGATTGCGGGTTCGAACCTTTCCCAACAACGGGCAGTTCAATTTTACGACACGCTTTCCTCACTATAAAGAAGTTATATACAAGCCGATTTTGGAAGAAAAAAACTTGGAAGCTGTCGTATTCGACATGGATATGAGTTCGGAGATTTTCTTGCATTGATCTATCTCTTAAAAGTACTGTGGAAGTCATTGACCTTAAGGTGAGGTAGTCTGTTCTTAATACATTTTTACACAATTATACAACTTTCAAAGCATACATGGCCTTGGTTCTTATAACCACTTGTTCTTTAATTAATTTTATCATATGCTTTTGCAAAAAAATAAAAAATCATATGCCATTCTTATAATTTTATATGATTATCCTTCCAGATCTAAATTAATTAAAGGTGTAATTTGAAGTTTGGCAATCATATGCCTTGGTTCTTGTGTTTGCTTGATTAACACACCTCGTATATTTTGGGGTTCGAATCTCAGTACACAACTGAAAATTCAAGAAAATATGGAGCTCCTAGAGACACCGATCACCCCGAACTTTGACAACCTTTGACATTTGAAGTTTGGCAATCAATTTCCAAATTAATGAAGCCCGACTCTAAGATTACCATGTTGACCGGTGGACCATTTGAGTCATTTAGCACGAGAATATTCTTAAAGATAAGAATGCAAGCTCGTTAATAGAGGTAAGTTTGATGTTTCCCATCTTGCAATTCTTGCCAACTTCATAGCAAAAACATACTCGAAAAGTTATATGTATACGAGTTTTCTTTTGCTCAAGCAACTCAATGTTGGATTAGTTCAGTGAAAGACCTTGTAAGTATTTCATGAAAAAAGAGATGGAAAAATTTGACCTTCAACATCAGTATCTAAGAAATTTTATTTTTTCTATAAATTCGTGGCTGGTTTGGCAAATTTCGATGTAGTCCTAGGAGTTTAACTATAATCCTGGATATCTCGTTGAATTTGTTGCATTATAGGTATAACAGAATGTTTCTTGCGATTCTAAAGTATCTTTTGGGGGCAAACTTTACTTTTAGACTAGCTTCACTTGAAGAACTACTAGTAAAAGTTTGGAAATATCCTCAAGGTGTAATTTCTTTTTCTCCTACTTGTTGCTTTTAAGGTGAAAAAAGAGCCAAGTGACTTAAGTTACACAATGAAAATATAACTCCCGAACCAAGGAGTAGGTAAGGTGATAATCTAATAACATATTAATTGGATACATTCTTGGGAGAAAAGATAAATTAGTTATAGTACTTGTAGCTCCCATTGCATTTGGTTGGGGCAGAGTTCCACACTCGCGTACTTCTTTATGAGGTAACACTTAGACTTCATTTTAGTCCAAACATTATAGTGTTAATGAGTTTTTTATATAAATTGTAAACTTATATATATTGCATGTGTGACCTAACTTATATTATCGATGTGTCCATTACAACTAAGTATAATACATGATATTATGATAATTAAGCTAATGGAACACACACACATTCTGAGCCAACTTTATTCTTACTTTCTAGGAAGCATCGAGTTCCCCCACACTTAACATATAAACCACTCGTAGTACTATATATGCATCTTAGTTATATGTTTTTCTTCACAATACTTATACATGCAATATGGGATTGATCACACTTGAAATCTCTGCTAATTATCACCATTATTAGTGTAATTCTCGCGGTTGGCGATACCAAACCTAAGCAGATGGACGAGTTGGTGAACGTAGCGAAGCTCGATATGTTTGTCGACAAGCTTCCTGACATGCCCAAGATTTATGGATTTGAGATGAAAAATGGGGTTCATGTATCCAAGTCTCTTGAGATTGGCATGTTCATAAAAAGATGGGTACGTATTTATTCAAAACCTCTCTCTTTGTTTAATTTATTGTTCTATGTATCATTTTTTTTCTTGAACCAATGAAGGGTTAATATTAAGGCCTCCTATATATTATACTCCTATGTTGCAACTAATTTAAACAATATACACATTGGAATTAATTTCAACATGACCAGTGCCTCTTGTCCTTGAATGAGTGGTTGTTCATCAATTCCTTAGTTTTATCAAAATGGTTTTAATAAAAACATATTCCAACATGAGTACTTTGGGAGTGCTCTGAGTCCGTCCAAACAGAGAATCTTATCTTTTAAGTATGCCTTTTAATTGTTCTGTTTCGTTGTATTTTCTATTAATTAAAGTAAGAAACATTGAATTATATACACATATAATAACTGACCCCCGCCGATTAATTTAAAATAGAGACTTTATTGTTATATACAATGTTAAAGCATTGATATCTTGTTTAAAACAGAATGATCCAACTATTGGTTGAAGTTATTTTTGGAGCTCTCATGCAGAAGCTATAGTAAAGGCTTAGGTGCATAATCTCCAATAGCATCTTGCAAATGTCTTGCTTTCCAAAATTATTGAATCAAATGATCTTAAATGCGGCAAGTGGTGCTTTTCTCACCATTGGGAACTTCAATCTTATGTCGCATCTTTTTCTTTTTATTCAACATTCTTTTTATGAATGAGGTTATCTTATATGAACTGCTTGTCCAGGTTTTCTATTTCCAGAACTTTCTCCTATGCCCAATTTCCTCATCGCTTCTCGCCCACTAGCAAGCATTGATCGGAAAAGTTTTGGTTTGAATGTCAAAAGCAGTGCCATTGACGAAGATGGCGATGCAGTGCTGGAATGGGAGAACTTGCCACCATTAGTGCATATATCTCATTGTAAAGCTGCACCCGACTTGATATATGGTTGTGTTCCCCCTGCATTGATATCCCTTTTGAGTTAAATGAGTAGCTATGTACATGATCTATTTACTTATCTATGATGTTGAATTTCATGTAAATGTGTTGTCGTGACACTGTTGCTATAGATTGTATAAGGCCTTTTTGTGCATATTTAGAGGATTGGAAGTTTTTTTTGGTGGTTGTTAAACAATAGGATTGGTAGTTTTTGTGCATACTTAGAAATTTGGAACATTTATTAAACTTTACAAGCTTTCGTGGATATATAAATCTTTTTCAATGTCTAATTGTACATTTTTTTCTCTCATTTGAATATTTGTTGTTGATATATTTTGTCAATGTATGTATGTCAAATTCTCGCTTTTTTGGGGGATGTTAGCACCCCCAAGGAGTTGTTGGACGGGTGCGGGCGATGGAGTAGGTCCTATGGTTGTATTTTCGGGTTTAGAGGTTATTGAGAACCAATTGGATTAAGCTTAGGTTTGAAAACTAAAAAAAAGGGAATTGAGACGGATTAGCAACGGAATTCAGAGATTCCGTTGCTATTCCGTCTCTAATTTTCGAGGAATAGATGCATGAATCAGAGACGGATCAGAGACGGAATTTTGCATTCCGTCTCGATCCGTTGCTAATCGAGAGACGGATCGAGAGACGGAATACAATAATTCAGTCTCTGATCCGTTGCTAATCAGAGATGGAATTTTGCATTCCGTCTCTGATCCGTCTCTGATTAGCAACGGATCGTAGACGGAATGCAATTACAATTGTACCCTTTAGAGGAATTTCCATTTATGTTCCGTCTCTGTTCCGTTTCTAAATTTCGTCTCTAATCTGTCTCTAATCAGCAACGGAAACACATATCCGTTGCTGATTGAATCAGCGACGACGATTTTAGAGACGGAATAGATTCCGTCTCTGTTCCGTTGCCAGAATTGAATTAGAGACGGAATTTATGCAAATCAGAGACGAAAATTTTCGTTTCTGATCTGCTGTTTTTTTGTAGTGATTTTCTAATCAGATATGGCTAGAGGGAAAACATCAGTATCGAGGCAAGACGTAGATGGTGAGCCGACAAGAGCACAATGTCGGGCCGAGGTGCGACGACATCTAGTAGTCCTTCTGCCCCCGCTGACCATGGCAAGAGAAGGCCACAGACTGCTTCTTATTGGAAGGAGAAGCAACAGGCTACTCAGACTTCGAGTGTATGTGGATGCCCATCTTCGGGGGATACGACGGAGATCGATGCATCTAATGTCCCCGTAGGGATCATGTAATAGCCCATTTTTTAAATGGACCGCCACGGGGGCCGATGCGGGCCCACAACCTAGCCTACCAGCGCCAGCTGTGTCTTACATTCCATCTCATCCACCAGTTAGTCGTTATTAACCTCAATAAACAACACTTTTACTATTTAAATAATTAATGGCCTCAAATCATTTGTCTCTAATATCATATTATTCCCAAATAAAACACAGCGGAAGTTTTTATCATGTCAATTCATCTACTAAACAATTAAGTCATGCATTTAACTCTGATACCTAGTGTGGAAAACCCATATCATTAGGGGTGGGCAAACCGCGGTTTGGTGTTGGAAACCATCAAACCGCGACCAAACCGAGGGTTCGCAGTTTGACCGATTTGCAAACCACCACCAAACCGCGAACCATCAAAACCGCACCCAAACCGCCCGCGGTTTGTGCGGTTTGGTCGGTTTGGTTTCGCGGTTTTCATGCGACCCATTTCAAAAAAAAAAAACAATCATACATATTACATACCATAAAGTCCATACATGTTTAATGTTCAATTTTTCATAAAAAATTCAACATAAGATACAACAAAACATAAAAAAAAAACAATCATACATATTACATACCATAAAGGCGATGGGTTCGGCGGCGGCGGTGAGACGGGGAGTGAGGAGGATGAACGGTAGTGGAAGATTTGTAGAGACCAAATCTTCCAATGTTGACTCAACAAAGGTGAGTTTTTTTTTTTTTTTTTGTTTTTTTTTTTTTTTTTTTTTTTTAAGTTTTAGGGTTTTGAGTTGTTAATGTTGGGTATTTACTAAAATACCATCGGTTTGGTGAAACCACAGTTTTTTAAAATTAAAACCGCGACCAAACTGCGATTCTGCGGTTTTTAAACTTTTTAAACCGCCCCCAAACCGTGAGTTCTAAAAACCAGACCAAACCATGCGGTTTACACGGTTTGGGCGGTTTGGGCGGTTTTTCGAAATCGCTGTCCACTCCTACATATCATCATAGATCAAAAATATACCTCAATGTATCAAAATATCAACAATATAGAGTCCAGTGTCTCTGGCCTGCTCCTTCTGTGGTGGTACTGGTGCTGGTCTAGTATAATCTGCCACAATATGCCCCACCTGACCGCAACGGTAGCATGTTCGAGTCTCGATCTGCCAGAAATCCGCTGACTCAACGTCTGACTCTGGCCTCGACTCGGGCCTCTCGGACCTCTGTTCTGCCTCTGCTGCCTAGGCTGTTCAACGGGTGCAGAAGACGTAGAATATGCCATCTAACGATCATCACGTCGCTCTCTGTCACCTCTGCTACCCTGACCAGACTGCCAATCTCCTCGGCGAGGTCTCTAGCTCTGTCTCTGCCGGTCCTGATCCCTCTATCTCTTCAGCCTCTGATCAGACCGAGATGCTGATACTGGCTCACTCTGCTGACCCTGCAGTGCGGACCTGAATCGCTCGTCGACTGGCTCTCTAAACCATGTAGGTCTCGTGTGCAAGGCACCTGTCGTAGACCTCAGTCAGAATACGAGCTCCACTAGATACCACTGTGCTCGCTATCCTCTCATCCAGACCCCGGACAAAATAGTATATCCGAGTCGATCGGTACTTGCTATGTCCATGGAGTACGACAATAGATATCTGAACCTCTCCATGTAGACGGATCCCGAATCCCAAAACAAAACAACATATGTATATACAAACATACAAGCCTGGCTAAACGTCTCTGTATTTTGGTAGCTTGCCCTTGCCCCGGCTCGTACTAGGATCTGCACTCAAGCCATCACAAAAAGACAGATGACGAGTCCAGAGTGAGTATTCCCAAGGAAGTGAGCAATACGGAAAGTAAGTACTGGAATGTAAACGAAACTATTAAATAAACATGTCGAACTAAAATACAGGCAACTGTGCTTATCGCATGCATATGTAATAGTAAAAGCTCAAAGTGTGTGTTCCTAGCCCCTAGGGTCAGACTAGCGCCATACTTCAGACTCCCAACAGACTACTGCCGGCGAGTAGCACTCAAGCAAGGCCAGATTCTGGATTCGCTAGGTGGTCGGCGTGGAACCTACGACGCACCCACACGTGCCCGTCACTCTCTCGGGTAGCCCTATTCAATGAGATGACACACGTGTTATGGCCTAGTGGACGTACACACAAAAATGACATGGAGGGAGAGCCTCAACGTCTGTCCATTATACACATACCAGTAATAGAGTATTAAAAGACAGGAAATGAATTCAAAAGCAAAAGTAAATACCGCTCAAGAAATTTCAGTTGGGATACTACACACCTCACACCGCACTCCATGTACCGTCACTAACCTCCAGTCCAACTCCGCGTAGTCTTGGACATCCCAAATTACAACCCGTACTGACCTATTTCCATGTATAGGTGATATTTAGTCATTTGTATGTATGTTAAGTCATTTAACATAAATTATGTCAAAATAGGGGTCTATTAGCGCGCTAGGTGTGGACATTAATGCGCTAATTTTCTGGTCTATCACGCTAATGATTCTGCGATTAGCGCGCTAATCGCGTTCTGGACAGTAAAACTGCTAAAATTTCTCGGGTTTTCTTTTCACCCAACAACCCAACAACAGCCACAACACCAACAACAACACTTCAAAACACTTTAAATCCATCTAAACAACAACCCAACAACCTCCAAATCTTCACCAAAACTTCTAAAACTAAGACCAAAAGATAGAGAAAAGTGTGATGTTTGTGTTTCTCACCTTAGATTTAATGTTTTCCCCCACTCCAAGCTTCACAAATCACCAAGATGAACCACCAAAACCCTGGTTTTCTTCTCTCAATCTCGGATAAGATGGCGATGAGAGAGAAAAGGTGGTGGAAATAAGTCAAATGGACTTATTTATAGTGGACTTTGCATCTCCACTCACTTGTACATCACTAGGCCATCAAATGGTCCTCATTTGCTCTTATTCTAACCCCTCATGACTCAGATTGTGACTCCTTTGGCTCACTTGCTTTTATTCTTAGCACAAAAGTCCATTTTCGGGTGTTCTGACGCCCGGTTTCGCGTCCCGAACCGCGACATACGCATACTACCATGTCCCTAACCACCATATATACATTCCATATTAATTATTAAACCAATTTTTATTCATTTTGTGTGTATTATTCCTCCCGTCCTAGTGTTTAGGCGGCTAAACTACCCGGTACCCGCGTCGACATGCATATCGAGGCGAATACGTTACACACAATTCACACACGTCAAATGGAATATAATAACACACATTGCGATGCCATTTACACTATTTTGATATAAACATCGTAAATTCGCAATTCAACACACAAAAGAACTATTTACCTAGCTTCAAGCGTGCACAAGCCTAATTGCGGGTCCCACGAGCATCTAAGTTGTCCGACACATATGCAAATATGTCATAAATAACGACGAATTATATTCTGGCCGTTACAGAGCAAGGGAGTAGTAGCGGGGCAGAAACCACTACATCCCAAAGGCAAGCTAGTGGTGGTGGCAGCCGAAATGCAGTGGAGCCCGAGCATGACTGATGTGCTCCATTCCTCGATGGTCCCATTGACGGGTCTTTACTGAAGAGCTACAAGGGTCATGTTGCGGAATCAATTTGGGATGGTGATGTATGCTCTCGGTGTTTTCTTTCATTTGATTTTGCAACAATTCTCTCAATTCATAAATGATAATGTATTTACTAATGATTTGTTTTTTATTGCAGTATCGTCCGATGCTTAAGTGCATAAACCATGGGGCCCAAATAGCTGAGTGGCATCTCCTGCCACCCCGACACCCAGGCACTAGAGAGATTCATTCAGAGGTTTGGCTTGGCTCCACTCATAGACTGTTCCTCTAGGAAGGGAAATAAGGAGGTCATCTTAGCATTTGTGGAGCGGTGACATCCAGATACTAATACATTTCACCTACCCTTTGGTGAAATGTCCACCACGCTCGTGGATGTTAGCATGCTTTTGCACATCCTCGTGGTTGGCAAGGTGGTAGCGGTCGAAAATTTTAGATGATACACAGAGGAGTCTCGCATGGAGGCGATCGAGATTGTTTCCAACTTGCTTGGAGTTGGAATTGACGAGGCTGAGGAAGAGGTTAACTACATGAGGGGTCTAACGGCGCGACTAGCTTGGCTGAAGAGTCTTTTTTTCCCACCCAAGTCCAGTAGTAGTTCCATTTCTCGTACGTACCCTAGAGTGGAGTGCAGTGCACGGGCATACTTATTATATTTGCTTGCGTGCACTCTATTCGCTGATGATGGGTGGGACAAGAGTCTCAATTTCATTGCTGAAGGTTCTAGCGAACTTGGATGAGGTCGGGACCTACGCTTGGGGTGCTGCCGCCATAGCTTACCTCTACCGTCATCTCGGGTCAACCTGCAGAGCAGAGGTCTTACAGATTGCAGGATATCTATCTTTACTTGAGGTACATATTTTATGGTCCTTATGGCTTTGTTGTGTTTTGATTTGGTCTTGTAATTGTGTTTATACTACTTAATTAACTTAACTTAAATTTGGTCATTCGTATTTAGGGATGGATATACGAGCACTTCCCTTTCCAGCTCGCATCGTCTAATACAAAATATTTCGAACCCATACACCCACGGGTCTCGAAGTGGATAAAGAAGCATGAGATGGTAACAAATATGGACAAACTCAGTGCCATTCGCAGGACCCTTAATATGTTGCGACCGAGTGAGGTGTGTGATTGATTTGGTTATTTTTGTTATTCTAATTTATGACGAGTATGTTTTAATGGTGTTGTTGACTTCATTGGTTTAGGTGACTTGGGATCCATACTCTGATGTCAGGCCCGACGGTGTCGTTCTACCCATCGCTTTCTACTCTGGTACACTTAAGTACATGGATGTGGTGGAGCCGTACCATCCGGAGAGGGTCCTTTGGCAGCTTGGTCATGTTTAAGGGATACCACCAGCTCCATATCGCCCTCTCAAAGCAAACCAAGGCCGCACTGCATTAAAATACTCGGTCAAGTACGGGTTCGTACCCGAGAATTGGGAAAGGTGGCGTTCACATTCACTTGCAATTAAAGACTGATGTGAGAAAGCGAGGTTCGACTTCATGGCCACACCAGAGTGTTTTCCATGGTTCCTTCAAGTCTTGCATTCTATCGTTGAGAACCCGGAGATTGGCGATGGAGACTGATAAGTCAGTATTTTATAGGAAATTAGTAGTCCATTTTAGTATATTATTTATTGAAAATATTTAAATATTATATTAAATAATATGTTTTTGTCATTTTTAGGTGAAACGGAGTGCGCGGTTGAATTCGTGGCGGAAAAATACTCAAATGAAGTATTTACTTGCAATAATCGGATGCGGACGGTTTACCTCGAAATACGCGTTGTGCGGTGCGTCGAATAACGGACAGAATGTTTCAACCAATCAGAAAATGCCACGTCATGCCACCTGGCAGGCTCCCATTGATCCAGAGTGTCACGTTGAGGTGTCTCCGCCAATCACGTGCAGCCACGTGTCGATGACTCAGCCACACAACAACGTCACAACCGCTGCCCTCGACCAATCAGCGCGCGCCACGTCATACCCGCCCTTTGACCGACGAATCACAAGCAGACACGTGGCGATGACGCGTCCACACAGCAGCAGGCGGTCTAATCACATTGCGACACGTGGCTGTCCTCTCTCACCAGCACGTCACACCAGCAGCCCTCATCCAATCACCTCGCGCCACGTCAGCGTCACAGCAAGGCCGCCCAATCACGCGCTGACACGTGGCACAACAAAAACCAGCCAATCACGTGCTGACACGTGGCATAGGAATTTTAATAAATAGGGGGATCGACAGAGAGGGTTGAGGGCGAATTTTTGAGTCAATTTTGAAAGCAGTTTTGAGGCAGTTTTTGGCGGGGAATTTTTGGGGGATCATCTCGGCCTCTCTGGCCGAGACTCTCGACCCCCGCCATTCTATATTTTTATTTGTTCTTTGATGGGAGGTTAAAACCTCTAGCCTAGGCAAGACTGCGAGGGATGTTCGACAGCGCATATCAATGGATTTGTGCGATTCATATATTTTAATTTCAGTCTTTTCATTAATATTTTATTTTCTTAGGTATTGTTTTAATAATCGAGGTTAAACACTGGTTTAAATCTTGATTTACGTGCCAGTAGGTCGTACGCACCCGTACTTGTGCAATAAGACCACACTAGTGGCTTTCGACCATACCGATTGATTAGACCACTTTTGGGGACCTAGGTTGAATACCTTAGAAATCTAGGCTAAATTGGACACACGAGTGATCCGATTGTCTAGGTGTAGTGCCTTCACAAAGCCCATTGCGGTCAACACATTAAACCTAATTCACTTGAATATATGGTTGTGTTTGACTAGGGAAATGGTCATTGTCGTACCTTGACCATCGAGACAGGGAAGTGCGAGGACCCGCGTACGTTACCGGGTCTATAGCTACACTAAGATATTTTGATTAGCATATTTTACATAAATCGAAGACCAAATCCAATCTTTTATCGAACCAAACTTGTATGTCTTGACCTAAGCGTTTTTATTAATTGTTTTCAAATTTATTTCCATTACTTTATTTATTTTGTTGATATTTAGATTAGCTTTATTATTCACTCTCTCAAAACCCCCGATTTCCCTTTGTGTTTTTTTTAAACCTTAGAAAGAATACCAATCTTCGTGGGATCGACTCTTTGCCACTATTCTACAAAATAGTTGGTTTAGGAAATTTAATTTTATTGACGCGTTCGGCGCGCGTCAGAGACGACGATATAGTAGCGGACCATGAGTTGTTGGAGGCAAAATGCTTGGATTTAAGATAAACTTGTGACTCTTGTGTTATGTATTGTTTTTATTGACATTTTGGGTTTTCTATTGAACAGTGTAATCGGCGTGCCATAGACACCGCGTTGGCATGGCTAAACTCGCCGGCGGGAATGGCCAAGATGGAAGCGGCGGAGAAAATGGCCAATGATGTGGTGGACTATCTGACGGGTAAGGGTCTTGGCACTGCCACCACCACCACGACACCGATCGCGCCTACTAGGGATTCCCAGCGTGACATCACTACCACGCCAAGTTCCTTGCAACCACCCAAGTCACAACGTACATACATTAGGGACAAAGATATGAAGAAGGCTAAATTTGGTTAAGTACTTGTTAAATTTGTGAATTTGGTTAAGTACTTGTTGGATTTGTTATTGAATGGGATGTTGCTTTGGTACAATTTGTTGTGGATTTTAATGTATTTTTCTTTTGTTGATCTATGCACTCGTGGATTTCTTACTGTTTGGTACATGTTTTGCTAAAATGTTGGTGTTGGAATGGTGATGGTCCCACTTTATTTGTTTAATTTGTTGAGAATTAGAAGTTTATTGTGTCAATCATTTTTGCTGATAGAGTCTCAGCCAGGCAGGTCCGTGATTCATCACAACGTCTCGGTCAGGCATGGCCGAAAGAAGTACATTTGTTTCGGTTAAAGCCCACCAAAACGTGTCTTCATATAGTACGTACTCAGGTTCTCGGATACGCACATCCAAGAATTATGCTAAATTACGGTACCCCATGGCCGCAACGTTGTACACTATTTCGGATATATGGTACCGACATGATCTGGGCACCCCAACTGATTTGATTAAGGCACCACATTTTAATCTGATTGTAAGGGGTCTCGGCAACTTGTGAACGTTATTTTGATACCAATCTCAGTATAGGGTGAGCGAGACTCGACTATTGCTTTCGGTTGGGCGTATCCGAGACTAAAGGATGTTTCTCGGACCAGCTTGGCTAAGACAATATTTTCACATGATTATTGGGATCCGCTGAAGTGTGGGGACTTCCCACTGTGATATAAAAAGAGAACCTCAAGGAATATATTGTTGTGTTACGTTTTTGGACTTGGTACACAATTGTACAAATTAAGTTTTGGTTTTGGACTTGGTACACAATGCAATAGAATCAAAAAATTGACAACTTGATATATTTCACAAGAAATGATAAGTTGTTACAACTTCATGGATTTGACAAAAAAACAACATGAAGTTGTTACAACTGAGGGGAGATAACCAACAATAATGTGTAGCGAATACAACAAAAGTTTTTCTCCAACAAAAAACAATGAAGTGTTAATGTGTTAAGGTTCCGCTAAGTCTATAACTGTGGGCGTGCCTTGCTGCGAAAATGGAACCGAAACCCGTGGTTGTATGTCAATACCAATACCCCAGCCTTGAGCATCAACATCCGCGAATGTCATCCACACAACTAATACAGAGGGCACCGGTGCATTAGGCTTCAATATGAGCTGTCAATTAAAAGTCCAAAACAAATAGTGTTGTTAATAATGAATTAGTAACCCACCACAATGCAAGTTAACAAATAATAAGAAATGAATAACTTACCCTAACCCAATGAGTGTCGTTCACATTTGTAACGCCAATAACTACACAATCCTTCGTTGGCGGAGGGGCACTACGTACGGGAAGAAATGACATGCAACTACCATTTGACACGTTCATTAACACAACGTTAAATGTTGTTGCAATTACAAGTCCCATATCTGGAAGGGTTATCCACTTGTCGAAACTCATTTCCATACCTTCGCGAAATTCCAAGGCCTGTCTCACCGTTATGTAAAAACCTCCAAGCAATCCCTCCAAAACTCATTGTGATTTTCCAATTCCCTAACCATACATTCTCAGACCTTTATCCAACCGTCCTCATCTGACGATCTAAGACCGGAGGCAACATAACGGAATCCGCAATGACCATCGCTATCCACTTTGATAGTCCGTTCAACGTGTTGAACCCAATCCGACTGAATGGTATGAATGAATCCAATCTCAGATGTTCCCACGGATGCCCCAATTTCCGATGAACTTTATGCTTCACTACCTTTCCTTTCCTTCGCGCACTGGCCGCCTCCTCGCTTATGAGTACAAACTTAAAGCCACTAGGATTTCTCGTCGTAGACGTGTCATCTTCCTCGGTTTTCCTCTTGTTTAAGTCATTGTTTTTTTTTCTTTCATTTCTTTCCCTTTTTTCCGTAACCACCAAGTGTCGGTCTCCCCCTTGTCCTAACCTTTGCCTTTGGTGCTACGCCTGCTGTCGATGAAGGACAACTAATCTCTCTTAGTTGTTGAATAACCCTAATACGGACATCCTCATCAATGCATGATTCAAACTTTGCCAGAACCCTCTGAATCTCGTCATTGAAGTTATAGCCAGTCCGATTTACAGATTTATCGGGTATCATACTCAACTTCTTCCAAAAACATGAATGTCCTCAAGTGGTATAGGAGATCCGACCAAAATATGCCCGTTAAGCTCATGCGTGCAAGGAAGACCACGATTAGTACGTATCGCGCAACCACATAAGATCGGGTCTTTCCTTACATCCTCGGTACGTGCAACCTCATCAGGAATCAACTTCAACACTTTCTGAGAGACATAACCCTGCAAATGGTGATAAAAGCCATCCATATATCCATGTTGGATAACATTAAGACTAACCTCAAATGAGGCTTTGATCATATTATGTTGTATGTCAAACATTCCATGTATGACACTCCAAAGAGACTCAAAGTTCGTAGTACAAGTGCCAACATATTGTTTGAGAGTGGAATACGCAAATTCAACTCTCTGAGTCGTGGTTTCTCCAAGATGAAATATTGAATCGGTCCATGCACATATAAATTTGTCCTTGTAATCCCGCAACCAAGTATTCTCCAAATAAATGATCAATCCTTTAACATTTTGGTACCCATCACGCATGGTACTCCACCTAAGCTTGAATGATGCTTCTGTCTTAGCATACATCAAAGCAGTCCACCTATCACTAAAGAGTTTGAAGCCTTCGTTTTCTCCAAACATCTTTTTAGTGCTGCTTAACACCATCTTCTCGATGTGCCACGTGCAAAGAAGGTGAGAAGATTGGGGAAAAACATCTTCAATTGCATTGATAAGACCCAATTCTCTATCGGTGACAAAAATCTTAGGAGTAGACCACCAGTCCAATAAACCTCTCAAAATCTTCAATGCCCATGTATAGTTGGCCTTAGTCTTCGATGATATGAAACAAAACCCAATCGAGAATGTAAGATCTGTGGAAGTAACCACAACAATCTCCAACAACGGCATTCGATACCTATTCGTCTTATATGTGCAATCCATGAGAATAACGAATGTGAAACACCTCAACAAGTTGATGGAGTCCGGATGTGCCCAAAATAAATCAGTCACAACATTCGTTTCAGTGTCCCTCATATGCCACGATAAATACATATGGTTCTCCAAGAAGTGTAAGAGTTGTTGCATTTGACTTATCCCACCGGCATTTTAATTCGATTCCTTTGTCGTGCATTGTATATTGTCCGCAATGTTGAAGCATTGTTCGCATCCCTTTACCTCAAAGTATTCAAGATCTGACGAGGCTTAACATTGCCTTCACTCATCTGATCTAAAATAACAGCCTCATCCTCATTCAATCTTCCTGCGAATGAGTGACCTACTAAGTATTTCGTAGTGTCATGGTTGTGCTTGCCACTTACAACACTCACATACCAATTTGAGTCTGGGAATTCCTTGATCTCGATAAGAAAATGGCACTGACATTTTTTGGTACCGGTGTTGGGCCTTGTTTTGTCCTTCTCTTCCTCTCTATTTGTCACATTTTGTGATATTTTACCAAGTAATTTTGCTTTAGCAACCCCAACTCTTTGGGAATCACCCCTATATGTCCTGAATTTCTCACATGCAATTGCTACTTTTCCCCTACGACCATTCCCTCCGGCATCGGATTTCTTCGTAACCAATACAAACTTCCTAGCATGACCTGTAGCTTGAACCCCAAATGACAAATTTCAAATCTAGTTTTAAAAGGTACTTCCCGTGTAAAAAGATTAGAGAAGTCTTCAAAGCCACTTGCAAATGGCACACCTAGCGACGGAACACTTATCGAAGGTAATTCCTGTAAAAGACATGGCGAAATTCGTAAGAATTCAGAATCACAACGAAGAAATACTTGAAATTTGTAAGTCTCGATAATGCAGGTCCGATACATAATGCAATGTCTCGAGATGGGGTGAACGAGACTCAACCAAAAGTCTCAGACCAATGTCAACTGAAACTTATCACTATGTATCGGTTATACTACCCGAGACTACATCTTCAGGCTCGGTTGCCACTCTCCGAGACTTATTAAAAAGTCTCGGTACTATGTAGCTGAAACAATCATGCTGCTTCTATTTATCCGTGATTTGAAACCTTAACACCTTCGAATGTATAAAACTCACCTCCAAATGTTTCGCATCGTCTATAGTTACGTCTTGGGCATCCATTGTACACTAAACACACACGAATTGCGCCGAAACCTATATATCAAGAGGCACGAATGCATCAATCAAAAACCATTTCTATCCCACCAACACACACTACATACCTATGCCTAAAACCATTGAAAAACATCAACAAATAAGTACATACAAACCTTGTACGCGCTCTTTGACCGAAGAACATCGCGTCCGATCATTGTCGAAGATAACGAAACGGTTGAAGTTGTTATTCTATAATGAAAAATGTGGTGGGGTGCCCAAACAAACTGTTTTTCGTCTTCAACTGTGTAGGAGAGCATATTAGTTATTTCACATGGTGTTGGGATTAAACGGGGTGCCCTGAGTAATGATTGGGATGCACATAGCGCGACCCTTAAACATTAACACAAGTAGTTGTGTTTTGAGATTCAAAATACCCAACAATCACTTCTAATCAAATTAAGTTATAGCGGCCCCAAATCTCGAGGCCCGCCACGGGTGCCAACGCGGGCCCACAACCCTGCCACGTCAGGCCTAGCTGTGTCCCACGTGCCATTAACCTAAACAACTTCATTCAAAACCCAATACTTGACCAACTTACATTATGAAAAGTTGCAAGTTAGCCCATTGGACTCAATTCACCTTTTAAGATCATTTTTAACAAACAAATTATAGCGGAAGACTTATTAGACTTGATCAAGCAATAAACAAATAAATTCAAGTCTTAGGAGCATCAGCCTAATATGGAAAACCCATAATATAAACATCATAATCAGAAAGGTGGCCAAAATCCTCAAAATAAGCCAATATACAAGTCATGGGTAGCTCACAATGTATCCCGTATCCCAAAAGTAAATATAAATATATACAAACGTACGAAAGAGGTTGTAGTCTGTTACAGGTAGTCCTCAAGCTTCCCCTTACCTCAACTCGTACCGGAGTCTGCACTCAAGACATCACAACAAAATAAATGACGAGTCCAGAGTGAGTAATCCCAAAGAAATTCAATAAGTATTTATAGAAATAAAATACAGGAATTTGCATAAAGCTATTAAATAAAGATGCGAAAAATTAAAACTGGCAACTATGCTCATCGCATGAATACATAATAGACAAGCTCAAAATGTGTCTACAACCTAAGTCAGACTGGCACCATACTCCGCACTCTCCCACGAGCACTGCCAGCGAGTCACACTCCAGCATGGCCAACCTCCGGGTCCTCTCAATGGCCGGCGTGGTCCCACGGGCACCGATACATGCATCGAAAAGATCCCCGGGTCGAACTATTCACCGAGACCCCGAGTGACACGTGTTATGGTTTAGTAGACATACGCACAAAATGGCTCGGTGGGAGCGAACTCAACCAAATCGTCCATATAAACCGTACCAGAAAGGAATAATGAAATAATTGAATTGAAAGCAAATAAAGAAATAAATAAATAAATACTCAAGAGAATTTCAATTAGGCTACTACACACCTCAAACCGCGCTCCACTAATACAAAAACGATCTCCACGCCTTTGAATGCGTGCCCCAACACCAATAGATCAAATCTAAGTACCTAATATTTGTTAATTTATCAATTTCTCAAACTTCGAAACTTCCCAAATTCACATTAGAGTATCAAATCCATCATATTAATTCATATTATACTCGGTATCGATCTCCGGGATAGGCCCCCAATTGGCTGAATCGAAACCCAAATTTGAAAAAGTGTTTTTTTTTTATTCCAGATGAAACGACATCACATGTGGCGCTGTGAGAGTTACGGTGCTGCTCGCAGTGCCCTTCCTACAGGGTGCTCCCGCGATTTTTTTTGGAACCTCAGCTCCAACTTCGTGACTCGAACTCGATCCAATCCCTTATGGTTCACCAAAACTATCATAAGGTACGTTCAAACCATATTAAAACTCGTCCAAAATTCAAATCAAAACCCCGATAAAACTCGATGAAACCCCGATAAAACTCGGCGAAACCCCGAAAAAACTCCACAACTTCAACACCACCATCAACAACATCTAATACTATGATAATTGCTCCCATCCAACTCAAAGATCATAACAAAAACCCCCAAACTAGTGAGCTAACTCGCATATCCAAAATCCACGTCAAAACCCGAAAATCCATACTCGAAACGTAAAGAACGATGAGGAGAACGTGAATCTCACCTTGTATTTTTGATTTCTCGTTGTATGAACCTCCAAATCTTCACTTGAAATTCACCAAAATCCTCAAAATTCTCGTCCAAAATGAGAGAGGAGAGAGAAAAAGTGGTGAAATGAGATTTTTTTTACTTTTATAGTCTTTTTGTCATCTAGTGTGTGTAGATCTCAAGGACCGCTTGGATGGTTGAAATAAGGTCAAAAATTCCATCGAATGTGACTTAAATTGGTGACTTTGTCACTTGATCTTATCCTCCTTCAATCTCATACACTAAACCCCTGAGCGTTCGGTACCCGGCTCCGTGCCGCGACACTTATCGTTCGCGTACACTCACGCTATTAAACGTCTAAACGGTGTTTATATTAATTATTTAATGCATTTTATTCATTTATCATGTGTGCATTATTTTCCAACCTAGTATACTGTCATTTGCTTACCCGGTACCCACGTCTACACGCTAATCGAGGCGAATACCCTTTACACTATCTCACACGAACAATAACAATATAAATACACACATTGTGATGCAATTCAACATAATTAAGCATAAACATCGCAAATTAGGCAACAACACACAAAACTAACTATTTACATATATCAGGCGTGCCCGGTCCTAATGGTGGGGTCCATGAGATGTTGAGCTGGCGTCCACATTTGAAAATACGTCATATTAACGACGCAATTAAAACTGGACTGTTACATAAGTTATGATACCTATCACTACAACCTAAAATATAATAAATAAAGAGATAGACGTACTGATTGAATATTAGTAAGTAATATGTATAAGACATCAGTATGAGGTCCTATATTTCAAGAATTTCCATTGATAAGACTTAAATGATTGACATAGTGTCATTTAAAAATTTGATTAGTTATTAAGTTAATCGAGTTTGGAAATTCAAAATTCTTTTATCTCTTCAAATGAACGACAACGGACAATTGAATTCATCAAAAGTAAATTGATGAATAGTAAGATACAAAGTTATCTTACACAGACTCTTAAAAAGTATCGAATTTCTTCTTAATAAAAAGAAAAGTCGAGAAATTTGAGACTAATGAAAACAAATTAAGGCAATAATAAATAGTATAACTGTTTAAGTCGCAAAATTTCTCACATGCGAATAAAGGTTAGCCAATTAAGACTTCAATTGATTGAATGATCATAAGAAATCGTATTATCTTTAGCCAAACTTTCGAAAAGAGAAGAGACACAAAATGCCTTTCTTAGTCAAGATTAAGGAGCTGTAAGTTGCCTGGTTATCGAGTGAAAGTCGTGGTAAGTTTAATAAGGGACCAAGATTAAGATCAATGTGAGAATAACTAAGATTGACAAAAACCGAACAATATAGACTCTGAAAAACAAATAAAATGAGACGTCGAGATAACTTGTGACTGTTGGAAGTGGCACGAACGGACTTCTTTAGTCAAAGCCAGACACTGTAGTAGTTGTGCATAACCAAAAGTCTGAGTAACTCAGTTTCATAATCACGATTCATTCACAGCGTAGAAGACTCGTGTGATGCATCCACTTGTCTTTGAATAACCGAATGAATTGATGATAGTTGGAATAAAAGAGTCTCTGAAGTTTCGTTGGAGTCAATTGGAAGCTTAAGTATAGGCAAATAAATGGTCAAGAAATTGTAACGGCCCAAAATCTCTAATTGTGTTTAATTCTTTAAATATGATCAACGACCCGTACCGTGGGACCCACGTCGTGATATATTCATTGACCAAGGCAAGGGCCGAGGTATATTTTATATTTGTTGTGATATATACCTAGTGTATTGTATATGTGTAGACTATTAAGTCAATTTATACGGGTATATAGGTATCGAGACGAGCGGAGACGTACCTCGAGTTCTGTGTCAATGTGGGATTGAGGTAGCAACTTATGTGGTAAGTTTAATGTGAACTAATTTTGGTTTTACAAGTAGCTTTAATGTGGTCAAGTTTAATATAACATTAAGGAGCCTAAGTTAGTGAAACAAATCAATAGTCACATGATGTGCATCGAGACACGTATTGACAAGTCTAGAGGTCAAATGAGTCAACTATTGGAGTCACTTAAGCATGACTTGAGAGATTAGTAAGTGAAGGTGGTCCACTAGTTGAGCCTCGAAATACGTGTGCATAAATGATCAAGGGCCAAGGTTCAACCATATCCAATTATCCATATAACCCCATAAGTCAACATTTTGATCACCATTTCATCACAATCGGTTAGGCAAGAAAGAAGAGAGAAAATAGAGGTTGCTGGAGTAATCTTGGTGGAGGAGAAGAGCTGCAATTCATTGAAGGTTTGGTGAAGAAGAAGAAGTTCATCAAGTTAGGTAATTCTCCACTCTATTAACATAGTTCACATTAATGAGTTCATGAAATTTATGTTGTTGTTTTTATGTTGTGGTTGATGTTAGGGACCTCTAGTAGTGTGTTGAGGGGACCCAAAGCATTAACAAGACCTATGTGTAAAGAAAACTCGGAATTCGAATTGCAGAATTCTGAGTTCCGCTGCACATAGCGCGCTAGGTAGGAAATCTAGTGCGCTAATATTAATTAGCGCGCTAGATATGGCTTATTAGCGAGCTAAGTCAGAATTAGCGCGCTAATTTCAGAATTAGCGCATTAATTGCTCTGACAGTACAAAAATCATCAATTTTCAAAAATGGCTTAAACACTATAAATGGTTTTAAAACTCTAAGTAGAGGTCCAAACCCACTCTAAAACCTACCGAACAACTTTAGAAAACTAACGGGAAGTCTCGAGAGTTCCGGAACGCATTTTGGAGTGTCGGGAGGCCGGATAGGCTAGGATAAGCTTTGTGACTTGTAAGTAAACCTGTGAGAATTTTATATTTCATTTCATTGACTCATATTGTTTTATAATCTATTTGTAGACATTGCTACTCGTAATCTCACATCATGTTGTTCTTGTGTCTATTCATATTTGAATATTATTGACATGATGCCTTGCGAAATATTTCATTGATTCCAATTTCTACTCTTAATGATATTCTTGATAGATAGTTGACGAAAAACATGCTATTGGGATAAGATGGAATGGATTATACTTGTATTCTATTTCCTTGGGCTTTGTAGCTTAACTAGTTTTGAAATCCTAGAGACTTGGAATTATTGGTCTTTGAAAACTAAAGTAGGGATTATCTAGTGTCCATTGCACAAGAGATGCGCGGTTCACGAGGACATGAGTCTACCGGGGTTCCGGCACTCACCACTACACTTGCGCGACACACGAGGTATGGGACTCGGGGTGGTCGGCAAGAATGAGATAGATGATTTATATACGTAGAGCGCAGTTCCGCTATTTGTATGGAATATGTTGAGCGCGACTCCATATAATAGTGGAAAAGGTTAGGTGATAGTTCTCACCGCCGACCGGACGTAGATCATCTCGACTTAGCCTGTGTCAGTCTATACATTTTTAACTGTGGTATTTACTTGCATTACTTGATTCAACAACTCTTTCGCTATTTTATGCTTTTAAATACCTTTCTTATATTTTGGAAATGTGACATAAAATTCTCCAGTTGTTACTTAAATATTAATATACTCACCGACTAGTTTGTGGCGGTGGGTGTAGGTTATTGTAGTGCTACACCACGTGACTAGTCAGTGGTGGAGTTTAAAGCACTAGGTTATTGTAAATTGGAGTTGATGTAAGATACCTGAAATGAGGGTCAAGATACAAATAAAGTGAAAAGAGACGCAAACCTTACAGCTCAGTTAGTCAGTATTATTCCTGATGGTTTGAATTACTGAATAGAGGACGGTGTATCTGACTTAATGTATTTGAAGAATTGAATATTCTTTTACAGTAAATTAAATAGAAGAAAAAAAGAGATAATATATATAAACTTGTATGCAATACAAGTTAAATGTTATACTATGAGAGTATACTTCTAGAATATGTTGATTTCTCTTTTAGAAATGTATATCTACTCAAATTAAGGATAATTTTCTCTATTCAGGCAATGAAAGAAGCTTGGTGAACAAAAATAATTGATATTGATGATTAAGTGAAAGGAATGAGGTTCTTGGTGAACTCATGGATAAAAAATGATTTAACAAAGTTAGAAAAGTTGTTAATTTTCTAACCAGTCAAATAGAAAATTAAATGAATTGGTCGACGAGTTAGAATTAGTAATTGCTTTCTAGTCCGCAATATAAATAATATTGTGAGTAAACATTTAAAGAATGAAAGAGAGTTGCACGATGTGTCTGGTTTCATTTTCTGATCAGATTAAAATTGAGATCTCTTGTCATGAGATGACAAATGTAATTAGAGATTTATAGTTATGGGATGATTTATGTAATTTCACGTTTCTATTGAGAAACACTGGAATGATGATGGATCAGATAGACACACAACTCTATTTAGTATTTAATGTCGTACTCAAATATTATTTGTATCACTTATATTTAGACTGATGATAGTCTAATAATTGATCGATTGACAATTCTAATAAGGGATGATTAGTGATGAGAAAGTAAACTGGTATCTGTATACTGGAGTTTGATGGATAGGGAAAGAATTATCAACGGGTTGTGGAATAACATTCAATTATGAATGAAAGTCTTTTTTATGAAAAGAAAAATATGTTAGATCTTGCTAAGTAATTAATGCTTGAATGAGATTCAAGGCATGAAATATGAAGAAAAGTAAGGTTTATCGGATATTCCACAAAGTTGATTGTTAACTCGTCCGAAGTTCACAAATTGCCAGGATCGACAAAGCAACGGAGAAAACTTTTCATTAAACCAAGAATTTGGAAATGAAGATTTGAAATGGTTATGATCTCTCCCACTGAGTTGTTAATTATAACGAAAGTGATTGAGTCCACTTAACGGTTTCACCTTGGAAATAGTTTTACATGTTTGGATTGAAAGAGTTGTATATGAAAGATCATTTTCTCATATTTCTTTTGGTTTAGTAACCTATAAGTTTAAATTTTGAGGATAAAATTTTTAATTAGTTAGGAAGATTGTGACATCCGAGAATTTCATATATTTGATTAGTCGACTAATTAAATATTTTTGAATTTTAATTAGAAATTAAATATCCGAGGTGGGACCTACGCGTTATGGACCAGAGATCATAAGTTTAAATATTATTTTTGCATGTTGCATGCATAGTGAATGTAATATACATTTTGTCGGGAAGTCAGGGTGTGTTGAGGTGTATTCTCAGTTTGTCGTACTCGAGGTTGCAAGCCCGTGTCTAAAGGGCACGGGTGAAAATAAATTATTAGAAGTCCGAAAACTAATAAATCAAGTGTTAATCCTCATGTGAAGATTTCATCTCGGTTTGTGTGCAAGTTGGGATTGATGATAATGTAATGTGAGAATGAAGTTGGTATAAGACTTTACCCCGAGTTTCATATCAGTTGGTGGTGGTCGCGGTTAAGATTGAGTCTAAATTCGGGTACGTTATATCGCAAGAAAATTGGTCCATAAGATTTTAGTATGTAGTGGCAAAGTTAAAATTTTGGGCATTTTATGAAGATAGACTATTTTGTCAAGAGTTTGATTCAATTCGATGAGAAATCGGATCGAAAACGAGTACCAAAAGCCAAAACACGTCAAAATAGGGATTTCAAAAATTAATAAATAAAAATAAATTAAGCTGCTGACAAGTGGTTGAGGGTTTATATATAAATATATATATGAAAAAATAGAATGAAATGAATGTTTCATTTCAATCAACAGAGAATGAAACTTGTTCGTTCTCTAAACCATCTCACTTGGGTTTTCACTCCGCGAGCTCTCGACATCTGATTTTCACCCGATTTCTTTCTGCAAAATCATAGAGCATCGCGAGACGATAAGTTCGAGCTAAGTTTATACTGCGATGTAAAATAACGAGGTATTACCTAAATTCCGACCGAGCGACGTCCATATCTCGTAAATTTGAAACCATTTGGTAAATTGTCAATCATTGCATTTTCTCAATTCAACTTGAATTCTCACGATTTTTCAATCTCTCTTGCGGGGTTTTAGAGATAGTTGTGAATTAATATATTGAGTTGATGTGCACCGATTTGGAATAAATTCCACCGACGTGGGTTAGGGTTTTGATGAATTGAACTAATGTGATTCAGTTGATAACTATTTTGGAGATGTTTTAGAGTTGATATTAATTTAAATTGGGTTTTTGGATGAATGGATTATTGGTTTTGATCAAATTTGACTCCACGCGCTGTAAAAATATTTTGATGTTGGAATCGAGTGGTTTCGTGGTGTTTTTTGTCAAGTTTTAAGGACTTAATTGCGAAAATATTGATTTGGAGAAGTTTTTCAGTTCAAAATTAAAAGTTTGCCTAGTTGACAGGTCATATTAGAAAATTCGTAGCTTCTTCGTCGGTAATCCGATTTGAATGATCTTTGAGTCTATGGAAAGTATGGTGAGACTAGTGGAGTCTAACTTCGACAAGTTATCTCTGCATTTCACGATCTCTTAATATTGTCTTTGTACTATATTTGGAAGTCGACGTCTGATTATAGTTAGGAGACAATGACAGTGGATTGCATGTCATGTTGACGCATATATCTTATTGTTTATTTGAAAATGCAATTACATGTCTCTATGTATCAGACTAACAATTGCGGGTGTACATATCAATGTAGGAATTTACTTGTCTGACATCTTCGAGTTGTTTTTGATGATGTCAGATTCTATATGAAGACAAAGGAAGAATGGACAAGACTCGAAGATTGTGGTAAATGTTTTCAAAACTTAAACTAAATTCTTGTTGTAAATTGTTTATATATATTAATTTGGGACTCTTGGAATAGTGTAGGTCGTGAAGTTTCATTAAATGGTTATGAGAGTCTCTTAAGTTAGTTTAAGATAAACTGAGAGGTTTATATTCCAATTTTGTTCTACTATGAGATTGTAAAGTTGTAATTAAGCTTGCGGAGACTCTAAGTTAGTTGTAAATTTGAATTTGATATATATTGTAAATCGCAGGGAGTTGTGAGTCCTTTCAGGTCTCTCCCCAATTCTATTGTCTATTAGGTGGAAATTTTTCGGAGAATAATCCGTATTATTTCCTAATTTACTCCAATTGAACAAATCATGAATTAAGTTTCATTGAGGATATAAATCTAGTTTTGGAGCCTTATTAAGGATTAAAATGCGAAGTATTTTGAGGTCAAAGTTGAAAGAATAGATTAGGTTGACTAGATTATCTGGGGATTAAGGTGATTTAAGTCGGTTAATGGTCTTAATGACGAGGGGGCTGACAGGCACATTCCCCAACAGAGATCCCGACAACCCCAAAAATTCAGTGGTCGTGCTCATCTCTATTATATCATGGTCTAAATACAAGAACTACTTTCATAATTTAAGGAATGACACAGTTTAGGAATCCAACAATGTAATTGCATAACTAATGCACAAATAAAATGAATTTTCAATACCATAAATCAATTACCTAATAACATGCTATTTCATTTGACTAAAATTCCTCAACAACCAAGAATGACATAGCATATAATTTAGAATAATCAAAGCATTAAACATCAAACAATGTCATGATAACAAACTCATGAAAATGAGATAGAACAACCAAGTCATGACATCTAGAGTACAATAGGTAAATCAATCCAAATGACTATAAATGAAAATCATAATAGGAAAGAAATGTAAATAAATATCTCAATCAATTTACTTACAATCCACACAAAGTTCCTAAGCTAATTCGGCCTCCTGACGCCCTGTACCCTGCTAACAACCTCTCGAGACTTTTTCCTAGATTCTTGAGGTTAATTAAGGTGTTTTAGGACTCATACAAATGATCAAAGTTGGATTAAATCAATTAGAAAACCCTCAAACTCATAGCTTTTGCTAAAAAATACACCAAGAACACGTACAACTTCAAAATGTCATAACTTTGTCATTTCAAATCGAAACTCAAATTTTCTTGATAGCCAATTCTATTGGTTTTTCGTGAGGAGTTCAAATGTATAAACCAATTTCGAATGATTTCATTTAACCTCTGAAATTATGCAAAAACCAAAACTGAAATAAACTCCAATTTTTTACAAAATGATTGTGTACACTAGCTTACCTAATTGTAGAACATCACCAACTTGATCAATACCTCTCAATTTCACCAAAATCTCCCCACAATCCTTGATTTTCCTTCTCCAGTTCTCATTTTCTCTTGTTTTGATCAAATGAAATGTTTGCATGTTAATCTCATTCAATCTTATATATATTAAGTTAAGATGGATTTTTAGCACTTGATCTTATGTACATCAGCTATCTCTAGATCAATCTAATGGCCTTAATTGTGACCCAAGTAATCTATTAACTCTCCACTAACTATTCCTTGATAACATCAATCTTAACTTAATTGGTCTTGTGATGTGTCCACACGTATCTCGAGGAACATCAATGCCTGATGTTTTATTTTTTAACTTATGTACATTTATGTAAATCAAACTATAGACATTATTAAATTGGTTATCTAAGCCACATTAACTTAAATTAAACTTATCACATCACTTTCTACCCCGGTCCCGCTGTCACGCATCTCGAGGAACGTCGCCGCTTACGTCTCGACATCTATATACAAGTAGGAGTGACTTAGTAGTCTACACATATACGATACACTAGGAATACATCACAACAAAATCTAACATATACATCAGCCACATTGACTCGGTCAGTGCACGTACCTCGATGCGGGTCCCACGTTACAGGTAAGTGATCCTATTTAAGGAAATTAATTTAGGATTAAGAATTTGGGTGTGACATGCACCTCACCGCCATCGTTCCTCTAGATCATGTTCTAGGCAAAAAGGGTCGTCAACGGTGACCACGTCGAAAACCCACATCGACCCGAGTACCATGTCGAAGTGTTGTAAGGAAACATAGAAAAGAAAGTGAAAAAATAGTAGAGATATGGGGAAAACGAGATATTATGGAGAAGAAGAAGGGAACAAGAGGAAAGGAGAGAAAACAATGGGGAAGGTGAAAACAAATTAAGAAAAATGGGATGAAGGGCGGTGGTGGTGGAGGTCACAGTGAGAAGGGAGAAGAGAAAAAATGAGATAAAATGAAGATACGATGAGAGGTCACAACAAAGAGCAAAATGAAGAGAGGAAATAAGAAAATGAGGGACGGATGTGGACCAGCGATGTAGACATCTTGCCGGAGCAAGATGTGATGTTGGTTTTTTGTTATCCGATCCTAAATGACATTTAAGCTTGAAATCAATTGCGCCACCCAATATGTGGATTAATTAAGAGGTGTTATAGCCCATATACCAAACTACGATATACGCTAAGTAATTTTTTTTCGATATGGTGATGTCGAAGATTTTCAAAATTACCCCTGATTATTCTATAAGAGAGATACCTCACACTATAAGAGATATGTCTCAAAAAATTAAGAGATTCGAATCTAAGACCTCATTGAAGCTCAAATAAAATAATTGGTAGGTCCCAACCATTATCTCAAGGCAAAATAGTTGGTAAATGAGTATTTGCTTTATTGGTGTAGGAAACACGTTTCAAACTAATTAGTTGTTATAGATTGGTTGTGCGGATATGAATTCTAAGAGTTGCAATAGTTTCAAACTAATTAGTTGTTATAGATTAGTTGTGTGGATACGAATTCTAAGAGTTGCAATAGTTTAACAATCCACAAGTTGAGTATCTAAATAATGAAATGGTCATGTGTTGAAGTGATCGCTACATTATAGTTCCAGATTATGAGGTTGGAGAACTCGACTAAC
This sequence comes from Stephania cephalantha, assembly GCA_039657325.1. Classification (NCBI taxonomy): domain Eukaryota; kingdom Viridiplantae; phylum Streptophyta; class Magnoliopsida; order Ranunculales; family Menispermaceae; genus Stephania; species Stephania cephalantha. Next base: position 4,810,704 of record CM077573.1, on the reverse strand, counting down.
TCCTCTAACTCTTAAAAAAAAAAAGTAAACTCCTATTAACTTCATCTTTTAATGACGCCAAAGTATTTTTGGTGAGATCTCGTATGCATCATTTGTCAAAAGACAAGGGTTAAAAAGAGGGCGCCGCTAAGGGCACCCCACCATTTAATGAGGGCACCCGAGTTAATGTGGGCACAAATGGCTGTTTTACAGGGCACCAAAAAATTAGCCCCAAACTACCGAAAATACCCCCTTCGTGGAAATCTATCTCGCACCCCACCACCCTCGTGCAAACCCCCGAGCACCCCACCACCCCCACCACCACCTTCACCGAACCTTCACCGAACTCATTGTGGAAGAATCCATTTGTTTTGAACCGACCAGTGAGAGGAATCCCCGAAATCGTGTTCTCCGTCCCTCGCCGTGTGTTTCTCCTTCGTTGTTCGAGTTTTACGCATTTTGTAGGGTCCGGTGTGTGGCCGATTTCGTCTCCAAATTAGGGCTCGGTTGAAGATCTTCGAACACATAGATTTTACGCGAAATCGATCGTTTGAAGTTACGTTTATAATATAATTAAGTTACATTTGGTAGAGTAGTTGTAATGTGTGTGTGGCGGTTTGTAGAATGGTAAAAAAGTTGGAAAATCGCGGTTCTCGGCCACACGGGCCGAAATCGTGTTAATGCTTGTCTCGACCAAGCATGGCCGAGACAGCTAAATTTTTGGGAACTCGCAGTCTCGGCCACGAAGGCCGGAAGAGTTCACGATGTCTCGGTTACGCATGGCGAGAATACTTCGATTATCTCGGCGAGACATGACGAGAGCTACAATTAGTGATAGGTAATGTGGCGTCGGTGGTGTACAACCGAGAATTTTCTCCTACTCTCGGTTGTACACTTTGGCGAGAAGGTTAGAGTAGGCTCGGTCCTCTCATGGCCGAGACATTTCAATATATCTCGGTCTGCGAGGCGAAACAATCGCGCACATCGACGAAACTTCGGATAACCTCATAAAAAACACATAAATTCGCAAAATTACCTCAAGTTCAACCTCCTTTTGCACAGTAGTAGATACAATCCTCCATTATATAGTGGAAACAAGTTCGGATTTTAGGAAATTATCAAACCTACGTTGACAAACAAATCATCATTTTCACGGTTTTACCTAACTAAACAATTCTAAGAAACCATCTTATGGTTGTCAAACATTGTTACATCGCCGTCGGATGATGTCAATCCGCAAGAATCGATCAACGCTCGCCAAACGCAATGTGGCTTTGTGGTTCAACCTTGTGGTGGGGTGCCTTTTTTCTTTGTCAAAATGATTTGTGGGGTTTGAATCACTTTATATACAAGGGCAAAATGGTATTTTTCGAGTTTTGGAATTTTTACAAATACTTTGGGTGCCCTCATTAAACGGCGGGGTGCCCTTAGCGCCCTCGTTAAAAATAGTTGAGGGCCGCTAAGGGCACCCCACCGTTTAATTAAGGCACCCAAAGATTTTGTAAAAATTTCAAAGAAAAGTGGAAAAGACTATTTTGCCCTTGTATATATATTGATTCAAATACCACAAATCATTTTGGCAAAGAAAAAAGGCACCCCACCACAAGGTTGAACCACAAAGCCACATTGCATTTGGCGAAATATTGATCGATTCTTGCGGATTGACATCATCCAACAAATAAGTAACAATGTTTGACAACCGTATGATGATTTTTAGAACTGTTTAGTTGTGAAAAACTCGTGAAAATGATGATTTGTTTGTCAACATAGGGTTTGATAATTTCCTCAAATCCGAACTTGTTTCCACTATATAATGGAGGATTGTATCGCTACCGTGCAAGAGGAGGTCGAACTTGAGTAATTTTGTAAATTTATTGTGTTTTTTATGCGGTTGGGAGATGTTTCGTCTGGTGCGCGATTGTTTCGGCCTCGCAGACCGAGATGTATAGTAATGTCTCGGTGGCCATGAGGACCGAGAGGTTTCACATAGGTCATGGATCGGTACGACCGAGGGTACTAGCAAATTCTCGGTTGTGCACTACCGACACCACATTACCTAGCACTAATTCTAGCTCTCGTCGTGTCTCTAGCCGAGATAACTAAAGTACTTCGGCCATGCGTAAATCGAGACGCCGTGAACTCTTCCGCCTTTGCGGTCGAGACTTCGAGTTCCAAAAAATGTAGCTTCTGTCTCGGCCATGCGAGGCCGAGACAGTTAGCACAGTCTCTGGCCTGTGTGGCCGAGAACCGCGAATTCCCATTTCTTTAACTATTCAACCGAACCCTAACTTGGAGACGAAATCGGCTCACACCACGACCCTATGAACTGCAAAAAAGCCGTAAACCGAAGGAGAAACACAAGGCGAGACACGGAAACACGATTTTGGAGATTCCTCTTGATGGTCGATTCAAACCAAATGGGTTCTTGCACAACAGTTCGGTGACGGTGGTGGGGTGCTCAGGGTTCGGTGAAGGTGGTGGTGGGGGTGGTTGGGCGCTCGGGGTTCGGTGATGGTGGTGGTGGTGGTGGTGGTGGTGGTGGTGGGGTGTAAGGGTTTTTTGGACGAGGGGTATTTTTGGTATTTTGGGTTTAATTTTCGGGTGCCCTGTAAATCAATTTGTGCCCACATTAACTGGGTGCCTTCATTAATAGGTGGGGTGCCCTTAGCGGCCCTCAAATAGTTACAAGGAATGGAGAGTGCACCTTAGAGGACACTACTCATCGATCACCATCCGACGGTCAATAAGGCCGTACGCGGTTTAGAAACGTAAAGAGGGGAGCGTGGAATAAAGGAGGCGAAAATAGCGACACTTGTCTCGAGATCCGTATAAGTAGGGCCGAGGAGCGATAGTTTCGGAATCGCTAAACAAACAAACGAGATCAATAGATCGAGAGAGAGAGAGAGAGAGAGATTTGATCTGATCGATCGACGTCGTCGTCGTCGTTCTTGTTGAATCGTTGTTGTTGTTGTTGACAAATGGCGGAACAGCTGACAGAGGAGCAGATCTCCGAGTTCAAGGAGGCCTTCAGTCTCTTTGACAAGGACGGCGATGGTAGATCTCTCTCTCTCTCTCTCTCTCTCTCTCTCTCTCTTAGGGTTAGGATTTGGTGATCTTTGTGACGTTCGATTGTGTTTCTGATTCGATTTAGTGTGGATTGAGAAGCCGATCTTGTTAGGTTTTTGCAGATTCGAATGGTTTTTTTGTTGTATCAATAGATCCTTTTAGGTTTCGAACTTGAAATCTGTTATTTGTTAGGGTTTTTGATTTGTTTTGTTTTCATGGATTCTTTGATCTGATCTTGTTCTGTGTTGTGTGGAAATATGTGTTTTCATTGACGGAGCTAGGGTTTCGAAGTTTTAGGCTGATCGGTGTTCTTGAAAAGATGTTTAGGGGAGTAGTGTGAGAAATCGAATATTTCGACAAACAATATACAAGGATTATCCAATGTTTTGAGCTAGTGTCTGTCCTATATAGTTTAATGCAAGGATTGCGAGGCGCCAAGGTGATTTCCGTGACCTAGGTGAAGCGATTTCGGTGACCTAGGTGAGGCCATTTCCCTGGCCTAGGTGAAGCGATTTCCCTGGTTTAGGTGAGGCGATGCCTACGCAGACAAAATAATATTTGTTTAGAGGTGCCTGGGTAATTATTTATTTAATTATAGGTCCTTAAGTAACACTAGTTGTCTACTTGTCAGTAGTCAATGTGATTCCTATTCAATATATACTTCAGAAATATGTAACATTAATTGTGTTAAGATTTTGTTGTTGAGTAGCTATTCTTATTGTTTAATTTAGCTGTAAATAGGTCTTCAAATTTCTAAAAATTACTTAGGACACCACCAGTCTAACCTACCGCCTAGGCGACCGCCTTGCAATCACTGGTCTCAATATCACCATCCAAGAGTTATATGTGATTAAGTGGAGGAAGCAAAAGAGAATCATAGATGGAAAATGTTGTACTTATCTTTGGTTGGAAAATGTTGTACTTATCTTTGGTGAAGTTAATTTTCTGGAAACTATCTCCTATAGGAATCCCTTTGATCTGTGTATTGACTTTTGATACTCATAAAGTCATACTCCTTGTGTGATATTCAAGGAATCAAGGGTCACCAACTTACCGCATTTGAATTGTAGTATCCGGTGTAGAAAATCTAAGATCACATGAAAGTCTCTTAAATTTTCACATCACATACAGACAAGACGCGCAAGGAAGGAAAATTTAAATTCTTTGATCACATGTATGCTATTACAGTATCATTTTTTATTTTATTTTATTTTTTTAGCAAAGTACCTTGTTGTTGTTTGGGACAGAGGCTTTGTTGTGTTGTTGAGCAAAGCATCCCTTGTTGTTTCTCCACTTGTTTATATTTCATTTTGCTGTCTTTTTTGATCAGTTGTGACCCTTTTTTAATTCATATGTTTTTGTTGATCTGATGTCTTGGATTTTTTATTTCCAATTTATTTATTGCAGGCTGTATTACTACCAAAGAATTGGGCACAGTGATGAGATCGCTTGGACAAAATCCAACTGAAGCTGAACTCCAAGACATGATCAATGAGGTTGATGCTGACCAAAATGGAACTATTGATTTCCCAGAGTTCTTGAATTTGATGGCACGTAAGATGAAGGTGAGAATTGCCTGCACATATTCAGGTTTCAGATAATGGTTTTTGTCTAATCCAGTGCCCTGGTTGAATTTGTGATGTTCGTCTAACTGTAAAAGTTTTGAGATACGTACAATATTATAATATATGGTTGTAGGCAGGTGGAATATTGCTTCAATAAAATATTACATGGTATGTGACATTAAATGGCTGGTGTACTTTGTTCGTGTACGAATTGCTGCAATCAGCATTCGGATTGAAAATGCTTAGGTCTGCATGTTTTAGAAATTATGATATGGGTTGGATAAGAGGACATTTGCGGCATAAAACGTTTGTCACTCTACATGAAATGGATCAGATAAGTTAAATATCACTTTACGCGATTGAAACCAACTGTTGATAGAAAAAAACAAATTAGCAATGTTTTTTTTTTTTATGGAGACAACTTTTTTTTTTTTTTTTTTTTTGATATGGAGTGATTGTTGTACCTTGATTCAGAAAGCTTATGACTAATCTCTAAATTCCTTTTTTTGGGTAATGAACATTCTGGGTTATTTTCCATTTGTTTGATAAAATTAGAACTCACTTAGTTCTAATGGGTAGGGCAAACTATTGAAAAAACAAGTTTGAGTGGATAATTTTTGTGTAGAAAGTGCTTGAATGCTTCTCCTCGTACATTTTTGAATATGGTGCGTGAAGATAACTAACTCAATAGCTTATCCCAGTTTCTAACTTTGGGGAGAGCTCTTGATATCATGAATGATTTGAATGCTGAAGTTGTCCCCTATAAAAATTTTATATTTCTCCACCTTGGTTTCCATGTGGACACAAAATGGGAATACTTCTTATGCTAATCTGATATGTTATCATTGGGTTCCTCATGATATAAAGGTTGAAATTTTTATTGTTGCTCTTTTGTCATTTCCCTATAATGATTATTGAGCTGTTATACTGCTGAGAATTTACTTATGTCCATTCAATTAAATAAGTTTGCTCTTCATATTTTGTATTTCGCTTTTACTATATTGATATTGATAACAATGAATATTTCTTCTCCCAATGCTATTTTTTTGCTTCAGAGATGAACCTCAAATAATTTATTTAAATGATGGAGCTCTCAAGTGTCCATTCTCTTCAATCTTGTGTCTTTTCTTCTAAGCTTGACGTTGTTAATGATTTTGTAGGATTTATATTTCTATCTTGTGGGATTATGATAAAGATTGATTGTAGACACTGTTAACTACTTGCATCTTATGTAAGTGGGTGGCAAGGGGCCCAAGTAATAATCATTGGAGAATTTAGTTGGGAACTTGGGATCTAGTCACAAAGTTTATTTTTGGTGTTTAAGAAATTTATGTTATTTATCTCAATTAAATATTTGTATGTACATTCTAAGAGTCACAAGTCATATTTTTGAAGGATACCGATTCCGAGGAGGAGTTGAAGGAAGCCTTCAAGGTTTTCGACAAGGACCAAAATGGTTTCATCTCTGCTGCGGAGGTAAGAATGCCTTTTAGATTCTTCAGCTTTGACTGCCTCTTTTTATGAATTGTTAGTTAGATGACTTGATAGTTGTTTCTTCTCATGGGAAATAAATACTACATTGGCACCCTAAGCTGACAACACAAGTCATACCATCATTAGAGTCCATTCAATGATGCATTAAGATGTGAGAGCACCTTCGGATATGCATTGCACAAATTCTGATTGTGATTAGTTGTTTTTTATTACGTTAGTTTAGGGTGCCAATCAAGCATTCCCCTCTTAAAATGTCACAATTACTTTAGCGTGTACAGCCTTTATTGAAGGGTTATTTATTGAAAGAAAAAAACTCATCTGAGCTTAAGTAAGATTTCATTTTACTTTTTAGCAATGGCTGGAGTGTTTTAACCGTGGAATTATGTTCATAAATTATCAATGAAGGAGTTAGTAGTTTTTTTTTTTTTTTTTTTCCTCAATATGCATTTGCTCTAGTTAATTCCCTTATTTGCGAAGTATTTGCTTATATTCTAATCGTGCACTATATCTATAACTCGGAAAGTCGTTTCTGAAACATTTTAGTACTGTTGTGTGCTGGATACTGAAACTGTTGATAATGGCATGCTAGCTTAGCTTGAGACACCTTGAATTAGAAACATTTTGTTAGTGTTGAGCTGATCAGCTTCTATGTTTTTCGAATGTGGTGGGTGTTTGGATGAAATGAAATGAGCAGCTGCGCCACGTGATGACAAACCTGGGAGAGAAGTTGACTGACGAGGAAGTGGATGAAATGATTCGCGAAGCAGATGTGGACGGCGATGGCCAGGTGAATTACGAGGAGTTTGTGAGAATGATGCTTGCTAAGTAGAAGTTGGATGAAGAAGAAGGGGTTTGTTATGTAGTAGTAATACCAGTACTACTCGAGATATGATGATTTAATGCGGACCCGGTTATTATGTTTGCTTTCTGTAGTGGTATTTCTAGTTTGGTTTTCAAGACTTTTGACATTTCATTCCATGTTTGAGAAAGAGTTTTTAGTTTCTTGCGGATGGTGGTGGTGGTGGTATTTTTCAGTGGCATGTTCAAAACACTTTTTGGATTTAATTAATGATCAGAAGAAATGGCCCATCTTACCCCTCTTCTTGCAGTTCTAGCCTCCTCATTTAGGTAGGAAGAAATCTTGCTAGGTATTATTCCTTCCGTTTCTTTTTAAGTGTTGTTTTAGGTTCACAATTTTTAAAAAAGTCATTTGACTTTAATTTTCTAGATTGAGGAGAAAGTGACAGTTAAATGACTAAATCATTCTGTATCTTTTTTAATCTCACTATTTTTACCTACACTAGTTATTAACGTGTAATTATTAGATTTTTTTCTATGAAGGGTGTAAAAGTCAATTAATAAATTAATGTGTATTGAAACTATCAAATGACAAATATTGTGAAATATTTCAAAATGAGAAGTGTTAGAATGACAACACCAAAGTCACACCACAAGACACATTGGTTTACAAGAGTCATTCATGTGCACCTCAAGGTGCGGGTTTACACAAATTTCGATGCATAACACGTGGGTCGAGGTCGCATGGATGGCTCTTGTGAGTCAATGTGTCTTGTAGTGTTACTTTGTTGTTGTCATTTTAACATTTTTCATTTGAAAATGGCTAAAAAGACACTAAAAAAAGAAATGGATGGAGTACTTAGCACCTACTTGTATAATGCATGCATGCTTTTAAAAGGATCTTTTCACAAAAGTACTAATGTTTTTAGTTTAAATCCAAAAAATAGGGTGGTGTTTTTTTTCCCGAGAATAGGCAATAGCGCCTTTTCAAAAGGCGCTATCAAAGTGGGTAAATTTGGTTGTTGACGTGGACGGTCCACGTAGGGGCCGCTTACTACATAGATAGCGCGCTTTTGAAAATGCGCTATCTCGTATGTAAAGTCGTCCACGTGGACCGGGTTACACGGATAGCGCATTTTGAAAAGGCGCTATCCGTGTAACCCTTGCCGACGTGGACGATCCACGTGGACATCGATGGGTCGAATATCGCCATGGGTTGTACGGGTTGTCCGCCTCGCAATACGCGCACTACGTGTAACCTTGGCCGACGTGGACATCGGCCGTTTGGTCGGCGCCATGGGTTGTGCGGGTTGTCCGCCTCGCAATGCGCACGCTACGTGTAACCCGGTCGACGTGGACATCGGCCGTTTGGTCGGCGCTTTATGGGTTGTGCGGGTTGTCCGCCTCGCAATGCGCGCGCTACGTGTAACCCGGTCGACGTGGACATCGGCCGTTTCGGTCAGCGCGCTATGGGTTGTGCGGGTTGTCCGCCTCGCAATGCGCGCGCTACGTGTAACCCGGCGACGTGGACATCGGCCGTTTCGGTCGCGCTTTATGGGTTGTACGGGTTGTCCGCTTCGCAATGCGCGACACGCCAACGATGGCGAGGGCGTGTAGCGGCGAGTACAACGCAGCCAAGCGAACGTCATGGGACGTCGCGGACACGCAGCGGCGCGTGGCGGAAAGATCGGCGAGTCCATTTGGTGAGGTGGCGGTGACGTGGCGGCGGCGTGTACGAGATAGCGCCTTTTCAAAGGCGCTATCCGTACACGTGGCGCCACGTAACCGCCACCTCACCGCCATGATTTCTCTTCCGATAACGTCTTTTCAAAAGGCGTTATCGGATGTTGGTGAGTTGGGGTGAGGTGGCGGTTACGTGGCGGCCACGTGTGCGATAGCGCCTTTTGAAAAAGGCGCTATCTCGTACACGTCTGCTGCGCCACGTCACCGCCAACCAAACCAACCACATCCAATAGCGCTTTTTCAAAAGGCGCTATTGCCTACTTCGATAATAAAAAAAAAATCATCTCTATTTTGAGAAATTAATTGTAAACTAACCATACTTTTGAAAAAACACCTTTTAAAAGATGCTTCATAAAGCTATCAGGATTGCGTTGTTGCATGCACTACCCTTTATTTTAGTAGTTCTGCTACTGCTTGGTATTTGTCGACAAAGTTAATCTACTACTTGGACATTGTGGGGTCTCATAGAGTGACGACCCTTCTAAGTCCCAACTTAGGCTTTGTTCGGTTTGTTTTTGCCAACTTACAGTGTGAGTGGAGATAACTCTATGAAGTTAACTCATAATGTAAGTTCATATTTCATGTTTGGTTAAATTTTAAACTTGCAGGGAAGTTGTAATTCTTACATCAACGACAACAACAACATAGCCTCAGTCCCAAATTAACTGGGTCGGCTATATGGATCGAACTTTTATATTGTGCTCGATTAAGTGTAATTGATGGTGAGCTTTTCAAACCATTCAAATCCCTCATAATTAATGCATCTCATGTTAACTTTGGTATGCCTCTACCTCGTCGAATTTCTAAAATTTTTTATCGAGTCAAGTTTTTTAGTTGGGGCATTTGTAGGCCGTCTTTGCAGGTGACCAAACCACCGCAACTGCCATTCCCTAATTTTTGTATCAATTGGTGCTACTCCTACTTGTCTTTGAATTTTTATATATCTTTACGAGTTTTACCACATATCTACCTAATCATCCTCATTTCTGCTACGTTCATTTTATGTAATTGTTCTTGTTTTACCGCCCAACATTCACTTTCATAGAGCATAGCCGACCTAATTGCGGTCCTATAAAACTTTCCTTTTAACTTAGTAGGAACATTTTGATCACAAATCACCTCTCTGTTGCACTCATCATTTCTTCCATCCAACTTGAATTCTATGTGTAACATCATTCTCAATGTTACCATCATTTTGTATGATTGATCATATGTATCTAAAGTGGTTTACCTTAGGAACTTCTACTTCCTTAATTTTATCACTCCGTCATCTCGATGTCTAGTGTTTCTAAACTCATAGTGCATGTATTCGGTTTTCGTCATACTCAATTTAAAGTCTTTAGATTCTAATGTATTCTTTCAGAGTTCTAATTTCTTATTCACTCCATCTTTAGTTTCATTCAGTTGTAAATTCTTAAAAACAGTAAAATGTGGGAATTGACATAAATGTCGTTCAAACATATTTTTAAAATAAAAAAGATGATTTGTGAGGGACTTGAGAAAAAGATGACTCGTGAGGGGTATTTTTATCCATTGAATTCTTGAGAGATATCTTCCTATTGGAGGATGGAGAAGGGAGAGATAACTCACTCCCTCCCCTGAAACTTGAGAGATATCATACAGGAAGTTGGACAACCAAACAAGATTGCTTGCCCAACTCCCCATGAGATATATCCTGGGAAATATCTCACCCACGTACCAAACAAGACATTAATTTTTTCATCTACGAGACCTTGCTTGCTTAAGAGCATATGGGCTCTTATTTTTCCCATCGTTTAATATTTACGAAGTATTTACGAAGTATCATATGAAAGAACCTATGTTATCAACTTTACACACAAAGCAATCAACTTTACAAGTAAAAGAGTATTCGACCATTTCTAGCTATTAGGGTGTACTTCCATACTTATTTTGATGAGAACAGCCTAACATATATGGTTTACCTTTGAGATCTAAGAAAAAACTAGTACCTTTTTTCTCTTTGAAAATCATGCCCACCGTCATTTTTTATTGATTTTTTTGGTAAAAATTAAAAAGCATAGCCTCGTCACATTAGATCGAATTTCTGGCTTATTATCGTGACTCATCGTCTTATCTATATTCTATATAAAAGTAGGAGGAGAGATAAATTTTAAAAGTTATCTCATTTCACCATTCTATTTTTCTATTTTTCTTATATTTTGTTATTTATTTATTTATTATTTCAAGAGATATAATTATACATTATGTGTACATTTATTAATAATTAATAGTGGTTATCTTATCATTAATAGATTGAGTACGTTGAACTTGAAATCATGGGTAAATACAAGGAATTGAGTTATTTTTTGTTATTTATTTATTTATTATTTCAATAGATATAATTATACATTATGTGTACATTTATTAATAATTAATAGTGGTTATCTTATCATTAATAGATTGAGTACGTTGAACTTGAAATCATGGGTAAATACAAGGAATTGAGTGTAGCGCAAGTTACATTCCCCCTATAAATTTCAACTCTCATCCATTCTTCTTGCAATCGACTTGGTTTTTTTTTTTTTTCCTTCACCATTCAAAAAATCACAAAAAAACCAATTTTATTATACCTAACCTTAGATTCCTCCAGTTCTCAACCAATTATCACCCAATAAATTTAAGATAGGATCGATAGATTTCAACATCGCCTGTGCATTCAAAAGTTGTTCTACTTACCCATAGCTTCATGCATCCAAAGATATAACAACCATTCACAGCGCTTATAAGCTAAACCACTTTTGATCGTCCTCCTTTAGGTATGTTTGCTCTATATTTGATCTAATCGTTTGATACGTTTTCCATAAGTTCAAGATCAAGTGAATCATTATATCTATAACACAAATCAATAATCACGTGACATTTATACTGCCTTTGTTATGTTGTCTCGTTGGTTTAGATTCTTCAATTGGAGTGAACAGACGATATAGATGAATTTATATTTAACGGTTATAGTGGATCAATATACACTACTGATGGGATTACCATTGCTTAAAGATGTTGTTCAGTCCATAGAATGTGACAAAAGCTAAAGAAGACAATATAGTGTTTTGCTCTTTCTTATTATTATTGTTCTTTTATGAACCTTTTGTTTGACTCGATGAGAATAACTATGAATATAGTGTCTTCTTCTTCTTCTTATTCTTCTTCTTCTTATTATTATTATTATTATTATTATTATTATTATTATTATTATTATTATTATTATTATTATTATTACACTTACACGCTAAGCAGAGAAACAACTAGTATATATAAAAGTCGGAGGAGAGAGAAATTTTTGAAGCAACCTCCTCTCATTTTTCCAATTTTCTATTTTTCTCAATTTTTAATTTTATGTAATTTAATTATATTTCTATATATATAGATGTCCGTCTTCATGTTTGTGTTATTCATTATCACAATCCAACAAGTGTTGACTAACAACTTAAATTGTGTGCCTCAAACTTATCAATGTACCAATTCATTGCATTAACGTAACACATGAATGTCTATTTAGATATTAAATAAAGTTAACTCTTCGTATTCCTTCTTTTTAACAATACTATGAATTGTACAAACAAAATACAATGTATAGTGTAATTGTAAATTATTGAATTTTACAAAATCCATGCAACCTAAACCACTATATATAGAATGGTATCAAACTAGATTTCCATATAACTGATTCAACATTGCAAAGAAAAAGAAATGGAAAGCAAAAGAAGAAAATCAAATGTCACATGCATCCTCAACCACCTAAACGACGACATGCTAATTGTAATTATTGAGACATGCATAAAATCAAATAACAAGGAATTTCGTACAATTTCTTTAAGGTGTGTATAGCAAGTCCAATCTACTCAACATTCTAATACCATATACACAGTTTATATTTTTTCTCATATGTATGTAATTTCATATTTATACAGCTGCAGAAAATTCCATCAATTAATTCATGAATTGACACAGTTTATTAATTCATGATGTTCAAATTAGAAAAATAGCAAGTGATCTATGCATGGATTGTGGGAATTATGAGATAGGTAGGAAGGTTAAGAAGGCGATAGAAGGAATCGATGTCGGAGTGTTAATAAAAAATCCCGGCACGAAGAATACATACCCGTTGTATGTTCATGAAATTCATTGTCAAGGGAAAGAGAATTTACTAGACCTTCTCTATACAAGTTTACCTTCTTATCGACTCTTTCTCTATGAATTAAACAATTACCTTCTATTCACTTCCTCTTTCTTCCTCTATGTGTATCCTTCTATTCTCTGTGTCTTTCTCACTTCTTCCCTTCTAATTTCATTTGGACCCTCATTATAATAACTACACCTCCACAAATAATTTGAGACGCAACAAATATCTAATAAAAAAAGGCTCCCAAAAATGCATCACTTCAATCAAAGAACAACTGAAAAATTAAAATAAATAAAAATAATTGAAAACCACAAACTTGGAAAAAGGCAAATTTCGACACAATAATTTTTATAACATGAATTCACACTTTACATTAACGAATGTCACTTGAATGATAAAACCATTTTTAACCAACGAAGAGGGCAACATCAATTAATGATGTATTAAACACGCTTTCATTAACTGATAAAAAATACAATTATGTATATCTACATAATATATTAAATAAATTATGCACTCAAATTAAGGAATAAACTTTAATATTTTCATCATAAATTATTTCAAAATTACTCAAAAAATTATTATTATAAAGTGTGATCATCTTTACATAAATTAAAAATTATTATTATCTTCACAACTATTGCGGATGATTAACTTCATCTTAATCACTTATGTGTTAACTGATCAATAAACTAATTCGATTGAAAAATATTATAATTGCATTTTAACACTTTTTAAAATAATATAAGTATCCCTACCCACGACAAACAACTATTCCAAATGGTCAACTCAAGCTAACAAAAAATTTAATAACCAAGATTAATGAACAACAAATTTTCATTACAACGTTCTTCACTAATTAGTTATAAACTACCATATTTTTAACTATGAAAGTTTATTTAATAAATCATATATTTTATAGTTTCATTAACACTGCTAAAGCGCAGGGAAATCACTAGTTTTATTATTAATAGATAATACTCCATTCATCCAAAAATACACGTGGTTTTAGGCAAAACTTCATCTCAATAATTATAGGACGTTTTGACAATTTGACACTTTATATCCTCATTTCACCTCTCTTTTAAACCAAAGCATTAAATGGCCATTAAAGAACTTCATTCTTTGTGTTAAATGGTAAAATATAAAGTAAACTCAATATTAATATCTCCATATTTCTCAATGTGCTAAAGACTAAAACGATTTAATATATTTTTGGAGGTTACAACAACAACATAACCTCAGTCCCAAATTAATTGGGGTCAGCTACATGGATCATATTTTTGGAGGTTATTTTAGTTTATTACTATATTAATACAATTTTGAGACACTTGAGATCAAATTTTAAGACTTTAAACGTGGTCTAAACATTCGTCTTCAACAACAATATGTACAAAAACTATTAATTTGAAAAGCAAGCACAACGAAACCACCGACACAAAATTTCGTCAAAAGAATAATACATTGCTATTCACTTTAGGCACGCCAATTTGACATGCCATTAGCTGTAGCTTCCAATGAGTGCGTGCCAAATTCGCGTCAACTAAATTACTTGGTGGGATGGGGGAGGTTTGATTGGAAAAAATTACAGATGTACAACAAAAATTAGTTTAAATGAGTAAAATAAGTGAGTATTTTTTTATTCCATAACTAAGGTAAAACGCGTTTTGAAAATGCGCCATTAGTATGCAATGTTGAAAATACACGAATGGCGCATTTTGAGAATGCGCCATTCATGTATTATGAACATCCCACGTGGCGTCCATGTGGATTGTTCAATAACATGAATGACGCATTCTCAAAATGCGTCATTCATGTATTCTGAACATCCCACGTGGCGTCCACGTGGTTTGTTCCATAACATGAATGGCACATTCTCTGAATGCTCCATTCATGTTTTTTAACACTCCACGTGGACGCCACGTGGAGTGTTATGTGTACTGGTCCGTGACATTTGCACGGTTTGCATTGATTGGTTCGCCCACCTCGAAATATGTGCGTGACCTTTGCACGGTTTGCATTGATTGGACGAGGTTGTATGAGTTGTCCACCTCGAGATACGTGCGTGACGTTTGCATCTATTGCACGAGGTTGCATGAGTTGCACACCTTGAGATACGTGCGTGACGTTTGCATGAATTGCACGAGGTTGCTTGAGTCGGCCACCTCGACATACGAGCGTAGCGTTTGCATGACTTCTCGACCTCGAGATACATGCGTGACGTTTGCATGAATTGTCTACGTTGAGATACGTGCATGTCCTTTACATGAGTTGTTTACCTCAAGATACGCGTGTGACGCTGGTTGTCCACCTCGAGAGACGTACTTGTCCTTTACGTGAGTCGTCTACCTCGAGATACGTGCGTGCCGCGGGTTGTCCACCTCGAGATACGTACTTGACGCGACTTGTTCATCTCGATACGCACATGTCGTTTGCATGGGTTCTCCATCTCGAGTTGAACAAATTACTCCTTTTGAAAATGAGTAATTAATGTTGTAAACTAAGTTGGAACTTGCTAAAAACTAGAGAAGGAAATTAGAAGACTAAGAACTTATACTACTACAAAAGAGAAGAGAAGAAATAAGATAGTTGGAATGAAAAGTTTTCATTCAACTTGGTGTGCTCTTACAATGAAGTTAGTATCCTTTATATAGGCCATTTGGTATGATGACAAATGTGCCTTAGCAATGTGGGACTAAAACATACACCCCATGCACATTGAAATGGTTACAAAGAACATGACAATACACAAACCAATGGAAGTACATAACTACACAATATGTTGGTGTACATGCATGGTCATCCACACTTCACAACACTCCCCTTGGATGACACTTGCTTAGAGATTGTGCCTCGTTAAAACTTCTACTAAGAAAAACCCCATGGGAAAAAATATAGTAAAAGAAAAAGAGTACACTATTCTCATAAATATTAAGACGGGTATAATATTGTTAAGATTGCCTCATTAAAAACCTTGCTAGGAAAACCCAATGGGATAAAACCATAGCTAAGGGAAAAAGAGTGCAATACACTAATCAATAACTCCCCTCATGTGAACATGGGTGAAACTTGTTCGCTTTCTTTGCTTGCAATGTCTTTAAGTTTACGCAAGCCAATACCATATGTAAGCCTTTTAAATGTCGTAGTTGGTAAGGCTTTTGTAAATAGATCAGCAAGATTATCACTCGATCGGATTTGCTTGACATCAATTTCACCATTCTTCTCGAAGCTCATGCGCATAAAAGAATTTTGGTGAAATATGTTTTGTTCTGTCCCCTTTATGAATCCTTCACTTAATTGTGCAATACATGCTGCGTTATCTTCATATAATATGGTTGGAGAATCTTTTATTGAAGGCAATCCACATGATTCTTGAATATGTTCAATCATATTTCTCAACCATACACATTCACAACTTGCTTCATGAATTGCAAGTACTTGAGAATGGTTGGAAGAAGTAGCAACCATAGTTTGCTTTACTTGACTTCCATGATACAACGAGATTACCACATGTGAATACATATCCCGTTTGAGAACGGGCCTTGTGGGATCGAGATAAAAATCCAAAGATCGGCATAACCTTGTAGATTCAATTTTACCCTCTCGAGTAGAATAAACCCATGTCACTTGTTCCTCGAAGATATCGGAAAATATGTTTAACACCATTCCAATGTCTTCGAGTTGGTGATGAGTTTGTATCTTGCAAGTAGGTTGACAAAGAAAAGCAATGTCGAGTCTTGTACAATTTGCAAGATACATAAGTGCACCAATTGCACTTAAATATGGTACCTCCGGACCAAGTAGCTCTTCATCACTTTCATGAGGTCGAAATGGATCTTTATCCACTTCAAGTGATCGACAACCATTGGAGAGCTCAATGGATGCGCCTTGTCCATATAAAATCTTTTTAATATTTTTTCAATATAATTTGATTGATGGATAAGTACTCCACTTGAAAAATGTTCAATTTGCAAACCAAGACAAAGTCTTGTTTTTCCAAGTTTTTTCATCTCAAATTCCTTTTTCAAGTATTCGATGTTCTAACGATGTCGTCGTGGTTTCCCACTATATTTAAATCATCAACATATACAACAATAATCACAAATCCTGTTGATGATCTTTTAATGAAGACACATGGGCAAAGCGGATTATTTACATATCCTTCTTTCAAGTAAATAATCACTAAAGCGTTTGTACCACATTCGTCCGATTGTTTCAATCCGTACAAAGACCTTTGTAATTTTATAGAATGCATGTTATGAGGTTTTGATTTTATTTCTTCGGATATTATAAATCCTTCGGGGATTTTCATATATATCTCATCTTTACTAGGGATCCGTACAGATATATCTTTAACGACATCCATTAAATGCATATCAAGCCCTTCGAAACCGCAAGGCTTATCAAGAACCGAAATGTGATTGCATCTATAACGGGAGAATATGTTTCCTCATAATCGATGTCGTCTTTGTGAGAAACCTTGAGCTACAAGTCTTGCTTTGTACCTTGTAACTTCATTTTTCCGTTTTTTTTCGTACAAATACCCATTTATATCCAACAGTTTTACGTCATCTCGGCGTTTGGACAATTGGTCCAAAAACCTCTCGTTTCCTTAACGAGTTTAGTTACTAACTTGGATAGCATCTTACCATTTTTGCCAATCGGTCTTTTTTCGACATTCGTCCACTGATCGTGGTTCGATCATCATCATTTTCACATATTTCAAAGGACACATTGAAAGCAAATATATCATCGGGAACAATTTTATTTCGATCCCAAATCTTACCGAGTTTAAATAATTTATTGAAATCTCATTATTTTCATCTTTTTCCTCTTTTTCTAGAGGAAGTTGTTCCTCATCGAAATCAACTTGTTCGACAAACCCTTATCAAAGGATTCTTGTGCTTTCTCGAGTATTTTGATTTGTATTTATTTTTACTCCCGTTTTCCTCTTTCGAGGAATTGTATCATTTGAACCAATCGGTCTTCCACGCTTTAAGCGTTTCGTTGGTTCTTGTGCATTTTGTTGCACGAGAGACATCAATTCTTGCGGAACATTTACAAATTTGGAATATGTGATTTTGTCACTTGTTTTGCATCATTAAATGCATCGGGTAATTGATTTGCAATTTGTTGCAAATGAATGATCTTTTGAACTTCAAGTTCACAATGATTTGTGCGTGGATCATAATGTGATAAAGTTGATGCATTCCAAGCAATTTCGCGCCATTCCTTTTGGATTGGCTTCTTATCTCCCCTAATGGTGGGAAAATTGCTTCATCAAAGTGACAATCAAGAAAACGTGCGATGAAAATAAATCCCCTGTTAAGGGCTCAAGGTATCTTATAATGGACGATGAGTTAAATCCAACATAAATCCCAAGTTTTCGTTGTGGGCCCATCTTAGTTCTATTGGGAGGTGGTATAGGAACATACACTGCACAACCAAAAATTCTCAAGTGTGAAATATTTGGTTGTTGACCTAAAATGAGTTGCATGGGGGAATGTTCATGGTATGCGATAGGTCTATAACGAATGATAGATGCTTTGCATGTCCCCAAACTGAAGTTGATAACTTAGTTCTCATGATTAAAGGTCTGACAATTAATTGAATGCGTTTGATAAGAGATTCTGCCAAACCATTCTGGGTATGCACATGTGGAACAGAATGTTCAATGGTAATTCCTATAGACATGCAATAATTTCTAAATGCTTGAGATTGAAATTCCCGGCATTATCAAGACGGATGGTCTTGATTGGGTTGTCGAGAAATTGTGCTCTTAACTTAATGATTTGTGCTAAAAGTCTAGCAAATGCAACATTGCGGGTTGAAAGCAAACAAACATGTGACCACCTAGTTGATGCATCTATCAAAACCATGAAATATCTGAATGGTCCACAAAGTGAGGATGAATAGGACCACATATGTCTCCCCAGAATGCGTTCTAAGAAAACTGGGATTCCACAACAATTTTACTTGGGGATGGTTTAACTATCAATTTACCTTGAGAACAACTAGCACAATTATAATCACCAAATTTGAAAATATTTTGTGACTCCTTAAAGGATGTCCATGCGAATTATTAATTATTCTTCGCATCATTGATGATCCTGGATGACCAAGCGGTCATGCCATAAAATGAATGTCTTTGGATCATTAATTTTCTTATTCAAGACGACATTCGTTTCGACATGCCTTATATGAGTAAAATATAATCCGATGATAAAGTTCGGGAATTTTTCTAACACTTCTTTTTTCCCATTTGAAACCAATGTGACATAGAGAAATTCTCTATTATTTTCGTTCACGGTTTCAATGTGATATCCATTTTGTCGAATATCTTTAAAGCTTAGTAAATTTCTTCCTGATTTTTCGAGTATAAGGCATTGTCAACATGAATTGTTGTTCCCCAGTGCAACATAATATTTGCTCTTCCAGAGCCATTAATCAAATTGGAGATGCCAGATATTGTTTGAACATTAGCCTCAAATTAAGTTCAAATTGGAGAAATATTCTCTGTTTTTAAGGATTGTATGCGTTGTAGCACAATCAATGAAGGCATATATCGCTCTTATTTGATTCATGACTTGAACACATGATTTGTTGATCCATCTGGACAAATAATGTTTGGCAAATCGAAAAAAGAGTCATATTTCAATGATAAAATTTATAATATTTTGCCATTGATTTTGAAGGCATGGTAAAGGTCACAAAAATATTCGGGCATATATATGACAATATTTAGGCAAAATAGCCTTTCATATATGACTAAAAAAATGTCACAATTATGAGCGCTCATTGTCAATAATTATTTGCCCTTTGTAGTGATGCACCACTTTTATTCCAATTTTTTTGGTGGAATTGTCAATACGACCTTTACGATATTTTCACATTTTCCACGTCCATAAATTTATTATTGCGATCATGATCATTATATGCAACATATGCTTCTTAATTTGAAGCTCAACTAATTGACGGGAGCGATATTATATTTATAATATCTCATTATTTTACTCAAATACCATGAGACAAGAAATCAATCCTTAATATTTATTGGATTGACGTGCGCACTCGATATTTGTTGCAAAAGAATAAATCGAGGCGGGCCACGTGACCCTTTTATTGTCTCATCATCATATTTCCACATAGCCTCAACATAGAGGTAATTAAAATTGTGGAATTATAATTAATATTTGATGATTAAATTTTGTAGCATGAGACCCAAATTACTCATTTTGAGCTTTTTGGAGCATTACCCTTTTGGTATGTATATATATAACTCC
Organism: Stephania cephalantha; assembly: GCA_039657325.1. Lineage (NCBI taxonomy): Eukaryota > Viridiplantae > Streptophyta > Magnoliopsida > Ranunculales > Menispermaceae > Stephania > Stephania cephalantha. The sequence goes on along the minus strand of CM077573.1, from coordinate 4,790,635 downwards.
ATAAGGTGAAAATATATATAAAGTGAAATATTCACTTTTCAAATCTCTAAAGAGAAATTTGTGAATGATTGTGTACAACATACAACCTCGCATGGATACAAGCTTTATTCATAATTTGTAATATTTAATTATCATGACAAGAATTATAATAAGATAACAAATTCAACTATGGTTGATTAATATTTTGAAAGTAAATATAATATAAAATAATTTTCTATTTTCTTTTATGTAAAAAAAAAACATAACATATGATTAAGTATATGTTCACAACTTGATTTATTAATAATCAAATGTACTATTCGTATGAGTTGGTGGGACAACCTCCAGGTTGGGTGGCGAGACAAAGTCTGCTTAATGCCATGCCTCCTCGAACGGGATAACCCGTCTCCTTTCAATGTTTAGCTTTACCTGGGGACAAGGCTTACCCACTATCAACTCAAACTTATAGCATGATTTGTATTATAAAATCAAGAATAGAACAATAACTAATCGTTTGTAGTTTTAAGAGAAAACTAGTTATGTCACATATTGACTTTTGATTTCTGATGTAGAAGATCGTACGAGACGCAACTACAGAGCATACTTTCGCAATCGGTGACGCTATAATGCATAATATATGAATAAAGTATGCATAGATAAAAGGAAGCAACCATGATAGTATAGAAGTAAATTGAACTTATTTAAAAGTTATACCTTTCTAGCTTTCTCTCCTTAACAAGCCTTCTTGAACTTCAAGATCTCATTAATGCTGTAAGCAAGCTCGTGCTTGATAACGTGTTGTAAACTAAGTTGGAACTTGCTAAAAACTAGAGAAGGAAATTAGAAGACTAAAAACTTATACTACTACAAAAGAGAAGAGAAGAAATAAGATAGTTGGAATGAAAAGTTTTCATTCAACTTGGTGTGCTCTTACAATGAAGTTAGTATCCTTTATATAGGCCATTTGGTATGATGACAAATGTGCCTTAGCAATGTGGGACTAAAACATACACCCCATGCACATTGAAATGGTTACAAAGAACATGACAATACACAAACCAATGGAAGTACATAACTACACAATATGTTGGTGTACATGCATGGTCATCCACACTTCACAACAATTAAGACAGCTTTATATTTTGTATAAATGACTCCTTTTGAAAATGAGACATTCATTCCACCTCATCAAACACATCACGCCATACATCCACATCATCATCAATAACTCATTTTCAAAAAGAGACATACCTTACTTTTGTAATTTTAAAGTAACCCCTATTTGATGAATAAAAAAGTAAACCCACCTTATGTTTTTGAAAAACACCGTTTGATTGTGAGCGTGTGACCCTTTCGTTAAAATTCGCGAACCACGCACACAAATTCCTCACGCTCGCCCAAATGTGCGTCGCAAAAACCGTAAGCACAAGCAATCATGTTTTGGTGACAGCGCTAAAGCTCTCTCTCTCTCTCTCTCTCTCTCTCTTAGGGTTTCCTTGTTCTTCGTCGCGACTACTGATTTGGGGATTTCGAGCGCCTACACGAATTCACTCCAATTGAAGACATTTCGGTATAATCTTACTCCGCTCATTCGATTTCATTGCTTCGATCTGGTTTTCATTGTTTCAAATGGTGCTTTATTTATTAGGGTTGTATTCAATTTCTACAAATTGAGAATCCATTGACCGAAACCAGAACGAAAAATCAAGTCTTTGATTCAAGGGAAGCCTGAAATTAGGTTAAATCGTGTATGCTAATGTAAAATATTGGACCAATTTGAAGGTTTTTGAGTCATTAGGGATCTCAATCTTGTTACTTTCATATTTCAACTTCAAATGGTTGAGAGAATTTAGGGATTGGATTGAATCAGCCCTAAATTATGATAGAATGCTCTTCTTCTCTTCATAAATGTTTTTAGATCTTGATTCTATCCATTCTGGGTCGGGCTTTCATTATTTTTTATTTTTTTAGAGGTAAGGATAGAATGCTTTCGCTGTGAATAGGAGTAGATTGTTCTCGGGTTTGGCATGCATGATCAACGACGCGAATTTGTCAAATTCGATTCGATTCCAATTCCACGCTGTGACGGATCCTTTTGATCAAATAGTTGCCGACTAGTATTAGCGAGGGGGATACTTATGCTTTTGGAGTTTCCATTATCGTATTATTTGATACCTGTGTATTACATTTGTCGATCGCAGGTTTTTTTTTTACATGGGACTTAGCAAGACTGAAGTGAACTTGAGGAGGCTACTTGCCGCGGCACCTCAACAGCAGAATCAGGCAAAACTTGTACATGTAAGTGCCATGTCGAACGTACTCAACCAACCTAGAAAATAATTTTTTGGCAATTTAAAGTTAATTTAATTTTCTCTGTCTAGAGATTGGAGTACAAGAATTTGAAATTTGTATTTTCTTTAAATTACCGTTTATGTATGGTGCTGCTTCATATAGGTCACTTTGGAAAATAATATTATTTTTTTAGAAGGAGATTAATGTATGTGCATTGTAAGTAAAAGTAGGCAACACACAGATTGTTGGGATTTGTTGCCTAGTGAGGGGATATAACTGGCAAATGATTACGTGGATGATACTGATTCTCCGATTGTTTTTATGAGGATAAATAAATTTTTTTTAAATTCTTTTCACTTGTATCATATTAAATTTTAAAGCTAGCAAGTTACTCAAGAGTCCATCTTTATGTTTTGAAATTTGGTACTTCGTTATTGTGGGTTCACTTTTTTTTTTTTTCTTACCGATTTGAAGTTCCTGTGTTATGAACACTTACGTCCATGATTGATCTTGCAGTATGTTGCTACTCTGCGAGAACAATTAGAACAACTTGGTGCAGAAACTACACCTGAAGGGTTACCGAGGTCTGCCTGCTACTTTCTTCGTGTTGCATTGGTACATTATATATTTTCCCATTCCTGTAAAAATTACATTTCTTTGGAAGGGTGTTCTTCGTTATCTATTAAGTATGCATACTTTGGTGGCTTAATTGATCAGAACTTATCAGGCTTCGCTACCTACTTCATTGATTACCTTTGGGGCTGTGTTTCCATCTGCATAACACTTTACTGTTTCTATAAAACATTGACAATGCAATCATACTGATAAGTAATGACTATTCTGTTCATGTTATTCGGCTTTTGCTAATATGTCTGAGCCTCTCAAGTCTCTCCTTTCAATTTGCGAAATTATGGTATAATACCTTACAAGTAAGGTTTGACCTGGTTGTTGTTTTTTCTTTACATGTTTGTAAGTGTGGCATAATAATCATAAGACCTTATACGTAAGGTATAACACCTCTTTTGGGCTGTTAAACGTTTTTCTTTTACTTCTCAATAACTGAAATATTTATTGACTAATCTAAATTTGAATCAATCTCCAACACTCCTCCTTGCAATTAAAAGTAATATTTTACATTGAGCTTTCTTTGCCTACTGGAAAGCCTATTTGAAGGAGAAGAAAAAGAAGCAGGTTTGGGAGACAATAACATTCTAATAAGCATGTAATATCGTTATGTATGATTTGATGAATTTCAATGAAGTTTGTAACACACTTATAGAAATATGTCTTTGCTAGCAATTCTCATGGACTTAACTAGCATGTATTTCTTAATTCTTATTTAGTCCTTTCTCTATATTTTTTGCTTTAATGATTAAGTATTTGAATACTTGTGGAGTTTCGTTTTACTTGCATGTATTTCTATTTGAATTGCAAAATCATGATATGAAAATGAGGCATTACCCTCTCCTCATTTCTGTCCCTTGATTGGTGCCTTATTAAATTATATGCCCTGTAGCTTTTCAATTATTAATGAATATTTTGTGCATTCTTTGTGCAGAATTTCAAAAGCAAAGGTGAATGACTATTCAGAGAAGATTGAAGCACTTGCAGCTAAATTAGCTTCCCCTCTGGTATGTTTTGAATACTATGTTGGACTCTTCTTTGAAAGGATTGCTTTTATAATTTTCTTTAATATGATTAAGAGAATGAGTCCCCAGTCATAATGTTTTCTTTCGTTCACTTCTTTGAAAGGTACTATTTTGTTCTCTATTTGACAAACTCAATTCTTAATGAATTTGCACACTTGCGTTAGCGCTTATCAGTATTCTATCCTTCATCTTCTAATTTCTTCTTTTTCGTCTACTTTTGTAATTTACAGTCCTTTTTATAAGCAAAATGGGCCTTTTTTTTTAATTTCACATTTACAGACTTTTATGGTAACAACGTGAATGGGAATCCATGAGAGGTTGAACACTTCATTCTCATAGTTGCTGAGCCTTCTTTATTATGTGTACCCTTTTGAGCCTTGCATCTCATGAAATCGGGGAGTGCATTCAGTCATACGCTTGGAATTATTTTGCAAAGATGTGTTAGTTTGGGAATCCAACCTGTTTTATAGATACTTGTCCTAATCATAAACTTTGCACAATTTTGGCAGTCTGACGAGCTAGAATCTGTAGACGCTGTCGATGCGATTCAAGTTGAGAAAAATGCTTCTACGACTAAAGAAGAAACTCAAGTCCTTCCTTCTCCTGTATTGCGAAAGAGATTAGTGTAAGTGAAGCTTAATCCTTTCTCTTTTTATGATTTTTGTTTGGACTCCTTTTCGTGGTTTGCTTCTCTTGTTGAGTTTTCATATTTTGTTGAACTGCTTAGTTCCCATGCAAAACTTGATGACATTACCAAAGAGACCACTGATACCGATTCTTCTGCACCTGTGAAGTTGGATACTGTGACACAGGCTCACATTGAGAAGCATAGGTATGTTTTTGTGGTTGAAACAGAATTTGCATCTACCTACCAAGTTTACCTTTCGAAATCTTGAATTTCGTGTTGTCGTTGTTTTTTTTTTTTTTTATTTTTTAAAATTTTCATTTCTTGCTTGGGTTATTCTTTAAACAGAAAGCTTCAAGAAGATTTGACAGATGAAATGGTAGGATTGGCGCGACAACTGAAGGATAGTAGCCTCTTAATGCATCAATCCTTGAAAGAAACTGAAAAAGTATGGCTATATTATGTCTGCATCGTCTAATGATTGGCCCTCTAGTTTGAATTTGAGTGATCCATGTTAGTTATGATTAAAGAAAGATTTTCTTGGATTGAGTTATAATTCTAATATTGCTTGTGATTTGTATTCAGCTTCTTGATTCTACTGAGACCGCAGTGGAACATAGCTTGGCGAGTACTGGTCATGCCAATGTTCGGGCAGTGGAGATATACTCGAACAGTTCCAAGACCTCATGCTTTACATTGGTAGCAGCGGTTATCGCGATATGGTTATTCCTCATGGTCGTGATCCTCATTCGTGGGACCTAGGTACACATCCTCTTCGGTAGAAAGTTTCTGCCGACTTTTTCCTTACTTCTTTTTCGCCATATCCTTCACATTTAATTTCATGTTTTGAGCCATGCCGTGTCCATAATCCATATGGCTTAGGTGCTTATAGTGGTTCCCCCTAAAAAAAGCCTTTATGATGGGAAAATGCCTTTGTGAACCAGCAACGACGCTCACCTGTTGGCGTCCGTCTCTTTTCGCATCGGGATGCGCATGTACATTCCCGATGTCTATCGCAGGGACGACAACAAGTGTGCGTCGTTCCTGCGTGTTGTTGTTGGGTTACCCTAGCAGGTTCCTTTGATACAGCACAAAAGGGGTAGATCCTGAATTTATGACCTCCTTTGTACGTTTCTTCACTTGTCCAGATATAACTTTCCAAGACATATACATGAACCTTTCAGAGTTTGACTTAGTAGTTGCCTCTTTATGACCATAGTTCTTTCTCAATTCTCTTTATATTTTGTATGATCTAAAGTGACCATATAAAGTGAAATTGCATGTTTTATTTTGTGCTCTAAGCCTTCTTTTCTTTCATGCTCTTGTACATTGCTCAATCTGGGTTTGTTAACTTTGCTGGAACAAGGTATGGGATTTTTCTGTAGACATGATGTGTTCCATCACATAAAAAGACTTGGTTTTTGGATTTTTGCTTGATTAACACATTTGGGAAAAATATTTATCAATCTAGCACACCCACAAAAATATTTTCCAATCTAACAAAACAAAAAAAAGCAACGAAGTCGTGACTCGCGGTCCCGACTTCTGTAATTTTTTTTTTTTGAATTTTTTTTTTTTAAAACTTAACGGGAAAAATTAAAAAAAATGCAAGTCGTGACCGAAAGTCACGACTTTCTTTTCGAAGGAAGTCGTGACCGCAAGTCACAACTTCTCTTTTTTCTAATTTTTTTTTATACGGTGTTGTTTCTTTTTTTTTTGGTTTTTTTTTTCTAATTTTTTTTATACGGTGTTGTTTTTTTTTTTTTGGTTTTTTTGGTAATAAACACAAACAATTACAAACTTCTAAGTTATTTATACTTCAATTTTTCAAGTCTGATTTATTTTTACGAAGAAAATGAAAATGAATCTTGAAAAGTTTAATCTATCATATTATACCTCATATAATCCACTAGCATATTCGTGTTTTTATTTTTTTCCCAATACAAACTAGTCCAAAATTTTAAGTTACAATAGTTTTATAACCTTGATCTTTTACAACAAAAGCTTTCAAACTCGAGTAATTTGCAAAATTCATAAAATTCACGTTAGTAGTGCAAGATTTGATTTGCTATAAATGAAGAACTTGGAAGTTGATCAAATGCTATAATAATCCCTAAGTTTATGAACAAGAGTTTCACCATGTACATTCATTAGCTTGTAAATACATTGTTAATTAAGTTATAATTTCGCAGAGGTACTATATGGTTCTTTCACATTGAGCGTTATCACATTAGGAATACCATAACCAACTACAAAGCATTAATATAAACAAAAAAATGCCTTGTTATAGTAAAAAAAAGTCTTAGTCTGACCCCAAATAATGACTTCCAGTCTCACAGCGTGTTCTCTTTACGACTCGCACATTGCGATCTAAAGCTAATTGCATATTCGAAGGGCCCACATAAGCACGCAACAGATTTTGAGCATCTTCTGGTTGAATATCATTTATATCATGTCTTCCACCATCATCAGTACTTGTAGTCCTAGATAAATTCATTATTATTGGACTTGCATTAAAATGACGTGAAAATGTAGGTATCATATCAAAATGAAAAGCTTATGTAGTCTCGAATCCTAAATCGGGAGATACCGATTGAGTATGTGGAGTCTCGAACTCGCTGAGAGGTACTGATGGAGTATGTAGAGTCTCGAACTCATTGAGAGGTATGGATGGAGTATACATTGGAGTATCATGCCTCGAACCTATATCTTCATGAGAAGATTGATGAGATTCTTCAAAAGAACTGGGCATATTATGGATGCGATAATCTGCATGTATTGCAGTCAAAGTCGATGCAACTACATCTCTAATACATAGAATAGACACATCATCACTCAATGTCAATTGATGAATTGATGTCATTCCATGTACCTACATATAAAATATTTATGAAGTTGTATGCGAAAACAAAATCAAAACAACTATTTTAAAGAATTCATGATTGAATAATAAAAATTTGTACTTACCAATTCCTCAACAATAGCTCCACGATGACATGAACATGAATCGTCGTTGTACGTCATAAAACTTCAATGGCTCCTCCATTGCATGTACGCATAAAACTTCAATGGCTCCTCCAATAATTCATCATTCGCATATATTAGAAGCATGTTTCAAGCCGAATTGTTCCACATGCGTACAATATGCGTGCAGCAAGTCCCTTATCATTGTCTCAGGATACGGCTCCCAAATTATCTGAACTCATGGAAAATAACTTGAAATGAATAAAATTCTCATTTCACCATTTTACAAAAGGGTATTTGAAAACAAATTGAAGTGTATTTCTTACTTCTTCGGGTGTTTGCATGTCAATCATTTCTCTGTATTTTGTTAGCACGTGCATTGATGTTTCTGTGGTCTCTAAGGCATGTCTCCACCTATAAAAACATGAAAAACAACACAATGCATGCATGAATTTACATGTAGATATATAAACTCAATATTTTTTATTTTGTTAAAAAATTGTAATTACCTATGACCAATGGAGGAGGCAGGAATAAATCTTCATTTGGTACGATGTTTCGAAAAACATTTCCCATTATTGGTGCAAGAAAATGCAACCTGTCCCACGCCCATAGTTGCAATAATATTACTGGACCTGCAATCTCTGCTCCATCAATGTCAGCGGCAAGACACAATTGTCTATATAGGTGAGCCAAAGTTGCACTACCCCAACTGTACTTTCCTGCCACCTCAAAATTCTCCAAAAACTATAAATACGTTATATGTACAAGATTGTTAGACTTGTCTGCAAATAAAGTTTCTCCAAGAAGTTGTAAGATGTAAGCTCTTGCATAGCGTTGCACTTCCACGTCACCAACATTATTTGGAAGGTTCGGAAACCATCTTGAAAGTTGTCGAATTTGGATCAGACCTCTGGTTTTGTTATTTTTAGGGAATGAGAAGCCTAGTAGTCTCAAACATAAGACATCATAATCTTGTTCTACACGACCAGTGATTTGTAATCCATCGACAAGTAACCCTAAAATTATTTGTACATCTTGTAGGGTAATAGTCATCTCGCTAACTAAAAAATGAAATGTGTGAGTTTCTGGCCTCTACCTCTCAACAAGTGCAGTAATTAGATGTCAATCAATTCCTATGAAACCTATTCGTGTCGTTCCATAGAACTCAGCTTCCTCAAGGTACCCAACTATGCGTTCATCAAGTGGGACCAATCGATGTAATGCCGCTGAATTACGCCTGATAGTCAATATACCAGGATCTTCCTATGCAAATAACGTATAAGTTACATTAGTTCAAATTTAGCTACAAAGCTTTAAAATTATGCAAACAAGCAAAAAGAAGTACTACCGATCCATTCCAAACTCGAGTAGATCTATGTAGAGTCTGCACAGTCAACACTGAATCATCTATAAGCCCAGGATCCATATCGCGCTTGAATCCCAAAATATTAACAATGTTGTCATTAATACAAAAAGCCAATGATGAAAATATCAATGATAAAGTTCATTCAATAAACAATAAAATTAATACAAAAGTGGGTAATTAAACTTCATCAACTTCAATTAAAATAAAAACATAGTTTAATTGAAACAAAGTACATACACCACATAGTCATAAGGAAGTGAACTAATAGAAGAAAAAGACGAGGGAATGCGAATGATAAGATTTGATACGCCTTTCACTATGAACCATTAGGCGGTTGTTCTTGCTGACGACGAGAGCAAGTGCGCCTATTGTGTCCATCCTGCTTACACTTACTACATCGCAACGTTGTTGGTGCTTCTCTCCATTCCTTCTCTCGCTGCATATGACGTTGTTTCTGATTGCCTCTCCAATCCATCCCGCCGCAAACGTCTTGTTTGAGGATGACCTCTTTTGACTCGCTTTCGAGATGGATCAGGCAGCAAGGTGTTTGGAACTCTAGAGTTTGGCCAATAATCTTCGTGAGGAATGAGTTGGAAATTTGTAGCATAACGTTGACTGTACACATACAATATGTAATATGACTCAATGTACTGACAATGATTTATGGCAACACTAGCGCAAACGGCTTGGACATGGGAACATGAAATGTCAAAACACTGCCACTTCATACAAGTGCATCTACGAGCCTCCAATTTCACCACTTGCTTGTTAGACCCTTTTCTCAAAAGATACCCACGTGTTGCAGTGATGACTTCAAATGTGCCATTTTCACGATTCACTAATGTAACATTGTGCCCTCCTGCCGCATTTCCCTAATGTGACAAATTATCAAGTGCATACTTTGTGTACATTTTGCCCCTTCCTAGGGATGCACCTATTTATTCACGTCTTTTGTTAACGTAAGCCATGACACGATAAAATGTTATTTGCACTAACGCGGTGACAGGGTAAAATTGTGCCCCTTTAAGGACACCTTTAAAGCATTCTATATTTGTGAAAAAACCATGTAAGTATTTGCTTGCAAACATGATATAAATCAAACACATTAAATAAATAATAGTATAAACATATAGACACAATTAATACTCGCTAAATTTGCAGTCATCCATCCGTATCGAAATCCTTTGTCGTATACGTTGGTCCATTGTGCTCGATCAAGATCATTAAACCACGCAATACTTTCAGCATTAATTTGTTGAAGTTCTTTCATGTATACCTTAAATTTTCGAGGTTGATGTTGTGCACTGGCTAAGTATACCATATCCTTCAATTCTTTGCTCCTAAATCTCATGTTGAAATTATTGCATATGTGACGAAGATAAAATCTGTGTTGAGCTCTTTCATGGGTCCATCCATTTTTGAGGATTATTAATTGCCAACAATATACCAGGGTGTCGATCAGAGATGACACATATACCATCTCAATCACTCACATAATGTCGCAAACAAGCCATAAACCATCCCCAACTGTCTTGGCTTTCCTCATCGACAATGACAAATGCTAAAGGGAAATATATGACTATTTGAGACGACCCTCACCTGAACTAGGATCGGGTCGCCTGACCCAAACCATTACTCAAGCCCGATACCTGAACCAGGCCCAAATAACAGTCTGGCATGCCTAATTCAACCTACGGAATAACATACTAACCACATGAAATAATAAATGTGGAAGTACAAATCAAAACTAGAATTCCTTGTATCATAAGATCAACATGGTAAGAGTTCAATTATCTAAGTAGGTTCAATCATCTCAAATAGCTTCTATACTCCCAATAAGCTTCTAAATAGTGCAAATAAATAAGGAAGATTTCAAACTAACCAAATTATCTATTATGAGTTACAACCCAAGTTTATTTGTTCTCAAAATCAAATAAATAAACAATAGGAACGTGCAACTTCTCACAAAGTAAGGAAAGACTTCAAGCGGGTGCCTTTCCCTTGTTACGAGCTAAAGCGGATGTGGACGCACCTGGAGAATAAGTGGGGTGAGCTAAAGAACCAACAGAGCTCAATAAGAGAGAAGACTCGGTCAAACATTAAATACGCAAGTACTTCTTACTTGTAACGACCCTAAAATTTAACTCGTGTCACGTGCCATTTCAGGGTCGTAGGTGTGACCCACTCGTCGTGATCTGTATGTCCAGATCTCGGGTGTAGACACCGAGATATGATATTTTTGTGTGATGCTTATATTATTTATATTGCGGGCCGAATACATCGTTTCTGCCGCAGAAACTTAGTCGAATTGACCGTCTTGCGATCCTCTACGATTTTGCGGAAAGAAACCGGACGAAAATCGGATGTTAGGAGCTCCGCGAGCGAAAACCCAAATTGAGGGGTTCAGGGAACGAACGAACTGATCGTTCAATTGAAACCGAATGAGATTTTTGTGATTTTTATTTCATGTTTTATATATATTTATATATAAAGCCTTATATTTCTTTTTATTTATTAATTTTCGAAAGTCCTATTTTGACATGTTTTGACTTTCAGTGCTCGTTTTCGATCCCGTTTCGGGGTGTGAGGTCTTAGCGTGGTTGTTCTAGGAAGTCTCACTATCTCGTGGGTTTAGGGCTTGTGAGTGTACCAAGTCCTAGAACCCGAGTCTTGATGTTTTGCCAAGACTTAACGACCTACTGGTCGAGACTACTTGCACCTCTCTGTTTGCATATTTGGACACTCATGTATCAATTGCTTTAAATTTATTTACAGTCTTTTATTTATTCATGCGTCTTTATATCTTTCTTGTTATCTACATGAATATGGACTGGTTTATTTATTTCGAAATAATGTTTAGTATCCTACTGGCGTTACTTACCTGAGCTCGTTATTCTTGTGTATCACTGAGTGCAGATCCACAATTGAGTAAGGGAAAGGGGCCAATATATTATTTTTGTCACATAAGATATATTGCGAGGAATTTGGAGCAGCCTTTCCCCTCACATTTTTTGTAGGTTTTGTATTACTTATGTATATTATTTTTGTCACATAGGATATATGAGTTTTGTGAGATATTTTAAGACAAGGAGTATATGCGGGGGTTTTCCACACTCTAGGTTGTCCTGACTGATTTGTGTAGAGTTGTTTAGATTTGTTTAAGTTGAAATCGCTCCCGCATAAACTTTGATAACTTACAAATTTGAATAACTCACTATAACTAATGAAATATGGTTAGGAAGGCTGACTAGGCTTGCGTTGACGTCACGAGGATTGACTCGGGGTCCACGTAAGTCTAGGCCGAGCGGGGCCCAGTTTGGGTTGTGGAACATGGGCCGTCACACTACTAATTATGCAAAATCTAACATGAAGTTGAAAAACTAAATCTCAGACATTTAGTAGAAGGCACGTAGATATTGATGAAATTCAAGTTCATGCATGTAGATAAGATATAAAAGCATGAAGAAACATGAGAGCATTGTTCATCTTCACAAACAAGGAAAAAGTCATAAATTCATAACTTCTAAAACGAGTTTCAAGGATCATTTAAAACATAATAGAATTCAAATCATTCATGTAAGGGGTCCACAAGAGATATACATTAATAAATAATAATAATAAGTATAAGTCATTGGTTCATTCAATGCATGCTAGGTATTGGTAGGAATCCGCCGACCGAATCCCTCACGTTTGATTTGATGCAAACCATTATTGGACGCAATGGTCGTTACGTCCTCCAACTAGTAGCATCATAACAAAGTGAGTACATCCAAAGCTGCCACCGATACATGTCCCTCTATCACCAAGTTACACGAGTAGGAACTCCAACTTTTACACTTATGTGACACATTTATGCATTCAATTAGACAAGTAAAAACCCTCGGTGGCGAATTCCACAAACATCCTGGGGCATTAACTAGTAAGCCCTCGGTGGCACCACAAACATCTTGGGGCATTTAAATATGATAACTTGTTATTTGGGCCCTCGGTGGAAACTCCACAAACATCCTGGGGCAATAAATGACATAAATGGGGAACCAAATGCATTCACATTCCATAGATTTGGAGATTCAAACCAATACCTCGATGCAACCCCTAACCCAAGTCTTTCATTCAAAGCATGATACATAAATATCTAATAGCAAGTCATACTTAATGCGTGAGCGAAGCTCCCCACTTACCTCGACTCGCATCGACGCCTATAACAACTCCTGGTACGCTCAGGGCTCGGTGCGAACCTTCGTACGACACTATACAACCATAATACATCTTATCAATACATGTTTTAATTTAAATAAACTAAATCTTCAATTTATTGGTCTTTGGGATCCACTAGTGTGGGTCCCGCGGGTCCATCGTCGCCCAATGCGAGGGTCAAGGGGTGGGACCTGATCGATCTCCCTCGGGACGTGTTGGCGCCCTGTTTGAAAGCAATTACTTTGCTTTTATTTTGTTATATATATTATTGTATTTATTTATTTATTTTTATATTTATTTATTTTCTTTATATATTTTATATATATATTATCGGTCAATATTTGTTTGGTCCCCGGTTTTCAAACAGGGGGTGTTTGGTCCCTGGTTTTCAAACCAGGGGCCAAACACCCATGGTCATCTTCCACACTAGGGAGGGGGGGAGGATCCCCCTCCCTGGCCGGCGGCGGGAGGGAGGAGGGTGGTCACAACACCACCCCCTTCCCCTTCTCAATCGCATCGTGTGGGGGCACTGGTGGCGCCCCACTGTCCCCATTAATGGTGGTGAGGCCGTCGCCAATGGCGATGACGAAGCCATAGCCGGCCGCTAGGGCCTTTGGTCGCCTCGTCGACGCTACAAATCGCCATTTTTATCAAATTTCAAGTTTGATTTTAATTTAAAACGTGATTAAAATGATGAGGGAGATGCGTGTACCTTTGATTTGTGTTCTCACGGAGTTAGACCTCGATCTCCCTTTTTCCCCTCGTAGTTAAAGTTTAAAATAAAAGGAGGCTAGGGTTTTTACTTTAATTTAATCAGGTTATTTTGTGTGGGGTTATGAAATTCCTTAACTGCCCCTAGGGCAGGTCTTTTAAGTTTTTGGGTCGTTACAACATCTCCAATTTTAAAGAACTTTCGTCATCGAAAGTAAAATGAAGTTATACCTTAGGGTTCATAAAGAAATGGGAAATTCTCCATCATATAGTCCTCATGCTCCCAGGTCAACTCCTGTTCTCCATGGAATTGCCACCGAACTTGCACTAACGAGATTTCTTTCTTCCGAAGCTTATGCAATTTCCTATCCACGATCTGGATCGGTTGTTCGTCGTATGACACATCCTCCCTCAAATCAACTTGCCCCCAATCAATCATCGGTGCATGTTTGTTATGTGTCTTCCTCAACATAGAAACATGAAAGACATTATGAACTCCCGCTAGTTGTGGTGGTAACTCGAGGCGATATGCTACCGGGCCTATTCGTTTCTTGATCTCGAATGGCCCGATGAACCTGAGAGATAACTTTCCTTCAATCCGAATCGGTAATGTCATTTCATTGGTGACGTTTTCAATAATACAAATTTTCCTTCCTTGAACACAACCTCTCGATGGTCCTTGTCAGAATACTTTTTCTGGCGGCTCTAGGCGGTCTCCAATCGTTGCCTAATTAGCTTTATCCTCTCGGTTTAGTCATGCACAAGTTTTGGACCGATAGATAAGGCGTCTCCGACCTCGGTCCAACAAACGGAGATTTACACGGTCTCCCATAAAGTGCCTCGAACGGTGCCATGCCAATACTCGCTTGAAAACTGTTGTTGTACGCAAACTCACACAACATAATATACTTCTCCCAACTCCCACAGAAATCCAGCACACAAGCTCTAAGCATATCATCAAGTATCTGAATCAATCTCTCTGGTCCCCATCCATCTGTTTGAGGGTGAAAGGTCGTACTGAGATTTAGCTGAGTCCCCATCTGGTGCTGAAACCCACTCCAAAACTGAGAGGTAAACCTCAGATCACGATCCGACACAATAGACACCGGACTCCATGTAATCTGACAATCTCGTCTACATATATGCCCCCAACATGTACCCTGAATACTCCATGGAAATAAGGACGAAGTGCGCTGATTTAGTCAATCGATCCACGACCACCCACAAAGCATCATGCCCTTTCTGAGTCGTCGGTAACCCCGAAACAAAGTCCATAGCTATATGTTCCCACTTCCATTGCGGAATGGGTAACGATTGTAGTAATCCCCCGGCTTTCGGTGGTTTGCTTTCACTTGCTGACATATCTCGCAATCTTGAATATAAGTAGCGATGTCCACCTTCATCCCCGACCACCAATACATCCTCTGCATGTCCCGATACATCTTGTTACCCCCAGGGTGAATGGTGAATCGAGATCTGTGCGCCTCCCTGAGTAAGTCACCTCTCAGCTGTCTATGAGAGGGTATCCACAACCTGTCTCGAAATCTCAACGCTCCATTAGCTAAAAGTCTCCAATCCATGTCACCAGCGCTATTTGCGAGTGACATGTACCTCCCGTACTCTGAATCGACTCTCTGATAGTCAACCACTCTAAACATAGCCACTGGCTTTGCTCTCATCTGAACCCGTGACTGACCCTCTAAGACATCTGAGCCGACAACTGAGCCATCTGCGGGTACTCCATGTACATTCATTACGGTCTCGGATTCTGTCTCTAGTCGTACACGGCTCAAAGCATCTACCACTACATTAGCCTTCCCTGGGTGGTACTCATGCGTGAAATTGTAGTCTTTCAAAAGTTCCAACCATCTCTTATGTCGCATGTTCAACTCGCTCTGAGTGAATAGATACTTCAAACTTTTGTGATTCGAGTAAACAATGAATTTCTCCCCATACAAGTAGTGCCTCCATAACTTCAAGGCGAACACAACCGCCGCCAAATCCAAGTCATGCACTGAGTAGTTCTTCTCATGTACTTTCAGCTGTCTTGATGCGTAAGCAATTACTTTCTTGTCTTGCATTAATACACCTCCCAAACCAGTCTCCGACGCATCGGTATACACTGACAACTCCCTACCGGCCTCTGGTAGTATCAGAATCGGTGTGGTAGTTAGACGGTTCTTCAACAACTGAAAGGCTTCCTCACATGAATCATTCCATTCATATGCAACATCTTTCTTAGTCAAGTTGGTGAGCGGTGAAGCGATCGACGAGAAACCTTGCACGAATCTTCGATAGTACCCTGCCAAGCTTAGAAAACTCCGAATCTCTGATGCATTAGTGGGTTGAGGCCAACTAAGGATCGCCTCGATCTTCGCAGGATCAACTGATATCCCTTCTGTATTCACCACATGCCCTAAAAACTTCACTTCTGAAACCCAAAACTCGCATTTGCTCAACTTAGCATAGAGCTTGTGTTCCCTCAAAGTCTGCAACACTTTCCTGAGGTGCTTCCTGTGATCTGACTCGGTCTTGGAGTATATCATGATGTCATCGATGAACACAATCACGAATTGGTCAAAGAACGTGTTGAAAACACGGTGCATCAAGTCCATAAACATTGTCGGGGCATTGGTGAGCCCAAATGGCATCATAGTGAACTGAAAGTGCCCATAGCGGGTACTAAAAGTTGTCTTCGATATGTCCTCCTCCCGTATCCACAACTGATGATAGCCCGATCTCAGATCTATCTTAGAGAAGAACTTTGATCCCCTCAACTGGTCAAACAAGTCTTCGATCCTGGGAAATGGATACTTGTTTCGGGTAGTCACCCTGTTCAATTGACGGTAATCAATACACATCCTCAAAGTGCCGTTTTTTTTCTTTACAAATAACACCGGTGCTCCCCGATATACACTCGGTGTAATGAAGCCTTTCTAAGTCAACTCCTCTAATTGCGTTTTCAACTCCTTCAACTCAGTAGCCGCCATACGGTATGGTGTCTTTGAAATTGGTCTCGTGCAGGGTATGAGGTCAATCATAAAGTCAATCTCCCGATGAGGAGGGATTCCCAGGAAGATCTGAAGGAAAAACATCCGGAAAGTCTCTAACTATTGGGATCTTCTCGATCAAAACTTCTTGTCCTTCCTCTCCTAGAGAAGTCAAGCTTGCAATGGTCTCTATCTCAGCCAAACTTGCGACTCTACTACAGGTGGTGGCGTTGGTCGGTGTACAACCCTTGAACTCAAACGGGGGGATGCCCGGGACTTGGAAAGCTACAATTTTGTGAAAACAATCTATTTTGGCGTGATACACCGCTAACCAGTCCATACCCAGTAATACATCAAACTCAAGACACTCTAAGAACCTTAAATCAAATATCATCGTGTGATCCCCAATTTTAGTTTTGCACCCCTCACATACCAGGTTAGGATAAATCGTTCAAGAGAAACTATGCTCAAGATCAAGTAAGTGTGTGCTCTAACCGGTGTCAACCCCAAAGTATGAACTACAACCCCCGATACAAGCGAAATGGTAGAACCAAAATCAAACAATGTATGCATATCTTGACCATTAATTGAAACCGTACCTTCGACCAGCTGTCGCGTGGCTTCCTGATCCTACTCAGTTATGGCGTGGACTCTCCCTCGAGCAATTGGAGCGGCACTCCCCTCAGATAGTGTTGGGTTAGGGCACTGGCTCTTGTAATGCCCTGCAGTCCAACACACGTAGCATATGATATGTAGCTTCGGGTATGTCGGTGGTGGCTGCACTGTATTAGCTGATGTACTCGTCCTTGGCCCTGTTGGCCTCTCGCCGCCCTCTCGCGCGGCCGCTTGTGTGGTGGACGTGGTGGTCTGAATGTCACACTCTGTGAAACTGAAGGGGCGGAGACACGGGAATGTGCGGTGGTCCCCGTCGGAGCGTGTGGTACTCTCGAAGTCCCACCAGATGATGCACGGTTACTAGTTGATCCCCCAAATTTATGCTTCTTAAAACTTCCACCCTTACCTCTTTGGTAACTACCGAAACTACGCTTGCCCTGACTATACCGATCGGATCCCGCCCGAAACTACACCTCATCCTCATCACGAAGTGCTGACTCACACTCGAGCGCCCGGTTGTAAGCTTGTTGGTATGTCTCCGATCCTGATGCTGCCACAATAACACATATGTCTCTCCTTAATCCCTCGATAAATCATCTCCTACGAGTCGCCTCGAATGGAACATGATCATATGCAAACTCGGCCAACTTATTAAATCTCGACGCGTACTCAGCCACGGTCATATTGCCTTGTACCAAGGCAAGGAACTCCCGGATCTTATCTGCCTTCACAGTCTTAGGAAACCACTCATCATAGAACAAATGTTTGAACTGCGACCAACTCATATTTGGTCCCCGAGTTCTATAGATAGCTAACCACCATTTGTGTGCCTTGTGTTCCAGCAAGAAAGTCACCAATGGTACCATGGTCCTCTCATCAATGCCCAGAGTGTCTTTCCTCTTTTCCATGTTCAGTATCCAAGCTTCCGCCTCTATAGGGTCAGGGTCCCCATAAAAGTGTGGCACATCATACTTCATAAATTCTTTCTGGATCCCGCCTCTCCGGCATGCTTAATCCTCTCCATCGACTATGGGCACGACCACTGCAGCTGCAGCCGTGATAGAATTAGCACCCTCCTCTGCGGGGTGATGCTCGTGTATCGGTGCTAACGGAGGATCAGGACCTGGTCTCACTGGTGCATGTCCGGCTACACCGTCATTCCTCTGATTTTGCAGTAGTTTTAAGATATGTGCCATGTTCCTTTCCTGTGCAGTGGTCAAGTCATGTATGGCCTTCTGATGTGCCTCGGTCATAGCAGACATGCGTTGTTCTATCTGGTTGCGCCATTGCCTTTCCTCTCTTTCCTGAGTTTCCCTCAAGTTGTAGGATGTTCCTCCGTGGTTACTCATCGTACACTAGAGTAACGAAAAAAGGAGATTAGTCCCACAAATTAAGAGAGTAGGTAAAAATATCTAAACGCTATAGATATTATATTACAAAACAAATAACATTATATTAATGTTTTATTTCATGTTTTCAATCCCTCCCCTCCTAGGATTGGTCTTTTGTGCACTTTAAGTCGAATTGAACCAATGTCTCATACCATTGAGTTGTTCGACTTAAATTCGACTTTTAAACTTAAAGGCTCTATATACTTAGGTTTCACTAACCTATCCATTTTTCTCTAGGTTCTAATACCTAGGCTCTGATACCAACTGAGACGACCCTCACCTAAACTAGGGTCGGGTCGCCCGGTCCTAACCATTACTCAAGCCCGATAGCTGAACCAGAGCCAAATAACAATCTGGCACGCCTAATTCAATCTGCGGAATAACATACTAACCACATGAAATAATAAATGTGGAAGTAAAAATCAAAACTAGAATTCCTTATATCATAAGATCAACATGGTAAGAGTTCAATTATCTAAGTAGATTCAATCATCTCAAATAGCTTCTATACTCCCAATAAGCTTCTAAATAGTGCAAATAAATAAGGAGGGTTTCAAACTACCCAAATTATCTATTATGAGTTACAACCCAAGTTTATTTGTTCTCAAAATAAAATAAATAAACAATAGGAACGTGCAACTTCTCACAAAGTAAGGAAAGACTTCAAGCGGGTGCCTTTCCCTTGTCACGAGCTAAAGCAGATGTGGACGCACCTGGAGAATAAGTGGGGTGAGCTAAAGAACCAACGGAGCTCAATAAGAGAGAAGACTCGCTCAAACATTAAATACGCAAGTACTATCTACTAATTATGTAAAATCTAACATGAAGTTGAAAAACTAAATCTCAGACATTTAGTAGAAAGCACGTAGATATTGATGAAATTCAAGTTCAAGCATGTAGATAAGATATAAAAGCATGAAGAAACATAAGAGCATTGTTCATCTTCACAAACAAGGAAAAAGTCATGCATTCATAACTTCTAAAACGAGTTTCAAGGATCATTTAAAACATAATAGAATTCAAATCATTCATGTAAGGGGTCCACAAGAGATATACCATAAGAGATAATAATAATAAGTATAAGTCATTGGTTCATTCAATGCATGCTAGGTATTGGTAGGAATCCGGTGACCGAATCCCTCACGTTTGATTTGATGCAAACCATTATTGGACGCAATGGCCATTACGTCCTCCAACTAGTAGCATCATAACAAAGTGAGTACATCCAAAGCTGACACCGATACATGTCCCTCTATCACCAAGTTACACGAGTAGGAACTCCAACTCTTACACTTATGTGACACATTTATGCATTCAATTAGACAAGTAAAAACCCTCGGTGGCGAATTCCACAAACATCCTGGGGCATTAACTAGTAAGCCCTCGGTGGCACCACAAACATCTTGGGGCATTTAAATATGATAACTTGCTATTTGGGCCCTCGGTGGAAACTCCACAAACATCCTGGGGCAATAAATGACATAAATGGGGAACCAAATGCATTCACATTCCATATATTTGGAGATTCAAACCAATACCCCGATGCAACCCTTAACCCAAGTCTTTCATTCAAAGCATGATACATAAATATCTAATAGCAAGTCATACTTAATGCGTGAGCGAAGCTCCCCACTTACCTCGACTCGCAGCGACGCCTATAACAACTCTTGGTACGCTCAGGGCCCGGTGCGAACCTTCGCGCGACACTATACAATCATAATACATTTTATCAATACATGCTTTAATTTAAATCAACTAAATCTTCCATTTATTGGTCTTTGAGATCCACTAGTGTGGGTCCCGCGGGTCCCCCGTCGCTCAATGCGAGGGTCGAGGGGTGGGACCCGATCGATCTCCTTCGGGGACGTGTTGGCGCCCCGTTTGAAAGCAATTACTTTGCTTTTATTTTGTTATATATATATATATATTATTGTATTTATTTATTTATTTATTTATTTTTATATTTATTTATTTTCTTTATTTTTATTTTTTACAATTGACCGGTCAACCTGGGGTGTTTGGTCCCTGGTTTTCAAACCAGGGGCCAAACGCCCCTGGTCATCTTCCACACCATGGGGGGGAGGATCCCCCCCACGCCGCCGCCGAGGGAGGGCCCAGCCGACCGGCGCTGGGCACCCTCCCCGGCTATGGCTGGCCAGGGGCGCAACCGCGCCCCTACGAGCCATGGTTGGTGCGCCCTTGGAGGGGTGGGGGTGGTCGTGACACCACCCCCTTCCCCTTCTCAATCGCATCAAAAGTGGGGGCAGCCTGGTGGTGCCCCCACTGTCCTGGCTGCGGCGGTGAGGCCGCCGCCGATGGCGATGACGAAGCCGCCGCAGGCCGCTAGGGCCTTCGGTCGCCTCGTCGACGCTACAAATCACCTTTTTTTTATCAAATTTCAAGTTTGATTTTAATTTAAAACATGATTAAAATGATGAGGGAGATGCGTGTACCTTTTATTTGTGTTCTTCCGGAGTTAGACCTCGATCTCCATTTTTCCTCCTGTAGTTAAAGTTTCAAATAAAATGAAGCTAGGGTTTTTACTTTAATTTAATCGGGTTATTTTGTGTGGGGTTATGAAATTCTTTAATTGCCCCTAGGGCAGGTCTTTTAAGTTTTTGGGTCGTCACACTATTACTATCAACAACAGTGGCTATTAAAAGTTTTTGTTAGTATTTTCCATACAAGAATGTGCCATCAATTTGTATAATTGGTCTGCAATGTCTAAAACCTACAATAGAAATTGCAAATGCCCAAAAAAACTCATTTGAATACAACCTCATTGTTGGCATTCGGTTCGCGATACCTCCAATCCACACGTGTCCCTGGATTGCTTTCTTGAAGAGCGGACATCCACTGCGGCATCATTTTATATGATTCTTCCCAATCTCCAAAGATTTTAGCAATTGCTTTTTTTGGCCAAACAAACTTTCTTGTAATGAACATCATAACTAAATTTGTCATTGATAATTTGATGAAGAAGTGGAACTGAGATAGACGGATCTCTTCTCACCACATTTTCAATTTCACAACATATAACGATGAAGTCCAAATGAGCATGATCCTTGGATAGTTTTGCATTGATACATGTATGTGGTACTGCATATTTACTTATCTCAAACATTCCATGTGCTTTTCCTTTTTAACACCGCAACCTCTAATCACATCCATCTGAATGTTTCTTACAACGGACAACCCACACATTGGGTGTTGAATGAGTTACCGCAAATTGTTTGTGTCCTTTAATGTTGTACAATTTCACGGCATGTTGGATATCTACCTTAGAAAGGAACTGCATGTCTACGTGAAATTTTGATGCCTCACTCCATAAAGTCTTAGAAGGAATCATTGCATTCTCATGGATAGGTTGCATTGCCTCACTACTCAATTCCATAAATACAAATGAAGGTACGACAAATTTACCTACACCCACATGCGCATCATCAATTCCAGCACTCTCTTGATCGAAGAAATCATCGTTTCCAACTTCGTTCAAGATTGGATGACAAGATAATGAGTCATCATCGGCTATGACTCGATTTAATGTATCTCGAATTATGCTATCATCAACATGATGAGCATCAACCCCTACATCATCTACATCATCATCGCTACTCTCTTCATTAGTATTCCCATCACTACCACAATAGTCATCATTGTCCTCAGTATTCACACCATCACAGGAACGAGCATCCTCGTCTACATCGGGATTTGAAGTCATCAAAGGCGATGCACAATGATTATGTTCAAATATTGGTTGAGTACTAGGCCCTTCTGCACTTACCACTATGTTACAATTGGAACTAGTATATGATTGCCTCGGAACTAAATCTAAAAATAGCTACATATAATTTGGTGGTGGAAATTCTGCCACAATCTCCCAAGCATCTTTCGTAGTTGATTCATCAATTATTCGCAAAGGGACATATTTGTACGTTCCAGTTCCAATGCACACAGGATATCGATATATCATATTTAATATCATTTTTTCATTGTCTATCTTCAAAGAATTACATATAAAACTCTCAAGTTCCTCGTACCTTAAACTCAACTTCGATCTGAGATGTCGAATAGGCGGTGTTGTGTATGAAATCCCAGATGGTCCATCAACCATGGCACCATTCATATAGCACACCAAAGTTACTCTTCGATCAACCATTATGAAATCTATAATATATACGTAGAATATAATTTTTAGTCAATAGAAGTGATGATAATTAATACACTCACTTAGCACATATAAACTTAACAAGCTCCAACGTGTATTTAAACTTTATTTTATTTAAGTCCCTTATTTTATTCAAAAAAGGAATCAACTACCAATCAATTTGCAGTAAATAAGAAATTACACAATTGATGCAAACAATAGAACAAGGATGTAAAGAATCATCTTTTAGTATCTTTACAATTTACGAAGAAAGAAAAAAAAATGTAGTTTTGATAGGTAAAAAGGTTTTTGAAACAAACTATAATGTATCTCAAAACGAGCCAAAGCCATGATAACCATTCAATGTCTTTCTTTATAATTTAAAGACTATGGAGCATTAACTAGCACAAATCAATTAGTGGAACAAAAAGCAAAGTAATTCAAAATTGATGCTTGTGAAGTAGCATATGGACGATTGGTTTCAATAAGAGCAAAACTGTAGGAAACATTAGCAGGAAGAACTTAGAGAAGTAAATTACTGTAGGACAATTATTAGTGGAGGCAAATAAGTGAGGTTTTTAGAAGAACCACAAATTCTAAAGTATAAGTCAATAAATTTACAACCCGTCACTTGGCATTTTGGTGAAGCTAGCTACAAGCAAGAATTAGGTTGACTAGATCGATCAACAGATGAAGGAAATGCACAATTCAAATTAACACTCATCAAAGAATATAATATAAGCAGAAGCTTAGAATTATAAGTATATAAGTATTTGAATGAGATGAGATACCATTTTAAAGTCTTGCTTGATCAAAGTCTTGGCGCTAAAATCCTTCCCAGAAAGGTCCTGACCTCTAGTAACCTCAGAACCGTAGGGTCTTACGGTGGACGGCGAAGGCGGTTGCAGCGGATGCGGAGGCGTGCCTGCGGTGAAGATGGCTCGGGGTGAGAAAGATGGTGAGAAGTAAAACAATAACAGTAATAACTACTAAGTCACGATTTCCATGGTTTTACCTTTTCCAAAGAAGTCGACCTGAAAGTCACGATCCATGACTTTCGTTTGAAAAGAAGTCGTGACCGTGGGTCACGTCTTTTTTTTTTTTTTTTTTTTTCAAAACTGTAAAAAAATAATTAAAAAGGTAAATCGTGATCAACGATCACATTTTCTATCTAAAAAAAAGTTGTGACCGTTTTGTGACCAGCGGGTGATGTGGCAGTGACGTGGCAATGACATGGCAGTGAATGAGTTAGATTGGTAAATATTTTTGTGGGTGTGTTAGATTGATAAATATTTTCCCCAAATGTGTTAATCAAGCAAAAAATCCCTTGGTTTTTACTCACAAGTGGTAGATTTATGTGGTTCTCCACAGTGATAGATTTCTGCTTTTAGGGAAAGCATTGTCTGGAATAAACATTGTTTTTTGCTTGAAATTGTTATTATCACCTCCTAGCATTGGTTCATTGAATTCCCTTCAAGAGCTTGCAGCCAAACTCAAATTTAGTGAAATAAAGAAAGATTCTTGCTTGCTTTCTACATGGTGATGTGTGCTTGCCAAACTGAGAGGGGTCATGAAAATGATGTGTGCAGTGTGGAACCAAACGTTTAATAATACAAAGCATTACTTCTATTACTAGCGGCGAAGCAAGTCAGAGGGCAAACTTTTAACTATACAAAAAGCGCGAAGTCATCATATGTTTCAATTAGCCACAAAACATCACCATTAGCTCTCTATTCTTCACAAATCTAAGTATCCTCCCCTGAACCTTCTCTTAAGAGTTGTTTGATCGACTCGACCGGCCAGCCGGAAAAACACGTCTGCTTTATTTATGACCTCTAACAATGGTAGCTATATTTTAAGGGCACATTCAGGTGGGAAGCCCCCCGGGAACCTCTTGGCATCATTACAGTAATTGTAAATCATGTAATTCTGCTGCACCCATTTGAGCTTTTTGAGTGCATTGGAGTCCAGTGCTTGGTTCCACCAAGTAGCTTTTGATGAAGAACATGAAGACCTCCCATTTGTGTACACACAAGCATCTGCTCTGTAGGCTCTGTAGGAAGCAGTGAAGGGTGCATGGGTCCAGTCGGTCTTGACGAGCCCACCCCTCGTGGCCCAGTCGTCGGCGCACCATAGGCTCGAGTACAGCCTCATTGGCTGGCTCTTGGGGTATGGCACTCCTAGCCCCTCAGCATTCCTGAACACTCTTATGGGTGTCCCGTCCACTGAAAATCTGATCAAACAAACAACCCCTTATTCAACAAAAGTGTTTAGGTGACCTTTAATGAACACTCTCTCGTTGGTGTCCCATAAATACATACAACTCGATTTGTGTGCGCATCAACATCGTTCCAAAACTAATGAACATCAACAATCAAGTGTCCAAAACCGCTCGCCAAATCATTTTCCCTTAGATAAAACCTTAAGATCTAACCCCAAAGCTGTCGGTTGTGTTTGGCAAGCATGAATTACAAATAATCTAGCTTAAAAGGGAAAATTATACTTGGTTAAATAGTTGATTTACCCTAAAATCTTAGAATGAATGCGACTTAAAGCTACTAAATTTTCAACTTTCTTAACATGAGGCCACATGAAGTAGCGTTCAATTTCTAAAATAGAGCTACTAAATTTTCGACTTTCGCCTAAGTTAACAGTTGAATTATCAGTTAATTTTTTAGGTGTTGAAGAATTAGTCTAAATCATTATATAATAATTTAGTTAACCAAACACAATCTTTTGGTCCGAATAATTTATAATTTAGATCTAAACTAGATTATAAACTAATTTATGCCAGCCAAACACTGCTGAATTTTAATACTAGTAAACAGTACTCCACATATTCTCAGTCAAAAGTCCAATTGCATAGAAAGCACGTGCCCAAATACAAAGAGCACTAGATCACTACTTAGTCTCCTAATCAAATTAATTCGGTAATTCGGAAAATGCACAATAATAAATCACATCAACACATAACACAATAATTGGAGTGGCGTGCAACCATCATATCAAAACTCATAAAAAAAAAAACACACCCAAAATTTTATTTTAATGCAGAGTTTACACGTTATATCCAATTAATTGTCAATTTATGTATGTCATCTTTGCGCAGGGGCATACTAATTTCTGTATCTTTCCAATTTTATCAAATTAATTCTTTAACTGCCCAGTTCTCCATTTTCCTTTAATACAAAAAATACTAGGTACAACATCACAAACAAACTAACTTCTACCAATCCATTAATTAAAAATAAAAATTTCTTTAAAACCTTATTTCCCACTTAAAACGTGCTTTTGATTTTAATAATCACAATCACTTGATTAATTATATTGTGAAAATATTGTGTGCGTGTGTGTGAGAGAGAGAGAGAGAGTAAAGTAGCATTACAGAATCTGCTGAGGATTCCACAAAAGAGAGTAAGTGTGGAAGGCCAATCTTGGGTCGAACCATAGATAGAACTGCTGTTCTCTACTGCCCTTCCCACGTGTGTACACATTTGTGTGAAGTATGTATGGCTGTCCACTCACGTTCCCTAGAAACTCAAAGTCTATCTCATCATGGCTGCCCCAATTCTCCGATGACAACTGATCAAATTAATCAAATTATTAATCAAACAAAGAAAGTAACAAACCCGAATTGTATAAATATATATATATATGTTGGTTTCTCTGGTTCATGAGGTTAAGAGGCCCTACTGACTCTTGTGCATGGTAATAATGAGTCTGAGCGTAAGTAGTAAGGAGGGTCGAAAAAAATTCAAACACCCATAATTACCAAAATAAATTAAAAATAAATATATATTAATTATATAGAATTGTAAAAACATAAAGATGATGATTTCTTAGGTTGGAAAATCAGACTCGTGGCTCGTGGGAATAATCGAGTTTAAGAAGGATGGATAAAAAACAAAAATGTTTAAAAAAATGTTTACATAGTAGGCAGTGACGGTGCCAGCAGAGTCACCAGGGACTAGTTTGATTTGCATGTCGATTTTGCCAAATAGGTATTGTTGTTTGGATTGAAAGCCAGACCCAGATGCCCTGTCAAGAGAGAGTTGAAGGAGACCCCCATTTTGTGTGATCTTTGCTCTGTCTCCACCCCATGTGAGGTTCATCTCTGAAGTAAAATCTGCTGCACCCACCACTACTGCCACTAGTACAAACAACACATAGCAACATTGGATGAGAAGTGTAGTTGATGGAGTAGTAGTAGTAGTAGTACTAGTGGACATATTGGTTGGTTTGAATGAGTGAGTGTGTGTGTGTGTTTGCGTTTTGGGATTTTGAAAAATATTGTTTTGA
The DNA here is from genome assembly GCA_039657325.1 of Stephania cephalantha. Classification (NCBI taxonomy): domain Eukaryota; kingdom Viridiplantae; phylum Streptophyta; class Magnoliopsida; order Ranunculales; family Menispermaceae; genus Stephania; species Stephania cephalantha. Next base: position 4,763,407 of record CM077573.1, on the reverse strand, counting down.
GTGTGTTTGTGTTTTATGTGTTTATATAGGGGAGGGAAGGGGGATGAGTCCATGGGATGCAGCTGGCCGTGCATGGGAAGGCATGGGGATGGGGGGTGGACGTGTGGCTGCTTGGCTTGACACATCAAGAAGGCCTTTCCTATATATTGTTTTGAGATGGTGATGATGTGAGGAGTACTATTAACTTCGGAAATTAAATACTAAAATAATAACAACAATGTCACATCGTAAGATATATTGACTGATCAAATGTATCGGCCATTCATATGGCCTTGATCTTTATGTTATGCGTTAAGATATATGTATGCCACGTTTCGAGATATGTATGAACGACTTTTAAATTGTGAGTCAACGTGTATTGCGATGTAATATTGTTGTTGTCAATATTCTAGCTAGCACTAATTCTCATCATTAACTTGTGGACCATTGTGATCAATTAAGTTTCATTACGACATGCATGTTTATGTATATCTTATGTCATCTTTAACTACTACTAATTAATTGCCAATATCCCGGCCCACTTCTACCTTCCATATTTCTTTTTTATTTGACATTTAGAGTTTTGCCATGTTTATATGATGGCATAAATGAGATATCAACGTTGCATAAGATATTTTGTCTTCTACGTAATATCACATATATACTTGATACTGTATAGTATCATGTTAGATACTAGAAGACAATAATATCTCTATTAATCGATCATAAATATACTTATTTGGTTAATTCGTTTTAAAGGACATGAACAAATAATTGAATTACGTGAAACCCAGCAAGGTCACAACTGGCACTTTTTGTCCCAGTTGAGTCGTTGCGAAGACCATAATCAATTTCTTAATGTAACAAACTACTTAATGTTGCTATCCCTGTTAGCTTCCACGTCACTGTCCTTGACACTTGACACCTTTTTTGAGACTTATCACTTCCAGCTAAACCTCTTCATATGATTGTCATCAAAATAAAATTAGAAGCTCTTAGCCACTTGCCAACTTTTAATTTTCTAACTAATTAATTACTCAATGAATTACTCCCTCCGTTTCTTTTTTAAGTGTCGTTTTAAAGTTGTTCATAATTTTTAAAAAATTACTTAATTATTTTGATTGAGGAGAAAGTGTCAGTTAAATAAATAAATCACTTTTTTTATCTCTTCTAACTCCACCACTTCTACATACACTAATTATAAATGTGTAATTATTAGATTTTTAATCTTTTTTTATAAAAGGTATAAAAATCAATTAAATAATTAATGTGTATTAAAACTATCAAATGATAAATAATTGTGAAATATATTTCAAAATGGCTAAAAAGTCGATTATAAAGAAATAGAGGGAGTAGTTATAATTATCATGCTTTTCAATTCTTGGTTATTGGAGACGGGAGAGTAAATCCATGCCCATTAATTAGCTGAGTAGAAAGATATTGAATTATAAGTTTGAAGTGGTACTTCGATTTGTCTCCATATTTTGGAGCAACTGCGCGCCACTTTAAGTTTAAACCTAGTTACATATACAATTAGTAGTCATTTCATACTCTCTTAACTTGAACTAAATCTTAGAACTTCTCCAACCAACGCTAAAATAACGCGGTTTTGATGTAATGGCGCTCCAACGGAGCCCATCACATTTTTTATGTAATCTCTACTATCTCGTCTTATTCTTTGTACACTTTCTAAAATTAGGGGTAGTGGAAAATATGACTGAAAGTGTACTCAAGCCCATCACATTTTTGCACTTAAATGATGTCTTCACTTGGAAAAAAGAATTAAGGCTGTCAAAAAAGAAAACAATATACAAAGAATCTTGTTTATGATTAGTCTCACTAGGCACTTCAAACAGTGCTAGCCAGAAGAATCATGCACCATTTTTTATGGTTGAATTGTCCTTTTAGTACTCACACTGCCATGAATAGATAGCCAGCTTGAACAAGATATGCATCACTTCCCATCAAATGTTTTATTTTTCTTTTCTTCCCTAACTTGTTGAGAAAAGACACGAGTGCTTCTTTTGGGTTTGGCCTTTTATGTCCCAAAACTATCTTTCATTGCCAGCCCAATTTGAAAATGATAGCACCAATTAATTGAGTGTCACCATTGCTTTCTTTGACCAAAATTTGCAAACTAAAAATGCATGTCATTTTACTTCATGAATAATGATACTCACCGGCCAAGTAGAAGATTCGGTGATTTAGTATGGTTACTATGCTATACTTTGAGTAAGAGATCCGGAGTTCAAGCTTCGATACGGGCAAGTTAATTGTTGTTTCTTTTTTATCAAGAAAAAAAAAAGAAGACTCAAATAATAACATTCAACATGACATGGCAAATCGGGTTTTAGATATCCTAATTATACAAAAACTTTAGTGATGCTTTTTTGGTTACAAAACTTTGATAATTTATGTAGGCATAAATCTCCCCTAAAAAATACGCTAGTAAAAAATTTGAGACAAATTGAAAAGTTTGGTTTATTTAACCCACAAGGTTTAGTTTGAGATATATCAGATAAAAAAAGAAGAAGCAATAATTGGGATTACCACGGGTTAGGATCCTTAGGATGTGTGAAGTTAAATATAGTCTCGCGTCAGTTACGTGAGGTTTTGTAATAAAGGATATAAGAGTGGTTGTCTCTCCAAATAGTATTGAGGTCTTTTAAAATAAAATCATATACATGTGATATTATTAGGTGGTTAATTAAGCTGTGACAATATATGTGCTAATGAGATCTACAAACCTGCGAATATAGGTGCTCGAAGCCCAACATTTATATCTGTTTTTTTCCTGAAAACATATATATTCAATGATGTTTCACCATTTGATTTTCAATTCTTACCATCTATATATATATATTCCCATGTAAGCTCATACTTATTCATTTGTCCAAATGTCTTCATGTTTCATTATTTATATAACTAGTCGTAGACCCGCGCTTCGCACTCGGGCAAGACGGAGTATTAATATATCAGATAAAAATTAATTTGAATAGAAGAAAAAAAAAAAAAAAAAACTTATTATACAACTTCGATGGTCTCCAAAGCATTTATGGTTAGATGGACGAGACATCACTTACCAAAGAGAAAACCTCGATGGTCTTGAAGCAACATCATCCATTTTCTTTGGTAGAGAAAAATGAGATATACAACTCAAAATATACTTTTTATACATATACGTATTGTTTTCTACACGTACTCGTTTTTGGATAATAATATATACTATATATGTCTCAAACTCAATTATAATATGTATATGGACATCCATATCTAATCCTATTTCAATTGTCAAACTCTTATCGAGGATACAAACGGTAGGGTACTCACGAAATTTTTCTACCGTCTAATGATAATAATACTAAAACATGTCGATCCCTAACTCGACTATATATATTATGCATGTATGCTAATGTTAGATGAACACATTTCAGTTAACAATTTATAAATGACAAATTAGCACCCTATTTCCTATCCTACATAAAAAGTGATTGTTATGTGATCTTCGTGTCATGTCATTGAGAGCAAAAAAAACTGAGAAAATCGCGAAGTTATGAAGTTTTAGTTTGCGTCGTATGTGTGTGTATATATATATATAAGAGAGAGAGAGAGAGAGAGAGATTTTTTTTTTTTTTTGAAAAAAAAATAGCTAAAGTAAAAAGAAAGTGAAAATTTTTAGAACAATGGAAGAACAGCTTAAAAAAAAAGATAACAAAACCTCCTTTAATAAAATAAAAAGTGCGCCACAATATTAAGCTAAAAGATTGCCATAAAAATTAAAAAATAGTCACAATATTAAGTAAAAAAAAGATACATGAAAAAAATGAAAAACAAAAAAAGATAACTAAATATCCCAAAAAAGAGGCACACAAAATTGAAAATAATTATTAAAGATATCTAAAAAATCTAAAAAAAAAACAAAAATAGCTATAAAGGAAAATAAGGAAGAAAAACACATCAGGACACACTAACAATAGCTATCCAATTTATTATCTAATACAATTCCTATTTAGTTTGAAAAATAACTTAAAAAATTAATAATCTAAAAAAATCTAAAAAATATTAAAAGACAAAAATAGCTAAAAAGGAAATCAGGAAGAAAAACAAATTTGTACATATATTTATATATTAATAAAATAGCTAAAAAGTGAAAAAATCTAAAAACAATCAAAGAATAGCTAAAAAATAGGAAAAAAACGAAAAAAAAAAAAAAAGAACGAAACCTCCTTAAATAAAATAAAAAGTACGTCACATGTCACGTTCTCATTCAAATTTGATTTAAAATCTGGATTTTGGCAAATTCAGGTTCATCATTCGGATCGTTATAAAACGCCTTTAACACTCCATTTGGTCAATATCAATGGAATGTTATGCCTTTTGATTAAAAAATGCTCCTTCAGAATTTCAAAAAATTATGAATGATATTTTTAATCCTTATTTTTCTTTTATACTAGTTTATATCGATGATATACTAGTTTTCTTTCCATCAATTGATCAACATTGGAAACATCTTAATATATTTTCCTCCTTGATTAAAAAGAATGGTCTTGTTTTATCAAAAACAAAGATGCATCTTTTTCAAACTACTATTATTATTGGTAATTGGATTATTAAAAGCGTCTGTTTTAAGATGATTTGTGATAGCTTCACGTTCATCTTCATCCATGACATAATGCCACCAACCATATAATTGGCCAGTGAAGCCACAAACTATGGCTTTAGCAAGGTCGTTCAAGATGATTTTGGAGAATACGGCTTTGGCATAAATATGCATTTTGAGGACAACCTCTATAATTTGATATTCGAAAGACCATCAATACTCCAAATATAGATGGCATTACCATCATATTTCTGATTCCTTTTTATCTTTTCTTCAAGAATAAGATCAGATGGAGTTGGTCGAGAATAAAATTGTTTAGTTAAAGGATATCTATTAAATGATTTAAAACCTTTGGTTTTGTTGTGGTAAGATTTAGATCTGTGAGATTTAGATCGTATTATGCGATGGATTTCAGGTAAAACATCTTTATTGTCTTCAGAAGAATTTTCTTCATGAGAAGAAGGAATTGGGGTTGATTTCCCGATGTTTCGTAAGGAGTTGCAGAGCTATAGTCATTATAGCCGGCCTTTATCTTTTGAAGATGAAGGGATTTTTGAGGATAAGACTTGAGGAGATGTTGAAGAAGGAGTAGCTGTAGTAGGTGAAATTTTTAATTGACTAAGTTTTGTAGTTAGGATGTCAAAAAACTCAGAAGAGAGAGGAGTTTTATATGACGGCATTGATGGAGAGGCTGATGGAGGAAAATAGGATTTAGTAACCTTAGGTATTTTCTTAGTGGATGGAGTAGCAGAACTACTTTCTGGAATAGAACCAGACGTCGTTTTAATAGTTGATAAATACATATTAGTAAAATTATTTTGTTCAATTATATGAACTATATCTCTTTTAGAGATAGGACCTTCAGTGTCAAAGGTGGATTTAAAAGGTGAAGCTTTTATATCTTTTTGTATGGTAAATGGAGCTAATGGAGGATGAACTTGGTCATATTTTTGCCCAGTAATACTTTCCCAAATGGCATTAACTTGGACAGAAGTCTTAGGACTTTTAAGTGATAACCAATCGAAAAAGGATATATTTTGCTTATGTTCTTTTATATAGGCAAAATACTTTTCTCGAAAGATAGCTTGATGTTTAAATGGTACTAGTTTACAGAAAGATGGTTTTAAAGGATGGGTTAAGAATTGTTGTTTAAGCAACTCATAATCCATAACAAATTCTTGTTCTGTTTCTTCAATGGTTACAACATTAATATGATAGTCAGCAAAATCATTAAAGCTAACATTATCAGTATTATCTGTTGTAGGAACAGGATAAGCAGTACCATCTTCAGTTTCAAATGGTTGCTTAATGGAAATATTGGAGGAGGATATAGTTGATGTTGAAGCTCTAGGAACAAAAATAATATCAACTTTTCCATTTTCATGTTCAATAATTTGGGAAATCTGTTGAGAGACTTGTCTCTTTTGTTGTTCCTCTTTGTTTGTATCAGTGATAGTCCACTGATGAGGAAGACTAATTGCTTTTGTAGCTAATTGTTTTCTATCAATGATAGTATTTTTAACATTGGTAAGGAAAATGGTGGATAATGATTGTCGTTGAAGTTTATCGTAAGCAATGTCAGGGATAATAGTATGCATTACTTTATAGAAAAGACGATAAACTACTGCAACATTCGAAATTGAGCTAGATAAGGTAAAACCTTTGGTACATAAACCAAGGACAAGAGCTCGTGAAACAAGCTCAGGATCATTATGAAGGTCAACTGAAAAGTTTGGACAACATTCAAAATACATAGAACCATCAGATAAACTTCCTTCAATGATTCCTAATATAGAATCACAGAAATTCAAATGACGTTTATCTCTAACAGAGACCATGACATCTACGTAATGCCTAGTGCAACTAAAGGCTTTATTGCAACTTGAATAAGACCAAGATGCAAATATTTATGGGTTAAAGCATGGCTTTCTATTTTTTGAGGAGATAAGATAACTATTTCTTGACCATCTTCGGTTACTGAAATAGTATCTTCAACAAATTTAATAATATAATTTTGTTTTGGAGAGAAATCTCCTTTGGTATAAACCATCGAGGGTAGAATAGTAGGAATAGACCAATTCCGCAAAGATTGATCAATATTGGCATAAGTTTTTTCCGAAATATTTTTATGATTTTTTGATAGATGAGAAATCGAGTCGTAAAGAAGAGGAGACGAAGACGAAGATGACGTTCCTTCATTTTCGAAGACTTAAATGACAATACTTTAGACAAAGATCTTCGTATAGAACTCATGATAAAAATTCGTGAAAACGCTTTGCTTCTGGCCAACGATTTAATGCTCGTCTTACACTCTTCTCATGAGTCTTACAACGCGACGAGGAAACAAAGAGCGATCGGTAAATCAAAATCACGAGAATCAAAACAACGATCCGTTTAAAGCAAGATCAAAGAAATCAAATGAAAATATTTAAAGGCAAAACTATAAGAAGTATAATAAGAATAATGATAAAGAAGATATACTTACAGCGCACTTGTATGAAGTGGCTCTGATACCAATTAGGGGTAAAGTGCAGCATGAAAGAAATCAACCAAAGGTTGTTGAAGTCTGGCGGAATGTTAAGTACTGGTGGAATGTTATGAGTCGTCATCAGATAAATGCACACTTTTAAGTGAAGGCGAAGGTGAAGATGAACACCTTGAAGTAACCTGTTCAAATTCACGACGTAATTGTTTATTATCACTTTCAATTTGTTGACGCAACAATTTATTATCTTCTTCCATCTCGTTGAAGTTTAGCAAGGATTAGTGCCATGTCGATGAAGGAGAAGGTTTTGAGACTACATCTCTCGAATGATGAGGAAGAGGATGGAAATGTGGGTAATTTAGAAGGTGTTTTTGGTTTTGCGGGGATGACTTAGTAAAGGCATCGGTATAATTGAATTTGTTCCACCATTTACAGGGAGATATCTTGGGATAAATAAACATGGTTGGTGTTGTTGGTGGTCTTGGCGTCATAGGCAAGGATGGAAGATGTTCCGTATTCCCATTTGAGAATCCAAGGAATAGTATATTTACACGTAAAATGTAGAATGGAGAGGTTATCTTTTTTAAATTTTTCTTGAACTGGAGCAGAAAAATAAATTCATGAGACCGAACTTATTCCACCAACTAGTGAGCCACCATCGGGGAAATGAAGTTTGGCGGTTGGCACGAAAAGTGATGTACCAAGAATGATGATCGGGATCCTTGTAGAACAAGATATTTTGCCAAAGCGGCAATGTAGTCATGATAACTTAAGGCAACTCGCTTGGAGTATCTTTGAGGATTGAAATATCTTTGTAGACAAATGGAGTTTTTGTGATAAATTTATAATTTTCACACCATTCATCGAGAGATAAAACTCATTTGAATCTTAAGTTTGGAGTAGTCAATTTCGACTGAATTCTCTCGTGATAGATGTTCAAAATGGACTGAATGGGTTGATATAAGGATATTTTCATAAAACTTAATGGTTGCATGAGGGCGAGTTGGGAGGAAATGGAGGCCTGGAGGTATAATACATGCTATTTGAGTAGCTAATGACTTGGTAGAAAGGGATGGTTCAATAATGCATATTAAATGTCAAGCTAGTGGTTAAATAAGAACAATTTGGTTCTGGTTTTTCTAATGGCTTAAAACGATTAGAAGAGATGGTAGAGGTGGCGACTTTCTTAGACATGATCTCGTAAAAAATGAACGAAGGAAGGGGTTGTAAGAAATTCGCGAGATGAAAAGTCGTGAAGTGAATTGGTACTACCTGGTATATGTTCAATATCAAAATCGAATATACTTAAAATAGCTTGCCATCTTGCAAAAATCATTTAGCTTAGCCTAAATTTTTAACATCTTTCGAAAAGATAGTTTGAGCGATTTACAATCAACACGAATCAAAAACCTTTGATTTAGCAAATCAAATTGGAATTTTTGAACACATAAAACAATAGCAAGAACTTCTTTTTGAAATGTCGAATATTTAATTTGAGCATCTTTCCATGTTTTTGATGTAAAACAAACAAGTTGTTCATTACCAAGTAGGAGGTCATTGTAAAAGAATACCACCATAACCTATGTCGAGAAGCATCTGTTTGAACAATTTTGAAATATTGTGGAATTGCCAAATGAAGGCATGGAAGTGATTGAACTTTTGCTTAATCAATTGAACAAATTTAGTGTGAGCATTTGTCCAATGAAAAGGGTTTTTGGAAGATAATAAATTTTGTAGACATTGTCTATCTTTTGCAACATCTTTGTAAAAATCGATAGATAATTAAGGCAACCCAAAAATCTTTGTATCTCAAGACGATCGATAAACGATCAGAAATTTGTTTGGCAAACGCTATTACTCGATTAACAGGAGTAAGGGTTTGATTTGATATTTTGAAACCGAGAAAGGTAATAGTAGTTTGAAAAAGATGCATCTTTGTTTTTGATAAAACAAGACCATTCTTTTTAATCAAGGAGGAAAATATATTAAGATGTTTCCAATGTTGATCAATTGATGGAGAGAAAACTAGTATATCATCGATATAAACTAGTATAAAAGAAAAATAAGGATTAAAAATATCATTCATAATTTTTTGAAATTCTGAAGGAGCATTTTTTAATCCAAAAGGCATAACATTCCATTGATATTGACCAAATGGAGTGTTAAAGGTTGTTTTATAACGATCCGAATGATGAACCTGAATTTGCCAAAATCCAGATTTTAAATCAAATTTGGAAAAGACTACAGCTGAAGTAGTGGCTTTTAACAAATCAGATTTATTTGGCAAAGGATATCTAATAGTTTTTAGGACTTTGTTAAGAGGCTTAAAGTTTATAACAAGACGAGGAACTCCTCTTTCAAGTTCAGGAGCTTTTTCTACATAAAATGCGGATAACTCCAAGGAGATTTAGAAGAGGTAATTAATTTTTTATGAAGTAAGTCAAGAATTTCTTTTTGACAAACTTCTGAGACGAGAGGTCATTTGAGATGGATTTGCCTTTGTAGGAATTTTTGATTCATTAAAATCAGAATATAAGGTAGATGAACAATATGTTGTTTTCGATCCCAAAACGCAGAAGGAATATCAGAACAACATTGTTGTTGTAAAGAGTTTTGAAAGGCTTCAAGCTTAGTTTTAAAAATAGGTGATTGGAGGATTTGCTCAGCTTTTAAAAGTAGGATTTCATGTTTGAGAAATTGGATATGAGTATTTTTATACTCAATCGATGGATAACAAGATTAACATAAGAATCTTGTGGAGGTTGGATAAAGGCAAAATGAAGAGATTTGCCCTCAAGAGTAGTGGAAATACCAGCTTTCGAAACAGTAAAATGGTTGTATTTTCTTTAGAAATGGTGTTCCTAATAACATATCCTTTTTTAGTCCTGGAACAATAATAAAGGTTAAAGGGATACAGATCCCTTGATGACAAATATGAGCAAGAGAAACTTCATATTGGATTCTTGTACTTTGGCCATTGGCCACAGATATGCTATGGAGATTAGTGCTAATATTACAATAATGAAGGGGGAGAAATCCTTCACGTAAGCAATTTAAATCAACACCTGAATCAATTAAAGCATTACATTTTACAGAGAATCCTTGATCGTAAAAAGTAATTGGCGTAAGCCATCTATGAAAGCTGGAAGTTTGAGAAATGCTTTCAACAAAAATATTGTTTTGGTCAAAGCTATAATGAGCTTCGATGTCAGGTTGTTCAAGATTGGTAATCCGAAAGGTAAGTTGCTTAATTTCTTGTTTTAATTGATTTATCTCTGCTTGGAGAGATTGAATTGTGACATGTTTAGGTTTTTTGTTAACTATCTCCATGAGACTTGCAAAGTTAAGGTGAGAATTATCATTAGAGATATGTTCTCTAAATTGCTTTTATTTTTTATTGATAGAAGGGAGAATAGATTCTTCTATGGAAGGAGAAGGGGTATTGTTAATCACTTCAGTAAAATATTTAAGTTTTAACGAAGGATCAGAAATTTGATCTCCAATTGAGAGAATGAGTTCTTCATGAGCAGTTAAAACATTGATTTCAACTTCTGATGAAGAAGAATATGTATTTGGTAGATTAGACACACAGTGACATTCATTTTCAGATGAAGAAGGAGAAGAAAATGCAACGTGATGGATTTTCTTAACAACTCTGCATTTGTTTGCATAATGCCCAGATTGTCCACATTTGAAACAAACATTTGAAGCAGTATGAGGATCAACTTTTGTTGAAGGTTTAAAGGCATAAGAGGAAGTACGTCTTCGGGAAGGAAAACGAGGAGGATGTTTATAGTAAGGTGGTTTATAAAAATGAGATGATTTATTTTGTCGTTTAACACGTCGTTGTGGAGTAAGATATTTGGAAACATCAATATCTTGACCAAAATCAAAACAAAAATTACCTAGATCATGTTTCAAGGTTGATTTCTCCTTTTGGATTTGGCGATTGAGACGCAGGTCATTACAGATGGAGAGAGCACAAGTTTGTACTGATTGAGTGATGTCGCCATAAGAGAGATCAGCTAGAGTATTATTATAATGCTCTTTGATGAAATCTTTTATTTTTGCGGCGAAATAAGGAGGTAAACCAGCAATAAATCTTTCTTTCCAGAAAGATTCATCATGTTTTTCGGTTAAAGAATACAATTTTGAGAAGAATGTATCTTTATACCAACGATAATCATTTAGGGTTTTACACCTAAGATTTTGAAGTTGATCACGGATCTTTTCATTAATTGAGGAAACATGGCCAACAAATTGCCAAATAATGGCAGCCATAAGATGATTCACAGAATCATAAACCCAATCTCCATTATTATTGGTAATTGGATTATTAAAAGCGTCTGCTTTAAGATGATTTGTGATAGCTTCACGTTCATCTTCATCCATGACATAATGCCACCAACCATATAATTGGCCGGTGAAGCCACAAACTATGGCTTTAGCAAAGTGTCGAGTTCAAGATGATTTTGGAGAATATCGCTTTGGCATAAATATGCATTTTGAGGACAACCTCTATAATTTGATATTCGAAAGACCATCAATACTCCAAATATAGATGGCATTACCATCATATTTCGATTCCTTTTTATCTTTTCTTCAAGAATAAGATCAGATGGAGTTAATGGTCGAGAATAAAATTGTTTAGTTAAAGGATATCTATTAAATGATTTAAAACCTTTGGTTTTGTTGTGGTAAGATTTAGATCTGTGAGATTTAGATCGTATTATGCGATGGATTTCAGGTAAAACATCTTTATTGTCTTCAGAAGAATTTTCTTCATGAGAAGAAGGAATTGGGGTTGGATTTCCTGATGTTTCAGAAGGAGTTGCAGGAGCTATAGTCATTATGCCAATATTGATCAATCTTTGCAGAATTGGTCTATTCCTACTATTCTACCCTCAAATGGTCTATTCCTACTATTCTACCCTCAATGGTATCAGAATTGGTCTGATACCAATTGGACGACCTTCAATATAGTTGAACAAAACAGGATAATTGAACTCACGATAATGACGAGTGAAGAAATGTAGGTAAGGATATATGCTATTTGGATAATCGGTAGGATTACAAATATAGAACCAGGGAACTTTGGCTAGATAATAGAAAGACTCAATTTTCATTCATAAACATAGTAGATAGAGAGAATACAGAGAGACTTCTTAGAAAATGACTAAAACAAACTTAAAACTCGATGCCCCTAATAACATAACAAACTGCTATATATAGACGCATTGCTTGTGTAAAAGCAATCCTACAAACGACTCTTCATGAAAGTAAGGGTTACATATGAACAGTACTTGCCCTTTCGGAAAGCAAAAGCAACAAATAGCATAACGAACAAGACATGCCCTTTCAGAAAAGCAAAAGTAAAAGCATACAAATAGTAACTTGGCTTTTGGAAAAAGCAAAGTTAAGATTCGTTAAAAAAGACATTATCTTGAAAAAGGGAAAAAAGGACACAATCCTTATCTTGAAGACACGGGCTATCACTAATAACCAGTGGAAATTAGGATAGGAAGCATGTGCTTGAAAAGATGGATGGCATGAGCCTGAGGGCTGGACACGTCCAGGAAACAGTAAAATTAGATTTACCGTTGAAGAGGCCAGAACAATGGTTCAAGAGGTACGAATGATCCTTCATAAATGTAGGTGCAATCATACTTTGCAGAGAAAAATGTAGGAAATGCCAAAGAGGAGCAAAAACATAATCCGGAAATCGTAGTAGATCATGTGTATGAACAATTACTTTGATTTCGTGACGCTTCAAAAAATACCATAGGGTAAGGAGATAATCGGTGTCATCGGATGTCCATGTAAAACTAATACACGACATAACAATTTGGATTGAACAATGTTCATGTGGTGGAGACCATAGAATGTCCACACCATTAGGGTAAAGTGCAAAGATGAAAGAAATCAACCAAAGGTTGTTGAAGTCTTGTGGAATGTTAAGTACTTGGTGGAATGTTATGAGTCGTCATCAGATAAATGCACACTTTTAAGCGAAGGCGAAGGTGAAGATGAACACCTTGAAGTAACTGTTCAAATTCACGACGTAATTGTTTATTATCACTTTCAATTTGTTGACGCAACAATTTATTATCTTCTTCCATCTCGTTGAAGTTTAGCAAGGATTAGTGCCATGTCAGATGAAGGAGAAGGTTTTGAGACTACATCTCTCGAATGATGAGGAAGAGGATGGAAATGTGGGTAATTTAGAAGGTGTTTTTGGTTTTGCAGGGGATGACTTAGTAAAGGCATCAAGATAATTGAATTTGTTCCACCATTTACAGAGATATCTTGGGATAAATAAACATGGTTGGTGTTGTTGGTGGTCTTGGCGTCATAGGCAAGGATGGAAGATGTTCCGTATTCCCATTTGAGAATCCAAGGAATAGTATATTTACACGAAAAATGTAGAATGGAGAGGTTATCTTTTTTAAATTTTTCTTGAACTGAGCAGAAAAATAAATTCATGAGGACCGAACTTATTCCACCAACTAGTGAGCCACCATTGGGGAAATGAAGTTTGGCGCTTGGCACGAAAAGTGATGTACCAAGAATGATGATCGGGATCCTTGTAGAACAAGATATTTTGCCAAAGGCAATGTAGTCATGATAACTTAAGGCAATTGCTTGGAGTATCTTTGAGGATTGAAATATCTTTGTAGACAAATGGAGTTTTTGTGATAAATTTATAATTTTCACACCATTCATCGAGGAGATAAAACTCGCTTGAATCTTAAGTTTGGAGTAGTCAATTTCGACGCAATTCTCTCGTGATAGATGTTCAAAATGGACTGAATGGGTTGATATAAGGATATTTTCATAAAACTTAATGGTTGCATGAGGGCGAGTTGGGAGGAAATGGAGGCCTGGAGGTATGATACATGCTATTTGAGTAGCTAATGGCTTGGTAGAAAGGGATGGTTCAATAATGCATATTAAATGTCAAGGCTTGTGGTTAAATAAGAACAATTTGGTTCTGGTTTTCTAATGGCTTAAAACGATTTGAAGAGATGGTAGAGGTGGCGACTTTCTTAGACATGATCTGTAAAAAATGAACGAGAAGGGGTTGTAAGAAATTCGCGAGACAAAAGTCGTAAGTGAATTGGTACTACCTGGTATATGTTCAATATCAAAATCAAATATACTTAAAATAGCTTGCCATCTTGCAAAAATCATTTAGCGACTAAATTTTTAACATCTTTCGAAAAGATAGTTTGAGCGATTTACAATCAACACGAATCAAAAACCTTTGATTTAGCAAATCACTTGGAATTTTTGAACACATAAAACAATAGCAAGAACTTCTTTTTGAAATGTCGAATATTTAATTTGAGCATCTTTCCATGTTTTTGATGTAAAACAAACAAGTTGTTCATTACCAAGATAGGAGGTTTTGTAAAAGAATACCACCATAACCTATGTCGAGGCATCTGTTTGAACAATTTTGAAATATTGTGGAATTGCCAAATGAAGGCATGGAAGTGATTGAACTTTTTGTTAATCAATTGAACAGCTTTAGTGTGAGCATTTGTCCAATGAAAAGGGTTTTTGGAAGATAATAAATCTTGTAGACATTGTCTATCTTTTGCAACATCTTTGTAAAAATCGAGATAGATAATTAAGGCAACCCAAAAATCTTTGTATCTCAAGACGATCGATAAACGATCAGAAATTTGTTGGCAAACGCAAACGCTATTACTCGATTAACAGGAGTAAGGGTTTGATTTGATATTTTGAAACCGAGAAAAGGTAATAGTAGTTTGAAAAAGATGCATCTTTGTTTTTGATAAAACAAGACCATTCTTTTTAATCAAGGAGGAAAATATATTAAGATGTTTCCAATGTTGATCAATTGATGGAGAGAAAACTAGTATATCATCGATATAAACTAGTATAAAAGAGAAATAAGGATTAAAAATATCATTCATAATTTTTTGAAATTCTGAAGGAGCATTTTTTAATCCAAAAGGCATAACATTCCATTGATATTGACCAAATGGAGTGTTAAAGGCTGTTTTATAACGATCCGAATGATGAACCTGAATTTGCCAAAATCCAGATTTTAAATCAAATTTGGAAAAGACTACAAATTTGAAGTAGTAGCTTTTAACAAATCGATTTATTTGGCAAAGGATATCTAATAGTTTTTAGACTTTGTTAAGAGGCTTATAGTTTATAACAAGACGAGGAACTCCTCTTTCAAGTTCGGAGCTTTTTCTACATAAAATGCAAGACAACTCCAAGGAGATTTAGAAGAGTAATTAATTTTTTATGAAGTAAGTCAGTAATTTCTTTTTGACAAACTTCTCGGAGTCGAGAGGTCATTTGAGATGGATTTGCCTTTGTAGGAATTTTTGATTCATTAAAATCAGGAATATAAGGTAGATGAACAATATGTTGTTTTCGATCCCAAAACGCAGAAGGAATATCAGAACAACATTGTTGTTGTAAAGAGTTTTGAAAGGCTTCAAGCTTAGTTTTAAAAATAGGTGATTGGAGGATTTGCTCAGTTTTTAAAAGTAGGATTTCATGTTTGAGAAATTGGATATGAGTATTTTTATACTCAATCTGATGGATAACAAGATTAACATAAGAATCTTGTGGAGGTTGGATAAAGGCAAAATGAAGAGATTTGCCCTCAAGAGTAGTGGAAATACCAGTTTCAGAAACAGAAAATGGTTGTATTTTCTTTAGAAATGGTGTTCCTAATAACATATCCTTTTTTAGTCCTGGAACAATAATAAAGGTTAAAGGGATACAGATCCCTTGATGACAAATATGAGCAAGAGAAACTTCATATTGGATTCTGTACTTTGGCCATTGGCCACAGATATGCTATGGAGATTAGTGCTAATATTACAATAATGAAGGGGGAGAAATCCTTCACGTAAGCAATTTAAATCAGCACCTGAATCAATTAAAGCATTACATTTTACAGAGAATCCCTTGACTGTAAAAGTAATTGGCGTAAGCCATCTATGAAAACTGGAAGTTTGAGAAATGCTTTCAACAAAAATATTGTTTTGGTCAAAGCTATAATGAGCTTCGATGTCAGTTGTTCAAGATTGGTAATCCGAGAGGTAAGTTGCTTAATTTCTTGTTTTAATTGATTTATCTCTGCTTGGAGAGATTGAATTGTGACATGTTTAGGTTTTTTGTTAACTATCTCCATGAGACTTGCAAAGTTAAGGTGAGAATTATCATTAGAGATATGTTCTCTAAATTGCTTTTGTTTTTTATTGATAGAAGGGAGAATAGATTCTTCTATGAAGGAGAAGGGGTATTGTTAATCACTTCAAGAAAATATTTAAGTTTTAACGAAGGATCGAAATTTGATCTCCAATTGAGAGAATGAGTTCTTCATGAGCGCTTAAAACATTGATTTCAACTTCGATGAAGAAGAAGATGTATTTGGTAGATTAGACACACAAAGACATTCATTTTCGAGATGAAGAAGGAGAAGAAAATGCAACGTGATGGATTTTCTTAACAACTCTGCATTTGTTTGCATAATGCCCAGATTGTCCACATTTGAAACAAACATTTGAAGCAGTGTGAGGATCAACTTTTGTTGAAGGTTTAAAGGCATAAGAGGAAGTACGTCTTCGGGAAGGAAAACGAGGAGGATGTTTATAGTAAGGTGGTTTATAAAAATGAGATGATTTATTTTGTCGTTTAACACGTCTTTGTGGAGTAAGATATTTGGAAACATCAATATCTTGACCAAAATCAAAACAAAAATTACCTAGATCATGTTTCAAGGTTGATTTTTCCTTTTGGATTTGGCGATTTAGATTTGCAGTCATTACATATGGAGAGAGCACAAGTTTGTACTTGATTGAGTGATGTCGCCATAAGAGAGATCACTAGAGTATTATTATAATGCTCTTTGATGAAATCTTTTATTTTTGCGTGAAATAAGGAGGTAAACCAAGAATAAATCTTTCTTTCCGAGAAAGATTCATCATGTTTTTCTGTTAAAGAATACAATTTTGAGAAGAATGTATCTTTATACCAACGATAATCATTTAGGGTTTTACACCTAAGATTTTGAAGTTGATCACGGATCTTTTCATTAATTGAGGAAACATGGCCAACAAATTGCCAAATAATGGCGACCATAAGATGATTCACGTAATCATAAACCCAATCTCCATTATTATTGGTAATTGGATTATTAAAAGCGTCTGTTTTTAAGATGATTTGTGATAGCTTCACGTTCATCTTCATCCATGACATAATGCCACCAACCATATAATTGGCCGGTGAAGCCACAAACTATGGCTTTAGCAAGTGTCGTTCAAGTATGATTTTGGAGAATATCGGCTTTGGCATAAATATGCATTTTGAGGACAACCTCTATAATTTGATATTCGAAAGACCATCAATACTCCAAATAGATGGCATTACCATCATATTTCGATTTCTTTTTATCTTTTCTTCAAGAATAAGATCAGATGGAGTTGGTCGAGAATAAAATTGTTTAGTTAAAGGATATCTATTAAATGATTTAAAACCTTTGGTTTTGTTGTGGTAAGATTTAGATCTGTGAGATTTAGATCGTATTATGCGATGGATTTCAGGTAAAACATCTTTATTGTCTTCAGAAGAATTTTCTTCATGAGAAGAAGGAATTGGGGTTGGATTTCCTGATGTTTCAGAAGGAGTTGCAGGAGCTATAGTCATTATAGCCGGGCCTTTATCTTTTGAAGATGAAGGGATTTTTGAGGATAAGACTTGAGGAGATGTTGAAGAAGGAGTAGCTGTAGTAGGTGAAATTTTTAATTGACTAAGTTTTGTAGTTAGGATGTCAAAAAACTCAGAAGAGAGAGGAGTTTTATATGACGGCATTGATGGAGAAGCTGATGGAGGAAAATAGGATTTAGTAACCTTAGGTATTTTCTTAGTGGATGGAGTAGCAGAACTACTTTCTGGAATAGAACCAGAAGTCGTTTTAATAGTTGATAAATACATATTAGTAAAATTATTTTGTTCAATTATATGAACTATATCTCTTTTAGAGATAGGACCTTCAGTGTCAAAGGTGGATTTAAAAGGTGAAGCTTTTATATCTTTTTGTATGGTAAATGGAGCTAATGGAGGATGAACTTGGTCATATTTTTGCCCAGTAATACTTTCCCAAATGGCATTAACTTGGACAAGTCTTAGGACTTTTAAGTGATAACCAATCGAAAAAGGATATATTTTGCTTATGTTCTTTTATATAGGCAAAATACTTTTCTCGAAAGATAGCTTGATGTTTAAATGGTACTAGTTTACAGAAAGATGGTTTTAAAGGATGGGTTAAGAATTGTTGTTTAAGCAACTCATAATCCATAACAAATTCTTGTTCTGTTTCTTCAATGGTTACAACATTAATATGATAGTCAGCAAAATCATTAAAGCTAACATTATCAGTATTATCTGTTGTAGGAACAGGATAAGCAGTACCATCTTCAGTTTCAAATGGTTGCTTAATGGAAATATTGGAGGAGGATATAGTTGATGTTGAAGCTCTAGGAGCAAAAATAATATCAACTTTTCCATTTTCATGTTCAATAATTTGGGAAATCTGTTGAGAGACTTGTCTCTTTTGTTGTTCCTCTTTGTTTGTATCAGTGATAGTCCACTGATGAGGAAGACTAATTGCTTTTGTAGCTAATTGTTTTCTATCAATGATAGTATTTTTAACATTGGTAAGGAAAATGGTGGATAATGATTGTCGTTGAAGTTTATCGTAAGCAATGTCAGGGATAATAGTATGCATTACTTTATAGAAAAGACGATAAACTACTGCAACATTCGAAATTGAGCTAGATAAGGTAAAACCTTTGGTACATAAACCAAGGACAAGAGCTCGTGAAACAAGCTCAGGATCATTATGAAGGTCAACTGAAAAGTTTGGACAACATTCAAAATACATAGAACCATCAGATAAACTTCCTTCAATGATTCCTAATATAGAATCACAGAAATTCAAATGACGTTTATCTCTAACAGAGACCATGACATCGGCGTTAATGCCTAGTGCAACTAAAGGCTTTATTGCAACTTGAATAAGACCAAGATGCAAATATTTATGGGTTAAAGCATGGCTTTCTATTTTTTGAGGAGATAAGATAACTATTTCTTGACCATCTTCTACTGAAATAATATCTTCAACAAATTTAATAATATAATTTTGTTTTGGAGAGAAATCTCCTTTGGTATAAACCATTGAGGGTAGAATAGTAGGAATAGACCAATTCTGCAAAGATTGATCAATATTGGCATAAGTTTTTTCGAAATATTTTTATGATTTTTTGATAGATGAGAAATCGAGTCAGGTAAAGAAGAGGGAGATGAAGACGAAGATGACGTTCCTTCATTTTCAGAAGACTTAAATGACAATACTTTAGACAAAGATCTTCGTATAGAACTCATGATAAAAATTCGTGAAAACGCTTTGCTTCGGTCAACGATTTAATGCTCGTCTTACACTCTTCTGCGAGTCTTACAACGCGACGAGGAAACAAAGAGCGATCGATAAATCAAAATCACGAGAATCAAAACAACGATCCGTTAAAGCAAAATCAAAGAAATCAAATAAAAATTTGAAGGCAAAACTATAAGAAGTATAATAAGAATAATGATAAAGAAGATATACTTACAGCGCACTTGTATGAAGTGGCTCTGATACCAATTTAGAGAACATATCTCTAATGATAATTCTCACCTTAACTTTGCAAGTCTCATGGAGATAGTTAACAAAAAACCTAAACATGTCACAATTCAATCTCTCCAAGCAGAGATAAATCAATTAAAACAAGAAATTAAGCAACTTACCTTTCGGATTACCAATCTTGAACAACCTGACATCGAAGCTCATTATAGCTTTGACCAAAACAATATTTTTGTTGAAAGCATTTCTCAAACTTCCAAATTTTCATAGATGGTTACGCCAATTACTTTTACAAATAAGGGATTCTCTAAAAATGTAATGCTTTAATTGATTCAGTGTTATTTAAATTGCTTACGTTTTCTCCCCTTCATTATTGTAATATTAGCACTAATCTCCATAGCATATTCATGACATGGCCAAAGTACAAGAATCGAATCCAATATGAAGTTTCTCTTTCTCATATTTGTCATCACCAGGATCTCAGTATCCCTTTAACCTTTATTATTGTTCCAGGACTAAAAAAGGATATGTTATTAGGAACACCATTTCTAAAGAAAATACAACCATTTTCTCGCTTCAAACCGGTATTTCCACTACTTCTCTTGAGGGCAAATCTCTTCATTTTGCCTTTATCCAACCTCCAAAGATTCTTATGTTAATCTTGTTATCCATCAGATTGAGTATAAATCTCACAGATCTAAATCTTACCACAACAAAACCAAAGGTTTTAAATCATTTAATAGATATCCTTTAACTAAACAATTTTATTCTCGACCAACTCCATCTGATCTTATTCTTGAAGAAAAGATAAAAAGAATCGAAATATGATGGTAATGCCATCTATGATCGGAGTATTGATGGTCTTTCTCAATATCAAATTATAGAGGTTGTCCTCAAAATGCATATTTATGCCAAAGCCAAAGATTCTCCAAAATCATACTCAACCCGACAACTCGCTAAAGCCATAGTTTGTGGCTTCACCGCCAATTATATGGTTGGTGGCATTATGTCATGGATGAAGATGAACGTGAAGCTATCACAAATCATCTTAAAACAGACGCTTTTAATAATCCAATTACCAATAATAATGGAGATTGGGTTTATGATTCTGTGAATCATCTTATGGCTGCCATTATTTGGCAATTTGTTGGCCATGTTTCCTCAATTAATGAAAAGATCCGTGATCAACTTCAAAATCTTAGGTGTAAAACCCTAAATGATTATCGTTGGTATAAAGATACATTCTTCTCAAAATTGTATTCTTTAACCGAAAAACATGATGAATCTTTCTGGAAAGAAAGATTTATTGCTGGTTTACCTCCTTATTTCGCCGCAAAAATAAAAGATTTCATCAAAGAGCATTATAATAATACTCTTGCTGATCTCTCTTATGGCGACATCACTCAATCAGTACAAACTTGTGCTCTCTCCATCTGTAATGACTGCGATTCAATCGCCAAATCCAAAAGGAGAAATCAACCTTGAAACATGATCTAGGTAATTTTTGTTTTGATTTTGGTCAAGATATTGATGTTTCCAAATATCTTACTCCACAACGACGCATTAAACGACAAAATAAATCATCTCATTTTTATAAACCACCTTACTATAAACATCCTCCTCGTTTTCCTTCCCGAAGACGTACTTCCTCTTATGCCTTTAAACCTTCAACAAAAGTTGATCCTCATACTGCTTCAAATGTTTGTTTCAAATGTGGACAATCTGGGCATTATGCAAACAAATGCAGAGTTGTTAAGAAAATCCATCACGTTGCATTTTCTTCTCCTTCTTCATCTGAAAATGAATGTCACTGTGTGTCTAATCTACCAAATACATCTTCTTCTTCATCAGAAGTTGAAATCAATGTTTTAACTGCTCATGAAGAACTCATTCTCTCAATTGGAGATCAAATTTCTGATCCTTCGTTAAAACTTAAATATTTTACTGAAGTGATTAACAATACCCCTTCTCCTTCCATAGAAGAATCTATTCTCCCTTCTATCAATAAAAAACAAAAGCAATTTAGAGAACATATCTCTAATGATAATTCTCACCTTAACTTTGCAAGTCTCATGGAGATAGTTAACAAAAAACCTAAACATGTCACAATTCAATCTCTCCAAGCAGAGATAAATCAATTAAAACAAGAAATTAAGCAACTTACCTTTCGGATTACCAATCTTGAACAACCTGACATCGAAGCTCATTATAGCTTTGACCAAAACAATATTTTTGTTGAAAGCATTTCTCAAACTTCCAAATTTTCATAGATGGCTTACGCCAATTACTTTTACAAATAAGGATTCTCTCAGTAAAATGTAATGCTTTAATTGATTCAGTCTTGATTTAAATTGCTTACGTGAAGGATTTCTCCCCTTCATTATTGTAATATTAGCACTAATCTCCATAGCATATCAGGGCCAATGGCCAAAGTACAAGAATCCAATATGAAGTTTCTCTTGCTCATATTTGTCATCAAGGATCTGTATCCCTTTAACCTTTATTATTGTTCCAGGACTAAAAAAGGATATGTTATTAGGAACACCATTTCTAAAGAAAATACAACCATTTTCTCGTTTCAAACCGGTATTTCCACTACTCTTGAGGGCAAATCTCTTCATTTTGCCTTTATCCAACCTCCACAAGATTCTTATGTTAATCTTGTTATCCATCAGATTGAGTATAAAAATACTCATATCCAATTTCTCAAACATGAAATCCTACTTTTAAAAACTGAGCAAATCCTTCAATCACCTATTTTTAAAACTAAGCTTGAAGCCTTTCAAAACTCTTTACAACAACAATGTTGTTCTGATATTCCTTCTGCGTTTTGGGATCGAAAACAACATATTGTTCATCTACCTTATATTCCTGATTTTAATGAATCAAAAATTCCTACAAAGGCAAATCCATCTCAAATGACCTCTCGACTCCGAGAAGTTTGTCAAAAAGAAATTACTGACTTACTTCATAAAAAATTAATTACCTCTTCTAAATCTCCTTGGAGTTGTACTGCATTTTATGTAGAAAAAGCTCCTGAACTTGAAAGAGGAGTTCCTCGTCTTGTTATAAACTATAAGCCTCTTAACAAAGTCCTAAAAACTATTAGATATCCTTTGCCAAATAAATCTGATTTGTTAAAAGCCACTACTTCAGCTGTAGTCTTTTCCAAATTTGATTTAAAATCTGGATTTTGGCAAATTCAGGTTCATCATTCGGATCGTTATAAAACAGCCTTTAACACTCCATTTGGTCAATATCAATGGAATGTTATGCCTTTTGATTAAAAAATGCTCCTTCGAATTTCAAAAAATTATGAATGATATTTTTAATCTTTATTTTCTTTTATACTAGTTTATATCGATGATATACTAGTTTTCTCTCCATCAATTGATCAACATTGGAAACATCTTAATATATTTTCCTCCTTGATTAAAAAGAATGGTCTTGTTTTATCAAAAACAAAGATGCATCTTTTTCAAACTACTATTACCTTTCTCGGTTTCAAAATATCAAATCAAACCCTTACTCCCGTTAATCGAGTAATAGCGTTTGCCAGCAAATTTCCTGATCGTTTATCTGATCGTCTTCAGATACAAAGATTTTTGGGTTGCCTTAATTATCTATCTGATTTTTACAAAGATGTTGCAAAAGATAGACAATGTCTACAAAATTTATTATCTTCCAAAAACCTTTTCATTGGACAAATGCTCACACTAAAGTCGTTTCAATTGATTAAGCAAAAAGTTCAATCACTTCCATGCCTTCATTTGGCAATTCCACAATATTTCAAAATTGTTCAAACAGATGCTTCTGACATAGGTTATGGTGGTATTCTTTTACAACAGCCTCCTACTGGTAATGAACAACTTGTTTGTTTTACATCAAAAACATGGAAAGATGCTCAAATTAAATATTCGACATTTCAAAAAGAAGTTCTTGCTATTGTTTTATGTGTTCAAAAATTCCAAGCTGATTTGCTAAATCAAAGGTTTTTGATTCGTGTTGATTGTAAATCTGCTCAAACTATCTTTTCGAAAGATGTTAAAAATTTAGCTGCTAAACAGATTTTTGCAAGATGGCAAGCTATTTTAAGTATATTCGATTTTGATATTGAACATATACCAGGTAGTACCAATTCACTTCCTGACTTTCTGTCTCGCGAATTTCTTACAACCCCTTCTGTTCATTTTTTACAGATCATGTCTAAGAAAGTCGCCACCTCTACCATCTCTTCTAATCGTTTTAAGCCATTAGAAAAACCAGAACCAAATTGTTCTTATTTAACCACTAGCCAGCATTTAATATGCATTATTGAACCATCCCTTTCTACCAAGTCATTAGCTACTCAAATAGCATGTATTATACCTCCAGGCCTCCATTTCCTCCCAACTCGCCCTCATGCAACCATTAAGTTTTATGAAAATATCCTTATATCAACCCATTCAGTCCATTTTGAACATCTATCACGAGAGAATTCTCGAAATTGACTACTCCAAACTTAAGATTCAAATGAGTTTTATCTCCTGATGAATGGTGTGAAAATTATAAATTTATCACAAAAACTCCATTTGTCTACAAAGATATTTCAATCCTCAAAGATACTCCAAGAGCTTGCCTTAAGTTATCATGACTACATTGCCGCCGGCAAAATATCTTGTTCTACAAGGATCCTGATCATCATTCTTGGTACATCACTTTTCGTGCCAACTGCCAAACTTCATTTCCCCAATGGTGGCTCACTAGTTGGTGGAATAAGTTCGGTCCTCATGAATTTATTTTTCCTGCTCCAGTTCAAGAAAAATTTAAAAAAGATAACCTCTCCATTCTACATTTTCTGTGTAAATATACTATTCCTTGGATTCTCAAATGGGAATACGGAACATCTTCCATCCTTGCCTATGACGCCAAGACCACCAACAACACCAACCATGTTTATTTATCCCAAGATATCTCCCAAATGGTGGAACAAATTCAATTATACTGATGCCTTTACTAAGTCATCCCCCGCAAAACCAAAAACACCTTCTAAATTACCCACATTTCCATCCTCTTCCTCATCATTCAGAGATGTAGTCTCAAAACCTTCTCCTTCATCTGACATGGCACTAATCCTTGCTAAACTTCAACAGATGGAAGAAGATAATAAATTGTTGCGTCAACAAATTGAAAGTGATAATAAACAATTACGTCGTGAATTTGAACAGGTTACTTCAAGGTGTTCATCTTCACCTTCGCTTCACTTAAAAGTGTGCATTTATCTGATGACGACTCATAACATTCCACCAGTACTTAACATTCCGCCGGCACTTCAACAACCTTTGGTTGATTTCTTTCATGCTGCACTTTACCCTAATGGTGTGGACATTCTATGGTCTCCACCACATGAACATTGTTCAATCCAAATTGTTATGTCGTGTATTAGTTTTACATGGACATCCGATGACACTGATTATCTCCTTACCCTATGGTATTTGCTGAACTGTCCTGAAATCAAAGTAATTGTTCATACACATGACCTACTACGATTTCCGGATTATGTTTTTGCTCCTCTTTGGCATTTCCTACATTTTTCTCCCCAGCAAAGTATGATTGCACCTACATTTATGAAGGATCATTCGTACCTCTTGAACCATTGTTCTGGCCTCTTCAACGGTAAATCTAGTTTTACTGTTTCCTGGACGTGTCCAGCCCTCAGGCTCATGCCATCCATCTTTTCAAGCACATGCTTCCTATCCTAATTTCCACTGGTTATTAGTGATAGCCCGTGTCTTCAAGATAAGGATTGTGTCCTTTTTTCCCTTTTTCAAGATAATGTCTTTTTTAACGAATCTTAACTTTGCTTTTTCCAAAAGCCAAGTTACTATTTGTATGCTTTTACTTTTGCTTTTCTGAAAGGGCATGTACTGTTCGTTTGTATGCTTTTGCTTCTTTTGCTTTTCCGTAAGGGCAAGTACTGTTCATATGTAACCCTTACTTTCATGAAGAGTCGTTTGTAGGATTGCTTTTACACAAGCAATGCGTCTATATATAGCAGTTTGTTATGTTATTAGGGGCATCGAGTTTTAATAAACCACCTTACTATAAACATCCTCCTCGTTTTCCTTCCCGAAGACGTACTTCCTCTTATGCCTTTAAACCTTCAACAAAAGTTGATCCTCATACTGCTTCAAATGTTTGTTTCAAATGTGGACAATCTGGGCATTATGCAAACAAATGCAGAGTTGTTAAGAAAATCCATCACGTTGCATTTTATTCTCCTTCTTCATCTGAAAATGAATGTCACTGTGTGTCTAATCTACCAAATACATCTTCTTCTTCATCAGACCTACTACGATTTCCGGATTATGTTTTTGCTCCTCTTTGGCATTTCCTACATTTTTCTCCTGCAAAGTATGACTGCACCTACATTTATGAAGGATCATTCGTACCTCTTGAACCATTGTTCTGGCCTCTTCAACGGTAAATCTAATTTTACTGTTTCCTGGACGTGTCCAGCCCTCAGGCTCATGCCATCCATCTTTTCAAGCACATGCTTCCTATCCTAATTTCCACTTGGTTATTAGTGATAGCCCGTGTCTTCAAGATAAGGATTGTGTCCTTTTTTCCTTTTTCAAGATAATGTCTTTTTAAACGAATCTTAACTTTGCTTTTTCCAAAAGCCAAGTTACTATTTGTATGCTTTTACTTTTGCTTTTCTGAAAGCGCATGTACTGTTCGTTTGTATGCTTTTGCTTCTTTTGCTTTTCCGTAAGGGCAAGTACTGTTCATATGTAACCCTTACTTTCATGAAGAGTCGTTTGTAGGATTGCTTTTACACAAGCAATGCGTCTATATATAGCAGTTTGTTATGTTATTAGGGGCATCGAGTTTTAAGTTTGTTTTAGTCATTTTCTAAGAAGTCTCTCTGTATTCTCTCTATCTACTATGTTTATGAATGAAAATTGAGTCTTTCTATTATCTAGCCAAAGTTCCCTGGTTCTATATTTGTAATCCTACCGATTATCCAAATAGCATATATCCTTACCTACATTTCTTCACTCGTCATTATCGTGAGTTCAATTATCCTGTTTTGTTCAACTATATTGAAGGTCGTCCAATTGGTATCAGAGCCACTTCATACAAGTGCGCTGTAAGTATATCTTCTTTATCATTATTCTTATTATACTTCTTATAGTTTTGCCTTCAAATATTTTCATTTGATTTCTTTGATCTTGCTTTAAACGGATCGTTGTTTTGATTCTCGTGATTTTGATTTACCGATCGCTCTTTGTTTCCTCGTCGCGTTGTAAGACTCGCAGAAGAGTGTAAGACGAGCATTAAATCGTTGACCGAAGCAAAGCGTTTTCACGAATTTTATCATGAGTTCTATACGAAGATCTTTGTCTAAAGTATTGTCATTTAAGTCTTCTGAAAATGAAGGAACGTCATCTTCGTCTTCGTCTCCCTCTTCTTTACCTGACTCGATTTCTCATCTATCAAAAAATCATAAAAATATTTCTGAAAAAACTTATGCCAATATTGATCAATCTTTGCAAATTGGTCTATTCCTATTATTCTACCCTCAATGGTTTATACCAAAGGAGATTTCTCTCCAAAACAAAATTATATTATTAAATTTGTTGAAGATACTATTTCAGTAACCGAAGATGGTCAAGAAATAGTTATCTTATCTCCTCAAAAAATAGAAAGCCATGCTTTAACCCATAAATATTTGCATCTTGGTCTTATTCAAGTTGCAATAAAGCCTTTAGTTGCACTAGGCATTAACGCCGATGTCATGGTCTCTGTTAGAGATAAACGTCATTTGAATTTCTGTGATTCTATATTAGGAATCATTGAAGGAAGTTTATCTGATGGTTCTATGTATTTTGAATGTTGTCCAAACTTTTCAGTTGACCTTCATAATGATCCTGAGCTTGTTTCACGAGCTCTTGTCCTTGGTTTATGTACCAAAGGTTTTACCTTATCTAGCTCAATTTCGAATGTTGCAGTAGTTTATCGTCTTTTCTATAAAGTAATGCATACTATTATCCCTGACATTGCTTACGATAAACTTCAACGACAATCATTATCCACCATTTTCCTTACCAATGTTAAAAATACTATCATTGATAGAAAATAATTAGCTACAAAAGCAATTAGTCTTCCTCATCAGTGGACTATCACTGATACAAACAAAGAGGAACAACAAAAGAGACAAGTCTCTCAACAGATTTCCCAAATTATTGAACATGAAAATGGAAAAGTTGATATTATTTTTGCTCCTAGAGCTTCAACATCAACTATATCCTCCTCCAATATTTCCATTAAGCAACCATTTGAAATGAAGATGATGGTACTGCTTATCCTGTTCCTACAACAGATAATACTGATAATGTTAGCTTTAATGATTTTGCTGACTATCATATTAATGTTGTAACCATTGAAGAAACAGAACAAGAATTTGTTATGGATTATGAGTTGCTTAAACAACAATTCTTAACCCATCCTTTAAAACCATCTTTCTGTAAACTAGTACCATTTAAACATCAAGCTATCTTTCGAGAAAAGTATTTTGCCTATATAAAAGAACATAAGCAAAATATATCCTTTTTCGATTGGTTATCACTTAAAAGTCCTAAGACTTCATGTCAAGTTAATGCCATTTGGGAAAGTATTACTGGGCAAAAATATGACCAAGTTCATCCTCCATTAGCTCCATTTACCATACAAAAAGATATAAAAGCTTCACCTTTTAAATCCACCTTTGACACTGAAGGTCCTATCTCTAAAAGAGATATAGTTCATATAATTGAACAAAATAATTTTACTAATATGTATTTATCAACTATTAAAACGATTCGCCTGGTTCTATTCCAGAAAGTAGTTCTGCTACTCCATCCACTAAGAAAATACCTAAGGTTACTAAATCCTATTTTCCTCCATCAGCTTCTCCATCAATGCCGTCATATAAAACTCCTCTCTCTTCTGAGTTTTTTGACATCCTAACTACAAAACTTAGTCAATTAAAAATTTCACCTACTACAGCTACTCCTTCTTCAACATCTCCTCAAGTCTTATCCTCAAAAATCCCTTCATCTTCAAAAGATAAAGGCCCGGCTATAATGACTATAGCTCCTGCAACTCCTTCTGAAACATCAGGAAATCCAACCCCAATTCCTTCTTCTCATGAAGAAAATTCTTCTGAAGACAATAAAGATGTTTTACCTGAAATCCATCGCATAATACGATCTAAATCTCACAGATCTAAATCTTACCACAACAAAACCAAAGGTTTTAAATCATTTAATAGATATCCTTTAACTAAACAATTTTATTCTCGACCAACTCCATCTGATCTTATTCTTGAAGAAAAGATAAAAAGGAATCAGAAATATGATGGTAATGCCATCTATGACTGGAGTATTGATGGTCTTTCTGAATATCAAATTATAGAGGTTGTCCTCAAAATGCATATTTATGCCAAAGCCAGTATTCTCCAAAATCATACTGAACCTGACACTGCTAAAGCCATAGTTTGTGGCTTCACTGGCCAATTATATGGTTGGTGGCATTATGTCATGGATGAAGATGAACGTGAAGCTATCACAAATCATCTTAAAACAGACGCTTTTAATAATCCAATTACCAATAATAATGGAGATTGGGTTTATGATTCTGTGAATCATCTTATGGCTGCCATTATTTGGCAATTTGTTGGCCATGTTTCCTCAATTAATGAAAAGATCCGTGATCAACTTCAAAATCTTAGGTGTAAAACCCTAAATGATTATCGTTGGTATAAAGATACATTCTTCTCAAAATTGTATTCTTTAACCGAAAAACATGATGAATCTTTCTGGAAAGAAAGATTTATTTTTACAGGTTTACCTCACTTATTTCGCCGCAAAAATAAAAGATTTCATCAAAGAGCATTATAATAATACTCTAAACGACAAAATAATCATCTCTCTTATATGGCGACATCACTCAATCAAGACAAACTTGTGCTCTCTTCATCGAAAATGAATGTCACCGTGTGTCTACTACTAATCTACCAAATACATCTTCTTCTTCATCGTGAAGTTGAAATCAATGTTTTAATCGCTTTCATGAAGAACTCATTCTCTCAATTGGAGATCAAATTTACGATCCTTCGTTAAAACTTAAATATTTTACTTGAAGTGATTAACAATACCCCTTCTCCTTCCATAGAAGAATCTATTCTCCCTTCTATCAATAAAAACAAAAGCAATTTAGAGAACATATCTCTAATGATAATTCTCACCTTAACTTTGCAAGTCTCATGGAGATAGTTAACAAAAAACCTAAACATGTCACAATTCAATCTCTCCAAGCAGAGATAAATCAATTAAAACAAGAAATTAAGCAACTTACCTTTCGGATTACCAATCTTGAACAACCTGACATCGAAGCTCATTATAGCTTTGACCAAAACAATATTTTTGTTGAAAGCATTTCTCAAACTTCCAAATTTTCATAGATGGCTTACGCCAATTACTTTTACAAATAAAGGATTCTCTCAGTAAAATGTAATGCTTTAATTGATTCAGGTGCTGATTTAAATTGCTTACGTGAAGGATTTCTCCCCCTTCATTATTGTAATATTAGCACTAATCTCCATAGCATATCTGTGGCCAATGGCCAAAGTACAAGAATTCAATATGAAGTTTCTCTTGCTCATATTTGTCATCAAGGGATCTGTATCCCTTTAACCTTTATTATTGTTCCAGGACTAAAAAAGGATATGTTATTAGGAACACCATTTCTAAAGAAAATACAACCATTTTCTCGTTTCAAACTCGGTATTTCCACTACTCTTGAGGGCAAATCTCTTCATTTTGCCTTTATCCAACCTCCACAAGATTCTTATGTTAATCTTGTTATCCATCGAGATTGAGTATAAAAATACTCATATCCAATTTCTCAAACATGAAATCCTACTTTTAAAAATGAGCAAATCCTCCAATCACCTATTTTTAAAACTAAGCTTGAAGCCTTTCAAAACTCTTTACAACAACAATGTTGTTCTGATATTCCTTCTGCGTTTTGGGATCGAAAACAACATATTGTTCATCTACCTTATATTCTTGATTTTAATGAATCAAAAATTCCTACAAAGGCAAATCCATCTCAAATGACCTCTCGTCTCCGAGAAGTTTGTCAAAAAGAAATTACTGACTTACTTCATAAAAAATTAATTACCTCTTCTAAATCTCCTTGGAGTTGTACTGCATTTTATGTAGAAAAAGCTCCTGAACTTGAAAGAGGAGTTCCTCGTCTTGTTATAAACTATAAGCCTCTTAACAAAGTCCTAAAAACTATTAGATATCCTTTGCCAAATAAATCTGATTTGTTAAAAGCCACTACTTCAGCTGTAGTCTTTTCCAAATTTGATTTAAAATCTGATTTTGGCAAATTCAGGTTCATCATTCGGATCGTTATAAAACAGCCCTTTAACACTCCATTTGGTCAATATCAATGGAATGTTATGCCTTTTGGATTAAAAAATGCTCCTTCAGAATTTCAAAAAATTATGAATGATATTTTTAATCCTTATTTTTCTTTTATACTAGTTTATATCGATGATATACTAGTTTTCTTTCCATCAATTGATCAACATTGGAAACATCTTAATATATTTTCCTCCTTGATTAAAAAGAATGGTCTTGTTTTATCAAAAACAAAGATGCATCTTTTTCAAACTACTATTACCTTTCTCGGTTTCAAAATATCAAATCAAACCCTTACTCCTGTTAATCGAGTAATAGCGTTTGCCAGCAAATTTCCTGATCGTTTATCTGATCGTCTTCAGATACAAAGATTTTTGGGTTGCCTTAATTATCTATCTGATTTTTACAAAGATGTTGCAAAAGATAGACAATGTCTACAAAATTTATTATCTTCCAAAAACCCTTTTCATTGGACAAATGCTCACACTAAAACTGTTCAATTGATTAAGCAAAAAGTTCAATCACTTCCATGCCTTCATTTGGCAATTCCACAATATTTCAAAATTGTTCAAACAGATGCTTCTGACATAGGTTATGGTGGTATTCTTTTACAACAAAACCTCTACTTGGTAATGAACAACTTGTTTGTTTTACATCAAAAACATGGAAAGATGCTCAAATTAAATATTCGACATTTCAAAAGAAGTTCTTGCTATTGTTTTATGTGTTCAAAAATTCCAAGTGATTTGCTAAATCAAAGGTTTTTGATTCGTGTTGATTGTAAATCTGCTCAAACTATCTTTTCGAAAGATGTTAAAAATTTAGTCATTAAACATTTTTTTGCAAGATGGCAAGCTATTTTAAGTATATTCGATTTTGATATTGAACATATACCAGTAGTACCAATTCACTTCCTGACTTTCTGTCTCGCGAATTTCTTACAACCCCTTCTGTTCATTTTTTACAGATCATGTCTAAGAAAGTCGCCACCTCTACCATCTCTTCTAATCGTTTTAAGCCATTAGAAAAACCAGAACCAAATTGTTCTTATTTAACCACTAGCCAGCATTTAATATGCATTATTGAACCATCCCTTTCTACCAAGTCATTAGCTACTCAAATAGCATGTATTATACCTCCAGGCCTCCATTTCCTCCCAACTCGCCCTCATGCAACCATTAAGTTTTATGAAAATATCCTTATATCAACCCATTCAGTCCATTTTGAACATCTATCACGAGAGAATTCTGTCGAAATTGACTACTCCAAACTTAAGATTCAGCGAGTTTTATCTCCTGATGAATGGTGTGAAAATTATAAATTTATCACAAAAACTCCATTTGTCTACAAAGATATTTCAATCCTCAAAGATACTCCAGCAGTTGCCTTAAGTTATCATGACTACATTGCCGCCTGGCAAAATATCTTGTTCTACAAGGATCCTGATCATCATTCTTGGTACATCACTTTTCGTGCCAACTGCCAAACTTCATTTCCCCAATGGTGGCTCACTAGTTGGTGGAATAAGTTCGGTCCTCATGAATTTATTTTTCCTGCTCCAGTTCAAGAAAAATTTAAAAAAGATAACCTCTCCATTCTACATTTTATGTGTAAATATACTATTCCTTGGATTCTCAAATGGGAATACGGAACATCTTCCATCCTTGCCTATGACGCCAAGACCACCAACAACACCAACCATGTTTATTTATCCCAAGATATCTCCTGTAAATGGTGGAACAAATTCAATTATACTGATGCCTTTACTAAGTCATCCCCTGCAAAACCAAAAACACCTTCTAAATTACCCACATTTCCATCCTCTTCCTCATCATTCAGAGATGTAGTCTCAAAACCTTCTCCTTCATCTGACATGGCACTAATCCTTGCTAAACTTCAACAGATGGAAGAAGATAATAAATTGTTGCGTCAACAAATTGAAAGTGATAATAAACAATTACGTCGTGAATTTGAACAGGTTACTTCAAGGTGTTCATCTTCACCTTCGCCTTCACTTAAAAGTGTGCATTTATCTGATGACGACTCATAACATTCCACCAAGATACTTATTCAACTATATTGAAGGTCGTCCAATTGGTATCAGAGCCACTTCATACAAGTGCGCTATAAGTATATCTTCTTTATCATTATTCTTATTATACTTCTTATAGTTTTGCCTTCAAATATTTTCATTTGATTTCTTTGATCTTGCTTTAAACGGATCGTTGTTTTGAATCTCGTGATTTTGATTTACCGATCGCTCTTTGTTTCCTCGTCGCGTTGTAAGACTCGCAGAAGAGTGTAAGACGAGCATTAAATCGTTGACCGAAGCAAAGCGTTTTCACGAATTTTTATCATGAGTTCTATACGAAGATCTTTGTCTAAAGTATTGTCATTTAAGTCTTCTGAAAATGAAGGAACGTCATCTTCGTCTTCATCTCCTCTCTTTACGACTCGATTTCTCATCTATCAAAAAATCATAAAAATATTTCGGAAAAAAAACTTATGCCAATATTGATCAATCTTTGCGAAATTGGTCTATTCCTATTATTCTACCCTCAATGGTTTATACCAAAGGAGATTTCTCTCCAAAACAAAATTATATTATTAAATTTGTTGAAGATACTATTTCGATGAATCAGAAGATGGTCAAGAAATAGTTATCTTATCTCCTCAAAAAATAGAAAGCCATGCTTTAACCCATAAATATTTGCATCTTGGTCTTATTCAAGTTGCAATAAAGCCTTTAGTTGCACTAGGCATTAACGCCGATGTCATGGTCTCGTTAGAGATAAACGTCATTTGAATTTACGTGATTCTATATTAGGAATCATTGAAGGAAGTTTATCTCGATGGTTCTATGTATTTTGAATGTTGTCCAAACTTTTAGTTGACTTCATAATGATCTGAGCTTGTTTCACGAGCTCTTGTCCTTGGTTTATGTACCAAAGGTTTTACCTTATCTAGCTCAATTTCGATGTTGCGGTAGTTTATCGTCTTTTCTATAAAGTAATGCATACTATTATCCACGACATTGCTTACGATAAACTTCAACGACAATCATTATCCACCATTTTCCTTACCAATGTTAAAAATACTATCATTGATAGAAAACAATTAGCTACAAAAGCAATTAGTCTTCCTCATCAGTGGACTATCACGATACAAACAAAGAGGAACAACAAAAGAGACAAGTCTCTCAACATGATTTCCCAAATTATTGAACATGAAAATGGAAAAGTTGATATTATTTTTGCTCTGAGCTTCAACATCAACTATATCCTCCTCCAATATTTCCATTAAGCAACCATTTGAAATCGAAGATGGTCTTGCTTATCTGTTCCTACAACGAGATAATCGATAATGTTAGCTTTAATGATTTTGCTTGACTATCATATTAATGTTGTAACCATTGAAGAAACAGAACAAGAATTTGTTATGGATTATGATTTGCTTAAACAACAATTCTTAACCCATCCTTTAAAACCATCTTTACGTAAACTAGTACCATTTAAACATCAAGCTATCTTTCGAGAAAAGTATTTTGCCTATATAAAAGAACATAAGCAAAATATATCCTTTTTCGATTGGTTATCACTTAAAAGTCCTAAGACTTAAATCCAAGTTAATGCCATTTGGGAAAGTATTCCTGGGCAAAAATATGACCAAGTTCATCCTCCATTAGCTCCATTTACCATACAAAAAGATATAAAAGCTTCACCTTTTAAATCTACCTTTGACACTGAAGGTCCTATCTCTAAAAGAGATATCGTTCATATAATTGAACAAAATAATTTTACTAATATGTATTTATCAACTATTAAATCATCTTCTGGTTCCATTCCAGAAAGTAGTCCTGCTACTCCTTCCACTAAAAAATACCTAAGGTTACTAAATCTTATTTTCCTCCATCGACCTCTCCATCATCTTAGTCATATAAAACTCCTCTCTTACGAGTTTTTTGACATCCTAACTACAAAACTTAGTCAATTAAAAATTTCACCTTCTACAAATTGCTCCTTCTTCAACATCACCTCAAGTCATATCCTCAAAAAACCCTTCATCTTCAAAAGATAAAGGCCCAGGCTATAATGACTATAGCTCCTGCAACTCCTTCGAAACATCAGGGAAATCCAACCCCAATTCCTTATTCTCATGAAGAAGAAAATTCTTACGAAGAAAATAAAGATGTTTTACACGAAATCCATCGCATAATACGATCTAAATCTCACAGATCTAAATCTTACCACAACAAAAACAAAGGTTTTAAATCATTTAATAGATATCCTTTAACTAAACAATTTTATTCTCGACCAACTCCATCGATCTTATTCTTGAAGAAAAATAAAAGAAATCGAAATATGATGGTAATGCCATCTATGATTGGAGTATTGATGGTCTTTCACGAATATCAAATTATAGAGGTTGTCCTCAAAATGCATATTTATGCAAGCCAGTATTCTCCAAAATCATCTTGAACGACACTTTGCTAAAGCCATAGTTTGTGGCTTCATTTGCCAATTATATGGTTGGTGGCATTATGTCATGGATGAAGATGAGCGTGAAGCTATCACAAATCATCTTAAAGCAGACGCTTTTAATAATCCAATTACCAATAATAATGGAGATTGGGTTTATGATTAAATGAATCATCTTATGGTACCATTATTTGGCAATTTGTTGGCCATGTTTCCTCATTAATGAAAAGATCCGTGATCAACTTCAAAATCTTAGGTGTAAAACCCTAAATGATTATCGTTGGTATAAAGATACATTCTTCTCAAAATTGTATTCTTTAACCTAAGAAAAACATGATGAATCTTTCGGAAAGAAAGATTTATTGCTTTTGTTTACCTCCTTATTTATTTAAAAAATAAAAGATTTCATCAAAGAGCATTATAATAATACTCTAGTGATCTCTCTTATGGCGACATCACTCAATCAGTACAAACTTGTGCTCTCTCCATCTGTAATGACTGCGTCTAAATCGCTTAAAATCAAAAAGGAAAAATCAACCTTGAAACATGATCTAGGTAATTTTTGTTTTGATTTTGGTCAAGATATTGATGTTTCCAAATATCTTACTCCACAAAGACGTGTTAAACGACAAAATAAATCATCTCATTTTTATAAACCACCTTACTATAAACATCCTCCTCGTTTTCCTTCCCAAGGCGTACTTCCTCTTATGCCTTTAAACCTTCAACAAAAGTTGATCCTCACACTTTACTTCAAATGTTTGTTTCAAATGTGGACAATCTGGGCATTATGCAAACAAATGCGAGTTGTTAAGAAAATCCATCACGTTGCATTTTCTTCTCCTTCTTCATCGAAAATGAATGTCATTTGTGTCTAATCTACCAAATACATCTTCTTCTTCATCGAAGTTGAAATCAATGTTTTAGCCTTTTTCATGAAGAACTCATTCTCTCAATTGGAGATCAAATTTCTGATCCTTCGTTAAAACTTAAATATTTTACTGAAGTGATTAACAATACCCCTTCTCCTTCCATAGAAGAATCTATTCTCCCTTCTATCAATAAAAAACAAAAGCAATTTAGAGAACATATCTCTAATGATAATTCTCACCTTAACTTTGCAAGTCTCATGGAGATAGTTAACAAAAAACCTAAACATGTCACAATTCAATCTCTCCAAGCAGAGATAAATCAATTAAAACAAGAAATTAAGCAACTTACCTTTCGGATTACCAATCTTGAACAACCTGACATCGAAGCTCATTATAGCTTTGACCAAAACAATATTTTTGTTGAAAGCATTTCTCAAACTTCCAGCTTTCATAGATGGCTTACGCCAATTACTTTTACAGTCAAGGGATTCTCTGTAAAATGTAATGCTTTAATTGATTCAGTCTTGATTTAAATTGCTTACGTGAAGGATTTCTCCCCTTCATTATTGTAATATTAGCACTAATCTCCATAGCATATCGTGTGCTAATGGCCAAAGTGCAAGAATCGATATGAAGTTTCTCTTGCTCATATTTGTCATCAAGGGATCTGTATCCCTTTAACCTTTATTATTGTTCCAGGACTAAAAAAGGATATGTTATTAGGAACACCATTTCTAAAGAAAATACAACCATTTTAAATTTACAACTGGTATTTCCACTACTCTTGAGGGCAAATCTCTTCATTTTGCCTTTATCCAACCACCACAATGATTCTTATGTTAATATTGTTATCCATCAAATTGAGTATAAAAATACTCATATCCAATTTCTCAAACATGAAATCCTACTCTTAAAAAGCGAGCAAATCATTCAATCACCTATTTTTAAAAATAAGCTTGAAGCTTTCAAAACTTCTTTACAACAACAATGTTGTTCGATATTCCTTACTGCGTTTTGGGATCGAAAACAACATATTGTTCATCTACCTTATATTCTGATTTTAATGAATCAAAAATTCCTACAAAGGCAAATCCATCTCAAATGACCTCTCGTCTCGAGAAGTTTGTCAAAAAGAAATTAACTTGACTTACTTCATAAAAATTAATTACTCTTCTAAATCTCCTTGGAGTTGTCTTGCATTTTATGTAGAAAAAGCTCTGAACTTGAAAGAGGAGTTCCTCGTCTTGTTATAAACTATAAACCTCTTAACAAAGTCTTAAAAACTATTAGATATCCTTTGCCTAATAAATATGATTTGTTAAAAGCCACTACTTCTATAGTAGTCTTTTCCAAATTTGATTTAAAATCTGGATTTTGGCAAATTCAGGGTTCATCATTCGGATCGTTATAAAACGACCTTTAACACTCCATTTGGTCAATATCAATGGAATGTTATGCCTTTTGGATTAAAAAATGCTCCTTCGAATTTCAAAAAATTATGAATGATATTTTTAATCCTTATTTTTCTTTTATACTAGTTTATATCGATGATATACTAGTTTTCTCTCCATCATTGATCAACATTGGAAACATCTTAATATATTTTCCTCCTTGATTAAAAAGAATGGTCTTGTTTTATCAAAAACAAAGATGCATCTTTTTCAAACTACTATTACCTTTCTCGGTTTCAAAATATCAAATCAAACCACTTACTCTGTTAATCGAGTAATAGCGTATTGCGTTTGCCAATAAATTTCTGATCGATTATCGATCGTCTTGAGATACAAAGATTTTTGGGTTGCCTTAATTATCTATCGATTTTTACAAAGATGTTGCAAAAGATAGACAATGTCTACAAAATTTATTATCTTCCAAAAACCTTTTTCATTGGACAAATCTATTCACACTATAAGCCATTAAAATTGATTAAGCAAAAAGTTCAATCACTTCCATGCCTTCATTTGGCAATTCCACAATATTTCAAAATTGTTCAAACAGAGATGCTTGACATAGGTTATGGTGGTATTCTTTTACAAAAACCTCCTATTGGTAATGAACAACTTGTTTGTTTTACATCAAAAACATGGAAAGATGCTCAAATTAAATATTCGACATTTCAAAAAGAAGTTCTTGCTATTGTTTTATGTGTTCAAAAATTCCAAGTGATTTGCTAAATCAAAGGTTTTTGATTCGTGTTGATTGTAAATCTGCTCAAACTATCTTTTCAAAGATGTTAAAAATTTAGTTTGCTAAACATGATTTTTGCAAGATGGCAAGCTATTTTAAGTATATTTGATTTTGATATTGAACATATACCAGGTAGTACCAATTCACTTCGACTTTACGTCTCGCGAATTTCTTACAACCCCTTTTCATTTTTTACTGAGATCATGTCTAAGAAAGTCGCCACCTCTACATCTCTTCTAATCGTTTTAAGCCATTAGAAAAACCAGAACCAAATTGTTCTTATTTAACCACACCCAGACATTTAATATGCATTATTGAACCATCCCTTTCTACCAAGTCATTAGCTACTCAAATAGCATGTATTATACCTCCAGGCCTCCATTTCCTCCCAACTCGCCCTCATGCAACCATTAAGTTTTATGAAAATATCCTTATATCAACCCATTCAGTCCATTTTGAACATCTATCACGAGAGAATTCTGTCGAAATTGACTACTCCAAACTTAAGATTCAGCGAGTTTTATCTCCTGATGAATGGTGTGAAAATTATAAATTTATCACAAAAACTCCATTTGTCTACAAAGATATTTCAATCCTCAAAGATACTCCAGCAGTTGCCTTAAGTTATCATGACTACATTGCCTTTGGCAAAATATCTTGTTCTACAGGATCTGATCATCATTCTTGGTACATCACTTTTCGTGCCAAGCGCCAAACTTCATTTCCCCGATGGTGGCTCACTAGTTGGTGGAATAAGTTCGGTCTCATGAATTTATTTTTCTGCTCAGTTCAAGAAAAATTTAAAAAAGATAACCTCTCCATTCTCCATTTTTTGTGTAAATATACTATTCCTTGGATTCTCAAATGGGAATACGGAACATCTTCCATCCTTGCCTATGACGCCAAGACCACCAACAACACCAACCATGTTTATTTATCCCAAGATATCTCCTGTAAATGGTGGAACAAATTCAATTATACGATGCCTTTACTAAGTCATCCCACTGCAAAACCAAAAACACCTTAAAATTACCCACATTTCCATCCTCTTCCTCATCATTCGAGAGATGTTGTCTCAAAACCTTCTCCTTCATCGACATGGCATGGCTTTAATCCTTGCTAAACTTCAACAAGATGGAAGAAGATAATAAATTGTTAAATTGTCAACAAATTGAAAGTGATAATAAACAATTACGTCATGAATTTGAACAGGTTACTTCAAGGTGTTCATCTTCACCTTCGCTTAAAAAGTGTGCATTTATCGATGACGACTCATAACATTCCACCGGTACTTAACATTACAACTTCAACAACCTTTGGTTGATTTCTTTCATCTTTGCCTTTACCACTAATGGTGTGGATATTTTATGGTCTCCACCACATGAACATTGTTCAATCCAAATTGTTATGTCGTGTATTAGTTTTACATGGACATCTTTGATGTCATGATTATCTCCTTACCCTTTCATTTGGTATTTGTTTGAATTGCCCACAAATCAAAGTAATTGTTCATACACGTGATACTACGATTTCCGGATTATGTTTTTGCTCCTTTGGCATTTCCTACATTTTCTCCCGCACTTATTTTGCACCTACATTTATGAAGGATCATTAGTACCTCTTGAACCATTGTTACCCTCTTCAGTAAATCTAGTTTCTTGTTTCTGGACGTGTCCGACCCTCGAAAGCTCATGCCATCCATCTTTTCAAGCACATGCTTCCTATCCTAATTTCCACTTTGGTTATTAGTGATAGCCTTGTCTTCAAGATAAGGATTGTGTCCTTTTTATGTCCTTTTTTTCAAGATAATGTTTTTTTTTAACGAATCTTAACTTTGCTTTTTCAAAAAGCCAAGTTACTATTTGTATGCTTTCTTTTGTATGCTTTTATTATTATGCTTGTTCGCTTTGTTGCTTTTGCTTAAATTTTGCTTTTACTTTCTCCAAGGGCAAATCTTTGTTCATATGTAACCACTTACTTTCATGAAGAGTCGTTTGTAGGATTGCTTTTACACAAGCAATGCGTCTATATATAGTTGTTTGTTATGTTGTTAAGGGCATCGAGTTTTAAGTTTGTTTTAGTCATTTTTCTAAGAAGTCGTCTCTAAATAATAAATTCTCTCTATCTTATGTTTATGAATGAAAATTGAGTCTTTCATTCATAAACATAGTAGATAGAGAAATACATGAGAGACTTCTTAGAAAATGACTAAAACAAACTTAAAACTCGATGCTCTTAATAACATAACAAACAACTATATATATAGACGCATTGCTTGTGTAAAAGCAATCCTACAAAAAACGACTCTTCATGAAAGTAAGGGTTACATATGAACAAGATTTTCCCCTACTTTGAGAAAGCAAAACAAACAAAAACAAAGTACAAACAACAAGCACATGCAAATTCAAAAGCATAAAAAGTAAAAGCATACAAATAGTAACTTGGCTTTTGGAAAAAGCAAAGTTAAGATTCGTTAAAAAAGACATTATCTTGAAAAAGGAAAAAAAAGGACACAATCCTTAATCTTGAAGACACGGCTATCACTAATAACCAAAGTGGAAATTAGGATAGGAAGCATGTGCTTGAAAAGATGGATGGCATGAGCTGAGGGCTCGGACACGTCCAGAAACAATAAAATTAGATTTACCGTTGAAGAGGCTAACAATGGTTCAAATGATACGAATGATCCTTCATAAATGTAGGTGCAATACTTTGGTAGAGAAAAATGTAGGAAATGCCAAAGAGAGCAAAAACATAATCCGAAATCGTAGTAGTCATGTGTATGAACAATTACTTTGATTTCGTGACGACCAAAGAAAATACCATAGTAGGTAAGGAGATAATCGGTGTCATCGATGTCCATGTAAAACTATACACGACATAACAATTTGGATTGAAAAATGTTCATGTGGTGGAGACCATAGAATGTCCACACCATTAGTAAAGATAAATTAGAATAAAGATGAAAGAAATCAACCAAAGGTTGTTGAAGTTAATGCCATGAATGTTAAGACGGTGGAATGTTATGAGTCGTCATCGATAGATAAATGCACACTTTTAAGTGAAGGCGAAGGTGAAGATGAACACCTTGAAGTAACCTGTTCAAATTCACGACGTAATTGTTTATTATCACTTTCAATTTGTTGACGCAACAATTTATTATCTTCTTCCATCTGTTGAAGTTTAGCAAGGATTAAAGCCATGTCGGATGAAGGAGAAGGTTTTGAGACTACATCTCTGAATGATGAGGAAGAGGATGGAAATGTGGGTAATTTAGAAGGTGTTTTTGGTTTTGCAGGGATGACTTAGTAAAGGCATCAGTATAATTGAATTTGTTCCACCATTTACAGGAGATATCTTGGGATAAATAAACATGGTTGGTGTTGTTGGTGGTCTTGGCGTCATAGGCAAGGATGGAAGATGTTCCGTATTCCCATTTGAGAATCCAAGGAATAGTATATTTACACAGAAAATGGAGAATGGAGAGGTTATCTTTTTTAA
Organism: Stephania cephalantha; assembly: GCA_039657325.1. Lineage (NCBI taxonomy): Eukaryota > Viridiplantae > Streptophyta > Magnoliopsida > Ranunculales > Menispermaceae > Stephania > Stephania cephalantha. Next base: position 4,721,173 of record CM077573.1, on the reverse strand, counting down.
ATTTTTCTTGAACTGGAGCAGGAAATATAAATTCATGAGGACCGAACTTATTCCACCAACTAGTGAGCCACCATTGGGGAAATGAAGTTTGGCAGTTGGCACGAAAAGTGATGTACCAAGAATGATGATCAGGATCCTTGTAGAACAAGATATTTTGCCAGGCGGCAATGTAGTCATGATAACTTAAGGCAATTTGTGGAGTATCTTTGAGGATTGAAATATCTTTGTAGACAAATGGAGTTTTTGTGATAAATTTATAATTTTCACACCATTCATCCAGGAGATAAAACTCGCTTGAATCTTAAGTTTGGAGTAGTCAATTTCGACGATAATTCTCTCTTGATAGATGTTCAAAATGGACTGAATGGGTTGATATAAGGATATTTTCATAAAACTTAATGGTTGCATGAGGGCGAGTTGGGAGGAAATGGAGGCCTGGAGGTATGATACATGCTATTTGAGTAGCTAATGGCTTGGTAGAAAGGGATGGTTCAATAATGCATATTAAATGTTTGGCTTGTGGTTAAATAAGAACAATTTGGTTCAGTTTTTCTAATGGCTTAAAACGATTAGAAGAGATGGTGGAGGTGGCGACTTTCTTAGACATGATCTGTAAAAAATGAACAAGGGGTTGTAAGAAATTCGAGACAGAAAAGTCGTAAGTGAATTGGTACTACCTGGTATATGTTCAATATCAAAATCAAATATACTTAAAATAGCTTGCCATCTTGCAAAAATCATGTTTAGCAACTAAATTTTTAACATCTTTCGAAAAGATAGTTTGAGCAGATTTACAATCAACACGAATCAAAAACCTTTGATTTAGCAAATCAGCTTGGAATTTTTGAACACATAAAACAATAGCAAGAACTTCTTTTTGAAATGTCGAATATTTAATTTGAGCATCTTTCCATGTTTTTGATGTAAAACAAACAAGTTGTTCATTACCGATAGGAGTTTTTGTAAAAGAATACCACCATAACCTATGTCATATGCATCTGTTTGAACAATTTTGAAATATTGTGGAATTGCCAAATGAAGGCATGGAAGTGATTGAACTTTTTGCTTAATCAATTGAATGGCTTTAAGTGAGCATTTGTTCCAATGAAAAGGGTTTTTGGAAGATAATAAATTTTGTAGACATTGTCTATCTTTTGCAACATCTTTGTAAAAATCGATAGATAATTAAGGCAACCCAAAAATCTTTGTATCTGAAGACAATCGATAAACGATCAGAAATTTATTAGCAAACGCAATTACTACTAATTATTAAGGAGTAAGGGTTTGATTGGATATTTTGAAACCGAGAAAGGTAATAGTAGTTTGAAAAAGATGCATCTTTGTTTTTGATAAAACAAGACCATTCTTTTTAATCAAGGAGGAAAATATATTAAGATGTTTCCAATGTTGATCAATTGATGGAAAGAAAACTAGTATATCATCGATATAAACTAGTATAAAAGAAAAATAAGGATTAAAAATATCATTCATAATTTTTTGAAATTCTGAAGGAGCATTTTTTAATCCAAAAGGCATAACATTCCATTGATATTGACCAAATGGAGTGTTAAAAACTCGTTTTATAACGATCCGAATGATGAATCCCAATTTGCCAAAATCCGATTTTAAATCAAATTTGGAAAAGACTACAATGAAGTAGTAGCTTTTAACAAATCGATTTATTTGGCAAAGGATATCTAATAGTTTTTAAGACTTTGTTAAGAGGCTTTATAGTTTATAACAAGACGAGGAACTCCTCTTTCAAGTTCGAGCTTTTTCTACATAAAATGCAAGACAACTCCAAGGAGATTTAGAAGAGGTAATTAATTTTTTATGAAGTAAGTCGATAATTTCTTTTTGACAAACTTCTCGGAGACGAGAGGTCATTTGAGATGGATTTGCCTTTGTAGGAATTTTTGATTCATTAAAATCAGAATATAAGGTAGATGAACAATATGTTGTTTTCGATCCCAAAACGCGTAAGGAATATCGAACAACATTGTTGTTGTAAAGAGTTTTGAAAGGCTTCAAGCTTATTTTTAAAAATAGGTGATTGAATGATTTGCTCGAGCTTTTTAAAAGTAGGATTTCATGTTTGAGAAATTGGATATGAGTATTTTTATACTCAATTTGATGAATAACAAGATTAACATAAGAATCTTGTGGTGGTTGGATAAAGGCAAAATGAAGAGATTTGCCCTCAAGAGTAGTGGAAATACCAGTTTGAAAAAGCAAAAATGGTTGTATTTTCTTTAGAAATGGTGTTCCTAATAACATATCCTTTTTTAGTCCTGGAACAATAATAAAGGTTAAAGGGATACAGATCCTCTTGATGACAAATATGAGCAAGAGAAACTTCATATTGGATTCTTGTACTTTGGCCATTGGCCACAGATATGCTATGGAGATTAGTGCTAATATTACAATAATGAAGGGGGAGAAATCCTTCACGTAAGCAATTTAAATCAGCACCTGAATCAATTAAAGCATTACATTTTACAGAGAATCCTTGATCGTAAAAAAGTAATTGGCGTAAGCCATCTATGAAAATTGGAAGTTTGAGAAATGCTTTCAACAAAAATATTGTTTTGGTCAAAGCTATAATGAGCTTCGATGTCGAGTTGTTCAAGATTGGTAATCCGAAAGGTAAGTTGCTTAATTTCTTGTTTTAATTGATTTATCTCTCGCTTGGAGAGATTGAATTGTGACATGTTTAGGTTTTTTGTTAACTATCTCCATGAGACTTGCAAAGTTAAGGTGAGAATTATCATTAGAGATATGTTCTCTAAATTGCTTTTGTTTTTTATTGATAGAAGGAGAATAGATTCTTCTATGGAAGGAGAAGGGGTATTGTTAATCACTTCAAAAATATTTAAGTTTTAACGAAGGATCGAAATTTGATCTCCAATTGAGAGAATGAGTTCTTCATGAGCAGTTAAAACATTGATTTCAACTTCTGATGAAGAAGAAGATGTATTTGGTAGATTAGACACACAGTGACATTCATTTTCAGATGAAGAAGGAGAAGAAAATGCAACGTGATGGATTTTCTTAACAACTCGCATTTGTTTGCATAATGCCCAGATTGTCCACATTTGAAACAAACATTTGAAGATATGAGGATCAACTTTTGTTGAAGGTTTAAAGGCATAAGAGGAAGTACGTCTTCGGGAAGGAAAACGAGGAGGATGTTTATAGTAAGGTGGTTTATAAAAATGAGATGATTTATTTTGTCGTTTAACACGTCGTTGTGGAGTAAGATATTTGGAAACATCAATATCTTGACCAAAATCAAAACAAAAATTACCTAGATCATGTTTCAAGGTTGATTTTCCTTTTGATTTGGCGATTTAGACGCGAGGTCATTACAGATGGAGAGAGCACAAGTTTGTACTTGATTGAGTGATGTCGCCATAAGAGAGATCACTAGAGTATTATTATAATGCTCTTTGATGAAATCTTTTATTTTTGCGTAAATAAGAGGTAAACCAATAATAAATCTTTCTTTCCGAAAGATTCATCATGTTTTTCGCTAAAGAATACAATTTTGAGAAGAATGTATCTTTATACCAACGATAATCATTTAGGGTTTTACACCTAAGATTTTGAAGTTGATCACGGATCTTTTCATTAATTGAGGAAACATGGCCAACAAATTGCCAAATAATGGCGAAATGCATAAGATGATTCACGAGAATCATAAACCCAATCTCCATTATTATTGGTAATTGGATTATTAAAAGCGTCTGTTTTAAGATGATTTGTGATAGCTTCACGTTCATCTTCATCCATGACATAATGCCACCAACCATATAATTGGCCGGTGAAGCCACAAACTATGGCTTTAGCAATGTCGTCGTTCGATATGATTTTGGAGAATACTTGGCTTTGGCATAAATATGCATTTTGAGGACAACCTCTATAATTTGATATTCGAGAAAGACCATCAATACTCCAAATCATAGATGGCATTACCATCATATTTCGATTTCTTTTTATCTTTTCTTCAAGAATAAGATCGAGATGGAGTTGGTCGAGAATAAAATTGTTTAGTTAAAGGATATCTATTAAATGATTTAAAACCTTTGGTTTTGTTGTGGTAAGATTTAGATCTGTGAGATTTAGATCGTATTATGCGATGGATTTCAGGTAAAACATCTTTATTGTCTTCAGAAGAATTTTCTTCATGAGAAGAAGGAATTGGGGTTGGATTTCCTGATGTTTCAGAAGGAGTTGCAGGAGCTATAGTCATTATAGCCGGGCCTTTATCTTTTGAAGATGAAGGGATTTTTGAGGATAAGACTTGAGGAGATGTTGAAGAAGGAGTAGCTGTAGTAGGTGAAATTTTTAATTGACTAAGTTTTGTAGTTAGGATGTCAAAAACTCGAAGAGAGGAGTTTTATATGACGGCATAGATGGAGAAGCTTTGATGGAGGAAAATAGATTTAGTAACCTTAGGTATTTTCTTAGTGGATGGAGTAGCGAACTACTTTCTCGGAATAGAACCGAAGTGTTTTAATAGTTGATAAATACATATTAGTAAAATTATTTTGTTCAATTATATGAACGATATATCTCTTTTAGAGATAGGACCTTCGATGTCAAAGGTAGATTTAAAAGGTGAAGCTTTTATATCTTTTTGTATGGTAAATGGAGCTAATGGAGGATGAACTTGGTCATATTTTTGCCCAAGAATACTTTCCCAAATGGCATTAACTTGAATGAAGTCTTAGGACTTTTAAGTGATAACCAATCGAAAAAGGATATATTTTGCTTATGTTCTTTTATATAGGCAAAATACTTTTCTCGAAAGATAGCTTGATGTTTAAATGGTACTAGTTTACAGAAAGATGGTTTTAAAGGATGGGTTAAGAATTGTTGTTTAAGCAAATCATAATCCATAACAAATTCTTGTTCTGTTTCTTCAATGGTTACAACATTAATATGATAGTCAGCAAAATCATTAAAGCTAACATTATCAGTATTATCTGTTGTAGGAACAGATAAGCAAGACCATCTTCGATTTCAAATGGTTGCTTAATGGAAATATTGGAGGAGGATATAGTTGATGTTGAAGCTCAAGGAGCAAAAATAATATCAACTTTTCCATTTTCATGTTCAATAATTTGGGAAATCTGTTGAGAGACTTGTCTCTTTTGTTGTTCCTCTTTGTTTGTATCAGTGATAGTCCACTGATGAGGAAGACTAATTGCTTTTGTAGCTAATTGTTTTCTATCAATGATAGTATTTTTAACATTGGTAAGGAAAATGGTGGATAATGATTGTCGTTGAAGTTTATCGTAAGCAATGTCAGGGATAATAGTATGCATTACTTTATAGAAAAGACGATAAACTACTGCAACATTCGAAATTGAGTAGATAAGGTAAAACCTTTGGTACATAAACCAAGGACAAGAGCTCGTGAAACAAGCTCAGGGATCATTATGAAGGTCAACTCAAAAGTTTGGACAACATTCAAAATACATAGAACCATCGAGATAAACTTCCTTCAATGATTCCTAATATAGAATCACGAAATTCAAATGACGTTTATCTCTAACAGAGACCATGACATCGGCGTTAATGCCTAGTGCAACTAAAGGCTTTATTGCAACTTGAATAAGACCAAGATGCAAATATTTATGGGTTAAAGCATGGCTTTCTATTTTTTGAGGAGATAAGATAACTATTTCTTGACCATCTTCGGTTACTGAAATAGTATCTTCAACAAATTTAATAATATAATTTTGTTTTGGAGAGAAATCTCCTTTGGTATCAAAGCCACTTCATACAAGTGTGCTGTAAGTATATCTTCTTTATCATTATTCTTATTATACTTCTTATAGTTTTGCCTTCAAATATTTTCATTAGATTTCTTTGATTTTTCTTTAAACGGATCGTTGTTTTGATTCTCGTGGTTTTGATTTACCGATCGCTCTTTGTTTCCTCGTCGCGTTGTAAGACTCGCAGAAGAGTGTAAGACGAGCATTAAATCGTTGACCGAAGCAAAGCGTTTTCACGAATTTTTATCATGAGTTCTATTCGAAGATCTTTGTCTAAAGTATTGTCATTTAAGTCTTCTGAAAATGAAGGAACGTCATCTTCGTCTTCGTCTCCCTCTTCTTTACCTGACTCGATTTCTCATCTATCAAAAAATCATAAAAATATTTCTGAAAAAACTTATGCTAATATTGATCAATCTTTGCAGAATTGGTCTATTCCTACTATTCTACCCTCAATGGTTTATACCAAAGGAGATTTCTCTCCAAAACAAAATTATATTATTAAATTTGTTGAAGATACTATTTCAGTAACCGAAGATGGTCAAGAAATAGTTATCTTATCTCCTCAAAAAATAGAAAGCCATGCTTTAACCCATAAATATTTGCATCTTGGTCTTATTCAAGTTGCAATAAAGCCATTAGTTGCACTCGAGGCATTAATGCCGATGTCATGGTCTCCGTTAGAGATAAAAGACATTTGAACTTCTGTGATTCTATATTAGGAATCATTGAAGGAAGTTTATCTGATGGATCCATGTATTTTGAATGTTGTCCAAACTTTTCTGTTGATCTTCATAATGTTCCTGAGCTTGTTTCAAGAGCTCTTGTCCTTGGTTTATGTACCAAAGGTTTTACCTTATCTAGCTCAATTTCGAATGTTGCAGTAGTTTATCGTCTTTTCTATAAAGTAATGCATACTATTATCCCTGACATTGCTTACGATAAACTTCAACGACAATCATTATCCACCATTTTCCTTACCAATGTTAAAAATACTATCATTGATAGAAAACAATTAGCTACAAAAGCAATTAGTCTTCCTCATCAGTGGACTATCACTGATACAAACAAAGAGGAACAACAAAATAGACAAGTCTCTCAACAGATTTCCCAAATTATTGAACATGAAAATGGAAAAGTTGATATTATTTTTGCTCCTAGAGCTTCAACATCAACTATATCCTCCTCCAATATTTCCATTAAGCAACCATTTGAAACTGAAGATGGTACTGCTTATCCTGTTCCTACAAATGATAATACCGATAATGTTAGCTTTAATGATTTTGTTTGACTATCATATTAATGTTGTAACCATAGAAGAAACAAACAAGAATTTGTTATGGATTATGAGTTGCTTAAACAACAATTCTTAACCCATCCTTTAAAACCATCTTTCGTAAACTAGTACCATTTAAACATCAAGCTATCTTTAGAGAAAAATATTTTGCCTATATAAAAGAACATAAGCAAAATATATCCTTTTTCGATTGGTTATCAATTAAAAGTCCTACCACTTCTCGTCAAGTTAATGCCATATGGGAAAGTATTATCGGGCAAAAATTTGATCAAGTTCATCCTCCATTAGCTCCATTTACCATACAAAAGATATAAAAGCTTCACCTTTTAAATCTACCTTTGACATCGAAGGTCCTATCTCTAAAAAGATATCGTTCATATAATTGAACAAAATAATTTTACTAATATGTATTTATCAACTATTAAAACAACTTCTGGTTCCATTCCAGAAAGTAGTCCTGCTACTATTTCCACTAAGAAAATACCTAAGGTTACTAAATCTTATTTTCCTCCATCCGCTTCTCCATCTATGCCGTCATATAAAACTCCGCTCTCTTCTGAGTTTTTTGACATCCTAACTACAAAACTTAGTCAATTAAAAATTTCACCTTCCACAAATGCCTCCTTTTTTAACATCTCCTCAAGTCATATCCTCAAAAAACCCTTCATCTTCAAAAGATAAAGGCCCGCTATAATGACTATAGCTCCCGCAACTCCTACAAACATCGAAATCCAACCCCAATTCCTTCTTCTCATGAAGAAAATTCTTCTCGAAGAAAATAATGATGTTTTACTTGAAGTCCATCGCATAATAAGATCTAAATCTCACAGATCAAAATCTTACCACAACAAAACCAAAGGTTTTAAATCATTTAATAGATATCCTTTAACTAAACAATTTTATTCTCGACCAACTCCATCTGATCTTATTCTTGAAGAAAAGATAAAAAGAAATCGAAATATGATGGTAATGCCATCTATGATCGGAGTATTGATGGTCTTTCCGAATATCAAATTATAGAGGTTGTCCTCAAAATGCATATTTATGCGAAAGCCAGTATTCTCCAAAATCATACTGAACCAGACACTGCTAAAGCCATAGTTTGTGGCTTCACTGGCCAATTATATGGTTGGTGGCATTATGTCATGGATGAAGATGAACGTGAAGCTATCACAAATCATCTTAAAACAGACGCTTTTAATAATCCAATTACCAATAATAATGGAGATTGGGTTTATGATTCTGTGAATCATCTTATGGCTGCCATTATTTGGCAATTTGTTGGCCATGTTTCCTCAATTAATGAAAAGATCCGTGATCAACTTCAAAATCTTAGGTGTAAAACCCTAAATGATTATCGATGGTATAAAGATACATTCTTTTCAAAATTATATTCTTTAACCGAAAAAAAGCATGATGAATCTTTCTCTGAAAGAAAGATTTATTGCTTGGTTTACCTCCATATTTCACGCAAAAATAAAAGATTTCATCAAAGAGCATTATAATAATACTCTAGCGATCTCTTTATGGCGACATCACTCAATCAAATCAAACTTGTGCTTTATCCATATGTAATGACCTGCGCCTAAATCGCCAAATCCAAAAGGAAAAATCAACCTTGAAACATGATCTAGGCAATTTTTGTTTTGATTTTGGTCAAGATATTGATGTTTCAAAATATCTTACTCCACAACGTCGTATTAAACGACAAAATAAATCATCTCATTTTTATAAACCACCTTACTATAAACATCCTCCTCGTTTTCCTTCCCGAAGACGTACTTCCTCTTATGCCTTTAAACCTTCAACAAAAGTTGATCCTCACACTGCTTCAAATGTTTGTTACAAATGTGGACAACCTGGGCATTATGCAAATAAATGCCGAGTTGTGAAGAAAATCCATCACGTTGCATTTTCTTCTCCTTCTTCATCTGAAAATGAATGTCACTGTGTGTCTAATCTACAAATACATCTTCTTCTTCATCGAAGTTGAAATCAATGTTTTAATCGCTCATGAAGAACTCATTCTCTCAATTGGAGATCAAATTTACGATCCTTCGTTAAAACTTAAATATTTTATCAAGTGATTAACAATACCCCTTCTCCTTCCATAGAAGAATCTATTCTCCCTTCTATCAATAAAAACAAAAGCAATTTAGAGAACATATCTCTAATGATAATTCTCACCTTAACTTTGCAAGTCTCATGGAGATAGTTAACAAAAAACCTAAACATGTCACAATTCAATCTCTCCAAGCGAGAGATAAATCAATTAAAACAAGAAATTAAGCAACTTACCTTTCTGGATTACCAATTGAACAACCTGACATCGAAGCTCATTATAGCTTTGACCAAAACAATATTTTTGTTGAAAGCATTTCTCAAACTTCCAAATTTCATAGATGGCTTACGCCAATTACTTTTACAATCAAGGATTCTCTCAAAATGTAATGCTTTAATTGATTCAGTCTTGATTTAAATTGCTTACGTGAAGGATTTCTCCCCCTTCATTATTGTAATATTAGCACTAATCTCCATAGCATATCTGTGGCCAATGGCCAAAGTACAAGAATCCAATATGAAGTTTCTCTTGCTCATATTTGTCATCAAGGGATCTGTATCCCTTTAACCTTTATTATTGTTCCAGGACTAAAAAGGATATGTTATTAGGAACACCATTTCTAAAGAAAATACAACCATTTTCTCGTTTCGAAACTGGTATTTCCACTACTCTTGAGGGCAAATCTCTTCATTTTGCCTTTATCCAACCTCCACAAGATTCTTATGTTAATCTTGTTATCCATCAGATTGAGTATAAAAATACTCATATCCAATTTCTCAAACATGAAATCCTACTTTTAAAAACTGAGCAAATCCTCCAATCACCTATTTTTAAAACTAAGCTTGAAGCCTTTCAAAACTCTTTACAACAACAATGTTGTTCTGATATTCCTTCTGCGTTTTGGGATCGAAAACAACATATTGTTCATCTACCTTATATTCCTGATTTTAATGAATCAAAAATTCCTACAAATGCAAATCCATCTCAAATGACCTCTCGTCTCCGAGAAGTTTGTCAAAAAGAAATTACTGACTTACTTCATAAAAAATTAATTACCCTTCTAAATCTCCTTGGAGTTGTACTGCATTTTATGTAGAAAAAGCTCCTGAACTTGAAAGAGGAGTTCCTCGTCTTGTTATAAACTATAAGCCTCTTAACAAAGTCCTAAAAACTATTAGATATCCTTTGCCAAATAAATCTGATTTGTTAAAAGCCACTACTTCAAATTTGTAGTCTTTTCCAAATTTGATTTAAAATCTGATTTTGGCAAATTCAGTTCATCATTCGGATCGTTATAAAACGACCTTTAACACTCCATTTGGTCAATATCAATGGAATGTTATGCCTTTTGGATTAAAAAATGCTCCTTCAGAATTTCAAAAAATTATGAATGATATTTTTAATCCTTATTTTTCTTTTATACTAGTTTATATCGATGATATACTAGTTTTCTCTCCATCAATTGATCAACATTGGAAACATCTTAATATATTTTCCTCCTTGATTAAAAAGAATGGTCTTGTTTTATCAAAAACAAAGATGCATCTTTTTCAAACTACTATTACCTTTCTCGGTTTCAAAATATCAAATCAAACCCTTACTCCTGTTAATCGAGTAATAGCGTTTGCCAGCAAATTTTCTGATCGTTTATCTGATCGTCTTCAGATACAAAGATTTTTGGGTTGCCTTAATTATCTATCTGATTTTTACAAAGATGTTGCAAAAGATAGACAATGTCTACAAAATTTATTATCTTCCAAAAACCCTTTTCATTGGACAAATGCTCACACTAAAGCTGTTCAATTGATTAAGCAAAAAGTTCAATCACTTCCATGCCTTCATTTGGCAATTCCACAATATTTCAAAATTGTTCAAACAGATGCTTCCGACATAGGTTATGGTGGTATTCTTTTACAACAGCCTCCTACTGGTAATGAACAACTTGTTTGTTTTACATCAAAAACATGGAAAGATGCTCAAATTAAATATTCGACATTTCAAAAAGAAGTTCTTGCTATTGTTTTATGTGTTCAAAAATTCCAAGCTGATTTGCTAAATCAAAGGTTTTTGATTCGTGTTGATTGTAAATCTGCTCAAACTATCTTTTCGAAAGATGTTAAAAATTTAGCTGCTAAACAGATTTTTGCAAGATGGCAAGCTATGGTTTTTGATACCAATTGGACGACCTTCAATATAGTTGAACAAAACAGGATAATTGAACTCACGATAATGACGAGTGAAGAAATGTAGGTAAGGATATATGCTATTTGGATAATCGGTAGGATTACAAATATAGAACCAGGGAACTTTGGCTAGATAATAGAAAGACTCAATTTTCATTCATAAACATAGTAGATAGAGAGAATACAGAGAGACTTCTTAGAAAATGACTAAAACAAACTTAAAACTCGATGCCCCTAATAACATAACAAACTGCTATATATAGACGCATTGCTTGTGTAAAAGCAATCCTACAAACGACTCTTCATGAAAGTAAGGGTTACATATGAACAGTACTTGCCCTTACGGAAAAGCAAAAGAAGCAAAAGCATACAAACGAACAGTACATGCCCTTTCAGAAAAGCAAAAGTAAAAGCATACAAATAGTAACTTGGCTTTTAGAAAAAGCAAAGTTAAGATTCGTTAAAAAAGACATTATCTTGAAAAAGGGAAAAAAGGACACAATCCTTATCTTGAAGACACGGGCTATCACTAATAACCAGTGGAAATTAGGATAGGAAGCATGTGCTTGAAAAGATGGATGGCATGAGCCTGAGGGCTGGACACGTCCAGGAAACAGTAAAATTAGATTTACCGTTGAAGAGGCCAGAACAATGGTTCAAGAGGTACGAATGATCCTTCATAAATGTAGGTGCAGTCATACTTTGCAGGAGAAAAATGTAGGAAATGCCAAAGAGGAGCAAAAACATAATCCGGAAATCGTAGTAGGTCATGTGTATGAACAATTACTTTGATTTCAGGACAGTTCAGCAAATACCATAGGGTAAGGAGATAATCAGTGTCATCGGATGTCCATGTAAAACTAATACACGACATAACAATTTGGATTGAACAATGTTCATGTGGTGGAGACCATAGAATGTCCACACCATTAGGGTAAAGTGCAGCATGAAAGAAATCAACCAAAGGTTGTTGAAGTGCTGGCGGAATGTTAAGTACTGGTGGAATGTTATGAGTCGTCATCAGATAAATGCACACTTTTAAGTGAAGGCGAAGGTGAAGATGAACACCTTGAAGTAACCTGTTCAAATTCACGACGTAATTGTTTATTATCACTTTCAATTTGTTGACGCAACAATTTATTATCTTCTTCCATCTGTTGAAGTTTAGCAAGGATTAGTGCCATGTCAGATGAAGGAGAAGGTTTTGAGACTACATCTCTGAATGATGAGGAAGAGGATGGAAATGTGGGTAATTTAGAAGGTGTTTTTGGTTTTGCAGGGGATGACTTAGTAAAGGCATCGGTATAATTGAATTTGTTCCACCATTTACAGGAGATATCTTGGGATAAATAAACATGGTTGGTGTTGTTGGTGGTCTTGGCGTCATAGGCAAGGATGGAAGATGTTCCGTATTCCCATTTGAGAATCCAAGGAATAGTATATTTACACAGAAAATGTAGAATGGAGAGGTTATCTTTTTTAAATTTTTCTTGAACTGGAGCAGGAAAAATAAATTCATGAGGACCGAACTTATTCCACCAACTAGTGAGCCACCATTGGGGAAATGAAGTTTGGCAGTTGGCACGAAAAGTGATGTACCAAGAATGATGATCAGGATCCTTGTAGAACAAGATATTTTGCCAAAGCGGCAATGTAGTCATGATAACTTAAGGCAATCTTGGAGTATCTTTGAGGATTGAAATATCTTTGTAGACAAATGGAGTTTTTGTGATAAATTTATAATTTTCACACCATTCATCGGAGATAAAACTCGCCGAATCTTAAGTTTGGAGTAGTCAATTTCGATGAATTCTCTCGTGATAGATGTTCAAAATGGACCGAATGGGTTGATATAAGGATATTTTCATAAAACTTAATGGTTGCATGAGGGCGAGTTGGGAGGAAATGGAGGCCTGGAGGTATAATACATGCTATTTGAGTAGCTAATGACTTGGTAGAAAGGGATGGTTCAATAATGCATATTAAATGCTGGCTAGTGGTTAAATAAGAACAATTTGGTTCTGGTTTTTCTAATGGCTTAAAACGATTAGAAGAGATGGTAGAGGTGGCGACTTTCTTAGACATGATCTGTAAAAAATGAACAGAAGGGGTTGTAAGAAATTCGCGAGACAGAAAGTCAGGAAGTGAATTGGTACTACCTGGTATATGTTCAATATCAAAATCGAATATACTTAAAATAGCTTGCCATCTTGCAAAAATCTGTTTAGCAGCTAAATTTTTAACATCTTTCGAAAAGATAGTTTGAGCAGCGGTTACAATCAACACGAATCAAAAACCTTTGATTTAGCAAATCAACTTTGGAATTTTTGAACACATAAAACAATAGCAAGAACTTCTTTTTGAAATGTCGAATATTTAATTTGAGCATCTTTCCATGTTTTTGATGTAAAACAAACAAGTTGTTCATTACCAAGTAGAGGTCATTGTAAAAGAATACCACCATAACCTATGTCGAAGCATCTGTTTGAACAATTTTGAAATATTGTGGAATTGCCAAATGAAGGCATGGAAGTGATTGAACTTTTTGCTTAATCAATTGAACAGCTTTTTAGTGTGAGCATTTGTCCAATGAAAAGGGTTTTTGGAAGATAATAAATTTTGTAGACATTGTCTATCTTTTGCAACATCTTTGTAAAAATCGGATAGATAATTAAGGCAACCCAAAAATCTTTGTATCTCAAGGCGACGATCGATAAACGATCGTGAAATTTGTTTCGGCAAACGCTATTACTCGATTAACAGGAGTAAGGGTTTGATTTGATATTTTGAAACCGAAAAGGTAATAGTAGTTTGAAAAAGATGCATCTTTGTTTTTGATAAAACAAGACCATTCTTTTTAATCAAGGAGGAAAATATATTAAGATGTTTCCAATGTTGATCAATTGATGGAGAGAAAACTAGTATATCATCGATATAAACTAGTATAAAAGAAAAATAAGGATTAAAAATATCATTCATAATTTTTTGAAATTCTGAAGGAGCATTTTTTAATCCAAAAGGCATAACATTCCATTGATATTGACCAAATGGAGTGTTAAAGGTTGTTTTATAACGATCCGAATGATGAACCTGAATTTGCCAAAATCCAGATTTTAAATCAAATTTGGAAAAGACTACAGCTGAAGTAGTGGCTTTTAACAAATCAGATTTATTTGGCAAAGGATATCTAATAGTTTTTAGGACTTTGTTAAGAGGCTTATAGTTTATAACAAGACGAGGAACTCCTCTTTCAAGTTCAGGAGCTTTTTCTACATAAAATGCAGTACAACTCCAAGGAGATTTAGAAGAGGTAATTAATTTTTTATGAAGTAAGTCAGTAATTTCTTTTTGACAAACTTCTCGGAGACGAGAGGTCATTTGAGATGGATTTGCCTTTGTAGGAATTTTTGATTCATTAAAATCAGGAATATAATGTAGATGAACAATATGTTGTTTTCGATCCCAAAACGCAGAAGGAATATCAGAACAACATTGTTGTTGTAAAGAGTTTTGAAAGGCTTCAAGCTTAGTTTTAAAAATAGGTGATTGGAGGATTTGCTCAGTTTTTAAAAGTAGGATTTCATGTTTGAGAAATTGGATATGAGTATTTTTATACTCAATCTGATGGATAACAAGATTAACATAAGAATCTTGTGGAGGTTGGATAAAGGCAAAATGAAGAGATTTGCCCTCAAGAGTAGTGGAAATACCGGTTTGAAACAGAAAATGGTTGTATTTTCTTTAGAAATGGTGTTCCTAATAACATATCCTTTTTAGTCCTGGAACAATAATAAAGGTTAAAGGGATACAGATCCCTTGATGACAAATATGAGCAAGAGAAACTTCATATTGGATTCTTGTACTTTGGCCATTGGCCACAGATATGCTATGGAGATTAGTGCTAATATTACAATAATGAAGGGGGAGAAATCCTTCACGTAAGCAATTTAAATCAGCACCTGAATCAATTAAAGCATTACATTTTACAGAGAATCCCTTGACTGTAAAAGTAATTGGCGTAAGCCATCTATGAAAATTTGGAAGTTTGAGAAATGCTTTCAACAAAAATATTGTTTTGGTCAAAGCTATAATGAGCTTCGATGTCAGGTTGTTCAAGATTGGTAATCCGAAAGGTAAGTTGCTTAATTTCTTGTTTTAATTGATTTATCTCTGCTTGGAGAGATTGAATTGTGACATGTTTAGGTTTTTTGTTAACTATCTCCATGAGACTTGCAAAGTTAAGGTGAGAATTATCATTAGAGATATGTTCTCTAAATTGCTTTTGTTTTTTATTGATAGAAGGGAGAATAGATTCTTCTATGGAAGGAGAAGGGGTATTGTTAATCACTTCAGTAAAATATTTAAGTTTTAACGAAGGATCAGAAATTTGATCTCCAATTGAGAGAATGAGTTCTTCATGAGCAGTTAAAACATTGATTTCAACTTCTGATGAAGAAGAAGATGTATTTGGTAGATTAGACACACGTGACATTCATTTTCGATGAAGAAGGAGAAGAAAATGCAACGTGATGGATTTTCTTAACAACTCGCATTTGTTTGCATAATGCCCAGATTGTCCACATTTGAAACAAACATTTGAAGCGAAGATGAGGATCAACTTTTGTTGAAGGTTTAAAGGCATAAGAGGAAGTACGTCTTCGGGAAGGAAAACGAGGAGGATGTTTATAGTAAGGTGGTTTATAAAAATGAGATGATTTATTTTGTCGTTTAACACGTCGTTGTGGAGTAAGATATTTGGAAACATCAATATCTTGACCAAAATCAAAACAAAAATTACCTAGATCATGTTTCAAGGTTGATTTCTCCTTTTGGATTTGGCGATTGAGACGCAGGTCATTACAGATGGAGAGAGCACAAGTTTGTACTGATTGAGTGATGTCGCCATAAGAGAGATCAGCTAGAGTATTATTATAATGCTCTTTGATGAAATCTTTTATTTTTGCGGCGAAATAAGGAGGTAAACCAGCAATAAATCTTTCTTTCCAGAAAGATTCATCATGTTTTTCGGTTAAAGAATACAATTTTGAGAAGAATGTATCTTTATACCAACGATAATCATTTAGGGTTTTACACCTAAGATTTTGAAGTTGATCACGGATCTTTTCATTAATTGAGGAAACATGGCCAACAAATTGCCAAATAATGGCAGCCATAAGATGATTCACAGAATCATAAACCCAATCTCCATTATTATTGGTAATTGGATTATTAAAAGCGTCTGTTTTAAGATGATTTGTGATAGCTTCACGTTCATCTTCATCCATGACATAATGCCACCAACCATATAATTGGCCGCTTGAAGCCACAAACTATGGCTTTAGCGATGTCGGTTCAGTATGATTTTGGAGAATATCGGCTTTGGCATAAATATGCATTTTGAGGACAACCTCTATAATTTGATATTCGAAAGACCATCAATACTCCAAATATAGATGGCATTACCATCATATTTCGATTCCTTTTTATCTTTTCTTCAAGAATAAGATCAGATGGAGTTGTCGAGAATAAAATTGTTTAGTTAAAGGATATCTATTAAATGATTTAAAACCTTTGGTTTTGTTGTGGTAAGATATATGACTGAAAGTGTACTCAAGCCCATCACATTTTTGCACTTAAATGATGTCTTCACTTGGAAAAAAGAATTAAGGCTGTCAAAAAAAAGAAAACAATATACAAAGAATCTTGTTTATGATTAGTCTCACTAGGCACTTCAAACAGTGCTAGCCAGAAGAATCATGCACCATTTTTTATGGTTGAATTGTCCTTTTAGTACTCACACTGCCATGAATAGATAGCCAGCTTGAACAAGATATGCATCACTTCCCATCAAATGTTTTATTTTTCTTTTCTTCCCTAACTTGTTGAGAAAAGACACAAGAGTGCTTGTTTAGGGTTTGGCCTTTTATGTCCCAAAACTATCTTTCATTGCCAGCCCAATTTGAAAATGATAGCACCAATTAATTGAGTGTCACCATTGCTTTCTTTGACCAAAATTTGCAAACTAAAAATGCATGTCATTTTACTTCATGAATAATGATACTCACCGGCCAAGTAGAAGATTCGGTGATTTAGTATGGTTACTATGCTATACTTTGAGTAAGAGATCCGGAGTTCAAGCTTTGATACGGGCAAGTTAATTGTTGTTTCTTTTTTATCAAGAAAAAAAAAAAAGAAGACTCAAATAATAACATTCAACATGACATGGCAAATCGGGTTTTAGATATCCTAATTATACAAAAACTTTAGTGATGCTTTTTTGGTTACAAAACTTTGATAATTTATGTAGGCATAAATCTCCCCTAAAAAATACGCTAGTAAAAAATTTGAGACAAATTGAAAAGTTTGGTTTATTTAACCCACAAGGTTTAGTTTGAGATATATCGAGATAAAAAAAGAAGCAATAATTGGGATTACCACGGGTTAGGATCCTTAGGATGTGTGAAGTTAAATATAGTCTCGCGTCAGTTACGTGAGGTTTTGTAATAAAGGATATAAGAGTGGTTGTCTCTCCAAATAGTATTGAGGTCTTTTAAAATAAAATCATATACATGTGATATTATTAGGTGGTTAATTAAGCTGTGACAATATATGTGCGAATGAGATCTACAAACCTGCGAATATAGGTGCTCGAAGCCCAACATTTATATCTGTTTTTTTCCTGAAAACATATATATTCAATGATGTTTCACCATTTGATTTTCAATTCTTACCATCTATATATATATATATTCCCATGTAAGCTCATACTTATTCATTTGTCCAAATGTCTTCATGTTTCATTATTTATATAACTAGTCGTAGACCCGCGCTTCGCACTCGGGCAAGACGGAGTATTAATATATCAGATAAAAATTAATTTGAATAGAAGAAAAAAAATAAAAAAAAAACTTATTATACAACTTCGATGGTCTCCAAAGCATTTATGGTTAGATGGACGAGACATCACTTACCAAAGAGAAAACCTCGATGGTCTTGAAGCAACATCATCCATTTTCTTTGGTAGAGAAAAATGAGATATACAACTCAAAATATACTTTTTATACATATACGTATTGTTTTCTACACGTACTCGTTTTTGGATAATAATATATACTATATATGTCTCAAACTCAATTATAATATGTATATGGACATCCATATCTAATCCTATTTCAATTGTCAAACTCTTATCGAGGATACAAACGGGTAGGGTACTCACGAAATTTTTCTACCGTCTAATGATAATAATACTAAAACATGTCGATCCCTAACTCGACTATATATATTATGCATGTATGCTAATGTTAGATGAACACATTTCAGTTAACAATTTATAAATGACAAATTAGCACCCTATTTCCTATACATAAAGAGTGATTGTTATGTTATTTTCGTGTCATGTCATTGAGAGCAAAAAAAAAACTGAGAAAATAGCGAAGTTATGAAGTTTTAGTTTGCGTCGTATGTGTGTGTATATATATATAAGAGAGAGAGAGAGAGAATTTTTTTTTTTTTTTTGAAAAAAAAAAATAGCTAAAGTAAAAAGAAAGTGAAAATTTTTAGAACAATGGAAGAACAGCTTAAAAAAAAAAGATAACAAAACCTCCTTTAATAAAATAAAAAGTGCGCCACAATATTAAGCTAAAAGATTGCCATAAAAAACTAAAAATAGTCACAATATTAAGTAAAAAAAAGATACATGAAAAAAATGAAAAACAAAAAAAGATAACTAAATATCCCAAAAAAGAGGCACACAAAATTGAAAATAATTATTAAAGATATCTAAAAAATCTAAAAAAAAACAAAAATAGCTAAAAAGGAAAATAAGGAAGAAAAACACATCAGGACACGCTAACAATAGCTATCCAATTTATTATCTAATACAATTCCTATTTAATTTGAAAAATAACTTAAAAAATTAATAATCTAAAAAAATCTAAAAAATATTAAAAGACAAAAATAGCTAAAAAGGAAATCAGGAAGAAAAACAAATTTGTACATATATTTATATATTAATAAAAATAGCTAAAAAGTGAAAAAATCTAAAAACAATCAAAGAATAGCTAAAAAATAGGAAAAAATAGAAAAAAAAAAAAGAGAACGAAACCTCCTTAAATAAAATAAAAAGTACGTCACATGTCACGTTCTCATTAACTCTCACGTAAGATCTTCCTTTATATATATATATATATATAGAGAGAGAGAGAGAGAGAAGGGATTCAAGATTCGTGGGCTTAGCCTTTCGAGCTGATAATTGATTTATGTAATTGGGCTGGGCTTTACACACGCACTTAGCACTTAATTACTGGGCTAGCTAGCTTTTCAATGAGTACTGAATCTAACAAATACATCCAAGCCTTTACATTTTCAAATTGGACGTCTAGCTAATATATAGTATTAATTTATGCTTTTAAAGAAAGGTTAGAGTTCTCACTCTAAACTTATCAGGCATATTTATTCTTTTAACTAATCGACATGAGGTTAATCCTAACATCTCCGACAATCCCTCACAAGTCCAATTGATCTATCAGTTGCAACGTGATCGTAGCTAAACATACCCTGTAAAAACGTAACTTTTACACCACAAAAAAAACTTAATTATTTATTTGATAGAGTAACCTACTTTGAGCTCCGATCCAGTCTAGATATCGTGCAATACACGCCGAGATATATGTATGTGCGCATCTCGAGACAAAATGTACGGCATCCGACTGAGTCAGTGTTCAAAGTGGTTACTTTTGCATTTTCCTTTATTTATGACTGGGCAAAACTCATCATTTGGTCCATGAACTTTGTGTTTTTATGCTTTTAGTACCTGAACTTTTATTACTACACATTTGATCCTTGAACTTTCACAAAGATTTACATTTAGTCATTCCACTATTTAAAGTGTTAAATTTTGACGATGTGGGTAACAGAAATGCCGCGTGACTAGTCAAGAAGATTAAAATGACTTATATTACTGAACCGAACAACTCATATCGACCAATAAAAGTCGAAAAAAAAATTAATTTTCTCCCAAAACATAAAAAACTCAAAATTCAGAGATCAAAAATATAAAAAATTTAAAAGTTCAGTGACCAAATGTATAACAATGAAAGTTTATGGACTAAATGTACACTAAAAGTATAAAAGATTCAAAGTTAGAACCACCAAAACAAAATGTTTTGCCTTTATGGCAGGGTTAGGTTGGCTTATAGGTATATGGTTTTCCTCCGTGCATAGGGAAGAACTGTTGTTTGATGTGAAAAGGTCGGCGGGCACATGGTATGTCACACGGGGACATGAAGCTAGCACTAGACAAATTGAATATCGAGCAGTTGAAAAATATATACATGACAAAACAATTTAAAGGTAAGGAGAGGCGTAGCCATACATACATTTATAATTTGATACATACATACATATATGTGAAAGTGCAATTATTGAGATTACAAGGGTTGAGACCAACTCTTCAAAAGTGATCAAGATATATAAGATTTAGATTCCCTTTTGTCTTTGTAATGAATGCAACGCGTGGGGCTTCGTCCAATGATTCATGATACAAAATTCTCTCACCATTTTATAGATTCATACTTATTTATATGCTTCTCCTCATATGTTACAATTCATGATTCAATTTATATTAATTCCAAATTCTCAATCAAAATCAAATGAAGTAGTCAAATCAAATAATGTAGCAAATTAATACAACTTCTTAAGAACTACTCGTGGTCAGGGTTTAGTTTGCCAAAGTTTGGATTCCATCATAGCAATTGAAAAAAAAAAAAAAAAAAAAAAAAAAAAAGAAGGGGAGAGTGTAAGAGAAAGTGTAGCTATAGTAACAGTACAGTTAGAACATCTCCAATGGGACCATGGATTATGGTGGAAATACATCCACCTAGGATAGAATCCACATCCAACTCAAAAAATGTTCTCCAATGAGACCATGAATTGATAATGTTCATCTTATGTGGCATGAAATCAAAGTGGAGGGGTCTACCACAATGTCTACTTCTAGACATTGTGGTAGAAGTAGACATTGTGGTAGACTGCCAAGTCAGACAAATGAATTTTTTTTAAAATTTTTTTTTTCAGGCCTTTATTAATATAATGAAAATTGAAAATAAAAAGTGACAACTCATCATTCCATCATCTCCACATCCATGATGTGACATTCATGATGTAGCACCAATCCATTGTATAAATCTACATTACCATTGGAGATGCTTTTAGCAGATTGGGGAATCATTGTTTGTTCTTACTCTTTGTTAATTAGAGGTAAAGTGTCACTCGAACCAAAGCTTGCTAGTTCTCCCAAAATGCATTGAGGTGCAGGATCAACTTCCTTCACCTTTACTATAAAAAGTATAATAATTAGGCTTCCTCAAGGCCCCAATTTTTCAATAAAGAATATGAAATAACCAAAGGCGGTTACAACCGAATACAAAGGTGGTTGTAACATGGAAACAATAATCAATGCAAATACTTAAAAATAAAGTATGCAGAAAACTAAATCAAACCGGAACACCAGATATGTTATCGCAGTTCACTCCAAGACTTACATCTGTGAGGCCACGTCCAGATGTAAAATCCGCTAAGATAAAAGAGTTACAGATTTACGCAACACCCGAATCAGTGACCCCTCACTAGGCTTGCAACACTACCCTTCGCCTTCACAATGGACCTTACACAAGTCTCCCGTTACTTGCACGGTGAGGCTCCTCCTCACTGGAATACTCAAGCTTCCACTTGGTGTATCGAGCTCCCCTCAATGGAATACAAGTCTCTCATTTGCACTGTGAGGCTCCCCCTCACTGGAACACCCCAAGTCCCCTTGGGATTACATCTTGATAGAAGTGAACTACAAAGTTAACAGGGACATAGACTGTATCAACTTTGAAAAATATATAGACCAATATAGATTACACAATCTTAATTATAACAGTAAGATCTGATTAATCTCCATCTCTAAATAACCATGCCCTTGCATGATAAAAATGTGGTGATGGTTTCTTTGAATCGCAACTTCATCCTCTTCATAATCTTTAGTCGGTTGAGGATAAAATCAAATCTTCAACTTTGTGATTAAGAGATCCTGTTGCAACTGCTTCGATCTACCGGTTGCAACCACATATCGTTATCCAAATCTCCAACTGTTTTAGATTTGATTTGAGCATATGTATCATGTGTTGGATTTTGGATAACTCATTTACTGATAATGTCGACCGTAACAACTATAGTAACAAATTTAAATTGTCGATATGATCACGACATTAACAGAATAAATACATATATATATATATATAGACATAAATTTCTTTAATTTTTTATAATTAAAAAATTCCTATTAGATACCATGATTAGAAGGAGAGTCAATATTGCTTGCCTCCAAGAGACAAAATGGGTAGGAGAAAAGAGTAGAGAAATAGGAAGCACAAGGTTTAAATTGTGGTACACCGATATAGATAGAAAATGCAATGGAGTAGGAATTGTGGTGGATAATGATTATAAGGATAAGGTCGTAGATGTTAAAAGAATAGGGGATATATTGATTCTAGTTAAATTAATTATTGGAGACGAAAAAATTAACATACTTAGTGCCTATGCACCACAAGTAGGATTAAGCGAGAGGATCAAACGCAAGTTTTGGGACGATATGGATGGATTTATGCAAAGTATACCATTAGATGAAAATGTTTTTATTGGAGGAGATTTAAATGGGCATGTCGGGGCAATTAACGATGAGTTTGAGAGAGTTCATAGAGGTTTTGGTTACGGTAATAGAAATGAAAAAGGAGAATCAATCTTAGAATTTGCTTCACCATACGATCTTGTCTTAGCAAATACTAGTTTTAGGAAGAGGGAGTCGCATATAATTACTTTTAGTAGTGGTCATAACAAGAGTTAAATAGATTTTCTTTTAACAATAAAAATAGATAGAAAAATATGTAGAGAATGCAAAGTAATACCTAGTGAAGCACTTACTACCCAACATAAGTTAGTAGTACTTGATATTAAGCTAACACGACGACATAATATAAATAAAAGAGTTAGCGACCCTAGAATAAAGTGGTGGAACCTAAAACATAGTAAACAAGTAGAGTTTAGAGAAAAACTACTAAAGGAAAATATTTGGAATCTTGACTTAGATGCTAATACAATGTGGCTAGAAATGAGTAGTTGCATAAGGAGAGTGAGATCAAACGTATTAGGTATATCTAAAGGCTTGTGACCACCAAAGAAGGAAACATGGTGGTGGAACGAGGATGTCCAATGAGCAATTAAGACTAAAAGAGAGATGTATAGGAAAATACCTAAGTGTCAAGATGAAGATGTGTACAATCAATATAGAGAAGCTAGAAAACAAACTAAAAAAAGTAGTTAGTCAAGCTAAAACAAATTTCATGGAAGATCTATATACAATGTTAGGTAATAGAGATGGTGAAAAATATATATATAGGCTAGCCAAATTAAGAGATAAAAAGAAACAAGACCTAAGTCATGTAAGATGTATTAAGGACGGAAATCAAAATGTTTTAACGCGCGATGAGGATATTAAGGAGAGATGGAGAAGTTACTTCGATAGTTTATTTAATGATGGTCAAGTTGATACTATAATAGATGAAAACCCACACCAAGAAAGAAATGTAAACTATACACGCAATATTAGAATTGTAGAAGTTAAAGAGGCATTGAAAAGAATGAAAATATGGAAAACATGTGGCCCAGATGAAATACCCATAGAGGTTTGGAAATGCTTAGGAGAAATTGGATTGACTTGGTTAATAAAACTTTTCAATAAAATTTTAAAATCAAAACGGATGCCAATGGATTGAAGAAGACGCACGCTTGTGCCAATCTTCAAAAACAAAGGAGACATTCAAAGTTGCTCAAACTATCGGAGAATTAAACTTATGATTCACACTATGAAACTTTGAGAGAGGATAATTGACAATAGGCTAAGGAGAGAAACAACAATATCAGAGAACCAATTTGGTTTCATGCCTGGGAGGTCAACTATGGATGCGATTTTCCTTGTAAGACGATTGTTAGAAAAATATAAAGAAAAGAAAAAAGATCTTCATATGGTATTCGTAGATTTAGAAAAAAACATATGATAGGGTCCATAGAGATGTTCTTTGGTGGGTTTTAGAAAGAAAAAGAGTGCATGCTAGATACATAGACACTATTAAGGATATGTATGATGGAATAGTAACGTGTATAAAGACATTTGTAAGAGCTACAAAAGAATTTTCCATTACGATAGGACTACATCAAGGATCGACTTTAAGCCCATATCTATTTACTTTAGTTATAGATGAACTAACTAAACATATTCAAGAGGATAAACCATGGTGTATGCTATTTGCAGATGATATTGTCTTAGTGGATGAAACTAAAGATGGAGTGAATAGGAAATTAGAACTCTTGAGGAATACATTAGAATATAAAGGCTTTAAGTTGAGTAGGACGAAAACCGAACACATGCATTGTGAGTTTAGAAACACTAGACATCGAGATGACGGAGTGATAAAATTAAGGGAAGTAGAAGTTCCTAAAGTAAACCACTTTAGATACCTAGGATCAATCATACAAAATGATGGTAACATTGAGAATGATGTCACACATAGAATTCAAGTTAGATGGAAGAAATGGCGAAGTGCAACAGGGGTGATTAGTGATCGAAATGTTCCTACTAAGTTAAAAGGAAAATCTTATAGGACAACAATTAGGTCAGCTATGCTCTATGGAAGTGAATGTTGGGCGATAAAGCAACAACAATTACATAAAATGAACGTAGTAGAAATGAGGATGCTTAGGTGGATGTGTGGTAAAACTCATAAAGATAGAATAAGAAATATAGAAATTCAAAGACAAGAAGGAGTAACACCAATTGATACAAAGATTAGGGAAGGGCGGTTATAGTGGTTTGGTCACCCGCAAGACGGCCTACAAATGCCCCAACTAGAAAACTTGACTCAATAGAAACTGTAGAAATTCGACGAGGTAGGGGCATACCAAAGTTAACATGGGATGCATTAATTAGGAGGAATTTGAATGGTTTGAAAAGCTCACCATCAATTGCACTTAATCGAGCACAATGGAAAAGTTTGATCCATGTAGCCGACCCCAGTTAATTTGAGATTGAGGCTATGTTGTTGTAAAAAATTACTAATGATGAAGGGATAAGAAAGTTTTGCTTCATGTAGTAAGTTTTTTTGTACACTTTTTGAATCAAGAACTTTATTTTTTCTACTTTAAACAGTAGCTCTTTTAACTTATTCTCTACATCATCAATGTGATTTATCTTAGGGAAGGGCGATTGCACTTTACTTTTCTTTTTGAGTGATTAGCTTTTGCTAAGTTTAAAATATTTTAAAGATGTTTCGAGAGTTCATGAATGTTATTATGCAATTAATAAGAATTTGTTCTTTCTTTTATGCAAATATGAGTGAAGGGCTCCAAAATTGTTATTTTGCCTCAACCTCTTAAATACTTAAGATCGACCCTGCTAATTAATGTGACTTTCTTTTATGAAAACCCTGCTAAGGAGATTTAAAACACTCAATCTCATGACGTGTGTCAGTATATGCATAGGTCACCACATACCGAATTGGTCATACTTATTGAAATAACCAAAGGCGATTACAATCGAATACAAAGGCCGTTGTAACAGAGAAATGATAATCAATGCAAATACTTAAAAATAAAGTATGCAGAAAAATAAATCAAACCAGAACACCAGATATGTTATCGCAGTTCGGTCCAAGACCTATATCTGTGGGGCCACTCCCAAATGTAAAATCCACTAAGATAAAAAAAAGTTACAGATTTACGCAACACCCGTACAAATGATCCCTCACTAGGCTTACAACTCTACCCTTCACCTTCACAATGGACTTTACACAAATCTCTCGTTACTTGCACGGTGAGGCTCCCCCTTACTGAAATACCTAAGTTTCCACTCGGTGCGTCGAGCTCCCCTCGATGGAATACAAATCTCCCACTTGCACTGTAAGGCTTTCCCTCACTGGAACACCTCAAGTACCCTTGAGATTACATCTTGATAGAAGTGAACAACACATTCACAATACAAAGTTTATAGGGATATAGACTCTATCAACTTTGGCAAATATATGGACAAATGTAGATTACCTAATCTCCATCTCTAAATAACCACGCCCTTGCATGATAAAAACGTGGTGATGATTTCTCTGAATCGTAACTTCATCCTCTTCATAATCTTTAATTAGTTTTCAGTCGGTTGAGGATAAGATCAAATCTTCAACTATCTGATTCAGAGATCCTTTTACAACCGCTTCGATCCACCAGTTGCAACCGCATATCATTATCCAAATCTCCAACTGTTTCGGATCTAATTTGAGCACAAGTATCATGTGTTGGATTTTGGATAACTCATTTACTGATAATGTCGACCGCAACAATTATAGTGACAAATCTAAACTGTCAATATGATCACGACACTAACAATACTATCACTTAATTGATCAAGTTTCAAATTTAGGATTAATTTAATTAGCTAATCAATAGTTACCAAATCAAGAAGGACATGCACACATATAGAAAAGTGTATTTGACAAGGCACATGCATGTAAGTGCTTGCGATCATATAATACATGTTGAAAGTCAATATATAGTTTTATATGATATCAATCCACTAGATATTTTTATTGTTTATTCAGATATAAGCTCAGAACATGTATTCCTTGTTCATGCATGTACTCGATAAAGTCAAAACAATATATATATCGATCCATATACATTTAATTCGACAATAACAAGTCAAAGTATCTCTAGTGAAATCCAAGGTATTTGCAAAAATATAAATTAGGAGTTGCACTAAAAAAAAAAACATACTAGGGGAGGTTTCGAATTCAACTCATGTTAGAGGCGATTTGTTATCAATATAAACATTGGCATCTTGTAAGTCTGATTTTTCTCATATTGGACAAGGATTGGAAGATCGAAGATTAGTCATATCTACAAGGAGGGGAACCGCGCGACAGATTGATGGCAGGACATGCCCTTAATCAAGCTGTCTCTTCAGAACTCAGTTTACTCAGCTTCAATCAATTGGTATTGGTGATATTCTTTGTAATGACATTGCAGGGGTATCGTTATCCCTGCATGTGTCTTATGTAACCTGGGCATCTCTGCCCCATTCTAGCTTCTCCTAGTTGAGTTTTGACTCCAAGCATCAATGTGCTTGCGGGGAGAGTTAATTGGATGAGAGCATTAATTGGCTCTATAATTGGTTACGGCCTCTTCTCCCGACTCTTCAAGGATGTTTTTGCTTATAGGTTCTTTCGTTTGAATGATGAGAGCATTGCCTTGTACCATTCATTTGTACGTAACATTCTTTATAAATGGTTTAGAGGGTAAATAATCCCTCTAGTGTATACTACTTGTGATTAATACAATTTTCTAGAGTTTGTCTCCAATTTTCTATAAAAAAAAAAAAAAACAGTTACCATAACTTATAAGATAACTTATAAGATAAATGGTTTAGAGGGTAAATAACCTTCGTTTTCTTTTTCTCGACAAATTTTCTACATCAACACTAACCCTAATTTGTGAGCAAGCATCGTAGGGAATTAGGGCTAACATGGCATGCAACAATGGAGAGGTCCAATGCCCTGTCGGTCAATCCCAAAAATGATCACAAATCAGACTTAACAATTGACATAGACTATGAGCACGTGCGAAACAGTTGCACTAGATTCTGATAGTTGAACGGGAAACAATAGCTTGCTTACAAAACCAAAGACAACCTTCCGACACACCACTTGATCAAACCCACCAAAATCATCATATCATGAGTCAAAAGTCATCACATCCAACGGCACCAAAACGCTCAGAGCCTAAAACTGCAATCACGACCGTTGATCGACGCAGGCCCACCTGATCACTCGCCACGTGGCGTGCTGGGAGGTGGCAGGCTTTTGATGGGAGCAGGTATCGTGTGTCCGTAAGCGTTTCAATTCCCGACGACCTTTTCGTGGTTCCCAACGCGAATTATTGGCTTTAGGCCCATACGGTACAGCTCACGGGCCATCTGAACATTTTTTCTTTAATTATTTTTTTGGTTTTTTTTTTAATTTTTCTTTTTTAAGAGTGTATTTGATTTGGTTTTTGAAAAGGAGTTTGTCAGTTTGGGCCTTATGTTTTTGTTGTTATTACGAAAAAAAGGACTGGTCTCTGATATGTGTAATTTTGTCTTTCCACATGATCCAATGGGAATGTCCATTGAATTTTGTTACAGCGACATCACATTGATTATTTGAAAAACAAAATGAATTATGAATAGTGTTGCGTGATTCCCTTCACTTTTGCGGTCATTTACTTAAGCCATGATGTTTGACAGATTTACATAAATACCATCAGGATAGAGCCAATTCAAAATGGGAAATGATTTGGAAAGCATTTCGAACATAATCCCACCAAATCTCTCTCTCTCTCTCCTGCCCTAGGAGTAGGGCTGACAAAAGTTGTTCAGACCCGTTTGTCCGGTTTTGTCCGGACCTGCTATAAACGGGTTCGAGCAATATTTTTGTAAAACATATACGGGTCTGGATAATTTTTTGTGTTCGTTTAAAAATACGGGACCGGGTTTGGACAATAATTTCAAAAAAATAGGTACCCGTTTAACGATTAATTTGGACTATTGAGATGATCTCTTTTTTTTGAAACTTTTGTGTTGTGGGCATGCAATTTTAAAACTTAGACAATAGTGATGTGATGCTTTGCGTTGCATTCCTTGAAGATTTTTTTATCTATGATGTTTACATTGGAAATTTAAAAATTGTGATGTTATGTATTTATTTTTTTGGTAATTGAATGTTAGGTGACATGTAGTTGAGGTTTTTTTTTAAATAATTGATAAATAAAATATTTAATCATATTTAAAAATAAAAATCGACAAAACGAGAGCCGTATGTTTTACAAAAATACGGGTCTAGACAAAAAAAAGTGCCCGTTTTAAAAACGGGAACGGGTCCGGACACTAATTTTAATCATTATAAGGAGGGATGTCCGGTCCCCTTTTTTTGCCAACCCTACCTAGGAGAATATTGTTTGGTTTATTTTGCCAAACTTATATAGTAGTTTTCTACTAAAATAATATACTCTTTTGGAAGAAAGTTTATTTGGAAAGTTGATTTTTTTTGTTTCGTTCAACTTCAAGTTGCATATTCTGAAATTATAAAAATTCAATTGACACAAATACATATAAAAATATGAAGAGACATAAGAGAAAGAGAGGGTTTAATGACGAGCAATTGAATGATAACTCCAATTTTCTTTAAGGAAAATAACTCTCTCACCTTATAAGAGAATTTATCTTCCTCCAAGAGAGAGTTGGCATCAAAAGCCAACCAATAAGATAAGTGACAACTTCATTACGAAAATAAGCATAAGAAGCATAAGTGACAACTTCTTCAAAAGTAAGTTGCTCCAACCAAACACGGTCTCACAATTTCATGGTTACAATTTATAAGTAAGTATTAATTTTATATTGTGTACATATATCCTATTTCATTTAAACACCGCGAAGTAATACAAGTATCAATTATATTTTATTTTTCAAAAATATATATATTTATATATTGGAATATTTACACTGATCAACATTATGGGCTCCCTCGCCTTTTTGACTTAGTTTTTTTAATTGTTTGTATGCATGTAATTCTTGAAACCGTTTTGATTTTTGTAATGAATTGTCGAAGCAAGTGAATTAGAAGGGTTTTTCACTAGAAAAATAATCTTTTACAATATTTGATATGTTAAAAAATACTTTGTTGAAATTTAATAAATCTTTAATTAACATACAATAAAATCTTATTTACGACAAAAAATGTGTAATGATTGATTAATGATTATACAACGATTTTTTTTATTAAATTTATAAATTATTACACATTATTTTTTTCATTGTGCACATCATTGTTCCATATTAATTAAATATTTGATAAGTTTTAACAATAGAGTAGGGCGTACGTAAAAACAACATCGACCTTAATTGTGGATATTGTTGTTACATATTAATTTTTTCATTATGGATATTGTAGGAATGACATCTTAATTCGAAGAAGTTGATGATGATGATGATGATGATGATTGTTGGGAACTTGTCGTTTGGCGGGAACTTGTCATTTGGAATAAAACGATATACAGAGGAATTCGTACTAAAAAGGACTCAATCAGAGCTGCAATAACAACCTGGACGCGCTGGAAGGGGGCCCAAGCTGGAACCTCCAATGGGTGGAGAATAGGAAAAAGGCAAAGATAAGCCTAGCACAGATCCTGATCACAGAAAAAATGATGGCTAGCCAGAAACTTAGGGTCAAGTGGACAAAAGAGGGATACGCTAATATAAAGCTATTCCATCGCATGTTCAGCAGTCGCAAGGGCAAGAATGTCATCGACAGGATACAGGTTCAGGAGGGGAGTTCTCATAGGACCCAACCAAAATAAAACAGGAAATAATTGATTTCTACAGAAACCTATATACCTACGACAAGAGCGTTCGTTGAGAGGTGGAGGGCATCGAGTGGGGGCTAACCCCCAAAGCGCAGCGACGCAGTTGGAAAGATCCTTTCAAGAGGAAGAGGTCTGAGAAGCAGTAATTTCGTGTGATGCAGACAAAGTCCCAGGCCCGAACGGTTTCACTTTTGAATTCATAAGGAAATTATGGGGAACGATAAAAGGGGATGTGATGAAGTTCTTTAAGGACTTTCACACTAACGGAATCGTTAGTAAGAATATGAATTCTACATTCATATGCCTTATCCCCAAAGGATCCCAAGCAGGGTGAGTTGAAGACTATCGATCAATCAGTCTTGTCACATCCATGTACAAGCTATTGGCCAAGGTTCTTGCTCATCGCCTACGCAGCGTCCTCCATCATACAATTGCAAAGGAACAAAACGCATTCATCCTGGACAGACAGATGCTCGATTCGGCTCTCATCGCAAGTGAGGTGATCAAATTCATGGAAAAAAAACGGATGCGGGGCTTCATTTTGAAATTGGATTTTGCAAAAGCATATGACATGGTGGATTGGGCTTTCCTTGACTACGTGATGGAAATGAAAGGATTCGGGTCGCTATGGAGAAACTGGATACGGGGCTGCATGTCTTCCGCTAATTTTGCAGTGCTCATTAATGGCAGGACGGAAGGAAGCTTCAACTGGCAGCGGGGCCTGAGGCAAAGGGATCCACTATCACATTTTATATTCATTCTTGTAGTAGACATCTTGGGGCGGATTATTGACAGCGCCAAAAGGCACGGAGTGATCGAGGGCTTCAAGGTGGAGGATGAAGGTATTCATGTCACTTATTTGCAGGACGCAGACGATTCTCTCATTTTTGTCAAAAATTCCGAGGGGGCAGTGGCAAATATGATGCACCTGGTTCATACTTTCTGCACGATCCCCGACCTAAAATTAAACTTGTATAAATGCAGCTTACTGGGGATTAACGTGTCAGAGGACCTGGTTAGCGAGATGCCGAGGGAGGTAGAATGTCAGATTGGTACGTGGCACTTGAAATATCTTGGGATGCCTCAGGGTGTTCCCCGCGAAAGGCCAGTTTTTGGGAATCGATCCTGAAGAAGATCTCGCGAAGGTTAGACGGATGAAGAGGATTTTCTATCGAAAGATGAGAGGGTAACGTTGATATCTTCTGTGTTGGACTCGATTCCGACCTATTTCATGTTCCTCTTTTGGCTTCCGTTTTGTGTTGCTAATATGATGGAACAGATGATGAGAGAATTCCTATGGAAGAGGATGTGCGGTAATATCTCATGGGCGCTTGTGGCGTGGGATCAAGTGTCGCTACTAAGGATGTTGGAGGGTTTGGGTATTGGCAATCTGATCACCCGCAATCGAGCCTTAGCTTGTAAATGGTTGTGGCGGTTTCAGAAGGAACTAAAGGCCTTTTGGGTTAGTGTCATTCGAAGCATTTATGGCATGGCTCTAAGTGGCTGGGAACCGAGCAACACATTTAACCCTTCTACAAAAGCACCATGGCAGTTTATTTCGCAATGCAGAGAGGACTTCAAGAAAGGAGTAGCCTTCTCTTTAGGTAACGCAGGCGGATCAGGTTTTGGCATGACACCTAAAACGGGGTTAGGAGTTTTGCGGAGGATTTCCCGAAACTTTTCGCTTTATCGCGCAATTCGGAAGCATGTGTTGTAGTGGCGACAATATTTGATGATCTAGGCGTATGGTCTAGCCTACGGCAACATGATTTTAGCAGAAGGTTTGAGGAGGCGAAAATCGTAGAGTTCGCGACTCTCTCGGATCAGCTCAGGGAAACCATCTTGTCCTCCCACATCGAGGATCAGGGCGCCTATGGGAATGGGATGTCTCTAACTATTTCTTTGTGAAATCTGCTTTCTTTAGTTTATGTTTAGAGTCTTCCCCTTTTAATGTATATCCCGTTTATAATCATATTTGGAAATCATGTGCCTCAATGAAGGTGAGGGTGTTCGTGTGGTTGGCTTGGCGAGGGAGAATCAATACTATTGATATCCTTCAGAGATGGCGTGTAACGACCTAAATTTAATTCAGCGTTATTAATGACGTGGTTGCAGACGTGGCTGACAGCTCAAACGCTCGTGGGACCCGCAGCTAGGCTAGTGTGCGCCTGAAACTAGGTAAGTAGTTATTTTGTGTGCTGATTTGTTTAATTTACGATGCTTACGTTGACATTTATTAAACGACATCGTAGTGTATGATTATATTATATTTGACGTGCGAGACCGTGCGTTAAGTAATCGTCTCGATATGCGTGTCTGCGCCAGTACCGGGCAGTCTAAAAGACTTAATAATAGGTCGGGGAAAATAAAACACACATAAAATGAATAAAATGGGTTAAATAATAATATGGAATGTATATTTGATGGTTAGGGACATGGAAGTACGCGTATGTCGCTGTTTGGGACGCGAAACCGGGCATCGGAACACTCGAAATGCCACTTTTTGGGTTAAAGACAAGGGCGAGTGTGCCATTGGTGTCATTTTCATAGTCATTAGAGGTGGAAAATGGAGCAAATGGAGTTCATTGGATTGCATTGAGATGCACAAGTGAGGAGAGATGGAAATTTGACTATAAAAAGTCACTTGACTTTCAAAACCACCACCTTTTCTCTATCCTTATCATAAATCCAAAAATTGGAGAAGAAGAAGCCAAGGTTTTAGAGTTCTAACTTGGTGATTTGAGGAGCTTGGAGTGGTGAAATCATCAAAGCAAGGTGAGATTCACAAACACCTCAACTTTCTTTATATTTTGATCACAATTTTTGAGGTGTTGGTGTGAATCCAATAGGGATTGTTAAGTGGTCTTTGAGTAGTTGTTTTGGTTGATTTTAAGTGCTATGAAGTTCAGTGGTTTGTGTTGTGGTTGTTGTTGTTGTTGTTGTTGTTGGTGGTGGAGGGGTTTAAAACCCAGAAATTTCAGCAAAACTGCTGTCCAGAACGTGATTAGCGAGCTAATGACGTCATTTAGCGCGCTAGATGACAATTAGCATGCTAGGCAAACATATAACACGCTAATGTTCTTCCTGACGAAGAACATATAGTTGCTTAGGAATCTAGCGCGCTAATTCCCAGATCCAGCGCGCTAGATATTGCAGTTTTGATATTATTTTTGTTAAGTGACATAAAATACATCCAATTGACTAAAAATCAATTATAAATGAAAATAGGTCATTTTGGGCGGTAATTTGGATATCTGAGATTAGGCAGAGTCGGATTGGGGGTTATTCACGGGACACGGAGTGCGGTTTGAGGTGTGTAGTATCCGAACTGAAATTTCTTGAGCAATATTTTATTTTGCTTTTGAATTCATATTCTGTCATTCAATACTCTATTCTTGGTGTGATATAATGGATGGACGTTGATGATGGGGCATGTGCCCTAGGTCAATCCATTAACTGTCTTTATGAATACTTTTAGTTAATAAAATAGAGGATTTCATTTCTTGTTTATTATAATTAATTTGCATGTTTACATTATAATAAGATCCATGGGTATTTACATAAATATCCTAAATGTCCTACTATCGGTCATTATACGGGAACTATAATGAATTAAGACTAGTGTGAGTCTTGATTGATGATCATATGATGATTATACGTATAGGGATACGAATCAAGATCACGAGTACTTGTTAGGGAACAAAGTCTTGGACCGACCACTATGAGAACATCACATGGATTAAGTCATAGTTGTTTCTCATGATAGGTATATTTTTCAGTCCTCCGACTTGAGATTGCCGAGACTTCAACATTAGGAACACAAGTGATTTGACACAATCAAACGTTGTCTTTAACCGGGACGATTATAAAGGTTGTGATTGGTTACTTGTGTGAGCAATGTGATGAAGTTGTGTAATCGAGATAGAATTTGTCCCTCTCATATAAAGAGAGATATCTAGTGGATCTCTCGATGTGTTAGGCTGTTGAAAGGCCTAGTCTAAGTGAATTGATATTGATCAATGTCACTTGGATGTTTTCGATCTACCTAGAGATCGAGACTAGTACGATTGAACATGTTGGATGACAATTCCATGCCTTATGTTTGATCAAAAGGATATCGTGTGACAAAAGGATGTTATATACACTATTGATTAGGTTATATCGATTTGATATTCGTACAACTTGGGTAGTCATAATGTCTTGCTAGAGATCGCTTATGACTTGTATACCAAAATGTGTTTTGGTACACTTGCCAACGTTGTATGAGCCTATTAGATCGCACACTAAGAATGGTTTTGCGAGATTTTAAGATGATTGAGAAAAATGAATTTTATGTGATAAAATTCATGACGAAACGTCCTTGTGGTGTATTACACTTATACTTCTTTAAGTAAGGGTATATGTGTAATTTACTTAACCGTCTATATACAATGGTTGTATAAATAGACGCTTTAAGTTAGAACACAGGGACGAAAGAAAAAAAAAAGGCCGAAACTCTATTTTCGTTTTAGAAACGACTTAGGGTTTTTGGTATGCTCGGATCGTTTTGGAGAGAAACAAAAAGGTTTGGTATTCTCTCGAAGCTAGCACTTCAAATCTCGGCCATAGTTCGTGTGTGGATCTGTTGATAGAGGCGTTCGTCGTTAGCGCGCGCCTTAGAGATCGATTAACCTTCGAAAGTTATATTGCGATTGAGGTATGATTAAGTTTTTCATGGTTTAAACGTTTTTAATGGAATTAGATTCGGATCTGTTGGGGTTTTTGTCAAAACTGTTTTGTAATCTCCGCGTATGAACCCCAAAACCCAACAAGGGTATCAAAGCCTTCGAGTTTGATTCCATTAAACTCATTGCATGTTTTCTTGATATATACATGATATATGATTGAAAGCATGTTAATAGTTGATGTATATGTGATATACATAAGTTTTCTGTGTGATTTATTATCATGTTTTGTGTATATGATACATATATTCGTGATTTAATTGAAATTAGTTTCGTACATGCTAGTAACCATGTTAGGTTAATTTGAATAATTTTAATGAATTGAGTTTCATGTTCTATGATCCATGACACCATTAGGTTCGATTGGGATAGTAGTTCATGATTCAATTACATGTTTGTGATTATTTGGATGAAGACCGAAATTGCAAATAATTAATTTTCGAAATTATTTATTTATCTTGTTATATCTATTTTGTTATGAAGTTTATATTTGATAAAGATAGATAACAAATTAGAATAGGAGATAAATATCAAGAATCTTGTTATCGGTGATATACTAGGATTCAAATATCTTAAATCCAAAATAAATAATTAATTTTCGAAATTATTTATTTATCTTGTTATATCTATTTTGTTATGAAGTTTCTATTTGATAAAGATAGATAACAAATTAGATTAGGAGATATAAGCAAAATCGGTTTCGTTATCCCTATTGGATAGGAGATAAATATGGAGAAGTTTGTTATTGGTGATATGCTAGGATTCAAATATCTAAAGTCCTAATTGGATTAGGATAAGATGATTAGTTAGATGTGGGTCCGAGTTAATTAAAAATGTTTTAATTGACTTAATTTTGGATAAATTAAGGGGTAAATTTAGTATAGCAAAATCAGCGAAAAATATGATTTTCTATAGCGAATTTCAATTTTCTAAATTGAGATTCGTCTTCTAAAAAAAAAAAAAAAAAAAAAATTCTAGCGCACGGAAATTCTTTTATTAGTGAATAGTATAAAAAATTTCCAAATTGTTTAGTGATTGAACAAATCAATAGAATATATGATATTTCATTGTTTACATAAAAATCACTAACACTGAATAAAATCCCTCTATTAAATTTTAAGTCTCATGTCATCCATTTTAAACACTTGTCAAAGGCCTCGATCACACTAATATAGTTTCAAATGCCATAGTTGGGTGTATTGTGTTATCTTGGTGAGACAAATTGGGTAAGAGTTACCTAAATGTTTAAAATGGTCCGACTTAATAAAGCCATCAAAATAGTTTTGAGCTTTAGGCAAATGATGAGATAAAAACATGCTAAGACATAAGATGTCCCGTATCTCATAAAAGGATCTAAAAATTACATAAGATGTAATTGGTAACATTACCTACCTAAATAATCTAGTTCTGTGTTTCATGCCATAGTCATCATAGAGTTAGGTGAAATATGGATTTTAGTCCCCTAAATAAACAATGACGTTTTAGGAGGGTTGTTAATTTAGTGGGAGTCTATTCCTCTATACTAAAATAAACTTTGCATAATCTTTATTGTAGATCAATGGCCTCTTCAAGTAACAATAACCCCCTGTCACTGCGATCCATCCTTGAGAAGGATAAGCTATCTGGGACTAACTTTCTTGACTGGTTCAAAAACTTGAGAATCGTTCTCAAGCATGAACGCAAGTTGTATGTCCTGGATGCTCCAATCCCTGAGGACCCACCAGCCAATGCTACGAAAGCTGTGAAGGATGCGCATAATAAGCATGTCAACGATTCTACTGATGTTGCATGTATTATGCTGGCAACTATGGTTCCTGAACTTCAGAAGGACATGGAACTAATGGAAGCCTACGACATGGCTATAACGCTGAAGGAAATGTTCTAACAACAAGCTAGGCAAGAAAGGTTCGAGACAGTCAAGAACCTACATTCTTGCAAGATGACTGAGGGTGCGTCAGTTAGTCCTCATGTTTTGAAGATGAAGGGCTATGTTGACCAGCTTGATAGACTCGGATTTCCCATAAGCCAAGAGTTGGCTACAAATTTGATCCTGAATTCATTACCAGAGAGTTACTCACAATTTATGATGAACTACAATATGAATAATATGGAGAAATCAATTTCGAGTTGCATTTGATGCTCAAAACTACTTGAACAAAATATCAAGAAACCCTATAGTAATATGTTGATGGTCTAAATGGGAAAGGGAATGAAGAAGAAAGGCAAAGGCAAGGCTAGAGTTGCCAAGGCTGTTGTTGCACCTGTCGCAAAGCCTATGGAACAAGTCAAGACCCTACTGTTCTCGCTTCAAAACACCCAATTGTCATTTCGTAATCAAACCTATCTTTGGCATTGTCGTCTCGGGCACATAAATGAGAAACGCATAACGAAGCTCCATAAAGATGGACTTCTAGATTCATTTGATTTAGAAACATATGAAACGTGTGTATCTTGTTTATGGGCAAGATGACTAAAAGTCCCTTTATCTTGGACACAAGTGAAAGGGCAAGTGATTTATTGGGTCTAATACATACCGATGTATGCGGTCCTATAAACACAATGGCTAGAGGAGGTTATCGATTTCATTACATTTACGATGATTTTCAAGAGATATGGTTATGTATATCTTATGAAACATAAAGTTTGAATCATTTGAGATGTTTCGAACGTTTCAAAATGAAGTGCGAATCAACTTGGTAAAACTATCAAAACACTTCGATCAGATCGAGGTGGTGAGTATTTAAGCCAAGAATTTGATGATCATCTTAGAAATTGTGGGATTGTCTCTCAATTGACTCCACCAGCAACTCCACAATGGAATGGAGTTTCTGAAAGGAGAAATCGAACCTTATTAGATATGGTTCGATCTATGATGAGTCATGCAGATCTTCCATTATCCTTTTGGGGTTATGCATTACAAACTGCAGCTTTCACTCTAAATCGAGTTCCTTCTAAAGCGGTTGATAAAACACCATATGAGATATGGTACGGGAAGAGACCTAGTTTGTCTTTTCTTAAGATTTGGGGTTGTGAGGCTTACGTAAAGCGACAAGTCTCAGAAAAACTAGCACCTAAATCTGACAAGTGTTTATTTGTGGGGTATCCTAAGGAAACAAAAGGATATTACTTTTATAATCCCGCTGAGAACAAAGTGTTTGTTGCTCGGTATGGTGCCTTTATGGAAAAACAGTTTATTTCAAAAGACACTAGTGGGAGAGAAATAAATCTTGAAGAAGTTCAAGAATCACAGGTAAACACTGAACCGCTACTGGAAGTTCAACAACGTTCCGAACCAGTTGAACCTCCACAAGTGACACAAGGCCCACGTAAATCTAGTAGGGTAAGACATGAGCCAGAGAGATTCGGATTTCTCATTACTGATAGTCGTGATGTGTTGCTTATAGACCAAAATGAGCCCACCACTTATCAGGAGGCTATGTCTGGACCAGACTCAGATAAATGGCTAAGTGCCATGAACTCTGAGATGCAATCCATGTATGATAACCAAGTTTGGAACTTGGTTGATTTACCCGGGGTGGTAAGACCATTGGATGTAAATGGGTTTTCAAGAAGAAAGCTGACATGGATGGCAAAGTGCATACTTTTAAAGCAAGACTTGTAGCAAAAGGTTTCAGCGGACTCAAGGTGTTGATTATGATGAAACTTTTTCGCCGAGAGCCATGCTTAAATCCATAAGAATTTTAATTGCCATTGCTGCATATTATGACTATGAAATATGGCAAATGGATGTAAAAACATCATTTCTTAATGGAAAGGCTGCTTGAGGACGTGTATATGACACAACTGAAGGTTTTGTACATCCTAAGAATTCTAGGAATGTATGCAAGCTTCAAAGATCCATTTATGGATTAAAGCAAGCTTCTCGGAGTTGGAATCTTCATTTTGATGAAACAATCAAGGATTTTGGTTTTATTAAGAACGAAGATGAGCCTTGTGTATACAAGAAGGTCAGTGGGAGTGTAGTTGTTTTTCTGGTACTGTATGTTGATGATATATTACTCATTGGAAATGACATCCCAACATTGCAAAATGTCAAGTCTTGGTTAGGGAAGTGTTTCTCAATGAAAGACTTAGGAGATGCGACCTATATCCTAGGGATAAAGATCTATAGGGATAGATCTAAGAGGCTAATAGGTCTAAGTCGAGTGCTTACATAAACAAGGTGCTTGAATAGGTTCAGCTTTTGCAAGACTCTAAAAGAGGATTGTTGCCAATGTCTCATGGCATAAGTCTCAAGAAGACTCAATGTCCTAAGACAAATGATGAGCGAGACCGTATGAATAAGATTCCATATGCATCGCTATTGGATCTATCATGTATGCCATGTTATGCACTCGACTTTGATGTATCATATGCTTTGAGCACTACAAGCAAATATCGCCGATCCAGGTGAGAGTCACTGGATAGCGATAAAGAACATCCTTAAGTACTTAAGAAGGACTAAGGAAGTGTTCTTGGTCTATGGAGGTTTGAAAATGATCTAGTTGTAAATGGTTACACGGATGCAAGTTTTCAAACGATATAGATGATTTTAGATCGCATCGGATATGTGTTTACTTTGAATGGGGGTGCGATAAGTCTGGAAAAGTTCGAAGCAAGAGATCGTGGCGAGATTCTACAACAGTGAGCGAGTATATTGCGGCGTCCGTCGTGCAAAGAAAGGAGGCGATTTGGATCAAAAAGTTCATCTTTGAACTAGGTGTGGTTCCAAGTATTGCTAACCCTGTTTGTTTGTATTGTGACAATAACGGGGCAATATCACGAGCCAAGGAACCTAGATCACACCACATATCCAAACATATACTCAGGCGTTTTCATCTCATCAGAGAAATTATTGAGATGGGAGACGTAAAGATTTGCAGAGTACCTACTGAAGACAACGTTGCGGATCCATTGACAAAAGCTCTTCCACAAGCAAAACATGATTGTCATGTTAGATCATTAGGCATTAGATGCATGTATGATTGGCCCTAGTGCAAGTGGGAGATGATGGGGCATGTGCCCTAGGTCAATCCATTAACTGTCTTTATGAATACTTTTAGTTAATAAAATAGAGGATTTCATTTGTTGTTTATTATAATTAATTTGCATGTTTACATTATAATAAGATCCATGGGTATTTACATAAATATCCTAAATGTCCCTAGTCGATCATTATACGGGAACTATAATGAATTAAGACTAGTGTGAGTCTTGATTGATGATCATATGATGATTATACGTATAGGGATACGAATCAAGATCACGAGTACTTGTTAGGGAACAAAGTAATCTTTGGACCGACCCGCTATGAGAACATCACATGGATTAAGTCATAGTTGTTTCTCATGATAAGTATATTTTCAGTCCTCGACTTGAGATTGCCAAAGACTTCAACATTAGGAACACAAGAATTCGACACAATCAAACGTTGTCTTTAACCGGACGATTATAAAGGTTGTGATTGGTTACTTGTGTGAGCAATGTGATGAAGTTGTGTAATCGAGATAGAATTTGTCCCTCTCATATAAAGAGAGATATCTAGTGGATCCTCGATGTGTTAGGCTCGTTAAAAGGCCTAGTCTAAGTGAATTGATATTGATCAATGTCACTTGGATGTTTTCAGTCTACCTAGAGATCGAGACTAGTACGATTGAACATGTTGGATGACAATTCCATGCCTTATGTTTGATCAAAAGGATATCGTGTGACAAAAGGATGTTATATACACTATTGATTAGGTTATATCGATTTGATATTCGTACAACTTGGGTAGTCATAATGTCTTGCTAGAGATCGCTTATGACTTGTATACCAAAATGTGTTTTGGTACACCGCCAACGTTGTATGAGCCTATTAGGGTCGCACACTAAGAATGGTTTTGCGAGATTTTAAGATGATTCGAAAAATGAATTTTATGTGATAAAATTCATGACATGAAAACGTCCTTGTGGTGTATTACACTTATACTTCTTTAAGTAAGGGTATATGTGTAATTTACTTAACCGTCTATATACAAGGAGGTTGTATAAATAGACGCTTTAAGTTAGAACACGATACGAAAGAAAAAAGGCTGAAACTCTATTTTCGTTTTAGAAACGACTTAGGGTTTTTGGTATGCTTTGGATCGTTTTGGAGAGAAACAAAAAGGTTTGGTATTCTCTCGAAGCTAGCACTTCAAATCTCGGCGCCGTTCGTGTGTGGATCTTCTTGATAGAGGGCGTTCGTCGTTGCGCGCCTTAGAGATCGATTAACCTTCGAAAGGTATATTGCGATTGAGGTATGATTAAGTTTTTCATGGTTTAAACGTTTTTAATGGAATTAGATTCGGATCTGTTGGGGTTTTTGTCAAACCTGTTTTGTAATCTCCGCTGCGTATGAACCCCAAAACCCAACAGATTGAGGCTCTCCTTTGTGCCATTTCTGTGTGTATGTGCATTAGGCCATAACACGT
This sequence comes from Stephania cephalantha, assembly GCA_039657325.1. Lineage (NCBI taxonomy): Eukaryota > Viridiplantae > Streptophyta > Magnoliopsida > Ranunculales > Menispermaceae > Stephania > Stephania cephalantha. The sequence continues at coordinate 4,679,188 of CM077573.1, read as the reverse complement.
GCATCGAGGATCTCGGTGAATAGGTCGACCCGAGAGTCGTGTCGGGACACGTGTGGGTGTGTCGTATGTTCCATGCCGACCACCTAGCGGATTCAGATACTGGCCCTGCTTGAGTGCTAATAGCCGGCAGTAGTCTATGGGGAGTTCGAAGTATGGCTCTAGTCTGACCCTAGGCTATAGGAACACTCTTTGAGCTTTCACTATTATTTATCCATGCGATGATCACAGTTGCATATATTTATTTCCGCATGTTTATTTAATAGTTTTGTTTAAATTCCAGTATTTACTTTCAGTATTGCTCACTTAATTTCCTTGGGAATACTCACTCTGGACTCGTCATCTGCCTTTTTGTAATGGCTTGAGTGCAGATCCTAGTACAAGTCGTGGCAAAGGCAAGCTTTCAGAGTACATGTGATTCAGAGATATTGAGCCAAGCTTGTACGTTTGTATCATACATACTTTGTTTTTATTTTGGGGATTTGGGATTGTGAGATACATCATGACTCTATACTTTTGATATTTTGATACATTAAGGCGTATTTTTTGTCTATGATGATATATGAGTTTTCCACACTAGGTATCAGAGTTAAATGCATGACTATAATGTTTAATATTTTGATTATCATGATAATGAGACTTCCGCTGTAGTTTGTTATGGTTTAAAATGATCTTAACAGATGACTTGAGTTCAGTACAATTTAAACAGTAAATTGTTATTTATTAAGGTTAATAATGATTAAATGATGGATGAGATAACATGTGGGACACAGTTGGCGCTGGTAGGCCAGGTTGTGGGTCCGCATTGGCCCCCGTAACGGTCCATTTGAAAAAGGGGTCGTTACATGGTGCCCTAACCACACACTCCTACCCTCTAGGTGTTGCTTCTGTCTTTTCGATTATGAGTCTATGAATCATATACTTATTGCTTGCCCTTTTGCGCGATTTGGATGGAGATGTACAACGAATTGGGTTTGGTATGGCAACAACCCTCATCTGCCGCGACCTGGATGGAAGGCGTGGCCAATTTCGTGCATGGAAATTGGAGAAACTTCCTTTGCATGACTAGGTCTCTAACTCTCATATGGTTCTTATGGCAAGAAAGGAACTCACGCATCTTTAACGAGACAGATAGACAGTGGCTGGAAGTGTGGGAGGCAACCAAGCGGTATGTCGCAACTATCATAAAAGAGCATAAAGACTTTAAGGTTTGGTCTTGGCACCAACTAAATGGGCAGTGGTTTCTCTTATTGTGAAAATGGGATATTTATACCTTGGAGTGGGGTATCATGGGACATAGGGTGCATTTTTCTGGTGGAGCTATGGCTGGCATCTTTTGTGTTGGGTTCAAGGATTTTAGTGGGGAATCTTTGCCTATTTCAATGAGTAGTTTTCTTGGCTAGGGGTTTTGGAAGTTTTTAGAGTATCGGGGTGGTGAGACGGCTTGCCTTTTTTGAAAAGTCTCAAGCGTTAAATTTGGGGGGACGGTTACATGTGTTCTGGTGTGCATAAGTACTATGACATGTTAAGTGACAGTGTCCCTGGTGGGTATGTCGGCCTTGAATGAGAGAGGTTGGGGGGCCAACTGGGCATTGCCTAGTTAGTTTCAACTGGCAAGGTAGTGCGTCCAACCTTTTTTTACATTCTTAGCATGACCTTTTATGACTCACATGAACCTAATGGAAGTTAACAAGATGAAAGTGTACCTGTCATTTCCTCTGGACAAGGAGTGTAAACGAGTAGTTTATGGAAAGGCCCACGTTTTACAAGTTTTCTGGCGCTAGCAAGGTGGGGGTGTTGGGTGAAGTCCCTCCTCATGTCGGATGCCCTGCTGGTGTTGAAGGGGGATGGCAGATGTGTGCATTTTTTCATGTTGGTCATCAAGAGGCACATGAGGTAGTTGAAGTTCTTTAGGGGGTGGTTTTTTGGCCTTTAATTTGGTTTGAGACAGTTTACCACGAAGCAGGGACGCCATGGGTATGTTTGATGCGCACTGAAGTGTGGGATTCTTTTTTGGTGGACAATTGTTTTGAACTATTTGTCGGGATGGGGTGATAATTTTTTTTGGTATTTTGTACATTAACTATAGAGATGTACAGGCCAGAACAAGAAACTTTTTGTATTGACCACATCATATATCCACAAAACTTTTGTTTACATTTATATATATGCACACACACACAAAAATAGGAGTATTGCCTCCATTTATCAAAAAAAAATGATGATGATTGTAGCAGAACCTAGCTTCTTCCTGATCATCGTCATTATTATTGCGACAACAACCAAATATCAACATATTCATTAGGAGTAGTATACTACTGTGAGTGATTTTGTTTGCATATACTATGAGTGCTCTTGCTCCGCGATAATTTACCCTCGATTTTAGACCTGTGCCGCACATATATTGAAGGACGATCTAATAAAAAAACTCCTTCCAGTTAATAAAGAGTCATTCTAAGTTTAAAACTCACACCTACAAGTTGATGGTGGTTAAGTTGGGGACGATATCGGTGCTAGAGGAGATCCACGGGCTAGCAACCGCGTGTAAAGGCGGACCTAATATTAAAAAAAAAAAATTACATGGTATCGTAGCCGACGATTCGATTAAAACTTAGGAAAAAACATCTGGCACAAATTTCGATCCGAGATGGAGTTTTGCATACTTGTGGACCGAAATATAGTCTCCCCACATCGATCAAATGTGATTTCATAAAGAAGTACATCAATGTAGATGTCTTCCATATTGGTATCGTGACATTTTACGTTGAAACCCTACAACCGTAAGTTGAATGTTGGAATGTGTGGGCCAAAATATTGTCTAACATCGGTTAAGTGTGACTTAATAAATAAATAATTAAATAATTATCTCACCCTAAATAGTATTGAGGCCTTTTGAAGTAAAACTCCAACACTTACGACTACAAGGTGGTTAAGTTGGGGACAATATCGGTATTAGTGAGATCCACATGCCTTCATATAAAGGCACGGGCGGGCGCACCAAGTGGTATCAGATTGAGGCGGAGCCAATACACTAGAGATTTCACTCCAAGATGGAAATTGTTAGGATGAGTGGACAAAAATATAGTCCTACATCGGTTAAGTGTGACTTAATAAAGAAGTACTTAAGTGGTTATCTCTTTCCAAATATAATATCATTTTAGAGTAAAACCAGCCCCGCATTTAGTGTTGAAGGTGATTAAGTTGGGGACAATATCAATACTAGCGGAGATTGTGAAGGCCCCAGCTCTGTCAGTGAGCCGCACCCCTGCCGGGCTAAGCCAGCGGGACGAACCCCCCTGCATAGGCACTGAGCACCAGTCAAAGGCAGTGTGGGTGCACCATCTGCGACCTCCCACACCATCTGCGTCCCCCCATTCATAAATGGGGGGACGCAGATGGTGTGGGAGGTCGCAGATGGTGCACCCACACTGCCTGTGACCGGGGGTGCTCAGTGCCTGTGTAGCGCCTTCTTTATGAAGGCCCCAGCCCTGCTAGTGAGTCGCACCCCTGCCGGGCTAAGCTAGCGGGTCGAACCCCCGCACAGCAGCGAGCACCACCCCAGTCACGGGCGGTGTGGGTGCACCATATGCGACTCCCATCACCATCTGCGTCTCCATTATCTAGCTCGATTGGTACTCGATTCGTGAAAATCTCGTACTTAAGCCTCCAGGGCGCGGTTTCGAATCGAGGGAGGCGAAAGACTGCGCCCATTTATGAAATAAATGGGGGGGACGCAGATGGTGTGGGAGGTCGCAGATGGTGCACCCACACTGCCTGTGTCTGGGGGTGCTCAATGTTTATGCATGGGGGTTCGGCCCGCTGGCTCAGCCCGGCAGGGGTGCGGCTCACTAGCAGGGCTGGGGCCTTCATAGAGATCCACGAGCCTGCGCAGGAGTGCGCATGTCGGGCACAATTATATATTTTTTTGATGAATATGGAGGCGAAACTCCACTATAATATATATATATATATATATATATATATATGTAAAATGTACAAAACAATATCTACAAAAACTGTGTGTGCTATACAAAAGTGGTGCCAAAAAGAGCCTCTTGACTCCCCGACCTATTCCACAACAGAGCCACACAAACCTCTAAAAACCAATAGGACACATGACAAACCGGAGAGGAGAAAAAAAGACATCTTCAAGTGGATGTTGCCTCTGCCTATCCACGACCAACAATGACACATTACACCCGTCTCTCCATCCACTAAAACAAACAAACCACATATAGAGCAAAATGACCAGTACCCATCACATGCCAAAAACTTCAAACCAAAAACAAGTAATAGAACTTCTACACCAACACATGGAAAACAATCCCCCCCTCATACACTTTAAGAATGGCCGAGATAGAGAACACCTTCATCAAGAGGTAATAGAAATGAGCACCACTAGGCCACCAGAGACAAAGCATAGGTAAGATGCACTACTCTTTGCCTCTAGGACGCGAGCAATGCCCAGTTGGTCCACCAACCTATGTATCTTCACCAAGGTCTCAAGGTGGATCATAGAGGAAATTTGACCAAGGTCCATTTAGTTGATGCCATGACCATACCTTGAATTCTTTATGGTCTTGGATGAGCGTCGCCACTAATCTCTTTGCCGCTTCCCATACCTCCTCCAAAGGGTTTTGTTTCTCATTAAACAGCTGAGAATTTCGCTCCGTCCATACTGCCCACAAGATAGCTGAAGCGCCAACCCTACACAACAAGTTCCTCTTTCGCCCGTGTGCGAGCGAACCCACCTGGTTATGCCACACCGCCAAAGAGGTAGGTCTATGCCGTGGTAACCCCAATTCTCCCAACAGTGCGTCCCATATCCTGCAAATAAAAGGGCAAACTAGTAGCACATGATCAATATTTTCAAAACTAGAAAAGAATAAACACATTGAAGGGAGCAGCGTATGGTTGGGGCATTGCTTCTGAATGACGTCGATTGTATTGATTTTCCCGAGCCATTATGGAAAAATTAAGAAAATTCCAAAAAAATATGAAAAATAAGGAAAAATCTAGAAAAATGAGTTTCGAAGCTTTTTCGGGCATTTGACACCCTAGTATAATTCGAAAAGTGTGCTAAAAATCAGATTTTTTTGAAATAAAATTACAAATTGTGGTCCCATATTATAAATTCACTTAATGTGACTCTAAAATAATTAAAATGATATAATTAGACACCAGGGACTTAGGAGGCCTTAGTCGGGTGTCGGGTGTGCATCTCGAGGCGTGAGCGGGCGTTTTGAGGACGATTTGCGATTGCTTGAGGTAAGTAAAACCAGCTAGGAAATGCACAGTAGTTCATTTGAGCTTATATTTTATTAATATTGTACTGTGTCCCTTTCTTGGAATTCTCACCCACTTATAGTGTGTCCAAGGGCCAAGCGAGTCATGCGAGTGTCTCGATTGGAGTTGGTTACCGCTTGCAACCGGGGTATGACCTCGAGTCACTTGAGTATTTGGTCGGAATGAGATGTGTTTTACCCGGGGCACCTTTGATATCCCTCATTCGCGACGGTCTAGGAACGGCGACGGCGACGCCGCGTCCTAAGACCCGAGTCTGCTTGGTGTTGTCGCGACTCTATGACCCCGACCCTGTGGCACCTGCACTCGGGGTCTTGGACTACTTGGGCACCTTTCTATTATTTCTTTTGACACTCATTTCTCGTTGTACTTTTATTTTTATAGTCTAATTATCATGCATTCCATATAGCTTTCTTTCTATCTGCATGACTTTTAGACTACTTTATTTATTTTGAATTACTGTTTAGATACTACTGATTTTTACTTACTGGACTCGACATTCTTTTGTTTGACCGAGTGCAGATCCGCAGCCGAGCAAGGGCAAGACGCCGACACTTGGCGATCTACTCTGAGGATATTGGAGCGGCCTTCCTCCGCACACTTTTATAGGTTTTTGACTTTTTGTATTACTTATATATGTTGTTATCACACTTGGGATACTTGTTTGGGTTGAGAGATACACATGACTTGTATATCATTTTTGCTTAGTTATAACACTTGACACAAGATATACATGAATGTACATGTTTACAGGGTCCCACATATAGGATGTCCGACTCTTTTACTTTATTCTGAGTTATTTAACGTATTAATTGATTCCGCTAACTTGTAAAACTTGAAAAAAATACAAATAACTCGACTTAAAAATATGAATTTACTTATATGGATGGATGGGAAGGCTGATTGGGCCTGCGTTGACCTTGCGAGACTGGCTCGGGGGTCCACGTGGGCTTAGGCCGGGCGGGGCCTAGTTTGTGGTAAATTGGGGCCGTCATAGTTGGTATCAGAGCCTGATTTTTACGTCTAGCTCTTGATTAACCTACAACCAATTTAAAACACAAATTAAAAATAGAGTTAGGATATGATTGTAACTTAAAGTGGAACCCTATGATCCTGACTTAGAGTCTTCGTTGGGAAGTGAGGAGAGTTAGGGAAACTTAAAACTTGGATCCTATATATGCTAATTATTGTATTGTACTATATTATACCGGTAACTATACATTGATTAAAGACTCGCTTGCTATTGTAGATCGCGATATCAAGTCAGCCTGGTTCGAATGATGATAGTAGGGCAGCAGGTCCTCGATTCGCGAGTATTGAGGAGGTACGGTCATTGACTCAAAGAGTCACATTTCAAGATCAACGATCGGACGAGATCCTTAGGAAACTCAGGGCATAGATCACAGCTACACCACCACCATCTTCGTTGAAAGTGCCCACTGTTTAGGAGAGGAGTGCGCCTACCGTACAGGCCACTCCGACGGCTCTCGTCGTACCGACACCATCCATTATAGCTGAGATAGTAACGGTTCAGACTAAGACAGTATTGTCTGCACCACCTTGCACCGGCGGAGACCACGCCGACTACGCCCATAGAGATGAGCATTGGGGCGACAGCTGAGGTGAGGCAGTCACGAGAATTCCAGAGACATAGATCAGCTGAGTTCTACGGGGGCACAAATCTCGAAGTGGCAGAGAAATTTATGAAGAGCCACGAGAAGAAACATGACATCCTAACCACACCGGAGCATATGAGACCGATTATATCATCAGGGCTGATGTTTGGAGAGGCTGATGCGTGGTGGCACAGTATGGTGGCTACCCAGGGTAACCCTAAGTATTGGGCAGAATTGAAGATGTGATTTAATCGAAATACTTTTCGCCTTAAGTCCTGAATCAGAAAAAAAAAGCCGAGTTTCTGAGCATCCGACAATAGACTGGGAGTCGGTGATGCAGTATATGGGCAGGTATTTGTAGTTGTTGGATTATCTGGAGGGAAAGCTGACACAGTCGCTGACATGCACACTATTTCATGGAGGGTCTGTTGAGGGATATCGGAGGCACCCTGGTGACTACAGCGCCAGGGAGTTCACAAGCGGCATATGAGAGGAGCCTGGCCAGAGAGGCATACTTGAGCACACAACCCGATGAGATCATCCCAGCACCAGTACCAGCACAGACGGATTATAGGTCAGGTGGTGACAGGAGGAGGAAGAGACACCGACCGTTCAGGTCGAGAGATGACAGAGCACAGAGTATAGGATCCGTGGTGCCACCATCCCATCCAGCGCGCACCGTGCCAGTACCTTCTATTTTGACACGGAGTTATGCCAGTACACGACACAGCTAGCACAGTCAGGGCCGCTACAACAGTATCAATGTACCGAGGGTAGGGCGAGGCGAAGCGGTCGTGCGAGAGGTACGGACATGGTCAAGGATAGAGATATGACCAGGGACAGGGACACATGTCCGATTAGGCGGGACGGGACAAGGACAAAAAGGCGGATTCCACAAGGGCCTGACCATACGAGCATGTTTTGAGTATGGACAAAAATGGCACTTCGTCGCATGCCTATGACTAGGCGGGGCTCACCACACAACAAAGCAGAGAGCAAGTTCATAACATCGTTGCATCGGATCCAACCGCCACTCGTAACCTTATCGAGAATATGATTTACATTTGTGGTCGATTTATGCGTACTATAATTGATTCGGGTTTTTCTATATCTTTTATTTCGGTCGTATGTTTGATGAGTTAGGATTGATACCTATTAGGCTAGAGCGACCCTCGATCCTCGGATGGTTCTTTGGGGATAAGATATACCCGAACTTATTATGTGTTGATTGTTAAGTTGAGATAGATGGACAATAGATGCCTGCAGACTTGAGAGTATTGAAGTTCCTAGAGTTTGATGCCTTATTAGGCATGGATTGGTTAGCCGCGTACCACGCACAACTTGAGTGTTTCAGCAAGGTGGTTACGTTTAGGCTTCTAGATCGAGCAGAGTTAAGTTTTCAGGGGACTTCGACCACATTGCCTATCACCCGAACTAGAGTGGCAACGAGTTCAGATCTCGAGACATTTGCTAGTATTTTGAGTACGGCCAAGAGAGTTGAGGCGAATATAGAGGAGGTGCCTGTTGTATGCGAGTTTTCAGATGTTTTTCCCGCTGAGCTACCAGGATTACCACCTTCAGAGAGATCGATTTCATAATAGATTTTGTCCCGATGACCAAACCCATTTCGATTCCGCCATACATGATGGCTCCTAAAGAGTTGGGATTCATATGTCCGAGCATGTCACCTTGGGGTGCACCAGTATTGTTTGTCAAGAAAAAAAATGGCAGTTTGAGACTTTGCATTGTCTACCGACAGCTCAATCGAGTCACAATGAAGAACAAGTATCCACTCCCGCACATTGATGACTTGTTCGATCAGCTGACAGGGGCCCAGTGGTTCTCTAAGATTGATTAGAGGTCGGGATACCACCAGTTGAGGATTCGAGATGAGGATAGGGAAAAGACTGCTTTCCGCACGAGATATGGGCACTACCCCGACAATGTTCATGGATCTTGTGCACCGAGTATTGAGAGAGTATTTGGATATATTCGTGATATTGTTCATCAACGACATTCTTATATATTCCAGAACTCGTGAGGATCACGAGGGACACCTCCGGACAGTCTTACAGACTTTGAGGGAGCAGAGACTGTACGCTAAGTTCAGTAAGTGCGAGTTTTGGCTCACTGAAGTTGGATTTCTCGGGCATATTGTCGGAGCCAGTGGAGTGTCAGTGGACCCCACTAAGATTAGAGCACTGATCGATAGGCCTACACAAACATCAGTGACAGACATTCGTAGTTTTCTAGGATTGGCAGGCTACTACGACGATTTGTTCAGGATTTTTCTAAGATCGTTGCGCGATGACACGATTAACAAATAAGGAAGTAAAATTTTAGTGGAATGACGATTGTAAAGGTGTGGCTTTCCGACTTTGAAGGAACGATTAACGATTGCGCCGGTATTGGTACTACCAGTCGGGAAAGAGTTTTAAGGTGAATACGGATGCTTCTAAAGTTGGTTTGGGCTGTGTTTTGATGCAGAACGGTAAAGTGATAGCTTGCGCATCCCGACAGCTGAAGATTCATGAGAAGAATTACCATACTCACGACTTGGAGTTAGCGGCAGAGGTTTTTGCATTGAAGATTTGGCGTCATTATCTCTACGGAGAGAGATTCACACTCTTTACTGACCATCAGAGTTTGAAGTACCTCTTTACTCAAAAGGAGATGAATATGAGACAAAGGCGTTGGCTAGAGTTCCTTAAAGATTATGATTGCTCTTTGGAGTATCACCCAGGGAAGGCCAATATCGTAGCAGACGCATTGAGCCGGAGAGGAGCAGATCTAGAGATAGTGACTTGCCACATAACACACGTACATGGACTACTCGACGCAGTCGAGTTGATGAATTCAGTTGATATACTGACCAATACCAGAGTATTGATTTGTTGGCAAATTAGGACTCAAACGTCGATTTAGAGTGTACTTGAAGGTCGCGACAGACGATGAGCGATATCGAGAGTTCTTGGAGTTTTCTCAAAATTCGGATCATCCAGATTGGAGTCAGTCGACAAACTCATGCTTGAGATTTAGAGGTCGACTGTGGATTCCATCAATGGCTGAGTTACGTGATGAGATACTTGATGATGCTCACCGCTCACGTTTTATGGTTCATCCGGGTCGGACCAAGATGTATGCTGAGGTGCGTCGTCTTTTCTGGTGGCAGGGGATGAAGACTGCTGTTTCTGGTTACGTTCAAGCGTGTGAGGTATGCCAGCGAGTTAAGGCTGAGCATCAGAGGCCCCGTGGGTTATTACAGCCACTTCCCATTCCTCGGTGGAAATGGGAGCATATTGCAATGGATTCGTCAGTAGCCTACCTCGATCTCAGCGCGAACATGATAATATCTGGGTGATTGTGGACATGTTGACGAAGTCTGTGCACTTCTTATCGATCTCTACCACACATTGGACGGATAGGTTGGCGAATTTGTACGAGTGGGAGATTGTTCAACTACATGGCGTTCCGTTATCGATTGTGTCAGATAGAGGGCCAAAGTTTACATCTCAGATTAAGCAGAGCATGCAAGCACAGTTGAGCACACGGTTGGATCTCAGTACAGCCTATCATCCACAGACTGACGGATAGTCAGAGAGACTAATTCAGGTTCTCGAGGATATGCTAAGGATATGTGTGTTAGAGTACGGTGGATCACGGGAAGAGTATCTTCATCTGTGTAAGTTTGCTTATAATAACACTTATTAGGCTAGTATTGGGATGACACCATTTGAGGCACTTTACGGTAAGCCATGCAGATCTCTATCATGTTGGGCAGAGCCCGAGGATGCAGCAGTTATTGGGCAAGAGATTGTGGTATATCACACAGAGAAAATACGACAGATCAGGTTACGTATGTAGGGTGCACAAGAGAGACAAAAGAAATATTACAACAAGTACCATAGTGAGTTGTAGTATGATGAGGGAGCCTATGTGTACATGAAAGTCTCGCCTTTAAACGGTCACATGAGATTTGGAATTAAAGAAAAACTCGCGCCGAGATTCATTGGTCCTTTCAAGGTCAAGAGGAGAGTCAGCAAGGTTGCATATGAGTTAGAGTTGCTGCCTCAGTTAGCCGGGATCCACCCCCTATTTCATATTTTGATGTTTCAGTTTGATAGGTCGAGAGTAGGCAGACCAATGGTGGATTTGAGTCGTATAGATCTAAGGGAAGGCATCACATACGAGGAGCAGCCTATTCAGATTTTAGATCGTAAGATGAAGAGACTGAGGAATAAGAACATCCCGTCAGTCCTTGTTAAATGGCAACATCACGGGGACGAGGAGCTGATTTGGGAACTGGAGTCTTATATGCGCGAACATTTTCGATATCTATTCTGATTCTGGTAAGTCTTACTCCAAACTATTTTAATTTCGAGGATGAAGTTCTTATAAGTTAGGAAGACTATAACGACCCTAAACTTTTAACCCGTGCCACGTGGCATCTCAGGACGGTGACCTAGACCTATCGTGATGTGGCACACTTGGTCAACCCCCGGGAGTCAACACTGAGATTAGGACCTGTAGCTCGGACCCACGTGGACACCGTCGATAAGTCTATTGCACGCCAATCGACGTATATATAATTATTTTTGTGCGATGCGTGTTAAATCGTTGTACTATTAATTAATTCACGTCGCACTAGTTAATATTTTATTGGTCTCGTTGTGCGCGTATAATGACGAGAGTGTGCGACGTCACGGGATGCACGTAACGCGTGCATATAGTGTAGGCAATGATTTAGATAATACACACCCCACCCTCCTATCTCTTCATGGTGGCTTGACACCTCACCCACGTAACTCCCTTTAAATGAGGACAACCACTCATCTCACACACACTCACTCTCATTTCTCCCTCTCTCTCATGTTTTCTCTTCTTTATCTCCTTCTCTAACAAAAAAAAAAAGAGTTTGTAGTTGAAGAGTTGAGAGCAACAGGAGACGTTTAAGATTTGAGAGAAAAACAAGAGGAATTGAAGGAGAGCTTGCAATTTATCAAATTAGTTGGAGCAAAGCATCAAGTAGTGCACACATAGGTAAGGTTTTGCTTGTTTGATTTTTATGAAAGTTTTCATGAGAATAGGTTAATGGTGGTGGTGTTAATGTTGTTGTATTAATGGTGATTATATTGTTAATAAAGGTGATATTGTTTTAGTGTTGTTGATAGTTATTATTAGTGGTTGTTATCTTGTTAAAAAAAAGGATTGAAGAATAGGGAAAGGGGGTAGCCAGCGGGTCGGGCGCTACCCTCATGTTAGCCGGGTCGACCCTGACCCAAGTGGACCGAGTCAGACCGACCCGAGTCCGGTTGGACTAGGGCTGGTCAACCCGGGCCTAACCTATTAAATAATAATAATTAATTAAAAAAAATAAAGCAGATTTTTTAAATAAAACAAATCACAGAAAATAGATAAAAATTATGGAAAAATTCAAAAAATTCCAAAAAAAATATGAAAAATTAGGAAAAAGCTAGAAAAATGAGTTTCGGGGCTTTTTCGGGCATTCGACACCCCGGTGTAATTCAAAAAGTATGCTAAAAATCAAACTTTTTTGAAATAAAATTACAAATTGTGGTCCCATATTATAAATACACTTAATGTGACTCTAAAATAATTAAAATGGTATAATTGGACACCAGGGACTTAGGAGGCCTTAGTTAGGTGTCGAGTGCGCATCTTGAGGCGTGAGCGGGACGTTTTGAGGACGATTTGCAATTGCTTGAGGTAAGTAAAACCAGCTAGGAAATGCACAGTAGTTCATTTGAGCTTATATTTTATTGATATTGTACTGTGTCCCTTTCTTGAAATTCCCACTCACATATGAGTGTCCAAGGGCCAAGTGAGTCATGCGAGTGTCTCTGATTGGAGTGGTTACTGGCTTGCAACCGGGGCTATGACCTCGTTGGTCTTGGACTACTTGGGCGCCTTTCTATTGTTTCTTTTGACACTCATTTTTCGTTGTACTTTCATTTTTACAGTCTTATTATCATGCATTCCATATAGCTTTCTTTCTATCCGCATGTCTTTTAGACTGCTTTATTTATTTTGAATTATTATTTAGATCCTACTGGCTTTTACTTACTGGATTCGGCACTCTTGTGTTTGACCGAGGGCAAGGGCAAGACGTCGACACTTGGGGATCTACTCTGAGGATATCGAAGCGGCTATCCTCCGCACACTTTTATAGGTTTTTGACTTTTTTGTATTACTTATATATGTTTTTATCACACTTGAGATACTTGTTTGGGTTGAGATATACACATGACTTGTATATCATTTTTGCTTAGTTATAACACTTGACACAAGATATACATGAATGTACATGTTTAAGGGTGTTACATTTAGGATGTCCGACTCTTTTACTTTATTATGAGTTTTTTAATGTATTAATTGCTTATGCTAACTTGTAAAACTTGAAAAAAGATACAAATAACTCGACTTAAAGTTATGAATTTACTTATATGGATGAATCGGAAGGCTGACTAGGCATGCGTTGACCTTGCGAGACTGGCTCGGGGGTCCACGCGGGTTTAGGCCGGGCGGGGCCCAGTTTGTGGGAAACTGGGGCCGTCACATCATCCAATTAGGCCTCTTCCCGTATATACTTCCAATGATTCTCACCTAGAATCCTTCCGGTTCCTTCTGAAATCTCCATAACTTGTTACATGCTAGTGCCTTGTTTCGAGTCTTAAGGTTGCCAATGCCTAACCCACCAACTTTCTTTGGTAATCGCACCTGTTTCCAATTGACTAAGGCCAAGGAAGAGTCCCCGTTCATTCGTTTCCATAAGAACTCTTGCATCATCTTTTTGGCCCTCTTAGCAACTTCCACATGGATCCTGTAGAGGGATATGAAATATGTCGGGATCGAGTCAAACACAGATGCGATCAACATAACTCGACCCCCTTTCAACAAGAAACCACTATTTCACCCTTCTAGCCTGCCCGAGATCATCTTTAATAGCGGTTCCCAGAAGGTTGCATACACTGAGGAACCTCCGAGAGGCAAACCGAGGTACTTTAACGGCAAACACCCCATAGAGCAATTGGGTTCCACGGCTAGCTGGCAAACGTCCTTGTTTTCCACATTGATCCCCAGTAGAGCACACTTGGACATGTTTAGTTTAAGTCTCGAGATCAGACAAAATGTTTGGACCAGCTGCATCATACGCCTCACACCTCCCTCTACATCCCTAATGAGCAGAATGGAATCATCCGCATACTGGAGATGTGTAACGTGAATCCCATCATTTCCCACCCGGAAGCCTTCGACCATTCTGCGAATTTTAGCCGCATCGATCATTCGTCCCAAAACGTCTGCTACGATAATAAAGAGGGACGGCGAAATGGGGTCTCCCTGTCTCAGGCCCCGTTGCCCATTGAAGTTTCCAACTGGACACCCGTTCACGAGGATCGAGTAATTTGCTGTGGAAATGCAGTCTTTCATCCACATCCTCCACTTGTCACCGAATCCCTTTTGGCCCAGAGCAAAGTCCAAGTAGTTCCAATCCACCCGATAGTATGCTTTCGCTAAATCAAGTTTCAGAACAAAACCTTTCGTTTGTCATTTCCTGACAAATGCGACGACCTTGCTGGCAATGAGAACTGAGTACAACATTTGTTTCTCCGGGATGAAGGCGTTCTGCTCCTTGGCGATGGTGTAGGAAAGCACCTCCCTCAAGCGGTGTGCGAGAACTTTCGCCAATAGTTTGTACACGTAAGTGACCAAACTGATTGGACAAAAATCCTCAATCCATCCTGCCTGTGGACCTTTGGGGATTGAGCAAATGAATGTCGCATTCATGTTCTTATTGACCACCTCATTGGCATAGAAGTCGTTGAAGAATTGCATTATATCCCCTTTGATGATATCCCAGGATTTCTGGATAAACGCAAAGGTGAAGCCATCCGGATCGGGCGCTTTGTCTATGTCGCACGAGTTATCAGCCGCGAGAACCTCTTCTTTAAGGAAATGCCTCTCTATATGGAGTGTTGTTGTATTGGGAATCGACCCCCACTTAATCCCGGTACTCTCCTATTTGTGCTCCATCTCATTTGTGTATAGCTTTCTATAAGAGTCGACTATTTCCCACTTTATCCTCTCCTTGTCCTCGGTAAAGGCTTCACCCTCCACCTGAAGTCGGTCGATCACATTCTTGCTTTTGCGGGCCCCCAACAAATGGTGAAAGAATTTTGTGTTCGCATCCCCTTCCTTAGCCCATTTAACCCAGAGTTTCTGATTTGTGCTCCTATGCTCAGTCAGGAGGAGCTTTGCAAGCTCCAATTTGGCCGACTTTCGCTCTTCAACCCTTTGCGGGTCCCAGGCTGAAGTCCCTCCATCCCGTCTAGTGAAGAAATATAGTGTATGATGGCCTCTTTCTTAACCCGTATTTGGCTGAAAACATGCTTATTTCACTCTTTCACCTTGCACCGGACATTCCATAATTTCCGCATTAATTTAAAACCATGTCCCCCCTTCCCTCGTCCCAAGTCCACCAATTCTCTAGAGAATGCTGGAAGGAGCTATGCTCCAATTAGACATTCTCAAAGCAGAAAAGTGTAAGGCCCCATTTTATTAACCCTGTATTGAGGATCACCGGTGCGTGATCTGAAGTAACCCGGTTTCCTAACGATTGTCTACTATTTTGGAAAACTGCCCCCATTCCCTAAGAAACAAGAACTTATCCAACCATGCGCAAATCGGATTTGCCCTAAAGTTGGACCATGTAAAAGTGCCATATAGAAGTGGGAGGTCAATAAATTCCAGATTCCTGATTATACCATCAAACCGCCGTATACTGGGTGTAATGCGAGGGCTATTTGATTTCTCCTCAAGGAATCTTGGGACATTGAAGTCACCCCTCACGAACCACATGCGGCCACACGAACCATATAATGCCCCCAACTCATCCCAAAATTCATTCCTACCCCTACTCGTAGACGGCCCATAAACACCACTTAACCACTAGTGGTTATTTCCCTCCCCTTCCACCTGCACCGAGACCGAAAAAGACCTACTAAACTAGAGTCAACCCTAATCTGCGAGTATCCCAAATGATCACCATTCCACCCCTAGTTCCTACCAAGTCAAGTGTCACCCATTCCTTAAACCTACAACCCCAGACACCCGCAACTTCTAGTCTACCAAAAGTCTCCTTTTAGTTTCTTGAAGAATTAGTATGTCCGGATTTTGTTTTTTGACTTCTTCCTTAATCAGTCTCCTCTTATTTGCATCCCTCAAATCCTTAATATTCCAAGTAATTATCTGCATCCTGACAAACTAGCTCCCATTCTATCCAGCCTACTATAGTCTACCCCGGACGCAAGCCGTCTCTGTTCTTTCCTAAGTCTGGCGTCTGAGGTAGCGATAGATTCCCCTAAAGTTGGACTTGCAGGGCATCTCAAAATCTCCATTTTGCAATCGGATAATAAGATTGCGGGAGCCTTCGACTCATAACTGACACTATCGTCTGAGAGTAGACGCACGTCCTGATCCCCAAGGTGTAGCACCTCAAGCTCGATGAATGAGAGGGTTCCTCCATGACTATCCGAGCGAAGAAACTCGAGTGCATACAAGCCAAAATCCGCATTCGATTACATCAAAAGAGCAATCTCGGCCGCCTTAATCATTACATCAACAGTTATTACGCGATCCCAAATGGGTGGGGCGACCGCCGGTCTATCGAGGAAACTCTTCTATAGAGTATCTTCGATAACCTCGTTGATGTCGAATCCTCTCCCATTCACTTCGGACTCAACCGAGTCCTCGCTAAGAGACAACAGGTCGTCCTCATGGAGTGGCGCCTCCCCTTATTGATTATCGAGCCTGATCATCGTTGAGGTCTAGTCCGCCACCTCGCACCTGTACGTAATACACACTCATCGTTCAGCCGTGGTTCAATGGAGGACCTGATGATTTTCGGGGCCAGACTAGGCAGGTCTCCCAGTAGCCTCCCCGCGATCACTAGTGTTTTCCCAATTGGTTGGCCAGTCTCGATAACAGGTGTGTGTCGAGGTGTGAGAAGCGGAGCATCAATGCCCTGACCATTTCCCTCTCGCATTGCTTCCGAGGGCGGAACTCTCGATGGAGAGCTTCTCTCGTCTTGCTGAGGTGGGACAACCGTCCCCAGAAGAACGGGGGGTTCGTCCTTCCTACTTAGAGCCAAATGTACCTCCATGATTAGATCTCTGTGGGCCTTTGTTGTCTTGGGCCCGCATTTAGCTATAAAATTAGGTAGAGTAGGTTGGACTAACATTCCGCTTCTTTTCTTCGCTTGAGCCCGGCCCAATCATTATTTCTCAGCATATTCGAGAAATGACAGATTGTAGGTTGGAATACTCTCACTTCGACCGTGGGCCGCCTCGCTGGTTCAACCGGTGTCGTGATAGCGCGAGTAACCCTAGGAGAGCCGTTCTTGTTGCAATTGATCATACCATCCATCTCGTACGGTTCCACTGACACCGCCTCTTCGCCTGCGTTTGTACGGAGACCTCGGGTTTGTCGCATACCAGACGTCTGTATGGTTTCTATGGACTGGCTTTTCGATGGCCCTCATCGGTTCCCATAGGTTGGCTCTCTGGCTGGCCCTCATCGGGGTTCGTCCACCTTGATACCCGTATCTCTGCCGATATATCCCAACACAACAACTCCATCCGAGCAGGGAAGAACACTCTCTTAGCACCATGAACCTTCAGCGGCGCGCGCGATCTCCCCGTCTTCGATTGGCGGTAAGAGCGTGGACCTCCAATAGCCCTTCATATCTTCTCCCAATCGCCTAAAACACTTAGTCGTTCCAGAGGTTAAAAGGGAACCCTTCGATCGCAATCCAAGCATTATAGACGCTCAATCTCGGATCACGCCAATGAATCTCCGGTCTCCATTTGACAAACTTTGCGATCATCCCGCCTTTGTTTCGATTGATGTCAGCCATGGATTGCTCCCTATCTCCAAAATCAATGCAGAACATGAATGCCCTATCTTCCCTGAACTCCACAAGCCGGATTGGTCGCCTCAACCGAACGTCCAAATACTTGGAGATTGCTGCCCACTCGGCCTCGCTTGAGACTCGATAAACGACCAGTGCCATGTCCCAATCGTGTAGTTCCCTGACCGTTTGGTGCATCATCTCCGTCTCCGAGAGTCTTGTCATCGGGCGTTGTCCTGCAGTAGATGGAGGCGCAGCGCTTGGTTGGGTATTCGGGAAAGGGATTGGGTTGACGTCCTCAATCGGACAAAGGTGCTGGCAATCGGAGACTCTCTTCCTTTGGTCCCCTGCCTCATTCGCTTGGAGCACCGCTATGTGCACCTCACTTGTTTATGAGGGTACCCTAAAATGCATGTAAATCGGTACACTTTTGGGGTGCCCTCATAAACAATTGGGGTGCACATAGCGTCCCTCTTCGCTTGGGTGCTATACAGCCTATTTGGGGAAGCGTTCAACTGCACGTAAAGCCCGTGCAGTGTCGATCGCCAGTCCCTCCAAACTCTCTGATTAGTCTTTTCCGGTAGGATGAGCGAGTGTCCATTTTGGTGTAAGAACTTCCATACTTTTAATGCTCGACCCCTTTCATTGCCGATAATGTCGAGTATTACCGATGGCCATTTCCTTCTTGTTGCCTTCAACACTGCCCCTTCTACCTTTTCCACCACCTGGTTACTCGCTTTAGAAAGCCAAAAGATCTCCTATACTGTGAACTCCAGTTTAAACTCCCTATTCGATGTAATCTCAGAAATGCAAATCCTCCCTTGTTTCTTCTTCAACACTTTGAAGAATTTCCTCTCAGCATGAAACGAGTGCGAAAATTGTACGAAGTGTTGAGTCGTGTCCGGGGTTTGCGTTACTGCTTTACCCCGGTTCCTACGCATGACCTCCCCCCATTCCTCATCTTGTCCGCCCATTTTTGCCTTTCTTCTACCCTTCGATTTTCCCCAAAGACGATTTGATGAGCAGAGTAGGTGATGGCTTAAGCACACCAAGCCTTTAGTTGGTCCCAGTGGGGGATGCGCGACAGAAAAGCTCGTCGGACTCTAACCGGCGAAGAATAACACCAGGGAGAGATAGCTTCCTAGTTAATGTACCTTGTTCATATCATTCTCTTCTACATCACAAACTCCACATATCATACATAGCAGGGTAAACTTTAACCAATGTATTACCAATGGTGGGGCACAATTATATTGAATGTGGTTAAATTAAGGACAATATTTATACTGACCAAGAATTATATATATATATATATATATATATATATATATATATATAATCAATAAGTAAGTCATCCACTCAGTTGGTAGTATAACATTTTTTTTTTCTTATAGTGTTTGGATATAGTGTCAACCATGAGCGAGTTATTGGAGGAAGTGATTTTTGATCCAATCTCTCAATTTGAAGATGAATATGCTAAATATGGTTTATGTTTTGGAGATTAATTACGCTTATATATTGTGTACAATTTCTTCGAGTACTTTTCTTCTTCTTCTTATTATTATTATATAATAGAGGACATTATTGACAAAAAATTGAGCGAATAGTTTCGACACCACGCGTGCATGTATATAGGAGATGATCAGTTTTTTGATACCCAATTATAGCATGGTATGTGAGTTTTTCTCTAATGCAACAATTAGTGGTTGCATCATGCATGAATATTGATCTTTGTTTTAATTATTGTTTGTTCTTTTTCTTTCAACAAAGCTTCAGGGCTTTTTCTTCCAGTGTGGAAACCAGGACTAGAAGTAGTAGGATTAATTGTCATAATAATTAACATAAAGTAAATATGTTGAAATAGCAATTCATATGGTATCATCAAATAGTATACATGCAAGTCCCGAATCTCCATATTAAATGGTATGTTCACTCTGTTAGAATTGGCGGTTCCTTTCCTTAGGATCCCTCAACTACATAAATAAACTAGTTACAAATAATAATATATTAACTACCCTTAAAATTAAATAATTAAGGAGTGAAATATACATAAATAATAAAAATCTTACTTCCAAATTAGTTTGATTTCGGCTACATCTGTATCAAATACTTTCATTGCGCTTCACATTGGTGGCTTATGTTATGAAATGGATGGACGCTTGTGCATGTAGATGATCATATTGTCAAGCATGACTCTCACATTGAATTGTAACATCAAACAAGGCTCTCACACTTCATGTAACTTGTACCCCTTTCCAATTTAAACCAACTCTTCTATGCATTGTCAAATTACTTGTAATATGTTGTATGACATGTGCTATATATATCGAAAAAGCTTAAAGTGAGCAGCTGAGTCTCAAGCTGCAAAATATGATTGATGAGACAATAATAAAAAGGTCACGTGGCCCGCCTCGATTTATTACTGCAACAAATATCGAGTGCATACGTCAATCCAATAAATATTAAAGACTGATTTTTTATCTCATGGTAGCTGAGTAAAATAGTGAGATGTTATAAATATAATATCGCTCTCGTCCAATTTGTTCAACTTCAAATTAAGAAGCGTATGTTGCGTATGATGACTATAGTCGCAATGACAAATTTATAGATGTGGAAAGGATGAAAAGATCAGGTAAAAATCGTATTGACAATTCCACCAAAAGTTGGAACAAAAGTGGTGCACTACTAGAAAGGACAAATAATTATTGACAATGAGCGCTCATAATTGTGATATGTTTCTTCACATATGAAAGGCTATTTTACTAAAATATTGTCATATATATACCCGAATATTTTTGTGACTTTTACAATGCCTTCAAAATCAAAGGCAAAATTACGAATTTTATCATTGAAAATGGCTCGATAAAATTGGCACATCGAGATGTGTTCAAGTCATGAGCTAAATATAGGTGATGAATTTATGTCTTGTGTATTGTGCTCATGCATGTACATTATAATATGAAAGATAATATTTCTCGAATTTGGACTTAATGGAGGCTAACATTCAGACAATACATGGTACAACAATTATATTTTTAATACCTTGTTCAGAAGAAGTTTTGCTTACAATAATAGAGGATTTCTCTGTATGATTATGCTTTAATTTGAGAATAAAATTCTCGGCTTTAACTTCTGGAATATATAAGGCACGTTAAAACAAATATTGTCATAAATCAAATGATGTAATGACATTCATAATGTGGAATGATCTTTTTGACCATTCAAAATCATCAATAATGCGAAAATATCGTAAATTCGCATGGACATCCTTTATGGAACCAGATTTTTTTAATCAACTGGTGATTATCTCAAGGTAAATCAATATGAGACTTATATTGACTTAACTCTTCATTAATCATATTATAAGATGCATTGTGTCCCTAATATGGAATTTATTTATAACAAGTTTTGCTAATTGTCACTTTAATGAAATAACTTCCCCCAATTAGGGGGAGATATAAGTCAATTCAAAAGGAATGGAGTGAAATTGCTTGAAATGCATCAAATTTATTGTATTATTATCCATTTATAAATTAAAATGAACTTGAAATTCAAAGGATCATTCATCACAACAAGTTATAAATCAATTACTTAATGCAAGTACTATACATAAAATAGTGGCAAAATCATATGTTTCAGCATTAAAGGTTCATATAGAAAATGATATCCTTGTGCAACGAAATGCATAAGAACCAACAAAATGCTTAAGGTGTAAAAGACCAGATATTGTATTTTTTTTTTTACTTGCTTGCAATGATTTGTTGCATTGTAATATAAGATGTTTCACCCATGTAAACATGAGGGGGAGAATTAAAAGGAGTTATTGATTAATGTATTACACTATTTTTTCATTAGCTAAAGTTTTATCCCACTGAGTTTTCCTTGCAAGGTTTTTAATTAGGCAATTCTAACAATATTATACTCCTTATCAAAATCAATTAGTGTATTATACTCTTTTTCCTGTAACTATGGTTTTATCCCACTGGATTTTCCTAGCAAAGTTTTTAATGAGACAATGCTAACGATATTGATCATACTCCATATAAGAATTAATGAGAATAATGCACTCTTTTTCCTTTACTAGATTTTTCTCATAGGGTTTTTCTAGTAGAGAATTTAACGAGGCTTATTCTCTCAAAGTGTATAAATATGTTGTACTCTTTTCCTTAGTTATGGTTTTTTTCCAAAGGGTTTTCCTAGCAAGGTTTTTAACGAGACAATCAATAATATCATACTACAAATTAAGATTAATGAGCACAGTATATCTTTTTCCTATACTAGATTTTTTTTCCCATAAGGTTTTTCTAGTAGAATTTTTAACGAGACACATTCTCTCAACAAGTGTCATCCAAGGGAGAGTGTTATGAAATGGATGGACGTACACTTGTGCATGTAGATGATCACATTGTCAAGCGTGACTCTCACATTAAATTGTAACATCAAGCATGACTCTCACATTGAATTGTAACATCAAACATGACCTTCACACTTCATGTAACTTGTACTCCTCTCCAATGTACACCAACTTTCCATGCATTGTCAAATTACTTGTAATGTGTTGTATGACATGTGATGTATGTGTTACTTATAAATATTGTCTAAGTACATTTATCATCATTAAAGGGCCTATATAAAGGGTGCCAACCTCATGGTAGAAACATACCAATGTTGGAATGAAAATCTCCACATTTCTTAGCTCTAGCTCTTTTCTCTATTGTCTCATCTTCTCTACTTGTTCTAGTTGTTCTTAGTTTATGGCTTCCGTGCTTAAGTCTCTAGCATGTCCAACTGAGTTTACAACATCTTAGACTCAAAAAAGAGTCGCTATATATATATCCCTACCGTTGTATAAAGGCAAATCGTCTTTGAGGGCACCAAGAGCTTTTATGAAGGCACCCAATTTTTTATGTTGAATGCCCTAAATTATCCTTCTTCTCAACCAATGCACTCTATCTTCAAAACCTTGATCAAACTCTCCCGAATCACGTTTCTTCTGCTTTCGTGGTGTTTTCAATTGGGTGGTATTATCTTGTGTTCCCGCGCTTCGTTGGATATATTTATTGGTGTTTTTGAACACTTTCGCACAATTTGACATGACCCTCGATACGAGTAGTACAATGATATTTGTATGTTTTGGCCATATTTGATGTGATTTATAGATGTTCTTCCATTTCATTGGTCGTTAGTTGAGTTTATGGTAACTTTTGAGTCGTTCATGCAGTTTTACAACACATAGAGCTAAGACTTCTATTATAAGTTCGACAACCCAGGGCCGATATTTATCTTCTAGGCTCGCTTGTTCTCAACCGAACCTTTTTGATGAAGCTCGGTTAACAACTAATGACCAAAATGTTTAGTGGGCTCTGACCGACTCTACTGAAATTAGAGGCTCAGACCTGTGAAACCGAAAAACTCGAAAAACGAGAGTTCCCATATTTGTTTTAAAAAACCCTAGCTAAACAACCACAAAAATATCAAAAAACAAAAGACGCACTAAAGGCACCCCCCCATATGTAGATAAATGCCATGGTTTCAAACCTCAAAGGGTGCAGGTTGTTTCTTTTTTAATTATCAAAAAAAAAAAAAAAAAAAAAAAACTACACAGTCTACATGTTTTTTTTTAAAACAAAATCTTAACTAGTAACAGGTGTATTCCCAAAAAAAGGAATTTCTATGTTCATTGGTAAATCCAGTGACCAGCAGGGGTAAAAAGGCAATTTGAAATGCTTTTATCTCATCACCATTTAGCATTACATACAACACACACACACATATAGTGGCTGCGAAGCTTCCAAAACTTAAAAGAGAGTGAGTGGGAGCAAAAAAAAGATAGAGATATAGCAATTAAGAAGAAGAAGATCGATGGATCAGGGCGGAGGAGACGGCCCCAATAACAATGAGGCCTACTGGGAGTGCCTGAGGAACCATGCCGCCAGCCTCGGCAGCTACGCCACCGACGGATGCGGCGAGTTCACTCTCGACGACTCCTCCTCCAATGGTGGATCCTCCCTCAAATGCGCCGCATGCGGTTGCCACCGCAATTTCCATCGTAAAGTCGTCCTTGTCGTTGGCACCGCAGGCGGCGGTACGACCGCAG
Organism: Stephania cephalantha; assembly: GCA_039657325.1. Taxonomy (NCBI): domain Eukaryota; kingdom Viridiplantae; phylum Streptophyta; class Magnoliopsida; order Ranunculales; family Menispermaceae; genus Stephania; species Stephania cephalantha. The sequence goes on along the minus strand of CM077573.1, from coordinate 4,655,247 downwards.
TTGGAGTAGGGAATCACCGCTCCGGCCTACTCGGCCCGAGAGGGGTCTTAGTGAGTAGTGGACATGGTGGTGGTAGTAGTAGTAGTAGAGACGTGGACACATCCGGTCATGTTGAGCTGATAGAGTATGGTAGTCATCATCATGAGGCGATGGCGGAGCGAAGTGGCGGCGGCGGCGGCGAGGGAGGGAAGAAGCGGGTGAGGACCAAGTTCTCGGCGGAGCAGAAGGAGAAGATGCTGGGGTTTGCTGAGAAGTTGGGGTGGCGGATAAGGAGGAAGGAAGGTGAGGATGATGAGATAGAGAGGTTTTGTAGGAGTGTTGGCGTGAGTAGGCAAGTTTTCAAAGTTTGGATGCATAATCATAAGAGCAGTACTTCCACTCCTTTGCCCTCCCCATCCACCCCTACCACCACCACCACCACTGCCAACAATGCTTCATCTCTCACTCAATGATATAATGTTAATTAATTAGGTCATCACTCGATCATCACTTCCTATAATCCTATCCACTAGAACATTTTTGGCGAGGTTTTAAAACCCCTATTAAATAGTGTGTTATTAAATGTCATGCGAAAATGCGTTATGTTTTAGTTTTTAATATATGTATTACATAGAGGTTTTTTAAAAACTCTTATCAATTAGGTGTTATTTAATAACACCCCTTTAATAGGGGTTTTAAAACCTCTATTAAGTACTGAAATTGTTCTAGTGATCATATCTTTCTCTACATCTCTCTTAATTTGTTTTAGTGAGGTTCATTAATTTCCATGAGTATCAATATATATATATATCAATGTTATTAATGTTGATTGAGTGTTGTAGGGTTACATACATATATATATATATATATATATATATATATATATATATATATATATATATATATATATATATATATATTCATGAATCCATGCATTATTATTATATATATATATGATGCATACATTATGTTATATTAATTTGTTGAAGCAGTATAGTTTTAAATTTAAGGTTTTACAATTAAATGACAAAGATTTTTGTTAGTTATTATACATATATGAGCTCTCACTATATAATTAAAGTAGTGTAGACGAGCTTAGTGAAAACCCTGGAAATTCTATGACACTGCCAAGCCAATCGTCCTTTGTTTTATAGACAAGACAATTTTGTGCAAGTGGCAGCTAATACACTTTTAACAAAGAGTGGCCAGAATTAATGCAACGGTTTATGTATATCAGTTATGTCTCATCATTTTTGTTGGCTTATAGTATATAATAGTGACCTTTGATATTGATGATTATCATTCTAGGGTTTGAATGGTTGCCTTGGACCGAAGGGTGGCATGCACTTTAATTTGTCAATGCTCCAGTCACATACATCAAAAATCAACAAACCCTTTCGGTAGCTTCTTTATAGCAATTAAGTAGGTTCTTTTCATTAGTCATCTATAGCTACTTCAAAGCTTGTTGATTGAAGGGGGCTAGCTTGTTAAGTGATCGGTAGTTACTATTACATTTCCACATCAACATCAATATTGCAAGGTAATTGAACTTATATTAAAATTTGTATATCCAAGCCCATGAACAGGTCTACGTACAATCCTTATAATATTGATCATAACAACATTAATAACTTTTATGATCGTATCTACAAAAAAATTGTATAAATCATTTAAGGATTTAATTTTGTATTATGATAGAATCAACAATTAAGTAGAATCAATCAAAATCAATTAATTACCAAGTAGCTAGCATGCTAATTCCTCTTTCCAAAAAGTATACATAAGTGCATTCAAGCTCAAAGAGATCTCACCAATTTGTGGATGCAATCTCTCTCCTGTGAAGAACACATGAATTCCATTCTTAAGCTCAATCCAACTGCATCCAGGATCTTTTCTAACATTGTCACTTCTCATTCTCTCCCGAATCTTCTCCGTTTCATTCCAATCACGCCCTGCGGCGTAAATGTTCGATAGTACGATAATATCGGTTTGGTTTTCGGGATTTAGTTCAAGAAGTTGATCTGCTGCAAATTGTGCTAGTTCCACATTATTACCATACATTCTACAAGAACTAAGGAATGAAGTCCAAACACTGATGCTTGGCTTAAAAGGCATTTGTTTGATGAATTCAAGCGCATTGAGCAAGTACCCGCCTCTGCATAGAAGATCAACCATGCAAGCGTAGTGCTCCGGTCGAGGAGTGAGCATGTGTTGTTCTGTCATTAATCGAAAATATCGACTACCAAGGTCGATTAGGCCTCCATGACTACAAGCTGATAACACAGTCAAGAAGGTAATTTCATCAGGTTTGATGTTTGATCCAAGCATGAGCTCAAACATAGTGAGAACCTCCTTTAACTGGCCATTTTTCCCATATGCAGAAATCATGGTAGTCCAAAGGAATGCGTCCGCCGAAGGCATTGCATCGAAAATAAGCTTAGCATCTTCGACGCAACCACATTTCGCATACATGTCAACTAGAGCATTCCCAACGACTAAATCTCGATGAAACCCGGCTTTTATGATATGGGCATGGATTTGAATTCCCTGTTGGATTGAAGCCAAGCCAGCGCAGGCATCGGTAGGTACCAATCGCGCAAGAGAATTTATCAGGCTTCACTCCTTGATAAACCATTGAGGCAAACAATTTGAATGCCTCTGTTTCTTTATCACATAGGAGATAACCAGACATCATCTCGTTCCACGCGATGCTCCCTCTATTCGCCATCGAATTGAACAACTTTCGAGCATTGCCAACGCTTCGGCTTCGCGAGTACATGTCAAGCAAGTTATTTTGAAGAACTAGACTATCATCACCTAAAAAACCAGATGCCAATACATGGGCATGAACCTGTTGGCCTTGTTTCAATGCTTGAAGACCAGAGCAAGCGCCGAGAGCCCCCGAAAACGTATACGCACTCGGCGCGGTTTCACAATCACAAACCATAGTTTTAAACAACTTGAGTGATTTCACATAGCATTGATGCTTAACATACCCAACAATCATCGAAGTCCATGACACCACATCTCTCTCAGGCATTTCATCAAACACCTTCTCTGCATCCTCCAATTCACCACATTTTAATGTGTAATCCATCAATGCCGTCATCAAAACAGTAAATTTGAAGTACCCAAGTTTGATAACAATGGCGTGAATCCAACGCCCATGATTTGGACATTGAAAAGGTGCGGCCTTGAGAGCATTAACGAGTGTATACTCATCTGGGTAGACGTAATTTTGGTTGATTTTTTGTGGGCATGAGAGAAATGCAGAGGAGGAGGTGTAGTGGGCAACCAACGACGATGTAATTGAACTACAATTTGGGGTTTTGGGCGATTTAGAGTGATTTGGAAGCTTGGTTGTGTGTATGAGATTGGTTTTAGAGATGGGCTTGCGAAGGACAATCTTTGGCTTTGACATTGGTTTTGGTATTCTCAAAATTGGATCTTGGTTGAGCTGCAGTTGCTAATGGGGTCATGATCATCTTGATAGCCAAAACAGAGAACAATGAGATCATTGTAAGTTTGTAACATGAAAGATGAAACAAAACCGGAATAGTTGGCTCAGTGGCATGGACGAAGGTAGGATTACATAGGTAAGATGTACAGTCTCAAATTCGATTTCCCACTGCAATTAAATGTTGGGCCGCTGAAATTTGACAAAATAACCTAAAAAATGTCACTAAAAAAGTAGCCCAATTTTCCTCAACTTTTTCTTTATGGATATACGTGTGTGATTAGTTGGTTGCAGTGGTTTAGTCACCACTGCAAAGACAAGAAAATTTAACTCAATAAAAATGTAGAAATTCGACGAAATAATGATAGACTAAAGTTAACATGAGATGTATAAATTAAGAGAGATTTGAATGGTCGGAAAGCTCTCCATCAATCGCATTTAATCGAAGACGATAGAAAAGTTTGATCGATGTAGCCAACCTCAATTAATTTGAGATTAGGTTGTGTTGTTGTCGTTGTTCATGATTGTCACACTATTTCCACAAAGCCTTAGAGGCCCTAATGCAATTGGCCTCAGTGTACCCTAGCATCTGAACAATTTTGACGTAACGAAGAATTGAATCTGAGACCGTATATCTAACCCACGTAATCTCAAGCTCGCCCCTCACGTTGAGCCAATCAGTCCGGATTTTTTTTTTTTTTTTCTAATTTTATCTTGTATGTGTCTGTTCCTTCTTGTCTCTGGTTCTCTTGTGTTCTTGGAGAAAATCTAGGGTTGATCCGAGACCATGTGGACTTCAACAAACAAGTTGATTTCCCTCCAAAAACTCAAACCCGTATGTAAGTTCTCTCGCTTTTCCTCTGTTTCTTCCAATATTCCTCTGTTTTCACCTCTCAATCACCAATCACAACCTACCCATAACTTGCCCACTTTGAATCCCCACTTGTTTGAGCTAAACACTAACAGGGCAGTTGATTTATTGAACAATTTGAAGGAAAAATCCAATCTTGCACTCTCTCTTTTTAGCGAATTGAATCATGATGTTAGTACTTACACTGTGATAGTAAAGATTTTGTGTGTTTTTGGTCTGGAGAAGGAATTGAGTTCTCTATTTGTGGAGATTATTAAGTCTGAAGAGGACCCATGTTTTCAATTATCTCGTCTGTTAGAGGCTCTATTTGAGATAAATTTAGGTGGGAGCGAAGGCGAGGGACGCGGGTTTTTCGCTCGGGCGCTTGATGTTTTGGTTAAGGTTTATGTTGATCTTGGCATGTTTGATGATGCTGTGAATGTGTTGTTGGAAAAAAGGGGTTGCGGGTTTGTTCCGCCGGTTTCGACTTGCAATTTTGTGATTAATTGTTTGATTGGGCGTGTTAAATTGGATAGGGCAGTGGAGGTTTATGAGCAGTTTAAGGTGATTGGTATGAGGCCGGATGTTTATACATACACGATTATGATCAAAGCATATTGTAGAAATGGTTGTTTGGATGAAGCATTTGGTTTAGCTTGGGAGATGGAGAGGGAGGGCGTGGTGCCAAATGCTTTCACTTGCACTACTTTGATTGAAGGGCTTTGCTTACATGGGAATTCAAGTTTGGGTTATGAATTGCTTCATACACGGCGGAATGATGGGGTCCCTATTAATGCTTTTGGCTATAATGCTGTGATTCGCGGGTTTTGCAGTGAGATGAAATTCGAGGAGGCCGAGGATGTTTTGCTCGAAATGGGAAGGCATGGGGTGGCACCTGATGCGATTAGCTATGGGAGCTTAATTAATGGTTACTGTAAGGCTGGTAACTTATCGAGAGCGTGGCGTATCCATAATGAGATGGTGTCGAAGGGCATGAAAACTAACCGTGTCATCATCAGCTCAATCCTCCATTGCCTTGGCAAAATGGGTTCGACTGCGCAAGTGATGGATCTTTTTAAGATAATTAAAGACTCGGGTGTCTTCCTTGATAGTATCTCATATGGCATTGTTATTGATGCTTTGTGCAAGTCTGGTAAGGTGGAAGAAGCGTTGAGACTTTTTGAAGAGATGAAGGGGAAAAATATGGTTCCTAACAAAATACATTACGCTCATCTAATAAATGGATATTGCCTCCTAGGGAAACTTCACGATGCGATGAAAGTGTTGACGGAAATGAAGGAAATGGGCGCAGAGCCTGATGTCACAATGTACAATATTCTTGCTGGTGCTTTTGCAAGAAATGGCCTTGTACTAGATACTAAAGATCTCTTAGCTTATATGGAGAACCAAGGGTTGAAACCCAACTCCAACACGCGCCGCACTATAATAGAAGGCCTATGTAAAGGAGGTAAGGTGAAAGAGGCAGAAGCTTTCTTGCATGGTTTGGACGAGAAGTGCATCGATACTTTAAGTGCCATGGTTAATGGATACTGTGAATCAGACTATACAGGAAAGGCTTATCGTCTTTTTGTCAATTTATCTAAGACTGGGATTTTGGTGAATGAGAGTGCATGCGCTAAACTTCTCTGCAGCCTGTGTGAGGCAGGAGATGTAGAGAAGGCCCTTACCGTGTTTAAGATACTTTGGGATTCGAATGTGATCCTTAATGAGATTGTTTATGTGAAACTTATAGCTGCTTTATGTCGTGTTGGAAATATGACAAGGGCCCGTTATGTGTTTGATGTTTTAGTTGGCTGGGGGATGACACCAGATGTCATCACTCACAACATATTGATGAATGGATATTGCAAGGTCGGCCGTTTGCAAGAGGCTACGAATTTATTTTATGATATGAAACAAAGGGGTATGAAACCTGATGTTATTACTTATACGGTGTTGATTGATGGTTGCCAGAAAATAAATCGAAACGATATAGCATCGGTTTCTCAATTGCGGAGTGAAATGGGTAAAATGGAAATTAAACCGGATACTGTCTACTACACTGTGTTAATTGATGGGCATTGTAAGGTTGACAACATTCAGGATGCTCTTAAACTTTTCAATGAAATGCTTGAAAGTGGTCTGACTCCAAATGCTGTTGCGTACACGGCTCTTGTATCAGGGTATTGTAGTCAGGGTGATATGGACAAGGCAGTAAGCCTTGTTGAGGAAATGACCGTTAAAGGGATAATGCCGGACTCTCGAACAATTTCTGTATTAGAAAACGGTATGATGAAGGTGAAGAAGGTATCTTCCCAACAATGAATACTTGAATCACTCTCGATTGCTTGGTGCAAATATGCGACTTAGGCATTTTACATCTCATTGAATGGTAAGCCTAGAAGAACTTAACAACTGCTTTGTATATGTTGCCTTCACATCAAATTTTTGTTACATGTATTTTAACTTGGTTTATTTGTTACTACTCTAGAGACAAATGCGGATGCTTTTTCTAGCCACCTTGAGTGTCAGAAGCTTCGCCCCTACCGATCCATGGGGCATTGGCATGTCTACCCGGAGAATTATCATCTTGGTGGTCCACATGGTAGCCAAAGTTGAAAGCCATGACCTCACTTTTGGTACTGAGATCCTCAATTTGCTGCATAAAGCTGTATTGGTTGATAAGCGGCGGATGCTTTGCTTGCAACCTTTCGTTAGCAAAAGGCAGGGATTTCTTTTCCTGTTTACTTTTGCTGAAGTCTGTCTTTTTTATTATTTCATGGAGATTTAAACACCCATGCAGATACTTAATGTTGTTCTTTTCACATTCCGTGAAGTTTTGTGATAGCATTTTCTGCTAACTCATCAAGGTACAATGGTCTATCACTCGTATGGATCAAGAGATCGATGTATGCATTTGCTGATTGAGAAGCTCCAAGTGGTGGATCGGCGCTAGAGGAGTTGATGGAGCTCCATGCATCTCTTTGATAATTTGGAATTCAGAAGCTCTGTTAGGCGGGACTGTCTATTGATGCCGCAGATTGCTTGGATGCTTAGACAGGTAACTATTTGCCTTCTGTATCAATGATGTTAAAACTTCGATTATAAGTAGATATCTATGCGGGTAAAGTTAAGCATTAATTTTTATATTTTTACTTATGGATATGAAAAGCATCATGATTTGATTAATTACTTTAACAAATGCTTGGCGTGACTGTTTACCAGAAGCTTATTGATTAGAAAAATAGTATTCTCCAAAGAGAATCTGTGTGTGTACCTGCACTGTTTAACTTGGGGAGTCGACACGTGCCCCTGTAGAAATTTGAGCAAAGAAATGCAGTTTTTTTTTTTATTGAAATCTTTACTGAAGAGTTTCTCAATTTCATTTTTATTTATGGTTGGATCTGAACAGTGCCTTGTGCAGAAAATTAATTTGTGCCAAATAAATCTAATCAGACTTCTGAATAATATATGCGGCATAACCGTTTGTGAAATGGGCTGGAATCATGAAATCTTCCTAGAAGGCTAGGACTATGGAACTTGTAATAAGTAGAATTTTGTTTTTCCTTAGTTATTGTAGTTTGACATTGTATAGAAACCTTTTCAAAGATCTGATGCATTGAAGCTGTGCATCTAAGGACAATATTGCTCTAAAAGAACAGGTTGTGTAGGATGTCGGACTAGCTCTCCATTGAATTAGCTTCATTAACTGTGACAACCCCAATTCTGTAACTAAACCGTCACTTAACCATCTCGAATACCGAGCCAAGTCAAGTGACAGCTTAGTAAGCCTTAACTTTGTGGAATAACTTACATGACATTGACTAACTATTTTCTAGGCCAATTAAATTTTTTTTTTTTGCGGAGTTAGTTCAAGGCCTATTAAGTCAACTTAAAAATTTTCAATTATTCTAACTTTAAAATTCTAACGAATTTTTTTTTTTTTTTTTTTTTTTTTTTTTTGTTATGATGTATTTGAAGTGTCTTGAGTGTAGCATTGTCAAAATTTTCTTTTTGTTATGCTTAGTTTTTCATACTACTTGTATTTTGTTTGTTTGGAAAAAAAAAGTTAAGGTTAAAGTTCGCCCCCTAACAAGATTTTCTCGGTTCCGCCACCGCATCCAAGTAATACCTAATATATTCAAAACTAGATTTTTAGTAGTTTAGATCATGAGATCCATTATTATTTTTCTAGCATTTAAGAATAACGTAACCAAGCATAATAATATAGCAAGTTAGAAACAACAATGCCCAACAAGATAGTTCAACAAGGATAACGTAGATACCATGAATGCCATAGAGTCAAGGGAAGTGACAACTAGATATGTCAACCCGGACACAATGTTTTCAAGGCGGTGAAGCGGTGTTAGGCGTTTCGAGAGACCCCTAATCGTATGAGGCATAGGCGGACAAAAAAATATTTACTTAGACCTCTCTAAATTTAATTTATTTAGAGACTCCTAATAGTATGGGGCATTTTTCACTTGCACATTCTCATCAACATATTTTTACTTCCACACTTTTCCACACATTTTGAAGTAAAAAATATTTTCAAACTAATAAAATAATAAAACAAGTTTTGAAAATTACAGAGGCCTCTCGAAAAGTTTTGAAAAATTATTTTCAAGCCCATTGCCCGCCTATTTAAGGACTAGACGGCGGACACCCTTAAACGCCTAAGGCGGCGCCTTGAAAACACTCCCCGGACAGTAGGCCTTACCTTGTCCTTCCCCCAACACTGTGGGTTAGACAACTTGAAGTTCACAAATCTAAGCACCTATTGTCTTTGCTTAGCTTATCCTTCCTCCGACACTGTAGAATTAGACACCTTGGAGTTCACAAGTCAAAGCACCTATAGTCCTTGTTTAGCTTATCCTTCTCCCAACACTGTGGATCAAACAGCTTGGAGCTCACAAGTCTAGACAAATGACTCCTTAGAGTCTTAGCGGAGGGAGGTCACCGGTGGCCAACGGCCCTCCAGTCCAAGGTACCAATTATAACATACAATCCCATATCAATTCCACATGCATTCAAGAAGTAGAGTAATAAAGGCGACATGTTAAGAGCAATTCAATGAATAGATATTATGGTAGATTCCAAGTAAAACATCAACAATTACTAAGTGAATCTTAGCATATCTACTAGCATGACATGATTGATAATAGAGCAAACCCCACTTACCTCAGGCGTTGCTATCCTAATCCAAGTCCAAACTTTGAGAAGCTCCTATCCGGTCCTCCTCGAGCGGTCTACATTGGTATAAGTATAACACATTTCATCTAGACTCATTATAATTTATTTAGGTAGCTTAGACAATTAATATTTCATCCTTATTCTTAAGTTCAATTAGACTCGGCGTCAAAACCAACAATATGGACTAATACCACTTTTTCGAATAAAATAAAAATTCATCGAGGCAAAACAAAGAAAAGTCCATAAAATTAGTTTTCTTACATAGCTCGATTCAAATCGACCAATTTCGACCAAAGAATTCTAAATCATCGCATAAAGTCGGCTTTGACTTAAAATCTCCAATTCATAACTTTTAGTCGAAAAATCTTGACTTAATTGGGTAAGAAATAAATCTAAACCTCTTTTGGGTCTTCACTTAGCCTCAAAACCGATTTAAAATAATGAATCTCAACACATTCGACAATGAGAGCTAAATCCATTTCGATTTTTTTTCCAACCATACTTAAAGAACCCTTTCATTTCCAAAAATAGTTTGAAGTTCAAAAGTAAGTTTAGTTCATTCTCAAATGACTTAAATTCGTGTTTTATAGACTGTTCGCTTGGCTAGACTAAATGTTTTAGTCCCGGGACTAAGTTTGAAGCCGGTGTTTGAGTGTACGATTCACTAATGCGGAGGACTATTTAATCGGTCTCTATCCTGATTAATTAATGTCACCTCTCCCCCTCTCGCTACTAATCCGTTAAGTTGAGGATTGCTACATTACTTTTTTACCCCTCGTTTATAAAACACAAATTTAAGTCATTGAACCGTGATCTCTCTCTCTCTCTCTCTCTCTCTCTCTCTCTCTCTCTCTCTCTCTCTCTCTCTCTTCATTTTTGTTCTTTGCGAGATCGAATATTACTTTGCTGGGAAAATTATGTAATCTTGAAGGCCAACTCATCAAGGCCACCGATCTGGTCGAGTACGCGAGGGATATTGGCACTGCTCACGCTTGGGGAAGGAAGTTAAGTTGATTTCTATCTTGAATGTCAACTAATCTGATATTTTGGGCGTTGTGTTATGGGTTGTAGATATGAAAATCTGAAGGGGTTAGGTGTCAAACTTCAAGCACCAATTGACATATTTAATGGGTTTCGAAGGTTTTTATGTCGGATGTTTTGTTCTCTGTACACTGTCTTGTCTAATTAATGAATATCATCAATTCTGTTTTGTTTTGGTGTTGAGAGTCACTTCTCTCTATCTGTATTGCTTATGTGATCTCTTGTTAGTGCTCTCTGTAAAAGTTTTCACTCATTTTCATTGTTTGATTGAAATCACAACAATGATCGGTCTTCAAAGGAAGAAGAATGATTGATCGAACCAGTGTAGTCGGTTGCTTGAGGTGTAGAGTAGGGACGAACAAATCGATGAAACCCTAGCGTGACAATTTTCATATTTTTTTCATTATAAAAAAGGGGCAATGTAGTAAATTCATCTGTTTTTTACTTATTAATCTGGTTCGTTAGCCCTTCCATGCGATCAACTCGCTGAATTTGGATAACACCTTGACCAGGATTCTCAATGCCGTTTTCGCTAATCCTCAGACCAAGGTCTTTACCCACACCTCATGCGAACATACCATAGGATAACAATATGACTCAATGGCTAAAAAAACTTTGTTTAAAACAAGTGAAGTTCCCTTTTAGGCATTTCGTCAAACACCTACATCGCATTCATCCATATTTGAACATAAAGCATTACTCTCTTTAAATTCTCAAGGAATTCATAAGTATTTAAGTGAAAGCCCATTGAAATCATCATTTAAACCATAAGATAAGACTACGCAAGTGAGGTGGAAAGGACTCCAAAGCACCAAGTCCCTCTCCAACCCCACAACCATACAAGTCATGCTTTATCATTTCAAACCATAATTTTTGTTAAGAAATTATGTATTTGATTAGATTTGAGTAAAATAGTAGAACTCTCTTTAAATTCTCAAGGAAACCCAAATCATGTATTTATCTGCTTTTGTGCTAGTCATGGACTAATCCAAGGCTCTTTTTAAAAATATTTGTTTTCCTTCTAAACAATCATAAAAAGCTTGGACACGTATACCGGAATATTCTTTTGCTTTTTTGGTTTATGCTTAGCATGTTGTTGTTTGTTGTCTATGGGTGCTCATTTGAGCATATTACTGGCATGTAGAGGCCTTTGTATTTATCTCAGATTAAGCTTTTCTTGTATGAATTTTGGTTTTTTTTTTTTTTTTTTTTTTTTTTTTTTTTTTTTTTTTTTAAGTTGAAGCAACTCCAGGAACTGAAGTTTTTTAGTACTTTTATTTGTTAAATGAACTTAGATTAGTCCCTGACAAGCCCCGTGGGATTAGTCAAACCGAAGGTTTGGATACCCATGGTTCTAGAAAGACAAATCAACTTGGAAAGATTTTAGTCAATCGATATTAGTTCATCTTAATCTGTCACATTTTGTGGAGTAGATATATATGTTAGCTTGGTGATGAGTTTATTTCATTTAAAATTGGTACGCGCTCTTCGTGACAGATAAATACCGAGGTCTAAGTTATTTGTTACATTTTTGGATTTTGATTTGTACCAGAAATTATAGATTAGTTATACTTGAAAATGGGGTACATAAATATGAACTTGAGAACACTCATGTAACTGGCTTTTATGGATTAATATCTATTAACTTGTTTGTTTTATTTTTTATTTTTTATTTTTTTTAATCCTGGATATATTCTATGTATGCTAATGGATATCAACTACCAGGCATTACTTGATCGTACCAGCAATGACAAATTTATTGGTGAATTTGCTGGGAGTTTGGTTCTTCCGGAACTATGTCCGTATAAATATCAGTAAGTTCCTTATGATTAGTTTATCTTCATTACCGTGATATTACCATTTCCTTATTTTGGCTGTTTCAGTCGTAAATTTGTTATCCAATAGAGGATCTCAATCTAGGTCTAGGATATGTTCATGAATGGATGTTATGTTATTTCATCTGAAGTACAATACTTGAAATCTCTGAGCTTCAACTTATGTTGCTTTGCTTTATATTGTTGGGGACACAATGCATTGAAGCTTAATTGTTAGAGTTTTCGTAGGAAAAAATAAAAAATAAAAAATGTTGATCTGAGAATTATTTGATAGCTCCAAACTGTAATTGCATCTTTGATTAGAAAATGTTTTATTTGTGATATTCATATGGTACGTGAAAGTGCATCAATTGCTTTCTTTTGTTATTTCTGCATTATTTTATGTTCATTAATCAAGAGCCTTCATGTACAGGCTACAGGAAAGCTGAAGATATGAATTTTCACTTGGCCTGTCTAACAGTACTTTGTTTGATTGTCTTGAGTCAGAATGAGATGCATCTTTTTTTTTTTGGTCTAAACCACCTGGTATCCGGACTATCCGACTACTTCGGGTTCGTCCCGAGTCGCGCATCGATCATATAGGTGTGGGGAGCTTCCAGCGTTGGTTTTTTCATTCCCAGGATTCGAACTTGAGTCACTAGTTAAGGGACAACAATCGGCTTCCAATTGTATCAACCAACCGTTGGTAATGAGATGCATCTTTTGCAGATGGCCAAAAGTATGAGCCGTTATGTTTCGGACTTTGAAAACAATGAGATATTTCCAAAGAGTACCTTGCAATTTGGAATGCTCGTGGTCTTCAGCTTTCTTCGATCATATAGCTATGCTCACACAACTGACAACCCTATATTGTTTGTTCAAGGAAGTTATTTGATCAACCTCCTTAGTTCTACAAAGTGTTGGGCCCACCCGCGCACGCCCCATAAATCTCTGTACTATTTGATGAGAGATCCATTGTTATGTACTTCTTCAAGAAGTCATATACATGACCGATATGAAAACATTCGGTCCACACATCCCAACACAAAGCTCTTCAACTTTTTTTTTTCCTTTTTATTTTGTTTTCTAATTTTGCAATAAATAATCATCTCAATTTTTTTATTTTTTATTTTTTTTAGTTCGAGGGTATTTCGAATTAACTCGATTTTGGAGCATATGTATTTGTGTTTTCATGTCACACATTTATGATTTACGTTTAAGGGGGATACCACCAAAAAACAAATGTATAGATCCTGTGCAGAACAACCACGTTATAAATCATCATATGGTGATCTAGATCAAGTTTGAAGAGCTAGAAGTGGTTTATAATATCTATTCATGTAATAGATTGAATTACTGATCATATATTGATTTAGGACCAAACAATAAATATAACTTCATGGTCCTCACTTGAAAGAACAATTTAGTTGGATTGGTGTAGAGGCGTCATTATTGCTCGTGTTCAACCTAGTTGATTCAGAATATCAGTGAGTTCGATTTTTTTTCAAATTATTTTAGGAGTCCTCATTTTGAAGAGAATGGAAATTTTGTTTGCCTTCAAACATCAACGGACTCATGTATATACATTGAAATAAATGAATAATATTCGTTTCTTCTAAAAAAAAATGTTTTCTAAGAAACAACTTACTTCAATGTTGCAACTTTATTTTTTTTGACTTGTCGTAAAATATATTTTAACATCAATTAAAAGTGATTTTAGAATGAAGAATGCAAATGTTGGGCCTACTCGCATATTATTTAATAAAGGAAATTGGAGACTAGCTAGTAAATATAAAACTTTTCAATGGTTTATGTTTTTAAAAAAAAAAAAAAAAAAAAAAACAGTGCATATTCATGTAAAATGGTCAGAAAACGTTTTATATTTTGAGCCATAACTATGATAGCTCCCATTTTTCGAGTTCCTTTACAATACTCTTATATAATTATATAATCATCGACTTCCCCTCTTCGACACACTATCAATAATAATCTATATATATTGTGACTTGATTTTTAATTTTTTGGCTTTGCCTTGCCTATGATCATTATTCATCTATATATTTGCAATAAAACGTTTTTTTTTTTTCTATTTGTTGAGACTACTGCTTAAATGACTTCAAATTACAAAATTTCTAACAACCTTAGCATTTTTTGAATTAAAAAAATAAAAATAAAAAACCTTAGCAAATTTTCTACATTAAAAGTGTTTATCCCATCTTTTCTATCGGCTTTTTTTAATCTAGTAGTATATAGTATAAAAATGTGCCAAGTTTATTTTACTGTATCAATTTTATTCGCCAATATCATCTTTTGAAAGATATGTTCACTATAATCAATAAGAAAAAATTAGATCAACAATTCCAGGCCCTTAGTGGATGTCACGCTCCACCCCATAAATAAAGACAACTATAATTTTTAACACTATTGTTCAAGCATTTGACCCCTCTTAATTTTATCAAAATTAAAACCAAACATATCTCCATTTGTCGACTTTAAGGAAGGCTTGAGTCGTGCTCAAGGCACCCGGCCGCGCATAAAGGGACATCAGTGATTAAATTTTATTGAACTTTCCTTGAAAAAGGCTCATATGTCCTTCACTTAAATATATACATAGAGGTGCCTTTATACACAAATGGGGTGTCTTTAGTGCGACACTTAATTAAAATGATGATGATGCTCGATTTCTCTCCTTTAACTAAAATCTTGATTTTAGATCTTGTGAGGCTCGATTCCTCTTTTAACTCAAAACTTGATTTTAAATCTTGTGAATGGAGTGAACTCGATTGAGAGGTAGCCACCCTATCGAGGTCCAATACTGCCTCAAGTGTTGATTTGCGAGTCACGAGGGCAATTGGCATCGAATACCACATATAAAAAACTGAGAAAAACAACTATGCAAATAGAAAATGACTCGGTCAAAATTATAACCAAACAGTCCGTCCGGAACCAACGCTAAGACATACACATAGCACTGCCTTATGTTTCTCCGCATTCGAAGATGTACAAAAACAAAAAAACACTTCTAGAGACAACCCAACCAACTAATTAAAAAAACAATTAGACAGAACATAGACAGTAATTATATACTCTTTAATTAAACATGCACTTCACCTACAACTAACACCCCTCCACAACACACTGGCCTATATATATACATGTACATATAACTCACCACGCGTTTTTACATCTCTAATATCAATCCAAACATCCTACAAACAAGAAGAAGAAATTTAGCAACCACGACGACGAAAACGGGTACGAAATTTGGTACCGATGAAGCTTTGGAGGAGAGCAACGGGGGTGATTAAGGACACGAACAGCATTTGCCGGGCAAAGTTGGCGAAAAGATCAACCTACAGACAGCCAGAGCTCGAAACAGCCCTTGTCAAAGCCACTAGCCACGACGAATTCTACGTCGATTACAAGAATGCGCAGAGAGTCTTTGCGTCTATTAGAGCGTCGTCCGTGTTTCTCAAGCCTCTCATGTTGGCTTTAACCAAGCGCGTCGAGAGGACTAGAAGCTGGGTTGTGGTACTCAAGTGCCTAATGTTGATCCATGGCGCCTTGTCCTGCAAAGCTCCCTCGGTTTTAAGGATGTTTCATGGTCTACCTTTCGATTTATCGAGTTTCAAAGACGGGCATTCCTACAATTCGCATAGAACATGGAGCATCTGCAGTTTCGTTAGAGCCTACTTCGCATATCTAGACCGCCGCTTGGCCTTCGATGCTTCTACAAAGAGGAAGTTGAGTGCTCTAATAACAATGGGATCGAAAAAGGAGATCCGGCCGGGGGATCTGCTGGAAGAACTGCAGGGGTTGCAGTCATTGCTAGACTTGCTAATGCAGATAAGGCCAGAAGAGGACATGAGGAATGGAGTGTTGATTCATGAAGCAATGGACTGCACTCTTGTTGAGATTTTTGATGTGTATGGTAGAATATGCAATGGCATTGCAGCAGTTTTGATGAGAATATATGGAGCTACCAAAGCTGAGGCAACCACAGCACTGTCAGTGTTGCACAAGGCATCCTTGCAGGGAGCACAGCTCGCGTCGTATTTCGACTTCTGTCGAGGTATCGGCATTCTTAGAGCGTCGGAATTGCCAGTAGTTGAGCAGATACCAGAAGAAGATATTCAAGATCTAGAGAGGATTATAAAAGGAGTTTCAACAAAAACAAAGACTAGTAGTGTGAGCTCTCCTCAAAAATTCAAAGCAATAGAATTGAAAGAACAAAGTTCATACATAGAAGACAGGACAGACCCAGAAAAGAATTCGCTTCAAACAGTCGTTTCTAACGACTGGGTGGCATTCGACGATGAATTTCAGGTCGCCGGAGGAATAAAGGGCCTCTCATCATCCTATGTAAAAGGAGAAACTAATTATATAAACCCCTTTGAAGATATACAGAGATTTCCATCTATGTATCCATGTGGTTACAATGGCAAGTCACCAATTGATCTGCAGGTGGACTCATGGGTATCTTTCAACTAAAGTAACCACATTGCTCTATGAATGTTTCTGTGTAATTTATGTTGTTTTTTTGTAGGCAATCTATAGAATTCTTTTAGTCTGTAGTTGGCGAAGATTACGTCGAATTCAAGAGATATCGATCGATACTCATTACGCTGATTCTTTGTTCTTTATTCTTATCAAAGTTGGTTGTAATTGAGAGTTTTTGGCATGGGATGGGAAGTCCATTCATCTAAATCTAGAACTAAAACTTTTCCTAATGATTCAGTTTTCTGTTTCTAAGAGTCTAAATCACTAGTATTTCTCTCTTGCATGCCAAGGTTCGCTAATGTTAATATCTTGAGCTAAGTAAAAGATAATTGAAGTCCTTAAACGAGATCTCAAGCTCAAATCTTGTAAATGAAAGAGACAATGTAAGAAAAGCTTCCTAGTGTACTTCGGTCTTGGCCCCTAGATGGCATTCAAATGTCAGGGACCAAAACCTAAGTGGCATATCTTGTTTTCTTAATTTGCGTCAAGGAACCTTGACTGGCCAAATTTTTGGTGAACCAACTTATGTTAAAGAGTAAAACCATCAAATTAGACGTACAAAAGATCAAAATTAGATAAAGAGCTTGTTGTATAAATTTAACTTGTGCTTATCGCTGATATGACACGAATTAAACAGATTTAGCATCACTTGGTTACGTTTGCTATTTTTAGCGAATGATTGATGTAGCACTGACGTGACATCCAAAACAACCTAAAGCTACTCAAAAGCCAAAACTACCAAAGCAATAATGATTTTCAAATGCGTATCGGTAGTAACTTTTTACTTTGCATACCTATACAAGGGTTAAAGTTTCGATGCGGAGTGGATCATAAGAACTTGAACACGCCATCCAAGCAGTAAGCAAAAAGCAATTAAAAAGGAAGGCTACAACAAACTTGTAGAAAATAGTCACTAAATGTAATGAAGCATAAGGAAATAAAGTGCAAGGAGAAGACATTAATGGTCATTTTTTGATAATAGAAGATCTGCACAGTTGGAAGACGCATTTTACACTAGTTGGCTCTTTTAGTCCCTTTCATAACAACATACAAAGCTCATTGAATTCCCAAGTAATCACGCCCAAGTTCGTTGTCCACAAATTTTAGTTTCATTAAGTCCAAGGAAGAAAGTTGAACCCATGGACCAAAGTGTCATCACAAACAACCATAATACTCAAACATTACATAATGTAGGAATCAAACTTCACATGAATTTATGATGAATAAGCTGAAACAGATGCAACAGAATCTGTTGCTCTACAGCACCTATCTACAAATAATATAAACAAGCCCGGAGATGAGTATTACGCGCTGAAACAAAAAGAAACCCGCAAAAAAAAAAAACCTGCAGTATCTCAAGGCTCAAGTGATAACTAATTTGATGAAAAAGGAATTTAACTAAAAGAAGGATCAGTTCTTTGAGATAAATGAAAGATATTACAGAGCCAAAAAACTGCAAAGACGAACTGCTTGAGAAGATTTTAAAGACTCAGATGAATGATAGAACTGCAACGACTAAACTGCTTGAAAAGATTTTAAAGACACAAATGAATGAGTTCCTATTTAAAGTATAATCTAAATATTATCTGCCCTTCAATCGACAAGTTTACTCCCCTAACCTTATTGTCAATATGCTGTAATCTACGTAGAACCTATAAGAGAGCTGCTTAAAATAGTTTAGTTGGCGTTAGGATGAGAACACTGTACCATTCAAACTGAAACAGAAACAGCTGACGAAGTCGCTCAAACTATCATAATGAAGGTTCAATGAAAATATACAAGACACAAGACAAGAAATTTGACAGGATGGAACAAAAGGTAACAAAGTAGACAACAAAATTCAAATACAAGATTTTCCATAAAACTTCACTACAATAAACCAAAGGAAACATGCAAAAGGCCAATTACCAGCAGAACTTCAAGTTAAGCCAAATCTCCTAATAAGCTCTCCTCTGATTTTCAAGGAAAAATGGGCACATCTGACAAGTTAAAATGACTTCAAGAATGCAACCTTCTAAGGTAGAATATGTAAATTGAACAACAACCTCCATAACATTTTCTGTACTTCCAATGGCACTAAAAGGTTTTCACTGTTTATTTAGGTAACACTAAGACTAGACTCGCGAACATGCTTTAACCTCTTCTGAACCAATCTAAATAACATGGAAAGTATGTATGAGTGCCTTAGGTAACAAAGGATTTATTTGGAAAAGAATATTACAGTGATCAGAACACACTACAAATATTCCTGCATTATATTTTCATCCAAAACCAGATAGTAACTTGCAATAAGGGATGCATAGTTTTTGACCAACTTGAGAGTTGAAAGTTTTTTAATAAATCAAAAATGGCATGGCTGCCATATGCTCGAGTGGTTACATTTATCAAAAGAATCATAAGAAACTTCGATCCTTTACACTTCCCTGTGGAACCTATAATTCAATACTTTCAGCTATTTCGTGCTAGTCATGATACCTAGGACAACTAGATGGGCAAGCTTGGTAGAAACAACTTCAAGGAGATGATTTCTCATTAAAAGATGAACCTTCTACTTAGCTTATTAAAATTGACATCAGGGTTTCTTCTCTATAGAAAGAGACTCCTTCTTAACAATATGAACTCCCTCTTGATTCACTCATTACAGAAAGGGAAATGGTACAATAACAACCCTTGAGCACAACGGGAGACGTGGTGTGTGGGCCAGGTCCGCCACGTTAGCTTAATGTTATGCTCTTGGGGTGTGTTGATCTCTAGAGCTTTAGAGCTTTGTCATACGTCCCTTCATCTTTCTCCTTCACCTCTTCATCTTTTTAACTCAAACACAAGTCTTTTAATCCTACCAAAGAAATGAGGGATACCCTTATAATGAAGATGGAGTTTTAAGAAAACAAAATTTGGAGAGAACAAGAAATTAACATTGAAAACAAATATACTAAATTTTTAATCAGTGGTTCATTACACCTTAAATATAGTTTTTCAAACCATGGAAAAGGTCTGCTACCCATTTACGTCGGTAAAACTATGCCTAAGTTAGAGGGGTCTGATTATTTTTGGGAGGGCTAGGTCATGTCCATTTTAGTGACTTATCTATCTTCTCTGCAATTAAATTCGATTGACACATATCTTTCTATAATCGTAACTTCACCTATATAGAACATTATATGCGATACATAGCCGGTCCCATATCCATATAGAGGACTCTAAAGCCCATTTTCCATACACCGAAAATGGGGGAGAGTTGAAATAGGTTGATAGCCAGCATAAATCTTGTGTCACTCTTTCGGAAATGGATCAAACATGTATAAACGTTGGGGTGTCCCCACCAACCAACACGGTGCATTAGAGCTTGGGTGTAGTGAGGAATGAGCACTAAATCGTGTGCAATGGAAGAGTTTGATCCATATAGCCAACCTCGACTAATTTGGGATTGCGGCTATGCTGTTGTTGCATGTCTTTCTGTCTGCAGATTACACTTCTTTCATGAGGAAAAAGGTATTAGCACCTTTTTGGCATTGAGAGGGAAAGTTGATTAAATTTGTACATGTGATAGATATGTGGAGCATCTGAAAAAATAAGGGGGGCTGCTTGCAAACACTCAATGCCCTTGCACACACCACATAAACTACACACACCAATTTTAAGAATTCTCTATCCTTTTGCATAGTTTGACTAGAATATTGAATCTGAATTTTTTTCTTTATAAATGGGTTGCTCTCTTCATTCTCCCACTTGTCTTCCCTCTTAAGATCTCTCGCTTTTTTCCTTGTATCACTCTCTCCTTGAGTTAAGAATGGACCAGGCAAACTAGGTTAGCAAAAGTAAAGTTGTTGCAAAAGAAATGTCAAGAGGCTTATCTAGGTAAGGAACCCGACTTCCTTACGACCGCGAGAAAGAAGAAGCGCGAGAGTCGCGCTTCAGTTGTGGGGAAGATATGCGAGGGTTCGTCCCGTCGCCAAGAAGATAATGGTAGCAATGAGGTGCATGTAGTAGTTATTATTGATACGTAAGGTGTCATAATCTATATTACGTTATGTAATCATAAGTAAATGAATCACTAATTACAAATGTAGTATATTTATTTTCAATGTTAATTTCTTATTCTCTCCCTCAAATTTTTTTATTATTAAAATTTCATCTTCATTATAAGGGTATCCCTCTTTTCTTTGGCTGATTAAAGACTTGCGTTTGAGTGAAGAAGATGAAGATGAAGTGACGCGAAGGTGGGTAGTGCAATCCTGACAGACATATAACATAGCTCTAAAGCTCGAGAGATCAACAAACCCCAAGAGCACAACGATCAGTTGACGTGGCAGATTGGGCCCACAAGTCATGTCACTTGTAGTGCGTTTCGTTGTGCTCAAGGGGTGTTATTGTGGCATTTGTGTAACCATTCCAACAACAATGATTTTCAAAATTGCCACCTCAAGCCCCATGCGGTAATGTTACCAAATACACAAAACTCTATCCTATTCATGCCTATCATTTTAATAAAACTCGAGTAAGCAACATTTAATTGAATCATTAAACTTGGCAACCAGATTACAAACCTCAGCCCTTTCCTTTGCAATAGAAGTTTAAACCAAAAAGTATCATACTATCATGTTAGAAGGTTATACTTCTATTCATATCGGCTGATTTTTGGGAATATAGAAAAATTAAGAACAACAATATTTGTTCTTCTCAAGGAAAAAAAAATAACAATATCAGCTGGAAACCACAAATAATCGAAGTGAAACACTGAAGAAATAAAAATAAATGTATGGGAATAATTACCATATCAAAATCTCAGCCATGTCTACAATAATTAAATTAAAGCTGCAAATGCTCTTACAAAATAGCCATTATATCACAGACCATGTAATAATAATTTACTAATATACTCCTTTGCCGAATTATAAATGAGCACTTCATGAAAGGAAAGAAAAAAAAAGGTGAAAAATAATGCCTCCACATTTAAAAAAAAAAAAAAAAATCAGCAAATAGTGATTAGTGATTATGAAAGAGTGCAATACCGGTCATTATAGACATGACCCGTCGAAAATAATCACCTTCCTACAATCTACATCACGTTACTTATGATACTTTAAGAAACAATAGCAATTATAAAAACCCCAGCATATTACTTTCGAAACTAAATAAATAAGTCACCAAGCAAACTTCAAGTTTGCCCATCTATTGTTTGTTTGTGGTCATTAGACGACATTTCCGATTGACGAAAGTATAAAAGGCTATCACTTGTAAGATAAAACCCACCATAATCTCAACTTAAATGTGGAAGTATAAAATAATTAACATAAAATTAAAGGAAAAGGGTAAAGGGATAAAAGAAAAATCCAGCTAAGTAACCTTCTAAACATTTAACTTGCATGTCTTCGGCAGCAAAATGTGTTCGATTTAATTCACAAAAGATACAAAGTCCTTTCTTAGGAGTTTTGATAAATGTTCTTTCTATAACATTGTAACAAGATGGAAGCAAATAATCATAATTCATCCTATGATGCCAAAGTTTTGGCAGCTAAATAAGAGTAATAGCCTTTCAGCTAAAAAAGAAGAAAAGCAAGTAATAACATATTTGGAGAAGCTGAATGTCTGAATTGAAAAAGAACATGTAACATGACTGTGAAATTTCATTGACAGCAAACTAGCCGCAAAGCCCTCACAACAGGCCACAAAACATACATACAAGGAAAAAAGACCAAGTGCAAATGTAGGAGTGAAGTGGTGGTACCACATTATATAGCTACCTGATAGTGACGAACTTGTTGGTACCATGCTTCGCCCAGTGAGTCCTCAAATCAATTGGATTTGAAAGGTTATAACCATCAGCAATGAGTTTCTCTAAGACCTTCTTAAATGCACCTTGACTCATCTTCCGTCCTGCTATCCGTGCGCCACGCCTTTTGGTGCTCATTGGCAGCGGGTAAACTGATATACTTGTGGTGCAGCACGCGGACTGCCATCCACCACACCCCCATCGATAACACTGCTGAGGAACTCCAGTACAGGAACAAACTGGGATGGGAATGCCAGATATGTCCATATCTATTCCATTAATAACAACACCAGTGTTCCTATTCCCAGCATTCGCTCTTCTACCTGAAGTATTGCCTCCTTCCTTAGGCGCAACCTTTCTAGGCTTCTTTGGCGCTGCTGATTTTGGGGCCCGAGTTCGCTGTCTCTTCTTCAAAGGACCGTCCTTTTTACTATCACCCTCATCCATCCTAGCCACTCTGTCATCCTTAGATGACTCTGGCGGTTGCAGCATGTGCAAGGCCTGAGCCCCTGAAT
Organism: Stephania cephalantha; assembly: GCA_039657325.1. Classification (NCBI taxonomy): domain Eukaryota; kingdom Viridiplantae; phylum Streptophyta; class Magnoliopsida; order Ranunculales; family Menispermaceae; genus Stephania; species Stephania cephalantha. The sequence continues at coordinate 4,632,125 of CM077573.1, read as the reverse complement.
GTTCAGACAGGAGAGAGTAATTGGAGTGGTTCCCTGGCAACGCATGCATATACTTCTCTCTCTGGTGCATCCACCCATCCCTCACAAACTCCATAGGAATCGAAGATTCCGATATCCCATACTCCCTATGATGAAAAGACCCATTCCCACTCGCAACATTCGCAGGGTCGCGCCCCGAGAGAAAAGGCTTAATATCTCTATCCGCTACACTCGGCATGAGCTGCAAACCAAGGTTCCCCTTATGAGAAGGCTCATAGTACCCCCAATTCCGAATCCCCAATCCAACATCGTCGTCCATGAAACCAACTATTGGAAACCAACCACTCAACAAAAATCGAAACAATCTATACCGAATTTCGGCTCAACCCATCCATCTGTCCTGATCAATCCTACCACCAACACCAACAGCAAAACCAATCCCACAAATCAGAACCCTAAATTCAATGCTGTTTCAATCAACAAAAAAAACCAAATCTTGAACTATTAGGGCATCTAAAACAAGCCCTAAATCCACAAAATCTTGATCAAACAACAACCACCCAGAATTTTAATCATCCAAAGCAAAAAAGGGTACCCGCCAAATTCCCCAAAAAATCAAACCCTAGAAAACCCACATTATCAGCTATCACCGCCCAAGCAAAAAAGTTGAGATTTTTAGGGTTTTACGGGTCTAGATCGCTCATCAAAGTGAGGAAAAACAAACCCAAATTGGCAAATTCAACAAAAAATTCGACCTAATTTTGGAATCACAAAGCGATGGAATTTTAAAAATGCGAAGCGAAAGAGAGAGAATGTAAGAGAGAGATAGATAGATCGATAGATCGATAAATTGATAGATTGAAAGCGATAGAGAGAAAGAGAGAGGAGAGAGAAGACTTACTCAAACGCTGTAAATTTGCCCTTTTTGATGGAGAGAGAGAGAGAGAGAGAGAGAGCAGAAATCTATTAAGTAGTCTACTCTGTTGAAATACGCCTCTTTGTTTACTTTTATAAAACGAAAGGCAAAACCAAAAACAAAGGCAAAACCAAAACTTGCATTGCAAACAAGCCAAATAAAATACATATATTTTTTGACAAAAAAAAATACAAAATATTTAATTTTATTTGAATGTTTTTTTTTTATCAAAATGAATATTTTTGTTTTGGTTTCTTGAATTGTATCTGGCGTCAACAACAACGCATAGTCCAAGCTCCAACATTGTCTGAATAAAATGTATTTTTAACAAAAAGAAATAGAGTGAGGATATGTGCACCCTAGTTGTTTCTCAAGGCACTCCGATGATCAGGGCACCCAATCAATTTTTCAGGGTACCCCGTAAAGTTTCCCAAATTGCCCTTTTGTTAAAAAACGAGCACCCCGCCTGATTAGGGAACCTCGGTTGTTTCTCAAGGCACCCCGACTGTTTCAGTTCTATAAGTTCGAGAAAAAACATGCAGTCTCGGTTGCACATGTCCGAGACTATTCCTCAAGTCTCGGTATCCAATGACCGTGACTAGTACCACATATTACATACATATGGTTTCGATTGCTTTAGTCCGAGACTCATGCAAGAGTGTCGGCTAGATACAACCGAGACCCTATGTAGTGTCTCGGTCCTGTGTGACCGATCACTTCGCGTCCCCTGTACCGTTTGGAAAATGAAAAAAATGTAATACAAAACCCACATTATTGTGTCCCCCCACTCCTCTTCACTCATTATTCGTTAATAGTGATGCAAGCACACCGAATCTAACAAACCCCATAAAACCCACATTATTTTCTTGTCCAAAGTCGATCAACCGAGTTCATTCAACTACCAAAAACTAGAAATAACTATAATGTCCAGAAGCTCCCTTTGATCGACAAACGCACACTCCAGCCGCCGAAGGATCGATTGCACTTGTGAGAAATTTGGAAGATCAAAGGTGGGGTGCGCGGGAATGAAAAGTTCGGAACGTGAGTGAATCGGTTGGGTTAGGAGGACAATTTTGACATTTCTCCCTAAATCCAATTTTTTACAAAATTTGGTTGGGTGCCCTGATCATTGTGCGGGGGCAGTTTTAACATTTCTCCCTAAATCTAATTTTTACAAAATTTTGGATGGGTGCCTTGATCATTGTGCGGGGTGCACATAGCCTGACTCAAGAAATATTAACAAGGGTTTTTTTGCACTTGATTTATATTGAGATTTAAATTTATTTTATAATTTGAGATTTTAACATGAAATTGATTTTTAAAAATTACGTCAATTATGTATTTAAAGATTAATTTATTTTGGAGGCGTGAATTAGAGGTTAAGCTCAAATATTAATCTTATTTCTCGTAATTTATTATACGTTTTGAACTCAGTCATAGCTATGAAAAATTATGAATTTATTAATTGAAGATTTTTATTTTTATTTATAGGAATTATCTAGTTTATGTCATATGAGCAATCAATGCAATAGAAATAGATAAAAGGAGAAATAAATAAAGAACGTATCCTGTTGTTGTAGCTTTTTTCCGATTTTGAATCTCAGGGAAGCGAGAGAATATAATTGCAATGTAACATATCAGTAATTCTAAAGTTAATTAGGGAAATTAAAGCTATTAATATCAAAATTTTATATAATGACCTTATCTTATGACTCGAGATTTGATCAGATTCGAATTTCTTAAAGTTGTTATCAACCACCTGATCCTAGTTCCTATGGATAATGATGGTGTGATATGCTTTTCTTTTATAAGAAACTAACAATTTGATTTCAATAAGAGTCAAACTTGTTGGAGTTGTAATCTAAATTAGATTTGTGTTTGAGTTTGATTAGGACTTTGAGTTAGAGTATGAGTCTAGTTATGATCTCCTAGTTGGATTAGGAGTATGTTTATGTGACTCTATAAATTAGAGTTAAGCCCCCGCATTGTAATTAACGAGTTTATTAGAGATTAATAAAGTGTGTCATTGCGGTGTCTCTAAACCTAATATGGTATCAGAGCAAAAGTGAGAACCTGATATCTGTGAGAGTGAGACCGAGATTTTAGATCTACGGTGTGAGACTTTGTTCAAGATCGAATAAAGAATTTGGGCTTCACATCTATTGAGAGATCGAAGCGTGCGCGTTTCTTGTTTTGGAGAAGAAACGAAGATTTGAACAATTTGTTCAAAGTGTGTGCGATAGAGAGTTGAAATCAAAATTGAGATTTTTGATTTTTTTATTTGGTGTGAATTATGGCGACATCGGGGAACGGCCAAGTTCAACCTACTCTTCCAATATTCGACGGGAAGAAGTTTGATAGATGGAGCACTCAGACTTGTTCAGTTTTCCAGACTTGCTTGCAGTAGTTGAAGATGGGTTCAAAGACCCAGGGGCCACCGCTACCTCAACACAAAAGGAGTTTCGCAAGAAAGATCAGAAGGCACTTTATTTTATTTTGCAAACGCTTGATGATGTGGCGTTTGAGAAATTGCAACTAGCGAAGACATCAAAAGAAGCATGGGACACTTTAGAGACGTCCTACAAGGGTGTACAGAAAGCCAAGAAAGTTCGGTTGCAAACTTTGAGGCGACAATTCGAGTTGATCGAGATGGACGACTCCGAAGATATAGAGAAGTACACCAATCGTGTTCAGACAATCGTCAATCAGCTAAAGATGAATGGCGAAGATGTCGCCGATCTCGATGTGAACGAGAAGATTTTGCGCACCTTGACCACAAAGTTCGACCACGTAGTAGCTGCTATTATGGAGTCTGGGACAGATTATGAGACCAAGTCAGTTGAAGAAATCATTAGTTCATTACGAGCACATGAACAACGAATCAATGAAAAAAAGTGAAAAAATCAAGCCTACTGAGCAGGCATTGAAGACTACAGTTGTCCCGAAGCTAAAGAAGAATTACGGATTCAAAGGCCATGATAAAGTCAACAACAATGGTAGATGTCAGAACAATAATCAGCAGTGGTGGGATAGAAATAAAGGTCGTGGACGAGACGGTCGCGATCAACAGAGAAATCGGACTCAGTGTTACAACTGCCACAAATTTGGGCATATAGCTAGACAATGCAAGATAAAGCAATCATCAGAGTCAGAGTCGGAGTCTGAGGAGCGGACAGAGCAAGATGAGGAGTGTCATCAGACACTAATGATGGTTTCATACGCCCAAGAGAATGCTCGAGTAACATGTGGTATCTCGACAGTGCATGCTCTAACCACATGTGTGGAAATAGAGAATTTTTTGATGAGTTGGATGAGTCGGTGTTGACAGAGGTCAAGTTTGCTGATGATAGGAAACTTCCAGTTAAGGGAAAAGGAAAAATTTTGATCCAGTTAGAGAATGGTGATCATCAGTATGTTTCAGATGTGTTATATGTACCGACATTGACATGCAATTTGCTAAGTTTGGGGCAATTGCTAGAGAAGGGGTACAAAGTGGATTTCAAAGAAAGTCATCTCACTAGTGTTTGACTCTAAATGTATGACAATTCTTAAGTCTCCTTTGAGAAATAGGTTGTTTCAGATTGAGATTAAGATTGGATCTTATCCGTGTTTTAAATCCATTGTTTCTAATGAGTCATGGTTATGGCATATAAGATATGGTCATCTGAACTTCAAAAGTCTGAAGTTGTTGACTCATAAGAATTTAGTGAAAAGATTGCATGTGATTCAACATCCAGAGCAATTTTGTGAGGGGTGTATTTCGGGGGAGCAACATAGACGAACGTTTGCTTCCAACACTCCAAGGCGTGCCAAATCTCTACTACAGTTGGTTCACTCGGATGTTTATAGTCCAATGCAGACTGCTTCACTAGGAGGAAGCAAATATTTTATGACTTTTATTGATGACTGCAGCAGGATGATTTGGGTGTATACTTTAATGAATAAGTCAGATGCATTTAGTTGCTTTCAGAAGTTCAAGGCAACTGTGGAGAAACAGAGTGGACGCTACATCAAGACTTTGAGAACAGATGGTGGTGGTGAGTACACGTCCTCGACATTTTCAAAGTTTTGTGATCGCCATGGGATTAAACATGAGATCATGCCACCACAAACACCGGAACAAAATGGTGTTGCAGAGAGAAAGAATAAGACGATTATAGACATGGCTCATAGTATGTTGAAAGCCAAAGGTCTACCTGATTCTTTTTGGGCTGAAGCAGTTGCATGTTCAGTTTATTTACTGAATAGGTATCCCACAAAAGGTGTGTCCCATATAACCCCAGAAGAGGCTTGGAGTGGTTACAAGCCAAGTGTCAAACACTTGAAGGTGTTTGGATCTACTGTATATGTACATGTTTTTTTATGCTAACAAGAAGAAATTAGATGACAAATGCGTGAAGGTCATATTTATTGGCTATATTCCAGGGAGGATTGGAACGTACAAATTGTACAATCCAGTTACCAATGCAGTCATTGTTAGCAGAGATGTCAAGTTTGATGAGAAGATTGCGTGGACTTGGGACATAAACGGAAAGAGTATTGCTCAACCATCTACGATTAAATGTGAGGATGAAGCTTCCACTTCAGTTGGTATTGACGCTAGACCCCAGCGTACCAGTTGCAGACCACAAAGAAGTGCGGGACAACCGGCTCGACTTCAGGATTGTAAGATCACCCATGATATTGTCGTTGATGACAAAGGCAATCGAGTGCATTGTGCAGGTAATCGTTCAAAGATTGAGGAAGTTGTGCGAGATAGATGGCGGGTGAATGATAAAGGATGTCGTCGATGGAGGTCGAGATCTGCATTCGAGAGAATATCAAGTGGAAGATCATGACAATCTGAATTATGGGGGGATGATGTTTTGGTTTTTAATTCAGATAGGTAATTTAGATTATGGGGGGATGTTGGAGTTGTAATATAAATTAGATTTGTATTTGAGTTTGATTAGGACTTTGAGTTAGAGTATGAGTCTAGTTAGGATCTCCTAGTTGGATTAGGAGTATGTTTATGTGACTCTATAAATTAGAGTTAAGCCCCCGCATTGTAATTAACGAGTTTATTAGAGATTAATAAAGTGTGTCATTGCGGTGTCTCTAAACCTAACAAAACTCACAACCTCCACCAATTTTATTGATTTGTGGCAAGTGATGCTTCTCTATCTCATCTTAGATGTTTTGGCATTTTGTTTGTGTGACATATTTCTGAAAGGTATAATTGCTGCTCTAAAACTCTTGGCCAGAGTCGGCACGTCTGTGGTCTTACATTTCTTGAATCCGGAATTAGTTGAGTCTTTGCCCCGGATACCTAACAATATCATTAAAAAAAAAAAAAAAAAAAAACATAATCTCTAAGTTAAAATGTACTATATATAAAGAAAACATATAATGTTTTATGGATCACCCGATTGCATATTAAGAATCAAGCCCAAACTAATCCAGTCTTTCTGACAAAGAAAAATCTAATATAATGTTTGAAAAGGAAATTAAAGACAGGACTGTATAAGCAGCATATTTTGCATCCAACTATCCGAGGCATAGTGCAAACATATTGTACAATTAGAGAAAATGAAATGAAAAGATAAAAAAAGAAGTCCCAACACTGTTTAGTGTTCACATAAAATAGAGAATTACAGTTCCTCCAAGGCAGAGATAACTATGAAAAAAGTCGTGTCATTTCATTTCCAAAGAACTCATTTAATTACAGACAAGTAAATTCAACACATAGATTTTGATATGTAATTAAGGAGACTAATTACAGTACCATAATCCTTATCAAGGGCGACTCCATAAATTAAATATGGAGTTAGTTAATAATGTGAAAGCTACAAAAGAAAGACAAACATACGTACATTCATTCCATTACTGCACTCATATTGCTAACAGCGCCGATTAATTGGTTCAACAACTATTTGCCGATATCAAGGTTCAATACGAGCTTCTGAAATTTTAACTGAATGCATGAATGAATGTTTTCTAATTAAGTTAATTAATATCTGAGGTGACAGCGATCGCCTTCTCATCAGGGGCAGAGCCAGGATTTCAAGCTCACTTGGACTAAACCAAGAGTAGCCTAGACATCAATAAGAATGGTGACAAATAATTCTAGCTGAATAACAAGAAAACATGATGTAATATATATAAGAATACCATAAGAAAAAGAACCTTTCAGATCACTCACTGTCAATCTCCTTCCTTTCCACTAATTATGTAAGGGGCAAGAAAAAGTCAGATTAATTATGCATGGTGATGATGAAAAAACCTTCTCAGTATTTAATTAGGATAATAACTTGCACAATTAGCACTGTTCTTCCTTATGCTGTTATATATGCACTTCCTCGCAAGTAGGTACGACGACGATGATCAGTTTCTTGTCAATCATTCAAGCACAAGATTCAGATTGCATTGTTTACGATGTAATTAATTCTTCTATTTTGGTTAACGCCATGTTATCGCTGCGTGTCTTTCCTTGGAAGAGAAGGCATCGACGTCCAACTTCTAATATAGTATTGCTATGCATGATTCGACTTCTAGACATCTTAATTACAATATGGGACATTCCATACTTGCCAAAAAATCATATCATCTATGTTTTCATCAAAAAAAAAAAAAAAAAAAAATTGTATCATCTTCATGTTTCTTGTTTAAGTAAAAGTTATAATGAATATATCAATACATATTGTGCAAAAGTAGTCCTTGAATTACTCTTCAAAAATTTATGAGATGGGTATAAGAAATGTTCATTTAACCATAGAAGTTTTTCCTCATCCCCGTACCTGATTACCATATGGATATCAATTTCACAAGTCTCTCTCCGATTACTCTAAACATAAAACCGCGCCCACACATCGAGGTCGAATATAAGCCTATAGTAATTCATCAAAATTAATCAATCATAATATTTCATAGACGACATTAAAAATAAGGGGCAATTCATCACAGAGCTTCTCTCCAATGACTCTAAACTTAAAATGTACCTACTCACTCAAGTCAAATACAAGCCTATAAAGAGTACTTCATCAAAATTAATCACCTGTAAAATTTTATACACAATCAATAAGTTCAACCTTGCGAAATCCTTAACCTAGCTAGCTAGATTTTCCCGTTATCAATCACGAACTTCAAATCCAACCACGCATATAAAACGGCCTACAACTCCAAGTTGGGCACAATTATAAATCTCTAACAAGTTCAGTGATAGCTAACTTTGAAACCAAACAGTACAGTCTCCAGTTCTAATTAACCCTAAGCAGTAGTAAATTAATAACAAAGAATAAAAGAAGAAATTAAAGGGAATAGAGCAAAATTAATAACAACGAATTAAATAGTGGCGAATTGACAACAGGTTCAATTGATAAATTAGCTCAAACAACCAGCAACAATATCTCAATTCTCAAACATATATATAAAATTCATGAATTACCCTTTAATCAATATCAATTCAAAATCAACATACTCTAAAAATAGCCCCTGCCCACAAAAAGTTTTCCTAAATAATTGAATTATAAATAACAAAACTTGTATTGCACTGTCCCCAACATTGTAGACCATTGCTCAACAAAATCTATACTCAGGAGACGGCTTAGTTCTATAAGATGAAAAAAATTAGAGAGGAAACCCAATTTATGAAGGGAAAGCGCATTATCTTGCTAAGATAATAATTAATAATAATAAAACTAGGAATTAAATAAAATATATCATTTTTTTTTGTCAAAAAATAAAATATATTATTGATTTCTACTTCAATCTATTTTGTTAAAGACTTTGTTCTTAAAAAATAATTAATATATAAATATTACACTATAAAATATCAATAATCTTAGAAGTTAACTGGTAATGGTGGGATATTAATAATCTATGGTGTAATTATTATACTATATGAAATTAAAAATACAATATCAATCAAGATACTATCACAAGTTGTTTACTTTTAATTGGAAAAGCATATTTGTTATCAAAATTATTAGAAACCTAATAAGTTTAACAAACAAAATGTCTTCTTGGAAAATAAATATCAACAAAGTTTTTTTCACAGTTAGATTTGCATTTAAAATGTATCCTTGCAAATATGCAGGTATTGCACCCATTAAAGAGAATTTCTTTGTTGAAAGTCACTTCAATTTTGAAACTTCTACCCTCCATAAAACCAATATACATTAACTGGTAAGTGGACAACAATTTAGCAATTAATATTGGATTATTGAATGAACAAAGTCATTTAACCTGTAATGTGGAGGTAAAGTTGAAATGTGGAGGTAAAGTTGAAGAATGCGGTGAAAAAATATATAAAGTGGTTTTATAAACAGATGCGTTATCTTTCCAACATAAAATGTTTTATGATCATTTTCGATCTACCGTGTATATGTGTAACACCAACTCATGTAAGTGTAATTAACGCAGCGAGGTCTTCCAAATCGATCGAATGATACAATTTAAGGCACAAAGAGAATAACACCAATTCTTTAAAAAGAAATCAAATTTCTCATTAATGAAAAAACTCCCTTATTACATTGATGTTAGTCATACATATAGGCTTTTGAAAAGAAACACACAAAGTTAGGTGCAACGCATGCATTAATGTGCACAATATACCATAACTATCATAATATTACTAAACCTCAACACTTTCTAATTTAAATAAACCTTTTAGTTTAGCACAAATTGAACACATTAGTAAAAAAATACTAGCTAATACATATGTAACTCCTAAAATCTAATCAGACTTAATTGACAACTTTAAAAACAAAACGTCAAATTTAAAATTATTAACTTCTAATTAACCGATGCATGATTGTGACAATATATCATTGTTGCGGCCACGTGCCTACAATACACCAATTGCCTCGAGATGTGCTTCACTTCAAACTCTATCTGCATCATACTCCCCGGTTGATGAAAATTCATCCTTGAATTCTTATCTTTTCATGAATGTGGCAAACTTTTATAAAAATATTCAAAAACAAATTAATAATTTTTGCTCGAATTCAACTACAACGAAATCATTACTTATTATTGGTGGAACATATTTGCGATGAGTAATTCCTTCAATTACATCATGACAAGGACGTATTTGCATAGGCACCTCGATCATCACACGACACCACCACTGAAACTTGTGGTGTTTGCAAGTGTGTGACCTCGATTACATGATCAGTATTTCCAAATACTATATTTTCTTTAAGACATCATCATTGTCGTCAAAAATTGGTTGCTTGTTGATGTGGAAAATATAATGACCCGTTTCCTTAAGCAGGTGATTAGTTTTAATCTGAAAGTTAATTAGCTCGAGTTAGGCTTGTTATTAAGCCCGATATGTCTCGATTAGCGTGTGTATGAATTTGCATGTCGTTTGATGTTTGTATGATGTGTATTAGTATTTATTGAAATTAGAAATTAGTTGAATTTATTGACTTATAATTGAATAATTAGAAAATTATGGGACACTTAATAATGTGTGTGGGTCAAGGGTGACGCACACGAATTGTGGGGTAACGTGCACGCCCGAGTGTACTCGTTGGCTCGCACGACGAAATTATGAAGGCATAAATATGTGTGTGCGTATAAATATATATTGGAAATAAATAAATAAATAAATAATAATTGGTGGGTGCATAATGATACGCGGGGTCGAGGGTGACATGCGTGCGACGCACAATAGTGTGCACGCCCGAGGGTGGTCATTAGCGTGCGCAAATTGAATTTATAGGCGCGCAAATACATAGGTGAATATATATTTATATATAGGTTATATATATATATATATATATATATATATATAAATGAATCCTAAAGTTTAAATCAAATAAAATTATACATCGAATTCACCTCGAGATACATACCACGCTTGAGTTGAGGAGGTGAATGTGTGGGACGTTGGTTGTTGGAGAGATTTTCTATGCATCGAGATACGTGCAACTACACACAAGGAAAATCAATGTTACTTTGGTTTTCATCCGTTTGATCATCCTCGAGATTCATGCGTAAGAATCACTAGAAAAGTTTGATCACAATAAGTGGGTTTGCTAATAACCATAAAGATCAACAAGAAAGATTAAAATATGAAATGAGGATTTAACCATCAGATCCGCGTCGAGATTCATGCGAGGCGGATCTCAAGGAAATCTAATATCTATCTATATATATATATATATATATATATATATATATATATAAAAGTTGGAGTTGAGAGAAAGTTGACAAGCATTCTCCTTTCACCAATATAATTTTTTAATTTTCTAATTTCTTCTATTTTAAAGTATTTTTTATGTGTTATTGATTATTTCAAGGAATATATTCATTCCCCCATTTATTGAATTTATTTATAGTTTGTATTTGATCGAAATAACAACTAAGTGCATTTAAATTATTTTCTTGATTAACGAATAGTGTTTCAATGTATTTAATGTTCATTTCAAATCGTACACCATCCCTTTGGTTACTGCAACATCATTTATATAAATCATTAATCTTCACTTTTTTGTTTTCTTAAGCAAACCCCCAACTTGGAAAAGGCAGCTTCACAACTTTTTTGTCACACAAATAAACTCTTCAGCTTAACGAACCTCACTTGAATGAGAAAAACTTTTTTTTTTTTCAAATAATGATAAAAACATTTTAAACCCTTTAACAAAATGGCAACATCTATTAATGCTTTCCTAAACAAAGTTTCTCATTAACTGAAAAAATAAATACAACTTACGTATTTATACAACAGCTTAAATAATCACTAATCACAGACTTAGCTTACCAAACAAGTCTTTTATACAACACACACAGTGTGTGCTCTAAAACGTAAACATAGGTAAGTACACAAACGACTCTTATTTCGCAAATCTTTATTTTATTATTGTACTTCAGGACGAGACTTAAGTATTTTAAAAGGATACTTCTACCACAATGATAATTCTTATTTAATTTACCACGATCAAATATTCTTTACACATTTTCCTTATAAATTACCCTAAGGTTTTTCCCTAATTCGTTCAAATATCTCGATGTCGACACTTACTTAAAGACAAAAAAATAATTTAATAAATCTTTTAATTTTATACTTTCAATAACACCTACGCATAGCTCATATGTAATGTTTTCATCGTTGTAATTCTACGTAGTGAGCTCAATGAAATCGGTACCACTATTTCGTCAAAAATATAACACTGCGCGTAGCGCAGGAAAACGACTAGTTTATATTAAACCCAATTCACCATCACCGCCTCAACAGTTGTTATTTGATCGAAAAGAAAAAATAGAGAAATAACGAGAGAGAGAGAGAGAGAGAGAGAGAGAAGGTAAGTTGTTAGTTGTTGTTGTTGTTGTTGTTGTTGTTGTTGTTGAGTCGTTGGTTGTTGTTGATAGAGGATAAAGGAGCTTGGACGAACTGCAAGAACAGTTCATCCGAGGAGGGAAACGATGTAGGAGGTCGTCTCCCCTCCCCAATAGAGACGTTAAAAAATACTAGTATGTTGATCGAATCGGACTAAACTAGGTCCGACTCAGGGTCAAACCACCCAAATAAAAAAAAGGGAGAAAAATGCTGGAAAATTGAGAAAGAATTCTAGAAAAATAAAGAAAAATTTTGAAAAATAATATTTTGATAAAATAAAAAGAAATTGATGAATTTATATGAAATATGAAGAATTTGAGATTCGTGCGAGACTTTACATTGAAATTTTACCTCGAAAAACGTGAAATGGTCACATAGGCCTAAAATTTGATAAATTGGTTCCGGATTCAAATGAGACCAGTTTAAGGGTTCTAATTAAAAAATATTGGACCCAAATTAATGACAATTGTTGTATTTTAGGTTCTTGATCGACGGGGAAAGGTGTATGGATCTTGAGAATTGTGTAAGTCAGTATAAAGTTAGAAAAGCTCCGCATAGGTAAGTGGAACTCGTATTTTTATCAATTATGCAACCTAATTAGTATAATTAGTTTATATAACATCATGGACTGGGAATGGGGCAATGTACTATGACTTGAACTAGTTTTTATGAGAAATTATCCGGAAATAGGTACGACGGGCGAATCGGACTAGAGTGACGATGAAGGTGATTGGTTCACTACCGACACTTTCCCTTCAGCAAACTTGAGGTACCCTATTGTTCCTTTCCTATTTGAGTTGGTAGCTGATAAGTCGTTAATTATTTAAATTATATATAGTTTATTTATATATATTTTATGTTTAAGTCTCCAAAATACTAGTCTAATTGCATTTATTTATCATTTTCAGAGATATTGGAGTGCGCGGTTGAATCTGATGTGAAAAACTATGCAAAATCGAGTATTCATTTGCCCGGATCCATTCGACATCGAAAATCGTGTTAATGCATATCCCGAGGCAGATTTGGTGGGCCCACATGTGCCATGGTGATTGATGAAGATTAAGTGGAGCATGATATGGTGTTGATGCATTAATAGATATATTTATATATATCAATGCATTGATGCATTAATGATGGAGTATATACTTGTATCAATAGATATAGAAAGTGGTGGAGGCATGCATGAAATGGAAAGGAAAAAAGAGAACGATAGGAACGCACAAGAAGGAAAGAATAGGAGAGAGGATCGAATGGGAGGGAAGACTACTTCTATTTTGGCTTCACTCGGCCTTGTTCGATGGCTCTCTTCTATTTCTCTTCTCTCGACATATATAGCCCTCTACTCTCGGCTGATGGAGGATTCTCTCCATTCTCTCTTACTCTCTCCCCCACTTCTTTTCTTTTTGATTTTTTTGTTCTTCCATGAGAGGCTAAACCTCTAGCCTAAGCAAGACTGTGAGGGAGGTTCGACTGTGTTTATCAATGGATTTGTGAGATTTATATATTTTATTTTCATTGCTTTTCATTATTATTTTATTTTCTTTGGTATTGTTTAAATAATTGTGGTTAAATTCATGTTTAAACCTTGATTTATTTGCCAGTGAGTCGTAAGCATCCGTCCTTATGCGACAAGACCACACTAGTGGCAATTGACCTTACCAATTAATTGACCTCTTTTGGGACCGGTTGAATACCTTATGAATCTAGGTTAAATCGGACACACTAGTGATCCGGTTGTTTAGGTGTAGTGCCTTCACGAAACCCATTGCGGTCAACGTGTTAAACCCGATGCGCTTGAGTATATGGTTATACGTTTGATTAGGGAAATAGTCACCGTCGTACCTTGGCTATCAAGACTAGGAAGTGCGAAGAACTGCGTACGTTACCGAGTCTATAGCTACACTAGGATATTTTGATTTGCATATTTTACATAAATCGACGACCAAATCCAATCTTTTATTCGAACCGAACTTGTATGTCTTGACCTAGGTGTTTTTATTAATTGTTTTATAATTTATTTCCATTGCTTTATTTATTTTGTTTATATTTAGATTAGTTAATTAATTCATTGTCTCTTAAACCCTGATTTTCCTTTTTATTGTTTTTGACCTTATAAAGAATACCGATCCCTGTGGGATCGACCCTTTACCACTGTTGTACAAAATAGTTGGTTCAGATATTTTTATTTTATTGACGCGTGCGGCGCGCGTCAGTAGCTACGCTACGTCTGGATGCGCCATAAAAATCACACGTTGGCCAACGTGTAAGGTTCTGTGGACCGTAATTCAGGGTAAAGAGAGTTTACAACTTAGTTTTGAAATAAAAATATAAGTCACGAGTACAATTGCAACTGACATGTGAACTTGCGTTTCGTTATCCATTGTTATATCATTTTAATGCCCGAATAAATATATTTTGAATTCATATTGCTATTCATTGATTCATTGATATTAGTTCATAATTGATACATCTACGAGCATCACTTACTGAGCAAGTTGGAACGCTCATCCCCCATTTAACATTTCGAATTGTTAACATGCGCTTCGATTCAGGAATGGAGAAGATTAGGAGTTTATAGTCTTCTCTATGGTAAATTGATTTCCCTACTGTTTATATATTGTATTGAATTACTATTTTGTAATAAACAGGGTTGGTATATGATTTTACGACCGAGGTTTATGCCGGTTTTTGTATATCTTACGTTTTATCGAAAAAGTTTTAATTTCGCTGCGTTTTCAATTATTTATTCGATATAAGATATACTGTAATTGTGATCAGGTATGAAAGACGGTTATACTGTTACTTTAATTGAGTCTGAATGGTTTACCGGGGCTTTATTAGGGTTTTAGGCCGGGTATCGCCCTAATTGGGATAGGGGATGCTACATAAAATGTGATCGTCGTTGCATTCGATTTGATTAATGCATTCTTCTTATCGACAATCTTCTTCATTATACACATCTTCCTCATTAGAAGAAGAATCTCTTTCTATTTCTTCAAAAATATTAGATTCTTTTCAATAGTTTAAAATTCGGGTAGGGTCATTTCTAACCCGAACCCTAAACAATACTCCCATAACAACAACCAGTTAATCTAGCTTTGTCTGCATGCATCCCTGTGACTCTGTTCAAAGAGTTCCTCAAAACTGTGAAAATTAGCACATATTTCTTATTCCACAAATTAGGCCTCCACAGTAAATGTAACTAATCCTAACAAATTAGGCCCACACAGTAAAACCATTTACAGTGATACACTTTACTAATTACAACAACTATCATTTCACTTTTCTAAATACATAAGATGCCTGTGTAAATAGCTTATATCATAACATCCCTCCCTCAAGCTGGATCTTGAGAGAATGGAGAATGTCAATCACACAAACCTAGCTTGAACAGTAAATTGTGAAACGTAGGAGCAGATAGAGACTTAGTAAAGATGTCAGCCAATTGTAGCTTGGTAGAAACGTATTGAGGAAGCACAAAACCATTCAGATATTGATCCTTAACAATGTGACAATCAATTTCCAAATGTTTAGTACGCTCATGGAACACATGATTATGAGTAATATGAAGGGTTGCTTGGTTATCATATAAGAGATTAATAGGCAAAGAGACTAGGACTTGAAGATCAGTGAGGATGTAAGACAACCATTGCAACTCACAAATTGTAGTCGATAAGCTGCGATATTCAGCTTCAACGGAGGATTTAGACACAGTTGACTGCTTTTTAGTCTTCCAAGAAACCATGACAGAGCCTAAGAACATACAATAACCAGTGAGAGATCGACGAGAGAAAGGGCAAGCAGCCCAGTCAGCATCACAATATGCAGTGACAATCAGATCTCGTTGAGAAGGAAAGAAAAAACCCTTTGAAGGAGACCTTTTCAAGTATTTAAGAATATGAATTGCTGCATTCCAATGTTGTTCAGTAGTAGACTAAACAAATTGACTAAGTTGCTGAGTGGCATACGTAATGTTATGCCTAGTAAATCCCAAGTAAAGTAGTTTCCCAACTAACCTTTTGTATTTGTTCACATCATGTAGTAGAGGAGAAGAAGAATCATCAAATCTACAATCCTTTGGAAGAGGAGTGGCATATGTTTTACAACCAGTTAACTCTGTCCCAACCAACAAATCAAGTGTATACTTCCTCTGATTGACATACAAGCCCTCATTAGACCTAGCTAAATCCAGTCCCAAAAATAGTGAGCCTGACCTAAGTTTTTGATAGTAAATTGTGTAGAAAATGCTTGACATCTTCAATAGAAAGAAGAGAATACCCCATTATAAGCACATCATCAATATATATAGATGCAAAGCCAAGAAACCATCATCTTTTGAGTAAGTAAACAAACAAGAATCATGTTCAAATTGAAAAAAAAACCATAATTATTCAATCTCAAGGTAAATTCTTGATTTCATTGCCTAGATGCCTATTTAAGGCCATAAAGTGACTTCTTAAGCTTACATACTTGATTAGGTAATGCTCTAGTGTACCTTTCTGGTGGCTTAAGATATAAATTCTCTTCAATGAACCCATGCAAGAATGCATTATTGACATCTAATTAATGTAAAAATCAGTCATTTGCAGCTGCTAATGCCAAGAAAACACTTACAGATACAACTTTGGCTAGAGGAGAGAAGCTATCAATATAATCCTTACCTTCTATTTGGTTATATCCTTTAGCAACCAAACGAGCTTTATATTTCTCAAGAGACCCATAGAATTAAGCTTCACTTTATAAATCCACTTGGAACGAATGGCCTTTTTGCCAGAAAGTAATTCAGTCAGCTCCCATGTATTATTATAATCCAGGGCTTGAAGTTCCTTATTCATAGCTTCAACCCAGTTAGGATCAAATTATGATTGTGCAAAAGATGATGGTTCTTGGTATTGAGAGACCACAGATAAAAAATGTGTGTACCGAGATGTTATATTGGGAAAATGATAATAAGAAAAAGTAGGAGGTGAACAAGTAGAAAAATTAGAGAAATGAGAAGAATTAGTAGAAGTACACACATTATATAAGGAAAAATCTTTTAAACAAAAAGGTTGTTTAGTAATTCTCTTAGGTTTGCCTAAATTAGGAACAACATGAGAATCGGAAACCTGTAGTGATGATAAAGAAGAAGAACCAGAAGAAGGTGTAGAATCAGACACATGATGATCAGAATCATGAAACTCATGATCATAAACAATTGGCAAAAGTAAAACAGGAGATTCAGAAAATAACATGAATATGTTTGAAAGGAAAGATTGTTTCATAGAAGACCACATCTCTAGAAACAAAGACCGATTGAGTTAAAATATTATACAATTTATAACCTTTTTTAGCAGGATAATAACCAATGAAATGGATTAAAAAGCCCTTGTATCTAGCTTATCTTTATGAAGCAAAGTATTAGAAGCAAAACAAAGACTACCAAAATGTAACGACCCGAATAATCTAACTCGTGCCACATGTCACTGCAGCACTTTAACGGGGACTTTATCTGACGTTGCGTAATTGGTCAACCCTCAAGAGTCGACACTTGAGGTATATTATTTGTGTATGGTGTGTGTAGTATTTATTTTATACTTAAAAATGTCGAATTTTGGTTAATTATTGGTCCAATTGTGTCGAAATACGAGTAAAGTTCGATGGTTGGTATGCGTGCGGGTACGAGTAGGCGATAAGATAGGACAAAAATAATTGTACGACTATAATGCTATTTGATTAAGAGAATAACTTAAGATGGTATTTTATTTAGATTACCACATTACTATACCATTACAATGCCCATCTCGGTAACTTATGATTATAATGTAGAAATGAAATAAAACATATGATGTACCTCGAGAGGCGTACTATGGAAGATTGAAATTAATATAAAATTCTCCTTAATTCATATCAAGGAACCAATATTAAATTCAAAGGTCTTTGGTATGCTTGGTAAATATGTTGAAAAATAAGGTCACTTAATCTATGTAAATGTCTTGGTTGCATGGAAAGACAAAATTGTCATTTTACACTTTGTAGGACACTTGACATATGTAGAAATGAGATGAAGAGCTTTGATTTAGATTTAATTAAGCTAGGTTAGCTTAATTAATTCAGCACTAATGAATTTTTTAAAAAATATATAAAAGGGTAGAAGTCATTATGCCAGGACTTAACTCAAATTCATTTCTAAAAGCTATAAAGAGAAAAGTGGAAGAATCTCACCATTAATGGAGTTGGAGAAAGCTTGAAGACAACAAGAAGTTAAAAATTCATATGGTCTCAAGGCATGTTCTACATCTTCTCCTTAAAACTTTCTCCTATTTGATTTCTTATCCATACTTTCGATTCCTAGTGATTTGCTTCTTCTTTTTTTTTATGATGATCTTATTCATGCAAGCTACTTCTTCTTCATACTTTCATTTCCCTAATCTTGCTTGCATCACTTTTAATTAATCAACAACACGCACTTATGTATATTGATCAATTAAATTCATGCATGGCTTCCTTGAGTGTTTAAGGTTGATCCAAATTAATGGGTACAACTCATTGTTAGGCTAGCCTAAATATATTGGAACCTTGATGTAGCATCCCCTATCCCAATTAGGCGATACCCGGTCTAAAACCCTAATTAAGCCCCAGTACACCAGTCAAACTCAATTAGAGTAACAATGCAATCGTCCTTCATACATGATAATCACAATTACAGTATATCGTATATCAAATAAATTATTAAAAACGCAGCCGAATTAAAAATCTTTCGATAATACAAACGATATACTAAAATCGGCATAAACCTCAGTCGTAAAATCATATCCTAACCCTGTTTATTATAAAATATTAATTCAGTACAATATATAAACAGTAAGGAAATCAATTCATTATAGAGAAAAGTATAAACTCATAATCTTCTCTGTTCCTGAGTCGAAGCGCACGTCGATAACTTGAAATGTTAATTGGGGAATGAGCACTCCAACTTGCTCAGTAAGTGATGCTCGTAAACGTATCAATTATCAATTAATATCAATGAATAAATGAATAGCAATATGAATCCAAAACATATCTATTCAAGCATTAAAAATGACATAACAATAGCTAACGGAATGCAAGTTCATAAGTTAATTGCAACTGTACACGTGACTTATATTTTCATTTTAAAACTGAGTTGTAAACTCTCGTTACCCTGAATTATGGTTCATAGAAACTCACACGTTGGCCGACGTGTGATTTCTATATTATGTCATTGTGTAACGTAGCTACCAACTCAAATATGAAAGCAACAATCGGGTACCTCAAGGTTTCTAAAAGGAAAGTGCTGGTAATAATCCAACACTTCTATCGTCACTCCAGTCCGATTCGCCCGTCGTACATCTTTCTGGGAATTTAACATAAAAACAAGTCAAGTCATGATACATTGCTCCATTCCTAGTCCATAATGCTATATGAACTAAATATATTAAATTATGTTGCATAGTTGATACGAATATGAGTCTCACTTACCTTTGCCAAGCTTTCATAACTTTATACAAACTTATACGATTCCCAAGATCCATACACCTTTCCCCGTCGACCAATAACTTAAATTACACCAATTTTCATTAATTCTGATCAAATACTCATTAATTAGAACTCATAAACAGATTCTAATAGAATCCAGAACCAATTTATCAAATTGTAGGTCAATATGACTATTTCATATTTTTTGAGGTAACACCTTGGTATAAAGTCTCGTGCGAATTCCAAATTCTTCATTTTTATAGAAATTCATTAACTCCTATTTATTTGATCAAAATATTATTTTTGGGATTTTTTTCTTATTTTTCTGGAATTCTTCTCCATTTAATAGTTTTTCTTTTAAAAAAAAAAAATTGGAAAAGGGTTGGCCTGAACCGGAGTACCGAACCAGCCTTGTTCAGGGACCAACCCTTTTTTTTCTTATTTTTCTTCTTCTTCTTCAATAGAACGATTTGTTCTATTTTTTTTTTCGATGATCAAACTGGGTTCATCCCCAATTCGATTTGGGTCGGACGAACTGAGCCTCCCAACTCCCACTCCCTCTATTAACAACGAAACAACCATCAACAACATCAATGACAACAACAACCAATAACACAAGAGCCAACAACAACGATCAATACACAAAAACACAACAACTTACCTCGGTTCCCAATCTCTCGCACCCTCATTGGTTTCAATCTCTCTTTTTCTCTTTCGAATTTTCGATTTAGTTGAAACACAGAGAACGCGGTGAAGTTGAAGAAGATAAATATAAGATTTCCTCGAGTTCGCATTGCACAAATCTCAAGCAGATCTAATGAATCAATTCTATCCATTTATGTTTTTTTATCTTTCTCAAGATAAGTGTTACGTATCTTGAGGCCGATCATGTGGCTATCAACCAACCCAAAAACCTCCTGACCGACTTAAATTTGATTAAAATAAAACTTCTCTTGAGATTCATACGCATGAATCTCGAGGCCGATCCAAGGGTATATAAATTAAAATGATAATTTTATATCATATGCCCATTAATTCTTCTTGAGATGTGGTTGCACGCAGCTTGAGGAGTGGAAAATCTCTTCAGACTCACCAACATACAACATATTCACCTCATCGACTCTCGCACTATGCGTATCTTAAGGCGAATTCAATCTATACTTTTATTTGATCTAAACCTTATGATTCATTTAAGAATATTTATATATAACTATATATAAATATATATATAACTTCATATTTCCATGCCTATAAATTCGATGTGCGCGGCAACGACCACCTTCGGGCGTGCACACTACTGTACGTCCCAGGCGTGTCACCCTCGCCGCGTTTCACTAGGCGTCCACCAATCATTAATTATTTATTTATTTTCAATATATATTTATATATACAATTTATATAAGCGTATGTTAACACGCATATGACTTTGCCGTGCGCGCCAACGAATTCACTCGGGTGTGCACGCTACCCCACGACTCGTATGCTTCACCCTTGACCCACATGCGGTATTAGGTATCCCATAATTTATCAATTATTCAATTATAGACTAACTAATCTCAATAAATACTAATACACATCATACAAACGCCAAACATCACGCAAACCCACACTCACGCTAATCGAAACAAAGCGAGCTTAACCATGAGCCTAACTCGAGTTAATTAAAATTTGAATTAATGTTAATCACCTACTTAAGGTAGCGGGTCGTTACAGTCTCCCCAATTTAAGACAATTTCTCTCTCAAAATTAAAGGAAATGTATAAGTTACCAATAGTTTTGAAGAGAAATGGAAATTGCACTTTCATGTATAACTCTCATTCCCAATTTATCTTTTAATTTTCATAAAAATACTATTTTCTCTTAATCCGAACCTACAAAGTCCTTTCATAGATGAGATTTTCAAAAGCACAACAAAATTGTCTTTTGAACTCTCCAATAATCTATGATACTTGACTCCTTAACATCTTTATCTTTACATGTTATAGTTATAAATTACTTAGTCTGTCATGCCCTCTATGTGTAGCTCTTAATTATTTCATTTTTGCAAAATCTATATCACCGATCTTAGTTCTGTACATCAACGTACAATAAGATTGAGCATATTCAGCTCTATCATTCGACGATGTTATCCACCCGATTATTTTTTATTATTAAAGAGCTTACATGAAGGAATCTATTTTCTTTCAGTGGTTAAACATTATGAGACATAAGCTCAAAATACTTATTCTTAAAAAAAACTAGGATTAGCTGTTTGGTTTCTTCGTCAACACAAAGAAAATATAATGTACTTAGATTGAGACTGGTTTTCAACTATATCAATAACTTATTCCACCACTGAAAGCAAGTCTCGGATCTCCGTCCAGGGAATCAAACACTAAAACACCATATCTCTCACATCTCCAAATACATATATCTTGCTCAATCCGTCAAAAGAATAACATAACCTCACTAACAAAAATCTGCAGACTTGATCAATCTATCAACTACAACCCATACATCATTGTGTTGACGTCAAAATCTAGTTAATTTTATAACATAACCCTAGTTATGTTATCATTTTACCATCAGATATAGACAAAAACTTACTTAACCTTTCAGGTTCTCAATATTCAGTCTTAACTGTTGAATAGATCTCATATCTCTTTATGAATTTAACAACATATATCATCACCTCAGACAATCCATAATGCTCTCGTATACCTCAGATATGATATGACATTGTCTGTATAATCAATGTAAAGAGATTCATGAGATTATCGAAGGAATTCTTGCCTAATATTCTTCATGAACCAGGATTTCATTTCAAAATCTAACGCGTCCAACATAATTTCATTAGACAGTCTAATCTGGATATTAAACCTTAATAGCCAAATCTTGGCATATCAAGTGGTTCTCATTAGACTTTTTAATTATCATTACACTTAGTCCAATCTGAGCTTCAAAGAACATATTTGTAATTATTAATTCCAACAACTTAGTTGATGATGTGCATGCGCTGGACTTTATTTTATCATCATCATTACACATATCTCAAGATATAGTATTGAGTTCCTATTATAATTACAATTTTCAATTCTTTTCTTTATTCAAAGTATTGATGACATCAATTACTTTATGTGGGTGATTTCTCAGAGTGAATTCATTATATTCATGAATTTAGGTTACTTATTTCACCTTTAATTCATTTCACTATGACAACTACATTCTTCAAACTCTCATAGCTTGAAGACTTCACAAATTCCATTGCACCACTATTTGGTTTTCATACTTCTCATTTGTCTTCTAATGTTTCCTTTAAGATTTTCTACTCCTATGGGTTACTAAAAGTCTCTCCAAATCCCTTTTACTTGGGTAACTCAGTATTTTAAATCTTATGATGAATGAATGAACTTGCGCAACCTACTCAATTGAGAGCATTCACAAATAAGTTGGGATCTACACTCATATCTTATAACCCCAAATCTCAGCTCTAGGATTTATCTTTGCAATTCATTCCATTCATCATTTGAAATACATTTTAAGTTTTTTATTTTACAAGTGATGGCTTAACTTGTTTGGTACGACTACCAAAACAGTTATTTCACAATAGTTCTTCTCCAACTTCCTTGAACTATATAATAGTATATACTACAATCTCTTGCTTCGTTTTGTCAACACACAACTACCTGAAATAAAATATCAGGCTAAACCTTTAACTTTTTTCATGTTTCAGGTATAAACAAGCAATTAAACTACATTTCAATTCTTGTCAAGGCATCCTTGCTTTATTTATGACTCATCTCAATTTCAATTTTAAGTTAATTGAACATACAACACAACAGTACTACAAATATTTGTATACGTTGTTTGTATCATTCAATCATTATAAGATAACACTACCCTTTTTGATTTTGTGTTGAATATAAGACAATTATCTAATTGTCTTAATCTTAGTCAAGTCAATTGACTTGCAATTCACATTCGCTTGTCGGGGTGACTTACATTTGAAACTTAGCATCTGCACTAGCAATCTTTTAGTAATAACCAATATATCGTCAAAGTTCACATAACTCTGTGATGGTGCTTGTGCATTTGCTAAGTCTTCAAACTTTTTTTTATATAATCATTGATAACACAATGATAATCTTATTCTAATAGAGTTCAACAACTCTATGTTTTCTATTTATGAACATAGCATGAGCTCTAATGAGTTTTCATGGTTTCCTCCATGATTTTCAATATGAACAAGCAATTGCTTGACTTCATATTCATGCATTCCTGATCCTGATCTTAATTTAATGAAAACCAGATCTCAACTAAATCTTGAGAACAACTAGTTTCATGCAATAAACCAAATGAGTTGTCTATCCAAGCTAATGAATATTCATTCTTAATTTAATTCAAAGTAGTTCATCACTCGAGTTGAGTTCTTAAACTCATACAATTCCCATAATACATCATGTAGAATGTAATTGATCATTGGTTGAAATATTAGAAATTAGCTAATTGATGAATTTAATCTCAAATTGTGATAAGATTCCAAGAAAATCTAACAAAAAAATTACTTAAAAGTTTTGAAATCACAATTTTCGTTCATCAAGCTTAAATTCTCTTCATGAACTTATTACTACTCTACAACAAGTTCAACCATTTAAATTTCGAGTGATAACTTTGTTTCTACGAATCATTATGTCAAATCTCGAAATATTTAAACTTGTAATTATGGCTAATCCGAGATTAACAAAGACTAATTATAGTTTTGATCGCGAGTTGGAGTTAAAGATCGGTGAAATTGAAATTTTTAATTAATTTTATTATTTTGTGACATGTTCCTAGTTTTGTGTGTTATATATATTATTTTGTGAAATTCAAGTTAACTGACTGAATTTGATATTTTGTGGGATTTTATCTTGAGATACGTGTCGAAGTGAGTCTTGAGAAATTCAAAATGCTGACTTAAACTATCGTTTCGTGTTTCGCAAAAAATAATTGTATATAAGTTTTAAAATTCGAGTTTTGAACTTTAAATGGGTTTAACGAGCCGACTTGGGTCCCACACCTTGAATTGAGTGCGAGATGGGTTGTCCGGGAATTTCGGAGCGTATTGGTAAATTTTCAATTTTTGATAGAATTGAGGTAGTTTTCGAGGTTTAATTTGGACAAAAATTGAGGAGATAAACTTGAAAATAATTAAAAAATGGCCAAATTACCTAAAAGGGTATTTGAATTATGTGCGAAGGGATAAAAAGGGGAAGGCAGTTTGGTCATTTTGCTTTCTCTCCTTTTAATGAAAAAATAAGAGGCCCGCTAAGGGCACCCCACCATTTAATGAGGGCACCCGGTTAATGTGGGCACAAATCGATTTACACTGGGGCACCCAAAAATTAAACTCAAAATACCGAAAATGCCCCTCGTGCAAAAAACCCTCTCACCCACCCTCGTGCAAACCCCTGGGCACCCCACCACCCCCACCACCACCACCACCCTCGTTCACCGAATTCCTGGTGGAAGAATTCATTTGTTTTGAACCGACCAAAGTGAGAGGAATCCCGAAATCGTGTTCTCCGTCCCTCGCCGTGTGTTTCTCCTTCGTTGTTCTAGGTTTCGCATTTTGTAGGGTCCGTGTGTGAGCCGATTTCGTCTCCAAATTAGGGCTCGGTTGAAGATCGACGAATTAAGTTACATTTGGTAGAGTAGATGTAATGTGTGTGTGGCGGTTTTTAAAATGTAAAAAAATTGGGAAATCGTGGTTCTCGGCCACACAGCCCGAGATCAGACTGTGTCAACCGTCTCGGCCTTTGCCGAGACATAAGCTAATATTTTTGGGAAGTCGCAGTCTCGGCCACGAAGACCTAAGAGTTAATCGCGTGTCGGTTGTCCACTTCCGATAGGGTCTCGATAGGCTCGGTCGTCATAGGACGAGAGTCGGCGAATTGAAATGGTCAATCCATCTCGGTGGTGTACAACCGAGAAATTGAAATAGGACTCGGTTATACAAGAACGATATATTGCAATACTTGTCGGTCATTGGTGACCGAAAATATGGGTTGTTTCACGAACCTCGCTTGACCGCGATATCGGGAATGGATGAATTTGAACATTACGGTTTCAAAAAAATCTCCGTAGTCGTCAAACTAACAATGCAAGATTGAAAATCCAAAGACGACAATTTGCACCGAACCTTAATTAATTATAAATCTCCGTAACATTCAAACCGACTCTAAAAAGGGTCCATCCATAAGTAAACAACAATTAAAACACAACACAACATTTGCATATACATAGAACATTCGGACGAATTGGCAAAATTTCTAAATGTTTAGCCGTCTAGGTACAAGCTTTAACCTACGGTGTATCTAAATCTACAACAGTATGGTGGCTTCATGATCAGCGATTGCAATGGGCGCGATGTCTCGAAAAACGAATCCATCTCGCCAACCTTTGCGCAATCCTCAACGTACCGATCCCACGATGGATATAAGGATGGCGAGTGGTGCATTCACATGCAACCGCACTGTCAAAGTGAACAGAGAACATAGAAGATATTGTCACAAACCCGATTAAGGGGGAAACAAACCAATTCACAAAAAAATCATAGAACTTACCCTAACCCAATGGATATTCCTTTCATTCGCCATTGCAATGATAAGTCTGTTGTGCAATGACGACGTTGGAGTACTACGTAGAGGTAGGAATGTGGAGGCACTCCCATGCGAGAGGTTGACGAGAATGACATTGAATGCGGTGGATACTAACAATCCCATGTCCGGAAGTGTCAACCATTCTTTGAAAGATGCCCCTCTTGCTTCTCTGGGCAATGCACCGCATTCTTGACAGGCTCGAAACTCGAGCCAAGCACTTCCCGCCATAGGTATTCATACCCGATAATCTCATCGTACATCCGTCTACGCACAATCCTCCACCCGTCTACGTCGGCAAGTCCAAGCCCGAGAGGCTATACACCTATATCCACAATTCCCATCGGAAACCACATCGATAATGGCATCAACATGTCGCAACCAATCCGGTTCTAAGCAATGACTATAAGCCATGTTAGATCCACTTTGCGTGCGTCGACCGACCGACACGACGCATTTGTGGAACCTTGCATTTCTTCTCGCCTAGAAGCTTTTGTGGAGTGGGAGGACTCAAATCCGATTGGAGATTGGGGTGCCTCCGACACCGGGGGTGCCTCCGGTTGGAGACCCCGGTGTCCTCACACCCGCATCCTCAACTTCCTGCTCGCACTCCACAAAAGACGAAGGTGGACTAATCTCCCTGAGCTGCTCACTTTCAGTCCTCCCCCCCCGCATCCTCAACTTCCTCCTCCCCCTTATCCAATCTTCCTGCGGTGTCGTGATTGTGCCTCCCACAAATCACAGTGACATACCATAAGGAGTCAGCATTCTCCTTGACGTTAATTTGGAAAGGGCATCCACATTTCTTCGTACTAGTGTGAGTCCTCGCCTTTTCATCATTCCTTGATTTCTTTAAAATTTTTGCCGCTTTCCCCTTCCCAACTCTCTGAGCCAGTCCCCTATATGTCCCAGACCTGTCACAGGCAATTTTCACCCTTCCCCTGCGCTTAATGCCCCCGGCATCCGAGCGCTTCGTTACTAACACAAACTTGTTCTCGCCACCAATCAGTTGAAGCCATGAAATTGCCGCTTCTCGAGAGGGGAATGGCTTAGAAGGTGTAAAAGTGTCCTTGTAGTCCGAAAATTACAAGATAACGGCATTACCCGCAATACAAACAAGTGTAACATTATAATCAACCAAAATGTACAAGACAATCACAAAAAAACCCAAAAAATAGGTTCTCGGTTGTACTTGGTGACGAAACTTTCTTCGAGTCTCGCTCATGTACGACCGAGAGTTACTCATTATGCTCGGTCGTACCGGTTCGTGACTGCGTGAAACCTCTCGGTCCTCTATGACCGAGACATTACTATACATCTCGGTCCCGCGAGGCCGAAACAATCGCGCACCCGAGACGATACTTCGGATAACCGCAAAAAAAACACAAAAACATTTGCAACATTACCTCAAGGACGACCTCCTCTCGCACCGAAGCATTACGATCCTCCATTATACAGTTGAAACAACTTCGGATTTGAAGAAATTACCAAACCCTACGTTGACAAACAAATCATCATTTTCACTGTTATACGCAACTAAACAGTTCAAAAAAAACCCGAAAATGGTTGTCAAACATTGTTACCTCGCTGTCGGACGAGCAAGAATCGATCAGCTCTTCGCCAAACGCAATGTGGCTGTGGCTTTGTGGTTGACGCTTGCTGGTGGGGTGCCCTAACTCCTTGTCGAAATGGTTTGTGGGGTTTGAACCATTATATATATACAGGGGCAAAATGGTCTTTTCCATTTTTGCTGGAATTTTTACAAATAAGCTGGGTGCCCTCATTAAATGGTGGGGTGCCCTTAGCGACCCTCAATAAGAGGCGAGGGGGAGGTTTGTTCTTCATCTTCTTCTTCAGTATCCTTCGCATTCGATCGACTATGTTGATCTCCCTCACAGTGTGTCGTCCCTTCCACTGTTCTTCATCATCTCTCATTGTTCTCTCTTCCTTGTAACTTCGT
The DNA here is from genome assembly GCA_039657325.1 of Stephania cephalantha. Taxonomy (NCBI): domain Eukaryota; kingdom Viridiplantae; phylum Streptophyta; class Magnoliopsida; order Ranunculales; family Menispermaceae; genus Stephania; species Stephania cephalantha. The sequence goes on along the minus strand of CM077573.1, from coordinate 4,603,854 downwards.
TTTGATCAAAGATTGAGAGCCGTGGTTGTTGTTGTTGTCATGGTGGACAGTGGCGACGGAAGGTAAGGTTAATGAAAAATCAAATTTTTGATTTTATGGATTGGTGACTGGTTTTGAGTTGAGAAAGGTGATTGAGGGTTTGATTGTTGTTGTTGTTGTTGTCTGTGGCCCCTGTTTCGTCCCTAGGAAGAAGAAGAAGATTGGGGGGGGGGGTTTGAACCCAGACTGACCGACCGGTCCGGTTCAACTGAGCCGGACCGGTTCGGTTCATGGGTCGAACCCCTCCTCAATATATAATAAAAGGTTTTTAAAACTGAAAAATTAAATAAAATGCTGGAAATTAGGAGGAGTTATGAAAAATGTGGTTTTTGGACAAATTAATAGAAATTTGGGATTTTTATGAAAATTGAAGATTTTCGGATTTTCTCGAAGATTTATATCGATGATTTTACCTCATAATGCGTGTTACGAGATCGAAAATGCACAAAATTGTGAAAACTATTTTAAAGCCTAGTCTAAGTTGAATTTCGATTCGAATAAAAATCTAGAGTCAAAATTGGGATCCTGGACATCCGGGTTTTGATTTGGAGGGATTCCGAGGTTTCCGAGCCGAGTGTGCAAGACCAATAAATATATAATAAATTGAAAAAATTATATTTAAGTCTAGACAACAGAATTTTTGATGCCGAACAATAATTTTGCGTCAAAAATGAAATCCGGACATCGAGAAATTTGTTTTGGAAGTATTTTAAGGGTTTCGAATGCGATTGGGTCAAGTAAACAACAACTAATTGGAAAACAATTGTAGAATTGTCATGGAATCTTACCAGACTTACAAATTAATTGTATGGTCGCAATTGGAACTATGTGGGGACTAGCTTACCTACACGGAGCGCAAAGGAGTTGCGATATCGCGTTTGTAAAGTTAAGTAAATCCCGTAGTAACCTTTACATTATATGATTATAAATTTCGAATAAATTGCATTGATCATTGATATTGCATTATTTGTTGTACATGCATACACATGTATGGAGGATAAGGGCTATTCAAGTCTCCTTATGGCGTTTACTATACCTTGGTTATAGAACACTATATTATGCTTGAGGGTGCTTTGAGTCACCGATATTTTGCATTACGTGGTTATCATGAGATCACGTTAAATCATATCATACTCTCATAGTCTATATGAACGAGACTCGTTTGGTTATCCTCTCTAGGCATGAGTCCTTAATAATGTTTACTTACCACTTTTAGAAGACGTCATCGATTGTGGGCGAGATAATAGAAACGGGGTGGATTTACGGTTGTATTTAAATTCCGTGGATTATATTGTTCGTTTAATCTCTTGGATTATTATGCATTTGATTATTATAGGTGTCTTGGATAGTGTGGGATTTACTTATCTCATCAATATCAGATTTTTATAATTGGGTGATGACAGGTTTTAGCGGCGACAAGGGAAAGGGAAAGCTTTCCAACTGTTTATGACTTGCTCAATTCATTTCTCTCTCTCTATGTATGTATTATTCTTAATATAATATATAATATATATGGGTTTTTGGGTTCGTGTGAGTTATGATCTCTTTTGAAATTGTTGAAATGATTTTGGGACAGATTGGAATATTATGGACTAAGGTAATGCTAGTTTAAGGATTTTGAAAACCTGAAATATGTTAGAATGAATAACTAGTTTTTGTTAATTCACTATATATTGTTACGGGTGGATTGTGAGTTCTTCGACATTTTTACCAAGTTTGAGTAGGTATGTTGAAGATTTTCAAAGGCTTAGTTTTTTAGTGTAGACTTAGAAATAGAGGAGGTGCCGTAAAAAAAAAACGGACTATTTAATCAAGCTTACGTAACTTTAAGGTTTGAGATTTACTTTTAGAATCCTTTAGAGTTGATAAAGTATTATAATTGATGATTACTTCGAACATAATTTTAATTACTTATTGACGATGAGATTAAGACTCTTGGATTATCGGGGAATTAAGGTAATCTAGATCGGTTAGATGCCTTAATTAGATAGGGTCGACACATTCTTTGTAGGTATTTAGAGATTTACATAATTTTCGGTTAAAAGTAGCAGCTAATACCAACCTCTTGATATACCGCTTACCTATTCATTCCCAGAATCATGAAATATTCTTTGAATTCTTAAATTCTCAGAATCATTGAGAACTCATTCTCCCCAATTTAGACTATACCAGTCTAAAAGATCACAATAGAACATCTCACTAGCTCACTGCCATATTTGAACTCAACTTTACAAGTTTTAGCTTTAAGTTTCTATATGAAATTACCATAAAAGTGATGGAAGTCCAACATATATGATAGAGTTGACTATCAACGCGGATTTTTTATAATCATTCAACTCTTATCTCTTGTCATGAATCTTCACTTTTAATGTAATTTCACAATTAAATTCATTTTCTAATATCCCAAAGTATTGATCTACACCTCAATGTCGTAACCTTATATTTCATTTTTGTACGTGCGGATCCACCACAACGTCACTCCTTTCTTTTATCATTTTATTAGTAAGTACGGTTACACCACAACAACACTAATAAGTCATTTACGAAATATGAATAATTAGTGGTTATCTAACCTCAACCAAGTTCTTATCATCGTTTATAACTAATTTCCTCATTTAATAACCTTTAATCTTGTTTAACTAGTCTCGATACTAGTATATGTTCTATTTAAAATGATTTATCACTTTTGAATTTTCTTGGAAATCACTTCCTTATTAACATCCTCTTAAAGTCCAGTCTGATCGATCTTTCTACACCGACTTTTATTAATCTAATAATATCGTGAGAATAAAGCCTATTAGAGACTATCCAATAGGAGAAAAGTTTTCTTTTATCGTGATACGACTTCTTATGTCTTTCCTTTTTCATAGACTATTAGGATTTAGGTTTGTACAAACCCTCAATCTTTAATACTTTCTCAACTCTGAGATATCGATGGATACAAACCATCTTATAATATTTATATTATCTTCCTTTGTTATAATATCCTTAAAGTCCAAGTTCTCAAAGAACTTTCACCATCTATTCATTGGATTTCAAGATAAAAATGGGAGATAAGACCTTCAAGATAACATATAGGGAAGACATTACAACTATATTTATCGAATAGACACAATACATCTCAACACATAACATATCTAAGTCTTTTACCTTTCATTACCAAAGTCCTAGGTTATCAATAACTTAAGAACAATTTCCAAGTCAATAAACCTAAACTTCTATCGATTACAAGTAATGAAATCAGGTTAGACACTAAATCAGTATTAGAGTTATGAGACCAAACTATTTAAGTCTTGGCACTCATATTAAATTGTATCGAGCTATCACTTATTTCAAAAACAATTCGAAGGTGAAAATCGAGGCTCGACTAGGCATTGATACCAAATTGGTATCGGCCACAACATCGGCTTCGAGATATGTAACACGTGTCTCGATAAAGATAAAAAATAAAGAAATCCAACATTAGATATGCATCAAGATTTGTATGATACTAATCTTGAGAAAGTCTAATATATATCTCAAAACACACATAACACATCATCTCGTGTTTTGAGAAAAAAAAAAAAAAGAGAAATCGAAATTCATGGAGTGACATGAGGAAATGATTAAGGTAAGGTTGTTGTGTGTTTTATAGTTCATTGATGTTGTTAGTTGTTGTTGTTGTGGTTATTATTGTTGTTGTGTTGTTGTTGATGTTGTTGGAGATGATGAGTTGTGATGGAGGGGAGGTTCGGTTTGTCCATGAAGGGAGACGAGAAGGAGGTCGTCTCCCATCCCAAGTCGAACGGGTATAAACCCCGCTTCGATCAACGAAGAAAATATTTTTTATTTATGTTGAAACAGAGAAGGGGAGGAAAATATGGAGTTTGACCGACACCGGACCAAACCGGTCCGATTCAACCAAACTGGATCGGTTCGGTTCGAGGGTCAAACCCCAATTAAAAAAAATGCTAGAAAATAGGGAAAAATTACATAAAAATAAAGAAAAATCCTGAAAAATGATATTTTCATCAAATAAATAAAAATTGATAAATTTTTATGAAAAATGAAGAATTCGGGATTCATGCGAGACTTTATAGTGAGTTTTTACCTCGAAAAATGTGAAATGATCGAATTGACCTAAAAAGTGCAAATTGATTTCGGATTCAAATAGAACCAGTTTAAGGGTTCTAATTAAACAATATTGGACCCAAATTAATGACAATTGGTGTATTTTAGGTTCTTGGTCGACGGAGAAAGGTGTATGGATCTTGAGAATTGAGTAAGTCGGTTAAAGTTAGGAATACCCGACACAGGTAAATGGGACTCGTATTCTTTTCGACTATGCAACGTAATTAGTATATTTAGTGCACGTAGTTTATGGACTGGGAAATGGGGCAATGCACCGTGACTTGTATGTGTTTACTAAACTGTTTTATGAGAAATTATCTGGAAAGTGGTACAACGGGCGAATTGACTGGAGTGACGATGAAGGTGATTGGCTAGCTACGACACCTCCCTTCAAAGAACCTTGAGGTACCCGCTTGTTGCTTTTTCTATTTGAGTTGGTAGCTACATCTGCGCTGGATACACTACGAAATCACACGTCGCCAACTTGTGAGGTTCTGGACCGTAATTCAGGGGGTAACGAGAGTTTACAACTCGCTTTTGAAATGAAAATACAAGTTATGAGTACAATTGTAATTGACTGTGAACTTGCATTCAATTATCTATTATTATATCATTTTATTGCTTGAAATAGATATGTTTCGATTTATATTGCTATTCATTGATACATTGATATTAGTTGATAATTGATACGTCTACGAGCATCGTTCTTGAGCAAGTTGAAGCGCTCATTTCCCAATTAATATTTCAGGTTGTCGACGTGCACTTCGACTCAGAACGGAGAAGATTAAGAGTTTGTAGTATTCTCTACAAGTGAATTGATTTCCTACTACTATTTATATATTGTACTGAATTAATATTTTGTAAACAAGTTCGGGATATGGTTTTATGACCGAGGTTTATGCTAATTTTAGTATATCGTTTATATTATCGAAAACTTTTAATTCCGCTACATTTTCAATTATTTATTCTATATAAGATATATTATATTGTGATTATCGGGTATGAAGGGCAATTTGTCTTGATATTCTAATTGAGTCGACCTTGGTGTATCGTGGCTTAATTAGGGGCTCGAGCGGGTATTGCCCTAATTGGGATAGGGGATGCTACACTTGATATGAATTTAACTAAGAAGAATGAAAACAATAATTATAATAATAATGTGCATTAATAAAAGAAATGGTGGATTGATGAAGGGCATATTCATTAACTAAGATTAAATTATTTGAGAATTGGAAATTTGAGTACAACATTCACAAGTTAGCTAATAACTTAGGTATTAATTAGAAATACAAGTACCTAAGTCAAATAAATAAAGTAAGCTAATTCTATTTATCTAATGTGCCTAAGTTGTGAAATAAAGACAATTAGGCTTAAAGACAAATGAATTAATTTACTTATATAAATTAATGACTTTTAATAATTTAATGAAATAATTACACTTGAATTATTTAAATAAATTAGAGGGCTTGAATTTGATTGAAATAAAAAGCCTAAGTTGATTTTAAGACAAAAATGGATGTATATAAGCTAGTTTGATGTGCCTAAGTAAGCAAATCAAAGAATTTACTATTGTACCCGAGTAAAAGTGGATTTTTATGTGACCAAAGATTAATCTAGTGTTAAAATAATAATAATAATAATAATAATAATAAATGATAAGATTCCTAAAATAAGTTTGTAGAGATATGTTGATGCATTAAGTGTTTAATATATATATATATATATATATATATATATATATATATATATATATATATATATCATACATATATATATCTATATGTATATGTATATGTATATGTATAAGACATTGGGCACGGCTATGTGCACCACACAAAACTCTATGGCCAAGCAACTTAAGAATTTTCATACTCTTTCCAGATTTGCCCCCAAATGAAATGACCTATTTACCCCTCTCAACTCCTAAAATGACTCACATGTCCTTCATCTCTTTCATGTTTGTGCACCCCACAAGAAGCAATGTTCGTCTCCGATGATCCCCTCCGACCACCGGCGCGCACCGGCGACACGAAGTAGCATTTCGGAGGCCAATATCATCATAAGAGTTGATATCTTCATGTTTTTTTTTATGGAAATTGATGGTTTGAAAGTATTGTTGGTTTGTTTTAATGGGTTTGTACAAATTTTTGTGTGTTGTAGTGTATTGTTCGTTGTTGTTGTTGGGTGTCTCTTGACCTTACAAAATGATGATAAACATCAAGGGGGTGTGAGTGTGCAAGACATATATGTATACCTCTTGAGTTTTCCTTTGATTTAGTCCATTTTTGTATTTTTTGTGTGTTGTCCGCCCTCGGTTTGACCACATAGGGCCGATCAAATATGAACTGTTCGGTCGCGCCCGACCGAACAAATGGGTATTGCTTGGTCGATGTGATGAACAGATTGGCATTGCTCGGTCACATGTGACCGAACAAAATCAATTTGCTCGGTCGATGTGGTAAACCATACAATCTCAATTTGTCTGGTCACCTTCAACCGAACAAATGGATTTTGTTCGGTCTGTGTGACCGAATCGAGAGCGAGCCCTAAATCTAGACAAAACGACCTTCAACTTCGACCACAAACAACAACAACAACAACAACAAATGCATATATAACACACAATTGATGAATAACACTACAATACACAAAAATCTCACAACAAAGTCGATTTTGATGAAGCCCCAAATCCAAACCACCACCACCACACAAACAAGCCATGAGGATGTGACGCGAAGATCAACCGAATCAACACATATGGCTCGTGCTCTCGTTCGTATGGATGACTTCGAAAATCAGCCTTTTTCGAATTAAGAGTTGTAGGGTGCCCTTAACAAATGTTGGCTTGCACTCATTATGTGGTTTGCCCTTGCAAACATAAGGGCATTTTAAGAAAAAAAAAATTTGGGGGTGCCCTTAACAAATGTTGGCTTGCACTCATCCCGTGGGCTTGCTCATAAACTTTTGTGGGGTGCACATAGCGGGGCCTTAAGACATTAGGTGTATTTGTATAACCTTGCCTACACCTCTATATAACATAAAAATAATAATGTAAAGCAAATCATACTATGGAATGAACTATACTTAATAGAGGATTAGTAAGACAAATGGACTCTAACACGATATAAACTGATCAAACTGATTACCATGGACTTAGCATACTAGTTTGAGTGTCGGGAATGGTTTATGGAGCGTGTTGCAGCCGCGAGAGTGCGTGTATCAGAGTGATCCGAGGAAAGTAAAACCAGCTAGGAAATGCACAAGAATTCTCTCGAGCTTTAAATGTTGTTGATATTGCTTTATTACACTTTCTTAGAAATCCTATTCCTTTATGAGTGTCCGAGGGCCATGTTAGTCAAGAAAGTGTCTCTAATAGAGTGGTTACCGGTTAGCTACCGGTGCCATGACCTTGATTCGAGAATGAGACGTGCTTTATCCGGGCACTTGTTGATATTCCTCGTTCGCGACGATCTAGGTATTACGGGTAATGTCGCGTCCTATGACCCGAGTTTGCTTGGCATTGCCGCGACTCTATGACCCGACTGTGACACTCGCATTCGGTGGTCTTTGACTACTTGGGCGACTCTCTTTATTGCTTCTATTGACACTCAATTCTTGTCTTATTTCCATTATTTACTTGTCTTATTATTATTCGTGCACTCCTTATAGCTTTTCTTTCTATTTCTTTAATTTAGATCGCTTTATTTACTTTTGAAGTACTGTTTCGATCCATTGGCTTTTACTTACTGGAATCGTCATTTTTGTATTTGACCAAGTGCAGATCTGCAGTCGAGCAAATGCAAGGCGCCGGTACTTGGCGATTTACTCTGAGGACATCGGAGCGGCCCTCCCCTACCCACTTTTATAGGTTTTTGGCTTTATGTATTCCATATATATGTTGTTTTTGTAACACTTGGGATACTTTGATGGGTTAAGAGATATTTAGGACTTGTATATCACTTTTGCACACTCTCTACATTACTCACTTGATATATATGTTTGATATGTTTATAGGGTTCCACATTTAGGCTGTCCGACGCCTTTACTTTATTGTTGAGTTATTTACATAGTTAATTGCCTCCGCTAACTTGTAAAACTTGCAAAAATATTAATAACTCAACTTAAAATTATGTGATAGATTGGAAAGTTGACTTTGCGTTGACCTCGCAGAGGCTGACTCGGGGGTCCACGTAGGATTAGGCTGGGCGGGGCCCAGTTTGTGGGTAATTGAAGCCGCCACACAAAAAATTTCATAAAAAAGTAATCAAGATCCTTGTTAAAAAGAATTTGAAAAGGAGATTTCCAATTCAAAATAGAAAAAGGCAATCGATTAATGGTATAAGTGGCTGTAAGAGCAACATCTTGTAAAAAAAGTTTAGATAACCCAGATTGAAAAATTAGTGCTCTTGTTACTTGTAAAAGATGGATGTGTTTTCTTTCGACAACTCCATTTTGTTGAGGAGAATAGGGAATTGACCTTTGATGTACAATACCAAACTTATAAAAGAGATTGATATAGGATTGATTCACAAATTCAGTACCATTATCTGTCCTAATGGTCTGAATAGAAGTGTTGAAATAATTTTTTAACAAACAAAATAAAGTTATCAATGACAGAACAAGTCGATGATTTACATTTCAACAAATAAGTCCAAGTGAACCGACTAAAGTCATCCACAATAGTAAGAAAATAATGAGAACTATGAAGAGAAGATTGTTTATATGGCCCCCAAATATTCATATGCAACGATTGAAAAAAAGTTTGAGATTTTATTGAACTCAACGGAAAAGATAAACGAGTTTGTTCGACAAGTGACAAATATCACAAGGGTCATCATGAAATTTCAACATAGAACTAGGTAACAAAATATGTAAATGAGTTATGATAGTAGTAAAAGGATGGCCCAACCTATAATGCCAAGAAAAATATGTGCTAGCTTGATTACAAAGAACTAGTTTATTCAAGTTCTCATTAGAAATATAGGTAAATGATTGTATAACCTCTTTGGAAAATGAAGTATGGTCAAGTATATAAAGTCCTCCTACCAATCTTCTCACTGCAAGGACTTGAGAGGACTCAATGTCCTATAGAAGACAAAAGAAATGATGAAATGTAAATTTTATTTTTGTTGAAGCACTAAGTTTGCTAACAGATAGCAAATTATATTTGAAAGAAGGTATGTGAAGAAACGAGTGCAGGACTAGCTTAGGTGTTAAGACAACATGGCCTATGGAATCTACAAATTTAATAGAACCATCAGGTAAGTATATTGGTGTTTGTTTGGTTAGACTGATGGGATTAACTATTAAGGTCTTATCAGTGAACATATGATTTGATGCACCCGTATCTACAAGTTAAGAATCGTAACTAGGTAACATAGCAGCAAAATTGTTAAAAGTAAGTAGGCTACTTGCAAAATTATGCAAATGAGCCAAGTTGAGACGGGTTGGAGTTTCTGCATCAGATACCACATTTTTTCCTTTTATGAATTGAGCAATGCCTTCCTATATCATTGCAACAATGTTGTCTTGAAATTCCCCAATCTGTGATGCACCATTTCCCATTATATCCATTAGAGATTCTAAAATATTCACAAATGACTTATTAGGATCAACAACATGCTTCTTATCTCTTAATGCCTATACCAGTCAAGATAGCCATTCAACTTGAAACAATGGTCTCTTGTGTGTCTTTTCATCTTGTAAAAATCACATATCCGCTCATCTTTATTAATTCCCTTCACATAACTTCTAACATTCTTAGAATCTCCTTTCCATTCAACATGTTTAACTCTCTTAACAGTAGGAGATTTAGCTAATATAACAATCTCTATCTCAGAGCAAAAGTCACATTCACTTTTTTTTTTTGCCTTCTCAATCCTTAGAATCATAGAGTATGCTTTATTTATGTTGGGAAGATGATCCATTACCAAAATTTGATTCCTAATGTGGTCATAAACATCACTCAAAACCCATCAAGAATTGCATAAGCTTGTCATTAGAATCAAGTTCAATCAACTTTGCATATATTCCACATTCACATCTAGGAATTAGGGTTAAGTATGCAAGTTCATCCCATAACTTCTTCAGATTAGTAAAATACTTAGAAATGGACAGATTTCCTCGATTAATAGTGTTAATCTCTCGCTTCAATTGATATAATAATGGACCACTGCACTCACCAAAACACTATCTTAATTCTTGTCAAAGATCAAATGCAGATGGTGCATACAAGAAGGCATCAACAATATCGGGTGCAATTGAATTCAATATCCATGAAATGACCATACAATCAACCTTAATCCATTATCAAGATTAAGAGAAAACAAATCAGGTTTAGGAAATCTTCCATCAATAAAGCATACCTTCATTTTTGCTCCCAAGTGATCTTCATCGCTCGACTCCATCCAGAGTAATTCTTCCCAGTGAGAAGGTTTGAAACCAAAATCAAACCAGGATTATCCAAGCTAGCTTTGCAAATGCAGAGGACCTTAAACGCCGCATCCAAGCAATGTACTCACATTTCCAGTAGAAATACCTTGCGTTTCTTGATTCGCCATGGCTTAGAACTCAATTGAATCTCCGAGAACGCATAAATTCTTGATCGAAAAACAAATAAGAATCAAAAGAAACTTCAAACAAAGATCAATCTACTAAATCTTTGATCAAAAACAACAAAATTGACGAAAAAAATTAGGGTTTCAGATCGATTCATTGCTCGATACCATGTTAAAAGAGTTTCTCAAAATTGTGAACATTAGCACATATTTCTTATTCCAAAAATCAATCTGATAGTACATAGTATATGGCTTTATATAGTCCAAGCTCTCATTCACTCAGTTTACTACTGCAGCAGTAAATGTAACTAATCCTAACAAATTAGGCCCATACATTAAAACCATTTATAGTGACACACTTTACTAATTACAACAGTGTTTTTTCACTTTTCTAAATAAATAAGATGCCCTGTGAAAATAGCTTATATCATAACATACTCAAACAACTGGGTAAAACGCTTTGCTCATTCCTGGCATAGTTGTCTCTTTGATAGATATCTTCAACCCATTATTGATTCTTCTTCAACGACACCATGACTATCTCCAAATTACATGTGACGAAGACTCGATACCAATTAACGCAGTGATGATCTTCCAAATCGATTATTCGACTCGACGAATAAGACAATATAGGGCACAAATGAATAACACCAATTCTCTAAAAAGAATCAAATTTCTCATTAATAAAGAAACTCATTTACTACATTAATGCTAGTCATATATATAGGCTCTTGAAAAGAAACACATCAAATTAGGTGCAACACATATATTAATGTGCACAATATATCATAACTATCTTAATATTACTAAACATCAACACTTTCCAATTTAAATAAAACTTCTAGTTTAACACAAATTGAACACATTAGTTTAAAAGATACTAGCTAATACATATGTAAACTCCTAAAATCTAACCGGACTTAATTGACAACTTTAAAAACATGACATTAAATTTAAAATTATTAACTCCTAATTAACCAATGTATGATTGTGACAATAAATCATTGTTGTCGACACGTGTCTACAATACACTAATTGCCTCAAGATACGCATCACTTCAAACTCTATCTACATCAAAGTGTTTGGGTGCCCTTACAAAAACTAATGGCCCGTTCGCTTCGCTAGACTAAAACTCTTAGTCCCAGGATAAGGCTTAAAGTCGGTGTTCACGTGGCACTACAATTTAAGCGATGCACAAATTAATTAGTACCCATACCGATTAAACAATCCCACTAATTCTCGTGTCATTGTCAATCCGGATGGGGAGGAAAACCCAAAAGATCATATTACCCCTGGCATTTATAAGAGAACTAAACCTAATTTTGTTAGTTTTCTTGCCTCTCTCGCTCGATCTCGCTCGACTTTGCGTCATTGCTCCTCTTTCAAATTTGATCTTGCGCTTTTGGATTTGAGGTTCTACGATGCTTATACGATCTATGAGAGTCTCAAAATTTGATTTTTCTTTGTGATTTTTGCGAGATATGTGTTAAGGTTAAGATTAGGGTTTTGGTGATGGTGAACTGATGATGATGGTGTCACTAGTCTACATGGTTGGTGTGGTGTTCTTTGTGGGATTAGTGAATTTGAGAATTGAGCAATGCCTTCCTATATCATTGCAACAATGTTGTCTTGAAATTCCCCAATCTGTGATGCACCAGTCAAGATAGCCATTCAAAAATATTCACAAATGACTTATTAGGATCAACAACATGCTTCTTATCTCTTAATGCCTTAAACTAGTCAAGATAGCCATTCAACTTGAAACAATGGTCTCTTGTGAGTCTTTTCATCTTGTAAAAATCACATATCAGCTCATCTTTATTAATTCCCTTCACATAACTTCTAACATTCTTAGAATTTCCTTTCCATTCAGCATGTTTAACACTCTTAATAGTAGGAGATTTAGCCAATATAACAGTCTCTATCTCAAGAGCAAAAGTCACGTTCACTTCTTTTTTTCCTTCTCAATCCTTAGAATCATAGAGTATGTTTTATTTTTGTTGAGAATATGATCCATTACCAAAATCTGATTCCTAATGTGGTCATAAACATCACTCAAAGCCCATCAAGAATTGCATAAGCTTGTCATTAGAATCAAGTTCAATCAACTTTGCATATATTCCACATTCACATCTAGGAATTGGGGTTAAGTATGCAAGTTCATCCCATAACTTCTTCAGATTAGTAAAATACTTAGAAATGGACAGGTTTCCTCGATTAATAGTACTAATCTCTCGCTTCAATTGATATAATAATGGACCACTGCACTCACTAAAACACTCTCTTAATTCTTGTCAAAGATCAAATGCAGATGGTGCATACAAGAAGGCATCAACAACAATTGAATTCAAAATCCATGAAATGACCATACAATCAACCTTAATCCATTATCAAGATTAGGAGAAGACATATCAGGTTTAGGAAATCTTCCATCAATAAAGCATACCTTCATTTTTGCTCCCAAGTGATCTTCATCGCTCGACTCCATCCAAAGTAATTCTTCCCAGTGAGAAGGTTTGAAACCAAAATCAAACCAGGATGATCCAAGCTAGCTTTGAAAATGTATGGGACTTTAAACGCCGCATCCAAGCAATGTACTCACATTTCCAGTAGAAATACCTTGCGTTTCTTGATTCGCCATGACTCAGAACTCAACTGAATCTCCGAGAACGCATAAATTCTTGATCGACAAAACAAACAAGAATTAAAAGAAACTTCAAACAAAGATCCAATCTACTGAATCTTTGATCAAAAACAACAAAATTGACGAAAAAAATTAGGGTTTCATATCGATTCATTGCTCCGATACCATGTTAAAAAATTTCTCAAAATTGTGAACATTAGCACATATTTCTTATTCCAAAATTCAATCTGATAATACAGAGTATAGGGCTTTATATAGTAAAGCTCTCATTCACTCAGTTTACTACTGCAGCAGTAAATGTAACTAATCCTAACAAATTAGGCCCACACATTAAAACCATTTATAGTGACACACTTTACTAATTACAACAGTGTTTCTTTCACTTTTCTAAATAAATAAGATGCCCTGTGTAAATAGCTTATATCATAACATACTCAAACAACTGGGTAAAACGCTGCTCATTCTGGGCATAGTTGTCTCTTTGATAGATATCTTCAACTCATTATTGATTCATCTTCAACGACACCATGATTATCTCCAAATTACATGTGACAAAGACTCTGATACCAATTAACGCAGTGAGGATCTTCCAAATCGATTATTCGACTCGACGAATAAGACAATTTAAGGCAGAAACGAATAACACCAATTCTCTAAAAAGAATCAAATTTCTCATTAATAAAGAAACTCCTTTACTACATTAATGCGAGTCACATATATATAGGCTCTTGAAAAGAAACACATCAAATTAGGTGCAACACATATATTAATGTGCACAATATACCATAACTATCTTAATATTACTAAACATCAACACTTTCCAATTTAAATAAAACTTCTAGTTTAACACAAATTGAACACATTAGTTATTAATTGACAACTTTAAAAACAAGACATTAAATTTAAAATCATTAACTCCTAATTAACCAATGTATGATTGTGACAATAAATCATTGTTGTTGGCACGTGCCTACAATACACTAATTGCCTCAAGATACGCATCACTTCAAACTCTATCTGCATCAAAGTGTATGGGTGCCCTTAAAAAAACTAATGGCCCGTTCGCTTCGCTAGACCAAAACTCTTAGTTTTAGGATAAGGCTTAAAGTCGGTGTTCACTTGGCACTACAATTTAAGCGATGCACAAATTAATTGGTACCCATACCGATTAAACAATCTCACTAATTTTTGTGTCATTGTCGATCCGGATGGGGAGGAAAACCCAAAAGATCATATTACCCCTGGCATTTATAAGACAACTAAACCTAATTTTGTGAGTTTTCTTGCCTCTCTCGCTCGATCTCGCTCAACTTTGCGTCATTGCTCCTCTTTCAAATTTGATATTGCGCTTTTGGATTTGAGGTTCTACGATGCTTATACGATCTATGAGAGTCTCAAAATTTGATCTTTCTTTGTGATTTTTGTGGATATGTGTTAAGGTTAAGATTAGGGCTTTGGTGATGGTGAACTGATGATGGTGGTGTCACTAGCCTACATGGTTGGTATGGTGTTCTTTGTGGGATTAATGAATTTGAGAATCTAATTGTAACTTTCTGGGGCTCTATCAATGAAATTCTTCAATTTGTTGTCAATATTCAATTATTGTTCATTGATCAAGTGTTGTGTAGTGTTGGTTGATTTATGAGCTGTTCATGAAATTCTCTTTTGTGGTTTATTGGTCTTCAGAAGTGGAAGAAGAAGCTAGCAATGGAAGAATGAGGGCAGACTCAAAAACCTTAATTGCAGGTTTACACAATGCAAAGCACCGCGATTCGCAAAGGGGACAAACTCGAAAACCTTAAACGCACAAATCCTTGTAGTATATTGTGATGGGCAAGTTGGTAGTTTTTTTGCCTTCACTAACCTTAATCCATTGCGTTAAAACCCCACGCGAACAACGCCCCCAATGCGGATATGCCGATAACAATGGGATTTCATTAGCACTGTATATATTACATAACTAAAAAAAAAACTTTTATGTTTAGAAAAACACATTCCATATTCATGAGTTAATGATTAAAATTTCGATAAGTTTTACTAACTCGTACTTTTAATTGTTGTGTTATTGATTTTATTAGCATTATTAAATATTTTAGAGCACATTACTTGATGACATTTTGTAGCGTTAGATCTAAATTTATTATTAGACTTTCATAAATTAATAGGAATTTAATTAAATATATATGATCTCTCTTTAGGAGCTACAAAAACTATTTCATAATTTTTTATTCTTTAATTAACTTCTTCAATTTCAATTACTTAACATCCATGAGATGTTTCATCAATATATATATTGATAAAATCCATGAGCTATCAATTAAAAGTAAACAACTTGTAGTAATATCCCAATTGATATTGTAGGAGACGTTATTACCCCTCAATTATACCACTTTTATTGATTGTCCAATTAAAAGTCAATTGACTTTGTTTACAACTTGTAATAATATCCCAAACAATGTCACTCTTAATTTTGGAGAATGGCTTCTATATTATCCTGTTCTCTATAGAGAATGATTTGGACAAAGCACTGCTAGGAGGACCGTGGGTCATATCAGGATATGTACTATCGATGCAACGGTGGTATCTGACATTCAAGGCTACGACGACTAATATTTCTACAACAGCTATTTGGATTTGTCTTCCAGACTTGCAATACCAATACTACCATGATAATGTGCTGAATGAACTAGGGAATTACGTTGGACGTAGACGCTAGCCAACAGAGGTAAATATGCACGGATTGCTATTGAGCTTAATCTTACGAAACGTCTTGTATCAAGATTTCATATTAATGGGGAATGACCAAATGTTGAATATGAGGGACTCCCTCACATCGCATAATAAGGGGAGAAACCTAAGTACAAGCCAGAAGGAGCCAGTGCTGTTCATAAGTCAAAGAACATCCCAGAAAGATAACAGTACAATCACTAAAAAGGGCAGTAAAGGAAAGAAGGGGGCCATGAGACAGAAAGACCCAGTAATTCTGTTACTCCAGATGGACTTGCAATGACTTCAAAGCGTGTAACTCTGCCACTTTCCTAAAGGAAATTTTGCTCTCTATACTGCAAGAGTCAGCAAATATCCTAAAGGATACGATGAAGTAAAACCCAACTTTCACTTGCGAGTGAAAGATGAAAACAAGAGCAATTCTTTGGTGAATTTCGAGATGATTTCTTCTTTCTCAAACCTCTCCTCTTATAGAGCACTTGGTTATGACCAGGTTGGAGAAGTGGAACAGTCAAGCATTGATGCAATGGAGTAATGGAGCACCAAGCATTGATGCAATGGAGTAGTGGAGCGATAATTCCTTAATGGAGAGCGCTTCAACTGCACCCACTCGCCACTCTACTAACTACCCATTTAATCTCGAAAATGGTAAAAATTAATGGTAAAAAGTTTTACCCATGGTTAGCTTGCACACATATAGACACACACGCAAGTGCCAAGTGCCAAGTGCCAAGTGCCAAGTGCCAAGTGCCAAAAAAGCGCCTATAAAAGCCTAAAATATGCGCCACATATGCGCGCGTGTGCTCACTTTGCATAGCACTTGTATTTTATTTTACACACACTATGGTGCAAGAGTACATATATACTCTTTAAACTTGAAGTTCCTAACCAATGTGGGATTAAACATTTATTTTGAAAATGTTCAACAATCCCCCGCCATTTTCAAAATAATCAGATTATTCAAATTCGACTCTAAATCAAAAGGGCTCAGCTAAAGGGGATGCCTCAGCAGGAAGCCCATGAACTAAATAACCTCTCCTAGATATTACGAATGTGGGTCTACAACCTGTCAAAGCACTTGTGTCTCTTTCAAAGAGGACCACCAAGAAGACTTCCAATGGTCATCCTCATCGTCAATCTCCCACATAGACGCTCGTGCTGGATGTTGTGGAGGCAGATAAGAAAATGAGTCGGATAGGAGAGCTATCGTGGGTTGCAGTGCACCATGCTCCTCCACTTGTTCTTCAAGCTCATATAGTGCAGAAAGGGGGTACCAGTGGCATCGCCCCTTAGGATGACCAAAATGAGGTCGCTTCGGCTATAGAGTAGAGGTTGATCATACTCCAAATTGATGGAATTACTCAAGCCCTCCTCTGTATCCTATTTATACTTTAGTTTATAGTTGTTATGTCGATTATGTCATGGAATTGTCAAGGGGCCAAATGCCCTAAGTTCAAGTCGGCGATCAAAGATTTGGTTAAACATCATAAACCAAATATCTTAGACATACTAGAACCAAGAGTTAGTGGAGCAGTGGCGGGCCGCATAATATGTAGGCAGGGATTTGCAAACTAATTTCATGAAGAGGCTGTGGGGTTCTGGGGAGGCATCTGGGTGGTATGGGATGAGAGCAATATAGTGATTTCCATTCTACGATCAGGTCGGCAATACGTTCATTTGAGGTGGAAGAAAAGGCATGTTGAAGGGTTATATATGATCATTTATGCGTCACCAAATTACATATTGCAGGCATTCCTTTGGACAAAACTTGAGGAATTGCAAGTCCCTGATTCAATCCCTCGGGCAATTATTAGAGACCTCAGTACGTTACCTCAGTGCTGAGGATAAAAAAGGGGTACACATGCGAGCCAGTATAAATGTCGGGAATTATCGTTTGTTCTCCAGAACCTCTTCTTGCAGGACATGGGTTTCACGGGACCAAAGTTTACTTGGGTAAGGGGCAACTTACAAGAGAGACTTGACCGTGTTATGTGTAACGATGCCTGGAGGCTAGCATTCCCTGAGAGCTCCCTAATACACCTTACCAGAGTGAAGTTAGATCACATACCAATTCTTCTTCATCTCTAGAGTGCAGGTATTCCGAATAATCTAGTGAGACATTTCCGCTTCCATGCTTGTTGGATCACGCATGAGGTGTTTACAGAGTTCGTAAAAAATAACTGGAAGGGGGATGAGAACTATAGGGTGGCATCTTCTTAATTCATTGAGCGCCTGCAATGGTGGAATCATCATATATTTGGCAATGTCTTCTTCCAGAAAAAGGGTCTAAAATTAAAGCTGGACAAACTAGACAAGAAGATTTAGAGGTTACCTACAGAGAATTTATTCAACTGACGCTCACTTGTACAAAAGAAACTGGAGGAAATACTAATCAAAGAAAATATCATTTGGTTCCAAAAGTTTAGAGCTAAATGGATTACATTTGGAGATAGGAAGACCAAATTCTCCACTCCAGTACTGTATGCAGGAGGAAGCACAACCGACTTGAATGCCTCAGGGAGCCTAATGGGGTGTGGAATGAAAACCAGGAATCTTTTCGAGTGGCAGCTGTCAGCTTTTATATTAAGTTGCATTGAGTAAAAAATCAAGCTACACATAATATCGAATGGCAGATTCAGTTTCCACCACTCTCTGTAGCGAACATTTAGCATCTTGTAGGGAATGTAGAAGAGTCGGAAGTAAGGCAAGCTCTGTTTGACATGGGTCTATACAAGGCTCCGGATCCGGATGGTTGGAGCCCATTCTTCCTGCAGAATCAATGGAGCACTGTAAGTAATATAGTAGTGAACATGGTTAAGGGCTTCTTTATTACAGGTGTACTACCCGAGGGTCTGGACGATACCTTATTAGTCTTAATTCCCAAGATCAAGAGTCCTGAGCAGTTCTCTGATTTAAGACCTATCAGCTTATGTAACGTTGCTTATAAGATCATTATGAAGCTAGTAGTTAACAGACTGAAGCCTCTCTTTGCACCAATGGTTTGTAATACTCAATCTAGTTTTGTTTTTGGGCGTAAGCTTGCTGATAATACTATCATAGTGCAGGAAGTGATACATTATATGCGGAGGAGGATGGGAAAGGTTGGATGAATGGCTAAAAAGTGGACTTGGAGAAGGTGTATGATAGGATGAGATGGGAATTCATCGAATTCACCTTCAAGGCAATTGGATTTCCAAGTACCTTATGTGCACGGATCATGAAGTGTATCTCCTCAACCTCAATGAGGGTGTTGTGGAATGTGGGTCTATCGGAAGGCTTCACTCCTACAAGAGGGTTAAGGCAAGGAGACTCTTTGTCACCTTACCTTTTCGTGCTATGCATGGAGATCCTATCTCACGACATTCGGCAAAAGGTTGACACTGGAAGATGGAAGGGCATCCGGCTGGGGAGAAATAGTCCTATCCTATATCATCTCTTATTTGCGGATGACATGTTTTTGTTTACAAAAGCCAACACGGACCAAACATCCACTACTAAGGACATTATAAATCATTTTGGGGATTGCTTCGGGCAGCGGGTGAATGCTAAGAAAACCAAGATCTTTTTCTCTAAGAATGCGGGGAGACGACTTCAGCAGGACATCAATGAACGCCTAGGGTTTGGAGTTGCCACTAATCTGGTTAAATACTTGCCTATGCTTCATGGGAGAGTAACCAAGGATACTTATAAAGGGATCATCAAAAATATGCAGTCCAAGTTGTCAACTTGGAAAGGGAGGACTTTAGCCTTGACGAGACGTATTACTTTGGCAAAAGTGTGCCTGTAATCCATCTCGATCTTCCAAATGCAGTCCACAACACTTCATGTTCACATCTGTAATCAGATCGACAAGGTGGTGAGGGATTTCATTTGGGGATCATCTCAAGAGACACGGAAGATGCATCTAGTAGGGTAGCAAGATTTATGTTTAGAGAAGAACGATGGGAGCTTGGGATGCGTAATGCTCGTAACACCAACTCGGCTTTCATTTTGAAATTGTGTTGGGAACTATTAACTAAACCCGAGAGTTTATAGGTTCAAGTTGTACGAGCTAAGTACAGGTTGAAAGGGACTTGTAATCCAAGCTCTTGGGGAAAGACACCGTCTTCAGTGGTCTGGAGGGGAATATGCAACATGTGGGAAACCTTTACAAAAAGAGTCACTTGGAATGTGGGGAACGAGGCTTCGATTAGATTCTGGAGCGACATATGAGTAGAAGGACTTGAACCCCTCATGATGTTTGCGACGAGACCGTTATTGGAAGGTGAAGTTGGGGCCACGGTCAATGAGTATATTACAACAACATGAACTTGGAACTTTTCGGAGATTCAGACGATCCTCCCCTCAACAGTCTGTGCCAAGATCAGGGCAATGCCAGTTCCTACTAGCTTAAAAGGTCCAAACTCGTTCAGCTAGCTGTTCAACAAGGTGGACAAGTTCTCAATCAGGAGCGCATATAGTCTGGTAACAAGTAACATTCAAGGCATAGATGTGAGCTCCCCAGATTGGTCAAGAATCTGGAAGTGGGAAGGTCCTCAACGGATAAGGATGTTTTTATGGTTGGCATTGCATAATCGATTGCATACTAACTCCATGTGCTTCAGGAGAAACATTAGAGTCGACGATGTGCGCCCGCTATGCCACCAAGAAGCAGAAACAATGCTCCATGCGCTATGCGATTGCAATATGATTAGGCGAGTGCGGGAATCTTTGTTTCATATCAAAAGGTCTTCATTTTTTTTCACCATGCCGTTAGAGGACTGTATTCAAGGGGGATTAGCTTGAAAGACCGAGACAAGAGAGTTTTGTTTGGGGAAGCTTGTTGGTGTATTTGGTTTTGGCGGAATGAAAAGATTCATGGGGGATCCATGTATGGGTGGACGGACCCTATCAGAACGATCCGAACTCGAGCCGATGAGATCAAACGATGTGCCAGCTTATTATCCAGAGTTGGTCTAACTGGGGAACAGAGGGAGCTACAAAACTGGAAATGCCTTGAATAGGGGTGGTTTAAGTTAAACTGTGATGAAGCCATGCAGATTGACTCGCAGCGGGCATCAGCTGCAGGACTTATCAGAGACGATCAAGGACAGTTTGTGCGTGGGTTCATGGCAAAGTTGGGTTGTTGCACCCCACTTACCGCTGAACTTTGGGGGCTTCAACTCGGTTTACAGTTGGCCAAAGACAGGGCATTAGAAAACTCTTAGTGGAAACGAACTTTGCTGAGGCAGTGCTGCTTCTCAAGCAAGGAATGGCGACAGTGCATGGTGACCAGCTTGTACTGGACATTAAGCACCTCTTATCCCAAGACAGGGACACTCTCACTCACCATACCTATCGAGAGAATAATGCTTGTGCTGATCACATGGCTAAGGAAGCGCTAGAAATGGAGGAAGACTTTAGGGAGATTGACTCCCCACCATTCAATATTTTGATGCTTTTAAAGCATGATTTGTTGGGCTATTGCTAACTTGTATTGGAGCCACCTTAGGCCCGTTTTTCTACCAAAAAAATAGAGAATAATGCCGTTATCTCGGCCGTGACATGACGAGAGCTACAATTAGTGATAGGTAATGTGGCGTCGGTGGTGTACAACCGAGAATTTTGTCCTACACTCGGTTGTCCACTTCCGAGAGGGTCTCGATGGCTCGGACGTCATAGGGACGAGTAAGGCGAATTGAAATGGTCAATCCATCTCGGTGGTGTATAACCGAGAACTTGCTATTGGACTCGGTTGTAAACGGCCGATATATTGGACTACTTGTCGGTCATGGGTGACCGAGAATATGGGTTGTTTCACGAACCCTGTTGACCGAGACATCGAAATGGATGAATTTGAACATTACTTTTTGTAAAAAAAAATTGTGGTATGTCAAACTAACAATACAAGATTGAAAATCCAAAGACGACAATTTGCACCGAAACTTAATTAATTATAAATCTCCGTAACATTCAAACCGACTCTAAAAAGGGTCCATCCATAAGTAAACAACAATCAAAATACAAGCACAACATTTGCATATACATAGAACATTCGGAGGAATTGGCAAAATTTCTAAATGTTTAGCCATCAAGGTTTCTAGGTACAAGCTTTAACCTACGGTGTATCTAAATCTACAACAGGTATGGTGGCTTCATCATCGCGGTTGCAATGGGCGCGATGTCTCGAAAAACGAATCCATCTCGCCAACCTTTGGCGCGATCCTCAACGTACCGATCCCACGATGGATATAAGGATGGCGGCGGTGCATTCACACGCAACTGCGCACTGTCAAAGTGAACGAGTAGAACATAGAAGATATTGTCACAAACCCGATTAAGGGGAAACAAACCAATTCACAAAAAATCATAGAACTTACCCTAACCCAATGGATATTCCTTTAATTTGCCATTGCAATGATAAGTCTGTTGTGCAATGACGACGGTGGAGTACTACGTAGAGGTAGGAATGTGGAGGCACTCCCATGCGAGAGGTTGACGAGAATGACATTGAATGCGGTGGATACTAACAATCCCATGTCCGGAAGTGTCAACCATTCTTTGAAAGATGCCCCCTCTCTTGCTTCTCTGGGCAATGCACCGCATTATTGACGATCTCGAAACTCGAGCCAAGCACTTCCCGCCAAAGGTCTTCATACCCGATAATCTCATCGTACATCCTTCTACGCACAATCCTCCACCCGTCTACGTCGGCAAGTCGAAGCCCAGAGGCTATACACCGATATCCACAATTTCCATCGGAAACCACATCGATAATGGCCTCAACATGTGGCAACCAATCCGGTTCTAAGCAATGACCATAAGCCATGTTAGATCCACTTTGCGTGCGTCGACTGGCACGACGCATTTGTGGAACAACCTTGTCTTTCTTCTGCCTAGAAGTGGAGGCCTCTTTTGTGGAGTGGGAGGACTCAAATCCGCTCTCCACCCGTCTCGTCGAAGACGAGTCATCATCGTGTTTTCTCTTCGACACTGGGGTGCCTCCGATTGGAGACCCCGGTGTCCTCCCACCCGCATCCTCAACTTCCTGCTCGCACTCCACAAAAGACGAAGGTGGACTAATCTCCCTGAGCTGCTCACTTTCAGTCCTCCCCCCACATCCTCAACTTCCTCCTCCCCTTATCCAATCTTCTGCGGTGTCGTGATTGTGCCTCCCACAAATCACAGTGACATACCATAAGGAGTCAGCATTTTCCTTGACGTTAATTTGGAAAGGGCATCCACATTTCTTCGTACCAGTGTGACTCCTCGCCTTTTCATCATTCCTTGATTTCTTTAAAAAATTTGCCGCTTTCCCCTTCCCTACTCTCTGAGCCAGTCCCCTATATGTCCCAGACCTCTCACATGCAAGTTTCACCCTTCCCTGCGCTTAATGCCCCGGGCATCCGAGCGCTTCGTTACTAACACGACTTGTTCTCCCGGCCTATGATTTGAAGCCATGAAATAGCCGCTTCTCGAGAGGGAATGGCTTACAAGGTGTGAAAGTGTCCTTGTAGTCTGGAAAATTACTAGATACCGCATTACACACAATACAAACGGTGTAACATTATAATCAACCAAAATGTACAACACAATCACAAAAAACCCAAAAAAAGGTTCTCGGTTGTACAGTCCGAAACTTTCTTCGAGTCTCGCTCGTATACGGCCAGAGTTACTCAAGTACTTCTCGGTTGTACCGATCCGTGACTGCGTGAAACCTCTCGGTCCTCTATGGCCACCGAGACAAGATTATACATCTCGGTCTGCGAGGCCGAAACAATCGCGCACCCAAACGAAACTTCGATAACCGCATAAAAAACACAAAAAATTTGCAAAATTACCTCAAGACGACCTCCTCTGGCACCGAAAGCATTACAATCCTCCATTATATAGTGGAAACAACTTCGGATTTGAAGAAATTACCAAACCCTACGTTGACAAACAAATCATCATTTTCACGCTTATACACAACTAAACAAGTTCTAAAAAATCCGAATATGGTTGTCAAACATTGTTACCTCGGCGTTGTCGGACGATGTCATCCGCAAGAATCGATCGACTCTTCGCCA
This sequence comes from Stephania cephalantha, assembly GCA_039657325.1. Classification (NCBI taxonomy): domain Eukaryota; kingdom Viridiplantae; phylum Streptophyta; class Magnoliopsida; order Ranunculales; family Menispermaceae; genus Stephania; species Stephania cephalantha. Next base: position 4,579,729 of record CM077573.1, on the reverse strand, counting down.
AACGGAATGTGGTTTGTGGCTTTGTGGTTCAAGCTTCTTCGGTGGGGTGCCCTAACTCTTTGTCAAAATGGTTTGTGGGGTTTGAACCATTATATATATACGGGGGAAAAATGGTATTTTCCATTTTTGCCGAATTTTACAAATAAGTTGGGTGCTTTCATGAAAAGGTGGGGTGCCCTTAGCGGCCCTAAAAAAATAATAATAATGTAATACTCCTTAATTCAATTAACTTTATGATAACAGACACTGTTTGGTGTTTCTCTTCTAGACCAGGTGCCTTGACTAATCTAAATCCACATATTACGCATGCATGGCCCATGAGGGGTAATAAGGTCTCCTACCATGAGTTCATGCATGCATGGGGTTGAATTGACCAAGAGGAGAGTACTGATTTTTTCTCACCTGAAGAAAAAACATTGACCTAATTTTGTAGAAAGGTCAATTGAGTTTGAACTTTGGAACAATAGAAAAAAGCCTTAAACTAGATTTGATAGGGACCCTTACAGCATCCAAACTTGAATCCACAAAACCATAATTTGAAGCCATGACCTGCACCCTTAGTGTCCTACAAAAAAAATCCATATGGACACACACACACATGTATAAATAATGGTACGGTTAACGGTTACATTGCTTAGGCCTCAGAACTCAATGGGCCCAACACTTGATGCAACCTATCAGGCACAAATCTGCCAACAACACCAACATTTCATCCCCACCCACATAATTGAAGATAGTGAAAAGTGACTGCAACACCACAAAATTAATACTAGCCATATAGCTATAGGAGCAAAAATTCAAAGAGAGAGATCAAAAAAATGAAACCAAGAACTTCACTTTTATTGCACAAAAACATGAATGAAATTAAGCCTTTAATTTTTGATTGAAAAGTCAATACCCGAACCACCACCCTTCCTACAACTTAATGGTAATTCTTTCATAAAAATGCCTACGACGGAAAGGGCGGTATGGTGCGTTCTTGACTTCATATCTTTAAAGTTCATGAACATTTTTTATGTTCTTGTTTCGTTTTTTCAAATCTGTGTAGGTGAAGAAGCTCTTTTGTTGCTCTTGTTGCTCTTGTTGCTCTTGTTGTTGTAGGAGAAGTAGAGCAGTAATTAAGTATGGCAGCACGAGCACAGATGAATTAAGCAACTCTTGATGAAGGCATTCAAGTCTGACCAACCAATTCAACTAACCAACTGATTTCAAAAACTCTCTCTATTGAATGCCATCAGCAAGAGCCTCAGTGAAGGTGATCATCTGGGGGAGTTGTAATTAAGGCCGCGATTCAAACAGTGATGCAAGCATGCTAGCTAGTTACCGGTACTGCAATTCAAGGCAGCCTTTATTTGCTGGACAGTGGAGTTGATAAGGTTATTAACAGTTGTTACCGACTCCGAGTTCAACTTCGACGAGGGCAGGCTGCTTACTTGAATTTGAAGTGCTACGGTCAAGAGTGAACCGCCACCTTGAGAAGTGGCGCTTGACGACGCACCACTTCCTTGGCTAGACCGACGTCGTCCGTCGGGGATAATGGTGAAACCACATGGAACTAAAGCAATGCATGATGAGTCTTCCCCATTCATTGCTACATTGATGTCGATCAAATCAACTGTTGCATACACAATAAGGAACCCGGATGAATCTATGCAGCTCTCTTGCAGAACTAACATGTTGTTACGATTGGAATTGTGAGCCTGCTAATTAATTAAGCGCAACAATTAATAATCAACTTGAATACATAGGAGTTAGGACATCCAAATATGATCAGGCCAATTAAATTAATGAACAACTTACTCGAAGAACCGATATACAGTTGTCGGGGTGTGATCCATTAGTAATGCGAAACACTTCTTGCACAGAGCTTCCACTGGATAAAACGTCCCACTGATCATAGATTGCAGTAAAAAAGGTGAATGTCATGGATAAATTAATAAAATCTCATAATCAATGTAACAGAAGAGCAAATTAAGGAGTTACCTCCGACCGAGTCTTGTCATCTTTGAAGAAATTGAATAGCAACTGTGGGGACAGTGGAAGCCATATGGATGTGGCCGCAGTTAGGACCAAGCCACCAGGTTGTCCTAAGTCAGTGCTCTTGTGAAATGAGACCCGAACACCTACTTCATCCAAACCTCCTGATAGCGTGGTCCATCGGAAGTCACTTGACGGCTTAATGCTAGCGCAAAAATTGTTGACCATCCTTTGCGCCAACTTCATCATGCTCCTCTTCCCCTCAGCAGAGGGAATGACTGCACAGTACAGTACCAGCAATATTGATATCAACATAAAAAAGAAGTAACAAAGTTTCAAATTTTATTAAGTTTTAATTAATTACCTCCCCCTAGCTCTGGAGAGGAAGTGCCCGTTACCATTAGACAAGCGAATCTCTCGCACATTCTCCGCAGAACGGCAATCCATCGATCGGCTGAAAATGCCAAGCCGTTTTGAATGAGATCGCGGTAAAGCCAGTGAATTGAAGTATTTTCCTCCACTTCCACATGCTCCACCCAAGTAATCTGTTCATAATTTCAACCAAATTATATGTCAACTTGATTGGATATGAATAATTACAATCAATTCGAAACTCTATATACCTTGCAGTAACCATTGGGCATGTCCTGAATCAAGCAACCCGAAGGTCGCTTATGGAAGTTTGAAGGAGGGATTAATTGGGTTTCTTGAGATAAATCAAATGAGACGTCGACAATGGCCCATAATCCTTGCTCGATTTGCTGGCAGTAGCGAAGAAAGTAGAATTCTCGAGTCGCAACTAGGGGCGAAAGCACCTGCAATACATCATACATCTGCATTGGCCTATTTGGATTAGTAAGAGCTTCTACATGAACTTAATTCAAATGTCACTATGATAAACCAAATAAGTAGAATCGCTAGCTAGTACGGAAACTAACCAATTGCAATGATCCGCTTCGGCTGCCCATCATGCCGGAAGATAAAACTTCGATGATTCTAGCCTCGGATACAATTGTAGGGAATAGTTCTGCCCACTTATTCTGCAACCGAAACAAGCAGGTTACAGTTCAATTACACAAGAAATTAACTCTTTACTACTGCAAAGCAATAAGAGTTGAGAGAAGAACTGACCGCGTCCATAAACATGTCAACCAATGCCAACGTGTTCGTGATAAGGAGACCGCTGTCTCTCGATGCTTCAATTCGAGTACTAAGGCTACTCTTCATTGGCACATTCGCTTTTGGGAACAACCTCTGATAGCTTTCAAGTTGAAGGACATCTCTGGTACCCTCGCTAGTATCGGATTTGATCCATAAGGGCTCATCAGTCTGCGCAAGCTTAACGAATTCATCCATGGCATTGGCAGCAACTTGCATCATGAGCGATTTCCCAATATCGGATATACCAGTGAATGGAAATGGCAGTGGTGGAACTGCGGAAGAACTCCCCGGGAGAAGGTCAAGATCAAGGGAGGGGCCATTAAAGTCGGGGGCATCATAACTAGCCATCGATAAGTTTAGAGAAGACGCTGCAATCGGTTGAATGCTAGGAAGTCTGGAGATTGGTCTTCCAATGTACTTAGCAGTAATACTAGATATTCTATCAAGCTACACATACAAGTACAAAAACTCAATGTAAGAAGAAACAAATTCGAGAAAAAACTGATCAAATTAAGAGATGTATAATATCCAATCACCTCTTCTTTCAATTGGGCATTCTCCATTCTCAACTTCTGCTCATCAACAAACCCGTCTTGGTCGACAGGAGGACCCCCACAACTCGGGCAGATCACATTCCTTAAAGCCTCTCGAATAGCGATGTTTTCACATCGAATCTTATCGTTCTCCATCCGAAGCGCGCAATTGTCTGATCTTTCATGTTGCATCTAATTAAATCAAACAACATACCAAAATCAGTACTACATAAAATGAGTTAAAACTGATCATCACCACTTCACAAACTCTCATGATCATCAACTAATTAAGTACCTTCATTTGAGTCCTCCTATTTTGAAACCAAAACTTGATTTGCCTCGGCTCGAGATTCAAGTCCCTACTCAACTGCATCCTCTGCCTCTCATCCGGGTGAGGACATTCCTTGAACAACCTTCAAGCATTCAAAAAAAAAAAAACAATCAAAACCCGCAATCACCTATCATCCTAACCCCTCAAAAACAAAAGTCCCATCGCACTTACGCCTCGAGTTGTTGAATCTGCCGCGCCGTGTGGCGATGATACCGCTTCGATTTCCTCTCTTGAGAGTCTGAGAAATCCAGGTCATCTCCAGACCCAGATTCCATTTCAGCCCAAAATCACAAAAAATCTCTACAAAAATCAAAACTCAATCAGTTCTTGATCTCACAAACTTCTCTACAACTTGTGACGTGCCCTCCAAACACAAACAAAGCTAGCAAATGTGTGTGTGTGTGTGTGTGTGTGTGTGTGTGTGTGCGTGTGTGTGAGAGAGAGAGAGAGAGAGAGAGATACAGTGAATGAATGAGTTAAAGGGTGTGTGGAGAGAGAGCAAATTTACTGATTTAGAGAGAGAAATTAAAGAGGACAGCGTGGCTTTCAAAGATGGTTCGATAAGAGTTAGAGAGGCCATTAATGGCCATTGTTCTCGCCATTCAAGGCTTTGTTAGACACAACACTTAGTTCTCTGAAATGGGTTTTTCGTACTCACCAGTACAAACACTCTTAAACTCTTCAATAACTCTGTAATGGCTACAAAATCTCCTAACAAGTCAGACAACTCTTCATCTTCTCCTCCGTTGTTCTTCAACAACAACAACAACAACTATGCAAATGCTTGTGTTCTGTTCTGCTTAAATAGTTGAATGGTTTTGTTTGCTCAACCGGAGATCTCGTTAAGCACATGTGAAAAGACAAAAAAGCCCACCTGATTTGTTCCCTTGTAACGTCTCAAAAAGTCAAATTTTGGTACCATTGTATTCAATTCTATTTATTTCATATCTCTAGGGCTGATCTATAATGGATGTTGGTAATGCTAAGTATAGGAAAAATTTGGATCCAACAATTAATATGTAATGAAAAATGGATTTGGTCTTAAGATTATATCTAAAACTAGGGGATGTTAGTCTTAATTAAAATTATATATTTGTTAACTCTTTAAATTTTATAAGATCAATGAATCGATGCGTTTTCTCTACTTATCATGGTTAAATGGATGTTGTGTAATAGTGACGATGATAATATGAGCAATATGAACGTTATTTTGTTTCATTTAATGGTGGATAGATACTCAATATTATGTTTTAATTATGTATATTTCTTACTATCAATTGTATTAATTACGGAGGTAAAGTAGATAAGAAAAATTGACGATGATAATGATGTTCGCTATAATTAGCGGTAAGGCATTGAATAACGATCGTGATGATATAAGAACCACGATTAATTATAGTCCGAATTAAGCATGTAAAAAGAACGGTATATATGTAGAAAAATAATGACGAGTGATAATTAAGCTTAAGAATCACGATTAATTGTAGTCCAAATCAAGCATGTAAAAAAGAAAACGATATATAGAAATATTTTATCACGAATGAGAAGCATAAGAACTACGATTATTTATAGTCTAAATTAAGTCTGTACAGAAAGAAAACGGTAAAAGTTAGTATAAACTGCAAAATTAGTAAACGCCAGGTATATTACTTTGAGTCTCTACTTAACTTATATTGTTAATATAATGAGTTGTCGTTGTTTTAGGGTATATACCTGATAAGGCACTACACAACACAAGTTAATATTACTTGATATTTAGCTAACACTATAAGAAAAATATCGAACTTTTTAAGACGCTAAATATGTGTTGTTAAAATATTATGTGTTGTAAAAACTTAAAACGATACATTATTAAATATATTAACTTAAAATAATAAGTAGTGATTTACTATATATTATAAAATAAAAAACTCAATAGTGTTTATAATAACATTATACGATATTTTTTTAATAAAGAGTATTTTTGTATTAGGTCCTTTAAATATTAAATACTGTTTTAACAACATAGTATAACATTATCAAAGGTTGTTGTAAAATATAATTTTTGTTGTAGTGTAAAACAACGACTTAATAGAAATAAAAGAGACAATTACCCTACTATAAAGTGGCGGACCAAAAAATAAATAAACAATTGAAATTTAGAAAAAAAAAAACTACTGAAGAAAAATATTTGAAAGCTTTACATAGATGCCAATATACGATGTGGGTAGAAATGAGTAATTGCATAAAGAAAGTAGCATATCGAACATGTTAATTAGGTGTATATAATTAAGGGTTTAGGACCCCAAAGAAAGAAACATGGTGGTGGAATAAAGATGTCCAAAAAGCAATTAAGACTAATTAAAAGAGAGATATACTGAAGATTATCAAAGTGTCAAGATAAAGATATATATAATTTATATGGAGAAGCTAGAAAAAAACATAAAAAGAAATTAGCGAAGCTAATACAAACTTCATGGAGGGCTTATATACAAGTTAGCTAATAGAGATGACCAAAAATATATTTATACACTAGTCAAATTAAGAAATAGAAAAAAAACAATATATAAGTCATGCAAGATGTATTAAGGACGAAAATCAAAATGTTTTAACTCGCAAAGACGATATTAAGGAGAGATGGAGAAGCTACTTTGATAGTTTATTTAATGATAGCTAAGTCGATATCATAATAAATGATAACCCACACCAAGAAAGGAATGTAAACTACACACGTAATATTAGGATCTCATCATAAGTTAAAGAGACATTGAAAATAAAAATACCTATAAAGGTTTGAAAATGCTTAAGAGAAACTAGATTGACTTGTTAAAATATTTTAACAAAATTTTAAAATTAAAATGAATGTCAATGGATTAGAGAAGAAGCACCCTTGTACCAATCTTTAAAAACAAATTAGACATTTAAAACTATTCAAATTATCGAGGCATATTAAACTTATGACTCATACCATAAAACTTTGGAGATGATAATTGATAATATGATCAGAAGAGAAACAATAATATCAAAAAACCAATTTTGTTTCATGTCAGAAAGGTCTACTATTGAGGCGATTTTCATTGTAGCAAGATCGATGGAAAAATATAGAGAAAAGAAAATGATCTTCATATGATATTTGTAGATTTAAAAAAAGCATTTGATAGGGTTCCTCGATATATTCTTTGGTGAGATCTATAAAAAAGGAATGCATGCTATATAAGTACATAGACACTATTAAAGATATGTACGAAGGAGTAATAACAAGTATAAATACATTTAGAGATGATATTGTCCTAGTGGATGAACTAATTAACTAGGCATCTTTAAGAAGATTGTACGATGTTGTAGATATGTTATTTGCAGATAATTTTGCCATATTGGATGAAATAAGAGATGGAGTGAATATGAAATTAGCTAGAACTTTAATTGGAGGAATACATAAGAATCTAAAGACTTTAAGTTGAGTAGGGCGAAGACCGAATGCATGCATTGTGAGTTTATATAAAAATATATGATATCAAGTTAATGAAGTGGTAAAATTAGGAGAGGTAGAAGTTCCTAGGTGAGCCACCTTTGACATATACGATAAATCATACAATATGATTGTAATGGCCCATTTTAATAATGTCGTTAATTATCTTGAAATTGCAGACATGGACGCCAAATGACTTCAGATCCACGCGTGGACGCCATGCGGGTAGGCTAGGACACACGTCGACCTAGGTACATTAGTTTAATTGTGTGTTAGATGGCTTAATTGCGGTGCAATTTATTCAATTATTGGTTAAATACATTGCATGTGTGTATGTTGAATCACGAGAGCGTGCGAGGTTGTGTGACGGTAGCTTTGCCTCAAAGTGCGTGCTAACGCAGTATCGAGAGCGAGATACGGGTACACTAGAAAAACTCAATAAATTTACATAAACAATGTCAAGGTTATCAATTTGGCATAATGAATGTAGTCATTGGTTATCAAATAGAGATGATTAATGTAACCATAGGTTTCTTAAATTAACTCGAACAATAGGCTATGGCGCACCTCGAAATGTGTGTCGAGACGCGGGGCACCGGTGTGCAATGTGCCGAGGTTAGTGTGATGATGAGTTGGTTTAGTTTGATAAATAAAACACTAGCCATATGGTTGGATAAGGCTTAATATAATTATAATGTGACATTTAATAAAATAAATGGAAGCCTATAATTTCAATTGAATAAAAGGGGCCATGAGAGAGACATCTAGATTAGCATAGTGAGTGGTACTAGATGATGAGTGTGCTATTAGAGTCACCAGGATGCATTTGACAACATACTTTTGAACCACGAGATATGCCTCGGGATACGTACGCACAATTGATTCCATAAACATATATATAGGAGAGTTAGTGGAGTGTTGATTACAAACACTCACATTCATTTCACGCAAAACCAGAAGAATTTGAGGAGGGAGAAGAGGCTTCCAGCTGGGAATTCAACAGCCTAAGCATCAAACCAAGTGATCTAACCTAGGTAATCACCTTCTCCACCTTCTAAGCTTGCAAATGAACCCATTTTTTGGGTGTCTATAGTGAAATTCGAGTTGATGGTTTAACCTCTGGTTTGCTGTGTAAATATGATGCATTTCATGTCATTAGATCATATATAAGGAGAATTTATCACTGGTTTAGTTAGTTTTGATGAAATTGGTTGTTAATGGAGATGATGGTAAATGCATGATTTGTGAAAAATTGATGTACATTGATGTTTGGAGTGTTCTGATTCATGGATTGAGGTTACTTTGATGAGGAGATGGTAGTAAACCAGTTAGAATAGCTAATTGAGAGGGTTAGGACAGAGTTCTCGAATTGAGAATTCTATCCCAAAAGGCAATTAGCGCGCTAATTGGAACTATTAGCGCGCTAACTGTCCTGAGTGTGTCGTTGTTCTTCGCAACGAAGAACAATAGAGCGCTAATTAAAATCTCTAGTGCGCTAATTCCATCTAGCGCGCTAGGTACAACCCCTTAGCACGCTAACTCAAAACTAACGCGCTATCTAGACAAATTAGCGCGCTAATGACATATGAAAATGGGAATTTAGGACTGTTTTAGAGATTTTCCACTTAATACATATCTACACCTTTGTAAACAAACTAAACTGGTAAAAATGGACTTCAGGGACTTAGTGGACCGAAGCTCAGTGTCGGGAAGCTTGACGCGTTGGGTACGGGAGTCCGGGGAGGTCGGAGAGCGGTGTGAGGTTTGTAAAACCCAACTGAAAAACTCTGAGTATTTATTCTGTTTACATGTTGTTTATATTATTCCTTGTTGTTCATCTTTTTATTTGGATATTTGGACGTGGGTTGAGGTTACTCCCCCGGATTTCCTTGTTGTATGTTCATGAGGCACTGAACTGTAGCACGTGTGACCCGGCCCTCAGTGAATGGCGCCCTGGGCTTGCCTTGGTGCACGTGTCGATGACTTAGCAAATTTGGCCAGCGCCTCGAGGGACCAAGTGTTGGGCCAGTTGGACGCGACCACTGGTGGGAACTTGGTGACCCGAAGTACAATCTAGTCCCTCTGGAACGAGCACACACATTTGTTAGCTTTTCTGTTGTTTATTCATGCGATGAGCCATTTACAGTTGCCTGTTTTACATTCCGCATGTTTACTTGACAGCATTCCTTGTATTTCCTTTATTTTATTATACGAATGCTTAGAGGGGTTCTATGACGGCCCCAATTTCCCATAAAATTGGGCCCCGCCCGGCCTAAGCCCACGTGGACCCCCGAGCCAGTCTCGCAAGGTCAACGCAGGCCTAGTCAGCCTTCCAATCCATTATTACAAGTAATTTCAAAATTTTAAGTTGAGTGGATCCCACAAACGACCCTGACCTGACACGTGGCACAAGTCAAATTTTCGGGTCGTTACAGGTTCCTTAGGATTTTACTTACTGTACTCGTCATCTGTCTTTTCGTGATGATTGAGTGCAGATCCTAGTACAATGTAGGGGATCCTAGGCGACTATATCTGATTGCCCACTGTCGAGGACCTACTTGTACGTGTTTATTTTTGATATTTTGTATATTTTGGGTATTGGGAGACTTGAGATAACACAGTACATGTATATATACATGTTGTGGTGATGTCACTTATATACATAGTACTTTCCAGGGTTTTCCACAGTAGGTTTTGCCTTTGAACCATGTTTATTATGCTAAATTATCTTGTTTAAATGGTATTAAGTAAGACTTCCGCTGAATATGTTAACTTTAAAATACAACCCATTAGTATGGTTAGGATCTCAATAAATTGTCAACTAGGTAACAGTTGAAACAGTCAGAACGCCACAGTTGGTATGGGACAAAGAATATGAGGATGATTTACTAGTTTATCTAATATTACACTTATGGACACGAGTTACGAGACATAAAGAGGACGGGCAAGTATCGGACACGTGTAGTTAGGCCAACCGGCAAGGAGTACACGGAGACACGTCACCCGGGGCGACTGGGGCCGCCGCAATGACTGTAATATTGAGAATGATGTCACAAATAGAATTCAAATTGGATAGAAGAAATAGATGAGTGCAACATGTATGATATATAATTGAAATACTCCTACTAAGTTAACACTACACGCCAATCATGCCAACTATGTTATATGGAAGTTAATGTTAGGTGGTAAAGATCGAAACAACAAGCACTTAAAAAACATACGTAACAAAAATGAGGATTCTTAGGTGGATGTGTAGTTAAACTCGCAAAGGTATATATAATAAAAAATACACAAATTCAAAGAAAAGTAAGATTAGCACCAATTGACATAAAAATTAGGGAATGACAGTAATGATGGTTCGGACACCTCCAAAGACGGCCTACAAGTGCCCTATAAGAAAACTCGACTCAATAAAAACTAAAGAAATTTGACAAAGTAATAGACCAAAGCTAACTTAAAACGCATTAATTTGGAGAGATTTAAATGCTTTGAAAAACCCACAATCGATTGCAATAAATCGAACATAATAGAAAACCTAAAAAAAATTGAACACAATAGAAGAGTTTGATCTATGTAAATGACCCTAATTAATTCATAATTGAGGCTACGGTGATGTTGTTGTAAAAAGAAAATGATATATAGAAAAATTATCACGAGTTTCGATTAGTTATAGTCCACATTTAGTATGTAGAAAGAAAACTACATATAGAATAATAATCATGAATAAGTGAATGTCTACAAATCCAATAAATAACTTTTTTTCTATTGTAAAATCTTCATGTATTATTATATTTCACATAATTCGAGTATTTCTTCTATTCAAATATGTTATTTAGACAAAAAAATATAAAAAGTTGTTTTTGTTGTTGTAGTAAACTATTGGAGATGTGTGGACCGAAATCAAAGTCCCACATCGATTAAGTGAAAGTTCATAATGAAGTATATAAATGATGATATCTCCTCAATTAGTACTGAGGTCTTTCGAGTTAAACCTCACATCTATAAGTTGAAGGTTGTTAATTAAGTTGAGGACAATATTGATACTAATGGAAATTCATATGCTCGCAAAGAAGTACCGCATACAAATTGCTTGCATATGTGCTCGCGAACGATAAAATTAACATGATATCAGAGCCGAAGGTTTAGATGTGACCCGTCGAACAGTGGACACCTTGGAGATGATTTTCGGTTTATGGTGAAGTATTTGAAGATGTGTGGACCAAAATCATCATAGTCCCACACCGATTAACTGAAACTTCATAATAAAGTATATTAGTGATTATCTCCCTCAATTAATTAGAACCGATGTCTTTTGAGTTAAAACCTCACACCTATAAATTGAAGGTGATTAAGTTTGGAACAATATTAGTGTGGAGATCCACATGCCAGTGAAGTTTGAGTTAAAACCCAACACCTATAAATTGAAGGTGATTAAGTTTAGAACAATATTAGTGTGAAGATCCACATGCCCGTAAAAACGTGCCGCAGGCAAAGCCGCTTGGAGATGTTGTGCTCATGAGCCAGAAAATTAACATCAACATTTATAATTTTTTTTGTAAGATTTAAAAAATAAATGTTTAATTTCTTCATAAAATAAAAACAAATTGCAAATAAACTAGTTTGTTAAGGAAATTATAGTAGTTGCTATATTTCGTAGTTTAGGTATTTAGGAAGTTTCTATATTTTGATATCTATGTAGTTTTGGTAACTTTCCTTATTTTATGATTTGTTCAGCTCTATAAATAAGAGCACTCTATTATACTCAATTTGCCCACATTAATACAATTTTTAGTCTCTTCTTTGAAATCTATCATGGTATCAGAGCTTGGTTTCTAGTGCTAGGTTGGTCGACCTTCGAGTCGACGACCACTCCGTAGTGTTCTCTTCCGCTTGTGCTCGTTTGTTTTAGTTTCTCTGCTTCTGTCGTTTTCAATCTCTTTGTTGTTTTTCTTTAATCGCCTCTGCCCAACACCAACACCAGTACACATATATATTGGTGTGTTCATCATCATTCGTTTACAATTTATGATGTCGGTGTCATCATTGCATCTAGCCACATTCCGTTGTCTGCCTGCCGTCGACTATGTTGACTCCGTTGTTTGCCTGTCGTCGACTATGTCGACTCTGCTATCTGTCCGTCGTCAACTACGTCGACTCTGCTATCTGTTCGTCATCGACAGACTCCGTCGACTCTGCTCTCTGTACGCTGTCGAATCAGTCGACTTTGCTATATGTCCGTCGTCGACTCTGATATCCGTTGTTCTACAGTTCCGTTGTTCTGACTCTGCCACATCAGAATATGTTTCTTGGCGTCTTAGGTGGTCGTTGATTTGTTCCGCAACGAACCTTAGATTTGTCGTCTTAGGTGGTCGTTGATCTCGTTGACTGTTCGCAACGAACCTTAGATTTGTCGTCTTCGGTGGTCGTTGATTTGTTCCGCAACGAACCTTAGATTTGTCGTCTTGGGTGGTCGTTGATCTGCTCCGCAACGAACCTTAGATTTGTCAGGTTTACTGATTCGATTGACAACCTCAAGTTAAACCAACTTGAGTTTGAGGGAGGGTGTTAAGGAAATTATAGTAGTTGCTATATTTCGTAGTTTAGGTATTTAGGAAGTTTCTATATTTTGATATCTAGGTAGTTTTAGTAACTTTCCTTATTTTATGTTTTGTTCAACTCTATAAATAAGAGCACTCTATTGTACTCAATTTGCCCACATTAATACAATTTTTAGACTCTTCTTTGAAATTTTAAGTAACTTCTAAAACTTTCTATTGAATTTAAAACTACATTTCTTAAAACAATTAAAAACCACAATTAAACAATGGTGGTCAAAGATACTACAATAAAAATGATATGAAGACAACAGAATGCCTACTTTTAATTTGCAAATTATATATAATAATAATCTTTAAATGTTTAATCTAGCTAGATCCTTAAATAGTTCATATATTAATCATTTATTCATGTCTTAGATCAATTTGTTAGCATCAATAACAACATTTTAATTAGTACTCATATCAATGTATTTGATTGAACACATATACAATTATATACATTAATTGTATTGTATTTGATAATTAAAGACATGTACGATATGTAATGATTAGTATATTTGTATGTCTATTTACAAGCTATTATAGCTCTTCCTCTTACTTTAGTAATGGTTTTTTTTTTTCTATTTTTTTTTTAACTCTTTGACAATCAATCAAACTAGTTAAAATTCTTCAAAAGCTTTTATATAACCAATCAATTGAGTGGCCCAATGGTTTGGTATGAAATTTGAAAGTAAAAAATTAAGGGATCAAATTTTGGTAAGTGCAAAAATTGTTTATTTTTTATAAAAAAAAGCTTTTATATATAGCCATTAATTGTGTAAAGCATAATTTACTTTATACTTTGACCTATTAATAGGTATTCAATTCATCAAAAGATCGACCCCACCCAAAACTAGAGTATGCAATATTGTATTTATATCCAATGACGTTCTTCAAATATGATCTCTTATAATCTATTTCAATCATTTCATTAATTCGTTAGTAATCGCTTGTATGATCTCTTATATAGATTTTTATGTAAATATGTGACATTTCTTGAAAACGATTTGAATTCTTTAAATTCACTAACAATTGATTAAAATCTGAGAAGACTAGAGTATATGACTCATATGGTCATACCTTTGTAAAATTTGTAAAGATAGAGTAAAAAATACATAAATTCAAATAAAAGAATGAGTATTACTAATTGGCACAAAAATTAGTTTAGAACGATTGTGGTGGTTTGGATACTTAAGCAAAGACGACCTTTAAATGCTTTCAGTAGAAAATTTGACTCAATAAAAACTGAAGAAATTCGACGTAATAGAAGTAAATCGAAGTTAACTTGAACGCATTAATTATGAGAGATTTAAATTATTTGAAAAAGTTTACCGTCAATATATAGCACTAAATCAAGTATAATAAAAAAATTTGACTCATCTAATTGACCCTAATTAATTTGAGATCGAGGCTCATGTTGTTGTTGACTAAGTCTAGCACTACCATTTCAGTATTTGTTAGGGCAAATAAGTCATTGAAATGAAAACATTTTCAAAGTTCCGATATGATTCGCGGCCGTACCTCCTCGAATCCGTCCGACCCTCGTTTGGTGAACAAAAGTCTGTCCGGATCACATTAAATAAATTTCCCCCTTTGGGCACACGTCCACGTGTCACTTTCACGCGGCTCACAAGCTTCCACGTCACTCTATCCTCCGCAGTCAATCCCGATCTTGACACGTGTCCCTGAGTTGATTTCGTCAGTGCAACTACCTGCGCCAGCTGATCACACGTTTCCAAAATTTCTTTGGCACCTCGAACAGACAGCAAAAAGCGCTTACAACAACTGTTCGATTCATCTCGAGTCGCGAGTGATACACATCTGGAGGTGAATAACATCCTTGTTTAATTTGCTTTGGTTTTTTTTTTTTTTTTTTTTTTTTTTTTTTGCGTGTATGTGTCATATAATGCGTTTGGTTTTGTTTACGCTGTATAGCTAGTGAAGTTAATCAATTTTTGAAGGTAAAGAAATGAAAACTAATATTGAAATAATTAGACTAAACCAATTCCAACCATATATCTAACCAATGTCATGCAAATATGTTGTGTTTAATCATGCTCCTTTTTATTTTTCACCTACTAAGCCATAGTAAGTTAATTTATGCTATATAGCATGCATTTAATGTTGATTAGTGAACCTATTATATCAATAACTAAAGTTTTATTGTGCTCATTTGCTAGAGTACTATAGTAGTTGGTTGATCTTTTATGTTTTGCATTCTGAATATACAATTGATTGATCTTTAGACTCGTATAATTAACTAAGATGTTAACTTACTTGTCTTTATGGATACTCATTTACGTTGAATTAATGTACATTTTAATTTTTAATCAATTTCCTCAGTTCCCCTTTTTTTAGGTGATCAATTCTTCTTTAATATAACTAGTTTATTCTAACAATTCAACACAAGGAAATGTTAGAATTAAACTAAATTATTCATTTGAATCATATTCAAGATTGATTTGTAGAAATTGTGCATTGAAATTGAAGAAATTCAACAATATATAAATTTAAGGAAAGCGATGTCATTGGTGCACCGTCGATCAACTTAAAAACTAAAATAACAAAAAAAGCCAAAAAATAAGAAAGAAAACCTTTAGGGTTTTGGGAGAGGTGGCTTAAACTTTTCAATATCTTTTAAAAATAAACTAAGCTTTTCTTCTTTTTTTTTTTCTTATCAGGGATTGAGACTTTATTAGTACTATTGTTGTTTGTAGAAATTGTGCATTGAAATTGATGAATTAATGTGCCATTTAGCTTCCTTTTCATTTCATATATAAATTGGCATCTATTGCTGAGTAATTCATGAGGCTTTTTTGTTGGATTATTAGATGAAACATAATTTGTAATCGAATGTTTCATTCAATTAAAGGTGTCCTTATCATAAATAAAAATGGGACAAGTCCTTCCACGTCGTTTGGCTTGTCCACATAATTAACGCAGTATTAATTGGGCCCTTATTGACAGAAAAATAATTATTGAATAATGGAGTTTGCCTCTATTCTCGTATTAACTTCAGTTGGCATGATTTAAGATAACAAAAAATCTAATTGGACTCTTTGAGTCCAGACTCAATGAGCTTTTACTAGTAATGAGAGATATCTAATTAAATAAAAAGACCAAATTATCCTCATCTCTAACATCAATACATATAGACCTATGCATCTCCTCCACCGCCAACAGTCGCCGTCGACCACCACTTACAGTCGCCGACCGCTCGTCTTACACCGGCCCACGTCGCCGGCCTCCGCCGCCTCTCCGCTGAGCGACCTTCGCCGCCGCCGCGCCGCCCCGCCTCCTCCACCGCGCCCGCCTCCCCTCCTTCAACAACCTCGCCCACAAAGTCATCACCCACCTCCGCAACTCCTCGATCCCCATTCTCCCCGCCTCTCCAACTACGAATTCGTCCGCGCCGAGTTCGGCTTCTCCTTCCTTCCCTCCCGACCACCGCGCCGTACTCTCGTCGGCCTCCCCATCTCCCCCGGCTTCCCCGATCGGCGCGCCCGCCGCCTCCCGCCTCCAACTCTCGCGCTCCCTCGACCTCCCCATCTCCATCACCTCCTCTATAACCGGATCCGGCCATACTCGGCTAGATCCGAACAGAGAAAAAAGAAGAGGTTGGCGGAAGGGAGGAGGAGGAGGAGTGGCCGGCGGTGGATGATGACGCGACGTTGTTGATGGTCGGTGCTCACCGCGTCGGCGGTGAGTGGGTGTAGGTTTGTTTGAAGATGATAAATTTGCATCAAGCGGAGAGAGAGATGAGAGGAGAGAGAGAAAAAGAGAGAGAGAGAGACGACAGAGAGAAGATGAGAGGAGAGAGAGAGAAAGAGAGAGAGAAGAGAAAGAGATGAGAGAAGAGAGAGAGAGAGACGACGGAGATGAGAGGAGAGAGAGAGAGAGAGACGACGAGATGAGAGGAGAGAAGAGAGAGAGAGAGAGACGGCGGAGAATGAGAGAGACCGCGGGGAAGGGAAGAAGAAGAGAGAGGCGGCGCGACTCCGGCTCACGGCCGGCCGGCTTGGTGCGGACGCCACCGAGCAAACGCATGCGGACGGCGGCTCGCGGCGACGCGGAGGTCATGCGGACGAGGTGGCGCGGCATGATGACGACGACGTCGGTGGCCGGTGGTCATGGCAGTGGCAGTGGTCACAGGTAAGTGGTGGTAAGTGATGGATTGATGAAGAAGGGTAGTTAAGTCATTTTGCTAGGTTGAGTCCGGACTCATTGAGTCCACCTAGCACTACCCTTAAGATAAATATTGAAAAACAAGAATACAAACTCCTAAAAAGTACATTTGACTATTTAAGATAATAATTGTCAGTACTGAACGCCAAAAAAAAAGAAAAAAAATTTCGAAAAATATATATCAAATAAGAGGGATATTGCAATTACTATCCTAGTTAATTAAGAACTTAATTAAGATATAGAAGTACTTACTCTGTTACAAATTCCCAATACTATATAAAGTTGCGACAATAAATATTTGTTACGGCCTATAACTATATGTAATTTGTAAAGCCAATACTCTTATGAGGGTGATCACTAGCTACAACAATCTAATCATTTAGCAACAAATCTTAGCTATAAACTCAGTGGCCTTGCTAAGATATTTAACTTGCAGGTCATTAAGTACTTTTTTTTGGACAAATTAAATAATTCTTACTTGTGTATGTAGCAAAATATTTTTTTTGTGAGATTTAGTGATGCTACGAAGAAACAATTACTTTTGTTGCTAAATATAGTTTGCAACAGAATCTCATTTTTTATAGACAAGTTTTTTGTGGCTAAAAACTTGCGGTGTTTATTTGTTTTCCAAAAATATTATTTTTTTGAAGTGATTTGTTTTTCGAATATCATGTCCTTTGATAATTATTTTTTTTTCTAGAAAAAAAATGTATCGTCAAGACACTGTCGAGCCCCATATGAGATGCGTCCCTCCCGACTCATTTTTTTCATTCACGAGACATGAAGTCGAGATTACGAGACCTCACTAAGGCCTTAAGGGGACAAGTCCCTCTCCACATGGGGCAACATCTTGTTGGTGAAAATCATTTCGCGTAATATAAAAAAATATTTTTACCATATTGTGGGCTTTACCCTGCTTGATGGGTAGTTTAATTTAGTTGGGTTGATGTACTGTTAATTAATTAGCCTATGAAAACAAGTCATGAAACTGTCAAATTAGTCAGGCCCAATGGATATTGTAAGCCTATTGGGCTTCTAATTTAAACATGAATTAGTTTAGTCCATTAGGCCCATGTGGCTTTCAAACTTATTAATAAGTAACAATCAAGCATCTTTGTTTAATTAATTCAATCATTCCTTAGGACCTTATTCAAAGTTTTTGCTCATAAAACTCTGAACCTTGAAATTTTAGTGGTTTATGAGACGAAATCTGGGAGCATTTCCATAAAGCCCGATTCGCATCATTGCAAGAATATATCTATATTTTGTGAAAAATTCTTCGAATTGGCTTGTCATTTTCATAGACCATATAATCGCGTGTACAAAAGTAACTAACCCTCAAACTGCTACGAAAAACACCATGGAGCATACAAAACTAATTTTTGTGTAAGATATGCTTGACCATAAAAAAAAGGAAATTAAAAAGAGAGAGAGAGAGAGAGAAATCATAGAGAGACCTTGATTGATGAACTAGATCTCCATTAGCTCTACTACTCAACATGACAAAAAAAAAAAAAAAAAAATTAAACCAGTGAAAACTGTTTCAATTTTTTACATGGTTGCATGAACAAAAGCATGAATACCATTAATTTACATCAAATGGCCTATCATTCCATATGTTTCCTGCGATTGTGTCGAAGGACATGTTCATGGACTCAATTTTTTATACAAATCATGCATACTGCAAGACCCCGCTTAGCACATTTCGATACAGTCGATAGGTGCTTTTGGTTCCTCACCAATTTAATTTCTAGGCACTAAGTGTGTGACTTTGGAGTAGTATATCTAAGTTTGCTCTTGCACATGAATCTCTGCACTTGTCGGTTTTCGAGTTAATTTTTTTAGATACTTAGAAGTTTAGAGATTAATAAGTCATGAGCCAGTTGAATCTCACCGGGTGTAAGCGAAGAAAGAGAGGCGGGAGAGTGTTCGGATTCAAGAACTTTTGTGAACCAGGACACCCTATTGAGTTCAATGGTCCTTTTCATGATAACATAAAAAAACTTCTAGCTTTTGCTACTTTGGAGACTAAGTTAGGTGGAGGAATGAGGAGTTGGTCTTTCCAACTTGAGTTCCATCAGCAAAACCCGGTCCAAATCTCGCTGTTTGTCATCGAAGAATCTGCAGAATCATCGCTCTCTTATCGTTGTCGGTATTGCCAATACGTAGGTATATTCTACTTCACTTAGATTGATAACTCTGAATAGCTATACAAGTTAGTTCCTTTTAGCATACATGTTCATGTTGATTTCACTAAGTGAAAATTTTGTCCATTTTCGCAATAGCTCAGGCTGGGGGCACCACATGATCTGCAATGAAAAGTTTCACTTGGTCCTCCCTTCGAATGAAACGGCGTTGGTGATGGCGGTGTGTTCAGACTATGAAGTTAACGGCAGAATATCCGATGCCTCATCAGCGATGGAAAAACCAAATTTCATTGAATTGCAGGGTCACCTCTTACATGGTGTGTTGCATTCTAATGGATTTGGACATTTGCTCTGTGTTAATGGCATCGAAAATGGATCAGAGTTGGCCGGAAATGAGATCATCGACTTTTGGGATCGAATATGCACTAGATTACGCGCAAGGTTATAGTTTCTTTCATGTAGATTGTTTAACTTGTTAAACATAATTTCCGATTACCGAAAAGGTTGAATTTGTTCCAAAACTTTGCAGGAAAGTGAGTGTCATTGATGTTGCTAAGAAGAGGAACATGGACTTGAGACTAATCCATGGTATAGCCTTCGGAGAACCTTGGTTCGGTCGTTGGGGATACCGATTTGCGCGTGGAAGCTTTGGTGTCACTGAGCAAATGTACCTAAAAGCCATGGATGGACTACAAAGCTTGCCATTATGTCTACTAATCCAACAATTCAGTGTCTCAGACATTGAAGTCCTTGTCATCTTTGATAGGTACCAAGCAATCTCCAACAATTCCTTGCTCACACTAGGCCACCTCCTTCGATTCATGCACGAGCTGAAGCATTGCCTTCCACCGGAAACCCGTTGCTCAATAAAACCGATCGACAGCAGAGCTGTGGTTGAAACAAATTGTAGGTGGTCGCAGAAGCGAGTCGAAATGGCAATTCGAGTAATAGTTGAAGCTCTAAAGAGAGCTAAATTTAGGTGGATCTCAAGACAAGAAGTAAGAGATGCCGCTCGCATCTACATTGGCGACACCGGTCTTCTAGATTTCGTGCTGAAATCATTGGGAAACCATGTCGTAGGAAACTACATTGTTCGTCGCACAGTGAACCCGGTGACCAAAGTCCTAGAGTACTGCTTGGAAGATCTATCGTCGAACCGAGAAGATTATGTGTTGAGCAGTAAAACAAAGCAGGGTTGCCATCAAGTTACTAGGTTTCAACTAAGGACTGACATGTACTATTTGTACAAATACATCTTCAAAGAGCCAAGACTAGTTTTGAATACAGGGATATTCTCTGCAATCTCAATGGCCACAAGAGTGATCCTCGACTCGAAGCATCTGATAAAAGACTACAGAGGCGAGTACTCTCCGAACCCCGATGCCGCTCCGGAAGAAAAAATGAATCTTTTGTGCACCATTCTTCTAATACAAAAGGGAGAAAGCAATATTGTCAACCAAAGTGTACTACTTAACAAGAAAGCATTGCTCCCATATGCTTCAATTGTTTTGCCTACTCATGCTACTATTAGAGAACTTAAGATTGAAGTGGAGAAGAATTTTAGGGAGATGTATTGGGGGTTGAAGACCCTCGTCGTGGAGTCAATTGTCGACGTGAATGCTGCGGACTCCGATATGGTTTTCGGGCTCGTTGAAGCGAGTAGCGAGTTGGTTTTAGCAGGGAGAACTGCTGATGTAGAAACTGATATTGAGGGCATGTATGAGAGAAGTAAGGACAGTGGTGTGATTGACTGCTCTTGTGGAACCAAGGAAGATGATGGAGAGAGGATGATTGCTTGCGACATCTGCGACGTTCAGCAGCACCATCGATGCGCAATGGTCTCGAGCAATGAAGATGTTCCTCACATATTCCTCTGCTCTCGATGCGAGCATGATATCCTCTTCTTCCGCTTTCTACCATGATTAAGCAATCAGATGCCTCACTCTACATAATATGTGTGTTGTTTAATTTGTAGGAGACTAGGAATCTATCAATATTGGTACTCAAGACAAGTTATATCCAGGAAAACATTTTAAATTTGTGCGGCATGTTTAAAGTCAGTGCAACATTTTTTTTTTTTTTGAATGACCATGGGTATCTAGACACTTTGTCTGACTAGTCCCACGAGTCCTGAGATTACGAAAAGAGAGCACCAGTGGCTCGACGTTTGGCTGTCAATGCAACATTTGACAACACGTATATATATTTGCTATTCTATCATGCAGTTCAACCTTTCAATTGCAAATGCAACATTTCTTAGAAAACAAGCAAATCAACCAATTACCAACTATGGCTTGGTGTGGTGGTTGGAACCTATACTATTCCAATCTCTTAATTTTTCAAGCAACATATCTCACAACAAGTCCAAGGTTTCTCACATGAGTCATATGGGCCTCCATAATCTTGGGCTTCAATGGGATAACTAAACAAAGATGGGCCTCCAAATTAAGTCCAACCAATTCTTGTCAGGTTTTATGGCACGGGTCCTTTTTCCTTCTTCCAATTAATTTGATCAAATGTTGCAAGGCACATTGGGCTGCATTTACAAGCATCTTGAGGACTTGGCTAATTGTAATCAAGAGTGAAAAAAAATTATTATGACATTTTTCTAAACAATATAAAAAATGAGATTTTATCAAGCTTTAATTTGCATTTATATATATTGTGAAAATCAATATATATGTCTTTAATCTTTTTATGCATAAACAAGAAAAAAGACTCACAATTTATTGAAAAGACTAGATGGCAACTTAAGAGAGAAAGAGAATTCATATGTGCAATCAAAGTATCAAACCATTGTAAGAAAAAAACTTTATTACATATTTTTCAATAAATAATCTTAAGAAAACGATATTTTCTCACTAGATATTTTTTTTATAATCAAACAAGACCTTAATTATGATTAATTAAATAGATGGTTTTGAAATAAATTGTTCACTTTTTTTTTTATTTCTAGCTTGGTAAACGTTAATAAAATTTTCATTAATAAATTCATTACACTGAGAAATTAAAGGGAAAAGTATATACGAATTGAGAATTTAAATGCAAAATACTACGTCGTATACTCGTAGACAACTTAATTAATTAAAGAAGAAAAGTTCTCCAATTTCATCTCATTGATCAAAAAAAGGTTAATTATCATGATAACAATGTTTAAGCTACTAATTATTAATTAATTAGTTTTCAATCAACATATATAGAAATCAACTTTATTAATTTTGGTTTTCTATATATTGAAAGCACAAAAGTGAAAATAATAAGAAAAAAAGATGAGGATGGAAAGAGAAAAAGAAAATCAAGAAAAAGAAAGAACAAACAAAGTTTAGCCCAACAAGATGACAAGCTAAAGAGGCAGAACTGTGCTTGCCCCCTTTGAAAATTCGTTGACATCATACCACCTATTCATTAATATCATCTTTCTGATGCGACCTTTAATTATAATGCATATTTATATCCATCTCAACATTAAAAGAAGTAAAAAAAGATATATACATTTCATTGATTATACTAACATGTATATAACAATTAAATTAAAATAATAAAGTGGTCAAAAGCTTTTTTATTGATTATTATCCATCTGGGATCTGCAGGTCTGTATGGAATGTGAGTTGCTCAAGCTAGCTTTCTTCTTCTCTACCTAGCTTTTTTTTTTTTCACTAAACTTTATACATAGGTTGTCATGTTGTTGCCCTAATGTTTGCTTTTTTACTTTTTTTGGCTAAAAGAGTTCTTCTTTTATAAGAAATTGATGAGAGGGTATGTCTTCTTTTTTCTCCATGTGCAACCATCACATTCATGGCATGGTGGGGGATCATCATCATCAATATCTCATATCTCAAATAAATTTATATGAAAGACAAAAAAAAATATGAAACAAAAAGTGAACCCTAAAAGCAGTTAGGGAGGAGTGGTTATGTCATGCACACCCTATAAAAGAGTAAAGATAAGAAAGGAGTACTATTTAAACAAAAAGAAGAGAAAAAGTTTGCTAGACATGACAGAGTTGTGCAAAGCTTGGAAAAGAAGGATCTAAAGAACATGCCCTTTTTCTTTTCTTTTCTTTTCTTCTCTTCTCTCACTCATGCATATATATATATATATATATATATATATCTTCATTTTCATTTTCCCTCCTAACATATTCGAATTTTTCATTGTCGATCTTGTGCCAAATTCATGTGATGAACTTATATAATTAAGACCATTCATTTAGATTGTAATCCGATCATTATATATTATGTCGACGCCTACTAACATATGCAACATCGAATTAATTTTTGATTACTTCAAGGCCAATTTTGTCTCAATTAATATTGCTAAGCTGTTTAGGTGACAGTTGCTGCTAAGGACGAGTTTAAAAAGTAACTCTAACGAGCCAATTAAGAGTTCTTAATTAATTCAGGCAACCTTTGCTAATGGTTCTCGATCGATGTTGTCAGTTTTTTTTTCTAAAGTTGTGGTTGGAGAATGAATCTAAGTGCCTTAATGTCATATCAAATATGTATAATGTACTAGTACATCAAAAGGGCTACTTGAAATTTCCCTATGGGCCATTTGATATTTTCCTAATTCATTGATGATGAGGCAACTGAAAATCATCTTAATTTTCTCCCATGTTTTAAATATATAACAAGAAGAACATCCATGCCAAACCCTTCATCATTAAGGTCTTTAGCTGTTGATTTGGGGACATGAATTCATCTATGCATTATACTTATATACAAATACATAAAGTGAAGATAAAAGACAGTCCATGTGAGGAGGCCCTCCCTTTAAATCAGAAAAGATGCCTTTGGCTTTGTAAATCCAAAGTCAAAACTGATTGAAAGCTTTATTATTTTCCATCCAAGGGAGCCCACATTCAATCAGCCATGATAACCTCAAATTTACTCAACTACATGCATAGATAAATAATAAAAGGGCCTTTGAAGTGACTTTGGACCTACAATATATTGAACTTGTGATCCTGATTAAGTACTAGTGTTTAATTACACAAACATATTCTCATTCATATATTATTCTTTTATTGAAGTCACTTTGATGTGTTTAATTAAATCATACTGTGCCAATAATATTCTTCCTTGCATACTACTTCAAAACAATATCTGAAGCTCATGTTGTCCCAATTATATTAATCCAACCATGCAAGGCATCCTAGCTGGCTAGCTAGCTAATTAATTGACGTACTGTTCAATCTTCATCAGATCTATATATATTTGATCTCTCTCAAACAGGTTCATTGTAATTAATATAACCTAGTTGTTACACATCAGATCGATATCAAGTTGGTGATAATTAACGTACATGCATAGATTCCAATTAAATATATGTAAGATTGTGAATGGAATATGTTTATTGTATTTCCAACTTGTATACAAGGTAATCTATATATACACGTACAAGGCTTAGAGTACAAAAGAAAAGTGCAATCACAAATGGAAACTACTAATTACACGAGATACTAATTTCTTTAACTGCTGAATATAATATTGAGTTTTCATAACTGGTAGTTTCCTTAACATACCAGTTTCCTTAACACCCTCCCTCAAACTCAAGATGGATTCGTAGAAATCAACTTGAGTTTGTCTACCAAGGCATGAAAGCGACCCTGAAGATGAGCTTTAGTAAAGATATCAGCCATTCGATTGGAGGAGGAAACAGAAGAAAGCTAAAGAGTGCCCCGAACCAGATGCTGACGAATGAAGTGACAATCATTCTCAATATGTTTTGTTCTCTCATGAAAAACATCATTGTGTGCAATTTGGATCGCACTTTGATTGTCACAATGCAGGATGGTAGCGAGAATCATGTGTAACCCCATATCTTCAAGTAACCATCGAAGCCAAAGTAATTCGATGTAGCATCGGCGAGAGCCCGATACTCAGATTCGGTGCTAGAGCGAGATGTTACTGTTTGTTTCTTGCTTCGCCGGGATATTAACGAGTTGCCCAAGAAGAAACAGTAATCAGTAGTGGAACGCCGGTCGGTAGGATCACTTGCCCAATCTGCATCGGAGTAACCCGATAATACCAATGGAGAGTGATTGTCAGAGAAGTGGAGGCCATGAAATAGAGTACCTTTCACGTATTTAAGGATGCAGAGAACAGCAGTGAAGTGAGCAGTACGGGGGCCTGACATGAACTGGCTGACAACATGAACCGCGTAAGCAATGTCCGGACGACTAACAGTTAGATAAACCAAACTCCCCACAAGCTGACGATATAAGGTAGGATCTGAAAGAAGTGTACCATCTGACGGAGTCAGCTTGACATTCGTGTCTAATGGGGTGGATGCAATATCAGTATCAGTGATGACAGAACGAGAGATCAAATCAGATGCATATTTTTCTTGTGAAAGATAATATCCATTAGAAGTAGAATTGATTTCAAGATCGAGAAAGTAGCTCAAATTACCCAAGTCTTTCATCTCAAAGTGACTTTTGAGATATTGCAGTAAGTCAGAAATCCCAGTTGAGTCATCCCCGGTGATGATCATGTCATCAACATAAAGTAGGAGATTAACCATGCCTCTGTCAGTTCGTCGGGTAAACAGGGTAGACATGGAGCTACCATTTGCAGTTTGAATGCTCGAAGAATGAAACGAGGGCTTACAATTAGAAAGAAGAGACAAATTTGATGTCGTGTGATTACAACACCCAGAGTCAAAGAACCAATAGTTGCCGGGGGCTACAGATAGGACAGTAGGTTGGGGAAATATCACATGTTTGATGATTGCTTCTAAGTCATTCATAGAAAATAGTGGAAAGGAATGTGATCCATCGAAGGCAGCAACAACAGCAGAATGACCAGCTTTAGAGACTTTACTTTTCTCCATCGAAGTGCGGGTGGCAGGATTGTTGTGTCTCGCACAACCAGAAGTCAACAGATTATTGTCTCGCACAACCAGAGGTCAAACAGATTGTTGTGTCTCGCACAACCAGAAGACAAATCGAATGTTGTGTCTCGCACAACCAAAAGTCTAACAGATTGTTGTGTCTCGCACAACCAGAGGTCAAACAAATTGTATAAACCGGAGCCAGGCTGTGTTGGACCAGCGGCGACTTGCGACGAAGGAGAACAACGACGCGGATCCGGATCAGCGAGTCTCCGATCACGCGCAGCGCTGAAAGTGCGGTGTCATGCGATGCATTGAAGGATTGAAGTGTGTAGCTGGAGCGGTGGCGATAATGGTGGTGGAGCAGCGACAAGTGAGTGGCAAGAATGGCAGAATAACGGCAATTTGCAAAGACGAACGAATGAAGAAGACTTGGCGGAATAGCAGCGAGCAGGGCGGCATCGATGGAGCAATGATGGCGAAGCGGCGGCAAAGCGGCAGCAGGCAAGCGCGAGTAGAGCGCAGCGAAAATGGCGACAGGGACGCGGAGCGAGCGGAGAGAGACAATCGCGAAGATCAGATCTGACGCGTTGTTGATTCACAATCAGAGGTTTTATGTCGGAGGACGCCAATCAGGCGGCGGTGGCGACGGCGATGCGGGCGACGTCTAGCAGCAGCAGCGGCGGCGTATTCAGGCGACGACGACAGACAGAGATGCAGACCGCGATGATGCAAAACTGGCGGCGATGTGGAGAAGAACTGGCGACGGTCAGGACAGATGGAGACCGCGATATTCTCCGTCGGGTGTGCAGGGGCTTGGCAGCGCTGTGTCTCGCACATCCAGAGAGGACAGAGTTGTGTCTTGCACAACTAGAGAAACCCACAATTAGGGCTCTGATACCATGTAAGATTGTGAATGGAATATGTTTATTGTATTTCCAACTTGTATACAAGGTAATCTACATATACACGTACAAGGCTTAGAATACAAAAGGAAAGTGCAATCACAAATGGAAACTACTAATTACACGAGATACTAATTTCCTTAACTGCTGAATATAATATTGAGTTTTCATAACTGGTAGTTTCCTTAACATACCAGTTATCTTAACAATATATATTCTTGATATTTTTTTTGGCCTTCAATTCCAAGGACACAAATATTGTTCAGCAGGTAATATATATATAATATAGCAACTGATCATAGCTTGAACATCGCGACCCGGCTATGTGCACCCCACATTTTACTATGTGCGAACCATTGAAATTTTTTTGATTGTATTTGCAATATATCCTAAATGAAATGACTTCCTTACCCCTCACCATTCTCACAATACCTTTCCTGCCATTTTCCCACCATCGTTGTGCACCCCACATTGATCAAACATTGACTTCGACGATCCCCTCCGACAACCGGCGAGGACGACTGGCGAAGCAAACGTTGAGATATCAGAGCATTGTAAGTCTTCCTCGTCATAGTTGATGTTGGTATATCGTGTTTTAGATCATTTTTGTAATGAAGTTGATAGTGTTTGAACAAGTTTTTTGAAATTTTGAAACCCATTTTTCTCCTTTTGTTCGGCCACGCAGGGCTGAACAAAGGCCGTCTGTTCGGTCAGGTACTTGCCGAACGATAATAGAAGAGTTTGGAAAGGTTGGTTCGGTAAGTGTCAACCGATCAAAAAGATAATAGTCAGTCTATACCAACCGAGCTAATTAGCTTTTTTTTCATCTACAACCGAACAGAAGGACTTTATTCGGTCGGATGTGACCGATCGACGTAAATTGTGAAATTTTTGAAATTTTGTTGTTTTCCTTGTTTGAGCATATAATTTAATACAGTGATTTACTATTTGACAGGGAAATTTGGGTTATACTACCTATTTTGACTACACCAACGACTTCAGAACAGACATGAAATTTAGAAGTATGGTTGAGACGGTTAGATGGGTTCAAAGTAAGGGATATGATATAAGATTCGTTATTATCACGAAAGGGACTGATTCAGGGGGTGATGGTCGTCGTCGTGGAAGGGTGAAGATGGGGTGCGAGAGGTCGGGTAGTTATAGAGGTGATGTCCAAAGAGTTGGAAAATTGAAAGCTAGTAGAGATACGAACATTGTGAAGGAAAGAATTGTGTGTGATGAACAAGGAGTGGCTTTAAAGGGGACAACAAGGCCCAAATGTGGGACCAAAAAATGTGGTTGTCCATTTGCAATAAATATCAAGGAACATGAAGATCGGTTATGGCATGTGACAGTGGCGCGTGGGTGTCATAACCACGACATAGGCTCTCATATGGAGGGTCACTCATACGCCGGTCGATTACAACCGGAAGAACGTGAGGTGGTGGTACAAATGATGGATGGAAATGTGAAGTCTCGAGAGATTTTGGACACAATAAACAAGAGGGCAGAGAACATGAAAGTACTAAATTCATCAACTATGCGTACGATATACAATGCAAGGCAAAAAATCAGGTTTGATGAGGTTGGCGGGAGATCACAAATGCAACAACTCATGCGTTTGCTTGACACAAAAGATTATATCTCGTGGTATAGGACACTGGAGGTAACGGATGTGGTGACAGACTTGTTTTGGGCTCATCCGGACTCCATCAAGTTACTAAGATGTTTCCCCTAGGTGTTGCTATTCAATTGCACGTACAGACCAATAGATATCGAATGCTTTTACTAGAGATCGTTGGTGTGACATCGACTGGGTTATCGTTTGTTGTTGGTTTTCCATTTATGTCATCAGAGAAGAAAGACAACTACATTTGGGCGTTGAAGAATGTTAATGACCTTTTGGATGGATGGTCGAAACCACATGTGATACTTATTGATAGAGAGTTGGGATTGATGACGGCAATTGAAATGGTATTTCCCATGTCGACTCATCTTCTATGTACTTGGAACATTAATAAGGGCGTGGCAGCGAAGGGAAAAAAATATTTTAAACGGAACGAAGACTTCAACCTTTTCCTGACTCGATGGAATGCTTTGATGAACGCCACGTCCGAAGATTTGTTTAACATGAGGATGTCTAATTTGGTTGCCGAGTATGCTTGTCTACAAGGATTGCTTGATTACTTGATGGACACATGGGTTAGGGAATACAAAGAAAAGTTTGTTAAAGCATGGACATACCATACAATGCACCTTGAACATTTTACGACCGAGAGAGTTAAAAAACGTCTTAGAAACTCTCTAAGGAATTTCGAGGACTTGTGGCGAGCTACTAATAGTTTGGTTGAAGGGCAACATAATGCTATCAAGGCATCTTTTGAGACAAGTTTGAATGTCGTGCAACACGGGCTTGATCATCCATTTTACCGTATGTTGCGAGGCTTTGTTTCGCAATATGGTTTAGAAAAAAATCGCATTGAGGTCGAACGCGCCGAAAATATTGGTACCGATTCGATAAGATGTGGTTGTGTTTTGCGCATGGCCTACGGTCTTCCATGTGCCCATGAAATCTCAAGTCATCAATTAGAGGGTTCGCCAACACTACTTAAAGATGTTCACCTACATTGGCAAAAGTTGAGCATGAATCCCGAGCAAGCCGTGAATCGAACGGAGTACAATTTTAAGGAGGAAATTCAAAAGGTCATCGAGAGGTTTGTAAGCGTGGATAATGAAGACTCACGAATGAGGATTGTGCAACAACTCCGTGAGATTAGATGTCCCTCATCTTCGTCATTGATGGTGCCAAAAGAGAAAATCAAGACACGGGGAAGAAAAGCATCAAAACAAGCACGAAATGCATCACAACCATCCAAGAAGAAAAATGTGATTACGGCTTACGAGAATGATGCATCCGCTAAGAGAAATCCATCCCACCACGAGTATGTCATCCAGCCTGATTTGATACATAGAACTCATAATTGTATGCGAAATGTTACTAAGGAGACTTATCGCGGTGTTGCCCCCGAAGGATATCTTGATTATATTGAGAGGGTTGATGATGTTGGGGGAGACGACAATTGTGGGTACCGCGTTGTCGCATCGGGTTTGGGACGTAATGAAGACGGTGCATGGATACAAATCCGGAATGATCTATACTGGGAGTTTAATGACAACAAAGATCTTTGGCGCTCAATCTTCGGGAGCAATCACTTTGATAAAAATTTTCTGTCAGTCCAATGGTATATATGACGTGACCAAGGATGCTCCTTTGGACAAATGGATGTGTATGCCTGAAATGAGTCTTGTGATTGCTACAACATACAATGTCATAGTAGTGTCTCTATCACCATCAAGCAAGATGACATTTCTTCCACTTAGGGGACGCACCACCACGAATATGGCTAATCAAGTTGTCTTTGGGATTACACATGTCAATGGAAATCATTTTATGAGGGTAAAGTGATTAACTTTATTCCCTTCCATACTAGTATCCGAGTTTATTTATTGTTTACTGATTTTTTGTTAATTCGTACAGGTATTGTTCAAGCCACACGCTCGTTTTCCTCAATTGTACCCGGGGTGGGCTAAAAATATACTATGAGCGGCATTACCATGGGTCGAGAATATGAATTGGGAAGACCAACCTTCACGTGTACATTCCCTAGACGAGCCTCCTATTATCGTCAATTTGGGTACACCTTGAGATTACCTTTTTCTCAAATGGCGTTGATTTTTTTATATCATATTATAGGCTGTATAATCATGTATGGAATAGTCTTTATAATCATGTAAATAAGATGTAATCCATCGTATCGGACACGCTCATTTTTTGCACTTCCGATGCATGACGTATATTTGTAAATGTCACTAGTTGGTGTATCGCAGTTGAAGTAATGAAATACATATTTGTTATTGTTCTCCATTTATTTATTCCATTTACATTTTCTTTTGTTCGGTCGACCCAATATGGGTAAACAACCAAAGCTCGGATACTAGAGGCCGAGCAAACCGTGTATATTTAAGCAACATTTTCAGTCTGTACCTACCAACCGTGTTCCATTTATTGGCTCGGTACACGATAACCGATGGGAAGATTTTTACTCGATCACTGCAGTCCGAACAAAATCAAAGATTAGTCATATACGGTGAAATTGTTTAAAAATGTTTAATCGGTCACATATCCTAGACTTCTTTCCCTTCTGTTCGGTCGACCCAATATGGGTAAACAACCAAAGCTCGGATACCAGTAGCCGAGCAAACCGTATATTTAAGCAACATTTTCAGTCGGTACCTACCAACCATGTTCCATTTATTGCCTCGGTACACAATAACATATGAGAAAATTTTTACTCGGTCACTGCAGGCCGAACAAGATCAAAGATTAGTCATATACAGTGAAATTGGTTAAAATTGTTTAATCGGTCACTGCAGTCTGAATAAAATCAAGAATTAGTCATATACAGTGAAATTGTTTAAAAATGTTTAATCGGTCACTGCAGTCCGAACAAAATCCAAAATTAGTCATGTACAGTGAAATTGTTTAAAAATGCTCAACAACTCTCATTTCCTAGCCTTCTTTCCCTTTTGTTGCAAAGGTGAGGGAGCCGATGCCGTTGGCTTCCGCTTCGAAGAAGAAGCACCTTCGACAGTGTGTGCTATTGGGTTGGGAGGAGTAGGAGAACCAAACATCGTCGGGAGCTTCAACGCCTCATCTCGCCATCTTCACCGCAACTGTTTTATCGGATTAGGCGACAAGGCCTTCCAAGCCTTTATGACATCGACAACCTGTCGAACGAGCTACAAAAACAATGGAACAAGATTCATTTCAAGTAAAAATTGTGCATTGTGAGATTTATAAGCTCAGTCGTACTTAACTTCTAACAACAAAAGAACAACTCACATCATAGATGTCGACATTTTCGTCGCCGACTGTGCTCCTCTCTTGATTTTCAATGAATGGGTGGGATATGTCATTGAACCAGGCCATGTAATCATCAGTTGTATCCTATAGAACTGTTGCGCGTGGTCCCCTCGATCTGGCCGCCAATAAGTAATCTTGCCAAGACTCCCAATTCTTGGGTTTGAAACTGTACTTGACGACGTAAATTTGGGCCACCTTACCTCTCTGGGCTCGAATTGGAGTGTAAGGTTTCTTAGGGATTCCTTGCACGTGACCCATTTGCCGCAAGAATCAATCCGGGTTGTATGACTCAACTATCCAGAAATATTTGATTGTTCCCTTGTAGTAGGCCGACTCAGCAACATCCTCATCTGAACGTATAGTCGAGTACGGGTCCCACGTAACTTACAAAACACATTAGCTATCAATATCGAAAGCACTAGAAAACTATACCGCTCTAAGTTAGTGGTCGTCGAACTAAACCATGTCGCTCTAGTAAGGGCTAACCGAGCTAGTGGTGTTCACTCGGTGCCCACCAACCGAACATAACAAATCATCATGCAACCCAAAAAAAGAGAATCCCGATATTATATGAAAGTAAATCACACGTGAGGGAGACAAAACAAACCATGTTCGAACGACATTTATCCAGAGCTCGGCGTATCCTTTGGCCATGTTCAGCATCAAGGCCTTGCTCCACCTTCACATCCCACCTAGATACACGCGGTAGGGTGTCCACATACCCGTGGTTCCGCCGTGCTTCATGAAGGTGCATATCGAAATGCTCGTACACCCAACCCTGCACAACATTTTCAGAAACAAAGTCGGTTAAACTGAAGTTGCCAAATCTCAAAGGATTTAAACAAAATATACTAAACAAAACTCGAACAACGTCATATACCCCACGATCTGACATACTTTGACCCGAGTCGCCGATCTAAGTTGCCGATACAAGTAAGTCAAAGCTGCAGCCCCCTAAGCATATGTATGAATCTCATCCAAGTTCTCCACGAGCTCAAGAAGGTTAATAGGGACCAACGTCGAGGTCTTGTCAACAAAAAGCGTGCATCCTAACAAGTACCATAGGTACGCTCTGGTCGTGCACTGAACATTGGGCGTTACCATCTTCTTATGTTTCCCTTTTAAAGATGACGTTGGTTTACGTCCCCATTTGCCTTTCAGCCAGGCTTTGTTAACTTTCAAGTCCTTGTTCAGTTGTTGGTCGGCTTCCTTCTCCGGCACGTCGAGAGCCGAACTCACCAACTCCACCGCTTCAGACCAGGAGATGGTGTGACACTCAACAACTTTCCCCATCACGGGAATATTCAACAACATCCGCCATCCTTGAGTGTGATCGACATTTCACCGAACGGGAGGTGAATGTGTAGGTCTCCGGCTGCCACCTCTCCACAAACGCAGATATAAACGTCTTGTGTGCTTGCTTGTAGGAGCAATTGGATAGTGCACTCAACCCAGACGCTTCAATAATACTCCTTAGTCGGCTGGGGTTAGGGTGACATTTGTCTAAATCCCACTGTGACAACTGGAGGCCGTAATTCATACATCTAAGCAATGGGCGCTCCTGAAACGACAAAAAGAATTTGATCAAAATTCGGTCCTTGTTGACCGAGTGTTCTCAACTTGTTCGATCATTGGTGATCGAACAGTTGATTTGCACCCAATTGAGAACATACAATCAAAAATATAGTTGAACGCAATATACAAAATAAACATAATTTGTGACAAAGTCTTGTAAATATATCTTTTTATTCCATATGGCGGCAGCGACGTGATTGTTGAAGCTCGTCAATAACTCATGATTAATTGGCCCACCAGGAAAGGGTTTAAACATGTCGTTGACCTCCACTTTGTCGGATGGTCCCGACTTAGCTTTACCACGTGCCTTAGCACTAGGCCTCACTTCCACCACTTCTTTGGAATCTTATCCCTCTTCACCTTCACCTCTTTCATTATTTCCCTCACTCGCATTTCCTTCCTCATCTTCTTCAGTGGAACCATCTTCACTTTCACTTCCACTCCCACTACCACTACCACTGCCACTTCCACTTCCACTTCCACTTGTTCCTTCACTTCCACTTCCTTCTTCATCTCCTTCTCCACCTTCTCCACCTTCTCCTTCAGAATCTCTGTTCTCATCACCTTCTCCTTCTTCTCCCCTACCTGATTCAGTTGCATCAAAAGAAGATGGTTCCACTGCATTTGCTTGACTCATACGAATTGCCAATTGTTGGCCTGACAAATCCATTGAGTCATCTTTGCATGTTCCTTCTTTTAACAAACAACCGGTTTGACTTGCCCCCGCACCCCTTCGCAGCTCTTTTTCTTTCCTGTAAGAAGTCGTTTGAGCTCTCCTCCCCACTTGCTCACCCATCTTACCAGTGTTCTCTTTCTCTTGTTTACTTTCCTTGGGCGCCTCTGTCGTCTTTGTACGTGCCATACATATTAAAGTAACACATATATTACTCGAGTATTAATACTCAATCATTGTATGACATTCCTCAGAAAAATACAATATTCAGTCGATACTGACCGAGTTAAATATGATTGTTTGGCTTGATATGATCGAGCCATAATTTAAAGCTCAGTTAAAGGTAACCGAACAAAAAACTTTCACTCGATAATATAAGACCGAGTGAAGAACCTAGGACAATCTATTTTACAAAATAACCAGCATTGTTCGGTCAACTACAACCGAACAACCAATTGTATAATATATTGTGTCGTTAGGTTATAATAGACCGAGTGCAAAAAACACAATTCGGTCATTATAAATCGAGCAAAACAAATCTTATACCACATGTATATTTTGGTAACCCAAAATCAACTAAACCAACATTGCTCGGTTACGGGAAACCGAACAAAGTGCAAATTAATTTGGTCCTGTGTTACCGAGCTACTTAAAATCATCAAATATCAACACGTCGTCCAACGAGTTCTATCAAAAACAGTTACACACACATACACGACAAGGAAAATCGAAGATAAAAAAAAAATTCCATAATAAACGCACAAAAAAACAATCGCAGTCGACCTAGTTTCGCAAATCAAATCAATAACCTAATTGAAATTCGACCATACACCCCAACAAACACATAAGAATACAAATTTCAACAAAAATCAAACAAAATTATACCTTAAGCGAACCGTATTCGACCTAGCTTCACCGTGACGCAAACCAACAAGAACAAAAACACCTTCACCACCGCCTGGAACAAAACCAACTCCACCACCTCCTGGAACGAAGACCGAGGGGAAGAGGGGAGAGCGAAGAGCGAATATAGACCGAGTGGATGCTTCGCCGAGTCGATTCGATCAATGACTTAGGGTTCTCTTCTTCTTCTTCACACGGAAAACCAACTCTTCTTCAGAGAATTCGAATGTTGTGGGATGCACACAGCATGGGCATTTTGGGAAAGAAATTTTTTTTTGGGGTGCTCAAATCTAAACGTGATTTGCACGAAGTAAAATGTAGGGTGCACATAGCCGGGCCGAATGTGAATTTGTACTCGATCTATATATATACGAATTTAAGGTTAATATATATATATATTTGTGTATATCAGTATATGGATAAAATTAGAGCACCGCTATGTGCACCTCACTTGTTTATGAGGGCACCCCAAAGTGCATGTAAATTGGTACACTTTTGGAGTGCCCTCATAAACAATTGGGGTGCACATAGCGCCCCTCTATAATTATGCTATGCAATATTTGAAGAAGATCGTGATCCTATCTTTTTTCTTTTTCACTATATTTGGTTTTTAAGGAAAAAAATTGATAATTGTTTTTCTCTATATTGTTGCTAATTAATTTTTTTCAAGATCACCATCAATTCAATTTTTTTTTTTTTTTTGAAAAACCAATTCAAGAAATTTTGATATATAATATACATACATAATAGTTTTTGGAAAGAAAGCAAACTAGATTTCTACGATAAACGTGACATTTTCTACAAGAACATGGCTTATATTTTGTTGCGAAGCTGTTTGTATAGATAGATTAATTTTAAAACAAGTCAAAAATAAAACTTTTCGTGATTTTTTACTTATGCTTTTTATTTTGTTAGTAAAATTAATATACATTTTCGCTATAACGTGCGTTAATTATTTTTAATCAACTTTTTTTGCCATGCATATATATATATATATATATATATATACTAATTTTCATAATGTGCTTCGCACGTGCGTGCATGCACGTGCTACG
This sequence comes from Stephania cephalantha, assembly GCA_039657325.1. NCBI lineage: Eukaryota > Viridiplantae > Streptophyta > Magnoliopsida > Ranunculales > Menispermaceae > Stephania > Stephania cephalantha. The sequence continues at coordinate 4,543,481 of CM077573.1, read as the reverse complement.
CACCCTAAGTACATAAATTAAATTAAAATAATAATATATATTTATTAAATCGAACAATTTTATAAATATAAGATATAATATAAGTACATTATAAATGAAAAATATAATGATAAACAAATTAGAAGTGACGATGAACATATTAAATATAAATATAAAGGTGTCACACTCATGTAATGAGGTACATCATGTTGGAATGAAAGTTGTCATATTTCTCTCATCTATTCTCTTATTCTCCTATTTATTTATTTGTTTACTTTACCTAGTTTAGTCCTACTTATTTTACAACATTAGGAAATTACTTGTGTTTTAGATTTCGGCTATACGCACCACTCCTTTTACTTAGGGCTCCCTAGCGAAAAAGTCAAACTAAAAAAAAGTCATTTCTGCTGCAAAATGACACTTATGTCCTTCAATATGAAAACTATAATATAAGTCTTAGCCACATGTCGCTTAACCTAAAATAGATATCTCGATCGATGTTTTGGAGTTGGGTGCTTCAATTAGGATGAATGGGTATATATAGCGGAGCTCTTTTTTTTTAATTAAAGACATTTAATTAACACAGTACAAAAAATAATGTTTAGTTTTATAGTTTTTTTTTCAGCATATAATTACTATATTAAACGCACCAATGTGGACCGTGTGGAAAGTACGATTTTAACCTTTGTTTTCTATTTTTGGCTTGAATTTTTCGATATGTTTCTTTTGTTGCAGTTTAAGTTTTATTTTTATCTTTTTATCAATTTTTTTTTTGTTAGCCCAATTATTTAATTGTGGACATTGTAATTGGATAGGGATAATGAGTTGAGCCCGTACATTCCTATCTTAAAAGCGTGATAAATTTATAAGTATACAAGATTTAAGTGTTCCACTTAAACTTAAACACAACAATTAATAACTATATATAACCTAACAAAAAAAACAACTAATAATATAGTAATAGATATATAATAATCGACAATTATGGTCATAGTACATATATATATAAGTAACCTTAAGTTTAAGTAAAAACAAGGCAATTGCTGCAATATATATCGCTACCAGAAGGAGCAGAAAAATAAGAAAGAAAAGGCAGTATCACTTTAGAAAAAAGTTTCATTGACTTTTTTTCCGGTCAAAATTATCGAAATGTGAATTGTAGCCTTTGTATAAGCTTTTTGTTGATGACTAAGATATCTTATATCACAACTATAATGATCTATCGGGAAGTCCCAAAAATGATGGGATAAAAATATCACCCAATATGCGATTTGAGAACAAGAATTTTTGGTAAGTGTGTGATACAAAGAGTTCCCTTGAAGTACTTTCAAATACTCTTGGGTTGTGGAAAATACCGTGAGTTCCACATAACCACAACAGGAGAAAAGTACGTTTTCGCCATTAATTTCAATTCTTATTTGCTTAAAACCTTTATTTGTATCAAAGCTCCTATATGATTAATATCATGCACACCTAGATGATTTTAAGGTTTTTCGTCGAGTTGGGTTCGAATACTACCTAAATTTTTTGAGTTATTTATTTAATTATGTTTTTTTAAAGAAAAATTGGGGGTTTTACGGATTTCTGGCAATGTCACCGGAATCTGGTCGCGGTCAGAGCCGGCTTACCTATCGAGGTGTTCGCCAAATTAATTTGATATGAAAAAATCCAAAAGTTGGCAGCCGTGGTCGCCGGTACACCAAGAAAGATCAAGAAATCTGACCAAGAAGATGATGTTTTTTTCGTCGGAATCCAGCGACGACCGGAGTCGGCGCACTCATCAGGGGTGCCCGCCAGAGGATTACAGTTGCGTGGATGCTTTTGACCGGCAGATTGAGTTGCTAGTGGATGGAGAGAGAAAGCAAGGAAGGCTTCTATCCATTCTAGATTTGGTCAATTTAATTTTGACCATCGGTCAAATTTAGTCAAGGAATAAGGTGGCTTGACAAGACTTATTATTTGTTGACGTAACTCATTATTTCGTCAAACTGATTTTGACAAAGTCAAGTATACCTTCATTCTCAAATCATGTGACCATTGACCGTTCAGTCTCTGAATGTGATCAGTGAACAAATTTTTATTAAATGGCTTAGCAGACCCATGCACATACATGCATAATTTATCAGTGTCATACTAAAGCTAATGTCACCAATTAAAGATCACCACAGGTTGATATTTATATGTGTGCAAAAATAGTTAATATTTTTTTTCAAAGCTCTTGCTTATGATTTTCTTTTTTATTTTTTTTTTATTTTTTGTAAACTCAGACACATGCATATATTTTTTGTGATGCTTTAAGTCATAAACCGGACTTTTTCTTAATTTTTGTACACATCACATTTTTTAAATTAAAAAAAACTTAAGTAGTACATAATTTAACCAAAACATTTTCTATCAGATATGGCGCGTGAATGTGAGTGGCTAGATTCTGGAAGCGACAATCCATACGAGGCGCTTCAACATTTCAAAAAGGATCATGCACACTCATTCATTCAACATATATGTACATTTAATAAAATGTACAACCTTCTAGTCAAGGACAATGAGTTTTATGTGAGTCACAAGAATCGAGGTTTGATGCTTCTTGTCTCCCTCAATATTTTCTTAAAAACCCATGTTGGAGTTCATAGAAAAAGGAAATTTCTCTCAATAACTTTTGGGAAATTTCTTATGAACTGATAAAGGTAGAGCAACGCCAAATTTGCAAAAGAATTCGGTGGAGCGTTGTCTTATCTTTTTTCCCACCAAAAAAAAGTGCACAAGATATGCATTTCTTATTTTTGTTGTGGTTATATCATGCAACTCTGTGATTAATTATTGTTTAATGAATTTTAGTGGAAAATTAATTTGTGCGAGTTATTTTAAATATTAATAATATGTTTTTGGGCTTATAAGTGATGATTGTAAGCATAGCGAACTCTCGATCTTATACCCATTAACAATAATTAATTATTTAGAATGAATTCAACGAAAAATTAATGGAAGATTATTTTTTGAATAATCAAACTAATGAATTGTCTTTGTCATTAGAATCTATTGATATTCAGCAATAAAAAGTATCATTGCTGAGCTGAACAAGGGGGAAAAGCTCCATGGGGACAATTTTAATATACGACTTTGAAAGGTGTAATATATCCTAGAAGAGCAAGAAGTCTTAGAGACTCTTGAGAATGTGATCCTGGAGCTTGAAGAGGGTACGATTACTCAACATTGAAGGGATAGTGATGTGTTTCAAATCTGAAAACTTAAAAACATCATTGCTCGTATTACATTATTGAGCTATATGCAAGACGATCTGATGTGTGAGTTTGAGCAGTATGATACTGCTCAGGAAATATGGAATGGACTGAAGCAGAGGTTTGGGATGACTTCCCTAATAAGGTTGTGTCAGCTCACTATCAAATTTGACCAATATGTGAAATGTCAGTATCACTCGATGAAACAACATCTGAGAGAGATGTCGAATACGATATGTGAACAGAATATTGATGGTTATGTTTTGTCAGATGAACAACAAATCCAAGCAGTTATCCGATCGTTTCCTCAAAATTGGGAGCACATGAAAGTTGCGATGACCCACAACAAGAATATCAAGACTTTTAATGATATTGCTCGCCAAGTGGAGCTGGAAGCAGAGCGCTTGGAAGTTGTTAAGACTTTTACTCAGGCAATGATTATGCACAGAGGTTCCCAAAGTACTTTCTTTCAACCAAAGGAAAGCCAACATCTAAGAAAGGCAAACACATTATGGATCACCCTCTGAAATCAAAAAATGTCAATCGCAAACGAGGCAAGTGAGGTGGCGAAAAGAAGGACAAGAAAGATATGACATTTCACAACTGTGGGAAAAAAGGACATTTTGCAAGGGAATGTCCTAAAAAATTAGGTATTTTCTTTTAATGCATCTCATAATTGCTTTTTGTTTAGCAATGCGTTATTTGTTGACTCTAATCCTTTGTGGATTATTGATTCAAGAGCAACATGCCATGTAGCGAAAAATGATGGATCTTTCGTTGAGTATTGTCGTATCCCAGTGGGAGCACAATGGATATATGATGTCCACTACTACTGCATGATGTCCTATATGCCCCAGAAATAAGGCGAAACTTAATTTCAATGGTAGTCCTTCTTAGTCTAGATTTCAGTCTGAACTTCAATAACTATGGTGTCACTATGTTTTTGGACACCAATTTTATGGTTTTGGATATTATCTAATGGTTTTATTATTTTGGACATCAAAGACGATGTTAAAATTGATGATAATAATGGTTGTTTTCCTATTACTGCATCTTCAATTTTTTTAAATTCAGATGCAAATATATGGCATGTTAGATTAGGTCATATATGGCAAGATCGAATGAATAGACTTGCTAGAGAAATCCTTTTACGCTCACTCGCAAAGGTTGACTCTTGTCTATTTGTACACATTGTCTAACTGAAAAAACAACTAAAAAAACATTCGTAACAACTGTAAGAGCTGACAATCCATTACAATTAATACATTCAGACTTATGTGGTCCAATGAATGTTATAACGCAACATGATGTGACGCATGTCGAATACGTCAATATATATAATCCCATTGAGATTACCAATTACCACAAGAACTGGAGTAGTGGCAAGCACGGGGTCGATCCGTGAAGACCAAGTTTTTAACCTAGGCTAATGAGCATGAAAGTAAATCGGGGGATTTGAAGTGTTATAAAAAATTCACCGAAAACAAGGAATAAAAATACTATATGCAGAAATCAATCAAGAAAAGTAACATAAACCCTCGGTATCACAAACTTCCTCATTTGGCATCATTAAACCTATGGTCATCAATACATATAAAACATACAATTCAAAGGTAATTTAGAGTAGCTATAGACCCGGTAACGTATATGGGTCATCGCACTTCCCAATCTCGATAGTCAAGATACGACAATGACCACTTCTCTAGCCAAACATACAACCCTGGACTCAAGCGAATTGGGTTTAATGCGTTGACCGCAATGAGTTTTGTGAAGGCACTACACCTAGACAACTTGAGCACTAGTGTGTCCGATTTAGTCTATATCCCTAAGGTATTTAACCGGTCCCAAAATGGGCGAACCAATTGGTATAGTCAATTGTCACTTGTGTGGTCTTATTACATAAAGACGAATGCTTACGACTCACTAGTAAAAGAATCAGGGTTTAAAAATAAATTTAACCATAATTATTCAATCAATAACAAAGGGAATAAAATACCTATGAAAAGCAATTAAATTGAATTAAAGTAGATCTCACATATGCTTATGTTAAAAGAGTAGTTAGCTCCACATCCGATCTAGATTGTTGAAGTTAGCCGGACATGTTTATGGAAGACTTTATTAAAATCTTTAAGAAAAGAGCAAAAATAATTGTCTGTGAAAGGTAGAGATTAGAAGAATACGTGGACGTCAAGAGTTCTCCAAAAATAATGCCCCCTATTATTAAAAACCATTATAATTTGCTGTATGGAAGATAGAGAATTCGATCTTGGGGTTAAGTTAATGACACATGCACCGAGGCATTTCTGGTGGCTACTGTGAGTTTGCTGCTGGGTCATGACACGTATCGTGTGGTGATTAGCTGAGCTGCTGCCGTTATGACACGTGGCGTGCAGGGATTAGACGAGAAAGAAGCTGTGAACATGTTGGTCGAATGAGATGAAGACACGTGGCAGGCAGCTGGGCTTGAGAGGCGACTAAAGGCTCGAGCGTCAATCTAGAAGACAGCCAAGTACATAACTCGAGGAAAATCAAGGGCTCCTATAGCTGGAGAGAACACTCAAAGAGAATTGGCGAACTTATGGGAGACATAAACCGCATAGATCTTGAGGACCAACGAGGGTCCTAGTTGCACAGTGTCACTGGCGTGTGTCATTGATGCTTCACTCTGTTCCTCCTAATCTCTTCATTAACTTTACAGCATGTGTCTTGAGGCCGAGCGAACGACTCTGGTTTCTCAGTGACTCATGTATGTACGTTTCTGCGTCACTTGGCTGTTGGTCACTACTTCATCCACTGTGCTGTACGTATTTCAAGACTGATAGTGGAAGCTGATCCATTGCATGTAAATACACTATTTCGCATAATTTTTCGCTCCAAATTCAACTACGCGCTTCAATAAGCCTGAAAATGATAAATAAGGACAATTAAGCTTATATTTTGAAAACTCAATCATAAAAGATATATAAATAACCTAAATAATATTACATAATTAACGACTTATCATGATGCATCATATTTCATCACATTCGTTGATGATTTTACTTGTTTTGGTCATGTTTTTCTGATCTCACATTAAAATGAAACGCATCAAAATGTTGAGAACTGACCGAGGACGTGAGCATGTGTCTGATCAATTTAAAGAATATTGTGATGGAAAAGGGATTGCTAGATAGCTTACCATTATTGACATTCCGCTACAAAATGGTGCTGCAAAAAGGCGCAATCGAACTTTATTAGGTATGGTTCGATTGATGATGGCACAAACAAGTCTTCCAATTTCATGTTTGGGAGATGCATTACTAATCACAGCTCATGAACTAAATCTAGTACCTTCAAATCTGTAGCTTCCACACCATATATCCTCTGGACTGGGAGAAATCTCAATCTTACAAATTTGAGCCCTAAGGGATGCGCAACATATGTTCACTCTCCATCAAATAAATATGAAAAATTGGGACTAAGGGGAAAGAAATCTATTTTTGTTAGATATTCTGAACATTTCAAAGGGTTTATGTTCATTGGTAAACAACCACATGGAAGTTTTATTGAATTTGAATAAAGAGATGTCACATTTCTAGAAAATGAGTTTTATAGCAAAAATGAAACAATAAGGGATCTCACTTTTTATGAAGTTTATGATTTTTTAGATAATGTAGTTCGAGAACTAGATTCAAATGTAGTTGAGACTAATCCACATTTGCTTCCTATTCTTGATTCTAGTAGGAGTGACATTCCAACAGATGCTTCAAATACATAAGAATTTCGTAGAATGAGCCAAAAAGTGTACCTCGAAGACGTTTTGAAATTGAGGGTCAGACTTTTATGATTGCTCCGCATGATGAAAATGAGCCTCGTAATGTTAATGAAGCTTTATCATCATCAGCTAAGGAACAATGGCTAAAAGCAATGGATGAAGAAATGGAGTCTATGAAATCTAACCATGTTTGAGACTTGGTTGATCTACCTCCAGGATGTAGATCAATTGGGAACCAATGAGTTATTAAGATCAAACGTTAGGTAAATGAATCAATTGAAAGATTTAAAGCACGTTTAGTGGCTAAGTGATTTACATAACAAGAAGGAGTAAATTATGAGGAAACATTTTCACCAGTTGTAAGGTTTGCCTATATTCGTCTATTGCTTGTTATTGTTGCACATATGGATTTATAATTACATCAAATAGATATAAAAACTGCTTTTCGAATGGAGAATTGAATGAAGACATATATATACACAACAACCAATATGTTTTGTTGTAAAAGGACAAGAGCGCAAAGTGTGCAAGCTCCAAAGTCAATATATCGTTTTAAATAATCTTCAAGATAATGGTATTTAAGACACTACAAGAAAACATGGTTTTTGGGGCGACTAAAAAACCGCCCCAAAAATCCACAATCCTGGCCAAAATGTCTTTAGGGCGGACATGGGACGGTTCTGTGCTCGTTGCAATAACAAGGGTCGCAAAAGTTATTTGGGAAACGCGCGAGCGTCCCAAATGCCTTTTGTGACACCTTATTGAGACGTATTGTCATGTCTTCCTAATTATTATTTTTTAAAAAAATGATTTACTTTTAAGACGACACTTTCGCCATCGCAAATAAGCCTTTTGGGACTCTTGTGAAGCGACAAAAAAAAACTATTTGAACAACCACATTATTTTTTAAGGTGCACATAACCACCCCAAAAACCTTGATTTAAAAGCACTAGAGCAATTAGGGCACCATTTTCTTAGTCCCAAATAGTTTAACATGTTCCTACTTTTTTTTTTCAAATTAGATTTTACACTAAAAAATACAAATGCCTAATAATTCATAAAAGCCATTTAGAATATACAAAACATAAACACAAATAAAAGTTCTCAATCAAAACATACGAAGCTACCTATAAATACATATTTGTCACTTAATTTGTCTAAAAATAGTTAATACAATCCTTACAATATTCCTAAAATATTAATCTTTAAAGTTTATGATTCCAAAATATGAAGCAAAAGTTCACAAAATCCTCCCTTAAGAACTGAATTCATCATTTTCTTTTGTTGGTGAAGGTCCTCTTTGCTTTGCCTGAAAAAAACAAAAAACAAAAATAAAAAAGCAAAAAAAAATCAAAAACAACATTAAAGACTCTTGAACACAGAAACAAAAAATCATGAAAGAAAAAAATGCTCAAAAACATGAAAGAAAGAAATACTCGATCTATATGTTTAATATTTAAAGCCTTTGACCTATAAAGTCTTTTAATATTTTAAGAATGTCCAACTCAACTCGGGGTGGATATTAAGACATTTCTAGCCATGTAAAGCCCTATTAAACTCTTATACTAACCTAAATCTTATGGGTACATTTCTAGCGAAATCTCGATAGAGTTTCCCTTCAAATATTGAAGTCTCAAAAATCACAAAACATATAATAACATGCTCAAGGTTCAAATAGGAATTTATAAAGTAGTCATAGCACAAATGTGATCATTTAAGTAGTGCATACATTAAATACATAAGCATGGCACTTCAATATATGAATCATAAAGTTTAAACATTCTCCAAAACAACAACTACCTAGACTTAAGTAGCAAGTTAACCTTTAATAAGCTCAAAGGTTAAAATAGTTTAAGCTTCAAATTGAAACCGATTTAATTTAATTGGAATGTCAAAAATTGAAATAGTTACAAGAATCTTTATTATCAAAAGAGAGTTCCTAATAAATTCAACTATATTTCATTGATTCATTAAATCAAATGCTTGGAATGTTACAAACTGAAACCAATTTAATTTCACCACTCTTAAAGGTCTAACAACTTCTTAACCTAACAAATTATTAGTTTCATAGTATTATGATGACAAGTACAAGAATAGTTTTCTAAAGTTATGTTAGAGGGCTTTCACCCATTTAAAGTAGTACATAAAAACACATTCAAAGTATAAACGACATGCATTTCTCATATAATATTTACACATAAAAAAGATCAAGAACATATATCTAGCTTTCCATTTGGCAATATGTCTCTAGTTACAAACATGAACTTGAAACTCAACCGACAAAACCAAAATACAACTATAAGGAAGTAGTACATACGATCATCAACACAGTAAGTTCACTAATAAAGTATATTGTGCTCTTAGCTACTAAGGATTGTTATTATGTGAGCAATATAATTTGACATATTGGTGCTTAACAATCCCATGAATAGTCCCACAAACCATTCCAAGTCAATTTAGTGTCTAATGGTTCCTTTTTATTATTTCAACTCTTCATTAGATATTTAGCTCAGCTAAAAGTACTTAGGCTTCCTTTACATTATTCAACGCACTTTATCAATTGTTTTTAGATGTTATTGAACTACTCAAGATCATTAGAACTCATTTCAAGTTGGTGTACAACACTAGTTTGCAAAACAACCCCTTAGGGACCTTTAAATAAATATTCAAAAATTAATTTTTCTTCAACTTGAAAAATAATTTAAAACACTATAGAAATTTCTAAAATTCTCGGGGTTGGTTCCATGAAGTCTATTAACTTAAAAACAAAGTTTTCGAGTGATAAAATCTCATTAATATGATCAAAAACCAAATTTGAGACTCTAATTAAACCTTTAAGTTCTTATTTGTAAATGTTGATCTCTTATTTAAAGCATGACTTGAAAACTGAGTTAGACACGCCGAAAATCACGAAACTCAATGGAAACCATTATCATTATCCAATAACACATTTTTAAAATTTTGGTTTAATTCCGACATCATTTGATGCCCGTAACACCTTAAGTAAAAATCAGCTCATTAAGCAAATAAATTTTGCCTATTTCAAAATCCATTTGAAAAACTACTCAAAACACCTCGGGATAACTTGAGACTCTTGGAGAACCTTATTTAAAGTATTTAAAGTTATTCTCGAGGTTTTGGTCATTTTTGGGCTAGTGGAGACCCTCGAAAGAGGTATCGACACCCAAACACTTCAAAAATATTCTTACAGATAAACCTTGTCTTTCAGTCTATTTTTGACAAATAAAATGATTTAATTTTTGTAAATTAATGATTTTAGGTGTTAGGTCTCTATCTTAGCTTTCCAAAGATATAAAAAACGTCAAAAATGACTTAAAAAGATAAAGTTACGCTTATTTTACCGAGACTACGCGCAATCTTAATACATATATAAAACTTGTAAACAACCTAAACTCATAAAAATGGACTTCGGTGACTTAATGGACCGTAGCTCGGTGTTGGGGAGCTTGTCAGGTCAGATATGGGAGTCCGAAGATGTCAGAGAGCGGTTTGAGGTTTGTAAAACCCAATTTAACAACAATGAATATTTGATTTTATTTTTATTCCATTTTTTATCGATTCCGACTGTTTCTACTATTCCATTTTGTTACACATGGGTTGGGTTTACTTCCCCGGATTTCCTCCTTGTGTGTTAATGCGTTAGATTGTAGCACGTATGACTCGGCCCTAGGTGAATGGCAACCTGAGCTTACCTATGGTGCATGTGTCGTTGACTCAGCGGATTTGGCCAGCACCGTGAGGGACCAGGTGTTGGGCCAGTTGGACTCGTCCACTGGTGGGAACCTAGCGACTCAAAGTATAGTTTAGTCCATCTGGAGCGAACACACACATTTGTTTAGCTTATATGTTAATTATTCATGCGATGAGCCAATTACAGTTGCATGTCTTTACATTCTACATGTTTATTTGACAGTATTTCTTTCATTTCCTTACTTTATTATGCGAATGCTTAAAGGGGTTCCTTGGGATTTTACTTACTGGACTCGTCATCTGTCTTTTTGTGATGATTGAGTTCAAATCCTAGTACCGATAAGGGCAAGGGGATCCTAGGCGACTACATCTGATTGCCCGCCGTTGAGGACCGACTAGTACGCCTTTATTTTGATATTTTGTATTATTTTAAGTATTGGGAGACTGGAGTGACACTGTACTTGTATATATACATTATGTTATGGTATTGTCGCCTATATACAAAGTACTTTTTCGGGTTTTCCACAATGGGGCATGCTTTTATGAATAATGTTTATCATGTTAATTTAATACTTTATTTGCATCTATTAAGACCTCCACTAACTTAATGTTAACTTGTAAAATACAAACTATTAGCATGGCTAGGACTCGAATAAACTACAAATAGTTGAACTTAGGGAACTTTAAATACTTAAGGAAATAACTCAAAAAATATGAAACTATTAACTAACTACATGGATAACACATGCATAGACATGATAATCGAGACATGAAGTGGAAGGACAGGTGTCTGACACATGTAGCTGGGCCCACTGAGCGAGGAGCGCATGACACGACGACACCGCGGGGCGGCCTCGGGGCCTGGGGCCACCATAGTTGGTATCAGAGCGAAAGTTCTAGGAACTTTGGAAATTTAAATGAATGAGCATAAGATTTAAATAAAAGAACTTTAGTTAGGAAGTGATGTGAGGCGAGTAGAGTTAGAGGTTATATACGTGTTATATTTTGTTATATATATGATATACATATATGTCAAGGCTGATCCGGAGCATGCTTCTCGAATCAGATCATGGACGGAGCAGTTGACCAATACCACTGCTCCTGCTACTACATCCGGATTCGTCTTGGCCCCAGAGGTGAAGCTTTTGAGAGATTTTATGAAGTTTCAGCTAAGCTTCTTTTATGGAGGCAGTGACCCTTAGGTGGAAAGGAAGTGGATAATGTCCCATCAGCAGCTCCAAAAGTAGATGAGGAATGAGGAGAACGTTCAGACACGTCTTTTTAGAGCATGTTTGAGAAGCCACGCAACAGTTTGGTGGACTACTTATAAGGATACCCACCCCGAGCCGATGATATGGGCTGAGTTTAGAGAGTTGTTCTATGATCAGAACATACCTATGGAAGTTATATTATGATTGAGAGAGCAGTTTCTGACCTTGTGACTGGGTAACCGGATGCTAATGCAGTACATGGAGCATTTTTGGTACATACTTCAGTTCTTTATGGATGTAGCGGGGATAAATCAACTACATATATACTACTTCACTCAAGGGTTTGATGATAGGATTGTTGCGGCAGTGGTATCGTCTAGGGCTGCCACTTTACAAGACATATTTATCGGGCTTTAGCACACGAGCCTTATTTGATGCAAAGGGATAACAGACGTATTACTAGGACTGGGAAACAGACTGGGCAGAGTTTTCGGTCAGATCGGAGACCGAAGAGACAAAGGCATCATTCAGATAGAGGTCGGAGGGATGAAAGACAGGACAAGGACAGTAGGGATGATCACAGGGATAATCGTTTTAGTATGAGGACAGGCAACTCGTTCACTTAATAGCACCAACACCGATTGATCAACGTAGGCCGCAACCATAGGTGTACCGTCAGGGTAGGGATTAGGGAGGACATGACGGAGGTTAGAGAGATCGATGACAGGGTCAGAGATCTGGTGACGGACAGTCATACAGGCATGACCGACACAGATGTCATAGGTCTGGTCAGCGGGGACACTTCTTGATATACTGTAGAGCACCACCTTAGCCGCGACGAGAGCAAGATCAAGCCAGATAAAGGGCCCGTGCGGTGGCGCAACCGGATAGCGAAACGACTAGACAGCTTGTCGATGGTGCGTTACATATTTTTGGTAGACTTATGCATGCTATATTTGATTCTAGTAGTACTTTATCATTTATTGCTAGGCGAATTGTTGGATAGTTAGGGTTAGTTGCACAGACACTAGACACACACCTTGTTCTTAGTACGGCTGCTAGGGGACAAGATATACCCTAACCGGATATGTAGAGACGTGATGATAGAGGTTGGAACATCAATTACTAGTAGATCTCCGAATGCTAGAGTACCTAGAGTTTGACGCACTTCTCGGGATGGATTGGTTGTCACCCTATCTTACATGGATAAGTTATTTTGGTAAGAGAGTTGAGTTTAGCATTTTGGGATACCAAGGTTCTAACTAGTTGGATTTACCTGTCACTGGGGGCTGACTAGCTACAACACAAGAGATGAAGACTTTCTAGCCATAGTGGAGCCAGAGCTTAGGAATGATGTCAAGATTGAGGATGTTCCGGTGATTAGAGATTTTATCGACGTATTTCCTGATGATCTACTAGGATTGCCATCGCCACGAGCGATTAAGTTTATCATCGAGCTGATACCAGGGACTCAGCCAATTGCCAGTAGACCTTACAAGATGTCACAATCGGAGTAGGAGGAGGTTAGGCGACAGCTGGATGCACTACAAAAAAACAGCAGATCAGAAACCGAAATTTTCGTATCTGATTAGCATAAATTCCGTCTCTAATTCAATTCTGCAACGGAACAGAGACGAAATCTATTCCGTCTCTAAAATCTTCGTCGCTGATTCAATCAGCAACGAAAATGTGTTTCCGTTTCTGATTAGAGACGGATTAGAGACGAAATTCAGAAACGGAACATAGACGGAACATAAATGCAAATTATTCAAAAGGGTACAATTGTAATTGTATTCCCTCTCTAATCCGTTGCTAATCAGAGACGGATCAGAGACGGAATGCAAAATTCCATCTCTGATCCGTCTCTGATTAGCAACGGATCAGAGACGGAATTATTGTATTCCGTCTCTAATCCGTCTCTGATTAGCAACGGATCAGAGACAAAATTATTGGATTCCGTCTCTGATCCGTCTCTGATTAGCAACGGATCAGAGACGGAATACAATAATTCTGTCTCTGATCCGTAGCTGATTCATGCATCTATTCCTCGAAAATTAGAGACGGAATAGCAACGGAATCTCTGAATTCCGTTGCTAATCCGTCTCAATTTCTCTTTGTTTAGTTCTCAAACCTAAGCTTAATCCAATTGGTTCTCCATAACCTCTAAACCTGAAAATACAACCATATGACCTACTCCATCGCCTGCACCCCCTCCAACAACTCCTTGGGGGTGCTAACATCCCCCAAAAAAGCAGAATTTGACATATATACATTGACAATATATATCAACAACAAATATTCAAATGAGAGAAAAAATGTACAATTCGACATTGAAAAAGATTTATATATCCACGAAAGCTTGTCAAGTTTAATAAATGTTCCAAATTTCTAAGTATGCACAAAAACCACCAATCCTATTGTTCAACAACCATCAAAAAAAACTTCCAATCCTCTAAATATGCACAAAAAGGCCTTATACAATCTATAGCAACAAGGTGCAGGACAAAGACATTTTACATGAAATTCAACATCATAGATAAGTAAATAGATCATGTACATAGCTACTCGCTTAACTTAAAAGGGATAGCAAAAGAGGGGAACACAACCATATATCAAGTCGGGTGCAGCTTTACAATGAGGTAATGTGCGCCCTCGAAGTGGGGTGATCACTGCCCGCCATGAAACCTAACAAAATACTAATAAAAGTTTAGAGACCAAATGCATACCAATAAAAGTAATGAACTGTTTATTCAATGTCCAATAGCCCGAAATTAAGAAAAAAACCATCAAACATAACAAAAGTTTCCAACCATCTTAAACCAACAATGGCGTCCTGACTAAGAGCAATATTAATAATCAATAAACATGTAAGACTAACACATCAGTTCACTATGGAGAATTAGTACTTATTCTTGCTTTGCAATAATTATATATGTATCAGCAAACATACAAGAATCATGTACATCAGCTCATATTTAGAGAACCAACTCAAGAATCATATGGTTGTTTGAAAATGCATGAACAATAAACTAGTATAAAAAATTAAATGCATGAACAAGAGCATAAAATCAAGATTCAAAAGGGCGCTTGTAAAATGATCAACAATCGTGATCATACAATGATATAAACAAAATGCTTATGAAGAAAAAATGGCGACAAAAATTAAATGACATAAGATTCAAAATGATATAAACAACTTATGAAGAACTCGACAAAGACATAAGATTCAAAAGTAAGCCTATAAACCAAAACCAAAACCAAATTGAGTATGTTGGTTTTGGTTTCTTCACTCTACCAAATTGGGACTAAAGAGCCTCATCTAATGGAACTGATCCATGGCTTCTATCCTCAACCGTAGTATCTCCATATGTTAGTGGTCATGTTCTTCTTGTTTTTCTAGAATAACAATATCTTCAATAATATGTTCCAAAAGTTTCTCTATTCCATCACTTCAATTCTTATTCAATGAGTTCCAATTTTGTCTTAAACTTGTAAACTACAAATATTCACTCTTGTGATGAATATAAAAAATCTTTCAAAATGAGGCCAAATTGGCTTCAGGAGTTCGAGATGAAAAATCAGGACAAGGGATACATTCATCAAACACAATTATGAAGTGGTTCATTACATTGAGAATTTCACTGAGGATATATTATACAGTTTATACGTTGGATATGTTTTAATATTATCCTTGTTCTCAATTCTTATATGTAAAAAGGAAAAATCGTCCAACATAGTATTGTAGTGTGAACCACGTCAAATAATCTTGCATTATCAAGTATTAGTTTGAAAAGTTCACATTACTGACATATAATGTTCAGCTGTCAATTTGTTAAAGGAATCTTCTATTGCTTTCTTGCTACCCTTTTTGAGAGTCTTTTTGATTTTCTGTTGTGTTTGCAAGGGGTACGTGAGAGACGAATCCAAATAAAAAAATATGTTCCTATGTTTGTCCTCTAAAAGGAAACATGAAAAAAAAAGTTTGAAAAAACACACACATTAAACAAAGTACAAAGTCAAAACTCACCACTAATTTCTCGTTGTTTATCCAATCAATCACTTTCATCTTGTTCAAAGTCTGCTACATGGTTTGTTGGAGCACCTGAATTCGAACATTACACGTAAAAATTAAATTAACAACCAGATTTAATAAGCTAACTTCCATTGCAATAGAAAAATAATGATCACTAATCCGAACGTATTGACTCAAAATAAGGAATCACTTAGAGGTTAAAAAAGATAATATATAAACAAATGCAACACAAATAACTAATTCCAGTTTGAGTAATTTTCATGAAACTCATTGTTCCTACATGATAGCCTACTTGTATATGCACTAGCCATAACAACAACATGCAGAAAATCTTAATCACTTGGTGAGCAATTGGAGAAAATTCCCAATGCAAATAATCTCTCACCAAACAATGACTTTTATGGTTAACTTGACCATGTGATTAACTAGAAACAATACTGTGACAATTCTCCAACTACTTTCCTAACTTTAACTTAACATAAAAAATTTCATAGTTTCATTGCCTAAGTTGAAGAAATATGACCTCACACCAAAATGGTTGCACATAGAATATATGCCACCATATATTATTCATTTCCGTTGCTGATTAACATAAATTTACTTACGAATTTTTTTTCCTTTTCATCAATGTGCAGTAGATTAAGGTTAGAAAGTTGATTAAGCTATTTTAATCATTGTCTGGAATGGCTATCGAAGATGTCGATGCAAGGTTACACAAGCTCTTAACACTACTCTCTTGTTATTCATGAATTCATTATATATTTTTTATGTGTGTTGTAAATATTCAAATCTAACGAAGTTTAGTATATTATATTAATCTATTTAGCATAATGGAGTTATGAGAAAGGCTAGAAATAGTTTGTGTAGAGAGATGGATAGGTCAAAGATAACAAATATTATTTATACCTCATAACTTATATTAGTGTGGTAATAACTTAGATAGGTCAATGTTGAGGTACAAGTTTGTATTGATGGTTTAATAGGGTGCTCTAATATGCAATCAAGTCAAATTAATCATAAAACAATAAAAAAGACTTTATGCGCAATCATTTCGAATTAAAAGTCACAATGAGTATTACATGTTTCTAATTAGCAACAAATCTAGCCATGTAAACTCACAAGGAAACCCCATAAACAAGTTTGGGCAAGATGCATGTACTCTGTTCTATTGCCAACAAATTGAACCTCGATTATATATATGCAATTGATGAGTAGTTAATTAGCACTATTTTCACCAAAATAAGGATGGAAATATGATGTTCTATAGCTTTGTCAATAAGTGTTACATTTACATATATAATGCCAAATGAGAAGTAAATGTACATATATAAATGGGAAGCTTAAAGGCTTTCTTTCAAATCCAAAAGAAATCTTTAGAGACAAATCAAGCCATTTGCTAATTCTATGCAAGATGAGTAGTTAGTTCCATTCTCACATCTCGTACCCGCATTTCAAGAGTTCAATCGAAGTCCTCAATCGAAACTAAAAGAATGCAGACATTGCAAACCGCCCTGTTTAGGGAGCTCAATACATTTCAGCCTATAAAAGAATGCAGTACGAAACTCTACCTTAGGCATTTTGATAACGAATACCTCAATCGAAGTCCTCAACCAAAACTAGAAAAGAATGAGAAATCGTGCAAAGGATATAAGGGCACAAATGAGAGAGGAGGCGATTCTAACCTTCGCGAATGAGAGAAACGGTGCGAGCAAAATATTAATACTATCAAATACACATTTGATAACAATATACCTTATGAAGGGGAACCTTCTTCACGCTTGCTCTCCTCGCTTTGCAAACCGCAAGAGAAACTAATGCCAAAATAGCATTGGCTCCAAGCATTGGCTCCAAGCAAAAATAACAAATGACGAAGTGGATCAACCACATACATCCATACAAAGTAATAGAAAGTAAATAAAAGCAATCAATTGCAAACCGACTAGCTACCTTTTGTTTACACCAACCCCACTCGTTGACATTTCCATCAAGTCGCCGCACCATGTAGTTGTCAATGGCGCTCTGATCTCGCTGCATCCCGCAAAAGAAAGATGAATTGATGGCAATTCCGAGCTTCGCGAGTTCGGGCGTCAAGAGGTTGAGAGGCTAGAGAGGAAGCAGAGAGACTTCGAGTGAGGTTAGGGCATGTCTTCATCAACAACTAGGGTTCGCAAATGCGAGGGTGTCAACCCGAAACCACACCGGAGCTTCGTGGATTACTTGCCTCAATGTCGAAGACGGGGCTTCGATCCCAAACCCTAAAACAATGGCTGCAATGAAGAGAGAGACGACGACGACGGACGGAGCAAACGACGAAGAGGACGAGAGAGACGAAGACGACGACGGCGACATACGACGACAAAAAAAGCACGACGGCGAGGGCTTATGCGACGGTGACGGCAGAAGGCACGAGCTCCGGCAGAGAGCAACTCAAACTCCGAACACCACCGCCAAAACCCACCAAATCCAAACCCCCATTTCTAAATCTCTTCAAACAACACCAAATCTCCCAAACTAGCTCTCCAATCTCCATCCAACAAAGCCGTAACTGCCCTCGACGATGAAGACATCAGATTTGGAGAGCACCGGTGAACAAAAGCTGTCCGCGGTGATTATTTCGCAAAGATTTAGGGCTTGGGAGAGAGAGAGTTCGAGACGAGACAGAGAGTTGAGGTTTGCGAGCCGTGAAGAGAGGAGTTGATGAGCCACCGGTGAAGAGAGCGATTGTTGAGCTTCCGAGCTCGAGAGAGGTCAAGTTCAGTCGAGGAAAGAGGTCGAGTTCGGTCGAGGAAGAGGGAGAGAGTTCGTTCAAGGAGAGAGAGTTGGGAGAGAGAGTTTGAGGAGAGAGAGAGTTTGAAACAAATAAATATTTCATTTATTGATGCACGAATCTCGAGATGTGATGTGCGGTTATAAACTACTGAATTTTTGGTGGAAAGTTGGCGCCATTTTTTTAGAAATGGATTTTAATTTCGTCTCTAATTCCGTCTGTAATCAGTCTCTATTCCGTCTCTGACTATTTCCGTCTCAATTCTGTTTCTAACCATTTCTGATTAGAAACGAAATTAAATTTCGTTGCTATTTCCGTTTCTAATTTACATTTTTTTTGTCGTGATGATTTATTGGAAAAATGTTTCAACCATCCTAGTATGTCACCCTAGGGAGCTCCAGTGTTGTTTGTGAAGAAGAAGGATGGTTCGATGAGGATGTGCATCGACTACAGAAAGCTGAATTAGGTGATAGTTAGGAACTGTTACCAACTTTCAAGAATAGACGATTTGTTCAATCAGTTGGTAGGTGCCAGATTCTTCTCGAAGACTGACCTACGCTCAGGTTATCATCGGTTGAGGATTCGAGATGAAGATATCCAGAAGACCATTTTCAACACGAGATACGAGTTGTTTGAGTTCACAGTCATGCCATTTGGGCTGACTACAACACGAGATACGTGTTGTTTGAGTTCACAGTCATGCCATTTGGGCTGACTAACGCCCCAACGATCTTTATGGATTTGATGTATAGGGTTTTGAGACCATATTTGGGCATATTTTTTATAGTCTTCATCGAAGTCATCTTGATCTACAACAGGATTTGTGAGGATCACGAGAGACATCTTAAAGTAGTTTTGACGACACTGAGAGAGCACATGTTGTATGCCAAGTTCAGCAAGTGTGACTTCTGGTTGAGTGTTGTGAGATTTTTGGGACACGTCATCACTGATCAGGGTATCTCTGTGGATTCAGAGAATATTAGAGCAATCATTGACTGAGGACGCCGGAGTCTGTCGCCGATATTCAGAGTTTTTTATGACTGGCAGGATACTACTGGCGATTCATACATGACTTTTCCTCAACTGCAGCGCCAATGATGAGACTGACCAAGAAGGATGTTAGATTTGATTGGTCAGAGGAATGTAAGCAGGCTTTTGGTGAGCTGAAGAGGACATTGACTTCCACACTAGTGTTGACATTATAAGAGCTAGGTAAGACTTTTTCGGTTTATACAGATGCGTTAGGCATTGTTCTTGGATGCATGTTGTTGCAGGAGGGTACACCGGTTGCGTATCTTTCCAGTCGGTTGAGACCCCATGGGGGAACAATCCAATGGCATGACTTGGAGCTTGCAGTAGTCATATTTGCAATGAAGACCTAGAGGCATTATCTCTACGGAGAGAGGTTCATGTTATAGACAGATCACCAGAGTCTACACTATATATTCACTCAGAGAGATCTAAATATGCATCAGAGGAGATGGCTTGAGCTATTGAAGGACTACGACTTCGCTATTGAGTATCGTCTGGGAAAACGAATGTCGTAGCTGATGCATTGAGCATGCGCGAGATTGATAGTTAAACTATTTTGCTACGTATGACTCACGAGCATGGCTTATTGCAGGCAACATCGGTTTTATGCATGATAGAGGTATATATTACGGCTGAGCATTACATTTGTTGTCAGATGAGAGTTCCGACCGTATCGATTAAGCGGGTTGCCTAGTGTCAGAGGGCTGATAGGCTTTATGAGCGGTTCAGTGGTCTGGCTCGAGATCCGGAGTGCACTGATTGGGCATAAATGATGGATCGGTGCTTGAGACATCGAGGGATGTTATGGATACCTGCAGATCAAGAGATACGGGACATGATTCTGGAGGACGCACACCGGTTTCACTACACAGTTCATCCTTATCGGACCAAAATGTATCATGACTTGAGGTGATTGTTTTGGTGGTCAGGGATGAAGGCTGACATGGGAGCATATGTCAGGAGTTATCATATATGCCAACAGGTGAAGGCTGATCATAGGAGACCTGACTGGTTATTACAACCATTACCTATTCCATAGTGGAAATGAGAGCACATCACTATGGATTTCGTTAGTGGACTATCGTAGACATCAAGGCATCATGATGCAGTTTGGGTTGTGATTGATAGGCTGACGAAATCGGCTCACTTCATTCTGGTGTCTTTGAGATATACGTTCCCACAGCTGAGCATATTGTTTAAACATGAGATTATTAGATTGCATGGGGTGCCAGTCTCTATTGTGTCAGACAGAGATCACAAGTTGACTTCGAAACTCTGGGAGGCTATGCAGGACCAGTTTGACACTAAGTTGCAGTTTAGTACGACTTACCATCCTCAGACAGACGGACAATAAGAGTGGCTGATACAGATTCTGGAGGATATGCTCAGGGCTTGTATATTGCAGTTTAGGGGTTCGTGGGAGGATTATCTACCTTTTATGTAAGTTTGCATACAACAATAACTATCAAGCGAGTATCGGGATGCCACCGTTTGAGGCACTTTATGGGAGGCCCTGTAGATCATATGCTTGTTGGGCAGAGCCAGAATATACAGTGACTGTTGGGCTAAAATAGTTATTGATCACATATAAAAGATCAGGCAGATTCATCAGAGATTATGAGCTGCACAAGACAGACAGAAGATATACGCAGATAGGTATCACGAGGGTCTGAGCTAGGTCAGGACCGAGATCGATGGTTAGCAGTGTCACTTATCGGTTAGAGTTACATGCTGATTGAGCTGGGCTTTATCCCACATTTCACATTTCTCTATTGAGACTGGCTAGGTCAGGACCGAGATCGATGGTTTACTTGGGATAGATTGAGGTTCAGCCTGACACGACTTACGAGGAGCGACCGATAGCGATTCTTGGCCGCAGAGTTCAGGTTCTCAGGAACAGGAGTTCTTTAAAGTTCTAGTTTGTTGGCAGCATCATGGGACATAAGGACTCACTTGGGAGCTCGAGTCGACTTTGCGAGAGCGATACCCTCAGCTATTTCACGGTATGATAATTAGTTTTACTTAAATTTCGGGACGAGATTTCCCTTAGTAGGGAAGAACTGTAACGACCCGTTTTATTAACACCGTTATTTATTTCTTAATTTGAGACATGGACGCCAGCTCAGATTCACGTGGACGTCGCATATAAGCTATGACACACGTCGACTTAGGTACACTAGTTAATTGTATGTTGTATTGCTATTTACGTTGCATTTTATGAATTTATTTACTAATACATCTCATGTGTGTATGTTGTGTGGTTATATCGTGTGAGGTTGTATGACGGGTAATCGCCTCGAATTGCGTGTAAACACAGGTATCGAGAGGCGAATTATGGGTACATTGGAAAACTCGACAAATTCATGATAAGATGAGTGAGTAATCAAATAAAATTGGTTATGTAACCATAGGCTAAGTCAATTGAGTTAGAACAATAAGTTATAGTGTGCCTCGAAATGCATGTCAGAATGCGAGGCACCGAGTACCGCAGTAGCCGAAGGTTAGTGGGACCATAAATTGGTTCATTTTTGTGAATGAAAACACTAATCATATGACTAAAAGAGGCTTAATGTAATGTAATTTAAATCAAATAATGATAAGCCTATAGTTTGAACTAAATAATGTGAACCCTTGATGTGCATCTAGATGATCCTAATGAGTGATTCTAGGATATTGAGTGGGCTATTGGAGTTATCAAGCTATGTGTTACAACATGAGCAGAGACCACAAGATAATCCTAGGGATACGCATAGCATACTTGATCAAGATGAACATATATAAAGCAAGTTAGTGGGAGTTTTCATCTCGACTAACGCAAAACTCATGCAATTCAGAGAAAAATTAGAGATTTAGAGGAGATTCAAGCTAGAAATTCAACACCTTGGAGATCAAATCTGAGGATCAAACTTAGGTAATCTTTATCTTCATCTTCTACTATATCAAATGAACTCAATTTTATGTATTTATGGTGAAATTTGAATTTGAGGGTTAGATCCCTTGAATTTGATGAAAACTGGATGAATTATATGTATGATGATCATTTCTATTGAGGATTTATCATTGGTTTTGCCTGAATTGGGATTTTTGATGAATTTGGAAAAATTAGTGAATGTGTAGGAATGAATGATTTTGATCAAATTGATTTTCTGATATTGTTTTGCATGATATTTTGGAGTCACCAGTGTATGGAGAGTACGTAAACCAGGTTAGGATAGCTAATTGTGATAGGAATGACAGAATTCTCGACTTGAAAATTATGTCACAAAGGGCAATTAGCGTGCTAACTAGGTTGGTTAGCGCGCTAATCATTATGGCTCTCAACTATTTTTCAAAATGAAGAACAGTAGCGCGCTAGATCGATTCCATAGCGCGCTAACTCCACCTAGCGCGCTAATGACAGTTGAAACTTGAACATTAAGGGTTGTTTTGGTGATTTCAACTTAATACATATCTAAACACTTGTAAACAACCTAAACTCATAAAATAGGACTTCAGGGACTTAGTGGACCGTAGCTCGATGACGGGGAGCTTGTCGGGTTGGATACGGGAGTTCGAGGAGGTTGGAGAGCGGTTTGAGGTTTGTAAAACCCAATAGAAGAACTCTGAGTATTTGATTCGGTTTTTAATTCCATTTTTTATCGATTCCTGTTGTTTCTACTATTCCATTCTGTTATTCGGACTTGGGTTGAGTTCACTCCCCCGAATCTTCTAGTTTTGTGTTCATGATGTGGTAGATTGTAGCACGTGTGATCCGACCCTTGGTGAATGGCAACTCGAGCTTACCCTTGATGCACGTCTCGATGACTCAGGCGATTTGGCCAACACCGCGAACGACCAAGTGTTGGGCAAGTTAGGCGCGTCCACTAGTAGGAACCTGGTGACCCGAAATACAGTCTAGTCCATCTGGAGTGAATACACACATTTGTTTAACTTATATGTTAATTATTCATGCAATGAGCCAATTACAGTTGCTGTCTATACATTATGCATGTTTATTTAACAGTATTTCTTGCATTTCCTTACTTTATTATGCAAATAGGGGTTCCTTAGGATTTTACTCACTAGACTCGTCATCTGTCTTTTTGTGATGATTGAGTGCAGATCCTAGTACCAGTCGAGGTAAGGGGATCCAAGGCGAATACATCTGATTGCCCGTTGTCGAGGACCTACTAGTACGTATTTATTTTGATATTTCGTATTATTTTGGGTATTAGGAAAATGGAATGACACTGTACTTGTATATATACATTGTTATGGTATTGTCGCCTATATACAAAGTACTTTTTCGGTTTTCCACAATAGGACATGCTCTTATGAATAATGTTGATCATGCTAATTTAATACTTTGTTTGCATTTATTAAGACCTCCGTTGACTTAATGTTAACTTGTAAAATACAAACTACTAGCATGGCTAGGACTTGAATAAACTACAAATAGTTGAACTTATGGAACTTTAAATACTTAAGGAAATAACTCAAGAAAACATGAAACTATTAAGTAACTACGTGGATAACACACACGTGGACATGGTAATCGAGACATGAGGTGGACGGGCAGGTGCAAGACACGTGTAGATGGGCACACCGGGCGAGGAGCGCACAACACGACGACACCCCGGGGTAGCCTCGGGGCCCGGGGCCGCCACATATCATTTGAGGAACCGATTCAAATATCCAGCACTTATCTTTGTGCGGATAAAAACAAATTTGCAATACATAATCTCATTGCAATGTGGTATGTTTCGATCTTCAAATCTCCACGTTTCATCACATGTTGCACCTGGCAAATGTGCCTCATAATTCAGCTCCACTTCTCGGCAAATCTTCTTTGGGTTGTGGATTAGATCAAATCCGTAACAAACTGATTCTGAGATCATGTTGCAACTGCATATCTGTTCGGTTGCCACATCTTATCACAACCAAAGTTATTTTCATAATTTGGTCACGTGAAACACAACTTTGGTAAATCATTTACCCAAACTCCAAACTAACAACTAATGAAAGTCAAATGACAATTTTGACACAAACAATTTCCTTTTTTGTCATTATGCTGTCACAACCATGGTAAATGATCTATATATTATATAAGGTGAGAACTCGCCAACCAAAAAATGAAGGATTATTTTAGTTTTGTCATAAGTAAACTAACAACCTTCATATTTCCTTCTTAGGCACATCATGCATCATAACACTGACCATAGACAGTCACAAAGAGTATCATCATTAAGTTTCATTTATCTAGGAAGTCTCAAAATAACATATGATAGTAAAAATATGAAAGCACTGCTAATCGTCTTCATCATTTCAGCAGCTCAGATTCATCTCATGTTGCAACAACATCCCTTGTTGCAACAACTTCAGCCATAGCGAACATCAAACCAAACCAGAACTAGCATTTTAGAACAAACTTCAACCAAAACTCCAAAACTAAAGAAATTCAAAAAATAAAAGTCCTCCGTAGTCACAAATTACTCCCTCTCAATTACACATTCTCCTCTTTTGTGAAAACATAATGAAAAATTGGAACCATTGAGAGACATACCAAACCAACTACTGATTAACATAACCGAGAACTTGTAGAGAGCTTTTCGAACATGTCACTGGGCAAGGCTTGAATTGCGTGAAGTAGTTCTTTCTCTTATTCTCTTATTGGGTCAAAAAAGCACTTCTAAGAAGATCAGTTTCAGAATGAACTTTTGATGTTGGAGTGGAACTTTTTGGTACAGAGGATATGGCACCAGTGGCCCTAGTCTTTTTTTTTTGCGTTCTTGCGAACCTATGATGGATTAGCTTCATCATTAAGAGTTGCAACAGCAGGAACACCTTGTTGCAATAGATATAGTGTGAGACTTGGCATAATTATCCTGAATTGGAGGATCATTAATCAATTGGGTCAGAATAACAGGAACTGTAGTATCATCAGGAGCATTAACATTAGCAGATTCATCAGGTGCATTGGCAGTAACAATATTCTTAATAATAACATTAGGTTTGCATAAACAACAGGCTCGGATTTAATAGGCTCAGACTCATATGCAACAATAACAAATGCAACATACTAACTCAGGTGGTCTTCATCACACTCTGTATATGAATCACTCAAGGTAACTGCTAATGACTTCTCCTTTCTTTTTAGGAATAATGGGCACTTAGCTTAGAAGTGGTCGAGTCCTCAACATTTCTTGCATCTCAACCTATTTTTTCAACGAGTTTTACCTCCCAATTTTTCCTTAATGAGTCTCCTCTTCCATTTGAATCCATTCTCTGAAATTTACAAAACAATTTATAATATTTTTTGGTTATTAAAGTCTTATCATTTGACTGAGTCTACTTTTATTAGAATGAAAATACTAAAAGGTAGCCTTTAAAGCCAACTCATTCCTTAGACTTCTTCTGCTAGTTCAGGTGCATTGTGACAACCCCAAATTCCAGGCCACCTTGCTACTGGTCACGTCGCATTCCACGTCACTAAGCCTTGTCATATCATGGTCTGCTTATCCTTGACCCCCGCGACCCACCTGGTTGCTTACACTATTTCAGCTAACCCTAGTTACGCTAATTAATCTTCACATAAGTAGTAATAATTTATTTAACCAGTTACTCAATTTATCAAGTTATATTATAATTTTACAGCGAAAGTCTTTTTAATGAGTAACTTATGCAATGTTTAACAATCTTGCGTAGTGGAAAACCCAGCAAGAGATACCATGTATATATCAAGACGAGATAAGTATAACAAAAGTTCCATATACATGTAATCAGTGTTCTATATTCCCAAAAACCCAACAAAAGTAAAATAAATACATACTAATATCACACACGAGCTGGCTCCACTATCTCAAAGGTAGTCACCTATTAGCTCCTCGCCCTTGCCATTGCCCTTACTCGTCGAAAGATCTGCACTCAGTCACCCAACAAATACAGTGACGAGTTCAGTTAGTAAAACCCCAAGAGAAGTCCACACAATATTCATGAATTAAAATTGATAAACTATAAGGCATGCGAATATAACACCTGACAACAGTACGTCATATTCTCATTAATGTAGGCAACATACGACAAGCCAAAGCAGTAGTGTGAAATAAATAAACAACATGTACCAACTAACCTAGCTCGAAATAAAGCATTAATCAGTAAGAATACGTATAATCACGAGAAAACCCTGACCTACACCAGCCAATAATCAATAAATCGAGTAGAAACCAAGTATATACTTACAGGCTTATAGTGACTAAACCCCCACTACAGTTACCGGATGAACCCCTCCAGACGCTATTTCAAGTCAAGGGAACACCGTAAATCCCTCCCGACAGTTGTAAGTATATCCTACTGCTGTCGACACGAGCACTAAACACAAGTAACTGGTGCAACAATTTAGACACAACCAATATATACGCAAACCGAAATAAGAGAGAAACCCCATGTGTGTCCACCAGCAGTCACACATAAAATGCGATATCGATAAATCAAAACCATGAGTTCTGTGAAGCATTCTCAATGGGTTTACGCACCTCAACACGCGTTCGGACTCCCCCGGACACCCGAATCTGACCCGAAAAGCTCTCTGATACCCGAGCTACGGTCCCCTAAGTCCCTGAAGTCAGTTAAGTATGTTTATTGTGTATTTCAAATTGGTTGAATATGTTTCAAATTGATCTTACCAGTTCAGCCCTAAAGATTAAATTAAGTCTCAATTTCAGTCTTATGTTACAATGCATTTTTAGGCATGAAATGGTCTTCCACCACTAAAAAGATCGTCGGTCTTTATCTTAGCTTTCCGAAAAGGTTTAGTTTGCAAAATTCTGATTTAAAACGAAAGAGATATCATGATTCTACTAAACATATGTCCAATTGGAACCTAATCAGACCAGCTGAATTAGAAAATCTATTCCTCCAAATTTATATTTCCAAAAAATGTGATTTTTAGTCACAAGGTATAAAACATACCCAAATATAATATACTAAAATATCAGCTCATTTGGATAAGTAGTTAGGGATTTATGCCTTTAAAAATTTAGTTTCAAAACTTTTCTTCTGAATTCTGGCACCTGTTTATAGAACACTTTTGGTCATGAAAACAATTGAATTACAACATCTCTGCTTAAGCAAAGTTTCTACCCTTTGAGTAAGATTTCAGATGCCACTAGTTTGGGTCGATTTAGATCTAAAATGAGCAAGTTATGACCAAATTACATAGGCTAATTCCTAAAATAACATGCAGAATTCTAGTTTTGGTCTTGCAACTTCAAAAATTCATATTTTTATGATTTCAAATCCAAATTAAGAACTTAAATATAGCTTGATTATCAGCTTCAAAGGAGAAATCCAAATATATAAACCAATTTAAAATATTCAATGATCTACCATCTGGAATTAGCCAAAAATCAGAATGATTTTTATTTGACATAAAATAGATGTGTACCTAGTTGATGTACCACATAGCTTGAGAAATTATCACCAATCTTCCATGGATTCCTTCTCTCCATCAACGTCCTTCTTCTCCAGCAAGTTCTCTTGATTCATAAGTTGAAAATGAAAATGATTTCCTTGCATGTGTTGATCTTATATATTAAGGTAATATTGATTTCTAGTCATTGATCTCCATGTATTTACGTATCTCGAAGCTCATCTAATTATCCACACCATGACATGTATCTCACTAACTTCCACTAACCCAATCAAAGTGACACTAATTTGCTACTCACATGGTTCTTAGATGTGTCAACACGTATCTCTAGGACAATCTCTAGGCCCATTATAATATATATGGTTAGTACGTGTTTTTATTCACCAAGTTGATAAATTTTATGAACTCACTAACCCTCGACTACTCGGCACTCGATGCCCCGGGTCTCGGTACGCAATTAGAGGTACACCATAGCCTATTGTTTTAACTTAATCAACTTAGCCTATGGTTACATTACCCATTTTAATTGATCAACTAGTCATATTAACGTGAATTAGTTGAGTTTTTCTAGTGTACACGTAGTTCGCCTATCTAATACCCACGGTGGCACACCTTTCGAGGCAAACACCCGTCATACCAACTCGCCTGATAACAACATACATTCATGTGATACAACACAATAATATAATGTTTAAACATCACACCTAAGCAACCATCATCCACAAATAATATATTTCCTCGGTTCTCGTGTCCAAGCCAACCGAGTTGTCCACGTAACGCCCGAACTACAATTGTTAATCCCCGAGATTAACACTAATCCTGGTTTAATTAATTTGGGTCGTTACATGCATCCCATAAGTAGTGAGTGAACCTATGTGTTCTTCAAATCTTAGATCTTTGAGCCCGCTATTTCCTTATATGGCAGCAACCTTCACATTAATTGTACTTCACTGGAAGAGTTCGAATAGGTTTTTGTATCATCTTCTTGTTAGAGTACTCCTT
This sequence comes from Stephania cephalantha, assembly GCA_039657325.1. NCBI lineage: Eukaryota > Viridiplantae > Streptophyta > Magnoliopsida > Ranunculales > Menispermaceae > Stephania > Stephania cephalantha. The sequence continues at coordinate 4,514,349 of CM077573.1, read as the reverse complement.
TCCAAGTTGTTGTGCTTGGTTGGGAATGTCCTTCAGCCTGTTGAGCATTCAACCACCTTCTCATTTTCACCCATCCATAGTGATTCAAATTGGGACGTCAGAGCACGATCTTTGACTCACCAACATATTCGTTTCCTTTAAAGAAACTCTTTAGAGTTACTCAAACTTCTTTTGTAATTTTGCATGATGAAATGAGCTTGAGATGTTTTTGATTGACTGCTCAAAAAATGACATTCAATCATTTGGCATTTACTGATAGCAACTTCTTTTCAGCTTATGTCCATACTCATTAGTGTTCTTTGGCTTTCCATCAATAAGAGGTGGTGCATACCCGTTCTTAATAGCTTTCTAAGCTTTAACACCAATCGAGAGAACATATTCTTCCATGCGAGCTTCCAATAAGTGTAGTTGGCATTGATAAGAAATGACAGCCTCATGCTTGACACACCTTCAGGTCTGAGTGCATTCACTGAGACATTAAGTTAGTATGTGGATCTCGCTTATCTCTATAAACAAAGATTTCGTAGTGCCCTCTCTGGTACCAATTAAAATAACCAAATGATGTTACGATTGAATTCAAGTGTTATTGTAACAGGGAAATAAAAATCAGTGCAAGTAGTAAATAAACCAAACCACAACACAAGAGAACTTGTTCACGCAATTCAGTCTATGGCCTACATCTACGTGGCCACGCCTAGATGTGAAAATCCACGCTGAAAACTCAGACTTATACAAGACCTTTTTCCAGTGACTTTCTCATTAGTCTTAACGGACTTTTTTTCACACTTAGAATAAATTCTCTCTTAAGTTTTCTTGGTTTTCTTGGTGTGTCGAGCTTCCCTCGACTGGACTACCTAAGATCCCCTTTGTAGTTTTACATAAGTCTCCCGCTTGTATTGTGAGGCTCCCCCTCACTGGAATACCCAAGTCCCCTTGGTGCTTACAACTCAAATATAAAAGAAGCGAATAATACATTCACAATACACAAATTAATTGAGTTACAAGCTCTCTCAAATTTGACAAATATATGGACACATGAAAGATGACGCGCGTTGAACACGTTTATAAAATAATAAATCTAAACCAACTATTATGTGGATAGCGGCAAAAGCTCGGTCCCACAGAGATTGGAAATATTCCTAAGGTTCTAAAAGAAAGGGGAAACGAGGGTTGAGAGTGAATGTTGAGAGAATTCAAAAAGACAGGGAGTTGTAAATACTTTTGTGACAAAATCAATTGGAAAAGTAACCTAGACTTTCGGTTTCTCAAACATCTTCAACCGACATATTACAAACTATATGATCATTGATTTATATGAAAGTGTGCAAATCGATGGTATCTTATAATATCTATAGAACCAAGCGCGCGCCCGATTCCTTATTTTCCTTTATTCAATAGTCAAGGTACGACTGTTAACTACTTCCATAATCAAACGCATAACCCTAGACTCACGCACCTTGGGTTTAACACTATTAACACTTTAGGTTTTGTAAAAACACTAAACCTAAACAACCGGATCACTAGCGAATCCGGTTTAGCCTAGATCCCTAGGGTATTTGACCGATCCTTAAAGGGTGAATTAACAATTATGGTCGAGTATCACATATATGAGTCTTCATGCACGATTATGTATGCAATAAACTCACTGGTGATAGGTTTCCACCTAGACTCATGCAATGGCCTTTCACAATGTATCAAAGCTTAACCCTAACAATAAAATAATACCAAAAAGAATAGGATACCAAAGAAAAGCAATGGAATTGAAATAAAACATATCTCACGTAAAGTTTGATGCCAAAATTGTTGTTTGGTCCACCTTGAGTCTAAATCAATGGAGTTTAGTCGGACATAATGAGATTAAACACAAGTTCTCAAAGTTCTTTCATAAACTAAGTTTTAAAAAACAATAGAAATCTCAAGTTCCTATTTATATGAAACTTTAAAATCCATCCCAAATCAAAAATCCAAAAATCTGGGTGAAAATCATATTTTCATGTTCCACGTCGTGGGCATGGACTCCACGGCATGAGTGGCGACGTTTGTCCCATCTTTGTTCAATCATATATGTTTCACGTTGTGGGCATGACCTCTATGACGTGGATGGCGGCGTGAGTGGCGGCATGAATTTTTGTCCAATGTTCCTCACTTCTAATTCTTTCAGTTCAAAGCCTATAAATGCCACAAATGAGAGATTATCACTACAAAATAAAGAAATAAAATCCAAAATCATACTAAACACTAAACTAAATAATACATAAATATAGACTTATCAAAAGACACACAATCTCAACAACATCTCTTAAGATCTAGTGTATATTCATCTTCAAATAACCACCTTTCATAAGATTTATCACGTGGTTAATATCATCTCAACAACCATTTCAGATCTCCAACACTTATCTTTGTATGGATAAAAATAAATTTTCAACACTCAATCTCCTTGCAATCTAGTGTGTTTCGATCTTCAAATATTTATATCTCATCACATGTTGCACACGGTAAATATGCCTTAGAACTCAACTCAACTTCTTAGCAAATCTTCTTTTGGTTAAGAATGAGATCAAGTCCTTAATAAATTGATTCTGAGATCTTGTTGCAACTGCGTATTTGTTCGGTTGCAACATCTTATCACAACCAAAGTTAGTTTCAAAATTTGAACACGTGAAACACAATTTTGGTAAGTCATTTACCTAAACTTCAATCAGACAACTAATGACAATCAATTGACCATCTTGACACTAACACTTATAAACTCATGAAATTAAGCTTGTTTATTCGTGTTTTTTTGTTAATTATGAGATGTAAATAGACCCCTATGATAGGGGTCCGACTCAAAGGGTACACATCTTGTAACGACTCGTTACCTTAAATGGGTGATTAGTAATCCGAATCTTAATTAAATCGAGTTAGGCTTGAGGTTAAGCCGACTTATCTCAAATAATGTGTGAGTTCGTTGATGTGAAGTATGGTGTTTGTTTAGCGTGGAAATTAATTAATTGAATTATAGGCAATTAATATGAATAAATATGAGACCTATAATGGTGAAATAAATAAATAACTAGTTGCTCGAAACCTCGTAAATCAAGTGTTAAGTATCACGTGAAGGTTTTGCCTCAGTTTACGTGCAAGTTGGGTTCAGTGGCAGTGTAAAATGAGAATAAAGTTTGACAAGACTTTGCCTCAAATTTCGTATCTATTGCAAAGAGTCAAGGTTGAGATTGGGTCTAATTTGGTGAAAGATTAGTTAAATTAATATGGCAAAAGAACTGATCTCTAAGAATTTGATATGTCATGGACAAAGTTATTATTTTTATGGTTTTAGTGTGACCAAAATCATTGTTAAAGACGTTTAATGAAGATGGGCTATTTTGTCTAGAATTTGACTTAATTTGGCGAAAAAAAGGATCCAAAACGAGCACTAAATATTAAAACACGTCAAAATATGGATTTTTGGATCTAATAAATAAAAACAAATTAAGCTACTAACAAGCAGCTGAGATTTTATATATAAAAATATATATACATATATATAAATTAAAATCAAAATCAAAACGTTTGATTTTGATTTCAACAGAACGTTAAAATTAACGTTCGTTCCCTAACCCTTTCAACTCGGGTTTTCACTATGTCATCTTCCGACGTCCGATTTTTGCTCGATTTCTTTCCGCAAAATTGTAGAGCATCGAGAGACGGTCAGTTCGAGCTAAGTTTCTGCGATGGAAATGAGATATTTAGCCCACAATTTGTTAAATACTCAATTCGGGACATTTTCCTCAATTCGATTTGAATTATCGCGATTTCTCAATTATTTTTGCAGGGTTTTGATAGAATTCGGATGGGATTTTTGTGAATTGGTATATTGGATTGATTTGCGCCAATTTAGGATAATTTCCACCGTCGTAGTTTAGGGTTTTGGGGAGTTGAATTAATGCGACTCAATTGATAACTATTTTTGATGATGTTTTTATAATTGATATTTGATTTACATTGGAATCTTGGATGAGTTGATTATTGGTTTTGATCCAATTTAATTCCACGGACTGTGAAAATATTATTAATTTGGTGTCGAGAGGTTTCTTGGTATTTGGAATCGAGTTTTGAAGATTTAATTGTGAAAATATTGATTCGGAGAAGTTTATCAGTTCAAAATATATAAGGTTTGCCTAATCAACAGGCCATATTGGAAAATTCATAACTTCTCCGTTTGTGATCCGATTTGAGTGTTCTTGGAGTTTATGGAAAGTACGAGGTGAGTACTACAATTTCATTTTTGGTCATCATAACAAATATTGAGTCTTTCAAGGTTAAAAAGTTAATAGGTGGTTAGTTGATAGCACTTTGAAATTGTTATAAAATATTATTTTTGTAAATAGCTCTCGAGCGTACTTTGGTCGCAGTTTTTGTGTGGTCCCGAGATTTCGAATTCAAATGGGACCAGTTTAGGGGTTCTAACCAATGAGTATTAAACTCAAATTGATGGTGATCAACTTATTTTAGGATCTTGATCGACTTAAAAGGATTGAGGACTTTGAGAGTTGTGTAAGTCGATATAAATTAGGAAAGTTCGGCACAGGTAAGTGGGACTCGTATTTTTATCAATTATGCATCGTAAATTAGTATATTTAGTTCATATAACATTATGGACTGGGATTAGGGTAATGTTATGTGACTTGAACTTGTTTTTATATTAAATTCCTGGAAAGAGGTATGATGGTGAATCAGACTGAAGTTACGATGGAAGTGTTGAATCATAACTGACACTTTTCCTTCAGAAACCTTGAGGTACCCAATTGTTGCTTTCGTATTTGAGTTGGTAGCTATGTTACGCTTAGATACACCACATAAATTACACGTTGGCCAACGTGTGAGTTCTGTGGACTGTAATCCAGGGTAACGTGAGTTTACAGCCCAGTTTTGAAAAAAAAAAAAAAACACAAGTCACATGTATATTGAAATTAACTTTAATACTTGCATTCAATTTATGTATTGATTATAATGTTTCCAATGCTCCAAATATATATATTTTGGATTCATGTTTTTATTCATTGGTTCCTTGATATTAACTGATGATTGATGGATTTCTGAGTAACACTTATTGAGCAAGTTGGAGCGTTCATTCCCCGATTAACATTTCAGGTTATCGATATGCGCTTTGACTCAGGAATGGAGAAGCTTAGAGGTTTATAGTCTTCTCTATGGTTAATTGATTTCCCTATTGTTTATATATTATATTGAATTACTATTTTGTAATAAACAGGGTTAGGATATGATTTTACAACCGAGGTTGATATCGGTTTTGGACTCTGATTAGTATAGTTTAGTATATCGTTAGTATTATCGAAAAAGTTTTAATTCCACTACGTTTTTAATTATTTATTCGACATATGATATACTGTATTGTGATTATCCGATATGAAGGACGACTGTACTGTTACTCTAATTGAGTCTGATTGGTGTACCGAGGCTTAATTAGGGTTTCAGGTAGGGCATTGTCCTAATCGGAATAGGGGATGTCACATCCCCTATAATGTACATATTATGTTTTTGTGAGTTAGTCTATATATCTTTCAGGAGCTTCGTCTACTTTTTCCCTAAAAAAATGAAATTAAGCTATTAAATTATAAATAGTATAAGATGGAATACGTAATTACTTGAGCATATACATATATTGGGCTTGCATGGTCAAGCCCACAATTATACGAAGAGTAAAACTGAAAGCTTGTTTAATTAGACGTAGTTACAAAATTCCTATTTTTATTCTAATTAATAATTTTGAGCTTTTCATTAAAATAATGAAAATAGAAATAATTTTGAGTTAGAGTATCACATATATGGGATTAATTATTCGAGGGCTAATCATTGCTGTTAATTAAGTTATTAACGTTAGTTAAATACTTAAGAATTCACTGAAATGAAGCTTCGTGATGCATGAGATATTAGATGTCCAATCGTATTGAACCTTACATATGCGCCTCTTCTAGGTCTATATGTAATACTCTTTGATCTTGTCATTCAAATTAATATATATATATATATATATATATATATATATATATAGACACACACAATACATGCATGTAACCAAAAATCAGTTTGTTTGAATGACAAGAGTTGTAGATTTTCTTAACTAATTTTATCGAGGTCTCTTTTTGTCATAGAGCAAACCGATTTTTGGACTAGTTGGGGCGTTAGTGTTGTATATATATACTATAATTTTATTTTTATTTTTTTGATAAGAAAGAAATTAAACATCTTGCTCCCTTTGAGGTTAGAACTTAGAACCTATGACATCTTATTTTCAAACCTCGTACCAAATTATTGACCACCCAATTTGTTGGTAGTACATATACTATAAAATTGAATGTCATATATATATAAACACATAAACACACAGATATGAGCTAGGTAGTACATGCAAATATATTGACATCTCTTGATGTCTATCCATGCATCCATATATTCTTTAATCAAAACATCTACATGTACATACATACATACATACATACAAGAATCAAAGGGACCAATAATATAAATTATTGTGTACATGGAAACATAAGAGATCATACATATGGATGCGTGGATGGAATTAATCAATAAGACTGGGTTCTCCTATATAAAACAATGATATCCAACACACAGTAAAATTAATTAATTATACAACAATTAGGGGCATCTTGTTGAGACAAGACAAGCTCAGAATATTGTGTTTGGAAACTTCCCACTTCGCAAGAAATTCCTCCCCAGGCCCCCACCCTCCGATCCATGCACCTCTGTCCATATGTTGGCTTGATAGGTGACTAGTCAAAATAAAGCTCTCTCTTAATTAGAAATTATGTACATCTATGCTTGTGGGTCACCCTTTTTATTTGTTAATCATCTTGGTTTATGCTTCCTTAATTGCAGCTTGTCTCTTCAAAACATGTCATTAAGTTAGATCTATAACTAATCAGCAGGCTTTTGTAATCAATATATTGGCATGGTGCAATTTTATTTTTAGCAGTATTTGCATGATAATTAAGAATCAACATAAAAATATATAATTAAGAAAAGGCATTTGTTGTGATATATATCCACTAAATAAAATGAAGAAATTCGAAGTAGAGGTAGCTAGGCCTATCTAAGATACATAACTTAAGACGCATTAATTAATTATAAAGGAATAATTAAAAGATTTTGGAAACACACCATTTAGAGTATTAAATATCAAGCAAGGTGAAAAAGTTTGATATGTATAGCCAACTCAACTAATTTGGAATTGAAAAAAAAAAATTGAAGAAATGATCATTTTCATTAATTTTTGCTCACTACTACATGAGTTTAACAATTATCTAATTTTCATAGGAGCAGTATCCCAGATAATAAGTTCCATATGACTACGCGAGAGTCTCGCTAATCTATGAGCAACTTCATTCGCTTGTTGACAGACACGTCCATAAGTCCAATTCCTAAACATCTCCAAAATGGTTCGACAATCCTTCATAATCTGGCCTAATGCACCAAATTTGGAATTGAGAATTTGGAATTGAGAATTTGTTGTTATAATACACCAACAATCAAATAGGGGTAGAGCCTCCTTCAAAAAAAAATTGGGGTAAAGCCAAATAGGGGTTAATTAGGGTCCTTCAACACCCCTCTTGTACTAGCTAGCAACCCTTCGGTCTATAGTATATATCCTAATACGACTATCATTTTTGCATCTCCCTTATAAATTTATAGTTAAAAGTTTACGCAATAATCACAATTTGCCAAACGTCAAAAAATTATATTTTCTTAAAATAAATTAGTCCTATAATAGACAATAATCACATAATAAATAGTAGGTGCATAACCAATTAAGTGGTAGATGACGCCAAATGATCTCTAGTGAGATTGATCGTACATTATACTTACTAAAAGGCAAGGTTGAAGGAAGAGCAGAATATGACTTATATATGTTAATTGAAGTTATTTATTGATTTTTTATAAGAAAAAAATCCAATTAAGTGGTAGCAAGATGAACAAATATGTTTGCCTAGCCTAGTCATTACTTGACTAAGATTCACTAGTATATAAATTAATGAAGTAAAGAAACTATATAGAATTAACAACTAATTAATCAGCTACTACACTTGGAATCATGCATATATAAACACATCTGTGAGAGCCACATATAGATATTTATAAAAGATTAATATAGACAATGACCTTCCATGCACGAATATATATCACAAACCTCCAAAGAGATATGTGTTATGCAAATAAATAATAGATGGCCCTACAGCTCTATTATCCTAGTGAATTGAGCTGATTTCTAGAGCACTCAAGAAACAGCTCAACCTTTCAAGTGTATGATGGGATTTTTTTCATTAATGTTGCCATATCTTTGATCATATCCTAATTTTTGTTACTTTACTTTATTATTTATTAGTAGTATTTATAATTGTGGTTCGACATACCAATATGTTTTTAAGTTTAAATCAACCATTTGGATGGTCATGGTTTAGTATGGGGCTATGAATGTAAGAGGTTGAGGGTTCAAGTCCCAACGAGAGCAAGTTAACTTTCTTTCTTATAAAAAAATGTTTTTAAGATTAAAATGAGTTTTATATTTGCTTCCAATTGATATCAAGGTAAAAAAAGATATAGTGGCCAGGGACATATATATTCCTAATACATAAATTTGCTACGTCTATATAGTTTCAAAACCTTTTAAATTGTATAAGTGTGTGTATATATATAGTTGTGGTATAAATAATTAATCTCCCAATCTCATATAAGTGGGAGAAGGCCTTTAACACTGGCCATTTATATAAAAATATAAAAATTATAATTTACGTCTGTATGATTGCATCATATGACCATCTATAATGTGCTTAATTTTTTTTTTAACTTTCCACAACAAAATAGGGAATAAATGTATTTGGTGCACGATTAATTTTCTTCACACTTAATTTTTTTAACGTTCACAAGTGCAAACAATATATGCACAAGGAATTATAGATAAAGTACTTTACAATTCAGCAAATAATAATGCCTAGTTCTGGTAGGGCATAAATATTGACAAGACGTTAGAATACATATCATGACTATATACGAAAATATAGTTTCAATAAAAGCTAATTGTCTTATGCATGGTTATGTGCAATTCTTGTTGCTGTTTGATTGTTTTATCACAAAAGCAAACACAAATTTTCAGTGCTGTAAGGACAAAACAAATTAGTAAGGACAAAAGATTATAATACACTCGAGTCATAAAATATTGTTCATGAAAGACAAATTTTTTGAAAGATGCTCTCGAAATAAAAGGGACAAAACATTAGGTCTCTTACAGTAGAGACAGCATTACCAAATATGTTTCAAAGCTTTAGCAACATTTCTACAATTCTACTGTACACATAAATACGATAATACACATATAGATCCAATCTTCCCAAGTGAAAAGAAAAGATATATATGGAATGATTGCTTGATGTATACTTCCTAATAATACTTGATTTGTTCCATAATGCATAAGTCTGTTGAATTATGTATCGAGGTGGATGCATGCACATCACGATGTTTATCAACGGACTCCAACACCAGTGTAACAAATACATTATCGATTATACGTCATGCAATCACTTTATTTTCTAGCAAAAATCAACAAAAAGAAACAGTATATATATTTAGAGATTATGAGACGTGGAAAAGTGATTCGCTGATATCCTTTAGGTGTGTACTTCCAAACTTCTGCACATGATTCAACAGATTCGAATGACTATAGTATATATTTATCAAATTCAAAACAATAACAACAACAACATAGCCTCAGTCCCAAATTAACTGGGGTCGGCTACATGGATCAAACTTTTCCATTGTGCTCGATTAAGTGCAATTGATGGTGAGCTTTTCAAATCATTCAAATCCCTCCTAATTAATGCATCCCATGTTAACTTTGATCTTCCCCTACCCTGTCGAATTTCTACAGTTTTTATTGAGTCAAGTTTTCTAGTTGGGGCATTTGTAGGCCGTCTTTGCAGATGACCAAACCACCGCAACCGCCCTTCCCTAATCTTTGTATCAATTGGTGCTACTCCTACTTGTCTTTGAATTTCTATATTTCTTATTCTATCTTTACGAGTTTTACCACACATCCACCTAAGCATCCTCATTTCTGCTACGTTCATTTTATGTAATTGTTGTTGCTTTACTGTCCAACATTCACTTTCATAGAGCATAGCTGGTCTAATTGCGGTTCTATAAGACTTTCCTTTTAACTTAGTAGGAACATTTTGATCACAAATCACCCCAGTTGCACTCCGCCATTTCTTCCATCCAGCTCGAATTCTATGTGTGACATCATTCTCAATGTTACCATCATTTTGTATGATTGATCTTAGGTATCTAAAGTAGTTTACCTTAGGAACTTCTACTTCCCTTGATTTTACCACAACGTCATCTCGATGTCTAGTGTTTCTAAACTCACAGTGCATGTATTCGATTTTCGTCATGCTCAACTTAAAGCCTTTAGATTCTAATGTATTCCTCTAGAGTTCTAATTTCATATTCACTTCATCTTTCGTTTCATCCACTAAGACAATATCATCTGCAAATAGCATACACCATGGTATATCCTCTTTAATATGTCTAGTTAGTTCATCCATAACTAAAGTAAATAGATATATGCTTAAAGTCGATCCTTGATGTAGTCCGATCGTAATGGGAAATTCTTTTGTAACTCCTCCAAATGTCTTTATACTCGTTACTACTCCATCATACATATCCTTAATAGTGTCTATGTATCTAGCATGCACTTTTTTTCTTTCTATAACCCACCAAAGAACATCTCTAGGGACCCTTCATATGCTTTTTCTAAATCTACGAATACCATATGAAAATCTTTTTTCTTTTCTCTATATCTTTCTAACAATCGTCTTAAAAGGAAAATCGCATCCATAGTTGACCTCTCAGACATGAAACCAAATTGGTTCTCTGATATTGTTGTTTCTCTCCTTAGCCTATTGTCAATTATCCTCTCCCAAAGTTTCATAGTGTGACTCATAAGTTTAATTCACCGGTAGTTTGAGCAACTTTGAATGTCTCCTTTGTTTTTGAAGATTGGCACAAGCGTGCTTCTTCTCCAATCCATTGGCATCCGTTTTGATTTTAAAATTTTATTGAAAAGTTTTGTTAACCAAGTCAATCCAATTTCTCCTAAATATTTCCAAACCTCTATGGGTATTTCATCTGGGCCACATGCTTTACCTATTTTCATTCTTTTCAATGCCTCTTTAACTTCTACAATTCGAATATTGCGTGTATAGTTTACATTTCTTTCTTGGTGTGGGTTTTCATCTATGATAGTATCAACTTGGCCATCATTAAATAAACTATCGAAATAACTTCTCAATCTCTCCTTAATATCCTCCTCGCGCATTAAAACATTTTGATTTTCGTCCTTAATACATCTTACATGACTTAGGTCTTGTTTCTTTTTATCTCTTAATTTGGCTAGCCTATATATATATTTCGCCATCTCTATTACCTAACCTTGTATATAGCTCTTCCATGAAATTTGTTTTAGCTTGACTAACTACTTTTTTAGCTTGTTTTCTAGCTTCTCTATATTGATTGTACACATCTTCATCTTGACACTTAGTTATTTTCCTATACATCTCTCTTTTAGTCTTAATTGCTCGTTGGACATCCTCGTTCCACCACCATGTTTCCTTCTTTGGTGGTCCCAAGCCTTTAGATATACCTAATACGTTTGATCCCACTCTCCTTATGCAACTACTCATTTTTCTAGCAACATTGTATTAGCATCTAAGTCAAGATTCCAAACATTTTCCTTTAGTAGTTTTTCTCTAAACTCTACTTGTTTACTATGTTTTAGGTTCCACCGCTTTATTCTATGGTCGCTAACTCTTTTATTCATATTATGTTGTCGTGTTAGCTTAATATCAAGTACTACTAACTTATGTTGGGTACTAAGTGCTTCATCAGGTATTACTTTGCAGTCTCTACATATTTTTCTATCTATTTTTCTTGTTAAAAGAAAATCTATTTGACTCTTGTTATGACCACTACTAAAAGTAATTATATGCGATTCCCTCTTCCTAAAATTAGTATTTGTTAAAACAAGATCCTATGCTGAAGCAAATTCTAAGATTGATTCTCCTTCTTCATTTCTATTATCGTAATCAAAACCTCCATGAACTCTCTCAAACTCATCGTTACTTGCCCCGACATGCCCATTTAAATATTCTCCAACAAAAACCTTTTCATCTAATGGTATACTTTGCATAAATCCATCCATATCGACTCAAAACTTGCGTTTGATGCTCTCGCTTAATCCTACTTGTGGTGCATAGGTGCTAAGTATGTTAATTTTTTCATCTCCAATAATTAATTTAACTAGAATCAATCTATCCCCCATTCTTTTAATTTCTACGACCTTATCTTTATAATCATTATCCACCACAGTTCCTACTCCATTGCATTTTCTATTTATACTAGTGTACCACAATTTAAACCTTGTGCTTCCTATTTCTCTTCTCTTTTCTCCTACCCATTTGGTCTTTTGGAGGCAAGCAATATTGACTCTCCTTCTAATCATGGTATATACTAGTTCTATTGATTTCCCCGTAAGTGTTCCTATGTTCCATGTTCCTAAAAAAAATTTTTCGCCCATTTGTATTTGTTTTCCTTTTCTATTTCTATTTTGTCTAAAAGATCTAGTATCCGTATCTATGATTTTATTTTTGTTTTCGTGCTTGTTTTGAACTAGTTTCTTTACCCACACCTGTCCTTTGTGTGGGAACCCTTGCTCATTTTTCTTCACATCCAGGCGACGATGTGAAGGGACTAGCTTCTTTACCCACACACGTCCTATGTGTGGGAACCCTTGCTCATTTTTCTTCACACCCAGGCGGCGATGTGAAACACACCCTTGCTCATTTCTCACTACACCCGGGCTCCGATGCAGCGCGTCGCTGGGTGGGAACGCCCCAACGTCTAAATATTTTTGATCCATTTAATGAAAAGTGACAAAAGTTTTACGCTAACTATCAACCTATGACAACCCCCCTCCATTTTCCTAGAATGAAAAATGAGCTTGGGGCCTCCTTCCCCCACTTTTCGAGTATGAAAAGTGAGTTTGAGACCTCCCTTACCCATTTTTCGGTATGAAAAAATGGGCGTCAGAGTCTTCCTCCTTTATCCGGACTTAGAACCGGCTATGTAGCGCACATAATGTACAACATAGGTGGAGTTATTTATCAAATTCAAAAGTTTAATTAAAATCCCATTATTTATTGTTTTACGATATATATATATATATATATATATATATATATATATATTAGTATCTAGCTTGTAACAATATATTTATTTGATTAACTATGACTATCCAATCACTCGTCTAACTAGTCTCATATATAGGCATTGGGACCATTGGCCCCCTTTTACTTGCTTGCCCTCACAGTCCAACACTTTTTATGTTTAAATGAAAATATTAAGCTTTATTAGATTTTATGTAGTCTATAACATATATATTAATTGAATCCATTGCGCATGAAATCCCTCACCCTAATTAATGTTGGCCTGCATTCAACTAATTTTCCAATTTTTCGCTACTTACCAATTATTTAAAACGCATATTAATACATCAACAAGAGCTAGCAATGATATGTATATATGTACGTAAATTTTTTTTTTGTATTAGAAATATGTATATGTATAATTTGAAATTTTATATTGGAAAACTAATGTGTATGTTCCTCAACACTATTATTTTTTTCTTGAGCAGTAATACTCCTAAATCAATCGCAATGAAGTTCGAAAAAAAAAAAAAAAAAAAAAAAAAACAAACAATTGCAATGAAAGAGTTTAATCAATATAGTTGACGTCAACTATTTTTTAGGAATACATTGGAATTGAGATTTTGTTATTGTCGCAGTATTCGTAAAGGTTATAATGATATATTTATTTGTTGAACACATTCACCATCCCCTCACCTACATGACACATTCCGTGTGATCTTATATTGTTTTAAGATGCATAGTACGGTCGTTAGATAAGTATTATTTCAATATTTTTTCCAAAAAAAAAAAAAAATTGCCCATTTAGGATGGGATTCAAGACATAATGTGTCATGTGCCATATAAGTATGTGTGATGACTAAGTGTATTCACCATGTACGAGTTATCATTTTTCATTCGGAAAATCCTTTAAAGAAAGAACTTGTAGTTCTTGAATCCTTATCCAAACGGGCCCTAACGAAGCTCACAAAAGACAAGCAGGTCGAGCCGTGAGTGGCCAGCCGCGCGTCACGGCTCGACCCATGCAGTCCTGTCGGTCGGTCCGCCCGTCCGGCCGAGCCCATTTCGCTCGCCACTTTGTCCCCAAATAACACTCCGCCACGTGGACTCCACTACCTCCAACAGGCCCCACAAACTTTAACTCATCGAATCCAAAACCCCCACCCTCTCACATCCCGCCACGTGTGCCGCATTGAGTAGCTTTTGTCTCCACCTCGCCAGATGGGACAACCCTGGACGACGGTCGTCGCTCTGTCTTTTGACGCTTCAAACCCAACCGTCAAATCCTTTGACGTTATATCATTAGGGGTAATACCGTCTTTTCAATCTCCATTTCCTTGCTTTTGACGGGTTGGTTTTTAATAATGACCATCATGATGACGCCCCCTCTGTACTCTCTTGTAAGGGCGTGGCTTGGACTCTTATGTTAACAGCGAATCTATTGACGCCGTTATACGGCCGTTTGGGGTCTGGGGATTCGTACCCGCACGTGCTGACAGACTGGCTCGTACGTGGGGATCACTTTTTGTCTTTCTTTAGTTTTTTGCGTTTTTGGGCCTTTAATTTTGGGGAGTGGCGCGTCGCGTGATGTCATGATCATGGTCGCACGGGCCCAGGAATTTGGTCGGCTTTTCAGAATCGACGGTTCTGATTCGATCATCATGGTTTTTTCCTTGATCGATTCCCACTTGGGAATCTGACTTTGACCATCACTTGTTGACTTTTAAGTTTTTTTTTGCTTAAGTAAACAATTTTAGGTACTAGTATGTCATTACATTTATAAGTTACTCCTACAAAAAAAGTTTGACTGGGCGTTAAAAAGTATATATATTCATTATTGGTATAATTAATGGTATAATTTTGCAGCTTAAATTTTAACTTAATTGAAGTCGATTATGTGTATCAAGTTCTTCAATTATTTTTAATTTAGCGTAAAATTAATTAATTGATACAGTTTCGCATTACGAAGTTCAATTTATTTTTTATTACAAAGTTCAATTTTTATAACAGGTCATGTAATTAACATGAATATTATTAAAAATTTGTCGCAACAAAAAGTGATCATATTTTTAATAAATAATAGTTTTTATAATAATTTTTGTATATTTCATTTTTTATAAGAAATAAAACAACTTTTTTTCTTCATTAAGGACTCAAGCCTTCACCTTTATATATCGTTAACCTCATATTAAATCATTAGACTACTCAATTGATTGGTTATATATTTCAAATTCTTAATATTAAAATAAATCTCGCTTGGGGTCCTATATATAATTGAGATTCGCATTATCTAAGATTTGGAGTGAGTGAGAGACTTAAGTTATGTTACATGTTTAGTATGCATCATACAGTGTTCATTGGTGGGCAAGAACATACATATTTGGAAGTTAGCTCGACAAACCACTATTGCAATCTCTGGAATATCTAGTTGTTTTTCTTTTCGTATAAGCTAGTGGGCAAGAACCAGGTGATCGAGCTCCCAAAGGACTCCTACTTTATACACTAAGTGAACCTTTAGTCAATATCTTCAATGTCAATGTCAATGTCAACAAAGCCTTATCTTAAAATGTCCCAATTTTGCATAGCAAGTTTTTCGTATTTCTTATTATGTACAAGCTTTTCCTGTTTATTCTTTTCTTATTATGTACACCACCATTTGCTGCCCTTATTGTAACTTGATTTAATAGCTTCTCGTGAATTGATTGTATGTATATACTCGTATATATCATATATGCATCATGTAATCTAAAATGGGGGTGTGACTTTAATTTCCTAGTGAAAAATAATAAAAGGGTGAAAAGCTTTAGACCAAAAAGTTTAAAAGGTGGATTTTCAAAAAAAAAAAAAAAAAAAAAAAGTTTAAAAGGTGGGGGTGAGTGGGTTACCCATTAATTCAATGATGGATTTTCTTTTATATATGGCTAGAGAGAAGTTTTGAGTAGAAGTTGAAGATCGCCAACAAGAGAAATGATTTATGGTCAAAACTTTTACAAGAACCAAGATAATGCTTGCATGTTGCCTTTACTAAAGTTTTGTTCTTTTGTGATGTCTTTGAATAAATAAATCACTTGATGCATGTATTTTTTGGAAACATAGGGGAAAGGGAACACAAAATAAAAGACCTAGCAAAATGCATGATGATATAAAATCTTTACTTTTGTCAGCCATTTCTTGCTAAAAGTATTATGAATTTAAGGGTGCCCATTTTGTCTTTGGATTAAAAATGTTGTCTTTCAAAATTTTGTTTCCGAAATATTTGTCGCATTTTAATTAACACTGTGTATATTTTGTTTGATTGTATTTGTTACGTTAAGAAATCATGAAAGTATTAATTATTTTTTCTAATTATAATATCAATTAACTCAATTAATTACTCCAATAACTTAACTAAAAAAATATTGAATTAATTATAATATTATTTATTTCTTTTCACAATATAAATCTATATACTAAATTATACTATCATTTATTAGAGAGCGATTCAGTTTTGATGTAAATATATTTAATTTAGGCTTTGTTTGTTTCATTTTCTCAAACTTAAAGAAAAATTTTCTTTTGTGTTAGTCTACTTTTATAAAAGAAAACTTTTATGAAAATTGTATTTTCTCGTTTGGTTCAACTTCAAAACTTATTAAGAAGTTGCATAATTTAATTAAAAATAGTAAAGTATGATTGACAAAAACACCCATTAAAATATAGAGAGTGACATGAGAGAGCGTGATTTGAGAAGGGGCAATTGGACCATAACTCCCAACTCCCCAGAGAGATAACTCAAATATATAATAATGAATTTAAAAAGCTATATACCTCGGTTTCAAAAAAAAAAACAAAAATAAAAAGCTATACACCTCATCACTAGAAGTTCTCCTATGGTCGTTGAAGTTAATTGATGAGAGACCAAAACAACCTACATATCATTCGTTGGAGAAGCAGCGACTTTAAGCCCTTAACATCTTTTTATTTGTAATTATCAAGATCTTCAACCACTACCAATCTCCTTTTTTGAGCGAGGGTGGTTCCATTCCGTACATTTTGTTGCTTTATTTGCTAAATAAACTGCATATCTTTTCAGATCTATAAAGATTGAACCTATTGTTGTTTCGATACATCTTTTTTAACGATCGTTCGTGGATCTATGCGGCTATTGTAGGAACAAAACTCTTCGGACAGAAAATACAAGATGAGAATGGATGAACCAACAAAGACTTAAGGCGCCTAATCGCTCTCTTTTAGACAAGATTTCTCCCTATCGATCGAAATCACGTATACACAGTGGGATTAATCGAAACTTGCCTTCAGTATACAATCAAGTCTCTAATGGTTGTTGAATGATGTGTGTGTAGCACAACTCCAACCAAGAACAATCTTTGAAGAACTTTTGAGAGAATGATGCTTTTGTGTTTCAATGTTTCTCAATGTGTCTCAATGTTTTTAATACGTATTAGATCTTTTTAATTTATAGAAAATCAAGAGACTTAGTGTCTATCCACAAAGAGATGAGTTTTTGCACGAATAGATACCAAAACAGGTAAAAACGAACCAAATAACATAAAAAACTCGTACCTTTTTGTTCTGGATGTTAAGGCGCCGACCCGGCGTTTTAGTGCCAAAATCGGGAGCTTCTAGTGTTGGCACCGAGGCTTGTGCTTCAGGATGCCATGCTCAACGCCTTGAAGCGCCTGAAATTTGGCAAACACAGAACCCTTTTTTTTTATTTTCTACAATTTCCCCCCATTTTCAAATTATATGGACGTATAAATTGAAAATTACACTTAGGAAATAACATGACCAAAAAATATATAGCATCATTCCGAAATCGATACATAAATGAGAAGTGTCTTTTGGACTTGAACTTTTCACTTAGTGCAAACACTTCCGAAATCGATACATAAATGAGAAGTGTCTTTAGAAAATAACATGACCAAAAAATATATAGCATCATTCTCTCAAAAGTTCTTGAAAGAGTGTTCTTGGTTGGAGTTGTGTTACACACACATCATCCAACAACTATTAGAGACTTGATTATATCCTTAAGGCAAGTTTCGATTAATTCCATTGTGTATACACGGTTTCAACCAGTAGACCGGTAGAGAGAAATCTTGTCTAAAAGAGAGTGATTATGCATCTCAAGTCTTTATTTGGTACCGTGACAACCCATTCTCTAATTTAGGGCATCGTCCGGCCTAATCCTGTAATTAAGCACAAATCCTAGCCACATAAGACTTAACTACGTGACTAGTCAACCTTTCTATCCAAATCTCCTCATTACTTGTATTTAGGATAAGTAATACACATGTCAACATATTAATAGATTTCAGAGTAATTAAAAACTTATTAAAAGTTATAAAATTTAGCGGAAGTGTTAACAAATTATGCGGAAGCAATTATTAAAAATCCTAAATGTATGGAAACCAAGAAACAACGATCACATGCATATATAATAAAGTGGTGAATATAAACAGTGTGATGGTCATCATAAGTCAGGAAACTAAACGCTCAACCCAATATACAACCCAGAAATGTATCAAAATATAACTGTATAATACACAAAATATCAAAACCTACAAAATGTCAATGCAGAGGTACGCCGCTGGCTTAGAGGTAGTCGCCAATCTTCTCCTTGTCCAGCCTGCATGTCGTCGGCTCTGCACCCACCTTCATAAAAAGGACGGTGAGTACAAAAAGTAACAGTAATCCCCGTTAACATACTCATTCACATTTCCAAATCAAACTAAATGGTATTTAAAATACTAAGTTAAATAAAGAAATACTAGTACCACAAATATGTTAAGAAATACCACAGTTAAGCAAATGAAACTGACACAAGGCAAAACAGTTATGATCTAGATCCGGTCGTCCGTGACATACGTCAGTAAAGCCTTTAAACCACTAAAAGACATGCGTGGTATCGCACATTCTAATATCACTAGGGACTCTAACCCCAGTGTCATTAGGAACTCTAACCCTGTGTATTGGCAATCCTATGGACTCTAACCACGTGTGTTGCATCATAGTGGCGAGTGCTGACATCCCCAGGGACTCTAACATCGTGTGCCAATCAACTTTAACATAGTGCAATGGACTCTATATTCTATAACTACTTTTTAATTCCAAGAAATCGACTCATTAAGGATTCTGAGGATTGGCTATGCTACAAAGCACAAAGTCTCCAAAGAATACAAGTCCATAAAGTCATTCATAACTCACAATCCCTAATAGCATGCTATTTACACTATATTCACTGTGAAAACAACAATAATTGACATAAAGCACATGAATGGATTCAAAGGAATTCAATTCATCAAAATATCATGAAAATCAAGCTCAAGAAGTGAGGAGTAACAAATAAGTTCATGCTATGAGAGTACAAAGCTAGACGTAATCAATATAGACTACAACAAACAAGTGTAAACTGGATATGAAGTGTAAATAAACTATCAACTGGTATACTCACCTAAAGCAATGTAAAGTCTTTGCTTTACCGACTTCCCGACATCCTAAATCTCGTATTCGAACCCCCGTAACACTTTCCTAGGTTCCTGATATCATATAACTTTTTTTTGGATGTGTTTAGACCTTTACATATGGTTTTAAGCTTAGTTATAGTGTTTTGAAAATTTTGGTAAATTGTGGATTTTTATGTTGTCATGGCAATTAGCGCGCTAAGGGATTTGATTAGCGCGCTAGTGGCCTCATTAGCGCGCTACCAAACTTATTTTGATGGCCCCAGGCCCCGAGGCTGCCTCGTCGTGTCGTGCGCTCCTTACCCGGTGTGCACAGCTACACGTCCGGCACCTGCCCGTCCACCTCGTGTTTTGATTATCGTGTCCATGTGTGTGTTATCAATATAGTTAGTGGATTATTCATATTTTCTTAAGTTATTTCCTTTGGTAATTAAAGTTCCTTAAGTACAACTATTTGTAGTATATCCGAGACCTAGCCATACTATAGTTTGTATTTTACAAGTTAACATTAAGTCAGTGGAAGTCTTAATAGATACAAATAAAGTATTAAATTAGCATGATAAACATTATTCATAAGAGCAAGTCCTACTGTGGAAAACCCGAAAAAGTACTATGTATATAGGCGAAAATACCATATAATAGTGTATATATACATGTACGTTGTTACTCCAGTCTCCCAATACCTAAAATAATACAAAATATCAAATTAAGCATGTACTAGTAGGTCCTCGACGGCGGGCAATCAGATGCAGTCGCCTAGGATCCCCTTGCCCCTACTGGTACACTAGGATCTGCACTCAATCATCACAAAACGACAAATGATGAGTCCAGTAAGAAAAACCCCAACGAACCACTCTGAGCATTCGCAGAATAAAGTAAGGAATTGCAAGAAATATTGTTTAGTAAACATGCGGAATGTAAAGACATGCAACTGTGATTGGCTCATCACATGATTAATTAACATATAAGCTAAACAAATGTGTGTGTTCGCTCCAGATGGACTAAGCTGTACTTTGGGTCACTAAGATCCCACCAGTGGATGCACCCAACTGGCCTAATGTTGGTCCCTCACGGTGCTGACCAAATCCGCTGAGTCACCGACATGTGCACCAAGGGCAAGCTCGCGTTGCCATTCACTGAGGTTCGGGCCACACGTGTTACAATCTAGCGCATCATGAATATAAAACAGAGAATCCAGGGGAGTAAACACGACCCACGTCCAAGTGACAGAATGGAATAGTAGAGACAACAGGAATTGATAAAAAATGGAATTAAAAACAGAATCAAATACTCATAGTTCTTCAATTAGGATTTACAAACCTCAAACCGCTCTCCGACCTTCCCGGACTCCTGTATTCGACCTGACAAGCTCCTTGACACCGAGCTTTGGTCTTTTAAGTCTCTGAAGTCCAATTTTATAAGTTTAGGTTGTTTACAAACATTTAGAAATGTATTAAGTTGGAACTCATCAAAACAACCCTTAATGTTCAGGTTTCATATGTCATCAGAGCACTAATTGGTCTACCTAGCGTGCTAGGTAGAGTTAGTGTGCTAGGGAATCGATCTAGCACGCTACTGTTTTTCATTTTGAAAAACAGTTGAGAGCCCAAAATGATTAGCGTGCTAACCAGCCTAGTTAGCGCGCTAATTGCCCTCTATGACAAAATTATCAAGTTGAGAGTTTTGTCTTTCCCATCCCAATTAGCTAACCTTACTTGATTTACATACTTTCCACACAATGGCGACTCCAAAAACATCTGTTAAACCAATCTCAGAACAACAATTAGATCAAATTCATTCAATCCTTCACATTCACTAGTTTTTTCCAAATTCATCAAAAATCCCAATTCATGTAAAACCAGAGATAAATCCTCAATAGAAATGATCATCATACATATAATTCATCAAGTTTTCATCAAAAGCTAGGGATTTAACCTTTAAACTCAAATTACACCTAAAAACACTAAAAATTGGGTTTATTTGCAAGTGTAGAAGATGGAGAAGAATATTACCTAGGTGTTAATCACTTGATTGGCTCTTCAAGTGCTAGATATAAGCTCTAAATTTCCCCTCTCCTCTGGTTTTCCAGAATTTGAATGAGTTTTATGTTAGTGGTTTGATCAAGATCTCACTAACAATGTTATTTATATGTTTGGTCTTGATTAAGAGTGTTATGCGCATCTCGAGGACTATCTTGAAGTCTCTATTCATGCTGTAACACATCACTTAATGACACCAATAGCACACTCACTATCCTAGATTCACTCACTAGAACCATCTCAATGCCCATCTAGGGTCCACATTATTTAACTCAAACTATAGGCTTATTATCATTTAATTGGATTATAATATATTAAGCCTCATTAAACCATATGGTTAGTGTTTCTATTTATCAAAATTAAAAAAACTTGTGATCCCGCTAACCTTAGGCTATCTGATACCCGGTGCCTCGTGTCCTGACACGCATTCCGAAACACACCATAACCTATTGTTATAACTCAATTGACTTAGCATATGGTTACATTACTCATTTAATTTGATTACTTAGTCATATTAATATGAATTAGTCGAGTTTCCTAGTGTACCCGCAATTTGCCTCTCCGATACACATGTTAACACGCATTTCGAGGAGACTACCCAACACACAATCTCGCACGATATAACCATCCAACATACACACATGCGATGTATTGGTAAATAAATTCATAAAATGCATCGCAAATAAGCAATTCAACACACAATTTACTAGTGTACCTAGGTCGACCAGTGCCCTAGCCTACCCGCGGCGTCCACGTGGATCTGAGCTGGCGTACAACGGAAATTATGAAGAAAATAATGACGTTAATAAAACAGGTCGTTACACTTTCTCTAGCACGCTAGCTAATCTACTTAGCACGCTATGCGCAGGAAAACCCAGAATTGCAACTTGAATTACGAGTTTACTCCACACATAGGCTTCACCAATGCCTTGGGATTTTCATAAACACCTCCAGAACCCCAAGACAACATAAACAACATAAAAACAATCACACATACTAATAAATTCATGAATTCATCACTAAAGCTAAATAAACTAGTGCAAGCAAGTTACCTAGTTGATGTACACTAGTTTGATCAACTCTCCTAACACCAAGTCCTCTAAAG
This sequence comes from Stephania cephalantha, assembly GCA_039657325.1. Taxonomy (NCBI): domain Eukaryota; kingdom Viridiplantae; phylum Streptophyta; class Magnoliopsida; order Ranunculales; family Menispermaceae; genus Stephania; species Stephania cephalantha. Next base: position 4,491,461 of record CM077573.1, on the reverse strand, counting down.
TAACTATGTTCTTCACTTTAATTCTTCTCCAACGCAAGGTTTCTTCAATTGCTAAGTTTATGAGAATGAAAAGTTTTATTTGCATGTATTGATATCTAGTTATATATATGAGTGGATATGGTTTATTAATAGTCATTCATCTTATTGCATACACGTATCTCGAGACCTATCTTATGGCACACACTAAGACTGTCACCCCCTCGTCATTAAGAAGACTGACCGGTTTAGATTACCTTAAACCTCTGATAATCTAGTAAGCATAATCCATTTTTTTTTTAACTTTGACCTCCAAGTAATAATTATTTCAATCCTTTATAAAACTCCAAAACTAAATTTATGTCCTCAAAAAAACTCAATTCATGATTTGTTTGATTAGAGCTAATTCAGAAATCGTGTCCGTGTAACAGCCCAAATTAATTAAAATAGGATTAGCGTTAATCTCAAGGATTAACGATCGAGATTCGGGCATTACGTGGACCACTCGGTAGACTCGAACACGAGAATCGAGGAAATATGTTATTTATGGATGGTGGTTGTGTATATGCGGTGCTTAAAATATTATTATATTGCACCACATGTGTATGTTGCTATCGGACGAGTTTGTATGACGGGTGGTTGCCTCGAAGTGCGTGTCAACACGGGGGTTGAGAGGCAAAGTACAGGTACACTAGAAAAACTCGACAATTCACGTAAATATTACTAGGAAATTAAATTAAGATTCGAACGATAGGTTATGGTGCGCCTTGGAAATGCGTGTCGAGACGCGTGACACCGGATATCAGGTAGCCGAGGGTTGGTGGGATCATGAGTTGGTCAATTGGAGATAAATAAAACACTAACCATATGGTTGTATGGGCTTAATATAAGGTGAATTAATCAAATGAATAGTATGCCTATAGTTTACATTAAATAATGATGACCCTAAGATGGATATCAAAATGATCATATTGAGTCATTCTAGGGGATGAGTGTTTTATTTGAGTCACTAAGGGTATATGGGATAACATGTTTATGAACCACAAGATAATCCTCGAGATTCGTACGCACACTTGATCTTAATCAAACATATATATATATATATATAGAAGTTATTGGAATTGGTGATCAAACCACTTCCTCTACACATGCAATTGTGGGAAAACCAGTGAAGAATAGAGGATTCAGGCTGGAGAATCAGCATATTAGAGAACAAATCAAGAACTTAAACCTAGGTAATCATCTTCCTCATCTTCTACACTTTCCAATAAACCAATTTTTGCTATGTTTTACTGAAATTCGTGTTTAGTGTTTAGGTCTCTGATTTTTAATGGAAACTTGAGACGTTACATCTTATTAGATCACATGTGTAGAGAATTTATCACTGGTTTAGCTAGATTTGATGATTTTGATGAAATTGAGAAGTTGTGGTGAATGCTGAATTTGTAGAAACTTGGGTTAAATTGATGTTTTGGGATGTTTTAATGGTTGTTTTGAAGATAATTGTGTATAAGAAATATGTATAAACCAATGAGGTAGCTAATTGAGATGTTATGATAGAATTCTCGACTTGAGAATTCTCCACATAGGACCGATAGCGGGCTAATCGTTCTAGGTTTGAAACTATTCTTCGTCCTGAAGAACAGTAGCGCGCTACATAATTCCCTTAGCACGCTACCATCAGATAGCACGTTATACATATTCCTTAACGCACGAACTGCATATTACAAATGGAAATTAAGGGTTGGTTTGGATCTTTTAAATTTAATACATGTCTAAACACTAGGAAATAATCTAAACCCATTAAAATTGGACTTCGGGGACTTGGGGGACTGTAGCTCGGTGTTGGGAGCTTGTCGGTTCGGATACGAGAGTCCGGGGACGTCGAAGCGCGGATTGAGGTGCGTAAACCCATTGGAATGCCTTACATAATTCATGGTTTGTTTTATCGATATCGCGTTTCATGAGTGACTGCTGGTGGGCACACATGGGGTTTCACTCCTATTTCGGTTTGTGTATATATTGGTTTTGGCTAAATCGCTTGCATGGGTTACTTGTGTTTAGTGCTCATGTCGATGACAATAGAATATATCTATGACTGTTAGGAGGAATTTAGGGTGTTCCCTTGACTTGAAATAGCGTCTGGAGGGTTTCATCCGATAATTGAAGTTGGGGTTTAGTCACTGTAAGCCTGTAAGTATATATGTGGTTCATATTGATTTATTGATTACTGGCTGGTGTAGGTCAGGGTTTTCTCGTGATTATACGGATGTTAACTGATTAATGTTTTATTTTTGGGTTGGTTTAGTGGTATACGATGTTTATTTATTTCATGTTACTTCTTTTGTTTGTCGTATGTTGCCTACATTCATGGAAATATGACGTACTGTTGTCAGGTGTTATATTCGCATGTCTCGTAGTTTATTAGTTTTATTTCATGAATATTCTGTGGACTTCTATTGGAATTTTACTCACTGGACTCGTCATTGTATTTGTTGGGAGACCGAGTGCAAATCCTTCAACGAGCAAGGGCAAGGGAAATGAGGTACTAGGCGACTACCTCTGAGATTATAGAGCCAGCTTATGTGTGATATCAGTATGTATTTATTTTGCTTTTTTGGGTTTTAGGGACTGTAGAACACAGATTACATGTATATGAATCTTTTGCTTATCTCACCTTTTATATATACATGGTATCTTTTGCCGAGTTTTTCACTACTTATGATTGTTAAATATTGCATAAGTTACTCATTAAAAGACTTCCGCTGTAAAATTATAATATAACTTGATAAATTGAGTAACTGGCTAGCTAAATTATTAATACTTATGTATAGAATAGTTAGCATAACTAGGGTTAGCTGGAAAAGTGTATAAGCAACTCGTTAGGTCGCGAGGCGTCAAGGAGAAGCGGGCCATGACGTGGCAATGCTAGGTGACGTGGGATGCTAGGTGACGGGTAGTAAGGTGGCCTGGAATTTAAGGCCCCCATAGTCCGTATTTAACAAAAAATTTGACAACACCTCCCCTAAAAGTGGTCTGCCGAAAAATTCACCTAATAGACAACAAAATTGGGGAGAGGCCTAGAAGGACTTACAACTCCCTACAGTTCATAATATATATCAAATTCAAATTTATAAACTAACTTAAGAGTCTCTGATAGCTTAATCACAACTTCACAATCTTAAATAGATCAAAATTGAATCATAAACCTCTCAACATATTTTAATTAAATTAAAAGACTCTTATAACTATTCAAATAAACTTCCCGTCCTACACTGACCCAAGAATCCTAAAACAATAAATATAAACAATTTAAAACAAGAATTTACTTTAATTTGTAAAAACAATCTTATCCATTCTTCCATTGTCATCATGCAGAATCTGACATCATCAAAAACAACTCGAAGATGTCAGGTAAGTAAATTCGTACATTGATCTGTACTCCTGAAATTGTTAGTCTGATACATGGAGACGTAAAATTGCATTTCCAAATAAACAATAAGATATATGCGTCAACATGAATTGCAATCCACTATGTCCTTGTCTCATAACTATAATCAAACGTCGACTTCCAAAAATAGTACAAAGACGGTATTAAGAGATCATGAAATGCAGAGCTAACTTGTCGGCGTTAGATTCCGCTACTCTCACTATACGGAGTAGAGGAATGACTGAAACCAAGTTTCAAGCAAACCAGATTCCGAAACAAGCTTATCCCCATCTCTCTATGTATGCATGGCCGAGAATGATAAAATGCAATAATGTAGACTGTTATATAATTATAGGTACAAAGATAAATTCCTTAAATAGTAAAGATCACTATAGGGTTTACTTACAACCAACCAACTTTGAACGTAATTTTGAGGGATCCCAAAATGTCGGATCACCATGAAGATGGTCCCAATAGCTTCCCTGCATACCCAATTATATTATGGGCCAAGTTTCAAGTGAAGCCAAACCACGAAACCCAATGAAAACTATGGCCAAAGTATGCTTGAGAATAGTTTTCAAAAATATTAATTTATATAATTGTTTCAACTGCCTTCCAACTAGCCAACTTGGGGTAACTTTTTAACCTTGAAAACCTCAATATTTGTCATAATGACCTGAATGGAACTTGTAGCACTCATGTCATACTTTCCAAAGACTCCAAGAACACTCAAATCGGATCACCGACGGAGAAGTTATGAATTTTCCAATATGGTCTGTCAACTAGGCAAACTTTATTTATTTTGAATTGAAAAAATATCTCCAAATCAATATTTTCACAATAAAATCATTAAAGCTCGACTACAAACACCACAAAACCACTCAATACCAACATCAAAATATTTCCATGACTAGTGGAATCAAATTGGATCAAAACCAATAATCGATTCATTAAAAAACTCAATATAAATCAATATCAATTATAAAAACATCTCCAAAATAGTTATCAATTGAATCACATCAGTTCAATTCATCAAAACCCCAACCCACGTCGGTGGGATTTATTCCAAATCGGTGCACATCAACCCAATACATCAATTTTCAAAAATTCATACCAATTTCTATCAAAACCCCGCAAAAGAAATTGAAAAATCGTGAGACTTCAAATTGAATTGTGGAAAAATGCCTTGAATTGTGTATTTACCAAATTGTGGTCTGAATACTTCGTTTTCACCGCGTAAACTTAGCTCAAATTGACTGTCTCATGATGCTCTATGATTTTGCGAAAAGAAATCGGGCGAAAATTGGACCTCGGGAGCTCGTGGAGTGAAAATCCAAGTTGAGAGGGTTTGGAGAACGAACAATAGCTCGTTCTGTTCAAAAATAAAATGAAACTTTCATTTCGTTTGATCTTATATATATAAACCGTCAGCTGCTTGTCAGCAGATTAATTTCTTTTTATTTATTAATTTTTAAAATTCTTATTTTGACGTCCTTTAACTTCCGACGCTCGTTTTCGATCCGATTTTTTCACCAAACTGAACCAAACTCTCAACAAAATAATCAATTTTTATAAAACGTCCATAACACTGAAAAATCTTAACTTTGTCCATAACATACTAAGATCTTACAAACTAATTTTCTTGTCATACTTGGCCAAACTTGCCCCGATTTAGTCATAATCTTAATTAATTAAGGTCACGTTTCTTAATTTATTATATTTATTTTTTGTATCATTCTAAATATTTATATATGCCTTATTTGAGAATCAAAGGAAGTAACCTACCAGTACTTGATTGAGCAAATGAACACCTACTATGTCAAAAAAATAGAAGCTAGGGGATGAACCCTACTACATATTATAGTTCTATTATTGTACGATGTTATGGTTATTTTGTCAATATCTTTTTCAAAATCTTTTGTAAGGATTTAAATAGCCATTCTTTCTTGGTTGTTGGTGTCCAACAACATTGAAAGTTAGTTGATTACACCTCTTTATATGTTAATCTAGTTTGATGTATTAATTAATTACTTGAATAATTTACTTGGTCAAATTAATAATTAATTATAGTTTTGTCTATATATCTAGTATCTATACATCTTTAGCGTCCTAAATCTTATTCTTGTCTTTTCTCCCTCTGCATGCGAAAAAACAAAATTTGACATTTTTTAATGTTATTCACTAGAACATTTTTGACATTTAATTGAGGTTTTAAAACCCCTATTAAATAGAGTGTTATTAAATGTCATGTTAAAATGTGTTATGTTTTAATTTTTAATACATGTATTACATAGAGGTTTTTTAAAACTCCTATCAATTAGGTGTTATTTAATAACACCACCCTTTAATAGGGGTTTAAAGACCTCTATTAAATACCGAAATTGTTATAGTGTTAGTGGATATCGATATATAGTCAATACTACACGCGCAATGTATAATCTAGCTCACTATATATTTATATGTACGTGTATAGTCTTTGTGTGTGTATTCTAGCTAGGTCTTAACTTATTTGAAAATATATATTTGTATTCTGCAATAAATCAAACTATATAAGTGCAAATATTTGACGTATTTTTTTATCATCAACCCAACTAATTTGAAACCGAAGCTTAACTTGTTACGTCCATGCATTCATATATGCATGGTTAATACATATGAGCATGACATATATTCTTATAACAAAATACTTTTTTTTTGTGTGTCATCCTTATGCAAGGCTAGGGCCATACTAATTTTTTTTCTGTATCGTTCCAATTTTATTGGATGTCTCCAAAGAGACTTACAAAAAATACAAATATATACATGACATTGTATATAAGGGATTACACAAATATGTGCAAAGAAAATAAAATGTGCATGGGAGTGGGAAAAGATGTTTAATTTGTAGAGGTACCATGTGATGAAGGGGTTTGCGTGGGCACCTTCATGGCCAAGAGGTACCCTTATATTATTTTTCTAACACCAACACATTCAGTCCCTCTTTTCCAGCTTTTTCTCTCTTATGTGCATCTTTTAAGCTGTAGAGAGATCACTACACTTCCCCACAGAAGCTTCCTTTGAAAAATCAATAATGCTTTTATTGGTCCAGACAAATGTGCTCCAAATGAAAACATGAGCAATCTCCTCAAGAGGCTAAATTTATGACAATGCTGAATTTGCATTAATTATAGCTATATACAAACATCTTTGTTCTTAAATCTTTAATTACTTAGGTTAGTTAGGATCAATAATATTTGATAATAGGATATATGTATATCTAATTCAAACTACACTTGTATATATGGTGGGACCAAAATAGGTCTTATATATTTAGGACCCAGAGAGAGAGAGAGAGAGAGAGATGAGATCTGCTAAAAATTGTTGCTTTGAATTGGATTCTAAAAATGGGCACTAGGGGGAATGCAAGAAGAGGTGTACTTAGTGTCTTTCTAGGATATCAGAGTATCTACTAAGCTTTTTTGCTCTCTTTTTTGTATCCTTTTATCTTTTCTTCTCCTTTAAATTTTTTTTTGTTTTATTTCTTAAGAGGAGGGGTCTTTGGCTTTTCAGACCCAGGCACCCACCCATCACACATTGTCAGCTTCTTCTTTTCTCTTCCTCACTTTCAAAACCCAACAAAAAGATAAATAAAGTTCATCACCAGGACAGAGAAAAAAAGAAAGCCTGGAAACCCCCAAAAAGATATTGTATATACAACAACCACCTTATTGCACAGTACTTCTATACCTAATAATATTATTCATAAGACATTGGTGTACGTATACATTGTCATATTACTTTTTTTTTTCTTATACTTAGGCACGTACCAGTACCCTATAAGAAAGATGCATGCTTCGAAAAATTAAAAGATTTGAACCTGTCTCATTTAAAGATATTCAAGGCCTAGGTGAACAACTAGCTAGTTAATCGTGACAATTACACTAAGATAATGGTACGTTGATACGTAGGTTATAATTGTTTTGAGTACCATCAAATAAATTATGTGCAAAAAAAAAAAAAAATTTGCGTGTCAGGAAAAGAATATATGTATATAAATACTACATACATGTACAGTACATACACATAGAATATGCACTAGAGGTTAGGGCACCCACCATACAGTCCCTTAGAACACAAACAAATGCAAACCAGACAAAGGCATCAGGTGACAGTATGAGAGGCAGGTCACCATTATATGCATTACATCGATCCTCTCTTGCAATTCCTCAAAGAAATTATTGATAGACACAGATACCATCATCATCATCATCATCATCATCTACAACAACACCAAACAACACTGATTTCTCTGTCTGTTTTGTAAGGTTATACTCCTCGTGGTATCTACTCCAACTCCAACCAGCAGTACTCTTGTATTATAATGCCACTACCAATTATAACCACCATGCATGATGATCAGTATGGCAATATTAATTATTGCTTTCCCTAAAAAATTAATTAAATTGATGAAATCATTCCCATAGAACAAAATTTGTTTGATCTTCCTAGTTACTCTAGATGAGACATCCGGAATCGTTAATTAACGCAATCTCCATATGTATCCGACGAACACTTCATTCCAAGAGTGAGAATTTAATTGTATATATATATAGTGTTATAGTTTTTTTACATTAATTCTCGTTAAGTGGACAAATATATATGATACATATATAAGAAAAATGGTTAGGCCAGGTGACACTCTTTTGGTACAACCTTAATTTTGGCCTTTCGATTGTGCATCAAGATGCACGCTCACATCTCAATATACGTGGAAAGGACTTGGACAACTGCGTGTCAAAAGCTGTATCTAAAGAATCTCAGTCAACCTGACATTTTCCTTATAAAAAATATAGAGTAGTTGCAAGATCTATCTAGTTTAATTAATTAAATAATTAATTAGATCGATCGATTAGTTTAATTATTTTTAAAAGTAATAATTAGATTCGGGATCGAGAAGGAGCTTGGCAAGGATGATTACCAAAGACATTCTCTACTGATGCTGCATGTGTTCAGAATCCTCTTGCCATCATCCTCCCATTCTCTTCAACACTATTTTTATCTATACATGTACAATTAATTAATTAATTAACTAGTCAAGCAAACTTTATATATACTAATTAATCAAATTAATTAAGCTTGATTAGTCTTAACCCCCTCGGCCCCTTGCTTTAGCTCGGATTATCAATAATTTAATTGACCTAGACAAACAAAAGGCCATTAATTGCTTTCTCTTTTCAGTTCTCATCTTTGTGATCAAATAAAGTAAAACAAAGAAACCTGCTATGGTAACTCACTTTTGGCACTAACCCAGTTTGTTGCCACACGTTACACCTTGAGCTGTGCACGCGCGTCGTTAGGTGTATCACTCGGGCACCGACCCTGACCCAAACCCAAAGTGAGTTACCCGAGCTTTTTCCTTAAACAAACCATAATTAACTACATGTTGGCATGCATTTTGATCTGCTTGCGCTAATTAATTAATTAATTTGGACTCTACACTTATATAATCTTGATAATCAGTACTTAAAGGTTCTCTCTCTCTCTCTCAATGTTCTATATATTCTTGTGTTCGCTTTTCATGCTTAAGACTCTTAATTGGTACTTTTTTTTTATGATGATTTGAGAGAGAGAGATGATCGGATGAGGTGGAGGAATTATGGTTTGGGTTTGAAATGGGCCCACCGCTTTTCGAACCCGGCAGCCACCAAACACGGCCTTGTAGGTCTTCTCTAAAGATTCTTTATTTTTCTTCGATGAGGGGTATTTGATGTTGTGCTCCGCAGAGCCACACTGCTAACCAGCTCTCGTCACGGATTGCCGTCTGATCAGGACTTCAGATTTGAGTTTAGGTCAAACTTCCCTGTTTTGGCCTTTTTATAGCTCCAAAATTAATTAAATAGCTTTCATTTTCTTTTAATAATTATATATATATAGATCGATGCTACTTAAAAAGGAAAATATAGTCCGCCTAGAGTAATTATCCTAGCTAGCTATTTAGAGAGAAAAAACAAATTTTGATTCTTTAAAGAACTACTAAAGTGATTTCTTAGAGTGCATGAATAATTATTATCACTATACATAGAAGGCATACTTCAACTTATAAAAAAGTTGCCTCTAAATAAGAGTTAGAAGATTTTGAACTTAAAAATTTAAAAATTTAGAGAGACGACATATATATATATATATATATATATATATATATATATATATATATATATAATGAATTATTACCATATATCAATCATTCTATCAACATTACACTTGATTTTCATGATTTAATCTTTATAGTATGTAATTTAAAAAGAAAGCTTCATTAATTGTTAGAAAAAAAGAAGAAAGCTTCATAAAAAAAAGTTAGTTAAAAAAAAACTCATGACCAGTGACATATATAGCCGAGAAATCTAAGTATAAAGAAGGTTTAGGGTTTATGGTTACATATATACATCACATTTTAAATAAATATTTGCAATTGATATCTTTTCGAAGTAAAATATAAAATTTATTAATCATTAATGGTTCGATATAAGACCAGACACATAATCAATTGCCCTAATAAAAAGTACATTGACTTGCTAATCTAATTTGTTCAAAAGAAATGACATGAATTTGGTTTTGATTTGCGATTGTAATATTGAAACATTGTGACAATTAGAGACGGCTCTATATACAAATATTTGGAATACATAACAATAATACACAAACACCACTACTAGAACCACATAATAAGAAACAAAACTTTCAATAAAGAAAGATCGAAATTAAACCTAATTACTTCCAATAAGAGAAGACAAAATCAAAACTTCCAACAATGGAACCTATTAAATAAAAAAAAACTACAGAAAAGGACCAACCCAACACCCACTCAACGAACGACCTGTAATTAAATCAAGTTTTTAGATATCATTAACTTACACAATTATGTTTTCCAAATTAAAATTAAATAATAATTACTATTTCATTGGTTTATGATCTAATTAAAATAAAACGCTAAATCTACTATTATGTGCACGTAATAAAAATTAAGAAACAAGTAAGTAAAACCCATTTTTATATTTTGAAAAAATAAAAATCGTTTTTATATGCTTAAAAAAATCATTCTATATGTATATATAAAACGTGTTAAAACTGCTATTAATAATCTTTTAATTTATATAGTGCTAAACGGTAAAAGCCATATGGGAAACTTGAAAACTGAATATAACCTAACGTTTATTCACCAAATATATATCTATATATATATAACCTTGTTGCTGAGTATGGATGACTATGCATGTACACCAACATATTGTGTAGTCATGTAACTTGTATTTCTCACTTAATAGTACATCCACTTGTCTATGTATTGTCATGTTACTTGTAACCATTTTCAATGTACACCAACTCTTCCATGTATTGTCAAATTACTTGTAATGTGTTGTATGACATGGGGTGTATGTGTTACTTGTACACATTGTATAAAGTACATTTATCATCATCACCAAATGACCTATATAAAGGGTGCTAACTTCATTGTAAAAACACACCAAGTTGAATGAAAACATCTCATTCCAACTATCTCATTTCTTATCTTCTCCTTTGTAGTAGTAGTTTATAGTAATAAAAGTTATTAGTCTTCTATTTCCTTCTCTAGTTCTCAGCAAGTTCCAACTCAATTTACAACACGTTATCAGCACGAGCTTGCTCTAACATTAAGGAGATCTTGAAGTTCAAGAAGGCTTGTTAAGGAGACAAAGCTAGGAATGTATAACTTTTGTTATTTAATTAAGTTCAATTTATTTCTATATTATCATGGTTGCTTCCTTTTATTACATGCATCACTTCTATATGCATACTTTATTCATATACTATGCATTATAACGTCACCGATTGCGAAAGTATGCTCTGTAGTTAACATCAGAAATCAAAAGTCAATATGTGACATAACTAGTTTTCTCGCTATACTACAAACGATTAATTATGCTCTATTCTTGATTTTTTATATTGCAAATAGTATTATGAGTTTGGGTTGAGAGTGTGTAAGCCTTGTCCCCGGTAAAGCTAAACATTGAAAGGGATACGGGTTACCCTGTTCAAGGAGGCATGGTTTTAAGTAAACTTCGTCTCGCCACCCAACCTGGAGATTGTCCCACCAACTCATACAAGTAGTACATTTTGCATATTAATAATCAAGTTGTGAACATATATTTAATCGTATATTATTTATTTTATATAAAAGAGAAAAACTATTTACTCAATTTCTTGACCTATTTTCAGACTATGACAAACCTTCAAAAACTTGAATTTGTTGCTCTTGATATCACTGGAAATAATTATTTTCCATGACAACTGGATGCCGAGATACATCTCTATGCTAAAGACTTAGGAGAAACTATTATAAAAGGAAATGAAACATCAATGCAAGATCGTGCGAAAGCACTGATATTCCGTCGCCATCATTTCCATGAAGGTCCGAAAAGTGAGTATCTCACTATAAAAGATCCTCTCACCTAGTGGTTAAGCTTGAAAGAGCGATATAATCACCAAAAGACGGTGATATTTCCAAAAGCTCAAAACGACTGGCTGAATCTTAGGCTACAAGATTTCAAAACAGTAAGTGAGTATAACTCCACCATGTTTAATATTACCTCTCGTTTGAGGCTGTGTGGAGAAAATATATATGATGAGGCAATGATGGAAAAACATTGAATACTTTTCATGCCTCGAATCTGTTGTTGCAACAACAATATCGAGCGCGTCAATTTAAAAAATACTCATAATTAATTTCTTATCTCATTGTGGCTTAACAAAATAATGAGCTTCTATTGAAGAACCACAACTCCTATCCAACTGGTTCCACTTCAATTAATGAAGCAAATGCGGCATCATATAATGACCATAAAAACGGTCATGGAAAGAAAAACCACGGACGAGGAAATGGGAAAGGATCAATAAGTAAAGATCGTGGCAAACCCTATTCTAAATTTCGTGGCAATAAGTTCCAAAATAAATGGAATAAAAATGACGTCGTTCAAAATAAGGGAAAAATACTGCTGAAAATGGGCATGCTCGTAAGCGTGACCAACCATGTCATAGGTGTGGTCTAAAAGGCCACTGGGCTCATGTATGACGTACGCCTAAGCATTTTATTGATCTTTATCAAACCTCCTTAAAGGAGAAAGACAAAACAGTTGAGATGAACTTCACTGTCGGAGATGGTCCCGAATTTTCATGATGATCCAAACACTAATCTCGATATTTTTAATGATCATATGTAATGATTTTCAATAATTTTATGTACTAGTTTTTTGTTATGCTTCTTAGTTATATGTACTAGTTTCTTATTATGAATGAAATATGACTCTTTTTCTAATTTGCCAAACATTATTTGTCTAGATGGATCAACAAATCATGTGTTCAAATCATGAATCAAATAAGAGCGATACATGTCTTGTTGATTATGCTACAACGCACACAATCCTTAAAAACAGAGAATATTTCTCAAATTTGAACTTAGCTGAGGCTAATGTTCAAACAATATATGGCATCTCCAATTTGATTAATGGCTCTGGAAGAGCAAATATTATGTTGCCTAGAGGAACAACAATTCATGTTGACAATGCCTTATACTCTGAAAAATCCATAAGAAATTTACTCAGCTTTAAAGATATTCGACAAAATGGACATCACATTGAAACCATGAACGAAAAATAATAGAGAATTTATTTATATCACATTGGTTTCAAATGGGAAAAAAGAAGTGTTAGAAGAATTCTCAGCTTTATCATCTAGATTATATTTTACTCATATAAGGCATGTCGAAACGAATGTCGTCTTAAATAAGAAAATTACTGATCCAAAGACATTCATTTTATGGCATGACCGGCTTGGTCATCCTGGATCATCAATGATGCGAAGAATAATTAATAATTCGCATGGACATCCTTTAAGGAGTCACAAAATATTTTCAGCTGGTGATTATAATTGTGCTAGTTGTTCTCAAGGTAAATTGATAGTTAAACCATCCTCAAGTAAAATTGTTGTGGAATCCGCAGTTTTCTTAGAACGCATTCAGGGAGACATATGTGGACCTATTCATCCTCACTATGGACCATTTAGATATTTCATGGTTTTGATAGATGCATCAACTAAGTGGGCACATATTTGTTTGCTTTCGACTCGCAATATTGCATTTGCTAGACTTTTATCACAAATCATTAAGTTAAGAGCACAATTCCCCGACAACCCAATCAAGATCACCCGTCTTGATAATGCCGGAGAATTTCAATCTCAAGCATTTAAAAATTATTGCATGTCTATAGGAATTACCATTGAACATTATGTTCCACACGTGCATACCTAGAATGGTTTGGCAGAATCTCTGATCAAACGCATTCAATTAATAGCTAGGCCTTTAATCATGAGAACTAAGTTATCAACTTCAGTTTGGGGACATGCAGTCATTCATACAACATCTATCATTCGTTATAGGCCTACTGCATACCATGAACATTCCCCCATGCAACTCATTTTAGGTCAACAACCAAATATTTCACACTTGAGAATTTTTGGTTGTGCAGTGTATGTTCCTATATCACCTCCCAATAGAACTAAGATAGGTCCACAACGAAAACTTGGAACTTATGTTGGGTTTAACTCATCGTCCATTATAAGATACATTGAGCCCTTAACAGTGGATTTATTTACTGCACGTTTTGCTGATTGTCACTTTGATGAAGCAATTTTTCCACCATTATGAGGAAATAAGAAGCCAATTCAAAAGGAATGGCGCGAAATTGCTTGGAATGCATCAACTTTATCACATTATGATCCACGCACAAATCAGTGTGAACTTGAAGTTCAAAAGATCATTCATTTGCAACAAATCGCAAATCAATTACCTGACGCATTTACAGATGCAAAACAAGTGACAAAATCACATATTCCAACTCTAAATGCTCCTGCAAGAATTGGTTTCTCTGTGCAACAAAATGCACAAGAACCAACGAAACGCTTAAAGCGTGGAAGACCAGTTGGTTCAAAGGATACAATTCCTCGAAAGAGGAAAACGGGAATAAAAATAAATATAAATCAAAATACTCCTTAGAAAGCACAAGAATCCTTTGATAAGGATTTGTCAGAACAAGTTGATTCTGACGAGGAACAACTACCTCTAGAAAAAGAGGAAAAGATGAAAATAATGAGATCTCTATAAATTATTTAAACTCTGGTAAGATTTGGGATCGAAATAAAATTGTTTCATGATATATTTGCTTTCAATGTGTCATTTGAAATATGTGAAAATGATGATGATCCAGAACCACGATCAGTGGAAGAATGTCGAAAAAAACATGATTGGCAAAAATGGCAAGAGGCTATCCAAGCAGAGCTAGACTCGTTAAGGAAACAAGAGGTTTTCGGACCGATTGTTCAAACGCCAGATGGCGTAAAACCAGTTGAATATAAATGTGTATTTGTACGAAAGAGAAACGAAAAAAAATGAAGTTACAAGGTACAAAGCAAGACTCGTAGCTGGTTTTGGGGTTCATACGCAAATAAAATTACAAAACAATTTTGACAAAAACCCCAACAGATCCGAATCTAATTCCATTAAAAACGTTTAAAACATGAAAACTTAATCATACCTCTATCGCAATATACCTTTCTCAAGGTTGATCGATCTCTAAGGCGCCGCTAACGACGAACGCCTCTACCAAGAAATTCACACACGAACGGCGACGAGATTCAAGTGCTAGCTTCGAGAGAATACCAAACCTTTTGTTTCTCTCCAAAACGATCCAGAGCGTACATTAAAAACCCTAATTCGCTTCTTAACGAAAAATAGAGTTTCGCCCTTAATCTTTCCTATATGTGTTCTAACTTAAAGCGCCTATTTATACAACCTCAGTATATAGATTTGTTAAGTAAATTACACATATACCCCTACTTAAAGAAGTATAAGTGTAATACACCACAAGACGTTTCACGAATTTTATCATATAAAATTCATTTTTCTCAACCATCTTAAAATCTCGCAAAACCATTCTTAGTGTGCGACCCAATAGGCTCATACAACGTCATAAAGTGTACCAAAACTCATTTTGGTATACAAGTCATAAGCGGTCTAGCAAGACATTATGACTACCCAAGTTGTACGAATATCAAATCGATACAACCTAATCAATAATGTATATAACATCCTTTTGTCACACGATATCCTTTTGATCAAACATAAGGCATGGAATTGTCATCCAACATGTTCAATCGTACTAGTCTCGATCTCTAGTAGATCGAAACATCCAAGTGACATTGATCAATATCAATTCACTTAGACTAGGCCTTTTAACAGCCTAACACATCGAGGATCCACCGGATATCTCTCTTTATATGAGAGGACAAATTTATCTTGATTACACAACTTCATCACATTGCTCACACAAGAACCAATCACAACCTTTATAATCGTCCTGCTAAAGACAACGTTTGATCGTGTCAAATCATCGTGTTCCTAATGTTGAAGTCTCTGTAATCTCAAGTCGAGGATCTAAAAATATACCTATCATGAGAAACAACTATGACTTAATCCATGTGATGTTCTCATAGCGGGCCTGGCCCAAGATTTGTTCCCTAACAAGTACTCGTGATCTTGATTCGTATCCCTATACGTATAATCATCATATGATCATCAATCAAGACTCACACTAGTCTTAATTCATCATAGTTCCCAAGATAATGATCGACTAGGGACATTTAGGATATTTCTAAATACCCATGGATCTTATTATAATGTAAACATGCAAATTAATTATAATAAACAACAAATGAAATCCTCTATTTTATTAACTAAAAGTATTCATAAAGACAAGCTAATGGATTGACCTAGGGCACATGCCCCAACATCTCCCACTTGCACTAGGGCCAATCATACATGCATCTAATGCCTAATGATCTAACATGACCATCATGTTTTGCTTGTGGAAGAGCTTTTGTCAATGGATCCGCAACGTTGTCTTCGCAGGTACTCGCAAATCTTCACGTCTCCCCTCTCAATAATTTCTCTGATGAGATGAAAACGCCTGAGTATATGTTTGGATCTATGGTGTGATCTAGGTTCCTTGGCCTGTGCTATTGCCCCGTTATTGTCACAATACAAACAAACAGGGTTAGCAATACTTGGAACCACACCTAGTTCGTAAATGAACTTTTTGATCCAAATCGCTCCTTTGTCGATCGGACGCCGCAATATACTCACTTCTTGTAGAATCCGCCACGCCTCTTGCTTCAACTTTTCCAAATTTCGCACCCCCATTCAAAGTAAACACATATCCAGATCGCGATCTAAAATCATCTATATCGCTTGAAAACTTGCATCCGTGTAACCATTTACAACTAGATCATTTTCAAAACCTCCATACTCCAAGAACACTTCCTTAGTCCTTCTTAAGTATTTAAGAATGTTCTTTACCGCTATCCAAAGCTTGACTCTCACCAGATCCGACCGATATCTCGCTTGTAGTGCTCAAAGCATATGATACATCAAAGTCGAGTGCATAACATGGCATACATGATAGATCCAATAGCTGATGCATATGGAATCTTATTCATACGGCCTCGCTCATCATTTGTCTTAGGACATTGAATCTTGCTGAGACTTATGCCATGAGACATTGGCAACAATCCTCTTTTAGAGTCTTGCAAACTGAACCTATTCAGCACCTTGTCTATGTAAGCACTCTGACTTAGACCGATTAGCCTCTTAGATCTATCCCTATAGATCCTTATCCCTAGGATATAGGCTGCATCTCCTAAGTCTTTCATTGAGAAACACTTCCCTAACCAAGACTTGACATTCTCGCAATGTCGGGATGTCATTTCCAATGAGTAATATATCATCAACATACAAGACTTAAAAAACTACACTCCCACCGACCTTCTTGTATACACAAGGCTCATCTTCGTTCTTAATAAAACCAAAATCCTTGATTGCTTCATCAAAACGAAGATTCCAACTCCGAGAAGCTTGCTTTAATCCATAAATGGATCTTTGAAGCTTGCATACCTTCATAGAATTCTCAGGATGTACAAAACCTTCAAAGTTGTTGTGTCATATACACGTCCTCAAGCAGCTTTCCATTAAGAAATGTTGTTTTTACATCCATTTGCCATATCTCATAGTCATAATATGCAAAGAATGGCAATTAAAATTCTTATGGATTTAAGCATGGCTATCGCGAAAAAGTTTCATCATAATCAACACCTTGAGTCCGCTCAAACCTTTTGCTACAAGTCTTGCTTTAAAAGTATGCACTTTGCCATCCATGTCGCTTTTCTTCTTGAAAACCCATTTACATCCAATGGTCTTACCACCTTCAGTAAATCAACCAAGTTCCAAACTTGGTTATCATACATGGATTGCATCTCGTAGTTCATGGCACTTAGCCATTTATCCGAGTCCGGTCCAGACATAGCCTCCGATAAGTGGTGGGCTCATTTTGATCCATAAGCAACACATCACGACTATCGCAATGAGAAATCCGAATCTCTCTGGCTCATGTCTTACCCTACCGTATTTACGCGGGCCTTGTGTCACTTGTGGAGGTTCAACTCGTTCGTAACGTTGTTGAACTTCCAAGAGCTGCTCAGTTGTTTATCTCGTGATTCTTGAACTTCTTCAAGATTTATTTCTCTCCCACTAGTGTCTTTTGAAATAAACTGTTTTTCCATAAAGGCACCATACCGAGCAACAAACACTTTGTTCTCACGGGATTATAAAAGTAATATCCTTTTGTTTCCTTAGATACCCCACAAATAAACACTTGTCGATTTAGGTTAGTTTTTCTGAGACTTGTCGTTTTACGTAAGCCTCACAACCCCAAATCTTAAGGAAAGACAAACTAGGTCTCTTTCCGTACCATATCTCATATGGTGTTTTATCAACCGCTTTAAAGGAACTCGATTTAGAGTGAAAGTCAGCTTGTAATGCATAACCCCAAAAGGATAATGGAAGATCTCGCATGACTCATCATAGATCGAACCATATCTAATAAGGTTCGATTTCTCCTTTCGTAAACTCCATTCCATCGCGAGTTGCTCAGTGGAGTCAATCGGGAGACAATCCCACAATTTCTAAGATGATCATCAAATTCTTGGCTCAAATATTCACCACCTCGATCTGATCGTTGTTTTGATAGTTTTACCAAGTTGATTCTCACTTCATTTTGAAACGTTCAAAACATCTCAAATGACTCACTTTATGTTTCATAAGATATACATAACCATATCTCACGAAATCATCAAGAAATGTAATGAAGTACCGATAACCTCCTCTAGCCATCGTGTTTATAGGACCGCATACATCGCATGTATTAGACCCAATAAATCACTTGCCCTTTCACCGTGTCCAAGAAAGGGACTTTTAGTCATCTTGCCTAGTAAACAAGATACGCACGTTTCATATGTTTCTAAATCAAATGAATCTAGAAGTCCATCTTTATGGAGCTTCGTTATGCGTTTCTCATTTATGTGCCCGAGACGACAATGCCAAAGATAGGTTTGATTCAAATCATTTGACTTGAATCTCTTTGTATTTATGTTAAAAGACTGAGTTTCAAAGGACCTTTTCATGCTTAGAATATAAAGACCATCACACAAATCAAGATTTGCATAAAATATGCCTTTACGAGAAATGGAACATCTATTATTCGCAATAATAAAATCAAAACCATCCATATCCAAACATGAAACAAAATGATGTTTCTGCTCAAGCAAGCAGCACAAAATAACAATTATTTAAAGTTAAAATAAGTCCACTAGGTAAGACTAAGTCATATGATCCAACAAATGTAATGCAAGAACTCTTGCTCCATTCCCTACGCGAGGATGACTTCTCCTTTCTTCAACTTTCTACTTCTCGTGAGTCCCCGCACATTTATACAAATGTGAGATCCACATCCCAGATCTAATACCCAGAATCACTAGTAGATAAATTAATTTCAATAACATAAATACATGTAGTGGTAGTCGCACTACCCTTTTTCTTCTTTAGATCTTCCATATAGAGTTTGCAATTTCGAACCAATGTCCAGTGCATGGCGTAAATGACAATTTCCTTCCTTTTCTTTTCGGGTGTTTTGAAGCAGAACAGTGGGGCTTGACTTGTTCCACAAGCTTTTACAAAAAAGAAGCACCCTGCAACTTTAGCCTTGCCTTTGCCTTTTTCTTCTTCATTCCCTTTCCTTTTGACCATCAACACATTACTGTAGGTTTCTTGATATTTTGTTCAGCAGCTTTGAGCATCAAATGCAACTCGAAATTGATTTCTCCATATTATTCATATTGTAGTTCATCACAAATTGTGAGTAACTCTCCTAAATGAATTCAGATCAAATCCGTAGCCAACTCTCGCTTATGGAAATCCGAGTCTATCAAGTTTGGTCAACATAGCCCTTCATCTTAAGAACATGAGGACTAACCGACGCACCTCACTCATCTTGCAAGAATGTAGGTTCTTGACTGTCCTCGAACCTTTCTTGCCTAGCTTGTCGTTGGAACATTTCCTTCAATGCATACATACCATGTCGTAGGCTTCCATTAGTCCATGTCCTTCTCAAGTTCAAGAACCATAGTTGCCAAGATAATACATGCAACATCCGTAGAATCGTTGACATGCTTATTATGCGCATCCTTCACAAATTTTCATAGCATTGGGTCCGGTGGGTCCTCAGGATTGGAGCATCCAGACATACAACTTGCGTGCTCATGTTTGAGAACGATTCTCAAGTTTCAACCAAAAGAAAGTTAGTCCCAGATAGCTTATCCTTCTCAAGGATAGATCGCAGTGATGGGGATTATTGTTACTTGAAGAGCCATTGATCTACAATAAAGATTATGCAAAGTTTATTTTAGTATAGAGGAATAGACTCCCACTAAATTAACAACCCTCCTAAAACATACTGTTTATTTAGGGGACTAAAATCCATATTTCACCTAATTCTATGACAAATATGGCACATGAAACACAAAACTAGATTATTTAGGTAGGTAACAATAGCTACCAATTACATCTTATGTAATTTTAAATACTTTTATGAGATACGGACATCTTATGTCTTAACATGTTTTTTATCTCATCATGTGCCTAAAGCTCAAAACTATTTTGATAGCTTTATTAAGTCTTGACCATTTTTAAACATTTAGGTAACTTACCCAACTTGTCTTACCAAGATAACACAATACACCCAAATATGGCTTTGAAACTATATTAAGTGTGATCGAGGCCTTGACAAGTGTTTAAAATGGATGGCTCGAGACTTAAAATTTAATAGAGGGATTTTTATTCAGTTTTAGTGATTTTATGTAAACAATGAAATATCATATATTTTATTGATTTGTTCAATCACTAAACAATTTGGAAATTTTTATACTGTTCACTAATAAAAGAATTTTCATGTGCTAGATTAGTTAGATTACAGTCCTTGGCCCTTGGCCGACTCAATGGCCACTGACATGACGGCAATTACATTTGGTACAGGGCAAATACTTTTTTTTTTTTTTTTTTTTTAGAAGACGAATTTCAATTCCGAAAATTAAAATTCGCTATAGAAAATCATATTTTTCGCTGATTTTATTATCCTAAATTTACCCCTTAATTTATCCAAAATTAAGTCAATTAAAACATTTTTAATTAACCCGGACCCACATCTAACTAATCATCTTATCCTAATCCAATTAGGACTTAAGATATTTGAATCCTAGCATATCACCAATAACAAGATTCTCGATATGTATCTCCTATCCAATAGGGATAACGAAACCGATTTTGCTTATATCTCCTAATCTAATTTGTTATCTATCTCTTATCAAATAGAAACTTCATAACATAATAGATATAACGAGATAAATAAATAATTTCAAAAAAATAATTATTTTTAATTTTGGTCCTCATCCAAATAATCACAAACATGTAATTGAATCATGAACTACTATCCCAATCGAACCTAATGGTGTCATGGATCACAGAACATGAAACTCAATTCATTAAAATTATTCGAATTAACCTAACATGGTTACTAGCATGTACGAAACTCGATTTCAATTAAATCACGAATATATGTATCATATACACAAAACATGATAATAAATCTCACGTAAAATTTATGTATATCACATATACATCAACTATTAACATGCTTTCAATCATATATCATGTATATATCGAAGAAAACATGCAATGAATTTAATGGAATCGAACTCGATGGCTCGATACCACCGTTGGGTTTTGGGGTTCATACGCAATGAAATTACAAAACAATTTTGACAAAAACCCCAACAGATCCGAATCTAATTCCATTAAAAACGTTTAAAACATGAAAACTTAATCATACCTCTACGCCGCAATATACCTTTCTCAAGGTTGATCGATCTCTAAGGCGCCGCTAACGACGAACGCCTCTACCAAGAAATTCACACACACGAACGGCGGCCGAGATTCAAGTGCTAGCTTCGAGAGAATACCAAACCTTTTGTTTCTCTCCAAAACGATCCAGTAGCGTACTGTAAAACCCTAATTCGCTTTCTTAAAAAAATAGAGTTTCGGCCCTTAATCTTTCTATATGTGTTTTAACTTAAAGCGTCTATTTATACAACCTCAGATATATAGACGCTAAGTAAATTACACATATACCCCTACTTAAAGAAGTATAAGTGTAATACACCACAAGGACGTTTTCTCACACGAATTTTATCATATAAAATTCGTTTTTCTCAACCATCTTAAAATCTCGCAAAACCATTCTTAGTGTGCGACCCAATAGGCTCATACAACGTTGCGTGTGTACCAAAACTCATTTTGGTATACAAGTCATAAGCGCCTCTAGCAAGACATTATGACTACCCAAGTTGTACGAATATCAAATCGATACAACCTAATCAATAATGTATATAACATCCTTTTGTCACACGATATCCTTTTGATCAAACATAAGGCATGGAATTGTTGTCATCCAACATGTTCAATCGTACTAGTCTCGATCTCTAGTAGATCGAAACATCCAAGTGACATTGATCAATATCAATTCACTTAGACTAGGCCTTTTAACAAGCCTAACACATCGAGGATCCACTGGATATCTCTTTTTATATGAGAGACAAATTCTATCTTGATTACACAACTTCATCACATTGCTCACACAAGAACCAATCACAACCTTTATAATCGTCCTAAGCTTAAAGACAACGTTTGATTGTGTCAAATCACCGTGTTCCTAATGTTGAAGTCTCTGTAATCTCAAGTCGAGGACTCGAAAAATATACCTATCATGAGAAACAACTATGACTTAATCCATGTGATGTTCTCATAGCGGTCTGGCCCAAGACTTTGTTCCCTAACAAGTACTCGTGATCTTGATTCGTATCCCTATACGTATAATCATCATATGATCATCAATCAAGACTCACACTAGTCTTAATTCATCATAGTTCCCAAGATAATGATCGACTAGGGACATTTAGGATATTTCTCAAATACCCATGGATCTTATTATAATGTAAACATGCAAATTAATTATAATAAACAACAAATGAAATCCTCTATTTTATTAACTAAAAGTATTCATAAAGACAGCTAATGGATTGACCTAGGGAAACACATGCCCCAACAGGACAGAACAAAACATATTTCACCAAAATTATTTTATGCACATGAGCTTCAGAAGAATGGTGAAATTGATGTCAAGCAAATCCGATCGAGTGATAATCTTGCTGATTTATTCACAAAAGTCTTACCAATTACGACATTTAAAAGGCTTACATATGGTATTGGCTTGCGTAAACTTAAGGACATTGCAAGTAAAGAAACTAAACAAGTTTCACTCATGTTCAAATGAGGGGGAGTTATTGATTAGTGTATTGCACTCTTTTTCCCTTAGCTATGATTTTATCCCATTAGGTTTTCATAGCAAGGTTTTTAATGAGGCAATCTTAACAATATTAATCCATCTTAATATTTATGAGAATAGTGTACTATTTTTCTTTTACTATATTTTTTCCCACATGATTTTTCTTAGTAGAAGTTTTAACGAGGCACAATCTCTAAGCAAGTGTCATCCAAGGGGGAGTGTTGTGGAGTATGAATGACCATGCATGTACACCAACATATTGTGTAGTCATGTAACTTGTATTTATCTTTTAATAGTACATCCATTTGTCTATGTATTGTCATGTTACTTGTAACTATTTCCAATGTACACCAACTCTTCCATGTATTGTTAAATTACTTGTAATGTGTTGTATGACATGTGGTGTATGTGTTACTTGTACACATTGTATAAAGTACATTTATCATCATCACCAAATGGCCTATATAAATGGTGCTAACCTCATTGTAAAAACACACCAAGTTGAATGAAAACATCTCATTCCAACTATCTCATTTCTTATCTTCTCCTTTGTAGTAGTAGTTTATAGTAGTATAAGTTCTTAGTTTTCTATTTTCTTCTCTAGTTCTTTCATCTCCTTTAAGGATGTACGTATTAGAGTTGCGTTCCAAACAGCCAAATGTCACACAAAGTGAAATCGATGAACATTTTGAGAAACAATTATCAACTTGGTTCCAACATTTTGTAAGTCATTAATAAATGCATATTAACACAATTCTTTTTGTTTTGTTATTTCATTAAAAATAAAGTTTATCATACAAAATTGCTTCAATTGTATAAGCCATTGTATATTAAAGATCCAACACTTCTAATGTTTTCGTATGACCCAAGTCGACTTTGCAGCGTATATCACACGTATCTTATTAATAGGTATAAGTTTCACATAGTGTCACATAGCGCAAACCTCAATATGTGTAGTAGCGGGGTGTGCGTTAGAGGCACAAATTATGTGGAATGTAATAATGACTTCTACAGGCAATTGCAAGAAGTGATATAAATCGAATATGGTCGGACCTTACGTATCATATTGTTTAAGTGTGAATGGTTCGATCCCCACGCCAAACGTCGGGACAAGAGTTCATCACTCCTTAAAACTCGTCGATGTACATCGAAATCTATGACTGAATAAGTACGAGCCTTTTATACTAGCTATGCAAGCTAGTCAAGTCTACTTTCTTTCTTACCCGAGTATAAGAAGTGCACCGAACAATTGGCAAGCCACGTGCAGACTTCAGTTGAAGTTCATCGATGAATAAAATTTAGTCGAGAACATTGACAGTGTGCCTACCCAAAACGACACTTTTCAAGAGCAGCTACCTGAGCATGAAAGTGAAGTTAATATTGGCAACAATATTGCAATTTCGCTAACTAATATGAATGGCGCACACATGTCACACGTCGACGAGGAAGACGATGAAACCGATAATCCTGAGTTTTCATCGGATGATGAGAACGGTGAGAACGAACTATGATATAACCATTCCTATAGGTAAAATAATACTTAACCAAGTCTAGTATTTGTTGTCTTGTTATACAATATCTAAAATGTAGAACATTTATATATAGTTGTTTCTAACTTAGTTTTAATTTTTTAATAAAATCATGTCAGGCAGATAATATAATCCATCACGCGATGAGAAATTCGGTGTGAACGGTCCAGTGGACGATCCGGTGGCAGCAAAGATAGTCGATCTCGCCATTCGGATCGTTCAGACTTACGATCTCCTGACGATGTTGCTCTAGAGTCTAGTCGGGGCAACAGCCTCAACAGCATCACCCCCACAGACGCCTTGTATCACCTGTACACATTTCCACTCTCTCAGCAGGCCCCCTTTTTATTTAAATCTACCACCTCCCTCTCATCGTACGACATGTCTTTGCCATCTGTATTTATCGATGACCCGACCTCTATGCTGATGTATTCTACACTCCTTTCTTCGCTACCCACACCATCCGTCGTTGGTCACGTCGCTACGCGGCCATACTATGGGCCTACTTTTTCATCGGGGGATCAACATCAACATCGCATTAGCCAGACCATCAGACGACCACTCGACCAAGCCCATAGGATTTACATGCCTCATAGTCGCTGAGCTCTTCGACATACCCTTCTAGCGACCCATCCATCGACACAGCCTCATACGGGTGACGACGAGGCACTCAGATCGCTAGTGCCCCTAGAGAAAACACTGCTACCCAAACCAGGGGAGAATATTCTTGATTGGCAAGGATGAAAGATAGTAAGTATATGTAATTTAGTTACGCATATCTATGTTTCGTTAATTGACCAAAAGTTAGGTCTAACATAAATTTTCAATTTAGTGGACGAAAATTGCATCCGTCAGACAGAGTTGCACGGGAGATGACCAGGGCATATAAGTATTCCTTACACGATGATGGCTACTCCTGGGAGCATGTTCCCTAGCTTATGCGAGATGTATATGGAAGGTAAAAAAACTTAAGTTCAAAATTGTTTCTTTTACTTAAGATATATAGACTAAATTACAATATTTTTCTCTATAGCTTTCTTTCGATTGAGATCCATCGGATGACAGGGCTATTAGAAAGGCGTACGATAGCCAGATCGCCACTTGGTACGCCGACTTCATTAGCAAGATGTGTTCCAAAGAGAAAAAGTCGGGCCATGTATCTACCGAAATCTTCGAGCACTGCAAGATGATGAGGTTCACCCCTGAATTCAAAAAGAAATCAGAGCAAGCGAGCAAGAATCGAAGAATTGAGACAGGGGGACCCGGTACGGGTGTACCTGTGCATATAGGTGGTTCTATATCCATCTATCAGTACGCAGAGAGGTTGGTAAGTTATGTCATAGTAGGTTTATATATAAATAAAATAATGTATAATTAAGTTTCAAATTTAATCATATTTGAACGTATGTTTTGTAGGAGAAGAAATTAGGTCGACCCCGACTGCTTTAGAGTTATGCCTATACTTTCACACTAAAGATCATGACGACGTTACCTTCCTGGATCAAAGGGTAGAGACGATTGTCGTAAGAAAATAGTTTTGTAGTGATTTTTGTTTAGTTAATTATAGGTTTCGATGACTTATTTATAAGATTTGTGAATGTTTAGATTCTTAATCCAGATGGCAATTCACAACTGACGCAACGAGCTCACACAGTCGCAACCTGACACGCCGATTGATGAGACTGAGATGTATTTATCTGTCGTGTAGCGTGATGACAAAGGGCGGACATATGAACTTGAGTGGACACCATCAGGGTCGAGGCGTAGACATGCTGGAGCAGGATCTTCTCGGCCTATGTCTACTAGTGATGAGCCCATTGAGCAGCTGAGGGAGAAGATTAAGGAGATGCAGAGAAGTCTTTTAAGGGTTATCAATGATAAAACCCTCGACCGTGACCAATTGTTTGAGATGCATGGACGGTTAGGTCGTATAGAGCAAGCTCTAATGGATAGATTTGGAATTTCATTTGCGCCTCCAACAGATCCTATTGATGACTCGGAGATCGACCAGGATCCCGATGATTGATATAGTATTCTGATGTATTTACACTAAGGCTTTTTTATTTTTTTGTATTCTTACATATGTACACGTTCATATTTGTAAATCTTGTTTTGTTATATTTATTTCATTTATTTCTATGTTTGTCAATTATGCATACTTATGTTTATATTTATTTATTCTATGAAAATTATTGTTTTCACCAAACAAAAAATAAAAAATTTGTTATTTGTAATTAAAATTGTTATTTTATCAAAAAATTGGTTAACAAATAAAATACTTTATTATGTTTTAAAATAAGAAATTTAATTTAAATATTAATTATTTAAAAAAAGATATTTTTTAATAATAAAATGTTTTATATAATAATTTTTAAAATCTATTTACAAAAAAATTAAAAAATAAATAATTATTTAAAAAATAAATTAATTAAAAATATCCTATACAAAATTATTTTTTAATAATAAAAATGTTTTATTAAATTATTTTTTTAATTTAAAACAAAATCTATTCTAAAATATATTTTTAAAAAATTATATTTTAATCGAATAGCGACAGGTTTAGCGACGACTTCCCGTCACTATTTTTGTCCACGTGGCAGTCAACCGAACCATGTGGCACCAAATGGCGATGGGATTAGCGACGAGCCTCGTCGCTAATTGTGTTGACGTAGCCAAAAATAGGTTGATGTCTTCCACATATCAAAAATTGGTGACGGTTTTAGCGACGGGTCGTACCAGAATAGTGACGAGTTTTCCCATCGCTATTCTGGTACATTTTTGTAGTGGATGGGCTATCCCTTGAGGTTCCACAAATCACGATTGTTTTTTGGGTGTCAATAGAAAGAAAGGCATAATAAAGGTACATCGAGGGAGAAGAAGAATGATGGATTAAGCAAAAGACGTCAAAAGAGAACGTGAGTGGAGGATTTTGTGCATTTCAGCTAGTTTGGCTTGTGTTCTGGTGTTTCTGCATTTCATCTTATTTTTGTATTAATTTCTAGCTACGTTAGGTTTTTTTTCGTTTTTTCTATCCCCGTTAGTGGGTTTGTCCTCCAAGTCAATTATTGATCTTGGTAGAATAATTCAGGTTTATATGGATCCCAGTAGTTATGCTGACTTATCAGATCTACTAGGTTCACTTGGGCTTTTTGGTTTGTTATGACCGGTGTAAGTTATATGGGTCTACTATGTTTGCTCAGAGATGTCCCCAGAACGTCAGCAAGTATGCTTGTGATTTTTCCTAATTAACTTATAATTGGAACAAAAATGCCTCTTACGGATCATGATTTTGCTCTTTATGAGCATGTAATCGCTTGTCGGGGCTTAAAAAAAGAAAGAAAGGAAGTATCCTAAAATTATTTACCAAAAATACCCTTACTTTATTAAAGACAACTTTACATTTATTTCTAGATTATTCTTAAATTATTTTTCCAGTGTGTTGAAATAATATAAAACAAAACTTAAATATTAAGAATTGTTTTGTAATTTTATTTTATTGTAAGAAAACTGAGTAATGGTCTACAACTAGTTTTTTTTTTTTTTTTTTTTTTTAGAAAAAAAACAATGGTGTACTATTAGTTAGTCACCATTTCAAAAAGAGGATTAATGAACCACCCACCAAAAAAAAAAAACATAGTTCGAGTATTGTGTAATACATAATAAATACTAGATCAATCTTATAAGATTTTTGAATTCTAATTGGGAGCGGTTAAACAGACCCCAATTTTTAACTGAGTTTACCATGTTACTCAAACATATCCCGATTTTTGAATTCTAATTACTAAAATATGTCTCATTACTCAAATATACACTTGTCTCTCCGACCTGTGGGTTTATAACATACAAGTCGGCTTCGTCCAAAACTACCAGTACCATGACCTTTGAAGAGCTCTCGGCCTAGGTGGAAGGCGACCAAGACCTCTTCAAAATTCTCGACCGACTCCCACCGATATCTATAAAGAGATCTCAAGGTCTCGGTCTTGTGTGTCTGAAATCCACGGGCAACAAGAACGAACTAAGAAAATTTCAAAACTCCAAAAAATACATGAAACGACAAAAAGTAATGGATTTTGCTCGAAATCGCTATATATGCTTGATTCTATCGACATTTTATGTCCAAATTGCGAGATTCGAGCCCTAAATTGAAGCCATGAACCCAACAACAACAACAACACAAAAATCAACTAAAAAACTCACAAAAATCCAGAAATCGACATGAAAAAAGATGGGGAATGCACTCACGTCGTCCGATCGATGTGGTTTCGCTTAAAATTCGTCGAAGTTTGGTCAGAGGTAAGGGGTGTTTTGAGAGAGGGAGAGTCGGTCGTGTGATTGGGGTATGTGTATGTGGACGGGGTGAGTGAGTATGAGTAAGCAAAAAACTTTTATATTGAGGAAAATTGGGTCATTTCATGCGTATTTTTATAAAAAATGGAGTGCACTCAGCAAGCATTGGGGTCCGTTTAGCCACTCCCAATATATTTATAGTCCAAGTTTAATTATCACGTATCTTAATTGGTAGAATAACCCAAGTCATCCATTAATATATATATATATATATATATAGATATTGATAGTTTTGCGGGTCCATCAGACCCACTAACTAGGCTCACCTAAGCTCTATAATTAAGTTCACAGTTAACCATGATCTATAGGTCTACTGTGACCGAATTGATATATTCACTAAATGTCAATAAGCTTGAAATTGCTCATGGTGAGCATGTTAATTATTGGGACGAAAATGCTTCTTGGGCGGGGTTGCACATTATGAGATTGTAATAAAAAGAAGATAATTCTTTGACAAAAAATAAATAAAAACTTTAATTGCTATTATTTATTTATTTTGAACTAGATTTTTTATTTTTATTTTTGGTTTTTTGTTTTTGCAATATGAGTGGGGGGTTTTAAGAGTAGAGAGAGAAAAAGGAGGAGATTGACAAAATCGCCCTTGAAAATGACCAAACGTCCACAACTTCACCTTTTCAAAAAGTTGCTTCCAACTCAATTTATCAAGGGCTTACAGTATCCTCCCTTCTTTACAATATTGTCCCAACAAAGCCCCAGTACAACAAATTACATTTACATATAATTATTATTAAAATATATAACTCATATGTTTTTGTTCTATAATTATCTAATACTATATTAATTTATCAGTGTACATATACATATATATTATATAAAAAAAAAGAAGGATCAGCTCACGTGTCCATGAGGGCCCCTGCCTGTATTTATATGCATGCAAAATACTGTGTAGATGAATTATGAGACTTGATTTTTTTTTGTTTCTCTTCTTTTTGGGTTTTCTAAATTTTTCATCTCTAATTTTTGGATGTTTTTCTTGTGTCTCAAATGCCAATGGTGGGCCCGGCGTCTCTAGCTAGATATGATACACACATATATACACAACAACAACACAGGAATGGAATACCTCATCAAAGGTAACATTAGCTAGCTAAGCTAAGATGACTTCCCTTCTCTCTACCATGGCATCATCCATCATCAGTGGATGAGAGAGAGAGAGAGAAACAAAGCGAGAAAGAAAGCAAGAAAAGCTGATGATAACTTAAAGCAGAAAGAAAGCTGATTGCCGAAAGAGAGAGCTTTTCCCTCTCTACCCATCTCTCCGTCACCCATTAATCTCTCCTATTGAAGAGACTGAATTATATATCATCTCTCTCACTCACACACCACACTGTTGTTGTACACACTACAACAGTTTGGCGATTTAGCGACAAATTTCTTTTAGCGATAAGTTTGTTTTTGTTGCTAAATGTATATATGCAGTGAGAAAATTTATGGGTCTACCCATTGTTTGATCACAAAAATAGAGATTTATAAGAGCTAGATATTAGTTTGTTTGTTTGTCTGTTTGTTTTTCATAATACTAGCTCATGTTGAGCAACACCACCACCACCACCACCAACAGTACTGCTCCGTCCACGACGACGACAACAACTCCGTCGGATCCCTTCGCTTCCTGCCTAGAAAATGGAAGCAACAGCAAGCGAAAGCGAAGGCCGGCCGGAACACCAGGTATATACATATATATACATATACAAATACATCGATTCAATTCAATTGTAATACATATATTTATTTATAAATATATATATATTGCTTGCTACACGAACATGTAATGATTAATTCATGGATGAATTGTGTAGATCCTGACGCGGAAGTGGTGTCGCTGTCGCCGAAGACGCTGCTGGAATCGGATCGGTACGTGTGCGAAATATGCAACCAAGGGTTCCAAAGAGACCAGAACCTGCAGATGCACCGGCGGCGGCACAAGGTGCCGTGGAAGCTGTTGAAGAGGGAGACGCCGGAGGTGAGGAAGCGGGTGTTCGTTTGCCCGGAACCGAGCTGCCTCCACCATGATCCATGTCATGCTCTCGGTGACCTTGTTGGGATTAAGAAGCACTTCAGAAGGAAGCACAGCAATCACAAGCAGTGGGTTTGTGACAAGTGCTCCAAAGGCTATGCTGTTCAATCTGATTACAAAGCTCATCTCAAGACTTGTGGGACTCGAGGCCACTCTTGTGATTGTGGCCGCGTTTTCTCTAGGTAGGTCATCTCTCATCTTACCATCGATCAATTAATTAGGATTAATGGATTCATTGATTAATTAAGTAATTAGTATGTCACCCTTAATTGATTTCTAGCTAGCTAGCTAGCTAGCTTGCTTGCTATGTTAATTAATTTGCACATTTTTTTCAATTATGTTTTTTTTTTTTTTTTTTTTGATAATTGGTGTGCGACAATTAATTAGAGTTGTTTTCTTGGAATCAAATTAATTTTGTTCTTGAACTTTTTTTTTTTTTTTCTCATGTTGATCAAGATAGATCATGGTCTTAGTTTTTGTTGGTTTCTTGTTCTTGGTTTTGATATTAATATATATAACGAGCCAGCAAATACATGCACAGACCCAAAATCTATCTTTCTCAATTTTGTATATACCTAGATTTTAGTACTGGTGATGTTGATGATGATGATGAACTTTCTTTATTTATTTGTACTTATTATTAATTGATTATTGTTTATATATAGTTCCTCTCACATGCATCTTTCTCTAAACAATATATATCAAATCCTACTTAAAAATAAGTGATTTAATTATTTATATAAATATGCTTCAATTGATCTTCATGGTACCACATGAAGTTTATATAGGATTGACTTGATCTTCACATATATTACATACATAATATTATTATATCTATGTATCTAAACATACATATTATATATATATATATACTCTTCTGCAACATATATATAACACTAATTATAATATACAATTTTATTTTATTTTTTTTGAATTTTTCAGAGTGGAGAGTTTCATTGAACACCAAGATGCTTGCACTGCTGGAAGACTTAGGTCTGAATTAAACACACTTCAGCCGGCCTGCTTGTCACGGACAGCTTCCAGCCCTAGCCCTTCTAGTGACACAAATTTCAGCACAGCTCCATGGTCGACGTCAATGAGATCGATAGCCAAGCCGACGACAACCACCACCACAACTACGGACACCGCCGCCGCCTTCATGACCAATAATCGAACGATGAGAACCGATCAACAACGCCACAATCTCGAGCTTCAGCTCTTGCCCACATCGAATCCCTTATCGAACACATCACTTTGTCTCAATTCAGATGAAAATCAAGCCACTCAATTGCAACTCTCAATTGGGTCTTGTGAGGATCAAAGGAACAATAATGAGCCAATTATTAGTAGCATCACCAATTCATCAACTAAGGATATTGTGTCAATGGAAGACCAAGCTTTGGTTGCTACTAGGCTTAAAGAACAAGCACAAGGGCAGCTGAGGATAGCCATGGCGGAGAAGGCGTTCGCGGAGGAGGCGAGGCAACAAGCGAAGAGGCAGATCGAATTAGCCGAGCAAGAATTCGCTAATGCAAAGAGGATTAGACAACAAGCACAAGCTGAGCTTGATAAAGCTCAAATGCTTAAAGACCATGCAACAAAGCAAATCAACTCTACAATATTGCAAATCACTTGTCATGCTTGTAAGCAACAATTCCAGCAAGCGACGACGTCTTCGACGCCACCCGATGAGAATTCTCTTGTTGTTAGTTACATGTCCTCGGCGACGACGGAAGGCCAAGGAGAGAACACCAAGACATAGCTAGCTAGCTACCTACCTACCTACCTACCTCTTTTGATCATCTTATTATCTCTAGCTTTCTCTCATTCTCAATCTTATTCTATGGTTATTTGATTAATTACCAACCTGTTTAATTAATTTTCCATGTATCATCACGCATGATCAGTTGATATATTATTACCCTATCAAATTAAGTGGTTATTTGTAATTAATTATTTCTTTTTTCATGTTGGTCATGATTAAGCCAGTAGTAGTGTTGTAATTAACCTGCCCATGATGAGAACTTGTATGCGTTTTTCTTTAAAAAAAAATTTTTCTTACAAGGTAAAGGAGGATTCAATATAATTGCCTTATGCAGTATATATATATATATGAAGTTTGTAGGCTTTTCTAGTTAAACGTCTCTCATCATTCCTCTTATTAATTACCTTATATATACATATATACGCGCGCCTTGAATTACGCAAAATCACATGATTTGAGACGCATCTGACAACACATAAGTACCTTAGCATGTGGTTGATGTCCTCCTTAATGTTCATGTACCATTCTTAGTACCCTAATTGATTAATTGAAACTGTTTTCCTCCTTTGTTTTCATCTGGCTTAGATTTAAGGTTTGGAGTATATGAAGATGCATGTGTAGTGTCTGTGCATGTAAGAATGAGTAGAGAAGAAGCATAGGAGGAGCATTAATTAAAAGAGGGCAGCAGTAGTAGTAGTAGTACTACTACTACTACTGAGCAAAAATACAGGCTAATGAATTTAAAGTATATCAGTACAAATTAGTTTTAATTATTTTCTCACAAGTGCATACATATATATGTATGTATATAGTTATATACACATGCATATCTACTAATATATATGGATGATGTGTGTGTGTGGCGTTTTATGAGTAGTAGTGTAGTCACTTTCATGGTTCATGTTCTGCTGTTCTTATTTTAAATGCAAATAAAACACCATGGTTTTCAGTGCCACGGTTCTAACTCACTCGTCTCTCTCAAGAGTGAATACTGTGTCTACATCTCTCTATCTTTATCTCTCTCCCTCATCAGAATCATAAGCTCAGTAGTCCAAGTAGTATAAATCAGGTGGACCAGCTGATTCAAATATATATATATATATATGTAAATATATATATGTATGTAGAGCAGAAATATTTCATCAGGATAGAGTGTACAATTCATAATAATAACAATAATGTAGACTTGTGCAGTGACTTTCCATATATACAGAGACCATACAATGACTGGAGTTTATGAACATTTACACTTGTGTTTAAAATTAAGGCACTGCGGCTGGCTAGCTAGAGATAAGTGGCCCTTTATAATTTGTTGCTGCAATTGATCAAGGGCCAAGAATTGAAGCTAGCTAGCTAGTTGTATTTGCCTTTACTGTTTTTTCTCTTTTCTTGGACAGTGAGCTTGGCCTCCCTTAATTATAGGATATTCACCACCACTTGTTCACTTCCTGTGCTCCAGGTCGTTGTCTAACTATATACCTATTTTTTCTTCCTTTATTTAATTATGTACATATACAACTATACATGTACAAGTAGGTGTGTGTGTATATATATATAGAGGGTACTACTACCCTGGGAATCAAATATATATTCATGTCATGTGTACATTATTTACAACTATTTTATTCTAATCCAATGCATTAATCGAGGTGTCATAAATGCATAAATCATTTAATGCACAACACATTTTGAGAGGGTTTCATGACATGGATATATATATATATATATATATGGACAATGATATTTTGACATACTTTGGATAGATACATTAATTGGATACACGATGGTCCAGATTTCAATGGGATTTGTGTTGCATGTATCCCAACAAAATTCGGACCATTGTGTATCCAATGTATGTACCTAAAGTATGTCGAAATATCATTTTCCTATATTAAGGCTATATATATTTGGTCCGGAGAGAAAGAGGGAGGGGGAAGTACACTTTTAGACGGTAAGCGTCTGCTTCTCTAATTATTTGGTTTGTAATTTCGATTCACTTCTTAATTTAGAAGAGAGAGATGGTGTTAATTAAATACTATCTTATACAACGCTTTGATATCGTTGTTAAATTGATGCATTTTGATGACCATGGAATCAAATTTTTAGTAATTGATCAACTCCAATATTATGTTAATTAATTAGTCTCTCAGATATCAGGATGATGCCCCAGCCTAACTAATATAAACTCTGGGATTAGTTGAATCAAGCAATCAGTAGATATAATTTAAGAACTACTTACTTATAAATTATTAATGGTGTTGATGTACTACATATATCTGAATATTTATGAAGTGAATAGATAGAGATGGCATTAAAGGAATCGAAGGTGATGACAAAGGAATATCTCGAGATGGGTAGTTTGTACTTGCACAATTCCCAAGAGGAGAGAACAAGAAGTTGTAAGCAAGTTGTTGTATAAATATAGTATAGTGTAATCTTTTAATTTTAGGAGATTCATGAGAGATATACTAATACATTTGATTTTTAAGCATCGTTTTATTCCTCATGGTTATACCCTTTGAGGCCCCAGGGCCCATGAATGTTTGTCCCGTCCGCTCTGCTCTCTGCACACAGTGAGTCCTTTTAAACTTGTCCTTTATAAAAGATGCACCAGAAAGGCTATTAATTTTATACATTATTACTGATGGTCCATGAAGAGCAATTCAATATAGTAAAAAAATATATTGTAATTTTAACATATAACTTTTTGTTAAAAAGATATGGCAGGAATTACCAAGTAAATATAAAGTAAAAATAGGTTGATTAATTAGCCCCGCGGGCATACTGCATGTGGTGTAGTGGCAAAGAAAAGAGCACTAAGAAGACTCATTTGAGGGAAAGATATATCAAATGTTCAATATTAGGTAGCTCCATTAATTATATTTCTCTTGGTTTCCTTGAATTATAGGGTTGCGGCGCTCGAACTCCAATGGGATCAGTCGAACCAAAATAAAATGTTCGAAAGCTCATAGTTATTAAAAACTAATATATACGTTGATTAGAATAAGTAGTAGAAGTAGATTGACGACCCAAAGAATTAGGAAAAGCGTTTCTAGCGATTTGAACACACAGGTCGACTTGTTATAAAAGTAAAAGTTAGAAAACTTACTCTATATCATGGGCGAAACTAGAGGGGGCATGGTGGATGGTCCCCCTGACTCCGAGACCCTCTTGTAATACCCCTGCCCCCAACCACTTTTCTTTCCCCTCGACTCCTTTTCCGCTCCCCTTACGCTCGATACACTTTTTATATACTATAAATATAGTCTAAATAATGTAGGTGCTCATACGAACGAGTTGGAATGTATCGAATAGATAATTTATCATTTAAGATAATGTGAACATTGTTCAAACAAAAAAGTAAGTTAATTTCTTTATTATATTGAGGAATATTGATTACGAAGTCGAGTTGTTGATAGAATGTTATGAAAAAAAGACTCAGTTTTTTAAGACAAAAAATTATATATAATTACAAAACTCCCCATGAAAATAAAATTCTTAAAGCTCTTTGCCTCATTTTTATTATTTTAAGCCTTAAATAATTAAGAAAAAACTTGGGAAAATGAGAAATCAATAATTTTTCTTGTTTTACAGAAAACGTATAATTCAACTCTTTTTTCGTAAAACTTTGCAGTATCTTATTAATTTATGACCCCTTAATTTCTATTGCAAAACTTATTATAATTATTAGTTTATCATCATATTTAAGATTTTTAATATAATTTGTTTTATTTGATGCAAATCTTATTTTACGTGGTCCACCTAAGCCCGATATAAGTCAAGCTTAGCTAGGTCTAAAGAGACTTAATTCAAACCTTGTTTTTAATAATTCATTTCTTAACTCAACAACTCTTTTTAAGTAAAAATATCAAAATATTTTGTAAATCTCATGAGGGCGGCCCGAGCAAGTAATCGCAAATTAACTTAAACGACTTATGCATTAAATTATCGCATTAAGTGTTCTTGGGTAGGATCGGGTCTATATTGTATTTTTTTACAACTCAAGTGAGATCCACGATATCGGGTACGCGTGTCAGGAAAGTATGCAAATTTACGAATAGGTTTAGGTGAAGTTCGTCCCTGGTTCCATCATTGCTATTTATATAGAAATTAAAGAATACAAATGAGGTGGACTTAAAATAACTTGAGATCCATCGATTGAAAACAAGATTTAAATTAAAGATTGAGATTTTGTTATTGTTGTTTTGTCAATATATAAATTTTAATTTATACCTTTCTTTCATAATTTTGGAGGTATATGTATCTGAAAAAAAAATTACAATTAATTGGTTGATTATGAATGAATGTACTTTTTTTTTATATCAAAATGAATGAATGTACTTTAATAGCACTAGCTCCTAGCTCCGCCAAAAAAAAAAAACCACTAGCTAGTCAAAAATATTAATTAAGATCGATTGAGCTGGCTCCTTAGGCTGCACAAAAGTAATGCCATGCATGATAAAACTCATTTTGAATTATAATATACTTCAATCTATTTTTTAATAGATGTTTGTAAAAAAAGTGAGAAAAGTTAATGGCTGTCAATCAATTAATTATTTTTTTCATGTATGTATAAAAGTCAATGTAAAGGAGACCACTCCAAAAAAATGAAAAAAAAAAGAGGAAAAAGCTTCAAAAAAATTGGAAAAAAAAAATGAAAAAAGACAAGCAATATCTTTATGGGTGTCCATCCATTAAATTAAGATAATGAACCCAAAATAATACCAATAATTAAGTGCTATTAATTAATTAAGCAAGTATATATATAGTTGAAGACAATTTTATAAAAAGAAAGCGTTAAATTTGATGATTAACGAATGAATATTAACAAAAAAAGCGAAAAAGTTGTAAAACAAAATTAAAAAAGCAAAAAATAAATAAATAAAAAAGTTGAAAAGGATACATATTGAATAAAACGGAGACGTTGTTTTCTCACGTCCCAATCACACTAAAACCTAGACAGTTGCACGTTGAATGTAAGCAATTAAAGGCCGTTGGCCCCTCGAGATCCGCATCCAACTCATCCAACGACCCACACTCCATCCCGCACAATCAGATCAACGATTGGGAAACGCCGACGAGGTCCTCTCAGGTGTGGGCCAGCCCCACCACACGGGGCCATTAATTAACTAGGCCACACTTACTATCCGTAGATGAAGATCCAACGGCCCAAAACAGAGAAAACGATGCGCCACATGCGCACCGGATCACAAGTGGAAGATTAGCAGGTGTGGGTCCCGCCCAGGTCGGCACGTGACATATCAGACACACTGCAAAAATCTTACAAAGTAGTACTACGTGACGGCAAGACAAAAATTCTTCCTCACATTCTCTCTCTAGAGTTTCGCATCTCTCTCTCTCTCTCTCTACATCTCTTGGAGTTTTAATTCGTTGTAAGTTGTGATGTAAACTTTGGCTGTACCATAGTCCGTCTCTATGAGTTTAAACACTCTGAGGCCACCACGTGGTGCTCTCGAGCCTCTGTGTTCTTAGGAATCATGATCTGTACGGTACTGGCACGTGACTCACCTCTCATTCGATCTAATTAGTTCATTATGTAGTACTCTAATGACGTCGCACATACTATATATACTGTAGTATAAAAGTATCTAAGAAGACAGTTGTAA
Source organism: Stephania cephalantha (assembly GCA_039657325.1). Taxonomy (NCBI): domain Eukaryota; kingdom Viridiplantae; phylum Streptophyta; class Magnoliopsida; order Ranunculales; family Menispermaceae; genus Stephania; species Stephania cephalantha. Next base: position 4,452,899 of record CM077573.1, on the reverse strand, counting down.
TTAACCATTGTAATGTCTTATGTTGTTGGTTGTATTATTATAATTAAATATGGCTTGTTTATTTTACGTAGATATGTGTAATTCGTTTGGATTATTATAGTATAAGATTTGACTAGGTCATGTGTAATGTCGTGTGTATATATTCTTGACTTAGTGAAGTACATAAAACATGCCGTCGGGCTATTGCATACTGCGTGCATATTTGGGAAGTTATCAACGAATTAATCTTGCATAACAAGTTAAGTGTGTTGAGGATTGTGAAGAATTTTTGTTTCGGTGTAATATTTATTAGTACGTGCTAATATGTTAGCTCAAGCCTCCAATATGTTATAAACTTGAATATTTTAATTTGGAACATATATTTTTTTTTTGATAGAAACGAGACTTTATTCTTATTATAATCACTAATTATGTACAAGGCGTTTTTCTAAAAATAAAATTTAATTTGAGACATATCTTTTAATTATAGGGTGGACTATATTTAATTAAAAATAATTATGGACACCCTTTATTTTTATTTTTATTTTTGAAATGTAACTACCGATGATCACAAAATTAAGTTAAGAGTAATACAGTACTATATTTTTTGAATATTTTTTCAAGCAATGGAAGTTTATTAAAAAAAAAATATTAATTCATATAAGAAAGAAAAGAAGAGAAGTGATTAAATGCAACTGCATGAAATAATGAAAAGTTCAATTAGGGGTCAGGAGGGCATTTATGGAAAAAGTGGACCTTAAAGTTCGTGCCAGATGGCAGCTTTAGGAAAGGAGTCATGGAATGGACCATTATCGCATCATGACTTACATCTACCTCTCAGCTCTCAACATTTACAATTCAACATCACATTAATATTATATCTAGAGTATATCATATTATTTCATTTTATTATAAACTCTATATAAACAAAGTGATGAAGAAAAAGTTATATATATATATATGCTTTGTACTACAATTATGATTCAGTGCTGCTGGTTCGTACTTATTGATGAGATTGGGACCATTGATAGTATTTAATCTTTGGATGATGAGTGGCCATCAACATAAAACCATATGATAGTAGTACGCATCATGTACAAATTAAATTAATTAGGTTTTAATTTGTTCTTTGTTTTGTAAAGAATATTATATATATTATCTAATTACGTTTTGTACATTAACTTAATTTTTCCAACTTCTAATTTAGCTATATATATAACTTTTTAAGTTTAAGGTTTAGGATTTAGGGTACTTCTTATAATCTAAATTAGCCACCCACCCTAAACACTTTTGAAAAAAAATAAAATCTACTGGTATATAATCTCATTTTTTTGGGTTTAGGTTTCCCAGAATCCGAACATAACAGGCTACTCCGAGTTCAATCTGAGTCAGCTCACTATAAGGATAAAGCTCTCCCAGCGGTGGTTTCTGCATTCGTGGTGACTTGAACTCGAGACCTCTTCTTAAACCATCGGAGTGCCGAACCTCCCCAATGCACCAACCATTAGTAACCATGGGTACTCTTTATATTTTAAGTTCTCTTTTTTAACTTCGTTTTTTTTTTCCTCCATCTCCCTATGAGAACAAACATTAATATATTTTTCTTTCCACAAAACAAATACGGAGCAATAATAATTTTTTCTCAAAAAAAAAAAAGCTAACATGAATGACCTATGAGAGAATGATTTACATGTTTGAGATATTAATTAGCTATCAAACGTATCTTCTGGCTAATTGTACCCCAATACTTTTTGATTGGGCTTTATTCATTTGTACGTGCGCAGCTCTTATGTATCGATGTAACTTTGACAGTACTGGGCTCGTGTCTTGCATAGCCAATTTATCATCTACATCAACGTACTTAGCCTTTCTCGATGATTTGATAAGCATCAACTTAGCCTTTTTTGATGATTTAAATAATAAGCTCAACCTATATAATTGCCAAAGCTTATTGAAGGCCTCACATGTTAAAATGCAAAGTCTAAGAAATCATGAATTAATTTAACACTAACTTTTAGTAAGCTTGTACGTACTCTTTTGATTAAGTAAAGAACATCATGCAATGCAATGTAACAACTTCGATAAAAAGATGATCAATTTGCATATTTTTGCAATTAAACTCAAAAGATAAATTCAAGATATATATATATATATATATATATATATATATATATATATATATATATATATATGGCCTTCTTAAATGCTCAAAACAACTTATTAAGCAATAATTAAGCAACAAAGCTTTCAAAGTATATAAATTGATCAATTCAACAATTCAAGACATGATCTGATGATCACTCATGCATGCATGGATATTAATTGTTCTCTTCTATTGCCACCCGTGGTGGCAGTGGCGGTCGAAGACACAGGGACGTCCTCCGTCTTTTTGTTTTCGAGATATACAAAAGAGAGTATTGAGGATGCTGCAACACATACATATGAATCCAATGAAAAGCAAAGTCGCACCAACATTCCCCTTTTTTGAGAACTGATCGAACTTGGAGCGAAGGTCACAGAAGTCTGAACTTCCGTAATTCTATTGAAAGAGATCGTCTAGGTCGTCGATGGTATTCTTTGTATCGATTGTGAGACCATATATCGCCGCAGCTCCAGTTAATAATGCATAGGAGACCACCTGTACGCTCATGTGTATTGAGTTTATTGCATTTCATCATCAGCACTCAATGTATTAGCCAAACAACTAGCTATATATTACTTGCTTTAATCAATTTGACCTGAAAAAGCCAAATTAATTATATATGAACTTGAGGCCAAATTGGTTAAAATATTTTAAATCTTTTGCAACTTTGTTATTATGTACCTAACCTTTCTAGATTGTTTAATTTGTATCATAAGTACCACTTTTAAGCTCTAAATTTGATGATGTGTCACTTAAATAATGAATTTAAACATTGAAATTAATAATTATTTTGATAATTATAGGTGTGAGGTGGTTTTTGAACTCATAATTAAGATGTCACCTCTTCAAATTTTAATTTAATAACTTAAATTCAAGATTTAATCAGAATATAACAATAAAACTTGTAAATTCAAGATTTAATCAGGACTTGCTATTTTTTAGAGATCTAATGATAAACACGCAGTACTAATACAATTATTATCTTAGTATGACTGTTTGGTAAGCACAAACTAGCTTATCAAATAACTGATAAGCTAGTTTATTTGTTAAGTTGTGTTTGATTTGTAGCTTATTTTAAAAATAATCTAGATGATAAGCTCCCATTGAAACGCTACTCTTAGTAGCGTTTGAACCGAAAATCCGTCGTTTGGATTTTTCTCGCGATTATACCCTTATTTTTACGGTATTAATAAATTAATGCCCTTGCAAATTAGTGGAAACAAAATACGCAAATACTTAAACAAACCCCGCGAATATTAGTACCCGCGATTATACAACGATAGAGTTGGCAGAGCGAAACCAAAGATTTCAAGCTCTTCTAGGCTAGACCAACGAGTTATATAATACGTTATTAAAACTTATTGAATTTAAAATTAACATATAGCTTAATATTGTTAATGAAAAAATAGTGATTAATAATGAACTAAATATTATAAATCAAAGAATTTCACTCGAATAAAAAATCATTACACATTAATTTCTTAATTATAAATAATCTTGTTAGATATTTATTACATATTAAATAAGTTTTAACAACATCGAGTATAAAAAAGTTTTAGATGTTATAAAAATATTTTTTAATGTAGTGTTCGAGTGGTGGGCTATCCTACATATTTTTAATTTTTTTACTAATCTACTATTTTTTAAAGTTATAGAGACTTCTCTAGAAATGAAGAATATTTGCAATAACTTTGCTTCTCAATTATGGATGATGCATTAGGTATATGTATAGTTATCCAAGCCGTTTATTGTATTTTATTTACATGTGTTTATTTTTTGCGAATTCTTATAAATTAATATAGAGTTATTTTCATGTAAGCATTTATGGACACACATAATTTAATTTTCTAAATAATATAAATTATTTTATGGTATTAATTTGTATTTTGTAAATAAAATACAGAGTTATTTATAACAATTAATTATATGATTATATAATTAATATACTTAATTGTGTCATATGTCATTTATTGTCATTTTGCATTTATCAGCTATCATTCCAAACAATATTTAGTTGATCAGCTAGATTATCACTTTTCATCGCTACCAAATTAGTAGATTATCATTATCATCGGCTAGTTTATCGACTATCACTAGATTATCACTAGCCTTGCCAAACAGAGCTTATGTATATAACGTGAAGTTAAAAAAATTTTTGACGTTTAAGATGAATTACAATTAGGACTTGCTAAATATACAGTAGTATGTGATTAGTAATTGTTAAATAGCATTGTTTATGAATACTACCAATTTATATTTATTTTCTTATAAATAAAAGTTGTTTTAAAACCAATTATAAAATATATGAAGAATGACGTAATAAAGTTGTTATTGTGTACAAAAATAAAAATAAAAAAATAAAAAACAAAAAAACAAAAATGTACTTAGGCAATTAATTATGATACTAACACTAATTAGGCAAACATTAATTTGAAAGCTACGTAGAATTGACATGTGTCAACATGTACATAGCTTTCTCATATAAGGAGTATATATATAGATTAGGATTCGGATCGACATATAATGGTTTTTCGGTTATAATTTAGTCCAATCAAATGCTAATAAGAATTCTAATTACAATCAACTTGCAAGTTGTTCAACAATTGATTATTGAAGAATTGGACAAGAAATATTGAATTGTTATTTTCAGTATTGTTAAAGGATCATCCAAGAAATTGGATGTTATTTTGGAATCCTATGGTAAAGGTTGAGGATCGAGACAATCAAGAATAATCTAACTTATGGTGTCCATGCTTCAAAGGCGGCGGTCGGACATGTGTCTATCTCCCCATAGGTGTGTCCTGTGTGGAAGGTGAGGTGAGGAACTGTAGAAAAAAAGAAAAAAAAAGAAAGGTTCTAGCGCCAACCTTGGCGTCAAGCACCCGCCTCGGTGCCAAGACCGAAATCTTCTCTGTTTCTAGCGCTGAAGCGTCGGGTAGGCGTCTCAACGTCCGAACGAATATGTGCGAGTTTTAGGTGTTATTAGGTCCTTTTTTGTCTATTTTTTGGTACATATTCGCGTCAAAACTTACCTCTTTGTGGATAGACACCAAATCTCTTGATTTTCTATAAATTAAAGTGACCTAGTACGTATAAAACACATTGAGATAAATTGAAACACAAAAAGTCTTTTGAATCAAAGTACGTTCTTGTGTTCATAGCATCATTCTCTCAAAGTTCTTTAAAGAGGGTTCTTGGTTGGAGTTGTGTTGCACACACATCATCCAACAACCATTAGAGACTTAATTGTATCCTGAAGGCAAGTTTCAATTTTTTCATTGTGTGTACGCGGTTTCGATTAGTAGAGAGAAATTTTGTCTAAAAGAGAATGATTACGCACCTCAAGTCTTTGTTTTGTTCTTCCATTCTCATCATGTTTTTCTTGTCCGAAGTTATTTGTTCTAACAATTTTTAGACAAGATTTACTTCATAAAATGGCTTCTTCGACTTCGGATGGAATCATGCAAACGAATGGGAATGACGACTATTCATAAGCTTCCAAACTCAATTTTAATGGCGAGTTCGTTCCTAACTCCATTCAAATCATGAACCATGATTTGACTCACCTTGAAAGGTTCGACAACGACAACTTCACCCGATGGCAAGAGAAAGTGATGTTCTTTCCCACATCTCTCAAGTTGGCGTACATCCTTGATGGTGCGCTTGAGACCCTCCCTGAACCAACTCCGGATGATTCAAATGAAGTGGTGGATCAATGTGTCGCGAGGAAGGTGGATGACTATCTTTGCCAGGAGTACATACTTAATGCACTTTTTGACAATGTCTATGCGGCGCATCGAACCATTGAGTCGGTAAAGAAGTTGTGGACTGCGATGGACACCAAATACCGAATTGAGGACTCTAGCAATTATAAGTTTTTAATTTCAAATTATCTGGATTTTAAGATGACCAACGACAAGTCACTACTTACTCATGCTCATGACTTGCGAGAAGATCGTTGGTGATCTTAAAACTACTGAATTTCTCTTAAAGAAGAATTCCAAGTAGGTGTAATTATTTTCAAGTTGCTTACAAATTGGAATAATTACAAGAAGAAACTCATTCATGAGAAGAAGAGTTATAATCTTGAATCCCTTCAACACCATCTTCGAATTGAGGAAGACTCGAAAAAGAGGGAGGGTTGGAGATGACTTGACTTTCAAATCGGGTTCAAATGCAAATTTAGTGGAATCTTACAATTCCAAGATATTTAAGACCAAGAATGATTCAGAATTCAAGAGATTTGCCAATAAAAACACTTCAAGCAAGAAAGGGAAGTGTTGCTATCGTGACAAGCCGGGACACTATGCATGAGAGTGTCGTTCCAAGAAAAATTCTTGAAGAATAAGGAAATGGTCGAAGAAAGTCACAATGTGGAGCACATGGACATGAAACTCATAACAATGGTTTCCCATGCCGATTCGATTGCAAATGAAGTGGGATGATGGATGGATACCGGCGCAACCATGTAAATTTGCAAGGATCGTAGTCTTTTCAAGATTTACGAAGATCTTGCCACTAGTGAAGAAGTGTGCATGGCGAACAACAATCGCACCAATATGGTTGGCAAAGGAATTGTGGATAGTAAGCTTACTTCGACAAAAGTTTTACATTTAATTAATATTTATTATGTACCCAAAATGCGTAAGAATCTTGTATCCAGGTGACCTCCTTAATAAAAGGGGTTTTCGTCTTGTCTATGAGTCGGATAGGTTTATCTTGTCCAAGGAAGATTTTCATATTGACAAGGGGTAGTCATGTAATTGTATGATCAAGTTGAATGCAATAACAATGAACTATTATTCTTATATTGTCGACTTATGTTTTTCTATTGTTGATTCATGTTCATTATGACATGGTAGATTAGGCCATGTTAATTTTTCGTTGCATTAGAAATATGCATAAATTAGGCCTAATTACTGATTTTAAGATTGATTATGATATTAAGTGTGAGATTTGTGCACAAACAAAGATCACAAGACAATCACACAAATCGATTCAAAGATCTTCCGAAATTCTTGATTTAATACATATTGACATATGTGATTTGAAAAATCATGTTACATTAGGAGGAAACAAATATTTTCTCACTTTTATTAATGATTTTTCAAAATATTCATATGTTTATCTTTTGAAAAGCAAAGATGAGTTTTATGAAAATTTTCTTGTATTCAAATCGAAAGTTGAAAATCAACATAACAAGAAAATTAAGGCTCTAAGATCCGACAGAGGTGTTGAGTATTGTTCCAAGGAGTTCACAAAATTTTGTGACTAATGTAATTATAAATCAAGTCACGACACCTTATACACCACAATAAAATGGTGCAATGGAAATGAAGAATAAAACTTTAGTAGATATAGTTAATTCCGTGCTACTAAGTTCTAACATGCCTTTAAACTTGTGAGGGGAAGCCGTTCTTTCACTTGTTTTATTTTGAATATGGTTCTATTAAAGAACAATAATGTTACCCCATATGAGCTTTGGTTCAAGCGAAAACTCAATTTTAAGAAACTTAAAGTTTGAGGTTGTTTAGCTTATGTAAGGAAACCAGATCCAAAGAGGCCTAAATTGGAAAATATAACTTATAAATGTGTTTTCATTGGTTATTCAAAGCATAGTGTGACATAGATTGGAAACAAATGATATAATTTAATCAGTATATATACAATTCTTTGAATATTTAAATAAAACACATGACATGCTTTTGCATCCTAATTTTGGGAATTCAGAGGAGTTGCCTCAAAACTTTTCTAATAAACAAAATCATGAGAATCTAGAAGGTTTGCTTTCAAATTCTTCTAATGAATAAGACAATCCTTCTACTAACGATGGTGAGAACGTTGAAGTAAGGAGAAGTAAAAGGCAAAATATTGATGAATCTTTTAGTACGGATTTCATAACCTACTTAGTTGAAGGAAATAGATGTGAAATTAATGAACAAACAAAATTTATCCTTAATGTTGATGATGATCCTATTTTGTTTCAACAAGTAGTTTCATTAAGAGATGCTTCATTTTGAAAAGAAACGATCAATGATGAGATGAATTTGATATTGTCGAATCAAACTTATGTACTTTCTGATCTTCCAATGGGATCAAAGGAAATTAGGTGCAAGTGGGTATACGAAAAAATTGAATGCCGATGGAACTATAAACAAGTTCAAAGCGCGCTGCCTAGTAGCTAAAGGCTATAGACAAAAGCATGTCATTGATTATTTTGATACATATGCATCGGTTGCAAGAATAACATCCATTCGGGTGTTAATATCTCTGTTCTATTCATCATTTAGTTATCCATCAAATGGATGTGAAAATGGCTTATCTAAATGGTGATCTAGAGGAAGAAATATATATGGAACAATCGAAGGTTTTGTTATGTCGTGTCAAGAGAATAAAGTTTGCAAGTTGGTAAAATCTCTCATGGCTTGAAGCAAGCTCCTATGCAATGACATGATAAGTTTGACACGCTTGTGCAATCATTTGGATGCAAATTAAATGATACCGATAAATGTATTTATAGCTAATTTGACTATGTTGATGCCATCATATATTTATATGTAGATGATGTAATGAATTGTTACCTTAAACTGGTAATTAGTGTTAATCCAAATCTTAATTTACTCGAGTAGGCTTGTGGTTAAGTTCGGCGTACCTCTAATTAGCATGTGCGTGCGATTGCGTGATGATTTGTGTTTGTTTGGAATGCTTTGAACTTTATAGGTTATGGGATTAATATGAGATTAATACAACCTATAATTAGAAAATAAGTAAAATAAACAATAAATTGCTAGTACACAAGTGCGACGATGGGGTTGTGAAATTAATGTGCACGCACGAAAATACTCGTAGGCATGTCCGATAAATTTATTGACGAGAAAATACACGAAAAAAAATATTTATATATAGTTGATATATAAATATATATATATATAAATATATTAAAATTATAAAGTTTGGTTTAAATAATATGGATTGTTTGATCAACCTCGAGATGAGCGTAAGTGCTTGATGGTGTTAAGATTTATGTTATTTTAAGGAGTGTCATTTTAACACATCAACCACTTGATCGATCTTAAGATAGTGTGATGCGTATCTCGATGAAATTCATATATATAAATTAAAATTCATCATTATCTCATTCGAACAATCGAGAAATAGTGAGAGGAGAGTTCAAATTTGATTTCTGTCGAGAGGGATGATTCAGTGAGCTTTGAATCAACATGAATCAATGAGCTTAAAAGGATCAAGAGCCGAGAGATCATCATTTTGGTAAGATTAGTTTATGTGTTAGTTGAAGTTTAATTTGATGGTGATGATAGAATCTCGTGCTATTGGATGGCTAGAAATGATTTGTTACCTCACTAGAGGTTCTCCCCGATGAATTTTGGGAGTTTTTATTGTGATTTTTTATTGGATTTGGTGATAGAACAGGTGGTTGCTTCCTCTGTTATGTTGAGACAAGAAAGGATGGAGCGGGCTCCACTCTAGCAGAGGAGCACGCTCCCTTCATTAATGGGGATGAACCCAATTGGTGGAGCGTGCCCCACTTATCGAGGGACCGCGCTCCTACCCCTAAAAACAACAACTGTGTCTTGTATTTTATGAAGAATCTCCTAAGATCTTAGGGAATGACTTAGAGGTTCTAAACATAGGGTAATGGACCTATATTGATCACAAATGAATTGTGATAGGATGTGGAATACAAGGAAAACGTAAGTGACCGAAAAAAGTTAGAAATTTTGGAAACAGAGACTTAACCCGATGTAAGTACGGATTCACTTATTTATCAATGTTGTTTGACTATCTTAGTCTATGTAGTTCATGTAGTCATGGACTGGAATGAGGACTACATACATCGTTATAGTTTTCAATAAATGAAAAATGGTGTTTATTGTGATTCACAAGAGTAAGTTCATAGAACTAAGATCAGGTTATATAGGAGATGAGTTATCTTCCCTAAGGCATATATGTAACTTCCTACTCGGTTTATAGGTTGCGTGGATTACATACTCATTAGTAGGTTTCGAATAGAACCATTGGGCATTAATGGATTGGCTGGACATCATATCGACCAATATGTTGGTCTAAGCATTCGCATTAATAGCGCCGGTGGGTAATCGACCCTAATTTATAGATAAATGGGGATCGCAGTGTAACAGTCCATTATAATTTGCTTTGCGTTTGTTACGTATTGACTTATATGTTTTCCATATTTTTGATAGTTAACATTGGTGCATATTGTTATTGCATGATGTTTTTGGTTATTATATGGAATGTTGATGGCTATATGAATCCCTATTTATTGAGCAAGTTGGAGCGCTCACCCCAAGTAACTTTTTAGGAATGGCGACGAGCGCTATGTTTACGAAATAGAGAAAATATAAGAGTCTTAATCTTCTCTTCGATGTAACGAGTTTTCCTTGTCTTATATACTTGTATTCAATTACAATTTTGTAATATTATAAGGGATGAGAGGTTTAATATAACCGAGGATTATTCTGGTTAGATTTGGTACTATATATAATATTTTAATTATTGAAAAAGTTTTAAATTTTCGCTGCATTTATTATTTATTTTATATCGATATTCAATATACAGTGGTGTTTATCGAATGAATGAAGAAAGACTGCGGCTCTAGTTAAGTTGGGTTAGGTAATCTGGGCTTAATTAGAGTTTCAAGTCGGTATCGCCCTAATCAGGTTAGGGGATGCTATAGATGACATGCTTATATTTGGGACTTCGCTAGCCTTAGTAATTGAAGAAACTAAACGATTCTTGTCGGCAAGCTTTGACATGAAGGACTTAGGAGAAGCTGATGTAATTTTGGGAATCAAAATCTTATGACAAGATAATGGTTACATTATCTCAATCTCATTATATTGAAAAGATTTTGAAGAAATTTGGTCATTTTGATCAAAAGTCAGTTTGTACTCCTATCGAGCCTCATTTAAAACTAGTAAAGAACACCGATAGATATTTAACACAACTAGAGTATTCTAGTGTGATAGGAAGTCTCATGTATGCTATGCATTGCACAAGACTTGATATAGCTTATACGGTTTGTATGCTATGTCGGTTCACTAGTAATCAAAGCAAACAACACCGAGATGTGGTTGGCAAAATTTTTAGATACCTGAAGGGCACTTTGAATTATGATCTACATTTTAATGGATATCCACAAGTTTTAGAAGGTTATAGTGATACTAGTTGGAATATTGTGGAGTCATATTCCAAATTAACTAGTGGATGGATATTTATGCTAGGAGGAGTGGTTGTTTCTTGGGGTTCAAAGAAACAAACATGTATTTCTGATTCAACAATGACATAAGAAATAATTGCCCTAAAAGATGCAAGCAATGAAGCGGAATGGCTTAGGAACTTTTTAATGGAGATACCATTATGAAACAAACCATGCCCTAGCTATATTAATCAATTTTGATAGCAAGGCAACTTTTTATAAGGTCGCAAGCAAGACTTCTAATGGAAAGTCTAGACATAATCTTTTGAGACAATTACTCAACAATGGTGTTGTCACAATTGATTATGTGGAATCTAACAAGAACTTAGCGAATCCATTAACAAAGGGTTTTATTAGAGATATGGTGTCTCGACATCAAAAGGAATGTGACTTAGGTTTGCCTAATTCGATCGTCACTTGATGGGAACCCAACTTAATTCTTGAAAACACAGAATAAGTTCAATATGGTACTAACAAGTTAAGTGAAGATTACGGAACACTAGAAAATTTATATTATAAAAGGTCCATTCCTGGTTCTAGTGTTGGTTCCGCATGACTGGAGGTTGACAATTGAGTTTTGATAAGTCGATTAGAGTGACTTGCATATTCACTTAAGTAAACTTACCTATATGGGTGTAGAAGTTTGTCCACTTCTTATGAGCCTAACCGACTCAAGAGCACTCGAGAAAGCCTGGATTTGCACAATGCCATAATGTGCAATCAACATAACACTCTTACTTATATGAAATTGGTATGTGTGATATTTATGATTTTGTTGCAAGGGTTCTTGGTTTAAGATCCGTTCATCATAATACCCGATAAAACTTTGAAGTATTTACACTCGAGTGAAAAGTTCAAGTCCAAAAAACACATCTCATATATGTATCGATCTTGGAATGATGCTATATGTTTTTTGGTCATGTTATTTTCTAAATGTAATTTTCAATTTATATGTCCATATAATTTGAAAATGGAGGAAAAATGTAGAAAATAAAAAGAAAGGTTATGTGGTCAAGGCGTTGAAGCACCCGCCTCAGCGTCAAGACCGTAATCTTCTCTGTTTAAAGCTGCGCTGAAGCACCAGTGTCGGCGCCTCAAATTCTAATGAATAAGTGCGAGTTTTTGGTGTTATTTGGTCCGTTTTTATCAATTTTTAGTATCTATTTGCACCAAAATTCACCTCTTTGTGGATAGAAATCAAGTCTCTTGATTTTCTATAAACCAAAGTGATCTAGTACATACAAAACATATTGAGATACATTGAAACACAAAAAGTATTTTGAATCAAAGTGTGTTCTTGAGTTCATAGCATCATTCTCTCAAAGTTCTTCAAATAGTGTTCTTGGTTGGAATTGTGTTACACACACATCATCGAACAAACATTAGAGTCTTGATTGTAACATGAAGGCAAGTTTCAATTTTTCCATTGCATGTACGCGGTTTCGATCGATAGGGAGAAATCTTGTATAAAAAAGAACGATTATGCACCTTAAGTCTTTGTTTGGTTCTTCCATTCTCACCTGATTTTTCTTGTCTAAAGTTATTTGTTCCAATAAGAACTTGACCATTTATTTCTCCACCGCCCTTTTACCTGGACTCTTTGGTCGAGGCTACTTGAGCCGGACTGGAGTTGGTTTACCCCTGTAAGTGCGAGGAAATGTTTTGGGATGGTAGATGCATTCTCGCTCGTTATAGGAAAAATACTTTATGGGCTAATGGAGCGCAAGTCGTGGTATGGAGCACATGGAGAGAGCGCAATGCAAGGATTTTCAATGAGGCAACACGTCAAGTCACATAGGAATTTGGGATAGGATTAATTTATGTATTGCAAATTGGCTATCAAATCATCATTTGTTCAAGGCTTGATGCATGAATGGCCTACTCAAAGTCGGGGGCCATGTTGGAGGCGGACGTGTTGAGATGAGGATTCTACCGTGCTCATCATTTTTAGGTATAGGGTTGGGGGCCAATTGGGTGGTGTTCGGCCGAAGGCTGAGATGTATTCTATTTTTGAATAATGGATACCTAGTGTGTGAGTATATGTGTAGGTTATTAAGTCATTGTCGTATACTATATATAGGTGTCGAGATGTGAGTGAGGAAACGCCTCGAGATTCATGCAGGCGTAGGAACTGGATAGAGAGTGATAGGTAGTTTTGGATTAAGTTTTGAATACATATTAATGTCATTAAAATTTGTGTATTTGATTATTTGAACTAAGGTATATATATGCAATAAATCAAATACCTAAGTTATGCAAATAAAACATAGACCATGGATGTGCCTCAAGATACATGTTAGTATGTAATCCATGAAATTTGTGTTAAGATTGGTGTTAGTGAGGGTATGTAAGTGGAGTTATTGGAGTGAATTAGATCCATTGATTTTGCATCTGGATGAACAATCAAGGTTAGATGAAGGGTTAGAAATGAATTATGGATTCATATGTAAATCAATTGATCTTCATTTCATGCAAATCAAAGGAGAAGTTCTGAGGTAAGGTTGCTTGCAATTCATGAGAATTTGAGGAAGAGGAAGACCAACTAAGCATCTAGGAGGAATAATCAAGAGCTTGATTGCACACACAACTTATGTCAAAAGTTTAAGTTGCTACTATTTTGTAAAAATCGAATTTCAAATGGGTATATTAACTTGAATTTGAAAACTAATGATAGCAATGGATTCCTTGTGAAATTCTACTTAATTTGTTCTTTTGGTTTTTGAAGATTGAGTTAAAATTAAGGAAGCTACGATGAAATCAAGTTTTGAAGTATTTGTTAACAAAAACATGATTTTTGAAGTAATTTACTTGTTTAATTTGAAAATTATTGACGTATAATTTATGGTTATTATGGGATAGTATTTGGGACCCTTGGTGAAACGAACAAGGGTCCTAGAGATCAAAATTGAGGGATTCCCGACCCCTCCGAGTCTTGTTTTGCAATTCGGGTTCAAGCTCACATAACGCCCGAATGATTCAAATTAGCGTGCTAAAGGGTCACTAGCATGCTAATGAACCAGACTAGCGAGCTAATGACCCTTGGACAACAAGAAATTCTAAGTTTTTACTAAGTATCTAAATGTAACAACCCGCTCTAATTAATCCCGATTAATTAGTTAATTACTGATTAGGACTTTTAGCTCGGTGAATTATAATTATTTTTGTGTGGTGCATGTTAATTTATTGTATTATTATCAAATATTCCCATCGCACTAGTGTTAGGATTTTTATTGGCCGCATTATACGTGCGTTGCGACAAGAGCGTAGGATGCTTGCAAGGTGCGCGTAGCGCAGATGTACGGTAGTCATGGGTTTAGATGTCATATTACCCATCACATCACCATCCCTTACTTTTCTCTCTATCACACACTTTTTTTATCTCATCTCCAAACAAAACACCCACTTTGATCTCTCTCTCTAGCTGATCCTCTCTTTCCCTCTCTCCTCATTTCATTTCCAATTCATCTCCAAGCTCTCCATCTCTCTCTCAACTCGGTTTCCAATCTCTCTCGCGGTGTTTTCTCCTCTCGCGCCTCTCGCTATGATCTTCCTAAATCGATGTGAGTGTTTGTTGAGGTTGTTAATTTTTTATGGAGAAATTGAGGCTATAATGATTGTTGTAGTTGTGTTGTTGATTGATGTTGTAGTGTTCATGTTGTTGTTATTGTTTAGAAAGAAAAAAAAAAAAAAAAAGAATGATGAAGACATCTCTCAAGAGATGAAATGATCTCCGAAGACAAAAATTGGGGGGGGGGTCGGGCCGACCCATGCCGCCTTTACTCGGTTGGGCCGGGCCGACTTGAGTCCGACCACTTGGGTCGGACCAGACTCGACCCGGGCCCAACCCCTATTAAATAATAATTTATTTTTATAAAATAAATTAAATAAACTTTTTAATAAAAATAAATTACAAAATATAGGAAAATAGGTAGAAAATCTTAGAAAAATCCAAAAAAATCAGAGAAATTATAAAATTTTGAAAAAAGATAGAAAAATAGTTTTCGAGACTTTTTCGGGTGTTTGACACCTTAGTGTAACTCGAAAAGCGTGTCGCTACTAAAATTTAGAATAAAACTCTAATTTTTTGTTGTACGTTATAAAATCATTAAATATGACAATAAAACATTTTAAAATGATAAAATTGGACACCAGGGAATCGAGAGTAGTCGGGTGTCGACACGCATTTGAGGTGCGAGAGCGGGTCTTTTCGAAACAATTTCACGAGCGTCGAGGTAAGTAAACCAATGAGAAAGTCGATTTAAAATTTACTTATTTCCATTGTAATTTAATTATTTCACTTTTAATTTTTGCCGATTCGACTCGCATACCTACTATATTTCCGCGTATGTCCGTTTATGGTCGAAGGGAAGGTATGACCCATTTTCGGCTCTCTCGTAGATGACGATCCGATTGTTGCTTTGCGATGTTGGTCATACCTTAGACTATGCATGAGATTCCTCTTCGCGAGTCGATGATCTCAAGAGTGAGTTGACGTGACGCTCGCTCCGTCGCAGCAGTTCCTCTCATTCGAAGCATTGGGCGGAAGTCTACCTTTCGACCGCAAAGTTCCTCGTTTCGACCGTAAAGAGGAGGCGGGGATTACCTCGCCACTAGGGCATTCTCGCTTTAGTATTTGCGTCGTAGGGCTCAAAGGCTATACACCACACTCGTTCCATATTCTTGATTATCTCAAATGATTTCTATTCATGTTTTACATTTATGTTTATTTATTTTATTCGCATGATTTGTAGCCATTTTTCTTGGATTACTTGTGAGTACTAACTGAATTTCTCTAGGATTTACTCATTGGAACTTGTCATTATTTTTGGTGGCAAGTTGTAGATTATACTGCGAGTCGAATCTAAAGAGCTATAATAGCTTTATGTGTAGGTGTTTGTATTTATGTATGTACTATCTTTTGGGGATCATTTTGGAAAACTTAATACCTAATGCATATATATTAACATTTATAATACCTTTTTGTCACCTTTATTGTGATGCATGGTATCGTTTTTTCGGGTTTCCACCCCATAGGTTTGTTAATCGATGCAAAATTCATTTACATTATTTATTTGTATATTATTAAGAGTTCCGCCATTAAACTAACTTAAATTAATTAAAACAAACTAATTAAGTTGTAAAACTTTATTACTTAGTATATTTCGACAGAATAATCATTTAAAAATCCAAATTGACTAAGTCGGATTATTAGTTGAATAGTTCGTGGGCCGTCATATACAGGTGTGCAAGTAATGTGGCATGACCTAGTGACGTGTCTCGCGCGACGTGGCGGTGCCTAGCTTGCCTCGAAATTAAGGGTCGTTATACTAAAACACTATAACCTAGGCTAAACCTTATTAAACTATGTAAAAATACTCTAAATAATACCTAAACACCTCGGTAATATAAGGGGTCGACATTGAGGCGTAAGATTGGGGTTGGAGTTGTCGAGTGTCTTGGTTTAGGCTAGGATTTGTGTGTTTGAGGTAAGTAGACGTACAGTGGAAATTATCTACATTTCTTTCCTTATATTTAATTTAATTATAGTTGCTTGAAGTTTTTATTTCTTTTTAATTTTCAAGTGCCATGACTTGTAATGTTCTACTTGTTGGCTTATTTTAATGGTTTATGGTATGACTTTATTTGTGATGATTCATTATGTTGAAAATTCCTTCTCTTGTTCAAATGAAACTTGTTGTGGATTTGACTTGTTATTTTTAGTTGAGTGTCTAAAGGGCATAAGTAAAAATAAATTATTAGTCGCTTGAAGACTAATTAATTAAGTGTTAATCCCCACGTGAAGATTTAGCCTTGGTTTACGTGCAAGTTGTATCGTGGCAATGTAAAATGAGAACGAAGTTGGTACAGGGACTTTGCCTCGAGTTACGTGTTAGTTGGCGGTGGTTAAGGTTGAGATTGAGTCCAAAGTGGCGCAAGTTTGGTTTAGTATGACAAGAAATTTGGTCCATAAGGGTTCAAGACGTCGTGGACAAAGTTAAGTTTTTTAAGGTTTTGGTGTGACCAAAAAATGTTATGAACGTTTTATGAATATAGACTGTTTTGTTGAGAGTTTGGTTTAATTTGGTGAAAAACCGGATCTAAAACAAGCACCGAAAGTCGAAACCTGTCGAATAGGGATTTCAGGAATTAATAAATAAAAAAATTAAGTCACTGAGGGTTAATATATATAAACATAAAAAGGAAAATGAAACGAAACCGAACATATTTTCTTTTCGTTCTTTGAACCCTCTCCACTCGAATTTTCATTTTGCGAGCTCCCGATGTTCAATTTTTGCCCAATTTCTTTATGCAAAATAGTAGAACATCACAAGACGGCCACTTTGAGCCAAGTTTCAATGGCAAGAGATAAGGTATTCGGCTAGAAATTTGATAAATTATCAATTCAGGCATTTTCCACAATTCAAAATTGAACTAATGCAATTAATTTGATAACTATTTTGGAGATGTTTTATAGTTGTTATTGATTTACATTGGGTTTCTGGGTGAATTGATTATTGGTTTAATCTAATTTGACTCACGAGTTTTGTAGAAATATTTGATGTTGGTATTGAGTGGTTTCGTGGTGTTTGTTGTCATGTTTTGAAGATTTAATTGCAAAAATATTAATTTGGAGAAGTTTTTCGGTTCAAAATAAATAAAGTTTGCCTAGTTGATAGGTCATATTAGAAAATTCATAACTTTTTCGTTGGTGATTTAAGTGTTCTTGGAGTCTATAAAAAGTAGAACAAGAGTACTTCAAGTTCCTTCTAGGTTATCATGACAAATATTAAGGTTTTCAAGGTTAAAAAGTTACCCCAATTTGACTAGTTAAAAGCCAGCTTGAAACAATTATGTAAATTAATATTTTTGGAAATAGTTCTCGAGCGTACTTTGGTCGTAGTTTTCATTGGGTTTCGTGATTTGTCTTCACTTGAAGCTTGACCCATAATATAATTAGATATGCATAGAAGCTATTAGAACCATTTTCAAGGTGGCCCGACGTTCTAGGAATCCTGAAAATTAAGATCAAAGTTCGTTGGTTGTAAGTAAACCCTATAATGATCTTTACTATTGATTGAATATTTTTGTACTTATAATTGTATCATAGTCTGCATTGCATTTTATCATTCTTGGTCATGTATACATAGAGAGAGTGAGGGGGATAAGCTTGTTTCGAGTCTGGTTTGCTTGAAACTAGGTTTCAATCCTACCTCTACACTACACTGCCTAGTAAGACTAGCGAGTCTAACACCGACAAGTTATCTCTCGTATTTCATGATCTCTTAATCTGTCTTTGTACTATTTTTGGAAGTCGACATCTAATTATAATTAGGAGACAACAATAGAGTGGATTGCATGTCATGCGACGCATCTACCTTATTGTTTATTGGAAATGCAATTACATGTCTCCATGTAACAAACTAACAATTGCGGAGTACATATCAAAGTAGAAATTTACTTACCCGACATCTTCGAGTTATTTTTTATTGTGTCGATTCTATATAAAGACAAATGACGAATGGACAAGAATCAAAGATTATAGTGATTATTTTCAAACTTTAAAGTAAATTCTTGTTTGTAAATTGTTGTTATATATTGTTTTGGGAATCTTGAGGCAAGTGTAGGACGTGAAGTTTCGTTGAATGGTTATGAAAGTCTTCTAAGTTAGTTAGAAATCAATTGATAGGTTTCTATTTCAATTTAGTATATTTGGAATTGTAAAGTGGAAATGAAGCTATCGGAGACTCTAAGTTAAGTTTATAAATTTGATTTTATTATAGATTGTGAACTCGGGAAGTTATGAGTCCTTCTAGGCTTCTTCCCAATTCGCTTCTCTATTAGGTGAATGTTTCTGAGACTACTTTTAGAGGAGGTGTCGCCGAAATTTTATTAAATACGAATATGATTATTTTAATTTGCTCCAATTGAACAAATCATGAATTGAATTTTATTAAGGATATAAATTTAGTTTTAGAACCTTGTAAAGTATTGAAATAATTATTATTTTGATGTCAAAGTTGAAACAATGGATTAGGCCAACTAGATTATCGAAGATTAAGATAATCTAGGTCGGTCGATCGTCTTAATGATTAGGGGTTGACGACCACAACATCGCTTAAGGAATTTCAGAATTCGATGTAACGATTTCCAGTGACGTGTAGTATGTAGCATACAACACCGGCAAATTGTGAGACCCATTCCCGATTTTGTCGACTCGAGCCAACGATCTCGCCCACCGCCTCACTGGGGTAAGCCCACGACGCCAAGTGGGGGCGTTGGATGTTTGTCACAACCCAAATTCTTAATCCTAGTTTAATTTCCATAATCATGATTATTGACTGTGACGTGGGACCCCCATTGAGATACGTGCATTGACGGATGCGATGTGGCTGAGGTATATGTTAGATTTGTTGTGATGTATGCCTAGTGTATTGTATATGTGTAAGCTATTAAGTCACTCCTACTTGTATTTAGGTGTTGAGATGTGAGCGGGGACACGCCTCGAGATGCGTGTTGAAGTGAGACCGTAGTAGAGAGTGATATGGTAAGCTAACTTGAGTTATTGTAACTTAATTACTTGAATTAGATATGACTATAGTTGAATTTACATTAAATGTACCTTAATTAGCAAGTTAAAATATTAGGCATTGATGTTTCTCGAGATACGTATTGACACATCAAGAGACTAATTTAGTTTCATTTGGTGTTAGTTATAGAAAGTCAAGTGGATAGTTAGTGGAATTGTGTCAAGATGTAGGCCATTAGATTAGCCTCGGGATACGTGTATACATTATGATCAATGACCATTAATCAATCTTATCATATATATATATATATATATATATTAGAAGTTAAGTAAAGTTGGAGAAGAAGAATCGAGAGGAGATTAGCAAGAATTGTTGAGAAGATTTGTTGGTTTCGTGTAGGAGTTGATTAAGTTGATGGTGTACAACAACTAGGTAATTCTACTTACGTTAGTCATTTAGTTTAATTTGATGAATTCGTGATATTAAAGAAAGTGGGCTATTCTTATGATCATAGCGATGTCTTGGGTCTCTGGTAGGTTAGAACGGGGATCCCAAGGTGTTGATTTAGTCATGTGTGGAGAAAACTCAGAATTCTGGGTTTTCTTGCATATAGCGCTTGACACCTTTAGCTAGCGTAGCGCTAATGAGGTCATAAACTCACTAGGTGCTTTGACAAAGACAAAATCTACAATTTCCTAATTATAAATTACACATTTTAAACAAGTCCAAAGCCTTAATAAATGTCTAAACACACTCTAAAGCTTATGAAATGATATTTTTGAATACGTGTTTTAAGGTGTCGGGAGGCTAGATTAGCTAGGAATTTGAGCGGATTGTAAGTAAACCGATTGAGATATTTATTTACATTTTATTCCTATTTTGCTATACATTTTCGTTATTTGAACTAAATTATCCTTTATACTCTACATGCCATGACTTGTTGTTCTCTTCTCATTCTATGAGTTTGCTATCATGACATTGATTTTTGATTAAATGGTTTCACTGTTCTAAATTAAGTGTTATGTCATTCTTGATTGTTTAGATATCTAATCAAGTGAAGTAGCATGCTATTAGGAAGGTGTTTGATAGTATTGTAAATCTAATCTCCTTTGTGCATTAGATAGGCAAATACATTATTGTATTCATAAACTATGTCATTTCTTGGGTTATGAAAGTAATTCTTATCTAGGACCATAATATATAGCGATAGCCGTGGCACCTTTGGGTCACTAGATTCTCAAGGATGTCGAGATCTCACCACTAATTTGTCCAAAGACTCGGGTATGAGACTCGGGGTTGTTGAAAAGCATACATCACATGTGAGGGGCACTTATGAGTATTTATATATGAGATGGGCATTTGTAAGGATGTGACACTAGAACAATTTTGGTACTTAATAGAGGTTTTAAAACTCCTATTAAAGGGGGTGTTATTAAATAACACATAATTGATAGGAGTTTTAAAAAACCTATATGTAATACATGTATTAAAAATTAAAACATAACACATTTTCACATGACATTTAATAACACACTATTTAATAGAGTTTTAATACCTCTATTAAAGGCCAAAAATGTTCTAGTGTGAAGGCATTCATGTTATTGCTTACTCCTCAATAGTGGAATAAGATTAATATGATGTAACTCACGGTCCGACCGGGTCCCTAGATCATTGCTAATTAGCGGAGTTTCGCTTCATATTATTTAAATAAAGTATCATATAGCTCGATTTCTTTTCAAGATAATTGTTATTGTTATGCTTTCGGATACTTGTTGTATATTTAGAAATATGAACAAATGTCTCTCGTGTTACTTTCTATTTTCTTGTACTCACCGACCTTGCTATAACGGTGGGTGCAGATCCATCGAGTAGCGACTAAACAAGGAGAAGATCGACGACTACCTCTGAGCCGGTGGAGTGCTACTACGTTTGATTTTGTAGGTTTTCGATTTTGTTGTATGAGTAATATATATGTCTTTATACACTTTTGGGGATGTAAACTATGGGTTGTGAGATAGTTGCCCGACCGGATACGCGTTGATATATAGTTATCGTCGTTTGTTATGTATATGCATATGACCATTGTTACCTGATTTTCCACATACTTATATTTTATATGAATGACTTCCACTAATTTGTCAAAACTTCCATTTGAATAATATTTAAATTGTATAAATTTTAATTTACTCGAAATGCTACTAAGTTTAAGAATGATGTTAGGTTTATTAGAAAAGTAAGTAACGTGGTGAGTGTATTAGAAAGACTGATTAATACGTTGTTAAGTCATACATGGTGGAGGTTAAGGGCTTAATGATGAGATTAAGCGGGCGCGTGCCCTAAGTTGAGAAGGAGTTGTCATAATATTTTTCCAGAATTAAATCAATGTTGCTATTTTCAAAAATTAATTTACCGAGTTTTATCGAAATATATTACGGGGCAAAGGTCGTATAAGCGGTAACTAACCCAAAAATCTTTGTCGTTGCGACGTTGTCGCGACGAAGGTGTGACATTGATTCGAAAAGGGTTTCATATCATTTTCAAGATATTAATACGAATTAAGTAAACTTACCTCAAAGAAAACATATTAATAATACATACATGAACCTATACCAATGTAGACACGAGGAAAGTTTGGATAGGAACTTCTAAACTAGGATTGGATATGATAGCAAATGCGTTTCGAGGTAAGTGGGGTTTGCATTATTCTCAATAATGTCGTGATATTAGTTAATTTAGAAATCATGTATCAAATTGTGATATTCATTGGAATCTATATGTACATTCTTATTGATCTTCCTTATTATATTTTTTGGATTCTCTTAAAATGAATGCTTATGGAACTGGTATATTGATATTGATGAATGCATGCTTACACCTTGAGTTGGAAGGTTGGCGGCCACTCGGTACCTTCTTCCATAGTTGTTATGATATATTGATGTGTTTAATTGTTCGATTTCATAAGTGTTTCTTTGATGTCCTTCATGACATTCGAGGTTTCGCTATGGTGAGTCATGTAGGTGTTCGGGTCCACGATGGTTGAAATATCTAGTTTGCACTCCATTTGATTCTATGGCATTCGTGTATCATCGCAAACTTATTGGATTATCATTGTTGGGCACTCGTTTATTCTATCTTGCATTTTATAGTACTTTTGTTTGTGTGCTCGTTCTTGCCCAAAATGATAATAGGTTTCTTAAAACCTGTTTGTTGCATGTTAGTTATTATTGCACTAGGTATTACTTTGATGATTGAGGGTAAAGCGGTCTTATGCTTCACCGAGCCCATTGGATCTTTTGCTCACCCCACTACCCCCCACCATGCACCTTAGTTGTTGCTCTTTACAAGTGGAAAAGAGGAGGTTCTTGCATTGCGAGATGTCTCTCATGTGCATTGATTTGAATAATATTCATCTATTTGGTTTTTGAGATATTTTATATAGTAAACAGGGATTTCATATGGGTAGATGTTTAAACCCATAAAACTTGGTTTTAGTTTATGTTTTAGTTGTTTGTAAGAATTCTACAATAATTTCGCAACTTGTTAGACTTTAAAGGCTTTTTATTTTCGCACCTATTAGCCTTAGTTTCTTTTTTAAAGAATGTCTCGATTTATTTTTCGCATGTTAAGGCTGAATAAATCATCGCCCGACTCGTAGGGTTATCTCGAGGGTTTGGCGATGGCTTAATTAGATCGGGCAATCTAGGCGTAACGGGGTTTGGATCGTCACGTATAATTCCTCACTTATAGGGCACTAACGAGTAAGGATCCAATCTTGTTAAAAAAAAAAAAACACTTCTATGGCACTTCGACCTAATATAAGTGATCTATGATGACCAAAGAAATGGAGTTTGAACATTGGGAGAGATGGATTTCGGAAAAAAGAAAAGAAAAGTAGGATGTGTTTAGTTCTCGAAATTCAAAATCGGGATATACTTGAGTAATGAAGTTCATTAAGAACAAAGTACGGTTCGTTTACCTGCTCCCATTTAATATAGTTTACATGCAAAGGAAATTAAGCCATATATTTTTTTTTCTTGTCAAAGAAAGCCAATAATAACCCATGTATTATGTATATTTGATAAATTTACATATATTGTGATATCTTGATGTTGGAGATGTGTGGGACATAATAATAGTCCCACATCCATCGTTTAAGTATGACTTGATAATAAAGTAGTATATGAATGTGGATATCGCTTCAATTAAATGTACGAGGTCTTTTGGAGTAAAAACCCGCACCTTTGAGTTGAAAGTGGTTGAGTTTGGGACAATATCAATACATACATTGATCTACGAGGCTTGCGTCTATGTGTAAGTGGGCTTAATAATGTAGAATTTAATATAATATTAGAGTGACGGTTTGGTTGTGATATGGGAGAAGATATGTTAAATAGATTTCAAAGATAAGGTGGAGTGTTGGAGATGTTGAATTTATTGAACTAATAGTCCCACTTGCATTGCTTAATTAATTAAGACTTCATAATGAAGTATAAGTGTGGACCTCCCTTTTATAATACCGAGGCCTTTTGAGTTAAGTCCTCATATCTAGCTATGAGTTGATGATATGTATTTAAGTTACACTACAAAAAAATGAACCGAATTGCGACGGATCTGCGATCGGGGCCTCGTTGACCAATTTAGCGACGGGGTTAGCAACGACCCCGTCTCTAATTGTTAGGCAGGAAAATTTCCGTCCAATGGGGAATTTCTCCGCCCACTTGCGCGAGGCCCACGCTCTCTCTCTCTCTCTCGCTCTCTCTCTCTCTCTCTCTCTCTCTCTCTCTCTCTCTCTCCCACTTATAAACTCCCCAAAATCTTTTCTCTCCCCTCAAACCCTCATCTCCTCACCCGTCTCCCTATTTTCTCACTCTCCATCAAACTCTCATTTCCATCCATTCCCTCTCTCGCCTCTCTCGATCGACCTTTTCGGTGCCGCCCTTGCTTTTCTCGCGCTGCCACCCCCTCGCTCTCCTCGTCACGTCGCCCCTCTTTTTCCTATCTCGATCGACTTCACCGCTCCACCCTCCACCTCGACGCCTCGCCTCCCGCCATCATCACTTTGTTCGTGCCATCACCATCGCCGAGATCCACCACCGCCGGTCAACGCCTTCCTCTCACCGAAGCTAGATATTAGGTTTTTTTTTTGTAATTTTAGGATTTGTTGTTTTGGGTTTTTTTTAAGGTTTTGATTTTTATTTGTTTTTTTTTGTTATAGTCGTCATTGTTGTTGTTGTTGTTGTTGAATAAACTTGTTTTGTTTTTTAGGGTTTGTTATTGTTTTAGATTTATTTTTTTAGGATTTGTTCTTTGTTTTGTTTAATTTGTTTTTTTTTTTGAAGTTTTTTTTTTTGAAAACATCATTGTTTTCATTTTAAAAATAATACAATTTTTAAAAACAAAACTTCTTTTTTTTGTCAACCGGTCATAAAATAGCGATGAGATTTAACGACGAAACTCTCGTCGCTAATCCCGTCACTACTTTTGACCCGTCGCTAGTCCGAGATTTTCTTGTAGTTAATTAGGGACAATATCGAGATCGATGCGAGACCCATGGGTCTGCGTTTGTGTGTGCCCAATAACAAAAAATTAACACCTCGTCGGTATGTGTGTGTATAACCTTAATTATAATAAGTCAATCTAATTGATCATGATCAAGTAGGAGAAATTAATGAAACAAATACTTAAACCTTATCAGCATAGATGTTGAAGAGTAGAAAGACTCCCATGTGCCTCGAAGTGCGGCATAATTGGTAGATGGAAATAAAGGGAAGTTGAAGAAAAACATATATCATTCCAATTAAACTTAAACAAGCTGCATATCTGCAAAGCATGAAAATATTTTGAAATAAATGAGAAAAGAATTAAATGAAAAATGTGCAACTAATTAAACAATTAAACACTAGATCTTAAGAACTATTTATATAGGTCGCAAATTAATAATTCTATATACTTGTAGCAATGGATATTCTTTACACTGAAATTGAACTCAATGTCACTAACGGTCACTTTAAGAGAGTTGTTTCCAATAACAATGAAAGAGGCAAGGAGGAAAACGAAGGAAAGAACTCTGAAAACAATGTTGGTTATAATGGGCAAGGCCATCGAAGGAGACGACGACGACGGTTCCATTTCGCATGCGTTACAGGCTTAATACAGCACCCTGCAGTAAGGCAGTAATATATATTACTAGCTCGCTAACTATATATATATATTGGTTCAGATGGATCATGCAATATGTCTAACATATATATGTATACCACATGTATTTATATAGTGCAACAAATTAATTAATAAATAAATCTATTTGGATTTATGAGTCCGGATTCATATGAGTGTTTTTAAAATTTTCACAAATATTTAAGGGGTATCAAAAGAATTTTACAAGTGATTGTGTTTGCTTAATTAATTACTTGAGGGTGACTTTGAAATTAAAAAAAACTTTTGAGTCCGGATAATGAGTCCAAATATCACTACCCTTAATTAATTAAGCAGCTTGATTGGGTTCCTTCAAAATTAAAGGCCAGCACTTTAATTATTTGTGTGTTAGATTCACATCGAAAGACGCTCAATCAGATAATGTTTCAGCATTCTAAGATGCATTCGACCGTCGCCAATAGGTTGTGTTACATTTGACGTCCCGTTCTAAGTTAAACACAAGTCAGTGATCACTTTATTTTTTTTTTTTTTGGCAGTAATAAGTCAATCGCTTTATATATACAGTTCCTTGCTTACAAGAATTAAATTAAGGTTAAATTATTCCTTTGACGTTAAAAGTATTGTTAAATATATATGATTTACAAGTGAGGGCAGTGTTTGGACTTCAGTATATATTTGTTTGAATGTTTCAAAGATCGAGTTTGGGAATTTAATTTAGAGTTGGATATATTGTTAACAAATTAAGTTTTTCTCACCTTTTTTCCTTTGTTCCGTATCAAAATATATTGAGGATAAATATAGGCTTAACTATTTTAGAGAAAAAAATTATTATGGTAAATTTATCAAAAATATCAATAACAAAAAAGATTGAAGAAGTGATTAACTAAGTGGCATAGCTCATCCAGTATATATTGATTCAGCATGTGTTTGCTTTTGTACGTACGAACCTGTAATTTTGTGTGAAAATTTAGATTTTGTGATGTTATTTACGTACGAAGGCATAAACAGGTTAAGTTCTTATAAAAATTAAGGAACTAATTGCATATATATATAAAGAAAAAAAGGAATATTAGAAAATATATATGTGAGAATGATAGAAATACTTAATTTATTGTACTTATATAGAGAATAACTGGGGGATGATCATACTGGGAGAGGCATGATCTTCTATTTTCTTGACTTCTCATCGCCCTTAATTAAGAGCTCAAAAGTCTACATTTGACATTGTCAATTAAAATTTTAACTGGCAAAGCGTTTTTGCTGATTTTGGCCGTTGATCCTGTCTGTATGGGGCTCAGTTTTCTGTATCCAATCTTTATGGGCTGGGCTTTTAGTGGGCCTAACATTACACACTAATGTATGACTGTAATTAAAGTGGCCCAAGTTGCAATTGTGTCAAAGCCCGGCCCATAGTTGTAACCAAAGATTAATTTGAATATGAACTACATATGGTTTTTATTACATTTATGCTCAAACAATAACAACGTAATAATAAGCAATCCATTACATAGGTAAGACTTTCACAATTTATCAATTCAAAGACATATCACTCGTTCGTTTCACATTACTCTTCTGCATTCTATACCGTCGATGGCACTGCCGGGGTTGTCGTCGCAAACTTTTTCTTGGCGAGATATAGCGATGAGAGAATTGAAGATATTGTAACACATAGGAATCCAATGAGAAGCAAAGTTGCGCCAGCACTCGCCCTTTTTGAGAAAGTGTCGTACTTGGAGCGAATGTCGTTGAGGTCTGAACTTCCACTCTGTACGAAGACATCGTCGAGGCTGTCGATGAACTTCTTTGTATCGATTGCGAGACCATATACCGCCGCACTCCAGTTATCAACACATAGGACATCACCTGGCCATGTCCATATATAAGTTTTGCATTAACTTCTTAATTAGAACTCATCAATGAAATAACATTATTATTAATTTGCTTTAATTTGAAGAAGATTATAGATTTAGGCATATAAATGAAATTATATATATATATATATATATATATTTTAAATTTTCAAAATTATTGTTCTAAATACAATTATGGAAGCCCATCAAGAATAACTAATCACTTTACACTTAGCAGATGAAAATAACATATGGGGACTTTATAATTTTTAATTAAGGAGCATGCAAAAAAGAAAAGAAAAAGAAAAACCAGTCTATTGTATATGAAAAGCCACCCTAGTTAATAACCTTCATTATTTTATTTCACCAAAAAAGTTTATATATGATTCAAAAGGTCA
Source organism: Stephania cephalantha (assembly GCA_039657325.1). Lineage (NCBI taxonomy): Eukaryota > Viridiplantae > Streptophyta > Magnoliopsida > Ranunculales > Menispermaceae > Stephania > Stephania cephalantha. Next base: position 4,424,607 of record CM077573.1, on the reverse strand, counting down.
ATTCAAATGATTAGAAATAATCTTCATATATATATAGTTGGTTTCTCCCGCTATGTATGAGGTTGAGACGTCTAACTAACTCTCATGAGATTAGTCGAAAAAATTAAAGTAATTAAGGAGGGGCTGAAAAATGATTTCGACACCCATGATTAAAAAAAAAAAAAAAAAAAAAAAAAAAAAAAAATATTCATTGTACGTAGTTTGATTTTATTTAAGGAAAATTTGTTTCATTAAAGAAATTAACAAACCTTATCAGCATACACGGTGAAGTGTAGAAAGCCTATCAAATCCTTCGCAGTGCATAATTGGTAAATGGAGAAGGGAAGTTGAAGAAACCCATATAGGATTCCAAATGCACTTAACACTACTCCAAATCTGCAACACAATTAAATGAACAACAAAAAAAAAAAAAAAAAAAGAAAAAAAAAAGAACATCAATCAAATAAAAATGTCATGAGACTCATACAACTACTAGCTAGATTAATTGATTAATGATTTAAAAACTATATGTTATATACTTGTAGGCGTGGATAGTCTTGGCACTTGCAGTGATCACGATGGAATCGAGAGATATTTTTAGAGAGTTGCCACCAAGAACAATGGCTGAGCCTAGGAGGAAAACCAAGGAGAGAATCCTGAAAACAAGGTTGGTGATTGGCAATGCTTTCGAAGGAGACGAAGTAATTATCGATGCCATCTTTCCCTATAGCTCGATAGGATTAATTACTCACTAAATATTATAAATCGATTGATGATGCAATGTGCGTAACACACCACATATATATAGCTGCCATATATTGATTCACAATGCTCATTTCGTGAAGTAAATTAATTAGTTCGATCCATAAGTTGGTTCCTCTCTAAAGCTACTTTGTGTGTTAGATGCACCTCGAAATATGTACAATCGTGATGTTTTGTATTCGAAGACGCGTTGGACGGCCGCTAATGAGATTGCGATACATTTGATGTCACGTTCTAAGCTAATAGGTAAGTCAATCATTTTGGTTCCTTATTACAAGTATTAAATTAGTGTTATATTATTCCTTTGACATTAGAAGTACAGACTGTTAAATATTGAGGGTCAATTAATCAAATTAAATACAAATGGCTCAATAATATGTTGAATTCTTAGTACGTAGTGGGCGCTAGTGTACTAGCCAGAGAATCTGAACTTCAAAGTCAGCTGCAGCCTTCTTATCCTTGTAAACGAAAAGTAATTGATTCACATGCACTACGTCCCACGTCAACGGTGTAATATTTTTTTTATTTTTTTTATTTGTGGTGGTGGTATTCATACGAGCCTAATTATCCTAGGAAGTCTTGCAAGTGCAGCCGATTTGAGCATATCTCAGTTGTCTGAACAATCTTGGCGCAGTGCGAAATCAAACTTGAGACCGTGCATGTGCTAAACCTACACAATTCCAACCTCGCCACTTCCGTCGGGCCAACCCATTTGTGTTGTTAATGGTGTACGTAATATAAATTAATTTTTCTTGATATCCGTTGGTGTCCCGATGAGTCTGACTATTCCTATGAGGCCCTAGTGCAATCGATCCGAACGTACCTCAGTGGCCCGATCAATCTTACACATCAGGGAATCGAAACTGTGATCGTGCGCTTAACCCACACAACCCGCCTTCGCCCTTACCATTGTAACAATCCGAACAGATCGTGTAATATAAATTAATTAAGGTTGTGTTACGACTTTAATATTTGTTTGAATGACGCGAACATTGCAATAGAGATAATTAATGTATACATGAGAATAGTATAAAGGGAATGCTATTTGGACTCATGAGTCCGGATCAAATTTTTATTTTTATTTTCAATATATAATCCTCCAAAATTCACTTTATAATAGAAAGGGTATGCAATTTGGATTCATGAGTCAGGATCAAATTTTTATTTTTATTTTCAATATATAATCCTCCAAAATTCACTTTATAATTAACTATGGATATTCAGACACTTGTCTGACTTGTCTCATAAGTTCTAAATTGCGGAAAGAGATCATCAGTAGCCCGACGTATATCACACAATTTTTAATTAACTTTTTTTATGTATATATCATGACAATTTTTTAAATAAGTTTGTGAATTTAATTAACTCTTATTTTTTAATACAAAGCTCATTCACAAGGAGCATGATATAAAGAGAATCAAATGAGTAGAAAAAATAAATAAAATTAACTAACAAAGAAAGATAAACTTTGCGGCTTGGCTATATGCAAACCACAATTTACTACGTGCAAACCACTAAAAATTTTTATTCCAATTGCAAAAATACCATAAATGAAATGACTTCCTTACCCCCCACCCTCTCATAATCACTCTCCTGCTATTTTCCCGCCATCGTTGTGCACCCCACATTGATTGAACATTGACTCAGACGATCCCCTCCGACAACAGGTGAGGACGACCGTCGAAGCAACATTGAGATTTCAGATAAGTATTCTCGTCACAATTGATGTTGGTATATGGTATTTTAGGTCATTTTTGGTATGGACTTTGTGACGGCCCCAATTCCACAATCCTAAACTGGGCCCCGCCAACATAGACTTACGTGGACCCCCGAGCCCGTCTCGCTGAGTCACGCAAGCCTAGTCAGCCTTCCTTTACCATTTACCATTTATCAAGCAATTAAAGTTGAGTTAATCACTTAGTGAGTTATCATAGTTATAGCGGAAGCAATTAAACCTCAAACTAAATGAAAAACCTAAAAGACACACAAGTTAAAACAACCTAAAGTGTGGAAACCCTGCATATGTATGTCATCATCAATGAACAGTCAGTGGAGAGTAAACACAAGATATACATGTCCAAGCTCTCTCAAAAACCCAAATCCTAGTGTTTCAAAACAAGTATATCTAATAATACAAAAAGAATTACCTATATCAGACAAGTGGAAATAATTGCTCAGGTATCCTAAAATGATATCTCCTAGCTGTGGAGCCTTCCTTTTGCTGGACTATGGATTTGCACTTCGTCAAATACAAGAATGACGAGCCCAAGTAAGTAACGCCAAGCAGGACATATATACAGCATTTCGAAATAAATAAATCAGTCTCATTCATGTAGATAGAAAAAGGAACAGGGAACACATGAATATAAAAGACTACAAATAGATCAATCGATAAGTGAGGGTTTGGAATACGAAAGCCAAATATCAAGGAATCTTGACCAAAAGGTCGTTGAGTCGCGCCAAAAGCCCAGCTGACTCAGGTTCAGGACGAGACACAGCCTACCAGCCCTAACCCTTGCGACTATGAGATATCCATAGACCCGGATAAATGCCCACAACTTACACTCAATTAGGAGATATCAACGGCGTCCAGGTAAAAGCTCATTTCACAGATAAATAATAACTATGACTCACTTGCCAATGGACCATTCAACCAATGAGAATTTCAAAAGAAATGATGAACAAAGCAATAACAAAAAATTAAAGCTCAAGAAATAACTATAAAATTTCATCACTGGTTTACTTACCTATATCCAAGCTAATACGCACTCAAATCGGCTCTGACACGCCTCCAAATCCGTACCCAATACCCTACACTAGTAAACTATGTTGTTGATAATCATATGAGTAATTTACATTGTGTTAAAGCCTATTTAAGAAATTTTTAGATTTTTAAATCCCAAAATTGTTCAAATTAGGAAAAACATAGTGGTTACACACTTTTCGAGGAAGTTTTTATGTGTAAAAAATTTCGACAACGTCAAAACCAACTTTTCTATAATTTCCTTAATCTTTTCTATTTTTTTCAATTTTTCCTGAATTTTCTGGAATTTTCTAGCTTTTTATTTAATTTTCCAGTTTTTTTTAGTTTGGGGCCCCTTTGGGACCTTTTTTCCCTGAACAGGCCCGGTTCAGCTATTTGGGCGGGGCCCACCACACCCGACCATTGGCTGGGCTCATTGGCAGGCTGGCCCGACCCGGTTTCCCAGGGGTCGTTTACAGAGGCATTTCACGCTTCTGTTTCACCTCTCTGTTTTTTTTATCTTCAACTTCAAGACCGTCTAATTGCCTTGCCAAATGCATAAATGAAATGTAAAATCAAACCCTAAACCCAACATTTAATCACCTAAAATCAACAACAACAACATCAAATTCAAGAATTCTTGAAATGACCAAGCTATGTTAATGGAGTTACCTTTCTTGGTGTTCTACCAAGCTTGATCACCAACACTTCTCCAACTCACCGAAGTGCCCAATCTCATCTTCACTTTCTCCAGAAATCTCTTTTTTCTTTCTTTTCTCCAACGATGAGAATCAAAGAATGCTCAACACTTTGACTTATATATATTGGATAAAGATTGAACTATGACTACACATCCATTTGTTCACACGTATCTCGAGGCATGTCTAAGGGACCACCTTCATACAATTATCAACCAAGTCATGCATAAATAACTCACAAGTTAACTTCATTGACCTCTTGATTTGGCAATGCGTGTATCGAGACACATCATGCGGCCATTTAATTTTTCACTACTCAGACTCATTTAATTCCATATTAACATTGGTCACACTAAGCTAGTTAAAACCTTAATTAACTCACATAACACTTACCCCATAAGCCGCTACCTCGGTCCCACATCGACACGCAACTCGAGGTATGTCTCTGCTCGCCTTGACATCGAGATGCCCCGCATGTACCTTCCTCACACATTATTTACATTTATTAGTTTACATTGTCTAAATCTTTTGTATAATATATAATGCGAGCATCAAACAACAAAAAATAGCATACCTCTGTGTCGACTTCCGAGATTTAGACATGTGTATCACGACTAGTGGGTCCCACGTACGACCTTGAAATGACACGTGACATGAGTTAAATTTTAGGGTCGTTACAGACTTGAAAGAGTTTGAATAAATTTTCGTGTATTGATAGGGGTTTGTTTGTTTGCATTGTTCGTGGCGATTTACCATAAGTAATAGAGGTTGGACGTAACTGTGATGCGAACTTCAAACATGGAGAAGAGGTAACTGTTGATTAAGCAGTGGGTTTTCTTGATTTTTTGAAACCATAGTTTTCGCCTATGGTTTGGCCACGTAGGGCCGAGCAAATGTCATCTGTTCGGTCAGGTACATGCCGAATGATAATAGAAAAGTTGGTAAAAGTTGGTTCGGTAAGTGTCAACCGAGTAAAAATATATAGCTCAGTCTACACTACCCGAACTACACTGTTTAATTCAGTCAGGTACAACCGAACATATGGATTTTACACGGTCTGATGAAACCGATTGACGTAAATTGCGGAGTTTTTGGAATTTTATTGTCTTCCTTGTTTGAGCATATAATTTAATACAATGATTTACCATTGGACTGGGGAATTTGGATTATACTGCATATTTTGACTACATCAACGACTTCACAACAGACATGAAATTTGAAAGTAGGGTTGAGTCGATTAAATGGGTTCAAAGTCGGGGATATGATAATGGATTTGCTATTGTCACGAAAGAGTATGATGCAGGGGGTGATGTTCGTCGTCGTGGAAGGGTGAAAATGGGGTGCGAGAGGTCGGGTAGTTATAAGGGTAGTGTCCAAAGAGTTGGAAAATTGAAAGCTAGTAGAGATGCGAACATTATGAAGGAAAGAATTGTGTTTAATGAACATGGGGAGTTTTGAAGGGACAACAATGACCAAATGTGGGACCAAAAAATGTGGTTGTCCTTTTGCAATAAATATTAATGAACACGAATATCGATTATGGCATGTATGGTGTGTGAGCGACATAACCACGACATAGGCTCTCATATGGAGGGTCACTTATACGCAGGTCGATTACGACTGGAAGAACGTGAGGTGGTGGTACAAATTATGGATGGAAATGCTAAGTCTCGAGAGATTTTGGACACAATAAAAAAGAGGGCAGAGAACATGAAAATATCAAATTCATCAACTATGCGTACGATATACAATGCAAGGCAGAAAATTAGGTTTGAACAGGAAAGGGTTTGGAACTATCATCGACCCCACTTTGTCGGATGGTCCCGACTTAGCCCTCCCACAGGCCTTAACACTATGCCTTACTTCCACCACTTCTTCTTTGGAATCTTCTCCCTCTTCACCTTCACCTTCTTCATCATTTCCCCCACTTGCATTTCCTTCCTTTTCTTTTTTAGTGAAACCATCCTAAATTCCACTTCCACTTCCACTTGTCCCTTCACTTCCACCTCCTTCTTCATCTCCTTCTCTACATTCATCTCCATTTTCTCGTCAGTCTCACTGTTTTCATCATTTTTTTTTCAGTTATTTGTTCAGTGTGTTCTTCACTTTCTTCTTCCCTCCCTTCTCCCCGATCCGATTCAGTTGCCTCGGAAGAATATGGTTCCACTGCAGTTGTTTGGCTCATACGAATTGCCAATTGTTAGCCTGCCAAATCCGATGGTTGTGTTGCGGCTACTCCATCATTTAAGTCACAATCTTTTTTACTTGACCCCACACCCCTTCGCAGCTCCTTCTCTTTCCTGTAAGATGTCGTTTGAGATCTCCTCCCCACTTGCTCACTCTTCGCAGTGTTCTCTTTTTCTTGTTCACTCTTCTTGGAAGCCTCAGTCGTCTTTGTACGTGTCATACCTATTAAAATAACACGTATATTACCTAAAGATTAAACTTAATCATTATATGACTAATTCTTCGAAAAATACTATATTCAGTCAACAATGACCAAATAAATATCAACTGTTTGGTTCATAACACTACAAAAAAATGGATAATTAGAAACGGAATTAGCAACGAAATTTAGTTCCGTTGCTAAGAAAAAATGGTTTGAGACGGAATTGAGACGGAATAATTCAGAGATGGAATAGAGAGAGATCAGAGACGAAAATAGAGACGGAAATAGAGACAGAATTAAATTGCGTCTCAGAAAAATGGCGCCAATAGTCCCACCAAAACTTTCTTTTTTTTTACAACCGTCCATTACGTCTCGAGATTCGTGCGTGCTTCGATCTAGATGCCAAAAAAATGGGGACCAACCACAATAGAACTCTTTCTCTCTCTACCGATTCTCACAACCAACTATATCCCTCTCTCTCCCTCACCGCTCTCTCTCTCTCAACGAAATCTCTCTCCCTCACCGCTCTCTCTCTCTCACTCTCTCTCTCTCTCTCACCGCACCACCCTCTGCTCACTCACTCACCGTCACCGCTCTCTCTCACTCTCTCACCGTCACCGCTCTCTGCTCTCTCTCTCTCGCCGCTCTTAGCTCTATGCTCTATCTCTATCACCGCTCTCTCTCTCTCTCTCACCGCTCTCTCACCGAAATCTCACCGCTCTCTCTCACCGGATCTCACTCACCGTTAAGTCTCTCTCTCTCTCACCGAAATCTCTCTCCCAAACCCTAAATCTCTGTCGTCACTGCGATTGAGGCTGCGACGAGGCCGTCGGGTCTTCCGTCGCGTCGTCAGGAGATTGGAGCCTCCGGTTCCCTAAGCGTCGCCGTGTTCGCCGCACCCTAACCCGTCGCCGCACCCTAAGCCGTCACCTTGTTCGCGCGTACCTCGCCATCTCCGGCGAGAACCATTTAATTTTGGTATTACTCATCTGTCATATTTTTGTTTAGGTTTTTATTGTTTTCCTGTTTTATTGGTTGTCAACATATATTATTGAAAGTCTGAATTCTTTTGAAGAAATGATTGATTTTGCATGCATTTCTGTTCTATAACTTGTGCTAATTTGATTTGTTTGAAGAACTGGTTTTTTATTAAAATGTATTTGTTAGAAGTTTAGTTTGAAAATGCTTAATTTGTCATGGTTTATTTGATGGGTTTTGATTTTTTTTATTTACATTTTGTCCTTGTGGCCTGGCTTTGAAATTGGCATTGTTTTGGTGGCATTGAATTGTTTTGGGGCTTTTGTTGTTTCTTTTGTACAGCTGATCTGGTGATAAGGGTACATAATTTTGTGGGTCTCAGTCCTTGGCTTCTTGTTAGGGCTCTTCCCCACGAAAAAGATGAATGAGTTTTTTTTTTATTTTTTTTAATTTTTTATTTTCATTGGATTAGGTTGTGTATTTTTTTGTTTTTTGGTTTTGGTTAATAGTGTTACCCTAGGCGGCAAAGTTAGTGGTTTTAATAATGTCACTTAAGCAAGTGCAAGCTTAAAATTAAGTAATTAGGAACCAAGGATACAATTTACATCAAATCCAAACGTTAGAATATTTTTTGCAAAAATTGAAGCGTTAGGATTTTTTGGCTAAATGCTGAAACGTTAGGATATATTTTTGCCTAGTAGACCTTTTTAGAATGATGTTCTGTTTTGTTGAGAATGATGGTGTTACGTTACTTATGTGAAATTATGCATGTACTATAAACAATATTAGATAATAGTTCTTTTTTTTCTTAGTTCAAGTGTTTTCACTTTTATGGTTCATTTCATGGTTTATAAAGTTATAAAGTTAGAATTATGGAAATAGGTCTTTGTCTTGGTGATTTAATGTGACAGCCTTCTGTTATTTTAAATAAATTGATGAAAGCTCTAAAACTTAAATACATTGAAGATATTTTGGAGTTTAATCGTCCTCTTTCTGATGAGTAGGAAAAATTTCATATTAGCATGTGAATTTTGAAGTATATATTAATATAGTATAGTGAAGCCAATGGCCATTAGGAAAAAGAATATATATATATATATATATATATATATTTTTTTTTTTGTTTCTCTTCTTTGGAGAGTTCTTGAATATCGTGATCTTCCGGATGATTATTTTTGTATCCGTGTCTTTGACTAAATTTACTTCACAATCTCTGATTGCCTTGTAAGCATCTGTTTCGTTTGTTGTTTTTCTCAAAACTCCACAATCAGCTCTGGCTTTATGAGAATTAAGGTCTATACATTTATTAGTGACGTTGCGACTGGAAGATTTCCAAATTTTATTTGTATGTGATCAACATCTAAGCTGTGGCATTTTTTCAGTGACCCTATTGTGAATGGTTAGTAAATTAGTGATGGATTATAATACAAATGGTCATTCACTAACTTAACCTTTCTGCAGGAACTTACTCCAAATCAACTTCAAGAAGGTGAGCTTTTTTTTCTATCTTCTTTTAAGACTTTGCATTCATTAGTTTACTTGAACTATTTGCAAAAATTTCAATTGCTTTAGTTTTCACATGGTTTGGGTCGTTTGCTAATTGGTGACATGATATATGTCCCTTACTATAGTTTCTTGATGTTCTATGCAAGTTTGTGAATTTCAGTGAGCCTTAGAAGAGTTATGTGTCACTTGCTCTTTTAACTTTGATTTCTACCCTTTCCTTGTGACAGATGGGTGGCAACATCGTTGGATTTTAAGAAGAACTACGATGCTAGCGTTTTTGAGACAACCATAAGGTTGCATTGTAAGGTTTTTAATTTATTTTACTTTCCAATTTGTCTCTCTCTTCTTGGAATAATATCCTGGGATTGTGTTTGAAATGTAGAAAACGTTTTAAAGACAAAGAGGATGAGAGGCAATTCATTGCTTTCTCTTTAGCTCATGCTTACTTTGGTTAGAAAATCATGAGTTTTAAAGCTAAGATTTAGTATTGAAAACCACTTGACCAACCTAAAGAAAAAGTTAAAATTAAATTTGTTAGGACACTGTTGGAGCTTGAAGAGGACTTACAAGGTGTGGAACGCGAGTTTGGAATGGCCGAGAGACGGTATAGGGTACGAATTGCTTGCATTTAAGGTAATTAAATCCTTTGAGGGAATTTTCTTTATTTCATTTCCATTTCTAAGTTGAAATTAAATCATTTGGATTGTTTTACTACCAGTCTTAATGAGTTGCAGTGTCTTATCTATTATCCAATGTCTCTTGATTATGTTATTTGTCTTATCTATTGGTTATGTTTTAGTATGATTTAGTTTGATGTTTCATAACTAGTTAAATACCCATGTTTTGTTGTTTAGGTGGCCGTGTAGATTGGGCTTTGGCCAAGGGTTGCCTATGGTAGAAAACTAGAATGGAATTGTTTAACTGAGTGATGCCATTGAGCATTTGTAAGCTTCACATGTCAACAGCCACTCGAGTTGCTATCTAGTAACTTAATTATTTTGGACTGTTTGTACTGCAATGCTTCTCTAAGGGTCGCGCGGGCATTCCTTAAATCTTTATTTCTTTTTCCTTGTGCTTAAGGTACCCCTACTTAAGAAAACAAGTTTAATGCTACTATTATATGGTTAACAAAATATTGTTGATCCATGCAGGCTAAGCTCCAAATGAGACGTCAGGAGTTGACCCAGACTACACCGGACCAGCCGGTGGATGATGAGGCGGTGTACTACAAGGTGGCGGGTGAGTGTCCCAAAGGATGTGTCTACAGTCTCAGGTCGTTAGGGAGAAAGAAGAGAAGATACGTAGGTCCTGATGCTAGTACATCCCAGGTGCTAGCACAACGAGGGATGGGCAACTTTATGATACTTAGGTTTTTTTATGGTTGTTGTAGAACAATGAGAATTGTAGTTTTTTTGTGGATACTTAGGTATCTTAGACATTTATTATACTTGACTACGTTTCGTGAATATATAAATCTTTTTTAATATCGAATTGTATGTTTTTTCTCATTTGAATCTTTGTTGTTGATATATATTGTTGATTTGTGTATGTATGTGAAATTTTACTTTTTTTGGGATGTTAGCTCCCCCAAGGAGTTGTTGGAGGGGGTGCAGGCGATGGAGCAGGTCCTGTTGTTATTTTTAGTTTTAGAAGTTTTGGGGAACCAATTTGATTCTTGTGAATATTTAAAAAAAACAAAAAAAACTGGGCATAAAAACGGAATAGAGACGGATTAGCAACGGAAATTATAAATTCCGTTGCTAATCCGTCTCTAATTTGTGAAGAATAGAATGAAAAAATTGGGTAAACAGAGTTTAGAAACGGAATAGAGACGGATTAGCAACGGAACTTATAAATTTCGTTGCTAATCCGTCTCTAATTTGCAACGGATTAGCAACGGAACTTATGAATTCCGTTGCTAATCCGTCTCTAATTTGCAACGGATTAGCAACGGAACTTATGAATTCCGTTGCTAATCCGTTGCAAATTAGAGACGGATTAGCAACGGAATGCAAGTAAAACCATTTCTGTTCCGTTTCTAAATTCCGTCTTTAATCCGTCTCTAATCAGTAACGGACACACATTTATGTTACTGACTAAATCAGCGACGACGATTTTAGAGACGGAATAGATTTCGTCTCTGTTCCGTTGCATAAATGAATTATAGACGGAATTTATGTTAATCAGCAACGAGAATTTTCGTTTCTGATTGGCTGTATTTTTGTAGTGTAATGACCGATATATAAATCATAGCTCGATTTTACTTCACCGAACAATGAATTATTACTAGGTAGCTTGAAACCGAGTGATTAAAGTTTGGGTTTTCTTGTCCTTGAACTTCACAAGTGATCAAACAATGACCAAACAAATTCAAACCAACCTTATATTGTTCCAAAAAATCAATAAAATGAACATACAACCATTTACTATCAATATTAAAGTATTGGACAACCTATGTCAAACAAATATTTGGTTCAGTCAAGTACAACCGAGCAACCAATTTATAAAATAAATAATGTTATTCGTTTACCATGGATCGAATGAAATAGCACAACTCGGTTACCCCAAACCGAGTAAAACATGCTGAATATTCCATGTGTAGTTCGGTCACCAAAAAACAACTTAACATGCTTTACTCAGTCAGGGTTAACCGAAAAAAGCACTTTCATTCAATCCTGTGTTACCGAACAAGTGAGGATCATCGATCAAGCACAAATCGTCCATCGAGTTCGATAAAAAACAATTACCCACACATACAAGAAGAGGAAAATCGACGAAAAAAACCAAGTCCCATATAAAATGCACAAATCGACAACCGTATTCGACCTAGTTTCAAAAATCAAAACAATAACCTCATTCAAATTCGACCATACACCATAACAAACACATAAGAATACAAATTTGAATGAAAAGCAAACAAAAATTTTACCTTCCACTTGACTTAAGCGAAGATGAATCCGGCCGTGACGCATTTCAACAACACAAACACCACCTTCGACCCCCGCCTGGAACAAAACCTAAGGGAGAAGGGAGAGCGAAGATTGACCGAGTGGATGCGAGTGGAATGACTGCCTTGAGTGAAGATCAACCTAGGGCAAACTAGTTTCTCTCATTTTTTTCGCAGTGAGGGAGAAAGGAATTTGAAATTGTGGGGTGCACAAGGGCAGGGGTATTTTGGGAACTAAAACAAGCTTATGGGATGCCCTCATCCACGCGTGATTTACACAAATCATATGGTAAATTGTGGGTTGCACATAACCGGGCCGTAACCTTTTTAACAAAAAAAAAAAACAAAAAAAAAAAAAAAAAAAAAAAACAAAAGAAAGAAGATAAACTTATAAACACAAAATCCAAGGTTTATCAACTTTATTCTCTTAATTTATATATTTGGAAAAAAAACGTACTGTTGTAACGTAATGTTTGTACAACTTTTTATATTAAAACATCAATGTATCAAATTTAAAATATTGTCCTCATACATATTGCCAAATCTTTTTATATAAATAAAATAACTATACTAAATCAATCAATTGGGTGGCTCAATAGTTTGATATGAGATTTAAAAGTACAAAGTTATAGGTTCAAATTTTGATGGGTGCAAAAGAAGTATTACCTCCAATTTAACAAAAAATAAATAAATAAAAAATTACGCTTACTAGCCTGATGTAGCATTTGTACATGTTTTCGGGCCTTCTCGGCGACCACAACTCTAATTAACAAAGTCAGCATTTGACCCTTGGGCTGGAAAATGCAACTTGATTGGGTGGAGAAAACGTTTTTAATGACCTAACTTGTGTAGTTGACCCAAAGGCCGTGCCAGGCAATTTCCGTTTGACTTGCCCCGGGTCAACTTAAACGCTTCGTCGGCCCAGTAACTGTATTTTTCTAAGCTCTAAAATCTAAATTGTCTTCATTGACAATGCGGGTTGGTTTTCCCAAAAACAAAACGCACAAGGTGTGTTCTCTTTTCAATTAATTTCTCCTTCTCACTGATAATGCTACGTAGTCTTATCCTCCCTCTGGTTAAAACAACTTTAATTATTAGTATAATTTATATATATATATTTTGATATTAAATAAATTGAAGAATTATAAATATTTAAATTGTATAAGAGTAAAATATGTAAAAATGTGATAAATATACTCTTGAATTCCGATAACGACTTACAATTTTGAACAAAATTTTTTAGCTAGAAAGACTTACATATATGATCGGAGGAAGTATTTTTTTTCACTTAAGTGGAGAGTCGAACTCACGAGAGTCACTACCCTTTTAAATTTTACTTTTTGACGAGCGATATTTCTACTATCTCAAGAGAAATATTTTTGCACCTATAATTAGGGGCGAATCTAAAAAATCTTGTTATGGAGAGAGCGGTGTTCATGAGAGATATTTTGACACTTCTACTCATCTTATTATGTATCTCGAGATACGTAAGCTCGTATCTCAAGTTGAACACAGATGGTCAACGTGGGTGTGTCTTTTCTTTTCTATAAAAATTAAAAGCCTCACACGTATATATATGTTGGGCTGTATAGATGGATCTGTGTCAGAACTTAATGGGCCGGGCCTTCACCGAGTATTCATGTAGTCCAATGAGCAAGAGCCGGTATAATTACCAAGGTATTATTAATTGAAAGCTTACAACTTAAACATTTACGATAACATTTATTAACTACTTCATTGACCCAATTAATACTAGTCCAGTGTACATGTAAAGCCCAACTTGATCGATTCTTCCTTTATGGGAAACGCAAAAGCCCCTTAAGAAATTAAGTCCACTATAATTAAATCAAATTAATTAATTAAGGAGTATCTATATAAGTACTATATGCCATATATGGGAGTAATATACATTTGATAAATTGATTAATTACAACTTGAAAGCGCGCGCCATGGCAAGCACAAAGAAGATAACAGTAAAACTTGTGGTGGACAAGAAGGCCAATAGAGTTCTGTTTGCTGAAGCCAAAAAGGACTTCGTCGATTTCCTCATCAGTCTCTTATCTCTGCCACTAGCTTCAGTAACTCAAGTGCTCTCTAGGGACAAATTAATGGTTGGTAGCTTGGGTGAACTCTATGAGAGCGTGGACAAGCTAGACAATACATACATACAGTCAAGTAACAATGTGACTCTTGCATGTGTTAAGGCCCAATGCACAACTTACCTTCACTCCCACTCCTCTGCCATTTATAACAGCTAAACATTGTTATATATATGTGTTCTAGTTGCTATTGCTCTCGGTACTATATATATATATATATATATATATATATATATATATATATATATATATATATATATATGCTCCACCAGCACCAGTGGATCTTTATGTTCGACTGGCATCTGTCGTGGTACTATGCGCCGTATTTCCCTTGACGCAAGCAATGAATGATTTGGTGGTAGAGCCTTTGTCTACCGTTTCAGGCATGATGGTTCTCAGGAAGTTCAATGTTAATAACCTCACTTCTGTTGACGAATTCACGGTTGACAAAGGCATAGAGGAGGTATGTATGTATAACAAATGGCACATCAGTGTTGGGGTTACTCAACCCCTTTGATCAATGAAACGGATGAATAAAAAATCCCACCAAACCACGACCAATGCACGAAAATAAACACACCACAAAAATATGCAAGATTTAACGTGAAAAACCCTCCAAATTAAAGGTAAAAACCACGGGCCAAACTCCGAACAATCCGCTATATGAATAAATAATACAAGATATCTCAATCGCTTGAGATTCTCTAACAATGGAGTAATACAAAAATACCTCTTCCAAGAACTTAAATGATCGCACTAAGTATGAAAAAAACTACCTCAATTGTATTAAACCATTGCATCTCTTTTCTTGAACACCAAGAAATCACCAAAGCCTCTCTGTGGGTCTTCGGATTCAAGATCTTGATATGCCTTCAATGTAGAGAGAAGAAAACTAGAGAGATTGCACACTTCAACTCGAGTGCGAACACCAATCGAACACCAATTCAAACTCTCGAAGTCGACTTTTCAATGCTTGTATTTTTCTCCCTAAAAATATCTATATACGGTCTCCCCAATTTTTCGCTCTTTTTTTTCAATTCGGTATCCTAGTAAAATCGAAATCCCAGTATCCTAGTAGAATCGAAATCCCTAAAATCCCAACTCCGATTTCGTTTTCAATTCTAATCCAATTAGAATTATAAACCCTTAATGGGCTAGACCTATTGGTGTTTGGGCCACACCAAAAAAACCAACAATCAGAATCCACATCTCGTTCTGATTGCCTTGCGAAGCACCTCATGATGCGATGCATGCAAATCTCGAGATGCATTACTTGGGCGGTCAGAACGCGATGTGCCATGGCGATAGTACTGCCTTTTTTTCAATAGTCATATACGAGTGTTCACGCTTTATCTGAATTCGAGTGCTTTTTGAAAGGAAAACATTAGAGAGAACCGTCTTTGACTGAAGGGAAGCTCTCAGCAACTCTAAACCCTAATAAACATATATGCAACAAATTAATTAAGAAACTAATTAAATTAACAATTAATACCTTAACTAATTCGATCAAGTAATATATGTTTATCTACATCAATAAATAAAATTGTTGGTCTCTAGCTACTATAATATTAAACTCCAAATATATATATATATATATATATATATATATATATATATATATATATATATATATATATATGTTGTGGAATATGGATGACCATGCATGTACACCAACATATTGTGTAGTCATGTAACTTGTATTTCTCACTTAATAGTACCTCCACTCGTCTATGTATTGTCATGTAACTTGTAATCCTCTCCAATGTACATCAACTCTTCCATGTATTGTCTATGTTGCTTGTGATATGTTGTATGACTTGTTATGTATAACTTGTACACATTGTATAAGTACAATTATCATCATCACCAAATGGCCTATATAAAGGGTGCCAACCCCATTGTAATTCACACACCAAGTTGAATGAAAACTTATCATTCCAACTATCTCATTTCTTCTATTCTCCTTTGTAGTAGTAGTTTGTAGTAGTAGAAGTTCTTAGTCTTCTATTTTCCTTCTCTAGTTCTTAGCAAGTTCCAACTCAATTTACAACACGTTATCAGCACGAGCTTGCTCTAACATTAAGGAGATCTTGAATTTCAAGAAGGCTTGTTAAGGAGACAAAGCTAGGAAGGTATAACTTTTGTTATTTAAATAAGTTCAATTTATTTCTATATTATCATGGTTGATTCCTTTATTACATGCATCACTTCTATATGCATACTTTATTCATATACTATGCATTATAACGTCACCGATTGCAAAAGTATGCTTTGTAGTTGCGTCTTTTACGATCTTCTACATCAGAAATCAAAAGTCAATGTGTGACATATAGTTTTTCTCTTAAAACTACAAACGATTAGTTATTGTTCTATTCTTGATTTTGTAATACAAATAATGCTATAAGTTTGAGTTGATAGTGGGTAAGCCTTGTCCCCGGTAAAGCTAAACATTGAAAGGGAAACGGGTTATCCCGTTCAAGGAGGCATGGTATTAAGCAGACTATGTCTCGCCACCCAACCTGGAGGTTGTTCCACCAACTCATACGAATAGTACATTTTGTTTATTAATGAATCAAGTTGTGAACATATATTTAATCATATGTTATGTTTTTACATAAAAAATGGAAAACTATTTTATATTAAATTTATTTTCAAAATATTATTCAACCATAGTTGAATTTGTTGCCTTATTATATTACCGACAAGAATTACTTGTCATGACAATTAGATACTACAATTTGTGAATGAAACATATATACAAAACAGTGTGTTATACACAATCATTCGCCAATTTCTCTTTAGAGATTTGAAAAGTGAATATTTCACTTTATATATATTTTCACCTTATGGAGTTATATATATACATACCAAAAGGGTAATGCTCCAAAAGCTCAAAATGAGCTACAGTCTCATGCTACAAAATTTAATCAGTCAAATATTAATTATAATTCCACAATTTTAATTACCTCTATGTTGAGGCTATGTGGAAATATGACTGATGAGACAATAAAAATAAGGTCACGTGGCCCGCCTCGACTTATTGCTGCAACAAATATCGAGTGCGCATGTCAATCTAATAAATATTAAGGATTGATTTCTTGTCTCATGGTAGCTGAGTAAAATAATGTGATATTATAAATATAATATCGATCCCGTCCAATTATTTCAGCTTCAAATTAAGAAGCATATGTTGCATATAATGATCATGATCGCAATAATAAATTTATGGACGTTGAAAAGGTGAAAATATCAGGTAAAGGTCGTATTGACAATTCCACCAAAATTGGAATAAAAGTGGTGCACCACTACAAAGGGCAAATAATTATTGACAATGAGCGCTCATAATTGTGACATTTTTTGTCATATATAAAAGGTTATTTTGCCTAAATATTGTCATATATATACCCGAATATTTTTGTGACCTTTACCATGCCTTCAAAATCAAAGGCAAAATATTATGAATTTTATCATTGAAAATGGCTCGATAAAACAGACACATCGAGATGTGTTTAAATCGTGACCTAAATATGGGCGATGAGTTTATGTCTTGTGTATCATGCTACATGCATGAATATATTATAATATAAAAGTGAATATTTCTCGAATTCGAACTTAGCGGAGGCTAATGTTCAGACAATATCTGAGACAACAATTTTATTGTTAATGTCTTGTTCAGAAGAAGTCTACTCAGAATAATAAAAAATTTATCTATATGAATATGATTTAATCTGAGTATAATATTCCCGGCTTTAACTTCTGTAATATATAAGGCACATTAAAACGAATGTCGTCATAAATCAAATGACATTCATAATATGCAAAGATCTATTTGATTATCCATAATCATCGATAATGCGAAAATATCGTAAATTCGCATGGACATCCTTTATCGAACTGATTTTTTTTATCAGCTGGAGATTAAATCAATAGGAGACGTATATTGATTTAACTCTCCATTAATTATATTATAAGATGCCTTGGATCCCTAATAGGGAAATTATTTATAGCAAGTTTTGCTAATTGTCACTTTGATGAAGCAATTTTCCCACCATTATGGGGAGATATAAGCCAATTCAAAAGAAATGGCGTGAAATTGCTTGAAACACATCAAATTGCATTAAATTTGTTGTATTATGATCCATGTATAAATTAATATGAACTCAAAGTTCAAAGGATCATTCAGTAGCAACAAGTTATGAATCAATTACTTGATTCAAGTACTATACATAAAAGAGTGACAATCATATGCTTCAGCATTAAATGGTTCATATAGAAAACGATGTCCATGTGCAACAAAATGCACAAGATGTCTCACCCATGTAAATATGAGGGGGATAATCAAAATGAGTTTTTGGTTAGTGTATTGCACTCTTTTTCCCTTTGCTATGGTTTTATCCCACTGGGTTTTCTTTGCAAAGGTTTTTAATGAGGCAATTCTAACAATATTAAAACTCTTTATCTAGATTGATTAGTGTATTGCAATCTTTTCCTTTCGCTATGGTTTTATCCCACTGGGTTTTCATAGCAAGGTTTTTAATGAGGCAATCATAACATTATTATGCTCCATATAAAAAAATTTATGAGAGCAATGTACTTTTTTCCTATATTAGATTTTTCCCTACAGGGTTTTTCTAGTGAAGGTTTTAACGAGGCGTATAAATATTATCTCAAAGTGTATCAATGTGTTGCACTCTTTTCCTTAGCTATGGTTTTATCCCACTGGATTTTCCTAGCAAGGTTTTTAATGAGGCAATCAACAATATTATCAAGATTGACGAGAACATTGTACTCTTTTTCCTATACTAGATTTTTTTCTCACAGGGTTTTTCTAGTACAGGTATTAACGAGGCACAATCTCTAAGCAAGTGTCATCCAAGGGGGAGTGTTGTGGAATATGGATGACCATGCATGTACACCAACATATTGTGTAGTCATGTAACTTGTATTTCTCACTTAATAGTACCTCCACTTGTCTATGTATTGTCATGTAACTTGTAATCCTCTCCAATGTACACCAACTCTTCCATGTATTGTCTATGTTGCTTGTGATATGTTGTATGACTTGTGGTGTATGTATAACTTGTACACATTGTATAAGTACAATTATCATCATCACCAAATGACATATATAAAGGGTGCCAACCCCATTGTAATTCACACACCAAGTTGAATGAAAACTTCTCATTCCAACTATCTCATTTCTTCTATTCTCCTTTGTAGTAGTAGTTTGTAGTAGTAGAAGTTCTTAGTCTTCTATTTTCCTTCTCTAGTTCTTAGCAAGTTCCAACTCAATTTACAACAATATATATATATATATATATATATATATATGCATAGAGGTGATTCTACCATGGTGATGGAGAAAAATCACCATACATGGTGATTTTTATTTTTGACTATTAGATTTCATTCCAATGAATAATATAACTTCTTAGTACTTGTGCACACATTGAAGTGTCATTAATGTAACAATCAAATTGTCCAATGGTGAAGAATAAAAATCACCATAAATAGTGATTTAAAAAGATCACCATAGTAGAATTTCTTTATATAGGTGAATATATATATATAGATTTGGAAGATGTAGGGTGACCTGCGATGGGCCCACACTTGGTGATGGTGTCAATTCATTCGTGCATCGATGTGTGGACGTGCAAATCTTGAGTGTCTATGCGAGTGGTCCATGCATCACAGAGTCATTCTAGTATTTTCCTTAAGGTTTAGATAGCAGTGGAACAACTTGTTAGGAGAGTTACTCATCATTATTGACGCGTGTCGAATGCGTCAAAATATATAATCCCGATAAGATTACCAATGACTACAAGAACTGCAGTAGTGGCAAGCACGGGGTCGAACCACGTGGACCAAGTTTCTTACCTATACTACGAAACTAAAAATAACTCGGGGTGTTCACAGGAATAATTTCTAAATTAATTAAAACTAGACTAAAAGTAGCAAGTAAATAAATCAATCAATATGGAAACAATCCAAACCATCGGTATCACAAATCTCCTCAATTCGACATAATTTTACATACGGTCTTCAATCTAATCAAAGCATGCAATCCATAATAAATTAGTGTAGCTATAGACCCGGTAACGTACGCGGTCCTCGCACTTCCCTATCTCGATGGTCAAAGTACGACAATGACCACTTCCTAGTCAAACACATAACCATATATTCAAGTGAATTAGGTTTAATGTGTTGACCGCAATGGGCTTTGTGAAGGCACTACACCTAGACAACCGGATCACTAGTGTGTCCAATTTAGCCTAGATCCCTATGATATTCAACCTATCCCAAAAGGGTCTAATCAATTGGTATGGTCGGATGCCACTGATGTGGTCTTGTTGCACAAGCACGGGTGCGTACAACCTACTGGCATGTAAATCAAGATTTAAACGAGTGTTTAATCTCAATAATTCAACCAATATCAAAGGGAATAGAATATTATGAAGAACAAATTAAATAAATAAATAAATAGATCTCACATATGTTTTTATGCCAAAACGTGTGATTTGATCCACCTCTGGTTCAGATTGATGAGTTTAGCCGGCCATTGTTGTCAAAAACTCCATCAAAATTCAAAAATAAAGTATAAAACAATGGTGTTTGTCCAAGAGAAAAGCAAGCCTCCCGGATGAACAAGCCGCTGGAAAATAAAAATAAAACCCGTCGTCCCAACTGCCCAAAAATCCCTAAATGAATTGGTTTCCATTCTCTGCCACGTGTCATCACTTGATTGGGGAGAGAGGTGGATCCGGTGACGTGGCGCGATTTGATTGGATGAGGGCTGCTGGCGTGACGTGCTGGTGGGAGAGGGGTCGCCACGTGTCGAGATCGGATTGGTTGCTGTGACTGCTGTGACGTGTCTGGACCAATGGGAGCATGCCACGTGGCATGCGTGGCGGAAGACGAAATCGTGCGACTCGCGCGAAATACTGGGGGTCTGTGTGGGCACGCATCCCGAGGCAGATCGATAGGCTGCTGAAACGTAGAGAAGTGGCTTGCGGGTGACGTGGCGACGCTGGATGACGTGGAGTTACGTGGCGGTCTCTGATTGGTTGCTGGAGCAGTGCGTGCTGACGTGGCAGCATCTGATTGTTACAGTGTCTTTGGCGCTGACGTGGCATCTTTTGATTGGTTGAAACATACTTACTGCTATTCGACCCACCGCGCAACGCGTATTTTGAAGTAAATTGTCCGGCATCCGATCACTGCAAGTAAATACTCTATTTTGAGTATTTTTTCGCCACGAATTCAACCGCGCACTCCGTTTCACCTAAAAATGAATAATAAAGATAATTAAGCCCATATATCGAGGATTCAACAATAAAAATATATAAATAAATTATATATAATATGCATAAATAATGATTTATCAAATATCCTTTCGGAAAGAAGCGGCTTTACATTTCTCAAGAAGAATGAATCAAATAAGTGGATCTTCTCAAGTTAATAGTATTGGGTCTAGTTAATAATATAATTGGGTCAAGGAAATGAATGTTTAGTACCGTAAATAAATGATCTCTTTGGAGTTCGTCAATTAATTTAAGGCTTCAATTACATTAGTAGTGTGCTTGGATTGGAGTATTTTTTGGAATTAAGTTGCTACTTTAATTTGACATATGTAAATCAACACTGATAAGGTGGGCTCCGTTCAATGCGTTGACTATGCATCTCGAAGCAGATTGCACTTCACCAGACCAGTCAAAGTCAGTAGGTGTGTCAAAATTATGCAGCCTAATAAAGTACGGCTAACTTGACAATGGCAATCCATCACCGATCTTATTCAACTACCAGCGTAAGACTTAGGTAAGATAGAGGCACGTTAGGTAAGCATGAGTACTAGTACCTCTTTTTAGCTAATACTCCAAACAAACGCTAGCTAGTCTTACAGCTAAGCTTTGATGGAGCTAAGCTAACACTCAAACCAAATTAAACAAATCATAAGTCTAATGTGTTGTAAATTGAGTTGGAACTTGCTAAGAACTAGAGAAGGAAAATAGAAGACTCAGAACTTCTACTACTACAAACTACTACTACAAAGGAGAAGAGAAGAAATGAGATAGTTAGAATGAGAAGTCTTCATTCAACTTGGTGTGTGAATTACAATGGGGTTGGCATCCTTTATATATGTCATTTGGTGATGATGATAATTGTACTTATACAATGTGTACAAGTTATACATACACCACAAGTCATACAACACATCACAAGCAACATAGACAATACATGGAAGAGTTGGTGTACATTGGAGATGATTACAAGTTACATGCATGACAATACATAAACAAGTGGAGGTACTATTAAGTGAGAAATACAAGTTACATGACTGCACAATATGTTGGTGTACATGCATGGTCATCCATACTCCACAACACTCCCCCTTGGATGACACTTGCTTAGAGATTGTGCCAAGTTAAAACTTCTACTAAGAAAAATCATGTGGGAAAAAATATAGTAAAAGAAAAAGAGTACACTATTCTCATAAATATTAAGATGGGTATAATATTGTTAAGATTGCCTCATTAAAAACCTTGCTAAGAAAACCCAATGTGATAAAATCATAGCTAAGGGAAAAAGAGTGCAATACACTAATCAATAACTCCCCCTTATGTGAACATGGGTGAAACTAATTGTTCAGTTCTTTACTTGCAATGTCTTTAAGTTTACGCAAGCCAATACGATATGTAAGTTTTTTAAATGTCGTAGTTGGTAAGACTTTTGTGAATAAACCAGCAAGATTATCACTCAATCGGATTTGCTTGACATCAATTTCACCATTCTTCTGAAGCTCATGCGCATAAAAGAATTTTGGTGAAATATGTTTTGTTTTGTCCCCTTTTATGAATCCTTCACTTGATTGTGCAATACATGCTGCATTATCTTCATATAATATGGTTGAAGAATCTTTTATTGAAGGCAATCCACATGATTCTTGAATATGTTCAATCATGTTTCTCGACCATACACATTTACGACTTGCTTCATGAATTGCAAGTACTTCAGAATGATTGGAAGAAGTAGCAACCATAGTTTGCTTTACTGACTTCCATGATACAACAGTATTGCCACAGGTGAATACATATCCCGTTTGAGAACGGGCCTTGTGGGGATCAGATAAAAATCCAGCATTAGCATAACCTTGGAGATTCAATTTTACCCTCTCGAGTAAAATAAACCCATGTCACTTGTTCCTCGAAGATATCGGAAAACATGTTTAACACCATTCCAATGTCTTCGAGTTGGTGAAGAGTCAGTATCTTGCAAGTAGGTTGACAAAAAAAGCAATGTCGTGTCTTGTACAATTTGCAAGATACATAAGTGCACCAATTGCACTTAAATATGGTACCTCCGGACCAATTAGCACTTCATCACTTTCATGAGGTCGAAATGGATCCTTATCCACTTCAAGTGATCTGACAACCATTGGAGAGCTCAATGGATGTGCCTTGTCCATATAAAATCTTTTTAATATTTTTTCAATATAATTTGATTGATGGGCAAGTACTCCACTTGAAAAATGTTCAATTTGCAAACAAAGAAAAGTCTTGTTTTTCCAAGTTCTTTCATCTCGAATTCCTTTTTCAAGTATTCAGATGTTCTAACGATGTCGTCGTGGTTTCCCACTATATTTAAATCATCAACATATACAACAATAATCACAAATCCTGTTGATGATCTTTTAATGAAGACACATGGGCAAAGCGGATTATTTACATATCCTTCTTTCAGTAAATAATCACTAAAACGTTTGTACCACATTCGTCCGGATTGTTTCAATCCGTACAAAGACCTTTGTAATTTTATAGAATGTATGTTATGAGGTTTTGATTTTATTTCTTTGGATATTACAAATCCTTCAGGGATTTTCATATATATCTCACTGTATAGGGATCCGTACAGATATGCTGTAACGACATCCATTAAATGCATATCAAGCCCTTCAGAAACGGCAAGGCTTATCAAGAACCGAAATGTAATTGCATCTATAACAGGAGAATATGTTTCCTCATAATCGATGTCAGGTCTTTGTGAGAAACCTTGAGCTACAAGTCTTGCTTTGTACCTTGTAACTTCGTTTTTTTCGTTTCTCTTTCGTACAAATACACATTTATATCCAACAGGTTTTACGCCATCTAGCGTTTGAACAATCGGTCCAAAAACCTCTCGTTTCCTTAATGAATTTAGCTCTGCTTGGATAGCCTCTTGCCATTTTTGCCAATCAGGTCTTTTTCGACATTCGTCCACTGATCGTGGTTCTGGATCATCATCATTTTCACATATTTCAAAGGACACATTGAAAGCAAATATATCATCAAGAACAAGGTGTTGGAGTTAGCCATGTGTGGAGAAAACTCATAATTCACAGAATTTTGGGTTTTCCTTCATATAGCGCTCTAATGAGGTCGTTGACGTGCTAGGTGCTTTGGCAGCACAAGATCTGCAATTTCCTAATTATGAATTACACATTTTAAACAAGTCCAAAACCCTAATAAATGTCTAAACACACTCTAAAGCTTATGAAATGATATTTTTGAATACGTGTTTTAAGGTGTCGGGAGGCTAGATTAGCTAGGAATTTGCGCGGATTGTAAGTAAACTGATTGAGATATTTGTTTACATTTTATTCCTGTTTTGCTATTCATTTTCAGTTATTTGAACTAAATTATCCTTTATACTCTACATGCCATGACTTTTTGTCTCTTCTCATTCTATGAGTTTGCTATCATGGCATTAATTTTTGATTAAATGGTTTCACTGATTCTAAATTAAGTGTTATGTCATTCTTGATTGTTTAGATATCTAATCAAATGAAGTAGCATGCTATTAGGAAGGTGTTTGATAGTATTGTAAATCTAATCTCCTTTATGCATTAGATATGCAATTACATTATTGTTTTCATTAACTATGTCATTTCTTGGGTTATGAAAGTAATTCTTATCTAGGACCATAATATATAACGATAGTCGTGGCACACTAGGTCACTAGATTCTCAAGGATGTCGGGATCTCACCACTAATTTGTCCAGCACACGGGTATGAGACTCGGGGTTGATGAAAAGAATACATCACATGTGAGGGGCACTTGTGAGTATTTATATATGAGATGGGCATTTGTAAGGGTGTAATTAAGGCATTCATGATATTGTTTACTCCCTCAATAGTGGAATAAGATTAATATGATGTAACTCACGGCCGACCGGTCCTAGATCATTGCTAATTAGTGGAGTTTCAGTTACATTTTACTTAACTAAAGTATCATATAGCCTGATTTCTTTTCAGCATAATTGCTATTGTTATGCTTTTAGATACTTGTTGTATATTTAGAAATATGAACAAATGTCTCTCAGTGTTACTTTCTACTACGTTTGATTTTGTAGGTTTTTGATTTTGTTGTATGAGTAATATATATGTCTTTATACACTTTTGGTGATGTAAACTATGGGTTGTGAGATAGTTGCCCGACCAGATACGTGTTGATATATAGTTATCATCGTTTGTTATGTATATGCATATGATCTTTTTTACCTGATTTTCCACATTCTTAGATTTTATATGCATGACTTCCACTAATTTGTCAAAACTTCCACTGAATAATCTTTAAATTGTATAAATTTTAATTTACTCAGAACTGCTACTAAGTTTAAGAATGAAGTAAGGTTTCTTAGAAAAGTAACTAATGTGGTGAGTGTATTAGAAAGGCTGATTAATACGTTGTTAAGTCCTACATGGTGGAGGTTAAGGGCTTAATGACAAGATTAAGCCGGGCGGTGCCCTAATTTGAGAAGGAGTCGTCATAATGTTTTTCTAGAATTAAATCGAATGTTACTATTTTCAAAAATTAATTTACCGAGTTTTATCGAAATATATTACCGGGACAAGGGTCAGGGCAGTGGTAATTAACCCCAAAAATCTTTGTCATTGATATGTTGCCGCGACGAAGGTGTGACATTGATTTGAAAAGGGTTTTATATCATTTTCAATATATTAATACGAATTAAGTAAACTTACCTCAAAGAAAACATATTAATAATACATACATGAACCTATACCAATGTAGACATGAGGAAAGCTGGACAGGAACTTCTAAACTAGGATTGTATATGATAGCAGTGTTTCGAGGTAAGTGGGGTTTGCTTTATTCTCAATCATGTCGTGATATTAGTTAATTTAGAAATCATGTATCAAATTGTGATATTCATTGGAATCTATATGTACGCTCTTATTGATCTTCCTTATTATATTTTTTGGATTCTCTTAAAATGAATGCTTATGGAAATGGTATATTGATATTGATGAATGCATGCTTACACTTTGAGTTGGAAGGTTGGAAGCCACTGGTACCTTCTTCCATGGTTGTTATGATATATTGATGTGTATAATTGTTCAGATTTCATAAGTGTTGCTTTGATGTCCTTCATGACATTCGAGGTTTCGCTATGGTGAGTCATGTAGGTGTTCGGGCACAAGTGTGGTTGATTCCTTCATAGCAATTCAAGGTTATCCATAGATGAGCTATGTAGGTGTTCGGGTCCACGATGGTTGAAAATAATCCCCTGTCACTGCGATCCATCCTTGAGAAGGATAAGCTATCTGGGACTAACTTTCTTGACTGGTTCAGAAACTTGAGAATCGTTCTCAAGCATGAACGCAAGTTGTATGTCCTAGATGCTCCAATCCCTGAGGACCCATCAGCCAATGCAACGAAAGCTGTGAAGGATGCGCATAATAAGCATGTCAACAATTCTACTGATGTTGCATGTATTATGCTGGCAACTATGGTTCCTGAACTTCAGAATGACATGGAACTAATGGAAGCCTACGACATGGCTATAACGCTGAAAGAAATGTTTCAACATCAAGCTAATCAAGAAAGGTTCGAGACAGTCAAGAACCTACATTCTTGCAAGGTGACTGAGGGTGCGTCAGTTAGTCCTCATGTTCTGAAGATGAAGGGCTATGTTGACCAGCTTGATAGACTCGGATTTCCCATAAGCCAAGAGTTGGCTACGAATTTGATCCTGAATTAATTACCGGAGAGTTACTCACAATTTGTGATGAACTACAATATGAATAATATGGAGAAATCTATTTCAGAGTTGCATTTGATGCTCAAAACTGCTGAACAAAATATCAAGAAACCCTCTAGTAATGTGTTGATGGTCCAAAAGGGAAAGGGAATGAAGAAGAAAGGCAAAGGCAAGGCTAAAGTTGCCAAAATTTCTTGCACATTGCACTGTCGCAAAGTCTGTGGAACAAGTAAAGCCTCAACCTGTTCATGCTTCAAAACACCCAAAAGAAAAGGAAGGAAATTGTCATTTCTGCCATGCACCTGGATATTGGTTCAGAAATTGTAAACTCTATCTGGAAGATTTAAAGAAGAAAAAGGGTAGTGCGACTACCACTACAGTATTTATGTTATTGAAATTAATTTATCTACTAGTGATTCCTGGGTATTAGATACCGGATGTGGATCTCACATTTGTATAAATGTGCAGGGACTCACCAGAAGTAGAAAGTTGAAGAAAGGAGATGTCATCCACCGCGTAGGGAATGGAGCAAGAGTTCTTTACTTACTAATTTGTTGGATCATATGAATTAGTTTTACCTAGTGGACTTATTTTAACTTTAAATAATTGTTATTTTGTGCTCGCTTGTGAAACATCATTTCTGTTTCATGTTTGGATATGGATGGTTTTGATTTTATTATTGCGAATAATAGATGTTCCATTTCTCGTAAAGGCATATTTTATGCAAATGCTGATTTGTATGATGGTCTTTATATTCTAAGCATGAAAATGTCCACTGATACTCCAGTCTTTAACATAAATACAAAGAGATTCAAGTCAAATGATTTAAATCAAACCTATCTTTGGCATTGTCGTCTCGGGCACATAAATGAGAAACGCATAACGAAGCTCCATAAAGATGGACTTCTAGATTCATTTGATTTAGAAACATATGAAACGTGCGTATCTTGTTTACTAGGCAAGATGACTAAAAGTCCCTTTACTGGACACAGTGAAAGGGCAAGTGATTTATTGGGTCTAATACATACTGATGTATGCGGTCCTATAAACACAATGACTAGAGGAGGTTATCGATTTCATTACATTTATCGATGATTTCAAATGAGATATGGTTATGTATATCTTATGAAACATAAAGTTTGAATCATTTGAGATGTTTCGAACGTTTCAAAACGAAGTGCAGAATCAACTTGGTAAAACTATCAAAACACTTCGATCAGATCGAGGTGGTGAATATTTGAGCCAAGAATTTGATGATCATCTTAGAAATTGTGGGATTGTCTCGCAATTGACTCCACCAGCAACTCCACAATGGAATGGAGTCTCTGAAAGGAGAAATCGAACCTTATTAGATATGGTTCAATCTATGATGAGTCATGCAGATCTTCCATTATCCTTTTGGGGTTATGCATTACAAACTGCAGCTTTCACTCTAAATCGAGTTCCTTCTAAAGCGGTTGATAAAACACCATATGAGATATGGTACGGGAAGAGACCTAGTTTGTCTTTCCTTTAGATTTGGGGTTGTGAGGCTTACGTAAAGTGACAAGTCTCAGAAAAACTAGCACCTAAATCTGACAAGTGCTTATTTGTGGGGTATCCTAAGGAAACAAAATGATATTACTTTTATAATCCCACTGAGAACAAAGTGTTTGTTGCTCGATATGGTGCCTTTATGGAAAAACAGTTTATTTCAAAAACACTAGTGGGAGAAAAATAAATCTTGAAGAAGTTTAAGAATCACAAATAAACACTGAACTGCTACTGGAAGTTCAATAACGTTCTGAACCAGTTGAACCTCCACAAGTGACACAAGGCCTACGTAAATCTGGTAGGGTAAGACATGAGCCAGAGAGATTCAGATTTCTCATTACTGATAGTTGTGATGTGTTGCTTATGGATCAAAATGAGCCCACCACTTATCAGGAGGCTATGTCTGGACCAGACTCAGATATGGCTAAGTGCATGAACTCTGAGATGCAATCCATGTATGATAACCAAGTTTGGAACTTGGTTGATTTACCTGAAGGTGGTAAGACCATTGGATGTAAATGGGTTTTCAAGAAGAAAACCGACATGGATGGCAAAGTGCATACTTTTAAAGCAAGACTTGTAGCAAAAGGTTTCAGCGGACTCAAGGTGTTGATTATGATGAAACTTTTTCGCCGATAGCCATGCTTAAATCCATAAGAATTTTAATTGCCATTCTTGGATATTATGACTATGAGATATGGCAAATGGATGTAAAAACAACATTTCTTAATGGAAAGTCACTTGAGGACGTGTATATGACACAACCTCGAAGGTTTTGTACATCCCGAAAATTCTAGGAAGGTATGCAAGCTTCAAAGATCCATTTATGGATTAAAGCAAGCTTCTCGGAGTTGAAATCTTCGTTTTGATGAAGCAATCAAGGATTTTGGTTTTATTAAGAACGAAGATGAGCCTTGTGTATACAAGAAGGTCAGTGGGAATGTAGTTGTTTTTCTGGTACTGTATGTTGATGATATATTACTCATTGGAAATGACATCCCAAAGATTGCGAATGTCAAGTCTTGGTTAGGGAAGTGTTTCTCAATGAAAGACTTAGGAGATGCACCTATATCCTAGGGATAAGGATCTATAGGGATAGATCTAAGAGGCTAATCGGTCTAAGTCAGAGTGCTTACATAGACAAGGTGCTGAATGGGTTCAGTTTGCAAGACTCTAAAAGAGGATTGTTGCCAATATCTCATGGCATAAGTCTCAGCAAGATTCAATGTCCTAAGACAAATGATGAGCGAGACCATATGAATAAGATTCCATATGCATCAGCTATTGGATCTATCATGTATGTCATGCTATGCACTCGACCTGATGTATCATATGCTCTGAGCAATACCAGCAGATATCAGTCAGATCCTGGTGAGAGTCACTGATAGCAGTAAAGAACATTCTTAAATACTTAAGAAGGACTAAGGAAGTGTTCTTAGTCTATGGAGGTTTTGAAAATGATCTAGTTGTAAATGGTTACACAGATGCAAGTTTTCAAACTTATATAGATGATTTTAGATCGCAGTCTGGATATGTGTTTACTTTGAATGGGGGTGCGATAAAGTGGAAAAGTTCGAAGCGGAGATCGTGGCAGATTCTACAACAAGTGAGTATCTTTGCAGTCGTCCGATGCAACAAAGGAGGCGCTTTGGATCAAAAAGTTCATTTCTGAACTAGGTGTGGTTCCAAGTATTGCTAACCCTGTTTGTTTGTATTGTGACAATAACGGGGCAATAGCACAGACCAAGGAACCTAGATCACACCACATATCCAAACATATACTCGGCGTTTTCATCTCATCGAGAGAATTATTGAGAGGGGAGACGTGAAGATTTGCAGAGTACCTGCTGAAGACAACGTTGCGGATCCATTGACAAAAGCTCTTCCACAAGCAAAACATGATGGTCATGTTAGATCATTAGGCATTAAATGCATGTATGATTGGCTAGGGTGCAAGTGGGAGATGTTGGGGCATGTGCCCTAGGTCAATCCATTAACTGTCTTTATGAATATTTTTAGTTAATAAAATAGAGGATTTCATTTGCTGTTCATTATAATTAATTTGAATGTTTACATTATAATAAGATCCATGGGTATTTACGGAAATATCCTAAATGTCCCTAGTCGATCATTATACTGGGAACTATAATGAATTAAGACTAGTGTGAGTCTTGATTGATGATCATATGATGATTATACGTATAGGGATACGAATCAAGATCACGAGTACTTGTTAGGGAACAAAGTACTGGACCGACCCGCTATGAGAACATCACATGGATTAAGTCATAGTTGTTTCTCATGATAGGTATATTTTTCAGTCCTCTGACTTGAGATTACCAGAGACTTCAACATTAGGAACACATTGATTTGACATAATCAAACGTTGTCTTTAACCGGACGATTATAAAGGTTGTGATTGGTTACTATGTGAGCAATGTGATGAAGTCGTGTAATCGAGATAGAATTTGTCCCTCTCATATAAAGAGAGATATCCAGTGGATCCTTCGATGTGTTAGACTGTTAAAAGGCATAGTCTAAGTGAATTGATATTGATCAATGTCAGTTGGATGTTTTCAGTCTACCTAGAGATCGAGACTAGTACGATTGAACATGTTGGATGACAATTTCATGCCTTACGTTTGATCAAAAGGACATCGTGTGACAAAAGGATGTTATATACACTATTGATTAGGTTGTATCGAATTGATATTCGTACAACTTGGGTAGTCATAATGTCTTCCGCTTATGACTTGTATACCAAAATGTGTTTTGGTACACTACCAACGTTGTATGAGCCTATTGGGTCGCACACTAAGAATGGTTTTGCGAGATTTTAAGATGGTTCAGAAAAACGAATTTTATATGATAAAATTTATGACAGAATCGTCCTTGTGGTGTATTACACTTATACTTCTTTAAGTAGGGGTATATGTGTAATTTACTTAACCGTCTATATACAAGGGTTGTATAAATAGACGCTTTAAGTTAGAACATATATATGAAAGATTAAGGGCCGAAACTCTATTTTCGTTTTAGAAACGAAGTAGGGTTTTCTGGTACGCTCTGGATCGTTTTGGAGAGAAACAAAAAGGTTTGGTATTCTCTCGAAGCTAGCACTTCGAATATCGGCCGCCGTTCGTGTGTGGAGTGCTGGTAGAGGGCGTTCGTCGTTGGCAGCGCCTTAGAGATCGATCAACCTTCAGAAAGGTATATTGCGACCGAGGTATGATTAAGTTTTCATGGTTGAAACGTTTTTAATGGAATTAGATTCGGATCCTGTTGGGGTTTTTATCAAAATTGTTTTGTAATTTCCTCTGCGTATGAACCCCAAAAACCCAACACTTGTGAGTATTTATATATGAGATGGGCATTTGTAAGGGTGTAATTAAGGCATTCATGATATTGTTTACTCCCTCAATAGTGGAATAAGATTAATATGATGTAACTCACGGCCAACCGGTCCTAGATCATTGCTAATTAGTGGAGTTTCAGTTACATTTTACTTAACTAAAGTATCATATAGCCTGATTTCTTTTCAGCATAATTGTTATTGTTATGCTTTTAGATACTTGTTGTATATTTAGAAATATGAACAAATGTCTCTCAGTGTTACTTTCTACTACATTTGATTTTGTAGGTTTTTGATTTTGTTGTATGAGTAATATATATATGTCTTTATACACTTTTGGGGATGTAAACTATGGGTTGTGAGATAGTTGCCCTACTAGATACGCGTTGATATATAGTTATCATCGTTTGTTATGTATATGCATATGATTTTTTTACCTGATTTTTCACATACTTAGATTTTATATGAATGACTTCCATTAATTTGTCAAAACTTCCACTGAATAATCTTTAAATTGTATAAATTTTAATTTACTCAGAAATGCTACTAAGTTTAAGAATGATGTAAGGTTTATTAGAAAAGTAACTAATGTGGTGAGTGTATTAGAAAGGCTGATTAATACGTTGTTAAGTCCTACATGGTGGAGGTTAAGGGCTTAATGACAAGATTAAGTCGGGCGGTGCCCTAATTTGAGAAGGAGTCGTCATATTGTTTTTCTAGAATTAAATCGAATGTTGCTATTTTCAAAAATTAATTTACCGAGTTTTATCGAAATATATTACCGGGACAAGGGTCAGGGCAGTGGTAACTAACCCAAAAAATATTTGTCATTGATACGTTGTCGCGACGAAGGTGTGACATTGATTTGAAAAGGGTTTTATATCATTTTCAAGATATTAATACGAGTTAAGTAAACTTACCTCAAAGAAAACATATTAATAATACATACATGAACCTATACCAATGTAGACATGAGGAAAGCTGGACATGAACTTCTAAACTAGGATTGTATATGATAGCAGTGTTTCGAGGTAAGTGGGGTTTGCTTTATTCTCAATCATGTCGTGATATTAGTTAAGTTAGAAATCATGTATCAAATTGTGATATTCATTGGAATCTATATGTACACTCTTATTGACCTTCCTTATTATATTTTTTGGATTCTTTTAAAATGAATGCTTATGGAACTGGTATATTGATATTGATGAATGCATGCTTACACTGGTACCTTCTTCCATGGTTCACTACAAAAAAACAGTAAATCAGAAACGGAAATTTTCGTCTCTGATTTGCATAAATTCCGTCTCTAATTGAAATCAGAAACGGAACAGAGACAGAATAAATTTCGTCTCTAAAATCGTCGTTGCTGATTCAATCAGAAACGGAAATTTGATTCCGTTTCTGATTAGAGACGGATTAGAGACGGAATAATTCCGTTTCTGATTAGAGACGGATGTAGAGACGGAAATTAGAAACGGAACAGAGACGGAACATAAATGGATTTTTTTTCGAAATGGTACATTTGTAATTGCATTCCGTCTCTGATTCCGTTGCTAATCAGAAACGGAATCAGAGACGGAAATAATAAATTCATGAATTTCGTCTCTGATTCCGTTTCTGATTAGCAACGGAATCAGAGACGGACTTTTTGCATTCCGTCTCTCGATCGATCCGTTTATTTTTCTCGTTCGATTCCGTTGCTAATTAGCAACGAATCGAGACGAAATAAGAATTCCGCCTCTGATTCCGTTTCTGATTCATGCATATATTCCTGGAAAATTAGAGACGGAATAGCAACGGAATGTTTGAATTCCGTTGCTAATCCGTCTCTAATTTTCCTTTTTGTTTAATTTTCAAACATAAACATAATCCAATTGGTTCTCCAACCTATAACTTGAAATTACAACCATAGGACCTACTCCATCGCCTGCACCACCTCCAACAACTCCTTGGGGGTGCTAACATCCCCCAAAAAAGCAAAATTTGACATTCATACATCGACAATATATATCAACAAATATTCAAATGAGAGAAAAAAAAATGTAAAAATCAAAATTTGAAAAAGATTTATATATCCACGAAAAATTGTCTAGTATTACAAATGCTCCAAATTTCTAAGTATTCACAAAACCACCAATCCTATTGTTCAACAACCACAAAAAAAAAAAAAACTTACAATCCTCTAAATATGCACAAAAAGAATTATCAATCTAAAAGTCATGTAAACAACTATAAAAGTTACATGATATGCTTTAAATTCCTCATCTCTCACTTGGAAACTAGATTATGGCAGGTATTGTCACAGGGATATGGGCAATCAATGGCACTAACTCCCACTCGATCGAAGAACCAACCACCTACTGATAGGGCCACGCTCTGCAAATATTGCAAAATAGATCAAACTCATGATAAAAATACGAAACTGCAAAAAAACTATCTCCATTTACAGTGCAAAAGAAAACAAAGATATTTTACTATAATTGAACACACCATTCTATTATACAAATAAGTCTAATAACACCATATCCAAGAAGAACATAATTTAACAAACAACACATGAAATCCAATAACTTTTCTTTCAATTAGTTTTATGTCAACTCAGTAAAGATCAAATTCTTGTTTACCTTAAAAATCAACCAACAATATAATCATGAAATTCCTACAAACCTAAAAACTTGAATAATGAACAATTTTCTCAAAGCATATTGGTGGAAGATGATGTCACGTTTGAACTAATGGAAATTCTCTAGGAAAAATGAAAAATAAGATGGTATCTCTATTCAATGTTGAATGTTTCAAAGATTGAGTTTTGCGGAATGAGTTATCAAGGATTCATGGTCATACTAAAATAAAATGTCCACAAAGCAAAGGATTCAAGGTCATGCTAAAATAAAAATGTCCACAAAGCAAAGACTTCAAGTGCGAAGTTTCTAATACATATACCGTTCTAGACTCTGTAGAGATGTAGTCATGGAAACTTTCTATTTGAAATCGTGGCATGAGGATGCAAATTTGTTGATATAATAATTTGTGTTCTAATGGCAAAGGGCTTGTTCATGCTAAACATGTCATAAACTAAAAATAAATAAATAAACATAAAATGGGAAATTAGACATAATAATGATGAATATTTAAGAGAATAGGAATGTTTCATGCATGTGGGCCAACATGCTCGTGCTATTTTGTGTCAATCAACCATCAAACTAGCAATTCATATTATCAATGCAAATGCAAGTTAGTGAGATTTCAGCAGCAATGCACTCAAGCAAATATTATCAAGCCAAATTAGTATACAAAACCAACGTAACATGAAATGTCCCTATATAGTTCTTACCAATGAATGCTCAAGTTATACTTGACATGATTCACCACTTTCACAAGCACTCTGTCACCTCTCTTGCATAAAGTGTAGGCCCTGGGAACCGCTTATTAATCGTAACTATGGGCTTCGTGCCGCATAGTCTTGAGATGTTCTTCAACACCACCTGCACATCCAAGGGACATTTGAAACAACTTAATAATTGAATAGTTGAACTTAAATTTTTCGGGGACATAAGCATCATAGCAGATAGAGCTAAGGTAGAAGAGCAATGACTCACATCGAACTTATAGTGACGATCCCTACACTCGACCATCAAAGGGAACGACAAGCAAGCCATGAAAACCGAAGTTTGATCCATGTAAGCTCCATTTCTTTCTAGTTCTCCTTCAATCCCTTTCTATTATCACTTGTTTTACTTGTTTCATTATTCAAGTCACATTTGATAGGATATATATACACACAGTAGACTGCTAACACATCCATCTTAGTTGCTATAGTTGGGATAGGATTTTCTTTGCAACGTCATTTTTCCTAGTTTGGTGAGAGCAACAACAACTCTATCAGAACCAAATCTGGTTTCTGCATAATTTAAAATTGCAAAAACATGGAATCCACCTAAGGTTTTTCTTGATTTTTACATCACTTATTATGCACCACTTGCATTGGAAACTTCTAAAGTCAAGGTATATACGATACTCATCTAATAGGATATGTTCATTGCGTAGCGATCAATTAAACTTACACAACATTCCGAAAAAACTCAACACAAGATCTTCCAAAGTCAAGATGTATCAAGCATCCATAAATTTATTCAATAACCTACTACTTTTCTTAAAACCAAAGTATACATTTATCAACTGAATAAAGTCCGCCACATGAGGAAAACAAAAGACTCAATGAACATTGAGGTAGAACCATAGAATATAAGCAAACTAAAATTGGATGTCTAAATGACCTCACAAGGCCTTTCGAAGGTAAATGAATGACCTACTATGAAGCAAAGAAGGGTTGAAAAAAAAAAAAAAACCTCAAATACATACGGTAACAAAGATTTACTTTAGTTCAAACCCAGTGTTCAGGAGCCTTTGAAGAAAATGCAAGGAGCATTGGGAGCTCCCTCCTCAAGAAAACTAAAAGCTATCAATTGCTTTGATAATACATTTTGAATTGATTTGTCATGTTCAAAATCCCACTAAAAGAGTCGTCCGATGCCGCTTACTCGACCACAATTATTTTCAAAGGAATTAAGAACGGACATTCACCAGCTTCCTTCAAGATCTTCAGGCCTCTCTTTTTTTAATTATCTTTATTTCAAACCATTCAAACAGTAAGGTAAAGTATTACAAAGATTTACTTTAGTTCAAGTTCAGTGTTCAGGATCATACTTCTCAACTACCAGGTAAGATAACTTTCTTTTTTTTTAATCTCTTCTCAAAAATCTGTATCAATAATAAGGAAAGAAAAGCAAGAAGAGAATCCGAGGTAAGCAGAAATAGTTGTTGTCATTTTTTTTGAACTCAAGATTCTATCACAGTTTAGTGAATTTAAAGCCATACACACGTGGAAGCAATAAAACTACTCAAGTTGGACTTTAATTGATTATAGCTGAAATGCAAAAATATGACAATATATATATATATATATATATATATATAGTGCATGTTATAAGAGAACTAGCTATAAAGAAATTAAGGCGTATTCTTGAGTGAGTGACCTTGGATGAAGGTTTGACACTACTATGATGGAAGCTATGGACATTGCCATTGTTGTCTCAGTTGTTCTCAACCCAACATTTCTCTCTTCTTCTCCTTCTTGTTCTTCTCATTAAAAGAGCTAAAAAAAAAAAAAAACTTATCTTCAGAGGTAATTTAGTTCGGTCTATTACAAGTATTTAGAAATGCAGCCACATAGACCAATCAATGGTATCAACTCATCAATCTATAAAAGATCGCACTCAAAAATTCACAAACCTTGCTATTATCTTGTGTAGCCTTGTTGTAATCATCAAAGAATTGGCGAATCAAAAAAGTGTGAGAAAATGGTAATTCAAATTGCCCAAAACACATAGGGAAGAGAAATGAGGTGAAGAAGTTTGAATAACCCAAATTCATGAAATGGTGAAAATTGAATATTCCAAATTAGTTGAGGTTGGCTACAAGAATCAAAATCATTCATTATGCTCAACTTTGTGCAATTGTCGAAGTGCTTCCAAGTCCTTACATCCCCCTAATCAATACGCCTATCTAATTTATCCAGTTTCTATTGAGTCAAGTTTTAATCATATGCTAGTAGAATGCCAAAATCAAAAACTAAAAAACAAATGAACTGAGCTTACAAGAGTGCAAACTAAGTTTGTGCTTGCAAGCAAGTTATCTCATTCATTTTGTTCCAAAACAATAACTCTCTTTCGTATTCTTACATCCATTCAACACCCTCCAAACACCATTACATGGGATTTTTACAATGCGATGTATTTGCGAAATAGACAAGTGTAGAGAGCAATCACAAGCCTACACGAAAATTAACCTTTTCGAATAAACATGTTCAATGCAAAACAGTTCGGATCTATGTATTTATGTTTTCACAAGCCTAAAGCACCAATTAGCCACACAAGAATGGCTAAATATATGCTACATTGCTACATACGAGTTTTCGGTAAATGCTAGGGGTTTTACAATCCTTCTTCACGACTCACACCGGAGCTTCCCACCGGAGCTTCATTTGTTTACTCAAACTATGGGTTTTACAATCCTTCTTCACGACTCACAAAACATGGCATAACAGAAATTTAGTAAGCATCAATAGTGGTTTTCTAAAGCACAAAAAGATAATGGTTATAAATTTTGATTCGAAGAGAAATGGTACCCTAGAGTAGATAGATATCACATGGAGGATCAATGCATTGATAAGACAGGGAAGAAGAAATTACTAGTGTTTCATTAGGGTCAACGGAACTAATATGAAAAAAGCTTTTATATAGACATTTGTCACAACAGATCTTTCAACTTCAAGTCCATAAAAGCTTCAAAGCTAGATATGGTATCACTTTCCATTAGCGTAACAAACTTACAAATGCGGACATCGAGAAGAAGGAAAGTTAAAAGTAACGCTACAAGAGATTGAGCCCAATAGGCTCAAACAATTGAAGATACTAACCGAAAAAATCCACAAATGTGTGTTCTAAGAAAAGAAAGGTACAATGGCTACCTTGATCGCGAGTGCCTAATGCATCGAGTAGGTTTCCATCAAGATTGATCACAAGACCTCTATGTAAAGGTCCCAACAAATCTTTCCTTCCATCACGTTGAGAGACAAGAGATCAATTCCAGCTCTCGACACATTAAACAGATCAATTTCACTCAAGCAAGAATCCATTAGATCAAACTAAGACCAATTTCAATGGAATTATGATCTTTTAAAAAAATCCACAACATACATCCAAAGAATTACAGTTTCCAATCGAGTCATCTCAAAAAAAAAAAAAAACAAAATGCTCAATCAAACGAATGCACTCTTCCACATTTTCCCATGATACAAAATCAAGAGCAACTTTTAAACATGAGTGAAAAATTACGAAAAATTAGAAAATAAAAATGACATACTTAAACTACAAAAGATGGATTGAATAGCAAAGATAATGGAAAAGTAATTGTAATGAATAATAAAACAATAAATAAGTCAAGAGGAGGGACTTTCACGAAATTTAAAAAAGGAAGGGAAGTCATTGGATTGCATACTTAGGATTCATGCATTTGCAAAGCGAGTTAATAAAACAATAAACTTTGTTTCGCTTTCCGCTCATTGCAGAACATAGTGATCAAAACAAGCATTCAAAACACAAATTGAAGATCAAAACAACCCAAAAACCGAACCATTGAATGCGAATCTTTGCGCCGAGCTTGAGCTTGAGCCCCATCAACCAAATTTCCCAAAACCGAAATCCTCCAAAGAGAAATACACATCATCTCCATGTAACGCAAATCGCAAAGCCAAAACACCTCACAAACTCACAGTCAAAAAACCCCCAAAACCAACCAAAACACACCAAAAAAAAAAAAAAAAAAAAAAAAACTAAAAACCGAGAAAACTCGTACATGCCGAATTGAGGTTCGAAGCGGCGAGAATCAACAGACGAAGCCGCAAGCAGCGAAGACGAAAGAAGATCGGAGGAGAAAGAGAGAGACACGGCCTTGTCGAAGAGCGAGCTCGAACCCTAAGCTGGAGCCGAATCGAGCCCTAGATTTGGAGTCGTCGGTCCCCATGAACGCATCCCAAGACGATTGCGAGGCCGGGAAGGCGCGAAGGCGGCGTAGGCTGAGTCGCCGAGCCACGCGCGCGCGGACTCCGCAGTCTCGGCCGGAGAGCGAGAGAGCGAGACGAGACGAGACGACGAACTTGTGGGATTTGGGGATTTTGGTTCTGTGGGGGGGATACTCATCAAATCTCGAGATTTGATGCACGCATCTCGAGATTTGATGAACGGTCATAAGAAACGAAATTTTTGGTGGGAATATTGGCGCCATTTTTTAGAGACGGAATTTAATTCCGTCTCTATTTCCGTTTCTATTTCCGTCTCTGATTCGTCTCAATTCCGTCTCTAAATTAGTCCGTCTCAATTACGTCTCTAACTTATTTTTTTAGCAACGGAACTTAATTCCGTTGCTAATTCCGTTTCTAAATTTCATTTTCCTTGTAGTGGTTGTTATGATATATTGATGTGTATAATTGTTCAGATTTCATAAGTGTTGCTTTGATGTCCTTCATGACATTCGAGGTTTCGCTATGGTGAGTCATGTAGGTGTTTGGGCACAAGTGTGGTTGATTCCTTCATAGCAATTCAGGGTTATCCATAGATGAGCTATGTAGGTGTTCGGGTCCACGATGGTTGAAATATCTAGTTTGCACTCCTTTTGATTCTATGGCATTCGTGTATCATCACAAACTTATTGGATTATCATTGTTGGGCACTGTTTATTCTATCTTGCATTTTATAGTACTTTTGTTTGTGTGCTTGATATTGCCCAAAATGATAATAGGTTTCTTAAAACCCGTTTGTTGCATGTTAGTTATTATTGCACTAGGTATTACTTAGATGATTGAGGGTAAAGGAGTCTTATGCTTTACTGAGCCCATTGGATCTTTTGCTCACCCCACTAACCCCCACCATGCGCCTTAGTTGTTGCTCTTAATAGAGGAAAAGAAAAGGTCCTTGCATTGGAAATGTCTCTCATGTGCATTGGTTTGAATAATATTCATCTATTTGGTTTTTGAGATATTTTATATAGTAAACAGGGGATTTCATATGGGTAGATGTTTAAACCTATAAAACTTGGTTTTAGTTTATGTTTTAGTTGTTTGTAAGAATTCTACAATAATTCCGCAACATGGTTAGACTTTAAAAGGCTTTTTATTTTCGCACCTATTAGCCTTAGTTTCTTTTTTAAAGAATGTCTTGGTTTATTTTTCGCATGTTAAGGCTGAATAAATCATCGTCCGACTCGTAGGGTTATCTCGAGGGGTTCAGCGATGGCTTAGACCGGGCGATCTAAGCCTAACGGGGTTTGGATCGTCACAGATAATTCCTCACTTATAGGGCACTAACGAGTAAGGATCCAATCTTGTTAAAAAAAAACACTTCTACGGCTATTCTGACCTAATATAAGTGATCTATGATGACCAAAGAAATGGAGTTTGAAGATTAGGAGAGAAGGGGTATTTTGTGGATTTCGAAAAAAAAAAGTAGGATGTGCTTAGTTCTGAAATTCAAAATCGAGATATGCTTGAGTAATGAGGTTCATTAAGAACAAAGTACGGTTCGTCTATCTGCTCCCATTTAATATAGTTTACATGCAAGGAAATTAAGCCATACCTACTCTCTCTTTTTTCTTGTCAAAGAAAGCCAATAACCCGTGTATTATGTATATTTGATAAATTTACATATATTGTGATATCTTGATGTTGGATATGTGTCGTACATAATAATAGTCCTACATCCATCGGTTAAGTATGACTTGATAATAAAGTAGTATATAAATGTGGACATCGCTTCAATTCGTACTGAGGTCTTTTGGAGTAAAAACCCGCACTTGTGAAAGTGGTTGAGTTTGGGACAATATCAATACAAAACGTTAATCTACGGGGCTTGCGTCTATGTGTAAGTGGGCTTAATAACGCAAAATTTAATATAGTATTAGATCTGACGGTTTGGCTAGGATATGGGAGAAGATACGCTAAATAGATTTCAGTATAAGGTGGAGTGTTGGAGATGTTGAGTTTATTGAACTAATAGTCCCACTTGCATTGCTTAATTAATTAAGACTTCATAATGAAGTATAAGTGTGGATCTCCCTTTTATAATACTGATAAGTCAGTATTTTATAGGAAATTAGTAGTCCATTTTAGTATATTATTCATTGAAAATATTTAAATATTATATTAAATAATATGTTTTTGTCATTTTTAGGTGAAACGGAGTGCGCGGTTGAATTCGTGGCGGAAAAATACTCAAAATGGTGTATTTACTTGCAATAATCGGATGCCAGACAGTTTGCCTCGAAATACGTGTTGCGCGGTGCATTGAATAGCGGACAAAATGTTTCAACCAATCCGAAAATGCCATGTCATGCTACGTGGCAGGCTCCCATTGGTCCAGCGTGTCACGTTGAGGTGTCTCCGCCAATCACGTGCAGCCACGTGTCGATGACTCAGCCACACTACCCTCGACCAATCAACGCTGGCCACGTCATACCCGCCGTTTGACCGACGAATCACAAGCAGACACGTGTCGATGACGCGTCCACACAGCAGCAGGCGGTCTAATCGCATTGCGACACGTGGCAGTCCTCTCTCACCAAAGACGTCACACCAAAGGCCACCCTCTTCAATCACCTCGCGCCACGTCAGCGTCCCAGCAAGGTCGCCGAATCACGCGCTGACACGTGGCACACAGTAAAAAACCAGCCAATAATGTGCTGACACGTGGCATATGCAATTTTAATAAATCGGGGATCGACAGAGAGGGTTAGTGTAACGACCCGAAAATTTGACTTGTGCCACGTGTCAAGTCAAGGTCGTATGTGGGACCCACTCGTCGAAATGCGTATGTCCGAATCTCGAGTGGAGATGATAATTGGTAAAAACGTATACGCGGAGAATTTGGGGAGTCGAAACACGAACGGGGACGCGCCTCGAGTCGCGTGCCGACGTGGGATACGCCTCGTGATGCGTGTAGCGCGAGTATTGAGATTTTAAAATAAGGCGGGTTGGTGCCTCGAGATTCGTGTTACACGAATCTCGAGGACACTTTTGATTTGAAATCAAAAGGGAAATAAAAAGAAAATGTTATATATATATAAAAGAGGATAAGATCAAAAGGGAGAGAGATCGTGAGGTGAGGAGAGAAGCAGAGAGAGAGAGGGACGCGACGGTGGGAAGAGAGCCGGCGGCGGAACTCCCCGGCGGCAGCGCAAAGCTCGCGGAGGCAGCCGGCAGCGCTCGGCGAGCGGTGGTGAGAGCACGACAAAGGCTGCGCGACAGCGACAGCGTTGGCTGTGACGTGGTGAACGGCGCGGTGGCGCGTTGTCGACCGGTCGGATGCGCGATTTCTACGAAATCGCGACGACGCGATGGAGGTGAGGTTTATTCCACCTAATTTTAGTGTGATTTGAATGATTTTAAGTAAATTAGCCCTCAAATGTCTAAATGGACACCAGGGACTAGGAGTCAGGT
Source organism: Stephania cephalantha (assembly GCA_039657325.1). NCBI lineage: Eukaryota > Viridiplantae > Streptophyta > Magnoliopsida > Ranunculales > Menispermaceae > Stephania > Stephania cephalantha. Next base: position 4,381,535 of record CM077573.1, on the reverse strand, counting down.
GTCGGGTGCGCAAATCGAGACGCGAACGAGACGTTTTGAGGTGCGCGATTTCTCGAGGTAAGTAAACCAGCTAGGGAATTATACATTATTTCATTTCTCTCCATTGGCTGTTGTTGTTACCGTTATTTGATAGTTTTATTGTTGTTCACTGCTTTGTGATGATAGCTATCTGTAGAATTGTTATTGATTGAGTGAATCCATTGGCAAGCGAGTCATGGTTACTGTTTATCTGCGATATGAGAGGGTTAGGACTGGAAGGCAGGGGCCTCGTCCTAAACCCGAGGTCTTTCATGGTCGTCCGTCGATACTATCCGGGTCCATGGATGGTTCATAGTCGTCCGTCGATACTATCTGGGTCTATGGATGTCTCATAGTCGCAAGGGTTAGGGCTCGGAGGCTGGGGACTCGTCCTAAACCCGAGTCTGCTGGGCTTTTGCAGCGACTCAACGACATTTTGGTCGGGACTCCTTGTTATTTGGCCTCCCTCATCGATTGATGGATTGTTTACAGTCTTGTATATTCATGCGTTCTTTATTCCTTTCGTACTATTTGCATGAATTCGACTGCTTTGGATATTGTGAAATGTTGTGTATATGTCCTACTGGATTTACTTACCTGAGCTCGTCATTCTTATGTTTGACTGAGTGCAGAGCCGCGGACGAGTAGCAGAGGGAAGGCTTCATAGCTAGGTGAATTTTTGTATATTTTGTATTTACTCTCATCTGATGATATTTACTGGGTTCCACAATTAGGTTGTCTAACTCCCTGATCTTTTTGTTGAGTTATTTAATGTATTAGTTGCTTCCGCTAAATTTTTAAATCTTGAAAAATACTAATAACTCAATTTTATGGGAAATTACTTGTAAAAATGGATTGGAAGGCTGACTAGGCCTGCGTTGACCTTGCGAGACTGGCTCGGGGGTCCACGTGGGCTTAGGCCGGGTGGGGCCCAATTTTATGGGAAATTGGGGCCGTCACAGTTAGGGGTCAATTTTTTTGAAAGCAGTTTTGAGGTAGTTTTTGGCAGGGAATTTTTGGGGGATCATCTCGGCCTCTCGCGCCGAGACTTTCGACCCCCCGCCATTCTTTTTTTTTTTTTTTTTTTTTTTTTAAGGGATACGGTCCCTGCTCCATTTCCTGTGGATCGATTTTCTCACTTTTTTCCACCACAAGTTTCCCTGCTCCATTTCCTGTGGAAACTTGTAGGACTCTCTATATTTTGAAAACTCCTGTTAGCCCTTCTCACTTTCACTATGATTAAGCAAATTCCCTAATGTGTGGTAAAGTCTCATTACTTACACAATTTCAACCGTCTACAAGGCTTAACCCTCATACTAAGTCCCTAATCATGAAATCATAAAAATGCCTAGCTACGAACTCGACTGAGTATTTCTCCTACTTTTTCCTAAGTTTCAAGTCAAAAAGGCAACCATAATGTACTCATCTACAACCAAATGCATGAAATAATGTTTTGGGTGACTCTAAACAATATAATAATGAAAACTATACTAAATACATGCATGAAAGTGTATTAATTCCTAATGAAGTGAGATAGATGAGTATGGAGGGAAAAGAAATGAAAGAAATGAAAGAATAAAAGATACAAAACACCACCAATATCGTCCGACAACCGCGTATAATTGAAAAAAATTTAAACGATCTCACCTGTTGTCTTTCGCATAGAAACCCATCCGGCTCAGTCCACAAATCCTATAGTAATGAAGCATAAGTGTGGATCTCCCTTTTATAATACCGAGACCTTTTGATTTAAGTCCTCATATCTAGCTATGAGTTGATGATATGAATTTAAGTTACACTACAAAAAAGTGAACCGAATTGGGTCGGAAAATAGCGACGGATCTGCGATCAGGGCCTCGTTGACCAATTTAGCAACGGGGTTAGCAACGACCCTCGTATCTAATTGTTAGGCAGGAAAATTTTTGTCCAATGGGGAATTTCTCCTCCCACGTTGCGCGTGAGGCCCGCTCACACACACACACACACACACACACACACACACACACACACACACACACACACACACACACACACACACACACACACACACACACACACACACCCTAACAACAAACCTTAATCTTTCCCACTTATAAACTCCCCAAAATCTTTTCTCTCCCCTCAAACCCTCATCTCCTCACCCCTCTCCCTTATTTTCTCACTCTCCATCAAACACTCATTCCCATCCATTCCCTCTCTCGCCTATCTCGATCGACCTTTTCGGTCTTGCCCTTGCTCTCTCGCCGCCTTTGCCACCCCCTGCTCTCCTCGTCGTTGTCGCCCCTCTTTTGCCTATCTCGATCGGCTTCACCGCTCCACCCTCCACCTCGACGCCTCTCGCCTCCCGACATCATCAATTTGGTCGTGCCATCACCACTCGCCGAGATCCACCACCGCCGGTCGATGCCTTCCTCTCACCGAAGCTAGATGTTAGGTTTTTTTTTTTTGTAATTTTAGGATTTGTTGTTTTGGGTTTTTTTTTAAGGTTTTGATTTTTATTTGTTTTTTTTGTTGTAGTCGTCATTGTTGTTGTTGTTGTTGAATAAACTTGTTTTGTTTTTTAGGGTTTGTTATTGTTTTAGATTTATTTTTTAGGATTTGTTCTTTGTTTTGTTTTATTTGTTTTTTTTGAAGTTTTTTTTTTTTTGAAAAACATCATTGTTTTCATTTTAAAAATAATACTATTTTTTAAAAACAAAACCTTTTTTTTTGTCAACCAGACATAAAATAGCGATGGGATTTAACGACGAGACTCTGTCGCTAATCCCGACACTACTTCTGACCCGTCGCTAGTCCGAAATTTTCTTGTAGTTAATTAGGGACAATATCGGTACAGATGCGTCTGTGTGTGCCCAATAACAAAAAAATTAACACCTCGTTGGTATGTGTGTATAACCTTAATTATAATAAGTCAATCTAATTGATCATGATCAAAGTAGGAGAAATTAATGAAACAAATACTTAAACCTTATCAGCATAGATGTTGAAGAGTAGAAAGACTCCCATGTGCCTCGTAGTGGGGCATAATTGGTAGATGGAAATTAAAGGAAGTTGAAGAAAAACATATATCATTCCAATTGAACTTAAACAAGCTGCATATCTGCAAAGCATGAAAATATTTTGAAATAAATGAGAAAAGAATTAAATGAAAAATGTGCAACTAATTAAACAATTAAACACTAGATCTTAAGAACTATTTATATAGGTCGCAAATTAATAATTCTATGTACTTGTAGCAATGGATATTCTTTGCACTGAAATTGAACTCAATGTCACTAACGGTCACTTTAAGAGAGTTGTTTCCAATAACAATGAAAGAGGCAAGGAGGAAAACGAAGGAAAGAACTCTGAAAACAATGTTGGTTATAATGGGCAAGGCCATCGAAGGAGACGACGACGACGGTTCCATTTCGCATGCGTTACAGGCTTAATACAGCACCCTGCAGTAAGGTAGTAATATATATTACTAGCTCGCTAACTATATATATATATATATATACGGGTCAGATGGATCATGCAATATGTCTAACATATATATGTATACCACATGTATTTATATAGTGCAAAAAATTAATTAATTAAGCAGCTTGATTGGGTTCCTTCAAAATTAAAGGCCAGCACTTTATTTTGTGTGTTAGATTCACATCGAAAGACGCACAATCATATAATGTTTCAGTATTCTAAGATGCATTCGACCGTCGCCAATAGGTTGTGTTACATTTGACGTCCCGTTCTAAGTTACACACAAGTCAGTGATCACTTTATTTATTTATTTATTTTGGCAGTAATAAGTCAATCGCTTTATATATACAGTTCCTTGCTTACAAGAATTAAATTAAGGTTAAATTATTCCTTTGACGTTAAAAGTTTTGTTAAATATATATGATTTACAAGTGAGGGCAGTGTTTGGACTTCAGTATATATTTGTTTGAATGTTTCAAAGATCGAGTTTGGGAATTTAATTTAGAGTTGGATATATTGTTAACAAATTAAGTTTTTCTCACCTTTTTTCCTTTGTTCCGTATCAAAATATATTGAGGATAAATATAGGCTTAACTATTTTAGAGAAAAAATTATTATGGTAAATTTATCAAAAATATCAATAACAAAAAATATTTAAGAAGTGTTTAACTAAGTGGCATAGCTCATCCAGTATATATTGATTCAGCATGTGTTTGCTTATGTACGTACGAAGCTGTAATTTTGTGTGAGAGTTTAGATTTTAGGATGTTGTTTACGTATGAAGGCATAAACAGGTTAAGTTCTTATAAAAATTAAGGAATTAATTGCATATATATATAAAGAAAAAAAGGAATATTAGAAGTGGGATGATCAAACTGGGGGATGATCAAACTGGGAGAGGCATGATCTTTATGGGCTGGGCTTTTAGTGGGCCTAACATTACACACTAATGTATGACTGTAATTAAAGTGGCCCAAGTTGCAATTGTGTCAAAGCCCGGCCCATAGTTGTAACCAAAGATTAATTTGCATATGAACTACGTATGGTTTTTATTACATTTATGCTCAAAACAATAACAACGTAATAATTAATAAGCAATCCGTTATACAGGTACGTAAAACTTTCACAATTGATCAATTCAAAGACAAATCACTCGTTCATTTCACATCATACTCTTCTGCATCTATGCCACCGATGGCACTGCCGGGGTTGTCGTCACGAACTTTTTCTTGGCAAGATATAGCGATGAGAGAATTGAAGATATTGTAACACATAGGAATCCAATGAGAAGCAAAGTTGCGCCAGCGGTCGCCCTTTTTGAGAAAGTGTCATACTTGGAGCGAATGTCGTTGAGGTCTGAACTTCCACTCTGTACGAAGACATCGTCGAGGCTGTCGATGAACTTCTTTGTATCGATTGCGAGACCATATACCGCCGCAGCTCCAGTTATCAACACATAGGACATAACCTGGCCATGTCCATATATAAGTTTTGCATTAACTTCTTAATTAGAACTCATCAATGTAATAACATTATTATTAATTTGCTTTAATTTGAAGAAGATTATAGATTTAGGCATACAAATGAAATTAATTATATATATATATATATATTTAATTTTCAAAATTATTGTTCTAAATACAATTATGAAAGCCTATCAATAATAACTAATCACTTTACACTTAGCAGAGGAAAATAACATATGGGGATTTTATAATTTATAATTAAAGAGCATGCAAAAAAAAGAAAAAGAAAAACCAGTCTATTGTATATGAAAAGCCACCCTAGTTAATAACCTTCATTATTTTATTTCACCAAAAAAGTTTATGTTTGATTCGAAAAGGTCAATTCAAATGATTAGAAATAATATTCATATATGGTTGGTTTCTCCCGGCTTTTATATGGGATTGGGACGTCTGACTAACTCTCGTAAGATTAGTCGAACAAATTAAAGTAATTAAGGAGGGGCTGAAAAAGGTTTCGATACCCATGATTGTCAAAAATAAAAATAAAAAAATATCCATCGAAAGTAGTTTGATTTTATTTAAGGAAAATTTGTTTCATTAAAGAAATTAACAAACCTTATCAGCATACACGGTGAAGTGTAGAAAGCCTATCAAATGCTTCGCGGTGCATAATTGGTAAATGGAGAAGGGAAGTTGAAGAAACCCATATAGGATTCCAAATGCACTTAACACAACTCCAAATCTGCAACACAATTAAATGAAAAAAAAAGAACATCAATCAAATAAAAATGTCATGAGACTCATACAACTACTAGCTAGATTAATTTATTAATGATTTAAAAACTATATGTTATATACTTGTAGGCGTGGATAGTCTTGGCACTTGCAGTGATCACGATGGAATTGAGAGATATTTTTAGAGAGTTGCCACCAAGAACAATGGCTGAGCCTAGGAGGAAAACCAAGGAGAGAATCCTGAAAACAAGGTTGGTGATTGGCAATGCTTTCGAAGGAGACGAAGTAATTATCGATGCCATCTTTCCCTATAGCTCGATAGGATTAATTACTCACTAAATATTATAAATCGATTGATGATGCAATGTGTCTAACACCTTGTATATATATAGCTGCCATATATTGTTCACAATGCTCAATTTCGTACAGCAAATTAATTAGTTCCATAAGTTGGTTCCTCTAGCTAAAGCTACTTACCGTGTTAGATGCACCTCGAAATATGTACAATCGTGATGTTTCGCATTCGAAGACTCATTGGACGGTCGCTAATGGACATGCGTTACATTGAATGTCACGTTCTATATTAAAAAGTAAGTCAATCATTTTGGTCGTTCCTTATTACAAGTATTAAATTAGTGTTATATTATTCCTTTGACATTAGAAGTACAGACTGTTAAATATTGTGGGTCAATTAATCAAATTAAATACAAGTGGCTCAATAATTTGTGGAATTCTTAGTACGTAGTGGGCGCTAGTGTACTAGCCAGAGAATCTGAACTTCAAAATCAGCTGCAGCCTTCTTATCCTTGTAAACGACAAGTAATTGATTCCCATGCACTACTTCCCACGTCAACGGTGTAATATTTTATTTTATTTTTTATTTTTTTATATTGGGTGGGTTGTCGTAATTATTCAGGAAGCGAGCCTAATTAATTATCTCGCGTCTTATCTATGCAATCGATCAAACTTGAGCGTATTTACACAATTCCAACCTCGCCATTCCGTCAGACCAACCCATTCGTGTAATGAATAATTTTGACGTTAAGTGTCCCGAAATCAAACTTGAGACCATGTGTTTAACTCACACAATTCTAACCTCGCCTTTACCATCGGGCTAACTAGTCCGAGTTATCAACGGTGTAGTATAAATTAATTAAGGTTGTGTTACAACTTCAATATTTGTTTGAATGACGCCGACATTTCTATAGAGATAATGTATACATGAGAATAAAATAAAGGGTAATGCTATTTGGACTCATGAGTCCGGATCAAATTTTTATTTTTATTTTCAATATATAATCCTCCAAAATTCACTTTATAATAGAAAGGGTATGCAATTTGGACTCATGAGTTGGGATCAAATTTTTATTTTTATTTTCAATATATAATCCTCCAAAACTCACTTTATAATTAACTATGGATATCCAGACACTTGTCTGACTAGTTTCATAGGTTCTGAATTGCGGAAAGAGATCATCAGTAGCACGACGTATATCACACAATTTTTAATTAACTTTTTTATGTATATATCATGACAATTTTTTAAATAAGTTTGTGAATTTAATTAACTCTTTTTTTTTTAATACAAAGCTCATTCTTGAGGAGCATGATAAAGACAGAATCAAATGAGTAGAAAAAAAGAAGAAAATTAACTAACAAAGAAAGATAAACTTTTCGGCTTGGCTATGTACAAACCACGATTTACTATGTGCAAACCACTAAATTTTTTTATTCCAATTGCAAAAATACCATAAATGAAATGACTTCCTTACCCCCCACCCCTCTCACAATCACTCTCCTGCCATTTTTTCGCCATCGTTGTGCACCCCACATTGATTGAACATTGACTCAGACGATCCCTTCCGACAACCGGTGAGGACGACCGACGAAGCAACATTGAGATTTTAGAGCATTGTAAGTATTTCTCGGCACAGTTGATGTTAGTATATGGTGTTTTAGGTCGTTTTTTGTATGAACTTGAAAAAGTTTGAATAAGATTTTTGTGTATTGATAGAGATTTGTTTGTTTGCGTTGTTCGTGGCGATTTACCATAAGTAATGGAGGTTGGATGTAACTGTAATGCGAATTTCAAACATGGAGAAGAGGTAGTTGTTGATTAAGCAGTGGGTTTTCTTGATTTTTTGAAACCATAGTTTTCGCCTATGGTTCGGCAACACAGGGCCGAGCAAATGTCATCTGTTCGGTCAGGTACATGCCGAATGAGAATAGAAAAGTTGGTAAAGGTTGGTTCGGTAAGTGTCAACCGAGTAAAAAAATATAGCTCGGTCTACACCACCTGAACTAAACTGTTTAATTCGGTCAGGTACAACCGAACAGATGAATTTTACACGGTTTGATGAGACCGATTGACGTAAATTGCGGAGTTTTTGGAATTTGTTGTCTTCCTTGTTTGAGCATATAATTTAATATAATGATTTACCATTGGATAGGGAAATTTGGATTATACTGTCTATTTTGACTACACCAGCGACTTCACAACAGACATGAAATTTGGAAGTAGGGTTGAGTCGGTTAAACGTGTTCAAAGTCGGGGATATAATAAAGGATTCACTATTATCACGAAAGGGTTTGATGCAGGGGGTGATGTTCGTCGTCGTAGAAGGAAGGAAATGGGGTGCGAGAGGTCGGGTAGTTATAAGGGTGATGTTCAAAGAGTTGGAAAATTGAAAGCTAGTAGAGATGCGAAAATTGTGAAGGAAAGAATTGTGTTTAATGAACATGGGGAGGTTTTGAAGGGACAACAAGGCCCAAATGTGGGACCAAAAAATGTGGTTGTCCTTTAACAATAAATATTAAGGAACACGAAGATCGATTATGACATGTGACAGTGGTGTGTGGGCGGCATAACCACGGCATAGGCTCTCATATGGAGGGTCACTCATACGCAGTCGATTACGACCGGAAGAACGTGAGGTGGTGGTACAAATGATGGATGGAAATGCCAAGTCTCGAGAGATTTTGGACACAATAAAGAAGAGGGCAGAGAACATGAAAGTATCAAATTCATCAACTATGCATACGATATACAATGCAAGGCAAAAAATTAGGTTTGAACAAGAAAGGGTTTGGAACTGTCGTCGGCCGCCACTTTATCGGATGAACTCGACTTAGCCTTCCCACGGGCCTTAGCACTATGCCTCACTTCCACCACATCTTCTTTGGGATATTCTCCCTGTTCACCTTCACCTTCTTCATAATTTCCCCCACTCGCACTTCTTTCATCTTCTTCTTAAGTGGAACCATCCCGAATTCCGCTTCCACTTCCACTTGTTCCTTCACTTCCACCTTCTTCTTCATTTCCTTCTCTACATTCTTCTCCATCTTCTCCGCCAGTCTCACTGTTTTCATCATTTTTTTCAATTCTTTGTTCAGTGTGTTCTTCACTTTCTTCTTCCATCCCTTCTCCCTGATCTGGTTTAGTTGCCTCAGAAAAATATGGTTCCACTGCAGTTGTTTGGCTCATACGAATTGCCAATTGTTGGCCTGCCAAATCCGAGGGTTGTGTTGCAACTGCGCCATCATTTAAGTCACAATCTTTTTTACTGGACCTCACACCCCTTCGCAGCTCCTTCTTTTTCCTGTAAGATGTCGTTTGAGCTCTCCTCCCTACTTGCTCACTCTTCGCAGTGTTCTCTTTTTCTTGTTCACTCTTCTTGGACGCCTCAGTCGTTTTTGTACGTGCCATACCTATTAAAATAACACATATATTACCCAAGGATTAAACTCAATCATTATATGACTAATTCTTCCAAAAAATACTCTATTCGGTCAACAATGACCAAATAAATATCAACTGTTTGGTTCACAATGACCGATATATAAATCATAGCTCGGTCTTACTTCAGCGAACAATGAATTATTACTCGGTAGCTTGAGACCGAGTGACAAAAGTTTGGGTTTATTTGTCCTCGACCTTCACAAGTGATCAAACAATGACCAAACATATTCAAACCAACCTTATATTGTTCCAAAAAATCAATAAAATGAACGTACAACCATTTCCCATCAATATTAAAGTATTGGACAACCTATGTCAAACGAATATTTGGTTCGGTCAAGTATAACCGAACAACCAATTTACAAAATAAATAGTGTTATTCGGTTACCATGGACCGAATGAAATAGCACAACTCGGTTACCCTAAACCGAGCAAAACATGCTGAATATTTCATGTGTAGTTCGGTCACCCAAAAACAACTTAACATGCTTTACTCGGTCAGGGTTAACCGAACAAAACACTTTCATTCGATCCTGTGTTACCGAACAAGTGAGGATCATCGATCAAGCACAAATCGTCCATCGAGTTCGATCAAAAACAGTTACCCACACATACAAGAAAAGGAAAATCGATGAAAAAAACCAAGTCACATATAAAACGCACAAATCGACAACCGTATTCGACCTAGTTTCGAAAATCAAAACAATAACCTCATTCGAATTCGACCATACACCACAACAAACACATAAGAATATAAATTTGAACAAAAAGCAAACAAAAATTTTACCTTCCACTTGACTTAAGCGAAGATGAATCCGGCTGTGACGCACTTCAACAACACAAACACCACCTCTGACCACCGCCTGGAACGAAACCTAGAGGAGAGCGAAGATTGACCGAGTGGATGCAAGTGGAATGACTGCCTTGAGTGAAGATCAACCTAGGGCAAACTGGTTTCTCTCCTTCTTTTTCGCAACGAGGGAGAAAGGAATTTGAAATTGTGGGGTGCACAAAGGCAGGGGTATTTTGGGTACTAAAACATGCTTATGGGGTGCCCTCATCCACACGTGATTTGCACAAATCATTTGGTTTGCATATAGTAAATTGTGGGGTGCGCATAACCGGCCGTAAACTTTTTTACAAAAAAAAAAAAAAAAAAAAAACAAAACAAAACAAAACAAAACAAAGAAGATAAACTTATAAACACTAAATCGAAGGTTTATCAACTTTATTCTCTTAATTTATATATTTGGAAAAAAAAACATACTATTGTGACGTAATGTTTGTATAACTTTTTAGGTTAAAACATCAAAAACTCTAGTGCACGCATCAAATATAAAATATTGTCCTTATACATATAGCCAAATCTTTTTATTTTATATAAATAAGACCACTATACTAGATCAATCAATTGGGTGACTCAATAATTTGGTATGAGATTTAAAAGTAAAAAGTTATGAGTTCAAACTTTGGTGGGTGAAAAGAAGTATTGTCTTCAATTTAACAAAAAATATAAATAAAAAATTACACTATACTAGCCTGATGTAGCATTTCTACATGTTTTCTGGCCTTCTCGTCGCCCACAACTCTAATTAACAAAGTCAGCATTTGACCCTTGGGCTGGAAAATGCAACTTAATTGGGTGGAGAAAACGTTTTTAATGACCTAGCTTGTGTAGTTGACCCAAAGGCCGTGCCAGGCAATTTCCGTTTGACTTGCCCCGGGTCAACTTAAACGCTTCGTCGGCCCAGTAACTGTATTTTTCTAAGCTCTAAAATCTAAATTGTCTTCATTGAGAATGTGGGTTGGGTGTCCCAAAAACAAAACGTACAAGGTGTGTTCTCTTTTCAATTAATTTCTCCATCTCACTGATAATGCTACGTAGTCTTATACTCCATTCGATCATTTATATAAGTCTTTTAAGGTAAGGACATAAAAATTAAGATAACTTTAATTATGAGTATAATTTACATATATATCATTTGATATTAAATGAATTGAAGAATTATAAATGTTTGAATTGTATAAGAGTAAAATAGGTAAAAATGTGATAAATACACTCTTGAATTACGATAACGACTTACAATTTTGAACAAGAAGTTTTAGCTAGAAAAACTTACATAAATGATCGGAGGAAGTATTTTTTTTTTCACTTAAGTGGAAAGTCGAACTCATGAGAGTCACTACCTTTCTAAACTTTACTTTTTGACAAGCAATATTTCTACTATCTCAAGAGAAATATTTTGACACCTATAATTATGGGTGAATCTAGACCTATAATTATGGGTGAATCTAGAAAATCTTGTTACGGAGAGAGGGGTGAACTTTCACCTAATTTTTTTGTTCATGAGAGATATTTTGACACCTCTACCTATCTTATTATGTATCTCGAGATGCGTAAGCTCGTATCTCAAGTTGAACACCGATGGTCAACGTGGGTGTGTCTTTTCTTTTCTATAAAAATAAAAAGCCTCACAGGGCTGTATAGATGGATCTGTGTCAGGCCGGGCCTTCGCTGAGCATTCATGTACTCCAATGAGCAAGAGCCGGTATAATTACCAAGGTATTATTAATTGAAAGCTTAAAACTTAAACATTTACGATAAACATTTATTAACTACTTCATTGACCCAATTAATTCTAGTCCAGTGTACATGTAAAGCCCAACTTGATCGATTCTTCCTTTATGGGAAACGCAAAGCCCCTTAAGAAATTAAGTCCACTATAATTAAATTAAATTAATTAATTAAGGAGTATCTATATATAGTACTATATGCCATATATGGGAGTAATATACATTTGATAAATTGATTAATTACAACTTGAAAGCGCGCGCCATGGCAAGCACAAAGAAGATAACAGTAAAACTTGTGGTGGACAAATGTTAATAACCTCACTTCTGTTGACGAATTCACGGTTGACATAGGCATAGAGGAGGTGTGTATGTATAACAAATGGCACATCAGTGTTGGGTTACTCAACCCCTTTGATCAATGAAACGGATGAATAAAAAATCTCGCCAAACCACGACCAATGCACGAAAATAAACACACCACAAAATACGCAAGATTTAACGTGGAAAACACTCCAAATCAGAGGTAAAAACTACGGGCCAAACTCCGAACAATACACTATGTGAATAAAGAGTACACGATATCTCAATCGCTTGAGATTCACTAATAACGAAGTAATACAAAAATACATCTTCCAAGAACTTAAATGATCACACTATAAGTATGAAGAAAACTACCCCAATTGTAACAAACCCTTGCATCTCTTTTCTTGAACACCAAGAAATCACCAAAGCCTCTCCGCGAGTCTTCGGATTCAAGATCTTGATATGCCTTCAATGTAGAGAGAAGAAAACTAGAGAGATTGCACACTTCAACTCAAGTGCACACACCGATCACTCACCAAGTCGAACTCTCGAAGTCGACTTTTCAATGCTTGTTATACGGTCTCCCCAATTTTTCTCTCTCTTTTTTCAATTCGGTATCCTAGTAGAACCGAAATCTCGGTATCATTGTAGAACCGAAATCCCTAAAATTCCAACTCCGATTTCGTTTCTAATTCTAATCCAATTAGAATTATAAGTCATTAATGGGCTGGACCTATTGGTGTTTGGGCCACACCAAAAAAACCAACAATAAGAACCCACGTCCCGTTTTGATTGCCTTGCGGAGCACCTCATGATGCGATGCATGTAAATCTCGAGATTCATTACTTGGCTGTCGAACGCGATGTGCCATGGCGATATTACTGCCTTTTTTTCAATAGTCATATACTAGTGGTCACGCTTTATCTGAATTCGAGTGCTTTTTGAAAGGAAAACATCAGAGAGAACTGTCTTTGACTGAAGGGAAGCTCTCAGCAACTCCAAACCTTAATAAACATATATGCGACAAATTAATTAAGAAACTAATTAAATTAACAATTAATACCTTAACTAATTCGATCAAGTAATATATGTTTATCTACATCAATAAATAAAATTGTTGGTCTCTAGCTACTATAATATTCAACTCCAAATATATATATATAGGTGATTCTACTATGGTGATGAGAAAAAATCATCATACATGGTGATTTTTATTTTTGATCATTAGATTTCAATCCAATGAATAATATAACCACATTGAAGTGTCATTAATGTAGCAATCAAATTGTCCAATGGTGAAGAATAAAAATCACCATAGATGGTGATTCAAAAAGATCATCATAGTAGAATTTCCTTATATAGGTGAATATATATATATATATAGGAGCTTATACGTACTAGTATTTAGATTTGGAAGATGTAGGGTGACCTGCGATGGGCCCACACTTGGTGATGATGTCCATCCATTCGTGCATCGATGTATGGACGTACAAATCTTGAGTGTCTATCCGAGTGTCCCATGTATCACCGAGTCATTCTAGTATTTCCCCAATTTGGTCATTCAATGAATTCAGGGTTTTGTAACTTTGATTTATAAGAAATCAATCTAATCAATTAAGGCCTTGTTTGGTTGGGGTGGAGTTGGGAGCTGTGAGATAACTTGAAGAGGAGTTGAAACTAATCTTGTTTAGTAAGTTTTATAAACCTAACTCAATCCCCTCCAAGTTATTTCCAACTCACGCTTGAGAGAGATATCGATCTCCCTCACTTCGAGTTATCTCACAGAGACTTGTGGACACAATTACTCTTTATTAATTATCTCTTTTATGTGAGTATTAATTACTAACATCTCTCTATTTTATTTGAAGGGCATTTATGTTAATTTATACAGTATTTTTTAATTATTATATAAATATTTCCAACTCCTCAAATTTCAAAGTTCAACCACACATGAAATTATGATATTCACCAAAAACTACCCTATAAGTAGAAAAAAAGGAACCAAATGAGGCCTAAATCACATAAGAAAATCAGAAATATTTAACAAAACATTGATCCATCAAACAATGCTCTTCAAAAAGCCTAAAAATCACAAACTACCTTGAAAATCCGAACCCAAAAAAAAAAAAAATCAAATCTTTGTAAGCAAACCCTAAATCTGAATCATACCCAGTTCTTGATTCTTCCTCTTCTTCGCGAAAAATTCAAACTTGAAACGATTCTCACAACATGAGTTCACTGTAACGACACTTCGAAGCTTTTGTGTTCACGAAATCAAAGTGGGGAACAAAGATTGGGACTTCAAAATCTCACTTTGAAAGAGAAATCTAAAAAGAAGAACAGTGAAAACAAATCTGAGAGAGAGCAATGAAGTGGTAAAAATAAGGGGTAAAAAGGTAACGTGACAATCCTCAACGGATAATGTCGGGCAATTCGAACAGGTCTTAGAGCTAATCCTGGGACTACTCAGTCTAGCCGGGTGAATCGAACAAGAACAATCCTTAGTAATTGATGAAGTAATTAAGTTGGTTTTTTCGTAAATGAGTCGTAATTTATCGTAAATGATGTCATTGGAATTCGACAAGAATATGTAACCATTCAATTATATAATGACCTGGTTATATGGATGCTACGAGTGTCTTGGACTGGTTTTCGGTGTATTAATTTTGTTTTTAATCAATAAGAAGTTCATAGCTAGGCCTAGTGTATTAATTTGATCATAAGATAACACTCGCTCAGTTTCTTTATAAGTGACTTTTTGGCCATTTTGAAATATTTCACAATATCTGTCATTTTAATAATTTCAATATATATTAATTACTTAATTGATTTTTATACATTTCATAGAAAAAAAAATCTATTAATTACACATTAATAACTAGTATATGTAGAAGTGGTGAGGTTATAAAAGATAAATAGTGATTTAGTCATTTAACTGCCACTTTCTCATTATTCACGGTAATTAAATGACTTTCTTAAAAACTGTGAACAACCTTAAAACGACACTTAAATAGAAACGGAGGAAGTACTTTATAATTTATGCTTACAGAAAACCCGAGGTGTATCTTGGTTGTTTCTAACCACCAAGCCAGGTGCCATGACTTTGTTTTTTTTTTTTTTTTGAGTGACTAAATTGACCCCACTTTTTGCTGAACATACCATGGCCCGTTACTCACCCATATCCCACTTTTGTTGAAAATACCTTACATTTCTTTTTAAAAAAAAATCCCTGAAATACTCTCCCCTTAAAAAATACACACCCACCTTCTTTATCGATTCCCGCTACCCCAACCACTTGAGTCCCTCTCTCGCGTTTATTTATTTCACTTGAACCACCTTTAATAGGCTCGTCGACCACATTTCAGTTCATTTTGAGCTTGAAAGCGTGCAAATTCGAGTAATTTCGTAATTTTTGTGTCGCTCCCATTGTTCAGTAGCACAAAATCGAGACCTAAGAGTGGGTTTCAGTCGCGCAAGACCAAGACTAATTAAATACTATCAGTCTCAGACATGTGCGACTAAGATTCACTCTATCAATTAGGTCTCGATCATGTGCTACCAAGACCCACGAGCGACACAAAAAATCGAGTAAAACTTGCATCATTGTGCACTGAGCAGCATGCTCTTCAAGAATGCATCAACAATATTTTGCGCCATCAAACTTCAATTCAAGTTATAAATCGATGTCATATAAACAACAACAACAACAACAACAACAACAACAACAGAATAAGATCCACCAAATTAAGTACTCAATCAAATAAAATCCACCAAACTAAGCTCTCAAGAATCCATACATCTAATGCAAAACAAAGGGACACCATACTTTTGATTGAACGAAGGTATTTTTTGGTAGTTTCGCCGACGTAGGTGGGGTTGGCGGCGCGGAGACGAGAGAGTGTGCCGGTACGTAAGTTTTTTTCAAAATAGGGTAGGTTTAGCAAAAATTGGGATCCATTTAGTTGAGAGTTTATATTGGAGGGAAATTCTGTCATTTGACGCATGAGTCCGTTTAGATCGGGTTCCTTTTTTTTTCTTTTTTTCTTTTTGGCTTCAATGGTAGTTGAACTCACAACCTCCATAAACCTTGTCTTTTAGCAAGGATGCATCTTGGGCTTCCTCACATGGTGTTTGATGTCAACTGCACTGGCTAATCTACGCTCGGGTGCTGTTCGGGTGCTGTCAGACCCACCTAACATAGTTTTTTTATAAGAAAGAAACAATTGCTCCCACCAAGGTTTCAACACATGACCTCTAACTTCTAAACACCATATCAAACCATTAGACTAACCGATTGATTTATGGTTTTATAGTTATTAATAGTATTGTTTTTGTTATGAAGCATGGATGACCATGCACGCACACCAACATATTGCGTAGTCATGTAACTTGTATTTCTCACTAAGATACCCTCACTTATTAATGTATTGTCATGTTACTTGGAAACCTTTCAATGTATACCAACTTTTCCATGTATTGTCGATGTTGCTTGTAATGTGTTTGTATGACTTGAGGTGTATGTATCACTAAATGGCCTATATAAAGGGTGCATGTATAGCTTGTACACATTGTATAAGTGCATTTATCATCATCACCAAATGACCGTTATAAATGATACCAACCTCATTGTAATGGACACACCAATGTTGGAATGGAAATCTTTACATTTCTCAACTCTAACTCTCTTCTCTCTTGTTTCCTCTTCTCTACATGTTCTTGTAATCTTTAGTTCATGTTTTTCATACTTTAGTTCTACAAGTTCTAGTTGGTTTACAACTTAGTTTACAACACGTTATCAGCACGAAGTTGCTCTACAAGAGGAAGTCTTGAATAAAATCAATAAACTTTTCAAGGAGACAAAAGCTAAGGAAGGTATAATTTTTGTTAATTTAAATAAGTTCAATTTATTTTCATGTTATCATGGTTAATCTTTTTTTTGTTATATACATTATTTATGTATACGTGTTTTGTAGTTGCGTCTTGGACGATCTTCTATATCGAAAATCAAAAGTCTATGTGACATAAATAACTTTTTTTCTCTATAATATAAATGATTAGTTATGATCTATTCTTGATTTTATAATGCAAATAGTACTAAGAATTTGGGTTGATAGTGGGTAAGTCTTGTCCTCGGTGAATAAACATTGAAAGGGAGCGACGGGTTATCTCGTTCGAGGTATGATATTAAGTAGACTTTGTCTCACCACCCAACCTGGAGGCTGTCCCACCAACTTATATGAATAGTACATTCTGTTTATTTATGAATCAAGTTGTGAACATATATTTAATCGTATGTTTTGTTTTTTACATAAAAAAGAGAAAATTATTTTATATTACATTTACTTTCAAAATATTATTCAAGCATCATTGAGTTTGTTACCTTATTATATTACCGATAAGAATTACTTGCCATGACAATTAGATACTATAATTTATGAATGAGGCATCTACGAAAGATTATGTGTTATACACAATCATTCGCCAATATCTATTTAGAGATTTGAAAAGAGAATATTTCACTCTATATATATTTTCATCTTATGGAGTTATATATATATATATATATATATATATATATATATATATATATATACCGAAAAAGTTAAAGCTCCAAAATGCTCAAAATTAGAGGCCGGCTCTCAAGCTACAAAATTTAATCAGTCAAATATCAATTGTAATTTTGCAATTTAATTACTTCTATGTTGAGGCTATGTGGAAATATGATTGATGAGACAATAATAAGAAGGTCACGTGGTCCGCCTTGATTTACTATTGCAACAAATATTGAGTGCGCACGTCAATCCAATAAATATTAAGGATTGATTTCTTGTCTAATGGTAGCAGAGTAAGATAATGAGATATTATAAATATAATATTGCTCTCGTCCAATTGGTTCAACTTCAAATTAAGAAGCGTATGTTGTGTATGATGACCATGGTCGCAATAACAAATTTATGAACGTGGAAAGGGTGAAAAGATCAGGTAAAGGTCGTATTGATAATTTCACCAAAAGTTGGAATAAAAGTGATGCTCCACTAGAAAGAACAAAATAATTATTGACAATGAGCGCTCATAATTGTGATGTTTTTCATTACGTATGAAAGGCTATTTTGTCAAAATATTGTGATATATATACTCGAATATTTTGTGACATTTATCATGTCTTCAAAATCAAAAGCAAAATTATGAATTTTATAATTGAAAATGACTTGATAAAATTGGCACATCGAAACGTATTCAAATCATGAGCTAAATATAGGTGATGAATTTATGCCTTGTGTATTGTGCTTCATGCATGTACATTATAATATAAAAGAGAATACTTCTCGAATTTGAACTTAGCGGAGGCTAATGTTCAAACAATATTTGGTACAACAATTATATTATTAATGCTTTAATTTGTTTAGGAGAAGTTTACTCAAAATAATAGAGAGTTTCTCTATATGATTATGATTTAATCTGAGAATAAAATCTTCGACTTTAACTTCTGGAATATATAAGGTACATTAAAATGAATGTCATCATAAATCAAATGATCTAATGACATTCATAATGTGGAATGATCTTTTTGATCGTCTAAAATCATCAATAATGCAAAAAATATTGTAAATTCGCATTGACATCCTTTATGGAACCGCATTTTTTATTAGCTGGTGATTATCTCAAGGCAAATCAATAGGAGACTTGTATTGATTTAACTCTCCATTAATCATATTATAAGATGTCTTGGGTTCCTAACAGAGAATTTATTTATAACAAGTTTTGGTAATTGTCACTTTGATGAAGCAATGTTCCCATTATTAGAGGGAAATATAAGTCAATTCAAAAGGAATGACGTAAAATTGCTTGAAATGCATCAAATTGCATCAAATTTATTGTATTATGATCCATGTATAAGTTAATATGAACTTGAAGTTCAAAGGATCATTCATTAGCAACAAGTTATGAATCAATTACTTGATGCAAGTACTACACATGAAAGAGTCGCAAAATCATATGTTTCAGCATTAAAGGTTCATATAGAAAATGATGTGCTTATGCAACAAAATGCACAAGAACTAACAAAACGCTTAAGGCGTAAAAGACCAAATATTGTATTTTTTAACTTACTTGCAATGATTTGTTACAACGTAATATAAGATGTCTTACCTATGTGAACATGAGGGGGAGAATCAAAATGAGTTATTGATTAATGCATTACACTCTTTTCCCTTACCTGAGGTTTTATCCCACTGGATTTTCCTTGCAAGTTTTTAATGAGGCTATCCTAACAATATTAAAACTCTATCAAAATTGATTAGTATATTGCACTTTTTTCCCGTCGCATGGTTTTATCCCAATAGATTTTTCTAGTAAAGTTTTTAATGAGACAATCCTAACATTATTATACTCCATATAAAAATTTATGAGTGCAATTAATGTACTCTTTCTCCTACATTAGATTTTTTCCCACATAATTTTTCTAGTAGAGGATTTAATGAGGCATATATATTCTCTCAAAGTGTATCAATGCGTTTTTCTCTTTTCCTTAGCTATGGTTTTGTCCTACTAGGTTTTCATAGCAAGATTTTTAATGAGGCACAGTACTTTACTCATATTAAAATAGATGAGAACGATGTACTCTTTTTCTTTTATTGGATTCTTTTCCACTAGGGTTTTTCTCTCGTAGAAGTTTTAAAGAAGCATATTCTCTCAGCAAGTGTCATCCAATGAGGAGTGTTGTGAAGTATATGGATGACCATGCATGCAAACCAATATATTATTAAGTCACGTAACTTGTATTTCTCATTAATGGTACCCTCACTTGTTCATGTATTGTCATGTTACTTGGAAACCTTTCAATGTACACCAACTCTTCCATGTATTGTCAATGTAGGTTGTGATGTGTTTGTATGACTCGTGGTGTATGTATAACTTGTACACATTGTATAAGTATATTTATCATCATCACAAAATGACATATATAAAGGGTGTCAACCTCATTGTAATGGACACACCAATGTTGGAATGGAAATCTCTACATTTCGAACTCTAGCTCTCTTCTCTTCTTGTTCTTGTAGTCTTTGCTTCATGTTTCTTCTACTTTAGTTCTACAAGTTTTAGTTGTCTTACAACTTAGTTTACAATAGTTTTATCTTTTTTGTGGAGGAAATGCCTCCTGATTTGCAAATCTTTCTTCTGAATGACATGTCTAGTGTAAACCGGGTAATATTCCTGAATGTGTGCTATGTAACTTTTTGCTTTGTATGTTCTGGGCCTTTACCCCTATTAACGATATTGCTTTTAACTGCTGCAACGTATCAGGGACATCAACATTCAATTATCTATTTTTCGTTATTATGTTTCTTGCTCTTTAAGTTATCCTTTAGTTGTTGATAAGTTAGATTAGGATACAAGTTTCTATTTTTTAGGATAAGAGTTTTATTCCAACTTTAGTTCTTGTTACTTAAGTGTATTAAAATACTCGTGCAAATATGTTTTTATACAGATCGCATCATCAAGAAATAAAGGAACCAGATTTCAGATCTTGTTTTTCTTCCTTTTATATAGATCAATTTTTCTTCTCTCCTCTATTCAATTTTACTTCTCTTTGATTTTCTCCAACAAATTGGTATCACAGCCCTTATTTTCTTAAGGGACTTGTGGTTGAGAGAAATTTTTTTTCTGCATCCAAGAACTTCCATGGATTCAGATTCAATTCTTGAAAAGCCTTTCACTCGCTTGCACCACCGTGTTCGATGGTGAGGGTTATCATATATGGGCAGCCATGATGGATGCACATATGGAGGTGAATGATTTCTGGGAAAGCGTTGAGGAAGACTACGAAGTTCTTCCTTTACCCGCAAATCCAAGAGAGAAAGTCAAGAAAATCTAAGGCAAAAACTATGTTATATGCTGCAGTCTCTTTTGAAGTCTTCGTAAGGATTATGTCATTAAAGTCGGGCTTTGAAGTATGGAACTACCTAAAGAAGGAGTACGAAGGAGATGAAAACATCAAATGAATGAAGGTTCCCAACTTAATCAGAGAATTCTAGCTTCAGAGAATGAAGGACTCAGAGACAGTGGAGGAGTATTCTGATAGATTACTTGGAATAGCGAATAAAGTGAGATTACTCGGTTCTAAATTTTCAGACTCTAGGATTGTGCAAAAAATCCTTGTAACCACACCGGCAAGGTTTGATGCTACTATTTCATCACTTGAAAATACAAGAAATTTGGCCAACGTTAGTTTGGCAGAATTGTTGAGTGCTATGCAAGCACAGGAACAAAGAAACCTCATTAGATCTCAAGTGGTCATTGAAGGTGCATTAGGCTGCGAGAGCTAAATTCATCAAGGACAAAAAGGGAAGAAAGTTGAGAAGAACAAGAAAGGAAATTCAGGTTTTGATTCTCCTAACACTAATAAGGGAACAAAATACGATTTCCCTCCTTGTAAGCATTGTGGAAGAAAGGGTCATCACCCTTCTAAATGTTGGAAGCGATCGGATCAACAATGTGAGAAATGTCAGAAGATGGGACATCATCAGAAAATATGTAGAAGCAATCCACAACAAAGACAAGTGACTCAAGTCAATCTTCAACAAAAGAATGCTGCACAAGTTGCAGATCAAGAAGAGGATGAGCATATTTTTGTTGCATCTTGTTTTGCAACAAGTAGTACAAGTGATAAGTGGCTTATAGATAGTGGTTGCACAAACCACATGACTTTCGATCGAGGCCTCTTCCGAGAATTAGACACTTCTGTAACCTCCAAAGTTCGAATTGGCAATGGTGAGTACCTTGCGGTCAAGGGAAAAGGCACAGTTGAAATTGAAAGTATTTCGGGTACAAAACTAATCAAAGATGTATTATTTGTACCTAAAATAAGCCAAAATTTGTTAAGTGCTGGCCAACTTCTTGAGAGAGGTTTCAAAATAATCTTTGAAAACAATCAATGTTTGATCAAAGATTCGAAAGGTGAAGATGTGTTTAAAGTTAACATGAAGGGGAAAAGCTTTGCATTAGATCCTTTGGAGGGGGAAAATGCAGCCTATTCCTATGAAAACTAATGCAGAATTGTGGCACAAAAGGCTTGGACACTTCAATCATAAAGTTGTGATGACTTTGCATAAGAAGAATATGGTTCAAGGACTTCCTCATCTTGAACTAGATATTTGAGATTGCATTGCTTGTCAACAAGGAAAGCAAACAAGACTTCCCTTTAAACAGGCAACCTGGAGAGCCACTGAGAAGTTGAAGCTGATTCATACTGATGTGTCTGGACCTTATAATACTCAATCTTTAAATGGGAGTAAGTATTTCTTGATTTTCATTGATGACTACTCAAGAATGTGTTGGATCTATTTTCTTAAATTCAAATCAGAAGTTGCTGGTGTGTTCTGGAAATTCAAGCAATGGATTGAAACACAAAGTGGTCACAAAATTCAAGTCTTGAGATCAGATAATGGCAAGGAATATACCTCAAATCAGTTCAATCTATTTTGTGAAGAAGCTGGAATTGAACATCAACTCACTGCTCCATATACTCCACAACAAAATGGAGTCGGTGAGAGGAAAAATCGTACCATAATGGAGATGGCCAGATGCTTGATGTTTGAGAAGAATTTGCCGAGAGAGTATTGGCGAAACCATCACATACTGCATCTTTTCTTCTAAATAGGTCACCTATAAAAGCGATAGTTGGAAGAACTCCATATGAAGTATGGTTTGGATTCAAACCTTCTTTGAAAAATCTCAAAGTATTTGGATGTCTTTGTTTTGTTTATGTTCCTCAAATTAAAAGGGACAAACTAAACAAAAATACAGAAGAAGGGATCTTTATAGGTTATAGCCTAACTTCTAAAGCATACAGAATTTTCCAACCAAACACCAAGAAAATTCTGATCAGCAGAGATGTGTATTTCATGGAAAATGATGAGTGAGATTGGAAAAGAAAGCACCCAATTTCAGAACCTATCCATGTTTCAAAATCACAACTCAATCCAGATGAGTTGGTTGATGATGTACCAGTTAGAGGTATGAGATCACTTTCCGAAATTTATCAATCATGTAATGTAGCTTTACTTGAACCTTCAAACTTCTGGGAAGCTGCAAAAGATTCAAGATGGGTTGCTGCCATGGAGGAGGAGATAACCATGATTGAGAAAAATCAAACTTGGCAACTGGTGAAAAGGCCTGAAGATAGAAAAGTGATAGGCGTAAAATGGGTGTTTAGAACTAAGCTGAATCTGATGGTTCAATCAACAACCATAAAGCTAGGCTTGTTGTGAAAGGCTATGCTCAGATTTTTGGTGTTGATTTTTTTGATACTTTCGCTCATGTTGCTAGATTGGAGACAATCAGGTTGTTGCTTGCAATAGCCGCACAAAAGAGCTGGAAAGTTTATCAACTTGATGTCAAATCAGCTTTCTTGAATGGCTTATTGAAGGAGGAGATCTATGTAGAGCAACCTGAAGGATTTGTTGCAAAAGGAAAAGAAGATGATGTGTACCTTCTTAAGAAGGCCTTGTATGGCCTGAAACAAGCTCCAAAAGCCTGGTATAGTAGAATTGATGAGCACTTGACGGAGTTGGGTTTTAACAAAAGCCTCAATGAATCGACTCTCTACATCAAAGGTGATGAAATCAGTTTTGTGGTTGTTTCACTTTATGTTGATGACTTGTTGATCACAGGAAGTAATGAAGAACTTGTGAGAAAGTTCAAAGAAGAAATTATGCAAACTTTCGAGATGACAAATCTTGGAGAGATGTCTTACTTTCTAGGGATGGAAACAAAACAAAAGAAAGGAGAAGTCTTCATTTGTCAAAGAAAGTATGCCAATGAGATTTTGAAGAAATTTAGAATGGATGAATGCAAGAGTGTTGATACTCCCATGTGTCAAAAAGAGAAGCTATGCAAAGAAGACGAAGCTGAAAAGGTTGATGAAACCTACTATAGAAGCTTAGTAGGTTGTCTTATGTATCTAATCGCTACAAGGCTCGATATCCTATATTCCGTAAGTCTATTATCTAGATTTACAAATTGTGCGATCAAACGCATCTCGGAGCTGCTAAATGAGTCCTTAGATATGTGAAGGGGACATTGAATTTTGGAATCAAATTTTGTGCAAGTCGAATTATGTGTTGCATGGCTACTCGACGCTGATTGGGCGCCTCTACTTGATGATATGAAAAGTACATATGGTTATTGTTTCAAGTTTGATTCAGAGTGTTCTCTTGGAGTTCTAAAAAGCAAAGTACAGTGGCTCAATCAACAATGCAGAAATTTGAATTTATCGCAAAGAATGAGCAATGCAAATCGAGCTTTATGGTTAAGGAAAATGTTAGAAGATTTACATTTGAAGCAAAAGGAATGCACAGAGTTGTTTGTTGACAATCAAGTCACATCGCTATCTCTAATAATCCTATTTTTCATGGGAAAACAAAGCACTTCAACATCAAATTATTCTTTCTTAGAGAAGTGCGAAGGAAGGTTCATTAAATTGAAGTATTGCAAGTCCGATCTTCAACTAGCGATATATTAACAAAACTTCGTCAAGAAGCAAGTTCGAATTTCTTAGAGAAAAGCTTGGAGTTTGCAACAACCAAAGCAAGGAGGAGTATTAACGATATTGCTTTCAACTGCTGCAACGTATTAGGGACATCAACATTCAATTATCTATTTTTCGTTATTATGTTTCTTGCTCTTTAAGTTATCCTTTAGTTGTTGATAAGTTAGATTATGATACAAGTTTCTATTTTTTTAGGATAAGAGTTTTATTCCAACTTTAGTTCTTGTTACTTAAGTGTATTAAAATACACGTGCAAATCTGTTTTTATACAGATCCGAAGCATCAAGAAATAAAGGAACCAGATTTCAGATCTTGTTTTTCTTCCTTTTATATAGATCAGTTTTTCTTCTCTCCTCTATTCAATTTTACTTCTCTTTGATTTTCTCCAACACCCCCTTTAAATCGAAAAAAAAAACAGTATTATTTTTATTTTAGTTTTTGAAAAAAAATAAAAATTGAATTCCGATGCTGCATTGAATATGACATACTATAAACTAGGCTAACTAAAAAAAAAAAAAACCAGTCCATTAAAATGCATACCCGTTGCATCAACTCTATATTTGTTGCTCAAATGGTTTGGTATGTAGTATTGTTGTAAGAGGGTGGGGAGAGTCCCAGTAAATTAATTAAGGGCAAAATAAGTTAATTTCTTTTTTTTATAAAAAACAATGCCTACTCATTACGCGAACTTGTACAAATTAATTAACTTAATTAAGAAGGCGTTTGGACCATGTGTACAGCGGTAATTGTACAGTGCTTACTGCTTACAGTTTACTACGAGAAATTATCTAAATGCATCAAGTGTGGTTCTATATTATTGAGAAAAAATAATAATAATAAAAAAAAGAAACTGAAGTTTGAAACATGCAAATTGAGGTGCATCTTAAAAGCTGCCTTAAGCTTTTAATAAGGACGCCGCGACTTAATTGGAGTGTTATTGTTAATTTTTTTATAAGAAAGAAATAACTTGCCTCCATTAGCATGTTCAAACCCATTACTTCTTACTCTCAAATCTCGTATCCAATCGGTTGGTCGAGTTGTGAACTCCAATCAAATCCCTATATAAACAATGGGGATACAAGTTTAATTTAGACTAAAAGAAAAAAACTTAGGGCAATTGATCCGTACGTTTGATTAAAGACATTAGACATCTTAAGAAAACACATCTAAAATTAGATATCATTAGAATACGCATCTAAAAGCAACAAAAAAACAAATTCCAAGAGTTCAAAAATTGGAACCTCTTTCCTAGCTTGCTAGCTAGAACAATACAAGCAGGATTAATTATAAATATAGTAATCAATTAGTTCCATAACTTCTTTTGCTTATACTAGTGTTCACGCTTTATCTGAATTCGAGTGCTCGAGAGAACCGTCTTTGACTGAAGGGAAGCTCTTAGCAACTCCAAACCGTACCCTAATAAACATATATGCAACAAATTAATTAAGAAACTAATTAAATTAACAATTAATACCTTAACTAATTCGATCAAGTAATATATGTTTATCTACATCAATAAATAAAATTGTTGGTCTCTAGCTACTATAATATTCAACTCCAAATATATATAGGTGATTTTACCATGGTGATGGGGAAAAATCACCATATATGGCGATTTTTTATTTTTAAACATTAGATTTCAATCCAATGAATAATATAACTTCTTAGTACTTGTGCACACATTGAAGTGTCATTAATGTAGCAATCAAATTGTCCAATGGTGAAGAATAAAAATCACCATAGATGGTGATTTAAAAAGATCACCATAGTAGAATTTCATTTTATATATATATAAAAGGGCGCCAATTGCATGCATTTGATGTTTTAATCAACTTAAAAAAATCGCCATGGCAAACATGACACTGAAACTTCTAGTAGACAAGAAGACCAATAAAGTTCTGTTTGCTGAAGCCAAAAAGGATTTCGTAGACTTCCTCATATTCCTCTTATCCCTCCCTCTAGCTTCAATAATCCGAGCTCTCTCGAAGGAGAAAATGGCTGGTAGCTTAGCGGAACTCTATGAGAGCGTCAACAAGCTCGACAAAAGGTACATTCGTTCAAGTGACTACATGACCGAAGTCTTGAGGCCAAGATCAACATTTTCCTTCACTGATCCTACTTATCCTCAAATCGTATCCAACTCTAACGTGAGAGGATGTTATACGTGTCCATTGAAAGGTAGTTGCTCTCGGCGGACTTCGACCACCGTCCGTGGAACGGAATGTTCAAGTTGTAACAACTCTATGTTGCAGTGGCTGCCCTTGGAACATGATGATAACATTGAGGTTGTAACAGTGAAGGCGCCAAGAAAAGAAGGGTTTGTGGAGGGAGCGGGGACTTACATGGTAATGGACGATTTGGCTGTGGAGCCTTTGTCGACGGTTTCATGTGTGATGGTTCTCAAAAACTTCAATGTTGATAACTTCTCTTCGGTTAATGAATTGGTGGTTAACGTAGGCATGGAGGAGGTATGTTCAACCTACGAATTCATTGTTTTTTTTTTTTTTTTTTTACCTTTTTACTATGGACTTTTTCTGCTTGTTTGGTATGTGGTAACGTTTTAGGAGGGTGGGGGTTCCGAGTAGGGGCAAGATAAGATGGTTAATTTCTTTCTCATTAAAAAAAATAAATCACAACGGGCTTGCTAATATCAGAAAATAAACTGAGCATTTGGTAAAATAGCAACTTAATTGTAGTAATTTTAAGGCAGGCATGCTAGTGGTAATTTTTTTTCACACGTATTGTAATTTAATTTCTTCTCTACATTAAGATTGACAATGCTAGCTTACAATTGATTAATGTATAATGTAGTATTGTATTAAGTTTGGTGCTTTTATTTATAGAGCATCGCAAACAAGGAAAGTGTACAAATCAAATGAGAGAAAGTAAGTCTTGTAAATATTGAAACGCAAGAGGCTAGTTTCTTAACAAAGACTAAGTTTGTAACGGAAAGACATCAAGCATGTAGTAATAAAATTAAAAGTTTCCTTGTCATAACATAATTTAATATCTTTTTAGTGGTAATTAAGTATATGTAAAATTGTAATTTGTCACTTAGCGTGTTGTTTGATTTCTTATTTATTAATTTTGTTGCATGTACGCGCGTATTAATTCATCAGGGTTTAGAGTTGCTGAGAGCGTCCTTGCAGTCAAAGACAGTTCTTTCTGATGTTTTCCTTGCAAAGAGTACTCATGTTATTGGAGGAGTCCGGATAAAGAGTGAACACTAGTACTATATATATATATCAGCGGAAGAAGTTCTATGATTAATTATTAACGATGGATGGATACTTTTGAAATATGGTTTGTCATGCCCTTTTTTGTGACTTTCAATTAGAATCTTCTCTTAGTTTTATTTAGCTGTCTCTAGTTTCTCAAATCAGATGTGCTATATAAGCTGACAACAAATATCAAATACTATAGACTATAATTAAATGTACGTAGCCTATATATATGGGTGCTAATATTAATTAAGTAATCACCTAATCGGAGTGTCTTGATGACTGGATATATAATTTATCAAGTTAATTATTTTATACGAATTTATCAGGTTAATAATGTATAGAGTCTTGCTATTTTGGCCTACTTCCGGCATGCCAATTGACATGCACTCATTGGGAACCCCTTAGATGCATATTGAGTTAATTTCGTGTGCACATCGATGTAATATTCAATATGATCACAATCAAGTAAGTGTCAAATTGATGTGCTCAAAATGTGTCAAAATTAATTATATTAATTATTCATGTATATATACTAAAACCAACAAATTTTGAGTTTGATGGCGCGCAGGATTCAATCTCATCTCAGTAACTTTACCACTGCACTAATTCTATTTGCATGGGGCATACATAATCTGCGATTTGTTGAGTCTAGATAAAGAGTTCATTTAATTAGCATTTTTCTAGAAAAATTGTCAGCATCTTCTTTAAAAAAAAAAAAAAAATAAACTTTTAATCTTTTGGCAAGTAAGAAACCAACTCATCAACCTCTCAAAGTTGCCCCAACGAGACTTTTTTTTACACTACTTCTACGAGAGCCGAACCTATAATTAATCTCTTCCAACCTTGCCTTTTTGCAAGTGATGTCTCATCCATCTCATGAGACATACTTTAGGTGCCCTAACGAGACTCAACAAACATTAATTAGGCTACAACTTAAAAAAAAAAAAAAAAAAAAAAAATTGTACGTAAATTACACCGAACATTTTTATAATTAGTAAGACAATTGTACTTCAGCCGTGCCACTCCTTTTCTTGGCAAGGTTGAGAGAGGAGAGAACGGAAGACACTGCAGTACATATGAACCCTAGAAGAAGCAAACTCGCACCGAGACTTGCCATGATCGAGAAGCGATCGTACTTGGAGCGCAGGTGACTGAGGTCGTCTCTTCCGCCTTTTTTAACGAGATTGTCAAGATCGTCGATCAACCGCTTCGAATCAACTGCAAAACCATATATAGCTGCAGCTCCGGTAGCTAGAAGATAGGAAACCACCTGCGTGCATGCGTGTATGTATTACAATATATAATATAAATTTTTTGTTATTTTTTTTAGGCAAAACCCATAATTTGGTCCCTGAACTTTGTGTTTTTTATGCTTTTGGTCCCTAAATTATTATTACTACACATTTGGTCCTTGAACTTTCACAAAGATCTACATTTAGTCCTTCCACCATTTAAAGTGTTAAATTCCGGCAATGTGGGTAGTAAAAGTGACGTGTGACTAGTCAATAAGAGTAAAGTGGTTTATACTACTAGGCCAAACGACTCACATCAATCAACAAAAGCCGAAAAAAAAATTAATTTCCCCTAAAAACATAAAAAACTCAAAGTTCAAGGACCAAAAACATAAAACACTCAAAAGTTCAGGGACCAAATGTACAAAAATGAAAGTTCAGGGACAAAATGTACACTAATAAAAGTTCAGGGACTAAAAGCATAAAAATCTCAAAGTTCAAGGACCAAAAAATATGTTTTGCCTTTTTTTTATAAGAAAGAAACAACTTTTACACCCACCAAGGTCTGCTAAGATCCGCTACATGAAATAAATAGATAATTGAAAACAAATAAATGAAATAGAGAAACGAACCTTGTCACCATAAAACCTGAATGTTAGAAAGAGTTCATTTCCTAATACCAAAGGCTCCCTGGTGATTACATGGTAAATGGCAAAGGGAAGCTGAACAAGGGCATATATTAGTCCAAACACACTTGTACCAAGTCCATATCTGCATGTATTATACAAAAAGAATTAATAAAAAAAACATCATATAATAAGTCACAAATTAATATAGGCTCAATGATAAAAAAAATATCGTAACATGCACAAGTAATATCAATTATATACTAACCTTTTGAATTTATCAATTTTATCATAACATTTTCGATTTAGTATCAATTATATAAAACAAGAAAAGCTTTTTTGTGTAATAAAATGTGCCTAGCTTGAATTACTTAAGAAAAAGTGCTTTATTAGAATGCTTAATAGACAATCTATTTTAACGTTTGAATTTTGACAATTAATTTTGTCCTAACATTAATTTCAATTTTGGCAAATATATATCTATCGATCCTAACTTTTTAATTTTGGATAAATCGTATTTTTAATTAGAATTTGCCCCAAATTGATGATGTGTCAATCAAAATTATCTAAAAAAATATTCGTGGATGAATTACTTCACACCACTATTAAACAATTCATCGTTGAAATAAATAATTTAATTGTCACATGATTATTTCTTAAGGCACAATCTAAGCAAGGATAAAACTTACACAAAATCGAAACATTAGGATGTATTTGTCAAAATCTTTAAACATTAGGATAGATTAATTTGTCTATTAATACTAATTAGAATTATCCATCTGAAGTCTCAATTAAAACTTAGCGAAAAATCTAGGAATATTATATATAATGACTAATTTAAGATTTAATCAAGATATAGATAGAATATATATGCAATTACATATGTATATATTACATACTTGTAGGCGTTGATGGTCTTAACACTGCCATTGAACTTGATGGCATCATCAACAGAAGCCTTAGCGGAGTTGGTCACAATAATAACGGCTGCACCAGAGAGCAAAATTAAGGCCACAATCCTCAAAACAAGGTTGGTGATTAAGGGCATCGCCATAGATGATAGAGAAGACTAAATAATACAAGACAATTTACTAGCTATATAAATTATATATAATAAGCCTTAGCATATATGTTGCATGTTGCACATATATATTTATAATAATATTTGCCATGCATCTATATATATATGCTGCCTTAATTAATTTAATGCAGCTAATCATAGGCTTCTTTGGTTCTCTCACAAGCACTATGTAACAATCGAATAAACCAAAAGAATGAAACGATCGAGTAGTTTATTCCTTTGACTTTAAATTAATTAATTAACATTAACACGGGCCGTGCAGGTCAATATTAATATGATAACCTATATATAACTCGATCAGCTAGCTAGTGTTTGGAGTTTAATATTTGTTTGAATGTCATTGGTGATATGTGTTTGGGTTTCTCTTAGGGTTGCAAGCGGGGCAGGGTAAGGCGGGGCGGGGATTGAAATTATTGTGCTCGTTCCCGCAGCAGGCACGGGGCGAGGATTTATTTCCGCTAATTTCCCACAGAGAGAACTTTGCAGCCCCATGCCCTGCCCCATGGGGATCCTCACGCCCCATCAATTTTGTAAAAATGTCAGTTTTGATCTTCACTCCTTGATTGTTTTGATACTTAACTACTTTATCAATTTTTTTGAGAAAATTATTTTCTCAAATTAAAAAATTAATTTAATTTTGTTTTTTTATATTATTATATTGATTGATTTACAAATTATTATACTTAATTAAATATATAAAATTTTTAGAATTAGTATGACGAATATAATTCAAAGATATTCTAAATGAAATTTTATATATCTTTTATGATAATATGTGTAGTAGGATTGGTTAATGGTAAAAGTTGGTTTATAGTTGGAGAACGCGATGAGTTCCATTTCATACGTATAATACGTATTTTTTTTATAAAATAATTACATTTTTTCAGTAAAAACATAAAAAATAGAGAATTTTATGCGAGGAGCAAAGTATGAGGCGAGGAATCCCCATGGGGCGCCGGCGAGAACAATTCTCGTCCCCGCCTTGCCTCGCGTTGCTGGACATGATTTTTCTCTGCCCTCCGCCCCGTGGAAAACGAGGATTCCCCGCCCCACTTGCAACCCTAGTTTCTCTTCACATTATGTATATATAGCTAAACAATAAATTAAATATTTATCCGGTGGTCTCGAGTTTGAGCCTTGAGAATAGAAACACTAATATTGAGAGCTTATCCCCATTTTATATGGTACGCAAGCAATAGTGAGCTCGGAATAGTCGGATAATCCGGACAAGTTTAGATCAAAAAAGACAATAAATTAAGTAATCAATATTTCATCTGTCCAAAAATATACGTCGTTTTTAGCTAAAGTTCAATTTTTAAAAATAAGTCATTTTAAGATAACATTAAATCTATTTTACCCTTTTTTTTGAAGAAAAATAGAAGTTTCATTAATCATATATAAATGGCTCGGTACAGACATATAATTAAAAAGTACATTGATTCGATAATCCGATTTGTTCAAAAGAACTGTCATTACTTTGGTTGTGAATGCGATTGTGAAATTGAAACAGTTTGACAATAAGAAGCTGCTCTCTACAATGTTGAAACACATTACAATACACAGACACCCGCTAGAACCACATAACGAATAACAAAACTTTTCGACGAGGAGAAGAAAATCTAAGACTTCCCGACAAGGAGAAGACAAAATCATGCAAGACTTTTGACAAAGAACCTGAAAACGAACCACCTAAAAATAAAACTAAAAATAAGGACCAGCTTGACAATTGCATAGATATAAAAACGAGCGTTGAGGAAGATGTACCGCAACAAGTAGATCCGAACCTCAGAGATCTGAAAAGATTTGCGCTTTATTGAACACATAAAATACAAAGAGATGAAGATTGGAACCACCTTTGATCAAAAAAGAAGATTGCCGGTGGTTCAAGATCTTGAATCAAGAGGAAAAACTTAAAAAAAAAAAGATTTTAGGGTTTATTTTACCCTTTCTTTAACCAAACATTTATGCATTTTTTTTAATTAAAAGTCATGTAATTGAATAAAAGAGATAAAAATATAATTTATACTCGACATTTAAGCCATCCTTAATATAAGTGTTTTTGATCAAATGACTTATATTTTTAGATGGACGGAGTATGTGAGAATAAAAGAGATATTTCTATAATATTTTTGTATATTTTATAGACAAAGTTATAGCCGTCACAAGGTGGACGATGTCGATAAGCATACATGACATATGTATCTACTATACTTAATAAACACGAATAATCAATCTTTCATCCGTCATTTGAATTTACTATTCTACTCTTATTTAAGTCTTTCAACCGTCACTTAAATTTACTATATCATGCACTTAATTAAGAGCATAATCAATCTTTCAAACGTCACTTGAATTTACTATTTTACCCTATTAAGTTTTTCAACCTTCACTTAAATTTATTATTCTACCTTTAATTAAGGGTCTTCCCACTATTAAATCCAAATAGTTATAATTAGTTGTCAAAAAGCTAGAATAAAAATGTTGTACACTTTTTGGAATATAAAAATATATTATTAGATTAATTAAATTTCTACGAGCGTAGCGAGCGAGTTCGAAACGTGCGCAGCACGCTCCATGGCTTTATTCACTATGCTTGCTTACCTCCTATTAATTTTTTTTTTTTTTGATAAAGGAAGATGCTTTATTAAAACTATATCTCAGAATTTACAAAAAAATTTAGGCATATGCAACCCTCTCCCCTATACAAAAAATATATTTATACAGTGAGGTGCATTGCCACTACTATACAACCAACCAAAGACCAAAAACATTTGCTATACTCCTGAACACCCCAAAACAACAAAAAGCAGTGTCAACGCCACTAATAAAACAACCGTAAGGGAAATAGTAAGTCCCAAACCCGCCATCTGTCAACTTGCCTTCTGCCAGCTTGTGGTAGGATTCGAGTCGGTCGCACTACCTAGCCGATATCGACGGGGCAATGCCCAGTTGGCCCCCTGACACGCAATCCATTCGCACAATTGGCTTCAAAAATCCCAGCGAAAACAAAGAAGAATAATTAGAATACAAAGAGAAGTATCGGTCCTTTGTCATCAATGCTCCTGCCCCGTTGCGATTTTAGGCACCCCTAACGGCCCATCATCCCGGGTCATATTCAAGCATGGGTCTCCAACTCCTTAGTGTGTCGTTTAGTCTCCAATCCTTAAAGAGTTTGTTCGTTAAGGTCCATTTGCAAATGAGAAGTCTTGTGGTATCCCATAACTCCTCTAATAGGGTAGCCACATCATTAAAAAACCTTGCATTGCGTTCCCTCCAAATACTCCACACTACCGCCTGTATACCACACTGCCGTAATACATTCCCCCACTTATTGCCGCCATACATGTAGTCGTCCTCCAAACTGTGCGCACATACCTTTGGAGCCACCCAATGTACATTAAGCTCATTCATCAACCGCGCCCATAGATGCCATGCTATCCGACAATGCAAGAAAAGGTGGTCGACATCTTCCCCATGCTTTCCACACATCACACACATGAGGGGAAAGATAGATATCGGGGCGTCATCATTGAAGCATCTCCGCCACATTCACTCGTTTGTGTAAAATTAGCCATACTAAAAATTTCACTTTCATCGGCACAGATTGCTTCCAAATTGATTTATGTGTCCAAGCGCGCTTCCCGATCATAACGTCACACCAAGAGAGAAAGGCCGACTTGACCGAGAACAAACCCGCCCCACCTTCTAGTTTCTGGTAAACTAGGATTCATCGGGAGTGCTAATAAGGTCATTCTTAAGATTCCCGTTGAGCCATCGTAGCACTATCGACGC
This sequence comes from Stephania cephalantha, assembly GCA_039657325.1. Lineage (NCBI taxonomy): Eukaryota > Viridiplantae > Streptophyta > Magnoliopsida > Ranunculales > Menispermaceae > Stephania > Stephania cephalantha. The sequence goes on along the minus strand of CM077573.1, from coordinate 4,346,733 downwards.
GCCTTCTTAGATGAAGGTCCCACACAACTGAGCCGTCACTGCTTTGTATGTCACACATCTCCTCCACTAATGCTTCTTTTTTTATTGAAGTCACATAAACTAGTGGGTACTTCAAGCGTAGTGGGCGGGTCCCGATCTATACATCCTGCCAAAAAAGTGTTTTGTTACCTGATCGAACTGAATAGTAGAGTCGCGCTTGAAACTGCTCATAGATATGACTGATCGCTTTCCATGGGCATCGATAAGTGACTCCCTCCGCCCTCCCCGCATCCTATAAGTTGCGCATAGTTTCGTACTTGCTTCGGATGACGTTTATCCATAGCGAGCCTTGTTCTTGCGAGAAGCGCCATTGTCATTTGCATAGGAGGGCTTGATTCCGGTTGACCAAGTTACCGATGTCGAGGCCTCCAAGTTCCTTTGGCTTAGTAAATGTCTGCCAATCAATGAGTGCGTTGCTTCCTTGCCCCTCAAACCTTTCCCATAAAAATTGTCGCATTAGTTTCTCGATGTGCTCGACCACTCCATGTGGAATCCTGAAAACAGACAAAAAATGAGTAGGGATGGCATCTAAAACAGATTGTATAAGGGTTAAACGACATCCCTTTGAGAGATAAGCTCTTCTCCATCTGTCCAGTCGCTTTGAGATCTTGTTGGTAACCGGTTCCCAAAAACCTCGCGATCGCGGGTTATTTCCAAGTGGTGGGCCTGCTCGCATATGTCATAATGTCTAATCTCGTTGTCGGGCACATTAATGCCGAGGATAGTGCACTTCCCTTTATTGAGTTTCAACCCTGAAAGAAGATAAAAAACCTCCACAACATGCAGTATATTAGTAAGGGAAACAATATCATTTTGCACCATGAGTAATGAGTCGTCGGCGAACTGTAGATGAGTCACATGTGTGTCTTCCCTTCCTACTTTAAACCCTGCAATGTGGCCTCCAAGCTTGGCTTTCTCGATCATACGACCCATAACGTCTGCCACAATGATAAAAAGATACGGTGAGAGAGGATCCCCTTAGCGGAGCCCCCTTGTCGCTTTAAATTTCTCTATATTCCTGCCATTGACCACCACATAATAAGATACCAAGCTTATACACCCTCGAATCTATTGTCTCTATCTCCCTCCGAACCCTTTTCGTTCAAGTACATAATCCAAAAAATTCCATTCCATATGGTCATATGCTTTTTCAAAGTCCAATTTCAAGACATAACCCTCTTTCTTTTTTCTTCAGAATTCCTCCACGACCTCATTAGCAGTCAAAACGAGATCAATCATCTATCTCCCACTAACGAAAGCTCCTTGTTTCCTGGCAATAGTCTTTCGATCACCTTGCAGAGACGAGCTGTTAGAACTTTCGCAATGACCTTATACAAACAAGTTACAAGACTAATTAACCGAAACTCCTTCAATTTGTGGGCTTGATGTTTCTTTGGAATTAAACATATTAATTAGTGTCTCATTAGTAATCCCATTTATCACCCATTCCTATAGAAATCATCAAAAACCTTAAGAATGTCTATCTTGATAATCCCCAGCTTCGTTTAATGAATTCCATTGAGAACCCATCTTTACCCGGACTTTTATCTCCCATACAATCCTGAATTGTTGACCAGACCTCATGTTCGCTAAAACCATTTTCCAAAACCCTGACGTCCTCTCACGAGATTTCACCCCAATCAATCCTTTAAAGCTGCCAACTCACTGTATCCTGTAAAGTATAAAGATCCATGTAGAAAGTTGTAGCCAGTTTTGCAATCACTACATCAGAGGCCACTGCCTGGCCATTCTAGTCATCAAGCCATTCGATTGTGTTCTTGGACCTCCTTGCCGACAAGATTTTGTGAAAGAATTTTGTATTTGAGTCCCCTTCTTTTAACCACTTTGTTGTTAGCTTCTTTGTCAGTCTAGATGTTGGATGCTCATCCTTGAAGCTCCTAATAGTACAAGTGTTTCATGTTGGATGCTCGATTGAAGCTAATATATGAATGTTTCTTCGTTCCACCTTTTGAGAATTTCACGAAGGCCCGTCAACTTACTCATGAAAACAAATCCCGGGCTCCCTCCTCCCGCTTACCTCCTATTAATATTATAAGTTTTTTTTTTGAAAGCCAAGTAACCCTTCATTAATCGGAATATGCAACTAACGCAAAAATTACAAATTTAGGAGGAGTAAATCTCCACACATCTTGGCCTGACATAGAACATCTTGCTCGAGCTGATTTACAAGCAACGAGATTCGCAAATCTACAAATTAATGAACTCTATGATAATTTCTCAAGAGAATAAGTTTATTGTATGTTCATCTTGTGTACAAGGTAACCAGTTTCCTTAACACCCACCCTCAAACTCAAGATGGATTCGTAGAAATCAACTTGAGTTTGTCTACCAAAGCATGAAAGCGACCGGAAAGATGGGCTTTAGTAAAGATATCAGCCGTCTGATTGGAGGAGGAAACAGAAGAAAGCTGAAGAGTGCCCCGAACCAGATGCTGACGGACGAAGTGACAATCATTCTCCATATGCTTTGTTCTCTCATGAAAAACATCATTGTGTGCAATTTAGATCGCACTTTGATTATCACAATACAGGATGGTAGCAGAATCATGTGTAACCCTCATATCTTCAAGTAACCATCGAAGCTAAAGTAATTCAGAGGTTGCATCAGCGAGAGCCCGATACTCAGATTCTATGCTAGAGCGAGATGTTATTGTTTGTTTCTTGCTTCGCCAGGAGATTAACGCGTTGCCCAAGAAAAACAGTAACCAGTAGTGGAACGTCGGTCGGTAGGATCACCCGCCCAATCTGCATTGGAGTAACCTGATAATACCAACGGAGAGTTGTCAAAGAAGTGGAGGCCATGAAATAGAGTACCTTTCACGTATCAAAGGATGAGGAGAACAACAGTGAAGTGAGCGAAGACGGGGCCGACATGAACCGATCGACAACATGAACCGCATAAGCAATGTTTGGAAGACTAACAAAGATAAGATAAACCAAACTCCCCACATATTTTGCTTGACATTCGTGTACCATCTGACGATATAAGGTAGGATCTGAAAGAAGTGTACCATCTGACGGAGTCAGCTTGACATTTGTGTCTAATGGGGTGGATGCAATATCAGTATCAGTGATGACAGAACGAGAGATCAAATCATAGGCATATTTTGCTTGTGAAAGATAATATCCATCAGCAGTAGAATTGACTTCAAGGCCAGAAAAGTAGCTCAAATTACCCAAATATTTCATCTCAAAGTGGCTTTTGAGATATTGATGTAAGTCGAAATCACAAATTGAGTCGTCCCCGGTGATGATCATGTCATCAACATAAAGTAGGAGAAGAACCATGCCTCTGTCAGTTCGTCGGGTAAACAAGGCAGAATCATGAGTACTCGACTGAAAGCCAAACTGTGTAATAATGGAACTGAACTTGGCAAACCAGGCACGGGGAGCCTGTTTAAGCCCATATAATGCGCGACGGAGAAGACAAATTTGTTTTGGAGAATGAGAATAGCCAGAAAGTGGACACGTATAAACCTCTTCTTCAAGATCACCGTTCAGAAATGCATTTTTAACATCCATTTGAAACAAAGGACAATTTCGAACAACTGCTACAGCAAGTAAACTTCGAACATAGGTCAAGCGTGCTATGAGGGCAAACGTTTCTTCATAGTCAATACCATATTCCCGTGTGTAACCTTTAGCAACCAGGGATGAGCCTTATACCGCTCAATAGAGCCATCGAGCGAGTTTTTATCTTGTAAATCCACTTGCATCCAATCGGAGTCTTGCCATAGGGTAGCTCCACTAAGTCCCAAATATGAGTCTTCGTTAGTGCACTCGGTTCTTCGCCATTGCTTGCTTGCCACAAGGGGTCAGAGCTAGCCTCTCGATAGGAGGAGGGCTCATGTAAAGAAGAAATAACAAAAAAACAATGATAATCTTTGAGGTAAGGAGGAGGTTCAGATACCCGTTCAGACCAGCAAGGTGGGACAGGAGCAGGAATAGGAGTATCAGAGGGGACATATTCTTCGATGACGGGTGCGAGAACGGGATCACGATCATTGAGCTCATCTGACGTACCTGCAGCAGGAGATGGGAAAAGCTCGATAGAGTGGTTAGTGAAAAATGGTTGAGGACATGATAGTGAACTGTTGAATTTGGATAGGGTAGAGAACATGGTATTTTCCCAAAAAGTGACATGTGTGGAGATGCGTAATCTCCTAGAAAGAGGATCCCAACACCTACAAATTTATGTTCAATTCCATACCCGAGAAACAACATAGACGAGCACGCGGTTCAAGTTTGGTATGTTCTGGGGGGTTAAGAAGAACGAAACATGCACAACCAAATACCCGAAGATGAGAATAGTCTGGTGGTGTACCATATAATCGTTCAAAAGGAGAGATGTTCTTTAATACTGGTGTAGGAAGTCAATTAATGGTAAAGACACAATTTAAAGCAGCTTCACCCCAAAACTTTTCAGGACAGGATGCAGAGAGAAGTTGGGCTCGGACAGAATCTAGGATATGTCGATGTTTTCTTTCAGCTCGACCATTTTGTTGAGAGGTATACGGGCAGGAACGTTAAACAATGGTACCTTGTTGTTTAAGAAACGAAGAAGCATAGAATCACGATATTCTAAAGCATTGTCAGTACGAAGAATTTTGATTGTGCATGCAAATTGAGTTTTGATCATATTAGCAAACTCAATATATGTTTGAGATATTTCGATCGATGCTTTAGAAAATATATCCAAGTGAATCTGGAATAATCATCAACGAACACTACGAAATATCGATAACCATTCACAGTGGAAGTAGGTGCAGGACCCCAAACATCAGAATGAACTAACCCAAACGGAGTATTATTGATGGATTCGTTAAGACTGAAGGAAGAAGCAGGTTGTTTTGCTAATTGACAATGCACATAATCAAAAGACTCAAATTTAGAAATACCTAATGACCCACTGGAAACAAGAGTACGTAGTTTACTGGCTGATGTATGGCTAAGACGAAGGTGCCACTGATAGACTGAGGGGGTGGAAACTGCAGCAGAAATTTGTTTGATAGGCATGTGAAGTGACACGAGCTCAAATAATCGTCCTACTTTGATCCTCGTTTCCAGAATCTGACCCGTCTGAATGTCATGTACCTGACAACCAGTAGGAGAAAATAAAACAGTTAAGCCTTACTCACATAATTGACCAACAAAAATCAAATTTAGAGTGAGATCAGGAACACAGTGGGTGTCAGGGAGAGTTAAACTGGGGTTGGATGTTGTTCCTGAATGGGTAACAAACATAGAGCTACCATTCGCAGTTTGAATGCTCGAAGAATGAAACGAGGATCTACTATTAGAAAAAAGAGACAAATTTGGTGTCATGTGATTACAACACCTTGAATCAAAGAACCAATGGTTACCTGAGGTGACATATAGGGCAGTGGGTTGGGAAGGTATCACATGTTTGATTATTGCCTCCAAATCACTCATAGAAAACATCGGAGAGGGGTGTGACCCATCAGAGGCAGCAGCAACAACCGAAGGACTTGCTGTAGCAGTAGATAAAGACTTGAATGCGCTTTTAGAGCGAGGTCGTCGGGTTGGACAGTTCGGCAGGATATGACCGCGCTAATGACAATAGCGACATTCAACTGTAGGACAGTTAACGAATGAATGGCCTGTTCTTTTACAGTTCTTACAATAAGGAACGGTAGACTTTGACCATGATGGAGTGGTTGCTAGGGCCACCTCTGATGCAGGGGTGGAGTTGACCAGGCCAAGCCGAGTTTCTTCAAACAAAATTTCTTTTACAGCTGCATCAAAAGAAGGCATGGGATCACGATGCAGGAGGGCCGCTCGTACTGATTCATATTCAGGACGAAGTGCCATGAGAACTTGAATGAGATGAAGGTGGTCTTTGCTAATTTCAGCTTGTTGCAATTGGTTCCAGATTGGCTGAATGAGTGCCAAAAATTCATTGACGGACTGACCAACTTCTTGTTTCAAACTGTTCAAGGTGATGAACAATTGATAATACTGTGTCAAACCAGACGTTTTGTATCTAACAGCTAAAAAATTCCAAATTTCTTTAGCTGTCTCAAAATCAACAAACTGAATATGGATAGAGAGAGTAGATGTGTTACAGAACCAGGTGATGATCTGATGATTCTTACTGTCCCAGTTGTCAAGTTGGTCAAGAAATTTAGTTTGTGTCTCTGTGGCATCCTTTTCTGGTTTGGGGTTGTCTCTCGTAACGATTCGCCAGAGTTTTTGACCGATCAGAAAGCTTTTAATCCGTTGGGACCAAAGTGTGTAGTTTGAACCATCAAGAATTATAGAAATGGGTTGTGATGCGTCACTTTTCTCCATCAAATGGTGGAGAGCGGTGGGAGCGGCGCGGCGCGCGCAGATCCGGATCGGTGTGTCTCCGATCGAGCTTCTCGGACGACAGCAGCATACGGTTCATGCGGCGGCGCGCTACTGCGATGGTAGCGAGTGCGCGGCGCGCTGCGCGATCGGCGTGCGATGGCGACATGGATTTGTTCGCCCGATGCGCGCGGCGCCATGGAGTGGTGCGGCGCGCGGATGGCGGCGCAGATCCGGCGTGCAGCGTCGGACCAGGGACGGTGGAGCGGGATGCAGCTGGTGACGCGGCTGGAGATCGGGAAGGCTCGGCGGGGACGATGACACGCTCGGCGGGAAGGCTTGGCGGAGATCGGTGACGCGGCTGGAGATCGAGATGCAACAGGCAGGTGACGCGGCTGGAGATCGGCAGCAGCAGGTGACGCAGCTGGTGCAGCGAGGATGATGAACGTCGGGTGTGCAGATGCAAACACAGTGATAGAGAACGTGAGGCGGTTTGGCAGTGTTGTGTCTCGCACAACCAGAGATGTCAGAGTTGTGTCTCGCACAACCAGAGAAGACAGAGTTGTGTCTCGCACAACCAGAGAAACCCACAATTAGGGCTCTGATACCATGATAATTTCTCAAGAGAATAAGTTTATTGTATGTTCATCTTGTGTACAAGGTAACCAATTTCCTTAACACTCTACTTTAACATCAGTGAGAGTATTTAATAAACACCTACAATCTGAGGTAAACATTCCAAGAGTTGATGCCAACTCCCTCCTCGCTCTTATGATTTGTAATACTTGCAAATAGTCGCTCTCCACTACTACTTTATTCAGATCTCATTCTTTGATCAAGTTCGATCTCTTAGAACATGTACAATATATTGATTTGATTTTCAAAACTTATTTTGAAGGTTAACCTATTTTATTTTATTTTATTTCCGTTTATTTTTATTTTTACGTATGGTTTTGTATTTTTAAGCTTGTTTTGCATGTTATAAAACAAACCGATACATTATCTGCAAATTTGGGCCCAATTTGAAAGGGCTATTTCGATTTTCCACATTCAAAGCATCACCAATGGTCAATGTGAATTGTGGATTGTGGATTGTGGGTGTGGATTCATGTCATGTCATCACTGTGGAGGCAATGTATATCTTAAAACTTCAAAAACCTTCTCCAATGCACAATATGAATTGTAGATGTGGTAACAGTTTTTTATTGTTAATTTTTAAAAAAGAATAAATAAATATATTCAATTCCTAACCTTATATATTTCATGACACGTCAGTTTTTCTTTAAGTAACAGGATACATATTTTTTTCAATTTTCTTGTTTAATTTTTGTATCCACTTATTTTTTTCGTCGGCCTTTTTATTTTTTTTTATCCGTGTTTTTTTAAAGTTGATCGATTTATTTTTATGCTAACTCATGTAGGATAGTATAAATAATATTTTAGACAAAAGCCCTCTTTTCCCTTGAACTTTCAAACTTTTATATTTTTTGTCCTTCAACTTTCAAAATTACATTTTGATCCTCAACTTTTCGGTTAGTGCACATTTAGTCATTTTATTGGTTGGGCTCTCAAAATTGTTCCACGTGGCTAACTGGACTGGCCACGTGGTCAATTCTTCTAACTTGTGGTTCACATGAACCAAACCAATTTATTTATTTTTTTATTTTTAAAAAACTTAAAATCAAGAAATCCAAACAAAAGCCCTAATTAAGCACCAATCCATCTTTCGTCGGTCCACATGGAAGACCTCACACATCCTCATCGATCATTGATGCAATAAGCAGTGTGAATTTAATTTTGATTTGTTGTGTTATTGGAGAATTACACAAATTTGACTGTTGGCATCATTGAAAAATTACACAAGCACACATCTGAAGCAGTTACAATCGTTAACATCATGGGTACCTTTAGATGGACAACTGTTGGATTCTTGTTAATTTTGGAAGTCACTCAGTTATCATCAAAACTATTCAATTGTTGCATTGAACGAGTAATATAAATATAGAATAATAAAAGAAGAGTACCAGTGCTCTGTTTTCTTCATTTGTGTTTCAATATTTAATTGTTGTATAATCTAATTTTAAATTTTGTGGTTTCTTTTAACAATCACAATTGATTGATGATTTCTTCATCAATTTTATCAACATCAACACTGACAAAAAGAGAGATGGAGACGAGATGTTTCATTGGTACAACAAGAGATACAAGTATTTTAGCTTCACATTAAACTGCTCCATGATCTGCTTCACCTATTTCTTTCCATTCCCAACAAATTAACTTCTTTCTGTAACGATGAAGATGTTATTATCGATCATATCATTGATTCATTTCTTGATTTGAGTTGCAATTTTTAACTTCATTAATGGATTGGTGCTTAATTAGGGTTTTTGTTTTGGATTTTTGGATTTTGTTTTTTTTTTAAAAAAAAAAAAAAAAAAACCGATTCATGCAACCCACCGGTTCAAAGAAGAACCGGCCACGTGGCTAGTCCAATTAGCCACGTGGTCAATCTAGTGAGCCACATCAAAGCAATTTTGATAGCCCAACTAACGAGGAGGACCAAATGTACACTAATTAGAAAATGAGGGACTAAATGTATAGTTTTGAGAGATGAGAGATTAAAAGCATAAAAGTTTGAAAGTTTAGGGACCAAAAGATGGGTTTTGTAATATTTTATGGTATATAAAATATATATATAAAAGGTAGTTCTACCATGGTGATTGAAAAAAATCACCATGAATGGTGATTTTAAACTTGGACCATTAGATTTAGATCCAATGATAAATATGTCTTCTTGAACTTGTGCACACATTTAAGAGCCATAAATATAGTTTTCATATACACCATTGGATCTAAATCTAATAGTGAAAATTTTAAATCACCATTCATGGTGATTTTAAAAAAGTTACCATAGTAGAATTTCCTTTATATATATATATATAGAATATCCACCAAGCAAAGTATGTAAATCCAATTTCGCTAAGGATATCTTTTCGGTTTTGTTTTTCTTCACGCCTACTTTTTTGTTAGGATGTATATTCTATCATACGCTTCCCATTTACTTCCCCAATCCACAACTCTATTGGAGATGCTCTTAGTCCCTTTTTCTTCGCTCACAATCATAGTCCCTTTGTTATGCGGGTCAAAGACCTTGTATTAATTTAGGCCTTTTTAGGGGTAGTTAGCCCTTTAGACCACATTATTCACAACTTTAAAAAGACTTGACAGTTTGCAATAAAAAAAGGACTTTAGACCAACTCCAAGGTAAAATATATAGTGTTCCAACACTAGAATAGCTTTATATATATAACGCAAAGGAAAAATCGTAAATTTGCTTACGATCGAGTTGTAAGGCATTCGCTTTATATATTGTGTGTGTCTATATATATATATATATATATATATATATATATATATATATATATATATATATATATATATATATATATATATTCTACTTTTTTGAACAAAAAAATTGAGCTTTAATTATTTTTATTTCGTAAACATAAACACATATTTTTCTTAAGTATTTATATTGATTAAATAGGCTTTTATGTTCAATCTGTGCTATCTTGGATGAGATTTTTGCAGAAGTTGTGTAACGAGTTCTTTTGGTGATGAGTAATGATGATGATGCTATCTAGTTTATTGCTTTTAAGGAATTTTTTGCACTCAAATTTTGTACTGACCCAACTGTGGTGCCTAGGGACCGCCCTAAGTTGACACAACCAATACACAATGCGGAAGATAAACACACAAAGCACTAGCAACAACACATAAGCGAGAAGGAAATGTTTATTGGCTCTCTACATGGAATTACAAGCCTCTCCCTGATGTACACAGATACCCGATCTAGATCCCTCACCCGTGAGATCTCCCACCGATGCCCCTCTCAAGCATCCCTACCTATGGCTTTATAGCCTAGCCAATCTTTTTTAAACCGCCACCTCCTTAATGGCCAAGGCAATTCCATAACCGCCTTGCCTGCCGCCACCTAGCCTCAACCGCCCACAATTTCGGGACGGCCTTGATCATGCCCATGATCAAGGTGCTTTAATGAGCAGCTTCCATAACCGCTCTCCCTTTGTAACCGCTACTCCTTGTAACCGCTACCCACTTGGTCTCCCCACGCCTCGTGGTCCATGTTTCTCGACAGGGACGGCTTAACCATCCTGGGTCCGCCCGGCACGCATCGGGTGCTTAACCGGCTAGGTGGCTCGAGTCCCGCCGGCCGGTGGCTGAGCATGGGCTCGAGGACTTACCTATCCCGCTACCGTGCACACACCACCCTGGGAGAGACCACCTCCCCTTATAGTAGATGTTAAGCCGTTCCTTCCGTTCCAATAGAAAACATCCCAAAGAGACCAAGCGTACTTTGACCAGGGTCACGCCCGGTGTCAAGATTTGTCAACTCGCCCTAAGGCACAACCGTGCCCGAGGAAATGTGCCCGAGCCTTGCCCGTGCCCGTGCCAAGGTTCGTGCCAAGGAATGTACCCAGTCCGCCCGTGCCTCGCGCCTAAGTCCGCCCGAGCCTCGCGCCTAGATGTGCCAAGTCGTGCCAAGGCGCCGTGCCAAGGAAAACACGCCTTGCGCTCATCCAAGTGCGCGCGTTCATGCGCGCTGTCTATGCGTCCACGCGCGCTCGTCAGCGCGCGCGCGTCCGTCGCGCGCGTGCCCATACGCCCGGGCGTGACCGCATCAAACGCCAAGTGCTCGCCCGCATCACACGCGCTCCCGCGTGCCCGCGCTCCACGCGCGCGTGCCCGCATCTCGCGCTCGTGCCGCGCTCCGCGCTAATGCGCCTTGCGCGGCTAAGGCACGACGCTATCACGTCTTGCACCGCCGGCTCGGGCGCGCGCAGGCCCGCGCCTAGACGTGCCCGTGCTCCTTTTGGCGTTGCGCACGCCTTCAGACGCCCTCGCACTTTCTGCAGCGCCGCTTACGCCCTGCGCCCAAGCTCCCGCGCCTAGGCGCACCTTTGCGCCGTTGTGCTCCACACTTAGGCCCCGCGCCTAAGTGCCTTTACGCGCCACGCCTAGCCGCGCCAGGCGCGCACCACACGCCGCCATCACTCTGCGCATGCAATTTCCCAACTACACGCGCGCATCACCGCAGCGTAGGCCATGCCGCAACCCTCCGAAGTCCAAAGATTCAACCTTCATGGAACCAACCAATCCTCCACCCTCGGTCACTGCTAGGTTACCGGGCTGCCACCCTTAGCCTTTACTCGGGTCTCGATATTGGGGTGTGACAAACATCCCCGCCGAATTGTTCGATGCCCTCATCGAACACTCACGCGTCTCTGTACTGCGTTGCCCACCGTAGAGCAACATACCTCCATCTCGATCACGTACTTGCAATGCCACCGGCCTTGGTGCATTGCCTTTGCCCGCCTCGCATCGCGGGAACAAAGCACGGCTTCTTCTCATCCATGATCAACAAGCCATGAAGTGATGGAATCACGGCGACTCTCCCGTGCATTTCCCGCAATGATCTCAAAATCGTCCAACGAACAAATCAAGTTTACCTTGCCATCCCAACTATCAATCCGAATGTCGACGTCCAAAGCTACCCCCGCGCCTTCTTTGGTTCGAATGATCGCCTTCACCATACTTGCACTTCTCCGAAAGCTTCAAACCAAGCTTTCGAGCCGGGTTTATCGATATCATCGAGCCAGTGTGTGCCCCGAGTCGATCAACACCTTCACCGTCCGATTGTTGACTTGAGCCTCCACGAACATCGCCTCGCATCCCACGGCCTTTTGACTGGACCGTGTTGAGGAGTTATAGCAACGGATTCATTCGAACCTCCCGTTACAAAAATCGCATTCGATTTCTCCCTTTTGGGCAATCCTTTGCCAAGTGAGAACCGTCACATATGAAACTCGTTTCCCTTTCGATGCTTTGGCACTAAGCATCAACTTTTGAAGAAGCTCCTCCTCCTTCTTGATCTATCGCTCGATCCTTCTCCTTGTACCTTTTTCTTTCGATCCAAAAGAAGCACCACTAATCTTGTAATCCACAAGACTATCCGCCACCGCAATTGCATTCCTGCAAGTCCTTCGCCTTGCCTTCGCAACTCCAATGCGCCCATCCTTGCAAACTCGCAAGTGAAATTGAACAATTTGTCCTCCTGACATGTTCTTAATGTCAAGCAAGTGAAGAGAATTCCTTCACGTATTCTCCGACCGTTCCTTTCTGCTTTAATCCGCGCAACGCTCCCGCGCTTGCCATGCCGCATTCGTGGGTAGGAATTGATCCTTTAATTCCCGTTTCACCTCCCACTCCGCAATCTTTGGTCGACCAGCAGCTACGTCGTTGTCAACTCGTTCGCCACCAAAGCTTTGCATCTCCTCGAGATACATAGAGGTCAGGTGACCTTTTGGCACTCCTCCGTGCCGGTAGTAGCAAAATATTGCTCCATGTCCCAAAGAAAATTCTCAAGCTCCTTAGGTGCTAACGAGAATTTCTTTGGCTCCGCTCGGTTCGAGATTTCACCGCAACGGCAACCTCCGAGGATCCGCCCACGGTTCGCTTTAACGCACCTCCATCGCCATCTCCCTCGACAGCTTTCGAGGTGTGTTCTCCCATAGAACGCACATCCGCTTCAAGCTCCTCAAATCTCGTTTCCCACATAGCTATCGTGGTCGCCATGTGACCCCTCCCCTGGCCACCGACGCCACCAACCTTTCCAAGCCTTCAATACGCTCCGACGTTGTTGAAGACTCTGCCCCTCCCCGAATGCACATCGTTGCCAATTGTTGTTCTAAGTGAGCTACCTCTCACTTAGGTCGCTTGCTTTGCTCTGCATCGCCATCGTCTCCGAACGAGGCTCGATACCAACTCCACGGGCCGTCAAGTGAGGGTTTACCCTAAGGAATTTTTGCACTCAACCCAACCCCGTGGTGCCTAGTGGACCGCCCTAGTTCAAGACAACCAATACACAACGCTAAGATAAACACACAGAAGCACTAGCAACAACACAATGGCAAAGAAGGAAATGTTTATTAGCTCTCTATGGAATTACAAGCCTCTCCCGATGTACACGGATACCCGATCTAGATCCCTCACTGATCTCCCACCGGCCCCTCTCAAGCATCCCTACCTATGGCTTTATAGCCTAGCCAATCTGCAGCTACAAAAACCCAATTAAGACTAATTAAACCGCCACCTCCTTAATGGCCAAGGCAATTCCATAATCGCCTTGCTTCAATGCCGCCACCTAGCCTCAACCGCCCACAATTTCGGGACGGCCTTGATCATGCCCATGATCAAGGTGCTTTAATGAGCAGCCTTCCATAACCGCTGCCCCTTTGTAACCGCTACTCCTTGTAACCGCTACCCACTTGGTCTCCCCACGCCTCGTGGTCCATGTTTCTCGGCGCGGACGCGAACCATCTGCCGCCCGCCGGTGCTAACCGGTGGCTCGGTCGAGTCCCGCCGGCTCGGGGTGGTCGAGCATGGGCTCGAGGGACTTACCTTGGCATGGTGCCCAGCATGCTCGAGGTCCATCCTCGCTACCGTGCACACACCACCCCTAGGAGAGACCACCTGCCCTTATAGTAGATGTTAAGCGTTCCTTCCGTTCCAATAGAAAACATCCCAAAGTGAGACCAGCGTACTTTGACCAGGGTCAACGCCCGAGTGTCAAGATTTGTCAACTCTGGCTAAGGCATGCCTTGCCCAAGCCTTGCTCGTGCCTAAGCACAACCGTGCCCGAGAAATGTGCCCGAGCCTTGCCGTGCCCGTGCCAAGGTTCGTGCCAAGGAATGTACCCAAGTCCGCCGTGCCTCGCGCCTAAGTCGCCCGAGCCTCGCGCCTAGATGTGCCAAGTCGTGCCAAGGCGCCGTGCCAAGGAAAAACACGCCTTGCGCATCCAAGTGCGCGCGTTCATGCGCGCTCGTCTATGCGTCCACGCGCGCGCTCGTCTGACGCGCGCGTCCGCGTGCTACGCCGCGCATCAAACGCCAAGTGCTCGCCCACACGCTCCTGCGTGCCCGCGCTCCACGCTCGCGCCGCCCGCATCTCGCGCTCGTGCCGCGCTCCGCGCTAATGCGCTCAAGGCGCGCCTCACGTCTCGCCCTCGGCGCTGCGCCTGAGTGCCCGCGCCTAGACGTGCGTGCTCCTCTTTGGCGTTGCGCCTAGGCCGCGCCTGGGCGCCCGCACTCCGCTAAGGCGCCGCTACGCCCGCGCCAGGCCCCGCGCCCAGGCGCACCCTTGCCAAGTTGGGCTTACCTAGCCCGCTTACCCGTCACTCCCGCCTGACTACCAGGCATGAGTGGGCAAAGGGTTTTAAAACCCAATGTCGGGCTTTCAAGGGGCTGATCATGTGAAGCCCGACATCAGGCATGTTTTTCAATTGTTAATGTTTGAGCTAAAACCCAAGTCCCAACCCGTGCACATCCGGTTAATGTTTGAGCTCAATGTCACCCGTGCACACCCCGGCCTCAATGTCACTTGACTCTTATGGCATGTTCGCTTCACATTTTAGGGAGACCAAAATTATGGGATTAATTTGTATCGGAGATTAATATGTGGGTTTATGTATTAGTCCGTTTTAGTTATCTTGTTCGGTTGGGAGTATTAAGGGTGGGACTAAATGCGGTTGCAATAAGTAAATTTACTAAAGTGCCCCTCTATTTAAAGATTCATGCCCCATTGATTTCATTAGTGAAACTAAAAAAAAATCGAAATCAAAGATTTTTATGTTAATGTAACCAAATATATAACTCAAAATAAATTGAAATCCAATTATCTCTCTCTCTCTCTCTCTCTCTCTCTCTCTCTCTCTCTTCCTAACGCTCAATTATCTTGCCCACTGTTCACACTCTCATCCATTCCAATCCATCGACCGACACTCAATCTACTTCTTCTTCTTCTCCATGAAATATGATCTGAGCGATTTTGGTTTTTGGGGGAAATGAAGGAGGATGACACTGCCCACCGTCGCTGCGCCCACCGCCGCGAAAGAGAGAGCTATGTTGTTCTGCGACGTCACCCTCTTTCGGCATGCGGAAGATACAAGTTTTAGGCCCTAGTTGCCATCCTCCTCCTCGCCTTCGGTCCATGTTCACTAGCACCATCACTCTCAGTGGTCCGCCGAGAACCTCAACCGGATCTCGGACGACATCGACGCCCCAAAAAATGTAATTGTCCGTGGAAAGCACCACAAAAAAACATGATTGTCTAATAATGTCACATTTCGTTCTTACGATTTGGTTTTAAGAGGAATGGTAGTTTGGTAATGTGTGAAGCCCAAGCATTGGGACTAATTAGTGACACCAAAATGATGGTTTACTTTAGTCACTGTATTGAGTATTAGATAGTCTCATGGACTAGTTAATCCGTCAAACGAACACCGGATTAACTAGTCCAATGTAACTAATATGACATAAGACCATAAAAAGCGAACATACCATTAAGTCTCTTATCGACTAATATATATATATATATATATATATATATATATAATAAAGAAGATCTTCTAAAAAAAATTAATGAGGTCATGACATGTGGTGTCACATCACAGTTTCTAATCTTTTAAAAGAGAATCGATGAGAGAGTGACAAGTGGCACACTTTCTATTTTACTTAAGAGTTTTGTTTTTTTTTTCCGGTTTTTTCCTATTTTTTAGTTATTTTTTCGATTGTTTTAAGATTTTTCACTTTTTTTAGTTATTTTTCCTATTAAATAGGAATTGTATTAGTAATTGAATGGCTATTAAGGTGTCCTAATGTATTCTTCCTCCCTATTTTCTTTCGATTTTTTCCTATTTTTTAGCTATTTTTCTATTGTTTAAGATTCTTCACTTTTTTAGTTATTTTTCCTATTAAATAGGAATTCTATTAGTAATTGGATAGCTCTTAACATCTCCTAATGTATTCTTCCTCCATATTTTCTTTTTTAGCTATTTTTTGTTTTTAATATTTTTAAGATTTTTAGATGTTTTTAATAATTATTTTTAATTTTTGTTAGTTTCCGATTTTTATAGGGGTTTAGACTTTCATTTTTAGCTATTTTTTGTATTTTTAATGTTTTAATATTTTTAGATATTTTAAATGATTTTTTAATTTTTGTTTTGAGTTTGCAATTCTTATAAGGGTTTAGATTTTATTGTCACTATTTTTTTGGGATATTTTTTCATATTTTTTCAAGTATTTTTTATAGGATTTAGATCGAGTTGGATCTACATATTCACGATTTCATGAACACTTTTAATTGTAAAACAACATAAACTAAACCTCTTTACTTTACTTATTTTTTCCTTTTTTGTTTCGTCTCATAATCAGGATAACACACTTAAATTTTTCTCTATATGTATAGTGTAATATATGTTTTTTTAAGCCTAATCTATTTATATTAGTATCAACACAACATGAACTCAAACTTCACATCTTAGCTTTTTTTTTTTTTTTTTTTTTTTTTTTTTTTTTTTTTTTATAGAGAAGAGAGATTGGGACTGGGTGTACGAGGATGTTTATATGCATATTATAATATCGGGTTCGGGATTGGTATGGGTAAAGAATGTTTCACGGGTACACTACCCACTTACATCTTAAAAGAGTTTGATAATTCTAATAGAGTTAATAATGAGTACCGGTGTTCATATATATGCATATTTTAATCTGATTTGGGACAAGTACGTAGTGTTAGTATTGTAAAATGGGTATGGATAGAGAAAATTTTATTGTACCCTATTCGTTTGCATCCTTACAATAGTTTGGATAACGATTATTTCTTTGAACATCTCATCAAATTTATTTTTATCCAAGATATTGATACTCGAATAAGTTAGTTATATTTAAGTGAGGTTTATACTTTTCTTAGATGTAATAGGTGGTCTTCTATTTTTGTTGTGGAGGTGATTAAAACAATTTGGTGATTTTTGAGAGGAAATTAAATTTCTCCAAATAATTAAGTACATATTTGTATAAAAAGTATATTTTTGAATTATATATATATCATTTTTTATACCAAGAAAATTGGATGATGCTGCTTCAAGACAATCGAAGTGTTTTTTTTTTTTTTTTTTTTACGTGGGAGTCGAACTCACGATCTCCCTAAAAATTACCTTTAAGCAAGTGATGTCTCACTCATCTAACCATAAATGCTTTGGAGACCATCCAGGTTGTACAATAAGTTTTTATTTTTATTTTTTTCTTCTCATCAAATTAATTTTTATCTGATATATTAATACTTCGTCTTGCCCGTGCACGAAGCGCGGGTCTACGACTAGTTTAGAGCACGAAGCTCGGGTCTACGACTAGTTTAGAAGAAAGACAAATGACTTACTAGTTTTGAGTGAAAACTTCATTTTACCTTACCATTTTTGAGAATACATTCATTCACAAATTAAAGTACTTGAACAATTAATTGTACTAGACATGGACCGGACATTACATACAAAACTTTACAATTTCCAACACTAGATAACAATCAATCTATTAATTAGTTAGGTCTTGATTTCGATTCACAAAATTAATAAAGACAATTACTCAATATTGGGCTCTAGTACTTTGGGTGGCTCCGTGGTGACAATCTTTTTCTTGGAAATTATGGAGAAAACAGAGAGAATGGTACATGTTGCAGCGCATAAGAATCCGAGAAGAAGCACGCTTGCACCAATAATCGCTATGTTTGTGAAATGATCATACTTGGAACGCAGGGTTGAAATGTCTCCGCTTCCATACTGCTCGAGTAAGTCGTCGAGACCATCAACAAATTTCTTTGGATCAACTGATACACCATATATTGCTGCAGCTCCAGTTGCCAACAAATAAGAGATTACCTGTACAATCAATAACAATTGTGTATGTCTCTACTAGCATTCAATTTTGTATACATACTATTAATTTGAATTAACTGTCAATTACAGTACTTAATTAATTATGATCAGCTAATATTAATTAGCCTTAACTTAACTAACACATAACAGGTTGACAAGGAGCGTAAAACTTTTTGTCACTTTTTATCAAATGGATCAAACATATACATAAATCAACTATACATGTATAATAAAACAAACCTGATCACCAAACATGGTGAAGAGTGGAAGGCCATCACTCACAACCATAGGCTTCCTAGAGCTCACATGGTAAATAGAAAATGGAATTTGAAAAAGGGCATATGCCATCCCAAGTACACAAGTAGCAACTCCATATCTGTAACACAAAATAAATGAAAAACATTAACTAAAAACGTCTGAAAATTATATGACTAATTAATTAAATGAACAACATATAATACTTGTGAGCATTGACAATCTTAATATTGGCAGTGATTATGATTTCATCATCAACTATGGCTTTCATCGAATTAATGCCAACGATAATGGCGGAAGCGATGAGAAAAATGAAGGTAAGAATCCTAAAAACAAGGTTGGTTATGGGCAAGGCCAATGAAGGAGACGATGTAGGTGGTGCCATCTCTAGTCAAATGATACTAGCTAGAGAATTGAATTGTAACAACTTATATGCATGTATGAATAATATGCTCTTAATTAATTTACTATGCTTTTTATGCAGCAAAGGCTCCTTTGGTTCCTTCACAGCCACTTTGTAACATTCTAATAAAAATCTAACAAGTCTTTGGTCTTAACTTATTCACTTGACCTTATAATTAAATCCAACAGGTCTTCTAGCTACTAAATTAACATTTTCGGCCGGTTAACATTATGGTAATTAATTAATTTGAGCATTGTAGATTAGTGTTTGGATTTTGATATTTGTTTGGATGTCATTAGAAATAAATTAAAATTTCGAGCCGACTTAAAAAAATTCAACAAATTCGACGAAAATTAAAACATTTTAAATTGCCATATCAACTTTGTAATTTGATGAGACATTCCAAAACAAAACCAAGAGCAGAGTTCTATTATAAAGAACAATCAGAGCATAACATATTTTACTAATAGTTCCAACACATATGAAACAAAGGGAGTCTTCAATTACAAGCATAAAGAGGGTTAATTAGTGAGAAAAAGCTAATTAACAATTCCTCTTTTTAACACACTCAATAACACACTAAAAGGTCTAAATTACTTCAATTACAAGTTGCAACAAAAAGGTTGAAATCATATTTTATAAATATCAATTTAACAACACAAAAGGGTGCTCTCAACATTTCTTCACTAAAACTACACAACACTAACAACACTAGACGATCTCCACTAGTGTTTAATTTAACACACTTGATGAGAACCAAAAAAGTGGGTATAGTTAATTAGTAAGAGAGACTTTAATCTTTAAGGGAACAACGTCAAATGCAAGCATTAAAACTGGTTGTTAATGACTCTAATCTCTACCAAACTCTCAAAGACATATTTTCCAATTCATATGTACTTGGTGTCCTCTTCAAATTGGTTAGGAAACAATATTACAAATGTTGTTGGATAACGGATGATACAAGGAATACTTCTTTAATTAATATGCTAAGCATGGTGTGCTTAACAACCTCTTGGTCACTTGGCTATTTCTCCTCAACTTTGAATAAAGATGTGAAGCCATAGTTATCATCAACAGAAATCGACAAGACCGTTGCGAGAGTCGTTATGGAAAACATTTAGTTAATTAACAAAATTAATCTTTGTTTTGGTACCATTTAATTTCTTTTGAAAGTGACCAACTTTTATTCATTTCGATCAACAAAAAATTTACAGTACTTAACCCTTACAATAATAAGATAGAAATACGGAAATCACTCAACCTCCAACTCGGTTAAGCTGGCTTAGATGTCGAATAACACCTCCTAAAGATCGACAACTCGGCTAGGCTAACCTTCTAATAAGATTAATCTTTATTTGCTACATTTTAATGGTGTTATTATGAAGAAAATTAAAGTAAATATACATATGAGGGGTTTCTGTTATTAAAGAGCTTTCAAGGGTGTGTTGGAAAAGCTAATTCATGATGAGAGGGAGATCTAATCAGAAGGTTTGGTGTGCAGACTTAATTAAGTGAAACAGAAAAGAAACACATAGTTCACCTGTCCCATGTAGCACATATATTAGTTGGTTCATGTGCACAGGTTCATTGCACCAGTGATTAATTAGTCTTCAATCTTCATTAGCATAGAATATGGAAAGCTCAAAATACTTCCAAACTTCTCCTAAGGTTTCTAGCTTTGTTTCTCTCTTCTAATCAATTAGTGGAGCCTTAGCATACTATTTTGTCTGCCACATACATGTGTTAATTAAATTTACATAATTGTAGTCTCATAAGTGTTGTTAATATTAGCCAAGTAGCTATATTAGTTCATGAAAATTTGGATTTTAAGTACTATATGTCGATTATACTACTGAAATGCAATATTAAAGCTAGCTCATGTCATGGATGAAGATAATGTGAGCTTCAGTTATAGATGGACTCACCTTCTGCATGGCCAAGACAATGAGTGGAAATTAGAACTGCTAATCATCTTCGAAAAAGGATCAGTTAGCGCGCATTTTTAATAGAGTACTAGCTAGTTGACTTAACTATATAAAGACATGCATGGAACATTATTAAAATTGTACCATTTGTTTCTAATGCATAATTAATTTGGATGTTCACAGCATGGGGTGCAAGTGAAAGATAAGTCTTCTGATCTCTCGAAACCTAAGGTGCTACTAAGCTAAATTCTCTGTTTTTCTCTGTTTCACTCTACTATATATAAAATGCTTGTTTATTTTTCTATGTTTCACTTTGCTTACACTAAATGCAGGCCAACCAAAAACCAGCCCCTAAGGAGCAAACCAAGCCAGTGGAGCTGAAGCTTCACACACAACAGCGAGCCGAAAGGCGAGCAGGATTTAATTTTCTGGTAATGGCTAAATTCGCTGAACTTAATTAAGCGCGACAGTATGTAGTAACATGAGATATTAACAAAAAATATAAGTATCTATATCAATTTCAATATGATCTTTAATAATTAAACAGGTAGCGTATAAGTCGAGTATCATGGAACGGCAAAGGCGAGAAGTAGAGAAACTGCAAAAGGTACAAGTCATAATCATCGACGCCTTAGTTAATCGAAGCAATGTAAATAATGCAAATCCTTATGACTCAAAATCTTATGAGCAGATAATTGAAGAAGAGGAGATAAAAATGTTGAGGAAAGAAATGATTCCAAAAGCTCAATTGATGCCTTTCTTTGACAGACCATTCTTCCCTCAAAGGTACATATATGTGTATAGTCAATACAAATTATAACTACTAAATAGTGGCCTTGTACTTAACATTATTAATTAATTTGTTATCATAACAAGTTAATTAATTAATCAATTGTTTGTGCATGTTGTACTTAATTAATAAAAGGTCAACAAGGCCATTGACAGTGCCTAAGGAGCCAAGTTTCATGAGCAGCAAGTACTGGAGATCAAACTCTTGCAACGATCCTCGATACTTCCAGCAATTCGCAAACGCTTCGAGGAAATTTATCAAGTAATAATTCGACGACGATTGAACTGATGATCAAACTGATATATGTATTGATGGAGATGAGAGAAGACATGCGCGCACTTGTGAATTAAGGGATTGAAATTGTGAGATTGGTTTCATCAATTAAGTAGCATAGATTTTGAACAGATTTTGTTGTGCAGTACTACTGGGATTCCTTCTATGTATGCTTTTTTTGTATAGTGAGTGATACGCTTTTCTCAGTGGTGGTGGTGGTTTGTTCATGAAATTAAGCCCACCCCTTTCAATAGCGTTTACTTCACTATGTTTCCAATGTTCTTGATTAGCTAGGCATTCATGTTGCCGGCTTAATTAAATTTTTTGGTCACCATTTTATGTCATCAAATGCCCTTCAATTATTTTTTATTTTTTATTTTTTGGTTAATTCGAACTGAAGAATGATATCAAATCGGTTTATTTTCAGTGTCCAATTATAGATAGTTATCACATTCTTAGTATAATTGAAATTATAAGTATGGAGTGTTTTAATGATTTTTTATTGACATTACTACGAGCAGAAATAATAAATTTAACTTTCAAGGCCTACAATTAATGTGATTTAGTATTATTAAATATAATGAATTGGCATACCTTTGACTTAGCTTAGAAACTAAAAATCATTGTATTCGACATAGTAAATCTAGATAAAAACAAATTAATGAAAGCTAACAAAAATATATTATACACCAAAAATCATTATACACTTACTTATCAACATATTGCATAACAGTGATGTGTCATATGAGCCTCATATCAAAATCTTATAAAAAACACTCAATACCTCATTTAATGATGTAAGCCCACACACCACGGTGGTGCAATATGTTATGATTTAGTGTTATCATTCTAGCGTTTCTTTTACTAAATATCTCAAGTTCGAGTCGAGAATGGAAGAACTTTAAAACTTTTAGCTAGAGGCGCCGCTTTTGTGGTTCTACGCTTTTGTTGTCATTCCCTGACACAAACAAGTCCATCTCTCATCGTTCCCATATAATCTCCACTCCGAACCAAGACATCTTTGAAGTGATGATGATAATATCCATAGATTGTCATCTCAACTGGTAATTACAGAAATCAGTTGAAATCACTACCTCCCTTTTTTCCAATTCAGAAAGCTTGTCACTTTGTAATGCCCTGGTGGTAGCCAAACGCGCACAAAGTGTTTGAAGAAATGACTGAATGAGTAGACTCATAAAGAAATGAGTGGCTGAAGTTAATAGTCAAAATGCATTGCAGTTCAACTTTGTTTGATCAGGTGAATAAAGATTTGCTCTTTTAGTTAATTTTGGTTCTGGGCATTGAATTAGCTAATCACTTGTTTGATATACATATTTATCAGTGTTGCATATTGCTTTCTAATTTTAGCCAAAGTGTTGAATTCAGTTGCCAATATGAAAATGGCTTTTTGACATTTGCCCAAGAGTCCAAGACATTAGAGCAGTGATTGCAAGGTGTTGCCGCAGGCAGGTGGTGTCGTTCTAAGTAATTTTTATAAAATTTAAGGGACTAATAAAAACTAAATTTCATGATATGAATAGCTACCCAACAACAAAATCTTAACGCCTAGCTGAGTCGGTGGGATGAGGTGCCGTTATTACTCGAGTTAAACCTAATTGATTCGGGGGAATGGTGGGGTTCGAATTTTCTCGAGTTTGCTAGGAGTCTACTATTTTGATAAAACAATAGGATTGTTAATTATTCTCTCTAGAAATAAAATGTTTATGGGATCTTGCACAAATTTACCAAACAAAATAAAACATCCCTTTCTTATAAAAAAAAATGTTACATAAAAACTCGAAGGCTTATTAGTATCCTTGAAGTACATATCGAATATGAATCGCATTGACTAATAGAGAATTAGCTTGCATTACAGTTGTACATCTTAGTTGTTTTTTTATTTTTTTATGGGATTGAATTAGCTAATGGTGGCCTTCAAAAAAAAGGTCATGATACGTCTTGTAGATGAGATAGTATATCTGAAAAACTCTAGTGAGTTATGGAAATAAAACTTAGAACTGCTATTACATTGGCCATCATTATGGCGTCGAATGTGCATAGAACTGAAAACATGCACTCGACGCTTAAGGAATGAAAAGAACTTTTTTTTTTGGTGTCAAACACAACACAAATTTTACATCGACTTAATAATCATCTCTAACAGAAAGCTTAAATTAATAAGCAACGATCAGTTGAAGAGAGCTGTGTGGTGAGGTCACTTTGTTAGCCACTGCTACTGCTGCCATTGCTTGATGCAGGTGTTAATTCTCTCAACATGGCCACAGCCTGCAACATGTTGGGCCTCTTTGAAGGAAAATCCTCCACACATTGCATTGTTATGTCTAAGTACCTCAACATCTCTATAACCTCTTCAACACCATCTTCATTGCTTTCCCTTGTCGCCGAAAGCAACTGCGGATCAATCACTTCTCTTCCTTTACCTTCTCTCACCTTTATTTTCACCCATCCAACTAAGTTGGTGTCCCCAAAATCTTCTTTGTCTGTTGGCCTCTTTCCTGTCAATAGTTCCAAGAGGACAACTCCGAATGAGTAGACATCTCCTTTTGCAGTGCACCGGAAGCTCTGGTAGTATTCCGGTGGCACATATCCTGGAGTGCCCGCAAGAGTGCTGACGCTTAGGTGGGTGTCGAGTGCACTTATAAGTCTTGCCATGCCAAAATCAGATACTCTGGCTTCCATCTCATGATCCAAGAGCACATTGCTTGATTTCATGTCTCTGTGTATGATATGTGGAATGCAGTTGTGGTGTAGAAAACATAGTCCCTTAGCTGCCCCTCTCGCGATTTGTTTCCTCTCCTCCCATGTTAATGTCCTCCTGTCTCCTGTCTTGGTCTTCACATGAAGCATTTCTTCAAGACTTCCATACTCCATGAATTCATAGACAAGGAGCCTCTCCTCCCCCACTTTGCAGTAGCCCAATAAAGGAACAAGATTTCTGTGTTTGATCTTTCCTAGAGTTTCCATCTCCGCCATGAATTCCCTGTCGCCTTGGCAGCTCAATCGTATAAGCTTCTTAATGGCGACACTCGACCCGTCTTTAAGGTTGGCTTTGAAAACTTCTCCAAACCCTCCGGATCCAATTAGGCTTTCTGCGGAGAAACCATTTGTTGCTTCAATGAGCTGTGAGAACTTGAGCTTTCTCAGTTGCCTTTGGAAGGTTGCTACATTGATACTTAGTGGCTCCTTTTCCTTATCAATTTTCCATGTCGTTGCTGATTGGGAAGCTTGCAAACTAGTAAGCATTTTAACTTCTTGAGCTTCTTTTCTTCGGGAACGCATGGCAATCGCCCACACAATTAGAATGCAGACTGAAGCCATTGAGATGAGGACTCCCAAGACAATGCTGTTGGCCCATGATGCTGCAGATGATCTTCGTTTTTCTTTTCCGTCACCGGTTGTTGGAACTGTATTTGGTGGATCATTGCTTGTACATGGAGGCAAGGGAACCCCGCAAAGTCCTGGATTTCCCGCAATTGGCTTGCCGGTAGCGTACTTAACTGCCCTCTCGACGGAATTGGACCACTTAAAGCATTGTCCGAGAGGTCGATTTGCACCAAGAATGAGAGATTTGCAAATGAGTCTGGGATTTGGCCCTGCAACCTATTGTGAGAAGCATCAAACACACCAAGATTTCTAAGCTGTCCAAAAGATGAAGGGATCTCACCAGATAGCTGATTATGTGCCAAATCCAACACTTGCAGGGCCACCATTTTTCCGAATTCATCGGGGATTTTCCCATACAATTCATTGTAAGAAAGATCAAGATATTCCAATGTTTGGTAATGAGTCCAGAGACTCAATATCGCGCCCGAATACATCCTTGTGAAGTCACAAGTCCTCAATGTTGGGACAAGCAGCAGCCTTTCTGGTCTGATCCCTGCAAATTCTAACAAACCCCCTACTCCTTTACATGCATTTCCAACATTCCTAACAAAAACCAAGGTGTTCCCTGATAGAATTCCAGTCAATGACTGCGCTCCTTGCTGCCTACCAAGCCGCGGCGGGATCTCTCCGGTTAGTCTATTGCTGTTCAAATCTAACCAAACCAAGCTGCTGCAATTACCTAGCTCCGTTGGTATCGACCCGCTCAAGCTATTGTTAGCAAGTTGAAGAACAGCCAGCCTTGGCAGCTGACCAAACTGTTTCGGAATCTCTCCGGTGATGCCATTGCTTGTGAGTGACACCCATTCAAGATTAGTGCAATTCAGCAGTTCAATGGGGATATCACCTGTTAAAATGTTGTTATTGAGGATTATACTTCTGAGCTTTGGACAATGGCCTAGTTCCGCGGGGATGCTTCCCTCCAAATGGTTGTACCACGCGATCAAACGTTCTAGATTTTGAAGCCTGCCAAGCTCCGGAGGGATTGAACCGCTGAGATAGTTTAGGCTAAGATCAATTGTCTTCAACTGCGCGCATTTCGCAATTTCAGCCGGAATTTCTCCCTCGATGAGATTATCGGGTAGCCAGAGCTCCTCGAGTGAACTAGCATTATCACCAGCGCATATATCGGGTGGAATCACACCGGAGAGCCTGTTGGAACTAAAATCAACTAATCTTAACTTCTTGCAGGATGAAATTGATTTGGGGAATTGTCCACTGATGGAGTTGTCACTCAATAGCAAGCTCTCCAATGACCCAAGGTTCTGAAGCGCAGTCTCCGGGAAGTAACCGGAGATGTTGTTCTTCGACAAATCAAGCAATTGAAGCCAAGAGCATGAGGAGAGTGAAGTGGGAATGGAACCAGAAATGTTGTTGTTGGAGAGCACAATTTGCTCAAGTGATCCACAAGCATTTCCCAACTCTGGTGGAATTGGACCTGTTAGATGATTATTGCTAAGATCAAGTGTCTGCAAACTGTTGAGATCTCCGAAAGATTGCGGAATCGCGCCCGTTAAAACATTAGTAGAAAAATTCATAGTCTTAAGACTGGTACAATTCGATAGCAAAGACGGAATAGTATCA
Source organism: Stephania cephalantha (assembly GCA_039657325.1). NCBI lineage: Eukaryota > Viridiplantae > Streptophyta > Magnoliopsida > Ranunculales > Menispermaceae > Stephania > Stephania cephalantha. The sequence continues at coordinate 4,319,948 of CM077573.1, read as the reverse complement.
ACAATATGATTCCCAGAGAGATCAAGTTGCAACAAAGCACTGCAGGGATTCACAATCTTCAAATTCGAAATAGTCCCGGTTAAGTTGTTATGAGAGAGATCAAGAAGTTGCAACTTATCAGAGTTTTCTAACAGATTATCAGGCACAAAACCGGAAAGATTGTTGTACCCGAGATTGAGAAAGATGAGATTGGAGTACTTGGATATGAATTCAGTGGGAAGAAAGCCATTCAAACCAGAGAAAGAAAGATCAAGGTGTGTCAAACCAAGTGGTAGCTGCAGCAATGAAGTGGAGGAATTCACCGAGAACGAATTCACCGAAAGATCAAGCACCGAGAGCATGTCAAGCGACGCCAAGGAGTAGAACGAAAGCGCACCAGCAGCCACAAGACCTGCTCCGCCGAGATCAACCTTCGTCACTCTCCCAACACTACTGCAACTCACTCCATACCATGTGCAAGGACTCCTATTAAGCTGCCAACTCGACAACACTCCATTCGGGTCTCTTTGGATCATCTTCTTGAACAAAATTAAGGCCTCCGCATCGTCCGAACGCCGCCATGGTCTTCGCCATGAACCGAGGAGACCATAGCACAAGGAATTAGAAGAAGCAAGAGCAGCAACATGGCCATGAAAAGAAGTGATGGTGCAACAGTTTGGTAGAAGAAAAGCTGGTGTGCACAGCATGGTTTCTTCTCCATTAAAGACTTAGATTTAGAGAGAGAGAGTGTGTGTGGTGAGTATGATGAGAATTTTGGTTTCTCACAAAGCAGAAAAGAGAGAGCTTTTGTAAAAGAAGTTGTCTTTAATTTTTTATAAGTGTAAAAGGAGGGAAAGTGAGAGGGAATAAAAGAAGAAGAGTGAGTGATCAGTGAAGGTGGTGGTGGTGGTGGTGGGTGGGTGGGGTGTATGGTGCTCTCCATGCGTAGCAGGAGCACAGGAAAATCTGGTTTGACTTTTGGTCAAAGAGGGTGGGCCCCACCGACAAGCAAAGGTACCTGGTTTCCTTCCATCTTTGGCTGTGTAGGTTTGGGCGCTTTAAGGATTTAAGAGTTTTTGATTGAATGTACTGTGTTGTGGTTTATCTATATATATATATATATATATATATATGTTGTTGCAGATGTGAAAATATGGCCACTCTAAAATGAAGATCAGAGATCAGACAGTCTAGATTGAATTGTTGGGGTGGGACCATTTGTAGATTTTTTTGTTTCGCAACTTGAGGCAACCGGATTACTCTGACTACTTTAGTTCCAGACATTGTTAGACACATTTAGTAATAGTGGCGGCCCTCCTAAAGTAGTCTCGTTGTGTACATGACAAGAATAGAACATTGATCATGCTTAAGGGACATTCTGTTACTTATCATTGATCCTAACATTCGGGGATGGGACCATTTTTAGTTGAGTAGGCATGATATAATATCTAATTGAGCTTGAAAATATTTTATGCAAATGCCAATTTAATTAATATTCCGTATGTGGTTTTGTTTTTTGTTTTTGACAAAATCTCGTATGTAGCCAAAGCATCTCTAGTGAGATGGATAAGACGTCAAAATGCTTTGTTAGTCCTAAAGATAATCGATTAAAAAAAAAGTCATTTTTGTGAATTTTTTCTTTGTCATAATTGATTTTTTCATCAGTGTGTAGAATTTCTTCTCAAAAATTAAAACATTCTTCATCAGTTGAGGTCCAAAAGTGTACTTATGTTAGATTCCTAAGATATTGATTTTTTTTCTCCAAAGAAAAAACTAGTTTTGAAAATAAGATACCATATTACTTTTTGGAAAAGCTTTTATTAAAAAATTTAAGTTGACAAATAATTATTTTGCCTTCTGAAACTGTAATAACAAACCTCAACTTCAATGTGTGAATTTGTTCAAACACTCAAGATCTATTAGCAAATTATGAACAATATTGTGAAGAACACAACCTCATGTGAATGTATAAAAATAAAAGATCATGAATTGGGTTGGTTCAAAAACTCATGACACAGTGAACCAAAATTTAATTTCCCACGTGGCAGTGTTAGAGGAAGCTAGCTTATTGGATCTCAATGACACCCTAGGTCATGAAATCAATGTGTGAATTTGTCATGATAAAACAAAGTAAGCTAGATAGGATTGTGGGACCCTGGATAGACTAATAGGTTCCTATTTTGCACACTCACAAAAGAGGTAGAATTAATAGGATGAGAAATGTATGTGTGTGCATTTATATATACCATGGTCCCACCTAAAGAATAAAAATCAATGACATTTGGTTAATGGCACTGGTTGTGATGATTCCACTGCTCTTTCTTTACTTGTTGAGCATGCCTGGCCTGGTGTTTAGCGGTTTTGTGGACCTTGAACCTGCTAATCCAACTCAGGATTAGCCACCATACATAGATCCATCAAGTTCAAAAGATAAACCATAATTTACAATTTTAATTAAATGAACTTGTATAAATAAGCTAAAAGTTATGCATCCATGAATTAATTAGTTTTATATATATGTAATCTTATAATATTGGTATTATTTTTGTTATTAATTAAGGTTGTTATAGAGTTAGTAATTAATTAAGCCACCAAGATTATTGTCGATTGCTAAACATATTCCTAATTACTACTTTTTTTTGTTAGGTATTTTGATCTTACTTCGTTTTATATCACTATTCAAGTTTTTGCACGAGAAGACTTAAATTCTCAGCCTCAAGCAAAGGTAAGAACATGTCAAATCAGTAAAGCTTTGATAGAAGACTACGATAAATTTTATGCATATCTTTAACTGTCTTTTTGTCTTTATTATGTACGTTTTAGTAATTACTGCTTGATTAAGAGTTACAATATCAAGTAGACCTGATCACTGGGCTGGTACTCGCCCGGCCCGGCCCAGCCCAGGCCCAGTCAACATGAGCCGAGCTTGGGCCTTGAAAATTTCAATAGGGCCCGGCCCGGCCCAAGCCCGTGAATGCTTGCTATTTTGTGGGTCGAGATTGGGTTTGTACTTATCAACCCAAGTCCGGCCCGACCCGCCCTTATAGACTTATATCCAAAATAACAACATATAAGAGCACCGCTAAGGGCACCCCACCTTTTCATGAAGGCACCCGGTTAATGTGGGCACAAACCAATTTACACAGGGCACCCAAAAATTAAACCCGAAATACCCAAAATACCCTCGTGCAAAACCTCTCGCACCCCACCACCCCCCACCACCACCTTCACCGAACTCCTTGTGGAAGAATCCATTTGTTTTGAACCAACCAGGTGAGAGGAATCCCCGAAATCGTGTTTTTCGTCCCTCGCCGTGTGTTTCTCCTTCGTTGTACGAGTTTTACGCGTTGTAGGGTCGGGGGTGTGGCCGATTTCGTCTCCAAATTAGGGCTCGGTTGAAGATCGTCGAATTAAGTTACATTTGGTAGAGTAGTTGTAATGTGTGTGTGGCGGTTTGTTCAATTGTAAAAAAAATGGGAAATCGCGGTTCTCGACCACACAGGCCGAGAGGCGTGTCAATCATCTCGACAAGCATGGCGAGAGACGAAAGCTAATATTTTTGGGAAGTCGCGCCTCGGCCACGAAGACCGGAAGAGTTCACGGCGTCTCGGTTACGCATAACCGAGAATACTTCGATTATCTCGGCGAGACATGACGAGAGCTACAATTAGTGATAGGTAATGTGCCGTCGGTGGTGTACAACCGAGAATTTGCTCATACTCTCGGTTACACACTGCCAGAAGGTCGCAGATAGAGCTCGGTCGTGATAGGACGAGAGTAAGGCGAATTGAAATGGTCAATCCATCTCGGTGGTGTACAACCGAGAACTTGCTATTGGACTCGGTTGTACACACTGCTAGATAACTCCTTGTCGGTCATGGGTGACCGAAAATATGGGTTTTTTGACGAACTGTTGACCGAGACATCAGAAATGGATGAATTTGAACATTACTTTTTGTAAATTTTTTTTGTGGTATGTCAAACTAACTATACAAGAATGAAAATCCAGCACGACAATTTGCACCGAAACTTAACTAATTATATATCTCCGTAACATTCAAACTGACTCTACAAGTGTCCATCCATAAGTAAACAAGAATCAAAATACAGCACGACATTTGTATATCCATAGAACATTCGAAGTAACTGTCAAAATTTCTAAATGTACAGCCATCAAGGTTTCTAGGTACAAGCTTTACACTACGGTGTATCTAAATCTACAACGGATATGGTGGCTTCATCAACGATTGCAATGGGCGCGATGTCTCGAAATACGAATCCATCTCGCCAACCTTTGGCGCGATCCTCAACGTACCGATCCCACGATGGATATAAGGATGGCAACGGTGCATTCACACGCAACTTCACTGTCAAAGTGAACAGTAGAACATAAAAGATATTGTCACAAACCCGATTAAGGGGAAACAAAACAATTCACAAAAAATCATAGAACTTACCCTAACCCAATGGATATTCCTTTCATTTATCATTGCAATGATAAGTTTGTTGTGCAACGACGACGGTGGAGCACTACGTAGAGGTAGAAATGTCGAGGCACTCCCATGCGAGAGGTTTACAAGAATGACATTGAATGCAGTGGATACTAACAATCCCATGTCCGGAAGTGTCAACCATTCTTTGAAAGATGCACCAACTTGCTTCTCCTGGGCAATGCACCGCATTCTTGACGATCTCGAAACTCGAGCCAAGCACTTCCCGCCAAAGGTCTTCATACCCGATAATCTCATCGTACATCCTTCTACGCACAATTCTCCACCCGTCTACATCGGCAAGGGCAAGCCCGAGGCTACACACCGATATCCACAATTTCCATCGGAAACCACATCGATAATGCCCTCAACATGTGGCAACCAATCCGGTTCTAAGCAATGACCATAAGCCATGTTAGATGCACTTTGCGTGCGTCGGCGGCACGACGCATTGTGGAACAACCTTGCACTTCTTCGCCTAGATGTGGAGGCCTCTTTTGTGGAGTGGGAGGACTCAAATCCGCTCGGCAACCGTCTCGTCGAAGAATCGTCATTATCGTGTTTCCTCTTCGACAACGCCTTGCCTCCGATTGGAGACCCGGTGTCCTTCCCTTTGTCTTAATTTTCGCCGTGGCACAACACCACGTGTGTAGACGAAGGTCGACTAATCTCCCTGAGCTGCTGAATTTGAGTCCTCCCACCCGCATCCTCAACTTCCTGCTCCCCCTTATCCAATCTTCCGGCAAATGAATGGCCGTCCAAGTTTTTTGCGGTGTCGTGATTGTGCCTCCCACATATAACAGTGACATACCACAAGGAGTCAGCATTTTCCTTTACGTTGATAAGGAAAGGGCATCCACATTTCTTCGTACCAGTTTGAGTCCTCGCCTTTTCATCATTTCTTGATTTCTTTGAAATTTTGGCCGCTTTCCCCTTCCCTACTCTCTGCGAGACAGGTCCCTATATGTCCCAGGACCTCTCACACGCAAGTTTCACCCTTCCCCTGCGCTTAATGCCCCCGGCATCCGAGCGCTTCGTTACTAACACAAACTTGTTCTCACGACTAATCATTTGAAGCCATGAAATAGCCGCTTCTCTAGAGGGGAATGGCCTACAAGGTGTAAAAGTGTCCTTGTAGTCGGAAATAGGGTAGAAACTTAGGCATTACACCGCAATACAAACGGTGTAACATTATAATCAACCAAAATGTACAAGCACATCACCATAAAACCCCAAAAAACGGGTTCTCGATTGTACGGGTCCGATACTTTATTCGAGTCTCGCTCACGTACGGCCAGAGAGTTACTCGTACTCTCGGTCGTACCATACCGTGACCCACGTAAAACCTTTCGGTCCTCTATGGCGAGACATTACTATACATCTCGGTCTGCGCGGCCGAAACAATCGCGCACATCGACGAAACTTCGGATAACCGCATAAAAAACACAATAAATTTGCAAAATTACCGTGAGTTCGACCTCCTCTTGCACGATAGCAAGACAATCCTCCATTATATAGTGGAAACAAGTTCGGATTTGAAGAAATTACCAAACCCTACGTTGACAAACAAATCATCATTTTCACGGTTTTACGCAACTTAACGGTTCCAAAAAACCATCATATGGTTGTCAAACATTGTTACCTCATTTGTCGGATGATGTCAATCCGTAAGAATCGATAAACGCTCGCCAAACGCAATGTCGTTTTATGGTTCAAGCTTGGTGGTGGGGTGCCCTTTTTCTTTGTCAAAATGGTTTGTGGGGTTTGAATATACATGGGCAAAATGGTCTTTTCCATTTTTGCTTTGAAATTTTTACAAATAAGTTGGGTGCCTTCATGAAACGGTGGGGTGCCCTTAGCGGCCATCACATATAACGACAACTTTTTTAGTTTGCTAATTAACAAGAAGCTAATTTGTGGTGTGAAGGAACAAGAACAACAACAAGTCTATCACTTTGATTTTGATTCGCTTCGATTTCTTAGTGCGCTACGGCTAAAAAAGTTATGGTTCACTTTTTTTTAGAGGCCTATTTAGGCCCAGCCCAAGCCCAGACCGTGACGGGCTTAGGCGGGCTTGGGCCCACAATACTTAGAAGCGGGCTTGGGCGGGCTTGGACGGGGCTTTCAAAAAAAGCCCGCCTAGACTTTCGCTCGAGCCCACCCAAGCTCGCCCGATGATCAAACCTAATATCAAGTGTTTCTTTTTTTTTTTTTTTTCCTTACTTCAGCGAGAGCACTTGATCTCACAACCTTTATAAACTTTATTTTTTGATAAGTGATACATCTTCCATCTCACCTGGAGATACTTTGCCAATATCATCAAGACTGTTTCTTAAATCTTATGAGAGCATTGAATTTTATAAATGCATTGCTAAGCAAACAAATGGAAGCCTTAAATTGAAGGTTGTGATTAGTAATAAACTGATGTTAAATCTCACTATAGAGTTTTTTTTTTTCTTTTTTTTTTTTTTCATATACTGAATCAAAGCATAACATGATTAGATTTAGATTCGAGATCAAAGCAACCTTAAAGAAGAAAAAGCAAGAAAAAAACTCATTGAAATTTGACACGTGGGACCCACATGCATGAAATCATGGATAGAGACATACGTGATGCCCTTGCTAGAAAATATCCTGACTTAATTAATAATTAAGGTTACAAATTTTTTCTCCTATTGAACGGTCAACCTTGTCTCCAATTGAAAGTCAAGATGATCGATGACCTTATCCCTTCAATTTATGTCAAATCAATCATAAGCTTAGCATTATCACTCCTCTTTCTTCCCATCTCACATATCTAATTACCTCTCATTGCTTCTCCACTTGCAAACTAAGCATGAGAAGCCTGAGTTCTTGTGTCTATTTTATTTTAGGTTATAGGAAAAAAAAAAAAAAAAAAAAAAAAAAAAGGAGGGTTGTGGTAAGACTATACGATGTCGCTCAGTTACTTAACCAAGGATTCGATTTTAAGTTTTGGGAATAAATTTTTTTAAAAAAATTAACTCTTAACTATAGCGTCGCTTTATAGTCCTACATTTCTCAAGTTCAAGATTAATCGTGGTTTTGATACTCTATCCATAATCAAACGAAGAAAAATATGCTTTTCATTTATGTGAACATGAAATTTTCAAAGTTTGAAGGTGTATGTAAAGGATTTAGAGACTTCAATGATTCATCACAAAAAAAATGTCCTTTGATAAAATTGATTTAAGAAGTTATTTTGCGATAAATATTATTAATAAGAATTGAATGAATACGTTCAAGAAAGATACATGTTTTTAATTGTTTAAGCTTGGATTAATTAGATGAGTAGATCTTTAATTGGTTTATACACAAGCCCATTAACGTTAGGTTTAATATTACATGCAGTGGCGATGCACGATCTCTATATAATTTCATCATTCCCGCCCCCTAACTCGCATAACCTCCTATAATACCCCTACGGTTGATACACGATCTCTATATAATTTCGTCCTTTCCGCCCCTTATAGTCGACACACGCTCCATATGTTAAAGTTCGCCTCCCTAACAAATTTTTTTTGCTCCGCCACTGATTACATGTAATTTATTTAATCTTTTCAGGGAAAGATCGAGAAATGATCATCATAACAATTAAGTCATAATAGAACCAGAAAATCAAGTTAAAATGTAAAAACAAAGAAAAAAAGCACGCTCCCTGCAGTCCTACGCCCCTTAGGCTCCCCACATGGTAACAAATTAATGTTGGATTTTGGCAAAGAAATGCTTGCATTAGGTTTAATTAATTAGATGGCAGCTGAATATAAAAGGCATTGCATTGTACTGTTTTTTCTTTTATAATTAAGAAGGATATTAATTAGGAGCATTATCTCTTTGTTTTCTCCTTATCTAGTATTGTAGGCGTAAGAGTATCATGATAACAATGTTTCGACATTTTTGTGGCTCAAGATCAGCACTATAAAAGAGGGAATCTAAGCACTTTTCATTACCATGCTTAATGATAATTGGAGTGTTAGAAAGCTAGCTAGCTAGCCATATATCTAGAACTGTAATATATACTAACTTATAATAAGTAAATTTAATAATTTGCGTGCTCTTATTATTAGAGTATAATGTACGAAATAAGTTATTTGATTTGTTTCATGACATACTAGGCACCTTAGCTTCTACTTGAGTAAACTTTCTTATTATAATGTCTATTACACACATAATCATGTTCAAACCTAATCTCCCACTGCTCTCCATCTCTATTTTGATCATTTAATTTGTTCATATTATGTGTTATGAATTGAACTTATGATAGTTTTTTTTTTTTTTATTTGAGAAATATTATGATAGTTATTTAGTTGCATACTATTGGTATATATACTTGACAATCAATGAGGTAATGCTTACATATTATCATCAATGTCTCATTAATCGTCTCCTACTAATTGTATGAAACTAATTAATAAGTAAGTAATTAACTGCCAAAATACATAATATTAAGTGATCATTATTTAAGGGAGTTACTATTAGCACCCCTATATGTTATATCAACCCCCATTTAATTTAATGTTATTTCTAACCCCCAATAAGTTAGTTCATGCTCTAAGTACCCACCTTAATTGTTAGTAAACTCTCTATTATACCCCTAGTTTATATTTGCCCCACTCTCTCCCTAAAAAAGCCTTTTTTATTTATTTTTGTGGTCTTCAACCTCCAACCCCTTGTTGCACATCATTTTTTTCTCTCACTTAACTCAATGTGCTCCATATACATTCCAAGATTGATTATTTGATCCTTAAAAGCTAAGATTCAACACAAATAAATGATTCTAACCATTCAAGAATATGAACCAAATCTCAACTAAATATTATAATTAAGATGTTTTATTTGATGGTGAATTGTTGAGTGTATGGATACAAAGATATGAGAAAGGGTATATAGATTAGAAAGTAAAAGAGAAAATTAGTTGAGTCTATGATTTAATTTGGGTGTGATATAGAAAGTGAAAATAAAGTAGAAGAGGAGAATGTGAGTATAATGAGAGAGATAGGAGTTGGGGATGAGTTTAAGGTTTCATTTAAGGAGGGGTGTAGAGAGTGAAAAGTAAAGTTGAGAGGTGTAGAAAGTGGAAAGTAGAAGGAGAAAAATAAACGAAATAAGTTCATGATTTAGTGTGAGGTTATTTATGTAATTTTGCTTAAATACATTTTAGTTTAAAAATATATTAAATTAAATGGAGAGCAGTTATAGGGTAATGGAGGTTAATAGTCTATCCTTTATTTAATTAATATTTTAGCTTGATTATTGTTTACGTGTATGCTTGTATTGGGTAATTATTTTTCTACTCTTGCTTTTTGCATTATTTTCCCACTCTTATATTTCCCTACAACCGGGAAAATATATTATTTGCTAATATAAATTACCCGTACACTCATATGGACAATTTTCTTTTTCTTTTTTTGTTAAAACATACATAGAGTAATTAGATTTGAGGAAACAAGTTGTCCCCAACATATTGTCCTACTTGATTTGTCAACTACGTTCCTAGCTAGTGTTGACTTATATAATATGTTTTTTTTTTTTTTTTTTTTTTTTTTTTTTTGAAGGACTTTTATGATATGTTTAATTGGACGTTTGTCTCACTTATATTAATTTCGTTTAATTTTATCTGTAACTATATATGGTTGTCCTGGCTTTCATTTTATCTTTTTTTGTTAATGTAATACATTTGTTACAAAGCTGTTGGACTCAGAGTCACAATCTTTGTCTTTTTCGTAGTGGTTAAGACTTACTAATTATTCGTCAAGTCTTTTAAAAATTACAAGTTCAAATCTCTTAATTTTTTAAAGTGTATCTAGTTAAGGTGGTGTGTGTGTCATGTGAAATTATCGAGAATGAGTTAGATATGATTTATTTTAATTAATAAACTTATAATTATCTAAGATATAATTAAAGGTCTTTTAGTCTTTTAAGTACAGTTGGTTATTGACGGTTGATGGAATCGTTTATGACCAACTCTACCCATCTGTTGAAAATCCCAGCAGTGATAAATAAGTGTTTTTAGGTAAAAGGGTAACCATCGGACTCTACACCATAAAAACTGCAGAAGGTTGAAGATCTTCTAATGAAAATGATTTGTAAGTCTTTTATTTATAATCTAAATGAGATTTATGGGGTCTTGGGGTGTTTAATTTCATCGATCAATTGGTATCAATGCGGACAGTAAATCTCTAAATTTTTGTGATTCCCGACTTTCCATTAGTGTGTTTATTTCGAAATAGTTTACAATTTGAGTTTTTCCTATTTCAATTGCGATTTATTCGAAACCAGTTTATTGATTTATTTGCCGCATTCACATATCACTAATTGATCAACAAAATCGCAAATAGTTATAGGCGATTAGTTTTCCCGTTGAATTACAATTTTGGATAAACTTGCCATCCATAATTTTTGGAAATCTGGAATTAGTTGCTTTAATAAAAGGAAATCAAATAATCAATATAATACCCTTCATGAAATGTGTTTTGTTTTGAAACGGTGCTTAGAGCATCTCCAATAGTAACATGGATTTAGACCATGAATTGGTGCCACATCATAGATTGGTGGCACGTCATGGATGTGGAGATGATGTCTATTATATGTGGCACTAAATAGACATTCACCTCTTAAAACGATCTTCAATTATAATGTGAATTTAGACTATGGATCGATGAGTTGACACTTTTATTTTCAATTTTCATAACATTAATAAAGGCTTGGAAAAAATAAAAACTTTAAAAGAATTAATAATGCTGACATGACAGTCTACCACAATGTCTAGAAGTAGACATTGTAGTAGACGCTCTCCACTTTGATTCCGTGCCACAAAGGATGGACATTACGAATTCATGGTCCTATTGAAGAACATTTTTTGGGTTGAATGTGAATTGTATCATATGTGGGTCCATTTCAACCTCAATCTATGGTCCCATTGGAGATGCTCTTAGAGCATTTCCAATGGGGATGTAGATTGGATGTCACTTTGTGCCATCTAAGACTATATAAATAGACATTGTAGTGAAAAAAACTCTCCAATGGAATATGCATTTTGAATGTCAAGATGATATGGATAGAAATTGTCTATTTTGAATGTCACTACTTAACATTCAATTTGACATCCATATAAAATTTTATAAAATATTTACTTATTTTATTTACATTTTTATTTTCACATTTTAATTAATAAAATTACAAAAAAAAAATGTCACCTGATTAATTGAGCTACAAATTTACATTTACTAAACCACGTTTACCTTGGAGATGCTCTTACTAATTAAGGATAAGCATGTTGTCAATTACCTTCCATGATTGTCATATCTAATGGCACGTTGCTACATTTGCAAATCTTCATATATATATATATATATATATATATATATATATATATATAGAGGCATGCATGTATGTACTGGCATATATATGCATGGATTATTATAAATGCATGCTATTAATAATTTAATTAATTAATATAAATTCAAAAAGCATGCTATGCATCAGCGCGCACACACATATATATATATATTTTGTTTGCCAACATTTTGCCTATTATATTTTGAATCAATGCATCTGCTCGTATGACATCTTCATATGAATTAGTGACTTAAATTTCACGAACCATACATTTTGTAGAGACTTATTGTGCATAAATATATCGTGTAACCATGTCTATATATATGTTTGCCTCATGAATTTATGCTTCAGTTACATTTTTATTTAAATAATGTAAATGATACATGATATATATGCATGATTAAATTTATATAATTCATTTGGGAATTTGAATCATCATAATCTAAGGCATCGATATTATTAAGATTAATTGATTAGTGTTCACCAAAGTGACTTGATCAATTGTATTTTAATAATAATTGAATTGCAACCAAATTTAATTTTAGTCAAGATTATGTGGTATGTTTAGAGAGAAGAATTATGTTTTTTACCCAAAGGTAATATATCAAGTTTGTCCAACTAAACAATTTGAGATAGTTAATGTAAGTAAATTTATTTATTATTTTTCTCCCAAAGGAGATGTTAATAATAATTTTTACTTATGATTAATAAGTCTCATGAGGTGAACATTGGTTTGCCTGGTGGGAGACTTGCATATGAAATTTATTCACAAAGGAGAAATTATTGTGCGTAATGTCGGTCCCATTAAGAATTGATTGTTTATTTATATGAGGCATGTCTATGTATCAATTCTGAAAAATTTAATTGAGTTCCCCATCAATTAAATTGGTTATTCATATGGTCTATTTATTACTATATGTGAGCTTCTTAAGTTTAGTGTTAAATGTTGATGATATCTAAGCATGTCACCTATATTGAGACTAAACAGTTTTGAGATATAATTCTTGGTGAAGCTTCATTTGTTTTGGAATAAAAACTCATCAAGATTAGTCTCGTGATATACTTGACATATCTTAGAGGACTTATATTGATAAGGTTCTCATAAGGTTGAACATGGAACACTATATATATAATTGGAACTGCACTCATTACTAATTAAGGGTGATAAATTTGAAAAGTTCTAATGTTGAGAAATGACCTAAAGCATAAACAAGTGAAAGACATTCCTTACCCTTCATTAGTGGGAGTCTTAATTATGTATGCTTAGGTCTGCATTCGGACAATACATTTGTATTGAAATAATGTTTAACATATATCAATGTGATTCTGGATTGATCACTTTAAAGCGGCAATAAAGTATTAAGATATCTTTAAAGTATTAAAGTTTAAATGCTCACGTATGGATATATAAAATTTGAAGTAATTGGTTATTCAGATTTGGACTCTTCTGGTTGTCTAAATATCAAACAGTCCACTTCAAGTTTTATTTCATGAGGTTGAAGAAGCAGTGTCATGAAATATTGTTAAACAAAACTTGACAGCTTCATTCATTAAGAAAGTAGAGTTGCTTGTTGCTTGTTATGAGGCCAATTTATAAGCTATATACTTACAGAATTTCATCTCAAGTTTTTGAATTGTTGACTCGATGTTCTGCCCATTGATGAAATCCTGTGTTAACTCTACTGTAAGTATGTTTTTTAAGGAACAACAAGAGTCAAACATGTTTAAATATATGGACATTAAGTTCATGTTGTTACTAAGAGGATTCATAACCAGTTTGTGTTAGAAGAGAACATAGGTACACGACATGTCGATCCCATGACTAATAGTTTGCCACCCATGTGAATAATTATAGCTTTATGGTAGTATTAGAAGCTATTTGGGATGATTGAACCTACTTAGAAAGTTGAAGTCTTATTAAGATTTTTAATATGGTCAAGTTAGTGGGAGGTGTATAATGGCTTGGTTCAGACACTATATTTGTGTCACATTTCTTATTTTATTATCCTCTATCAGTTATTTTCCATATTAGTGCACATGTGTATGGAAAATGAATTTTGTGTCTTGTTACATGTGGTGTCTGTCATTGAGACACTGAAGGACTAAAACATGGCATACATAATTTTTGTCGGCAATGCACATGTTTCGGATGAGGTTCTTATTTGGACAAATTGTTTAACAATTTATAAAGGCCAAGTGGGATAATATCTTAGATATTGACATTTATAAATGACAAACTTATTAATTAAATTGAACAAAGTGGGAGAATGTTAGATATGATTTATTTTAATTAATAAACTTGTAATTATCTAAGATATAATTAAAGGTCTTTTGGTCTTTTAAGTAGAGTCGGTTATTGACGTTTGATGGAATCGTTTATAACCAACTCCACCCATCCGTTGAAAGTCTCAGCATTCGCAGTGATAAATAGGTGTTTTTGGGCCAAAGGGTAACTATCGGACTCTACACCATAAGGACTGCAGAAAGTTGAAGATCTTCTAATGGGAATGATTTGTAAGTCTTTTATTTATGTATATGAGATTTATGGGATTTTGGGGTGTTTAATTTCATCCATCAAAGTGATCATAGATACAATTGTATTAAAAAAAGTTCTTGAACTCATTTGAACACATTGGAATGTGTGTACACATATCTCGTTGTACAGTATCAAGTAATCTCATTAGAATAGTCAAACTTAAGGAAAAGAAATAAAAAAAATTTAAATAATACATGTAAGAATACTGAAACGACCCTCCCCCGATATAGAGTCGTGTCGTCTGGCCCAAATCATTATTTAAGCCCGATACCTGAACCGGGCCCAAATAACAGTTTGACACACCTATTTCAACATGCGGAATAACATACTATTATACTAACCATATGGAATAATAAATGCGGAAGTAAAAACAAAAACTAGAATTCCATATATCATAAAATCAACATGATAAGAGTTCAACTGTCTAAGTAGGTTCAATCATCCCAAATAGTTTCTAATACTACCATAAAGCTTCTAAATAATCCAAAACGAATAAGAAGAGGTTCAAACTACCCAAATAGCCTACTTTAAGTTACAAACCAAATTTATTGTTCTCAAATCAAATAAATAAATAATAGGAACATGCAACTTCACAAAGTAATGAAAGACTTCAAGTGGATGCTTTTTTCTTGTCACGAGTTAAAACAGATGTGGACGCACCTGGAAAGTAAGTGGAGTGAGCTAAAATGGACAACGGAGCACTATAAGAGGAAAACATCGCTTAAACATTAAATATGCAAGTACTACCCACTAATCATGCAAGATCTAACATGAAGTCGAAACCGAATATCAAACATTAAGTAGAAAGCATGTAAGTATTGATCAAATTCAAAATTAAGCATGTAGATAAAATCTAAAACATGTAGAAACATAGAAGTATAGTTCATCTTCATAAATAAGGAAAGAGTCATGTATTCATAACTTCTAAAACGAGTTCCAACTAGGGTTGCAAGTAGGGCGGGGCGGGGATCGTAATTACCGTCCCGTCCCCGTCCCCTCGGGGTGCGGGGCGGGGATTTATTCCCGCAAATTCCTCGCAAGGCGAACTTTGCCGCTTCACGCCCCACCACTGGGATCCTCGCGGGGCAGGGAATCCCCACGATGCCCTATCTATTTTGTAAAAAATATATATTTTGATCTTCATTCCTTGGTCATTTTGGCACTTAAGTACTACTTTCTAATTTTTTTTTTGAGAAAGTATTCTTCTCAAATTGAAGAATTAATGTGGATTTGTTTTGTTGATTGAGTTACAAATTATCATACTATATTAAATATATATATGATTTCCAAATCTAGTATGGCAAATATATTTCAATGATGTTCTAAATATAATTTTATATATTTTTATGATATAACATATATATTATAGAATTAATTTAATGGTAAAAATAAATTTTATTATTGGAGATCTTGAGTTTTATTCCATATATTACACATGTTTTAAGTAAAAAAGTTATATACTTTTTTTTGTAAAAATATAAAAAATGGAAAATTCTATGCAAGAGATGCGGGGTGGGGAATTCCCGCGGGTGAGAACAATTATCGTTCCGCCTTGCCCCGTGCTTCGCCCAGCGGGGAGCAAAAAGTGGGGATTCCTTGCCCCACCGGGACGGGCACCGGGGGGAACGGGGATTCCCCGCCCCACTTGCAACCCTAGTTCCAAGAATCATTTAAAGCATAACAGAATTCAAATCATTCATGCAAGGGGTCCACAAAAGATATACCATGAAAGATAATAATAATTATAAGTCATTGGTTCATTCAATGCATGCTAGGTATTGGTAGGAATCCGACGACCAAATTCGTCATGTTTGATTTAATGCAAACCATTATTGGACGCAATGGCCGTTACGTCCTCCAACTAGTAGCATCACAAAAAGTAAGTTCATCCAAAGCCACAACCGTTACATGTCCCGCTATCACCAAGTTACACGAGTAGGAACTCCAACTCATATACTTATGTGACACATTTATGCATTCAATTAGACATGTAAAAACCATCGGTGGCGAATTCCACATAACATCCCGGGGCATTAACTAGTAAAGCCCTCGGTGGCACCACAAACATCTCAAGGCATTTAAATATGATAACTTGATAATTAAGCCCTCAATGGGAACTCCACAAACATCATGGGGCAATAAATGACATAAATGGAGAAACAAATGCATTCACATTCCATAGATTTGGAGATTCAAACCAATACTCCGATGCAACCCTTAACCCAAGTCTTTCATTCAAAGCACGATACTTAATTATCTAATAGAAAACCATACTTAATGCATGCACGGAGCTCCCCACTTACCTCGACTCACCGCGGCGCCTATAACAACTCCTGGTACACTCGGGGCCCGATGTGAACCTTCGCGTGACACTATACAACCATAACACATCTTATCAACAAATGCTTTAATTTAAAATTAATTAAATCTTCCATTTATTAGTATTTGAGATTCACTAGTGTGGGTCTCCCGTCGCCCGATGCGAGGGTCGAGGGGTGGGACCCGGTCGGTCTCCCTCGGAGACGCTGTAGTGCTCCGTTTGAAAGTAAATATTTGCCTTTATTTAATATACATGTATATAGATATGTATTTTTTGTTTATTTATAATATGTATATATTATTTTATTTTATTATTTATTTTTTCATTATTTTTATTTTTGGGTGTTGACCGGTCAACCATGGGATGTTTGGCCCCTGATCAAATGGCCAGGGGCCAAACGACCCCTAGATGCATTAGGCAGGGATAGTAGCAGCGACAATGACGTCGCCGCCCTCCTCCGGCAGTGGCGGCGGTGATGCCACCGTTCACCTCCGGTTGCGTCGTAATGGTGCCGCCTATAGATGAGACTTTCTTTTCTTTTGTACAAAATCCAACATTTGTAAACCTTTGAAAACTTCATAAAGGGAGCGTGATGGAGAAGATGAGAGTGTGAGTTACCTTCTAGGTGGTGTATCTTTGAGTTAGCAAGTCCGACTAGTTCCAATTCTCCTTTCTCTCAAGCTTGTTGATTTTGAACAAAAGGGGCTAGGGTTTACAATTTGATTTTTATATTAAGGCTAATTTAGTTTAGGGTTTGAGAAATTACTAAATTGCCCCTATGGCGGGTCTATTGGATTTTGGATCGTCAAAACATCCCCAACTTTAAATAACTTTCTTACTTGAAAGTAAAATAAAGTCATTGTAACGACCAATTTTCGAAATGGACCGCCACGGGGCCAATGCGGGCCCACAACCTGGCCTACCAGCTCCAGCTGTGTCTCACACGCCATCTCATTCACCATTTAATCATTATTAACCTCAATGAACAATAATTTACTGTTTAAATTGTTAATGAACTCAAATCATCTGCTTATACTATAATTTTAATCCCAAATAAACCACAGCAGAAGTCTTTTATCATGACAATTAAAATACGCAACATTATAGTCATGCATCTAACTCTGAAACCTAGTGTGGGAAACCCATAAGTTACCGTATATCAAATATAAATCTCAAAGATCTCAAAATATCAAAAATATAGAATCCTGAAGTGTCTCACAATCCAAAATCCCCAAAATAAGACAAAATATGTATAATACAAACATACAAGCCTGACACATTATCTTTGACTCACAGGAATTCCGGTAACTTGCCCTTGCCCCGGCTCGTACTAGGATCTGCACTCAAGCCATCACAAAAGGCAGATGACGAGTCTAGAGTGAGTATTCCCAAGGAAATTAAGTGAGCAATACTGAAAGTAAATACTGAAATTTTTAAAAAATTATTAAAGAAACATGCGGAAATAAATACAGACAACTGTGATCATCGCATCTATAAGTAATAGTGCAAGTTCAAAGTGTGTTCCTAGAGCCTAGGGTCAAACTAGCGCAATACTTCAGACTCTCCACATAGTACTGCCGGCGAGTAGCACTCAAGCAAGGCCGGTATCTGGATCCGCTAGGTGGTCGGCGTGGAACCAACGATGCACCCACACATGCCCAAATTGGATGTATTTTATGTTACTTAGCCAAAATAGTCCAAATTCTGCAAGATCTAGCACGCTAGGTCTGGGGATTAGCACGGTGGATTTCTGGGCAGCTAACTGTTCTTCGTCAGGAAGAACATTAGCGCGCTAATCGCGTTCTAGACAGCAGTTTCGTTAAAAAACTATGTTTCTCAACACCACCACCACCAACAACAACTACCACAACACGAATCACTGAACTTTATAGCACTTAAAACCCACCAAAATAACTACTTAACAATCCTTATTGGATTTACACCAACACATCAAAAATTCGTACCAAAAGATAAAGAAAGTTGAGGTAGTTGTGAATCTCACCTTACTTTGATGATTCAACGACTCCAAGCTCCTCAAATCACCAAGTTTGAATATCCAAAACCCTTATTTTGCTCTTCAATTCTCGGATGGGAGATAAGGAAAGAGAAAAAGTTGTGGAAAATGAAAGTCATATTGACTTTTTATAGTCAAATGGCATCCCTCCTCATTTGTGCATCTCAAGGCAATCCAATGAGCACCATTTGCTCCATTATTCACCCTCTAATGACTCCAATTGTGACACCAATGACACACTTGCCCTTGTTCTTAAACCGTCTTTCGGATATTTCGACGCCCGGTTTCGCGTCCCGAACCGCGACATACGCGTACTACCATGACCCTAACCATCAAATATACATTACATTTTAATATTTAACTCATTTTATTTATTTATTGTGTGTATTATTTTCCCCCGGCTAGTATTTAATCTTTAGACTACCCGGTACCTGCGTCGACACGCATATCGAGGCAAATACTTAACACACAGACTCACACGTCAAATGGCACATAATTACACATTACGATGTCGTTTAATATATTTTAATGTAAACATCGCAAATTAGACAAATCAGCATACATAAATAACTATTTATCTAGCTTCAAGCGCGCATTATCCTAGCTGCAGGTCCCACGAGCGTCTGAGCTGTCAGCCATGTCTGCAACCACGTCATTAATAATGGTGAATTAAATTCAGGCCGTTACAAACATATCTTACGGTTCAAAAAGGAATGGAAAGTTCTCCATCATATAGTCCTCTTGCTCCCAAGTCAACTCCTGTTCTCCACGGAATTGTCATCGGACTTGCACCAACGAGATTTCTTTCTTCCAAAGTTTATGCAGTTTTCTATCCATTATCTGAATCGGTTGCTCGTCGTTAGAAACGTCCTCCTAAAACCAACTTGCCCCAATCGATCATTGGTGCATGTTTGTTATGTGTCTTCCTCAACATAAAAACATGGAAGACATTATGAACTCCTGCTAGCTGTGGTGGTAACTCGAGGCTATATGCTACCGGGCTTATTCGTTTCTTGATCTCGAATGGCCCGATGAACCTGGGAGATAACTTTTCCTTCAATCTGAATCGATAATGCACTTTTATTGGTGACGCTTTCAATATTACAAATTTTCCTACCTTGAACACAACATCTCGATGGTCCTTGTCAGCATACTTCTTTTGGCGGCTCCGGGCGGTCTCTAATTGTTGCCTAATATGTTTTATCATCTCGGTTTGGTCATGCACAAGTTCTGGGTCGATCAACAGACGTCTCCGACCTCGGTCCAACAATATGGTCTCCCATGAAGTGCCTCAAACGGTGTCATGCCTATACTTGCTTGAAAACTATTGTATACAAATTCGCACAACGGAATACACTTCTCCTAACTCCCGCAAAAATCCAGCATACAAGCTCGGAGCACATCCTCAAATATCTGAATCAGTATCTCGGTCTGCCCGTTTGATTGAGGGTGAAAAATCGTACTGAGATTGAGCTGAGTTCTCATTTGGTGGTGAAACCCACTTCAAAACTGAGAGGTAAATCTCGAATCGCGATCCGATACAATAGACATCGGGACTACATGCAATATGACGATCTCGTTTAAATATATGCCTCCCAACCTGTATGCCAAATACTCCATGGAAATAGGGACGAAGTGGGTTGACTTAGTCAAACGATGTGCAACCACCCAAACCGCATCATGCCCTTTTTTAGTCAACACCTTTAACTGCGTTTTCAACTCTTTCAACTCGGTAGCTGTCATACGGTAAGGTGCTTTGGAAACTGGTCTCGTACCGGGTATAAGGTCAATCATGAAATCAATTTCCCGATAAGGGAGAATCCTCGGAAGGTCTGAAGGAAAAACATCCGGAAAGTCCCTAACTACTGGAATATTCTCAATTAGAAATTTTTGTCCTTCTTCTGCCATAGAAGTCAAGCTCGCAATGGTCTCTATCTCATCCAAACTTGCAACTTTACCGCGGGTGGTAACTTCAGTCAATGTACAACCTCCGAACTCAAACGGTGAAATGCCTAGAATCTGGAAGGTCACAGTCTTATGGAAACAATCTATTTTGGCGTGATACGCCGCTAACTAGTCTTACCAAATAATACATCTAACTCTAGGTACTCTAAGACTCGTAAGTCGAATGACATCGTGTGATCCCCAATTGTAATTGTGCGCCCCTCACATATCATATTCGGATAAATCCGTTCGATAGAAACTGTGACGGCCCCTTCTACTAAACAGGGCACCGCCCGCCTAATCCCGTAATCAAGCCTTAATCCCAACCACTTAAGACTTAATTACGTATTAGTCAGTCTTTCGTCCCTATTTTTCCATTACAAATGTTCAGATAGTATTAATTTTTTTTCATATTATCTTGTAATGTAAAGAGTATGCGGAAGCTTTTAGTATTCAAAATTCATGAATGTGGGAAACTAGAAATATAAACCATCACATGCATCTATATATGAGTCTAAAAAATGGGGAACCTATACACTCAACCCAATGTACAACCCAAAATATACAGTAATAATACAACAAAAGTCGAGTCATACATGATAAGATAGGAGAATCGCCGAAATGCTCAAAGAAAGTCGTCGATCTTCTCCTTCCCTAGTCTGCTACTGCTCGACGGACCTACACCCACCGTCACAAACTAGACGGTGAGTATAGTAATATTTAAGTAATAACCGAAGAATTCTATGCCACATTTCCAAAATAAACAAATGGTATTTAAAAGCATAAATAGCAAAAGAATAGCTGAATCAAATAATGCAAGTAAATACCACAGTTAAAAATGTAGAGACTGACATAGGCTAAGTTGAGATGATCTACGTCTGGTCGGCGGTGAGAACCTATCACCAAACATTTTCCACTACTATATGGAGCTGCGCTCAACATATCTCACACAAATAGCGGAGCTGCGCTCTACGCGTATACATCATCAGTCTCATTATTGCCGACCACCCCGAGTCTCATAACTCGTGTGCCACCCAAGAGTAGTGGTGAGTGCTGGAACACTGGTAGACCCATGTCCCCGTGAACCGCCCATCTCTCGTGCAATGGACACTAGATAATCCCTACTTTAGTTTCAAAGACAAATAATTCCAAATCTCTAGGATTCTAAAACAAGGTAGGATACAAGGCCCAAATGAAATAGAATACAAGTCTAATCAAATTCAAGTTATCCCAATAGCGTGTTTTTCATCAATTTTTTTTTTTTTGATCAAAAATGACATCAAAAGTAGGAATTAGAATCAATGAAACACGTCACAAGGTGATATGTCACAATATTAAAATAGAAACAAGAACAACATGATATGAGATTACAAGTAGCAATGTCTACCATCAGACTATAAACCAATAAGAGAATGAAATGAAATACAAAATTCTCACAGTTTTACTTACAAGTCACACGCTTGTCCTAGCCTATCCGAACTTTCGGCACTCCGAAATGCGTTCCCAAACTCCCGGGATCTCCGCTTAGTCCCCTGGAGTTATTTAACAGGTGTTAAAGTGTATTTGGACCCATTTATAGTGTTTAGACCATTTTTGGACTTGGCTGATTTTTAGTACTGGTTGAGCAATTATCGCACTAATTGTGAACAGTAGCGCGCTAATTGCCACATTAGCGCGCTACCTCGGCTGTCTAGCGCGCTACTCAGTATTAGCGCGCTAACTTTTGACATTATGGCACTAATTTGAACATTAGAGCACTAGATTTTCTACCTAGCGCGCTATGTGCAACAGAACCCAGAATTCTGCACTTCGAATTCCGGGTTTTTGCCACACATAGGCCATGTTTTCGACTTAG
Organism: Stephania cephalantha; assembly: GCA_039657325.1. Classification (NCBI taxonomy): domain Eukaryota; kingdom Viridiplantae; phylum Streptophyta; class Magnoliopsida; order Ranunculales; family Menispermaceae; genus Stephania; species Stephania cephalantha. The sequence goes on along the minus strand of CM077573.1, from coordinate 4,297,454 downwards.
GGACCTCATACATGTTACATGAGGTCTTTAACACTCATCCCAACTCACTACAACAACAACAACATAAACTTTTATGAAATCACAAGTGTATGGCGTGGAGGGTTACCTAGCTTGTTGTTCTTCTTCTTCCACACCAAAGCTTCACCAATCACACATTCCTCTTCTCCAAGCACTCCAGAATCTCTCTTCTTTCTCCTTCATTTCTCTCCTACCAATTTCGATGATGAGAAGATGAGATTTGTTGACTTAAATGGTAAATTTGACTATAATGATATGTTTAAATGATGGCCATTGATCATTGTGTGCACACGTGTCTCGAGGCTCATCTCATGGACCACCTTGTCCCACTTGTCCCTCAAGTCACTAGTGAGTAACTCAACATGTCGACTTCTTGTCTCATGATGAGTGAATGCATGTCTCGATACACATCCAATGCATATTGTTTAAGTGCACTAACTATAGGCACATTAATGGTTATATTTGCATGTGACCACATTAGCTACTTAGGAAACCAATATAAATTCACATTTACCTCAAATAAATTAAACTTACCCCGTAAGCTGCTAACTCGGTCCCCACATCGACACACGACTCGATGTACGTCCCCGCTCGTCTCGATACCTATACACCCGTATCAATTTGACTTATTAGTCTACACATATACAGGACACTAGGCATACATCACAACAAATATAAAATATACATCAGCCCTTGCCTCGGTAAATGGACATATCACAGTATGGGTCCCACAGTACGGGTCGTTGATCCTGTTTAAGGAATAAAACACGGTTAGCAATTTTGGGGCGTTGTAGAAACTGTGCTCAAAACCAAGTAAGTGTGTGCTCTAGCTGGTGCCAACCCCAAAGCATAAACCACGGTCCCCGATATAAGCGAAACAGTAGAACCAGAATCAAATAACGTGTGCATGTCTCGACCATTAATTGAAACTGTACCTACGACCAGTTGTTGCGTGGCTTCATGATCCTGCTCAGCTATGAAATGGACTCTCCCTCAGGCAACTGGAGCGACACTCCTTTCAGATAGTGATAGGTTAGGGCACTGGCTCTTGTAATGCCCAACATTGTCTTTCCTCTTTTCCATATTTAGTATCTAAGCTTCCGCCTCAATAGGATCGAGGTCCCCGTAGAAGTGCGGTACATCGTATTTCATAAATTCCTTATGAATCCTGCCTCTCCGACATGCCTCGTTCTATCCATCAACTATGGGTACGGCCACTGCAACTGCAGCCATGATAGAATTAACACCTTCCTCTGCGGCGTGGTGCTCGTGTATCGGTGCTAATGGAAGATCAGGCCTTGGCCCCACCTGTGCATGTCCAGTTACTCCATCATTCCTCTGATCTTGCAGTAGTTCCAAGATGTATGTCATGTTCTTTTCCTATGCGGTTGTCAAGTTAGGTATAGTCTTCTGATATACCTCGGTCATAGCAGACATGCGCTGTTCCATCTGACTGCACCATTGTCTTTCTTCTCTTTCATGAGTTTCCCTCAGGTTGTAGGATGTCCCTCCGTGGTTACTCGTAGTGCACTATGGAGCAACGAAAAAGGAAATTAGTCCCACAAGTTAAGAGAGTAGGCAAGAATATCTAAACCCTATAGTTAGAACATTACAAAAACAAATAACATTATATTAATGTTTTATTTCATCTTTTCAACCTCTTCCTATTATAGGATTGGTTTTTTGTGCACTTTAAGTCGACTTGAACCAATGTCACATACCATTGAGTTCATCGACTTAAACTCGACCTTTAAACTTAAAGGCTCTATATACTAAGGTTTCACTAACCTAATTGTTTTCCCTATGTTCTAATACCTATGTTTTGATGCCAACTGAAACGATCCTCCTCCGACATATATTCAGGTCACCTGGCCCAAACCATTACTCAAGCCTGATACCTGAATCAGACTCAAATAACAGTCTGGCACGCCTATTTCAACCTACGAAATAACATACTAACCATATGGAATAATAAATGCGGAAGTAAAAAATCAAAACTAGAATTTCATATATCATAAAATCAACATGATAAGAGTTCCAACCGTCTAAGTAGGTTCAATCATCCCAAATAGCTTCTAATACTACCATAAAGCTTCCAAATAGTCCAAAATGAATAAGGAGGGTTTCAAACTACCCAAATATCATGCTTTAAGTTACAACCCAAATTTATTGTTCTCAAAATCAAATAAATAAATAATAGGAACATGCAACTTCTCACAAAGTAAGGAAAGACTTCAAGCGGGTGTCTTTCCATTGTTACGAGCTAAAGCAGATGTGGACGAACCTGGAGAGTAAGTAGGGTGAGGTAAAATGGACAACAGAGGACAATAAAAGGAAAACCTCGCTCAAACATTCGCTCAAACATTAAATACGCAAGTACTACCTACTAATCATGCAAAATCTAACATGAAGTCGAAACCGAATATCAAACATTAAGTAGAAAGCATGTTGGTATTGATCAAACTCAAATTTAAGCATGTAGATAAGATCAAAAATATGTAGAAACATGTAAGTATGATTCATCTTCATAATCAATGAAAGAGTCGTGCATTCATAACTTTTAAAACGAGTTTCAAGAATCATTTATGCAAGGTGTCCACAAAAGATATACCATAAAAGATAATAATAATTATAAGTCATTGGTTCATTCAATGCATGCTAGGTATTGGTAGAAATCCTGTGACAGAATCCCTCGAGTTTGATTTAATGCAAACCATTATCGGACGCAATGGTTGTTACGTCCTCCAACTAGTAGCATCACAACAAAGTGAGTTCATCCAAAGTCGTCACCGATACATGTCCCGCTATCACCAAGTTACACGAGTAGGAACTCCAACTCATATACTTATGTGACATATTTATGCATTCGATTAAACAAGTAAAAATCTTCAATGACGAATTCCACAAAACATCATGGGGCATTAACTCGTAAAGCCCTCGGTGGCACCACAAACATCTTGAGGCATTTAAATATGATAGCTTGCTAATTAAGCCCTCGGTGGGAACTCCACAAACATCCTGGGGCAATAAATGACATAAAAGAAGAAATAAATGCATTCACATTCCATAGATTTGGAGATTCAAACCAATACCCCGATGCAACCCTTAACCCAAGTCTTTCATTCAAAGCATGATACTTAATTATTTAATAAAAAGCCATACTTCACGCGTGAGCGAAGCCCCCCATTTACCTTGACTCGTCGCGACGCCTATAACAACTCTTGGTACACTCGGGGCCCGATGTGAACCTTCGCACGACACTATACAACCATAATACATCTCATCAACAAATTTTTTGATTTGAAATTAATTAAATCTTCCATTTATTGGTCTTTGGGATTCACTAGTGTGGATCTTGCAAGTCTTCCGTCGCCCAATGCGAAGGTTAAGAGGTGGGACCTGCTCGGTCTCCCTCGGAGACGCGATAGTGCCCTGTTTGAAAGCAAATATTTGCCTTTATTTTAGTATATATGTATATATATATGTATTTTTTGTTTGTTTATGATATTTATATATTATTTTATTTTATTATTTATTATTTATTTTTATTTTTATTTTTGGATATTGACCGATCAACGTGTGTTGACCAATCAACCAAGGGTTGTTTGGCCCATGGTCCAATGTCCAGGGGCACTGAACCTGGGCGCCCGACATCCTCGGGAGCGATGTCGGGACGTCCCTACTGACGGTCATGGGGGTGGCTCCAGTGCCACCCCTCCCCTCTCCTATTCACTTTAGAGGCCCCCTCTTGGGAAGCCCTCCTCCGGTAGCGGCGGCGATGATGCCACCGTTCACCTCCGGTTGCGTCGTGGTGCTCTTGATGAGGTTTTCTTTTCTTTTGTACGAAATCCAACATTTGTAAAACATTGAAAACTTTAAAAAGAGAGTATGATGGAGAAGATGAGGGTGAGAGTTACCTTCTTGGTGGTGTCGGGTGGTGTCTCTTTGAGTTGGCAAATCCGACTAGTTCTAATTCCCTTTTCTCTCAAGCTTGTTGATTTTGAACAAAAGGGTTGGGGTTTATAATTTGATTTTTATATTAGTGCTAATTTAGTGTAAGGCTTGAGAAATTACTAAATTGCTCTATTGCTCTTAGGGGTCGGGTCTATTGGATTTTGAGTCGTCACAAATACCCAAATTAAGTAAAGAAACTAAAAAAAAAATCCAATGTAACATTATTTATAAGAAACGCTCTAAAAACACCTTAGCTGTGTATATATGAAGGCAAATCAACATATATATATATATATATATATATATATATATATATATATATATATATATATATATATATATATATTTGCACTGAAGTGCATATGAGTCATTTTCAAGAAATGTTTAGAAAAAAAAATTATATAGCCGAGTTGCCTTTATGCATAGGCGAGGTGGGTGACTTTACCGCGACTCTATTTGTAATTTTGTACATATAATTGAAGATGATGAGGAGGAATTGAACTAGTTGGACTTTTGATGCAAATTAAAGGAAGAGAAGTTGTGGGCTGGGTTGGGTTGTGAGGAGGCACGCGCATGGTTTGGTCCCGCCACTAAACGATTTTACCCGATTTAAATGATTGGTAATCAGTACACACTACGATAACGACTTCCTTTCCAAGCCTCAACTTTCTCTCTCTGTGACTCCATTTTTTTTTTTTTTCCCTTTTTTTCAAAAAGAATGAATTGATATGATCATATGAGACTTGCACATTTATTTTGACACCTTTTTTTTTCAATGTTGTTCAAGTAACAGCAAAGGTCACCCATGAAGATTAATGGCATCAAGGCAAATTTAACTCGGTCCATGGGCTCCAAACTTTTTTGCACCCCAACCATTTTTTTTTTATTATTTTTTCATCATTATAAGCTTAAGAGACATTTTTTCTCAACTAGAAGTCGCGGATTCATATTCTAGATTTGGATTTATTTTACTAAGATCCATCCATGATAAACTTGGACTTAATATTAACTAAAGATATTACATTTATTATGTCACTCACAAACTCAAGCTCAGTTCTCCTATGCATGTAGCTAAAATTTGGCCACATGCAGCAACTATCTTACAGTGATTTTAAATATATATACATATATATTCATCTTTTAGAGTTATTTTACTCCTTCAATTCACAAGTCTAATTTTCTTTTTGTAAATCTCAATTCACAAACAATTGAAATTAAATGTTTGCCTGCACTACTACTATTTGAATTTCTTCTTTTAATAAGAAAGAGGCTTTATTAAGTTGAAGGTAAAAGAATCTCACCCTTGTAACTACAAAAAAAAAAAAAGAATCTCATCGAGAACAATTAAATTTTTAGGAGGACAATAACATTTTAATTTCAACCTACAACTTCAAATTTTGACTCAATGTCTTTTAACTAAAATTAGTTATAAAGTTTGAGCTCTCCGGTTAATCAAACTCGTTGTGTAAATATCTTACTCTAAAGTAACAAAAAAAAAAAAAAAAGAACATTGTTGATTAAAGTATCACAATAAAATTTGAAAAACACTGTCAATATATATATATATATCGGTGAAAGTAGTTGTAAAAATTCTCTCTCCCATTATCAGTTATGAGAGTCTTGAAAAGGAATCGATGGAGACAGTTGAGAAGCTTGGATGAGGTGGTGTGCAATGTAGATTGGTGTGAGACCCAATCATGACCTCTCTCACATGCCCTCCCAAAAACGCCCATAATTACGCATACTTTAATTACTACTAGTTTAGTACTACAACCTTCGGTTCCATAAGTTTTTATGTCACTGTGTGCTGTGCCCTGCACTTTAAGGGCACCTATCACAACTCACAACTAACATTTTCATGCGACCCTGTTGTAGTGGGACCTTTATCACTTGTATATATATTGTGCATCGATATGCGCGTTAACAAGGTTGCTTAAAGTATTGTAGGTTTTTTTTTTTTTTTTTGAAAATGCTTAGGGCATCCACTTTAAGCACCGAGTTTGGACACTTATTCACTTAGTATTGTGCGATATATCTTGAGATTCATGTGCACGCACCTCGAAGTGTATTGCGCTGCACCGAGTGAGTAGGTGTCCAAACTCCAAACTCGGTGCTCAAAGTGATTATGTGTAGTAGCTTCTTTTTATTATTAATGTGGTGTTCGGGATTACTTGTGACTACGACTATTCCACACAAGACACAGTCACTCTATAAGAAATTAAGAGAATGGAGCATAAGACAACGAAACTTTGTAAAGGCCCAAGTGACGAAACTTTGTAAAGGCCCAAGTGATGACAACTAACTAATGTGTCCAAATCAAAGCCCAAGTGATGACAATTAGCTAATCGGTCCAAACCACTGGGCCGGTCCTAAGTATTTGAAGGGCTTGGCCCAAAATTCAAATACGGGCCCTTAATTTTTTGTACAGTAATAATAATTTTAATAGGAAAATGATTTTTTGACATTCTTTTGTGGGGTCTACACATCTCAATTAAATCTACACCATTAAGTAGCAAATGTATGTCTTCTAAAATATTAGATTATCATTTTCCATTTTAATAAGCAACACAATTAATCTTACAAATAGTCATACGCGACAAAGAAAAATTGCCCTATTGGCCTCTATTGAGGGCCAACCCTTTAAACCATTACACCAAGCCAATAGTTTTCAGTTTTTATAGATTGTAAAACATACCAAAGTTCTTAATTTTGTTGAGGTAGTATAAAACTAAAGGTATGCACGTGAAAAGGTAAATATCGAAAAACACACGACGGTGTAGGGGTTCGATTTTGAGACTTGTGAATTAAAAATAAAAAATAAAAATCGATGATTTTACCGTGGTTGATGTGACAGGAATGTCATCAGTACTCTCGTTTTTTTTTTTTTTTTTTTTTTTTTTGCCGTACCCTTAAAGTCTTGCAAAAAATAAAAAAAAATTTCACTGCTTTGATGGTGCGGATCTAGAGAACAAATGTAAGCCCACGTCATTTAATTTGGGCCTTGAGGGTCTGACGTTGGAGAAGTGGATCTCTTTATCTTATTATACAATTGGGCTTGGGTCGTCTCAAAATTATGTCATTATATTGGGCCAAGCTCACAACTTCATTCCTATAGCCAAATATATGAAAAATGCTGAAATAACATCCCCAAATGACACCTTATGTGACACCCCTATGACGCAACGTCATGCCCACATTTATGAAAGCCGCCGTCTGCACTTCAAGATACACACCACGCATGTTATGCACCAAGAATTATTTTGCGCACACTATTTTTGTGCGAGGCCCGCGTGCCACGTTACGGGGTGTCACTTAGGGTGTCATTTGGAGTGTCTTTCCCAAATATATATAGCAAGTAGAGAACAACAACTAGCAACAATAAGTTGGCCCAAGTAATAAGAGACTTGATCCTCTTAAGTAAGGTCTCAATTGGAGTCTCGTGAATAAAAATTAAGTTGGAAAGACCGCCTCTTATATGAGACCCGACAGTATTCAAGCATGGATTAATTGATGCCGAACAATGAGTGGAAGACTGAAAAAGAAAAAAAAAAAAAAAAAAAAAAAAAGTAGAGCAGAACAACAAGATCATGATCGCGAAAGCATTTCTGGTGAGATCAACGAAACGTAACTTCACGAGTCAGAGTTCCTAATCCATGTGTTACGTGGATTACCTGTAAGTTGCGTGGTTGAGTGTGATGTGGGAACTTGCTATGATCATAATAATTTAGATCCAAATCCATGTGTTGCTGTCGACGAGACGTAACTAAGAGTGTATTCTTCATAAGTGACGTTTTTGTGCCAAGTTACACATCCCTATTATGTTGGATGTAAGGGCCTTAACCAAAGATGAGGACCATTTGATTTCGGTTTTATTCGATGAATGAACGTGCCTTGTATTTGCAAGGAAAGCTCCTTGATCGATAAAACTATATTTGGTCTCCCCACCGCCTGAGATTTTTCTGGATTTTATCAATATATAACTAAGTTTGGCGAAAAAAAAAAAAAAAAAACTTTTCAAGCCAGGCGAATATCTCATAATTAATGCGTATTAAGTTAACTTTAGTGCACCTCTACTTAGTCGAATTTCTCGTTTTTATCGAGTCGGGTTTTCTAGTATGGGTATTTATAGGTCGTTTTTGTAGGTGACTAAATCACCGCATAATGTCATTCTCTAATTTTTATGTCAATTGATGCTACTCCTATTTATTTTTAAATTTTTGATCAAATTTAAAAAATAAAAAAATAAAAAATATATAGCTGGCATTTTCTAGAAAAGACTTTTTATACATACTATTTTTTTTTTTTTTTTTTTTTTTTTTTTTTTTTTTTTTTCGCGTGCGGCGTCCAACGTCAACTGATTAATTCAGGTAATGTTGTTTTTACAATAATGAGAAATATCAAAGGTCCTTCGTATTGTCATTTCAAATTCAAGGTACGTCAGTATTATCATTCTCAAATAGGAGTATATGGTAAGGAACTAATAGAATGTTTTCCATAATCCATAACCATTATTAAAAGTATCTTGTTTAGCGAAATTTTTACAAAAGTACAAAACTTTGTAGTTTTAAAGAGGGAAGTACGTGTGGGAATTTTTTATTTCCCCACAGTAGAGGCAATAGCGCCCAATGAATAGGCGCTATTGCTGATGTGGCGTGGCCACGTGGGTGAAAAGCACCAATAGCGCCTTCGGAGATGGCGCTATTGGTGTCCACGTGGACATCAAGGGCTGGCTAGTCCACGTGGAGTGCCAAATGCAATAGCGCCTTCTCCGAAGGCGCTATTTCATTTGGAACCTGTCCACGTGGATCCACGTGGACAGGTTTGGGGACGTGGTTTGGGGGATGCGCTGATAGCGCCTTTTGAGAAGGCGCTATCAGCGCATCCCCATCATCTCTTCCGAAACCGATGCGAGAGAATATTCTCTCGTCGGTTTCGGTAGGATGCGAGGGTAGGGGCGGTAGGGATCACATGATAGTAATCCCGTGACCAAGGAGGTAAGGAGGTTGGTGTATATAAGGAGGGGTGGCGGAGGAGCTCGGTGGAGAAAGACCGAGAACGGGAGGAAGGAGTGACCACACCCCGGCCAAGTAAGGAGCGGCGGCACCGAGACGCGGAACGCGAGGAGGTAGCGGCGGCGGAGGAAGGAGGACGAGCGAAAGCGAGAGGAGAGAGAGCGGACTGCGGCGGGGAGCGCGGAGCGAGAGCGAGGAGGTCCGCGGCGGGGAGCACGGAGGAGTGACGGCTAATCGGGGAGGAGGCGTTGCGTGGCGGGAGCGCGGAGCGACGGCGGGGCACCAAAGGCGTCTCGGCGGATGAGAAGGAGGAGGTCCGGTGAAGGAGGAGGAGGTATTTCTAATTTCGTTTAGGTATGTTTATTAATCGTTTTTAGGTAGTTTGTTTAGTTAGTTAAGTTAGTTTAGTTTTGTTAGTTTGTTTAGTTAGTTAAGTTAGGTTAGTTTAGTTGGTTTGTTTAGTTTAGGTATTTAGCTTAGTTAAGGTTCGGTAATTTAGTTTGGTTAGTTTAGTTTGGTTTTTTTTTTTTTTTTTTTTTGGATATGTTTACGTTTTATTATGTTATTTTAGGTTGCGTTTGGTTCACATAGTTTGGTCAATTTATTTTAGATTATGTTACGTTAGTTAATTAACTTACTTGAGGTTAGTTTTCATTTATTATTTGGGTACATGTTTACTTATAGTCGATTTATTATACTCTTTGTGTTCTAAGGAGACCTCAACCATCCAATGAGAACCTATAGTCGATTTTGCATAATGTGTGAAGTAACTTAAGTTCGTACATATGTTGCTTTTGAACATTTTCGTCGTGTGTTTTTGTGTGAACATTTAGTAAATACTTATCGTTTGGTTTCGTACAACACTCATTTTCTTTTTCTAACCTTCTTTTTAGTTGTCTTTGAATGGATCCATGACCTTCAGATCCATCATCATTGCAACTCCAATCTACACATGATTAACGCGAACCTGGAGGGCGAGGTAACATGTTTTTCCTCAATACGTCAAATTTACATCAATAATGTATCAAAAACATACTTTAATACATTTTCAATGACAAGGTGTACGAAACAATGCGCGTACGTCGAAGACGTGGGGTCGTTGATCGAACGATGCAGTATCATTCTAGGATGATCCCATATCTTCGTTCCAGTGGGTTCTATGGGATATCTCGTGTAGCATTTTTCACCTTGATTGGGCTTTGATTACTGCGTTTGTAGAGAGATGGCGCCCTGAGACGCATACATTTCATATGCATTGTGGGAGTGCACCATTACACTCCAAGACGTGCGAGTACGACTTGGATTGCCTATCGAAGGTATGTCTGTGACGGGAACGACGGACGCAGACTATCTTGATGTCTGCGCGAGAGCTACTTGGACGAACTCCTGGTGGAGATGACGTCGTTGGTTGTAAACTTAAGGTCGATTGGCTCGAGCGTCACGTACCAAAGCAATAGATGATGATAGCGATGAGGAGTCGGTCCAATGTTACGTTTGATCGTACATACTACAACTCATCGGTGGTTGTCTTTTCGCCGACAAGTCCAATCGATTCGTACATTTGATGTTCCTACCATTCTTTGGAGGATTTCCAACTAGGCGGACAATATAGTTCGGGAGTGCTGTTTGGCTTATTTGTACGAGGGGAGTTGTGTCGCGGATCTCGCGCGGGGCACATGAAGTTGCTGGCGCGTCAATTCTTTTACAACTTTGGGCATGTGACAGATTCCATTCATAGCACCGCGGCGCCTGCGTGTTTCTAGAGCTCAGCAGCGAACTATGGATGGCCAAAATATGCTTATGGACGTTCCACTCGGACACATGTATTAAAGTCGATTTCTCATTAATTTGCATAAAAATCTTGTCCAATTTCATTTATCTTAACTTATTGTCTTCTACACAGATGGCTCGATGCATTTTCGGTTTCACAAAGTGCGACGCACGCCGTATCAGCTTACTGTGATGCACTCGACTCGCAAAGGCATGAGGATGATGTGGTCGACAACCTTATACGTAACTCATGGGGTCTCTTCCCGATTACTGTACAAATGGTCACGGGAGTTGGCTTTCGACGTGTCCCCTTATTTGTTCCACATTGTGGAGTGGCATCGACCCAGAAAGGGTTATGAGACAATTCGGCATGGTACAAGTGGTGCCACCTAATTGTGCTTACGACGCCCAACTGCACCGCCTCGAATTGCGTGGACATCGTCATGAAAATTGGGTGACCTTCCACGCAAGCTACATACACATGTGGGAGAATCGTGGGGACACCATTGCCACAGCGACACTTAATGAAGGCCACGATCACCAAGACTACATGACGTGGTATGGTTCGGTCACTAGAAGATTCATTGGACACGACGGGGCGTTACGTGACTACTCGGTAATATTCTAACTCTTTCTTTTCCTCGAACATTCAATATCTTATATTGCGTGCTCTGACCTCTTATATTTTGTATATCGGCGTAACTTAGTGCATCGGCGAGGCGAGTGTTTATCGAGGATGGGTACGAGCAAGGTCTTGCTGCGCTTGATGAAGGGATTCAAATTTTAGACGAAGATGAAAGGCAAAGGTCTACATTTTGTTCGAGAGCGAGTAGAACAGAGACTGTTGGTGAGAGTAGCCAACGATCGTCCACACCCCAGCAAGAACCTCAAATGTTTGTATCCAGGCCGCCGAGCGTGAATCTTCCTCCTTACTATTTTGATCCATACGCACCTGGGCCGTCGTCTTCATATGTGGACCATGGAATGCCTCATCCTCAAATGTATCCGTCACTGCCTCAGTACATGCCTAGTCCATATACTTCTACTCCTCATACTTACAATATGCCATATGGTGGAGATCCCTCATTTATGAACTTGTTGACCATGCCGCAGACCTCATATTCCTTTTCCCCAACCCCATACAGGGAGCCAGTATTTTGGGATGGTTCCACCTCCTATTTTTGGGAGCATCAGTAGCAGAGGTGAGTCGAGTGAAGCACCAGAGGAAACGCATGAATCTACTCGACGTGATTCAACGCAAGACCAGCTACCTCAACAACCTCAACCGGATGTACAAACACATCGTCCAACTAGACAAAGAGTACGTCCGGTTTGCATCACCGAGCAACAACGTCAACGTAACCGCAAGAATAGACTGCATGATGACTTTTCTTCATGTCATGGTGATTTGTAGATAGCTACTGATTTGGGTGAACGAAGTACGTGTATACAACCTTCTCATTGAATAAACTTATTTCTCATGTTTTCCATATTATTATAATGTCGTATCTGTGATTACTCTTCAATAGTTAGATTTGTTTGTTAAGTTAGTTTAGCTGATATGTTTAATTTAACCTAAGTGGTTAGCAAAGTTGGTTATGTGTAGGTGGTTAGGTTATATTAGTTTAGTTTGGTTAGGTTCATTAGCTTAGTTAGTTAAGTTAGTTTATTTTAGGTGTTGATGTTAGTTTAGTTTAGTGTAGTTGAGTTAGGGTATGTTCCTTAGTCTAGTTTAGTTAATTTAGTTTACATAGTTAGGTTAGGTTAGGTTCGTCGAGTTTAGTTCACATAGGTTAGGTTAGGTTGTTAACATATATGAATCTCGATCTACTTCGTTGTTTGCTTAGTTTGTGTAGGTTAGTTTAGTTCATCGTTTTTTGGTTGTTTGTAGACAAGTAAGTTAGTTATTTTAGTTTACTAAGTTTGTATTGTTTAGGTGGTTAGGTTAGTTAAGGTCAGTTACGTTAGTTAACGTTAGTTAGTTTAGTTTGGTTGTTAACATTTGATGTTCCTACCATTGCTGGAGTTAGTTAGTTCGGTTTAGTTAGTTAGTTTAGTTTGGTTAGGTTAGTTAAGGTTAGTTAGTTTAGTTTAGTTTAGTTTGGTTAGTTAGTTACTTACTTAAGTTAACATAGTTAGTTAGTTAGTACGTTAGTTTAGTTAACGTTGGTTAGTTAGTTACTTTAGTTTGGTATGGTTATGGTAGTTTAAGTTAGTTAGTTAGTTAGTTAGTTAGTTAGTTAGTTAGTTGGGTAGTTAGTATAGTTAGTTAGTTAGTTTAGATTGGTTAGGTTAGTTAAGGTTAGTAATTTTAGTTTAGTTTGTTTAGGTAGTTACTAGTTAAGTTAAGTTAGTTAGTTAGTTAGTTAGTTTAGTTAACGTTGGTTAGTTAGTTACTTTAGTTTGGTATGGTTAGGGTAGTTAAGGTTAGGGTAGTTAGTTAGTTAGTTAGTTCGTTAGTTAGTTGGGTAGTTAGTTTAGTTAGTTAGTTAGTTTAGATTGGTTAGGTTAGTTAAGGTTAGTAATTTTAGTTTAGTTTGTTTAGGTAGTTACTTAGTTAAGTTAAGTTAGTTAGTTAGTTAGTTAGTTAGTTTAGTTAATGTTGGTTAGTTAGTTAGTTTAGTTTGGTATGGTTAGGTTAGTTAAGGTTAGTTAGTTTAGTTTAGTTTGGTTAGTTAATGTGAGTTAAGGTTAGTTAGTTTAGAAAAGAGAGTTGAAGGTTGGAACGAATGTGTGTATATATATATATATATATATATTTTTTTTTTTTTCAAAATTGGTTTTTTTTTATTACAAAAATATACTCCTCCTATGCATATTCAAAATTGGTTGTTTACAAAAATAAACTCCTCCATTTAGTTAGTATGTTTAGTTTGCAATTAAGTTAGTTTATTTTTTGTTGTTTGTGTGAGATTATTCACGGTCTTCATTGAACTTCGACACAAAAAACACCACAATGTCATGCACAAAGTTAGGTGTTAGTTTAGTTGAGGTTAGTTAGTTACTTACTTTAGTTTGGTTTGGTTAGGTTAGTTAAGGTTAGTTAGTTTAGTTTAGTTAAAGTTAGTTAGTTAGTTAGTTTAGTTTGGTTTGGTTAGGTTAGTTTAGGTTAGTTAGTTTAGTTTACTTTAGTTAGTTAGTTAGTTATTTTGTTAGTTTAGTTTGGTTATGTTAGTTAAGGTTAGTTCGTTTTGTTTAGTTTGTTTAGTTAATGTTAGTTAAGTTTAGAAAAGAGAGTTGAAGGTTGAAACCAATGTATATATATTTTCAAAATTGGTTTCTTTTTTATACAAATATAAACTCCTTTGGTTGGAATTGTCGAGAACGCTCGACTACGACACAACGACACACAACGGCAATGCGAGCGAGGCCGAGCGGCCGAGGACAACCTTGATCCAATAGCGGCTCCATGATGACGGCACCGACCTCACCGCCACGTCACCGCCACCTCACCAACTGGACTTTTAACCAATAACGCCTTTTTCAAAAGGCGTTATTACATGTTGGTGAGGTGGCGGTGACGTGGCGGCCAAATGTCCAGATAGCGCCTTTTCAAAAGGCGCTATCTGTACAAATCGCTGCCACGTCAGTTGCCACGTCACCGCCAACCAAACCACCCACACACAATAACGCCTTTTGAAAAGGCGTTATTGCCTACTTTCGGAATTAAAAAAAAAACCTCCCTATTTTGTGAAATAAATTGTAAACCAACCCTACTTTTGGAAAAACCCCCTTGTTTAGCATCTTTTTAGATTCCATGTAACATTTTTTTGGACAACTTTATCCTTTTTTTTTTTTTGCTTCAAGCAATGAAAACTTTTGAAAAGAGAATTCTTTGGAGTAACATAGATCGGACAGAGTTGGGGCACCGACCGACGTGGGGCCTATGTGGCGCCGATGCACGGGCCCCACTAGGTTGTCATCCCAAAAGCCAAAAAAAAACCATTCGACCGACTGAACACTGACCGACTAACCACTAACCGAAGGGTGACAACACGTCATTGTAGCTCGATTAAACCCCAAAATTTCAAATTTCCATTTTTTTTTTAGATTACCACATCCTACACCTCTCTCTCTCTCTCTTTCTCTCTCTCTCTCTATTACACACACACACACACACACGTACACACACACGCACACACACACACACACACACACACACACACACACACACACACACACACACACACACACACACACACACACACACACACACACACACACACACACATACACACATATTCGGTTCCCTCCCCCAAATCGTCTCGACTCTTGAAACACCAGAACCCTGTTTTAACCATTGTTGGTATGCTCGGGCGGTTCGGATCGATTATTTTGGGGTTCTCATGCATAGCGGGAAGGCATTGGTACTTGTTCGAGGGTCTCCTTCGCGTCCTTCGATTTCAGGTCTTCTCTTTAGGGTAGGACAGAGAATCTCAGTACTATGAGGTGATAAAGATGATCCCCCCATCCTGAACTTGGTGGAATTAGCCCGTGCACAAAAACGACCTTATTGGAACTCGGTAAGTCAGTCATTCTTTTGTCCTTGTCTTTATTGAGATTCTCTTATGTTTGATTAATGGGAATGGGGACCATCTAGGGCTTACGAAAACCCATAGTTTAGTTAAATGAGGATCATCTCGTAAGGCTTGAAGTGGTAGGTAAAGAAGCAAATCTTCAAGGAGAAAACGCCGACCAACTGTGTACAAGGTATGAGTCAGCTACACCTTGAAATTTATGGTTAAATCCGTTGTATTTTGAGAGTTAGAGTGATTGTTTGGATTTTTTTTTTTTTATTTTGAGGTTGAGGGTTAAAAAATTTGAAAGGGCCCATGACAAGTAGCGATTAAAACTTAGGTTTTATCATTTGAAAGTTTAGTTGGTTCATGTATTTTCTTACAAAATTTTGAATATTTGGGTAATGCATGATGGATTAAGGGCCAGAGGTTGATATTTTTAGTTTTATATTTTGATTTATTGAACACTTGGATAATTTTAAAGTGATTTAGTGTTTCAGCTATCTTTTTCTGTAGTGTTAGTTAGTGTCTTAATTGTGAAACACCCTGAATATATGGTTATGCTAGTGTTATTTAGGATTTTCGACCTTGAGAAAGTGAACTCTTGTCTTTGAAATATGTTCGTTGTTAGTTAGAGAGTTGGTTTGAATTTGTAAATCCTTGGTTGTTGTTTAGGGTAAGGATTTGCTCCGAATTTATCGTTCCACAAAACTTGAGTCGGCTTTAAACTTTTTTTTTAATATATGAGTGTTATTGTTTTTCATGTTGATTGCCTTTTTCTTAATGAGATCTCTTTGTTGATTAGATATGTCACAAATTAACAAATGGATCGTGTTGGAGCTTGTGGACGTTACGACCATATTGAAGCCAATTGCCGTGGAGGCGCATTGTTCGAAATGTTCAATAGGGTTCATGAACAAACTAATTGTGAAGAAGGAAGGGTCCAATAAAGGTCAACCTTTTTCAATTTGTAACAATGATCAGTGCAAGTGCTTTTAATGGGACAACCTCCCCTTTTTGTTCGACAATGCCTCCTCGACGAAATAACATCCAAAGGGGCGATGATTTGGAAATGCGGACCACTTGTCATTGCGGTGAAAGAAGCGATTTCACAAGTGGTGGTGAAAGTTCAAGTGCCATCAATTGAAAGGGAATGAAGAGCTAGAATTTTTGACATTATTCATGGAAAGTTTATTAGTTAGTGGTGAGGTGACAATCATTTCCGAAACAACAACTATGATCATCAAAAGAGGGGTATGAGAAGCTTAATTATCTAATCTAGTTTCATGTGACGTATATTGTTTCGCCATCTTTATTTCCCTTAAATTTCCTTAGTGCTATCAGTTCACCAGGTGTATGTAAAGTTCCTTAGCAATCGATGTACTTCTAATGTGGGATAGGCAGACAAGTTTGATGTATTTTGTGCATTTGGTCCAACAATATCATGTTTATTTTTGTTGTCATCTATCTTACCAAGAAGAAATGAAGCAAACGACTAGGATAAACGACACAAATATTATTGTAGCACTGATTTGCCTTCTAATAATGATCACCCAAATGTAACAAGTATGGTTTCAAACATGTATGAGAGAGCATGAGCACTATAAAGTTTGGTAGTGTCAAGGCGGTGAAATTGTTGGTATGGAACCAATGTGTTAGCGATGAATTAGCTGCAAAGCATGAGGAAGATGTAAACCATGTGCAACATAACATGAACAACATTCGAGATGCGGTTGGTAGACCACTAGTAACAAAGTAGCATAGCATTCTGAAGGAAAAAAAAAACAAAAAAACAAAATAGCATAAAATGACAAAATGTAAACCATATATAGCATAAAAGATAGCATAAAAATGTCAAGTTAAATGACATCCCTAGTTTTAGAACCATAAAAAATATGCCAATAAAACAGTATCAACAACATGTGAAATTTAACATATCCAAAACCATAAAAAGTTAACTTAAGTATCTCAAAAAAGAAAGTTGAATCACTTGTTTTCTCCATTAGTCGCCCCATCCTCCATACTCCCCGGGTCTTTAGTGTTTGAGCTGGGTAATGCATTCCATTGACCGAAGTGCATATTCACTTGTGCAACCTCGCGCTTGATGTCCGAGCCATGGTCTGAAATGTGTCGCTCCACTCCAGAAAGCCGTGTTTCTATCTAGCAGTAGTTTAGGGCAAGATTGCTGATGAACTTGTCCTGTCACCTCTCCATGCTTTGCTCGACAAGTTTTGCCACCTCCTATTTGACTGTGCGGCAGCCAACTTTATGCTCTGCCCTTAAGTTCGCGCATGTTTGTTGGACTACCACTTTGATCTTCTCAAGATTGCCCTCCAAATAAGTAAGTTTGTCCATTATCCCTGACTGGTTCAACCCGTCATGAGTGTGACTTTCTTTCTTCATTGGGCTGATGTTGTTGTTCGGATTGTCCATAAGAAAAGTGTGAATCAATTGCGACGACGATAGTTGGGCGATAACGACCTCCTTGCGAACCTGCATACAAATTAAGGCACATATGTTGCAACATTACAACAACAAAAACAATATAACCTCAATCTCAAATAAAAATTTTCAAAATCAATCACTTAACACAATCATGCATAGACAACAAAAACACATGAAAATGAAATTACTTAAGCAAGCATAAAAACATAATTGTGCAGTCATGTTACCTTCACAACAATACCCGTGTCAGTGATGGGGATTGGTGGTATAGGCTTAGTCTCAATGGGTGATCCTCGGCGATCCTCGATTGTCTTCTCTCTTTCAACATGTTCAGATTCTGGTACATACTCCCCTAAAACACGAACAACATTAACAAACATTTTCCTAAATAACACTAGCATAACCATATACTCAGGGTGTTTCACAATCAAAACACTAACTAACACCACAGAAAAAGATAACTTAGACACCAAATCACTTTAGAATGTCCAGGGTTCAATAAATCTTAATATAAAACTAAAACTATCACCCCACCCCCAATCCATCATGCATTACCCAGTATTCAAAATTTCGTAGGAAAATACATGAACCAACTAAACTTTCAAATAACAAAACCTAAATTTTAATCGCTACTTGCCAGGGGCCATTTCAAATTTTTTAACCCTCAACCTCGAAATAAAAAAAAAAAAAATCCAAACAGTCACTCTAACTCTCAAAATACAATGAATTTAACCATAAATCTCAAGGTGTAGTTGACTCATACCTTGTACACAGTTGGTCGGCGTTTTCTCCTTGAAGACTTGCTTCTTTACCCACCACTTCAAGCCTCACGAGATGCTCCTCATTTAACTAAGCTCTGGGTTTTCGTAAGCCCTGGATGGTCCCCATTCCCACTGATCAAACATAAGAGAATTTCAATAAAGATAAGGACAAAAGAATGACTGACTTACCGAGTTCCAACGAGGTCGTCCTGATGTGCACGGGCTACTTCCACTAGGTTCGGGATGGGGGTCTTCTATATCACCTCAAAAGTACTGAGATTCCCTACCCTACCCTAAAAAGAAGACCCAAAATCGAAGGATGTGAAGGAGAACAAGTACCAACTGTCTTCCTGCTATGCGCGAGAACCCCAAAATAATCGGTCCAGAACCAGCTCCGAGCAGACCAACAATGGTTAAAACAGGGTTCTAGGTTCATGAGTCGAAACGATTTGGGGGAGGGAACCAAATGAGAGAGAGAGGTGTGGGATGTGGTAATCTAAAAAAAAAAAGAGAAATTTGAAATTTTTAGGTTTAATCAGAGCTAAAGTGACGTGATGTCACTCGTCAGTCAGTGGTCAGTCGGTCAGAAGGGTTTTTTTCTTTTTTTTGCTTTTGGGATGACAACTGAGTGGGGCCCGCGCGTCAGCGCCACATAGGTGCCACGTCAGGTCGGTGCCGCAACCCGGTGTCCCATCTATGTTACTCGAACATCTCTCTTTTGAAAATGACATGTTAGATGGTACAAACTTCTCTTTACTGACGGGTCATTTTTACGATTTCACATAAAGTTAGATGTTCTAATCATCCCTTTTCACACTGTTTTTTTGTTTTCGTAGATCCCTTTTCGCACTATTATTGTGTCACACACATCATCTCTTTTAACACTGTTGTGCACACACAATATTTTCAACCAGTCTCCCTAATTAAAGATTTGTCGCCCAAGTCTCTCCACGTGGCAATAATAAGAAGAGATGTCTCTACGTTGTGCTTTTTCATCATGTTTTCCTTCTTTGTATTTTTTGTGTTAGACCGTTATGTGTCTCATAATTTTATTTTATATTTACATAATAACCCGAATATGTAACTAATGTGTTTTTAATCAACATTAAGTCCATTAAGCTTATGTGAAGTTACCAATTTGATGAGAATTTGTATTAATTGTAAAAGTTGAATGGTGCTCCCTCAAGCCTATAAAAGGGCACTTGTACCATCAAACAATGTGTCAAATGCGTTGATGCTAATGAGGGCGATAAAGTTTTGATGTAGTGCTTAAGGTATTTCAAATAGATAATCTACTACAAAAAATGAAGTGACGACCTCCGCCTCTCTACGGTCTAAGACGAGATTATTTTGTTTTATTAAAAGGATAATTGGTGGTTAATGAACCACACCACTAATAACCTCGTTTTGAACAGTTGTAACTGTTCAAGAGAGACAATTTTTGGTTTATAAATGAAAATGGTTTTAACTTCATTTGAGAACTAAGAAAAAATTTCGAAATTGAGATTGTTTTATATGGTTTTTTATAGAGTTGTTACAGAAGAAAGGATTTTTGGTTGGTGTGTAATCAAAGATCAATCAAATTTTATCCTGGAGACGAACCTCTTGCAGCATTCATACACCGAATTGGAGGAAATTTCGTCTTAGGACATTGCCATTAAGTACAAGCCTCTGGTATTATTTTATCTAGTTCTTTGTAATTGAATTCAAGCATAATATATTATAGTTCAGTAATATGCATGTTTTTGTGTAAGTACTAACAATCTAAGACGAAATTATTTTGTTTTATTAAATGTTATCACTGATTTACGTACAATAGTTGATTGCATATAATTTGTCACTGATTTTGGAAAAATTAGTCACTGATTTATACGAAATTGTTGTTTGCATACTAGTTTGAAATGGCATCTCTCGTAACTGAGAAAACCACTTCTGCTACCTCTGCCAATCCAAAAGATGAAAGACCAGAGAAGTTCAAAGGTCTTGATTTCAAAAGGTGGCAACAGAAAATGCTCTTCCGGCTGACCACTATGAATCTTGCCAACATAGTGAAGGAAGAAGTTCCGAAATTTAATGAGGACCCTCTGTCCAAGGAAACTCTCCTTACTATTGAAGCATGAAGGAATTCTGACTTTCTATGCAGGAATTATATTTTGAATAGACTTGATGATACATTGTATGATGTCTATTCGAATGTAAAAGCTACGCAAAGGATGTTTGGGATCTTCTCAAAAGAAATGTCGAATCAAAGATGCGGGGGCAAAAAAGTTTGTGGTAGGCAAGTTTCTAAACACAATATGGGGGATTCGAAGTCCATGGTAAAGCAAGTGGAAGAACCGCAAGTTCGATACATGAATTGCACGTATTTGAAGGTGCATTGTAAATGAACATTTTCGATTTGGAGCCATTATTGAAAAACTTCCACCATCGCGGAATGACTTCAAGGTCTACCTAAAGCACAAGCGAAGGGACATATCCATTGAGGACCTCATTATGCGACTTCGTGTTGAGGAAGACCACAGGAAGGGAGATAAAAAAGAAATAAATGATGCTAATGCTAACATGGTGGTAAGACAATCAAGTAAGTCTAAATTTCAGAAATTCCAAAAAAAGAATTTCAAGAAAGATTTCAAGAGAACCACCAAGCCGTTAGCACCAAAACAGAAGGATTACAAGAAAATTAAGTTAAGTTGCTGGGTTTGTGGAAAACATGGCCATAGGGCTCAAGATTGTCGCTACAAGAAAGACCAGAATTTTGATAATTCTGGTTTGACCAACCAAGCAAATGTTACTAACATGGAAATTGATGATATTGACATTGATCTCACTGCAGTTGTTTATGAAACCAATATGGTTTCTGATGCCAAAGGATGGCGGATCGATCCTGGTGCGACAAGGCACATCTGCAGTGACAAAAACTTATTTTCTAAGTTTCATCTAGTTGATAGTGAAGAAAAACTTACATGGGAAACTCGTCCTCCTCCATGGTTGAAGGCAAAGGAACAGTGAAGATGAAGTTCACGTCTCGAAAAGTAGTCATTTTACTCAATGTTCTGTATGTTCCTGATATTAGGAAAAATCTTGTATCTGGCCCTTTACTGAATAAGAAAGGGTTCAAACTTGTTTTCGAGTCTGACAAATTTGTATTGACCAAGGGTGGCATGTTCATAGGGAAGGGGTACCTTACTGAAGGTCTCTTCAAGTTAAGCATTGTAATCGTTAATGGCACTGACAATAGAATGATTGTTTCTGCGTATATGACTGTCTCGACCTATATGATTGAATCATTTGATATTTGGCATGCTAGACTAGGGCATGTAAATAGCAGATTAATTCATAAAATGGTACATTTGAATATGTTACAAAAGCTTAAAATTGATTTAAAACATAAATGTGAAGTTTGCGCTGAATCAAAGTTTGCTAGGCAAACATTTAAGCCTGTTCAAGAGAGATCAAGTGAATTATTAGATTTAATTCATGGTGATCTTTATGACTTCAAATCAAATCATACGAAAGGAGGAAAGAACTACTACGTCACCTTTATTGATGATTGTAGCAAGTACTATCATGTCTTTTTGATCAAAAATAAAAGCGAGGCCTTTGATGTATTTAAAATATATAAGGCGGAGAGGTTGAAAATCAACTTGACAAAAGATAAGCGATCGAGGTGGAGAATATGATTACATTGAATTTGCAGAATTTTGTAATATAAATGGAATTATTCATCAGACCACCACGCCATATACACCTCAACGAAATGGTGTGGCAGAGAGGAAAAATAGAACTCTCAAGAATATGATTAATTCTATGTTGAATGATTCTGGACTTCCCCAAAACTTGTGGGGTGAAGCACTACTGACTGCAAATCATATCTTGAATAGAGTTCCTTCTAAGAAATCTGATAATTCTCAATATGAGATTTGGAGAAAAAGAAAGCCCACTTGCAAAACTTTAAAAGTGTGGGGTTGCTTAGCAAAGGTTCAAATTCCTTTACCAAAAGGACTAACCGTAGATTGTGTGTTCATCGGTTTTGCTAAGAATAGTGTATCATATAGATTCTTAGTAGTTAAATCACATATTTCAGATATAAGTGAAAATACTATCATAGAATCTGCTGATGCTAAATTTTTTGAGCATATTTTTCCTTTCAAGGAAAAACAAAATGGTTAATCACAAAAAGGACGGCTGAAGAGAGTCTAGAAGAACCAACCACTTCATGGGTTCAAGAACAAGAATTGGAACCTAGAAGGGGAAAAAAAATTAAGGTCCCAAAGAATTTTGGACCTGATTTTATAAGTCTGTTAACTGAAAATGAGCCACAGACTTATAAGGAGGCTATGTCTTCACCGGAAGCGCCTTTATGGATGGAAGCAATCAATAGTGAAGTTGAATCCATTTTGGAAAATAATACATGAGAATTGGTTGATCTACCATCCGGAATCAAACCAATTGGATATAAATGGATATTCAAAAGAAAGCTCAAAGCTAACGGTACTATTGATCAATACAAGGCACGGTTGGTTGCAAAAGGTTATAGACAAAAGGAAGGTGTAGATTACTTCGACACCTATTCTCCTGTTTCAAGAATAACTTCCATTATGTTGATTTCCATAGTTGCTTTATACAATATGGAAATACACCAAATGGATGTTAAAACAACATTTCTAAATGGATAGTTAGAAGAAGAAATCTATATAGACCAACTTGAAGGGTTCATAGTCAAAGGCCAAGAGAATAAAGTTTGTAGACTTGTTAAGTCGTTATATGAACTTAAACAAGCTCCAAAACAATGGCATGAAAAATTTGATCATACTATGCTAGCAAATGGTTTCAAAATAAATGAATGTGACAAATGTGTGTACATTAAAGAAATGAAAAACTTTTGTGTCATAGTATGCCTATATGTTGATGACATGTTGATTATGAGCACAAGTAAAGATGTCATAATGTCAACCAAAAAGATGTTGAATTCAGTTTGACATGAAAGACTTAGGTGAAGCGAGATGTTATCTTTGGGAATTCAAATTAAAAGAAATAAAGATGGTTATGTTCTTACACAATCTCATTATGTTGAGAAAATCTTGAAAAGATTTAATCAATTTGAGTGCAAGCTGCGATAACTCGTTTTGATGCAAATTGTCATCTTAAGAAAAATAATGGAGAAGCAATTTCTCAATTGGAATATTCTCAAATTATATGAAGCTTGATGTACTTGATGAACTCTACTAGTCCTGACATAGCTTATGCGATTAGCGGTGAGTAGATACACAAGTAATCCTAATGATGCTCATTGGACAACATTAATAAGAGTCCTAAGGTATCATAAATATACCTTAAACTATGGATTGTTTTATACAAAATATCCACTTTGTACTTGAAGGGTATAGTGATGCAAATTGGATTTCGATAATACGAAACCAAATCAACAAGTGGATATATATTCACATTAGGTGGAGCAGCGATTTCTTGGAAATCAACAAAACAAAGGTGTATAGCACGTTCCACCATGGAATCCAAATTCATTGCACTTGACAAGGCAACTAAAGAAGCTGAATGGCTAAGAAATTTCTTAGAAGATATTCCTTGCTGGCCAAAACCAGTCACATCAATATGCATACATTGTGATAGTATGACAACACTAGCAAGAGCTAAGAACAACATATATAATGGTAAGTCGAGACATATAAGGCGCCGACATAATACTACAAGACAATTACACAAGTGGAGTAATTAGTATTGATTATGTTAAGTCTAAGGAAAACCTTGCAGATCATTTGATTAAAGGCTTACCAAGAGATCAAGTGAAGATATTATCGAGGGGAATGGGCTTAAAGCCTATAGAGTAAGTCAAGTCTAGCGGAAACCCAACCTAGCTGATTGGATATCCCATGGTCTAGGTTCAACGAACAAACTTGGTTAGACTTGACTTAACAAACAGACACACAATTACATGTTCCTATGATAAAGTAAGTGTGTTGATAAGACGCTTAGGGTATGCAATATTGCATTTAATGACTAAATATAAGTCACCTATATGATAGTAAATGTGGGGTCACATTTATGAGAATGAATATGCTAAATTCTCTAAAGCTATCATGAACCCAGGATATGTTCATGACCAAAATGAACAACATAAAATAAAGTGCATCAGGAATCATGTCATAAGTGAGACATATTGTCTTAGTTTACTATAAAAAGTGAACAGTTCAAGATACATGCATCATTGCGTCACGAAGTGAACTCGATATGATCTTACTAGGGTAAGTTCAAGTCTATACGACACTTTCCTGATTAACATGACATGATAATCTCTCTCAATTGTTTTTAAAATAATATTTGTTCTTTAAATTTTGTGTTTGTGATTTGGCAAAGTAAACTCGGTCAGGGTTGCCGATGGTTACAATACAAATGTGGGGTATTGTTGAACTTTAAAGGTGTTGAACTTTAAAGGTTCTTTGAGTTTGTATTGTATCCAATTTTTAGTCCCACATGGGAAAGAAACTTTTTGTTTCTTTCCTTATAAGAAGATCTTCCACTTGAAGTAAGTGGTTAAGTGAATGTGGGGTTTGAGGAAAAACCCATGGGTATTCTCCATTGATTAATACACATTAAATACTTGATATTTAATATGTCTTTGATAGGGCCTTGAGCCTTTGGGGCTAATGATAAAATAACTTAGCCAATTCACAACACAAATTTTATTTTATTTTTATTTTGTTTATTTTTTTTGTTAATTTCGTAGTTGTAATTAGTGGTGAACAATTACAACCTTTGGTTTTTTTAAAAGTTGTTTAATTAGTGGGATAATTGGTGGTTAATGAACCACACCACTAATAACCTCGTTTTGAACAGTTGTAACTGTTCGAGAGAGACAATTTTTGGTTTATAAATGAAAATGGTTTTAACTTCATTTGAGAACTAAGAAAAAATTTCGAAATCGAGATTGTTTTCTCTGGTTTTTGAGGAGATTTTCTCTGTTGCAGAAGAAATGATTTTTGGTTGGTGTGTAATCAAAGATCAATCCAGTTGTATCCTGGAGACGAACCTCTTGCAACATTCATACACCGAATTAGAGGAAATTTCATCTTAGGACATTGCCATTAAGTGCAATCCTCTGGTATTATTTTATTTAGTTCTTTGTAATTGAATTCAAGTATGATATATTATAGTTCAGTAATATGCATGTTTTGTGTAAGTACTAACACTATGTCACTTTTTCACCGTGACCACATCACCTATTTATGAGTATGTTATTCACATAATTGTCATGGTACTTTGTTAAGTGATGTTCATCACATACACATTAAAGTCCAACACAAACTTTGACACCAAGTTTGTCTTCTCATACAATTATGTGTATAGCAACAATTGGACGTCATGTATGTAACAATATGTTTAACTCAAAACTCAACTTGGACTCCAATTAGGTCTCGTTTATGTACTTCAACACAAAACCTAAGTACAATGTCAACGTGAGTTTGAGACATCAAACAACAAATCTTCACCTCAGTGAAAACTCACTACCTTATTCTTACGTCCTGCCCTTTCAGGCTACCATCCTCAACATCGAGAATGAATTAAGTCCAATCCAGCCTGTTTGGATTTACCAACAATCAGAACCCACTTCTTGATCAAATTTTGAGGCCCAGATCTTGCTATATGTTTCTACATCAAAATAAACAAGTTGTTCTTCCTCGCGCCTTTCATGACCAACGAATACATCCGAATATTTTTCAATACTTCACCTGCTTGGAGTACTGTAACCTTTAGAATCTAATTCGAGATAAAGAAATTAGATTTTGAATAAAACTTCGGCACATGTCAAACATTCGAAGCATTATGACGTCATTATGACGCGTCGTCAAACGACTTCAACCGAACTTTCACCGCCCCCGATATCGAGAAAGTCGTCGCCTATCGACATAACTTTGCCACCCGTACAACTTGCATGATTACCGATCCATGCCCAATGTATATATACATGTCATGTGGCCCTGCTGTCAATTACCCATTCTCCCTTCTGATCACTAATCCTATTATTTGCCTAACAAATAGGATAATTACTATCAGTCTTGAGAACCAACAAATTGTCGGCGTCATCACCTTCAAAATCAGAATCCCCCTTTGTTGGACCGGAGCTTTTTGCCGAACCCGCTCATTTACCTTTCCTATTCCCACAATCTCTCCTAAGATGCCCTGGTTGACCGCATCTCTAACAAATCGTTTTTCGTACTTTTTGGAACCCTTCCCAGCATCTACCATGGACCAAATTAATTAAACTAGGATTCAATTTATTCTCAGGGATTAACGGTCATAATTCGGGCGTTACGTGGTAAACTTGGTTAGCTAGAACCAATGAAATATATTATTCGTGGATGATGGTTGTGTATATGTGGTGTTTAAAATTATTATTATTATATTGCACTACATGTGTATACGTTGATATCGGGCGAGTTAATGTAACGGGTGTTCGCCTCGAAAGGCATGTCAACGCGGGTATTGAGAAGGTGAACTACAGGTACACTAGGAAACTTGACTAATTCACGTTAATATGACTAAGTAATTCAATTAAAATGGGTAATGTAACCATAGACTAAGATGATTCAATTAAAACAATAGGCTATGACGTACCTTGAAATGTGTCTTAGAGATGCGGACATCGAGTCTTGGGTAGGTGAAGGTTAGTGGGACCACAAGTTGATTAATTTTGATAAATAAAAACACTAAATCAAATAAATCAAAGCCTATAGTTTGGTTGTTAAATTAGAAACCATAGGACTTTCTAGAGATATACATTGACACATCTAGGAGCTATAGGAGTATCAATTGTTGTCACTTGCGTTTGGTTAGTGGGAGTTAGTGGGCTAAGTGGCAAGAGATATGCCATTAGATGAACCTCGAGATACGTAAACATATTGAGATCAAGGGCTAGAAATGCATATCACCTTAATATATGTATATGATGGTTTGATCAAAAGCATGATTTTTAAACGTGCTTTAGAGAGAAGAGAGGAGATTGGGAAGGCTTGAATTCAATCATTTTGAAGGACAAAAATCAAGGATTAAACTAAAGTAATTTTCTTCTCCATGTCATACACTTTCATTTGAGCCCATTTTTGTGAATTTTTGATAAAATTCGAATTAGAGGGTTAAATCCTGGTTATGATGAAAAATTGATGAAATATATGTTTTGTGATCATTTTTATAAAGGATTTATAACTATTTTTGAATAAATGGGTATTTTGAAGAAATTGAGAAAACTGGTGAATTTACGGGATTTGAGGAAATTGATCAAATTGTTATTTTGAGGTTGTTCTAATGTTGTTTTGGTTCAATTTGATATGGAGAGGATGTTAAATGGGTCTAGTTAGCTAATTGGAGAGTTTGGAACATAATTCTCAAGTTGAGAATTTTGTCACGAGAGGCAATTAGCGCGCTAGCTAACGACCCGCTCGCCCGAAGGCCGCTAAGGCGGAAGGCGACCACGTCGCTTGCATTTTTGGCGAAACCGGGCCATCCCCCTCCCACAACTCGAACCCGGAGCCACAGGGACACAGTACTCGGGCTCATCGAGTTGTGTACCACCGAGCTAAGACTAGCTCGGTTGGTACACGGCTCCATGAGCCTACGCTGTTATCCCTCGACAGCGCGGGTTCGAACCGTGGGGGGTGAGGGATGTATGCGAGGTCCTTCGGGCAGTTTCCATACACTGGGGCCTCGGCTGGTCCTTCGGGCAGGTCGTGTAGCCCAACAAAAAGGTGCTCCTTTTTGTAACGGCCCGCTGCCGAAGGCCGCTAAGGCGGAAGGCGACCACGTCGCTTTGCATTTTGGCGGGGAAGCCGGGCCATTCCCCCTCCCACTGAGCTCGGGCAGGAGCCAGGGACACAGTACTCGGGCTCGTCGAGTTGTGTACCACCGAGCCAAGACGGCTCGGTGGTACACAACTCGATGAGCTGAGTACTGTGTCCCTAGGGGCTGGTCCGAGTTCAGGAGGAAATGGCCCGGTTTCTGCCAAAAATGCAGCGGCGTGTCGAGCCTCCGGCCTTAGCGGCTTCTTCTAGCGAGCGGCGTTACACTAACTAAATTTGGTTAGCGCGCTAATCGATATGGAAACTTAACTATTTTTCAAAATGAAGAACAGTAGCGCGCTAGACAAATCCCCTAGAGTGCTTACTCTACATAGCGCGTTAGGTAGACCCATTAGCGCGCTAATGCCATATAAAAACTGAGTTTAAGGAACTGTTTTGGGATTTTTGACTTAAATTCATACCCAAACACCAATAATCATATTAAATATGTAAAACTGGACTTCAGGGACTTAAGGGATTGCGGGAGTCTAGGGAAGTTGGAGCGCGGATTGAGGTGAGTAAACCCATTGGAATGCCTCACAAATTCTTGGTTTGTTTTACCGATGTCGAGTTTCATGTATGAGTCTTTGGTGAGCACACATGGGTTTTCATTCCTATTTCGATTTGCGTATATATTGGTTGTGGCTAAATCGCTTGCGTGAGTTACTTGTGATAGTGCTCGTGTCAACGGTAGTAGGATATACTGTGACCGACTGTAAGGATTAGGGTGGTCCTGATGTGTAACAACGTCGGGAAGGGACCATGTTGTTTACTAAAGTTGGGGTTTAGTCACTGTAAGCCTGTAAGTATATACATGGTTCCTATTCGGTTTATCGATTACTGGCTGGTGTAGATTAGGGTTTTCTCGTTATTATACATATGTTTACTTATTAATGTTTTATTTCTAAAGCTGGTTCAATTGGTATATGTTGTTTATTTATTTCACGCTCTTGATTTTGCTTGTCGTGTCTTTGCTTTACATTCATGGGAATATAACGGATCGTTGTCGGGTGTTATATTCTCATGTCTCGTAAATTATTATTTTTATTTCATGAATATTTTGTGGACTTCTCTTGGGATTTTACTCACTGGACTCGTCATTGTATTTGCGGGGTGACGAGTGCGGATCCTTCGACGAGTAGGGCAAGGGCAAGGAGGTACTAGGTGACTACCTCGAGATTGTGGAGCCGGCTCGTGTGTGAAATCACTATGTATTTATTTTACTTTTGTTGGGTTTTTGAGACCATAGAACACGATTGCATGTATATGAAACTTTTGTTATACTTATCTCTCCTTGATATATATATATATACATGGTATCTTTTCTTAGGGTTTTCCATTACTTAGAATTGTTAATTCTTGCATAACTTACTTAATTTAAGACTTAATTTGTAAACTTGTAATATAACTTGATAAATTAATGAAATAGCTAACTAAATTATTAATGCCTATGTAGAGATTAATTAGCGTAACTAGGGTTTGCTAGAAAATTATAAGCAAACAGGTAGGTCACGAGGCGTCAAATGTAAGCAGGCCATGACGTGGCAAGGCTTGGTGACGTGGAATGCGACGTGGCGGGTCCCAAGGCGGCATGGGATTTGGGGCCATCATAACCAAACCCAAGCTTTCAGATGAACCGTTGTTTTCACGTTTTATCAATTTCTCCTAAGATATTAACATGACAGTGACATCTGCTAAACTGATGGTTTCCTTCCCGAACATCAGTGTTGGCTTCATGTGCTTGAACGAAAGCGGAAGTGACCAAATAAGTTTGAGCGTCTGATCCTCATCAATGACTTGCTCTCCCAACTCCTCAAGTTCTGAGACAATCTCATTAAGAGCATTAAGATGATCAGTAATACTTATACCTTCATCCATCTTTAGGTGATTGTACCGCTCCTTCAGGTAGAAACGATTTGACATGTTTTTCGTCAACAAATCTTTGACTTGAATTTGCCACAAGCCAAAATTTATCTTCCCGTCAAACTTCTCCACATCAAACTTCATCGAACTTGTGTACTTCGACATCTCTCGAAAACTTCACCTTAATTGTGTAACCCCCCATATCTGAATCTTGGCTCTGATACCAATTTGTTGTGACGAATTACCGCGGAATACCCAAGATCACAATCACACGAGTACACCCAAAGATAAATAACCACAGAGAAAATAGCGAACACAAGAATTTACGTGAAAAACCCCGAAATCAGAGTAAAAACCACAGGTCAAGAAACAAGGCAATCCATTATCAATAATTTAATACACAAAGGAAAAACATCCTTTATCTAAACCCTAGATAGATATCCCAACCAGATTTGATCTCACAGTATCGCGTACTCGCTCGCAGACCCGTATGCTACGACACAATTTTCAGCTATCAAACACTCCTCAACACTATGTCACTTTTCACCGTGATCACATCACCTATTTATAAGTATGCTGTTCACATAATTGTCACGGGACTTTGTTCAGTGATGTTCATCACATACACAAACACAAACTTTGACACCAAGTTTGACTCCTCATACAATTATGTGTATAGCAACATAGGACGTAATGTATGTAACAATATGTTTAACTCAAAACACTACTTGGACTCCAATTAGTACTCGTTTATGTACTTCAACACAAAATCCAAGTATAATGTCAACGTGACTTTCAGACACCAAACAACAAAATATAAATTTAATGTGTTTTAATATAGAAACTCACATTTTCTCAAAAAACTCAATTTGATCACCATAATAAGTGAAAAAATATATAGGTCTAATTAATATAAAAAATTGATAATTGTGAGAAAATATTAAGCGAAAAAATCTTCACTATCAAATGTATAAAAATGTCATATTCCCAATGAATTTGTAATTTTTCTTAAAAAAAAATTTTTTCGTCCAATTAAATAAGACCTTATATTAACATCTAGCTAGCTAATTAAGAGTAGCACTAATTATATAGACTTTCCACAATTATTCTATAACAATATTTTTTTTTATTACACTTCTCCATCCCACAAATCTTCAACTGATTTGAAGATACCATCAGCTGATACTAAGTATTCTACTTTGAATATCTTGGACTGTGCAAGTGTACTCATCTTCTTCAGCTCATCCATGCTCAACTCCCAATCAAATATCTCCATGTTCTCCTTCAGCCTTTCTTTGTTGTAGCTCATTGGCAAAAAGCTCACACCTTGCTCATATGCCCACCTCAGACAAATTTGCAATTTAAATTAATTAATTAATTAGAATTCCCATAATAAATTATAATTTAGTCTTGATTTATTTGTACCTAGCAATAGGTGGATCATTTCTTATTTTTTATTTTTGATATACGTGGGTGTCTGAATATTTTTTAGCCTCTCCTAATTACTTTGGTTAATTTGACATGAGAAAAATTGAAGAAATATAATGTAATTACTATGATTCGAACCCCCAACGGACTTCAATCGAGTTATGATGTTCATTTTGTTGCTATTGCACCACAACTATTTGGAGGCACATCATTATTAAAATGTTCTTAATTACATAATTAATTATAGTAATCATGTATCATATATAAGGTAAAAGAAGACTAATAGTATATATATATAGACGTACCCGAGCCAAAGTCTTCCCTTTAGCTTGAGAAATCTTTTTGAGCACCTTACAATCAAACACTGCATTGGAACACCATGAGGCATTTTTTCCGCCTAAAGGAGAGTAAGCACTCACATGGATGCCTTTCTCTGCACAAAAGTAGTTTCAATTGCTGCCATAAAGGGTGTATCTCCACCTAATAAGAACATCAACAACACATAATTATTCTAGTTAAGGATCATTAAACAACAAATTTATTAATTAATCTATCATTGTTAGTGAAGTATTTTATTCTCGTCGGAATAGTCAAGCCTAAGGGATCGAACCAAAAAAAAAATCGAAAACCCACGATTATAAAAGAAAAAAATGTTTTATTTTTTATTATGTAAATTGATCCATATGCGGGGCGGGGTGTCGAGGGTACACATCCCCTCGAGGCTTGTAAAATGTTTTATTTTGAGTGCGGCTATATGTAGCCCTATTGTTTTTAGGGCACCCCGATGATCGGGAAACCTAATCAATTTCTTAGGGCACCCCGTCAAATTTCTCAAATTGCCCCTTTGTTCAAAAATGAGCACCCCGCCTTATCGGGGCACCCAATTTGTTTCTCAAAGCACCTCGAATGTTTCGGTCCCATAAATTTGAGAAACAACATGCGATCTCGATTGCATATGTCTAAGACTATTCCTCAGTCTCGGTACTCAATGACCATGACTAGTACCATAGAGTACATACATTTAGTTTCGGTTGCTTTAGTTCGAGACTTATGCAAGAGTGTCGGCTAGATACAACCAAAATCTTATGTAGTGTCTCGGTCTGCGTGGCCGATCACTTTGCGTCTCCTGTATATAGGGATGCGGGTGGGGTGGGGAATCCACATTCCCCACGGGGATCTACCTCGATGGGGCGAGGATTCCCGCCAACTAGCCCCCATGGGGCCGGGGACGGGGGCAATTTCTTCCCCACCACCGGGGCGGGGGGGGTGGTATTATCCATCTCCATCATGGGGAATCCCCATGGGGATTCGCCACGGGGATCTTGAATATTTCATGTAGGAATTGCATCAAAATTATTAAATCTTATATTTCTCTTTTTTGTATGGTGAATGTTTCACATAAAGTTTCAAAATCGACCTACAATTGCAAAGAAAAAAACTTTTTATGATTTTTAATTTCGAATCTATAATGTAAATATTCGATCTTTTTTAGGTATTATGTAAAAAGTGATTGGGGTGGGGATCCCCACCGGATGGGGAATGGGGGTCAAGAATTCCCCGAGTGGGGAATTTCAAGCGAGGAATCTCCGCCCCGCCATAAGTGAGGATGAGGATGGGAATTGCATTCTCCGCCCCAAACCCGCCCCCACTGGATCCCTACCGTACGGTTTGGAAAATGAAAAAAATACAAAAAAAATTAAGAAAAAAACTTTATCTTGTTCTACGTCCGCCTCTCACTCATTTTCTTCATCCATTATACATTAACAATGATGCAAACATACCGAATCTAACAAACCCTACAATACAAATCGACATTACTTTCTCCTCCGAAATTGGTCAACCGAGTTCATCCAACTCGTGTATTTGCACGGCTACGATTACACTTGTGAAAAAAATTGGAGGATTGAAGGTGGGGTGCGCTGGAAGGAAAAGTTTTTGATCATGAGTGAATTATTAGGTTTGAGAGGGCATTTTAGACATTTCTCTCCAAAATCAATTTTCACAAAATTTTTGCTGGGTGCCTTGGTCATTATGGGAGGTGCACATAGTCTTGACTCTTTATTTTTGACGATCAATAGAATGTCGGGAGCACCGTATCCCTTCCTCAAAAAAAAAAAGTACCTCCATGATTGACTGCAGGAGGGATTGTAGCAAAAGATAGGATCTGAGAGAGCTTTTTGCAGGTAAAGTTGCTAACATCAATGGCCTTGGCTAGGCCAAGCCTAACACACCCTTCCATGCCCTGCCATGTGCCCTTCATGTCCCATAGAATAACATGCTCACTTCTCACATCAAATATCTTCTCCAACAAATTAAACTTTGCAGGAAAGTGAATGAGGAAACAAATCAACATATTCCAGCCCAATTGCCCTGTTTATATATATATTTCAATAACAACAACTTACACTAAATTAGTTAGGGTAGCTACATGAATATTATTAAATATAAATAAATATGGCACATGTTATATATTAATTACTGGCGGGACTCGCGAAGAGCTGGGATGACGAGTAGTGGCGAAGTCCCACACTGCCCATTACTCAATTTTGTTCTCTTAGTATGCCTACAGTACCTAGCTTGTCACACCCCTCAAGTCACAACAAATGTGGGAATGTCTTTGTGGAAACATGTGGGCAGACTTTGCACCACATCTTGATGAAGTGCATGATAGGATGCTAGTGGCTCATTGAGTTTTCTTGTACTTCGTAGCCCTTAATGTCTGGCCTTTTTTTTGTTACATGTATAAAAAAAAAAGTAATAAATAAGTTTTTATTTTACAAATGAAAAGTTAATAATTAGCTCTTTGTAAAATAAAACTAGTGTGAGAGCATCTCCAACCGCGACATCATCAATGTGTAGGGGATGTCAATACAGCGAGGTGGCACATTTAAAGCACGTACTATTTAAACATAGAATAATCAATGTATATATAAACGTTTTTTATTTGATAAAAGTGTATATAAGCGGTATCTAACACATAAAATTTCAATTATAAAATAACTTATGGATTATAAAAAGTAAAAAAAAAAAAAAAAAAAAAAAAAAAAAAAAGATCAATACTCTCCTACCCATGGTGCCACGTGCTCTTTAAAACCCATATTTCCCTATTATTGTGCTATGGATTTACTGTTTTGCCTATAATTAATTATCTAACGACTTATTTGGTTAAGGATGGAGTTAACTCTCTGGAGATAACTTGCATAGGAGTTGAAACTAATTTTGTTTGGTTGTTCAATACCCCTACAAGTTATCTCTCAACTCACAAACATTTGAGTTCCATTGAGATCTCAAGTATTTGACTCCTATTTTCTAAGAACGACCTATTTCATTTGCTCGGACTCTTATTTTCTCCTCATTTATTGAGATCTCAAGTATTTGACTCTTCTGCAAATTCACTTTCGACCCTAATAAAGCATAGAAGCATCTCACAATCTTTGTTGTATACCATAAGTAATTCTTCTTTCATTCAATATATGACGAAAAGAGTATCGTCTACAAATTGAAAAGATGCAAGACTTCCAAACTTTTGCTCTTAATATTTATGGCAGTGGTTGCCTACTGTACAATTAACACACCAGAAACAGAGAACAGAAGATCAGATGATCAACTGATCATCAAAGTATCAACTCATTGAATCAAACAAAGAAGAAGCTTGAAGCTGTATTCAATCAGTTATTCATCACTCACGAAATTACAACAGTGTACATTACTTATATACATACATAGAAGGTGTACATTACACACCCTTCTCATAACCAACTGATCTTAACTAACATGTACATGTAAGACAGTATACACCAAAGATATATGATTCGAGTATACACCAAAGATATGATACAATACATTACAGTTCCTATACACTATACAGTACATAACTCTACATCCCCCCCTCAAGATGGAAGTCTATGCCAGTCACATAGACCCATATTGGACAATAAATCAAAGAACAAAGGAGAGCTTTGGTAAAGACTTGGTAAACAAATCGGCTAAGCGTAATCTAGTAGGAACATATTGTGGAAGAACAAAACCACACTTAAACGATGGCGAACCAAATGACAATCAATCTCCAAATGCTTGGTACGTTCATGGAATACGATTAGCGAGAAAGATGAATGGCAGCTTGGTTATCACACCAAAGAGGTATAGGAAGAGCACTACAAGAAAAAAAAAAAACAGCAACAAACTAATCTGTTGTTGAATTGGTACGGATTTGTTGCTAAGGGACTCAACAACAGATCAGCAACAGATCAGAGGTGTTGCTAAAGGCTTTGTCGCAGATAGAAGTTAGCAACAGATTTTGGATCTGTTCTTTGATTAACAACAGTTTGTGACAACAATCTGTTCTTTGAAACAAATGTAAAACAAATCATTATGAGATTGAAAAGGAGGTTTTGTTGCAAATCACATGTTGCAAATCAAGAACACTTTGTCATTCTTGATTTGCACATTATTAAGACGAACGAATGTTATTCTTGATCTGTTGCAAATCAATGATGACATCAAGTATGTCGTTGATTTACACGATCAACAAAACCAACTTTTGTCGCTGATCTGTTGCAAATTTGCAACAGATCAGCGACAGATTCCTTTTTGCTGACTGTGCAAATCAACAGACTTGGTCTGTTGCTGATTTGGAATAGTAATTTTAATTTAAAAATTACAATTCACTGTAAATAGTAAATGAAATTCTGCAGCAATAAAATCTGTAAAAAAATAAATTTTCCTGCTGCAATTAAAACTAAATTTGAATAATTGTTTATATATTATAAAATTTTGACAAAAAATATATACAAAATGTGGAGATTAACATTTCATAATTAACTAGTAGTATATTATATACTACTAGATGAACATTATCCACCAAATACAAAATACTACACAACCGACCTTCCAACACAAATTAATTTACATATATATCTACAATGTCAATCCCACACCCTTACTCAATTGTGTCACCGATACAAGATAGACACTATACAATTTGGAGTGCGTGTCCTATCCAAATCCTGAAAATGAAAATGAATAACTTGAACAATATTCGAAACGCAATCAAAATATTCAAACACAAATGAAATAATTCTAAAATTAAGCCTTGCTCATCGACCTCATACATAAAAGATTGGCCACAGTGACACACTAAAATTTCCAACTCAAAAGGGAATGAAAGAACTTCCATACATGACATTCCATGCATTTTTTTTCAATTTCTATTATGTATATAGAAGCATGAGAACAAATCTCAAAATATGTCACTAGGTTATGTGTTGGGTTGCATGGATGACAAATCTCTTAATTTATGCATGTAAGGGAATTTGACAAAAAATTGAAAATACATGCATGTATACAAATCGTATAAAAGTCACTCAATAATCCATATAGCTCATGTATGTGATTCTAACTCGAAAATTATGAAACTATAATCATCATGGATGATTCAAATTCAAGGTATATTTGAAAAAGTTATTTTATTTTAATAATAATATCCAACCTTAGAGGCCTAGTCGACCTTTTAGAAATAATATATTACATAGAAAACATACTTAATATATAATTAAACAAAGATTTATATAGTCTAGTTGCAATTACAACTTTATTTTTGAAATCCATTGCAATTACAACTTAACTAATTACTTAATGACTTATTGACCATAAAAGATATTACTTAATCAACCGACTAATCACAAACAAATGACGAAGATCGTTTACTTGGAAAACATGGCGTCTTGTGACGTGGTGTCTTGAAGGCACCGTTAACTTACCCCATAATACTAAATAAATCTATTTTTTTTTTCATAAGAGACGTCCAACTTTTTTAATTCAATGAATCACATATAATACTAAATAAATATTCAAAATAGGGAATGGACTTTTGAATATAATCCTAAGTAAATTTTGAAAAGTCCTATTTTATAACAATAGTGCCTACAAGAAACTTGTCTTAAACAATATATAAAGCATTTGTTGCCAACAAGTATGGGAGAAGTATCTTAACAAGGATGATTAATTGTTGCACTGAATCTCGGGCTTGCTAGGTTACACAAGGGTTTCCTAATAAAAGAAGTTACTAACATCATATAGAGTTGACTCATGAGAACAATATATATTTGGTAGATAATCTTATATTGTTATGTTTGTTGTGAGGTGTCATTTACTCCAACAAACATTGAATCTCATGTCAAGTATTTTCTCATTTTTTCAACATAATCGATTCACTTATTAACATGTTATATGTGGGCATTGACGATACCAAATCTAGGGATATATGTGTGTACGTGGAGTGTTCACTTGATATTCTAAGTTAAGTATCACTATAATGCCAATATTAAATTATGTATGACATGCACATTTATTTAAGGTACGTACAATAGTTTATGGAAAACATAACAAACTAAACTTACAATATTAAACTATAATGCCAATATTAAACTATGTATGACATGCACATACCAAAGGAATCTCTGAAACTTGCAACTCAATTGGTGAGGTAAGTTTGCCTCCTTACACAGTGTCGCGTTGTCGCGTTGTCGCTACGTTCGAACCATAGATATATAAATTTTGGTAGTCATATAAAATCAAAAATCAACAAAAATCGCAAAATAGATTTTCAAGAAAATGCAAACCGCAAATGATACCCGAAACTCAGTCAAGGAGGAGCGTCGAGCGACCAATGCGAGCTGAGAGGAATCCGCCGAAGCAGCAATGGCGGCGCGAGAAGCGGGCCCAACCAATGGCGGTGAAGGTGAAAGGTACGGAGGCGACAGCGGCGGCGGCGGCGCGAGTTCGATCTGCGACGAGCGCGTAGTCCTAAGCTGCGGCGGCGCTAGCAACCGATCAGCGAGCGCGTAGGACGGGAAAGGCAGCGGCGCGCAGGACCGAAGCAGCAATGCGGCGCGAGGAGCCGAGCTCACCGTTATCGCGGGTCCGGCAGCAGCGCGGGCCGGTGCACGCAGAGGCGAGCGATGGCGGTGCGTGCGGCCGCACGCAGAGCGATCCGGCGGCGAGGAAGCGCGGAGCGCGGATCTGGAGAAGGAGGAGGCGGCGCGACGATCTAAGTAGGGATGCGGCGGCGACGAACAACGCGGCGGTGGTGGCGCGTGATGACGACGGCGACGGTGCAGCGAAGGTGCGGCGACGGCTCACGGATTGCGCAAACGGTCTTCTGCGGCGTTAACAACAGCGGCGCAGTCTGCAGAAGGTGCGGCGCGAAATGGTTTTGCAGTGACGATCGAAATGGGTTTGGAGGGAGGAGGAGGAGAGAAAATGGTTTGTTAAAACCATTTAGATATTAGTGACAAATCAAAATGATTAATGTCATTTGGCGACTTGTTTGTTGCTATTTTGTTGTTGATCAACAACAGATCAAAATCTGTTCTTGATCACCTACGTGGCATTTGTTGCTATTTTGTTCTTGATCAACGAGATCAAAATCAGTGGATGACTTACATGGCATTTGTTGCTATTTTGTTCTTGATCAACAACAGATCAAAATCTTATTCTTGATCAGCTACGTGGCATTTGTTGTTATTTTGTTGCGGATCAATGCAACATTAAAATCTGTTCTTGATCAACTGCGTGGACGACTTACATGGCATTTGTTGCTATTTTGTTCTTGATCAACAACAGATCAAAATCTGTTCTTGATCAGCTTATGTGACACTAGCGATCTATTCTTGATTTGTCATTGTTCAATGAATAGATCAAAATAAACTATATATATAATGCATTTGACTTGCATTTGCATTATATTTCGTCACTCCCATGCCACCACCACCGTGTCGCCGTCGTGTCGCCGCTTCAAATCCATTGGGTGGGATCATACAGGGTCTATTTTTAAAATCCTTCTAAGGTAATCTTAGGCATGTGAGACCTCAAAAAAAAAAAAAATTAAGACAAACTAGGGGATTTGGTTAAGGGTTAATTAATTAAGACAACTTCGACAAAAAAATTAAAAATAAATAAAAGAACACAAACTTAATTACAAAAATTAGCTTCATTGGAAAATTAATTGATTGGAGAAGAAATAATTATATATACACATAATCCCTTGAAAATTCACGATTTAATCAAAATCATGATGATTTCTCAACTTTATTTAAGGAA
Organism: Stephania cephalantha; assembly: GCA_039657325.1. Lineage (NCBI taxonomy): Eukaryota > Viridiplantae > Streptophyta > Magnoliopsida > Ranunculales > Menispermaceae > Stephania > Stephania cephalantha. Next base: position 4,257,738 of record CM077573.1, on the reverse strand, counting down.
ACACATTGTTTCCCGCTTTGCTTTTTATATTACTTTTCTTTGGCTATATAAAATAAAATCTCATTCATATCAAAACTAAAACAAAACAAAAAAAATTCTTCAAGTGCTCTTCGAATTAGCACAAACGCGCAAAATGATGAAGTCAATATATCAATTGAAATTGAGAGATATCTTCAAATTAAATTAAACTATACACTATATATATATATATATATATTAATGAGAATTGAAAATGTTATACTTACCTCTAGCTTGCAACAACAATACTAATGATCATGAAGAGATTTAAAAGGAAACATCACAGCAAAACGTCCTTCGGACCCTTTAAGCCTGAAAGTTGCCATGTATATATGCGTGATGATGATATGATATATACGTGAAGCAAGGTACTTTTGATATCCACTCTATTTCTTCGTTAATTACTAATTAATTAATGGAATCTATATATATTTTGTATAAATGTTAGACATACATATATGTAAGATAATTATGTGGACATCATGTTTTAATTAGTTCCCTGCGTTGCATTGATTTAACGCTATCTAATTAAAATAAATAAAATAATAAAACCTCGCTTTCCTGTGAAGTTTGCAAAATATCTGTAGACACCATATCCTGCTTAATTATCACTACTAAAAATTTATTATGCACGCTCGACACGTGTCAGTGGACATACGTTTTTGATACCCACGGGAGAATAGAATGAACAAAAAAAGATTAAAAAAAGTAAATCGTACCGCAATCGCTAGTTTGCTTCTCTGTATTAATTGATGTTTAAGATGCTACCAAAGATGAATATCCTCTATCAGAAATCCATAACTCGTTTTTAAAAATGAAAAAAATTTTATGTTCTCCTTAAAAAACTCTACAACTTTGAGAAACCTAACTATTTTTCTAAAAATGAAAATTAGGCTACAACCACTGCTAATTTATCTAAATTTTTTTAAATTTTCAAAATTATTTTAGAAGTTGAAAATTCATTACAATATTTTACTTTGAATAAGAGGCAAATACCGCGCAAGCGGTGATAGCGGCGCTCTCATGATCGATCGTGACGACGGTGGTGGCGACGAATTTTCGGCAACGATGCGGTGGTAAATGGAGTTTGCAGGGACGAGGAGGAGAGCCTCTGGTTTGAAAAAACCATTTAAAATTTAGTGACATATCAAACATAGACTGATCTTCTTTGATTTATATTAGCAACAGATTAGTCTCATTCTTTGAAAATTATTCTTGATTTATCGATCGATCGACGAGAATATAATATGTTGCTGATCAGCGACAAATCAGCAACAGACTATTTCAGTTGCTGATCTTTAGCAGATCTGTCACAGATTTAGCTACAGATCAGCGACAAACTAGGTTCTGTAGGTGATCTGTCGCAGATCTGTCACAAAATGGGCGGGAAATTAATGGCGGGAGAAATCAAGACATGAGATCAGTGACAAAATATAATTTGTCACAAATTTTGTCACAAATCTGTCACTAATTTGTTGTTTTTTGGTCAAACGAGTCAAACTATCTATCTGATGCAGAACTGTTGCTGATTTGTTGTTGTTTAGCAACAGATTCAGTCTGTTGCAATGTTTTGATGCTATTTCACATTTTTCTTGTAGTGGAGGAGTAGGAATACTTAAGTCCTTAAGTATATAAGAAATCCATAGCAATTCACAAACTGTGGAAGACATACTCCTATACTCAGCCTCGGTAGAGGACTTGGAAACAGTAGCTTGTTTCTTAGTTTTCCATGAGATTAAAGAGGAGCCCATGAATACACAATAACCAGTAAGAGATTTCCTTGAAAGAGGACAAGCAGCCCAATCAGAATCACAGTATGCAACAACTGGAAGATCTAACTGAACAGAGTAAAACAAACCCTGAGAAAGAGTACCCTTAAGATATCTCAGAACATGAAGAGCACTGACCAATGTTGTTCAAGAGAGCTTGAACAAAGCGACTCAACGTCGTGTGGCATGAGTAATGTCAGGACGAGTGAAACCCAAGTAAAGAAGACGACCAATTAGTCTCCTATACTTATCAGCCTCAAGTAACAAAGGTGAATCAACATCATCAAATTTACAATCACGAGGAAGAGGAGTAGCTGCTGGTTTAGCCATGGTAAGACCAGCATCAGTAAGAATATCAAGAACATACTTGCGTTGATGAACATACAGTCCTGATGAAGAGCGAACCAATTCTAAGCCCAAGAAATAGCGTGCTTGGCCAAGATCTTTAATGGTAAACAACTTGTGTAGGAAGTCCTTGACATTTTTAATCAAACCAAGAGATGTACCAGTAATAAGAACATCATCAACATATACTAACAATACCAAAAACTGTCCATCAATGTTGTAAGTAAACAAACAAGGATCATGGATGATTGAATGAAACCAAAAACTTGAAGTTTAGAAGTAAACTCATGGTTCCATTGTCTTGATGCTTGCTTTAAACCATACAAGGATCGCTGAAGTTTGCAAACTTGATGAGGGAAAGCCAAATTGTAACCATCAGGAGGTTTCATATAAACATCTTCATCAAGAGAACCATGTAAGAAGGCATTATTAACATCCAATTGATGTAAAGGCCAATCTCGAAGCAATGCCAAGGATAAAACAATCCTAATCTGTGACATTTTTGGCAACAGGAGAAAAAGAATCGAGTGTAATCAACACCTTCAATTTGATGAAAACCCTTTGCAACCAACCGAGCTTTACATCTATCCAATGATCTATCGGGATTGAGTTTAACCTTGTAAACCCACTTAGAACCAATGGCCTTCTTATCGTGGCGGATCGGTAAGACTCAAGTACCATTTTCCTCCAAAGCTTGTAACTCCTTATTCATTGCTTCAATCCAAATAGGATCATGTTGAGCTTGAGCATAACAAGTAGGCTCCTTAATGCTTGAAACAAGACGAAAAAAACTCTTGTAATCATCGATAATGTGAGAAGAGTGAACAAAAGGAAATGTATGAGGGGGTACCAACGAGAGAGGTAGTAGACTGCAGGAGTGAAAACAGATGTATGAACATTGTTCAAAACAAAATCATTCATCCAAAGAGGCTTGTGAACAACACGATGACTCTTGCGAGGAACTACTGCAGTAGGAGGCAGGACAACATCAGTAGGAGGCACTAATGTATCATCACCAGGCATAGAGGAGACAGGCATATGAACATTAGAAGGTGCTTCATGAGGATGTAAAACTTCAACAGGGAACTCCCTAGAAGAAGGCATAGCAGCAGAAGTAGGTACATTACTTGAAGAAGGCACAGCAGTAGTAGCAGGAACATCTCTCAAAGAATCAGATGAGTCATTACAAGGAACAGGTTTAGCCAAAACAGTGATGTTAGCAAGCAAATCATAGTTAATACACATATGATTTGTTGCTCCACTGTCCACAATCCAAGCATCTGAATTAAAAGAAAAAGGTAAGCTAGAAAGCTTTTTGTGTGAACTACCTGTAAAATCAGAAACATCTGAATTTACATGAGCAGAAACACCTTCAGTTTAAATAGTTTTCCCTTTCATGAAGTTCTCAATGCCTTGCTGTATCATTGCTGCAATATTAGTTTGAAAGTCTTCAAACTGAAAAGTTCCTGCATCTTGTATATCCAGAGGTGATTCCATCAGATTCACAAAAGATTTTGAACTAGTATTCATCTGCTTCTTGTCAAGCTCTTTCTTATACCAATCTGGAATTCCATGAAGCTTAAAACAAGTCTCTTTTGTGTGCCTCTTTGTCTTACAATGATCACAGAACAGTTCATCTTTATTAACAAATTTCTTATGATTTCCTTTACTAGTAAATCTAGGACCATTAGTTGAACCAGATGGACCTGAATTCAACTTGTTAGTTCTCATCATCATGGCTGTATCCAATCAGGTGAATAACTAACATGAACCTCCTTTTGCTTTTCAATTCTAAGAATCATAGAATAAGCTTTGTTTATATTTGGTAAGGGATCCATCACCAAGATCTGATTACGAATATGATCATACATATCACCTAATCCCATCAAAAATTGCATCAATCTATCATTAGAATCCAGAACTGCCATTGTTGCTGAAGCTCCACACTCACAAGCAGGTAAAGGAACCAAACAACTCAGTTCATCCCACAACTTCTTAAGCTTTGTGTAATACTGTGAAACAGAGAGATCTCCTTGACTTATAGAAGATATATCTCGTTTTAATTGATACAAGAGAGGTCCATTACATTCACCAAACCTTTCTTTCAACTCATTCCATAGATCAAAAGATGAAGTTGTATAAAGAAATGCCTCTACAATGTCTTTTGAAATAGAATTCAAGATCCAAGAAGTTACCATATAGTCCACTTTGATCCACCGATCCAAATTGGAATCAGTTGAATCTGGCTTCATACATCTTCCATCAATGAAACCAATCTTTGTTTTCGCACCTAAAGCAATCAACATAGCTCTACTCCAAGAAAGATAATTCGAACCAGTGAGAGTGTTAGAAACAAGTACCATACCAGGATGATCAGATCCTTGAAGAAAATAAGGACTCTCTACACCAAGATCGCCAGCATCAGGAGCTCTTCCTGCTACATTTCGAATCGAAGTACTCGAAGAACCATGACTGGATGCCATGATCAAACACTCAAGTAATCAAACTCAACACAGATCAAGAACAGTGAAAACCTGCTCTGATACCATGTACAATTAACACACCAGAAACAGAGAACAGAAGATCAGATGATCAACTGATCATCAAAGTATCAACTCATTGAATCAAACAAAGAAGAAGCTTGAAACTGTATTCAATCTGTTATTCATCACTCACGAAATTACAACAGTGTACATTACTTATATACATACATAGAAGGTGTACATTACACACCCTTCTCATAACCAACTGATCTTAACTAACATGTACATGTAAGACAGTATACACCAGCATATATGATTCAGTATACACCAGCATATATGATTCAGTATACACCAGCATATGATACAATACATTACAGTTCCTATACACTATACAGTACATAACTCTACATACCACTAAAAAGAATTGTGATAGTTTATTTATCTGCCACAAATATTTTGTCACAATTGCCCATTTTTCTTGTAGAAACAGTTTCCTTCCTAAGAATATATAATTTCGTCGATTTGTTCATATGCACAATAATATAACGACCTTTCATACAACGTCAAGTAGTGATGTATGTTTTAGCTTCTGTACTTTCCTCTAAAAGAAAAAGTAATGACAGTTTTGTTCCTTCGAATTTAATTCATGTCTTGGATGCCATCAATCTCTTATGGCGTCCTTGGCTACTATCAGCTGTATTGGTTTATATATATATATATATATATATATAACAAAAAACAACTTGCCTCACTTACATTCGAATCTGGCTTTTTACTTTTGAAATTAGCTCGCATCAAATCATTGAGTCATTCAAATGTTTTTTTTTTTTTGTGTTGATACGATGGCGGATTTGGAGTCGAATAATGTTTCATGATTGTGCATGTGCATGTGACACATGTACCATGTCAGAACATGACAAGATCATGTGTCATGATTGGGAGAAATTTGATTTGAAGTCAACAACTAAACTTGTTGTTGGACTCAAATAGGTAGCAATTGTGAATGTATGTCCACAACTTAGTCGCATTGATCATGGTTGATGTATGTGATCACGTGTGAAGTGTGTGAGTTTGTGTAGCAGATATTAGTTATACAGTTAAGACTGTTAGTCATTGTGTTAGGTTTTCTGTTAGTGTAGAATGACTTCTTTGTCCCTACTGTAACTGTGTATATATAGTGTCTTTGTACTCTGTAATAAGTTGTTCTGTGAATCAATAAAGTTGTTTTTACTTTTGTTCTTCATTTCTTCTATCTTGGTAAATTTTGTCACGTTAGAGTAGATTCACATGGTATCAAAGCTTGCAAATTCTTCAATGGAGGAAGGTAACTCATCTAGATCTGGTTCATGTGGTGTCACAGCTTACACTGATGTTACAAGCATAGCTAAAGCCCTAAATTTCAACTTTCCATCGAAGCTTGAAGGTGGAAACTACATCTACTGGAAAGTTCAGATCAAGGCTACTGTACGAGCACTTGGTCTTGAATCTATCGTTTTGATTTTAAGAACCAAATCATCTAAAGCTTCTGAAGTAGATGACGAACTGTGGAATCGACTTGATCAGATTCTTATGGTGTAACGGCCCATTTTCCAAATGGACTGCCACAGGGGCCAATGCGGGCCCACAACCTGGCCTATCAGCGCCAGCTGTGTCCCACATGCCAACTCATCTACCTTTTAATCGTTATTAACCTCAATAAACAACAATTTACTATTTAAATTGTTACTGAACTCTAATCATCTGCTTATCATATCATTTTAATCCTAAATAAATCACAGCGGAAGTATTTTATCATGGCAATCTATAATTTTAAAACATTAATGTCATGCATTTAACTCTGATACCTAAAGTGGAAAACCCATATATAATCATAGATAAAAAATGTACCTCAATGTATCATTTATCAAACGTATAAAGTCCTGAGGTATCTCACAATCCCAAATCCCAAAATAAAACAAAATATGTATAATACAAACGTACAAGCCTAGCTAAATGTCTCTGAATCACAAATATTCCTGAAGCTTGCTTTTGCCTCAACTTGTACTAGGATATGCACTCAAGCCATCACAAAAACACAGATGATGAGTCCAGAGTGAGTATTCCCAAGGAAATTAAGTGAACAATACTGAAAGTAAATATGGAATTTAAAGAAAACAATTGAATAAACATGCGGAAATAATATAGGCAATTGTGCTCATCGCTTGCATAAGTAATAGTGCAAGCTCAAATGTGTGTTCCTAGAGCCTAGGGTCATATTAGCGCAATACTTTGGACTCTTCCATAGACTACTGTCGGTGAGTAGCACTCAAGCAAGGCCAGCATCTGGATCTGCTAGGTGGTCGACGTGGAACCAATGACGCACCCACACGTGCCCGACACGAATCTCGGGTCGAGCTATTCACCGAGATGGCACACGTGCTATGGCCTAGGGACGTACACACAGAAATGGCACAAAGGGAGAGCCTCAACGTCCGTCCATTAAATGACACCAAGAATAGAGTATTGAAAGACAAAATATAAATTCAAAAGCAAAATAAAGTATTGCTCAAGAAATTTTAGTTAGGATACTATACACCTCAAACCGCACTATGTGTCCCGTCAATCACCCCCGATCCGACTCCTTCTAGTCCTAAATATCCCAATTATTGTCCAAAATGACATATTTCCATTTATAATTGATATTTATTCAATTAGATGTGTTTTAAGTCACTTAGCCAAAATAATGTCAAAACTGCAGGATCTGACGCGCTGGGTCTGGGAATTAGCGCGCTAGATTCCTAGGCAGTTATACGTTCTCCATCATGAAGAACATCAGCGCGCTATCTTCTTACCTAGCGCACTAACTGTCATCTAGCGCGTTAGATCGATGACGTCATTAGCGCGTTCTGGACAGCAAGTCTACTAAAAATTCTAGGTTTTAAACAACCCTACCAACACCAACAACAACCACAACACCAACAACTCCGCTTCATAGCACTTAAAATCTATCAAAACAACAACTCAACGACCACCAAACAATCCCTATTGGATTCACTCCAACACCTCCATAATTGAGATAAAAAGATAGAGAAAGTTGAGGTGTTTGTGATTCTCACCTTGCTTTGATGCTTTCCCCACTCCAAGCTCCTCAAATCACCAAGTTTGGATCTCCAAAACCCTGGTTTGCTCTCTTCAATTTTCAGATAGATGATAAGGAAGGTGGTGAGTTTGAAGTCAAATAAGACGTTTGTAGTTGATTTGGCATCTTACCTCACTTTCACATCTCAAGGCAAACCAATGCATTCCAATTGCTCCAATTCCAACCTCTCATGACTCCGAAATTGACACTAATTGCACACTCACCCTTGTTTTTAACCCGAAAAAGTGGTGTTTCGGGTGTTCCGTCGCCTGGTTTCGCGTCCCGAACCGCGATATACGCGTACTACCATGTCCCTAACCACCAAATATACATTACAAATTAATTATCTAACCCATTTTATTCATTTTATGTGTGTATTATTTCCCCCAGCCTAGTGTTAAGTCATTTATACTACTTGGTACCCGCTTCGACACGCATATCGAGGCGAATACTTAACACACGGTCTCGCACGTCAAATGTAATATAAGTACACACATTGCGATGTCGTTACTCTATTTCAATATAAACATCGCAAATTAAACAAATCAGCACACAAAGTTAACTATTTACCTAGCTTCAAGCACGCACAAACCTAACTGTGGGTCCCACGAGCGTCTGAGCTGTTAGCCATGTCTGCAACCACGTCATTAATAATGGCGAATTAAATCCATGCCATTACATATGGTATGGCTATTCTCAAACATCTCAAAAGATGTTATTGGCCATGTTGAGGAGTGTGAGTCGGCTCATAAAATCTGGAGCATGCTTGAACGTCTTTATAGTCAAGCATCCATGGCTCGAGCTCTCTAACTCAAGAGGCAAATGAACAACATCAAGAAAGGTGCATCTTCAATTTTTGAGTTTGTTCTTAAGGTGAATAATATAGGTACTGAATTACGCTCAATCAAACAAGAAGTATCGGAGTCAGATCTGATTCAATTGGTTCTTAATGGTCTTGGACATAAGTATGATCCTGTTGTAGTGTTGATTTCGTCTCAACAGAGGACATCAACTATTCAAGATGCACAGTTCTTGCTCATGGTGCAAGAATAGAGGAGGTAGATCTGGTAATAAGAGCCGTGTTTACTGGATTAGTGCTATCATCGATTTGATCAGTCTTTTCAAAGTCCTCAGAATCAAAACACTGGATCTGGTGGACATTCTTTTCAGGCTCGTCAACCTTTCTCTCAAATTTTTGCTTCAAATGTTCCTTCTACACCTCAAGCAATGTTTACTCAGTTTCAAGGACTTACTGCAACTCCAGAAATTGTTGGTGATTCTAACCGGTACATGGACTCTGGAGCATCGAGCCACATGACCTCTGATCCTTCATCTCTGATGATAAAGCATGAGTATAAAGGTAATCAACGTGTTCTAGTTGGTAATGGTGAGCATTTACATATTTCTCATATTGGTAATAACTTGGTCAACGGCTCACTGATCATTACTTACGTTTTTGGTTTTAAAGAAAAACTTTCCTAGTCACGTTGTAAGTCTAGCAACGGAAGTAAGTCTAGCAGTGAGCCGTTGACCAAGTTATTTTAAAACCACCATAACCAACCATGAGCGAATTAATATAGAAAATGAAAAGTGTTCTTTCATTTAAAAACCCTCCTATAAAATCTGAGTCTTCATCCTCTTCTGAAACTCGACCACATAATCCTCAAAACCTAACTAGAACCCCTTAAAAAATTGACTTACGAAATTTCGTATAACAATATCGAACAATCTCTCCAAAATTGGGATATGTCGATTATAGATCCAAAACAAATCTATATTCAAGGATCATTTTCTAAACATCAAGACTTTATTATAAAGTTAGAAGAAGACACTAAATCAATAGATGATGACGGACAAGAAATTCTTCTTATCCATCATGACAAGATTAGTCGTTATAAAGAAACGTATAAATACTTACATATCGGCCTTATTCAGGTTGTTATTAAGCCTTTGACAACATTAGGCCTCAATACATCTGTTTTAGCATCTGTACGAGATAAACGTCATTTAGAATTTAATGACTCTTTATTAGGAATAATTGAAGGAAGTTTATATGAAGGACCAATCTTCTTTAATTGTTTTCCCAATTTTACCTTAAGCCTTCATGATCAATTTGTGCATGAAGCAGCAACATTAAGTATATATACCCAAGGTTTCAAAATGAAAGACGTATGTTCAAATGTCGTCGTTGTTTACCGAATTTATTATAAATTGATGCATACAATAATTCCGGCTACTGTTGCTTACACCAATCTACAAAAAGGTACCTCTACCTTATTTCTTACTAATATTCAGAATAAACTAATTACTCGAAAACAATTAAATTGGAAAGATATCGATGTTCCTAAAAAATGGATAATCCAAGACAAGAATAAAGAAGAAAGTCTCAAAAATAATACATCTGATCAAGTTCATAACATCATAACTCAGGACGATGGCTTAGTCGAAATAAACTTTGCTTCTAGAAAATCTTGTTCTTCCCTACCTACTTCTACTCCACCCCAGACAGAGTCTCATAGAGCATCTTTCTCTGCCTTTCCTCCGCACGTTGCATCCGTATCACACCTTCCTACACGTGTTGCCTACCATGTCGAATCATCTGATGATACAATCAGTATTAATGATTTTGCTGATTACCAAATTCATATTATAACTGACCTCAACAAAGATTTTGAACTTGATTATGTTACTTTAAAAAACCAATTCCTTCAGCATCCTTTAACGCCAATTTTTTGCAAACTTTGTCCCAAAAATCAACAAGCCATCATACGTGACCGATATTTTGCGTATATTAAGCAAAATAAATACAATATGCCTTCCTTTGACTATTTAGCAACTTCCCGCCCAAAAATAATTAATAAAATTAATAATATATGGGAAGGCTCGAATGGAGAAAAATATGTGCAAACCCATCCTCCATTAGCTCCTCTTAAGATCAAATAGCATATTAAGGCCATTCCTCTTAAAAATAATTTTGATGATGATAAACCACTAACGAAAAAAGATTTAAACCATATAATAGAACAAAATAATTCCACTAATATTTACTTATCTACTTTAGGACATCAGTAAAAAAATGTAGGATCTTCAAGCACAAATACTCAAAATGTACCTACAGAACCTCTCCTAACCAAATCTTATTTATCTCCTTCTATGACTATGGCTTCGACGTTCAGGCCTAAATATTCAAATGAATTATTGCAAAAAATAGCTTCAAAATTAGATGCGATAGATCTCGACGCCTCCAATATGTCCAAGAAATAGGACAAATCTCCGCTAATTGCAACTTTAAATAACGATATCCACTCGCAAACCTCAGCTGATACTACTAGTTCTCCGTTACCCCTTTCGCCCCCAGATAGTCCTACTTCTGCTAATGATACCGAAACCACAATAGGCATTCAGCGTATTCAAAAGACCTCTCACCCAAAGCAATACATCCAAAAAATGAAACAATATTATACTCGACCATCTCCGGCTGATTTAATTCTTGAAGAATCTAAACCAAAATGATTAAAGTTTGATGGCAATTCCATATATGAATGGAATATTGATGGCCTATCTGAATATAGAATATTTGAACTTATCCAGCATATACAAATTTATGCTAAAGTTTTGTGCCATAGCGGACCATCCAGAAGGCAATATAGCAAGTGTCATTGCCTGTGGATTTACAGGACAACTTCATGGTTGGTGGCATTCCTCATTAACTGCCCAACAACGTCTTGAAATCATTAATTCTATCCTCAAATATGATAATGGCAATCCAGTTTTAGATGCGCAAGGACATCAACAACATAATGGTGTTACTTGTTTACTCGCTAACGTAATTTGGCATTTCCTTAGCACTCTATCCACTATAGATGAAAAAACTAGAGATCAATTACAAAGCCTGCGTTGTCGCACACTTAATGATTTTCGGTGGTATAAAGACACTTTTTTGACTAAGGTTTTTTCGCTAACCACAACCGATTCTACGTTTTGGAAAGAACGATTTATAGCTGGCTTACCTCCTTATTTTGCTGAAAAGGTTAAGGTCCACCTTCGCGAAAAGGGAAATGGAACACTTAACTATAATAACCATACCTTTGGCGATTTAGTTCAAGCAGTACAACAAACTGGTCTAGCTTTATGTAATGATATGAAACTAAAGAAGCAATTAGACAAAGAGAATAAATCCAAATATCAAGCTTTAGGTGATTTTTGTTATAATTTCGGTCATGACTGCATGCCGCATTCCTCTTTGCAGTCACGAAGACGGAAAACCCATAACTTTCCTAGAACGCCTATGCCTTCTTATTACAAAAAATCCAAAACCTCCAAAGCTCATTCTAAATACAAGCGGCATCAATCTTCTAAACAACGAAATCAAAATACTTGTTATAACTGTGGGAAACCCGGTCATTATGCCAATAAATGTCATTTTAAAACCCATAAGAATAAAATCCATAATATCCACGATGACTCTTCAGACTCCAGCGAGCTTAATACTTGTCAATGTGTTGACAATCTCGAAAATACCACAACAACATCGTCAGATTCAGAGATAAATGTGTTAACTGCACATGAAGAACTCATCCTCAAAATTGGTGAACAAATATCCAATCCTACACTAAAATATAAATACTTTACCAAAATATTACATCCCCCATCCCTTAATGAACCTGACCCAGACCCTGTAACGGCAAAAGACTCTACACTTGCAAAACGCAAGTCTAAATTTCAGAAATAAATTGAATTCGATACAACATCATATTCTATGCAAACCATCTTAAAAGAAGTTAATAAACGAGTACCTAATCCGACTATTACAATATAGACTCTTCAACAAGAGATAAATCAATTAAAAATGGAAATAAAATTATTAAAAGAACGACTACTACAATTAGAGAATACAAATTATGAAACATTTTCTGTTTATGATAACAATGTTTTTATCGAAACCCTTACTCATTATGTGCATAAACGTTGGTTTACACCTATCAACCTAACTATCAAGGATTTTAATCATACTGGTTTACGTTTGTTTGCCCAATATCCCTACAAGTTATCTGTCAACTCACACACCTAAGGGCGTGAGATATATCCTCCACCCCCGTAGGAGTTATCTCTTTTGAGAATATTGACAAAACATCCCCTCATAAAATCTCCACTAGTGTAGTGTTATGTTGGTTCTTTTATTGCCTTTAATATGTTTTATCTTTTTTAAACCTACAAATGTTTTATTCTTTTTATAAGAACTGAAATACTTGTTACTAATCCATGAATATAAAAATTAAATAAATAACTCGTAAAAGAAAGTATTTTTTGATAAAAAAAGTGTTTTTCAAGTAAGAGAAATATTTTTAAAAATTATCATTAGCTGTATTTTATTATGTTTATTATGAACAATTATTAAAATATTATTTCAAAACAATTATAAAAATATTTGTAATTATTTTAATATTTTGTAAATAATATTTCATGTTTGATATTTAGTTCAAGTTTTTTTTCTGTTAGAATAAATAAATAGTAGTGCATGTGGTGAAAATAACAATATATGTATTATTTTCATCTTAAAAATATGTTTGAAGTGTATTTATGTCAATTCCCACGTTTTATTGTATTTAAAATTTGCAATTTCCCTGTAAGTTCAAAGCTGAGCCAAACATAAAATATGAACTTAGACTATTAGTTAACTCCAATGAGTTATCTCTGCTCGTAAGAAAACTAGCTCGTAAGTTGAAAAAAACGAACCAAACGAGACCTCAGTTTTTTTTTTTTTTTTGGGCACCATTTTGTGGAGCTTTTAAATTACTCTTTACCCTTTATTTTCTTCTTTCTTCTCTATCAAGGTGAGAGTCTTTGCTTTTTCAATTTGCTTCTTTAAGCTAGGGTTATCATTTTATAAGGTATTTCAACTCCGGGTGAGAGTCTTTGCTTTTTCAATTTGGTTCTTTAAAGGTTATCATTTTATAAGGTATTTCAACTCCTTTCCTTTTCGTTTTATATAAATTAATGATATTGTTTTTTTTTATCTTTAATATGTTTCATGTTGATTAATATATATCAAAAATAGAAATTAAGAATTTAATATGGCTCTTAAGTCTTCACTTTGGCCAAAACTTATCCGGTTAGATAATGAGATATCGCTTGTCAAAATACAAGATTTGGAGAGGCGGTAGGTTTGACTCCCATTAAGATCTCAAGTATTTGACTCTTATTTTCTGAGAACAACCTATTTCATTTGCTCAGACTCTTATTTTCTCCTCATTTATTGAGATCTCAAGTATTTGACTCTTCTGCAAATTCATTTTCGACCCTGATAAAGCATAGAAGCATCTCACAATCTTTGTTGTATACCATAAGTAATTTTTTTTCATTCAATATATGACGAAAAGAGTATCGTCTACAAATTGAAAAGATGCAAGACTTCCAAACTTTTGCTCTTAATATTTATGGCAGTGGTTGCCTACCACTAAAAAGAATTGTGATAGTTTATTTATCTGCCACAAATATTTTGTCACAATTGCCCATTTTTCTTGTAGAAACAGTTTCCTTAATTTCTAAGAATATATAATTTCGTCCATTTGTTCATATGCACAATAATATAACTACCTTTCATACAACGTCAAGTGATGTATGTTTTAGCTTCTGTACTTTCCTATAAAAGAAAAAGTAATGACAGTTTTGTTCCTTCGAATTTAATTCATGTCTTGGATGAAATCAATCTCTTATGGCGTCCTTGGATATTATCAGCTGTATTTGTTTTTTTTTTTTTTTTTTGCCCCACTCACATTCGAATCTGGCTTTTTTACTTTAGCTCGCATCAAATCATTGAGTCAAATCATTAAATCATCCGAATGTTCCGTGTTGATTCGGTGGCTCAAACTGAATGTCAAAGTGGAATTGGATTTGGAGTCCAATAATGTTTCATGATTGCGCATGTGCATGTGACACATGTACCATGTGAGAACATGACAAGATCATGTGTCATGATTGGGAGAAGTTTGATTTGAAGTCAACAACTAAACTTGTTGTTGGATTATAGGTAGCAACTGTGAATGTATGTCCACAACTTAGTCGCATTGATCATGGTTGATGTATGTGATCACGTGTGAAGTGTGTGAGTTTGTGTAACAGATATTAGTTATACAGTTAGGACTAGAGGTGGGCAAACCGCGATTTGGTGGTGAAAACCACCAAACCGCAACCAAATCGAGGGTCTACGGTTTGGTGATTTTTCAAACTACCACCAAACCGCGAACCACCAAAACCGCAACCAAACCGAACCACGGTTTGCGCGGTTTGATTGGTTTGGTTTCGCGGTTTTGGTGCGAGGCAGCAGCAGTCGAGAAGCGGCGGGCGCGGAGCCAAGCGCGCGAAGGGGGCTCACGGCGGAGCTCCAGCAGCAGCGGACGAACGGCGCGACACCTGCGAAGGCTGCGGACGCACGGCAGCAGCGGTGAGACGCGGCGGTGAGACGGATGAAGGGCGGCGGTGCGGCAGCAGTGAGACGGGCACTCCGCGACGGGCCGACGGCGGTGAGAGTGCTCGAGAGGAGAGAGGAGACGGGAGTGAGAGGAGAGGAGCGCCGGCGAGAGTGAGAGGAGAGAAGAGACACGACCAAACCGAGAGAGGAGCGCCGAGGAGAGTAAGAAGAGAGAGGAGACGACGGGAGTGAGAGGTGAGAGGAGAGAGAGCCGCGGGAGAGAAGATTTCGGGAGTGAGGAGCGCCGCGGGAGAGAAGAGAGGAGTGAGGATTTTTTTATTTCGGGAGTGAGAGGAGAGATGAGTGAGGATTTATTTTTTGTTATGTTTTAGGGTTTTATGGTGGTTATTTACTAAAATACCCTCGGTTTGGTTAAACCGCGGTTTTTCCAAATTGAAAACCGCGACCAAACCGCGATTTTGCGGTTTTTACGTTTTCCAAACCGCGACCAAACCACGAGTTTTTAAAACCAGACCAAACCGTGCGGTTTGGTCGGTTTGGGCGGTTTTTTGAAAACCGCTGCCCACCCCTAGTTAGGACTGTTAGTCATTGTGTTAGGTTTTCTGTTAGTGTAGAATGACTTCTTTGTCCCTACTGTAGCTGTGTATATATAGAGTCTTTGTACTCTGTAATAAGTTGTTATGTGAATCAATAAAGTTGTTTTTACTTTTGTTCTTCATTTCTTCTATCTTGGTAAATTTTCTCTGGTTAGAGTAGATTCACATGGTATCAGAGCTTGCAAATTCTTCAATGGAGGAAGGTAACTCATCTAGATCTGGTTCATGTGGTGTCACAGCTTACACTGATGTTACAAGCATAGCTAAAGCCCTAAATTTCAACTTGCCATCTAAGCTTGAAGATGGAAACTACATCTACTGGAAAGTTCAGATCAAGGCTGCTGTACGAGCACGAGGTCTTGAATCTATCGTTTTGATTTTAAGAACCAAATCATCTGAAGCTTTTGCAGTAGATGAAGAACTGTGGAATCGACTTGATCAGATTCTTATGGTGTAACGGCCCATTTTTCAAATGGACCGCCACATGAGCCAATGCAGGCCCACAACCTGGCCTATCAGCGCCAACTGTGTCCCACATGCCAACTCATCTACCATTTAATCGTTATTAACCTCAATAAACAACAATTTACTGTTTAAATTGTTACTAAACTCTAATCATCTGCTTATCATATCATTTTAATCCTAAATAAACCACAGCGGAAGTTTTTTATCATTACAATCTATAATTTTAAAACATTAATGTCATGCGTTTAACTCTGATACATAAAGCGGAAAACTCGTATATCATCATATATCAAAAATGTACCTCAATGTATCATTTATCAAACGTATAAAGTCCTGAGGTATCTCACAATCCCAAATCCCAAAATAAAACAAAATATGTATAATACAAACGTACAAACCTGGCTAAATGTCTTTGAATCACAAGTATTCTGGAAGCTTGCTTTTGCCTCGACTTGTACTAGGATCTGCACTCAAGTCATCACAAAAACACAGATGATGAGTCCAGAGTGAGTATTCCCAAAGAAATTAAGTGAGCAATACTGAAAGTAAATATTGGAATTTAAAGAAAACAATTAAATAAACATGCGGCAATAAATACATGCAACGTGCTCATCGCATGCATAAGTAATAGTGCAAGCTCAAATGTGTGTTCCTAGAGTCTAGGGTCAGACTACCGCCATACTTCGGACTCTTCCATAGATTACTGCCGGTGAGTAGCACTCAAGCAAGGCCAGTATTTGGATCTGCTAGGTGGTCGGCGTGGAACCAACGACGCACCCACACATGCCCGTCGCGAATCTCGGGTCGATCTATTCACCGAGATGGCACACGTGTTATATGGCCTAGTAGACGTATACACAGAAATGGCACAAAAGGAAAGCCTCGACGTCCGTCCATTAAATCACACCAAGAATAGATTATTGAAAGACAAAATATAAATTCAAAAGCAAAAAAAAGTATTGCTCAAGAAATTTCAGTTAGGATACTATACACCTCAAACCGCACTCCGTGTCCCGTCAATCACCCCCGGTCCAACTCCTTCTAGTCCTAGATATCCCAATTATTGCCCGAAATGACCTATTTCCATTTATAATTGATATTTAGTCAATTGGATGTGTTTTAAGTTACTTAGCCAAAATAATGTCAAAACTGCAGGATCTGGCGCGCAGGGTCTAGGAATTAGTGCGCTAGATTCCCAGGCAGTTATATGTTCTCCATCATGAAGAACATTAGCGCGTTATCTTCTTACCTAGCGCGTTAACTGTCATCAAGCGCGTTAGATGACGTCGTTAGCGCGCTGATCGCGTTCTGACAAGCAAGTCTACTGAAAATTCTAGGTTTTAAACAACCCTACCAACACCAACAACAACCACAACACCAACAACTCCACTTCATAGCACTTAATATCTATCAAAACAACAACTCAACAACCACCAAACAATCCCTATTGGATTCACGCCAACACCTCCATAATTGAGATCAAAAGATAGAGAAAGTTGAGGTGTTTGTGATTCTCACCTTGCTTTGATGCTTTCCCCACTCCAAGCTCCTCAAATCACCAAGTTTGGGTCTCGAAAACCTTGGTTTGCTCTCTTCAATTTTCGGATATAAGATAAGGAGAGAGAAAAGGTGGTGAGTTTGAAGTCAAATAAGACTTTTTATAGTTGATTTGGCATCTTACATCACTTTCGCATCTCAAGGCAAGCCAATGCACTCCAATTGCTCCAATTCCAACCTCTC
The DNA here is from genome assembly GCA_039657325.1 of Stephania cephalantha. Taxonomy (NCBI): domain Eukaryota; kingdom Viridiplantae; phylum Streptophyta; class Magnoliopsida; order Ranunculales; family Menispermaceae; genus Stephania; species Stephania cephalantha. The sequence continues at coordinate 4,239,772 of CM077573.1, read as the reverse complement.
ATGACTCCGAAATTGACGCCAATTGCACACTCACCCTTGTTTTTAACCCAAAAAAATGGTGTTTCGGGTGTTCCGACGCCTGGTTTCGGTTCCCGAACCGCGACATATGCGTACTACCATGTCCCTAACCACCAAATATACTTTACAAATTAATTATCTAACCCATTTTTATTCATTTTATGTGTGTATTATTTCCCTCGGCCTAGTGTTAAGTCGTTTAGATTACTTGGTACCCGCGTCGACACGCATATCGAGGCAAATACTTAACGCACGGTCTCGCACGTCAAATGTAATATAAGTACACACATTGCGATGTCGTTACTCTATTTCAATATAAACATCGCAAATTAAACAAATCAGCACACAAAGCTAACTATTTACCTGGCTTCAGGCACGCACAAGCTTAACTGCCGGTCCCACGAGCTTCTGAGCTATCAGCCACGTCTGCAACCACGTCATTAATAACGACGAATTAAATCCAGACCATTACATATGGTATGGCTATTCTCAAACATCTCAAATGATGTTATTGGCCATGTTGCCGAGTGTGAGTCGGCTCATGAAATCTGGAGCATGCTTGAACGTCTTTACAATCAAGCATCCATGGCTCGAGCTCTCCAACTCAAGAGGCAACTGAACAACATCAAGAAAGGTGCGTTTTCAATTTCTGAGTTTGTTCTTAAGGTGAAGAATATAGGTACTGAGTTACGCCCAATCAAACAAGAAGTATCAGAGTCAGATCTGATTCAATTGGTTCTTAATGGTCTTGGACATAAGTATGATCCTGTTGTAGTGTTGATTTCGTCTCAACAGAGGACATCAACTCTTCAAGATGCACAGTTCTTACTCATGGTGCAAGAACAGATGAGGTAGATCTAGTAATAAGAGTCGTGTTTACTGGATCAGTGCTATCATCGATTTGATCAGTCTTTTCAAGGTCCTCAGAATCAAAACACTGGATCTGGTGGACATTCTTTTCAGGCTCGCCAACCTTTCTCTCAAATTGTTGCTTCAAATGTTCCTTCTACACCATAAGCAATGTTTACTCAGTTTCAAGGACTTACTGCAACTCTAGAAATTGTTGGTGATCCTAACTGGTACATGGACTCTGGAGCATCGAGCCATATGACCTCTGATCCTTCATCTCTGATGACAAAGCATGAGTATAAAGGTAATCAACGTGTTCTAGTTGGTAATGGTGAGCCTTTACATATTTCTCATATTGGTAATGGTTTGGTTAAGACATCCTCTTCTAATTCTCACAATTTACAGAAACTTGTTCCAAGTATTGCCAAAAAGCAAGAGGCATTTTAGAATGAGCAAGAAGGGTGATCCTAACTTGTTCCAAGTATTGCCAAAAATTTGATAAGTGTCTCAAAACTTACTCGTGATAATACTGTGATCACTGAGTTTATTCCTTCTTCTTTTTCCATTAAGGACAAGGATTCGAAGAGAATTCTGCTCCAAGGGGTGTTTGACAATGATCTCTATTGTCTTCCAAAGGCGTCTTTGAATAAAAATGTTTCTAAGTCTTGCAAATATTTTTGAGACTCTTGTAAAATTGCAAATATGCATATAAAGTGCCTTGTACTTCTTGTCCCATTACTGCAACTAAACCTCTTAAATTAGTCTATTCAGATTTATGGGGACCTTCTCCTTTTCTTTCAACACAAGGTTCTCGTTATTACATTGTTTTTGTTGATGCTTATAGTAGATTCTCCTGGTTTTATCCTCTTAAACTTAAGTCTGATGTTTTTGCTGCTTTTACACATTTTTTAACACAAGGTGAACTCCAACTTGGTTGTAAGTTGAAAGCATTTCAATCAGATATGGGTCCTGCATCTACTGGGTGTCCTACTGTTGTTTCTGATTCTGCAGTACCCTGTTCTTCTTCTTTTCCTAATGAGATGTTTATTCCTACTATTACTAATACTACCACTAATGCTAATACTCATCCTATGCTAACTAGAAGTAAGTGTGGAGTGTTTAAGCCTAAAGCATTGGTTGTCTCTTCACCACATGCTTTATTGCACACTCCCACTAAACCTACTTCAGTTAAAGTTGCTCTTCAAGATGCTAACCGGTTGAAGGCCATGAATGATGAAATTCAAGCACTTGATCGAAATCATACTTGGACATTAGTTCCTCCTTGTCCATCCATGAACATTGTTGGTTGCAAATGAGTTTTTCGAATCAAAACTAGTGCTACTGGAGCCATTGCAAGATATAAGGCTCAGCTAGCAATGAACAAATTGTATTTCTACTCATGCTTGACGTACATTGCCGAGACTATAATCATAAAAGTGCACTAGTATTGGTGCAGTAAAAAAAGTGCAGGAGGTGCTTGTTTGAGAGAGTTAAGAGTTGTGTCGTAGCGTACGGTCTTACAAGCGGGTACGCAACACTGTAAAATTGAATTTTGTCGAGCTTTCTATTTGGAGCTTGAATAGAGGTTGATTTTTCTTTGTGTGCTAAACTATTGATAGTGGAATAGCTTGTTTCTTACTCGTGATTTTTTCCTTAATTTTAAAAATTTTACACGTAAATTCTTGTATTCATATTTTCTCTATGGTTTGTTTACCTTTGGATTTATGGATATTTTGCGGTGATTCGTAATAAGAGTTGGTGTGACCATCTATATTAGTTGAAGCAGTTTCTATTAATCATGCAGCATCACTATGTACTTAATTTGCCACTCATAATATTTTGTATGGTTTCCACAAAAGAGACTTTGAGTTGCTCATTTTCACATCCACATTAAACATTGAAAGCTAAAGCTAATTAATTTAGATTCATACAGTTCCACAAATGTTCAAAATGTTTATATAATTACACTTCTCCATCCCACAAGTCTTCAACTGACTTGAAGAGCCCATCAGCTGACACTAAGTTTTCTCCTCTGAAGATCCTCGACTGTGGAAGTGCACTCATCTTCTTCAACTCATCCTTGCTCAGCTCCCAATCAAATATCTCCATGTTCTCCTTCAACCTTTCCTTGTTGTAGCTCTTGGGCAAAAAGCTCACATCTTGCTCATATGCCCACCTCAGACAGATCTGCAAATCAAATCAATTAATTAAATTTAATTAATGTCAACAAAATTTTATAATTAAGTCTTCATTTATTAATCATATTTGTATAATCAACGACGGAACCAAAGGGGTGAAGGGGGCACCCAATACCAACCCCTCTCCTTTTTTTGATACATGTGAGTCACTATTCCGGCAGGAGTTAGTCGAATGCTCCTACCTCATAACCCAAGAGAAACTAAAGGAACGTAGCGTGACTACCAAGATTTGAACCCACAACCTTTGCCTCAGTCATAGCTATATACGATACTCATATATTTGCCACCATATTATAATATCAATATATAATTATCGATCCCCTATCCTCTTCTCACATTTTACTCTTGACTGAGAGACCTTTCTTTTAAAAACTCGTCCGCTAACTTCTAATTCTGCCCGTGATTATCATTAATTAATGTTCTTAGTTTATTAATTATGTCAACATAAAATCAAATATGTACCTGAGCCAAAGTCTTCCCTTTAGCTTGGGCAACCTGTTTTAGCTCCTCACAATCAAACACTGCATTAGAACCCCAAGGAGCATTTTTGCCACCTAAAGGAGAGTAAGCACTCACATGGATGCCTTTGTCAGCACAAAAATCTCTAAGTTTCGACTGTTGCCATAAAGGGTGCATCTCCACCTATTAAGAACATCAACAACACATAAATATTCTAATTAAGGATCATTAAAGCCAATTAATCTAGCCTTGTTACTTAAGTACCTGATTGACTGCAGGGGGGATTGTAGCAAAAGATAGAATTTGAGAGAGCTTTTTGCAGGTAAAGTTGCTAACACCAATGGACTTGGCTAAGCCAAGCCTAACACACTCTTCCATGCCCTGCCATGTACCCTTCATGTCTAATGGAACAAGATCCTCACTTCTCAAACCAAAGCTCTTCTCCAACTTTTCTACCTTTGCAGGAAAGTGAATCAAGTACAGATCAACATAATCTAGCCCAAGTGCCCTGCGTCGCGTCACGTCAAAAAAAATAAAAAAATAAAAATAATTAGTTGGAGTCAGCTACATAAAAGAAACATAAAACAATATGTCACAAATGAATAATTATCATTATTACTACGTACTGAAGGGATTCGCGAAGAGCTGGGACGACAAGGTTGCGGTCGGCGTGGCCACACCATAGCTTGGTGGTGATGAAGAGGTTGTCTCGAGAGGCGATGAGGCCTCGGTCGAGGGCTTGGCGGGTGGCTCGGCCGAGGGTGGGCTCGGTTTGGTAAACACTGGCAGTGTCAAAGTGGGTGTAGCCCAATTCTATAGCACTTAGAATTGCAGACTCTACAAGGTCTTGTGGTTCGACTGGGAAGGCAGCGGTTCCCATGCCGAGTAGGGGCATGGAGTGCCCTGAATTCAATATTGTCAAGGTTTTTGGAAGTCCAACAGCCATGGCCACTCGATTAGTCGATTGTGTTCTTGAATCTTCTGAGGCTCTGACCATACCTCCTCATATTTATATTCTATTCTATTCTATCTGCCTCGCTAGCTGGCGAGATCTCCTGATTGATATAGAGTTGCGCTATGTACACCCCGGCTGTTGCTCAAGGCACCCTATTGATATGGGTACAAATGAATTTTCTTAGGGCAGCACGAGAGTTTTCTAAAATACCCTTTGTTTGAAACACAAAAAACCAGTTGATATATATATATATGAGCATCCCACCCCGAGCACGACTGTTGCTCAGGGCACCCCACTGATATGAGCACCCCACCACAAGCGGTCGGGGATTTTTTAGAACGTGTATCGTAAGAATTAATAATGAAAAATCAAAAAATACTTAGAAAAAGTGTCTCGACATTACAAGGCTAAGAATTAACATGTCGTATTGATAACTGCGTCCGACAACATTCGTCATGTCTCGGCGCACATTGTCCAATACATGTACCAAAAGTATATATCAAACATGAGTTCGGTCACCCTTATACCGAGATTTATTCCAAAGTCTCGGCTACCTTCAACCGAGACACTACAACATATCTCGGTTCTGTGTGACCGATAAAGCCGTGTCCATAGTTCACTTTCAATTGGTTCTTAATGGTCTTGGACATAAGTATGATCATGTTGTAGTGTTGATTTTGTCTCAACAGAGGACATCAACTCTTCAAGATGCACAGTTCTTGCTCATGGTGCAAGAACAAAGGAGGTAGATCTGGTAATAAGAGTCGTGTTTACTGGATCAGTGCTATCATCGATTTGATCAGTCTTTTCAAGCTCCTCAGAACCAAAACACTAGATCTGGTGGACATTCTTTTCAGGCTCATCAACCTTTCTCTCAAATTGTTGCTTCAAATGTTCCTTCTGCACCTCAAGCAATATTTACTTAGTTTCAAGGACTTACTGCAACTCCAGAAGTTGTTGGTGACCCTAACTGGTACTTGGACTCTGGAGCATCGAGCCACATGACCTCTGATCCTTCATCTCTGATGACAAAGCATGAGTATAAAGGTAATCAACGTGTTCTAGTTGGTAATGGTGAGCATTTACATATTTCTCATATTGGTAATGGTTTGGTTAAGACATCCTGTCAAGTCCTAGGTGCAACTACAGTGCACCCAGGACCTTGAAGCCAGTGTGGGTGCACCTCACCCACACCATCTACGCATCCCCCATCCACTACAGTGCAATGGGTGTAGTTTTTCGCCTCCCTCGTTTCGAACCCACGTCCTGGAGGCTTAAGACCACGGATTTTGCGAAACGAGTACCACTGAGCTGGACCTCCAGGACGCGGGTTCGAAACGAGAGGCGAAAGACTACGCCCATTGCATTGTAGTGGATGGGGGGGACGTAGATGGTGTGGGTGAGGTGCACCCACACTGCCTTTAAGGTCCTGGGTGCACTGTAATGGCCCAGGCCTTGACACATCCTCTTCTAATTCTCACAATTTACAGAAACTTGTTCCAAGTATTGCCAAAAAAATAAAAGCAAAAGGCATTTTAGAATGAGCAAGAAGGGTGATCCTAACTTGTTCCAAGTATTGCCAAAAATTTGATAAGTGTCTCAAAACTTACTCGTGATAATACTGTGATCTTTGAGTTTATTCCTTCTTCTTTTTCCGTTAAGGACAAGGATTCGAAGAGAGTTTTGCTCCAAGGGGTGCTTGACAATGGTCTCTATTGTCTTCCACAGGCGTCTGTGAATAAAAATGTTTCTAAGTCTTGCAAATATTTTTGAGACTCTTGTAAAATTGCAAAAATGCATAAAGTGCCTTATACTTCTTGTCCCATTACTGCAACTAAACCTCTTAAATTAGTCTATTCAGATTTATGGGGACCTTCTCCTTTTCTTTCAACACAAGGTTCTCATTATTACATTGTTTTTGTTGATGCTTATAGTAGATTCTCCTGGTTTTATCCTCTTAAACTTAAGTCTGATGCTTTTGTTGCTTTTACACATTTTTTAACACAAGGCGAACTCCAACTTGGTTGTAAGTTGAAAGCATTTCAATCAGATATGGGTCTTAAGTATAAACCAATTGAATCTTTTTGTAATAATTCAGGTATCACCTATCGATATTCATGTCCCTATGCTCATCAACAAAATGGTGTTTCTGAAAGGAAACATCGTTTTATAAATGAAATGGGACTTACCCTTCTTGCTCATTCTAAAATGCCTCTTGTTTTTTGGGAAGAGGCCTTCTTAACTTTAGTTTTTCTCATTAATAGTCTTTCATCTTCAGTTCTTCAGTTTAAGACACCATATGAAATGTGTTTTAAAAAAACTCCTGACTATTCTTATCTTCGTACTTTTGGTTGTGCTTGCTATCCTAATCTTACAGCTTATTTAAAGCACAAATTTAATTTCCGTTCCTCAAAATGTGACTTTATTGGTTATAGTCCAAGACATCATGGTTACAAGTGTTTACATACTAATGGTAAGACTTATATTTCTAGAGATGTGGTGTTCAATGAGCATGACTTTCCTTTCTCTTTGTTATTTCTATCTGATTGTACTTCTTCTTCTCCTACATCTGCTCCTTTCTCTAGTGTTTTGTCTCCATTACTTTCTTCTTGTTCTTTTCCTTCTATGTCAATTACTTATTCTCAGTTGGTTAATTCTATTGTTTCCACTTCTGTTTTACCTTCTCCTGTCTTGTCTTCATCTACCGACAACTGTTTACCTGTTTCTCCTCCGGTTGCACCTACTCCTGCAGTTTCTAGCCCTGCTGTTTCTGCATCTATAGGGTGTCCTATTGTTGTTTCTGATTCTGCAGTACCCTGTTCTTCTTCTTTTCTTTACCAAAGTACACAACTTTGTACTTTAAAAGAGGTAAGTACGGTGGGTTTTTTTTTCCCACACTAAGCAATAACGCCTATTGAATAGGCGTTATTGCTGATGTGTCTGCCACGTGGACACCAATAGAGGCGTTGTTGCTGATGTGTCGCCACGTGGCGCCAATAGCGCCTTCGGAGGCGCCACGTGGACATGAAGGATACCCCGGACCACGTGGATCCACGTGGCGGTCCACAATGCAATAAGGCGCTATTAAGTATTGCTCTGTCCACGTGGATCCTGCCGATCCGACCCCAGCCGCGTTGGAGTCGCTGCGTGGCGCTCTTTCGCCTTGCGCGCCGCCGCTGCTCGCCTCCGCCGTCTTTGTCTTCTGCCGTGCCGCGCTGCCGACCACCGCTTGTCGCCGTCGCCCCCACCGCCATGCAGCCAGCGCGAGCTCGCGCCGCGATCTCTGAGCCGCTGCGCCTCCGCGTCGTGCCGTCCGCCTCGCGCTGCTTGCTTGTCGGCCGTCGTCCTCTCGCCGTGCGCGGCGGCCGGTGCTGCTTCGCGCTCTGCGCTCGGAGTTCCGCTCCCCTTTCTTCCTCTTCTCCCGATCACTTTTTTTTTCTTTCTCTCTCGTTCACCGTTTTTCTCTCTTTTTTTTTATTCTTATCCAAATCTTTATATATATATATATATATATATATATATATATATATATATATATATATATATATATATATATATATTTTTTTTTTTTTAATTTCTTTTTGATTACAAATCAAAAGTGTCCTCGAGATTCGTGCAACACGAATCTCGAGACAACTCAACAACCGACCAACAAGCGCGCATCTCGAGGCTCCAACCCGCCTCATTTCAAAATCTCGATACTCGCGCTACACGCAACACGATGCATATCCAATTGTCGAGATCGCTCGACTACGACGATGACGGCCACGGCGCAGGACGGAGCGGCCGAGACGACGCGGTCAAGCACTTCATGGTGACGGCCAACGCAGGCAAGCGCAATGCCAAGCAAGAACGCCGGCACGCGTGGGCACATCCACCCCCATTAATAAAATAATAATTAAAATTAAATTAAATTAAACTGATTTATATAAACTGTAAATTACAGAAAATAGATTAAAATAGATAAAAATTATGAAAAAATTCAGAAAAATTCTCGAAAAATACGAAAAATAGGGAAAACTCATTTCTAACTGGTTTACTTACCTCGAAATTCGTAATTCATCCTCAAGACGTCCCGCTCACGCCTCGATTTGCGCACCTGACTCCTACGTCCCTGGTGTCCATTTATACCAATTAAAATTTTAGGGTCGCATTACATGCAATTATAGTATGTGATTATAGATTTGTCATTTTTATTTTCATAAAAATTAAGTTTTTAGCACCCTTTTTCGAATTATACCGGGGTGCCAAACGCCCGAAAAGCCTCGAACTCATTTTTTTCTAGCTTTCCCTATTTTTCATATTTTTCGAGAATTTTTCAGAATTTGTCCATAATTTTTATATATTTTAATCTATTTTCTGTAATTTACAGTTTATATAAATCAGTTTAATTTTTCCATAATTTTAATTTTTTTAATTATTATTTGTGAGGTGGCGGTGACGTGGCGGTGACGTGGCGTCGGTTTGTATAGATAGCGTCTTTTGAAAAGGCATCTATACACGTGGCTAGCCACGGTAAGGTGGCGGTGACGTGGCGGCCACATGTACAGATAGCGCCTTTTGAAAATGCGCTATCTGTACAAACTCATGCCACGTCAGCGCCACGTCAGCGCCAACCAAACCAACCACACACAATAACGCCTTTTGAAAAGGCGTTATTGTCTATTTCGGTTAATAAAAAAAAACCTCCCTATTTTGTGAATTAAAATGTAAATCTACCCTACTTTTGGAAAAACACCCTAATGAGATGTCTATTCCTACTATTACTCATAGTACTACTAATACTAATACTCATCCTATGCTAACTAGAAGTAAGTGTGGAGTGTTTAAGCCTAAAGCATTGGTTGTCTCTTCACCACATGCTTTATTGCACACTCCCACTAAACCTACTTCAGCTAAAGTTGCTCTTCAAGATGGGCCATGAATGATGAAATTCAAGCTCTTGGTCGAAATCATACTTGGAGATTAGTTCCTCCTTGTCCATCCATGAACATTTTTGGTTGCAAATGAGTTTTTCGAATCAAAACTAGTGCTACTGGAGCCATTGCAAGATACAAGGCTCAGCTAGCAATGAACAAATTGTATTTCTACTCGTGCTTGACGTACATTACCGAGACTATAATTATAAAAGTGCACTAGTACTGGTGCAGTAAAAAAAGTGCAGGAGGTGCTTTTTTTAGAGAGTTAAGAGTTGTGTCGTAGCGTACGATCTTACAAGCAAGTACGCAACACTGTAAAATTAATTTTGTTGAGCTTTCTATTTGGAGCTTGGATAAAAGATGATTTTTCTTTGTGTACTAAACTATTGATAGTGGAATAACTTGTTTCTTGCTCGTGATTTTTTCCTTAATTTTAAAAATTTTACACGTAAATTCTTGTATTCATATTTTCTCTATGGTTTGTTTACCTTTGGATGTATGGGTATTTTGCGGTGATTCGTAACAAGAGTTGGTGTGATCATCTATATTAGTTGAAGCAGTTTCTATTAATCATGCACCATCACTATGTACTTAATTTGCCACTCATAATATTTTGTATGATTTCCACAAAAGAGACTTTGAGTTGCTCATTTTCACAACCACATTAAACATTGAAAGCTAAAGCTAATTAATTTAGATTCATACAGTTCCACAAATGTTCAAAATGTTTATATAATTACACTTCTCCATCCCACAAGTCTTCAACTGACTTGAAGAGCCCATCAGCTGACACTAAGTTTTCTCCTCTGAAGATCCTTGACTGTGGAAGTGCACTCATCTTCTTCAACTCATCCTTGCTCAGCTCCCAATCAAATATCTCCATGTTCTCCTTCAACCTTTCCTTGTTGTAGCTCTTGGGCAAAAAGCTCACACCTTGCTCATATGCCCACCTCAGACAGATCTGCAAATCAAATTAATTAATTAAATTTAATTAATGTCAACAAAATTTTATAATTAAGTCTTCATTTATTAATCATATTTGTATAATCAACGACGGAACCAAAGGGGTGAAGGGGGCACCCAATACCAACCCCCTCCCCTTTTTTTGATACATGTGAGTGACTATTCCGGCAGGAGTTAGTCGAATGCTCCTACCTCATAACCCAAGAGAAACTAAAGGAACGTAGCGTGACTACCAAGATTTGAACCCACAACCTGTGCCTCAGTCAGAGCTATATACGATACTCATATATTTGCCACCATATTATAATATCAATATATAATTGTCGATCCCCTATCCTCTTCTCACATTTTACTCTTGACTGAGAGACCTTTCTTTAGTTAAAAACTCGTCCCTAACTTCTAATTCTGCCAGTGATTATCATTAATTAATGTTCTTAGTTTATTAATTATGTCAACATAAAATCAAATATGTACCTGAGCCAAAGTCTTCCCTTTAGCTTGGGCAACCTGTTTTATCTCCTCACAATCAAACACTGCATTAGAACCCCAAGGAGCATTTTTGCCACCTAAAGGAGAGTAAGCACTCACATGGATGCCTTTGTCAGCACAAAAATCTCTAAGTTTCGACTGTTGCCATAAAGGGTGCATCTCCACCTATTAAGAACATCAACAACACATAAATATTCTAATTAAGGATCATTAAAGCTAATTAATCTAGCCTTGTTACTTAAGTACCTGATTGACTGCAGGGGGGATTGTAGCATAAGATAGAATTTGAGAGAGCTTTTTGCAGGTAAAGTTGCTAACACCAATGGACTTGGCTAAGCCAAGCCTAACACACTCTTCCATGCCCTGCCATGTACCCTTCATGTCTAATGGAACAAGATCCTCACTTCTCAAACCAAAGCTCTTCTCCAACTTTTCTAACTTTGCAGGAAAGTGAATCAAGTACAGATCAACATAATCTAGCCCAAGTGCCCTGCGTCGCGTCACGTCAAAAAAAAAAATAAATAAATAAAAATAGTTGGAGTCAGCTACATGAAAAAACATAAAACAATATGTCACAAATGAATAATTATCATTATTACTACGTACTGAAGGGATTCGCGAAGAGCTGGGACGACAAGGTTGCGGTCGGCGTGGCCACACCATAGCTTGGTGGTGATGAAGAGGTTGTCTCGAGAGGCGATGAGGCCTCGGTCGAGGGCTTGGCGGATGGCTCGGCCGAGGGTGGGCTCGGTTTGGTAAACACTGGCAGTGTCAAAGTGGGTGTAGCCCAATTCTATAGCACTTAGAATTGCAGACTCTACAAGGTCTTGTGGTTCGACTGGGAAGGCAGCGGTTCCCATGCCGAGTAGGGGCATGGAGTGCCCTGAATTCAATATTGTCAAGGTTTTTGGAAGTCCAACAGCCATGGCCACTCGAATGTGCTCTTGAATCTTCTGAGGCTCTGACCATACCTCCTCATATTTATATTCTATTCTATTATATCTGCCTCGCTAGCTGGCGAGATCTCCTGATTGATATAGAGTTGCGCTATGTACACCCCGGCTGTTGCTCAAGGCACCCTATTGATAGATATGGGTACAAATGAGTTTTCTTAGGGTAGCACGAGAGTTTTCTAAAATACCCTTTGTTTGAAACACATAAAACCAGTTGATATTTATATATGAGCATCCCACCCCGAGCACGACGGTTGCTCAGGGCACCCCACTGATATGAGCACCCCACCACAAACGGTCGAGAATTTTTTAGAACGTGTATTGTAAAAATTAATAATGAAAAATCAAAAAAATACTTAGAAAAAGTGTCTAGATATTACAAGGCTAAGAATTAACATGTCGTATTGATAACTGCGTCCGACAACATTCGTCATGTCTCGGCGCACATTGTCCAATACACGTACCAAGAGTATATATCAAACATGAGTTCGGTCACCCTTATACCGAGATTTATTCCAAAGTCCCGGCTACCTTCAACCGAGACATTACAACATATCTCGGTCCTGTGCGACCGATAAAGCCGTGTCCATAGTTCACTTTCGGAAATGGCAAAAAAAAAAAAAAAAACCAACAAAAACCATGAAAATGACGTCAGCCTCCCACTCGTTTTCTTCAGGCGTCAAACCCTAAAAAGCGCGTTAAACTTGTCGAATCTAACAAACCGTACAATACAAAACTAACATTATTGTCACCTTAAAAAACACTAAACTTAGATGATTATACCACACAAAAACATGGAATCAGAAACTTACAAGGTTGGTGTACACTCTTTGATCAACGAATGCGATGTCCGGTCGGCGATGGACCGACTTCACTTGCTAGAAAAACTAGGAGTTTAAAGGTTGGGTGCGCGGGAATGTGAATGGAATGGGTGTCCTGATCATATGAGTGAATCGATTGAGTTAAAAGGGCAAATATGACATTTCCTAATGAAACCAGTTTTTAATTCGAAAATGTTGAGTGCCCTAATCATAAGTCGGGATGCACATAGCACGACTCTTAATATATAGTAGGAATCTGCTACGTTAACTCACTATGGGCACCGACTTTGAGCACCAACCTAGTCGATTGCCACGCGATACACTTCAAGGTGCGTGCGTGCATCACGAGATGCATCCCACCGCAACCGACTAAGTCAATACCCAAAGTGAGTTATCCTAGCTTTTTCCTACATAGTACATGCATTTTTTATGAAAAAATATAGTCCATGCGTTTGTTGCAAGGTATTTTATTATGAGAAGTGATATACGTACAATACCGCCCTAAAGTCTAAACTCATAACAAAACCTATAATGGCTTACTTGTTGTGAGATGCATAACACGATGGTCAATAAGGGTATGCATTTTGTTGTGCGGGTGTTATTGATCTAATATTCTCCTTTTAAATTATTTGAATGTGAAGGAAAAAGAATGAAAGAAAGCAATGAACAACCTTAATTCAGAATTTTGTAAAGATGCGCGACCGAAATATATTCACTCATATGTTAAGTAAGAAGTTGTACTTGAAAGGTACAAGCACTTATCCATCCCCAAACAGTATGAAGGCTTCAAAGTTGAAGATAATTAAATTGAAGACAGTATGTGCTTGATCAAGTTCCCTATATCTGTAGCGACAAGTCAAGACATTATCAGTGTAGCATTTACAACACCCCAATCCAACCTTTTTTTTTAGGGCCGCTAAGGGCACCCCACCTTTTAATGAAGGCACCCAAATTATTTGTAAAAATTCCAGCAAAACTGGAAAGACCATTTTGCCCCTGTATATATAATGATTCAAACTCCACAAATCATTTTGACAAAAGCACCCCACCACAAGGTTGAACCACAAAGCCACATTGCGTTTGTCGAGCGTTTATCGATTCTTGCGGATTGACATCATCCGACAGCGAGGTAACAATGTTTGACAACCATATGATGGTTTATTAGAACTGTTTAGTTGTAAAAAACTGTGAAAATGATGATTTGTTTGTCAACGTAGGGTTTGGTAATTTCCTCAAATCCGAACTTGTTTCCACTATATAATGGAGGATTGTACTGCTACGGTGCAAGATGAGGTCGAACTTGAGGTAATTTTGCAAATTTATTGTGTTTTTTTTGCGGTTATCCGAAGTTTCTGTCGATGTGCGCGATTGTATCGGCCTCGCAGGACCGAGATGTATGGTGATGTCTCGGTCATAAAGGACCGAGAGGTATACTTAGGTCACGGTATGGTACGACCGAGAGTACTTTGTAACTCTCGGTCGTACGTGAGCGATACGCGGAAGAAAGTATCGGACCTGTACAACCGAGAACCTATTTTTTTGGGTTTTTTGTGATTGTGCTGTACATTTAGGTTGATTATAATGCTACACTGTTTGTATCGCTGGTAATGCCGGTTTCTACCCTATTTCCAGACTACAAGGACACGTTTACACCTTGTGACAATATCTTTATGTTATATTGTTCACTTTGACATGTGAAGTTGCGTGTGAATGCACCGTTGCCATCCTTATATCCTTCGTGGGACCGGTATGTTGAGGACTGCGCGAAAGGTTGGTGAGATGGATTCGTATTTCGAGACATCGCGCCCATTGCAACTGTTGATGAAGCCACCATATCCATTGTAGATTTAGGTACACCATAGTGTTAAAATTGTTCCTAGAAATCTTGATGGCTGTACATTTGGCAATTTTGAAAGTTACTTCGAATGTTGTATGCATATACAATGAGTTAAATATCGTACTAGCTTTGGGGTATTGTTGTACATTTTGATTCTTGTATAGTGACTTTGAATGTTATATTGATATATACTTAATTACGTTTTGGTTCATACTGTCGTGAGAACATTTTCATTCGTGTAAAGTTAGTTGGAAAGTTAGTTGTATAGTTAGTTGGAAATGTTCGCTGGAACAGACGTGTCGGCCCTGAATGACCGTGTTCCCCGCCTTTGAAGAGTCACTGCTACTCGACTCCGATGCATTCCCTAGTCACCGGTACCTTCGGACGAGCCATACCTGAAACCAGTACAACATATAAGCGCATGGAACAGAACCCGAAAAAAATTTACAAAATAAAATGTTCAAATTCATCCATTTCTGATGTCTCGGTCAAGCAGGTTCGTGAAACAACCCATATTTTCGGTCACCCATGACCGACAAGGCCTTCAATATATCGGCAGTGTACAACCGAGTCCAATAGAAAGGTCTCGATTGTATACCACCGAGATGGATTGACAATTTCAATTCGCCTTGCTCTCGTCCTATCACGACCGAGCCTAGTGTAACCCTCTCGCCAGTGTACAACCGAGAGTATGAGCAAATTCTCGGTTGTACACCACCGACACCACATTACCTAGCACTAATTCTAGCTCTCGTCATGTCTCGGCCGAGATAACTGAAGTATTCTCGGCCATGCGTAACCGAGACACTTTGAACTCTTCCGGCCTTTGTGGCCGAGACTTCGAGTTCCCAAAAATTTAGCTTCTGTCTCGGCCATGCTTGACCGAGACAGTTAACACGGTCTCTGGCTTGTGTGGCCGAGAACCGCGAATTCCCATTTTTTTAACCATTCAACAAACCGCCACACACACATTACAACTACTCTACCAAATGTAACTTAAGTATACTAAAAACGTACCTTCAAACGATCGATTTCGCGCAAAATATGTGTGTTCGACGATCTTCAATCGAGCCCTAACTTGGAAACGAAATCGGCTCACACCCCGACCCTACGAACTGCAAAAAACTCGTACAACGAAGGAGAAACACAAGGGGAGACACGGGAAACACGATTTCGGGGATCCCTCTCACAGGTCGGTTCAAAAAAAATGGATTCTTCCACAAGATTTCGGTGAAGGTGGTGGTGGGGGTGGTGGGGTGCGAGAGTTTTTTGCACGAGGGGTATTTTGGATATTTCGGGTCTAATTTTTGGGTGCCCCAGGTAAATTAGTTTGTGCCCGCATTAATTGGGTGCCTTCTTGAAAAGGTGAGGTGCCCTTAGCGGCACTCTTTTTTTTTAGGAACCCAAATCCACTTTTAATCATACTTTCCTTGGTTTCTTTTTTAAAAAAAAAAAAAATGAGTTTTTATTGAAAAATCTGTCGTATTAAGTAAATAAAGAAACAACCAGTCAATGGCGTATTGATATCTATATACAGAAGCTGGGGCTCAGCAACCATCATTTTTGGCTTATACAGACCAAGTCAAATACTGTTTCAATTCTTCAACTAATGCCACTTCAAGAACAGATCTGTGATGCCTTTTAAAATAAGTTTTTCATGAAATAAAATAACTAAGGGACCCTATTTAAAAAAAAGTTTCTCATGAAATAAAATAACTACGGGACCTTGTCATCTGGATCTTCCCTCAAAACGTTTTCAGATTTGCCAGTCGGTTTGTCCTGGTCAGGAACACTTCAACTCTCATGCATATTTTAGGCAAAGCATACTTTTTAGTGCTTGAACTCTGTGTTTTTTATGCTTTTAGTCCCTAAACTTTTATTGTTGTACTCTTGGCCCCTGAACTTTTTTTTTATATGCTTTTGAACCCTGAACTAAGTTATGTTATGCTTTTTAAGGAAAGTAATTTTTTTTTTAAGGCTTATTTGCTGGTTGATGTAAGCCGTCTAATTTAATAATATAAATCATTTTACTCTTCTTGGCAAGCTATGCGGCACTTCTATTACCGACATCGACGGGATTTAACTCTTTAAATGGTGAAAGGGCTAAATGTATAACGTTATGAAAGTTCAGGGACCAAGAGCATAAAAAACACAAAGCTCAAACACCAAATGATGGATTTTGCTTATGTTTTACTACATACAAGAAATATACATAAGCATGTCTTATATGTGGTTGACTAGCTTTGATTTTAAACACATATGATGTGTTTAAAATAAAATTAAAAACTATATAAGCTTAAGAAATACAAGAGCCAAATCAAGAACCTAGACCCATGCATCGACCCACCTCTCAAATATAATACAAGTTAAAGAACGAATTAGACCAATTCATCACATGTCCTGATTTTCCTCACCCAATCTCCTCTCTTACGCTTCGATGCCACCAAAAATGACATTTCTATATTCAATCTTTGTCCCCTAATCAAACAAAAGTTTGGTTTATTATACATGTAAGCTCAGTATACACCTGAGCTCATAAAGGCAGACTAAATTGTTCTTTTCTTAACAGTAATCTCTTCAGTTTGACAAAGAAAATATTGTAACCTATTCTGAACTAGAAACAAAGAGTGTTCTCTTAAAGAATGATATCTCTTCTTCCCACCTTTTTCTTTCATGTTATCTGCTTCTCAATCCAAATCTTATCTCATTATAAAATTATACATGGTTTTCTCTCTATGAATTAAGATCTAGTGTCACCTTATACGTTCAAGCAAAGCACAGTTATGCATATGTTATTTAAGATCTTGCAGCACTGATAAAGAAGTACGAAGAAAGAAGCGAGAAGGGAAACCAACAGTATAATAGCTTCACACGAAAAAGGGACGACAACCTTGCGAGAGATCCTGCAGCAAAGCCGTCGATCAGACAATAATATGCTACAAAATGCTCTCATATATTTAATATCTCTGATACCCTGCCGAACGATACAGCCACAAACAATCTAACAAATATTAACAGTGTTAATCACAAGCTCAAGTAGTTCGTTGAGCAGTGAAAAAGCAATTGAAATCCAAGAATGAGCAACAGCTACCACCTCAAAGTAACCAATCTATTGTTAATCGCAAATTGATCCACACGCTAAGGGGGTTAAAGCCCAAATTATTAGCAAGACTTTTTGCATATTTGGCACCATAGATTATAGGAGCTGTGGCATTGAACTATCTTCACATTTAGTTGATTGAATTCTACGCAAATACACAAAAAAGTACAAAACAATGTCAAGATTTCAAACAACTTGCAGGCTTACAGCTTCCCAGAACTTAGTACCTAAAACATTCACTTCACCCAAAAGCTTAAGAACTTGGAGAAAAGTGCGACTATGTATACTAATGGTAAAAGGTGTTGATACAATAAACAACGAATACTGTTAAATACCCAACATACGACAATCAAACCAAAAGGGGCAGCACTACAACACGACGCTTGATAGTTAATATTAGGAGAAAATGGAGAAATGAGGAATTTGATGTATTCCCAGAACTCACTCATTAGGAGTTTAAAAATTGCTAGCCAGAACTAACATTGACAGCAAAATTCATGATTCCTAAATTCCGTGGAAGTAAAATTAATAAGAAAAAAACTACAAGAATCACTGTAACCTCCATCCCGGCCACCAAAATCATGTCTTAAATAAGAGAATCTACGAAAAAAAATTCAAACTGTACCTTTCAATTATATCGATGCCTACATCATGTAGCACACTAGGGATAAAAACATACATAGATTTTTTAAGAATATTAAAGAGTAGAGAATAAAGAGATTCAAAGGCCGGTTTCCTTACCATTGATTGAATATTTGAGATAATATACTGTACAGCCACAAATTAATGTCAGTTTTCTCCATAGCCAAAGTTATCCAATTCGCCAAGGATAGCCCGGCAACCTTGCAAGCTTCTCACTCAAGGGAAATATCTGCAACCTCACAAGATTCTAGACTAGTTGATCCCTGTCAGCTACCGACTTATAAGTTCGAGTAATGCGGATCTGCAATGAGGTGAAATGCATAAACAACTACACTTTCAATGCAACTGAACAGGTAAATCATGCCAAAAAGCATACAAGCATGCATATTACTTGGGCAAATGCATAAATTGCACGCAGAATTCTAGCATAAT
This sequence comes from Stephania cephalantha, assembly GCA_039657325.1. NCBI lineage: Eukaryota > Viridiplantae > Streptophyta > Magnoliopsida > Ranunculales > Menispermaceae > Stephania > Stephania cephalantha. The sequence continues at coordinate 4,221,137 of CM077573.1, read as the reverse complement.
CAGTTCCAAGCATTTGAATAACAATATCTGCTAGAAAAGTTCCCCATAGCCTGCATCAAGACGTGAAACAAGAATATGGTAAGATATGGCGTCAAATGACAACTAATTAGTGGGCATAACATCTTATCAAACAAAAAACAACTTGATAACATTGAAGAAGTCTATTTTCAAGAAAGCTGACTACCATCAGCGAAACCATAAATCAAATGGACTGTGAGTAATTTCACCTAATCTTGCTATCATTATGGCCAATGATTGAAATTTTGATATCTTTGACGTAATTGAACTTTGATATTCCTATTTTTTTTAAATCCCATTCAATCCAAAAAATTATAAATATCAAAATATGCTATAACTAATTTATGAGGTTCATAAAGTCATGTTTCCATGAGTCAAAGGGCACCTCTCCCCAATTAGTCCTCACTGTGTTCCTAGTTTTTAATGAGAGAACATATGCAGCCATGGCAGTCTCGAGATTCTAGTGAATGAATCATGAATAACATAACAGATTAATGCCCTATTTTAATGTGAATCAATGGCATCAAAGAATCGATAAACAAAACAACAAGGGCGAGGACAAGAACATACAATGGACCAAGGAACATCATCATGCTTCGAAACCCAATATATCTTGATGCGGCCCCAGCCAAACCCTGTCAAAAATTCAAAACAAATGAATATATTTGGTCATAAAGAGACAAAAGAGATCAAATACTATGAAGTACTTGTCCAAGTTTGACATGCTCAAAGCCTCAAACACAAATAACATAGATACCAGCCTGACAAGAATGAGGTGAGTTAAGTACCAAAAACAAAATAAGGAGAGTCTTTGTTTCATAAATCAATAACATGAACTTAAATTATTTGCTCATAGTTAATCCAATTTTTTTCTGATAACAAACCATTTAGTGCAACAAATAGTGACAAATGAATTAAAAAACAAGAATAAGAAATAAGTTGACTGAAAAGCACAACCAGGAGCAGCGTATGATTTAACAAGAAGACTTTATAATCATGGCAGAGTCGGACATGCTACTAGGTTGTGGTCCAAATGCTTCGAATAAAATAGAAGGTTTAAGCCACAATATCAACCATGAAACAATCATCACCTCCAAAGACCTCTGACAAATTAAGGGCCTTAAGGCATCAATTGCAATGATCCGTCAAGAATCTAATATAGCAATGTATCCAAATGGAAAACAAATATGCAACAACGCAGCATGATCATCAAGTCACCTTTCGTGCCGCGAGCAAGGCCACTCTAGACTCCAATTGCATAGCAGCCAATTTTCCACCCTGAACATCAAATTATGCAAGGAAATATAAACCACCCAATTAGAAAAATAGAACTTTTGTCACCTTTCAGCTATTCTAATTCAACCAGACAAACTTAAACAAGATAAAGACCGAGGTCGAGGACTAGCGCTAGGCTCTAGCCAACTTCGTTCTAACTATTGAAGATGGTAGGGTGCAGAAACAACAAAATAATATAGTAACTTATCTCCTTAGTTCTTTTAATTTTTCATTGTCATAAATTTCATGCCTGCTGTAACATAGCAGCAGAATCCCATGGAACAATGAGATGGCATAATCATTCCCACTGCCCACACAACACAGAATAACGCCAAAGGAACAAGCAACATAATATGTATTTGTTGATTCAAATAAGACCAATAGAACACTGTAAGCGTAGGGCAAATCAGAAATTCAAATGTATTCATCAATCTCAGTTGAAAAGAATTGTTATTTGCACTGGGACTACATAAAGAACATACCAATTTTTTTTTATGACTTCAACGGCCTTCGAACCCATGATATCTCCAAACCTTGCCTTAGGTAGCAAATACCGAAAACGTTATTACTTATTAGATTTGTTATTTGCATTAACAAGCATGATTATCCCCAAAAAAAAAATTATTAAATTTGTTTTTTTGCCTTGAGAGTTTGAGACTATATAAAGCAAATACCAAAAATGCTACCAGCACCTACTGTCAACAATTGTTATCAAAATATAGCCAAAGTATTAAAGGACCATTATGTGTTCAATAAAAATGGAGATCACAGATGTTCACACTTTCACATAAAAACAAGTAGCAAATATTGAATTTAAACAATATGATCTTCCAATATTTATAGCCATAATATATTAAAAGAGCCAGTACCACATTTCGACCGTGATTAATTTACGTTTTCGTCCTTCTCAAGTCCAATTCCAATTCCAATTCGCCACTTCGTTCTCCTCCATTTTCACGAATCTCTGTTCTCCCCAATTTCGTTATCTCGCGACTCTTTGTTCTCCTCATTTTCGACAACAACTCCAACTCCTTTCATCTTCTTCGACGACAATCATCCCAATAATTCGAGACTCACCACAATCCGGAGTTCTTCATCGAAAACAACTCCATCAACTGCCTTCTTCATCTCCCTCTTTTATAACTATGCTCTATGCTATGTCTCTCTCACAAAGATCTCTTCATTCGCAATCTCAGTGCCTCTCAGACATTCTCGCTGCTTACTCTCAAAGCTCTCTCCATCGCAGGGTTTTTATATATCATTGTTGTGTGTCTAATTGGGCTTGCAGGGTTACACTTGTTTTAATCAAAACTCAACAAGGTGAGTCAATTGTTTCAATTTATTGCCTTGAGTTTTTGCAAATTTAGGGCTTTTCTATCTGATAATTTTCGAATGCTTCAATTTTCTAAGTCCCTTAATTTCTGCAAATTTAGGGCTTTTATATCTGATAATGTTCGAATGCTTTAATCCCTTAGTTTTTGCAAATTTAGGGCTTCAGTAGTGTTGTAGGTTGTAGCACCCCATCGCAATGTATATCATGTCATTCTGTTGAATTCTCAAGACTACAATATACTCCTCCTCATTCGTTTATACAAGTCGTTAAAGAAAACTTTTTGCTCAAAATTGTGAGTCGTTTTCTAATTCAAGAGTGTATTTATTGCATTTTTACCCATTTTACCCTTATAAAATTCAAACATTTTTTATTCTTCAATTCATTTAATGTCAAAGGACATATATGTAAATTACACTTGTAATTAAGGTTGTCTTAATTCTTGTGTCTTTACCTTCAACGACTTATATAAATGACCAGATGGAGTATCTGCTTATAAAAACTTCAAACCATGCCTTCAAAAGGATATCAATTGGTCAGCGTAGGCAGCTTAAAAGCATCAATGGAATACCGAGTTCCAGTTACTGGCACAACCGAATATGTGTCTCCACTAGTAAACAGTTCAATCACAAACGATGCTCACACTCAATGTCTTATATAAACTAAATAGTTTCAAGAAAATTAGTCATGTACATGTTAAGGTATAGATCATCAAACAAAGTGAACATGGTGGTTAAAATGAGTACGCTAAAACCAACAAGAGGCTGTTGGCTTAAGTGTAAGGCTTATCAATGATCTAATCGATTAATAAAAGAGTCTTCCATGTGACCTCGACTCGTGTTATGCATCAAAATCTGTGTATACCCGTATCCCGAGGCGCACATGAATGGCTCTTTAAGCCAATGTGTCTTATGGTGTGACATGGTGTTGTCATTCTAGCACTTCTCTATACAGTAATGTGACTGAAATACATGGTTGATGAATGTTGGTGTAAGTACAAAGCTGATTGATAGACTAATTGGACTTGTTGAAGCAATTTTAGTCTTGTGTACTAAGTTATGTGGTTCGAGACTGTTGTTGTGTAACATTAAATGTTGTGACAGGCTTATATATGATTCATGTAGTCGTCCTTATTTATGTGAAACCTAAGGGGATAGCTTTGTACCCAAAAAAGGTAATAGCTTTTGTTGTTTAGGAAATGGTAATTTGTCACCTAAGTTTGAGAGTGGGTGATCGCATCTCAGCGGTACCAAATTGAAAAGGAGTGATACTAAAGAAGGATTGTCCAGTTATGCTCTTGCGCAATATTAATCCATCAGAGGGGGTATGCAATGGAACCCGGTTAGTTTGCCGAAGATTTGAGAAAAATGTTGTTGACGTAGAGATCGTCGCATTGTTTTTAATTTTAAGTAAACACTTCTAATTTTTAAAATAGGCATTTAATGTTTTCGTTGTCATCTTTCAAATTTATTTAGCATTGTATATTTACGTTTATGAATTATATCCATTTTAGATTTTATAATATAGAGTTTGTTTAATCCATTTCAAATTGATTGATTGATTTTATTTGTTTTAGTTATGTTTTATTCAATCAAATTATTTTTAATTATATATATGCATACACTATATTATACTATACTATACTTAATAAGCGTGAATAATCAATCTTTCAACCATCACTTGAATTTACCATCCTACCCTTCATTAAGGGTCTCCTCGCTATTAAATACAAATAATTATAATTAGTTGTTAAAAAGTCAGAATAAAAATTTAGTATGCTTTTTAGAATATAAAAATAGATTATTAGATTAATTAAATTCTCATGAGCGTAGCGAATGCTTAGTCGTTCGTGCGTAGCACACTTCATAAACTAGTATGTATATATATAAGATCTAGTGCCTGAATGAATTTTAAAAGCAGCATAGCTTTAAATAAATCAAGTCATATTTCACTATGTTCTTCAACTTAAATATTAAATACAACCTTTATATCAAAGAACTCGATTTTGGAGCTCGGAGATAGAAATCTAACCACGGCTTAAATGTTTCATCTATAGGAATCTACAAAGGTCATATCCCATGCCTGCAGTTCAGACTTCAGAATCATGTCACACGTTTGAATGTGAATGCTATCCACAAACCATTGAATCTTGGCGGATAAATGAACGATTTCATGTGACCAAAAAATATTTGGAAATTTATGAAATATCTTAGTACCACCAATTTTAATAAAAGCATTAGAGGACTTTGCAATCACCGATTTAGATGATTTTTTTTTGTCCAAGTTGGGTGACCCTAGTTATTTTTAATTGGCAATTGCACCATAAAGCAACTCACATTTTTACAAAATAAGTCTTGACAAGTTAAAATCTTAGCAATCAAAAAGCTTATTGCAACTGAAATTGTTGAAGAATCTCGTATTGTAGCACAGTTTTAGAAGCCTAATGCCTTGACATCTTTGATAATGCTTGCGTCTTATGCTTTCGATTAAAAGAAAAGGTTTTATCAAGCGCAGATGACAAATCTTGAAGACTGCTTATACAGGCTTTTTTTATTTCAATATCAACTTGTGACTGTGTACATGCATGTTATCTATAGATAGATAGATAGATAGATAGACAGGGAGGTGAGGGGATTTTAGGGGATTTTAGGGGATTTAAAATTTTTACTTTGCTTAGAGCAAGCATGAACATGCACAAACATCAAACACAAGTACAAAAAACTTTACAATATATCTAATTAATCTGCATGTATATATATTCTTAATAATGAAAAGAAAAGACAAAAAGAAAGCAAAACAGGGAGATACCTCTTTCACCCGTTGAAGTCACATACCTGTTTGAAAATTATATAAATCGATACATTTAAAGATATTTGTACTCATTTTTCATAATAGGGTGTGTGACAATACTAAGGTGCGTCAATATGGCATTTTGCACTTTCACTTTACTAGTGAATATCCACGTTTAATTTCATGATGGCCTTAAAGACCATCCATCCAATGTAATGCATGCAATAGGGCATCATGCGCAATGATCATACACACATATATAACATGACAAATGACCATTACGTTCGCCCACCCTCTTCATCATTTCCAACACTCTAACTACATAAAATATTTACATACACTCCCATATCTATGTATCTACGTATACTACTACATGTGCACATAATTTGTATTGGCTACACATGAAAAACTTGTTCGATGACACATAGGAATGTTGCACCATAAAGAAAAGACACGGTGGGATATATAATATGTTTAAGCCTAAAGCATTGGTTGTCTCTTCACCACATGCTATATTGCACACTCCCACTAAACCTACTTCAGTTAAATTTGCTCTTCAAGATACTAACTGGTTGAAGGCCATGAATGATGAAATTCAAGCACTTGATCGAAATCATACTTGGACATTAGTTCCTCCTTGTCCATCCATGAACATTGTTGGTTCCAAATGGGTTTTTCGAATCAAAAGTAGTGCTACTGGAGCCATTGCACGATATACGGCTCAGCTAGCAATGAACAAATTGTATTTATACTCATGCTTGACGTACAATATTGCCGAGACTATAATTATAAAAGTGCACTAGTACTGGTGTAGTAAAAAAAGTGCAGGAGGTGCGTGTTTGAGAGAGTTAAGAGTTGTGTTGTAGCGTTCGGTCTTACAAGCGGGTACGCAACACTGTAAAATTGAATTTTGTTGAGCTTTCTATTTGGAGCTTGAATAGAGGATGATTTTTCTTTGTGTACTAAACTATTGATAGTGGAATAGCTTGTTTCTTGCTCGTGATTTTTTCCATAATTTTAAAAATTTTAGACGTAAATTCTTGTATTCATATTTTCTCTATGGTTTGTTTACCTTTGGATGTATGGGTATTTTGCGGTGATTCGTAACAAGATAGTTGGTGTGATCATCTATATTAGTTGAAGCAGTTTCTCCTAATCTATATTAGTTGAAGCAGTTTCTCCTAATCACGCACCATCACTATGTACTTAATTTGCCACTCATAATATTTTGTATGATTTCCACAAAAGAGACTTTGAGTTGCTCATTTTCACAACCACATTAAACATTGAAAGCTAAAGCTAATTAATTTAGATTCATACAGTTCCACAAATGTTCAAATGTTTATATAATTACACTTCTCCATCCCACAAGTCTTCAACTGACTTGAAGAGCCCATCAGCTGACACTAAGTTTTCTCCTCTGAAGATCCTCGACTGTGGAAGTGCACTCATCTTCTTCAACTCATCCTTGCTCAGCTCCCAATCAAATATCTCCATGTTCTCCTTCAACCTTTCCTTGTTGTAGCTCTTGGGCAAAAAGCTCACACCTTGCTCATATGCCCACCTCAGACAGATCTGCAAATCAAATTAATTAATGTCAACAAAATTTTATAATTAAGTCTTCATTTATTAATCATATTTGTATAATCAACGACGGAACCAAAGGGGTGAAGGGGGCACCCAATACCAACCCCCTCCCCTTTTTTTGATACATGTGAGTGACTATTCCGGAAGGAGTTCGTCGAATGCTCCAACCTCATAACCCAAGAGAAACTAAAGGAATGTAGCGTGACTACCAAGATTTGAACCCACAACCTGTGCCTCAGTCAGAGCTATATACGATACTCATATATTTGCCACCATATTATAATATCAATATATAATTGTCCTCCCCTAACTTCTAATTCTGCCAGTGATTATCATTAATTAATGTTCTCAGTTTATTAATTATGTCAACATAAAATCAAATATGTACCTGAGCCAAAGTCTTCCCTTTAGCTTGGGCAACCTGTTTTATCTCCTCACAATCAAACACTGCATTAGAACCCCAAGGAGCATTTTTGCCACCTAAAGGAGAGTAAGCACTCACATGGATGCCTTTGTCAGCACAAAAATCTCTAAGTTTCGACTGTTGCCATAAAGGGTGCATCTCCACCTATTAAGAACATCAACAACACATAAATATTCTAATTAAGGATCATTAAAGCCAATTAATCTAGCCTTGTTACTTAAGTACCTGATTGACTGCAGGGGGGATTGTAGCAAAAGATAGAATTTGAGAGAGCTTTTTGCAGGTAAAGTTGCTAACACCAATGGACTTGGCTAAGCCAAGCCTAACACACTCTTCCATGCCCTGCCATGTACCCTTCATGTCTAATGGAACAAGATCCTCACTTCTCAAACCAAAGCTCTTCTCCAACTTTTCTACCTTTGCAGGAAAGTGAATCAAGTACAGATCAACATAATCTAGCCCAAGTGCCCTGCGCCGCGTCACGTCAAAAAAAAAATAAAAAAAAATTAGTTGGAGTCAGCTACATGAAGAAACATAAAATAATATGAATAATTATCATTATTACTACGTACTGAAGGGATTCGCGAAGAGCTGGGACGACAAGGTTGCGGTCGGCGTGGCCGCACCATAGCTTGGTGGTGATGAAGAGGTTGTCTCGAGAGGCGATGAGGCCTCGGTGGAGAGCTTGGCGGATGGCTCGGCCGAGGGTGGGCTCGGTTTGGTAAAGACTGGCAGTGTCAAAGTGGGTGTAGCCCAATTCTATAGCACTTAGAATTGCAGACTCTACAAGGTCTTGTGGTTCGACTGGGCAGGCAGCGGTTCCCATGCCGAGTAGGGGCATGGAGTGCCCTGAATTCAATATTGTCAAGGTTTTTGGAAGTCCAACAGCCATGGCCACTCGTTTGTGTTCTTGAATCTTCTGAGGCTCTGACCATACCTCCTCATATTTATATTCTATTCTATTCTATCTGCCTTCCTAGCTGGCGAGTTCTCGTGATTGATATAGAGTTGTGCTATGTACACCCCGGCTGTTGCTCAAGTCACCCTATTGATATAGGTACAAATGAATTTTCTTAGGGCAGCACGAGAGTTTTCTAAAATACCCTTTGTTTGAAACACATAAAACCAGTTGATATATATATGAGCATCCCACCCCGAGCACGACTGTTGCTCAGGGCACCCCATTGATATGAGCGCCCCCACCACATGCAGCCGAGGATTTTTTAGAACGTGTATCGTAAGAATTAATAATGAAAAATCAAAAAATACTTAGAAAAAGTGTCTCGGTATTACAAGGCTGAGAATTAACATGTCGTATTGATAACTGCGTCCGACAACATTCGTCAAGTCTCGGCGCGCATTGTCCAATACATGTACCAAGAGTATATATCAAACATGAGTTCAGTCACCCTTATACCGAGATTTATTCCAAAGTCCGGCTACCTTCAATCGAGACACTATAACATATCTCGGTCCTGTGTGACCGATAAAGCCGTGTCCATAGTTCACTTTCGGAAATGGCAAAAAAAAAAAAAAAAAAAAAAACCACAAAAACCATGAAAATGACGTCAGCCTCCCACTCGTTTTCTTCAGCCATCAAACCCTAAAAACGCTTTAAACTTGTCGAATCTAACAAACCGTACAATACAAAACTAACACTATTGTCACCTTAAAAAACACTAAACTTAGATGATTAAACCACACAAAAACATGGAATCAAAAACTTACAAGGTTGGTGCACACTCTTTGATCGACGAATGCGATGTCCGATCGGCGATGGACCGACTTCACTTGGTAGAAAAACTAGGAGTTTAAAGGTAGAGTGAGTGGGAATGTGAATGGAATGGGTGTCCTGATCATAAGACGAGGTGTCCTAATCATATGAGTGAATCGATTGAGTTAAAAGGGCAAATATGACATTTCAGTTTTTAATTCGAAAATGTTTGAGTGCCCTAATCATAAGTCGGGATGCACATAGCACAACTCTTAATATATAGTAGGAATCTGCTACGTTAACCCACTATGGGCACCGACTTTGAACACCAACCTAGTCGATTGCCACGCGATACACTTCAAAGTGTGTGCATGCGTCACGAGATGCATCCCACCGCAACCGACTGAGTCAATACCCAAAGTGGGTTATCCTAGCTTTTTCCTACATAGTACATGCATTTTTGATGAAAAAAATATAGTCCATGCATTTGTTGCAAGGTATTTTATTATGAGAAGTGATATACGTACAATACCGCCCTAAAGTCTAAACTCATAACAAAACCTATAATGGCTTACTTCTTGTGAGATGCATAACACGATGGTCAAATGAGGGTATTCATTTTGTTGTGCGGGTGTTATTGATCTAATATTCTCCTTTTAAATTATTTGAATGTGAAGGAAAAAGAAAGAACAACCTTAATTCAGGAATTTTGTAGAGATGCGCGGATCGAAATATATTCACTCATATGTTAAGTAAGAAGTGTACTGAAAGGTACAAGCACTTATCCATCCCCAAACAGTATGAAGGCTTCAAAGTTGAAAATAATTAAATTGAAGACAGTATCAATGCTAGCAAAGTGCTAGATCAAGTTCCCTATATCTGTAGGGACAAGTCAAGACATTATCAGTGTAGCATTTACAACACCCCAATCCAACTTTTTTTTTTAGAACTCAAATCCACTTTTAATCATACTTTCCTTGGTTTCTTTTTTTCAAAAAAACAAAATGAGTTTTTTATTGAAAAATGTGTCGTATTAAGTAAATAAAGAAACAACCAGTCCATGGCGTATTGAAATCTATATACAGAAGCTGGGGCTCAGCAACCATCATTTTTGGCTTATACAGACCAAGTCAAATACTGTTTCAATTCTTCAACTAATGCCACTTCAAGAACAGATCTGTGATGCCATTTAAAATAAGTTTCTCATGAAATAAAATAACTAAGGGACCCTATTTAAAAAAAGTTTCTCATGAAATAAAATAACTACGGGACCTTGTCATCTGGATCTTCCCTCAAAACGTTTTTAGATTTGCCAGTCGGTTTGTCCTGGTCAGGAACACTTCAACTCTCATGCATATTTTAGGCAAAGCATACTTTCTAGTGCTTGAACTCGGTGTCTTTTATGATTTTAGTCCCTAAACTTTCATTGTTGTACATTTGGCCCCTGAATTTTTTTTTTTTTATATGCTTTTGAACCCTGAACTAAGTTATGTTATGCTTTTTAAGGAAAGTATTTTTTTTTAGGCTTTGTTGCTGGTTGATGTAAGCCGTCCGATTCAATAATATAAACTATTTTACTCTTCTTGGCAAGCTATGCGGCATTTCTATTACCGACATCGACGGGATTTAACTCCTTAAATGGTGGAAGTGCTAAATGTAGAACGTTATGAAAGTTCAGGAACCAAGAGCATAAAAAACACAAAGCTCAAGCACCAAATGATGGATTTTGCTTATGTTTTATTACATACAAGAAATATACATATGCATGTCTTATATGTGGTTGACTAGCTATAATTTTAAACACATATGATGTGTTTAAAATAAAATTAAAAACTATATAAGCTTAAGAAATACAAGAGCCAAATCAAGAACCTAGACCCATGCATCGACCCACCTCTCAAATATAATACAAGTTAAAGAACGAATTAGACCAATTCATCACATGTCCTGATTTTCCTCACCTAATCTCCTCTCTTACGCTTCGATGCCACCAAAAATGACATTTCTATATTCAATCTTTGTCCCCTAATCAAACAAAAGTTTGGTTTATTATACATGTAAGCTCAGTATACACCTGAGCTCATAAAGGCAGACTAAATTGTTCTTTTCTTAACAGTAATCTCTTCAGTTTGACAAAGAAAATATTGTAACCTATTCTGAACTAGAAACAAAGAGTGTTCTCTTAAAGAATGATATCTCTTCTTCCCACCTTTTTCTTTCATGTTATCTGCTTCTCAATCCAAATCTTATCTCATTATAAAATTATACATGGTTTTCTCTCTATGAATTAAGATCTAGTGTCACCTTATACGTTCAAGCAAAGCACAGTTACGCATATGTTATTTAAGATCTTGCAGCACTGATAAAGAAGTACGAAGAAAGAAGCGAGAAGGGAAACCAATAGTATAATAGCTTCACAAGAAAAAGGGACGACAACCTTGCGAGAGATCCTGCAGCAAAGCCGTCGATTAGACAATAATATGCTACAAAATGTTCTCATATATTTAATATCTCTGATACCCTGCCGAACGATACAGCCACAAACAATCTAACAAATATTAACAGTGTTAATCACAAGCTCAAGTAGTACGTTGAGCAGTGAAAAAGCAATTGAACTCCAAGAATGAGCAACAGCTACCACCTCAAAGTAACCATTCTATTGTTAATCGCAAATTGATGCACACACTAAGGGGTTAAAGCCCAAATTATTAGCAAGACTTTTTGCATATTTGGCACCATAGATTATAGGAGCTGTAGCATTGAACTATCTTCACATTTAGTTGATTGAATTCTACGCAAATACAAAACAAAGTACAAAACAATGTCAAGATTTCAAACAACTTGCAGGCATACAGCTTCCCAGCACTTGGTACCTTAAACATTCACTTCACCCAAAAGCTTAAGAACTTGGAGAAAAGTGCGACTATGTATACTAATGGTCCGACATAAAAGGTGTTGATACAATAAACAACGAATACTGTTAAATACCCAACATACGACAATCAAACTAAAAGGGGCAGCACTACAACACGACGCTTGATAGTTAATATTAGGAAAAAATGGAGAAATGAGGAATTTGATGTATTCCCAGAACTCACTCATTAGGAGTTTCAAAATTGCTAGCCAGAACTAACATTGACAGCAAAATTCATGATTCCTAAATTCCATGGAAGTAAAATTAATAAGAAAAAAACTACAAGAATCACTGTAACCTCCATCCCGGCCACCAAAATCATGTCTTAAATAAGAGAATCTAAGAAAAAAAATTCAAACTGTACCTTTCAATTATATCGATGCCTACATCATGTAGCACACTAGGGATAAAAACATACACAGATTTTTTAACAATATTAAAGAGTAGAGAATAAAGAGAATCAAAGGCCGGTTTCCTTACCATTGATCGAATATTTGAGATAATATACTGTACAGCCACAAATTAATGTCAGTTTTCTCCATAGCCAAAGTTATCCAATTCGCCAAGGATAGCCCGGCAACCTTGCAAGCTTCTCACTCAAGGGAAATATCTGCAACCTCACAAGATTCTAGACTAGTTGATCCCTGTCAGCTACCGACTTATATGTTCGAGTAATGCGGATCTGCAATGAGGTGAAATGCATTAACAACTACACTTTCAATGCAACTGAACAGGTAAATCATGCCAAAAAGCATACGAGCATGCATATTACTTGGGCAAATGCATAAATTGCACGCAGAATTCTAGCATAATCAGTTCCAAGCATTTGAATAACAATATCTGCTAGAAAAGTTCCCCATAGCCTGCATCAAGACGTGAAACAAGAATATGGTAAGATATGGCGTCAAATGACAACTAATTAGTGGGCATAACATCTTATCAAACAAAAAACAACTTGATAACATTGAAGAAGTCTATTTTCAAGAAAGCTGACTACCATCAGCGAAACCATAAATCAAATGGACTGTGAGTAATTTCACCTAATCTTGCTATCATTATGGCCAATGATTGAAATTTTGATATCTTTGACGTAATTGAACTTTGATATTCCTATTTTTTTTAAATCCCATTCAATCCAAAAAATTATAAATATCAAAATATGCTATAACTAATTTATGAGGTTCATAAAGTCATGTTTCCATATGAGTCAAAGGGCACCTCTCCCCAATTAGTCCTCACTGTGTTCCTAGTTTTTAATGAGAGAACATATGCAGCCATGGCAGTCTCGAGATTCTAGTGAATGAATCATGAATAACATAACAGATTAATGCCCTATTTTAATGTAAATCAATGGCATCAAAGAATCGATAAACAAAACAACAAGGACGAGGACAAGAACATACAATGGACCAAGGAACATCATCATGCTTCGAAACCCAATATATCTTGATGCGGCCCCAGCCAAACCCTGTCAAAAATTCAAAACAAATGAATATATTTGGTCATAAAGAGACAAAAGAGATCAAATACTATGAAGTACTTGTCCAAGTTTGACATGCTCAAAGCCTCAAACACAAATAACATAGATACCAGCCTGACAAGAATGAGGTGAGTTAAGTACCAAAAACAAAATAAGGAGAGTCTTTGTTTCATAAATCAATAACATGAACTTAAATTATTTGCTCATAGTTAATCCAATTTTTTTCTGATAACAGACCATTTAGTGCAACAAATAGTGACAAATGAATTAAAAAACAAGAATAAGAAATAAGTTGACTGAAAAGCACGACCAGGAGCAGCGTATGATTTAACAAGAAGACTTTATAATCATGGCAGAGTCGGACATGCTACTAGGTTGTGGTCCAAATGCTTCGAATAAAATAGAAGGTTTAAGCCACAATATCAACCATGAAACAATAATCACCTCCAAAGACCTCTGACAAATTAAGGGCCTTAAGGCATCAATTGCAATGATCCGTCAAGAATCTAATATAGCAATGTATCCAAATGGAAAACAAATATGCAACAACGTAGCATGATCATCAAGTCACCTTTCGTGCCGCGAGCAAGGCCACTCTAGACTCCAATTGCATAGCAGCCAATTTTCCACCCTGAACATCAAATTATGCAAGGAAATATAATCCACCCAATTAGAAAAATAGAACTTTTGTCACCTTTCAGCTATTCTAATTCAACCAGACAAACTTAAACAAGATAAAGACCGAGGTCGAGGACTAGCGCTAGGCTCTAGCCAACTTCGTTCTAACTATTGAAGATGATTTTTAATTGGGTGACCAAAAAATATTTGGAAATTTATGAAATATCTTAGTACCACCAATTTTAATAAAAGCATTAGAGGACTTTGCAATCACCGATTTAGATGATTTTTTTGTCCAAGTTGGGTGACCCTAGTTATTTTTAATTGGCAATTGCACCATAAAGCAACTCACATTTTTACAAAATAAGTCTTGACAAGTTAAAATCTTAGCAATCAAAAAGCTTATTGCAACTGAAATTGTTGAAGAATCTCGTATTGTAGCACAGTTTTAGAAGCCTAATGCCTTGACATCTTTGATAATGCTTGCGTCTTATGCTTTCGATTAAAAGAAAAGGTTTTATCAAGCGCAGATGACAAATCTTGAAGACTGCTTATACAGGCTTTTTTTATTTCAATATCAACTTATGACTGTGTACATGCATGTTATCTATCTACCTTAATTCTAATCCATTTCAGCATGGCGGCAATCGTACCATTATTTGAGGGATATTAAAAATTCAAATATCAAGGACCAAAAGAAGAATACTTAATAAACAGCTGAGCAAATTAGACAGATTTACTAATATAAAAAATAAATAAGACAAAAATCAGCAAATCAAAGTTTTGAAATATGGAAGTAGCCGAATTCAGGAAGAGTACAGTGTTTAGTGAAAGCGCATGCAGGAACCACGCTAACTTTAAGGTACGCAAATGAAAAGACAGCGTGCCTTAACTACACAAGTGACCAATGACAAGTGACAACTATACACAACCTTCTAGTATTCCTATAGATAGATAGACAGGGAGGTGAGGGGATTTTAGGGGATTTTAGGGGATTTTAAATTTTTACTTTGCTTAGAGCAAGCATGAACATGCACAAACATCAAACACAAGTACAAAAAACTTTACAATATATCTAATTAATCTGCATGTATATATATTCTTAATAATGAAAATAAAAGACAAAAAGAAAGCAAAACAGGGAGATACCTGTTTGAAAATTATATAAATCGATACATTTAAAGATATTTGTACTCATTTTTCATAATAGGGTGTGTGACAATACTAAGGTGCGTCAATATGGCATTTTGCACTTTCACTTTACTAGTGAATATCCACGTTTAATTTCATGATGGCCTTAAAGACCATCCATCCAATGTAATGCATGCAATAGGGCATCATGCGCAATGATCATACACACATATATAACATGACAAATGGAAGTTTTCACCAAAGTACACATGTTTTTACTTTTAATGAGGAAAATAGGGGTCAAAACTTTTTTATTCCGGGTAGGCAATAACGCCTTTTGGGAAGGCGTCATCTACGTGGCGGTGTGACGTGTCAAATTTTTTTTTTTTTTTTGGAGACACGATAGCGCCTTCTCGAAAGGCGCTATCGCTGTACATGTCCACGTCGACATGTCCACGTGGAACGACGTGGACATGTACATCGATAGCGCCTTTCGCGAAGGCGCTATCAATGTCCACGTGGACAACAAGCTTAGTTTTCCAGGTCCACGCGGATCGGATAGCGCCTTCGCAGAAGGCGCTATTGGTGGCCACGTGGACATCAATTTAATGGGGCGCCACGTGATCCACGTGGATCCACGCGTGGCGATTATTTAATAGCGCCTTCTGAGAAGGCGCTATTTGTATAAAATTTTTAAGTTGTGTCCACGTGGATCCACGTGGACACATTTCATGGGTGCGCGATAGCGCCTTCGAGAAGGCGCTATCGCCGCACTCGTCGTTTTTCTTCGCGAAACCGACGCAGAGAATATTCTCTCGCGTCGGTTTGTAGGATGCAGGGGCAGGGGTAGGGGACGTAGGGGTCACGGGATTACGATCCCGTGACCATGCCCGAATCATTGCCGCCCCGCCTATATAAGGCGGGGACGGGGAGCTCGGTGGAGGAAGACCACGCGCGGACGGAGGAGACACAGCAGATCAACGCGGCGGAGGAGGTAGAAGCGGCGGAGGAAGAAGGTCTTGCTGCGCTGAGCAGGGAGGAGAGTGGAGACGACGCAGGGGAGCAGGGAGGTCCGAGGCAGAGGTGAGGCGAGAAGAAGTGGCATTTTTGTTTGCGGAGCGAGCGGAGCGAGCTTTGCGTAGGGGGAGCGCGGAGCAAGGCAATGGCATGGGCACCATCGTCTCGGCGGAGGAGAAGTAGGAGGTCCAAGAAGGAGGAGGAGGTATGTACGTGATGAAAAAAAATGGCAAATAGAGTTTAGTTTGTGTTAGTTTTTTTAGTTTACGTATGTGTAATTTGGTTTAAGTTTGTTTGTTTAGTTAGTTGATTATTTGTTAGTTTGTCTTGTTTTAGGTATTTAACTTAGTTTAATTTGGTTTTTAGGTTAGTTAGTATAGTTAGAGTAGTTTGTTTAGTTTAGTAAGTTTGTTTAAGTTAGTCAGCTTAATTAAGTTTGTTATAGCCGATTTATTATACTATTTGTGTTCTAAACAAACGAAAATACAATGTTATTGCAGGAATATTTTGTTGGAGAGGAAAAGCGGTGAAAAAAAGTAAGTTCGTTAATTTAGTATTTTCAAGTAATTTATTTAGGTTAGTTTATGGTTTGCATGATATATAGGGACATAAGTATTTTGTTTATGAAGTACGGTTGATATATTTATTTATTGAACGTTATTACACGAAAAAATGTAAGTGCGAAAGAATGAGTATGCTCGTAGTTGCGCTATTATTGCGATCTTCTACATCGAAAGTTCGATCGCGCTTTATCACCACATGATTTTCAACTAATTCCTCGAACAATTTTTTGCAATTGTCTCTGTTACATCTTTACATCCAATTTCAAAACATTATGTAGGGCATGTCACAAAGAAACATCCATATTCTATTCTATGCGTACGGATCCATTGTTAATGGGGTCAATGGCATCGCAGATGCCTCACCCCCATCGATAGTGTTGTGGGTGAAGTTTGGGTCTAGTGCCCGTGAAATGATTGATGACGTTTCTAACGCGTTCCCCGATCAGTACGGCGAGTACTATAGTTCATATGACGTATCGTCACATGATGCCTCTCCCCGAGGCTCACATTATTACGTTCTGTGTTGTTGAATGATGCGACACACTTCGACTTGATGTGGATACGGTGGACAAATTACCAAAGACCGCGGTGATTGATATATATTTAACATTTGAGTCGGTCGACTCAAATCAAAATCGTACGATTCATTCGCAAGTTCTTGACGAACGTGGCGGCACGCCGACGCGGACTTACTAGACATGGACAGATTGCACATGCAATCCCCAAATGGATGAGGTAGCGCAAGAGGGGTTCGTTGCTCCATTACATGAAGATAATAATGCGTATACCGACGATGACGAAAACGACGACGAAAATAACGAGATCGATGAGGAAACGCATCACAAATGGCGAAGAAGCTCCATCGCTTGCGGTTTGGGATGACGTTAACGTTTGCACGTATGATCCAACGTATGATCCTCCCGGTGCGGAGAATGTCGAGGATGATGAGCAATTTGCTATCGATGAAGAGATTATGTTGGAGGAAGCTAGTGACGATGAAGTTCACCAACCAATACCGGGGTATAACGAAATCGATTGGGAGGTGGCTAATTCAATCGCAACACAACATTCCCGTAAGCAAACTTGGGGGGACATCCCTAACTTCGATTTGGAGATAGGGATGTGTTTTGACAATAAAAACGATTTACAACATGCCGTGAAAGTGTGGCATGTTAATAGGCATTGTCAATACCATGTGATGGAATCGACTACAACTTCGTGGACGATTAAGTGCGAGATATCCACAACACGGTTGTATGTGGCGTCTTCGCGCATGTTTCCGAAAGAAAACACTATTATGGGAGATTACACAGCTAGACGTACCGCACACGTGTATTAATCCCAACGTAGAACGCGGTCATGCCCAACTTGACGCCAACATGATGGCGCGAGAGATCCAAAGCGTCGTCAAAACCGATCAAGGTGTCACGATAAAAACATTAGTAGAAATAATAAAGAAAAATATGGGCACGAAGTCAACTACAAGCTAATGTGGGATGCCAAGAAAAAAGCAATTGAATGGGTTTTTGGAGATTGGGATGAGTCGTACGCTCAATTACCAAGATGGTTGGTCATGCGGAGAGGAGTAAGAGTCCCGGGGACAAGAATCGAGTGGTCACACGTAGACAATGGCATGATGATGAAATAAGTACCGCGTCTCCACAATTTCGTCGTGTGTTTTTTGCATTTGAAGCTTCAATACAAGCTTTTAAGTTTTGCGACTCCGCTCGCTTTGATTGACGCGACATTCCTATATGGCAGATACAAATGGGAAGCTCATGATTGCGTTATCTCGTTGAAGGAAATGGTCACATACTACCAGCTTGCATTTGCTGTTGCGCAGTAAACCGAATCAACGATTCATGGGGGTGGTTTTTGCGCATGCTGCGCAAACACGTGATGATAGAGAAGGGATATGCGTTATTTCGATCGTCACCCTGGCATTTTGAGGCGGTCAACATCCCAATAAACGGCTTTTGTCCCCCGAAAGGGTACCACCGTTATTGCTTGCGACACTTGCTTAGTAATTTCAGACACAATTCAAAAATGTTGTCCCCCCGAAAGTACTACTTGGTCGAGCAAATGCTCAACATCAAGAACGAAAATTTATTGCGTGCATGGAGCGTTTCACATATTTATCGTCACGAACGCCACAATGCCTCGCAATATGTCAATGCCATCCCTAAAGAACTTTGGACCCAATCGCACGACGAGGCATGCGGTACGGATGGATGAATTCTAATGGTGTTGGTAAGTACAACATACAATTTATTCTTTGCACTATAATACATTAAATATTCGACGAACCAATATTACTTACTAGAGTTTCATCGGAAATTGCGAGTGTTTTAACTGGGTCTTGAAGGGTGCTCGATTCTTGCCAATTATCGTTGACTCAAATGATATACTATAGATTGGTGACGTACCACGATCAACGCAACCAGGAAATCAATGCGGCAATCTCAAAAGGCCAAGTGTACACCGAATATGTCATGAAGCAACTCGCGATATATGAGAAATCAAGCAAGGAGGCATCACGTCACGTTGATCAATCGAGACATTGGTGAGTTCCAAGTGCAGATCGGAAGACATGGAGATCGCATGCATAAAGGCAACAACACACAAATCGTCATCTTAAAGGACCGGTGTGCGGTTGTAATAAATGGCATCATTTGGTTTCCTTGCTCACACGTGTTAGCATCATGTGCGTTGATTCGAGTGAGCTCCGCGCAGCTTCATCGAGCCATACTATAGGTTAGATGTGTACGCACAAAGGTGCTACTCGTACAAATTCAAGGCCATCCCGATGAGAAGTATTGGCGACTTTTGGGACGAAATCGATACCCGACCCCCAGCGCAGACGCGGCCGAGGAGACCTAAGGGATCGCGTAGACCTACGGAGATGGATCTTCCTAATGTCCAAAGACCTTTGCGATGTGGGATTTGTCACCAAGAAGGACATAGAAGAACAACATGTCCAAATAAAGATCGTGAACGAGTACCAACTAGGAAGAACCGTTGTGGTATATGTCGTTTAGAGGGACATAACAAAAAAAATTGTCCGTTGAGACCTCAACCATCCAATGACAACCTATAGTCGAGTTTGTATATTGTGTGAAGTAACTAAAGGTCGTACATATGTTGCTTGTGTGAACTTTTATTAATTACTAATCGTTTGGTTGTGTACAACACTCATTTTATTTTGCTAACATTATATGTAGTTGTACTACAATGGATCCAGGGCCTTCTGATCCATCACTATTGCAACTCCAATCTACACACAGATCAACGCGAGCATGGAGGGGCGAGGTAACGTTTCTTACAAAGAAATACGTCAAATTTATATCAATAATGTATCAAAAACGTACATTAATACACTATCAATTACAAGGTGTACGAAACAATGCGTGTACGTCGAAGACGTGGGGTCGTGGATCGAACGATGCAAGATATCATTCTAGGATGATCCCATATCTTCGTGCGAGTGGGTTCTATGGGATATCTCGTGTAGCATTTTTCAGCCTTGATTGGGCTTTGATTATCGCGTTTGTAGAGAGATGGCGCCCGAGACGCATACATTTCACATGCATTGTGGGGAGTGCACCATTACACTTCAAGACGTGCAGTACAAATAGGATTACCGATCGAAGGTATGCTCGTGACGGAACGACGACGCAGACTATGCTGATGTCTCGTGAGAGGCTACTTGACGAACTCCTGGTAGAGATGACGTCGTTGGATGTAAACTAAAGGTCGATTGGCTTGAGCGTAACGTACCATCAATAGATGATGATAGCGATGAGGAGTCGGTCCGCCGTTACGTTCGATCGTACATACTACAACTCATCGGTGGTTGTCTTTTCGCCGACAAGTCTAATCGATTCGTCCATTTGATGTTCCTACCATTCTTTGGAGGATTTCCAACTAGCTTTGGACAATATAGTTGGGGGAGTGCTTGTTTGGCTTATTTGTACAGAGAGTTGTGTCGCGGATCTCGCGCGGGGGCACATGAGGTTGCTGGCGCGTCAATTCTTTTACAACTTTGGGCATGGGACAGATTTCCATTCATAGCACCGCGGCGCCTGCGTGTTTCTAGAGCTCAAGAAATAACCGTGGATGGACAAAATATGCTTATGGACGTTCCACTCGGACACAGGTATGAAAGTCGATTTGTCATTAATTTGCCTAAAAATCTTGTCCATTTACATTTATCTTAAATTATTGTCTTCTACACAGATGGCTCGATGCATTTTCGGTATCACAAAGTGCGACGCACGTCGTATCGGCTTACCGTGATGCACTCGACTCGCAGAGGCATGAGAATGATGTGGTCCGGCAACCTTATGCGAACTCATGGGGTCTCTTCCCGATTCGTACAAATGGTAACGGAAGTTGGCTCTCGACGTGTCCCCTACTTTGTTTCCACATTGTGGAGTGGCATCGACCGTAGGGTGATGAGACAATTCGGCATGGTCCAAGTGGTGCCACCAAATTGTGCTTACGACGCCCAACCGCACCGCCCGGAATTGCGTGGACATCATCATGAAAATTGGGTGACCTTCCATACAAGCTATATACACATGTGGGAGAATCGTGGGACACCATTGCCACAAAAGCAAGCAATGAAGGCCACGATCACCAAGAGTACATGACGTGGTATCGCTCGGTCACTAGGAGATTCGTTGGACACGACGGGCGTTACGTGACTACTCTGGTAATATTATAACTCTTTATTTTCCTCGAACATTAAATCTCTTATATTGCGTGCTCGACCTCTTATATTTTGTATATCAACAGAACTTGGTGCATCGACCGAGGCGAGTGTTTATCGAGGATGGGTACGAACAAGGTCTTGTCAAGCGCTTGATGAAGGGATTCAAATTTTAGACGAAGACGAAAGGCGAAGGTCTACTCTTTCGCATGACGGAATTGACGTCGAGCAAGACATTAATGAGGATAATGAACAGACGATGAAGAAGACGATCAAAGCCGAACCAAACATAGAGGTGAGAAGAAGACGAGCACGACCAGAGATTGTGCGGGAACGCACCAGGCTTCCTCGTCCACCACGTCCATCTACTCGACCGAGATTGCTGCAGAGAGAGTAGCGACGATCTCCTCCAAGACGTTCATCTCGTTCGAGAGCGAGTAGAACAGAGATCGTTGGTGAGAGTAGCCGACGATCGTCGCCACCCCAAAGAAGAACCTCAAATGTTTGTACCCAGTGCCGCCGAGCGTGAATCTTCCTCCTTACTATTTTGATCCATACGCACCGGGCCGTCGTCTTCATATGTGGACCCCGAATGCCTCATCCTCAAATGTATCCATCATCCTCGCACATGCCTAGTCCATATACTCCTACTCCATATAATTACAATATGGCGTATAGTGGAGACCCTTCATTCATGAACTTGTTGACCATGCCGCAGCCTCATGTTCCATTCCCCAACCCCATGCAGAAGCCAATATTTCGGGATGGTTCCACCTCCTATTTTTGGTAGCATCGAGTAGCGAGAGGTGAGTCGAGTCAAGAACCGGAGGAAACGCAACAATCTACTCGACGTGATTCATCGCAAGACCAGCTACCTCAACAAGCTCAACCGGATGTACAAACACATCGTCCAACAAGACAAAGAGTACGTCCGGTTTGCATCACCGAGCAACAACGTCAACTAACCGCCGAAATAGACTCGCATGATGAGTTTACTTGATGTCATGGTGATTTGTAATTAACTTATATTTTGGGTTCACAAAGTACGTGTATTCAACTTTTTCATTGAATAAACTTATTTCTCACGTTTTCCATATTATTATAATGTCGTAGATTTGATTACTCTTCAATAGTTAGTTTAGTTAGTTAAGTTAGTTTAGGTTATATGTTTAATTTAACTCAAGTGGTTAGCTTAGTTAGTTAGGTGTCTATGGTTAGGTTATATTAGTTTAGTTTGGTTAGGTTAATTAGGTTAGTTAGTTAAGTTAGTTTAGTTAGTTAAGTTAGTTTAGTTTAGGTGTTGAGGTTATGTTTGTTTAGTGTAGTTGAGTTAGGGTATGTTCCTTAGTGTAGTTGAGTTAGGTTATGTTTGCAATTAAGCTAGTTAAGTTAGTTATTTTAGTTTACTTAGTTTGTATTGTTAGGTGGTTTGGTTAGTTAATGTTAGTTAGTTTAGTTTGTTAGTTACTTTAGTTTGGTTATGTTAGTTACTTAGTTCGTTAGTTAGTTTAGTTGAAGTTAGTTAGTTAGTTAGTTTAGTTTGGTTTGGTTAGGTTAGTTTAGGTAGTTAGTTTAGTTTGGTTAATGTTAGTTAGTTAGTTTAGTTTGGTTTGGTTAGGTTAGTTTAGGTTAGTTAGTTTAGTTTAGTTAGTTAGTTAGTTAGTTAGTTAGTTAGTTAGTTAGTTAGTTAGTTAGTTAGTTAGTTAGTTAGTTAGTTAGTTAGTTAGTTAGTTAGTTAGTTAGTTAGTTAGTTAGTTAGTTTAGTTTAGTTAGTTAGTTAAGGTTAGTTAGTTTAGTTTGTTAGTTAGTTTAGTTTGGTTAGGTTAGTTATTTTAGTTTGGTTAAGGTTAATACTATAGTTAGTTACTTACTTAGTTAATTAGTTTATTTAGTTTAGTTGGTTATGTTTGTTAATGTTAGTTAGTTTAGAAAAGAGAGTTTAAGGTTTAAAACAATGTACATATATATTTTCAAAATTGGTTTTTTTTTTACAAATATAAACTCCTCATATGCATATTCAAATTTGGTTGTAATTGTCGAGATCGCTCGACGACGACGACGACGACGGCCAGCGGCGAGGGTCGGAGCTACCGAGAACGACGCGGTTGGTGACCCGGTTGATGACGTGTCGGTGACAGACAGATCGGCGAGCGTTTGTGAGGTTCGCAGTGACGTGGCGTCCACGTGGCAGTGTGTTCGTCCTGATAGCGCCTTTTCAAAAGGCGCTATCAGTACATGTGTCCTCCATGTCAGCGCCATGTCAGCGCCACATCACAAAGACCATTTTCGCTCAATAACGCCTTTTGAGAAGGCGTTATTGAACGAGGTGATGTGGCGCTGACGTGGGAAGGCGTTATTGGATGATGTGATGTGGCGCTGACGTGTCGGTGACGTGTCGTCCACATGTACAGATAGCGCCTTTTCAAAAGGCGCTATCTGTACAAACCCATGCCACGTGGACGCCACGTCACTGCCAACCAAAATACATCCCTCTCAATAACGCCTTTTGAGAAGGCGTTATTGCCTACTTCCGTGATAAAAAAAAACCTCCCTATTTTGAGAAAAAAATTGTAAAATGACCCTACTTTTGGAAAAACCCCGACAAATGACCATTACGTTCGCCCACCCTCTTCATCATTTCCAACACTCAACTACATAAAATATTTACATACACTCCCATATCTATGTATCTACGTATACTACTACATGTGCACATAATATGTATTGGCTGCACATGAAAAACTTGTTCGATGACACATAGGAATGTTGCACCATAAAGAAAAGACACGGTGGGATATATAATATGTTTAAGCCTAAAGCATTGGTTGTCTCTTCACCACATGCTATATTGCACACTCCCACTAAACCTACTTCAGTTAAAGTTGCTCTTCAAGATGCTAACTGGTTGAAGGCCATGAATGATGAAATTCAAGCACTTGATCGAAATCATACTTGGACATTAGTTCCTCCTTGTCCATCCATGAACATTGTTGGTTCCAAATGGGTTTTTCGAATCAAAACTAGTGCTACTGGAGCCATTGCACGATATACGGCTCAGCTAGCAATGAACAAATTGTATTATACTCATGCTTGACGTACAATATTGCCGAGACTATAATTATAAAAGTGCGCTAGTACTGGTGTAGTAAAAAAAGTGCAGGAGGTGCTTGTTTGAGAGAGTTAAGAGTGTAGCGTTCGGTCTTACAAGCGGGTACGCAACACTCGTAAAATTGAATTTTGTTGAGCTTTCTATTTGGAGCTTGAATAGAGGATGATTTTTCTGTGTACTAAACTATTGATAGTGGAATAGCTTGTTTCTTGCTCGTGATTTTTTCCTTAATTTTACAAATTTTACACGTAAATTCTTGTATTCATATTTTCTTTATGGTTTGTTTACCTTTGGATGTATGGGTATTTTGCGGTGATTCGTAACAAGAGTTGGTGTGATCATCTATATTAGTTGAAGCAGTTTCTCCTAATCTATATTAGTTGAAGCAGTTTCTCCTAATCACGCACCATCACTATGTACTTAATTTGCCACTCATAATATTTTGTATGATTTCCACAAAAGAGACTTTGAGTTGCTCATTTTCACAACCACATTAAACATTGAAAGCTAAAGCTAATTAATTTTGATTCATACAGTTCCACAAATGTTCAAATGTTTATTTAATTACACTTCTCCATCCCACAAGTCTTCAACTGACTTGAAGAGCCCATCAGCTGACACTAAGTTTTCTCCTCTGAAGATCCTTGACTGTGGAAGTGCACTCATCTTCTTCAACTCATCCTTGCTCAGCTCCCAATCAAATATCTCCATGTTCTCCTTCAACCTTTCCTTGTTGTAGCTCTTGGGCAAAAAGCTCACACCTTGCTCATATACCCACCTCAGACAGATCTGCAAATCAAATTAATTAATTAAATTTAATTAATGTTAACAAAATTTTATAATTAAGTCTTCATTTATTAATCATATTTGTATAATCAACGACGGAACCAAAGGGGTGAAGGGGGCACCCAATACCAACCCCCTCCCCTTTTTTTGATACATGTGAGTGACTATTCCTGCAGGAGTTAGTCGAATGCTCCTACCTCATAACCCAAGAGAAACTAAAGGAACGCTGACTACCAAGATTTGAACCCACAACCTGTGCCTCAGTCAGAGCTATATACGATACTCATATATTTGCCACCATATTATAATATCAATATATAATTGTCCTCCCCTAACTTCTAATTCTGCCAGTGATTATCATTAATTAATGTTCTTAGTTTATTAATTATGTCAACATAAAATCAAATATGTACCTGAGCCAAAGTCTTCCCTTTAGCTTGGGCAACCTGTTTTATCTCCTCACAATCAAACACTGCATTAGAACCCCAAGGAGCATTTTTGCCACCTAAAGGAGAGTAAGCACTCACATGGATGCCTTTGTCAGCACAAAAATCTCTAAGTTTCGACTGTTGCCATAAAGGGTGCATCTCCACCTATTAATTAAGAACATCAACAACACATAAATATTCTAATTAAGGATCATTGAAGCTAATTAATCTAGCCCTGTTACTTAAGTACCTGATTGACTGCAGGGGGGATTGTAGCATAAGATAGAATTTGAGAGAGCTTTTTGCAGGTAAAGTTGCTAACACCAATGGACTTGGCTAAGCCAAGCCCAACACACTCTTCCATGCCCTGCCATGTACCCTTCATGTCTAATGGAACAAGATCCTCACTTCTCAAACCAAAGCTCTTCTCCACCTGTTCTAACTTTGCAGGAAAGTGAATCAAGTACAGATCAACATAATCTAGCCCAAGTGCCCTGCGTCGCGTCACGTCAAAAAAAAAAAAAAAAAAAAAAAAAAAAAAAAAATTAGTTGGACTCAGCTACATGAAGAAACATAAAACAATATGTCACAAATGAATAATTATCATTATTACTACGTACTGAAGGGATTCGCGAAGAGCTGGGACGACAAGGTTGCGGTCGGCGTGGCCACACCATAGCTTGGTGGTGATGAAGAGGTTGTCTCGAGAGGCGATGAGGCCTCGGTCGAGGGCTTGGCGGATGGCTCGGCCGAGGGCGGGCTCGGTTTGGTAAACACTGGCAGTGTCAAAGTGGGTGTAGCCCAATTCTATAGCACTTAGAATTGCAGACTCTACGAGGTCTTGTGGTTCGACTGGGAAGGCAGCGGTTCCCATGCCGAGTAGGGGCATGGAGTGCCCTGAATTCAATATTGTAAAGGTTTTTGGAAGTCCAACAGCCATGGCCACTCGATTAGTCGATTGTGTTCTTGAATCTTCTGAGGCTCTGACCATACCTCCTCGTATTTATATTATTCTATTCTATCTGCCTCGCTAGCTGGCGAGATCTCCTGATTGATATAGAGTTGCGTTATGTACACCCCGGCTGTTGCTCAAGGCACCCTATTGATATGGGTACAAATGAATTTTCTTAGGGCAGCACGAGAGTTTTCTAAAATACCCTTTGTTTGAAACACATAAAACCAGTTGATATATATATATATATATATGAGCATCCCACCCCGAGCACGATCGTTGCTCAGGGGCACCCCATTGATATGAGCGCTCCCACCACATGCCGCCGAGGATTTTTTAGAACGTGTATCGTAAGAATTAATAATGAAAAATCAAAAAAATACTTAGAAAAAATGTCTCGATATTACAAGGCTAAGAATTAACATGTCGTATTGATAACTGCGTCCGACAACATTCGTCATGTCTCGGCGCACATTGTCCAATACACGTACCAAGAGTATATATCAAACATGAGTTCTGGTCACCCTTATACCGAGATTTATTCCAAAGTCCCGCTACCTTCAACCGAGACATTACAACATATCTCTGGTCCCCGTGTGACCGATAAAGCCGTGTCCATAGTTCACTTTCGGAAATGGCAAAAAAAAAAAAAAAAAAACCATGAAAATGACGTCGCCTCTCCCACTCGTTTTCTTCAAAGGCGTCAAACCCTAAAAAGCGCGTTAAACTTGTTGAATCTAACAAAGCGTACAATACAAAACTAACATTATTGTCACCTTAAAAAACACTAAACTTAGATGATTAAACCACACAAAAACATGGAATCGAAACTTACAAGGTTGGTGTACACTCTTTGATCAACGAATGCGATGTCCTGGTTTGGCGATGGACCGACTTCACTTGCTAGAAAAACTAGGAGTTTAAAGGTAGGGTGCGCGGGAATGTGAATGGAATGGGTGCCCTGATCATATGAGTGAATCGATTGAGTTAAAAGGGCAAATATGACATTTCCTAATGAAACCAGTTTTTAATTCGAAAATGTTGAGTGCCCTAATCATAAGTCGGGATGCACATAGCACGACTCTTAATATATAGTAGGAATCTGCTACGTTAACTCACTATGGGCACCGACTTTGAGCACCAACCTAGTCGATTGCCATGCGATACACTTCAAGGTGCGTGCATGCATCACGAGATGCATCCCACCACAACCGACTAAGTCAATACCCAAAGTGAGTTATCCTAGCTTTTTCCTACATAGTACATGCATTTTTTATGAAAAAATATAGTCCATGCGTTTGTTGCAAGGTATTTTATTATGAGAAGTGATATACGTACAATACCGCCCTAAAGTCTAAACTCATAACAAAACCTATAATGGCTTACTTGTTGTGAGATGCATAACACGATGGTCAATAAGGGTATGCATTTTGTTGTGCGGGTGTTATTGATCTAATATTCTCCTTTTAAATTATTTGAATGTGAAGGAAAAAGAATGAAAGAAAGCAATGAACAACCTTAATTCAGGAATTTTGTAAAGATGCGCGGACCGAAATATATTCACTCATATGTTAAGTAAGAAGTTGTACTGAAAGGTACAAGCACTTATCCATCCCCAAACAGTATGAAGGCTTCAAAGTTGAAGATAATTAAATTGAAGACAGTATGTGCTTGATCAAGTTCCCTATATCTGTAGCGACAAGTCAAGACATTATCAGTGTAGCATTTACAACACCCCAATCCAACCTTTTTTTTTAGGGCCGCTAAGGGCACCCCACCTTTTAATGAAGGCACCCAAATTATTTGTAAAAATTCCAAAGAAAAACGGAAAAGTTTTTGCCCCTCGTATATATAATGATTCAAACCTCACAAATCATTTGGACAAAGAAAAAGGGCACCCCACCACAAGGTTGAACCACAAAGCCACATTGCGTTTGTCGAGCGTTTATCGATTCTTGCGGATTGACATCATCCGACAACAGAGGTAACAATGTTTGACAACCATATGATGGTTTATTAGAACTGTTTTGTTGTGAAAACTCGTGAAAATGATGATTTGTTTGTCAACGTAGGGTTTGGTAATTTCCTAAAATTCGAACTTGTTTTCACTATATAATGGAGGATTGTATCGCTACTATGCAAGAGAGAGGTCGAACTTGAGGTAATTTTGCAAATTTATTGTGTTTTTTTTGCGGTTATCCGAAGTTTCTGTCGATGTGTGCGATTGTATCGGCCTCACAAGACCGAGATGTATGGTGATGTCTCGGTCATAGAGGACCGAGAGGTATACTTAGGTCACGGTATGGTACGACCGAGAGTACTTTGTAACTCTCGGTCGTACGTGAGCGATACGCGGAAGAAAGTATCGGACCTGTATAACCGAGAACCTGTTTTTTTGGGTTTTTTTGTGATTGTGCTGTACATTTAGGTTGATTATAATGTTACACTGTTTGTATCGCTGGTAATGCCGATTTCTACCCTATTTCCAGACTACAAGGACACGTTTACACCTTGTGACAATATCTTTATGTTATACTGTTCACTTTGACAGGTGAAGTTGCGTGTGAATGCACCGTTGCCATCCTTATATCCTTCGTGGGACCGGTATGTTGAGGACTGCGCGAAAGGTTGGCGAGATGGATTCGTATTTCGAGACATCGCGCCCATTGCAACTGTTGATGAAGCCACCATATCCGTTGTAGATTTAGGTACACCATAGTGTTAAAATTGTTCCTAGAAATCTTGATGGTCAGTACATTTGGCAATTTTGAAAGTTACTTCGAATGTTGTATGCATATACAATGAGTTAAATATCGTACTACTTTGGGGTATTGTTGTACATTTTGATTCTTGTATAGTGACTTTGAATGTTATATTGATATATACTTAATTACGTTTTGGTTCATACTGTCGTGAGAACATTTTCATTCGTGTAAAGTTAGTTGGAAAGTTAGTTGTATAGTTAGTTGGAAATGTTCGCTGAACAGACGTGTCGCCCCGAATGACCGTGCTCCCGCCTTTGAAGAGTCACCGCTACTCGACTCCGATGCATTCCCTAGTCACCTACATTTCGGACGAGCCATACCCGAAACCAAGACAACATATAAGCGCATGGAACAAACCCGAAAAAATTTACAAAATAAAATGTTCAAATTCATCCATTTATGATGTCTCGGTCAAGCTGTGTTCGTGAAACAACCCATATTTTCGGCCACCCATGACCGACAAGGCCTTCAATATATCTACAGTGTACAACCGAGTCCAATAGAAAGGTCTCGGTTGTATACCACCGAGATGGATTGACCATTTCAATTCGCCTTGCTCTCGTCCTATCACGACCGAGCCTAGTGTAACCCTCTCGCCAGTGTACAACCGAGAGTAGGAGCAAATTCTCGGTTGTACACCACCGACACCACATTACCTAGCACTAATTCTAGCTCTCGTCATGTCTCGGCCGAGATAACTGAAGTATTCTCGGTCATGCGTAACCGAGACACTTTGAACTCTTCCGGCCTTTGTGGCCGAGACTTCGAGTTCCCAAAAATTTAGCTTCTGTCTCGGCCATGCTTGACCGAGACAGTTAGCACGGTCTCTGGCCTGTGTGGCCGAGAACCGCGAATTCCCATTTTTTTAACCATTCAACAAACCGCCACACACACATTACAATTACTCTACCAAATGTAACTTAAGTATACTAAAAACGTACCTTCAAACGATCGATTTCGCGCAAAATATGTGTGTTCGACGATCTTCAACCGAGCCCTAACTTGGAGACGAAATCGGCTCACACCCCGACCCTACGAACTGCAAAAAACTCGTACAACGAAGGAGAAACACAAGGGGAGACACGGGAAACACGATTTCGGGGATCCCTCTCACAGGTCGGTTCAAAAGAAATTGATTCTTCCACAAGATTTCGGTGAAGGTGGTGGTGGGGGTGGTGGGGTGCGAGAGTTTTTTGCACGAGGGGTATTTTGGATATTTCGGGTCTAATTTTTGGGTGCCCCAAGTAAATTAATTTGTGCCCACATTAACTGGGTGCCTTCATGAAAAGGTGGGGTGCCCTTAGCGGCACTCTTTTTTTTTTAGGAACCCAAATCCACTTTTAATCATACTTTCCTTGGTTTCTTTTTTTTAAAAAAAAATGAGTTTTTATTGAAAAATGTGTCGTATTAAGTAAATAAAGAAACAACAGTCAATGGCGTATTGATATCTATATACAGTGTTGTCTTTTCTGATCTATATAACACTTTTAATTCAATCATAAATCATAAAATATAAACATACCTCCTTCCATTGCCAATAAACTTAAGAATGTTTTTCCCCTCTCTGCTTTCTTCCGTAATACCACTTGTTCTTGATGGCGAGATCTCAATGCGGTTTTAAATAAATCATATCCCAATAACTATTTTACAGTTATTGGGGTCCGTTTAATTTGAAGAGAGAGGGGAGGAAATTAAAACCCCCGTACTCAAAACAATTATGCCCTAACTACCATCAAGTTGTGGGCCCAAAACATGAAGTACGTAACAACATAATATGGGTCACATATAATAGAGATTAATTAGGAAAAGATAATCTAACATACAGAAGCTGGGGCTCAGCAACCATCATTTTTGGCTTATACAGACCAAGTCAAATACTGTTTCAATTCTTCAACTAATGCCACTTCAAGAACAGATCTGTGATGCCTTTTAAAATAAGTTTTTCGTGAAATAAAATAACTAAGGGACCCTATTTAAAAAAAGTTTCTCATGAAATAAAATAACTACGGGACCTTGTCATCTGGATCTTCCCTCAAAACGTTTTTAGATTTGCCAGTCGGTTTGTCCTGGTCAGGAACACTTCAACTCTCATGCATATTTTAGGCAAAGCATACTTTCTAGTGCTTGAACTCGGTGTTTTTTATGCTTTTAGTCCCTAAACTTTTATTGTTGTACTTTTGGCCCCTGAACTGTTTTTTTTATATGCTTTTGAACCCTGAACTAAGTTATGTTATGCTTTTTAAGGAAAGTAATTTTTTTTTTAAGGCTTATTTGCTGGTTGATGTAAGCCGTCTAATTTAATAATATAAATCATTTTACTCTTCTTGGCAAGCTATGCGGCACTTCTATTACCGACATCGACGGGATTTAACTCTTTAAATGGTGAAAGGGCTAAATGTATAACGTTATGAAAATTCAGGGACCAAGAGCATAAAAAACACAAAGCTCAAACACCAAATGATGGATTTTGCTTATGTTTTATTACATACAAGAAATATACATATGCATGTCTTATATGTGGTTGACTAGCTTTGATTTTAAACACATATGATGTGTTTAAAATAAAATTAAAAACTATATAAGCTTAAGAAATACAAGAGCCAAACCATGCATCGACACACCTCTCAAATATAATACAAGTTAAAGAACGAATTAGACCAATTCATCACATGTCCTGATTTTCCTCACCTAATCTCCTCTCTTACGCTTCGATGCCACCAAAAATGACATTTCTATATTCAATCTTTGTCCCCTAATCAAAGAAAAGTTTGGTTTATTATACATGTAAGCTCAGTATACACCTGAGCTCATAAAGGCAGACTAAATTGTTCTTTCCTTAACAGTAATCTCTTCAGTTTGACAAAGAAAATATTGTAACCTATTCTGAACTAGAAACAAAGAGTGTTTTCTTAAAGAATGATATCTCTTCTTCCCACCTTTTTCTTTCATGTTATCTGCTTCTCAATCCAAATCTTATCTCATTATAAAATTATACATGGTTTTCTCTCTATGAATTAAGATCTAGTGTCACCTTATACGTTCAAGCAAAGCACAGTTATGCATATGTTATTTAAGATCTTGCAGCACTGATAAAGAAGTACGAAGAAAGAAGCGAGAAGGGAAACCAATAGTATAATAGCTGTTGTATCAAACAATCTCAATAAACATAAATCTGAACATGGCACTGTTAACACAAGCAACTAATCATGCTGATTTTAACAACTAAGAAGATTAATAAACAAAGTGTATCAGAGGCTTGCAGTGCAATGACCTAAGACAGAAAATTTCCTCCAACTCGGTATTGAATTCAACTAGGAGTTTTGTCCCCAGGATACAACTGGTCTGCTCTTTGATTAAAGCACCAATCAAAGAACCTTCAAAACTGCAAAATCGACTCTCTCTCAAAACACAAATCACATAAAATTTTAATTTCGAAAAAAAAAAAAAACTATATTTTCCTATGTCAATACTCTTCTTTTATAGAGAATTATCTAACTGTCTAAATCGTGGATAGTTTTTCATTAACTGTCTAATTAGTGATTTTAATTAGTGTGCCACTAATTGAAAGTTAATTAACTCTTCAATTCGAAATTAGCAACTGTTGGTGCTCTTTTAATTTATTCAAAAACGAAAATAAAAAACAAAAAAGAAAAACCATGTTTAGGAATGGCTATGTTTTGAACTAACCAAAGCCCTTGTCAAAGATTACACTACAAGAAAAATGTGGAATAGCATCAAAGCATTGCAACAGATTGAATCTGTTGCTAAACAACAACAAATCAAGAACAATTTTGCATCGATAGAGAGTTTGACTCGGTTGACCAAAAATCAACAAATCATTGACGATTTGTGACAACAATTGTGACAAATTTTT
The DNA here is from genome assembly GCA_039657325.1 of Stephania cephalantha. Taxonomy (NCBI): domain Eukaryota; kingdom Viridiplantae; phylum Streptophyta; class Magnoliopsida; order Ranunculales; family Menispermaceae; genus Stephania; species Stephania cephalantha. The sequence goes on along the minus strand of CM077573.1, from coordinate 4,187,651 downwards.
TTTTGTCATTGATCTATTGCTTGATTTCTCCCGCTAATATTTTCCCGCCCATTTTGTGACAGATCTGCGATGACGATCGCCTACTGAGAACCTAATTTGTCGCTGATCTCAGAGCTAAATTTGTGACAGATCTGCTCTGGATCGATGATGATTCAATTGTTGTTGATCTGTCGCTAACCAAAGAATAGATTCAATTTCATGTTGATTAGCGACAAATCAAGAATGATTGTCAAGAACAAAAAAATATGTTGCTTGATCTGTCATTGATTAACGACAAATTAGCAACAAACAAATCAAGAACAGATTACTTCTTGTTGATATATGTCACTAAATTTTAAATGGTTTTTTCAAACCAGGGGCTCTCCTTTTTGGATAAAAAATCCAATATATTGTTTAATTTTAAGGTAATGTAGTAATTTAACAAAAATCCCTTTTATATTGGTGTTTTATGTTGCAAATTGCACTTAGAACAAAAACTTGCGAATTGATTAATTAACAGCTTTCCATTAAGTGCGTAACCATTGATAATTAAATAAAGGTTTCCTAAAATCATGGATTCTATTTTTACTTGAAAACAATATGCAACACCTTTACATAAATAAAATAAAAACCACGTTTTAAAAATTTTGGAACCCAAAATTATTTTTTCCAAGATCTATATCTATATGTATAATATATCTATATATCTATCTATCTATTCAATATTAATGGCAAAATTGCTTAATTTCCTAATGTGCCCCTACTTTCAATTTTGTCATAGGCTAGAGCAACAAAAAAAAATCGCTTTGAAGCTACTTTAGGAAAACCCCAATTTTAATTAAAACATATATCTCGATTGTACATGAAAACTTAAATTAAGTAGCTAATCAATTAATCTTATTAAGATAAGTTTTGTATATAGTTAGCCAGATTAAGCCCAAACATACTTAATTAAGGGCATTGTCGAAATTTGTACCACCAAACATATATAATGAAATTAATTGAATTGTCAAACTATAAATTTCGAAATATCAACATCATCAAAACAGTCCACATGTGTTTATTTATATTTAATCTTCGCGGTCCTTAAGGGGTATAGCGTGCATAGTGGGAAAAAAATGAGCATCCATATATACTCTAATTGAGGCGGAGACATCAAGTTAATTTAATTCTTACAACTATATTTTCTTGGTTTCTTTCGAACCATGGAGTTGGGACAGCCGATCGACTTCCATTAGATTGGATGAGCCAAATTAAAAAAAATGGCTAAAAACAAATTCGGAAGCCCTTAATTAATTATATATATAGTTACATCAAAATATATCTATGCTTTGTCTTTTCTTTTCCTTGGACTCTGGAATGATCGTAAACGCATGGTCGCCTTAGCTAGGCGATGTTGTTGAAATTAAAATTTTTAGTTGAAATTAAATTTTTTTTCATGAGATGTTGAAATTAAATTGAAAACATATATACATATAGATTTAATTTAAATTTTCATTAATATAAGAAGTTTGGATAGATAAAGTTTTTTTTTTTTTTTTCGATTTCGATAAAGCACCAAAGTAGAGCTACAGTGATGTTTTGCCAAAATGTCATGGAGTTGAATGAATAGTGTCACATCATTTCGGTGTGGCACTATTCACATATCATATTACTATTAATTATTTTTATTCTTTTTTGTTTTGGTATTTTTTTTAAAATTATCTTTGTAATTGAATTAAATAAAAAAATGATAAAAAGTTAATAGTGTAAACTACAAATGTTGATGGTTGGAGATGTGAATAATGTAGTTAATGTTTATATCAAAATTGATATATATTTAGTTTGTTGTTTGTCTTTGAACAAGAACAAATCAAAGAACAGATCAAGATGGTAATCAAAGAACATATTTTGATCTGTAATGAAAGAACAAAACAAAGAACAAATGCCACGTAGGCTAATCACCAACAAACTAGCAACAAACCATTTAAAAATCAATATCTAAGTGGTTTTACTTTTTACAAACCATTTTCAATTTTTCACGTACCATATTTTCACCTCCCTCCAAACCCATTTTCACCTCCCTCCAAAACCATTTTCACCTCTCCAAACCAATTTCACCTCCAAACCCATTTTCACTGCCAACCCGCCACCACCGCCGGAGACCCGCCGCACCGCCGCTGCACCGTCGCTGCACCGTCGCTGCTCGTGAGCCGTCGCCGCACCGTCGCTGCGCGCAAGGCTAGATCCGCCGCCGAGGCAACCCGTCGCCGCCGCCGCCGAGGCAAGCCGTCGCCGCCGCTGGTTGGACGCCTCTGAGCCGCTGCTGGTCGAACCCGCGCCGCGCCACCGCTGGTTGGACCCCTTGCCGCCGCTGCCGGTCGGACAGGTCCCGCGCCGCCGCTTTCGGTCCCGCGCCGCCGCTGTCGGTCCCGCGCCGCCGCTGGTCGGAGTTGCGCCGCCTTCCGCGGTCCTTGCGCCGCCATCCGCGTGGTCGAATCGCGCCGTCGCCCTCCGCCTCATCCCCTCCGCAATCTTCACCGCCGCTGGTTGGGCCCGCCGCCGCTGCTCGGCCCGACTCCTCCGCCGCTGGTCGCACAAGCTTCGGTTTGCATTTTCTTGATATCTTCACCTTTTACTTCAGTTGATGTCGCTGTTGATCATTGATGACAAACTATCTTGCTAGAAATTATACATCATCAAATTCACAAACTTAGTACTTCACATTAGAATTTTTTGTGAAGACTGGTAGAATAGGTTGGGATAAATGGGTACTTTGCAACTGATGTTGGTCATAATGAAAATCATTTTGATTGAACTTCCATGCTCAATATTATGGAATCAACTAACTTGCAATGAAGCATGGCTTGCTGTGGTTGTTATGTCCAACTTCTCTCCTTGGACTACAATTTTATTCACTATTGAGTTCTTAGTTTGGTTGGCTCAGGCTTGTTTGTTTTACTTTGTATGTTCACTGGTGTAAGTGGCCTATAAGGGCCATTATTTTATTCAATTGAATTATTAATTTAAAAGTAATACAAATATAAAGACGACTTAAAAAATATAAAATAAAAAAAGTAATGAATAGTGAAAAGAATAGTGAATAGTGCCATACCAAATGGCGTGGCGTTAAAGTTTTGGCGCTCCAATTGTGTCACGGAGCTCCACCAAATATTATTTTGGCGTTGGTTGGAGTTGGTCTTAGATAGGTCAAATTAGGCCTACCGCAACAAGACCTTTTATTAGTAAGCTTAGATCCAAATATTTGCTTTCTTCTTTACCTTGTTTTACTTTCATAGACGAAACAATCACTAGCAGAAATCTTTATTTACATCAAACATTTCTTGCCATAAAATTGTCTCACACATGCACTTGAAATCATGCATGTAACAACAAAACAAAACAACCTGAAACTTTCAAGTGTAGTAGGCTCATTTGTTCTTGATCAAATAAGGCATGTTCGCCCAACTCTAATTAAGCTTGTTTTGTCGGAAAAATTGAAATGGCAAGCAAAAGAGGAAGAAAATCAACTATAGCATACTTGGAGAGTTGAAATTCTACATGTCCACGCCATGTAATTTAAGGAAACTACCGAATCAAAATTTTCAAAGCATTGGACATTTAGCTACATATTTCCATCTCTTGACCGATATAGATCTACCATCCTTAGATACTTTTTTTTTTTTTTTGAAAGACATCCCTAGACAAAGTGTTAATAACTTAATATTAACATTAAAATTAATACATTCATGCTATGGCACTTGGTGGCTATAGGGACATGAAGAACATACAAATTTAAAAATAATCTAGCTATCATTATTATTGTTGCATTGATGACCAATCAACATTTTTAGTATGTGCATGCAATCTAGCTAGAACAAAAGCAAGAATAAATTAAGTCCGAAGTTGATCTTTAATTGTTATCATGGTATGTTACATTTAATTAATTTAATTTTTTATTTAAGCTTTTATAATTGGGAGTGAGGCTATCTTCTTCTTCTTGTTGTGGTATTTAGAATTTTATAAGCGGATTCAATGTTTGTTGGAGTAAGCGGACACCTCACAAGAAACATAACAATATAAGATTAATTATCTACCAAATATATATTGTTTAAGACAAGTTTCTTGTAGGCACTAGTGTTATAAAAAGAGGACTTTTCAAAAATTTTGTACCAAAATAATGTAATTTGATGGCTCACATATTGATTTTAAGAGCCCCGCTCTAATTTGTTAATTGTTATTTTCTTCATTTTAATTTTTTAGAACTAAAGGGATGCTACACATGCCCGTTGTGTTTGATAGAGCGATTTAGACACTAACAAATTTTTTCGTAGTGTTTGTAAATATTAATTCATAGGAATAAGGGTGAAACTAAATGATATGAGTCATTATAGCTTAGTCATTGCCAGTAAACCGAACAAATCTTAAATTTTTCTTTGAAGTTGATTGCATAAAGAACCACATTGTTTGAACAGATGCTAAAGCCATCGTTCTCCTGAAATTTGCCGAAACACTTGAAAATAGTTTTGCTTCTAATTGAAAAGTATTGATACATACTTTTCATGTATTGCATGTTCTACTGCCTTAGCGGTGAAACTTTAGGTATTGCTTATGAAATTCTATGTATGTTTTTTTATTTTATTTTGAGGAATATATGTTTTTCTTTTGTTGTACAGGGATATAAATTACTAAGTGACTTTTATTAAATTGCACAATTCATTTCTATCATTTTTTGATTTTTTTTATTGGGATTCGAACATGTGTCTCGTGTGTCAAACATGATGCATTTGACAATTTGTAATGCTTTGGGATATTCATAACAAATTATGTGAAATTTCGGCATTTCTTTCCTTTTGCGAGGATGTGAAGTGGACATTCGCTTATTTTTTGAGAAAGTTCGGCAAGTAAGATCTTCTTGCACACTTCATTTCATTATGTCCCTTGGATTTTTCAATTTACAAAATATGATAACCCAATCAATTAATGGATGCTTCACGCCTACTTGACAAATTTTTCCATCCAAGCAAGAAACCAATTTTTTCAAGGCTCATTAAGTTACCACCCATCATAAATCGTTAACACTATCATGCCATTGTTTTAACTAAGCATTCTCGTTTGTCCTAAAAAATAACCGTTATATTTTAAGCTCACTGTGATTGAGCCAAACTCTTCTCATTCGTTGTAGTAGGTCGTTGAATCGAGAATTTTCAAGCAACAAATAGTTCATCTATTCCAGTTAACCAAATCAACCAGTGAATAGGAATCTTGTGTGTAGCTACGTATTATGAAGATTTTCTAATAAAAAAGGGAATCCATAAATAATGAGCAATATTTTTGGAAACACTTTTTTTTTTAGAGTGGTCTGTATAAGCCAACTGAAAAGAAGCTCTTAGGATGTAGAATTATTGGTCCTTCCAATTTTCTGTAGTGTGTTTATCACTACCAATATCCTTGCAAGTTACCAATGATTGAAACTTGTTGCGGGTAATAAACTGTCCGACCAAGCTTCTTCTTATCTAATTTACTCATTTGTAGTTGTCTGAATATGAAGTTGTTTGTGTTAAAACGGTTCTTATACAAGTTGTTATAAATCTTTGTTTAATTACATATAATTTTTTTCATTTGTATTTGAATATTTTGATTCCATTTCGAATATTGTTCAAATTATTTCTTTTCATTTTCAGGATTTTGATGGGACAAGCACTCCTAGGCCCATAAATTGTATAGTGCATATTTTGTATCGGTGACACAATTGGGTAAGGGTGTGAGATTTACATTGTAGATATATATGTAAAATTAATTTGTGTTGCCATTTTAATTTGTGTAGTATTTTGTATTTTGTTGGATAATGTTCATCTAGTAGTATATACTATACTACTAGTTAATTATGAAATGTTAATTTCTACATTTTGTACATTTTTTTTGTCAAATTTTGATAATATACAAATAATTTTTCAATTTTAGTTTTAATTGCAAATAGGAAAAATAATTTTTTCTTTCAGATTTTATCACAGCAGAATATCATTTACTATTTACAAGAACTGTAATTTTTTTTAAAAAAATACCATTCCAAATCAAGAATGAACAAATATGTTGTTGATTTGCCCAATAAGAAAAAGTCGTCATTATTGCGATCTGTCATTGTTTTGCAACAGATCAAGAATAGATTTGGTCTGTTGTTGATTTGCACAATCAAAAAAAAGGTATTTGTTGATCTGATCTGATCATTGATTTGCAACAGATCAAGAATGATAAATTTTTGATGATCAAATCAATCAACATATTTATTCTGTTGCTGATTTGCAACAGATTTGCAACAGAAACTCATTTTTCAATCTGCAATGATTTTATTCTCGTTGTTGTTCAAAGAACAAATTTCTCACAAAATCTGTTCTTTAACAAAGAACATAACCAAAATCTGTTGCTAACTTCAATCTGCAACAAAGAGTTTAGCAACACCTCTAATCTGTTGCTAAGTCCCTTAGCAACAAATCCGTATCAATTCAACAACAGATTAGTTTGTTGTTGTTTGCTTTTTTTCTTGTAGTGTTATTTACATAGGGTTTAGCAACACCTCTAATATGTTGCTTTGAACAACAACATAACCAAAATCATGTTGCTAACTTCAATCTGCAACAAAGAGTTTAGCAACACCTCTAATCTGTTCTTTGAGTCCCTTAGCAACAAATCCGTACACAATTCAACAACAGATTAGTTTGTTGTCTTGTTTTTTTTTTCTTGTAGTGTTATTTACATAGGGTGTTTACCTTCCTGAAACCCCATGGGCCACTCACTCCAACCCACTTCTCACTTAAACAATAGTGAAGTGCGTTGGATCATATTTTAAGTGAGAAACCAAACCTTTCTCTCCTATGTGGGACTAAGGGTTTAGTTACTTTGCAATACAAAATTTCAACTTCAAAGTTCAACAATAGCTTCACAAGAAAAAGGGACGACAACCTTGCGAGAGATCCTGCAAAGCAAAGCCGTCGATCAGACAATAATATGCTACAAAATGCTCTCATATATTTAATATCTCTGATACCCTGCCGAACGATACAGCCACAAACAATCTAACAAATATTAACAGTGTTAATCACAAGCACAAGTAGTTCGTTGAGCAGTGAAAAAGCAATTGAAATCCAAGAACGAGCAACAGCTACCACCTCAAAGTAACCAATCTATTGTTAATCGCAAATTGAAATCCACGAACGAGCAACGCTACGGGGGTTAAAGCCCAAATTATTAGCAAGACTTTTTGCATATTTGGCACCATAGATTATAGGAGCTGTGGCATTGAACTATCTTCACATTTAGTTGATTGAATTCTACGCAAATACACAAAAAGTACAAAACAATGTCAAGATTTCAAACAACTTGCAGGCTTACAGCTTCCCAGAACTTAGTACCTAAAACATTCACTTCACCCAAAAGCTTAAGAACTTGGAGAAAAGTGCGACTATGTATACTAATGGTAAAAGGTGTTGATACAATAAACAACGAATACTGTTAAATACCCAACATACGACAATCAAACCAAAAGGGGCAGCACTACAACACGACGCTTGATAGTTAATATTAGGAGAAAATGGAGAAATGAGGAATTTGATGTATTCCCAGAACTCACTCATTAGGAGTTTAAAAATTGCTAGCCAGAACTAACATTGACAGCAAAATTCATGATAATTCCATGGAAGTAAAATTAATAAGAAAAAAACTACAAGAATCACTGTAACCTCCATCCCGGCCACCAAAATCATGTCTTAAATAAGAGAATCTAAGAAAAAAAATTCAAACTGTACCTTTCAATTATATCGATGCCTACATCATGTAGCACACTAGGGATAAAAACATACATAGATTTTTTAAGAATATTAAAGAGTAGAGAATAAAGAGATTCAAAGGCCGGTTTCCTTACCATTGATCGAATATTTGAGATAATATATTGTACAGCCACAAATTAATGTCAGTTTTCTCCATACCCAAAGTTATCCAATTCGCCAAGGATAGCCCGGCAACCTTGCAAGCTTCTCACTCAAGGGAAATATCTGCAACCTCACAAGATTCTAGACTAGTTGATCCCTGTCAGCTACCGACTTATATGTTCGAGTAATGCGGATCTGCAATGAGGTGAAATGCATAAACAACTACACTTTCAATGCAACTGAACAGGTAAATCATGCCAAAAAGCATACAAGCATGCATATTACTTGGGCAAATGCATAAATTGCACGCAGAATTCTAGCATAATCAGTTCCAAGCATTTGAATAACAATATCTGCTAGAAAAGTTCCCCATAGCCTGCATCAAGACGTGAAACAAGAATATGGTAAGATATGGCGTCAAATGACAACTAATTAGTGGGCATAACATCTTATCAAACAAAAAACAACTTGATAACATTGAAGAAGTCTATTTTCAAGAAAGCTGACTACCATCAGCGAAACCATAAATCAAATGGACTGTGAGTAATTTCACCTAATCTTGCTATCATTATGGCCAATGATTGAAATTTTGATATCTTTGACGTAATTGAACTTTGATATTCCTATTTTTTTTAAATCCCATTCAATCCAAAAAATTATAAATATCAAAATATGCTATAACTAATTTATGAGGTTCATAAAGTCATGTTTCCATATGAGTCAAAGGGCACCTCTCCCCAATTAGTCCTCACTGTGTTCCTAGTTTTTAATGAGAGAACATATGCAGCCATGGCAGTCTCGAGATTCTAGTGAATGAATCATGAATAACATAACAGATTAATGCCCTATTTTAATGTAAATCAATGGCATCAAAGAATCGATAAACAAAACAACAAGGACGAGGACAAGAACATACAATGGACCAAGGAACATCATCATGCTTCAAACCCAATATATCTTGATGCGGCCCCAGCCAAACCCTGTCAAAAATTCGAAACAAATGAATATATTTGGTCATAAAGAGACAAAAGAGATCAAATACTATGAAGTACTTGTCCAAGTTTGACATGCTCAAAGCCTCAAACACAAATAACATAGTTACCAGCGGCAAGAATGAGGTGAGTTAAGTACCAAAAACAAAATAAGGAGAGTCTTTGTTTCATAAATCAATAACATGAACTTAAATTATTTGCTCATAGTTAATCCAATTTTTTTCTGATAACAAACCATTTAGTGCAACAAATAGTGACAAATGAATTAAAAAACAAGAATAAAAAATAAGTTGACTGAAAAGCACAACCAGGAGCAGCGTATGATTTAACAAGAAGACTTTATAATCATGGCAGAGTCGGACATGCTACTAGGTTGTGGTCCAAATGCTTCGAATAAAATAGAAGGTTTAAGCCACAATATCAACCATGAAACAATCATCACCTCCAAAGACCTCTGACAAATTAAGGGCCTTAAGGCATCAATTGCAATGATCCGTCAAGAATCTAATATAGCAATGTATCCAAATGGAAAACAAATATGCAACAACGCAGCATGATCATCAAGTCACCTTTCGTGCCGCGAGCAAGGCCACTCTAGACTCCAATTGCATAGCAGCCAATTTTCCACCCTGAACATCAAATTATGCAAGGAAATATAATCCACCCAATTAGAAAAATAGAACTTTTGTCACCTTTCAGCTATTCTAATTCAACCAGACAAACTTAAACAAGATAAAGACCGAGGTCGAGGACTTGCGCTAGGCTCTAGCCAACTTCGTTCTAACTATTGAAGATGGTAGGGTGCAGAAACAACAAAATAATATAGTAACTTATCTCCTTAGTTCTTTTAATTTTTCATTGTCATAAATTTCATGCCTGCTGTAACATAGCAGCAGAATCCCATGGAACAATGAGATGGCATAATCATTCCCACTGCCCACACAACACAGAATAACGCCAAAGGAACAAGCAACATAATATGTATTTGTTGATTCAAATAAGACCAATAGAACACTGTAAGCGTAGGGCAAATCAGAAATTCAAATGTATTCATCAATCTCAGTTGAAAAGAATTGTTATTTGCACTGGGACTACATAAAGAACATACCAATTTTTTTTTATGACTTCAACGGCCTTCGAACCCATGATATCTCCAAACCTTGCCTTAGGTAGCAAATACCAAAAACGTTATTACTTATTAGATTTGTTATTTGCATTAACAAGCATGATTATCCCCAAAAAAAAAATTATTAGATTTGTTTTTTTGCCTTGAGAGTTTGAGACTATATAAAGCAAATACCAAAAATGCTACCAGCACCTACTGTCAACAATTGTTATCAAAATATAGCCAAAGTATTAAAGGACCATTATGTGTTCAATAAAAATGGAGATCACAGATGTTCACACTTTCACATAAAAACAAGTAGCAAATATTGAATTTAAACAATATGATCTTCCAATATTTATAGCCATAATATATTAAAAGAGCCAGTACCACATTTCGACCGTGATTAATTTACGTTTTCGTCCTTCTCAAGTCCAATTCCAATTCCAATTCGCCACTTCGTTCTCCTCCATATCACGAATCTCTGTTCTCCCCAATTTCGTTATCTCGCGACTCTTTGTTCTCCTCATTTTCGACAACAACTCCAACTCCTTGCATCATCTTCGACGACAATCATCCCAATAATTCGAGACTCACCACAATCCGGAGTTCTTCATCGAAAACAACTCCATCAACTGCCTTCTTCATCTCCCTCTTTTATAACTATGCTCTATGCTATGTTTCTCTCACAAAGATCTCTTCATTCGCAATCTCGGTGCCTCTCGGACATTCTCGCCGCTTACTCTCAAAGCTCTCTCCATCGCAGGGTTTTTATATATCATTGTTGTGTGTCTAATTGGGCTTGCGGGTTACACTTGTTTTAATCAAAACTCAACAAGGTGAGTCAATTGTTTCAATTTATTGCCTTGAGTTTTTGCAAATTTAGGGCTTTTCTATCTCGATAATTTTCGAATGCATTAATTTCTAAGTCCCTTAATTTCGCAAATTTAGGGCTTTTATATCGATAATGTTCGAATGCTTATCCCTTAGTTTTTGCAAATTTAGGGCTTCAGTAGTGTTGTAGGTTGTAGCACCCCATCGCAATGTATATCATGTCATTCTGTTGAATTCTCAGCACCTACAATATACTCCCTCCGGTCGTTTATATAAGTCGTTCTAGCAAAAACTTCTTGTTCAAAATTGTGAGTCGTTTTCGGAATTCAAGAGTGTATTTATTGCATTTTTACCCATTTTACCCTTATAAAATTCAAACATTTTTTATTCTTCAATTCATTTAATGTCAAAGGACATATATGTAAATTACACTTGTAATTAAGGTTGTCTTAATTCTTGTGTCTTTACCTTCAACGACTTATATAAATGACCAGATGAAGTATCTGCTTATAAAAACTTCAAACCATGCCTTCAAAAGGATATCAATTGGTCAGAGTGGCAAACTTAAAAGCATCAATGGAATACCGAGTTCCAAGCATCGGCACAACCGAATATGTGTCTCCACTAGTAAACAGCTCAATCACAAACGATGCTCACACTCAATGTCTTATATAAACTAAATAGTTTCAAGAAAATTAGTCATGTACATGTTAAGGTATGGATCATCAAACAAAGTGAACATGGTGGTTAAAATGAGTACGCTAAAACCAACAAGAGGCTGTTGGCTTAAGTGTAAGGCTTATCAATGATCTAATCGATTAATAAAAGAGTCTTCCATGTGACCTCGACTCGCGTGTTATGCATCAAAATCTGTGTATACCCGTATCCCGAGGCGCACATGAATGGCTCTTGTGAGCCAATGTGTCTTATGGTGTGACATGGTGTTGTCATTCTAGCACTTCTCTATACAGTAATGTGACTGAAATACATGGTTGATGAATGTTGGTGTAAGTACAAAGCTGATTGATAGACTAATTGGACTTGTTGAAGCAATTTTAGTCTTGTGTACTAAGTTATGTGGTTCGAGACTGTTGTTGTGTAACATTAAATGTTGTGACAGGCTTATATATGATTCATGTAGTCGTCCTTATTTATGTGAAACCTAAGGGGATAGCTTTGTACCCAAAAAAGGTAATAGCTTTTGTTGTTTAGGAAATGGTAATTTGTCACCTAAGTTTGAGAGTGGGTGATCGCATCTCAAATGGTACCAAATTGAAAAGGAGTGATACTAAAGAAGGATTGTCCAGCTTATGCTCTTGCGCAATATTAATCCATCGAGGGGGTATGCAATGGAACCCTAGGTTAGTTTGCCGAAGATTTGAGAAAAATGTTGTTGACGTAGAGATCGTCGCATTGTTTTTAATTTTAAGTAAACACTTCTAATTTTTAAAATAGGCATTTAATGTTTTCGTTGTCATCTTTCAAATTTATTTAGCATTGTATATTTACGTTTATGAATTATATCCATTTTAGATTTTATAATATAGAGTTTGTTTAATCCATATCAAATTGATTGATTGATTTTATTTGTTTTAGTTATGTTTTATTCAATCAAATTATTTTTAATTATATATATGCATACACTATACTATACTTAATAAGCATGAATAATCAATCTTTCAACCATCACTTGAATTTACCATTCTACCCTTAATTAAGGGTCTCCTCGCTATTAAATACAAATAATTATAATTAGTTGTTAAAAAGTCAGAATAAAAATTTAGTATGCTTTTTAGAATATAAAAATAGATTATTAGATTAATTAAATTCTCATGAGCGTAGCGAGCGGGTTCGTGCGTAGCACACTTCATAAACTAGTATGTATATATATAAGATCTAGTGCCTGAATGAATTTTAAAAGCAGCATAGCTTTAAATAAATCAAGTCATATTTCACTATGTTCTTCAACTTAAATATTAAATACAACCTTTATATCAAAGAACTCGATTTTGGAGCTCGGAGATAGAAATCTAACCACGGCTTAAATGTTTCATCTATAGGAATCTACAAAGGTCATATCCCATGCCTCAGCTTCAGACTTCGAATCATGTCACACGTTTGAATGTGAATGCTATCCACAAACCATTGAATCTTGGCGGATAAATGAACGATTTCATGTGACCAAAAAATATTTGGAAATTTATGAAATATCTTAGTACCACCAATTTTAATAAAAGCATTAGAGGACTTTGCAATCACCGATTTAGATGATTTTTTTTGTCCAAGTTGGGTGACCCTAGTTATTTTTAATTGGCAATTGCACCATAAAGCAACTCACATTTTTACAAAATAAGTCTTGACAAGTTAAAATCTTAGCAATCAAAAAGCTTATTGCAACTGAAATTGTTGAAGAATCTCGTATTGTAGCACAGTTTTAGAAGCCTAATGCCTTGACATCTTTGATAATGCTTGCGTCTTATGCTTTCGATTAAAAGAAAAGGTTTTATCAAGCGCAGATGACAAATCTTGAAGACTGCTTATACAGGCTTTTTTTATTTCAATATCAACTTATGACTGTGTACATGCATGTTATCTATCTACCTTAATTCTAATCCATTTCAGCATGGCGGCAATCGTACCATTATTTGAGGGATATTAAAAATTCAAATATCAAGGACCAAAAGAAGAATACTTAATAAACAGCTGAGCAAATTAGACAGATTTACTAATATAAAAAATAAATAAGACAAAAATCAGCAAATCAAAGTTTTGAAATATGGAAGTAGCCGAATTCAGGAAGAGTACAGTGTTTAGTGAAAGCGCATGCAGGAACCACGCTAACTTTAAGGTACGCAAATGAAAAGACAGCGTGCCTTAACTACACAAGTGATCAATGACAAGTGACAACTATACACAACCTTCTAGTATTCCTATAGATAGATAGACAGGGAGGTGAGGGGATTTTAGGGGATTTTAGGGGATTTTAAATTTTTACTTTGCTTAGAGCAAGCATGAACATGCACAAACATCAAACACAAGTACAAAAAACTTTACAATATATCTAATTAATCTGCATGTATACATATTCTTAATAATGAAAATAAAAGACAAAAAGAAAGCAAAACAGGGAGATACCTCTTTCATTATTTCACGCTTTATCTGATAGTTAGCAGCTTCCAACACCATCTTTCCAGACAATCTCCCCGCAAACTACTATAAAGGTAAAAGGTGCATAACATTACAACAATACAATAATAATATAAAAATGGAAAACCAAGCCATAAAAGCGTCAAGATTATTTTCATACCAACTGGTAAATCTTTCCTAAGGTAAGCATTGCACCACCCTATCAAAAAAGTTTAGACAAGATTCAAAGATGTAAAAAGAGAGAATTATCGTGATCATTACAATAGAAATCCAGAATAACTAACCTTCATAATCAATGACTTAAGCTCAGCTGCCCAATCAGCAACAGTTTGCACTTTCCGCTGACTAAGTCCAAACTCTAAGCCATCTTGGCCATCAGAAATCTTCGATTTTTCCCACGAGTGAGTATCGACATTAGTTTCTCCACTGTAAGATGTAAACAAGTTCTTACATCAGATGGGTGTATGCATCAGGATTTGGAGTTACATAGCCACACTATATTCAGCACAGAACAACATATTCAACAAAAATTGGAAAGAACTCCCAACAAAACAAGAAAAGAACCTGAAAAAAAAACCTTTCCCCTATGACAAAGCAGTCATTCTGGCAATTTAAGTCTCCAACCAGTAAGAAGTTAAAGGCCATATGTACCTCACGTAATCTTGCAACAGGTGAAGAAAAATCTCCACCTCTAGATCCTCAGTAGACAAACTGCTTGAACAAGCAATGTTTAACTTTCTTCGCACACCAAGCAAAATGTCCCTATATGAAGGCCTCCAACCCCTTCAAGAGAAAAAGAAACCAACAGTCAAACTACCAAAACCATAACTCACAACAAATACACTCGATACCACCAACAAATTAACGAAAATTCCATTACTAGACAACCCCTGGGACTCTTTTCTTTGAGGTAAAACTAGAGCATCATAAAAGTATCTCAATATACCTTAATGTAGACCTAGCATCAGCGGCGAGATACAAAAACTGAGACTCAAGAAGCTCAATAAATCTTTCTCTCTCAGCGAGGTCCTCCCCAATAACGGCATAATCAACATCAGATCTATTAGCAACTGATTTCAGTAATGGACTGAAATAGCTGATCAAGCAAGTAACAATTCAAAATCCTAAAAATCACAATGAACATCAGAACTCAAAATCAAACCAAATTCAAGATATTGAAACCAAACCTAGGACCAAAAAGAATTCTTTCAAGCTCGAACAGCTCCGAATCCGTCGCAAGCTCCAACACCAAACGCAGCTCCGGATCAAAATCACCTGCACGAACAAACAAATTTTAATGAAAAAACACCAACAACGACAACAACAACAACAACATAGCCTCAGTCCCAAATTAATTGGGGTCGGCTACATGGATCAAACTCTTCCATTGTGCTCGATTAAGTGCAATTGATGGTGAGCTTTCCAAACCATTCAAATCCCTCCTAATTCATGCGTCCCATGTTAACTTTGGTCTACCTCTACCTCGTCGAGTTTCTTCAATTTCTATTGAGTCAAGTTTTTTAGTGGGAACATTTGTAGGCCGTCTTTGCAAGTGACCAACAACGACAACAATCAACAACAAAAGCAGAAGAACAATTCGAAACCTACCACGTCTTTTTTGTGAACCAGCAGAACGGCTGCAAAACACATGCCCTAACAGTAGTCGATTCCCACGCAATGTCGGCGCCAATGCAGAACCCTGCAAAATCAAAACTTCAATTGGGGTTTCACTCTATGAGAGAATCAAGCGCAGATCGAGAGAGAAAATTTCGCAACCGAACTAAACCCTAAACACAAACCCTAACAGTACTCGATTCCCATGCAATGTAAGCGCCAATCGAAACCCCTGCAAAATCAAAACTTGAATTGGGGCTTCTCTCTATGCAAGAGTCAATTGAAGATCGAGAGAGAAATCTCTGCAAACTACATAAACCCTAAAACCTAAACACAAACCCTAACAGTAATCGATTCCCACGCAATGTAGGCGCCAATCGAAAACCCTGCAAAATCAAAACTTGAATTGGGACTTTTCTCTATGCAAGACTCAATCGAAGGTCCAGAGAGAAAATCCTGCAAAGTAACTAAACCGTAAACCCTAAACACAAACCCTAACAGTACTCGATTGTTACGCAATTTAGGCGCCAAATTCTGCAAAATCAAAACTTGAATTGGGGTTTAACTCTATGCATGCGTTAATCGAAGATTGAGAGAGAAGATTGTGCGAATTACCTTCGATTTGAAGCTCTGCGAGGGCACGATTGTAGCTGAGGAGTGGGAGAAGAGTGAGAAGGGTTTGTGGGGTGAGAAAGTGAGGGGCGACGAAGAGAGTGTTGTAGTAGCCATTGATTGCTTAGTTGAGAGTTGGAGATGAGGTTTTGGAAGGTTTGGAGAGTAGCGACGCTCGTTCCGCCATTGAAGAACCAGAGAGAGAGAGAGAGAGAGAGAGAGAGAGAGCGTAATTTTAGCGTTCACACTCTCTGAAGTCATCTCGAAAAGATGACGATGTGTTTAAGCGTTGAGTCGACTCAACGAGTCGCGAGCGGGACAAACGTTAACCGTGCGGGTTTAGCATCTCGAGGCACGACCATAAACTTTTTTTTTTTTTAGTAACTCTCCTACATCCAAACTATCAAACTACTCATGATTCGCCCCAAGTCGTATGAAGAATGAGAAAGAATTTGCCATAGTTCGCGTTTCACTCTACATATTAAAATATTTTTTATTATTTTTATTTTTAGAGATTTATTTTTTTAAAACAACCAAAAGTTACCAGAATCTTTTCTTACATAGGAAGAAAGAAATTGGGGAACATTGTCTTTGCATTTCCAATCAAAACCACTTACTAGGGCTTTTTGGCTAGCATATGATCTACCTCATTCGTATCTGAGGGGTACGAGAAACTATCTTCTCCATGAGCCGCCATGAATTTCTTGCATATCACTTCCACTAGGTGATCAAAATCTTCTATATATATAAAGGAATTGTTTTTTTGAGAAACACTCATAGATTGACACCCGTCATGCGAGAAGTACTCACGAATTGACATGTGACGTGATGATGCCAATGTTTTTTTTTTTGTTAGGACACGTGTTTTAGTAACTATTTTTATCTCAATATATTTCTCCGATTTTATAAGAGCACAAGTTTCTTCAAAAACTCATTTTCCTGTTAAATTTGATTTTTTCTACTATATTGATTTTCGGTCTTGCGTGCACCTATTTTTGGTTATTGTTTTTGGCTTCTGATTGTTTTACGCTGGCTGTCAACCTATCGCAACCCTCCTCCTTTATCCGGACTTGGGACCGGCTATGTAGCGCACATAGTGTACAACATAGGTGGAGTGCAACAGGGGTGATTTTGTGATCGAAATGTTCCTACTAAGTTAAAAGGAAAATTTTATAGGACCGCAATTAGGTCAGCTATGCTCTATGGAAGTGAATGTTGGGCGGTAAAGCAACAACAATTACATAAAATGAACGTAGCAGAAATGAGGATGCTTAGGTGGATGTGTGGTAAAACTCGAAAAGATAGAATAAGAAATATAGAAATTCAAAAATAAGTAGGAGTAGCACCAATTGATACAAAGATTAGGGAAGGGGCGATTGCGGTGGTTTGGTCACCCGCAAAGACGACCTACAAATGCCCCAACTAGAAAACTTGACTCAATAGAAACCGTAGAAATTCGACGAGGTAGGGGCGGACCAAAGTTAACATGGGATGCATTGATTAGGAGGGATTTGAATGGTTTGGAAAGCTCACCATCAGTTGCACTTAATCGAGCACAATGAAAAAGTTTGATCCATGTAGCCGACCCCAGTTAATTTGAGACTGAGGCTATGTTGTTGTTGTTTGTTGTTTTTGGCTTCTGATTTTATAAAAAGCATAAGTTTTTTCAAAAACTTATTTTCCCGCGTTAAATTTGATTTTTTTAGTCTTGCCCACGAACAAAGCGCAAGATGCCGACTAATTTATTGAAAAGGAATAAAATGTATGTAATAGATTGGAATTTCGAAAAAGGAAGAGGTGAAATTTTTGATAATGTGGAGGGCCTGGTCCAAGTAGAAAGTAGAGTGACTAGTTACTTGTATAGAGTAAACTTTAGTCAGTGTGCTCCAAAATGTCAAAACAAAATATAATTCCCACTCCAAACTTATAATTTAATGGGTAGGCTTCCATGTATTCAAATAGAGGGCCGCTAAGGGCACCCCACCAATTCATGAAGGCACCCAGATTTTTTCTTATTTTCCCATCTAAAATGTAAATGTCTATTTTGCCCCTTCATATATACTCACTCAAACCCCACAAATCATTTTCAATGCAAAACTGGGGCACCCCACCACCTTGGATCACAAGTGAAACCTAAAGCCACCTTGGATAACAATGTTTGACAACCATATGAAGCTTTGAAGGAATCTGTTTTTTAGATCAAAAACTCGTGAAATTGATGATTTTGTTTGTCAACATAAGGTTTCTCAAATTTTTTAACGTTTTTTCACGGACGCGATTGATTCGGCCTCGCAGACCGAGAGTTATGCAAACGTCTCGGTCAACATCCACCGAGAAAGGAATAAAGTTTCGGTAATGGACAACCGAGAGAAATGCTACGTTCTCGGTTGTACATCACCGACAGACATAAACTATACACTTCGACTTACTCTCGTGATGTGGTGACCGAGACGACAATAAAAGTCTCGGTCATGGACAACCGAGATCTATCTTACACTCTCGGTCATGCTTGGCCGACACCGTAAACAAAATTTCTCGGCCTGTGTGGCCGAGAACCACGACTTTCCAATAAATGCACCATTGAATGCACCGCCACACAAACATAACAACTACTCTACCAAATGCAACTTAATTAGACTATCAACGTACATTCAAACGATCGATTTCAGCACTATCGATGTGTGAACGAAAAACTTGAACCGAACCCTAATTTGGAGACGAAATCGACCAAAACTCAGAGTCTTCAAACTCGAAAAATGTCCTACAACAGAGGAGAGAGACAGAGAGGAACGAAGACAACTTAGATTCGAGATTGCTAGATGGTTCATTGACGAGAAATGAAGAAAGCCAAGCAAGAGGACGGTGGTGGGGTGGTGGTGCCCACATTAACTGGGTGCCCCAGTTAAATTGGTTAGTGCCCACATTAACTGGGTGCCTTCATGAAACGGTGGGGTGCCCTTAGCGGCCCTCTTCAAATATGACCTGGTTCAACAACCTGATTTCCTAAAACAGAGAACATAGAAGAGAACATAGAAGTTTTCCTACATATTTCATGAGCAAAGCAACAAGAGGTCATAAAGACGTACTAAATCCCTTAAATTCAAGTCATCTGATTGTCCTAAAAAATGTTCAGGACTCATCAAAAATACTGTTAAGAGGTCCAGCAAATAACTTTGTTGTCCGCAGATCATCTTCTCCCTATACTAAGTATTACAAGAGATTGCTCATTAGCAGTGAAATGCATTCACACTCCATTAACGGGGAAAACAACAGGGTAAAGAAAATGTTATATTGGAACATCCAAAAAAAAGGGCGCGCAAGGACAAGAAAATTGGATTCTTCGAAGTGCGATTACACAATGATACAATAGACTCTTCTCAAGAACCTCTGTAATGTCTTTCTCAGAAGCAGATAGCTTCAATACAACATGTATGATATAACAGTGCAAACATAATGAAATTCCGTCCGTCCTGGTTTCGTTCCCTTTTCGACCCATGATGCTTCTGGTTCTGAGAATCAGAGGTACTCCCAACTAACTTCCAAGAAGGAAAAAAATTGATTGAACTTTTTCCTATAGACCTCTAGAACTATAACGCAGAACGTACCTGGTAAACTTGAGAACACCTGCGGCATTACTCGCACTTGATGGATCGGTAAATATGGCGTACAAACAACAACGAGGCTCGGAAACCAACAGTTCCGAGCATTAGGAAGAAACCGTAGCAGATACAAGCCATGTACCCAAAGAAGAAGGAGGTCTGCATGAAGCCTGACATGTCTGAACGGGCACAGTAGTAGTACAGGCAATAGCCATAGATGAATAAGCCCGTCGAACCACCACATAGGAAAGACCTGTTCAAAATCCAAATTCAGAAATCGATCCACAGTTACCAAAACAATCTTCTTTTAGCTTTAACTAGAGAATGTTTCCTATCCTATGAAATGAAAATCCTAAAAAGTCAGCAACTGCAATGCAAAAATAGTACATCAAGCGTTTGAACTGCACCCTACTAGAATGGAAATTCATCCTCCACTACACCACCCAATGCACTCATCTATTATGCAAAGCTGATTCGCTGAACCATTAAGGAGTAAAACCATATAATTTACATGCACAGGGCAAATACTTGGTGGTCAATACATTTTTCAGCAAAATTCCAAAATCATTCGTATAAATAATAAAATAATTATTTTGGTTTCACTGGGGGGAAAAAACTAACAACCTAAATTTCAATGCCACCAACTAAAACAAACTAATTAAGTACATTAAGGCTACTTTTTTTCGAAGGTTTAATGCCTACTATTATGATACTATTATTTTTAATTGTCAACTTTACCCTGGCCGAACTTTATTTTTACCATTTTATATCCCATCGCTCCAAAGTTCAACTTTAGATATCAAAGCAAAAACCAACATAGAAATGCATCATTATTCTCTAATACAATACATTTACAATCATCATAATTAATTTACATAAAGAGAATATAACTTTAAAGATATTTAAGAATTTTTTTCTTCAATCTACTTTAATAATTTTATATTAATAGAAATGCAATGCCTTTGAGGAAAATCATAAACATGCTAAGTGAGAATAAGACAATTTCATCTCTGCTCATTTCAAAAAATGCCTGGGAGCAAAAGGGTACAAAAGTTCAGAACCAAGGGGAAAATAGAACGAGCCTACATATATTAGTGGATTTCCTAATCTACATTAAAAATATACCAAACTTGTTAAACAGTAGTTTGATTGCAAACTTTACCTATAAGAATATAATATCAGATTTTTTTAAAAAAATGAACATAATATTAAATAACGAAAATTGTTCAAGAACTTGGTCATCAAAAAAGAAATCTAGAACTTCGACAAAAGTGTAAGATAATTGAAATCATCATACTATATTTTATGATATGTAGAGGCAAAGGTCCACAAGTAACTCAATGCATATGTTTCACAGTTACTTTGTTTTAAGCTTCAAACTCGAACGATTTCTAGATCTAGTTTGATTTATAAGTTTACACTAGTGAGGATTGCCCAATGCTCGCCAAGGATGATATATTATGTTATGTCCAAAGGCCAAGCAACATATCAAATCTTCTAGACTATTTTCCTCAAAAAAGGTCTTTTTCAAACGAAACAACTTGTGGTCCCATTTCACCCCTCCCTCAAGACCACTTCATCAGACTCCATCTGTTACACACCATTTCTAGGTTATCATCCTACCCCACTCTCCGGGTTGGAATTCAAACTCCCACGCCTAAGTAGGGAACCAGGTTTGCACAGCATGATGTATATCGTAATATTTAACATTACAAACACTGTTCCCATCAAAAAAAAATATTGAATTAACTTCTAATAAGCTATAAAATACTATCTAGTGATGGCAAAAGTTAACCAATCAAGAGAACAAGCTTTTACACGACCCCCAGTTAAAGCGGCTCTTCCCATACTTTAAGAAGTTTCAGCTGGATCTCGACAGAAACAGAATTTGAATTATATGCTTGGTCTTGAAACAAACTTCATCTGCAACCTTAATCAGATGCAGTCTCGTTGAATTACATGAGACTCTCTATCTAGTGAAGTCTTAAAAGATGGTAGGTGAAGTTTTAAAGTGAGAAATAGGTATACTTAAAGATTTATCATCCATTTCGCTTACAATCATGTAGCATGATCAGTGTTCTTAAGGCAGTGAGACGGTCCTAAAGCCATACACACCACCTAGACTAGGCAGCGCCTAATGTAAATTATTTATGAACACCTCAACACTAACTCACATATATATCCATATTACACAACAAAAAATTTGGCATATTGGGACATTTGCACCTAGAAGTTTTCCAGAATATTGATTAAGTACAATATACAATTTATATGCAATATTAGATAAAGGAAAAGAGAGCCATAGGTTAGAACTCTCACCCGAATTTTAGCCAGATTAATGAGGTCATGGTATAATGGAAGTGGTTATCAATGGACAAAGGATTTAAAGATTTGGCTTACATATTGAGTTTTCGTAATACTTACAAAACCCTCCTAAATTTATTATTATTTAGAAACAGACCCACTGCTTGCCTAATTGATGGCCTAGGCGGTAGACTTCAAAACTGCATAAGGCTTTGCCTAGTCAGCGCCTAAGCAAGGCCTTGAAAACGCTGGGCATGATTCAGCCATCAATCTTCAGCAAGAAACATCTACTACTACTAGATGGATTCATGATCTAGAATCACAAATTAACAAAGAAGACCTGTGATAAATTCCTAATTAATTTCTTATAGCCGTCCTTTGGGATGTATTCACAGGCGCAACACACACTGATAGAATTGTTGTGTATGTGCGTGATCAAGTAAACTAAATTCCAGCCAGCACACATGCATACAAAGTTATCTCAGCCTTTCATAAAAATAATCATTCTAAGACAAAGAGCGACGGGCACAAAAAGAAAAAGAGCATGCAAGAAAACATTGATTTTTCCGAGTAGCTCTTGACAAAGAACAACTAAGTACATAAAGAAAAACCGGAACATACCTCCACCACCACTCATGGTCCTCTGCAGCAAGTTGAAAGTAGGTCAATGCCACTGTAATGAATGCAGTGACAATCAGGAGAATGATGAAGACAATGAAGAGTATGCTGTATATGGTGTAAATTCTGTGACCCCACACGCTGGCAAAAATGTAGTAGAGTTCGATGTAAATAGCGCTGAAAGGTAAGAATCCAGCCATTGCCATCTGGGGAAGTGTTCCACGGTACCAAGGCAAAGGTGGAATCTCTCTGGGGTATTTTGTGGTACGGCAAGGAGCTTGAAACTCGAATTTGCTGTTCTTTCCAGCAATCCCACCCAATACAAGCAAAGGCGATGTCACTAGCCCCCATATGAGAACAATTACAACTATTGTCCCAAATGGCAATGCTGCAGTGGCTGTATAAACAATTGCAACCGTGTTAAGGAAGCAGAACGTCAAAAACAGAGGTCCACAGAAAAGGCATCCCGTCAGCAACAAATTCCTCACCTGACAAACAACAAATTTAAAAGATCAAATTAGTTCAAAAAATTGTTTTTTAAAATAACTTGAACAAAAAAGAACAATGGGCACATACCCAGTTTGATCCTTCGAGTTGGCAATAGAATGAGGTTGCAGTGTAGCCAGCAATCCCAGAAGTAAGAGCATATATGACAACCAATGCAGTGAATAAGGCTCCTCGGTTGTAAGGATAAAACACCCCAACTAGCGCAAGGATAAAGATGAATATAGTGCTGCAAAGCAAAAGCAATGAAGATAAAATGAACAATAAGACAGATGACAATTGCCTTGTTATTACTCCAAAACAAAAATTACAATGTGGATGATATACTCACAGTGCAAACAACTGTGTACCAGAACCAAGCGCTGCAGCAAACAAAGACTTGTTCTTCGGATACCTGAACACATCACCGTGAATGTACTTCCATCCAGTTTCTTCTTGATCATCAGCTGCTTCCTCGTCATGGGCATACCTTTATTTCCCAAACAAATGTCAAATAACACAAGTCATACAAATGAATCACGTGAAAGCACCAATTATAAAGAAAAACACAAGATTTCTTTTTTTCCACTTACTTGACGAAATCATTCTTAAGAACCCTCATCAAAATCGTCGCAAGAAACCCAGTCAACAGAAGCACAGTAACGCAAGAATTAATAATCGAAAACCAATGGATCTCCAAATGATGCGGCAAGGACGAAGTCTGTGAATACTTATCCATCCTCTTATCAAAGGGAATGATCGTCTCCTTCCACTTCACAGTATACATAAACTCCGCCTCAACGGGCTTATCCTCCGTAAGATCAACCAGCGCATTCGGATCCGTCCTCACATTGATCTCAATAACACGATCCTTATTATACAGAACATCAAAATGAATAAGCTTGTAAAGATAATACTTGTACTCGCTCGGATCGGCCTTCCCCTCCTTATCAACCTTCCCAATAAACCCCCAAATCGGCAGATCGTCGTAGTACATCTGAAAGTAGTAATCTTTCGCTACCGCCTTCCGAAACTGCTCAACGTCCTCACGAGATAAAGTCTTCTTGCACACCTGCTCGGACTCCCTCTCCACAAGGAAATCGAGCTTGTACGGAGCGCTAACGAGACGGTCCCCGTTCAATACCTCCCCCAAAGCTTCCTTCTTTTCTTTCAAATCCGGCGGCGGACAGAACGGCAGATCGAAATACCTATACGTCTCACTGAATCCACCACCACAACACCACAACAAGAACAACAACAACAACAGATCTGACTCAAAATCGAACTAAAGATTCAAGTTTGACCTAAGTAGAACTCACGAATCAAAACCCTAGCACTAGAGATGGATACAACTCAAAACCGAACTAAAGATCCAAGCTTTGCCTAACTAAGATTGACAAATCGAAACCCTAGCACAACAGATCCACCAACAACAACAGCAAGAGATGTGAAAACGAGAGATCTGAGAGAGAGGAGTGCGATTACAAACCTAGGGTTGTGGAAGGGGCCGACCTTGTTGGCGTAGAGGGGAACGGCGTCGCCGGGCTTGTAGCGGTGGTCCGATGCGTCGGATCTGACCAGAGGCGCCATTAGAGAGATGAGGAGCAGAGACGCCGCCATGGCGACGATCGAAGACTTCGAAGAGCTCGCCATTGAAGAGCTCCAGCGACCGATCGATCGATCGAGTGAGTGGAATTTGGGGATTTTAAGCGCGAGAGAGAGAGAACGATGGAGATGGGGCGCCAGACTCGTCGATGAGATCTGGTGAGTTACAAAAATGGATTCCTGACTCCAAACTCACACTCCGTTTTGTCACTCGCTTGATTGTGACTGTTGGTTTTCTCAATGATGTGCATTTTAGGGGCTCGGTGAGTTAATCGGAGACACAATTAGTTATACGGCGCATTTTACCGACGATTTCGTTGCGCATACGCAACGGTGCGCATTGCGCGCACTCACTCGTTGAACTACCATTTGTTGTCGTTTATTTTAATTTTTAGCTTTGTCGAGGTTCGATAAAAGATGCAAAGACGTTAAGTGGAGACGAATTAAGAGCTCCCTATTAGCGTACAGATCCAATGAGATTTTTTTAGGGCCGCTAAGGGCACCCCACCATTTCATGAAGGCTTGTTGAGGGCACTAAGCATTTTACCCAGGGCACCCAGAATTTAGACCTGAAATTCTCAAAATACCCCTCGTTCAAAACAGAGGCACCCCCACCACCTCCACCACCGAACTCCTTGAGCAACCACGAAATCGTTGAGGATCGGCCATTGCGAGAATTCCCGGAAATCGTTTGTGTTCGTTCGTCTCCGTGTTTCTCCTCCGTTGTAGGAGGTTTTTCCAGTTTGAAGGCTCGGGGTGTTGGGCGATTTCGTCTCCAAATTAGGGCTCGATTGAAGTTCGTCGTACACACACCTTTGGCGCGAAATCGATCGTTTGAAGGTATGTTGATAGTCTAATTAAGTTACATTTGGTAGAGTAGTTGTAATGTTTGTGTGGCGGTGTATTGAATGGTTCCATTATTGGAAATTCGTGGTTCTCGCCACACAGCCGAGAGTGTTTTTAATGTCTCGGCCAAGCATGGCCGAGACAGATGGTAAATATTTGGGAACTCGTCGTTCTCGGCCAGGCAGGCCGGAAGAGTTCACCAAGTCTCGGTTACGAATGGCCGAGATTAATTGTGTTATCTCGGTCGAGACATCACGAGAGTTACATTTAGTGTTAGTTAATGTTGTGTCGGTGGTGTACAACCGAAAATGTACTCTACCTCTCTGGTTGTACAATGCCGAGAGGGTTAGAGTCGACGCGGTCTGCACATCACAAGAGTAAGGCGAATTAAATAGGTTATGCCATGTCGGTGATGTACAACCGAGAACGTTGTATTGCTCTCGGTTGTACATCGCCGAGACCGTTGATCCATTTTCGGTCAGGAGTGAACGAAAGTATGGCGTATTTCACGAACCTGCTTGACCGAGACAACAGAAATGGATGAATTTATATTTTTTTTAGTAATTTTTTTTGGTTCTGTTCCAGGAGCTTAAATGTTGTAGTGTTTTCAAGTATGGCTCGTTCGAAAGCACCGGTGACAAGGGAGGAGGTTGGTGTTGAGGTCTCGAGGGCTAACCGAGGGCGAGGCGGCGGAGACTCCCGACAAGATCTTACCTAAAAAGAAAGAGAAGGAGAACGTAGATGTTAAGGGAAAGGCTAAGATAGATGGAAATTGTGCAACGTTAGAATTGCACGATGAGGGTTCCAACATCGACACTCGGCGACCAAAAGATGTTGTTGTTGCCCGAGGGGAAGAGGAGGGTCATGCATCGGAGTCTAGTAGCAGTGACTCATCAGCGGCGGGGAACACGACGGAAACTGATCGTAATGTGGGCGGGAGTAGTAGTGGTGGAGCTGGTCATAATGAAGGAGAGCCAGAAGTGCCTGTTGAAATGCGTGATCCTTTCCCTAGGTGGTCCCATAGACGGTGCATTGTTGAAGAGCTTTAAGGATCATGTCGCATTAGCAATTTGGAGCAATGAAGTAATTAAGATTTCATTGAACGGAGTTATTAAAAACTCGGGGTTTTCACAAACATGACGAGATGTTTTTTTTTGTTGCGGGAGCGTCCGATACTCAAGTGTATCAATCACGAGCTCGGATACAAGAATGGGATTTACATCGTGCCACCCGACACGGAGGGACTTCGATGATTATTCAACGTTACGGGTTGAATACGTTGATAGATCGTTCATACCGCAAGGCCAACAAAGAGGTTATCTCTGCATTTGTGGAGCGGTGGCGGCGGAGACGAACACATTTCACTTACCATTTGGTGAAATGTCTATCTCAAAGTCGTGTGCAATTGAGAAGAACTTTGCGAGGTACATGGAGAAATCTCGGTCGGACGCTATTAAGATGGTGTCGAAACTACTTGGGGTTAGCGTCGAAGAGGGCCGACGAGGAGGTGAATATCGCAAGGGGCTCACAAAGGCGCAAATGTTGGTTGAAGAGTCGATGGTGCCCCAAAGGCCGGTTCGAGACACACAAATTATCCTCCCGTGGAATGCACAAATGAGCGTACTGTTGTATATTCATGTCTTGCACCCCGTTTTTGCCGATAAGAGTGGGTCTCGGGTGTCTATCGCGTTGTTGAAACTTCTTGAAGACTTGGACGACGTGGGAAAGTACGCATGGGGTGCAGCTGCGTTGGCCTACTTGTATCGACACTTGGGGTCTACCACCAGAGTGCAAGTGTCTCAGATTGCTCTGGCTACCTCACATTGCTTGAGGTTTGTTATAAAATAGACTTACATTGTTTTTGGTATAATTATTACTAATATTTGCATTTGCTGACTAACTAACGTTGTATGTATTTGCAGGGATGGGTGTACGACCATTTCAAACTTGGTCTCGCCACACCCAATGCGAAATACATGGACTACGTGCAACGTCGTGTCTGCAGATGGATTCAAAAGCACGAGACCGTGTTGAATGTTAACAAGCTCGAGTCCATTAGGAGAACGTTGGATAGGTTGCGCCCAAGTGAGGTGAGATGGTTATCCAAATCATGTGGTGAATGATGTTTTTGTTTTTTTGGTTACTAACAATGGTTGTTGCATTTTGATTAGGTCACTTGGGACCCATATGTGAATTTAAGGGAAAATGGAGTTGTGCACGCGATGGACTTTTACAGTGGGACGATTAAGTACATGGATGTGGTGGAGCCCTACCATCAGGAGAGGATTCTGAGACAGTTTGGCCACGTGCAATCTATACCAGATCCTCCGTACCGACCTTTGGAAGCACATCGAGGCTCATCTGCGAACAAATATTCGGTCAAGTATGGGTTCCAGCAAGACAATTGGGAGCGATGGAGGAACCATTTGTTGGCTCCCGAAGTTCGTGGTGACAAGGCAGAGTTCGAGTTTTTGGCTACACCGGACTACCTACCTTGGTTCCTCAAAGTGTCTCATCCTGTGATCACCAATCCGAGCTTTGAGGACTTTGACATGGTCGCCACAACCATCGCAGACAACGAGCTACTGGAGGTAAGACAAAGTGTTATATGTATTATGCATGCCCACATGCCATTTGTTTTCATATCGATATGTTTTACATTAACATTAACCCGATTATTTTCATCAGCGTAATAGGCGTGCGTTGGACGCGGCATTACGATGGATGGACCTCCCGCCGGAGTTGTGTACGCTTGAGTCTGCGAGGAAAATGGCGAGTGATATCGTCGATTTCCTTTCGGGAATGAGTATAGGTCCCACCACCACCACTACTACCGCTCCGGTCCACCGCAACCGCACGACCGCACATCCGCCCTACCGGTTAAGCGAGGCCCTAGGCGAGTCCCGAGAATGGTAGCACTTCTACACGCTCCACCCCGCTAATGCTCCACCCGCCACGGCCGATGCTCGCCCTTCGAAGAGAATGCTTGGCAAGGAGTACCAAATGAAGAATTTGAAGAAACCAAAACAATGATTGTTTTAGGGAACATGGATATTTTATTGTTTGAGGAACTAGGCCCACATTTATTAAAGTTTGGATTTTTTCCGGGAACTTGGATGTTTTATTGTTTGATGAATGTTTTATGACAGTTTTGATACTTTGATGAATGTTGGATGACAGTTTGGACTTATTCATGAATGTTACTTGATGTTTTACACTTGTTATAGTTTGGACTTATTCATGAATGTTACTTGATGTTTTACACTTGTTATAGTTGATATTCAGGATGTTGGCTAGTATCTTGCTGATTTTGGTTTAGTTAAGATAGCTTTTTTTGGTACAGATGGTGTCTCGGTCATTCAGGTCCGACACCTCTTTCGAATTCTCGGTTTCAACAAACCGAAACAAACGCTGGATTCTCGGTGTGGTCCAGCCGAGAACGTCCATTGATCCTATATTATCCAATGTGTCGGTCATTTATGGACGAAAATTATATGAGACTCTCTGTTAGTCACAACCGATATTATTACAATACGTTCGAACACCGGTCGACGAGCTATTCATGTGCGGTTGTATGAACATGGCGACCAAATGCTCTCGGTGTGAAGATAACGAGATCGGAAATTAACTCTCGGTTCCTCATGTCCGAGAATCCTGCGTATGGTCGCGCGCGGTGTCGACGAGGCGTTACGGGACGCGTCGACAAACATTACTTTCGAATGCGTTGCCGATGATTCACGTTAGTTCTCGGTTGACTACGGCGAGACTATGTTGGGTGTCACGGACTTGGTGTCCGAGACGATAATTTGCACGAAACTTATATCATTATATATCAATATAACATCCAAACAAAGTTTACAAGAAAACAAAATGTACAACAACGTCGTAGCTAGGTACAAGTTTTGTACTACGGTGTACCTAAATCTACCACGGTTACGGTTCCGTCATCAACAGTTGCAAGGGGCGCGATATCTCGAATTACGAATCCATCTCGCCAACCTTTGGCGCACTCATCAACATACCGGTCCCACGATGGATATAAGGATGGCGGCGGTGCATTCACACGCAACTTCACCTGTCAAAATGAACAGTTGAACATAGAAGATATTGTCACAAACTCGATTAGGGAGGAAACAAAACAATTCACAAAAAATCATAGAACTTACCCTAACCCCAATGGATATTCCCGTCATTTATCATGGCAATGATAAGTCTGTTGTGCAACGACAACGGTGGAGCACTACGTAGAGTTAGAAATGTCGAGGCACTCACATGCGAGAGGTTTACAAGAATGACATTGAATGCAATTGATACTAACAATCCCATGTCCGGAAGTGTCAACCATTCTTTGAAAGATGCACCAACTTGATTATTTGGACAATGCACAGCAATTTTGACAGTCTCGTAACTCGTTCCAAACACTTCCTGCCAAAGGTTTTCATACCCGATAATCTCATCATACATCATTCTACGAACAATCCTCCAACCGTCTACATCAGCAAGTCCTAGCCCAGAGGCATCACACCGATATCCACAATTTCCATCGACTAGCACATCGATAGTGCTCTCAACATATGCCAACCAATCCGATTCTATGCAATGAGCATAAGCCATGTTAGATGCACTTTGCGTGCGTCGACTGGCACGGCGCATTTTAGGAACAACTTTGCTTTTCTTCTTCCTCGAACTAGAGGCCTCTTCTGTGGAAAGCACGTACTCAAATCCGCTCGGCAATGTAGTCGTGGAAGAATCGTCATTATCGTGTTTTCTCTTCGATCCTGCCTTACCTCTCGATTGAAGACCCCGGTGTCCTTCCCTTTGTTTTTATTTTCGCGGTGGCACAACACCCGTGTAGACGAAGGTCGACTAATCTCCCTGAGCTGCTGAATAATCCTGAGGCGATCGTCCTCATCAGTGCAAGCATGAAACTTTTGCAACACCCGTTCAATCTCATCGTGCACGTTGTCTCCAGACCGATCCACATGATTCTCAGGTATCATACTCAACTTTCGCCAATAAACATGAAAGTCCTCGAGAGGGATGGGCGACCCAGCAAATTTATGATGGTTTAGCTCATAATCAGTAAAACCCCTTGACATTTCCAAACTCACAACGCAAGTCATTCATCCTAACTTCGAATAAGGCATCTGAGTTAGCATACAAAACGATCGTCCACCTATCCATGAAACGAGCAAAACCATCGTTCTCCCCAAACATCTTCTTAGTCTTGGCCAATACTACTTTGTTGATGTGCCAAGAGCAAATGAGGTGAAACGATGACGGAAAAACTTCTTCAATGGCACTAATAAGGGCTAAGTCCCTATCGGTAACAAACACGTCAGGTTTAGGCCACCCATCCAATATGGATCTCAAGTTCTCAAGTGCCCAAACATAATTCGCATGACTCTCTTGATGATATGAATGCAAACCCAACGGAGAACGTCAAATGCGTAGAAGTGATGCCAACAATCTCCAACAAAGGCATTCGGTACCTATTTGTTTTGTACGTGCAATCCATCAAAATTACCGATGAGAAACACCTTAGCAACTTTATTGAATCGGGATGCGACCAAAATAAATCGGTGACAACATTCGTATCGGGATGTTTCCTATGCCACGACATCCACTTATTCTTCTCTAAGATGTGCAACATTTGTTGCATTTGAGTCCTCCCACCCGCATCCTCGCCCGGACTTTTTGTCTTGCATTATATATTGTCCGCATTGTCGATACGTTTCTAACATCTCTTTGCTTCAACGTATTTAGGATGTCTCTTGGCTTCACATTCCCTTTGTCATCCGCACCACAACCTCCTGCTCCCCTTATCCAATCTTTCGGCAAATGAGCGGTCGTCCAAGTTGTTCGCGGGTCGTGATTGTGACTCCCACAAATGACAAGTGACATCCACAAGAAGTCGATTTTCCTTTACGTTGATAAGGAAATGACATCCACATTTCTTCGTAAAAGTTTGAGTCATCCCCTTTTCCTCTTCTTCTTCATTCCTTGGTTTCGAAGAAATTTTTGCCGCTTTCCCGTTGCCAACTCTTTGAGACATTCCCCTATATGTTCCAGGACCTCTCACACGCAAGTTTCACCCTTCCCTGCGCTTAATGCCCCCGCATCGAGTGCTTCGTCACTAGCACAAACATGTTCTCCGCCTATCATTTGAAGCCATGAAATAGCCGCTTCTCTAGGGGAATGGCCTACAAGGTGTAAACGTATCCTTGTAGTCCGGAAATAAGGTAGAAACCGGCATTACTCCGCATACAAACAAGTGTAACATTATAATCAACCAAAATGTACAAAGACAATCACCAAAAAATCTCAAAAACACAAGTTTTCGGTTGTACAGTCCGACACTATAAACGAGTTTTCGGTCATGTACAACCGAGAACTCCTTCATAGTCTCGGTCGTCCCATACCGAGACTGCCACTATGTATCGTTCACTCCATTACGTGAACTACGTAGACATCTCGGTCCTTGCTGACCGAGACGTTTCTCTACATCTCGGTCTGCGTGGCCGAATCAATCGCGCACATCGACGTAAAATCTTATGAACCGCATAAAAAACACATTAAATTTCAAAAATTACCTCAAGTTCAACCTCATCTTGCACCATAGCAAGACAATCTTCCATTTTATAGTGCAAACAATTTCGGATTGGTCGAATTTACCAAACCCTACGTTGACAAACAAATCGTCAATTTCACAATTTTAATCAAATTTACGGTTCCATCGAAGCATCGTACGGTTGTCAAACATTGTTACCTCGTTGTCGGATGATGTCAAGTCGCAAGAATCGATAAACGCTCAACAAACACAATTGTGGCTTTACGGTTCACTTCTTCCTCAAGGTGGTGGGGTGCCCCAGTTTTGAGTTGCAAATGGTTTGTGGGGTTTGGGTGTGTATATATGAAGGGGCAAAATAGTCTTTTACATTTTAGATTGGGAAATGAGAAAAATAATGGGTGCCTTCATGAAATGGTGGGGTGCCCATAACGGGCCTCGATTTTTTTAAGACCCTCCTACGTCCCTGCTTGGTTCAAGTGTTAGCTTATGTAAGCTTATGATTAGTTGTAAGGCTGACGTTTGGTTCGAGTGTTAGATAATATATGATCTTACCAAAGACCTATCAACTTTGATGTAGGAGATTTGGTCTACTTGAAGCTCCGACCCTACCGACAGTCCACCGTGGCACGACGATCCAATATGAAGTTGAGTCCTCTCTTCTACCATTCTGTGACGGCCCCAACTTCTAAACAGGGTACTGTCCGGCCTAATCCCGTAATCAAGCCTTAATCCTAACCACATAAGACTCAACTACGTATTAGTCAGCATTTTGTCCCTATATTCCATTCACTACACATGTTCCGATATTATTAAGTTAATTAAAGTTCTTTTATCATGTTCATGTAATTACCTATTATCATGTATTTTAAAGATCATGCGGAAGCTTTCATTATCCAAAATCCTAAATGTGGGAAACCATAAAAAATATTGCATCACATGAATGTGTATATATATGAGTCTAAAAAATGAGGAACTATACACTCATCCCAATGTACAACCCAAAAATAAATTGTAAAAACATAAACAGTAATAATACAACAAAAGTCAAGACATACAAAATGAGTTAAGAGAGTCGTCGAGATGCTCCGAGAAAGTCGTTGATCTTCTCCTTCCCTGACCTGCTTCTGCTCGACGGACCTACACCCACCGTCACAAACTAGACGGTGAGTATAGTGATATTTAAGTAATAACTAGAGAATTATATGCCACATTTTCAAAATATAAGAATGGTATTTAAAAGCATAAAGTAATGAAATAAATTTTTGAAACAAGTAATGCAAGTAAATACCACAGTTAAAGATGTATAGACTGACACAGGCTAAGTCGAGATGATCTATGTTCGGTCGGCGGTGAGAACTATCACCTAACATTTCCCACTACTATATGGAGCTGCGCTCAACATATCTCTCACAAATAGCGGAGTTGCGCTTTACGCTTATACACCATCAATCTCATTCTTGCCGACCACCCCGAGCCTCGTGTGTCGCGCAAGTGTAGTGGTGAGTGTCGGAACCCCAGTAGACCCATGTCCTCGTGAACCACGGATCTCTCGTGCAATGGACGCTAGATAATCTCTACTTTATTTTCAAAGACAAATAATTCCAAATCTTTAGAATTCCAAAACAAGTTAGGCTACAAAGCCCAAAGGAAAATCGAATACAAGTCTAATTAAATCCAAATTATCACAATAGCATGTTTTTTATCAATTCTTTACCAAAAATGACATCAAGAGTAATGGTTATAATCAATGAAACACTGCACAAGGCATCATGTCACAACATTCAATATGAATAGACACAAGAACAACATGATGTAAGATTACAAGTAGCAATGTCTACAAATAGACCAAGAAAAAAATAAGAGTGAATGAAATGAAATATATAATTCTCACAGCTTTACTTACAATTCACACGCTTGTCCTAGCCTATCCGACCTTTCAGCACTCCGAAATGCGTTCCTAAACTCTCGGGATCTCTGCTTAGTCCCCCGGAGTTGTGTGACATGTGTTAGAGTCTGTTTGGACCCATTTACAGTGTTTAGACCATTTTTGGACTTGGCTGATTTTTAGTACTGGTTGGGGAAATAGCGCACTAATTGTGAACAGTAGCGCGCTACCTCGGCTGTCTAGCGCGCTAATCATTATTAGTGTGCTAACTTTTGACATTAGCACGCTAACTTTTGACATTAGCGCGCTAATGCGCAAATCTAGCGCGCTATGTGCAGCAGAACCCAGAATTCTGCTCTTCGAATTTCGAGTTTATGCCACATATAGGTCATGTTTTCGCCTTAGGGACCCTCATACATGTTTCATGAGGTCCCCAACATCCATCCCAATACACAACAGCAACAACAACATCAATTTACATAAATTCATCAACTTAAGTGTTGTTAATGGAGCGGAGAAGTTACCTAGCTTGAAGTACACCTTCTTCTCCACCAAAGCTTCACTGAACTACACACTTCTCCCTCTCTTTGAGCACTCCAGCAACTTTCTTCTTTCTCCTCTCCTCCTAGCAACGATTTGTGATGGAGGTAAGTATCCATTTTGTTGACTTATATGTGCATTTGACTATAGTGATATGTTTAAATAATGGTCATTGATCATTGTGTGCACACGTGTCTCGAGGCTCATCTCATGGACCACCTTATCCCACTTGTCCTTCAAGTCATTTTTTAGTGACTCAACAAGTTAACACTTGCCCTCTTGATGGGTTAACGCGTGTCTCGATGCACATCTAGTGAGCATTATTCAATTGCACTAACTATAGGCACCTTAAGGTGTATATTTAATCGTGACCACATTAACCACTTATAAAACCAACTTAAGTTCACATATAACTCAAATTGATTAAGCTTACCTCGGTAAACCGCTACCTCGGTCCCAGATCGACACGCGACTCGAGGTACGTCCCCGCTCGTCTCGATACTTATACACCCGTATAAAATTGACTTAATAGTCTACACATATACAATACACTAGGTATACATCACAACAAAAATAAAATATACATCGGCCATTGCCTCAGTCAATGGACATATCACGGTGTGGGTCCCACATTACAGGTCGTTGAGCCTATTTACGGAAATAAACACGGTTAGAGATTTTGGGCCGTTACACATTCAAAGTCCTCTCCTGCATCGTCCAGGTGGCCTACAAGCAGGAACTCCTTCCTTCTTCTTCAGTGCATCCAGTTTTTCATGTTTCTCAGTTTTGCAAAGTTGTTGGCTCTACAACTGTGTCGCCGACACTTCCTCTTTTCCCAGCTGACTCTCTCACTGCACCCTTAGAACCAGAGGTCGTGCTCGCGTATCGCTCTTCCAGAATGGGTCCGAAAGTACTCCTTAAGTGGGTACTACTCCCTCCATCGGAAGCCTCGTGGGAGCTTGTTCGCCACATGAAGAAGTCATTTTCCAGAATTTCACCTTAAGGATAATGTGGCTCTCCTTGAAGGAAGTATTGTTAGTATCCCGAGATGCCCTCCCATTCGAATGGTGTATAAGAGGAAGAAGACCCGGAACAACAAATCAATCCCAAGTCAAGTAGGGCCCACTACAACTGATTACAATACGTGGACTGTCAGGCGTGAGGTATGTGAACAGTGTAGGCATGTGATGTGTGAGTGTAAGTACGGTGTGCTCAGAGTCAGGAATAGGAAGGGTATTAATAGGTGTGGTGGTGTCTGTTAGGATCATCAGATAAGCATTTTATATTTGAGGATATTGGGTTGAGAGGAGATAGTATCTCTTTCTCTGCGTTTAGGGTCTCCTAACTCTTGAGTGTGTATTCCCTTTTTTTGGTTTATCAATAAAAAGCACAAGGCGACCCCCTCTTTGATCGTGGTTGTTATCACAAAACCAGCAGGGGCCTCCATAGTAATTTATTTCACTTATTTAACTTATTTCTTTGTAAGAAAACCAATATGATGCTCAATTTGATTTCATTACCTTTTTCTTGTGATAAATTCTTGAGTTAAACCCTATTTGGATTCCTATTCTCGTTATGTGAGTGTCTCGGGATCTAAGTGCATGAGGAAGGTACTCGCGGGTGTAGTGTTCGACTTGCTATTGTTTACACCCATGTGTTTACTAGATCTTCGAGTGTAGTCGCAGGTACGGTGTCCAGGTCTGTTGTCTGCACCCCTATGGACTACTCTCCATTTTGAACTCGCAAACTTAGTCCACAGTTGTAGGAAGTCAAATTTGCAGTCACGGGTTCGTAGCTTGATGGATTTAGACCGCTTAGACACCCTTCCTCTTGCCTCTTTGGCACTCATTCATCATTGTTATTTTTTTAGCATCTTTATCATGCACTTACTTTATTTCATATTTATTTACATTCTCGCATGATCTTCCGGCTTATTTATTGAAATTCATGAAATACTGTTGAGACTCCTCTGACTTTACTCACTGGAATTGTCTCAATTTTTGTGACAATTCCAGGTCCCTCGAGAAGTAAGGGAAAAGAACTCGTACTTGGTGATTACCTTTAAAGTACTTTTAGAGTCGGCTTCCTCTCTTTTACGTTGTATATTATTTTGTTGTTTTGTATATAATTATGAACTATATAATGATGTTTGTATACTTTTGGGTTATAGGATTGAGAGATACACTCGATACGTGTATATAATTTTTTTTTGTCAGATGATATACATGAGATCATTTTTTGCAGGATTTCCACATTTAGGCTTGTCCTAACTTTAAAATTAATTACTTAGTTGCTTTAAACTACTTTAATGATAATTGCTTCTGTTGCACATAAATGATAACTATAATAAGCGATCAAATAATATTTAATAAAAAAAGGCTGACTAGACGTGCGTTGACCTTGTTAGGGTTGATCGGGGGTCCACGCAGGTCTAGGTCGCGTTGGGCCCAATTTGTGGGAACCGGGGCGTTCACAAACTCACAAAGTCATCAATATTCCATATAATAATCAAGAACATTATGCAATAACAAAATGCACCAATGTTAACTAACAAGAATACGAAAAGCATATAATTCAATAAATAACGAATGCAAATCAAACTATCATTGACTATTACACTGTGATTCCCATTTAATTTATAAAACTAGGGTCGATTATCAACCGATGTCATTAATGCGATTGTTAGACCAACACATTGGTCGGTGTGTTGTCTAGCCAATTCATTAATGCACATTGGTTCTATCTGAAACCCTCTAGTGAGTATGTAATATACGCAACCTATCGAATTTAGTATGAGTTATATATAGGCCGAGAAGGTAACCCATTTCATATAAACCTATTCTCAAAACTAGGAGTTACTCTCGTGGGTCACTTTACACACCGTTTTTCATATATTGAAAATCATCACAGTGTACAAAGTCCCCCCATTCACTCCATAAACTACATGAACTATATATACTAAGATGGTCAGACAACATTGATAAATAGGAGAATCTGTACTTACCTCGGCTTAAGTTTCCGTTCCAAATTCCCTAACTTTCTGGGCACTCAAGCTTTCCCAAGGACCCAACATCTATCACAAATCATTTGTGATCAATATAGGTCCAATACCCTATATTTAGAACCCCTAGTTCAGCTCCTAAGTCTTCCAGAAATCCCAATCAAAATACAACAATACTGTTGTTTTCTGGGGTGGGAGTGCGCTCCCTTAGTGTTTGGAGCGTGCTCTAGCAGCTGAGTTCATATTCACTGATGAAAGGAGCACACTCCACCCATTATTGTCTCGACAAGACACAAGACAATGAGCCACTATTTCATCCACAAATCAACCAAACAATAGCAAACACTCCCAAAATTCATCAGGGGGGACCTCTAGTGAGGTAACAAGTAATTTCCAATCATCAAACAACACAATTCACAGAGATTTTATCACTACCATCAAATCGAACTTCAACAAACACAAAAAGTAAACTTACCAAAGTGATGATCTCTGACTTTTAAATTGTTTAAACTCCCCAATCTTTGTTGATTCAGCTTCCTTAATGATCTCTTATGGTCAGAGTACTAAACCCTCAACCTTTCTTTGTCTGTTTCGATCGATCAAATGAAATAAATATGAGATTTTTGTTTAAATATATGTGTTTTCTCGAGATACGCATTGCGTTATCTTGAGAATGATCGAATGATTGATGTGCTAACATGACACTCTTTAAAGTGACACGTATGTTGACACTATCAACACTCACGCTCATCTCGAGGCGATCCGACGATCCATATAATTCAAACCAACTTATAGTTTTCAATATATATATATATATATATCCAATATATATACATATATCTCGTGTATTTTCTCGCCAATAAATTCACCGGACATACCTACAAGTATTCTCGGGTGTGCACTGTTACGGCCCAAATCTCTAACCCATGTTCTAATTCCTTAATCAGGATCACCGACCCTTGACGTGGGACCTACACTGTGATACGTACACCGACCGAGGCACGTGGCTGAGGTATATTGTATTTTTGTATTGATGTATGCCTAATGTTATGTATTGTGTAGACTTACTAAGTCGGTTTGTACAGTTGTATGCGTCGAGACGAGAGCAGGGACACGTCTCAAGTAGCGTGCGAGTCGAGGAACCGGGTAGTTAGCATTTTGGTAAGTCTTATTAATACTAATATGAAATAAGGAATTACTTATATGCCTATGGTTATGTTTGTTAATGTAAATCAAATTAAAACCTATATTTGAGTAAATTAAATGGAAAGCATAGGATTGGTCTAGAGATACACATTGGCACATCTAGGAACTAGGTGAGTAATAAAATGGTGTCACTTGAGGTTGAGTTAGTGGGAGTTAGTGGGATATATGGCAAGAGGTGGACCATTAGATATTCCTCGGGATACATAAATCCATGAAGATCAAGGACTAGGAAGGAACATCACCTTAATATATAATATTAGTGATCAAACAATATGCAAACCAAATCACTCATTCATTTTTGCTGGAGAAGAAGAATGAATTGTTGGAGAGGAGTGAATCATCAAGGTGTTGAAGGAATCCATGGGAGTTGGTGAAAAATTCTCAAGCTAGGGTGCTACATCAACTATATACACATCTTTTTAGTTGAAATTAGAACAAGTTCTGGTTTTAGACTAATTTCATATGGTAGATGATTGAGTATTTACAATTGATTTATATATTTGGATTCCTCATTTCAAGCTAATAATTCAGCTATATTGAAGTTCTTAATTTGGTTTTGAAATCATAAAGATATGAATTTTTGAAGTTGCAACACCAAAACTAGAATTATGCATGTTGTATTAGGAATCAACCTGAGTAATTTAGTCATAATCTACTCATTTTAGATCCAAATTGATCCAAACCAGTGGCATTTGAAAGCTTATTTAAAGTGGAATAACTTTTCTTAACTGTAAGTATTTTGATTCAAATGTTTTTTATGTCCAAACATGCTCTACAAATAGGTACTGGAATTAAAAAGGAATGTTTTGAAACTATACTTATTATGGGCATAACTCCCTAACTACTTATCCAAATGAGCTGATCTTTTAGTATGTTGTATTTGGGTATATTTTCTGCCTTGTAACTACATTTTTAGGAACTATATATTGGGAGAAATAGGTTTTCTAAGTCCGCTGGTCGGATTAAATTTCAATTAGACCTATGTTTAGTAAAATCATGATATCTCTTTCATTTTAATTAACTCTAAATTTTATAAACTGGTAGGACTAGTGTATTACTTATCCTAAACACGAGAAAAGAGGCTTATAGGTTGTAAAAGCTGACTAATACGTAGTTAAGTCATGCGTTGATATGATTAGGGTTTAATTACGGGATTAGGCCGGGCGGTGCCCTAGATTAGGAGAGGGGCCGTCACAGTTGGTATCAGAGCCTAGATATTAGAACCTTAGGGATAAATAAGAAAAACATGAACTCGTATAAAACACAAACATTAGAAGTGGAAACCAGATGATTCTTGCCTAGGAATTATTTTGTTGGGAATTGAGTGAATGTGAGATAGGGATTTCTTATATGTACGTGTTAGTTTCTATATGTACATATATATGAGTTATGCCACGTAGTAGCTGATTCGCGTTCGCTATCCACTTGAACACACCGATGG
This sequence comes from Stephania cephalantha, assembly GCA_039657325.1. Classification (NCBI taxonomy): domain Eukaryota; kingdom Viridiplantae; phylum Streptophyta; class Magnoliopsida; order Ranunculales; family Menispermaceae; genus Stephania; species Stephania cephalantha. The sequence continues at coordinate 4,147,365 of CM077573.1, read as the reverse complement.
CAGATTCGCGCGAGGTCGGAGACATCAAAGCTAGCAGCAGTCAGCCTACCACCGTATCAGTTGACAATTTTTAGAGGATGTCTGACCAGACAACCGCTCATGAGCGACAGATCGCCGATTACATCGCTTACATGTCGGCGCAGATGACTGCACTGGTTTCGACCGCCCCCATCACCACACTACTACTACAACACCCCCGACCACGAGACTCAGCACTACGAGAGTTCGGCTTACATTTAGTTGAGAGATCGAGACTCTAGGTCGCTATACGCAGTAGCGGAGAGTCAGGGACCCAGACTAGAGGAGATACCGGTTGTCCAAGACTTCCCAGATGTTTTCCCAGAGGATTGACATGGATTACCGCCACCGCGAGAGCTAGACTTCATCATCGACCTAGTACTGGGTACCAGGCTGATCGCGATACCGTCGTACCATATGGCTCCGAGGGAGTTAGATGAGTTAAAGACTCTGCTTCAGGATTTGGGGGAGAAGGGGTTCATCACGTCTTCGATGTCATCGTGGGGAGCGCCAGTTCTGTTTGTGAAGAAGAAGGATGGCAGTCTGAGACTATGCATCGACTATAGGTAGTTGAACAGAGTGATAGTCAGAAACAAATACCCACTTCTACGGATAGACGATTTATTTGATCAGCTGAGAGGAACACAGTTTTTCTCCAAGATAGACATGAGATCGAGGTATCATCAGTTTAGGATCAGGGATGATGATAGGTCCAAGACAACATTCAGCACCAGATACAGACACTACCAGTTCACGATCATGCCATTGGGGCTGACCAACTCCCCCGCCGTATTCATGGATTTAATGCACCGGCTACTTAGACCATATATCGACCGCTTCGTGATAGTCTTCCTCGATGACATCTTTTTATACTCGAGACACGTGAGGATCACGAGCAACACCTCAGAGAGACGTTGCAGACATTGAAGGAACACCGACTTTTCGCTAAGTTCAGCAAGTGTGAATTTTGGCTTGCAGAAGTCAAGTTTTTGGGGCACATTGTTTGAGCAGCAGGGATTGCAGCAGATCCGACCAAGATTCAGACGATCATGGATTAGCCGGCACCGACATCAGTACCGGAGATCAGGAGCTTTCTGGGGTTAGCAGGATACTACCGTAGGTTCGTGAAGGATTTCTCGAAGATCATTTCACCAATGACTAGGCTGACACATAAAGATGTTGCTTATGAGTGGACTGGGAAGTGCGAGGCTGCATTTACTCAGTTAAAGATGTCATTAACTACCGCGCTAGTGTTAGTACTGCGAGGCTGGACATGGATTTCTAATGTACACAGATACTTCTCATATGGGTCTAGGTTGTGTGTCGATGCAGGGTAGCGGTGTCGTGGCATACGCATCGAGACAGTCAAATATACATGAGAAGAACTACCCCACGCACGACCTAGAGTTGGCAGCGGTTGTATTTGCGATGAACACTTGAAAACACCTTCTGTATGGAGAGAGATTCACACTCTTCACTGATCACAAAGTCTGAAATATCTATTCACACAAAAAAAGCTGAACATGAGACATCGCATATGGTTGGAGTTCTTGAAGGACTACGACTTTTCCTCGGAGTATCACCCAGGAAAAGCGAACGTAGTCGCAAATGCGCTGAGTAGGAGACCGACTAGAGATGCCGAGGTGGTCAGATGTCACATGATGCATGAGTACGGATTACTCGAGGTAGCGGCGACAGCATGTCAGACAGAGGTTCCTACTGATACTCAGGTGATGATTTGCGCACAAATGAGACTACAGACCGTTTCTACACAACGAGTGTCAGAGGGTCAGAGGACCGACCGGTTGTACTCGAGATTCAGCGAGTCAGCACAAATTGCAGAGTGTACAGATTGGGCAGAGACGACAGATCAGTGTCTGAGATATCGGTGCAGGTTGTGGATACCAGAGGTTCCGGAGCTAAGAGATGAGATCCTTCAAGAGTTGCACCGTTCCAGATTCACCGTACATCCAGGAAGGACTAAAATGTACCACGACATGAGGATACATTTATGGTGGTCTGGGATGAAGGCAGATGTGTCTAGATTCATTAGTAACTGTGGTATATGTCAGCAAGAGAAGTCCGAGCATCGTATACCCGAGGATTACTACAGTCGCTTCCCATTCCTCGATGGAAATGGGAAGATATCTCTAAAGATTTTGTCAGAGGACCGCCGAGGACCGCGAGGAGACATGACTCGATCTGGGTGATAGTTGACAGATTGACGAAGTCTGCTCATTTCCTGCCAGTGGCATCGCATTACACATTCGATCAGCTGAGCCTACTATTCGAGAGAGAGATTATCAGGCTGCACGGGGTACCATTGACGATCACGTCAGACCGAGATGCTACGTATACGTCCAGGATGTGGCGGAGTATGCAAGAGCAGTACGGTACGCACCTACAGTTCAGTACGGCTTTCCACCCTCAGACCGACGGACAGACTGAGAGATTGATTCAGGTCCTCGAGGACATGTTGCGGGCATGCGTGTTGGAGTTTGGCGGATCTTGGGCGGAGTACCTACCGTTGTGTGAGTTCGCTTACAACAACAGCTTATCAGGCTAGCATTGAGATGGCGCCATTTGAGGCTTTGTATGGCAGACCGTGTCGCTCGCCATCGTGTTGGGCTGAGCCAGAGGACCGGGAGATAGTGGGGCCTGAAATTGTTGTTGACCACACGGAAAAGGTCAAACTGATCCGTCAGAGACTCAGAAGAGCACAGAGAGACAGAAGAGATATGCAGATAAGTTTCGCGGTGATCTCGCGTATTCCGATTGAGCCTTTGTCTAATTAAAGGTTTCCCCTCGGAAGGGTCTTCAGAGATTTGGGGTGAAAGGCAAGCTTGCACCGAGGTACATCGGGTATTTCATGATTAAGAAACGAAAGTGGCATACGAGCTTGAATTGCCTCCACAGATGTCAGGGGTCCATCTAGTGTTCCACATTTCGATGTTTCGACTAGCCGAGTCGAAAGCAGACGTGCGACCGACAGTTGACTTGAGTCAGATTGACCTGATCGAGGACATCTCTTACGAGGAGCAGCCCATTCAGATCCTAGATCGGAAGGTACAGCAGTTGTGGAGCAAGTCCATCCCGAAGGTACTCGTCAAGTGGCAGTTCCACGATGACATGAAACTCACTTGGGAGCGGGAGGACTACATGCGAGATAGATTCTCGTACATGTTCGAGTCAGGTAGAACCGTAACTTAAACTTAATTTCGAGGACGAGATATTCATTTTGTTGGGAATATTTGTCATGGTCCAAATCTCTAACCCCCGTTCTAATTTCTTAATCAGAATCACCGACCCTTGACGTGGGACCTACACTATGATACGTGCATCGATCGAGGCACGTGGCTGAGGTATATTGTATTTTTGTATTGATGTATGTCTAGTGTTATGTATTGTGTAGACTTACTAAGTCGGTTTGTACAGTTGTAGGCGTCGAGACGAGAGCAGGGACACGCCTCGAGTTGCGTGCGAGCCTGGGAACCGGGTAGTTAGCATTTTAATAAGTCTTATTTAATACTAATATGAAATAAGGAATTACTTATAAGCCTATGGTTGTGTTTGTTATTGTAAATCAAATTAAAGCCTATAGTTGAGTAAATTAAATGGAAAGCATGGGATTGGTCTAGAGATACACATTGGCACATCTAGGAACTAGGTGAGTAATAAAATGGTGTCACTTGAGGTTGAGTTAGTGGGATATATGGCAAGAGGTGGACCATTAGATATTCCTTGGGATACATAAATCCATGGAGATCAATGGCTAGGAAGGAACATCACCTTAATATATAATATTAGTGATCAAACAACATGCAAACCAAATCACTCATTCATTTTTGCTGGAGAAGAAGAAGGTATTGCTGGAGAGGAGTGAATCATCAAGGTGTTGAAGGAATCCATGGGAGTTGGTGAGAAATTCTCAAGCTAGGGTGCTACATCAACTATGTACACATTTTTTTAGTTGAAATTAGAACAAGTTCTGGTTTTAGACTAATTTCAAATGGTAGATGATTGAGTATTTGCAATTGATTTATATATTTGTATTCTTCATTTCAAGCTGATAATCCAGCTATATTGAAGTTTTTAATTTGGTTTTGAAATCATAAAGATATGAATTTTTGAAGTTGCAACACCAAAACTAGAATTTTGCATGTTGTATTAGGAATCAACCTGGGTAATTTGGTCATAATCTACCCATTTTAGATCCAAATTGATCCAAACTATTGGCATTTGAAAGCTTATTTAAACTGAAATAACTTTGCTTAATTGAAGGTATTTTGATTCAAATGTTTTTATGTCCAAACATGCTCTACAAATAGGTACTGGAATTAAAAAGGAAAGTTTTAATACAAAATTTATTATGGGCACAACTCCCTAACTAGTTATCCAAATGAGCTGATCTTTTAGTATGTTGTATTTGGGTATATTTTCTGCCTTGTGAACTATATTCACATTTTTAGGAACTATAGATTGGGAGAAATAGATTTTCTAAGTCCGCTGGTCGGATTAAATTTCAATTAGACCTATGCTTAGTAAAATCATGATATCTCTTTCATTTTAAATCAGAATTTTGTAAACAAGACCTTTCCTGAAAGCTAAGAGAGAGACCAACAGTACTGATGAAGGATTTTGATATTTCGACCATTTCATGCCTATAAGTACGTTAAGATGTAGGACTGAAATTGAAACTTAATTTAATCTTTAGGGGTTGATTTTAAAAAAATTGATTTAAAGTCTATTGAACCAATTTGAATACACAATAAACACCACTAAATTGAGCTTAAACCCACTATATTTGAACTAATGAGACACCAAACTCAGGAACCTAGGAAAAGGGTACAGGAGAGCGAATACAAGATTTGGAGTATCAGGAGACCAATAAAGCTAGGACTTTACTTTGTTGTCGTGAGTATACCCAATGTCAACTTTACTTAGCATTTCATTTCTATTAATTGTTGTCATTGCATAGTCCTTTTGACTATTTTGCCTTTGTATTCTTATATCATGTGTTCTTTGTGTCTATGCTCACTTGATGAGTCTAGTTTGCATGATATCCATTCATTTGATTTGATTCATTGATTATATCCCATGCTATGTATGTTCTTGTTGTTTTAAATGTGAATTTAATGATAAATAGCATGCTATTAGTGTGGCGGCCCTCGCCGCCCGGGTGACGTGTCTCCGTGTACTCCTCGCCACCGGCCCTACTACACGTGTACGGCACTCGCCCGTCCTATCCTTGTCTCGAATTACGTATCCACTTGAGTAGGTTAATATATATATTCAATGGAAGTCGTATTTTAAATGCAACCATTTTCATGAAACAATTTAACAAAACCTAGTGTGGAGAAAAACCCGAACATTTCAAAGTAAACAACTCGTACTATATAAAACTACGCATGTACAAGGTCATGTCACTCCCAGCTTCCCAAAAGAATCAAAATATCAAAATATCAAAATAAACACACGTACAAGTAATCCTCGAGAGGTAGGCGATCGAGAGATAGTCGTCTAAGATCCCCTTGCCCTTACTTGTACTAGGATATGCACTCAATCATCACGAAGAAAATGGATGACGAGTCCAATCGGAAAATCCCAAGGAACTCCTCCGAGCATTCATATAAACAAGTGGAAGTCAATAAATACTTGTTAAATAAACATGCGGAATGTAAACAGCAACTGTAAGTAGGGCATCGCATGCATAAATAACAATAAAGTGCAAATGTGTGTGTCTCTGTCCAGTCGACTAAACCATACTTCGGGATTTCCTTCTAGGATCCCACTAGTGGGCGCACCCACTAGCTATCACCCGATCCCTCTCGGTGGCCGGCGTAGACCTACGACGCACCGACACATGTAGCGCTCCTCGGGTCGTTATCCACCGAGCACTCCCGATACACATGCTATGGTCTAGAATGCATAGACACACAACGGAAACATCCGATGGGAGTAACTCAACCAACCGTGCAAAAGATGACAAGATATGAATGTAATTAAAAGCACAAAGAATACTGGAAATGAATGGAAATATGAAACAAAATAAATACTCGAGAGTTTTCCTTTGGGTTTTACAAACCTCACAATGCGCTCCACTACCCCGTAATCAATCCCCGTGTCCAAGTCCACTTGAGTCCTTGGTCGCCAATTGATCACCCGTGTCAACCTATGTCAATTTATCAATAATTTAATTTAGCATTACAATTTACAACAATTTCTAAACCTTTTAGGCCAAATTGCTTATTTCGCGCTTTTCGAGGCAAAACCCCGCAAAAAGTCGCGTCCGACATTCCCACATATGTTCTTTTCATCGAACTTTATCAATTTCTATTTATTTTATCGAAATATAATTTTTCCCAATTTTTTCGGAATTTTCCCAAATTTTCTTTCATTTTTCTTTTCTTTTTCTATTTTTCTCTTTTTTTTTTTTTTTTTTTTTTTTTCTTGTTTTTATCTTGTTTGGGTCTCGGTCGGGTCGACCCAAACGGGTCGGGCCCGACTCGGCCCTGGACCATAACGGTCCAGGCTCGGTCCATGGGCCGAGCCTGGCCCGCTCTCCGGGGCCCGGCCCATGCGCGCCATCTTCTTCCTCCCGATCAACTCGGTTCGATCGGGAATGTAACTTTTTTTTTTTTTTTTTCATTCCAATCTCTTCTTCTCCGGTGATGGGTTGGGGTGGCTCTCCACCCCAACCCCGGTGGGCCGATGGCGAGGGGACGCACCCCTGCCATCCCATCAGTGGCCATGGGGTTCGCCTCCATGCCGAACCCCACTCTCCACCCCACCGTCAACCACCCGAAACAACACAACCACCACCCAAACTCACCTCAACCGCGCGTCCTTGCTGCTCTTCCTCTCCTCCTCTCCTCCTCTCCTTCCTTCTTCTTTCAGCTCTCGGCCTCCCTGGTGTGTGTGTGTGTGTGCGGGAGTGTGTGTGTGAGTTGAGAGAGAAGGTGATGGAATGTGTGAGTGGGTTTTTGTGTGCATGTAAGTGGGAATCGGTGGACCGACACGTGGTGGGAAAATGGCCAAATGTGTCTTGGGTGAGGACAAGTGTGACACCTGTTCGTGACACCCCTAGGACACTCGCCGTGTTTCCGGCGTTTTCGACGCCCGGTTTCGTGTCCGAACCGTGTTATCCGCGCACCGCCGCGTCGTTTGTAACCCAATATATATTCCATATTATTTATTAATTTGTGTGTTTTAGTTTCTCCGACCTAATATTCGGTCCCGTCAACTACCCGGTACCCGCGTCGACACGCATATCGAGGCGAGTACGGTTCACACAATCTCGCACGTATTTTTATGCAACATACACACATGCGATGTATTTAAATAAATTTCACCGCAAATAAGCATCCAACACACAATCACTAGCATACCTAAGTCCCCGTGTGTCCTAGCCTACCGTGGCGTCCACGTAGATCCGAGTTGGCGTCCACGTCTGTAACTAGAAGAGACATTTATAAAATGGGCCGTTACAATTAGGCTAGTGAATATCTTATAAATGTTTAAGAGGACTTGTATTCCTTATTTGTTTAGGTGTGTAAATGTGCATATGCCTTGACAATCCATACTTGGTATTTCTTGAAATTTTAAAAGTAGTTTTTTCATTTAGGTCCCGTACTCGATCGAGGTGTGCCCGACTCACGGGGTTAGAGTCCCTGGGGATGTCGGCACATGTTACTTGACACTGTATGACACTCGGGATAGAGTCCTTTAGGTGGTCTACACACCAGGGTTAGAGTCCCTGGTAACACTTGGGTTAGAGTCCCTTGTGCTATATGATTATTGAGTTGGAGTGACATGTTTCACTTCCGACCGGACCTAAATCATCACTACTTAGCCTAGTGTCAGTATCACTTGTTTAACTCTGGTATTTACTCGCATATGGTTTATTTTCCAGTTTTCCCATTTATATGCTTTTAAATACCATTTGAATATTTGGAAATGCAAATTAAACTTGTCATCGGGGATTACTATTTTATTCTTGTACTCACCGTCCTTTTTATGATGGTGGGTGCAGAGCCGTCTACCAGCAGGCCGGGCAAGGAGAAGATCGACGATTATCTCTGAGCCCGCGCGCGTCAGTGCGTCGATTGTAAGTCTTCTTTTGGTATTTTGATTGTATATGTTATATGTCTTTCAGATACTATTTGGGGTTGTATATTGGGTTGAGCGTTAGTTCCTCGACTTGACTTAGACTATTTTATTGTTTCAATGCATTTTGAGGACTTTATATATGTGATGTCATTTCCTGGTTTTCCACACTTAGGATTTTATAAATGGCTTCTGCATAAGTTACTAATTGCTTCCGCATAATCAATAAGACTTCCGTTAATTAATTAATTTAATAAAAAGTCTTAATTAACTCTAAATTTTATAAACTGGTAGGACTAGTGTATTACTTATCCTGAACATGAGAAAAGAGGCGTCTAGGTTGTAAAGGCTGACTAATACGTAGTTAAGTCCCGCGTAGATATGATTAGGGCTTAATTACGGGATTAGGCCGGGCGGTGCCCTAGATTAGGAGATGGGCCGTCACATGCACGTTCATTCCACAACCCCCTTGTCGCACTTGATGTACCAGTAATTTATTGTTTATTATGTGTTTTTTTTATTATAAGCTTATATATAAATTCTCTATTTTACTACACCTATAAAATTCCTTAAACAATCCAAACAAACACAAATCATCATGCAAACACACGCACATGCTAATCGAGGTACGAGACTTAACTACGATGCTAACTTGGGTTAGTTTGGATTTGGATTAACACTAATAACCAGCTTAAGGTAACAGGTCGTTACACGTATCCCAATGAAATCCACACCATTATGTACCTAATATTATACCCAAAATATGTCAAAAATCATTTTCCTATATGTAATACTCTATGGAGTACATGTGTTATGTGAGTGCAATGTAACAATTTATATTGTACGTAGACCTGATCATGAGCTCTGGTATCCACTCGGCCTGCCCTAGCCCGTGAACAAATAATCGAGCTTGGACAACTATTTTCAAGAAAAATGCGGCTCAGACCCAAGCCCAAGTAGACCCGCTTTAAAATGAGTTGGGTTTGGGTCACCTTAAAAAGCCCAAGCCCGAACCCGGACTGGCCTAAATATAAGTTTATAACTAATATATTCTAACATAATAAGTGTTGTATGAGAGGTTTGAACTTAAGACCTAATGTACACATTAAGTATCATTTGAGCTACTCCTCCTTTTTGTTAAATATATGAATATACTATATACATATATAAACACATACAATGTCAAAAAATTCCATAAAAAAATTTATTAAATGAATAAATAATTTATTTTTTAGATTTTTTAATATTAAAATATTTATTCATGGGTTTGATGGCTTGGGCTTGGGCTTTGCATTTTTTACATGGGCCGAGCTTAGGCTTATGCATAGGCCCACATATATATAGTGAGATAGGTTTGGGCTAAGGTTTTTAGGCTCGGGCCCGACTCAGGCTTGGCCCAAGCTCGACCCATGAACAGGTCTAATTGTACGTTTATTATGAGTGACAAAAAAATGGTTTTCATTATGGGTGACTTTTGGCACTGGAAATGGGAGCTATTGTCAATCCTATAGCTAACTGAATGAAGTATTGCATTGCACCGACACATGTTAGCATTTGTTGCTTTTTACATAGAGATGCATGCACATTAAGGGTGGGCAAAACAGGTTTTGTGGTGAAAACCATCAAATTGCGACCAAACTGAGGGTTCGCGGTTTGGCCGATTTGCAAACCACCACCAAACCGCGAACCATCAAAACCGCACCTAAATTGCCCGCGGTTTGCACGGTTTGGTCGGTTTGGTTTCACGGTTTTCCTGCTACCCATTTTCAAAAAAAAAAAACAACAAACAAAAAAAAGGAAAACAATCATACATATTACATACCATAAAATAATATTGCATATAGTACTGCCGCATTCAAACACCAAAAAAGAAAGAAAACGAAGGAGAAGATTATGGAACTTAAGAGGAAGGCCATAGATATAACATTCAACATTCAAAGCCAAAACATTCAAAAAACATCAAAAAACATTTAAACCATTCAAAACCAGACCATTCAACATTCAAATCCAAACCCAAAAATTTGTCAAGTGATACCAATTATTTGGTATTCAAATCCAGAGTATTAGAGATAATTACCTCTCTTGCAATGCTATTGGTCATTAGTGGTAGGAATCAGAACGGCCCAAATTTTAATTACGCCGTTATTATTATTTATTTCCGACTTGACGACAACTCGATCCACGTGGATACCGCAAATAGGGCGGGGCATGCCGACTAGGTAAATAGTAATTTTGTGTGATTGTTTGCCTATTTGCGATATTGTGCATCGAGTTATTCGATTAACATCGCATGTGTGTAATTCTATCATCGAACCGAGCGAGATAGTGTAACGGGTGTTCGTCTCGAAAAACGTGTCGATACGGGTGCGAGGAGCGAACTATGGGTACACTAGGTCTGAGAAACTAAAACACACAAAATAAATAAATAAATAAATAATGGTCAAATAATTACTATGTAATAGATGTTCGGTGACTAATGACGCAACGGCGCGCGCGTACATCGCGATTCGGACGCGTAACCCGGACGTCGAAACGCTCGAAAACATAGGTGAATGTCCCAAATTGGGTCACATTTTGGAGTCAAAGACAAAGGGTCAACTAGCTTACCCACATGTACACTCCACCTCACCCCCTCATCATGTTGACTTCTCTCTCACGTCACTACCTCACCTCACTTCTCCTCACGTACACTCTCCCACACCTCTCCTTCTCACACCGCACACTCATAAGGCCTGGGAGGAGGAGAAACAGAGGAGGAGGAGGAGAGGAGGAAGAAGAAGAAGAAGAGAATGGAGCGCGGAAAACCGGGGTGGAGGTAAGCCATTTACATTGTTGATTGTTGGGTGGTCGAAGTGTCGGCCATGGTGGCCATGAAGGGGTTCGGCCATGGAGGCCGAACCGGTCGAGGTGGAGATGGCGGGGTGTCTCCACCGCCATCGACTCCACCGGGTTGGGGTGGAGAGAAACCCCAACCCAAACCAAAGAAAAGAGAAAAGAAAAAAAAAAAAAAAAAAAAAAAAAAAAAAGTGAACCGAGGGCGTCTCGGAGGAAGAAGAAGAAGAGGAAGTGGGGGAGGGGATCGGGTGGGCCCAGCCCAGGCTCCCAGGTCAGGTTGGGCGGTCCGGCCCAACCCGACCCGACCCGGTGGTCCGAACCGGCCGGGCCGACCAGCTTGGACCGGGTCGAGACCAGATTCGGGTGGACCGGGTTTGACCGGTCCAGGGACCCACCCATATATTAAAATAATATAATATGAAATTTTAATTTAAAAATAGTTTTAAATTAAAATAAATTACGAAAAAATATGAAAAATATGTGGGAAATTATGGGAAAAATCTAGAAAAAAAAATCGAGAAAAAAATATGAGAAAATGAGAAAAAGATAGAAAAATGGTATTTGAGAATTTTTCGCCGTTGACACCCCGGTATAATTCGAAAGGGGTGTCAAACCAAAACTTTTTGAAATGAAAATCTTTATAATTGGGCCACACATTATAAATTCATTGAATTTAACTCTAAACTAGTTAAAATGGCTTAATTGGACACCAGGAACTTAGGAGACCAAAATCGGGAGTCGGACACGTATCTCGAGACGTGAGTGAAACCTTGGAGTGCGTTTTGAGGTACGTAAGATTTCATCTGAAAGTCACTGAGGGTTTACATTTTCATCGTTGATTTTCTATTCCTTGTTATTGTATTCTATTCCGTGATATGTTTGGGTTGGTGGTCGAGTTACTCCCACCTGTTCGTTGTGTACTTATGGCACACTATGCTGTAGCACGTGTGATCAGGCATTCGGTGAATTGCGACCCGATGTAAGGGTGCACGTGTCGGTTAAGCCCGCGAGGAACCAGGTGAAAGGAAGTGGGGGCACCCACCGAAAGGATCTGGGGGTCCGAAGTACGCTTAGTCCGACCGGACGAGTACACACTTTGTTCTTTCGTGTTAATTATTCATGTGATGATCTTAGCACGATTTGCTGTTTAGTTTCCGCATGATTATTTGACATGTTTATTGGCATCTATTTATTTCCTTATAAATGCTCTGTACTTCGTTGAAATCTTACTAACCGTACTCTCCATCTTGCTTTTTGTGATGGTCGAGTGCGATCCTAGTGCTAGTAGAGGCAAGGGTATTTTGGGCGACTTTATCGATTGCCGCGGTCGAGGACCTACTAGTACGTGTGGTTTTGATATTTTGTTTTACTTTTGGGTATTGGGAGACCTGATAGACACTCATCTTGGTATATATTATCGCTTAGTATTGTCGTCTATATACAGAGTACTGTTCCCCGGGTTTTCCACAATAGGTGTTGCTCTTAAATTGATGCTCATTTTGATGATAAATTTAATTGTTTTACTTGTTTTTAAATTTAAGACTTCCGCTGTTTTGTTTTTAATGCCATAAAAAAATGATTAAACTGTTGAGCTAAATTGATTACGAAATGAGCTTAACATGCATAATGAGTAGTTATGATGTAACAAGGGACGTTGAGTGGCGCATGGGACCCAGTAGGTCAAGGATCTGACAGGATGTTGGGACCGCGCCTCCCCACGTGGCGACCTCGGGTTTCGGGGCCGTTACAGTTGGTATCAGAGCGAGAGTTTCGAGGAACCTCGGGAAATTAACTGAAAGAGCATAAGACTTAAAAATTTAAAATTTAGATGTGGAAACCCGATGTACTTGCCTTAGAACTCTAGTTGGGAAGTGATGGTGAGACGGGTAGAATTAAGATTTATACAAATGTTATGTTTTATTGTAAATTATATATTAACACGTATATATATACCGAGGCTGATCCGACGCACGCCTTTCGATACAGATCACGATGGACGGACAGCCCTCGACCCAGCCAGAGATAGGACAGACTAGTGATCCTACTAGGGACGTCACTACTACTACCGTAGCGACTCGAGTATAGAGGATCGACTTGCGACCCACGATTCCCAAATTCTCGACGAGATCCTTCACTACTTAGAGCTCAAAGTCACGACACCCGCCGCGACAGCAGCATTAGTTCCCACAGTTCTGGTAGCACCTACGGTACAGACATCCGTCGCCCCGACTACATCACCTATGCCTACTGATACACCACTTTCGGAGACCCGAGCTGAGGGAGTCTCGCCAGCTATGGTGATACCATTAGAGACTTCGACTCTTACGCCCCTACCTATGACCACTGAGCAGCCGACAGCTACTACTGTTCCTGCTACTTCCGCATTCACCTTGACCCCAGAGGCGAAGCTTGTTAGAGAGTTTATGAAGTTTCAGACGGGATACTTTTACGGAGGTGGAGACCCGAGGCGACGGGGAAGTGGATAGTTTCGCATGAGCGTTTCCATAAGTTCGATGCGGAATGATGACAAAGATACGGATCGTTTATCCGGAGCATGTCCGAGAGGTAATGCAACGGTTTGGTGGATGACTTATTTGGATATCCACCCGGAGCCGACGACATGGGCGGAGTTTAGAGAGTTGTTCTATGACGAGTTCATCCCCACGCCGGTGAGGCGAGATTGAGGAGGATTTTCTCGGCTTCTCTACGACAGGTAACCGCTCATTGATGCAAGTACATGGAGCAGTACCGATACCTATTGCGGTTCTCGATGGATGTAGCGGTCACAGAGACGCTTCAGATTTACTATTTCGTACGTGGTGTCGATGAGCGGATTGCTTGACGCGATAGTCTCGACAGTGCTACTACTCTTCAGAGGTGTATGATCGAGCATTATCTTATGAGACACTACTCTTGGACGAGAAGAGCGGACGTACGATAGGCACCGCAGATGACGACGGGTCGAGTTCTCGGTCGATCAAAGACCAGAAGAGACAGAGAGATCGACTTAATAGAGGTCGTCGAGATGATAGACGAGATAGGGACCGTAAGGTTGATCACCGGATAGCCGGTTCCAAAGACGAGGATAGGCGGCGACGCATGCCTTAGCTCCCCGCACCCACAGAGCGGCCGCGACGTCGGCCTGGCAAAAGAAGCATGCAGTCGGGATAGGGATCGTGGAGGCCGTGACAGGGGTCGAGAGACCAGGGTCGGGGTCGAGATTCAGGGGGGCGAGAGACGTCATTGTTATCGTTGTGGTCGAGAGGGCACCCGAAAGCGATTGCGGGACACCACCGACATTACCAGAGCACAAAGCAGGTCGGTAGGGAGAGAGCACATGCGATCGCGCGACGGATCGAGATGCGACCAGACATTACTCGTCGAGGGTACGTTATCTATTATGATTAGACCGATGCATGTTATGATAGATTCGGTAGTACATTATCATTTATTCTTTGGACGCATGGTAGGAGAGTTAGGGTTAGCATCACGACGCTAGACACACACCTTGTCCTCGATACGGCCATTGGGATAAGATATACCCTAACCGGATATGTCGGAATCGCACGATAGAGGTAGAGGGACATCGATTGCGATAGACTTACGTGTCCTAGAGTATCTCGAGTTTGATGCACTTTTAGGGATGGACTGGTTGGCGGCATATCATGCGCACTTGATTGTTTCAATAAGATCGTCACGTTTCGGTTCCGGGATTCCGAGTTTACATTTACTGGAGTCGCTACCGCACTACCCATTACTAGAGGCCGACTAGCTACGACTCGGAGATGGAGGCATTTGCGAAAGAATAGTCGAGCTGAGGCTAGAGGTGAAGTCGGGATAGAAGATGTTCCAAGTAGTTCGAGACTTTGTCTTTGTCGACATATTTCCGAGATGATTTACCAGGATTGCCACCGTCAAGAGCAATTGAGTTCATCATTGAGCCGATACTGTGTACTCAACCGATCGCTAGCGGACCTTACTGGGATGTCACCGTCGAGCACGAGGAGGTTAGGAGGCGGTTGGATGACTTATCGGAGAAGGGTTTCATTCACCCTAAGCATGTCACCTTGGGAGCTCCGGTATTATTTGTGAAGAAGAAGGATGGTTCAATGAGGATGTGCATGACTACCTAGGAAGTTGAATCGGGTGACGATTAAGAACCGTTACCCACTCCCATGATCGACGATCTTTTCGATCGTTTGATCGGGCGCCAAGTTCTTCTCAAAAATTGATTTGCGTTCGAGTTATCATCGGTTGAGGATTCGAGAAGAGGACGTCGAAGATGACTTTTCAAGACAAGATATGGGTTGTTTGAGTTTACGCTTATGCCTTTTGGGTGACTAATGCCCCGACGATCTTCATGGATTTGATGCATAGGGTCTTGAGACCATACTTGGACGTATATGTCATCGTCTTTATTGATGACATCTTGATTTACAAAGAAGACGCGTGAGAGCATGCAAGGCATCTCGGAGCGGTTTTGACGACACGAGAGAGCATAGACTATACGCCAAATTTAGCAAGTGTGATTTCTACATTTGTGCAATAAGATTTTTGGGACATGTTATTAGCGATCGGGGTATCTCTCAGTGGATTCGAGAAGATTCGGGCAATTATTGACTGGAGGACACCCGAATCTGCTTTTGACATTCGGAGTTTCCTGGGACTAGCGGGATACTACCGCCGCTTCGTACGGGGTTTTCCTCGATTGCAAGCACCAATGACTAGATCGACTAAGAAGGATGTCAAATTTGATTGGTCCGAGGAGTGTGAGCAAGCTTTTTGGGAGTTGAAGAGAAGATTGACTTCTGCGCCAAGTGTTGACATTGCTGAGCGGCAAGAGTTTATCACAGTATACGGATGCATCGAGCATTGGACTTGGATGCGTTTTGATGCAGGAGGGTAGACCAAGAGCTTACTTGTCCCGACGATTGAGACCCCATGAGGTTAACTATCCAAAGGCATGACTTGGAGCTTGCGCGCATCGTTTTGCACCGGGCTTGGAGACATTATCTCTACGGAGAGCGGTTCGTACTCTACACTGATCATCAGAGTCTGAGGTATATTTTCACTCAAAGAGATTTGAACATGCGTCAGAGAAGATGGCTTGAGTTACTTAAGGACTACGACTTCACTATTGAGTATCACCCAGGGAAGGCGAATGTTGTAGCTGACGCATTGAGCAGAAGCGGTATTGACAGTCAGACTGTAGTACGACATATGACCCACGAGCATGGCTTATTAGAGGCGGCGTCAGTTATGTGCATGACCGATGTTTTTACTACGATCGAGCCATATATTTGTTGTCAGATGAGAGTTCCGACTGTATCTATTGAACGAGTGGCCGAGTGTCAGAGGATTGATGGACTCTATGAGCGGTTCAGTGGTATGGCTCGAGATCCGGAGTGTACGGATTGGGCGGAGTCGGCAGATCAGTGTTTGAGACACCGGGGGAGGTTGTGGATACCTGCAGTTCCGAGATACGGGACGGAATTTTGGAGGACGCACACAAACGTGTCTCGCTACACGGTTCATCCCGGTCGAATCAAGATGTATCATGACTTGAGGCGATTGTTCTGGTGGCCAGGGATGAAGGCTGACGTTGGCGAGTACGTAAGGAGTTGTCATATTTGCCAGCAAGTTAAGGCTGAGCACAGGAGACCAGGCGGTTTACTACAGCCACTACCAATTCCACAGTGGAAATGGGAACACGTCACTATGGATTTTGTCAGTGGGTTACCGCAGACTACGAGGAGACACGATGCGGTTTGGGTTGTGATCGACAGGACTCACGAAATCGGCGCATTTCATTCCTATTTCTATGAGATATTCGTTCCCACAGCTGAGCATTATCTTCGAGAGAGAGATCGTTAGATTGCACGGGGTGCCAGTCTCTATTGTATCTGACCGAGATCCTAGGTTGACTTCGAAATTCTGGGAGGCGATGCGGGAGCGCTTGGCACTAGGTTGCAATTTAGTACGACTTACCATCCTCGACAGACGGACAACGAGAGGCGATACATTCTGGAAGATATGCTCGGGGCTTGTATTTTGCGGTTGGAGGTTCGTGGGAGGATTATTTACCGTTGTGTGAGTTTGCTTACAATAACGGCTATCGAGCGAGTATCGGGATGCCTCCATTTGAGGCGTTGTATGGCGAGCCCCGCAGATCACTGCGTGTTGGGCGCCGCTGAGGATACGGCGATTGGGCGCTGAGATAGTTGTTGATCACACGAGAAAGATTAGGCGATTCGACGAGACTTCAAGCAAGAGACAAGACAGACGAAGAAATATGCGGATAAGTATCACGAGGGTCCGAGCTATGAAGAGGGCGACATGGTTTATCTAAAGGTTTCCCTGCATGGAAGGGTCACAGAGATTTGGGATTAAGGGAAAATTGGCGCCGAGATACATAGGACCATTCGAGTCGCGCGACGAGTTGGCGGTGTAGCTTACAGATTGGACTTGCCACGAGTTAGGCGGTGTTCATCCAACATTTCATATCTCGATGTTAAGATTGGCTAGGTCGGGGCCGAGACCGATGGTTGACTTGAGACGGATCGAGGTTCGGCTGATGTAACATATGAGGAGCGACCGATAGCAATTGTGGACCAGCGACTCGACTCGGACGCTTAGGAACAGGGAGATCCCCAAGGTGTTGGTTCGTTGGCAACATCATGGTACGTAAGGACTCACTTGGGAGCTTGAGTCTACTATGCGGCAACGTTACCTCAACTATTTCATGGTACGAAACTTCAAGTTATTTAAAATTTCGGACGAAATTTCTTTTCTAGTTGGGAAGAGTTGTAACGGCCCAAATTTTAATTACGCCGTTATTATTATTTATTTCCCGACTTGGACGACAGCTCGATCCACGTGGATACCGCAAATAGGGCGGGGCATGCCGACTAGGTAAATAGTAATTTTGTGTGATTGTTTGCCTATTTGCGATATTGTGCATCGAGTTATTCGATTAACATCGCATGTGTGTAATTCTATCATCGAACCGAGCGAGATAGTGTAACGGTGTTCGTCTCGAAAAACGTGTCGATACGGCACGAGGAGCGAACTATGGGTACACTAGGTCGGAGAAACTAAAACACACAAAATAAATAAATAAATAAATAATGGTCAAATAATTACTATGTAATAGATGTTCGGTGACTAATGACGCAATGCGCGCGCGCGTACATCGCGATTCGGACGCGTAACCGGACGTCGAAACGCTCGAAAACATAGGCGAATGTCCCAAATGGGTCACATTTTGGAGTCAAAGACAAAGGGTCAACTAGCTTACCCACATGTACACTCCACCTCACCCCCTCATCATGTTGACTTCTCTCTCACGTCACTACCCTCACCTCACCTTCTCCTCACGTACACTCTCCCACACCTCTCCTTCTCACACCGCACACTCATAAGGCCGGGAGGGAGGAGAAACAGAGGAGGAGGAGGAGAGGAGGAAGAAGAAGAAGAGAGAGAGCTGGAGCGCGGGAAACCGGGGTGGAGGTAAGCCATTTACATTGTTGATTGTTGGGTGGTCGAAGTGTCGGCCATGGTGGCCATGAAGGGGTTCGGCCATGGAGGCCGAACCGGTCGGTGGAGATGGCGGGGTGTCTCCACCGCCATCGACTCCACCGGGGTTGGGGTGGAGAGAAACCCCAACCCAAACCAAAGAAAAGAGAAAAAAAAAAAAAAAAAAAAAAAAAAAAAAAAAGTGAACCGAGGCGTCTCGGAGGAAGAAGAAGAAGAGGAAGTGGGGGAGGGGATCGGTGGGCGATCTGGCCCAGCCCAAACTGGTTGGGCGGTCCGGCCCAACCCGACCCGACCCGGGTGGGTCCGAACCGGCCTGCCGACCAGCTTGGACCGGTCGACCAAAGCCGGGTGGACCGGTTTGACCGGTCCGGGGACCCACCCATATATTAAAAAAAAATCGAAAAAAATATGAGAAAATGAGAAAAAGATAGAAAAATGGTATTTGAGAATTTTTTAGTTGACACCCCTAAGATAATTCGAAAGGGGTGTCAAACCAAAACTTTTTGAAATGAAAATCTTTATAATTGGGCCACACATTATAAATTCATTGAATTTAACTCTAAACTAGTTAAAATGGCTTAATTGGACACCAGGGAACTTAGGAGACCAAAATCGGGAGTCGGACACGTATCTCGAGACGTGAGTGAAACCTTGGAGTGCGTTTTGAGGTACGTAAGATTTCATCTCGAAAGTCACCGAGGGTTTACATTTTCATCGTTGATTTTCTATTCCTTGTTATTGTATTCTATTCCGTGATATGTTTGGGTTGGTGGTCGAGTTACTCCCACCGTTGTTGTACTTATGGCACACTTAATGTTTGTAGCACGTGTGATCGAGCATTCGGTGAATTGCGACCCGATGTAAGGGTGCACGTGTCGGTTAAGCCCGCGAGGAACCAGGTGAAAGGAAGTGGGGGCACCCACCGAAAGGATCCTGGGGTCCGAAGTACGCTTTAGTCCGACCGGACGAGTACACACTTTGTTCTTTCGTGTTAATTATTCATGTGATGATCTTAGCACGATTTGCCTATTTAGTTTCCGCATGATTATTTGACATGTTTATTGGCATCTATTTATTTCCTTATAAATGCTCGGTGTACTTCGTTGAAATCTTACTAACTGTACTCTCCATCTTGCTTTTTGTGATGGTCGAGTGCGAGATCCTAGTGCTAGTAGAGGCAAGGGTATTTTGGGCGACTTTATCTCGATTGCCCGCTGTCGAGGACCTACTAGTACGTGTGGTTTTGATATTTTGTTTTACTTTTGGGTATTGGGAGACCTGATAGACACCGTCTTGGTATATATTACGCTTAGTATTGTCGTCTATATACGAGTCTTGTTCCCAGGGTTTTCCACAATAGGTGTTGCTCTTAAATTGATGCTCATTTTGATGATAAATTTAATTGTTTTACTTGTTTTTAAATTTAAGACTTCCGTTTTTGTTTTTAATGCCATAAAAAAATGATTAAACCGTTGAGCTAAATTGATTACGAAATGAGCTTAACATGCATAATGAGTAGTTATGATGTAACAAGGGACGTTGAGTGGCGCATGGGACCCGGTAGGTCAAGGATCCGACAGGGATGTTGGGACCGCGCCTCCCCACGTGGCGACCTCGGGTTTCGGGGCGTTACGAGGCGGCGTAAGAAACGACCACTGTTGGTAGGAAGCAATGGTGGGACTCGCAGCGATCAAGGCGTGACTGGTGCGAGGCGGCGGTGGAGGCGGGACCGATGGGAGGAGGCAATGCGAGGCGGCGGTAGAGGCGAGACCGGTGGGAGGAGGCGGTGCGAGGCAGCGGTGGACGCAGCGGGACTGGTGGCTTTGATGGTTGGCGAGGTGGGAGGCGACAGCGATAGGTGGTGGTGGGAGCCGAAGGGGGAGGGCAAATGGTTGGGCGTCGGCGGTGAGATGTTGAGGAGTGAGGACGAGATCGAGCAAAGCAAGAAGTTTTTCTTTTTCTTTTAAGTTTTAGGGTTTTGAGTTGTAAATGTAAGGTATTTACTAAAATACCCTCTGTTTGGTGAACCGCGGTTTTTTTAAAATGAAACCGCGACCAAACCGCGATTATGCGGCTTTTAAACCACCCCCAAACCGCGAGTTCTAAAAACCAGACCATACCATGCGGTTTAGACGGTTTGGGCGGTTTGGGCAGTTTTTCGGAAACCGATGCCCACCCCTAATGCACATACATTAACAATTGCGTGTCCGTGTTCGGGCATCATACCATAGCAAGACCCATAATCAAATAACATTAATTACTCATCAAATATTACCCCACAAATAACCATTTGAAGCTTTTGCATGCTTAAAATTTAAGTGACTCCTAATCTCAGTGTGTGTGAAATTGCAAGCATGCTAGGACGGTTAATTTTTTTGATGGGAAATAAACATATAAAATGCTTTTGTAACTCACTTTGGACTTTAAGCATCTAGTGAGCCCAAGTGGGTGTCCCTCCATGTGATACACCTTGATGAATTTTGTGAGCCACATCTCAAGGTGTTATGCGTACACCTCGAGGTATATCGCACAACTAAACACCTACTTGAGCCTACTATATAAATGTTCAAAGTAGGTATCCAAAGTGAGTTACTTTAGCATCTCCCAATAAACAACTTGCCTTGTTAGTTGCCTATATCTAACTATTTTTGGTAACTCAAATTTGTACAGTGTAAATTTGTAACCAACCATGTGAATGACTCCCTGATTTGATATGAAGTTACTTGAGTAAAAGGTTGGAAGTTTGAGCCTCAATGTAAACAAGTTAGAGTTTCTTGCTTATCAAGTATTAAATCAAGGAAAATATTTGAGTAAACACCTCCATTTGCACGTAGTTGTTATTGTCATTTAAATTTTGTATAGAGATGCGTGCTCACATGTCTTGAAGTATATCTAAAGAGCCGCGATAACTAAGTACGCAAGGTGGGAGTCAAAAGTAGATTACTATAACATGTCGTATCAAAATGTCATTTAATTTGTCTATAAACTTTCAGTTAGCTTTTTACCAAAACAAAAAAAAAATTATAGTTAAAAAACTTTTAGTCAGCTTTTGAGGCTTTAACTGCCATTCTCGTAATCTTTTATAGTGTAATGCATTAGCTTTTTTCTATTATTTTTTTTAAAGGCCTTTTAAGACGTGACCATTGAAATAATGACCACAAAGATAGAATACAACAATGTCAAACGAATTATGAGAATTGTATATACTCAAAATTGCCTATTTAACTTCGACAATGCATCTTTGATTCTTTTTATTTCCTTCTCTTTTTGATTTTGAGATTCTTAATTCAAATTATTCTGGCTACTCTTGAGTTTGAGCACTGTCAAGACACACATCGTGGGCGATTCTCTTAATAGTAATCACTCCAGACACAATTTTGTAAGACATTTCAATACTAAATTATTGAAATTATATGCGTTTGATCGATTTCATCTTTCATTTTATATCACGTACTTAAAAAAAAAAAAATATTGAAATAACTTTTGTAAAAAACTTGAAGCAGTCGGATAGTCCGTCAGGTGATTTAATAATAATTGATTGATTTCATCTTCCATTTGAAACGGATCATCTCGATGGATGGATCTACAAACGACACAAAAATGGCCCGTTCAGGGTCCGTTCTAATATACTCAATTACCTACTCCCGAGCTTTGGATTACCTCTCTTGTTCTTGGTCCCAAGTCAGGACACGACATCAGGCCCACTCATCGTTGCACCACGTGGCAAAAGAAGTGTTCCAAAGCGTTAGTTTATATAGCATCCCAATGTATTAGATCTGAGTTTTCTACTTGCTACGGCAATATAATTCTCCCTCTATGTATTTTTTTTATAAACTCTTTTTCGAAAAATATAAGTAGTTCGTGGAATTCAATTTATGTCCGGCCGCTTGCGCACGCCGGCTGGAACCGATGCGTAGCTCTATGCCGGTACCATTTATGTTCCTAACTTAACAACTTTCAACTCGTAAGTATTGAATTTTGCTTTAAAAGGCATCGGTTCTAGATGGTAAGTTTTATTTAATCGATGAGATATAATTTTAATTTCACACATCTTCAACACTCCACTTGGACCGTGACTCTGATACCGTATTAATTTTTCGCTAGCGGGCACAACATCTGTGGGCATGTGGATCTCCACTAATATCGATAATGTCACCAACTTAATCCCCTTCAATTCTTAGGTATGAGGTTTTAAGTCAAAAAAGTTCGATACTAATTAAAATTAAACACTTATTGTCTTTTCTCTTATATAAAACTAGTCAATGGGCACGCGCTTTCTGCGTGTGGTAAACACTAATATTGATAATTAGTGTTTTGTATGAGACAACTTGTATTATTGACTGACGTAGTAAATGATCTAACAAATCCTTAATATTAAACAAGTAGATATCATCCGAAAAAAAAAATTTAATTAGTAGATCGGCTAGATTCCTAGATATATCAAACTCTTTCATTTTTTTCGATTCAATGCTCTCAACTTAATTTGATGGTTTTAATATAATTCAGTGCCTGCCTAGACTTATGATTTCAGCAAGATTTATTGTATCGTAAAACTATATAATTTGCATTTTTTTTTCAAGAATTTCATAAGAGTAGTGAAGATGGAAAAAAAAAAAAAAAAAAAAGACTTGAAAAGATAACGAGTGTTTTTTTGGAAAGATATGCTATTTTATTTAGTCTTGGAATTCAAGGCATATTTGCGTTTGGTTGAGAATATTCCAAACCAAAGAAGAAGAAACCCAATTTTATTAATGATCTTATGATTATATGAAACGAAACTAAACAACGTTGTTATTTGACAAAAAAAAAAACAAAAAACAAAAAACAAAAAACAAAAACAACTAATCAACGTTTCCTCTTTTTTTTTTTTTGTCAATAACTTTGTTGACTTGCTGTTAGCAGTCACGTTTAGAATTTATAATTTTATTTTGACTACTTCCAAAATTATTAAATTAAAGTAATAAAGTATTATATTTGACAAAAAAATGTATTATTAAAAACAAATGAATACTATTTACTGATTTATCAAACAAAAAATAAATAAAAATTGCTAAACTAGTTGAGCATATATGTTGACTCTCCCCTGGTCCCTCCCTTTTAAGTGGGAGACATTTTTTCGGTTAACCCAATTGAGTGGCCTAATGATTTGCTACAGGTTTCGGATAAAGAGTCATTAGTTCGAACATTGAGGGCAAGCTGATTCTTCCTTATCAAAAAATATATTTTTTTGGTTAATTTAAAAAGTAACTCTGAATTAGTTTAGTCGATACAGGTATCATGCGTTATTGTTGTACAAGTAAGGAGATAAATGTCTCGTATAATTTGCATAGTTAAACAAATCGCCAATAATATTTTGGTGTTGAACAATCGTGTTATTGATTATGAAGATGTCAATACCTAAACTCTTAAAATAAATTTCAAAAGTAATAATAATGTAGTCTCAATCCCAAATTAGTTAGGGTCGACCCTAATTCCAAGAACAACAAAGTCTCAATTTTAAATTAGTTGAGATCGAAGGCATAGATCAAAGTATCAAACTCTTTCACTTCACTTGATTAAATTCTCTGGTGACACATTTTTATAATCCTTCATGTCATTCCTAATTCATGCTCCTTGGATATCATTAGATTTCACCCATTTCATTGTCCTTTTTTTCATTATTCTCTTATTGTACTGAGTTTTTCTAATTCATAAAACTAACTACTCAAAATATAATCGATTAGTTTTGAAGGATCAAAGCCATAAACTAAACATGCATCAAACCAAACCAAACGACAAAAGACCAATTTTGTTCCCTTGGCTTGTGGAAACATAAAAAATAAAAAATAAAAAAAAGAGCAGAGAGAGAGAGAAGAGGGAGAAATGAAATGAGAGAGAGAGAGAGAGAGAGAGGGTGGTAGTGTTGTGATGTGTTTTTGTTGTTGTTATTTCTGGTTTCGATGACAATGGAATCTTCACTCGTCGAGGCTCCCCAACACCACCCCCATTTCCTCTCTCTCCACCCCACCAGCAACGACGACGACGACAACAACAACAATAACAACCACAACAACGACGACAAGCCCTCTCTTCGTCCGCGCTTCTTCGACGAATCTTCTTCTCTGATCTGTGCGACTGTGAGTACTCCCAAACCCTCGCAACACTCGCTCTTGAATCTCGCTAGGGTTTCCGTTTGATCTCTCTCTCTCTCTCTCTCTAGAGTAGCCTCTCAATAGATCAGTTTTGGATCTCTAGATGTTAGGGTTTGATTTACGAGAGTTAGGGTTTTTGATTTTGGTTGAGTGAAATTGTTGTTCTTGGCGTCTCAGGTGCTGTCGGATAATTAGGGTTCTAGTTGTTCGTTTAGGGTTTGGTTCGATTGAGTCCAGTGTTCGGCAATGACGGACTCTGTGGACGTGATTTTGGAGTTCTTGAGGAGGAATCGGTTCACTCGCGCCGAGGCGGCGTTGCTCGGCGAGCTAAGCAACCGGCCTGATTTGAATGCGGCCGCGCAGAAACTCGGGTCGGAAAAGATTGAATCTTGTAGTGATTTGGAGGGTGTGAAGGATGAGAGAGTAGTTGGGAGGCTACAAGGGGGTTCGGTGAGTAGCGGTAGCGGCGAGGTTTCGAAGGAGCTTATTGTTAAGGAGATTGAATGTGGTGGTGGTGGCGGCGGCGGCAGTGGTGGTGGTGGTTCTGGTAGTAGGAATGGTTCTGATAGCAAGTGGAGAGTGAATTCTGTCGGGGAGCGAAGTAAAGGGAGCGACGAGAAGAGGATCAGTTTTGGTCAGGAGTCAGAGGATAATTCCTCAGATCTGTATTCATGGAAGTCTCATCCAAGCAATGGCCCTGTTGATTTGCCGAGGAAAGATAGTGGCGCGATCACCAGTTCGTTTTCCGAGCTTCAGCTATCTGGGCAGTCGAAAAATCGACCAGACGTGGGGGCATTGCAGCCTCGGGTAGTTGGAGAGGAGAAAACATTGTGGCCCGGAAGCACTAGTAGAGGCAATGCTGACTTGAAGGCCGAGCCGAGTCAAACCAGAACCAGTGAGCGCGGAAAATTTGAAGAGGAATTTAAACTGATTGCTGCGAACTCTAAAGATAACTCGTCTAGCAATTTATGGCCTAAGAACAATGAATCCACCGAGTCGTCTTTGGATTGGAGGGAATGCTCTGTCAAGACTGTGCTTCCTTTCTCCATGGGGGATGATTCGTTGAATTTTGGTAATGTCACTGGCTCTGGTGATTATAGAAAGGAGGGAAAGAAGAAAGTGGAGAGCAATGATACCAGCGCAGTGATGAAAGAGCAGGTGGATGAGATTGGAAGATCATTGTTTTTTGGAAAGCCCCAGGGAGTTTCTGAGCAGGGAAATATTGGTCTTTTGGATTTGCCTCTTGCTTCTGAAAATCACAGGGAAGAACTACCTAGATTGCCACCCGTAAAACTCAAATCTGAGGACAAACCGCCAAATATTCACTGGGATGAGAAGATCGATCGCCATGCACCTGGAATGAAGCTTACTAGTTCAGACAATGCATTCTTGTTAGGATCTTTTCTGGACGTTCCAATTGGGCAAGAGATCAGCTCATCAGGTTCGCCATTATCCTTGTTATTATCTTCCAATCAATTTAGACTTCTACTGCAGGATAACTTACTATATTGCCAGTTGCTGATGAAAACTTTTTGGAACACTGTAATGATACTACTACTGCTTCATCCCGACTAAGTTTACATTTTATTTTTTCATTTTATTTGCAATATTTTCTCTTTTCATGGTCTGACAATTCCTGTACTCTATAGGCATGCTATAAGGTGCTTGTATTTGTTTGTTTTTCATCCACGTAACTGGCATGCTACTCTGCTTAAGTGCATTCTACTTTCTTAGATTTTTTTTATTCTTCATATTTTATCAATAAAAAAGGACAGACAAAGAAGAATCTGGGTGACATTTTAGTTGGAAGGTTGGCATTCATTATCTTGTGGAATCTAGTGTTCTATAAGGAGGAGAACTTAGACAACGTTCGAGGTTAGTTGAATTGGAAGTAAATGGGCGTCATTCCTGAAGTTCTGAAATGAGTTTTGGACAGATTTAAGTCTATATTTGATACCATTCCACTTTTTAGACACAATGTGTATTTGAATACTATTGCTAACCTTCCTAATGAATTTTGGCCGTCTCATGTGGTGTGAATGCTGCTTCAATGCTTCATTTGCTGTGATCTCAAATTTATGTTAGTACATGCATTTGAACATTTATGCATCCACGACCTATCTTACCCAACCAAGTGATATCTGTGCTATTCTTCATTGTCTTCCTCTTAATGCCCCAAGGTTTTGTTAGAGTGATCTTAGGGGTTGGGATAATTTGGCTACAAACAGCAGGGACTCCACATAGGATTAGTATGCAGGGGACTGGGAAGGGTGATCTTGAGGCAAACCTTTTCACCACGGACTCTTAGAATTTTCCTTAATAATGTCTTTGTTAGTGTGTAAGAATTACTTTTTGCTTTTCGCATTTTGACTGGCATCTTTCTTGTGCTGTATCTTTCCAATGATTCACAAAGGAGCCCTCATAATGAAAAGGTCAGAAAATGAACTCTCCTGTCTTCATATTCCATTTTCTTATTAGGCCTAATAGGCAAATATATTTCTAACATTTTAGGATTTTGGCAAAAATATCCTAACGTTTGAATTTTGACAAAAATATCATAACGTTTTGTTTTCACTCAAATTGTATCCTAGATCCCTAATCAAGAGATTTCACCCTAAAAAAATGCTGCGGTGGCGGTAAAAAACTAATAAGTAGTGCCACATCAACATAAACAGTCAACAGTAACAAACTCATGTGCGCATCATGCATTGGCCTCCCAAATTGAAAACTCACGAACTCGCCCCTTCGCTTGAAAAAGAAGAACCCCAGCACCACATGATTTCTACAATTTTGGGTTCTCTTTTTATTGCGCTCATTATACTTAACTTTGATGCAAACCCAAAGATAGGATGGGTTTGTCAGTTTTCGCTTTGCTTGCTTTTTCTCTCCTTGCTTTTTGATTATATAAATGAATTTTCACACAATCTTTCTTGCCAAGAAACAATATGAGAATGGTCTAATAACCTACTCCCATTTTGATTGGAGAAACAAAATAAATTCTTCATACCCATTAATTTGAAAGTCAAAACAGAGCAGAAGAAACCAAAGCTCAGTGGGACAAGTTCTCTCTAGAGTCTTAAACTGGGTCCTTGGTGCATATGTAAAAAACACAATACTGGCTCTCCTAGGCTGTCTGACCCACAAAACCCACATGCCCAGAAATCTAAATCTGAGTCCCACCTTGCAGATGAAAGCTTGAGCACGTCTCTAGGATGACTCAAGTTTGAGTCGATGGTCACACCATCTGACAACTTGGGCATAATCACCTCCGTGCTGCCGAGAAGTTTCACTGCTGAAAAAATTATTTGCGGTTTTCTGAGGGGGCGACCAGAAGCAAGTTCCAGAAATCTCTATGGTGCTATGGTTCTTTGTTTTTGATTTGGAAGAGGCAGTGCGTGATGCGCATTGCAAATGTTGTCAGGTCATGTCAAAGTTATCCCATGTGGCACTAGTTATTAGTTTCTTACTGCCATTTCAACATTTTTTGGGGTGAAATCTCTTGATTAGGAACTTAAGATGCGATTTAAGTGAAATCAAAAGGTAATATTTTGCCAAAACTCTCAAATGTTAGGATATGTTTGCTTATTAGGCCTTCTCATCATAACTTCATGAATCACAAATCAAAATGCCAAGCCCGTATGTGATGCTATTTCCATTATATTGTATTTGATTACTCTTCAGTCTTCACTCTTTAGTGATTAGTTCTCATTGTGCTCTATTATGTATGGTGGTTTGTTTTCTTTGTATTTTTAATTTTTCTTATTTCTCATTCATCTTTATCTTGATTGCAGGTGGAAAGAGAACCGCTGGAAGTAGTTGGCTTTCTGTTAGTCAAGGTATCGCTGAGGATACTTCTGATTTGGTTTCTGGTTTTGCAACTATTGGTGACGGAATAAGTGAATTGATTGGTTATACAAATGATTACTGGGACTCGGATGAATACGATGATGATGAAGATGTTGGTTACATGAGGCAACCTATTGAAGACGAGACCTGGTTTCTTGCTCATGAAATTGATTACCCAAGTGACAATGAAAAGGGAACAGGGAGAGGTAGTGTTCCAGACCAGCAGGAAAGAGGTCCTGGCAAGGATGAGGAAGATGACCAATCTTTTGCTGAGGAAGACTCTTATTTCTCTGGTGAACAATATTTCCAGGGGAAGAATATTGAACAAGTTGCTGTGTCTGATGCTCCTTTAGGACACTCCGTTACTGAAATATATGAAAGGAATGGTGAAGATGATTTGATTGCTCATTATGATGGGCAATTGATGGATGAAGAAGAACTAAGTTTGATGAGGGCAGAACCTGTTTGGCAGGGATTTGTGACTCAGTCAAATGATCTCATCATGTTAGGGAATGGGAGGATTTTGAACGACTGTGATAGGCCTCGTCCTGACGATCTTTGCATCGATGATGATCAGCATGGTTCTGTCCGGTCAATTGGTGTGGGGATTAGCAGTGACGCTGCTGATATTGGTAGTGAAGTTCGTGAAAGTTTGGTTGGTGGGAGTAGTGAAGGTGATCTGGAATACTTTCATGATCATGATGTTGGTATCAGTGGTGCGGGGCGTTCTCAGCATGATATTGAGAAGAGACATCTTGACAGATCAAACAAGGATAAGGTGAGAACTGCTAGACAAGACTCTGATAAATACATCACTGAACATGGAAAGGCTTTGGGTTCATTGGATGTGAGGTATGCTGATGGAGGTTTTTCTTTTCCACCCCCTCTTAGACCTGGTGATCCATTGCAAGCTTCCTCTGATAAATCTTTGTGGTCTAAGAAGCACAATGATGTGACTGAAGATGAGAATAACGATCATGGAAATGGAACAATAGGGACTGGAGACACACTTGCCACATGGAGGCGAAAGGGCAGTGATTCCTCACTTGCCAAAAGTTCTAGGGATGAAAACAATGCAAACGCTGCTAGATCATCAAATTCTACAGCATCTACCAATTCCAAATATGGCTTTAATGAAAGGGAGCATGCTAATGAAGAAGAAGATGACAAAGTTAGTGATGTTAGAGAAGAGGACCCAGGGTCAATCTTAGAGGATGAGGAAGCCGCAGCTGTGCAAGAACAAGTTAGACAGATAAAGGCTCAGGAAGAAGAATTTGAAACCTTCAATCTCAAAATTGTCCACAGAAAAAACAGGCACGCTTTATTTACACCTTCACTTTTCTTCAGTTGCCCAATTACTTACCCTTTTTTGTTTGCAAACTTCAAATAAGAGACACTGTAGAGGGCATCATGTGTAAAAGTTTTCCTTGAAGCTATTTTTTTTGTGGTTGATCACAAAAGAGATCGCACCTCATCTTTATGATTTTTTAATTGTTATCGAAGTATGATTTCTTTTCTTTTTTTGCTGCTTAGAACTGGCTTTGAGGAGGATAAAAACTTTCATGTTGTCCTGAACTCTGTGATTGCTGGGCGTTATCATGTCACCGAGTATCTAGGATCAGCTGCTTTCAGCAAGGCGATTCAGGCCCATGACTTACACACAGGCATGGATGTCTGCGTCAAAATTATAAAGAACAACAAAGATTTTTTTGATCAGAGCCTTGATGAAATCAAGCTTCTAAAGTTTGTCAACAAGAACGATCCTGCTGACAAGTATCATATTTTGCGATTGTACGATTACTTCTATTACAGGGTAATAGCAGCTACCTTTTGAGGTTTATACTTTAAGTTATTAGTTATGTTGAACTATTAAGTTTCCTTGGTTTTAGTTATACTATGGTACTATACCTGCCTGTGGTGGTAGGAATGAATTATATGTGAAAACCTTCCAATTTAATTTGTTGGAATCTAACTGTTTATCTCCAAAATTTCTTATGTGTCTGTTAATTAGCCTTATCCTGACAGTTGGCTACATGATTAACTGTTTGTAATAAGCAACAAGCTGCCTTGTCATATATCTTTTGAGAATTACTTGGTTTTAAATGACTGTAGTATTAGTTTACGTATATAGGAAAAACCTGGTTAATCCTTTGAAATCTAAACTTTCTAAGATAATCGAATTGAACTAAAGTCACTAAACCGTAATAAAAATATTGAAAATAGTAGTAGAAAACTTCAGTCTTTACAAAGTACAATAGCTTGATTCTCATGCTTGGAGAAAAACACGAAAATTCTTGAGGGTAAGGACTTGTCGGCAGAATGTCCTCAAGATTTCACCTATTATAAAACGCTGCTTCAAACTTCATTGGAGAAAGCATTTATGATTTGTTCCTAGACTGATGCCATGGTTTTTTTTTTCTTCTTAAATTTGCAAATGTCTTTTTTATGCCAACTTTTTCCAGATCTTCTTATGACGGTATGACTCTTCTGTGTATTCTTTTTTCCTGTGATCTGTTAATGGTTCTTATCCAAAAACAAGAGGCAAAAGAAAATAGATGTGATAGGAGTGGTATTGATTGTCGGTGTTGCAGAAGTAGTCTTGATACATATTATGCATCCTTTGGTTGGACTTGTCATTTTGACGTCTATATATTATTAAAACGTCTCATAGCACTGGAGTATGCATAAATTTTGATTATGCCTTTTGATTCAAGCCTGCTGAAAATGGTTTTCATTACATTGGTTGGGTAGCTAATCCTTCTAAACTTGCAGGAGCATTTATTAATTGTTTGTGAGCTTCTCAAGGCAAACTTGTATGAGTTTCACAAATTTAATAGAGAATCTGGAGGGGAGGTTTACTTTACGATGCCCAGACTGCAGGTTTGTCTTGTTTTAGTATTCTCGCTTCTTGAAGCCACTTTAATAATTTGTTTGGTATGTGATGCTCCTTTTGTTTCCTTTTGCACTTGCAGTCAATTACTTTTCAATGTTTGGAAGCACTACAGTTTTTGCATGGCCTTGGTTTGATCCACTGTGATTTGAAGCCTGAGAATATTTTAGTCAAGAGCTACAGCAGGTGTGAGGTAAAGGTCATTGACCTTGGCAGTAGTTGCTTTCAAACAGATCATCTCTGCTCGTATGTTCAGTCGAGGTCTTATCGTGCTCCAGAGGTTATTCTGGGACTTTCATATGATAAGAAGATAGATATTTGGTCTCTTGGCTGTA
The DNA here is from genome assembly GCA_039657325.1 of Stephania cephalantha. Lineage (NCBI taxonomy): Eukaryota > Viridiplantae > Streptophyta > Magnoliopsida > Ranunculales > Menispermaceae > Stephania > Stephania cephalantha. The sequence continues at coordinate 4,115,668 of CM077573.1, read as the reverse complement.
TTTTGGCTGAGCTTTGTACCGGAAATGTAAGTTATATCAGTTACCAAGTAATTCGTGGAGCTCATCATTGCCATCATTACAACTTTTTTAATTTTGCAGTCTCCTAGAAAATTAGAGTTTTTACCTTCAGAAGCGTACATTTTTTTTGTGTGTGCATGTATCATAATCAAGTAATATTCATGAATCTATGTTTTTCCGACAAATATTTATATTTAAAAAATGTAACAATATCTTGTTCAATGTACGACACATCTTACATCATGAATATTTGGCTGTACAACACTTAGTAAATGCTATATAAAGCCCTGATAGACAAATTTTATAACTATAGTTACATATTAGTCAAGTTAGTAATTTATATTTAGTAAATGGGTGTTCTAGAACTCAAAGGTTTTTCTGCAATGCATTGTTTATAAATTTGTCATATTATGAATTTAGCACATTACCTCTAAGTTGGAACTTACCAAAAAGAATATTTGATGCAGTTATCAATTTATTGAGGTTCTACTTTGGACTTTATGGCTAAGTCAGTAATGATATCATGTCCTTTTCCATTGAAAATATATCCCCGTTGTAGTTGATTTCAGGGATGAACAATTGAATTAAATACACCCATTGATTTGTTGTCAACTTCTTGTTTGGTTCGCAAGTTCCTTCTTAGTTCTTGCCATTCTGAACGGTGTTTGGTATTTCACTTGCTTGCTGGTTAGCCTGGTTTGACTTGTATCATCTCTTTAGCTGGTAGGTTCTAACTTCTAATATGAATTCTGTCCTTTAATGAAGTTAAAAACAATCATTTGCTCGGTTTTCTTCACCTGGACTTGTTGACCTTATTTGGAGAAAGGATAAATTTGTTTGTGAGCCCCTGAACGCACGTGTGTCTGTTTCTGTATACTTTTTTCATGCTTGTTACTTCTAAAGATGGCAAGTTATTTTTTTCTTGGTTTTGGTTTTCATATGAATATGATAAAGCAGTTAGTTATGTTTTGAGAACAAACTGTGAAAGTATAACAATATATTAGTGGAATGAATAACTGATTACAAGACCTTGCTAGAAGATCAGCTATCCTCATGCCAGCTTCATAACGAAGTAAGTAATGAACATGACTTCATTGTTCCCCTTAACTCTCCGTTCAACGTAGAAATTGACTAACCTGTAGCCCATTCTGTCCAAGAAGATGCTAACAATATAGCTTTTTCCCGTACACAACCAATCAAGACTCTTGTTCTCAAATATTGTAGCATTCCTTTTTATCTACATCAACCAAGCTGTTGCTAGAACCCTAATTTTGAAGGTTTCCTAGATTTTCTTGAATGTGTCCTGTTATTGACCTTATTGAAGGCCATTTCTCACCCAAATACTTTCACCATGGATGGCATCTCAAAGTTTTCCAACAAAATCTGCTGGGGAAATTTGGGAGCGATGGATTGTCAATGAGGTTTTTGAAAAATGATTTACATGTAAAAAAATTGCAGTTCACCTAACATGTAGCAATTTATCTAATAATGTTATTGTATCCTTGAAAAGAAAGATCGACAATGTCTTTAACTTGGAGCTTTCCTGTGCAGGTACTCTTCCAAAACGATTCTCCTGCAACTTTACTAGCACGTGTGATTGGGATTATTGGCCCCATTGAGCAAGGGATGCTTGCCAAGGGAAGAGACACATATAAGTATTTCACCAAAAACCACATGCTTTACGAGAGAAATCAGGTGATTTTTTCTTCCTTGTATTTGTCTTTTAAATTAAGAAGCTTTGCTTTTGTTCATGCTATTAGTTGCTTTTTAATTGTTATTCTTCATTAGAATCTAAAGGCTTTAAGTTGAGTAGGACGAAGACCGATGCGTTGTGAGTTTAGAAATACTAGACATCTAGATGATAGAGTGGTAAAATTAAGGAAAATATAATTTCCAAAGATGAACTAATTTTATATATTTAGCATCAATCATACAAAATGATGGTAATATTGCGAATGATGTCACACATAGAATCCGAGATGGATGAAAAAAATGGAGTGCAACTGGTGTGATATGTTATCGAAATATTCACCAAGTTAAAAAGAAAATTTTATAGGACCGCAATTAGGCTAGTTGTGCTTTATGGAAGTGAATGTTGAGCAGAAACAACAAGTACATAAAATGAACTTAGCGAAAATGAGGATACTCAGGTGGATATATGGGAAAACTCGTATAGATAGAATAAGAAATACATTAATTCAAAGAAAAGTATGAGTAGCATCAATGACACAAAGATTGGGGAAGGGCGGTTGCAGTGGTTTGGACAACTCCAAAGTCGGCTTATAAATACCCCCACTAGAAAACTCGACTCGATAGAAATCGAAGAAATTCGACGAGGTAAGGGTAGGTCAAATCTAACTTGGGACACATTGATTAGGAAATATTTAAATGATTTGGCAAACACACCGTCAATTGCACTAAATCGTGTGCCATGGAAGAGTTTGATCCATATGGTGACCCCAACTAATTTGGGATTGAGGCTATCGTCGTTGTTGTTGTTGTATTCTTCATTTACTTCTCTTTCAAGTTTGTTGTCATCCTTCCTTGCATTCCAATATGTGGTGCTAAAAAGTTTTACATTTCTGGAATTCGTCTCTTCTATCTTGTCATACAATAACGTGTTTTTTGGTATTTGCTCTAGCATTTGGTAATACCATGGGATCCACTTATCCATGGTGATGATTCCAAGTTTCATTTAATGGATTGGGGAGACGCTTGTTACCACCAGTTTGCTTAAAGGTGGTTCCGTTGAGATGCTGCCACAAGCCAATACAAGGGTTACATGCCACTTAAGATCTAGTATCTTAGTTGAGCAGCTTTCCATTTTCTCAAATTAACGACAGCCTTAATCGAGGCAGCGAAAGCTGAAATCATTATTTTATTCACATAGTCTATTTGCTTCCTTGTTTTTGCACGAGAAGCCATGGATTAGGAAGCAAGTTGCTCGTTTCGTTTGACACCGAATCCGGTTGGAAGCTGCTTCCCGAAGGGAGGCCTTCCCCCTATCTTAAATTAGTTAAGAGGTGGAGAAAGTGTGTTGCCCCTTTTATAAACAACCCAACCTCAACCTTTATCCCCTTTGCCTTCCTCGACTCCTTCAACTCCTTCTGCTCAATCCCTCCCCTTCAACTCCTGCTCGATTGTGCTAATTTGTCTTTGAAGTTTCACTTTTTTCTATGTTGGATGGATTGAATCATTGATGATGTAAGAAGTGATCGGATTTTGTGCGAAGAAGATGAAGGGTATATGGGGTATTTCACATCAAAACAAATTTTCTGTTTAGTGAGTAATTGAACACCCCAATGTTGCGCCCCAATCATGGGAAAAGCATGCCGCCTCTCTCTGGCGCAGGTTCAGCTGCGAAGCTAGCAAGGCGACATTGTTCCTGATGCCTAATGGAATAATGGGCATGGTGAGGTGTACTCTTGAATGAGAAGAGGCACAAAAATACTTATTTGCTGTTTTGAATAAATATCAATTATTTTTTTGACAGAAGATAATATTTTGATAGGATCAATAATGAAATACATTAAAATAAGATTCGAACCTCAATGTTTAATTTATTAATCATCTTTCAATCTTTAGACAATGATTCATAATCCTCATGAATAGAGACATTTTTCATCTTTTCAGTTAGAATACTTGAATTGTATCAAACTCATATGACCACGAACCAATAGTTGACATTTGACAGCATACTGTATGACTTACAAGTTAATTTATAAAGCTAGGGAGAGCTTTTTAGTTTATAACACTATAAATTGAAGGGGATTCTACTATTGCTGTTTTACATTTTTGATGCTTTATGTTTTTTCCTACCAAATCGTTTTATATTTTATGTATATTTTTATACACAAGTTACCTTCTTTCTAGTCTTGTCTATTTCTTCAATTTAGTTATCTTGTTTTTCAAGTGTTCGAATATATCTTTTGATATGCTATAATCCAACATAAATAGTTTAATTTGCAACTTTCGGCATCTGGTTTATGCATCAAGGTGCATGGCTAAGTTGCAGGGCCTTGTTTTTCATTTATTGATGTGAACATGGCCCTGTGCATGCTTGACTACAAGTGGTGAAATCCAAATATCTTGATTTTAACCCCTGGCAATTGAATAAAAATTTCTTAATCTCCACTATTTCCAATGCAATTAGAAAGTTAATAAGAACTTCCCCTCAATTTCTTTATACATCATTATCATCACACATTTGCTTGTTAGTTTGTCATAATCTGCCCTTTTCTATGACCTTGTTCTCTTAGGTCCCCTCATCTACTAATTGAATTTGCTTTTTAGCAAACTGTATTAGGAATGCCTGAACCTTTTGCTCTTTTGCCTAATGCCTTTGGTGGCAATAGATGTCTACTAACTGCACAATTTGCATTGTCTTTTGATTTTCTTTAGAATTCTTGATGTTGTTGAGGTAGTGCATATCTCAACCTTAGTATTATTATTAGCATCCGTGGCCGACAGTTGAATCCCTCTTCTTTCTTCTGTTACAAGTTGAATCCACGACCTCCACTTTTGTACTAGTTCCATCTGATTACTACTCTCTTATCTGTTCCATTCATAGTTGACGATGTAATTGTTGATCTGCTCTAGATTTCCTTTTTGTACCTGTGTAAAATGTGTTTTCATTTGAAATCATAGGATTTCTAGCTTTCGGAATCAAGGCTTTCATTGCTATAACTTCCCTTCACTTTTATGTATGACTTCGCACTCTTTCTATACAACAACATAGTCTAAATCCCAAATTAATCTGTGTCTATATATAGATAAAGCAAAACATAATTAAAAAAAACTGATTTACCCAAATTGTCTGTAAGAGGTGCTATGTTTTTCTTTGCTTTAACTTTGTATGCAATTTGCATTTTTCTTGATCTTGATTTCTTCTTAATCTATCGTTGTTATATATGTTTGATCCATTTCATGAAAAGTGACAAAAGTTTTACGCTGTTGTCAACCTATTGCAACCCTCCTCCATTTTCCAAGAATGGAAAATGAGCTTGGGGCCTCCCTCCCCCACTTTTCGGGTATGAAAAATGAGTTTGAGACCTCCTTTACCCATTTTTCGGGTATGAAAAATGGGCGTCGAGTCCTCCTCTTTTATCCGGACTTGGGACCGGCTATGTAGCGCACATAGTGTACAACATAGGTGGAGTTTTAATCTATCAGTGTTACTGAATCAAAATATTTTTCATTTTCTTTCAGGAAAGTAACAGGCTGGAGTACTTAATACCAAAAAGACGTCATTGCGGCATCGGTTACCAATGGGTGACCAAGGCTTTGTTGACTTTGTTGCACACCTCCTTGAAGTAAACCCAAAGAAGCGCCCAACTGCATCAGAAGCCCTGAAGCATCCATGGCTTTCTTATCCTTATGAGCCTATCTCGTCGTGAACCATGGAGGAAAAGCACGAAGGACAAGTTCTTTTTTTTATGACAAAATGTGACAAGTTGGAAGCTTGAATGGAGTTTCTATTCAGCCGTATACTCCCTCCAGTAATCAGTCTTCAACAGAGATGACTGATGCCTCGACTAATCCTGCCTTGTCGCAAGTGTATCATATCGACGGAAAGGTGTTGCCTGGTTTGGTTGGCCGTCTTCCCCATCATTCAGTCGTATCGAAACTTGCATTCGAATGTAATTTTTTCATCATTCAGTTGTATCCAAACTTGCACTTGGGTACTCTTACTTTGCTCGCTTGCTCGTTTGAGATAGGAATCTTGACAACCCTGTTGTATATGATGTGATTATTTTTTAGTAATGTTTCAATACCATTACTGCTTATGGTGGTGAATCTAGAATTGGAAACCTAGGAGAACTGACAAGTATTTGCTGTTGTATTTTCAATATGTACTACTAGTTATGGGTCTTTTCCTAAACGGTTGAAACCTGGAGGCATTGATTTTTTGTCTTTTGTTTTTTTTCGACCAGGTACTAAACTGAGTGCAATGGAAGAGTTTAATTTATGCAGTTGACTTTAACTAATTTTGGGATTGAGGCTGTGTTGTTATTGTTGGTGGTGATGGTGTTTTCATTTTTTATTTTTTTTTTTATTTTTTTTTTAGATATCAAAATTAGGGTTGCATTTTTTTGCAATTTTTTGTGAGTTTAATTTGTAATATTTAGCTATCCTTAATTTTAAATATTCATTTCTTTTTGTCAGCTATAAAAGTTCAACGCAATAGAAATTGAAGAAATTTGACAATATAAGAGTAGTAAATATTAGGATAATTATTTTTGGGATACTCGAAATGGACAATCAAAAGTTGGCGTCCATTTATTTCCGCATCGATGTTTGTGCTTACACAAACTGATGTGTATTGAATGTACATCAACAATCGGATTACTTTGCTCGGTGTCCCAAAAAGGCCACCGTGGCATTGTCTTTTTTTTTTTACTCCAACGAGAGTCGAACTCACGGCTTTCAAGTTATGCTTCATTCATCTCACTAAAGATGTTTCAGACTAGTATAGTTTGTTAAGAAGAAAAATTAAAATATGCATTACGCGTAACATTAATTGTATTAAAATTGATTAGCATAATAGCTTTACATCAACTGTTCGTGTTCGCTTTGAGATGCAATCTTATTCATCTCGAGATGCATACCATAGTGGATTACAGGGGACATGATTTTTAGGAGTCATCCTAATTTTTTGGGACCAAGATTCGACACCTATATATATATATATATATATATATATATATATATATATATATATATATATATATATATATATATAAATGCCCATCATCAAAGGGAGCATCAAAGGGATACAACAAGTGCTTTGTTCTTGTTTGTCGTTGTTGGGTTATATTTGTAGGGTTCAAAATAAGCCTGCTAATATGTCGCAGCATAAACATGTACTTGTCATTTACCTTCGATGCACTTCGAGATACCCGCAACATTTTCCAGTATTAAAACGTTGGACAAACTCTACTGAACCGCATTTGAACATTTGAGCCCCATACAAAGCTTCGCCATTAATGGAGTCCACCGAGAAATCTCCACAACACAAACCCTCACCACCACCACCACCACTCTTCCCTCTCGCATCTCTCATCACTCCCCAACCCAACAACCCTACAATACCATCATCATCAACCACCGAAGACACCGAATGGCTCACCAACTCCAGCTTCACAGTCGACCTCTCCGTTCTCCGCACCTCCGTGGCCTCCCACTACGCCCATCTCACATCCCAACAACACCAACCACCACCACCACCACCACAACAATCCCAACACGCCCCAATCGATCCCCCCAATCGCTCCTACGACCTCCTCAACTCTTCGTCTTCATCGGACGCCGAACAAGAAGAGATGAAGAAGACGAGGAGGAAGAAGAGGAGGAGGAGTGGAGGGAGAGACGATAATAAATCCAGAGATTCGGCGGTCGATGCGGCTAGGGTTTTCTTCGGAAATGAGAGGAAATCGGGGGTCAGGGCTTGGGAGGGCTCCGATTCCAACAATTCCAAGGACTACTACTTCGATTCTCATGGTGATCGCGACAATTTGGCGTTTGGATCGCTCTACAGGTACGTATGTTCGTGATTGTGCGTCGATTTTGCTTTTCTAGGGTTTTTGTTTGGTGTTCTAGGGTTTGTGTTGTTTTGTGAATGTAGGATGGATGTCGCCAAGTATAGGCTTCACAGTGTTGAGGGGGCGTCCTCTGATGGGCGTTTTCGAGGGAGGAGATTGAATTCGATGTTGGGTGGAGAGGGAGATGGGGATGCATTAGATGGGAAGGTGTTGAACAATGGGCGGTATTGGTCTGGAAAGGTTGCTGCTTTGGAGAGGCGAAAGGATTTCAAACGTGTTAGGATCAATGCACCATCATCATCACCTGTGGAAAGTTTTGAATTTTACGAATTTGTACCTTTGATTGGGCTTTCTGATGAACAATCACCAAAGAAAAGCAATGCTGAGGTTGAGGAGTCTTGGGAGGATGAAATGTTGCGAAAGACTAGGGATTTTAATAGGATGACAAGGGAGTGCCCCCATGACGAGAAGGTTTGGATTGAGTTTGCTGAGTTTCAGGACAAGGTTGCGCGCAATCAGCCGCAAAAGTCTGCCCGAATGCAAACGCTTGAGAAGAAGATTAGTATACTGGAGAAGGCGGTAGAGGTTAATCCTGATAATGAAGAGCTGTTGCTGGGTTTGATGAAGGCTTATCAGAGAAGGGATAGTGGGGAGGTTCTTATTGCAAAGTGGGAGAAGGTATTAGTGGGCCGGTCTGGAAGTTATCGGCTTTGGTGCGAGTTTCTGCGTGTTGTTCAGGGCGATTTCTCTAGATTTAAAGTTTCTAGTTTGAGAAAGATGTATGCCCATGCCGTTCAGGCTCTTTCCGCTGCGTGTGTGAAGCTGTATAGGCAGGTTCTTTCCTTTTCTGTTTTTTTCTTCTTGAAGTGGAGCCTATATGTTATTTGCGTAAATTGTCTTTTATTTGAGTTTTTTGTGATAATTTGTTCAGTATATAAGTAGAACACATCAATTGTAGCCCGTAATACTCTCTCTTTCGTGTGGAACCACCAATCAGAGCTTTGATCATATTGGTTCTACATTGCATGTTTAGTGTGGAACCTAGAGGCAATTTTTGATGCTTCTCGTGATATCTTTATTATAATTGTATTTTTAGTTCTGTTACTTCTGTAGGAACTTGCACAATATAGGGAGGGAAGTCACTGAACTAGGTTGATTACTGACTAAGTTGGAAAGAATGGGGTTCTGCTCCAAATCGATCAGACAGTGGGTTATAGTCTTCTGACCACTTGGGGGGACTTTGCTAATCTACCTTTTGACATCTTGTGCCTTATTCATTTTGTAATATTGTATTGTCAGAGTTCTCCTCTGCTAGAGCCCCTTGGAAAGCCGAAATTTTCTCTGAAGTTGTGTTTGTGGTTATTTTTTGTCTTGTTGGCTAAATTCTTTCTTAGTTGTGATCTGTTGCATAACATGAATCTGTTTTGGTGTGTTTGAATGCTGTATTTCGGGTGTTTTAGTGTACATTTCAAGGTGGTTGAAAGCTCAAGGCGACTGCAATCTTAAATGCCTTGAGAGCCTGTAAATTGTATGTATGCTTCATTAAATAGAAACGCATGGATGAAGGTTGCTGGAACAGAATCCAAAAAGTTATTTTGTTGGCTATTTCTCTTCTTCCAATCTTATAAGATGTTGGGCAATGTAAGTCATCATCCTCATTAATGCACAAAAGACATCAACATCATTAATAGAGACGTCACATCTTTTTGCTTGAGTGCTCTACTGAATAATATGCATAAATATTTTGCTTTCAAAATGACAGGAACTTTACAATAAGTCACCGACCATTAATTGAGCACATTCAACAAGAACATGTCCAGTGGTTAATAAGTAAACTAAGAATCATCTCATAAAATACGAAAAAATTAAAGAAATATCCTCTGATATCCTGTTTTATTTGTCAACAGAGTCTTTTTTTTATTTTATTTGAGTTCTTTGTAATAAAGGTCTTCACACTGATTATTTATTTATTATTTTCTTGTATAGGTTCATCAAACTGGTAAATCACCATCATCAGATCGTGCCGTAATTCAACAAGAACTTGGTCTCGTAGATATTTTTGTTAGTCTCTGTAGGTTTGAGTGGCAGTCTGGTTACCAGGAGCTGGCAACTGCTTTATTTCAAGCTGAAATTGAATACAGTTTATTTTGTCCTTCTTTACTTCTCTCCGAGCAAAGTAAACAAAGACTGTTTGAGCACTTCTGGAATGGAGATGGTGCAAAGCTTGGAGAAGATGGAGCACTTGGGTGGTCCACTTGGCTGGAAAAGGAGGAGGAAAGTAAACAAAAGGTTGTTACTAATGATTCTTTATTAGAAAATGATGAAGGTGGGTGGTCAGGTTGGTCAGATCCTCCATCTAAAGATATTAGTGTGAGGAAAAATCTAGACAGCTTTGTTGCTGATGACATGGATGTCGATGAGGATAAGGAGGACCCTGAGGCTGAAACTATAGATCAGGAAGAGGATGTTGACTCTTTGCTTAAAAAACTGGGCATTGATGCTGATGCTGAGGCTGATCATGAGATCAATGATGTTTCTACTTGGACCAGATGGTCGGAAGAAGAGATATCACGAGACAGTGACCAATGGATGCCTGTGCGTGCGAAATCTGGTGCTTTCTTCTTTCTTTGTTTCTTTGCAAATTTTTATGTGTGTAGTGGTGCTGATTTCCCTTGGTAGTTATGTATGCCCATACTGTTATACTAATGGTTTGAAGAATTTTATCCTAATTTTTGTCAAAAATTTCATTTTCATCCTAATTAACAAAACATATTATGTACTTAAATGTTACTTTTTTTCTTCTTGAAAACACTTGGATGTTATGTTTTGAGACTCAAATTAAATACTGATTTTGTGCTTGATATCTATAGCAGGTACTGCTGGTGAATCTTCAGATAGAGAAGGAGACGAACAACTTTCTAGAGTTGTACTGTTTGAAGACATAAATGAATACCTCTTCTCATTGTGCACTGAAGAAGCTCGTTTCTCTTTGGTATCCCAATTTGTTGATTTCTTTGAGGGGAAGATTTCTCATTGGTTAGTCTTTTTTTTGTCAAAATCATTGGTTAGTCATTTTCCCGTATGATTATTGGTGGCTTGGATTTTTTGATTGTTGGTACTTATTGTTGGATGTTATTGTGTTTCTTTTGTTCTGTTTGAATATTGGATCTATGGTATGCATTATCGGTAATTGCCGTCTTGGTGATCTTGAATGGGAATAAAACTTGATTGCTGTTATTGCTTAGTCTGTACCTTTAGTTTGGTCCCTTCTGCAGCTTGGCTGACAGTGTGATTGTGGCTCTTATTATCATGTGGGGATGTTGGTGATATACTGTTCACATTTCTTTGACACACTGAGCTTTTGAAAATAGTGATTTTCTGCTGTCTTGCCAATTACTATTTTTAACGTGTATCACAATCGTTTATTTTTCCTTGATGTTGCTCTTACATAATTTGAGTTACTGTTCCCCAATAGTAAATAGTAATATCTAAAGTCTAAAGTGTTGAACGTGTATCAGGCTAGAGGGAAGGGTCTGCATTACAATTGTGCAAAAATGTTCTGCATGTGTCCATAAGGACAATCATGCATCTGAGTTAACTGTAAATGATATATGCATGAGGTTGTGGCGTGTTTCACTTGTTTTACCTGGTTTTCTTTGTTGACTTGGTTGGTGTTTCTGGTAGTTGTGAGTGATTAGCTCTGAAAATGTGTGCTAACTGAAAAAATAAAGAGCAGTTCATTATTTTCTTGAGTCAGTGATTGCCATATTTGACACTGAAATCTTCAAAGAATTTGTTGACTCCCTTATGTCTGAGACAATAAGACATGCTCATATTTGTACTACAGCGCTACACAATCATTGTTATATAGCATCTTTTGTGCATTTATAATTTTTCTTGACCTGCCTTGGTCTTTTCATAAATTAACTTCTATGTTATGTTCTCGCTGCAGGATTTGCTCTAACAGTCAAGGATGGATTGAAAAAACCCTTGGCTTTGACGAACTGCCTCCCTTTATTTTGGACAATCTAAGAAAAGCGCATGAATTCATGTCTAAGTTGCAAACTGTCTCAAGTACTATTAGTTTGGACTGGCTTTTGGGTGCTTCAAGTGACAATTCTAGGAGAACTGATATGATGAGATTTATTCGAAATGCGACTTTACTTTGTTTAACTGTTTTTACGAGAAATCACGTCCTAGTAGAAGCTGCTCTTGTTGCCGATGAACTTTTTTTGACAAACATGAAGTCTTTGACAAGTTCAGGCACTCCATCTCGAGCTTTAGCTAAGGGCCTTTTAAAAAATGATCGGCAGGTATTTGGTGCCTATTTATAACAATGCATATTCATATTTGATTGTCATTATGCTTTGAACTATAATGAATAACAACTACAACAAAGCTTCAATCTCAAATAAATCATTTTAGTTTTTGGCTATTCATGACCGTTAAGACTATCAAACATTAAAATTGTTTCTTTTTCTTCTTCCCATTGTTTCCTTTTTCCTGAGAGTATGCCAGTGATTTCAGCCAAAAAAAAAAAAAAAAAAAAAAATTTACTTGTTTTTAGGGTTATGTGATTACCTTGGGTGGGCATTAGCATTGGAGGTTTTTATGGGTTTCACTGTGTTGAATATGTATATTTATGGAAGATTATAATCTAACATTCTAGGAGACGTACATTTGCTACACAATGGTGTAGATTTGATTGGGATGTATGTCACATGAATTCCAAGGGAATCTACACCATTGTGTAGCAAATGTATGTACTAAAAGAATGTCAAAAAATCATTTTCTATATATTTATCCTTTTTTGTCATATTTTTATTTTTTTGGTAGGATTTATTACTATGCGGAGTTTATGCACAAAGAGAGGCAGCATTTGGTAATATTGATCTTGCAAGAAAGGTATTCGATATGGCGTTATCCACTACTGATGGGCTTACGCTGGTAAGATCGATGAACTTGATTAATTTTCTTTTTCAGACTTATTGTTCTTTGTGATTATTGCCTAACTTTTATTAGCATAACTACTTCTGGTACTTTGATCTTTCTAGCATTGAGCTCACTGGCTCATACGCAAGTATGGAATGTAATTCTGCATCTTTGATTTAGTCATTTTGTTACTGGATGCAATCTGTGATTTTTCATTTTGTTTTTATATGTTTTTTGTTTTTCTTTAATTGATACGAGAGGCTTAATCACAAAACCAGATGTTTTCTTTTGACGTGAATGTTGCTTGGATGCTGTTTTGAAGCACATTTTATTTGTACTGCAGAATTTGTGGTATGAGATGGAATTTTTCGTCTTTATTTAGTTTTTCAGATAAGAAGTTTAATTTTGATCTTAATGCAAAGTTGTGGTGTGGAATGTAATTCTGCATCTTTGATTGTGAATAAATTGCTGTTTTCTTTTGCTTTTCGTTCTTTTGAGCTATATCTTTTACTTTCTCATAAGAGTCCAAATCACCCCAAATTCATCAAATTTTGTCATTACGTGAAAAGGGAGGATATACTTTATCTTATTTTGATACTATCTGATTCATTTTAATTGAGCAGGATCTTCTATCAAAAATGCCACTATTATACTTTTGGTATGCGGAGATGGAGCTCACCAATTTTTTGGAGCGAGGACTTGAATCCTCTTCAGTACGTGCGACGCACATCCTTTCTTGCTTAGGAAGTGGTGTAAAATATAGCGGTTTCGTGGGTCAACCATCGAGTTTACAATTGCTGAAAGCACGACAAGGTTTCAAAGAGCAGATTAAAACATTGCGATTGACATGGGCACGAGGAGATATTAAAGATGAGTCTATTGCCCTCATCTGTTCTGCTGCTTTGTTTGAAAGTTTGGTTACTGGATGGACTGCTGGTATTTCTGTTCTGGAGGAGGCCTTCTCCATGGTGCTTCCAGGTGGTTTAACATTCTCTTCATCTGCTTTTTGCTTGTTGCTGCATTACGTACTTACTCCTGCTCCCTTTTATGACGGCTTTAGAAATATTTCTGACTCGTTTCCTTTTCGCACATGCTTGTCTACCTTTTATGTTATGAATGAAAACCCACTGATGTTTGACCTGTCTGTAGTTTTCATTAGAAACTTCACTATGTTTCCTGTGACTGATTTTTTCGATAAGTTCAGTTTGGGTCATTTCCTCTTATCTGGAACCAAGTCCAAAACACAACTGGTACAGTCTAGTGAATTCGTAGTATAACTTATTATACTATTGTGTGGGCCGTAAATTCTATCAGGCACTATGATCCTCAGAGCTGTAGCTGTAAAATGCGTAGCCTAGCCATGGAGTTGAATTTAAGTAGCAACTGAATTCTCTTGCCGAAGAATGAACAATGCATTCTTGAATTGCACAAGAAACTTTGTTAGAGATGAGTTTTGGAGTAACGCATTTTCAACCGTTTGTTCTTTCTTGTCCTTCTACTCGTGTATTTGTGCTTTGTAAAAACTAAAAACTCTTTTCTAATATAAAAGCACGTCTCTTAGAAAAAGAAATTGATTGACATTAAAGTGTTCCTCTTGTGGTTTCTAATAGTCTGTTCATTCAGGATTTCCACTGAGATTCTCTTAAAACTATTTCAAAGGAATCCTCATCTCTAAATGTTTTTTCTGAGTCTTCTTTCTTGTAACCACGTTTGGTGCATGGGACATGGTAGCTGAGGAAACAGTCTGATGATGTCGATCAGGTTTAGTCTTCCTCGTGTTCTTTCTTTGTGCCTTGTTGGCGTGGGACTGTTGGTCCACATTTGACAGTCGGATTCCTCTGCTGTTCTTGGTGAAGTTCTTTGCTGTTGACCATTACTTCAAGTGCTTCATTGAGAAATTCCAATTTAGTCTGCTAAAAAAAATATGTAATGCAATAGCTTGTAGCAGGTTTCAGATGCTTATTACCTTCTTACTGACAACTTCTCTTCTTAAATTCAGAGAGGAAGAATCAGAGTTCTCAACTTGAATTCTTGTTCGACTATTACATAAAGATGCTTCGGCGTCATTCAGATCGATCAAATATTCAACAAGTATGGCAGTCCATCTTGCACGGATTACAGGTGTATCCATACAGTCCAAATATTTTTGCTGCCTTTGTAGGGGCTGGTTCTCGTTATACCGTACCGAACAAACTTCGGTTGATATTTGATGAGTATTGTCGCAAGTAAGGGCTCTTATATTCACAAACTTCGGATGTTTTTAATTATGTTATTTGTTTGAGTAATGTTTGGCTAAAGTTGGTTGTTTCACTATGAATCCTTTTGTTGACGTTTTTTTTTTTTTTTTTTTTTAATCCCAATATTGCTAGTTGGTTGAGCATATATTTTTCAAATGAGAAACTTGCAAGTTTCAGTGCATATTAATAGAAAGTGACGGGACAAGAAAACCAAGGATCGAATATTCGACTTTGTCTATGACATTAAAAATAATATGTTTATAATATTTCTTATCTTTTCTCTTCAATACCTAATATAAAGTTTTTTAAATTCAATCTAAATAGTTTTGAACCTTTTAGATATGATCTTTCCTTTAAGTTATAATTCATTCATTTTGCATTATCTAACATGCTTCTATTAAGTAGGAGTATCTTTTGAAAAAATGACTTTAGTTGTCATTTCTTGCAAGTTGGCAGTAAAATTTGCTGGTCATGTTTTTTTCCCTTAATCCAGTATGGAAATTCGTAAAATTTCCTCTTCATGTGTTTTTTTAATTCGGTGTTTGAGAAAAAGTAATAATTCGGGAAAGTTCCGGAAATTTTTGTACCATGAAGAATACCGAGTGAAATAGACGTAATAGTTGCTTTGTGAATGGCAATAGCAAGCATTTTCTTGGGTTGATATTTCTAGCGAATATTGGTTTGAGTATGGTTTTTGTTATGTTATCATCTTTACGTGCTGTTAGTTTCTTTATCAAATTATTTGTTCTTTATTTGTCAAAAAAAATTGGGATTGAGGCTATGTTGTTTTCCTTTGGTTCAATAAACATTTGTACTTTATCTTTTTTATGTTTTTTCACAAAATAGCCTTTTTTAATGTTTTATCTACTGTTTTTTTTTCACAAACTATTCTTTTAATAGAAATGGTTCATTCATTTGTGATCTCGATATATTGTCGACGCGTATGAATTACGGATTTAAGTTTTTCGATTCTTTGCTCTTTTTATTGGTTCCATGTATACCTATAATTTTTTTGTTCTAAACGTAAAGACGTAGCAGAACAGTTGATTGTCAGCATTCCTTGCAGGAAGCCATCGGTCATTGCTTTGCTCTTTGCACTGTCATTTGAACTAGGCAAATTTGGTTCCCATCATAGAATCCATGCATTGTTTGAGAGGGCATTGGCAAACGAGCAGTTGCAAAATTCTGTTTTATTATGGAGATGCTACTTGGCATACGAGATCATTGTGGCTGGCAACCTTTCTGCTGCTAAGCGGGTTTTTTTCAGAGCTATCCATGCTTGCCCGTGGTAAATTCTTTTTTTCTTATATCATGAATCTATGAACTTAATCAGTTTTACTTTGTGTGTATATGTTCTTGTTCTTCATTGGGATTGCAGCAGTATTAGAGTGTACTGAATTGTTTTCTATGCTCAATTATATGAGTTGTCTTTCATTTTCCAAGCCCAACCTGCTCCTCCCTTAATTATTTGACTCTTCACTTGGATCTGCGTATATGCGGGAGATTGGGTTGTGTTCGATGAATATCGGGCGCAGATAACCATCGTGCTTTTATGTAGTTGTAAACCCAGTATTACCCTGGGTAAGTTTGAGCATAGAACTTGAAGAATCCGATGTATGGGAGTGAAGGAAAATAGGAATACAGATCATTCTTCTAAAAGTTTGAGAGGGAAGAAAAACAGAAGGAAAAGAAGAAACAAAAAACATTGCCTTGTTTAGAAAGTGTAACACAATAAGTCAATTGTAATTTTGTATCTGAAAATTGTAATCTCTAGCTTATAAGTATATATTTTTTGAATTCTTCTCTTCTCCAGGTCCAAAAAACTATGGCTGGACGGATTTCTTAAACTGAACTCCATCTTAACTGCGAAAGAGTTGGCAGATTTGCAAGATGTTATGCGTGACAAGGAATTGAATCTGAGGACAGATGTATACGAGATTCTCTTGCAAGACGAGATGAAGATGTAAACACCCCGCAACCGGTTTTTGTACTGATGCTGTAAGTTGTTCGATGTACATTTCAACCTTGTACGTTAGTTTTTCATTTTTCTTTTTTAACACAAGTAAAAGCATAAAAAACTTGGAACTACACTTCCTATCGATGATTTTACTGAAGATGACAAGTTACAATGTTACAGGTCGTTACGCATCTATTAAACCAGACTATTCTGCAAAATAAATGATAAAAATCTCAATTTCCGAGTGATAAAAATATATTTTGGGAGGATAAAATATATTCTCATTCTTATGTTATTGGGCTTGATGAGATTCTGCTATATTGGAACCAAATCAACAATTTGGTGAAAATAACCACCCTTATAAGTGGACTTTAGCTACATATTAGTCGTGATGTTTGTTTCTGATGTATGTTTAGAATTTTCCTTTACCATTTAATGAAGGCACCCAAAGTTTTTGTAAAAATTTCAGCAAAAGTGGAAAAGACTATTTTGCCCTTGTATATATAGTGATTCAAACCTCACAAATCATTTTGACAAAGAAAAAAAGGCACCCCACCACAAGGTTGAACCACAAATCCACACGCGTTTGTCGACTTTTTATCGATTCTTGCGGATTGACATCATCAGAACAATGAGTAAACAATGTTTGACAACCATATGATAGTTTATTAGAAGCTTGTTTAGTTGTGGAAAACGATGAAAATGATGATTTGTTTGTCAACGTAGGGTTTGGTAATTTCTTCAAATCAGAAGTTGTTTCCATATATAATGGAGGATTGTAATGCTTCGGTGCCGGATGAAGTCGTCCTTGAGGTAATTTTGCGAGATTTTTTGTGTTTTTTATGCGGTTGGGAGAAGTTTTTGTGCGGGTGCGCGATTGTATCGGCCTCGCGGGGCGAGATGTATGGTGATGTCTCGGTCTAAAGGGCCAGAAGGTGTACTTAGGTCACGGTATGGTACGCCGGTGTACAACCAGAGTATGAGCACATTCTCGATTGTACACCACCAGACACCACATTACCTACCACTAATTGTAGCTCTCGTCATGTCTCGGCGAGAGAACTAGAGTACTTTCGGCCATGCGTAACCGCGACACTTGTGAACTCTTAGGCCTTTGTGGCGAGACTTCGAGTTCCCAGCGTAGCTTACTGTCTCGGCCATGCGAGGCGGGAGCTGTGCTCGATCTCGGCTGTGTGGCGAGAACATGAATTCTCATTTCTTTAACTATTCAGCCAGAACCCTAACTTGGAGACGAAATCGGCTCACACCACGACCTACGAACCTCAAAAAAGCGTAAACCAAAGGAGAAACACAAGGCGAGACACGGAAAACACGATTTTGGAGATTCCTCTCATTTGGTCGATTCAAACTAAATGGGTTCTTGCACAACAGATTCGGTGAAGGTGGTGGGGTGCTCGGGGTTCGGTGAAGGTGGTGGTGGGGGTGGTCGGGTGCTCGGGGTTCGGTGATGGTGGTGGCGGTGGTGGTGGCGGTAGTGGTGGTAGTGGTGGTGGGGTGTAAGGGTTTTTTGCACTAGGGGTATTTTTGGTATTTTGGGTTTAATTTTCGGTGCCCCGAGGTAAATCAATTTGTGCCCACATTAGCTGGGTGCCTTCATTAATAGGTGGGGTGCCCTTAGCGGCCGATGTGAAATAAATATGATTATACTATAAAGAATTCCCTTCTTTCGAATGGTTAAACTTGAGTCTTTTAGGCATCTCTCAAAAAGGGGCCAAGTTAATCGTATCTGCTTTGTCAGTACAGCATGTTTTGTGTGCGTCTCAGTCATTTATTTAGTACTACTTCTGTTTTGGGTACGATTGATGCGATTTATATCACTGTAAAAGAAAGAAAAACAACGGCTTAGGTTAGAGCATTTGACATATGAAAAGTAGATTCCTTTCATTTTAATATTGCCCGTAAAGCATGTGATGACCTGTTTTGGGATCCACTAAAAGAGTTTTTTCAAAAGTATGATAGATTTACATTTTAATTCACAAAATAGGGAGATTTTTTTTTATTAACCGAAATAAGCAATAACGCATTTTCAAAAGGCGTTATTGTATGTGGTTGGTTTGGTTGGCGCTGATGTGGCGGTGACGTGGCGTGGGTTTGTACAGATAGCGTCTTTTCAAAAGGCGCTATCTGTACATGTGGCCGCCACGTCACCGCCACCTCACAGTGGATAGCCACGTGTATAGATAACACCTTTTGAAAAAGCGCTATCAGTACAAACCCACGTCACGTCACTGCCATGTCAGCGCCACCTCACAAATAATAATTAAAATAATTAAAATTATGGAAAAATTAAACTGATTTATATAAATTGTAAATTACAGAAAATAGATTAAAATAGATAAAAATTATGAAAAAAATTCTGAAAAATTCTCGAAAAATATGAAAAATAGGGAAAGCTAGAAAAAAATGAGTTCGAGGCTTTTCGGGCGTTTGGCACCCCGGTATAATTCGATGGAAAAAGTAAACGATTTATATAAACCGTAAATTACGTAAAATAGATTAAAATAGATAAAAATTCTGAAAAATTTTAAAAATTCTCGAAAAATATGAAAAATAGGGAAAGCTAGAAAAAATGAGTTCGAGGCTTTTCTGCGTTTGGCACCCCTATAATTCGAAAAAGGGTGCTAAAAACTTAAATGGACACCAGGGACGTAGAGTCGGGTGTCGGGTGTCTAAAAGTGCGTAAATCGAGGCGTGAGCGGACGTCTTGAGGACGAATTACGAATTTCGAGGTAAGTAAACCAATTAGAAATGAGTTTTCCTATTTTTCATATTTTTCAAGATTTTTTCGAATTTTTCCATAATTTTTATCTATTTTAATCTATTTTTTGTAATTTACAGCTTTATATAAATCAGCTTTTAATTTAATTTAATTTTAATTATTATTTTATTAATGGGGGTGGATGTGCCCACGTGGACATGACACATGGATAGCCAACTCACCGCCACCTCACAAACTTCAAAAATAGCCAATATTGGAAATTTGTGAGGTGGCGGTGAGGCAAGCGTGAGGTGCAATGAGGTTGTATGGATAGCGCCTTTTGAAAAGGCGCTATCCATACAACCTCGCCGCCACCTCACCCGCCACCTCACCTATACGCCCACTTAATAAGACACATGGATAGCGCCTTTTCAAAAGGCGCTATCCTCAGTCAACGTCAAGAAAAAGTGGTCGATGTCGCGCCACGTGGCGCGCACATCATCAGCAATAACGCCTTCTCGAGAAGGCGTTATTGCTTAGTGTGGGAAAAAAAAAAACCCCGTACTTACCTCTTTTAAAGTAAAAAATGTTGTACTTTGGTAAATTTTTCTCCACTAAAGCATGTGACTTGATAGTAAAGATGACACAACTAAGGCTTCGCTTGGTTCGCTTTTTGCAAACTTACAAAGTGTTAGTTGAGAGTTATTTTCTTGAGTTGATATTTTCATGTTTGGTTCAACTTTAAATTTATAGGGAAGTTTCAAATTTTTAAACAATAAAATATATGTATTGACATAAATAACCTTCAAATAAGAGAGAGATGAGTAATAAATGAGTCATTAATGATGAGTAATTGCGTCTGAGATAACTCCTTAGGGGGGTGGTGGGGAGATATCTCACACCTTAGGGTGAAACTTGGGAGATAACTTGCAGGCAAGTTGAACAACCAAACAAAATTAGTTCTCAATTCCCTATAAGTTATCTCCCGAGAGATAACTCTACTCCTAACCAAATAAGGCCTAAGGTAGCTATAGAAACTCCAAAGGTGTCATTTCGAGTTTGTACTTAAGTAAGATATTGATACAAGAAAAATGATTTGATGACCTGTTTTGGGACACCCAATTGTTGGTGCCATTGATTTTTCGCATTGATGTTTATGCACACATAAATCGATGTGTATTGAATGGACATCAACAACAGGGTGTCCATGTTGATTACCATGTCATTACGAAAACTTTATTTTGGAAAAAAAATAGAAAAGCAATTGCTAAGGTGAGTTTTTTTTTTTTGTCAAGGCACAATGAAATTAATTGCAAGTAATTGTGAGAACCATTACAACTTGGATACAACAATGTAGATTGGTCTCCATGAGAAATGCAGATATAACAATATAGGTCAGTCTCCTTGAGAGATAGAGGCAACAAAGCCTCATCTCAAATCACCATTAAAGGCCACTTGGTCGCAGTGGATGGGGAAGCCTGCTTCTAACTAAGGAACGCCTTAACAAAAGGAAAATGGCCCTACAAATGATAACATGACATTGTACATAGATACCTTATATGGTACAATAGCGTTTATCTCTATACATAGTATTTTTCAGTGGTTTTTTCCACAATAGGATTTGTTTAATTGATTATTAATAATTATTGCATTTAAGTACGACTTATGTCAATATATCATTTATACACAAAAACACAAGTGAATACGAATTTTGAGACGAAAAAAGGACTTTGATAGGTGCCGTACACGTCTAGTAGGGGCCAAATTCAAGGCAAGGAGTACACGGAGACACGTCACCCCGGGGTGGCGAGGGCCGCCACACGTGTAATTGTGCTTTTGGACCAATAAGTGACGAACACTCACCCGTTTGCCGTAAAACCCTTTCGATTCTTGAGTGTGCAACAATTGAATCTAGGTTAAACCGGGAGCGGATGCAATTCGGTTATTTAGGATTAGTCCCACAGATCCATATTACAGCGGTTAGTATGTTAAACATGATTGGCGATGTCTAGAGTTACGCATTAATTAGGGAAGTAGTTAGTGGCGATCGTCTCCGCTATCGAGATTAGCTTAACGAGGAATTTCTCAAGATGTCGATTTTCTATAGCTAATCTAGGAGAATTTAAATTAATGACTTTTTGGTAAAGATTGAAGACCATGATTGTCATTGAATCTTGATCGTGATTTGTTGAACTCTAAACATAGGTGTTACTTAGGTGTCTATTAATTGTTTTCAAAGTTATTTTAGTTATTTTATTTATTTAGTTTAGTTAGATTAGTTAGTTAAATTATTTATTTAAAACCCCTGATTTTTCCTTTTCGTTGTTTTTAACTTTAAAATGACCACCAATCTGTGGGATCGACCTTTTGCCACTATTCTACAAAATAGTTGGTTTATGAAATTTTATTTTATTGACGCGTTCGGCGTGCGTCACCACTATTATATGGAGCTGCGCTCAATATATCTCACACAAATAGCGAGCTGCGCTTACGCTTATACAACATCAATCTCTCGCGAAATAGTCACCGCATACACCATTGTTCACCTGTGTCTCCAAATATGATCTCTTCACCGTCGAGGCGCTAAGGCTTTGTTGGTTGGAGATTGGAGAGCTAGTTTGGGAGATTTGGTGTTGTTTGAAGAGATTTGGAAATAGGGGTTTGGATTTGGTGGGTTTTGGCGGTGGTGTTCGGAGTTTGAGTTGCTCTCTGTCGGAGCTCGTACCTTCTGTCGTCACCGCCACAGAAGCCCTCTCCGTCGTCTACTCTGTCTGTCGCCGTAGTCTGCTATGTCTGTCGACGTCGTCTCCTCTCTTCACTGCAGCCATTGTTTTAGGGTTTAGGATCCGAAGCCCCGTCGTCGACATTGAGGCAAGTAATCCACAAAGCTCCCGGTGTGGTTTCGGCCTGACACCTTCGCCTTTGCGAACCCTAGTTGTTGATGAAGATGTGCCCTAACCTCGCTCGAAGTCTCTATGTGTAACGGCCCAAATTTTAATTTCACCGTTATTATGGATTATTTTCAGACATGGACGACAGCTCATATTCACGTGGATATCGCAGATAGGGCAGGGCACGCCGACAAGGTAAATAGTGATTTTGTGTGATTGTTTGCATATTTGTGATGTTGTATATTAAGTTATTTACCTAGCATCGCATGTGTGTATTTATATCATTGAATTGAGCGAGATTGTGTGAACTGTATTCGCCTCGATATGCGTGTCGACGCGGGTACCGGGTGGTTGACGGGACCGAATATTAGGTCGGGGAAATTAAAACACACAAATTGAATAAAAATTTGTCAAGTAAATAATATGAAATATATATATTGAGTGACTAACGACGCGGCGATGCGCGGATATCACGGTTCGGACGCGAAACCGGCGTCGAAACGCCCGAAACACGGCGATTGTCTTAGTCAGTCACAAGTAGGTGTCAACACACCTAACATCACCATTTGTCAAAGCTACAACAACATAAGTGGCAAAACCAAGTAACACTTGTCATTTTCCTTCACCACGTGTCTGCCCACCCATTTCCATTTACATCTTACACATACACGCATGCGCACACTGTTCACACACAACAAACACACAACCGAGAGACAGAGGAAGGAGAAGAAGAAGAAAAGGAGAGGATGAGGAGGAGAGAGGTGACGCGCCGGAAGGATCAAGGTGAGTCCCCGTTATGGTTGTTGTTGTTCGGGTGTTGGCAATGCTGGGCCAAGAGTGGGGTTCGACCTCCGTGGCCAGAGAGGGGGTTCCCGCCTCCATGGCCGAACCCCACGGGTCGCGGTGGGTGATGGCAGGGGTGCCTCCCCGCCATCGGCCACCGGGTCGGGGGTAGAGAGCCACCCCAACCCATCACGGAAAGAAGAAGAAGAGATGGAATGAAAAAAAAACCAAAGAATCGGTTCGAAACCGCTGGAAAAGGAAGAAGGCGTATATGCGCGAGTGCGCGCGCGCGCGCACCCTTACCGACTGGGTCGGCCCAAATGGGCCGTGCTCGGCCCATGGGTCGAGCCTCGACCATTCTCGTCCAGTGGTCGGGTCGGTCCGACCCGTCTGGGTCGACCCGACCCAAACCAAACCCGGCCGGTCCGACCTGGTCTGGGTCGACCCGACCCAAACCAAACAATAAAAAAAAAAAAAAAAAGAAAAAGAAAAGAAAAATGAAAGAAAATTATGGGAAAAATCTAGAAAATCGTAAAATATGAAAAATGAGAAAAAGATAGAAAAATGATATTCGAGAATTTTTTGGGCGTTGACACCCCGATATAACTCGAAAAGTGGGTCAAACCAAACTTTTTGAAATAAAAATTTTCATATTTTAACCGCACATTATAAATTCACTTAATTTGACTCTAAACTAGTTAAAATGGTTTAATTGGACGCTAGAACTTAGAGATCATAGTCGGGTGTCTGCGCGTTTCTCGAGACGTGAGTGAGACTTCAGAGTGCGTTTTGAGGTACGTAAGATTTCATCTGAAAGTAACTGAGGGTTTACTTTTTCATCGTTGATTTCATATTCCTTGTTATTGTACTCTATTCCGTGATACATTTGGGTTGGTGGTCGAGTTACTCCCGCCTAATATTCGTTGTGTACTTATGACACACTATGCTGTAGCACGTGTGACCAGGCATTCGGTGAATTGCAACCCGAGTTGCAAGGGTGCACGTGTCGGGCAAGCCCCGCGAGGAACCAGGTGAAAGGAAGTGGGGCACCCACCGAAAGGATCCCGGGGTCCGAAGTACGCTTTAGTCCGACCGGACGAGTACACATTTTGTTTCTCTCGTGTTATTTATTCATGTGATAATCTTAGCATAGTTGTCTCTGTTAGTTTCCGCATGATTATTTGACATGTTTATTGGTATCTCGTTTATTTTCTTATAAATGCTCTGTACTTCGTTGGAATCTTACTAACTCGTACTCTCCATCTTGTTTTTTGTGATGGTCGAGTGCGCATCCTAGTGCTAGTAGGGGCAAGTGAATTTTGGGGCGACTTTATCTCGATCGCCATGCCGAGACCTACTAGTACATGCGATTTTGATATTTTGCTTTACTTTTGGGTATTGGGAGACTGGATAGACATTGTACTTGTATATATTACTGCTTAGTATTGTCGTCTATATAAAGAGTACTTTCCCCCGGTTTTCCACAATAGGTGTTGCTATTAAAATGATGCTTTATACGATGATAAATTTAATGGTTTTACTTGCTTTAAATTAAGACTTACGCTGTTGTTTTTAATGCTATAAAAATGACCTAACTGATCAACGAAATGAGTTTAACACGCAAAATGAATAGTAATGATGTAACAAAGTATGCCATATGCCAAAGTGGGACCCAAAGGGTCAAGGATCCGACAGACCGACAAGGGGCTTCCCCACGTGGCGACCTCGGGATTTGGGGCCGTTACAAAGTGGTATTAGAGAATGGTCGACTCCGTTGGAGAAAGCGTAGGTGTCATTAAACTGATACCACGTCACAAGTGGTATCAGAGCGAGAGTTCGAGGAACCTCGGGGAAATTAACTGAAAGAGCATAAGACTTACAAATTTAAAATTTAAATGTGGAAACCCGATGTACTTGCCTTAGAACTCTAGTTGGGAAGTGATGGTGAGGCGGGTAGACTTAGGGTTTATACACGTGTTATGTTTTATTGTAAATTATATATTAACACGTATATATACCGAGGCTGATCCGACGCACGCTTTTCGATACAGATCACGATGGACTGACAAATTTCTCGATTACACTCGAGATAGGACGTGCACTAGTGATCCTACTAGTGGACATCACTACTACTACCGTAGCGACTCGTAGTATGAGGATCGACTTGCACCACGATGCCCGCTAACGAGATCCTCCAGCTACTTAGTGGCTCAGCCACGACAAACGCCACCACGACACCGCACTAGTTCCCACAGCTTCGTAGCACCTACGCGCATGCATAAATGTCGCCCGACTACACCGCATATGCATACAGATGCGCCACTTTAAGAGACCCGAGCTGAGGAAGTCTCGCCAGCTATGGTGATACCATTAGAGACTTCGACTCTTACGCCCCTACCTATGACCACTGAGCAGCCAACAACTACTACAGCTCTCGCTACTTCCGCATTCGTCTTGACCCTGAGGCGGCTTGTCGATGGTTTATGAAGTTCCAAATGGATACTTCTACGGAGGAGGAAACCCCGAGGCAAACAGGGAAGTGGATAGTTTCGCATCGCCGTTTCCATGTTCGATGCGAAACGACGACAAAGATACAAGCACGTTTATCCGAGCATGTCCGAGAGGTCATGCAAATGGGTTTGGTGGACGACTTATCCGGATATCCACCCGAGCCGCCGACATGGGCGTAGTTTCGAGAGTTGTTCTACGACGAGTTCATTCACATGCAGTGAGGCCGAGGTCGAGGAGGATTTTCTCGCCCTACGACAGTGGTAACCGCTCATCGATGCAAGATACATGGAGCTGCACCGATACCTATTACGGCTCTCGATGGATGTAGCGGCACGAGACGCTTCGTATTTACTATTTCGTACGTGTGTTGATGAGCGGATTGCCGACGCGATAGTCTCGACAGTGCTACAACTCTTCAGAGGTGTTGATCGAGCCTTATCTTATGAGACACTACTCTTGGAGAGAAAGGGCGACGCATTTACAGTGCATTGCAAGACAAAGTGGGTCGAGTTCTCACCGATCAAAGACCGAAGAGACAGAGAGATCGCTTGATAGAGGTCGCCCGAGATGATCGACGAGATAGGGACCGTAAGGTTGATCACCGGATAGCCGGCCAAGACGAGGATAGGCAAGAACGCATGCCTTAAGACTCGCACCCACGAGCAAGAAGCCGACATCACCACAACAAGATCGTCAGATAGGGATCGTGAGGCCGTGACAGGGGTCGAGAGACCAGGGTCGTGGTCGAGATTCGGTCCCGGCAGAGAGACGTCGATGTCATCGTTGTGGTCAGAAAGGGCACCGTAAAAGCCGACTGCAAGGCACCACCGACATTACCAGAGCACAAAGCAGGTCGCTGGGAGAGAGCACATGCAATGCGCGCAGCCGTATCGATATGCGACTGTACATACCGTCGAGGGTACGTTATCTATTATGAGTAGACCGATGCATGTTATGATAGATTCTGGTAGTACATTATCATTTATTGCTGGACGCATGGTAGGAGAGTTAGGGTTAGCATCACAGACGCTAGACACACACCTTGTCCTCACTACGGCCGCTGAGGATAAGATATACCCTAACCGGATATGTCGAAACTCCATGATAGAGGTATAGGGACATCAGTTGCCGATAGACTTACGAGTCCTGAGTACCTCGAGTTTGACGCACTTTTGTGGATGGACTCGGTTAGCGCATATCATGCACACTGGATTGCTTCCAAGACCGTCACGTTTCGAAATGTTTCTCAGTGATTCCAGAGTTCACATTTACCGGTCGCTACCGCACTACCCATTACTAGAGGCCGACTAACTACGACTTAAGAGATGGAGGCATTCGCAATGATAATCGAGCCGAGGTTAGACCGAAGTCGGGATCGAGGATGTTCCAAGAGTCCGAGACTTCGTCGACGTATTTCCGTATGATTTACCAGATTGCCACCGCCACGAGCGATTGAGTTCATCATTGGGCCGATACTAGGGACTCACTCGATCGCTAGCGCACCTTACCGAATGTCACCGTCGAGCACGAGGAGGTCGTGAGGCAATGGAGGACTTATCGAGAAGTGGTTTCATTCACCCTAACATGTCACCTTGGGAGTTCCAAAGTTGTTATTTGTGAAGAAGAAGGATGGCTCAATGAGGATGTGCATAGACTACAGAAGTTGAATCAGTGACAAGCTTAAGAACCGTTACCCACTCCCTAGATCGACGATCTTTTCGATCGTTTGACCGGTGCCAAATTCTTCTCAAAGATTGATCTCGCGTTCAGCTATCATCACTTGAGGATCCGAGAAGAGGACATCAAGAAGACCGCTTTCAAGCATCAGATATGGGTTGTTCGAGCTTACAAATATGCCTTTTGGGTCGACTAATGCCCCAACCGATCTTCATGGATTTAATGCACAGTGGTCTCGAGACCATACTGACATATATGTCATCGTCTTTATTGATGACATCTCGATTTACAACATGACTCGCGAGAGCATGCGAGTCATCTCATAGCGGTTTTGACGACATCGAGAGAGCATAGATCGTACGCAAAATTTAGAAAGTGTGATTTCTCGGCCGAGTGCAAGAGATTTTTGGGACATGTCATTAGCGATCGTGGTATCTCTCAGGATTCGTGAGAAGATTCGGCAATTATCGGGCGGAGGACACCCGAATCGCTTTTGACATTCGAGTTTCTTTGGGACTAGCAGGGTACTACCGCCGATTCGTACATGACTTTTCCTCGATTGCAAAGACCGATGACTAGATTGACCAAGAAGATGTTAGATTTGATTGGTCGAGGAGTGCGAGAAAGCTTTCTCGGGAGTTGAAGAGAGATTGACTTCGCACCACCGCTGACATCGCTGAGCCGGCAAAAGCTTGTCAAGCAGTATACGATGCATCGCATCGGACTTGGATGCGTTTTGATGCTGGAGGGTAGACCAAGAGCTTACTTGTCCCGACGATCGAGACCCCACGAGGTTAACTATCCAATGCATGACTGAGCTTGGCAATGCTTTTGCATCAAGGCTTTGAGGCATTATCTTTATGGAGAACTGCTCGTACTCTATACCGATCATCGTAGTTTGAGATATATTTTCACTGTAGAGATCCGAACATGCGTCGAGGAGATGGCTTGAGTTACTTAAGGACTACGACTTCACTATCGAGTATCACCCAGGGAAAGCGAACGTCAGTAGCCGACCCATCGAGCATGAGCGGATTGACAATGACCGATAATACGACATATAACACACGAGTATGGCTTATTACAAAGCGGCGCGCTATGTGCATGACCGATGTTTTACTACGATCGAGCCACACATCTCGTTGTCGACGAGAGTTCGATCGTATCTATTGAGCGAAATGGCCGAAAGTCGTCGAGATCATGGGCTCTATGAGCGGTCAGCTGGTATGGCTCTGGATCCGAGTGTACGGATTGGGCGTAGTCGACAGATCGTTGTTTGAGACACCGGGGAGGTCAGGATACCCAGCTCCGAGATACGGACGAATTTTGAGGACGCACACAGTCTCGCTACACCTGCTCATCCCGGTCGAACCAAGATGTATCATGATTTGAGGCGATTGTTCTGGTGGCCGGGGATGAAGGCCGACGTTAGCGAGTACGTCAGAGTTGTCATATCCGCCAAGCCAGTTAAGGCCGAGCACAGAGACCAAAGTGCTATACATACCACTACCAATTCCACAAAGGGAAATGGGAGCACGTCACTATGGATTTTGTCAGCTGGTTACCGCAGACTACAAGGAGACACGATGCGGTTTGGGTCGTGATCGTCGACTAACGAAATCGGCGCATTTCATTCCTATTTCTATGAGATATTCGTTCCCACAACCGAGCATTATCTTCGAGAGGAGATCGTTAGATTGCATGGGGTGTCGGGCTCTATCAGATCCGACCGAGATCCTAGTTGACTTCGAAATTCGGGAGGCGATGCAGAGCAGCTTGGCACCAGTTGCAATTTAGTACAACTTACCATCCTCGTACAGACGAACAAATTCCGAGAGACCGATACGATTCTAAAGATATGCTCGTGGCTTGTATTTTGCGCTTGAGGTTCGGGGAGGATTATTTACCGCCGTGTGAGTTTGCTTACAATAACAAATGCCTATCGCGAGTATCGGATGCCTCCGTTTGAGGCGCCAGATGGCAGCCCCGCAGATCACCACAGCGTGGCAAGCCCGAGATACAAATGGCGATCGGGCTGCAGGTAGTTGTTGATCACACAGAGAAGATTAAGCAGATTCGACAGAGACTTCTGGCAAAGACATGACGATAAAAAAATATGCGGATAAGTATCACGAGGGTCCGAGCTATAAAGAGGGCGACATGGTTTATCCGAAGGTTTCACCATGGAAGGGCCAAGAGATTTGGGATTAAAGGGGAAATTGGCGTCGAGATACATAGACCGTTCGTAGTCGCAAAGACGAGTTGGCAAAGTGGCTTACAGATTGGACTTGCCAGAGAGTTAGTCGGGGTTCATCCTACGTTTCATACTCGATGTTAAGACCGGCTAAGTCGACCGAGACCGATGGTCGACTCCGAGACAGATCGAGGTTCGGCCTGATGTAACATATGAGGGGCGACCGATAGCAATCGTGGATCGTGCAATTCAAACTCTTAGAATAGGGAGATCCCTAAGGTGTTGGTTCGTTGGCAAAAGATCATGGTACGTAAGACTCACTGGGAGCTCGAGTCTACTATGCGGAGCGTTACCCTCATTTATTTCATGGTACGAAACTTCAAGTTATTTAAAATTTCGATATGAAATTTCTTTTCTAGTTGGGAAGAGTTGTAACGGCCCAAATTTTAATTTCACCGTTATTATGGATTATTTTCAGACATGGACGACAGCTCATATTCACGTGGATATCGCAGATAGGGCAGGGCACGCCGACTAGGTAAATAGTGATTTTGTGTGATTGTTTGCATATTTGTGATGTTGTATATTAAGTTATTTACCTAGCATCGCATGTGTGTATTTATATCATTGAATTGAGCGAGATTGTGTGAACTGTATTCGCCTCGATATGCGTGTCGACGCGGGTACCGGGTGGTTGACGGGACCGAATATTAGGTCGGGGAAATTAAAACACACAAATTGAATAAAAATTTGTCAAGTAAATAATATGAAATATATATATTGAGTGACTAACGACGCGGCGGTGCGCGGATATCACTGCCGGACGCGAAACCGGCCGAAACGCCCGAAACAAGGGCGAGTGTCTTAGCTATGTCACAAGTAGGTGTCAACACACCTAACATCACCATTTGTCAAAGCTACAAAGCAGATAAGTGGCAAAACCAAGTAACACTTGTCATTTTCCTTCACCACGTGTTTGTCCACCCATTTCCATTTACATCTCACACATACACTCATGCGCACACTGTTCACACACAACAAACACACAACCGAGAGACAGAGGAAGGAGAAGAAGAAGAAAAGGAGAGGAGGAGGAGGAGGAGAGGTGACGCGCCGGGAAGGATCAACGTGAGTTCCCGTTATGGTTGTTGTTGTTTGGGTGTTGGCAGTGGGTGGCCAAGAGTGGGGGTTCGGCCTTCATGGCCGAACCCCATGGCCGCGGTGGTGATGGCAGGGGTGCCTCCCTTGCCATCGGCTCCACCGGGGTTGGGGTGGAGAGCCACCCCAACCCATCAAGGGAAAGAAGAAGAAGAGATGGAATGAAAAAAAAACCAAAGAATCGGTTCGAAAACCTCGTTGGAAGAGAAGAAGGTGCACACGCGCGAGTGTGCGCGCGCGCGCGCCGCACCCCTACTGGACCCGGGTCGGCCTCGAGCCCGGACCATTCTGTCCAGGGTCTGCCTGGGTCCGACCCGTTTGGGTCGACCCGACCCAAACCAAACCCGGCCGGCCTGTCCGACCCAAACCAAACAAGAAAAAAAAAAAAAAAAGAGAAGAAAAATGAAAGAAAATTATGGGAAAAATCCAGTAAAATCAGGAAAAATATGAAAAATGAGAAAAAGATAGAAAATGATATTCGAGAATTTTTTGGGCGTTGACACCCCGATATAACTCGAAAAGTGGGTCAAACCAAACTTTTTGAAATAAAATTTTTCATATTTTAACCGCACATTATAAATTCAATTAATTTGACTCTAAACTAGTTAAAATGGTTTAATTGGACGCTAGAACTTAGAGATCATAGTCGGAGTCTAGCGCGTTTCTCGAGACGTGAGTGAGACTTCTGAGTGCGTTTTGAGGTACGTATGATTTCATCTCGAAAGTCACCGAGGTTTACTTTTTCATCGTTGATTTCCTATTCCTTGTTATTGTACTCTATTCCGTGATACATTTGGGTTGGTGGTCGAGTTACCCCGCCCGATATTCGTTGTGTACTTATGGCACACTATGCCAGTAGCACGTGTGATCGCATTCGGTGAATTGCAACCCGAGTTGCAAGTGGTGCACGTGTCGGGCAAGCCCCACGAGGAACCAGTGAAAGGAAGTGGGGGCACCCACCGAAAGGATCCTGGGGGTCCGGCGCTTTAGTCCGATCGGACGAGTACACACTTTGTTTCTCTAAGGTTATTTATTCATGTGATGATCTTAGCACAGCTTGTTCGTGTTAGTTTCCGCATGATTATTTGACATGTTTATTGGTATCTCGTTTATTTTCTTATAAATGCTCTGGTGTACTTCGTTGGAATCTTACTAACGTACTCTCCATCTTGTTTTTTGTGATGGTCGAGTGCGCATCCTAGTGCTAGTAGGGCAAGTGGATTTTGGGCGACTTTATCTGACTGCCCACGGTCGAGGACCTACTAGTTCATGCGATTTTGATATTTTGCTTTACTTTTGGGTATTGGGAGACTGGATAGACACTGTACTTGTATATATTACTGCTTAGTATTGTCGTCTATATACAAAGTACTTTCCCCAGGTTTTCCACAATAGGTGTTGCTCTTAAAATGATGTTTTATACGATGATAAATTTAATTGTTTTACTTGCTTTAAATTAAGACTTCCGCTGTTGTTTTTAATGCTATAAAAATGACCTAACTGATCAACGAAATGAGTTTAACACGCAAAATGAATATTAATGATGTAACAAAGTATGCGTCAAGTGGCGCGTGGGACCCAAAGCTGGTCAAGGATCCGACAGATCACTGGGCCGCCTCCCCACGTGGCGACCTCGGGATTTGGGGGCGTTACAAAGTGGTATCAGAGAACTATCAAAATGCCTAAGGCAGAGTTTCAGTACCTGCATTCGCTATCAAAATGCCTAAGGCAGAGTTTCAGTACATGCATTCTTTTATAGGCCCGAAATGTATCGAGCTCCCTAAACAAAAGGCGCTTTGCAATGTCTCGTATTCTTATAGTTTCAACTTGAGGACTTCGATTGAGGTATTCACTGTCAAAATCCCTAACTATTTCTAGAGTTCAGCCGTAGTTAAATGTGAAAGAAGTGATACATTGTTGATCCATATAGCCGATCTCCTTTCTGATTACTATTACCCATTGTTTGTTTCTCAAGTGTATATGATGACTCAGAGATCAATTAATCTTTTGAGTTTGATCTTTTGGGGGGTCATTATCTCTTGTTTTCTTATGTTAAATGAAATTGACGATGTTGAAATATTTCCAATTACTTTGTTCAAGAGAAGGAAGTGGAAGACGAGATTACAAACGAAAATGATGATGAACTTGCAAAGCGCTTGAACAAACAAAGGCGGCAAGCAGTAGCAGTTGCTCGTGGCAGATGAAGAGCCCTTTTCGCGAGAAACTCTGCCTTAGTAAATATCTACGTTACATTTCTATGTGATTTATATCTTATTAAAAGTCGATTTCTTGCATCCTACCTACCTACGAATCCAAGTGATTAACTTCATACCAAACTAATAATCGAGTTGTCCACTTGTTGGTAAAAGCAACAAATTATATAAGCTGATTGTATTAGCTAGATACATAATCAAGTCTTAGCTAGTGTGGAATGTAGGAAACATGAAAGTTATAATTCCTCACCCTGAGAGAGCGTCCTTGCATCCTACCTACCTACTAATCCACTTTGCAAGTAATTGTTTATACCTTTGATCTTTCTATGCAGGAAGACGTGTATCGAAAGTAGAGTTCTTGAAATCACGAAAAGGAGCAGTTAAGCTTAAAGTACCCCTACTTAAGAAAACAAATTTAATGCTACTATTATATTGTTGCAATTATGTGTGTTTGTGTGTTTTTCTTTTCTTTTCAATTTTGGTAGTGAATTAATGTAAAAGACAACGAATACCATCAATTCATGGTAACAATAGTGGAAAAGAAGACTTAAAATAATGTGAATAGATGTAATCTAAGGTATAACTGATTTGAATGTTTTTTAGGGCTCGTAGATGTGCGTAGGAGAGAATTATTTCAACTTGTGTAAATTGTGAAATCTGTAGTAGCCGCCATTGTTTGATCTTATAATTAAACTAGTTGATCTATGCTAACTAATGGCTTCATTTTCAAGTCATTTAGATCCAAACTAATTAACGCGTCCCAAGTTAAATAAATCAAGGGTAATGGGAGAGTTTGATCCATGCGGCTAACGCCAACTAATTTGATTAATGGATGTCCTCATATTTAACATTTTTATAACATTTGTGTGCAGACTGATACATCTGAGATGCCACCAACCGTGAATGAATTGTATTAGCATCTCCACACTGTAAATCACGATAGAGTGACATTCATCGATACTAGATCAGAGCGGTTCTATGTAAGTATAGAATTACGAGCTAAATAGTAGTAACTTTACTTACTAGCATATCATTTTAGTTGCTTATTGTTGATCCATGTAGGCTAAGCTCCAAATTAGACGTCAGGAGCTGACCCAGACTACACCGCACCAACCTATGGATGATGAGGCTGTACTACAAGGTAGCGGGTGAGTGTCCCAAAGACGTGTCTACGGCTCTCTGGTCGTTAGGGAGAAAGAATAGAAGATACGCAGATCCTGGTGCTAGCACGAGGGATGAGCAACTTTATGATACTTATGTATTTTTATGGTTGTTGTAGAACAATGAGAATGATAGTTTTTTTTATGGATACTTAGATATCTTAGACATTTATTATACTTGACTACCTTTCGTTAATATATAAATCTTTTTTAATATCGAATTGTATGTTTTTTCTCATTTGAATTTTTGTTGTTGATATATATTGTTGATTATTGTATGTATGTGAAATTCTGCTTTTTTGGGGGTGTTAGCACCCCCAATGAGTTGTTGGAGGGGGTGCAGGCGATAGAGCAGGTCCTGTTGTTATTTTCGCTTTTAAGTTTCGTGAACCAATTTGATTCTTGTGAATATTTTTTAAAAAAATTAGGCATAGAAACGGAATAGAGACGGATTAGCAACGAAATTTATAAATTTTGTTGCTAATCCGTCTCTAATTTCTGAAAAAATAGCAAGAAAAAACTGGGTAAAAAGAGTTTAGAAACGGAATAGAGACGAATTAGCAACTGAATTTATGAATTTCATTGCTAATCCGTCTCTAATTTGCAACGGATTAGTAACGGAGTTCATAAAATCCGTTGCTAATTTGTCTCTAATTAGCAACGGATTAACAACGAAATTCATGAATTTCGTTGCTAATCCGTCTCTAATTTGCAACGGATTAGCAACGGAATGCAAGTAAAACCATTAACTTTGGAAGAATGTCCATTTCTCCGCCTCTCTCGTTCAAACTGTTTTAATCTAAGAACTAAACACATTTCCGTTGCGACTAAATTAGCGACGACGAGTTTAGGAACATAATAGATTTCGTCTATGTTCCGTTGCAGAATTGAATTAGAGACATAATTTATGCTAATCAACAACGGAAATTTCCGTTTCTAATCGGCTGTTTTTTTGTAGTGGCAAAGGAGTTTCATTTTGTCACCTCTAGCCTACTAGAGTAAACCAACCAAAATATGAGAGCCAAACATGATGTTCATTGTAACGACCTAAATGTAATTCGCCGTTATTCATGACGTGTTTGCAGACGTGGCTGACAACTCAGACGCTCGTGGGACCCGCAGTTAGGCTTGTACGCGCCTGGAGCTAGGTAAATAGTAATTTTTCTGTGCTGAATTGCTAATTTGCGATGTTT
The DNA here is from genome assembly GCA_039657325.1 of Stephania cephalantha. Taxonomy (NCBI): domain Eukaryota; kingdom Viridiplantae; phylum Streptophyta; class Magnoliopsida; order Ranunculales; family Menispermaceae; genus Stephania; species Stephania cephalantha. The sequence goes on along the minus strand of CM077573.1, from coordinate 4,080,484 downwards.
ATATTGAAATAGTGTGCATGACATCGCAATGTGTGTTAGGATATTTCGACTTCCGCTGTGCTTTCTTTAGGATTCACGTGATATTAGAGACAGGTGATTTGAGGCCATTAACAATTTAAACAGTAAAATTTGTTATTTATTGAAGATAGTAACGATTAAATGGTGGATGAGATGACATATGGGATACAGCTGGCGCTGAAATGCCAGGTTGTGGGCCCGCATCGGCCCTGGGGATGTCCATTTGAAAAAGGGGCTGTTACATTCATCTTAGGTGGGAACATCCTCCTAGTAGGTTGGTCAAAAGTCAATACGGATGGCGCAGCCAAATATCACGGGACACAGACTAGCGCGGGAGGTTTAATCCGCGACTCAAATGGCCAATGGATCGGAGGGTTAGCTGCGAACATGGGTTCGGGTTCTGCAATGAAAGCGGAGTTGTGGGGGGCTTTCTACGGCCTCTCTCTTGCTTGGGATCTTGGTCTTTGGAAAATAATTTTGGAAGTCGATAACAAAAATGTTGTGAAGCAGCTTGTCGAAATGAAATCTCACCCAGGTCGTAACTGGAACCTGGTAGCCCCATTGGAAGCCCTCCTAAGACGTCAGTGGTCTGTCCAAGTCCGTCACATTTATAGAGAATGTAACAGAAGCGCTGATGCACTCGCAAACCTTGGGCATTCGTACTATGCAGCACATTCCTTCTATGTTAAAGCAATTTTTATTTGAAGATGGCCTGGGCGTTTGGTTTACAAGATCCATCCTTTTGTAAGCCCGCTGGGCACCCCTCCATTTGATCCAAAAAAAAAAAAGGCCGCTAAGGGCACCCCACCATTTCATGAAGGCACCCAGTTAATGTGGGCACAAACCGATTTACCTAGGGCACCCAAAATTTAGACCCGAAATACCTAAACTACCCTCGTGGAAATCCATCTCGCACCCCACCACCCCCAAAGACCACCTTCACCGAACTCCTTGTGGAAGAATCCATTTGTTTTGAACCGACCAAAGGAGAGGAATCCCCGAAATCGTGTTTTCCGTCCCTCGCCGTGTGTTTCTCCTTCGTTGTACGAGTTTTTTGCGCTTTGTAGGGTCGGGGTGTGAGCCGATTTCGTCTCCAAATTAGGGCTCGGCTGAAGATCGTCGAACACACAGATTTTGCGCGAAATCGATCGTTTGAAGTTATGTTTATAGTATAATTAAGTTACATTTGGTAGAGTAGTTGTAATGTGTGTGTGGCGGTTTGTAGAATGGTAAAAAAATTGGGAAATCGCGGTTCTCGCCACACAAAGCCGAGATCAGAAGACCGTCTCTCGCCAAGCATGGCCGAGACATAAGCTAAAATTTTGGGAACTGCAGCTCTCGCCACGAAGGCCTAAGAGTTCACAAGTGTCTCTGCTACGCATGGCCGAGAATACTTCGCTTATCTCGCCGAGACATGACGAGAGCTACAATTAGCGATAGGTAATGTGGCGTCTGGTGGTGTACAACCGAGAATTTTCTCCTACTCTCTGGCTGTACACCGGCGAGAGGGTTAGAGAGGCTCGGCCCTCTATGACCGAGACATTTCAATATATCTCTGGCCCCGCGAGGCCGAAACAATCGCGCACATTGACGTAAACTTCGATAACCTCATAAAAAACACAATAAATTCGCAAAATTACCTCAAGTTCAACCTCCTCTCGCACCGTAGCAAGACAATCCTCCATTATATAAAGTGGAAACAAGTTCGGATTTCGAGGAAATTACCAAACCCTACGTTGACAAACAAATCATCATTTTCACAGCTTTACCCAACTAAACAAGCTTCTAAGAAACCATCATATGGTTGTCAAACATCGTTACATCGTCGTCGGATGATGTCAATCCGCAAGAATCGATAAACGCCGCCAAACGCAATGTGGCTTTGTGGTTCAAGCTTGGTGGTGGGGTGCCCTTTTTCTTTGTCAAAATGATTTGTGGGGTTTGAATCATTATATATACAGGGGCAAAATGGTCTTTTCCAATTTTGTCGAATTTTTACAAATAATTTGGGTGCCTTCATGAAAAGGTGGGGTGCCCTTAGCGGCCCTAAAAAATAATGTATTCATTATTAAGATTTGTCGTGACCAATCCTCAAGGTGGTAAAAACCCCACCGTTTCATGAAGGCACCCAAATTTTTTGTAAAAATTCCAAATGGTGCCGAATTCAAACCAAGACAAAGTTGTGATTTTTTGTTCTTATAATAAAAAATGGCTCAAGATTGTGCTCAAATTCACAACAGAAAACCAAATTCTACCAAAAAAGTGACTTTGCTTCATCATTACTATTTTATTGTCCTATCGTATCTAGTTTTCTAATTTCTTTTGCCACTTGAAAAACCCTAAATTATTCTTTCTAATTTACTTTTGTAATTTTTGTTCTTTGAACCACCACCGATCATCCTCTTCGATCGGTGGTGATTTCAATCAAATCCTTTTTGCATTTTATTCATACAATAACCAACGATCTAATCGATTTATGGAGATTGATACATTTTTATTACAATTTCTTTTGCCACTTGCATCTTCATAAACGGTGTTGCTTAGATTTGTGGGGATTGATACATTTTTATTACAGCAGCATCTTCCAATTGATCGATCTTTTAATTTTATTTTATAGTTAGTTTTCTTCCTTAGTTGAAATTTTTTTATTTGTCTTCTCCTTGTTATGAAGCTTTATGTTTTCTTCTCCCTTGTTCTAAGTTTTATTATTCGTTTTATGGTTCTAGTAGTTTTGCATATTGTCGTGAGTTTCAACGTTGTTGAGAGCAGTCCCTGATTGTCAAACTGTTTCAATTTTACATTTACATCCAAATTAATGGTAATTTGTTTGAGCAAATAAGATTAGCGAATCAATGTAATTGATTTTATGTCAGGTCCTGTATTAAGCCATGAATGATTAATGAAATTTCTCTTCAAAAAAAAAATATTTTGCCACTATTGTCGAGTTCGATGGTAAATGTTTATATAACATTCAAATCTTTCATCGCGCTCTTAATATAATACACGCCAAATCGGTTAAAATATCTTGATATTTCATACATTTTGTTATTATATCATAACCTTTTGAGATTTGTTATTATATTATAACATTTCTAGATTATTTAATTCGTGTCATCAACCAATTTTGAACTCTAAATTTGATGATGCGACACTTAAATAACGAGTTTAAATCATAAAATTAATAATTATTTTGATAATTATGAGTTAGATAGCTTTTTTCATATTAAAATGTCACCTCATCAAGTTTCACATTAAAAACTGACTTAGGATACAAATCAAACAATCTAGGAAGGTTAAGATATACTAACAAATTTTAAAAAATTAGGATATAATAACAAATTTTAAAAAGTTACGTTGTAATAACAAAAGTTATACAAATGCATATCCTCTTGCAAAAGTTTAAGAAGTTAGTAAAAATTAATATTAATCAACAACAACAATAAAAAATCCTCAATTATTAATTAGTAAAAACTAATACTCAACAAAAGAGAGATAAAGTAAAAATATAAACAAAAAAACACACACAAAGAACAATAATTAGAAAAAAACATTTACAAATAAAGACAACGATTACTTATTTATTTATTCAATAACAAAATGGGACTCGTTAAATTAACACAAAACAACAACTAAGGCTCACCTTAATTTGTTGAAGGCGAGGATAATATCGATAATAGCGGAGATCATAGTCTCGCGGAGAAGTGTCGCAGGCAGGCTGCTTGCGGATAATATGCCGCAAGCATGAAAATTTAACAATAATCTCTTACGTGAATCTAAGGTTTATATTCAAATATTTAAATCAACTTAATGTAATTTATAAGTGATGTTCCATTTTTGCAAAAAAAAGGGCTAAACGGACCCCAGCTATTATTTAGAGGACCCATTTTAATTTTATTACGAGTTCCAATTCTGCCCATAGAGGAAATGACCAAGTCACCCTTCATATGAAAAAGGTTATTTTCTTCCCCATACCTCATCCTCTCTTCTCCTTCATCGACTTATCCCATTCAAAACCCCAAAATCGACTCCACACTCTCATATCCGACCGACCAAAAACACTTGAATCCACACGGAATCGACTTGGTAAGTCCGTTCTCTCATTGTTTCCGTTCGTTTAGTGTTTTTTTTCGAGTTTTTCACCATTTTCACTGTTATTGATGTTGGTTGTTGTTTGGTTTTTAAGACTTTTGCTTTGTTGATGATTTTCACATTTTTGGTATGAAAATGTCGAAGGAGTCGTTAAAACGAAGCCACATTGACAACGACGAGCCATTTTTATGATTTTTATTGGGTTTTTTCATTGAGAAAGAACATTCATTTTTTGTTGTCGTCCTCGTATTGTGTGGAGTAATAAGGCTGAAACACATAGTTCTATATCGGCTTTGTTTAACCGACATAATAACCCACGTAGTTGCTACTTAGACTCCACCCGATTGGATATTTGAATTTTTAACTTAAGTGTTGGGCACAGCTGTTCGCGATATTACCAACATTATCGTCTACTACAGACCATAAAGTATGTAAAGATTTCGATTAGTATCCACTATAATCATACATATACCCCACCAGTTTACTCCACATACCCCACCCGATTGTATATTAGAGTTTTAGGTAGCTGTCGGAGTTACAAGTCCGCTATATTACTGACAATATCGGTTAACAAAACCGTTATGCCTAGGGGTGTGTAAACCGGTTTAGTTGTGAAAACCACCAAACCGCCACCAAACTGAGGGTTCGCGATTTGGCCATTTTCCAAACCACCACCAAACCACAAACCTTCAAAATCGCACCCAAAGCGACCACAATTTTCGCAGTTTAGTCGGTTTGATTTCGCGATTTTCTTGTGACACAATTTCAGCGATGAGAGGTGCGACGGTGACATGTGATAGTGGGAGCGACGACGGTAGGAGGCGCTGCTATGGGAGGTGTAGCTGTAGGAAAGTCGATTAGTGGGAGGCGCGGCGGTGGGAGGCATCGATCGGCACCTACTGGTGGGAGGCGAGGCAACCATGGGAGGCGGAAGTGGAAGTGGGAGGAGGAGGTGACTGGATGAAGTGGAGATGAGAGAGAGGAACGACTTGTTTAGTTACATTGTAACTTTTAGGGTTTTGAGTCTTTTGACTTTTGAGATGTAAAATTAAGGAATTTATTAAACTATCTTCGGTTTGGTGAACCACGATTTTTTCAAATTGGAAACCGTCACCAAACCGCGATTCCACGATTTTCAAAATTTTCAAACCACCCCAAACCACAAGTTTTAAAAACCAGACCAAACCATGCGGTTTTGGTGGATTTATGGAGACCGCTGCCTACCCTAGTTACGCCAATAAAGATTGCAGTTTTATAAACCGCAATCTTACTTGCACCCTACCAAATTACTACATGAACTCCACCATATTGTATTTTCGAATTTTAGTACACGGACGACAGATGCGTCAGGGTTCGACTAAAATAGACCCTCCCACGACTTCAGTGACTGTGAAAGACGAAAAAGATGACTTTCCGGGGTTTTGTGAAAGCTTTGATTAGAGGCATGAATGTTAGAAATAGGTTGGGGGTGGTTGTTTGTTTGTTGAAAATGAGGATATTCTGGTGATTTTGAAAAAAAAAAAATGGTCCGTTTAATAGAAAAAAAATTCAAAAATAGGGTACGTTGAAGTAATGGGGTCCTCTAAGCAAAAATTGGGTTCCGTTTAGCCGCTCCAAAAAAAAGGAAAAAAAAAATGATGTTCCATTGTTGTTGAGTATTGGTAGTTTCAGCCATACTACTTTATTTTTGAAATAACCAAAAGTTGTTAATTACAACTGAATTTGAATACTGTTGTAACAGAAAAATAAAAATCAGTGCAAGTATTAAATAAAATGAGTAATAAAATGATCAACCACAACACGAGAGAACTTATGCACGCAGTTCGATTCACGATGACCTATATTTACGGGGCCACGTCTAGAGGCGAAAGCTCACTAAGCTGAAAACTCCTGAGTTACACAAGGCCCTTTCCAATTACTCCTCACTAGTCTTGATGCATTCATTCTCACACTTACAATGTATTCCCTCTTAAGTCCCCTTGGTGTGTCGAGCTCCCCTCGACTGGACTACCTAAAATCCTTTTAGTAGTTTTACACAAGTCTTTTGCTTGCATTGTGAGGCTCCCCCTAACTAGAATACCTAAATCCCCTGATGATTACATCTCGAAAATAAAAAAAAGAACAACACGTTCATAATACTAGTAATTGAGATTCAAGCTCTATCAACTTTGACACACACATATATATATATACATAAATATATATATATATATATATATATATATATATATATATATATTTATAGACATACGAAAGACACACAATCTTAACAATATTGCTTAAGATTTGATGCGCCTTCATTTTCAAATAACCACGTCTCATCATACGTTGCACGTGGTAAACATGTCTCAGAATCGTGCTCCATTTCTTAGCACATCTTCAGTCGATTATAGATGAGATCAAATTTGTAACAAACTAATTCTAAGATCATGTTGCAACCGCTTATCCTTATCCATATCTTCAAATTAGTTTCATAATATGAGCAAGTGAAACAAAACTTTGGTGAATCATTTACCAAACCTCCAATTAGACAATTAATGACAATCACTTGACAATCTTGACACTAACATTATTGATATAAAAAATTTATATTCATATTTCATTCAACATTAAGTTAATTTACTACAATCATAACTTTCAATAAATAAAAGAAAACTACTTATTTAATAAAAAATACTGAACAAAAAATATCAATCCAATAGAAAACTTTTAGGAACGTGTTAAGTGACAGAATTGCCGCATAACTAGTCAAGAAAAGTAAAGTGGTTTATGTTATTGAACCAAACAACTCACATCGACCAACAAAAGTCGAGAAAAAAATTAATTTCCCCCAAAAATATAAAAAACTTAAAGTTCAGGGACCAAAAACATAAAAAATTCAAAAGTTCAGATACCAAAAGCATAAAAGTATCAAAGTTTAAAAATAAAAAATATGTTTTGCCATGAATAACGGAAAACTACTTATTTAATAAAAAAATACCAAGCAAAAAATATCAATCCAATTGAAAACTTTTGAGGGCCGCTAAGGGCACCCCACCTTTTAATGAAGGCACCTAGTTAATGTGGGCACAAACCAATTTACCTGGGGCACCCAAAAATTAGTCCCGAAATACCCAAAATACCCCTCGTGGAAATCCCTGAGCACCTCACCACCCCCACCACCACCTTCACCGAACTGTTGTGAAAGAACCAATTTGCTTTGAACCGACCAGTGAGAGGAATCCCCGAAATCGTGTTTCCCGTGTCTCGCCTTGTGTTTCTCCTTCGTTGTACGACTTTTTTGCAGTTCGTAGGATCGTGGTGTGAGCCGATTTCGTCTCCAAGTTAGGGTTCGGTTGAAGATCGTCGAACACACATTTTTTGAGCGAAATCGCTCGTTTGAAGGTACGTTTTAGTATAATTAAGTTACATTTGCTAGAGTAGTTGTAATGTGTGTGTGGTGGTTTGTTCAATAGTTAAAAAAATGGTAATTCATGGTTCTCGCCACACAGCCGAGATCGTAGCAGACTGCTTCTCGCCAAGCATGGCCGAGACAGTGTGTACATTTTTGGGAACTCGAAGTCTCGCCACAAAGGCCTAAGAGTTCACAAAGGGCTCGTTTACGCATGGCCGAGAGTACTCTAGTTCTCTCTGGCGAGACATGACGAGAGCTAGAATTAGTGCTAGGTAATGTGGTGTCGGTGGTGTACAACCGAGAATTTGCTCCTACTCTGGCTGTACACCTCGGTGAGAGTGTTAGAGTAGGCTCGGCCGTGATTGGACGAGAGCAAGGCGAATTGAAATGGTCAACCCATCTCGGTGGTGCACAACCGAGACCTTCTATTGGACTCTGCTTGTACACTCGCCGATATATCGGAGTGAGAGGCATTGTCGGCCACAAGGGTGACCGAAAATATGGGTTGTTTCACGAACCCGCTTGACCGAGACATCGAAATGGATGAATTTGAACATTTTTTTTTGTAATTTTTTTTTGGGTTCGGGCCCATGCGCTTATATGTTGTAATTTTTTCAGGTATGGCTCGTCCGAAGGTACCGGTGACTAGGGAGGAGGCTGGTGTTGTAATTTTTTTGTAAATTTTTTTTTGCTTCAACGTATTTAGGATGTCTCTTGGCTTCACATTCCCTTTGTCATTTGCACCACAACTTCCTCGCTCCCCTTATCCAATCTTCCGCAAATGAATGGCCGTCCAAGTTTTTTGCGGGCTCGTGATTGTGCCTCCCACATATAACAAAGCTGACATACCACAAGGAGTCAACATTTTCCTTTACGTTGATAAGGAAAAGACATCCACATTTCTTCGTACTGGGCTTGAGTCCTCGCTTTTCCTCTTCTTCATCATTTCTTGATTTCAAAGAAATTTTGGCCGCTTTCCCTTCCCTACTCTCTCGAGACATTCCCCTATATGTCCTGCACCTCTCACATGCAAGTTTCACCCTTCCCTCGCGCTTAATGCCCCCGCATCGAGTGCTTTGTCACTAGCACAAACATGTTCTCACGGCCTATCATTTGAAGCCATGAAACAACCGCTTCTTTAGAGGGGAATGACCTACAAGGTGTAAACATGTCCTTGTAGTCTGGAAATAGTGTAGAAATCGCATCATCTACAATACAAACAAGGTAACATTATAATCAACCAAAATGTACAAAGACAATCACAACAAAACCCAAAAAAAAGTTCTCATTGTACAGTCCGATACTTTCTTCGTAGTCTCGCTCACGTACGACCGAGAGTTACCGAGTACTCTCGGTTGTACCATTCCGTGACCTACGTACACCTCTCTCGCCCTCTACGACCGAGACATCACCATACATCTCTGGCCATGCGAGGCCGATACAATCGCGTACATCGACGTAAACTTAGGATAACCGCAAAAAAACACAATAAATTTGCAAAATTACCTCAAGTTCGACCTCCTCTCGCACCGTAGCAAGACAATCCTCCATTATATAAAGGGAAACAAGTTCGGATTTGAGGAAATTACCAAACCCTACGTTGACAACAAATCATCATTTTCACAGCTTTTCACAACTAAACAGCTCTAAAAAACCATCATATGGTTGTCAAACATTGTTACTCGTCGTTTGGATGATGTCAATCCGCAAGAATCGATAAACGCTCGACAAACGCAATGTGGCTTTCATGGTTCAACTCAGTGGTGGGGCCCTTTTTCTTTGTCAAAATGATTTGTGGGGTTTGAATCATTATATATACAAAAGGGGCAAAAGGGTCTTTTCCAGCTTTTGCTGGAATTTTTACAAATAATTTGGGTGCCTTCATTAAAAGGTGGGGTGCCCTTAGTGGCACTCAAATTTTTGAGGACCGCTAAGGGCACCCCACCATTTAATGAAGACACCCAGTTAATGTGGGCACAAATCGATTTACCTGGGGCACCCAAAAATTAAACCCGAAATACCTAAACTACCCCTCGTGGAAATCCATCTGCACCCCACCACCCTCGTGCAAACCCCGAGCACCCCACCACCCCACCACCACCTTCACCGAACTCCTCAGGAAGAATCCATTTGTTTTGAACCGACCAAGAGAGGAATCCCCGAAATCGTGTTCTCCGTCCATCGCCGTGTGTTTCTCCTTCGTTGTTCGAGTTTTCTACATTTTTGTAGGTCCTGTGTGTGAGCCGATTTCGTCTCCAAATTAGGGCTCTGCTGAAAGATCGTCGAATTAAGTTACATTTGGTAGAGTAGTTGTAATGTGTGTGTGGCGGTTTGTAGAATGGTAAAAAAATTGGGAAATCGCGGTTTCGCCACACAAAGCGTAGATCGTGTTAATCGTTCTCGCCAAGCATGGCCGAGACAAACATTTTCCGTATTCGAGCTTTGATTCTGTTAGACGTCGTCTCTTTGGTCGTTGGATGCAACTTTAATGAAGTCCCCCGCTCGCTCGCTTTGCAACGCCAATATTATCTTTCGCCATGTCGTGATGAATTGGTCGATAAATTAAGAAGAGATTGATTGAATTGAGACTAACAATTAATGAAGCTAAATTTTTGGGAACTGCATAGCCTCGCCACGAAGGCGAAGAGTTCACAAGTGTCTCTGCCACGTACGCATGGCCGAGAATACTTCGCTTATCTCGCCGAGACATGACGAGAGCTACAATTAGTGATAGGTAATGTGGCGTCTGTGGTGTACAACCGAGAATTTTTTCCTACTCTCGGTTGTACACCGGCGGAGGTTAGAGTAGGCTCTCATTCCCTCTATGACCGAGACATTTCAATATATCTCGGTCCCGCGAGGCCGAAACAATCGCGCACATCGACGTAAACTTCGATAACCTCATAAAAAACACAATAAAATTCGCAAAATTACCTCAAGTTCAACCTCCTCTCGCACCGTAGCAAAGATAATCCTTTATTATATAAGTGAAAACAAGTTCTGATTTGAGGAAATTATCAAACCCTACGTTGACAAACAAATCATCATTTTCACAAGCTTTACCCAACTAAACAGCTTCTAAGAAACCATCATATGGTTGTCAAACATTGTTACATCACCGTCTGATGATGTCAATCCGCAAAAATCGATAAACGCTCGCCAAACGCAATGTGGCTTTGTGGTTCAAGCTTGGTGGTGGGGTGCCCTTTTTATTTGTCAAAATGATTTGCGAGGTTTGAATCACTATATATACAAGGGCAAAATGGTCTTTTCCAGTTTTGCTGGAATTTTTTCAAATACTTTGGGTGCCCTCATTAAACGGTGGGGTGTCCTTAGTGGCCCTCAATTTTTTTTGGAGCGTGTATGTACCTCGGGGCGCGTGATCTTTGCATCCCGAGAGCACGTGCCGCATAGGAAGTGTGATGAGTTGAGTACTTGAGAGTGTGTGCGTTAGGGACAGCGCGTTGAAGAATCCCACTTCAACGGACACATCTTCTCTGTGAAAATGGCGACCGTGGCGGAAGGTCCTCTGCCGTACATCTTCGTCGAGAATCCGAGCGCTTCGTCGGACGACGACGATCCAGTGGTCTCCATAATCTTCTTCGGACTCTGTATGGTGTTAGGGATCGCTTCGCGGCATCTCCTCGGCGGAACCAGAGTCCCCTACACCGTCGCCTTGTTGATCATCGGCATCGGCCTCGGATCTCTAGGTCTGTCTGTCCGATCACACCGTTCCGTTCCTGAATTTCTTCGCTTAGGTTTTGTTTGGTTAGAAACACATAGCCACATGGTGTGTTAAACTTGTGTTGCAGCAGCAGCAGCTGCAACAACAATCCCCAATTTGTTCGGGTCGGCTACACGTCTATTTTGATCGATTTAGCACAATTGATGATTTGCTTTTCAAATCATTTAAATCCCTCCAAATTAATGCCTCCAAGTTAGCTTCAGTGTACACCTACCCATCGAATTTCTTCAATTGAGTCAATTTTTTGAGTCAGATATTTGTAGGCCGTCTTTGCAGGTGTCCAAACCACTGCAACCGCCATTCCCTAATTTTTCTGACAATTATCACCACTACTAGTTTTCTTTACAAGTTTTACCATTCACTTTTTTTTTTTTTTGAGTTGTATCACAATTTAGATACTACAACATACTACTTTCTCTTTACCTTGTTTGTTGGGTGCCCAATGCTTACATCAAGTCATGTCATTTCTATATCTCTTAGTTCTAGTTTCATATTAACCAAACCGGGGCGTCGAAAATCTCTATAATTTGACTGGTCTTACAGTTTTCATTTGTCAAATCATTTGTATGTTTATTTACCTTGATAAATTTTCCGGTTTACTGAAGAGTCAACTTTTAATGATGCTTGCGCGATTGATACGGGCAACTCTTTATTGCTGTTTTTTTTTTTCTGCAGAGTATGGCACAAGTAATGATTTGGGAAAGATAGGGGCCGGCATTCGTCTTTGTAAGTTTAAATCAAGCATTTTTTCTTCTTTTAGTTCGTGCTGGCTCTAACAATGAATATATTGCGGCGTGTGCAGACATTTTGCAACATTGTAATGTTTTCTATGTTTTCCTTTTTTTTTTTTTTTTAAACAATGACCAGGGGCTAATATTCATCCTGATCTACTGTTGGCTGTTTTCCTCCCCGCACTTCTTTTTGAGAGCTCCTTTTCCATGGAACTGCACCAGATAAAGGTTTGTCTTTTTTACTACTTTGCATTTGAAGCTCTTAAACACATCCTTGTCATCTAATAACGTAATTGATGTTATCTCGCTTTTATCTCCGTTTTGTGTTTTAAAAATGTCTTAAATGTGTTCATTTTTAATTTATTTCCTTTTTAGCGTGTTATGACTTATTGGTTTTAATTTCTTAACATGCTTGCTCTTGTTTCACATTAATTATCAGCTTCTTGTCTCTTTATTGCACAACAGTGGTTGAATCGATACTTTCAATTCTCTTGATAGTCAACAAATGAAGTACCATGTATGTGTGCTTTTCTACATCTTCTTATTGGTACTCTAGGAAAATAAAAGGATTTCTAATTGGTTTTGCTTGTTTGTGAGGATGTCACAATTCCGGAGTTTAATTGTTGAACTCATCCTTGGCAACACTTAATTTAAAGAGCAAAGTTAATGAAGAAATACAAGAGTCTATTTTATGGGCTTTGACCACAATGGTTGATTTGGTGCTATGTGGGATATCATTTCAGTGAAGTGATCACCAACTAATGTATGCAACACATACTTGAATACAATATTTTCTTGTTCTCTAGGGTCCTAAGTCTTCTTGGGCGCACTGTAGTGAGTATTTGGGAGGGTATACCTTTTGGTTTTTTTCTTCATGATGAGATTCCTTGAGGTATGCCATGCAAGTGATCATAATACAAATGTCTTGGGCTTTTTGTTATGATTATTAGATTTAGTTTTTGATATATTTAACCCAGAACCTTTTTCTTTAAAGCCCAATCTTGAATCAAAATCCTTACCTCTATTTCTTCTTTTTTCTTGATAAGAAGGCGATTTCTTGAGGTATGCCATGCAAGTGATGATGATATCTTTGATATTTATGCATTACGTATCACAGCGTATATTTCAGGGGCCCTAGTAAGTTTGTAGGGAAGCGTATTTGCGTAGTATATGATTTTTAGTTTTGACTTCTTTTTTCTTGATTGAAAATAAAAGCAAATGTAGGTATCTGAAATGCTGATGGTTCCAAGTCAGGATCTCATTTTTGTCTCTTTTGTGCATAGTGGCTCATGTGGTCTGGTACCAAGTTGAATTTTACATTTCAATTTTAAATATTTGTAAGGATATGACAAGTGAAAACAGATTTGCCAGGAAGAAAATTGTTTGTAGAAAAAGTGCTTGTTTTCACTTTTTCTAGGAGCTCCTTATCTATAGCAAATAAGTGGAAAAATGTTTTCAAGGCGCCGCCGCCTTAAGCCTTTGGGGTTTCCACCGCCTAGCTTTTAATAAGGTAGGTGGTGGGCCTGAAAATAATTATTAAAAAATATTTTATAATTGAAATAGTATTTTTTTTTAAATATATTTTATTCCAAAATGTGTGGAAAAGTGTGGAGTTGAATATATGGTGGTGAGAAAGTATGCCCCTTACAGTTAAAGGGTCTCTAAGTAAATTAAATTATTTCTTGGGGAGGTCTAACTAAATATTTTTTCGTCGCCTGGGCCCCGCCTCAACTAGGTGGGGCTAAACTGCCTAGCATTGCCTCGCCGCGTTGAAAACATTGAAGTAGAAAAAGTATAAACATACCCTTATTAATATTTGACATATATTCCGAGTTAACCTCTATAAAATAATGACTTCTAACAATCATTATTGAGAAAAGAGGCATTTTATTACCCCTCACTGAAGGTTTCCTTTTACGTTGTTGGATTGCTTACCCGTTGATATTATTTGTCAGATTCAAACAGTCAAATACAAGACACATAACTTCAAGAACAAAACTAATACCTAAATTTGCATTTGGAGAGCAAATCCAAAGTACTGAGCAAAACAAACCAAGAGAGACTTACTTTTATCTCTTCTCAAAACCCAATTGGGTTGGACCTTAGTGCAACTTGGAAATTCAGAATTTCCATTCTTACCTCTCTCAACATATTCATACTTCACTTTCCCTCGAAAACTAAAGACATGTAACCACCTGCTCACAAGTTCCCACAAAAACCAGACAACCAACGACACTCATGCCTTAGGTGCTTGGTGCTCCCGATGTGGTCCCAGACTCCCATGTGTCTCATTCAGCAAGAACTGATCGATCTATTTTTTTCCTCCCAAGCATCGATTCACCACTCCTCTTTCTCCTCCTTCTGTAAACCTTTGTGATCGGGGTCTTTCATAATTTAACTGTAGTTTCTTTTTGGGTCGAAGCTATATTATTATTTTTTCTCACAATATTTTCGTGTTGCCTTACTGGACTTTTGCTTTCATCTCAGAGATGCATTGGGCAGATGTTTCTTCTTGCTGGCCCAGGTGTTCTTATTTCAACTTTTTGTCTTGGAATTGCGTTGAAGGTACAATTGGCTTGATGGTTGATCCAAAAGTTTACTCTTTCTTGTTAAGAATAGCTATAAATGGACTGCAGTTTACTTTCCCATATGGTTGGAGCTGGAAAACGTCCCTCCTACTGGGAGGCCTTCTCAGTGCAACTGATCCTGTTGCTGTTGTAGCCTTGTTGAAAGAACTTGGGGCTAGCAAAAAGCTGAGTACAATAATCGAAGGAGAATCTTTGATGAACGATGGGTATCGATTTGTTTTGTTGCCTTCTATTCTCTAAGAAAAGTTTATTGTATTTACTCTTTTCCACTTTCTTTTAGATAATTTTGTATTACTTTCTTCCATATGTTTTTAGGCATGATTAGTCATCCATTTAATAGTAGTTCAAGATGGTGGTTCTGTGAAAACACCAACTTCAAGCATCGAATTTGGATAATGTTTTTTTTTTTTTTTTGGATAAAGAAAATAACTAGGAAAAATGAAATCGTAGAAGAACAAGTTTGAGTTTAAAGTACGTTGTTTCTTTTCAATTTTTATCCAACGCAAATAAATCATATGGGGGGTCCAAGTATTTTATACCTGGGGTGGTATGATCTAGCAGGCCCACTGCAGGAGCTAAGTTGATGAGCTGAACTTGAGCTGTGAATCTTTGGGCTGGCTTGAGAGTGGTTTTTTGATTTTTCTACGTGTTACTTATCTGTGTTTATTTTGATAAATTGTCCGTTCCATATACGGATTTCAAAAGCGAATTTCTCATTATTTTCAGGACAGCCATTGTCGTGTATCAGTTATTCTACCGAATGGTTCTTGGCCAGAGCTTTGATGTGGGAGCCATCATAAAATTTCTGACAAAAGTGTCAGTTGGAGCGTATGTACTTTCCTGATTCATAAAAAATTTCAGAAGTTTAGTTTGGTTCATATGCTTATGATGATCTTTCCTGTCCAGAGTAGGTATTGGTGTTGCATTTGGGGCGGCCTCTGTCTTGTGGTTGGGGTATATTTTCAATGACACTGTCATAGAGATTGCTCTGACACTTGCTGTGAGCTACATTGCCTACTTTGCAGTAAGAATCTCTCCAAACATCTGACTTCAGTCATTGGGGCTCCTTGATGTAGTTTAACATTTATTTTATATGGAAGCTCTCTTGATCTTCCATTAGAAATATTTCTAGTTTTAATTTTCTCCATATGAGACAAATTACAATTTGAGTTGTCGGTGAACATGCTAAAGACAACTCCCATAA
Organism: Stephania cephalantha; assembly: GCA_039657325.1. Classification (NCBI taxonomy): domain Eukaryota; kingdom Viridiplantae; phylum Streptophyta; class Magnoliopsida; order Ranunculales; family Menispermaceae; genus Stephania; species Stephania cephalantha. The sequence continues at coordinate 4,064,715 of CM077573.1, read as the reverse complement.
TCATGCAATCGCGTATCCCTCTGTAGATAACTACAGAGAGGTAATTTAAGGAAATGTTGTGTTGAGTATTAGAAAAAGATATTTTCTGATTAAGATTATTTTATTGCTTGCCTTAGTTTGCTAGGACAAGTTTCATAAGTCAACTGGTAGGAAATGCCACTGTATCAATGTTGAAAGGGATTCTAAAGAGGAGAAGATCTAGGTGTTTTCCTTGATTGAACTTCTTTGTTTGTTTGTTTTTTCCTCGATTGAACTTCTTTGTTTGTTTGTTTGTTTGTTCATTTGTTTTGTTTTGTTTTGTTTTGTCTTGTTTTGTCTTGTTTTTTTTGTTTTTTTTTGGCATCCTTCTAACATATGCCTATTTGAACGTGTACATGTTCTAATATTTAGATGCTTCTCTTGTTTCCTTTTCTGATCTTTTAAAATGAAAATCCAATATTCCAATGGCTATACCTGCATTTGCTAGGCTCAAGATGGTGCTGATGTTTCCGGCGTCTTGGCAGTGATGACTCTAGGAATGTGAGTGATATTGCATCTATAGTTATTTCCAGTATGACTATGTTTTATCATGACTTAAAATTGTTTTTAAAAAACTGATTATCGACAGGTTCTTTTCAGCGGTTGCTAGGACAGCTTTTAAGGGTGAAAGCCAACAAAGCTTGCATCATTTTTGGTAAACTTCTTATTCGATATAGTTTTCTAGATGATACATTAATGTGGCTGGTTAACTATCTGATTTACTGTCTCATTATTTGTAGGTCTTTTTCTGCTATATTACATTGTGATCGAAATATTCATACCAAGTTAAAAAGAAAATTTTATAGGACTGCAATTAGGCCAGCTATGCTTTATGGAAGTGAATATTGGACGGTAAAGAAACAACAAGTACATAAAATGAACGTAGCGAAAATGAGGATGTTTAGGTGGATGTGTAGTAAAACACGTAAAGATAGAATAAGAAATACAATATTCAAAGAAAAGTAGGAGTAGCACCAATTGACATAAAGATTAGGGAAGGGTGGTCGAGGTGGTTTGGACACCCGCAAAGATGGCCTACAAGTGCTCTCACTTGAAAACTCGATTTAATAGAAACTGTAGAAACTCGACGAGGTAGGGGTAGACTGAAGCTAACTTGGGATGCATTAATTAGGAGGGATTCAAATGATTTGTAAAGCACACCATCTGTTGCACTAAATGAGCGTAATGGAAGTAGTCGACCCCAACTAATTTTGTATTGAGGTTCCTGCTATAGTCACCAATTTGTGTAACTATTCTAAATTATCAATGTTATTTCTTGTCAGTGTTCTGATCTAAATTTTTCTAGACTGCTATGCTTTGACTAAGATAATGGCATCTGTTTAACAAGGTTCAATTTCAATGTGCAAAAGATTGGAGTGATATTTCCAACGAGGTGCATAGTTTCCGTTTTATATATTTTTGAAGTTTTGCTGCCATGCCACTTTGCTAGTGCATTACGTTATGTGCCAAATTGCTTGTGCTTAAATGAATATCTTGTCAGATTTTAGAAATTTATTTTCTTTCCCTAATTTAAATTGATTAGAACAAGTACCTTTCAATAAATAAGCAGGGGTATGGGATTCAATTAAAGACCTTAAAGCAATTTTACTTTTTTTTTTAATAATTATGCACATTTTTCTTATAAACTTAAGTACATAACTGATTATGGTGTTGTTTCATCGAATGCTCTTTAGATTGATGAGAATGGAAGAGAAAAGAAACTTGAATAAACTGTGATGATTTCCTTTATTCCCTTTGAGTTGTTTTGATCTTTTTATTCTCTTCTTGGGAATGTTTTAGTTCTAACATTTGCTAACATGCTATGACTGTTGGGTGCTATAATATCCGATGTGCTTGAGTCAAAAAAGGATGTGAAAAAAGAAAGAAGAAAATCGGAAATGAAATTGGTTTTGATGTTGTTGTTGTTTTTTTTTTTTTTTTTTTTTTTTTTTTTTTTTGATAACGAGAATGTATTTTACTAATCCTTTGCAGGGAGATGGTTGGCTACATTGCTAATACACTCATTTTCATATTAAGGTAATAGCCTAGTCCTTTGATACAGTTATTAAGCAGAAAGCTCATCAATAGCATGCTGATATGCTGTTTCCTTTGATACAGTTGTTGTTGTCTTTTTCATTCTGGTGCTGTTCTGTGAATCTGTGACAACAATTATAGTTATCTTTTTTACAAGGTCAAGACAGGCATGAGTATGATTTCTTGTTAAATTTCATGCTACGGACATCTGCGGTTCTGCCACTAGATCCTTTAACTTGAAATATGGATTTATGGAACATCGAATTTGTCGGAAACTTAGGAAGTAGAAATGCTACAGCATAGGATATGGCAGTAATGCTTTTACCTAATTTCATATGTTCCAATATGTGCTATGTTATACTTGAAATTGGTTCTATTTACCTGATAGAAGTGCAAAAGTGTAACTAAGCATACAAATGCGTTGTGAATTTGTCAGTTTGTTCTTTGTTAAGAGCTTATGCAATCATGTAAATGACGAATATGTTAATTACTTTATATTTATTTACCAAATAAGTAAGGTGTTTGATTCCTGGTAAAAGAGCTTGAGAGTGTACCTTGATAGTATTGGATGAAGTTGGGGGTTTCTTGTTTGCTGAATTAAGCATGGTTAAGATTTGGAGTTGTTCTTGTTAAGGTATGGTTTTTCTCTCTTGATACATCGCTTTAATGGAATCCATAGGATCTTGGTTCTGAGATGTTCGAAATGGTTTCGAAAACTTCATTCGCGCATGATCCCCGAAACTCAACAAAGGGTATCGAGCCGTAGGGCATGATTTAATTAAATTATAATGTGCCCTTATTTTTGATATACATGATATATATAAGTCAATCATGATATTTTATATATGGTTGCATCATTGTGTTTAATAGAATTAATCTATATGCAAAAGCGTGAAAGTATCGGCATGGTGTTGTTCATGTAGTCGCACCGTCACGCACATACATGCACAAAACTGGTGTGCATCAAATTTAGCGGATAAGATCTCACTATTTGTGTACATAGATATGTGTAATTTAATATGTTGGTGGTTGTATGGGATATGAAAGCACTGATATTGATAAAATAAAATAAAGAGCTTTGGCTAAGATGGGATTCGATCCCTAGTTACCAAACACGTTGAAGTGCCTTAACCATCCTAGCAAGCAAATCAACTTGTAATAAGATTACAAATTATTGATTTACAAATCTGATTGTTATAGGATTACGAAATAAAATGAAGGGACTTTTGTTGAGAATAGGATTCGATCCCTAGACCCCCTCATTCCCAATGATTGCCTTAGCCATCCAGGCTAGCGAGTCAAGTTGTAATAGGATTACAACTCTGTTTATATTAATTAGGCTATATATTAATTGAAAAAAGTTTTAACTGATTAATTTCCAATTAATTGGATGAGGTTATTGTTCATCAATTGGATTGATTGGCACCCATTAATATTAATGATTAATTTAATTAGAAGGTGTTTTAATTGAATTAACATCAAATTAAATAATGAGACTACTATTATTATTAATTAAAATATTTAATTAAAAGAGTTTTAATTAAATAGAGTCCGATAAAAATTATATTGAGATATATTTAATTAATGAGATTAATGAAAATATAATCTTTCATGCACTTGGAAAATTTTAAGGTATTTAATTTCCTTGATTTGTTTTATGATGCCTTGTTGATATATGAAGATGTTTATTCTTGTTTTATTTTAATGATCTTTATTCTATGCATATTGGGTATATATATGATATTCCATAATTAAATAGATGCTAGAATTAGTCATTGTAAAACACTACATGGATCATAAAACTTGATAAAAATCCCTCGATTAGAATTTTAGGTTAATGCCACCCATTTTAAACACTTGTCAAGGCCTCGATCACATCAATATGGGTCCCTTCGCAGGTGTATTGTGTTATCTCTGAGGCAAGTTTGGGTAACTAAGCACTGGATGTTTTAAATTGGTTTGACTTAATAAAGCTATCAAAACGGTTTTGGGCTTTAGGCATAGATGAGACTAACATGTTGTGACATATGATGTCTAGGTCTCATAAAGAACCTAAGAGTTGCATATGATGCAATTGGTAATGGTTACCTACCTAAATAACTTGATTTTGAGTGTCATGCCTTAGCTGTCTCAAAATTAAGTGAAATATGGATCTTAGACCACTAAATTAATATTTACGAGGGTTATTGATTTAGTGGGAGTTTAATTACTCACTAATAAATCATTCTACATAATTTTCTAAGTGTAGATGTTAAACTCCTAGTAACACTAATTCATAGCAACTGCGATCATTCCTTGAGAAGGATAAAATAACTTCTAAGACTAATTTCCCTGTTTTGATTTGAAAATTGATAAATGTTATCAACCATATAAACAAGGATGTATGTCTTAGATTAATGGTTCCTTTTAAACTACCATCTATTAGTACAAGGATTATATGTCGTGTTAGCAAATATAAAACCGGACTTTAGGAAAGATTCAGGCCGTGAAAACTAATGATATGACTATGACACTCAAGGAAATGTTCCAACAAGAAGTCACACTAGAAGGGCATAAGATTGCAAAATTCCTAGATTTTTGTAAAATGGTTGAGAACCTATTAATATGTCTTTATGTTTGGAACATGAAAGAACTATATTAATTATCTCAAAAAGCTTGAATCTTCATGTGCCAAAAGTTGGCAAAGAGATTTGATCTATAATTCATCAAAATAGTTTTAAACTACATAATTTGAAAGACATGGAGAACACAAGTACGCTGCATATGATGTTTAAAATTGTAAGACAAAATAATAAAAAAGGGCCTTAGATATATATTTGATGGTTCATAACATAAAAGAATTTAATAAAGAAAGATAAAGGGAAGGTAAAAGCTACAAAAGGTGCTTATGTCGCATACGTAAACCTTAGTTGTGAGCTAGATTTTGCCAAGTTCTAAAGAAAGCCTTAAAGAACGGATTTTGTTTCTCATAGAATGAAATTGTTCATTTTATAATCGGACTCTATTTAATTAAAACCCCTTTTAATTAAATATTTTAATTAATATTAATAACAGTCCCGCTAATTTAAATTGATATTAATTCAATTAAAACACCTTCCAATTAAATTTATTCAATCCAATTAATGAGCAATAACCCCATTTAATTAATGGTAATTAAAACTTCTTTCAATTAATATGTATAACTCAATTAATATAAATAGAGTTGTAATCCTATTACAACTTGGAATGGATAGCCTAGATGGCTAAGTCATTCCAACGAGTCGGTGGATGAGGGATCGAATCCTACTATCAACAAAAGGCCACCTATTTATTCTATTTTTGTAATCATATTACAAATTGACTTGCTTTTAATTTTATTTTTGTAATCTTGTTACAAGTTGAATTGCTAGCTAGGATGGCTAAAGCATTCCAAAAGGAGTTGAATGGCTAGGGATCGAATCCCATCTTAGCCAAAATCTTTTTACTTTTTTTTTAATTATTATCATGGCTTTCATATCCTATACAACCACCAACATATTAAATTACACATATCTATACACACAAATAATGAGATCTTATCCGCCAAATTTGATGCGCACCCGTTTTGTGCATGTATGTGCGTGACAGTGCGACTACATCAACAACACCATGCCGATACTTTCACACTTTTGCATATAGATTAATTCTATTAAACGCAATGATGCAACCATATATAAAATATCATGATTGACTTATATATAACATGTATATCAAAAAATAAGGGCACATTACAATTTAATTAAATCATGCCTACTGGCTCTGATACCATGTTGATTTTTCATGCCTGCGGCACATTATCCGCAAGCGGCTCGCCCGCAGCACTTCTCCGCCGAGCGAACCTATGATCTCCGCCAGTACCGATACTGTCCCCGACTTGACCACCTTTCAATTTTTATAGGTGTGGGGTTTTATCTTAAAAGGCCTTGGTACTAGTTAAGGGGAGATCACCACTTATATACTTCACTATGAAGTTTCAATTATCCGATGTGAGACTATTATTTCGGTCCACACATCTCAACACTCCATCTTGGACCGAAATCTATCCAAGGGGTTTTAGCTGCGCATTAATCTAAGTCTTTTAATAGACTTTAATTTGCTGTGCTTCTGTTCAGCAGTTGTCAAAATGAGGATCTAAACCTTTCTTCCGTACTGCCACACTTGCTTTTATCGATTATTGAATCTAGTAATTGTGTGGTATTCTTATATAGCATGCTTTAGATCAGATTGGGCATGCTACTTATAAAGTGCAATTTTGATATATTTTTGCAGTGGTGTGGTTATTGCAGAAGGTATCCTACACAGCAAGCACTATTTTGAGAGTCATCGTAAGCTCCTGAAAATTCCTACTCCTAGATGATTTTTCTTCTATTGAATTCTTTTTTAGTTGTTTTTTTCTGTTTGTTTATTTTTTTTTTCAAAGAGCCGGTAATTTTTATTCACGTAATATCAACCTGACTCCTTAGTCTGCTAAAGAATAGGGTCCTTCTATTTTACAATATGTGTTCATTAAGCCCATTACATTCTTGCACTCTCTCAATCCCAATCCTCATAATCTTATATGTCAAGCTTTACTCCTATTTGCATAGGATGCAGATTGTACTAGTAACATTCTTACTGTTTTGTAATTTTATAATTCCTTCAATGTTTTCTCAAAAGAAAAGGATAAAATTTCTAAGCTCTAGTTTCGCAGTCTAAGTTAGTGTCTAAATTTCTAAGCTCAGCAGGAGGGAAAATACTTGCAAGTGGACCAAATTTTTCCCACCAATTTGTCATGAACCATAATGGAAGATTGATGCGCAACGACTTCTTGAAAGTTATATACCAAGAATGGTCAGAAGAAGGGTCTTTATAGAAAAGGATAACTTTCCAAGCTTTGATGTAATCTTTATAGCTAACCGGTAATGCAGGAAGAGTCGAAACCAAAGTCATTGATTGATAGGAATAAGGGCATTGCTGAATAACATTCTGCCGATTCCATTCAGACAAAGTAATTACCTTTTGAATTTTAAATTTGGAGTAAGCGATTTCATCAGAATTGGGTTTTTTAAAATGTTCAATTATAACTGATTGTGTTTGAGTGAGTAAAGCTTCATAAAATTTAAGAGACACATTGGGGCGAGAAAGGAGAAAATGAAAATTTGGAGGCATAATCATTTTGATTTGTGACTCAAAAGAGTGATCAAGAAGGTCATGTTCAAGAAGGGTTACCAAATGACGATTACTGTATTGATAGGTAGGCTTATTTTCGTTAGTGACTCGATTATAAGAATTAAAAAGAGGAGAAAATTTATTGGTATAAGATGAATGAGGCAATAAGGATTTGCCTTTGTCACCTATGATCTCGTAGTATATGAATTTGAGGTGTTACAAGAAATTCGCGAGATAAGAAATCGGTAGAGAGTTATGTTCTCCTTTATATATTCGATATCAAATTCAAAAATACTTAAAATTGCTTGCCAACGAGCAAATATTTGTTTAGAAACCAAATTTTTGACATCTTTTAAAAGAATCTCTTTTACTGCTTTGCAATCAACACGAATCAAGAATTTTTTATTTAAAATATTTGCTTGAAATTTTTGAACACTTCAGACAATTGCTAAAATTTCCTTTTTGACAGTTGCATAATTTTGTTGAGTTTGATTCCATAATTTGGATGTATAACAAACTAGTTCTTCAGACCCGGATGAATTTAATTGTAATAAAATTCCACCATAACCTAAATCAGAGGCATCGGTTTGAATGATTTTTGGATAACTTGGATTAGATAAATGTAAACAGGGAAGAGATTTAACCTTTTCTTTTATTGTTTGGACAGCTGTTGTATGAATAGAAGTCCATTGAAATTTAGCATCTTTTTTGAGAAGATCCTGAAGGGGTTTACGATCTAATGCTGACTGTTTATAAAAATCAGAAAGATAATTTAAACAGCCAATAAATCGTTGTAATTGATTTTTATCTATCAATTGGTCAGGAAATTTATCTAAGAAATCAATAACACGATTTACGGAGTAATCGCTTGATTAGAAATTTTAAAGCCTAAGAATGTTGTTGATGTTTGAAAAAGTTTCATTTTCTTTTGTGATAATACCAAACCATTATGGATTATAAGATGTTGAAATGTAGATAGGTGTTTCCAAAGGTTGATCAATGGTATTTGAGAAAATAAGAATGTCCTCTATATAAACAAGAATATATTCTTTATAAGGGTTAAATATATCATTCATAATTTTCTCAAATTCGAGATGGTGCATTTTTTAGACCAAAGGCATTACATTCCATTGGTATTGACCAAAAGGTGTATTAAAAGCGCTTTATAACGATCCTTTGGGGCAATTTGAATTTGCCGAAATCCGGATTTAAGATCAAATTTTGAAAATATCAATGAGGAAGAAGTTCGTTTCATGAGATCATAGTTATTAGGTAAGGGATAGCGAATTGTTTTTAAAACTTTATTAAGGGGTTTATAATTGATTACTAACCTAGGTGCACCACGTTCAACTTCGGGAGCATTTTCGACATAGAATGCAAGACAACTCCATGGAGATTTAGATGAAGTGATTAATGATTTAGCAAGAAGATCTTTTATTTCTTGGTCACAAAGATTTAATAAGCGAGCGTTCATTTGAGAAGGATTTGCTTTGGTTGGAATTTGATTTTCAAGAAAATCATCAATATAGGGAAGTGTTACTTGATGCTTTTTTCGATCCCAAAATGCTTGATGGTATATCGTAACAACATTGTTTTTGCAAGTTTTCTTGAAAAGGACTAGCTTACTTTGAAAAGAAGGCGTTGTAAGTGTTTGATCTAGTTTTAAAAAATTAATTTCTTTTCGTAAAAATGTAATGTGTTTGTTTATTCTCTATTTGATTGACAAGTTGATTGAGATATTTAGTTTTTGGAGTCTGTATAAAAGGAAAAATAATTGGTTTTCCATTAAGGGTAGTAGAAATACCTTTTGTAGAAACAAAAAAGGTTGGATAAGTTGAAGAAACGGAGTGCCTAGTAAAATATCATGTTGAAGGTCTTTTACAATTATAAAGGAAGTAGGGATACATATAGATTGATGACATATATGTCCTAAAGGAATTTTATATTTAATTGAAGATTTATTTCCTTCTGCAGTTGATATACGACTATTAGTGGTTTCACAATATCGCAGAGGAATTAAACCTTCACGAATACAATTTAAATCAGCACCGGAATCAATTAATGCTAAACATTTATATTTAAAATCTTTGATAATGAAAGTAATAGGTGTAAACCATCGTTGATGAACATAATGAGTAAGAGTTTCAATAAAAACATTATTATCAAATGCTTCAAATGTTTCAGAATTGGTGCGTTCTAATTGGACTATTCTATCTTTTAATAATTGTATTTCGTGTTTCAATAGATTTATATCTTGCTGCATAGTAGAAATAGATAAAGTAGGAGTTCGATTTCGTTTATTTACTTCTTGTAAGAGGGTTGTCATGGAATATTTAGATGGGTCTAAACTTATTTGTTTTTTAAATTTGCTTCGCTGTTTAAGGCGATCTGGATCACCTTCTATATTTTCTATTGGCGGAGTAGAATTTTGAGACTGTAGTATTTCTGTAAAATATTTATATTTTAACGTTGGATCATGAATTTGTTCTCCAATTTTGAGAGTCATTGTAAGCTCCTGAAAATTCCTACTCCTAGATGATTTTTCTTCTATTGAATTCTTTTTTAGTTGTTTTTTTCTGTTCGTTTATTTTTTTTTTCAAAGAGCCGGTAATTTTTATTCACGTAATATCAACCTGACTCCTTAGTCTGCTAAAGAATAGGGTCCTTCTATTTTACAATATGTGTTCATTCAGCCCATTACATTCTTGCACTCTCTCAATCCCAATCCTCATAATCTTATATGTCAAGCTTTACTCCTATTTGCATAGGATGCAGATTGTACTAGTAACATTCTTACTGTTTTGTAATTTTATAATTCCTTCAATGTTTTCTCAAAAGAAAAGGATAAGACAAGAAAAAGTTGTTTTCTTGTGAAGTTTATGCGGTTCACTACAAATATTAATCGTTTGAATTTGCAGCATCATTTTTTTTTTTGTATAATGCTATTTCCCACTGCTTGCAATAAATGTTCCAAGTGACTTCTACCATCTGTTTTTAATGACTTTTACGATAGTTCAATAGGGTGAGATGAAGTAATATTTCTTATCTGGAGTAAGTGATACGTTGCCCTATTTTGCTTGATTGGGGATCTTTGAGCCGAGCAGCTAGGAAGAATATGTAACTGCATTATAATTTGAATTTTTTTTATCTCCTATTGGTATTAAAAAAATTAAATGTCAATAAATTCCAATTATTTTGATGTATAATAATTTTATGATTCCCCAATTAATTTGGGATTGTATAATAATTTCATGACTAATTGGAAAAAAAACTCACATGGATCTAATATTAGACACTAATCTTTGTAAAATGATCTTATACTGGTAAAAACTAGTTGTTTTGTGATTTATTTTATGGCCATTTTTTCTTGAGTTAATTTATAGCCATTTTTTTGGGTGCCCAAACAGGCAGTTTTATAGCCATTTTAGTTATGAGCTTTAAGGTGATTATGCTCCCAGCAAACGCTATCTTCGCAAGTTCGTACTCCACTTCATTGAATTAGGAGGGGGAGATTGGATATCTCTTATCCTCTTAGGTTTCGTCTTTCATTGGTATTTGGATAGAGTTTAAATTTGGACCAACTCCAACTTACACATAGAGGTGTTACGCCCCTTGTTGGATGCACTAAACTGAATGAGAAAAAACTAGAGAATGCTCTTTAAGGGTGTCCAGGGTTTTATGAGTTAGAAATCAACCTCTATTTATTTTGACAGATGTGGTGTCCTTAGTTGTGTTGCATGGTGTGGAAGGCTTTCAAACATCATATATGTAACTTTCTAGATTAGTTTATCATTGCTATTTTTACGAAATTGTCATTATTTATACAACTAGGATTGGAGTTGGTATTTGAAAGATATTTTCTTGCTAGACTGTGGATTTGTAGTTCTATGTCACTCCGTGTGACAATAGGTGCAAAACAACCACGGTTAGAACACTGTGTTGACTTCGGATCCGGAGTTTTAGAGCTAGTTGCTGTTTTTTGATCAAGGATTGCGAGGCGCCAAGGCGGTGCCTAGGCATTTTCCCTGCCTAAGGCGAGGCGGCTCCTAGGCAGAAATTTTTTATTTATTTAGAGGTCCCTAAAAGATTAGTTAATTATTTATTGGTCCCTTTTTATCTACTAGTACCACTAGTCATTTACCTTAATAATCAATATTTATTTCAGAAAGTAATAACTAACAACATTTAATAATTTCAAATGATGCATATGTGCCATCAATTATCCACTATCAAACACATTTTAGTTTTCAAAATTATTTGCACTTCCCTGAACTTTAAAAAAGAAGTTATGTATGGAAGTTTTCAAGTTGGGGTAGGGTTTACATGATTTGGAGGTTTAGATATGGAAGATTCTTGAAATTATTTTCGCCTCCCTGAACTTTTAAAAAATTTACTAAGGAGGCCACTGCCCGCCTGTATTCAATTGATGATTTCTATGGATTATAAAGGAGTTTGAGGATTTAGAAATCAAGGGTATTTAATTTAGATTTTGATGGATTTCGATTGAGTTTTTAAAAGTCTAGGGGTATTTAATTTGAATTTTGATGGATTTGCACGGAGTGTTAAAAAATCTATGGGTATTTAATTTTTTGGTGAATTGTGGGGATTTGGGGGTGATGGTGGATTTTGATGGACTTTTCTTAAGATTTGTATACAAATTGAATCCAAAATTCTCTTATGGGTAGAGCTGATATTTCAAAGGATTTGTAGAAGACCCCAATCTTTCAACCCTAGCATCCAATGCTCCGACTGTGATCTCCACGGTGTGTGTGATCTCTTGTGTTCTCAGATCCAACAACGATGCTTCACCTTTGCGTACGATCTTTGTGTACGATCTTCTTCCTCTGCCCTTTGCCCTCTACGCTCGATCTTCTTGTGTTCTCCCATCTGTCGATGATGCTTCACTGTTGTGTTTCCTTTATTTCTTGCGTTTCATTTTCTTGGTGCGTATTGAAGAAGAAGATAAATAGTGCATTGGGCTGTTTTAAGTCGCGACCGCTGGATGTTCCTCGAGTCACGCATCTTTTAAGATTTGATTTCTTTGATTATTGCAAAAGTCTGTCTAACGCCTCCACTGTCCACAAAAATCATCTTTACAATCCACATAAATCCTTGAAAATCTTCAATTAAAAATTCATGTAAATCCAACAAAATCCACTAACTTCATTAAAATCCCTTAAAATCAATGAACAAAAAGTCCTTTAAAATCCATGGATTTCTTAAATTGAATACACCCCTGTAAGTCACCGCCTAGGCAGTTTGAGCCAAAAACTCCTAGCCTTGCAATCACTGTTTTTGATAAGAGAGGTAGCTGCTGTTATTGCATCCAGGTGTTTGGGATGCTTCCTTGTATTGTACAAACATTATTTCTGAGGTCTGGGTGACCGCTTTGATGATTACACAAAGAACATTAAAGTTTGTCTGATCTTCTTTGAAGGTGGTCAAGTTATCTGTTGCTTTCACAATAGTTTTGTGTGTTCTTTTCTTAGAGTTCGTTTTTTATGTTGCACACTTGCACTGGAAGCGTGACGATTCTGTCAAGGGGATCTCGAGTATTCTTACTAAGAGTAGTTTGGGTATTCCTACTAATAGGATCTTGGGTACAATCCCGCTACTGAAAGATAGATTCAACTACAAGAACAGCAACAATATGTGTGAAGGAGTGCTACACTGCTACTGTGTAATAACTCGTGGTCGTGTATGAGATCAAGTAGTCTTGATCTTGATTTTCTAGTGGAAAGTTGATTCTGGGAGAACTCCTACAGATGTAGTTCACATATTGAACTGCATAAACTAATTTCTGTGCCTCCTACTGTGTCAGCATCTTTGTTCTAGCTGATTATTTATTTATTTATTTATTTATCATAGTCTAGTAGCATTTGTGATAGCATTGGAATGTTTAGTTTCAAAACCTATGGTTCTCTGGAGAAATGACACAAATGTTTAGGTAAAGCTTAGTTTTATGTGTACTCGAAGGGCGTGTTCCTGAAGATGGTAAAGAGAGTTAGATTGATCATATAGGGTACTATTAAATGATCCATGGATTTGGGGCTGAGGTCTAGAATGTAATAAGACCCCAAGTATAAAAGAGGAATAAAGGACGGAATAGTTAGTTAGAGTTGTTCTAGTCCATAAGTCAATTTTTAGTTCTATATATAGGAAACTGATGTAATGAGGTGAGGTATTGAATGTTGTCAGTTTTGTTAAGGACAGAGAGCCCTCTCAGAAGGCTGAAAGTGTTTTGTTCTTCTTGGTTCTTTGAGTTCTTATGAAAATTCAAAGAATTTGGTGTTGCTGATCTATTGTTACTTGTTGGTTTATTCTCCAAAAGTTCTATAATGGATGTAGATCTTCTACTGTTCCTTCTATTCCTACATGTTCCTTTGGTGTTTTTACTGTTACATTGCTTGTTCTGCTCCCTTGGGACTCATCAGATTATTATTTAATTCATCAATTTTTTTTCAGGGAATTCATGGGGGTATCTCATTCTACTTTATGTTTTTGTTCAAGTTTCGCGAATCATTGTGGTGGGAGCATTGTTCCCTAGTTTAAGGCGTTTAGGATATGGCTTGGATTGGAAGGAAGCAACAATTCTTGTTTGGGCAGGTTTACGAGGGGCCGTGGCATTGTCACTCGCGCTATCCGTCAAAGTACTTCGTTACTTCTTATTATCATTTCTTTTATCTAGAAAAATGTGAGGGTTTTACTAAGATTGATCTTATTGCTTTTACTTTATTATTCTTATGGTTATCAAATAAGTAAGTGTGCTTGATCAAAATACAAATGCATAGGTCATAAGGAGTTTGAGATGGTGTCTGATTGTACACCAAATTGCCTTATTTTCCCGATGGAGGAAAAAGAAAATTGAAGACATGCGATATCGGCTAAGCAACAATTGTTGTCAAACGAGGAAAACTTTTCGCGGTAAATACAAGATACAATTGATAAGAGGTGTCTCAGTCTCTGTGTGTAGGATGTCTCAAAGGAGACAGTGGCGCCTGGATGCATGCCATTTAGTAAGACTGAAAGTGCACTAATTTACGAGGGGGATATAAGAAATTTGGCGTGGAAACTTATGTCTTGCTCAATCTTAGAATTTGCTTCAGCATACGATATTGTCTTAGCAAATACTAGTTTTAGGAAGAGGAGTCACATATAATTACTTTTAGTAGTGGTCATAACAAGAGTCAAATAGATTTTCTTTTAACAAGAAAAATAGATAGAAAAATTTGTAGAGACTGCAAAGTAATACCTGGTGAAGCACTTACTACCCAACATAAGTTAGTAGTACTTGATATTAAGCTAACACGACGACATAATATAAATAAAAGAGTTAACGACCCTAGAATAAAGTGGTGGAACCTAAAACATAGTAAACAAGTAGAGTTTAGAGAAAAACTACTAAAGGAAAATGTTTGGAATCTTGACTTAGATGCTAATACAATGTGACTAGAAATGAGTAGTTGCACAAGGAGAGTGAGATCAAACGTATTAGGTATATCTAAAGGCTTGGGACCACCAAAGAAGGAAACATGGTGGTGGAACGAGGATGTCCAAATGAGCAATTAAGACTAAAAGAGATATGTATAGGAAAATACCTAAGTGTCAAGATGAAGATGTGTACAATCAATATAGAGAAGCTAGAAAACAAGCTAAAAAAATAGTTAGTCAAGCTAAAACAAATTTCATGGAAGATCTATATACAAGGTTAGGTAATAGAGATGACGAAAAATATATATATAGGCTAGCCAAATTAAGGGATAAAAAGAAACAAGACCTAAGTCATGTAAGATGTATTAAGGACGAAAATCAAAATGTTTTAACGCGCGAGGAGGATATTAAGGAGAGATGGAGAAGTTACTTCGATAGTTTATTTAATGATGGTCAAGTTGATACTATAATAGATGAAAACCCACACCAAGAAAGAAACGTAAATTATACACGCAATATTAGAATTGTAGAAGTTAAAGAGGCCTTGAAAAGAATGAAAATAGGAAAACATGTGACCCGAGATGAAATACCCATAGAGGTTTGGAAATGCTTAGGAGAAATTAGATTGACTTGGTTAACAAAACTTTTCAATAAAATTTTAAAATCAAAACGGATGCCAATGGATTGGAGAAAAAGCACGCTTTTGCCAATCTTCAAAAACAAAGGAGACATTCAAAGTTGCTCAAACTACCGGGGAATTAAACTTATGAGTCACACTATGAAACTTTGGGAGAGGATAATTGACAATAGGCTAAGGAGAGAAACAACAATATCAGAGAACCAATTTGGTTTCATGCCTGAGAGGTCAACTATGGAGGCGATTTTCCTTGTAAGACGATTGTTCGAAAAATATAGAGAAAAGAAAAAAGATCTTCATATGGTATTCGTAGATTTAGAAAAAGCATTATGATAGGGTCCCTAGAGATGTTCTTTGGTGGGTTCTAGAAAGAAAAAGAGTGCATGCTAGATACATAGACACTATTAAGGATATATATGATGGAGTAGTAACGAGTATAAAGACATTTGGAGGAGCTACAAAAGAATTTTCCATTACGATAGGACTACATCAAGGATCGACTTTAAGCCCATATCTATTTACTTTAGTTATGGATGAACTAACTAGGCATATTCAAGAGGATATACCGTGGTGTATGCTATTTGCAGATGATATTGTCTTAGTGGATGAAACTAAAGATTAAGTGAATAGGAAATTAGAACTCTGGAGGAATACATTAGAATCTAAAGGCTTTAAGTTGAGTAGGACGAAAACTGAATACATGCACTGTGAGTTTAGAAACACTAGACATCGAGATGACAGAGTGGTAAAATTAGGGGAAGTAGAAGTTCCTAAGGTAAACCACTTTAGATACCTAGGATCAATCATACAAAATGATGGTAACATTGAGAATGATGTCACATAGAATTCAAGTTTGGATGGAAGAAATGACGAGTGCAACAGGGGTGATTTGTGATCGAAATGTTCCTACTAAGTTAAAAGGAAAATTTTATAGGACCGCAATTAGGCCAGCTATGCTCTATGAAAGTGAATGTTGGGCGGTAAAGTAACAACAATTACATAAAATAAACGTAGCGAAATGGGGATGCTTAGGTGGATGTGTGGTAAAATTCGTAAAGATAGAATAAGAAATATAGAAATTCGAAGACAAGTAGGAGTAACACCAATTGATACAAAGATTAGGGAAGGGCGGTTGCGGTGGTTTGGTCACCTGCAAAGACGGCCTACAAATGCCCCAACTAGAAAACTTGACTCAATAACAACTGTAGAAATTCGACGAGGTAGGGGCAGACCAAAGTTAACATGGGATGCATTAATTAGGAGGAATTTGAATGGTTTGAAAAGCTCACCATCAATTGCACTTAATCGAGCACAATGGAAAAGTTTGATCCATGTAGCCGACCCCAGTTAATTTGGGACTGAGGCTATGTTGTTGTTGTTGTTGTTGTAGTTCTGCTGTAAGTGTAGTGAGTCAGTTACTGAAGTTTCCAGCAAAAGAACACATGGAGGATCCATTGGGTACATGGTTTTTCAAGTTTATTTTGTCTCTTACTGTTCCTATCTGAGATTTATAAATCTTCTCTGAAATCATTGTTGTAGGTTACTTTTACGGGTTTTACTGTCGTTTTTCTTAATTTTTGCTGATTATTCTGTCTGTTTCTCACCATTTCAGCGTACCAGTGACAATTCACCTTATATCAGTCAAGAGACAGGAACTCTGGTATGAACTGGCAGATAATATCAATATAAATCTCGCTTAATATTGCTCGTCTTTCTTTCACGCAACAACAACTACAAGGCCTCAATCCCAAATAAGTTGGGGATGGGTACATCGATCAAACGGTCCCTGTTCAACTTAATTTACTGCTGTTGATTAGCCTTTCTTTGATTAATCGATGTAGAATCTGAAGCCACTTCATATTTCACTTTTCAGGAATTTTCTTTTAAAATTGTTTTTCTTGGCTTACAGTTTGTTTTCTTCACTGGTGGGATTGTATTCTTAACGCTCATCATTAATGGATCAACTACACAGTTCGTTTTACATCTCTTGGATATGGATAAACTATCAACAGAAAAGGTGAGGGTACAATTGACTTCGAAAATGCTTCAATATAGTTTATGGTCCTTGTTATAACTTTTATGATGTATTCTTTGGTGGTGCTGATTTGGCTGTACTACTGTGTAATTTGAGACATCTGTGATCAAACCATGTGCCGATGAAACTAGGGAAGCCGATAGCAATTACTTCAACAATTGAGATGCTGAGAATATAACTTTATATATATCTTGCTATCATTGCTGGTTAAGTAGCTAAGTTTTTTACAATATGACCCCAACATGAGTCTTGGACTATTATTGGATTATTGTTGACCTTGATACTCGTTTCTCATAAAAAAGAATGGTTTAATCAGAATTAGCATATAGATATCATCATCGTTATGCCTTTTGTTTCGGCAAAGATTCTTAGTCCATTTCTCCTATGAAAAGAGGGGGATGAAAAAAATATGAAAGAGACTAAGAGAGTTATATGTGTAAGGTCTGAACTTGACGTATCATGAGAAATGCTCTTGAGCATGTATGATGGGGTGACTTACTTTTGGTACATACAGTGTAGGAGTCATCTACGTCAATCCTAGGTTTCCATACAACACTATTTAATGTAGTTGATTATGTGACTTGATAATTTTTTTAAATTAATGGATCCCAAGTTATTTTAAGTCTGCCTCTATCCTTTTGAATTCCTTGAATAACTTATTTTACACATCTAAATATTATATGTAGATATGCACCTAAAGTTTATTTTATCCTTTCAAATGGATGTTAAAACTAGAAAGCAAAATTGAAATGCTATTTATAGATGTGCGTCTGATATATATAGGTAGGGCAGTATGGGTTTGAAATATGATTGATTGAATAGATGACTTTCTTAAAACAAGCTAGCCAAATTTCATGGAAGATCTATATACAAGGTTAGGTAATAGAGATGGCGAAAAATATTTATATATAGGCTAGCCAAATTAAGAGATAAAAAGAAACAAGACTTAAGTCACGTAAGATGTATTAAGGACGAAAATCAAAATGTTTTAACGCGTGATGATGATATTAAGGAGAGATAGAGAATTTACTTCGATAGTTTATTTAATGATGGCCAAGTTGATACTATAGTAGATGAAAACCCACACCAAGAAAGAAATGTAAATTATACTCGCAATATTAGAATTCTAGAAGTTAAAGAGGCATTGAAAAGAATGAAAATAGGGAAAGCATGTGGCCCAGATGAAATACCCATAGAGGTTTGGAAATGCTTAGGAGAAATTGGATTGACTAGGATAACAAAACTTTTCAATAAAATTCTAAATCAAAACGGATGCCAATGGATTGGAGAAGAAGCACGCTTGTGCCAATCTTCAAAAACAAAGGAGACATTCAAAGTTGCTCAAACTACCGGGGAATTCAAATTATGAGTCTGATAGGACACTGATTTTGATATATTGAATCGAGAGAAACAACGACGATTCAAACTCGAAAGTAACCTAGAGAAGAGTCTTAAAACTCTCTCAACCCAAACTCCTTAGAGTTCCTAAATTACACTCAAGATGACAAGATGCTTTTCTCTCATTTGCAGCTTCTATTTATACTACTACTACAAACTTACTCAACTACCCCTATAACTAACTTGGACTCACACCAATACTAATGTGGTGGTCCCCTTAAACTCTATCATTACTCCCCCTTTAAAAATCCACCTTGTCCTCAAGGTGGCCATAGAAAATTAGACAAAATTTGTGATGCCTGGTCATGAAGCCAAAGAGAAATATGTGAGAGAAGACGAAAGCAGGAGACCACGCAAGAATCCAAATCCATTTCATAATCTTGCATGTGAGCAACAGTAAAGAGCCAAAGGCCAACGATGAGCCCAATGAGGCAATTGTGCAAGAAAGTGTCGAGTGCATCAGTCGCCCCGTGTTACCAAAAGTTGCCTCAAATTGCATTGTGCCCATGAGAGCCAAACAACCAGCGAGCTCTGTCCAAAATTTCATTGTTGTAAGCAAAACTAATGCAAAGGAGGCACCCCAAAACTCTCAAGAAGATATCATCAAACACTTGGAATACAACATCAATATATGCGCCACTCCCCTCGGTACGACATCAACTACACGACTGGCTGCTTAGCGAAGCAAAAGTTGATAGATGATTGACCCTCAAGAAAAGGGCAAGTACACTGAACCACTAGCGAGCAAGGTGCTCCATAGCCCCCAATTGTTCAAGGATATTACAGCCAACACTTCATATGCAACCAACAAATAGGCATATTGCACAAACATGCCTTTAAGAACACCCACAACGTGAGGAAAACCACAAGCTTGTGATGTAGGCATTAGAGAAATAAAGTGAGAGTCTAAAATCCAAACACAATCAATCATGAAGGCCAATGGATTCGTATCCCTATACGTATAATCATCATATGATCATCATGATGAAGACTCACACTAGTCTTAATTCATTATAGTTCCCGATAATGATCGACTAGGGATATTTATGATATTTATGTAAATACCCATGGATCTTATTATAATGTAAACATGCAAATTAATTATAATAAACAAGAAATGAAATCCTCTATTTTATTAACTAAAAGTATTCATAAAGGCAAGTTAATGGATTGACCTAGGGCACATGCCCCATCATCTCCCACTTGCACTAGGGCTAATCATACATGCATCTAATGCCTAATGATCTAACATGACCATCATGTTTTGCTTGTGGAAGAGCTTTTGTCAATGGATCCCTTGACGTTGTCTTCATCTAGAGTACTCTGCAAATCTTTACGTCTCCCTCTCAATAATTTCTCGATGAGATGAAAACGCTTTGAGTATATGTTTGGATATGTGGTGTGATCTAGGTTCCTTGGCTTTGTGCTATTGCCCCGTTATTGTCACAATACAAACAAACGGAGTTAGTAATACTTGGAACCACACCTAGTTCGAGATGAACTTTTTGATCCAAACCGCTCCTTTGCCTTGCATCGGACGTTGCAATATACTCGACTTGTTGTAGAATCCGCTTACGCTCTTGTCGAACTTTTCCAACTTTTCTTTGCACTCCCATTCAAAGTAAACACATATCCGGTGATCGCGATCTAAAATCATCTATATCGCTTGAAAACTTGCATCTGTGTAACCATTTACAACTAGATCATTTTCAAAACCTCCATAGACTGGGCAAGAACACTTCCTTAGTCCTTCTTAAGTACTTAAGGATGTTCTTTATCTTGCTATCCAGTTGACTCTCACCAGATCCGACTGATATCCGCTTGTAGTGCTCAAAGCATATAATACATAAGGTCGAGTGCATAGCATGGCATACATGATAGATCCAATAGCCGATGCATATGAAATCTTATTCATACGGTCTGCTCGCTCATCATTTGTCTTAGGACATTGATTCTTCTTGAGACTTATGCCATGAGACATTGGCAACAATCCTTTTAGAGTCTTGCAAATCGAACCTATTCAAGACCTTGTCTATGTAAGCACTCGACTTGAGCTTGAATTTAGCCTCTTAGATCTATCCCTATAGATCCTTATCCCTAGGATATAGGCCGCATCTCCTAAGTCTTTCATTGAGAAACACTTCCCTAACCAAGGCTTGACATTCTGCAATGTTGGGATGTCATTTCCAATGAGTAATATATCATCAACATACGATACCCGAGAAAACAACTACATTCCCATCGACCTTCTTGTATACACAAGGCTCATCTTCGTTCTTAATAAAACCAAAATCCTTGATTGCTTCATCAAAACGAAGATTCCAACTCAGAAGCTTGCTTTAATCCATAAACGGATCTTTGAAGCTTGCATACCTTCCTAGAATTCTCAGATGTACAAAACCTTCAAAGTTGTGTCATATACACGTCCTCGCGCTTTCCATTACAAACATGCCTTTAAGAACACCCACAACGTGAGGAAAACCACAAGCTTGTGATGTAGGCATTAGAGAAATAAAGTGAGAGTCTAAAATCCAAACACAATCAATCATGAAGACCAATGGAATGGAACCGAGCTTTAGTGCACTAGTCCAATCCAAAAAGAAATATAGTGTAGCACACAACTCATCCCTGAAGCAAACCAGTAAATAATGAGTTGACACTTGAACTGCCATCAATTGCCTAGGCATCACAGAGCATATGACAATCTCATTCCCATGAGCTTCAACATATATGCAAACATGCTTCATTTAAGGTGCAATAACTAAGAGGTTGTCATTGCATATGACACTGTATGCCAAGTCCAACTTGTGAAATTGAGCAAGGGTACCTCGTTGAGAACACCAACTCCACATACCAGCAACCAAAATCATCACATAAAAATGTGAAACCATAACCATCGCATGCCCAAAAGCCTCATGAAATAGTGTAGGAATCGCGACCATCGAAATTTTTTCCAAACGAGAGGTTAGTGGTGTGAGAGCAGCAAGAACAACCGCAATGTATAAAAGAATAGAAGACAAAACAGGCACCCTTGGATGATTCTCGAATGACACACAACAAAAATGGCCCATCACCTTTAAGTGAAATAAGAAGTATGCAAGTTGAGGATAATCTAATGGCAAGAGACAAAGCACATGAAAGTTTGAGGAGCAATCGTACACATAAAAGGTGTGACCGATTTCTTGAAGAGTTGTCGTTCCTCCCATCATCTGATATCCTCGAACGCCGTGTCGACCACAACAAGTCGTCTTCCCTAAATTCATAGTTGTTTGAACAAGAAAAAGAAGAGAAGATCGAGTTCGTCGAAGTCGAATGCGAAATCAGCGACAATAATTGTTGGTTTTAGTGAAGATGACGGCAGCCAAGGTGGATCTAACGCATCACCACGCAAACCCTTCATGAGAACAATCGCATCTGATGAATCTGTGATTGTAGTGAAAACCATTGAAGCTCTGGAAACGTCCGTCAGGCGAGAAGGATGCGGAGGCGGCCAAGGAGGGGGAGCGACTTATTGACACAGGAACCCATGGGCGCAACTTTTGGGAGGACGATAGCAACACCGAACAACAAGAACAACTTCTTGTTGAATGTCAAACGCAAAAGCACACCATTGTGTCTCTCAGACTCTAGTTTGTCCATGTGTGTGTCTGTTTTGGGAGCCATGGACATCAATGTGCTCAGATACGTGTGTATGTGTGTGATCGCTGAAGTGAGCACTGGATTTGGTGCGATGAGTGGCTTTGTTTGTGAGAGCGGAGAAGAAAGTCGAACGTGTGGAAGAGATGTTGGATCTAGATCCCCATTGATGAAAAGCAACTCATATGCCACTGGATCTGACAGATCTGGTGCTTTTATGCCGTCTGTGCTGGTTGACGCGATCCCGTAATGAAGGAGGAGTTCATCAAATCTCTGAGCCAAGCCTCTGAACATCATCCTCACTTCAGATCGGAGCTCCCCAATCGATACCTCAATGGCCGAAATTCTCTTCAACCCCTCTTCAATTCGATCCATTCGAGCTTCCATCTTTGAAGTATGCTCTGATACCAATGATAGGACACTGATTTTGATATATTGAATCGAGAGAAACAACAACGATTCAAACTCGAAAGTAACTTAGAGAAGATTCTTAAAACTCTCTCAACCCAAACTCCTTAGAGTTCCTAAATTACATTCAAGATGACAAGATGCTTTTGCAGCTTCTATTTATACTACTACTACAAACTTACTCAACTACCCCTATAACTAATTTGGGCTCACACCAATACTAATGTGGTGGTCCCTTTAAACTCTATCAGAGTCACACTATGAAACTTTGGGAGAGGATAATTCACAATAGGCTAAGGAGAAAAACAATTATATCAGAACCAATTTGGCTTCATGCCAGGAGGTCAACTATGGAGGCGATTTTCCTTTTAAGACGATTGTTAGAAAAATATAGAGAAAAGAAAAAGATCTTCATATGGTATTCGTAGATTTAGAAAAAGCATATGATAGGGTCCCTAGAGATGTTCTTTGGTGGGTTCTAGAAAGAAAAGGAGTGCATGCTAGATACATAAACACTATTAAGGATATATATGATGGAGTAGTAACGAGTATAAAGACATTTGGAGGAGCTACAAAAGAATTTCCCATTACGATAGGACTACATCAAGGATCGACTTTAAGCCCATATCTATTTACTTTAGTTATGGATGAACTAACTAGGCATATTCAAGAGGATATACCGTGGTGTATGCTATTTGCAGATGATATTGTCTTAGTGGATGAAACTAAAGATTAAGTGAATAGGAAATTAGAACTTTGGAGGAATACATTAGAATCTAAAGGCTTTAAGTTGAGTAGGACGAAAACTGAATACATGCACTGTGAGTTTAGAAACACTAGACATCGAGATGACAGAGTGGTAAAATTAGGGGAAGTAGAAGTTCCTAAGGTAAACCACTTTAGATACCTAGGATCAATCATACAAAATGATGGTAACATTGAGAATGATGTCACACATAGAATTCAAGCTGGATGGAAGAAATGGTGGAGTGCAACAGGGGTGATTTGTGATCGAAATGTTCCTACTAAGTTAAAAGGAAAATTTTATAGGACCGCAATTAGGCCAGCTATGCTCTATGGAAGTGAATGTTGGGCGGTAAAGCAACAACAATTACATAAAATAAACGTAGCAGAAATGGGGATGCTTAGGTGGATGTGTGGTAAAACTCGTAAAGATAGAATAAGAAATATAGAAATTCAAAGACAAGTAGGAGTAGCACAAATTGATACAAAGATTAGGGAAGGGCGGTTGCGGTTGTTTGGTCACCTGCAAAGACGGCCTACAAATGCCCCAACTAGAAAACTTGACTCAATAACAACTGTAGAAATTCGACGAGGTAGGGGCATACCAAAGTTAACATGGGATGCATTAATTAGGAGGAATTTGAATGGTTTGAAAAGCTCACCATCAATTGCACTTAATCGAGCACAATGGAAAAGTTTGATCCATGTAGCCGACCCCAGATTAATTTGGGACTGAGGCTATGTTGTTGTTGTTGTTGTTGTTGTTGTTGTTGAATAGATGACTTTCTTTCATGGCAAACTAAGACAAGAAAGCAAAATTGTGTATTGCTTTGTTTACTACAAAATCATAATATAATTGTGGTTAATTTCTATGAATAAGAAAGTACTATTGGATAATGACTTAAATTCGAAATATTATTCAGCAACATAATGTATCACATAATCAATCGTGGGCGTTTTTGGGGCAAGTACAAACTAGTGATTGCTTGGTGCTGTGGCTGCTGCCTAGGTATTTTATGTTTCATGGTGCTAGGCACGCAAATGCTCAGGCAACTAGTTAGGCAGGCAAGGTATTGTGTTATTATCAATTTCTGAAAAGATGATACACTACAAAGTTATGGACGGCCTATAGATATATGTACAACAACAACAACACATCATAGCCTCAATCCCAAAATTAGTTGGGGTTGGCTACATGGATCAAACTCTTCCATTGTGCGGGTGACCTATATAAACCCTAATCCCAAGGAATGAAACAAATTTCTCGCAAGGTCATCCATTCTTGCCCTGCTAGTTGCAACATTTGCAAGTACTCCTCTGATTGTTTTCTGGTAGGACAAGGGGGGTTGGAAAGGGACTTTATTCAACATCCAGGTGGATACCCTATGAGGGAACGGACAAGTACAAACTACAAAGTAGCCAATGGCTGAATAATCCACCTAATAGACAATTGCACCTCTCTATAAGCTAAATGATCAGGATATTCCAATTTGAACTGCACAACAACGTACAATAAGGTTAAATTTCTCCTCTAAAAAAAGCAATGCAGAATAAGATTAAATTGTGTTTTTGAATAGGTTGCCGTATTGTTGGTCATGTTCTTTCTATTAGGGCTGTTTTTATTTTTTCGTTGTGTTTAAAAATCATGATTATTTTGAATATACGTCTGGGCTGCTATTTATATACACATCGTTTCAGCGGCGAGTATTGGAATATGCAAAATACGAGATGATGAACAAAGCACGGGAAGCATTTGATGATCTTGGAGATGATGAAGAATTGGGTCCCGCAGATTGGCATACCGTAAAAAGATATATCAGAAGCCTTAATCATCTGGAAGGAGCGCAGCCTCATCCTCATGATGTACCTGAAAGTGATAATAATATACATGCTATGAATTTAAAAGACATACGAGTCCGGCTTTTAAACGGTTGGTAAATTTCTATGAGGTTTACATTTGTGGTCCTTTAAAATGACATCATTCTGAAACAATGTTTGCAATAATTCTCAGTGCTGAGTGCTGAACTTACTATTGTAGGTATCTTCCCTAATAATTCTAGCCATGTAGCAGAACCGTGATTCATCTATTATAGCAGCCTTTGGAATGCTTATGAACAGAACTTGTTGCCAAATTTATGACTACATCTTTACTAAAAATATGCACTGATAATTGTCAGTTTTGAATTGGACATAATCTTCCCGAACTTTGCAAATCAGGTTTAGGGCTCATTGTAAATTTTATGAGTTGCATAGATTAGTTGAATAATTTGTCTGTATTAGTGTGCTTCTTATTAGTCAACATTTTGTCATTACCAGAACACTAGACACAAGTAGTCTACCTAAAAGTAGAAGTTACATGAGGCTATGCATTGTGTTCAGAAGAACGTGTTACAGTACTAAAATGCATCTATAACTAGGATTTTTACAGTGGTATGGAGTATGGGAACTACGACCAATTGTTTTTAGAAAACCAGAACAATCTGATGAGACCTTAGGGGTATGTCTTGTGATTACACACATTATGCCCTGTCTATTCAGAACTTGAAGCAATTTTTTATTTTATTTTTGTAGTTAACGTAATAAGAAATATACTTTTGCATAGTTTGTGCTGAACATTTGTTATGCATTCAATTTATAAACTGAACTGTTAACTTATGTAATTATTATTTAGGGATTTATGTAATATGTGGATCTAGCATCGCATTATATCATCATGTTGATGATTGGATAAAGAAAAGGAATGATCGTTAGTTTGCTAACTTAAGCATAAATGAATTAGAACTGTTATAGATTGATAGGACCTATTATTTAAAGTTTAAACTAATTAGATTTCTGTGATAGGTTCCCTGCTTAGTAGTGGTTGAAGTTCCTTGTCCAGGAGTGGTTTCTCTCATCTCTGAAGAGCGTATGTGTCCTCCCCTAACTCTAGAATTTGCCTGCCTGTGGTAAATATCCCCTGGTGGAGTGTTTTCCTTCCCTTTCCACCTTATTTATTAGCCACCGTCCCTCTTTAATACCCTACTTCACCCACCCGTTCAGTAAACTCTCTCACCACTACTACACGTTTATGTAGTCCCCCACCCTCACTTTATTAACCTTAAATGGCTGCTGACAAGGAAGATATTTCCAAGTTACTTGCCTCTTGCTCTCAAAAACTGTTCTTGTTCTCTCAAAAAGAAGGAGAAAAAGATGAGTTCCATGTTACTGCGGAAGATAAAAAGGCATATGGCCAAGCCTGCAACCAAAGCATTATTGGGAGAGTCGCCACCTTTTAGAGGGTGTACAAGGATGGTTTTCGTCTTGCTATGTTGAAAGCGTGGAATTTTAAGACAGAGGCTACGTTTACGGAAGTTGCTGAGATTGTGTTTCAGGTATTCTTCAAAACTCCTAACGCGAAGAACTATGTGATAAAAGGAGGCCCTTGGCCGTTCGACGATCACCAGTTCCTTTCAAGTCATGGACGCCAGAGATCCGACTATCTGAATTCCATTTCCTAATTTGCAACATATGGGTCTAGGTACATGGCCTCCCCTTAGATTGTTGCACAGGGGAAACTGTCAAGAAAATCGGTAGTAACTTGGGCTTGATTATGGAGGTAGAAGACATGGTGAGAACTGACAGGGTTCTCTCCTGCAAGTTTATGAGAATGAGGGTTGCTTTCAACACTGATAAACCAGTATCCAGAGGTCGAGTCATCACCAACAATGATCGAAAGGAGTAAGTCAACTTCAAATTCGAACGTGTTAAGGTAATATGTCATGTTTGTGGGAGGCTCACCCACCGAAAGAATATGTGTGATCAGGCTTGGTCGGAGGGACAGGCCCTGTAGTATGGTGATCATCTGCTGGCCGACCCTCCGAGAAAGAGAGGATCGAAGTCCTTTGAGCCACTGCAAAGAAGAAGACCTGCATCCCAAGTTGCATCCGTATACACCCCACATCTTGAGGCAGCCTAGAAATCGGATGAAATGACTAGTCCGGCTAAAAAGGCTGATATCAACGAGTTTTCAGTCTCATTAAATGATGAAGCGATGGATGATAATTGTGATGGAATAGCCACCATACCCCGTTCGGCGCATTTAATGAAGGGAGAGAACTTACTTGAATCAATAGAGGCGGGAAGCTCGAAAGAAGGCGGGAAATCCTGGAAAAACTTGGTGGGCCTTAAGGATGTATAGATGCCACTAGGGTCAGCTTCAATAGGATGGGCCCCCGTATCACTATACGCCACAAAGCATTGGCCCAGGCCGTATGGCACGCGACACTTTCTTGAGCCCAAAACCTCTAAACTTTGATTTGGATGTCTTTATCCAAAATCCAGGGGAGAAGGAGTGAGTGAAATACCCTGAACCGGTCCTATTAGGTCAAGCTAATTTGGACGATGCTCTAGCCCAAGAAGTTGAAGCCCACGGCCCCGGCTTACTCTCAACTCCTATCCTGGGGGACGAAACACACAGTAACGCCTACCCCATCCCCTAAGCAGGCTAGTTCAGGGTCTCAAGTGAGCCAGAAAGGGCCTCAAATTCAGAGAGCTAGAACATTCAAGAAAGCTTCCATGAAGAAAATGGCAAGAGAGCACAACAACAGCACTAACTCTCTGGCTACCATTGGGGATCGCATCACTGAAGTAGTCAACCTGACTAAGTCCCCAAAGATTGCACACCCAAGAGATGTGGCAAGAGCTCCAGAACCCGACCTAAAGAAGTCGAAACTATCTGCTTCTCAGTCCACCTTTGCTGAGGAGACCCACAATGTCGGGTCTTCGTCCACCATGAAGATTTTGGAACTGCTGGGGAGCGGGCAACCACGTGGTAGTTCTCGGTCTGAGGGATTTGGTTAAAACCCAAGTCCCTAATGTGCTCTTTCTTAGTGAAACAAAACAAAAGGAACCCTTCTTCCAGCGTCTTAAGAGGATTTTAAAATTCAGTTGTATGCTTTGTGTTGACCAGTAGGTCTCTCAGGCGGTTTAGTCATTTTTTGGAATGACTCAAGCAAGGTACAGGTAGTTAAATACTCTCCCTTTTGTATGGAAATGAAAATTGTAAACCAGCTTATGAAGTATGAATGGAGACTTTTTTGTATCTACTTTGATTGTACACAATCTAGTAGAGCTGTACAATTCGACTATTTTATTAATCGTTTCCTTAACTCCCTTGAAGAAGCTCTGTTCATTGGGGACTTCAATGACCTTCTCTTTAGTGAGGAGAAAGAACGAGGTCTACCGTGGCTTGCGCAGGATCACGGGGCTTTCACAAATTTTGTGGAGCAAATCCAGCTTAGTGATCTCGGCTATTTAGGATCCCCATTCACTTGGTCCAACAAAAGACACGGCCATAACATCATCCGTGCAAGGTTAGATAGAGGGTTAGCATCTAAAGGTTGGTTGGAGAAACATCCGAGAGCAACATTACAACACGTTCAACTCCCAGGATCGGATCACTGCCTATTGTTGTTGGACGCAGCTCCTCCCAGTAAGCTGTTAGGCCTCTCATTTCGAAGGTGTATCAACGTAAGGGGAAGAGGAGTACGAGATCGTTCCTCACGAGTCCTCTCACCACAGCTGGTCAAGCCGGGCCCACTGGAGTTAGTGAGGCATAGTTTGTATGTGTGGTCAGGTGCACAGAAGAAAGCGAGGTGGGTTAGTAGTATAAATGGGACACTTTGTTCGATCTGTAGGGGGAATTTCTTGTTTTGGTTAGACTGTTAGTCTGGTGAGGAGAGGCTTGTCTCTTTCTCAGGTTGTGTGGCTTCTTTGGTGTAACTCTTTTTGGGTTTCGTCATCAATAAAAGTGTGGTTGGGATTGCATTACGTCATTGAAGTCGGTTCTTAACATTGGTATCAGAGCGACGTCGTCAATGGGACCAAAGGCAGATTCACGTATGGAGGCTGTAGAGGCGGAGCTGAGTAAACTCAGGGAGTTGGAAGGCTCGATTCATGGCTTAAGATCGAAGTTCCAGACTCAGATCCACACCCAATCACAGATCCAGAGTCAGATCCAGGAGTTGTCGCAGCGGATGGAGGAGTTTTTCCTGCGAGGACAGGAATCGAGAACAACGTCTCAGATCAGGCCGCAGGGGAGTGGTTTAGCACCAGATCCACCAGATCTGCGATCGGGAGAGGTCGATCTATCAGCGGAGAGCTCGGATCGGAGATCCCTAGCCTATCGGTCGGGACCTGAAGTTCGCAAGATCAAGATGCCGACATGTGATGGTGAGAACTTACTGGTGTGGCTGAATCAAGCGGAGCATTACTTTGCCTTGCATGAGATGACGGAGTTGTCCAAGCTCGAGCAGCACGGATCTGCTTGATAGGGCCTGCCCAAATTTGGCTGCAAACAGAAGAAAAAGTACAGGCGTTCGAGTCTTGGGAGGATTTGAAGACACAAATTGTCATTGAGGTTTGCGAAGCCGATCCTCTCTACCTCTGCCAGCAGTTCTTCTCCATCAAGCAGGAGACGACAGTGAACGAGTACCGTCAGCGCTACGAACTCTTGTTGCTTCATCAGGAGGGCTTGACGGAGAGGCATAAAATCGCTGTGTTCATTAATGGGTTGAAGGATCGACTACGCGTCGAGATGATGGTGGAGCCACCGGCAACGTTGAAGGCAGTGGTGGCGCGGGCAGGACGACTGGAGAAGAAGCTTGGAGAAGCAGAGCTCCTTGGGCTGGGAGGGGGTAAGGCCCATTCGGCCACGGCGGGGCCCAATTCCAAGGGGGACACCAAAGGCCCCCACTGGGTTAGCCATACCTTTTCAAGCCCAAATCGGGAGATTGCAACCAAGGCCCAATTGCCTGTGGGCCCACAAGCTAAAACCCATCAGTCTTCCTCTTCTTCGACCAGTCCGAGTTCTTCAAGCGCAGTCACTCCTAATGTATCGCCACCGAAGCTCAAACGCTTGACAGAGTCCGAAGCACAGGCACGCCGGAAACAGGGTATGTGTTATCGTTGTGATGACAAATGGTATGTGGGGCATCGTTGTGCAAAGGTCTTGAATGTGCTCCTGGTTGATGATGACCATATCGATATGGCAAACGAATCTCCTTCAGAAGTTTCCGAGGAGCCAGCGGAGTTTACTTCCATCGAGTTGTCTGCTCATGCCGTCGCTGGAGGTCCAGACCCTCATACGATTAAGGTCAAGGGAAAGGTGCAAGGGCGAGAGGTCGTGATTCTGATTGACGGCGGGGTTTCACACAATTTCATTTCCCCATTGTTGGTACAGGAGTTGCAACTTTCCGTTGCGCCCACGGCTGATTATGGCGTTTTTGTGGGGGGCGGAGCACGGTTACCGGGTTCAGGGGTGTGCAAGGTTGTCCCAGTCTCTTTCCAGGGTCTCACTATATCCGCGGACTTCTACCCTATCGGTATGCGGGGACACGACATCATTTTGGGCGTTAAATGGCTGTCCACCATTGGAGTCACCACAATCGACTGACAACGATTGACCATTTCCTTTGTGTATGAGGGCAAAGCCGTGACCATTCAAGGCGACCCAACTCTGCATCGAGCACTCGTATCGTGCAAGTCCATTCAACGTTCCCTCGAGACTGTTCTAGGGGGTTTCCTGGTGGAATGCTTCAGTCTATCTCCTCCTACACCGAGCTCTCCTCCCTCGTTGGTTGAGGCTGCGTCGGCGGGTATTGGATCAGTTCAGTGGCCTGTTCCAGTTGCCCACCAGCTTACCGCCGTCCCGTGACTGTGACCATGCCATTGTGTTGAAAGAAGGCACTGAGCCCATTCGTGTCCGGCCTTACCGTTACCCCCAGATTCAGAAAGCAGAGATTGAGAAGTTGGTGAAAGAGATGCTGGCAGTCGGCGTGATTCAGCCGAGTAATAGTCCTTTTCCGGCCAGTCTTATTAGTCAAAAAAAAGGATGGGAGTTGGCGATTTCGCGTGGATTACCGGTCCTTGAACAAGGCCACTATTCCGGATCGTTTTCCTATTCCCAACATTGATGAATTGCTCGATGAGTTACATGACGCCTCCATTTTTTCTAAATTGGATTTGCGCTCGGGCTACCACCAAATCCGCGTCAAAGCATCGGACGTTCCGAAGACGGCTTTACGAACACATGATGGTCATTTTGAGTTCCTCGTTATGCCGTTCGGTCTCTCTAACGCCCCGGCTACATTCCAAGCTCTTATGAACTCCATCTTCACAGGCCTTATTCGCCGGTGTGTACTGGTGTTTTTCGACGACATTCTGGTATATAGTTCCTCTATGAGCGACCATTGTGCTCACCTCCATCAGGTTCTCTCTATCTTCGAGGAGGATTCTCTCTTTGTGAATTTGAAGAAATGTTGTTTTGCAAAGTCTTCCCTGGAGTATCTTGGGCATATCATCTCGGCTGATGGGGTACGCGCGGATCCGGACAAGGTGAGTGCTATGGACCAGTGGCGAATGCCTTCCACACCAAAAGAGCTACGTGGGTTCTTGGGTCTGACGGGTTATTACAGGAGATTTGTGCGGGATTATGGCAAGATAGCTGCCCCTCTCACCCAACTGTTGCGTAAGGATTCCTTCTCTTGGTCTGATGAGGCCTCCTTTGCTGTCCAACAATTGAAACTAGCAGTTAAGGCGGTTACGACCCTAGCGTTACCGGATTTTAATGCCTTGTTTGTGGTTGAAACCGATGCATCGGGCGTCGGCGTAAGGGCAATACTTTCTCAGTTTGACCGGCCCATTGCATTCTTCAGCCAGGCCCTGTCATTGCGGGCACGAGCTAAGTCAGCCTACGAACGTGAGCTTATGGCTATAGTGTTGGCAGTTCAAAAATGGCGCCATTATTTGCTGGGCCGAAAGTTCCTTGTCCGGACAGACCAACGCAGCCTGAAATTCCTACTTGAACAAAGGGTGGTGGCTCCTGAATATCAGCGATGGCTCGTTAAATTACTTGGCTTCCAATTTGAGATTCATTATAAACCCGGGGTGACAAATCAAGCAGCGGATGCCCTGTCTCGTTTTCCTTTTGCACCAGAACTGGGTTCCCTCATGGTCTCCTCCCTGACCGACTCCTCTCTCATTGATCAAGAGGTCTCGGCTGATCCCACATTCCGCGCTATCATGGCTGATTTGTCCCAGAATGCCTCAGCTAGACCTGGCTGGTCTCTTGACAGTGGTCATCTTCGTTACAAAGGACGAGTTGTCTTGCCGACTTCTTCTTCATTCAAGAACAAGTTGTTGTCCGAATTCCACTCGTCTCCGGTGGGGGGGCACGGCGGGTTTCTCAAGACTTATCGGCGTCTATCGGCTGAATTCTATTGGCCCGGCATGAAGAGTGACATCCATTCCTTTGTTGCTTCCTGTGATCTGTGCCAACGCAACAAATCTCCAGCGGGGCTTCTTCATCCGCTCCCAATTCCAGTGAAGGTGTGGGAGGATGTGTCTATGGACTTCATTGAGGGAGTGCGAGTTTCCCATGGTGCGAATTCTATTCTCGTCGTTGTCGACCGGTTGAATAAGTTTGCTCATTTTTCACCTCTTCGACATCGATTTTCTGCTCAAACAATGGCATCCATGTTCATCAAGGAGGTCGTACGCCTTCATGGTTTTCTTGGCAGCATTGTGTCTGACCGCGACCGCGTGTTCCTCAGTCGGTTTTGGTGTGAATTGTTCCGTCAGCAGCACACCGCCTTGAACCGCAGCTCAGCTTATCACCCGCAAAGTGATGGTCAAACTGAAGTGGTGAATCGTTGTGTGGAAACGTACCTACGTTGCTTCATCCACCAACGCCCTAAGGACTGGTCACAGTGGCTACATTGGGCGGCGTTTTGTTACAACACATCTTATCATTCCTCCTTGCGTTGTTCACCATTTAAGGTGCTCTATGGGCGCGACCCCCCTCCAGTCATTCGTTACGGATCATTGCCTGGGCCTTCGCATCTGGATGTCGACTCTTTCTTGCTGTCACGCGACCTCGCCATTGCTGAATTGTGCGATCAGCTGTTACTTGCTCAAAATCGCATGAAGCAGCAGGCTGATAAGTACCGCCGTGATCTCTCTTTCGAGGTGGGCGACTTGGCGTATCTGAAGCTGAGGCCATCTCGCCAACACACGGTGGCTCGCCGCACCAACATGAAACTTAGTCCCCGTTTCTATGGTCCTTACAAGGTTTTAGAGCGTATTGGTGCGGTTGCTTACCGACTAGAGCTACCAGCGACTTCATCCATTCA
Organism: Stephania cephalantha; assembly: GCA_039657325.1. Classification (NCBI taxonomy): domain Eukaryota; kingdom Viridiplantae; phylum Streptophyta; class Magnoliopsida; order Ranunculales; family Menispermaceae; genus Stephania; species Stephania cephalantha. The sequence goes on along the minus strand of CM077573.1, from coordinate 4,031,039 downwards.
TCCTGTTTTTCACGTGTCCCAACTCCGGAAAGTGGTGGGGTCTGCCCAAGTCTCCTCTGAATTACCCCCTTTTGCTCCCGAGTTCGTTATACTCAGAGTTGAGCCAGAGGCAGTCTTGGCTTATCGCTGTCTCGCAGCGGGACCGGAGGTGTTGATTAAATGGTCCTCGTTACCCGATTCAGATGCCTCTTGGGAATTGGTGCGTCATGTGCGCAAGTTTTTCCAGCTTTTCACCTTGAGGACAAGGTGGCTGTCCACAGGGGGAGTATTGTTAGGCCTCTCATTTCGAAGGTGTATCAACGTAAGGGGAAGAGGAGTATGGGATCGTTCCTCACGAGTCCTCTCACCACAGTTGGTCAAGTCTGGCCCACTGGAGTTAGTGAGGCATAGTTTGTATGTGTGGTCAGGTGCACAGAAGAAAGTGAGGTGGGTTAGTAGTATAAATGGGACACTGTTCAGTCCTGTAGGGGGAATTTTTTTTTTTGGTTAGACTGTTAGTCTGGTGAGGAGAGGCTTGTCTCTTTCTCAGGTTGTGTGGCTTCTTTGGTGTAACTCTTTTTGGGTTTCGTCATCAATAAAAGTGTGGTTGGGATTGCATTACGTCATTGAAGTCGGTTCTTAACATAAGCGCCCCAGATAATTGTTTAGAATGGACAATTGATGGCTTGAGAGACAGGATTGTGTCGACATAATTGAAAAAGGATGGCAAGCAACGCGAGGGAGAGAAAGCTGCCCATTAACTACCAAAACAACAACTGTCCAAAGAGCAGTGCTTAGGTGGAGAGCTTCCTATCCTGAATGCAATTCTAGAAAAATGATCGATCACACTCTAAGGCAACTGCAATATCTAGAGCAGAATGCTGGAAGTAATGGGGAGAAAATTAAGAAACTAGAATCCGATCTCGCCAAGTACTATCATGAGGAAGAAACATTTTCGACGGATCGCACTCATAGCGAGCAGCTCAAGCTAAGGGACCGTGACACAGCCTATTTCCATGCGACAGTCAAATGACGTCGACGAGCTAACAAGATCACAGGTTTGATCCCAAACCGAGAGGCATGCATCTCCAGCCACAATGAGCTACTCAGGAAACATCCTCATACTTCACATCTCTTTTCTCCTCCAATTCCTTGCTCCCGATAGCTGGCACCATATCTATTGATGCATTGAAAGGTTTTACACCAGTGATTACGGAGGAGGATAACACCCTGTTAACTAGAGCTTTCTCCCATGAAGAGGTAGAAACAACAATTCGAAGTATGCACCCCAATAAATCCCCTGGGCCGAATGGTATGACTAGTAAATTCTATCAGCGTCACTGGAATTTGATCAAGAATGATATAATGGACTTTATGGAGTCATTCCACGAGAAGCACTCCTTTGAGCCAACGATTGATGAGACTGTAATCTCATTAATCCCGAAAATCCCTAGTCCTCAAAAGGTATCCGACTTTCGGCCGATTAGCGTGTGTAATACGTCCTATAAGATTCTATCCAAAGTCCTCACCAATAGGCTTAAACAAGTTATGGATAAGCTAACCTCAACTCTCCAAAATGCATTCGTGGAAGGGTGACAAATCATTGATAACATCATAATAGCCTAGGAGATTATTCACTCGATGAACGACAAGAAAAGACACTCACTAATTATGGCAATAAAACTGGATATCTTTAAGGTGTATGATAGATTAGAATGGCCATTTATCCAAGAGATTCTGCGAATGGGGTTCAGTCTGAAATGGTGTCTTTGGATCCGCGAATGCATCACTACAATTAGGTACAAAGTGCTTGTGAATGGGGATCTCAACCACATGATCACACCATCCAGAGGTATTCGTCAAGGCGACCCTCTATCACCTTATCTTTTTTTGATATGCACAGAGGCCCTAACACATCTAATTACTAACGAGGCTAGGAAGGGCACCCTCAAAGGTTTTCGAATGAACAGATCTTCCCTAGTACTCACCCACCTCTTGTTTGTAGACGACTCATTGCTGGCTGCGAAAGCGGACATGACGAATGCCAATGTGATCAGTGATATTCTAGAGAAGTTCTCTACCTTCTTGGGATAGGAAATCAATAAAAGTAAGAGCGCAGTAACGTTTAATTGGAGAGTCCTACACATCCTCCGTACCCAAGTAGTGGAGAGGCAATGGATGACGGAATAAGGAGATATCTTGGGGCGAACCTCAGTCAAAACACTCCAAAAAAAGCTAAATTCCAGTCTTTAGTTGGTCGTCTGCGAAATAGAGTCCTCATAAGGCGTGAGAAGCTTCTATCTCCAGCAGGTAAGGAAGTGGTTGTGAAGGCAGTCGCACAAGCACAAGCTATCCCCTCCTATCAAATTTTGTTTGCTGAGCTACCAAAATCAAATTGTCAGGAGTTGATCCAACTTATGGCGCGGTACTGGTGGGCGACCTCGCATAAGGAGAAAGGTATCCACTGATTAAAATGGCATAAGTTGGCAAAGCCTAGACAAGAAGGTGGAATTGGGTTTAAAGACTTAGAGCTGTTTAATCTCAGCTTGTTAGCTAAACAAGCCTGGAGAATCTTCCATGATAGACATTCCTTGGTGACCTCGGTGTTAAAAGCTCGGTACTTCCCAAATGGATCCTTTTACTCAACCAAACTAGGATCACGGCCATCGACGTGTTGGAGGGGCCTCCTTAAAGCTCGACCCCTATTAGTCAATTGTCTGCGTATGAGAATCGGTGATTGCCGAGATACTAGGATATGGGATGACGCATGGGTGGAAGTGCCCATGTGCACGCGACTATGGTCTCCAAAACAGCCCCCTTCGACAAGGTTGCGGACCTTATCTGCCGTGCCATAGGATATTGGAATACCCAGATGATCAGCCAATGTTTCTCCAAAGAAGAAGCCAAACTCATAAGAGGGACTCCATTTAGTCGTATGGGCTGTCAAGATCGTCTAGTCTGGCATTTTGAGAAATCAGGGAAATTCTCAGTAAAGTCGGCGTATAGAATAGCGGTCACATTGGCAAGGCAAGGGGCGTTAAAAGGCCTACCAATGGGAGATTCCAATAAGGTTACTCCTCAGAGGCATATATAGGAAGCGCTGTGGAAAATCAAGGTACCTAGGAAGTTACTCATATTTCTATGGAAATCCCTGCACAAAGCTCTCCCTACCAAGGAACGGTTGGCAAAGAAGAGAATTCTGACCGATATGATATGCCAAGGCTGCGGACTGTGTAATGAGACTCGTGAACACTTGTTCTTCCATTGTCATCGATCGGGAGCCTTTTGGTTTGCCTCCCCATTGGGGCTGGACATATGGGCGATTCACGATTGGGACTTCAATCGCATTTGGGCTATGATACTTGACACAAGCTTTGCATCTAAGGTAGGAATAGACATATTGCAACGGACTGTCATAGGGCTCCGTCGAATATGGAAGAATAGAAACAATGAAATTTTTAAAGGGACGTTTAAGGAGCCATTGGAACTCATTCGATTGACTGATCAACAAGTGAGAGACATGAGTTCAAAACCCAAGCATTGTTTTAGTCCAAATGCACTAGCATATGAAATGGCCCAGAGAGCTTTGAATTCCCCTCATATCTCCGAGGACCACTGCTTCTCAATCCATACGGACGCAGCTTGGAACCTGGATACAAAAGAGTGTGGGTTAGGTTGGATCCTGCTAAATGACACGAACAACCCAATACTGGTAGGTGCTTTCTTTATCGGCCTAACTCCTTCAGGAGAAAGTTTGGCCATTGTAAATGCAATCTCACACTGTGAAATCCTCTCCCATGGTTTGAAGGTATTTTGGGATGTGAAAACTGTCATCGGAGCTATCAACGATCCAGGCTTATGTCCATATTCTCTTCAACCAATTTGCTTTGATATTAAGGCGCTGTGTGACCGTTTAGGACTCTTAGACTTCATTCATGTTCCTAGATCCAGTAATGTAATGGCCTATAAGTTGGCCCGAAGAGCTCTAACATCAAATCTACATTGTATTTGGTCTTATCCCATTCTAGAATGGGTTTTTGAAACTAATGAAATATAACTATGTCCTTTGACCAAAAAAAAAAAAAAAAAACTAATTAGATTTCTAGATTTTGACTTAAATTTAAATATTTTTTTTTTAGTAATGCTCTCATTCTTAGATTTTGCTAACCAAGCAAAGTAGAGGAAAGCAGAAAGACTTCGTTTCGTTCTCAATTGGTAAAGGTGATCTCGAGGTATTTTATATGAGCCTAAATTCTAGATGTTGGGCCTTGCTTAAAATTAAAGATCCAAACCCTGTTAAATAACTGAAAAACTTGAACCTCGTAAAAAAAGTGGAGCATATTGTATTGTGGTGTTTGAACTTTTTAAGTAATTATATGTTGGTTATTTGGTTCAAGCACGTGATTCATCCTCTGTATACACATTTTATTTTAAAATCCACTAAAAGGCTGTTTCTAACTGCTAATTGGTTTCTTTAAGCTAATAAAGTCCAGCGTTTCAATGATATTAGTTGGTTGGAATCAATTAATTGGGTAGAATTCAAATGTATTTGTGTACGTACATACTTTGTTTTTGATAATCGTGGGTGTCCGAACCTTCTCTTCACCCCCTTCCCTACTTTACGTACGTAACATACTTCGATACATATACTGGTACATAGTTGTTGTAGTATACCTTTGGGGATTTAGCGTCTAGACATGTTCACTCACATCCTGATGTGATCAACTTTGCAGCAAATGTTTGTCAGTTGTCACCAATGCTTATATACATATAGATATCTTTTGAGTGAAGCATTCTGTTTGGTCGTAGTTGCACAATTTGAAGATTTCCTTTTTCTTCCTCAGGTGTCCAAGCTGCTTATTGGAGGATGCTAGAAGAGGGAAGGATTACCCAAACTGTTGCAAATATTTTGATGCAGTCTGTTGATGAAGCAATCGATTTGGTTTCACATGAGCATTTGTGTGATTGGAAAGGGCTTAAAACCCATGTTCATTTCCCACATCACTATAGGTTTCTCAGCATGAACTTTTTTCCAAAAAAGTTGGCCACTTATTTCACAGTGGAAAGGCTAGAGTTGGCTTGTTATGTATGTGCGGCATTTCTTCGGGGTCACAGAATAGCAAGAAGGCAACTGCATGAATTTATTGGTATTTGACTTCTAATCCTAAAATAAATTTCCCCTCTTTGCTTTATTGTTTACCTATTAATTCCTTTTGCATATTTGGGATTGAGGCTATGTTGTTCCTTTTGGATCCTGAGACTTCATTTCATTTAATTTAATGACAATATATTGCCAAAATAAGAGAAGAAGTATTTAATTAGAAACTGAATATGCATATTTTTAAAGATTGGTTATTTTTAAAGATTTCAGAATCCTACATCATAAATGTGCTATTTTTCAGTTGTTTTGATGATATATCTGGGGTTTGTTTATAGGTTGGTGCATCCCTCCAATTGTCAAAAGTTCTTAGAGGGTGTGAAGTGCATATTGTATCAAACCTGAGGGGGAAATACTTATAATTTACCCTTTAAAAGTTTAGCACTTGGATAATAGACCAAATGCTTCCTAGATCGTGGGGATGAGAAGCTCAAAGACTCAAACTATTATGAAACTAATACTTTTCCTTACGGATAATGAAAATTAAACTCTTATTCTTGAAATTAAACTCATAAAGTTTACATCATTTCGTGATAATGGACTATCAATATCGATGATCCACAACTAAGATATCATAACAGCGCGACTTTGTTTCTCGATAATTGTTGTTTGGGTACATACAATAAATATATTGTGTGTGCATCTGCATTGAGTTAAACAATCTTGTTGATGTTGACCTTGTTGCTTGGCTGTTTCTTTCGCATTTCATTATTTTTCTCACATTTCAAATGAAGCTTGATGTCCCCATGAATTTATGATAGAATATATGTTACGGGAGATAAATATTGTGGAAGTAGCAAGTTTTCCAGAGAACCTATTCTGATCTTAAAGTAGACCCAATTGGTAAGATGAGAGAAGCAATTTGCCTATCTTGACCTCTGCTACTGCAAGTCGAGAAGCCCATAGGGTTAGAGTTTTTTATTGATTTTGCACAACAAGAACAACAACAACAACAACAACAACAACCAGGCTACATGGACGTAATGCTTCCACTTAGCTCAATTTAAAACATTTGATGATGTAAATTCATAATCCCTTATTTCCTCTTTTAATTAATGCATTCCATGTTATTTGAGGTCTACACCTATATCATCCAACTCCTTCAATTTCTACTATGTTTTATTTTCCTTTATGTGTGTATGTATGTGTATGTATCGTTGTTGTTGTTGTTTGTTGTACTTTGCAATATTCAACTGTTTTGACAATATGAATCAGCATGATGCTATATAACAGAAGCAATACTTACAAAACATAATTGCTTGCTTGGCAATCTGCCACAATCTCAAAAACTTGGAATTGTTATTTTGGAGTTTTACTTTATCAGTGATAATGATGCTATAGATACAGAGGAAGTCATGAGCTAGGGTGAAAAAGCAAACAAAAAAATTTTCCATTTAGTTTAGGCAAAAAGAATCATTTGGTCCCTAAACTTTCACATTTTTCTTCATTTGGTCCTTAAACTTTCGTCAATTCACTTTTGGTCCCTGAACTTTCATTTCCCTCTACTTTTGGTCCTTTTGTTAAGTTTGGAGAGTAACTGTCGCTAACGAAGTGGTTCACGAGCAATTCACGGGTGGTTCACAACTTATTCATTAACCCAAATAACAGATTGTGAACCGCTTCGTTAGCACCCGTTACTCTCCAAACTTAACAAAATGACCAAGAGCAGAGGGAAATGAAAGTGAATGGACTAAAAGTGAACTAATGAAATTTTGAGGACCAAATCAAGAAAAGCGTGAAAGTTCAGGGATCAAATGATTCTATTTGCCTTTAGTTTAACTGGGGTACTTTGCTCACATGTCATTCTAAGCAGGCATCATATATTTTGTGTGTATAGAAATTCAGATGAATTTGTTCCCCGCTTATGTTTTTCATCGCTTAAATTATAGTGTCATTTGAGTGCTTTTGAAAGCCTCTACCTTAACAAATCAATTTCAACATCTTTTGCTGCAAAGTTTCAACACTTTTGGTGATAGGAAAATTTTTGCTGCATTTGTCCTAAAACTAAATGACCAGCCTAGCTAATGACTTCCCCTATATCTATGGCATCGTTATCACTGATAAAGTAAAATTCCAAAATAACAATTCCAAGTTATTGAGATTGTGGGCAGATTGCCAAGCAAGCATGTTTTGTAAGTATTGCTTCAGCTAGATCGCGTCATGCTGCTTCATATTGTCAAAACAGTTAAATATTTGTTAAAGTGAAACTTATATCATTTGTGTTTCATTTTTCGTATGTTGTTCTAATCAATAGTTTTCGCCTTCACTCTTCTTAAAAAAGTTTTAAAAATAAATGAATAAAGGGAGCTTTTCTGTTTGTAGGTGACAGTGAAATTGCTTCCTTGGTCATCAGAGAAAGTGAGGTAGAGGGTGAAGAAGCAAAACAGTTTTTGGAAGAAGTTCGCGATGCTTTTCCTCAGGTTTGTGAGTTGAGTTCAAATGGTTATCAAACTTACTGCTAATGAGTTGCCCAGTTCTACAGAGAGCCTTACGCTTTCTTTTGTATCTCTGTTGAGGATGTTTCAGGTTTTACATGTTGTGAAAACCAAACAAGTAACATATTCAATATTAAACCATCTGAGTGACTATGTGCTAAATCTTGAGAAGGTTGGGTTATTGGAAGAGAAAGAGATTACTCACCTTCATGATGGAATACAGGTAAATGGATATTTTTCAACTGTAAACTTTATTTCGTTGAAATTCTCTGAAAGTCATTTCGCATTTCATTCTAAAATACTCTTTGCTTGGAAATGTAGACTGACTTAAAAAAACTCTTAAGAAATCCCCCTTTAGCAAAAATGCCAAAGATACATGATCTGATAAATGGTCATCCTTTGCTGGGAGCTCTTCCTTCTGCTATTCGTGAACCTCTAGAAAGTTCTACGAAAGAAATGACTAAGTTACGTGGTTTAACTATCTACAAAGAGGGATCCAAACCTAATGGAATCTGGCTTATTTCCAATGGACTTGTTAAGGTACCTTTATCTGAAGCTTAGTTACAATATTTTATAAGTTTGAATAGGTCTCGTCTCCCATGAAACGTGAGTTTCTGTTTTGTGCAGTGGACGTGTAAGAGCTTGAGTAACAAGCATTCTCTGCATCCAATATTTTCCCATGGAAGCACTTTGGGCCTTTATGAAGTACTGGTTGGAAAACCTTACATCTGCAATATCATCACAGATTCAATTGTCCACTGTTTCTTTGTTGAGACCGAAAAGATACTCTCGATGCTCAGAACAGACCCTAATATAGAAGATCTTTTATGGCAGGTATACTCTACTAATGTGGGCTGTATTTCTTGATGCTAAATATTTTTCTTTCTTAATGCTGTCAAGGTGTTGCCTACCCTGTACTTATGTAGATAGTGGGGGCCTTTGAGAATTTATCTTGGCTTTAGGGATCAATATAAACAAATTAAGTCTTAATTTATTTTACAATGTTCTAAACATTGAAATGTCTAGTAGAAGGGAAGGAATAAAACAAATTGCATAGAGTCATTTAAAAATTTATATTGGAATAAAACGAATTTATATTTGGGAGAACCCAAATTTATATTGGAAAGGACTTGTATTATAGACATGTCTCAACTGTCAGATTGGTGTTAACTAACTAATAATATTGGGTCCAATTTCTGTTCAAAAAATTGTAGATTCGTGTAAAAATTTATTTTAACACTTAGATGAGCAAATCTTTTGTGGTGCCTTGATGCACGATCAATATTGGGAATTTGAGATTTGCTGTATACATAAGCATGCTTTCAGTATGATTCTAAAAATTAATACAATGAGACTGAATAAACTTTTTAAATGAGGCTGCTCTTGATTTTCAAAATATGTAACAGCTTAGGAATACCTTGTAGTTTAGCAATGTGTAAATTAACTGCAAATTCTTTTTATTGAAGTTATTTTTACCTTTTCGCATAGACATTAGACAATGGGCTATCTAATGCTATTCTCTGCTTAGACTAATGGTGAAATGCATTTGCTTTCTTATGAAGATTAGAAAAATATTTTCTTGTGCAAAATTTACTAGTTTTTTTAAATTTATTTCTAGGAAAGCGTCATTGTCATTGCTAAGCTCTTGCTTCCTCAAACATTTGAGAAAATGACAATGCAAGAAGTGAGAAATCTTGTCGTAGAACATTCAATAATGCCCATATACCTAAGCGGAGAAATTATAGAAATGCCACAGCATTCTATTGGCTTTTTGCTCGAGGGATATATCAAAAGCCAAGATGCGCAGCAAGAAATGGTTACTTCACCAGCAGTTCTGTTGCCTTCAGTTGGAGATGTGAGCTTCAGTAATCCAGAAGCATCAGGTAAGCATCAAAGCACTAACATAATCAAGATTTACAATCTCCTTTCTCTGGTTGTGTAAGAGCATGTGGTGGGTCAATGTTATAATTTTTCTTTTTTAAACAAATGTAGTGCTGTACTTGATTTTGTGACCCTTAACATCCTTCTAAATTTTCCTCTCATAATCTATAGGATTTTTTTGTCGTTTTTCTTCTTTTTGTGGGTGGGTGGGTTGGTAGAGTTTGTGTGTATTCTTGTTAAACTATTCAAATGGCTCGCATATTTTTTTGTCGGATTACCTTTTCAAATGAGATAGTTGAAGGCCTTATATCATGCATGGCATCCTATAATCATGAAGCAGCATCTATTGAGTTGTTTTAGTCCTTGTTCTGTTCTCTGGTGATTGATTGCTTTGCCATGGTTGGTGATGGTTATGTATAGCCTATGGGGAATCTTAGAATTTGATTAGTTAAGTTGTGGATTTCTTTTTTTGCTCCCCCTGAAAGTATCTGATTCCTATGAGTGGCGGTGGCATTACGATTCGCAATTAGACGCTTGAATAGCATGCTTCAAGCATCCAGTTTGGAATGATTCTTTGTGGAAAGTTAAGTTTGCCGAATTGCTCTTTCTCTATGAGCATTTATTCTTCATTTATATGTAGTTGCGGGGTTTTTTACCCCGAACTCAAAATCTAGGTTTGAAATGATCGTGGGAGACAAGGAGTCTGTCACTTGATAGTAATAACTATTAATCAAATGTTGGACAGAGTTCGTGTTTTGAACTCTGGTTTTCGGATTCATTTGAGCCTTTTCAGGCCTATCAGCAAGACACTATAATTGGCATTCTTCGCAGAAAAAAAGGGACGTTATAATATGCATCAGGAAGAGGTGTAGTTAAATGATTTTTTAAATGTAAGATAATTTGATTTATATTCAAGAAAACTAAGGAAAGTATGTTTTACCCGGTCACGATCTACTTGCGTGTTTAGAAACTTGTTTATTTATCAATTTAATTAAGATCTGAAAGGTTTCCTTTTACAACTAAATCCATTTGCCGATCACAGGTTCCAAGGCAGCAAGTTTCTGCCATCAAGGGTTCCAATATCTGGTTGAGGGAAGGGCAAGGGTGATTATATTCGATATGGGACCACACGAGACTCATAGTATGCTCAGAAGAAGGTCTTCGTCACTGCTCTCGCATTCTAAAGAACTTCCTAGACTTCAAAGTAGGGAGCACAGTGGTCTAATGAGTTGGCCTGAGCTTTACTACATGCAAAGAAGGCATAGCCAGCATCTGGAGGGATCTAATTCACAGGTAAACAATTTATTCATAATGTCTACTGATAGGATTCCTATCTCCCACCACACAAATGAACCGACACCACAACAACAAATGAACCGACACCACCACAAAAGAACCGACAGAGAAAGCTTTATTGATTGTAAAAGCAAAGTGAACAGTAGATGCACCCCAGTAATACACCCCACAGTGTGTCCCAGATTCCCGAGAGAAGAGAGATCCCTCCTTTCTCAAATTTCCCCGGACCAAAAGTCCATACAAACTTCCTCTCCCCTAACTTTATGACAGTCCCCCCTTTTTATCCTACACCCCTCTACTTCTCTAGACACTTCCCTGTTCATGCATGTTGAACCTCAGCTGGGCCTACATTTGGAGTTGTCACCGCCTCTTTTGGGAATGATCCCCTACTCCCATTTGTTCTTCTTGTATACCACTTCGTGATAGGGGGCCTAACAATACTCCCCGTCCGCAGAACCACCTTGTCCTCAAGGTGGAAGGAGGGAAAAGACTTCCGGACATGGCGAACCAACTCCCACGTGGCATCGGATTCCGGCAGATTGGTCCACTTGATCAACACTTCGGGACCTGCCGCGAGAGCAGGATAGGCCAAAACAAGCTAAAGTTCAACAACCACCATAACTGAATCCGGGGAGAAAGGTGGGAAGTCGGTTGTAACGGGCACGGACCCGATCACCTTGCGTAACTATGAGACATGAAAGACGTTATGGATGGATGCGGACGCAGGGAGCTCCAGTCGGTACGCCACGGGGCCGACACGGGCCAGGATTTTATAGGGGCCGACACGGGCCAGGATTTTATAGGGGCCAAAATACCTTGGACTAAGCTTCATATTGGAACGCCTCGCAACTGTGTGCTGACGATACGGACGCAGTTTTAAATACACTCGGTCACCCACCGAGAACGATATGTCCCGACGATGCTTGTCAGCCTGTTTGCGCATCCGGTTCTGAGCTAGTTGCAGCTGATCACGGATCTCAGCGAGGATGAGATCACGGGAACGTAACAAGGAGTCCAATTCGGAGAGAAGCGGTGGAGGGGAGAAACCATAACGGACCAGCGGTGGAGGCTCGCGACCATAGAGGACCTTGAAAGGAGAGCAGTGGAGGGAAGTATGGAAAGACGAATTATACCAAAACTCGGCCCAATGCAGCCACTCAGACCAATCTTTTGGTTGTTGATGGATAAAACAACGCAAGTAGGTTTCCACACACCTGTTAACCACCTCCGTTTGGCCATCACTTTGAGGGTGGTAGGTGAAATTTCTGCACTGCGATTGAGTATCTTTGGAGGCGGAATAATTCACTCCAAAATTGACTGAGGAACTCCTTGTCACGGTCGGATACGATACTACGGGGAAACCCGTGGAGTTTAACCACCCCTTTAATGAAAACATCAGCAACCAGACGCGCCGTGAATGGATGACGTAAAGGTAAGAAATGGCCATACTTGCTGAAACGATCTACCACCACCAGAATGGAGTTGAACCCTTTCGAGGGTGGTAAGCCCTCGATGAAATCCATCGAAATATCATCGAACACCCCCGCCGGAATAGGCAAGGACTGAAGCAACCCCCCAGGAGATAACGTCTCGTACTTATTGCGCTGGCAAATGTCGCAAGAAGCCACAAAAGCCTTGACATCTTTCTTCAGCCCGAGCCAAAAGAATTCCGCAGCCAGCCGCTTATATGTTTTGAGGAAACCACCATGGGCGCCTATAGGAGAGGAATGAAATTCGGCCAGCAGGCGCGCCTTAAGGGAAGAGGAGGCGGAGATAACAGTACGACCCTTAAAGAGGAGGAGGCCCCGCTGGATGGTCCACCCCGGTTTGTCAATAGAGCCCTGCTGGATACCCAGAAAAATGGGAGATAAGGTAGCATCACGCTCAATTTCGGATGTGATGACCGAAATGTCAGCAAGAGAAGACACAGTCATTGAGTGCAGTGAGCCATCCACAGGGAAACGCGACAAAACATCAGCAGCGAGGTTAGAGGAGCCCGGTCTGTACTGGATATCAAAATGGTAGCCAAGTAACTTAATCAGCCAGCGTTGGTACTCCGGAGCAACCACCCGTTGCTCGAATAAGAACTTCAGACTGCGCTGATCAGTCACACTAAGAATTTGAGACCCAAGAGGTAATGGCGCCACTTCTGTATGGCGAGGACAACAGCCATCAAACTCACGTTCATAAGCTGATTTGCACCGAGCTCGAGGAGAAAGGGCTTGACTAAAAAAAGCAATAGGTCGGCCATGCTGAGAGAGGACGGCTCCTACCCCAACGCTCGAGGCATCGGTCTCAACCACAAAGAGGGCAGTAAAATCAGGCAAAGATAACATGGGTACCTCTTTCATTGCTTGCTTGAGGCGTTGGACAGCAAAAGTAGCCTCATCCGACCACTTAAAAGAGTCCTTGCGAAGCAACTGAGTCAGCGGGCGGCGATTTTCCCATAATCCCTGACGAAGCGCCGATAGTAGCCGGTGAGGCCGAGGAAGTCGCGCAACTCCTTCGGGGAACTCGGCATTGGCCACGCATCCATGGCACGGACTTTGTCAGGATCAGCCCGCACCCCTTCTCCGGAAATAATGTGACCTAAATAGTCCAGGTTAGTACGGCCAAAGCAACATTTCTTAAGATTAACAAACAAGGAATGAGAGTGAAGGATAGAAAGGACTTGACGGAGATGGTCACAATGTGCAGCCATAGATGCACTATACACCAGGATATCGTCAAAGAAAACCAAAACGCAGCGACGGAGCAGTCCTTTAAAAATGGAGTTCATAAGGGATTGAAAGGTGGCCGGGGCGTTAGACAAACCAAACGGCATAACACGAAACTCGTAATGGCCGTCGTGAGTGCGGAAAGCCGTCTTGGGAATGTCAGTCGATTTAACTCGATCCGGTGATAGCCGAACGCAGTCCGGCTTGGAAAAAATACGGGCCCCATGCAACTCGTCGAGGGCTCATCGATATTCGGAATTGGGAATTTGTCGGCACCTTTGTCACACTATTCAACGCCCTATAATCCACACGGAACCTCCAACTGCCGTCCTTCTTTTTCACCAAAGAACAACGGACTTGAGAAAGGATCATTACTCGGTTGAATGATTCCAGAAGCCAACATCTCGGTGACCATCCGCTCAATCTCAGCTTTCTGAACCTGGGGATAACGATAAGGGCGGACGCGAATGGGTTCAACCCCTTCCTTCAATACTATTGCGTGGTCGCAGTCACGTGAAGGTGGCAAGGAAGTGGGTTCCTGAAACAGTGAAGAAAAAGAATTCAGTAGCTGTTGTAGGCAGGGGGCAATCGCGCCACTGAACAGAGGAGAGACCGACGACTCCAAGCTAGAACATTCCACTAGAAAACAGCCCACGCCGTTATCGACAGCACGCTGGAGGGCCTTACAAGAGACACGCGCGCTATGCAGAGAAGGGTCCCCACGTAAAGTCACACGTTCGCCCGCCACTGTGAACGTGAGGGAAAGGTTATGCCAGTCCACGGTGGTGACGCCCATAGTCTTCAACCACTTCATACCCAGAATCAAATCGTGGCCACGCATGCCAATAGGAATGAAATCCGCCACCACCTTGAGGTTGTGAAACAGCACGCAGAGATCCTTGCAAACTCCTGACCCAGACAAGCGAGTACCGCCTCCCACAAAGACCCCATACGGAGCAGTAGGAGATAAGGGAATTCGAAGAGCACGGACAAGCGTTGGCGAGATGAAATTGCGGGACGCCCCGCTGTCGATGAGCACCACCACGTCCTGGTCTGCCACCCGACCTCGGACCTTGATGGTGTGCGGGTCCCGAATGCCGCCCAAAGCATGAGCGGACAACTCGGGGTGGCGGGTCGGGGGACTCAATGGGACGTCCCCGAAGACTCTCTCGTCATCGTCATCGAAACGTCCCAACACCTTCTTAGAAGATGGCTCCCACTCTCATCGTCGTGACTGCTTCGGTGACTCGGTGAGTGGTGCGGGGAGACGTCGTGAGCCTGTGGGCGAGGACTTGTCGAGCCGTCGAGCTCGGGCTCAATTTGTTTCCAAGGCCCACTGTTGGCAGTCCCTTTGTTTGAAGTGAGTGGATCCTTGTGTGGGCCGGCCAATGTGTGAGAAACCCAATGTTGGGCCCTGGGCTCGTGTTTGGATGACAAGCCCAAGAAAGGCAGTTGGGCTTTTGCTCCTCCAAGCCCAACTCTCGAACCCTCTCTGTCGCTGATCTTCTTCTCCAGACGGACGGCTCTGGCGATCACAGCCTTCAACGACGGCGGAGGATCGACCATGATCTCCACGCGGAGCCGATCACACAGGCCATTGATGAAGACGACGATCTTGTGAGTTTCCGATAACCCCTGTTGATGAAGAAGAAGAAGCTCAAATCGTTCACGGTATTCACTTACAGTGGTGAGTTGCTTGATGGAGAAAAAATGTTGGCAGAGAAACAACGGATCGGCCTCCGTAAATCGCAACGACAGTTGCTTCTTCATCTCTTCCCAACTCGAGAATGGTTGAACTTGCTCCTCCGTTTGGAACCAGATCTGGGCCGCTCCCACCAGGCAAACCCTTGCTGCTCGGAGTTTCGAAACCTCCGTCATGTCATGAAGAGCGAAGTAGTGTTCCACTTGGTTGAGCCAACCAAGAGATCCGTACCGTCGCATGTGGGCATCTTGATTTTTCGTACCTCTGTACCCGAGCGATACGGCGTCATCTGGGTTGTTCGTCGCGAAAACCCCCTTCCCGGGGACCAGATCTGGTGGATCTATCCTTTTCGAGCCACTGGAAGAACCGATCTGAGGAGATCTGGCCAAATCGGCCCTCTGCTGTTGGAACAACTCCTCCATGCGGGAAGACAACATCTAGATCTGGGATTGAAGTTGATCCTGGAGCTCGGATCGCAGCCCCTCGATCGTTCCCTCCAGATCTTGGACTCTCCTCAGCTCCGACTCCATCGCTTCCAATCGCACGTCCATCTTCGGCCCCATAACCGAGCTGCTCTGATACCAGTTGATAGGATTCCTATCTCCCACCACACAAATGAACCGACACCACAACAACAAATGAACCGACACCACCACAAAAGAACCGACAGAGAAAGCTTTATTGATTGTAAAAGCAAAGTGAATAGTAGATGCACCCCAGTAATACACCCCACAGTGTGTCCCAGATTCCCGAGAGAAAGAGAGATCCCTCCTTTCTCAGCCCAGACCAAAGGTCCATACAAACTTCCTCTCCCCTAACTTTATGACGGTCCCCCCTTTTTATCCTACACCCCCCTACTTCTCTAGACATTTCCCTGTTCATGCATGTTGAACCTCAGCTGGGCCCACATTTGGAGTTGTCACCGCCTCTTTTGGGAATGATCCCCTACTCCCATTTGTTCTTCTTGTATACCACTTCGTGATAGGGGGCCTAACATCTACGCAGTCGAATTTTTTTTTTTTTCTCAATTGAATAGAGCTTGAATTTTCTTAGTATTATTTTTTTTTCTTCTATTAGTTACTTTCTGACACTGTCTGTTGTTGTTTGTCTAAATCACAAGTTGAGCAAACCTTGGGTGCGCCACAGTAGCTATCCAAGGACTAGGAGTTATAAAGCAGCGCCAACACAAAGCCGCTCATATCCAAGAGTTCCATTGTCTAGCTCACGGGCACCTCAACTTGTTTCAGTTCAATCAGAAGGGGCCGCCACCATAAATAAGAACCCAAGAGTAAAAGAGTTCACAAGGTCTGATTTCAGGGCACCACTGCCACAGCCAAGCAAGAAAAAGAATCGCACTGCAAAAGAATCGAGCGATAAATCGAGCGATGAATCCAGTGATGACAATGGACTAATCGTTAGAATTGATTCCCCCAGTAGCCTTTCTTTCCGCATGGCTTCCTAGTTTCGCTCTTGGTACCGTGCTGATTGCTGAATCATTTTCATCTGTTTCTGATGTGTATATAGAGAAATAAGGCCTGAATCCGACCGGAAAGGTTAAGCTCTCTTCTGCCTAGCGCATGTGGAATGATCGCGCTGATGTTGCTTTAGGCCATATTCTGAACCGGAACAGGAAGGAGCTCGCGCATTAATCAGGATACATGGAGAAAGAATGTGAATTAGGTTTGGCTGCGGATCTTCCCAGACGCCTTTGATTTTGCAACTCAAGTTGGTATGAATAATAAAACTGAATTATTGCTTTGCTTTCTTCCTAGTATATATTAGTTATTGTTCAATTCTGTAAAATATTTTGGTAGCTTACCACACTTTTGCTTTGGTACGCTGTGACATGTTTGCTTCTTTATAACTGAATGTGGTTTGTTAATTTCACTCTCCTTGAGTCCTGATAACACCTAATGCTATTGGATACCTAAAAATAATTCATTTAGTGACGCTTTGAGTCTTTTTGTGTTTCTAGCTATGTTAGGTTTGTTTATTTTCGTTTTGTCTATCCCCGTTGATAGGGTTGTCTTCTAAGTCCATTATGGGTCTTGGTAAAGTAATCTAGTTCTACATGGATCTTAGTAATTGTTGAACATTTTCAAAATAAACGTTTCGTCCCACATTGGTTAGGAACTTCAAGGTTAAAGAGTATATATGTACTCTTGCACCACAGTGTGTGTAAAATAAAATACAAGTGTTATGCAAGGTGAGCCACACTCGCACGCTAACCATGGGTAAAACTTTTTACCATTAATTTTTTACCATTTTCGAGATTAAATGGGTAGTTATTAAAGTGATTGAGTGGATGCAGTTGAAACTGCTCTCCATTACTCCATTCTTGCTCCACTACTCCATTCTTTGTTCCACTACCCCATTTTCATTCAATGCTTGATGTTCCACGCTCGCTCCACTACCCCATTTTCACTCTAACTGGTCATGACCAGTGCTCTATAAGAGGAGAGGTTTGGGGAGGAAGAAATTATCTCGAAATTCACCAGCAACTGCTCTTGTTTTCATCTTTCACTATTGCAAAGTGAAATGTGAGTTTACTTCATCGTATCCTTTATGATATTTGTTGACTCTTGCAGTTTAGAGAGCAAAACTTCATTTATGAAAGTTGCAGTGTTACACGCTTTGAAGTCATTGCAAGTCCCTCTGTTCTAACAATCTAAAGGAAGTTTTTTCTGTCGTTGCAATGGCTTCGTCAATCAAAGAGCTGTCGGCTAACATTGTGAAGCTGGATCGCTTCGATGGAGGCGATTTCCTGAGGTGGGAGAAGCGAGTTCATTTTCTGCTGGTGGCGCTTCATCTGGTGTATGTTCTGGATACACCAAAACCTATGGAGTCCGACAATGAAACTGTCGAGCAGATCGAAGAGGTAGAAATGGGAGACGGATGACCACACCTGCAGAGGTCACATTCTGAACGCCATGAAGGACTCACTGGTCGACCTCTACCATGACGTCCCTCTCGCCAAGGAGTGCGTGGGAGAAACTGGAGGCAAGGTACCATAAGGAGGATGCGACAAGTAAGAAATTATTTATATCAAAGTTTATTAATTTTAAAATGGTTGATGAAAGGTCTGTCATGGAACAATTTCGTGAAATTGAGAGGATTAGAAATAATTTCTCTCAACACAATCTTATCATGGATGAAACAATTGTTGTGTCTTGTGTCTTTTATTATTGATAAACTGCCCCCATCCTGGAAGGAGTTCAAACGAACTCTTAAGCATAAAAAAGATGACATAACTCTTGATGAACTTGCTAACCATCTTCGTGTAGAAGAAGATTGTCGCATGCAGGAAAATGAAAAAGAGCAGAATGCTCAGGAGATTTCAAAGGTGCATGTGATGGAAGCGGCTAAGTTCAAAAAGCCCCTGCTGAACAGGCATAACAAGCTTGGTGGTTTCAAAAGCCTACTGGTTCGAGAAAATCGAACAACCAAAACCAGAATCAAAGGAAGCAGAAAGTCACTTGTTGGTTTTGCGGGAAAGATGGCCACCTCAAGTCCGAATGTTATCATTGGAAGAGGAAGCAAGGAAAAAATCAAGCTTCCTCTAGCGCTGCAAAAGGTGCAGGTAACGACAATGATGATCTCATTGCTATGATATCTGAAATCAACGTCGTTGAAAATGATATGGCTTGGTGGGTTGATTCTGGTGCTACTCGACATGTCTGCAAGAACAAGAGGTTCTTCAAGACCATTGAGGCAGTAGATGAAAATATTGTCTTGTACATGGGAAATGATGCTACTGTCCATGTTAAAGGCATAGGTGGTTTTGATCTGAAATTTACTTCTGGCAAACTTGTAACACTCACTAATGTGTATTATGCACCAGAAGTGAGGAAGAATCTAGTGTCGGGTGGTCTTTTGAATAAGTTTGGTTTTAGGCTTGTATTTGAGGCTGACAAGTTTGTACTCTCCAAGGGAGGGGTATATGTAGGGAAAGGTTATGCTTATGAGGGCATGTTTAAGCTCAATGTAATCGCTTTATCTAATAAGAATGTTGTTTATGCGTATCTTGTTGAGTCTCCTTCATTTTTATGGCATCATAGATTATGACATGTTCATTTCAGGAAATTATATGATATGGTAAATTTGGAATTACTGCCTTATTTTGATAAATATGAAGGAAATTGCAATGCATGCATGAAAACAAAAATAACTAGAAATCCATTTCCTAATGTTGAAAGAAATTCAAAGTTGCTAGACTTAATACATTCTGATGTATGTGACATACATAGTACACCCTCAATAGGAGGCAATAAATATTTTATAACATTTATTGATGATTATAGCAAATTTTTTTATGTTTATTTGTTGCATTCCAAAGATGATGCAATTGTTAAGTTTTGGGCCTATAAGGCAGAAACTGAATTGCAATGTGAGACCTTTATAAAATGTTTAAGGTCTGATAGGGGAGGAGAGTATTATGATCCAAAGTACTTTGAATCTACTGGAATAGTCCATGAGACTACGGCCCCTTATACACCACAACAAAATGGTGTGGCTGAGCGTAAAAATCGTGTTTTAACCGAAATGGTTAATGCTATGCTATCAAACTCTGGTTTGAGTAGTGAATTTTGGGGAGAGGCATTGCTGACTGCATGCCATATTTTGAACAAAATTCCACAAAAGAGGAATAAAGTCACCCCATATGAGCTTTGGAATAAGCGAAAACCAAATCTTAATTATTTAAGAGTTTGGGGCTGTAGAGCAGTAGTAAAAGTACCTGAACCCAAAAAGAGGAAATTGGGTGAAAAGGGAGTGGAGTGCATATTTATTGGATATGCACAACACAGTAAGGCATATAGGTTCATGGTAATTGAGCCTAATAATTCGATTTCAGTAAACACTGTAATTGAATCAAGGGATGCAATCTTTGATGAGACAAGATTTAAATTTGTTCCCAAAAGTATTCCTGAAGAAAACCAAAAAGGGAAGGAAGTCATAGAAATTGAAAATGACAAAGAAATAGTAGAAGTTCTTGAACTTCGAAGGAGCAAACGAGCTCGGAAAATTAAGTCATTTGGTTCTAATTTCTATACATTCCTAGTTGAAGGAAGTAGAGAAACAATAACTAGACAAATTCCATATTGTTTTAATACGGATGCTGATCCTCAAACAGTAGAGGAGGCAATGAAAGAAAGAGATGCAGCTTTCTGGAAAGAGGCATTAAATGATGAGATGGATTCAATAATGAGAAATAACACTTGGGAGCTAGTTGATCTACCTCTGGGTGTAAACCCATTAAATGCAAATTTCTCTTCAAAAGGAAAAAAAGAGTTGATGGATCCATTGAAAAACACAAAGTGAGACTGGTTGCTAAGGGTTTCACCCAAAAGCATGGAATAGACTATTTCGATACTTATTCACCAGTAGCTAGAATTGCTACTATCAGATTGCTTATTGCAATTGCAGCTATAAACAAGCTGGTCATCCACCAAATGGACGTTAAAACAACGTTCCTAAATGGAGAGTTAGATGAGGAAATATACATGGAACAACCTGAAAGGTTTATTATGCCCGGTCATGAAAATAAAGCGTGCAGATTGCGGAAATCATTGTATGGTTTAAAGCAAGCACCAAAACAGTGGCACCAAAAATTTGACCAGGTTGTACTTGCTTTTGGATTCAAAATAAATGAATTTGATAAATGTGTATATAGCAAGTTTGATGAAAAAGGCAATGATGTCATTATCTGTCTTTACGTAGATGACATGCTGATTTTTGGAACTGACTTGGAACAAGTTCAGTTGACCAAAAGGTTTCTTTCAAGCCATTTTGAAATGAAAGATATGGGGAAAGCAGATGTCATTCTCGGGATTCAGATTGTAAGAGATAAGGGGAGTATTACTCTAACTCAATCTCATTATATTGAGAAAGTTCTCAATATATTCAATCACTTGAATTGTGCCCATGTTTCTACCCCACTAGATTCAAGTATTGAGCTAGTGAAAAATACAGGTAATCCAGTTTCACAACTGGAGTATTCTAGATTAATTGGATGCTTAATGTATGCAATGATATGCACTAGGCCGGATATTGCCTTGGCAGTAGGCAAGTTGAGCAGATTTACAATCAATCCAAGTGAGTTGCATTGGCTTGCAATTCGAAGAGTTTTGAAATATCTGAAGAAAACAATTAACTATGGTTTATGCTATAGTGGATATCCTTCGGTCTTAGAAGGATTTTCAGATGCAAGTTGGATTGTGAAAGATCAAAATCATGCATCTACAAATGGGTGGATTTTCACACTTGCTGGAGGTGCGATCTCGTGGGCTTCAAAGAAGCAAACTTTAATGGTTGGTTCTACCATGGAATCAGAGTTTATTTCATTGGCCTCAGCTTCAAAAGAAGCTGAATGGCTACGTGAATTATTACACGAGATACCATTGTGGCCTAAACCTAGCTCCAATCTCTATCCATTGTGATAGTGAGGCCACATTGGCAAGGGCTTATAGCCAAATGTACAATGGTAAATCCAGACATATTGGACCGAGACATAGTTGTGTCAGAGAATTGATAACAAGAGGAGTTATCACGATTGACTATGTGAGATCTAGTCAAAACTTGGCAGATCCCCTTACTAAAGGATTGCCAAGAGACTTGGTGAATAAAACATCAAGGGGGATGAGTCTCAAGCCCATGAATTACAGGTCACCAATAGTGGAAACTCAACTCGACGCCTAACATTACGTTAAGTCTTGAGTTCAATGCAGTCAAATTCATTATAAGTGTGACTGTGAGCACTAAATTTTAATAACCATCCCAAGGTTGTTAGCGCTCGGTACCTGCATGTAAAGAGAGGAAGTTGAGATGATCTCTTAATAGTCTTCTAAAGGTGCTTAAATTGCGGGGTACTAGGATGGAGACTACCTATGTGAATGTGAAGTGCGGCCGCTTCAAGGAGTTCAAGGGCTTGGCTCCAAAGACATTCACGAGAAGATACGGGACACAAGGCCAATGTTGAATGTGTCAGGATATTTATGGCTATTTGCTGGTGTAAGTTATATGCGTGATATGTTTATGCTACATATCGAATAGAATCATTGATTCAAAGTTTATCTACCATGTAATTCTGATATGATGTAATGAACTTTTCATAAATTAGTGGTTCAAATCGCAAGATACCATTACTTATGCATATAATGTTTGAGATTTCGTGGATTGAATGATCTGATTATTTTGAAAATGGCGAGGGATTGTTGAACATTTTCAAAATAAATGTTTAGTCCCACATTGGTTAGGAACTTCAAGGTTAAAGAGTATATAT
Source organism: Stephania cephalantha (assembly GCA_039657325.1). Taxonomy (NCBI): domain Eukaryota; kingdom Viridiplantae; phylum Streptophyta; class Magnoliopsida; order Ranunculales; family Menispermaceae; genus Stephania; species Stephania cephalantha. The sequence continues at coordinate 4,008,592 of CM077573.1, read as the reverse complement.
GTACTCTTGCACCACAGTGTGTGTAAAATAAAATACAAGTGCTATGCAAGGTGAGCCACGCGCGCGCGCATATGGCGCATTTTAGGCGCTTTTATAGGCGCACTTAGCACTTGGCACGAGGCACGTGCGCGTGCGTGTATATGTGTGCAAGTTAACCATGGGTAAAACTTTTTACCATTAATTTTTTACCATTTTCAAGATTAAATGGGTAGTTATTAAAGTGACTGAGTGGATGCAGTTGAAACTGCTCTCCATTACTCCATTACTGCTCCACTACTCCATTGTTGTTCCACTACCCCATTTTCATTCAATGCTTGACTGTTCCACTGCTCCACTACCCCATTTTAACTCTAACTGGTCATGACCAGTGCTCTATAAGAGGAGAGGTTTGGGGAGAAAGAAATTATCTCGAAATTCACCAGCAACTGCTCTTGTTTTCATCTTTCACTACTGCAAAGTGAAAGGTGGGTTTACTTCATCGTATCCTTTAGGATATTTGCTGACTCTTGCAGTTTAGAGAGCAAAACTTCATTTAGGAAAGTGGCAGTGTTACACACTTTGAAGTCATTGCAAGTCCCTCTGTTCTAACAATAATTAATTATGTCAGCTTATCGAATCCACAAAGTTCACCTAGGCTTTTTGGTTTGTTGTTTCCGATGAATGTTCCATGGGTCTACTATATTTGATTAGATATGTTCCAATAACGTTAGTATGCTTGTAATTGCTTCTTGTAAGCTTGTAATTGAGACAAATATGTCTCTTAAGGGGTTATGATTGCTCCTTTTAAGCATGTAATTTGCTTGTTTGAGGTTAAAAATTTTTTTTTATTGAAAGTAGAGTAGCAGGATTTTTTTTTTTTGAAATAAGGCTGGATTAAGTTTGATTACTGGGTCAATTGGCAATTTGGCAATTTGGCAATTTGGCAAAAACAATTTGACAATTTGGCAACTTTATGCAAATTTATATATATATATATATATATATATATATATATATAGTATATATAAAAGCACGAATCACAAATTTTTGAGTGGTAATGAAATTTACCTATTTGCCTATATTTTTTTTTCATCACCAAATCAACCTTTTCTTTTGTCTCCAAATCAAACTCCAACTCCTTATCAATCCACCACACGTTTTTTTTTTTATCTCCAAATCAATCCCGAACTCCTTCTCATCAATCCAATACACGATTTTCTCTTTCTCTCAGTCTTCAATCGATCACTCGCTCATGTTCTGGACGAACTTCTTCTCATCAATCCAATACACAAACTCCTTCTCATTAATCCAATACACGGAGACGGAGAGGTTGATAAATTGAGGGAGACTTCTCAATTGGAGTGTGCACTTGTTTATGGGGCAAATCGGTTTATATGAACATTGTATCTGTTTAAAGCTTGAATTGCATGTTACCATTTGATACGTTTTAAGGGGGTGCATACCACTGGCCATCGTCTTCATCATTCTCACCCAAACCTTCATTGTGGGACTGGTTTTGTCTATGAATTCAAAATTGAAATTGGGAGGGGTTGTTGTGGTTGGTTGTTGATTGTGTGATGAAGAGAGGAGGAGGTTCAGTTTTATATATATAAACAATGAAGAAAAGAGAATCCGAGAGGGAGAAGAAGAAGGTGGGGGTTGAAGAAGAAGGTGGTTTGAAGAAGGTGTTGGGGGAGGGAACAAACCCAAAACTCAGAAGAAATTTGAATGAAAACAATTCTGATTAATCATGTGAAAAAAGGTGTTTAAAGCTTTAATCTCAATTAATTCAATTATTTACATTCATAATTTCAAAGTTATCATTTCTGTCTATAGAGTTTGAGGTAAAGATTGAACTTCATATACAATTCTACGGAATCTCCACAAGCAAGTGTTCACAGATTGATGGGTCAAACCACTTGTGTTTTTATTTTATTTTTCCTTTTTTCCTTTTTTTTTGAGGAAGTAATGTCCTAGCATGACTAGCTTGTTTTTTCATTCACATCTTATCTCAATCACATTAGAGAATATTAATAAGCTAAAAAATGTACTTGTATTTCTAATTTTTAAATTTTAATTACAATTTTGAATTTTATTAATAAATTCTTAAAAATTAATTCCCGCGAGCAAAGCGAGCGGGTCAATCGTGCGTAGCATGTCCTGAAACTAGCATATATATATATATATATATATATATATATATTATATATTATATATATATATATATATATATATATATATTAATGAAATCTAATTCATTTAAAAAAAACGCGAACGAAATTAACTCTCATGGGATGAATCGAACTAAAATAAGGGGCTAAAAAGGTTTGGACAATCATAAACGTTACTAATCAATAAATTTTCTAATATAAAATGTCTAAACACAACGTATAGTAGGGAGGGAGTAGAAGTGACGCTTTTTTTGTCAAATTATTATACATGACGCTTAAGTTGGAAGAAGAGCTTATGCTAGAATACCAAAGGTACGATGGTGCCAATCCGAACTTATAATTCATTCTTTATTAACTTAAATACTTGATGTGAGATTGTTCTTAACTATCTCACTCAAGTTTAACCAGTGATAGTCAAGTTGAGTCTTAGGCCTTGTTTAGTTAGGGTGGAGTTATCTCTCGGGAGATAACTAGGAACTAATCTTGTTTAGTTGTCATACTTGCATGCAAGTTATCTCTCAATTTACACTCTCGAGTGTGAGATCTCCCTACCACCCTCTAGGGAGTTATCTCCCATGAGTTGAGGACATAATTACCCCTCATTAATAACCTTTTTATTACTCATATCTCACTTCTTTGAAGGCTATTTATGTCAATTTATATATTTTATTATTTAAAAATTTGCAACTTCCCTGCAAGTTTAAAGTTGAACCAAACATGAAAATATTAACTCCAAGGAGTTAATTCCATGGAGATAACTTCAAACTAACACTATAAGTTGGCAAAAACGAACCAAACGAAGCCTTAAATTAATTGAATCCTCAAGTTGAACGTACAACTGGCCAACTAGGACCACATTTGCTAACTTAAAACTAACGGGGCATTGGCTAACTTGAAACTTGACATCAATGGATCATGAAGGCCAAGAGGTTAGCCTATTTGGTAGATAGGTTAGATTGAAATTTAAGACATCCATTCGTATATCACTGGATACCACTTTAGATTTAGAGAGCGGCTAAACGGTCTCCAATTTTTTCTAAACGTACCCCATTACTCAAGCATACCCCGATTTTTGTAAATGTACCCCACTTTTATTTTCATAAATTCAGAAATACCTTTGCTTACCCCATGCCCTAGAAGTGATGAAGTGTCGCCTGCGAGTTTCGGTCACACATGGTCTCGTCTCGATTGGCTTACACCGAGACATCTTTAAAGGTCTTGGCCGACTCCCACCGAGACCTTTGAAGAGGTCTCGGACTTGTGTGATCGAGACTTCCAAAGCGGTTTCGGCCTTGTGTCCGAAACCTACGGGCGACAAGAACGAACAAAATAATTTCAAAACTCTAAAAAATACATGAAACCGATCAAGAAATTAGTGGGTTTTGCTTGGAATCACTAGATATTCTCGATTCAATAGATATTTTGTACCAAAAATGCAAAATTCAAGCTCCAAATAAAAATCCCTAAACCCAACAACAAAACAATAAACATTACTACTGACTCGAAAAACGTAAAAAAAAAAAAAAAAAAAAAAAAAAAAACCCAAAAATTGACATGAAAATAGGTGGAGAATACACCCATGGCGTCGAAATCGATATGTTTTGGCTTAGATTTCGTCGGATTTGGGCCGGAAGTAAGAGCGCAATTCGAGAGAGGGTGACTGGGGTATGGGTGAGTGGAGTGAGCAGGGTATGGGTAATCAAAAATCATTTTATATGGAGGGGTAGTTGAGTCATTTCACACATACATTAATTTTTTTTTTAAACGAGGTATGTTTAGCAAAAATTGAGGTCCGTTTAGTCGTTGCCTAGATTTTTATATTAATGAAATGCAAAGTCCAAATCTATATTATTATAATGGTAAACTTTAAACAGTTAACCGTGAAGCCTTTTTGGCTAAAACTTCCAAGAATGCCCTTTTGTTTTTATCTTACCCAAAGAGAATGTAAAGGTAATTATGGAATCAAGTTTTTACAAGTTAAGTTTTGGTCTCGTTGGTTGAGAGAATCGAGTTATATGTTCCTGAAAATGGGCCTACTTTCTATCTAGCAACTAGGGATGCAAATGGGGTGGGGTGGGGAGGGGATGGGGACTCCATCTCCATCCCTATCACCGATTAAGAATTCATCCCCCATCCTCATACCCATCCCCACGCGGGGATGAATTTTCATCCTCATCCCCATACCCATCTAATCCCCACGGGGATGGGGAATCCCCATGGGAAAAAACATTCCCCATTGAATATCCCAATGGGGATTTTTGCGGGGAATTTGCGAAGAATCACCGCGGGGAAATATTGTTTCCCACTTAATTTTTTTCAAAAATTTATAAAAAGTATGACACATGAATATAATTACAATTGTTGAAAATTTCAACCAAATAAAGTATAACATATAAATATATTTGCAAACAATTCAAAACAAAAAATATAATCATTTAAAAAAACATATAATTAACCAAACAAGTTAAAATTATAAATCATATTAGAGTTTGTTTATCACTAGTGTTTTGGGTGAAAACCTTGTAATATTATATAAAATTGATATATACAAGTGTATATAAATGTATTTAATAAATACATGGATCTTCGCGAGGATCCCCATGGGTAATCCCCACGGGGATCCCCAATGGGGATGCCCACAGGGATCCTCGCGGATATTACCAATATTCGCGTGGGTATGAGATTTTATCCCCATCTCCACCTCCATCCCCATTTAAATTCCCCATTGCGGGAAATCCCCATCCGCAGTAGGGATTCCCCACCCCACTTGCATCCCTACTAGTAACCCTCTCACATAGTATTTGTTAAAAACTAAAAGAGATAAGCTTTATTGTGTATATTTCTTGAGTACAGACCACCTAATCTTCTCTCTTTTTTTCTCTCTATATATATAAGAATTATTTTTGTAAGAATGTCTCACAACGTGACATATGACGTGATGAGAAAGTCTCGCAGCTTGACATATGTTATGATGATGTTACAGTTTCTATTTATGATTTTTTGGTACAGCTATTAGTTTTGATTAAATTTGAGATTAGAAAGTTCTTTTTTTCACTTTTCTTTTCCATAGAAAATTTATTATTATTTAATATACTGATACTCAGTCTTGCCCGTGCGTGCCTACTAGTTATATAGGTAATAGTTACAACCACAATATCTTTTGGTTATAACCGAATGATCTCAAATCTTAACATCAAGTCATAACCCATCCCTCAAACTCAAGATGGAATTGTCAAAACTAACATGAGTTTACTAAACAAATCAGTGGAGTGTGCAGACGACAACACAAGAACAAATAGAAGTGAACAAATGACAAAAAACAGATTTAGGATTCGTTGTAGAGGAAATTAATCAACGACAACCTACATAGCAGAAACATAAATATGTCGTAATTCACGAGAAATGAGCAGATGATTGAATTATGTGCAAATTTGGAGTGCATATGCACGCAGGCAGAGCAGTTCGTAAATGATCACAGATCGAACAGATGAACAGATGGTCTTGAGATGACCACAAATGCAGATGCGGACATAATGCATGGACAAATGTTGAGCTTGAAGAAGCAAATCAAATTGATGAACTTCTTTTTCTTTTTCTTCGTTTCTAAAAAAAATAAAGAAAAAAAATGCAAGATGACGAAATGATGAGGAGGCGTGACTTGGGTAATGTAAGTACGAATGGACGGGGACGCCATATCTGATGGGTGCATGGCAACAACAAAGCATGAGCACAAGTCAGCATGGTACACGGTGACAAATGATGAAACAAGGGTGCTAATGGCGGGCTACGGAACAAATGCAATAGTAGCCGTTAAATAGAGAAGTGATGAATGAACATGAGGGTTCAGATGCACACGTACACGAGAGAGGCTCGCACATGGGCAGAAGTCAATGCTCGTCCATGGGCAGTTACGAGACGTATTGAAACCTCTCCAAATATTCTGTATATTCCCTCTATATTCTCTAATTTATTTACTTTCCTAACTTACTTTAGTTTCCTAGATAGGATGTGTTGAATATGGTATTGTTTGTGTAAAGAGGCAAGTTTGAGGTTGACAAATTATATAGCATATTCTTATGATTTATTGATGCAACAATCAATCTATATATCTCTGTAAGTTGTACAAGACTCATATGGATAAGATTTCTCTATTCCATAATTTCTTCATGGTATCAGAGCAGGTTTATACTTGGCTCCGCAATGTTCCTCCCAACTAGGGAAACACAAAGCGATCCATTTTTATACCATAGTATAAAGATTTTCCTATACTATACTTATATTTTTAGTATGGATGTTTTTCCCATACTATATTCATATTTTAGTATGGATGTTTTCCCCATATTACATTCATGTCTTATGTAATCAAAAGTATGGATGTGATTTTTTCATACTTCATACATAAGATACGATTATTAACGGTATTTTGAGAAGACAACCGAGGAGTCGCCTGACAATCCGATTTGAAGGATTCAAAAGAAGAACCATTGAACGCAAGCAGAACCAAATCGAAAGCGTTAGGGATCCTGATTGAAAGTGTGTTACTCGTCAAGTTGGATATTACGATAAAATCTCCATGCGCCAACTTGGGGGGGGGGGGGGGGGAGTATCAAATATTCCTTGAATTAAGGAATATTCGCAGTTGATTTAAGGAATCAACAATGAATTATTTTTATTCGCGGTAATTTTTTGTGTTCTACTTTTAAGAATTTATGTCATGACTGATATTAGGAGTACTAGTGTAAGAACATCATCAAAGGAGATGATTGTTGCTTCATCTAGTGCTGTTGTTGATGGTGATATTAATACCTCTCAAAAGCTGAGTTCGGTATTGTTAAATGAGTTCAATTATCTTCCTTGGTCGAGGGCAGCTACTATTGCTCTTGGTGGAAGATCGAATTTGGGTTTTATAAATGGCAAGGAAAAGGCTCCAGATGTTGATTCATTGGAGTATGAAGCTTGGTTGTCGAAAGACCAATATGTTATGTCTTTGATTCTCAATTCCATGGAGCGTAATCTCGCTGAAATTTTTCAGTTATTATGAATCGTCCTTGGACCTTTGGGAAACTGTTCGGGACATGTACAACAACCAAAACAACTATATTCGGATTTTCCAAATTCAGCGAGACATCGCAAGTCTTCGTCAGGATGGAAAATCATTTGTAAGTTTATTGGGAAGTTTAAAAATTTTGTGGAATGAATTGGAAGTTTATCGACCTCCTACTATTGATCAGATTGTCTTGCGAAAACGGATAAAAGAAGATCGAAATTTTCAATTGTTAGCAAGCCTTCGTCCTGACTTTGAGGATCTAAGGTGTCACATTTTGATGGTGAACTTCCTTCCTTAAAGAGTGTGTGCGCAACTATTCAACGAGAAGAAGTACGCCGAAAGGTTATGCCTCGTAATGTTTTAAATAACACAAAAGCTCATGCATATCTTGTTGGTCAATCTCAAGAAAGAAAGCCTTGCAAAGGTAAAAAGCGTCTCGATCTCAAATGTGAACACTGCAGTGCTATTGGACATTCGATGAACCGGTGTTGGAGGCTTTATCCTAGAGATGAGATCAAAATTCATGAAGGATAAGAAAGACGTAGATAAGAGTCAAGTCACTACTTCTATGGTTAACTTGGCTACTCACACTGTTGATTCTTTTCATTCTAATCCTATTGCTTTATTGAATGACTTTGCAAGTTATCTACTAACAAAGAATGGAAAGGAAGCTGTCAACAATGGGGCAGATGGGCCAGCTGCACTTCTCAGTAAATTTGCTGGTTTTTTATATGATGCAAATATTGAAACTAGCCAAGGTATCTTAACTGCCTTTATGACTGCGATAGAAATTAGTAATTTGCATGATTTATGGGTTATAGATTCCGGTGCCATTGATCATGTGTCAAATAGTCTTTCTAACATTTGTGACTTTGCCCTTTGCCTTACTCCACCAAATTGATATCAGGGCCAAGTCCCTATATCTTCATCAATCCATTCATCACTCCCGATTGTAAGTATATATTTATTAAAATTACATACTTATATCTTATCAAAAGGTTTCAAAAAAGGATTTTAACTTTCAAACCTTGATTTTGCGATTTTTGTTTGAAATTTTCTCTTTCGTTTTTCAATTAATTCTCCTCTAGTTCACTCTTAGGAAGTTAGATTTAGACTTTCCTAGCCGCGTTGTAAGTCTAGCAGAAAAGATGAACGTATACTACAAAAAACAATCAATATAGCAACATAAATTAGCAACGAAACTAAATTTGTATCTAATTAGCAACAGAATAGCAACACCACTAGTTTGACTTTTAAGTTGACCATTTAGAAACGGATTAGAAACGAAATGCAACAGAATTTAGAAACGGAAAATATTTTGTCTTCAAATCTGTTGCTAATTAGCCAGCCAAATCTTCCTGCCAAAGATTTTGTTGCTAATTCTGTTGCTAAATTTAGCAACGAAATTAACAACAGACTTGACATGACACGTGTCTGTTTTAGAGTCAGATTACGTTGCTAATTCCGTTTCTGAATATAGAAACGTAATTAGCAACGAACTTCATTTGATGGATTCAAAAAGCGAGGTGATTAATCTTTATCTTATGGACAATGTTATTTGTTATATAATTTGGGTACATACATTTAATACAAAATGGCATATATTTCATTGGGATACGTGTTGCACGTATCCTAATAAAACCTACAACATTGTGTATCTAATGTATGTACCCAAAGTATGTAAAAAAATTATTTTCCTTTCACGCCTTATATTTGTATCAAGAGGATTGAGAAATAATTAAGGGAAAAAGATTTGGTCTCACAAAAAAGAAAAAGAAAAATGGAATTAATCGTTCTTTTTGTTTTGAAAAGAGAAAAAAAGACATTCTTTGTTGATGATTAATCAACCATAAGAATTAACAAAATAGAAGAAGAAATAAAGGAAAATAAAGAAACATAGAAGATTTTGAAAGATACGTTGAGGGATGAAAAGAAAAAAAATAGCGAAAATTGGGTACAACGAGAGGAAGAAGAAGACAAAAAACAAGGACAAAGTAGAGTGGTGAAGAGCCTTCTCGCGTAGAAGTCGAGGAGAGCATAGGGGTTTTGCATGCAGCACGCACAGACCGGCGACAAGGCAGGACAACGATGATGGAGGAATAACAGTTGGCGACAATGACAAAAAATATCAATTGTTTTTTTATTGAATGAACATCTCACCGAACTTGGAGGTTGGAAATTAGTATCGCACTAATAATCGTATTGTTTACCTAAATGAGGTTTTTTTTATCACTTATATTTCCTCATTCCGACTAATTTGTGATTGACGCTTTATTATTGTTTTGTGTTTTATTACATTTTTTTCTTAACTATGAACTTTTATTCATTATTATTGTTTTGTTTTTTATTACATAGATACTAAAGAAATCTCTATTCATTATTATTGTTTTGTTTTTTATTACATAAATATGTTTGGTTTAGAAATTCTAAACACAAATATCTCCTCCAAAACTCTATTTTTAATTTTTATTTATTTTTTATTTATTTATATTAATTTTAGTAGTTCTTAATCCAGCCAAAAGTCGCGATTAGTCGAGGTGCTCTAATAATAGATAAATAAAATGTGTTTGTTTACGTGCCTACTTTGTATATTATAAAGTATATCAAAATAAGGTGGATTTGATTTAATTCAATATTAGTAAATCTAATTTAAAGTGGTTTGGTTTCAATTAAGGACAAAGGTATATACAAGTGAAAGGAACATTTTGATAGGTGTTTGTTTACGTGCCTACTTTGTATATTATAAAGTATATCAAAATAAGGTGGATTTGATTTAATTCAATATTAGTAAATCTAATTTAAAGTGGTTTGGTTTCAATTAAGGACAAAGGTATATACAAGTGAAAGGAACATTTTGATAGATAGAAAGACACACAAAAGCATGATAGGCAAAGAGCCCTAGTTCGTTTTCTACTTGAGCGAACCTCTCTTTCCCTCGCCCTCCATGGCTGCCATCAGATCAAGGCTTCACTTTCTAAACTCCCACTCTCCGCCACTCCCCTTCCTTTCAACACTCCATCCCTCAAAAACCGCATTGAACCTCTCCCTACCCCAAACACCGCGAACCTGCACCGCGACAGCGCCACCGACCCCACCCTGAAATCCTCCGCGCTCCCACGTAGATGCGACGATGAGAACTAGGGTTTCCTTGGGGAAGTCTTCGGGCTCCCACCTCTAACAAGGTATTTTTTTTAGGGCACTGCATCTGAGGTTTATCTTGTTTTTCTTATTGAGTTTTGATCGAATTGGTGGGTTAGGTATTCTGATGGAGTGAATTGTGGGCAATTTGGTTTAATTTTAGAGAGAAGAATGTTTGTTGGGCCTTCGTTTTAGCTTAATTGGCAATGTGGGTAGGTCACACTGATTAAGGATAGTTATTTTGTTCGAAATAAGCCTTAAAAAAGTTTCCCAAGTTGAACCATATTGGGTATGTAAAGTTTCACCTCTCTAAATTTATTGTAGTGCTGATTGGAAACTTTGTATGAATCAAGTATATGATCTCCAATCGATAATTTTGAGGCCTATTCATAATTTTGGAGTCACCAATTGATCCTACATTGGAACTTCGAATGATTGATCTTCATGAGCTTTAGATGTTTAGTCAATAGTATATGATCTCCAATCAATAATTTTGAGGCCTATTCATGGGAGTCAAAAAGGTACGTAGATACAAACTAAACATTAGATGTTTGAGAAAATGCCAATAAGAAAAGCTGGTTGATTTACAAAGACTAGGAAGTGTTTGGAGAAATGCACAAGTGAAAAGATATGGATAAAACAAGAACTTCTTCACTTCACAACGAAATGACTCTACATTATGGCTCTTAAGTATGCGGTGTTTATAACTACACTATTCTCAAATAAAGTAGTGCAACCGAGAGAAGTCTCACCTCAACTGAGGTTATGGAGATTTTTTTCTTTTATACAATACATTATTAGAGATGCTTGGATGAAATTACTAGTACATAGTTTTATTTGGGTGTTCAATGTGGAACAAAAACCATTAGTTAAATTGTAAATATTCATAGGATGAGAATGGACTCAATCTTATTGTATGCTCACTTGAATTTCCTAGGTAAGACAACACAAATTATGCGTGAGATCAAGTGCATTTGACTCTAAGATTTTGAATAATAGAGACCCAACTAGAACAAACATCTATTTTCTCAAATCAATGAATAAGTGCGGATATTGATGCTTGCCCATTATGTTACACATTAGTTGTCAAGTTTGTAGACATTCCTACCAACTAGGGACTGCAAGGACTTATGATTAGTTTCCATGAAACTAAGAACTTAACTTAAGGAATGCATCTATTTTTAACAAAGGTGCTAGGTAGGACTTATAATCGTCTGTGGGCATTCCTTTTTTTTTGAGAATATGTATTGTTGCTTCCCATTCTTATCTAGAAAGGAGGTGGTGGAAGAGCTCCCTCATATCACTCATAGAGTACTCGTAAATGTCGATATTGAAGCACAATGCATAGGTAATTACTATGTTTTTGCTACTTCATATTTTAAACAAGAGTAATTGGCAAGGGCTAACTCTTTCTTTTTATTTTAGTTTGTCTAAAGCTTTTGTGTCTAAAAAACATATGTTTGTTTTGAACTTCAAATGGTAAATACTAGTTTGGATTGATGTTGCTTTACGTCTTAAGGAGCTGCAAAAGTTGAGGTTGTTGGCTCAAATGCCTCAAATTGGCTTTGATATAAGCTATCAAGGCATAGACACCTCAATCTCAAATTTTAGAATTACAATCTAATTATGTATTGATGACATGTAGATAGAATTAGTGTTTTAAGAATTGCAACTTGAACAATGCCATTAGTTAATTAGGGTGTTTGCTTGAATTCGTGTAGTAGTTTTAATTTAAAGTAGTTTGATGTTGCAACTTGAACAATGTCATTGGTTAATCAGGGTGTTTACTTGAATTCGTGTAGTAGTGTTTAATTTAAAATTAGTGTGATACAAATTTCTTCTAGTGATGATTATGCTTTTGTTTTTCTCTTTTAAGAAAAAATATATTCCCAAGTTACTGAACTCTTCAATAAAAGAACTCAATGAATGTTTCTCATGTAATTTCTAAGTTGGAGGTGCTTCATTGTTGTTTGCGGTAAATTTCTTTGAGATAGAATTTACAAGTTAGAGCTCGGCGAAGCTTTTCTAGCTTATTATTTTTTTGCAATCCATGAAAGTGATAGTTGTGTCAACCTTTGCAATTTACGATTACTTAATAGGAATTAAGAACACATTATTTTATTTTATCGAAAAGGTGTCTCTCATAAGTAGATGAATTTAACTATTCAATTTTTCTAATTTTGCATTTGTTGCCTAGTGTTTTAATCATCAAGTGTTATTTTTATTTTATATTCTTTTCATTTGCAGACAACTTTGTCATCTATATGCCATCATATGATGTTTCACAACTTGGTTCCACTCTTTTGGTAAGCCTTTTCTACTTCAAGAGACTGTATTTAGCTAAGTTTTAAGGTTACAACTATTTTTTAGAAATTATGAAACTTTAAAATTATCTAATATAGTTTTAATAAAGAATAATAATGTGGGCCTACCTTTTAATGGTTGCTTTTAAAATTGAGCTTTATGTGGTTGATCTAACTCAAACTTCTATATTTATTGATCAATATTAATATTTAGACTTGGTTACTCTTTGGATTGCTAGTGTTAAGTGGTGCACAAGTCGGGATCGATTAGACTTCAATCTTTAAGAGGCGTCAAGACTTTGAGAGAGTTTTTGTTCGTAATTGACCAAGTTAATCAAATCTCTTTTATTTTCTAAGCTAAAACCGCATCAAATTATTTGATTGCTGCTAATATCCGACTTACTTTAGTAGCTCTTCCAGCTTTTAGTTAAGGACTTTCAAGATGGAAAGTAATCACCGCCTTGTTGATTTTACGTATAACTTCTCAATTAAGAATACTTTTCTTATCTTCCATTTAATAAAGATCAAACTATTTAAAAAAATTTCATGTTTTTCTAGATGTTAAGGAGAGCAACACGACTAGTAAAAAGGATCCATTTCCATATCTTATATATACCTAGAAACATGATTTTGTTTGTTAAGTTTTTTTTTTGGTTGAAAGGATATTCTCGTTTTCTTTATAGAGGTTTCTAAGGATTTTTCGAGATAGTTGTTGCCAAATAGAAGAAATTATACTAGTTTTTGGTGGTTCATGAATCTTTACTTTCTTAAATTATTATATTGTTTGGAGTGCTTTGAGACAAATAGAATGAGAGATGGTGATGTAATAATGAAAACAACCTTGTACCATATATATGTGTTTTATCTTATGCTTTTTATTTAGAAATAAAAAATGAATTACTATGCACGGAATCACCGATGTTTGCTTATTGCCCATATGACAAGAGAACATGTGAATTTTTAAGTTGAGTGCATGAGTGTACTTGTGTTCATTTATTAGGTGTTTTCACTTAATTGTGAAGGTCTTGACTCCTCATCTCTATAAAGGAAGGTTTTTTTTTCTTTGTGGTTTGATCTAAATTGCACTTAATCGAGCACAATGGAAAAGTTTGATCCATGTAGCCGACCTCAATTAATTTTGGGACTGAGGCTATGTGGTTTGATCTAAATGAGAAGAGAACTTATAATGAATTTGTTTTTTTTTTTTAACCTTAAATGAGTATATGAATTTGAAGTAGTAAGTTGTATAATATAGAGACTATATTGAAGAGTCTTTTATGAAGCTTATTATACTTTAATGATATTGTTGCAGGAGGATTCCCAACTTATCTCATACTCTCTCTCTCTCCAACTACATGAAACTTGACGAAACTTGACTAATCTACCAAGGGTAAGGATACAATTTATGATGTATTAAATTTTTTTTAGTCATCAAACTTGTGTTTATATATATTTGTAGATTTAATGATTAAGACTTTTCTTGTGTGTTTTAAGGCTCATGTAGAAGAACAACATTTGCCACGAGATTGAGAGACTTTCAAAGCTTCACACTCTTGATCTTTCCAACAATAGTTTTAATGGACAAGTCCCCTATTTTATCTTTCTTATTCTATAATTATGTAAAGTCTTTTGAATGTTGTCTATCTCTATTATAAGGTTTGTTTATGTTTATGTAAATTATTGTTTTGGACTATAATGTTGTGTTTGGTTAAATTATGAAATTCATGTTAATTAAATTAATTCTTTAATTCTGTTAAACTTATTAAATATTGAATTCATTTATTTTGTAATTCTGCTCTCTTTATTTGGTTCAAATATATATTTTTTAAAAACCATTTGAAAATAGTAACGGAATTAGAAACGGAAATCAAAACATTAAAACCTTTAAATCCGTTGCTAATTAGAAACGACATTAAAAACAAAATTCTAGTTCGTTGCTAATTTCATGTTAAAAGGAAAGAAAATTGTACCTTCTTTTAGCAACGGATAGCAACGAATAATCAGTTGCTAAATTTAGAAACGGACTGAGAATTCTGTTTCTAAATTTTGCTTCGAGCGTTTTAGATACGGATTATGTTTCGTTTCTAATTCCATTGCTAAACCGTTTAGCAACAGAAATCATAGGGTTTAGAAACAAAAATTTCTGTTTTTAAATCATCAATTTTTTGTAGTTATACGTAAGACTAGCAGTAAATCGTTGACCAAGTTTGAACTTAAAACCCCAAGTATAAAACATGAGTGAATTAATTAAGAAAATGAAAGGTGCTCTTTCATTTAAAAATCCAAATCCAAAGTTTGAATATTCATCCTCTTCTGAAACCTTAAATGACCATAAATTAAAACCCGAAAAAATACAGTCAAAAATAAACTTAAGAAATATTAGTGAAATCTCTTATAATGATATAGAACAATCTCTCCAAAATTGGGATATGCATATACTAGATCCAAAACAAATTTATACTCAAGGATCATTTTCAAAAAATCATGATTTTGTAGTTAAGCATGAAGAAGATACAAGATCAATAGATGAAAAAGGACAAGAAATACTATTAATTTCTCCAGAGAAAATTAGATTACATAAAGGAAAACATAAATATTTGCATATAGAATTAATTCAAGTAGCAATAAAACAATTAACAACATTAGGTTTTAACACATCAGTATTAGCATATGTCAGAGATAAACGCCATTTAGGATTCAATGATTCTCTTTTAGGAATGATTGAAGGAAGTTTGTCCGAAGGTCCAATTTTCTTCAATTGCTTTCCTAATTTCACATTAAGTCTTCATGGTCAATTTGCCCATGAAGCGCCAACATTAAGTCTTTATACCCCAAGGGTTTAAAATGTAAGGAATATGTTCGAATGTAGCTGTTGTTTTTAGAATTTATTATAAATTAATGCATACCATAATTCCTGCAGTTGCATATACTAATTTACAAAAAGGAATATCTACATTATTTTTAACAAATATACACAATAAGGTTATCACTAGAAAACAATTAAGTTGGAAAGATATCAACATACCAAAAACTTGGTTAATACAAGATAGAAATAAAGAAAAAAAATCCCCTTGATAATACAAACGATCAAATACATACCATAATAGCTCATGATAATGGATTAGTAGAAATAAATCTTGCATCTAAAAAATCTTGTTCAACAATACCTAGTATGAAAAATGAATATATATATATATATATATATATATATATATATATATATATATATATATATATATATATATATATATATATATATATGAAGCTCAACCTGCTAGAGCATCCACATTTTGAATTCCAACTCATGTTGCATATCCAGTAACACCTACAGATGACAATGTCACAATAAACGATTTTACTGATTATCAAATCAATAATATTAAAATAGAAAATGACGAAACTTTTGAAATGGATTATAAAAACTTAAAAGAGCAATTTCTTAAACATTCATTAACCCCAATATTTTGCAAGTTATGTTCTAAATCTCTACAAGCGACTATTAGAGAAAATTAACACCATATGGGAAGGTTCTAAAGGAGAAAAATATATTCAAAGTCATCCACTATTAGCTCCCAGCAAAGTAACATAAAATATAAAAGCACTTCCATCAAAAGGAAGTTTTGATGAAGAAAAATCTATATCTAGAAAAGATTTAAATCATATTATAGAACAAAATAACTTTACTAATGTCTATTTATCTACACTATCAAAAAATTTCAAGTCAAAAAATAAAGCATCTACAAGTAAACAACCAAGTCATGAACCCATATTGAAACATCCTATCATAAAAGATAGATTAAAATCTCTATCTATTATTAAACCAAACTATTTAGATGAACTAATACAAACAACATCATCTAAGTTAAATACATTAAAGATAAACTCAGAAAAAGAAAGTAAAAAAGATAAATCTACAGTAATAACTAATTTAGAAAATCAATCTATTTATCTGAATCTCAATCAGAACAATCAGAGGAATTTTTGGAATTAAATCCTATTGGTGAAGAAACAAAAATGCAGATCTTTCATCTTATTAATTTAGACATTTATAGAATTCATCGTCCAAGAAAACATCCAACTTATAATGTACATAAATCTAAACATTATTATTCAAAACCATCTCCAGTAGATTTATTATTAGAGGAACATACAACCAAAAAAAAAAAAAATTTGAAGGAAATTCTATTTATGAATGGAATATAGATAGGTTATCTGAATATCGCGTAATAGAAGTATTACAACATATGCTGATTTATGCTAAAGTATGTAGATTAGCTAATCATACAGAGATCAATATAACTGGAGCAATAGCAACCGATTTTACTGGCAATTAAATGGCTGGTGGAATTATTCATTAACTACATAACAACGATTAGGAATTATGAATTCAGTAGTATGGGATGATAATAACAATCCAATTTTAAATGAGCAAGGTCAAGAACAACCAAATGGAGTTTTATGTCTATGCACTAATCTAGTATGACATTTTTTAGGAACTCTATCTTCTATGGAAGAAAAAACTAGAGAACAATTACAAAGCTTATGATGCAGAACATTAACTGATTTTCGATGGTATAAAGATACCTTTTTATCTAAAGTATATACGTTATCCAATACTGATTCATCATTTTGGAAAGAACGTTTTATAGCAGGACTACCACCACCTTTTGCAGAAAAAGAAAAAATCTTACTAAGACAAAAGAGTGGTGGAAATATAAACTATAATAGTTTTACCTTTGGAGATATAATTCAAACCATTCAAATAGTTGGGTTAGCCATATGTAATGATATAAAATATAAAAAACAATTAAACGAAGAAAATAAAATAAAACATAAAGATATATGCAATTTTTGTTATCAATTTGGACATTATGTAGAAGCACTTGAGTATTCTAGAAAATCTAGAAATCAGAAAAGATTACAACGATTTTCCAATCATGATAATCAAGAACCCAATTATAGGACCGATAAACGACGAAAATATAAAAGAAATTATAAGAAGACTAATACAACAAAACATAACAAATGTTTTAAATGTGGAAAACCAGGTCATTATGCTAATAAATGTCATTTAAAAAATTATAAAAAGAAAGTTAATGAATTGCAAGAAAATAGCTCTACTGATTCTTGCCAATGTTTAGATAATATACAGAACACATGTACCTCAATTTCTACCTCAGATATAGATAATGAAATAAATGTACTAACTGTGCATGAAGAGTTAATTCTAGAAATAGGAGAACAAATAGCATATTCTACCTTAAAATATAAATACTTTACAGAAATAATGAACAAAGGAAAAGACATAGGAACAACATCTCAAGGATCAAAACATAATCCCAAAATTGATTTTAAAAAACAGATAGATTTACATCTTAATTATCATACTATACAAGATGTTTTCAAGGCAGTCAATAAAAAATAAGCTTTACCTATAGAATCAATAATTAATTTTTTACAACAAGAAATAAATCAATTAAAAACAGAAATAAAGTCTCTAAAGACAGAATGACAAAACTAGAAGATGATAATGCAAACTGAGAATATTTCTCAGTCTATGATGATAATGTGTTTATAAAAACACTTATCCATTATGTACATCAAAGATGGTTTACCCCGATTACTCTAAAAATAAAAGATTTCAAATACTCAGGTCATGCATTAATAGATTCAGGAGCAGACTTAAATTGTATTAGAGAAGGCTTAGTTCGTTTAAAATATTGTGAAAAATCTAATAGTAAAATCTCTACTGCTGAAGGTAATAAATCAATTATTAAACTCAAAATTCCAATTGCTCATATTTGTAGAAATAATGTTTGTATACCTTCTTATTTCATCATCGTAAAAGATCTACATCATGATATGTCATTAGGGATCCCATTTTACAAAAAATTCAACCATTTTCTATTACCACAGAAGGAATAAAAACCATGATAGAGAGTAAAGAAATTAATTTTCCCTTTGTTTCACCACCAAGAAATTGGACATCTAAATCAAATGATTAATCAAATAGAATACAAATAAAATTACATAGGATTTTTGAAAACAGAAATCAAAAATCTAAAAATAGATCAAATAATTAACATTCCTACTTCTCAATTATGAATAAAAACTTTCCTCGATAATTTAGTTCATAAATGTTCAAAAATTCCATCAGCATTTTGGGATCGTCGAAAGCATCAAGTATCGCTACCTTATATTGTTGACTTCCAAGAAAAACACATTCCTACTAAAACCAATCCATCTCAAATGAATGAAATGTTATTAAAATTATGTGACCAAGAAATAAAAGATCTCTTACAAAAGAAGTTAATTTCGCCATCTATATCCCCTAGGAGTTGTACAACTTTTTATGTTGAAAATGCAGTAGAATTAGAACGATGATCACCTTGATTAGTAATAAACCATTAAATAATGTTTTAAAAACAATTAGATACCTTTTACCAAACAAAAATGATTTAATAAAACGAATTACCAATTCAATTATTTTTTTTCAAATTTGATCTTAAATCTGGATTTTGGCAAATACAGATTAAGAAAGAAGATAGATATAAAACATCATTTAACACTCCCTTTGGACAATATCAATGGAATGTTATGCCTTTTGGTTTAAAGAATGCTCCATCTAAATTTCAGAAAATGACGAATGAAATCTTTCATCCTTATGATGAATACATTCCAGTTTATATTGATGATATCTTATTTTTTCTAAATCTCTTGATCAACATTGGAAACATTTAACTACATTTCAACGCATTATAATAACTAATGGTTTAGTATTATCCCAGAGAAAAATAAAACTTTTCAAACTTCAATAAAGTTTTTAGGTTTTAAAATTGTAAATCAAACCATAACTCCCATAAATCGAGTTATTGAATTTTCGGATAAATTTTCTGATCAAATTACAGATAAAAAAGCAATTATAGTGATTCTTAGGTTGCCTTAACTATTTAACAGATTTTTATAAAGATTTAGCCAAAGATAGAAAAATTTTACAATACCTTCTTAAAAAATATGTAAAATTTCAATGGACTTCAGCTTATACAAAGGCTATTCAACTCATAAAGTCTAAAGTCAAGTCTCTTCCATATATTCATTTAGCCAATCCTATTTATCCAAGAATTATTCAAACAGATGCCTTTGATTTGGGATATGGTGGTATTTTGTTACAAAAACCTCCACAAGGAAACGAACAATTAGTTTGTTATACCTCAAAACTATGGAATGATACTCAGAAAAACTATGTTGTAGTAAAAAAAGAAGTATTAGCAATAGTATTAATAGCCTGTTCGCTTCACCGTCTTAGGTCGGATTAGCCACACTGGACTGGTTAATCTGGTGTTCGCTTGGAGGATTAACTAGGCCACGGGATTAGTTAATGGGCATGGGAGGGGACTAAACAATACCACCAATTTTGGTGGGATTAGCTAATCCAAAGTGGGTGGTTATTGGAGATTACCACTTTACCCCTCACATTACAACCCATCTTCACCGATCACCTGGTTCATCGTTTCCACACCCAGCAGTTTCAGCGACCAAGAAAAAACTTCAGCAGCCTCAGCGCGACCGATTCGTCGCTGGAGAAGGAGATGAGGAAGCCCTTGTCGTCGCCAGCGCCGTCGCGAAGAAGAAGACGCAAGTGCTTGCGAGAAGGAGGCGTGAACGAACCAGGTGAGGAGAGGTGAGAAGGAGGCGTACAATCGGCCAAGTGAGGAGACGTCTTCTTCACCAGGGAGGCGATTCATTGAACCACGTGAGGTGCTTGCGATGGAACGGCGTGGAATCGATAAACCAGGGGAGGCGATGAAAAATGTGTGAAAATGAGGTGAGGAGGTGTTACTTATGCAAGGGTATTTTGATAAATGTACAATTACAACCTCATTTAATCCCAACCTTAAAACTCCCAACCAAACAAGATACACAAATGGGACTAAACCATCTAAACCTATGTGTTAGTCCCATCACAAATTAATCTCATGTGTTAGGACTCACTAAAATGTGAAGCGAACAGGCCATAAGTGTTCAAAAGTTTCAATAAGATATTTTTAATCAAAAGTTTTTTATACTAGCTGATTGTAAATCTACAAAAGAAATACTTTTATAGGATATAAAAAATCTAGTTTCAAAACAAATATTTGCCAGATGGCACGCGCTTTTAAGTATTTTTGATTTTGATATTGAATATATTAAGGGAGGAAATAATTCTCTTCCAGACTTCTTATCTCGAGAATTTCTCCTAACACCACAAATTCATTCCATACAGATCATGACGGATAAAGGTAAAACCCTCCTCACTTCTAAAAAATCTTATTCAAATAAATTCTATCCTTTATTCAATCAATAAAATAAACTCGATGATCGTTCTACCTATCACCTTCATGGTCAACATTCAGTCTTCCTTCTTGAACATTATCTCTTAGAACAATTGTAACAATCCTAAAATCTAATTCGTGCCACGTATCATTTCAGGGTCGTATGAGGGACCCACTTGTTGTGATACGTATGTCCAAACCTTGGGAGTCGACACCGAGATATGCTATTTTTGTTTGATGCTTGTATTATTTATTATACAAAAAGATTGAACAATTTAAACTAATTAATGTCGGAAATATACGGGTAAGATACACGTGGGGCATATCGGTGTTGAGACGAGCGGAGACGAACCTCGAGTTACGCGTCGACGTGGGACTGAGGTAGCAGATTATGGTGTAACTTTTATATGAGCTAATTATGGTTTTATACTAGCTTTAATGTGGCTATGGTTAATGTGCAAATAAGTGGGCCTAAGTTAGTGAAATAAATAAAACGACCACATGATGTGTATCGAGACGCGTGATGATCAATCTAAAGGCCAAGGGAGTGAATGATTGGTCTCACTTAAACATGACTTGAGTGATAATTATGTGAAGGTGGTTCACTAGACATGCCTCGAGATACGTGTGCACACATGATCAATGGACATGGTTCAAACATATCCAATTAGTCATATAAGCCTTATAGTCAAACTAAATAATCATCTCTCTCACTCTCATCGATTTGGCAAGGTAGAGAAGAGTTTGCTGGAGTGATCTTGTGGAGGTGAGGAGTCATTAAAGGTTTGTTGAAGAAGAAGTCATCAAGTTAGGTAACTCCATTAACATAGCTTGGTCAAGTTGTTAATTCACGAATTTGATGTTGGGAGTTGTTGTTTTAAGTTGTGGTTCATGTTGGGGACCTCAAGTAGTGTGTATGAGGGTCCCCAAGGCGTCAAAAAGGCCTATGTGTAGCAAAAACTCAGAATTCGAATTGCAGAATTTTGGGTTTGCTACACATAGCGCGCCAGGTTGGAAATCTAGAGCGCTAATATTTATTAGCGCTCTAGATAATAGAGGTAGCGCGCTAATGTTTGAATTAACATGCTAATGTCAAAAACTAGCGCGCTAATCCAGATTAGCACGCTAATATCAGAATTAGCGCGCTAATTACCTTGGTAGTACAAAAATCCGCAATTTTTAAAAGTTCTTTAAACACTCTAAACTGGTGTAATATCCCAAGTAAAGGTTCCAACACCCTCGAAAATCTATAATATGATGTCAGGAGCCTAAGGAAGAGCTACGGGGATTCAAAAGCGCGTTTCAGAGTGTTGGGAGATTTGATAGGCTAGGAATAAACATGTAGATTGAGGTAAGTAAACCAGTTAGGAAATGCTCAATATTTCATTTTAAGCTATGGAATTTTGTGATTCATTTCTTTGTTACTATCCTTGGAATTCCATTCTGATTGAGTTGTCTGAGGGCAAGTGAGTCAACGGTGATCCTTAGAAGGAGTGGCTGGCTGAGGTAACATACCAGAGTCATGACCTCGGGATGCACTGCACTGGATATTGATTTTGACGTGGTGTGAGTTCTTAGCGTGGTTGTTCCAGGAAGTCTCACTATCTCGTGGGTTTAGGGCTTGTGAGTGTACCAAGTCCTAGAACTCGAGTCATGATGTTTTGCCAAGACTCAACGACCTATTGGTCGGGACTACTTGCGCCTCTCTATTTGCATTCATGGACACTCATGTATCGATTGCTTTTAATTTATTGACAGTCTTTTATTTATTCATGTGATCTTATACCATTCTTACTATCTGCGTGAATATAAACTGATTCATTTATTTTAAAATGTTGTTTAGTATCCTACTGGCGTTACTTACTTAAGCTCGTTATTCTCGTGTTTAACTGAGTGCAGATCCGCAATCGAGTAAGGGAAAGGGGCCAATACTAGGAGATCTACTGTGAGGACTTTGGAGCGGCTTTCCCTCTCACATTTTTGTAGGTTTTGTATTACTTATGTATATTGTTTTTATCACATGGGGTATATGAGTTTTGTGAGATACTTTAGGACATGTATATGATATTATTTCTCTCTCCTCTGTTTATTATACATGTTGACTGAGTTATGCTGGGTTTCCGCACTCTAGGTTGTCTTGACTGATTTGTATAGAGTTGCTTAGATTTGTTTAAGTTGAAATCGCTTCCGCATAAACTTTGATAACTTACAAATTCGAATAACTCACTATAAATGTTAAATTTCGCTGCCTTGTAATAAAAAATACTTAGGAAGGCTGACTAGGCTTGCGTTGACGTCGCAAGGATTGACTGAGGTCCACGTAAGTCTAGGCTGGGCGAGACCTAGTTTGGGTTGTGGAACCGGGGCCATTATAACAACCACTAGAAAATCAAATAAAAACCCTCATGCCTCCAACCTATAACTTTATTCCTAAGAGACCTCATGTTTCAATGAAGTTTTATGAAGCTCTTCTTTTATAAACTCAATCTATAATTTTTGAACAGTTAAAAAAAGAAGGAGCTAATGAAATAGCTTATTGAAAAATGAAGATTCAGAAAATTCTTACTATGAAAAAATGGCCTCAACAGAGAGTCATCAAGCAATCCCCATTCACTTATCAATCAATGACTATTTTGACTACTCATCCTCCATAATCAAGCCCATGCCAAAATAAATCATTCGGCCCATGCCATGTCCATAAATTTTATTTAGGCTCATTCCATAAATCTTATTCAGGCCCATGCACGCCTCTTCAGCTTATGCCTGCGCCTTTAGTGCCCATGCCATAAATCATATTCAAGCCCATGCCTCCAGGCCCATTCGCTGCCATCCAATAACCATCCATACAGGACAATAAACATTTCAAGCATCTATCAAATCAACATTTATCAACAACCTCAATAATTCAACTTATCACTAGCATCAATAATTCAATCCAAATGCAAGTTTACAACTTGTCCAAGAGAATACACTGTCCATAAGGAAAAGAATTCGACAAATTCAACTATCAATTCATGCATCTCATGAAGCAATATGACAAAAGCGTCATATCTCGTTAGAATCTACTTTTCTTAAAGTAGATGCGTCTTTTCTTTTCTTTTTTTCCTTTATTTAAAAGAAGATCGTAAAGAATCTACTTTAGTAAAAGTAGATGCGTCGTGTTGTGTCGTGCTTTTGAAGATCCTTCACGCTAAGGGCTAGTTGGAATTCAATTATTGTAAATAGTTTTTCCAGAATAATCTTTTCACCATGATGTGTCTTAGGTTTATTTGTCTTTTTGTTAAAGTAATGATAGTTGAACTATCTTTGCAAGATAAGTGCGTCTTTATCTTTTATTGTGAGCCATAACTTTAGCATCCTAGTGAATGGCCCACATTCTTGTAATCTTTGTAATCTTTTGTAAATTTTAGTTATAAATACAAGCATCGATCGAGGAACTCCTCATTCGAAATTTTAGCTTCATATTAAACTCGCAATTGAAACTTTTTCTATTTTCTTTAAATCATTGATCTCTTTAGCTTTCAATTGGAGTATGAAGCTTGGTTGTCGAAAGACCAATATGTTATTTCTTTGATTCTCAATTCCATGGAGCGTAATCTCACCGAAATTTTCGGTTATTATGAATCGTCCTTGGACCTTTGGGAAGTCTATTTCGGGACATGTACGACAACCAAAACAACTTTGCTCGAATTTTCCAAATTCAGCGGAACATCACAAGTCTTTGTCAAGATGGAAAATCATTTGTAAGTTTATTAGGAAGTTTAAAAAGTTTGTGGAACGAATTGGAAGTTTATCGACCTCTTATTACTGATCCGATTGTCTTGCAAAAACGGACATAAGAATATCAAAATTTTCAATTGTTAGTAAGGCTTTGTCCCGACTTTGAGGATTTAAGGTGTCACATTTTGATGAATGGTGAACTTCATTCCTTAAAGAGTGTGTGCACAACTATTCAATGAGAAGAAGTACGCTGAAAGGTTATGCCTCGTAATGTTTTAAACAACACTTTGAAACTCATGCCTATCTTGCTTTGCTCAATCTCAAGAAAGAAAGCCTTACAAAGGTAAACGTCCGGATCTTAAATGTGAACATTGCGGTGCTATTGGACATTCGATGGACCTGTTGGAGAAATTCATGAAGGATAAGAAAGACATAGATAAGAGTCAAGTCACTACTTCTAAAGTTAACTTGGCTACTCATACTGTGATTCTTTTTATTCTAATCTTATTGCTTTGTTGAATGAATTTGCAAGTTATCTACAAACAAAGAATGGAAAGGAAGCCGTCAACAATAGAGGCGAGATGGGCCACCGCTTCTTCTCGATATATTGCTGGTTTTTTATCTCGATGCAAACATTGAAACTAGCCAAGGTATCTTAACCGCCTTTATGATCGCACTAAAAATTAGTCATTTGCATGATTATGGGTTATAGATTCCTGGTGCCACTTGATCATGTGTCAAATAGTGTTTCTAACATTTGTGACTTTACCCCTTGCCTTACTCCATTGTTTGTTTCGTAGCAAATGGAAAAGGTGTTCCTATTAAGGAAAAGGGAAAAATTAAACTTGTTTCATATACTATTGAATCGATGTTCTTTATGTTTCTTCTTTTCCTTTTCACTTGCTCCCTATTCACAAATTAACATCTTCTCTTGATTGTGAATCTATATTTACCACCGACAAGGTGATTTTTCAAGACCTTACCACTAAACGGATGATTGGTGAAGGATTCTTTTTGCATGGACTCTACTATTTTTTTCATGATTCTCGGGTTTCAAAGAGTTTTCGAGCTATCTCTGGTCATCTCGAATAAACATATTTTATGGCATCGTCGTCTTGCTCAACCATCGGAGTTTGTTCTAAGTAAAATATTTTAAGATTTGCCTAGAGAAACTCATGATTGTGAGATTCGTCACTATTTTAAGTCTACTAGACTTCCTTTTAATTCATCGTCTGAGACCACTTAAGCTTTTGAAATTGTCCACTCTTATGTATGAGATCTTTTTTCGCATCTCGTTGATGGTTTTAAATATTTTGTAACCTTTATTGATGATTATTCAAGGGTTACTTGGGTGTATTTATTAAAATCCAAAGCTAAAGTTTTTGGTCATTTTAAGAATTTTCATTTGTTGATGGCTACTCAATATTCAACTCATATTAAAATCCTTCGATCCGACAATGACACATAATATATGTCCCATGACATGATAAGCTATTTGCTTTCTAATGGAATATTGCATCAAACCGGTTGCGTTAACACACCCCAACAAAATGGGGTGGTTGAACGTAAAAATAGAGATTTGTCGGAGAAAACTCGAGCCGTAATTCTTCAAATGAATGTTCTTTTTAGTCATATGGTGTTCTTACATCTTTTTTATCTTGTTAATCGCTTACCCAGTAGTGTGTTGGATTTTCGTTATCCTCTTGAAGTATTGCAAGAAAAACAACCAGATGTATCCCATTTAAAATTTTTCGGATGCACTTGTTTTATGCATTTACCAATGACTCGGCGAGACAAACTTGATCGTCGAATCTGTGATGTGACGACCCCAGCTTCCCACAACCGGGCCCGCCTCGCCTAAGCCCACGTGGACCCCGAGCCGGTCTCGCAAGGTCAACACAGACCTAGTCGACCTTCCAATTCATCATGATAAGTAAATTCAAACTTTTAAGTTGAGTTATTAGTATTTTTCAAGTTTTACAATTTAGCGGAAGCAATTACTACATTACATTAAATAGCGCAACAATAATTTTAAAAGAGTTGGACAACCTAATTGTGGAACCCCGCATAAATATATCATCATCGAGGAGAGTAAATAAAAGATATACAAAAGATTCACCTAGCTATGGAGCCTTCCCTTCTTGGATCGTAGATCCGCACTCGATCAAACCCAAAAATGACGAGCCTGGTAAGTAACGCCGATATGACATATATACGGCATTGAAATAACTAAATCACTCGAATTCATGCAATTAGAAAGAAATGAACAGTAACGCATGAATATAAAAGACTCGTAAACAAATCAATCGATAAGTGAGGCCAAATAGCAAGGAGTCCCGACCAAAAGGTCGTTGAGTCGCGGCAAAAGCCCAAGACTCGGGTTCGGGACGAGACACTCGCTCCCCCCCTAACCTCTTGCGACTATGAAATATCCACACCCGGATAAGTGCCCCCAACGTACACTCAATTAGGAGATATCGACGGCGTCGATAAGAACTCATATCACGAGATAAACAAGTACCATGACTCACTTGCCAATGGACCCACTCAATCAATAGCACTTTCAATGATAGATATCAAAGCAATGAACAACAATATCAAAGCAATGACATTACTGTACAATTTCCTAACTGGTTTACTTACCTCGAGAAATCGCAAATCATCCTCAACACGTCTCGCTTACACCTCAATATGCGCACCCGACACCCGACTATAGCCTCCTAAGTCCCCGATGTCCATTTATACATTTTAGAGGTAAGTTACTAAGTCATACAAATCACAACCAAATTAATAGAAGTAAACCTCACCATGGCCTTCATTGGAGGTCTCCAATCCAAAATCCATTTGAATCCATCGCGTCATCGACCTTTGTCGAAGTCACGACGCCTTGTCCACGGTTGTTGTCTCGTCGGGGATCGATCGGTCCGATAACGCGCCGTTGCTCCACACCGTTCCCAGCGCCTCGCTTCCGCCGCTGCCGCCGCCGCTTGCGCACTTCGCGCGCCGCCCGCCGCTGCAGCTCGCCGCCGCCGCCGCTGGAGCCGTCATTCGGCGTCGTTGCGGTTGTCGCGCCGCTTGTTGAGACATCTTGTTTCTCCTCGACGGCGTCCCTTCCTCGCTCCTCGGCGGCGTCCTCTTGACGATCGCGCCACCTCTGGCGCCGGATTCGCCGTCCGCGCCACTGGTCCGCCGGCTTTTGGGCCGCGATGCTCGTCGTTGTCCCCACAGGCGCGCCACAGTGAGCTCCTTCGCGTCGCGTCGCGCGGCGCGCCGCTCTCCGCTGTTCGCGCCACGGTGCGGCGGCCGCCGCCACTCGTCCGTGACCTCCCTGCGCGCATCGGTCTCCTCCGTTCTCGCCAGCACCGGCAGCTCGCGCCTCGCGTCGCTCGCGAACCGCCGTCTGCGCCCTTCGTCGCTACGAGCCTTTTGCCGCGTGTCGTGTCGAGCTCCGCCGTCTCTCTCTCCTTCTCTCTTTCTCTTTCTCTTTTCTCTCTCTTTCTCTCTCTCTCTCTCTTCTCTCTCTTTGCTATTTTTCTCTCTTTTCGTTTCTTCTTGATGAAGAAATCAAATGTGTCCTCGAGATTCGTGCGAAGCGGAACTCGAGGCACATCAAAACATATTTATTCAAATGTTTTCTTTAAAAATTGGGCGCGCGCATTTCGAGGCACCACAAATATTCACACCACTTGCCACCTCATTTCACAATCTCGACACTCGCACCACACGCATCACGAGGCGCATCCAATGTAATGTAACCACATTAAAACCACTATAGCCATATTAAGCCGCTACCTCGGTCCCACGTCGGCACGCGACTCGAGGCGCGTCCCCGTTCGTGTTTCGGCTCACCAAATTCCTCGCGTACACCAACTCGTAAAACAACTCAACAATTAGCATTATAATCTCAAATTGGATATTACTAAATAATACACACATCACAGAAAAATATCATACCTCGGTGTCTCCACCCGAGATTCGGACATACGTATTCCGACGAGTGGATCCCACATACGACCCCCGACTGGCACGTGGCACCGAGTCAAATTTTCGGGCCGTTAAATGTGAGGTGCATATTCTTGGGATATTCACAAACCAAGAAGAGGTACAGTGTTATGATTTTGTCTCTAATAAATTCTTTGTCACAAAGGATGATCGATTTGTTGACACGAGCTCATATTTCGAGAGTTCTAATCATGGGGAGATAAGGACAAAATTTTGTCCTTTACCAAGTGTTGAGTCTTGTCATGGAAACTCACTCGTCACCCCTACTTGAATCTAATGCACCATCTCAAGTTCCAAATAAGAATTCTTCATTTATTGTGTATAATTGATGACTCTTCTAATATTGTTGATGCTACCCCAATGGATATTTTGATCAATTCCAATGAGCATGAATCATTTAATACACAAGACTAGATATCGGCTCCTCGACGCAATCCACAACGAGATCGTCATCCTCCCAAAAATTGTGTGACTATGTAAGCTTTCAAAAGCTTGGATCTATCAAAAGTTTTCATCTTCGTGTAGACCATTTTTTACCGCTCCCACTAATGTCAATGAGCCCAAGAATTTTCAAGAAGATTATTCTCAAGATGTTTGGAAGCAAGCTATTGATGATGAATTGAAAGCCGTTGCGAAAAATAATACTTGGAGTATAGTTCCTCTCCCCTTTGGCAAACGTGCGGTAGGAAGTCGATGGATGTTCAAAACTAAATTTAACTACGATGGATCCATGGATCGCCACAAGGCCCGTCTTGTAGCTTAAGGATTTGCTCGAAATTTGGAGTCGACTACAAAGAGACATTTGCTCCAATTGCCAAAATGACCACCTTCGAGTCTTTTTGTTCGTAGCTATTAATAATGGATGGTCATTGTCTCAAATGGATGTAAAAAATGTCTTTTTCCATAGAGATCTTGAAGAAGAAGTAGGTGCTTATTTATGTTGACGATCTTATTATAACTGGGACCAATGATGGCTCTATTGCTCGATTGAAAAAAATACTTCAACATCAATTTCCAATAAAGGATCTTGGTTCTTTGAAGTTGTTTCTTGCCATTGAAATGGCAACTTCAAGCAAAGGGTTGTTCCCCAATCAGTGGAAATATGTCATATATTTACTCCAAGAAGGTGATATGTTGCATGCTAAACCTGTTATCACTCCTCTAGATGGTAAACTAAAGCTTGATTCAATGAGCGATGCTCTTGATTCACCAAGTTATTATCAAAAGCTTATGGGAAAGCTTATTTATTTGACTATCACAAGGCCTGATATTGCATTTGTTATAAGTCTTGTTAGCCAACATATGTATTCTCCAACTGTTTACCATTTAAGTATGGTGAAATGCATATTGCGTTATTTAAAAGGGTCCATAGATCGAATGATACCTATGAATAAAAATGGGCACACCAACATCATTGGATATATCGATTCAGATTGGGCTGAAAATACTCTAGACCGTCGATCTACTACTGACTACTGCATGTTCGTTGGTGGCAACTTAGTATCTTGGAAAAATAAAAAGCAACATGTGGTTGCTTGTTCTAGTGACGAAGTTGATATTGTGATATGACATCAGCGGCTTGTGAGTTGATTTGGTTAAAAAGTCTTCTTGTTGATCTCGATTGCTCGTTTGTCACTCCTATGACACTATTTTGCGACAACCAAGCAGCTATGCATATTGCACTTAACCCCATATATCATGAAAGGTCTAAACATATTAAGGTGGAATGTCACTACATTTGACGAAAAGTTCAATCTAAGCTTATTGCTACTCATTATGTGCACACTACTGATCAACTTGCAGATGTTTTCACCAAAGTCTTATCGTCTTCTCAATTTCAACGACTATTATGCAAGCTTGATGTGGTGGCCCTAGTGCACCGTAGCCGCCAGGTGGGTGCTGCTTCTTGCCCAGTCGCGTTAGGCTGAACCTCAATTTGTCCCAAATCAACCAATGGCCTCGATCCTGACCTAGCAAGCCTCAACATAGAAATGTGAAAAATCGGATAAACCCCAGCTAATTATGGCGGTAAGTCCAGTCTATACGCCATACTGCCAACTCGTTCTGCTGACCCTTCTAAGGGTAAACCTTCAGATATACCATGTCGCTCTCCTTATAGCTCAGACTCTCATGGTACTTATCAGCATATTTCTTCTATCTATCCTGGGCTGCCCGAAGTCTCTGCCCGATCTGTCGAGTCTTCTCTGTATGGTGAACAACTATCTCTAGCCCAACGATCGTTGTATCCTTCGGCTCTTCCCAACACGCTGGTGATCTATAGGGCCTCCCATACAACGCATCAAACAGAGGCATCTTGATACTTGCATGATAGATGTTGTCGTAGGCAAACTCACGCAGAGGTTGATAGTCTTCCCATGAACCCCCAAACTCCAAGATACAAGCCCTGCGCATGTCCTCTAAAATCTGTATCAATCTCTTTGACTGGCCGTCGGTCTGAGGGTGATACGTTGTACTAAATTGCAGCCTCGTGCCAAACTATTCCTGCATGCTCTCCCATAATCTAAACATGAATCAAGGACATCTGTCAGATATAATGAAGACTAGCACCCCACACAATCTAATAATCTCCCTTTCAAATAGAGTGCTCAGCCGTGAGAACATATACCTCATCGAAACTGATATAAAGTGCGTCGATTTTATCAATCAGTCAATCATTACTTAGACTGCGTCGTATCTTTTGGAAGTATGTGGTAGTCCACTGACGAAATTCATAGTGATGTGCTCCCATTTCCACGTGGAATGGACAACAGCTTCAATAAACCTCCCGGTCTCCTGTGCTCGGCCTTCACCTGCTGATAGATGTAATAACTCCTCACATATGCACCTACATCAGCCTTCATCCCTAGCCACCAAAATAATCGTCTAAGATCATGGTACATCTTGGTCCGATCAGGATAAATTGTATAACGATATCTATGGGCATCTTCTAGAATACCGTCTCGTAACTCTGGAACTGCTGGTACCCACAATCTGCCTCTATGCCTCAAACACTGATATGATGTCTCTGACCAATCTGTACACTCAGGGTCCTATGCCAGACTGCTGAACCTATCATACAAACAATCTGCCATCTGGTGCTTAGCCACCCGCTCAATAGATATTGTCGGGACCCTCATCTGGCAAAAAATATGCGGCTCATCTGTAGCAGGAATCTCTGTCATGCACATGGATGATACCGCCTCTAATAGTCCATGCACGTGTGTCACGCGTCGAATAACTGTTTGACTGTCAATTCCGCTCCTGCTCAATGCGTCAGCTACGACATTTGCCTTACCAGGATAGTACTCAATGGTGAAGTCGTAGTCCTTCATTAGCTCAAGTCGTATCCTCTAACGCATGTTCAGATCTTTCTAAGTGAAAATGTACCGCAGGCTCTTATAATCTGTGTATAAGACGAAATTCTCTCCATAGAGATGATGCCTCCAAGCCTTTAGTGCAAAAACGATTGTTGCATGCTCTAAGTCGTACACTAAATAATTACCCTCGTTGGGTCTCAAACGTCTGGATAAGTAAGCTATTAGTCTGTCCTCCTACATCAATACATAAGGCACATGTGTAAACTGACAAACACTTACCCGACTCTGGCAATGTCAGCATTGGTGCTGATGTCGATTTATTTTTTAACTCCTAGAATGCCTGCTCACACTCCTCTGACCAATCAAGTCGCACATCTTTCTTGGCCAGTCTCGTCATCGGTGCTGCAATTGAGGAAAAGTCCTGTACCAATTGGCGGTAGTACCCTACTAGCCTCAAGAAACTCCGGATGTCGAAAACAGACTCAGGTGTCCTCCAATCAATAATGACTCGAATCTTCTATGAATATACAGAGGTACCCTAATTGTTGATTATGTGTCCAAGAAACTTCACCTCACTCAACCAAAAATCACACTTGTTGAACTTGGCATATAGCCTATACTCCCTCAATGTCATTAATACGGTACTGAGGTGACTCGTGGTTCACACGAGTCCTGCTATAAATTAAGATATCATCGATACAGATAATGACGTATCGGTCCAAGTATGGGCTCAAGACCTTACGCATCAAGTCCATGAAGATCGTCGGGGGCGTTAGTCAACCCAAAAGGCATGAATGTAAACTCAAACACCATATCTAGTACTAAAAGCGGTCTTCTTGATGTCCTCTTCTCGAATCTTCAACTGACGATAACCTAAATGCACATCGATTCTCGAGAAGAACTTAGCGCCTACCAACTGATCGAACAGATCTTCGATCTTGGGGAGTGGGTAACGGTTCCTAACTATCACCTGATTCAACTTCTTTTACTTCACACACATCCTCATAGAACCACCTTTCTTCTTCACAAATAACACTGGAGCTCTCCAATGACACATACTAAGGTGGATGAAACCTTCTGTGACAGATCCTCAAGCTATCTCCTCACCTCCTCCTGCTCGGACGCTGACATCCTATAAGATCTACTAAAAATCGGCAGCGTCCTTGGTAAAAGCTCGATAATAAACTCGACCTCTCCAGGTGGTGGTAATCCTAGTAGATCCATCTGGAAAAACATCAGGAAACTCTCTAACCACTGGGACATCCTCAATCCTGACCTCCATCCTCGGCTCCGGCTCAACTACTTTTTTCAAACGCCTCCATATCTTGAGTTGTAGCTAGTCGGTCTCCAGTAATAGGTAGTGCGGTCGCGACTCCGGTAAATGTGAACTCTGGAATCCCTGGAACTCAAAACGTTACTGTCTTCTAGAAGCAATCCAGCTGTGCATGATACGTCGCCAACCAATCCATCCCCAAAAGTGCGTCAAACTCGAGGTACTCTAGCACTCATAAGTCTATCGGCAACTGACGTCCCTCTACCTTTATCGTGCAGTCTCGACATATCTGGTTAGGGTATATCTTATCCCCAGCGGCCGTACTGAGGACAAGGTGTGTGTTTAGCGTCTGTGATGCTAACCCTAACTCTCCCACTATGCGTCCAGTAATAAATGACAATGTATTACCAGAATATATCATAACATGCACCGGTCTACCCATAATAGATAACGTACCCTCAATGAATTGTTTGGTTGCATCTATATCCGACTGCACGACTTCATATGCTCTCTCCCTAGCCTGACCCTGCTGTGCTCATAGTAATGTCGGTGGTGCTTTGCAGTCAGCCTTCACGTGCCCTCTCTGACCACAACGATGACATCGATATTTCTCTTGCCTCCCATCTTGCCTGTGTCCGAATCTCTGACCCTGGCCCTAGTCTCTTTGACCTTCATCACGGCCTCCCTAATCCTTATCCTAATGATACTATTGAGGCTACTGTCGACGCTGCTCGGGTAGTGCAGGTGCGATGACATGAACCGACTATATGTCCTCATATCTGAACCTATGTCCCTGTTGGTCATCACTACGGTCCCTGCCTTGATGTCTGTCATCCCGACGGAAATCCCCGTCAAACATATCCCTTTGTCTCTTCGACCTCCTATCCGATAGAGAACTCTACCCTGTATGCCTCTCAAACAGTCCTGTACTAGGTACTCGCCTATTGCCTATCGCCCCTCTATAGTAAATATGTCTTGTGGGCAAAGGCTCGATCGTATATATCTTGTAATATGTACGCCCCAGTCGACTTGATCGCATTGGCGATGACCTCTACTAATCCCTGAACAAAGTAATAAATTTGTAACCACTCCGTCTCGGCAACATCCATGGCATATTGTATCAAATACCGATACCTTTCCATATACTGTAATATCAATCGGTTACCTTATCTCAGGGCAAAAAAAATCATCTCTCAAATGTAACTGGACATTATGGGAATATACTCATCATAGAACATCTGTCTAAAGTGTGCCCATGTCGTCAGCTCTAGGTGGGTATCACAGTAAGTAGTCCACCATATAGTTGCGGCTCCTCGAAAACATGACCCAGAAACCTACGTTTGTATATTCTCATCAACTCTCAGTAGCTTGTGCAGCCACTAGTGTGAAAGTAACCATCTCCCTACCGCCTCTGAATCACCACCTTCGCAGAATTAAACAGGCTGGAAACGAATAAACTCCTTGATCAACTTTGCCTCAAGCGTCAATGTGAACTCGGAGGTAGTGGTTGTAGTAGTTGTCACTGTGGTCATCGATGTAGGAGTAGGAGTCAGTGTCTCGACTGGTGCGATAACTGATATAACCACTGGTGTAACCCTCTCAACAGGTGTCTTAGGAACCGTAGGAGTAGTAGTCTGAACAGACGTCTGTTGGACAACCGGGGCGACAACTGTTTGTGTGGCGGGGACTGTAACTACGGTGGGAGTAGTAACTGGTACTCTCTGAGTCCACAATAACCATAAAATCTCCGCTAACTAAGCGTCCTGTGCCACGAGACGGTCGTCGACACTTAGTGTAGTAGCAGTGGTAGTGGCCTTATTTGGATCGCTAGTCTGACCAATCTCTAGCAGAGTAGTAGACTGTCAATCCATCGTGATATGCATCGAGAAATGTGCGCAAAATCAGCCTCAGAATATATACGCATATAATATATAATATACAATAAAAACATAACACGTATATAGCTACTAACTCTAGCCGCCTCACAACTTCCCAACTAGGGTTCTAAGGTAAGTAAATCGGGTTTCCACATCTAAGGTTTATTTATTAAGTTTTATGCCCTTTAGATATTTCCCTAAGTTCCTTGAACCATGGCTTTGATACTAACTGTGGAGGCCCTGGTGCACCGTGGTCGCCAGGTGGGTGTTGCTTCTCGCTCGATAGGCCCCGCTGTACCGTCCACGTCACTGACGTGCAAGGTCCCGCGCTCAACTTGCGTCGCTTGCCATGCCTGCATCCTCGGTGTGCATGCCAACTTGTCGTGTTGTCATTATATTGTAAATCAGTTATGCATATATCTTTTTAAATCATGTATATTTAGGGTTTACGGTCTTTTATTTTTGAAGTTTGTGAATTATACAAATAGCTTGTGTTTTAATCAATTGCAATTAATAAGCAGTAAATTAACAGCGTAAGTCTTAAAACTGACGTAAAAACATGAAATATATATATATATATATATATATATATATATTTCGTGTGTCATAAAGCATAAATCCTAATGTGGAAAACCCGAAAATGGAGTACTCTGTATAGAAGGCGACTTGATAACCAAAAGATAAGCATATATTTACATGTACAATGTATCTCTAGTCTCCCTGATACCCAAAATAAATCAAAATATAAAAAAATAAATACATACGAAAGTTTCTTGGACTATAAGCAATAAGAGATTGTCGCCTAGGATCCCCTTGCCCCTGCTCGTACTAGGATCTGCACTTAGCCATCACAACAAAACAAATGACGAGTCCGGTGAGTAAAATCTCAGGGAAATTCACTGAGCATTTAAGTAAATAAGAAGCCAAAGAAAATGTTAAATAAACATGTGGAAATATAAACAGTCAACTATAAATGGATCATCGCATGCGTACATAACAAGTGGATAAACAAAGTGTGTGCTCGTCCCGGTCAGACTAGACTGTATTTCGGATCCCCAGGATGCCTTCAATGGGTGCCCCCACTACTTTTTCACATGGTTTCCTCACGATGATTGGCCTAAACCTATGCTTCACCAGCACGTGCACCAGTCAGCAACTCGGATCGCAATTCACCGAGGGTTTGGTCACACGTGCTACAGGCTACAGCCTAGCGTGAAGCCTAGCGTGCCATAAACATACAACGAATATACTGGTGGGAGTAACCTCAACCAACCGTCAAAAATAATGTGGAATAGAATGGTATACAAGAATGGACAGAAACAATATAAAGACAACAATTAAATACTCAAATGATGATCCTATGAGTTTTACAAACCTCAAACACGCGTTTCGGCTTCCTCGGACTCCTGAATCTGACCCCGCCTAGCTCCCAGTACCTGAGCTACGGTCCCCTTAGTCCCTTGAAGCCCAAATGTATCATTTTAATTGATTTATAGCCACATTAAGTTAAATTACTAATATTAAACTAAAAATTAAAATTTCATTCCAATTTTTAATTGTGACACATTTTTCGAGTTATACTAGAGTGCCAAACGCCCGAGAAATTCTCGAAATCAAATGTATTTCCTTTTCCAAATTTTTATATATTTTTTATTTTTCAAGATTTTTCTGTAATTTTATCTATTTTTTATAATTTTTTATATTTATTTTGTATTTAATCTAATTTTTATATAATTTTTATTGTTTAATGGGGTTGGGCCAGCCGAACTGGACCCGGTGCGGGCGAGCCAACCCTATTAAACAATAAAAATTATATAAAAATTAAATTAAATACAAAATAAATAGAATAAATTATAGAAAAATAGATAAAAATTACAAAAAATTACAAAAAAAATCCAAAAAAAACCAAAGAAAATATAAGAATTTGGAACAATGCAGAACATTTGATTTCGAGAATTTTTTGGGCGTTTGGCACCCGATATAACTCTAAAAATGTGCCACAACTAAAAATTGGAATAAAATCTTAATTTTTAATTTAGTATTAGTAACTTAACTTAATTTGGTTATAAATCAATTAAAATGATACATTTGGACTTCAGGGGACTAAGGGGACCAGGAGCTAGGCGGGGTCGGATTTAGGAGTCGGAGGAAGTCAGAACGCGTGTTTGAGGTTTGTAAAACTCATAGGGACATCACTTGAGTATTTAATTGTTGTTTTTATATTGCTTCTGTCCATTCTTGAATACCATTCTATTCCACACTATTTTGGGCGGTTGGTTGAGGTTACTCCCACCGGTATATTCGTTGTGTGTTTATGGCACGCTAGGTTGTAGCACATGTGACCAAACCTCGGTGAATTGCGACCCGAGCTGCTGACTGGCGCACGTGTCGGTGACACGTATGTTTAGGCCAATCACCGCGAGGAACCAGGTGAAAGAGTAGTGGGGGCACCCACTGAAGGGATCATGGGGATCCGAAGTACAGTCTAATCTGTCTGGGATGAGCAAACACTTTGTTTATCCACTTGTTATGTATGCATGCGATGATCCATTTACAGTTGCCTATTTATATTTCCGCATGTTTATTTAACATTTTCTTTGGCTTCTTATTTACTTAAATGCTTAGTGAATATCCCTAAGATTTTACTCAATGGACTCTCCATCTGTTTTGTTGTGATGACTGAGTGTAGATCTTAGTACGAGAAGGAGCAAGGGGATCCTAGGCAACTATCTCTGATTGCATACTGTCCTGGACACTCTCGTACGTGTTTAGCTTTTTGATATTTTAATTTATTTTGGGTATCAGGGAGACTAGAGATACATTGTACATTTATATATATGCCTAACTTTTGGTTATCAGGTCGCCTTATATGCAAAGTACTCCATTTTCGGGTTTTTCACATTAGGATTTATGCTTTATGACACACGACATATATATATTTCATGTTTTTATGTCGGTTTAAGACTTCCGCGGTTAATTTACTACATATTAATTGCAATTGATTAAAACACAACCATTAGTATAATTCGCAAACTTCGAAAATAAAAGACCGCAAACCCTAAATATACATGACTTAAAAAGGATATATGCATAACTGATTTACAATATAATGACAACACGACAAGTTGACACGCACACTGAGGATGCAGGCGTGGCAAGCGACACTAGCGAAGCGCGGGACCCTATGGGTCAGTGAAGTGGACGGTACAGCAGGGCTCACTGGGCGAGAAACAGCACCCACCTGGTGGCCACAGTACATCAGGGTCACCACACTTGGCTCCATCAATCCTCTGGATCCAGCTTGAGGGGGTGTATTAGACCTTCTCCAAACATTCTCTGTATTCCCTGTGCATTCTCTAATTTATTTAGTTTCCTAACTTACTTTAGTTTCCTAGTTAGGATATGTGGAATATAATATTGTTTGTGTAAATAGGCAAGTTGGAGGTTGACAAATGATATAGCATATTCTTAGGATTGATTGATGCAACAATCAATCTATATATCTCTGTAAGTTGTACAATACTCTTATGAATAAGATTTCTCTATTCCATAATTTGTTCAAGACGAAACACACGCGGAAGGAGAAGAGGCACACAGGGAGATCACACAAAATATAGAGGCACATAACACCTAAACACCAAATCGATAACAAAGGCAAACACCACAAAGTGGTCAGTCAACTTTCGTCAACCAACCCAAAATAAGAGACCCAACTCTGATACCATGTTAATTTTTTAAAAGAGACAAACTTTATTGTGTATCTTTCTTGAGTACAAACCTCCCAATTATATAGGTAATTAATAATTACAATCACAATATATTTTGGTTACAATTGAATGATGTCAAATCTTAATATCAAATATTAATAGTATTTCATCACGTAATATCAATCACAATCTCATATATATAAGTTTCTCCTAACCACAAGAAAACTTGAATTATTTAAAACGAAAAAAAACGTGATATTTGTATAGATATATGGTAGCATTCCTTGTTATACATAGATGACGTTGTTTATGATATTGTTTTGCATAGGCTTGAATTTTTGTGCATTTATGTTTAGGTTAGGTAATCTTTTCCTTGTCAAAGTTAATTGATCTTTTTTCTTTACCAATGGTTTTTTTTTTCTTTTTTTAATATTTTTATATTAATGAAATGCAAAGTCCAAAATGTATATAATAGAGGATTGATCATCCACGTTTTTTTTTTTTTTTGATTAAGACCTGATGATCCACGTTAAAACTTATCGGAAACACACCAGTTACGTTACGTTGATAACAAATCGACCGTCTTCCTTTGACTATCATACCCCCGAGAGCGCCCAACCAAAACTCCCAAAACCTCTCATCGTCCGTCCAATCCATCCCCACCCCACTCCCGGCCGTCCGATCGCTCCACCCCAAATTTCAAATCACGCAACAACACGCGTCGTCTTCATCAACCAACGAACGCACGTGACAGAGAGCGCATTAGCACGTGCTCCTCCTCCTCCTCCGTCTATAAACACGCGAAAAGTGCCGCCTATGTTTCACAACTAACACACACTTCACACTCGAAAATCAAGAAGAGCTGAAGTTCGCGATCAACAACGCCCGCAATGAAGTTCGTTGTCGTCGCTAATGGTGTCTTCAACGACGTCTCCGCGCTGTCGTCGTTGTTGTTCTTGTTCACTGCAGTCGCTCTCGCGACGACGACACAAGCGGGGCAGTTCGGCGTGATCGACCCTCCGTACAAGGATCCAACAGTCCCAGTCGAAGATCGCGTATCGGATCTCCTCTCTCGCATGCGATTGCTGGAGAAGATCGGACAGATGTCACAGATCGACCACTCCTTGGCCTCCCCCGACGTCCTCCAAAACTTCTTCATCGGTACGTACGTACGTACTGCATATATATATATATATATATAGTATATATACATCTTCTTGCGATTCGATTTATTTCACCATTCGATTCGACGCTTTCGCGGGAATTAATTTCTAAGAATTTATTAATTTAAATTCAAAATTGCAATTAAAATTTAAAAATTAGAAATACAAGTACATTTTAACTTATCAATATTCTCTAATGTGATTGAGATAAGATGTGAATGAAAAAACAAGCTTGTCATGTTAAGACATTACTTCTTCAAAAAAAAGTGTATTGGATTGATGAGAATGAATTCATGATTGATTTGGAGATAAAGAAAAAAAAAAGATGTACTGGATTGATAAGGAGTTAGAGTTTGATTTGGATACAAAAGAAAATGTTGATTTGGAGATGAAAAAAAGAAGTATGGGCAAAAAAGTAAATTTCATTACCACTCAAAAATTCGTGATTCGTGCTTTTATATATATGATAGATACATATATATATCATATATATAAAAACACGAATCATAAATTTTTGAGTGGTAATGAAATTTACCTATTTGCCCATATTTTTTTTTTTTTTTTTTATCTCCAAATCAACCTTTTTTTTTGTCTCCAAATCAAACTCTAACTCCTTATCAATCCACCACACGTTTTTTTTTTTCCAAATCAATCCCGAACTCCTTCTCATCAATCCAATACACGATTTTTTCTTTGATCTCTCAGTCTTCAATCGATCACTCTCGTATTCCGGACGAACTACTTCTCATCAATCCAATACACAAACTCTTTCTCATCAATCCAATACACGGAGACGGAGAAGTTGATAAATTGAGAGAGACTTCTAAATTGGAGTGTGCACTTGTTTCTGGGGCAAATCGGTTTATACGAATATTGTATTTGTTGAAAGCTTGAATTGCATGCTACCATTTGATACGTTTTAAGGGGGTGCATACCACTGGTCATCGTCTTCATCATTATCACCAAAACCCTCATTGTTCTTCCCCATATATATATATATATATATATATATATATATCTCGGTTGGAGATCAAATTCAAGGAAAGTCGTGAGTGTTGGTGGCGTTGTTGAAGAACAGTTGAAGGTGAGATAATATTTCAATTTTTGATTTTAGTGACTGTGGGACTGGTTT
Organism: Stephania cephalantha; assembly: GCA_039657325.1. NCBI lineage: Eukaryota > Viridiplantae > Streptophyta > Magnoliopsida > Ranunculales > Menispermaceae > Stephania > Stephania cephalantha. The sequence goes on along the minus strand of CM077573.1, from coordinate 3,967,451 downwards.
TGTCTATGAACTCGAAATTGGAATTGGGAGGGGTTGTTGTGGGTTGTTGATTGTGTGATGAAGAGAGGAGAAGGTTCGGTTATATATATATATATATATTAACAATGAAAAAAAGAGAATCCGAGAGGGAGAAAAAAAAGGTGGGGGGTTGAAGAAGAAGGTGGTTTGAAGAAGGTGTTGGGGGAGGGAACAAACCCAAAACCTTGAATGAAAAAAATTCTGATTAATCATGTGAAAAAAAGGTGTCTAAAACTTTATAAGTGTTTACAAATTGATGGGTCAAACCACTTGTGCTTTTTTTTCCTTGTTTTTTTTTTTTTTTTTTTTTTTTTCCTCGTTTTTTTTTAGGAAGTAATGTCCTAGCATGCCTAGCTTGTTTTTTCATTCATATCTTATCTCAATCACATTAGAGAATATTGATAAGCTAAAAAATGTACTTGTATTTTTAATTTTTAAATTTTAATTACAATTTTGAATTTTATTAATAAATTCTTAGCAATTAATTCACGCGAGCGAATAGAGCGGGTCAATCGTGCGTAGCACGTCCTGAAACTAGTATATATATATATATATATATATATATATATATAATCCCTTGAATCGACATTGAATCAAGGGTGAATTAGACCCAAATTTCTTTCAAAAACCATGAATCAAATTGAACCATATATACCAAATGATTAACTCACCTTTGAATCGAACCTCTCCGAAAAAAAAAAAAAAAAAAAAAAAAAAAAAAAAAAGAAAGAAAGAATTGGAGAAGAAATGTGGATTAACTCATATTTGAATCAAAGAGCAAATGAAAGCAACGAATGAGTCGATGAAGGAAAGCAGAGAATGAATGATTTGAAGAGGAAGAAAAAATGATAGATATATATGGGGAAATAAGTAAATATGATAGATATATATGGGCAAAGAAGTAAATTTCATTACCACTCAAAAATTTATTATTCGTGCTTTTATATATATGATAGATATATATATATATATATATATAAAAAGCACGAATCACAAATTTTTGAGTGGTAATGAAATTTACCTATTTGCCCATATTTATTTTTTTTCATCTCCAAATCAACTTTTTTTTTGTCTCCAAATCAAACTCTAACTCCTTATCAATCCACCACACATTTTTTTTTTCTTATCTCCAAATCAATCCCGAACTCCTTATCATCAATCCGATACACGATTTTCTCTTTCTCTCAGTCTTCAATCGATCACTCTCATGTTCCGAACGAACTCCTCATCAATCCAATACACAAACTCCTTCTCATCAATCCAATACACGGGACGAAGAGGTTGATATATTGAGGGAGACTTCTAAATTGAAGTGTGCACTTGTTTCTGGGGCAAATCGGTTTATATGAATATTGTATCTGTTGAAAGCTTGAATTGCATGCTACTATTTGATACGTTTTAAGGGGGTGCATACCACTGGTCATCGTCTTCATCATTCTCACCCAAATCATCATTGTTCTTCCATATATATATATTTCGGTTGGAGATCAAATTCAAGGAGAGCCGTGAGTGTTGGTGGTGTTGTTGAAGAACAGTTGAAGGTGAGATAATATTTCAATTTTTGATTTTAGTGACTGTGGGACTGGTTTTGTCTATGAGTTTGAAATTGGAATTGGGAGGGGTTGTTGTGATTGGTTGTTGATTGTGTGATGAAGAGAGGAGAAAGTTCGGTTTTATATATATATAAACAGTGAAGAAGAGAGAATCTGAAAGGGAGAAGAAGAAGGTGGGGGTTGAAAAATAAGGTGGTTTGAAGAAGGTGTTGGGGGAGGGAACAAACTCAAAACCCAGAAGAAATTTGAATGAAAAAAATTATGATTAATCATTTGAAAAAAAAGGTGTCTAAAGCTTTAATCCCAACTAATTCAATTATTTACATTCATAATTTCAAAGTTATCAATTCTATCTATAGAGTTTGAGGTAAAGATTGAACTTTATGTACAATTCTACGGAATCTCCACAAGCAAGTGTTTACAAATTGATGGGTCAAACCATTTGTGTTTTTTTTTCTTTGTTTTTTTCTGTTTTTTTTTTTGAGGAAGTAATGTCGTAGCATGACTAGCTTGTTTTTTCATTCACATATTATCTCAATCACATTAGAGAATATTGATAAGCTAAAAAATGTACTTGTATTTCTAATTTTTAAATTTTAATTACAATTTTAAATTTTATTAATAAATTCTTAGAAATTAATTTCTCGCGAAGCGAAAATGCGGGTCAATCGTGCGTAGCACGTCATGAAACTATTATATATATATATATATATATATATATATATATATATATATATATATATATATACTAGTTTCAAGACGTGCTATGCTCGATTGACCCGCTCGCTTCGTTCGCGAGAATTAATTTCTAGTTAATCAACCAAAATTGAAAAGAACCACTACAATTAATAGAAAACATGAAAAACAATAAGTAGAAGACGACTAACACTTAAAACTAATTGAACAACATGATCTTCTAAATCTTCCTTATTTTGTAAAGTGCGGAAAACTTGCATATAGATTTTTCGCAAGCATACTAATTAACCTTGCCAAAATTGTCTCGAGCAATGCATTCGGTTTTGCACTTCATGATCAGTATCATAAAAGTACAGTTGCAAAAAAGAAGGATGCTCCTTGTCAGGAAGTAAATTATTTATGAAATGATGAATTTGGCCCTGCACTCTAAATGTATATACACCCACATTACTTTTGGCATACTCTCTCTCGCACTTTACACCAAAAGATGTAAAACCAAAATTGGTGTTATAAGAACGGATGTACATCAAAAACTCACATGTCTCTTCAGTGTTTGAAGTGAATAAGTCGAACATTTCTTCAGGGACTACATTAGGAACGAGGGTTACTTGGCCGTTTGAACAACATAAACTATTAAATTCATGAAAAACATCTTCGCACTACAATTTCGACAAGAGTTTACAGATGGTAACACATCTGCTGAACTTGCAACATCCCATAGCGACATAACGTGGTTTTGCATTCCGATGACCTTTACATAAAAAATAAATAAAGACAACTTAATTTCTAAATTATTAATTAAAATCATTCATTTTGCTTCATAGCATTTACCCTACTCAATATTTCATAGAATATTTTGTGAAGTTTCAAATCCATACTGTGATCATTCAACTCTTTCTTTTCACTCCTTAATTGTCTTTGGCGAGCCCGCTTCATTTCTTTTTCTTCCTCCATTGCAAATTTACGTTTCAAATTATCCACCTCCCTACGATTAATATTTATTGCTTTTCTTACAGCGTATTCACTATTGTTGATAACTCCTAAGTTTTTAACCATGGTAACTCGCTAATGCAAGGTAAAATGGTTATACTTAATGAATTTTTAGATGAGATTGTTAAACTACAATCCAATGAAACAAACATTAGAGTAGTAATTAAAAAAATATATAATGTTAATTTAATATGCAACTAAATATAAAATTTAATTTAAATAATATGTATGAGTTTGAACAAACTATGTAATATAAAATCCAAACGTACATAATTTGAATACGTAAGAAGTAAAAATGCAATTCAAGAAGCATCATTTAGCAAAGAAAAAAAATAGAAAGAAAAAAAGGATCCATATGAACGAAATATCAAAGCAAAAGACGTGACAAAATTAACTTCACAATTGTGGACACATATACTATAAACATTGTTAAACATTACATGAAGTATACTGACGACATGAACCGCTCATCTAAATACTATCTTTTTTTGAAAAAAAAAGAACTATAAATCAATATTTAGCTCTGAGGTTAATGACTTTTGGCTGTTAGTCCTCCCTAGTCTTCCAATAGATTAGCACACAACTCGCAAATATCTTCTTTTGAAAAAAAATATAACTATACAATAGACTTTTGATCAACTCGCAAATATGTCTTGTTAATTTTTATAGTGTTTAATTATTTGTTCTATAAAATAAAAAAGAAACAATGGCCTAAAATTTGAAAGATGACCAACTTTACAAATTGGACTTGTTTGATGAATAAAGTGGAAAGCAAAAAGGAAAAATTAGATAGTTATGCCAAAGCATTTCTAATTAGATGAATTAATATTGAGGCAAATGTCAAAGGAAAGGTTGGGGGTTGACTCATTTTGGAGTCAAGTATGTTGTATCTAATTAAGTTGGCTTCTTATCAAAAGAAAAGATTATGGAGTTATTATTTATGAGTTAACTCAATCTAGAAGAAACTCTTTCAATTTTCTGATGTTAAGTTATAACTACCGCCACCAAATGCAAGTAGTTTAAGCCACCCATTGGAGGATTGAACTTCTTATGTGTAACTTTACCTTAATTAGACATTTAAAACTTAAATACATTAAAACTTAATTAGATCTTTAAAACTTAAATACATTAAAACTTAATTAGATCTTTAAAACTTCACCAAATGGAAGTAGTTCTATATAAAGAGCAAATTACAAGTTCAAGTTCATATTACCTATTAAAAAGGATTTATCACGAGTTTTTCGAAGTCGGATTACTAAGAAGAATTGCTTACGAACACATTTTCAAAATATAAATCGGGTGGAAAGATGGATGAGAACTCTAGGAATTGAAAAGCTTTAAAACTCTTGCAAATTATTGTAGTCCTACATTCCTCGAGTCCAAAATTGGCCGGGGCAAATCCCAGGATACCTCGAGAATAATCTGGAAAAAATGGAAAGAGGGATGACAACTGCCTCAATAAGGGGCTCTCTCATTATACTTCAATTGATGTTACATATTATTCTTATTTTATTATTCATTTATTCGCTTTATTGTAAAGACCTACTTTGAGAAAATTAACTGAAACAGAAAACCACATAAGAACGTGTAAGTCATAATTGTAAAATTAAGATGGTAGACAAACATAATTGTAAAACTAAGATGGTCCATCATTTCATCTTAACTATAAATTAAGATGGTATTTATGCACATATGGAAATTAAATGATCGGTTGAAAACTGCAATCAAATAGTGTATGCATACGAGAGTGTCGAACATACATCATAATGTTTCATAATCGAGCAAATGTAATAGGCTTTGCTCCTCGATATCAAATTATAATATGATAAACCACAATTATTGAAAATATAATTTGGAGACAGTTCGTGTTTTTAGTTCAACTTCAGTTCCAAGTTATAATAGGATTAGCATGTATTGTGGTTGTGACCTCTCAAAAGAATTCTGCACCATAAATTATGTATCACAAAGATTACTTCGAAGAGCTTGTTCAACAAGACATAAAAGACATAATTTAGAAGAAAAATTAAAAAATATCGACCGCAAGTTTGATATAGATAAAAAGACACAATAATTTCATTGCTTACTTTCCATCTCCTACATGTTTTTATTGGAGGCTTTCATTTATCTCAAATGTGCAGTAGGAATTAATGAACCAAGAGATTAGTTCGTCACCAATAACACGACAAGTTCAACAAACAAAGATTCAAATTACTTCATGTCTTTTTTTTCCAAGTATGCTAATATAAAAGATGCAATTTTTTAATTCCAACTTGTAAAAAGACAGACAAATCAAACATCTATATATTTCTTATATAAATGAAGAAGATGGAGATTATTTTGGCATTTCAACAAACACCTAGTATTCAAGATCTTAAAGCCCAATTCAGTTTCGGCTTATTGTCTTCAAGAAATCGCTCACTACAAATAGTCAAACATATATGTATCCCATGAATTTTAATAACCATACAATGAAAGAGGGGTTGATCATATTAGCTTCCAATGTATTGTTTCAAAAATCATGAATTAAATTGAACCATATAGACTAGATGAAAGAGGGCTTTTGTGTTAAATTCAACATTGAATCAAGGGTGGATTAGACCCAAATTTCTTTCAAAAACCATGAATCAAATTGAACCATATAGACTAGATGATTAACTCACTTTTGAATCGAACCTCTCCGAAAAAAAAAAAAATTGGAGAAGAAAGGTGGATTAACTCACATTTGAATCGAAGAGCAAAGGAAAGCAACGAATGAGTCGATGAAGGAAAGCTGGGAATGAATAATTTGAAGAGGAAGGAAAGTTGTTGATCAGTTGAGTTGTTGATCGATTTGAAGAGGTAGGAGAGTCGTTGAGTTGTTGATCGATTTGAAGAGGCAGTGTTCAAGACGTTGAAGATGTAGCGTATATAGATAGATATATAGTTGCTTTTATATATATGATAAATATATATGAGAAAGAAGTAAATATGATAGATATATATGGGCAAAAAAGTAAATTTCATTACCGTTGAAGAAGTAGCGTGTATAGATAGATATATAGTTGCTTTTATATATATGATAAATATATATGAGGAAAGAAGTAAATATGATAGATATATATGGGCAAAGAAGTAAATTTCATTACCACTCAAAAATTTGTTATTCGTGCTTTATATATATATATGATAGATATATACCACCACATTCTTGAATTCGTTGTCGTTTCAAGAATGTTAGGGTTTGCGGTTTGAATTGAAATGGTGATTCCTTGTATACAGGGAGCGTGTTGAATGGGGGAGAGAGCGCGCCGTCGCCGGACACGACGGTGAGCGAGTGGGCGGACATGATAGACGGCTTCCAGAGATCGGCGCTGTCAACGAGGTTGGGGATTCCGATCATCTACGGCACCGACGCCGTCCACGGCCTCAACAATGTGTACGGCGCCACCGTCTTTCCTCACAACGTCGGCCTCGGCGCCGCCAGGTTTTCCTTTTCCCTCTTTTTCGATTAATCTTTCTTTGCACGCATCGAGATGCGCGTCGCACATTCTCGTATCGAGGATTTCTTGAATGCCAATTGATTAAAGATAGTGACTTTGTTCGTTAATCCATATAGAGATTCTGATTAATTAGTTTAGGATAGTGATATTTGGATTCGTGAGTCCGGACTCAAAACTTTTTTTAATTTCAAATACATCATCGAGCAATTAATGAAACAATCATAATCACTTGTAAAATTCCTTTAATACCCCTTAAATATTTACAAAAATTTTAAAAACCTCATGATTCCGGACTCATGAGTCCAAGTAGATTTATTGATTAGTTTAAAAGTGATTACCATTTCTTTGTACGCATCGAGATGCGCGTTGCACATTCCTCGTGTACGTTTAATTAATTAATGTCAATAATGATTAAAGATGGTGATTTTGTTTAATTAATTAAGCTTTCGTTTGTGAATGGATTTGGTAATTAAGGGACGAGAATTTGATGGTGAGGATTGGGAAGGCGAGTGCATTGGAGATTAGAGCTACTGGGATTCCATACACATTTGCTCCATGCATCGCGGTAACGACTAATAACCTTCGAAACCCACGTTGATTTCGCGGATTGTACTTGTTTAAAATTTGTTTTTACCATTGTTTGATGAAACGGTAGTGGTGAAAATTGTTGTTGTTTTGTTATTTTAGGTATGCAGGGACCCGAGATGGGGGAGGTGTTACGAAAGCTATGGCGAAGACACGGAGCTGGTGAGGAAGATGTCCAAAATCATATTGGGATTGCAAGGCGTTCCGCCGCACAATCACACATATGGGTACCCTTTTGTGGGCACAGGGTAAATTTGTTAATTTCAATTGAATCATGTATTTGTCGTAGGAGTTAAATCTAGTTTTTACAGTTCTTCTAAATCTTGTTCATTGATAATCTGATGCATGATTTCCGGTTGTTGCTTTCTTAAGTTTGACTTCTTTCTAGTTCAATTTTCAGATCTTACACTCAAAACATTAAATGCCATGACAGTGATTTAGGAACAGCGGATCTCTCCTATCAACATCTTTCTATATAACATATTGCAATGTCAACATACATGCCTTTAGAAAGTAGATTGCATGACATTACTTTGGTGCATAAATTTGCTAATTGTGCTATATGATTGTGGCCTTGTCGGGGGGTCTGTACGTCATTTTCATTCAATTTTCCAAGCTCTTCAAGATTTTCCAATAACAAAGCTTGTGTCGAAAATAGTTTGCTAATCACTTCTCGTAACTTTAACTGGTGTGTGTGTGTGTGTGTGTGTATGGTTTAGTTCATATTTTTTGCTGTGTTGGGAAAATGAGAAATGGACACAGCCTCTGTACACTCTCCACTATCTCAATATGGATTTAACACAGTGCAAAAAGTGTGTTAGTTTGTCCTTCTTCAGCAGTGAATAAATGAAGTGTGGACCAACACACCTTCCCTTTCTCTTTTATATTAAAAGTGTGTTAGTTTGATGGAATGGGGACCATATATATTTATTTGTAGTGATTTAGGAGACATGAAGCCATCCCTATCTTTATTAGTGGGGCCATCTAGATATAATATATAAATGAACTGTTGATTAATTAGTTAGTTGCTACATATTAATAAAACTGAGTAATGACCCACTCCTCTAAAAGGGTATCTGATTTGTGTCCTGTTGTATAGAGTTTGGAGGAATAAATGAACCATATAATTCTAATTTGAATATTCATTTAAATTATATTTGAATAAGCTAATGGTATTCTTTCAATTATGTCACTATATGATATCCTTTCGAGATTGTGACCTTTTGTATTGCGAAAGGTTTTTTGTTTTGTTTCTTGTTTAACTAGCTAAACAATCTTGACCAAAATTATATATTCTGTTGATAAATGTCATCTTGTGTACCATCATTGACAGATGGTGAAACTCATTTCTTCAAGGCTTTTGCTTCATTTACCATATCCTTGTTTTTATTGAGTTAATTATGTCCTACACTTAGAAACTTTGCTTGGATGTATTAAAAGAAGTTTAAAAACATTCCAACTATTGTAAAGTTTTGTTTTCATAACATGAATCAAAATAAGAGCCGACTATTAGAAAAGAAGTTTGTGACACTGAACAGCAGAAAGTTCAAATCAAGTAAATTTTTGTTTTGAAAACAGGGAGTCCAGGAATGTCATGGCATGTGCAAAACACTATGCTGGCGATGGGGGAACTGAAGGTGGAGTGAACGAGTACAACACAGTTGCCAGCTACCCTGAATTCTTCAAGATTCACATGAAACCTTACCTGGACGCTTTGGCCATGGGTGTCTCAACAGTCATGGCTTCCTACTCAAGCTGGAATGGCGTGAAGATGCATGCCAATAAATTCCTCCTCACTCGCGTGCTCAAACAACAGCTGGGTTTCCAGGTACATAGATAATCAACCTGTTACTTTTACCAAATCAAATGATCTTTGATCTCTTACTTTTGCTTAACTGTAAAGCGCCTTTATGTATTGAATTACAGGGATTCATTATAACAGACTGGGAAGGAATTGACAGAATGACATCTCCTCCAGGATCAGATTACAAAAATAGTGTTAAGACCGCGATAAATGCTGGAATAGACATGGTCATGATCCCCAACAATTATCAAAGATTCATTAAGGACTTGTCAGAGCTTGTGTTGTGTGGCGAAGTACCTATGGATAGGATTGATGATGCGGTGAGGAGGATACTGAGAGTCAAGTTCATTTCAGGGATTTTTGATCAGCCCATGGCTGATAGGTCACTTCTCGGCATGGTTGGCCATGAGGTGAGCACTAATCTATTTGTGAAAACCTTCGCGACCACAGATACAATGTGACGATCAACTAACTTCTCTGTTTTATTGTGTTCTTACTTGTTGATTTGTTGCAGAAACATAGAGAATTGGCCAGGGAAGCAGTCAGAAAGAGCCTGGTTTTATTGAGAAATCAGAAAATTCACAACAAAAGGAAGATGCTCCCCCTCAACAGGAAAGCCCCGAAAATTCTTGTTGCGGGGACTCACGCTAATAACATCGGTTATCAATGTGGGGGCTGGACTATCACATGGGCTGGAAAATCAGGAAACACCACCATTGGTATGCATACATCATTTCTAAAATTTCAAAACTTGAAGCTGTGTTATAGTTATTTATGTTGTTAACAATTTATCTTCCATAGGAACCACAATCCTTGAAGGGATAAAGAGCAAAGTTAGCAAGCGCACTCAGGTGGTTTTCGAGGAGAAGCCAGACCAGCAGTTCATAAATAACAACAGTGACTTCTCGTATGCGATTGTTGTCGTAGGAGAGCCTCCATATGTGGAGAGTTCAGGAGATAACAAGGAGCTCACGCTGCCAGCTGACGGTGTCGAGACAATCCAAAATGTGTGTGAGAAGCTGAAATGCTTAGTGATTGTTGTGTCAGGGAGGCCAGTAGTTATAGAGCCTTATGTGGAGATGATGGATGCTCTGGTTGCTGCTTGGCTTCCTGGCAGTGAAGCTGGGAAAGGAATTGCAGATGTCATATTTGGGGACTACGACTTCCACGGCAAACTCCCGAGGACTTGGTTCCGTCGAGTTGATCAGCTGCCTATGAACTGGGGAGACCTGAATTACGATCCTCTCTACCCATTCGGTTATGGCTTGAAAATGAACCTCTCGCAGCGTTCTAAGCCTCGAATCATTCCATCGTCTTCTACTCCAAAATCATCTGCATCGTCTTGATGCATAGGTAATCTGATATAGCACATTGATGCATTATTTTGATTGTCTGGTCATTACAGATTTGAATGTAAACATAGCAATTGAAAAGAAAATGTAGGTAATAGGAAATACAAGTACTTGTAAAATGTTGTACATATGACACAGTTATGAACTTATGATCATACTGGGTTACTCATATTTGTTGATCTGTAGATATTCATCAACTTTATGTCTGTATAATACATTTGATGATATCAATAAATGAACCCAATTATTTCTTGAACTACAGATTTACACTAGTGTAGAATGGGTTATAAATTTGAGTTGGAATCAACTGATCATACATGGTCATTCATAGATGTTGAACTACAACATCAACATAGCCTCGGTCCCAAATTAATTGAGGTCGGCTATATGGATCAAACTCTTCCATTGTGCTCGATTAAGTGCAATGTGTTTGATCCATTTCATGAAGAGTGACAAAAGTTTTACGCTGGCTATCAACCTATCACAACCTCCCTCCATTTTCCAAGAATGGAAAATGAGCTTGGAGCCTTCCTCTTTCATTTTTCGGGTATAAAAGTGAGTTTGGGACTTTCCTTACCCATTTTCCGGTATGAAAAATAGGGGTTAGAGTCCTCCTCCTTTATCTGGACTTGGGACCTGCTATGTAGCGCACATAGTGTTCTACATAGGTGGAGTTATACATGTTGAACTATGAAAACTAAGTAAACTTTGAATATGTAATTTGAAATACATCTGATCTGATAAGACTGCTCCCCTGAATAACATCCCAGTACCTAAACAAACACTGCAACTGAGACTTACCCTACAAATGAAACACACAAATTTAGCTAAAGAGACTTATTAGAAACCCAAACAAAGAGATGGGAGCACAGTGGTCTAATGAGTTGGCCTGAGCTTTACTACATGCAAAGAAGGCATAGCCAGCATCTGGAGGGATCTAATTCACAGGTAAACAATTTATTCATAATGTCTACGCAGACATTCATCTGGAGTTGGTCTGATGTTGCTTTAGGCCATATTCTGAACCGGAACAGGAAGGAGCTCGCGCATTAATCAGGATACATGGAGAAAGAATGTGAATTAGGTTTGGCTGCGGATCTACCCAGACGCCTTTGATTTTGCAACTCAAGTTGGTATGAATAATAAAACTGAATTATTGCTTTGCTTTCTTCCTAGTATATATTAGTTATTGTTCAATTCTGTAAAATATTTTGGTTGCTAACCACACTTTTGCTTTGGTACGCTGTGACATGCTTGCTTCTTTAGAACTGAATGTGGGTTGTTAATTTCACTCTCCTCGAGTCCTGATAACACCTAATGCTATTGGATACCTAAAAAATATTCATTTAGCGACGCTTTGAGTCTTTTTGTGTTTCTAGCTATGGTAGGTTTGTTTATTTTCGTTTTGTCTATCCCCGTTGGTAGAGTTGTCTTCTAAGTCCATTATGGGTCTTGGTAGAGTAATCTAGTTCTACATGGATCTTAGTAGTTATTACTTATGTTAGCTTATCGGATCCACTAAGTTCACTTAGGCTTTGTGGTTCGTTGTTTTCGACAGTTCCATGGGTCTACTATGTTCAGTTAGATATGTTCCCACAACGTCAGTATGCTTGTAATTGCTTCTTGTGAGTTTGTAATTGAGACAAAGATGTCTCTTAAGGGCGCATGATTGCTCTTCCTTGTAAGCATGTAATCGCTTGTTTGAGTTTAAAAGAAACACATGCATAGAATTAATCAAAAGAAAAAATATATATGCATGGAAAGTAGAATACTAGGATTAAGGGTTTTTTTTTTTTTTTTTTTTTTTTAATGGCGCAGGATTAAGTTTGATTTCTGGGTCAATTGGCAATTTGGCAACGTTATGCAATTTCTGTATATATATATTATGTGAGACTGCAATTTCGTTATATAAATAAAATCTAATTCATTTTAAAAGAAACGCGAACCAAATTAACTCTCATGGGATGAGTCAAATTAAAATAAGGAGCTAAAAAGGTTCGGACAATCATAAACATTACTAATCAATAAATTTTCTAATATAAAATGTCTAGAGACCAAGTATGGTAGGGAGGGAGTACTAGTGACGCTTTTTTTGTCAAATTAGTATACATGACGATTAAGTTGGAAGAAGAGCATACTCAAAAATATCAAAGGTAAGATGGTGCCAATCCGAACTTATAATTAACTTGAATACTTGATGTGAGATTGTTCTTAATTATCTCATTCAAGTTTAGCTGGTGATAGTCAAGTTAAGACTTAAATTAATTGAATCCTCAAGTTGAACGCACAACTGGCCAACTGGACCATATTAGCTAACTTAAAACTAATGGGGCACTGGCTAACTTTGAGACTTGACATCAACGGATCAAGAAGGCCAAGTGGTTAGCCTACTTGGTAGATAAGTTAGGTTGAAATTTAAGACATCCATTCGTATATCACTAGATACCAATTTAGATTTTGGGAGCGGCTAAATTAACTCCAGTTTTAATGTACCCCATTACTGAAGCATACGTCGATTTTGGTAAACGTACTCACTTTTATTTTCATAAATTCCAGAAATACTCTTGTTTACCGCATGCCCTAGAAATGAGGAAGTGTCACCCGCGGGTTTCGGTCACACATGGCTTTAGAGGTCTCGGTCGACTCCCATCGAGGCCTTTGAAGAGGTCTCGATCTTGGTGTTGGTCTCGGTGGGAGCCAATCGAAACCTTTTAAGAGGTCTCGAACTTGTGTGACCGAGACTTCCAAAACGGTTTCGACCCTGTGTGTCTGAAACTCATAGGCGACAAGAACAAACAAAAAAATTCATAACTCTAAAAAAAATACATGAAACCGACCAAAAAGTTAGTAGGTTTTGCTCATAATCACTAGATATTCTCCATTTCATCGATATTTTATGCCAAAAATGCAAAGTTCAAGCTCCAAATCAAAAGCCCTAAACCCAATGACAAAACAACAAACACCACTATCGACTCAAAAAACGCAAAGAAAAAATCCAAGTAAACTTAGAAATCGACATGAAAATAGGTGGGGAATAGACCCACGAATCGAATCGATATGGTTTCACTCCGATTTCGTCGGATTTGGACCGAAAGTGAGAGCGCGATTCGAGAGATGGGTGACTGGGGTATGGGTGAGTGGGGCAAGCGGGGTATGGGTAAGCAAAAACCTTTTTAGATGGAAGGGCAATTGGGTCATTTCATACATGCATTAACTTTTTTTAAACTGGGGTACGTTTAGCAAAAAAATAAGGTTTCGTTTAGCCACTGCCTAGATTTTTATATTAATGAAATGCAAAGTCCAAATCTATATTATTATAATAGTAAACTTTAAACGGTTAACCGCAAAGTCTTTTTGGCTAAAACTCCCAAAAATACCCTTTTGTTTTTATCTAACACAAAGAGAATGTAAGGGTAATTATGGAATTAAGTTTTTACAAGTTAAGTTTTGCTCTCATTGATTGAGAGAATCGAGTTATATATTCCTGAAAATGGGCATACTTTCTCTCTAACAACCCTCTCACATAGTATTTGTTAATTTCTAAAAGAGATAAACTTTATTGTGTATCTTTCTTGAGTACAAACCACCTAATTATATTGGTAACAGTTACAACCACAATATCTTTTGGTTACAACCGAATGATCTCAAATCTTAACACCTTCCCTCAAACTCAAGATGGATTTGTTAAAACCAACTTGAGTTTGCTAGACAAATCAGTGGAATGTGCAGATGGCAACACAAGAACAAATTCAAGTGAACAAATATCAAAAAATAGATTTAGGTTTCGTTGTAGAGGAAATTAATCAACAACAACCTACAGAGCATAAACATTAATATATATATATATATATATATACATATATGTCGTAACCAACGACATACATGCATATGACTGACTTATGAGCAAATCTAGAAATCACATGCATGCGGGCAAAGCAGTTCGTAGATGATCACAAATCGAACAGGTGAATAGATGGTCTTGAGATGACCACAAAGGCAGATGCAGACATGGTGCATGGACAAATGATGAGCTAAGGGAAGCAGATCAAACTGATGAACTTCTTCTTCTTCTTTTCTAAAAAAAACAAAGAAAAAAAATGCAAGATGACAGAATGATGAGGAAGCGTGACTTAGGTGATGTAAGCACAGATGGACGGGGACTGTAACGGCCTGAATTTAATTCATCGTTATTAATGACGTGGTTGCAGACGTGGCTATCAGTTCAGAAGCTCGTGGGACCCGCGACTAGGCTAGTGCGCGCCCGGAGCTAGGTAAACAGTTATTTTATGTGATGATTTGTTTAATTTACGATGTTTACGTTGAAATAGATTAAACATAATCGTAATGTGTGTATTTATGTTACATATGACGTGCGAGACCGTGTTAAGTGTTCGCCTCGATATGCGTGTCGACACGAGTATCGGGTAGTCTAAAAGACTAAATACTAGGCCGGGGGAAATAATAGACACATGTAATGAATAAAAATGAGTTAAATATTCATATGTAATGCCTATTTGGTGGTTAGGGATATGGTAGTACGCGTATGTTGCGATTCGGGACGCGAAACTGGGCGTCGGAACACCCGAATGACAACTTTTTGGGTTAAGAACAAAGCAAGTGTGCCATTGGTGTCACATTTGGAGTCATTAGATATTGAATAATGGAGCGAATAGTGCTCATTAGATTGCATTGAGATGCACAATTGAGGAGAGATGCTATTTAGACTATAAAAAGTCAAATTTGACTTAATTCCACCACCATTTCTCTCTCCTTATCTCCAATTCCGAAAATTGAGAAGAAGAAACAAGGGTTGAAGTCCCAATTTGATCATTTGAGGAGCTTGGAGTGGTTGAATCATCAAAGCAAGGTGAGGTTCACAATGACCTCAACTTTCTTTATCTTTTGGTACAAATTTTTGAGGTGTTGGTGTGAATCCAATATGGATTGTTAAGTGGTTGTTGGTGTTTTAAGTGCTATGAAGTTCAGTGGTTTGTAGTGTGGTAGTTGTTGTTTGTGGTGGTGTTGTTGAGAAACCAGAATTTTCAGTAAAACTGTTGTCCAGAACGCGATTAGCGCGCTAGATAAAAATGTAGCGCGCTAATGTTCTTCCTAATGAAGAACGTTTAGCTGCTCAGCAATCTAACGCGCTAATTCTCATACCTAGCGTGCTAGATATTGCAGATGTTATGCTATTTTTGCTAAGTGACATAAAATATATCAAATTGACTAAAAATCAATTATAAATAAGAATAGGTCATTTCGGGCGTAATTTGGATATATGGGATTCAACAGAGTCGGACCGGGGGTTATTTACCAGGACACGAGTGCGATTTGAAATGTGTAGTATCCCAACTGAAATTTCTTGAGCAATACTTATTTTTGCTTTTGAATTCATATTATGTCTTTCAATACTATATTCTTGGTTTGATTTAATGGACGGACGTTGAGGCTTTCTTTCCGTGTCATTCCTGTGTGTATGTCCACTAGGCCATAGCACGTGTACCAGGGATCTCAGTGAATAGGTTAACCCGAGAGTCGCGTCGGGGCACGTGTGGATACGTCGTAGATTCCACGCTGAATCCAGATACTAGCATTGCATGAGTGCTACTCGCCGGCAATAGTCTATGGGGAGTCGGAAGAATAGCGCTAGTCTGACCCTAGGCTCTAAGAACACACTTTGAGCTTTCACTATTACTTGTGCATGCGATGAGCACAGTTGCCAATATTTATTTTCGCATGTTTATTTAATAATTTTGTTTAAATTTCAGTATTTACTTTCCGTATTGCTCACTTAATTTCCTTGGGAATACTCACTCTGGACTCGCATCTGCTTTTTTGTGATGGCTTGAGTGCAGATCCTGGTACAAGTCGTGGCAATGGCAAGTTACCAGAATACCGATGATTCAGAGATATTGAGCCAGACTTGTACGTTTGTATTATATATACTTTGTTTTTATTTTGGGGATTTGGAATTGTGAGATACTTCATGACTCTATATTTTTGATATTTTGATACTGTGACGCCCCCAAACTCCGAAGCAAACCGGGTACCGCCACGTCGCCATACACGTTACCAAGCATGCCACGTCACCGCATACTTACTTTTAGTCTGTCCGCGACCTAAACTTTTGTACGTATCTTATTCGCCTTAACTTAGTATTTATGGATATTTTTATGAATATTTACATTAAATTGATTAAGTTAAGTTGTTCATGATTTATTAAATTATTATAAATTAAACATCAAGCGGAAGTCTTTAAAGCATGCAAATATCGTAGAAATGAAAAATTTGCATAATATAAATAACCATAAAGTGTGGAAACCCGGCATGAGATACCATGTATATCAAGAGCGACAAAAGTACACAAGATGAGCATATACATGTATCAGGTATACAAGTCCTCCCAAAAATTTCATAAAAGCAGAAAATTATGCATACAAACGCCTACGCAAAAAGTCGATGGGGCTCTCATAACTCAGAGGTAGTCGCCTAAGACCCCCTTGTCCCGACTCGTTGTAGGATCTGCGATTTGTCACAAAAAACAATGACAAATCTCAGGTGAGTAAATCTCAGAGAACGTTAGCTAATATTTACGAAATCCAATAAAACGGCTACGATTCATGCAATTTAAATAAGGAACAAGAATAAAGTAATCGCATGAAAATAAGTCGTTGAGAAGTCGAATTTGGACACGAGTGTAGCGTGACAAGAAAACTCGGTCGACATCCGGGAATCGTCTTAGCTAAACCGAGAGGAACCATTGACGATCACCTCGCCAAACATCTTACGGTCGAATGAGAGGAACCATTGAACGAGAGAAACCCCATCCAAACATCTCTCGAGAGGAACCCATAACAAAGACTTAGGCCTTCGTCAAACATCTCTCGACCTACGGGTCTCGCGAAGAATAGTCACCGCGTAGCCCTAACATGGCCAATTACTCGAACAGCGCGGGGTAGGTAGCCTCGGGGTGTGAGTCCCTGCCATGCCCGACCCCGCCGACAAACACACATACACACGTGTGAGTTGATGAACAGTAAATGAACATCAATAGAAAGCACAATGGAATAATTGAAATGCGAAATAAAGTAAGTGTCATAAAAGAATCTTAACTAATTTTCTCGTGGGTTTACTTACCTCAAACAAATTGCAAATCGCCATCACAACGTCCCGCACACGCCTCGAGATGCGTACTCGACACCCGGCTATGGTATCCTAGTCCACTATCGTTGCGCTTCTTCGAGGATCGATCATTCCGGCAACGAGCCACCGCACCGTCGCTCCACGTCGATCATCGCCGGCGCCGCTGCCGCGCGCTGCCGGTGCGCGTGTGCCGTCTCCGCTGCTGGCCGCCGCTGCCTCCTCGTCGGCGCCGCTACTGGAGCCGCCTCGTCGGCGCCGCTGCTGGAGACACTGTCGCCACCGGTGCCGCTGCCGATCCACCACTCCTCCTCACCGGCGTCTTGGTGGACCGCGCCGTTGCTGTCGTCGCTGCCGCTGGAGACGTGCCTCTCCGAGCCGCTGCTGCTGCTGGACGTCCGCCACTGGTGAGCTCCGCCGTCCGCGCCGCTGCTGGAGCCGCGCTGTTCAGAGCCGCGACACCGCCGGCGCCGCTGGTCCGCTTCCAGCTCGCCCTCGCCGGAGCCGCTCGCACCGCCGCCGTCACTCACTCTCTCTCTCTTTCTCTCTTTCCTCTCCTCCCTTCTCTCTCTCAGCGCCCTCTCTCTCTCTCTCTCTCTCTCTCTTTCTCCTAGGCGTCCTCACTCTCTCTCTCTCTCTAGGCGTCTTCTCTCTCTCTCTATCCATGAAAATCTCTCCTCTTTTTCTTTTCTTTTCTTTTTATTTTGGAGAAAAAATAGAGAAATGATGAGGGATGGGTTTAGGTATGGTGATGTGATGTGATGTGTGATGTCATGCGATGAGTGATGTGACAACTCAATCACGTACTACCCCGTACACCCGTGTTACGCGTACACTGACGTCACACCCTCTCGTCACTACACGCGCACAACGTGACGAAGCGTAATTTTCAATCAACGCGGCGCGAACTATTAAATAATAGTAAAATAAATAAACACTCACACACAAAAATAACATATTTCACCCATTAGGCGTGTCATAGATTTTTCCACGACGTCCACGTGGGTCTGAGCTTATGTTCTTAATTTGTAATTTGCCAGTTAATCGGGATCGATTAAAACGGGCCGTTACAGATACATTGAGGTGTAGTTTTGGTCTATGATGATAAATGATTTTTTCATACTAGACATCAGAGTTAAATGCATGACTTTAATGTTTCATATTTTTTATTGTCATGATAAAAGACTTTCGTTGTGATTTATAATGGTTTAAAATGATTTTAACAGATGACTTGAGTTCAATAATAATTTAAACAGTAAATTGTTGTTTATTGAGGTTAATAATGATTAAGTGGTGGAGGAGATAGTATGTGGGACACACCTGGCATTGGTAGGCCAGGTTGTGGGCCCGCATTGACCCCTATGGCGATCCATTTAGAAAATGGGTTGTTACAAGGATGTTGTATCTGATGGGTGCATGGCAACAGGAAAGCACAAGACGCACGAGTCAGCGTGGCACACAGTGACAAATGATGAAGCAGGGGTGCTTGATGGCGGTGATGGCAGGCTATGGAACAAATACATTAGTAGGCGTTGAACATAGAAGTAACGAATAAACATGAGGGTTCATATGCACATGCAAACGAAATAGGCTCGCACACAGGCAGATAAGAGACAAAACACATGCGGCAAGAGAAGAGGCACACAGGAGGTCGCACAAAATATAGAGGCACATAACACCTAAACACCGAAATGATAACAAAGGCAAACACTACAAAATGGTCAGTCGACTTTAATTCGTCAACCAACTCAAAATTAAAGACCTAACTCTGATACCATGTTAATTTTCTAAAAGAGATAAACTTTATTGTGTACTTTTTTTTGAGTACAAACCACCCAATTATATAAGTAATTAATAGTTACAACCACAATATGTTTTGGTTAATTACAACTGAATGATATCAAATCTTAATAGTATTTCATCACGTAATCTCAACCACAATCTCATATATAGAAGTTTCTCCTAACCACAAGAAAACTTCAATTATTTAAAACGAAAAAAAACGTGATATTTGTATAGATATATGGTAGCAGTCATTGTTATACATGCATGACGTTGTTTATGATATTGTTTTGCCTAGGCTTGAATTTTTGTGCATTTATGTTTAGGTTAAGTAATCTTTTTTTTTTTTTTGTCATTGATCTTTTTTCTTTACCAAGGGTTGTTTTTTTTCTTTTTTTTAATATTTTTATATTAATGAAATGCAAAGTCCAAAATGTATATAATAGTGGATTGATCATCCACGTTTTTTTTTTTTTTTTTTTTTTTTTTTTTTTTTTTTTTGATTAAGACATGATGATCCACGTTAAAACTTATCGGAAACACAACAGTTACGTTACGTTGATAACAAATCAACCGTCTTCCTTTGACTATCATACCCCCGAGAGCGCCCAACCAAAACTCCCAAAACCTCTCATCGTCCGTCCGATCCATCCCCACCCCACTCCCGGCCGTCCGATCCCTCCACCCCAAATTTCAAATCACGCAACAACACGCGTCGTCTTCATCAACTAACGAACGCACGTGACAGAGATCGCATTAGCACGTGCTCCTCCTCCTCCTCCGTCTATAAACACGCGAAAAGTGCCGCCTATGTTTCACAACTAACACACACTTCACACTCGAAAATCAAGAAGAGCTGAAGTTCGCGATCAACAACGCCCGCAATGAAGTTCGTTGTCGTCGCAAATGGTGTCTTCAACGACGTCTCCGCGCTGTCGTCGTTGTTGTTCTTGTTCGTCACTGCAGTCGCTCTCGCGACGACGACACAAGCGGAGCAGTTCGGCGCGATCGACCCTCCGTACAAGGATCCAACGGTCCCAGTCGAAGATCGCGTATCGGACCTCCTCTCTCGCATGCGATTGCTGGAGAAGATCGGACAGATGTCACAGATCGACCGCTCCTTCGCCTCCCCCGACGTCCTCCAAAACTTCTTCATCGGTACGTACGTACGTACTATATACCACCACATTCTTGAATTCGTTGTCGTTTCAAGAATGTTAGGGTTTGCGATTTGAATTGAAATGGTGATTTCCTTGTATACAGGGAGCGTGTTGAATGGGGGAGAGAGCGCGCCGTCGCCGGACACGACGGTGAGCGAGTGGGCGGACATGATCGACGGCTTCCAGAGATCGGCGCTGTCGACGAGGTTGGGGATTCCGATCATCTACGGCACCGACGCCGTCCACGGCCACAACAATGTCTACGGCGCCACCGTCTTTCCTCACAACGTCGGCCTCGGCGCCGCCAGGTTTTCCATTTCCCTCTTTTTCGATCAATCTTTCTTTGCACGCATCGAGATGCGCGTCGCACATTTCTCGTATCGAGAGTTCTTGAATGCCAATTGATTAAAGATAGTGACTTTGTTCGTTAATCCATATAGAGATTCTGATTAATTAGTTTAATAGTGATTACCATTTCTTTGTACTCGTCGCACATTTCTCGTTGTACGTTTAATTAATTAATGTCAATAACGATTAAAGATGGTGATTTTGTTTAACTAATTAAGCTTTTGTTTGTGAATGGATTTGGTAATTAAGGGACGAGAATTTGATGGTGAGGATTGGGAAGGCGAGTGCATTGGAGATTAGAGCTACTGGGATTCCATACACATTTGCTCCATGCATCGCGGTAACGACTAATAACCTTCGAAACCCACGTTGATTTCGCGGATTCTACTTGTTGAAAATTTGTTTTTACCATTGTTTGATGAAACGGTAGTGGTGAAAATTGTTGTTGTTTTGTTATTTTAGGTATGCAGGGACCCGAGATGGGGGAGGTGTTACGAAAGCTATGGCGAAGACACGGAGCTGGTGAGGAAGATGTCCAAAATCATATTGGGATTGCAAGGCGTTCCGCCGCACAATCACACATATGGGTACCCTTTTGTGGGCACAGGGTAAATTTGTTAATTTCAATTGAATCATGTATTTGTCGTAGGAGTTAAATCTAGTTTTTACAGTTCTTCTAAATCTTGTTCATTGATAATCTGATGCATGATTTCCGGTCGTTGCTTTCTTAAGTTTGACTTCTTTCGAGTTCAATTTTCAGATCTTACACTCAAAACATTAAATGCCATGACAGTGATTTAGGAACCGCGAATCTCTCCTATCAACATCTTTCTATATAGCATATTGCAATGTCAACATACATGCCTTTAGAAAGATTTTCCAATAACAAAGCTTGTGTCGAAAATAGTTTGCTAATCACTTCTCGTAACTTTAACTGGTGTGTGTGTGTGTATGTGTATGGTTTAGTTCATATTTTTTGCTGTGTTGGGAAAATGAGAAATGGACACAGCCTCTGTACACTCTCCACTATCTCAATATGGATTTAACACAGTGCAAAAAGTGTGTTAGTTTGTCCTTCTTCAGCAGTGAATAAATGAAGTGTGGACCAACACACATTCCCTTTCTCTTTTATATTAGAAGTGTGTTAGTTTGATGGAATGGGGACCATATATATTTATTTGTAGTGATTTAGGAGACATGAAGCCATCCCTATCTTTATTAGTGGGGCCATCTAGATATAATATATAAATGAACTGTTGATTAATTAGTTAGTTGCTACATATTAATAAAACTGAGTAATGACCCACTCCTCTAAAAGGGTATCTGATTTGTGTCCTGTTGTATAGAGTTTGGAGGAATAAATGAACCGTATAATTCTAATTTGAATACTCATTTAAATTATATTTGGATAAGCTTATGGTATTCTTTCAATTATGTCACTATATGATATCCTTTCGAGATTGTGACCTTTTGTATTGCGAAAGGTTTTTTGTTTTGTTTCTTGTTTAACTAGCTAAACAATACAACAACAACAACAACAACATAGCCTCGGTCCCATATTTACTGGGGTCGGCTACATGGATCAAACTTTTCCATCGTGCTCGATTAAGTGCAATTGATGGTGAGCTTTTCAAACCATTCAAATCCCTCATAATTAATGCATCCTATGTTAACTTTGGTCTGCCCCTACCTCATCGAATTTCTACAGTTTCTATTGAGTCTAACTAGCTAAACAATCTTAACCAAATTTATATATTCTGTTGATAAATGTCATCTTGTGTACCATCATTGACAGATGGTGAAACTCATTTCTTCAAGGCTTTTGCTTCATTTACCATATCCTTGTTTTTATTGAGTTAATTATGTCCTACACTTAGAAACTTTGCTTGGATGTATTAAAAGAAGTTTACAAACATTCCAACTATTGTAAAGTTTTGTTTTCATAACATGAATCAAAATAAGAGCTGACTATTAGAAAAGAAGTTTGTGACACTGAACAGCAGAAAGTTCAAATCAAGTAAATTTTCGTTTTGAAAACAGGGGGTCCAGGAATGTCATGGCATGTGCAAAACACTATGCTGGCGATGGGGGAACTGAAGGTGGAGTGAACGAGTTCAACACAGTTGCCAGCTACCCTGAATTCTTCAAGATTCACATGAAACCTTACCTGGACGCTTTGGCCATGGGTGTCTCAACAGTCATGGCTTCCTACTCAAGCTGGAATGGCGTGAAGATGCATGCCAATGAATTCCTCCTCACTCGCGTGCTCAAACAACAGCTGGGTTTCCAGGTACATAGATAATCAACCTGTTACTTTTACCAAATCAAATGATCTTTGATCTCTTACTTTTGCTTAACTGTAAAGCGCCTTTATGTATTGAATTACAGGGATTCATTATAACAGACTGGGAAGGAATTGACAGAATTACATCTCCTCCAGGATCAGATTACAAAAATAGTGTTAAGGCCGCGATAAATGCTGGAATAGACATGGTCATGATCCCCAACAATTATCAAATATTCATTAAGGACTTGGCAGAGCTTGTGTTGAGTGGCGAAGTACCTATGGATAGGATTGATGATGCGGTGAGGAGGATACTGAGAGTCAAGTTCATTTCAGGGATTTTTGATCAGCCCATGGCTGATAGGTCACTTCTCGGCATGGTTGGCCATGAGGTGAGCACTAATCTATTTGTGAATCAACCTTCGCGACCAGAGATACAATGTGACGATCAACTAACTTCTCTGTTTTATTGTGTTCCGACTTGTTGATTTGTTGCAGAAACATAGAGAATTGGCCAGGGAAGCAGTCAGAAAGAGCCTGGTTTTATTGAGAAATCAGAAAATTCACAACAAAAGGAAGATGCTCCCCCTCAACAGGAAAGCCCCGAAAATTCTTGTTGCGGGGACTCACGCTAATAACATCGGTTATCAATGTGGGGGCTGGACTATCACATGGGCTGGAAAATCAGGAAACACCACCATTGGTATGCATACATCATTTCTAAAATTTCAAAACTTGAAGCTGTGTTATAGCTATTTATGTTGTTAACTGGTTCAGTTCTTAACAATTTATCTTCCATAGGAACCACAATCCTTGAAGGGATAAAGAGCAAAGTTAGCAAGCACACTCAAGTGGTTTTCGAGGAGAAGCCAGACCAGCAGTTCATAAATAACAACAGTGACTTCTCGTATGCGATTGTTGTCGTAGGAGAGCCTCCGTATGTGGAGAGTTTAGGAGATAACAAGGAGCTCACGCTGCCAGCTGACGGTGTCGAGACAATCCAAAATGTGTGTGAGAAGCTGAAATGCTTAGTGATTGTTGTGTCAGGGAGGCCAGTAGTTATAGAGCCTTATGTGGAGATGATGGATGCTCTGGTTGCTGCTTGGCTTCCTGGCAGTGAAGCTGGGAAAGGAATTGCAGATGTCATATTTGGGGACTACGACTTCCACGGCAAACTCCCGAGGACTTGGTTCCGTCGAGTTGATCAGCTGCCTATGAACTGGGGAGACCTGAATTACGATCCTCTCTACCCATTCGGTTATGGCTTGAAAATGAACCTCTCGCAGCGTTCTAAGCCTCGAATCATTCCATCGTCTTCTACTCCAAAATCATCTGCATCGTCTTGATGCATAGGTAATCTGATATAGCACATTGATGCATTCTTTTGATTGTCTGGTCATTACAAATGTAAACATAGCAATTGAAAAGAAAATGTAGGTAATAGGAAATACAAGTACTTGTAAAATGTTGTACATATGACACAGTTATGATCATACTGGGTTACTCATATTTGTTGATCTGTAGATATTCATCAACATTATGTCTGTATAATACATTTGATGATATCAATAAATGAACCCAATTATTTCTTGAACTACAGATTTACACTAGTGTAGAATGGGTTATAAATTTGAGTTGGAATCATATATATATATATATATAATAAACTGATCATACATGGCCATTCATACATGTTGAACTAACCATCCCAGCCACTTCAAACCGACGCAGAGAATATATTTTCTCGCTTCGCTTTCGGCCCTTATCAAGCTACACTGTGGGGTGGGGGTAGGTGGGCGGTGTGGGTCACTTGGATTTATCGTGGAGAGTGCGGGTCTGCATTAAGGAGGGGAGGGGGAGCGAACCAGCAGAGAGGCGAGAGGAGTGAGGAAGAGCGAGGCGAGATGGCGATCGTTTTTAACGGAGAAGTGGGGCGAGAAGTGCGCAGCGCGCGGCGGGAGACGCTTGTGTCGAGCTGCGTGGGGTGCGTGCGTGCACGCGGAACGTGGTGTTATGCAAGGCCCAGCTGCGAGGCAGAGGCACGCGATGGCTGGACACGGAGGAGAGGAGGAGGGATCTACGGCGGCGGTGGGTGAGTAAGGAAGGCCATGGCGGCGCGAGGAAGGGAGGAAGTAGAAGAAGTAGGAGCCGTGAGGGTGGGGGAGTATGAGGAGGTACGTGTATATAGTTAAGTTAGTTTAGTTAGTTAAATAAGATTGTTTAAGTTAGTTTGATTAAGTTAATTTGAGTTTGTTTAAGCTGAGTTTAGTTAATTAAGTATGTTTACGTTAGTTTAGTTTGTTTAATAAGTTTAGTTACTTGATTAGTTTGATTAAGTTAGTTTTGTTAAGTTAGTTTTAGTTTGTTTAAGCTAGCTTTAGTTAATTAAGTATGCTTATGTTAGTTTAGTTTGTTTAATAAGTTTGTTTAAGTTAGTTGACGCTTGTAGTTAATTAAGTTTGATTAAGTTAGTTTTCATCGCTGAGTTCGGTACATGTTTGTTTACGTTAGTTTAGTTTAGTGAGTTTGTTTAAGTTAGTTTGGTTAATTATGTTTGTTTAAGTTAGTTTACTTAATTAAGTTTAGGCTAAGTCGGTATAGCTTAATCGCGCTGCGAAATGAAAACCGTAGAAACAAGTAGTTGTACGTTGACAAACAACAACATAGCCTCAGTCCCAAATTAATTGGGGTCGGTTATATAGATCAAACTCTTCCATTGTGCTCGATTAAGTGCAATGTGTTTGATCCATTTCATGAAGAGTGACAAAAGTTATACGCTGGCTATCAACCTATCACAACCTCCCTTCATTTTCCAAGAATGGAAAATGAGCTTCTCCCTCTTTCATTTTTCGGGTATAAAAGTGAGTTTGAGACATTCCTTACCCATTTCCGGTATGAAAAATAGGGGTTAGAGTCCTCCTCCTTTATCCGGACTTGGGACCTGCTATGTAGCGCACAATAGTGTTCTACATAGGTGGAGTTATACATGTTGAACTATGAAAACTAAGTAAACTTTGAATATGTAATTTGAAATACATCTGATCTGATAAGACTGCTCCCCTGAATAACATCCCAGTACCTAAACAAACACTGCAACTGAGACTTACCCTACAAATGAAACACACAAATTTAGCTAAAGAGACTTATTAGAAACCCAAACAAAGAGATGGGCTTGGAAATAACAAGAAGCACAAGCATCTGAAGAGAAAATTAACCGTGTCAGAGTGGCCTCCATAAACATTTTGATCAATCACTGGTGATATTGATCAGATATGCAACCTTAATTGAATAGCGAAGTCAATTGGGCCTAATTAATTTAATCACACCCAAAGAGAACTCTCAGTATGGCCTTGAGGACCTGTCCTCTCCGGGGCACAACGTTGCAGAAGTTGGTACCAACATTGACATAATTGAGTACTAGCACTGTTGACAACCCAGAAGACCTGATCAACAAAATTGGCTCATCATCACAATCATTAATGGCTTCTTTTGATAAAGCACTTTTGATTTCTTCCATGGAAATACAGCACAAACACTATCCTATATAACTTGTTATTGATAGATTTGATTTGCTTATTATGTTCCTTAACATATAGATAAAGTAGTATATATATGAGTTGCATGCGACGTCACGCGTAACGGCGTTAGTTAGGCGCGTGCCTAAGAAAAACAAGCCACTGCGCGCGTGGAAAATAATTAGAAGCCTAGCTATGAAAGGACCAAACAGAAAACACACGCTTTAATTGGTAATCCAAAAGCATACATAATTAAAGATTAGGACCAATGTATCATAATTAATGCGTACATGAATGAGGACTTTTCAAATGTCAACCATTTGTATTGGTTTAATATAAATGAAAGGACCAATGTATCGTAATTAAAGATTGGGTGACATGCATCATGTAGTTGATTATTTCAATCACTATCGATACAGAGTCAAACCCTTCATTCATAGCTTCTTAATCTTAATAATTTAAATAACAAAAAATCTATTTGTGTTGTAAAACTAACTAAGGCTAAGGCAAAGAAAGTATAAGCAATGAACTAAAACTTGAACAAGATAGTAGATGAAAGAAATGAGAAATCATTCATTTAACTTGGTGCACCAATTACATTGAGAAGGCCCCTTTATATAGCCCTTTTGGTCATAATGAGATGAAGACCAAAAGACACAAGTTACACTTACAATAATAACTTACAAGTAAATGGGTGTAAAAGGTGGGGATAGGAAGGGTCATCCACTTTCTCATGACATTTACAATACTCTCCCTTGGATGACACTTGTTGAGAGAATATGTCTCGTTAAAACCTCTACTAGAAAAGAACCCAGTGGAAAAAATCTATCAAAGGAAAAAAAAGTACATCATTCTCATCAATCTTTATATAGATATGATATTGATATGATTGCCTCATTGCCTCATTAAAAATCTTGCTAGGAAAACCCAATGAGATAAAACCATAGCTAAGGGAAAAAAGAGTTTAATACACTAATTAATAACTCCCCTCATGTTGATATGGGTGAGATTTGTCCTGTTTCATTGCTTGCAATATCCTTGAGTCGACGCAAGTTAATACCATATGTAAGCCTTTTAAATATTGTAGTTGGCAAAACTTTTATGAATAAATCAACAAGATTATCACACGACCGAATTTGCTTGATATCGATTTCACCACTCTTTTAAAGCTCATGTGTATAAAAGAATTTTGGTGAAATATATTTTGTTATGTCCCCTTTTATATATCATTCACTTAATTGTGTGATACATGCTGAATTATCTTCATATAATATGGTTGGAGAATCTTTAATTGAAGATAATCCAGCTGATTCTTGAATATATTGAATCATGTTTCTCAACCATATACATTCACGACTTGCTTCATGAATTGCAAGTATTTCTGAATGATTAGAAGAAGTAGCAACCATAGTTTACTTCACTGACTTCCATGATATAACAGTATCACCACAAGTGAATACATAACCCGTTTGAGAGCCAGCCTTATGAGGATCATATAAATAGCCAGCATCAGCATATCCTTGCAAATTTATTTTTACTCCTCTTGAGTAAAACAAACCCATGTCACTTGTTCCCCGAAGATAACGAAAAATGTGTTTGACACCATTCCAATGTCTTCGAGTAGGTGAAGAGCTATATCTTGCAAGTAAATTAACAAAGAAGGCAATATCTGGTCTTGTACAATTTGCAAGATACATAAGTGCACCAATTGCACTTAAATATGGTACCTCTGGACCAAGTAGCTCTTCATCACTTTCATGAGGTCGAAATGGATCCTTATCCACTTCAAGTGATCTAACAACCATTGGGGAGCTTAATGGATGTGTTTTGTCCATATAAAGTCTTTTGAATATTTTATCAATATAATTCTATTGATAGACAAGTATTCTACTTGGAAAATGCTCAATTTGCAGACCGAGACAAAATTTTGTTTTTCCAAGTTCTTTTATCTCGAATTCATTTTTCAAGTATTCAGATGTTCTCACTATGTCGTCATGATTTCCCACAATATTCAAATCATCAACATATACAACAATAATTGCAAATCCCGATGATGATTTTTTAATAAAGACACATGGATAAAGTAGATTATTTACATATCCTTCTTTAAGTAAATAATCACTGATGAGTTTGTACCACATTCGGCCAGATTGTTTTAATCCGTACAAAGACCTTTGCAATTTTATAGATTGCATATTATGAGGTTTTGATTCGGGCACTTCAAACCCCTCATGAATTTTCATATATATCTCATTGTCTAAGGATCCGTACAGATATGTTGTAACAACATCCATAAGATGCATATCAAGCCCTTCAGAAACCGCAAGGTTTATTAAAAATCTAAATGTAATTGCATTTATAACAGGAGAATACGTTTCCTCA
The DNA here is from genome assembly GCA_039657325.1 of Stephania cephalantha. Taxonomy (NCBI): domain Eukaryota; kingdom Viridiplantae; phylum Streptophyta; class Magnoliopsida; order Ranunculales; family Menispermaceae; genus Stephania; species Stephania cephalantha. Next base: position 3,938,363 of record CM077573.1, on the reverse strand, counting down.
TAATCAATGTCAGGTCTTTGTGAAAAACCTTCAGCTACAAGTCTTGCTTTATATCTTGTAATCTCATTCTTTTCATTTCTCTTTCGTACAAATACCCATTTATATGTAACATGCTTAACGCCTTCATGCATTTGGACAATTGGTCCAAAAACTTCTCATTTTCTTAACGACTTTAACTTTGTTTGGATAGCCACTTCCCACTTTGGCCAATCAGGTCTTTTTCGACATTCAACCATAGTTCATGGTTCTAGATCATTATTTTCAAAAATCTCAAAAGATACATTGAAAGCAAATATATCATCTGGAACAACTTTATTTCGATCCCAAATCTTACCAGAATTCAAATAATTCATTGAGATCTCATTATTCTTCTCATTTTCAATAAGTAATTGTTCTCGTCAGATTCAACTTGTTTCGACAAATCCTTATTAAAGGATTCTTGAGCTTTCTCTGGAGTATTATGATTTTCATTTATTTTTACTTCTATTTTCCTCTTTCGAGGAACTGTATCTTTTGAACTAACGGGTCTTCCATGCTTTAAGTATTTTGTTGGTTCTTGTGTACTTTGTTGCACACCGACATCAATTCTTGCTAGAGCATTTGCTGCTGGAATATGAGATTTTGTCACTCGTTTTATATCAATAAATGCATCTGGTAATTGATTTGCAATTTGTTGCAAATGGATGATCATTTGAACTTTAAGTTCACACTGATTTATGCGTGGATCATAATGTAATAAACTCGATGCATTCCAAGCAATTTCATGCCATTCATTTTGAATTGGCTTCTTATCTCCCCCTAATGGTGGGAAAATTATTTCGTCAAAGTGACAATTCGCAAAACGTGGTGTAAATAAATCCCTTGTTAGAGGCTCAAGGTATCCGATAATTGATGATGAGTTAAAACCAACATAAATATCAAGTGTTCGTTGTGGACCCATTTTAGTTCTATTTGGAGGTGGTATGAGAACATACACCGCACAACCAAAAATTCTCAAGTGTGAGATATTTGGTTGTTAACCTAAAATAAGTTGTATTGGGGAATGTTCATGGTATGCTGTAGGTCTAAAATGAATGATAGATGTTGCATGAAGAACTGCATGTCCTCAAATTGAAGTTGGTAGCGTAGCTCTCATAATTAAAGGTCTAGTAATCAATTGAATGCATTTGATCAGAGATTCTGTCAAACCATTCTGGGTATGCACATGAGGAACATAATACTCGAAGGTAATTCCTATAAACATGCAATAATCTGTGAATGCTTGGGATTGAAATTCGCCAGTATTATCAAGACGAATAGTTTTAATTGGGTTATCAGGAAATTGAGCTCTTAACTTTATAACTTGAGCTAAAAGTTTAGCAAATGCAACATTTCTAGTCGAAAGTAAACAAACATGTGACCACCTAGTTGATGCATCTATCAAAACCATGAAATATCTGAATGGTCCACAATGAGGATGAATATGTCCACAAATGTCTTCCTGAATGTGTTATAAGAAAACTGGAGATTCCTCAACGAGGTTTAACTATTAGTTTTCCTTGATAACAACTAACACAGTTATAATCACCAGCTGAAAATATTTTATGACTCCTCAAAGGATGTCCACGCGAGTGATTAATAATTCTTCGCATCATTGATGATCCTGGATGACCAATTCGATCACGCCATAAAAGAAATGTCTTTTGATCATTTATCTTTATATTTATGACGACATTCATTTCAATATGTCTTATATGTGTGAAATATAATCCAGAAGATGAAGTTGGGAATTTTTCCTGAAACTTTTTTTTTCCATTCAAAACCAATGTAATGTAGAGAAATTCTCTATTATTTTAATTCATAGTTTCGATATGATATCCATTTTGTCGAATATCTTTGAAACTAAGTAAATTCCCTCTGGATCTTTCTGAATATAATGCATTAACAACATGAATTGTTGTACCCCCAGGCAACATAATATTTGCTCGTCCAGAGCCTTTAATCAAGTTAGTAATGTCAGATATCGTTTGAACATTAGCCTCAGCTAAAGTCAAGTTAGAGAAATATTATCTTTTTGTAAGAATTGTGTGCGTTGTAGCACAGTCAACAAGACAAATATCACTCGTATATGGCTTTGAACGCACCGCTTGTTTATCCATTTAGACAAATAATTTTGATGAATTAGAGAAAAAAAAAACCTATTTCATTCATAGTCGAAAACTAGTACATAGAAATAGTAAAATATAGAATAAAACTAGTACTTAGGAATTGAAATAATTACATTTAATCAATAAAAACATCAAGATTAACATTTGGATCAATAAGAAAATATGGGGCATCCATATGATTAATGTTTGCCGAGTCATCTCCAGTGGTAAAATTTATCTCAACATCTTTGCCTTTCCGTTTCAAGGAGGCTTGATAAAGATCCACAAAATGCTTGGGTGTACGTCACACAAGGGCTCAATGGCCTTTTAGTCCGCACCTATGACATGGTTTGTCGCGATTGCGAGCAAACCTTTTTTCAATATCCTTTCTTTTTTTCTCAGTGGTGTCATTTCTGTTCCATTTTTTCTGGAACTTATCACCACGGGACTTAGGGTGTTGCTTGCCATGATCTTTATCGAATCATTTTCCCTTTCCGCGTCCATAATTCTTCTTACCATAACCATTTACTGTGGTCATATGATGCAACATTTGCTTCATGAATTGAAGCAGACCCAGTTGGACGAGAATTATGATTTTGCAACAAAAGCTCATTGTTTTGCTGAGCCACCATAAGGCAAGAAATCAATTCAGAATACTTTTTAAATTGACACGCTAGATATTGTTGTTGCAACAACATATTCGATGCGTGAAAAGTACAAAATGTTTTTTTCCAACATTGCCTCATCAGATACATTTTCTCTGCATAACCTCAAACGAGAGGTAATATTAGACATAACAGAGTTATAGTCACTGACTGTTTTGAAATCTTGTAGCCTAAGATTCAACCAGTTGTTTTGAGCTTTTGCGAGTATCACCGTTTTCTGGTGATTATAGCGCTCTTTCAAGCTTTTTCACAGGGTGATAAGATTTTTTATAGTAAGATATTCACTTTTCAGATCTTCATGGAGATGATGACGAAGGAATATCAGTGCTTTCGCACAATCTTGAATCGATGTTTTATTTCATTCTTCGATAATCTCTCCTAAGTCTTTAGCTTGGAGATGTATCTCGGCATCTAGTTGTCATGATAAGCAATTTTTTCCCGTGATATCGAGGGCAACAAATTAAAGTTTTTGTAGATTTGTCATAATTTGAAAATATGCGAGAAATTATAAATCATGTAAATAGTTTAGCATTTTATATAAAATAGTTATTACACAATTATATATGTTCACAACTTGATTATTTACATACAAAAACATACTATTTATATGAGTTTGTGGGACAACCTCCAGGTTAGGTGGCGAGACAAAAGTCTACTTAACAACCATATCTCCTCGAACGGGATAACCGTCTCCCTTTCAATGTTTAGCTTTACCGGGGACAAGGCTTACCCATTATCAACCCAAACTCATAATACTATTTTGCATTATAAGAAATTAAGAATAGAACGCAATCAATCGTTTGTTTCATAATGAGAAAACTATATACATCACATCGACTTTTGATTTCTGATGTAGAAGATCGTATAAGACGCAACTACAGAACATACTATCGCAGTCAGTGTATATGATATACAAAAAAAATATTTTAATAATATGCAGCGTTGTTACTACTAGATGAACTTGTCTATAGACAACTTAGAGCCAATAGCCCCATTTCTTTTGGTTTGCAATCTTCCAAGCTTTATGTTCTTTGAAAATCTTCTCGATTTTCTAAGACTCCTTCAACTCGAGCAAATACGTGATGATAACGTATTGTAAAACTAAGTAAGGCTAAGGCAAGGAAAGTATAAGCAATAAACTAAAACTTGAACAAGATAGTAGATTAAAGAAATGAGAAATCTTTAATTCAACTTGATGCACCAATTACATTGAGAGGATCCCTTTATATATCCATTTTGGTCATAATGAGATGAAGACCAAAAGACACAAGTTACATTTACAATAATAACTTACAAGTAAATTGGTGTAAAAGGCGGGGATAGGAAGGGTCATCCACTTTCTCATGACATTTACAACAATTTGGACTCAATGAGTTTAGACTCAAATGGTGTTTTCATAATTTGGAACATTCTTGTGGGTCTCAATCTAATTTTAAATGGAGAGTGAGTCACATTAAATGAGCAAGGGCAAATTGGTCATCTAACATAGACACATATAGCATTGGCGTCATTCTCCAGATCGGTTCTCTCTATCTCTCTCTCTCTCTCTCTCTCTCTCTCTCTCTCTCTCTCTCTTTAATCTCTCTTCTCTCTCTCTTCTCTCTAATTATCCCTCTCTCTCTTCAATCGTTCTCTTTTTCTCTTTAATTATCCATCTCTCCCTCTTCAATTAATAAGCATTGACCATATCTGTTCCCTCTCTCTATAATTATCTATCTTTCACTCTCTCTACTTGTCTCCTTAATTCTCTTTCTTTAGTTGTCGTTCTCGAGATCCATGCGTACATGCTTTTTAATTCTCCAGATTCGTTAATTCTCGAGATTTGTGCATACGTGCTTTTTAATTATCGAGATCCGTGAGTACGTACTCTTTAATTCTCGAAATACGTACATGCGTGCTCTTTAATCCTCGAAATTCGTAGGTATGCGCTTTTTAATTCTCGAGATCCGTGCACACATGCTATTTGATTTTTAAGACTCGTGCAGACGTGTTATTTAATTCTCGAGAGTTTGTGCGTACGTGTTTTTTAATCTCGAGATTCGTGCATACACACTCTTTAATTCTCGAGACCCATGTGTACATGGAGATGAGAATGGATTTTATCTCGAGATCTGTGCGTATTTGGAGATGAGATTGAATTAAGGGGGTCATGATTCTTGTGAAATGAGCTAGCACAAGCTCAATAAAATATTAACCTTACAGTTTAAACTATAAGCATGTCGTGCTCTGACCTTGATCAAGGCGTATATGAAGAGGGCTCTAAAAGTGGCTAAGCCTCGCCATTGTTGTGCTGAAAGCTTTGTCAAGATTTGCCCAAAGACGTGCCTGGAGAGGACACAAACAAGGTTAAGTCTCGCCTAAGGGCATGGTAGGTTGTGTAGAAGTACTCTCGCCTTTTGATATCGCACCCTTGACTTTTCCAAAATATTTCTTGTTGGACGTGCTCAAGTATATATGGGCAGGCCCGAACTCAAAAAATATGGGATCAATATCACTAATGTTGATCTTCGATGATCGATTATAAGATGAACATCATAATTAATTATTGCGCGAGCACGGAGATGACCAAAATGATGTACTCGTCTACGCTACTAGTCCTTCTGCCTTCATTCGGATCCCAACAAATAATAATAATAATAATAATAATAATAATAATAATAATAATAATAATAATAATAATAATAATAATAATAATAATAATAATAATAATAATAATTTTTATTATTATCGTAGTATCTCGAGGAGCATCGTCAACTCAAAACTAAAACTTCAACTCACTTAACCCTAACATCACATTGTCTTCTCTCGAGTCTCCCCCATCTTGTCAAGCACTGCCTCCAGCTCCAGAGTCATTCCTGACATTTTTAAGGCCTAGGGCGAAACAAAAAATTGGGGTCTCAATAATTGACTAGTTTAAATTAATTTTAATAAAGAAATATAAATAATAAAAATAGGCTGTAAATAAAAGGGTAATAACATATAATCGACGAGTATTAACAATAGTTTTTTGTTAGTATGTTAATGTTTCTCATTTTTTTTATATAACCGTTGATATATAGTTGAATTGTTTTTTGAGATACTATATGCATAATTGGATTTAAGTATATGTTGGATCAAAAAAAATTTAAGCATATGTTTTTTGTGGTGTCGCTCTATCATTATTTATTTATTTATTTTGGAAAGGAGTCATTCTATCATTATTAATTAAATTAGTTAGTATTGAGTTTTTTTTACGAAGTTTTTGAGTTTAATACAACTGAAATATAAAAATAAATTATTACAAAAAATATAAAAAACAAATTAATTTGTGCTTAAAAAATACTCATATATATAAACAAATAAAAAATATACAATATTTAGAAAGATATATGGGGTACTTTTGTTACTTCAATTTCTTGCATTGAGATGTACGAGTGGTAATAACAATGTTTATCTAAAGGCTTCCACAAATATGTGGCAAATGTAAAGTAATTAACATCTTAACATTGAGAATTAAGACACATTATGATAGAGAGAAGGAAGTGGGACTCTTGACATCTTTGAACTCAACACAAATTTATAACAAAAAAGCACAACTTGCTTTACACATTCACGATAATAACAAAGGTCTACAAGGAGGATTTATAAATACATAAAAATTGGAAGTCCGGACTCAAAAATTAAGTTCATCTAGCACTACCCTTTAAATAATAATAATTATAATTGATATATAGTATTAATTCCCTCTGTTCCTAAATATTTGTCGTATTTTTTTTCAAGAACTAAGAAAACGATTGATTCACCATTCAAATTTCATAACAAGATTACATTGTCCTCTCATAAATGATTTGATTTATTATGGATATTGTGAAAATAAGTGAGTGATGTTGTCATTAGCTAAATAGATTAGGGCTAAAATTGGAAATAAAGTAATTAGTACTTTCTTTATTTTTTTAAAAAAATGAGTTATTAATAACAAAATTACATTTGCCCTTGATTTATAATGGGTATTGTGAAAAATAAATCAATAACTGAGATGCACAACATTTTTCATGGAAAAAGCATAGGTAACCCACTTTGGGAATCAACCAACCCAATCGAATGTCATGCATTTTGCCTCAAGGTGCGGACGCACACATCTTGGCGTGTTGCATGACATCCGATTGGGTCGAAGGCCAAAGTGGGTTACTCGCACGATCTAGCCATTTTCCATAGCAAAACTGGTGAGAAACTAGAGCAGGATGACTGGCCTAACTTCCAACATAGTGAGATTTTGCTATTGAAGACAAAGCAGCCTTGTGGATCTTCTTTAAATGCTCATCTCTCAAATAAAAATGAATGTAAGAATGAAACACCAGCGTTAGAAGCTCTTCCATCTATACAGTCTGCGACTTCGGACGAACTTTGAATAGTTGAATAGTCCGGAAACCAGTGATTTATACCAAAAAAACAGACTACTAACTCCTAACACCGCATTATGTGCTCCTGCATGCGCTTTAACTATCTTACTAAAGGGATGCCAAACATCCACGTCGTACAACATGTTTTAGGTGCGCTTTATTATGTAACAACAGACACGTGGGCCATGCTCATGATTGCTCGTCAGTTTAAGGTGCACAGAGAGTCCAGTGTATCGCTTGCCACGTGGCACTCGCACAATCAATAAGCCGTTATGTGACTTGGGCCCACCTTGATTTCGCTGCTGTTATGTGGCATGTGTGGTCACGGAATCAATCATTTCAAAAACTTTAAAAAACTTGGAGAAAAAATTAAAATAAAGTTGAAATAAAATCTTGATAATATTGTTGATTGCCTCATTAAAAACCTTGCTAGGAAAACCTAGTAGGATAAAACCATAGCTAAGGAAAAGAGTGCAACACATTGATACACTTTGAGAGAATATATATACGCCTCGTTAAAACCTTTACTAGAAAAACCACAGTAAGGAAAAAATCTAGTATAGGAAAAAAGTACATTGCTCTCATAAATTTTTTTATACGGAGCATAATAATGTTAAGATTGCATCATTAAAAACCTTGCTAGGAAAACCCAGTGGGATAAAACCATAGCTAAGGAAAAGAGTGCAACACATTGATACACTTTGAGAGAATATATATACGCCTCGTTAAAACCTTTACTAGAAAAACCACAGTAGGAAAAAATCTAGTATAGGAAAAAAGTACATTGCTCTCATAAATTTTTTTATACGGAGCATAATAATGTTAGGATTGCCTCATTAAAAACCTTGCTAGGAAATCCCATTGGGATAAAACCATAGCTAAGGAAAAGAGTGCAACACATTGATACACTTTGAGAGAATATATATACGCCTCGTTAAAACCTTTACTAGAAAAACCTGTAGGGAAAAAATCTAGTATAGGAAAAAAAGTACATTGCTCTCATAATTTTTTTTTATACGGAGCATAATAATGTTATGATTGCCTCATTAAAAACCTTGCTAGGAAAACCCATCAGTGGGATAAAATCATAGCGAAAGGAAAAGAGTGCAATATACTAATCAATCTAGATACAGAGTTTTAATATTGTTAGAATTGCCTCATTAAAAACCTTTGCAAAGAAAACTCGGTGGGATAAAACCATAACAAAGGGAAAAAGAGTGCAATACACTAACCAATAACTCATTTTGATTCTCCCCCTCATGTTCACATGGGTGAGACATCTTGTGCATTTTGTTGCACATGGACATCGTTTTCTATATGAACCATTTAATGTTTGAAGTATATGATTGTCACTCTTTTATGTATAGTACTTGAATTAAGTAATTGATTCATAACTTGTTGCTCTTGAATGATCCTTTGAACTTTGAGTTCATATTAATTTATACATGGATCATAATACAACAAATTTAATGCAATTTGATGTGTTTCAAGCAATTTCACGCCATTCCTTTTGAATTGGCTTATATCTCCCCCAATGGTAGGAAAATTGCTTCATCAAAGTGACAATTAGCAAAACTTGCTATAAATAATTTCCCTATTAGGGATCCAAGGCAGCTTATAATATAATTAATGGAGAGTTAAATCAATATACGTCTCCTATTGATTTGCCTTGAGATAATCTCCAGTGATAAAAAAATCGGATTCGATAAAGGATGTCCGTGCGAATTTACGATATTTTCATATTATCGATGATTATGGATAATCAAATAGATTTTTCCATATTATGAAAGTCATTTGATTTATGACGACATTCGTTTTAATTTGCCTTATATATTACGAAGTTAAAGTCGGGAATATTATACTCGGATTAACAATAAAATTGTTGTCTCAAACATTAGCCTCCGCTAAGTTCGAATTAGAAATATTCACTTTTATATTATCATGTACATGCATGTAGCATGATACACAAGACATAAAATCATCGCCCATATTTAGGTCACGATTTAAACACATCTCGATGTGCTGTTTTATCGAGCCATTTTCAATGATAAAATTCATAATATTTTGCTTTTAATTTTGAAGACATGGTAAAGGTCACAAAAATATTCGGGTATATATATGACAATATTTAGGCAAAATAGCCTTTCATATATGACCAAAAAAATGTCACAATTATGAGCGCTCATTTTCAATAATTATTTGCCCTTTGTAGTGGTGCACCACTTTTGTTCCAATTTTTGTAGAATTGTCAATACGACCTTTAATCGATATTTTCACCTTTTCCACGTCCATAAATTTATTATTGCGATCATGATCATTATATGCAACATATGCTTCTTAATTTGAAGTGACCTAATTGAACGGGAGCGATATTATATTTATAATATCTCATTATTTTACTCGGCTACCATGAGACAAGAAATCAATCCTTAATATTTATTGGATTGACATGCGCACTCGATATTTGTTGCGACAATAAGTCGAGGCGGGCCACGTGACCTTATTTCTTATTGTCTCATCAGTCATATTTCCACATAGCCTCAACATAGAGGTAATTAAAATTGTGAAATTATAATTAATATTTGATGATTAAATTTTGTAGCATGAGACCCGGCCGCTCATTTTGAGCTTTTGGACCATTACCCTTTTGATATGTATATATATATATAACTCCATAAGGTGAAAAGATATATAAAGTGAAATATTCACTTTTCAAATCTCTAAAGAGAAATTGGCGAATGATTGTGTATAACACACGGTTTTGCATATATGCTTCATTCACAAATTGTAGTATCTAATTGTCATGACAAGTAATTATTGTCGGTAATATAATAAGGCAACAAGTTCAACTATGGTTGAATAATATTTTGAAAATAAATTTAATATAAAATAGTTTTCCATTTTTTTATGTAAAAACATAACATATGATTAAATATATGTTCACAACTTGATTCATTAATAAACAAAATGTACTATTCGTATGAGTTGGTGGGACAACCTCCGGGTTGGGTGGCGAGACATAGTCTACTTAATACCATGCCTCCTCGAACGGGATAACCGTGCTCCCTTTCAATGTTTAGCTTTACGGGGACAAGGCTTACCCACTATCAACTCAAACTTATAGCATTATTTGTATTATAAAATCAAGAATAGAACAATAACTAATCGTTTGTAGTTTTAAGAGAAAAACTATATGTCACACATTGATTTTTGATTTCGATGTAGAAGATCGTACAAACGCAACTACTGAGCATACTTTCGCAATCGGTGACGTTATAATGCATAGTATATGAATAAAGTATGCATATAGAAGTGATGCATGTAATAAAGGAAGCAACCATGATAATATAGAAATAAATTGAACTTATTTAAATAACAAAAGGAAATAACTAATAAGGTAGAGAAATAAAATATATGTAAAAATTGTGGGGAATATTTAATCGATAATGTTTCTCTATTGAGATTTCATTTTTGGATTTTAAGTGATTTCTCACTAAAAGTCTTTATAAATAGGGGGAATAATAGTTATACTCTCTAAAAAAGCCAAATTTTTTATTAAAAAAAACAAATAAACAAACAAACAAAGAATCTATAGCAACACTATAGAAATTATTAAATTGAGACAAAACTTTAATAGTATGATCAACATTTAAATATTTTTATCATAGATTTGCGTATTTTGTTTCTTTTAATTCACTATTTTCAATTGATTGGTTTTTGATTTTGAATAACCAAGTCTGATCATATATTATCTTTTGTTGTCTGTAAATTTAACATATAGTTTTTTAAAATCCAAATTATTTCTTTCGATACTCCTTGCTCTTTTTCGTCAAATTAATTTGTAGTCATTAATTCATCATATTAATTAATATTTCTCACATTTTATTTCTATTTTTGAACACAATAAATGCAACTACTTAATTAAATAGTATTAACTATGTACATATCAAGAAAAATCACATGAGTAGCCTAGGTACAAAACTACAAATAATTTTTACTTCTAAATTACCAGAATTACCAATTAAGTGCATTAACTGTTTTTCTAATTTCAGTATAATGATATTACTCCTCTTTTATATTCTTTGCCAAATAAATTCTTCTTTGATTTCAAATCAGTTAGGGAGAACAAATTGATTAATTAATGAGAGAGCAAAAGGTAAGAGCTCTTTACATTATATATATAATCTCTCTTGATTTTTATAAGTTAGTTTTAGCAAAAACCTCCATCATCCAAAATTATATCATTTTTGAAATTCAAGAGTATATTTATTATTTTTTTGTCCATTAATTTAAACCTTATGCAATCCAAATATTTATTACAATTAAAATTATTTTTAACAATAAATTATTTGACTCATGAGTCATGAGTATACGTACTCATATGGAAGTTTTTAAAGGTTTTACAAATATTTAAGGGGTATCAAATGAATTTTACAAGTGGTCGTGTTGCTTCGTTTATTGCTTGAAAATGACTTTGAAATAAATAAATAAATAAAGCATTTTGAGTTCGGACACATAAGTCCAAATAGCACTACTCATTATTTAATTCTTCAACTCATTTTATGTAAATTACACTCATAATTTAAACTACCTTAATTTGTGTGATTTAGTCAAAATGACTTGTAATTTTAACGAGAAGGACACTACAAAAAATGGATGACAGTAGCGACGGGTCAGCGACGGGGGTAGCGACGTGTGACGACCCGAGTTTCCCAAAAAACTGGGCTCCGCCCGTCTGAAACCCACATAGACCCACGAGTCATTCCTCGCGAAGTCAACGCAGGCCTAGTCAGCCTCCAATGGTTACTTTCTCATTAAATTTGTATTTTAACGTAGAGTTATTAAGTTGTGTCTTATACATAATAATTTGCAACGGAATTAAACTTAAGACAAGATTAAATAACTCAGATTTAAATAAAGGCTACAGTGTGGAACCCTGAAATCAACGGATAAACAAGCATATCATATATCACTCGAACCCTATATGTCCCGTGTAATAAAAAACAATAATATACAATACTTACAACAAAAATGGCAAAACGGACTATCGTGCAAAGGAAGGAACCGCTCCACAAATCCTCAAAGGAAGTCACCGATCACCGGTCTTTTCCCTTTGCTCGTTTATGTCCGATTTGCACCCACTGTCACAAACTAGACGGTGAGTATAGTAAAATAGAAAGTAATAACCAGAAGGATATAAACAATAATTCATATATCATTTAAAAAAAATAGTCCAAATATCATGCGGGTGTATAAAGACATATAAAAAAATAGTAAATGCATGATAAACAGACTGACGATATTAACGACGAAAAATGAGTGCCTAGGAATTAAAAGAGGCATACTAAGTGGTCTTAAATCCAAAACAATCCACAACAAACCACAACAATCCAGTACTCGGGGAAAACTTACGTTTGGTTTGGTAGCTGCACCCCCGCAGGTAGTGTTCACGTTAGCCCAACTAGCTATAATCCCAGGAGTACCTTCTCGACACACTTAGGCCATAGACACTCAACCAAGGAATAAGAATAGAATTCCAACAAAAGGCATTCATCAATAAAGACAATAAAGATGGAATATGAATTACTATGCATTCCCTTAACTGACCGCCCTCGCAGCTTGGACACACTCCCCAAAACGAATACCCGAACTCCCAAGACCTCCCCTTAGGTTCGTGATGACCTAAAATATGTTTTAAACCGAGTTATAGTGTTTTGGAGATTTTTGAAAAATTTCAACTTTATGTCTTTGCCAACAAAATTAGCGCGACTAATTTGGATTCGATAAAAAATTAGCGTGCTAATTTCAACATTAGTGCGTACGACCTACGCACGTAAATCAAGATTTAAACCGTGTTTAACCTCGATTATTAAAACAATACCCAAGAAAATAAAATATTAATGAAAAAAGCGAAATTAAAATATATGAATATCACAAATCCATTTATATGCGCGATCGAACCTCCTCGCTGAGTCTTCCCTAGGCTAGAGGTTTTAACCTCCCATTAAAGAACAAATAAAAATATAGAATGGCGGGGGTTGAGAGTCTCGGCCGAGATGCTTAGAGATGTTCCCCCAAAATTCCCCGCCAAAAACGCCTCAAAACTACTTTCAAAATTGACCCCAAAATGGCTACCAACCCTCTCTCGTCGACCCCCTATTTATTAAAATTCCTATACCACGTGTCGGCACGTGATTGGCTGGTTTTTTCGCGTAGTGCCACGTGTCGGCGCGTGATTAGGCGGCCTTCTTTGTGATGCGACATGGCGCGAGGTGATTGGAGGAGGGCTGCCGGTGTGACGTCTTTGGTGTGAGAGCGAGAGCGGATCGCCACGTGTTGCAATGTGATTAGACCGCTTGTTGTGTGGACTCGTCATCGCCACGTGTCGCTTGTGAATCGTTGGTCAAACGGCGGGTATGACGTGGCGCGCGCCCGATTGGTCGAGGGCGGCGGTTGTGACGTTCTTTGTGTGGGCGAGTCATCGACACGTGGGCTGCACGTGATTGGCGGAGACACCTCAACGTGACACTCTGGACCATGGGAGCTGCCACGTGGCATGACGTGGCATTTTCGATTGGTTGTAACATTCTCGTCCCCTATTTGACGGGTTTTTGCTTGATTAGTACACGTGGGAAAATTTTTATCAACCCTACACACCCACAAATGTTTTTACCAAACTAACACATTTTTTGCCACGTCGGTGCCACGTCACCGCCACATCACCGGAGTGTTGGTGTGGCGGCGGCATAAATGTGCATTCTATGCAAAACGTGACCTCAAGTCACGTTTTGCATAGAATCACAATTTGCATTCTATGCAAAACGTGACTGAGGTCACGTTTTTGCATAGAATGCAATTCATGACCTCAAGGACACCATCTTTGTACACACCAAAAAGCACACCCCAGACCCAATGAAACCACACCCCCAACGACTTGGACATGGGAACATGGAATGCCAAAACACCGCTTGCCACTTCATACAAGTGCATCTACGAGCTTCAATTTCACCACTTGCTTGTTACACCCTTTTCTCAAATGATAGCCACGTCTTTGCAGTGATGACTTCAAATGTGTCATTTGCACGATTCAACCCATAATTTGTGTCTCTTGGCACAACCTAAGCCCATGGCTTGGTACTAAATCAACTATAGTTTATTTGTTATGTATACGCCGATTATTTTCACTTACTTCATGTACTTTGCTTTTTAATTGACTAAGGTTTTAAAATTCTCATTTAGTAACACATAGACTATGTAATGGTTGATTGCACTGCTTTGCCATTGCCCGCCTCCGCCTCCGTGCCTTTCCGCCCTTGGCGCGTATCACCTCTGGCGGCGGCGCTGCTCGCTTCTCCCGCTGCTGCGTTAGTGGTCTCCTCCCAGCGGCGCGAATCGCCTCTTCTTTGGCGGCTTTGGTAGCCTCCCGCCGGTCGAGTCCTTGACTCCCGCCGCACTACTCACTCTCCCATTGGTCGGTCATTGCCTCCCGCCTTCACAACCGGTCTCGTTTGTATTGGTAAAAATCTTCTTCCAATTGTGTTCATTGATGAATTAGTTCCAAAAAGGCATTTTCTTTAGGGTCGTATACTTGATATTCAACATTAGAATAGTATGTTTCGAGACGTGATCGAAGACACACCTCGAGATCCATGCTGGCGTGGGAACCAGTTAGATTGACATAGTGAGTCCAAACTTTAGTCTTTCAAATTTATGTAAAAAGTACATGCATTACATAGTCTATGTGTTACTAAATGAAAATTTTAAAACCTTAGTCAATTAAAAAGCAAAGTACATGAAGTAAGTGAAAATAATCGGAGTATACATAACAAATAAACTATAGTTGATTTAGTACCAAGCCATGGGCTTAGGTTGTGCCAAGAGACACAAATTATGGGTTGAATCGTGCAAATGACACATTTGAAGTCATCAACTGCAGAAGACGTGGCTATCATTTGAGAAAAGGGTGTAATAAGCAAGTGGTGAAATTGGAAGCTCGTAGATGCACTTGTATGAAGTGGCGGTGTTTTGGCATTCCATGTTCCCATGTCAGCTGTTTGGGGTGTGGTTTCGGTTGGGGTTTGGGGTGTGCTTTCGGTGTACAAAGATGGTGTCCTTGAGGTCACGTTTTGCATAGAATGCAAATTGTGACCTCTATGCAAAACGTGACTTGAGGTCACGTTTTGCATAGAATGCACATTTACTTATTTGCCACACACCAACACTCCGGGTGATGTGGCGGTGACGTGGCAACGACGTGGCCAAAAATGTGTTAGTTTGGTAAAAAAATTTGTGGGTGTATTGGGTTGATAAAAATTTTCCCCATGTGTACTAATCAAGCAAAAAATCCCCTATTTGACGCACCGCGCAACGCGTATTTTGAGGCAAACTGTCAAGGCATCCGATTATTGCAAGTAATACTCCATTTTGAGTATTTTTCCGCCACGAATTCAATACGCGCTCCGTTAACCTTGAAAATAATAAATAAACGCAATTAGGCTAGTATTTTGG
Source organism: Stephania cephalantha (assembly GCA_039657325.1). Taxonomy (NCBI): domain Eukaryota; kingdom Viridiplantae; phylum Streptophyta; class Magnoliopsida; order Ranunculales; family Menispermaceae; genus Stephania; species Stephania cephalantha. The sequence goes on along the minus strand of CM077573.1, from coordinate 3,922,685 downwards.
AGATTTGACAATAAAAATATATAAATAACCTATATATAATATTACATAATTAACGACTCGACAAATACCCCCAAACTTAGGACTTTGCACGCCCAGAGCAAAGGTGTAAATGACAAACACGCAAATAAACTAGACTCATAATATAGATATGTACAGACTCAACTAATCCTATACCCGATTCAGAATTCATGGAGTTCCTTTGGTTTACATAGTTGCCAAGTTAACAAGCCACTCATGAAATTTCGGAGTTAAGATATGTCAAGAACCGCAACCCAAACACAATTAAGATCACACTTTAAAGACAAAGACTCGGTCAAGACAAAAGCCATCAACTACTCGCGGGTTTTCTTGGTCTACACATTCAAGCATGCAAGTTTACAATTTTACTTAATCTAGCTATAAGCACTCGAGCTAAATCTTTTTATTTGAGGAGTTTTCATACACTTCCGCCTTTATTCATTTTATATGTATACTCTCTATTTTTTTTCTTCTCCAAATTTTCTTTTCAAATAATATGGTCCCTGCTCCATTTCTGTGGACCACTTTCCTCACTTTTTCCCACCATAAGTTTCCCTGCTCCATTTCTGTGGAAACTTGTGGGACTTTCTATATTTTAAAAAACTCATGTTAGACATTCTCACTTTCACTATAGTTAAGCAAATTCCTCAATGTGGGTTAAAGTCTCATCACTTGCATAATTTCAACCGTCTACCCATTTTGGTATCTAGCACAAGGCTTAACCATCATACTAAGTCCCTAATCATGAAATCATAAAAATGTTGAGCTACGGACTCGAGTGAGTATTTCTCCTAATTTTTCATAAGTTTCAAGTCAAAAAGGCAACCATAATGTACTCATCCACAACTAAAGGCATGAAACAAAGTTTTGGGTGACTCTAAATAATATAATAATGAAAACTATGCTAGACACATGCATGAAAGTGTATCAACTCCTAATGAAATGAGAAAGAGAAGTATGGAGGGAAAAGAAATGGAAGAGATGAGAGAATAAGTGACATTAAACACCACCATTACCATCCGTCAACCACATGTAACCGCATATAATTGAAAAAATTTAAACGATCTCACCTGCGGTCTTTCGTAAAGAAGTCCATCCAACTCATTCCACAAACCCTAAAGTACCCCCAAACTTATTCCGAACCTTGTCCTCAAGGTTCAAAACAAGTCAAGGAATCCATGCAACAAAAAGGAAAAAGAATAGTGGTGAAAAAGAACATGGATAAATAAATAGGAAGATGATACAAATACATGCATAACAAAAGTCTCAAAAAACTAGTGAATGCTCAAATCTCGCATGTCTAGGTGACTAAGGAAACTATGAAATAAAATTATCATAATAAGAGCAAGAACTAATAAGCATGAGAGTTAACTCAAATGATTAGATCAAATCTTGCGAGCAGAGTCTTTCAAATACGGGTGAAGTCAACAAGATGATGGAATGAGGTTTAGGCTACTTAAAGACCCGCCACTAATGTGGCGACTTAAGTTGGATATGTCCCAACCAAGTCTCAAAACACCTAAAACTCCAATAATATGTTAATTCCTAAAAAAGAATATGCTCAAATTACTCCAAAAACAATGTAATCTATAGTCAAACCTAGCAAAACTCGGGGGTGGCCTCTCCTACAGCTTTGAATTTTTTTTTTTTTTTTTTTTTTTTATACATGTTAAGAACAAGGGACTAGATACAAAATAATAAAAAATAAAAAAAGAATAAATAACCAAAGAAAGAAAAAGACCAGGTCCCCGAAGAACGGCGCCAAAAATTGACGCGCGCCGAACGTATCAATAATATTTAAAATACCTAAACCAACTATTTTTGTAGAATAGTGGCAAAGGGTCGATCCCACAGGGATTGGTAATCTTTCTAAGGTTTAAAAAGAACAAAAAGGGAAATCGGGGTTTTGAGAGAGTGAATAATAAAGCTAATCTAAATATCAACAAAATAAATAAAACAATGGAAATAAATTTGAAAAGAAAAAACACCTAGGTCAAGACATACAAGTTTGGTTCAATAAAATATCGGATTTGGTCGTCGATTTATGTAAAATATGCAAATCAAAATATCTTAGTGTAGCTATAGACCCGGTAACGTACGCGGTTCCTTGCACTTCCTAATCTCGATGGCCAAGGTACGACAATGACCACTTCCCTAGTCAAACACATAACCATATATTCAAGTGAATTGGGTTTAATGTGTTGACCGCAATGGGCTTTGTGAAGGACTACACCTAGACAACCGGATCACTCGTGTGTCCGATTTAGCCTAGATTTCTAAGGTATTCGACCGGTCCCAAAAGGGTCTAATCAATCGGTATGGTCGAATGCCACTAGTGTGGTCTTATTGCACAAGTACGCGTGCGTACGACCTGCGGCACGTAAATCAAGATTTAAACCGAGTGTTTAACCACGATTATTAAAACAATACCCAAGAAAATAAAATATTAATGAAAAAAGCTGAAATTAAAATATATGAATATCACAAATCCATTGATATGCGCGATCGAACCTCCTCGCAGATCTTGCATAGGCTAGAGGTTTTAACCTCCCATTAAAGAACAAATAAAAATATAGAATGGCGGGGGTTGAGAGTCTCGGCCGAGATGCTTAGAGATGTTCCCCAAAAATTCCCCGCCAAAAACGCCTCAAAACTCGCTTTCAAAATTGACCCCAAAATTGGCTACCAACCCTCTCTGCCTTCGACCCCCTATTTATTAAAATTCATATACCACGTGTCGACACGTGATTGGCTGGTTTTTCTGTTGTGCCACGTGTCGGCGCGTGATTGGGCGGCACTGCTTGTGACGCGACGTCGCTTAGGCTTGTACATTTATAAATAACATATATATAATATTACATAATTAACGCGCGCTAATCAATATTAGCGTGCTAATTTTTTACATTAGCACACTAATTTAAACATTAGCGCACTAACTCTAATATCTAGCGTGCTAATCAATATTAACGCGCTAGATTTCCCACTTAGCGCGCCATGTGCAGCAGAACCCAAAATTCTGCATTTCGAATTCTGGGTTTCCTCCACACATAAGCTATAGTGATGCCTTAGGGACCCTCATACACATTACTAGAGGTCCCTAACATCAACTACAATAGAAAAAAACACCCTACAACATCAAATACATGAATTTATTGAATTGACCAAGCTATGTTAATGGAGTACCTAGCTTGATCTTCACAACTTCACCAACTAGATTTGCCAAGCCAAACTTGATGCTTTTCTTCTTCTCATGATCACTCCAACAACCCTTTTCTTGCTCTTATTTCCTTGCCAAATCGATGAGATCAACTTAGTGATAAGTTTGGTTGACTAATTGGTTATATATATGATTAGAGTTGATTTTACAATAGCCACATATCTATTTGTGCTTACGTATCCCGAGGCTTAACTTGTGGACCACCCTCACACACTTGTCCCACAAGTCATGCATAAATGACTCCAAATCTATACTCACTTGGTCTCTAGATAGATCATTACGTGTCTCGATGCACATCATAAGGCCTTTGTTTTATTTCTCTAACTTAGGATTCTTATTTGAATAATAAACATGGTCACATTAAAGCTATATACTCAACTATAGTTGGTTCAAACTAAATTTACCCCATAAGCCGCCACCTCGGTCCCACGTTGACACACAACTCGAGGTACATCCCCGCTCATGTCTCGACTCACCGAATACCCCGCGTACGTATACCTTACTCGCAAATTCAGCACAACAAAATAAACATACACTTGGACATTAGAAATTCCCATTTGGGTATAAATAAATAATATATACAACATAAAAAAATAAAATGTACCTCGGTGTCAACTCCAGAGGTTTCGACAAGTACGCCAAGTCACGACTGTCTAGTCAACGATCCTGAAACATGACACGTGACACGTTTAAATTTGAGGGTCGTTACAGCCTTCCCACCTTATTAGAATTTCGTCCTCAAAATTCAAACTAAAAGGAAACCCCAATATTAAACCTTACCAGAATCAGAATAAGTAGGGAAAGTGCTCGTGCATATACGACTCCAACTCCCAGGTCAGTTCCCCGTTCCCGTGATGTTGCCATTTGACGAGAACTGAAGGTATTTCCTTGCCCCTCAATACCTTCACCTTTTGGTCCAAAATCTGAATCGGTTGCTTCTCATATGTAATATCATCTCTCAAGTCAATCTAACTCAAGTCTACCGTCGATCGTCGTCCTTCCTTCGACTTATCAAGTCGAAGCATAGAGATGTGAAACACTGGATGAACTCCGGCGAGTTGAGGCGGCAATTCCAACTCATAAGTAACCTTACCGACTCTCCTCGTAACTCTAAATGGACCAATAAACCTTGGCGCAAGCTTTCCTTTGATTTCAAACCGTTTGTGACCCTTCATAGGCGAGACTTTCAAAAATATACATAGTCTCCCTCAGCATACTGCAACTCGTCGTGGTACTTGTCGTAGTATTTCTTTTGGCTTTCCTGTGCACCCTTCAGCCGTTGACAAATCTTTTGTATCTTCTCAATGTGATCGACAACAATCTTCGGACCAACAGTCACCGCATCCTCAGGCTTTGCCCAACGCGATGGCAATCTACATGGCCTACCATATAACGACTCGAATGGTGCCATTCCGATACTAGCCTTACAACTATTATTATAAGCAAATTTACACAAATGAATATACTCTTCCCAAGATCCTCCGTACTCCAATACACACATCTTGAGCATGTCCTCTAACACCTGAATCGACCTTTCGGACTGCCCGTCTGTCTGTAGATGGTACGCCGTACTCATATCAAGTCTAGTGTTAAACTGTGACTGCATGCTCTGCCACAAAAATGAAGTAAACTGTGGTCCTCTGTCTAACACTATAGACAACGGTACTCCGTGTAATCTGACTATCTCTCACTCATAGAGACTGCTCAATCTATCAACTTTGTGTATAGTGGAAACTGGTATAAAATGTGCAGATTTCGTCAACCTATCCACAATCACCCATATATTATCATGTCCGCGAGGAGATCGAGGTAAACCACTGACAAAATCCATAGCAATGTGCTCCCATTTCCACTGCGAAATGGGAAGTGGCTTCAGCAAACCTCCAGGTTTCCTATGTCCAGCTTTAACACACAGGCATATCTCACACACTCGAATAAACTTTGAAACATCGGCTTTCATCCCCGACCACCAAAAGAGACGTCGCATGTCTGCGTACATCTTGGTTCGACTGGATGAACAGAAAATCACGAACGGTGAGCCTCCTGAAGTATCTCAGTGCGCATCTCAGCCATTGATGGAATCCACAGTCGTCCTCGAAACCTCAAACATGAATCTGTTGATCGACTCCAATCCGAATGATCTGAACTCTCAGCCGTATTGCTGAATCACTGGTACAACTCGTCAGCTTGTTGTCCGTCACGTACAGCATGAATCGAAACAGTTTGCATCCTCATCTGATCACAAATCTATGTCCTAGTAGTAGCCGGTATATCATCTGAACTCATCACCTCGGCGGCCTCGAGTAACGCATACTCGTGAGTCATATGACACACTAATACGTCGGCATTATACCCTTTCCTGCTCAAAGCATCAGCAACGACATTGGCTTTCCCTGGATGATACTCAAGTGCAAAGTCATAATCCTTAAGGAACTCCAACTAACATCTCTGTCTGATATTCAATTCTTTTTTAGAGAATAGGTACTTCAAGCTCTTGTGATCAATGAACAAAGCGAACCGCGCACCATATAGGTAATGTCGCCAAATCTTCAATGTAAACACCACAACGGCTAACTCTAAATCATGCGTCAGATAGTTCTTCTCATGAATCTTGAGCTGTCGAGATGCATATGCAATCACTTTGCCCTCCTGCATCAATACACAACCCAAACCAACCTTCGAAGCATCTGTATACACAACCAAATCTTTCCCTGACTCAGGCAACGCTAACACTGGTGCAGTCGTCAGCTTCTCTTTCAAAGTAGATAATGCATGTTCGCAACTCTCATCCCAGTCAAATTTCATGTTTTTCTGAGTCAATCGAATCAATGGTTTAGCAGTTTGGGAAAAACTTTGCACAAAAGAATGATAATAACCATCCAATCCTAGAAAACTGAGTATCTTGGTCACTGTAGTTGGCGTAGGCCAATCGATTAGTGCTCTAATCTTAGCTGGATCCACAGACACTCCGCTGGCTCCAACTACATGTCCCAAAAATATGACTTCTTCAAGCCAAAACTCCCATTTACTGAACTTGGCATATAACCGGTGTTCCCTCAAAGTCTGCGGAACTGCCCGGAGATGTCCCTCGTTATCCTCACGAGTCCTGGAGTAGATGAGAATATCATCAATGAATACAATCACAAATCTATCCAGATAAGCCTTCAGTGCTCTATGCATGAGATCCATAAACATAGCTAGGGCGTTAGTCAAACCAAACGTGCAAGGACCATATTCCAAATGGACCACCACAGGGGCCAATGTGAGCCCACAACCTGGCCTACCAGCGCCAGCTGTGTCCCACGTGCTATCTCCTCTTCCATTTAATCATATAAACAACAATTTACTGTCTAAATTGTTACTGAACTCAAGTCATCTGTTAATATAATTTTAAACCATAATAAATCACAGAGAAAGTCTTTTATCATGACAATCTAAAATATGAAACATCAAAGTCATGCGTTTAACTCTGATACATAGTGTGGAAAACTCATATACCATCATAGACCAAAACTACACCTCAATGTATCTAAATATGAAAAGTATAGAGTCCCGAAGTCTCTCACAATCCCAAATCCCCAAAATCAAAACAAAGTATGTATAATACAAACGTACAAGCCTAGCTCAATACCTCTGAATCATAGGTATTCCGGTAACTTGCCCTTGCCATGACTTGTACTAGAATATGCACTCAAGCCATCACAAAAATGCAGATGAGGAATCCAGAGTGAGTATTCCCAAAAAAATTAAGTGAGCAATACAGAAAGTAAATACTAGGATTTTAAAAAAACTATTAAATAAACATGCAGAAATAAATACAGGCATCTGTGCTCATCGCATGCATAAGTAATAGCGAAAGCTCAAAGTGTGTTCCTGGAGCCTAGGGTCATACTAGCGCCCTACTTCGGACTCCCCACAGACTACGATCGGTGAGTAGCACTCAAGCAAGACCAGTATCTGGATCCGCTAGATGGTCAGCGTGGAACCTACGACGCACCTACACGTGACGCAACTCTCGGGTCGACCTATTCACCGAAATCCCTGACACACGTGCTATGGCCTAGCGGACATACACAGAGGAATGGCTCGGAGAGAGAGCCTCAACATCCGTCCATTAAATCAAACCAGGAATAGAGTATTGAAAGACATAATATGAATTCAAAAGCAAAAATAAAGTATTGCTCAAGAAATTTCAGTTGAGATACTACACACCTCAAACCGCACTCCGTGTCCCGATAAATAACCCTTGGTCCGATTCCGCCGAATCCCAGATATCCAAATTACCGCCCGAAATGACATATTTCCATTTATAATTGATTTTTAGTCACTTTGATGTATTTTATGTACTTAGCAAAAATAGTCTAAAATTTGCAATATCTAGCACGTTAGTTCTGAGGATTAGCGCGCTAGATTCCTAGGCAGCTAAACGTTCTTCATCAGGAAGAACATTAGCGCGCTAATCGTCATTTAGCGCGCTAGATGACCTCATTAGCCCGCTAATCGCGTTCTATACAGCAGTTTGGCTGAAAATTTTGGTTTCTCAACACCACCACCAAGAACAACAACTACCACAACACAAACCACTGAACTTCATAGCACCTAAAACCCACCAAAACAACTACTTAACAACTACTTAACAATCCATATTGGATTCACACAACCACCTCAAAAATTTATACCAAAAGACAAATAAAGTTGAGGTGATTGTGAGTGTCACCTTGCTTTGATGATTCAACCACTTCAAGCTCCTCTAATGATAAATTTTGCAACTCCAAAACCCTTGTTTCTTCTTCTCTATTTTCGGATTTGAGATAACGAGAGATAAAATGTTGTGGACTTAAGTCAATTTGACTTTTATAGTTCAAGAAGCATTTATCCTCACTTGTGCATCTCAAGACAATTCAATGAGTATCATTTGCTCCATAATTCAACCTCTAATGACTCCAAATGGACACCAATGACAAACTTGCCTTTGTCTTTAACCCAAAAGTCGTCTTTCGGGTGTTCCGATGCCCAGTTTCGCGTCCCGAACCGCGACATACGCGTACAACCATGTCCCTAACCATCAAATAGCCATTATATATATATATAAATTATTTAACCCATTTTATTTATTCATGTGTGTATTATTTTCCCCGACCTAATATTTAGTCTTTTAAACTATCTAGTACCCGCATCGACAAACATATCGAGGAGAATACTTAACACACATTCTCGCACGTCAAATGGAATATAATTACACACATTACGATGACGTTTACTCTATTTCAATATAAACATCGCAAATTAAATAAATCAGCACACAAAATAACTATTTACCTAGCTTCAGGCACGCATTAGCCTAGCTGCGGGTCCCACGAGCATCTAAGCTGTCAGCCACGTCTGCAACCACATTATTAATAACGGTGAATTAAATTCGGGCCATTACAGTTCTTCCCAACTAGGCGAGATTTCGTCCCTAAATTTAAATTAAACTTAAACGCTTACCGGCAAATAAGTGGGGATACCGTCGTCGCATAGTAGACTCAAGCTTCCAGGTGAGTCCCTCGGTCCCATGATGCTGCCATCTAACCAAAACCTTCGGGATCTCCTTATTCCTCAAAATCTAAGTCCCCTTATCCATAATTTCCATAGGCTGTTCCTCGTATGACACGTTAGGTCACACCTCAATCTGACGTATATCAACCATAGGCCTCGGTCCCGACTTAGCCAGCCTCAACATGGAAATATGAAATATTGGATGTACCCTTGCTAACTGCGGTGGCAACTCCAGACGGTATGCCACTCTGCCGACGCGTTCCTCAACTCTAAACAGTCCAATGAACCTTAGTGCCAATTTCTCCTTAATGCCAAACCTCTGATGACCTTTCCGGGCAAAACCTTCAAATACACCAAGTCCCCAACCTCGTAGCTCAGACCCTCAAGGTACTTGTCCGCATATTTCTACAGCCTATCCTGCACTGCCTGAAGCCTTTGCCCGATCTGTCTTACCTTCTCAGTATGGTCAACAACAACCTCAGGTCCTATAGCCGTTGTATCCTCTGGTGCCGCCCAACATGCTAGTGACCTGCAGTGCCTACTATAAAGTGCCTCAAACGGTGGCATCTCGTTACTCGTCTGATAGATGTTGTTGAATGCAAACTCACACAAAGGTAAGTAATCCTCCCACGATCCACTAAATTGTAATATACACGCCCTGAGCATATCTTCGAGAATCTGAATCAAACGCTCTGACTGCTCTTCAGTCTGAGGATGGTACACAGTGTTAAATTGTAAACGAGTACCAAACTGCTCCTGCATACTCTCTCATAACCTCGTAGTAAATCTCGGATCTCTGTCAGAAACAATGGAGACTGTTATACCATGTAATCTGACAATCTCTCTTTCGAAGATAATACTCAGTTGTGTAACGGAATATCTCATGGCGATCGATATGAAATGCGTCGACTTCGTCAACATATCGATAACTACTCAAACTGCGTCAAGTCTCTTTGTCATCTTGGGTAGGCCACTGACGAAGTTCATAGTCACATGTTCCCACTTCCACTGAGGAATGGGCAGCGGCTGTAGCAACCCATTTGTTCTTTTATGTTCAGCCTTCACCTACTGGCATATATGACAACTTCGAATGTATCTACCCACGTCTGCCTTCATCCCTGGCCACCAAAAAATCTCTACAGATCGTGATACATTTTGGTCTGACCACGATGAACTGTATATCGCGATCGGTATGCGTCCTTGAGAGTGCTGTCCTTGAGCTCTGATACCCCTGGTATCCACAATGGACCCTCAAACCATTCAGTGCACCCGGATCCTGAGCCAGGCCACTGATCCGCAAATAACGGTCGTCAACTCTCTGCAACTCAGCAACCCGCTCAAGAGACACTGTGGAAACTCGCATCTGATAGCAAATATGTTGCTTAGCAATAGCCTCTGTCGCACACAACACCGACGCTACCTCAAGCAACCCGTGCTTATGTGTCATATGCCGCAGTACTGTCTGACTCTCGATGTCGCTCTTGCTCAGCGCATCAGCTACAACATTCGCTTTACCCCGATGATACTCAATTGCGAAATCATAGTCCTTCAGTAACTCGAGCCATCGCAGTTGTCGCATGTTCAACTCCCTTTGAGTGAACACGTACCTCAAACTCTGGTGGTCTGTGAATAACACAAACTTCTCACCGTACAAATAGTGCCTCCAGGCCTTCAATGCAAACACGACCACTGCAAGCTCCAAGTCATGTAATGGATAGTTTACCTCGTGAGGTCTCAACTGTCGAGATAAATAGGCCACTGGGTGTCTGTCCTGCATCTACACGCAACCCAACCCAGTGCCTGATGCATCGGAATAAACTGAAAAACCCATACCTGCCACAGGTAATGTCAAAACTGGTACCGAAGTCAATTTCCTCTTCAACTCCCAAAAAGCATCCTCACACTTTTATGACCATTCAAATCTAACATCCTTCTTGGTCAGCCTCGTCATCGGCGCTGCAATCATCGAGAAATCCTGAACGAAGCGCTTGTAATATCCTGCCAAACCCAAGAAACTCCGAATGTTAAATACTGACTCGTGTGTCCTCCAATCAATAATCGCCTGAATCTTGTCACCATCAACTGATATGCCCTTAACATTGATGACATGCCCCAAAAATTCCACCTCACTCAGCAAAAATGCGCACTTGCTGAACTTGGCATAAAGTCTATGCTCTCTCAGCGTCGCCAAAACATATCTGAGATGCATATCGTGCTCCACCGAGTCTTACTGTAAATCAAGATATCATTGATGAACACAATGTCGTATCGATCAAGAAATGGCCTCAACACCATGTGCATCAAATCCATGAAGATCGTCGGTACGTTAGTCGGCCCAAATGGCATGACTGTAAACTCGAATAGTCTGTAACGCATACTAAAAGCAATCTTCTCCACATCCTCCTCTCGAATCCTCAACTGATTGTATACTGATCGTAAGTTGATATTCGAGAAGAACTTGGCCCCAGCCAATTGATCGAATAAGTCATCAATCCTCGAAAGTAAGTAACAATTCCGAATCGTCACCTGATTCAGCTTCCGGTAGCCCACACACATCCGCGTCGAGGCATTTTTCTTTTTCATAAAAAGAATTGGAGCTCCACAAGGTGACATGCTAGGGTGAATGAAACCCTTCTGCAATAAGTCCTCTAACTGGGTCCTCAACTCCTCTTACTCAGATGCCGATATCATGTATGGCCTGCGTAAATTGGTCGAGTCCCCGAAATCAACTCAATGATAAACTCAACAACTCTCGGTGTTGGCAATCCGAGCAAATCATCAAGTAACACATATGGAAACTCGCAGACAATAGGGACATCCTCAACCTTAATCACCATCCTAATCTTCGGCTCAACCATAGCGGCATTCGCCTCCATCTCCTGCGATGTAGCTAATCTGCCTCGAGTGATTAGTAGACTAGTAGTGCAGTCGCAACTCCGACGAATGTAAACTTTGGACTCCCCTTGATGTCAAACATCACAGTCTTGCTGAAAGAATCGATCTGTGCGTGATATGATGATAACCAATCCATACCGAACATCGCGTCGAACTCCGAATACTCTAACACTCTCAAATTAGTCAGTAGTTGATGTCCCTCAATATTCACATTACAATTTCGGCATATCCAGTTAGGGTAAATCTTATACCTAGCTGCCGTACCGAGAACAAGATGTATATCTAAGGTTTATGCAGGCAACCCTAACTCTCCTACCATGCGTCCAGAAATAAAAGACAGTGTGTTACCAGAATCCATCTAATGTGCATGAGAATACCATAAACAGATAACGTACTCTCAACAAGCTGTCTGGTTGCCTCACTGTTCGGCTGTGCGACCCCAAAAGCTGCAGTCTGGGCCCTATCTTTGACCTGCTCCGTCCGTGGTTAGACCTCCCACGTATACATCTTCTATGTCCCCTCCATATATGCATGTAGGTTAACTCAACCGAAATCGGGTCGCTCCACACATATATGGGCATAGTACTTTCGCCTCCCACGGTTCGAACACACGCACTGGAGGCTAAGGTCACAGATTTAGCAAACCGTGTACCAACCGGGCTACTAGCTCTGGTTGGTACACGGCTTTTAAATGTGACCTTTAGCCTCCAGCCTCCAGGGCGAGTTCCCGGGAGGCGAAAGTACTATGCCCATATATGTGTGAGCGGCCCTGATTTAGTAAACTCAATGGACAAAAATCGGGCCATCGCCACACATATATGGGCACAGTCTCGCCTCCCCAGTCTCGAACCCGCACTGGAGGCTTAAGTAAACGGATTTATGAGACTTGGTACCAACCGGGCTACTAGCTCGGTTGGTACCAAGTATCATAAATTCGTTTACTTAAGCCTCCAGTGCGGGGTTCGAGACTGGGAGGCGAAAGATCGTGCCCATAGGTAGTGGTGCCCATATATCTAGTACAATCTACCACAATATGCCCAACCTGACCATATCTGTAACATGTACGAGTCTCTGATCTGCGAGAACTCCTATGACTTTGTGCCTGGCCTCGACTCTGACCCCTCTAACCTCTATCTTTTTACCTATATTGTTGTCTAGGCTGATCAACTGGTGCAGAAGCCGTAGAATATGCCGCCTGGTGATCATCACGTCTATCTCGATCATCACGGCAATCTATGTCGCCTTCGCGACCCTGATTAGACTGCCAATCACCTCGATGAGGTTTCTGGCCCTGTCTCAATTGATCCTGGTCTCTCCTTTGTTTCTTCGATCTCTTCTCAGATCGAGAACTCGAAGCTGGCTGACCCTGTTGACTATAAAGCGCAGCCTAGATCGCTAATCGACTGGCCCTCTGAACGAGGTATGCCTTGTATGCGAGGGACCTATCGTAAATCTCTACCAATGTATGAGCTCTACTAGACACAACCGTGCTCGTAATCCACTCATCCAGACCTCAGACAAAATAATATATATGTAGTCGATCTGTACCTACTATGTCTATGGACTACGACAATAGATATTAACACCTATTCATGTACACCGTGACAAACATATCACATTGAACCAAAGATAAAAACTCATCCCTCAATCGGACCCTGACCTGCATAGGTATGTACTCGTCCATAAACAAGCTCGGAACTCTGCCCAAGTAGTCACAACAGGATAAGTAGTGATGTAGGTAGTCCACTAAATCGTTGCATCAGCTCTCAAGCAGAAACTCGATAATCTCGACTGATCAATATCCTCAGCCTGAAGTAATTCATATAGTCGCTTATGAGATAACAGCCACCTCCCGTCTATCTATGGGTCCCCGGCTCCATAGAAGTATCCAGGTGAGAACTTAATGAAGTCATTCATTTTCTTAGCCTCAAATGTCATCAAACTCCTTGAGGTAGACGCCATTGTTAGCTGCTCAGTAGTCACATGTGTGTCGGACCACCGCAGATCCACCGGTAGTGCTATCGGCGCAGCCACTGTCGGCCGGTGTCTCGGATCTCGCCTCGCACCTAAGTATCAGCTGTAGTAGGAGCTACAACTGCATGAGTAGTAGTCATCGGTGCAGCCAAAACAACAGTAGGCGCTGTAGTAGCCTCCGAGCTCTCATCATGTATATCAGTAACGCGAATCTATCATCCATAGTCCGCGCCAATGACTCAAATGTCAAAGTCGGCCTAGTCGAATCACTGGTATCCCCGGCCTCAAGCTGAGTAGTATCTGAAGGCTGTCCGTCCATCGGTATCCGCATCGAAAAACGTGCGTCTAGTCAGCCTCAATACATATATATGTGTATCGTATGTATTATATAACCAAAAATATAACACGTATATCCTTGATTTCTACCCATCTCACCTCACTTCCCAACTAGGACTCTAAGCGATTGCTTTGGTCTTCCTCAAATTATACCACAAATGTAATCGTATCAGAGTTAACTTTCAATTCCACAAGGTTCACCAACCTTGCTCTAATACCAAAATGTAACGACCCATATTCCAAATGGACTGCCACGGGAGCCAATGCGGGCCCATAAGCCTACCAGCGCCAGTTATGTCCAACATGCTATCTATTCCACCATTTAATCATATAAAACACAATTTACTGTCTAAATTGTTACTGAATCAAGTCATCTGTTAATATCATTTTAAATCATAATAAATCACAGCGGAAGTCTTTTATCATGACAATCTAAAATATGAAACATCAAAGTCATGCATTTAACTATGATACTTAGTGTGGAAAACCCATATACCAACATAGACCAAAAATACACCTCAATGTATCTAAATATCAAAAGTATAGAGTCCTGAAGTGTCTGACAATCCCAAATCGCTAAAATCAAGACAAAGTATATATAATACAAACGTACAAGCTTGGCTCAATATCTTTGAATCACAGGTATTCTGGTAACTTGCCCTTGCCACGACTTATACCATGATCTGCACTCAAGCCATCACAAAAGGCAGATGACGAGTCCAGAGTGAGTATTCCCAATGAAATTAAGTGAGCAATACAGAAAGTAAATACTGGAATTTAAACATAACTATTAAATAAACATGCGAAAATAAATACAGTCAACTGTGCTCATCGCATGCATAAGTAATAATGTAAGCTCAAAATGTGTTCCTACAGCTTAGGTTCAGACTAGCGCCATACTTCGGACTCCCCACAGACTACTGTCGGCGAGTAGCACTCAAGCAAGGCCCGTATCTGGATCCGCTAGGTGGTCAGTGTGGAACCTACGACGCACCCACACATGCCCCGACGCGACTCTCAGGTCGACCTATTCACTGAGATCATTGGCACACGTACTATGGCCTAGTGGACATACACACAGGAATGGCACGGAGGGAGGGCCTCAACGTCTATCCATTAAATCAAACTAGGAATAGAGTATTGAAAGACAGAATATGAATTCAAAAGCAAAAATAAAGTACTGCTCAAGAAATTTCAGTTGGGATACTACACACCTCAAATCGTACTCCGTGTCCTAGTAAATAACTCCTGGTCCGATTCTGCCGAATCCCAGATATCTAAATTACCGCCCGAAATAACCTATTTCCATTTATAATTGATTTTTACTCAAATGGATGTATTTACGTTACTTAGAAAAAATAGTCTAAAATCCACAATATTTAGCGCGTTAGGTTTGAGGATTAGCACGCTAGATTCCTAGGCAATTAAACGTTCTTCGTCGGGAAGAACATTAGGGCGCTATATTTTTACCTAGCGCACTAATTGCATTCTAGACAGCAGTTTGGCTGAAAATTTTAGTTTTTCAACACCACCACCAACAATAACAACTACCACAACACAAACCATTGAACTTCATAGCACTTAAAACCCACCAAAACAACTACTTAACAACCACTTAACAATCCATATTGAATTCACACCAACACCTCAAAAATTTATACCAAAAGACAAAGAAAGTTGAGGTGATTGTGAATCTCACCTTGCTTTGATGATTCAACCACTTCAAGCTCCTCTAATGATAAATTTTGCAACTCCAAAACCCTTGTTTCTTCTTCTCTATTTTTCGGATTTGAGATAAGGAGAGACAAAAGGTGGTGGACTTAAGTCAATTTGACTTTTATAGTTCGAGAAGCATCTCTCCTCACTTGTGCATCTCAAGACAATCCAATGAGTATCATTTGCTCCATAATTCAATCTCTAATGACTCCAAATGTGACAACAATTGCACACTTGCCTTTGTATTTAACCCAAAAAGTCATCTTTAGGGTGTTCCGACGCCCGGTTTCGCGTCTTGAGCAGCGACATACGCGTACTACCATGTCCCTAACCATCAAATAGGCATTACATATTAATTATTTAACCCATTTTATTTATTCATGTGTGTATTATTTCCTCCGGCCTAGTATTTAGTTTTTAAAACTACCCGGTACCTGCGTCGGCACGCATATCGAAGCGAATACTTAACACACAGTCTCGCATGCCAAATATAATATAATTACACACATTGCTATATCATTTACTCTATTTCAATATAAACATCGCAAATTAAACAAATCAGCACACAAAATAACTATTTACCTAGCTCCAAACGCGCACTAGCCTAGCTGCAGGTCCCACGAGCGTCTGAGCTGTCAACCACGTCTGCAACCATGCATTAATAACGGCGAATTAAATTCAGGCCATTACAAAATGACATGACTGTAAAGTGATAATGGTCGTATCTCGTACTGAACGCAGTCTTCTCCCTGTCTTCAGCTCTAATTCTAAGCTGATGATAGCCTAATCGCAAATCAATCTTGGAAAACCACTGAGCTCTAGTTAGGTGATCAAACAAACCATCAATACGAGGAAACAGATACTTGTTCTTCACAATCACCCGATTGAGCTGCCTATAGTCGATGTACAACCTCAGGTTGCCGTCTTTCTTCTTCACAAATAAGACCGGCGCACCTCATGGTGACATGCTCGCATGAATGAATCCTAACTTCAACAACTCATCCAACTGAGTCTTCAGTTCCTCGAATTCTCGAGGAGCCATCCTATACGAAGGTATAGAAATAGGTTTAGCCCCAAGGGCTAAGTCGATGATAAAGTCAATCTCTCGCGGCGGTGGTAATCACGATAGATCCTCCGAAAATTCGTTAATGAACTCGCACAATACCGGCACGTCTCCAATACAAATCTCCACGCTCTCAGCAATACTCATGACACTCGCAAGCGTCTCAATCTCACTACTAGTGGTTATCCTTCCTCTGGTGATCAGAAGTAAAGTAGTTGTCCCATGACAATGGATCTCCATACCATCTGACAATGCAATCGTAACTAACTTGCCGTAGTAATCAATATGAGCATGATACGCACCCAACCAATCCATACCAAGCAAAACATCAAACTCAAGAAACTCTAAGACCTTAAATCTGCAAGCAAATTATGACCCTCTATCTCTACCGAATAGTCAACATACAACAAGTTCGGATACATTTTATCCCCGGCAGCTATGCTAAGGATCAAGGGTCTACTAAGCCCAGTGGGTCTCAACCTTAATGCATCTACCATACGCTAAAAAATAAATGAAACAGTCAAACCAAAATCAAATATGGTATGCATCAAAGTACCACAGATCAAAATCATACCCTCAGTGAGATTCCGGGAAGCTCCCTGATCTGGCTCAACAGCAACATGAACTCTCTCTCTGCTGATGATGATGCGTGCGCGTCGCACTCGACCTAGCTGTGAACACTAACTCTGAAGATGACCTATCTGACCGCATTTGAAGCATGTATGTTGCTCTTTCGGTCCAGAAGACATCATCTGTGTCTGACCCTGTCCACGTCTATGTGCAGGTCTTTGACTCTGTGTATGTGCTTGTCCAGACCTCTATATCAGTCCACTACCTCTTCCCACATCATTACTCTCAGAATGCTGCCTCTGTGGCTGCTGTACGGATCAGGTAGCCTATGGTGCTAGCAAAACTCGGCGCTGGTATAGATGAAACATGAGTGGTCTGAGCAGGTCGTGCTGGTGCTGTAAAAGACCCCACACTCTGGGCTCTACTGTCTCTAAAGCCCTATTTGGTCTTCTTTCTCTTCCTGTCTTTATCAGATCGGTGATCTGACTGTCTCTCCAGTCAAACTGGTCTTGCCTCCTCAGGATGTGTATGTAAAAAAACCTCCCTGGTTAAACTCCTCCCATAAGCCCTCTGCAATGTATCTGGCTCAATGAAGACAATGACACCTCCAATCTCGAGTAACGATCCCTTAGTGAAATAGTACACTTGATCGGCGTTTGAATCTGCCACCCCTCCAGCATACGGAAGGAACCGTAGGTAACGTCACATATAACCTATAACAGACTCATCATCATATTGTCTCATTGAGGTAAACAGGTTCCTCTTCTCCTTCAGTACAGTAGGAGGAAAAACTTCAAATTGAACTGCCTCTTGAAGTCTGCCCAATCCTTGGGTACTCCTCTGGTAGCAACCATCGTAGTCCACCAGTTGTCTTCCTCTCCCAGAAGCATCGTGTGCTCCTCAGTAGCAATGATATTGTGCACCTTCTCATGGCTCTTCAAGAACGTCTCAGCAGCCTCCAAGTTTGTACCACCGTAGAACTCCGTAAGATTAGGCCTCTTAAACTCTCGCAACTGCCTAGCCTCCGCAGTCGCCTTAGTGCCCTTCTCTACTGATGTAGCAGGCACTATCTCAGTCTGTACATGAGGTACAACAGTAGTCTCTGGTACGACTGCAATAACTATAGTAGCCACAACAATAGTCGCTACAATTGGTGTATCCATCTCCTGGATAGCAGACAATGTCGATGAAGCTAGTGGAACCTTGAAATCAACGGATAAACAAGCATATCCTATATCACTCGAACCCAATATGTCCCAGTGTAATAAAAAAACAATAATATACAATAATTACAACAAAAATTGCAAAATGTACTATCGCGCAAAGGAAGGAACCGCTCCACAAATCCTTAAAGGAAGTCACCGATTAACAGTCCTTTCCCCTTGCTCTTTTATGTCCGATTTGCACCCACCGTCATAAGCTAGACGGTGAGTACAGTAAAATAGAAAGTAATAACTAGAAGGATATAAACGGTAATTCATGAATCATTTAAGAAAACAGTCCAAATATCATGCGGGTGTATAAAGACAGATAAAAAGATAGTAAATGCATGACAAACAAACTGACAGATATTCATGACGAAAAATGAATGCCTAGGAATCAAAAGAGGCATACTAAGTGGTCTTCAATCCATAACAAATCACAACAATCTAGTACTCGGGAAAAACTCATGTTTGGTTGGGTAGCTGCACCATCGCAAGTAGTGTTCACGTTATATATATATATATATATATTATAGTTGATTAGAGTTGATTTTACAATAGCCACACATCTATTTGTGCTTACATATCCCGAGGCTTAACTTGTTGACCACCCTCACACACTTGTCCCACAAGTCATGCATAAATGACTCCAAATCTATACTTAGTCTCTGGATAGATCATTACGTGTCTCGATACATATCATAAGGCCTTTGTTTTATTTCACCAACTTTGGCTTCTTATTTGAATAATAAACATGGTCACATTAAAGCTATATACACAACTATAGTTGGTTCAAACTAAACTTACCCCATAAGCCGCCACCTTGGTCCCACATTGACACGCAACTCGAGGTACGACTCCGCTCATGTCTCGAATCACCGAATGCCCCGCGTATACCTTACTCGCAAATTCGACACAACAAAATAAACATACAATTGGACATCAGAAATTCTCATTTGGGTATAAATAAATAATACATACACCATAAAAAAATGTACATCGATGTCAACTCCAAAGGTTTCGACAAGTACGTCAAGTCACGACGGTCCAGTCAACGGTCCTGAAACATGACATGTGGCACATTTAAATTTGAGGGTCATCAAACGACAGCCCCCGTCGCTATTTTCTAGGCGGGAGTTGTCGTTAAACGACAGCCCCCCGTCGCTATTTTCTAGGCGGGAAAACTCCTGCATATGACCAGATTTTCTTGGCCACGTGGCAAAGAGAACGCCACATGGCAAGAAACGAGGGCGCCACGTGTGAAAATAGTGACGGGAATACCCCGTCGCTATTCCCGTCGCTAATCCGAAAAATAAGATCCAGACCAAAACCTTCACTCTTCCTATCTGGTTTTCATCTCCTCTCATCTCCATCTCCTCTCGATCATCTCATTTCCCTCACCGTGACCATCTCCCTCACAGTGACCTTCTCCTCTCGTTTCCCTCCCCCTCCGCCTCGGCCACCCCGCCGATTTGTGCCTCAGAATCAGCCACCCCGCCGATCCGCCTCTGTTGCCGACTCTTCCTCGACCGGCCGCCCCGCCTCCGCCTCGTCACAACCGCCCCGACTCCCATCTCCTTCTTGATTTGGGATTTATGTATAATTTTTTATTTATTTGATATATTTTGGTTTTTTATAGTTAATTTATTTATATTTTTTGGTATTTAAGTTGATTTATAATAATTTTTTGTGAGATTTTGTAATTTATGTGATATATAATTTGTATTTTTTGTGAAAAAATAGGGTTTTTTGTATTTTATGTTAGAATGAAAATTTGGAATAAATTTTTTTAATATATGCTTGTTAAATTAAAAAATGTAATGGTTTGATTAAAATCTTGTAATTTTGTATTTTATGTTGGAATAAAATTTTGGAAAATAAAATTTGTATTTCATGTATTTTTAGGTGAATAAAATTTGTTAAATTGATCAAAATGTTGCAATAAATTATATATGTTGATATTTATTATTTATTTATTTTGTGACAAATAAAATGCATGCTTGTGATTTGAATTTAATTATTTTTTATTATTATTTGTGATGTTTATTGTATGTTTTTTTTTAGTATTGATATATACGTACTTCTTTTGTAATGTTTTAGTATTAAATTAGTTGAATTTCAAATATGCCCATTAAACTATTATTTAATTATTTTTTACACTAATTTAAAAAATTAAATTAAAATTTATTTAACTATAATAAAGAAAGTATGTTAAGTTGAAACAACTTTAAGTATAAAGTTAATTAAATGATACGAATTCATTGGACAAATTAAATTTCGATTAGGGCTAAAAATAAAAGAGTACGTATAATATATTATACTATAAATAAATATAGAGTAGTTAAAAGCAATTTAACTATAATAAATAAATTTGTAATTGGTTGAACAAAATAATATTTACATAACAACGCTTGCATACGATATATAGTATAGGTAGGGAGGATTGATATTTATATATATATATAACTATATATATAAATTATGTTATGTTGAAATTAAAATAAGTGTGAAGTTAAAAGTTAAATGAAAAATTAATACGGTAAATTGTACTGATAAAAATTTAATAAAATGATGCAACTTTATTGGACAAATTAAATTTCGATTAGGCCAAAAATAGAAGAGTATAATATATTATACTATAAATAAATATAGAGTAGTTAAAAGTAATTTAACTATAATAAGGAAATTAGAATTGGTTGAACCAAATAATATTTATATAACAATTCTTATATACGAGATATATATATATATATATATAAATGAGACAAAATAAAATTATAAACTGCAAATATTGAAGTAAAATTTAAAATTTCAAAGGAAAAATTAAAAATTAGGCAAAATCACGTAAAAGTATGTGCATATATTGCAACCAATGCGACTAATTACAGTAAACAATCGACTAAAATGTATAAAATATATTACGCAAAGTATGTGCAAATGCAATCGATTCGACTAATTACGATTAACACTCAACTAAAACTTATATAGTGATTCATGTGTATGTGTATTCAATTGGGGTTGTTTAGGTCTTTCGAGATGTCTGTGTCTCGAGATTGGATGTACAACCGTATTGAAGGCGGTTACATTATATTAGAGTTTGTGGATGGCGTAAAGGAATTTATAAAATTTTTCATGCAACACTGCACCACTTACTTGAATGAAGCGAAAATTCAATGTCCTTGTCGAAAATGTCACAACGACAAATACTACGATGTAGACACCATAGAGCTTCATCTAGTGAAGGATGGATTCGTTCTTGATTACTATCGTTGGACCGCGCATAGGGAGGAAGAAATAGTAAGTGATGAGGACGATGGAGGTGATGATCTAATGGATGAATATCCGACATCATATCATCATATGATACCCGACATTGCAGGCCCCAGTCTCGATTGGAATCGTGAAGAGGAGCCGAACCCTGAAGCGAAGCATTTCTTTGGAATGATTGACGCGGCGAATCAACCGCTTTGGCCGGGTTGCGAGAAGATGAATAAACTCTCAGCAATGACATGTTTATTGACGATAAAGTCAAATCATCATATTTCGAAGCAAGCATTCGACGAAATCTTGCAAGTATGTAAAGACATATTCCCTGAAGACAACTCTTTGATAGATAGCTTTTACAAATGTAAGGGCTTGATGCACTGGTTGAGTCTCCTATATGAGCGAATTGACTATTGTCCCAACTTATGCATGCTTTATTGGGAGCTCGACTCCAAGCTCACATCTTGTAAATTTTGTGGAGAATTACGGTTTAACTCTAACAAACGCCCACATAAGACAATGTTTTACTTCCCTTTGGTGCCTCGTCTCAAACATTTGTACGTCTCTAAAGCTATTGCGAAACACATGCGGTGGCACGCAGAACACGTTAGAGAAGAGGGCAATATGCAGCATTGCTCCGATTCCTTGACATGGAACCACTTCAATCAAGTGAACCCTATGTTCAGCTTTGAGGTTCGTAATGTTCGACTCGACTTATGCACTGATGGGATTCAACCTTTCGGAATGATCGACAAACTGTACTCCTCGTGGCCGGTGATTCTAACACCGTACTACTTGCCTCCATCAATGTGTATGAAGAAATAAGTGATGTTCTTAATAGTAATCGTACTTGGGCCAACTAATCCATTGCAAAAAATTGATGTGTTTCTCCAACCGTTAGTGAAATAATAGCAAAAGTTGTGGTATGACGGAGTGCCTACCTACAACGTATCGACTAAGACAAACTTTCAAATGCGCGCTGCACTTATGTGGACTGTTAGCGACTTTCCAGCGTACAACATGCTGTCAGGATGGAGCATGCACGGGAGTACTGCTTGTCCTTATTGCATGGAATATACCGACGCTTTCTAGTTGAGGTTCGGAGCGAAAGCGAGTTGGTTCGATTGTCATCGACGTTTCTTGTCGCGATATTCAAAGGAGTGGAAATACAAGTCTAATTTTGGCAGAGATAGAATCGTATATGACAAGCCACCAGCTAATAAATCAAGTGAAGATATCTTGCGAGAAATTGAAGCTTTAAGGCTGATTAAAGTCACTAATTAAGATCAGATGCAATAAACGACGAAGTCTCGAAGACTAGCGGGTCGAGAAAACGAAGCATATTGTGGGACATGCCTTATTAGAAGACGAACCTTATCAGGCACAACCTAGACGTGATGCACATTGGAAAAAATGTCTTTGACAATATTTTTCAACACAATCATGAGTGTGCCGGGGGAAGAAAAAAGATAACGCAAAGTCTAGGAAAACTTAAAGGAGATTTGTAATCATCTAGAGCTTCATTATGATCCAATTTCTAAGAAATATCCCAAGGCACAATATGCGCTAAGCAAACGAAGAAAACAAGCGTTGTGTAAGTGGATTAAGGAATTGAACTTCCCTGATGGTTACGCGTCTAACATCGGTCGCTACGTAGATTCTAAGAAATTGAAGATGTTTGGGATGAAAAGCCACGATTGTCATGTTTTCATGCAACGATTGCTGCCGATTGCTTTTCAAAATCTCTTAGAGGATGACATATGGATTGCAATTAGCGAGTTAAGCATTTTCTTCAGATATTTAACTGCTAGAAACTTAAATGTTGAGAATCTTCGGCTTTTGCATGAAAACATTCTCAAGATATTGTGTAAGTTGAAAAAGATATTTTCGCCAAGTTTTTTTGACTCAATGGAGCATCTCCCTATCCATTTGGCGTACGAGGCTATCCTTGCTGGAATAGTACAATTTCGGTGTGATGTATCCTTTCGAGAGGTAATCAACTAGACTCGTAAACAATTTATATCACACTCTAACATATACATTTTAACTAACTTACTTCTACAAATGTAGGTACTTGAAACATTTAAAAAATAATGTTAGGAATAAGGCAGTGGGTTGATGGCTCAATTTGTAATGCTTACTTAGTGGAAGAATCAGTCGTATTTTGTTCCTATTATTTTAAGGAACACGTCTCCACCTCGCACAACTGTCCGCCCCGCAATTACGATGGTGAAGTTTGACCAAGTCAAACTTTTAATAGCCACTTCTCAATATTCACCCACCCAGGTCGGGCCTAAGGGAGATCAAAAAAGTGTTATCTCAAAGATGACGAGTGTAACGCCGCACACTCATATGTGTTGTTAAATTGTCTCGAGGTCGCTCCATTCATTATGTATGCTTTAATCTTAATTATTATCTTAAATTCATTCAATCGCAATCCTTACATTTTTCAATTCTCCTGTTAGGATGTACGTATCAGAATTGCGTTCCAAACATGTGAATATTACACAAAGTGTCATCGACGAACATCTTGAGAAACATTTTTCAAGTTGGTTTCAACAATTCGTAAGTCATTTGTACGTGGATATTAAAATAATTCTTTATTTTTGTTGTTTATCTGAAATTGAAGTTTATGAATGAAACATTTTTGGCGGTATGCTCCATCATCTATTCAAGATAAAACATTTCAAATGTTATCATACGACCCTAGTCGACTTTGCACCATATACCACACGTATCTTGTTAATGGCTACAAATTCCAGACAGTGTTGCATCACTCAAACAAAGATATCCGTAGTAGCGGGGTATGCGTTAGGGGCACGAATTGCTCACAATGTGATAATGACTTTTACGGGCAATTAGAAGAAGTGATTGAAATCGGATACAGTGGATTCCTACGTACTGTGTTGTTCAAGTGTCAATGGTTCGATCCCACGATCAATGTCGGGACAAGAGTTCACCGATCCTTAAAAATTGTCGATGTACATCGAAATATGCGATTGAACAAGTACGAGCCTTTCATACTAGCCATGCAAGCTAATCAGGTGTATTTTCTTTCATACTCAAGTATAAGAAATGCGCAGAACAATTAGCAAGCTACGTGCAGACTTGAATCGAAATTTATCGATGAACAAAACTTAGTCAAAAACGTTGACAGTGAGCCTATAGAACAAGACACTTTTAAGGAGCAACTACCTGAGCATGATACTGAGGTCGATATTGACAACAATGTTCCAACTTCGCTAGCAGATCCTAGTAGGTCACACATGTTGGACTGCAACGAGGAAGACGATTAAAGCGATAACTCTGAGTTTTCATCGAATGATGAGGACGATGACGACAAATCATGATACTATCTTTTTCAATTGGTAACTGATGCAATTAAATTTTTTGACTAGTTACGTAATATTTCAAATGTTGAAGGTTAACCTCAAAATTATAATTTAGTCTGTATTTTTTATAAATTTTATAAAGTTATGTCTTTAGGTAGAGGTTACGCCCCATCTTCTGGTGATGGCTCCGGTGGACGATCTGGTAGTCGATCCAGCGGATGATCCAATGCTACTAGAGATCGACGATCGGATGGATCACACCGTCGTTCTCATGATGATGTTACTCCACCTGCACAAACTAGTAAAGGTCATCAGAGTCTGCATCCATACCCATACCACCCTTCTCAGCAGACTCCATTTCATCCGTACCCATACCACCCTTCTCCGCATACCTCATTTCTTCATCAGACGCCTCCCCCACATTATGCACATCCATCACATCCATCTACATCTTTCATGTCTTTGCCATATGTTTTTGGTGATGATCTACCTCTATGCAGATGTATTATACTTTACTTTCCTCCCTACCTACTCCACCCATTGATGGTCGTGGTATGTTTAGGTCAGGTGTTGGGCCTATTTTTTATCAGGGGGATTAGCATCTCCCTCACATCTTCATGATCATACGCACGACCACAATACAGTCCCACCACCACTCCATCATGATTTGCATGCCTCACCCTCTCGAGGTTAGCAGATAGAGCAGTCGCCGAGTTCTTCGGCACATCGTTCAAGTGACTTATCCATAGGTACGGCCCCACGTGGACGACGACGAAGCAGTACTACTAGCCAACCCTCGGGGCGGATATTATTGGTCGTGAAAGATGACAGATAGTAAGTATACGTACGAAGTTTTACGTTTACTTATTTCTTATAAACTTGGTCTAACGCCTCGTTTTCAATTCAGCGGACGAAAATTACACCCGTCTGACAGAGCTGCCCGGGAGATGACTAAGGCATACAAACACTCCCTGCACAAAATTGGTTATTCTTGGGAGCATGTCCCGAAGCACATGCGAGATATATACTCGAATCAATGGAAGGTAAAGTTGTTTAAGATAATGTTGTTTCAGTTACATAAGATTTACAAACAATATATAATTGAAAAGTGTTTATAGATAAATTAAAAATTTTATTACTTTTTGCCTATAGTTGTCATTCGACTGGGAGCCATCGGATGATGCAGCTATTAGAGAGGCGTACGATAGGCAGATTACCACTCGGTACGCTAATTTTATTAGCAAGATGTGCTTGAAAGAAAAAAACAATGCACATGTATTTGCTGAGATCTTCGACCACTATAAGAAGATGCGGTCCACTCCTGATTTTAAGAAGAAGTCAGAGCGAACAAGTAAAAATCGAAGAACAGAGATAGGGGACACGGTACAAGGATCGCAGTGCATACTGGTGGCTCAATATCTATTTATCAGCACGCAGAGAAGCTGGTAAGTTATGTTATAATAAGTTTATTGTGACGACCCAAAAAAACTTAAAAGACCTGCCCTAGGGAAATTAAGGAACTTCATAACCCCACACAAAATAACCCGATTATATAAATTAAAGTAGAACCCTAGCCTCCTTTTGTTTGAAACTTTAACTACGGGAGGAAAAAGGGAGATCGAGGTCTAACTCTGGGAGAACACAAATCAAAGGTACACGCACCTCCCTCATCATTTTAATCACGTTTTAAATTAAAATCAAACTTGAAATTTAACAAAAATGGTGGTTTGTAGCGTCGACGAGGCAACTGAAGGCCCTAACGACCGGCGGCGGCTTCGTCGTCGCCATCGGCGGCGACCTCACTGATAAGTTGGTTATTATATGTTTTTATTAGTTTAATTTAGTATATTTAATTATGTAAAGTCTCTAAAATATATATTTAATTATATTTATTGGTCATTTTTAGGTGAAACGGAGTACGCAGTTGAATTCGTGGCGAAAAATACTCAAAATGGAGTATTTACTCGCAATGATCGCACACCGGACAATTTGCCTCGAGTTTCGTGTTGCGCAGTGGGTAGAATAGAGGATCAACATACCAATTGACACGTGGCAGCGTGCCATTGGCTTTCATGGGACACGTGGCAGGAACTAGTTTTCAGCCCAAAAACAGCCATACGATGCTCCTCGGCGCACGAGTCACTTCCCCAGCCCTCAAATTAGTTTCTCTCACCTCCCGAGACCAATTTTTAGTAGTTTTATATATTAGGAACCTAGAGTATTATTAGAGACGACCAAACACCTACTATTATATTTTTAGCATCGACTTCTCTCGACGATGGCCTAGGTCGGCAGGGAAACAAGTTGAGATTATGGATTCATGGCATATTATGTGAGATCTTTTATTTTATTATTTAATTTAATTCTCCTTTTTCATTTTTGTTGATTTTAATGAATATGGTTTAGATCTAGGGTATGTATGTGGTCAGTGCATGTTTTTAAGGGGACAACCTATAGTTATTTTGACCATTAGTATCTGTGTAATTGTGCTTTTGGACCAATAAAGTGACAAACACTCACCCATTTGTCGTCAAACCCTTTCGGTTCTTAAGTGTGCAACAATTGAATCTAGGTTAAATCGAAAGCGGATGCGATCCGGTTATTTAGGATTAGTATTCCCACATATTCATATTATTGCTACGTTAGTGTTAAACTTGATTGGCGGATGTTTAGGGTTATGTATTAATTAGGGAAGTAGTTAGTGGCGGACGTCCCGGCTATCGAGATTAGGGGAACGATGAATTTCTAGCGGATGTCGATTTTCTATAGCTAATATAGGAGAGTTTAAATTAATAACTTTTTGAGAAACATTGAAGACTATGATTGCCATTGAATCTTGATCCTGATTTGTGGAACTGTAGACCTAGGTGTTACTTAGGTGTTGATTAATTGTTTTCAAAGTTATTTTAGTTATTTTAGTTATTTAGTTAGTTAAATTATTAAATTATTTATTTAAAACCACCGATTTTTCCTTTTCATTGTTTTTAACCTTAGAAAGACCACCATCGATTTTGCCACTATTCTACAAAATAGTAGTTTAGATCGACTCTTCGATTTTTGCCACGGGATCCTTTGTGTTTTTATTTATTTAAAATAGTTGGTTTAGGAACATTATTTTATAATATGAGCATTTTTTTAGAAATTAACATGTTTATAGAATTTAAGGTGTTTTGAGACTTAGGGGATTGTGGATTGATTTAGATGGATTCTTTGCGAAAGACCGCAGTGAGATCGTTTATTTTTTATGCGGTTATATGCGGTTATCGAATGGTAATGGTGGTGTTTATATCATTTCTTTCATTTCTTGTCCCTTCATATTTCTTTCTCATTTCATTAGTAGTTGATACATTTTCATGCATGTATTTAGTGTAGTTTTTTTTATTTTTTATTTTTTATTGTATATAGAGTCACCCGAGACTTTGTTCATGCCTTTGGTTGTGGATGAGTAATTTACGATTTGCCTTTTTAACTTGAAACTTAGGGAAAATTATGAGAAACACTTAATCGAATTTGTAGCTATGCATTTTTATGATTTCATAATTAGAGACTTAGTTGAT
Organism: Stephania cephalantha; assembly: GCA_039657325.1. Lineage (NCBI taxonomy): Eukaryota > Viridiplantae > Streptophyta > Magnoliopsida > Ranunculales > Menispermaceae > Stephania > Stephania cephalantha. Next base: position 3,894,003 of record CM077573.1, on the reverse strand, counting down.
GGTTAAGCTTTGTGCTATATAACGAAAATGAGTAGACGGTCAAATTTGTGCAAGTTATATTATTTTAACCCATATTATGGGGATTTGCTTTATTATAGTGAAATTGAGAAGTACTAACATAAGGATAAGTTGGTTATTATATGTTTTTATTAGTTTAATTTAGTATATTTTAATTATGTAAAGTCTCTAAAATATATATTTAATTATATTTATTGGTCATTTTTGCTCGGTGAAAGTCTTAAGTTTGGGGTATTTGATAAGTTGAATTATATGTTTTATTAGTTTAATTTAGTAAAAATAAAGTCTCAAATATGGAATTATATTTATTAGTATTTCAGGTGACTCGAATTTGTGGCGAAAAAATGATCGCACTCGCGATGATCGACCGGACAATTTGCCTCGAGTTTCGTGTTGCGCGGTGGGTAGAATAGATGATCAACATACCAATTGACACGTGGCGGCGTGCCATTGGCTTTCATGGGACACGTGGCGGGAACTAGTTTTCAGCCCAAAAACAACCATACGATGCTTCTCGCACGAGTCACTTCCCAAATTTCTCAAATTAGTTTCTCTCACCTCCGAGACCAATTTTTAGTAGTTTTATATATTAGGAACCTAGAGTATTATTAGAGACGACCAAACACCTACTATTATATTTTTAGCATCGACTTCTCTCGACGATGGCCTAGGTCACGGGGAAACAAGTCGGGATTATGGATTCATGGCATATTATGTGAGATCTTTTATTTTATTATTTAATTTAATTCTCCTTTTTCATTTTTGTTGATTTTAATGAATATGGTTTAGATCTAGGGTATGTATGTGGTCAGTGCATGTTTTTAAGGGGACAACCTATAGTTATTTTGACCATTAGTATCTGTGTAATTGTGCTTTTGGACCAATAAAGTGACAAACACTCACCGTTTGCCGTCAAACCCTTTCGGTTCTTAAGTGTGCAACAATTGAATCTAGGTTAAATCGAAAGCGGATGCGATCCGGTTATTTAGGATTAGTATTCCCACATATTCATATTATTGCGGTTAGTGTTAAACTTGATTGGCTGATGTTTAGGGTTATGTATTAATTAGGGAAGTAGTTAGTGGCGGACGTCCTGGCTATTGAGATTAGGGGAACGAGGAATTTCCGGCGGATGTCGATTTTCTATAGCTAATATAGGAGAGTTTAAATTAATAACTTTTTGAGAAACATTGAAGACCATGATTGCCATTGAATCCTGATCCTGATTTGTGGAACTGTAGACCTAGGTGTTACTTAGGTGTTGATTAATTGTTTTCAAAGTTATTTTAGTTATTTTAGTTAATTAGTTAGTTAAATTATTAAATTATTTATTTAAAACCACCGATTTTTCCTTTTCATTGTTTTTAACCTTAGAAAGACCACCAATCTTTGTAGGATCGACTCTTTGCTACTATCCCACAAAATAGTTGGTTTAGGAACATTATTTTATTGACGTGTTCGGCGCGTCACTCACCGCCGCTGCCGGGACACTGAAGGCGCCACCAGGTTTCCCCCACCTTTGATGCGATGGAGAAGGGGAAGGGGGTGGTGTCGTAATCACCCCCACCCCTCTACAGGCGCGCCATCTGTGGCTGGCAGGGGCGCAGTTGCACCTCTGGCCAGCCATGGCCGGGGAGGGTGCCCAACGCCGGTCGGCGCTATGGGATGAAAATTTTGCATGTGCGGATTTGCCTTAATAAGATGTAATTTCACGCGAGATGAAAATAATACTATTGAGAAGTTAGAGTCAAGAGTAAGATGTAATTTCACGCAGGGTACAAGCAAATTTTGCATGTGCGGATTTGCCTCAATAAAAAAAATTCGTAAAAGAAAACATTACAAATTGACACGCCGAGCTACGGATGTACCTTACTCTTACTTTCGAGGGCGAAAGTTCTTAAAATTGGGGATATTGTGACGACCCGAATTCTCCACGACGCACTCCCTGGCGGTCAGCTAACCAGGGGCCAAAAGCCCTTGGTTTTGAGGCCAAAGTTTGATCGGTCAACTATTATTGACCGGTCAACCCAAAAAAAAATTAAATTAAATTAAGAATAAAAAAATAAAAGCAAGTAAATGCTTTTAAAAGGGGCACTGCCCCGTTTTTTAGGGAGACACACGGGGTCCCACCTCTCGACCCTCGCATCGAGGGACCCGCTGGACCCACATTAGTGGGACCCCAAAGTAAATTTAATAGTGAATTGGAATTTAAAATGTGACTTGTTGTTGATGTGATATGTGTCCTAAATTGTTTAGATTCGCAAGGCGGTTCGCATTGGACCCCAAGCGTGCAAGGATCGAGAATAGGATTCGTGACGAATCGAGGTAAGTGGGGAGCTTCGCTCATACATTAAATGTGGCTTGAATATTAGATAAATACAAATATCATATTTATATCGGAAGACTTGGGATTGGGTTGCAATTAGTCAATGGTATGAATATGCTTATCTATGAAATGCATGTGATAGGAACACTTGTGTTATTCGATCCAATGCGGTGATGTAGCAGTACGCTCATCAAAAGAGAGTGGTTTGCGCCACGAGTAGCGATGGGTGTGCCCATCAAAAGAGAGTGGTATGCGCCACGAGTAGCGATGGTGTGGCAGTGTACTCACCAAAAGAGAGTGGTATGCGCCACGAATTGCAGTGGTGTGGTCACGATCCCACCAGAGAGAGAGTGGTCTGCACCACGAAATGTCAAGTTCACAAGTGGTCACAATCGGTGATGGCTTGGAAACACTTATTGTTGGTTTGATGGAACTAGGTGGAGGTCACAACGGCCATTGTGACCACCAATGGTTCACATCATCTCGAGGGTGAGTGTTTCGGTCACCGGATTCATACTATTGGCTAGGATGCATTGAATGGAACCATGACTTATAATTATTACTAGTTCTTATGGTAATTCTCTTGTTGAAACCCCGTTGCATGAATGAATGATATTTATTTATAAATTTGTGAATTTCCCTTTTTATGATGTGATTTCAAAAGAATGCTCATTTTCCTAGTTTGTTGAATAATGAATCTTACATTTATGATTTACTCGATATGAAACTTGGTTACATCCCCTTTTATGAACAAAGATCGTATCTTTATTTTTTTTCCTTAAATGCTTTACAATTCAGCTTACTTGTAGTATAGAATTGTTTTGCTTTTTAGGTAATACTTGCATGTTTAGTGTTTGAGCGAGTCTTCTCTCTTATTGAGCTTCATTGGTTCTTTTAGCTCACCCCACTACTTTTTAGGTCCCCCAACATTGACGCTAGAACGAGACAAGGGAGAGGTGATGCTTGAAACCTTTTCTTGATGTGAGCCTTGTGTTGTATTATATATGTATTCGATTTTGAACTATTAAGCTTGGGTTGTAATTAAAACAGGTCTTTAGGTAGTTTGAAACCTACTCACCTTTAGTTGATTCACTTGGGAGTTTTTAATAGACCGTTTTTAGTTAAATGAATGCGAACTCATGTATAGTTTCATAAATGTTCATATGAACTTTATTTTATTGGCTTAAGGATAACTTTTAGATTTATTCCGCAGTTATTATCCTTTCGTATAGCCATTATATTATTCCGCTAGTTGTTTGAGAGGCGTGTCAGATCGTTGTTTGGGCCTGGTTCAGGTATCAGGCTTTAGTAACGGTTTGGGCCGGGCGACCCGACCCTAGGTCGGGAGAGGGTCGTCATAGCACGGGAGGTACAAGTCACTCGCGGATAGTGCTGATGACGTGGATTGGAAACTTTCAGCTGATGGAGCATTGAGATTTCAAGACAGGTTGTGGATACCCTCTCATAGACAGCTGAGAGGTGACTTACTTAAGGAGGCGCACGATCTCAGTTCACCATTCACCCCTGGGGTAACAAGATGTATCAGGACATGCGGAGGATGTATTGGTGGTCGGGGATGAAGGTGGACATCGCTACTTATATTCAAGATTGCGAGATATGTCAGCAAGTGAAAGCAGACAACCGAAAGCCAGGGGGATTACTACAACCGTTACCCATTCCGCAATGAAAGTGGGAACATATAGCTATGGACTTTGTTTCGGGGCTACCGACGACTCAGAAAGGGCATGATGCGGTGTGGGTGGTCATGGATCGGTTGAATAAATTAGTGCACGTCATCCTTATTTCCATGGAGTATTCAACGTACACGTTGGGGGCATATATGTAGACGAGATCGCCAGATTACATAGAGTCCTGGTGTCTATTGTGTCGGATCGTGATACGAGGTTTACCTCTCAGTTTTGGAATGGGTTTTAGCACCAGATGGGGATTCAGTTCAATCTCAGTATTGCCCTTCACCCTTAGACAGATGGGTAGACTAAGAGATTGATTCAAATACTTGAGGATATGCTTAGAGCTTGTGTGCTGGATTTTTGTGGGAGTTAGGAGAAGTATATTACGTTGTGCGAGTTTGCGTACACCAACAGTTTTCAAGCGAGTATTGGCATGACACCGTTCGAGACACTTTATGGGAGACCGTGTAGATCTCCAGTTTGTTGGACCAAAGTCGGAGACGCCGTATTGATCGGTCCAGAACTTGTGCATAACCAAACTGAGAGGATAAAGCTGATGAGGCAACGATTGGAAACCGCCCAGAGCAGCCAGAAAAGTATGCTGACAAGGACCATCGAGAGGTTGTGTTCAAGGAAGGAGAATTTGTACTATTGAAAACGTCATCAATGAAAGGGCATTACCGATTTGGGTTGAAGGGAAAGTTATATCCCAGGTTCATCGGGCCATTCGAGATCAAGAAACGAATAGGCCCGGTAGCATATCACCTCGAGTTACTACCACAACTAGCAGGAGTTCATAATTTCTTCCATGTTTCTATGTTAAGGAAGACGCATAACAAACATGCACCGATGATTGATTGGGGGCAAGTTGATTTGAGGGAGGATGTGTCCTACGACGAGCAGCCGATTCAGATCGTGGATAGGAAAGTGCATAAACTTCGGAAGAAAGAAATTATGTTGGTGCAAGTTCAGTGGAAATTCCACGGAGAACGGGAGTTGACTTGGGAGCGGAAGGACTATATGATGGAGAACTTCTCATTTCTTTTCGAACCCTAAGGTATAACTTCATTTTACTTTCGAGGACGAAAGTTCTTTAAAATTAAAGATGTTGTGACGACCCAAAAAAAAAAAAAATTAAAAGACCTGCTCTAGGGGCAATTAAGGAATTTCATAACCCCGCACAAAATAACCTGATTATATAAATTAAAATAGAAACCATAGCCTCCTTTTGTTAGAAACTTTAACTACGGGAGGAAAAAGGGAGATCGAGGTCTAACTCCGAGAGAACACAAATCAAAGTTACACGCATCTCCCTCATCATTTTAATTACGTTTTAAATTAAAATTAAACTTGAAATTTGACAAAATGGTGGTTTGTAGCGCCGACGAGGCGACCAAAGGCCCTAACGGCCAGTGACGGCTTTGTCGCCTCCATCGGCGGCGGCCTCACCGCCGCTACCGGGACAATGAGGGCGCCACCAGTCTGCCCCCACCTTTGATGCGATGGAGAAAGGGAAGGGGTGGTGCCGTGAACACCCCCCAACCCATCTACGGGCGTGCCAGTGTGGCATTTGGGGGGGCGCTTGCTGCGCCCAGCGCGGCGGCCAGGCCCCCTCCCAGCCAAAAAGACCAGGGCATTTGGCCCCTGATTTGAAAATCAGGGACCAAACACATCTGGTTGACCGGTCAACTCTAAAAAAAATAAATTTAAAAAATAAATAAATAATATAACAAAATAAAAGCAAAGTAATTGCTTGCAAACTGGGTGCCAACATGTCCCCGAGGGAGATCGATCGGGTCTCATCCCTCGACTCTCGTATCGGGCGACGGGGAACCTGCGGGACCCACACTAGTGGATCTCAAAGACCAATAAATGGAAGATTTAGTTAATTTAAATTAAAGCATGTATTGATAAGATGTATTATGGTTGTATAGTGTCGCGCGAAGGTTCACATCGGGCCCTGAGCATACCAGGAGTTGTTATAGGCGTCGCCGCGAGTTGATGTAAGTGGGGAGCTTCGCTCACGCATTAAGTATGACTTGCTATTAGATATTTAAGTACCATGCTTTGAATGAAAGACTTGGGTTAAGGGTTGCATCGGGGTATTGGTTTGAATCTCCAAATCTATGGAATGTGAATGCATTTGGTTCCCCATTTATGTCATTTATTGCCCCATGATGCTACTAGTTGAAGGACGTAACGGCCATTGCGTCCAATAATGGTTTGCATCAAATCAAACGTGAGGCATTCGGTCACCGGATTCCTACCAATACCTAGCATGCATTGAATGGACTAATGACTTATACTTAATATTATCTCTTATGGTATATCTCTTGTGGACCCCTTGCATGAATGATTTAAATTCTATTATGCTTTAAATGATCCTTGAAACTCGTTTTAGAAGTTATGAATACATGACTCTTTCCTTGTTTGTGAAGATGAACAATGCTCTCATGTTTCTACAGGCTTTTATATCTACATGCTTGACCTTGAATTTGATCAATACTTACGTGCTTTCTACTTAATGTCTAAGATTTAGTTTTTCAACTTCATGTTAGATTTTGCATAATTAGTAAATAGTACTTGCGTATTTAATGTTTGAGCGAGTCTTCTCTCTTATTGAGCTCTGTTGGTTCTTTAGCTCACCCCACTTATTCTCCAGGTGCGTCCACATCCGATTTAGCTCGTGACAAGAAAAGACACCCGCTTGAAGTCTTTCCTTACTTTGTGAGAAGTTGAACGTTCCTATTATTTATTTATTTGATTTTGAGAACAATAAACTTGGGTTGTAACTCAAAGTAGATAATTCGGGTAGTTTGAAACCCTCTTTATTTATTTTGCACTATTTAGAAGCTTATTGGGAGTATTAGAAGCTATTTGAGATGATTGAACCTACTTAGATAGTTGAACTCTTACCATGTTGATCTTATGATATAAGGAATTCTAGTTTTGATTTTTACTTCCACATTTATTATTTCGTATGGTTAGTATGTTATTCCGCAGGTTGAATTAGGCGTGTCAGACTGTTATTTGGGCTTGGTTCAGGTATCGGACCTGAGTAATGGTTTGGGCCGGGCGACCCAAACCTAGTTTAGGTGAGGGTTGTTTCATTTATATATATAATATACATGAATTTTGTCTCAAACTTAATCCTCTTTAAATATATGTTTTGTAGGCGGAGAAGTTGTGTCGACCTCCGACTGCTTTGGAGTTATGCCTATACTTCCATACGAAAGATCATGACGATGTAACTTTCCTCGATTCAAGAGTAGAGAAGATCGTCGTAAGTAAATAGTTTCGCTTTTAAATTTCGTTTAGTTAATTAATGATATGTATTAATGACTTGTAAATGTTTTAAATTCTTAATTAAGACGGCGATCCAGCGTAGGCGGATTGAGCTGACACATTCGCAGCCTGACACCCCGATAGATGAGACCGAGTTATATTTGTCCTTCGTTGAGCGCGACGACAAAGGACGGACATATGGACTAGGGTGGACACCGTCGGGGTCGCGGCGCAGACATGCTACAGTTAGAGGAGCTGGAGGTGGAGATGGAGTTGGATCTTCTCGACCTATTTCTACTCCTAATGAGCCCGTCGAGCTTTTGCGGAGAGACTTCCATGCGATGCAGACACACATTCTTCGGGTTATGCAGGGTCACACTCTAACCCAAGATCAGTTGCGAGAGGTTCAAGGTCAGTTGAATCGCGTGGAGCAGGCTCTAATGGACAGACTTGGGATTTCATTCGCACCAGCGCCTCTGAGATATGTTCTAGATGTTGACTCAGTGACCGACGACGATCTCGACGATTGAGTTGACTTCCTTGTATATTTAGCCTTAGGTTGTTCATATCTTGTTTTGTACATTTTCATACTTGTAATTAACTTTTTTTGTTGTATTTAATTCATTTTGATTGATGGAATTCAGTTATTAACTTTAATTTTCTTTAATTTTTCTGTCTTATAGTTATTTCGAATAAATTATATAGTATATATTAAAATATGTTATTTTAATAATAATTTTTAATAAATTTTATAAAGAATTTTTAAATTTAAATATTATTTATAAATAATATTATTTTGAAACATTTCATTTAAAATTTAATTTTAATTGAATTTAAGATTTTTCATAAAATTTTTAAATATTATATATAATAGTTTTTGCATTTATATAAAAATATATAATAGTTAAATATTTTAAATATTTACATTTAATTCAATTTAATAATTTAATAATTTTTAATAAAGTTTTTAATATTTAGTTTTTATAAATTAATTATATTTCAAATATTTAATTTTAGATTTTTAAATATTATATTATATTATATATAATAGTTTTTTGCATTTTATAAATATTAAATATTTTTAAATATTAAATATTAAATATTATATTATATATATAATATCAAACTTTTAAGAAAAAAAAGTTGCCAATTTAGCGACGGGGTTAGCGACGGCCCCAATCCACGTGGCGGTCAACAAGCCACGTGGACAATTGGCGACGGGGTTTTAGCGACGACCCCGTCGCTAATTGTCCACGTGGCATAGTCAAACGAGTTTCGACAAAAACCGCGTGGTACATCTGCGACGAAAAATGGGTACGAGATTAGTGACGGGATCCCGTCGTCGAACCTGACACACCGTCGCTAAAAAATTTAGTGACGAGAAAGTTAGTGACGGGGTTTCCCGTCGCTAACACGGTATAGCGAGTATCCTTTTGTAGTGGGAGTACATTTTAGGTGTAACATACTGATTGCCAAGGCATTTGTATAGTTGTACAATGAGCAAATCAATTTTCTGCACCAAAAAAAATGAACACATTAATTTACCAAAAAAATAGAACTAAAGCATATGAAATGTTACTTAATTGAGTACCCTTTATAGGTAAGAGCTATATATTTTTATTTTTATTTTTCAAAACTATATATTCTTATTAATTAGTAATAATTGCCACTCTCCAAGTCTAGTCTATTATTTCTACTAAGATATTTATATTTGTACATGAACACATTAATTTACAAGTGCAAATTGAACAAAAGTATGCATCACTACTGAAGTAGTAGCTGTAAGTAACAACACAGTAATTGGTACTTTCCTTGGCCATATATTCTTCAACCTCTTGTCCTTATAATGGTGACACTGCCTCTCCCTTGAGTGTGAATTCTAGTGAGGGTGGCCACTGCTTTGCCGGACGGCCCAAGTCCGTCGGTTAGAATGCGAGAGTGGCACGCTGCATCGCCGACCGGGTGGCGAACCGGCCTCGTAGGCCTCATGAGTAACCTCTTGTTTATGTCATTAAGGGTCACATCCCCTTCTATCCCTCCAGGCTTCACCATGTCAAAAGGGTACACCAACTTTTTGTTACTAGTCTCACCACTCTCTGAACAAACAAGTAAAATTCAATAAGAATTCTTATACACCAATTACAAAGTATATACATATGATTTAATATATGAAAGGTACATATGAGTAACCATAGGCATTCAGACACTTTATCTTACTAGTCCCACAAGCCCTGAGATTTTGGAAAAAAACCACCAGTGGCCCTGACATTTAGTTGTCGTGGGAAATTGAAACTCATGAGGTTGTCCGGGTTAGTTTGGAAACTTTAAATGTACTTACTTGATTGCAAAGCATCTTTGGTGACTGCAGAGTACTCTGTCATGACTTGTAAGGAAGAATGAGAGCTGTGTTGTTCTTTGTGTCCATCAGGAGTACTTGGCTTTGGTGATGGAGTGCATTCATTTGTGAATCTCTCTCTCACAATGCAGTCCAATGAACTTTTGTCATCTGCACATTATAGTCTTAGGCCGATCAGATATTTCTCGAGATCGATACAATGTAGATTGTACATTTTCAGGACTAATTTGGGCAATTTTTTGTCCTGCAAACCATGCACATATTGGTGTAATAGAAAGGTACACAATGAATGGGCACAACTTAAATTGTTACTTGAAATCATGGGTTTCAATTAATGAAATAACTAGTCTTTAAGTACAGCTGGTTCACTTTTTTTTTTTTTTTTTGAGTTAACATTCAATTCTGTTTAAAATAGTAGAAGTAGGTGACTTGTGGACAAGGGAATCAATAATTTAAGGAGCATTAATTTGACTATATGCCTTTGTATTTTCATGTCAATAATGAAAGCACTGCATTGCTCTAATTTAATCAATAGAATAATACAAAAGCATGAAAATAAAGAAAGTTGATGTTTATGTATGCTCACCATGGAAAATAAATTGTGAGTGTGATTTGAGAAGAATCGTGGCCCAATTCAACAACTTATTAGGTGATGATTTTTAAGTGAGGGCCACACACCCAAAATAGATAAATTGACTCAATATAATTGAAGCGGTGGTAAAGTTACTGGAACATACTGATCATGCGATCAAATCTTGTCATTCAATTCTAAATATATTTATTTATGTTGGGTTATGGGGTATGAATGTCCGACGGACTCTTGAGAATAATTGAGTGTACATAGGAAAAATACAAATTCAAACACTTACGATTAAGAAAAGAAAAGTGTTAGAATGGCAACATCATGTCACACTGCAAGACACATTGACTCACGAGAGCCATCCATACGCGCCTCGAGATGCGGGCATATATAGATCCCGATGAATAACGCGCATGCCGAGGTCGCATGGAAGACTCTTGTGAGCCAATATGTCTTGAAAGAAGTGCTAGAATGACAACTCTACGTCACAATGTAAGATACATTGGCTTGAAAGAGCCATCCATGTGCGCCTCGAGATGCGGGTATACACAAATCCCGATAAATAACGCGCAAGCCGAAGTCACATGGAAGGCTCTTATGAGTCAATGTATCTTGTAGCGTGACATTGTTTTCATCGTTTTAGTATTTTCCTTATAAAAAATACCTGGAATTACACTTTTCTGTCTCTGAGAGCTAGAATTCTGAAATGGGTCTCCAACATTATTATCAGAATCAGAACTCCAAAAACTCTGCAGCACAAAACAATATGAATCAATCATTAATTGATTCACCTGTACCTGTATAAAGTATAAATCTTGCTCTAAAGAAGTCATGAAAAGAGACCAAACCTTAGAGAATTCATGAGGCATTAATAATGAATCATGAACATCACAAGTGTAAGTCAAGGTTTTTCTTCTCTTGAAACAACTGCTCCACTTAATGCCTAAAGCATCTTCAAGATACCCAGATTCAGAGCACAAATCTGCATTTTCAAAACCACCCATCATCACAAATTCAACAAACTCCACAAATAAAGAGAGTACTATATAGTTTATTAATTGAAATTGAGAGATATATAAATTTGTACATACCCATAGACATGTCTGCTGCATTAAGGACTCCAAAGGTGGGAAAATCCCAACCTAAGGAGCAGTGGTAGGAGCATAGATTGCCCTCCAAGGCCATCCAATTATCTATCTATCACTCACTCTATCTATGAAGCTATAGTAGCTAGAATGGTTGGATGAGTGTCCATAAATAGTGTTGTGTGTTTTGTGTGAAAACAAGTCAAGTGCTGACCATCCCATTAATGTTGTAGGACCCATGAATTGAGAGCATTTTTTGAGTGTGAAATGTCAGGGTACATAGGAGGAGTGGCAGTGATTAGTGAAGCGGCATTGAAAATGTTACCATAAGAGAATCCGGTGTGGTTGCCAACAATGATAAAGGCGAAAGCCACTTTCGATTATCTGATTTGTTAATTTGTTAATATCATATGGGCCATCGAATTTTCATTATTTGATGGAGTCACGGCTTCGTTGGAATAGTGAGAGAAAACTCGACACTGACAATTATAAATATATATATATATATATATATATATATATATATATATATATATATATATATATATATATCTCTCTCGTAAGAGCATTAACAATCACATGTGTGATAAAAGCGATTGGATGTGCATCGAGATGCGGTTATAATTGTGTCGAGGTATTGGGACAAAATGTGCCTTGTGACTTTAGGTGTGACAATGTAAGGAAAACAAAAACAGTCTTCTTGACAATATGTGTGGATTATTTTTTTTGCTTTTTCAAAAAGACAGGAGATTGGAAGGCGTGAAGAAGAAGAAGAAGACATTGGTCAATATTATAGTGTTTATATTTTTGAAAAAGATAAAGTTGATATTTTGCTTCAATTTCGTGATTTGTGCTTCTTTTCTGTTTTCTTTTTTAAAAAAATATTTTTGTCTTTTAAAAAAAATTGGGTTCTGATTATTTCAATTTCCTTTTTTCTTTCTTTTTTTTTTCTCTCCTATTTGCACATCATCATCCATACATTAATTAACTTCTTTTTAATTACAAAAATATTCAAGGTTTTGCTTCGACTAATCTCAAATTGAAAAAACGCAAGACTACAAGATTTGTGCCTCTAATCAAGAGAATTCTTAAGACTTGAAATTATGGAATGTAGGCTGTAGCTGAGGGTGGAGGGATTCATATCATCCCACCACAGCCTTTCATTTGGTTCACCCTGTTTTTTTATAAGAAAAAAACAAACTCCCTTCATTGAGACTCAAATCCTCAACCTCTTACAGATGTAACCCCGTACCAAACGAGTGTGTTCCCCTCTTGGTTGGTCCTTAATTGGTTCGCTCTATTGGACTTTAGCATTGTATATGAACCCTTAGATCCTCATCGAAAAGGGAGAACAACATCTGGATGAAATTGAGAATAATTACAATTAGATAATGTGACAACAACCTCTATACCTTCCTTTTTTTGGTTTCCCCGTAGTGTTCAACCCAATCGTATTGACTAATCCACACTCAGCATCTATCATACCCCAAATAGGGGCGGTCCTCTCAACCTAATTTTTTTCATTCATGAGACTCGAACTCAAGAACTCGCTTAAGGAAACCAATTCCCTTCTATACCTCTGTACCGTTGTTTATTTATTTATGTAGGTTTTGAATTTGCTTTCTTTCTTTATAAATTGTTGATGTAGATTGTAGTGTGATGTGTGGGCAGGTGAGCAGCAACTTCAACAATCCTGTTTGGCTTTTCTGATTTTATTTTTTTTTCTTATAAGGAAGGTGGCATCCTCACATCTTTGTGTTTTATGGTCCATCTCTTTCACCTTGTAAAGATATTTGCTTTGATGTTGGCATGGTTTATACATTTGACTCTTTATGCGATTGGAAAAAGATTGACTAACATACTTTTGATGCACATATATGCAAATTTCAGTCTTTAGATTACGCATCGAGATGGACATACGCACATCTCGTATAGGCGATATTACATCAGCTACCCGTCATGCTGACATCGCTGACTCGCCATTTGCAGCTATGTTCAGGACTGAAGAAAGGATAACTTGGTTTGTATCAGATCAGGGTATCTGAAATCCTATTCAATAAACATGAACATGGAAATAATTTGAAGTTTTATTTCAACTATATTGATAATAATTCTCTCAAACAAAATTAAATAAAGAGATCATTTGTGCAATTGAAATGAGGGCCTAAAAAGAAGACAAACTGCATCTGATGCAACCAAACTTGTCCAAAATGCCATGCATAGACTGGAAGTTAAATGATTGTATAAGCCAACTTTGTTGCATTGAAAAGGTTGTATATATAATTTCATTCATAACTTAAAACACAACAGTAATTCAGTTTAGTGTCTTTCTCAAGTACTCTAATGTTTAACTGCTACATAAGATCTATAAAAACTTTTCTATTTATTGGAAGGCCTGTAAAGTTGCAGATACAGTGACTGTTAATTCTGCTAAATTTTCAGTGCCACGGCCCTGCAATCCTATGCTTAACATAATCATCTCACTTATCGATTGCGCAGTTATATGTTCTGCGGACTTCAATCTGTCAACTGCTAAGCAGTGAGCTAATCAGAAGTTTCAGATTTTCCCTGAGCGCCACGAGTAATCTCCATGCGTATATTGACTGATGAAACTATCCGTAATTCCGTATACATAGTTACTTCAAGCCTCATAAAACATGCCAACCTCCATTCGCTGTCCGATAGGTAAGTGTAAAGTAGGCAACGCAGACCTGCAATTGCTATGTAGAACTTCATAAAATGCAAGCATGATTTTATCAAACCAACTATTGCCCTTGCTTATATGAAACTTCGTTTTTCCCCGAACGTGAACGACTCCTACATGCCTTGCACTCTCCAATTCCATCAACTCTTCTTCGATTGATAAAGGATTAGACAGTGAAGGGCCCGTGGACGTCTGTATGTGAACCTGCAACGAATCAATAACTTGATTGACAATGTAATCTCCTTCGTCGTTGAGGGAATCCGCATACCCGTACTGAATAACACAACCGTAGACCCCTCGGAGTCCAAACCTCTTGATAACAATTCTCTCATGTTGAGGAACTTTTGGTATCAACAGGTACCTTAGTGTTGTGAAAATAGTCACTTTATGCAAAGATCTCATGTTCTTTATGTAATGCCTAAGCACTGGAGTCAGTCCATCCTGGATGTTGCTGTAGAAGAAGCAAATACCGGGTACTCGTTGGACTTCCGACCCTTCTAACAAAATCCGAAGGTCGTCTAGTGTTATCTTATAGGTTGTTTCGTATTCAAATTTTTTCTGCCTCCCATAGAACCAGCCAAACATGATAAAAGCAAGGATGACTGAAATAGCAAACGGTAACCATCCACCTTCGGGGATCTTAGTGACTACGGCACTTACATAAATTCCTTCCATAATGAAAAACACGGTGAAGTAGAGAGCGGCGAGAACAAAGGGGAGTCTCCAGATCATGAGCATAACCAGCGTAAGTAGTATAGTGGTAATGAGCATAACTAGACTGACCACGACACCTGCAAAATGTAACACGAAATGAAAAGCACCCAATGAGCGCCTTGAACTTTTTCATCTGAAATAATTCTAAGTAGATGAACGAGAATCGATTAGTGTCTCATACCAAATGCATTTCCTAGATCTTTCCCATCTCCAAAAACAAGTACAACTGCGACGCATAGGACCATGAGGATGTAGTTGATTTCTGGGGAATAGACTTCGCCTTCTTTGTTCCGGGAGGTATGCACCACCTTGACTCGAGGGAAGTAATCCAGCACAACCGATTGCTTGATTATAGAGAATGTCGCAGATACTAATGATTGGCTTGCCACAGTTGCCGCCAGTGTGGCAACGATGAACATGGGCCAGTAAACACTTTTCGGTATAAACTTGTAAAATCCATCATCGTGATCATTTGGGTGCTTGATCAGATATGCCGTCTGACCAGCGTAAGTCAGGACCAATGAAGGATATATGGTGAACATAAAGGCAATCTGTTGGTTCAACTTGAGAAATGTTAGGAAACATATATAATAGGAGATCAGTTAAAGAGATTGTTTGATGAAACTACCTGAATTGAGCTTCTATTGAAATGTCCAAGATCCGCAAATAGGGCTTCGGCACCTGAATCATACAAATAACACAAAGCATATTGAACTAAATTTTTTGAGTTCTGACTACGAAAGTCGAATGTCATGTTGATCTAAAATTAAGTTGCAGAGACGATAAGCGCAAGGAAATCATGAAAGGACCACCCGATTCTTTATACGGTTGAAGAGCAGTGACTTTAATATGTAGCATACCTGTGATGCAGAGAACAGTTCCTCCAAGTAACATCCAGCCTTCCTTTCCATTTTTCAGGAAGAAATGAAAGATATAGTGTGGCGAGAGCGCCTTGAATATACTTGGGTAATAATGTATGATGCTATATACTCCCACCATTGGAGTAGTCAAGGTCCAAGCACCCATGATAGGTGAAAAGAGGAAACTCACTCTTGAAGTGCCAAACTTTTGTAGCAGGAACAAAGCAATCAGAACCACAGCAGAGAGAGCCATTACAACAGCTGAAAGTTATGAATAGTAGTATAAGTCGTACGCATTCAATGTAGACGATAAGCAAAGTATAATATATGCACCATGAAAGAATAAACAGACAAATTTGTTCAAAGGTAGGTATTCCCTCATTTTACTATGGATAAATGCTTTAGTCGTCGTTTGGTCATTTTGTTTCTAATGGTTATGCTCAAATAAGAGAATCTTGTGAAAAGTAAGAAAATGCATTTTGAACAAGCCGACTTGTTTTTCATCCTTTTGGTCTTGTGGATGGATACCGCCGGACAACTTTGAGCATGGGTGTTATTGCAACCCGACGTAATACTTTCTTCATACAACTAAATTTCCTAGTACCTCCTTATCAAAAAAAAAAAAAAAAAAAAAAAACAAGTACCGTTTAATCATAATTTGTCATGGTAGTTCAAATGTGATTGATCACAGGTTGCCAAAGTTAACAAAATTACGTTAATACTGACATTTGCTTACGGAGGAAAACTGTGCTCGTAATCCATCCATTGCTGATAAAACTGAGACAAAACAGGAGAAGAGTCAAAAAACCAAATGATAGCCGCAATTATGCTAGCCAAATGAGAGAAACTTCACCATTGACATGCCTGATATTGCTGGTGTGAGTATTCCATCTCCAATTAACATGCACATCCCAAGCATTGCAATAAAGAGCAATACCCTTCTTGCAACGACGCTTTGTTCAAAGAAATTTACAAGCCAATTCTTCTTACGATTTCCATCCAGTTGGTTTGAATTGTGAAGATCCGACTTCAAGTCATTTCGTTTGGATGAAAGAATGCTGATATTTGTATGCCTACACAGTAAGGAATATAATGCAAAAGTTCCACCTGCAGTTATCATTTGAGCCATCATTCAACAATCAAGCAAGGGGATACGATTATAAGGGAATTCATAAGTTCGAATCATCAATTAAATTTCTTCAGTTTTTGAACGTTTATATCGATTTTAAAGCTTTGAACAATTCCTAGAAACAAAAGTCTAATCTCATTGTCTCTTAGAACTCAACCAATGAAGAAGAATACGAAGTAATAGTGTGGATTTGTTTGATCACTTGCTAGCCTGAAACTATATGCATTTACGCGTGACTGCTTTGGCAGATTGAACTGAACCATAAGTTTTTGTTTGAGAAAAAGATGTGTTAAGATATCAGAATCACATAGAAAACTCTAGATTCTTTCATATTCACTATTTTCTTTTTATTTGATGTCCACATATTTTCCTTTCGCAAACTGCTCAGAATTATGTGTGATCAACCAATATCTAGGCATTCTATCCTCTCAATTCAGCTTGGGCAGCTGCGTTCGCCAACAAAATAGCACAATTCGATAGGGATTTATGCTAGAACTGGGTGATTTCTTACATTATCTTATCTCTTCTACAATTTCAACAATTAAAACAACTCGCCATCAAAATTCGTATTAACTATCAGTACAGATTCCTCTTCACAGTACAGTCCTAAGATGGACATTGAAGAACAAACATTCAAATTTAACAACTTCATGAATTTACAATATTTAGAGATCAGCATTGCATACAATGTCAAAGTTAAGATTATATTTAGATATCTTGATAAAACACTAAAGCTAATGGACATCTACTAGAGCGTAGATTCCGGCGCAAAGACACTCATCACTATCCACTTCATAAACCATAACTCTTTGAACCTTCCCATTCTTTTCTAAAAATAAACATTGTCCAAATGCGACCTATACTCCATCAAATTTGTCGAGCTGTCATTAAAATGGTCCTAAAAATAGCAGCAATCTAATTAAGGAATCCCTTTCGTACGGATAATCAATTACAACCCATAACAATCAAAGTGATCACAAAACAAAGGAAATGCAGACTAAGAAGTATACAAAATTAAGCAAGCAATACCTTCGCCCTGATCGTCGGCTTTAAGGGCTATGCAGCAATACTTGACAACACCAATTAGAGTGAGAGTCCAAAACATTATGCTGTAGATTCCCAAGTAGTCCATTTCATCAGGAGATTTCAAGTTCATAGATGGATACACATAAAGAGGAGAGGTAACTAGTCCTCCGAAGACGACTCCCAGCGTCTTATAAGCAAGAAAGCAAGTAGAATAACAACTAGCCCTCCCCTGATTTTCAAATAAAGATACACAAAAATGTTAGGTGAAATTTTGATTGGCAAATTAGTTGGGTCGGCTACATGGATCAAACTCTTCCATTGCGATCGATTAAGTGCACTTAATTATGTGCTTTCCAAATCTTACTCTCAAAACCAAAATCAAATTTATTTTTTTTTATAGCTAGAAGGTATTCGAGCCACCGCTGCTAACACCGGACTATGGTGGACATGACTAATCCCTCTGGGGTTAGGAGGGCTCCCCTACCACAAACCTAGAGGTAGGAGAAATAGTGCGGTTGCAGTGAATCAAACCCATCACCTCTGCCGTAGTGAGAGTATTGAGACCCTCTTTGAAACCACTGCACCACGGCCCTCGGGGGCAAACCAAAATCAATTAAACCAAGTATAAATGTTAACATTAGCCAAGAATTTGCAACTAATTCTTGGACTTCATCATTATCCTATCAAGATTCATTATCCTATCAAGAATTTGCAAGCTAATTCTTGGACTTCATCATTCTCCCAGGGTGGACACAATTCGCCCTCGAATTGTCATCATCGACGTATCCCCATACTCGGGAACAAGATGCTTGACATTAATTTTCACACTGATCAATCCTTGTACTTGTCGGCGACCTGCGAGTTAACTTTGATAAATTGGTGAATCTCTTGCGACCCACGAACAAAGTCTTCTGCCTTGCCATCGGTATATTAGATTCCTTCTTGTTACCATGCCTTGATTCGGTTTGAATTGCGGCAAACAAAATCTCCTCTCGAATTTGTAATGGCAAAGATACGCTTGCCCAAGGATCGCTCTAGCAGGTGTCAACCTCACTGCGAGCCACTTCTCTTTTGGCACCCTCGGCCCCGAAGAACCTCGGCTGCATGGATTGTAAGAGATCGCTTTGCCAAGCAAAATATCAAGAGACTCTCTAGTTCCGTGGCCCTTCTCAAGTTGTGGCGCATCCCCAATAAAGCCTTCGTTGTCACCGCCAGTCACGGTCGGCCACCTTAGATCCACTCCAAGATCATCTATGAAGTTATCGTCATCCATAGTCCTAACACCTTCTTGGTCATCCTCGAATCCCGTAATTCATCTTCAAATCTTGCCAAAGACAAGACAACCGCTAGATTCTTTAGTAGGCTTAACTTCCTCCGGGTCCTTGGCGGTACTAGCACAATCTTCACTCCCTTGAACATAAGGGTGTATTTATTGGTTCTGCCATCATGCACAACTCCCCTATCAAACTGCCAAGGACGTCCCAGTAACAAGTGGCAAGCATCCATAGCCACAACATCACACCAGGCTGAATCCTTGTAGTTAGCACCAATAGAAAAAGTCACCAAGGCGCGCTTCGACACCTTCACCTCACCACCCTTCTTCAGCCATGCTAGCTTGTAGGGCTCTGGGTGTTGTTCAGTTGCGAGGCCCAACTTCTGAACCGCTTCAACTGAGACGATATTCTCGCAACCACCGCATCAATCATGAACCCGCACACCTTGCCTAAGATGGTACACTTGATGAAAGATGTTATTCCGCGACCACTCATCATCGGCGACATTTCTCTAGGAGTCATACAAGAACGCCTTACAACTAAGGCGGTACCCGCATCTCCAGTCGATCCACGACCTCCTCTTACGTGTTGTCGAAGTATCAAACGCCGGTTCTGCGGTGATGTTGGCCTCTTCCCCTTCGTCTTCCTCTTCGTTCTCAATAAAAAGAGTCTTCTTCCCTTTACATTCGACTTCCTGTGACCAACTTCGCCACAACCGAAGCATTTAAACCCACTAGTGCTAGGTCTCGTTTGTGCGACTAGCGAGG
Organism: Stephania cephalantha; assembly: GCA_039657325.1. Taxonomy (NCBI): domain Eukaryota; kingdom Viridiplantae; phylum Streptophyta; class Magnoliopsida; order Ranunculales; family Menispermaceae; genus Stephania; species Stephania cephalantha. The sequence goes on along the minus strand of CM077573.1, from coordinate 3,874,188 downwards.
TTAATTGCGGCGATATTACCTCCGGTATTGGCCGTCCCAACACTAACATTCTTGGAAGCATTACTCACACCCCGACGCCAAACATTTGTTGTTTCTCCACCAACAATGCTCGCCGTGCGCTAGAATAAGGAAGCCGGATCAAACATGTTGACGACATCTTGGATCTGCACCCGATCCACCAATATATCGCGCCACTAATTGGTCGTTAGTCTCCCGATTCGTTTCTAGCGACTAACGATAAAACTCGATAGTGTAATCATCTATCGATTTTGCCCCTTGTCTCAGATTCTGCAACCTCTGATACATAAGGCGTTGGAAATTGTAAGGCAAGAACTCAGCCCGTAAGTGCTTTTTCATCTTCTCCCACGAGGTGATCTTCGCCTTTCCATTCCTATTCCGCATCAACTTCTGTTGTTGCCACCAAGCCGTGGCCCTGTTGCGGAATCTGGTCGCAACAAGTTGCACACGCTTGTCTTCGGGCACACCTTTGAATTCTATGACTTCTTCAACCGCGCCACGGCACCCAAGAATTCTTCCGGTTGAAGGGTGCCATGAAATTCTGGGATATCCGTCTTCAACCCAGACTCCCACCGCCTGCGATCATCCTCAACTGCACGCGGCCTGTAGCGCCTCCTCGGTGCCTCAACATACTCATCCTCCCCTTCGGTAGAAGAATCTCTTTCTGGTTCATCACCAACAGATTCCCTTCGATGGTTACGGATACGATCCATATTCCGACCTAACAACTGATCGATTCTGGCAGTTAATTGTTCTACCACCGCGCCCATGCGTTGGTCAATTATTTGGCCAATTTGTCGATTTAGATTGTCACGGTCATACACCTCCTCGATACGCTGCTGGTTCCTCTTCGGCGGCATGATTTCTCCAATCACGCTGAACCAGGCTCTGATACCAACTGACGCGGAGATCTTCTAAACCAGTTGAACGAATCCACGAACAACTCGATCTAGGTCAGAACTTAAGCCAAAGTTCAAAAATTCTTTTATTTCAACCAAAACTACGAATTACACCAAATAGATCGCTTAAATAGCGAAACCCTAAAATTGCCAAAAATAGTAAAAAGTCTAAAAAGCCCACATTAGCTCAAACCTTCAAAACCCAATTTCAAGCCCATCAAAACAAGCATGCCCATATAAGCAAACCAGATCAAATCGGAAACAACACAAAAATCAATTCCAATCGATTAAAAAACCAAAACCCACTTCAAAAACAGAACAAAACCCCAATAAAAAGATCAAACCAATACACCCTGATAAGATTGAGTTCATCAAACAACTTACATTGCCCTTCTCAATGGGTACACTCCGATGTCCATCTGAACCAACAATCTCCATCTCTCTGAAACTGATGAGAACCACAAGTACTGGAAACAAAAGAGAATGGTTGATTGAAGAGATTCACGTTGAGAAGTAAGTAAGTAAGTCAGTCAGTCAGTCAGTCAATCTCCAATAAAGACATTTGAAAGAAAGGCAGAAAAAGGAGTTTTAAAAACAGAGCAGCCATAGAGAAACAGAGAAAGTGCATGTGTTTGTAGAAATTCCACGATTGAACGGCTTGAAAGAGACAGAAATTTTTGGATTTTATTAGAGTGAAAGACAAAAGGCAACGAAGTCGCCAAGGGGCCCAATAAAAGGCAGGGGTTAATTTCATGGATGGTCACTAAAGATTACAGTTTGTAACACTTTAATCACTAAACTTACATTTGTCCCAAATATATCACTCAACTTTACAAAACGTTTCAACAAAATAACTCCGACCACTCTGCTATCAAAAACCCACGGCGCTGCTGACGTGGCGCTGCGTGGGATTTCATGGGAGGTCACTTAAGTTTTTAAGTGATGACATGGCATTAGGGGTGGCAATTCGTGTGGTGAGTCGTAAACGTGTCGTGTCATAAACGTGGTCATGACCCATATAATGCAAACCCATTACATGACATGTTTATTAATCGTGTTAATCGTTTTCGTGTGTCTAAGTGGGTCGTGTTAAACATGTCGTGTATTCGTGTCACCCATTTATTAAATATTATATTTAAAATTTTTATTTTATTTAAACTTTTATAATTTGATTACTACTTTTTAAAATATATCTAAATGATTAAATTCGAACAAACATACTAAAATAGCCAATAAAATATGATGTGGTTGTTTATAGTTGTTAATTTTATTTTACTTTTTCATTCAAGTCTTTATTACTCTTAATAATAAAGCAAAAATGACTCGTAATAATAACATAAACAAAATTATAAGAATCATCTAAAAAAATATTTAAATGTTACTTTGGTGAAAAGTTTTATTTTTCTTAATAAATAATTATTAATAAAATCTAAAACATAAATAATATATTAAAAGTAAAATGAATATTTCCTCTCAAATATAAAATAAAATATGATAAAAGATGTCTATAAATAAAATAAATAAATCATGCTATTAACATGCATTCAAATGGGTGAATTTTGTATCAATCTATTTATTATACAATATTTATTATTTAAACATTATTCTTTAGTCGTGTTAAGCGTGTCATAAACGAGTTAAAAAGATTAACATGTTAATGACTCGTTTATTAACCGTGTATAAACGTGTTAACATGTTTATGACCCAAACCCACTTAAGCCAAACCCACGACATGTTTATTACGTGTCGTGTCGTGTCGTGTTAATCGTTTCATGACCCAAATTGTCAGCCCTATATGGCATGCAACACACACACCCACCCACCTTCTCTTAGTTCACCCCGCTCGTGCTCCCCCCACCGGTCGTCTCCCCTTCCACCCCCACCGGTCCCCCCCGAGTCGTCTCCCGCCCCACCGGTCCCCCCAACCGGTCACCCCCCCCCCCCCAAACGGTCGTACCCACCGCCCCCCCCCCTTGAGTCGTCTCCCCCGCCCCCACCGGTTCCCCCCCGGTCCCCCGCCCCCCCCCGCCCCCAACCGGTCGTCCCCCTCCCCAACAAGGCGGTCGTACGCACCCCCTCACCGGTCGTCTTCTTCCTCGCGCTCGCTCTCTCGTCGCGCACCTCTCGCTCGCGGAGCTTCGATCTGCGCGCCAATCGGCCTCGACTTCACGGGGCAAGGTCTCGGTCGTGCTCCCCCTCACTCGTCGTCTTCTTCCTCGCTCTCTCGCTCGTCGCGGTACCTCTCTCTCGCGGAGCTTCGATCATGCGGGAGAGAGAGGTGACGCGACGAGAGAGAGCGCGAGGAAGAAGACGACCACGGGGGGGACGGGGAGACGACCGGTGGGGGCGGGCGTGGGTACGACCGGTTGGGGGCGGGCGGGAGGAGTACGACCAGTTGGGGGCGGGGGGACGACTGGGGGGACGGGGGGGGAGGAGACGACGGTGGGGGGAGCACGAGCCGGGGTGAACTAAGAGAAGGTGGGTGGGTGTGTGTGTTGCATGCCATATTGCCATGTCATCACTTAAAAACTTAAGTGACCTCCCATGAAATCCCACGTGGCGCCACGTCAGCAGCGCCGGTGGGTTTTTGATCGAAGAGTGGTCGGAGTTATTTTGTTGAAACGTTTTGTAAAGTTGAGTGATATATTAGTGACAAATGTAAGTTTAGTGACCAAAGTGTTACAAATTGTAATCTTTAGTGACCATCGATGAAATTAACCCTAAAAGACAAAGCAGAGAGACTCGCCTCGAAACACTACAAAAACGCGTCTTGAGGTGCATTTTTGATAGCATGTTTTATGTTTTTCATTGGCCACAACCATAGAAATTTCATTAATTATTTATGGCTCCGTACATTCTATATAAGAAAGCTACGTACACGTTGACACATGACAACTCTTAGTAGCTTTCAAGTCAATATTTGTCTAATTATTATCAATATCCTATTTAATAGCTTAAGTACATTATTTTTCAATTTTTCTTATTTTTGTTCTTTTTATTTTTGTACACAATAACAACTTTATTACATCACTCCTTATATATTTTATATTTGGTTTTTAAACAACTTTCATTTATAAGAAAATAAATATAAATTCATAGTATTTCGGAACAATGTCTGGGCTTAAAACTAGTATTGTAATAAAAATGATATTAACATTTTTTTAAAAAAAAAAAGCTTATAAGTAGGCAAATGTTAAGGTTTTATGTCATAAAAATTAAATAACTATAAGAAAAGTGATTTAAAGAGATAATCGAATAGAATTAAGTTTAGTATGCATAAAATAAAAAGATAGATCATGGAAAATGGAATTACATAATGGCTAAGAAATAAGTGTTTTTTTCTTCTATTGTTGGTGTCTGTTGAATTGGTACTTTTCTTTAGGTTTTTTATTTAATAGGTAGCTTATCTCTTATTGTTGGAAGTCTTTGATTTTTTACACAGCCAAATTTATATGACAGTTAGATGTTCGTCTAAACGAATACGTTGATTAGCTAATCAATGTACTTTTATTAGCGCAATATATATACATACTACATACCATAATCAATAAGCACGAATAATCAATCTTTCAACTATCACTTGAATTTAATATTTTACCCATAATTAAGTCTTTCAACATTCACTTAAATTTACTATTCTATCTTTAATTAAGGGTCTTTTTCGCTATTAAATCCAAATAGTTATAATTAGTTGTCAAAAAAATCAGAATAAAAATGTAGTATACTTTTTAGAATATAAAAATATATTATTAGATTAATTAAATTCTCATGAGCATATCAACCGATTGGGTGGCCCAATAGTTTGGTATGAGATTTGGAAGTAAAAGATCATGGGATCAAACTTTGGTGGGTGCAAAAGTTGTTTCTTTGTTATCAAAAAAAAAAAATTTCTCGCGAGCTATCGAGAATGACATCCCAAATGACACATTTTGTGACGTGGCATGTGGAGCCACATCCATGGAAGTTATCGTGCGCGCTTCGAATTACACACCATGCGTGTTATGCACCAGGAACTATTTTGCGCACACTCATTTTTATGTAGGACTCGCACGTCACGTCACAGGGGTGTCACTTTGGATATCATTTGAAGTGTCATTCTAGCATTTTCCATATATATATATATATATATATATATATATATTGTTGTAAATTGAGTTGGAACTTGCTAAGAACTAGAGAATGAAATAGAAGACTAAGAACTTTTACTACTATAAACTCCTACTACAAAGGAGAAGAGAAGAAATGAGATAGTTGGAATGAGATGTTTTCATTTAACTTGATGTGTTTTTACAATGAGGTTAGCACCCTTTATATAGGTCATTTGGTGATGATGATGATAAATGTACTTTATACAATATGTACAAGTAACACATACACCCCATGTCATACAACACATTACAAGTAATTTGACAATACATGGAAGAATTGGTGTACATTGGAAATGGTTACAAGTAACATGACAATACATAGACAAGTGGAGGTACTATTAAGTAAGAAATACAAGTTACATGACTACACAATATGTTGGTGTACATGCATGGTCATCCATACTCACAACACTCCCCATTGGATGACACTCGCTTAGAGATTGTGCCTCGTTAAAACTTCTACTAAGAAAAACCACTGTGGAGAAATATAGTAAAAGAAAAAGAGTACACTATTCTCATAAATATTAAGATGGGTATAATATTGTTAAGATTGCCTCATTAAAAACCTTACTAGGAAAACCCAATGGGATAAAACCATAGCTAAGGAAAAAAGAGTGCAATACACTAATCAATAACTCCCCCTCATGTGAACATGGGTGAAACTTGCTCAGTTTCTTTACTTGCAATGTCCTTAAGTTTACGCAAGTCAATACCATATGTAAGCCTTTTAAATGTCGTAGTTGGTAAGGCTTTTGTGAATAAATCAGCAAGATTATCACTCGATCGGATTTATTTGACATCAATTTCACCATTCTTCTGAAGCTCATGTGCATAAAAGAATTTTGGTGAAATATGTTTTGTCTGTCCCCTTTTATGAATCCTTCACTTAATTGTGCGATACATGCTGCATTATTTTCATATAATATGGTTGGAGAATCTTTTATTGAAAGCAACCCACATGATTCTTGAATATGTTCAATCATGTTTCTCAACCATACACATTCACGACTTGCTTCATAAATTGCAAGTACTTCAGAATGATTAGAAGAAGTAGCAACCATAGTTTGCTTTATTGACTTCCATGATACAGCAGTATTACCACATGTGAATACATATCCCGTTTGAGAACGGGCCTTGTGAGGATCAGATAAAAATCCAGCATCAACATAACCTTGGAGATTCAATTTTACCCCTCTCGAGTAAAATAAACTCATGTCACTTGTTCCTCGAAGATATCGGAAAACATGTTTAACACAATTTCAATGTCTTCGAGTTGGCGAAGAGTTGTATCTTGCAAGTAGGTTGACAGCAAAAGCAATGTCAGGTCTTGTACAATTTGCAAGATACATAAGTGCACCAATTGCACTTAAATATGGTACCTCCGGGACCAAGTAGCTCTTCATCACTTTCATGAGGTCGAAATGGATCCTTATCCACTTCAAGTGATCTTACAACCATTGGAGAGCTCAATGGATGTGCCTTGTCCATATAAAATCTTTTTAATATTTTTTCAATATAATTTGATTGATGGACAAGTACTCCACTTGAAAAATGTTCAATTTGCAAACCAAGACAACGTCTTGTTTTTCCAAGTTCTTTCATCTCGAATTCCTTTTTCAAGTATTCGGATGTTCTAACGATGTCATCGTGGTTTCCCACTATATTTAAATCATCAACATATACAACAATAATCACAAATCTTGTTGATGATCTTTTAATGAAGACACATGGGCAAGGCAGATTATTTACATATCATTCTTTAAGTAAATAATCACTAAGACGTTTGTACCACATTCGTCCAGATTGTTTCAATCCGTACAATGACTTTTGTAATTTTATAGAATGCATGTTATGAGGTTTTGATTTTATTTCTTCGGATATTACAAATCCTTCAGGGATTCTCATATATATCTCACTGTCTAGGGATCCGTACAGATATGATGTAACGATATCCATTAAATGCATATCAAGCCCTTCAGAAACTGCAAGGCTTATCAAGAACTGAAATGTGATTGCATCTATAACAGGAGAATATGTTTCCTCATAATCGATGTCAGGTCTTTGTGAGAAACCTTGAGCTACAAGTCTTGCTTTATACCTTGTAACTTCATTTTTTTCGTTTCTTTTTCGTACAAATACTCATTTATATTCAACAGGTTTTACGTCATCTGGCGGTTGAACAATCGGTCCAAAAACCTCTCGTTTCCTTAACGAGTCTAGCTCTGCTTGGATAGCCTTTTGCCATTTTTGTCAATCAAGTCTTTTTCGACATTCGTCTACTGATCGTGGTTCTGGATCATCATCATTTTCACATATTTCAAAGGACACATTGAAAGCAAATATATCATCAGGAACAATTTTATTTCGATCCCAAATCTTACTTGAGTTTAAATAATTTATTGAGATCTCATTATTTTCATATTTTTCCTCTTTTTCTAGAGGCAGTTGTTCCTCGTCAGAATCAACTTATTCTGACAAATCCTTATCAAAGGATTCTTGTGCTTTCTCAGGAGTATTTTGATTTGTATTTATTTTTACTCCCGTTTTCCTCTTTCGAAGAATTGTATCCTTTGAACCAATTGGTCTTCCACGCTTTAAGCGTTTCGTTGGTTCTTGTGCGTTTTGTTGCACAGAGACATCAATTCTTGTAGGAGGATTTACAGCTGGAATATGTGATTTTGTCACTTGTTTTGCATCAGTAAATGCATCAGGTAATTGATTTGTGATTTGTTGCAAATGAATGATCTTTTGAACTTCAAGTTCACACTGATTTGTGCATGGATCATAATGTGATAAAATTGATGAATTCCAAGCAATTTCGCGTCATTCCTTTTGAATTGGCTTCTTATCTCCCCTAATGGTGGGAAGATTGTTTCATCAAAGTGACAATCAACAAAACATGTGGTAAATAAATCCCCTGTTACGGGCTCAATGTATCTTATAATGGACGATGAGTTAAATCCAACATAAATCCCAAGTTTTCGTTGTGGACCTATCTTAGTTCTATTGGGAGGTGGTATAGGAACATACATTATGTGTTTAGCACACATTTACAAAAAATTTTCAAGTGTGAAATATTTGGTTGTTGACATAAATAAATCCCCATGTTACGGGCTCAAGGTATCTTATAATGGACGATGAGTTAAATCCAACATAAATCCCAAGTTTTCGTTGTGGACCTATCTTAGTTCTATTGGGAGGTGGTATAGGAACATACACTGCACAACCAAAAATTTTCAAGTGTGAAATATTTGGTTGTTGACCTAAAATGAGTTGCATGGGGGAATGTTCATGGTATGCAGTAGGCCTATAACGAATGATAGATGATGCATGAAGGACTGCATGTCCCCAAACTGAAGTTGATAACTTAGTTCTAATGATTAAAGGTCTAGCAATTAATTGAATGCGTTTGATCAGAGATTCTTTTCAAACCATTCCTGGGTATGCACTTGTGGAACTGCTGTTGAGTCGTTAATTATGTAATATTATATATAGGTTATTTATATATTTTTATTGTCAAGTCTTCAAAATACTAGCCTAATTGCGTTTATTTATTATTTTTAGGAACATTGGAGTGCGTAGTTGAATTCGTGGCGAAAAAGCTGCGTGAAATGGACTACCTATATGCTATGATCGATACCGAGAGAGATGCCTCGAGACACACACTTTGTGCAATTTTCCAACTTATGCCACGTGTCACTCTTTCATTGGCGGTGTCCTTCTTTGCCGTCCACGTGTCGCCTCCCTACTTGGTATGCCAACCAAGCCGCAACCGTTTGCATCGGTGCACGCCAGCGCCAAATGGCGTGCCCAGGACTCGTCCACGCATCCCAAAGCAAAAGTTGCTTTTGCGTCGCCGGCATGCGTCATCAAAAGTAGCTTCCTCCAATCCCGCAACGCCACGTGGCGGTCTTCTCATCACTGACGCGTCATCACACAAGAGTTTCTCTAAAATCCCGAGAAGCGCCACGTCATCCATGCCAAGCAAGCCCAACCAATCACACTCGACACGTGGCGAGAGACACGAAACAAACTCATAACAACCATTTGATCGTCCTCGGCGCATGTGTCACAAAACCAAACTCGAAAATAGGCATTGGGAACCCAATTTTGGCGCTTTTAGGGGTTTTTGGAGGGGATCGAGGGACATTGTTTTATTTTTCTTCTTGGCGGCTTGGAGTGTTTTCTTCTCATTTTCTCTTCCACAAACCATTGTTTTACACTTTGTTTTTGGGATTTTTATGGAGTTCTTGACGACGATGGCCGGCTAAACTCATCAATCTGAACCAGAGGTGGATCAAATCAACAATTTTTGCATAAAAACATATGCGAGATCTATTTATTTATTTATTTATTTTGTTTTTCATAATATTTTATTCCCTTTGATATTGGTTGAATTATTGAGATTAAACACTTGTTTAAATCTTGATTTACATGCCAGTAGGTTGTACGCACCCGTACTTGTGCAATAAGACCACATTAGTGGCATCCGACCATACCAATTGATTAGACCCTTTTGGGACCGGTTGAATACCATAGGGATCTAGGCTAAACCGGACACACTAGCGATCCAGTTGTCTAGGTGTAGTGCCTTTACAAAGCCCATTGCAGTCAACACATTAAACCCAGTTCGCTTGAATATATGGTTATGTGTTTGACTAGGGAAGTGGTCATTGTCGTACCTTGACCATCGAGATAGGGAAGTGCGAGGACCCGCGTACGTTACCGGGTCTATAGCTACACTAATTTACTATGAATTGCATGTTTTGATTAGATTGAGGACCATATGTAAAATTATGCCAAATTGAGGAGATTTGTGATACCGATGGTTTGGATTGTTTCCCCCTTGATTGATACATTTACTTGCTATTTTTAGTCTAGTTTTAGTTAATTTAGATATTATTCATGTGGACACCCCGAGTTATTTTTAGTTTCGTAGCATAGGTAAGAAACTTGGTCTTCGTGGTTTGACCCCGTGCTTGCCACTACTGCAGTTCTTAAGGTCATTGGTAATCGCATCGGGATTATATATTTTGACGCATTCGACACGCGTCAAATTTTGGCGCCGTTGTCGGGGATCAAGTTATTTTTTTATTTTTATTTTTTTTACTTAGTTTGTGTTCATCTTTATGTCCCACAGTCTTCGTCGATCGCTGTCCGCCGGATCTTTACTCCCTTTTGATCCGGAGATAGAAAAGACTTGCCGTCGGAACTCGAAAGTAACTCGACAGAGGAACTAATCCTCCAGATTTCAACTGAACGACGAGCAACCCCTTTTGATGGCTGACCACATTGGGAACCCACATGCTCCCATTGCACCACATGAGAGACGGGAGGAACCCCTAGTTATTCCTCCCCGACAGTTTGTCGCACCAACTGGACCACATGCACCAGTGGAACAGCAGAGGCCTGTAGTACACCAGCATCAACCATTCGATCAACGAGTGGTTGATCCCCTTCCACAAATGCCACAAGCTAACCCTTGGGCACAACCTCAGGCCGACCGTCGCATTACCATTGGGATGGCGAATGATGGGATACACGATCTCCTGGCTCATCAGCCACACTGCATCGCATTCCCAGCCCACAGGGCAATTTTGAGCTCAGATCAGGTTTCATTAACCTGCTCCCCGTCTTCCATGGATTGGATCGTGAGGATCCAGTCACCTTCATCAAGGACTTCCATTCTAAGTGTAGGACCATGATTCCCCCTCGAGTTGATGAAGACGAAGTCAAACTCTCAGCTTTCCCTTTTTGCCTTAAGGATAAAGCTCAAGACTGGCTCTTCTATCTTCCTCCTGGTTCCATCACAAATTGGAACGACATGATTTCTGCATTCCTCAAAGAGTTCTTCCCTGAATCTAGAGCTTCCCAACTTACTAGAGAGATATGCAGTATCAAAATGAAACGGGGCGAGTCTTTTGGCGATTATTGGGGTCGTTATAAGCGTTTACTTGTGCAATGCCCCCAACATGGCCAAAGCAACCTCTCAATTGTTCGTTTCTTCTATATGGGACTTACACCCCTCGAGAAACGGATGATTGACAATGCTTGTGGAGGCGACTACAGATGTAAGACCACTGAGGAGATGTTTGAACTGTATGACTCTATAGCAAGTCAATCGCGTCATTACATTGATGACGAGGAAGAGGGACCTTCACGAAGTCTTTATGACGGAGTATGTCAAATTCTGCCAATAGCAAGCTTGATAAACTCACCGATCTCATGGAGCGATTCCTCACCTCAGGAAAAGCTCAAGTTAAAGTTTGCGGCTTCTGCACAGCCAATGACCATTCCACTGACTCTTGTCCTACCTTATTCGAGAACGAGCAGGCGAACGCTTTAGGTGGCGGATTCCAAGGACCACCAAGGAATCAATACGGCAACAACTTCAGTAACACTTATAATCATGCCGTAAAAAGCCCCTATTATAGTTATGGTCCCCAGAACCAGAACTTCCTCCAGTATGTTCCAAAGGGACAACCTCTTCCTCAACAGTCCCAACCCGCTCAGAATTCGGGATCTTTAGAAGAAATGATGAGGACACTCATTGCTAATCAAGACAGATTCTCTAAAGACTTGGCCCAACTCAAAAATGAAACAATCGCGAGCCATGCTTCTAGCATTAAAAGTCTCGAGGTTCAATTAGGGCAACTGGCCCTTCATGTTGGGCGTACGGATGAGAAAGGCAAGTTGCCATCTCAACCGCATCCTAATCCTAATGCGAATGTTAATGTTGTCACACTTCGTAGCGACAGAGAGCTGGAAGAAGCCCTTAAAGAACCCAAACCTAAAGTGTCGCTCCTAAATCCACTGAAGTCGAGCAAGAGCTCGAAGTTCAACCGTCTCCCACTGAAACGGTAAACTTGGATAAGGAAGCACAACCTTCTCTCAAAATTCTACCCCCGTTCCCTCAACGCCTCATTAAGAATAAAAATGCGGGAGAAGAGAAGGAAATTCTGGAAATCTTGAGGAAAGTGCGATAAACATCTCACTTCTTAATGTCTTAGCACACATGCCCCGTTATGCTAAGTTGCTCAAAGACCTATGCACCAAAAAAAGGTCGACTCAAAGGCAACGAGAAAATCACCGTAGGTGAGAGTGTCTCAGCTATCATACGCAAAAAGTTGCCCACCAAATGTGAGGACCCGGGCATGTTCACTGTCCCTTGCACAATTGGTGAAGTTGAGATCCAGAAAACTATGTGTGACCTCGGAGCCTCTATCAACGTCATGCCACTATCCATATATGAAACATTGAAGACTGGCCCTCTAAAAGATACCGGAATTATCATACATTTGGCAGACCGGTCCGTTGTTCGTCCTGTGGGTGTTTTGGAAGACATCCTGGTGAAGGTTAGCGAGCTCATATTTCCTACAAACTTCTATATCATCGATATGAAGACTCAGTCATGCCCCCATTTCTCTTCGGTCTTGCTCGGCAGGCCTTTTCTAAAGACTGCCAAGCCCAAGATTGATGTTCACAGTGGTTCTGTAACCATGAAGTTTGATGGTGTACTCATTAAGTTCAACATATATGATGTGATGCGCCATCCCTGCGATGCCTCTTCTATGGTGCTTGTCTTGGACAGTATGGACTCACTTGTCCAGGACATCTTTCTCGTGAAAGGTGATGATATGAAAGTGGTGTTAGAGAATCATCTCGACACCGATTATTTGTGACAACAATGCTTCGCCCTCGATACTGAGATCGAGGAGTTGATCTCTGAGTTGGACTCTGCTCCACTTTATTTTTCCACCCTAGCATATCTTGACTTACCAGCTTCGAACTCTACACTTCTCCCCTCTATGGAGCGAGCCCCCACACTGGAGCTCAAACCACTACCCAGCCACCTCAAATATGTGTTTTTAGGTGAGAATGGTATTTTACCAGTGATCATCTCCACTAAACTCACATTACCAGAGGAAGATAAGCTGATTCATGTGCTTCAAGAGTTCAAAGAAGCCTTAGGGTGGACGATCGCTGACATCAAAGGTATTAGCCCTTCCACATGCATCCATCAGATACATATGGAAGAAGGGTTAAAACCTTCACGAGAAGCACAGCGGAGACTGAACCCACCGATGATGGATGTGGTTAAAAAGGAGATTCTTAAGCTCCTTGACGCTGGGATGATCTACCCGATCTCTGACAGCAAGTGGGTCAGTCCCATTCAGGTGGTTCCCAAGAAAACGGGGATCACAGTGGTCACGAACTCACGAGGTGAGTTAGTCCCAATTCGCGTCCAAAACGGATGGCGGGTGTGTATCGATTAAAGGAAGCTTAATGCTTCTACTAGGAAAGACCATTTCCCATTGCCTTTCATTGATCAGATGTTAGAGCGTTTAGCAGGTAGGTCTCACTACTGCTGCTTGGATGGCTATTCTGGTTTTCACCAGATTCCTGTAGCACCTGAGGATCAAGAGAATACCACATTCACATGTCCTTTTGGTACTTTTGCTTACCGGCGCATGCCCTTTGGGCTGTGCAACGCACCTGCTACTTTTCAGAGGTAATTTGACGCGTGTCGAATGCGTCAAAATATATAATCCCGATGAGATTACCAATGACCACAAGAACTGCAGTAGTGGCAAGCACGGGGTCGAACCACGAATACCAAGTTTCTTACCTATGCTACGAAACTAAAAATAACTCGAGGTGTCCACAGGAATAATATCTAAATTAACTAAAACTAGACTAAAAATAGCAAGTAAATGTATCAATCAAGGGGGAAACAATCCAAACCATCGGTATCACAAATCTCCTCAATTTGGCATAATTTTACATATGGTCCTCAATCTAATCAAAACATGCAATTCATAGTAAATTAGTGTAGCTATAGACTCGGTAACGTACGCGGGTCTTCGCACTTCCCTATCTCGATGGTCAAGGTACGACAATGACCACTTCCCTAATCAAACACATAACCATATCTTCAAGCGAACTGGGTTTAATGTGTCTAATCAATTGGTATGGTTGGATGCCACTAATGTGGTCTTATTGCACAAGTACGGGTGCGTACAACCTACTGGCATGTAAATCAAGATTTGAACAAGTGTTTAATCTCAATAATTCAACCAATATTAAAGGGAATAAAATATTATGAAAAACAAATTAAATAAATAAATAAATAGATCTCACATATGTTTTTATGCCAAAATGGGTGATTCGATCCACCTCTGGTTCAGATTGATGAGTTTAGCCGGCCATCGTCGTCAAGAACTCCATAAAAATCCCAAAAACAAAGTGTAAAACAATGGTTTGTGGAAGAGAAAAGGAGATCAAAACACTCCAAGCCGCCAAGAAGAAAAATGAAAACAATGTCCCTCGATCCCCTCCAAAAACCCCTAAAAACTGCCAAAATTGGGTTCCCAATGCCTATTTTCGAGTTTGGTTTTGTGACACATGCGCCGAGGATGATCAAATGGTTGTTATGAGTTTGTTTTCAGGTCTCTGCCACGTGTCAGAGTGTGATTGGTTGGGCTTGCTGGCATGGATGACGTGGCGCTTCTAGATTGGAAGAGAACCTGCTGTGATGACGCTGCTGTAGCAGAAGACCGCCACGTGGCGTTGCGAGATTGGAGGAAGCTACTTTTGATGACGCATGCATGCGCCTTACGCAAGGCAGCTTTTTGCTTGGGATGCGTGGACGAGTCTGGCACGCCATTTGGCGCTGGCGCAACCGATGCGATGCGACGGTTGCACTTGGCGACCCGATAGGGAGGCGACACGTGGACTGCAGCAAGGACACTGCCAATGAAAGAGTGACACGTGGCATAAGTTGGAAAATTGCACAAAGTGTGTGTCTCGAGGCATCTCCTCTGGTATCTTATCATAGCATATAGGTAGTACAATTCACGCAGTTTTTCGCCACGAATTCAACTACGCACTCCAATGTTCCTAAAAATAATAAATAAACGCAATTAGGCTAGTATTTTGAAGACTTGACAATAAAAATATATAAATAACCTATATATAATATTACATAATTAACGACTCAACAAATACCCCCAAACTTATGACTTTGCACGTCTCGAGCAAAGGTGTAAATGACACATACAAATAAACTAGACCTCTAATATGACTATGCGCTGACTCAACTACTCTATACCCGACTTAAAATTCATGGAGTTCCTTTGGTTTACATAGTCGCCAAGATAAAAAATCACTCAAGAAATTTCGGAGTTATGATATGTTAAGAACTGCAACCCAAACACAATTAAGTTCACATTTTCAAGACAAAGATATGGTCAAGACAAACGCCATCAACTACTTGCGGGTTTTCTTGGTCTATACTTTCAAGCACGCAAGTTCACAATTTCCACTGAAAATAGCGCATCAACGCATCAAATGTACCATACACAAGAAATGCAACCACATTATCCACTACAGTAGACTTAGCACCAATGGGAATCAATAGGACTTCAATAAGCTGTAACAAGGTTGGGTAAAGGTACCAAGAAAGTGGTGTAAGGGTACGCGAAATGTTGAAAAACTAGAACTTAGATTATATAATGATTACCCGAGAGCATGAATGTAACTAAACCGCACTAAAATTCATTTTTCATTCAAAATGTGCAGTCCTCACCTTTTTCCAACCACCCGGCTCCCTGCTCCATTTCCTGTGGATGCCGTTTTAGGTGGGACTCTCTAATCATGAATTTCCACTTAATTTGGGCAAGTAAACAATTTGTCCTCTGATTTTTTTCTCTCCTCATGTCTCTTTCTAAGGATATCAAATCTAAGTCTAGTTTCCAACTAGGTATAAGATATAAGGCTAATGGCTGAGGGTTTAATGATAGGTAATCAAAGAAATCAGGTTTAATTCGGCTCGAATGGGCTAACTAGTGGTAAGATGAAAGGTAAGTTTAAGGTTAAGGGTTTAAATTCAAAAATGGCCTAAATCATTTCCGCAAAAGTGTTCCAGTCATAAGAATTTAGCTTCGGGTGAGTTACATCCTCGTTCTAGTACCCTAGAAATCAGATTTGCACAATTATGACCGTCTGCCCCTTTTGGTATCTAGCACAGGCTCAACCAACATACTAAGTCTCTAATCATGAAATCATAAGAATGTTGGGCTACGGGCTCGAGTGAGTGTTTTGCCTAATTTCTCTTGAGTCTCAAGTCAGCAGGGCAACCATAGAGTACTCGTCCACAACCAAAGGCATGAAACAAAATATCGGGCGACTCTAAAAGAAATAAAAATGAAAACTGCATTAAAAATATGCATGAAAATGTATCAACTCCTAATAAAATGAGAAAGTGAAATATGGAGAGCAAAGAAATGGAAGAAATGAGTGAATAAGAGATACAAAACACCACAAATACCGTCCGACAACCGCATATAATTGAAAAAATTTAAACGATCTCACCTGCGGTCTTTCGCATAAAGACCCATCCAACTCAGTCCACAAATCCTAAAGTACCCCCAAACTTATTTCGAATCTTGTCCTCAAGGTTCAAAATAGGTTAGGAGGCGCACATGAACACATACAAGATGGTGAAAGAACATGATAGATATAGAGGCAAGGAAATTATACAAGATCATGCAGAAGACTGACACTAACCCTAAATCTACGGACGAAAAGAAGATGGGTGACCTTACCAGATCGCAGATGTGACTAACCGTAGTTACAGAACATGTGAGGAGCCGCAGGAGCAATATCAGGCTCTCAAAATCCAGTGTGCTATGCAGAGGTCACACACCTATAAAAAGTCACAAGGAGATAATAGTAAGAATACCACAAAAAATACTAAAATCAAAATAAAAAAGAAAAGGGATATAAGCTTGGGGTGCCTCCCAATAACGCCTTTTTTTAACGTCGTTGGCTCGACTCAGTCTAACTCTTTCTTAGTCAAAGTACTCTACAACTGCTAGAGTCTCGCTCTCGATCTCATGCTGTGGGAAGTTCTCATAGAACGGCTTCAGTCGGTGCCCATTCACTTTGAAAACTTTCCCTGTATCTATGCTTCTAATCTCAACTGCACCATGTCCAAACACATCAGTAACAACAAAAGGTCCGAGCCATCATGACCTCAATTTCCCTGGATGGAGAGTTAATCTGGAATTATAAAGTAGGACCTTTTGGCCGACTATGAAAGTTTTACGAGATAAGTTGATATCGTGGAACGCCTTGGTTTTATCCTTATAAATTCGAGCGGACTCGTAGGCATCGTTCCGAATTTCCTCTAATTCTTGAAGGTCCTACTTTCTCTCTTTACCGGCTGCGTCGAGTTCCATGTTGAGCCGTTTGACAGCCCATAAAGATTTATGCTCTAACTCGACCGGCAAGTGGCACGATTTGCGAAGACTAAGCGATACGGAGACATTCCGATTGGCGTTTTATACGCCGTTCGATAAGCCCATACCGCATCATCAAGGCATGTGCTCCAGTCCTTTCATGACGGATTTACGGTCTTCTCCAAAATGGATTTAATCTCCATATTTGACACCTCTGCTTGGCCACTAGTCTGAGGGTGATAGGCCGTAGACGTACGGTGTGTAACATTATACTTGCGCAAGAGATTTTCAACCATGCGGTTGCAGAAATGAGTACCTCGATCACTAATCAAAGCCCGTGAAGCGCCAAAAGTCGAGAAAATTCGCGATTTCAGGAAACCGCATACCACCAACGAATCATTGGTGCGAGTGGCTTTAACTTCCACCCATTTGGACACGTAATCCACCGCTAGTAAGATATAAAGAAAACCATGTGATGGTGGAAATGGCCCTATGAAGTCGATCCCCCAAACATCAAAAATCTCGCAAAATAGGATCGAGGTCAGTGGCATTTGATCCCTGTGACTCAAGGTATCGGTCGACTGACATCTGGCACAGGTCTTGGTGTATAGATATGAATCGTGAAAAATGGTGGGCCAATAAAACCCACTCTCAAAACCTTCATAGCTGTCCTACGTGGACCGAAATGACCATCGCAAGCATATGAATGACAGAATTCCAATATAGATTGTGTTTCAGTCTGGGAGACACATCGACGAGTGACCTGGTCTGAGCAAAACTTCCACAAGTATGGGTCATCCCATACATAGTGTTCGGAATCGCTCCGGATCTTATCATTCTGGGCTCGCGTAAGGTGAGGTGAAAACTCTCGTGTAACGAGGTAGTTTACCAGATCCACAAACCAAGGGAGTTCCTCAGAAATTGCTAAGAGATGTTCATCAGGAAAATCATCTCGAAGCGGGACAGGTGCTTCACCATTCTCGATACGATTGAGATGGTCAGCAACAAGATTTTCTACACTACTTTTATCTTTAATCTCGATGTCAAACTCTTGTAACAAGAGTATCTATCGAATGAGACGAGGTTTAGCTTCCTTTTTGGCCATAAGATACTTTAAGGCAGCATGGTCAGAGTAGACAACCACCTTAGTTCCCAAGAGATAAGGCTGAAATCTCTCCAAAGCGAAGACGACAGCTAGAAGCTCCTTCTCTGTAGTGGTGTAATTCAGTTGGGCAGGATCAAGAGTTCGGGAGGCATAGTATATGACATGAGAAGCCCGCTTGACTCGTTGCCTAAGCACAGCACCCACAGCGTGGTTGCTGGCGTCGCACATGATCTCAAAAGGTAGCTCCCAGTTAGGGGCTCGAATCACTGGAGTAGATATGAGAAAGTTTTTGAGTGCATCGAATGCACTTGTACATGCCTTATCGAGATGGAAAGGCACGTCCTTCTGAAGAAGGCGATATAAGGGTTGTGCAATTTTGGAGAAATCCTTGATAAATCGCCGATAGAAACCGGCATGGCCAAGGAATGATCAGACTTCTCGCACAGTCGTGGGGTAAGGCAGTTTTTGAATTACTTCAATCTTTGCCGGGTCTACCTCCACACCCCTAGCAGACACGATGTGACCCAAGATAAGACCTTGATCCACCATGAAGTGACATTTCTCGTAATTGAGGATCAAGTTCTTTTGGATACATCGGTGAAGTACCTTAGTCAGGTGACTAAGGCAAAGATCGAATGAATCGCCGTAAATAGTGAAATCATCCATGAATACTTCGATGAAGTGCTCAACGAAGTCAGAGAATATGCTCATCATACACCTCTGAAAAGTAGCAGGTGTGTTGCACAGCCCAAAGGGCATGCGCAGGTAAGCAAAAGTACCAAAAGGACATGTGAAGGTGGTCTTCTCTTGATCCTCAGGTGCTACAGGAATCTGGTGAAAACCAGAATAGCCATCCAAGCAGCAGTAGTGAGACCTACCTGCTAAACGCTCTAACATCTGATCAATGAAAGGCAATGGGAAGCGGTCTTTCCTAGTAGAAGCATTAAGCTTCCTGTAATCGATACACACCCGCCATCCGTTTTGGACACGAGTTGGGACTAACTCATCTTGTGAGTTCGTGACCACTGTGATCCCTATTTTCTTGGGAACCACCTGAATTGGACTGACCCATTTGCTGTCAGAGATCGGGTAGATCATCCCAGCGTCAAGGAGCTTCAGAACCTCCTTTTTAACAATATCCATCATCAGTGGGTTCAGTCTCCGTTGTGCTTCTCGTGAAGGTTTTGACCCTTCTTTCATATGTATCTGATGCATGCATGTGGAAGGGCTAATACCTT
Organism: Stephania cephalantha; assembly: GCA_039657325.1. Lineage (NCBI taxonomy): Eukaryota > Viridiplantae > Streptophyta > Magnoliopsida > Ranunculales > Menispermaceae > Stephania > Stephania cephalantha. Next base: position 3,854,538 of record CM077573.1, on the reverse strand, counting down.
TGATGTCAGCGATCGTCCACCCTAGGGCTTCTTTGAACTCTTGAAGCACATGAATCGCTTTCTTTCCTCTGTAATGTGAGTTTAGTAGAGATGATCACCGGTAAAGTATCATTCTCACCTAAAAACACATATTTGAGGTGGTGGGCGATGGTTTGAGCTCCAGTGTGGGGCTCGCTCCATAGAGGGGAGAAGTTTAGAGTTCGAAGTTTGGTAAGTCAAGATATGCTAGGGTGGAAAAATAAAGTGGAGCGAGAGTCCACTCGAGATATCAACTCCTCGATCTCGATATCGAGGCGAAGCATTGCTGTCGCAAATAATCGGTGTCGAGATGATTCTCTAACGCCACTTTCATATCATCACTTTTCACGAGAAATGTGTCCTGGACAAGTGAGTCCATACTGTCCAAGGCAAGCACCATAGAAGAGGCATCGCAGGGATGGCGCATCGCATCATAGATTTTGAACTTAATGAGTTCACCATCAAACTTCATGGTTAGAGTACCACTGTGAACATCAATTTTGGTCTTGGCAGTCTTTAGAAAAGGCATGCCGAGTAAGACCGAAGAGAAATGGGGGCATGGCTGAGTCTTCATATCGATGATATAGAAGTCAGTAGAAATATGAGCTCGCTAACCTTCACCAGGATGTCTTCCAAAACACCCACAGGACGAACGACGGACCGGCCTGCCAAATGTATGATAATTCCAGTATCATTTAGAGGGCCAGCCTTCAATGTCTCATATATGGATAGTGGCATGACGTTGATAGAGGCTCCGAGGTCACACATAGCTTTCTGGATCTCAACTTCACCAATTGTGCAAGGGACAGTGAACATGCCCGGGTCCTCACACTTGGTGGGCAACTTTTTGCGTATGATAGATGAGACATTCTCACATACGGTGATTTTCTCGTTGCCTTTGAGTCGACCTTTGTTGGTGCATAGGTCTTTGAGCAACTTAGCATAGCGGGGCATGTGTGCTAAGGCATCAAGAAGTGAGATGTTTATCGCCACTTTCCTCAAGATTTCCAGAATTCCCTTCTCTTCTCCCGCCTTTTTATTCTTAATGAGGCGTTGAGGGAACGGGGGTAGAATTTTGAGAGAAGGTTGTGCTTCCTTATCCAAGTTTACCGTTTCAGTGTGAGACGGTTGAACTTCGAGCTCCTGCTCGACTTCCTTGGATTTAGGGGCGGCCACTTTAGGTTTGGGTTCTTTAAGGGCCTCTTCCAGCTCTCTGCCGCTACGAAGTGTGACAACATTAACATTCGCATTAGGATTCGGATGCGGTTGAGATGGCAACTTGCCTTTCTCATCCGTACGCCCAACATGAAGGGCCAGTTGCCCTAATTGAACCTCGAGACTTTTAATGCTAGAAGCATGGCTCGCGATTGTTTCATTTTTGAGTTGGGCCAAGTCTTTAGAGAATCTGTCTTGATTAGCAATGAGTGTCCTCATCATTTCTTCTAAAGATCCCGAATTCTGAGCGGGTTGGGACTGTTGAGGAAGAGGTTGTCCCTTTGGAACATACGGAGGAAGTTACGTTACTGGGGACCATAACTATAATAGGGGCTTTTTACGGCATGATTATAAGTGTTACTGAAGTTGTTGCCGTATTGATTCCTTGGTGGTCCTTGGAATCCGCCACCTAAAGCGTTCGCCTGCTCGTTCTCGAATAAGGTAGGACAAGAGTCAGTGGAATGGTCATTGGCTGTGCAGAAGCCGCAAACTTTAACTTGAGCTTTTCCTGAGGTGAGGAATCGCTCCATGAGATCGGTGAGTTTATCAAGCTTGCTATTGGCAAAATTTGACATACTCCGTCATAAAGACTTCGTGAAGGTCCCTCTTCCTCGTCATCAATGTAATGACGCGATTGACTTGCTATAAAGAGTCATACAGTTCAAACATCTCCTCAGTGGTCTTACATCTGTAGTCGCCTCCACAAGCATTGTCAATCATCCGTTTCTCGAGGGGTGTAAGTCCCATATAGAAGAAACGAACAATTGAGAGGTTGCTTTGGCCATGTTGGGGGCATTGCACAAGTAAGCGCTTATAACGACCCCAATAATCGCCAAAAGATTCGCCCCGTTTCATTTTGATACTTTGCATATCTCTCTAGTAAGTTGGGAAGCTCTAGATTCGGGGAAGAACTCTTTGAGGAATGCGAAATCATGTCGTTCCAATTTGTGATGGAACCGGGAGGAAGATAGAAGAGCCGGTCTTGAGCTTTATCCTTAAGGCAAAAAGGGAAAGGCGAGAGTTTGACTTCGTCTTCATCAACTCGAGGGGGAATCATGGTCCTACACTTAGAATGGAAGTCCTTGATGAAGGTGACTTTGGATCCTCACGATCCAATCCATGGAAGACGGGGAGCGAGGTTAATGAAACCCGATCGAGCTCAAAATTGCCTCCCGTGGTGGGAATGCGATGCGATGCGGTGGGTGATGAGCCGGAGATCATGTATCCCATCATTCGCCATCCCAATGGTAATGCGACGGTCGGCCTGAGGTTGTGCCCAAGGGTTAGCTTGTGGCCTTTGTGGAAGGGGATCAACCACTCGTTGATCGAATGGTTGATGTTGGTGTACTACAGGCCTCTGATGTTCCACTGGTGCATGTGGTCCAGCTGGTGTGACAAACTGTCGGGTAGGAATAACTAGGGGTTCCTCCCGTCTCTCATATGGTGCAATGGGTGCATGTGGTGCATGTGGGTTCCCAATGTGGTCAGCCATCAAAAGGGGTTACTCGTCGTTCAGTTGAACTCTGGAGGATTGGTTCCTCTGTCGAGTTACTTTCGAGTTCTGACGGCAAGTCTTTTCGATCTCCGGATCAAAAGGGAGTAAAGATCCAGCGGACAGCGATCGACGAAGAGACTGTGGGACATAAAGGTGAACACAAACTAAGTAAAACAATAACTTGATCCCCGACAACGGCGCCAAAATTTGACGCGTGTCGAATGCGTCAGGAACAGAATGTTCGATGGTAATTCCTATAGACATGCAATAATCTTTAAATGCTTGAGATTGAAATTCTCTGGCATTATCAAGACGGATGGTCTTGATTGGGTTGTCAGGGAATTGTGCTCTTAACTTAATGATTTGTGTTAAAAGTCTAGCAAATGCAACATTGCGGGTCAAAAGCAAACAAACATGTGACCACCTAGTTGATGCATCTATCAAAACCATGAAATATCTAAATGGTCCACATTGAGGATGAATAGGTCCACATATGTCTCCCTGAACGCGTTCTAAGAAAACTAGGGATTCCACAACAATTTTACTTGGGGATGGTTTAATTATCAATTTACCTTGAGAACAACTAGCACAATTATAATCACCAGCTGAAAATATTTTGTGACTCCTTAAAGGATGTCCATGCGAATTATTAATTATTATTCGCATCATTGATGATCCTGGATGACCAAGCCGGTCATGCCATAAAATGAATATCTTTGGATCATTAATTTTCTTATTTAAGACGACATTCATTTCGACATGTCTTATATGAGTAAAATATAATCCAGAGGATAAAGTTGGGAATTTTTCTAACACTTCTTTTTTCCCATTTGAAACCAATGTGACATAGAGAAATTCTCTATTATTTTCGTTCATGGTTTCAATGTGATATCCATTTTGTTGAATATCTTTAAAGCTGATTAAGTTTCTTCTGGATTTTTCAGAGTATAAGGCATTATCAACATGAATTGATGTTCCCCCAGGCAACATAATATTTGCTCTTCCAGAGCCATTAATCAAATTGGAGATGTCAGATATTGTTTGAACATTAGCCTCAGCTAAATTCAAATTGGAGAAATATTCTCTGTTTTTAAGGATGGTGTGCGTTGTAGCACAATCAGCAAGACATATATCGCTCTTATTTGATTCATGATTTGAACACATGATTTGTTGATCCATCTAGACAAATAATGTTTGGCAAATTAGAAAAAGAATCATATTTCATTCATAATAAGAAACTAGTACATATAACTAAGAAGCATAACAAAAACTAGCAATATTGAAATAAAGTAAACGACATCGCAATGTGTGTAATTATATTACATTTGACGTGCTAGATCGTGTGTTAAGTATTCGACTCGTTATACATGTCGACGCGGATACCAGGTAGTCTAAAAGACTAAATACTAGGCCGAGAGAAATAATACACACATGAAATGAGCAAAATAGGTTAAATAATTAATATGTAATGTATATTTGGTGGTTAGGGACATGGTAGTACGCGTATGTCGCTGTTTGGGACGCAAAACTGGGCATTGGAACACTTGAAATATGACTTTTTGGGTTAAGAAGAAGGGCAAGTGTGCCATTGGTGTCACATTTAGAGTCATTAAAGGTTGGAAATTGAGCAAATGGAGCTCATTGGATTGCCTTAAGATATAAAAGTGAGGAAAGATGCTTAGTGGACTATAAAAGTCAATTTGACTTTCATTCCACCACCTTTTCTCTCTCCTTATCACAAATCCAAAAATCGAGACCAAGAAACAAGGGTTTTGGAGTTTCGAATTTTATCATTTGAGGAGCTCGAAGTGGTTGAATCATCAAAGCAAGGCGAGATTCACAATTACCTCAACTTTCTTCATCTTTTGGTATAAATTTTTGAGGTATTTGTGTGAATCCAGTATGGATTGTTAAGTGGTTGTTAAGTAGTGTTTTGGTGGGTTTTAAGTGCTACAAAGTTAGGTACTATATGTTGTGGTAGTTGTTGTTCGTGGTGGTGTTGTTGAGAAACCAAAAGTTTCAACAAAACTGTTGTCTAGAACGCGATTAGCACTAATGAGGTCATCTAGCGCGCTAGATGACGATTAGCGCGCTAATGTTCTTTCTGATAAAGAACGTTTAACTACCTATGAATCTAGCGCTCTAATCCCCAGACCTAGCGCGCTAGATATTGCATATTTGAGAATATTTTTACTAAGTAACATAAAATACATCCAATTGACTAAAAATCAATTATAAATAGAAATAGGTCATTTCGGACGGTAATTTGGATATCTGGGATTTGGTGGAGTCGGACCGGGGGTTATTTACCTAGACACAGAGTGCGATTTGAGGTGTGTAGTATCTCAACTGAAATTTCTTAAGCAATATTTTATTTTGCTTTTGAATTCATATTATGTCTTTCAATACTCTATTCTTGGTTTGATTTAATAGACGAACGTTGAGGCTCTCCTTTCGTGTCATTCATGTGTGTATGTTCACTAGGCAATAGCACGTGTGCCAGGGACCTCGGTGAATAGGTTGACCCAAGAGTCACGTTGGGGCACGTGTGGGTGCGTCGTATGTTCCACGTCGACCACCTAGCGGATCCAGATATTGGCCTTGCTTGAGTGCTACTCGCCGACAATAGTCTGTGGGGAGTCCGAATTATAGCACTAGTCTGACCTTGAGCTCTAGAAACACACTTTAAACTTGCACTATTACTTATGCATGTGATGATCACAACTTTGTATTTATTTTCGCATGTTTATTCAATAGTTTTGTTTAAATTCTAGTATTTACTTTTCGTATTGCTCACTTAACTTCCTTTGGAATACTCACTCTGGACTCGTCATCTACCTTTTGTGATGGCTTGAGTGCAGATGTTGGTACAAGTCGTGGCAAGGGCAAGTTACCGGAATACATGTGATTCAGAGATATTGAGCGAGACTTGTATGTTTGTATTATATATACTTTGTTTTTATTTTAGGGATTTGAGATTGTGAGATACTTCAAGACTATATATTTTTGATAATTTGATTACATTGACGTGTAGTTTTGGTCTATGATGATAAATGGGGTTTTCCACACTAGGTATCAGAGTTAAATGCTTGACTTTGATGTTTCATATTTTTTATTGTCATGATTAAAGACTTCCGCTATGATTTATTATGGTATAAAATGATTTTTACAGATGACTTGAGTTCAGTAACAATTTAAACAGTAAATTGATATTTATTGAGGTTAATAACAATTAAATGGTGGAGGAGATAGCATGTGGGACACAGCTGGCGCTGGTAGGCCAAGTTGTGGGCCCGCATTGGCCCCCGTGGCGGTCCATTTGGAAATTGGGATGCTACAAAAAAATAGCAAGGCCCTAAAAGTATCTCACTACCATCCAATTAGTCTGGTTACCTCTATTTACGAGATTATCTCTAAAGTCCTCGCAGGAAGGTTAAGATAGGTTATAGATATGATAATGTCATCTGAACAAGGGACTTTTATTGAATGGAGACAACTTGAGGATTTGGTGTTGATTGCAAATGAGGCAGTGGAGGAATATCGCAATAAGAACAAATGTGGTTACATCATGAAATCAGATCTAGCCAAAGCATACGACCATATAGATTTGGATTTCCTTGACTATGTGCTAAAAGAAAAAGGTTTCGATTCCTTTTGGCGTAGATGGATTAGAGGATGCATTTCTAATGTCTCTAACTCTATTTCGATTAATGGGTCCCCTAGTCAAAGTTTCAAGGCCCAAAAAGTCTCCACCAAGGTTGCCCACTTTTCCCTTTTTTGTTTATTCTTGTAGCGGATGTATTCTCAAGAGTGATGGATATAGCAAAAGTCCTAAATGGTAAATAGGGGTTCCGGATTGGGAGGGATAAGGTCCACATCACACACCTTCAATTTGTTAACGACTCATTGTTATTTATTGATGGTAATGATAATCAAGAACATAAGTTTATGACTATAGTTGAGGGGTTTTGTACAATTTCAGGGCTTACACTCAACAAAGAAAAGAATACAATTGTTGGCATAAACGTGAGGGAAGCAAGAGTGGCGGCTATTGTGCATGAGTTGGGATGTGCGGTGGGAAATTAGCCTCTAAAATATTTGGATCTTCCTTTAGGAGGGGCACCATTATCACAAAACTTTAGAAATCCAGTTATTTAGAAAATTACTAGAAGACTCGAATGATGGAAGAAGAGTTTTTTATCAAAAGGCGGCACACACTGATATCTTCAGTCCTTGAGGCACTCCCTACGTATTTCCTATCGGTATTTCGTCTCCTCATAGGACAAGCACTAAAAGTTGAGAAACTGATGAGTAGATTTCTCTGGGAAAAGTATGACAATGGTAAAATGGCGGCCTTATTTGCATGGAAAGAGGTTTCGCACCCGAATGAATCAAGGGATACTAGAAATTGGCAATATGATGGAAAGAAACAAGGAACTGACATCAAAATGGTTGTAGCGCTACTTAAGGGAACAAAATTGATTATGGGCCAGAGTCATCAAAAGTAAATACGGGAATAATCGCAACTGTTAGGACTCAGAGGCAGCTACATACACATCTACAAGATCTCCATGGAATTATATGTCTTCTCTTTATCCATTTTTCCCACGTTAAATGACATTTCCCTTGGGACAGCAAGTCAACTAGTTTCTTATACGATTAATGGCTTGACATAGACCCCGTGTATGAAGTTCCCTCGGCTATTCGAAATTGCTAGAGACCAAAAGTCTTTAGTAAGTTATGTTTGGCATGTGAGGGAGACAGAGAACGTTATTACAGATTGGAACTTGTCACTCAAAAGAATGTGGTTATCCGATGAGGAGATCGCTAACACATCTCAATTGATGAGCTTGCTAGATAACAAAATATTACATGTAGGAGTGCCAAATGAGAGAATGTGGGGACAAATGGAGGGGGCAAGTTCATTGTCAAATCCATGTTCCAAGTTTTAACTAGGCCCGTTGGGACCCCGCCAACCCCTTTCTTTAAATCAATTTGGAAAATGGGCTCTCCTATCAAAGTGAAGTTCTTGGCATGGGTGGTGTGCAAAAGGAAAATAAACGTTGCAGAAATGATGCAGAAACGCTGGTTAACCTATGCACTTTCCCCAAATGTGTGCATGGGTGATTCAGAATCAATCGATCATTTATTCACTCAATGCCCCTTTGTCAAAAAAATTTGGGAAAGATTCTTGTTGGAATTGGAGCTCGGTGAACCCATTCCCACTTCCATCGGCGACTGTTTCAGAGACGATTACATGAACATTCGTGGACGAAAAATGATCCTTTGGTGCTACAAAACTCAGGTAGTGGTATGGCATGTTTGGCGGGAGCAAAATGAGCGAATTTTCAAGAACAAGACCAAGGATAGAAAGGAAGTGTGGGAGGTTTTGAAAGCAACAGCAGGACTCTGGCTTCATTGTGATCATCATTTCAAGGCGTGGGATCGAGACACTTTTCAAGGCAATTGGGCTAACATGTAGAACTTCTTGGTGTTTTTTTTTCTTGGGAGTAAATTGTTTTTGTGTATTCCCCCTTGTGTGTCTTGTACTTTACTTGTAAGGTTGTGTTGTAATGCGTGAGGTTTTGTCAGTCTTTATATTTTAAGTGTTCACCTTTCCTAAAATGGCTTCGGTTTAAGTTATGTAAATCGATCCATAGGTGGGTGAGGTGTTGAGGGTACACATTCCCTCTGGGCTGTAAAATGTTTTATTTTTGACAATCAATCAAATTTCGGGAGTACCGTCTCCCTTCTTAAAAAAAAAAAAAGTAGGACCACTAAGTGATGGCAAAACTCTCCCTTAAAAATCTTAAAGGGATTCGATACTAGTCGTCATAGCTCAAACTTGAGATCATTAATTAAAGCTGATGTAATCGAAGCTATATATCACCACTTCAGACCCACTTGGATAACAATTACAACACCTATACTTCAATATGAATAGCGCCCCAGCCTTAATTTTAAATTTTTTTTTTTCTTAGTTCACATAATTTTAAAGTTGTAACCAGTAAATAATTAATGCTCAGTCCATCTCACTAAAGATATATATTTGGCCTCCAAACGATCAAGTAGATGCGCATCACGAGGAACAGTTGATGTATGCAGGCGACCGACATGAACTCGATCGAACGGTTGACAATGATCGGATCGAAGTCGATTGCCTATGAGCGTAGGTAATTAAAACGTGCCGGACCCGTGTGTTGACTAAGATTCTCTTCCCATCTAAAACAATACGTCTATTCGGACTTGGTAGGCCCAAAGCTTTTACCTACTAATGACCACAAGTACCAATTATTATATCAACACTTGGCCACCAAAATTGATGAAGCAAATCCCACGCAATGTACTCCTATATATACACGCGATCGAGGACATGTATATGGATATATGTGTTGTGGTGTGTGCAAATGAAATGGAGAGAGGACCATATATATACGAGATTTCAATGTCTTGGTTATATGTTTCAGGTGATCATTGTTCACTAATATTGTTGTATATATTAAAGAAGGAAATCGATTGGAGGTTTTGGCGATTTTCTGATCATCAACAGGTATACATATATGTATATTTCTTATATATATTACGTTCTGTCATGCGTAGTTTAGTGTATATATCCTATGTTGCCAAATCATTTTTAGCGAAATGGACGGAGTACTGTCACTTACTAAAAGATAAGATTGAAGAAGATTTTTGGTTCAGCTCGTGTTGTATAAAAAAAAAGGTGTCGCATGCATGCTTATTCAATGTATTATCTGTTTTGTAAGTAATATTTATAAACTATTTGCTTATTAGTATTATTATTTTTCATAGGTGCATATGTAAGAAAATTAGCATGTTAATGAGTTAAATATATGGTAGCAACAAAATAATGATCTTAATAAGAATTTATAAAGAAGATGTATATATATTTGGATATAGGTACTGTGTATAACTCATATATATATATGATCGAAGCCATCATTAATGTAGTGGAATTAATAAGTGAAATCATATTTTTTGTAGCTAATATCTTAATTAGGATATATATATATATATATATATATATATATATCATATATATTCAATAGTTCTAACTTCTAATTAGTTTTTTTATAAGAAAGGATCGAACTGCCGGTCCCATTAGGATTCGAACCCACGACTTCTTACTCTCGAATCTCATATGAGCCGTACCAAATCAATGGGCTACTCAATTGGTTGGTAATAGTTCCAATTAATAATTAAGGCCATAGCTAAATTATTTGCATATTTATTCAATTCTAGCTTGTTCAAGTTACAAATATATTTTGATGTGAAATCATTTCAAGACAAGTTCGATTTTAATCTATGAACTATGTATAAAGTTGAACATTATAACCATGTAACAAGTATATATTTATATATACAAAAATGGTTGGCAATGACCGACAAATAGTAGGATGAATACATTTTCTTTATAAGGACCCGATTCCAAAATACTATAAGATATAGGCCTTATTTGTTAGAGGTGCATGGAGTTAACTCCCGAGAGATAGTTTGGAGAAGAGTTGGAACTAATCGATTGTTTGGTTGTCCAACTTCCCTCCAAGTTATCTCCCAACTCACACCCAAGGGTGAGAGATATATCTTCCATCTTCTTTAGGGGAGTTATCTCTCAGGAGTTCGTGGACACAATTACCCCTAATTATTTTTTTGTTACAACATTAATTATTTTTTATTACCCACATCCATCTCTTTTGTTCGAAGTATATTTATGTCAATTCATATCTTTTATTATTTAAGAATTTGTAACTTCCTTGTAAGTTGAACCTATTGTTTGAAGGATATTTATATTAATTCATTTTTTTGATAAGGGAGACGGTGCTCCCAGAATATTAATTCATATCTTAATTTTACTGTGAGTTAACTTTTTGGAGTTACCTCCACTCGCACTGTAAGTTGGCAAAAACAAATCAAATAAGACCATATATCTCATGCATGTTTAGATGAAAACAAGTATTTTCTATCACAAAATCCTTCGTGTATATATACAAGATCTAGAGGCAACAATACTACACTCCTTCAATTAATTAGAATAATTTAGGCCTAGTTTAGTTAAGAGTGCTGTGGAGTTAATTCTCTGGAGATAACTTGCAGAGGAGTCGGAACTAATCTTGTTTGGTTGCCTAACTCCTCTGCAACAACTTATCTTCCAACTCACACTCAAGGGTGAGATATATCTCCCTCACTCCCCTCCCTAGGGAGTTATCACCATATCTTTCAAGAGTTTGTGGACACAATTATTCTTCATCAATTACATTTTTATTACTCACATTCTTTATGTCAATTCACTCTGCTCGCATTGTAAGTTAGCAAAAAGAAACTAAACGAGGACTTATCCCACCATTAATCGAATAATCGAATCAGTCAGGCTGATCCTAGCTAGCTACCGCATTATAACTGTTGGACATTTTCAAAAGAAATGTTTAGTCCCACATTTGTTAGAAAACTTCAAGTTTAAAGAGTATATATATACTCTTGCACTACAGTGTGTGTAAAATGAAAACACAAGTGTTATGCAAAGTGAGCCACACGTGCGCGCACGGCGCGGCGCATTTTAGGCACTTTTATAGGCGCACTTAGCACTTAGCACTTGGCACGTGCGCTTGTGTATATGTGTGCGAGCTAACCATGGGTAAAACTTTTTACCATTATTTTTTACCATTTTCGAAATTACAATGTGGGCAGTTATTTGATTGACACATTCAAGCATTGAATAGACAGTTAATAAACTCATTCAATACTTGACTGAGTGGATGCAGTTGAAACTGCTCCACTACTCCATTTTCTACTCTAACTGGTTTTGACCAGTGTTCTATAAGAGAAGAGGTTTGAGGAGGAAGAAATTATCTCGAAATTAACCAACATTTGTTCTTGTTTTCATCTTTCACTACTGCAAAGTGAAAGCTGATCTTGCTTCATCGTATCCTTTAGGATATTTGTTGACTCTTGCAATGTAGAGAGCAAAACTTTATTTAGGAAAGTGGCAGTGTTACACGCTTTGAAGTCATTGCAAATCCCTCTAGTCTAACAATAACGTGAGATATCACATTTATCAAAAACAAAAATTTATTTTCACTTACAATAATAATGATTAGACACAGGTTAGGTTAGAAGATAATATCGAATAGATTATAATTTCATAAACAAAAATTCTATTAGTCAAACAAAAACTAAATTGTGAATCTTATTTTGATTGAATGTATATGTGGTTGATTTGTGTATAGGCGTGTCAAGTATGAACGGGCTGCCTAAAGTCATATTGACTAGATAGTGTGATTGTGTGATTGTGTGAATGCTTACTTTTTCATCTCGTTGACGTGGCCTTGGATGGCACGAAAGTTTACGTGGTCAAACAATGCTCCAGCTGCTGCAAAAAGAAAAAAAACAAGGCTCCAACTAGATTTGATGTGGGTCCGGTCAGTGAACTTTAACAGGCCCGTTAACGGTCAACGAAAATAAATCAATGGTACTTCTTCCTCAAAGTATATATATATATATATATATATATATATATATATATATATATATATATATATCAAAAAAGAAGAAGATAGGAGTCTTTTTAGGCACCAAAATTCGACACATATCCACTCGGCACCCGTGTGACACACTTCAAGGCGCATGAACATCTCGAGATGTATCGTATTGATGCCGAGGGGATAGTGCTCAAAATAGGTCAACTGATCTTTATCCATATATAAAGATAAAAAAATAAAAAAATGTTACTTAAACTTTTAAATTAGTTATCCAATCAAATCAAACTAAGTCAAGTAATGGAGAGGGGTTTATTAATTAGGAGTATTACACAAGTGTTGAACTCTGTTTGATGTTCTGCTTACCCTTTTTTTTTCGTGCTATTTGTTTATAGTTAATTAATTATAACGACGTGCACTTCTATTTGTCTTTGTTCATAACGACATCGTTCTTACCTTAATCACTTTGGCCCCACATAGTTGTAAGATTTTACTCTAACATGTTATCTTATAAAAAGATAGCTATTTATACCTTTTTCACTAAAAAAATATAGTAATTTGTTACAAAATTATCTTCATTTTTTTATGGTAACGAGTTATCTTATAAAAGATAGCTATATATACTTTTTCCACTAAAAAAAGATAGTAATTTGTCACAAAATTATCTTCATTTTTTTTTATAGAGACGAGACTTTATTTATCTAGCCAAATAAATAATAATAATATGATGAGAAACAAGTCGTCTTCACCATTTTGATGTCCATGTATAGTCTTAAGGCTAGCTCATGTAAACTAATTAAAGACTAAATCTTAAACAAGGATCGATAATTAACTTAGGAATTTATAGAGGCCTCGGCTAATTAATTAATTAATTAGAATGTATATGAGTACGTGTTTGTAGACTTAATTTGTTTTTTCCTATAATTGATAAATCAACAATTATTACTTCTCAAAAGGATTACTCAAAGTTTTTACTTAATAAGTGACCAATATTAACTTTAACAACGCAAGGGAAGACTGAAACTCTCAACTTTCTTTTTATAGTCATGATCAAAATATACTTTTTTTTGACAAATTTTATTTATAAGAACAAGATTTTATTTTATTATAAGGAAGAAAACTTACATGACGAGAAATAATATGTTTCTTTAATAGTTTCCTTAAAACGCAAGAGAAGACTAAAACTCTCAACCTCGATCTGATGTAGACATGACACTTCAATTCTTGACCATTGGATTTCAATTCAATGAATAATATAATTTTTTGGTACTTATGTATGTAGCTATCAAATTATCCAATGAATCTGAATGAGATTATAAATCACAAACTCTTTCCACCAACACGCTTTATTTCTTTTCACACATGCGTACGTAGGTTCGTACACGCTTCTTTACGCGTTTCTCCTTACCGGACGCCCTCCCCGCGTACAATATATATTTAAACAAGTCGGTGCTTTCCTTCTTCCTCGTGACTTCCTTGATTAATTAATTCTCTATAGTACGTACTACTTCCTCCCATTTCCTACATGGCCTCCTCATCCGCCACCGCTGTCGCCGCGGCCGGAGCAAGAGCTCCGCGATGGGTGCCGAAGAGGGGAGGAGTTTTGAAGGGAATTTTACGCCGCGCGGCGAGGGCACTATGCTGCAGCTGCCGATCGTCGGCTGCCGTCGTTCCCTCTCGCGTGAGGTGATGAGTGATTGTGGCAAGGTGGTGGTGGTGGTGGTGTTGGTTGGGCTATTCGTTACGGTTTAATTGATTCGTTTGGTTTGTTGGGCTGGGCTTGAGCTTCGTGGGCGCGGGTCCCATTTACAAGAATATAAGAAAATTATATTTTTTTATACGATTAACTCTTAATTCTATTGTTTTCACTAAGAACATAGTCTTTATTCATGTAGTCCGAGAACCTTCTAGATCATCACTAGGCAGTGATAGGGTTCTCAAAAACAAATTTTGGTAAAATAAGGCCCCTTATAATTAGTTAGAAAAGATTATGAATACTAATTAGAGATGCAATAGTAGGATAAAAAGGACAGTTTTGTGTAGCGCTTCACCGTATTAATCTGTTCTTTTGTAAAAAAATTTCGTTATAAAACTATTCTTTTTGGGTAGCTAGCTAGTAAGGGATGTATTAATTATTTCCATATATGATAATTAAAGATACAATTATTGAATGGTTAATTAAGGTGGCATGGTAGTATTTTTTTATTTTTTAATGCTTTCGATGTACACCATTTGAGTTTCATATGTTATTTTTAAGGAGTAGCTAAACGGACCCCAATTTTTGCTAAACTTACCTCATTACTCAAGCATACATCTATTTTGCTAAACGCACCCCACCTTTATTTTCATAAATTTCAAAAAATATCCTTGCTTACCTCATGCCTTAGAAGTGAGGAAGTGTCGCCCGCGTGTTTCAGTCGTACACATGGTTGAGACCATTAAAGATGTCTCGGTCGGCTTACACCGAAACATCTTTAGAGGTCTCGATCGACTCTCACCGAGACTATTGAAGAGGTCGAGGTCATTGGTCTCGGTGGGAGCTGACCGAAACCTCTAAAGAGGTCTCGGACTTGTGCGACTGAGACTTCCAAAGTGGTCTTAGCCTTGTGTGTCCGAAACTCACGGGTGACAAGAACGAACAAAAAAATTTCAAAACTCCAAAAAATACATGAAACCAACCAAAATATTAGTGGGTTTTACTCGGAATCGCTAAATATTCTCGATTTTATCGATATTTTGTGCCAAAAATGTGAAATTCAAGCTCCAAATCAAAAGCTCTAAACCCAACAATAGAACTACAAACATCACTATCGACTCAAAAACACAAAAAAAAAAGAAAAAATTTTAAGAAAATTTAAAAATCGACATGAAATTAGGTGAGTCCTTTAGGAGAGTTGAGCACTCCTCTTAGTATTAAAGCGAGGTGATAGCTGTGCGATGCATATCCTTTTGGTACGAAGATGAGTGCTTTAGGAAATTCTAAGCGTACAGCGCAATGTGCACTTGACAACCGTGTGATGCACCTCGTGATGCAATGCACGCGCATCCCGAGCTTAGTGCATCGCGTGGCTGTGTGCCATTGTGATGTACGCGTAGCAGTCCCTATCTATAAAACATTAAAACCTCACAAATGTGCATCAAAAGGATATCATCCAAACGTTTTGAATATTATTTTCCTTTTCGCAAAAGGCAAAATGCTAAAGAACAAATCAAATGTCAAAACGGAGTCGCTTAATTAATTAGTTATACCGAATTTAATAAATATATCAAAGCATACCATCAACTACATTATATCAAATTAAATAAAAGTACCATCTAACTGACTCTAATTAATTAATTTAAAATATTTTGACGCTTTTGTTATTGTTTGTTGCTGCTGCTGCTTCAATCACCGCACAATAAAATATATGCAATAGAATAAAGGAAAAACATATTAACTAGCCTTCAAATTTTGAGAGTTTTTTAGATTTGCCCCTCAACTTTTATTTAGTTAATTTGAAACCTTCAACTTTAATTTTGATTGAGACTTGACCATTCTCACACCTTCTTCGAGTCTAGCAAAAAAGAAGGTGTGAGACTTCTTCGAGTCTAGCAAAAAGGAAGGTGTGAGAATGACCGAGTTCGAATTTAAGACTTTCTATTTTGTCTCTCGAACCTTTTTTTTGTTTTGATAAAATTAAAAAAAAGCGGGTTACTTTTAACGTTGGGAGAATACAATCTCAACAAAAATTAAATTTCAAGGGTTCAAAATAAGTAAATAAATGTTGATGGGTCAAATGTAAAAAAGCCTCGAAGTTTGAGGGCCACTTAATATAATTTGCCTAGAATAAATGATAAAGTTTATATATAAGGTCTACTAGTAATTAAAATTGTTTATGACTGTAGTGACAGCTAGTATTAGTTATGTTCAACTTTAATTGTATTTTATTGATTCTATTGGAGTAACTTTTTAGATTCACTTTATAATGGACTACTTGAGAAGGCCCACTCACGAACAAAATGAAAAACACTTGACTAGTCGCTTCTCTCTTAAGTTATATAAAAGTGAACGTGTCAATTTCATTAGGTGCCCTGGAACTTGACTGGAATTCATTTCCTTGCATGACACATCCAGTTTGACATGTGTCAATTGTCACTAAATGAAAGGAATTGATCAATTCTTAGTTTGACCAAAAAATAAAAAAAAAAAAAAACTATTGCTATCTTCACCAAATAATAATAATAATAATAACAAATAAATAAATAAATAAAGATTAGTGCTTTTGTTTGTTTCCCCATCCCAACATATAAGGATTATTTAGAGATCATTTTGATGTGTTTTTTTTAACGCGTTGCCCAGTTTTTGAGTAAGTTGCACCACTTGAACGTGTATTTAAATCCACTTTATTTAGTTAATGACACTAATCATTTTTTTACACAATACACATAATAAATAAAATCATTATTTATGAGAGGATAATTTAATTTTGTTATAAAATCTAAACGGTAGATCAATTATTAGTTTCATTCTTGTACACAAACTAAAGTATGACAAATATGACATGTTTGGTTCGTGTTATAAGGTTGTATTAAGCAGTTCAACTACTTAATTCGGGTGTTTAGTGACACTATTAATCATTTTTTTGCACAATAGACATAATAAATAAAATCATTATTTATGAGAGGATAATTTAATTTTGTTATAAAATCTAAACGGTAAATCAATTATTAGTGTCATTCTTGTACACAAACTAAAATATGACATGTTTGGTTCGTGTTATAAGGTCGTATTAAGCAGTTGAGCAGCTTAATCCGGGTGTTTAGTGACACTATTAATCATTTTTTACACAATACACATAATAAATAAAATCATTATTTATGAGAGGATAATTTAATCTCGTTATAAAATTTAAACGGTAAATCAATTATTAGCTTCATTCTTGTCCACAAACTAAAATATGACAAATATGACATGTTTGGTTCATGTTATAAGGTCATATTAAGCAGTTCAGCTGCTTGATCCGGGTATTTAGTTCCCCTACTATCTAGTCGAGTAAACTATATATGTAATCCACTATCCAAATGACTCTCCCGAACCATGATTTTGATGGTATTAGTTAGTTCGGATGGACTCACTTACCAAATAACAAAATTGCCCTCATCACTCATACAATAACGCAAACAAAATCGCCAAACATGTTTGACGAAATGATGAAACTCTAAGCAACATTGGAGTGATTATACATACTAGTAACCAATAAATAATATAACAATTGTATAAATGAGAGACAGATTGTTCAAAGTCTTTTGGTTCATTTTTATAACTTACAGTGTTAGTTCGGAGTTATCTCATTGAAGTTAATATTTTCATGTTTGGTTCAACTTTAAACTTGCAGGGAAATTTCAAATTTTTATACAATAAAAAATATGAATTGACATAAATATCCTTCAAACAAGAGAGAGAGATAGGTAATAAAAGGTCATTAATGAGGGGTAATTGCATCCACAACTCCTGGGAGATAACTCCCAAGGGGGTGGTGGGGAGATATCTCACACCCTAGGGAGTAAGTTGGGAGATAACTTACAGGCAAGTTGGGCAACCGAACAAGATTACTTCCTAACTCTCTGTAAGTTATCTCCCGAGATATAACTCCACCCCTAACCAAACAAGTGTCAAAAACAAGTAATCAATAAATACAAATATCAACCTATTAAGTGCATAATTTAATTTAATAACTATTCAACACCTTCGAGTGATTCATTAAATCAATATTAAAAGCTTGAATATTCTTTGCTTGTTAGGTGTCATCCTCAAGCAAATATCACAATAGCTTAAATTTAGAAAACTTAAAATAAATTCGACATTGTTGTAAACTAACTAGAGATAAAGGTAGGAAAGTAAACATAAAGAACTAGAAAGATAGCAAGAGAAGATATAGGGGAGAAATAAGATAACTTTCATCTCAACATAGTGTATTTCATTACATGAGTGTGACCCCTTTATATAGAACCTTGGTAAGACCAAATGGCTCAAGTTACATTTCTATACAATTACATGATCTGAATAAATAACATTAAGGCTAAGTAATTACAAGAATTAAAGTGGGTGTTACATCATGTGAATAGTTAGAATAATAAGAGGTGGAATATGTAGAGTTGTCAATCCATATTATTTACAACACTCTCATTTGGATGACAACTTGCTAAGAGAAAATGTCTCGATAAAACCCGTCACGGCTCAAATCTCTAACCCCGTTTTAATTTCTTAATCGGGATCACGACCCTTGACGTGAGACCTACACCGTGATACGTGCACCGACCGAGGCACGTGGCCGATGTATATTGTATTTTTGTATTGATGTATGCCTAGTATTATATATTGTGTAGACTTACTAAGTTGGTTTGTACAGTTGTAGGCGTCGAGACGAGAGCGGGGATACGCCTCAAGTAGCGTGCGAGCCGGGGAACCGTATAGTTAGCATTTTGGTAAGTCTTATTTAATACTAATATGAAATAAGGAATTACTTATAAGCTTATGGTTGTGTTTGTTAATGTAAATCAAATTAAAGACCTATAGTTGAGTAAATTAAATGAGAAGTATAGGATTGGTTTAGAGATACACATTGACACATCTAGGAACTAGGTGAGTAATGAAATGGTGTCACTTGAGGTTGAGTTAGTCGGATATATGGCAATAGGTGGACCATTAGATATTCCTCGGGATACATAAATCCATGGAGATCAAAGGCTAGGAAGGAACATCACCTTAATATATAACATTAGTGATCAAACAATATGCAAACCGAATCACTCATTCATTTTTGCTAGAGAAGAAAAAGGAATTTCTGGAGAGTGAATCATCAAGGTGTTGAAGGAATCCATGGGAGTTAGTAAAAAATTCTCAAGCTAGGGTGTTACATCAACTAGGTACACATCTTTTTAGTTGAAATTAGAACAAGTTCTGATTTTAGGCTAATTTCATATGGTAGATGATTGAGTATTTGCAATTGATTTATATACTTGGATTCCTCATTTCAAGCTGATAATCCAGCTATATTGAAGTTCTTGATTTAGTTTTGAAATCATAAAGATATGAATTTTTGAAGTTGCAACACCAAAACTAGAATTTTGCATGTTGTATTATGAATCAACCTGGGTAGTTTGATCATAATCTGCCCATTTTAAATCCAAATTGATCCAAACTAGTGGCATTTGAAAGTTTATGTAAAGGGGAATAACTTTGCTTAACTGAAGGTATTTTGATTCAAATGTTTTTATGTCCAAACATGCTCTACAAATAGGTACTGGAATCAAAAATGAAAGTTTTGAAACTAAACTTGTTAAGGGCATAATTCTCTAACTACTTATCCAAATGAGTTGATCTTTTAATATGTTGTATTTGGGTATACTTTCTGCCTTGTGACCAAAAATCACATTTTTAGGAACTATAGATTATGATAAATAGATTTTCTAAATCCGCTGGTCGGATTAAATTCTAATTAGACATATGTTTAGTAAAATCATGACATCTCTTTCATTTTAAATCAGAATTTTGTAAACTTAACCTTTCCTAAAGCTAAGAGAGAGACCAACAATAATTGTACTGATGGAGGATTTCGATATTTGGACCATTTTATGCCTAAAAGTGCATTAAAATGAGGACTGAAATCGAAACTTAATTTAGTCTTTAAGGGCTGATTTAGGAATATTGATTTAAAGTCTATTGAACCAATTTGAATACACAATAAACACCACTAAATTGAGCTTAAGCCCACTATATTTGAACTAATGAGACACCAAACTCGGGAACCTAGGAAAAATGTACGGGAGAGCGAATACAAGATTTGGAGTATCGAGAGGCCGATAAAGCGAACTTTACTTTGTTGTTGTGAGTATACCCAATGTGTGACGACCCCAAATTCGATGCAAATCGGTACCGCCACGTCGCTAGACACGTCACCAAGCATGTCACGTCACCGCATACTTACTTTTAGTTGTCCGCGACCTAAACCTTTGCACGTATATTATTCGCCTTAACTTAGTATTTATGAAAAATTTTATGGATATTCACATTTATTTGACTAAGTTAAGTTGTTCACGATTTATCAAATTATTATAAATTAACATTTAAGCGAAAGTCTTTGAAGCATGCAAACACGGTAGAATTAAAAAGTTTGCATGGTATGATTAACCCTATAGTGTGGAAACCCGACAATAGATACCATGTATATCGAGAGCAACAAAGGTACTAAAGATGAGCATATACATTTATCAGGTATACAAGTTTTTCCCAAAAAGTTCATAAAACAATAAATAAATACGTACGACACCTACGCAAATGACGGGCTCTCCTAACTCAGTCGTAGATGCCTGAGATGCCCTTGCCTCGGCTCGTCGCAAGATCTGCGATTTGTCACCAAAAATAATGACAAATCCCAGGTGAGTAAATCCCAGAGAACTTTAGCTAATATTCATGAATTCCAATAAAACGGATACAATTCATGCAATTTAAATAAATGACAAGAAATAAAGTAATTCGCATGAAAATAAGTCGTTGAGAAGTCGAATTTGGACACGAGTGTAGCGTGACAGAGAACCCTGATCGACATCCGGGAATCTTCGTAGCTAAACCGAGAGGAACCATTGACGACCACCTCGCCAAACATCTCACGGTCGAATGAGAGGAACCATTGAACGGAAGACCTCATCCAAACATCTCGAGAGAGGAACCATTGACGTAGACTTAGGTCTTCGTCAAACATCTCTCAACCTACGGGTTTGGAGGAGAATAGTCACCGCGTAGCCCTATCATGGCCAATTACTCGAACAGCGCGGGGTAGCGAGCCCCGGGGTGTGAGTCCGTGCCATGCCGACCCCATCGACAAACACATACACACGCGGGAGTGGATGAACAGTAATTGAACAACAATAAATAGCAC
The DNA here is from genome assembly GCA_039657325.1 of Stephania cephalantha. Classification (NCBI taxonomy): domain Eukaryota; kingdom Viridiplantae; phylum Streptophyta; class Magnoliopsida; order Ranunculales; family Menispermaceae; genus Stephania; species Stephania cephalantha. The sequence continues at coordinate 3,833,401 of CM077573.1, read as the reverse complement.
AATGGAATAATTGAAATGCGAAATAAAGTAAATGTCATAAAAGAATTTTAACTAATTTTCTGGTGGGATTACTTACCTCAACAAATCGCAAATTGCTTTCGAAATGTCCTGCACACGCCTCAAGATACGTACCCGACACCCGGCTATGATAGCCTAAGTCCCTAGTGTCCAATTATACAATTTTTATCATTTTGGGCTATATTACTTAAATCATTCAAATCAACATTTAATTAGGTGGAGTAACCTCACCTCCATCGCGTCGTCGAAGTCACGCCTCCGATCGGTCGACAACGCATCACCGCGCCGTTGCCACTGTCGCACCGACGCCGCTCCCGAGCCGACGCTGTCGTCGTCGCCGCTGCCGTCATCGCGCCACTGCCGCCGTCGCCGCTGCCGGCCGCCGTCGCTGGAGTCGCCGCCGCCGGAGTCGTCGCTGGTCCGGTCGCCGATCGCTGCCGCTGCCGCTGCCTCGCAAGTGCTGCAGCGCCGCAGCTGGTCCGCGTCCAGCTCCCGAAGCTGCGCCGCTGTCATCGCCGGAGCGCGCCGCTGCCGCCGCTACTGCAGCTCGTCCGTGGCCTTCACGTCGCCCGCCACCTCAGCGAACAGCTGCTGCTGGAGTCGCACCTTCCGCAGCCGTTCCTCGCTGCTTCTGCCGTCGGCTGTCCGCGCCACCCGCTGCAGTGCGCCGTCCGCGCCGCCGCTGGAGTTGCTGGAGTGCGACGCCGTTACTGGAGCGCTGCTGGAGTCCGCCGTCCGCGCCTCCATTGCCGCGCCGCGCCACCTCCCGGCGCGGAAACTGCACCGCCGCTGGAGCCGCGCTGGAGTCCGTCGGCGCCGCTCGTGTTCCTCGCCGGAGTTCCCTCCATCTCCCTCTCTCTCTCTCTCGCTGTCTCTCTCTCTCACTTCTTTCTTCTCTCTTTCTTCCCTCTCTTGCTGTCTCGTTTTTTTTTTTTTAAATGGGGAATTTTTTTTATTTGGAGAAAAGAGAAATAATGATGAGGTATGTGTTGATTTGATGTGTGACAACAGTGACATGATGGGGTGAGTGATGTGACAACTCAATCTCATACTCTCCGTATACCCCAAGTTACGCGCACTCCGCGACGTCGCACACTCTCGTCACTACACGCGTACAACGCGACTAAACGTAATTCTCAATTAACGCAGTAGCGAACTATTAAATAATAGTAAAATAATAAACTCTCACACAAAAAATAACATATCTCACCCATTTGACGTGCCGTAGACTTTTCTGCGACATCTACGTGGAGTCGAGCTTATATTTTTAATTTGTAATTAGCCGATTAATCGGGATCGATTAAAACGGGTCGTTACACAATGACAACTTTACTTGGCATTTCATTTCTATTAATTAATGTCCTTGCATAGTCCTTTTGACTATTTTGCCTTTGTATTCGATATCATGTGTTCTTTGTGTCTATGCTCACTTGATGAGTCCAGTTTACATGATATCTATTCATTTGATTTGATTCATTGATTATATCACATGCTATGTCTATTCTTGTTGTTTTAAATGTGAATTGAATAATAAATAGCATGCTATTAGGCTAGTGAATATCTTATAAATGTTTAAGAGGATTTGTATTCCTTATTTGTTTAGATGTGTAGATGTGCCCATGCCTTGACAATCCATACTTGGTATTTCTTGAAATTTTAAAAGTACTTTTCGCATTTATGTTCCATACTCGATCGAGGTGTGTGCGACTCACGGGGTTAGAGTCCCTGGGGATGTCGGCACATGTTACCTGACACTATATGACACTCGGGGTTAGAGTCCCTGAGGTGGTCTACACACTGGGGTTAGAGTCCCTTGTGTTATATGATTATTGAGTTGGAGTGACATATTCCAATCTTGTGGGACCTACCTAAATCACCACTACTTAGCCTAGTGTCAGTATCACTTGTTTAACTCTGGTATTTACTAGCATATGGTTTATTTTCCAGTTTTCTCATTTATATGATTTTAAATACCATTTGAATATTTGGAAATGCAAATTAAACTTGTCATCGGGGATTATTGTTTTATTGTTGTACTCACCGTCATTTTTATGACGGTGGGTGCAGAGCCGTCTACCAAAGTAGGACGGACAAAGAGAAGATCGGCGATTATCCCCGAGCCGCGACGCGTCATTTGCATCGATTGTAGGTCTTCTTTTAGTATTTTGATTGTATATGTTATATACGTCTTTCGAGATACTATTTGGGGTTGTATATTGGGTTGAGCGTTAGTTCCCAGACTTGACTTAGACTATTTTACTTGTTTCACCGCATTTTGAGGACTTTATATATGTGATGTCACTTCTTAGTTTTTCACACTTATGATTTTATAAATGGATTCCACATAAGTTACTAATTGCTTCCGCATAATCAATAAGACTTAGTTAAATAATTAATTTAATAAAAAGTTTTAATTAACTCTAAATTTTATAAACTGGTAGGACTAGTGTATTACTTATACTTGAACACGAGAAAAGAGGCGTCTAGGTTGTAAAGGCTAACTAATACGTAGTTAAGTCCCGCATGGATATGATTAGGGCTTAATTACGGGATTAGGTCGGGCGGTGCCCTAGATTAGGAAAGGGGCCGTCACAAAACCTCTATTAAAAAAACTATGTGGAATAAAATCCAGCATAGAAAAAGAGTACATCGTACTCAATCGTTCTCATCAATATTGATATGGAGTATGATATTGATAAGATTGTCTCATTAAAAAAAAACTTTGCTAGGAAAACTTAATGGGATAAAACCATAGTTAAGGAAAAAAGAGTACAATACACTAATCAATTTTGATAATGGAGTATTAATATTGTTATGATCGCCTCGTTAAAAACCTTACATGAAAAACCTAGTGGGATAAAATCATAGCTAAGGGAAAAAGAATGCAATGCACTAATGAATAACTCTTTTTGATTCTCCCCCTCATGTTAACATGGGTGAGACATTTTATATTGTTCTGCAACAAATCTCTGCAAAACTTAATTTTACTCTTTTGAGTAAAACAAACTCCTGCCACTTACGATTCATACGAAGATCACGAAAAGTGTATATAATACTATTTCAATTTTTTGAAGTAAGTGAAGAGCTGCATCTTAAAAATGCAATATCTAGTCTTTTACACCTTAAGCGTTTTGTTAGTGTATCCATTTTCTGCACAGGAACATCATTTCCTTTTGGATCTTTAATGCTAGAACATATGATTTTGTCACTCTTTTATATTAGTTATTGCATCAAATAATTGATTCATAACTTGTTGCTAATGAATGATCGTTTGAACTTTCAAGTTCATATTAATTTATACATGGATCATAATGCAACAAATTTGATGCGTTTCGTGCAATTTCACGCCATTCCTTTTAAATTGGCTTTATATCTTCCCCTAATGGTGGACAAATTGCTTCATCATAGTGACATAAAAAAAAACCTTCCAATAAAAAATTCCGTATTAGGGGTTCAATGCATCTTAGAAGATAATGAATTGAGAGTTAAATCGATACAAATCTCTCATTTATTTGGCTTGCTATACCAGATATTATTTGAACATTAGCCTCAGGTAAGTTCAAGTTTGAGAAGTACTCTCTTTTATATCAAGACATAAATTCATCGCTTTTATTTAACTCATGATTTGAACACATATCAATGTGTCAATTTTAATGAGCCATAAAATTTATAATTTAGCCTTTGATTGGCATGGCAAATGTCATCAAAATATTTGGACATATATGACAATATAAGATCAGTATGACCTAATGGCCTTTCATATGTGACATTGCTTGTCACGATTTTGAACATGCACATTTGTCAATAATTTTACCCATTTATATTTCATGTGGTGCACCATTTTTATTCCACTTTTAGTGAAATTACTAATACGACCTTTACCAGATCCTTTCCCATTTCCACGTCCATAATTTTATCATTGCGACCATGGTCATTTTATAACACAACATATGTTTCATGAAGCTAGACCAATTGAAAAAGGAGTGATATTATATGTATAATATCTCGTTATTTTACTCAGCAACCATGAGACAAGAAATCAATTCATAATATTCATATTGAATTGATATACGTGTTCGATATTTTCTTGCAATAATATATTGAGGCGTACCACATGGATTTTTTTCTATCATTGCCTCATCAATCACTTTACCGCATAGCCTCAACCAAGAGGTAATTAAAATTACGGAATTATAATTCATATTCGACAGATATAAGTATTGTAGCTTGAGACTCAGCCGCTCATTTAGAGTTTTTTGGAGCATCACCAATTTTGGTTTTATTCATAGCTCCATAAGGTGAAAGGATAATTATAAAGTGATATATTCACTTTTCAAATCTCTATAGAGATATTGGCGAATGAATATTAACGATATGCGCACAGCCTTGCGTAGATGCTTTATTCATAATTTTAGCATCTAGTTTGTCTTAATAAATAATTTTTGTCAATAATATTATGGCAACAAATTCAATTAATCAAGTATAATATTTTTGAAAATAGAGGTAATGTAAATAGTTTTCTCTTTTTTTTAATGTAAAATACATAATACATGATTAAATAAATGTCCAAAACTTGATTATTTTATACACAAAATATACTACTTATATGAGTTGGTGAGATAACCTCCAGGTTGGGTGGTGAGACAAAAGTCTACTTACAACCATGCCACCTCGAACGGGATAATTCATCTCTCTTTCAATGTTTAGCTTTACTAGGGACAATGACTTACCCACTATCAACTCAAACTTATAGTATTATTTGTATTATATTAAAAAAATGAGAATAGAACATAATTAATCATTGGTAATTTTTATGAGAAAAACTGTCACTTATTGATTTTTTATTTATGGTGTAGAAGATTGTACAAAGACGCATTTACAGAGCATATGCAATCAACGAGACATATATATATCACACACACACACACACATATATATATATATATATATAATGTACCGTGCATAAATAATATATACTTGATATTTTATAAAATATATATAAGTGACTTTTTAGATCACTTTCATTTGTTCAAATCTCTTAATGCAAACTAATAGTTATAAACAATAGAAATAAATACAAAATGCAATAGTTATAATTTTGAAATCTAGCTTATTCCAAACTAGAGACAATTGATGTCATGTGCCTACTCACATAGAGAATGTGGAAAATATAACAAATGTTCTTATGCATCCCCAAATGCATTGAACAATTTATTTCAATTGATGTCATAGTTGGTTACTATATATTGTACAATTATCAATAGTATAAATCATATCACTTTGCATACATATAATGCTTATTAAAAAAAAAAAAACTCTCATATAGGTCTTTTAATGAAAATAATTTCATTGGCCAAGAAATTGGTTGCTAAAATAGTAGCTTGATATGAGCTATCATCAAGTCTATAAACTCGTAATTAATTTTTTTTAGTTTCGAATCGAAATCTTAAAAAGAAATTAGAAAACTTATTTGATAAAGTTAAATTATATTTTAACAAAGATTTTCATTAGACATGGCCGATGTTCAAAAAAAACAAATAAGAAATTTTATTTGGAATGAAGAGTTTATGTCGGAGTATCATATCTTAGCAATTCTATTGACTTTGTGACTAATAGTGCACATAATAAAAAAAAAATGTTTTAACCAGATTAAGATAGAAATAAATTCAAATAATTTGATGAATTAACAAAAATTATACTTTTGTCCTCACATGATGCAACTCAACTCATGAAAATATCTATATATAGAACAGAGAGCTCAAAACAGAAAATCACTACGAAAACTTGGTCTTATTCATTTGGCTTTCTTTATATATGAAAATTAAGAGTGCTAATGACAATCATAATAAAATATAAATTGATTGAAATGAATCAAGTTCATACAAAAATTATATATACCTTTCAAGCTTTACTCCTTAGAAAGTTATTTGATATTCTAAGTCTCCATCATGTAGAGCACACTCGTCCTGATAATGTTGTAAACTAACTAGAGATAAAGCTAGGAAAGTAAACATAAAGAATTAGAAAGATAAAAAGAGAAGTGATAGGGGAGAAATAGAAGAACTTTCATCTCAACATAGTGTATCTCATTACATGGGTGTGACCCTTTTATATAGGCCCTTGGTAAGACCAAATGGCACAAGTTACATTTCTATACAATTACATGAATAAATAACATTAAGGCTAAGTAATTACAAGGATTGAAGTGGGTGTTACATCATGTGAATAATTGGCATAATAAGAGGTGGAATATGTAGAGTTGTCAATCCATATTATTTACAACATACATGACTCTATTTACATAAACAAGATAAACCACATGGACTAGAGCCGATACTATTAATTTCAAATGCATGTTCTAACTCACACCAAAATTATAAATTCAAATTTCACAAACTAGTAATTTAACGTCCCATAAACAAAAAATAACTAAGGGCCATCGTCGATTTTAGGAATTTATAAAAGGGAGTGGCAGCACTTTTGTAAGTTTACATATTGCGACCTCATTAATCCAACCCCTCAACACTCTCAACCGAATAGGTCCTCTAAAATAGACTAATACTTAAACCCAAGCTAATCGCATTCCTGTGCATAAGCTAATTTTATGATCTAAGGAACTCCACATATGTGAACCGAAAAAGCCAATATTGTGGGATGGAGAGAGTAATAAACTGTCAAGGTAGCTTCAAATTCTTAGTCCACAAAAAAAATCTTTCAATTCCCATCATGCCATCATATTCAGATGCACCACTAAACACGTGGCAGTGACTTGAATACTTTTGTTAGGCTTTACTTGGCCCAGGCCCAGTATACAGTCCAGGTGGGGAGGAGGCTTTTTGGTGACACGGGTGTGGGAGGTGATAACCTCGGGATCTGTGAAGCGCACTGTCACGCGCGTTTCTCTAGAAAGCCAAATAAAAAAAAAATCTTATATAATGTCGAAAAACGACAAGCGTATCTAAGTCCACTAGTACTGCTAATCCAATTTTAATTGAGGTTTAATGATGACTAATACGCTTTTCCAACGTGAAACCCACGTTGACCCCAACTTATGTGCTACTCATACACTCATAATAATAATAATAATTCCAAATAGATTTTTTTGTTAATAATATACTACTAGCACTATTTTTTTTAAGTTCAATAATACTATGGTACTCATAATAATACTTTTTTTTTGTTGAGTTCAACTTATGAGGTACTCATATACTCATACTATAGTACTATTTTTTTGAGTTTAATTATTACTATTAATTTGATTATTTTGTTTTAATTTGAGAGAAATGTTTTGGGAGATCGAACGTATAATAATAAGACAACTAAAAGTACGGCCAATAAAACGGCAAAGATTTTCTGCCACTTGCACTGATGCACATGTCTGCCAAAGACACAACAAACATGCATGCATGCACATATGACATATGGTGATTGGTGGTCTTACAACATCATGTACATGTACATACATATAATTGTACGTGACTCTGTAGATTTGAGGACGAGCATACAAGTCAAGAGTACTCTAAAAAAAACATTTAGATTGCTTTTAAGATCGGTATCTTGTTGGAGAAAGTTGTTCCTTTTTATCTATAGTTGAAGAAAATGGGAGGGTGATAGAGCATCTCGAGTGAGATCCCTTGTCAAAAGATAAAATTTAGGGAAGTCGTATCAGTTCAACACCCACTTATGTCAAAAAATAAAAGAAAAAAATAAGTGAGAGGGTTATATATATGTGGTATATATTTGAGAGGAGAATAACTAATCAGTGAGATCGATTTGGTATACATAATATATTTTAACATTAGTAAAAAAAAAAAAAAATGATGTGAGTGGGAATCGAACTCACGACCTCTAGCTCCAAAGTTTGTCTTTTAGCAAATAATGCTTCTACCATCTCCTTAGGATACTTTGGCAACATTAGTAGAAATTGGATAAAAAATCAAAATTTAAATCCTTCCGCAAAAGCCATGCTAATCTTCTTTGTATTGTTCCAATTTTATCAGATGTCTCTTAGGAGACAAAATCAAAATTCTTATCACATGTTATTGAAAATAAAAACATTGCCATGTGCAAAATGGTATATCAATTTCTATATTAGGCCATGCACAAACATGTAACAACTTCATATTATTATTATTATATATAAAGAGATTTATTATTCCAATTAAAATTTATATTATGTAGTGTTGGCCAAGGTCTTCACTAATCAGTGTTTCATAATTGTCACTGTAGTCTGTCTCTACTCTCTAGGGGCTAGTCATAGTGTTTCTAATTATGGAGCTTACCTAGCCAATATTCTTTGCTACATAGGCATTCCTCTCTCTCTCTCTATATTTTATTTGATGAAAAAACAGATTTGACTAGTGTTCCAGTGGACCTAAAAATATAAGCAGAGCAGCCTTTCTACAACTACACAACTAACATTCAACCAGTTGGGTGGTTCCTATGTCATACATATTACATAGTGCTCTGAAAAAGTTAACCATAGATGTACATGCACATAAAAGTATGCATTTTGAAAGATGAATTCACACTGCTGTTCAATATTTAATTAGATTGTATATACTTGGACAAATTAATTTCTTCAAAGAATTTCTTCAAAAGGCGATATTAATTATTGGAATGACAATGACAAAGAAAACTAATTTTTTTGGTTTCTTTTGTCTGAATGATCCCTTTTGACATTTGGGTCAACCACCCTAATTAGACAAAACTGTACAACAAGGCTCATAAGGGTGCAAAACATCTAAATACAATTCTTTTAATACCTACAAATGGAACTTAGGCCATATTTGATTGGGGTAAGTGAGGGTGAGAGTTTGGGGACAAAATGAGCACTCTACCAGCCATGGCGCTCTCTAGGCAGACATGGTCGATGTGATAAAGAGCTCTCCTTGTAGTTTTTTTTTTTTTGGGTGATTTATCTTCTATGTATTGATCTTCTGTAAGTATGAATATAGGTTATGGTATGTGACTGTTTGTGGTTTTTTAGGCTGTTGTCGTTGGGTGTCGGTGTTTCCCTTTTTGGAGGGTCGATTTCCCTTTGTAGGAGCTATTTTCCTATTTTAATTGACTTTTCTCCCCCATCAATTGTGCCTAAGAGGCTTTGATGGCGGGTGTTGTGAGGTTTATCATGCCTCCTTTATTCTCATGGAGACCGAGCTTCTATATTGTATCATCTATGTAAGAGTGCTCACAAAATCAATGAATCTCATTGTGCCATTGACAAAATAAAAAATAAAAAAGTGAGTGGGAAATAAGTTATTGAGGTAGTTGTAACTTCTTTTTATTTTGGTTGACAAGTTTAGTCCACTTCTTGAGAAGTATGAGGTGGAAACATTTTCTCTAGAGGCAAGTGCCTTTCTTAATTCTTGTTTTATTACAATGCTATCAATTATTTAGAGCGCGAGGGCATTAAATCAAGTGCAATGGAAGAGTGTGATCCATGTAGATGACCCCGATTAATTTGAGATTGAAGCTTTATCGTTGTTGTTGTTTCCCTTAATGTAGAGGGACGTTGGAAAGTTACACTTTTTAGGACAAAAACAACCCTTGTATAATAAGTTTATGAATGTTTAAAGTCATTATAGTCAATCACAAATATCTCCATAAATAGCTTGCTAGAAAGCTCAATCAAACACATTAATATCATTGTCATGAGAAAACACATTTTTCAAATTAAAAATTTCTCAAATTAACCAGGCGAGGCATTGAAACTTTTCGACAAGTGACATCGAGTTCCAACCACTCAAGCGAATATCAATTGATTAACATTTTTTTTTAAAAAGGGAAAACCCATAAAATTATTGAAATGCATTATTCAAGTCAATCTTTGCTTTTTAAAGGTATTTTTTCAAGTTAAATAAATTTGAAAACACTTTTTCAACTTTTGGTTAACCAATCCCAGCCTACTATATAAATGCTACGGTGACTGGAATGGGATACCCGGTGAAGATGTCAATCCATTCACGCATCGAGATATGTGTGCACACACATCGATACACGATGGATGGACGTCATCACCGGGTTTCCATCCTGAGTGCCCCTCACTGGGTCATCCTAGTATTTTCCATATTGGAAAACAAAGCTAAAATTGACTAAATTAAAGAAAACAAGAAAAAAAAAAAAAAGGTACACCCAAAAGCCAATTAATTGCACATATGAGATATATATACAGTTATTACATATAAACATGAACAAAAATTAAGGAAATGAAGCATTGGTAATATTTAACATAACCCTTCAACCCCTTGTTCTGATAATTGTAATAGTCCCTCTCCCTTGTGTTTGGATTCTTGTGAAAGCAACAACAGCTTTGCCAGAAAGGCCTGGTCCATTAGGTGAGGATACCCAAGGATGGCAAGCAAAGTCACCAACTGGGTGCCTTACAGGCCTTGTTGGTGGCATTAATATCCTCTCATTTATGTCATCTAGAGTCACATCCCCTTCAAACCCTCCAGGCTTCACCACTGCAAATGGATACACCACACCTTTGCCCAGCTTCTTTCTTCGACGACACCGATCGCCTTCTGTCGAGTCATATAAATCATTAGTTCCAATTCTAATGTCGGAACTTATTCTATATGATGAAATTGATGAAATCGTCGAAGTTATGAATTAGTACCCGAAGTGGATAGAGGATTTCTTGATATCAGAGATTGCTTGGAAATGTTGCTATTAGTTTTGAACAATTCTTTGCATGATGAAGCAGAATTGGTGCTGTTATTGCTTGTTTCGGACGCTGATACTGCCTCTTCCGGTGCTTTGGTCTCCGGCAACGTGTTCTCTTCGTCGCTGACACTACTCATCGACGAGTAATTCAAATTCTCATCTGTGACACACAAAGATTAATTGTTGTGAGCAAAATATATATGTAAAATTAACCATGAAACATATACAACTTGTATGGTCACTGCATTAATTAGTATGAACTATTCAAGTGGATAAAGGGTATTATTTTAATTTACCTGGTTGTGCACTGATCATATTGTTAAGGTTGCCCAAGCAATCAATACCAAAATCCACTGTGGGGTTACTGGTGCAGTCCCAGGCCCAGTAGTTCTAATTAACCAATCAATAACAAGGGTCAACATTGTTAGTCACAAATCAACAAATATCATCAAAAGCACATATGAACAATAAGATCTTAATTAAGACATATGAAGACTAATTAAGCACCTGAAGAACATAATCTATGCTCATAATTTGATCATCATCATGGCTCTGCTGCGACAACTTCCTCCTCTTGCATGGGCTCCTCCACTCAATATTCAGCACATCTTGCAGATACCCAGTTGATAAATCAGAATCAGACGGCGAGAATGACGACATGGTAGGCTCCATTGCTGATCAAACATACATACAATGCATTATACATCAATCGAACACATTTCAAACTAACTAAAACATTATGATAGAACCATGAAAGGAAGCAAAAAAGAAGAAACAATTAATGGGTACCCATGGAAATGTCTGCAGCCTTTAAAAGTTCTAAGTCATGGAGATTCCAATCAAGAGAAGAAGATGAGTAGGAGCTCATGTTGGTGCATTCATGAGCCATGAAAATGAGAGAATATGTGTTTATATATATGTGTATGTGAGTGTGTGTGTGTGTGTGCACACACTTAGTTGATCACAGACAACTATACTGCATAGCAATGAGAGCACTTGCTGTATTTAAACAAGGCTTTTGAGGAAGTGGAGGATCAGAGGAGATAGATTTATTAGGAGAAAAAGCAATGCTTGCCAGTCAAAGGAGAGAGAGAAGGAACAATGAATGTGTGGGGTCTTGGGATTCGTGTGTGCAAATCTTTGGTGGGTGTGTGGGGAACTAAATAATTGTGAGAGGGGCCATATGAGTAAGTGAGAAAGAAAAGGCCAGACGTGCTAGGTAGACAGAATTCAAATTTCAGCTTTTCTATTTTTCCAATCTTTGCTTTTTTCTCTCTTTTGCTTTGTGTGTTTGTGCAACCTTTGCTCTCACTGTGGTGGTGGTGGCTGTGAAACATATATGGTGGCATGGCTTGAGTCTAGCTAGTTAATTTGCATGTGGGATGTGACATGCATGCATGGTGGGACCATGCATGTGGCGTGGCATGCTTCATTGTCAACATATTATCTCTGATGGGTCATATAAGATCAATCATATTATTGATTGATTTAAATATATATATATAATTATAGGGGGCTGTTCACCACCTCTGATATTTCATAATATGATTAAACAAATTATGTTTCAAACTTGCAATCCCAATTCAAACTCACACCAAACTCACATTTCAATAGTCATTTACTTCGCAAGTACTTAAACTGCTACATTGACTTGGATTTTTAAAATCTCTTCACTGTAATCCAAACCTTACTCTCAAATTTGAAAAAAAGAAAAAAAAGAAAAAGAGTAACATCTAATTAAGTGTAAAGAAAATATAAAATGATTGGGTGACATTCTTCCGATACATACTTTTGCTACATATTTGTTAATTTCCTTTGATTTGTGCATCGATGTTTGTGCACGCACATTACGATGTGCATCTAAAGGTTATCGACACCTGTGTAGTAAATGTATGTAAGAAAAAGAATGTTACCCAAGCATTTTTCAAATAAAATAAGGGGTCCATGCATGTATGGTAATGATTTTGCATCATTGCCACCACATAACAATCCCAACAGTGACATCATAATATACGTAATATATAGATCTACCTTTATTGCAACCGTTGGATGGCTTCGACGTCGGGACCACGAGGCGGATCTCGAGGAGGGACCACTTTACTCTTTTTCCTTGGTCGGACGGTAGCCCAGCAAAATCAGGGCCTCAGATGAACCCTCATTGGACTGTGATTTGAAAAACAAAACGATAGACCAAAAGCAAAAAGAATTTGCCAATTTGGTTGCCCTTCAAAGAAAAAAACAAAAGTTTGTGTATATTTATATAAAAAAAAATAAAGGGAGAAGAGAGAGAGAGAGAAATTAAAGAATAAGAAGAGAAGCAATCTTTGTCTAAGAAGAATGGCTGACTCACCACCTAAAAGTATGTTGGGCAGTAGACAGAGGCATCTCTCTGATAGCTTTATCTCACCAACCTAAAAATTCAGGTTTTAATTCAATTCCACATAGGTAAATATTGCCATCTTAATTCTCTCTTGTGTTTCTTTTTTTAATCTTTTTCTTTTGTTTGGTTTGCTGTCAAAGATGAAAAAAAAAAAAAAAATTTGAAAAATCAAGAATGATTACAAGCAAGTCGGGATTTTATTACCGACCATTATTTGTCTTGGCGCAGTAGTTGAGACCTACTCATTGTTTGCATGTTCCTCCTTCACGTCGTGAGTTCGAATCTGAGGCATATCTTTTGTAGGATGGTGTGTCTCCTGTTTAGAAGTATATGAATAATCCTGACCACCACAGTATCTAAAAAAAAAAATATATGATTTTATGTATCTTGCCAAAACAAATTATGAGTTGGAATTTTTTTCCCCCTTCGGAAAACTCAAAACAATAAAAACTTGAGGGGACTTGATGATACGATGGAGGTAGACCTATGAGAACTTGGCATGCATCAATTATGAGGGACTTAAAAGATGATTAGAGCACATCATAAAGCCAACTACATTAAATCGAACTGAATGTAAGCGTTTGATCAATGTAGCCTCCCCGACTAATTTGGGACTGAGGCTTGGTCGTTTTTCCATCATTGTCGGTTTAGGGTTACTTTGCTGTTACATTTAAGATATTCTAAAGAAATAGAGAACAAAAAATATTGTTGGCACTTGGCACCAAAGTTGCAATGGTTGTAGATAGGTCCATGTAGCAAAGAGAATAACCTAAAGACTGGACAGTGACCACAGATAGATGAAAGTCTATTTCAAAGTGAAAGGGGGGTTGCAATCTACTTATTCCCCAACCTACATAATCAAGTATATATGTTTCAGCAGTGTCAACTGCCATGCTCAATAAGACAAAAAGAAAAGATGAAAGAAAATAAAACAAGGAAGGAAAGAAGAAGAATCAAGAATAAAGAAAAGAAGAAAGAAGAAAGAAAAAGTGAAAAAATTCAATAAAAAACAAATTGTAATATCCCATGGGTTCAAAATTCACCAGCATGACTGAGGCCTTTTAGATTAGGTTATACTATAGTGTAGAATAGTTATGTGCATTAAGGTATATTGAATACTAGTCTAGAATCTATTTGCATTGGGGTGGCATAAACTATTGATGTCTTTAGACTATATAGGACTGCATGTTTAAAATCATTTTGATAATACATCTTTCTTTAGAAGAAAAAAAATGTCAGTAACAAAGCAAAACTAATGTTGGAACAAGCCCAAACCTGGTCACTTAGAAACTTTTAATCAAGTGAACAACCACAAAACTAGGGCCAAAGGCCAATACTATAATAAAGGATAACTTGGCTAATTTTGCTCCTAAAGAGACTTGAACTCGCCGACTGCATAAAGAGGATGCTTAGTGGCTAGCTGAACTATAGGTCATTGGCTTTCCGATGGATGTAATACAGATAATATAAGGTAGTATGTAGTAACAACAGTAAGAGACAAGTAGTGCATGATAGAGGTGTACTTGTGATATACGATGGCAGCAGCATATATAGTGGTTGAATAATAAGAGATCGAGTAGGCACGTCACCCGCTTAGTTGCTATCCCCGCAACAATCCCATTGTACATTACCTGTTTTCAGAAAGGAACAAGACAGCCGACTCAAAAATCAGAATGAAAGAACAATAAAAAGCCAGCATTTTCTCACCTGGTCTGTATAGAATGTAAATCGAGTTGACTGGAAAGTGGAAAGTGTTTGATCCATGTGGCCAACCTCAACTAATTTGGGACTGAGGCCTGCGACCAGCTATACTGAAGACATGGCAAGTAGCAAGCCCCGGTTTGAAAAAGACTTGCATCAGATTGCATGAAGAACCACTGAACATAAACTTTTGGGTCTAACCACTTCAAACATCTGCATAAAAAATGGTTATAGAAGCAAAAAGGCGTTGCGCATAGAAAGGGCAGAGTAGGCTGCCATTCATGCGAGCGTGCTAACTGATCAATGAATGACATTGACATGTTCAGGCAGTCCACATTCTTCCATCATTGTCTACATAAGCTCCATATATAACAATCTCACCCATAGCTATCGGCAACTTGACTATCATTTCTTGCAACACTGTCATTTCTTAAGACCAAAAAAAGCTCCATTGAATTGACTAATATATATGAGCACAAATTTACTCAAGCGCCATGTGTCATCTGTAGTATCCTTCAGATTACGGCAACGTAAGATGTTTTATCCACTGAACTGACCTGAAAGCTTCTTCTACATCTTAGTTATGCCCTCAACAGGGCTTTTGCTAAAGAGGTTCACTTCACATATCTCTTCTGATATCTCAACAACAATAGAATTTATTTCTTGTACTACAATTGCATCGTGGCAAGCCAAATAGCCAATCTATACAAAGTTAAGTACTTCAAAACCAATAGCTTTCAAAATTTATCAAAGAAGCCAAACACAATAGCTTAAACTACTCATTGTCAAACCCCTTTGTCCAAATTTGATGAAAGTTCTGTTAGTATAAGCTTTCACAAAAGATAGATCAACAAGACAATAAAAGTGACGTGAAAAAACAACTAACATTCCGAAGAAAAAGTTGAGCAACACACAATCTGGTTTCTGTACCTTAAAAAAAAGGAAAGAACGATCCATTTTCACCGTCTGATGACATAAAAAAGAATTAAATAAATTAATACCTCAAAACTAAAGCAATTGTAGTTTTACATGGAGCATGCTGTTGAGGTTCAAATATTAATTAGTTTCTCAGCAATCAGCTTGCATGGTCCATTTTTTAGGCTCGAAGATGCACCTCACATAAGCTGGCTCAGTTTTGCTTCAGTACCTGCTATAATACAAAAGGCATTCGCCCAGAGTATGCGTTACTCAATATTGCCATTCAAGTCCCTTTGCCTATTGTCTAAGAAGCCTTCCCCATATCAACAGATGAGGAATCGATAAATTCCAGGTATATTATATATGCATCACCTTATTCAATGGGGAGAACGAAAACTCTGGATAACCGTGCTGGAAGTACGGTAAATCCTTATTTGACATCTGCGAAGTACCTAATTTGCATCTCTGGCTTTAGTTTACAATACAGTAGAAAGGAAAAAATTGTAGATAAATTTACAAGAACCACAAACATAAGAAGACACGGACAGAATCTATGGACTGATTAAGAGAAAGGCTTACAAGCTATGCAGCTTCCCAAAGACCAGATCAATCCAAGATTACTCATACCGAAAAACATTACAAAAGAGAAAAGCTAGTTTCACATAATGAGTAAATAAACTTAATTTTTCATGAACACGTGATAAACAGAAAGAGATTTTTTTTTTTTTTGAGTAAAATAAACAGAAAGAAATTAAAAAGAACACGCACACAATGAGGAAGTAAGCATCAGAAACAAAAGAGTGACTGAATAATTTTGTTTTGATCAAGTCTAGTAAGCTCCATCTGCTATTGGAATAAAATGATTGGAGGTGGGAGAAATGTGACTTAATGAATAAAACAAATAATAACAATAAAGAAAGATTATAGCATTCAATATTACCAGTAATCACCACAACAGCATATTCCATTCTCAAATGAAGGATATCAATTGGCATCCTGCAAGATAACGTCACAGTGGAAAACCTTTGATATGTATCTGATTGCGTCAATACAACCTCTGCATGCGTGAAGTTTCTTATTACTCTAATTGTTGCAGATGGCAGAGACCATATCACGCTATAAGTTATAACGAATTTCTCACTACGATAGGACAAAAACCATTCCTTATCCTCTTGCTTCTAATCAAGCAACAAGCAAAAATCGTGTTTGTATCTGGAAAGTACCCTTTCTTGTTTATTATAATTGAATTGTATCCTCCACTTTTTTCGGATTATTGTCAAGGTATCTGGAGCTTCGCCCCCACTAATCCTGGACTTGAGAAGGGAAGAACCACAAGGGTGGCAAGTGGCAACCTCTAAGCCAAGAGTTTTAAAGATTTCCATTCCACTTGATAGTATATTACACTCGCTTGTTGGTGGAATCTATCATCCACGCAACAGGATACTGTTTGTTCTTCAAATCAATACAGCTAAGCCGGGATCTTTTTTCACATTCTTCACCTTCATCATTTTTCTTGCATCAGTAACCATGTCCCATCTGTCGGCAGCAGCATATATTTTTGATAGGACAACATATGCAGTAGAGTCAAATGGTTCCAGAGCCAAGAGACGGGAAGCAACACGCTTACCAATTTCAGCATGACCTTGAACTCCTTCAACTCTACAAGCTCCTAGCAAAACCTTATACATGGAAGCGGTCGGCTTAAAAGGCATAGTTTTAATCAATTCTTCCGCTTGCTTTACCAGTCCTGAACGGCCAAGCACATCAATGACACAAGAATAGTGCTCAGCCTCTGGCTGAATACCATAAACCTTGTACATTGAATCGAAATGCTTATAAGCTTCAGAAACTAAGCCTGAATGGTTACAAGCCGAAAGCACCTCGATAAATGTGATCCCATCAGGTTGGACTCCCTGAGCCTGCATTTCACTAAATAGATTCAATGCTTCTTCATCATTCCCATGTTGTGCCATACCCATTATCATGGCATTCCATAAAGCAACACTCCTCATATTAATCCTCGTAAATAACTTGTAAGAATCTTGAATGCACCCACACTTAGCATACATGTCAACAAGTGAAGTTCCAACAAAATGATCTGAGACACATCCCAGCTTTACGACGTTACCATGAATTTGTCTCCCATGCTCCACTGCAGTTAAACCAGAGCAAGCTTTGATAAGAGTTGCAAATGTGTATTCATCAGGTGCAATGCCTGCGTGCCTCATATGACGGTAAAACTGCAAAGCTTTGCACTCATCTCCATTCTCTACGCATCCTGATATCATAGCAGTCCAGGCGACATCATCAGGCTGTGAGATTCTGTCAAAAACTATGGCTGCGGCTTCCATCTCGCCACATTTGGCATACATGTCTTGAATCCCACTACTAACACATAAATAAAAATCAAACCCAAGCTTTATTATGTTTGCATGAAGTTGTTTGCCTTGGTCAAGTGAAACTAAGCTTGCACAGGCTTTGATAGCCGTTGCAAATGCGAATTGGTTCAATTTTTCGCCACATTTATGCAATAAAGAGAACAAATCAAGAGCCTTTTGTCCTTCATTATTTGTTATGAATCCGGCCATCATTGCATTCCATGAAGCCAAATCAAATGCAACCCTCCTATTGAACAAAATCTCTGCCTCTTTCATTTTGGCATTTTTACCATAAAAATCAATTAGCGCTGTCAAAACGAAATCATCCTTTATGGTATCCATTTTTACTGCAAGAACATGAACTTGTCTACCAAGATGAAAGCTTTCGGGGGAAGCTGAACAGGCCCGTAAAACGGATGCCAATGTAAATTCATCTGGTCTTGTCCCATTCCTTAGTAGGTCCAAAAACAAGGCAATCGATTCCCTCTCCGAACCACCACGTGCGTAACTAGATATCATTGAGTTCCAAGAAATCAAATCTATCTCTTCCATGTCATCAAACACCATCTGCGCATAATCCAAAAGGCCGATCTTCGCATACATATTAATGAGATTGTTAGCAACAGATGTATCCGAATCAAAGCCTATTTTCACAATCATACCATGGATTTGCATTCCAGTATCCAACATACTTGTACCCATGATTGCACTAAGCACAACAATAAATGTCACATTATCATATTCTGCATTCATGCTTCTCATTTCGCCGAAACACTCCAATGCCTCCCAATCATTTCCAGCACTGATATGTTTCGACATCGTTTTATTCCACGTGATCGCATCCGAATTATACTCATCAAGCAAACACATTTTAACTGCATAACCCATAACCTGCTCCGCAAACTCATTCGCTCCTTCGCCGAACATCCCCGACAACCCGCCAATGATACAACGAATAGTAACACCATCCGGAGTACATAGACCGCTCCGATGAAACTCCGCAAAAAGGCTCAACGCCTCATTTCCAAGGCCCCCGGATTGCATATACCCCTTAATCATCACATTCCACAACACAACATCTCTCTCAGGCATTTCATCAAACAAGCGCCGCGCCGCACCGACCCGCCCGAATTTCGAATACACATTCACTAAAGCGCCGGAAACATACACATCACTCTCCATTCCAATCCTCACTGCGTACCCATGAACGGATTCCGAAACACAAGCCCACCTACAAAGCAAACAAAGGTTAAGAACGGGCGCGAACGTGAGCTTGGTGGGCGCGACCGCAGACTCGCGAAAACTTCGAAAGAGTCGAAACCCATCATTAATGTTAGCGTAATGAGAGTGAGCAGCCAATGCATAAGCTGAGAGAATTGAATTCCAGGCAATGTGGTCTCTGTGGGGCATTTTGTCGAACACTTGGCGGGCGCGGGAAAGAGAGCCGCATTTGGAGTACATGTTGATGAGGTTGTTGGATAGGAACCGGTGTGGGTGTTGGCCGGAGATGATGATCTGCGCGTGCGCGCGTTGTCCGAGGAGTATGTCTTTGTGGGCGATTGAGGATCGGAGGATTGGGAACCATGGCGACAATAATGATGATGATGATGATGATGATGATGATGATGATGATGAGAAAGGTTTGGTGAGGAGGGAGAGGTGGTGCCATTGATGCACCATTTCTTGGTAACATTGTTTGTTTGCTGTTTCAGTAGGTGCACCACACTAGAAACTATCGGGGACAAGGCGGGATTATGTGGGTTAGGCGAAACTTTTGAAAAAGTTTTATTTGATATGACGATTTTTGGGTCAATGTCTCTCTCTCGACGACAGTAAAAATCAAATAACTGATCATGACTCTTAATCTGCTATTTTAAGATGAATACTATGGTTAATAAAAGAAAAAGTTTTATGTAATATATGACGATTTTTGAGGTCAATGTCTCTCTCTCGTAATTGATTTTGACAAATAATGTACATATTGCCTTGAAACGAAAGATCATAGGAAAGGCAACCAAAGCATCTGTCGTTAGATAGAGGAGGCATGTTACCGAAAGCAAGATTTAAGGAGGTCGCGGATTCATCTCTTGCTCGAGTCAAAAAAAAAAAAAAAAAAAAAAAAAGATCGTACGCGAGGCATGACCTAAAAAAAGATCATAGGCGTGGCGTAATGGCATTGTTTGGGTCTCGTTTGGTTCGTTTTTGCTAACTTACAATACGAGTGGAGATAACTCCATGGAGTTAACTTAGAGTATAAGTTCATATTTCATGTTTGGTTGAACTTTAAACTTGTAGGGAAGTTGCAAATTTTTAAAAACAGTAAAATGTGGGAATTAACATTAATGCCATTCAAACATATTTTTAAAATAAAAAAGATATTTGTGAGGGACTTGAGAAAAAAATGATTTGTGATAGTATTTTTGTCCATTGAACTCCTGGGAGATACCTCTCTATAGTGGAGAGAGAGATATATAACTCAACTCCTCTCCTATAAATTGGGGGATATCTCATAGGGAGTTGAACAATCAAATAAGATTGGTTGTCCAACTCCACATACCAAACAAGCCTTGACTTGCATAATAAATTAATTAATTGTAAGTAATACGCGAATTATTTAATTAGATGCCCTTTTTGACGAAATTAATTAGATGCCCTTAATTAATAAGAGCTTTTAGAACTTTTGCAGTCCCAAATAGCAATCATAAGTAAACTAATTCAACACTGTATTATTTAATTTCTTCGTGATAATGATTTTGATAGTGATTACTTTAATCCGATATATATATTAGTTTATATCATATATATATATATATATATATTATATTCCAACTATCAAGTACAAATTTTTAATTAGAGTGATAATAAGTGATTCAATAATGATTTGAAATCTTTTTTTTTTTTCACAAGAAAGAAACAACTTGCCCTCACTGGAGTTAGAACAAGTAATCTCTTACTCTTAGTCTCAAACACCATACTAAATTATTAGACCACGTAATTGGTAAAATGATATGAAATCTTATACTTAGTTTTATATGACTATTATTCGTTATGAAAATCAATTATATATATATATATATATATATTGATAGTGTATGTATTATAGGAAAATGTTAGAAATAACATCCCTAAATGCACATTAAAAAGCGGGACGCTTATACCTACCATTTTTTGCACTACGAGATACATTGACATGCAAATTGCAACCCGACCATGGATTAATTACGGCCATTGTGCATTTGGAGGTGTTATTGCATTTGCATGTCCTTAATTAATTCTATAGTATAATGTCAAGTGTTTTTGGAGGGTACATTGTTAAAAATAAAATAAAATAAAATAAAATGGTGGGTGTGAGTCACGTCAAGGTGTCATGTATGTCAGCAACACCAAGTAATGCATTCCTGCTTTAATCTTCTAGAATGCGAAATGGTTACTTGGTAATGGCAAAAACATGGATGAAGCATCCATTAACAACTGAATTCACAACACCACTAACTAATTTTTGAAGTCATTTTCCAATGCACAATTAATTAAATTCAATCAAATCAATATCTTCGTTGAACCTTATATTAGCTAACTCAATTAATCCTGATCAATGTCCTCATTATATACTTAAACTATATATATGAGGGAAATTTTTTTGAAGCTCGCTAAATTAATTAAGATGGAAAAATTAAGGAGTGGACTGCAGTCTCCAATTAATCTATCTACAAGTGCGCTAACATAATATTGAACATTTATATATCAACACAATTAAGTAATTATTTATATAATTAAAAATACTACTATTTATAGTATTAATTAATATGCATTCTAAGTTATCTAATTAGCTCTATTCTAATACTTCAAAAAAATTAAATTCTATCGAGTATAAATTGAGACATTAATTAACGTACAAAGTGTACTTTTGATATTAAAAACTTATTAACTATAATAAACAGTAAAAATAATAACATGCATAAATGCGTGCACAACATGTTGGAAGAAGTAGAGGGATCAATAATATTCAAGTTTATATAAACTAGTCGACATCGAGATGGAGTGGTAAAATTATAGGAAATAGAAGTTTCTAAGGTGAACCACTTTAGATACATATGATCAATCATATAAAATGATGGTAATATTGAGAATGATGTCACACATAGAATTCAAGCTAGATGGAAGAAATGACGAAGTGCAACAGGGGTGATTTATGATCGAAATATTCCTACTAAGTTAAAAAGAAAATTTTATAGGACATCAATTAGGCCAACTATGAGGATGTTTATGTGGATTTGTCGTAAAACTCGTAAAGATAGAATAAGAAATGTAGAAATTCAAAGACAAGTAGAAGTAGCACCAATCGATACAAAGATTAGGGAAGGGCGGTTGGGTGGTTTGGTCATGTGATGGCTCGAAAATATTTTATTTTTGAGTGGTGGCGTGTACTACCTATATAGATACTCGTGTGCAAATTTTATAGTTTTATAGTCAAGTACGCGAGTGGAGTCACGCCTCGAGATGCGTATAGGTGTGAGACCCGGGTAGTAAATAATGTGGCAAGTACATTAGTATGTTTCAAATATATTAAAAAATATTTGTACTTAGGTTACTTAATCTACTTAGGCAATTGATTTATTTAAAGTGTAAGCCCAATCGAATAAGCCTAAGTTCACGATGAATAAAACAAGAACCATAGATATGCATTGAGAGAGAGTATGTACAAGATTCGAGAATAATCCAAAACACACGACTTAAATCCACAAGTATATAAAGAGCACTTATGCTCATACATGCAACAAACATCAAACCATTAGAGAAGAAAAGGAAAATAAGGTTAGAGCTCTCAAAAATTCTGAGATTTAGGGAAGATTGGATGCATGTTGGTGGTCAATTAACTAAGGAGATAAGTCAATTCAAGAACCTTAGCTTGAGTAAGAAACATCTCTCATTTTGTTCATGTTTTATGTGGTGTAATTGGGGGTTTTGTTGTGCTAAGAAATTCTAGGATTTGGTTTTGTTTTCCCTTTTAAAATAATGTGTCTATTATGATTTCCAATGGTGGATTTGATTTTCAAATAGATTCCAAGTGATGTTTTTAAACTTGGATTTCAATTCATGTTTTAAGGGTTCATGAATGTAAATCCTGATTTAATTTGATAAATTGAAGTGTAAGTTGTTGTATCAATGTTGTTTGGTTACCTATAACGAAGGTTTATCGATTTTTAGTGATTGGGTATGATTTGGGAACATATAAAATGGTTTTTGGATGATTTGAGAGTGCAAAATCGCGTTTCTGCAGTTCTGCCCGACCCTGGAGCGCGCTCCACAAAAACGTGGAGCGCACTCCACGTTCTAGGCAACCTCGAGACCATTTTGAGTAACTTTCATAAAATGGTCACAACTCACTCGTTTTAACTCGGATTTTGACTCTCCGCATATTGTTGGAAAGCTTAGAAAGAGAACAACAACTTAGGGTCATTAGATTTCAAAAATAAAGTTATTTAATTTTTCAAAAAATGGGCCGAAAATCAGTGTTTATCCGCAGGGATAACACTTTTATAACTTTTTAGTCTGATTTGGTTTTAGGATTGTTCAGGGACCTTTCACTTATCGAATTTTAGCCCAATTTTTCCATATCAAGTTTCTTTTATGTGATCTTGTTACCCGCTGATTGTGGAATCATTTCGTGATCATTAACACACTTTTCGAGACGCGTTTTGGCTTGAAGATTATATTATTTCAAACAAGTCCAAATATGGACTGAATTTCGAAAACTTGATTTTAAGCCATCCAAATGAGTTTTGACTGAGTCTTATTGTTGAGTTTCATTCAATAATATCGAGATTGAGACTCGAGCCTATCCGGAGTCTTTTCTAGGCGTTTTAGCATAATTTTTTGGATCATTTTTGTGAAGTAAAATTGGTAAAAATGTAGTTATGAATCAATATAAGGTAGAGATTATATTAATAGATGTAAAACAAGTCAAATGGACTCTAACACATTTAGAACTGATCCAAATGGATACCAGGAGCCTAGTCGCATAGTGTCGGGTGTCAGGGATCGGTTGGAGGCGTGCGAGAGCCGCAAAAGTTTGGATTTTGTGTAGGTTTGAGGTAAGTAAACCAACATGGGCCTCAATACTAATTCTCATCAGTTTTCTTGTTATCATACTTGGTAATTCATTCTATGTGATCTTTCTTGCCATATTATCACCGATGTTGATGCTCTCTTTGTGATTCTCATTCCATATCTTGGCGATATGCTTTCTTTGTGAATTCATTATTTTGACTTACATGTGTGATTCATTGTTGATCTTAGCGACTTACTTTTTGAAATGCATGCATTATTTATGAATCTAAATTCAATTTATTGTCTATGATAACCTGTGTGGTTCATATTGATTATCATTGTGATATAATCTCGTATCGAGCGAATTAGGGCCTAAGTGGTCATATGGTAGTCATGAGTGCGGTACACATGTTGTGTGATCATATGTACCACCGTGACTACACGGGTTGTAGATAGTGCTTAGTCCGTAGTTCGAGATTGGAGAGTCAAGATGGTAGAGGTGACTTTGTGTGTCTGCTACAGTTGATGAACCAATCTAAATTGTTGAAGACTTAGTTAAGTCTACAACCCGCCTTGGAAGTTAGGTTGTGTACTATGTATTACAACCGGATGGACTTGGACCACTTGGATACCTATATATGTGTGATATTATCGCTCAATTCTCTTTGGTCTCCTAATTAGCTTATTTATCATGAACTTTCTACTTCATTTCTTTATGATTACCTGCATGATCTATCAGCTAACCTTTAATTGGATTCTAGAATTAATGTTGAGACTTCTCTGGCTTTACCCACTGGAATTATCTCCTGTGTGGTGACAATTGCAAGCTCGTCTTCTAGCAAGGGAAAGAAGCCGATACTTGGCGACTTCCTCTGAGTTTTTCTCAGAGTCGGCTTTCACTTTTGCCACGCGTAGTCCTTTTGGTGTATTTATGATATATATTTTTTAATAACACTTGTTAAATGGGATGAGTGCACTATGATACATGTATATTTCTAGTTTTTTCACCTTATATGCATGAGATCATATTTTTTGGGGTTTCACACCATAGGTTGTCCCAACTTATCTTTTATTGAGTTATTCAAATTGCTTAAGTTTAGTTCCGCTGCTTTAGTTATAACACTTGTCAAATGTAACAACTCAACTTTAAAACACTAAAATTGTAATAATAATGTAAATGGAGGCTGATTAGGCTTGCGTTGACCTAGCGAGAGCTGACTCGGGGTCCACGTAAGTCTAGGCCGGGCGGGGCCCAGTTTGTGGGGACTGGAGCTGTCACAGTTGGTATCAGAGAGTAGGTTTTACCTTAACTCTTTATAAGCCCAAGGTTAACTAAAGTTCGAAAACAACTTTGGAGTTAAGACACAAATTGAACTTAGTGTGGAAACCCTATGACGCTAACTTAAAGTCCTAGTTGGGAAGTGAGGTGAGATGGGGAAAAATAATAAAATTTAACTTTATGTGTTATTTGATGAAATGTACTATACTATATACTGGTAGCTATAACGTTGATCAAGCCTCGCTTTCATTGTAGATCGTGATGGCCGATCACCTTGGGGCTGGTAGCAGTAGTGGGGATCTAGCCGGAGGTTTGAAGAGTTGTCTAAGCAGGTTGTGGAACATGGACGACAGCTTGAGGAGATCCTTAGGACTTTGAAAAGACATGATATGCCTTCACCTGCACCACCTTCATTGGTAGCACCCACTACTTAAGAGGCGAGCGCGCCTACACTACAGGCCACTCCCACGGCTTCCATCATAGGGACAATGCATATAGCAACTGCAATAGTACCGATACAGGTAGAGACTGCACCGCCTACGCCTTCCGAGATGAGCATTAGGGTGACCGCACAGGCTAGACAATCTCGTCAGTTCCAGCGACATAGGCCAGTTGAGTTTTATGGTGGCACATATCTTGAGGTTGATGAGAAATTTATGAAGAACCATGAGAAGATCCACAGTATTCTAGCAACTACAAAGCATATGAAATCGACCATATCATCTAAGTCGTTGTTTGGAGAGGCGGGTGATTAGTGGCACAACATGGTAGCAACCAGAGGAGCACCCAAAGATTGGGCAGAGTTCAAGAGGCAATTTAACTTGAAGTACTTTCCTCCTTTAGTCATGAAACATAAAGAGAGCTGAGTTCTGTCCTTAACACAACATCCGAGGGAGACCATGATGCGGTATATGGACCAATATCTACAACTATTACATTATGCCAGTGGTATAGCAGACATGGACGAAGACCACTCACATTACTTCGTGTAGGGTCTCTGTGACGACCCTAGTTCCATAACCCAAATTGGGACCCGCCTGGCCTAGACTTACGTGGACCCCGAGTCAATCCTCGCGACGTCAACGCAAGCCTAGTCACCTTCCTAACCATTTCTCAATACATGGCAGCATAATCTAACATTTATAGTGAGTTATTCAAATTTGTAAGTTATCAAAGTTTATGCGGAAGCGATTTCAACTTAATCAAATCTAAACAACTCTACACAAATCAGTTATGACAACCTAGAGTGTGGAAACCCCGTATAACTCAGCCATCATGTATAATATACAGATGATATAAAAATAATATCATCCATATGCCTTAAGGTATCTCACAAAACCCATATACCCCATGTGATAAAAACAATATACATAAGTAATACAAAACCTACAAAAATTTGAGAGGGAAGGCCGCTCCAAAGTCCTCACAATAGCTCTCATAGTACTGGCACCTTCCCCTTGCTCGATTGCGGATCCGCACTCAGTTAAACACTAGAATAACGAGCCCATGTAAGTAAAGCCAGTAGGATACTAAACAACATTTCAAAATAAATAAATGAGTCTATATTCATGCAGATAGAAAGAAAGTTATAAGGACGCATGAATGAATACAAGACAATAAATAAATTAAAAACAATCGATACATGAGTGTTCATGGATGCAAACAGAGAGGTGCAAGTAGTCCCGACCAACAGGTCGTTGAGTCTTGGCAAAACATCAACACTCGGGTTCTAGGACTTGGTACACTTACAAGCCCTAAACCCATGAGATAGTGAGACTTCCTGGGACAACCACGCTAAGAACTCACACCTCGTCAACAATCAGTAACCAGTGCAGTGCATCCCGAGGTCATGACTCTGGTATGTTACCTCAGCCAGCCACTCCTTCCAAAGATCATCGTTGACTCCCTTGCCCTCGGACAACTCAATCAGAATGGAATTCCAAGGATATATCACAAAGCAATTAACAATAATATTCAATAGCTTAAAACGAAACACTGTAAATTTCCTAGCTGGTTTACTTATGTCACGGCCCAATAATTAATACACGTTTAATTCGTTAATTAGGACACAATGACCCGTGACGTGGGACCTGCAGGGAGATACATGTCACTACCGAGGCACGGTGGCCGATGTAAATGTTATATTTGTTGTTTTGTTTGCTTAGTGTAATGTATATGTGTAGTCTACTAAGTCATTTACGAGTATGCAGATACCGAGACGAGCGGGGACGCGCCTCGAGTCGCGTGCAGGGCGGTGCCTTTATTTGTAGTTGGGGCCGTCACAACTTACCTCCAATCCACAAGCTTACTCCTAGCCTATCCGACTCCCGACACTTCAAAACGTATATTTGACTCCCCGTAGCTCTTCCTTAGACTCCTGACATCATATTATAGGTTTTTGAGTGTGTTTGAACCATTACTTAGGGTATTACACCAGTTTAGAGTGTTTAAAGAACTTTTGAAAATTGCAAATTTTTGTACTGCCATGGTAATTAGCGCGCTAATTCTGATATTAGTGTGCTAATTCCAACTTTATCGCGCTACCTTAAATCTCTAGCGCGCTAATCTTGATTAGCGCCCTAGATTTCCAACCTAGCGCGCTACCTCTATTATCTAGCGCTAAAAAATATTAGTGCGCTAGATTTCCAACCTAGCGCGCTATGTGCATCAAAACCCAAAATTCTGCATTTTGAATTCTGGGTTTCCTCTACACATAGGCCATGTTAATGCTTTGGGACCCCTCATACACACTACTAGAGCTCGTTAACATCAACCTCAACATAAAAAACAACAACAACAACACCAAATTCATGAATTCTTGAAATGACCAAGCTATGTTAATGAAGTTACCTAGCTTGATGTTCATACTCTTCTTCTTCACCAACCCACTGATCTCTCCAATATAAGCTTGCCGATCTTCTCATTGATCACTCCAGCACTCAGCAAATTCTCTCATTCTTCTCCAAATCAATGAGAAGGAAAAATTATGATCACAAGTTTGACTTGTGTGCTTTATAAATGAATGGATATGGTTGAACTATGGCCCTCGATCTTTTGTGCACACGTATCTCGAGACATGTCCGATGGACCACCTTCACACACTTATTACCCAAGTCATGCCTAAGTGACTCCAAGTTTGTACTCGCTTGGTCTCTAGATTGCTCAATGCCTGTCTCGATGCACATCATGTGGCTATTTAAATTTGGCCCACTAACTTAGGTCCATTAACTTGAGATTAAACATAGCCACATTAAAGCTAGTATACAACCAAAATTAGCTCACATAAAACTTACCCCATAAGTCGCTGCCTCGGTCCCACGTCAACACGTAACTCGAGGTACATCTCCGCTCGTCTCGACAACGATATGCCCCGCGTGTACCTTACCCGCACATTTCCGAAATTAATTAGTTTAATTTGTTCAATCATGTATAATACATAATACAAACATCAAACAAAAATAGCATACCTCGTGTCGACTCCCGAGGTTTGGACATACATATCACGACAAGTGGGTCCCACATACGACCCTGAAATGACACGTGGCACTAGTTAGATGTTAGGGTCATTACAGTCTTCCCAACTAATTAGAATTTCATCCTCGAAATTAAAACAAATCACTAAGGAAGAACTTACACAACTCAGAAGATGTAGGGAAAGTATTGGCGCATGTATGACTCGAGCTCCCACGTCAGCTCCTCATTTTCGTGATGTTGCCATTTGACAAGGATTGATGGGATCTCCTTGTTCCTCAAAATCTTCACTTTACGATCTAGAATCTGAATAGGCTGTCGTCATAAGTAATGACCTCTCTCAAGTCTATCTGGCTCGAATCCACTGTCGGTCGTCGGCCCTCACTCGACTTATCCAGTCAAAACATAGAAACATGAAATACATAGTGGATTTCAGACAATTGAGGTGGCAACTCTAACTCGTACGCAACCTTGCCTATTCGTTTCTTCACTCTGAATGGACCAATGAACCTCGGCGCAAGCTTTCCTCTAATTCCAAACCTTTTGTGACCCTTTATTAGCGAAACTTTCAGATACACATAATTCCCGATATCATACTCTAACTTTCCGTGATACATATCATAATACTTTTTCTGCCTCTCCTGCGCACCCTTCAGCCTTAATCTGATCAATCGTATCTTCTATGTGTGATCCACAACAATCTCGGGCCCAATAACTGCCACATCTTCGGGCTCCGCCCAACGAGATGGAGATCTGAAGATTCTGAACGGTCTACCGTAGAGTTCCTCAAACTGTGTCATACCAATACTGGCCTGATAACTGTTATTGTATGCAAACTCACACAAATGAAGATACTCTTCCCATGATCCACCGTACTCTAACACACACATCCTCAATATATCTTCAAAAATCTGAATCAGTCTATCTGACTGTCCGTAAGTCTGTGGATGATAGGTTGTACTGAGGTCCAACCGCGTGCCGAACTGTGCCTGCATGCTCTGCCAAATCTGAGATAAAAATTGTGGCCCTCTGTCAGACACAACCGATAACAGAACGCCATGTAGTCAAACAATCTCCCGCTCGTACAAACTCGCCAACTTATCCACCCGATGTGTGGTAGAGATCGGTAAGAAATGCGCAGACTTTGTCAACCTGTCCACAATCACCCAAATATTATCATGTCCGCGCTGAGATCGAGGTAGGGCACTGACAAAATCCATTGCAATATGCTCCCACTTCCACCGAGGAATGGGAAGTGGCTGTAATAACCCACCGGGCCTCCGATGCTTAGCCTTAACTCGCTGACATACCTCACACGCTCGAATGTAATCAGAAATAGTGGTCTTCATCCCCGGCCACCAAAAAAGACGAAGCACATCAACATACATCTTGGCCCAACCCGGATAAACCGTAAAACGTGAGTGGTGAACCTCATTAAATATCTCATCACGTAACTCAAATTGATGGAATCCACAATCGACCTCTAAATCTCAGGCATAAGTCTGTCGACTAACTCCAATGGATGATCCGGACTCTGAGCAAACTCCAAGAACCTCTGGTACTGCTTATATGCTTGCTGACCCTCAAGTACACTCTGGATCGAAACTGTCTGAGTCCTCATCTGCCCACAAATCAACACTCTGGTACCGATCGAAATATCGGCAAAATACATCGACTCCACCGCCTCGAGTAAACCATACTCATGTGTTATGTGACAAGTAATAATCTCTGAGTCTGACCCTTTCCGGCTCAATGCGTCAGCAACAATATTGGCCTTCCCTGGGTGATACTCCAATGAGAAGTCATAGTCCTTGAGAAACTCAAGCCAACGTCTCTGTCGCATGTTCAACTCTTTCTGAGTGAAGAGATACTTCAAACTGTTGTGGTCAGTAAACAACACAAACTTTTCCCCATAGAGATAATGACGTCAAGTCTTCAATGGAAATACCACTACCGCTAACTCTAAATCAAGTGTAGGGTAGGTCTTCTCGTGAATCTTCAGCCGTTGGGACGCGTAGGCAATCACTCTACCGCCCTGTATCAAAAAATAGCCTGAACCGACCTTAGAAGCATCGGTGTTTACCTCAAAACCCTTCTCTGACTCAGGTAGTACCAAAACTGGTGCGGTAGTCAGTTTTTCCTTCAAAGTCCTGAAGGCTTGCTCACAACTGTCATTCCACTAAAAACTCATATCTTTCTTCGTCAATTGCGTCATTGGTGCCGCAATCTTTGAGAAGTTTTGAACAAAACACATGTAATAGCCTGCCAACCCCAAGAAACTACAGACATCTATCACTAACCGTGGTATAGGCCAATCTATCATAGCTGTGACCTTAGCGGGGTCCACGACACTCCGTTGGCTTCGACGAAATGTCTAAGAAATCCGACCTCCATCAGCCAAAACTCACACTTACTGAACTTTGCATACAGTTTGTGCGCCCTCAAAGTCTGCAAAATCGTCTTGAGGTGCTCCATGTGATCCTCATGGGTGTTAGAGTAGATAAGGATAACGGCGATAAACACAATGACGAACCTATCCAAATACTCTCTCAACACTCGATGCATGAGATCCATGAACATCGCCGGGGCGTTAGTCAACCAAAAAGGTATGACTGTAACCTGGTAATGCCCGTATCTTGTGCGAAAAGCAGTTTTCTCCATGTCATATGCTCTAATCCTCAGCTGATGGTACCCAAATCTTAAATCAATCTTTGAGAACCATTGTGCTCCCATCAACTGATCGAGCAAATCGTCAATGCGAGGAAGTGGATACTTATTCTTCACTGTCACCCTGTTGAGCTGTCTGTAATCAATGCATAATCTCAGGTTGCCATCTTTCTTCTTAACAAACAAGACTGGCGCGCCCCAAGGTGACATGCTCGGGTGGATGAACCCTAGCTCCAACAATTCATCAAGCTGTCCTCTCAGCTCCTCTAGCTCCTTTGGAGCCATCCTGGTAACTCTGTAGGAAAAACATATGGGAACTCGCATACAACAGGTACCTCCTCCAACCTAGTCTCTCCGTCGTACTCAAAACACTAGCGAATGTCTCGACATCTATGCTAGAAGCTACTATGCCTCTAGTAATAGGTAAACTAGTCGATTTCCCCTGAAAGCTGAATTCGGGATATCCGAGAATCTGAAACGTAACTCTCTTGCTGAAATAATGGATCTTTACATGATGAGCACTCAACCAATCCATGCCCAACAATGCATCAAACTCTAGGAACTCCAACACTCTCAGGTCTGCTAGCAAAACATGACCCTCTATCTCTACCGAACAATCAAAACATAATAAGTTCTGGTATATCTTGTCCCCAGCAGCTGAGCTAAAGGATCAAGGGTCTCTCTAGTCTAATTGGTCTCAAAACACACTCATCAACCATGCAACCGGAAATAAAAGATATTGTAGAGCCCGAAACTAGCATAGTGCCATTAAAGGCTGCAAATATAAAGCATACCCTCAATTAGGTTACGGGTAGCAACCGGATTTGGCGCGGCAGTAGCATGAACCTGCTCCTAGCTCCGCTGTTGCTGCCCTCTACTCAGTCGTGGACACAAACTGGCGAAATGACCTGGCTATCCACACTCCCAACACGTACGCTAAAGTCCTGATCTAGATGGCACACTCTGTCCCCGTCCATACCTCTGCCTCGACCACGCGCTCTCTACCCCTGCCTTATGCATCGCACGCCTCGCCCTCTCGATACTACTCGTCGCCGAGGACCCGATGTGTGATCGTTGTGGTGTCTTTGGCATAACTCCATTATGGAGCAGATGGTATTGGCGCAATACGCGATGTAATAGGTGGAGATGTAATGGATCAGACACTCTGGCATAACTCCGTACTGGAGCAGATGGTATAAGGACGCATAAATAAATACAAGACAATAAATAAATTAAACGCAATCGATACATGAGTGTCCATGGATGCAAACAGAGAGGTGCAAGTAATCCCGACCAACAAGTCGTTAAGTCTTGGCAAAACATCAAGACTCGGGTTCTAGGACTTGGTACACTTACAAGCCCTAAACCCAAGAGATAATGAGACTTCCTGGGACAACCACACTAAGAACTCACACCCTGTTAACAATCAGTAACCAGTGCAGTGCATCCTGAGGTCATGACTCTGGTATGTTACCTCAGTCAGCCACTCCTTCTAAGGATCACCGTTGACTCCCTTGCCCTTAGACAACTCAATCAGAATGGAATTCCAAGGATAGATCACAAAGCAATGAACAACAATATTCAATAGCTTAAAATGAAACACTGTAAATTTCCTAGCTGGTTTACTTACCTCCAATCCACAAGCTTACTCCTAGCCTATCCAGCCTCCTGACACTCCAAAACGTGTATTTGACTCCCCGTATCTCTTCCTTAGACTTCTGACATCATATTATAGGTTTTTGAGTGTGTTGGAACCTTTACTTGGGGTATTACACCAGTTTAGAATGTGTAAAGAACTTTTAAAAATTGCATATTTTTATATTGCCAGGGTAATTAGGGCGCTAATTCTGATATTAGTGTGCTAATTCCAACTTTATCGCACAAATCAAGATTAGCGCACTAGTTTTTGACATTAGTGCGCTAATTTAAACATTAGCGCGCTACCTCTATTATCTAGCGCGCTAAAAATATTAGCGCGCTAGATTTCCAACCTAGCGCGCTATGTGCATCAAAACCCAAAATTCTGCATTTTGAATTCTGGGTTTCCTCTACTCAAAGGCCATGTTAATACTTTAGGACCCCTCATACACACTACTAGAGCTCCCTAACATCAACCCCAACATAAAAAATAGCAACAACAACACCAAATTCATGAATTCTTGAAATGACCAAGCTATGTTAATGAAGTTACCTAACTTGATGTTTTTTCTCTTCTTCTTCACCAACCCACTGATCTCTCCAACCTAAGCTTGTTGATCTTCTCCTTAATCACTCCAGCACTTAGCAAATTCTCTCATTCTTCTCCAAATCGATGAGAAGGAAAAATTGTGATCCCAAGTTTGACTTGTGTGCTTTATAAGTGAATGAATATGGTTAAACTATGACCCTTGATATTTTGTGCACACGTATCTCGAGACATCCGATGGACCACCTTCACACACTTATTACCCAAGTCATGCCTAAGTGACTCCAAGTTTGTACTCACTTGGTCTCTAGATTGCTCAACGCCTGTCTCGATGCACATCATGTGGCTATTTAAATTTGACCCACTAACTTAGGTCCATTAACTTGAGATTAAACATAGCCACATTAAAGCTAGTATACAACC
Source organism: Stephania cephalantha (assembly GCA_039657325.1). Taxonomy (NCBI): domain Eukaryota; kingdom Viridiplantae; phylum Streptophyta; class Magnoliopsida; order Ranunculales; family Menispermaceae; genus Stephania; species Stephania cephalantha. The sequence goes on along the minus strand of CM077573.1, from coordinate 3,799,265 downwards.
AAAATTAGCTCACATAAAACTTACCCCATAAGCCGCTACCTCGGTCCCACGTCAATACGCAACTCGTGGTACGTCTCGGCTCATCTCGACAACGATATGCCCCGCGTATACCTTACTCGCACATTTCCTAAATTAATTAGTTTAATTTGTTCAATCATGTATCATACATAATACAAACACCAAACAAAAATAGCATACCTCGGTGTCGACTCCCTAGGTTTGAACATACGTATCATGACAAATGGGTTCCACATATGACCCTGAAATGACACGTAGCACTACTTAGATGTTAGGGTCGTTACAATCTCCGCCGGGAGATTGGAGGTTAGGTAGTTACTATAGAGCCAAAGAACCTTCATAGAGAATATGAGCAGAGTTTAGCTCGAGAGACTTACCTTAGTACGCATCCCACTCAGGATGGTGTGCCACCGACCGAGGCACGGTCAGGGCATAGATTAGGACATGACAGAAAAAGGAAGATGAACTATGTTGATGATGAGGTTCATGATGTAGAGATAGTTGCAACACCAAGACAGTCAGTACCCAAGGTGGATGTCCCGCGTACTTCAGCGCCTAGTTTTGTCAGTCGATCACCTCGGGGAGTACAGTCGGTGCAGCAGGAGACGTAGAGTACCCAGAGCGGAGGCAGTAGATCACAAGGGCAGAAGATATGCTATCATTGCAAACAGTCGGACATATTGCATCTTATTGTCCACAACTGGCGAGTATGCAGCAGGGTAGTACTCAACTGTACGCGAGAGATAGCCCATGTTGTTGATGATCCTGATCCAGAGCTAACGCGAGACCCTACTACGAGTACAATTTATTTTAGCGCCATGCCATTGAGTGTAAATGGTGGGTCCATATTATAGATCTATCATGAGGTGACTCTGTATGAGTACATTAATAGAAATGACATAAAACTATCAGTAAAATGACTCTGTGTGAGTCTATAAGTCAGACAAAAAGTTTAACAAAATAATAATAATAATGAATGACTCTGTGTGAGTCTACAAGTCAGCTGTGTGCATAGACTCTGTGTGAGTCCCTCATTTGAGCTTCAGATATTGAGTTGTGTGTGACGACTCTGTGTGAGTCCCTCATTCAAAGTGAGATAAAAGAGTTGTGTGTGACGAATCTATGTGAGTCACTCATTTGAAGTTGAGATATTGAGCTGTGTGCGACGACTATGCGTGAGTCAATAGTTCAAAGTGAGAAAACCAGGTTGTGTACAGTGACTCTATGTGAGTCTATCATTTGAACTAGATAAATAAAGTTGTGTGCATTGACTCTGTGTGAGTCAAGACTTTGAAGTGAGGTATCGAGCTGTGTGCATTGACTTTGTGTTAGTCTAAACTTCGAAGTAAGATATCAAGCTGTATGCATTGACTTTGTGTGAGTCCAAACTTCGAAGTAAGATATCGAGTTGTGTGCGTTAACTTTGTGTGAGTTCGGTATCAACCCCAAGAGACGCTATGTGAGACCAAGATTAATGGAATAATCTTAAACTATTCGATTTGGTTGTGTGCCCATAGTTTAAAGCACTCAAGTTCACTTAGTCACGTTGTGATGAATCCACGTATGGAAAAGTGAGGGGCCGATGAACTAGGTTACTCAATCTACTTAAGCAATTGATTTATTTAAAGTGTAAGCCTAATCAAATAAGCCTAAGTTCACAATGAATAAAACAAGAACCATATATATGCCTTGAGATAGAGTATGTACAAGATTCGAGAATAATCTAAAACAAATGACTTAAATCCACAAGTATATAAAGAGCACTTATGCTCATACATGCAACAAACATCAAACCATTAGAAAAGAAAAGGAAAATAGGGTTGGTGCTCTCAAAAATTCTGAGATTTAGGGAAGATTGGATGCATGTTTGTGGTCAATTAACTAAGGAGATAAGCCAATTCAAGAACCTTAGCTTGAGTAAGAAACATCTCTCATTTTGTTCATGTTTTATGTGGTGTAATTAGGGGTTTTGTTGTGCTAAGAAATTCTGGGATTGGCTTTGTTTTCCCTCTTAAAATAGTGTGTCTATTCTGATTTTCAATGGTGGGTTTGATTTTCAAATAGATTCCAAGTCATGTTTTTAAACTTAGATTTCAATTCATGTTTTAAGGGTTCATGAATGTAAGTTTTGATTTAATTTGATAAATTGAAGTGTAAGTTGTTGTATCAATGTTGTTTGGTTGCCTATAACGAAGGTTTATCGATTTTTAGTGATTGGGTATGATTTGGGAACATATAAAATGGTTTTTGGGTGATTTGGGAGTGCAGAACTGCAGAACGACCCTGGAGCGCGCTCCACAAAAACGTTGAGCACACTCCACGTTTTGGGTAGCCTCGACATTCGGCCTCGATACCATTTTGAGTAACTTTCATAAAATGGTCATAACTCACTCGTTTTAACTCGGATTTTGACGCTCCGCATATCGTTGGAAAGCTTAGAAAGAGAAAAAAACTTCGGGTCATTAGATTTCAAAAATAAAATTATTTAATTTATCAAAAATGGGCTGAAAATCAGTGTTTATCCGCGAGGATAACACTTATAACTATTTGGTCTGATTTGGTTTTAGGATTGTTCGGGGACCTTGCACTTATCTAATTTTAGCCCAATTTTTCCACATCAGGTTTCTTTTATGTGATTTCATTACCCACTGATTGTGGAATCATTTCGTGATCATTAACACACTTTTCGAGACGCATTTTAGCTTAAAGATTATATTATTTCAAACAAGTCCATATATAATGCATCCCATATGATTGATCCTAGATACCTAAAGTGGTTTACCTTAGGAACTTCTATTTCCTCTAATTTTACCACTCCGTCATCTCGATGTCTAGTGTTTCTAAACTCACGGTGCATGTATTCGGTTTTCGTCCTACTCAACTTAAAGCCTTTAGATTCTAATGTATTCCTCCAGAGTTCTAATTTCCTATTCACTCCATCTTTAGTTTCATCCACTAAGACAATATCATCTGCAAATAGCATACACCATGGTATATCCTCTTGAATATGTCTAGTTAGTTCATCTATAACTAAAGTAAATAGATATGGGCTTAGAGCCGATCCTTGATGTAGTCCTATCGTAATGAGAAATTCTTTTGTAGCTCCTCCAAATGTCTTTATACTCGTTACTACTCCATCATACATATCCTTAATAGTGTCTATGTATCTAGCATGCACTCTTTTCTTTCTAGAACCCACCAAAGAACATCTCTAGGGACCCTATCATATGCTTTTTCTAAATCTACGAATACCATATGCATATCTTTTTTCTTTTCTCTATATTTTTCTAACAATCGTCTTACAAGGAAAATCGCCTCCATAGTTGACCTCCCGGCATGAAACCAAATTGGTTCTCGATATTGTTGTTTCTCTCCTTAGCCTATTGTCAATTATCCTCTCCCAAAGTTTCATAGTGTGACTCATAAGTTTAATTCCCGATAGTTTGAGCAACTTTGAATGTCTCCTTTGTTTTTGAAGATTGGCACAAGCGTGCTTCTTCTCCAATCCATTGGCATCCGTTTTGATTTTAAAATTTTATTGAAAAGTTTTGTTAACCAAGTCAATCCAATTTCTCCTAAGCATTTCTAAACCTCTATGGGTATTTCATCTGGGCCACATGCTTTCCTTATTTTCATTCTTTTCAATGCCTCTTTAACTTCTACAATTCTAATATTGCGTGTATAGTTGACATTTCTTTCTTGGTGTGGGTTTTCATCTATTATGGTATCAACTTGACCATCATTAAATAAACTATCGAAGTAACTTCTCCATCTCTCCTTAATATCCTCCTCGCGCGTTAAAACATTTTGATTTTCGTCCTTAATACATCTCACATGACTTATGTCTTGTTTCTGTTTATCTCTTAGTTTGGCTAGCCTATATATATATTTTTCGCCATCTCTATTACCTAACCTTGTATATAGATCTTCCATGAAATTTGTTTTAGCTTGACTAACTACTTTTTTAGCTTGTTTTCTAGCTTCTCTATATTGATTGTACACATCTTCGTCTTGACACTTAGGTATTTTCCTATACATCTCTCTTTTAGTCTTAATTGCTCGTTGGACATCCTCATTCCACCACCATGTTTCCTTCTTTGGTGGTCCCAAGCCTTTAGATATACCTAATACGTTTGATCCCACTCTCCTTATGCAACTACTCACTTCTAGTCACATTGTATTAGCATCTAAGTCAAGATTCCAAATATTTTCCTTTAGTAGTTTTTCTCTAAACTCTACTTGTTTACTATGTTTTAGGTTCCACCACTTTATTCTAGGGTCGCTAACTCTTTTATTTATATTATGTCGTCGTGTTAGCTTAATATCAAGTACTACTAACTTATGTTGGGTAGTAAGTGCTTCGCCAGTATTACTTTGCGTCTCTACATATTTTTCTATCTATTTTTCTTGTTAAAAGAAAATCTATTTGACTCTTGTCATGACCACTACTAAAAGTAATTATATGTGACTCCCTCTTCCTAAAACTAGTATTTGCTAAGAGAAGATCGTATCTTTGAAGCAAATTCTAAGATTGATTCTCCTTCTTCATTTCTATTACCGTAACCAAAACCTCCATGAACTCTCTCAAACCTATCGTTACTTGCCCCGACATGCCCATTTAAATCTCCTCCAATAAAAACTTTTTCATCTAATGGTATACTTTGCATAAATCCATCCATATCGTCCCAAAACTTGCGTTTGATGCTCTCGCTTAATCCTACTTGTGGTGCATAGGCGCTAAGTAGACTCTCCTTCTAATTTTGAAAACTTGATTTTAAGCCATCCAAATGAGTTTTGATTTTGAGTCTTACCCACACCCGTTGAGTTTCATTCAATAATATCGAGATTGAGACTCGAGCCTATCCGGAGTCTTTTCTAGGCGTTTTAGCATAATTTTTTTTTATCATTTTTATGAAGTAAAATTTGTAAAAATGTAGTTATGAATCAATATTAGACTGAGATTATATTAATAGATCTAAAATAAGTCAAATGGACTTTAACACACTTAGAACTAATCCTAATGGATACCAAGAGCCTAGTCGCAGAGTGTCGGGTGTCGAGGATCGGTTAGAGGCGTGTGAGAGCCGTAAAAGTTTGAATTTTGTGTAGGTTTGAGGTAAGTAAACCAGTAGGGGCCTTAATACTAATTCTCATCAATTTTCTTGTTATCATACTTGGTAATTCATTCTATGTGATATTTCTTGTCATGTTATCGCCGATGTTGATGCTCTCTTTGTGATTCTCATTCCATATCTTGGCGATATGATTTCTTTGTGAATTCATTATCTTTGACTTACATGTGTGATTCATTGTTGATCTTCGCGACTTAATTTTTGATACACGTGCATTATTTATGAATCTAAATTCAATTTATTGTCTATGATAACCTGTGTGGTTCATATTGATTATCATAGTGATATAATCTCGTATCGAGCGAATTAGGGCCTAAGTGGTCATATGGTAGTCATGAGTGCGGTACACATGTTGTGTGATCATATGTACCACCGTGACTACACGTGTTGTAGATAGTGCTTAGTCCATAGTTTGATATTGGAAAGTCAAGATGGTAGAGGTGACTGTGTGTCTGCTACAGTTGATGAACCAATCTAAATTGTTGGAGACTTAGTTAAGTCTACAACCCGCCTTGGAAGTTAGGTTGTGTACTATGTATTACAACCGGATGGACTTGGACCACTTGGATACCTATATCTGTGTGATAATGTCGCTCAATTCTCTTTGATCTCCTCATTAGTTTATTTATCATGCACTTTCTACTTCATTTCTTTATGATTACCTGCATGATATTTCGGCTAACCTTTTATTGGATTCTAAAATTAATGTTGAGACTCCTCTGGCTTTACTCACTGGAATTATCTCATGTGTGGTGACAATTGCAAGTCCGTCTTCTAGCAAGGGAAAAAAGCCGATATTTGGTGACTTCCTCTGAGTTTTTCTCAAAGTCGGCTTTCACTTTTGCTACGCGTAGGTCCTTTTGGTGTATTTATGATATATATTTATATTTAACACTAGTTAAATGGGATGAGTGCACTTTGATACTTGTATATTTCTAGTTTTGTCACCTTATATACATGAGATCATATTTTTTGGGGTTTCACACTATAGGTTGTCCCGACTTGTCATTTGTTGAGTTATACAAATTGCTTAAGTTTTGTTCCGCTGCTTTAATTATAAAACTTGCCAAATGTAATAACTCGACTTTAAAACACTAAAATTGTAAGAAAAATGTAAACAGAGGCTAACTAGGCTTGCGTTAACCTAGTGAAAGCTGACTTGGGGGTCCACGTAAGTCTAGGCCGGGCGGGGCCCAGTTTGTGGGGATTGGGGCCATCACAGGTTACTTGCAAAAACGGCCTATAAATGCCCCCACTGGAAAACTTGACTCAATAAAAAACAATAGAAATTCGACAAAGTAGGGGTAGACCAAAGTTAACATGAGATGCATTAATCAGAAAAGATTTGAATGGTCTGGAAAATTCACCTTCAATTGCACTTAATCGAGCTCAATGAAAAAGTTTGATCCATATAGCCGACTTCAATTAATTTAGGATTGAGGCTTTGTTGTTGTTGTTGTATATAAACTAGTTGACACCTCGCGCTTCGTGCCGGGAAAGAATAAGTAACTACATATTAGATAAAATAATTTTGATGAAAAAGAGTGAAAACAAAAAACTTATCATGTTCTCCCTCCCTTCTCAAATATTTGTCACGTCTATCTTGAGAATTTTTTGTTTCAACTATAACCTTAGGAAATAAAAAAATTAAGCACCAATTGCTTTATTTCCGATTCTAACCTCACTAAAACAAAATCTTATCTTTTACAATAAATACTAATTGAATTTGTGTTGTAATGGATAAAAGGAAAAAAAAACTTGTGATACTTGTGTTACAATTTTTTTTTACAAATACTTGTGTTACAATTAGAAACTCCAAAAAAATAGAAAAAAATTACTAGAAAAACCAAAACCGTAAATAGAAACTCTCTTAAAAAAATCGAAAAAAAAAAAGAAAAATGATCGGTTGACATTTCTATGTACACATTCTGATCGCACCTCTTACGTGTCATCCCACGTGGCGCCACGTTGGTTGTTTTCCAATAAAGTGTGGGGCCTACCAAATAGATGATAACGTGGGATGGTGTTGTTTGCTCCGTTGATGGCGTGGGTGGGCCCCACTAACGCGCTACAATGACACTGTACAGTTATGTGTACAGAGCGGCAAAAGAGATGTGTACAACACAACAGTTATTCATGGGTTCTCTTCTTCACTTCTCGACAAAGCAATTCCAAAATTCGAGAATAACCTCCATCGCTCCGGTGCAGAGGGCTCTCCATTACTCTTGCTTTGAAAAATGAAAGAAACCAGGGTATCAAAGTTTGAACCATAAACAAAGGTGTATTTTTTAGGCATCAACGAAGGTGGAGCAGAGAGCATCAGCAAAGGTGGAGCAGAAGGGCAGTGATTGTCAGTGAAGTAGGGGTTCGTGGGATTATTTTCTATGCGAAGGGGATAGTGACATCAAGTTGGAGCATAATCAAAGGATTTGCCTTGTAATGGTAAGCTCTTTTAATGTTGGAACCATGTACACACACATGCATATAGTACCTTGAGTTGATGAAACCTTGTAAAAGTTAAGAATATGTTCAATGAGTTAATGGTGTATGTACTTCATTCATGCTTCATATTCAATGTGGAGGTAGGTCAATCGATCCTTGCCAAAAAAAGTTGCATCTTCATCTCAACATTGAATGAATTGCTCATGTTGAGTCACGACAAACTGAAGTTTTGTTTTTTTATTTTTTTGGTTAAAGTAGACTTTTGTACCTTGCATTTAATGAATGAATTGGTCTTGTTGTTTTGGGACCATAACAATGAATGCAAGTATCTGTTAGTGTAGTTTATTGTTCTTTTTTTGTTTCTTCTATGTTGTTTGTTGTTTGTCAGTTATTTAAGTGTCGTTTTCAGTTGGCCTAAACCCTAAGTTTGTTATGATCATGTGGGTAACATTTTTAGTCAAAGTGATGAGATGGAAGTTAGTGAAGAGAATGAGTTAAGTGGGGGATGTGATTCCGAAGATGTTAAGGATATTGATGAACCTGCCAAAGTACAAGAAGAAGAGAGGTGAAAGAAACGATTGAATATGTGGCTGACAAAAAAAATTAGGATCGAATGGAAATGAAAGCCCTTGACCTAGTGTAGGAATGACATTTGAAAGTGCTGAAGAAGCAAAGGCGCCTTTAATGATTATGCAAGTGAAATCAAATTTTAGATCAAATCACGGTCTTCATACAAAAACATGGAATTGTTTGGAAACATATATTTGCATGTGTGAAACAAGGTTGGAGTAAGTCCAAATGGAAGTATTATTCTGGGTTGCAAGCTAGAGGTGGTTGCAAGGCTCAAATATCTGTGAAATTGTGTCCAGACAATAAATGGCACATATCAAGTATACATCTTGAACAAAATCATATTGCTAGTCCATTTAAATCCAAGTTCTTTGTTTGTAACAAAGTGATGGGCAGTGCCATTAAGAGAAGGTTGGAAGTTCAATCTAGGGCAAAAATTCATGTTCGCAAGTCATTCATGGCCGAGTCTATTCGTGTTGGGTGTATTGAGAACTTATAATTTGATGAAAGGGATGTGCAAAATCACGTAAATGCAACCTATGTTTGACAATTGGTACAGGAGATGCAGAAGCACTTCAGAACTATTTTGTGAGAAAGTGAAAGCAAAATCATAAATTCTTTCATGCAATGCATGCTTCCAAGGGCCAGCTAACACGTCTTTTGGGCGGATGCCCGAGTTAGAAGTTCATATGAATACTTTGTAATGTTGTTTCTTTCGACACTACATATTTGACAAACAAATATGACATGCCTTTTGCTCCGTTTGTAGTAGGGGTGGGCAAATCGCAGTTTGGTGGTTAAAACCATCAAACCGCGACCAAAACGAAGGTTCGCGGTTTAGTCGTTTTGTAAACCACCACCAAATTGTGAACCTTCAAAATCGCAACCAAACCGACCGCGGTTTACGCTGTTTGGTCGGTTTGGTTTTATGGTTTCCTGCGACACATTTAAAAATAAAAAATAAAAAATGACACACATTCCATACATGTCGATTAACAAAACATGCAACAAATTAACTCAATCAAAACATATAGATGTCCATACATGGCCACCAAAAACACAATGAAACATATTAACTCAATCAAAATTATGAGTCTTACTTCATTTTCAAATTTAAAACAACATTAAAAACCTTCAACTCAATTCCAAGTTTGGGGATGGTTTTGCGCTTTGGTGAACTCGTGGTTTTCATATATGAAAACCACCACCAAACCGCGATTTAAGTTTCTAAACCACCCCCAAACTTCGATTTTTAAAAACCACACCAGAACGCGCGGTTTGGGAGGTTTTATGGAAACCACTGCTCACCCTAGTTTATAGGCATTAACCACCACTATCAGTCCGTATTATTGGGATGTGCATTGTTGGGTGATGAAAACATTGCAAGCTATGAATGGTTGTTTACCACATGGTTGGCATGTATGGGGAAGGAGCCTAAGGGTATCATAACATATCAATGTCCTTCAATTAGTGGCGTATCGCACACGTATTTCCCAACGCAAGGCATAGGTTATGTCTTTGGCATTTCATGAAAAAGGTACCGGAGAGATGGGTGGCCTTAAAGATAAGGACATAATTATAAGTGCATTAAAGTAAGCGGTGTATGATTCTCTAACAGTTGATGAGTTTGATGTTGCGTGGAGGGAGTTAATGTCTAAATTCGAATTCAAGGATGCTAGTCGCCAATGGCTATGTACCCTTTATGACCTTCGACATAAATGAATGCCTATTTTTGTGAAGGATTGTTTTTGGGCTGACATGTCAACAATTCAAAGAAGTGAAGGAATTAATCATTTTTTTTTAAGAATGGATCCTTAAACTCAAAGACAACACTGCAATAATTTATAATCCAGGTATGAACTTACAACGAATCGAAAAAATGCGAGCTAATATAAGGTTGACTTTGAATCCTTCCAAGGAGCGGAGACTTGTGTCTGACGTGCCATATGAGCGCCAAATGCGTGTCCTTAATACCAATAAAATGTTTAAGAAATTCCAAGAAGAGAGGAATAAAATGTTATAACTGCAAAATTGTAGGATTTATGTGTGTCATTCATTTGACCACATATGAGGTTCAAGATATTACAATTCCACTAGGCTTGCATGAGTCACCCAAAAAGAGTGTGCCAAGTGTTGTATGATGAGGCTCGTGAGGAATTAAAGTGCATATGTAGGGCATATGAGTGTACTGGTATCTTGTGTTGTCATTGTAACGCCTAAATCTAACTCGTGTCACGTGTCATTTCAGGGTCGTACATAGGACCCACTTGTCGTGATACGCATGCCCAATTTTCGGGTGTCGACACCGAGGTATGCTATTTTTCTTTGGTGTTTGTATTATGTATTTATTACCCGAATGTGAAACCAATTGTCCAACGTGTGAGGACGTTTACATGTACGTGTTGGAGTTTCGGATTGGGTTCGCCTAGGGAAAACGTGCGCGAACGAGTACTAGGCGAACGGATTGCGGGAATATGGACATCCGGAGGGGATAATTTTAATAAAACACTAACAAAATGGAAAATGAAATATGAATAATAATTAGTATGAGAATGTATTTCAATTGACGGAATTTGTATCGAGGCACGGCGTTGTGAGTCGTGTACCGACCGAGAGCGTTTACGCCTATGAAAGGCCAATTAAGTTGTTCAAAAGGATAAGACCAAAGACCAAGTCAACAAGGAATCACTCAATTAAGTCACAAAAGTAGTTGGGTGGAATGATTTTAAGCTACATGATGTGTATTGGGATTGAATGGGTCAAAATGACATTTGGAGTATAAAAGTCAAAAAATGGGTGTTTCATCACTTTTTCTCTCTCCTCTCTCAACAAAAACGAAAATAGAGGTGGGTTTTATGGACTTCAAGTGGTGATTTACGCCAAGGGATCGACCAACGACGTGAATTAAGGTGAGATCACGGTTAGTCGTTCGATTCTCGTCGTTTTGGCGTCATTTTTGCGCATTTTGTCCAGATTTTTTAGGACGCATGGTCACTGAATTTTTGGATTTTTTCATTGATCTTTGGTGAAATTTTGTGATCATTCAAGGTGTCATGTTGTGATTGTGGTAGTGTTTAATTGATGAGTGTTGTTGTTGATATTTTGTAGTCTTATTTTCATGTCATGTAGGAATATGGTTTTGAGGGATTAAACGTTTGATTATTGTCGAACTTACACATTGGTTTTGATGTTTATGTATCAAATTAGGTCTCTTAGAATCAGCTTGAGGTTTTGAGATAGTTTCATAGGTCTATTGAAGTCGAATTAGTGGCATAAAAACTAGTGTTGTAGAACTAGTACTGCAGTCCAGTTTTTGGGCAACTTTGAGGTAATGATTCAGGCAATCAAACGAATGTTTTTGAGCGAAATCTTTTATGGGTTTTCGCATTTATATATCAAACTTAACCACTGCAAATCAGATTTGATTTCCGAGTAGGTTTTGAAATGTTTTGGAGGCCGAAAATGAGGCTTGAAACATGGGACTGCACTATTATTTTTTATTGTTTTAAGTAGGCATGTTAGTTAATTGATTTGAGACATGAAATGGGGTCCAATTGACTTGCGAATAGGTTCGTTTGAATCTTAATATAACCTACTTTGATGATCAATAAAGATTGTGGCCATTGGAATTTGCTTAATTAATGAAAAACAAGGTAGAACATATCATGCTTATATGGTCCAAAATTGTTCACTTATGACAAGTTGCGACTTAGCGATTTTGGGTAATAATTTAAATGGGTATTTGTTATCCAAATTAACTAAGGTTGGGATTTTTGAAATCCCTATATATCCTACTTTGAGTGGCACTTAAGCTCGGACCTCGGTACAACTTTTAAATTAGTGAAAAATAGTCGTGTAAATGGCCAAAACCAATGAACTAAATTAATTAGTTAATAAAATGAATGGTATTAATTGATTGATCAAATAGAGTTATAACTCTTAAAATATGAATTTGTGATTTAATAGGACTTGTTGAAGTACGTGAAAGTTGGAGGAACATTGTGTAAGGCTTCGTAACCAACGTTGGGTTGGTTTGGTTGTAAGTAAACCAGCTAGGAAATGCACAATTATTTCATTTTAAGCTATTGAATATTGTTGTTCATTGCTTTGATATCTATCCTTGGAATTCCATTCTAATTGAGTTGTCCGAGGGCAAGCGAGTCAACGGTGATCCTTAGAATGAGTGGCTGGCTGAGGTAACATACCGAGTCATGACCTCGAGATGCACTGCACTAGATACTGGTTCGTGAAGGGATGTGAGTTCTTAGCGTGGTTGTTCCATGAAGTCTCACTATCTCGTGGGTTTAAGGCTTGTGAGTGCACCGAGTCCTAGAACCCGAGTCTTGATGGTTTGCCAAGACTCAACGACCTATTGGTCGGGACTACTTGCACCTCTTTGTTTTCATTCTTGGACATTCATGTATCGATTGTTCTTGATTTATTTATAGTTTTTCATTTATTCATGCGTCCTTATATCTTTCTTTCTATCTGCATGAATATAGATTGATTCGTTTATTTCGAAATGATGTTTAGTATCCTACTGACGTTACTTACATGGGTTCGTCATTCTTGTGTTTGACGGGGTGCAGATTCGCAGTCAATAAAGGGAAAGGGGCCAGTACTGGGAAATCTACTGTGAGGACTTTGGAGCGGACTTCCCTCTCTTACTTTTGTAGGTTTTGTATTACTTATGTATATTGTTTTGATCACATGGGGTATATGGGTTTTTGAGATACTTTGGGACATGTATATGATATGATCTCTCTCTCCTCTACTTATTATATATGTTGACGGTGTTATGCGGGGTTTCCACACTCCAAGATGTCCTGACTGATTGGTTTAGAGTTATTTAGATTTGTTTAAGTTGAAATTGTTTCCGCATAACCTTTGATAACTTTTAAATTTGAATAACTCACTATAAATGTTAAATTTCGCTGCCTTGTAATGAATAATGGTTATGAAGGATGACTAGGCTTGCGTTGACGGTACGAGGATTGACTTAGGGTCCACGTAAGTCCAGGTCGAGGCGGGGCCCAGTTTGGGTTGTGGAACTGGGGCCATCACAGTTGGTATCAAAGCCAATCTTAAAAGAGCTAAGTTTAAAAACTCTTGATTAACTCTTAACCAGCATAAGACACAAACCAATAAGTAGTTAGGACAATGATTTGAACTTAGAGTGGAACCCTATGATCTTTACTTAAGTCTTAATTGGGAAGTGAGGTGAGTTGGAGAAATTAAAATTGGACTATATGAGCTATTTGATGTGTTGTATATTACTACTATCGATAGCTATGTCCTGATCGAGAATTCGCATTCTTTGCAGATTGCGATGGTCAATCAGCCTGAGATCAGTGATAGCAGTTCGAGTGACGTTCATGTGAGGTTGGATAAGGTGTCCCAATTGGTCGCATCACATGGCCAGCAACATTAAGAGATTTTCCTATTGTTGAGAGCACAGGCTACACCATCACCTTCTACGTCAGCAACGCATCAGTCACTCAAGGTGGGAGTGCGCTTATGGTACAGGACACCCTTACGACTCTTATAGCGCCGATAAGACATGTGATTAATGAGGGGGTTCAGGTTCAGGTTGAGAAAGTACCACATACGCTTGATACACCGGTAGAGGATACACCGAGCATGCCCATTGATACGAGTACTCGGGCGACGGTTGAGGTGAGGCAGTCTCGCGAGTTTTAAAGACATCACCCATAGAAGTTTCACGGTGGTACGAATCTTAGAGCGGTAGAGAAGTTTATGAGTCACGAGAAGATCCATGATGTTTTGGCTACACCAGATCATATGAGGCCGAGCATCTCATCAGCTTCGTTATTTGGAGAGGCTGTTGTTTGATGATGTAACATGGTGGCTACGAAGGGGAGACCCAAGGACTGAGTCGTTCAAGGAAAAATTCAACCAGAATATTTCCCTCATTCGGTCAGGAACATGAAGAATACCGAGTTTCAGAATATTTGATAGGCTACCGGCGAGACAGTGATGCAGTATATGGGCCGGTACTTGCAGTTGATGGAGTATGCCAGGGGCATAGCTGATTCAGACGCTGATCAGGCTTACTATTTCATGCATGGCTTGTTGAGTGAGATCGAGACTATGGTGGTGACCACAGCTCGAGGGACTTTACATGAGGCCCACAAGATGAGTATGGCCAGTGATACCTTTTTGAGCACGTGCATCAGTGCAGTAGTCGCGGCTCCACCACCATCACAGTCAGATGTCAGACCTAGAGGTGAAGGGAGGAGGAAGAAACCTAGACAGTGGAGGCCGAGGGATCGAGCTCAGAGTGTAGGATTTGTTGCATATCCACCTTATACAACGCGTAATTGCGCCAATACTATCTGCTCTAGTACGAAGTCATGCCAAAGACATCACAACGATCGGCACGATCGGGTCCTCAATGACAAGATATCGAGGGTGAGGGCGATGGCGGGAGCGAGAGCGATGGTCAAGGTCGGGCGCAGGTATGGACAGGGGTCGAGTTCCAATCGAGTACGAGACGGAGACATAGTGTTCCATCTGGATCAAGATTTTAGCGTACTTACTGGGAGTGTGGACAGCCAGTCACTTCATCAGTACGTGTCCACGATCAGAGAGAGGGGCACCACAACAAAGCCAGGAGCAGGTTCATGTTGTTCCCACGCCAGATCCGGCTGCTACCCGTAATCTGATTTAGGATATGATTTACATTTGCAGTCGTTTTATGTACACTATGTTGGATTCTGGTTCTACGGTATCTTTTATTTTTGGTCACATGGTTAATGAGTTGGGTTTGAAACCCACTAGACTAGAGAGACTCTTGATCCTTAGCACAGCTGCTTGGGGACAAGATATACCTAAACTTGTTGTGTGTTGATTGTTTAGTAGAGATGGTCATCTTTTGCCAGCAAACCTGAAGGTGTTGGAGTTCCTAGAGTTTGATGCATTGTTGGGCATGGATTGGTTTAGTTTTTAGGGGACTTCGGCTAGTTTACCGATTACCAGAGGCGGAGTAGCTTCTACTGTAGATGTTGAGACATTCACTAGTGTTGTGAGTACGACAAAGAATGTCGAGACTAGGTTCAAAGAGGTACCTATTGTGTGCGAGTTCCCAGATGTTTTCTGCAGAGCTACTAGGATTACCACCGCCTAGGGAGATTGACTTCATCATTGATTTGGTCTTAGGGACCAAACCTATATCTATGTCGCCGTACTGGATGGCTCCGAGGGAGCTAGAGGAGCTGAGATGACAACTTGATGAGTTGTTGGAGTTAGGGTTCATCCACCCTAGTATGTCACCTCGGGGCGCGCCAGTCTTGTTTGTTAAGAAGAAATATGGCAGCCTGAGATTATGCATTGATTACAGAGAACTCAACAGAGAACAAGTATCCATTTCCTCTCATTAACGACTTGTTCGAGCAGCTGACAGAGCACAGTGATTCTCGAAGATTGATTTGAGATATGGGTACCATCAGCTGAGGATTATAGCAGAGGACAAGGAGAAGACTGCTTTCTGCACTCGATACGGGCGTTACCAATTTACAATCATGCCTTTTGGGTTGACTAACGCCCCAACGATGTTCATGGATCTCATGCATCGAGTGTTGAGAGAGTACTTAGATAGGTTTGTCATTGTGTTCATCGACGACATCCTTATCTACTACAGGACTCGTGAAAATCACGAGGAGCACCTTAAGATGATTTTGCAGCCTTTGAGGGCGCACAGACTATATGCAAATTTAGTAAGTGTGAATTTTGGCTTACAGAGGTCGGATTTCTTGGGCACATCGTCGAAGCCAACGGAGTGTCAGTGGCGCTAAGATCAGAATTGTGATGGATTGGCCAACACCGCGATCAGTGACAGATATCCGCAGTTTCTTGGGGTTGGCAGGCTATTACAGGCGTTTTGTTCAAGACTTCTCAAAAATTGCGGCACCAATGACGCAATTGACGAAGAAAGATACGAGTTTTTAGTGGAATGACAGTTGTGAGCAAGCCTTCAGGACTTTGAAGGAAAAACTGACTACCGCACCAGTTTTGGTACTACCTGAGTCAGGGAAGGGTTTTGAGGTAAACACCGATGCTTCGAAGGTCGGTTCAAGCTATTTTTTGATACAGGGCGGTAGAGTGATCGCCTACGCGTCCCAACGGCTGAAGATTCACAAGAAGAACTACCCTACACATGATTTAGAGTTAGCGGTAGTGGTCTTTCCATTGAAGATTTGATGTCATTATCTCTACAAAGAGAAGTTTGTGTTGTTTACTGACCACAAGAGTTTGAAGTACCTCTTCACCTAGAAAGATTTGAACATGAAGAGACGTTGGCTTGAGTTTCTCAAGGACTGTCTCCTTGTTTAATGTTGTTGCGATGCATTGAGGCGCGAGAGAGGCATCATCCAGAGGTGGAGTCGGTCGATAGACTCATGCCTAAGATTTATAGGTCGATTATGGATTCCATCGGTGGCTGAGTGTGACGGCCCCCAAATTCCCAATGCATTTGGGTACGCCGAACTAGACCCGTGCGAGTCCCGAGTCGGTTTCTCGTGAAGGACGAGCCTAGTCGACCTCAACTTATCAAAATTTTAAGGTTTTTAAGGTTTATGAAAGAGTTATTACGGTTATAATACGGCGGAAGCAAAAATCATATTCTAATCAAATAATGGGAAATAACTCAATCAAGGGAAATTAGGAATCTATATAAATGTGGAAACCCCAAGACAGTCATATCCAAGTCAACAAAATGAAATTATGGAAATCACCTCAAACTTAGTTCCGGTTCCAAAACAACCATATACGTATATACATAAACGTCATACAAAAAGGATAGGTACGAGCCTACATCTCGGTACCTCACGTCCAAATTGCTCACAAAAGTCTCCTAGACACGGTCCCTTGCCCCTATCGCTCTCGTCTTATCTCCGCACCCACCGTCACAAACTAGACGGTGAGCAAGCGAGAGAAAATTGAAAGTAAAGCCGAAGAATATAACAAGTAATTCATGAAACGACAAACAAGACAGTCTAAATATCATGCGTGTCTTGAAATGCGGGAATATAAATAAGCAAGAATGCATGATAGACAGATTGGAAATGATAGCAATCGAAACATGCGTGTTCTACGAGTCAAGAGAGGCAATAAGTAGTCCATATTCCACAACAATACCACAACAATCCACAACAATCCAAAGATATGGTATCACACAATCACTAGGGGTGGTCAAACACTCGTGCGCTCGAGTGCCCGTTTTATCCCTTCTAGTGCAGGCCGCATGTACCTTCGAGACGTACTTATGCCAAGAACACACATACAAGAACATAGAATGGAATGCCAATGATGGGATAATAACGAACACAAGAAAAGTGAAAATGAATCTCATGATATCTTCTTAGGCTTACTAACGTACAAATGCTTTTTAAGGCAAGTGTACTTACCTGAGATTATCGTAATCCACGTAAAACTCCCGCGACTCCTAACGCGTATCCTCAAGTTTCCCGTTACCTGACAAGGTCGGAAACTCGTGTTATTAGGTCGAGTCATTCACTAACACTTAGGTTTAAACTTATCATTATTTCCAATGTTTTGAATGGCTCGGACGGTCATACATTTTAATAAATAAAAGAAGACACTCTCTCTCGGGTTTTGAAGACAAACTACGTATTCGTTTCATCGCGAGTCATAGGCTCGGCTCAGTCGTATGCGGGTCACGTCATGGTCTCGCGGACCGGCAACATGATCACGACGTCATAGCCATTCATCGCCACGCGACGTTTGAATAGCAACTATATATTTTTTTCGACTCGACGATGGCATCACACGAACTAATTCCAAAAGCCTTACGTACGTTTGTTTCGGACTTAGCCGAGGATTGCTAGACGTCAACTAATATTAAGTGAGACCTCGACAACCTTTAATGATCGTGGTTCGACCGGTAGGACCGCCGGCGATGGTGGTTTCCGGCGAGCCTCCAACGTACACATCACATGAAATATCGATTCCTTTGCACCTATAAAACTGTTTTTGGCCACTTTTAGGGTTGTGGGACCCACATACGAGTTTTGGTGGGGTCCCCGACACGTTCGGTCTGGTGGTCCGGCGGTGGCGCCGCCAAAGAGGGCCTTTTCCGGCGAGAGGGTCAACACCTAGCAAAAGCCGAGTTTGTTGTATGTATACAACAAGTACTTTGCATGGGCCATGCGGGGGTGGTTCGGGACGTCTTGGACTCGGTGGGTCTCCTGAGGTCGCCCACGGCCGGTCCTCGTCACGGCAACCACATGCACACGTAACAAGTGTGACGAACAACAACAAAAACAAAGAGAAATGAAGAGAAACGTGAGCGAGAGGGAGAGCAAACCGTGAGGAGAGGGAGAGTGGTCGAGTGCTCACGGGAGAGAGAGAGTGTGTGAGACCTCCGGCGACCTTCCTCGCCACCACGGACCTCCGACGACGGCTTGGTCTCGGCCACCGAATGGTGAGCGAACCTAGAGAGAGAGAGCCCGTGAGAGAAGTGAGTGAAACGCGAGAGAGAGAGAAAACCGAGGTGAGAGTGTTACCTCGGTTGGCGGCCTCCTCCGGCGTCCCTCGTCCGGGTCCACCGCGAGAGCGAGAGGCGGCGGTGAGCCGAGGAGAGAGAGGCCGCGTGAGTGAGAGAGGTTTGAAGCCGAGAGGAGGTGGGAGTGTGGTTTGAAGACCGAGATGAGTGGGAGAGAGTTGGCCAGAGAGGGATGTGTGAGAGTGATTGAAACCGTGAGTGAGTGAGAAGAAAGATCGGGAGGAGAGAGAGAGAGTGATGAGAGTGTGACGTGAATGAGTGGGAGTGTGAGGTGTGAGTGATGGGAGTGGGTGGGGTGGTTGGTTTTTTTGTTTGAAATTCAAACCAATATGGTGAGGTGTGTCCTAGGTGTGCCTTACCCACCCACAAGTCCCCAACCTTAACCCCTGGGTTCCCGGACTCACCTTACCTCATCGACCCGTATTTTTCTCCGTCACGTGCACACTTTTACTGTATTTCCTCCCCCGGTTACCTAGGCGAGAACTCACGCATAAACAAAAAGGAAATCGCTCGAGTGGCTCGTGACACGCATTTAATCCATAATGCTATTACACATATAAAAAAAATCGTAAAATTACCTCGGTGTCGACTCCCAAGGTTTGAAATACCGTCCAGTATCGCGTGGCCGGGTCACGATCCTGACACGTGTCACATAAGTCGTGTTAGAAATCGAGAGATGTTACGAGTCTCCCCCCACTTATTAGAATTTCGACCCCAAATTTACTAATAAGTAAACTAAACTTCGACTCACCTAAATCAAATAGATAGGGAAGTGCTCTCGCATGTATGACTCTAGTTCCCAAGTTAACTCCTCGTCCCAGTGGAATTGCCATTTCACGAGAACGGAAGGGATTTCCTTGTTCAGAGTTTGAAGTACCTTCATAGTCCTTCAAGAACTCTAGCCAACGTCTCTGTCTCAGGTTCGGTTCTCTACGAGTGAATAAGTACTTCAAGCTCTTGTGGTCCGTGAATAACTCGAAACGTACGCCATACAAGTGGTGCCTCCATATTTTTAATGCGAACACTATTGCCCAACTCTAAGTCGTGTGTCGGTAGTTCCTCTCGTGCACTTTCACTGTCGAGATGCATAGGCGATAACTTTGCCCTCTTTGCATCAATACACAACCCAAGCCAACCTTCGACGCGTCGGTGTACACCACTAAGTCTTTCCCAGGTCTCGGCAACGCTAACACAAAGCGCGGTAGTCAATTTCTGCTTCAAAGTGTTGAATGCATGTTCACACTCCTCATCCCAATCAAACTTTGCATTCTTCTTAGTCAATTTTGTCATCGGAGCAACAATCTTGGAGAAGTCTTGCACAAATCGGCGATAGTATCCCGCCAATCCCGTAAAAGCTGCGAATTTGCGTAACGGTAGTCGGCGTGTAGGCCACTCAATCACACGCTCTAACCTTCTCTCGGGTCAACAAAGAACACCGTAGCTCCAACAACATGCCCAAGAAATCGACTTCCGACAACCAAAACTCGCACTCACCTCAGAAAGAAATTTCGAACATGAGACACAACGTTGGCTTCTCCTTGAGTACGACCCGCCAATGGAATCCACGTCGCCCACGATACCTCAAACAAGGTCCTGCGGCTCAACTGATGAATGATCAGATCAACTCTAACAACTATACTGCGGAAATAACCGACATACCCACCACCTCAAAGATCGATTACCAAAAGATCAACCACGTTAGCTTTCCCTGGGATGAATAACGAAGAACTCAGCCAACGTCTCTCGTTCTCTCTGAGTGAATAAGTACTTGAAGCTCTTTGTAGTGCAGCAGTAATAACTTCGAAAGCGTACGCCATACAAGTGGTGCCTCCATATTTTTAATGCGAACAACCTTTATTGCGGCCCAACTCCACGTCGGTAGTTTCCTCTCGTGCACTTTCGGTACCGTCGAGATGCATAAGGCATAACTTTGCCCTCTTTCGCATCATCTGTGTACACCACTAAGTCTTTCCCGCTTCCTGCAAGGTAGACTAACACTAGTCAATTTCTCGCTTCAAAGTGTTGAATGCATGTTCATGACTCTCCTCGTCCCATCAAACTTTGCACGTCTTTCAGTCAATTTTGTCATCTGGAGCGACAATCTTGGAGAAGTCTTGCCTGAAGCTCGGCGATAGTATCCCGCTGATCGAGTGTAACTTAGGTAGATCGGCGTAGGCCACTCAATCACTTTGCTTAACCTTCATCCGGGTCGACAACACGGTAGCTCCAACAACATGCCCGAGAAATCGGACTTAAATGACAGCAACGAAAACTCTTTCGAACTTGGCAAACATCGATGATCTCTTAAAGCCCGGGAAGGCCCTCGCCCAATTACTTCCCCCCGACTAAGTTTCTACGGATCCTGTGGTTTCCACTTTCGGTTTGACCGTTCTCTAACTTCCGCTCGGTTTCAATGGCTTGTGTTTTATGAATTTTCAACATGAGTCGTGTCTATATAACCAAACTGTAGCCCTCGGATACCAACGCGTGCCCCAAATTCCCAATGCATTTGGGTACACCCGCTTTAGACCCGTGCGAGTCCCGAGTCGGTTTCTCGGCGACTGGACGAGCCTAGTCCACCTCAACTTATCAAAATTTTAAGGTTTTTAAGGTTTATGAAAGAGTTATTACGGTTATAATACGTAATGGAAGCAAAATCATATTCTAATCAAATAATGGGAAATAACTCAATCAAGGAAAATTAGTTGTTGCAGATGCATTGAGATAGCGCGAGAGAGGGATAATAACGAACACAAGAAAAGCGGCACTCACTCTAATAGATTGTTACTTGCCACATGACACACGATTATGGGTTACTCGAGGCGATTCCTTTGTCGAGTCGATGTATTCTATTGATATCAACAAGTACTTTGACCATACGTCACTCCGGTGGGTGTTGATTTATGGGCGAGATGATGATGACTCGAGGAGAGGGAGAGTGGTCGAGTGCTCACGGGAGATAGTGTCGATTTGGTAGAATGTACTTGAGGATCGGTTGGCGGCCTCCTCCGGCATCCCTGGCGATGAGCAATATAAGAGGTTCTTGGAGTTTGCTTAGAGTTCGGATCATCCAGACTGGAGTCAGTCGATAGACTCATGCCTAAGATTTATAGGTCGATTATGGATTCCATCGACACGGTCACATAAGTCGTTACGTGATGAAATACTTGATGAGGCTCACCGTTTAGGTTTTATAGTTCATCCGGGTCGGACCAAGATGTATGCTGAGGTGCGTCGTCTTTTCTGGTTATCAAGGATGAAAACCGCTACTTCTGATAAGGCTGAGCATAAGAGGCCTGATGGGTTATTACAGCCACTTCCCATTCCTCGGCAGAAGTGGGAGCATATTTCCATGGATTTCGTCAGTGGTCTACCTTAATCTTAGCGCTGACATGATAGTATTTGGGTGATTGTGGACAGGTTAACAAATTTTGAGCACTTTTTACCGATCACTACCACACATCGGGTGGATAGGTTGGCGAGTTTGTACGAGCGGGAGATTGTTCGACTACATGGTGTTTCGTTATCGATTGTGTCAGATTGAGGACCACAATTTACATCTCAGATTTGGCAGAGCATGCAGGCACAGTTTGGTACGCGGTTGGATCTCAGTATAGCCTATCATCCACAGACTTACGGACAATCAGAGAGACTGATTCAGATTCTTGAGGATATGCTGAGGATGTGTGTGTTAGAGTACGGTGGATCATGGGAGGAGTATCTTCATTTGTGTGAGTTTTCCTACAATAACAATTATCAATCCAATATTAGTATGGCACTGTTTGAGGCACTCTACGGTAGCCCGTGCAGATATCCATCTTACTGGGCGGAGCCCGAGGATGTAGCAATTATTAGGCCAGATATTGTAGTAGATCACACAAAGAGGATATAACTGATCAAATTAAGCTTGAAGGGTGCACAGGAGAGGCAGAAAAAGTATTATGACATGTATCACAGTGAGTTAGAGTATGATGTCGGGAGTTATGTGTATCTAAATGTCTCTCCGATGAAGGGTCACAAGAGGTTTAGGATTAAAGGAAACCTTGCACCGAGGTTCATTGGTCCGTTCAGAGTGAAGAAGTGAATAGGGAAGGTTGCGTACGAGCTAGAGCTGCCACCTTAGTTGTCTGGGATCAACCCTGTATTTCATGTTTCTATGTTGCGACTGGATAAGTCGAGAGAGGGTAGACGAGCGACAGTGGACTTGAGTTAGATAGACTTGAGGGAGGACATTACTTATGACGAACAACATATTCAGATTTTGGACCGTAAGGTGAAGATTCTGAGGAACAAAGTGATCTCATCAGTACTTGTCAAATGGCAGCATCACGGGGATGAAGAGCTGACGTAGGAGCTCAAGTCATATATGCGCGAGTACTTTCTCTATCTCTTCGAGTTTAGGTAAGTTCTTCCCTTGTGTTTTGTTTCAATTTCGAGGACGAAATTCTAATTAGTTGGGAAGATTATAACGACCCTAAAATCTAACTCGTGTCATGTGTCATTTTAGGATAGTACGTGAGACCCAGCTACCGTGATATGCATGTCTAATTTTCAGGCGTCGACACCGAGGTATGCTATTTTTGTTTGGTGTTTGTACTATGTATTTATTACCCGAATGTGAAACCAATTGTCCAAACATGTGAGTACGTTTACATGTACATGTTGTAGTTTTGAATCGAGTTCTCCTAGGGAAAACGTACGCGAACGAGTACCAGGCGAACGGATTGCGGGAATACGGACATCCGGAGGGGATAATTTTAATAAAACACTAAAAAAAACGGAAAATGAAATATGAATAATAATTAGTATGAGAATGTATTTCAATTGACGAAATTTGTATCGAGGCACGATGATATGAGTCGTGTACCGACCGGGCACGTTTATGCCTGTGAAAGGCCAATTAAGTTGTTCAAAAGGTAAGACCAAAGACCAAGTCAACAAGAAGTCACTCGATTAAGTCACAAAATTAGTTGGACGGAATGATTTTGAGCCACAAGATGTGTATTGGATTGGTAGATGGGTCAAGATGACATTTGGAGTATAAAAGTAAAAAAAATGGGTGTTTCATCACTTTTTCTCTCTCCTCTCTCAACAAAAACGAAAATAGAGATGGGTTTTATGGATTTCAAGTGGTGATTTATGCCAAGGGATCGACCAACGACGTGAATTAAGGTGAGATCTCGGTTAGTCGTTCAATTCTCATCGTTTTGGAGTCAATTTTACTCATTTTCATCGAGATTTTTTAGGACAAACCATGGCATTGAATTTTTGGATTTTTTTATTGATCTTGGGTGAGATTTTGTGATCATTCGAGGTGTCATGTTGTGGTTGTGGTGGTGTTTAATTGATGACTGTTGTTGATGATGTTTTGTAGTCTTATTTTCATGTCATGTTGGGATATGATTTTGAGGGATTAAACATTTGATTTTTGTCGAACTTACATATTTTTTTATGTTTATATATTAAATTAGGTCTCTTAGAATCAGCTTGAGGTTTTGAGATGGTTTTGTAGGTCTATTGAAGTCGAATTGATGGCATAAAAACTAGTGTTGTAGAACTAGTACTGCATGCAGTCCAATATTTGGGCAACTTTGAGGTAATGATCCGGGCAATCAAATGAATGTTTTTGAGCAAAATCTTTTATGGGTTTTCACGTTTATATATCAAACTTAACCCCTGCAAATCAGATTTGATTTCCGAGTAGGTTTTGAAAGGTTTTGGAGGCCGAAAAAGAGGCTTGAAACATGGGACTACACTATTATTTTTTATTGTTTTGAGTAGGCATGTTGGTTAATTGATTTGAGATATCAAATGGGGTCCAATTGACTTGCGAATAGGTAGAACATAGCATGTTTATATGGTCCAAAACTGTTCACTTATGACAAGTTGCGACTTAGCAACTTTATGTAATGATTTAAATGGGTATTTATTATCCAAATTAACTAAGGTTGGACTTTTTGAAATCCCTATATATCCTAATTTGAGTAGCACTTAAGCTCGGACCTTGGTACAACTTTTAAATTGGTGAAAAATAGTCGTGTAAATGGCCAAAACTAATGAACTAAATTAATTAGTTAATAAAATGAATGGTATTGATTGATTGATCAAATAGAGTTATAACTCTTAAAATGTGAATTTGTGATTTAATAGGACTTGTTGAAGTAAGTGAAAGTCGGGGGAACATTGTGTAAGGCTTCGTAACCAATGTTGGGTTGGTTTGGTTGTAAGTAAACCAGCTAGGAAATGCACAGTTATATATTTCATTTTAAGCTATTGAATATTGTTGTTCATTGCTTTGATATATATCCTTGGAGTTGCATTCTGATTGAGTTGTCCGAGGGCAAGTGAGTCAACGGTGATCCTTGGAAGCAGTGGCTGGCTGAGGTAACATACCAAAGTCATGACCTCGGGATGCACTGCACTTGATACTGGTTCTTGATGGGGAGTGAGTTCTTAGCGTGGTTGTTCCAGAAAGTCTCACTAACTCGTGGGTTTAGGGCTTGTGAGTGTATCAAGTCCTAGAACCCGAGTCTTGATGGTTTGCCACGACTCAACGACCTATTGGTCGGGACTACTTGCGCCTCTCTCTGTTTTCATTCTTGGACACTCATGTATCGATTGCTCTTGATTTACGTACATTCTTTTATTTATTCATACGTCCTTATATCTTTCTTTCTATCTGCATGAATATAGACTAATTTATTTATTTCAAAATGTTGTTTAGTATCCTACTGGTGTTGCTTACCTGGGCTCGTCATGTTTGACTGAGTGCAGATCCGCAGTCGAGTAAGGGAAAGGGGCCAGTTCTGAGAGATCTACTATGAGGACTTTGGAGTGGCCTTCCCTCTCGTATTTTTGTAGGTTTTGTGTTACTTATGTATATTGTTTTGATCACATGGGGTATATGGGTTTGTGAGATACTTTGGGACATGTATATGATATGATTTCTCTCTCCTCTGTTTATTATACATGTTGATGGTGTTATGCGAGGTTTCCACACTATAGGATGTCCTGACTGATTGGTTTAGAGTTTTTTTTAGATTTGTTTAATTTTAAATCCCTTCCGCATAACCTTTGATAACTTATAAATTTGAATAACTCATTATAAATGTTAAATCCCACTGCCTTGTAATGAATAATGGTTAAGAAAGCTGACTAGGCTTGCGTTGACGGTGCGAGGATTGACTCGGGGTCCACGTAAGTCTAGGCCAGACGGGGCTCAGTTTGGGTTGTGGAACTGGGGCCATCACAGTCATAACCTTTGTGTGTTCTAAGACCTAGATGCTATGGAAATCCCATCAAAGTACATTATGGATCCATGGCTTAAGGACTTCAAGAGAAAGTATGCACGGGTGAAGACGATAGTGGAGCTTGACATTAGTTCCACAACTGTGATGGAAAGACACGATGCAATAATTACTAGATGCAATAACTTGGCCGAGTTGGGAAGCACATCGGCTAAAAAATTAAGAATGGTATATAAAGCAGTGAAACGGTTGGAGAAGGCTCTCGATACTAGTGATGATGAAGGAACCTTACCCTCGATTCAAGCATCGAGCAAGCAAATACAGGACCCATGTGTGAGGAAATGTAAGAGGAGACCACGAAAGAAAATAATCATAGGAGGATCGAGATAAAGGGTAGTGGTAAAAATGGAAAGAAAGTAAGTCTTAAAGTATTGTGCTATGTTTGAATTTTTTTTTTCGTTAATTTTTCTCAAATTGCCATTGCTCAGGTCGAAGCATGCCTCGAAAATGGCATTCCCTAGGTATCCATTAATTCACAAATGACAAGCATGGTATCCGTCACTAAGGTGTCTATATTTATTTATAGTACGTGCTTTGGGTGCTTTATTTCATCACTTTATAATCATACATGTAGGAGGACATGTTATATTGAACAAAGAATGTGAGGAAGCTAATACAAAGACAAGGAAAGGAAGTAGTTATAAAAAAATGAAGCAAAGTAAGTCGATCTTCCATATAAATTTTATGATTTGGACACTCATATATAACAAGGCTCATTATGTTTTGTTATATTTGTTTTGTCCACTAGGGGCATTAATCCAACGAAAATGTTGAGCCAACAGTAGGACTATCCTCACAAATGACATGCATAGTAAGTAACTTATTCTTTTGCATTTTTATTATTAATTAAGTTGTGTAATTGGTTACGTAAGAAAAAGAAAGTTGTGTTATTGGTTTTCTGAGCTCCGTTATTTTGAGGTCATGGTGGCAGGGTAGTACCGAAGGTGTCCACCATTTGAATCCAATGCATGAGAATGTTGCTTGCGCAAATGAAGAAATGAGTTTGCATATACCAGTTACTGACACCATTCATGAGTGGATAGAGAACTTGGATTCGCAAGAGTGATTCGTGGAGCAGCTAGTGTACATTTTGATTGGCATAGTCGATTAGTTTGTGTCATGCATCATGCTCGTACATAATGCGGCAATGAACATACGATGCACCTCGAATCACACAATGTCGAGTGATTCGTGGAGCATTGTCTGTGACAAACGATGTGATGCTATGATTTTTTGGCATATTTTTGGGCAGCGGGTGACATAGTGAGGCACAAGGTTGCATGAATTCTAAGGTAGAACTTATTATAGTGTATCAGGACTTAGTTATCTGTATTTTTAGTACATGTTGTTTCAGTTTAAATGTGCTTAATTATTGACAGAAAAGATGTGGACTCACGTTTATAATTGGAAGGTATTCATTTCTATGTGTTATTGACATGAACGTAAGTAAGTTACATTTCATATCTTGGAAGGCAGTTCAATTCATTTCCTTCATAAAAGGTAGTACATAAACTTCGAAAACATGAATATATAAGCTTCCATAACATGCACGAATGGGATAAAGTTGTGATTGTGTACTTTTCTCTCTCCTCTTTATACCAACCCACCACCCACTACACTCTATTTTCAAACTGATTTCATCTCAACCATCTTCTATTCTATTGAGCAAACCATCTTAAACCCTAAGCAAAGAGAGAAATGGTGAAGCCAACACAAGAGAAGGGAGAAACTTCTCCTCTGACTGGTGCTGGGTTGACGAAGAAAAGGCCAAGCAATGTGACCCTAACTCGTAGGATAGTGAAATCAAAACTTGATCTACGCAACCATATATCCGTTCGAGTGCCCACTTGTGGATGGTGGGTGAAGCAGGGCGCTACCCCCTATCAATGTTGATGGTGACGAAGAGGCGGAAACACACATAGGCAAAGTCGGTAATATAGACCCAAGGAGATGCACGCGTCTCTCTCCACCTTGCATGCGAGTTTCATGGGTAGAAAGATCCTTCGGACTAAGAGGCTCGATTTTGACTTCTTTGATCGCATTCGGGTGTAGGTGAGGTCTTTCTTTCACCGAATAGGGTGGGATGGATTTGTGAACACAATGGAGCCCCTTTATGAGAGGTATGTCTGACAATTTTACACTATTTTGCACTGCAAAGATCCTGCAAAACCCTTAAGGTTAGAGAGCTTCATTGATGGAAAGGTTATCAAAATTACACCTAATGTTATTATGACTGTCTTTAATATCCCTAAAGGAGCCTTTCATTGTTATGAGTCAAAGTGGTGCCCTAGTGCGGTAGGATTTGATGTCGTGTCGGCGTGTAATATGTTGACTGCTTGGTCGAATTGTATCGAGGCTTCCTCGGTGTTGTGAGGTGACCATTGAGGCTCGCTTCATTCATAGACAAATCATTCATGCCTTGGCTCCTAGGATTAGTTTTGGTTCGTATGGTCGGATGACTTTTTATGATGTATTTATTGTCTGGTCTATCCTAACTAGGAAGAGCGTGGATTTAGCTTACATAATAGTCAGATATATGCTCAAGTCCGCCCTACCATATGGGAACCACTTAGGGAAGTTGTTTGCAACTGTTGGTCTAGTAAGCCATACACCACCAAGAGTTGGGATAGAGAAGAATCCCTATATTGACATGATTGGTTTAACCTCACTCCTGAACATGAACTACGAGTTTCTATGTGGCGATTGGGTAGTCGTTAAAATGAAAAAAAAAAAAAAAAAAGAAGACTCGACAGAGGAGAGTGCGAAGGCCCATTCAAAGGGCCATAAATTATGACGAGAAGGGGAAAGACTTGGCAATTGATACAACTTCTGAAGATGAGTTCGAAGACAGTGACAGCAAAAATGCAAATGCAAGTGATGAATTTTTGAGTAGTCTACGGGGCTCAAAGTGGAAATTGAAGAAAAACGACCCAATGAACCAATTGAAGATGAAGACACTGATTATGAGGGTAAATCTTAACCCTCTATATTATAATTAGTTGTTTTCTTTGATGTGAAATTGATATGCTTAATAGTTTTTTTCTAATTTGTCATATCATATAACTAGTTCTAACAACTTTATAATGTTTCCCTTCATTTATTGTGAAGAAGATCAAGATCTTGGAGGCGCAAAAAGGATGCAGTTGTGGATGATGAAATGCTTCATCGCCTTAAGGACATAATGAAGCAGGAGTTCACAAATGGAATGCGGCGAGATGAAGCATTTTTTTTGGGAAGATGACAGCATAGAAAGGAGGTTGATTGGTAATG
This sequence comes from Stephania cephalantha, assembly GCA_039657325.1. NCBI lineage: Eukaryota > Viridiplantae > Streptophyta > Magnoliopsida > Ranunculales > Menispermaceae > Stephania > Stephania cephalantha. Next base: position 3,769,983 of record CM077573.1, on the reverse strand, counting down.
TAACTAACAATTCCATCTTTGTGGAGGTGCGACTGCGTGCCCTCGAACAAGAAATTGCAACCTATAGCAATGAGCTCACAAAGGAAGTAAGGCAACTGAAGATGAGACTTGACTAGGCAAAAGCAGCTTAATGGAATTCTAATCTTTCGTTAACTGATCTTTTTTTTGTTAGCACGATTGTTGGGAGCTTTTTATAATTTTTGTCGTGAAAAACTTAGTGTGTTGTGGTGACTATGGTAGTATGTGCTATGATATAATCACTGTGATGTGGTTAATGGTTTGTTGAACAATTAATTAGTTAGTTATGGTGTGCATTTTGACTATCATTTTGGTGTGTCGTAGTATGATATGAACACATGGTTTGTATGCATGATATGTACTTTCATTGAATGAATTGAAAAAGCAAAGCATATACATAGCTTTGTAATTTTGGTTCATATCAATGTTGCTTTGATGATATGATCACTGTCATGTTTGCTTTCAAATACACCATTAAAATGACATGCTTTGTTTTTGGAAGGATGGGTGGCTTCCTCATCTAATACTCTACTCATTTATTTGTTGTATGATACCAACTTACAAACATGAGAAATCATGAGAAATCTTCATTGCGACATGGGAATCACCACCACGTACCCCATGCATTCAACCTTCAAGCTTCCAAAGAAAACAAGAACACTTAAATTGTAACAATGAAGATAATTGGGATATTTAGTACATAGTTATATCTTAACCATTAAGGCACAAAATGTACTATGAGTTCACATAACCAACTTACAAACATTAACAAGTCCAAATATAGATCATAATTAGTGTGTTCCCAAACATAAAAGCCAACAACTTCATTCAAAAAGTGCAAAAGGTTTAAAATCACTTAGTCGAACTTTCAATTTCATTTTTTCATTCCCAAAAGGTATTCCCAACAACTAGGTGGCTCATTCACTCACTCAGTTCTCTTCATTTGATACCGTAAAGGTAGTATGATCTCCCAATCGCACCCCACCTGTTAGTGTAATCTGTGAAGTGAAGGATGCAGTCAACTCATGATTCACATCATGGACTTCTAATCTTTGCCTACCACTCATAGTCCGAGATGAACGTGTAGTCGTATCAACGGTGGAGCTAGCTTCACCACGATTGACTTGATTGAGAATGTTAGGTGCGTAAGCCATTGCCAGACGTGGTGGACAAAGGTCAGTCCAAACAAAAAAGTTACAACGGCCAGTGGAAAATCCATTGGTACAGCCATAAAAGAATTTTCCCTTTTTGGGCCTTTTTTGGTGACCCGCCTTATGATGTGAGACCCGATTCGGCACTTAGCACAACGCTCTTTCCATGGGCAATCATTAACAAAGTGGTACTTCGATCCACATTCCCAACATTATTCTTCACCCGTTATAGTCATACCTTGCAATTGTAATTGTCAATGGAAATCATTAATTAGAACACGAACACGCTTGTCATTTCAATCATACCAAACATAACAACTAAAGGTCAGAATGCTAGGGTTTTGCTCAAACTATTGATATATATTAGTCATGGAAATAGCATTGATATGATCTGAATGCAGTAACTGAAAGAGATAGTGTTGACCAATTTCATTTAGTCTGCGCAGTAGGATTAACAAAGATTTTGCTCAATGTTTTATTAGATCAATTGTGTTGTGGTCAGTGAAATTATTTATGATTTTAACTACCTTTCTAGATCAATCTAACTCGTGCCAAGAGATGCTGACAAAACCTTCAGCAAAACTGATTAATTTGCGCTAAACTTACCAGACTTAAATTACCAAATAGGTATTGTGATCAAGTTGGTAATATTTTACTCTCTGTTAGGAATGTCCAACTACAATATTTGTGTACCAATGGAGCTGATTTGTTATAGCAGAACTAAGCTCGCTATAACCTCACAAACCACCCCTTCTCTCAACAAAGTATCTTCTCACTAATATTGCAATATGAAACAACAAAATGAACCAAAAAATTTGAGAATTTTTTCGTACAAAAGATGCCATTGATTTGTTAATCCTCGTCAATGGCACCCTAAACAGCAAACACAGGCCATATCATATTCAACAACCAACAACACCAACAATGAGTTATATATTGCGCCATCAAAGAGAAGTCATAGACATTCAAGATAAAAAGAAGTTAACATATAATGGATCAACTAACAAATCATCAAGTTAATATGTGGTCTTCCCCTAAACCCTGAACAACATTTGTATAACAAATAAACACAAAAATTAACCTAAAACCCCTAAACTCTGAACAAAAATCGAACCACAAATAACCACAAAATCAACTATAACCCTTAACGAAGAAAGTACATCTGTCATCTGCCGATTTGGACCTCGATAAACCCTAAACAAACTTTGATACCCTGGTTTCTTTGATCTTCCAAAGCAAGAGTGATGGAGAGCCTTCTGCATTGGAGCGATGGAGGTTATTTCCGAGTTTTGGAGTTGCTTGGTCGAGAAGTGAAGAAGAGAACCCATGAATGACCGTTGTTCTGTACACATCTCTCTGCTGTGCTGTACACATCACTATACAGTGTCACTGTAGCGCATCAGTGCGGCCCACCCACGCCTTCAACGGAGCAAACGACACCATCCCACGTTATCATCTGTTTGGTGGGCCCCACATTCTGATGGAAAACAACCAACATGGTGCCACGTGGGATGACACGTAAGCGGTGCGATCACATAAATGTCAACCGATCATTTTCCAAAAACAAAAAACCTCCCAAAAAACACCAAAAAAATGAAAATTATTAAAAACTTGAAAGATTAGATTTTACCATCTCACCCCTCACTTAAGTGCGAGAAATATCAATGGCTTGTATTTTTTGTTTTTTCTTATAAAATATCAATTATGGCATCATAATGTCATATGTCACGTTGTGAGAGCTTCTCACATTCCACGTGTCGCGTTGTGAGAGCTTCTCACAAAAATAGTTCAAAATATACTAGTTCCTTTATATATAATAAAAGCAATGGTAATCTCATTCAGTAGTGTATATTGATCCACTATAACCGTTAAATATAAATTCCTTCATATCGTCTGTTCACTCCAATTGAAGAATCTAAACCAACAGACAACATAACAAAGGCAGCATAAAGGTCACGTGATTATTGATTTGTGTTATAGATATAATGATTCACTTCAGTCTTGAACTTATGGAAAACGTACTAAACGATTAGATCCAATATATAGAGCAAACATACATAAAGGAGTGCGATCAAATAGCTTATAAGCGTTGTGAATGGTTTTTATATCAGTGGATGCATGAAGCTATGGGTAAGTAGAACAAGTTTTGAATGTACAGGCGATGTTGAAATCCATCGATCCTATCTTGAATTTATTGGGTGATAATTGGTTGAGAACTGGAGGAATCTAAGGTTATGTATAATAAAATTGGTTTATTTTGTGATTTTTTGGAAGGTGAAGGAAAAAAAAAAAAAAAAAAACCAAGTCGATTGCAAGAAGAATTGGTGATATTTTGACAAACACCAAAGTTATAAATCTACTCTTATATATTCGAGACTCGATTTATATTTACACACATATTTCGATCAATTTGTATTGCATAGTTCAGTATAAATACTGATAGGGTTTTTTTCGACTTTATTGTAGAGAAACACATTGTTTCTCGCCATGTACGTAATCTTTTTTTTGGCTTGATAAAATAAAGTCTTGTTCAGGCCCGATTCTAGGGGTGGGCGGGGCGGGCGACCGCCCCAGGCCCCCACCCCCAGGATAGGCCCCCAAATTTGCTTATGTAGTACTAGTATATATATATATATGTATATATATATATGTATTTATATTATTTTATTATTGTAAGTTTATCTCTTGGTGTGGGTGGTTGCCTTGATAAATATGTGGCGTTGTGGAGGGCCTCCATTTAGATGAATTACGCCACTTATATCAACCTCCCTCTCTCTTTAAGAAGTATCTCTTCTCCCATTCTCCCATTAAATCTTATTACCCCGCTATATTCTCTCTATATGTAGTAAATTAATAAAACCTACACTAGCTTTTTTTTTCTTTTAGTAACCAAATATTGTATTGATCAAAAAAACATTAGTAATATGCATAAACTTAATAGTATGATTATTTATTCAATTGCAATAAATTAACAAAGCTAACATTTTCTTTTTCTAGAAATTAATCAATGTTTTGATTAAAAATCTAACGATTACTCAAAAAAAAAAAATTAACATCAGATAATGGTAGACATTATTTGCCAAAAGCCAAGGTTTAGGGATGTCGTGAGTTCGACTTCCACTTAAGTTGAAACAAATTTTTTGAAATAAAAAAAATAATTAACTTTTTGCTTAACTTTTTCTATTATCCGTATTGATCATATCTTTAAATACATATAGTATTTTTTATATATTAATTTTACTTAAAAAAACACCTTTTTTGAAAAAAAAAAACTCTCTACATAAAAGGAAAATGTGCAGTTCATAAAATTATATAAATTTGATAATAGTGTAAACATGTGAAAAATAATTCGACTGAGTCAAATATTTTTTTATAGAAAACAAGAATATAAAAAGCCTTATTTCTTATGTCGCCCTAAGCCCCAAAAATGTAAGGGTCGGCCATGATCTTGTTCCTATAAAAAAAAAGTATATATATATTTGATTTCATGAGAGTGCATGTCATCACTGCATGCGTGTCATTAATTTAGATTTGTTCAAATCAAATGTGCATATGTATAACACACACAACATCACAGTCATCACATGAATAATAAGATTAATTTTAACTTCAGATCTCCAAATTCACATGGAACAAATTATAATAAATTTTGATATAGCTAGCTTATTGTAGATGATCATAAAAATAATATTAGGAATTGATTGCCTGACCTCATCTATATATATAGAGAGAGATCTAGAGAGAGCGAGAGAAAAGCAGCATGCACACCTTCCACTGTGCTATAGGCGTGGTTGACAACATTAATATTAATGAGGTCGAAGATAGGAGGATTGATCGATACATAAAAGCCAAATATTAATGAGAATATACACATAAATATATAAGATCACAAAACGGACACACCAATATGCATGCAATGGATATATACATCTAGCTCCTTCCAAATGTGACTTCAGTGTAAATATTTTTCAAGTCAAACATCCAACTTAATTAGGGGAAAGAAACATGTATAGATTTTAGAACTGCAAGTATTTTACTACACAACATACAAGTGGTGATAACTGCCCTAGCTAGCTAGCTCTGTATATGGATCAAATAGCTCAAACTCCTCCTTCAACAACATGAAAGATACTACACAACAATGCATAATTAAACATGCATCTTACACATAAATATGTTGCATGTTGTCTGCGATTTACATCTGCATATATGATGTGTTTACACCTATTAAAGGGCCCGGTTTTAACAGGTTAGAGTAGTATGTGCATGTGTGTAGTAAAACTTGAATCTCAATATCCTTGATCAGCATTTGCTGAGTACTTTAGATTTGAGAGTACGTACACTGCTACGTATGTACGTACCTTACTATCATCAACTAATAAATTAAGAGTCTCCAACTGACAAGAAATCTATGAATTGCATCCCAGAAGCCTCTTTGGTAGGCTCTTTACTCTCTTGTTGCACCTCTTCCTCTTCATTTTTTCCATGATTTGTCACTTCACTCCTGTTCGAATCCGTATTTACTTGTAGAAAATCATAGAACTCAATCTGGTTACTCTTACAATCTGCAATAATTGAACAATAACCAATAATTAATCATTAGTAAGAGAAAGTACAAAAAAAGATAAAATAAAGTCTGCAATATTGTATCCACAATAACCAATAGTTTTTTTTTTATATTCATTGTGGGTATCCAGACGAGCCAGACTATTCCCACGAGGCCCTGGTGCAATCATCTTGAGCGTACCATAATGACACAGACAATCTTATATATTGACGTATGGGAAATTGAACCTGAGACCCCACACAATCTCAAGCTCACATTTACCATTGGGTCAACCCGTTTCGGTTACAATATCCAATATATAGTTATTATTAAGAAAGTATATATATATATATATATACAATTTAAAAAAAAAAAACTAGGCATGCAATATATTTTGAGATTATTTTAATTAGTAAATAAATAGAATTGTATGCATATGTATATGTGCGTGTGTATATATACATATATAGTTTGATTTCTCACCTTGGAGCATATTTGGGCAAAATGTTGGTATTTGAGAGGTGGTGAAGTTGAGAGTTGGGTGAAATCTATATAACATGGGGTTTTCATTGATCCCACGATAGCCAAGCATGGATACATGGTTGTTAATACTATTCCTTGCTTCATGAATCTTGAGCTGCATGTCTTGCTTATTCATCAACGAGGGTTTTCGTTGATTGATTAGGTTTTGCGCTGCTTTCCTCGCATAGAATTTTGATCTCTCTCTATACCTTCTAGCCATAATGACATGCCAATGGTTCTTAACTGCATTATCGGTGCGCCCTGGAAATAATCGAGCGATAACAGCCCATCTATTCCCATGAATTCGATGTGATGCGAGAAGTCTTTCTTCTTCCTCTTCTGTAAATGGACTTCGATTGATTCTTGGATCCAATTGATTAAACCATCTCAACCTACAACTCTTGCCTGCACGTTTCAATATTTGAAGATAACATGTCAATATCCCAACAAGAATTAATTACTATACAATAATATTATAATTATTTTAACTTGTAAATGAACAATTTATCAAAATCATCAATTATCAAATATTCTTATCAACAAATGTAATGATCAAATATCAAAACTTATGCCAAGACTCAAGAGTTAATTAATTACTACAATTAAGGATGATTTAATTAGGACTGTGTGATTAACCAATTAATTAGGGTTTTGATAGTTTATAAACTGTGCATGTATTAATATATATTAAGCTAAGCTATTGAATGGTTTCATTTTGTTGAAACAATAACCAGAAAGGATTAAGGATGAATTGAATATATAATGGAGAAATTGTGTGTGTATATATAATTAAAGTGCATCTAATTAATCAAATGAACCCGGCCCATACATAATTGTAATAACTAGCTAATTAATTACTATATCTAGCAATAATTATTTTTATATATGATGGAAATATTCCTCTTGTGATGAATATTTCCATGTAGCTAGTATACTACAAACCTGATCTTCCTTGGAGCTTTTCAGCTATGGCGTTCCAATTATGCGGTCCGTGGCGTTCGACTAACTCTCGTAGCTTCTCATCTTCCGCTGGCCTCCAATGGCCTCTGGAGCACATGATCTACCTAATTAATTATACAAACAACCTAGCTAGCTAATATATATCAAACACCTCAAAACTTCTCCTTAATTAATTAATCTTCCACACCTTGCCTGTTGTTGATCTTTACAAATTAATCTTCTAAAGAGAGATCAAGGTGATCGATCGGAGCGGCGCGACGACGAATAAATTAGAACTAGGAGAGGTAGCTAGATAGAGAGAAAAAGAAGAGAAGAGCCCCAACAGAATATATGGTGGAGAAAGTTAGGGAAGTGTACTGAGTTTCCGTTAGAGAGAGAGGTACGGTGGTGCACCAGCGATTGATGCAACGTCTAGGCTAACAATTAACAAATTATTAAGAGACCTAGCTTGGCTTATAAACCCTTAAATACACACACATACATACATACATGCATAAACTAAACAAACAAACAAACAAACAAACACAACAGTAGTACATTTTTTTTTATTTTTTAATATATAAGAGCTAGATTAATGAGAAAGAGAGATAGATAGAGAGCTCTATATGGCTATAGGTTGCTTGTTGATATGAATTTTGTTCTGCTTTCAACGTCTTCACAAGTTTCTAACCTACAAAACGTCTACCACCCACCTTCACACACCTCAACTTCTTTTTATTTTTTACATTTTTTCAATTATACCCCTCATCAAATGTAGTTCTCTGTCCTAAAGCAAAGGATCATATTGTAAGCCAAAAAAAAAAAAAAAAAAAAAAAAAAAAAAAAAAGGATCATATTGTACATATATACACCAATTGTAGATGGTGGCCGGATGCTCCTTCAAATACACACAAACATTTTCTTAAGAAAATATATGTATATTAGAGAGAATTAGAATGATATTTAGATTAATCGTTAATGGTTGGGTTGGGTACGTTGTAAGGCCAGGATATACGTCATTTTTTTTTTTGAATTCATATATGGCATTAATTAGTTGAACTTAATAAAAATTACAAGTACATTAACTAAAAAGTTTTCAAAAAAATAATTTTTTTGATAAGAAACAACAACTTGCCCGCGATAAGTACATAATAATATATATCACAAACCCATTGATCATTAGAATTAGTAAATATTAATTAATTGTTCTACATATTAATTACAAACTAAAATAATTAGCCATTCGGCAAATGATGCATCACCATCTCAAGAGATGCTATCATGCAAGATTCCAATTTAAAACAAGGTTTATTAAATAAATCCATGTTCGAACAAATTTAAGTAAAAAAAAAAAAAGTACACATACATATACATGTACATATACATTATATATATATATATATATAATGAGGAAAACATCAATTTAATTCATTAAATGAAGCTTAATTATATATATATATATATATTATGAAATTACTCCTACATTAATACACGTGCATGTGCAAGGAAATAACATGTAATGCATTAACATTGAAATAACACATGTAAAGATGTTAGCAACACTGTTACCCCTTCGAAGTGGCTGTTTTTCTTTTTTAGTTTTTGGTTCACCTTTCAGACCTAACTAACAATTTTTCTTGTAGTACCAGATTTGCACGTGGAAACTTGAATCGGTAAATGTTGGTTTCTTAATTAGTCAACTTTGTGGTCTCTTACCATCATCGTCGTGATGGATCACCTATAAAAATTTTCACATTATGTATTAATTTTCCTCCCTAACTTATCACAAACAAATTAAATAATTATGTTAAGGAAATTATAGTAGTTGCTATATTTCGTAGTTTAGGTATTTATGAAGTTTTTATATTTTGATATCTAGGTAGTTTTGGTAACTTTCCTTATTTTATGATTTGTTCAGCTCTATAAATAAGAGCACTCTATTGTACTCAATTAAGCACACATCAATACAATTCTTAGTCTCTTCTTTGAAATCTATCAAATTAAATTAACGTACATATATAGATATGTACATACCCTTCAATTATATATGTTATTTTATATCTTTTTTTTAGCTTATTAATATTGGGAACTAAAAAAAAAAAGTTATGCATGTATATATATAAAAGTTTGTTTTTTTTTTTTTTTTTCAATCTTGATGATTATTTGATGGATATATGCATGAGAACGACATTATTATTTGTGACTGTACAAGTAACAAATAAGGTAGTATGCTATAATCTAATTGGGTGTATCATACTTCTCATAAGTTGCCAGACATTTTTCATATTTGGTCACTGCATTACAAGCTTGTGAATTTGATAGTTTACAATAGTTGATATATGTAGCATCCGATGGTGATCTCAATAAATCAACCCTGTACATACATGCAAGTTAATTAATTAATTAATATATATTTTTGCAAGAAAAAATTAATTAATATATATAGCTCTGAGTTTAATTAATCTTATATATAATGGAAGTACCTCATAGGATTTGCTTGAGGCCAAAATAGCCTTATTGACATATTTGTCCTTCTAAGGAGTTTTTGAACTTTTTTTTTCATCCTATGTCTTTTTAAAAAGTAAAGGCAGAAAGATCTTATTTTAATAATAAAAATAAACGAAGTTGAGAGAGAGGGGAAATAGATTGGTTGATGAGAACGTGGAGAGATGAGAGTTTTAAGGGATAGAGAGAGAGAGAGAAAGTGATGCACGTATTTAGAGAGAGATAAGATTGACTAAAAATAGTATCAATAACTAATTGGAAACTATATCTTTCTTTTAGTATTTTGAAATGTGTATTTTTTTCAAAACCAATTAAAAAAGAAGTTCGGGTTCTGTCTTCAAAAAAAAATGTGTGCGGTTCCTTCATGAAATGGAGTAAGCATGCAAAAGAGTAGATTGAAGACAAAGTAGAAGATGCATATTGATGAAGACAGTAAAATTCCTCTCTCTCTCTCTCTCATGAAATAATCGACATTGGTAAGTTTTTGCAGGAATGCAGTTTTTATTTTATTTTAAGGGAACCACGTAGACGAATTCTTCAACAATCCCTCTAGCCCACCGTTTTCTACAATATGACTGATTTTGGCTTTCGTTGCTTTGTTGCTTCAATGTCGACACTTTTTACTCCCAACAAATTTCGCCTCACGTGCAGAGCACGTGCCCATTGGCTAGTAAATATATAGTTAAACCAGTTTTAGTCGTTTACTTTTAATATAACTTTTTTCGTCTTATTACGTTTTTTTCTTCTATTAATATCCTCGTTCTTGTCTCCATATATTAGATATTGGCAATCTTATTATTAAAAATAAAATGTATTTAAAATCTATAAATTAATATATTGGCAGTTGATTATTTTATAAATATTATACATTCAGTACTACTTTACAATATATATATATATATATATATATATATATACATCCATTTGGCTGCTAGCTACTTAGAGCATCTCTAATGGTAATGAGGATTTAGAGCATTGATTGGTTGGAGATGATGTCTATCCTATGTGGCATTAGACAGATATTCAAATTACAAAATGATCTCCAATGGTAACGTGGACTTAGACTAGATTGTGACTTTTTTGACTTTCTATAACAAACAATGATGATGTGGCAATGGACTACAATGTCTAAAAGTAGACATTGTAGTAGACCCTCCGCTTTGATTCCTTGCCACATTAGCTGGACATTCACAATCCATGGACCCATTGGAGAGCATTTTTTGGATTGGATGTGGATTATGTCCTGGTGGATCCATTTCCACCCAAATCCATGGTCCCATTGGAGATACTCTTAATTAATATAGAATGGTGCGTCACAAAGTATCATTAATTAATTGTTATAACTAATATGTAATGGTTCACCAAATAATATAAAAATTGGCACTTTAATTAGTATGATTCTGGTGCTAAAAAAACCAATATTTACAAATATTAATTACGAAATACATTATTATATATACTTTTTACAAATTTAAATAAATAAATAAAATTAGAAGGGATGAATTTGAAATAGAAATGCATAAATAGTTGTTAATTATTAGTATGAGTATCATAACATTTTCTGTTTAAATTGTGTTAATTAATTAAATGGCATGGAAATGATGTAATAATTAATGATGTTAAACACACATTTATTTTTTTATAAAGATCATATAAAAAATTACAAAAATATATATGATCATCGTCAAGCTTCAACGCTTACCTAACACACTGCTTCCTCTCTATAATTAATCAATATCTTATAATTAACCGCGAGTACGTGATTCACTGTGATAATTTATCGCGAAAAGCTTCTAAAAAATCTTGAAGAAATAAAAAAAAAAAAAAAAAAAAAAAACAGTTGAATAATCCATGATGAAGTCAGCACATATATAGTAACTTAATGTACACATTGATGTTAGATTTGGTCAGGAATCTCTTTTAACTGTTGGCCTACCATTCTCCTAGTTAGGAGGAAATGCTTATTTATATATAAACATGCATTACAAACTCTCCTCTCTTAATTTCACCTCCCAAATGTCACTAGTACTCTATCTTCAGCCGTTTTTCTGGCAGATACAAGTCCCTTTCTTCCCTAATTTATTCTATATATCAATCTCTCTCTCAATATTGCCTATATATAACTGCAATATTTTGATTCAAAACCAAATTTTCTCTCCTAAATTTGAACTGTCTCATGTATATACCGATATATGTTTTAATGGATTGCGCGCGCGCCCACACTTAATTAGTTCACATCCGATCTCTTAATAATAATGTAGTGTCATCTTAAACTGTACATCAGTACATAATGTTTATATAGTGATAGGTGGCTGCATGTTGAACTAATTATAAGCTTCTAGACTTCTACTAGTTCTTATTCTTTTTTTTTTTTTGATAGGAGTTCTTCTTTTTTATCAGTACATATATATAGTTTAATTTATAAATATAATCTACCCAACTTTCTGAAACTCTTGCATCGATTGATCGATCTTGCCCAGTACAAAATTTTCTTTTTTTCGGGTTTATTTAATTAATCAAATATATTGCATGTGCTGTTTTACATGATTATTCAGAGTTAATCTGAAAACAGCGAACAACCCGGGCAGGTTGGCCTAGCAGTGTATAAGGGCGAACACTTGGAAAAGTACTTCGCCGCAATCTACAATATCAATGGCAATGTAAGCAAAATGGCCCGTCTTATTGCAAGGTTGATGACATGATACAATGCATGTACCTATGTATATATTAGGTTCATAACAATCAGTCTTGATCAGTTTTAATTAGTACTCCTAATTATATGAATTGACATTTTTAATTCTGTTTTTTTTTTTATCAAATTAGTTTTTGACAGCATCTCCTCATTAGACCAAATTATGTGAATATACTCAGGTTGGAGATCATACTCACCTAATTCCTGAAGGTCTTCACCAAACTTTTTAGAGCAAGAGAGAGAGAGAGAGAGAGAGAGAGAGAGAGAGAGAGAGAGAGATTCCATCATTATCTTCTACTTTGCAATATTATGATCAACTTTATTATTATATAATGTCTGTTAGTCCACAACAGTTGTGTCAAAGTAGGTCTCCCTCCCACATATCTAATTAATTTAACTCCTATGTATATACAAAACATTCCTAGAGAATTAAACTAAGCACCCTGGCTATTATGGCCTAACTTATCAACAAGGCTTATTTCCTTTCCTTTCAATACTAAAGCTATATAGCTACTTGTCTTGTTTTAATTTTTCTGTTTGATGTGGCATTTCTGGGTCCATAAGCTACCCCAACTTCTCAACTGAAAAAAACAGTTGAATACCAACTTTTGAACCGTTGAAAGCAAATATTGATATTTGTTTCTTAAGCTCATTCCAACGGTATACCTACCGTACCTAACTATATATGTCCACAATTGCTATTAAGCCTATTATACATACTGTTCTGCTCCAACTTATTTGGTGGGAAATATTTCCATATATATATATATGTCAATTTAGACCTCACGTCGGATTGATCTTGATCTTAGTCGATGTTGATCTCGATGGTCATAAATCAACGACGAGGGATTCACTTACATCTCATATATCTCAACTTGTACATATATGAAATAATATATATAAGAATTAGACTATGAGAAAGAAATCTAAACTCTCCTTTTGAGTGCAACTCACTTTTTCAGTGTTGGTATTAGGTAGAAGATAGGGAAATGAGTATCAACTGACAAAACATGTATATATGTATGTACACATTCCTTAAACTGGTTTATTTATACTTACTATGATGTAATTGAACACCTTTAATATGAACTGGTTTAATATTTGGCTAGCTATACGCGCGCGTGGAATTAGTCTCACTCTCATGTGATTTAATTAGGTACACCAAGGACAAGAAGCTTATCAGTTAATTCTTGTTATTAGATTTTGATGGGACCCTTAATTTATTTATGGTTTGGTTTAACTACAATCAGTTTCAAGCTATATATATCAGAGAAACAAAGTCTGATACTGTGGACCAAATTTCAAAGGTAGCTAGACTGATTTACAAGTTCTGTTTCCCTAAATCATTCTCTAATATTGCCCTGAATCATACAGTGATAATTCGTTTATTGCGGGAACCTTCCTCTCCCGGAATTGTCTCGAAATTAATTGATGAAGCATGTTTTACTTTAGATGCAGGATCAGTAGGATTTGCATAGAGCATGTAGACAAACTGTCTGTAGAAATCAACCATAACTTTCGGCGCTAACGTTGATTAACACAAAGAAGTTACAAGAAAGTAAAAAGGCGGTCTCAATTCTATTTGTCGCGATCAGATTTGACGAAAGAGAGTGCAATAATCCTTGACAAATTGCAAACAATTCCAAAGATCAAAAAGTAGGATTTCTTCGAAACTACTCAATAAAGGGTGATATGATTGAAATGCTGAAGCTAGTGAATGCTGACTCTTCTTTGTCCAATCGTAAGCTTCCGTGTTCAACTTGCTCGCAATCTATCCTTTGTGAACGAACATTAACTACCATGAATCAACGGTTGCGAGTAAAGCGAGGGATCGACTACATATCTTGAAATCACATGCTTGTAATTGAAGGTATATCCACATGAGAGTCATATTATATATGCAAGACCCCCCTGATCTCACTTTCATACATGCTCAACTTTGTTAATTTCATTGCAGCAATGACAATTACAACTTAATGGTTGCAGGTGAAATAGGCTAAAGTTCCTATAAATAACACTTCATAATCCTAGCTAGCTAGGGAGCGCGCTCGCAATGATTTACCGCAATGAATTATATAATTTCGCTAAGGCCATTCATTACTTCACACCAAAATTACTTCAACATGGTGCCTCCCAACAAAAATTAAATACATAAGAATTAAACAGAACAGACAGATGTCCTGAATTTTTACAAAGTTTTGAAGTGGACACAGGACTTCCAAATTGAAATATATAATCAACTAACTAAAAAAAAAAACAGAAGAAATGAATCTTGTTATATAGTTCAGTAATTAATATGTTTTCTTCTAAAACTTGTATAACAAGGACAAATACCAATAACTTCCAAGCAACATTTAAACATGAAGGCTTAAACAAAAACTTGTAAGATGTTTCTATAACAACTGATGATATGTACTTGTTAAATATCTCGGTTGCCTATGTTCCAAGCTTTCATGCATCAAACTCTATCAACTTCTGCAATGTCTTAGTAAATTAACAACAGCATCAAAGCAAGGTAACTTGTCATTTTATGTAACATAAACCAATAGAGCAAGTTGGTCACTACCTTATTTTAATTTATAATTAATAAGCTATATCCCTCTTCTAGGATAGTGATGTTGATACATTTTAATTGATTTTGTCTGCATTCCAAGAAACTTTCTTATGCGGCGATACTCCATCCGACCAACAAATCTCTCTGCTCACTTTTCTCTTTCCGCTAATTAAGATCAACTAGCTAGTTAGAGGTATATATGTACCATTCTAATGCTGGAAGAAAATTCTTTGAAAGACATTTATTCAAAATTCGTAAATATTACAGATGTAGAGAAAGAAATTAATTTTTTTAAGAATATATTGTAGAGAAAGAATTAGTGACTGTTAAGACAATAATCTATAATCCTTGATGAATAAGTCAGAGGTTCTGTTTGTAACTAATTGAGTGCCTTACATATATGAGACTCTTTAGAAAATCTTACAGCATGAGAAGCAATATGTAAAGAACTCATACATGTGTACTTAATTTTCTTGTGAATTATACCATGACTTACAATACTGTTTTTGAAAACAACAAACTAATTATAGTTCTCTTAACTGGTTTATGTGTTATTAATTAGTGGGACATCTCCTTATATATATATATATTAATTTAGTTTGAATAACTGATAACTGATTATATTTTCATGGTTCCACTATCTAAAATTTATTAATATACTGTCGCTTTTTTTTTTTTTCAAAGAAGCTTTAATTGTTTTTCTGACATGAGCAAAGACACCAAGGCACATAGAGCACAAATTAAAAAAAGGGAAGAAAGAAGTCCACATTTGAGAGAACACAAAGTCTATATGTTTGCTCTCTGGGAACTTTCACATGAGGAAAATGTGCATTTCATTCTGTCTTTTTAATTCTCTATAACAACTTTAATTTGACTCCTTTTTTCCTCACTTTTAGTGCTTCACCTTTTCATAGTTTCTATTTAGTACAACTGCCGACTCTTGCATTTCTTTTATATCCAATGCCGACTTATATATAAAGCGCTTTGTCTTATTTTTCTTGCTATTTTTCTTGGTCTATTATATATAAGGAAATGTTATGAAATGGATGGACACTTGTGCATATATGTGACCACATTGTGAAGTATTGTTCTCACATTGAATTGTAACATCAAGCATGGCTCTCACACTTCATGTAACTTCTAATCTTCTCCAATGTACACCAACTCTTCCATGTATTGTCTATGTTGCTTGTGATGTATTGTATGACTTGTGGTGTATGTATAACTTGTACACATTGTATAAGTACAATTATCATCATCACCAAATGGCATATATAAAGGGTGTCAACCCCATTGTAATTCACATACCAATGTTGGAATGAAAATCTCTACATTTCTCAACTCTAGCTATCTTCTCTCTTGTCTCCTCTTCTCTACTTGTTCTAGTAGTTCTTAGTTTATGTCTTCTATGCTTAAGTCTCTAGCAAGTCCAACTTAAGTTCTAGTTGGCTTACAACTTAGTTTACAACAATTATGCATTGTAACGTCACCGACTACGAAAGTATGCATTATAGCCTGCGTCTTGTACGATCTTCTACATCGAAATCAAAAGTCAATGTGTGACATATAGTTTTTCTCTTAAAACTACAAACGATTAGTTATTGTTCTATTCTTGATTTTATAATACAAATAATGATATAAGTTTGAGTTGATAGTAGGTAAGCATTGTCCCAGGTAAAGCTAAACATTGAAAGGGAGACGGGTTATCCGGTTCGAGGAGGCATGGTATTAAGTAGAGTATGTCTCGCCACCCAACCTGAGGTTGTCTCACCAACTCATACGAATAGTACATTTTGTTTATTAATGAATCAAGTTGTGAACAAATATTTAATCATATGTAATGTTTTTACATAAAAAAGGGAAACTATTTTATGTTAAATTTATTTTCAAAATATTATTCAACCATAGTTTAACTTGTTGTCTTATTATACTACCGACAAGAATTACTTGTCATGACAATTAGATACTATAATTTGTGAAACATATATGCAAGACTATGTTGTGTTATACAAAATTTAAATCATTTGACAATATCTCTTTAGAGATTTGAAAAGTGAATATTTCACTTTATATATCTTTTCACTACCCTATGGAGTTATAAATATATAAATACCAAAAAAGGTACTGCTCCAAAAGCTCAAAATGAGCGGTTGAGTCTCAAGCTACAAAATTTAATCACTCAAATATTAATTATAATTCCGCAATTTTAATTACCTCTATGTTGAGGCTACGTGGAAATGTGACTGATGAGACAATAAAAAAAAGTCACGTGGCCCGCCTCGATTTATTGCCGCAACAAATATCGAATTCGCACGTCAATCCAATAAATATTAAAGATTAATTTCTTGTCTCACGGTAGCTGAGTAAAATAATGAGATATTATATATATATATATATATATATATATATATATATATATATAATATCGCTCCCGTCCAATTAGTTCAGCTTCAAATTAAGAAGCATATGTTGCATATAATGATCATGATCGCAATAATAAATTTATGGACGTAGAAAATGTGAAAATATCATGTAAAGGTCGTATTGACAATTCCACCAAAAATTGGAATAAAAGCGGTGCACCACTACAAATGGCAAATAATTATTGATAATGAGCGCTCATAATTGTGACATTTTTTGGTCATATATGAAAGTCTATTTTGCCTAAATATTGTCATATATATACCCGAATATTTTTGTGACCTTTACCGTGCATTCAAAATCAAAGGCAAAATATTATGAATTTTATCATTGAAAATGACTCAATAAAACAGGCACATCGAGATGTGTTTAAATCGTGACCTAAATATGGGCGATGAGTTTATGTCTTGTGTATCGTGCTACATGCATGTATATTATAATATAAAAATGAATATTTCTCGAATTCGAACTTAGCGGAGGCTAATGTTCAGGCAATATCGGGTACAACAATTTTATTGTTAACGTCTTGTTCAGAAGAAGTCTACTTAGAATAATAGAAAATGTATCTATATGAATATGATTTAATCTGAGTATAATATTATCGGCTTTAACTTCAGGAATATATAAGGCACATTAAAACGAATGTCGTCATAAATCAAATGACATTCATAATGTGGAAAGATCTATTTGATTATCCGTAATCATCGATAATGCGAAAATATCGAAAATTCGCACGGACATCCTTTATCGAACTGAATTTTTTATCAGCTGGAGATTATCTCAAGGCAAATCAATAGGAGATTTATATAGATTTAACTCTCCATTAATCATATTATATATAAGATGCATTGGATCCCTAATAGAGAATTTATTTATAGCAAGTTTTGCTAATTGTCACTTTGATGAAGCAGTTTCCCACCATTAAGGGGAGATACAAGCCAATTCAAAAGGAATAACGTGAAATTACTTGAAACACATCAAATTGCATTAAATTTGTTGTATTATGATTCATGTATAAATTAATATGAACTCGAAGTTCATGTTATGTAAATTTAACGGATGGACACATCCAAGGGGAGTGTTATGAAATGGATGGACACTATGTATGTGACCACATTGTGAAGCATGGTTCTCACATTGAATTGTAACATCAAGCATGACTCTCACACTTCATGTAACTTGTAATCATCTCCAATGTACACCAACTCTTCCATGTATTGTCTATGTTGCTTGTGATGTATTGTATGACTTGTGGTGTATGTATAACTTGTACACATTGTATAAGTACAATTATCATCATCACCAAATGGCCTATATAAAGGATGTCAATCCCATTGTAATTCACATACCAATGTTGGAATGTGAATCTCTACATTTCTCAACTCTAGCTCTCTTCTCTCTTGTCTCCTATTCTCTACTTGTTCTAGTAGTTCTTAGTTTATGCATTATATGCTTAAGTCTCTAGCAAGTCCAACTTAAGTTCTAGTTGGCTTACAACTTAGTTTACAACAGGAAATAAAATTCTATTATGGTGACTTTTTTAAATCAAATGGTGAATATGAAAGCTACGTTTATGGCTCTTAAATATGTGCATAAGTTCCAAGAAGGTAAATATATATATATTTCAAAAAGATTGAAAATCAGCCATTGATCTCTAAATATGAACATATAAAACAAAATAGGCAATATTGCTTCCACTAGTAGGCGGGGTGATATCTCTCTCTTTTGGCAGCACTAGGCCAGTGGTCGTGTAGTGCGCACAGTTTTTTGCCTAGAGGTTGATCTAAGTAAAGAAAGCTGGCGGGATGAGTTTGGGTCTTCGTTTCATGTGAAATAGTGCAACCGATGGCGGTGCTCAGCAGTGGCGATCTTCTTTGCAGCAGTCAAGACCCAATCAATCTCATGTTTCTTTCTTTTTTGGGTTAGGCTCGTATTAACCTCTGTGCGATGGTTGTCCCCGCATGGCAGGGCCGGTTCTGGGGGTGGGCGGGGCGGGCGGCCACCCCAGGCCCCACCCCTAGATAGGCCCCCAAAATTTATATATATATAGTTTTTTTCCTTTTTTTTAAGTTTATATTTTGGTGCATGTGTGTGGTTGGCTCGATAATTATGTGGTGTTGTGGATGACCCACAACTTAGATGAATCTCACCATACGTGGCTACTGTACGTAATTCGACTCATTATGTATGTGGGTCCCACTTATATCAATCTCTTTCTAAGAAGTATCATTTCTCCCTTTAAATTTCAATATTGCACCGCTATTCTCTCTATATGTAATAAATTAATAAAACCTACATTTTTTTCTTTTAGTAATCAATTGTCGTATTGATTAAAAAACATTAGTAGTATACATAAACTTAACAATATAATTATTTTTGCAATTGTAATAAATTAACAAAGCTAACATTTTCTTTTCTAGAAATTAAATGATGTTTGATTAAAAATTTAATAATTACTCGAAAAAAGATTAGCATTATATGATGGTAGATGCATCAATTGCCAAAAGACAGAGTTTGAGGATGTCGTGAGTCGACTTCCACTTAAGTCAAAACAAAAAAAATTTTTTTGAAGTAAAAAAATAAATAACTTTTTGCTTAACTTCTTCTATTGTCCATATTGATCATCTCTTTAAATACATATAGTACTTTTTATATATTAATTTTATTTAAAAAAACACCATTTTTTCAAAAAAAGAATTTACATATAAAAAGAAAATATAAAATTATATAAATCTAATAATAGCTTGAGCATATGAAAAATAATTGACGAAATCAAAACATTTTTTTATAGAAAATAAGAATATAAAAGGCCTCATTTCAATCCCATGTCGCCCTAGGCCCCAAAAATGTCAAGGCCGACCCTGCCGCATGGGTTGGTGTTCTGTCTAAGGGTTGTTGTCCCCTCATTGAGGTTGGGGCTACACTATATATAATGTACGTGATTTGGAATTAGTTCCGTTGTAATATCTATTTGTAATAGATGTTTGTCCGGTTGAACCAATAACACATCAATACAATGTCTTTGACCAAAAAAAAGAGAGAACACACATTACTTCAAAAAATAAATAAATTAATTAAAGAACACGCATAATACATATGGCCTGTTTGGTTGGAGTGTTAGCTAAACTAAGCCTATGCTTAGCTGTAAGATTGGTGTTTGATTGGAGTGCCAGCAAAAAGTTGGTCTTACCAAACCCTTGCATTCATGCTTATCTAATGATAGGGTCACCCTTGTCATTAGATAAGCCCATTTCAAATACACAAAAATTACATTTTTACCCTCATCTCTCTTTATTTCTTTTCCTCACTCTCGCTCTGTCACTACTCTCTTCTTCATCAATTGATCGACGTCGTGTTGTGTTGCGTTGTGTGTTACCAAAATGTCGGACACAACGGCGACTCCAACTGCTTAAGGGCTCTCTTCGACGCCCAATCCTATTTCCCTTCACAACCTTCACACCTAAACCCATTTCCCCTTCTCTGTAATTCTCCACTCCCTCGCTGATGCGTAGCCATGGCTGCTCTCTCGGACCCACTCAAAGTCTGTGTCAAGGTCTCCGTCAGAGTGCCCAACAAGCTAGGTGACTGTGAGTACTCATTGTTTCCTCTTTTTATTTGTTTCCTTGTTTTGTTAATGGGTTTCTCTTGGATTTGGTGGAAATGCAGTGTGGTGTCTTGTGTTGAGTTTTTATAGATGATTGGTTAAAGGGTTTTTTTTGGATAAGATGAATTTGTTGTTTCAGTTGTTGAGGGGCTGATTTGGAGGCAGTGAAAGATGATTGCTAAGAAGGTTGGGGGAACACACTATTGATGGAAATGGCATAATAGTCAAAAAAAACTAAATCTTATCTAACTCGATGAGCATGGAAGCAAACAAATGATTAATTTACCTATCGCCTTTTATAGTTTTCCTAATTAATTTAACAAGGCATCTTTGTAGATTAGGAACTAAAAACTTTTTGTAACTATTTTTTCTTAGGACTATGGAGTTTTGACAAAAAAATTCATTTTGTATGAGTTCATTAAGCAATTTTTTCTTTTGTTCAAATACTAGTTACTCAGAACTTTTAACAAAAAAAAAAAAAAAAAACTTGGACAGTTGGAAGTAGGCTCTCTTTGGCAAAACAAGTTGATAATTTATCTGATAGATGATAATATAGTTAATAACTGATAATATAGCCGATAGCTGAAAAGTTAGTAGATGATAGCTGAAAGCTGATAATCTAATTGATTAAATTAAAATGGTTAAGAACAAATAAGTGATAATTGATTAAGAAGCTGATAAATGTAAAATTATATAAAAGGACAAGTATATACATAATTTTTTACTAAATTTTTGTATAATCGAATGTTCGATCAAGTCCAGCCAAGTGGACGAGGGAGTGATTGCATGTGAGACTCAAGTTGAGAGAGAGCATACAACAAAATACAAGGATATATAAATACATTATTGATTAATAAATTTATTCTACAATATACAATATACTTATACATTATTATTATTGCTGTTAATTAACGACTTTTACAGTAGCTAATACAAATATATTGAAACGTATTAGTAATGTACCCAATGGTACACTTATTTGAATATTACTTTTTCTTGATTAAAAATATTAGTTAGGTACTATGCTACGAAAATGCTTGTATTAATGAACTAACTCAAATAGTACTATTAGGTTTTATATATATATATATATATATATATATCCAATATAAAATTAAAATACATTACTAATTTTACTAATATCACACTTTAATAAGTTTGCTTTCCCAATCATATACGTTTTTTTGTATAAGAAACAGTTATATAAGATTATTACGTTAATATGTGTCAAGTAAATCCCGACAATTAGTAGGTTTTAAAACAAAAAAAAAAGGGGATAGCTAGATATCGGGGAATATAGGGTAAAATTGGAAAGAAAAAGGCAGATGGATTTTTGAAATAACGCTACTCATGTTTTGTGATTTCGGTTCTGTTTGGTAAGGACAAATTAGCTTATCAACTAGATTATAAGCTACTTCGACAAATAAGTTGTCTTTGGTTGGGAGCTTATTTTCAAAATTAGCTAGTAGAAATTTGATATGATGTCCGCCCCAACACTCACACCCATGGGCCTAAGTAGCAACGCACGGCCCAAGCAATCCCTAAGGAAGCCCCTGGGCCAAAGACTACTTATTGTGAGCCAAGCCCAACTAATTAGCCCATACATCGAATGTTGTTTCTTGGTATTTTGTTGGTCGACCCATTCCCTTGTAGGGTTGTGACTATTTACACGTATGTAATTGTTGTTAGAAGCAGAAAAATATCAGTAAACTTTATCTTCCTAATTTCTTCCTCGTTGGGTGCCTAAGATTTAGGGTTAGACCCTATATCATTGGTGCTTTCATTGCTGAACCATGGCACGACCGCCACACCCTCAATCGGCTTAGTCGGCACAGCCTCCCCAAACGTCTGCGCTCCCCACCGGACAACCAGTTTGCTGTGTTTCGAGATCAAATGATGTAAATGATTCACTCGATGAACGCAGAGCACAAAAAGAATTTTGAGTCGCTCAACACTGCGATAGCGAACCTCCGTTTGCGCGCCGACACCAACCTTTAAAACCAGCCCTCCCACCCACACACAACCAGCTCGACCCAAACTGGCTTACACTTCTATGACTTCCACTTCTCAGCCACCGCGCCCGTCATATTTTTTTGGTTCAACCTCATCAGCAGTTCTCCTAAACTACCAATCGTATGTTCCACTCCAACAACCACTACCATTTCCCATTAAACCTCCAAAGGTGTCGCTACTACCATTTGATGGCACGAATGTCCTTGATTGGATTTTTACAACTGAGCGCAATTTTCAGTTCTATCAAGTCCTGCCGGAGCAGCGGTTACCCATGGTCGCCTTCTTTACGCAAAGGGATGCCCTCAGTTGGTATAAGTGGATGTTTCAAAATAACCAACTCGGCACTTGAAAGACTTTCGTCTGAGCCTTAGAGCTCGATTCGGGCCGTCGCCTTACGAGAACCACCAGACCGCCCTGTTCAAGCTCTGTCAAACTGGCCTCTTGACGACTACCTCAAGGACTTTGAGAAGCTCAATAATCGTGTCATTGGCTTGTCGGCCGAATTCACCCTCTCTTGCTTTATTTCTGGCCTCAAACAAGACCTACAACGTGAACTGGCAATTCACAAACCTCGCGACTTGGCCGATGCAATCGGTCTCGCCAAGCTCTTTCACGATAAACTAGTCAACTCGGGCCACCTTGGCAAAGGCTTTCTGTTGTTGAAGCCCCCGCCCACTGTCCCATTGGGACCAACTCAGTCGTCAAGTTCGTCCCTGCCAGTGCGCCAACTCAGTCCTACCGAAATGCAAGACAAGAAATCTAAGGGGTTGTGTTTCAATTGCGAAGAGAAATACGTCTCCGACCATCGTTGCAAACCCAAGCAGTGTTTGCTCATGCTCGACGATTCAGACCCCATTTCCACTACCCAAGACCTACCTTCCCTACCTGACCCTTCCCTACAACTGATTAGTTCTGACAAACCCGACCCTATCCATTTTTAACTATCCCCAACGGCTCTCCACGGGTCTTTAAACTCTCGTGCCTTACGCCTACCCGGCTCGGTTCATGGGACATTAATCTCGATTTTGGTTGACTCCGCCAGCTCGCATAGTATAATCCAACCCTGGCTAGCCACATTCTTACACCTCCCTATTTCACCAATTACATCACTTTCGGTTATGGTGGGTAACAGTCAGATCATTACATGCTCAAGAGTTTGTTCCCACGTTCCTATCACTATTCACCAGCAACAGATTATCGCCCTATGTTATGCCAATCAAAGGTGTTGGCCTGGTCCTAGGGTTTGATTGGCTGCAAACCTTGGGCGAGTTTACCTCCGACTGTGCAGTCCCATTCATACGTTTTCATCACAATGGCTCCCTAGTCACTCTTAAAGGAGACCATAACCTACCATTGCCCTCCTCCTTCTCCCAAATTCGTCGACTCTCATCCACCGACGCTATCGCTTCCTACCACGCCTTCACAATCGTTCCCACTCCTACCGACACCCCCTACTACAGCCGCCACTGCCCAACTACCACCTGATTTCCAATCCATCATCAACTCTCACTCTCCAGTTTTCCATCTCCCATCCTCTCTACCACCTACCCGTCCCCACGACCATCACATCCGCTTACTACCCTCAACTACCCCAGTTAACACCAGACCCTGCCGCTATCCCTATCATCAAAAGGAAGCCATGCCGAGCATTATCGCCGATTTATTGAAAGATGGGCTTATTAAGCCTAGCCACAACCCATTCTCATCGCCAGTGCTACTGGTTAAAAAAAAAAGGATGGAACCTGGCGTTTTTGCGTCGACTATCGCACCCTCAATGCCCTCACAGTCAAAGACCGTTTCCCAATCCCCCCAGTGGATGAACCACAAAGCGCAACAATTTTTTTCAAAACTCGACTTACGTTCTGGGTATTTTCAAATCTGCGTCGCTTCAGAAGACACATTTAAAATGGCCTTCCGCACTGTCGACGACCATTATGAGTTTTTAGTCATGTCTTTCGGCATCACAAATGCGCGTTCGACGTTCCTGGCAACCATGAATGATCTATTCCGCCCTCACTTACGGAAGTTTGTTTTGGTCTTCTTCGACGACATTCTAATCCAAAGCAAGGACCGGGCTACCCACCTAGTGCACCTACGATAGGTTCTTCAATTATTGTTGGCTAACAAATATTTTGCTAAGTTTTCTAAGTGTTCATTTGGAATTCCTACTGTTGATTATTTAGGACATGTTGTATCGGCGAACAGCGTTTCTGCCGACCCCTCCAAAGTGGAAGTCATTCAATCGTGGTCGTTGCCTCGCTCCCTCACTGAACTCCGCGGATTTCTCGGTCCCACGGAGTACAATCGCAGGTTCGTCCAGGGGTATGCCGCAATAGCAAGCCCGCTCACTGACCTTTTGAAGCACGACAAATTTACATGGCATGATAAAGCTTTACAGGCCTTTACATCATTATAAACAACAATGTTCGCCCTCCCAACCTTGCAATTACCTGATTTCACGAAAGCTTTTGAGATCACCACCGATGCTTCAGGGTCGACCATAGGTGCAGTTCTTTCACAAAATCATCATCCACTTGCCTTCTTCAGCAAGAAATTGTGTTTCCGGATGCAGTCCGCCTCCACCTATGCCAGAGAATTGTATGCAATTACAGAGTCCATATGAAAATGACGTTAATATTTACTTGGCAGCAGGTTCCGCATCTACACTGATCAGCAAAGTATTCGAAATTTACTCACTCAATCAGTACAAACCCCGGAACAACAAAAGTGGTTATCCAAACTATTGGGGTTCGACTACGAGATATTGTACACACCTGACAAAGACAATCGGGTTGCGAATGCTATGTTGCGGATTCCCCATGCCCCAGATGCCATACTTCTCTTGTTGTCCTCAATCACAGTTCCCTTTTTGACCGACCTCAAATAGTTATACTCCTCTCACCCTGCTGGCCAGACCATACTATAAATTTTTTTACTAACACATCCATGCAATCTATTTTTTTCCTTCAAGCAGGACATCTTGTACTTCAAGGGTCGTATATTCATACCTGAAGAGACGAGGATTGTCGACTACTACTGTCCGAGTACCATTGTTCCCCCTAGCCGGCCATTCTGGTATTCAAGCAACCACAACCCGCTTTTCAGCATCGTTCTACTAGCCCAACCTCCTGCAAGACGTCAAGAAATTCATTAGCCAATGCAGTATTTGCCTCCGCAATAAGTACTCTACCGCGAAACCTTATGGCTCACTCCAACCTCTACCAGTGCCCTCTCGGGTTTGGGAAGATATAACTATGGATTTCATCACACATCTTCCACCTTCACAAGGGAAGACGGTTATTTGGGTCGTAGTTGATCGCCTCACTAAATTCGCACATTTCATTAGTCTTCCTACAAGCTACACAATCGCGGACCTCGCTACGATTTACATAGTCGAGATTTTCCATCTACATAGAATCCCACGATCCATAGTCAATGACAGGGACAAAATTTTCACCAACTTTTAGTGTTCCCTTTTTTCTCACCTAGGCACTTCACTACGTTTCAGTAGTTCTTACTACCCCCAAACGGATGGACAATCAGAAGTCGTAAATAGGGGCTTAGAAACTTATCTGCGATGTTTTGTCAGTGAGGCGTTGGTTCCGCTTCCTTCATTTGGCGGAGTTCTGGTACAACACCTCCAAGCATTCTGCCATCGACATTAGCTCGTTCCAGGCTCTGTACGGCTGCACCCCACCGACCATCCCTTCTCTCCTTCCTGACCAGTCTTCACCTGCCTTACTGGGTGACTTGCTACAACAAAAAAAAAAAAGATTTTGGACACTTTAAAACACAACCTCAAGCGAGCTCAACAACGCATGAAACAGTTTGCAGACCAAAAGCGCCAGGAAAAATCGTTCAGTGTTGGTGATCATGTTTACCTCAAACTTCGCCCCTACCGCCAGCACAGTGTCCACCGGCGACAATCTCATAAACTCTCCTCCAGGTACTTCGGGCCCTTCCAGATCCTCAAGCGCATCGGCAAGGTTGCGTATCAATTGGATCTCCCACCGACCTCTCGCATCCACCCCGTCGTCCACGTGAGTTTGTTGTGCCTTCACAAAGGTGAGATCTTGCCACCCCAAATCCCTCTTCCACCGGATCTGGACTTCTTTTGAAACCTATACCTCGCCGCCTCCTTGACACTCGTTTGAAGCAGACAGACCACGGTGAAGAACTCTAAGGGCTGATCGAATGGAATGAATTGGAACCACAAAAAGGTTACTTGGCTTCCTTTTTCTTCTCCACCACGCCAGCCTGGCCTTATCAGCAATCAAATCGACATGCCACCACCTGTTTCGCAGTCTATTCGAGATCTCACCACTTCGACTTCGGCACCCATGAGTCACCCATGTGCTGCTGTCTCACCAACCCTAAGAATCAATATTGAGGGCAATATTGTTCTCGAATATCACGGGGATGACATGATGTCCGCCTGAACACTCACACCCATGGGCCCAAGTAGCAACACACGACCCAAGCGATCCCTAAGGAAGCCCCACTGGGCCAAATACTACTTATTGTGAGCCAAGCCCAACTAATTAGCCCGTACATTGAATGTTGTTTCTTGGTATTTTGTTGGTCGGCCCATTCCCTTGTAGGGTTGTGGCTATTTAAACGTACGTAACTGTTGTTAGAAGTAGAAAAATATCGGTAAACTTTATCTTCCTAATTTATTCCTCGTTGGGTGCCTAAGATTTAGGGTCAGACTTGTGACGGCCCCAGTTTCCCACAAATTGGGCCCCGTCCGGCCTAAGCCCACGTGGACCCCTGAGCCAGTCTCGCAAGGTCAACGCAGGCTTAGTTAGCCTTTCAATCCACCATTATAAGTAAATTCATAATTTTAAGTTGAGTTATTAGTATTTTTCAAGTTTTACAAATTAGCGGTAGCAATTAATACATTAAATAACTCGACAATAATTGTAAAAGAGTTGGACAACCTAATTGTGGAACCCTGTAAACATGTACATTCATGTATATCTTGTTTCAAGTGTTATAACTAAGCAAAAGTGATATACCAGTCGTGTGTATCTCCCAACCCACATAAGTATCCTAAGTGTGATAACAACATATATAAGTGATACAAAAAAGTTAAAAACCTACAAAAATGTGCGGAGGAGGGCCACTCCGATATCCTCGAGTAGATCACCGAGTGTCGGTGTCTTGCCCTTGCTCGGCTGCGAATCTGCACTCGGTCAAACACAAGAATGCCAAGTCCAGTAAGTAAAAGCCAATAGGATCTAAACAATAATTCAAAATAAATGAAGCAGTCTAAAAGTGATGCGGATATAAAGAAAGTTATATGGAATGCATGATAATAAGACTGTAAAAATGAAAGTACAATGAAAAATGAGTGTCAAAGGAAACAATAGAGAGGTGTCCAAGTAGTCCAAGACCACCGAGTGCGGGTGCCACAGGGTCGGGGTCATAGAGTCGCGGCAACGCCAAGCAGACTCGGGTCTTAGGACGCGGCGTCGCCTTCTGTACCTAGACCGTCGCGAATGAGGGATATCGACGGTGCCCCGGATAAAACACATCTCATTCCGACCAAACACTCAAGTGACTCGAGGTCATGACCCCGGTTGCAAGCCGGTAACCACTCCAATCAGAGACACTCGTATGACTCACTTGGCCCTCGGACACTCATAAGTGGGTGGGAATTCCAAGAAAGTGACACAGTACAACATCAATAAAATATAAGCTCAAATGAACTACTGTGCATTTCCTAGCTGGTTTTACTTACCTCGAGAAATCACAAATCATCCTCAAAACGTTCCGCTCACGCCTCGATATGCGCACCCGACACACGACTATAGCCTCATAAGTCCCCGGTGTCCATTTATATCATTTATGGCTCATATTTATCCTCAATTAAGTTACTTAAGTCATTCAAATTAAAACCAAACCACTTGAAATAAACCATATCGAAATTGACTACAAGATTTATCAATTAGACTTGTAGTTGAAATCAATGTGGTTTAGAACCTCACCATGGCCTTCAATGGAGGTCTCAACTCCAAAATCTATTTGAAGGACGCAAACTTAGCCATGATCTACACCTTTCGTCTTCTTCGCGAGCAATCCATCGCGTCGTCGAGCTTCGTCGTAGTCACGCCTCATTGTCCACTGTTGTTGTGTCTCGTCGGGGATCGATTGGTCCGGCAACGCGCCACCGCGTCGTTGCTCCACGCCGTTGCTGCTGCCGCTGCCGATCCACCGCTCTTCCTCGCCGGCGTCACTGCTCCTCGCCGGCGTCCCGGTGGACCGCGCCGCTGCTCGTCATTTTCCCCCACAGTCGCGCCACCTCCTAGTCCGCCGCTGCTGCTGGCCGTCCGTTCCTTCGCGTCATCCGCCGCCGCGACTGCTCGCCTGGTCGGACTCTTCTACTGTTCGCGAGCCTCCGCGCCGATCTCCTGGTTCGCTGGAGCCGCCGTCCGTGGCCTCCTCTGCTGGTCCGCTGCTATTGGAGCCGCGCTGCTTGGCTGGTGTTTGCACCAACAGCTCCTCCGAGTCGCAACACCGCCTGCGTAGCACTTGGCCAATGTCGCCGCTCCTCGCCATCGTCTCCGCCATCTCTTCTTCTTCTCCTTCCCGGCGGCTTCTCTCACTCTCTCTCTCTCTCTCTCTCTCTCTCTCTCTCTCTCTCTCTCTCTCTCTCTCTCGATCGTCTTTTTTTTCTCTCTCTCTCTCTCTCCTCCCTCCTCCCTCCTCTCTCTCTTTATGTATGTGTATGTGGTGTTATAGCCAGGGTTTTGTTGTAACCTAAAAATTAAGGTTTTATCCCTCTTTTTATTTGGTTGGGTGAGAATTTGGGTTATGACCCCATTTATTTGGGTTTCCTTTGGCCCACACACTTGTAACACTTCGATTTACGGCGAGCCTCGATTGGTATTAGATCACCAATAATTTGTGATTAGCGATTAATTAATGACTTAAAAATACGGGTCGTTACAAGACTCTATATCAAAACTCTAAATTTTAAAACGCTAGTTGAGATAGTGTTTAGAGTCAAAACGCAGAATTACATTTTTTGCCCTTTTTGTACCCCTATTTATTTGCCACTTCAATTGTAGATTCCAATTTATCTTAATTGCGTCAAACATTTTTCCATTTCATGCTGTGTAAATGTAGTTGGGCCTTTTTGTATTTGGGCCCATTTAGTGTTAACCTTTTTTTTTAATGTATACATATATTTCTATTAATATTATATATATATATATATAGAGGGCCGCTAAGGGCACCCCACCGTTTCATGAAGGTACCCAACTAAAATGTAAAAATTCCAGCGAAAATGGAAAAGACCATTTTGTCCTTGTATATATATTGATTCAAACCCCACAAACTATTTTGACAAAGAAAAAGGGGCACCCCGCCACCAAGATTGAACCATAAAGCGACATTGCGTTTGGCGAGCGTTTATCGATTTTTGCGGCTTGACATCATCCGACAGCGAGGTAACAATGTTTGACAACCATATGATGCTTTGTTGGAACTGTTAATTTGAGTAAAACTGTGAAAATGATGATTTCTTTGTCAACGTAGGGTTGGGTAATTTCGACAAATCCGAACTTGTTTGCATTATATAATGGAGGATTGTACTGCTACGGTGCAAGAGGAGGTTGAACTTGAGGTAATTTTTCAAATTTATTGTGTTTTTTATGCGGTTATCCGAAGTTTCTGTCGATGTGCGCGATTGATTCGGCCTCGCAGGACCGAGATATATCGCAATGTCTCAGTCATAGAGGACCGAGATGTGTACGTAGTTCACGGTATGGGACGACCGAGAGTTATAAGTAACTCTCGGTCGTACGTGAGTGAGACTCTGAATAAAGTATCGGACCTGTACAACCGAGAACCTGTTTTTTGGGATTTTTTCGTGATTGTGTTGTACATTTTGGTTGATTATAATGTTACACTGTTTGTATTGCAGGTAATGTCGGTTTCTACCCTATTTCCAGACTACAAGGACACGTTTACACCTTGTAGGCCATTCCTGTAAACAGTACAACATATAAGCGCATGGAACAGAACCTAAAAAAACTTTACAAGAAAAAAGGTTCAAATTCATCCATTTCTGATTTCTCGGTCAAGCAGGTTCGTAAACCAACCCATACTTTCGGCCACTGCTGACCGAATAGGGGTCACAAATATCGGAAGTGTACAACCGAGAGCAATTGAACGTTCTCGGTTGTACACCACCGACATGGCTTGACCAATTCAATTAACCTAACTCTCGTCCAGTGCCGACCGAGGCGACTCAAACCCTCTCGGTATTGTACAACCGAGATAAGGAGTACATTATCGGTTGTACACCACCGACACAACATTGTCTAACACTAATTGTACCTCTCGTCATGTCTCGGTCGAGATAACACAAGGAATCTCGGCCATTCGTAACCGAGACTCCGTGAACTCTTCCGGCCTTCCTGGCCGAGACGGCGAGTTGCCCAAAATTTACCCTCTGTCTCGGCCATGCTTGGCCGAGACAGTAAACACACTATCTGGCCTGTGTTGCCGAGAACCGCGATTTTCCAATCTGGAACCATTGGACACACCGCCACACACACATTTCAACTACTCTACCAAATGTAACTTATTTATACTATAAACGTACCTTCAAACGATCGATTTCGCGCCAAATGTGTGTGTTCGACGAACTTCAACCGAGCCCTAATTTGGAGACGAAATGGCCCAACACCCAGAGCCTACAAACTGGAAAAACCTCCTACAACGAAGGAGAAACACACGGAGACGGACGGAAAACACGCTTTTCGGGAATCCTCGCAATGGTCGATCCTCAACGAATGAGTTCTTCCACAAGGAGTTCGCTGGTGGTGGTGGTGGGGGTGGTGGGGTGCGTGAGTTTTGAACGATGGGTATTTTGGGTATTTCGGGTCCAATTTTTGGGTGCCCCGGGTAAATTGGTTAGTGCCCTCATTAACTGGGTGTCTTCATGAAACGGTGGGGTGCCCTTAGCGGCCCTCATATATAATTGTACAAACTATTTCAATTTTTTTCTTAGTTTTACACGTAGTATCTAGCACCAACTACATTGGCTAATCCATGCCTACATGTACTATTGAGCGCCATTCAAGGGGTGACCCGCTCAATTCAGTTTTCTTCATTCGCAAGACTCGAACTCGAGACCTTACTTAAAGGAACACAAGTCCTTTACCATTCGAATAAACAAATTATTGATCAAATCTAATTCTTCAATTAACATGTTCATACATGTAATATAATATTTAATAATGTTATTGTATCAATATATACATATTTTAAAATAAATTAATTAACAAATAATATGTCATTTAACAATTATCAACTACGCGATCAACTATTTTTTCTAAATAGTTTAATTGCTCAGCTAAATTATCAGCTTTCAGCTATCAGCTACGAGCTTATCAACTATTTGTTAAATTATTAGCTTTTAATTAGATTATAAACTATCAGCTAGATTATGATTTAGTATTGTGCCAAACAGAGCCTTCAGCTATATTATTTTTGAAATAAATTAGTAACCAAACGCAACTTAAATTGTCAAGTAGCTTATTAGCCAAACTAGCTAATAAGCTAGTTTATGCGTGCCAAACAAAGCCTAGTAAACATGAAAAAAGTGTCAATTTTGCAACAACATAAACCCAACCCAGATTCGAACTTTAATATAAGTAGCTAATAACCATTTTTTTTCCTTTTTTGATTTAACCACACTTTGACAGCTAAGCAATAATACAATAAAATAGTTTTTTTAAAAACCAGTTTGGGTTAAAGATTACATTCATAAACAGGCCAATTGCAAATTCTCTCTAATTAATGATAAAGGAGAGAAGTAACAACCGGTCCACTGCCGTTGTGGTGGGTCTAGCATTTCAGACGAACAAGATTTGAGTCTTATAATATTAAAATAAATGCTGACCTTTAGTTAATATTCACTAGTCTATGAATATAATTTATAAATCTTGGTAGAATACTTAATTTCAAATATTGCCTTTATAATGGGGTTGCTCACCTTGTAATTGAAAAAAAAAAAAAAAAAGGAGAAGTTGTCTCGTACATGAAATATTGACATTTCTAAGGGATTATTAGGTTGCTTTGTGCTTGTTGCATGGGTCAAGGGCCGGGGATATGGATCAAGATGGAAACCTAACTTGATTTCTTTTTCACAAAATATAAATAAACTAATTGAATAAATAATATTGTCACATATATGTATATATTTTATTAAATTATATAAATGCAATATATATATATATATATATATAAGTATGATAGATGCAATCGTCAATATGGCACAATATTCATAATTTATAAGGAAAATAATAATTTATGATCATTATTAGTATTGGATTATGCCATAATTAACAAATTAATTAAAGATGGTAGGGCACTAGTTTTGCTTTATTAGATAATCAAGTTTAAAATATATAAATGCATGTCTCCTAAAGAAAAGTTTGTCCTCTACTCTGATTGTTATATGGAGTCAATTTTTCTATGTTTTTGGGCTACCATGAAAATTGACTAGAATGGAAAAAGGGTGCTAGCTAGAGAAAAAGATTGGAATGAAGACATGAGAATTGTTCTTTTTTCTGATTAATAAAAGTCGAATGAGACTTTAACAAATTTTTGTTGACTTATTATTATGTCTCCTTGATTTGTTATATTTTCCACATCCGCTGTCTTTTTATTTTGTTATTTATTATTTATTATTTATCTATTTTTTTTTAATAGTCGTGGAGCATCACTATTCCCACAAGACCCCGATGCAATCGATCTGAGTGTGCCCTAATAGCCTAGACAATCTTGATGTTGCGGGGAATCGAACCTTGGACCGTGCACCTAACCCACACAATTTCAAGCTCACTTTTACCATTGGGTCAACCCGTCTGGGTTATCAAATCTCTTTTTTATAAATAAAATAAGATAAGAAAAACATCATGTTGTAATGTGTAAATTATAATATTGCGCAATTTAATAAGATGGAACTTGATTTTTCTAATGATGTTTGAATCATACTGATGTTATATATCATTTTTTTTTTGGACTTCAATAGGAGTCGAACTTATGGACTTACTTAACCTTTTTGGCAAGTGATGCCTCGTATATTTCAAAAAAGATGTTTTTGGCTTGAATTGGTGATCTTCGAAAGTTAAGATTATTATTCAAGAAAAATAAATAACTACGAATTTGTGTCACAATTCCTAATTTCACTTATTTTCATGAAGACGAAGAAAAAAAGGGCAATTGAAGATCAAGTATAGCTAGGGCATTTAGAAAATGTGCAAAATTAATGGAGTTAATTAAAAGCATCTACAATGGTTGAACTCATTTTAAAGTTAGTGGAATGTGACATCATCATTTCATTACATTTTCCTCTATTACACTTCACTCCACAATGATTACACTCTCTACTACACATTTTATGAGACTCACAATCACATCGCAATTCTTTTAAAAACGCAATACAAAAAAAATTTGTTGTAAATAAAAACAGAGACTAACAAAAAAAAAACAATAGTTAATAAAAAAAATTTATTTGATTTTCACGGCCCCACGCGCATTGGGGCCCGCATTGGGGCCCGTGAAGTGGGCTTTCAGCTAACGCCGGAATTTGAACGCACCACACATTACATGTCCACAATGGGCATTGTGGATGCCCTAATGGGCCTAATGGGCAGAGATCAAGTATAGCTAGGGCTTAGGGGCGTAAGTGAAAAAAAAAAGGGTATATATAGGGCACTAAATATTAGTGTAGGAGTATGTTGGAAAAACCAACGAATTGAAGGGGCGCATTATATAAATTGTGTAAAATGAATGAAGCTATATATAAGGCATCAAATATTAGGGTAAAGTATGTTCAAAAATACATACAAATTAGTTGTAAAAAAATACATACAAATTGGAGGAGTGCATCTTTAAAATGATTACAATGGTCCACCTAATAAGACGAGGGGTAGAGATCTAAGTATGGTTTGGGTATTAAATATTAGGATATAAATCGTCAACCGATTTGTTTGAGTGGTAAGAGACTCGGTTCGGCTATGATATTAAATATTAAGATATAAATCATCAATCGATTTATTCAAGTGGTAAGAGACTCGGTTCCTCTACGAGTCTCGTGAATGAAAAAAAATTGAGTTAAGAGGGCCGCTATTTGTATGAGACACGACAGTGTTTGAGCATAATATTCATGTGAAAAAAAAAAAATGTAACAGTTGAAAAGTACCTCAAAATTGGAGAGGTGCATTTATAAAAAAGAAAATGCTTTGACAAATGACTTTTGACACTAAGTTGCGTGCGCACTGTCCAATACTTATCGACACGCATCTCAAAGTGCATCCGACAACGCAACACAAATCAGTGCTCAACCTAGTCTCAAAAGCACCTCACCCTAGTATCTTCCTTTATAAAATTTCTTAAAACCAAGCATTCATCTCAAAAATAGTACTACGAGAAAGCCAGAAAGGCCTATGAAGCCGTGGCCCACTCTAGAGTCCCAAGATGGATCTCTCGTCGATCGAAAAGTAGCAACTCCAGCATCCACAGCACTCAAAAGTGAAATCTGCAGTGGAGTCCGTATCTCGAGAACCTACCCGAGTAACGGAAAACACATATAGACGCACTCAGCCCAAATGCAGTCCAGACGAGAAAAAAAAAAAAAAACAAAAGCCAAGACTTCACAGAGAGAGAGAGAGAGAGAGAGAGATTGATCAGTTCCGTTCGATCTCGCTCGCGGAATCACGAAATTAGGGCAACCGAGTCTTCGACTTCTGGACTCACTCGATCCGGTGCCCTAACATGTCTCGGGATGCTCGGAAACCAAGCTGAGGAGCGTCTGAGATTTTGCACTTCTCATGGCGGACGCGCTCTCGGTGATCCCTGCGGCCGTGCTGAGGAACCTATCGGACAAGCTGTACGAGAAGCGGAAGAATGCGGCGCTGGAAGTAAGTTCGTCTCCGTTTCCGCCTGAAATTTCGGATTTTGATTTGTTTTCTAGGGATTTGGATAGGTCTGAGGTTTTCGAGCTGTTTGTGAATCGGATCGTGGGGTTTCGTTGTGCAGATTGAAGGAATCGTCAAGCAGCTCGCCATGGCTGGTGATCATGACAAGATTACGGCGGTGATCAATCTGTTGACCAATGAGTTCACTAGCTCGCCGCAGGCGAATCATCGGAAGGTGATTTTGGTTTTGGTTTTTGTTTCGTTAATTGTATCGGTGGATTGGATTGTGAAATTTGTTGTTTTGGTGCAGGGAGGATTGATTGGGCTTGCGGCGGCTACCGTTGGTTTGACCTCAGAAGCTGCTCAGCATCTGGAGGTAAGTCAGTTACAGATTTGTCGCTGGATCTTTCTAATGCATTTTGTTGAAAGAAAACTGTACTTGTCACGGAAAGTTGTCTCCTTTTTGCTGTTGGATGAGAAATGCTAGGTCATGTAAAAACGTGCTGGCCTTTCAGTTGGATTGATGTTCGTTGGTTGTGCAATGAATCCGAATGATGGCTGAAACATTAACCGTGACAAGTGAACTCCTTTATTAATTTGAGCCAATTTGTTGGTCTTCGTGTTGAATATAGAAAAAAGATGATTTTTTTCGGGGGTGCAGCAGGTGTGAATTCATTGTTACTGTGTGTCAACATCGGGTAAAAAGACACAAATTTCATTTAAGTTGTTCAATGATGATGAAACATCTAGAAAACCTAAATTTACTGCATATTTACATGGTAGATAAATGCTAATATAAATTTATTAAATTTTGTGAGGTTCTTATGATATGTTAGACCAAAAAGATGCTGTATTATTGGGTCTGCAGGCTGGTACTACTAATTTCGTTTGCTCTATGATAGAACTATTACAACTCCACTTCAGATGATGCAGTGGTAAAATTAGGAAAAGTAGAAGTTCATAAGGTGAACCATTTTAGATATCTAGGATCAATTATACAAAATGATGGTAATATTGAGAATGATCTCACACATAGAATTCAAGATGGACGGAATAAATTGAGGAGTGCAACAAGTGTGATATATGATCGAAATGTTCCTACCAAGTTAAAAAAGAAAATTTTATAGGATCGCAATTAGGCCAGCTATGCTCTATAGAAGTGAGTGTTGGGCAGTTAGCCAGTTACGTAACAACCATTACATAAAATGAACGTTGCAAAAATGAAGATGCTTAGGTGGATGTGGTAAAACTCGTAAAGATAGAATAAGGAATAAAAAATTCAAAGAAAAGTAGAAGTAGCACCAATTGACGCAAAGATCAGGGAAGAGCGATTGCGGTGGTTTGGACACCTCCAAAGAAAGCCTACAAATGCCCTCACTAGAAAACTTAACTCAATAAAAAATAAAGAAATTTTACGAGGTAGGGGTAGATCGAAGTTAACTTGGGACATGTTAATTAGGAGCAATTTAAATGGTTTGAAAAGCTCACTATCAATCGCACTTAATCGAGCACAATGGAAGAGATTGATTCATGTAGCCGACCCTAACTAATTTGAGATTTAGGCTATGTTTTTGTTTGTTATTGGTTATGATGAGCTATTATACTAGAAATTTAGAATCACTATATGTTTAGCAACTTTGACTTATGTTGGTATATCATTACTTAAATTACTTCATGAAGACCAATGCTTGCAATGTGTCACCTAGGTGGTAGCTTATGGGGCGGTATCCTTTTAAGCAATTTTTAGAAATCCGAAGGGGCTAATTATAATTAAGTTTGATAGTAAGAAACCTACCAATAACAAACTCTTAGCACAGACAATGTTACATAAGGACCTAAAAACTTATTTATATTTTTTAAGTATATAGTGAATAGGAATCACGGTGACTAGTAGACAATTAGTGTTAGTTAAAGATTTATAAATGAATAAATAATTATTCAGGGACCTCTAAATAACTATTATTTTGTCCACCTAGGCATCGCCTCGCCTAAGCCAAGGAAATGACCTCGGGATCGCCTTTGCGCCTTGCAAATAGCTGCCTTTTCTGATTGTGAAGGGATTTCTGCTAATGCCACCATAATCTGGGTTGTAGGATGTAAGGGGCAAATGAATCCTTACTTTTTCTGAACCTATAACCCCATGTTCTTCCATTTCATTGTAAGTGCATAATTTCCTATTAACTTGAAGGATTTCCTGCAACCTTCATGCTTGTCATTGAAACTCGAAAGGCGGGGTCTCGCATAAAATGAACCATGAAGGCTTCTGGTAAAGAGTCTTTCCTGCCATAGAAAATTTCTTTTTGTTTTAAGCAGTGATTGCAAGGTAGTCGCCTAGGCGTTTCGGGGCAAAATCGCCTAGGGTGGTAGCTTAGGCTTCTAAGTATTTCTTAAAAGTTTGAAGGGACTATTTATAATTAAATTTGATAATAAGAATATTACCCAACAACAAAATCTGTACACAATTAATGTTATATAAGCACCTAAAGACTTATTAGTATTTTTGAAGTATATGTTGAATATGAATCACTTTGACTTATAGAAAATTAGTGTTACTTAAGGAACTATAAGTAAATAAATAATTTTCTTAGGACGTCTAAATAAATATTTTTTTGTCAGCCTAGGTTAAGAAAATCGTCTCAGGATCGCCTTGGCGCTTTGCAATCCTTGGTTCTATGTACCCAACCCCCAAACTATTGAAGTCCAATATTTTTAAGCTTATAAAGAAGGGATTTGGGCCAAAGACAATAAAAAGAAATCATTCCTTATCCTTTGCAATTCTTCTGATAATTGGTTTTGTTCTTGAATCTCAATAAGTCAACAGAGAATGCACTTTTGTGATCAAAAGTTGTTTAAAGTGGGGAATTTTCTCTTTCCACAACCTATAAGGTGCAGTTGTTCTGGTGTTAGCATAGTTGGATATGTTTGATTATTGAACAAGTTAACATGAAAATATCTAGCCCGCGAATTCACCGAAAGAAATCTGCTCATATTTGACACTTACCGATTCCAATCTGTTGTATCCGATGAAAGTCTATATAGAACAGAAATCAACATATGCTTCGTCAATCATCAAGTTCTGGCCTCTAAGTTGATTGGATATCGACCATAATCTTTATATGAAATTTAATATTGGGGCTTAAACTGCAGATGAGCCTCTTGGTGAGCCCTAGCATGCCAAGGTATGATAGCATAACATAGCACCTAATAAACTTGTAAGTGGACCTCAAGATACTGTTATTTAATCATCTTCCAAAAGTTAAATGTATTCCTTTCAACAACAATGTTTGTTTGATTTTTTCGAAAGTTAAATGTATT
Source organism: Stephania cephalantha (assembly GCA_039657325.1). Lineage (NCBI taxonomy): Eukaryota > Viridiplantae > Streptophyta > Magnoliopsida > Ranunculales > Menispermaceae > Stephania > Stephania cephalantha. The sequence goes on along the minus strand of CM077573.1, from coordinate 3,730,765 downwards.
CCTTTACCAAGGTATAATTGTCTCACTGAAGGTGGTCCAAAAAAACTGAGTTTTATCCAAAATGTGATTGAAGAAAACTAAGTGGCTAATTTGAACTTGAATTATCGCTCATTGCAAAATGAAATGAGTGACCAACGCAAGAAACTCATTTACTTCTGTTGTTTTGGTGGTCAAATGTTATGCATATCTCATTGCATTAGCATATTATAGTTCACAGCATTACTTGCACTAAAGTATCATGTAAGTGTGACTAGGTAGGGTTGGGTTTGATGCAACGGCATGTGCACAGTACACCGATTTAGTCAACAATTATGAACTTTCTTTTACTTCTGTGTCTTCTCATGACTTCATTGATAAGTTTTTTTTTTGCTCCACTCTTCAATTGTTTCCCCAAACCTAGAAGACGTGCCCCATTTGCTGGTTATTTGGTTCAAATTAAAACAACATTTATCATGATTTGTTTCAAATAACCCCATATTATGGCACTTCTGCTGTGATGCTGTGCTCTTCTTATGTAAGATGGATAATCTCTGGATTCCATAATTTTCGTTGCTATTTCTCACGTTAGATTCAAAACATTTTGCTAACTTTCTATGGGGGAAGTGTGAAGTTGTGAGGGGATGATTGTTCTACTATCTATGAAGTTTGAATAGTGCTTGCGAAAGAAAGAGGATATTTGAAGAATTATCTCATCCACCATCATTTAGGCAATATGACTGTGAATGGATGATAGGATCTTTAAAAACGAAAAGTAAGAAGCCATCATTGTGTGGGAGACTTGAAAACTCATGCTTAAAGTTGAATATTATCCAGTACAAAAGCTTGCAGATGCACCTTATTGGATTGGTTTAGGAATTAAGCAAACTTATTACCTTATTGAACTTTTCAAGTTTTGCGGGTTCTCTTCTGGTTCGCTCGGGAATCTGGTAGACCTCCTAAGTTATTTTATTTCATGTAACATGTTTTTATATACACTAGTTGGTGGATGACTTTCAACTATTAGTTTTTTAAAGCTGCAATATGTTGTGTTGAGGAACATATTTGGAGGCTTTTGTACTTCCATCTTGTGGGTTCTTTGGTTGAACAACGAGACTAGTTCATTAGTGGGGCCATTGGTCACTAAACTGCATAGGTTATACTCATGTCTGGCAATATAATTCTCTAAAAAATCCTTAAAATTTCATGGAGGTGTTGGTTGCATACAAGGAATGAAAATTCGATAAAATTAGCGAATTTTATGCGAGATTTATCAAGGTTGAAAGGACCTAAACGATGATCACATGTAGTTTAAAAACTACAAAATTTCACCGATGTTTATTTTAAAAATCGACAACTTTGATACAAATTGATTTGGATCACTGAAAACAAGGAGAAATTGCAAAATTTTCGGCCATAAAATCGAATAAGTGTGTAGGGCAGTGAATGTTTGTACTTACCTCACATTAGTGAGAAGAATCAAGTTATCTTATCCCTATAAAGTGATCTACCATACAAAATATGCATGACTAGCATCAATAAAATTGACTTAAAACTATTAAATTGTGAATTTTTGAGGTATAGATGCATAAATGTGCTTGTTTTGACATCCCATAAAATGAGTTTTAGTTTATTAACCATTTAAATAAAAAATTCCTTAACTTTTCTAAATTACTGAATTTTTACCAAAATTCTCCATGTCGAATTAAAGTTCTTCGAATTAATTCCAATTATCAAGAGGACGAATTATAAGGCGAAATCGAAGTTTCGATCCTTGGTTGCATATGTAGTTGTAAATCTTAGACATTTCTTTGACTTATGAATCTAACTTTATACATGTAGAACTAGAAAGAAATTTGTCTTTTCTATTCTTTATTTCTATTTTCTAATGACCATATAAACATTGTTAAGTTTATTAAGTACCATAATTTCAGAACAAAATTTTTCTGTTTTCATTAGTTGTTAATTGTTATACTACTACTTGTCTTTTTTCTTTTATATTGTCTTTATAATATTTAAATAAAATCTAAAACGTACGCTATCTTATTGTTTACAAAATACAACATGTCAAACATGCAAGATATAATTTGGAATAGTTATGTAACTTTTTTTTCACTTTAAGCTACATAACTACAAATTCTATCGTCACCTTAGCATTGTCTAATTGCTACCCTGGCCACTCCTCGCCTAGATTGGGCTAATCGCTTGGTGTTTCCATTATAATGTTACCACTCTGATATAAGTCAAGAGTGTTTAAGTTTATAGACCTTATTGTGTGTTGTCCTATGTTGTTATTCAGTATGTGCATGATAGTCATGGTTGTTTAGTTTAACTTATAGGTAGATTGGGCTAATCGCTTGGCGTTTCCATTATAATGTTACCACTCTGATATAAGTCAAGAGTGTTTAAGTTTATAGACCTTATTGTGTGTTGTCCTATGTTGTTATTCAGTATGTGCATGATAGTCATGGTTGTTTAGTTTAACTTATAGGTGGATTGTCAAAACGTTTATTGCTAATTTTTTTTAACAAAACATTTCACATTGCATAGGACTTTCCTAAACTGATTCTCAATTTTAAGTGATGAGGTTTAGTTAGGGCAAGATTGAGTTTCTGATACATGGATGAAGGAAAAAAGCATGATATATGTTTTGGTTTTAAGTGATTATGGTATTGTATTTTTTATAATGCACGTTCTCTTATTTTTTAAAGTGTTTTTTTTTTCAAGGTATTTCTTTCTTCCTTTCTTTTTCACCCTATATTCATTACTTATTCCACATCTTTGTTGAGATCTGTCAGCAAATAGTTCCTCCTGTTCTTGGTTCCTTTGCCGACCAAGATAGTAGAGTTCGCTATTATGCTTGTGAAGCACTCTACAACATAGCAAAGGTGAGATTGTTCTCATGAGCTTTAAATGTTAAAATCTTTTGAATTTATCCAGAATTAACATTTCTGCCTGACTGTCGAGCAGGTCGTAAGAGGAGAATTCATTGTGTTCTTCAATCAGATATTCGATGCTTTATGTAAACTGTCAGCAGATTCTGATGCCAGCGTACAGAGTGCTGCTCATCTTTTAGACCGGCTAGTAAAGGTGATCAATAGCCAGCCTTCTTCCTTGGAAAAAAAACTATGTTTTAATTATTTTGAAGTTCATGCGCAAAATTCTAATAAGCATGTGTTAATGAACAGGATATCGTCACTGAAAGTGATCAGTTCAGGTCTGTCTTTTGTTCAAATTTCCTCATAAAAACATAGAACTAGTACTGCTGTATTGGTCATAATTAATAGTTACTTGTAAATTTATAGGGATTAACCGTATGATGTTAGTATCAGTTTTTTGCTTTTGCAGCATTGAAGAATTTATACCTTTGCTAAGGGAGCGCATGAATGTCCTAAATCCTTATGTTCGCCAGTTTTTGGTTGGATGGATCACTGTATTGGACAGTGTTCCTGACATTGATATGCTTGGCTTCCTTCCAGATTTTCTTGACGGTAAGTGGAATTGAAAATTAAGTTGAGTATCCTTTAAGCATGGTCTTGTATGCATTGAAAGTTTTATTCTTGCTCATTTATTTTTTGTATTTTCTTTAGGTTTGTTCAACATGCTAAGTGATTCTAGTCATGAAATAAGACAACAAGCTGATTCAGCACTATCCGAATTCCTTCAAGAGATTAAGAATTCTCCAGTAAGATAACTGTTAATGTGGCAGCATTTTGTTTCTTAAACTCTGAACATCTCCTATAAAACAAGGACTGGTGAATGTTACTTTTTGTTTTCCTTATTCTTTTGAAATTCTCACATAAAAATGTTTAGAAATTCCTCTAGTAGATCTGTTTTTAATTAAAAGTTGTTGTTACATTTTGCTCTTAAACCTAGTGGCTGGAATTTCTTTTCCCAGTATCTGAAAGTGATGTGAATTTCTTGTGGTCTTTTCGTCTTTAATTCTCTGACTTTAGCAGTTTTTACCCTGAAGTCTGTAGACTATGGCCGTATGGCTCAGATTTTGGTACAAAGAGCAGCTTCTCCAGATGAGTTTACCCGGTTGACAGCAGTTACTTGGGTATGGATATTTTCATTTTAATCATTTAACTTATTCCACCTTTCTGAGAAACATAGCGTTGCTTTGACAATTATAATTTCTTACATGGTTTACTCTACCTGTTCTGTATGTATAGTTTACGGATATGTTCTTCATTATTTTGGTATTTTTTAATACCTACCCAAAAGGGTTTTATTTATGTTTCTGAAGCATTCATTTAATGATCTTGCTTTAATCTGCAGATAAACGAATTTGTAAAACTTGGTGGTGACCAACTGATTCTTTATTATGCTGATATCTTGGGTGCTATCTTGCCTTGCATATCAGATAAAGAGGAGAAAATAAGAGTGGTAAGCTGCTTTCTTTTGTTGTTTGGCTTTGAATTTCAAATTGTTTGACCTATTCAAATCAGGAATGCATTACCTATCTTTTGTTCCCCAAAGCATGCGTATTACGTTTGTTTTGCTTTATAGGTTGCTCGTGAAACAAATGAAGAACTCCGTGCTATAAGGGCAGATCCAGCTGAGGGATTCGACATAGGAGCAATTCTTTCCATTGCAAGGAGGTGCAGTTTTTGTCACCTGGGAAACATCTAGGTTTAAAGGTTGCTTATACCTCTGTAGTTTTATGGGTTAATGACAGCTCTTGATTTTCTAAAAGAGCTATAAAAGAAGATTTTTATCGGATTTCTTGTTTCACGTCTTAACCTATGATCGACGCCATTTTGTAACATGCATCTGAACTGGATGGTCTTCATTAATAGGTCTCATTGGGTTGCTCATGGTACTCTGAGTTAGACTTTCCTGCATAATGCCCGATGCTTAATATTTAGACCACATTTTTCTCTTTTTTGCAGGCAATTATCTAGTGAGTGGGAAGCAACTCGAATTGAAGCATTGCACTGGATTGCAACCCTCTTGGCAAGACATCGTACAGAGGTAATTTAAATTCTTAACGTTCTAGGACTCTTTTTTGGCACTTTTAGCATCACAAACTAGAACGAAGCTTTTAATGTTCACAAATGGAAAATTACCAGAACTAGAACTAACTGATAGACTTTCGAGAGGTCTATCTCTCTCCAACAGAACTCACAAGAGTTCCTCTCAAGGTAAATACTCAATATCCCTTCCATTACCGTCTGCCCTTATTTATGGCTGTCTAACCTCTGACTTAATATGACCTATTAGAGTAGCTATCAGGTACAAACAATGAAGTTCCTACATATTTTCTAATTACTCTGACGGCATCTGTGATTGCGATCAATATATGATGCCCAAAATGTCATATAGACGTCTACGTCTTAGACACGATGAAATAATTGACTAAAATGTAACCAATATATGGTTCCCAAAATGTCATATAGGTGTTTTTGATGTAATCAAGGAATAATGAACTAAAAATTTATCATCAAGGAACAACAAGTAGATCCTATGACATAAAACTTTAATCGTAGTTGATGTTAATCGGAGTTTGGGAAGCATATTCTTCTAAGTATATGAAACTCCACTACTAAAAACTTGTTCTATCCTAAACCAAACTATTCTATACTAAGACCATATTTGATTGATGAGAAAAAGAAATGTTCTTTGAGAAAAGAATGCTCTCTTATTTGAGTGCTAAAATTCCCTCATGGATATTTTCTTATAATTGCCTATTTTCTCATCTATATTCCCAAAGATTTTCTTACTTATCGAGGTGGGAAAAATTTAAGTTTCTCAATTGCAAATTAAATGGATGTCTTCAGTTGTGAGAAGAGGAGTAGTTCAGAATCACGGTCGAACAAATTCGCCAAGAATCGTTATTTTCTAGGCATAGTTTTAATGTGGATTTACGTGTTGGAATTCAAACGTTAGTCAATTTTTTCATACTTTCATAAGTTATTTATTTTGAAAGAAGTTGTAAGTTATGGCAAAGACTTTGTAGAATTCCTTTACGGCCATGGGCTTGGAAATTTAATCTACCTCAGTATCAACCTAGGGACTTCATTTCTTGATTGACATTAGCAAGTGTTTTATCATTTGTGTCTGCTAGGACCCACCACGTGGTAGCTCCAATGGTTTGGTATGTAGTCACCTAAATGTGAGGAAACATGCGGTCGAGGTTTCAAAGTCCTCCTGTTTGCAAATTTGAGGGGTAAAAGTTGGGTTCTTATCTTATATATAAAAAAGTCTGCTAGGTTAAACTATTTGAGAATGTTTCCATGTCACAAACGGTTAGCCTTTTCAAGTTCGGAAATGTGATTAATGAATAAATTCAGTGGAAGGTGCTTGCTGAGAACAACTCAGCAAATATATAGAATTATTCAAATTTAGGTGACAATGCTCTTGTATGAGGAGAGAAGCAAATAGAAAGATAAGGGAAAACAAAAAAGAACATGGAACAAGGAGGTAAGGGAGTAAATAATATTTTTCCCGAATATAGAAATTAGAGTAGGAGAAGATGCATGATTGGGAGGAAAACGAAAGAGTATGCGAGTGAATGCATTTCACGTCCAAGTATCCTCATCTAAATTGTAGTCCCATTTTGGCTGTGCCTTATCACGGATGAATGGTGAGTCTGGCGTCAGATAATCACTATGTTTGACTCGAGTCCAATCAATACAGGTTGTGGCTAACCCCCTCTATCTGAATAAAGGGAATCTCTCATCATAGGTTAGAGAAACACATATCATCACTTGCTCATAGTTATCTTATGCTTTTTATTTTTCATTTTTTACCTTTTCATAGTTTGATAATTATTGTGTAAAACTTATCTGATAATTATTTTTGACTTTTTTGTTGCAGGTATTGTCTTTCTTGGACGATATATTTGACACTCTTCTTAGAGCCCTTTCAGACCCTTCTGATGAGGTATTATATCTTTCTTCCTGATTATTATTTACATGTCCTTTATTTAAAATTCATTGCAACCAGCTTTGCATTTGAATATTTATAAATTTAGTAAATGCAAGGACGAGATAATTCTTTTGAAGGGAATATGCAATTCGTAGACTTAAAATTGCATACCTTATGTTCCAATGTGTTGTTCTTTGTTACCCAACTCGGCAGTTTAGGGTGGACTGCCCCGTATCAAACGACCCGGACACAAGATATGAGTTGGATCCCTCAAAAAGATTTGGACTCGCTGTTCTGGGGAGAGATTGATGTTCTGAGAAGAGAGGAGGAGAGAGAGATAGGGTTTTGAGAAAATGAAGGGAGCACCAGCAGCAGCAGCAGCAGCAGAAGAACCAGAACCTGAACCAGAAGAAGATGACCAACCTGTGAAACCTTTCTTCCACCACCTTCTTCGTCTTCTGCTGGTTCTCTTTCTCGCTCCCTCTCTTGACGCCACTGATTCTCTCAAAATCTCGCTCACTCTCTCACCATGTCAATTCATGAAAATCCCCCTCCCTCAACAAAAATACGTACACAAAGTTGTACATTTGGGGCCCTGTTTGACAGTTGACACAAAAATCTGTTTCTCTTATCTCAATTTTGAAAAACCAAAACTGTTTGCCTTATTTTAAATATTCACGTGTTAAAAATCAGAAATTTACTGAAAAATATTTATAATTTATAATTTTTATCCGTGTCCAAGTACTCGTGCCCAAGATTTTGGACACTTAGCCGAATCCCCAAGTCCTTAAAATTAAAGAATTGTCAAGTCTGGCCTCTAGACACGAACCACATCCGATACCCGTATCTGAGTCTAGGCAACATTGGTGTTACTAATATGCCATTCATTAAGTTGAAATATGTTCAGACCTTATTATTTGGAATATCATCTAAGGACTTGATGTGCTGCATTGTGTAATTACTAAGTAGGGGCTGTTTGGTCTGTTATCTCATGAAATATATTCTTGTTGCTTTTCTGAATGTCTATATAGATTTTACTTAATATACTTAATTGAATTTACTTAGCGTTTCTGAATGGGCAGTCAGCACCTGGATATTTTCCCTTCATGAAAATATTTGAGGTCACGTGGAAGATTTGTCTGCATGTAGCTAATTCGATTGGCTCCTTTTCTTATGGAAGTCTATTTATATGATTGTCCTGGGTGAATCATTTGGACTCATTTTCCTATTAGGACATCCTATTAAAGTGTAGCATTTCATTCGACTATTTGGAGAGAAACTGATGGTGGTTCTTTAAGATTATCCTATTGGATTTGCTGAAATAGTTTCTAGTATTCCCTTAAGCTGAAAATTGTGTTAAACTTATTCCCAATGCTGGGTCGTGACAATAATGTCAGGTTCAAGAAAAGGGCTAGGCAGGGACCCATATTAATTTTATGTGTTTTCAATATTTGAAATCCGGTCTTTGTCTCCCGTGATCAATGCTTGGTGCTCCTATCTACTACATTATCTGATGAGGTAACAAGTTTTGGTATTTTAGGTTCTTTTTTTTTTTTTTCCCTTGACCTGAATTATATGAAGCCATCAATTGCACTTAATCGAGCATAATGGAAGACTTTGATCCATGTAGCCAACAACAACATAGCCTCAGTCCCAAATTAATTGGGGTCGGCTACATGGATCAAACTTTTCCATTGTGCTCGATTAAGTACAATTGATGGTGAGCTTTCTAGACCATTCAAATCCCTCCTAATTAATGCATCCCATGTTAACTTTGGTCTATCCCTACCTCGTTGAATTTCTACAGTTTCTATTGAGTCAAGTTTTCTAGTGGGGGCATTTGTAGGCCGTCTTTGCAGGTGATCAAACCACCGCAACCACCCTTCCCTAATCTTTGTATTAATTGGTGCTACTCCTACTTGTCTTTGAATTTCTATATTTCTTATTCTATCTTTACGAGTTTTACTATACATCTACCTAAGCATCATCATTTCTACTACGTTCATTTGATGTAATTGTTGTTGCTTTATCGCCCAACATTCACTTCCATAGAGCATAGCTAGCCCAATTGCGGTTCTATAAAATCTTCTTTTTAACTTAGTAGGAACATTTCGACCACAAATCACCCCTATTGCACTCCGCCATTTCTTCCATCCAGCTCGAATTCTATGTGTGACGTCATTCTCAATGTTACCATCATTTTGTATGATTGATCCTATTTATCTAAAGTGGTTTACCTTCTGAATTTCTACTTCCCCTAATTTTACCACTCAATCATCTCGACGTCTTGTATTTCTAAACTCATAGTGCATATATTCGGTCTTCGCCCTACTCAACTTAAAGCCTTTAGATTCTAATGTCTTCCTCCAGAGTTCTAATTTCCTATTCACTCCATCTTTTGTTTCATCCACGAAGACAATGTCATCTGCAAATAACATACACCATGGTATATAAAGTCAGAAAAGAATGACAGAATGGAATAAATTTTATTCAGCCATTTTGGCGTGTTTAAATAGAAAATTACAGAATAAATGCTTTACATAAAAATAGCAACTAATTGATCCTAATTGATCCTAATTGATCCTATCTTATCAAAACAGATTACAGCTATAAAAAAAACGATTATACAGCTAATTACTTCTAATTCTAATTAATTACAAATAGAATAAATATACTAAATAACAATCCTAATAATTATGGTAATATTCTCGACACCCCTCCTCAAGCTGGAGAATAGATATCGATCATTCCCAGCTTGGATAGAAACCCTTCGAACATAGCAGTAAAAAGTCCCTTAGTAAGAACATCAGCGAGCTGCTCAGATGATGGAACAAAGGGTATGCAGATATCGCCGTTTTCCGCTTCTCCTTGATGAAATGTCGATCTATTTCGACATGTTTTGTCCTATTCATGCTTTGCACAGATTCGAGCAATATTGATTGCCGATTTGTTGTCGCAGACAACCTCATCGGTTATCTCCTTCAACCTTCACTCCTCTAAGATCTTCCGAAGCCATAACAACTCACATACTCCTTGAGCCATAGCTCGAACTCGGACTCATCGCTTTCGAGAAACAACTAGGTTGTTTCTTGCTCCTCCAAGTAACTAAGTTGCCCCGCACAAAGGAGCAATAGCCGGTGGTAGATCTCCCGTCCGTAGAACTTCCGCCCCAATCAAGATCGGTGAAGATCTCCACTCTTCGGCTCCCATTCTTTGAAAACATAATTCCTTTACCCGGCTTCCTTTCAAGTAATGAAGAATCCGATGAACGACCTTTGAGTGTTTTTCGATGGACAATGCATAAACCGACTAACCAAGCTCACGCAAACGCAATATCTCGGCCTTGTATGCGCCAAATAAATTAGCTTCCCCACCGACTTTCTCGATACCGGTTCTTGTCCACAAATTTCGGACCATCTTCTTTTTCGAGTTTCGATTCGGATCGACAGAGTTGCCACCGGTTTACATCCGAGTAATCCAGTCTCTTTCAAGAGATCAAGAACATATTTTCTTTGTGAGATAACTATTCCTTTTGAGGATCTAGCCACCTCCATTCCAAGAAAATATTTGAGTCATCCTAGATCTTTGACTTCAAACTGGTTGGATAAGAAGTTCTTCGGTGACTCCAACTCTACTATGTCATCTCCTGTCATCACAATGTCATCTACATACACAATTAAAATAGCAATTTTACCATGATTGTGTTTGTAGAACATCGTATGATCTCGAATGAGCTTGAGTGTAACCACATTGTTTCACGCTTCTCGTGAATCTTTCGAACCATGCCCTCGGAGATTGTTTCAATCCATATATGGATTTCTTTAGCTTACATACTCTGCCATCCTTCTTTAGCTCATCAAAGCCTGGTGGAACTTCCATATACACCTCCTCCTCTAGTTCGCCGTTTAAGAACGCGTTCTTCACATCAAACTGTCTGAGAGGCCAATCCAGATTAGCGGCTAACGAGAGAAGAACACGTACGGTGTTTAGTTTGGCCACAGGAGCGAAGGTTTCCTCGTAGTCAAGGCCGTATGTCTGAGTGAAGCCTCGTGCTACGAGTCGAGCCTTGTATCTCTCAACCGAGCCATCAACATGGTATTTTATGGTAAACACCCACTTGCTGCCTACACATTTTTTTCCTTCGGGTAAAGAGGTAAGATCCCACGTGTCATTCTTTTTCAGGGCCTTCAACTCCTCAAAGACCGCCTCTCTCCATCTCGGAACCTCTAGAGCTTCATGTATCGACTTAGGTAGTTCATCATCCATAATCCTGGTGGAAAAGGCTTTGAAATCTGGTGAGAGCTTATGATAAGATACGAAATTGGATATTGGATGTTTTGTGGTACATGATCTGACACCTTTGCGTAAGGCTATGGGTTCAAAGAAATCAGTAGAAGGTTCTAAATTTGGAAGAGAAGTAGGAGAAAGAGCAATCGTACCTTTGGACCTCGGTCGAGTCCGATGATTGGCCCACCTCGGGAGCCGGTGGAATATTACTTGGTTGAGTCCTCCTTTTAGAATAAACACGAAGTTCGGTAGGTGGTTCCACGTTGTTTTCTACCCGGGTCTCACGAGGTTGTGAATTTATAGGTTGTGAAATCCTAGGATTAGTTACAGAAATAATTGATTCCACTGAACTATTTTCAACCGATTTTGGCAAAGATATTTGTTCCCAAAAACTCATTTCAGAATCATTCTCCCCCGGAATTGAGTTTTTTTCAAAAAAAGGTTGTTTTTCAAAAAAAGTGACATCCATACTCACGTAATATTTTCCAAATTTAGGATCAAAACATTTATACCCTTTTTGTGTTGGTGAAAAACCAAGAAATATGCATTTATGTGCCCGGGGATCAAGCTTTCCTCTCTTATGGCCGTGTATATGAACAAAAGCAATGCAACCAAAAATTTTAGGTGTTAAATCAGTGAACGATCTATTTTCAGGAAACATATTCTTTAGTGCTTGCAAAGGAGTGATGTAATTAAGAACTCTTGTAGGCATTCGATTAATCGATAAGTCATAGCTTAAGAGCGCTTCATTCCAAAAACGATTAGGAACATTCATAGCAAATAATAACGCCCTAGACACCTCTAATAAATGCCTATTTTTCCTCTCAGCCACTCCATTTTGTTGGGGAGTATCAACGCAAGAACTGTGATGAATAATTCCTTTTTCTTTTAAAAAATCACCTAAGATTGCATTAAAATATTCTCGGCCATTATCGGTTCTAAGAGCTTGAATATTAGTATGAAACTGAGTATTAATCAAAGAGTGAAAATTTTTGAAAACATTTGCGGCCTCGGATTTTTCCTTTAGAAGATAAATCCATGTGACTCTAGTGTGATCATCAATGAATGTGATGAACCATCTAGAACCTGAGGCAATTTTTACTCTTGAAGGACCCCAAATATCACTATGCACGAGTGAAAAAGGTTTTGATGGCATATACTTCAAAGAAGGATAAACAGATCTATGATGTTTTGCCAACTCACAAACTTCACAACAAAAAGATGAAATGTCTTTATTTTTAAAAAGATTTGGAAACAAATATTTCAAGTAATTAAAACTGGGATGGCCTAACCTATAATGCCACAACATTATGTCATTCTCGCAAGACAAGGTAGTTAAACATCTTGGTTTCGAACTTGTTCATCCGAAGAATTTTCCGAGACCAAGTGATAGAGTCCATCAACTTCCTTAGCATTGCCAATCATCTTCCCAGAACAAGGGTCCCGAAATTCAAATCCAAAGAAATGTTATTGTAGCAATACATTTGCAATCATGAATAATACGACTAACAGAGATGAGATTGCAAGAAATCTTTGGAACATGTAGGACATTTAGTAATGTAAGAGACGGAGACATAATAATAGAGCCTTTTCCAAAGAATAGAGGTTAGAGAACCATCGGCAATTTTAACTTTCAAATTTCCGGACAAAGGATAATATGAAGAGAATAGGGAGGAACTACCGGTCATATGATCGGTTGCCCCCGAATCTATGATCCAAGGGTTTAATTTTGAGCCTACTTTGTGAAAGTTGTAGGGTAAGTACCTTTTTGAGCTAAAGAAGAAGAGGCAATGTAAGATGATGAGTTAGGAGTGTTGGATACAATTGAATGAGAACTCATTAGTTGATACAATTGCTCTAGTTGTTCTTTCTTGAAGGCGACGTCTCGAGGCGATTTCGGCTCTTTGGAAGTGTCTTCGGATGAGGCATGAAAACCCTTTGAATCACGAGGATTCCTAGGTTAGATGAAGGGTTCTCACGGGCTTTCCATGCGCCTTCCAACATTTGGCCTTAACATGCCCCGGCTTGTTGCAATGCTCGCAGATTGGCCTCTTTATCGGCTGCGACGGTCGTTGCGGCGTGGTGGCCGACTAGAGAACATGGCGAAGGCTCGGTGGGAGCCGGTGAGTGTCCTCCGAGCATGACGGTCCGCCGCTCTCCTCTCTTCGACCTCGGCAAAGACTTCTCTAGTACTCGGCGGTGGATCACGACCAAGAATGCGTCCTCTCACTTCATCTAATTCCTTATTAAGGCCGACGAGGAATTCGAAGACACGTTCTTTTTCCACCATTTTCGAAACAAAGCCACTGTCCTTCGCACACTCCACTCATAATCGCCGAACATATCTACCTCTTGCCACAAGGTTTTTAAGTCGCATAATATTGAGTGACAGTTTTCTCACCTTGTTTTAGCCTCCATAGCCGAGTTTTTAGCTCAAACCACCGTCCCGCATTCCCGAGATCGAATAAGTCTCGTTCACACGGTCCAAATGTCATGAGCGGTAGGTAGGAAGAGATAGGTTCTTCCTACACTCGAGTCCATAGAATTTATGAGCCAAGACATGATCATCGAATTCTCTCGCCTCCCATTTTTCGAACCTTCATCTTTCTCGGTGGGTCTCGCATTGGTACTTGTAAGATAGTCGAATTTTCCACGGCCTCGAATGAACAGTTTCACCGATTGGGACCATTGTAGGAAATTGTTTCCATTCACTTGTGAGAAGTGATGGAAAGGTTTTGGAAAGATTCGGTGGTTAAGGGAATTGAGGGTGAGCGAATAGAGCTCATAGAATCGATACCGAGGTATCATTAGAGGGTTTAGCCATTTAGGCTCGATACCATAAAGTCGAAAAAAATGAATGACGAATGGAATAAATTTTATTCACCATTTTGGCGTGTTTAAATAGAAAATTACAGAATAAATGCTTTACATAAAAATAGCAACTAATTGATCCTAATCCTGATCCTAATTGATCCTATCTTATCAAAACAGACACACTATAAAAAAAACGATTATACAGCTAATTACTTCTAATTCTAATTAATTACAAATAGAATAAATATACTAAATAACAATCCTAATAATTATGGTAATATTCTCGACAGTATATCCTCTTGAATATGCCTAATTATTTCATCCATAACTAAAGTAAAATGATATGGGCTTAAAGTCGATCCTTGATGTAGTCCTATCGCAATGAGAAATTCTTTTGTAGCTCCTCCAAATGTCCTTATACTTGTTACTACTCCATCATACATATCTTTAATAGTGTTTATGTATCTAGCATGCACTCCTTTTCTTTCTAGAACCCATCAAAGAACATCTCTAGGAACCCTATCATATGCTTTTTCTAAATCTACAAATACCATTTGAAGATTTTTTTTTATTTTCTCTATATTTTGATCCATGTAGCCGACTCCAATTAATTTGGGATTGAGGCTATGTTGTTGTTGACCTAAATTAAGCTGCCTCATTATCATTCATATTCTTCATTTTTAGATCATGGTAATGAGTTCGGGGTTTAAGACAAGTGTTGAATAGAAACACTTGATTGATCTTTATATATTCTTATTATGTACTGTTAGATCTTATAACTTTGTGGGCCATTTTTGGTAAAAACAACTAAATATAAGTATAGAAATAAACAAATACTATTACAAAAATTTAGTCAAAGCATGTGCCCGAATAGGTAGACCGAAGTTAACTTGGGATGCATTACTTAGGAGGGATTTGAATGGTTTGGAATTCTCATCATCAATTGCATTAAATTGAGCAAAATGGAAGAGTTTGATCCATGTAGCAGACCCCAATTAATTCGGGACTGAGGCTATGTTGTATGGGTGCTTGAATGGAATCACATAATAATATTATATCCAAATCAATATTAGACATATGCATATCCTGACTAAGTCTCAAAGATCTAATAGTACAAGATCTTCGGGACTTTGTCAGTATATACATATGTCTAAGTTATTGATTTGAATCTAATGTTTTTATGCGATTCCATTCAGGCACATATGCTTTAACTAAGTTTTTGTAATAGTATTTGTTTATTTCTCTACTTATATTTAGTTAGTTTGTTATTTATTTTTTTACCAAAAATGGCCCTACAAAAGTTATATGATATGTGAGATTCAATGGGTTGGATTGAGTTGGGAAATAAAAAGATGGATGTGATGTTTGAGGTAACATGATAGAAAAAAGTTGCAAAGAGACGAGTGGAGCGACATTGGATTCACTATCCTTGAGTGAGTGAGAGATGAACAGTGATTATTGATTGTGCCATTTGTTTGGTTTGGTTTTGTTAATTTTGTTTTTCCAATAATAAATCTGCTGATTGCAGCTGGCATAGTCCTATTTTAGCTTGTGCTGTTGTTGTTGGAAAAACACGTCATCGACTAGCCGAAGAATCTCTAGTGAGATGGATGAGGCATGCTTTGCCAAAGGCAAAGTTGGGGGACACACACACACACACACACACACACACACACACACACACACTCACAAGTGAGATGGATGAGCCATCCCTTGCCAAAGGCAAGTTTGGGGACACACACACACAAAGGTCATCAACTGCATTAAATCAAGCGTTTGATCTATGTAGTCCACTCCAACTAATTTTGGATTGAGGCTTTATTGTTGTTGGTTGGGTCACCACTACTTCAATGTCGTCTTGAGCTTCAGAATTGGCATGATGATTACTTTCGTAAATGTCATATAAAATATCAGTCTATTTTAATTTCAAAATAAGTTTAATTAGCTCCAGGGGATAACTGTAAGATCTTGATTCAGATGTCTTTTTTGTGAGAATTGTGGGTTGATTTGAGATGCAGATCCATCCATATATTCATAGGATTTAACATATGATTTCTATCCTTTATTGATAAGACTAGGTCTTCTATTAATAGACCATGTGACTCAGACTGAAGTTTCAAATGATTGTGCTCAAATATGAGAATCTTCAATGAGGAATTTGAATGTCCTATTGAATTTTGCTTGGCCGAAGTATTAAGCTGATGGATTTGTTTAACTAGGGATTGCTTGTCATGCCTTTTTTTAGCTCATTATAACACTTATGTTCTGGTTCAATCAATAACTTTGTTCTCTTTTACATTGAACAAAAAAGTGCAATGTGAAATTTGTGTAA
Organism: Stephania cephalantha; assembly: GCA_039657325.1. NCBI lineage: Eukaryota > Viridiplantae > Streptophyta > Magnoliopsida > Ranunculales > Menispermaceae > Stephania > Stephania cephalantha. Next base: position 3,714,483 of record CM077573.1, on the reverse strand, counting down.
ACTTTAAGTTTAACCAGTAACTGTGTGAGAATTATGCAAATTTTTTGAATTAGTATCCTGCAATTTTTTTGGATTTTACTCTACATTTTAAAGCATTGTTATTCGTCTGATGCAATTACGACAAAGCCTCTTATTTAATTTTCATCTTAAGCATTTGAATTTTTCCCTGTATTGAATTATCAAAACAAGATTCGTGGGTTCAAATTGAGATGTTTTAAAAGAATCGTCTTTGTGCATTCTGTTTACTGCGATACCATAGTAAAAAAACTGTTTCGAAATAAGTAGTTATCCAATGACTTCACATTTTTTACCATTTTAAAGGAATGAGTCATGATTGCACCAAGCAGTTTATTTCATTTTTGCGGTTTCAAGTTTTTCATTCTTCCTTTTATAATTTCTTAACATCTTTTGAGGCATTATGTACTTACCATATATTTTTTCTTAAGTGAAAACTGTATTGTGTGAAGTCAAGTAATTGCGCCTTAGAAACTTGATTGTGATATGTATTTGTTTTGTCAGGTAGTGCTCCTGGTGCTTGATGTGCATGCATGTATAGCAAAAGATGCACCCCAGTTCCGCCAGTTTGTTGTTTTCTTAATGCACAAATTCCGGACCGACCATTCACTACTTGAGAGGTATTTTGTTACTTTTTTAAAAAAAAGAGAGGTATTTTGTTACTTTAATAATCTGCTATAGCGTTTCGTAAGTGTGCTAATTTTCAGAAAAAAATGCTATTTTTCAGGCGAGGTGCTTTAATAATTCGCCGGTTGTGTGTTCTTCTGGACCCTGAACGCGTGTACCGGGAAATATCCACAATCCTCGAGGGAGAATCAAATTTAGATTTTGCGTCCATCATGGTTCAGGTCTTATAATTTTACCAAGAACAAATTCATTTTTAAAATAAACTTGCAAAACGAAATGTATTATTTCAATCATTTGCGTTAGTATGGCTATTTATGCATTTGTATCTGCTCATTTTCAGGCTCTGAACATGATTTTGCTAACGTCATCAGAATTGGCTGAATTGAGAGCACTTCTAAAGCAATCACTGGTGAATCCGGCTGGGAAAGACTTATTTCTTTCCTTATATTCTTCTTGGTGTCATTCTCCAATGGCAACAATAAGTCTTTGCCTTTTAGCTCAGGTTGGTAAAGCATTATTTGAGGCACGGCTTTATCTTAATTTGAAACATACTAATGCTATGTACTTTTTGATGTTTCGGACAGGCTTATCAGCATGCCAGTTCTGTGGTACAGTCACTGGTGGAGGAAGATATTAATGTCAAATTCTTAGTTCAGCTTGATAAGCTAGTGCGCTTGTTGGAGACACCCATTTTTGCTTATTTGAGACTACAGGTTTGTTTTCTTCCCATTATCACTATTACATGTGCTTCATAGTTTTGTTTAGTTGAATATTGATCTTCTATTTAGATTTTTAAAGTAAAATAGGTGGGATCAAGAAGAATTTCTATGGTTTCGTGTGTCACATAAGAGAGACAAAGTGAAGATCCTCTTTTATACCCCTTAAGATGACATTTTTAATGAAAACTGTTAAATAGCTTCTAGTAAGGCAATATGTCAGAAAAGCCTTGGCAATGGACAAGGGTCTTGGTGTGTGGCCCATGCTGACCTAAGTTTGCTTTGGTACCAAACCTCTGACAACTATTTGGCCTTAGTTGGATTGCTATATTAGAGATGTATGCTTCTTGTATACAGTCTCAGCCTCAACGCAATCTAGCAACTACAACCTTTTTCTCAACGTGGTTTAGAACGATCAAGTGCAGTTTCTAAAGCTAGATGATTTGCCAACAATCAATTCAGTTAGCATATGACGCCGTACCTAGAAGTGCTGTACTGGGTAAAAAGAAGTTTTATTGGAAGAATTAAAATATCTTGTTACCCTGACAAATGAACTTATCTTGTTACACCAGGTTTTAATCATTCATTGTTTCTTTCTTAATCTAGCTGTTCTTTTTTCTTAAGGTTATGGTATGCATATTGAATTCCTCATCTGTTAAATGTTGTACAGCTTCTTGATCCGAGAAGATATACTTGGCTATTGAAAGCTCTCTATGGTCTTCTTATGCTGCTTCCCCAGGTTTGTCATCAAAGTACTATTTGTTTATTATTATTTTTCTTTATTAGTTTTTGTGCAATGTTTCTTAACCAGTGCAACCCTTCATAGTAAGAAATGCCAAGCTTAGGAAAATTGGAGTGAAAACTAATGCCATTTCCATGAGTTAATTTTGTGGCTGGAATTGGCTAATCTAGCCTTTGAAAGAGTGGAGTTCATCTTCTTTGAAAGGGAGCGAGAATGCTTTTCAGTTATTTATGTTATAAAAGGTGTCACATAAACTCGAAGAAACCTAATGATTTGAAAAGAATAATTAGCTATGACCAAGATATTGCATACATGCAAGAGGCAAGTTCTAAATGAATCCATAATGAGATTTTCATTCAGATTTTGGCCAATAAAAATGATTTATGCTCCAATGTTTTGGGGGAACTTTGAGTCCCTTAAGCGAGGTCTCGAGTTGAGTCATGTGAATTAAGCAGACATCGTTTGTAGAGCTTTTTGCTATATGGAGTAAAACACACCGAACTCCAAATTACTTGAGCCCCTATGTGGTTATGGAGCACTGGTGGCTCAAGCTTTTTTTTTTTCTTTAACATTAAAAAAAGGTGAATCACTTTTTCTTTCCTCTTCCCAAACTCGGTATGTATGGTTTTGACAATTACAAGTTGAGTAAAGATGATCTACGGATATTTCAAAGAAGAGTAAGGTGATGGGGAGGGGAACTACAGGGTGATGCTTATATGAAAGAGCGATACGGTGGGTTAAAAAGTGCTCCTATCAAAAAGTGGGTTAAAATCAATCTTAATTGATGATCGTGGCTTTGAATCAGTCAGCTCTTGTTTGTTCATTTGGAAACAATTTGATCCTCATGAAATCAAGATATTTGCTTGTGTTGGCTTTCAATGGTTGTATTACTGCTTGTAATGCTTTGAAAAGAAGGAAAATGCATTTATCACTATCTACTAGCCAATGTGTATTATGAAGAGCTGCAGGAAACTGCTGATCATATTGTCTTCTAATGTGTTTTGAAATTTGATGCTAGTAAGGCATCTTGGTAAGTTACGAGATGATTTTAATTTGTGATTAAGTAGAAGATATTTTAGAGTCCAAGTCAAAGACGGCATTAAATTTATTAGAAACGTGGCTTGGATCAATTGCATTTTGGTCATTATACGCATGGATGATTGAGCTCACGGTTTTTAGGATAAGAAGCTGAGCTATATAACTAAAAATGTGCCTCAACATGAGCATATACATTATAGTTGAGCTTTTCAAGTAAGGTAACTCTGTCTTTATTAAACTCTTTTTTTTTCATGATAAGAAACCAGCAACTTACTAGTTGACTCCAACACGAGTCGAATCCACCACCTCCTTCAATCTTGCCTTTGGCAAATGATGTCTCATCCATCTCACTAGAGATGCTTTGTCCTTTTTTTTGTGATTTATAACAAAATTAAAGTTATTTTATTTTATCCGTGATTGCAAGGCATTGTGCATTTTGGAGTGGAATCGCATAGACAGGTAGTGTACTAAAGAATTTTAAAAAAAAATTAAAAATTAAAAATTAAGGGTGTCAAAATATTTTTTTGGAATAAGTTGATGGGGCTTGTATTTTACTTTGTTAAAATTGTGTCTCAATTTCAGGGATGCAAAATCCCTACAAGGCTACAACTAAGTTGCAATTTGTTTATTTAGTTTTTAGTTTTTTAAAAGATAATGCTGCAATTTTATAAATTAGAATGCGTTTTGAAAATAGTTTCCAAGCCTCAATTCCAAATAAATTAGGGTCGGCTGTATCGATCAAATTCTTCCATTGTGCTTAATTTAGTGCAATTGATGATGAGCTTTCCGAATCATTCAAATCCCCCGTAATTAATGCGTCCCAAGTTAACTTAGGTCTGCCTCTACCTCGTCGAATTTCTTTAGTTTCAATAGAGTCAGGTTTTCTTGTGGGGGCATTAGTAGGCCGTCTTTGCAGGGCCCTTTACTAATTTTTGTGTCAATTGGTGCTACTCTTGCTTGTCTTTGAATTTATGTATTTCTTCATTTTATCTTTACGAGTTTTATCATACATCCACCTAAGTATCCTCAAATCTGCTACGTTCATTTTTTATAGTTGTTGTTGCTTTACAACCCAACATTAACTTTCATAGAGTATAGTTAGGCTATAATTGCGGTCGTATAAAATTTTCCTCTTAACTTGGTAGACATATTTTATCACAAATCACACTTGTTGCACTTCTCCATTTCTTCCATCCAGCTTGAATTCTACGTGACATCATTCTCAATATTGCCATCATTTTGTATGATTGATTTTAAATATCTAAAGTAGTTCACCTAAGAAACTTCTACTTCCCATAATTTTATCACTCCATTACATCGATGTCTAGTATTTCTAAACTCACAGTGCATGTATTCGGTCTTCGTCCTACTCAATTTAAAGCCTTTAGATTCTAATGTATTCCTCTAAAGTTCTAAAATCCTATTCACTCTATCTCTTGTTTCGTCCACTAAGACAATATCATTTGCAAATAATATACACCATGGTATATCCTCTTGAATATGCCTAGTTAGTTCATCCATAACTAGCGTAAAGAGATATGAGTTTAAAGCCAATCCTTGATGTAGTTCTATCGTAATGAGAAATTATGTTTTAGTTCCTCCAAAATAGTTTCCAAATAGATCTAAAATTACTTGTACTTCATAAAACGTCCTACCTTTCGAAATTAGCAAATTCAAGTCACGTAGAATATTCTTAGTTAGTATTTTTTTGAAAAATATATTGAACATGAATCTCAGTGTCTAACAGATAATTAATGTTACATTGGGACCTATTATATATATATATATATATATATATATATGGACCTCTAAATAAACGATCTTCTGCCTGGGCACTGCCTTGCTTCATGCAATGATAACTCCTCCTTGCTTAGGCCTGATTAATAGATTGAGTGCAGAAGATCATTTCCAATATTTGTTAACATATATTTTTTTTCTTCCGCACGTTTTCAGAATGAGAAAAATTTGGAACTTATGTTTTTTAAGATGTTCCTAATTAAATACTTGGGATAAATGGGAGTTCTTCCCATTAGTAATATGTGGTTTCAATCCACTTCTACTTTATTTTATCAGTGTAATGGGTGCAATGAGAAACATAACCAAACATATGTGCATTGCTGCGTGTCAACTACTTGGTAAGAGGAATTGTTGGGCTCTTTTAAAAAAGCTTTCATTGAGGAAATGCAGAACATGTTGAAACCTCTTGGTATATGCCTATAAGTAGCTACCATTAAACTGGCTAATGGATAGGTTTTGTGATCAAATAAGGTTGTGGGTGAATTTATGCGTAAAGATAGTGTTGTTCCAGTGTTATTTAGTAGCACGTGGTTGTAAGATGCTATTGACAGTTGAATCATTTTGTTCAAACACCTTTTTGAATTGTGTGTGTATAAATAATTTTACAATGGGAACCAAAAAAAGTTCTCTTGCTATGAGGACAATATTCTTAACGGATTTTAATCTAATGGTCAAAGTGTTGTGCATTCAACCCTTCATGGCTGTATAACTCATGTGTAGCAATAAATGCAAGCATTGATCAACAACAACATAATTGGGGTAAATGCAAGCATTGATCATTGAATTAAAATTTAAAGGTTGTTTCCACGACAAGGGAACTTTTTGTTTTGGTTCCCGTTGTAGTAGTAGCCTACATGTGTGTGGTCAACCTCGTTTTTACAAATAAAGAGGATTTGGTTATCATGGATTTCAAATTCCCAAGTGAATAAATTCTAAGATATTTAAAATTCCAACAATGCAGAGAACCTCTTTCCATTTCATTGCACTACTCAACATCTTTCCATTTCATTGCACTACTCCACTAGTTACCATAACCTCTTGGTTACTCCATGCAATTCCCATACTATGTACACGTGCTTTTCCGTAATTAAATTCTCACTTGTTTTACAATCCTTATCCAAGAAAAAAAATAAAATGATTTCAATCATAGTTTAAAGGGGTTAACCTAAAAAATTACGTAACATTAGTCGACCTAGAAACCAAGTATTAATGTGGATTCTTATGGTTTTAATATAGGATTACGTGGCTTTAAAAAAAGGTAGTCTTACAAACCAAGTTAATGTGGCTACAATTTTCTTTTGTAGCTTTTTCGGGAAGTGGCCTAATGCGAGGGTCAATCTAATGTTCATCCATATTTTCTCTACCCTCTCCTCTTTTATCATTTCTCTTATATTGTACTAACTCCATTCCACAATATCCGTCACGAGTCGAGGCTTTTTTGTTCATACATATTTTTCATATTAGGAAATCAATAAAGTACTAATAATTTCTTTTCCTATTTCAACCCCAATCAATTTAGTTAATGAAATCATTAGTTATTTTGTACATAATACCTACCATAAATGAAATCACTTATGGGAAGGCAATTTACTTCCATTTTGAGTTTCTTTTAGTGAATCAACCATTTCTTACTTTTTGTGCAAAGGTCACATTTGTGAGTGATGTTGTGGAACGAAGTGAATAATAATCATTTGATTACTACAATCTCTCTAAAAGTCAAGTCAATAAATGCTTTTTTGGTAGAAAAAAATGTTTTTTCCCAATTATATTAGGTCGACTATATGAATCCACTTCCTCTAGTTCTTTTTTTTTTTTGAAAACTATTTCTTTTATGCTTTAAAAGTAAGCTACATCTAGTCACACTAATGACGCGCATATCTTTCTTTTTTATTTGTACCAATGTTTTTTGAGCCGCCTCCCTGCCTTCTGGTAGTAGATTATCTTAATTGCTTTTCTCTAATTTTTTTTATCCAATTGGTGTGCCTACCATATTTCATTTATTCATTAGGAAACTTACCTTTTAATGTTTAATTTGCCACATCTCCATCTCAACATTATTATTTGCGGCACTTGTATAATGAAATCAAGGTTCGAAACTTCAACTTCGCCTTGTAATTCACCCACTTAAAATTTGGAAATAATTCGGGGAAGTTGTGCAAAAATTCGTTGATGTATGAAAGTCCATGGAATTTTGTTATCGATCCTAAAAACTCAAATTCTTTATAAATGTGTTAAAAATACACAGTTATGCAATCGTAATGCATAAGAGTCGCGATACAATTGTTTAAATTAAAATAGCTTTTTTTTCAATACAACATGTGATTTGCCGACTACTTTCCTTTTGAGGTGTTAAGTTATCATCTTAGAATGGTTTCATTTCATTATACAAAGCTTCCATGAAACTTTCTTGAGATTTCCATAAACTTCCTCAAAACTTTCACGTGGTAGTGGAAGTTTTGCAATTTTTGCCACTCTTTGATAGAATTTTCTCGAATTATGACAAACTTCCCCAAATTATGTCGAGTTTTTCAGGGAATTATGATATTGTTTTTCATATACATGGATTTCGTTTCCCCTCTTTTGAAAATCGATATAATTCAGGGAAGTTTGGAAAATTTTGTCGATTTTCTAAACCACGAATGGAATATTGTTTGTTCTCTAACCAAAATTAAGTTTCAGCATATATGACATAATTGTTAAAAACTTGGAAGCTTTTCATCCATAGTTTGTTCCCATGTTTTACAGTTTTCCTTTCTTTTTTCTTTGTATTTGTACTTGTTCATCGAATCTCCATGTTTATTTTTATTTTCCTAATTTTCTTCTTCCCTTGAATTACCCAAGTACTTCTGCTACAATTTTTGCACATGCCCCAGTTAGAGAACTCGACAGTATAAATTGAAGAAATTCTACGGTATAGGATATATCTTAGATAACTCGGGATGCATTGATTAGAAAGGATTGAAAAGATAAAAAGCACACCATCTTGGGCCTTAAAATGAGGGAAGTGGAAGAGTTTGTTCCATGTTGCCACCCTCAACTATGATTGAGGCTTTGTTGTTGTTTTCATTGTCTTGCTTCATATTTTTGGTAATTTTTGAACTCTCACGTCTAGCCAGGTTCTTACACTACAGGTCTTTTCTTTCATATTCTTCTGTCCAAAATGCGCTTCCTCGTAATTTTATCACTCAGGAATTAGCGGCATCTGGTAAATTGGTGGAGATGCATAGCCAGGTTTTTTTTGGATAAAAAATCAACACATTTGACTCTAATGTGAGTCGAGCCCCCAACCTTCCCCAACCTTGCCTTTGGCAAGTTATGCCTCATCCATCTCACTATAGATGCTTTGGCAGTCGCATAGCCAGTGTTACTATATTGTTTTCTGCAGTTTCCTTTTGGCACATTTTGTTGACATATGTTGTTTCATTTCCCCACATTTCTCCAATAGTTGACGTGTAACTGTCAATGCAGCAAAGTGCAGCATTTAAGATTCTACGGACTCGATTGAAAGCTGTGCCTTCGTACTCATTCAGTGATGAGCAATTAACTGGAAACCTATATTCAAATGTCTTGGAGTCCATGAGTGGCATTCAAATTTCAGAGGATTGTAATGTCGACCAGGAAATGGCAGATTCGCATAATAGCATCAACTTTGCTTCAAGGTTGAAACAGTTTGAATACATGCAGCGGCGACATCGCATGCATACAAAATCGCGGCTGCATTCTCAAAACTCCACGTCCTCCTCTTTATCTCAGGTTTGCTAATGCTTTTAGTTATTTTCTTAACATAGAGAGAGTGTTAAGTGGGGGATGTTGTGATCAACTTTTTGTTGATTCCCTCTTTTCTCGGAGTTGAGATGGTTAAAGATATTCTGACAAAAGAAACATGGTTAAGGATGTCAAATATTTTTCGGGGGGCCTCAAGAATGTGTTGCATGTGCAGGAGGTGCAAAGACCAGAAGAACCACATCGGCCACCTCCTGTGCCTGATTTGAGTCGCCCTCCTTCAAGATCATCAAGAGTAGGCTCTGGACAATTTCAAATTTAATGCTGAGGATGGGCTGTGGGCAGTTTCAAATTCGACACAGCTATGTCATAGCTTCGCTCGGGCTACTGCACTCCCATTAATTAACCTTTTGGAGGGGTATGTCAATTCTACTATTTATGAGTCCCGTTGTAATTGTAAAATTGTATATTTTTTATTGATTTATTTGTGTCATGTTATGAGGTCAGGCCTGGAGTAAGATGATCTTGGGAAGTCCATGTTATTCTTTCTGTTATGAATATAGGGAATGCAGTCCATGTGGTTCTATGTTTTTATAAGGAAGGCCATATGGACGAGAGGGGTAATTGGGATTTAGGTGTCTGTTCTGCATTAAAAGGAATCTCAGTTTTAGATGTTGTGAATTATGTACTCTGGATCATTCTTATTCTTCTACATTGCGTGCTCTATACATTATTTTTGACTTGCTCGTCATGCACTGCCTGTTCAATTCTCACTTCTCTGTCTTGTTTCTCTTACTTTTCTTTTGTGTGTGTGTTGCATTTTATGGATGCCCATGAAACTTTACGATTATGGACCGTCTTATTTTTAGCACTCAACGTGTTTTGTCGTCATTGAAAGACAGGTCATGAATAACAGTGCTCCTTACATAGCTTGGCCATGATTTCCAGAATGCTCTCTAACAATCAGTGGGGTAAGTCCTTAAAGCGCATCAAACTTCAGAGGAATACACATTTTGAAAGTTTTTATCTAATACAGAGAAATACCTTATAAAGCAAAAGCCGGTGGACATTGGAGGGTGATAGAAAATATACTTCAATCCCACTGACATTCTTCTACTTGCTTGTTTCAGTTCACGTGTGATGACTTGTCCCAGTGCCTTACTTTTACAGGCTTGCTCCCTTGCCCTTCTTTTTTTTTCTTCAGTAAAAGTAAGCATTGCAGTGCTAGAACTTCTCTCTTTTGTTTTGTTTTCTTTCTTTTTGAGGGTGGGGAACAACATAATACTGGCAGTCTATACAATACAGAGCAGTTGATGTTGCAATTGTTTGCATAATCTATTTAGGTGGGAATCCTTGAAAAAAGAACATTTTGCAATTGGAGAACATAATCTATATAGGTGGGAAACTTGCAGGGTTTTGTTCAGGTAAATAGCTAGAACTTAGAACTCATATTGAAGAAAAGTCCAAATAAGATATCACCAATAGATGATTTTTAACCTTTGAGGTTGTTTATAGTATCTAAATGTTAAGGTTGTTAGTTTTGAAATTCAAAATCTTCTAGCTTCGACTAGTTTGTTCCCCTCCAAACTGCAATTCTCCTACCAATTCATTCATTGTCACCAAAACAATTATCCTTCTATTGTCTCTGTCCCTAACAATTCACAATTGCATTTAATTCTATCAGCTAGTGCAAATGAAAGTGACCAGTGACTACTCTGGTAACACATGCTGTGCATGTGTGTTTGCCTTAGTCTCTGTAATATGGTCCACAGCTTACACAAACACCAATATATCTTGTCTGTTGTATCAACCTCTGGTCATCCTTGGCTTTAAAACTTTACAAACCTTTCTACTATGCAACAATTCAAAACTGGTGGGTCAATCGGTCAGAATCCACCCTGTTCAAGGCAATCTCAAATGTGTGATTTAGATCTTAAAATGGGCAACGATGAAACATGTCATCTCATCATAATTAACAACAGTTATATTGTTGAAATTCTTGTGTTGGTGGTGAATCTGGTTGAACTATTTCTCACACTCTACTATAACTACTCCTTGATTGTACATTTCTCATTGTCTTGTCTTGTTCTCTCTTTCCTGGCCACTTGCTTGACTTTCTTAATATAGTTTTTGGGGGAAGGTGTGGACCTTGAAGGGTTTTTTTTTTTTTTTTCAATTTGCTGCGCTGGACAAAAAGAAAAGGTAAAGTTTGATTAGTACTATATGGTAATTGAGATGTCACCATTGAAGTAAACACTTTGCTGATTTTAGGTTTCAATAAAGATGTTATGTAGTTTCCTTTTCCCAGATAAAGCCACTTTGGGCCTCACATCTTTTGTATTTGTACGTATTCCACTAAAAAGTTGGGTGAGAGGGGCACCTGCTGGTACACAAGACAGATGAACTTGTAGACCTATCTCTGTCATTCATCCCCCCCACTCACCACCTCCTTTGCCATAGTTTTCATTGTCACTTGGATTTTGTGCTCCCATCCTGTTAGCATTTTTTCTTCATGACTCTCTGTCATCCATAGTTAATTACAACCAACATATTACACAAGGTCAGATATCTTGTTATTATGTTTAATTGCTCATCATAGTTGCCTTTTTTCTTTTTTTCTTTTTTTCTCTTTGGATAGTAGTTGAGTGATGTACTTTTGACATACATCTGCTACTAAGTTGTTGGAGTCCTTTAGAGACGCATCGATAAAGTAAGCAAACAAATTTCGATGCGCAATCCAACGAATTCCAATCAAAAATATGTCACTGGTCGACGTCGGTATGTCACTTGATATGGGCTTAGGAAAAAAAAAAAGGATAAAAAGGAGGAATTGGTTATGACTTTCACCTAGTTTTAGTTGTTGATTTCAAGGTAATATTGGATGAACTAGAAGTTGTTTCTGAAAGTTTATTTGTTCTGATTTTTGCCTGTTTCATGAACTATATTCGATTTTGATTTTTTGTCTAATGCTCATTTCATATTGGTTTATCGTGTGGACTGCTCAGTAATTATTTAGGCTCGTGTTTTCCATTTGAAATGAATATTGACTAATTGTGTCACTTCCTATAAAGCTGTTCTCTTTGTTTTATATATGTGACTGCCATTTAAATACTTTAGGTTAGACTTTGGTTTCATTAGCTGACAAAGTAAGCTTTGTAAATGCTTTTATTTTTGACTAACAATACTATCTGTAACAAGAAAAAAACAAAACAATCTTTTCATTTCCCATACATACACAATCTGCCCTACTTTGTTGGCAAAGACCTAGAGTTCTTATATGTCCAAACAGGCGTGTTCATGTCGACATGAATTATTCTACAATTCTAGGTGCTCGTGAAACAATTAATATTATGGATTCTACAATTATTAAATTATGGACTAGATACATTATCTCCAAAGGAGAAGAAAGAAAAGCATTGCATTTTCATTGGAGACTGTGAATGATTGAAACATAAACACACTTTTCTCTTTTGGTTTCTTTTATATATGTTTGACTTACCTAAGTGATTAGCTGCACCTCATTAGTCTTTAATACGTCTAGAATAATCCAAACTATAATCACACTTTAAATGCATGATTGACCTATTCTTTAGTTTATGGTGAAGTAATATTTGTCTTGTCTAAAGTTTCTTGTGCAGTTGAAACTCTCTGTATCACTGTAATAATCTTGAACTATGTTTATATCTCCATCATTTGAATTGATGTATCCTCATCCTTGGGTGCGTTGCTAGAAATTCCTCCATAGAATAGACTTGGGTTTATTTAAAGTATACAGATGCCTCAAATAATTATCTTCTTTTTAATACACCCAAAGAAAATCTACGGATGCCTCAATTCGACAAAATAGAAATTGAAGAAATTTGATGAAACTTGATGGTATATATAAAATAGACAACTTGAGATGATTAAAAAGGATCTTAAAAGCATTTCATAAAGTAATAAAAGAGAGTGGCGATAGAAGAGTTCTTTTTATATATACCTAGTTGTCTAATCAGATATCGAACTACTGAGTTACCCACTTGGTCGGCAACGCAATAGAAGAATTTGATTTATGCAATCGACTTTAACTAATTTAAGATTGAATTGTTTTCCTTCAAAATGCCAATTTCTTTTCATTTTTTTGTGGAAAACATACTTTCATTTTAGAGGCTTTGATTTTAAATTATTTTTTTCTGTTTCTTGTGGGTGGTTATTGTTTCTTTGGGTTGTTCAAACAGCCTAAAAACTTAAAATTCACAATAAGACGATTGGTTTTGACCTAGAATAATAAAATACCAAGGAGCGTTCCAAGCTTTCTCAATAATAATACCAAGTATAAAGAATGTTTTAAGGTCGATTAATTAGTACCTTTCTAGTGGGCCAAAAACCAATTGATGTTGGCCGAATACCAAGTATATATATATAGATCTTTTTTTTTTTTTTTTTTTTTGTCAAGACAGTTTTCATCATTGTAAAGCTTTATATTTTCTTGGTTATACTTCGGATCTCTTTTGTTGGACTAGTAAGTACGACGCAGATCACTAAGCAACTATGATCAGATCAAAACTTCCCGGTGTGGTAAGATTCTCAAGCCGATTGCATCAGGGCCTCGTGGAAATAGTCAAGTTCGTCTAGACACCCACGAATATCAAAAATAAAAAAAGAGTACGTGGTTATGAATTATGTTTGTATCTTATTTTCTCTCAATCGACATGGATGGTAAAGACATGTATGCAAAGAGATCTCGTGCGCGCGCGGTGGGTGCATTCAGAAATTCATGTCGTTCATTCTTATTTTATAACGCAATAAGACAAGGTAAAACACATAATTTGAGGTATCACTTGTCAAAAAGTAAAGTTTAGAGAGGTCTTAGGTTCGTCTTATGTCGAAGTTAAAAAAATAAATTAAAACACATAATTTAAAGCATGAATTATATAGGTGTTTTCTTGATTTAGTCTCCGAAGTTTTATTTGTTAGTACCTATACTTATGCTCGATTATTCCCACGTACGAGAGCCACTGGGTGCTCTAATCTCACATTTTTTTGGTTTCTCACGTGATATTCAATGCTAACTGCACTGATTGATCCACGACGTCTAGGTACTGTTGAGCCCATACAAGACTTGACCTCTCCATGCCTCTAAGTTTTTAACTTGGGTGAAGAGGGGAATTGAGAGTCTCTCACCACTCCTAACCGGTTTACCAAGTCGACATTTACTATTCAGCAAGTCAGTATGCATTTAGAATTTTTAGGAGTGCATGGCATGGGTGAGACTAGGGTGGGCAAACCGCGGTTTGGTGGTGAAAATCATCAAACCGCCACCAAACCCGAAGGTTCGCGGTTTGGCCGTTTTGCAAACCATCACCAAACCGCTAAACCTTAAAATCACAACCAAACCTACCGCGGTTTGTGCGGTTTGGTCGGTTTGGTTTTGCGGTTTTTTTGCGACACATATTCAACAAAAAAAGTTACACATTTCATACAATCTCATCAACAAAATATATGTTCATACATGAACATCCACCAAAAACACAATAACACACATGAACTCAATCAAAATTATGAGTCTAAGATCATTTTGAAAATTAAAACAACAAGAAAAGGCTTAAACTTTATTTCAATACATTCCAAGTTTATGGGTGGTTTTGCGGTTTGGTGAACCGCGGTTTTTTGTAAATGAAAACCACCACCAAACTGTGGAATTGCGATTTTCAAGTTTTCTAAACCGCCTCCAAACTGCAAGTTAAAAAAACCAAATCAAACTATGCGGTTTGGACGGTTTAAGCAGTTTTGTGGAGACCAATGACCACCCGTAAGGTGAGGGAGAGAAGGGGCAGAATCGTGATTTGGTGATTCTATCACAAGACGCTCCTCTTCATGCCATCCCGCTTTAAATGCGGGGGCGTGTAAGGACACAGTCACACGCACACACAAACATAACATAACAACAGTGTGGTCAGTACGTGCTCAGAAATTACACTTAATTCGACGACCGCCAATGTACTCTCTATGTATTATGTGGTGGTGATGTGAAAGCACGGCCATCACAATTTTCACACAAACACATACAAATACACACTGATACATACACACTCGCTCTCTCTCTCTCTCTACGTTGACCGCTGCCCGTGGGTCAGGAGTCTCGGGCAGCTATAGCATTAAAGAGAGAAAGAGTGATGATGAGGGTATGATAGGTGAGAGAGTGAGAGAGAGAGTGAGAGAGTGTGTGTGTGTGAATGAGAAAGCAACTTTTCCTTTCTCTTTCTTTTCTTTTTTCTTTTGTGTCAGAACAGATACAACTTCTTACTATCTCTCTCTTCCTTCAATCATAAAGCAATGGATTGCAAAATCATTTCCTTCTCTCTTTTCACTCTCTCTCTCTCTCTCTTTTCATTCATCTTTCTCACCCCTTTTTTTTTTTTTTAAGTAGAGTTCTCCTTTTCTAGGAAGAGACAAAAGGAAGAAACAATTTATAGCAAAAAAAAAAAAAAAAAAAAAAAGAGAAATAATATGATAAAACCAAGAAGTGAGATAAAATTGGGAAGGAAGATGACTCGGGATGGAAACTCGGCGATAATGTTTATCCATTCGTGCATCGAGATTTGTGTGCATACATAAGCACGAATAGATTGACAACATCACCGAGTGTCTATCCTTAGTGTCTCATTACCGAGTCATCCTAGTATTTTTCAATTGGAATAACAACAACAAAGCTTCATATCTAAATTTGTTGAAATCGGCTTTACAGATCAAATCATTCATAATCAATATGTTCTAAGAAAGAGAAAGAGATCAAGAATAAGAAGATTACGTAATTATTAAGTACTAACACACAAGAAGAGATAGGATAATTAATAATCTTTATAATTGTTAATTTATGTAGTGTGTTTTTTATATATGTTTTATGAGAAGTTTTGGAATTTTTCTCTTAATTAGGAATTTCATTATATATGTAGAATGACACGAAAAATAATAATCATGTTTTAGTTAGAGGGTTTATAATTGGTTTTCCATTGTCAAATGATCATTGGAGTTGATCTAGACAAAATAATGAAAGATTAGACAAAGATTAATTAATTAGATTTCATTGTTTTTTTTTTTATTCAAATTAGATTTCATTGTTGAATCTTGACGACATGCAATTCAAGTAATCAACTATCATATTAATTGCATAATTAATTAATTTAATCGAGTCAATTAGTCAATTTTAAACATGAGACATGCATGGGGAGAAGAACAAGCCAATCTATGAAGATGATCGATCAAATGAGAGTATAAAAATAAATAATTTAACTACCCCTAACAGTAAATAAGGGTTTAAATCCGGGTATATATAATCGAAAAGCAATTCATAATTTTTTAGGAGCATTTGATATTGGTAGTGATTATTTAATGTTGGGTTTGTGAGAGGAGGGGCCGGTGTCTGAAAGAGACACAGCGAAGGAAGGAGTTTAATTCCTCATCTTGCAATATTCCTCTTCACGAGGAGTAGCGACTTTACCTAATATTCTTATTTTATTCTTTTTAGACAATTGATAATAATCTTGTACGACACTAGTTAAAATTAAAATCCAACTCCATTTCTTTTACCCCACACAACACCTAATTAAAAACGATTATATATATACTACTTCCGGTCATTTATATAAGTTGTTTAAGATAAAGACACAAAAATTAAGACAGCCTTAGTTACGATTGTGATCTGCATATATATCATTTGACATTAAAATAACAATAAATTTACTTGGACTCATGAGTTCGGACTCATAGGGAGATTTTAATTTTTTTTTTAAATATTTAAGGGGTATCAAAGGATTTTTACAAGTGATTATGGTTACTTCATTAATTGCTCGAGGATGTATTTGAAATTAAAAAAAGTTTTGAGTCCGGACTCACGAGTCCAAATAGCACTACCCTTAAAATAAATTGAAGAATTGAAGAATCATAAATGTTTGAATTATATAAGGATAAAATGAGTAAAAATGCAATTAATACATTATTGAGTTCCCAAAACGACTTACAATTTTGAATAAGGGAAGTTTTTGCTAAAACGACTTATATAAATGACCGGAGGGAGTATTTAACATGGGACTAAGTTGATATGAAAGTATTGTTCATCATTAACAATTTCTTTTAATTAACTTAAGAGGGAGTCAAACTTACGACTTCCCCCAATCCTTGCGTTTTGGCAAATGATGCATCTACCATCTCACCAAATATGTTTTGGCTACTCTTCATCAACAAAATTAAAATAAAGTTCTTGTCAAATAAATAAAAAAAAATAATGAGTTAGTTGTGTAATTTTATTTTATTTTTTGATGATTTAGTCTGACTTTTTTAGGGTAATCACCTCTATTAATTACTCAAAATCTATATATAATTACTTTACTTTCTTCATCAGACAAATTTCAACTTAATTCTCTAACTTGATGCTATCCATACTTAACCTCTATTAATTTTATAAAACTTGGTTAAGAGGTACAGAGTATTAATGATATAGTATATACCATTTGTTATTTTTTTCCTCTACAACATATATCTATCATAAACATAATCATTTATAGGGTCAATTATGTTTCATTGTATTTTTTAACGAATGAATAATTTTCTTAATTAATTCTTACCCAAATTATTAAGGATAAATTGTGATGAATATTAAGAACCAAAATATTAATTTAGACTCAGAAAAAGAACAAATTTATAACATGTATAGATTTTCACTATTGAACTTTATTAATTTCTTTGATTTTTTTGAAACGAGACAACGTGATGAGCTACTTTAATTTATATATTTTCTCCCCACATGGTCTTAATTTATGAATAGGCCCAAGGGTGAGCTCCATACACAAGATGAGATATAAAACAAAAATATTGCATTTGTGTGGATAAGAATCGCCTCTAATTAATATGATCTTTCAATGTGGGCCATATTAATTTATGGATTCTGTTATTTCGCTAGAATTTAAAATATATAAATAAATATTGAAAATGTTTTTTGTTTTTTTTTTTAAAACCAAATAATTAAGAAAAATGGAATTAAAATGAGAGTCAAGTTGCTATAGTACTCCCTAAATTACAGGATCTGCATTGTCATGTCACTTGTTGTACATGTACAAAAGTATAGATAGTGCTTTAATTTGTTGTCATTTAATGTTGGTGAAGGTGGTGGTGCTATCAAGAATTTTTTGACAGAGCGAGCTATACCACTGCTATGCTGTGCTGTGCTGTGCTGTGCTGTTACATTGCTTTCTCTCTTTATTTGGGATTGGAATGTATGTCAAGATTATGAGGAGACAATGGGCATATTGCCTTTTCATACAATATACTCCTCTCATCTTTCAGGATTTCATTCATTTTATTTTTTATTTACTCTCACAACCCTAGCCAATCTACAAATATTTTCTAGGTTTTATATTAATTATTACTGTGGCACCTCTTCCACCTACAAAACAGTCCCCTACATATATTTTTTTATTTTCTTTTCATTTATTTCAACCCTTCTAGCTGGAAAGGTTTTGTGGAATTTCAAAAAAAAAAAAAACTTATAATAATGAATCAATATAGTATACGCAGATAATAATAATAATAATAATAATAATAATAATAATAATAATAATAATAATAATAATAATAATAACTTGAAATGCACGAATTATATATATTAAGATTCTTCCATTAAAAAGCTTGATCTGTTCCTTTGGCTATCTCTTCCAGTGTATTACTTGATCTCTATAGATGAATGTTGGGGCTTAAAAAAAAAAAAAAAGCTTGATTGAACGATGACATTAAATCGAACGCAGTGAAAGCTAACTTTGACTCATATATAGAGTCGATCTCATCTAATTTTATTTGTTCGATTGAGATTTAGTTCATATATATATAGAATCGATTATTTTTCTATATATGAATAGCTAGGTTTAATGTACGTAGTCAACTCTCATCTTAGTTATCAATTAATTGACTTAAGGTGGAAAAAAGGAATATATTGTAGTTATCTCTGTCTGAAACAAATTTATAAACTATACTTATAAATCTTCAATAATATCTTGAAACCTCCAAATTTCTAGATATCACTAAAGAACATTTCTCTGGGTCTTATATCCCAAACTCCAAAAGACCCTAAGACCAATAGCAATACAATATAAATACTTATTCAAAATAATGCTGTAACATAAATTTAATATTACTAAAGAAAACACTCTGGCAGAAAAAAAGTCAAAGAACTGAGTGAAAGTATTAGGTTTTGGTTTTAGGGTCAGTATATAGTCTGATCTCTGATCAGATGGTGGGGCACTAAAGAGTTAATTTTTAGAGAGAGATGAGAGAAAAGTATATAGAAAATTGAGAAAAAAATATTTAAGTGGGTCCCACAAGGGGTGGGGAAGAAAAAACAAAGTGAATGATAGTGCAATGATGCTCAAATTATTCATCTCAAGAGACATGTCTGTCACCACTTAAAATTAAACTGTCAACTCTGTCCCCTTTGCATTAAATTTTGCATTCAATGTACTGCCACACCAGACACTATTCACTTTGCTAATGTACTCTCAAGCGTCACCTATCAAATGTTACTCCTATCCTAACGTCTCCACGTTTTGATTTGACTGACGTGTAGTGTTGTGAAGATGGGAGCTGGTTAGGCTATGTGATGTTGAGTGTACTGAATCATGAGTTGGCACAGAGATTTATGCATGACGGACAGTAACACAACATCATCGATCGTAATAAACGCTCAGAGCTGCAATTCACTATTCACGGGCACGTTTGGAATCTTCTCCCACTCAGATTTTTGTTTCCCAAACACATTTTTTAAATGGGGTGATTTCATACAACCGAGTGTAAGTTTTTTTTTTTTTTTTTTTTTTTTTTTTTTTTTTTTTTTTTTTTTTAATTATATTCGTGGGTGTCCATGCACTTAACTTACACAATTTCGCTTTCGTTCTTACCGTTGTCGGAACCCGACACCGAGTTAACCGAGAGTAAGTTAAAGTTGAATCTAGGCCGTTGAACCCGATCAAGGAGTAGAAGTTGAGAGGATCATGCGATAAAAGAAGTGATTCAGCTCAACTGATTGGTGTCATGGTGTAGTGAGTGGCAAGGTGGCGATGATGACGATGGAGGAGGCGTATAAAAGAAGGGAGAATCAATATATAGTTGGTTTGTTTGAGTAGTAAGGAACTCGATTGTCCTTAAATGAGTTCTCCAGTTCCAATTTGATCCAAAAAAAATCTAATGGATGGAAAAAAATTAAGTTGGGAGGGTTACCCTGTATGAGTCCCGACAATGCCATGCGTATGGATAATTAGACAATGCGGTTGGCATGCACCAAATACTGCCAGATACTGTTATGCCCACCCGCACTTTTATTCGCAGGTCCATGAATCTCACTAGTACCGATATTATCTCTACTTTAGCCACATTCAACTCACAGGTGTGTGGTTTTACATCAAAATGTCTCGATACTATTTGAGGAGAGATAACCACTTAAGTACTTCTTTATTAAGTTACACTTAACTGATGTTGAACTATTTATATTTTGGTACACATGTCCCAACAGATACTACATGAAATATTAAAAAAAACGAAAAAAAAAAAAAAAAACTACAGGACTTTTGTGTCACTGGTAGTTTTTCCTTTGTTTTTTATTTAAGAAAAAGGTCTTTTTGTTTGCCATTTTTAGTAGCCTTAGAGGTTTATTCTTATGAATTACTCACTCAGGTCTTTTTTATAAGTTATTCTACAAAAATTCTTTATTAATAAAATATAAGTCGTTTTCAAAATTTTAGAGAACTTTTTTGATGGAAACAAGACTCTATTTATTATAGCTTAAGTATATACAAGTATACATATTTACATGGAGGCGAGAAACGATGTGTTTCTCATAAATAAAGTCGAAAAAAACTCCTACTAGTGTAGTAGGGGAAAAACATGTCGTTTCTAGTAGAACTGACAAAAGTATCTACGCCCCCCACTCTGGAGCGCGTCATTAATGATTCAACGCCCCTTTGGGGTGCCACGGTCGCACCAAATCAACTAGGTTTAACCCGTGTTCCTGTAGCCAGAGAATACAAAAGTGGGCAAAGAATTTTAGAGAACATTTGTATCTCTTCAACCCATTTCATCTATAAACATTTAATTGCAATTAAACACTTGTTCCCTTTTTAATATTAGATCGATAAAATAGATGATTGACATGCGCAATTTTTTAGCCCCGCTATATGCACCCCATCATTTACTTAGGGCACCCCATTAAAAAGTCAAACTTAAAAAAAGTCAATTCCAATGTAAAATTACCCTTTATGCCCCTTACTGTGATTAGTGCACCCCGCCACCCTTTTCCTCTTGTTTCGTGCATCCCATCATCATCCCTCCACACACTATCTTCTCGTGATTTGTAGGGCATCATCAAATGGCTCGGTCTTGCAGGTCTGAATCTTTAGTTGGAGTGTCGGTAAGAGACCACTGAGCTTATAGTTGGAGAGTCGGTCAAACTCTATCGAACCTTTAATTGGAGAGTCTATTGGAACCCATTGAACCTTTAGGTCGGCAGTTGTCAATCAAATCCCACGAAAGAGGCTCGAAAGGACAACACGAAACCTAGAAGGTAAGTCTCGGTCACATGTCGTCGAACCTAAAATAGATGTTTCAACCAAGTTTTTAGAGTTTGGTGCTTCGATTGGGATGAAGAGGTACTTTGGTAAAAATGTTGGGGTGCCCTAATAAATTTAAATTTAAATTTAGGGTGCACTCAAAATTTTGGGTGCTCTTATGAAAACTTGGGGCGCGTATAACTAGGCTTTTTTTTAGTACATTGTGTAGTTTTTTTCGTCAAGTATTGGCTCGTGTAGTTAATCGCATACAAATTAAAGCACGAGCAAGAATGTAATTTGAACCAGTAATTAATGCTTTCTTTAATTAAAATATGTCTTTTGATTTTGTGTAAAAGGCTTGACAAATCTTTCTCGTCTAAGAGGCATAATTGATGAATATTAATGATGCCCATTCAATCATTATTATACCCTAGTACTCCCTCCGTTCCACAATATACATTGAATTTTGGCTTGTGTACATGCATTAAGGCAACGGTTAGTTCATCATTAAGATTTCATAAGAAGACTACATTACCCTCTCATAAATGATTGTATTTGTTATGATATTGTGTAAGAATATGTGCCTAATGGTGTCATTGACTAAATTAATAAAATGAGGTTAGATTTGGAAATAAAGCATTCCTAATGTGACACATATCTTGGAACAAAAAAGACTAAAAAAAAGGTGGGGAGTACTATCTACAAGTAGGAATTGTTGGGGCATGTGCCCTAGGTCAATCTGCAAACATTGTTTATTTTATAATTTTAGTTAATAAAATAGAGGTTTAAGTGATTGCATGCTTACCTTATAATAAGATCAATTAATGAATATTTGTTGAAATATTCTTAATGTCCCTAGTCGGTCATTATACTGAAAACTATAATGAATTAAGACTAATGTGAATCTTGATTGATAGTCATGTGATGATCATGCGTATAAGGATACGAATCGAGATCATGAGTACTTATTAGGGAACAAGGAACTGGACCTACCCGCAATGAGAATACCACAAGGATTAAGTCATAGGTGTTACTCATGATATGTATATCATTTAGTCATTCGACTTAAGATTACCATAAACTTTAATATTAGGAGCACGGTAATTTAATACAATCAAACGTTGTTTTTAACTGAACGATTATAAAGATTTTAATTGGTTACCATGTGAATAATGTGTGAATGAAACAACCTCACCTGAACTAGGGTTGGGTCACCCGGCCCAAACCGTTACTCAATACATAAACCGTTACTCAAGCACACTCGATACATAAACCAGGGCCCCGAAATACCCCAGATCTCGCAAGGTCAACGCAGTCTATTTCAACCTAAAATTGAGTTATTAGTATTTTCATGAAATAAAGCAACTAATACATTAAATAACTAACCATATAAAATAATAAATGCTATGAAGCCTTTCCTCTCGCTTACTGAAGTGAAATTAAAACTAGAATTTTATAAATCATATAATTATAGTGAACAAAGCGGTGAACAACAATAAAGCTATCAAATAACGAAGAACATCAACAAACAATGGAGAGAAATGAAATATTGTATAAATCCCTAATCGGTTTACTTACCTCGAGAAATCGCGAACCTCAAAACGTCGCTCACGCGTCTCGATTTGCGCACCCGACACCCGACTCCTAAGTCCCTGGTGTCCATTTAGACATTTTAGGTCTAATTTATTAAAATCTTTCACATCACAACAAAACTTGGTGAAATAGATCTCACCTCCATCGCGTCGTCGCGATTTCGTCGAAATCGTGCATCCGACCGGTCCTACAACGCGCTTCATGCAGACGCCAGCCACTGCTTTCCGCGGCGCGCACGCCGCTCATGCCATGCCGGCTGCGCTGCTTTGCTCGTCGGCCGTCGACCACCACCGCGACCGTTGGCGCCATCCCACCATGCGTATGCGTCGCCGCGCTCGCGCCCGTCGGCGTCGATCCAAACCTTTTTCCGCGCCGTCGTTGTCTCGCCGGCGCGATTGTTGCTTTGCTGCTGCCGTCGTCGCCGACCGAAGCCGACGCTTCGGCTGATCGCTGTCCCACCGCAGCCCGCTGGCCACGCTAGCTCGCGCGCCAGATCTGGAGCCGCGCGATCCACGCCTCGTTGTCGTTGTCTTTGTCTCGCGCCACGCGTCGCTGCTGCCACCTGTCGTCTCGCCGCCGGAGCTCCAGGCCGTCCACCGCCAGAGCCATCGGTCCGATCGCGCTTGCGCCGATCCGCCATTCTGCGTCCGCGGCCGCGGCGCTCCGCTGGCTGGAGCCGCGCTCGCCATCGTCCGCCTTCTGCTTGGCGGCTCCTCATGAGAAGCTCGCCGATGCCGCGCTCGCGGCCCGTGCTCCTCCACGAGCTCCGGCGCGCTCACTGCTCGCCAGATCTCATTTCTCTCTCTCTAGTTTTCTCTCTTCTCTCTCCTCTTCCTCAGACTGCCTCGCCTTAGCCGTTACTCTGACACCCGTATCAGCCATATCTCGGCCTGAACATGTGTTTCCTCGACCACTGTAGGTCCAACTAGCGCTGCTAACGACGACGGGGTAACATGCGCACTTAGCAATCGAAGAATCTCCTGCAGTTGCTGGTCGTGCGATGTATGCATCTCATCAGCGCTCGCAAACCGCGAACTTGCAGCCTCACGATCATTCATAAACCATGTCCGAAACGTCGTCGCATTTTTCATAGCCACGAATCCTCGATATCGTATATACACAACAAATATACCATATCGGATACATTTGTACAACATGCACTACTTGCACGTAAATTCCCTTCCAATTCGTTTACTAACGCATCTGAACAACTTTTAGCATGTGAGAATTCTTGAGATATACGATCTCAAAGGGTACGAGTTGGGTTGAAACTCACTCGATGAGAGACTGATTTACATTCTCGCGGGCATACAGCAGATATACGTATGTTAGTGACAATGGATCGAGATTAAGATTAAAATGTTTGTTTGTATTCATTTGTATTCCAATATATGTTGCGAGGATGTTGCCCTGTCATATATTGATGAGAGGAGACAGATGGTGTGTTCTTTGCTTAGGGGTCGCGGAGGAGCCCAGCTCGTCACGGAGGAGCCCAGCTTGTCGCGGAGGAGCCCAGCCCTACAGTCTCGCGAGTTCAGCGACATTTTCACGGTGGTACGGATCGCGGAGCAGCAAAGATTTATGACGTCTTGGCCACACCAGATCATATGAGGTCGAGCATCGTATCAGTTTCGTTGTTCGGCGAGGCCGATGTCTGGTTGTGCACTACGGTGGCGTCGATGTGGACGCTCTGGGGTGCAGTCGATATTATGGTTAGTGAGAGCGTGGGAGCACACGCATCGGAGTACCAGTCGCATTCTCGGCATCGTCACATTCAGTGCGAGTCTGGAGATGATCAGAGGAAAACGAGGGTTAGACGGTTGTGGTAAAGAGATCAACTTCAGAGCGTATTGCGCTTCCACCATGTGCGGCGTGTATGGCGCCAGTGTTAGATGGATCGCGCGTAATAGTTCAAAAGTCTAAATAGTTTCAATCATCCCAAAAAGCTTCCAAATAGTCCACAAAGCTTCCAAAATAGTCCAAAATAGATAAGGAGGGTTCCAAACTACTCAAATAACCTAGTTAAAGTTACAACCCCAAATTTATTATTCTCAAAAATAAATAAATAGATAGTAAGAGCATGCAATTGCTCACAATGCAAGAAGATACTTCAAGCGGGTGCCTTTCTTTTATCACGAACTAATGTGGATGTGGATGTACCTGGAGAGTAAGTGGAGCGAGCTAAAGAACCAACGAAGCTCAATAAGAGAGAAGATTCGCTCAAACACTAAACATGCAAGTATTACCTATAAAGCAAAACAACTCTAAGCATGTAGTGGTAAACCGAATTGTAAAACATTAAATGAGAAGAAATGAAAACATGATTCTTGTTCATAAAAGGGGGTGTAAACAAGTTCCATATCCAATATAACTTAAAAGTAGATTCATTATTCAACAAACAAGGAAATGAGCATTCTCTTGAAACCAACATCATGAAAGAGAATTCACAAGTTCGTAAATAAATTCCATTTATTCGTGCAATGGGGTTCAACATGAGAACTACCATAAGAAAAAATAGTACGTATAAGCCGTTGGTCTATTTAATGCATTCTAGCTAATAGTATGAATTCGGTGACCGAAACACTCACCCTCGAGGTGATGTGAACTATAACGGCCCAGTTTTAATTACGTCGTTAATATGACATATTTTTAAATGCGGACGCCAGCTCAACATCTCGTGGACCCCACCGCTAGGACCGGGCACGCCTGAGATAGGTAAATAATTAGTTTTGTATATTGTTTGCCTAATTTGTGATGTTTATGCTTAATTATGTTGAATTACATCGTAATGCGTTTATTTATATTGTTATTATTCGTGTGAGATAGTGTGACGTACCGGGTAGGCGACAGTACACTAGGTTGGAAAATAATGCACACGTGATAATTGAATAAAATGCATTAAATAATTAATATAAAACGCCGTTTAGATGTTTAATGACGTGATTTTACGCGAACGATACGCGTCGCGGCGCGAAGCCGGGTATCGAACACCCGGGGGTTTAGTGTATGGGATTGAATGAGGATAAGATCAAGTGACAAAGTCACCAATCTAAGTCACCTTAGATGGGCTTTTTGACCTTATTTCAACCATCCAAGTGGTCCTTGGGATCTACACACACATTAGATGACAAAAAGACAATAAAAGTTAAAAAATATCACATTTCACCACCTTTTCTCTCTCCTCTCTCATTTTGGACGAAAATTTGGGGGATTTTGGTAAATTTCAAGTGAAGATTTGGAGGTTTATACGATGAGCAATCGACAATCCAAGGTGAGATTCACGTTCTCCTCGTCGTTCTTTACGTTTCGAGTATGGATTTTCGGGTTTTGACATGGATTTTGGATATGCTAGTTAACTCGCTGGTTTGGGGGTTTTTGCTATGATTCTTGAGTTGGATGGGAGAGATTATCATGGTATTAGATGTTGTGGGTGGTGGTGTTGAAGTTGTGGAGTTTTTTCGGGGTTTCGCCGAGTTTTATCGGGGTTTCGTCGAGTTTTGTCGGGGTTTTGGTTTGAATTTTGGATGAGTTTTAACGTGGTTTGAACGTAACCTATGGTAGTTTTGATGAACCATAAGGGATTGGATTGAGTTCGGGTCGCGAAGTTGGAGCCGAAGTTCAAAAAAAAACCCCGGGGAGCACCATGTAGGAAGGGCGCCTCGAGCAGCACCGTGACTCTCACGGCGCCACTTGCGACGCCGTTTCGCCTGGAATAAAAATCACTTTTTTAAATTTGGGTTTCGATTCAGCCAATTGGGGGCCTATCCCCGGGATCGATACTGAGTATAATATGAATTAATATGCTGGATTTGATACTCTAATGTGAATTTGAGAAATTCCAAAGTTTGGGAAATTGATAAATTAACAAATATTAGGTACTTAGATTTGATCTACAGGTGTTGGGGCACGTATTTGGAGGCGTGGAGATCGCTTTTGTATTAGTGGAGCGCAGTTTGATGTGTGTAGTAACCCAATTGAAACTCACTCGAGTATTTATTTATTTGTTTCCTTATTTGCCTTCCATTCAGTAATTTCATTATTCCTTTCTAATATGGTTTATATGGACGGTGTGGTTGAGTGCGCTCCCACCGGGCCATTCTATGTGTATGTCCACTAGACCGTAGCACGTGTCACCCGGGGTCTCAATGAATAGTTCGACCTGAGGATCTTTTCGGTGCATGTGTCGGTGCGCCGTAGGACCCGCCGACCATCGAGAGGACCCGAAGGCTGGCCATGCTGGAGTGTTACTCACTGGCAGTGCTCGCGGGAGAGTTCAGAGTATGGTGCTAGCTGACTTAGGTTGTAGACACACATTTTGAGCTTGTCTATTATGTATTCATGCGATGAGCACAGTTGCCTGTTTTAATTTTTCCGCATGTTTATTTAATAGCTTTATTCAAATTCCTGTATTTTATTTCTATAAATGCTCATTGAATTTCCTTGGGGTTACTCACTCTGGACTCACCATCTCTTTTGTTGTGATGGCTTGAGTGCAGACCCCGTTACGAGTCGAGGCAAGGGGAAGGACTACCTATGACAGACTACAACCTCTCTCGCACTTTTGTATATATTTATATTTACTTTTGGGATACATGATACATTGTGAGCTACCCATGACTTGTATATTGGCTTATTTTGAGGATTTTGGCCACCTTTTTTATTATGATGTTTATATTATAGGTTTTCCACATTAGGTTGATGCTCCTAAGACTTGAATTTATTTGTTTACTGCTTGATCAAGTCTAATAAGTCTTCCGCTATAATTTGATTGTTAAAAATGATCTTAACAGTGAATTGAGTCCAATGGGCTAACTTGTAACTTTTCACAATGTAAGTTGGTCAATTATTGGGTTTTAAATGAAGTTATGTATGTTAATGGCACGTGGGACACAACTAGGCCTGATGTGGCAGGGTTGTGGGCCCGCGTTGGCACATGTGGCGGCCTCGGGATTTGGGGCAGCTACATGAACCATTGGTTGTCACAATGGCCGTTGTGATCTCCATCTAGTTCCATCAAACCAACAGTAAGTGTTTCCGAGCCATCACCGATTGTGACCACTTGTGAACTTGATACTTTGTGGTGCATACCACTCTCTTTTTGGTGAGATCATAGCCACACCACTGCAATTCGTGACATGGACACTCTCTCGTTGATAGGTACACTACCGCACCACCGCTACTCGTGGCGCGAACCACTCTCTTTTGATGAGCATATAGCTCCATCACCGCTTTTGGATCGAATAACGAATTTGTTAATGTCACATGCATTACATAGATAAGCATATTCATACCATTAACTAAATGCAACTCAATCCCAAGTCTTTCGATAAGAATATGAAATTTATATTTATCTAATATTCAAGCCACATTTAATGCATGAGCAAAGCTCCCACTTACTCGACTTGTCGCGACGCCTATAACAACTCCTGGTACGCCCAAGGCCCGATGTGAACCTTCGTGCGACACTATATAACCATACCGTATCTCATAAATCAATGCTTTGATTTAAAGTTAAGTAAATCTTCTATTTATTAGACTTTGGGATCTGCTAGTGTGGGCCCCGCAGGTCCCCCGTCACCCAATGCGAGGCTCGAGGGGTGGGACCCGGTTAGTCTCCCTCAGAGACGCGGTAGTGCTCGGTTTGAAAGCAAATATTTACTTTTATTTTACTACATTTGTATATATATATAATTTTTTTTTTTTTGTTTATTTATAATATATTATTTTTTATATTTATATTTATATTTTTTTTATATTTTGTGTGTTGACAGGTCAACAACTGTTGACCGGTCAACCAGAGCTGTTTGGCCCTTGGGTCTAATGTCTAGGGCCAAACATGCCCCAGGATGCGTTGGGCATGGACGTACCTCGGAGCGCTGCCCTTGGGCACTCGAAATTCCAAGGCGACGGTGCCGGGGACGTCCCTATTGGCGGTGGTGCTTAAGGGGGTGGCTCCAGTTCCACCCATCCTCTCTCCCTTCACTTTGGGGCCTCAAATGGAGGCCCCTTTTTTTGGGACAACGGCAGTGATGTCGCCGCCCTCCTCTGACAGCAGCGGCGGTCGTGTCGTCGTCCGCTTCCGGCTGCGTCGCCGTGGCGCCGCCTCTAGATAAGGTTTTCTCTTCCTTTGTACAAATCCAACATGTGTAAAGCATTGAAAACTTTAAAAAAAGGAGCATGACGAAGGAGATAAGGGTGAGAGTTACCTTCTATGTGGTGTCCCCCTTGAGTTAGCAAATCCAACTAGTTCCAATTTCCCTTTCTCTCAAACGTGTTGATTTTGAACAAAAAGAGCGAGGGTTTACAATTTGATTTTTATATCAGGGTTAATTTAGTGTAGGGTTTGAAAAATTACTAAATTGCCTCTTAGGCGGGTCTATTGGGTTTTTGGGTCATCACAGTGAAGGTCTGTAATCGAGATAAAATTTGTTCTTCTCGTATAGAGAGAGATATCCGTAGATCCCTCAATATGTCAAACTGTTAAATGGCCAAGTCCAAGTGAATTGATATGGTCAATGTCACTTGGATGTTTTCTGGTCTATCTAAAGATCGAGACTAGTATGATTGAACATTAAGAGTCACTTTCCATGCCTTATGTTTAATCAAAGGATATCGCACGACAAAAGGATATGACATATGTTATTCATTAGGTTGTATTGATTTTGATATTCATGCTTCTTAGGTAGTCATAAGATGTCTTGCTAGAGACCGCTTATGACTTGTGTACCAAAATAGTTTTGGTTCACTACCAACGTCGAACCTATTGGGTCGATCACAAAGAATGACTTTACACAATTTCAATTGGTTTAAAGTAATGAGTTTTGTATGATAAATTTCATGACATAAAAGCATTTACGATTTGTTATATGATAACTTATTAATAGGGGCATTTATGTAATTTGCTTAAATTGCCTGAATACAATAGTTGTAATAAGAATAGTTTTTTTTAAGAAAGCTTATCTGCACATATAAATAGAGGTTGAAACCCTAAAAACGAATAAGATTTTCATTTTTGTTATTTTCGAGTTCTCTGGATTTTGAGAGAGAAAGAATAACATTTTCTATCTCTTTTGAGGCCATCGCACTTCAAATCGTGGTCACCGTTCATGTATGGGTTTTCGATAGAGGACACGCACTTGAACGCCTTGGAAATCGAACAATCAAAGAAGGAAATCACGGATTAAGGTATGGTTTACTTTTGTAGATCTAGTTTAATTGAACTTATTTTTCGATCCTGTTAGGGTTTTTCAAAATTGTTTAGAGTTTTCTGCTACGTATGAATCCCAAAAACCCAACAGGAATTTATATGCATGGTTTCAAGTTAAAAAAGAACAAATTAGATAGTTAGCATTTAAGAGTACATAAAATAGATGAGTAATTTATAGGCGGTTTCAAAGCATCTCCAATGGTATGTTGATTGAATGTCAATGTGCGCCACCTCGGATCAAATTGACATATGTGTATTTATAATGTTATGCTGATGTAGCATAAAAAAATTGACATTGTCAATTTTGGATGTGAGAGCATCTCCAATAGTAAAGGTGGATTGTGGGCTTGGCTTCTTGCCACGTCATCAACATGAAGAGAATGTCATCCTATGTAGCTCAAATAGACATTAGACTTCAACAATGATCTCCAATGATACATGTGGATTGAACGTCAATTGATGAGGTGACGTTTCTTTTTATAATCTTGTTAATTAAAATGTGAATATAAAAATCTAAACAAAATGAGTAATAAATATATTGGTCCTATGTGGATGTCAATTTGAATGTCCAAAGTTCACATTCGAAATTGATAATGTCAATTTTTTTACGCCACATCAGCGATGACATTCTAAATACACATTTTTATTGGAGACCTTTTTTTCATCTCAATGTCAATTTAATCTTAGGTGGCGCACATTGACATTCAATCAACATTCCATTAGAGATGCTTTGAAATCTAGACATTCAAATTGAAATCCACATAGGATTTTGTTTCTTTTTTAGATTCTTTTGCATATTTTAATTGACAAAATTATAAAAAAAAATGTTACCTCTTCAATTAACGGTCAATCCACATCTACCATATTTGGAGATCAATTTTAGAGTTCAATGTCTATTTAAGCCACATGAGATGACATTCTCTTCACGTTGATGATGTGACAAAAATTCAAGCCCACAATCCACATTTACCATTGGAGATGCTCTCATATAAAATACGGTACAATGTACCACAGTATGGCACGATTAATTTTAATTTGGTTAGCAACCTATAACATCCCTAGCCTCTTACTGCAATCAATAACTATTACTCCGGACAAATTAATAATTTATTCGCAAGATTTTTTTTTATTTTGAAACCTTAAGATAATGTTTTTTGATACTAATATATACAACTTCCCATATACAAAGCCCTAACTTTTTTTTTTTTCTTTCTCTCCTATATATACATTAGTAATTAATTCCAGACACAGTAGATACTCATTGAAATAATTGGTTAACCAATTAACATTAATTTAGACAACAACCCTCACGAGTCACGAGTCATTTCTATGTTATTAGACGTGCGCGCCTTAACATATATAATTCAAAGAACATGTACTACAAACAAAACTTACGGACCCTTGTGTGGTTGGTGTCAAAGGATGTAAACGTTGCACAACAACTCCTTAAATATTTCAAACCACTTTTAAAAGGAAGAAGAACTACTGAATGGTCAAAACTCAAAAGCTGTATTAATTAACTCCTTGTGATGACACATGGAGTTAATTTGTCTAGTAACAAATGGAAAAAAGAGCTAGCTCGGAATTTACGGGTACGACCGACATGTCTGTCCTGGTTCATGCTAATGTACGTACTTGGACAAAATTCCACGTGGAGATTTTACAACTTGCCTCGTGTTTGATTTTAACTACTTGAGCTACCTTATGGCGGTTAACTTTTTAGGCAGGACAATGGTTTGGTATATACTCCATTAGGTAAAATATAAATAATAAATTTACGTGGACTCGTCAGTTAAGACTCGTAAAGTGTTTTTTTTAGCTTTTCATAAACTAGCTAGCATCACGCGCTTCACATGGGCAAAATTAAGTGTCAAAAATATTTGTATAAAAATGTTAAAAAAATGTAAAAATAATTATTATGTTATCTCTGATATGAACTCAAAGTCGCTCCTTTTAGGTCCCTAAACAATTAATAAAAAAATACTTACAAATACTATGCATATTTTTAAATTTACACAAAATATTAAATATTTACAATATTACATAGAAATAGTCGGGTTTGAACCCATAACCATTTAGTCCTAAATTTAATATAATACCATTGGGCCACCCAATCAATTATGATATCATCATGCCACATATCACGTTGTGAGAGCTTCTCACACGCTACATGTCACGTTGTGAGAGCTTCTTACATAAACAATTCCGAAAAAATAAAATAAAAACTAAAAATCATATTTGTATAACAATTAAAAACATAATCTAAAAAATATGTATATCTTAATTTTTTTAAATAATCTAATATATTATTGTATTTTTAGATATAGTCTTATAATAAAAAACTAAAAAAATCATAAATAAAAACTTAAACTCCCTCAATTTGTAGAGGGGTGTTTGAATAGTAACATAATTTTTAGATAACGATTTTGAAAAAAAAATAAATTGGGTTCAAACTCATGAGTCCAAATAACACTACCCAAAAATATAAGACATTTTGCTCAAACTACACATATTAAGAAAGCATTAATTGTGAGTTGAAATTACATCTCCCCCACATTTAATTATTTATTTTATCCAATCAAAGAAAAAAAGTATTTTATTAGTTCTAATTAAATGTTTGAGTTAAAAAGGGGGTAAATAGGTATAAAAAGTACAAAGTTCTCTTGCATTTTGAAAACGTTCTATATTTTTTGAAGAGATTTTGTAGAAAGTCTTATATTTTTTTACTAGAAGAGTATATAGTGTTGTTGAAAGAGGGTGAGAATTCGAGTTCCATATAAGGGGCAAAAAAATTTGGTTTCTTATAAAAAAAATAAAAATAATTTAAGTAACTTTTGAATAAGGTCGTTAAAATTTTACTCTCTAAGCAAACACTTGAAAGGCATTAATAAATTATTGATCTAATTGTTGCCGTATATTTTAATGCAAGTAAGGTAATAAATGGCACTTGAGAATAATGTAGATGAGATGAGGATGCTATGATCATAGCAATGCAATTATGCAAACAGTAGGCAATAACTACTTTTCATATTAATTAAGCCATTTGTATTTTAGGTTGTGCTAAAAGAATTTATTGGTGGAAGTTTTATCTATCTTCAAGTTTTGTTTTTCATTATGATTTTAATGTTTCTAGATTTGTTTAAGGGTAGTGCTAATGAGTCCGGACTCAAATATATTACAAATTAGATTTAAATACCCTTCATACAAATCCATAACCTTCTTCTTTAATCCACCATCCACCACTTACCGCAGCCGTCGTGGCCACTGTTGCCGCCAATGCCGCCGCCGTTATGACCACCGCCGACGCGACCACCGACCATCAACAGCGTCGCCGTCATCATCCACCACCGTCGGCGACCATCCTCCCCTTCTTCCCTCTCTTTGGCATGTTAGAGGAGCATATGGCCTTCCGACTACCCTCCTCCCTCTCTCTCCCAGCGAGATCTGCCCGGGAGAGAGGATGGCCAAATCTGGTCGAAGAGAAGGGAGGATGGTGGCCAAAAGCTGCTCCTCCTTCATGCTAGTGAGAGAGAGAGAGAGGAGGTTGCTGGTGACGGAGAAAGATGACGACGGCGACGACGGTGACCGGCGGTTGTGGCGGTGAAAGGGGAAGAGAGGGGGTCTCCATGCCAAAGAGAGAAATGGTCGCTGACGGTGGTGGGAAGATGATAGTGGTGGCGACGATTGCCCGCGGTGAGCAGCAACTATAGTGGTGGAGGTAGTGGAAGAGGTGAACGTGTCCATGTGTATTGGTGTTAAGGGCGAGGTAATTGTGTCTTTTTGTTTAATTGTGTATCTTAAATTACTAGTAAAAAACTTTTTGAGTCTGGACTCAAAGAGTCCAAATAGATTTTTTGTTTATTTAATTACAATTGTATTTCAAACCACCATTAATTTAGTGATCGCCACGCTTTTTAAGACAACAAATCTACTTGGACCGAGTCATTATTATTGTTTTTTTGATAGGAAAGAAACAATTTTTTCACCCACCAAGGTTTGAACTCATGACCTCGTACTTTCAAATCTCATAACAAATCATTGTGCCACCCAATTGATTGGTTGACCGATTCATTAATTAATGAGAATTTTATTAATTTTAGATAAAAACCTTGGTACTTGAATCGATGGAACATTGCTATATAAGTTGTCTCAGCATTGATTTGGGTTTTCTAGTTTCACCGATTATGAATAAGTTTTGCAGCTAAAAGGTAGATATTATGCAGGTTTGTAGAGTAGTTTATACTGGTTAGTATGTAAGGTTGGGGTTCGAGTCTCAATAGAGGTGTAACAATTGGTTTCTTTATTATATATCAAAAAAATAATAAATATGGCAGCTTTTGTAATTTGTGAAATATTTAATTCACTACAAGAAAACAGCTGATCAGAAACGGAGATTTCCGTTGCTGATTAGCATAAATTCCGTCTCTAATTCAGTTCTATAACGGAACAGAGACGAAATCTAGTCCGTCTCTAAAATTGTCGACGCTAATTAGTCAGCAACGAAAATATGGTTCCGTTGCTGATCAGAGACAGATTTGAGACGGACTTAGAAACATAACAAAGACGGAACGGAAAGGGACATTCTTCTAATGCGAATGCTTTTGCTTGCATCCCGTATCTATTTCGTCTATAATTTGCAACGTATTAGCAACGAAATGCATGAATTATGTTGCTAATCCGTTGCAAATTAGAGACGGATTAGCAACGGAATGCATGAATTCGTTGCTAATTCGTTGCAAATTAGAGACGGAATAGAGACGAAATTCATGCATTCCGTTGCTAATCCATCTCTATTCCGTTTCTATACTCAGTTTATCCAGTTTTTTTATGCCAATCTTCGCAAATTAGAGACGGATTAGCAACATAAACTATGAATTCCGTTGCTAATCCGTCTCTATTCCGTTTCAACACCTATTTTTTAAAAATATACACCAAAATCAAATTGGTTCTCCGAAACTTCTAAACCTGAAAATAATGACAATATGACCTACTCCATCGCCTGCACCCCTCAAACAACTCCTTGGGGGTGCTAACATCCCCAAAAAAGCAGAACTTTCACATACATACAATAATCAACAATATATACCAACAACAAATATTCAAATGAGAAAAAACATACAATTCGACATTAAAAAAATTTATATATCCACGAAAGGTAGTTAAGTATAATAGATATCTAAGATACCTAAGTATGCACAAAAAACTACCAATCTCATAGTTCTACAACAACCATAAAAATACCTAATTATCATAAAGCTGCTTATCCCTCGTTGTCCTTTAAATATGCACAAAAGAACTATCAATCTAAAATTTCTATAAACAACCATAAAAGACATCTAAGTATCCTAGAATTGTTTATCCCCTGCAACCGTAGACACGTCCTTTGGGACACTCACCCGCCACCTTGTAGTACACCGCCTTATCATCCACCGTCTGGTCCAGTGTAGCCTGGGTCAGCTCTTGACGTCTCCTCTAGAGCCGAGCCTGCATGGATCAACAATAAACAACTAAAATGATATGCTTTTAAGTAAAGTTACTACAATTTAGCTCGTATTTCTATACTTACACATAATCGCTCCGATCTAGTATCGATGAATAATGTCACCTGTCGTGATTTACGGTGTTGAGATGCAAATACAATTCATTTACGGTAGGTGGTGTCTCGGATGTATGAATCTGCACACCAAAGTTATAAAAATGTTAAATATGAGGACGCATACATACTTAGTGTCTCTGACTTGAGGACACATACATACTTAGTGTCCCCAAGTTGGACAAAACATTCAATGTCAACTAGCATCAATGTGTAAGAAAAAAAAAACAAGATTAAAAGCAAACAAAAGCATAGTGAACAAGTGTAGAAAGGAAAAAAATAAACAAGAGTATAAAAACACTTACCAATCTTTCATTGGTTGTCACAAAAGACACCGAACCACCATCGTGCTTCGAGACTCTAGTCCCAAGTCCTTCAACCTCAATGTTCCTATTCAAAGACGCCTGCCTAGACTTGGCAAGAAAGTCCCATGTACATAAACTAATATCACAAAATGAAATGTAATTATCGAGTCTGGTTTACAATAGCTTCTAATTAAGCAAACTTGATTATTATTGTTAATAATTCTTATTTAATTTTGGCGAATCAAAATTAATCAGTTCTATATATCTCATACCTTGAGCAATCAACTAGTTATCAGATGACTCTGTAGTTTGTATCCAGTCAACCACTCCAAGTACAAGTTGTTGGTGTTGTATACGAAAGATAAACATGCAATTGATGCATCAAAGTAGTGGGTGAAATCTTATTCTATATCCATAATATATGCATATCAAAGAAACAAAATGTTGATGGCCAACCTCAAAGAGGACTCAAGGATAAGCCCGTTTGTCCTCATCTATCTAGTAAGGAATTAAAAGGGTTGTTTAACTACGCAATCAAAGCTCATATCCAATCAAGCAAAAATAAAGAGTGCAAAGGCACAATCACAATGAGGCTGTGATAACCAATATTTAACTCATTCATGGAAAACATATTTTGGTTTGATGTTGACCATGATTTGATACCCCTTAAATATTGTAACTTGTATCGATAATCAATGAATATGAGGTGCTACATGAATTTGTCGAGATTGATGGACTATGAATTTCTATCATCCAACTACCTAATTCTCAAAACACACTTGAATCAAAAGAGAAAGAATGTTAACTAACTAAGAAGAGTAAACGCTTAAAGAAAAAAATTAACTTCCCTCAAAGCATAAAAACTCAAAGTTCAAAGATCCACAACATAAAAATTAATTTCAACATCTGCAATAATTCCCAATTCATCTCAAATTTAAAGAGATTCATGAAATGCATCTCATCTTCGTCTTTCGTAGTGCATAGTTTCCATTAAAGATACTATAGATGACATGGATATCTATAAATCTAAGAAAACAACAAAGTTGAGGCCCTTTTGATTCAGTGGAAGAGCATGTGAAGATGGAAGTTCTCTTGATGAAACCAATAAGAGTAGTAAAATAGAGAACAAACGCGAGGCTCGTTCAAAATGGCTTGGCATTCTTTCTGCAAATAATTAGTCATTATCAAAATTGGTTGAAACTCATATATGTGCATCGACTTAATCAAAATCTGTGAGTTAAAGAGCAATTTCTTTAGATTTAATAGACCCTTTATACATCCATCATAGTAGGCAACAAGCTAGACTCAATCCAGTGTACAAACTTAGTTATTAGCAAGGAAGTGAGAGTACTAAACATATTAAGATTGCTAGAACTAAGTGTGTATATATGCACATATTAAAGTAGAGATTGTCTTTAGTCAATTTGGTGCAACATACAACAACAACAACAAAGCCTGAATCCCAAATATATATACATATATAATTAAAGGGGAAAAACTAGTAACTAGTTGATTTCAAGAAATTAAACGACTTACTAATTAATCCACAATAAGAAAAGAATCGGGTGTTTAAACAAGAAGGATATTTTAGCCTTTTTAAACCAAATAAGAACAATGCACAATAGAATATCTTACGAAATGAACTTGTACTAAAAAAAAAACCCAAATAAGAATGTCTTAGCAACAAACAAACATGGGATATTTTAGCCTTTATAAAACTAACTGATCCCAAAAATAAGAACACTACAACAAAATAAGAAAAAGACAAAAATAGAATTAATGTCAAACTAATATTTTCGTCCATTACTCTATTGTCATGTAATTAATTTTATTCCGTTGCTATTTCCGTTTCTAATTTGTTGTTTTTTTGTAGTGAGAGAAGAAAAGATGAGAAACAGAGAAACCCATCTCAAAACAACAGAGATAGAAATAAAAATTGAAATTTGAACATGTACCCAATATCAAACACTTGATATGCAACGCAAAAACATATTTGACAACTTGAGTACATCATCCACCAACATAAACTACTGCAATGTTTCTTAAGAAACCATCGCGAATGCTTAAAACATCTCATGGTCCATGGATGATGATTAGAAGGACCAAGTTCTTGCTAAGTTTGTGAAATCAATCGTAGGCAAGGAACTCGACGCAAAGAGGCTACACAACTTGGCAATTATGCAACCGAACTCACAATTCTATGGACAATGGAATAGTGTCAACAAAGTAGGACCCGAAAACCAACCATGCGCATGACTCACTGATTTGATATGACGTTACTTTAGCAAGAAGACAAGAGTTAAAGCTTCAAATAGTTAGAGCTTCAAATAGTAAGCAAGGTGCGGTTTCTTTCTTATGATTTGGTATGACGTTACTTCAGTAAGAAGACAAGAGTTCGAGCCTCATAGTAAGCAATGTGCAGTTTCTTTCTCATAAAAAAGTAAGACGCAAAATCTAATCTAAAAGCTCCACAA
The DNA here is from genome assembly GCA_039657325.1 of Stephania cephalantha. Taxonomy (NCBI): domain Eukaryota; kingdom Viridiplantae; phylum Streptophyta; class Magnoliopsida; order Ranunculales; family Menispermaceae; genus Stephania; species Stephania cephalantha. Next base: position 3,676,084 of record CM077573.1, on the reverse strand, counting down.
CTTTCACTTTCTTCCACATTCCCACTAACCCCAAATTCATCACACAACATGAAAATGTGAATAGCCTCCAATATCTAAACCAACACATTCAAAGATCACCAAAGCAAATCAAACAAACTTATCTATCAACCAACACTATAGACAGATAAAATGTGCTAATACACCAACCTCACTGCATCCGTGACGATGACGACGACGACGAACTCGAAGTATCAACTCGAATATCATTCAACCTCTCAAGAGCCAAAAGTAGAGCTTGAGTACCCAACCTCCCCTCCCCATGAGCCTTAACAGACAAATAAAACTGTTGAGCCAATGTCAGCCAAGGCAATGCAATTCCCATCCTCTCACACTCCCTTACACAAATCCTAAAATCTTTCACAAAGTAGTCCACAAATGCACCCCCCTCAAACTCCCATCCTCTGTCTCATCCCCAAAACCCATCAAACAATGCATTAAATCTCACCCTAATTTTATAATGACAACAACCGCACATATTTACCTTAAGAACAAACAAACCATGATCATCAACATTTATCAAAAAACCAAACGAATCAACAATCACACACATGAAGATTAAAAGAACACATGAAAGTACACAATCATCAAAGGTAATGGTAGAACAGTTAAGGGATTTATTTTTCGGAGTTTCGATTCGAGGCTAAATAGGTTTTAGCCTCTTAGAAATTGTGGATTGATTGATGTTAAAGTGGGTAGGGTTCAAGAACACAATCATCAAACAACACAAGCATGAACACAATCAACTAGGGCTTCTAAGACTAACCTGGAACGAGGTGGAGGAGACGATCGTCTGTTGGAGAAGCAAGGACATAGCAGACGATGGCGAGGGAGAGAGCAGATGATGGTAAGGGACAGAGCAGACGACGGCGAGGGCTTGTGCGGCGGCGACGACATACGACACGAGCTCCAGCTACGACATCGCCATTGACGCAAGGGTTAGGGCTCGGAAGGAGATGGGGAAGAGGTTACAGTGTTATGCTCAAATGAGAGAGAAAACTAAGGGTGTGCATATATTCCCTCTCTTTTAATCAATTAATGTGTGAATCTCGAGGCGTAATGTGCGGCTTAAAAGCATTTAAATAAGAGAAATTTTGGGCGGGTAATTTCGTGCCACTTTGGTAGCAACGGAATTAAATTCCGTCTCTATTCCCTCTCTATTCCGTCTCTGTTCCGTTTCTGACAATTCAAACCGTTTTACCATTATATTCCGTCTGCATTCCGTTTCTAATTAGCAACGGAATATTATTCCGTTTCTATTTCCGTCTCTAATTTACTGTTTTTTTGTAGTGATTAATTGAAAGCATCAATGATCAATTAGACAATTAGTGTCACTGACTTATATAACTTGTAAATAATAGATACTAATATACTATATGACAAACATCAAATTCCATGACAAGCATCTAATTCTTAGATTTTCTTATTTTGTAGTTTGCTAGTTAGAATATTGGGTGACTTGACTTGATCATTAGCTTTATTAATATCTATATATATAGATACATATACTATAATGAGTAATGAATGCCTAAAGCTTTATTTTAAAAAAAATTAATTCATCATTCCTAACACACCACGCAACAATCAATGAAAAAGTATGCCAACTTTGAAAGTAGTCAAGCACATATAGAATCTAACCGACTTTATTCACGAATAATGTAACCAATCAATCATAGGAAAAGTGAAAAAAAGATTGCAATATATATAGATATAAAAATTGAAGATGAATGATATCTCAAAAACAAATCTACAGGTTGAAAAAGTTGGCCGCATGTTTTGTGGCTACTATATATATAATTAATTAATTAATTTTATAAATATATATACATGAACTTTAATGCATATGGCACTACAAATTTTTTTGTTTTTTTACATCATCTAATAATGTTGTTATACTAAATATTGTTAAAGCTTATTTTATATTATCTATGTTGTTTATTCAATTAATTAATATATAACAATATATCATTTCTTACAAAAAATAATAATGACGACTTATAAATTTAACAATTTTTTTATTTTATAACACATTACACAAATCATTACTCGATTTATGACTACTTATAATAAATTAATTTGTTATATGTCAATTAACTTTTAACAACATAGCTTTTTTTAATGACATATATTAGTATTTTAAAAATTGTTTTTTTTTTTGTTTTTTTGTTTTGTAGTGTGGGCCATCGTATGTGTATATAATCCCTTTTTATATATAGTCTTATTCGTCTAATCGTACACAACATGTGATTTTGTGTGGAACAACAAATGACTAGTTGACTTAATCATATGCTGTTAATGTGTGTGCATATTAGGGTTTTGAATTGAGGGTCTACAAATACACATTATAGAATAACTGTCAGCCCCCTCGTCATTAAGACGAATGATTGACCTATATTACCTTAATCCTCTGATAATATAGTCAACCTAATCTATTCTTTTAACTTTGAACTCCAAATAATTTTTATTTCAACCTTTATAAGGCTCCAAAACTAAATTTATATCCTTAACGAAACTCAATTCATAATTTAAAAAAAAAACTTGGACAAACTCTCCTTAAAAATTGACTGCCGCTAAATTCCAGTACCGCTAATAAACAATAGTAGGAGAATGCCTAAAAGGACTCACATCTCCACAACAAAATGGATTAAGAGATCAAGATCGCATTCACTCCACAAGTTTCAACTTTAAAACCCATTTACAGATAATGTTATTTCCACAACCCAAATTTATCTCAAACTGACTCATAATTTTATTTTATTTGTAACCAAACCACGACCTACTCTCAACCCAAAAACCCCTATTTACAAAAATTTATAATTTACTTAAAATTTAAAACAAGAATTTACTCATGATTTTGAAATGAAATGAATTCTTTTCATTTTTTTCTTTTTTATGCTTTTATATAAACCCTCAGCTGATTGCCAACAACTTAATTTTTTTATTTATTAATTTCTAAAATCCTTATTTTGTTGTGCTTTAACTTTTGGCGCTCGTTTTTAATCCGGTCTTTATCAAATTGAACCAAACTCTCGGACAAAACAATCAATCTTCATAAAACGTCCATAACACTGACTTTTTTTTTGTTATGTCCATAACATTGATTTTGGTCACACCAAAACCCCAAAAATCTTAACTTTGTCCACGACATATTGAACTCTTATGGATCAATTCTCTTTCCATACTAAACCAAACTTACACCAATTTGGACGCAATCTCAATCTCGACCACCTCCAACCGACGTAAAGCTTGAAGTAAAGTCTTGCACTAACTTCGTTCTCATTTTATAATACCATTGATCCTAACTTACACGTAAACTGAGGTAAAAACCTGTGTGATATTTGACACTTGATTTACTAGTTTTCAAGGAACTAATCATTTTTATTTCACTTTCGTCCTTCAGACACACATTTAGAACCATGATTATGACAAATTTAGGACACACCTCAACACACTTTCCCGACAAAATACCATATAATACACACAATAAGTATTCATCATCGAAAAAATAACATTTTACCTTATGATCTTCAGTTCGTAATGCGTGGGTCCACCTCGAATATCTAAATTCCAAATAAAACTCAAAAAATACTTAATTAACCTCCTAATCAAGTTTATAAAATTTTCGGATGTCACAAAAACATAACTAGAGCTTGTTTGACTGCCTTGGTAGTGTATATAAGTGTAAATTCTTGAGTGTCGATCTGTAGGCTCGATCCAAGTCAAGAGAGTACAATGACCAATCATATATGCATGCAGGCTTAAGCTTAAAGTGAGCGATTGGTTTAAAATGCCATCTTGTTTTTTTAAAGAAAATAAGTAGCTAACGTGTTCATGCATGCAGCGTGAACCCCTATGGGCACCCCACTCGGTACTGCCCCTGCCCCCCTTACACGCCCTCGTCCCCCCTTACACGCTTTTGCCCTTCGAACCCTTTTTTCGCCTCCCCTTATGTACTCGCTTCTGCCCCGGCATTTTTTCCGCCTGCTCCTTACTGTCGACACCCTTCCAATATAATAATTGATCATGTTAATAATATATGTATAGTTGATAAAATTTAATTAAGGATGATAAAACTTATATTTAATTACAAAATGTCTCCATAAAGATAAAGTTTAAAAAGATCTCAAACCTCATTTTCTATTGTTTCAAATCATAAAATAATTAAGTGAAAGCTTGGGAGAAGGTCTTCTCATAAAATTTTGCTTGTATCTTATTAATTTATACTGCAAATCATTATGATTATTAGTTTATTATTTGATTTTGAATTTTTACTAATAAAAAAATTATTCTATGTGGTACATCCAAGTCTAATATAGCTTGAAATTGTAGTCTAGACAAACCTTACTCAACCTGGTATTTGATAACTTTTTTTTTAAAGCCAACTAACTCATTTTGAAGTAAACACTAAAATATTTTATAAGTTCTACGAGAGTATAAACTGAGCTGATAATTATAAATTTAGACTTGTCTGTTAAATTATCAGGCTTTGGCACTCTTAGACAAGGTCGGGTATATATTAGTCTTATAGTTCAAACTCGATCCACATTGAGTGGACCTTGTTAATGAGTATAAGTCTAAGTAAAACTCGCCCCTAACTAAATTTTTTGGTTGTGCCATTGCATGCATGTTAAGAGTTCCCACTCCAACCTTATAATCTTTTATATTTTTCCTCAACTAGAGCTAGTTGATTTGGAATTAACAATAAGCACATCAAGCAATTGTTATACCTCGTCATGGTTACATAAGCAGCAAATCATTTATTTATTTATAATAAGAACTTGATCACTTTAAATTTCTTATTGTCTGAATTAATTACTAGCTCTCTAACTAACATGGGTCTTTTATAAAGGAAAATAAATTAAAGCATCTTTAGAATATATAATGGGGGCCGGGACGGATGTGGAGAGTGTTGGTTGCTTTCCACACAAGAGAAAAAGACGGGGATCAATTACCAAGGAAAGGAATGAAAAAGGGAAGTATAGTCATTGATGGGTACATCGATCAATATTATTCCTCCATGCAACAACAAGAGAGAAAATAAAGGGTTATATGTCTACTTACTTTACAAAAAGGGTTTGCTTTTTCTTTGCTTAATTTGCTTTGCATGTATGCCTTGTCCTCACCATACATAGATTGATGAGAAGGCCACAGCTAGCTCTATAGCTAGCTGCATGCATGATCACGCACATAATATTCATGAAAACTAGTTAAATAATTTGTTAGAACTCTCACAACAGAAGGAAAATTCAATCCCAAATCAATTGATCAGATCACCAATCAATTGGATGGTCCAATGATTCGATACGAGGTTTGGAATAAAAGGTCATGAGTTCGAACTCCAATGGGGGCAAGTTATTTCTTTCTTATTAAAAAAATTATCAATTGCACATATCAACAATATATAATATTGATCATGTACATTGCCTTCTATTAATTAGCTTAATTTTAATGCCCTCACTAGAACAATTTCGGTACTTAATAGAGGTTTTAAAACCCTTATTAAAGGGGGGTGTTATTAAATAACACCTAATTGATATGAGTTTTTTAAAAACCTCTATGTAATACATGTATTAAAAATTAAAACATAACACATTTTCACGTGACATTTAATAACATACTATTTAATAGGGGTTTTAAAACCTCTATTAAAGGCCAAAAATGTTCTAGTGCCTGATAGTGTGCGCGCTTGATTTTAAAAATACTTTTTAATTAACTAGTGATCCTCAATTCTCTTCTTAATCAATATGATATGCATCCTAATAAGTTATCTTAGATTTTACATCAATTTCTTATTCAAAGTTTCGTAGTGAATCTTATAGCGTGTACGTATTAGAAAACAATTAAAACAAAATAAAATAAACTTAAGGATTTTTAATTTGAAGAAATATATCTTCTTTATTTTTTAAAGGAATTTCGTTTTTCTTTCTTTGGTGATTATGAATAATTTAGAACATAAGCTTATATAAAAATTCTCTTAAGTGCACAATTAAAGCACATAAATATATATACTACAGACCTGGTGAGACCATGGATGTTGGGTTGGACCCACCAAGAATGTTGAAGTACTGAGGCTAGGGGAGGATTGTCAAAAGAAGAGGCAGAATCAAGGGAGCTTTTCATTCTCCAAAATATTCTTTCTAAGATATGTAAAAAATGGCACCTACCCCTTGCAATTAAAAATAATCAGATTTGCTTGTGTACCAAGTGTGCATCAAATCAAATGTTTAAATGTCACTTTGTAGCTCACGGGGCCCTTTGAATTGATTAATTAGTCACTAAAAAAAATGAAGACATAAATAGAGGACTCTGTGACAAACGGACTGGTGTTATAATTTCCTTCGTGCAACCACCATAGAATAGCTACGTTGACCAAGGTCTAAAATCTTATCAACTTAGGATAACAAGATTCGAGTCTTGTGGAATGTATATATATATAAGATAAATGTTAGAAATTTAATTTATAGGTAGTCTAATTTTTAATCGAGACGGACTAATTCGAGAGACGGAATTGAGACGGATCGAGAGATGGAAATAGAGACGGAATTTCTAAAAAATGGCGCCAACATTCCCACTAAAACTTTCTTTTCTTATAACGGTTCATCAAATCTCGAGATTTGTGCGTGCTTCTATCAAGGCCCCCACCCCACCCCCACCCCCCCCACAATCCCCAACCCCCAACCCCCAAAAAGTCGATCGTCTCCGTCACTTGCTCTCAACTCTCTCTCTGGTCTCTCTCTTTCACCGCATTCCGTCTCTTGCTCACGGCTCTCCGTTCTCTCTCTCCGTTCTCTCTCCGGTCACCGCTCACCGCTCTCTGCTCTCACCGGTCACCGATCTCTCATCGGTCATCTCCGCTCCTTTCACTGCTCTCTGGTCGCTCTGTGCTCACCGCTCCGCTCACCGCTCAGCTCACCGCTCTCTGCTCGTCGAGGACGTTCTCTCCCTGTCTCACCGCCCTCGGACCGACGTTTCCTAGCTCTCTCTCTCTCTCTCTCCGCTCTCGTCGAGGACGTTCTTTCCCAAACCCTAAATCTCTGCCGTTGCTGCGATTGCGGCTGCGACGAGGCCGTCGGCTCTGCCGTCGTCGGCTGCCGGAGATTGGAGCCTCCGAGCCCTAAGCCGTCGCCGACCTATGCCCCACCCTAAGCCGTCGCCGAACTCGTCAAGGTAACAACCTAAGGTGTTTATTTTTTATTTTTTTTTGTTTTTTATTTTTGAATGGGTGTTACAATTTGGATTGAATGATAGGATACTCGTGATTGTCTGATTGTTGGACTTGAAGAAGAATTACTGCTCTCTGATGGTGCTAATTGTGCTAGTGATGGAAAAACAAGTAGACTAACTACAATGACAGATTTTAGCATAACAGATGGCAAAGATTGACAAATCACCATACTTAATTATCACTAGTGATCCCTAATCTTAGCTGAAAACATAGAAAGATTAATGATGAAGTTGAGAAACAATATGTACAATAATTATGAGAGTTAGTGAAAGAGAGATCTAAGAATATTATTAACGCTGGGAATCTGCAAAAAAAGAGTGTAGGTAGCTACTCTGAAGTGATGTTGGTGTTAGTTCTGTGAGAGTGGATCGAGGAGCAGAGTCTTTTAGATCTGGTGCAACAAATATTGATTAATAAAATGCTTCCAGCTTCGTTTAGGCAATATAAATTCATCGAGATGCGTAAATGAAGACAATCGAAACTCTGAACGGCGTTAAAAGCGGTGGCTACCGCTTTGACCACATTAATAAATTGGAACCGCGAGTATCCTATACGTTGAATCACGAGAAGCATTAAAATGCAACCAACCTATTAATTTTCTTCACTGCAATTGTCTGATTGTTGTTGGGCAACGTACCTTTGAAAACTGTACCGAAAGCTCCTTTTCCCACCTCCTCCTTGAAACCATTTGTTGCTTGTTCTAGTTCTTCATACTGGAATGATCGCAGAGATATCTCTTGTGCTGATCCAGAGCTCATTAAAATCTTCTTATATGCCGTGTGTTTTTTATTGAGACGAATACCACAAATGACTAAGACAACCAAGATTGGTTTTTTCTCCAATAATTCTGTTCTATTATGAAAATATCTAAATCCTCTATATTGTTGTTGTTGTTGTTGTTGTTCTGGTCATCATTGTTGATCTTTATGAAAGTCATAGTTAGGTCACCATTTCTTTTCGCATACATCATTGTTGTTGTTGTTGTTGTCTTGCCTTCACATTTCTTCTTTCAAGCACAATTTAATTTCAGTCAGTATGCTTACTGCTACTTCCACTGTTAAATTCACCTTCCTTACCAATTTCTATCTATTACAGGACCTTGAGAATACTTAAGTTCTTGCTGTTGGGAGAGTCATAGCTGGCTTGTACATCATTGATTCAGTTTCCTTTACTTTAGAGCTTCCTCAGTCATTTACGGTAAGTAATCATAATTGTTCATGGCATCATAGACTTGGTCATCCTTCAGCTGTTGTAACTAAACAGTTAATTCCATTGATTCCAAGTCATGTTCCTATTAGTTCAGATCTTGATACTATGTAGGAATAGGATTGATTGAAGAAGAAAAAAACCATTTTTTGTGCATTGGGTTTCTATGTGATTACCTTGTTTTTTTTTTTTTTTTTTTTTTGAAGATTGGTCTTACATTATTAAATTGGTTTGATTTGAAATGTAGATCGTTTAGCGGAGTTTGTTTGCAACTGTGCACAAATTTAGATGTCATGCTGGAGATAGGTTCTGCAAATTGTTTAGGGAGCTTTGGTTGCCATTAAGCAACAAGCATTCACTGGTTTTCGAGCTGCCAATACTGAAAATTGTGCTATATTTTATTTTTTAATTTACATTCTTTGATATTGTTATGCCACATTTTTCATGTTTTTCCTACTATATTTGATTCACTTGTGTGTATATGCATGTGTGTAGATAAAGCTACCAATAGAGTAGGTATAGAAGAATAGTACCTATAATTATATAATTTCTACTACTAGGTAGGGTTCAAAAAACTATGATTACTCTTTTAGTTAATGTTGCTATTTCACATAAAATTTCAAGAGAATTGAATAAACATATAACCTTAAGGAGGTACGAGTGAACAAGTACTAGGAGCTTTGATACTATGTGGTATTTGTATGCCTCTTATAACTTATGATTTATTTATTTTTTTGAACTCCTTGTTGCTTTTATTTTTACGACCAAGTATCATACTCTGTTTGGTATCAGTCATGTACCGAGCTAGGTATTAAGAAAGTTGTTTCCAACCACATTTATTCAATGCATAGAAGCAAAACTTTTTGTTCATGTAGTTAGGTAGGTTCTCAGATTCCCCCTTCTAATAAATTGTGTTAGTTGGACACACAAGTAGCCATGTACCGTCGAAAATTATGAAACTAGTTGACTAATTTAATTGCACAATTACAATAGGAATGTCGTCTACAAGTCGAGACTGGATGTACAACCGTCTCGACAACGGCTTCGTTCGAATTGAATTCGCGGCGAATGTTAAAGAATTCATATCATTTGCTAAGCAACATTGTCCTACCTACCAAAGTGAAAGGAAGATTAGATGTCCGTGCAATTATAAGAAATGTTGACTTGTACCGTACCTGGACGTCGAAAAGGTTGAGTACCACATATGTAGGTATGGATTTGTTTCAGGATATCACTGTTGGTACGAACATGGTGAGAACGGAGATGAAGGCCCGCAAAACTTCTACCAAATGGATAACCATATTGATGATGCTGATGTGGGAGGAGACGATCCGACAACTTACCGCGAGATGCTACACAACGTGGCAGGTCCAAGTTTCAATTGGAATCACGTGGAAGAATCACCAAACCCCCAAGCACGCGAACTATATGACATGATAGAGGCTAGTAGCGAACAATTGTGGCCGGGTTGCGATACTATGACAACGTTGTCCGCAATGAATTGTATTTGCATCTCCACACCGTAAATCACGACGGGGTGACATTCATCGATACTAGATAAGAGCGGTTCTATGTAAGTATAGAAGTGAAATGTTAAATAGTATTAAGTTTACTTTAAAGCATATCATGTAAGTTGTTTATTGTTGATCCATGCAGGATAAGGTCTAGAGGAGACGTCTGGAGTCGACCAGTTACACCGACCAACCTAAGTGGATTATGAGGCGCGTACCTCAATGTGGCGGGTGAGTGTCCCAAAGGACGTGTCTACGGTCTCGGTCTTTAGGGAGAAATAAGAGGAGATATGCAGATCCTGGTGCTAGCACGTCCCAGATGCCGAGGATGGTGCCACGTGCAGAGTTCGATATCGTTGCCGATCAATTACGAAAGGTTATGGCGTTTATGCATCAACAATTCGTGATGACCATGGACGGAGAGCGAGCCTATATCATCACATGCCCACCACCACCACCACCACCACCACCACCACCACCACCACCACCACCTCATGACCAGCAATAATGCCGCAAATAGATCCCGCTTGATCCACCACAACAATGGGACAATGTTGAGCGAGAGACGCAAGAGTGGCTTACGAGAGATGAGCGACTTGGTGATACATATGTATTTTTCTTGTTGTTTGTGTAACTTTTGAGATTATACTTTTGCTTTTGTAGATAACTTTAGCGCTTGTTCGCATGACTTTTAGATTGACACTTCTTTTTGTGCATATTTAGATTGATACTTTTTTTGTTTCATTGGATTGCATTGTTCTCGAATTTTAAAAATTCCATTTACTTCTTCTTTCTTAACTTCCTTTTAGTTTGTCAAATCTTGTGACTACCAATGAAGAAAAAATTTACTTGCAGATGTTACATTTGCTTGTCCGAGTATGAAGAAGGTGATAAAATAAGAGTTCTCCCCGCCACCATGAATACCATATGATATGTGTTGAATCGCCTCGCTTCGGCAATTATGTTTACCACCTCGCTTGTCTATCTCTATCGCTTTTCCCCGGCTAAGCTCGGAATTAGAATGACAAGAAAAATAGTTGCCGCATACAACCGTTGCACTTTACATTTTAGCTGATTTTACTGCTGATCTTTTTTACTATTGCTCCACAAGCTCATTATCATCACTATTCAGGGCTTGGTTGCTTCTCTAACTTCAGTTGCAGATTCCAATTGGTACATGGATTCAGGAGCCTCTAGTCACATGACTTCTGATTCATCCTCTGTAATGAATAAAGTTGATTTCACAGGTACACAGCGTGTTACTGTTGGTAATGGTGATTCCTTGGCTATTGCTTTTGTTGGCAATGATGTTTATGTTCTAATGATTCTTTTGTTGTTCCATTGTCATTAAAACATGTTTTTCATGTTCCTTGTCTTGCTAAAAATCTCATTAGCATCTCCAAATTGACAAAGGATAATGATGTGGTTACTGATAATGTTGCTGACTCCTTTGTGAAGGATAAAGTCTCAAAGAGAATTTTGTTACAAGGAAAGCTTACGGATGGATTGTACTGTCTTCCCAAAGTTTCTCTCAATCATCTTAGTGAGAATCTCTCTACTATCTCTGCTGCCTGATTTTCTCAAACTGGTGTTACAAACTTAACTGTTGCTATTACTCCTAATTGTAATCTTTGGCATGCTAGTGGTTCTCTATGCCAATTCAATGTCTGGATAGCCTCATAATTCCTAATTGGTCAGTTTAGTGTATGGCATGCTTTTCACAAACTCTTGTTTAATTTTCGGTGACCATCTCTTTGTTGTGCTATGGAGTTCCATGATACAATATATTTTGTCGTTTGTAAATGGCTGGAATATAGAATTTAGTAATGATTCTTGTACTAAATGCTCTTTCGGTTGTTAGTGGTCCGGACTCCAGAGGGGCTTGAAGTTAGCCATCTCTGTACTAAGTCTAAAGTACATTGTTTCATTAGGTTGGTGACATAAATCACTCTACTTGAAGTCTCGTGCTAAACTGATGGACAAAGCATTCTAGGGTTCTGTTTATCAATAGAAGAGGACTTGTAGCTTGTGAGTATATGTTGTCATCTGTCGGGATAGGAGTATTCAATCCGACTCTTTGAATGCAATTTTGCGCATTATTTAGTATTCAGAAAAAGAGGATCGAAAAAAACCAAGTAGTATTCTTTCAAGACTATTGCTTGTGTTCTCAGTCAGTTATGTTGGTTTTCTCGACAATTTTTGTTATTTCTTTCCTTGTTTCTATCTTTTAGTTATTTGAAATCATATTTCTTGAAAGAACGAAGATTGAGATTAGTTTTAGGTAAATGTTGTAGAGATTGAGGACTCATGGTTCTCTCGCCGCTAAAATTGTTGATTGCAAAATGTAAATACCGCTATGGCTTGCGTTCTCGTTTAACTCATGATCGAATAATTAGTAGCAGCTTCCTATTGAATTTGCTTTCAAAATTTTTGCATCTTGTCTTTTCATTTGTGCAGTACATCTCTCTTCTATTCATTGGAGTGCTGATTGTGATATATGTCCGTGGCTTCTTAACAAATCTTATGAAGGTACTCTCGTTTCTTCCATGCGATTTCTCCTGGTTTAATTGAGTTATTTAACTAGAACAGCAACGCCATGATTTGTGAAGCATATCCCTGCAATATTAAGTATTTATAATGTTTTGAATTATAATCCATTTTGTTATCCACTTTGGCAAGTGCACCAAATAGATCGGGCAATGTATCTATTTGAAATCGAACTTGATTGGAAATGGAAGAGGCATCCTTTTTTAAATATATTACTTCATTGAACAGCCTATGGAGTCAATGTAACATCCTTTCTTCTGTATTATAGATGCATTTGGGAATGAACCTTTGTTCTTTCTGCTTTAAATTTGTCAGATGTGTTCCTGTATGATGTCAATTACGTTTTATATGCTTCTTTAGTTTTAGTTATTTTCTTTTTTGGTAGACCCCAAAACCATTAGGAAAGAATTACGTTTTATATGAGTTTTTGGATTTAATTTAATTTTATAATTTGTTTACCCCATGTACCTGGAAGAAAGGCTATTATGAGGATGATTATGCTCCTTCAGTTTTTATAGTCTTTGCAAGTGCTATCCATGTTTCTAGTTTCGTGTCAATAAGTCTGCTATTATGCATTTTATGGTGTATTTCTTTCGCACTTGATGTCTGTAGATTCATGCTTTGTTAGTCGAGGATACTCCTCCTATTTTTTTAAAGTACTTCTAAATTCTAATTTTTGACATTAGAACTAACGAGCTATGCTTTATATATCGAAAAGACAGGCCTATCATCCTGCACCTTGTGCTGTAACTCTAAATAACTCTAATTTTTGACTTACTCAAGCCTGTATTCTAGTCATTACCAAAAAAAAAAAAAAAAAAAACTCGTATTCTTGTTGTTTTACCGCTCCAGTCCCGATTTAGTTTTTTTCGCCTTCCTATTTTCCATAAAATTGATTTTTATCTACTCGTATGTTGTTTAAAAAAGTGTGAAAGCTACATGGCACTCTCTTACATTTGATTAAATGGTTTTCGTGTTGTCGAATTGATTGGTTTCCGTGAGATGCATGCATTCATGCTTAGAGTACTTAGAGGTCGTCCCTTGGGTTGGAGATGAGGAGGAAGAGCAAGTGCTTTCCTCAGTGTTACGCCTCAAACAAAACAATGTTGGTGTTACTCCGCTGTTGAAACGGGTGTCTTCCAACGTTTCCAGTCCACTTAATGACACAGTTACCCATGTAATAGAGTTGGTTCACAAGAGCAATGAGGAGCGAGGTCGGCGTGAGGTGAAATCCCTAGTCTTGAAGCATTCGGATTCTATTGACTTATAGGTAATTCTGTTGAAACTCTTTGTAGGAGCTACATTGCTCGAACAAAGATACAAATGCTCGCCCAATTAACTTAATTGTGAATAATGTTGCGGAACTTATATGAGGTTTTTTGTGTGGACATTCATGCTGAAACATTTGAAATTTTTGGAACAAGAAAATACTTGAAAAAAAAAATTCATTAGTTTGTTGTCTGATCTAGTACCTACCTCCATTAGGTTTATGTTCTTATGCAAATGGATTGTCAATAACATGCTCTCCTTCATCAAACTTCACTGTGTAGTGAGGAGCTTTCGCACATTCTGAATGTCTTGCTATCTTTTCAATTTACATTCTGGGAATTTGTTGCTAGGAAGAGCATGAGGGGTTTGTAGTTGGTAGTCACCAAATATGTTTATTGAAGTCCATTGTTAGTTGTGGTTCCAGGTCTTATGTGACTGCCCAGGTTGGGAAAATTGATATAGTTTAGATCTGCATGTAAATTGCATTCTCGATGGGAATTCCCCAACACAATGATCAGTTGATGAGGAAAAATGTTATACTCAAAAACATTCTTATCTTAATCAAAATGTAGACGGGCAAAGTTATTGTAATGGTAGTAGAAACCCAAACAATTGAACAGATTGATGGCACTAATTAGCATTTTTGAGTAAATTATTTAACTTGCACACTTTATCATCCGTCAGTGGTAACATAATTTGAATATTTTGCTGCCTTCTCACCTTCATGCTACTATTATATTGTTAACAAAATATTGTTGATCCATGCAGGCTAAGCACCAAAGGAGACGTCAGGAGCTGACCCAGACAACACAGGACCATCCGCTGGATGATGAGGCGGTGTACTACAAGGTGGCGGGTGACTGTCCCAAAGGATGTGTCTACAGTCTCAGGTATGGAGAAAGAAGAGAAGATACGTAGATCCTGATGCTAGCACATCCCAGGTCCTAGCACAACGAGGAATGAGCAACTTTATGATACTTAGGTATTTTTATGGTTGTTGTAGAACAATGAGAATTGTAGTTTTTTTATGGATACTTAGGTATCTTAAACATTTATTATACTTGACTACGTTTCGTGAATATATAAATCTTTTTTAATATCGAATTTTATGTTTTTTCTCATTTGAATATTTGTTGTTAATATATATTGTTGATTTGTGTATGTATGTCAAATTCTCGGGGGATGTTAGCACCCCCAAGAAGTTGTTGGAGGGGGTGCAAAGCGATGGAGCAGTCCTAGTCGATCATAGTAGTTATGCAAGTTCGTTATTGGGTCCACTAGCTAAGTTTACCATGAGTTAGTTGTGACTCACCTAGGGATGCAAGTAGGGGCAAAGAATAATCTCTGTTGTCGGCGAGGAACAACCCTAACATCTCGCCAATGGAAGATTGGTAGGGCAATCCTTTATTCGCCGCGCGAGGGTAGGGATTACATTCTTCGGAGGTGATCCCCACCCTAAGACATCTTAATTTCGTTAAAAAATTTAATTAATATGTATACAATGCATATAAATTTAATATACAATATATATCTAATAATTTTAACTAATGAACGCACATAAGATAGTATGGTAACATTCGTTAAACATGATAAAAATAGATCAAATAAAAAATTAACTACAAAAATATTTAATCTTTTTTTTTTTTTGAAACCTAAAAGGGTACATTGATCATTCTTAACACAAGAGGGTAAGCCAACTTATTGCAACATTTCAACGAGTGAAATGCAATAGATACTACAATGCATACCGAAGTTCGGAACTACCCAAAGGGAGAACTGCCCTTACAAGTGGGGGACAATTACCTCAATTTGGTGAAACATCTGCCCGAGGAGACAAACCTAGGCTCTGTTTGGCATGCACAAACTAGCTTATCATCTAGCTTATAATCTACTTAAATAAATAAGTTGTGTTTGGCTAGCAGCTTATTTTCAAAATAAGCTAGATGATAAGCTACAATCATAAACGCTATCCCCACTAGCGTTTCATTTTTAAAACATCATTTTAGTTTTTTGTTCCAATTTTGCCCATTTTTTTTTGCCCATGTAAATAGCCAATTCTTGACTAAAAAATAACGGATTTTCATTTATTCTCTTGAAAACAAAATAGCGAATATATATAATAAAAAAACTCGTATAATGTGCAAGTGCGACTATGCAACGATGATAACATAATAGTGACAATACCCTATATGCAACGTAACATGATAAATACATTTATGTTAAAAAAAATATGGTAATTACATTTACACAAAAACATCACTTAACATTATTATGGTTTACAATATTATTAGTATTTATTGACCAAAATAATATATAGATACCCATTCAAGTAACATCAATTAATATTACTAATTTACTACAAACGAAATTTGGAACATTATTATTCAAAAAAATGTTTAATATAAACATATGGGACATGACATGTTATGATTACTATCTAAAAACATTAATATTACGTTATTCTACATATATAATAATAAATCTATTTGTATATGTAATGTAAATAATAGTTTATATAAATATGTCTTTTTTAAGAACTAAAAAGAAAGTCCTTTTATGTCATTTTGTATTTATCAGCTACTTGATCATCTATTTCTTTTAAATAATTTTAATTGATCAGCTAGATTATCAGCTATCGCTATCAGTTACTAACTTTTCAGCTATCAGCTAGACTATCAGCTTTCAGTTAGATTATCTGCTATCAACTAGATTATCAGCTAGTATTACCAAACAGAGCCCTAAATTAAACATAAACTAAACCTTAACCTAGAACAAAACAAAAACTAAATCCTAAAACCAAAGTAAACCCTAATAAAAGAGGTGAAAAATAGAGAAGTAGACCACCACAACATCACCATGGAACCGCCATGATCATCCGATGCCGGAACACCAATGCACATAAGCCATTGCAAGCTCACAACCATGCTGGAAACACCGTTCACGCACTGCTACAATGAAGCAGCGATTGAGCACCAAATTTTGGTGTTGAACCTCAACTGCTCTCGCATCACGTTGCTTAATTGCATCCCGTTGCTTGTTCCTTGCCTCGCTTCGTAACTGCTTTACTCAAGACCAATAACCTCTTCTACCTTATACCTCCTAAATCTCATCTTTTTTTTTATTCATGACCTCAACCTCTTCAACGTCACCACGACTCCATTACCACCTCTACCCGTTCTTTGAACAAGAGAAAGAAAGATGAGGGAGAGGGAGATATGTAAGACACAACAAAACATATTTAACCAAAAGCATCAGAGATGAGGTCCGCCCTGATGAGAGAAAATGCGTTGTTAAGGAGACCGGTCGCAACCACCGGTCAAATAAGGATGAGGTTTGAGAGAAAATTGAGTTTTAAGGTTTTTTGGAAACCTCTTCTATGTAAACCCCCTCATCATTAAGACAACTGACCGGCTTAGATTAACACTAATCCCTGATAATCTAGTCAGCCTATCAAAAACCTCAAGATTTCCATCAATAATTTAACCTAAATACCCGTTAATCAGACTATCAAAACCTGATTCTTTCATCAATAAAGTGGAGCATAAAAATTTCGGCAACACCTCCCCTAAAAGTGGTATGTCGAAAAACTTCACCTAATAGACAACAAAATTTAGGAGAGGCCTAAAAGGACTTATATCCCAATATAAGATATTATCATCAAATAAACAAAAAACAAGTTCAAACTTTTGAAACCTCCCAAACAACCATACAGTATCCAGAAGAACGATATGAACACCAAAAGTTCAAGTTTAACATCAAAAAGTAAGGTCTAGTTTAAAGAACGTCCTACTCTCACCCAAACTCAAAAATATAGATTATATACCCTAAACCAAGTCACATACAGATAAAGTAAGCTTTAAAGGGAATCACAAAAAGTCTTCGAGCTTCTCATTTTCCTTGTTAGTGCGAGATGAACAATCACCATTACAACAAATAAGGATGTTAGATAAGTAAACCGTACACTGTCTAACACACCTGATAATAGCAACATGCTAATATGGAATAATTATAAAGCATAGAAATTGAAGAAATAAATATGCAATTGTACGATGCACTATGTTTTTGTTAATCAGACATCGACTTTCAAAAATAGTATGAAAACAATATTAAGAACTTATGAAATGCAGAGATAACTTGTCGGCGTTTGACTCCAGAACTAGTCTCACTAGCCGGCGTTTGAGGTAGGATTGAAATCTAATTTCAAAGCGAACCTGACTTCGAAATAAGCTTATTTCCCTCTCCCGTGCATGCATGACCAATAATGAATGCAATTCATGCAAATAGATAAACCATATCAATGTGAAAGTCACTGTAAAGTTTACTTACCTTTTAACGTACTCCGAACCTATTCCTCGAGGCTCGTTCCGAGTGGTTTCAAGATCCTTGACTTTACCGAAATCATTGAGAAATCCGAATAAGTTTCCTATTAGAATTTCTTAGGTTTCCACTAATGTCCGAGTAATATCGGTGTTCTCAAGTCCTAAAAACCCCGAAAGCTAATTACAAAATTGGATTCCCAAGTTCAAATTCCAATTGTGACACCAATAAATTCAATTTCCATAATTCAATAGGTTTCGACACTTGTTGGACTCAATTCCTCGATTTTACGCAATTTCAACTCGCTTTCAACTAGCTAACTTGGTGTAGCTTCTTAACCTTAAAAACATCAGTATTTCTCATATTGACCAAAAAAGAACTCGTAGAACTCCTTTAATACTTTTCATAAACTCCAAGAACACTCAAATCGGACCATAAACAGAGAAGTTATTAATTTTTTAATACAACCTGTTGATTAGGCAAACTTTAATAATTTTGAACTAATAAAACTTTTTCAAATCAATATTTTCACAAATAAATCTTCAAAATTCGACACCAAACACCAAGAAATCACTTAATATCATATTCAAAATGTTCCCATAGCCCGTTTAGTCAATTCGGACAAAACCTAATGATCCAATTTGTCCGGAATCATAATGTAAATCAATTTTAACTACAAAAACATCTTCAGAACAGTTATCAACTGAATTGCATCGATTCACTTCACTAAAAACCTAACCCACGTCGGTGGGATTTATTTCATATTGGCGTACATCAACCCAATACATCAATTCTCAACAATCCCCACCAATTCTTATTAAAACCCCGCGAAAGAAATCTAAAAATCGTGAGAATTTAAATTGAATTATGGAAAATGCCCTAAATTGAGAACTTACCAAATTTTGAGCCGAATACCACGTCTCCGCCTCGAAAACTTGGCTCGAACTGACCGTCTCGCGACGCTCTACTATTTTGCAGAATGAAACTTAGTGAAAATTGGACGTCAAATTGGGTATTCTCCTCCGGCGCGCTGTCGCGCGCGCGTATTCTCCTCCGGCGCCGCTGTTCGTCGCCGCCGCCGCCCCCTTCTTTAGATCCGCCGCGTCGCCCATATTGTCGAACCGCCGCCGGCTCCTCGTGGGCGCGGTGATCCGCCAAGTCCGAGGCCCCCGTGCCGCCGACGCCGGTCGCCTCCGCGATTGTCCGCGCCGCTCGACCCGCGCCGCCGCTTCGCGCCGCGTCGCTCCGCGATCTTCTCGCCGCGCTGGTTGGGCCCGGCCCTGCCGCGCCGCTCGCGCTTCTGACTTCTCCTCCATGTAGCTCGCTGTCGCCTCGGCTCCTCCTTGACTGAGTTTCGGGTATCATCTGCGACTCGTGGATTGCCTCTCGACTAGACGTTAGGACATTTGAATCACGGTCCTGGTTTGCATTTTCTTGAACTTCTATTTTGATGTTTTGGTTGATTTTTGTTTTCATGTGACTACCGAAATTTGGAAATCTATGGTTTCCTTTTACATATCAACGAGATCTTATACTTAGCCTTCGAAAATAGCGACAACGCGACACTGTGTTGCTAAACAGCAACAAATCAACAACTTAACCATCTGTTGCTAAACAACAACAAATCAACAACTGAACAATTTGTTGCTAGACAGCAACAAATCAACAAGTACAACGAATTGGAACTTGCATTTAGGTACGCAGTTTAAATTGTCACCATGAATTTGTGATATGACAATCATCATTTACTATTGTAAATTGTAGTTCATATATAGTATGTTCATTGAATAATAAGTAAATTAGTAAATATGTACATTGTATAAATTATTGCTTGGCAGTGCATGCATTTCCAACTAAAAATGAGATCTTATTGAGTTATAACTTATATATATTGTTATAATGTTTACTAATTGTGATTGTCATTTAGTTGATACGTATTTATATTTGGAAACTCAATGTTGTATCTATATCTGTTGAATTGAATAATAATTATATTTATTTGTAAAACAAAGAAAAATATATTTATTTATATACTTCATTAGTAATAATTGATAAGATAATAGATTTTGCATAAATTAATATGATAAAACAAATCATTCAACTCCAATGTTTTGATCACATCTTGCCAAAATAAATGTTTGAAGTCTAAATTTTCTAGAGCCAAAAGAATTGCAGAAAACAAATCATTCAACTCCAATGTTTTGTTAAAGAAACATATCAGGCTTTAATGTTTGGGCAAAATAAAACAATAGCAAATTAAGAGAACTACGACTAACAACACCGGCATTTTGGATAGCTAAGTAGACCAACTAAATAATGATAGCCAATAGTGCCGACAGAATCAATGAAGTATATATAATTTGATACATAACAACTCATATCGTCAATTAATAAGCATATGCATTAGATAATAAATTTTCTTAATCAACATTGAATAATAACCACATGCAACAATAAAGGTGGGAATTACCCTGGAAGTGCAATAAGATTCATTTCAGATGGAGCCCATTGCTTGAAAACCTCTAGTGAGAAACCACCACTTATCATTCCTAGGGAGACAAAGAGTACGCATGGTCCAAAAGCATTTATGAAAGACCAGTCAAAATCGGAAACTGCCACAGTAATACCAAAACATGTCAATGACCAACTTCTAAAAATATAGAACATAGTGCCTTCCAAAATGTGAAACATAAAATGCATATAGAGAGAGGAACAAAATAGCTGACTCTTTCGCACCCAAATTACAGAAATACAAGGAAAGAAAGAGGCCCAAAGCCCCAACAAAAAGCGAATGCGAGTAGTTTAAAAAGCTATTAATTGTATTAGAAGCAACCAAAATAATAAGGATTCACTCTCTGACATTGGCGCAAGGCATATCCAAAAATCATAATTGAAGACATAACTAATAACTAATTGAAAAGCAACTTACATGTCCGTAGATAAACACATTACTTGTGGATAACATACTAATTTATGAACTACAATTTGGGAATTTTTTTTAAAAAAAAAACATATATGGCATAGGAAACACTAGAATACCAATAAACTCAAACGAGTTACACTTTAGTAATTAGCTGATAACAAAGTATTTTCATTTCACAATCGACATTATCCCCACTTGGAGCCCAACTACCAACAAGTTTAGGACTTCACTAACAGGACCATCAGTTATCTGAGCCAAAAAACCAAAGTAACACAAATTTCTTAAACCAATCCTGACCCTTCCAAACAAAAGGAAGCCGATCCCTTGGAAAATTAGGAGCAAAAAACCAAAAACCAACACATTTGACAGATTTCTCAATTCATGATGGTGAGGAATAAAATTTACTTGATACTTACTATAGGTATGTATCTATATTAGAAATCTCAAGGTTATTTATAATCCAATTTATAGAATATTAAGAGATTTGTCCTCCCTATATTTTATCCACTAATCTCTACTTAGCAACCCTGTTATTAACAAATTGAGTGTCTCCATGCAACCCAACACATAACCTAGTGACATATTTTGATATTTGTTCTCATGTCATTGAATTTTTTCATGTCATTGACTTTTTTCAATTTATAGTTACATATTTTGAGATTTGCTAAATTATCGTAGATTTGTTCTCATTTCATTGAATTTTTTCAATTTTTAATGTTTTGAGTTTTTAGAATGGTTCATTTGTGGGCTCCATGGTTTCTTATTTTATGTTTTTAACTTCTTATATATGAATGAATGTGCAAGAGGAAAAAATTGAAAAAATGCATGGAATGTCATGTATGGAAGTTCTTTCATTCCCTTTTGAGTTGGAAATTTTTGTGTGTCACTGTGTGCGATCTTTTATGTATGAGGTCGATGAGCAAGGCTTAATTTTAGGATTTTTTCATTTTTGTTTTAATATTTTGATTGCATTTCGAATATTGTTCAAGTTATTCTTTTTCATTTTCAGGATTTGGATGTGACACGCACTCCTAGCCCCAAAAATTGTATGGTGTCTATCTTCTATCGGTGACACAATTGGGTAAGAGTGTGAGATTGACATTGCAGATATATATGTAAATTAATTTGTGTAGCCATCTTAATTTGTGTAGTATTTTGTATTTTGTTGGATAATGTTCATCTAGTAATATATAGTATACTACTAGTTAATTATGAAATGTTAATCTCCACATTTTGTAGATATTTTTTGTCAAATTTTGATAATATACAAACAATTTCTCAATTTTCATTTTAATTGCAGCAGGAAAAATTGTTTTTTTGCAGATTTTATCACGCATGATTTCAATTTACTATTTATCGTGAACTCGTAATTTTTTAAAAATTACCATTCCAAATCAAGAATGCATCAAGTCTGTTGATTCTATTTGTATCAATAATGTATGTATGTTGCTGATCCGTCATTGATTTGTAACAGATCAAGAATGCCATTAGAAATGATTTCAAATCAATGACAGATTATGTCTGTCGCTGATTTGCAATGATTTGCAACATAACCTCTTTTGTTGATCAGATCTTGCAATCTGCAGGGAGATCCTGAAGTAAAAATCCGAGTTGAAAGGGTTAGGGATAGAACGTTTAATACATTTATGTTTTGATTTTGGTTTGATTTTTATATATAATTATATATAAACCCATAGCTGCTTGTCAGCAGCTTAATTTTTCTTATTTATTAATTCTCGAAATCTCTATTTTGACGTATTTTAGCTTCTCGTGCTCGTTTTGGATTCAATTTTTCACCAAATTGAACCAAACTCTCGACAAAATAATCCATTTTCATAAAATGTTCTTAACACTGGTTTTGGTCACACCAAAACTCCAAAAATCTTAATTATGTCTATAACGTACAAAAATGTTCCGGACCAATTCTCTTGCCATACTTAACAAAACTTGCACCAATTTGGATGTAATCTTAACTTTCACCGCCACCAACTGACATACAATTCTGGGCAATATGTCGCACTAACTTTGTTCTCATTTTTCATTGTAAGCAATCTCGACATGCACGCAAACCAAGGCAAAACTCTCACATGATACTTAACACTTGATCACTAGTTTTCGAACAACCAATAATTTATTTTCACTGTTCCTTTCAGACATGCATTTACAACCCCTATTATGACAAATTGTGGGATACACCTCAACACACCGCGACTTCGCGACGAAATACCTTATAATACACACATTAGGCTTTCATCAATGAAAAATAACATTTCACCTAATGATCTCTGGTCCGTAATGCGTCGGTCCCATCTTGGATACTTAAACCTCAAATAAAATTCGAAAAATAATTAATTAGCCTTCTAATCAAGTTTATGAAATTCTCGGATTTCACTTTCTAAAATTACTAAGATCTTATCATTTCATGAACCTCAAATCTTTTAGCATGTTTGCTTTAATGGTGCAAGTACTCTTTTTAGGCTTGAGAGGGATACATTGAGCTTCCAACATTAATATTAATTTCCATCAAATTATTGGTAACGTGATAATAAAAAAACTCAAAAGACTTAGGTTCATTGATAAAATCGATGGTGCCTAAATAAGTAATGCAAAATATCGAAGTTAAATCGAGACTGAAAGTAAACAACGCAAACCACAATACAAAAACCTTGTTTACGCATATCAGACCTCAAGTCCTATGTTTGTGAGGTCTCGCTCAGGTGTAAGATCCACTAAGAGAATGAGTTACAGAATTACACGAAGTTCCTAACTAGTGATCCATCATCTAGCAAGTGCTTTGACACACTCATCCTTACTACCCTTACAATGATCCTAAGCTATTACCCAAGATCCTTTTGGTACTGAGATACCCTCGGCTTATAAGTCAAGTCTAAGTCAAGTCCCCTTGACAAGTTTGTTAAAAAAGAGATTAATTTAGTATTCATCTATCTCAAGATAGGCTTTCAGACTCCAAATAAGGGACTAATTACCAAATCTGATAACATGAATATATAAAGAAAATTAACATACAATATATTTTGAAATTCTTTCCATGTATGTCTTCAATCATTGGTTGGCAAACCTTCCATTTAATTCATTCTTCTTTTTACGCAAGGAAAGATTACCAAATCTTGTGGGTTAACAGCCAAAGTCTTCACTGTTAGTAATGAGAAATATATTTGAAAATATCCTATATGTATATTATGTCTATTGGAAAATATTATTCACATCTATCTAATATCCTACATATTTGTCAAGATTACTACTACGCCCACAGGCAGTGTCTTTGTGGGCACAACATTGAAACACAATTTTGCATATTTAACCCACAAGTTATAGTTGAGCACATTACGTTTACTTACTTACCATATCAAAAGTGTGCAAATAATGACACATTGACAATCCAAACTCTTACCTTAACAATAATTCTTACACATGCTCTTCATCATATAAATTAATAAGATATTACGAAACACATTACAGTCTTACAATTTACATCGCTATAAAATTATAATATCACAATGAGTTTATATATTAAGATATAATACATTTGGAGTTGTGGAGCTATTATTAAATATTTATATATATTTTACAGGAAATGGGATCCCTGTGGGGAATTCATGGCAATAAATTATGTCCCGCTATGGAGACTTTATTCCTCGCCACCTCCTCTCGCTCTACTTGTATCCCTAGATCCATCTAGGTTTTATGGTTGTATATATTAGCGGAATAAGATTTGTCTATTGAACGTGTGAACTTGTAATTGACACAAATTAAGATGCACACTTTTAAAAGGCGTGAGCTCATAATAAAAAATGGCTTACATGCTAAAATTGAAAAATAAAATAAAATTATAACCTGGTGCCATAATCTAGGGCAAATAAAAAAAACACAAATTATTAGATTTTTTGCAAATGCAAAATAAACTTTGTGATTTTTCAAATATATCACAAACTATATATTATATTTTTTGCAAATCTATCACAACCCTAGTTTTGCTCACTACAAAAAAACGGCTGATCAGAAACGGAAATTTTCGTTGCTGATTAGCATAAATTCCGTCTCTAAGTGTATTATGCAACGGAACAAATTCCGTCTCTAAATTTGTCGACGCTAATTGAGTCAGCAACGGAAATGTGTTCCGTTGCTGATTAGAGATTAAATAGAGACAGATTTGAGAGGAATTTAGAAACGGAACAAAAGGGAACATAAATGGAATTTCATCATAAGGGGACAATTTTAATTGCATTCCGTTGTCGATCCGTAGCAATCAAGAACGGATCAAACGATGAAAATTTCGTAATGAGAAACGGATCAAACAAATGCTTCAATTCGTTTCTGATCCGTTTCTGATTAGCAACGGACCAGAAACGAAATGGTTGAAGCATTCCGTTTTTTATCCGTCTCTATTTCGTGTCTAAATTTAGTAATACCCAGTTTGGCGCGCCTATTTCCTCGGCAATTAGAGACAGAATAGCAACGAATCTGTTAATTCCGTTGCTAATCCGTCTCAATTCCATTTGTACGCTTTATTTTCTTTTCACAGCTAAGATCAATCCAATTGGTTCTCCATAACCTCTAAACCTGAGAATACAACCATAGGACCTGCTCCATCGCCTGCACCCCCTCCAACAACTCCTTGGGGGTGCTAACATCCCCCAAAAAAGTAGAATTTGACATACATACATACATCAACAATATATATCAACAACAAATATTCAAATGAGGGAAAAAATGTACAATTCGACATTGAAAAATATTTTTATATCCACGAAAGCTTGTCAAGTATAATAAATGTTCCAAATTCCTAAATATTCACAAAAACCACCAATCCTATTGTTCAACAACCACCAACAAAAAACTTCCAATCCTCTAAATATGCACAAAAAGAACTATCAATCTAAAAGTTCTATAAAGAACTATAAAGTTATCTACAAAAGCAAAATTATCATCTCAAAAGTTACATAAACAACAAGAAAAATACCTAAGTATCACCAAGCTGCTCATCTCTCGTAAGCCAATCTTGCATCTCTCGCTTAACATTGTCCTGTTGTTGTGGTGGATCGGCGGATCTATTTGCAACGGGGCTGCTGCGCTCATGAGGTGGTGGTGGTGGTGGTTGTGGCTGAGATAGGCCTGCTCCATCCATGGTCATCCCGAATTGCCTCTACATAAGTGCCACAACCTCGTCAAATTGGTTGGCAAAACTATCGAACTCTGAACGTGGCACCATCTCCGGCATCTGGGATGTGCTAGCACCAGGATCTGCATATCTTGTCTTCTTTCTCCCTAACGACCCGAGACCGTAAACACGTCCTTTGGGACACTCACCCGCCACATTGAAGTACACCGCCTCATCATCCACCTACCGGGTCGGTCCGGTGTAGCTGTGGTCGCTCCGTGACGTCTCCTCTGGAGCTTAGCCTGCATGGATCAACAATAAACAACTTAAATGATATGCTTTAAAGCAAACTTACTACTATTTCACTCGTATTTCTATACTTACATAGAACCGCTCCGATCTAGTATCGATGAATGTCACCCCGTCGTGATTTACTTGTGTGGAGATGCAAATACACTTCATTCACGGTAGGTGGCGTCTCGGATGTATTAGTCTCGCATACAAAAGTTATAAAAATGTAAAATATGTCAATTAGTAGTAGGTCGGCGCATTTATATTCATCCAAACACAAATCAATTGCATAGAAGTGAAATGAACTCGAAGTGAATGAAATCATGTACAATGCAAATGAGTTAAACTAGCATCAATGTGTAAGAATTTTTTAAAAAAATGTAGATTAAAAGCAAACACAGGCATAGTGAACAAGTGTAGAAATGAAAAAAATAAACAAGAGTGTAAAAAACACTTACCAATCTTTCATTGGTAGTCACAAAAGACACTGATCCACCACCGTGCTTCGAGGGTCCAGTCCCAGGTCCTTCGACCTCAGTGTTCCTATTCGTAGACGCTTGCCTAGACCTGGCAAGAAAGTCATCGCTCTCCCAATACTCCAAGTATCTCCTCCACGCCTCATCTGTAACAAAGTTTGGCTGCACATGATTCTTCTTTAACTTGTGCATCAATGCGGTGTACCTTGTGCCTGCATGCGTGTCGTACGCCGCACGAATGAGATCCTCGTGAATCGCGTCATCCCATCTAAAATATACCTATAAAATGGCGAGTGCAATTGTTACGAGACATTGAAAAACTAGTATAAATCCTAAGACATTTATTAGTCCTGCGTACCTTCCATTTGCGCCAGTAGTGGTCTTTATGATGATTCGGTACCGACTTCCAACAATACCCTTATGGAATCATCCATCTCTTGAAAACTTTTGTCATCCTCCGTGCACAAGAATGAGAAGGATGCAATTCCCTGTGTTTCATTAAAATGCATAACATCTTAAAAACTTATTTAATAATTTACATCGATAATTAGAAATAAATATATGAATCAAATACAAACTTACGTATTATTGGCAATCGCAGTGATCGGGATCCTATGCACGCGAGGGGGCTCGGTCCCGTCCTCCGAGGTGCCCGCGGAGGGTCCGTAACATGCAAGCTTGCTCTCCGTCGTCATAAGATGGTGATGTTGCCGATGATGCGGTGGTCGGAGGCGCAGCCTCGTCGGTAGACAGAGTGTCATGTCTCGATGTCGCCGATGGTGACCGCAATGGGCGATTTGGTATGGTTCTAGATGACGATGTCGATGGTACAGCGCGCGCAGACGGTATGGAAGGCGAAGGTGACGCCGATCGTAACTCATGATCGAGTGAACGAGAAGTCGAATCGATAAGACAGAATCGACCCACGACCTCGACCGCCACTACCTGTTTGACCCCCTCGTGTGGCCGACCATGAGGTCCAGTCGGTATATCGGTTCCAGAGGTCTGTGCTGCACCTCTTACGCCTGGACGATGTCCCCCTAAAGGTATCCCTCGACTGCCCTGAGGTAATGTGCGACCTCGAAGTGGGGGTGATCACTGTGAGCCATGAAACCTAAAAAAACACCAATCTTAAACAATAGTGAGAAAGGTTTAGAAAATTCACGTAACGTTGATCAAACATTGACATAACATAAACATACATTACTCGCTGTCATCCGTTTCAAATTCACTCTCATGACTAGAAGTTGATGATTATTCTTTTGAATCATCTCCACTATCGACAATGAAGTCATTGTCTTCTTGACTTGGACCCGCTTCAACAATGACGCGGGTCCCATTTGGATCATCCAGATTGTTGAAATCCTGAATTGCATCGTCGACTACGCACGAGGTGGTTTCGCCATTTTGGAATGCGATCTCTGCCGAGCCTTGGTCGTTATCGTCTTTGCTCGTTTCCTCGTCGGTGAATTTTGGTTGACAGCAACAAACTGCTAGCCATTCTTGTCGTTCGTTCCTCAAAGAAGGGTACGAAAGGTAGTACACTTGAGTGGCTTGCATTGCAAGGACAAATGGTTCGTAGTAGTTATATCGCCGACTTCGATGAACCTCTACCAATTGAAGTGTTGGGTGAGTCATCACACCATGATTCGGTGTAGGGTCATACCATTCACACTTAAACAAGACCACACGCTTGAGGCCGGTATATTCAATCTTTACAACCTCTTTAAGTACTCTATAGTAGTCATGGGAAACATCGACGTTGTTAGAACCCTTCACCAAAACACCGTTGTTCTGCGTCGATCTATTAACGCCATATGTTGCGGAGTGGAACTTATACCC
The DNA here is from genome assembly GCA_039657325.1 of Stephania cephalantha. NCBI lineage: Eukaryota > Viridiplantae > Streptophyta > Magnoliopsida > Ranunculales > Menispermaceae > Stephania > Stephania cephalantha. Next base: position 3,647,340 of record CM077573.1, on the reverse strand, counting down.
ATTCACTAGGTAACCAGGGTACACATTACAAGATCGACTAGGACCAACCGAAAGATCAACAAGCGTCTCATCTATGATAGAATTCCGAGCCTATTTACGAAAATTTAGAAATGTAAGACACATTACTTATGAAAGAAATTAACGAATCGATAACCTACAATAGTAATAACATTACATATGTTTGAAACCATATGGGGAAGTTGCGCTCTAGACTAGTATCGACTTCCGACTCCCCCATTGCTTGAGTGATTTCATCGATAAATATCCTACAAGAAACGAACATGTAAATATCATGTCTTAGTAAAAGATGAATAATGAATGTACTGCATTATTGAATGAAAGTGACAGACATACTGGATGTAAGGAGCGATATCTGGACAATTGAGCAAGATGTACGAATGAGCGACATTATACTCCCGCTCTCAGTACCGCTCCTTTGACTTGCCCAAGTGGTCGACTAGATAAGTGAAAATTGAGAAATTGCCCACAAAATGCTTGTGTGGGCCCGACACCGCCATCGTCGTTTTGTTGCACTTTGTCATGCAACGTAAAAAGAAGTGATCTTCAAGTAGTAAGAACAAAACGATGTGACTTCTTCGACTAAATAAGCATTACACATCGAGCCCTCAACCTTCGCTTTGTTCCGAACATTGTTTTTCAAATGTTTAAGGTACTTATCGAAGTTTAGTTAATGTTGATTTAAAACTTATTGAATGGGAAAACAATTTCAGAACTCAAGATATTACCTCTCAAATGGATACATCCATCGAAATTGAACTAGACCGCCGCCAGACGGCCTCGTAAGCTGCAAGTGGATTGGTAGGTGTTCCATAGAGTCGAAGAAGCTTAGAGGGAATATTTTCTCCAACTTGCAAATGATTTTTGGTATTTCAAACTCTAAAACCTCCATATCTTTGAGACTGGACACTTTTCGCAGTGATGGATCGAAAAAAAAGCTTAGTTCGCTAATTGCAACCCAAACCGGGTTTGGGAGGAGTTCTTTGAATGCAATTGGTATCAACCGTTGCATGAAAATATGACAATCATGACTCTTCATGCCGAACATTCGCAGCTTTCTTTGGATCCACACATCGACCAAGATTCGAAGCATAACCATCAGGAAAACACAACTTTTCAACCCACTCGCACAATTTTTTTTTTTTGATGTATCGAGAGCATAGCATCCAAGGATGTAAGTATTTGTCGCCGAATCAATGTGTAGAGAAGGTCGGTGACAATATTCACGAATATCTTGTCTCGCTTTCGCATTGTCCTTACTTTTGCCCGGTACACTCATAATAGTGTTGAATATGTTGTCAAAAACATTTTTCTCGATGTGCATGACGTCTAAGTTGTGTCGGATCAAGTTTGTCTTCCAATACGGCAAGTCCCAGAAAATGCTTTTTTTCCTCCATCCCGAATTCTTAGCTATCCGCCCATTCACAGAATCAGCTCCCGATTTCTGTCACCTTCATCAAGCCCAACGATTCAATTTCTGCCAAAATTTCTTCACCAGATCGCAAAGCGGGCGGTTCGTAGTTTAGTACCATTTTGCCTCTAAGAATTTTTTTTTATCTTTCCTGAGTTGTGAGGCCTTCGACAAGAAACGATGGTGACATTCGAACCACGATGTCTTTCCACCACTTCGCAATTGAAAGGCATTTGTATCCTTTATACAATATGGACAAGCCATCTTAGCGTGTGTGCTCCAACCAGACAACATGCTATACGCAGGGAAATCACTAACAGTCCATAAAAGGGCCACTCGCATACGAAAATTCGTCTTCGTGGAAACGTCGTAAGTAATCACCCCGTTGTTCCATAAATCTTGCAACTCTTTCACAAGCGGTGAAAGAACACGTCGATTTTTGTTTTGGGTTGGTCGGTCCAGAATGATAACCGTTAAGAACATAAACTCGATTTCATGCACATCGACGATGGAAGATTGTACGAGTCAAAATTACGGCCATGAAGAGTACGATTTTCCTGAAATCCCAAATACTTGAAAGCCATCAGTGCACAATCCTAAACGAACATTCCGAACCTCGGCGGCGAAGTCTCTGTTGACATCATTAAAATGCCTCCAAGCTATCGAATCAGAACAATGTTGCATAACATCTTCTGGCGACGAATGTTCTCCATGCCATCGCATATGTTTTGCCATTGACTCAGACGCATACAATCGTTGCAATCGAGGGCCCAAAGGGAAGTAGTACATTTTTTTGCAAGGGCATTTTTTGGTGTTCCGTCCACGACCTCGTCGATGTGCAATGTAGCGTGATTTCCCATAAAATTTACATGATGTCAATTCAGAGTCCACTCCCCAATAAATCATACATTGGTCCTCGTAACAATCTATTTTCTCAACAGTAGACTTAGACCTCGCATTAGTCTTTTAGTGGCGTAAAATTTTCAACCAATGAATTGTCAGTTGGCAAACAATCCTTCATGAATTTTATGATTTCATTATACCCTCGTTCAGAGATATGATGTTCTGACTTGATCGCAAGTAATCTTGCCATTGCGGACAACGTTGTCATGGTTTCGCACCCCGGCCACAATTTTTCGCTACTAGCCTCAATCATGTCATATAGTTGGCGTGCTTGGGGGTTTGGTGATTCTTCCACGTGATTCCAATTAAAACTTGGACCCGCCACGTTGTGTAGCATCTCGTGGTAAGTTGTCGTATCAAAACCTCCCACATCAACATCATCAATATGGTTATCAAATTGGTAGAAGTTTTGCGGGTATTCATCTCCATTCTCACCGTGTTCGTACCAACAGTGATATCCCGAAACAAATCCGTACCTACATATATGGTATTCAACCATTTCGACGTCTAGGTACGGTACAAGTTGACATTTCTTATAATTGCACGGACATCTAATCTTCTTTTCACTTTGGTAGGTAGGACAATGTTGCTTAGCAAATGCTATGAATTCTTTAACCTCGCCGCGAATTCAATTCGAACGAAGCCGTTGTCGAGACGGTTGTACATCCGATCTCGACTTGTATACTTGACATTTCCTATTGTAGTTGTGCAATTAAATTAGTCAACTAGTTTAATAATTTCCGACTGTACAGGTCTATTTTCTCCAACTTACACAATTTATTAGAATGGGGAATCTGAGAACCTCGCTAACTACATGAACAAAAAGCTTTGTTTTTATGCATTGAATAAATGTGGTTTGATACAAATAACATAAAACAAAACAAACTTTACATTTGTTGAGTTCTAACTTCATGTATGTTTGTGGATTGAATGTACTACTCCTAAGGGTACGAAAAATGTGTCTAACTTCATGTATGTTTGTGGTTTCTGTTCCTTTTGTTGATTTCAACTTTCTTAAGACCTAGCTCGGTACATGACTAATACCAAACATAGTAGGATACTTGGTCGTAAAAATAAAAGCATGAAGGAGTTCAAGAAATCATAAATCATAAGTTATAAGCGGCATACAAATACCACATAGGATCAAAGCTCCCAGTATTTCATTTTCAACAAATACATATACCAATGACGACCAATAGGTACATACATGTACCAAAGCATTAAGGATAGTATTTTTGTAACAAACTAACACTTAACATAATATCGTACAAAAAAAAATTAACAAAAAATAAGCCAACAATATAACAAACAAGGTTTCTGTATGTTTTGTTAATTGGGACCCATTAGTTGTCCACTCTTACCTCCCTAAGGTTAGAGACTTACACACTCAAATCTTAGGATGTTTTAAGTGGAATAACCAAAACAAACATTACGTTGGGACCCATTAGTTATTCACTCGTACTCCTTAAGGTTAGAGGTTAATTCAAATCTCTTGACGTTTTAAGTGAAATAGCCAGATCAACTCAAAGAGTAATCATAGTTTTTAGAACCCTACCTAGTAGTAGAAAATATATAATTATAGGTACTATTCATCTATACCTACTCTTTTGGTAGTTTTATCTATACACACGCATATACACACAATTGAACCAAATATAATAGGAAATACATGAAAAAATGTGGCATGAAGAGATCAAAGAATGTAAATTACAAAGAAAATCTAGCACAAAACCTTACCTCTCCAGAGCAATTAGAGCAGTAGAATGCAATCCAGACAAAGCACGATGCACTTCGACTACGAAGGATTTCTCGCTTTCGTATAGCTCAGCCACTTCCCCAACGCTCATCTGCATCAAAACCAAAACAATTCAACGTCCTACCAAACCTACTAAATCCAAGTGAAATGGAACTGGTCTCATTAAATACGCCAGCATACTTACACATATAATTTTAAATTTCTACCTTGACAAAAGATGCATTCCCATAACACTTAAATGTAGTTACGCATATAATTTTAAATTTCTACCATTTCACTCCTTAACAAGTAAAGCAATGACGTAGAGCAATATCATGTCAAAGAGACTTACAAGTTCCACTTTGAAATTTTCAAGATTACTTACAAATTCATAGTCATATAAAGTTATAAACCAAACTTTTTCCCTAACTAATTTTTCCCCTCCAAGTTCCAATTAAAGAGAACCCTAACTTCGCTGCACTATTCAAAGTATCCATGTTTTCTCTGGTTTCGAGGCTACATTTCTCCGTTGTTCCTAACCGAACTCATTGCGTGAATACAAGCATAAACCACTTGGAGTTCTTACACTACACATCAAACTACCTCGAAAATAAATCCTCATACGACATTCTTATAATTGCGGGGATCCAACGAGCAGTTGTTAACATAAGCCTTGATGTAAATTAAACCGATAAAACATGTTCACTACAAACTGTTAACTACCCATCAATGCAACAACAAATTATAACCAACTAAACCACACAATCTCATCGAAATCTCACAAACTAGTGAGAGTCAAAAATAAATCAAAAATAGGTATTCAAATGGAGGGATTATCTTACTTGGGCATCCAATGAAATCTCCAAAAACAAGAAAACCATAATACCGATTAAAAACTTAGACAAATTTTCACCATCTGAACCACAAAACTCACCAAAATCTAACGAACTAGAGAGAAAGAATCCATACATGATCATAAAAACATGAATTAAATCAATAAGAGATCAAAAATTAAAAACCAAAAAAAAAAAACAAGAAGAAGAAGAGATCAAAACTTAAAAGTCTTTATGCCTAAAAGGATACAACACCATACAAGTTGACTTAAAAAAACCATACAAGTTTCCATGGTCTAAAAAAAAAGATAAGAACAAATGCTATAAAAGTTACAAAAAAAAACAAATAAAATCCCTTTATAAGAACAAATAAAAAATATGTAAATGAAAAGTTGAGCAACATAAATCACTAGATCAACAAACCCAAATTGACCAACGCTACAACACAAATCAACACAAACCCTAAAGTTGTGTTTCAACTTCAACATACCAAATATAAGAACAAAAAAAAAATATGTAAATGGAAAAATTGAGATTGAATATCACAAAAAATGATCGAAATCTTACAAACTAGAGAGAAACAAAAGATGGAGGGAGGGATTATCTCACATGGTCGTCCAATGTACGCCGGTGAGGGACAAAGTAGTAGACGACAACGACGAATAGCGGCGAGGGCTTCACAGTACGACGACGACATACGAAAGCTTTAGAGGCACGAGGCTTCGATGCGAGGGCTTTTCGAGGCGGCGACGCGAAGGCGAAGGCTTCAGAGACAGCGACGACATACGACACACGACCTCCGGACCCGACGACAATTCGCAGCCTCAATCGCAACAACGGCGAAACCCCAACCTCCGCGACGACGGTGCGAGAGATTTAAGGGTTTGGGAGAGAGATTTCGGCGAGAGAGAGAGAGTTGACGGTGAGTGAATCGGTGAGTGATTCGACGAGGAAATGAGAGTGGGCGGAGGTGAGAATCGGTTGAGAGAGAGAGAAAGTTCTATATACATCCGTTCCCATTTTTCAATCGTCCACATCGAAACATGCACGAATCTCGAGACGTAATGGACGGTTGTAAAAAATTAAAGTTTTGGTGGGAATGTTGGCGCCATTTTTTTGAGACGGAATTTAATTTCGTCTCTATTCCGTCTCTATTTCCGTCTCTGATCTCTCTCTATTTCGTATCTGAATTATTCCGTCTCAATTCCGTCTCATATCATTTATTCTTAGCAACGGAACTAAATTCCGTTGCTAATTCCGTTTCTAAATAACCATTTTTTTGTAGTTGCTTGAATCTGACGGTCCACCTTGATTTGTGCATTCTAAAAAACAAAAACAAAAAAACACAAGAAAAAGAAAAATGAAAAACAAACAAAAAAACATAAGAAACAAAAAATCCTTACCCAATGCCAAGAAAAAGATCGCACGGTGAAATCCCAACGACGAACGCACCGTGAGTCCCTAATTGTGAAAAACTCCAATACCGTCTTCCCGTCTCCATCCCCAACACAGTCTCTTATCTCTATTGTCTTCAATGTCATTACTGCTATTGTCCTTAATGTATGGTCTCTCTAGCTAGCAGCCTTAAGGTTCATCACTTTGCATAAATAAGTTTTGTTGTTCTTCCCATGGGTTCATGATTCTGCATAAAGCCATAAACTAATCTTTCAAAATGATTTTTTTTTCTTTTTTTTTTAATATTATGCTTTTTTATTTTCTATGTTTATATATATAGTTTCCCACTTGGTACATGTCCGACGAAATCTGAACTTACTAATATCCATGCTTAGCATTGTCAAGCCCCATATGGAGCCCAACCCAATTTTTTGTGATATATTTGAAATATCACTAAGTTCATTTTGCTTTTGCAAAAAATCTAATCGTGTGTGATATATTTGAAAAATCACTAAGTTTATTCTACATTTGCAAAAATAAAAAAATAAAAAATTGTAGTTTATATTTTTTTGTTATTTGCCCTATAATTTATGAAAGAAATAAACAAATTGTGCTAATTCTACATATAAAATAAACAAATGATGCACCTAAAATTGCACATAGATATTATATATGTACGTGCATGATAATATGCACATCTAACAAAACAAAAGGATTAATGCCATTTAATTTTTTCGGTGGCTAGACAATGACCATCTCCCGTGCAGCTATATATATACATATATCCACCAACATATTAGCCCAACTTTGGGCTAAAATATGATGTGTTTCGATTCAAAGATATGATTTTGATACTAATGATAGAAATTAAAGTTCAATGATCAGTTAATCATGTACAAACGATCGATGAAACCCTTATCTAATAAATCATAATTATTAATTGTGTTGGACCCACACGTTTATCTCAAACACTTGGCACCACTAGCTATATATGTATATACTAATTGAGCGCTTTTATCTTTAATTTTTATGTATATATATCGACCATAACATGTTTCCCTTTTTAATCAGCATAAAGTGACATTATTTGGTTATAAGGACAATCAATATTAATGTTTGTACTACACCTCAATATTACATGGGATCACTTGAAACACACCAATTAATTATTTTAAATAAACGATTGCATATTAAAGGAGAGTTTGATAGGAAAAATAAATTGGATCAGATGATCTCACTTAATTATGAGAAATAATAGTCCATAAATAATAAGGTATCCTTTAATATAATAATAATAATAATAATAATAATAATAATAATAATAATAATAATAATAATAAGAAGAAGAAGAAGAAGAAGAAGAAGAAGAAGGAGGAGGAGGAGGTCCCTATACTATACTACAATTGATGTTTAAGGAGAAAAAAGAAGTTTTGATGTTATTCCTTTTATATATATGTATATACTATTTCACTATTTTAGGACTAGTTGTTAGCCCTAGTTAATTCTACTGTATCTAACGTTCTTTGTCCCAGAAGAATGAGAGAAACTTTTTCTAAAGACATTAAATCCAACCGTTTAGGTGGTGGCCTGTAGTCAAAATTAATTGTCAAAATAAGATCCATGCATACCTTTGTCACACATAATTAATTTGTTCATAAAAATGCGTACCTATCAGGATTACAAAGTCATCCTCAAGTACCAAGTCCAAGAATATTCACAGAGTTCACATTCACTTGTAAATTTTTTTGTTAATAATTGAGTTGAAGCAAATATTTGTAAAAATTTAAAAAACCTCCTTATGAGTGCGGACTCACGAGTCCAAGTAGATTAATTTATTGTTGTCAAAATAAGATCCATGCATACCTTTGTCACACATAATTAATTTGTTCATAAAAATGCGTACCTAAGATCAGGATATGACACCTTTAACGTGTAAGTACCAAGTCCAAGAATATTCACAGAGTTCAATTTTCTTGTCTGCTTAATTGTCAATAATTGAGTTGAAGCACATATATACCTACATATATATAGCTACATACTTAATTAGCCAGCTTATAATTCACTCAATACGAATTACTCCTTTATTTCATTGAACAAGGAATTAATTACAACAATATAATCCTAATTAATTTGCATCACGAGGGCATTCACACATAAAATAATTAACTTTTTTCCGAAGTAAAATAGAAACTTAATTAACCATCAATGGCTCCATAATCAAACATATAATCAATTGTCCTAATAAAAGTACATATATTGACTTGCTAATCCTATTCATTTAAAAGAATTGCTATCCATTTAGCTTTGAATGCGACTCAAAAACTGAAACAGTGTAACAATCAGGGACTGGTCTCTACAAACATCTGGAACACATGACAATACACAAAACACTACTATAACCACATAATGAAAAAAAAACTTTTAAACAAGGGAAGAAAACCTAAGACTTCCAACAAGGGAAGAGAATGCAAAACTACCTACAAGGGAAGACAATGCAAAACTTTCTACATGGGAAGACAAACCAACTATCAAACAGAAAAATTAAAGAATAGACCAAGCCATTAGCATCACAAGTCCATAAACAGTCATTGAGAGAGATGCACCGCAACAAGAATAGAACCAATCTTTTTAAATCTGAACAAATCGTAGTTTATTGAATAATTAAACAAAATGCATGAAAAAAGATGTATTTGGAACTACCACCGTTCTAAATTAAGAGAAGATCAACGGTGGTTCAAGAATAAGAATCACAAAAGAATCAAAGGAAAAAATTAGGGTTTTGAGTGGCTACATCTTTTCTATTTACGTGTATCGAATGCGTCAAAATATATAAATCCCGATGAGATTACCAATTACAACAAGAACTGCAGCAGTGGCAAGCACGGGATCGATCCATGAAGACCAATGTTTCTAACTTAGGCTAACAAACAAGAAAGTAAATTAGGGCATTTGCAAAAGTTGTTGTCAAAAGTTCACAAAAACAAGGAATAAAAACACTTTGCAAAGAAATCAATCAAGAAGAGTAACCCAAACCCTTGGTATCGCAAACTTCCTCAATTGACATAATCAACCTTATGGTCGTCGATCTATATAAAGCATGCAATTCAAAGGTATTCTAGAGTAGCTATACACCCGATAACGTACGTGGGTCCTCGCACTTCCTAATCTCGGTAGTCAAGGTACGACAAAGACTACTTCTCTAGCCAAACGTATAACTCTACACTCAAACGAATTGAGTTTCACACGATGACCGTAATGGGTTTTGTGAAAGCACTACACCTAGACAACCGTATCACTAGTGCGTCCGATTAACCTAGATCCCCAATTTATTTGATCGGTCTCAAAAGGGGTGAATCAATCGTTATGGTCAATTGTCACTTGTGTGGTCTTATTGCATAAGGACGGATGCGTACGACTCACTAGCAATAAAAAGTCAAGGTTTAAATATAAGTTTAATCCTAATTAATCAATCAATAACAAAGAGAATAAAACACCAATGAAAAGGAATTACATTGAATTAAATTAGATCTCACATAGTATTGATGTCCAAAGAGTTGTTTGATCCACCTTTAGTCTAGATTGATGAGATTAGCCGACATAGTCTTGAATAACTCCATTTAAATATTAAAGAAAAAGAGAAAACAATTGTTTGTCGAAGCTAGAGAGAATATAAGAGAGTTCTCCATAAAAACTATAAGTCCTATTTAAATAAAACCCTTAAATTTGGGCTCTGGAAGAGAGAAATTGATTTTTGTGGTTTGTAAATGACACGTGTGCCGAGGATGATCTGGTGGTTATGTGTAACTGCCCAAAATTTCTAACTGTCTTTATGTCTTTACACAGGCTCAACGACCCGTACTATGGGACCCACACCGTGATATGTCCGTTTACCGAGGCAAGGGCCGATGTACATTTTATATTTGTGTGTTGTATGCCTAGTGTATTGTATATGTGTAGACTACTAAGTTATTTACGCATGCGCAGATACCGAGACAGTGTGTTAAGGTTTAGAGTCCTTATATGTGACTTAAGGGACAAGTGGTGTATGGAAGACCACCCGATGTGCCTCGATACACGTGTGTGTTTTGAGATGAGTGGCTCACATTCAAGCCAACCCAAGTCATATATATATGGGTCAAATGAAACCAAAGTCTAAACTTATCCCATTTTTGATCTCCAAAGTCGGTGGAGAAGAAAAAAAAAGTGAAGAAGAAGGAAGAAACCGAGGAGAGAAGAAGAAGAAAGAGAGAGAGAGAGAGACCGAGAGAGAGAGGTCGACAGCTCGAAGTAACGCAAGGTGAGTTGAACGTTGTTGTTGTGTAGTTTGTTATTGTTGTTTGGTCGTCGTGGTTGTTGTGACGAGTTGGGGAACTCGAACGAACTGCCATGGCAGTTCGTCCGAGATCGAGGAAGGCGGGGGAGTAGTCTCCCCTGCATATGAGACCCAACCTGGGGTTGGGGATGGAAGCCCAACCCCAGTGACGAAAAAAAAAAACTCCCCAACGAACCAGGTGTTCGTTGGGGAAGATGAAGCCCAAACGGGCCGGGCCAAGAGCCTGGGCCAGGCTCAGCCCATGGGGCGAGCCATGCCCAGCGCCTTGGCCAGGGTCGGGTCGACCCGTAGAAAAAGGGAAAAGAAGAGAAAAAAAAAAAGAGAAAAATTGGAGAAAATTCTGGAAAATAGGGAAAAATTCTGAAAAAATTATATTTCGACAACATAAATAGAAAAATAATGAGTTTCTATGAAAATTAAAATATTTGGAATTTCAAACGAGCATTTTTCGGGGGTTTTACCTCGAAAAGCATGAAATGGGCCGATTGACCGAAAATAAATAAAAATGTTTAGAAATTTGTCTCGACTTCGATTTGGCCTAAATTGAGACATTATTGAATATTAGGGAACAAAGGGGAGAACTCCGGTGTTTGGGCACACATTTCGAATTTGTCGAGGGATCGAATAAACTAGGACAAGCGTGTAAATTGTAAGTACAGCTGTAAGGATTTTATATTTCATTTCATTCATCTTTATTGATTTATTGGTCTTTTAGTAGACATTACTACTTGAACTCGCACATCATGTTGTTCTTGTATCTGTTCATGAGTGAATATTGTGACATGATAATGCCTTGTGAATTGTTTCGTTGCCTCTGATTCCTACACTTGATGTCATTCTTGAACAAAATTGATAAAAAGCATGCTAATGGAATAATGTGGATTTAAGCAGACTTGTATTCGATTTTCTTTGGGCTTTGTAGCCTAACTTATCTTGGTATCCTAGAATTTTGGAATTATTTGTCTTTGAACTTAAAGTAGGGATTATCTAGTGTCCATTGAACGAGAGATGCGCGGTTCACGGGGACATGGGTCTACCGAGGTTCCGGCACTCACCACTACACTTGCGCGGCACACGAGGTATGGGACTCGGGGTGGTCGGCAAGCATGAGATTGATGTTGTAAAGCGTAGAGCGCAGCTTCGCTATTTATGTGATATATGTTGAGCGCAGCTCCATATAGTAGTGGGAAAGGTTAGGTGATAGTTCTCACCACCGACCGCACGTAGATCATCTCGACTTAGCCTGTGTATGTTTCTACATCTTTAACTGTGGTATTTACTTTCATTACTTGTTTCAGCAATTTATTTCGCTACTTTATGCTTTTAAATACCATTCGTTTAATTTGGAAATGTGGCATAGAATTCTCCAGTTAGTACTTAAATATCACTATACTCACCGTCTAGTTTGTGACGGCGGGTGTAGGTCCGTCGAGCGGCAGCAGACCGGGGAAGGAGAAGATCGACGACTTCCTCTGAGCAGTTCGGCGACTCTCCTCATTCATTTGTATGTCTCGACTTTTGTTGTATTATTATTGTTATGTCATTTTGGGTTGTACATTGGGTTGAGTGAATATTATCCTATATATACGTGCATATGATGCTGTCTTTTCTTGGTTTTCCACACTTAGAAATTTTGACTCATAATAGCTTCCATATGATCTTTAAACTACATGAACATGATAATATAGATCAAGACATGAATTCAGAGAAATATAGGGACGAAAGGCTGACTAATACGTAATTAAGTCTTATGTGATTTGGATTAAGGCTTGATTACGAGATTAGGCCGAGCGGTGCCCTGTTTTGTAGTTGGTGCCGTCACATTATGATAGCTTATTGCAAGGCCCTGTTGGGGCATGTGCCCTAAGTCTATCTACAAACAGTGTTTATCTTATAATTTTAGTTAATAAAATTGAGGTTTTCATTTTTTGTTTTATTATAAGTGATTGCATGTTTACCTTATAGTAAGATCCATGAGAATTTGTTGAAATATCCTAAATTTTTTTAGTCGGTCATTATACTGGGAAGTATAATGAATTAAGAGTAGTGTGAATTTTGATTGATGGTCATGTGATGATCATGTTTATAGGGATACGAATCGAGATCATGAGTATTTGTTAGGGAACAAGGTACTAGACCGACCTGCAATGAGAACACTACATGGATTTCTAATGGTGAATTTATATTATGTTTGATGTTAAGCGGTGCCCAATTTGTAGGGTTGGGACACACAAGAAATCACATACAAATAATAGTACATTTTTATATTAATAATCAAGTTGTGAATATATATTTAATTGTATATTATTTATTTTATATAAAAGAGAAAAATTATTTACCCAATTTCTTGACATATTTTCAGACTATGACAAACCTTCAAAAACTTGAATTTGTTGCACTCGATATCATTGGTAATAATTATTTGTCATGGCAACTGGATGCCGAGATACATCTCCAAGCTAAAGACTTGGGAGAAACTATTATAGAAGGAAATGAAACATCAATGCAAGACCATGCGAAAGCACTGATATTCCCTCGTCATCTTCTCCATGAAGGTCTGAAAGGTGAGTATCTCACTATAAAAGATCCTCTTACGATGTGGTTAAGCTTGAAAGAGCGATATGATCTCTAAAAGACGGTGATATTTCCAAAAGCTAAATATGACTGGCTGAATCTTAGGCTACAAGATTTCAAAACAGTTTGTAAGTATAACTCCACCATGTTTAATATTACCTCTCGTTTGAGGCTACGTGGAGAAAATATATTGGATGAGGTAATGATGGAAAAAACATTCAGTACTTTTCATGCCTCGAATCTGTTGTTGCAACAACAATATCGAGCGCGTCAATTTAAAAAGTACTCATAATTAATTTCTTATCTCATGGTGGTTGAACAAAATAATGAGCTTCTATTGAAGAACCATAACTCCCGTCCAAATGGTTTCGCTTTAATTAATGAAGCAAATGTTGCATCCTATAATGATAAAAAAAAGGTCAAGGAAAGAAGAACCACGGACGTGGAAAGGGGAAAGGATCAATCGGCAAAGATCGTGGCAAGCCCTATTTTAAATTCCGTGGCGATAAGTTCCAAAATAAATGGAATAGAAATGACGTCGCTCATAATAAGGGAAAGAATGTTGTTGAAAATGGACATGCTCGTAATCGTGACCAACGATGTCACGGTGTGGTTTGAAAGGCCATTAGGCTCATGTATGTCGTACACCTAAGCATTTTATTGATCTTTATCAAGCCTCCTTAAAGGAGAAAGGCAAAACAATTAAGATGAACTTCACTGTTGGAGATGGCTCATTGACATTAATTATACGGATGCCCCAAATTTTCATGATAATCCTAACACTAGTCTTGATGTTTTTAATGATCACATGTAATGCTTCTCAATTTCTATAATTCTATGCACTAGTTTTTTTGTCATGTTTTTAATTCCTATGTACTAGTTTCTTATTATAAATGAAATGACTTTTTTTCTAATTTTATCAAACATTGTTCATCTATATGGATCAAATCATGTGTTCAAATTATGAACTAAATAAGAGCGATATTTGTCTTGTTGATTGTGCTACAACGCACACAATCCTTAAAACGAGAGAATATTTATCCAACTTGAACTTAGCTGAAGTTTATGTTCAAATAATATATGGCATCTCTAATTTCATTAATGGCTCTGGAAGAGCAAATATTATGTTGCCTGGGGGTACAACAATTCATGTTGACAATGCCTTATACTCTGAAAAATCCAGAAGTAATTTACTTAGCTTTAAAGATATTCGCCAAAATGGATTTCACATTGAAACCATTAACGAAAATGATAGAGAATTTCTCTATGTCATATTGGTTTCAAATGGGAAAAGGATGTGTTAGAAAAATTCCCAGCTTTATCCTTTAGATTATATTTTACTCATATAAGGCATGTCGAAACGAATATCGTCTTAAATAAGAAAATTAAGGATCCAAAGACATTCATTTTATGGCATGACCGACTTGGTCATCCAGGATCATCAATGATGTGAAGAATAATTGATATAATTCGCATGGACACCCTTTAAGGAGTCACAAAATACTTTTTACTTGGTGATTATGATTGTGCTAGTTGTTCTCAAGGTAAATTAATAGTTAAATCATCCCTAAGTAAAATTATTGTGGAATCCCCAGTTTTCTTGGAACGCATTCAGGGAGACATATGTGGACCTATTCATCCTCATTGTGGACCATTTAGATATTTCATGCTTTTAATAGATGCATCAACTAGGTGGTCACAAGTTTGTTTGCTTTCGATCCGTAATGTTGCATTTGCTAGACTTTTAGCATAAATCATTAAGTTAAGAACGCAATTCCCTGACAACCCAATCAAGACCATCCGTCTTGATAATGCTGGAGAATTTCAATCTCAAGTATTTAAAGATTATTGCATGTCTATAGGAATTACCATTGAACATTTTGTTCCGCATGTGCATATCCACAATGGTTTGGCAGAATCTCTGATCAAACGCATTCAATTAATTGCTAGGTCTTTAATAATGAGAACTAAGTTATCAACTTTAGTTTGGGGACATGCAGTTCTTCATGCAACATATATCATTCGTTATAGGTTTACTGCATACCATGAACATTCCCCATGCAACTCATTTTAGTTCAACAACCAAATATTTCACATTTGAAAATTTTTGGTTGTGCAGAGTATGTTCCTATTCCACCTCCAAATAGAACTAAGATGAGTCATCAACGAAAACTTGAAATTTATGTTGGATTTAACTCATCGTCCATTATAAGATACATTGAGCCCCCTAACATGGGATTTATTTACCGTACGTTTTGATTATTGTCACTTTGATGAAGCAATTTTTCCACCATTATGGGGAGACAAGAAGTCAATTAAAAAGAAATGGTGTGAAATTGCTTAGAATGCATCAACTTTATCATATTATTATCCATGCACAAATCAGTGTGAACTTGAAGTTCAAAAGATCATTCATTTGCAACAAATTATAATCAATTACCTGATGCATTTATTGACGCAAAACGAGTGACAAAATCACATATTCTAGCTGTAAATGCTCATGCAAGAATTGATGTCTCTATGTAACAAAATGCACAAGAACCAACCAAACGCTTAAAACGTGGAAGACCGGTTGGTTCAAAGAATACAATTCCTCGAAAGAGGAAAACGGGAGTAAAAATAAGTTCAAATCAAAATACTCATGAGAAAGCACAATAATCATTTGATAAGGATTTGTCCGAATAAGTTGATTCTGACGAGGAACAATTGCCTTTAGAAAAAGGGAAAATATTAAAATAATGAGATATCAATAAATTATTTAAAATCTGGCAAGATTTGGGATCGAGATAATATTTTTCTTGATGATATATTTGCTTTCAATGTATCGTTTCAAATGTGTGAAAATGATAATGATCCAGAATCACGGTCAGTGGATGAATGTCGGATAAGACCTTATTGACAACAATGACAAAGACTACACAAGCAGAGCTAGATTCGTTGAAGAAACGAGAGGTTTTTGGACCGATTGTTCAAACTCCGATGGCGTAAAGCCTGTTGGATATAAATGAGTATTTGTACGAAAAAAACGAAAAAAAAAAAAATTACAAGGTACAAAGCAAGACTTGTAGCTCAAGGTTTCTCACAAAGACCTGGCATTGATTATGAGAAAACATATTCTCATGTCATAGATGCAATCATATTTCGATTCTTGATAAGCCTTGCAGTTTCTAAAGGGCTTGATATGCATCTACTGGATGTCGTTACAACATATCTATACGGATACCTAAACATTGAGATATATATGTGAATCCTTGAAAGACTTGAAATATCCGAAGAAATAAAATCAAAACCTCATAACATGCATTCTAT
The DNA here is from genome assembly GCA_039657325.1 of Stephania cephalantha. Lineage (NCBI taxonomy): Eukaryota > Viridiplantae > Streptophyta > Magnoliopsida > Ranunculales > Menispermaceae > Stephania > Stephania cephalantha. Next base: position 3,630,829 of record CM077573.1, on the reverse strand, counting down.
ACAATTACAAAGGTTTTTGTACATATTGAAATAATCCGACGAATGTGGTACAAATACCTTAATAATTATTTACTTAAAGAAGGATATTTAAATAATTCACTTTGTCTATGTGTCTTCATTAAAAGATCATCAACAAGATTTGTGATTATTGATGTATATGTTGATGATTTAAATATAGTAGGAAATTAACCATGACGACATCGTTAGAACATTTGAATACTTGAAAAAGAATTCGAGATGAAAGAACTTGGAAAAACAAGACTTTGTCTTGGTTTGCAAATTGATTATTTTCTAAGTGGAGTACTTATCCATCAATTAAATTATATTGAAAAAATATTAAAAAAAATTTATATGGACAAGGCACATCCATTGAGCTCTCCAATGGTTTTCAGATCACTTGAATTTGATAAAAATCCATTTCGACCTCATGAAAGTGATGAAGAGCTACTTGGTTTGGAGGTACCATATTTAAGTGCAATTGGTGCACTTATGTATCTTACAAATTGTACAATATCTGATATTGCTTTTGTTGTCAACCTACTTGCAAGATACAGCTCTTCACCAACTCGAAGACATTGGAATGGTGTCAAACATGTTTTTCGATATCTTTGAGGAACAAGTGACATGAGTTTGTTTTACTTGAGAGGAATAAAATTGAATCTCCAAAGTTATGTTGATGCTGGAATTTTATTTGATCCCCACAATGCTCGTTCTCAAATGGGATATGTATTCACATGTGGTAATATTGTTGTATCAAGAAAGTCAGTAAAGCAAATTATGGTTGTTAATTCTTCCAATCATTTTGAATTGCAATTCATGAAGCAAATCGTGAATGTGTATGGTTGAGAAACATGATTGAACATATTCAAGAATCATGTGGATTGCATTTAACAAAAGATTCTCCAATCATATTATATGAAGATAATGCAGCAAGTATCACACAATTAAATGAACGATTCATAAAATGGGACAGAACAAAACATATTTCACCAAAATTCTTTATGCACACGAGCTTAAGAAGAATGGTGAAATTGATGTCAAGCAAATCTGATCGAGTGATAATCTTGCTGATTTATTCACAAAAGTCTTACCAACTACGACATTTAAGAGGCTTACATATGGTATTGGCTTGCGTAAACTTAAAGACATTGCAAGTAAGGAAACGGAAATACAAGTCTCACCCATGTTCACATGATGAGGAGTTATTGATTAGTGTATTGCACTCTTTTCCCCTTAACTATGGTTTTATCCCATTGGATTTTCCTAGCAAGGTTTTTAATGAGGCAATCCTAACAATATTATACTCATCATAAGATTTATGAGAACAATGTTGCTCTTTTTCTTTTATTATATTTTTCCCACAGGGTTTTTCCTAGTAGAAGTTTTAACGAGGCACATTCTCTTAGCAAGTGTCATCCAAGGGGGAGTGTTGTGAAGTATGGATGACCATGCATGTACACCAACATATTGGGTAGTCGTATAGCTTGTATTTCTCACTAAATAGTACCCTCACTTGTCTATGTATTGTCATGTAACTTGTAATTAATCATTTCCAATGTACATCAACTCTTTCATGTATTGTCAAATTACTTGTAATGTGTTGTATGACATGTGGTGTAAGTGTTACTTGTACATATTGTCTAAGTACATTTATCATCATCACCAAATGGCCTATATAAAGGGTGTCAACGTCATTGTAAAAACACACCAAGTTGAATGAAGAACTTTTCATTCCAACTCTATCATTTCTTCTCTTCTCCTTTATAGTAGTAGTTTGTAGTAGTAAAACTTCTAAGTCTTCTATTTTCCTTCTCTAGTTTCTAGCAAGTTCCAACTCAATTTACAACACCTCTATCCATTATTATAAGTAGTTTTAGAAAAAAACTCCTTTCAAAATTATAAGTCGTTTTAAGAATTCAAGAGAGTATTTATTGTTTTTACCTATTCTTCTCTTATACTGTATATACAACTCAAACATTTGTTTTCAAAAAAGAAAAAAACATTTATTACAATTAGGATCTTTCTCTTCTTCAATTCATTATGAGTCAAAGAGTAGATACGTAAATTAAACCAGTAATTAAAACTACCTTAATTAGTGTGCTATAGCGAAAGCAACTTATAATTTTGGATGAAGGGAGTAATAAGTTAGACATAATACACACTCAAGTTCTTCTTATATACTCCCTCCGGTCACAAATATAAGTCGTTTAAGGTAATGACACAAAAATTAAGACATCCTTATTTACAAGTGTAATTTACATATACGCCCATTGACATTAAATGAATTGAAAATTTGAAGAATCATAAATATTTGAATTGTATAAGGGTATAATTGGTAAAAAAATAATAAATACACTCTTGAATTCAAAAAACGCCTTATAATTTTGACCAAGAAGTTTTTGCTATAAAGACTTATATTTTTTATCGGAGGGAGTATGTTGTCAGATGCATCTCAAGTCATGTATCATTTGTGATTCGAAATGCATCTAATAATTAATCACTGAAATTAAGGACTTAGTGTGTGTGTGATCGATATCATCGATCATCCCTTTTTCTTTAAGAGAGAAATTAAGTTCATCGTTTCATTCTATTATACATGGAAATTAATGCATTTATTTATTTATTTATAAAAAAAATGTAGCATTTATTTATGTAATTTATTAATTAATTTCCCCACTAGCTATAATTTAACTAAAAATATAAAATCAATTTCGTTAATTTCCCAGAAAATACCAGTTTAGTTGGTCTTCATCATCATCTATAAGTGTCCCAATTGTTTAGGACAGGTACAATCCCATGTTCCCCCGTCCCCTTATTTGTAAATTTGTAATTACTTGATCCTACACGTGTGGGGTTACTGGGGTTTGAAGAGTACGTACTTGATACTAATTAATTAGTTGTATATATTAGCTATGAGTGGCACCGTCAAAATTAGGGCCAAATACATATACGACTGCATTTAAGGAAAGGGTGTCACTTCCAACAAGTGAAAAAATAGTATATATACTAGCTAGCTAGTATATATTTGATTTAATTGATTTGGCCTACCAAAGCTAGGGGTTATAAAATGAAGTCAGGTTTTGTAGTGAATGGAGGTGGAAGGTCATGTGGGTAGGACATAATAATAATATAAACCCTTGATGGAAGACAAGGTAGGTTGTTGAATTATAAGGAGAGAATATTTGGGAGGATGAAAGGGAATTATAGAAGAAGAATGTATATATGTGGAATTAGGGTTTCCTATGTTAACACAAATATAGGGAAATAAAGCTCTCTCCCTCTCTTGCTTTAGCTATTGTAGCAACCAAACAAACATACATACAAACAAAGCACAAAACAACACACATGGTCTCTCAAGTCAATGCCCATTAATTCTCTCTCTTTCTCTCTCTCCTCTCTACATATATCTCGTGAGAACCTTCCATTGTCTCACGTTTTTTTTGTATCAATTCAATTGGATATATATAATACATTTAATAAAAGAAACCCATACATACAATCAAAATACTAAAATAACAACAATAATATCATACCGCAAAACACATTGGTTCGTATGAGCTATCCATGCAGTTTCAACTCATGTTATGCACCGAGATTTGAGTATGCTCGCATTTCGAAGCGTATATGACGGCTTTCGTGAGCCAATATATGCCTTACGGTGTAGCATGCGGTTGTCATTCTAACGACTTCTCATTGATCTCATACGCGTTAACGAGTACCAGTACTGCATTATACACATGCAGTGAGTCTTAGAGAGAGAAAGACTGTCACTGTAGAGAGAGAGAGTTTTAGAGAGAGAAAAAAAGACTGTAGAGGAAGCGAGGAGGGTGGGGGAAAAGGAATCAAATAATTAAAACAAAACCATATTTTCTCTCTCTCTCTCTTTCTCCATTTCTCTCTCTACCTTTCTCTCTCTAGAAATATTTGAACCCGTCGTCCCCGGAGTATATAGTATAGTAGTAGCTCCTAGTAGTAGTAGAAGTCCCATTTTGTGCTTGCATTGTGTGAATAGTTCTGACTCATTTTGTAGAGAGAGAAACACTAACAAGTAACAAAACACACACACTCTCTCTCTCTCTCTCTCTATCTCTATATATATTTCTTTGTTGTTCTAGTGTCACTGTCTGAGATATACTCTTGAGAGAGGCCAAATCCCCACAACTTTCCACGCCATTTTCAATTTTTATAACTTTTAATTCTCTCTTTTGCAATCTCACTAGCTAGCTCTCTTTAATTCCATAAACCCTACCCAGCTATCTGTCCAATCCATCTCTTTCTTCAGCTACAGCAAACATATATGACATATCCATCTCTCTCTCTCTCTCTCTTTTAGCTAGCTAATACTCAAATTTCTTCAATGAATATGTTGGTTAATTAATAAGATCATCACCTAGCTAGACTTACTTATATAGCAATATATATAATGAGTTTGTATTCATCAAAGCTATATATATATATATGCATCTCTTATAGCAATATTGACAAACCCCACTTTTTGTTTTTTGTTCTATATATCATCATCATCATCATCATCATCATTATAGTGTTCTTGAAGATAGAAGACCATATATATATACATATATAATATATAATATATATATATATATATACCCTCTTCACCAAATCATCATCACTACTAGTTCTCAAAGCCTATAGTAGTACAGTGTACTTGAAAGATTTCATATACATATCTTTATTTAGTTTCTCTTTGCACCCTATTTGGTTGAGGGCACAAAAAAATGCCCCTTAAAGGGATGTTGGTCGATCCCTCATCATCCATGCCTGCGGCTCCCGATCTTTCCTTGAACATTAGTCCCCCCTCAAACAGCGCTCCTTCGTCGATGTGCAACGACACCGGCAACAACAACAACAACAACGATGATGCTTGGCGCCGGAGGAGTAGTAGTAATAGTAGTGCTACTCACGAAGGACGTCGTCTCATCATGAAGTGCAATGGTGATAGTTCTATAAGTAGAACAGATCATCATAATATTCATTCCCAATTACCTTACACTACTGAGCTCTCACTTGGGAACTTCAACAATCCGAGCAGTAATGGCGCGTTAGATCGGTGGAGGCTAGATTTCTTGAGAAAAAATGATCAAGAAATTGTCATAGATGACGACGACGACGAAGAAGCTGACGAAGAAGAAGTTTCGGTGCAAAATCATTATAACAGGTTAAACAACAACCATCAACGAATTAGTCATCATCATCTGCATCGCGAGGTTCCATTCATCGATGCATCATCAACGACCTCCGTCGTCGGTGGCGGGTTTAGTAGACCTATTAAAGGGATACCAGTGTATCACAACCGACCATTCCCTTTCTTGCCTTTGGACCACAACAACAACAACAACAACAACAACAACAGTGATCCAAACAATAGGATGTCTTTGTATCCTCCATGGTCTCCTTCCACGCCTTGTTCGCCCTACTCGCCTCTCGCAGGATCTAGTTTGGACGCCGCAGCGACGACAATGATCTTGCAATCAGCGGGGCTGCCTAATAACTCTCCTAATTCACCGGCGTTTCATCGAATGGTTAGGTTAAACAATGGCGCCCTCTCGACGTCGCAAGATCTTATTCACCACCCAGTTCTCAAGTCACACCAACTACTTCATCAGCACCAGCCTCACCACCATCAATTTGGACTAGGGTCTGCTGATATTCATCATGGACTCATGAGATCGAGATTCATGCCCAAGATTCCGCCGAAGAGGAGCATGAGGGCGCCGCGGATGCGCTGGACTAGCACTCTTCACGCCCGGTTCGTTCACGCCGTTGAGCTTCTCGGCGGCCATGAAAGTAAGTAAAAATTCATTAATCTAGCTCCATCCCTCTAAATATAATCATAGTTCAATTCCTCTAAATGTTTAATTAGGTTTAGTTTTTGTTTCAATTTAGCAGAACTCAATTAATTCGGGACTGAGGCTATGTTGTTGTTGTTGTTGTTTCAATTATTTTTGACATGTTTTGTTGATTTTTTTTTTTTTTTTTTTTTGGTTGATGAAGGGGCTACTCCCAAGTCAGTTCTTGAGCTCATGGATGTAAAAGATCTCACACTAGCTCATGTTAAGAGCCACTTACAGGTAAAATTAACACAAAAAAGATAGACTTAATTACTAACTAATTAATTAAGTCTGCATCCATTAATTTAAAATTTTCTCTCTTTAGATCTCTCTCTCTCTCTAGATTTCTCTGCAGTGGAGGAGGAGGACTTGTTGATACATCTATCTATCTATCTATCCATCTAATCTCTCTGGCACAGTAGCCAATGAATGGAGTTAATGTGAATGAAGGGAGTGAATAAGTGTGGTGATATTCTGAGAGGAGACAGCTTCTTTTTTTCTTTCTTTCTTTCCTTTTTAAAGAGAGAGAAAGTGAATAGGAATCATAAGAGAAAAAAGTAGCCATCATTTCTCAATAATACACTCCATTTACTCCACCTTCCTCGTTCCCAATGAACTACATGCCCTAGAAAAAAATAATAAAGTTCATTCTAAAAAGAAAAAAATAATAAACTAATTAAAATTGATATGTTTTGTGGTTCTTGGAAAAAAATTTATGCCATATATCAACCTTAAAGCATAAAACATCTTGACTAGATAATTGCCTCACTACTTTTAGATGATCTTTGAAAGTTTGGTGAGCTTTGATAGATCTAGCTAGACTAATTAATAAGCTTGTTAGCTAGCCATATATATTTGTATGTGTTTGTATATATATGTGTATGGTTTTCCCTTTTTGTTTCTTGAAAATGGTTCATCAAATTTTTATTTTTTTTTTTATGTATGGGTAGTCTTAATTTGTTTTTTTTTTTTTTTTTTTTTTTTTTTTTTTGGCCTTAATTGCTGCAGATGTACAGAACTGTTAAGACCACTGATAAACCTGCAGCTTCTTCAGGTAATTCGTATTGCTAAATTAGCTCTTGAGCCTTATTTATTAGCAGCCACTCAAAAAGACACAAAAAAATTAATAAAAAAAATAACAAAATATATACCATACATATATGTATATTTAACATTATTTGTTCTCACTAATCCCCTTTTTGATGATCTAGCTAGCTACTTTCATATTCTCGGAAAACCCCATTTTAGAAATTAAGCTGTACATTATACCTTTTTAAAAAAAAAAAACTTCACCCCAAAAAAAGTAATTGTACAAGTATATGTTGATCTGTAATTGAAGGCCAATCTGATTTGTCCGGAGAAGAAGATTTCGGTGCCACAGCGCCGCATGTAGTCAGCAGCAATGATCTCAACTTAAGAAGCTTAATAGATCAAAGAGGGTCATCATCAGATGGGTCTAATTTGCAACAAGACATGGAATTCCCATCAAACACTTTGTGGAGCAACTCTTCTAGGTAAAGTTTCTTTGTCCTAGTACTCCTATATACTATTCTTCTTCTTATACTTCTCTACATATCAAATCAATGCCCTTGTATGTGTTTCTACACACACGATTATCATCTCTTTTGGGCTTTTTGGTATAAATAGATATATCATCAAATATTGGTGTGCTTGCTTTTGTTTCCTTTTACTTTTGCATGGATGGGATAGCTTATTAGCTCTGAAAAAAAAAATGTTGCAGCACCCACGTCCACCATTTTAATTAGTAGAATAAAAGGGCTTTTGTGCATGGCAGCTTTAATTTACTTTTCTCTATATGTATGTGTTTTGCATTATATATATTGCATATATAGGTGATGCATTTTATATAGAGATGCTGCAACACAATAACTAGTCAGTCAGTGAGGCAAAGAAAAAGTAACCTCATTTCAGATCTCCTCTTTAATTCTTTTTATTATTTTAAGACAAGTTAATTAATTTAATATATAATTTGCATTTGGATTAGCTTTATATATTATTCACGATGGACATTTGCATATATGACCAAAAAGGCCATCCTCCCTTGACTTTATTGATCTCCACTCATTTAGTCATTTCAGTGTTAATAGATATATATACATCATCAAACTATTATATTCATCACTTTGGATCACACACATTGTCGTCTTGTATAACGTACGGGTTCATATATAGCGCATTCCAAAGAAATGAAACATATTTCTCTCTCCCTCCTCATGTCGGTTATATATAAAATTGGTTTCTAATTAGTTATATATATCATATATGAAAATTTAGAGAACAATTTTTTTTTTATGAAAATTTAGAGATCAAATTAAGTTAAAGATCCTAAATTAATGATAGAGATATGTATTGTTGAATGAGCTCATGGATTTCACTCTGATTCATTTATTATTTCTGCTAGTTCAATCAATTATGTTATTGGGATATTCGTAAAAAAAATATTTTATTGGGATTAGAGACTAAATTATGTAATCAAGCAAATTAATTCATGAAATTAATAAAAAAAAATCATAACAATAAGCATTTGAAGTTATAAACTAGTAATTATAAATATACGGCTACAATATATAAGCATTTAATGATGATCACTTTTTTTTCCTTGCAAGGCAGTTAATCAAGGAGTACTTTTGTCTTCATATAATGATGAAAATTAGCAATTTTTTAACTCTTATATTTAGCATGTATTTAGTCTTAAGAAAGGGAATCCATTCCTTTAACATGAATTCTTTTTCGCAGATGGAATGTGGGAAATATATTCAAAGCTTACTAATCTAAGAATTGATTTGTTCATAAGAAAATGGAATAAGCTCAATTCTTATATTCTTAGGCTCACAAACATGCTATATGCACCATCTCATTCCTTTTAGTCAAATATTTTGGCTTCCTGGCGAGCTAGTGTTATATATGATCAATAGAACATTTCATGAAAAAGTTTTCAACAGTTATTTTCCAAAAGTTGAGCATAAATTAATTAAGCATTATATATACTATCTAATGCTAGCAAGAATGTTGGGGGCATTTACTTTAATTAATGCACTAGCTAGCTAGTAGATTTTATTTCTAACAATTCTTCAAAACTTTGCATTCAATTGTGATTATATGCTTCTTTCCTTTTTTTGGATAAATGTTCTTCATGCATTAGCAGCTAGTTTAATACATTTCAGTTAATGCACATTCCTCTATTTCAAATAAGAATATCACATCTCCTTTTCATTTGTTGGCAGTACGTAGTACATTTTTTCCCACTTGCAATGTATGTTCTCAATCTTTTATTAATAAAAGAAAGTATATAATGCGCTTATGACAATAGGAATATATATTTTGAACAGGCATTTATATATTCATAACTTTATATGCATTTGTCATCCAGTCCCTAATATATAATGTCATTGATAATTCCCACAAAATTAAGTTAATGTTCTGGCAAAATTAGGGGAGCGAACCATGCAAAATAGCAACTAAAAATATGTTCCTATAACAAAAACAGGTAATTTAAGGCAAGTCAAGCATCTTTCAGTACTAATTTGAGTGCAATGATTATTAGTGGATGAAATATTTGGATAAATAATATACTAATTTATTGATGCATTAGAAAATTAAAAAAAATCAAGAATTGTTATCCTCTTGACAAGAAAATCACAATGAACTCTCTTTATTTTCAAAATATAAATTATGTTTTTTTTTAAAAAAAAATCAAGAATTGTTTGGTAACTATTATTGTCAATAACTAACATATGTTTTTAAATTTCATAAAAATATATGTTTTCAAGTTACTTTTGAAGAAGTATAATTCATATATATCTACTTTTTTGGTAGTTAATTCATATCAAATTTTATTGAGGTAGACATCATTAGGAAATAAATGAATTAAAGTTAGATTTGTATTGTATATATCCACAAATTGCTTTTCAAATTATTAATAAAGAATATTGAGTTAACAAATAAACTGTTCTATGTATATTGAACATGTTATTTAAGCTTTAATTATATAAAGATTAGAAAAGGGTTAGCCATTGAAAATATGGATAAGCATAATTAGTATAAGGTAGTAAAATATAATATTTTAACACTGACACAAAATTTAATTAAGTCGTCGACCATATATAAAAAATTAACGCTCTATTAACAAACTGATAGATTTCAAAGAAGAGACTAAGAATTGTATTGATGTGGGCAAATTGAGTACAATAGAGTGCTCTTATTTATAGAGCTGAACAAATCATAAAATAAGGAAAGTTACCAAAACTACCTAGATATCAAAATATAGAAACTTCATAAATACTTAAACTACGAAATATAGCAACTACTATAATTTCCTTAACACCCTCCCTCAAGCTCAAGTTGGTTCAACTTGAGGTTGTCAATCGAATCGAAACCCGACAAATCTAAGGTTCGTTGCGGAGCATATCAACGACCACCAAGACGACAAATCTAAGGTTCGTTGTGGCGCATCAACGACCACCGAATACGACAGAAAATGGTTCGGATGTGGCGAGTCGAGTCAACGAAACGAGAACAACGGATATCGAGTCGACGAGTCGACGACGTACACGTATAACGTAGAGTCGACATAGTCGTCGAGGGATCGAGCAGCGAAGTCGAGGCGATGCAACAAACAACGGAATGACATAGTCGATGACGATAGCGATGATCACAGGACAAATCAAACGAGCAAAGCGTCTGGTGGTGACAGATTGACACATGACAGCCGGAAGTGAAAAGAGCAGCTGCACGCAGACGGTTGGAGAGTAGACAAGCGTCGAGATGGCAAACGCGGCAAGTAAGCACTTTGCACAGGTGGTTGGTGAGCGACACGCGACATACACGGATGCTTTTGGGTGGAGCAGTTATGCGCACAGCGAGTGCAGCGACGGCGACGGTTTGCAGTAGTGGACACGCGGCGAAATGCGGATGCGGATGATGTGATAGACGAGTGCGAAGAGACCGGGGACGATGACGACGTGACAACGTGAAACAACGTTCACACAAAAAAAAGTGTTGTTGTCACACACAACCTGTATGATGATTGAAAACGAAAACCCACGATTAGGGCTCTGAAAAACACAACCCAAAGCGAGAACAACAACGAGAGATCGAAAGAGACACCACGAATTGGTCGTCGACTTGAAAGTCGACCGACATAATACTAGAAACCAAGCTCCGATACCATGATAGATCTCAAAGAAGAGACTAAGAATTGTATTGATGTGGGCAAATTGAGTACAATAGAGTGCTCTTATTTATAGAGTTGAACAAATCATAAAATAAGGAAAGTTACCAAAACTACCTAGATATCAAAATATAGAAACTTCCTAAATACCTAAACTACGAAATATAGCAACTACTATAATTTCCTTAACACAAACAATAAATAATTTTGTATTCAAGATTGAGATCAATGGAAATAATGATTGAGAATTATTTTTTTGTCATTTAGTTATCAAATATAATTTTTTCATGTAAATGCAAGTTGTATTAGCTAATTATTTGTCTTACCACAAGATTGTGGTCACTTTTTTTTGTCAACTAAGATCGTGGTCTCTTATCTTTTTTCTTTCCCTTATAACTTATAAAACTTTTAGAAGATGGAGATTCTTATAACTAGACACCATGAATCTAATAAGAAAATAGTTTTAATCAAATATTTGATTAATTATATTTTAATTCAATAATAATATATTCTACAAATTTTAATTGAGAAAAGGATAAAAGATGCAAAGGATATATATATATATATACTAGTTTCAAGACGTGCTACGCACGATTGACCCTTCGCTTTCGCTCGCGGGAATTAATTTCTAAGAATTTACTAATAAAATTCAAAGTTGTAATTAAAGTTTAAAAATTAGAAAAAAATGAAGCGGAAGAGATGGAAACCTCAAGATTAAAACATTACTACCAAGGAACAATATAATTAATGAAGCCAACTCCTTCTCGGACCAAAATAGGACCACTTCCCTTTTTTTCACATATATGGAGAAACAATGTTTATATAAGACACACAAATAGTCACATACACGAATCAGTGTTAGGTTAGAGATGTTAGCGAGCCCAATCAATTGCAGATAAAGGAAATTTGAAAATCTGATTCGTACTCATGATTAGGAACGAAAACCTAGAGTGCAGCAAATAAGTGTATTAGGAGCGAGAGATCGCAACAGTGCAATGAGAGAAAGAAAGCGAATGGTAGGTAAGGGAGAGCCACCATCAATCGAATAGGAAATCAGAGAGTTGAAGGGTAAAAGTGATTTTTTAGGTGACGAAGAAAATTAGAGGTATTTGTATTGAATCGAGAACTAACGAAATCGGAAAGTTGAAGAATCGAGAACCAACAAACCAACGAAAGAGAACCAACGAACCAACGAAATTGAGGAGTTGAAGGATAAAAATGATATTTTAAAAGATTAGGGAATGCACGAGAAGTATGGGCAAATAAGTAAATTTCATTACCACTCAAAAATTTGGATCAGCGAACGCACGAGAATTATGGGCAAATAGGTAAATTTCATTACCACTCAAAAATTTGTGATTCATGCTTTTATATGTATATATATATAATTCAAAATAAAATTCAAAATTGTAATTAAAATTTGAAAATTAGAAATACAAGTACCTTTTTTAGCTTATCAATATTCTATAATGTGATTGAAATAAGATGTGAATGAAAAAATAAGCTAGTCATGCTAGGACATTACTTTCTCAAAAAAAAAGTGTATTGGATTGATGAGAATGAGTTCATGATTGATTTGGAGATAAAGAAAAAAAAAAAACGTGTGGTGGATTGATAAGGAGTTAGAGTTTGATTTGGAGACAAAAGAAAAGGTTGATTTGGAGATGAAAAAAAAAAAGTACGGGCAAATATGTAAATTTCATTACCACTCAAAAATTTGTTATTCGTGCTTTTATATATATATATATATATATATATATATATATATATAGAGAGAGAGAGAGAGAGAGAGAGAGAGACTTGTTCCATGTGGAATATGTGGTTAAATAAAATCTTTATTTTGTATATAATTTTAGTAAAGCTAATGCTAACCCTAAACCTGAAATTTTTGAGATGGTAATATATAATATAATCTATTTAACTTGGAATTTTGCTAAATTATTTTGATTACTTCCATCTAAACTATAAGTTTCAAAGTTTTCCAATTATATGTAGAAAGGCTCATGACTCTTTTATGGAAAAAGTGCAACCTATTTTTTTGACAAGAACCTAGTAAATATATGTTAAATGGTAAGAAGCAATGGAAGAGAATTATTCTTATAAAGGTTGCCAATAGCTGTATGCATTAAGAATATATTAAAAAAAGAATATATTAAAAAAGCCAGGTTTTCTTATAAGAACATGTTCTCTTACATGAGAAAAGTAAAAGATGTAAAAAGATTTAAAACATTACTAGTTGCAAGGTTTTAATTTGAAGCACGCAAAGTCTCATGATAAGTTTTTGGATTTTTTAGTTGTTTCTTTTTTTCGGCATAGGTCTAATATATATATGCAATTAAATTGTATCAAAAATAATCAAAGAAGAAACCTTATGATGACGTAAGCATTATAAGTCAACAACTACATTTGGAATCAACAAAAAAGAGTAGGAAAAGCCGTTCAAATATAGGAATTTTTTAATTTCAATTTTTTAAAAAATTTCAAAAATATTCATCTTAATAATTAATTATCTTCAATAGATTACATTTTACATATATATGAATACTATAATGTTCTTTTTCTTGATAATTAAATGTAATTATGATTTTATTTTAAAAAATCATAATTAATTAATACTTGTAAACTTCTAATTTAACATTGATTTATGTAAGTCATTGTTAGGCAATAAAAAGAATATTAATGTATGAATAAAAAAATATTTACTTAACGTGAACCAATAAATTAAGTACAATTGATTTTTCTTTTGATAAAAGTCTAATTGGTTTTAGTATCATCATAACTGTCAAGATAAATTTTATAGTAATTCAAAACCAATTAAAGTTGGCCTCCAAAAAATCTAATTAAAATATAGAATGAGAAATTCTACAGTCCAATTTAATAGTTCCAAGTTCTAAATAAATAAGTACATTAAATGAAACTATATTTAATTCTTTATTAAATGTATGTTTCTCTAACACAATGAGTAAATAAGAAAAAAAAAAAAAACTATAATTTAATAAAAATCTTATGATCAGTATTTGGAGTTATGTGATGGAATACATTATATAGCTTATAATCTTAGCTTATAAGCTAGCTGATAAGTTGGTTTATATATGCTTACGAAACAAAGCAAATTATATACAACTAATTAATTAATTAAGCTAACAAAAACTTGCGATATTGGAAAATTATTTTAAATCAAAAACAATATTATCCTTGAAAAAACTAAAAAAACAAATAAGAATCATATAAGAATTTTATATTGTCATATAAAAATCTATAGAACTTCGCAGAAAAATGAGATTACTTAATGAATATATACAATTGGAAGATTTCAAATCATTAATTTTTTTGAAGTATTTTAAATCATTAATTTAATTGGTCAATATTAATTGTATGCTCACTACAAAAAGTTAGAGAATAAATCTAAAAAAACAAGAAGTTAGTACAATTATTACAATATTTGATTGGCTTTTTAATATAGAAGTCCATTTATTGTTGAGACTAGAGAGGGCGGTTTATAATTGATCGATATAACACTTAATTAGTTGGTTATTATCTCTTAGTTAATTTATTACTGTCATAGAGGCTATCCTTTTTTTTTTTTTTTTTTTTGAGGTCTAGAGGCTATCCTTTTAAGTTTTCATTGAAAATATTTTTCTTTTTTTTTTTTGGATAAGAAAGAGATATCCAATTAACTTGTATCTATTGAGACTCGAGCCCCTAGCCTCTTACACAAGTGAACTTATACGTACCAAACTAGCTGAGCCGCCCACTTAGTTGGTTTGATTTTTTATTTTATTTTTCGAAAAAAGAAAGAGATGTTATTGTGTTAATTAAAAAGTAGTACTATACAAATACAATATATATCTTACACATTAGAGTTTTTCTTTTTTTCTTTTATTGAACAAACTGATGTTTCATTACAGGAAATTAATAGCATTCTCTAAGAAAATCTTCGAATTTTCAAAGTATTCAATAGGGACATTGAACCAATTAAGACCAAAAAAAAAAAAAAAGAGATACTGGATAGATCAAGAGCTATTGCCATGTCAATCTGTTTATCAACCAAATAGCATGTGTTTGTCTAAGAGGTTGGGGTTCAAGTCCAAGTGGGCGCAAGTTGTTTGTAAGGTCTGAGAAACACAAGTTTTATGCTTCTATATATTGATCCATCATTTGATGGCATCTATATATAATCATACTTTTGTTTTACAGTTTTTAATATGTAATTATGTTCATTTTTTTATAAGAATTTGTACTCATGTTCGTCGACAGCTTTAACAATAAGCAAATTCAAGTCGTCAAACCAAAGCACATATTGATTTAATCTGTTTATATATATACATGGAACTTTTCAGTAGCAGAGGAGCTTGGCTGCAAAACTCCGGTGACCTCGACGAGCTGAGACCGACGGGCTTCTCACCTCAACAGGGATGTGGGCAGCAAATAGAGGTACGTACACATGCATGTATAGACAAATACACTTCATTCATGCTAGCATACATACATTTCATATATAGCAGATGCAATAAGTGAATAATATCATGTCATGCAGTCATGAAAGTTATAAATATTGATGGAGTTTGCATGGTTTGGTTAACAGGAAAGAGAGTACAGATCACAGAGCAAAGGCTTCCAAGGCCCTCACTTGGAGAATAACAAGAATCCAAGCTTGGAATTCACGTTAGGAAGACCAGATTGGTATGACAAAGAGCATGACTAGCTAGTTAGTGCATGACCTTTATTTTGTTAATAACAATTTTACAAGGCTTCTTATATAATCAATTACTTATGACTACCCTGATTGCATTATTAATTACTTCCTTAATCAGTAGCAGTTGAGATAATGGTGGTGATGAAGAAATATATATTAAGATCTCCTTAATATATATATAACTTGATCTGAAGAGATCAATTAATATCATTTTGTAAGTTTTGCTTTACATATACATGCACGTATGTATTTCATGGGTTTAACCTTGCTAAATTATCTGTACTTCAATGAGTTCAATCGATCATTTCTATTTGCGTATCGCGGTGACTATATATAAAGAAAGAAAATATATAAATTATTAATCATGGAAAAGTATACAATCAAGATCCATGGAAAAGTATACAATCAAGATCCAGAGGGAATGTGTACCCTTGAGAGTCAAAACCGGACCTTTTTTTTTTTTTTTTATAGGAACGAACGACTTTATTTTACTATAGCCAGACATTTTGGTACATACATTTGCTATACAAATGTTATAGATTCTTTTGGAATTCGTGCATCGCATATCCCGATCAAATCTATACCACATGTTCAAGCTTAGTGCATGGTTGGTTGCAATTCTATATTTGACTTTTGTTATGACTCAAAAAGTTAAAAGCTTCATCAAACATTTAACTTTGAGGCCCAAATAAGCAACTACCAATGTGGTTGATGTTACTTGTGAATGTAGTGCACACATACAATGACGCCAATGCCAAAATGAACTAAAACATAGAGAACTAATCCGCATCCCGAAAGCGTAAGAATAAGTATCTACATATTGAATAAATTAATTTTGATGAAGAAAAAAAATGAAAAAAAAAAGTTATGATGTTATCCTCCCTTCTCAAATATTCGTCACGTTTTGAGAATTTTTTGTTTTAACTGTAACCTTAAGAAATCCAAAAATTAAGCATCAATTGCTTCATTTCCGATTCCAACCTCACTAAAGAAAAAATTGTATATTTTACAATAAATACTAATTGAATTTGTGTTATAATGGATAAAAGAAAAAAACTAGTGATACTTGTATTACAATTTTTTTTGTCAAATATTTTGTGTTACAATTGGAAACTCCTAAGAAAGACCAAAAAAAGGAAAATTATTAGAAAAACCGAAACCAAAAATAGAAACTCCTTAAAAACCCGAAAAAAAAAAACTCCAAAAAAAAAAACACCAAAAAAAACGAAAATTATTACAAAATTAAAAAAATTAGATTTTACCATCCTAACCTTCACTTAAGTGCGAGAAATATCAATGACTTGTGTTTTTTGTTTTTTTTTAAAATATCAAGTATGACATCATAATGTCACATGTGACGTTATGAGAGCTTCTCACATTTCACATGTCGCGTTATGAGAGCTTCTCACATAAACAATTTCTTTATATATATAATAACTAGTCGGCATCCCACACTTCGTGCGCGGGCAAGACTAAGTATCAAAATATTATATAAAAATATTAAAAAAAATGTAAAAAGAATTATTATATAATCTCTAATATGAACTCAAAGTCGATCCTTTTAGGTCTCTCAACAATTAATAAAAAAATACTTGTAAACAATGTGTATATTTTTAAATCTACACAAAACATTAAATATTTACAATATTACATAGAAATAGGCAGGTTTGAACACATGACCACTTACTCCTAAATCTAATACCATGCCATTAAACCACCCAACCAATTATGATATTATCATGCCACATGTCGCGTTGTAAGAGCTTCTCACATAAACAATTCCGAAAAAAAATTAAAAACTAAATATTCTATTTGTATAGCAATTAATATATAGCTTAATTTCTTTTTAAATAATCTAATATATCGTGGACGTAGTATGTATTATCCAATAAATAGAAAATTTCGAAAAAAGAAATTTAAACCAAAAATCTTATTTTTATAGCAATTAAATACATAACCTAAAAAATAGCAAAAAAAAAGAAAATTTAAAAATTTAAATTTAAAAATCAAAAATCCTATTTGTATAACAATTAAAAATATAAACTAAAAATAGCAAAACAAATGAAAATTAGAAATTACGAAAAAAAAAATTTAAAAATTTAAAAACAATTTAAAACGTAACCTAAAAAATAGCAAAAAAAAGAAAATAGAAATTATATTTTAATTAATGATGTCACCATGTCACAGTCAAAATCATATTTTGTGTTTTACCATCATGCCCCTCACTTAAGTGCGAGAAAAATCAATGGCTTGTGTTTTTTATTTTTTTTGTTATAAATCTTAATTATGATACTATCATGCCACGTGTCAGGTTAGAAAAGCTTCTCAAAAGCCACATGTCACGTAGTAATAATTATATATAGATTAACACGGATACGACCTCAAAAAAAAAAAAAAAAAAACAAAACAAAAACGGATACAATGGCATTCACTTTGACTTGGGCCTCGTACATAAAACTTCTCTATTTAGCTGATACTTGGGCCCAAGTACCTGGGCTAAACTTAATAGGCTTGGTTTTTGCATGTTATGAATAGGCTTATGATCAATGGTTCATGTTTTTTTTTTTTTTTTTCAAAATACCATAATTATATATTAATAGGAAAAAGACATGAGGGAGTGGATCCACCCAAATACAGTTACTCAAGTGGGTCATGACATGTTCTTCCCGAGCATGAGCTTAAAGAATACAACTTTGTTGAACAAAATCAAAAGTAGCAGACGAAATATTCTTGATTACAATGAGAACATCATAGATGATTGCGTCCAAATCGGTTTCAAAGTCTAAATGAGCATTGAGAGCTCCGATCACAAGCTGTGCATTTGAAAAAACTTCAAAACTTATCAATGGTTCATGTTGAATATATAGGTGGACAATAAAAGAAAAATAAGTTCTGTCTATAGTTTATACCAATAAATTTAATTATATCATTAATTATCCTAAAGTACTTTACTCTAATTTATCAAAAAAAAGTCAATTCTCTATCCAACCACTAGCTAAAGTGGTTTAGTGACGCATTTATATCTGTTAGACCAGCCCTGCTATTCATGGTGACAGCGTCTCGAGATTCAAATCCACAAATCCGCAAGTGCATCCAATGTAGCCAATCTCCCTGTAAAGCAAATGTAAGAACAACGCCAACGGCACGTGGCGCAACCGAGTAGGAAACGGTGCGTTAGACACGACGCCACCACATCACACAGACCTCAAATCATAAAAAACGACATTTCCCCAATACTAAAGCCACCACACACATTTCAACACTTCAACTAAAACCCGTACAAATCACACTACGACCATCAACTACAAATCTCGACGCACATCGACGAAGTAGAACAATTCAATTGCGTCACTTCGCTCGTCAGTTCGAAAATAAAGTCTCTTTAGAAACGCAGAGAGGAGTGAGAAAGAGTGTGAGTGATGGTGGAAAACGGAGAAGATGGGACGCGAAGATCGAACGGCGAGGAAACCCTGAGATCAGTGGAGATTGAGAGCTCGAGAATGGGCGGCGACGGTGACGATGATGGTGAGGTGGTGTCGTTGTTGGTTGTTCTGAACCGCGTGTTCGCTGAGATCTTCTTTCCCGGGCCGTCCGATTCCGGGAAGTCTGTGGTTCAGAGGATCAAGGTTTCGGTGCGGAAGAATGGGGGGTCGGTTCGAGAAGCTTCGAGAAGGTCCGTGAACGGTCTGATTGGGTGGACCCGCCGCGGCGGGCCTTTCCGCGCTCTTCTTGTCATCTCTGTGAGTGAGGTTTTTTGCGATTATTATAATGTTTTGGGTTTTTTTTTTGTGTGTTTTGTAGTTCATTTGGAGGAACTACGAAGGGATTTTCCATTACGATAAGACTACATCAATGATCGCTTTTAATCTCATCTTTTTACTCTAGTTATGAACTAATTAGGCACATTGAAGAAGATATACCATAGTGTATGCTATTTGCAAATTCTATTGTTTTAGTTGAAGAAACAAAAGATGGAGTGAATAAGAAAGTAGAACTTGTGAGTAATACATTACAATCTAAAGGCTTTAAGTTGAGTAGTTTGAAGACTGAATACATGCATTGTGAGTTTAAAAATACTAGCAGTAAGCATCGAGATGATGGAGTGGTAAAATTAAGGGAAGTAAAATTCCTAAGGTAATCATACAAAATGATGGTAATATCGAGAATGATATCACACATGGAATTCAAGCTGGATGGAAGAAATGGAGAAGTGCAATAAGTGTGATTTGTGATCGAAATATTCTTACTAAGTTAAAAGGAAAGTTTTATTAGACCGCAATTAGACCAGCTATGCTCTATGGAAGTGAATGTTGGGCGGTAAAGCAACAACAACTACATAAAATGAACGTAGCAGAAATGAAGATACTTTGGTGGGATGTGTGGTAAAACTCGTAAAGATAGAATAAGAAATATATAAATTTAAAGACAAGTAGGAGTATCACCAATTGACACAAAGATTAGAAAATGGCAGTTGCGGTGGTTTGGTCACCTGCAAAGACGGCCTACAAATGCCCCCACTAGAATACTTGACTCAATAAAAACTGAAGAAGTTCGACAAGGTAGGAGTAGACTAAAGTTAACTTGGGACGCCTTAATTAGGAATGATTTGAATGGTTTGGAAAGCTCATCATCAATTGCATTAAATCAAACACAATGGAAAAGTTTGATCCATGTAGCTGACTCCAATTAACTTCTTCTTGTTGTTGTTGTTGTTGTTGGTTGGTGGTGGTGGTGGTGGTTGTAGCTAATTGGCACATGAAAGAAAAACAAAGAGTCTATTAATTGTTTATCTAATTTTTTTGGTCAACCAAGCACCAGAGATATCTTAGTTGTACGGACATTGGTCAGAGTGGAAAGGGACTCGTTCCCCTTAAGCGAGGTCTCGAGTTTGGGTCTCATAAAGAAAGAGTTATAAGTTTGGATTGGAGACCATCTTTCCTTGGCGTTTTGGTGAAGCCTCCACTCCAAACCTGAAAGCCCTTACTCACAATCGATTGGTTAGAGTGGTAAGGGCCTCGTTTTCTTAAGCTAGGTCTCAAGTTTGGGTCTCATAAAGAAAGAGTTATAAGTTCGGATTGGAGACACCATCTTTCCTTGGCGTTTTGGTGAAGCCTCAACTCCAAACTTGAAAGCCCTTACTCACAACATGTTGGTCCGAGTGGTAAGGGACTCGTTTCCCCTTAACCAAGGTCTTGAGTTTGAGTCTCATAAAGAAAGAGTTGTAAGTTTGGATTGGAAACACCATGTTTCCTTGGCATTTTGGTGAAACATCTACTCCAAACCTGAAAGCCCTTTACTCACGCACTCACCCTCTTATACAAACTTGCACTTGGGTATTTCATCCCAGGTAAAATCTAATAATATGTTGTCTCGTGGATGGAAGAAATTTGGTTGGGAGGGCTCCTATATGGGGCCCGACAATGCCTGATCATGTATTAGCCATGTGGGAAACCCAAAAGAAAAAGATAGAAACAAAATCCTAAAGTAGACAACAAAACTGAAATTGAATTAGAATTGTTGTATCTAGCAGAAGATGAAGGACGTTCAAAAGAAAGTATAGGGGGTTGATTTTTGGATGCGGTTAAATTGTGGACTAAGAATAATTAGATTGAATTTTCTCTAGGAACTATTGCTCCCATAGGCCCATAGGCCCATAGGATAGGAACTATTGCTCCTTTCCTACAGTTCTTTTGGTTATCTCTAGGGGGTTGTCACCGTGAAAAGCTTTTATGTTTCCAAATCGGTAAGTTGCAGGAAAGATAAGGACTTTAATAAGTTAAATTGATGTGTAGTCAAACTTACTATATTGATTATAATCAAGAGGAATGGAAAAGTTTGATCCACGAAGCCGCCCCCAACTAATTTGGAAATGAAGCTTCGTTTTTATATAATACTTATTTCCATTAAATAGAAATTGATGAGTTATAAGAAAATAAACTCAGTGAGTTGTTGGAATAGAAATTGAAATCAAGGACATTGGTTGTTAATACTTTTCCTAGGAAGTTGGAATTGAGAATCGTTTCAATTGCACTAAGTCAAGTGCAACAGAAGAGTTTGATTCATGTAGCTGACCCCAACTAATTTGGAATTGAGGCTATGTTTTTGTTGGAATTGAGAATCGTTGCCTTGAGGAATCAACCTTCATTCCCAAATAGAAGGGTGCAACAATGCGTATATTTGAAAGTAGGCTTTTGGAAAATCCCGTACAAATTTATTTTGGTTGGAGATTGTTCATAGTTGCTGATTGTTCATCAATCAATGAATTTTTTTTTTCTTGTGGTTCCCTTCTTAATTTTTGCATGCATTTACCTTCATGAGTTTCTAGCACAAACCTTCAGCTATGGTATTGTGTGATTAAACGATCTCTTTTTGCATGCAAGTTTGACCTCGAAATCTGGATCTTTCGTTTTACTAAGCTCCCGTTGTTCAGTATCTTTGTTCAAACTTTCATTTTTTATTCGATGCTTAATAATGCAGTTGGAGCTGATTCACAGATTCATGTGTTTCAATTTTAAAATCCATAACTGGCAACCTTCTTTGATGATTGTTGTGTATGAATTTTCTTTTCATGTATTGCTTACTTGATCAACTTAGTAATTGCTTTTCTTGGGATGACTTTGTAGGTCGGCTCCATCTTGCTTCTGGCCTTGACAGGATTCTTAGTTTTTATGCTTTTCTTTCTGGCAGCAACTATGAATGCGATTGTCATCTCTCTACTCATGTCCTTAGCAGCTGCTGGTGGCTTCTTAGCCCTTTTCTTTGCCTGCATGGCAGCAATTTATATCGGGGCATTATCGATTGCTGTGTTTGTCATTTCTACTGCAACCATCGCAACAACAATTGCTGTTCTTGTAACTACAGGTTCGTACCAGTTGTGTCACCCTTTTTTCTTTCCCCTCTTCTACATTAGGCAATGATACAGCATGAAAAAATTGCAAGTTTCTTTAACAAACTTGGTTGGAATCCATTGAGAAACATAAAGAAACGCAATGAAACACGGTGAGACGTCTTGATTCCTAAGTACACATCTCTCTGTCTATCAAATGGATTCTAAAGAAACATTTTTTGTAAATTATCCATGAAGAGCTTGAGAACAGACAACTATTAGGATTCTAACCGCCATATTGGATTTATCATTTCGACGTTTTCTGAATATACCAGAAAATGCGTATAATTTAGAAATGATTCATTGGCCAATGACCATAGTTTTGAACATTTGATGGATGTTCTAGTTTCTGTTGACTGTTGAGGCCAATATTCTTATATAACTTTTATTTGTTTGTGGATTTATTTTCAACATTTATGTAGGTTGGATTGGATTCTTCGTGACAATATGGTTGGTTACAAAGAAAAGTTTTGGCATTGCCAAGCATTCCTTGAGCACAACTGGTTCAGCACTTTCAGCCTATTCTTCTGCCCGACAAGCCCGTCGCCAAGGAATGGAGAAGGCATCCAACTGAATCAGACATATTATGAATGCTTGTTGTATGTCAAATGACTTTAATTATAAGCTTACTATGTTTTGTGTATGTAGAGGTCCTAGAGATGATGATGGTGTTTGTTAATATCTTTTTTGGTTATCACTTATCATAGTGTGTGTTAATATTATGTTTATTAGTCTGCTTTTTCTCCCTCACTTCATCTTCTGTTGTTCCCAGTACCAACTCAGTCACCAACCTAGTTACTGAAAAATCTTTCACCATGGCAGATCTTCTGGTTATATTATTGCCGACTTCTCTGTGCCGCAAACTTTTAATGAAACGCGATCGGTAATCATGGAGGCTCCATATTCTTGGTGGTATCAATTTAACATTTTTAGACCTGCATTTTAGTAAAGGCAGGAGAACAGACACCTCAATTTCACTTCCAAACCAAAAAGCCCCCAACCATCCCAGTTTCAACTTCAAAGAAAGATTTAACATGCTTTGGTTTGGACAGACAATGGTTATGCTCACAGTTCCATTTTATTTGCTGCTATGTTCAGTGTTACATTATATCCCTTTGGATTCTCTTGAGTTGTGAGGCTGAGGCACCCGAGTAATTCCCACAAGATTTGTCGAACGGAAGTAGGAGAGGCAATGGTTATGCTCATATTGTCCCAGCAATCTAATAAACTCTCATTAATGGTTGCATTGATGCTACTATGTTACACACTTTTTTTTGTCGCATTGATGTTTCTACAACCCAAAAGGGTACAACAATCTATTCCAACGAAGATAACACGCAAATATTACGATACTCTGAAACTCGAAATCAATCCTTAACGGGACAACATCCTCCCGAAGAATGACAACAACCCCACGAATAGGAACAACAACATCCCTAAAAGAAGGCACCTAAGCATCTTAAATTAACAATAATCAATTCCACAAAAGCAGCAATAGATACATTTCAACCCTGTGAATACAAGGAAGAAGGAACTGTATGAACAATAAGCACCTAAGCCTACTAAAGCAGCATAAATCGTAGTGTATTTGCAGTTTATCAACAAAAGCAAGAAAAAGCTATTCATCAAAGAAGCTAGGAACATACTGAATAAACTGAAGCAAACTCTTGGAGAACGTTACATAAAACACAGCAATACCAAGTTAATGGCCCACAAGATTAAGAAGAAAAGTCCTGTAATTCCCAGACGTCTCAGAGTGAATTGCGTCGCGTAATGACTTCCTGTATTTCTTCTGGTACTCGGCCTTTATGTACTGCATATCGATTTCAGCTCTAGTAACAACTACCCGAGTAAGGGTTGTGTCATCAGTTCCTAAGCCTTTCATAGATTTGTAAAGCACCTGCAAAGGTAAAAATATGTATCAGCTTTATTCAACTGAGATCTATACATGCTTATTTAACACACATGGTAGCTTCAACATTGTAGTTACTCCACTGTAATTTGAATGCCACACTATGCTAAGGAATTCTCGAAGATCGATTCTAAAGAAATTTGATTTGGCAAATCAAACTTGGCTTTCCAAACAATAGAAACTAAAAACAATTCTCAAAGTTGTGAGAATTGGAATCGTTGAAATTTTTACGGCAGATCTTTAATGATTGTTCGAGGAATAAGCATAGTTAACGACAACCATGGGAAAATTTTCAGTCAACCTTCCACTAAGGCAATTAACTACATGAGAAGTGTGGCGAGATATCTACCTTTGCGAAGTACTTGGCAGGATTTTGGGCACATCTTAAGATAGTTAAGAGACCGAACTCGAAGTATCCTGATGTTTCACTCTTAATGGCCTGCATCACACGCGTTAAACATGATTATCGCAACCAACAGAGCATAGAAAAAATCAACAAAGCAAGAGAAGGTGGGCGTTATAAAAGAAACGGACCTTTTTCAGTGATCCATACATATCTTGGTAGATAGTAGCAACAACAGCCAAATGTGCCCTGCTTCGTTCGCTAAAAATGTTGATAAAAGTCTTCTCATCAGTTCCAAGTCGCTTCTCTCCAGCCTTATAGAGACTTTTTGCATCTTTCTCAGCCATCATTCTGTCGACTTCCAGTCCCTCATATCGTGGTTTGGTCAAATATGCAAGCAGTAACTACATGAAAATACTTTACATCAACAATGAAGGAATTGCTTTTATTAACAAGAACGGGTGAAGAGCCGGAATGACAACTCAGACTTCATCAACTTTAACGAATACTCAAAAAAAGTAATTCTAAGTAAATTACATAAAGAAAAGAAAAAAAATATCATGGCTGAACCTAAGCATAAGTATCGTCATGCTAAGAGAACAAGTAGTCCACATATATGATTACATGCATGGTGCATGATATAAAATTACACAACAATATATACTTCGTTCCAAATTAGTTGGGGTCGGGCCGGCCAGCTACACAGATCAAACACTTCACTCAGCTCAATTTAAAGTAATTGATGATGCTTTTTGATAATCATTTAAATCCAGTGCATGATAAAGAATTAATCTTTTAATTCAACAAGTTATTTAGAAGGGTCCAAATTGCTGCACA
This sequence comes from Stephania cephalantha, assembly GCA_039657325.1. NCBI lineage: Eukaryota > Viridiplantae > Streptophyta > Magnoliopsida > Ranunculales > Menispermaceae > Stephania > Stephania cephalantha. The sequence continues at coordinate 3,605,112 of CM077573.1, read as the reverse complement.
AAGCATAACACACTTGAGGACAGAGAGGAGTACCTTTTTGTGATCACCAGAGGCTTGAAATTCTAAATCGTGCTCCAAATAACTACCACACTTTGAATGGTATATTTGTTTAAACACTTGAATCTGCGATGGTGTACGAGAACATATTACTTCAGTGGCAGCATGTAGATCGATAACGTTCCCTGTTAATGCTTGCCTCACTACAGTAGCATCTCTTTCAGCTGGATCATACATCCATAGCAAAACAGCTCTCTGTCATGAGGATTAGATAGTTAGGAGACAACAGAGAAATCATCAACCACTATGTCAAAACTTTGACGTGCTAAATGGCAATATCGAATCAAAAATCAATTTCTTTCGTAAAATATATGGCATAGAGCATTCTAGGACATTTTATTAATACCTCCGTATCACCCTTAAGCTCTGAAGCCAAGCGCTTGACAAGATCCTCAGAGTACATAGCTCTATACTCCTGTTTTATTTGAGGGCGTTGAGTTGCATCCCTATGTGCAAGTAAATTGACCACTGTCGCAGTGTCGCAACCAAACCCTGAAAAAACATATATAGATCACACAAAGAATCCCAGAATGGGTGACGTGAGTTTTATCATTCTAGTCTTCAAATAAGTGAAGAACAACAGGATGTTAGTACTGTATCCACTAGGATGGTGAGGGTGATAATTTGTTTTAAATTTAGGTCATATGGACAGATGAATTTTGTGCTATCTAAAAAGGTCAACCAAATCTATATTTTTGTGAGTTTCCTCATCATCATATGGATGTCAAATGACTGGCTTTCTATCTTTTCCCATATTTCAAGAAGAGTTGAATGACCGAATTGATCAATTATCAAAGAATGACTTTGGTCATCAAATGATTATACAACTTGGATTAGTTTACTAACGATACTTGGTATAAAAAAAAATCAAACTAGCAAACTTTTCAAGATGTTCTCTTTACTATGACCAGGACTTACCCCAAAAATGGCTTATATCAAAAGTTCCTCGTGAAAAAGTAATTAGTAATGAGTCTATAGCATGAGTCAAGTTCCACCAAACATTGGACCAACTATTTTTTTTAATCATAATATTGCAAATTGCACATAGAACCTCCATTTCTAATTTTCCTTGGAACACTCTGCTTGTTTGTTTCATTCCTTCCTCAATTTATTTCAAATGCTCCCTTTGTGTGCTCAAATGCAATTAACTAGTGCAAAAGCAAAAACAACATTAACAAAATACTAAAGTATATCAAACAATACTAAGAGCAAACAATTAGAAAGCCTCAGTTCCAAATTACTTGGGGTCAGAAGCATGGACCCAAGTTCCAACATTTCCATTTACCTCGATTTATTGCAGTAGAAACTTTGGGCGGTAAAGCAACAACAATTACATAAAATGAACATAGCAGAAACGGGGATGCTTAGGTGGATGTGTGGTAAAACTCATAAAGATAGAATAAGAAATGTAGAAATTCAAAGACAAGTAGGAGTAGCACCAATTGATACAAAATTAGGGAAGGGCGGTTGCAGTGGTTTGGCCACCTGCAAAGACGGCCTACAAATGCCCCAACTAGAAAACTTGACTCAATAGAAACCATAGAAATTCGACTAGGTAGAGGTAGACCAAAGTTAACACGGGATGCATTAATTAGGAGGGATTTGAATGGTCTGAAAAGCTCACCATCAATTGCACTTAATCGAGCACAATGAAAAAGTTTGATCCATGTAGCCGACCTCAATTAATTTGGGACTGAGGCTATGTTGTTGTTGTATTGCAGTAGAAACTTAATTAGAAAGTTCTTATTTGCCGAAGTTTTGGCTTATTTTCTCTTAAAAAGAATATTAATTCGCTAGCACATAGTCCATGAAATTGTACCTAAAAGCTTTTTTGAGTTATTTTATTTACCTTGCTTAAAAAAACTCTCTAACAAATGTAAATTACTAGTCCAATAAAAGCAAAAAATAATTAAGGAGAAAACAAGAAAAATTCCCACTAACCAACCAAACGAGTAGCTCACTGATTTGGTATGGGGTTACTTGTGTAAGAGGTTGGGGGTTTAAGTTTCAATAGTGACAAGTTGGTTTCTTTCTTATCAAAAAATAAAAAGATAAAACTTCCACTAAACAAGAACTGCCATTTATCAAACAATTTAGGTTGCGACCAGACTAATTGGTAGTTTTTGCTCCCAACATATGAAGAAAAAAAAAAGGGAAAGGAAAAAAACTCTAGAAGCAAAGAGTTGGCAACTTCTTATATCATAAGTTACGACAAAAAAATAGCTTTGAGGAGAGAGACATCAAAAAAGATCAAACAAAAAGTTCCAAAAGACAACTTAACTCTAGGAAAATTTTGGCCATGTTTGGCTTGAGGTTCAAAAATGCATTTGAAACACAGTTTTTGGAACAAAGATTGAGTTCTACTAGTAATTGGTTGGAAAACAACCTTTTGTTGGGGATGTGTCGGCCAAAATTTAGTCCTAGATCGATAAGTAAGACTTCGCAACGAAGGATATAAGCATGGATATTTCCCAAAACAGTACCAAGATCTTTTATTGTACATGTAAGTTGATGGTGGTTAAATTGGGGACAATATCAGACCTACTGAAGATCCACAAGTTTTCATAGGCATGCACAAGCAGTCCCAACCAGTGGTGTTTGAGTCAACGGCTCAGCTAGGACAAGGCATCTTGGATTTCAGTATAAGGTGGAGGCATGGATTTCAGTCTAAGGTGGAGGCATCTTGGATGGATTTCGGTTTAAGGTGGAGATTGTTGGGGACGCGTAGACTGAAAGTCTGAAATACATTCTCACATCGGTTAAGTAAAACATCATAACGAAGGATATAATAAGGATCTCTCCTCAAATAATGTTCAGACTTTTGGTGTAAGACTCCCGAATGTGGTTAAATTGGGGACAATATCAGTACTAATAGAGATCTATGAGCCTGCAAATGCCTACACTAGCAGGCCTAACACTTTTTTATCCTTTCCTTGCTCCCTTCACAAATCTTTGGTTGTAGTGAGTCTTGCTTTTTGACTTCTAGTTCTAGTTAACATCTCAACCACATACTTTTTGGATGTAATTTTTTTAAAATACATAAATCAAAACTGATTTTTAATCTTATTCCAAATGGGCCTTACATATTTAATACTCCCTCCGATCATTAAGAAAACCTTAATTACGAGTGTAATTTACATATATGTCCTTTGACATTAAATAAATTGAAGAATTGAAGAATCATAAATGTTTTAATTGTGTAAGGGTAAAATGGATAAAAATGCAATAAATACACTCTTGAATTTCGAAAACGATTTACAATTTTGAACAAGAAGTTTTTGCTAGAACAACAACAACAACAACAACAACAACAACAACAACATAGCCTCAGTCCCAAATTAACTTATATATCAAACTTTTCCATCGTGCTCGATTAAGTGCAATTGATGGTGAAAGTTTTTGCTAGAACAACTTATATAAATAACCGGAGGGAATAATAAATTAAAAAAGATTCCAAGTTCCAACTCCTATTAGGATCAATTGGCAACATCATAAACCAAGACTAGATAATATTCCAAACTTGTCCTCTTTCCCCCACAATCACCAAAACTCGTTTTTGACTAACCTGACCACCTTAATTAAAACTTACCTTATCCAAACACCTTAATTAGTTCTACAACTACTACTTCAAATTGCAAATAACAAAACAAATAGCACAAAGTGCCTAAAATCTCAAAAAGACACAAACCATGATGTGCAATTTGTGAATACAAACTTTCACTCTCCACCTTAAAAACCCAACAAAATCCTCTCTTTTGGCTTACCACCCATGTTTGAAAACACGCAATTAGACCCAAAACCAACACCCTTTACACCACTAAAATCACAAACAAAAACACAACACCAAAACAGGCAAATTTGGTAGACAAAAAAAGGGGTACCCTTGAAAGCTTTGTAGAGTGTGATAGCATCATCACGAGGCGTTGTGAGCGTGGGAGGCACTGTTACGGACGACATACTCTTCTCTTCTTCTGCTTCTTCAAAACTCAAAACTCTCTCCGAAGAATTTCTTCAAACACCTTCCTTCCCTGCAATGATATAATCTGTGTCCGCACCGAACGTAACGCGTCAACAGAAAAAATTTCGACAGTGATAGCGTGCTCCTGGAGTAAGATATTAAAAAGCTCTTTTCGGTAATCGAGAATCATATGTGGGTTCAACGGTTAGTAGGGCGAAGAGGAGGTGTTTAATCGACGCCCGGGAGTAGGGGATGAAACGGTGTTTCAACGCGTTTGGTGTTAATGTAGTGGGAGAGGTCAGAGGTGGGGTCAGATACGGAACCGCGTGGGCATTTAACATAGATAATGAAATCTGACCATGTATACTGCAATTGACTCGGCTAGCGTGACCGTCAACGTTAACTTGCGTAAAACACGTGATTTAAGGGGACCAAAGTTACAAAAATATGTTGCTACGTATATGACGTTAGGTTAGGTTTTATTTGTGGTTCAAAACTGGAATCAACAAAAAAGCAAGAAGCATAAACTAATAACTAATGTTCATATGGCAGCAGCCTCTTGTTGGAGTTGTAATCTAAATTAGATTAGTGTTTGAGTTTGATTAAGACTTCGAGTTAGAGTATGAGTCTATTTAGAGTCTCCTAATTGGATTAGGAGTATGTTTATGTGACTCTATAAATTAGAGTTAAACCCCTGCATTGTAATTAACGAGTTTATTAGAGTGACTAATAAAGTGTGTCATTGCGGTGTCTCTAAACCTAACATGGTATCAGAGCGAAAGTGAGATCCTAATATCTGTGAGAGTAAGACCGAGATTTTAGATCTACGGTGTGAGACTTTGTTCAAGATCGAACAAAGAATTTGGGCTTCGCATCTATTGAGAGATCGAAGCATGTGTGTTTCTTGTTTTGGAGAAGAAACGAAGATTGAATTGTTGCGTTGTGTTGCAGACACGTGGTTGAGTAGCAGATTCGTTGAAGAAGAAATTGGAAGCTGCTTTGTTATAAAACATTCATACATCAAATCAAATACTTTTTTGTCTTCTTGTGACAAAGATCAGCAGGCAAGCAATTTTTATTGCAATTTGAACAATTACGTTCAATAGATTATTTTGCGGTGGAAAATATTCATGGCCACAATTGGAAACGGTCAAGTTCAACCGACACTGCCAGTGTTCGATGGGAAGAAGTTTGATAGATAGAGCACTCAGATGAGAGTCTTGTTCAGTTTTCAAGACTTGCTCGCAGTAGTTGAAGATGGATTCGAAGACCCAGGGGCCACCGCTACCTCGACACAAAAGGAGCTTCGCAAGAAAAATCAGAAGACACTATATTTTATTTTGCAAACCCTTGATGATGTGGCGTTTGAGAAAGTGCAACTGACAAAGACATCAAAGGAAGCGTGGGACACTTTAGAGACGTCTTACAAGGGTGTACAGAAAGCCAAGAAAGTTCGGTTGCAAACTTTAAGGCGACAATTCGAGTTGATCGAGATGGATGACTCCGAAGATATAGAGAAGTACACCAATCATGTTCAAACAATCGTCAATCAGTTAAAGATGAATGGCGAAGATGTCGCCGATCTTGATGTGAACGAGAAGATTTTGCGCACCTTGACCACGAAGCTCGACCACGTAGTAGCTGCCATTATGGAGTCCGGGACAGATTATGAGACCAAGTCAGTTGAAGAAATCATTGGTTCATTACGAGCACATGAACAACAAATCAATGAAAAAAGTTAAAAAGTCAAGCCTACTGAGCATGCATTGAAGACTACAGTTGCCCAGAAGCTAAAGAAGAATTATGGGTTCAAAGGCCGTGATAAAGTCAACAACAATGGCAGAGGTCATAATAATAATCAGCAGTGGTGGGATAGAAATAAAGGTCATGGACGAGACGGTCGCGATCAACAGAGAAATCGGATTCAGTGTTACAACTGTCGCAAATTTGGGCATATAGCTAGACAATGCAAGATAAAGCAATCATCAGAGTCAGAGTCGGAGTTGAGGAGTAGACAGAGCAGGATGAGGAGTGTCATCAGACACTAATGATGGTTTCATCACCCCAGGAGAATGCTCAGAGTAACATGTGGTATCTCGACAGTGCATGCTCTGACCACATGTGTGTCAATAGATAATTTTTTAATGAGTTGGATGAGTTAATGTTGATAGAGGTCAAGTTTGCTGATGATAGGAAACTTCCAGTTAAGGGAAAAGGAAGGATTCTGATCAGTTGGAGAATGGTGATCATCAGTATATTTTAGATGTTTTATATGTATCGACATTGACATGCAATTTGCTAAGTTTTGGGCAATTGCTAGAGAAGGGGTACAAAGTGGATTTCAAAGATAGTCATCTCACTGTGTTTGACTCTAAAGGTATGACCATTCTTAAGTCTCCTTTGAAAAATAGGTTGTTTCAGATTGAGATTAAAACCGGATCTTATCCGTGTTTTAAATCCATTGTTTCTGATGAGTCATGGTTATGGCATCTAAGATATGGTCATCTGAACTTCGAGAGTTTGAAGTTGTTGACTCATAAGAATTTAGTGAAAGGATTGCCTGTGATTCAACATCCATAGCAATTTTGTGAGGGTGTATTTCGGGAGCAACATAGACGAACGTTTGCTTCCAACACTCCAAGGCGTGCCAAATCTCTACTACAGCTTGGTTCAATCGATGTTTATGGTCCATGCATCGCTTCACTAAGAGGAAGCAAATATTTTATGACTTTTATTGATGACTAACAGCGGGATGATTTGGGTGTATACTTTAAAGAATAAGTCTGATGCCTTTAGTTGCTTTCAGAAGTTCAAGGCTACCGTGGATAAACAAAGTGGACGCTACATCAAGATTTTGAGGACAGATGGCGGTGGTGAATACAAGTCCTCCATATTTTCTGATTTTTGTGATCATCATGGGATCAAGCATGAGATCACTCCACCACATACACCACAACATAATGGTGTTGCAGAAAGAAAGAATATGACTATTATGGACATGGCTCGTAGCATGTTGAAAGCGAAAGGCTTACCTAATTCTTTATGGGGTCAAGCAGTTGTATGTTCAGTTTATTTACTGAATAGGTCTCCCACAACATCGTGTCTCATCTTACTCCAGAAGAGGCTTGGAGTGGTTACAAGCCAGGTGTCAGACACTTGAAAGAGTTTGGATCCACTGCGTATGTTCATGTTCCTGATGCTAATAGGAAGAAATTGGATGACAAAGGCGTGAAGGTCATTTTTCTTGGCTATGTTCCAGGGCGGATTGGAGCATACAAATTTTATAATCCGATCACCAACTCTGTAATTGTCAGCAGAGATGTATTGTTTGATGAGGCAGATGCATGGATTTGGGACACAAAAGGCAAGGGAATTGCTCAATCTGCTGCAATCAGGTTTAATGATGAGGCTTCTACTTCAGCGAGTATTTCTCCTACCACGAGCACTGTTTCGACTAGTACAAGTATTACACTCCAGAGTACGAGTGATAGACCACAGAGGAATCCTATGTTGTCGGCTCGCCTTAAGGATTGTCAGGTTACCAATGATGTTGCGGTTGATGATGATGGAAATTTAGTTCATTATGCCATGTTTGCAGATTCAGACCCTATTAGCTTTAGCGAAGCCGTGCGAGATAGATGTTGGGTTGATGCTATGAATTCCGAAATCGAGGCTATTGAGAAGAATGACACTTGGGGACTTGTTGATATTCCTCAAGGTCAAAAAGCCATTGATGTCAAATTGGTTTTCAAGACAAAAAGGAAACCCAATGGAGATGTGGAGTGCTACAAAGCTAGATTGGTGGCCAAAGGATATGAGCAGAGGCCTGGCTTTGATTATCAGGAAGTGTTTGCTCCAGTTGCTCGCATTGAGACGGTCCGGTTATTGATTGCCATTGCTGCCCAGAGAAGATGGAAACTTCACCAGATGGATGTGAAATCAGCTTTTCTAAATGGCTACTTAGATGAAGTAGTTTATGTCAAGCAACCAATGGGATATGTTCAAGAGGGCAATGAAGAAAAAGTTTATAAGCTGAATAAAGCACTTTATGGCTTAAAACATGCACCGCGAGCTTGGAATAAAAGGATTGATGAATTCTTTCAGGGTTATGGACTGGAAAAATGTGTTTATGAACATGCTTTGTATGTGAAGATTGATGCTTCTACTGGTACTGCAATGATAGTTTGTCTTTATGTTGATGATTTAATTTTCACTGGAAATGACATCAACATGATCGAAGACTTTAAGGCAGCTATGATGCGAGAGTTTGAGATGACGGACGTTGGTCTAATGTCATACTTCCTAGGCATTGAGGTCAATCAGCGAGATGATGGCACTTTTATATGTCAGAAACGATATGCAGCTGAGATCTTGAAGAAATTTGAGATGTCTAGCTGTAATCTTGCTTCTACACCTGTGGAGGTTGGTACCAAGTTGTCCAAAACAGGACATGATGCACCAGTTGACTCGACATATTTCAAGCAGATAGTTGGGAGTTTGCGATATCTGACTTGCACTAGACCTGATATTCTTTATGGCGTTGGATTACTCAGTAGATACATGGAGCACCCTAGACAATCTCATTTGGTTGCAGCAAAGAGAATTATGCGTTATATTCGAGGTACTACTGATCATGGGTTATTTTATTCCACTTCAAAGGATAGTTCTTTGTTTGGCTATTCTGACAGTGATTGGGGAGGAGACCAGGATAATCGAAAAAGTACTTCTGGCTATGCTTTTTTATTATGGTTCTACAATTTTTTCGTGGTCTTCGAAGAAGTAGTCTGTCGTTGCATTGTCTACTTGTGAGGCTGAGTACATTGCAGCGCCTCTAGTGCATGTCAGGCTATTTGGTTGAGAAAATTATTATCTCAGATTCATTTTTCGTGTAATGGCCCTACACCAATCTATGTTGATAATGTTTTGGCTATTGATTTAGCGAAAAACCCAGTTACACATGGCCGGAGTAAGCATATTGATATGCGATATCACTTTCTACGTGATCAGGTGGAAAATAGAGAAATAGAGCTGGTATACTGCAGATCAGAGGATCAAGTTGCAGATTTGTTTACCAAGGCATTGAAGATTGAGTCTTTCGTGAAGTTAAAGGCTATAATTGGGGTTTGTCCAATCTGAATTATGGGGGATGATGTTTTGTTTTTTAATTCGGATAGGTAATTTAGATTATGGGGGGAAGTTGGAGTTGTAATCTAAATTAGATTAGTGTTTGAGTTTGATTAGGACTTCGAGTTAGAGTATGAGTCTATTTAGGGTCTCATAGTTGGATTAGGAGTATGTTTATGTGACTCTATAAATTAGAGTTAAGCCCCCGCATTGTAATTAACGAGTTTATTAGAGTGATTAATAAAGTGTGTCATTGCGGTGTCTCTAAACCTAACACCTCTCTCTACGACTTCAAGAAACAGAAGAAACCCTAGCCGCCCAAATTAGATCCGGCCTTGGGGCCGGTGCTGCCACGGCTCGCCGTCGCCGCCGGCCCCCCTCTCTCTCCCTAGAATCCAACGTCCTTCCTCATCTCTCCTTTATCCCCTTTCATGTTCTATATTTCCTTCTTATCTCTCCATTTTCGTTTCCACTCTTTGTCTTCATGTTCCTCCGCTCCCCCCTCATGGATCAACCCATCCAGTCTTTTCCTTCCCCCTTCTTTTTTTGCCCCCCCTTTCTTTCTTCTGGTGCTTGTGCGAAGAGGAAGGGGATGACGGAAAAATGTTCCAGATCTGAAGAGGCTTGAGCGATCTTTTCCTTCCCCCTTTTTTTTTGCCCCCCTTTCTTTCTTCTGGTGCTTGTGCGAAGAGGAAAGGGATGGCGGAAAAGTGTTCCAGATCTGAAGAGGCTTGAGTGGTGTTTTTGGAAGTGTTGTCGTGTTCCTAGTTCATCGGTTCCAACAATGATCCGTTGGTTATTAGCATCTCTGATCAACAGTCGCGACTATAGCCGAGAGGATCTTGTGCCTTCATGTAATGACCTGAATTTAATTCGTCGTTATTAATGACGTAGTTGCAGACGTGGCTGACAGCTCAGACGTTCGTGGGACCCACAACTAGGCTAGTGCGCGTCTGGAGCTAGGTAAATAGTTATTTTGTGTGTTGATTTCTTTAATTTGCGATGTTTACGTTGAAATAGACTAAACGACATCGTAATGTGTGTATGTATATTACGTTTGACGTGTGAGACTGTGTGATAAGTATTCGCCTCGATATGCGTGTCGACGCGTGTACCGAGTAGTCTAAAAGACTAAATACTAGGCCGGGGAAAATAATACACACATAAAATGAATAAATGAGTTAAATATTAAAATGTAATGCATATTTGGTGGTTAGCGTCATGGTAGTACGCGTATGTCACGTTTCAGGACGCGAAACCCGGCGTCGGAACACCCGAAAGACGACTTTATGGGCTAAGAACAAGGGCAAGTGTGTCATTGGTGTTACATTTGGAGACATTAGAGGTTGAATAATGGAGCAAATAGTGCTCCTTAGATTGCATTGGGATGCACAAGTGAGGAGAGATGCTTATAAGTGTATAAAAGTCAAATTGACTTTCATTTCCACCACCTTTTCTCTCTCTCCTTATCAACAAATCCGAAAATAGAGAAGAAGAAACATGGGTTTTGGAGTTTCAATCTTGATCATTTGAGGAGTTTGGAGTGGTTGATTCATCAAAGCAAAGTGAGATTCACAATCACCTCAACTTTCTTTATCTTTTGGTACAAATTTTTGAGGTGTTTGTGTGAATCTAATATGGATTGTTAAGTGGTTGTTAAGTGGTTGTTTTGGTGGATTTTAAATGTTATGAAGTTAAGTGGTATATGTTGTAGTGGTTGTAACGACCCAAAATCTCTAACCGTGTTTATGTCTTTACACAGGCTCAACGTCCCGTACTGTGGGACCCACACCGTGATATGTCCGTTTACCAAAGCAAGGGCCGAGGTACATTTATATTTGTTGTGCTGTATGCCTAGTGTATTGTATATGTGTAGACTATTAAGTTAATTTTTTACGGGTGTGTAGGTATCGAGACGAGCGGGGACGTACCTCGAGTCGCGTGTCGACGTGGGACCGAGGTAGCGGCATATTGGGGTAAGTTTAATTTATTTGAATAAAATGTGAATTTATTGGGTAATAAGTGGCTTTAATGTGGCCACATTTAGCTAAGTCCTAAAGTTTGTAAAATAAAACAATAGGCATTGGATGTGCATCGAGACACGCGTTAACCCATCATGAGGCAAGGTGTCAATTTGTTGAGTCACTCACAATTGACTTGGGGGACAAGTGGGACAAGGTGGTCCATGAGATGAGCCTCGAGACACGTGTGCACACCATGATCAAAGGCTAGCATTTAAACAAAATACTTGTATATATAAGTCACTAAATGGGTTTCTCATCCTCAAAATCAACCGGGAGAGAGAGAGAGAGAGAAAGAGAATCGGCCAGGTGGAGGTGGAGGAGAGGGTGGAGAGAGAGGAGAGAACCGAGAAAAACCATCAAGGTGAGTGTGGTGTTGTTCAATTGATGTTGTGTTGTGGGTTGGTGTTGGTGAGGGAGCTCGGGAGCTCCCGTGCTCCCGAGGAAGGAGACGACTCGGAAGAGTCGTCTCCCCTCCCTAAACGAGCTGGGGTTGGATCGCCAACCCCAGCTCGTGAAAGAAAAAAAAAAAAAAAAAAAAAATTTTTTTGCTCCTCAACGAACCAGGGAGTCCCTGGTTCGTTGAGGAAGAAGGGGGCACACGCACGTGCTTCCCTGTGTGTGCGCCCCTTCCCTCTCTGGGGCGGCGGTCGCCGGCTGGGCTGGGGTTGACCCGACCCAAAATAATAAAAAAATAAAAAAAAAAAAAAAAAAAAAAAAAGAAAAAAATGGAAAAAAATTCCAAAATATTTGGGAAAAATCTCGAAAAATTATATTTCGACAAAATAAATAGAAAGTAATGAATTTCTCTGAAAAATAAAATATTTGGAATTTCGGAAGAGCCTTTTATGGGGGTTTAACCTCAAAAAGTGTGAAATGGGCAGATTGGCGTAAAAATTTAGAAATTGGTCTCAAATTTGATTTAGCCTAAATTGATACATTATTGAATGGTAGGGAACTAACGGGAGTACTCAGGCGTTTGGGCACGCATTTCGAATTTTCGAGGGATCGAATAGACTAGGACAAGTGTGTGAATTGTAAGTACAAATGTGAGAATTTTATATTTCATTTCATTCACCTTTATTGATTTATTGGTATATTGGTAGACAATACTACTTGAACTCGCACATCATGTTGTTCTTGTATTTATTCATGGGTGAATATTGTGACATGATGCCTTGTGAATTGTTTCATTGACTCTGATTCCTACACTTGATGTCATTCTTGAAAAGATTGATGAAAAGCATGCTAATGGAATAATTTGGATTTAATTGGACTTGTATTCGATTTCCTTTGGGCTTTGTAGCCTAACTTGTTTTGGAATCCTAGAATTTTGGAATTATTTGTCTTTGAAAGTAAAGTAGGGATTATCTAGTGTCCATTGCACGAGAGATGCGCGGTTCACGGGGACATGGGTCTATCGGGGTTTTGGCACTCACCACTACACTTGCGCGACACACGAGTTATGGGACTCGGGGTGGTCGGCAAGCATGAGATTGATGTTGTGTAAGCGTAGAGCGTAGCTCCGCTAGTTGTGTGAAATATGTTTAGTGCAACTCCATATAGTAGTGGGAAAGGGTAGGTGATAGGTCTCTCCGCCGACCGGCGTAGATCATCTCGACTTAGCCTGTGTCTGTCTTTACATCTTTAACTGTGGTATTTACTTGCATTACTTGTTTCAACAATTTATTTTCGCTACTTTATGCTTTTAAATACCATTTGTTTATTATTTTGGAAATGTGGCATATAATTCTCCAGTTAGTACTTAAATATCACTATACTCACCGTCTACTTTGTGACGGTGGGTGTAGGTCCGTCGAGCAGCAGCAAACCAGGGAAGGAGAAGATCAGCGACTTCCTCTGAGCAGTTCGGCGACTCTCCTCACTTATTTTGTATGTCTCGACTTTTGTTGTATTATTATTGTTTATGTCATTTTGGGTTGTACATTTGGTTGAGTAAATAGTTTCATATATATACGTGCATGTGATGCTGTATTTTCCTGGTTTTTCCACACTCAGGAATTTTGGAGAATGAAAGCTTCCGCTTAACATGATAATGGAATTTGAATTAACGTTAAATTGATAAATATAGTGGAGGAATATAGGGACGAAAGGCTAACTAATACGTAATTAAGTTTTATGTGGTTAAGATTAAGGCTTGATTACGGGATTAGGACAGGCGATGCCCTGTTTAGAAGTTGGGGCCGTCACGACGTTGAGGCTCTCCCTCCATGTCATTCCTGTGTGTATGTCCGCTAGGCCATAACACGTGTGCCAGGGATCTCGGTGAATTGTTTGACCCGAGAGTCGCGTCGGGGCACGTGTAGGTGCATTGTAGGTTCTACGCCGACCACCTAGCGGAATCCAGATACTGACCTTGCTTGAGTGGGACTCGCCAGCAGAAGTCTGTGGATAGTCCGAAGTATGGCGCTAGTCTGACCCTAGGCTCTAGGAACACACTTTGAGCTTTCACTATTACTTATGCATGCGATGAGCACGGTTGCCTATATTTATTTCCGTATGTTTATTTAATAGTTTTGTTTAAATTCAAGTATTTACTTTCAGTATTGCTCACTTAATTTCCTTGGAAATACTCACTCTGAACTCGTCATCTACCTTTTTGTGATGGCTTAAGTGCAGATCCGAGTACGAGTCGTGGCAAGGGCAAGCTTGCAGAGTACCGGTGATTCAAAGATATTAAGCCAGACTTGTACGTTTGTATTATATATATAATTTGTTTTTATTTTGGGAATTTGGGCTCGTGAGACACTTAAGAACCCTATATTTTTTATATTTTGAGACCTTTGAGGTGTATCTTGATCTATGATAATTTATGGGTTTTCCACACTAGGTATCATAGTTAGATGCATGACTATAATGTTAATTATTTTAATTGTCATGATAAAAGACTTATGTTGTAGTTATTTACTTTGGTTTCAAACGATATTAACAGATGACTTGAGTTCATTAACAATTTAAATAGTAAATTATTGTCTATTAAGGTTAATAATGATTAAATGGTGGATGAGATAGCATGTGGGACACAGTTGGCGCTAGTAGGCCAGGTTGTGGCCCCGCATTGGCCCCGTGACGGTCCATTTGGAAAATGGGTCGCTACATTTTGGTATCAGAGCAAGGTTGGTGAACCTCGAGGAAATGAAAGTTAACTCTGATACGATTATATTTGTGGTATAATTTGAGGATAAATCTGATAAATAAACTTTAGATATGGAAACCCAAAGGAATTGCCTAGAGTCCTAGTTAGGAAGTGAGGTGAGATGGGTAGAAATCAGGGATATACGTGTTATATTTTTGGTTGTATATTACATACGATACACGTATATTTGTACTGAGGCTGATTAGACGCAAGTTTCTTCGATGTAGATACTGATGGACGGACAACCTTCAAATACTACTCAGCCTGAGGTCGGGGATACCAGTGATCCGACTAGGCTGACTTTGACGTTAGAGTCATTGACGCGGACTATGGAGGATAGATTCGCGTTCCTGATAGACATGATGATAGCTTGGGATGCTCGGGAGACTACTACAGCTCCTACTACCATTTTTACTGCATCGATGACTACTACTCAGGCATTCGTAGCTCCTATTACAGCTGAGACTCAAGTGCAGGCACCGGTATTTGAGACACTGGCCGAGAGAGCTACACCAGTAGTAGTATCAGCGGGTACTACAGTGGTCATTACACCTACGACTACTAGTTGCTAGCAGTGGCGTCTACTTCAGGGGGTTTGATGACAGTTGAGGCTAAGAAGAAGACGAACTTCATTAGGTTCTCGCAAGGATACTTCTATGGAGCCGGGGACCCAGAGATAGCCGGGAGGTGGCTGTTATCTCATGATCGGCTTCATGAGTTGCTTCGGGTTGAAGAGATTGATAAAATCGAGACTATCGAGTTTTTGCTTGAGAGCTGATGTAGCGGTATGGTAGACTACTTATATTACGACTCATCCTGATGTGACTACTTTGGCAGAGTTCCAAGTGTTATTTATGGACGAATGTATACCTATGGAGGTCAGGGTTCGATTGAGGGATGAGTTTTTGTCTTTGGTTCAGGGTGATATGTCTGTCATGGTGTACATGGAGAGGTACCGATATCTATTGTCGTACTTCATGGACATAGGAGGTACCGATCGGTTACATATATATTATTTTGTCCGAGGTTTAGATGAGAGGATTGCGAGCACGGTTGTATCTAGTGGAGTTCGTACACTGGCAGAGATTTACGACATGTCCCTCGCACACGAGACATACCTTGTTCAGAGGGTCAGTCGATTAGCGATCCAGACTGCGCTGCAGAGTCAGCAGAGTCAGCCAGCTTCGAGTTTTCGGTCGAATCAGAGACTGAAGAGACAAAGGAAAGATCATGACCGGCATAGACCTTTTCGAAATGATTGGCAGTGTGATCAAAGTCGCAGAGGCGACAAAGATCGTCGTGATGACCGAGACCGACGTGATGATCGCCAGGTGGCATATTCTACAGCTTCTGCACTAGTTGATCAGCCTAGACATCAGTATAGGCTGGATAGAGGTGAGAGAGGCCAGAGTCGAGGCCGGGGTCAGGCACAGATTCATATGAGTTCTGGCAGATCAGAGACTTGTACATGTTACCGATGCGGTCGAGTTGGACATATTGTGGCAGATTATACCAGACCAGCACCACTACCACCACAGACGGAGCAGGCCAGAGATAGGGCTCAGACAGCTTTTTTTGGGGTCACGCTGTCGGACAGGGAGGCGACCAGACAGCTTGTTGAGGGTATGTTATATGTTTGTGGTATTTCCATGCATGTTATGATGGATTCTGGTAGCACATTGTCTTTTATTTCTGGACGCATGGTAGGAGAGCTAAGGTTACCTACGTAAACCTTATATACATATATTGTTCTCAGTACGGCAGTTGGGGATAAGATTTACGCTAACTGGACTTGCCGAAATTGTATTGTGGAAATTGAAGGACATCAGCTATCGACTTATTTGAGAGTGTTAGAGTACCTGTAGTTCGACGCGATGTTTGGAATGGATAGGTTATCTTCTTATCACGCACAAATCGACTATTTCAGCAAGACTGTGACGCTTGATATCGAGGGGATTTCAAAGTTTACATTTGTCGAAATTGCGACTGCATTACCTATCACTCAAGGCAAACTAGCTACATCGTAGGAGATGGAGGCGTACGCGGCTGTGGCTGATCCAGAGCTTAGGACGGTGGTTAAGGTTGAGGATGTCCTTATTGTCTACGAGTTTTAAGACGTGTTTCATGATGATTTGTCAGGATTGCCACCACCGATAGCTGTTGAGTTTATTATTGAGCTGATTTCGGGGACTCAGGGACAGCATTCTCGAGGACGCACACCGGTCGCGATATACAGTTCATCCTGGTCAGACCAAGATGTATCACGATCTGCAGAGATTGTTTTGGGGGCTAGGGATGAAGGCTGACGTGGGTAGTTACGTCCGGAGTTGTCATATTTGTCAACATGTAAAGGCTGAACACAGGAGACCAACTGGGTTGCTACAGGCGCTGCCCATTCCTAAGTGGAAGTGGAACACGTAACCATGTACTTCGTCAGTGGCCTACCGCAGACTACGAAGAGACATGACGCGGTTTGGGTAGTTATTGACAGGTTGACAAAGTCGGCGCATTTCATACCGATTGCCATGAGATATTCAGTTACACAACTGAATACTATCTTCGAGAGAGAGATTGTCAGATTGCAGGGTGTACCAGTCTCCATTGTTTCTGATAGAGATCCGAGATTTACTTCGAGGTTATGGGAGAGTATGCAGGAGGAGTTTGGCATTAGCTTACAGTTCAGCACTGTGTACCATCCTCGGACTGACGGGCAGTCAAAGCGTTTGATTCAAATTCTCAAGAATATGCTCTGGGCGTGTATATTACAGTTTGGTGGATCGTAGGAGGATTACTTGTCTTTATGTGAGTTTGCTTACAACAACAGCTATCAGGCGAGTATCGGGATGCCACCGTTTGAGGCACTTTATGGTAGGCCCTACAAGTCACCAGCATGTTGGGTTGCATCAGAGGATATAGCGGTTATAGGACTTGAGGTTGTTGTTGACCATACTGATAATGTGAGACAGATCAGGAAGAGGCTTTAGGCAGCACGGGATAGGCAGAAGAAATATGCGGACAAGTACCTTGAGGATCTGAGCTACGAGGGGGGACTTGGTGTATTTGAAGGTTTCGCCCTTGAAGGACCATCAAAGGTTTGGCATTAAGGGGAAGCTGGCACCAAGACTCATTGGACCATTCAGAGTTGAGGAACGCGTCGGCAGAGTGGCATACCATCTGGAATTGTCACTGCAGTTAGCAGGGGTACATCCAGTGTTTCACATTTCCATGTTGAGGCTAGCTAGGTCGGGACCGAGTCCTATGGTTGATATACGTTAGATTGAGGTGCGACTTGACGTATCATACGAGGAACAACCTGTAGAAATTATGGATATGAGGACTCAGATTTTGAGGAATAAGGAGATTCGAAGGTTTTAGTCTGATGGCAACATCACGAGACCAATGGACTCACCTGGGGGCTTGAATCTACTACGCGACAACAGTATCCCCACTTATTTGCCGGTAAGTATTTAAGTTTAATTTAAATTTCGGGTCAAAATTCCATATAGTTGAGAAGAACTGTAACGGCCTGAATTTAATTCGTCGTTATTAATGACGTGGTTGCAGTCGTGGCTGATAGCTCAGATGCTCGTGGGATACGCAGTTAGGCTAGTGAGCGCCTGGAGCTAGGTAAATAGTTATTTTGTGTGTTGATTTGTTTAATTTGCGATGTTTACGTTGAAATAGATTAAATGGCATGGTAATGTGTGTATGTATATTACGTTTGATGTGTGAGACTGTGTGATAAGTATTCGCCTCGATATGCTTGTCGACGCGGGTACCAGGTAGTTTAAAAGACTAAATACTAGGCCGGGGAAAACAATACACAAATAAAATGAATAAAATGAATAAAATGAGTTAAATATTAAAATGTAATGTATATTTGGTGGTTAGGGTCATGGTAGTACGCGTATGTCACGTTTCGGGATGCGAAACCAGGCGTTGGAGCACCCGAAAGACGACTTTATGGGCTAAGAACAAGGGAAGTGTGCCATTGGTGTTACATTTGGAGTCATTAGAGGTTGAATAATGGAGCAAATAGTGCTCGTTAGATTGCATTGGGATGCATAAGTGAGGAGAGATGCTTATAAGTGTATAAAAGTCAAATTGACTTTCATTTTCACCACCTTTTCTCTCTCCTTATCTAGAAATCCGAAAATAGAGAAGAAGAAACAAGGGTTTTGGAGTTTCAAACTTGATCATTTGAGGAGCTTGGAGTGGTTGATTCATCAAAGCAATGTGAGATTCACAATCACCTCAACTTTCTTTATCTTTTGGTACAAATTTTTGATGTGTTTGTGTGAATTCAACATGGATTGTTAAGTGGTTGTTTTGGTGGGTTTTAATTGCCATGAAGTTAAGTGGTATATGTTGTTGTAGTGGTTGTTGTTGGTGGTGATATTTAAAAAACAAAATTTTCAACCAAACTGCTGTCTAGAACCCGATTAGCGTGCTAATGAGGTCATCTAGCACGTTAGATGACGATTATCACGCTAATGTTCTTCTTGACGAAGAGCGTTTAGCTGCCCAGAAATCTAGCGTGCTAATCCCTAGACCTAGCGTGCTAGATATTGCAGATTTGAGAAGATTGTTACTAAGTAACATAAAATACATCCAATTGATTAAAAATCAATTATAAATGGAAAATAGGTCATTTCGGGTGGTAATTTGGATATCGGGGATTCGACGGAACCGGACCGGGGGTTGTTTATCGGGATACGAAGTGCGGGTTGAGGTGTGTAGTATCACAACTGAAATTTCTTGAGCAGTACCTTATTTTTGCTTTTGAATTCATATTTTGTCTTTCAATACTCAATTCTTGGTTTCGGTTTAAATGGACGGACGTTGAGGCTCTCCCTTCGTGTCATTCCTATGTGTATGTCCATTATGACATAGCATGTGTGCCAGGGATCTCGGTGAATAGTTCGACCCGAGAGTCGCATCGGGGCACGTGTAGGTGCGTCGTAGGTTCTACGCCGACCACCTAGCGGAATCCATATACTGGCCTTGCTTGAGTGGGACTCGCCGGCAGTAGTCAGTGGAGAGTCTGAAGTATGGCGCTAGTCTGAACTTAGGCTCAAGGAACACACTTTGAGCTTTCACTATTACTTATGCATGCGATGAGCACAGTTGCCTGTATTTATTTCCGCATGTTTATTTAATAGTTTTGTTTAAATTTTAGTATTTAATTTCAGTATTGCTCACTTAATTTCCTTGGGAATACTCACTCTGGACTCGTCATCTACCTTTTTGTGATGGCTTGAGTGCGGATCCGAGTACGAGTCGTGGCAAAGGCAAGCTTGCAGAGTACCGGTGATTCAGAGATATTAAACTAGACTTGTACGTTTGTATTATATATATATATACTTTGTTTTTATTTTGGGAATTTGGGCTCGTGAGACACTTCAAGACCTTATATTTTTGATATTTTGAGACATTTGAGGTGTATTCTTGATCTATGATAATTTATGGGTTTTCCATACTAGGTATTAGAGTTAGATGCATGACTATAATGTTTAATATTTTAATTGTCATAATAAAAGACTTTCGCTGTGGTTATTTATTATGGTTTCAAACGATATTAACAGATGACTTGAGTTCATTAACAATATAAACAGTAAATCGTTATCTATTGAGGTTAATAATAATTAAATGGTGGATGAGATAGCATGTGGGACACAGCTGGCGCTGGTAAGTCAAGTTGTGGGCCCGCATTGGCCCCGTGGCGGTCCATTTGGAAAATGGGCCGCTACACTCCACGTCGGCGCCCGTTGTTGAATCTGGCTTGCCGGGCGAAGGCGACGACTCCGGATGGTGGAGGGTTTTTTCCTTTCTGGACGATGTGATTGCCGCTATCCTCAAGTAGGGTTTGTATTTAGTTATGTTGTTATACGATTCTAGAATAGTTTGTTAGGGTTTAGTCTTCGCATATGTGCGGTGTTCCCCGTTGTTGGGGTTGTTTTGTCTTGTTGTCCCCCTTCGTAGGGTGGTACATTGCTTTTCTTTGGGAAGTTGTTGTCCCTTTCGTGGAGTTGTTGCCCTCTCGCGTGGATGTTGTTCCAAGCTTCAGCGGATTGTTAAATCTGTTATCAACAATGTAATAGATTGTTGTATCTTTTTTGGGTGGTAGAAACATCAATGCAACGATTTGACTAAAAAAAGCAAATTATCGCATAAAACCAAATAGTGGAAAAGGTACTAACCTACGCTAATAGAAAGATAGTTTAAAAGGGAAAATCTCGGGTAACTCATTTTAGGCACCGAGCCACTTGGTGCTCGTGTGATACACGCTTATCTCGAGGTGTGTCGCATTGGCACTGAGTGAATCGATGCCCAATCTCGGTTCCAAAGTGTGTTACTCTAGCAATTTCTAATAAAAAAATGGAAATTGTTTAGATGAGCCAGACAAAGCAATTTGTGGACCACCCTCTGTAGTCGACCTTAAAGAAATATAGTAATAGAAAATAAAAAAAAATGATTGGATGATGATCACCCACTTTGGACACGTCAAATGGACAAACACTTATTGATGTCCCTTGATTTGTATGTGCACACACACACTTGATGTGCATATAAGAGACACCAATAAGTGCGTGTTTGAAGTAGGCACTGTAGTATCTTTCATGAAAAATATATTAGGGTTAGCCCACCCACCTCTTCTATCCTGCTTTCAATTTTTATAACTTCCTCAAATCTTTTTATTTAGTTAAGACAAACAAATAGTAATTTCATTTTATAAATTTCGTGATGCATACTACATTTAAATCATCTCAATTATGCCTCCATTAATTATGAACCAATTAGGACCAACTTATGTCTTGATCATTGTCCTTAGCCCCATGGAACATAATTTCCTAGTTTTGCCCCTACTTATACCCATTTTCTTATTTGGGTAAATTGAGAGATTGAAATAAATTTTTTTTTTCTTATATTATTAATTTGTTATGTTAATTGAGTTACAGACCGCAATACTAAATTAATGTAAGATTTATAAAATTAACAATATGAGAAAAGTTTTGAGTTAGTTAAACATTTTCCTTAAAGTTCCGCACAATTTTATAAATCTTTATAATATAGTAGTAGAATTGGTTTAATAGTTAAAATTGTGTTTTATGATTAAAAATCTCGAGTTTGATTTCGTACAATTACATACTTTTTAATAAAAATAAAAATAAAAATAGGGGACTTACACAAGGAGCAGTGAATCTTCGTGGGGCACGAGGGCAGAGAAACCTAGTGGGCAAAGAGCACTACCTGATCCCAACTGCCCCGTGCCTTGCCTCAAGTTGCATTTTTAAACACTTCGCATGAAGGCAGATTCTATTTGTAGGTGTCAAAAGTGGGCTAGTTAAACATTTTCCTTAAAGTATGTTGTAGACATACGTACATTAATTGTGAATGCTAACATATTTTCTACTAGTTGTGATATTGTCAAAAGAATTCTAAGAGCTTCTCCAATAAAATTTGAATTGAATGTCAATGTGTGCCACTTAAGAATAAATAGACATTGGAGGAAAAAAAACATTTTCAATAGAGTGCATTTTGAATATCGAGCTAACGTGAATAGACATTGTTTATTTTGAATGTCTATTTTTTAGACGGTGCAATCATAGCCATATCAGCAATTCTCTTCAAAATATATATAAAAACAATAAATTTTGAAAATAGAAAGTGCAATCCACATTCATCATTGGAGAGCACTTACGAACTTCAATGTGTACTCAAACCATATCTTCTCCACGTTGCTAACGTGATATCAATCCACACCTACAATCCTCATTTACTATTGGAGATGCTCTAAGTAATAGTTAGTTTGTTAGTTTTTCAGGTGATGAGACGTTGTTACTAGTTGGAGACCACTAATTATGCATTGTGATTCACACACACACATCTTATTTATATTCTAATGGCATGTTTGATTCAAGAATTAGTGAATCCTTCCGCATTCGCTTGGCTAACACAAGTCATATCTCAGTTAATCCTTTGTTTGTCTCTACACAAATTGTATTAGATTAAATTTTTTATCGAACTTTTTATGCCCCTTTTGCATCATCTATTCATCTTCATCTTTATCTTCTTTATTTAGGGGATAGTAAAGTTGTACTTTTTGCTCTTTTAAGGTGGGCTTACTTAAAAATAGGGGAGGTGTGTCTTTTGGTAAGAAAGAATTCGAGTGCGTTAACTATTGGGATGTGCACTTTTTCGCCCGACCCCATTGGGGCTCGCTTTCCGACTCGTCAGCTAGAGATCCTGTAGCTGTGACCATACGGCGGGGGGACAATTTGTTGTTCAGATGGTACCCCAGACACCAGTTCAAGGGGTAGCAGCAGAGGCACCCACAGAGACAGCTACCGCATTTGTCGTTCCTTTAGAGACATCGACTCATACGCCTCCACTCACAATGACGGACCAGGTTACTACCACCCCCACTGCTGATACTCCTACTACATTTGCATTCGTCCTAGCACCAGAAACGAGGTTATTGAGGGAGTTTTTGAAGTTTCAGCCTGGATTCTTTTATGGAGGCGGTGACCCTGAGGCTGGAGGGAGATGGATAGTGTCTCATCAGCGTTTCCATAAGCTGATGAGGAACGATGAGATTGTACAGGCACGACTTTCGGGAGCCTGTTTGAGAGGGCATGCAGCAGTCTGGTGGATGACATATACGGATACTCATCCGGGACCGACGACATGGGCTGAGTTTAGGGAGCTATTCTACGATCAGTACATACCTATGGAGGTTAGGTTGAGACTGAGGGATGAGTTCTTGGCCCTGAGACAGGGTAATCGGACCTTGATGCAGTATATGGAGAGGTTCCGACATTTGCTTTCGATTCTCTCTGATGTCGCCGGACGAGAGCGCTTACGATCTATTACTTCACCGGGGGGTTGATTACATGATTGCGTCGAGAGCTGTCTCGACCGAGCCACGACTCACGGGAGATCTTTGACAGGGCATTGGCTCATGAGACATACATACTGCAGAGGGCTGGCAGACGAGTGACTGGTAGGGAAGTACAGTCGGGCCAGAGTTCTGGGTCGAATCAGAGGCAGAAGAGACCGATGGATCGTCCGGATAGAGGAATGAGAGATGATAGACGGGAGAGGGGCCGCTGGGACGATTTTCAGGGCAGTCAGTTCCGATATGAAGAGCCACAGCCAGTTCATGCTATCGCCTCGGCACTGACCAAGGATCGGCGAGAGGTCACGGCCCACATGAGTGCCGTCGGGGTCGAGATCGAGGGGGGCATGACGGGGTCGGGTAGGCCGGGTCGGTCCGAGATCTGGAGACGGACAAAGGGGTAGACTGAAGAGTCGTAGATGTCACCGGTGTAGACAGAGGGGACACTTGAGGGCTGACTGCCGAGTACCACTATCGCCACGACGAGAGGCATACCAGGCCAGAGATAGAGCGCATGCGTTAGCACAGCCAGATAGCGGGCGACTAGGCAGCTTATTGAAGGTACATTACTTATATTTGGTCGTCATATGCATGCTATGTTTGATTCATGTAGTACGTTATCGTTTCTTGCTGAACGTATTCTTGGATTCTTAGGGTTAGTTACACAGACACTAGAGCCACATCTTGTCCTCAGTACGGCTGCTGGGGATAAGATATACCCTAATCGAATATGTTGAGACATGATGATAGAGGTGGAGGGACATCAGCTCCCGGCGAATCTTCGAGTATTGGAGTACTTAGAGTTTGACACACTACTCGGGATGGATTGGTTAGCATCCTATCATGCACGGATAGATTGTTACGGTAAGAGGATAGAGTTTCATATTCTTGGAATACCAGAGTTCGTATTATTTGGATCGACAACTGACTTACCCATCACGAGAGGTCGACTAGCTACGGCGCATGAGATGGAGGCGTTTGCAGCGATGGTTAAGCCGGAGGTTCGGACGGGGGTACGGATTGAGGACGTGCCGGTGGTTAGCGATTTTGTTGATGTATTTCCAGATGATTTACCCGGATTGCCACCGCCACGAGCTGTTGAGTTCATAATCGAGTTGATACCAGGACGCACCTGGATTGCCGGTCGACCTTCTCGGATGGCACCAACGGAGCAGGAGGAGGTGAAACGACAGTTGGATGAGCTGTTGGAGAAGGGTTTCATTCACCCTAGTATGTCACCTTGGGGAGCTCCAATACTGTTTGTGAAGAAGAAATATGGTACGATGGGGATGTGCATCGACTATAGGAAGCTGAATCAGGTAACTGTGAGGAACCGTTACCCACTTCCTCGGATTGATGATCTGTTTGATCAGCTGACGGGTGCCAGATTCTTCTCGAAGATTGACCTTCGCTCAAGTTATCACCAGTTGAGGATTCGAGAAGAGGATATCCAGAAAATCGCTTTCAGCACGAGATACGGGTTATTTAAGTTCATAGTCATGTCGTTTGGGCTGAGGAACGCTCCAGCGATTTTCATGGACCTGATGCACAGGGTCATGAGGTCGTATTTGGACAGATTCATCATCGTGTTCATCGATGATATCTTGATTTATAGCAGGACTCGTGAGGATCACGAGGACATCTCGGACGCTTTCGACGACACGAGGAGGAGCATCGATCGTATGCCAAGTTTAGTAAGTGTGACTTTTGGCTAAGTGCGGTGAGATTCTTGGGCCATGTCATCAGTGAGCAATGTATCTCAGTGGATTCAGAAAAGATTCGGGCGATCATTGATTGGAAGATGCTTAAGTCTGTAGATGATATACGGAGTTTCCTTGGACTGGCGGGATACTACTGGCGATTTGTGTAGGATTTTCCTCGATCGCAGCGCCGATGACGAGACTGACTTAGAAAGATGGGAGGTTTGACTGGTCGGATGAGTGTGAGTAGGCCTTTTTGAATTGAAGTGGAGATTGACATTTGCACCAGTATTGACATTGCCAGAGCCGGGCAAGACCTTGACATATATATACGAGATACGTCGGGCATTGGTCTTGATTATGTGTTGATGTGGGATGGTAGACCGGTTGTCTATCTTTCCAGACGGTTGAGACCCCCACGAGGGGAATTATCCAGTGCACGACCTGAAGCTTGCAGCGGTCGTCTTTGCATTGAAGGCTTTGAGGCACTATCTCTATGGAGAGCGATTCGTGTTGTATACGAGATCACCAGAGTTTACGATACATTTTCACTCAGAGGGATCTGAATATGCGCCAGCGGAGATGGCTGGAGTTGTTGAAGGGCTACGACTTCGCTATTGAGTATCACCCTGGCAAAGCGAACGTCGTAGCAGACGCATTGAGCAGGAGTGGACTCGACAGTCAGACTGTTTGCACCATATGACACATGAGCATGAATTATTACAGGCAGCATCAGTTATGTGCATGGCCGAGTTGTCGACTACGACGGAAAATCACATTTGTTGTCATATGAGGATATCGACCGTATCGATTGAACGGGTTGCCGAGTGTCAGAGGGTTGATGGGCTCTATGAGCGGGTCTGTGGTCTGTCACGGAATCCGTAATGCACTGATTGGGCATAAACCACAAATCGGTGTTTGAGATACTGATGGAGATTGTAGATACCTGCAGATCAGGAGATACGGGGCGGGATTTAAGAGGATGCGCACCGGTCTCGTTACACAGTTCATCCTGGTCGGACCAAGATGTACCATGATTTGAGGCGACTATTCTGGTGGCCAAGGATGAAGGCTGACGTTGGTGCGTATGTTAGGAGTTGTCACATATGCCAGCAGGTGAAGGCCGAGCACAGGAAACTCGTCAAAAGTTGCGAGCTGAACAAGATAGACATAAGAAATACCCGGATAGGTATCGCGAGGGTCTGAGCTATGACGAGGGCGATATGGTGTATCTGAAGGTTTCTCCTTGGAAAGGTCAACAGAGATTTGGCATTAAAGGGAAACTGGCACCGAGATACATTGGGCCATACCGGATTGCACAGAGAGTAGGCACTGTTGCATATTGGTTGGAGTTACCTGCGGAGTTAGCTGGGGTTCATCCGACATTTCACATTTCCATGTTGAGACTCGCTAGGTCAGGGCCGAGACCGACGATTGAGTCGGGACAGGTAGAGATACCGCCTGACGTGACCTTTGAGGAGAAATCGATAGAGATCGTTAACCGTCGAGTACAGATTCTCCGGAACAGGGAACTCGCGAAGGTCCTAGTTCGTTGGCAGCATCATAGGACAGAGGGACTAACCTGGGAGCTCGAGTCGACGATGAGGACGCGATACCCTCGCTATTCTCTGGTACGGACTTCTCTTACACAGTTAAATTTCGGGACGAAATTTTATTTAGTTGGGATGAACTGTAACGGCCCATTTTATTAATGTCGTTAATTATCTTGAATTTGCAGACGTGGACGCCCACACCTCGATCTACGTGGACGCCGCTGTAGGCTAGGACACACGGGGATTTAGGTATGGTAGTTATTGTGTGTTGGTTGCTTATTTGCGGTGTAATTTATTGAAATACATCGCATGTGTGTATGTTGCATAAAAATACGTGCGAGATTGTGTGAACTGTATTCGCCTCGATATGCGTGTCGACGTGGGTACCGGGTAGTTGACGGGACCGAATATTAGGTCGGGGAAACTAAAACACACAAATTATATAAAAATTGGCCAAGTAACTAATATGGAATGGGTATTAGGCGGCTAGTGACGCGGCGGTACGCATATCTCGCGGTTCGGATGCAAAATCGGGTGTCGAAACACTCGAAAACACAAGCGAGTGTCCCAGTTGTGTCACATTTTTGTGTCAAGACACAAAGTCAACAACACTTATCCATATAAGCCATCACCTTTTCTCTCACCTCACCTACACCTCTCTCTCTCACACACACCCCACGCGCGCGCGCACACACACAGCCGATCGGGAGACCGAGAGGAGACGAAGAAAATGAGATGAGGAGGAGAAGAAGAAGCCGGGAAGGAGAGAAGAGAAGGTGGAGACGTCACGGTCAAGGTGAGTCCTCGTTGTTTGTTGTGATTTCGGTGGGGGTGACCGAGAGTGGGGTTCAGCCATGGAGGCCGAACCGGGCCAAGGTGGAGATGGCAAGGGTGTCTCCCCTGCCATCGATTCCACCGGGGTTGGGGTGGAGAGCAACCCCAACCCAAACCACCGAGGAGAAATAAAAAAAAAAAATTTGATCGAACCGACGAACTGGTTCGATCAGATGGGGAAGATGGTGCACATGCGCTCTCGCGTGTGCACCCACCCATGGGCCGGGCCCAGAACGGGCCGAGCCTGGACCGGTTCTGGCCCAGGGTCGGGTCCGACCCAAACAAAATTTTTTAAAAAAAAAAAAAAAAAAAAGAAAAAGGAAAGAAAAATTTGGAAAAATTCAGGAAAAATTGGGAAAATTTCGAAAAAAATATATTTCGATAAAATAAATAGAAATTGATAAAGTTCTATGAAAAGAAAATATGTGGGAATGTCGGACGCGACTTTTTGCGGGGTTTGACCTCGAAAAGTGCGAAATGGGCAATTTGGCCTAAAATTTTTAGAAATTTATTGTAAATTGTCATGCTAAATTAAATTATTGATAAATGGACATAAGTCGACACGGGTGATCAATTGGCGACCAAGGACTCAGTGGACTTTGACTCGGGGATTGATTACGGGGTATTGGAGTGCGTTGTAAGGTTTGTAAAACCCAATGAAAAAACTCTTAAGTATTTATTTTGCTTTGTAATTCCATTCAATTCCAGTATTTCCTTGTGGTCGTTCCTATATCTATATCTTGTCGTTGTTTGCACGGTTGGTTGAGTTACTCCCACCGGATTTTCCGTTGTGTGTCTATGCATTCTAGACCATAGCATGTGTATCAGGAGTTCTCGGTGGATAACGACCCGAGCTAATGAACGATACATGTGTCAGTGCGTCGTAGGTCTGCGCCGGCCACCGAGAGGGGACCAGGTGATAGCTAGTTGGGTGCGCCCACTAGTGGGATCCTGAGAGGGTATTCCGAAGTATGGTTTAGTCTGACTGGAAAAGACACACACATTTGCACTTTATTGTTATTTATGCATGCGATGTTCTACTTACAGTTGCCTGTTTACATTCCGCATGTTTATTTAACAGTATTTATTGAATTCCATTTGCTTATTTGAATGCTCGAGGAGTTCCTTGGGATTTTACTGACTGGACTCGTCATCCATTTTCTTCTGTGATGATTGAGTGCAGATCCGAGTACAAGTAAAGGCAAGAGAATCTTAGGCGACTACCTCTGATTGCCTATCATCACGACTACTTGTACGTGTGTTTTGTTTTGATATTTTGATTCTTTTGGGAACTGGGGCGTATCATGATATTGTATATAGATACCTCCTAGGGTACAGTCGTTTACCGCTATACATAATACTTTTCAGGGTTTTTCCACAGTAGGATTTGTTAAATTGATTAATATTTCTTGCATTTAAGTACAACTTCCGCTGCATATGTCATTTATACGTTGTACACACAAGTGGATATGAATTTCGAGACAGGAAAAGGACGGGCAGGTGTCGTACACGTGTAGTAGGGCAAGATGGAAAGGAGAACATGGAGTCACGTCACCCCGGGGCGGCAAGGGTCGCCACAGAACTATAGTCGACTATTCGTATTTACTATTCATCTTCTCTTCTCTGTTGCACGTTTATCACACTTCACTGATGGGACGACTCCGACTCCTCACCTTATCGGCTTCCTCTTTCTCAATTTCTTCTCGCAACACTACACCTCGTGCACACTGCTCATTGCTCGACGCTTGCATGATACCGTATGTTGACGATAAATATATTCGTTGCATTGCTATATGTTGATCAATGATTCAATATGAAAATAGTTTGTGTGTTGTTTGTTTGTTTGTTTGGTCTTCAACACTTTAGTTGTGTTATGTCTCAATTTTATATAATATATAGTCATACACTCATGCGAATATAATACATGTATCGTTGACGACGTTGAGGTATGTTCTATTTTTTTCTTGATACAATGATTCAATACATGTCTCTTCATATATTATATATGATATAACGACCCGTTACCTTAAGCTGGTGATTATTATTAACTTAAAAAATATTATTATTAATTTAAATCCTAATTAACCAGAGTTAGGCTCGTGGTTAAGTCCAGCGTACCTCGAATATCGTGTGCGTGGGTTTGTGTGATGATTTATGTTTGTTTGAAATGTTTATTGAATTTATAGGTTGCAGTATAAAAAAAAAGAATTTATATACAAACCTATAATCTGAAAATAAATAATTAAACAATAAATAGCCAGTACACCGAGTGCAACGAAGGGATCATGAAATGAATGTACACACCCGAGAATACTCGTAGGCATGTCCGGTGAATTTATTGGTGAGAAAATGCACAAAGCATATATTATATAATTGATATTGTTGTAAATTGAGTTGGAACTTGCTAGAAACTAGAGAAGGAAAGTAGGAGATTTAGAACTTCTACTATTACAAAAGAGAAGAGAAGAAATGAGAGAATTGGAATGAAAAGTTCTTCATTCAACTTGGTGTGTCTTTACAATGAGGTTGGCACCATTTATGCAGGTCCTTTGGTGATGATGATAAATGTACTTAGACAATATGTACAAGTAACACATACGTCAGATGTCATAAAACACATTACAAGTAATTTGACAGTATATGGAAGAGTTGGTGTACATTGGAAATGGTTACAAGTAACATGACAATGCATAGACAAGTAAGGGTACCATTAATGAGGAATACAAGTTACATGACTACACAACATGCATGGTCATCTATACTTTACAACACACCCATTTGGATGACCCTTGCTTAGAGAATGTGTCTCGTTAAAACTTCTACAAGGAAAAACTCTGTGGGAAAAAATATAGTAAAAGAAAAAAAGTACACTTTTCTCATAAATCTTAAGATAAGTATAATATTGTTAGGATTGCCTCATTAAAAACCTTGCTAGGAAAATCCAGTGGGATAAAACCATAGCTAAGAGAAAAAAATGCAATACATTAATCAATAACTCTCCCTCATGTGAATATGCTTGTTTCGTTTCTTTGCTTGCAATATCTTTAAGTTTACGCAAGTCAATACCATATGTAAGCCTATTAAATGTTGTAGTTAGTAAGACTTTTGTGAATAAATCAGCAAGATTATCATTCGACCGAATTTGTTTGATATTGATTTCACCATTCTTCTAAAGCTCACGTGCATAAATTTTTTTGGTGAAATATGTTTTGTTCTGTACCATTTTATGAATCCTTCTTTTAAGTGTGCGATACATGCTGCATTATCTTTATATAATACGGTTGGAGAATCTTTTACTGAAGACAATCCACATGATTCTTGAATATGTTCAATCATGTTTCTCAACCATACACATTCACAACTTGCTTGATGAATTGCAAGTACTTCAGAATGATTGGAAGAAGTTGCAATCATAGTTTGCTTTACTGACTTCTACGATACAACAATATTACCATAGGTGAATACATATCTCGTTTGAGAACGAGCATTGTGGGGATCAGACAAATATCCAGCATCAGGATAACCTTGGAGATTCAATTTACTCCTCTCGAGCAAAACAAACCCATGTCACTTGTTTCTTGAAGATATCGAAAAACATGTTTAACATTATTTCAATGTCTTTGAGTTGGTGAAGAGTTGTATCTTGCAAGTAAGTTGACAGCAAAAGCAATGTTAGGTCTTGTACAATTTGCGAGATACATAAATGCACCAATTGAACTTAAATATGGTACCTTCGGACCAAGTAGCTCTTCATCACTTTCATGAGGTCTAAATAGATCCTTATCCACTTCAAGTGATCTGAAAACTATTGAAGAGCTCAATGGATGTGCCTTGTCCATATAAGATTTTTTTTAATATTTTTTCAATATGATTTGATTGATGGAAAAGTACTCCACTTGAAAAATGTTTAATTTGCAAACCAAGACAAAGTTTTATTTTTCCAAGTTTTTTTCATTTTGAATTCTTTTTTCAAGTATTCAGATGATCTAACGATGTCGTCGTGGTTTCTCACTATATTCAAATCATTAACATATACATCAATTATCACAAATCATATTGATGATCTTTTAATGAAGACACATAGGCAAATTAGATTATTTACATATCATTCTTTAAGTAAATAATCACTAAGGCGTTTGTATCACATTCGTCCGGATTGTTTTAATTCGTAAAAGACTTTTGTAATTTTATAGACTGCATCTTATGAAGTTTTGATTTTATTCAAATCATTTAGGGATTCTCATATATATCTCATTGTCTAGAGATCCGTACAAATATGTTATAACGACATCCATTAGATGCATATCAAGTCCTTCATAAGCTGCAAGGCTTATCAAAAATCGAAATGTGATTGCATCTATAACAGGAGAGTATGTTTCATCATAATCGATGTCAAGTCTTTGTGAGAAACCTTGAACTACAAGTCTTGCTTTGTACCTTGCAATCTCATTTTTTTCGTTTCTCTTTCGTACAAATACCCATTTATATCCAGGGTTTACGTCATTTGGCGTTTGAACAATCGATCAAAAAACCTCTCGTTTATTCAACTAGTCTAGCTCTGCTTGAATAGCCTCTTGCCATTTTTGACAATCAGGTTTTTTTCGACATTCGTCCATTGATTGTGGTTCTGGATCATCATCATTTTTACATATTTCAAAAGATACGTTGAAAACAAATATATCATCAAGAACGATATTATTTCGATATCAAATCTTACCAGAGTTTAAATAATTTATTGAGATCTTATTATTTTCATCGTTTCCCTATTTTTCTAGAGGTAGCTATTCCTCGTCAGAATCTACTTATTTTGACAAATCATTATCAAATGATTCTTGTGCTTTCTTAGAAGTATTTTGATTTGTATTTATTTTTACTCTCGTTTTTCTCTTTCGATGAATTGTATCCTTTGAACCAACTAGTCTTCCACGTTTTAAGCGTTTCGTCGGTTCTTGTGCATTTTGTTGTATAAAAACATCAATTCTCGCAAGAGCATTTACAACTAGAATATATGATTTTGTCACTTGTTTTGCATCAATAAATACATCAGGTAATTAATTTGTAATTTGTTGCAAATGGATGATCTTCTAAACTTCAAGTTCACATTGAATTGTGTGTGGATCATAATGAAATAAAGTTGATGCATTCTAAGCAATTTCGCACCATTCATTTTGAATTGATTTCGTATCTCCTCCTAATGGAGGGAAAATTGTTTCATCTAAGTGACAATCAGCAAAATATGCAACAAATAAATCCCCGGTTAGGGGCTCAAGATATCTTATAACGGACGATGAGTTAAATCCAACATAAATCTCAAGTTTTCGTTGTAGACTCTTCTTAGTTCTATTGGGAGGTGGTATAGGAACATACATTGCACAATCAAAAATTTTCAAGTGTGAGATATTTGGTTGATGACCTAAAATGAGTTGCATTAAGGAATGTTCATGGTATGCAATAGGCCTATAACGAATGATAGATGTTGCATGAAGGACTGCATGTCCCCAAACTGAGGTTGGTAATTTAGTTCTCATGATTAAAGGCATAACAATTAATTGAATGCGTTTAATCGTAGATTCTGCCAAATCATTTTGAGTATGCACATATGGAATATAATGTTCAATGGTAATTCTTAGAGACATGCAATAATCTTTAAATGCTTGAGATTAGAATTCTCCAGCATTATTAAGATAAATGATCTTGATTAGGTTGTCAGGGAATTGTACTCTTAACTTAATGATTTATGATAAAAGTCTAGCAAATGCAAGATTACGGGTCGAAAGCAAACAAACATATGACCACCTAGTTGACGCGTCTATCAAAACCATGGAATATCTAAATGGTCCACAGTGAGGATGAATAGGTCCACATATGTCTCTTTGAATGCGATTTAAGAAAACTGGGGATTCCATAACAATTTTACTTGGGGATGGTTTAACTATTGATTTACTTTGAGAATAACTAGCACAATTATAATCACCAATTGAAAGTATTTTGTGACTCCTTAAAGGATGTTCATGCGAATTATCAATTATTTTTCGCATCATTGATGATCCTGGATGACCAAGTCGGTTATGTCATAAAATGAATGTCTTTGAATCATGAATTTTCTTATTTATGAAAACATTCATTTCGACATGCCTTATATGAGTTAAATATAATCCAGAAGATAGAGTTAAGAATTTTTCTTACACTTTTTTTTTCTCATTTGAAACCAACGTGACATAGAGAAATTTTCTATCATTTTCATTCACGGTTTCAATGTGATATCCATTTTGGCGAATATCTTTAAAGCTAAGTAAATTTTTTCTGGATTTTTCAGAAATAATGCATAGTCAACATGAATTGTTGTACCTCTGGCAACATAATGTTTGCTCTTCCATAGCCATTAATCAAATTAGAGATGTCAGATATTATTTGAACATTAGCCTCAACTAAGTTCAAGTTAGAGAAATATTCTCTCCTTTTATAGATTGTGTGCGTTGTAGCATAATCAACAAGACATATATCGCTCTTATTTGGTTCATGATTTGAACACATGACTTAATGATTCATCTAGACAAATAATGTTTGGCAAATTAGAAAAAAAGTCATATTTCATTCATGATAAAAAAAACTAGTACATAGAAACTAGAAAGCAAAACAGAAACTAGTATATAGAATTATTGAAAAGCATTACATATGATCATTAAAAATATCAAGACTAGTGTTTGCATCATCATAAAAATTTGGGACATTTATATAATTAATGTCCGACGAGCCATCTCCGCTAGTGAAGTTCATCTCAACTATTTTGTATTTCTCCTTCAATGAGACTTGATAAAGATCAATAAAAGGCTTAGGCGTGCGACATACATGAACTCAATAGCCTTTTAGACCACACATGTGACATGGTTGGTTACGATTACGAGCATGCCCCTTTTCAGCAATATTTTTCCCTTTATTCTGAGTGGCGTCATTTCTATTCAATTTATTTTGGAACTTATCGCCATGGAATTTAGAATATGGCTTACCACGATCTTCGCTGATTGATATTTTCCTTTTTCCACGTTCGTGGTTTTTCTTTCCTTGACCGTTTTTATGGTCATTATAGGATGCAACATTTGTTTCATTAATAGAAGTGGAACCAGTTGGACGAGAGTTATGGTGCTTCAATAGAAGTTCATTATTTTGTTCAGCCACTATGAGACAAGAAATTAATTTATAGTACTTTTTAAATTGACGCACTCGATATTGCTGTTGCAACAACAAATTCGAGGCATGAAAAGTACTAAATGTTTTCTTCCATCATTGCCTCATCGAATATATTTTCTCCACATAGCCTCAAATGAGATGTAATATTAAACATGGTGGAGTTATACTCACTATTTGTTTTGAAATCTTGTAGCCTAAGATTCTACCAGTCGTTTTGAGCTTTTGGAAATATCATCGTCTTTTGGTGATCATATCGCTCTTTCAAGCTTAACCACATGGTGAGATGATATTTTATAGTGAGATACTCATTTTTCAGACCTTCATGGAGATGATGGCGAAGGAATATCAGTGCTTTCGCACGATCTTGCATTGATGTTTCATTTCCTTCTATAATAGTTTCTCACAAGTCTTTAGCTTGGAGATGTATCACGACGTCCAATTCCTATGACAAATAATTATTGTCAGTGATATCGAGGGCAACAAATTCAAGTTTTTGAAAGTTTTCATAGTGTGAAACTATGTCAAGTTATCGGTAAATAGTTTTTCTCTTTTATATAAAATAAATAATATACGATTAAATATATGTTCACAACTTGATTATCGATATACAAAATGTACTACTTGTATAAGTTGGTGGGACAACCTCCAGGTTGGGTGGCGAGACGAAGTCTACTTAAAATCATGCCTCCTCGAACGGG
Organism: Stephania cephalantha; assembly: GCA_039657325.1. Classification (NCBI taxonomy): domain Eukaryota; kingdom Viridiplantae; phylum Streptophyta; class Magnoliopsida; order Ranunculales; family Menispermaceae; genus Stephania; species Stephania cephalantha. The sequence continues at coordinate 3,569,923 of CM077573.1, read as the reverse complement.
ATAACCCATATCCCTTTCAATGTTTAGTTTTACCGGGGACAAGGCTTATCCACTATCAACCCAAACTCATAGCATTATCTGCAATATAAAAATCAAGAATAAAGCGTAACTAATCATTTGTAGTATAGCGTGAAAACTAGTGATGTCACATATTGACTTTTGATTTCTGATGTAGAAGATCGTACAAGACGCAACTACAAAGCATACTTTCCCAGTCGGTGATGTTATAACGCATAATGTATGAATAAAGTATGCATATATAAATGATGCATGTAATAAAAAGAAAGCAACCATGATAACATGAGAATAAATTGAACTTATTTAAATTAACAAAAGTTATACCTTCCTAGCTTTGTTTCATTAGCAAGCGTTCTTGAATTTCAAGATCTCCCCTTTGTGCAAGAGCAAACACTTGCTGATAACGTGTTGTAAATTGAATTAGAACTTGTTAGAAACTAGAGAAGGAAAGTAGGAGATTTAGAACTTCTAGTACTTCAAACTACTACTACAAATGAGAAAAGAAGAAATGAGAGAGTTGGAATGAGAAGTTCTTCATTCAACTTAGTGTGTCTTTACAATAAGGTTGACACCCTTTATATAAGCCCTTTGATGATGATGATAAATGTACTTAGACAATGTGTACAAGTAACACATACACCACATGTCATACAACACATTACAAGTAACTTGACAATACTTGGAAGAGTTGGTGAATATTGGAAATTGTTACAAGTAACATGACAATACATTGACAAGTGAGGGTACCATTAATGAGGAATATAAGTTACATGACTACGCAACATGCATGGTTATCCATACTTCACAGCAGATATATAAATTTATATAAATAAAACTATAAGTTTGGTTTGAATTATATGGATCGTTGGATTGCATCGAGATGAGCGTAAGTGTTGATGGTGTTAAGTTGTGTGTCACTTTAAGATATGTCACTTTAACACATCAATCACTTGATTAGCTTCGAGATAGCGCGATGCATATCTCAAAGAAAACCTATATATATAATCCAAAAGCTTCAAGTTTATCCTCATTATTCACTGATCAATCTAGAGAGTGAGAGATTAGAGTAGTTGAGGGTTTTGGGTTTTGATGAGTTTATCATGAGAGGACCCTCAACTAAATTGAAGTGATCAAACCACGATCAGAGATCATCATCTTAGTAAGTTAAGTTTTGAGTTTCAAGTTGAATTCATTGGTAGGTGATGATTTCTCTGTGAATTGTTGTTGGTATTGATTGAAAAGTGGTTTATACCTCATTAGAGGTTCTCCCTGATATATTAGGGAAATGTTTGATGTTGTTTGGTGGATTGAATAAAGGTTGCTGCCCCGTTCACTATCGAGATAATGCATTGGAGCGCGCTCTGCCTAGCAGAGAAGCGCACTCCTTTCATTAATTGGGATGAACTCAATTTAAGGAACGCACCCCCACTAAGTGAGGGAGCACGCTTCCAACCCAAAAAACAACAACTATACTGACTTTTAGTTAGAATTTCTTGAGGTCTTCGGGACTGACTTAGGGGTTCTAAACATAGAGTATTAAGTCTAAATTAACACAAATTGTTTTGTGTTAGGTGTCGGATCACCGGGAAAGCGCGAGTGACCTGAAAACTTAAGAAGTTTGGAAACGAAAACCTGAACTGAGGTAAGTATGGATTCACTTATTTATTAATATTGCTTGGATATGTTAGTATATGTAATTCATATAGTTTATGGACTGAATGGGGGACTATGTACACTGCGCTGTTTTTTACTAAACGGAAACGGTGTCTAATGTGATCCACGAGAGTAACTCATTGAACTGAGACCAGGTTATATTGGATGCAAGGTTGATTTCCCGACTTATATGTAACTCCTACTCAGTTAGATAGGTTGCGTGGGTTACATAGAGGGTTTGAGATAGAACCATTGGACAGTAATGGATTGGCTAGACAACGCGTCGACCAATGGGTTGGTCTAGTAATCGCATTAATGGTGTCAGTGGGTAAGCGACTCTAGTTTTACAAATAAAAATGAGAATTACAGTGTAATAGTCATTGACGGTTTGACCTGCATCCGTTATTTGTTAGATTATATGCTTTTCATAATCCCGCTAGCTATCATTGGTGCATATTGTTATTGCATATTGTTCTTGATTATTATATGGAATGTTGATGACTTTGTAAATCCTTACTTACTGAGCAAGTTAGAGCGCTCACCCCAATTAATATTATAGGAATACCGACGAGCGCTACGACTATTCGATAGATAAGGTTTAGGTGTCTTGATCTTCTCTTCGATGTAATAAATCTTCCCTCGTCATATATATTTATATTGAATTACAGTTTTGTAATATCACGGGGGATGAGAGGTATTGTATAAATGAGGTTTATTCTGGTAGAATTTGGTTTTGTATATTGTGTTTAATATTGAGAAAAGTTTTAATTTCCGTTGCATTTAATTTAATTTTTTTTACTTCGATATCCAATATACAATCGTGTTTATCAGGAGATAGAAGGAGAGCCTGCTGGCTCTAGTGTTAATTAGGGTTTCGGGCCGAGTATCGCCCTAATCGGGTTAGGGGATGCTACCTATGATCTTACAGTTCCCACTTGATACAATGAATCAATGATACAGTGATGCACATCATCGATTCATCATCATTTTTTTTTCATTAAGTTCCAACTTGACTACTAGTTAAAAGTATCATATGCATCATATAGGATAATGGATAGCCCTATTACTTTGTCTTTATTTTTGTATATGTTAATTTACCCTATTAATGTGTATTCCTTTTTTTAATTAGTTTCCAATTCCATTAAGACTATTATCAACAAAATTTTAGACTTTGAATATTAGTTATTAAAAAAATAAAGATGATAAAAAAAAAAAACCAAAAAGGCCTTGGCCCGCTTAATATTTAGAAGATAGAAAAAAAAAAGCCAAAGGGCTTTGGCTCGCTCGACCCGCCCGACAGTTACATAAGAGCGGGCAAAAGGTTTGGCAAATCCAACCACAGCCCAACTTTCAGGCGAGCATGAATTTAAGGGTCGGGTGAGCTCGAGCCTGACCCGTAAGACTAAGTGCTAGCTAATATCGGAACCAAACACCAATTTTGAAGTTAAGCTTAGCTTAGCTAAGTCAGTCGTAAAACAAGAGTACTGTCACTCACTCACACACCATTCGGTCGAAATTGTTGCAAAACAGAAAAGTAACGGAAACAAAGCCTCTCCTCAGCTTTTACAACTCTCTCGTCCCCGTTATATGAACCCTCCGAGCGCCACGTCGCCACTCGAACCCACTCGCACCTTCTCGAACGCCACTCACAATTCGCCGCTACTCTTCCTCTTCAATGGAAGAACAACTACTACAAAACCCCAATCTTCGTCAATCAATCTCACCAAATCTCATCTTCTTCGTCGACGATCTTCATCAATTTCAACAAAATCATCATCGTCGTCGTCGATGGCGATCGTTGGATCCAGACCGAAGCCACTCGACGCGCCGCTGCTTTTCGCATCGATCGACCCGCCGAAATCCAAGGCGATCGCGATCGCGATTCTTTCGCTGCGGTTGTTGAAGATCGCGTTGGATCTCGTCAATGCGGTTCTGGCGGTACTGGTCTTGCCGCTTGAGAAGCGGATGCGCGGTATTTCGTCATCGTGGCGGGCTGTAGTGATGGCGGCGCTGGAGAGGCCCAGCGGCGGCAGTGGCGGCGGCGGCGGTCGTGGATTTGTGCGATTGCCGTGGCGGTCCTGGCGGAGCGAATCGGCGGAGAGAGTGGAGGATGAGGCGGCGAAGAGGAGAGAAATTGCGATTCGGAGGGTTTTGGAGGACAGAGAGGACGAGAGGTCGGTGAGGGAGTTCTCTCTGTTCCTCACATCGAGAGGTGATACTCTCTTCACGCAGTCTTGGACTCCTGCGGCGGTTGAGATCAAGTAAGGATTTCTTTTATGAATTTTGATCGCACAATTCGATTCTTGCGACATTTGTATCTGTTAATCACTTAGTTGAATTGCGACGAAGTTGTGCTTAATTTCTGATTCGTGATTTGTTCTAAGAGAAATGCAGGGAAGCGCTTATGCATCTTTCGATTGTTCTTTTGTGTCGTGTCATTTTATATATTCAAAGTATTGTGGACATTTTGGTGCAATCTCCAGTTTTTGTGCGATCTTATCTCTACGGGGTTTCTGTGCCTTCGAAAAATTTTAGCTTTTGCTTTGGCTGCTTCCTTGTTGATCCCCACGCCAAGAGAAAGGGGGTTTGTCTTTTAGCAGCTCTAACTTCTACAATGGGTGGCATTTTTAACAATGCTGACTCATTAAACAAGGATATATTCTGTTGAGGATTGTGGGGTTACATCTTTACTAAACTCGATAAATGCTTTATTGATCTCAAAATTGCTTAAAACTTACAATCACAATTTGGGTGCCAACACATATTTATAGGCTCATCTAAACTTGACTCCTAATCCGACTCGGAAAACTTAAACAAACTTAAAGACTAACTCAAAGTCCTAATCAAACCCAAACTAATTTAGATTACAAATCTAACATATCCCCATAATCTAAATTACACATTTGAATTTTAAAAAAAATCCATGACTTAGATTGTCTTGATCTTGTTTCAGACTCTAGCAGGTCGACACAAATTCACACATGAACTTCAATTTGTTTGCTCCTCAAAAGTCAAAAGCAACTCTGCATTTTCCATCTTCAAATCATTGAGAACCTCCCTTGTTTTAACGCGCGGCTTCAGCCTTATAGGCAATGTGACTTCATTTTGAGTCTAGCTTTGGTACTAGCCCAGTTCCTTTGGAAGCTCTTCTTCAATAGGTTCCAAACCGATGCATATGATGATTCGAACGAACACATCTTACACGTCACCTCAACTCGATGAACGTGCCTATAGGACAAAGAAAACATTCACAGGAGCACCCTTTTTGCATCCACTCTTTGCATGTCTTATTTTTAAATCTTCGCCCTCTTTCTTCTTGAAGTAATGCTTCTATATCTGCTTCTCAATTCTTCTTGTGCATATGAGAATCTTACGTGGCTACTCTAGTCTTGATTTTACCGTCAACGTAACTATCCGTTCATCAATTGCAACGTATCTCTGTGCTAAGCCAACAATCTTGTTGATTTGTAGTCTAAAACAAATTATCTATACAATATCTTGCCAAAAAAATAGTGTGTTTCTCTTCAGGTTTATAATTAATTTTTATAATTTTAATTATTTTTTTTTATAGCGAAAAAAGAAAGAATAGCCCGAAACTGAAAAATAACCAACTTTACAAATTGGACTTGTTTGATGAATAAAGTGGAAAGCAAAAAGGAAGGATTAGAGTGAATGCCTAAGCGTCTCTACCAGCATGACCCGTTTTGACACGACCCATTAACACGAATTGCCACCCTTAGATGATCTCATTTCAATGGAAAAAGGTTCTGTGGGGCATAATCATTATGAAACTTCAACATTTTGGAGAATGGGTTCACTGTTGGCCTCTTTAAAAAATGAGTTTCATTCTCATTTTTATGACTTTAACCCATCAAATTTGATGAATCAAACATGATGGCGACATTTGTCTCTATTCTTTCATCTATATATTTTTCTTAGTTTTCCATTACTTTTATTATTAAGTTTTGGTTGGTGTTTCTTTTGCACCATGCCTCCTGATGCGTCAACTACTGAATGACGACTTGGAGCAGCGGGCCGCACAATTCCCGAGGACAATGTCGACGACCTCCTGAGATCGTAAACTACAAAACAGATCCGGAGCGGTGGCCTTCGGGTAGAACACTCCGATGCCTAAGTTAGGTTAGGGACTTGGAAGATGGAGGATTTAGGGTTGTACCTAGCATACATTTTCTTTTCAATGATCTATGTATTTATAGACTTATGGCCTGTTCGGTTCAAATTTTAACAAGACCCAAGGCCATGAGATTAGTTTGTAATGGGACTAACACATGGGTTTATGTATTAGTCCCTTTTATGGGACTTGTTCGGTTGTGAGTTTTAAGCTTGAGAATAAATGTGGTTCTAAAAGGTACATTTACCAAATTACCCCTCTATTTAACATACATCTCCAACAAAATCATCAAAGTCGATTTCCTTCCCCCTGTTCATCATCTCCCTCGTTCATGCCTTCATTGTTTCTTTCCCCCTGTTCACCCTCTTCACGATTTCCTTCCTCACTGTCTCTCAATCTCTCTCGTCTCTGGTTCTAATACATTTCTACCCGTCACTGTAAATTGTTGGTGTAAGTAATGGAAAATAAATTGAATTTTAGTTTCGATTTTGGTGAACTGTGTATGTGTGTAATCAAAAGAGACGTTGAGGGTATGATTGAAGGTTTCATTGTTGTTGTTGGTTGTGTTGATTGAGGGAGAAAGGAGGAGGTGAGGGATCGACTGTTTTAAAAAAAAAAAAAAAAACAAAAACAAAACAACACACAACAGGCTCGGATTTGAGGAAGAAGATGACACAAAGGGATGTCATCTCTTATGTGTATTCGGCCATGAGCTCAACCCCGATTATCGAGAAATTAAAAAAGAAAAAAAAAAAAAAAAAAAAAAATCTCGTGAAGAACGAAACTCGTTCTAAAGGTTGAGAAAAGTGTGTAAAGAGGAGGGGCAATTTGGTCATCTCGTAATGGCCAAGCATTGGGACTAGTTAGTCCCACCAAAATTGGTAGTTTACTTTAGTCACCTCTACTAGAGTATTACTTAATCTCGTGGCTTAGTTAATCTGCATGCGAAGCGAACACCGGCTTAGCCATCCAAATGAGGTTAATCCACCCTAAGACCATGAAGCGAACGGGCCATTAGTGTTTTCCCCTAGTTAGTTTTCAATCGTGATCCTTGTCTAATTCGTTGCTTCATTTGACAATTTATAATTTTTTTTGGTAAATTTTTCTGCCAAATTCGAGTTTATTACAAATTCCTAAAAATCTTGAGAATCTTTGAAATTCGGAATTTTTCCTTTTCATATCTACGTAAGATTGTGGCATATCTTAAAGCCTACTCGAGATGTACTTTTACAAATCTCGAAGCGAAATCATAATCTGTACTACACCAAATGTCCTCATTCTTGTGAGAAATGAAACTCTTACGTAAGAGGACATAAGTGTATTGTTTCTTTTTGTTGTTGTGTGTTCTGACGCGTATCAATGGCCCAGATTGGCTACGAAAGAGATAAAGTCAAAGTTTTTTTGGTTTGTCACTATTTATCAAGCCAAAGAAACTCTTCTTTATCTTGATGACTCTATTTATTAAGACAAAGAAAGTTCTCATCGGATTTTTTACATTAGTTAAGTGTTGCGCGTCTCATTGGGTACCGATGACATATCTTGGTTACGAATGAGACAAACACAAAGTTGTTCCTTGGCTCTCCACTATTCATCAAGCCAAATAAACTTCTCATTGTCCTTTGGGCACTATACAATGTTGTTGGTGGAGACTTTGACTCACCAAGATTTTGACCACATTTAAGTAGAGACTTTGACTCACTAAGCCTTTTCCATATTTAAGTTATGTTGGTGGATTTTAAGTTATGTTGGTGGAAACTTTGACTCATCAAGACTTTGACCGCATTTAAGCTATGTTGGTGAAGATAAAAATTGATTAAGTTCTCACATTTGATGACTCCGTTATGTGTACTCGCTTTCGTTATAAAAAAAAGGAAGATCATTTGTTTCACCATTCGACTTGAGTAAGTTTTATTTGCTTCCTAGTTCTTCAAGTGATTTTTTGTATTATTCATGTTCTTCATATTCTTCACTTTGTTCTTTATTTTCTTCTTGTATGGTCTTTGTTTTTCTTTTATTAAAGTTGTTTGTGGAGAGAGTGTTTTTCAATCCATTCTCATCAACCAAGGATTGGTTCGTACGTATCTCAAAGATAATCGGAACCAGGTACATCTTTGACAACTTCAAACTAATATTAATCAAAGAGAAAATGAAGAACAAAGTGAAAAACGTGAAAAGCATGAAGAATGCGAAAAACCACTTGAAGGATTAGAAAGCAAATAAGACTTCCTGAAGTTGAATAGTAAGACAAATGGTCCCCCCTTTTTATAAGGAAAACGGGCACGCATTATCAAAATGGACAAATTAATTAATTTCTATCTCTATCAATATAGTTTAAATGCGGTCAAAGTCTTAGCTTGATGAATAGTGATAAAACAAAGAACCACTTTGTTTTTGTTTCCCTCGTAGCCAAGCTAGACCATTGATACATGTCGAGACGCGCGACACTCAAATAGTATATAAAAAAAGATAAATTTCTTTGGCTTGATGAATAGTGTCATCAAGCCAAAGAGGTGTTTTTTTGGCTTGTTGAATAATGTCAAGCTAAGGAACCACTTTGTGTTTGCCTCATCCGTAGCCAAGCAAAGCCACTAATACGCGTCGAGGTGCGCAACACTTGAATAGTATAAAAAATCCAATGAGAACTTTATTTATCTTGATGAATAGTGCCATCAAGCCAAAGAACCCCCTTCTTTGATTTGATGAATCGAGACAAGCCGAAGAACCACTTTTTCTTTGTCTCACTCATAGCCAAGGTAGGCCACCGATATGCGTCAAGTTGCGCAACGCTTAAATAGTGTAAAAAAGACAAATTTTTTTTCTTGATTAATAGTGTCATCAAGCCAAAAAGGCTTCTTTGGCTTGATGAATAACGACAACCAAGGAACCACTTTGTGTTTGTCTAATTTATAGCCAAGATAAGCCACCGATATGCTATGAGACACGCAACACTTGAGTAATGTAAAAATTTGATGAGAACTTTCTCTGTCTTGATGAATAGTATCATCAAGACCAAAGAGGGGTTTCTTTGGCTTGATGGATAATGTCAAGCCAACAAACGTCTTTGCCTTTGTCTCATTCGTAGCCAAGATAGATCACCAATATGAGTCGGGACGAAAATCATTTTACTAGTGTAATAAATCCTATGAAAACTTTCTTTGGCTTGATAAATAGTCATATCAGGTCAAAGAGGGGTTTCTTTGGCTTAGTGAATAGTGAAAAGCCAAAGAACCACTGTCTTTGTCTTACTCATAGCCAAGCTAGACCACCATTACGCGTCGAGATGCGTAACACTTAGTGTATAAAAAAATCAATGAGAACATTTTTTGCAAATAAGAGTTTCTTTGACTTGATGAATAGTGATAAGCCAAAGAAACTTTGACTGCCTTATTCGTAGCCAAGTTAGGCCATCGATACGCTTTGAGCTGCGCAACACCAAAAAGAAACAATACGCTTATGTACTACTCAAAAGTTGCATTTTTCGCAGGAGTAGGAGGCATATGATATGCCCATATTATTTGCCTTGAAATTCATATAAGTACATATCGAGTGCGCCTTAAGATTTGCCCAGATCTTACATAGATATAATAAGAAAGAATTCCGAATTTCAAGGATTTTCAAGATTTGTAGAAATTTGTGATAAACTCGAATTGGCATTAAATCTTACCATAAAAAGAAAATTCGGATTTGTCAAAAGAAGCCACGAATAAGGCAAGGATCTCGATCGGAAACTAACTTATGGTTTTATAAATACAAAGGTCGTTGGGAGGAAAATGTATGCTCTCTACACTAACCCAAAGTCCTCTATATTCGAAGTCTCTGATCTAACTTATGCATCGGAGTGTTCTCCCCGAAGGCCCTCCACTGCAGGTCTGTTTTGTAGTTTGCGATCTCAGGACGTTGTGGACGTTCGCTTTGGGATTTCTGTAGTTCGCTGCTCCAATTCGTCATGCGGTAGTTGACGCATCATCTGGCCCAAGAAAACCGCATAAATACCTTTATGATGAATATTTTATTGTCTTATACGAATCTCAAGGCAAAATCATAATTTCTACTACACCACCTCCGAACAAGAAAACCGCATAAATACCTTTATGATGAATATTTTATTGTCTTACTGATTTCTTGTTTGTTATTTTGCTTTAATTTGTGGTTTTCTCAATTGACATTTAGCAAATGAAATTGCCATTTTGTTGGAGATATGTCGACTTCTCGAGTTTCATTCTCGTTTCCGATTTGAGTTTTTAGTTTCTTTTTGGTTAATCAGTTGCTTTAAGACTCATACAACTATAATTTTTTTTTTATGTGATTTGGAGTACTTCAAGAAAAGTGTATATGGATAAGACTACACTTGTGTTTTACTGTGGTTTTTCTTTAATCCTTTTATTATTCTTACTTAAAGTGAGATTTTCTTTTTGATAAGAAAGAAACCAACTTTTCTTGTCCTCTATGGGACTTGAGCCTCCACCCTCCTCCCTCTTGCAACAATACCACATAACCATTGGGCCTCCCACGCTTAAAGTGAAGATTTTATCAAAGTGGGCTGGAAATTTGAGTATTTTCCATCATTTGTTTGCCTTTGAGTTCCATCATATTTTCTTCAATTTGGTAGAATTCTCTATGCACTAAATCGAGCACAATGGAAGAGTTTGATCCATGTAGCTGACCCCAACTAGTTTGGGATTGATTCTTATCAAAAATAATAATTATAATAATAATTTGGGATTGAGGCTATACTATGTTCATTACTTTTGTTGGACTATACTTTCACAGTTTCCCAGAAGTAGGACCTACCTCTCAAACATTTTATTGTGCCTTGAAAGTTGACTAGACAGAATTTATAATTTAGTGTAATTAAGAAATGAAAAAAAAAAGAGAAAACTAGGTTATACAATGATCAGTTTATGTTGTTGGTTTCCAAGAAAGTACGGAAGTTTTAGATTTTTGCTTTCTTCAAGGTTCGAAACTTCGACTTCGCCTATGACTTCGCTCACTTCAAATTCGGAATTAATTCGAGGAAGTTAACTTCGACAATGGAAGTTTGACAAAATTTGCCGGTGTTTGGAAGTTTACGGAATTTCACTTTAAATGTTAGAATACTCAAGTTTCTTCGTAGAGATGTTAGAAATATACTTAATTATACAACAATGCATAAAACTCATGTCACCAGAGGATATTCCGAATTTTAAGTATATTTCTAGCATAGGCGAAGTTTTAGTCGAAGTTTGCTCAACTTCTACGAAACGTAAAAATTTTACTTCATGTTTTATTGACTTCCATCTATGTTTATGAAGTTCGGTCGAAGTTAGCCAAAGTTGAGTCGAGTTTTTACAATTTTTCTACTGCCTCTGAACTTTGCTTCGCTCACCTCAAAATCGACAAACTTCGCCTGAACTTCGGTAAAGTTTGTCGATTTTTTAAACCTTGGCTTTCTTACCCATAGCTTGAGAACCATATATGTGAATGGCGCAACACATGGACTGGATGATAATGCGCATGAAACGAACCTGCCTTTTCTTTTTTAGTTACTTTTGGGTTCATTTTGTATTTTATTAGGACTATCATAGCTAGTTTTCCTTTTAGCTTAGAGTTCTTGTCTAGGCTTAAATGAGATTGTTGGCCATTTGAAACACTTATTTACTATTGGGCGACTGATTTAATATTGTGAGTTTCTTGAAGGAAGTTAAGAGTTTTCTTATTTTCTTGTACTTACCCACGAAAATGTGAAATCTTTATGACTGTTGTTTTGCTATATCTCTTAAACTGACTATTAGAAGGGTTCATTTGTTATGGACTGAACATTTAACATGTTCTGTTGCCGCTGAGATTTTTTTAGAGAGATCGACAACACCCTCGAGTGATAGAGTAAATAATGAATCCCGTGCGTCGGAGAAATGAATGATGGAGTCCGTGCAATGAACAACATGTAACATTAACAATAATGAGAACTTCTGGTTTTCCTTTCAAGATTCTGCTTCATTTACCTTGTTTTTGGTGACAATTTATGATCATTATTAATTTATATTAGAAAAAAAAAAGAACAATTCATAGATAAAAGCTGTTTAAGACTTGAAGACTTTTCTTTTATGTTGATTAAATATCTTTTACTTTTTTTTAAAGTGCTTTCCTTGAAGAAATACTTGGTTTCATAGAGCTGAAATCTTTTCAATTTATTTATCATCTATAGCTGGTTTGTACAATATACAAGCCTAAAAAAATACAACTATGGTCTATATTAACTCTTTTGTGGTAATTCTCATCATTTTCACCATTTAATAAAATTATTATCATTAACTCTAAGTCATCACTGTGACTTTCTCCTTGTTCCCTTATTGTTAGTCATTTGTTGCTTCTATTTTGTAGGGCTCTAGTGGTTCTTTTGCATGGTTTGAATGAGCACAGGTAAGCTGTGTCTTAGATCTACAATATTGGAGTTGATCTATTCAAAGCTTGACACATTGCTAAGTTCATGTGCAAAATAGTGGCAGATACACCGACTTTGCTAAACAAATTAATGGTTACGGCTATAAAGTCTATGGGATGGATTGGATTGGTATGTTTGGTTATAAATCTGCGTTGTATTCTTCATCTTCCTTTTTTTTTTTTTTAATTATCTATTTTTTTTGTGCACCATCTGGAACATTGATTGCTTACAAATCTGGATATAACTGCATTTGTTTGCTTGGGAAATTAGAAACTCGACTCTATCGGTTCATCTTTGATTTCTCGTGCTTAACAATTAACTATGCTTCCGTGAATTTTAAGTTGATGTAGAGACTTTTTGTGAAAAAACTATGATCTTTGAGGAGATTAATTTTACATAAAGGTTAGGATTACTGCTGATTGCATAAGATAAGACAAGCAAAGATACGGTATGCACTTACAATAAATCTCAACATGAAATAAATTACAGTTTGTATATATGTATGTGCATTACCTATTCTAAAGATGTCTTACCCTCATGTATGCATGTCGAATATCTTGTGGAGTTATTACTCAAAATAAATAAGTTTATTTATTTCAAGAATTAAGATAGTCTTCACTGACAAATGACAATATAATTTGTGTTGCCAACTAGCATTTTAAAGTACCTCGAGTGTTGCAAGTGGCGTGGACTTCTTTTACCTTTTTTATTGAGTTAAATTGAGCTTACTTGAGTGGAAGTGTTAATCCGTGCAGCCGCCCCCAACTAATTTGGGGTTGAGCCTTTATCATTGTTGTCTAATATAAGTTTTTTTTATATGAAAAAGTTTGTCATTGGTTACTGTTGTTTCTCTCACTGGCGGCTACATGACATTCGTATAAAATGTAAAAAAGAAATCTGGAGCAGTTTACATGTCTAGCCTTACTGAATTTTGACATTTGCATCGGATTTTGAATATATGCCTTGATGTTTAATTATTTTTATTATTCATTACTTCTCTTTGCTAGGGCACGGAGGAAGTGATGGGTTACATGGATATGTTCATTCGCTTGATGATGCCGTCAGTGATCTTGTATGTTCTTTTCTATAAAACCTATTCATGATTTGTGTTCAACTGAACAATAAACATTGCCTGTATCATCAACATCCACAGAAAGAATTTCTAGATAAGGTGCTGATGGAAAATCCTGGGATTCCGTGTTTTTGCTTTGGTCATTCAACGGGTGCAGCTATTATCTTAAAGGTAAAATTTACCTTACGTTCTGCATAATCTTACGCCTGCTCAATGTGCTCATAATTAAATCACTCTCACTTTTTAGCGCATGATTAAATCTTGCTGTCCTTTTTGTGATGTCCTCCAAGGCAATAATGGACCCAAGGACTGAAAACTTAGTAAAGGGTGTGGTATTGACCTCGCCTGCTGTGCGTCTCCAGCCTTCCCATCCAATATTTGTGGTAAGGGTGCTGTTTTCTTTAAGTTATTACATGTATTCTTTATTCTACCTATCTTTTTGGGAACAACAAACAGTGCGTTATTCATCCAACCAACTAGAATTACTATTTTTTGCCAGGTAATTGCACCTATTATTTCCTTTTTATTACCAAAATACCAGTTTAGTGCCGCAAACAGGAGAGGAATTCCAGTCTCTCGCGATGAAAAGGCGCTAGTCGCTAAATATTCAGATCCGCTTGTCTATACGGGTGCTATCAGGGTCAGGACTGGCGCAGAGATTCTCCGGATGACATCTTATTTGCAGCAGCATTTGAGCAGACTAACTACACCTTTTATGGTTCTTCATGGCACTGCTGACACTGTGACTGATCCAGAAGCTTCTAAGAAATTGTATGAAGAAGCCTCGTCAAGCGACAAATCCATCAAACTTTATGAGGGATACTTGCACGATCTTCTTTTTGAGCCCGAACGGGAAACTATCGTAAATGAAATTATTTATTGGTTGAATTCCAGAGTAAATGTATAGCCGCGGTCAGGTAAAAGTTCTAATAAATTGATATTTTCTTGTTCCAGTACTTTCTGATACTTGTTTATCTCTTTTGTTTGATAAAATTCTGCTGTCTTCAGGACAGAGTAGTCATCTCTATCATACCATACGTCGTCGATGCTCCTTAAAGGTCAGTACTCAGTCCTTCTATTGCTTGCAAATGCAGCTGTAATCAAATTAACTGATTGATAAGATTGGGAAGGATTTAAGAGCTAAAAAGTAAAATAAAATAAACAGAAATAACAAAGCTCATGTACATAATATGAAATGTTATATGGACTGACTTCGAGCTTGATGTGCATGCAAGTCTGTTAGCGAGCTTGTCTATCCAAATGTTAACTGAGTCTGAAACTTACTGAGTCTGAAACTTAATCGAGTCGATTGGTTTCTTTATTTGACAAGTATTTGTTTCGAGAAATATAGTTTTACTTATATTTTATTTTCATTTGATATATACCTAGGGGAGCCTTTTAGTTTGGGAGAATCTTGGGTAGGAATGGAGTTGTTATAGACTGAGTCACAAGGATTATCTGAAACTTGTCTTGCCATGTTATAGAATGTAGCGTCTAGTTGAGTGCATGTATCTTAGACTACTTTCTTGCAAATATCATTCTACTGGTTTGGTTGCGTTTCCAACGCTATTAACTCAGCTTAATAGGCTCAAATATCCTTACATTTACAACTTCTGAAAATAGGTGATTTAATTCCTGTCTTTTGCTTTTGTAATTTCTTTCCGAAAAAGTCAGTCTAGCTCGTGTGCGCGTATTGGTGTTTATATAGCTGTCAAGTAAGCGCCACATCAATTAACTCTAAATTGCCTGTTTTGTATGCATAAATAGTTAAACACAAGATGAAAGTCCTTTGGATGGAAACTATAACCAAACCTAGAGGTTGAGAGTAAACAGCTTATTTTGAAAGGTTATGATAATTTTGCCAAAAGCTGTGATCGTTAAATTTATTTGCGTCTATCGCAATCATGCCTTGCATCTAACACATGCACCCTAAAGTTGTTTGTGTGAACTCGGAAGACATATTGCTCGAAATAGTATTAAAAAGAAGCAACAAGTGGATCAGACTGTTTTTCTTCTACCTTTTCGAGGAATAGTAGATTCTTCTAAATATGAGAACCACTTATTGGGGTTTTTTTACATATCTATCCCTTAGTGGCAAAAGATCTACACTTTTGACACCCATCTCAAAAGATTTGCACTTATAACCTCTTTGACTGGTCAATGGATATTTTTTTGCCATGTAAGCAAATCATGACAAGCATAATAATTGAAGACACGTTTTGAAACGCGCATTCAGAAGCAAAGCAATGGCTTACGTGAACTGAAGGCACGTTTTGAAAATGCGCCTTTAGAATGTCTTCAATTCATATGCTGACCAGTCAAAGGGGTTATAAGTGCAAATCTTTTGAGACGGGTGTCACAAGTGTAGATCTTTTGCCACCAAGAGATAGAAGTGCAAAAAATCCCTCATTGTGTTGGGATAGAAATTATCAACTTGGCGAAAATGTTACCTTTTGAGCATTCACTTTTTTCACATTAGAAAGAAGTCTGCCTACAAGAGCATGCATGCCAATTGCTTATTCATCGTCCCTCTTAAGGTTCTTGTCTACCAAACGCCTACTCAAGTGCCCAATTTATAGTTTTTGTGTTATTTAAGTGATTGTATACTTGAGAATCCATCTAATATTCTATTTGGTTGAGTCATTAATATTCCCTATCAAAGATTTCATTGCTGACGTACTTTGAGAAATTTGATTGATAAAAATCTTTAACTTTGCAGGCGCTATAACCAAACTTAGTAAGCGAATCGGTCGGTTGGACGCCTTAAGCTCAGTGTTCACCAACATAAATTTTATTTTGGTGAGGCTACTCGCAATTGATTCAAAATCATTGGAGGTTTATTGGTAAAAGGTGAGAGCCAGGTGCAGCTGAACTTCTGTTGATATTTTGTACAGTTTTTTGAATTGAGATTGTTCTCATTAGTTTACTTAGTTCCTATGTCATGTATGATTGAACTTGAGAAGTTTCACATTAAATTATCAATTTCTTTCAATTGCAGTGGCTATCTTATTAGTTTTTGTTGGAGATGTTGGGATAGTCCTACGTCGACTTCTTAGAAAGAAAAACAAGGTTTACAAGTGTGAAGTGGACACTCCATCTTGCCTTGGCATTTTAGAGAGAACCTCACTTTCACACTAGTAGCACTCTCCTCACCTTGGTTTAGTGCCTATATTATAAAAATTGGACTGTTTTGATTTTAAGAAATGATGTGTGTTTGACTATTATTCTTTATGTTGTTTGCACCTACTATTTTTCTTTTTCTTTTTTCTTTTTTTAGGTGCTTTTCTCGTATTAATATAGAACGACTTTCTGCAGGGCAATTGAGAAGGTGAAATTCTCTTGATTTTCTTCATACCCAATGCTTGAACCATAAACTCTTAATATTTCGGGGTCAGCCCTAACAAATGCACTGGCCATTAGAGATTCACTGGAAACCTATGCTTAGTGCTCAAAGAAAATGATCTTAACAACTTTACTTTTTGATAATTAATACACATAATTTGTGCCAAACATGTTTGGCTTTGAACCAAAGAAAAAAATTTGGAAAACCAAGCAGCTTACAACTATTATTAGAATATTATTAGATTGGTCTTTCCTCAAAAAAAAAAAAAAAAAAAAAAAAAAAAAAAAAAAAAAAAAACCTATTATTAGATTGGAATTCAGAACCAAACAGGGTCTTTGACTGCTACTTATCTTTCTTTAGCAATCATAGAGAAAACTAACATAGTAACATGATATAGATCGAAAAAGTAGAGATGATCTAATTAAATGCATCTTTAAACTCGTTTAATAATACCATTGGGATCCCTTTAGAGGTTTCGACTTTGAGTGTTATGAATGGAGTCCATTATATTGTAAGAGGTTTATTGTTTTCTACGCTATATAGCTTCCATTTCCTTGAAAGGGTTATATTTAGACTTATTCATGAGTTGGGCTTGGGCGGGCTAGGGCTAGGTTTAAGCATAGACCCATCCCGTAAGCCTTTGCCCAAACCTAGCTTAACAAGCCACCTATGATTTTATTTTTTTATTTGTGAAATACATATTTTTTTTACTTGTTAAATTTATTCAAGTTAATTCAAAGTAGTCATGTTGTTAAACTTTTGTACTTTAGTTAGTTATTTGATGTATGTGCTTTGTGGGTAGCAGGTCTCGCAGTTATTTACTTAAGTGTCTAGTTATGTGTACGTGAGTTGTATTTGAAGGTAGTTATTCAAGTTCAGTTTATTATATATATATATATATATATATATATATATATATATATATAATATAATACCCTAGAATCTTTTTGAAGCCAAAATAGTCTTATTGATAAAAGTACTCATCAATGTTAACATTTTAGTGGATGAAAAAAAAAATTGAAAAAATAAAAGTAGGGGTGTTTAGGTAAATTCAACTTAACTAACATAAAAGTAGATACTTAAAAGAGGAGAAAGAGAAAGAAAGAGTGCGTGGGGATTTGAAAGTGATAAACGTGGAGGAAGAGAGATACAACAACAACATCAACAACAATATAGCCTCAGTCCCAAATTAACTGGGGTCAGCTACATGGATCAAGCTTTTTCATTGTGCTCGATTAAGAGCAATTGATTGTGAGCTTTTCAAACCATTCAAATCCCTCCTAATTAATGCATCATATGTTAATAATTATCTTTTCTTTTTGGATATGGATAGATATCTTAATTGAATCTTTTAGTTTAATTAGTCAAGTTGCTAGAAACATTAATGTGCGCCCCCACTAGTATATATAAATGTAATTGTGGGACATCCTAAGATATATGAAGAATTTGAAGTTGTGAGATCACGTTTTGTGAGTCTCTGTTATACCTCTTTTTTGCCTCTGTTTTTGTCAACAGGGGCAGGCTTGGACTTCACTAATGTATTGTACACGCCTGACCCTGATTTATGCTGGGGCGGGCTAGACAAATATCTAAGCTCCTGAACAGGTTTAATTAGTTATAATACTCTTTTGCGAGTCAACCTGGCTTGAACCTGAATTAATGGTATATATATAGCCCAAAGGGGTTTTAAATAGCAATAAATTTACTTGGACTCAAAAGTTTGGATTCATATGGAGATTTTTAAAATTTTTGTAAATATTTAAGGGATATCAAAGGAATTTTACAAGTGATTATGGTTGCTTCATTAATTGCTCGAAGATGTATTTGAAATTAAAAAAAGTTTTAAGTCTGGACTCACGAGTCCAAATAGCACTACCCGATAGATAGATGCTAGGAGTGCAAAAAGAAAGTCCATAATCTTAAACCATTATCTACAATATCGAAAAGAAAGTCCATAATCTTAAACCATTATCTACAATATCGAAATGCATCATTTGGTTCCCTCCAATTAATACTTGTCTTTCCTTTTTTAGAAACTTACAATCACTAAAAGCTAAACTCGATGACTAATGAAAACTCATCTAAACCTATAAAATACAACCCACCAATTGTTAATAAAATGAGAATTTAGTGAATGTTTATCGAGAGAATCAACTTGTGTGGTCCTTAACCTGTCTTCACCTTCTACTAGTACTAATTTATTCTACACCAATAACATCAATTCTAAAACAATGGGTATCTTAGTAGACCGTTTTGTTTAGTTTAGTTTTTATTGTGACTCTTGTGATTGATGAAGACAACCCATTCAACAATGCCCATGACTTTTGTTTTATAATTACCACTCAACTTGGGCTACTATATATGAGATTAATAATTATGTATAACTTCCAAAATTATAGTGATTTTATCTCCTATAATTAATTCTCGTTTGGCATTTGTTAATTACCACCCCTTCATTACTTGGATTAGGCATAATTATGAATTTTATATTTTATCATGATTATCTGGACATAAGCTGTGATTAGATTAGAAAAATAAGGTGTCCTAAAAAAAGATTAAAAAAATAAGGTAATTATTACTTTAAGCTAGATATTTTGGATGACAATTAGTAACTAACGAACATCAGTCAGATTTTGAACAAAAAATTTAAAAGATTTGTGATACTAAATATATGATAATGTGTACGTATTACTATACATATAGTTGGGACTCAATGTTTTTTAATCAACGGTCTCAAGTTCAAGTTTAGTTTTTAGTGATTGCAAAATATTGGTACATAGACTCGAAATTTATTGGGGCAGCATCGATCAATCTCTTTCATATCCTTTATTTTTATCTCACTTATGTTTCTCTGCTATGAGTCATGACTATTGACTACGCGCTATCATCCCAATTTTTTTTCTCCAAACTATTTTTCGCAATTATGTTTGTTCTCTATTACTATCTTTTTTTAGCTTTCTCTACATTATCTCCTAAATAGATCTCGTTATTTCTTCTAACTAATTCTCAATTTCTTAATTATTTTTATTTTTGGCCCTATACAAAATAATATATGTATAATTTAATAAAATTAACCTACATATATAGGCTACATTGCGTGAGGCTATATACTAGCCTTAAAGATTCAACCAATTGACTTAATTTGTTAATTTGTTTTCATCAATTAGTTAAGTTTAATTAGTTAACCTATCTACTTATCTAACTGCAATATATATACTCCCACTTGCAAGTTGGTCATGTTTGCTAGTGTATTTTTTTAAAGGCCTAGCTAGGTAGCTACTTAGCTAGGCCTATATAGCTTTATCTATTACTTTATATATATATATATATATATATCTTAAAATGCCATTAATTAATATATTTTTTAGCTTAATTGAAGTGATGAGCAGTTGGAGATAGACTAATGCCGTTCTTAATTACTATATTCCTGTAAATCTAGCAAGCCGCCTATCCAATAACTTTGGGGTTAGGCATTCAATAATTAAAGATTACTAATAAGATGAGATTAAAGAACTATACATGCATGCATATGATCAAAATCTTCGAATTAATTTATTTAGTAAGAAAGAATTTTAATAAAACATGTATTTAGTGCGTAATGTCTTAGTTAATAAATGAATTAAGATTGATTAATTATAAGCTTAATTTGTGCTAGTTTGAAGTGATGTTAACATCAAGAAACATTGTGTTCTTTTTGTAATGTCAAAAACTTTTTATTGCATTGAATAATTAAACTAACAATTAATTTGTCCTTTCCGGCTCGGCCATTTTCTGGTTGGCTTTTTTTCTCTACTTTGTTGTCTAACTAAACAGTAGTATACATATAAATTATAATGCCAGTGAATTTGTAGTATTAATTATCAATGTATCCATATAGAATAATTTGTGAAATAATCACTGTGCCGTTCATCATCATATATTAATTAAAGCAATTAGCATTCACTGATAAAATCTTTTTTTGGACATCACTAATACAATTTGAAGTCGCTGCATGCATATGATATTACAATATATATAAGATGTTCATTAGAACAATTTCGATATTTAATAGAGGTTTTTAAACCCCTATTAAAGGGGATTAAATAACACCTAATCGATAGGAGTTTTAAAAACCTCTATGTAATATATGTATTAAAAATTAAAACATAACACATTTTCACATGACATTTAATAACACTCTATTTAATAGGGGTTTTAAAACCTCTATTAAATGTCAAAAATATTCTAATGGTTACGCATAAAAAAATTAAAGTAGTATATTTTGCTTGAGCTGTCAAAGCATGACCTATAGGCAATTAATATACACACAGTCAAATTAATGTCATTTTCAAATGCCTAATTAAGCAAAAACTTATTATTTGTCTCACAGCACCAAGACAAGGATGCAAGAATTATTAGTAAAATTTAAATATGATGATGATGACTATACTTATTTATAAAAGATTTGTATGTGTATGTATGCATGTATGTATACATACATATATGCATATACATATACGTATTTGTATATATGTAGGTATATGCCATGATTCATCACCATACTTAAGATTGGGATTTCTCTTTCCGAGCTTAATGATAATCAAGGTAAACATGCATGTCTCTTAAAAGGCCAGATGAGCTTGTAATAAAAAAAGAAAGTGAACACAATAGCGCCTTAACGCAGGTGTTCTCCGCTGAGGAGGTGAAGGCATCAATTTTCTCAATGCATCTGAATTGAAGTCCGGGGCCAGACGGGATAAACCCTGGATTCTACTAACACTTTTGGCCAATTATTGGGAAGGACATCTCGGCAGCGTGTATCCGTTTCTTAACCTTAGGTAAATTTCCAAATGCGTTGAATGATACCCTTGTAATTCTTATTCCAAAAAAGGATAAATCTGAGGTATTATCTGATTTACGACCCATCTCTTTATGCAAATCTATAAAATTGTGTCAAAGATGCTCGCAAATAGGTTGAAGCTCATACTCCCAGACATCATTTCCAAAGTACATAGCGTTTTCATTCCGTGTAGACTCATAACTGACAATGTGATCTCGGCTTTCGAAGTTAACCACTGGTTGCATAGGAAAACGCAGGAACGCGAATGATATGCAGCATTGAAAATTGATACGAGTAAGGCCTATGACCGTGTTGAGTGGTCGTTTTGGAGTCAGTTATGCGCAAGATGGGTTTTGCGGAGCAATGGATAAGCTGGATGATGATGTTTCTCAAATCAGTCCAGTACTAATTTTTTGCAAATGATCATGAAGTCGGTCATATTGTACCTTCTAGCGGTCTCAGTCAAGGTGGACGATAGCTACTTATTCTTCAAGGCCACATCGCAGGAAGCAATGGTTGTAAAGGAGTGCCTTCACCATTACGAAGAAGCATCGGGCTAAATAGTAAACTTCCAGAAATCATGCATTCAATTTAGCCGAAATGTAAGTGCGAAACAAAGGTAGAGGTATGTGAGCTGTTGTGGGTTGTTGCTTCTTCGGATAATGGTTTTTACTTTGGGTTACCAAGTAAGGAGGGTAGCAATAAGGAAGAGGTCTTCAAATATATTTATATATATATGAAAAGACTCGACAAAGACTTCTAGGCTGGAAGGGATGATTACTGTCTAGAGCAAGGAAAGAGATCCTATTAAAGTCGGTAGTGCAATCTATTCCATCGTACGTTATGAGTGTCTTCCTGCAACCCAAACATCTGTGCAATCGGTTGGAAGTCCTTATGAACATTTTTGGTGGTTAGCTGATGTGGAGAAAGAAACAGGAATTATGTGGGGTGGCTTCGGGATGAACAATGTAGTCCGAAGAAGAATGGTGGGCTAGGTCTAAGGAGAGTTCGTGACTTCAACGAGGCTATGTTGATGAAACAGGCTTGGCGACCATTAACTCATCCAGAATTTCTATCAGCTCGATTCGAAAGCAAGGTACTTCCCAAACTCTCACTTATGGGATGCTACCCTCGCTAGGAACCCAAGTTACATGTGGAGGAGTATCTATTCAACAGTACAAAATCTGAGAGAAGGTTGTCGCTGGTGAGTGGGTGATGGGAACATGATAAGCATCTATAAAGATGCATGGCTTCCAGATCTGCAAGACCCCAAGATCCAATCATCAGTAGGTGAGGGGTTGTATGACAAAAAAGTGAGCTCTCTTTTAGACTGTAATCACCGTGGATGGGACGTGGACGTAATCAAAGATCTTTTCAACCCAAGATCAGAACCTTATCTTCTCCATCCCGAATAGAGTATACATAGTGAATAGTGGGTATCGTTCCTTGTCTTTCTAATGTACTAGCCATCCTCCGTCTCTGTTTAAGTATTGTCAACTCCTTTGAAATGCACGGTACCACCAAAGGTTGAAATCTTCCTATGGAGAGCCTTTCGTGACTTCCTCCCGACGGCGCCGAACCTGCACGGGAATAGGGTCCCTGTAGATCCAATATGCCATGTTTGCAAAACGGTAGAGGAAATGTCTGGCACGCACTGGTGGGGTGTGAATTTGCTAATCGATGTTGGATGGTAGCACAACTAGGAATGGGACGCATAAGTAGGAATGTCCCACAGTGGCTGGAATATATAGTTGAGAATCTCATCGAAGAAGGTATGGAGAAGGCATTAATAATCGCATGGAATATTTGGAACAACCGAAACTCCACCGTATGGAAACCAACTTCCCTATCACCATTAAATGTAGTAGGAGAGGCGGTTTCAGCCTTGAAGGAGTAGAAAGCATCGCGGTCGGTTGGTGGAAGAGATAAGCAGAGAGCCAACAATGAGGGTGGAGAAATGGTGCAAACCTATGGGCGGGGAACTTAAATGTAATGCTGATACAGCAGTATTCTCGGATAAGGGGGTGAGCTCGTATGGTGTTGTATTAAGAGACGACTGAGGTGCATTTGTGGGGGCCTTGGGGGGACAAATACAGGGTGATCTTGACCCGAAAGAAACTGAAGCACTTAGGTTGAGGGAAGCGTTATGGTGGCTGCAGAGGAGAGGGTAGGCCAAGTCTCAGTTGAAGTCGACGCTCCGATGGCGGTATTAGCTCTAAAAAGTAACAAGGAAGATCAGTCATACTTTAATTCCTTAATTAGTGATTGTAAGGAGCTTTTAAAGGACATGAGGTCTAATTGTGTAAGTTTTATTCGTAGATCAACGAACTTAGTTGCCCATACTGTTGCAAGAGATGCTAGTTCTTTGTCTGGTCAGGTCAAATGGTGTTATGTACCCTGGTTCCTAATTGATGTACTTGCTAATGATCTTGAATAAAGTACATCATTTTCAAAAAAAAAAAAAAACTATCATAAATATATAGTTAGCTTTATAATAGTGCTTAATTTATTTGTTTTCTTTTTCTTTCTTTTTCCTTTTAAGCGAACACACACATCATATTAGCATAATATTGAACAATAAATTTATTTGTACAAATTAAATATGTACATGACTAAAAAAATTTAAGATAAATGGAGGCAATACTCCTTTTATTATGTATACATATACGAAAAATAATAATTACAAGGTGCATGGAATACACAAAAATATAAGACCCATACCTTTTCCTACAAAACACAAGCACAAGAGCTTGAGCCAAAAAGGACCTTATAAATCCATCTACCTAATATCTAGATTAGGCACACCTTCCACAAAAAATGAGGATCCCTACGTACATGACTAAATTAATAATAGGTAGACTAAGCTTTTAATTTAGGCAAAACATATTTTTTGGTCCTTGAACTTTGAGACTTTTATGCTTTTAGTCTTTGAACTTTCATTGGTGTACATTTAGTCCCTGAACTTTTATTGTTGTACATTTGGTTCTTGAACTTTCAGTTTTTTATGCTTTTGGTTCCTAAATTTTTGAGTTTTTTATGTTTTTGGAGGAAATTAATTTTTTTCGACTTTTATTGATCAATGTGAGTCGTCCGGTGAAGTAATATAAACCACTTTACTCTTCTTGACTAGTCACACGACACGTTTATCACCCACATCCCTAAAATTTAACATTTTAAATGGTGGAATGACTAAATGTAGATCTTTGTGAAAGTTCAAGAATCAAATGTGTAGTAATAAAAGTTCGGGGACCAAATGATGAGTTTTGCCTTTAATTTACATCTAAGATTATAAATAAGGATATGATTTTTTTTGCTTGATTAAAACGATAATTATCTAATAAACTAAATAATTAATTACCAAGTGGATCCATCTTTATAAATTAGTAGTACTAGCTAGCTAGCTTCACTTCTTCTCTTTTATTTTAATTTTGTTTTTGGATAAGAAACCAAGACTTGCCTTGAACACTCAACTTTTTTTTTTTCCCATGTGCGCAAACCACACCAACTAATCTCGAACATTATCGGGTTCCATATATTATGAGGGGCGACCCTCATACAAAAAGAGTTACATTAATAAAATAATTGTTTAATGCACATGTTGTACGTACTAAAGTTAAAAGTGGATTCTAAGAGTTCCAAGTTTCTCCCTAAGTTTGGTTTTAACAAAATATCTTTAACAATACTAAATTAATGAGAATAACAAGTTCCAAGTTTCTCCCTAAGTTTGGTTTTAACAAAATATCTTTAACATTACTAAATTAATGAGAATAACTTATACGTAAAAAAAACCTCTCTCCTCCTTGCTCAGCAAGCAAACCAGTGGACTTGCTAGGGGGATTTCCGACGACGCCGGAACGCTCCGGCGGTTTTGCGTTGGTCGGAAGCCCCCCCTCCCCCTTTTTCCTTTTGTGTATTTCGCCTTTTTTTTTTCTTTCTTTCTTCTCTCCTCCTTTCCCCTCCTCTTCATTCCTCCCCTCCATTCTTCTCACCAGCGCCGACTAGAGAGGTTTAGGTGGTCGTTGTACGTTTGTACTTCAGAGAAGATAAGACTTCTTCTTCTCCACTCTCTTTGCGTGCGAAACCGGCAGCCATACCGGCACTCTCAACATGCACCTATGTTTCAGGGTTTTGTTTTTTAGTCTATCTATCTACTATTTTTAGTGTTTCCTCAAGGAGGGTTTGTCCTCCCTTTGTCAGGGTTTTCTCTTGGTTGTTTCCGGACTGTCTTCCCCATCAATCGCGCCTTTGAGGCATTCGATGGTGGATGAGGTAGGCTTTATTCACTAGAACATTTTTGACCTTTAATAGTGGTTTTAAAACCCTTATTAAATAAAGTGTTATTAAATGTCGTGTGAGAATGTGTTATGTTTTAATTTTTAATATACGTATTACATAGAGGTTTTTAAAAACTCATATTAATTAAGTGTTATTTAATAACACCCCCTTTAATAAGGGTTTTAAAACCTCTATTAAAGACTGAAATTGTTCTAGTGATTGCCTCCGCTTTTCTCATGAAAACTGAGTGTTCATTGTAAGATTGATGTAAGGGTTCTCACTTATTAATGCAATATAATTGAGCCTTGAAAAAAAAAAAAAAAAACACACTCACACACTCTCTCTCCTCTGTATGTATATAACTTGCTTATATATAGTTTGCTAGTGCTCCACCAAGCAAACCTTTTTGATTGATATATGGTGAAGATCTTGGAGACCACTATGAGCATATATGTTTAGGACAAAGATTTGGTGACGTTGATAGTATTATTTGCTCCATGAGGCCTTTCAATTCGATTGTGCTTGAATTAAGATGTGCGCGTGCGCACATACGCGCACATATGCATTTTCTTAATGTAGATATATGCAGCACATTTACTTGTGCAAGTCTTTGTTAATTTCGTTATAGTAATACACAACATATTTAATTACTCTCTCAAAAAAAAAAAAAAAGTATAAGGAGCAAACAAAGATGTCTTCTTTTTTTTTTTTGTACAAAAGGAATTCTTTTAAGATGTGCTTGAATTAAGATGTGCATGAGCTGCATTATGTGCTAATTCGATCAGTATTGCCGCCCTCATGTAGCTATACCTATACCAACATATAATACCACTTTTCATGATATATAATGCACATTCATTACAAATTACAATGGTCCCCTCCTAATCAAACAAAACAAACCCAAATCCGCCGAACCAGCAACCCGTGCATTGTGCCATTTACACCCCGGCTGCGTGGTAAGAGGGCTTGCAGCTTAAAAAAAAAAAAAGATAAATTAAAGTTGGTTGCGTTGCACGTAAAATTCTATATGAAACAAATCATATATATGATTTATAATTAAATAAAATCTTATAATGTATATATATTATATATTTATATGATATGTAACAAATAGAAGTCCTGAAATCATGTGTACGTTGCTCTATCAATAATGCATACAAAGATACAAAATGTTGGCGCCGGCGGGACAAATGTAGCTAGTGAACACTGTTCCCACTCCTTGAGACTTAAGAGAGACACATGCAACGTACAAAACAAGAGAGACTGGGCTGTCATGAAAAGCACACGCCCACACAACTTGCACGGACATACCTACTCCTTACTTTGTCGTATTTGGACCGATACCAAACTCACCAACTAACTCCCTAATTACTCCCTAAACTACTCTTTATTAATCACCAATGGCTCAATAACAAGATTTATTATAGAGAAATGTTAGGGTGACCGCCTGGAATGGGACACTCGGGATGGACACCCAGTGAAGGTATCCATCCATTATTCACGTATCAAGATATATGTGCACACACATTGATGCACGATGGATGGACACGTACCATCATCAAGTGTCCCATTTTGGGTCATCCTAATATTTTCCTTTACTATATATAATAGGACCAAACATATATAGAACCAACTCTACCCAAATAAAAGTTACTTAATTTTCGTTAATCCTAATTGTTTAAAAAGAAAGTCAACAAATAATTTGACAATCAGTAACAGCTCTCTTATTACAAACATCAAGAACATATAATATTGTAAATTATTAATTATTAGATAATAATAATAATGTTAGTTAATAGTATTGAGATATTGAAACGCACATAACACGCCTCTCGATGCACCAGAAGCTTCCTCATATATATAATCCATATGTTAGTGGAGTATATATTTTTGTATGTAGCTGTAGCGGTAGTTTTAATTTGCTAATAATAATAATCCACCAACTTGCATCACGACCAACGTCAGGCTCTTGCTTCCAATTTGCCAAACTACAACTTTTTTCTAGTTTTTATTTGTGGGCCAAACGGGCCCTACTCCTCTCTATTTCTCAATTAATATGTCTCTCTCTATCTCTCTATTAGTATTATCTAACTCTCTCTATATGTCTCCATGAACTTTTTGTAACTTGATTGATGAAACATGATTTTTCTCGTCCCATGTCTATTTCTCCTGCTATTCTTCATACAACCACAACCTTAGTCACCATGCAGGGAAAGCAAGGAGAAGTAAGCCCCCCCACCTCTTCCTTTCTCTCTCTCTCTCTATATATATATCTAGCTATACTTATTGTATGTATATATATATATATATGTGATGAATGATTTTTTTATTTTTTTTTTTTGAAGGTCATGTGGCCTAGATTAGTAGCAAATAAGATACTAAGGAAGAGATGGGATAGCACCAACTTCGTCGCGGATTTTCCGAGCATGTCCGATGAGACGATATTGCCGGAAGAACCAATAAGCTCAGATCAAATCCAAGGACTCCCAGTACCCCTCCACAGCAACAACAGTAGTCATGATATTGGACACTTCGAAGACTCAAGAGACACTACTACTTCAAAGAAATACAAGTATGTATGTTAATTAGATCATCTAGCTCTAAAAATATAATTACAATATATATATGGATCATGCATGTTGTTATTGATTAATTATATTAATTTTTCGTTCATTCATTCATACATCATGATAATTAATGTATATTCTCATCCCATGGCCTATATCTAATTCTGTTAATCTCTTCCGCCATATTTATGATTGATAAAGAATGTTCATCAGTACATGGAACGTCGGCGGCATCATACCTCCAGACGATTTCGACATGGAGGACTTGCTCGAGACCTCCAACGACATTTGCGACATATATGTTCTCGGGTATATATAAATATATTTGTACTTAAAACTTATAGTTAATTAATCATGCATGCATCAAAACCAACCAATTAACTCATATATAAAAGTTATATATATATATCATAAAATCTATAACACATACATATATACTTTAATTACAATGTTAATCAAATAATAATAACATATTGATAACAATTTATATTAATTGAACAGGTTCCAAGAAATTGTGCCTCTCAGTGCAGGCAATGTTCTGGGAGTTGAGAAAAGCAGAATTTCAATGAAGTGGAACTCTATAATTAGAACAGCATTAAACAGCCCTAAAACATATTCTGCTCATGATCAAAAGAAGAATGAAAGAAAAACATTTCCTCAGACCTTCCAATGCATTGCAAGCAAAAACATGGTTGGAATATTGATCTCCATTTGGGTCCGAATCGATCTTCGCCAATACATCGAGCATCCTAGCGTCTCATGTGTTGGTTGTGGGATCATGGGGTGCCTAGGAAACAAGGTATAATTACATATATATATATATAGTACTAATTAATATATATGCAGTCTTATAATTAAAAAAGTGATCATGTGTATATATATATATATAATTAATTAATGAATTAGTTATTTTGCTCATGATGAATTTGATTAGGTTATACTTAGTAGTATATATATATATATATTAATTAATGAATTGATGTTAATTAATGTCGGGGATTAGGGTTCGGTGTCGGTTCGATTTCGCCTGCATCAAACAAGCTTCTGCTTTGTATGTGGGCATCTAGCTTCAGGAGGAAAAGAAGGGAATGAAAGGCACAGGAACTCTGATGCTGCAGAAATATTAGCAAGAACTAGGTTTCCTCCTGGCCCTTCAAATGATTTGCCAAGGCATATTCTAGATCACGAGTAAGTAATTAATTCTTCACAATCATATAAATATTTCCACCTAATCAATTAATAAACCATACAAAATCACAATTAATCTAGCTAGACCATTATATATTTCTTTGGTTTTATATTATTATTATTATTATTATTATTATATTATTATTATTATTATTATTATCATTATCATTATTATTATTATTATTATTATTATTATTATTATTATTATTATTTGGCTTTCTGGCCTCTATATCCAAATTACTCCGACTACGTACTCTAGGTCTCAGCACTGTCAAACACATAATTAAAGTAGCTAGCTAGGTATATAACTCTCCCAACAATAGTCTCTTTATCCACACTTCAGAACTAGAATATTAATTGTTCTTAAGGAGGATTTTACTTTTTTTTTATTTTCTTTGTAGCAATAATCCACAGTTATTGTACTTTATATTTAATTGTTATTCGCGAAAAATTTACTAATTGTATATTAATGATCTACCAGTGCTTATGATCCTGCTTTATATTCAGAGTTTTCTCATCAAAGCCATACAAATGATCAAGATGTTATATTAATCTTCCATGATATTAAGGGACCATTCTTAAGATAGGTGAAGAAAATGAATTAATTTAATTGTATCTCAACTCTGAACGGTCCAAAGTCAGTATTTATGAAAGTGATTATAGTGTTAAATCATTTTATTAATCTCAAGTTTTGTTGAGGATTAAAGTGGAGATTGTGTGCTGTAAAAATATCCAAACCATGTTTTTTGTCTGCCGACTGCTTCATTATTAATTTAACTTGTACGTTAGTCGGTACGTGGGAAACCTAATTAATTAGTTTATAATAAGCTTTTTAACTCAAATGATTAAACTAAACTATTGGAAACCATTATTATATAAGTATATACGTTTCTTTAACTAAGCCTCTAAACATTAAATGTGAAGTTAATTAATCAAAATTACTGTCTTCTAGTTATAATGTAGCTAATTAAATTAAATAAAACACCACCAAATAATGGTTTTCGGACTGATTGTGTCGAATCTTGCGTCGAATCTTGCTCGACGAACATGGATGATTCCATGCAGTCGAGTAATATTTTTCGGCGACTTGAATTATAGGATCTCCTTGCCTGAGGCCTCTACTCGATCAATGGCGGAAAAAGGAGAGTGGGGAGTTCTACTTGACAATGATCAGGTAATTAATCACATACAATCCTATGTAGTTATAATTCTCTTTTCTTTCATGTACAGAGAGACATACACATTAATTACAACACCATAAATTCCTTCCTATAAGCTCTAACTTTACCATTATAATTAAGCTAAGGGTGGAGCTCAAGGAGGGACATGTATTCGAAGGCTGGCATGAAGGCGCCATTGGATTCGCGCCAACGTATAAATACTACCCGAATTCTGACGTTTATTATGGCT
This sequence comes from Stephania cephalantha, assembly GCA_039657325.1. Classification (NCBI taxonomy): domain Eukaryota; kingdom Viridiplantae; phylum Streptophyta; class Magnoliopsida; order Ranunculales; family Menispermaceae; genus Stephania; species Stephania cephalantha. The sequence continues at coordinate 3,539,025 of CM077573.1, read as the reverse complement.
GCATACAAACCAAAAAAGGCGAAAAAAGGCGTGCACCTGCATGGTAGTACTAAATTGATGAGTACCGTAAAAAATATAACAAATAAGCAACAAGTATCATATATAGTTATCCATTAAATGATCTTACATAAAATAATTATGAGAATTGAGGGATCTTAATTAATTTGCAGGTGTGACAGAATTCTTTGGTATGGGAAGGGATTAAAGCAGAAGACATATGACAGAGGGGAAGTTAGGCTATCAGACCATAGACCAGTCCAAGCAGTTTTCAGTGTCGACGTTGAAGTCTCGAAAGCTTCAAAAGGAACGTTCAGAGACTTCTTATCTGACAGATTTGAGAGAATATCGCATAATTTTGAGCTACTTTCTACCGATGATTTTATGATGAAAGGTAGATCAAGCTTTCAATCACTATAACTAAATATCAAAATGGCAGTATATGAATATTTACGTATAAACCATGCTTGACAAATATATAGCTTTGGAACCGATGATCGATCAAGAAGCCTATGTATGGTTTGCGGGTGATGATGTACATACAGTTTTCTTTTATGATTTATAAGTTTTCCTTGGCCTATTTTTCTCCTTAATTATATAGTATTTTATGTCGTGAGAGTTTTTTTTTTTTTTTTATGCAATGATGAAGCACAATTAAGCTAAACTGCCAAGTTCAATTGATAATGACCACCCTGAAGTTTTTATTCTTTTATCACTTTCTTAGGAAGTTTGTTGATATAAATTGCCTCTTGAGAAAAACTAATGAAAATTCAACAGTATATACTGCTATGACTATCACGATGCATGTGCGCATGAGCTGCCTCAACTAATTTGTCATATAATAAGAGCAGAACAAACATATGTTTTCAATATTGTTTAATTGACACATGAATTCAAACGAAAGAGACATTTTGGGAGCATTTTGACATTTCCTCAGCTATAAGAGGATTAGTTAAGCCCACTTTCAAAGGTTTTAATTACTATTATTATCATGGGACCTCTTGGAAAGTAGTTTGATTTGGTAAAAGCCCCAGCCCTTCTTTTTCATCAAAGCTTGTGTTTATCTAGCATCTACCATGCAAAAAAAAAAAAAAAAAAAATCTTAAAATAATTTTGCACTTGTAACACATGAATTATATAAAATTACTATAAATTAGTGCTCTAGTCCTCTATGATCATAAGATATATGTATGAGCACATTCAAGTTTAAGTAGTACTCTAGCTTACCTGAATATTCAATGCAATCCATATTTTCTATCAGGCATCTGCACAAGAAAAATACATATAAAGCGCTTTTAGTGCAAATGCATTTTAGATAAGTTTTAGAGGACATAACACCTTGCATATAAATGTAAGAGCTTAATAGATGGTTCTTCATCTTCTAATTATAAAAGGGACTATTTTGCAATTATTTGGTTGGGGGGTCATCCATAATTGTTGAATAATTTTGAAGTAAGCATCAATTAAAGCATTCTTCCATGGGTACCAATGTGATGCCCCACTCAAAACCTGACAAAGATGATATATAAAATCAAAAGTGCAAGTTGGAATAAGAAAAGAATGTAGTACAAACGGTTTATTGGTTATGCTACTTAAATATTCATTTTTTCTTTCAGTCTTTGGATATTCAGATTTTTTAATCTAATAAAAAACATCAAATGTCTCAAAACAAACGAATTTTTTAGTCTACCTTTTCATTTTAATTATATTTTTGAGGGGTGTTTGGAATTCTATATTTGTGTGGTTGATATTGTTACTGAATGCTATTATGGTGGTTGCTTGATGTCACTGTCCATAAACAAATCCTTCACGATAAAGTAGCAATCAAAATAAGAAAAAATAAAAAGATAAATCCAAAATAAAATGAAAAATAGAAGTCTTGGTCTTACATACATGTATGACATTTTCTGCCCTACTTCTACAGTATTTAAAGCACTATCATGAAACAAAAAAAAAGGTTTTTGGAGTAGCATGATTATTATAAATTTTCTAAAGATTATGGTTTTTGTTTATATTTTCCGTAGGTTTAGACGTAAATTTAATACAAAAGTTTTTAAAAATACCCTGTTCCATTCAAGCATTCACAATATGAGTGCATGAATTTCAATTCTTCAATTAGAATACTTCTATAAGTAGTTTGTCTAGACAATTTTTTAATGAACTGATTTCTCACAACTTCAACAACTCAATTCAATAAATCTTGATTCCAACCAAAGAGAGTCCATAGCATGAATTTTAAGAAAAGACAGTGATATGTACTGGAAAATAACAACTACATTTAGATAATAATTACATCATTAAAGAGTTTTCAGCTACCATTTGAAATTTCTCAAATAGTAGGAATATTGCCACCACTTACTAAAACTTGATCTTCATATACAAATTAAAGGTAGACTAGGTTCGCCTGTCCATCTTCAATTCTCTAAGCATATTTGCCACTTATAGTATAGATAAAGATAACAATACCATTATTTGTAAGCAAATTCTGATCAGTATTGGCAAGTTGCTTTTGTCCCGAGTTTTTATATACAAGCGAAAAGTTTTATATTTACAAAATGCACAGATAGAGTATCAGTCAAACACATACAAAAATAAGGCCATCCAATTCCCGAACATTATTGCATAAAATTTGACTGTTTCCCATACTTCTATTGCCATAGGCTTCTTTCCTCAAATATTTGGTCATTTGTTATCTGCATTTTACTTCGTCAAACAAATCTTGTTTATAAGTTTATAGAGTTTTAAATAGGAACAAAATCTCTCACCACCAACCATAGATTTGCAGTTTGACATACAACAATTGCTTAATAATTATTCATTTTATATTTTAGAGGTTAAGACAATGCAGATAATTTAGAAAAAATGCCCAGCATCATTTTGTACAACTTTCTCCTCATGCCAGATTTCTCCACATAAAGTAGAACACAAAATTGAAGTCTGTGTCAAATGCATCATTCCATTACCTGAAGTTTCTAGACATTCCGAAGAACCAAAGCACCCTATCCTCTGATTACTTTATATCATATGTCCGAATTAGATGGATCCTGCAAGTGAGGAAAATAGAAAAGGAAAAGGCATTATGATTGAAGGACTCTGCAAGGAAAAGAAAAGGATGTGATATTCACACATTCAGGTCGAGCAAAAGTACTTTTTGAGGAACAAAATTAAAGGAAATGCACTTATAACTTGTTCAATAAAATGATCAGTATTAGCACCCAAAATCTGATACTAACCCCATCCCCAACTTTATGTCTGATGCAGCTCATGAACTACCAACTAAATTGATGAATTTCCTTGGACTATAATAAGAAACTATCCAAGGACTATACACACCCCATCCATTTAAAATAACCAATAATTACTCCTCATAAAAAGCCAATAATGCCTATTGTTCTCAAGGTAACCTTGGAAACCATTTAGCCACAAATTCTTTAACATACATAGCTCATCTCTGAGTCGCATTAATCCTTCAGTCTTCACATAATCTCCCAAGGTACTACGTGAGATGCACATCCCCCTACATGCACTCCTACCAGAAATGCATGCGTCAACTAAATGAGCTACCGGTGATGTTATCACACTTAAACAAGGATAAGTAGAAAGTATGTGTAGGTCGCGTGGCAGCTAACACTACCCTAATAAGAACAAGTCTCCCACCTTTGGAAAGAAAATGACCACTTCCGCCATTCTAATCTTCTGGATATCTTCCTCATCACTGCATACCAGAACTTTTTTTGAGCAAGCCTCCCCCTTGAGAAAGTCCCAGTTTGTAATTGGCCAACTCCCTAAACTGCATCCAATGCCTCCAGCTAAATAATTCAGCAACCCTTCTTTCACATTAACCCCACCACCACATTTTTAGCTAAAGCTAAGCTAAGTTAAACTTTAGTTTGGAGATATGAGAAAAACGATCCATCAACCTTCTCGTTGCTTGAATAGGGGGGCCCAAGCCCATCCACCAAGACGCCTTTGATAACTCCTTACTCCCTTCCGTCCATCATTCTCTTGATAAACCCACCACCAAATAAAAAAGGACAAAGCCCTCTTTAGCTTTGTTATTCAAAAGGATTTCCATTAATTAAAAAGAAAAATGCACTCAGCTTTAGCAACCTTATTTCCATTCCCTCCATCAAGATCTACAAGACTACAACCTTTCATCTCCATAACATACAATAGATATTGCCAGCCAAAAAGATTATAAGCCTTTTATACATCTAATTTCATAACAAGGCAGCTCTCTTTTTCTCAAATTCTACCATTGCTTCATTGGTAATTAGCACTAAATCCAAGTAATTATCTTCCATCTACAAAGGCTCCTCAGTTGCTAGATATTTTCCCCAAGAACCCTTCTTAATATACACATAAATACCTTTGTCAGGACTTTACTAACTCATCATTAAGCCAATGGGTCTAAAATCACTCACCTTCCATATGCTACCTCTTTTGGGAACCACGCTATGAGTTTACTTTGCATTACCTACTCAGTACTCATGACTCAATTTCCATGAAATTTATTCAATGCACCGACCACCTACTCCTATTCTTTTGAGAAAAATTCGTAGTGTACCATGGGGGTCTAAAGCCTCTTCTCCTGTACAAAAGGCAATGCAGGGTTTATCGCCTTTCTTAACAAAACTCTCTAAGAATTATCTGCTTCCTCAATATGCACCTTCTTTGTAAAACAACATTCTAAAAGATCCTAGCATGCAGTTCTTAATCTCCTGTACAGCTGTACATTTTCTGCCACCTGCTCCAATACCAATATAGAAATTAAGTTCCTCCTTTGTTGAGCCTTCAACTATCCATAAAAAAAACTTTGCAGTAGCATCTCCTTCTTTTTGCCTCCTGTTTGTGCATTTTTGTGTCAACATCTAATTTTCAAATAACTAAACTCCCTCAAGTCCCCTCTTTGATTCCTCTCGTTTTGAAATCCTCTTGATTCAGGTTTCCTTCTTCCTCTCAATTGTCAAGGCTAATCGTTAAAGTACATTGGCCTTTCTTGCGTTCAAGAAACAAAAATTTTCTCACTCACCTTCTTCAAGTTCCGTGTGAAATATAAGGCTTCACCTCTAGCAACTTTCACTTCCTTCCACCAATATTTGAATAAACTTAAGAAACTAGAATAGTTAAACCACATAAATTAAAAGTTTAGATAGAATTTCTAATCAGAAATTGCAATCATTGGTAGGAAAACGTATCTTCTGATTCAATAAACCGAGCAAAAAGAACTGAAATTTCGAATTCGAGAGCAGAACATGGTTAGAACCAGTTGAGGAAGGCTGTATACAGAACAAAACCTCAGACTGTGCAACTAAGTCAAGCAGGGATTTAACAGTACAAATTCAACGCAATAGTATCTACCTGGCTTTGAGTGGGTGCGGAAGCATAATAGTGTTTCCTCTATACATAAGAACATAATAGATACTAATTGTCCATTGCTTTAGAGACACGAACCCATTAGAACCGTATCCACATTTCATCTCTTTTTCCACATCACATCAAACATTAGCCACATTACGGCATATAGTTGTAGTTGCAATGGCAAATGAAGTAGTTGAAATAGCACAGAGATTATCATGATAGATCTATAAACAATCCGAGACAACCTAAGCTTCTGTAAGGACATCTTTCGATTATTTGTCAGTAAAGTCACTGAGAGTAAACTTTCCCTGTTTATCTCAATCTTATGTTTGTGGTCAGCCCGTGGCATCATTTTCAATCGTATGAACTCTGGATTGAATATATTTAATGCCTACCGCAATGACTTGGTACCATATTCCATATACCATTGATAGTGTGTTATAAGGTTATGAAGATTCAGTGTTTGTTAGAAGTACAAATTATACCCCCCCAGATAAATCCTCTCAAAATGAGAACAATTCTATGGAAACTTGTGACAACTAGAAAAACATATCTCTTTATGACTAGGAGAAAATTCTAGTTTCAATCTAATCGTGCAACAATCAACGAAGACATCAATTAGAGAGGGCAGGCCAATATAAGATAGCAGCGCGTGTGTATACCACTCATTACAAATAACAATCCAGCCCATAAACAGAATATTTTGTTTCATTCCATCAAGCATTCAAATATGGAGTTCTATAGAAACTGAGATGCAAGAAGAACTCTGGTTGGAACGTATACCTCCAATTTAGCTTTAGCTTCACGATCAAATGCTTTACAAAGAATTTCGTAATTCTTCTCTGCTCCTACCTGCAAACCAAATGATAAAGCATTGCACAAAACTTAGAAAAAACACGATGGCCTTCACAAAAAGCAAGAGATCATTGCAAAGATATAGAAATGTGCCAAAGGAATAACCTTTGACGGTGAAGTGGTTGAGATCGCATACCTACACGAGGAAGATCGTCATTTTATTCAGATTAAACTTGAAAGTTGAAAGTTTTAAATAAATTGATATAAGAAGCTACCATAATTCTACTGCTTAATTACCTTAGCTTACTAATGTAGAATTTCATAGCATGCAGATTTTGTTTCTGAACAGTCAGCATCACAGCACTCATATGGTACTACAGAAGGGGCAAAATGTCAAATTCAAGTATTAATAACAAATGGACAAGAAGAAACATCTTAAGGCAAACATAATGACTAGCTTTAGTTTAGCATCACTTCATTCGAGAAGGTTCAATTTTTAATGGCATCCGACAAGTAAAAATTTTGGTATAATTTTCTGGTAATATTCAATGGAGCAGAGTAGTAAAGTACGTAGATTGGATAAATGGAGTACCTGGCAAGCAATAAGCTCAATCAATTGCATTAAAAAGATCCCCAATCCCTTCCCCTGCACATGAGGTTCCAACTGTAATTCATAAACATATATAACAGGTACATTTTCCTCTAGAACAAAGCGATACTGAACAAAGCCGACAACAGGATCACCATCCCCCATCCAAAGTGTACAATTCTCTTCTTTTCCTCCAGTTGAAGACGTCTCATTAACTTTTGCAATGGACGCATCTCTTGCAAATATATACCGTGCTTCCGCAGCAACCATTTCCCTACGCTTGACCTTCTCCTCAATTTTCCATTCCGCGCCATAAGGCCCGGCCATATTAATCTAAGGCATTCACAACAATATGACATCACAAACATCACATTCTGCTGTCGCAATCCGCCGTGAGAGTCAAACAAAATAATATAACTCTCAATTTCTGCTCACTAGAAAGATGTTTTTACCTTTAGAAGAGTCTGAATATATCGCTTCATACAAGACGATAGTTTTTCGCCTACTCCAGACTCTAAGTACACTGACAAGCCTGACAATGAAATCAAACACAAGATAAACAAAATTGAACTCCGCGAGATCGACAGAAACAGAGCTGAGCGAATCGATTGAATACGATTCAACTTAAAAAATAGAGATCGCAAATTAGGAAATCAAAAAAGGCTTTGCATCAATTACAGCGTAAATTTCGAACATTTCGCGCAATTCAAAAGCAAATCAACAGATTCTATCATATCAAATATAAGAATTCGCAAGAACTATATGCATTGAAACATGAACAATCATCGTTGATCAGAACAAATCATTGAAGACAAAGTGTTTCTCATCCATACCGTTGCGATCGAAACAGCGAAACCGCGGAAACAAAGAGATCTGATCCTTCACGGCTGAAGCTTCTTTCATCAATTCCTCCATCGATTTCTTCTTCTCCAAAACCTAATCCCAAACCAAACACAAACCACAATCACCTTTCTAGGGTTTCAAAATCGCAAAATTAAACCAAAATCATGGACAATTGAATCTGAGAGACGACCGTATCGATCTAATCAGTAATCACGACTACCTTTCTTCGCTTCATCTCGATCGCCTCTCGTCGCCGTGGTTTTGATGATCGAACTCTTTGGGTTCGACTTCGCTCGAGTTTTTGGTGTGTGTGGTGTGCGTGAGAGGAGCTTGGAGATTCGTGTTTGACATCGAGATTCGCAACGAGGGAGTGGAGAAGGTTTTGTACCGTTGAAGTTCCCGCTAAAGATATTTTGTTTTGTTAATATTTTCAAATTTCCCGCTAAAAACAAACAATAAAAGATATTTTGACTTGAATGTACACTTTGTTGATGTGTTTATTTAATACGCATCGATTTGTGTGTGCACAAATATTCATATTTAATACAGAAATTAAAAGACACCAACAACCAAATATTCATATCGTGTCTCAAAACAAATCACCAAATCATTTTCTATTTTATTTTCTCTGATTACAATATAATACATTTGTGTTCCCTTAATGAAGCTTTTAGGTCTTAATGCACATGTAAACGAATAATTTGTTATGTACATTATGTATCTCCTAAGTTTAGAAAGTGAGTTGGTCCAAAAAAAAAAAAAAAAAAAGAAAATGAATGTCCACGTTTGCAAATTGTTATAATTTGGAAGTTTTGATTTGAGTAACTCCACCAAAACTTCTATTAACTATAACTCATAAATGAGTTTTATAATTTTATGACCTTTATTTAAAAATATTATTCTATAAATTAAGGAATCTATATTTTCATTTTTATTTACCATTTAACAAATATATATATTCACAAAATCAATATACAAAAGAAGTGAAGTGCTACATAATTCTTTTCCTTGTGAATCCATATATGAAATTCCTTCCAATTATAAATATAAATCGTTTAAGGTAAAGGGCATAAGAATTACGACAACCTTAATTACAAGTACAATTTACATATACGTCATTTGATATTAAATGAATTGAAGAATTAAAGAATCATATAATGATATATATGATAAAAAAATAATAAATACACTTTCAAATTTCGAAAAGAACTTATAATTTTGATCAAAAAGTTTTTACTAGAAAAACTTATATTTTTTATCAGAGGGAGTATTCAATAGTACATTTGAAGCTTCCTCGAGTTCTATACTGGTAGCCTTAAAAAAATTATATACTAGTAGATATTCATCACATGATCTTGACTAATTCGTTTTTTTGCTTGTGTTTATTGGCTTGGGAATGACTTGGTATCATTGGACCGCCTAATTCGGAATCGTGGTCCGACAGTAAAAAAACTCAGTGCATCGAGATATGTATGTAGTCAGTTCATAATGCGTTATATGTAGAACATTTATCCCGAGGCACACATGATGAACTCTCAATGCCGATGTGACTTAGTGATGTCAAAAAATCATTACTCTTTTTTTTCTAAGGTCTTATTTGGTGTTTCGTTCTCATATTATACCTTGTTAAATAACCGAAGTTGTTGGAACTCGCGCTGCATCACTTCAGCTGGGCAGTTCAAAAGCTTTCGCATCAACCTCCGCCCCACATGCACTAACCTAATACCTATCAATACCTGCAACAAATCAAGACTAGCTTGGCAAACACCTCAAACTAGCTACAAAATTCCGCCTGCATGTTATACCAACTGGGCTAGCTGGTTATTAGTTCATTATCTAAGATGGTAAGATTTTTTTCCCAAAATGATTTGGCAGATGAGCCATCCCAACATAGTCCATGGAGTTCACATTGTATTTTCCCAAGCATTAGAACATACATTAAATTGTAAGAATGTCAATACACAGCTTGCCTTGTCGATGACAGTGAGATTCATCAACTGTGGCTACCTACATCTTGAGCTTCAAATTGATTCCACCCCACCTATCACCTCAAAGAATAAAGCGTTAACGACGAAAAAAAACAAAGGCAAAGACAGCTTATTTGAAGAAAATTATACCAACATTTGCAGTAGTGACTCTGAGATACCCAAAATTCATCCCATGGATCAATCCTGCAATTTTTACCACCTATACAAATCTTGCTATATTTACAGACACGACGAAGTAATACATTCCCGTGACGGTTCATCTGGATTAGAGGATGAGATGATTCCATGTCCATCACGAATTCAATCAACCGTGAACCATCTGCATTTATTTGCAACACATTCAAGAGCCAAAGAGTTAGAAAAACAGCACGAACTATCAAAAATTACTAATAAAAAACATTGACATTTTTAAGGTGGCATCTAATTTAATAAGCACCACTAAAAGGTTGCAATCAGAGTAAACTGGGAAAGGGGAGGCGGCAGTTAATAGAAAAAGTTTACAAGGATTAGGAAGACAAATGCCAGTCAGCAATCAGCATCTTGTTCAAATAAGTCAACAATTGAATACAATTGAATGCTCAATTACAAATGAGAAACCAAGATGCGTACTTGGTACGTGCAACTTTTCATCAAGATACCGGAATCTATCATTGTTCAAAATGAAAATATGGAACTGTCTTTCTTGGCCGTGGGAATAGTCAAGCCTAAGTAGGAATGGGCCTAAAAAAAGTTCAAGACGCCCACGATTATTAAAAAAAAAAAGTTAACTGTCACATTCACATAAATACTCAACTATGAACCAAGAAAAAACAATAAAGAAAAATTGAACTATAATAATTCGGGGATAAGAACTAAAGAGAAAGCCACGATATTATTCAATTCGATGATTTCACTTACCAGCTTTGATACATTTCTGTTTTTTAAAGTGGTCATCGCCGCTTCAGCGAAAGCCTGTGCTGCTTCTGCATCAGCTTCTGCAGCTTCCGCATCCCTTGCAGCCTCCTCAGCTTCTGCCATCGCAACTTCCGCCTCCGCAACTGCTCGAGCAGCAGCTGCAGCTGCTTCCTGCGCAGTCATAGTTCTCATCCTTGCAAGTTCTGCATCGATTTGGGATTTTGTGAAAATTCTGATATCATCTTTCTCCACTCTAGGAGAGTCCCGAGATCTTCCATCCGGTAGTACGCCATTGGGGCTTCTTCTTGCTTCCATGAAAGCAGCAATGGGTGCAATCCTGTACTTGCGTTTCACCTGTTAAGAAAGCATTCCAGCATCAACAAACAATGGAAATCACACCAAATGAACAGTTTCTATATTAAATTTTAATGATGCTCCTGAGTGGTAACTAGTTTAATTTCCATACGATGTTTTTTTTTCCAAGATAGAAAAGATAACCACAACTTTAAAACAACTAAAATAATAGGAGTGATTTACTTATTTGGCCGCATTTCCAATTTTTGTTTTCATGTCAGAATTTTTCATCCTGTGCAATGAATTTTTAACAAAGAACCAACATCATTTAACACACTTTCAGACAATGAAATCAACTTATCACGTCTTTTATTATTTTAGATACATTATAAAAGCTACATATATATATCCTACTTTCTAGTTTATTTTCTCCTTTTTTCCAAAAGTAGTACAACAACAAAGCCTAAATCCCAAATTAGTTGGTATTTCCTAAAAGTAATCCAAGACAAAAACACTGAATGAGTTTTTATTTTAAAAAAAAAAAAAAAAAAAACCTTGAATATATGAAAAACAAACAAAAAAATGTTCATAGAGAATTGGACCATAATTAGAGATCTTGAATTTTATGATTCAAAGTTTAAACTTATAAATAGTATAAACTGTAAGCAAAGGGTTCAAATCTAAATCGTTGTATTTAGATGTAAAAGAATTCAAACAGAGATTTCATCAGGCAAGTGAATCACATTTAAATGTACAATTCAAATTGAAAATCATGAGATATTGACAACTATGTTCCAAAAAAGCAACAACCATAAAGAAGAAAGAACGAAGTTGATTTCAACCTAGCCATTTCCTAGAGCCTCGATCAACTGTATCATAGGTCATTTCCACAAACCCAAATTGCGGCTAATCAAACCTAGGAGAAAGAAGTGTGTATGGTTTTCTTCCATAATGTCAGCCAAATAGCCAATTACAATAGATGAGGGTATTCTTCCATAGGGATACCCTTTAAATTAACAAACTCAATCGTTACGGATGATTATTTCATCCTTACTTCAAACATCCCAAATATAGCTTCACCAAAATACAGTAGCACTATTGTGACATGTAGAAAATTTTCCGTCACACAAATCTTATTGCATACTGATCTTTGACATCAGAGTTTGAGCACCTTGTCATCATCTAACAAGCTCTGAAGAATAAGTATAAGTACCTTTATCAACTTCCCAGTTGCTGTCAAGCCCTTCAATTTCGCAGACAATATCCTTGTGAAATTTGGAGGTGCATCATATTGATCCTGGACAAAAAAAAAAAAAAAAAAAAAAAGTTTAAAAGATTATACTACTTTGACAATATCAGATTTAATAATTAAAATGCCTCATTTGTTATAGGAAATTTAAAAAAAAAAACATGAGAACACCAAAACACGTATATTTGACTATACACCAGGGAAAAGATTACTGCACAAACCTGTGATAATTGTTCTAATTACAAAGCAGAACAAATGTACAAATGTTTCCAAAATGGAAGCAGAAGAACAGAATTAGTAGATGCACCTCTATGTATTGACCAATAGCAGTCTTGTTAGACCCACTAGGCTCCTTCAGATTGGTTATAGCTTCTACTATGAGGCTATCCAACCTACAAAGGAAAACATTAAATCCAAATAATATGTCAAGAACTATGTGAAAAATATGACGACTTTTCAGATAAGACCCTGAACAAACTACAATGCAATGATAAAGTACAATAAGAGCATCTATGGAAAGTGGAGTAGGATTGTAAGGCTAAAGACAAAGACAGAACACCCTTTCAAAAGTCCCATATTTTTTAGGTCTAACAGGTTAATATTTTTGCCCTTAATCGAGCACAATGGAAAAGTTTGATCCATGTAGCCGACCCCAGTTAATTTGGGACTGAGGCTATGTTGTTGTTGTTGTTGTTGTTGTAACAGGTTAATATTTCATTGAGGTCTAGCAAGTTTACATTGGCCGTAAAATAGAGTCAAAGTATTCGTTAATAAGCAATACACTGTTCTCTAATCCATTGCTGTCATATAGGTCAAATCTGGCTCCGCCCTAGAGTCCATGGATCCATCATGAGATTCTATCGCCAAGTTGTCTTCTATAACAAATGAATGATATTAAGGAATAAATGAAGTATCTAGAATCCCTTCATTGGTCATTGCATTTAGTCATATTCCCAAATGGATGTAAAACAAGCAACAGCTTTAGCAAAGTTTATACAACAACAGCAACAAAATACAAGGAAATTCTTTTTGAGAGGTGATTGCTACATAGATCAAACTCTTCCATTGCTCTTTGAGCAAAGTTTGTAGAGAAATAAACTATAAGAAATTCTTTTTGGAAAGGTTGTTGCTACTATTTTTTATTTATTGACTATAAATTAAAAGTTAAAAGTTAAAAGGAAAATTTTATAGGACCGCGATTAAAGAATATTTTTGAACAACAAACTCCTCGTCTACTTTGCAAAAAATGCACCAAAAGGAAATTGATACGACCCTAATCAATAAGAGATTTGGGGGACCACCAATACAACACTAGAAGTGTGAGTGAGTTTGTTGAGTTTTTTAGGCGGGAAGATGAATGTTTGTGTCCATTTTGGGGGAAAACCAAGAAGGTATAAATAGATTGTGAAGAGAAGAGGTAGGGATTGGGAAAATTGTATAATTGAATCGGGTTAACTCTTTTGAGTTTGGGCTGAGAGACAAGTCTCTCTGGATACTTGTAGTTTGTTCTTGTTGTTTTGTTGAGCAATTGAGCAATAGAATTCAAGAAATCTATCATTGGTATCAGAGTAATTAGTCAAGAATGGATTCAAAATCGGTGACAAATGAGATGTTGCACGGTTTATACGAAATTATGTTGAGGCTTGATCGCCTAATGGAGAAGCTCGATGCATGGCAAGTTCGTTCTCCTCCTCCAGTCAACATCTTACATGATGAGGGAGATCGCACAATGTAGTCGCTGGTAATTTCAGATCTAGCATCGCAAGACCTCACGATACAAGTTTTAAGCGCCACAAAAATTGTTACAAAGTCATGTGGGCATTTACGAAGCTCCTCTGGCGTGGATGATCAATCTCTCCATGAGCACACAAAGCAATCGATGCAGTCCTCGACTCCATTGCCAACTCCATCTTTGTGGATTCATGCTCCGGTACCCCCACCGCCACCAGATCTACCACCTTCTTCCATTCAAACGTCGGATATTCAACAAATTCGACTTCGTCGCATTGAATCTAATGCCCAGAAGGTTTCGACATGGCCAGATTCGGTTTCAACACGACGTAGTTCAACTAATTCGCACTCTCGAGTAAAAGGAATTGTGTTAGGGTTGTGAGATCTAGATCTAACGATGTTGGCGATCAATCTGAGTGCATCCGGGATGGATCCAACTTCTTTTCCACCACCACGACCACCAGATTTGTCTAATACCAAGCTTTTTCTTCCAAATCCAGTGCCCTCATGTGCAGTCTCAACCAGTCCACTACTTGCTAATACTGCGAGTCGTTACTGCTTTATCGCCCTAGCTCCGCCTCCATGGCCATCGTCACGTCCTTCATTGATGTCGGTATTTTCTAGGGCTTCGACGGCCCTCATCGACTTTCCCTCTCCTTCGTTCCCTTTTGGCGCAACTCTTGCTCTCTTTGTTACAGTACCAGTAGAGAAGAAAGTCGATGGTGCTCGACACATTTTTCGAGGAGATCATATGGTGAAGAGAGTGCCACCACATGGAGGTATCTATGAGATCTTTTGTTTTCTTACACACATCACAGAATTATTTGGGTTATGTTTTCAATCAAAGGATCCCTCTCAATCTGCATATTCACCATCCCACTTTAAGTGGTTGGGTCACTTTGGTGGTGCAATACTCGAGAATCATCCAACTACATTTGTTTTCTCTTCAATGTTTAGGACACCTATTCAACCATGGCAGAGTACCAATGAGAATGTCAAACTTGTGGGCTTTACAGTCTATCTGGATGACATCTTTATGGACGTTGCTCAATTGTTTTGGCTACTTCATTAAGCTAGGGAGCAAGAATTTGTATAATTGTTTGCTACTACCCTTGTTCGCCCACAGTTGCATTGTATGTCGCTTCTTTCATGGGGATTGGTATTTGGCTCTGCACTGATCACCCAGAGGATACCCTTATCTTCACCATTACCTTGTTAGGCTCTTCCTTCCATTACTTACATGGTTCAAGGAGGGACTTTGACTGCCATTGCATCTGCTAGCTCAATTGCCAAGTCAGGGTTTCTCCTAGTAATGCCATTACACTCTCGGATCGATTTCAGCAATGGAATATCTTTGTTGGGCATTCCGATGGTCATTGCTTTAGTGTTGTTGTCTCATGTGTCATTGCCAATACTTTGGTGGTGTGCGTGTCCTTATCTACTGATGTGGTTCATATGGATCCTAGCATGGTTATTTACTCTAGTGTTCATTCACGTACCTCCCATCACATGGGTTAATGATTTGGGCAGCTCCATCTTCTTTGTTGTTCACTTCTCTATTTACCACCTTGAGGACAAGGTAGATTTCAAAGGGGGAATAATGATACGACCCTAATCAATAAGAGACTTGGGGGGGCCACCAATGCAACACTAGAAGTGTGAGTGAGTTTGTTGAGTTTTTTAGGCGGGAAGATGAACGTTTATGTGTCCATTTTAGGGGGAATCCAAGAAGGTGTAAATAGATTGTGAAGAGAAGAGGTAGGGATTGGGAAAATTGTAATGGAATTGGGTTAACTCTTTTGAGTTTGGGCTGAGAGACAAGTTTCTCTGGGTTCTTGTAGTTTGTTCTTGTTGTTTTGTTTATCAATTGAGCAATAGAATTCAAGAAATCTATCAAAAACCCTTCTTTGGTGGATATCCATTGTATTTAACTTCCCTAACGCTAAAAACCACCCAAAACCTTAATATTCCTAGGAATAAAAGCACTCCATACCCGTTGGCTTTGAGGAAAGGCAAGTTATTTGGGTTCCCTACTACTTGATGGGTCCAACCTCCACGACTTATCTTGTTTATTGCCATAAATCGAATGGGTTACAAAAAAATTAAAAGATGACCTATATCCACCGTTTCTCTAAAGATAAGGTTCCCACAAATACAGAGAAAACGAATAATCCCCTGGTCAGAAAGAGGACCATGCAAGAATGTGTCATTTTTGAATGTTGTGGCAGTAAACAAAGAAATGAATGAACCACTAGCATTAGACTTAAGCCACAGCTTTCCAAGTAAAGGTGTAATTAATAAGTACGACTAAGATGAAGATGCACCATCTATTGATTGGGGCAATATTTCCTCATATATTGATCTCACGGGAGTTCAAAATCGCTTGGAACACATCTACTTTGGCGGTCCTTTGGTACGTGTGGCTTGAGAGAAACCGAAGGATATTCGAAGGGAAAAGCAATACAAATGAGGAACTATGGGATAGGATAAAGCACAATGTGGCGGTGTGGGTGGTTGCTCACAAGAAGTTGGGATTCTCAATCAATGAATAGGAAAGAAATTGGAGATCCATTGTGGAATGAGAAACAACTAATGTTTATTGGGAGGATAGGCTAGATATTATGATTGTATTATCCCTTTTGTTTTCATTGCTTATTACATCGATTTTGCTTTAGTAAGTGTGAAAACTTTTACTAATACAAAAGTCGTTTCCTATCAAAAAATAAAAAAGATGAAGATGTACTGAGAACCCTAAAACAAGACTCAGTCACATATAAGGAATTAAGAAAAAATTCAATATGCAGACGGAAACCAAACATTTCAATTCTCAAACACGAGAAAGGTTGTCATTAAACTAAATACTTTGTTAGTTTAACTTAGTTCACGAGACAAGCCCATTCACAAAATTGAAATTTGGAACATCTTCGGGAAAACAAAACTTACAATTGCACGAGGCATATAAATCAAAACAAGTGATTACATAAAGGATGCAGATTAAAATAACCAAATATTTTGACAACCAAAAAATAAAATATAGTTTTATATCACATTCAGTTTTATAATTATTAACAATAAATTAAAACAAAAATGAACCGATGTATATTTATGCAGTTTAATTCAAGATTAACAAAGAACCATAATCAATATTTAGAAACCACAATTATGAGATGGTAAGAAGAGACTAACCTAGAAATTGATTTTTTATTACCAACAAACGGCACTATTGCACCAGAAACTGCAAGAGGCTTAGCATCAACAATTTCTTCATCACTTTGGACAGATGCAACAAATGCGTTCTCCTCCTTCTTGAGCATCTGTTGGCTCCTTTTGAGCGCCAGCCTAGCTTTCTCCCTTGAGCCCCATCCATTAGCAGTCACACTCATGTTTCTCCACTTGTCCTACTCAATGTTAAACTGTTCAGCTTCAATACCGATTCCATAGCATAAAATGCCAAGCAATGCAGCAGAATTACTTAATGTTTTAGGCTTTTAGCAGTGAGTTGCATGAAAAAATAAAATGTCGAAAGTCATGCATTAAAATTATTACTTACTAAGAAATACTGGAAATATATTACCTTGAGATCAACATTTGAACGCAAAGACAAGACCCCACTAAACTCTGGGTCTTTTAGTATTGTGCGCCATTTGCCCGCCCCGTGCTTAACTACTCCAGCCTTTAGGGCAGCTTCTTCTTCGGCAGTCCACTTTTGCTTTGGAGCACCCATAGATAAGAGGAATAATTCCTCTAGAAGATTCCTAAAAGTGAAAAACTAATTAATCATAAAGCCAATTAATATCAGAGACTACAGTGAAGGATGCGTCAGGTAGACTACCACACAATAAACATGCAAATAAAAAGTGATTAAAATGGAACTTAGACATAAGCACAATAATTTCATTAATAATTTCATTCTGACATCTACAATGCGCTCCAAAATCAAACAAAACTGAAATAAATGATACAGCTAAAATGCAACTTTGTTATATTCTATGTAGACAAGTCACGGCATATGCCCGTCAGTCAATAATTCAATTAGAGAAATTCACAACGGGGTGCATCTTATGTGCAACAATCAACTAAAGTCGCGTTAGTTCATCAAACAGATTGAAGGAAAGAAAACATTATGTGGACTTTGTCAAAAAATAATTAGAAAAGTAAAAACTCTCTGGTCCGCCGAAAAAAAAAAAAAAAAAAAAAAAAAGCTGAAAACAGGGCAATTGAGATGCACTTACATGGGATGATGGGAAAAACATACCCAAAAAAAAAAAAATTAAGAAAAAAAGACGAGAACCAAATTTTATCTTCTCCTTAAACCAATGTTCATTTTATAACAAAACACTGGATAATCCACATATATCTCAAGAAACAAAGTCATAACGCATAACAACTGTACTTTTTTTATTTTTGTATAATACAATGTAAGTTTAATTGAGTAATACAAAATGCTCATCGTGTCATGCCACATTACCAATTCACGTACCATGCACACACGCACAGTGGAGTGACCAGAGTAGCTTGTTAGCCTAAACTTAAATTTTTATTATAGTCTACAGACTCTACACAACAAATCATTCTTTCTCTTGCCTGAACGAAAAAAACTAATATTATGTATTCAGTGATTTGGACTAACATGTTTTAGTAACTCTGTCTAAATTTAAAAATCACGGGTCACCTATTGGCATCAATCTGAAGTTCTTCAGCTCATGGAGAGCACGTCGCAAAACAACACTTCATCAAATATACTGTAAAGATTTTGAATAGAGTAACAATTAATAGTTACCATTTTTTCTAATCTTGCCGAATCAAAGCACTACAAATTTAACTACTACTACCAGCATTTATGGTATAACCATATAAAATCCTACGTGTTGTCGTATGCGCTTGTGACTATATATATCATTCAATAAAGATTGTTCTCCTTCAAAAGTAATTACCTTTTATGTGGTTATACAGGACCATATATCGAACCAAGTCAACAACAACAACAACAACATAGCCTCAGTCCCAAATTAACTGGGGTCGGCTACATGGATCAAACTTTTTCATTGTGCTCGATTAAGTGCAATTGATGGTGAGCTTTTCAAACCATTCAAATCCCTCCTAATTAATGCATCCCATGTTAACTTTGGTATGCCCCTACCTCGTCGAATTTCTATAGTTTCTATTGAGTCAAGTTTTCTAGTTGGGGCATTTGTAGGCCGTCTTTGCAGGTGACCAAACCACCGCAACCGCCCTTCCCTAATCTTTGTATCAATTGGTGCTACTCATACTTGTCTTTGAATTTTTATATTTCTTATTCTATCTTTACGAGTTTTACCACACATCCACCTAAGCATCCTCATTTATGCATATCGAACCAAGTCAACATTCTCATAAAATCCATTTTCCAGTTTGACAAGACTGATGTTTCAATCAAATTCGTTCTTGTTATTAAGGTCATAGCTAATGATGATCCGAACCCTTTGCCACTCAAAGTCATCGATTCGCTTTATTAAGCTATGGCGAAATCCAAACTCGAAACGAAAAAACCCTAGAAATCAAAGTAGAAGACACAAAACGCTGTCCCAATGTCGATTATAAACATCATCGCTTCTCTTCTTCAACGAACGATGGATCAAACAGCACAAAAACTTTCTGAGGCTCCAATTACAGATAAGAAAGACTCATCTTTCAACCACAATCGATGCCGAAACAACCAGAATCAACAAAATTTACAGAATTGAAAGCTAGGCTTTGAATCCATACCTTCCGCGAACTCTTCACCAAATTGAGAGCCAAAAAGAGGCGAATTTTTTAATCCAAGGCGCGAAAACTCAACCATTCAACCGAAAAAACACGAATTTGTGATCTGAGACTACGACGGGAATCGAGAGATTCGATGAACACGACATAGGTATCATCAATTTAGGGTTTCCAGAGTGTCTAGGGTTAGGGTTTCCATAGAGAAGAAAACCAACAAGAATTTAGAGGAGAGATTTGGTAGTGGAATGTGGAAGAGAGAGATTTTGAATGAAGATCATCGAGTCTATCATCACGGTCATCTGACGGCAGGGAATAAAGCACGGTCGAGAGAGGGTAAATGTGTCAACGCTCTTCATTTAAAGATAAAAGATAAAGGGTACTACTACCATGGGAATCAAATATATACTCATGTTATAGGTACATTATTTACAACAATTAGATTATAATCCAATACATTGATCGAGGTGTCATAAATGCACAAATTATTTAATCCACAACACATTTTGAAAGGGTTCCATGGCATGGGTATATATTTGAGCTCCATTGTAGAATATCCCAAAAATAAAATATACTTTGATTTTTTATTTAAAAAAAAATGAAAAATAAAATGGGTTGGTTCGCGCAAGATGGAGCGGGTTGTTGTCCCTTAACTAGTGAATCTAGTTTAAGTCCCGAGAATGGAAACATCAATGTTGAGAACTTGAGAGCTCCCTCGCTTATACGGTGAGCAACTCGAGGCAAATTCGGAGTAGTCGGATAGTTCAAATATGGGCCTAACAAATTAAATATATGTAATACTTCGACTACTTTGTAAAACTTACCATGGTTGAATAAAATAAATTATAAACATTGGTGGCAAATCAACATCACGTAGAACTCTAAAAGAAAAAGAGAAAGAAACGTAGATGTTCGACTTAAACAAAATAAGTAACACTAAATCACAAATCGAAAAAAGAAAGAAAGATTATTTTAAGTATCAAAGAAATGAAAATGATCGGTTGACCCATTTTGGGCACCGAGATATGCACACCTACCATGCGGACATTGTCGATGCAAGCGTACATGCGCATCTCAAAGTACATCGGACGTCTCACGCTTGATAGGTGCACCTATCTTTTGTGCCAAAAGTAGGTCAACCTGGCACTTATTTAAAAATGGACAAAATATTCTTGAAATACCTTTTTTCACAAATTCGTTTTTTTTTTTTTAAAGTCGCGTTGTATGCACCCCTAACGTTTACTAATTAAGGGCATCCCATTTGTTTGAATCAATTTATATCCTAATGGAAATGGTATATTCGCCCATCTCAAATTACGGGGCGCCCTTGGGCAAGATCGGGGTGCCTATAGTGCAACGTTATGTTTTCAGACATAGGATGTTGTGTTGATTATCATCAACCGACACTATGGTTTTCAGGTCTCGGTGGGAAAAAGATCGAACATATGGTCTCGAAAACACGGGACCGAGACATAGGTTATTGTGTCATTCGGTGTCAATCGAGATATACACACATGTCTCCACACAAGGCCATGAATACCACTTGTATAATCTCGTTGGTCACCCATCAAATTGAGTATTGGTTAGTATAGACCACTACTTTAATGTAACGACCCTAAAACCTAACTCGTGTCACGTGTCATTTTAGGGTCGTATGTGGAACCCACTTGTCATGATACGTATGTCCAAACCTCGGTAGTCGACACTGTGGTATGCTATTTTTGTTTGATGCTTGTATTATGTAGTATACAAAAGATTGAACAAATTAAACTAATTAATTTTGGAAATGTGCGGGTAAGGTACACGCGGGACATATCGATGTCGAAGTGAGACCGAGGTAGTGGCTTATGAGGTAAGTTTAGTTTGAGCAAACCATAGTTGTAGAGATGCTTTAATGTGACCACGTTTAATGTGAAATTAAAGTGCCTAAGTTAAAGAAATAAATCTATGGTTACATGATGTGTATAGAGACATGCGATGATCAATCTAAAGGCCATGGGAGTGAAAGATTGGTGTCATTTA
The DNA here is from genome assembly GCA_039657325.1 of Stephania cephalantha. Lineage (NCBI taxonomy): Eukaryota > Viridiplantae > Streptophyta > Magnoliopsida > Ranunculales > Menispermaceae > Stephania > Stephania cephalantha. The sequence continues at coordinate 3,517,523 of CM077573.1, read as the reverse complement.
ACCATGACTTAGGAAATTAGTGAATGAAGGTGGACCACTAGACAAGCCTCGAGATATGTGTGCACAAATGATTAATGGTCATAGTTTAAACATATCCAAATAGTCAAAAAATCATATAAGTCAACATTTTGATCCTTATTTCATCGTCAAAATCGTTGGCAAGGAAGGACATAAAGAGAAGAACTGTTGGAGTGATCTTGGTGAAGTAGAAATGAACAATTCATTGATGGTGTGTTGAAGAAGAAGATCAAGTCAACAAGCTAGGTAACTCTATTAACTTAGCTTGGTCATATTCTTGAATTTGATGTTGTTGTTGTTGTTTTTATGTTGGGGTTGATGTTAGGGACCTCTAATAGGGTGTATGAGGGGTCCCAAGCAATTAACAAGGCCTATGTGTAGAGGAAACCCATAATTCGAAATGCAAAATTATGGGTTCTGTGCACATAACGTGCTAGGTGGAAAATCTAGCGCGCTAAAGTTGAAATTAGCACGCTAATATCAGAATTAGCGCACTAATTACCCTGACAGTACAAAAATTTGTAATTTTCAAAAGTTCTTTAAACACTCTAAACAGGTGTAATACCCCAATAAAAGGTCCTAACATACTCAAAAACCTATTATATGATATCAGGAACCTAATAAGAGTTCTCGGGGGGTCGGGAACGCGTTTCAGAGTGTTGGGAGATTGGATAGGCTAGGAATAAGCGTGTGGATCGAGGTAATTAAACCAGCTAGGAAATGCACAATATTTCATTTTAAGCTATTGAATATTGTTGTTCATTGCTTGTTATATATCCCTGTAATTCCATTCTGATTGAGTTGTCCGAGGGCAAGTGAGTCAACGGTGATCCTTAGAATAAGTGGCTGGTTGAGGTAACATACCAAAGTCATGACCTCAGGATACACTACACTGTGGATATTGATTTTGACGGGGTGTGAGTTCTTCGCGTGGTTGTTCCAAGAAGTCTCATTATCTCATGGGTTTAGAGCTTGTGAGTGTACCAAGTTTTAAAACCCGAGTCTTGATGTTTTGCCAAGACTCAACAATTTATTGGTCGGGACTACTTACGCCTCTCTGTTTGCATTCCTGGACACTCATGTATCGATTGCTTTTGATTTATTTACAATCTTTTATTTATTCATGCGTTTTTATACCTTTCTTTCTTTCTGCATGAATATAGACTGCTTTATTTTATTTTGAAATGTTATTTAGTATCCTACTGGCGTTACTTACCTGGGCTCTATTCTCGTGTTTAACTGAGTGCAGATCCGCAATTGAGTAAGGGAAGGGGTCAGTGTTAGGAGATCTACTGTGAGGACTTTAGAGCGGCCTTACCTCTCACATTTTTGTAGGTTTTTGTATTACTTATGTATATTGTTTTTGTCACATGGGGTATATGGGTTTTGTGAGATACGTTAGGACATGTATTTGTACATGTTGATTGTGTTATGCCGGGGTTTCCACACTCTAGGTTGTCTTGACTAATTTGTGTAGAGTTGTTTAGATTTGTTTAAGTTGAAATATCTTCCGCATAAACTTTGATAACTTACAAATTTGAATAACTCACTAAAAATGTAATATTTCGTTGCCTTGTAGTGATAAATGGTTAGGAATGTTGACTAGACTTGCGTTGACGTCGCGAGGATTGACTTGGGGTCCACGTAAGTCTAGGCTTGGGTGGGGCTCAGTTTAGGTTGTGGAATTGGGGCCGTGTCCGAGACTTCACGACTCTCAAATAAAATGGTGAGGCGATGCGTGACATGAATGATATTTTGGTAAAAATCGGGGAGTTTTAAGAAAATCGATGGATGCCATAAGACATACATTGTTGTGTTGATCGGTGTCAGTCGAGATATACACACATATCTCGGCACAAGGCTACGAATACCACTTGTATAATCTCGTTGGTCACCCATCGAGTTGAGTATCGGTTAGTATAGACTGCTACTTCGCTACTTTAATATGGGTCTCAACAAGACGGAACCGAGATTTCACGATTCTCAAATAAGGTGGTGGGATGATGCTCAACATAAATGATATTTTGATAAAAAGTTGGAGTGTCCTAAGAAAATCGATGAATGCCATAAAAATGGGTGCCCTCAGTAAGCACGGGGTGCTTCTAGCCCGACTCTTTTCTTAATGATATTTTGGTATAACCATTTGATTTGATCCACGGAGGATTAATCCGCCAAAACTGTCGTCAAGTGCGAAGACTATTTATAGATGCCGGAGACGCACACAGCAAGAAAAGCTCATTCACTAGTCACTGACGATCGATGCCTTCGTAAGCCAAGCTAGGGTTTGCTCTTCGCTCTCTCTCTGTGAAAACCGCTCCGATTCATTCACAATTCGTGTTTCAGTTTCGATTTCTCAGTTGACGATGTTGATGATGATTTAGGTTTATTGTTGTGATCTCTGGAGATCGATCGGCCATGGCGTTTCAAGGGAAGAAACTGATCAACGATCCGAACGGTAGGTCCGCTTATGTCGAATTCTTCGGTGGACTTTCGATTTCGATAAAGGTTGTAGGTTTTGATGGTAATTGATGATGGAATTGTGTGTTTCGAGGGTTTGGAATTCGGATTGGCGATTGGAGTGAATGTTGTTATGGGGCAAAGGTTCGTTTTTTGGGATTGAGATAGTGAGGAGGTTTTCGAAACTGTCGAAATCGTTTCGGAGCTTTTCGAAATGATAGAACATGTAAAAGTGCAACATAGTGAACTAAAAAGTTGCAAAATTGATGAGGTTTTGTGAATTAGTTTTTACTCTTTTAGTCCAGCTAGTGAATAAGTATAAACTGGATTATATATTTGTAAGGTGATGTACCCATCGAAAAGCCGAATGCATCCATTTTATGCACAATGGTAAGCAAAATCTTACGTTTTTAATTGGATGATACATTGATACTCATGATAGATAATAAGTTTCAAAAGATAGCAAAGAAGAAGTAGAAAATCTAGTTATCGAATTCGATGAGCTTTTTAGTTTCTACCGATCTCTTTGCTTGGTATTTCGATTACATTTTAGGGTGATTTTGATGTTTTTTCTTTCACTAATTTCTTAATCGAGCACAATGGAAAAGTTTGATCCATGTAGCCGACCCCAGTTAATTTGGGACTGAGGCTATGTTGTTGTTGTTGTTGTTGTTGTTCTTTCACTAATTTACGTCAAAGTTTTTGTTCGTCAATTTTAAATATGTTCCATGTTCTCGATCTCAGATGTTGTGACTGAATACATTGAGGGTCTGGTGGAAACTTATCCTGGATTGCAATATTTAGATGGTTTCCCTGAGGTGGTAGATTTCCATTTCATGATATTATCCCAATTTCATCTTGGGTGGACAGTCCTTCAATGTCTCTTTGTACCCATATTACCCAGGTCAAGGTTGTGTTGCGTGCTGATGTTTCAAGTGGCTCTTATGACAAGGTTGCAGTTATTTGTGGTACGAATCTTACGCTCTACTTTGCTCCTTGACACCCTTTTTTATTTTCTCGATAATATGAAGTTTATACTTCTGATTGGCTAAACAAAAACGACTGCTTTATTGGATAGTATTGCATGCTCTATTTCTTACAAGTTACCTCCAAAGTGAGTCAATGCCCTCCCGAGCATCAATATTAGTTACCCTTTTCTATCTTTTCAAGGTTGTGCAAGACCAATCGTAACTATGTAGATGGCAGACTCTGTTTCTGAGTTTCACAAAATAAAATAAAATATGACACTAAAGAAGGCTGGAAGGTTTATTCACTCTATTGATCGCAAATGAACATTGCTCCTGTATTTTGAAATGTATATTAATTTGTTTACTTGATTTGATTAGAGAGTTTGTAGTGATTTTGGCATGTGATACCTATCAGTCATAACTTGTCTCTTAAGTGAACTTGTCTGCGAGAATCGGAAAAGCATCAAATCATTTTCATATGCTTTACAAATCTGTTGTGTAGGTGGATTTAATCTAACTTCCATTATCTTTACTGAGTGAACAATCATTCTTATCCAGCTAGATTTTTGATGCAGGAGGTGGAAGTGGACACGAGCCTGCTCATTCTGGCTTTGTGGGTGATGGAATGCTGACTGCAGCTGTCTGTGGAGATGTTTTTGCCTCACCTCCAGTTGATTCCATTCTATCTGTGTGTCATCTCACTTATCCGTCTGAAATTGATATGCATCATTGCATCTGTTTTTAAGTGAGGCTTTTTTCGTTAACCTTTTAATCTGTAATTCGGTTGTGTTTAATTTAGGGTATCCGAGCCGTCACAGGATCGAAGGGGTGCCTTCTCATTGTCACGGTAAAGGATCTCCTAGTTATTATTAAGAAATATGATGAGTCAAATATTTTGTAAATAGGTCTGTTGTTTTGCAGCTTCAACCATTTTTTTTTTGTTAATTTGATGTTGACAGAATTACACTGGTGATCGGTTAAATTTCGGTTTGGCGGCTGAGCAAGCAAAATCCGAAGGTTACAACATAGAGGTGTACACTTGCCCTAAACTTTTTCCTTATCAACCCCAAGTCTTTTCAAGTAAAATTGGAAAATTCAATATAAGACAATTTTTTATGGTTCGGTCACCGACAATGCAGACTGTTATAGTTGGAGATGATTGTGCTCTACAACCACAGCAAGGCCTACCCGGAAGAAGAGGTTTGGCTGGTACAGTCCTTGTTAACAAGGTAAGGCTTTTCAATTATTTCTTCTGATTCTCTTGCTGACTGTAAGATCTTATAATTGGAGATGATTGTGCTCTACCACCACAAGTTGGGTGCGTTGGACTTTGTGTTATAAAATATACTACTCATGATGGCAGCAAATGTATCTATTAAAAATGAAGAAGTTTATGAATTCACCTGTGACTTGGCATTGAGTTTGGCTTTGTTTGGTAAGCACTAACTAGCTTATCAGCTAGATGATAAGCTACTTCAAAAAATAAGTTGTGTTTGGTTAGTAAATGATTTTCTAAATAAGCTAGGTTAAACGCTAAACTTGAAAACGCTAGTACTAGTAGCAGTTGATAGAAAATCTGTCATTTAGAAATTTGATTCTTTTTTTACCCTTAACTTATTTAGCAAATACCGCTTCTATCAAGGTGTTTGGACAAATCTTTTCATCACCTATATACGTGTCATTAATTATTTAAATTTATATTATGTTAAAAAATATAGTCATTTATTTTATCTATATAACAAATTATACAGATGCAAATTTATACAAAAAATTATATACTTGTACATATATATAATTATTATTTTCTCTTGCATATAATTCATTTAATTATGTAATATGTCGATGATAAAGATTATGTAATATGTCCTTTTATATCAATTTACATTTATCAGCTACTCGATCAATTAGTCTAATAAAACTATTTTAATTGATCAGCTCGAGTATCAGCTTGCAGCTAGATTATCAGCTTTCAACTAGTGTTGCCAAACAAAGCCTTTCTGTTCAAACTTTGAAAAGGAAACTTTCTTTGGATGGGCTCATGTTTTAGTTGGTAACTTTTTAAAGTGCTTCTGAATTAGTTTGTGGAAAAACTCAGCAGCAGCCTGATTTGGATGTGGGATTAATTATTCTTTACATGGCAACTTCTGATTTATGAATGGTTAGAATCATGCATTTCTATCTTCTATCCAAAGCCACCACTTCTTTTCTTGTCTTTTGTTCCGCCTAAGTAACATTGATCTATTTGTGAGCATGTAGGACAATTTCGTTCCAAATCCTGAGGTGCCAAAGAGACAGTCAAATCTTTTTTTTTTTTTTTTTTAAATAGCAGAGATAGACTTAACCTGTACAAAATTAGTGATATCTTTAGATTTTTTACATGATGGTCTGGAAATTAGTGTTGCAAACTATCAAATGCTCAGTTGTTGGCTTGACTATGGCATGATGCAGAAAGAATTGCTTGCAAATATTGTCAGAGTTTTGAGTTAATGATTTGATAAAATACGTAAGAATGAAAGCAATATCTACTTTGTATCGCTAAAGTTCGACTAACCCTTCTTCAACATTGCAACAATAGGTTGCTGGTGCTGCTGCTGCTGCTGGTCTCTCTCTTGCAGATGTTGCTGCAGAAGCAAAGCATGCATCTGAACTGGTTGGAACAATGGGCGTTGCGCTGTCTGTCTGTACACATCCTGGTCAGGTTACATCAGACCGGTTGGGCCCTGGAGAAATGGAACTTGGTCTTGGAATTGTAAGCTAACATGATCTACCTCATTCAACATTATGTTGTTACCATTTCTAGGAACTCCAATTGTTCAGAATGCGATCCGATTAATCGTAAGGTAAAGTAAGTCAGATTATGGGCCCATGGTTATGTATATAGTGATATAGGTGGAACAATTGGTCTATTCTTTGTCCTTCACTTGAATACAATCTTGCCATCTCAATGAGTTCCAGAGACTTACAGTCAAGTCTTTGATCAGGAGCAACCTTGCCATCTCATTGGAGAAAATACTACAGGGCGTCCTTCCATTTTGACCTTCACGGGGACCATTTTCTTTATGAACCATTTGGGAAAAGTAGCTAATGCTTATATCATATTCTATTTGTGTTGTTTTATGCTGCTAAATATGCATTTGAATTTCAGCATGGAGAACCAGGTGCTGCTGTGGTCGATCTTCAACCAGTGCATGCAGTGTTATCACACATTCTAAAGCAAATACTGTCAAAGGTGTTTCTCATCATTGATATTCTGGTCTTTTCATTGTCTGTTTGCTTCATTTGTTTAATTTAGAAGTTATAATAGTATATTAGTATCTGGTAAGAGATCCTATCGGACATGTAGATTCAAATTCTTGCAACTTTCCTAAATTGGTAAAAAAAGCAAGCAATGGATATAAGAATTACTATCTATGTATACCAAATTGCTGATGATATTAATGCATCCCTTCTTTAGGCAACAACGGATACATGTAGCATGCGCACATCATTAAATATTTCGACAAAGGTCCAAGAATTGTTATATCTTATTATTGCTTTCTGTGAGAGTATCTGAAGAATTTCTATAGCTTTCTCAATTATAATTTTTCATCTCCGTGTTAAAGGTTATTCTTATTCAACTAAAGTTGAAAATCTTCCTGATTTCTATTATAGCTCTTTAATATCCTCCTTGGTTACTTTAGATACTCTTTTCTAGGGGCCATAAATCTTTATTTTTGTCTTCTTTCCTTTCATTTTCTTTTTCATTTGTTCTTGGTGTGTGTGCATAGTTGCACGACAAAGGGGTCAGCTACACCAGCCTTGTTGGCACTGTAGGAAAAAGTATTCCTGAATTTGAAGATTGCAAAAGCTATTCAGTCTATTGTTAAAACATATTTTATGAACCAAAAACGTCATGGGATATCCCCTATATGTATCAGATAACAGACTCTTGGAACCAAGAACTGATGCAACCTGCATCTGAGATAGACTAGGAAAGGGAAAAAATCATAGAGAAGAGAAGATTGAATTAGAAAGAGGAGGAAATATTTGAGAAGAAAGGGAAGAGATTGAGATAGAAGAGAGATTAGATGCAGAGACTAGAGAGAACGAGGTTGCATCTGTAATAATATCATATCCATGTATTTATAGCTTTGTTAACAATACCCATAACAACAACAACAACAACAACAACAGCATAGCCTCAGTCCCAAATTAACTGGGGTCGGCTACATGGATCAAACTTTTCCATTGTGCTCGATTAAGTGCAAAACAATACCCATAACTAACTCTATAATAACTAACTAATAAAAACATTTATGTAACACTGTATAACTAGTTATGTAACAAGAACTGTTTAAATTTAAGACCTCAAGTACCTTGATTAATCCGATTAGTTTTCACGAACTCCGTAGATTTAGGCACGGAACCAGCATTCATGTGGAAAGAATTAATTTCATTTAATTTCACGACCTTAGTTTGTTTTTATTTAATTTTAGTTCCTGAAAGAATAATCTAGGTTTAAGAATCATGAAAAATCTCTGCTTGTTCAGGCCGTCATCCACTTCCCGATCATAAAAAAAGATAAAAAAAGAGCTCCTCTATCTGCTATTAGCTCTACGAAGTGGTTGGGTTAACGTTCATGATTCACCTTTTGTGAACTGATATTCCACCTTAGAAGTTAGAACTCCATATAGCTATTTCTACGAGAAGTTTAGTCACTTCGGAAACTAAGTTGTAAGAAGTGAACCAAAAGAACTGTATACCTGTCATAGAATAAAAATGATTGTGGTTCTCTTTGTAGTTTGTAGGCACTCATGCATTACCTTGATGTTAGATGTATGGGACGTCATTTTACTAGAGGTTTCAACTCTTTGTTTTTGTTTAATGTGTGTGATTCTGTTGAAACATATATTAAGGGAGATGATATAAGGATTGAGGATGAACATATATTGTTTATATATGTACATGTTGTACTAAATTTTCTTATTGGATAGCAGAAAACAAATACCCTATCTGTCTTCTGGACAACCCATTTTGATAATTCTCTTGCTCTCATGAAAGTTTGGACAGTGACCCAGTTTAGCACAATAAGTACACTTATGTATATCAATTACTCATTGCAGGAAACTAATTATGTTCCTATAAGTTCTGGAAATAGGGTTGTGCTTATGGTTAACGGGTATTTTCAATGTTTTTTTCTTGATCCAATACATGAATCCTTGAAACTCTGAATCTTAATCAAATACCAAACTGTGCCTTGAGTGGATCTCGTTGCTAATGGCAGACTAGGAGGTACACCTATAATGGAACTGATGATTGCAGCCGGAAAAGCTGTTACTAAATTGCAGCTAGAACATGGTCTAGCTGTTGAGAGAGTATATACAGGATCATTCATGACGTCTCTTGATATGGCAGGTTGGTTCGTTGAAGAAGTCATCTCTTGCTGTTGTTGATGAATTTTTAATGGTCAAAGTTATGTGTCTCTTGCAGGATATTCCGTTTCTATTATGAGGGCAGATCAGGCAATTTTGCAGCGTTTGGATGCTCGAACAATGGCACCTTGCTGGCCTGTTGGTGTTAGTGGTACATGGATTCTAAAAGGAAAATTAAAAGTCACTTAAATATTTATTAATTGCCATTTCAACCCTTCTAGACATTTGCATTGAAGAGTTATTTAGATCTTATACGAGGTGTAGGACTAACTAGGTGCCATTTCCTCAATATACCTGCCCAATACCGTATGGTATCTTATGTTCATCATCAGTAATAGATTATATTTATGATTTCCCTATCTCCCTCTAATGGGTCTCTTATCTGGTACAGCAAAGCTTGCACCCGGTAAGATTCCTGTTCCACTTCCACCTCATACAACAAAGAGCGACGAGGTATGTTACTTCGATCATAATTGTACAGATCATCTTTTCAATTAAATTGTAGACATGTCCAAGAACTCTCCTTTCGGTCAGGCAAGAATAGATGTTTTAGCAATTACGTCTTTGCTTATCCCCCTTTTCTACATGAGTAAATCCAAAGTCTTGGCTTATTTATATCTTGCATGCCACTTTATATGAGTAATATCTGTAATTTATAATTTATAAATATGATTCTTGTTATTTCTGTGAAAAATATTATAAATTGTTTGAATAATTGTACATGAGTTGTGAATTGTAGGAGTATTTGACTTTTAGAATTCAAAAGCATTTTGATTTATGTTAAGGATTCATATAAATTATTTTTAATTACATTTATTATGCTATTAGATCGTGCTTTTGATAAAACAAACACGAAAACAAAAACAAAATCATAGATACGGACACTAGATCTTTTAGACAAAATAGAAATAGAAAGGAAAACAAATACAAAGGGGAGAAAAAATTCGTTTAGGAACATGGAACATAGGAACACTTACGGGGAAGTCAATAGAACTAGTAGATACCATGATTAGAAGGAGAGTCAATATTGCTTGCCTCCAAGAGACAAATGGGTAGGAGAAAAGAGTAGAGAAATAGGAAGCACAGGGTTTAAATTGTGGTACACTGGTATAGATAGAAAATGCAATGGAGTAGGAATTGTGGTGGATAATGATTATAAGGATAAGGTCGTAGAGGTTAAAAGAATGGGGGATATATTGATTCTAGTTAAATTAATTATTGGAGACGAAAAAATTAACATACTTAGCGCATATGCACCACAAGTAGGATTGAGCGAGAGCATCAAACGCAAGTTTTGGGACGATATGGATGGATTTATGCAAAGTATACCATTAGATGAAAAAGTTTTTATTGGAGGAGATTTAAATGGGCATGTCGGGGCAAGTAACGATGGGTTTGTGAGAGTTCATGGAGGTTTTGGTTACGGTAATAAAAATGAAGAAGGATAATCAATCTTAGAATTTGCTTCAGCATACGATCTTGTCTTAGCAAATACTAGTTTTAGGAAGAGGGAGTCGCATATAATTACTTTTAGTAGTGATCATAACAAGAGTCAAATATATTTTCTTTTAACAAGAAAAATAGATAGAAAAATATGTAGAGACTGCAAAGTAATACCTGGTGAAGCACTTACTACCCAACATAAGTTAGTAGTACTTGATATTAAGCTAACACGACGACATAATATGAATAAAAGAGTTAGCGACCCTAGAATAAAGTGGTGGAACCTAAAACATAGTAAACAAGTAGAGTTTAGAGAAAAACTACTAAAGGAAAATGCTTGGAATCTTGAATTAGATGCTAATACAATGTGGCTAGAAATGAGTAGTTGCATACGGAGAGTGGGATCAAACATATTAGGTATATCTAAGGGCGTGGGACCTCCAAAGAAGGAAACATGGTGGTGGAACGAGGATGTCCAACGATCAATTAAGACTAAAAGAGAGATGTATAGGAAAATACCTAAGTGTCAAGATGAAGATGTGTACAATCAATATAGAGAAGCTAGAAAACAAGCTAAAAAAGTAGTTAGTCAAGCTAAAACAAATTTCATGGAAGATCTATATACAAGGTTAGGTAATAGAGATGGCGAAAAATATATATATAGGCTAGCCAAATTAAGAGATAAAAAGAAACAAGACCTAAGTCATGTAAGATGTATTAAGGACAAAAATCAAAATGTTTTAACGCGCGAGGAGGATATTAAGGAGAGATGGAGAAGTTACTTCGATAGTTTATTTAATGATGGTCAAGTTGATACTATAACCGATGAAAACCCACACCAAGAAAGAAATGTAAACTATACACGCAATATTAGAATTGTAGAAGTTAAAAAGGCATTGAAAAGAATGAAAATAGGGAAAGCATGTGGCCCAGATGAAATACCCATAGAGGTTTGGAAATGCTTAGGAGAAATTGGATTGACTTGGTTAACAAAACTTTTCAATAAAATTTTAAAATCAAAACGGATGCCAATGGATTGGAGAAGAAATCTTCAAAAACAAAGGAGACATTCAAAATTGCTCAAACTATCGGGGAATTAAACTTATGAGTCACACTATGAAACTTTGGGAGATGATAATTGACAATAGGCTAAGGAGAGAAACAACAATATCAGAGAACCAATTTGGTTTCATGCTTGGGAGGTCAACTATGGAGGCGATTTTTCTTGTAAGACGATTGTTAGAAAAATATAGAGAAAATAAAAAAGATTTTCATATGGTATTCGTAGATTTAGAAAAAGCATATGATAGGGTCCCTAGAGATGTTCTTTGGTGGGTTCTAGAAAGAAAAAGAGTGCATGCTAGATACATAGACACTATTAAGGATATGTATGATGGAGTAGTAACGAGTATAAAGACATTTGGAGGAGCTACAAAAGAATTTCCCATTACGATAGGACTACATCAAGGATCGACTTTAAGCCCATATCTATTTACTTTAGTTATAGATGAACTAACTAGACATATTCAAGAGGATATACCACGGTGTATGCTATTTGCAGATGATATTGTCTTAGTGGATGAAACTAAAGATGGAGTGAATAGGAAATTAGAACTCTGGAGGAATACATTAGAATCTAAAGGCTTTAAGTTGAGTAGGACGAAAACCGAATACATGCACTGTGATTTTAGAAACACTAGACATCGAGATGACGGAGTAGTAAAATTAGGGGAAGTAGAAGTTCTTAAGGTAAACCACTTTAGATACCTAGGATCAATTATACAAAATGATGGTAACATTGAGAATGATGTCACACATAGAATTCAAGCTGGATGGAAGAAATGGCGGAGTGCAACATGAGTGATTTGTGATCGAAATGTTCTTACTAAGTTAAAAGGAAAATTTTATAGGACCGCAATTAGGCCAGCTATGCTCTATGGAAGTGAATGTTGGGCGGTAAAGCAACAACAATTACATAAAATGAACGTAGCAGAAATGAGGATGCTTAGGTGGATGTGTGGTAAAACTCGTAAAGATAGAATAAGAAATATAGAAATTCAACGACAAGTAGGAGTAGCACCAATTGATACAAAGATTAGGGAAGGACGGTTGCGATGGTTTGGTCACCTGCAAAGACGGCCTACAAATGCTCCAACTAGAAACTTGACTCAATAGAAACTGTAGAAATTCGACGAGGTAGGGGGATACCAAAGTTAACATGGGATGCATTAATTAGGAGGGATTTGAATGGTTTGCAAAGCTCACCATCAATTGCACTTAATTGAGCACAATGGAAAAGTTTGATCCATGTAGCCGACCCCAGTTAATTTGGGACCGAGGCTATGTTGTTGTTGTTGTTGTTGTTGTTGTTGTTGTTGTTGTTATCGTGAAAAGATTGATGAAACTAGTTGGGAGAAGTTATACTTTAACTCTTGAAAGTTGCAAGTAAAAGCGAATAAAACACCAAAGTATTTTTCATTTTTGGTGTCTTGTTGAGTAGCAAGGTCCATGTTTAAAACATGTACTCTTGTTGATGAATAGTTTATGCAATGGCGTACTGCATGTATTCTGCATGAATAATTTATGCTATTGCATCTGTAATGAGACCCTGCATAAACTATTTTACGGTTATCAACTCTTTATTTCTTGACGACTTTTTTCAAGTTTATTGCCAATGCCATTGAGCATTAATATTTCATTTCTGTCCTTAAAGGTTTTGACTCGTCCAAAAGAGCAAAGTTTGGAAGGTCATATTCTTGAGGCTGCTATTGAAGCTGCTGCAAAAGCTGTTATCGATCTTAAGGATACTTTAAATGAATTAGACGGCAAAGTAGGAGATGGCGACTGTGGGTCAACTGTGAGTTTTCTTACCTAGGCATAGCATATATCTATGTCTGTTTTTGTATTATTTACTTGATGCTTACCATTTGGCATTTAGATCTGAAAGAAAAAAAGCCTTTGCAGATGTTCAGAGGGGCAGCTTCTATTCTTGAGGATATGAGGAGCTAGTAAGCTTCATCAATTCAGATATTTTCTTCACCTTTTATATGTTTTTCTAGGATATGACAAGTTGTGTGCAGTGAGGCAAATCATGCCTCGTGAATTTCTAATGGCTCCGATCAATATAGCGCATACTTTATATGTATCGAAGAGGAAGCATGGATGTCATTAGCTTTTCCTTCTGCTTCGCAGTTATCCACTGAATGATGCCGCAGAAACCATTAATGAAATTGGAGCTTCCATACGAAGAGTTATGGGAGGAACAAGTGGAATCATGTACTTCTAATTGCCTAATCTCTGTCGATTGTTTAGCTTTAAAATCAATATGCTCTCATCAAATACAAGATCTATGTCGCAATGTACGTTATCCACCTAGTGTAAGTTTATTCATTTTATTTAGATATGATTCATTGTTTTACTTTTGAACAGATATGACATCTTCTGCAAGGCAGCTTATGCGAAGTTGAAAGAAAGCAGTCGACAAGTTACATCAAAACAATGTGAGATTGTACTCTCGAGTATATCATCACAAATTTACACCTTCATCGATCTGAAAGCTGCATGAATACAGGGGCTGATGCGCTTGAGGCATCCATCGCTGCAGTCAGTAAATATGGAGGAGCGAGGGCAGGTTACCGCACATTGTTGGATGCCCTTCTTCCAGCCTCAGCTGTTCTTCAAGAGGTTGCTAATCATTACTATTTCTTCATGTTGATTGCTCGTGTATTTCAAGACTGACGGTGGTTAATTTATCTATCACGGTGAGCAGAGATTGAATGCAGGAGATGATCCTTGCACTGCTTTTCTCCTCTCGTCTGAAGCAGCATTAAGTGGTGCAGAATCTACTCAACACATGCAAGCACAGGTAAAAATTCCTACCCTTGTCGTTCCTCATCTCTCGTGGGTCGTGGCAGTTAATTCGTGGTAAAAAATTTTTTCGGATCAGGCATGCTCAGTTCTGGAAGTACATCTTGCACCTCTGCCCTATCTATCTATTTCTGATTAGAAAAACTTTGCTGGCATTTTTTCATGTTATATGAAGCTTGCATTTTTATATGCATCTTGTCGACGATCTTTGTAGGCCGGTCGTTCCACATATGTCTCAGTAGACATTCTTGCATCAGTTCCAGACCCAGGAGCCATGGCTGCAGCGGCGTGGTACAGGGCGGCAGCCCTGGCCGTTGAGAGCAAGCATAAATGCTTGTAGATAATCAATTACCACTTGAAGCGCAACCTGTCTCGCTGAGTGTTGGCAGAGGGTTTCTCCAGGTAACTGTTGTACATAATAATTATATACATATAATATCAAAGAATAAGTGCATTGTGCGATTAAGATGTCCACTAATATAATGGTATTTGGATATGCGACTTAGCATTCGCAAGTGATCCATGTCATATATTTGGTTTCTTCGGAGTCATGGTGTTGGGGCGCCACTGAATCTCGTGGGAATAGTTGAGTTTAAGTTGGGAGGAGGGCCTAAGAAAAAGTTTAGACGCCCATGGGTTCCTACATGGTTCATTAACACCCATTGTGGGTTCCCCTCGATAACCATATTGAGCTTATTGTAGCAGTTTCTCCTATATGTACGCCACTGGGTTTAACAATGCCACAACGTAATGAAAGCCAATTACTTACTAAATGAGATTCATGAGGTTGTCTTCATTGCCAACTATAAATTGACTTGCCAAACAACCACAACATAGCCTAAGTCCCAATTTGATTGGAGTCGGCGACATGAATCAAATTTTTTCATTGTGCACAATTAGAAGTAACGCAATTGATGATGAACTTTTCAAATCATTCAAATCCTTATTAATTAATGTGTCTCAAGTTAACCTCGGTCTACTTTTACCTCGTCGAATTTCTTCGATTTTTATTGAGTCAATTTTTTTAGTAGAGACATTTGTAGGCGTCTTTGCAAGCGATTAAACCACCACAATCGCTCTTCCCTAATTTGTGTTAATTGGTGCTACTTCTAATTGTCTTTGAATTGCCAAAACATTTACAAATACAAGGATTTCTAACATATCATGTTCAGTTCAGTTGTAACGTTCGACATATTTATGCCATATAAGAGGGTGATCCTGTAAAAAAAAAAAAAAAAGCCAATTCATTGCTAGTCACAGAGTTCATTCAGAGAGGTACTTTATATGCCGCATTTGGCCAAGTACAGAGAAATAAAACAACCAGGGTGCAATGCCCTTTGTACCTGTAGCACTACAATGATACAATTTGCGCACTTGCACTGGTCTCTGAGAACTCTGAGTTTAATGAGTTATTCAATCCATCACTGAATTGAAAAAGATGAGACCAAAGAAACTGCATCTGCAAATTTATCATCCAGCATACACTGCCTCAAAAGGTTCCGAGCAAAAACGGAATTTGTAACATGACTAGCGTTTCTCACCTTCAATGGAAGCTAGTCGCCGAGTCATCATATTCAACGACAACAATCACATTCTTCCTATGAAAAATAATAGACAATGCAAACAATTAATGGAGGATCACGACCAATGCAAACTTTACGAGGACCACATTCAACGCCAACAATCAGATAGACAATGCAAAGCAAACTCTTCCTCTTTGCTTGATTTGATGCACTTGAATCACTTGATTGCATGGTATCAAACAATAAACAAGCAAAGGGTGGCTAAATTTTTGTAAGTTTGTTGAACATGATAACATCAAAATCCAGAAGTTACAATTTTTACATGAAAGGGATAAAATCATGTGTCAGCAATATTGTTTGATAGATTTGTAAGGAAAACAAAAAAAAGAAATTAATTGCAATATTAGGAAACCCCTCAATAAAAAATTCCAAAAAAAAATTATTTCCAAACTCTTCATAATTCATGCTATTATTTATTGTCATCTTATTCTTTGTTCTCTATCTAAAATTCCTTCTCTTCTTGCTAGAAAACTAATGCTTTTGTTTTTGCTTTAATTATATAATAAAATTAAAACTCAACTTTTTTTGTTGAAAGATGACAAACTTCCAAGCTTGGAGAAAGGAGGGTTTAATAAATATGTTGCACTTATACATCTCCCGTCTAATGTTTTTTCTTTTAAAGAAATTATCTTTTACGGAGCACGTGCTCTGCTTACTAGTATATATAGTTATGTTTTTATGAGGGTCCCTTTTTTCTGGTTAGGGCTCTAAAACTAAGATCATGGATAAACACTTAATTTGAAACTCGTGACCAAGATGGCTCAACAAACATTTCTAAGTTGTTGAAATTAAGGGTTGATAAGAACATATAGCATTGGTTCTAGGCTTCTAAGGGCCCTTGGTAAAATTCAAAAATGTAACCCTCGTAAGAAAATAACTAAATATACTAGCAAGCAGGGCACGTGCTCTGCAAATTTTTTTTTTTAAAAAATGCATAAGATAGATGATACACAGCTATATCATATTTTCAATAAACCCTTTCCCTGGGCTTGGTTCGTCAAAGATTCTTTCAACGAAAAAGTAAAGCTATTTGTGTTATTTTATATAATAAAAATATGAACAAGAGCAAGAGTTTTTTAAGACAAAAGAAAATGAATTTTTGATAGAAAAAAAGAAGAATAATGTGACATAATAAATAATATTATAAATTATGTAGAGTTTGGAAAAGATTTATTGACTTTTTTGTTATTAAGGAGTTTCCTACTATTACAATTATATATTTTTTTCCTTTCAAATCTACAAACAATATTATTAAAACATAATTTTAGGTCATTAATTTCTCATTTCCTTAAATTCTCAAGTTCTAATTATGCTCTGCGCAATGTGGATCTAAATAAACTCTTAAAGATAATTTCCTCTTTTTTTTTTTTTTTTTTTTTGCTAGGAATCAACCTGTTTTAAGCAAAAAAATTTCTAATTTTTTTAATATACCAATATGAGATAGAGAAGTGCTAGAATGACAACACCATGTCATACCACAAGACACGTTGGCTCACAAGAGTCATCCATGCGCGCCTCGGGATGCAGGCATACATAGATCTCGATGCATAACACGCAGGTCGAAGTTGCATGGAATGCTCTTGTCGAGCTAATGTCTTGTGGTGTGACATTATTGTTGACATTCTAATATTTACCTAAGAGATATGTATGGGTAAGTTAAAAGTGGGGCCCTAGCTTGTGGTGAGGTCCTAGGCAACTGCCTAAGTTAACATATAGTGGATATTTTACATGCTCTAGCCCCTGTATGATTTTTATTCATTCAACAAGTAATTTGCAAATTACGATCATAGAAATTAAATCTGTAGAGAATATACCTTCATAAGTAGCAACTACTTTCATTCTAAAGAGAATCAATCACTCACTCATAAGCTCTCAAGTAAGCTTGGAGGTGGAGGTGGCAGCGACTCTTTTCCAGTTCTTGTCGACGATTCTGCTTCTGCATTGAGCTCCTTTAAGAGGCTAAATACCAAGAATTAAAATAATTAGCAAAATTTTCCATCAAGACAAATCATCCACAATAACACGTGTTCTTTCCGCTATTGGTTCAGACTATAAGTTAAAAAATAATTTTGTTGATTTGGGTTGTATATTGCATAATATCTACAGGTATATTGTCAGTGGTCTATAAGCCTCAAGATTCTAACAACTACTAACTATTAAAATTTATAAATTTTTGAATAGAACAAATATCAGTAACAAATGAGGAAACTTATAATAAGGGAAATATAACATATATTTGTTACAATACTTTTTTTTTTTTTTTTTATAACAAACCGACAACTTGACTCCAACATGAGTCGAACCCACAACCTCTCCCAATCTTGCCTGTGGCAAGTGATGCCTCATGCATTTCACCATAGATGCTTTTGGCTTATTTGTTACAATAAATTAACATACATTATATATCAAAGTTTTGAGAGTTCCCAGATATTAAAACCAAGCAGTTACATTATTAGTAAATGTGTTGTACATTACTAGATCTGCGTCCCTTTTCACCATCAATTAACAATATTTTACTAATAATTCATTTAAGTTATGATCAGAAGTATATTTTTTCGATAAGATGGCGAATGTTATAGTAAGTGTTCAGTCATCATTCCTATTATCGTTAAGTGAACTTAAATGAAATATTTCTAGTGACAGCCATTCAAATAGGCCAAGTGCCAATGCTATGCCAAAATGAATGTCAGATCATCAGTAAGAGAAATGACTTCTATAGTAAAAGATTAATAGAAGAGAAGTATAGTAGGCAATGTCATAACCTAGAGAGTGGAGAAAAAAGTTGTAATAAATATACCATGGCTTTCAAAATAACAAGCATACCTGCTGTAAGTAAACTTTGGAGGTTCAAAAAGTTTTTCAGCAGATATGTTTCCATGCACAGAAGTGACCATGGGAGCTGCCTAAAATAAGAGGGGGCAAGGAAAAGTTAGTTCAAGCCTTTGCTCTGAGCTCATAAATGAATTGCAACTGAATGTTACCAAGCTTTTTTTATTTTTTTTTCAATGATGCTGAAATGAATAAATAACAAAGATGCATGCGGCAGAAATTTCAATCAGAAAAAAAGAAAAACCTTGGAAAACAATGAAAAGTCACCCTGCGGTTTCCTCCTTAAGATTTACACCTTGTACAACAATAACAAAGCCTCAATCCTAAAATGATTTACACCTTGTATATGAAAATATTTAAGTCCTGAACCAAGTGCAGCCTAAGATTTCCTACCTAAAGGAACTAATTAGTACGCTCCCTTAAGTACAACAAATGAGGTTAAGTAGTAGAGAAAAAACCGATAACGTAAGCCAATGGAAAGATGTAGCGACTGGGAAGAGACTAAATTATTCCATTAATAAGACTGATCTCAATGTTAAAATTTACCTCTGCAGGGATCTCTTTTGGCAGAAAGTCGCAATTTGTTTCTGAGAAGAACTGGAAAAGCTCTAGTGTTCCATCTCCACCATACTCCTGTAGTAGTGGTGCATGTTACAACAAGAAAATCGAAACCGAAAGCTGTTTCTAAGAAAAAGAAACTTGTTAATTGATATAAAAATGAGTAAGAGCATCCATTCCTACCCTGTTCAACCCACCATTTATCCGCACTTCCGTAACAGGATGTCCTGTAGCAGATTTGTATCCAAATAAAGGTTTGAAATCCTCCCCATCTTTTGAGTGTAATGGATACTTTGAAGGAGATCTGATTGAGATAGCTCTTTTTGACTGCGCCATTTCATCAACTCTTGCCTAAAAGAAGAAACTTTATTCAGCAATGAATTAGTGATGCTCTACACCAAAAAATCCCATTGCTCGCCAACCTTGTAAAAAATGAATTTAAGCATGAGTAACACGTGCAAATACATAAGATGAAACACAAGCTTAAACATGGTTTACGTTTGCGCATACATATATAAAAGTACCCTACGTTTTGGCAAAATTATCCTCATCCTTTTGATAGGGTGCAGGTGTTGCCAAGAAAGAGGTCATTCAAATAGCACGGTTTTCTTTTTTAGATTAATCATGGGTGTCCAAATCTTTTTCAAATATTAGTACATCTCATTCAAAAAGGATAAACTTGCAGTGATACCTCAATTTTAATTCAAACGTGGGTTTAGGGGTCCAAAATGCCACTTCACATAGCGAATACATAATTGGCCTCGTTCACTAAAATTTGACATTGTAAAGCATAGGAACAACCAAGAACACCGTCGTTAGCACACCAAAATAATAAGTAAGCATTAAAATCCGATTATCCTTACAATTATACATTGCAAATCTAACATTAACATTAAATATCAAGTTCACATTATAACCTAATCGCATCATAGAACAAACTCAAAATTTTCATACTTCAGAAATCCTCAAATTCAAATGAATAACACCAAAAAAACAATCATCTACATCATTTTCCACTCAAAATTTCCATAATTCCCCAAATAGGTCTTCGATTTTTATAATATAAATCCCAGTCCAAGGCGAGGAGAGTGTGGTGACTAGTTTTTTTTTATGTACAGGCTACAAGTGTGAAAGTGGGGTTCACTCCAAAATGCTAAGGCAAAATGGAGCGTCCACTCTACACCCCTGTAAGCATTATTTTTCTTTCTAAGTAGTCGATGTAGGACTAACCCAACAACTCCAACAATAGGCCACAAGGCTCACTTAGGCTTTAAGGGTTCGCTGTGTTGACCCACCTAGGTTTCAACTTTTATGAGTTTACTTTGACTGATTAGGTCCTTCAATAAGCTTGTAATTATGACAAAATTCTCTCTTACTACTATTAAAACTCGCATAGATATTATAATCATGACCTTTGCAAGTCCGATCCTTGTCGACAAGTCCGTCAATTTTCGGCTCTCCTGCGCGGTCTGTAAATCAATGAAAAACAAGAAGAATTCAAGATGAAAGCAAGCGAAAACCTTCGAAGCTCGAATCAAACTCACTCTTTGAGAAATGGCGTCGAAGATTCGATCAGCAGCTTTTTGAAGATCGAAGAGAGAATCGCGGAGGTGCTTGTAGTCCGCGAGGTGCCCCTCTCGCTTAGGGTTTCCGTCCTCCGAAACACGAAGCATTTCTCTCCGCTTCGCCGATCGCACTCGCAGAGACAATTTTAGTAGACTTCAATAAAACACTCGCCTTGCTGGGGAAATGATATGCTGACACTTACACCCTTTTGGTAGATGGTCATGTTTGAGTTTGGTGAGTGAAAAAAATTGAATTGGGTCCCCTCATATGAAGCCCGAAGCAATAATACGCGTGGATTAGTCGGACATACGTGCGTGGCGTTTCCATGTGTTGTCAACCAGGAGATACGTGTGACGTTGGCATTGGTTTTACCACCTCGAGACACGTGCGTGCGTTTGCATGAGTGCACGAGGTTGCATGGGTCGCCCATTCGATATGCGATTGGTTGTCATCTCGACATATGCGAGTGGCGCGGGTCGTCCATCTCCATATGCACGTGTCAGTCGTTCATGGGAAAAAAAATTTGTATTGATAGCTCATTTTCAAAAGGAGTCATTCAAGAGTGATAGTGATTGTATAGATAGCTCCTTTTCAAAATGAGAAACCGAAAAAGGAAAGACGTGCTCGCACATTTTGTGTTAGATTAAGAGACCTCGATAACTTTGTAGCAAAAAAATGTCACCAAAATATTTTCTTAAAAGTAAATTGGATTGGGAACTTCAGAGGGTGACTCTTAAATGTAGATTAGTCTA
The DNA here is from genome assembly GCA_039657325.1 of Stephania cephalantha. Lineage (NCBI taxonomy): Eukaryota > Viridiplantae > Streptophyta > Magnoliopsida > Ranunculales > Menispermaceae > Stephania > Stephania cephalantha. The sequence continues at coordinate 3,496,071 of CM077573.1, read as the reverse complement.
CGTAGTTCACGTCAGATATCGGCTCTATTTGGCACACACAAACTAGTTTATCAACTAGCTGATAAGCTAAATTATAAGCTACTTTAGTAAATAAGTTGTGTTTGGTTAACATAACTCTAAAATCTTGTATGTTATCTCAAGTAACGTTTAGTTAAAAAACGTTGGATCTAGTTTATTTTCTCTTTCAGCCCTAAAAAAATACTAAATATAAAAAGTCAAAAATACTAAATCATAAATATATTATTAATATTTAATATTTTTTTTAAAATTATTAAATAATAAATAATATATTTATATATATAATATTAAATAAGTATTAAATAAATAATTATGTTTATAAGTACTACATTTAATAATATATATCATTTATAATATATAGCATGTTTTTTTATGTCATTTTATATTTCTTCACTACTCGATCAGCTATTTCTTTCAAACTGTTTTAAATGATCAACTAGATTATTAGTTTTTAGCTATCAGTTAGTAGCTTTTCAACTTTCAACTAGATTATCAGCTAGTGTTGCCGAACAAAGCCATCATATGAAAAACATACAAAAAACTTTATTTATATAAAAGAAACACTAGATAAAATGTTGATTCAAAATGATTTTTTTTCTAAAGGCATGTTGCTAGTTGCTAGCTAGTTTCCCTCACTCTATGTGGTTAAGAGTTGGACTTCCCTCCTCTATTTGTCAAGAGGGGAATTTTGTGCGAGCTTCAGGTGACTTTACGAGACTGCTTAATTTTGTCGCAAGTATTCTTATTTGTTATGAGCCTTTGTGGCATGTTGGTGCAAAGTCTAAGAGAAGGTGTTTAGGGTTTTAAGTTTAGAGTTTGTGAGGACAATCATGCGATGAAGCGCAAATACGATGAGGCCTATTTTGGTGGTATGTTCAAAAAAATGCTAGGATGACTTAAAATAGGCATGCAAAATAGACGACACACTTGTGTGTCTATTAGATGCATATATATTTTTGTGCTCACATAGATGCACACACATACTGATTCATAAAATCAATGTACAAACAGAAGTGCGTATCTATTTCGCGTACTCATTTTGGGTCAACTTAATATTTTCCTAAATTTTATTAGCTCATGAGTTTCATTGGGGTCAAATATTTATTCAAGTAATATTTTTTAGCCGTTCTAGGTTGACTCACGTTAGGCATTGAGATAAGCGCATATATCAAACTAGTCGACATCCCACGCTTTGCGCGCGGAAGGCTAGTATATTAGATTAATACTCGAAAGAAACCCACGGTAATTTTAAAATTTTACTCGTGGGGCGTTAACTTAAAATAATCTTAGTTTAATATTTGAAAAAAAAAAAACTTCCACACAGTGAGATTGATAATAATTTACCCAAGGAAATAATATGAGGGATGAGTATGAACAATGAGATTGATAGATAAGAGAAACTTCAACGGATAAATGATAAGACTAATAGTACTCACTAAGCGAGGGACTCCGAGAGACAAATGATGAGATAAATAATTAAGCGAGATATCGATCTTTATATTGTGGATCGGACGGGTACATTGTCACAAAAGAAAAAGAATAGTCTAAAGTGTTGAACTTTAAAGGTTATTTGAGTTTGTATTGTATCCAATTTTTAGTCTCACATGAGAAAGAAACTTTTTATTTCTTTCCTTATAAGAGATCTTCCACTTGAAGTAAGTGGTTAAGTGAATGTGGGGTTGGAGGAAAAGACTATGAGTATTCTCCATTGATTAATATTTAATATGTCTTTGATATGGCCTTGGGCCTTTGGGCTAATGATTAAATAACTTAGCCAATTCACAACATATTTTTATTTTTTTTTTACTTTTTACATTAAATTTAGTTAATTTCGTAGTTGGTAATTAGTGGTGAATAGTTACAACCTTTAGCCTGTGAAAATGTGTTTAATTAGTGGGATAATCGGTGGTTAATGAACCACACCACTAATAACCTCGTTTTGAACAGTTGTAACTGTTCTAGAGATGCAGTTTTTGGTTTATAAATGAAAATGGTATAAACTTCATTAACGAATAAAATTTTCGAAATAGATTGTTTCATCTGGTTTTTTAGAGAGATTTTCGTTGTTGCAGAAGAAAGGATTTTTGGTTGGTGTGTAATCAAAGATCGATCCAGTTGTATCCTGGAGACGAACCTTTTGCAGTATTCATACACCGAATTGGAGGAAATTTCGTCTTAGGACATTGCCATTAAGTGCAAGTCTCTGGTATTATTTTATCTAGTTCTTTGTAATTGAATTCAAGCATGATATATTATAGTTCAGTAATATGCATGTTTTTGTGTATGTTCTAACATAAAGTACTACGTATCATTCCGAAAATTGAAGAGAAACAAAATTTACAAAGCAATGGACTCATTATCTACATTTTAAAACTAAAGCTCACTAATGAAAGTACCAAATCTAAGTCTGTCAAAAGCTTACTAAATTTTATCAAAGCCAAAACTTTTGGCCTTAATTTGTTGCAACGATGTAGACCACCTTCGATACATTGTATGCGGGTGATTTAGTTGTTGATGAGGAGGTCTAGATGTCTGAGGCGGTAGCGAAGTAGATGTTGGTAGTGGAGCATGGGAATAATGACCCGAGATGGCAATATGCCATGGTCACGATCTTGAGGAAAGTGATGATGATGGATGTGTCGATGCCAATAATCGAACCCAATCATCTCTATTTATAGCTATATACATTTGAAACATTTTATTTCCTATATTTGAAACGTTTACTTTATTACTTATTTATTGCATAAAAGTTTTAAAATTATTTATTGCAAACGCTTTTACATTAGTGTAATTTGATTCCCCAAAGACGTTTGAGCTTATTCATAGGATTCATCTAAACTTATGCATATATAACAGTGAACATATGCGATCATTTGGTCATATTCATTACTAATTTAGTATTATTTCCCTACTGTTACATTTTAGCTTATTCAACTATACAAATGTCTATCATGCATTACAGCATTGCAATAAATAAAAAGTAAAACATATTAATACGGGGCGAAATTACGTGTACGTTTAAAAAATACTAAATGCAATCACCTTGATTTACGTGTACGTCCAAATCGATTTAATTTCAAACTTTTGAAATTACTTATCAACCCCACAAATAAAGTTACGTGATTAATAACAATTATCCTATACATAAAAACGCTACGTGTTACCTACCATATATACATCTTGAGTGTGACACGCAACACGTCGTGATAGATCAAAAACGCACGTGTTACATACCATATATAGACATGCCACGTGGCGCGATGTGAAGGCTCGATTCCGTGCCATATAAAACGCCACGTGTTACGTACATACCATATATACATCTTGAGTGTGACACGTGACACGTCGTGATGGATCAAAAACACCACGTGTCACATACCATATATATCTTGGCGAAACCTACATCTTGGGTATGCCACGTGGCGCAACGTGAAGGCTCGAAACCGCCACGTGACACACCCAAGATGTAGGCTTAATATATATATATATATATATAAATGTTTTTAAATTTCACTTCAAAGATTAATTTAATTGCAAATAAATCTTAAAACGTTTTAAAACGTGGCATTGAAGAAGATTTTTGTTCACACCCATTATTTCACACGTGTTACAATAAAACGGTTGCGGTTGATGGTTACTTATAGTTTAATTGATTCCGAATCAATTAAATTAATGTAAAAATGAGATATAATTCTTAAAAAAAAATGTATAAAGGAAATGTCACACGTGTGAAATAATTGGGTTACTATGGTAAATGTAATTGCCACCGCTTGATTGTAGGGAATTATGAAATGTAACAGTAGGGAATGTGTACGTAACATACTATCTTATTAATTCTTGCTATTAAACATGACTATCTTATACCGATCGGAGATCGGTACTCTTTTTTTTTTTTTTGATAACCAATTGGCCTAAATGGCCTTTTTTTCATATTCCCTACTGTTACATAATAACAAGAATTAATAGCAATTATCATATACATGGAAATGCCACGTGACACATACCATATATGCATCTTGGGTGTGACACGTGGTACGTCGCATTGGATCAAAAATGCAAGGCATGCCACGTGACACATCAAGAAGACTCGAAAAACACCACATGGCACACCCAAAATGTTGGCCTACATTTTGAGCATGCCACGGCGCACCGAAATTGTTGGCCTACATCTTGAAAATGCCACGTGGCATTATGAGACTTGAAACAGCCACGTGGCACACTCAATGACACGTGGTACGTCGCATTGGATCAAGAATACAAGGCGTGCTACTTGGCATTATGAGAAGACTCGAAACAGCCACGTGGCACACTCAATATGTAGGCACCACGTGTCACATGACTCACATACCATATATGCATATTGGGTTTAACACGTGGTACGTCGCATTGGATAAAAAATGCAAGGCATGCCACGTGACGCACCCAAATTATTGGTCTACATCTTGAGCATTCCACGTGGCGCTACGAAAGGCTCGAAACCGCCACGTGGCACACTCAAGATGTAGGCTTATACCGAACTAGTCGTAGACTCGCGCTTCGCGCACGGGCAAGACGAAGTATAAATATATCAGATAAAAATTAATTTGATGAGAAGAAAAAAATAAAAATAAAAACTTATTGTACAACCTGGATGGTTTCCAAAGCATTTATGGTTAGATATGGTGAGACATCATTTGCCTAAAGACAATTTTTAGGGAGATCATAAGTTCGACTCCCACGTACGTACAAAAAAAAAAAAAAAACTTCGATTGTCTCGAAGCAACATCATCAAATTTTCTTGGTATAAAAAAATGATATTTATATAATATAATTCAAAAATATACTTTTTATACAAATATGTACTGTGTAGTTATTTGGAGAAATTTAATTTTCTCTCAAAAATCGCCAAATTGCTTTAATTACATCCACAACAAAAATAGAAGACCATCCATTACATCTAAGAAAAGTATAAATGCAACGGCCCATTTTATTAATGTCGTTAATTATCTTGAATTTACAGACGTGGACGTCAGCTCAGATCTACGTGGACGCCGCAGTTGGCTAGGACACACGGGGACTTATGTATGATAGTTTATGGTCTGTTGGTTGCTTATTTGCAGTGCAATTTAGTGAAATACATGGCATGTGTGTATGTTGCATAACAATACGTGCGAGATTGTGTGAAATGTATTCGCCTCGATATGCGTGTCTACGCGGATACCGTGTAGTTGACGGGACCGAATATTAGGTCGGGGAAACTAAAACACAACGAGATTGTGTGAATTGTATTCGTCTCGATAAGCGTGTCGACGCGGGTATCGGGTAGTTGACGGGAGCGAATATTAGGTCGGGGAAACTAAAACATACGAATTACATAAAATTGACCAAGTAACTAATATGGAATGGATATTAGGTGGCTAGTGACGCGGCGGTACGCGTATATCGCGGTTCGGACGCGAAACCGGGCGTCGAAACACCCGAAAATGGCATTTCGGTGCGTAAAACACGGGCGAGTGTCCCAAACGTGTCACACTTTGGAGTCAAGGAAAGAAGTCAACATCACTTATCTATACTCCACCACCACCTTTTCTATTACATCACACACACACACACACACACACACACACACACACACACACACACACACACACACACACACACACACACACACACACACACACACACACACACACACACACACACACACGAAACTCACACAGGCCGAGAGGAAGAAGAAGAAACGGAGAGGAGGAGGAGAAGGAAGAAGCCGGGAATGAGAGAAGAGAAGGTGCAAAAATCGGGAAGGAGGTGAGTCATCGTTGCTTTTGTTGTGATTTTAGTGCGTCGGCCATGGTGGCCGAGAGGGAGGTTCGGCCATGGAGGCCGAACCGAGGTTGAGGGTGGAGATGGCAGGGGCGTCTCCCCTGCCATCGATTCCACTAGGGTTGGGGTGGATAGCAACCCCAACCCAACAGCAAGGAGAAAATAATAAAATAAAAAAAGAAGAAAAGGAAAGAAAAAAATGGGGAAAAAATTCCGGAAAAATTTGGAAAATTTCGAAAAAATTATATTTCAATAAAATAAATAGAAAATTATGAATTTATATGAAAAATAAATTATTTGGATATTTCGGACGCGACTTTTACGTGGTTTTTGCATCGAAAAGCTCAAAATGGGCAATTTGGACTAAATTTTTTAGAAATTGGTCGTAAATTGTCATACTAAATCGAAATTATTGATAAGTGGACATAGGTGGACACGGGTGATCAATTGGCGACCAAGGACTCAGTGGACTTGGACTCGGGGATTGATTACGGGGTATTGGAGTGCGTTGTGAGGTTTGTAAAACCCAATTGAAAAACTCTGAGTATTTATTTCGCTTTGTATTTCCATTCATTTCCAGTATTCCTTGTGGTTTTTATTACATCTACATCTTGTCATTGTTTGGACGGTTGGTTGAGTTACTCCCTCCGGATTTTTCGTTATGTGTCTATGCAATCTAGACCATAGTATGTGTATCAGGAGTTCTCCGTGGATAACGACCCGAGCTAATGAACTGCTACATGTGTCGGTGCGTCGTCACCGGCCACCGAGAGGGACCAGGTGATAGCTAGTTGGGTGCGCCCACTAGTGGGATCCTGGAAGGGTATTCCGAAGTATGGTTTACTCTGACTGGAACAGGCACATACATTTGCACTTTATTGTTATTTATGCATGCGATGCCATACTTACAGTTGTCTGTTTACATTCTGCATGTTTATTTAACAGTATTTATTGACTTCCACTTGTTTATTTGAATGCTCGGAGGAGTTCCTTGGGATTTTTCTGACTGGACTCGTCATCCATTTTTTTTCTGTGATGATTGAGTGCAGATCCGAGTACAAGTAATGGCAAGGGGATCTTAGACGACTACCTCTGACTGCCTACCGTTGAGGATTACTTGTACGTGTGTTTTGTTTTGATATTTTGATTCTTTTGGGAACTGGGGAGTATTATGACCTTGTATATGGCTATACCTTATATGGTACAGTTGTCTACTTCTATACAAAGTACTTTTTAGGGTTTTTTCCACAATAGGATTTGTTAAATTGATTATTAATATTTCTTGCATTTAAGTACGACTTCCGCTGAATATGTCATTTATATGCTGTACACACAAGTGTATACGTATTTTGAGATAGAATTAGGACGAGCAGGTGTCGTACACGTGTAGTAGGGCCAGCTGGCAAGGAGTACACGGAGACACGTCACCCCGGGGTAGTGAGGGCCGCCACAATAAACCTCACTTAAATATAACTAACTTACTCGAGTATCAATATCTTGGATAAAAATAAATTTGATGAGATCTTCAAAGAAATAATCGTTATCCAAACTATTGTAAGGATGCAAACAAATAGGGTACTATAAAATTTTATCTATCCATACCCATTTTACAATACTAACACAACGTAGTTGTCCCAAATCAGATTAAAATATGCATATATATGAACACCGATACCTATTATTAACTCTATTAGAATTATCAAACTCTTTTAAGACGTAACTGGGTAGTGTACCTGTGACGGCCCCAGCTCCACAATCCTAAACTGGGCCCCGCCCGGCCTAGACTTACGTAGACCCCCGAGCCCGTCTCGCTGAGTCATGCAAGCCTAGTCAGCCTTCCTTTACCATTTATCAAGAAATTAAAGTTGAGTTAATCAATTAGTGAGTTATCATAGTTATAGCGGAGACAATTAAACCTCAAACTAAGTAAAAAACCTCAAAGACACAAGGTAATACAACTTAGAGTGTGGAAACCCCAAATATGTATATCATCATCAATGAACATTCAGATGAGAGTAAACACAAGATATACATGCCCAAAATCTCTCAAAAACCCAACTCCCAGTGTTTCAAAACAAGTATATCTAATAATACAAAAGAATCACCTATGTCATACAAGCGGTAGGAACTGCTCCGGTATCCTCGAATGATATCTCCTATCTGTGGAGCCTTCCCCTTGCTGGACTGTGGATCTGCACTCCGTCAAACACAAGAATGACGAGCCTAGGTAAGTAACGCCAAGCAGGACATATATACGACATTTCGAAATAAATAAATCAGCTAATTCATGCAAATAGAAAGAAAAGAACAGGGAACGCATGAATATAAAAGACAGCAAACAATTCAATCGATAAGTGAGGGTCCGGAATACGAAAACCGAATAGCAAGGAGTTCCGACCAAGAGGTCGTTGAGTCGCAGCAAAAGCCTAACAGACTCGGGTTCAGGACGAGACACATCCTACCAGCCCTAACCCTTGCGACTATGAGATATCCACAGACCCGGATAAGTGCTCCCAACGTACATTCAATTGGGAGATATCAACGACGTCCAGATAAGAGCTCATATTACAGATAAATACTAACCATGACTCACTTGCCAATGGACAACTCAACCAATAGAAATTTCAAAAGAAATGATGAACAAAGCAATAACAACAAATTAAAGCTCATGAAATAACTGTAAAATTCCTCACTGGTTTACTTACCTGTATCCAAGCTAATACGCACTCAAATTGGCTCTGACACGCCTCTAAATTCGTACCCAATACCCGACACTAGTAAACTATGCCTTTGATAATCATATGGGCAAATTTATATTGTGTTAGAGCCTATTTGAGAAATTTTAGATTTTTAACTCCCAAAATTGTTCAAATTAGGAAAATCTTAGTGGTGACACACTTTTTGAGGAAATTTTTCGGTGTGAAAACTTCCGACAACGTCAAAACCAACTTTTCTATAATTTCCTCAACCTTTCCTATTTTTTTTTTTCCATTTTTTTGGATTTTTTGAATTTTCCAGTTTTTTTTTTTTTTTTTTTTTTTTTTTTTTTTTTTTTTTCCTTTAAGTTTGGGGCCTTTGGGCCCCTTCCTTTTCCTTGAACCGACCCAGGGCATGCCCTCCATTCTTCATCTCTTTCGGCCGAAAGAGAGGAATGCACGAGGCGTTTAACGCCTCTGTGTTTCCTTTTTTTTTTTTTTTTTTCTTCTTCAACTTCAATGCACACAAATGAGATGTACAATCAAACTCTAAACCCAACATTTACTCACCCAAAATCAACAACAACAACATCAAATTCAAGAATTTGAAATGACTAAATTGTTCAAATGATGTTAATGGAGATGGAGAGGTACCTAGCTTGATGTTCTTGCAAGTGTGATCACCACTACTTCTCCACCCTCACTGGTTGCTCTTCTCTTTGCTCCAACACCCCAGCAATCTCTCTTCTTTCTCTCCTCCTTCCTTGCCAAAACGTTGTGAGTGAGTGAGAGGTTTGAGTTATATGTCTTGGATAACAATTGAATTACGACCACACATCCATTTGTGCACACGCATCTCGAGGCACGTCTAAGGGACCACCTTCACTCAATTATTAACCCAAGTCATGCATAAATGACTTTCAAGTTGACTCCATTGACCTCTTGATTTGTCAATGCGCGTGTGGTCATTTTTTTTTTTTTTCCTATCTATAGTGACATTAATGTTTATATTTAAGGTGACCACATTAGCCACTTATTAAAGCAACATAAATTCACATTTAACTCACATTAGACTTACCCAATAAGCCGATACCTCGGTCTCACGTCGACACGCAATTCGAGGTACGCCTCCGCTCGTCTCGACATCGATATACCTCGCGTGCACCTTACACGCACATTACCAAATTTAATTAATTTAACTTGTTCAATCTTTGGTCTAATAAATAATACAAGCATCAAACAAAAATCGCATACCTTGGTGTCGACTACCGAGATTTGGACATGTGTATCACGAAAAGTGGGTCCCACGTACGACCTTGAAATGACGGGTGATACGAGGTAAATTTTTAGGATCGTTACAGTACCCGTGAAACATTCTTTACCCATACCAATCCCGAACCCGATATTATAATATGCATATAAACATCCTCGTACACCCAACACCAATCTCTCTAAAAAAAAAAAAACTAAGATGTGAAGTTTGAGTTCATGTTGTGTTGATACTAATATAAATAGATTAGGCTTAAAAAAACATATATTACACTATACATATAGAGAAAGATTTAAGCGTGTTATCCTGATTATGAGACGAAACAAAAAAAATGAAAAAAATAAGTAAAGTAAGGAGGTTTAGTTTATGTTGTTTTACAATTAAAAGTGTTCATGAAATCCGTGAATATGTGGATCCAACTCGATCTAAACCTTATAAAAAAAACTTGGAAAAATATGAAAAAAAATATCCAAAAAAAATAGGCTGACAATAAAATCTAAACCCTTATAAGAATTGCAAACTAAAAAAATTAAATAATTATTTAAAATATCTAAAAATATTAAAACATTAAAAATACAAAAAAATAGCTAAAAATGAAAGTCTAAACCCATATCAATATCAGAAACTAACAAAAATTAAAAATAATTATTAAAAATATCTAAAAATCTTAAAAATATTAAAAACATAAAATAGCTAAAAAAGAAAATCTGGAGGAAGAATACATTAGGAGATGTTAAGAGCTATCTAATTACTAATAGAATTCTTATTTAATAGGAAAAATAACTAAAAAAAGTGAAAAATCTTAAACAATAGAAAAATAGCTAAAAAATACGAAAAAAATAGAAAGAAAAATGGAGGAAGAATACATTAGACACGATTGGAAACGGCGTGGAGATCACGAGTCACAAATACGCCGTGTTTACGACGTTTTTCGGCGAAATTCCATCGTTTCGCCCTCCGAAACGGCAATTTTGCTATTTTAGGAAAGTTTTGTTTAGCTTATAACTTTCATTAGGAATTTCCGTTTTTATTGCCGTTTGCGGCATTTGTTTCTATTTTTAGTCTAGTTTCCAGCTTAGGGCTTTTAGGGCTTTTGGACTTTTTACTATTTTTGGCAAATTTTAGGGTTTCGCTATTTAAGCGACCTATTGGATGTAATTCAGAGTTTTTGGCTGGAATAAAAGAATTTTCGAACTTTGGCTTAAGTTCTGACCTAGATCGAGTTGTTCGTGGATTCGTTCAACTGGTTTAGAAGATTTCCGCTGCGTCAGTTGGTATCAGAGCCAGGTTCAACGTGATTGGAGAAATCATGCCGTCGAAGAGGAACCATCAGCGTATCGAGGAGGTGTATGACCGTGACAATCTGAATCGACAAATTGGCCAAATAATTGACCAACGCATGGGCGCGGTGGTAGAACAATTAACTGCCAGAATCGATCAGTTGTTGGGTCAGAATATGGATCGTGTCCGTAACCATCGAAGGGAACCTGTTGGTGATGAACCAGTAGGAGATTCTTCTACCGAAGGGGAGGATGAGTATGTTGAGGCACCGAGGAGGTGCTACAGCCGCGTGCGATTGAGGATGATCGCAAGCGGTAGGAGTCAGGGATGAAGACGGAGGTCCCGAATTCCATGGCACCCTTCAACCGGAAGAATTCTTCGACCGGTCGGCGTCGCTTGAAGAAGTCCTAGAATTCAAAGGTGTGCCCGAAGGTAGCGTGTGCAAGCTGGTTGCGACCGATTCCTCAACAGGGCCACAGCTTGGTGGCAACAGCAGAAGTTGATGCGAATAAGAATGGAAAGGCGAAGATCACCTCGTGGGAGAAGATGAAAAAGCACTTACGGCCGAGTTCTTGCCTTACAATTTCCAACGCCTTATGTATCGAGGTTGCGAGAATCCGAGATAAGGGGCAAAGTCGATAGATGATTACACTATCGAGTTTTATCGCTTAGTCGCTAGAAACGAATCGCAGAGACTAACGACCAATTAGTGACGCGGTATATTAGTGGATCGAGGGTGCAGATCCAAGATGTCATCAACATGTTTGATCCGCTTCCTTATTGCAAGCGCACCAAATGAGCATTGTTGGTGGAGAAACAACAAATATCGGGGTGTGAGTAATGCTTCCAATAATGTTAGTGTTGGGACAACCAATACTGGAGGTAATACCGCTCGCAATTAACCCTCGCTAGTCGCACGAACACCTACCTAACACTAGTGAGATTAAATGCTTTGGTTGTGGCGAAGTTGGTCACGAGAAAGTCGAATGTAAAGGGAAGAAGACTCTCTTTATCGAGAACAAAGAGGAAGACGAAAGGGAAGAGGTCAACATCACTACTGAGAAACCGCCTTTGATACTTTTGACAACACATAAGAGGAGATCGCGATCGGAGATGTGGGTATTGCCTTGGTTGTGAGGCGTTCTTGTATGACTCATAAAGCTATCGCTGATGATGAGTGGTCGCGAATAACATCTTTCACTCAAGTGTACCATCTTAGGCAAGGTGTGCAGTTTCATGATTGATGCAGCGATTCTATGAATATCGTCATGCATTGAAGCGGTTCGAAGTTGGGCCTTGCAACCGAACAACACCCCAGCCCTACAAGCTAGCTTGGTCAAGAAGAGTGGTGAGGTGAAGGTGTCGAAGCGCGCCTTGGTGACTTTTTCCATTGGTGCTAACTACAAGGATTCGATCCGGTGTGATGTTGTGGCTATTGATGCTTGCCACTTATTACTTGTGACGTCCTTGGCGCTTTGATAGGGGAGTTGTGCATGATGGCAGGACTAATAAATACACCCTTATGTTCAAGGGAGTGAAGATTGTGCTAGTACCCGCCAAGGATCCTGGAGGAAGTTAAGCCTAGTAAAGAATCTAGCGAAATGTTGTTTTGGCAAAATTTGAAGATGCATTACAGATTCTCGAGGTAGTTTACATCTTGATGGGAAAGGAGGTAGATAGAGATGTTGATGTTCCCGGTCGCAATTCCTATTGTGAAGGAGTTTTGTGATGTTTTCCTTGATGAGATGCCGTAAGGATCGCCACCATCATGCGTGACATTCAAGATCGAGTTGACCTTGAACCTGGTGCGTCACTACCTAATAGACCACACTACCGAATGAGTCCCAATGAGCATGAGGAGTTGCGCAGACATGTTGAAGAGTTATTGGCGAAGGGATTCATCCTTGAAAGTCTGAGTTCGTGTGCAGTACCAGCCCTCCTTACACCAAAGAAAGATGACTCCTGGCGGATATGTGTGGACATTAGAGCAATCAACAAGATTACTGTCAGGTATCGCTTTCATATCCCTCGCTTGGATGATTTACTTGACCAATTGAGTGGAGCAAACTTTTTTACAAAACTGGATTTGAAGAGTGGGTACCACCAGATTCGCATTAGAGTTGGGGATGAGTGGAAGACTGCTTTTAAAACCAGGGAGGGGTTGTATGAGTGGTTAATCATGCCGTTTGGGTTGTCAAACGCACCTAGCACCTTCATGAGAGTCATGAACCAGAGCTTGAGACCTTTGATATGCAAGTGTGTTGTGGTATATTTTGATGATATATTGATATACAGTACTAACGAGGAGGAACACCTCCAGCACGTGCGAGATGTTCTGACTATCTTGCGCAGGGAGAAGTTCTATGCTGCGATGAAGAAATGCTCATTTTTAACACCGAAGGTCATTTTCTTAGGTTATGTCATTTCTGGAGAAGGGTTGCAGGTTGATGAGTTTAAAGTAGAAGCCATCCGCACTTGCCTAGACCCACCACCGTCACGGAGGTTCGCGGCTTTCATGGGTTGGCTTCCTTCTACGAGCGGTTCATTCCACACTTCACGGTATCATGGCCCCAATTACAGATCAGTATGTATGAAGGGCGTGAAGTTTGGGTGGAGGAACGAGGCGATGAAGCATTCCAACCGATCAAGGTGCGGTTAACCATCGCCCCCATTCGTGTTGCAGATTTTCACCTACCTTTTGAGTTGCATAGTGATGCATCCAAGGTAGGCATTGGAGCTTGTCTTGAGTCGAATAATAGGCTTGTTGCCTATTTCGGTGAAAGCGATGCAGGGGCGAAGTTGATGTATAACACATACGATGTGGAGTTCTATGCGAAGGGTACAAGCCGTGAAGCATTGACGGCATTATCTTTTCCACATAGAGTTCGTGTTGTTTACGAGACCATGATGCATTGCGACACTTACATGGGCGTAACAAGGTTTCGACCGGACATGCTTCCCGGGTGGCCTATTTGGAACGCTTTACTTTTGTGGTGAAACACAAGTCTGGTGTGACCAACAGAGTTGCGATGCCCTGAGCAGACAAAAAGTTTGTTGAGCGCATGACCATTGAAGTACTGAGTTTTCCTCCTTCTTTGATTTGTTTACTACGATCCTTTCTTTGCTACTATCATGTGGAGAAGGTGCGGAGTGGGGAGCGCACTGATTACACACTCCGGGAGAGGTTTCTTATTTCGGGGCAACCAGCTTTGCATTCCTAATTGCGGCTGAGATTGCTTGATTATTAGAGAGTTGCATGGAGATGAACATGTTGGCGTGATCGCACTTTGCAACCGGTGCAGCCTCTTACTTTTGGCCTACCATTCGCAAGGAAGTGGACGAGATATGTGCGGCGGTCGGACTTGCCGACTTTCGAAGGGTACCGCAACTAATGCCGCCTATATATGCCTTTGCCCATCCCGAACGGCCATGTGTTGATAATAACATGGATTTCGTCTTTGGGGTTGCCTAGAACACAAATGGGGATATGACTCTATTTTTGTGGTGGTTGACCGTTTTTCCAAGATAGTTCACTTCATCCCATGCAAGGAGACCACCGATGTCTTTGTAAAGGTGGCTCACCTGTTCTTTCTGGGAGGTGTATAGATTGCATGGCCTTCCTACCTCGATTGTTTCAGATCGGGACACCGTATTCCTTAGCCATTTTTGGCGCGGTTTGTGGCTATGGTGAACACACAACGAAATTTAGCAGTGCTTATCATCCGCAAACAGATGGGCGACTAAAGTTGTCAACCGTTCGTTAGACAATCTTTTGAGGAGCTTGGTGGGTGAGAATGTCGGGAGTTAGGACTTCAATTTGAGCCAGCATAATTTGCACACAACCATGCTATTAATCGAAGTACGGTTTAGTCATTTTCGGTCAGTGTATTCGATCGCCTCGAGGTCCTCTTGATCTGTACTGCGTGCCAAGTAAGACTAGATGACATGGCAAGGCGAGAAGACTTTGTTAGTGGGTGCAAAAGATTCATCAATCTGTCAAAGATAACTTGCGAAGGTCGCGACAAGTACAAACAATATGCAGATCGGAAGAAGCGTCACATGGAGTTTGAAGTGGGTGACTTTGTGTGGGCGCTCTCATTAAAGACCTAGGTTCTCTGTGGTGATTATAACAAATTGTCGGTTCGGAAGATTGGTCCCGGAGGTTCTTGAGAAAATTAATCATAATGCTTACAAATTGAAGTTGCAAGTCACATTCGCACGGCCGATGTATTTAATGTCAAGCATCTTGTTCCCTATTATGAGGATACGTCTGATGATGACAATTCGAGGGCGAATTATGTCCACCCTGGGAGAGAATGATGAAGTCCAAGAATTAGCTTGCAAATTCTTGGAAAAATATGATGGAAAGATATGACATGATGGCATTTTGGTAATTTCGGTGAAGTTCGGGCGTTTGAGTTTCGGCGTTCCGGGGGCATGGGTTGATTGGAAACGGCGTGGAGATCACGGTCACGCCTATGCCGTGATTTCGACGTTTTTCTGCGAAATTCCATCGTTTCGCCTTCCGAAACGGCAATTTTGCTATTTTAGGAAAGTTTTGTTTAGCTTATAACTTTCATTAGGAATTTCCATTTTTATTGTTTGCGGCATTTGTTTCTATTTTTCGTATAGTTTCCGGTTTAGGGCTTTTTGGGCTTTTTGGACTTTTTACTATTTTTGGCAAATTTTAGGGTTTCGCTATTTAAGCGACCTATTGGATGTAATTCGGAGTTTTTGGCTGGAATAAAAGAATTTTCGAACTTTGGCTTAAGTTCTGACCTAGATCGAGTTGTTCGTGGATTCGTTCAACTGGTTTAGAAGATCTCAGCTGCGTCAGACACGTTAATAGCCATTCAATTACTAATACAATTCCTATTTAATAGGAAAAATAACTAAAAAAAAAGTGAAAAATCTTAAAACAATAAAAAAATAACTAAAAAATAGGAAAAAATCGAAAAAAAAACTCTTAAGTAAAATAGAAAGTGTGTCACTTGTCACACTCTCATCGACTCTCTTTTAAAAGATTAGAAATTGTGACGTGACGCCACATGTCAAGACATCGTTAATCTTTTTCAGAAGATCTTCCTATATATATATAGAATTGTTGGCCTACATCTTGAAAATGTCACGTGACATTATGAGAAGACTCGAAACAGCTACGCGACACACTCAAGATGTAGGCGCCACGTGTCACATGACTCACATACCATATATGCATCTCGGGTGTGACACGTGGTACGTCGCATTGATAAAAATGCAAAGCATGGCACGTGGCGCACCCAAATTGTTGGCCTACATCTTAAGCATGCCACGTGGCGATACGAGAAGACTCGAAACCGCAACGTGACACACTTAAGATGTAGGCTTATTATATATATATAGATATATAGATATACGCCGCACAATGCACTTCGAGATGCGCATCACGCTTGCATCGCATGACACCCACCTAATAGGTGCGCCTATCTCGGTGCCCAAATTTCACTAGCAGAGTAGGGAGGTACGTGAGAAGCGCGTGACATCTCACGGTTCGATCCACCCGTGTCTGAACGTGCGCACGTCCCCGCATTTCGATTCTTTTCGGTCCGAAACTCACGCAAAGCTTTCGAAATTACAATGCTTGAGCATGGACTAACTTTACTCACCTTGCTGTTATGCGCCGTCCGATACACCTTCAACACGTTTGTCTAGGTGTATCGACGGCATACGACCTCTAGTTGATCAAAAAAATAGAAAGAACAACAAAATCTGATCTCGAATTCTTACCGGTCAGCCAACGCCTGCAAACGACACGGTTTCTTCTCTCTCTCTCTCAGGTTTCGATCTCCACATTTCTCGTTTACGCATCGATCCATCGATTCCTCCTCCTCCTCCTCCTCCTTCACACACACATACACACTCTCTCTCTCTCTCTCAGCAATGTCGGTGAGTTCCAGCTCTCTTTGTACCCATTTTTTTTATTTCTAGGTTTTGGAGTTTGAATGTAGATCTGATTTGCTTGTAATTTCATTGTTGTTTAGGTTTTTTGGATGCTCGGTTATTAATTATTGATAGATAGATAGATTGACCTGAAATGTACAATTAAAATGTCTGGTTCAAGAGAGAATGAGTGCATCACACATTTTTGTAGAACATGAATACTTTTATATGAAGTTGAACAAGTCGAATTGCGAAAATTGTGAAGAAAAAAACAACGAGCCATGTGGGATCCGGAGGAGGCGAGCTGCATTGGGCTCCTTAGAGGAGGGAACCTCTCGATCCCAATGTTGTTTGCTACCTATACAAGACGCAAGGGTGTGTTTTCACATCGCCGCTTGTGTGTGAAGATAAATGAGCAAGGGTTCCCACACATAGGACGTGTGTGGGTATATAAGCAAGTCCCTTCACATCGTCGCCCAGATGTGAAGAATTGCACTAAATCGAGCACGATGGAAGAATTTGATCCATGTAGCCGACCCCAATTAATTTGGGACCAAGGCTACGTTGTTGTTGTATATTTGAGGGGAAACGGAAGCTGCAATGAAAAACAAGAATGCACAAGATTATGTTCGAAGATATACGCCAATTCCAGTATTTTTGGTTACACGTGTTTGTTTAGCGGAATGTAGATCTTTCTATGTTTGTTTTCGTCCTTTAAGAATGACATCTAGCTTATACAGTAATATTATGGTTCAATCCATTGCCAATCGATCATATTTTGGGATTGGAATACGTAACGACTTGATAAGTGATTTTAGTTGTTGCTCGTTAGCTTAATATATTATTAGAAACATCATACATACCCTATTCATCACGAGCAGGAAGAAGTAGGGTAAAAGAGGGCAAGGTAACAGGGAAGCGATTTGGGCATGGAAAATTTAGTGCAGGTCATTGGAAAATTTGGTTGGTGATCTCATGAACTTCTTTTTCATAGCAAGCGAGTTTGTTAAGGAAATTATAGTAGTTACTATATTTCGTAGTTTAGGTATTTAGGTAGTTTCTATATTTTGGTATTTAAGTAGTATAAGGAAAGTTTCCTAATACTACTTAAATACCAAAATATAGAAACTACCTAAATACCTAAACTACGAAATATAGTAACTACTATAATTTCCTTAACAGAGTTTATCATCTATTTTTGCGTTTGCAGTTTCTAGTTTGTTTAATAAAAGCAATTCAATTTCTGGATGTTTGCTCAGGTTTCTACACATTTAGTACAAAGCTTTAATGATTCATGTTTTTTATTTATTGACTTTGCTGCTCGATGATGCTTTTCCTTACTAAAATTAGTTTCTTCTCGTAAGAAGCACCTAACTCAGCATGTAACATGCAGGTCCCGCTGAACCACAACGATCCGAGGGGAGCGGATTCCCAAATCCCCATAACATCTAATTGGACTATCAATGTTTCTGATGTGAGGAAAAACATAATTTACCCTCTAATTTGTCATAATATCATGTGTTGAACACCCAACCAAAATAGCAGCAACATTTTGTTGTCACCTACTGAATATAATCTGTTACGTTAACATGGAAAATAAGTAATCTGTTAGGCTTGTTTATGTTAGTTAATTTCTCAGTTTATGCGAGGACAACAAAGACCATCTCTTTTAGGATTACTTTCTGAATCTCTGTTGAAATATAGCAGAGCAGATAAATCTTATCTCATTGTATTTACATCTTTGTTTTCTCTTCCATTTAAAGCATGCAGACGGGAGTAACTCGTGTCGAGTAAAAATAAAAGGAGGTCTCAAGATTATGATTGGTTCGCTGGGAATATAAAAGTGGCTGTCAAGATTGCAAAATTCTAGAGTACAAGAACGTTTTGTTTAGTCTTAACTGTAGCAGGCATGTGGAAGTTGTTATTTATATCTCACTGATTTAGGGTATAAAGTATTTCTTAAAAAAATATTTCAAGATGACTTAAAATCCTTCATTTGAGGTTACCTATATAATCCTGCTGATATACAGTGATTTGGTTAGAACAAATCAATTTTGTTTGGTTGGGTTGATGTTGTCTTGGTTCGTGAATGGGATGTATTATAATTATAATAATGTTCCTATACTTTCTTGCTTTTTTTTTATTTGCTTTAACATTACCATAAAGTTGATTTCGGCTTCTTCATTTAGTTTAATTCTTCATTCAGATTTTCGAAACTGAATCAATATTGTTTTATTTCTTATTCAATTTGTGATTTGCATTCCATTATTTATGGTTTTCAACATTGATCTTTGTTTAATAATTGTATCCGGAATCATTAAATAACAGCAAGCTGAAGGATATCTCTGATGTTTGGACGGTACTTTACTGTGAAATGTTTCTTTAGAAGGAATGAAAGGTTTGGGAAGAACCTTTAGAGATGCCAAAGTTGCATCAAACACCTGTCGTCGTAGGCTAGATAAAAGTTGTCATTTAAAAAAAAAAAAAAAAAAAAGATTGAAATAGAACTTTAATTTAAGTAGCTATCTCATCATGTTTCTACAATATTTGCAGTGAATAATTTATTATTCTGTTTTTTTTTTTTTTTTTTCTCAATGACAGATAAGGACAGTAAAAGTTAGCAACATTTCTCTTCGTGCATCTGAATGGGATATCAGAGAATTCTTTTCTTTCTCTGGTGAAATTGAATTTGTTGAAATGCAAAGGTCAATTTTCATTCACTTATTTTAAAAATGACATTCTTAAAAACATTACATCTAAGATTTTCATTACTAATTGCAGTGAGACTGAGAAATCCCAATTTGCATATGTTACCTTCAAGGATTCACAAGGAGCTGAAACAGCAATGCTTTTGTCGGTGTGTATACATTCGAAGTTAGCATTTATCAATTTTTTTTAGCGGTTAAATTTTTTCAGTAGGTTCTAATTAGCATAAGGAGTTGTTCTGTAATCAATCGTTCTAATAAATAGTTTTGTATATTGTATCGACAGGGAGCCACAATTAATGAGCTTTCTGTCACTATAACACCAGTTGAAAATTACCAGTTGCCTCCTGGAGCTGTCACATCAAATTCGGTAAGTTATTAGACACACTTGAAGTAGTTATGTTATATACAAATCAACACTTATTGTTCGAGTTGCATTTATTCAATTATTGCAAGTTACTAATCATCTTGATTATTCTTTCAACATTTGGTATATAATGGTTGTACCTGATATCAGATTATGTTATAACTTTCTTACATGAATCTAGGGGGGTGGATATACAAATAAAAATCAGATTATGCTTATTTTTCTAACCTTAATATCAAGTTTTTCTTTTTTCTTTCAAAGGAGCGTAGCACCTCTGATCCCAATTCGGCAATCAGGAAGGCGGAGGATGCTGTCAGTAGCATGCTTGCCAAAGGCTTTATCTTAGGTAAGGACGCCCTTAACAAGGCGAAGTCCTTTGACGAGCGTCACCACTTGATGTCCAATGCTTCAGCTGCCGTTGCTTCTCTTGATGGGAAGATGGGTCTGAGAGAGAAGATAAGCCTCGGAACATCCGTTGTCAATCAGAAGGTTAAGGAGGTTGATGAAAAGTACCAGGTTTCTGGGATTACTAAATCTGCCTTAGCTGCTGCTGAGCAGAAGGCCAGCAGTGCAAGCGCTGCCATCATGAACAACCAGTATGTTTCCACTGGGGCAGCATGGGTTTCAAATGCCTTTAGTCTGGTTGCTAAGGCAGCCGAGGATGTAAGCTTGATGACCAAGGAGAAAGTTATTAAGGCCGAAGAGGAGAAGAAGGAGAACATTTACAAGGAGAGGACTGCAGTTATTAACAACTTTGCAAAGATTCATCTCGACGAGTCTTTACCAGACGAGCCTGCGGTGCTCCCAGTTGAATCTGCTGATGACGGCAAGCTCAGGATCATCTGACCCTAAAATTGTTATCACCATGTTCTTTCCTCAATATTTTCAAAATAGAAATGAAAATTTTAGTGTGCTTAGATACAGTAGGATTGTTCATTTGATGTGTGAGTTTTCCCTATTGAGGTTAGGATGATTAAGACCATATTTTGTACAATTCATCATGTTAGTTGCTTGGTTGTTCATATGAAATGTAGTTAAATGTCAAAAGATGCGTGAATTTGCATACTTTCTGAACCAGAATCTGTGTGAAATAGAACATTGTGCTTATTTCGATTATGCATGAAAGTTTCATCATTCCTGATTATATATTACATTCTGCAAATAATGGTGTTTATGTATTTTATATCATATTTTTCGCCATATTACCGGAGCATTTGCTATAGTTTCTTTCAGTTGTACTAACTTTAGAATGTCTGATCAAGTGATGAGAAAATATTTGAGTCGCAGATTATGATGTCGAAGGGGGTAGATTTTCTGTTTTTGTCTGTTGATTCAACAATTACAGTATAATTCCTCTGTAGGGGGCTTCAATGGTTTCTCCTTTGTAACTAGGGAATTAATATTTGAGCTAAGCTAGCTCTCTTTATATATATTTATCTTTCAACACTATGTGCAGCTGGTTGATGTTGAGCAAAATAGAGAATTATGTAAACAGTTAGTACAACAGAGAGGGCAAAATTGATCCCCTTTTCATTGCTTTAAGGAATGCATCCAATAGGAAGTTCCGACCGCACCGAACAACAAATCATTTAGACAATTATTTCCTACTTTCTTCAACTAGAGTTGGCTCTGGTATGAAGAACAAGCATTGAAATATAGTAAGGGTTATTGAGGTAGTTGGAGTGTTGTTATTTCTTTATAAGTGAATTGTTGCTAATTTGGATTTTAAAGCAACACCAATGCGCAGACGATATCCTCGAATCACACACTCGATGTGTGATTCGGGAAATCCTATGCGCGCTAATTGATAAAAAGAATGCTTGCCTATTTTCATCTAAGTGCATGGTTTTGGATGAATCTAAGTGCATGGTTATTACTGCAGAGATTATATGGTTGAAGCAAGGTGCAAAAAACTAAGACCTGGCCGCAATCCATTGACGCTTGCTGCATCTTTATTCGCCAATTCTTGAACAGAATGTGAGAAAAAATGCCCCGGCGAGATTAATGTTGGGGCGAGTCTCTTCTAGCAAACATATTTCACCAGCCACTCGAGGCTCTGCAGGCATTCGGACAGATCATCGTTTGTGGTTCTGACATGGGTCTGCAAAAGATCAACAAGAATTCTCAATATATATGTAGTGAACATGAGAGCAACAGCATATGAAGACAAGTTCTAATATAGGCCTGATCATTAAGTTTATCTATTTATGCCCCAAGAATACTGTGTGTCCGAATCGCCAGACTTTGATTGCTTGTGTATTGCGAATTTGAGCATGTTAGGAATTGAATCACAATTAACATATTTTGATGCTGAAGGAAGAATATGTATATTGTGAGACTTACTTCCATAACTCGTTGGCAGGAAGAGTCGCGATTGGCTGCGAGGGAAGCAAGGATGACTATACCAGCTGCAACACTTGAAGGCCAGTAGCACAGACGCTCGTGGTCGAGAAGAGACATGAAGGCCAGGTACTTGGCCCTCTTCTCAACCACTGCATCTGCATTTGCTGCCTTCAGGTAGAACCTACATGCAGTATGAATAGCATTTTGTAGTATTCTAGTCAGATGCATGCCAATGAGAAGAATTACAAATTACAATATTAATCTCAATATCGCATAGCTGAAAAGTTTTAAATTCCCCTTTGTTCTAAACGAAGTGTGTTTTTAGTAGTGCGTTTGGACCCACTTAGAGGGATGAATTGATTTATGTATAGACAGATCTATATATACATCTGATAATGCAGCTATCTATTATAACATGCATGCTCTACACATTGATAGCAATACACATCAAATTAAGCTAATATTTCCTATTTGCATATCAGTACCTCATACAATGCACTCCTGTACAATCAGATGCGCCTTGAATTGCATAAATCGCATGATTTGAGGGACACCCGATCTGACAGGAAAAATGTGTATTTTGTGGCTTCTTTTTTAAAGCTACTCTCATTGTGCAAAGACAGCCTACAAATGCCCTCACCCGAAAACTTGACTCAATAGAAATTGAAGAAATTCGACGAGATAAGAGTAGACCAAAGTTAACTTGAGATGCATGAATTAAGTAGAATTTTAATGATTTAGAAAGCTCACCATCAATCGCACTAAATTGAGCACAATGGAAGAGTTTGATTCATGTAGTCGACCCCAATTAATTTGAGACTTAAGCTATGTTGTTTTTCTTTTTTTGTTGTGGGGTTGATTTTCTAGTTTTAGTTGATTTTCATGTAGCATTTCCTATAATTGATCAGGAGCAAGGGAAGCCTACGTACCACAGAAAGTTAAACGTTGTTGGAAAGTAAAGCTGGAAATTGAGGACCTTCTGTACTATCCACTCCATTGCAATCACTTCGCTTTTACTATGCACATTGTTACCCACGTGAAAAGCATTTTGCCTGATACTGAAAATGGCAATTAAGTAAATTAGTCACCAAATGGTCACAAATAGTTGTCAAAAATAAAGATAGACTCTAATAAATTTTCATAGAAATAGTCGAGGAGCCTTAGTAGGAAAGTTCCATAAAAATGTTCCAACAACGCCCATAATTATTAAAAATAATAAACATAAAATAGATGATTTACCAATTAAGGGGCTGATTTTCCTCTATCCTTGTAGCAAGCGTGAGACAAGCTATACCAAGCACTTGGAGCTTTCTTTTATTTTTGAAGAACCCTTGGGTCAGAAATCTATCTAAGAGAGTAATGGCCAGGAATACCGTTTCTCCTTGGAGCTCCTTCACTTTTGATTGCTGCAATGTATATATTTTCAGTTAATGAAACTTGAATTACACTCAACTAGCAAATACTGTCAAAAGAAAGAAATACAACTTACTATTACATTAATAATTCAGTACTAGTATATAGGCTACTAACCATATATAGAAACAAATAATATGCTTAAGCATAAGCACTCTATAAGCAAACAAAACTCAAAACGTAAACCAAACATGCTCAGTTTGTGAAATATATATGGACTGCAAAAGCAATGAAACTTCAAAAATCTCTGTGAATTAATCTACTTCCTTGTACATATGATTACGCATATCATGCGCATATTTCCTTCCTCCATGCACATCGCATGGATCCAATCGGTGTGTTATGGAATTTTGTTACTCCGAAACTGTTCTAAATAACGACTCTAACAAATAGTTGTGTGTCAAGTTACCACAATGCCCCTAATAGTCTAGAGAACGAATTAAAGGATCCTAACGGCCAGAAACTACCACTATATATATGAGCCACTTGCGTCAGTTGAAGCAAACAACAACAACAGATGATCAATCAATGATCAGAGAGCACCAAACTTGTGATTCGCAGTCAGAAATGCGTGACCAAGAATTAATTAATTTGCTTACCTCCACTATCCAGTTAACCATGCGAAAGCGTTGCTGCAGAATCATATCTCCGCATTCCGTGGTTGAGCAGTACACCTCCGCGTAGCTCTGCGCGCTCACTTTCCTCTCTCTGCTCCTGAAGCTCGTGTAGCTATTTTCGTGCTCCGCGTCTTCGAATCTCGACGGCTGAAACACAGAATTATACACTCTTTAATCACTAAAAGTTACTAAACAATTGAGTTAACAGTAATCCAATGTTCAAAGTGAGTAAAAGAAGTTAAGCTAGTACAGTGTACTCATCGAGATACGTGTCGTTATCTCTCCCAGAAGCTCCAATTTCTAACGGAGAGCTCAATCTGCAGAACTGCTTCGTGTATTGAAGAAACAGAGGGTAATAGATCGGCGGAGAAGAGTTTTCGGCGGACCTTTCAGAGAAATCGCTTTGTGACTCTGTTAAGCTGAAATCCGAATCATCGAAACTATGAGAGAAGATTTCCGAATCGAACTGATCGGAGACCGTCACTTCGTTGCCTGTAGGGCTTTCTGATGAATCGTAAGAGAGACACTCTGTGCACGCAAGTGAATGGTCTAGATCATCAATTTCCTCTTGTTCTTGACCAGTAATCTGTTCGGATTTAACATCGACAGTGTCAGAAATCGATCGTTCCGGAGGCTCTGTCTTCGTTATCGATTCCAAATATCGATCGGACACTTCGCTAGTCGGCGGAAAGAGATCGTTCAGCGATTTCGGCTCCGAAAGGGATTCAGCGAGAGAAATGTAACTGACTTCGTAGTGTTGAAGATCGGTTGCGTTTTCCACCTCTCGCTCACTAGTGTCATGATCAACTACGCCAAATTCACCGACATTTCGACCGAAATTGCATTTGTAGGAGACCTCTGAAGGAGAATTAACAATTGCTGTAGACGCTACGGTTGCTTCACTTTTCTCTAATTCCTCACGCTGAACGAATTTTGCGTTTCTCTCAGAAATCGCGTCAGATCTACCGAAAACGCCTCCATCAACGACTCCAGAAAATGATTCGACGCACGAACACTCAGATAATTCCACTCCGATATCTGCATTTACAGCATTTCCGTTGATCTTCGTCGCTCTTTCGTTTTCCTTCTGTTTCAAGTACAATCTCGTAATGCGACGGAACTTCTCGTTCGGACTTCTCACAGATAGACGAGAGACTCGCACATCTGGATCACTTTCATCTCCAAATTCTCGGATCGACGTCGCATTCTTTCTCTTCGAAGACGACCTCGATGACTTACTACTCGCATTTTCAGATCCAAAACAGAACCAATTCGATGCACAAGAAATTTCGTCAGGAAAACATGAAGATGAGCTCGAACCTGCTGGAAACGCCGAATTGACCTCTGATTTGTCATCCGAAAGCAGAGAACTCAACGATTTGGCGAGAATCGGAGAGAATTGTTGCCGTTTCTTCCGTGGAATCTTCGATCGAAGCTTCTTACTGTGCGAACTTTGATAGTACTCGCGATGATTGAACTTTCGCTTACTCGAGCTGCTCCGTTGAAGAATCGCATCACTGCCATAACTCTCGTCCATCATGTAACCAATACGCTCGATCGATCTTCAGTTGCAGATGTATTGTAACTTGTAAGCAGAGAATGAATGAATGTCTATGTAACAATGACAAATACAAAGAGAGAATGCAAGAACGATCAATGAACATGCGATGTGGAATGAATGAAATCAAGAAACGAAGAAGAGACGAACCCTAATTAGCTTCTGCAAGTGCGGCTCTGCTCTGCTCGGCTCCAGCACTCACGATGAACGAACTCGCTTTCATGACTAATAACTGAAACTGCCCCTTTTTATAGGCTGTGGTGTTGTGGATGTTCAGGTGCCGCGCATCGGAGGGTACGATCCGCTGTACCGAACTTCTGTCCTCTGCTGACGTGGAACCTTTTTTATTGGGTCTGACTTCGAATGAAGAGTAACGAAAAGTGAGAGTGAGAGAAGCAGACTTGGAGCCTCCAATGCACTATCGGAGCACATCTGACGGACACAAAAGGGTATTGTGAGATATATAGTCACACTTCAATCGCATACATATTTTCACAACTCCTATCTCAATGTATATCGAACGGTATTTAAGTAGCGGTATTAAATCAAAGGTTGCACTTCAATAACAATATTTCTCATGTTTCACATGCCAAGGCCACACTAAATAGTACTTCATTCGATCACAAATATAAATGGTTTAAAGTACAAATATAAATCGTTTAAAGTAATGGTACGAGAATTAAGACATCTTTAATTACAAGTGTAATTTTTATATACACCCTTTGATTAAATGCATTAAAAATTGAACAAGCATAAATATTTGAATTGTATAATTAAGAATATAATTGGTAAAAAAAAATAAATACATTCTCGAATTCCGAAAACGACTTATAATTTTGATCAAGAAGTTTTTGCTAGAAAGACTTATATTTTTGACCGGGAGGAGTGAGTAGTAGTATATACGAATCTCAAGAATTAAGAATATGATTGATTCCATATCAAAGTTAACTCAAGAATTAAGAAAATGATTGATTCACTGTACAAGTTACTCTCTCCGTCGCATAATAGTCATCGCATTTTGTAATCAAAGAGCTAATTAAGAAAATGATTAATTCACCATAAAAGTTTCATAATGAAATTAAATTATCCTCCCATAAACGACTTTATTTTATGATGGGTGTTGTAAAAAAAAGTGATTGATGTTATCGTTGACTAATTTGACTTGAGTTAAAATTAGAAATGAAGCAATAATTAATGACATCTTGATTTTTCAATATGTGACGTGCATGTTTATTGGAACAAAAAAAAAAGTTTCAAAATGCTACAACTTAGGGAGTATGATTTTTTCCCTAGAGATGGGAACTGTCAGCCCCTCAATAGCATGACCCGAGTAGGATGGGTTGGGCAGCGAGAAACCTAGCAAATAGCCGAGTTCCGGAGGACTCGGATGGTTCCATGAGGCTTGGTTGCGGGATAGCATGTGGAACAGATGAGGCGAAGCACAGGAGTGGACGAGGTCGCGCCTAGACACGACACCTGGGCGCAGATGAGGTTGCGCTTTGGCACGTGCCTTGGAGCATCCCTTGGCACAGGCACAAGCACAGGCACAGGCAAGCCTTGACAGATTCCCTTGGCACGAGCAAGGCCGCGCCTTAGCAGGTTCCTTGGGCACGAGCAAGGCAACACCTTGGCAGATTCCTTTGGCACGAATAAGGCTGCGTCTGGGCATAAGCAAGGTCACGCCTTGGCACGGGCAATGCATACATTGGTAAGAGTTGACAAAGCTCGACTTGGGCGTTGACCAAGTCAAAGTACGATTGATCTCATTTCTTGATGTTTCCTATTGGAGTTCGGGGAACGACTTAACATCTACTATAAGGAGGGGTGTGTCCTATCCTACGGGCGACATGGGCATAGAAGCAAGGAAGACCCTCGAGCATGCCTTGGGCAACCATGCCAAGGCAAGACCCACTGACCCATGGTCCGAGCCACCCCGAGCCGGTGGGACTCAACCGAGCCCCGACTAGCACCCAGGGTGCCTAGGCTCAGCTAGGCACCACCGAGCAGTCCTTATCCCTAAGCGAAACATGGACCAAGTCACCTTGAGGCACGGATGGACCAAGTCAAGGTGGTTTCAGACGGTTGGGTAACTACCTTAGTCATGGCCCCTAGCATGACCAAGGCACGTCTGAGAATGTCCCGAACACATGGAGCATGTGGTAATTGACCAAACAGTGGCGCTGGCAGTGGAACCAGTGGCAAGAGAGGGAACAAGGCAGTTGGGTAACCGCCTTGACCACAAGGAGTGGGGTTTTACTTAGCCTACGAATCAATGTTACTAGGACATGTGTCCTTGACGGTTATGTAACTACTCGTTGGCTGATCTATAAAGCCATGGCTCTAGGCTTGGGGAAGCATAGAGTACAAGGGTTGTATACCCATTGAGAGCTTAGTAAAATGTTTCATTGGTGCCATTGTTTGTTGTTCATTTACTTTGAGTATTGGTAGTGCTGAACTAAGGTGGCCCTTAAGCACCACGGGTTGGGTTGAGCGAAAAAAACTTCCTTAGGGTAAACCTCTCACTTAATAGCCCTGTGAAAATTGGTATCAGAGCCCAGTTTTGAAGACGATGGCGACCTGAGCAGCAAGTGATATAAGTGAGAGGGTAGCTCACCTAGCACACATGATGACAACGATGATTGTCCCGACAGAGTCCTCAATGTCGACACAGCGCATTGAAAGCTTTGAGATGTTGGTGGCTTCCATGGTTACTAGAGGAGAGTCACAAGAGGTCATGATAGCTATGTGGGAATCCAAATTTGAGGAGCTTGTAGCAGATGTACGTTTTGTGGGAGAACTCACCACCGAAATAGCCGCGACAATGGCTTTGGAGGTGAGTTTGCTCAAGCGAGCCGTGGGTGGATCCTCGGAGGTTCCGGGTGCGGTAAAACCTAGAACCAAGGTGCCGGAACCAAAGAAATTCTCAGGCAAACGGAGCGCGAAGGAGCTTGTGAATTTTCTTTGGGATATGGAGCAATACTTTGCTACTGTCCGGACGGAGGAGAACCAAAAGGTCATCTTGACCTCCATGTACCTAGAAGGTGTTGCAAAACTCTGGTGGAGAACCAGAGTAGACGATGATGCGGCTGCTGGTAGACCCAATATCGTGGATTGTGAGGTGCTAAAGAAGGAGTTGAAGGATCAATTCCTTCATACCAATACTGCTTGGCAAGCGCGTGAAGCCTTGCGCAAGCTCAAACAAACGGGGTCGGTTCGAGATTACATTAAGGAGTTTTCCTCTCTCTTGCTGGATATCGAAAACATGTCAGAGGTGGACAAACTCTTTAACATCACTATTGGATTGCAGTCATGGGCTCAATCCGAGCTAAGGAGGCAAGGGGTGAAGGACTTGCTCGGAGCAATTGCTGCGGCTGATAGTCTTGTGGACTTCAAGACTAGTTCTTCCACGAGCGAGGGGAAGAACAAGGAGAAGAAGCCGTTTAAGGACCATCATAAGAAGGGCGAGAAGAAGCTCTTCCTTTCTAAGCAAGTGAGCCCGAATCCAGCCCCGAAAGCAGACACGAAACCCTCAACAAGTTCCTCGCATAAGGGTTGTTTCATATGCAACGGCCCTCACAGGGCACGGGAATGCCCAAATAAAGAGAAAATATCGGCCTTGATCGCAGAAGATGTTGGCCAGCCTCGGATGAACTCATTGCAATTGTTGAATGCCATTCAACAAGCCAAGAAAAGCCCTTCGGAGGGACTGATGTATGTTGATGCGGAGGTGAATCAGAAATGAGTCTTGGCAATGGTGGATTCGGGAGCAACACATTCGTTCGTGGCGGAACACATGGTGGAAAAGCTGGGACTCGCTCTTGTTGAGAATTCCCGCCGAATGAAAGCTGTACATTCTGAAGCAAAACGAGTTCAATGTATTGCATCTAATGTGAGTCTTAGGGTTGGGTCTTGGGAAGGGAAAACCAACCTTATGGCAGTTCCCTTGGATGACTTTAATGTCATCCTAGGAAATGACTTTCTACATTTGGGGAGCATTGCCTTGAGGGGATTGTTTGTGATGAACAAGTCTCATTCTTGCTTTGTTCCTGCGGCTAATATGATTTCAGGGAAAGATAGTACAAAGTTGTCCCACCTTTCAGCCATTCAAGTGAAAGATGGATTACGGAAGGGTGTACCAACATACCTGACGGCCTTGGTGGAGACTAAGGTAGGCACGATAGCAAAAGTCCCTGATGTAGTTGCTGAGGTACTAGAGGACTTCAGTGACGTGGTGCATTCGGAGTTGCCGAAGCAGTTACCCTCATAAAGAGTGATTGACCATGAGATTGAGCTGATCCCTGGCTCAAAGCCCTCAGCACATGCCCCTTACAGAATGGCTCCAAATGATTTGGAGGAGCTGAGGAAGCAGTTGCAAGAGTTGTTGGATGTTAGATTTATTCAGCCATCCAAGGCACCCTATGGAGCACCAGTCATGTTCCAGCGAAAGCACGATGGATCCCTTCATATGTGCGTAGACTACAGGGCACCAAATAAGCTGACAGTGAAGAATAAGTACCATATCCCATTGGTGGCAGACTTGTTCGATCGGCTATCTAGTGCAGCCTACTTCACGAAGTTGGACTTGAGGTCGGGGTACTACCAAGTCCGAATTGCAGTTGGAGATGTCCCTAAGACGACCATGGTGACTAGGTATGGATCATTTGAATACTTAGTCATGTCATTTGGCTTGACAAATGCCCCTGCTACATTCTGTAATTTGATGAACGATGTGCTAAGGGAGTTCATCGATCGGTTTGTTGTTGTTTATCTTAATGATATTGTAATTTACAGTCAAAACCTCCAAGATCATGTGGATCACTTACGGATGGTTTTGACTACCTTGAGGGCTAACCATTTGTATGTAAAGAGGGAAAAATGTGAGTTTAATGCGCAAACGATCACTTTCCTTGGTCATGTTGTAGGTCAGGGTAAATTACAAATGGATCCAGAGAAGGTGCGGACAATCATAGAGTGGCCAAACCCCTTGAAGGTCCAGGAGTTGCGCTCATTCCTGGGTTTGGCTAACTATTACCGGTGGTTCGTGGAAGGCTACTCAAGGAGAGTGGCACCGCTGACAGACCTATTGAAGAAGGATCGGGCTTAGGCATGGACGGATCGATTCGACCAAGCCATGGCAGAACTGAGGCAGGCCATTGCCTCTGAACCAGTATTGGGACTGCCCAATTTTGACATACCTTTCAAAGTGCATACTGACGCATCAGATCGAGCATTGGGGGCGGTACTTGTCCAAGAGGGACACTTCATTGCCTTCGAAAGTATGAAACTAAAGGAAGCGGATCAGCGGTACCCGGCTTATGAGAAAGAATTAAATGTTGGTTGTGATTCATGCTCTCCATCTTTGAAGGCATTACCTGTTGGGAACGAGCTTTGTGGTGCGGACAGACAATGCTGCTATCACTTACTTCATGAGTCAGAAGAAGCTCAATCAGAAGCATGCAAGGTGGCTGGATCTCCTAGCAGAGTTCGATGTTCAGTTCGAACATAAGCCTGGAAGGCTTAACTCAGTTCCGAATGTTCTTAGTCGCAAAGTGGTGGCTGAGATGGTGTCAACAGTGGTGAGGCTGGAAAGTGAGTTCCTGCCTTGCATCAAGGAGGAGAAAAGCAAAGACCCTGTTTTTTCAAAGATGTTAAAACTAATGGTCGAGGGAGTCACTCGGAGGTTTTGGTGCGAAGATGAAGTCCTCTATGCTAAAGGAAGACGTCCATATGTCCCTAGTACTGGCGGACTAAGGCGACAACTTCTGAGGGAGACATGCGATGCTTGGTGGAGCGCACTTATGCCCTCTTATCACGTTCGTTCTTCTGGCCTAAGATGGATGAGGACGTAGATCAATATGTGCGGACTTGTCTTGTGTGCCAGCAAGACAAGACAGAGAGGGGGAAGGCACCAGGGTTGCTGGAGCTTTTGCTTGTACCAGATAGACCCTTTTAAAGTATATCTATGGATTTCATCAATAGTCTTCCTAAAGTGCAGGGAATGAGGAGCGTGCTGGTGGTGGTGGATCGATTCTCGAAGTATGCTACGTTCATACCTGCTCCGAAGAATTGCGATTCAGACATGACTGCAGAGTTGTTCCTGAAGCATGTGACAAAATATTGGAGGAAACCTGAGGACATTATCAGTAATCGAGACGCTCGGTTCACTAGAAGGTTTTGGACTGCCCTATTCAATCTGTTGGGCTCGGAGTTGAAGTTTTCCACAGCAAATCATCCTCAAACGGATGGGCAGACGGAGAGGATCAATGCATTGCTGGAGGACTACCTGTGAAGGCCCAGGCCTACCTTGCAGGTCTTGACCCCTGCCTCGCAGGTCCCTTGGAACCCCCAGTCATAGGCAGTGTGGTCATCCTACCTCGTGGGTCTCGATCCCACCTCACAGGTTTCCTGGGCCACACCATCTGCGTCCCCCCATTTATTTTTATAAATGGGCGCAGTCTTTCGCCTCCCACATTTAGAAATCGAGTCCTGGAGACTTAAGACCTCAGTTTTAGCGAAGCGTGTACCATTGAGCCAAGGTAGCTCAATGGTACACAATTTGCTAAAACTGAGGTCTTAAGCCTCCAGGACTCGATTTCGAAACGTGGGAGGCGAAAGACTGCGCCCATTTATAAAAATAAATGGGGGGACGCAGATGGTGTGGCCCAGGAAACCTGCGAGGTGGGATCGAGACCCACGAGGTAGGATGACCACACTGCCTGTGACTGGGGGTTCCAAGGGACCTGCGAGGCAGGGTCAGGACTGCGAGGTAGACTTGGGCTTTCACACTACCTCAGACACTGTGTGAATGCAAGTCTGTCCAATTGGGTGAATTTACTTGATGCACCCCAATTCTGTTACAATCTTCACAAAAGCTCGGCTACGGAGCTGAGTCCATTCGAGGTCGCGACGGGACATCAGCCGGCTACTCACACATGAGGTAGTCAAATCAAAGTCGATGGGGTCGAGCCCGGCGGCTTATCGCTTTGCGAGGAGCAAGCAGGAGCTGAGGAAGGCAGCTCAAGACAGTTTGGTCAAAGCTGTCCGGAGGATGAAAAAGTATGCTGAAAAGAATAGAAGACCCTTGGAGTTCCAGGAAGGAGTCCTAGTCTTGTTGAAGCTCACTCCTCAGATTTTGAAGAAGTTCAACAAGAAGGAGACGCAAAAGGGTCTGGTTCAGCTGTACGAATGACCATTTGAAGTGGTTTAGCGAGTTGGGAGGGTGACTTATCGCCTTAAGCTACTAGAAAGCTTGAAGATACATCCTACATTCCATGTCAGCTACTTTAAACCTTTCCATTCTGATGAGGCAGATCTAGGGATGAGCACAGCAAGACAGGCTCCACCCTTGGTACGAAAGGAGTTTGCAGGAGAAATCGAGCAGATTCTAAGCCACGAGACGCGTGGCAAGAGCAAGAAAAATAGGCGAACTTTCTACTTGATCAAGTGGGTTGATGAACCTACTTGGGAGCGAGACACTACTCTATGGCAGTTTGATAAGGAGATAGCAGACTACCAGAAGCGGCAACAACTGAGCAGTTCGATGAGGGCATCGAACATTTCGGCGGGGGATGTTTGTCAGCCCCTCAATAGCATGACCCGAGTAGGTTGGGCTGGGCAGTGAGAAACCTAGCAAATAGCCGAGTTCTGGAGGACTCGGATGGTTCAATGAGGCTTGGTTGCAGGATAGCATGCGAGACGGATTAGGCGGCACACAGGCATGGACGAGGTCGCGCCTAAGCACGGTGTCTGGGCGCAAATGAGGTTGCGCCTTGTCACGTGCCTTGGTGCATCCCTTGGCACAGACACGGGCAAGCCTTGGCAGATTCCCTTGGCACGAGCAAGGTCGCGCCTCGGCACGAGCAAGGCCACGCCTTGGCAGGTTCCTTGGGCACGAGCAAGGCAACACCTTGGCAGATTCCTTTGGCACGAGCAAGGCAAGCGCCTTGCACGAGCAAGGCGCGCTGGGCTTGAGCAAGGTCACGCCTTGGCACGGGCAAGACATACCTTGGCATGGGTTGACAAAGCTTGACTTGGGCGTTGACCAAGTCAAAGTACGATTGGTCTCATTTCTTGATGTTTCCTATTGGAGTTCGGGGAACGACTTAACATTTACTATAAGGAGGGGCGTGTCCTATCCTAGGGGCGACATGGGCATAGAAGCAAGGAAGATCCTCGAGCATGCCTTGGGCAACCATGCCAAGGCAAGACCCACTGACCCATGGTCCGAGCCACCCCGAGCCGGTGGGACTCGACCGAGCCCCGGCTAGCACCCAGGGTGCCTAGGCTCAGCTAGGCACCACCGACCGGCCCTTGTCCCTAAGCGAAACATGGACCAAGTCACCTTGAGGCACGGATGGACCAAGTCAAGGTGGTTCCAGGCGGTTGGGTAACTACCTTGGTCATGGCCCCTGACATGACCAAGGCACGTCCGAGAATGTCCCGAACACATGGAGCATGTGGTAATTAACCAAGCAGTTGTGGCGGTTGTGGAACCAGGTGGCAGCAAGGGAACAAGACAGTTGGATAACTGCCTTGACCACAAGGAATGGGGTTTTCTTTAGTCTACGAATCAATGTTATTAGGACATGTGTCCTTGACGATTATGTAACTACTTGTTGGCTGATATATAAAGCCATGGGCTCTAGGCTTGGGGAAACATAAAGTACCAGTGTTGTATTCCCATTAAGAGCTTAGTAAAACGTTTCCTTTGTGCCATTGTTTGATGTTCATTTACTTAGAGTATTAGTAATGTTGAACTAAGGTGGCCCTTAGGCACCACGGGTTGGGTTGAGCGAGAAAAACTTCTTTAGGGTAAACCCCTCACTTAATAGCCCCGTGACAGGAACAGCGTTGCCCTCACTTTATTGTCACGCCTTGCTAATTTGCTATGGACAAAATGTCAATTGTAAATTAATGATAGGATGTCATCCCCAGGGCAATCTCTCATAAGGTAATTCGTGATCTCCATTTGTTAGAGTCACATTTTACAAGTGCATAATTGTCATTATTTGTATCTATCTTTTGTTTGTTGAAGATTTTAGATATGAAGATTAAATACTCATTATATGAAAGTTATTTGAATGGTAAATGTTGTGGCAGTAGACAACGATGATGATTATGGCAACAGAATGAACATCTTAATAGTTGCCACAAAAGTTATCTGAAGCCAACTAATTTATTGAGATTTGATATGAAGATTTGTTGGTTGATTTTGTTGGCTGTGGCATTAGACAAAAAATCGCATCCTGTTGCAACAGCACACAAGTCGTATCTGTTACAACAGAGCATGATTATTTTGGTAACAACACACAATCCATATCTGGGAAGTTATTTCTTCATCCTTATCTGAAGGATTGGTTCTGCTGAAGACTCATGTGGCAACCGAACTACAGATATTAGCTATTGGAACAGAAGATAAATCAATTTAGTTGCAACAGAGTTCATTTGGAGATATAATTAAATCACTTAAAGGTGGTTGGCTGGATCTTGGAGGTTATCAAGATGAGATTTATTATGATTTGAAGCAACTGGAATACATGCTATATAATAATCAAGGCGCATCAGATTTTCATATCTCATTTGATTAAAAATGTAGCCTTGAGTTGAGTTATCATTAGTAACTGTTCTCACATCATTTCACATTGTGCAATGATGTGAGAACATGTTCTGAACTTGTGTTCATTTATTCAATTTAGTTGCAACAGAGTTCATTTGGAGATATAACTAAATCACTTAAAGGTGGTTGGCTGGATCTTGGAGGTTATCAAGATGAGATTTATTATGATTTGAAGCAACTGGAATTCATGCTATATAATAATCAAGGCGCATCAGAGTATCGTATCTCATTCGATTAAAAATGTAGCCTTGAGTTGAGTTATCATTTGTAACTGTTCTCACATCATTTCACATTGTGCAATGATGTAAGAACATGTTATGAACTTGTGTTCATTTATTTTTCTTTGTATTTCTCAATTATCACCAAGGGGATCTTGGGTATTCCAGTCGATGGGAGCTTGACCCGTACCAGGGATTGGGTAGTCCAATCGAGGGGAGCTCGACACACCAATGGGACTTGGGTGAAAATTTATTGTAAGTGTGAAAGAGAGTCCCTCAAGATGGTGAGGGAGTCACTAGAAAAGGGACTTGTGTAAGTCTGAGTTTTCAACTTAGTGGATTTTCACATCTGGGCGTGGCCCCGCAGATGTAGGTCGTGGACCGAACTGTCAACATATTTGATGTTGTGGTTTGTTTCCTTTCATTTTCCATTATTTTGTTAGTTGCATAGGTTTTCGTTTTTCACCATTGATAAATGAAAGGAAAATAAAAAATGGAAATTAAGGGGCTATATATCTTTACTAGACTCAACAAACACATACTAATCTCAAACTTGTTAATGTGGGGTTAATACATACATATATATATATATATATACTAGTTCCAAGACGTGCTACGCATGATTAACCCGTTCGCTTCGCTCGCGGGATTAATTTTTAGTTAATCAACCAAAATTGAAAAAAACTACCACAATTAATAGAAAACATGAAAAACAATAAGTAGAAGGCGACTAACACTTGAAACTAATTGAACAACATGATCTTCTAAATCTTCCTTATTTTGTAAAGTGCGAAAAAAACTTGCATATAGATTTTTCATAAATGTTTATATTTGAGTTAAACATAAACAAATATAAACAAAATATAAATTGCTTTGATATTGTTGCTCAAAATATAAATGTCAAGTTTTTATTATATTTGTTTATATTTGAAAGTAAGCATGTTGGCAACAATTCTTCTGAAATTAAATACTTGGCAACTTTATTGGATCATGAATCTTTGAAACCCCAAAGCAGTGAAATACGTTATAGATTTTGATGATGATCTAACATAATACTTATACAAGATTAATATCTAGTCTTATTGGATTAATCGTTATCATATATATTATGCCAAAGAAAAGTTAAGATACCCAAAAATAAAAAAGAAATATGGTCTAATTAAACTATATATTAAAGTGACAACGCTTTAAATATATATATATATATATATATATATTAATATACAATTGAGGGACAAAAAGGTAAATTCGATTACGACTCAAAAATTTGTGATTCGTGCTTTTATATATATGATATATATATATATTCATGAAAAAAAACATATATATATAGACTAACTTAAACAAACTTGAAGACTAACTCATTGAATTCTTAGTCAAGCGCAAAACTAGATTTAGATTACAACTCTAACAAAAAAACAAGTGTGAAAAGCTAGCTTTAGACGAGTAAGGAAAATTGTTGGCAGCAACGAGCACGGTTGGAATTAAGTACAATTACAATATAACAAAGTCTTAATTTCAAATTAACTCCAAAAAAAAGTCTCAATTTCAAATTAATTAGATTAGATTGATCGACTTGCGTCTACACATGGATCAAGTAATATATTAGAATTTCTGGATTTGCCCAAATTAATATCATAAAATTTAACTAGGTGCAATGCATGGACCTACTTCTTTTTAATCCTACCTATAATCTCTTCAAACTTTTGGGAATAAAATTCACGTTTCATAAAACCACAGACATTAAAAGAGGAATTTGAAAATTTAATTTGATGGTACTTTTGAAAAGTGTATATATAGTGGCAAAAAAAGATTTTATCGGGTTAATTAATCAAAATTAATGTAGTAATTAATTAAGGTCGTATTGAAAAAATTTCAGACACTCAAAGACATTAAAAAAGTAGTCATGTCAAATTTTTATTATATTAGTATGGATCGGGCCAACTCCACTTATGCATAATACTATGTGCACTACATAGTTCGTCCCAAGTTCGGATGAATGAGGACTCAGACACTCATTTTTTATACTCGAAAAATGGAGGAGGGAGGCTGCAAGTCTATTTTCCATTCTTGAAAAATGCGGATTGCGATAGGGTTTGATCTATGTAGTCGACCCCAATATAATTTGGGACTGAGGCTATGTTGTTGTTGTTGTCGTCGTCGTCGTCGTCGTCATTGTCGTCATGTCATTTGGTTTGTTTTTGCCAACTTACAGTACGAGCGGAGTTAACTTACAGTTAGATCATATTTTCATGTTTGGTTCAACTTTAAACTTGTAGGGAAGTTGCAAATTCCTAAATAATAAAATATGAATTGATATAAATACCCTTCACACAAAAAGAGATGGATGCGCGCGTAATAAAAGGTAATTAATGAAGGGTAATAATGTCCGCAAACTTTTGGGAGATAACTCCTCTAAACTTGGAGAGAAGTTGGGCACCAAACAAGATTAGTTCTAACTCCCCTTCAAATTATCTATCGGGAGTTAACTCCACCTCTAACCAAACAAGGCCAGTATGGATCGGGCGGAATTGATCTTGTCTATGTGGAATGGAATCCATCCCTATAATTATATTTCTTTTATGTTTGTTTTTTTGTTTTTTCTATCTGTAGGATGAGAAGGTGCGTTGCATCGAAGCATGCCATCTTTGTCTAGCTTTGGGGAATATATATATTGAAATAGAATTCAAAGTCATGACCAGCCTGACTTGCAACCCAAGCATTATCGATCTTTGGCAAGAAAGTCAATGTTGCTAGCACTATATATAATAAAATTCTCCACTATATGTGGCCATTCTCATCACACGTACACTAAACGCTCTAACTTTAATTAAGTATTTCTTACTCTCTTGTATAATTACTAATTGAGAGTTGGCTCGAGTGCTATTCCTGTACTGGCCATTGATAATCAATATGGTACTTGAGAAAGCAGAGCAAGATCAAGGCAAGGAGACCAACAGTGCTCCTGTTATTTCTTGTCCGATTGCTGGTTGTTTCCTTGATTTTCTTCTTCTTCTATGCGCCGGCAAAGATGATCTCGTAGGCGACGCCGTGGATCGCAAAGAGGACGTCGTCGAGATGAAGTTC
Source organism: Stephania cephalantha (assembly GCA_039657325.1). Taxonomy (NCBI): domain Eukaryota; kingdom Viridiplantae; phylum Streptophyta; class Magnoliopsida; order Ranunculales; family Menispermaceae; genus Stephania; species Stephania cephalantha. Next base: position 3,457,161 of record CM077573.1, on the reverse strand, counting down.
TCATCGGAAAGCAAAAGAATGGCTGCGGCGCAGAAACATTTTCGACAACTTGAATGCATCCGATATGGTTAATGAAGTAGTGTTACTTTCTAGCTAGAGTACGTGCACGTTTGTTCATGCACTCTATTACAAGAGTTTTTATATATAGTACTTTCATGTATAAGAAAAAAAAAAGTTCATGCGTGTGTATTTAAAGGTGAATCCAATTTACAATCGAGTGCGATAATTATTATCATCTGATCTTTTTTTTTTTTTTTTGAATTAATGTTCGTCATGCATGTTATATATTAATGTAAGAGGTTATGGTTCGAACTAGTAGGGGTAAGTTGTTTATTTCTTATTAAAAAAAATGTTCATCATGTTATTGTAATTAACTTTTTCTTTTTTTCTGAACAAGACGATCTGTATTGTGATCAAGCTCGTGGAGTCGTTGCTTATCTTTCTTTTTTTTTTTGCGAAAGAATTGTAGGTCTTGTTTGGTTGGGGGGGGGGGGGGGTGACATAACTTGTTGAGGAGTCCGAAGTAATTTTGTTTGGTTGGTTTTATAAACCCAATTAATTAACTTCCCTACAATTTATCACCCAACACTTTTAGGGGAAAATAACTCCCTCACCCTAACACATGTTGAAGGAAGGAAATAGCGAGTTGATCACCTTGCGAACTATCTCCTCCTTAGTTCGGAATCTGCAAATCTTTGATTCGCCTTCTTTCGTTAGAAGTTCGTTGTCGCCAGATCTTTGGGGAGTCTCCTATAAATGCATGTGGTTTAGATGGTGCATGCTCTTCTGTAATTACCAAAAAAAAAAAAAAAAACTCCATCATCACCCTCTCTAGTGGAATTATCTCCCGGAGGACAAATTAACAAAACTACATAAACGTACGTACCCTTCATTAATTACATCTCTATTACATGTTTTATTGTTTGATGGGTATTTATATCAATTATCATGTTTTATTGTTTTCAAAATTTGCAACTTATGTTTTATTGTTTTCAAAATTTGCAACTTATGAGTTCAAAGTTGAACCAAACATGGAAAATATGAACTCCCCGGTAAGTTAAGAGCATCTTCAATAGGACCATGGATTGGGGTGAAAAATGGATCCAATGATCCACTTATGATACAATCCACATCCAACCCAAAAAATATTTTCTAATGAGACCATAGATTGATAATGTCCATATTCGTTTCTTTATAAGTGATTTTTTAGCCATTTTGAAATATTTCACAATATTTGTCATTTGATATTTTCAATAATCATTAATTACTTAATTGTCTTTCATACCCTTCATAGAAAAATATTATTAATTACACATTAATAACTAGTATATGTAGAAGTGACGAGGTTAGGAGAGATAAATGGTGATTTAGTCATTTAACTGCTACTTTCTCCTCATTCAAGATAATTACTCCATCCGGTCATTTATATAAGTTGTTTAAAGTAAGAACACATGAATTAAGACAACCGTAATTATGATTAAAATTTACATATATGTCCTTTCACATTAAACGAATTGAAGAATTGAAGAATCATAAATGTTTGATTTGTATAATAAAATGGGTAAAAATGAAATAAATACACTCTTAAATTAACGACTTACAATTTTGAACAAAATGTTTTTGCTATAATGACTTATATAAATGACCGAGAGGGAGTAAATGACTTTCTTAAAAATTGTGAACCACCTTAAAACATCACTTAAGTAGAAACAGAGGGAGTATATATTAAATGTTGTGGAAGCATGCAACGACATCGACCAACACCTCTTATAGTACCTTTATATAATTATGATTTCTTTGCCTCGATTCTAACATGATCGATATTAGTATTGTTCGATTTCCTTTTTTTTTTTTGGTAATAGCGTATAACTGGTGTGTAATAAGATCATATGTTTTCAATACATGTCATTATGATCAACCATTTTTATATGGATTGGGTGGAAATAGATGTGGAAATGATTTTTATTCTATGTGGCACTAAATAGACATTCACCTCTCAAAATGATTTTCAATGGACAATGAATTTAGACAATAGATTGATGAGTTGGCATTTTTTATTTTTTATTTTCATAATATTAATAAAGGCCTAGAAAATAAAAAACTTTAAAAAATAAAAAAAGAGTCCATTTGTCTGACGTGACAGTCTACCACATTGTCTAGAAGTAGACATTGTGGTAGACACCTCCACTTTGATTCCATGCCACATAAAATGAATATTACAATCCATAGTCCCATTGGAGAACATTTTTAATTATGATTTCTTTGCCTCGATCCCCACACTTTCTTATTGTACATCAAAATCATATACTCTATGCCTCGGTTACTTTTTTTAAACAATCATAACACTTCCTTATAGTACCCTTATATAATTAACTAGTCGATTTTCTGCGCTCTACGCATAAGTTATTAAAATTTTAAGAGAAAGATAATTAATTAATTTACATGAATGTACTAGTAATATTTTTTACAATTAAAATCACAATTTACAATAATCAACTCATATTTCTTTATCTATATATACTAGTTATCATAACGTGTGTCCGCACGTGCGGGCATGGGCTACGCACGCGCTTTTTAAATTAATTTAAAAATAAAATATCTCTTATTTAAATTATCATATTTTTAAATTATTCATGATCAAACTGACCGCAAACACAACAGCGTAAGAAATTAAAAAAAAAACACATGTAAACAATCCCTAAAAACCAAAGATAAGATGATCCGACTCATCACATAATAATTTTAATTGGCAACCATCATCTCATGAAAATGCCAAAAAGATGCTTAGTATTTTGGAGACTTCAAAAAGAACCTGCATTGTGTTTCAATGGATCCACAAATTGGTTTTACATATAAAACAAATAACTTTGCATGTTAGTACTTAAAGCACATGAATTAAACCCTATACAAGTGAATGATACTTCATTGTGATTTATCATTTAAGGAGAATAGAGATACGAACTCCTTTTGTGTCTCTATATTTTTGTTCTAAATTAAGCATTGACTTCTAGTGGGAAGTAAAAGTAGTTGTGATGAGCAAAGAAAAGCAAGAGATTGGAAAGAAAAGAAAAGGCAGAATATGAACTTAAAAGGGAAATACAAGTGTTTGTGCATCAATCAATTTTATTCAAGCTCATATAACTAATAAAAGGTAAATAATTGAAATATATATTGAGTCATTGACTAAGTATTTGTAACAGGTAGAATAAGAGATTTAAATTCAAAATAGAACACCAAAATCGTTCTTATTGGGCCTTACTACAAGAACAATACCTGCACTAGAGATTGATTGTCGTTCATGCATTATCATCATCCTAAATTTCAACAATGAATTAATCCAGCATGGTCTAGTCAAGTTAACATGATTCTTGTCAATATAAGTATGAACCCATCTATCATATCCAATGCCCCCAATTGTGAGCAAGCCAAAACTACACATAACCTTTAATAAGTGCATTATAAGAAATATCTCTCACATAACACCTATCAAACAATAGACAAGCATTATCTATAGACCCACAAGAAGCAATGAAATAAACTAGTGAGGAATGAATGAACGAATCACAATCATCAAATCCACATTTGATTATGGTCCCATGGAACACTAACCTCACAATAGATTGCAACAATGAAGTGCAACCGACGATAGATTTTGACAGGGTCGTGAAGAGAGGCCAAGTGAGAGTTGAAAACGGAGAGCAAAGAAAGAAAACTCAGTCACGAATTGGGTGAAAAAGAGGGACAAATTCAACTGTAATTTTTTTTTTTTACGGTTGATCAAATACAGACTTACTTTGTTGATGAAAAAGATGATGAGGAGAGACCGCATAAGCTAGCTAGAGTTGGAATAAGAGTTTTTTTATGAGTTGGAGTTGGTGTTAGAGTTGGAGTTGAAGTTCGATACCAAGACACATAGACAAAGATAAATGCAAACTGAATTAAGGGCAAAAACGACATTTCATCACAGTCCACATTCACATATTTAATATAGTTATAGATATATATATATATATACAATAGAGGGTAAAAAATATTTAGTTATAAATCACGCACATAGCAAACATCCCGAATAATCCTTACAACAACGAACTTAGAAATGTGAAAATATTGATCGCACTGCAAGATCTCTGCTGTGTTTTAGAGTGTCATACAGCTCAACAATCGCCACAACATTGCATTCGTGTGTGAAGAACTCTGAAAGAGGTACTTGAATGTTGCTAGATCTGCAGTACTTGTGTACTTATGATCTATATATAAAGAGAAGATTAATGATCTGTATAAATGATGATGGTGTAAGATTCGAAACGAAGATTAAATGCATTGAAACAACCCTTCATTAATCAAAAAAATAATTCAAATACACTTAATTGTGATTTCGGTGTCATAAGCAATATAAATTATGTTGTGGTAACCGAATGGATGTATAAGATTTGAAATGGATATTTAATGCATTAAAGTAACCCTTAATTAACAAAAAAAATCAATGCACTTAATTGTTATTTCGATCAAATCCAAACTGTAACGGCCTGAATTTAATTCACCTTTATTAATGACGTGGTTGCAAACGTGGCTGACAGCTCAAACGCTCATGAGACCCGCGGCTAGACTAGTGCACGCTTGGAGCTAGGTAAATAGTTATTTTTGTGTGTTGAGTTGTTTAATTTGCGATGTTTATATTGAAATATATTAAATGACATCGTAATGTGTGATTATATTACATTTGACGTGCGAGACTGTGTGTTAAGTATTCGCCTCGATATGCGTGTCGACGCGGCACGGATAGTCTAAAAGACTTAATAATAGGCCAATAATTAATATGTAATGCCTAGTTGATGGTTAGGGATATGGTAGTACGCGTATGTCGCGGTTCGGAACGCGAAACCGGGCGTTGGAACACCCAAATACCATTTTTGGGTTAAAGATAAGGGCAAGTGTGTCATTGGTGTCATTTTCGGAGTCATTAGAGGTTGGAAAATGAGCAAATAGTGTTCATTAGATTGCATGGAGATGCACAAGTGAGGAGAGATGCAAATTAGTCTATTAAAGTCACCTTGACTTTCAAAACCACCACCTTTTTTTTCTCTCCTTATCTTCAATCCGAGACTTGAAGAGCAAAAACAAGGGTAGTGGAATGTTCAATTGGTGATTTGAGGAGCTTGGAGTGGTGGGAATCATCAAAGCTATTCACAAACACCTCAACTTTCTTTATCTTTTGATCTCAATTTTTGAGGTGTTGATGTGAATCCAATAAGGATTGCTAAGTGGTTGTTAAGTAGTTATTTTGGTGGGTTTTAAATGCTAGTGAAGTTCAGTGGTTCGAGTTATGGTTGTTGTTGTTGGTGGTGGTGATGTTTTGAACCCGGACTTTTAAGCAAAACTACTGTCCATAACGCGATTAGCGCGCTAATGACATCATCTAGCGTGTTAGATGATAATTAGCATGCTCAGCAAAAATATATCGCGCTAATGTTCTTTCGACGAAGAACGTATAACTCTCTAGGAATCTAGCGCGCTTAATTCTCAAATCCAGCGCGTTAGATATTGCATATTTGACATTTTTTTTACAAAGTGACATAAAATACATCTAATTGACTAAACATCAATTATAAATGAAAATATGTCAATTGGGGCGGTAATTTGGATATCTGGGATTCGACGGAGCCGGACCGGGGGTTATTTATCGAACACGGAATGTGGTTTAAGGTGTGTAGTATCCCAACTGAAATTTCTTGAGCAGTATTTTCTTTTTGCTTTTGAATTTATATTATGTCTTTCTATACTCTATTCTTGGTTTGATTTAATGGACGGACGTTGAGGCTCTCTCTTTGTGTCATTTCTGTGTGTATGTCCATTAGGTCATAGCACGTGTGTCAGGGATCTCGGTGAATAGGTCGGCTCGAGAGTCGCGTCGGGGCACGTGTGGGTGCGTAATTGGTTCCACGTCGACCACTTACTTGATCCGGATACTGGTCTTACTTGAGTGCTACTCGCTGGCAGTAGTTGTGGGGAGTCCGAAGTATGGTGTTAGTTTGACCCTAGGCTCTAGAAACACACTTTGAGCTTTCACTATTACTTATGCATGCGATGAGCACATTGTCTATATTTATTTCCGCATGTTTATTTAATAACTTTGTTTAAATTCCAGTATTTACTTTCCGTATTGCTCACGTAATTTCCTTGAGAATACTCACTCTGACTCGTCATCTGCCTTTTCGTGATAGCTTGAGTGCAGATCATAGTACAAATCGTGGCAAAAACAAGTTTCCAGAGTACATGTGATTCAGAGATATTGAGCAAGACTTGTACGTTTGTATTATATATACTTTGTTTTTATTTTGGGGATTTAGGATTGTGAAATACTTCAGACTCTATATTTTTTATATTTTGATACATTGAGGTGTATTTTTGGTCTATGATGATAAATGAGTTTTCCACACTAGGTATCAGAGTTAAATGCATAACTATAATGTTTAATATTTTGATTGTCATGATAAAAGACTTTCGTATGGTTTATTAAAGATTAAAATGATCTTAACGGATGATTTGAGTTTAGTAACAATTTAAACAGTTAATTGTTGTTTATTGAGGTTAATAATGATTAAATGATGGATGAGATAGCATGTGAGACACAGTTGGCGCTGGTAGGCCAGGTGGTGGGCCCGCATTGGCCCATGTGGCGGTTCATTTGGAAAATGGACCGTTACACAAACTATAAATAAATCCAATCTTGAAAATTTTCCAAATGGACGTCGTTACCGATGTAGGCCCACAACTATAAATAAATCAAAATCTAATAAATAGGAGAATGAATATATTCTTTGAAACAACCAATAACACAAATAAATGAATACCTTAAAATAAAAAAAATGAGAAAATTAAAAAATTAAATTAAATTGTCAAAACGAGGATACATATCAAATTTCTATGGGCTCCAACTTACTTGTCCCTAATTAATTATCCTTTTCTCTAAAGTGTGCATGTTAATTTGTCACCTCACCCGGCATCAAAACATCACTTCTCATTTTCAAATTTATTGATGAAGATTAGGGCTTAATTTGTGGTACTCTCGCTCTCTCTCACTCTGTCCGGTCTCCTCGTCAGTAATTAGGTGTGGAACGTTAGGTTACCACGCTCAGTCCTCACATTGCCCGACAGATCCACACTTTTCAGATCCCGACACGTGGCATCAGAGACTACGTGTTATATAAGTGAGGGGGCACGACCGTACGACGGTATGAGCATATCATATCTCTTTTTAATTAAGTAGCTCCTGGACCACCGGATCAACCCAACTCTATTTTATAGCGAAGACCTCTTGCGAAGTTTTCAAGTCCAAGTTCGCGTTTCGGAGAAGCTCAATCGATCGACCGAATACTCAGTAAGACCGATTTCTTCGTCCTTTCGCTCTGTTAATCTTTTCGACGAGTTAGGGTTTCGCTTGTTCGTTCGCACTCGAATTGCTATGCTTCTCAATGTTGTTCTCTTCGATTCGTTCAAATTGAGTCTGAGTATTCGGTTTTCGTTGAATGCGATCAGATCGTGAATTGATGTTGAGAATGTTGAATCGAATGAGTTTTCTATTGAGATCTGTGGAATCTAATGTGTTTACGCGTTTTTTCGGTTCTGAATGCGACGTTTGAGGTGGCGTTGTTTGTGAAATTGGTTAGTTGCAATTCATGAGTGAAATGCAGTGGCATTGTAATGATAATTTGATGAATTGGGACTATCGATAAGTTTAGGCTCAATTTTTGATATTTTAGGGTTACTGTGAAGCATTGATTTGCGAAGTACATAAATTAATGTACCTGTGCTTCGTCGAAGGTCCCTGTCGTCTTGCGTAAGCCGTTCGTCGAATGAATCTAGGTTTTGTGGTTTTTGTGATTCTATTTGGAGAGTCATGCACAGAAAGTGAAAAATGAAAAGTATTGTGGCTACTTCCAATTGATTTGCACGAATTCAAATGTGATGAGTTTGAGGAAGAGGCGCTCGATGCGATAGATATGAAGATCGGTTTTGGAAATTTACTTATCACAAGATTCACAACTGGTCTATCACCAATGTGACAATAGTTTCTCTTTAATTGTGGATTGCTTTTGGAATTCAACTAAAGAATTGATTCACTTTATGGTCATTGTGGTGGATAGTGCATAATTTATTTTTCATTTGCGTGCAACAAGATTAATCTCACTATGAACTCGTCGGGCTTTTAAATTAGCTTGATAATATTCTAAAGTTTGCGACTATGCCATTACCGTACTGTGGTTGCAAATGTTTCATACGTGGGGATAAGGCCGTGGAAAGTCTCAGCATTTTGTTACAAGAGGTTACATTGAAATTATGTTTTAGATATTTCCAATGCTAACTTGCTAAGAAGCTGCGTCTGCTTACTCCTCTTCTAGGTTAGAAACAAGATAAGTTTTGAACTTTTCTTCATGAAAGAGAACCCAGCCAAGAAATTTCTTGTGGATTTTGGAGTATTGATTTGCAGAAAATGTTGCATATGCATTTAAAATTCCCTCCCCTTGTATATCGACAGTTGGTCCCTAGTTTTGATGCGAGCTTGCTTGCATTTCGTCAATGCACCTTTTACGTTGTATGAGTTTTAGTAATTAATTCAATGCATTCTAAGAGAACCTTTTGCAAATTGCAGCCAGTTGTCCTTATATATAAGTATTCTAATATGGAAATGTCACATTAAGAACATCTTTGCGCTTGATTTTGATTATTATCTGGACCTAGTAATTGCACTATGATTTGGAGTGTCACTTGTATTGTTCTTTGGATCTTGATCTTTTGACTTCACTTGGTTTTCTAATGATCAGCTCTATGCAATTCAGGTACTGAAGGCTATATGATGGGCTTGTCATCCCCCATCACTACTAATGAAAGCTTTCAATTATGTGTTTTTGATATGAGAAGAGGGCAACAAGAAGGGAAGGAGCTCGACAAGATTTTGTTTTATTTTCCAGCAAACTCCCCCTTCTCAAATCAACTTTCTGTAATAGGGCTTAGCGAAGGACTAATTACATTTACAAGGTTTAATAATTTCTTTCTTGCTTGGTTATCATCTATTATAAACAAATACTCAGTACAAACATGAGAACAAGTGGAAAAAAGAATCCATAGAAATCTGCTATTTAGACATAAATTTTAAGCTATTCTTTTGGCGAACTGAATTTGTTGTGGTTTTAAAAACATCCTGGTGAACTTGTGTGCTGCAACTTTGAATAAAATGGATTGTCGAACTAGTAATAGGTTAAATTTAGAATTAAAGCTCAAGTTCAGCGAGTTAGTGCAGTAGATAGCTGAGGATGTAAGTTTGAGGAGCGTGCTCAATTAAATTTTTTTTGGAATATTTGTTTTTCATTTTTAAATAAATTCCTTCCTATTGTTTTTCATTCCTCACTTACATGGAAAGTAGCTATAATCACATGAAAAAAAATGGAAAGCTATTTCATGATGATGTTTTTTTTTTTTTTTTTTATGCCAACTCACTATATCTCTCTCCTTTGAGATTAACTTTGCTTACTATTTCAAGACGTAACATCAGTTTTCTCCAGAATTTTCTCTCCGGAATCTGCATGTGAGGTCATAGAGGCAGAGAGGCGCTCCCATGTTCTTTACCAGGCAGAACCAGATATATGGATGGTCATGGTGCGATCCTTACTTCCCACCAAAGTGACAAGGTTTTAAGTTAAATAGAAAACAATTTGATGCAAACATTGATCGTCATTTTCAATAAGGACGCTATGTGTGCGAAGTTCTTTCCATGAATCAAAGTGTTTCAGGTCAAAAAGTGATCATAGTTTTCAACAAGTGGATAAATTGTGATGTTTGAGTGATTGAGTCATTTAATCTTAACTAGGTACGATTTAATAGATCATTTTGTTTTCTTGGCTGCTACTTTGGTTATCCTTTTAAATTTCTCTTGTTTTGTTTATTATAATATTCTTAAAAAAATTAATTTACTATGATATTGCCTATAGAATAGAAAATCATTAAAAAAATGTCTTGCAACTTCTGGCTTATTGATGGCGTGGCTGTCGTGTGATCCTAACCAAATCTCATTTGGTGCAACTCTTTGCATGTAGGTGCATTGAGTTGTGTCAGTTGCCTTACTTGTTCCTTATTTTAATTCAATCTTAGCCAAAGAATATCTTGTAATAATTTAGTTTTTCTTATTTTACATCTATTCTAGTGTTAAAAAGTTCAAAACTACTTGCCTCTATCAATTTACCAGTTCAGACTATTGCAGAATCATGAAAAGTACATATTCAAAATTAAATGATGCAAACTTTTATTTTTGTCAATCTGCACTTCTTACGCTTTTGCAGTTGCATGTCTCGACCTCTACCTTAAATGTGAAAGGTAGTAGTCATGTTGTAGTTTGGTTTTTCTTGCTGCAGGTTGCAGAGAAAAATAAGAAGTCGGAAGGCATCTGGAGGGTTGATGCACTAACAAAGGTTCTTAAGGAAGTGCATTCTCTTTTTGTTATGTTTCATGGATCTTTACGAGCATTAATTGAGAAAGACGCCAGTGGTGGAATTGTTCGCGTCCATCTTTATTACTTCATAATTGATTATCTAAACAGTAAGGAAGTAATGCTTGGTTGTATCCATTTTCGTTAGTTTTTATGTTATAACTTCTTGGAAATGCCTGATGTCAATCATTTCTAAGTTTGCATTAGGCATCAGTAGTGGTGAAAGAGCTAACTCTCTTTCATTAATGTATGTTGGTTTCAATTGAAGCAGATTTTATTGTTGGGAATAAAGTCCAACTACCATCTTTCCATGACTGCCTAAAGGAGCGAGGTACTGTTCAAATGCTTACTGTAGGCCGGGAGGCTGCAATTGCAGTTCAGGTACCCTCAGATTTTTAATGCCAGTGGTTATGTGAAACATCTGATTCTTGCTGACGTTTTACTTTTGCAGATCCAAGAAGGATGTGGATGATTTTCTTTTGCTAGTGTCATTTAACTAATCACAATTATATTTTGCAGTCACTTGTTGGAACGATGGAATCGTTATGCGTGGGGAACACGGCATGCGACTCACTTGTCTTATTTCAGGATCTCCTGGTGTCTACAACACTTTCGCCGGTATGGTTGACTCTTATTGCCATTTCACTGTACTTGGTGTCACTTTGAGTAAGCCTGAAGTAGGAATTTGTTCACAAGAAGCAAAACTAATGCTTTTCACTAAATTCAGCTGCACTACTGTTGCTTTTATATTATATATATCACTGAAGTTCACTATTCTCCTGTTATGGCAGGACGACACCGTAAATCTATTTACTTATGCTGTTATGAGGTTAACACCTCACGCATTATCTTCTTCAACCAATTCATGGTCCTACTTGCGCAAGAGTACTGTCTCCCAGGTTTCTACAGGTTCCGTTCTCTTAACTGCTGGATCTGCTCCAGGAGAAATTTATGCCTCAGGTGATACTTCCCCTGACAATCGCAGTCTGAGATATCATGTTCCGAGGCCCTTGCGACGGGAAAATTGGACTAAAGGAAAGGATGGGTTCCTCGTATGTGAGTCTTGGGCTGCTGAAATTGCCGATCCTGTTTCTAAAACACCAACGTTATTGCTCCAAAAGACAGGGGAAAGAGTATACCTTTGTGTTTACCAACACAAAAATCTATCCATTATCCTTCTGATTCCTGTTAACTCTGTGATCAGCGGAGAGCAATGGCTATCAATGATGAAGCAACAGCTACTTGAAAATGTTAGTGATCTATGTTCAATTGGTGCTTTTCATAGAGTTCCTTCTTGTCAAATTCCTGCATGAAGTTTTTTTTTATTTATGTTTCTAATTTTGCCATGACTAATATCATTATACTAAGTTCAATTGGTGCTCTCCTCATGTGTCCCTTCACAAATGCAAGTTAAAAAGAGTTCTAGCCCCTGTGCTTTCTCTACCTCTCTGTTTGTAAGCATCTTGGAATTCCGTAATGTCTTAAGAGGAACTATTATCATCTAAACAACAACAAGCCTCAATCCCAAATTAGTTGGGTCGGCTTATCATCTAATTAAAATCAGTTGAAGTATAACTTAGCCCTGTGCTTCTAGAGCCTTCAACATGTCCAATTGCACTGGTTAACTCTATCTTATTGCTACCTATGCACATGAACAGTTAATCTCAACTGCCTCCATTATTATACAATGTATTGAGACTCCTCTGGGGGCGATTGTATAATGCTAAATATTTTCACTCTGTGGCTTCGGTCTTGCTTATCTGTTACTATCTTGGTAGAAAATGTTCAACCTTGAATCTTATATGAACTTCCTCGGAAAACATGTGCTTTCTTCTAATGCAATGTGTATCTATTCCTCTTTGTTAACACTTTAAAGTCATCAGATTAAGTGGTGCTAGAATTCTGCATGATATGTGTTCTTTTCTGAGGTCTTTCAGGTATCATTGAAGATCTTGAAAGTTGAAGAGAGACTGACAAGGGGCTGGGGTGGTGAAAATGCTTATCATGTGAAGGGGTATCGTTACTTACTGGTTGACAGTGACAGAAGCATATCAAGAGCTAGTCCACCTGGAAAAGTAACGACTCTGTCAAAGGTTGGTGATTAATACATTCTTTAGCCTTGATTGTGACAATTATATGTAATTTAGTGCCTTAGTGTTGCTGTTGGTTATATAATCTTTCTCGTACTCCATCTAAAACAAAGTAGTATTAATTTGGAGTTTCTCGTTGATATCTGCGAAACAAGTCTGCTTTTGTGAGATGCAAGTTCTGCAGTTTTTGGCTTTACGTTATTTGGTTTTGCATTCAAGAATTTCAAGTTTATTCACATTGTTGGTGGGCATTTTTCTTCATATTCCAATGCCTCGTTTTTCCTCCGTGTTCATGAAAGTCTTCGTGAAAATGAATGAACTAGCGAATCTGTATTCTGGCTGCAATGTTCTTCGTATGCTGTTTATCTTTCTGTTCTTTTGTATATCTTCATCGTAATTCGTAATACAGTAGGACGTAAACTCCAGCTTTAGTAGTGATTTCGTTAGCATTTTGTCAACTTTAGTTGCTCTTGATCATGTTAGTATCATTTTATCGGGTGGATGTAAACTTTAGTCTTAGAATGATTTCCTTGGTTGTGTGAATGTTCATTTGTTTGTGAAAGCTTTTTCCTTCTCCTCTCTTGTTTTTCTTTCTTTTTTTTTTTTTTTGAAGCACCTAAAATATGGATTTCAAAGAGATGTTATATTTTATTCTTCTGCTATTCGTGCCTATGCGTTGGATTTTGGAGAGAACCAACAACCATTTATTAAATTAGTAGTGTCAATCCCACTCTTCCGCTCAACCTTTCGTCGGATTATAGTTGTTTATCGTCCTGAATCTATGTTTGCAGGACTCTTTGCTAGCCCTTACCAAGTTAAGGGAAGAAGTTGATATAGAGAAGAAAAGAAAGAAAGAGGACGACCCGCAACATGACAAAGATTTGGAAGTTTGCATCAGAGCTGGGAATAACGCCTGGGTTATAGCTCGACTCACAAGAGGCAAAGAGCTTTACATGGTTTTGGAGAAGGCCAACGAAACCCTTCTTTATGCCTCCGATGCAGTTGAGAAGTTCAGTAGCAGGTGCATACATCTTATCTTCTCTCCTGCCATTTTTTACCAAAAAAATAGAACAAAATGTGTTTTGGTTTACCTCTTCAGGAAAATGCTTTTGTAACCCATGAACGATGTCCCTTGATTTTCACCGCGACGTGTGCCTGCACACATCCTGATGCACATCGAAGGGAGTGCGTGGCATTTGTGCGTGTCTTTCTTGGGTTACAATAACAGGGTCCTATCCTAAAATGTGGACATAATATGGAAAACTACGCATGAAAACATTGCTCTTTTAGTTTAAAAAAATGTTACTTTTATAACAAGTTTCGAAGTTTCCAAGATCCTTTAAAATACCATGAGTTTCAGTGTCCTTTATAACAACAACAACATAGCTTCAGTCCCAAATTAACTGGGGTCAGCTACATGGATCAAACTTTTCCATTGTGCTCGATTAAGTGCAATTGATGGTGAGCTTTTCAAACCATTCAAATCCCTCCTAATTAATGCATCCATGTTAACTTTGGTCCGCCCCCTACCTCGTCGAATTTCTACAGTTTCTATTGAGTCAAGTTTTCTAGTTGGGGCATTTGTAGGCCGTCTTTGCAAGTGACCAAACCACCGCAACCGCCCTTCCTTAATCTTTGTATCATTTGACGCTACTTCTACTTGTCTTTGAATTTTTATATTTCTTATTCTATCTTTACGAGTTTTACCACACATCCACCTAAGCATCCTCATTTTTGGTACGTTCATTTTATGTAATTGTTGTTGTTTTACCGCCCAACATTCACTTCCATAGAGCATAGCTGGCCTAATTGCGGTCCTATAAAATTTTCCTTTTAATTTACTAGGAACATTTCGATCACAAATCACCCATGTTGCACTCCGCTATTTCTTTCATCCAAATTGAATTCTATGTGACATTATTCTCAATGTTACCATCATTTTGTATGATTGATCATATGTATCTAAAGTGGTTTACCTTAGAAACTTCTACTTCTCCTAATTTTACCACTCCGTCATCTCGATGTCTAATGTTTCTAAACTCACAGTGCATGTATTCGGTTTTCGTCCTACTCAACTTAAAGCCTTTAGATTTTAATGTATTCCTCCAGAGTTCTAATTTCCTATTCACTCAATCTTCTGTTTCATCCACTAAGACTTCAGTGTCCTTTATAAAGGCCTGCAAATTTCATGCCTGAAAATGGGACGTGTTTTATGTGTTTTGTGTGTTCTCTCATTTGAATCCAGTTTTCAAAGGAAGTTGCTGGGGCGACCCGGGATGGGACACCCGTTGATGGTGTCCATCCATTTGCGCATCGGGATATGTGCACACCCACATCGAAAACGATGGATGGACACCATCACCGGGTCATCCTAGTATTTTCCATTTTCAAATATTTAGTACAGTTACCGACTTGTGATTGTTTCAAGTTTCTCTTTGGAAGCATCAGTTTTTTAAAAAAACATGTTTTCATGAACCATGCTCAGTAACTGATTGTTCTATCTAAGCTTTCCTTGGAAACATCGTTTCAGTTTCTGAAAAACATATTTCATGGACGATACGCAGGTACTGCGATGGAGCGTTTTCACTGGACTGATGCAAACGTGATTTGCTCTTCGCATTAGAATTTGCAGAGAGAGGAGGGAGAGTTCATGTCGCATTGTCAGTTGCGCGAGGCCTAGTTTCTTCTTCGAAACACAGTGAAATAAAATGAAACCAGAAGAGAGATCTGATTCTTCGCGACATGACGTTGAGCGTCTCTCTCTCTCTCTAAAGCAAAGAGAAGATTGTACATCTAAAAGTGATAGATGATATACAAAATGCTATCTCTATTGAATCAATAGAAAACCATTACTTGTTCATGTTTGGGGAGCTTCATCATCAAGCACATACAGCTTTTGGCCATCAGAAATCATGTCTACATCTAGAATTTTGCCAACATCTTCTGATACTATTATGTATGAACTGCCTGTCAACCGCAGCTGCTTCGCCGCCTCCTTGATCAGCTCGTCCATGGAGTGCGGTACCCACAACGCAATCCCTACCCTTCTTGATTCTTTAGGGTCTTGGGGATGGAAGGGGAACACAGTGCATCTCTTCTTCACAGTTCTCTCTGTTCATGTAAACACAAGTCAAAATATTTGAACTGAAGTAAATGTGTAAAGTGGGAAAGTGAGTGGTGCATGTGAACTTCAGAGAAGACCTAATAGTAAACAAAAACAAAAAAACAAAAAAACAAACTTTTCGGTTTTTTGCAAATATAACAAGAACTCTGTTTTTGTTAATCATATCATAAACTTTACATTTTGTTGCAATTCAAGCACACAACTTAATTTGGTTCCTGGATCCATTGCGATAGACTTGTAGTTGAATTTGGTAAATTTCATACTTTTCTCAATGTGTTCACTAATCCCATGTGTCGAGAACTTTACCAAATTAACTCGTCTTAGAATTGCAACAAAATGCAAAGTTTTGAGATATAACTAACAAAATACAAACTCACGCTTATATTTGCAAAAAATAATAAAATAAAATCGAAAAGTTTAAAAGTTTGTGTTTTATTTGGCATATAGACCTTCTAGGAATGAAAAAAAAAAAAAAAAAAAAAAAAAATCACATGGTTAGGTTATATATCACAGAGCATGACTATAATCTATATCCATATTATTAGCACAATGTTTTTTTTTTTTTTTTTTTTTTTTGCCTTAGGAAGTAGTATGGAATTCCAAAAGGAGAAACTGAAACCAAAGACTCCACTTCACTGTAGTTAAGAATTGACAATTTTCTACCTTTCTAGCTTTCTATGAAGTATTTGGAACCCAAAGATACCTCCCAAGTAATATGTAGAAACCGTTACCTAATTTTTCAGTCAGTCGAAAATAATCCATCTATATATCATAAGAAACTCCGAATTTCTACGATTTTTCAATTCCACTTGAGACAGGATAGAGTTCCCAAAATCAACAATCGCATAAAGATATTAAGATGGTACAGTGAAATTTCTCTGTCAAAGTTAAAATTTTCTATGACTTGTATGCTCTAACTGACCTTGAAGTTCAAATAAGTAACAAGGCTTCTACATTTAGTGGTCACTCCTACCAAAAGCTTATATCAAGAAAGTCTAGTTTCATCATTCATTACATGAATAACTATGACAAAGTTCAGGAAGTGGTCAATTTATAGGAAATATGGGGACTGAACTTATTTTCTTTCCGATCAATGTCCGGTCATCACAAGGCTCATGATCTTCTGTGTCAATGTCCACCTAACTCCCCTTTTTTTTTTTTTTTTTTTTCCCAATTTTAAGTAGGGAGGTGGTGTAGTTTCAATTTTATTCATTTGTTTGCAGAATGAATATGTGAATATAGTGAGGTTACTCGGCGTAACAGATACTAGCTATTTTGGTGGGGGATAGTTGCCACAATAACTATATTTAGTGGAATAACATTTCAAAACTCCTACCAGCATTTTTTCGCATCAGCATTGCGTGCATCATGCTTCAAAAAAGGCGAGAAATTGGAGTTCAAGACAGAATGCTAATCTATTTTTTTCCACCTCAACTTTCTTTCTATGATCATTAATTTTGCAGAATTTAGAGAAACAGTTTCATACCTTGAAATTCTTGAGTGCAATCAAGTAGTTGAGCCTGAGTTGACTTGGCAACTTCCAATAGCTCAATCAGTTTGTTGTTTCCGCTTGAACGGGCTTCATCTAGTGGAGTCCTTCCCCACCTGTAAATAAGACTAGTTTAGAGTAAAATAATCTGCGATCATAACAATAATGGTGAAACAGTTATAGTAGGTACAGCTAGTTTAAATAATATAACTCAATCAAATCCCTTATAAAAAATCAAGACCTAATTAATCAACAAATATGAATTAAGTGGTCTTTCTGACTGGTTAATCAATCAACAAAGACCTAGTTTCAATCCTCCAACTCAAACAAATGAGTTCTTTGACGGGTTAATTATTATGCAACTCCAATGAAATGTATGAAAAAAAAAAAAAAACTGTCGATTAATCAACAAAGACAAATTAAGTGGTCTTTCCGACTAAGTAACAATTATTCGCACTTATTATTTTTCAATTCTCTTCCTAAATTTAATAACAGATCTGTCTTAAAACATCTGCATTCCAACCTTAAATTCCTATTGACCTGCATAATCTTAATTTGTTAAAATTCAAAATGTGTATATCCTATCGCATAAAATTTGGTAGCAGAGCTACTACCTTCAGTCAATAACAATTAATTCAAGCACAACATATATGAGAAACTACTAAACCAAATAGGAAACAATTAACTGACATATCAACTACCCCTAATGGAAAGGTTTCACCGGAATTTTGACATTTTTGTGTTTGTTTTACTAACAATTCCAATGGGATTGATAAAATGAGATGACATTTTAATGTCTAAATTTCCACTATCATTTAGAATTCATCAAAACTCCTGGTCAACAGAAAACAAACACTCGATGGAAGCATCAAACATTAAAAACAACTAAAGTAAACATATTTATTATTGACAATATGAATATTCGAAAGTACCTGTCCTTCAAGAAAACACTTGCCCCAGCTTCTAATAGAAGTTTTGCCATCAAATAGAGACCTTCTGCAGCAGCTACATGAAGAGGTGTCCGGTGATCATAATCCCTTGAGTTTGGATCCACTCCATTGGATAAAAGCCTCTTAAGAAAATCCGAGTCCCCTTTGGCAACAGCCAAACAGAGACAATTACCGCCATCGTCGATGTCGAGTGATGCTCCATGCTTTGTAAGTAGAGAAGCCACTCGATCGTGACCATTCTTGATGGCTTCAAATAGTGGTGTATTTCCAAACTTATCTGGTTGCAATGAATTTATCAGTGCATACATCACAAAAATGAGAAACTCCAAATACAAATAGACAAGCCAAGAAGGAATGAAAAAAAAAAAAAAAAAAACTCACCTGGAATGTTGATATCTACACCGTCTAGTTCAATAAGAAACAGAGTGATATCTTCATAACCTCTTGAGGCTGCGAGATGCTGTTAAGAAATAAATGCATGAAACAAAAATATCATAAGCAATTGAGTACATAAATATTGCAGCAAGCAACAATGAATCAATTGAGCCAGACGACAACTGAAATCTAACACATAAAAGAGATGGTTGTAGTACTGAAACATCAATATGCAAGAATGCTGTATTCTCATAAAATGCAATTGCATGAAATCTTGTTACAACAGATAGACAATATTTGAAAGAGTGTATATTGAAATGCATAGTGTATTGTTTTCTGATTGAAAGCATTATATTGATAGCATGAAGAAAACTGAACAAGATATTCGGAAAATTTGCAAGGGAACGTACCAAAGGAGATCTTCCATCGTAATCAGTCTTGTTGGGATGTGCTCCTCCTCTAATCAACTCCTTCAAACGATACAGATCACCTTGGAAAGCAGCAATGTTTACCCTAGAAGCAAGTTCTGCTTCTTGCTTTCCAATATGAAACGTTATATCTGACTCAAATTGTTTGATACGCATGGATTCTTTTCCCTGTAAGTGGATATAAAGTTCAAATTTGAATTCAGAATTTTCACCTCTGAGGAATAAATATATTTGAAATGTTTTTTAAAAGGACAAATAATTTATACGAAGATATAATTCGATGGACTTTTAGTTTAAATTCAAATTATCCATATGTTAGATCTTCAAAGGAAGAAAATATATAAAAAGTTTCACAACGAAAAAGAAATTTATTTTTATTTCCAAGGTATTGAAACTTTTTGTACCACTGTTGTAAACTATTTCTATGAGCATAATGAAAAAGTATCACATGCGGCGACAGATTGAATGGAAATACCCCGGGTAAATTACCTCTAGGACATTTTTCAAGATGATCTGTGCATCACTGGAGTATATGTCCAGAACATTCATAAATGACTGTTTATCGATCCGTAGAAGCCTGCACAGTTCGAGTACTTGAACTGTATAAGGTTGAGGAATATTAAAAAGGATAGACAATTCTCCGAATGAACTATAAGGTGGCAGGCTTGACACAGTCTCTTCTGATCCATCTTCTGTTCTTCCTACTTCTTCCTGTGCATGAAAGCAGCATTGTCAACTAAAGTACCAGTATGGTTTAAACAAAATAATGTTAACTATAATAATAATAATAACAAACTAAAGTTTCAGCCTCAGTTATAACGATGAATCCTACAATCATAAACTTAAAAAACAGCAAAAGCAAGGCACTAAAAGAAAGTCTATAAAGAAATACAACTGAGAATCATAGTATTCTGCAATTATAGTTTTTCCTCATTTTCTGTTTACAAGCATTACAGCGAGTACACGTTCTACTCTGTAAAACAGAAAGAGTGGAATTCAAAATGTTCAAATAATTCAAATCACAGAAATAGCTACTACGGTGAGGAAATATCACATACCAGCATACCCTGACAGACAAAATAAAGTTGATCCACTGCGCTGCCTTGTTCCAAAAGCACTTCTCCTGGGAGAAAGAATTCCTCATGGAGTCTGATAACCTAACAGATAAGAAGAAAGTATAAAAATATGAATCTATGTGCATGGAAACACACTTATGATATGGTTTGACATGAGAGGAATACAAAGTCATGAACTAGCCTGCAATAATCGACATATCCATGTGGCATAAAAAATGAAATATTGTAAATTCTTTTTATGTTATCGATAAACAGAACAAAAATGTAACAAAGAGACAAAAATAAATTAAAGAAACTGCAAAATAGAATCACGTCCACACAACTATATAAAAAATGTAACCAAAAAAAAGTTCAAAGAAAAACATCGTCCCACTTTTCCTTATTCTTGCATGAACAGTTTTTACAATAACAAAGACGATCATGCAAATTTAGACACTGTAGTATTTGCTCCAAAGTTTTGACACATTATTAGTCATGTTTATATTTAAATAGTCTATGAGAAATTCAAATTCCTTTCTTTTCAAACAACAACAACAACAAAGCCTCAATCCCAAATTAGTTGGGGTCGGCTACATGGATCAAACTCTTCCATTGCGCTCGAAATTTGAGTCAAATCACGATTTATTCATATAATTAATTCAACCACTAAAACATGAATATAAAAAAGTACATATCTATAAAAAATTAAAAAACTTTATTTGAGTAATGAGTTCGCATTTTTTGCACGACTCTTCTTTACTTATAGGCAATAAGTATGTCCCTATCTTTTTGAGCTACATCCTACATATATGATGTAACCTCAATTATTCAAAAATAGCCTCAATCCCAAATTAATCGGGGCCGGCTACATGGATCAAACTCTTCTATTGTGCTTGATTTAGTGCAATTGATGGTGAGCTTTCCAAACCATTCAAATCCCTCCTAATTATTGCGTCCCAGTTAACTTCAGTCTACCCCTACATCGTCGAATTTCTCCAGTTTCTATTGAGTCAAGTTTTCTAGTGAGGGCATTTGTAGGCCGTCTTTGCAGGTGTACAAACCACCACAATCGTCATTCCCTAATCTTTGTATCAGTTGGTGCTACTCCTACTATGTAACCTCAATTATTCAACGATAATAAATTAAAACTCGACAATATCCTAATTCTTTCTCTCCTAATACATGATACTCATAACGCTAGATTTTCAAAAATATTTAAGGAATACAATAGAATTTACCATAAGAACTATAAGTTCAAACTCAGCCAAGATGCAAGTGCCTTGTAACTAGTATGTAATTTTTACAATCATTGTAACAACAATGATGTTTACGCTTCACAATATCATACAAAAAAAATCAATGATGTTTACGCTTCACAATATCATACAAAAAAAATGTGTTCCTTGAAGAAGCATCATCATCCTTTTTTTTTCTAAAATTTGGTTTTTGGTACTTCAAAAGTTATGACCTATAGTGGAAGCACATAAGTACAGATCATAATAGGTTTTCACTTTGTTTTCCCTTCTTTTCATTAAGGACAAACCTCCAAAAGCATTCATCAATCACCAGTACTGATCGATTGCATTGTCAAGTTTGAAAACAGCAAGTATAGCCATGCAAAAACTACAAGCTACAACAATTTGCAAAAATTAGAAGTCTCGCTTTTTTTTTTGCGACCAAAAAAAAACATAAAAGCATATTACTTTCCTTAATTTATAGCTTTTAAAATATGCATTCACAATCTCGAGTAAGAAAACTATTCACAAAAAAAGGTCAATTCATATCCACTTTCATTCATTCAACTTATTAATAGGCATATAGTTACTTTAATACTTCACCATGTTCACTTTCAATGTTTAATGCACAACTGCTTAACATAACAGAGAATTTTACTCTCAAACGACGCAAGCAACTATGTGCGTGTAAACTCATTATGGCACAAATAATTAGTCGAATACACAGGTCAGTTAACTTACTATCTGACTTTTCAGCTCTGGTGAGCATCCTCTAAAAAGAGAAACTTCTTCAATGTATGGCTTGTATAATGTTTGTGAAATCTGTAAGGAAAGGTCAACTCATTATAGCAAAGATAAAGAATATTAAGATGAATAAATGAACAAAGTGTTGATATGGCCATCACACTTTTAAAAGCATACTTCTTTTAACAAGATACATAAAATCAATTAATAATTTAATAAATATGAATTTTGTTTAGGATAAGAAGACTAAAGATGCATAGTCCCACTCACTGGCAAGTTGGTTTCTTTCTTATCAAAAAAAAAAAAAAAAGAACTGAAATGGGAACAACCCAAAAATATTGAGGACAAAGGCGAAGCAACTTGAAACAGTAAACAAGCTGAATAGAAACTATTTTTAGTGAGAAGGGTCCAACATATTAAGAATATGATTATTGATCGAAAACAGAATAGCCATTCAAACTGACACATTTTAATATACGATGCAAAGCCTCAATTCAAGTTACCATCATTAAGCAAACCACCAAATGTCAGCTAGAGTGAGCTATCTTCCACATGCCAATAGAGAAAACCACAACTTATGATTTGATTTTTTTTTTTTTGAATGCACAAAAGTCTTTCTATCCCTGTAAAACTGTTATGATAAATGCCACCTATATTTCTACTTTGGAACTATATCATGGTAACTGGCATTTAAAAGTTATATTATAAACCATAGCACAGTCAGATGATAATGGTAATAGTATCTCTTTCCATTCACACCACGATAAGATAGCTTTCCAACTGCCAATGCTTTGCTAATAAAAGTAACTTTCTTTCAGTGAAGCATTTTTTTTTTTTGCAAAGTATGTCATACCTTAGCACGGATAGAAGCTGGAAGATCCTGGAGAACAGCAAGCTCAGTGTAGCTGCTTTCATATTCTAACCGTACATGGCCTTTGATCTGATCACGAATATCCTTTCCAAGTTTGTTTCGGTTCATATATTTAAGCAGATCTGTCATTTTATCCCTAAATCTTACTGTCTTTGATCCTTTAACAATCAATGCAGTCATGTTACCGATCAAATATGCTCCGAGAATCATATCAAACGAAACATAGATCATAATGAATATCATTTCCCTGATATTGACAGCATGAATATCACCGTAACCTGCACAAGAATTTCATAATGAAGAACATGTTAAAAGATCTGCTTATCGAGGAACTCAGGCAAGAAACCAATAAAATCCAAAGAACATTCAACCTAAAAAAAACACAACAAAGGCTCAGCTCTAAATTAGCCAGGGACGGCTACATGGATCAATCTTTTTTCCCATTCAACCTTTCCAATCCAAATACACCATACATGAAAAGTTTTTCTGTTCGTCTTGGATATATTATAGTTTACAAATGAAAGAAGAAAAAGTTCATTGAAATATTTTCTTTTGCAAAATATCATAACTTCATGAAAGCAGCAGTGAGTGACCAACATTTCTCAGTATACACTCATTCTGTGGAAGTTGTTGCAAATGTTATCTGTCACACGACTCACACCTTTTTGCTTTGCCTTCTCTGTAGGTTGTCATCAAACAGAGGGTAGGCTTATATACAACATGGGCAACATAAATAAATTGTTAAGTACAACTCAAAAAATAGAGCACATCTACTTTAGGGACTGTTTCCAAGGGGACTACATAAATTTAAAATTACTTATAAGTACCCAAATGATTAATTTAAAAGGCCAAAGTTCCTAATCAGTCAATTCGGAGAGAGAGAGATCGCCGTCGCATAGAACGTGAAAGGAACGCATTACACCATGGATTTGTATCTTTACAAATTACAGTTTGGGTAGAGTATAAATGGTACACAAGGTAAGTAGCAATCACGTCAATGTTGTGGCATATATAGAAAAGGGTAAATAGAAGGACCTTTTGAGGATAAGCAATCAGACTATCAGAGGCTAGGCAAGTGTGGGAGTTTGCAAAATTAAATGCAGTCTTGTGGATAGTGGCAAAGCATCTCTTCGTGGATTGGGAAGGGAAATTAGATGGCATTATGTAAAGCTGGCAAACATAAGTTTGGGTTTTGCAATGTCTTATTGAAAGCGTTATTAAGTAAATCGACGTAACAAATAGATCATTGTTGTTTGCTCTTATCAGATAATTGTTAGTCACATATATGAAAACCTTGTTTCATATCCCAAAAGAAAAAAAAAATGTTTCCGTCGTAACAAAAGAAGATCACATCAATTTGCACATGCCAAGTACTGGCATATGTATCAACCATCTATAAATTATTGGTCCAAGGGTTCTAAGTTCTGATGTTTACTTACGTTTGGATGTTGAAACTAATAAGTAGTTAACTCTTAAAAAGTATGGCATTCAGGAGTTTATTTTCCAATTTATGTCTCTCGTTGCTTGAAAATTATAAGAAATAACTATGATTCTTAATTCTTGCTGTACTACATGAAAATTAAAGTTTGGAATCTTCATCAGTAAAACAATGAGCAGGAAAGAAATTTACCAACAGTAGCCATGGTGACTATGGCAAAATAAAGTGATGTCAAATATCGCTTTCCAAAGTCAATCTCTCTGAAGTTTGAATAGCTGTAATCACCCAATTTTAGACTTCCTATCCACGTATAACCTTCCTTATTAGCAGGCACAGTGGTTGCTAGATGGTAAAAGATGCAAGCAGCTGTATGCGTACAATACACTTCAACAGTAATAAGCTTCACAATCCTGGTGAACAGGTAATTGATGCGGATATCCTTCTCCATCTGCTGGAAAAATTCTGTCACTTTGCGTACTCGTATCAATCTTATCCATAGAAGGTATCTCACAACCTCTTTTTTCCCAGATTTCTGGTCGAGAAGATTGTGTCAGAACAAATAATAAAATTGGATAACAGACTTAGAAAAAATATAACAAGTTAACAACTAATGAATTTGAAAGTAAACGTTCAGTTGACATGATGATTGTGATGAAAATGAAACTTCTACATGCATGCTTAATTAGCAAATTTCAAGGTAGCAATATCCTGACCACTGACAAACCTAAGTTGATTTTACATGTAATATGCATACACTATACATAGCACAGAGAAGCAAACGTTTTATACTAGACTAGACCTGGGTGCACGCGTGCACGAATTGTGTCATTTTCAATATTATTAAATTTCATAGAAACAGAAAAGATAATTTTTAAGAAAGAAATAAAAACATTTAATGGAAGGAACAGAAGGATCATAATGTTCTTTTATTCAGAAATAGAAGAGAAGTACGGTCCATATGGATCAGATGTTAAAAACAAGGATAATTAGTCACAAGCTGAAAATTAGTCATAGGCTGAAAATTACAAGATTATCTTAATGTAGAACCAAGTTGTTAAGGAAAAACCAGAATAAGGTTCACAAGTATAACATTAAAAAATCTTGAAGAAGGAAAATGGTTCCACTTTTAGCACCTCGAATGTTAATGTGTGTAATAACAACTTCTATGATCGGATGGACACAGAGCACAAACAACAATATAACCTCAGTCTCAAATCATGGAGCAATAAATTAAATAGCTATTGATTAATCAAAACCAAGATATGTGCACCAAGAAACGTGGAAGATTAATGACCCTATTATGATTTCTGCCATCACTACACCCATAATCTACAATTGATTAAATCAAGCATACATTTGGCTAGTATAGAAGCAAGAAATTTTTTTTGGTAATTATGATGTTCTGATGCAATCTTTATCTACTTGTCAACTTTGCCAAGCAAAAAATTAGATCTTCAGAATTAAGCTAAGGTGTGAAGCTCAAGAAGACCAATACCTTTGTTTCTTCTGTTATATTTGTCTAAATTGGAATTGTAAGACCTAAGCTGTTACAATATGGTAGTAGATTGTGAAATTGCTCTAATAATCCTAGGAAGAAAAAAAATCAACTCCCTTGTCAAAGGGCTAAAACGCTGCTTCCATTGTGTGTTTAAATAATGGATGCAAAAGCACGTATCTAGAAATCCATAAATCTCACATTTAACGCTGAAAAATAGAACTGGCATTTGAAGAAGATTTGGAAAATATTTAGAGGAGAATCATGTAAAATCGGGATTGAAGGTACCCTGTAAATGACATCCCAAGGAAGGCAACTCAGAAAATCAATAATGAAAGTCGATTTCAAGTACCTATAGAAAGGAGACAAAATCAGGATTAAAGTAGAGATGGTAAAATAAATAAAAGATAACAATAAGATGTTGAATACTTGTACCTTCATATAAAGAAAGAAAAAAAATCATGTAATCTGCGATAACAAACCTGAATGCAATGGGAGTTCGATCTCCAATCATAAGGTATGTGTGTTTGTCTCTAAAAGCAACAAAAAACTGCAGGACAATGTCAATGAGAAAAGCCACTTGTCCAGCAATATCAAGGAAATGAAGATTCTTAGGCAAGCCCCTAAAGAATCCAAACTCAATAGGTGTGAAGACAGATGAGTAGATAGCCCATAGCAATATGATTTTCGTCCACACTCGATAGAACCTACAGTTATTCATCAACAAATAAAAATAGCAACTTAGTTTTTCAAATATATATATATATATATAAAGCCAATAACAACAAAGCCTCAATCTCAAATTAGATACGGTTGGGTAAATGGATCAAACTCTTCCAATGCGCTCGAATTAGTGCACTTATAAAGCCATAACACAACTAGAAAAGAGAAAATAACAAGAACAAACAGTTGTGCACATAAAAATATTGAAGGTTGAACTAGTGTGACAAAAGCACAAACAAAAATGGGGTGCACGAATAAATATAGAATCGAAACCTGGACGAGTTTCAAGCCCTTCAAACCTTAGGCCATGTTTTCTCACCTATTATCGTGGGCAAATTGAGTTTTCTATTGAGAAAATGTGAGTTTCCATATTAAGACACATTAAATTTATATTTTAAATATGAAAGTTAATATATTTAATATATATGGTAAGTTTTCATATTTATTTCAAAATTTGTTGTTGGTGGTGAGTTTTGAGGGGAAAAATTCTTATATGTGCAATCAAACACATATAGGAAAATTTTATTTTGAATATTTACTAAGGAAGACTTTCTTAAGAAAATATTCTTTCCCTATAGAACATTTTCTTTGAAACAGGGCTGATATAGAAAAGGTTCTCCACGTACAACATGAAAATTTTCTCTCTACAATCACAACAATCAAGCCTCACTTCCAAATTAGTTGGGGTCGGCTACATGGATCAAATGCTTCCATTCAGCTCCATTTAAAGCAATTGATAATGTGCTTTCGAGATCCTTTAAAGCCTTCCTACTTAATGCAACCATAATTATCTTTAAGCCTACCCCTATACCGTCAAATTCTTTCATTTTCTACCGTGTCGAATTTTCTAAATGGAGCATTTGCAAACCATCTTTGGAAGCATGAAAGTTTTATCTAAAACTGAATAAATTGACTTTAAATCGACCATGAAAAACAAATGAAAATTTATTCAATTCCTAAAACTACAAGTCCATGAACCAGCAATGACAACAACAAAGCCTCAATCCAAATCTAGTTTGGGTCTGCTGCATAGATGATGGATCGAGCTCTTCCACTCCGCTCAGTTCAATGCTTTGATGGTATTTTTTCAAAATCCTTTAAATCCTTTCTAATCAATGCATCCCAAATTATCTTAGGCCTACCCATACATCTCCAATTTTTTCAGTTTCCATTGTGTCAAGTTTTCTAACCGAAGCATTTGTAAGCTGTCTTTGGACGTGTCTAAACCATTGCAACTTTTCTTCCCTAATTTTTGCGTCGATTGTTGTTGCACCTTCTTTTCTTTGAAATTTAGTATTTCTTATTCAATCTTTACGAGTTTTTATCACACATTCACCTAAGTACCTCATTTCCGCTTCACTCATGTTATGCATATGTTGTTTCTTTACTGCCTTGAATCAAAAAATTAATAATTAAATACTGAAAAACTGCTTGCTGAAGTTTCAATTTCATACAAACACCACTAACGCAATATCTTGATTTAGGTGTGATTAATTATTTGCTGTTCATATGGAATTCTCTTCTCACTCAAGGATGCTTTCAATAACGACCCAAAGAAATTTATACCCTCTTTCACTAGAATCAGTGAGAGAACCACTTTCCGCTACGCAATGCCTTTTAAAATGATCTTCTAACTTCCTAAACTATAGCTAACCCACACACATCTTTCTACATAATCTAACGAACTTATTACCCTAGCAATAATATTATTATATATTGACTTTATTTTATTTTCTCACCAAAAAGCTAACTTAGGCCTTTCTTGCCTTGGGCTTTCGCTCGTGGTATTGGCCGATATTCATATATTCCAGGTTGAAGAGGTTGTGTTAACTTTACAATAAAGAAGTGGGTTTGTTGAAATATAAAGAATGTCCTTTCGGTTCTTTGATATGTTCAGTTTCAGCGATTCATAATATCATATGGCTATTAGCTGCATTGGCTCAAAATTTGCACAGTTAGTAAGAGGGTGATAAACCACCGTTAGTTGAAAGTTTACATGCCTTATCATTCAGGTATTTGGAGTGATGGGTGAAATAAACAGCGTGATCCTGAGGTAAGCTTACCCCTACATGATTGAAAGGACTCAAAAGAATATCTAAGGATAAGAATAACAGTGAAATATGAAAACAAACAAATGTATAGCTTCCTTGGGAGGCAAATATCAAGTTCCCTACCGAGTTTCCTTCAATCGACTAACTTCATTTGTAAAGCTTTTGCGGCATTGAGTTTGCTCAGGGTACATCTTTCCCTCCATTTAGTCTTAGGTTTTGCAGTTAGTTTTTTCATACTTATATACATTCTTCTCAAAAGGAGAAGCATAGTTACAAAGGGAATTAGATGATGACTTTGGTGTTGGGACACTAAGAAATAAAACCCTTTTATTTGATGAAATGTAATAATCCAATGATAGGAATATGATGACATTAATTTTTAAGCTCAAAACAGGATTTCATTCCGCGGCCTACGCTAACACTCGGCTGAAAATTATGCAATTGCTCCATCCATATACAATTTAACTGAACTAGTACTAGGTTGTCTTAAGTTTTTTTTTTTTTTTTTTTATGATTGTGGGTGTCGGAACGCCTTGACCTCTCCCGATTAAGCCTGACTAATCCAACGGGAGCTAGGAGGCGCCACTCCCACTAACCCAAATGTCAAAAGAAAATGATGCGATTACCGCGAATCGAACCCATCACACTTCGTCTACTAAAGTCCTCCTCCTAACCACTACCACACTCCAAGCGGACCTAATTGTAGAACAATCGCAATGCAATGAAGTAATGAATGAAATGTACAGCTATCAAAAAAGGAACTCTAAATCAGGTCAGCTGACTTCCACACTTGATTGATTATGCTCCGAAATTAGGGTTTTAGGCTGATTTCAAGAAGGAACTCGATCGAACCAGTGACCCTAACTTATACAAATCAATTTGAAGCCTCCGTAGAATCCAAAATCAAGATGAATGGTTGGTTGGTTGGTTCCGATGTTCAATCATATCAAAACACGCCACCGATCGATGGGTTGTTCGATTCTGAATTCCAATCACGGTGGCTCGTCTGTTCTGTGTTGAATCGTGAATCGCATCTTGGAGAATGAACTTCTGCAACTCCAAATGTTATTAACAGTTGCGTATTGAAAATGACCCATCGACACCGACTCTGTGTGGGTAAAGAGCGCGAGAACACTTCACACCGGCCGGCTGACAGAGCTGTCGTGGGCCCACTAAAATGGCTTGTTATTTAAGCCTCGTCTTATTTATTTTTGATAACTTATCGTGTTAGTGAGAAGTTATCTCCTTAGAGTTATAACTTTTTGGAGTTAGTATTTTTATATTTGGTTCAATTTTAAATTTGCGGAAAAATTTTAAGTTTTTAAACAATACTAACAAATATGAATTGACAAAGAGTAATAAAATAGTCATTAATGAGGGGGTAATTATGTCAACAATTCTCGGGATATAACTCCCTATGGGGTGATGGTAAGATATCTCACACTTTAGGGTGTAAGTTGAGAGATAACTTGCAGTCAAGTTGAGCAATCAAACAAGATTAGTTCACAACTCCTTGTGAGTTATCTCCTTAGAGATATCTCCACCTCATACCAAACAAGACCTTAGTTTATTTGTCAACTTTTTTTATTTTATTTTTTTTTTTTTTTTTTTCGTTTTGTGTGGTCGTACTAACGGTCAATTGACTTTCTCCACTGAGTCAGTTGTACGCTGGCATTCTCTTTTGAAAAATATTAACATGACAATCATAAGTCACACAGCAAGATACATTAGCTCACAAGAGTCGTTCATGCAACCTCAACCCGCGTGTTTTGCTTTGGAATCTGAGTATGTCTGCGTCTCGAGGCGTGCATGAACGGCTAATATTTATATTTGAAAAAATATATATATTAAACATGTCACAATGCTACAGACATTGTTTTTGACAAGAGTCATTCATGCATGCAACCTCGATTCACGTGTTATGCACTGAAATCGTATATATTTGCATTTTGAGGCACACAACGACGGCTCATACGAGCCAATGTGTCTTAAGTGTACCGTACACGTGGTCATCACTTCATATTTATATTTATATTTATTTTTTTATAAATATGTCTGAAACAGTACTGCTCTTGTCCAGCATATATAATATTCGAGAATAAAGAAAAAAAAAATGTTACTGTAACACTTGAAACTTGAAAGTCACGCGCGCGAAGCCATGTGTGTTTTGATTAAGTGCACTAATAATATAGTTTTATCAAATCTTAATCTAATGATTTCCAAAAAAAACAACAACAACTGGATTAATCATTATCATTAATAGGAGCAGCAGCCGAGCAGTAAATAACATGATTCGCTATCTTGAATTAGTGATGGCAGTTGTTTCCAACCCTAAATTGCCTCCTCTAATCCCTATTTTTGACCTAATCAGTCGTTAAAATTCAAAACAGTTGTCCTAAACCCAATAATGGAAAAACCGAACAAACAAATCTAAGTTGAATCGATTCATAACTGTAAGCACTGACCTGTTGTTCGGAAGAATGACGAATCCTTGCGAGAAGCCACGGATTCCATCGATGACGCGTTCTCGACTGAAACCCCTATGAGCTTTGTCGAATCTGTAGAACTCGTTCGTAATCAACTCGAACCGACTCGCTCGAGACGAATGTAACCGATCTCGCACCGACTCCACTTGGAAATCGCTGTCCTCCAACTCGTGATCATCCTTCTCGCCGTCGTCATGATCTCCGACGACTCCGCGCGTCATCGATCGATCGTCTACACAAATAAGCAGTGAAGAAAAACAGATCGATCGATCAATAATCGAAACAGAGCACACGCAAAAATTAACCAAAATGCACCGAATCATACGAACTCGAAACTCAATGTATTGTCGATTGCGTGCCTAAAAACTCTAGATCTGATCGATCGATCGATCGTGCAAGATCACGAGAGTGGCGATTGTTTGCACACAATGTTGGAACATTCGAGAAGCGTGTAGAAGATGATGTTGGGGTTTTTTGGAGTGATGAAGTGTTGCGCGTATCAATGAATGAATGAGGAGTCAGGAGTCTGGGTTTTATATATAGGCGATGTCTCGCGTCATTTACGCACCACTTGTTGTTGTTGTTGTTGTTGTTGTTCTGTTGATGGGCGCGTTTCGCCTGTTTAACTGAAGACAAGTTAAAGACGTCGAGATGTAAAAGTGCTTATATGGATAAGTTATCCGACGGACGATAATGGCCGGATATCGTGCTGTAATGTGAATTGTGTGATTGATAATAGATAATTGTAGACGCATTTGACAACAAATGGGAAATTCTAGAAATTACAACAACAAGCCACAACACATCGCAGCATAATAGTTGATGTGGCGTGTAGGCCTCACGTCAAAATTTAATAAAAAAACACCCAACGCGTCATTTTGATGTGGGGTCCACACATCACGTCAGTTATTGTTAGGGGTGGGTAGCGGTTTTCGAAAAACCGCCCAAATCGCATAGTTTGGTCTGGTTTTCAAAACTCGCGGTTTGATCGCGGTTTTCAATTTGGAAAAACCGCGGTTTCACCAAACCGATGGTATTTTAGTAAATAACCATCAAAAACCCTAAAAAGCTAAAACATAACCAAAAAAAAAAATCCTCTCATTCACTCCCGTCACCTCTCTCCTCTCACTCCCGCCGCTCCTCTCTCCCGTCACTCCTCCCGTCTCTCTCTCTCACTCCCGTCTCCTCTCTCTCTCACTCCCGTCCTCTCTCCTCTCACTCCCGCCGCTCCCTCTCTCTCTCACTCCCGTCTCCTCTCTCCTCTCACTCCCGCCGGCTCCTCTCTCCTCTCACCGCCGTCTCCTCTCTCCTCTCACTCCCGCCGTCTCCTCTCTCCTCTCGAGCACTCTCACCGTCGTCGGCCCGTCGCGGAGTGCCCGAAAATGGGTCGCATGAAAACCGCAAAACCAAACCGACCAAACCGCGCAAACCGCGGTTCGGTTTGGTTGCGGTTTTGGTGATTCGCGGTTTGGTGGTGGTTTGGAAAATCATCAAACCGTAGACCCTCGGTTTGGTCGCGGTTTGGTGGTTTTCACCACCAAACCGCGGTTTGCCCACCCCTAGTTATTGTGGGTCGTGTTGCATTTCCCAACAACAAATACTTTGACTTCGTGTGATTCATTTTTATCAACTTACAGTGCGAGCAGAGTTAACTCCTTAGAGTTAACTCATAGTGAAAGATCATATTTTCATATTTGGTTCAACTTTAAATTTGCTGGAAAGTTGCAAATTTTTAAATAATAAAAGATATGAATTAACATAAATACTCTTTAAACAAAAGATATGAATGCGGGTAATAAAAAGTAATTAATGAGAAGTAATTATGTCCACAAACTCCTTAGAGACAACTCCTGGGGGTGGGGGAGATATCTCTCACCCTTGTGTGTGAGTTGAGAGAAAACTTGAAGGGAAATTGGGCAACAAAACAAGATTAGTTTCAACTCCTCTTCAACTTATCTTCCGAGAGTTAACTCCATCTCTAACCAAACAAAACCTTATATGTTACGCTTATTTATTGGTAAATTGATATTCCAAGTTGGTTTATCTAACTTTTTTGTGTGATTTGTTTACTAATTCATTACTTTTATTGAGAAAAGATGTTGTAATCCACTTACTTTTTTTTTCCAAAGTTGTAATCCAATTACGCCCTGTTTCATTGAAACGAAAAGGAAAATGTTTCAAGGAAAATGACAAATTCCGTTGAAAAATGACATTTTCATGCGTTTAATAACCAAAATTTTATCGCGGAACATTTACTCACAATTGCCAATTTTTCATATTAAGACTCATATATTTTCTCGCTTATTATGGTGGGCAAATTGAGTTTTTTATTAAGCAAATGTGAGTTTACATATTAAGACACATTAAATTTATATTTTAAATATGAAACTAATATATTTAATATACATAGTAAGTTTTCATAATTATTTTAAAACATGTCGTCGATGAGTTTTGAGGGAAAAAATTCTTATATATGCAATCAAACACATATAGAAAAATTTTCTTTTAAATATTTACTAGGGAAGACTTTCGTAAGAAAATATTTTTTTCTTATGAAACATTTTATTTGTAATCAAACGTGGTTTTACTTAACTCATGAAAGACATGCACATGTTTGCAATGCGGGGCGCGTCCTATTATGGAATAATAGTAGTTGCTTCAACCATATAATCTAATAATCATTTATACATTAGCTATCATAATTATATATATATATATATATATATATATATATATACATTTGCTCATTAGCTATCATTATTACAAAAATATAACATAAAAAATTAAAAAAATTAAAAACTGTTTCAACGCACTTGTCTCGTACCAATACGTATAACATGTCAACAACACTTAATTAAAATAAAAATAAAAAATTAATAGTGCAAGTTAAAGTAATATCTCTATTATTTGTCTACTTTTGTTTTTTGTCTAAGCCACGTGGTATTTGAACATGCCCGACTAAGTCGCGCTCGCCCCGTAGTTGGCCCGTAAAGGGGTTTTGGAGCTCCCCAAGAATAGTGACTGCATTCGTGCAGACTCGAAATCGAGTCATGCTCTTAAGCAGCTCAGCAGCCGAACCAACTGAGCTAGTTGTCCTGGGTATTTGTCTACTTATTTAATTAACTACAATGAGGCTATTACATTCAAATAAATAAAGTGTTAATTATTGGCAAAGCATCTCGCTAAGTAGTATTTGTGATGAGATGGACGAAACATTACTTGTCAAACAGTAAAGTTTATGAAGATTATAAGTTCGAGTCTCATTCAAGTTAAAAAAATTACTGTCAAAATATATCTAGTAAAATAAACAAGGCATCACTTTTAAAACACAAAGTTGAATGAGCTGCGCCTAACGAGTTCGACTCATTTATGAAGTCAACATTAGGGGTGCACACGGATGGGATCCAGTCCAATTATGTTCAATCCACAATCCAATCCAATTATTGCGAGTTGAAAAAGTACAGTCCAATCCAATTATTGCGAGTTGAAAAAGTACAGTCCAATCCAATCCAAATAATTTATCAATCAAATTCAATCCAACTTGCAAAATGCAGACCATATTAGATCAAGTTTCGCGGATTGACGTTTTTCTATCCAAAAATTCATGAAATTAAACTTTATCACATGACTCACAAAAATCATGCATCTCGTGAATGACAAATTTATAACATACATCCCACAAATTTATATATAGCATATTTTTCACAAACTTGTCATTACAATAACCTTTAAAATGCAAGTTCCTACATAAATTAATATGTTATCCACAAATTCGCACCATACGCCCTTACAAAAGCACATAAAAGGTACATGTAACGAACTAAATTTAATTCACCGTTATTAATGACGTGGTTGCAGACGTGGCTGACAGCTCAGACGCTCGTGGGACTCGCAGCTAGGCTTGTGCGCACCTCCGGAGTTAGGTAAATAGTTATTTTGTGCGTTGAAATGTGTAATTTGCGATGGTATATCTAAATAGAGTAAATGACATCGCAATGTGTGTGATTCTATTCCATTTGACGTGCGAAATTGTGTGTTAAAGTATTCGCCTCGATATGCGTGTCGACGCGGGTACCGAGTAGTCTAACCGACCTAACACTAGGCTGGGAAAATAATATACACATAAAATGAATAAAACGGGGTCAAATAATAATATGGAATGTATATTTGGTGGTTAGGGACATGGTAGTACGCGTATGTCGTGTTTCGGGACACGAAACCGGGCGTCGGAACACCCGAAACACCACTTTTTGAGTTAAAAATAAGGGTGAGTGTGCTATCAGAGTCACAATTGGAGTCAAAATAGGTTAGAAAAGAAGCAAATAAGGAGCTTTGGATGGCCTAGAGATGCACAAGTGAGTTGTGATGTAAATTCAACCATAAATAAGTCAAATTGACTTATTTCCACTACCTTTTCTCTCTCTTATCCTTTCTATCCGAGATTGAAGTGAAGGAAACAAGGGTTTTGGAGATCAAAGTGGGTGATTCAAGGAGCTTGGAGGGGTGAAAACACCAAAAGCAATGTGAGAATATACCTCAACTTTCTCTATCTTTTGATCTCAATTATAGAGGTGTTGGTGATGTTTTGGTAGATGTTAAGTTGTTGTTTAGATAGGTTTGAAGTGCTTTGAAGTTGTGTTGTTGGTGTTGTGGTTGTTGTTAGTTTGGTGGGGTTGTTTAAAAACCCAGAATTTTCAGCAGTTTGATGTCTAGAGCGTGATTAGCGCGCTAATGTTCTTCATGATGAAGAACGTATGTGTACGTCCACTAAGTCATAGCACGTGTGCCATCTCGATAAATAGGTCGACCCGAAAGTCGTGTCGGGCACGTGTGGGTGCGTCGTAGGTTCCACGCCGACCACCTAGCGAATCCAGATACTGACCTTGTTTGAGTGCTACTCGCTGGTAGTAGTTTGTTGGAAGTCCGAAGTATGGCGCTAGTCTAACCCTAAGCTCTATGAATACACACTTTGAACTTTCACTATTACATATACATGCGATGAGCACAATTGTCTGTCTTTATTTCCTCATGTTTATTTAATTGTTATGATAAAAGACTTCCTCTGTGGTTACTTATGGTTTAAAATGATATGATAAGCAGATGATTTGAGTTCATTAACAATTTAAACAATAAATTGTTGTTTATTGAAGTTAATAATGATTAAATGGTGGATGAGATGGCATGTAGGACACAGCTGGCGCTGATAGGCCAGGTTGTGGGCCCGCATTGGCCCCGTGGCGGTTCGTTCAGGAAACGGGCAGCTACAATACACGTTGAACATACAACATATGGAAAAAGGTATGAAATGTAATTAAAGAGTTGAGAACAAGCATAGTCTTTAAGATACTACAGTTTCAATTTGATAGTTTGGGTTAATGTTATTTGAGATACTATAGTACATATGATTAGATATGTATATGTGTCGATGTGATAAATAGATTAGATCGGATTGGATCCGCAGATTTTTAATGTAGGATCCGCAATCCGATCTAGTCCACCCGAATTAGTAATTTTTCAATCCAGTCCAGTCCAAGGGATTACAAGCGGATTAGTGCAATCCTTGTGTACCCCTTGTCAACATACCAAAACAAAAGTGTTTTTTCTTTACTTCAATCAACTAAAGTTTAAATTCTGGCGAATTAGTGATGTTAACGTTAAGTAGGAAGCGATTAAAGATAAACCATTTGAGCTTATCCGAGCTTGTCGAATGGCAACGTGGCATGGTTTCAATGAACTAAGACTCACATTGTGAAGTCAAATCAAATATTTTCAACCACCAATTTTAGAGGGAGAGCTGTCCAAGTGTCCAAAATCACGTCACAAATCGTTCTTAATTTCTAACAAATCACGTTTACTAATTAATTAACTACTATAAACCAGTTTAGATGTCAAATTAGGGAGATTAATCACTTACAAAAAGCAAAATTTAGGCGCTCAACTCCCACTTAATTTTTTCTTTTAAAAATAGAGCATAATTTTCAAACCATTTGATAGAAAAAGATAATTATCAAACGTCGATGTATTTTAAAAATGTTAAAATGACATCCAAAATGACACTTTTATAACGTGACGCACGGGTCATACGTAAAAATGAATGTGCACAAAATAATTCTTGGTGCATAACATGCGTGGTATGTATCTCTAGACGCACACGGATGGCTCTCATAAATGAGTCCGCACACCACGTCACAGAGAGTCACTTTGAGTGTCAATTAAAGTGTCATTCTAGCATTTTCCAATAGATTAACTTAGCTTTGAAAAATGTCACTATATTTTTTTATAGCAAATTAATTTACACCACTTCAATCAACAAAGTCAACTCGATTGAAATAAATGAGTAAATCAACAACTATAAACCCTCATACAAGAAAGCTTGAACACTTAATTCGACTTTGTTTTAATTTAAAAAATATTTATTATTAAAACTTGTCGCAAATTCATTAATTGACCACGTCATTTTCAGAGTAGAGAAACAAACTTTACGTGGAGGGAGCTAGGTAAGCTTTTCTACAATCTAATTAAATATTAGTAATTAACTAGTAAATTAAAAGACAAAGTAGGTCAAGCCTCAACTAATCAATATTTGTTGGCAAAAAGAAGTAATAAATTAATATTCTAAGTGGCTTTTGGTAACTCCATCTTCCATTCTTCATGTTAATGGCCAACATATATAGTTTTAGATAACCTCTCTTATTTTACAAATTTATGTTTTGAAAATTAAAATCATTTGTCAAAGCATCTCCAGTGGTGAGATGAGATGAACGATGCATCACTTGCCAAAATACAAGGTACGTTTAGAAAGGTTATGGGTTCGATTCCCAGCTGAAATCAAAAGGAAAAAATAAAATAAAAAGATAAGACCATCAATAGGATAGCGCATCTAATATTTTTCTTTTTTTTTTTTTTTTGTATTCTATATTCGGGTGAATACACAAGACAATATAAAAGTATGTGATCTTTTCAAATTATCACTTACTTTCTTCATTAAATTTTTATAAGAAATTAACTTTTTTCATTTATTAAATTCTCACATAGATCATACAAACCTTCGACCTCTTAGTACGCATATAACTGTGCAAATACATATATATTGAACCATCAAGCTATTACTTAATTGGTAAAATTAATTAGTGCATGTATCGCCACGATATAATTAATATTATTTGTACTAATTAAGATATTCTAATTAATCAAATTTAGTTACTACAAAGGTGGTTTCCAAATTCGACTCCAAATATTGCCTCATTAACATCATTCGGAACATCAACTCTAGGGAGGAGCCGTGCATACAAGGGTGCCCTAGGCTTGCATTTGACCCCTTTATATCTATAGACTTATAGTTTAGTGTTTTTTTTTAGCCCTCTTATATATATACAATTGATCAATAAAAAATGTCTAGGGTAGCCCACCTCAAAGTATGTTTAGGCTAGCAGGTTGCCCTAGCTTGGTATAGCTTAAGAGAGTTTGAAATTTTTGCTCCATTCTGATCAACTTGGAGCACTCTAGGATCAACTAGGTGTTAAATTACCATATGAAATTTAAGCACTGTGAACCACAAAAACTGCCTCCCCACCAACAAAAAGTAAAGTATTAATATATAATAATATGCTATTAAAAGAAAAGTACTTATATAATAGCGACATGACTCCACACTATTTGGCCACGCTAGCACAAACCATACAAGTTCAAAAGTTGACTACAACAGAACAAGAAAAAGAGTATCTCATCTGCAATTCAGAGCACTTTTAAGAAAGCAACTATTTATTAATCTCCCCCACGAGTCTCATGTTATTGGCCTCCAAAGCCAAATAACAAATATTAATCTTTTTTATCCAAAAAAATAAATAAAATAAAAAAATGTGCTTTTGCTTCCCAGTTGACAGTCCTGTTATAACCACTTTAAGTAGAAGTGGTTCTCGAGAGCACTCTTAAAAGGGTAAGGTACGTAATTGACTCTTCATTTATGTTTTTGTTGGGCTTCACATGGTTTTGGAGGCTTTGGGGTGGTTTGGTTCATTTTTGTCAACTTACAGGTTGGGGCGAAGCTATAGGCTGTAGACCAGCACAGTCATGAAAAAAAAAAAACAATTAGTGATAATTAGCCTAACACACAATTATAGCCCAGCCCACCACCAGCAAAAAATAAAATACTTATCGATTCATTCAATTCCATTTGAGTCGTGTAGATCGTTTGATCTATTCTTTTTTTATCGTAGACTTATCTATTCTAATTGTTTAGTAGTAGTAAGTCATTCGACTTCTTGAAAACAACGCACTAATAAAAAACACACACGCAAATAAAAAACACATCTCATGTATTAATGTTCTATTGTTATAAATTACTTACTAAAAATTACATTCTATATATTCAAAATTTGGTTTGATCTATTATAATTGTTGTCATTGGTGATTTTAAAGTGATTAATATTTAGTTAAATGATTTGCGGTTTTTAAGTCTAGTATTATTTTTTTAACTATATAAATTGTGCATTAAATAATATCAAATTGATGATTGTAGGTACTAAAAAGAAGTTGATGATTGCAGTGTATAAACATGCATAATTGTTAAGGGGAGTGGTAGTGTGTCCTAGCAGGGACACGTGGGTCAGACACGAACTCATCCGCCCTTCGATATACCTCGGGATAAGTACGTGCTCGAGAATCAAGAGATGCGTGCATGCCCAAGAATTAATGGCAGTTGAACGAGTGCGTGTCTAACCCGCATGTCGAAGTTGATGCATCAAAGCATTTTTCAATTGTTAAACACCAAAAAAATATACATTAGTTTTAGCTAGGGCTTCGAAAAAACCTAGCTCCATCCCTGCTTACATATAAGTTTTCTCACATAGCGGGAGTTTATATTTTCATATTTGATTCAATTTTGAGGTTAAAGAGAATAGTTGCAAATTTTAAAAATAATAAAACATGATAATTAACATAAATACTCATTAAACAATAAAACCTGCAATAGAGATGTGATTAACGATGAGTAATTTTGTCAATTTATTCTCGGGAGAAAACTCCCCTATGGGGATGAGAGAGTTATCGATCTCCCATTTAATAGTGTGAGTTGAGTGATAAATTGCAAGAAGTTGGATTTATATACTATTGGAGAGCACTTGTATGCTCAGTGGATTTCGTGAGCTATTTAGGTAGATGAGAGAGTGTCATTAATCAATCAATATGTTTGATTAGTGGTGCCACTCTTGTATTATATTTTTCATGTTAAGTGATAAGTATTGGTTATAACATTAATCTAATTATTGGGCAATTAGTGCAAAATTGTGGTCCTTGGGATTGTGTATGGTCCAAATTTATTCTTAATACCTTCCTAGTACATTAACTTATTTTTAATTAGAATGAAGTGGAAGAGGGAAATAAAGTTAGTTTAGTAGTTGTGGGTGGTTAGAGAAGTATGGGAGCACTTTATATATGTATGGCCAAAACAAAAAAGTTTGATCGCTTTATTGCAACTCTGGATTTCAGGAATATTTTTGATTAGGCATAGTTCAAACTTTCAAATAGAACACTAATTAGTTATTACCTGTAAACATGGCTCGTCCGCATTGAGGGTGAAGTTTTACTTCAAAAGGTTTCGATACTATTTTGAAAGAAACCCACATTTATGCACTGCTTTATAAAGTCACTTAATCGTTGTGGAACTATATTTCGATCCACATATCTCAACAATTTTTTGGACACAAATTGAGATATGCTTTGGTGGATTAGTTAATTATATAAGTGGGAAGAAACTAACAAACATACCTATCAAAAGTATGTTACTTGATTTTTTTATTTTTTTATTTTTACTTTTCAGTATCTTCATCGAAACACATTTTTCACCATGTACTTCTTTTTTTTTCTTTTTTTTGAAGATTTTACTATTACAAATTTACAGTGGATTAGTTAATTATATTAGTTCTTTCAGTTTTTTTAGGTAGAATTCAATGAATTGAATGTTCTTATTGAGTAACAGATAACTTTTCAAGAAAAATTGGAAAAAAGGTTAATTTTTTTTTTAGTATTTTGAAATAAAAATATTAATAATCCAAGCGGATGAAATAAAAATTAAAATAAGCTTAATTTTTATTAATCAGAATTAATTCCCGACATAATATGACTTTAATTTGATTAAATCAACCATCATAAAAAGTGAAAAATCTTTTTTTAATATAAGAAACAAACAACTTGACTTCAACATATGAGTCGAACTCACGACTTTTACTACTTTTTTTTTAATTTTTACGACAGTGGGTGTCCGAACCACCTCGGTCTCTTCCGAATCTCTCGATTAAGCCCGACTAATCCTACAAAGGCTAGGCTAACATTATCTTTTAGCAAGTTATGCATAGTTTATGTCACTAAAGATGCTTTCGCAAAAACGTTTTCTTATAACTCATATTAATTGCTTTTTGAATCGAAGACGAGTATAATTAACTTATCACATGTTCTTGTCTATGATTGAAAAGTTAAGCCCAAGTTGCTGAGCCCATAAATTCTTTTAGTTGCACGGCTTCATGTATCTTGGACTCTTGCTGGGTCAAAGCAAATCACAGTTGCCAATAAACCCAGCTGGGCCTACGGAGTATTGACATATTTTTTTGTAGGAAGTTTTGAGACACTAGAACGGACATCCGACTATCGGTGTCTCTTCGTTTCTGCATCGATGTTTATCTGCATATAAATCGATGTCTATTAAATGAACGCTAACAACTGAGTATTTTTTTTGGGCGTCTCAAAAAGTCACCCTCACATTGTCATTGAAGGAATCACAATGTTGTGCGTTGTGTAATGTCATCTATTTTTTTTAAGGAAAATGTCGAAGTTAGATACTTTTGGTGTGCACGGGTCGGGTTTGGGCCTGCCCCTTAAATGTTTGCTTGCCCGACTAGGAGTATCGAAACCTTTTTGCCTGCCAAAAATCGAGTGGGCTCGGGCAGGCTAAGCCTAAGTTGGATTTGGACCCAAACAACACAAACTTTTGATTAATTTGATCATTACTGTTTTTACAAGTGGTGTCTTATTCATTTCGCTAGAAGTGTTTTGACTCAATTGTTGCCATTTATAGTAAACACTTCCTATGGAAGCATGGAAAGTTCAACCAAACGAGGATGTAGGTGTGAAAATAATTCACCCAATCACTTTTCATTCTTTTGTGCCCCGACACATACGTGCATCTGTTTGAGTCGCTTGATTATTTTTAACCGCTTGCATGCGCATGCAAATCGATGTATATAGCATGGAAAGCAACACGTACATATCTTTTTATGCGTTTCCATGCCAGCACACCTTACCGAGTCATTTTTCAAAAGGAAAATTATTGAGAGACCCACTTTAGACATCCAATTAGGCGCGCCGACCTAAATGCACCGTTCGATACACATCAAACACATATCTCGATCTACATTGAATGACGCATGACTAAACATCCAAGTCATTGCGCCGACCTAGATGTCTAAAGCCAATCCATTTAGCAGATTTCTTTCCAAAAGACAAAAAGTAGGTCCCTTAACTAATGACTCGAGTTCGACTCCTGGGAATAGAAACATCAACGTTGGGAGCTCCCATCACTCAAATTCGGAATAGTCGGATAGTCGGATACCGAAAGGTTTCATAAAATAAAAAGGAAATGCCTAAAAAGGACAACTTCACTTCCACTCTCTCCAACAAGTTGAAGACTGGGGTAGGGGGTGGTGTTGCAAGGGCGGGCAGTGTGGAAGAGAAAATGGTGGAGAAGTTGAAATGCTTGGTTTTAGTGGGAGCTGGAGCTCTCCTTGGTTCACTCTCCACCATCGCTCTTCTCAACATCCTCTCCAGGTCTCCTCATTTTCTTCTCTCCAGATCCTTTTTAGGTTTACAATACACACTGATGATTTTGATTGTCTTTTGTGTTCTTGCAGAAGAGTCGCTAAGCAGATCGTCCCTGCCAAGCCAATCGGATCAAACGGTCAGTGATTGATTCCTCATCACTTCTGGTTCGATTCAATGGACG
This sequence comes from Stephania cephalantha, assembly GCA_039657325.1. Classification (NCBI taxonomy): domain Eukaryota; kingdom Viridiplantae; phylum Streptophyta; class Magnoliopsida; order Ranunculales; family Menispermaceae; genus Stephania; species Stephania cephalantha. Next base: position 3,414,135 of record CM077573.1, on the reverse strand, counting down.
TGTACGCTGTGTCGTGTGTTAATTTGTGATCTTTGATTGAGTCATCTGTATCAATAGTTTCGTTTTTAGGTTTCGGCGCAATCCGTTCGCGCTGTCGATAATCCTCGACGAAAGACACTCACTTTTGATTGTATATAAGTGCAAATCTTTGATGACACATGTTAAGAAGGTGTTTTGTCTAATGCTAGGTTTTATTGATAGAGTCATCTGTATCAATAGTTTCATTTTTAGGTTTCAGCGCAATCCGTTCGCGCTGTCGATTATCATCGATTAAAGAAACGCGCTTTTGATTGTATATAAGTGCAAATCTTTGATGGCACATGTTAAGAAGGTGTTTTGTCTAATGCTAGGTTTTATTGATAGAGTCATCTGTATCAATAGTTTCATTTTTAGGTTTCAGCGCAATCCGTTCGCTGTCGATTATCATCGATTAAAGAAACGCGCTTTTGATTGTATATAAGTGCTAATCTTTGATGGCACATGTTAAGAAGGTCTTTTGTCTAATGCTATGTTTTATTGATTGAGTCATCTGTATCAATAGTTTCATTTTTAGGTTCCGGCGCAATCCGTTCGCGTCGTCGATAAGCCTCGATCAAAGAAACGTGCTTTTGATTTTATATAAGTGCAAATCTTTGATGACACGTTAAGAAGGTGTTTTGTCTAATGCTAGGTTTTATTGATTGAGGTTTTGGTTTTGGTTTTCATGAATGCTGTATGTATACTTCTGTGGCAGTTAAAGAGTGCATTTCCGTTTCGAATAAAAACATCGGCAGTGCTGCGGGGAATCGGATGGCTAATTTAGATCTTTTGAGAGATGAAATAGTCTCTGAACATCTTACCAGGTATTGCGACGTAATTCTTTCGGTTGATACTGCAGAGCTGTTTATCAAGCTAGGATTTTTCCCCCATTATATTAGGGGAACGTGAAGTTCTTAATTAAATTTCCAACTACATTGTTGATTTTTCAATGTAGTAAATGTTGTTGGGTGGAATGGAAATTTGATTTCAAGTAGTTATCGGTATGATCAAGTAGAAGCGAACATGACCTTACTGGTTTAATTGGTTGATAAACAATTTTTAGATAGGTTTAAAAAGATCGTTTTTAGATTGACAACCATTGGTTTATTCTTTCCTCTTCTTTTGTGCGTTTCTATTTTAATGATGGTAAAAGAGAGGTTCGGAGTGGTCTTACAGTTGATGAATGCCTTCCATTAATAAAAAAAAATAAGCTAGAATAGTCGTGTTGGCAGCAATCTTTGACTAGAAAGCTCCAGTTATTTTTTATCTTTGGGAAGCTTACATTTGTTTCTTGTTATTATCAGAAACATCCAATTCTTTGGCCAAGAATCTCAAAGAAAAGTGACGGGATCTTTTGTTGTAGTCATTGGTCTTGGAGGAGTTGGGAGCCATGCTGCTTCCATGCTTTTGAGATCAGGGATTGGCAGGCTCCTCCTTGTTGATTTTGACCAGGTATTTCGGCTTCTTGGATTAAACAACTAAGTTATAATTTATCATTTATGATAGTGTCTATGTAGCCGACCCCAATTAATTTGGGACTGGGGCTATGTTGTTGTTGTTGTTGTTGTTGTTGATAGTGTTCATGTTAGAATATTTTTCATCTGGTAAAACCTGGTTTTATCTATTTAGCATGTTCCCCAACTTATATTTCTCTCATTCTCCCATTGGTAGTACTAGTTGTTTCTCAATTCTTTTTTCTTTGTTTTAGATTAAGATGCATTAGTGTTCCATTAATGTGAAAAGGGTTCACGATAATAAAACTGCAGACGTGATCCAAAGTAAACTGAGCAACCAAAAACCTGTGTTACCTGGACTCGAGTTCGGGTATGAGTAAGTCTAAAGGTCGGACTCACGCTCACCTATTCTCTAATTTAAGGACACGGGGACTCAGCAAAGTGTCTAAAACGTGAGGCACATATGCTATATAATAGCTTATATACCTGTATTTTTTTCTCATTTTCCTTTTCTTATTCTACACGAGAAAATTCTTGTTATTTTTTGTTTCTTTTATATTTTGAATCTTTATATACAAAGAGCTCTACAAATGGAGTATCCATATATTTTTAAGTGTTGGTAACATAGTCATAAACACACTCAAAAGTATACCAATTTTGGGAAACAACATGTTTTCTTGTATCAATACTCGTTAGTCATTACATGTGGAGTGCTGAATTTAGTGTGTAACACTGTAAAACTATGGTATTTATAGTTGCGATTTGAAAAGTTTCATTGTCACCTTTCTTGAGTTACATGCGCCTATCTATGTTTTTGGATCTTACTGGACAGGTAGTAAAAAATTAGATTCCAAACCAGGCTATAGCCTATGTTGCTTATTTCTCTTTGTGTAAATTGTAGTGGTAGTTAGTGTGCGCTCCTTCCTCGCTTTATTCCTACTATGTATTTGTCAAGAACAATGGAGTAGTTGCATTTTTGTACAGAGACATGCTAAAATCTATTTTTCTAGCATCCTTGTGCAGGGTTAGATTTTTTATTTTTTTCTACACTTCTTTAGAATTATTTGATTCGACTGTGTTATATGCTAATATTGCGCTGATTTATCCCATCTGCAAGTGCTGTAAAATTTGATTAACATATGCTGACTATACCATTTCTTTATTACTTGAGAAGGTGTCCTTATCATCACTAAATCGACACTCAGTGGCAACGAGGGAGGATGTTGGTATCCCAAAAGCTCTTTGCCTTAAGAAGCATTTCCAATCTATCTTTCCTGAGTGCCACATTGATGCAAGAGTACTACTATACGATGCTTCAACAGAGGAAGAAATTCTCTCAGGCCAGCCTGACTTTGTTCTGGACTGCATAGATAACATTGATACAAAGGTAGTCTCTTTGCTTTCAATGTTTGAGGCTGGTGATACCAGTTTGCTTCCAATTCGAGTACTGATGAATGGTTTCTATTTTAGATGTACTTGTTTGTTAATGTTGTCTAATTGAAAACCTCACACCAAGAAGTTTGTGATGATCAAATTCTCCCTTGTGGAACTGAGTTTCCAGATTTAGATCCTTAAATGAATTGGGGAGAAGCCCCCTCTAGTCTCCATGCACATGGGGCAGGGAGCTCGACATGGGAACTGTCGAAGGAGGTCAACATGTTCTGGCAAGGGAATGGCCAACTTATCACAACTCTTCTCCGGATTTGGCACAGGCTATGTAGAGCATAAGAGAAGCTTCAATGTTTCTACATAGGTTGGGTTCGAGCGATGCTACTAAACCAATAATTATCACGAGGTGGTTGGATTCTAAGAAATCAAATAAATGAAACATACAAGTATACCATATTGAAATGATTGTAACCAAGATTATCAACATGATCCAATGGATAATTTGTATAGGGATTGAGGAAAGAATTCAAATTAGTATAACTTGATCCCAAAGATGAAGCTTTGACAATGTTGAGTTGTGCTGATATTAGACTGAGGATGATAGATGGTGCTTTTAGTGATTTTCATTGAATCATTATGATGTTCTAATTTTAGCTGTCCTTTGTAGGTAGCACTTCTTGCAGCTTGTGTTCGTAGGGGTTTGAGGGTTCTCTCTGCAACTGGTGCTGGTGCTAGAGCAGATCCGACAAGAATTCGTGTAGCTGATCTGAGAGAATCAATAAATGACCCACTCTCTCGATCTGTAATTCTTTTTGCCCTGATCTTTTTGTGAACGTTGTAGATATGTGATTTGCTGCATGTTGTGGAAAATGGCGTGCTAGTTTAAGCATTGCATATACTAAAATTGCTTCAATTTTTTTATTTTCGCTCGTGCATGTCTCTTTTTTCTGAAGAAGTTTTTTTAAAAAAAAAGAAAAAGAAAAAAGAAAAGCCTCTTCTTCTCTTCACATTTCATGGTTTAATAACTGGTTTAGTTACACAAAAAGCTTATCTTGTAGAAGTATTTTCCAAATGATTTTTTTTTAAATTATTTTTGCTTAGAATTCCATTTATTTTGGTGCAAGATGAACACCTGTCTTTCTTTTGGCCTATGTCAGTCAGTTTGACATTGTTTTAGTGTTTTTAACTTGTACGCATTTACCTTTTTTGTACTATATAATAGTTAAGATGAAAATTAGCATCTACTTTCTTCTGAGACAAGTTTAATTTGAGCATGTAAGCTTTCCTATCTCATCTATGAGTCTATGACAAGCTTGAGTGTATGGGTTCCTTCTCTCCATAAGGTGGTAAAGGAGAGTTGATTTTATTGTTTAATGTGTTCTTGTGTTGATAATGTGGATTTCCTGGCATATATCATTGTATGCTTAAATCTTGATGAATCAATGTGAGTCAGTATTTTTAAAAGTTTTTTGAAACTTCTTCCCCCCTGTTCTCTATTCTCTTTGCAGTGCCTTCCCTACCGATCTCTTGTACGACAATATAACAACTGCCTTTGTGGCAGAAATGAAATTGCTCATACTCCCCTAAGCACGCACTCTTTGCTACTTTGTTGAAAATTCTGTCACGACTTCATTTTTTTATGCTAGATGATAGAACTGTCTGTGGCTGCACTATATCTATTTTCGTATCAATATAAGTGTTATCATTAGGAAATTGGCATTGTTTGATAGTTTTATTTCCTTTATTAAAGGCTTTCCTTACACAACTCCTAGCGTGCAGGTAAGACACCGTTTAAGGAGAGATTATGGCATTGAAGGTGGGATACCTGTTGTTTTTTCTTTGGAGAAACCTAAGGCGAAGTTGCTTCCATTTCGGGGTCCTAATGGAGAGGAAGAAAATCCTTCCGATTATCAGGTGATCGTCGTCTCCTGTCTTTATATCATATACCATGATTCTAATTAATATTTTAGGTTATAGAATTACTAGTTATGTTTGAAGTATTATTAAATCTAGCCGTAAAAGATCAAATAGTAAAAATTGCATGCTGTGATTATCAATTTTTCACAAGATTCATTCTATTTGAAGCTACTTCATCTTTTAGTGCATTAAACTTGGGAAACAATATGTTTCTCACGTCTCTGTTATCTAGTTATCTGCAGGAAATATCTCTTTCTACCCTGAAAAACGTTAATGGTGTATCTTTACGAGTATTGGTTGTTTTAAATGATCCTAACTTAGGACTCAATAATTAGGAGGGATTTAAATGATTTGAAAAACACACCATCAATTGCATGAAATTGAGCGCAATGGAAGAGTTTGATCCATATAGCCTAACCCCAACTAATTTGGGATTGAGACTTGTTTTAAATGATCAACACGTGGAATCTTTAGTAAAGTACTTGCTAGTTATGTCAATGAGTGTTTGAACCTGATTGCTAAAATTATCGGGGCCAAAATAGGGTCTTTGGTCTAACTAGACTGGTTAACTCCCCTACAGGGATAGCAACTGATTCTGTGCGTTCCTCCTCAAATATCTTGCCTCTTTCTCAGCTCACACCCACCAAATGACAGGTAACTCGGGTCAGTTCTTCAGTTTCAAGTCATTTTAAGATTTAATGGAACTTTCCCTGTCTGAAGAAAGTTGAAAACATCTCTAGATTATCCCTAAAGGAGTAAGCAGCCATTGCGATCTTAAACCCTCGAAAGAGCGCATTTCAATAAAATGTTAAAAGTATTTATTGAATAAGACGCAACAATGTGGGTATACAACCCTATAAGAATTCCTTCTTTGTGACATTGATCCTTCCTGATTAAGTAATCAAACATAGTCTGAACGTGGGAAGGAACCCTAACTTTCCAAATGAATTAGCATGGAAAGAACATATGAGATGGAAAGATTGTCAATAACTTTTTGAAAGAAGAGTTTGTGTTATGCTTGACCTGTTATTTTCCCCTCTATATTGCAGCTGAACTAATTGTGGAAAAATTGAGAACAATCTGTCCTTTGTTGGTTTGTTTTCTCCCCCTTTACTGGTAATTGAAGTCCATCTCTTCCTCCTGTTCTCTGTCATTTCAGTTCCAACAAAATTTCTTTGTATCATTTAAGATAATTTGGTTATACTCGGCAGCATGGCTTCTTTCATATTCTCTATGCTAAAGTGTTTGAAAGCTCTATTGATTTTAACTACTGGCGCCTATCTAACATTCTTATTTGGATATTGTCACTCCAGATTGTACCTGGTTTCAGGGTCCGCATAATTCCTGTTTTGGGTACAATCCCTGCTATCTTTGGACAGGTGATGGCATCTTATGTTGTGACACAGCTTGCCGGTATAAACGTCCAAATGGAACCAGTGGTGAACTTGGATGTGGATCTCTATCGTACGCTACATCAACGCCTTATTGAGCATGAAGAGATTGTTTATGGAACTTCCTCACAAGTTCAGGTTTGCTCTCTAATTCCCTAGCTACTTATGTCTAATACATTGTCTACAAAACTCGATTAAGCTCATGTGAGCATGAAAATTGTATCTTTCTGTAAAAAGAAGTTTTGCTCTGACTGTAGTGTTTATGAGATTATTGTTAATTGTTGTGACCCTGATGTACCTGAAGGTAGATATAGAAGAAGTAATGTACATTGTTAAAGAGTTGTGGCATGGAAGAAGTGCCAAAGATCAATCTGCAAAGGATATGGGACGTGGTCCACGTGGAATGTGGCGATCGGTTAATGAATTGATGCTTGTGAGGTGAGGTCACTTTGATAAGCCGCATTATTCTGACCTGTTTGAGTTATGAATTATTCACTATTGGTACAGTCAATGTTTCTGAACTCCGATTTCAATTGTTACTGCTCTATTACTATATTTGAAGACATTGGACTCATTTTGATGCGTACTTGCATATTTTAGTCAGCATGCAGACATCAAATATGGTTTCTCATGTTCTCTGTACTTGAAAAAAAGGTGGGGGAAGGAATGATTTTTATATCCTTCAATGACTTTTTTGATAGGATAGTTGTATGCAATGACTTCCATCTGTGCGGTTATTTTGTGATAGTACTTTCAATACCTCAAAGACTCTTTTATAACTATTGTTTCTTTGTTCATCAGTAGTTTTTTTTTTTTTTTTTTTTTTTTTTTTTTTTTTTTTTTTTTCTTTTTCCTTTTTGAGGTGGGGGTTATTGTTGGATCGTCATTACATTATTGAGGTTGCAGCTTTTCTTCCTTGCTGTTTGAATATACGGCTGAAATCTATATGGTTATGATAGTGCGCTTAAGTGCCTGACGTTCCTTTGCATCAAACGTCTTTCCAGGTGGGACGGGACAAAGCCAGCATCTTTGTCAAACTTAATTCCTCTGAAATTTACAGAGGTATACTTTATTTTTATTGTTTAGAAATTTTTAATTTGGGATTTCCCCATTTTTATTGTCATACTTTCTTATGTACCAAAAAAAAAAGAAAAGAATGTCACTTTTCTTTTTACAGTACAGCTTATATTTTTATCTTCATTTTGCTTAGTACATTACGAAGTAGAAAGCTTTTGAGCAACGTTTAGTCTCATTAGTCTTATTTGTTATTTCAAATGAGAGCTTGCTTAGAGTTAACGAAACACTACCCGAATTTGTTGTTTTTCTATTAGCTTTTTTGGATATAACGTACACTGATCAGCTAACACTTTCTAGGAATGCAAGACTTTGTTCATATCATTCACCTTACATGCATTAATCTTCATTACTGTGCTTGATTTTTTTTTAAAAAAAATTGTTTGGGATAAGAAACCAACAATCTGACTCCAATATGAGTCGAACCCACAACCTCCTCCTTACCTTGCCTTTGGCCAGTGATTCCTTATCCATCACACTAGAGATGCTTTGGCACTTGACTCGAATTAGTCGTTCCTCCAGAATTTGCTTGGATATCGTTAACTATAATAAAGAAATGTTTCGTGTCTTTGCTATCAAACATAATCCAGGATTCTTGGTGCAGGCACCGGTCTTCTTGACATACACAAATTTCCTACAAACGCCAACATTTTTGAAAATGCAAAGAATGCGTTTTGAATCTTAATCTTATCTGCATCTCTTGCATTTTTATCTAATGTGCCGCAGATTTTTCTTATCAAAGCTTTTCTTTTTGTTGTCTCTACGAAACCAGGCTGGTGAACACGAATCAAGGACGCTGAACGAAATAAAGGAAAATGAACCAGTATTTTTCAGAAGGGTCACTTCTGTTCTGGAACAAGTGAAGACTGATTTTGGCCCATAGATGTCTTGGATACTCATTCTGCGGCTGTGCATTTGTATGAGGGTCGCCAAGAAGCCGAGTATAGACATTTCTGTCTCAACTCAAGGTGACCTGAATCTCTGCATGGCCTCAATTTTGTTCATGATTTTTTTATTTTCTTGTTTTGATCAGGAAACACCGTATTTTTCTATCTTTTTTCGGCTGGTATACATAGAATAAAAGCGGTGAAACTAGCTTAGCGTGTATTATTATATGTCAAATCATCTCTAGTGAGATGAATATGAGAAATTACATGCTAGAAGGCAAGGTTGGGGGAAGCTATAGGTTCGACTCATGTTGGAGTCAAGTTGTCGGTTTCCTATTAAAAAAAAAAGCATGTACCGTTATCGAACTTTATGTATGTCGTCATTCAACCTTTGGAAATTCTCTAATTAATGTAAACATAGAACACAAATGGGGGATTGCTGGGAAAATGCACTTTTGAGTTACATCAATGAAGCCATTACCTGGTTGATGGAACTTAATTATGATTCTCACAAATTGGAGTGGGAAAAGTTTTGCCCTCTTTATAAGCATGAGAACTTGTTTGTTTATGGCTATGCATGTCGCAACATATTGCATAACAACCGATGTGGCGTGTGGACCTCACATTAAAATGGGTTGTTAGTTGTATCCTTTTATGGGATTTTGATTTGGATTATACACGTCATATCATTTGTTGTGCAATATGTTGTGATATAATGTTGTCATACTAGCATTTCCCAACTAAATAAGGTAACATTGTTTCGAGCTACTTCTGCGAAAAATCTTGCAGAATGAAAGTTAATATCAGATTTGATTGAAGTTCTTTCTTCAACTATTCCCACAGCATTTTCTGTGGACATTAACGCTGTGCTATCTATCTTAGACAATTCTGATGCATTTAAGAGTTGTAGCTTCATTTTGGACACTTTTTTATTTAATTAATGACACTATCAACCACTTTTTCTTTACACGATACATATAATAAATGAAGTTATTTATAAGAGGGTAATTTAGTCTTGTTTATTTTTTGAAGTTAATTTAGTCTTGTTATAAAATCTTAATTTGACGAATTAATCGTCACATTAATTCTTGTGTACAAACCAAATTGTAACATATATTGTGGGACAGAGGGAGTACAATTTTAAGAGCTTACAAAAATAAGTACCTTTTGAAATGGAAGAAGATAAAAGTTAAGGACATACATTTGGTGCAATATGTAGAGCCTCTTATAAATATGACAGTTTTTTTTTTTTTTTTTTTTTTCATGTGGTGTCCAACACCAACTATGCCAATTAATCCACACTCAGGCACTGTCGGGCTCTCTTACAGGGGTAGCCCTTTCAATTCAATTTTTTTCATTCACAAGACTTGAATTCTAGACTTTGTTTAAAGGAACCAAATCCTTTATCACTCAGGTTAATCGGTTATTTTTTTTTTTGAAGTAAAATAGAATTTCATTAATCATGATGACTCAATACATTTAATAGAACATGACTACATATATAATCGATTACCCTGATAAAAGTACATTGATTCGCTAATGCTAATTATTCAAATGAACATTCAACTGTAACAAAGTTGATTTTGAAAAATTACGACTGTAATAATGGAACAATATGATTATCAGTGATTATTCTCTTGACAAACGTTGGAACACAATAGTACAGAGACACTCTTAGAATCGTAACGAAAAATAGAACTTACAACAAGGAAAAACAAACAAAAAATTCAAACGAGGAAATACAAACACAGACATATAACCTAATGGAAAAATATCAAATCAACAACTGTAAGTGCAAATCCATGCACGAGCATGTAGAAGTGTGGATGAAATTGAATGATGGTCGATGGACAACCGGTTGTTGGTCACATATAGTTTAATTTAAAAAAAAAAAAAAAAAACTCAATGATTATATCATAGTAAAATCATTTGAAATAACTCAATTGCTTTTGAGGTGAAACAAATTTTTATATTTTGGAGGTTTTTTTTTTTTTTTTTTTTTTTTTTTTTGGTTGCATACAACCTCTTTAGTTTCGTAAGAATCTCTCTCCCCCCTCTTATCCACAAATTGAACAGCAGGTTTGTGCACTAATATTTATTTTTTTTATTTTTTTTGATAACCTTAGGTGTCCAACCTTTTTTCCCGACTAATCTTAAGGGGCCTTGAAAACCGACCCGTTCAAAACTCCAGTGACCCGAACACGGCTTGACACAAGTGGGAATCGAACTCGAGATCGTGCGCCTACCACACAATCCCGAGTGCGCCCTTGCCGCTAGGCCAACCCGTCCGGATTACTAATATTTAATGATGTCCATTAATCAACCAAGCTAATTAGTTCTTTCATTTCTTAAAACAATAAATTGTTTTCAACTTCACAAGGTTTTAAATTTTGTTTTCAATATATACAGAAGAACGCTGTGTTGCCCACTACAACCACCTTGTTTGTTCACTAGTTGGCAAGTGGTGTTGGACAACTTGAATCCAATAAATTTCGATTATAAATAGTCCCACCATTAATTTTAAATGAGATAGATCCGGCTCTGATAATTATAAAATTAAGTTTGCCCTATATGGTTTTTAATTTATTGATGGAAAAGACATCTAAGAATCATAAAATAGGGCAAACACATAAAATCGGTTTATAAAAAAATGATAATTTTCACCTAAAAAAATAAATAATTTTATGTGGTTTTAATTTAGTCATGGAAAAAGACATCTAAGAATCATAAAATAGGGCAAACACATCAAATTGGTTTATAAAAGAAATGATAATTTTCTCCTAAAATAAATAAATAATTGCTTGTATGATCGCATATATCAAATCAAGTGGGCCGTTATTGTGTTCTTTATATGAATTTTAGAAAAAACGTCACATTATGATTTATTTTTTTTCTCGCATGTCAGGTCTCAATTGTTTTGGACAATGGAATTAATAATGCGCGTCGAGATAGCAACCAAAAATAAAAATAAAAAATAATTGTGCGTAGTGATTTGTAATTGGTGTCATCCATGAAATACTCACCATGCAATATATATTACTCCATGTAAAATAAATTAAGCAGGGTAATCCACGTATATGGATGATTTCTACAATCAAATATAATTTGACTGCTGGCTTTTTAGGGAAAAAAAGAACAAATTGAAATTATAGGCAATATATGCCAAAAAATAAGTTCTATATTAATTAAATATTTGCACGTTTAATTAATTATTTTTCCCCATTGTTTAATTTTTGATGAAAAAGAAACCAACTCAGCCTCAACGAGTCTCGAACCTCAAACATTTTACATGAGTGAACCTAATGCAGAGAGTTTGTTGAAATGAAAGAACAGAGAATAAGATAACTCAAGAACACCCAATCCAGGGGTCAATACTCAATATTGATTCATTTTGATAAAAAAAACTAACAATAAACTTGTGTTTATACCTTTTATAGGCAAACCCTAATACAACAAAACTAATATACTCCTATCATATAACAATGTCTAATTCTAATATTAAGGCCACATGGTTAATTACTGCATCATAACCTATATGAAATACTAATCTACCCACTTAGTTGGTTCCTTTCATTCTTTAATAATTAATTATGAACATACATATATAGTTATCATCAATAATAAGTTAATAACAACCCACGTCACAGAAAATATATAAACTTTTAACTTTCCAATTGTTAATGTAATTCTTGTATTTCTCACGCGTTTTTCTGCTCGAGCATTGTCATTAATATAATTTTTTAACTCTATAAAATTTACATGCACATTCTTATATTAATTGAAGTTCCAAGTAAACTTCTCTTTTTTTTTTTTTTTTTCTTTGCAAAGTTCGAAGTTCTAAGCAAGGACGAAGCCAGAAATTGATGAGAGGGGGCCAATTAATCACCGAAAGTTTGAGTTCCTTTTTTTTCGATGTTCAAAGTTTAGGTTTCTTTAGATTGAACATCAAACAAATATAAAATTTAGTATTGTTAGAGTTTAGCATATGATATTAATTTTTTTTAGTTTTAAATTCATGTCTCTACGTGAACTATTTCAAATTCAATACTTTCATGACTATATATGTTCAAGTTCACTAGTTATCAATTGAAGGGAGATCTAATTATATAGATTTTTTTTTGATAGGCTAATTATATAGATTTTTTATAACTTCTTAAGGGTGCATGACTATTAGAATAAGTACAAGTTAGCATTATCCAAAGTTTAATAGAAGAAAATAACAGCAATATAACCATATGTGCATATAATATATATGGTACAAGTACTCATGCATTTGAGTGTATAAATTAGTACACTAAAAATAATAATCATTAAATTATTTAGTGTGGAATTAAGAGAAAAAAACTCAATTAGTATAGACTGTGTAGTTGGAATGGATAATATATGTGAATGTCATTATTTTAGATGTCATGGCCTCGGTATAATTAGTGATCAATAAGGACATTATATATATATATATATATATATATATATATATATATATATATATATATATATAGTACCCATGAAGAAGTCAAAGTTCATTTTAAAAAAAAAGTAAATGAAAACTTAGAGGGGGCCAGGAGATATGAAATTCATTTTTTCTTACATACATGTACTACTTGTACATATTATTAGTAAAAAAATTGAGCACTCTATGTGCCTTCGCCACTGGTTCTAAGTAAGTTGAATGTAATCTCCCAACATACAGTTAATACGCGCGAGTATGATTATTTTTTCATACTATTTGAATTTTGAAGTGAAGCTGTCACCATCGAAGCTAAAACTTGGATGGATTTGCTAATTGTGCGTAACGTGCACAGTGGGTCCGTGACATATCGTGATGAAAAAGACTGGAGCTATTGCATTGGACATTGAATCAAAGAAGGAATTCCTAAATCAAATCAAACTAATTAAATAAAATGAACGCAAAAACTTTCGCTTGTTTGGATAGAGGTAGAGTTATCTCTCGGAATATAATTAACTTACAGAAAGTTGAAAATTAATCTTGTTTGGTTGCGCAACTTGCCTGCGGTGAAACATATCTCCCTACCGCCTCCTTAAGGAGTTATCTCCCAAAAATCGTGAACACAATTACTCATAATTAATGACTATTTTATTATTTATTTATTTCTTGTTTGAAAGGTATTTATATCAATTTATATTTTTTACCGTTTAAATCTTGAAACTTCGATGTAAATTTAAAGAAATAACTCTGAACCAATAGCTTAAGTTCGCAAAAGCCAATCAATTAAACATGGTCATTAGAGTAGTAATCTTATTTTATGCAACAGTGACACGTGGCGCATCAGCCGTCATTGTGGAGTGCAGTTATGACAGGGAAGCTTATGCGAAGCCACATCATTTGCATAACTAATTATTATATCAAACTTTTCTAAAAAATTAACATATTATATTAAACTATTTAAGAAGAAATCATGTATATACTGTATAAAGGAAGCGTGCAAATCGTTTGATGGTTTTTGGATGCTCTCCATTTGTGATCTTTATCCAACCAATTCACACAAATTATCATGCTTTTTTTGAGATTTATGTTGTAACAACCTTTATTGATAAATTCACTATACTTTTTTTTAAAAAAAAAATTAATATATTATCTTAAAAATAATACATTCTTCCTATAATATTATTAATATTAGGGCTTGAGTGGGGAAGACAATAAAGATATGTAATTTAGAAAGATATAGCAAATTTAATTTTTTTTTAAAAAAAGGTAGGTGAACTTATAACATGGGTTATTGCAACCAAGAGAGTTTGATTTAACCGTACTCTTTTTTTTTTTTGAGCAAATGGTGTCATTCTCGAGCAATCACATTACAAAAAAATTTATGCGCGCACCAATCGATTTCTATTGAATAGACAACAACAATTGAATATTCCCAAAAAAAAAAAAAATCATCCCAACATCTTTTTTAGAAGGTTTGGAGAGCAAAAGTGCAAGTGATTTCAATGTTTCTAAACTCTAAATATCATTTTCGTAATTTCTTAACAATATATATATATATATATTTTTTACAGACATGGCCCATCAAGGCCATGTTGGCACGTGGCACCAGTTTCCACCGTGGAGTGTCCAAATGGCGAGCTAGACGGAAGCTGGTAGGAAGCCACGTCGGATACATGAACAAACTTGCTTACGTTAAACTGGGACTCTGACTCGGACTGGAACGTGACTTGAAATTGAGATTTGAGAGAGATTTTAATAATGGAGTTGCCAAATTGACCCACGCACGCCTACTTAGATGAACCCATAATATACCTCGAAATGCAAGTAGCGTGTTAGATCGAAATATCTCTAAGGAAGTAACTCATAATTAAGTTCGAGAACTAATCTTATTTAGTCGTCAACTTGCCTACAAGTTATCTTTCAACTTACACTTTAAGATAAGGGATATCTCCCCATCACCCCTTAAGGAGTTATCTCTCAAAAGTTGTCGATATAATTATCTCTAATTAATGACATTTTTAATATCATCTCTCTATTGTTTGAAAGTTATTTATGTCAATTCATATTTTTGATTATTTAAAAATTTAAAACTTTTCTGTAAATTCAAAATTGAACCAAACATAAAAAATATTAACTCTAAGGAGTTAATTCTATATAAATAACTCTAAGCTAATACTGTAAATTAGCAAAAATAAATTAACGAAAAGTTAAAAATTGCTCATAAATTAGTGCATTTAAGTGGGAGCTCATAGCAAGTCAACCAATCAATTTGGTAATATTTTAGTTTTGAAGCCAACTAAAATGACTACTTTTAAGCACCTACACATGTGCATTCAAAAAGTGTATCGCATGGATATTGAGCTATTATTATTATTATTATTATTATTATTATTATTATTATTATTTTATGAAAAAGGGCAAGCGCAGATGAATCTGACACCCACCCGTCGCTTTAGAACCAGCACCAATCGGCAGCCGCCTTTAGCGTTGCTCTGGAGTCGCAATCCAGCACCCCCGAAAATCCGAGATTAACCTTGCTTTCCAAATTTCAGTGTGATCACTGTTTCATCAGTTCATTCACTAATTTTGTCATGTGACTAGATAGAAGATAAGTATCACTTTTTGGCAGAACAAAAAAAATAGTTTGATTTTATTTAATTCAAAATACTTTAATTTTTTTTTAAAAAAAATGTTTAATTTAATGTATTTAACCAAGTGCTTTCGAAATTTTCAAATTCTTTTTTAATTTATACATTATCAATTATTGAGTTAATAGACAAACATATCATAACGTTTTGAAGTTTTTACAAAAATATCTTAATGTTTGGATTTTGACAAAAATATTTTAACCTTTTGATTTGTTGTAAATTGTATCATCACTTTCTAAATTTTTAGTGAATTACACTTAAAAATATAAAAATTATGCATACAATTGAGAATATTATTTCATATAAATGCAATGGGTATGTAATCTAATGACCATTCATCACTTTGATTATGATTAATTGTATAATAATTACAGACAATGATACGATTTGCATGAAACTAAAAAGTTATGATGTTTTTGCAAAAAATCAAAATGTTAAAATATTTTTGCAAAAATCTTAAAACATTATAATATATTTGCCTATTAAGCTAAATTATTTTAAATCTATTTTTATCTTTTATTTTTTTATTGTCAATTAATCCTAAATTCTTGGTGGGTAAAACCATAGGAGCAGCAACCTCACTTTTAGATAACTTAATAGCAACTATATAATCATATTTCAACTCGAGAACTTTAATTACCGATGGAGTGATCCATTCCAGCACACTACAACACCTTCATTTTTTTTTTTTTTTAAAAAGATATCGCTGTCATTGAATTTTTTTAAATAAGATATTTATAAGTTATCTTTAGATACGTTCTCAATTAGTATACAAAATACTCATAATTTTTTCGTCTTGGATAAGTAAAGACGAATTGAATTCTATAATACACCAAAATATCATCCTAACAATTGAAATTTTGTACACTCACATTGACATTATATACCACCCACATGACACCTCAAAGAGAATAAACGTGAAAAACATGCCATTTTCATATCGTAACATCTTTTATAGGTCATGGTTGAGAGATAATCATATAAAAGTTGAATCCTCCAAAAAAAAAAAAAACAAAAAACAAACAAAAGCTGGTTGTTAAATTCGAGGCTTTTAAAAAGAGAATAAAAATAAATAAAATGATGAGCTATTTTGTCCATTTAGGAGCAGTCCATTTTTTAAAAGGCAAATAGTATCATTTATTCTATTAACTTTAGCGTTTTTTTTTATTTGATATTCAAACTTTCATCAGCTTACTTTTTGTCCATAAACTTTTTTTATCTCATTTTGATCATTTGGTTAAATTTGAAAGGTAACGAATGGTAACGAAACAATTCATAATCAATTTTTAAGATTGGTGAATCAATTGTGAACCGCTCGTAAATTACTTGTGAATCACTTTGTTAGCGACTATTGTTATCCAAACTTGACAAAATAACCAAATTAAAGTAGAGGGAAATGAAATCTCAAGGACTAAAAGTGAATCGATGAAAATCTGAGTATCAAATTAACAAAAACTTGAAAGTTTAGGGACCAAATGATACTTTATGCCTTTCAAAAAAGGGCAATGCTACACTTAAGCTTCGTTTGGTTCGTTTTTACTAACTTACAGTATGAGTGGAGATACCTCCTTAGAGTTAACTCACTGTGTAATTTCATATTTCATGTTTGGTTGAACTTTAAACTTGTAGGGAAAATGTAAATTTTAAAAAACTGTGAAATGCATAAATTGACATAAGTACCCTTGAAACATATTTTTAAGATAAAAAAGAAAGCATTATTATTTTTACCACATGAACTACTATTTATTTATTCAGAATAAAAAAAATTGAATTAAATAAAAAACATAAATATTACTCGCAAAATATTAAACAACATTAAATAATTTTAAGTATTTTTATATTAATTTGAAATAATTATTACTAATAAATACTATAAAATACAACTAATGATAATTCTTAAAATATTTATCACTTGAAAAATACTTTTTTTTATGAAGGAATAATTTATTTAATCTTTTATTATCGATTAATAAGAAGCATTTGAGAGGGTATGGATATGGGTACATGTTAATTTGTGAGGGGTAATTGTGTTCGGTTAGAAGATATTTCACACCATCTCTCGTGTAAGTTGAGAGATAACTCACACGAAGTTGGACAACCAAACAAGATTAATCCCCAACTCTATGTGAGTTATCTCGTTGAAGATACCTCAACCTCATGCCAAACAAAGCCTTACGATAGCTCATCACGCATCAGAACACACATCGAGTCTTATCAGTAGTGCGATGCACCTCTAAAAATTTTCGTACATCGTATCCCGAGGTGCATTGTACAATTGTCGTATGCGATATGCGTTCTGACGTGGAATGATGATGCACGCCAAACATAATATTTTCTCAAAAATGAAATACACTATAAGACCCCCCTATCATCATCCAAAGTTAACATCCATCGGTTTTTTAAGTGGGCCCCAACCCCCACCCTCCCCCGCCATCCCTGCTGTTTCCTACCCTCCCAATCCACTCTTCCCCCACCAAGTCACTCACAATTCCCGCACATGCTCCAACTCCCTCTCTCACGTGTATATATAAATCCCTCTCTCTTCACACTTCACAATCCTTTCACACACACCACTCACTCCCCCTCTCTCTCTCTCTCTAGACTTTCTCTCTCTAAAACCTTTCATGGCCGTCGTGCGGCAGCGCCGCCACCCCGACCTCAAGCTCCCCCTCCCCGACGCCGCCTCCGACCGCCGCCCCCGCTTCCCCCTCCCCCTCCCTCCCGCCGCCGCCGCCGCCGCAGCAGCCGGCGGCACCGCCACCCTCGCCGACCTCGAGAAACTCCAGGTCCTCGGGCACGGCAGCGGCGGCACAGTGTACAAAGTCCGGCACCGCCGCACCTCCGCCATCTACGCCCTGAAACTGATCCACGGCGACTGCGACCCCACCGTCCGGCGCCAGGTCCTCCGAGAAATGGACATCCTCCGGCGCACCGACTCCCCCTTCGTCGTCAAGTGCCACGCCATCCTCCCCCAGGCCTCCGGCGACACCGCCTTCGTCCTCGAGTTCATGGACGCCGGAACCCTAACCTCCATCCCCATCCCATCCGAATCCGCCCTGTCGCGCATCACGAGGCAGGTGCTGCACGGCCTGAGCTACTTGCACTCGCACAAGATCGTGCATCGAGATATCAAGCCGTCAAATCTGTTGGTGAACTCGAGGATGGAGGTGAAGATAGCGGACTTCGGGGTGAGTAAAGTGATGTGCAGGACACTGGATCCGTGCGACTCGTACGTGGGGACGTGCGCGTACATGAGTCCCGAGCGGTTCGACCCGGACAGGTACGGTGGGAGGTACGACGGGTACGCGGGGGACGTGTGGAGTTTGGGCCTCACGTTGGTGGAGCTTTGGGTGGGCCACTTTCCGTATTTGGTGGACGGGGAGAGGCCCGATTGGGCGAGCTTGATGTGCAAGATTTGCTTCGGGGACCCACCCAGCCTGCCGGATGGTGCTTCCGACGACTTTAGGGATTTTGTTGGCTGTTGCTTGCAGAAGGACTCCAAGAACAGGTGGACGGTGGATCAGTTGTTGGCCCACCCCTTTGTGTCTCGGGATCGGCGGTGATTGTTGGTCCGTCTGGATGCGGAAGAAAATACTACAATAACAACAATAATATCAGCTTGTATGCATTGAGATCTGTGTGGACACGTCAATGAGCCACAGATTGTGGATTGGATGGTTGGGATTGGGTTATAAAGTCGCCGGTGCTTTTTTTTCTACGGCGATGACGATGGGGTGGACTGATTTTGTTGTTGTTGTAATTGTTTTTTTTTTTTTTGTGTATTTTGTGTACATATCAGAAGGCCCTTTCTCCTGAGGCGAATGTGCCTAAGGAAATGAGAGGCGGAGGAATTGAGTTGAATTTTTGTGGAAATTAATGTAACATTTCCTTGATCAATGGATCCTGTTGTAAGATTGATTTCGTCTTTGATTGTTTTTTTTTTAATTTATTCTTTTAAGCAAGATCAGGTGGTTTGAATGATTTAGGGATTCGATTTCTTTTAAGTAAAATCTTCGAATTTAAATTTTATAGATGGAGCGAAGGGGATGGAAGGGTCATTCCCTTATAAAGTGTTATAATACTCCAACGTAGACTAATTGGCGCGACGCAGTAGATACCGCATAAAAACTAAAAGAAATCCATTAGTAAGCAGTTATTCTAACAAAAAATATAGTTTTTCATGCACACTTCAGGAGTATAACTAAGTCATGCACTTAACATTTGTGGGTCACAAGGTACTTCATGGGGTGCATGTTACACACAAAACTGCCTATTTAATGAGAGGTAAATAATATCCCTAAACTTTCGTTTAGAGAGCAATGGTTATTTACAAAATGGTTCACATTCGATTTTTTGAGTTGATGAACCAATTGTGAACCTACTCGTAAATTGCTTGTAAAGCGTTTTGTTAGCGACAGTTGTTCTTCAAACTTAATAAAATGATCAAAAGTAGAGGGAAATAAAAGTTTAAGATCAAAAGTGAATTGGTAAAAGTTTGATGATCAAATCAACAAAAGTTTGAAAGTTCAGAGACCAAATGATACTTTATGCTTTAATGAGATTATTTTTTTTTTTTGTCAAAGCTCAATGAGATTATTAGAATTTTGAAACAGAGGCGAATCTGAGGAGGGCAGGGGATGGTCACTCCCCAACACCCAGGACCCGGAGTTTTTCCAAAAGTGGGGGACATTTACATTTTATTTCACAAAATAGGGTAGTTTACTTTTTATTTTCAAATCTAGGTGATAACACCTTATGAGAAGGTGTTATATCACTATTTGAGGGCAGGGGGGCTATCTATACAAAACTATACTTTCTCTTGATAACTCCTTTTGAAAAGGAGCTATCACTCTCCAACACCCAGGACCCCTATAATACCCTACGGATTTTCATACCAACTTTTTTTTCATGTATCATATATGACCTTGTACATGGA
The DNA here is from genome assembly GCA_039657325.1 of Stephania cephalantha. Classification (NCBI taxonomy): domain Eukaryota; kingdom Viridiplantae; phylum Streptophyta; class Magnoliopsida; order Ranunculales; family Menispermaceae; genus Stephania; species Stephania cephalantha. The sequence continues at coordinate 3,393,974 of CM077573.1, read as the reverse complement.
CATTGAACTTCGTGTACAAAGACAAAAGCGAGCTTGACTGCAAAAATCACTCAGTCGAACAAGGACAAAAGTTAGTTTTAATGTTGGACAAAAAGTACCATCGCTCTACATTCTCCATCGCTTGTCCAAACAAACTTTATGTACCAAATTGTAAAACATGGTGATCAGTTTCTAGTCATATAGTGTCACAATAAATTCAATGCAAAGTGAGCTCCCTCTCCAAGTCAGTCAACAAACCTATACCTTTTTTTATTTTTTATTTTGAAACCAAACCTACACCCATCTTAGAAATCATTCTGCAGTGACAGTAACAGCTCAGTAGAAGCAAATGCCTTTGGAGTTTTTGAAACTGTTCTCTAGTTCAATGCACATATGTAGCAATTTGGACAATGCAGTCTTCATAGAGATCACTGTGAATTGAAAGGAACAACTCTTAAATGAGTTTGTTCTTAGAACTACCCACTTTCTTGTTCAATGAACATACAGCAATTAAGACAACCAAGTATGCCAACTAGATTACTGCTGCTGGAACTCAATAAAAAAGGGTCAATATCTCAATATTTATGATGGAAAGTGTTGGAGCCCCTTAGATGCACATTGAGAGTTACGCCACACAACTCGATGCATAATCCAAATGACACCAACAGTTGTGCAGCTAATTAATGTATAACAACCAACAATACCATTTTTCATGAAAAAAAAAAAAAACTAACAATACCATTTTTCTTTTCATTAGTGATAAGTGTACCTAAACCAACAATAAGGATGGTCTTCCAACAACCCACAAACAATTGGGTGGCTTTGATTTAGGTCAGGTCTGTGATGATCTTGTCAATAAAGAGGAAACTTATGATGATGGTGAACTTTCCTTTCTGAAAGAGGATAATCTAACATTCTATGAGACATATATTTGCTATACAATGGTAGAAATTCGATTGGGATGTGTACTGCACGAATTTTAAGAGAACCTACATCATTGTGTAGCAAATGTTAGTACCAAAAGAATGTTACAAAATCATTTTCCTTTCCTCTATGCTTTTAAGACAATTTTTTCTCCACATGATACTTACATATGAATCTTCAAGGATTGCCTCCCAATTAGGGAATTCTCAGTTTAATTTTTCCTAGTTTATTTGTAAAAAAAGATATAGTTTCATGGTTTGAGATTGCATCTAACAATTAACCCAAGTCTCATCCATTCACAAAAAGGACATCCAAAATACTATAGAACCATAATTGCGAACATTGACAATGTCTCTTCCATTGTCCATTTCTACACAATTGATTTATCAGATAGAATTTATGAGCTTGGCTATCCATCCAATTAGAAATTAGTCACATTAGATTCTTCAAGACTAATATTTCCAAGTTCCTATGATATTCAAATATCGGTCTCTCAGCTATTAAAATCAAGCTTCTACGGATTATTTGATCTCAGCAGCCTTTTGCAACCTCTTTGACGTTCAATCCTAGCTACCTTATCTTGTAATAAATATTTGCGCAGTCTACAATAAAATCAACCTTCTTCGTTCCATGAATCAATTCTAAAAAGAAAACAAAAATAGATACAAGAAGCCAGATTTCTAATAGCAAGGCAAATCTAAAACAAGGAACAAAAATGACCAATATCACTTCTCGTGAATCATGATTATAACCAAAATTTGATCCAACTCCAACAATGGACACTAGAAACATCAGCAAAGTCTGTTCCATTAGTCACTAGATTAATTCTGACCATTTTAATCGTTCAACCAGCTATTTCAGCGATTCAGAGGGGCAATCGGTAGATTGACATTGTAGCAACTTTGAGCTAACTTGATAGATTGTAACCAATGCAAGATCTCTGCATTTGGGTCTCTCTCAACCACCACATCTGCCACTGTAATCTGCGGCGCGCCTCTGTAAGATGTGATCTTGCCACGCACCCTAGCTACAACACCTAATTGGATTTGCGCAGCTTGATTATTGGCAATCTTGGACATAATTTGAACATCAGAAGGGTTGCGTCTGAAGAAATATGGAGAGTCTAGATGGTTGAGCCAAAAGATACAAGGAACACACCCAGTGCCATCATCAATGAGAAATTTAAGGAATTTGCAACTCTTAAGTTCCCTACTGACCACAACACCCACTGTCTCTACCCTGGAGATGGGTTTACCCTTGCGATAAAATGAAATAGGATCGGAAGATGAGGACAGAGAAGAAGGCTGTTGAGTCAAGGAGAGGAAGTCGAAGCCAAGGAGTTTAACATGAAAATTCAATGTTGGATTCATCAGGTTGCATAATAGCATAAACCAAGGGTTTTTTTATTTTTTGTTTTTATTTATTTGAAACATTTGCAGCACTAGATGTCTCCGAGTTGTGCAGCGCTTCAATTTGAATTAGTTTTAGGGATCCTAATCCTTGACTGATTATCTATAATCCTTTCTATGATGAATAAACAATCAGCGTGAGTGAGCTAAGCGGCAAAGTCAGATAGGTCATTTACTCAAATAAGAAGTTTTTTTTTTTCAGTCAAAATGCTCCATTAAAGGACAAGTAATTAATCCTTGTCGATGATTAAAAAAAAATTGTTTCACCGAATCAATACCTGCAAATGATAATACTACGAATCAATTATAAGTAAATATTGTCCAATCAAAAAATCACAAGTAAATCTCGACATCAAAGATCCATAAAGCTAATCATTTAGAAGGTGAAGATGACCTCTAGTCCTACAAAAACAAAAGGATTGGAAAAGGAAAAACTTCACACAATTATGTTGGGGTTTATCAAGAATATAAGTACCGTTAAAGATTTCAAAACTTGTCAGGATCACCATATAAATTCCACATTTCATAGAAATGAACACTTGAATTGACAAACTTAACTTAGTAGGAACATCTCGATAACAAATCACCCCCTGTTGCACTCATGCCATTTCTTCCATCCAACTTGAATTCTATGTGTGACATCATTCTCAATGTTACCATCATTTTGTATGATTGATCCTAGGTATCTAAAGTGGTTTACCTTAGGAACTTCTATTTCCCTTAATTTTACCACACCGTCATCTCGATGTCTAGTGTTTCCAAACTCACAATGCATGTATTCGGTTTTCGTCCTACTCAACTTAAAGCCTTTAGATTATAATGTATTCCTCCGGAGTTCTAGTTTCTTATTCACTCCATCTTTAGTTTCATCCACTAAGACAATATTATCTGCAAATAACATACACCATGGTATATCCTCTTGAATATGTCTAGTTAATTCATCCATAACTAAAGTAAATAGATATGGGCTTAAAGCCGATCCTTGATGTAGTCCTATCGTAATGAGAAATTCTTTTGTAGCTCCTCCAAATGTCTTTATACTCGTTATTACTCCATCATACATATCCTTAATAGTGTCTATGTATCTAGCATGCACTCTTTTTCTTTCTAGAACCCACCAAAGAACATCTCTAGGGACCTTATCATATGCTTTTTCTAAATCTACGAATACCATATGAATATCTTTTTTCTTTTCTCTATATTTTTCTAACAATCGTCTTACAAGGAAAATCGCCTCCATAGTTGACCTCCCAGGCATGAAACCAAATTGGTTCTCTCGATATTGTTGTTTTTCTCCTTAGCCTATTGTCAATTATCCTCTCCCAAAGTTTCATAGTGTGGCTCATAAGTTTAATTTCCCGTAGTTTGAGCAACTTTGAATGTCTCCTTTGTTTTTGAAGATTGGCACAAGCGTGTTTTTCTCCAATCCATTGGCATCCGTTTTGATTTTAAAATTTTATTGAAAAGTTTTATTAACCTAGTCAATCCAATTTCTCCTAAGCATTTCCAAACCTCTATGGGTATTTCATCTGGGCCACATGTTTTACCTATTTTCATTCTTTTCAATGCCTCTTTAACTTCTACAATTCTAATATTGCGTGTATAGTTTACATTTTTTTATTGATGTGGGTTTTCATCTATTATAGTATCAACTTGGCCATCATTAAATAGACTATCGAAGTAACTTCTCCATCTCTCCTTAATATCATCCTCGCGTGTTAAAACATTTTGATTTTCGTCATTAATACATCTTACATGACTTAGGACTTGTTTCTTTTTATCTCTTAATTTGGCTAGCCTATATATATATATTTTTCGCCATCTCTATTACCTAACCTTGTATATAGATCTTCCATGAAATTTGTTTTAGCTTGACTAACTACTTTTTTAGCTTGTTTTCTAGCTTCTCTATATTGATTGTACACATCTTCATCTTGACACTTAGGTATTTTCCTATACATCTCTCTTTTAGTCTTAATTGCTCGTTGGACATCCTCGTTCCACCACCATGTTTCCTTCTTTGGAGGTCCCAAGCCCTTAGATATACCTAATACACCACATAGAGTAAAATTGATACAAATAAACACTGAGATAACTACTAATGCAAATAGATGCATACGGCAGAATATGTGCATCATTCTATTTTCTAGAACACAAGAAATCACAACATCTTGACTCTTTTTCATTGGATGGACCCAAAAAATTGCAAGAAACCTATTTTGGTAAATCACTGATTCGTGATATTTACAAGGTGTTCGAAACATATGGCTTCTTCAGTAGTTTATCAAATTGGAGATCTTCCACTATAAATCATCTTGATTAGGGAAAATTTCAACAAGACGGTTGAGTTCGGATTTGATTGCAACGTATTATTACCATTTGCCAATGTACCTGTTTCTTTTTCATTTCTTTTTCACTCTCCAAGAGTAATTACTACGTGGTCAATTCTTTCTGCATTCATACAAAACAACGATTGCAATGCGTTAAAGGCGATCTCGAGACGATCGCCCTGACCTAGGCGGACAAAATAATATCAATTAAGAGGTCCTCGGATAAATATTTATTTATTTATAGGTCCTTAAATAACACTAGTTGTCTATTAGTCAATGTGATTATTGTTTAATACATACTTAAAAAACACTAATAAGTCTTTAGGTCTTTACATAAAATGAATTGTGTCAAGATTTTGTTTTTGGATATGTATTTTTGCTATCAAACTTAATTGTAAATAACCCCTTCAAATTTCTAAAAATTACTTAGAAGGACATCGCTCGCCGCCTTGCAATCACTGATACAAAAGCGGTTCGAATCCGTCCAACCACATTGTCACTTGTCTCGAATATTTCACAATTTGACCCTAAGTTCTAAACAAACGTTCACTGCTCATTTCGCAAAAATTGAATTCACCAAAAACTTCAACTACCAATTCTAACCTAACAAAACAAAATAGATCAGAACAAATAGATTTTAAGCATTTTTTTCCAAAACCCTAAGAGTGATTACACATCATGATTATTGATAGAGTAATTCTACCGAGTGATCGAGAACAACAAAAACAAAATTAGTGGCGATGGCGATCGAGAAGGATGAGCGGAGTACCTAGTCGAGGCTTGGTTGACTGGGGAAGAGATTTTCGAAGACCACCTGCAATGGTGGAGACAGTAACAGTAACAGTGCAGCCGTGCTTGCTGTGGCTTAATAGAGGAAGAGAAGGAGAAATGGAGATGGGCCTGTTTATGGGCTTGGCCCAATCCAATAGAGATATGCTACAATGACACCCATAAAGTACTTACGTTGTCTCTTAACTAGTGACTCAGTTGTGGGAATGAAATACCAATGTTGAGAGAGCTCCCGAAGACCTGCATGGTGCGTTGGTTGAGGCGAACTCGAAGTAGTCGAATAGTCCGAGTGTATGAGGCATTACTAGTGGACACTCAAAGCACACGTAAAACTATCATGTTGGCCCTTATGCAGAGCTCAACTCCTAAATCATACGAAACTCTAACTCACTCTCATACTTAAACACATGTCATGTTTGGTTTATTTTTGCTAACTTACAAGGGTGTTAACTCGCGGGGGAGTTTTATATTTTCATGTTTGGTTTAACTTTAAACTTACAGAGAAGTTGTAAGTTTTTTTTTAAAATAAAATATGTGAATTGACATAAATACTCTTCAAATAAGAAAAGGTGATGGGTAATAGAGATGTGATTAATGAGGGGTAATTGTGTCATAAGCACAGGGAGTAACTCCTTTAGGGGATGAGAGAGTTATCTAACCCCAAATGTGTGAGTTAGATATAACTTGCAGGGAAGTCGCGTTTATAAAATCAACCAAACACGATTAGTTGAAACTTCTTTGCAAGTCATCTAACTTTCCCAACTCCACCCCAACCAAACAAATCCAAAAATACCGAGCCCTATGATCAATGAGATTGTGCATCTCGAAGAGCCATCCAAGGAAAATATGTTTGCTAGGGATGCAGGTGGGGCGAGGGAATGCAATCCCCATCCCCATCTCCATCCCCACTTATGGCGGGGTGGGGATTCCCCCTTGAAATTCTCCACTGGAGAATTTTCGACCCCCATTCCCCACCCAGGCGGGGATCCCTACCCCATGGGGATTCCCCACCCCTTCACTTTTTTACATAATATCTATAAAAAAAAGATCAAATACATTATAAAATCCGAAATTAAAATCATTAAAAGTTTTTTCTTCGCAATTGTAGGTCGATTTTCAAAATTTATGTGAAACATTCATCATAAAAAAGGAAAATTTAAGATTTAATAATTTTGATGCAATTCCTACATGAAATATTCAGGATCCCGTGGGAATCCTCATGGGATTCCCCATGGTAGGGAGAGATATACCGCCCCCGCCCCACCCCGATGACGGGGATGAAATTGCCCTTCCCCGGCCCCGTGGGGGCTAGTTAGCGGGGAATCCCCGCCTCATCGGGGCGGATCCTCGTGGGAAATGGGGATTCTCCGTCCCACCTACATCCCTAATGCTTGCCTTCAGTTTTTTTTTTTTTTTTTGTTACACCCACATGATTGCCAAATTAGCTACATGGACTTTAATTTTTGTAGGACTTGGACGGATGCTATTTTTTAGTCCCCTCCCAATATGTAAATGAAGATCTTCCATGATAGATATAAAATGCTTTTACAAAAAATAAAAAAAAAAAAAATACTTCCAATCTTATTTTAAAATTTGTCGAATGATCAAAAATATCATAACCTTTACAAAGTTTATCAATCATATTCTAAACCTTTTTTATTTACTATCAATTACATCCTTAATTAATTCTAAGCATTTTTTATATATAATATATGTGCACACACCATTATTTTCAACTTTCTTGCCACATTCTTCAAGGATTTATTCATACATATGCATTAGAGCTCAATATTCATCATAAATATTCATATACACATAGTTGCATATACATATGCCTATTCAATCACATACATAATATAACTATCTAAGCACATATTTTTTTTTTGTCAAATTAAACATCTATGATCAATCTTCTAAATCGTTTTAGATGACATTTTTATATGTATATAAACGTGATTTTCAACTTGACATTGGTGATCTACAAATAACTAAATTTGAATTAGAGTATTAATGTATCATTGATTTATAAATTATTATTTTTGTGAGCCCTCGTAAACTTAATTAATCCATGAAGCTTAAAAGATTTTGATATAAATTGATCAGTGTAGGTGTCATGAAAAGAAAGTTAAAAAATTAAGTTGATTTTGAAGTTAAAAGTGACTCAAATTAATTGATAATAGAATTGATAATAAATTTCAAAGGTTAGTATGTAATTAATACAACTTGTAAAGGTTAAAATAAACTCAAACTAACATATCTCTTTTTCTCTAAAACCTAAAACTCTTCTTCTAATTCACTTTTGTGATTTTTGTTCTTGAACCACCGCCGATCCTCCTCTTCGATCGGCGATGGTTCTAATCAAATCCTTTTTGCATTTTGTTCATACAATAAGCAATAGATCTAATCAAATTTATAGAGATTAGTTTATCCTTATTGCATAGCATATTCATCAACGTGTTGCATGGATTTGTGCTTGATTGATCTTGTTTATATCTTTATCATTTATAGTTTTATTTTATAGTTAGTTTTTGATTGTCTTCTCTTTGTTGGAAGTTCGCTAGAATGATTTGATTGAAGTTTTGTTATTCGTTTTGTGGTTCTATCAGTTTTGTGTATTATCATGAGTTTCAATGTTGTAGAGAGTAGTCCATGATTGTCAAATTGTTTCAATTTTTCATTTACAACCAAATTAATGGCAGTTTGTTTGAACAAATAAGATTAGCGAATCAATGTACTTGATTCTATATCTGATCTTGGTATTGTATTGAGCCATGAATGATTAATGAAATTTCTATTAAAAAAAAAGATAAACTCAAAATTAAACTTACTAATTAAACACAAACTAAAACAATGTGTTTTGTAATTCGTTTTGTGGTTATAGTAGTTTTGTGTATTGTCATGAATTTCAATCTTATAGAGAGCAATATCTAATTATCAAACTGTATCAATTTCGCATTTACAGTCAAATTATTGGCAGTTTGTTTGAACAAATAAGATTAGCGAATCAATGTAATTTGATTTTATGTCTGCCTTAAATGATTAAGAAATTTCTCTTAAAAAAAACACACTAAAACAAAACTAAATCCTAATTATATTAGGAAAGCTTAATAGGCAAATACATCCTAACGTTTTAAGATTTTTGCAAAAATATCCTAACGTTTCAATTTTTGTAAATATATCCTAATATTTTAGTTTCATGCAAATTGTATCATTGTTTGTAATTATTATGTATCAAATCACAATAAAAGTGATAAATGATCACTAAATTACATACTAATTCCATTTATATGATATAATATTTTCAATTGTATGCATAATTTATTATATTTGTAAGTATAATTCACTAAAAATAGGAAGTGATGATACAATTTACAAGAAATCAAAAGGTCATGATATTTTTGTCAAAATTTAAAAGTTAAGATATTTTTGCAAAAACTTTGAAACATTACGATATATTTGTTTGTGTGTGCCCATTTAAAAACTAAAAACTTATAGATTCTTCATCAATGTCTCTCACATGCCCAACTCACACCCTTCCCCAAAACCTCCAAATTGATCAAAATCCATACAATTTCTTCGCTCAAGTTTGGATTTTGAAGCGCGAATTCGCATCAAAAGAGGTTCAATTCCAAGAAGTTATGTAAAAAAATCAATCTCGACGTGTCATTGATCTGATGATTTGGTTTCTAGGGTTCGGTGTTGCGTGAAATGAACCGATCTCCATCATTGTCGTCGAAGCCAGAGGTGAATTCGAAGTTCGATCCCCAATCGCTCCGTCAATGGGTCCTCGCCTTCTGCATAATTAGGTTCGATCTCGAACAGGGTCAGTTGATCGAAGACTGTTATCCCCCCAATTGTCTAACCCTAGACGAAGAGCTCGAAATCGCCTTCAATTCCTTCCCAGATTCAGTCTCCCAGCACGCCAATCGCTCCACCATTCACGATTCCATATTCTTCTTTCGATTGCGAAGGCGCCCCAATTCGATCAATTCGATCAATTCGATCAATTCGATCAATGGGGTCTCGTCTGGATCGAGTAGGAGCAAGTCTCAGTACTTGTATGGGTACGTGTTCAACAGGCAGAGACAGGACGAGAGGCTGAAGCGAGGGGGAGAGCAGAAATCAGTGGTAATATTGTCTTACAATCCATACTCTAGTGTTTTCAAGCCATTGTTGCAAATTCTAGGTCCATTGTATTTTGATATTGGTAAGAGAGCATTTGAACATGTAGCGTCTTGCGTGTCGATGTGGCCGGCGCCGGTTCTTGGGAAATCGGTTGATCTTCCAATTGGGAATGCATCACTTAAAGTGAGCCTCCCACCTGCACATTGCTTGGAATTGGATGGCGGGTTGTTGACCGTCGACGAGCTTTTTGTTTCGTCGATGGCTCCCGTTCTTCCCAATAACCAGTCTGTTCCGCAAGGGTTGTTTCATGATGCTGATATATTTGGGAGTTTTAGGGGTTTGCTTTTGGAGTTATGGTTGTTATGGGAGCTTTTGTTGATTGGTGAACCGATTCTTATAATTGCTCCGACGCCTCCCCAGTGTTGTGAAGCTGTTGCTAGTGTTGTTAGTTTGGTTGCGCCGTTGTTGTGTAGTGTCGATTTTAGGCCGTATTTTACCATCCATGATCATGATTTCGCGCAATTGAATTCGCTTCATGAGGGAGAGCATTTCCCTCCAATGGTGCTCGGGGTGACGAATCTCTTCTTTTTGAAGGCTCTTCGCAGTATTCCTCATGTTGTTTCAGTTGGCAGTCCTTCGCCTAATTCAACCAGGCTTCCTATTACTGGTGGTAGGAGTTTTGGCGGGGTGGATGGACTTCGGTTTCAGCAGCTTTCGTTGAAGAGATTTTCTCCAACGAATTTGTTGAATGCCGTGAAGTTGCGAAGAGATGGTCCGCTTAGTCTAATGACGGAGCACAAAGAAGCCATTTGGACGACTTACTCAGCTATAACTAAACCAGACACGTCCATTCTGAATAGGCTTGTTGATGCAGGACTGTCTCCTAGAGTGGAGGAGTCAATGTCAGTTGTTAACAATGAAATCTTGCGGCGACATTTCTTGGAGTTAACTACAAATTTCCTTGCCCCTTTTGGTCCATACCTAAGGCCGAGTACACCTTCTGAGGCGACTTCTCCCTTTGTTGATCCTCCCCCACTACCTCCATTTAATGCTGATGAATTCCTTGAGAGCTTATCTGGAAGAGGTCCTGGGAAATTCTTATCCAAGAGGATGAAAGCTAACTGGCTGGACCTGTACAGGTATTGCCCGCCAACCGCTGATTAGTTCAATTTATCATCATTGAATTTCCTTTCCTGTGGTTGTCTACTGCTAATGTTCGCCATTGTGAGCGGAAGTCCTAATATATGCTCTGTACAATCAAATTTATGGATGTGTTCTTATGTTCCATTTTGAAAATAAAGACTCACCCTTAATTTATTTTTTCCCTTTACTTCAGGCGCTTCCTGAAAGGGCACAACTTCATGCCGTGGTTCCAAAGGAGGCGTGCTATTGCTGAACAAGATCAACATAGATTGTGGAGGCAGGCAAGAATGAAGACTGATATTCATCAATTTTTATCAAGAATGTCTGAGTTGGAAATTGTTGATTCCTTCAATGCTATTGAAAGGCATCTTCTTGGGGAAATACAGGTATGATTTACTTCTTTCTGCCCGCTTATGAGTTACGAATCATCTTTATTATTTAAATTGGACCATCGTAACAAAGAAGCTTCTTAACACAAAAAAATATAAGGATGCTCGCTGTGCTGCAATTCCGATATTTTTTTTTCCTGAAATGAGTTGAGTTGTTTTCTTAGTGATACTAGTTTATATCTAATTTGTGAACTGATTTTTATCTGGTTAGAAAAACATTAATAGTGCCAAATCATACTTACTTTTCTTAAGATGAGTGTGCGAAATAAAAAAGAATTTATTAAACAAGTAACATTCTGTAGACAAGTTCACTTGCAGTGGTGTATCTTCACATCAAGGTCCCGGCTGCGATATAGGAATGAATAAAGTTTCAGTGTGAACTGTTGGGCTGTCCGTGTTTATTAGGATTTGGCAGGTGAACTTTGAATATCTGTGAACCTGCCTTTCTTCTACAAATGATAGCAGCATGATTATTTCTCAACTTTCTAAGTGCACAAGGTGCTCTAACTATGCGATCCATCATCCATGTATAATTTTTATTTGTGTTGTCATGATTATTAATTATATTTGCAACTCTACTTTCCCCATTAATAATTTAGTCTCTCTGTAAATGAAGTCCCTGTCCTGGGTGAGCTGAAAGAGATGGAGAGCCATTTATCACTTGAGGTTATTTGAATTATGAGCATCTCATAAGCTCCTCATCTTCGGACCCAGTAAAGACTTCAAGTTTTTTTTAGGGAAATCATTAGTTGTTAAAATGAGAATATCTTGCTTTTCCACTCTTCATTTCGGAGGGTGCAAGGGAACTGGCACCAATGGACTTGAGTTCAGAATCAATTGCACGAAATTGAACACTGATTTTATTCACTCGGTAACCCCCTCAATTTCTGGGGTCCATGTGTGAGATATGCTTTAAATTCATGACAAATAATCATTTCACATTGAGAAAGGAAAGTTTGGAAGGGAACTCTAGATATAATACGATTGTTACATGCATAAGATTAATATAAACACATCCTCTGAAAGAAATAGTAAACAACAGAACAGGACAATCTCTTTCATTTGATGTATATACAAGAAAGGGTAAATAAATGGACTCCTAAATGGGCCATGTTCCCAAAATCTCCACCATCCATCCTCTTCATTCGAGGAAGAGTCGGGATGACTCTGCATGCCTAGAGTGTGCATCTAGGTTACATGCCTGGAAGAGAAGATCTTTCTTATGCATGAGTTGTAGCTCTTGCCTCTTTAATTTCATTGGGACAGCATGGGCGGGAGCTCATTATTAAGAGCAATTCTCTAGAGATGAAAATTGATGTTCCTGGAAAAAATAATAAATGGATAAATGGATAATGTTATATTAGTTCCCAGAAAAGCTGTATACATTTTAATATGCATCTCTGTGGATTGAGATTCCACATCTTTATATGGTCTCATGGATTAAAAAAACCACGGTATCTATATTTGAACCTTTTGGTTAAGTAAAAGCTAGAAACAAACTATTTGGAATTTCTCCCATACCACTACTTGAAATTTGGAATACTTGGAAAACAACATTTTATTGTTTTTCAAGTTCATTCAAAGTTTTTCAGCTGAATTAAGGCAAACAAGGACAACTATTTTTGAATTTGAAACCTTGCAGCCTTACTTATCAGTTATCAGCTGCAAATATTTAAAGCTTTTGCTAGGATGTTTTTGTTTATTTATTTATTTCTTCAGTAGATGGACCGTATTCGACGTTACTAATTTATGAAGAGAAATGATATGAATCCATAAGCAATGATCAACTTAGGTTTAGCTTTCTGAATATTTCTTTTGCGGAAGATAGTCAAACATTGAATCATTGATAGTGAATTCCACTTCGGAATCAGAAAAACGGACATCATTTTCATCATTGTCATTGATCCTTCGGAATTATTTATTGATGTGTGCATTTTTTATTTTATTTTTTTTCAGTCGCAGCAGTTGGGCAAGGGAATGTTGGGCGGTAAAGCAACAACAATTACATAAAATGAACGTAGCAGAAATGAGGATGCTTAGGTGGATGTGTGGTAAAACTCGTAAAGATAGAATAAGAAATATAGAAATTCAAAGACAAGTAGGAATAGCGTCAATTGATACAAAAATTAGGGAAAGGCGGTTGCGGTGGTTTGGTCACTTGCAAAGACGGCCTACAAATGCCCCAACTAGAAAACTTGACTCAATGGAAACTGTAGAAATTCGACGAGGTAGGGGTAGACCAAAGTTAACATGGGATGCATTAATTAGGAAGGATTTGAATGGTTTGAAAAGCTCACCATCAACTACACTTAATCGAGCACAATAGAAAAGTTTGATTCATGTAGCCGACCCCAGTTAATTTGGGACTGAGGCTATGTTGTTGTTGTTGCAGCAGCAATTGGGCAAGGGAACTGCCGACTCGACTGTAGTGTGCCAGAAGCTAAAGAGGGATCTGCGAGCTGTGTTCACTGTACTTCCAAAGGACATGCAGGAACTTCTGCTTTTCAATCCCCAAAGGGCTGCCCTTCTGCAAGGCAGCCTTGAGTTGACGAAGCTTCCTGGGCGTCCTTCGGTGCAAGTTGGAGCTGTTTCCACCAGTTCTCCGCCATAGGACCAAAGCAAGATAGACACATTGCTTAGACTCTAATGGAATCGAAATTCCTCGTGTTGCAGAAATCAAGGAGTGCGCCTTTTGTTGTAATTGATCCAAGGATCGAGCTGCTGTTCTCGCTTATTTACTCCTGCCGAATGAGATCATCATCTGATTCTCATTGTTGTTATGTATTGAAGGCATCGGCGAAACATGATTCCACAGCACCCTCATTGGTGTTCTCTCTATTTATTCGTCGCGGATTCAGCTAGAAATATTTTCTGTTGTATTTTTTGCCATGTTCCCTGAGTGTAGCAGAGACAATTAGAGAATTTTCACATTGCAAGTGTAACAAATTACAATGCGAGAAATGTAAATGTTCAGATATCTGTTTTGGTCCTTCGTTGGAGTTGAACATGAAAGCAGTTGCATCTATTCATTATCACTTGGAATGTGTAATGCAACATTTCAATGCACTCGTTCAAGAGACTCCCAGTGTTAACTTTTCTCTAACTATACGAGTAATTGAGTTCTTGAATGAATTCCTCATCACATAGAAAGATGTTAGATCAAGAACTTGATAAAAGGTTAAAGATTCAAAGTTTTGCATGAAATGTACTGTTATTCAAACTTTGTCAGGTTAAAGTCAAGAAATTGTTCCACTATTGCAATATGGTGGGATGGACGAGACATTGTTTGCCAATGCAATGTTTGAGGAGGTCGTAGGTTCAACTTTTGACTTAGGCCTTGTTTGGTATGAGGTGGAAATATCTCCAATGAGATAACTCATATGTAGTTGGAAACTAATCTTGTTTGGTTGCTCAACTCTATGTGAGTTATCTCTAACTTACAGGGAAGAGTGTGAGATATCTCCCCATCCTTCCCCATGTGGAGATAACTCTCGATAGTTATATGGACACAATTATCCCTCACAAATGTACATTTACCCATGTCCCTACCCTCTCAAATGCTTGTTATTAATTCATAATAAAAGATTAAATAAATCATTCATTCATTAAAAAAATATTTTTCAAGTGAGAAATATTTTTAAGAATTATCATTAGTTGTATTTTATATTATTTATTATTAATAATTATTTCGAATAAATATAAAAATACTTATAATTATTTAATGTCGTTTAATATTTTCGTAAAATAATATTTTTTGTTTTTATTTAATTCAATTTTTTAATTATAAATAAATAAATAGTAGTTCATGTGGTGAAAATAATAATGCTTTCTTTTTTATCTTAAAAATATGTTTGAAAGGTATTTATGTCAATTCCTACCTTTTACAATTTTTGAAAATTTGCAAGTTCTCTAGCAGAACTTCTCCAGTGGGGTGTGATTCAGAATCACGAGGGTATTGTATATGAGGCTTTCGCTCACACTGCAGAAGGCCTGTTCTCATATGAGGTGGCAGAGCTCCTTGCGATAAAAGAAGGTTTGATGGTGGCGGAGAATCTAGGGCTTTCGATCTCAATGATCGAATCAGACTCAACCACCGTTGTATCCACACTGAGGAACCCCCATCTCAACTGCTTTTACTGATGCTATTGTGGAGGAGATACAAGAACTGTTTAAGTTTTTGAAGGTTTTAAGTTTTTTTTTCTTTCTGAATTTATCTTAATATTTTAATTTTTACGAATACATCATAACTTTTTGAAATTAAGTAAATTTTATCTCATAAATAAATTTGTTGATTTGAGATTACTTCGAACTTTGTTGTTGCGAATGGAAAGAATTACTCTAAATTTATCGTGTTATAAACTACAATTTATAAGATTATAAACTTGAAAATTATCCTTTATCTCCGCTCGCATTGTAAGTTGGCAAAAATGAACCAAACGAGGTCTTATGTTGAAGTTAAAAAAAGAAAAACTATTTTATTTAAGAAAGGCTAAGTTTATGGTGGTTGGAACTTTAACATTAGTTAATCATTCTTCAAAAAATAAAATAAAAACGCCTCACCTCATCATCATCCTACAAAAAGCTGATTACACTTGTTCAAGTAGTTTGACTTCACGAGAAAAATAAAAATAAAAATATATATTTTAGTTTTTCTCTTTCGTATATTTTGCAAAGTATAGTTTTTAGGACAAATATCATAATACATCATAACATTTTAAGTTTTTTATAAATTTATCTTAACGTTTTAATTTTTACGAATACATTCTAACATCTTAAGTTTTTTATAAATTTATCTTAACATTTCAATTTTTACAAATACATTCTAATATTTTAGTTGCTTATAAATTTATCATAAAATTTTTTCATTTTTAAGTTTACTAACCTTACAAATTGTAATTCATAACATGATAAATTTAGAGAAACTCTTTCATTCGCAACAACAAAGTTTGAAGTAATCTCAAATCAACCAAATTTATTTATGAGATAAAATTTACTTAATTTTAAAAAGTTATGATGTATTAGTAAAAATTAAAATATTAAGATAAATTCATAAAAAACTTAAAAGTTACTATATGGTATTACGCTATTTACCTTTTTTTCGATTTGAAAGTTTGTTCATAGAAGTCAATCGTGTGACATTTCAATATCAGACTTTTTGTTTTTCTTTCTTTCTTGGTATAAATAGCCCCAACTCTCAACTTGTAGTGAGAGAGAGAGAGAGAGAGAGAGAGAGAAGCGATGAGTACGGTCTAGGGTTCTACGAGGTTGATTTTGAAATCTCTGCGATTTCGCCATGGCCAATGAACAACATCTGTGGATTCTACTCGCATTCGTCTCTCGAATCGCTCTCGCCATAGCTGGTGAGTTCTCTCGCTCGCATTCAATTCGACGTTCAAACACAATTAATCGCTAATGCTCTTCGTTTTCTGTCATTTCTCCTCAAATTCGCGTTATGTGAATCACACAAGGCACTAATTCTAGATTGATTAGGTCATAGACAAAACCTGTTTACGATCAACCGTAGAAGCCTCATACAAATTTGTGATCTCATCATCTCATTATTCATTTGATCATTTTTTTTCCATAAGAAATGAATTAGGTTTAGGAGTTGAAATCGAGGAATCTTCAGGAGGAGATAACAATTTTGAATTAGGTTTAGGAGTTGATAGTTTGGGACTGAGGCTATGTTGTTGTTGTTGTTGTTGTTGTAGATGACTTTGATAGTGTTGGATTAAGTCGATACTTATTCTCATGTTTCTAGAATAACACTTCCATTATTAGGACAGTAATCTCTATAGCCACTTTATACAATATGGAATGGAGCATTTTGACTGAAAAAAGAAAAAAAGACTTCTTATTTGAGTAATTGACCTATCTGACTTTACCTTTTAGCTCACTCACTGATTGTTTATTCATCATTGAAAGGATTATAGATAATCAGTCAAGTATTAGGATCCCTAAAACAAATCCAAATTGAAGCGCTGCACAACCCGGAGAAATCAAGTGCTACAAATGTTTCAAAAAAAAAAGCCTTGATTTATGCTATTATGCAACATGATGAATCCAACATTGAATTTTCATGTTAAACTCCTTGGCTTCGACTTCTTCTCCTTAACTCAACAGCCTTCTTCTCTGTCCTCATCTACCGATCCTATTTCATTTTATCGCAAGGGTAAACCCATCTCCAGGGTAGAGACAGTGGGTGTCATGGTCAGTAGGGAACTTAAGAGTGGCAATTCCTTAAACTTCTCATTGATGATGGCACTGAATGCATTCCTTGTATTTTTTGGCTCAACCATCTCGATTCTCCATATTTCTTTAGACGCAACCCTTCTGATGTTTGAATTATGGCCAAGATTGCCAATAATCAAGCTGCGCAAATCCAGTTAGGTGTTGTAGCTAGGGTGCGTGGCAAGATCACAGCTTACAGAGGTGCTCCACAAATTACAGTGGTAGATGTGGTTGTTGAGAGTAGGGGTGGCGAAAAGTGTCCGGACCTGTTTGTCCGCATTTGTCCGGACCCGTTTTAAACGGGTCCGGACATAATTTTCTCAAAATAAATACGGGTCCGGATATGTTTTTTGTCGTTTTAAAAAACGGGTCCAGGTCCTGACAAAGTTTCTTAAAAACGGGTACTCGTTTAGCGATTAATTTAAATAATATTTTATTTATTTATAGGGATATTTTGAAACTTTCGTGATGTTTGTATTGTAATTTCACTAATGATAATGTTATTTTTATATGAAAACTTGCAAGACTTGAATTTTGAATATATATATATATAACATTTTTTTTTTTTTTTTAGTGATGGAATGCATGGCAACATAAAAAGTACGCATTTTTGTTAATAATTAGGTGAAAAAAATTATTTATTATATTAAAAAGGGTCCAGGACAAAAAACGGGTCTTGTATGTTTTAAACACATACGGGTCCGGACACAAAAAGTGTCCGTTTCAAAAATGGATACAGGTCTGGACACTAGTTTTTAGTTGTTATTAAGGGGGGTTGTCCAGACCGTACCCGTCCGGACTTGTTCTTTTTGCCACCCCTAGTTGAGAGGGACCCAAATGAAGAGATCTTGCATTGGTTACAATCTATCAAGTTAGCTCGAAGTTGCTACAACGTCAGTCTGCCGATTGCCCCTTTGAATCGCTGAAATAGCTGGTCGAATGATTAAAATGGTTAGAATTAATCTAGTGACTAATGGAAACGAATTTGCTGGTTTTAAAAGTGTCCATTGTTGGAGTTGGATCAAATTTCTTTTATATCATGATTCATGAGAAGTTGAGAAGTGATCTTGGTCATTTTTGTTCCATGTTTTAGATTTGCCTTGCTATTAGAAATCTTGCTTCTTGTATCTATTTTTGTTTTTGATAGACTTTTTGCTTCTTGTGCCTTCGAGAATACTTCAGCTTAATAGGAGGCTTATCAATACCATCCCCACAAGAACCCACCTTGTCCTCAAGGTGGAACTCCGAAATTGACGTCGGATGACATCCACCAGCTTCCCACGTAGCCTCAAAGGGTGGCAAGTCTTTCCAATAGATCAGCACTTCGCGTCCCCGTTCGATGCTGCGGCGAAAACCAGCCGCTGCGCGGACAACACTCCATTCCATCTCATCGATCAATGAGGCCGAAGTGGCCGCACCCGGTCCGTAGAACCCAAAACCGGACGCAGTGGGAGATGTGAAAAACAGGGTGGATGGACGTAGATGGAGGTAATTCCAACTTGTATGCAACAAAGACCGACCCGCCGTTCCAAAGACCTTAAATGGGCCAAAGAAACGCGGGACAGCTTTCTCATTGGGGCGACGAGCTAGAGAGCGCGGCGATAAGGCCGATTTTCGATACACCAAGTCCCCAATGGAGAACTCCATATTCCTTCTATGAGTATCCACGTAGCTTTCATCTTGGGTGGGCGCGGGCAAGGTGGAACTTTAATTCATCAAGAATGACATCCCGAGTCTTCACCGAGCATCCAAATCGCCACCGCAGGTAGTATAAGCACCATAACGGACAATGGGAGGAGGTTCACGTCCATAAACGGCTTTGAACGGCGTCATATTAGTCGAAGCATGAAAGGTAGTGTTGTACCAAAATTCAGCCCAAGCTAACCACAAACTCCATTGTTTTGGTGTATCCGACGCGAAACAACGCAAATACGTTTCAAGACACCTATTCACAACCTCGACGCCCATCGGATTGAGGGTGATAGGCGGTGCTATGGTGCGACGAGTACCTTGGAGTTTGAAAAGCTCGGACCGTAACGAGTGAGGAACACCTTGTCACGTCCGAAACAATAGACCGAGGAAACCCATGTAAACGGACCACTTCCCGGACAAAAACAGCGACCACCGACTTCGCGAAAATGGGTGGGCCAATGGAATAAAATGGCCGTATTTGGTCAAACGATCCACGACGACAAAGATAACCGAAAACCCATTTGACTTTGGCAAGCCCTCAATGAAATCCATTGCCACATCCTCCCAAACTTGTTGAGGAATCGGAGTGGTTGTAGAAGACCAGCTGGAGAAAGGGATTGATACTTATGTTGTTGACAAATGGAACATTCGGCCACGTAGCGTTTGATGTCCTGACGCATCCCCACCCAATATAAGTCACGCTCAATCCGTTTGAAAGTGCGTAGAAAACCTAATGACCCCAAGAGCTCCGTCATGGTACTCAAACAAAATGCGCTGAAGCAAAGGAGACCCTTTTGGAAGCACTAATTTGGACTTGAACAACAATAACCCATGGTGTAGAGCATAATGAGGCCATGCAGCTGAGCCTTGCTGTAAGTCCGCCAAGACCTTGGAGAGGAAAGGGTCATGAGCCACGGCATCCTTAATGTCCTGCACTTCAAGGATGCGATGAGAGACTAGAGTTTGCAAGGAAACACTGCTAGGAGGATTAATGCGGGACAAAGCATCGGCGGCCTTATTCGTGACACCTGCTTTGAATTGTATCTCAAAGTCATAGCCAATGAGTTTAGCCACCCATTTTTGGTACTCCGGCTGAACTACTCGTTGTTCCAAGAGATATTTTAAACTCCGTTGGTCGGTGTTGATGAGGAAATGACGTCCAAGTAAATAGCGCCGCCATTTTTGGACCGCCAAAACCATCGCCATTAACTCTCGCTCGTAGATAGACTTTAGTTGGTTGCGGGGTGAAAGTATCTGACTGAAGTAGGCAATGGGATGCCCCTGCTGCATTAGCACAGCCCCGAGGCCAAAACCCGAAGCATCGGTCTCCAAAACAAATGGTTGGGTGAAATCCGGAGTCTTAGAACCAAAGAGTGGGTCATTGCTTGTTTTAACAGCTGAAAAGCCTCTTCCGCCTCCTCACACCACGCAAATGCATCTTTCTTGAGCTGCTTGGTAAGTGGGAAAGCAATTGACCCATAATTTGCCACAAAACGCCGATAATAGCCAGTGAGGCCGAGGAAGCCCCTTAACTCCTTAATGTTTGTAGGCGTCGCCACCGCCGCATGGCATCAATTTTGGAAGGGTCCACCGAAACCCCTGTGGCCGAGATCCAATGCCCCAAGTACTCAATTGAATGTTGCCCAATAACACACTTCTTGGCATTAACATGGAGATGGTTGTCCAAAGAACACCCGAAGAACGCGAGACAAATGGTCCATATGCGTTGCAAGATCCCCGCTATAGACCAAAATATCGTCAAAAAACACAAGCACAAAGTGGCGTAAAAAGGGTCGAAATACCCAATTCATAAGAGCTTGAAAAGTCGGCCGGCGCGTTGGATAGACCAAATGGCATCACTAAGAACTCATAATGCCCCTCATGAGTGCGAAATGCGCCTTTGGAACATCCGATGACTTCACACGAATTTGGTGATAGCCCGACTTCAAACCAAATTGGAAAAAATCGATGCTCCATGTAGTTCGTCGAGCGAGTTCATCAACGACGGGAATGGGAAACCGATCGTGCACGTAACCTTATTTAATGCTCGATAGTCAACACGTAAACGCCAACTCCCGTCTTTCTTCTTCACTAATAGCACCGGCTCGAGAAGGGGCTTGCGGAAGGTTGGATGATGCCGGCCGGAACATGTCGCGAACTAGCTTCTCAATTTCGATTTCGAAAATGTGGGTATCGGTAAGGCCCGACGTTCACCGGACCACTGAGGGCAACAAGGTCACGGCATGATCAATCTCCCTCTTGGGTGGAAGGGTAGTGATAGGCCCGAACACCTTAGTGAACTGTTGAAAAAGAGCATCAAACCAAGACGGAAAAACCACCTGCAGACGACGCCGAAGATTCAACAGGCGCGACAGAGACCAACGAGCACGATCGACCAATACCCTCGACCAAAGATGGAGTAGGTCTTTAGACAATGACTTCATCGATACATCGCGCTTACACAAACTCGGGTCTCCTTGCAACAAGTAAAGGTGGCCGTCACACGATGAACTTCATGGTGAGGCGATTCCAATCAACCTCCATGCTACCCAAGTCCCGCAACCACGACATGCCCAAAATCGCATCGGTGCTACCCAACCGGAGTGGAAGAAAATCCCGCACAATCACCAACTCTTGAATACGGAGGAAAGAGCCCTAAGCAAATCCCGCGCCCCATGACAAATGAGCTCGTGCCCATCATCACCCCGTATTGGGACGTCTCGATCAAAGGAAGTTGCGGTTCATCCACGAGATCTTGAGATATAAAATTGTGTGTAGCTCCACAATCAATGAGAACAAAGTGATTTCTTTAGTGCCCAACATCCCTCGCAGCCTTCATGGTTCCCGTGCACGGCCACCATCATTTGTATTCATCGACTACTCGATAGTCTCAAGACCCGGTGAATCCTCGCAACTCACCGGTCCGTCCGTGGCGATGTCGGTGTACCGCAACATCCCCGGATCATCATCGACGAGCAACAATCGTAACAACTTCTTGCACACATGCCCCGATCGAATTTCTCATCACAAGAGAAGCAAAGACCCTTCGCTCTTCGTGTCTGGAGTTCGGCCTCTGTTAACTGGAGCCGACGACGCATAGGTTTCTGGTTGCTGAGAGGAGGATTGATAACAGGTGGTGCGGTCTTGGACCCTAATGAAATGGACCCAGTGCCCAACATATTCCGAGCCCGATGGTTTAAGTGGTGACGGTTTGGGTTTGAATGCAGCCCAACACTCCTCCACGCCCAATCCAGCCAAGCGTATCTTCTCTTCCACCATTTGAGCCGTCACCATCAATTCAGGGAGACCGACTGGTCGCAACAAGCGAACTTCGTAACGAATGCCCAGTTTCAACCCTTTCATGAAAATGCTCTCCAAGATATCCTCTGGAATATCTGGGACGGATGCCGCAAGAGTTTCGAAGTTCCGCCGATATTCCATCACTGATCCGGTTTGTTTGAGATCAAGCAGGCGTTCCTTAAGGTTACCGAATTGAGACTCGCTGAAACGCTTAAGCAACTGAGATTTGAGGTCTGTCCAACTAACAAAAGGAACTCGTGAGTCAGACCACCGAAACCAAGCCAATGCCTCGTCGTCGAAGCAAATTCCCGTGGCCATGATTCGTTCCGCATCGGAGAGTCGATTGATCTCGAAATACAGTTCCGCCCGAAACAACCACCCTTCTGGGTTCTCGCCATTGAAAACTGGCAGTTGCAGCTTGCGCCCCCCACGCCATGCATCCGAGGAGGTGGTGAAATCGGCATTGTTCCCACCTGAAGCAAAATCAAAAGAACGATAAGATGGTTGGGATCCTACCTTGGGCACTCGTGTGTGACTGCCTGGCCTCGGATCTGTGCCGATCGGCTTCGATCCTCCCGTCCCGACCCGATCGGAACTCCACCACCGACCCCGACGTGTTCTTGCCATCATCGATCGGTACTCCTTTTTTTTAGAATTGATTCATGGAACGAAGAAGGTTGATTTTATTGTAGACTACGCAAATATTTATTACAAGATAAGGTAGCTAGGATTGAACGTCAAAGAGGTTGCAAAAGGCTGCTGAGATCAAATAATCCGTAGAAGCTTGATTTTAATAGCTGAGAGACCGATATTTGAATATCATAGGAACTTGGAAATATTAGTCTTGAAGAATCTAATGTGACTAAAATTCCAATTGGATGGATAGCCAAGCTCAGAAACTCTATCTAACAAATCAATTGTGTAGAAATGGACGATGGAAGAGACATTGTCAATGTTAGCAATTATGGTTCTATAGTATTTTGGATGTCCATTTGTAAATGGATGAGACTTGGGTTAAATGTTAGATGCAATCTCAAACCATGAAACTATATATATATATTACAAATAAATTAGGAAAAATTAAACTGAAATACCCTAATTGGGAGGCAATCCTTGAAGATTCATATGTAAGTATCATGTGGAAAAAACAATTGTCTTAAAAGGCATAGAGGAAAGGAAAATGATTTTGTAACATTCTTTTGGTACATACATTTGCTACACAATGATGTATATTCTCTTAGAATTTATGTGGTACACATCCCAATCAAATCTCCACTATTCTGTAGCAAATATGTCTCCTAAAATGTTAGATTATCATCTTCCGGAATCGAAAGTTCACCATCGTCATTAGTTTCATCTGTATCGACAAGATCATTGCAGTCCAGACCTTCAGATAGATGACCTAAATCAAAGCCACCCAATTGTGTGTGGGTTGTTGGAAGACCATACTTATGTTGTTGGTCTTGGTACAGTTATCACTAATGAAAAAAAAGAAGGTATTATTAGTGTTTTGTTTTAATGAAAAATGGTATTGTTAGTTGTTATACATTAATCAGTTGCACAAGTGTTGGTGTCCTTTGGATTATGCATCGAGTTGTGTGGCGTACATCTCATTGTGCATCTAAAGGGCTCCAACACTTTCCATCATAAATATTGAGATATTAACCCTTTTTGATAGAGTTCCAGCAGCAGTAATCTAGTTTGCATTCTTGGTAGTCTTAATTGCTATATGTTCATTGAGCAAGAAAGTAGGTAGTTCTAAGAACAAACTCATTTACTTTTTTAAGAGTTGTTCCTTTCACTTCCAAGTGATCTATATGAAGACTCTGCATTGTCCAAATTGCTATATATGCGCATTGAACTAGAGAACAGTTTCAAAGACTCCAA
Source organism: Stephania cephalantha (assembly GCA_039657325.1). Taxonomy (NCBI): domain Eukaryota; kingdom Viridiplantae; phylum Streptophyta; class Magnoliopsida; order Ranunculales; family Menispermaceae; genus Stephania; species Stephania cephalantha. The sequence goes on along the minus strand of CM077573.1, from coordinate 3,369,776 downwards.
AGGCATTTGCTTGTACTGAGATGTTACTGTCACTGCAGAACGATTTCTAAAATGGGTGTAGGTTTATTGACCGACTAGGAGAGGGAGCTCACTTTGTATTGATCATACTATGAAAAACTTTTGTGTCATATTTTGTCTCTATGTTGATAATGAGTACAAGTAGAGATGCAATAATGTCAACTAAAAAGATGTTGAATTCTAGTTTTGACATGAAAGACTTTGGTCAAGCTGATAGGAATTCAAACCAAAAGGAATAACAAAGGTTATGTCTTTACATAATCTCATTACGTTGAGAAAATTTTGAAAAGATTTGATCAATTTAGTTGCTCTGTAACCTCTTTTGATGCTAATTGTCATCTAAAGAAAAATCCTTGAGAAGCAGTTTGTCAATTAGAGTATTCTTATGTAATTGTAATTTTTATGGATATTAATTCCCTCCGTTTTAGAGCTATTTGCTATGATCAATTGGCTTCCTGAAAGTGCAACCACCATGTCAGAGAATGTGTATCGATTGAATCATTGATGCATATCTAATATCTATTTCTTTCTATGTAACATTTGCTTATATATGTTTGATCCATTTCATGCAAAGTGACAAAAGTTTTACGTTGGCTGTCAACCTATCGCAACCCTCATCCATTTTCCAAGAATGGAAAATGAGCTTGGGGCCGCCTTTCCCCACTTTTCGGGTATGAAAAGTGAGTTTGGGACCTCCCTTACCCATTTTTCGATATGAAAAAATGGGCGTCAGAGTCCTCCTTTATCCGGACTTGGGACCGGCTATGTAGCGCCCATAGTGTATGCTATTTGCAGATGATATTGTCTTAGTGGATGAAACAAAAGATGGAGTGGATAGAAAATTAGAACTCTGGAGGAATACATTAGAACCCAAAGGCTTTAAGTTGAGTAGGACGTAAATCGAATACATGCACTGTGAGTTTAAAAATACTAGACATCGAGATGACGGAGTGGTAAAATTAGGGGAAGTAGAAATTCCTAAGGTAAACCACTTTAGATACCTATGATCAATCATACAAAATGATGGTAACATTGAGAATGATGTCACACATAGAATTCAAGCTGGATGGAAGAAATGACGGAGTGCAACATGGGTGATTTGTGATCGAAATGTTCCTACTAAGTTAAAAGGAAAATTTTATAGGACCGCAATTAGGCCAGCTATGCTCTATGGAAGTGAATGTTGGGCGGTAAAGCAACAATAATTACATAAAATGAACGTAGCAGAAATGAGGATGCTTAGGTGGATGTGTGGTAAAACTCGTAAAGATAAAATAAGAAATATAGAAATTCAAAGACAAGTAGGAGTAACACCAATTGATACAAAGATTAGGGAAGGGCGGTTGCGGTGGTTTGGTCACCCAAAGACGACCTACAAATGCCCCAACTAGAAAACTCGACTCAATAGAAACTGTAGAAATTCGACGAGGTAGGGGTAGACCACCAAAGTTAACATGGGATGCATCAATTAGGAAGAATTTGAATGGTTTGAAAAGCTCACCATCAATTGCACTTAATCGAGCACAATGGAAAAGTTTGATCTATGTAGCCGACCCCAGTTAATTTGGGACTGAGGCTATGTTGTTGTTGTTGTTGTTGTTGTAACATTTGCTTCCAAATAACCTTGAAATTGTGGTTTGGCGTGAATGCACAAAAACTTGAACTATGGTTTGGACTGATATTGTTATTGCTACTTGCTTCCATTTTCTGTAGTGAAGTTAGTTTACTTGTTGGTTAAATATTACTTTTTTTCATGTAATTAGATTCATGATGATGCTTGATTGGAATTACTTTTCGAAAAATTGCAGGACAGGTCAACACGTTAGAGTCGGTTCCTGATCTAGAGAGTTCCATGTACTTGAAAATGCATGGATATCCTTGTGTTCGATTGTTGAACCTTTCTGGTGAAATTGGTTGTGCAAGTAAGTTTGAAATATGACATCGAAAAGCATACTTTTGTGAACTATGACTGGACTATGCTATACCATGCTATATATAGTACTTGATAATGTGGAGGCTTCCTTCTTTTCCAATCGAACTTTCAAGTTTCTGTAGTTGAAATATGACAAAATAAAGAATTTTACCGTGGTTATTGCCAGAAACTTGAATGCTCTATCTTTGACCTTAATAAGAAATATAAGCTGGAAAATCAAATAGAACTTTAAGGTCAATATTTCATAATTAAGTATTGTCATAGCTACCACAAGGTTGAGTATTCAAAACCGTTGATTGATATAAGTTAGTTTTGGCCATTTTGGGGTCTAATGGGATCTATATAAGCTAGGACACAATGGGATTCATTGGGATCTGGATTGTTTTGGGTATAGCGAGGTCCAACATGACCCAGATAAGTTTCAGAGACTCTTATCAAAATGGGAATCTAAGGCTATTCCTGGGTGCCTTTACATGAGACATGCTTCCAACTTTTAAGCAACAATCTAAAACTTGTGGTTATGACTCTCACTCACTAAAATGAAGTTCGTTTTGGACTTAAAAAGGTTTTGTTCTAAAAATGTGTTCTTGACTCGGAGTGCAATATTGCCTCTCTTTTCAGATCCTGCTCGTGATAAGGTCATTGCTCCTGTTGTAAGATACAAAAACATTGATGAGTTGACTCATTCATCCGCAATTCTGGTTTCCTTTGACCGAATGCAAGATTTTTTCATCAGGCATGAATCATCTCCTCTCTCCTAAAATAATCACTGTAAAGTTTATATTATTATGATTTTTCTTTTGGGTGGTGAGAATCTTACTCTTTTTCCTTGTTGAATTTTTTCCATTATGTATTATCTGTTTCCCATATGTTCATTCTTTGGATGTATGAAAAATTCTTAGCCATTGATGTTATTGTGATTTTTTTTGAAGCTTGGCATATTAGTTCATACTACTGTTCTTATACTTTTCTTTTCTAATATTGAATCATTGATGTGCAAGTGTATATATATATATATATATATTTTTTTTTTTTTGAGATCCTGGATCTTGGTCTTGTGATATCTTGATTTACTTAACTTTCTATGGTTATACTTGTCTCCATTGGTGTTAGTAAAAGTTGGACATGTGTTCACTGTTCAACAATTAGGGAGATGTTGAGCTGAATGGGGTTAGTTGTGTGCTACAGATGTCTGAGCTGATTAAGCTGAATGCCACATGATATGAAAGTTTATTTTGTGTGCTGAGGATGCCTGATTTGACTGCAATTAGTTGTGTTGAATTTCGACACTGCAAACATTGTTTGAATACCTATTAAATGACCAAATACTTGTGTTTTGGTCTCTTAGACTGCTTGAGAGCTGTTGATGTACAGTAATTGGTTGAACTTATAAATGAGTGTAGATTGATTTAGTTTTTTTTTTCATTTTTATTTTTCTTATCGGGAACGGCTTTTGTATAAATAAAATTTTACAATTACAGAAGCAAAGACAAGATCAAAATTCAAAGGAAAACAACACTGTCACTGATCCCAAATAACAGTTGCGTTTCAATTTCCAATCGAATCATTTAGCGAGAAGTTAAATCTTTTCGATGCTTGCTGGTCTATCAAGTTGACAATCAGGCCCACAGCCCACTATAATTTGATGCACAGTGACTTCATTGACTTGTGATTAAGGTGTCTAAAATGAGGTCAAATCTTTATAATGTTGGGTTAGAAAGAGAGTAGGTGAGCTGTGCCAAAATAAGTTATTGTTACTTGTGCGTTTTGTCTTGGATTCTTATGTTAACGTAGAGTAGCAAAACTCTATTAGGTTGATTGTCTAATACGATGATCTTTTTAAATGGTATTGTTTGTTAATTACATTCGGAAAAATCCAAGACGGTTTGCAAATTCCTTAGTTAGAAAACTCAAATAATAGAAATTGTAGGGATTTGACGATGTGGGGTAGATCTGAGATAACTTTGTGTATACATTAATTATGAAGGATTTAAAAGATTATCTATGCACATCATTAACTAGATTAATCTAATTGAGTAAAGGTGTTTGATCCATCTAGCTGATCCCGACTAACTTGGGACCAAGGTTTTGTTGTTGTTAGTCGGTTAGTTAGTTACTATACTTTTGTGTCTATTGTACTCATAGAATTGGTTATACCGACATGCACTTTTGCATTTTGACATGCATCTATATGGAGTTGTCCTGAAACTTGATTTACATGGATTGTAACTCTTGTAAATTAGATTTGTGATAGTTGCTACTTGCACGTATTTAAAAATTAAGACCTTTTGATTTTCAGGGCGCTTAATGATCAAGAGTTTGCTGAGAAAGTAAGCGGTGTTTTAGTTGAGCCAAGGGTAGACGGCCAAACTAAGGCAAAAGGTTTATCAGATGTTCATTTTTATTCATCTGCCTGATAAACTGCAAATCAACTCAAGAAATTTTCATTTTCTTTTTCTTTGCAGGATTCTCTCCTGTCGAAAAATTTCCGCAGGCAGAGTTCTCTCCATACCAGAATGCGAGTTATGAGTGGAATCTTATAGTAAGTTGTGAGTTTTGACTTATACACAATCGTTAGAGACATTCTCCTTGGATGGTCTAATATTATCACTTATCAGTAATTCTTATTAGATTGAATGAGGTTAATACCAACTTGTACAGGGATCAGGTATCATGTGGAACAAGTATGATTTTCCTGTATTTTTACTGTCCCAAGATAGTGCAGTAATCATTGAAGAGGTAATTGAGTAAATCCTAAACTCTTAACAGTTTTACTAAACTTATGCACATCTATGTGCTTTTTCTGTGTGATTGAGGGTCGCAATTTGTGGCATTTGACTGTTATCTTCAAAAACTTGTTATTTCACGTTTTTGATATGTTATACGCACAAATAAGTTTTATTTATGTTTATATGATGGTAACGTTTCAACATCAAAGCGTGCAAGAAAATGTTCTTGTGCACGATCCATGTCATCTAAAGATCTGCAATATTGTTAACAGTTACATTGTTCTTTTTTTCTGGTTCAATTATTTTGTCCTATTTGCTGCTATATTAAACCTTCTTTTAGTTTGTGATCATTAACTTGTACTGTTTCTGGATAGAAGTCAGTCCTTTTGTTGTTTTTGTTGTTGGATGTGCATTTATTTGGATACTTTCGTGCAAGATTGCTAACAAGAATGAAAAGAGGAAGAAACCATATACTATGGATGTCGCCGAATTTGATCTTGTGATGCAGGTATGTATTTTCTCGTTTTGTCATTTTCTATTAAGTTAGATTTGATTTATTGGCAGCAAACTAGATTGTGTCTTTTTAGGGAGCCTGATAAAAGGTTGATACTCAGACAAGTCAGTTTGTGTCATTAGAAACTACAGAGAAAGAGAATCTGAGCAGCCCTTGGCATTGGTGCTCTTACTTTCTTGATTTGTTTCTGTACTGCTCTCTACATAATTTTATTTTCTTGGATCTTACCAATTTTTGGTTATTATGAATCCACCCTCTCCTTGATCTTGATTAGACAACAAAGTCTGGCACTCATGATTCTAAATCTTGTCTTATGGAGCGGACATGTTTGCCACTAGGTGGCTACAGGTGAGGTTTCATGTTCTTTCCAATTGAGTTTCTTACGTATATTTTTTTGAACAAAAACTGAATTCTGTAGTGCTAGCAAATGCAAATGTTTTACTAATATTCTTATTTCTTTTAACAAAAGAACAGAATGCTCTAGTGCTAGCCAATGACATTTATTTTATCTTTAATTAAAGTACTTGATATGTAATAATTTCCCTTTTTTGTGCACCATAAATAATTAGAAGTTGCGCATGATCTTGTAATTAGTGTTGGTTTCTGTTCTATTTATTTATCTTTGAGAAATCAGTATTGATGCTGTTGAATTGATAGTGGGCAATATAACATTTTGGCATCTTCATTAATGGCGTGCATTATGTAATTAATAGGGCTTTTTAGTGTGTCTTCTCTATTGTATGTTCATTCATAAAACCTAAATCAGTTGCGTTTTCTTACTAATGTGACCAAGATTCCTTTTGCTTAGTTTTTGTTTATGATTTGGTTTTTCATACTATTCAAATTGTGAATCGGCAATTTTGAGATACTTATTGCAATTTCGTGTGCTTTACTTTGTTTTAACCTACTGTCACATATTTCTGTCATGTGAAGGGCAGTGTCTTGTCTTCGTTCCCCCCAATCAATGTGTCTTCTTCAGAACAGCCGATGCCCATCATATTAGTAGTGGCATCAATGGATTCAGCATCATTTTTCCGTGACAAAAGTCTAGGTGCAGATTCCCCTTTATCTGTAAGTTCAAAGTCTTTAAGAATGCATGTATATCATCTGAAAGGGTTGTTTTTACCATCATTTGTTTTAAGATTGTCCAAAGAAGAAATAACCACGGAATAATGTGCAGGGAATGATTTCACTGCTGGCAGCAGTTGATGCCCTTTCCCAGGTTGATGATGCAAACACATTTAAGAAACAGGTAAGCTTGAACCTAGTTTTCTTCAATTTTATTAAGCATAGAAATGTCGACCTGAACCGTAGCTTGAAAATCATTGTTCAGATACTGGAAGGTTATTGTAATGAAATTTATAACATAAGCGACCCTGGTTCTATTTCAAATTAGGGCTTTAGTTTAGTTGACGACCATTTGGTTTTGATACCATAGAGTGTAACAGAAGCCTCGTCTGTTGTTTCAACAGCCTCCTTGATGCATGACAATGGGAAACTAGGTAGCAACATTGTTGAATATCTTTGCTATCTGTTCCACATCGCCTAGCAGAAATTTTAAGAAACCCTTCAAAGAATCTTAATTGGTGACCCAAATTGGTACCAAACTAAGAAGCATCATGTTTCAGTTTCTTTCTGTAACTTTAGCATTATTAAGGGTTGCTTCAGATCTTTGGCAGATAGACGGTGTCTATGGGATCTGATCGTATGAAATAAAAAAAAACTTATCATAATGTTTTAATAACCTCCGTACTGCTGTGGGACAATACAGCTTATGTTTACAATTTCCCATTTATACAGATTATTTTTCTTATTGTCACTGGAGAAGCCTGGGGTTACCTTGGAAGCAGGAGGTTTCTTGCAGAACTAGATGCACAGACGGATAATGTTAATGGTATTGACATCAATCAAATTGAGCTGGTATTCTTCCAGCCTCCCTATTCTTTTAGAACTTTCAGTGCTATATAACTGCTAAATGCTAGGGGATATATTTGTGCACATCTGTATCTTATCCTCCTTTCATTCATTTGGCCGGCTTCGATATATATGCTAAAATATTCAATATTGTTTCTAATATTTAGAGACTGTTACTTACCATTCTACTCTCGATGCCATCTTGTTGATGCTTTGTTACTCAATTGATGCAGTGGGGGAGAAGTATTTTATGTTCTGATTTGAAACTTGTTTTTTATTTGTTTGTTGTATTTCATGGTTACTCATTCTCCATTTATTTGTTTGAATAGTAATGGGTGCTACAAAAATACTGCTCATTGTGTATGCAGTTCTGTAATTGACGTGGTTACATTCATCTCAATCTTGCTCATTTTTTGGAAATTCTCGTTTGACTACCTAACTGTTGGAAAGGTGGATCTTCTTGCTTAGGTTTTGGAAATTGGATCTGTTGGTAAAAGCATCAGTCATGGCATTAATTCATTTTTCACTCATGTGACAAGGGTAAGCAATTGTTCTTCTTCTTAGTGATACTTGTGCTGTTTCATGTATCGCTCTAGTTCATAATTAATAATATAACAATGCTCCATGAAGAAAATAAGCTAAACTTCGATGTTGGGTTAGGTGTTATGATTTGGCAAGTCAGAGTTAGGGGAAAGTCTTCTTTTGCTGAACTTGTATTTAACATTTACGCTGTCACGCTGGTGTAAAAGATGTTCTTTTTCTTTCTTTGATATTTTTTTGTAGCTATTAGAACATTATTTTGTATTAGAACATTATTGCACACCAATTCTGTTTTATTGGAGAATTTTGTATCTTTTATATGTCTTCAACATTCATAGAGTTTTCTCTGTTTTCACTTCGCTGCAGGATTCTCCGCTACAAATAGATCAATAGATGCTTTGAAAGGGGCTCTTAAATCACTTGGATCAGACAGCATCAAGATCTCAATGGCGAGTAGTTTGAATCCAGGGATTCCTCCATCATCATTGATGGCATTTATGAGACAGGTTTTGTGCTTATGCCCGTAGAATCGACTTAAAAGATATGTCTTCAATGATTTTTTTTCTTTCATGCGTAGCCATGGCAGAATTGGTGAGGCTTTTGAAAATCTGACACGTTTTTAAAACCTATTTTTTCTCCTGTGTTTTGTCCAGTTTTGTTGTGAACATGGAACACATTTTTATTGAGTTCCAGCTTCCGAACATATAAATAATTTGACGTTAAACCTCTTCGCAGCATAATTAAGTGTTTGCATGTTAACTGAAAAGGACATAGGTACAACAGTACACGTTCCTAACAATTCTAATAGTTTTCTGGACTGACATGGTTTGTGCACTTGATCGAAGTTGGGTACTCTTTTGCATACCACACCAAAGTAGAAATTGCAAGCATCTATTTGCTTTCTTCTTCCATGCACAGCACCATTTTCCTTCTTTTGTGTATCACAATTGTAAGGGTATCCTAGCCTTTTTAAGTTGTAATCCTGACCTTTGAAATTCATCCTAACCTTTTCAATATGGTATCAATTCTATCCTCAAATAATTGGGGCACTTTTTTTTTGAAATCAACTTAAATCTTTTAACTTTTCTTTGAATAATCATCCACATTGATCAATTTACATCAAAATCTTTTAAGCCCCATGTTTAAAGTAAGTTTTCGAAGACTTACAAAAATAATAATTTATAAATCAATATATGATATATACATTAATACTCTAATTCAAATTTAGTTATTCATTTATCACCAATAGTAAATTAAAAATTAATTATGTGTATATATTCATATGATAATGACATAAATTAACTTATTAGAAGGTTACCCATATTTCTTTAATTTGATAAAAGAACTAAGTACCAAAATTATGTATGTGATTAAGTAGGCATATGTACACACAACTATGTGTATTATACACATGAAGACACACACACACACACACACACACACACACACATATTTATCATGAATATTGAACTCTGATGCATATGTATGAATAAATTCTTAAAGGATGTTACAAGAAAATCGAAGGGAATGATGTGTGACACATATTATGAAGGAAAAATGGGGTCAAATTATTTGAGGATAGAATTGATACTAAATAAAAAAGGTTAGGATATAATTGATAAATTCCAAAGGTTAAGATATAATTGATACGACTTGTGAAGGTTAGGATATTTTTGATCATTTGGCCTTTAATTTTTGATAACCAACTGGCTTATGACAAAATTGCATCCCAAATTCCCAATTTATTTATTTATTAACTCTGCGACTCAACCTGGAGCACATATTTTTTTGGCACGCCCCCTCCTTAACTGTGGTTGCCAATATTTTGATGGAAGCGACTCATTGCAAAACTAAGCTAATTCATTGACATGCTCACATGCTAATTAGCAATGTCGGCATGAACATTTGTTGTTAACGAATTAACATCAACTTTCGTCTGTCAATCCTTCTGAAGCAGCATTCCATTTTAATTGCTCTCTTGAGAATGAAAGTAGCTTTGATCAGAAAAAAGGACTTCTAAACTAAACTGAAGGAAACTTTCTGTGTTACGAAGCAAGAAAAACCACTACGTTTTCTCATACAGTTTTTTAAAAGTTTGTAGTCAACATTATTCTATATTGAAATTTTTTTTTTTTTTCTTATGGTATTGACTTCCGCCTCTCCTTGTACAGAATCGTCCCATTTCTGGAGTTGTCTTGGAAGACTTTGATACCGTTTTCACAAACAAGTTCTACCATAGCAACCTTGACGATTTTTGTAAGTTCAGCTATACACTTGAGGCTATCTTTGGTGGGATTTATTTTTGTAAAGTTCGTAACTTTCATTCTGCTCGTCATTCCAGCAAATATTAACTCATCAGTGATAGCTGCTGCTGCTTCCCTAGTTTCTCGTGCGCTGTACATTTTAGCTAGCGATAAGGAGTTGAACACAACTGCTCTTAGTTCTATCAATGTGAATTCCTCCTTGGTCGAGGATCTTTTGGGGTGTTTACTGACTTGTGAACCTGGACTATCTTGCGAGCTGGTGAAGGATCACATAACACCTACCAGTGTTTGCCCAAACAACTATGTTGGTGTTCTTCAGGGTGAGCCAACCTCAACCCCATATCCTGAATATGTTAGTGATGTGTCTCGGTTCGTTTGGAATTTTTTGGCAGAGAAAACCTCACTGCCTAGCAAGAACACAAATTCCAGTTGCTCGGAAAGCTGTAGTAACAAAGATCACGTTTGCATCAGAGCAGAAACTCCAGCAAAGGGCTCTTGTGTTGTTTCTACAACGAGGTAAATGTATAGATCACGGAAATCCTTTGTGACTTATGGGTTTAGCTGATGAGAATATTATGCATTCAGTCAAAATAGTAATGTAGAATATTTATATCACGAATAACCGATGTATGGTAGACTTTAATTTGATTCTTAAAAACTTTTGAAGGTATCATTGGGACTATTGAAATTTATATCTCGAATTTCTGGCACCTTTCAAATCTTAATTCTATCGTTTCAGGTATATTCCTGCATATTCGACCCGGTTAAAGTTTGAGTCGGACAAATGGATCTTGCTACCACCAAATGCTTCTGATCCTTTGGGCATGGTCGATCCCGTTTGGACAGAGAGCTTTTGGAATGTAATCGGGCTTCGCACTTACACTGTACAGTCTGCAACTTACGACCGTTTAGTTCTCCTTGCCGGTATCATTGTCACCGTCTTGGCTTACCTTGCCATAGCTGTAACCAGAACCGTTGTGGCAAAGGCCCTGAAGCATGACTGACTTCAAAAAAAAAAAAAAAAAAAAAAAAAAAAAAACTAAGAAACCTGCATATTTTGACTTTGCGTAGGAGTACTGGAGAGAGGCATCGGCGACGAGCATTTTATCAACTTGCAGTGGGCTTTAATGGGTCTGCATACATGGAGAAACAGTAAGATATTCGAATTGCGATTTATACACAGATGAACTTATGTTTTTCTTCCATGCCCATAAGAGACAATGGGGGATGGGGGGATACATTGATTATCTTAACTTGAACTTAAATCCACAGCATGTTAATGATAATATATTCACCAGGTTTTTCTTGCCTTGATATCAATGTTTTGATGATTAATGAAGCCCTTGTTATTTTGGGTCTAATAGATGTTGAAAAATTGTGCATTTTTTTTTTCCTTTTCTTTTAACCATGATTTTTTCCATGTTTAGACCTCTTACTGGTAGAGTTTTGTTAGTTAATATATTGTCATTGTAATAGTTTTATTATTTGGTAATAGAAGTTTTGAACACGGAGGGGTTGGTCTGAGTGGCTCGGCACTCGGGTCCCTTTATTGGTGTCTCGAGTTCGAGTTCTACGGATGGAGACTCCTCCCTTTGGGAGATCCAAAGCCTTTTATAGGTCGAACATGGCTCGAGCTTCAAGTAGTAGGTTAAGTCTAGACACCGTGGCTCAAACATAAAAGAAAAAAAAAAAAAAAAGAGCAGCTCACAGATGATGCACATAAATTTATGGAAGTATAAACTTTGAGATATAGTAAATAAAATGTTAATCAAACATAATAATCAAAATGATCTTTTCAAGAAACTAGCATTAGATGGGATGAAAGCAGGAATGCTAGTCTTCTGCCAGATTATCAGATCTTATTCTAATGGGAGATTAGAGGAGTTAGATTTTTCTAGAGAATATAAACTGAGCACTTATGTACCAACTAATCGAAAGAAACAAATCTAAATTGTGTGTTTTTTCAGTTTTTCTGGTCTTTTGTGTGGTATGCAACGCGAATCACATCGACTACCTTTTAACTAGATTTGCTACATCTATAAGACTAGAAATCGAAATATTGCTCGTAGGGATTCGAGTGACTTGCTATTGAGACCAACTTATTGTTAAATTAGAGAATGCTATTGTGCACCAAATGAGACACGCAGGTGCATGTAGATGGGACATGCAGGTGCAACATTCACCTGCTCATCCGCCCTCCACACACCTTGAGATGTGTACGCTCCCGTGAATCAAGGTTGGCTGAGCAGGAGTCTATTGCACCGACATGTCCCATTTGCGTGTCCCATCTGGTGCATGTGCAGATAAGTTAGTTAGATTAGATGAACAAGTGTACGGCTTAGATTAAGCCTTCAAATGTACTCAACTATATAAACAAGAAATGTGAAGGACACTATAACAGATTGTTCATAGCATACATTGTGCGTGAATATTGTGTTTATGATTTCTCTACGAAGGCCTAGATCGCCATGGAAGACGATCCTTCGTTGAATCCATCAATTCCAGTTCATATGAGTCCATTGATGATGTCTGGATCTTTTACAGGTGTTGCTAGAAATGTAGAAACTACTGGAATTGGTGATATTGAGGCTTCTGAACCTGGTTTTGAAGCTGTGTTTGGAAATTGAGCAACAATGGCTGGATCTGGTGCAGTGATGAAGGGAGCAGACACTGCAATGACCGGATCTGGTAATGCAATGGTGTTTCCTTCTACTACATCAAGTTTTACAAGCCCATCTACTGTTATAGCTCCATTTGTTCATTCTTTGAGTCAATCCATGTCTGTTAAATTGGATGAGACAAATTATTTGTTGTGGAAAACATTGTAGATGCCTGCCATTAAATGATACAATTTAGATGGTATATTGTTAGGGGAAATTCCATGTCCACCTAAGTTTGATCAAGAAACTGGTTTGTTCAAATGAAGTTTAGTAGGATTGGAACTCCGAAGACCAATTTTTACTGTATATAATCTTGAATTCCCTCACACCAGCTGTTACCTCTAAGATCTTGTGTAACGGCCTAAATGTAATTCGCCGTTATTTCTTACGTGGTTACAGACGTGGCTGACAGCTCAAACGCTCGTGAGACCCGCAGTTAGGCTTGTGCGCGTCTGGAGATAGGTAAATGGTTATTTTTGTGTGCTGACTTGTTAATTTGCGATGTTTATATTGAACTAGTGTAAATGGCATCACAATGTGTGCATTTGACGTGCGAGACCGTGTGTTACGTAGTCGCCTCGATATGCGTGTCGACGCGGGTACCGGGTAGGTTAACCAACTTAACACTAGGGCGGGGGAAATAATACACACAAAATGAATAAAACTTGGTTAAATAATTAATATGGAATGTATATTTGGTGGTTAGGGACATGGTAGTACGCGTATGTCGCGGTTCGGACGAGAAAACCGGCGTCTGTAACGGCCCAAATTTTAATTTCGCCGTTATTATGGATTACTTTCGTACATGGACGACAAACTCGGATCTACGTGGATATCGCAAATAGGGCGGCGCACGCCGACTAGGTAAATAGTGATTTCGTGTGATTGTTTGCATATTTGCGATGTTTGTATATTAAGTTATTTACCTAGCATCGCATGTGTGTATTTATATCATTGAATCGAAAATGGACTTTTAATATGAAATATATATATTGAGTGACTAACGAGTTAAGTGGCAAAACCAAGTATACCCATTTCCATTTACACTCATGGGAGTGGTGAGTGTGCCAAAAGTGTCCCAATTGGAGTCACGAGGGGTTAAACTAGGAGTAAATAAGGACCATGAGATTGCCTTGAGATGTGTAAGTGATAAGTGATGCAAATTCAACCTATAAAAGTCAACATTTTCTCATTTCCACCACCTTTTCGCTCTCCTCACCATCTTATCCAAGATTGAGAGAAAAAAACCAGGGTTTGAGTGGTTTATCGTGGTGATTTGTAAAGCTTGGAGTGGGGGAAAACATCAAATCCAAGGTGAGAATCACTTACATCACATCTTTCTCTATCTTTTGATCTTATTTGTAGAGGTTTTGGTGAGGTTTGGAGGTTGTTGAGTTGTTGTTTAGATGTGTTTCTAGTGTTTTGAAGTGTTGTTGGTGTTGTGGTTGTTGTTGGATTGTTGGGGAAGAAGAAAACCCAGAAATTTTCGCAGTTTTACTATCCAGAACGCGATTAGCGCTCTAGGCCAGAAAATTAGCGCGCTAATGTTTAATGTTCTTCTGGGTAACAAACGTATAACTGTCTGGGCACTTAGCGCGCTAATGCCTAGACCTAGCACACTAATAGACCCCTGTTTTGAGATAAATTGTGTGAATTGACTTAAAACACATACAAATGACTCAATAACACTTATACATGGAAATAGGTCAGTACGGGCTGTAATTTGGGATATCCGGGACTAGGCGGAGCCGGACCGGGGGTTAGTGACGGTACACGAAGTGCGGTGTGAGGTGTGTAGTATCCCAACTGAAATTTCTTGAGCAGTATTTACTTTTGCTTTTGAATTCATTTTCTGTCTTTCATTACTCTATTCCTGGTGTGTTGTAATGGACGGACGTTAAGGCTCTCCCTCCGTGCCATTTCTGTGTGTACGTCCACTAGGCCATATCACGTGTGTCATATCGGTGAATAGGGCTACCCGAGAGAGTGATGGGCACGTGTGGGTGCGTCGTAGGTTCCACGCCGACCACCTAGCGGATCTAGATACTGGCTTTGGTTGAGTGCTACTCGCCGACAGTAGTCACTGGAAGAGTCCGAAATATGGCGCTAGTCTGACCCTAGGGGCTAGGAACACACACTTTGAGCTTTTACTATTACATTTGCATGCGATGAGCACAATTGCCTATATTTTATTTCCGCATGTTTATTTAATAGTTTTGTTTCAATTCCAGTACTTACTTTCCGTATTGCTCACTTAATTTCCTTGGGAATACTCACTCTGGACTCGTCATCTGTCTTTTTGTTATGGCTTGAGTACAGATCCTAGTACGAGCCGGTCAAGAGCAAGCTACCGGAATACATAGACGTTTAGCCAGGCTTGTACGTTTGTATATACTTATTTTGTTTTATTTTGGGATTTGAGATTTTTTTGCAAGACACTAGGACTCTGTATTGTTGATATTTTGATACATTGAGTTACATATGATATATGGGTTTTCCACACTAGGTATCAGAGTTAATTGCATGACTTTCGCTGTGATTTATTTGGGTTGAAAATGATCAACAGATGACTTGAGTTCAGTAACAATTTAAACAGTAAATTGTTGTCTTTTGAGGTTAATAATAATTACATGGTGGATGAGTTGGCATGTAGGACACAGCTGGCTGGTAGGCCAGGTTGTGGGCTCGCATCGGCCTCCGTGGCAGTCTATTTGGAAAATGGGTCGTTACATCTTGATAGTTGCAAACTCATCTGCGCATGAAGTGTGGAAAACTATAGCAAATCTATGTGGTGCTAAAAACAAGTCTAGAATTCAAGTGTGTAGAAATGTAATTCTCATTGCAAGAAAGGGGAACAAGACTATGATGCAGTATTTGCAGAACTTGAAGGAAAATGCTGATAGTCTTGCATCAGTTGGTGTTCCAATGGCTGAATCAGACTTAATTGATAGTGCTTTGGCTGGGCTTGATGCAGAGTATACAACATACTCAACAGTGTTGCAAGAAAGACCTTCTCTGACCTGGCCAGAAATGTATGCATCCCTGTTGGGATTTGAGGCTAGACTGTAGCAAGTACACAGTGTTACTGTGAACTTAGGTAACATGACTGTCACAATAACTGCTAATGTTGTGTTTGTGAAGCCACAAAATGGGAATAATAAGAATACATATACTGGACAGTTTACTGGTCATGGCAGGGGTAATAACAACAGAGGATGATTCAATGGTGGCAGAAATAATAAAGGTCCAGGAAGAGGTCGTTACTTCAATAATAACATACATGTATGTCGAATTTGCAAAAAAACTGGTCATGAGGCATCTATATGTTACTATAGGACTGATCTTGCATATGGGACTAATGCAAATCAACAAGAACAAGGCAACCAGAGTTTCAATTCACGTCTTCAATCTCGACCACCTCCTGCAAATCATGTGTTTCATGCTTTTCCTACTGGAAATCAGTGTTATGATTCACCTGAATCAATGTCTGATCAGGCCTGATATGCTGATAGTGGAGCATCTTCACATGTGACTCATGATATGAATTAACTATACAACAAGTCCTCTTATGCAGGTACTAATTCTCTCACAGTAGGGAATGATAACATGTTGCAGAAAACACACAACCATCATGAACTAACCCACCAAATTCGATTTTTCGCTCTTCCAGAGAGCAAATTAGAAGGGTTTTATATTTTAGGACTTAGGTATTCATTGCATAAGGCTCGACTTCTATTTTTTTTTCTCTCTTTCTCAACTTCTATTCTTTTGTTTTTGTGTTCCTCATCCATATGAGACTAATCACATGGCCTAAGCAAGACTGCGAGGGAGGTTCGACTGTTCTTATCTATGGATTTGTGAGATTTAATTATTTTAATTTCATTTCTTTTTATTGTTATTTTATTTCCTTTGATATTGATTGAATAATTAGGGTTAAATTTATATATATTTAAACCTTGATTTAATTGCTAGTGAGTCGTAAGCGTCCGTCCTTATGCAAAAAGACTACACAAGTGACAATTTACCATACCAATTGATTCACCCCTTTTGGGACCGGTCAAATACCTTAGGGATCTAGGCTAAATCGGACGCACTAGTGATCCGGTTGTCTAGGTGTAGTGCCTTCACAAATTGCGGTCATCTAGTTAAACCTAATGCGCTTGAGTATAGGGTTATACGATTGACTAGGGAAATAGTCATTGTCGTACCTTGGCTATCGAGAATAGGAAGTGAGAGGAACCGTGTACATTACCTGGGTCTATGCTACACTACGATACTTTTGATTTGCATACTTTACATAGATTGATGATCAAATCCAATTTTTTATCGAACCGAACTTGTATGTCTTGACCTAGGTATTTTTCATTAATTGATTTCAAAACAATTTCAATTGCTTTATTCATTTTATTGCTATTTAGATTAGTTAATTTTTCATTCTCTTAAAACCTTCGTTTTTCTCTTTCTTTTAGAACCTTATAAAGAATATCAATCTTTATGGGATCGACCATTTACCGCTATCTACAAAATAGTTGGTTTAGGTAATAAATTTTGTTGACACGCTCGGCGCACATCCCTTCTCATATTGGATCCATTAAGGCTGAAAAACTATCTCCTTATCTTCAACTACATAATACTTTACATGTTCCTCGTATTGCTAAGAATCTACTTATCATTTCTCAATTGACTAATGACAATCCTGTGTTTGTGGAATTTCATTCCAAATATTATTTCATTAATGATCTTCAGTCCAAGGAGATTATCCTCAAAGGGATGCTTAAAGATGGATTGTACATGTTCAAGTCCAGATTGGATGCAAAGGCATTGAATCCAAATAGTAATCCTGCTGTTTTACTGACTACTCAGAAGTCACTGTCTTCATCAGTGTGGCATTCTCAACTTCGCCATCCCTCATTGTAAATAATGGCTCAAGTGTTAAAGAGTTGTAATCTCTCTGTGAATAATAACAATATCTCTGATTTTTGTGTGGCCTGTAAGTTGGAAAAAATGCATTCACTTCCTTTCCCTATATCACCATCTCGTGCTACTAGTCCATTGTCACTAGTACACACAGATGTTTAGGGTCCTTCTCCAATTAAATCAACTGATGGATTTCTCTATTACATGCATTTTGTTGATGATTTTCTCATTTTTCCTGGGTTTATATTATGAAGGCGAAAAGTGAAGCATTGACTATGTTTATACAGTTTAAAAATCTTGTTGAAAATCAATTCTCTTCTACTATCAAGTGTGTTCAATCAGATTGGGGTGGTAAGTATAGGGTGTTTGAGAAATATTTGGCTAGTCATGGCATTATGTTTCAGCACCCCTGTCCTTATACTCATTAGCAAAATGGAAGGACTAAAAGGAAGCACAAACACTTAATTGAAAATATTATAAAACGCGCCGCGCCGCACACGTGTAAGGCTCACCTTGCATAGCACTTGTATTTTATTTTACACTTACATTACTTCTTAAACTCATTCCTAACAATGTGGGATTAAACATTTATTTTGAAAATGTTCAACTTAGCATCATAGATGCTTGTAGTTCAGCTGCCTTTATTATAAATCGGTTGCCTATTCCGATGTTATCAGGTTTGATGGAAATCACCACCAAAGTATGAGTTGTTAAAGGTTTTTGGTTGTTCATGTTATCCATATTTGAGGTCTTATAATCCACACAAGTTTTAGTTTCGATCTGAAAGATGTGTGTTCAATGGCTATATATAGTCCAAGTCACAAGGGGTGTAAATGCTTAAGTTCAACTGAGAGAATCTACATTTACAGGAATGTAATGATTAATGAGGTTAAGTTTCCATTTAAACAATTGTTTCCTGTTAAAGATAATGTTATATCTCCATCTTCACCTTCTTTGACAGTCTCAATTAATCCAGTGGTCCCTTCTGCTCCTCAAAGTACTAATGAAGGGTTACTACCTCAAACTTTGATACCAATCAGTCTATAACTACAGTCCCTAGCTCTCATCCTATGCAGATACCAACCAAAGGTGACTGGTCCCAAACTCACAGTAGGCAAATAACCATTCCTTATTAGTTACAAACTACGCAAGCATGGTTTACTACATTGCGGTCCCAAACGTCAAAGCCGGACACACATCCCCAAGCATGCCACGTCACCGCACACTTATTTTTAACTACCCGCGACCTAAACCTTTGTACGTATCTTATTCGCCTTAACTTAGTATTTATGGATGTTTTTATGAATATTGACATTAAATTAACTAAGTTAAGTTGTTCACGATTTATTAAATTAATATAAGTTGAATATCAAAGCGAAGTCTTTGAAGCACGCAAATATCGTAAAAATGAAAAGTTTGCATTTTATAAACAACCCTATAGTGTGAAAACCCGGCACGAGATACCATGTATATCAAATAGCGACAAAAGTACAAAAGATGAGCATAAACATGTATCAGGTATACAAGTCCTCCCAAAAATCCCATAAAAGCAGTAAATAAATGTATACAAACGCCTACGCAAAAAGCTGATGGGGCTCTCCTAACTTAGAGGTAGCCGCCTAAGACCCCCTTGCCCCGGCTCGTCGTAGGATCTGGGATTTGTCACAAAAAACAATGACAAATCTCGTGAGTAAATCCCAGAGAATGTTAGCTAATATTCATGAAATCCAATAAAACGACTACAATTCATGCAATTTAAATAAGGAACAAGAATAAAGTAATCGCACGAAAATAAGTCGTTGAGAAGTCGAATTTATACACGAGTGTAGCGTGACAGAGAACCCTGGTCGACATCCGGGAATCGTCTTAGCTAAACCGAGAGGAACCCATGACGATCACCTCGCCAAACTTCTCACGGTCGAATGAGAGGAACCCATGAACGGGAGAACCACATCCCAACATCTCTCGAGAGGAACTAATGGTCAAACATATCTCAACCTACGGGTCTTGTGGAAAATAATCACCGCATAGCCCTAACATGGCCAATTACTCGAACAGCGCGGGGTAGCTAGCCCTGGGGTGTGAGTCCGTGTCATGCCCGGCCCCGTCGACAAACACACATACACACGTGGGAGTGGATGAACAGTAAATGAACAACAATAAATAGCACAATGGAATAATTGAAATGTGAAATAAAGTAAGTACCATAAATGAATTTTAACTAATTTTCTCGTGAGTTTACTTACCTCAACCAATCACAAATTGCCCTCAAAACATCCCGCACACGCCTCGAGATACATACCCGACACCCGACTATGGTATCTTAAGTCCCAGGTGTCCAATTATACAATCTTTCATCATTTTAGAGTCACCTTAAATGAATTTATAATGTGAGACCAAAATTTGTAATTTTTATTCCAAAAAGTTTGATTTTTGGCACACTTTTCAAATTATACTGGGGTGCCAAATGCCCGAAAAAGGTTCGAACTCATTTTCCTAGCTTTCTTCTAATTTTTATATTTTTCTGGAATTTTCCATAATTTTTTTATTATCTATTTTAGCTATTTTTATCTATTTTCTGTTATTTATTTTATTAAAAATCAGTTTTATTAATTTAGATAATTTATTATTATTTATTATTTATATATATATATATATATATGGGTTGGACCCGGTCGATTCGGGTCGGCCGCCCGACCCGACCCATTTAGGAGGGGTGGCCCGGCCCTTTTGGCCTCCCCCCTCCTCCATCTTCCAATTCGTCTATGTTTCATCAGAGACGAACTTGAAGCAAAAATTAACGACATTAACAACAATTTAGCTATATCAACAACCACATTAGCAACAATCCAACAAACACCACACCATTAAAGGTCTATACTCCTCAAAATTCAACAACAACATTAACCACTCACCTTTGTCAATGGAGGTCGCCGCGGAGCCGCCAAGAGGGAGAGACTCGCGAGAGAGGCGATGAGACCATGGAGTGTAAGGAGACCTTGGCGAGGGAGAAGATGAGAGTGGTGTGAGGAATGAAGAGAAGATGGAAATCGTTTGGTGGGGGGAGAGAAAGAAAAATTGTAGGTTTGTTTGGAGAGGAGAGAGAAAGGTAGGAGAGAGAAAAATGAGGGGTGGTATGGGGTGATGTGATAGGTAGGTGTGATGTGACATATGATGTGACCTATTAAACCCTTGACTATCTCATACACTCGTGTTACGCGCACCCCGCGACGTCACACCCGCGTTACACGCACCCGCGACGTCGCGTCCTGTTGTCACTACCCGCGCACAATGCGACTAATAAAATCTCAACTAATGCAACTCGAATTAATTTATAATACAACAATTTAACACGCATCACACAAAAATAACTGTTTATACCTTAGTTGGCGTGCCCTAGACTTGTCGGCAGTGTCCACGTGGATGCGAGCTACGTTTCCTAATCTGTAATTAGTAATTAATTAAGATTGAATAATGTGGGTCATTACAGTAAAAGAATCACACATGAGATTTAGTCACTCATTCTCCTGATCAAACCTTAGTGAGGAACAAATGGTTGCTTATAGTCAAGAAGAACTCGAATGGTTCTGTCAATAGGTACAAGGCTTGTTTAGTAGCAAAAGGATATACGCAAATCCTTGGCGTTGATTTCATAGCTACTTATAGTCCAATGATCAAATCATCCACTATTCATATTGTGCCATTAAACATCAGCGTCTCTCTCTCTCTCTCTCTCTCTCTCTCTCTCTCTCTCTCTCTCTCTCTCTCTCTCTCGAGTATACAATGAGATCTCTGCTCGAATTCTATCCTCAATCTTCAGTATCCAATGAAGCTTCTCCTGAGAAAATACTCATTTCTCAATCTTCTCAAAGTCCCTTACTCTGTCGAAGTAGGCTGGTTTGAGTCTGATGAGGTCCTTTACAAGCTGAACTTCAACTTATGTGTTGGAAGATATGGGCGTGGGGGACGATACTACCTCAGCTGTCTCCACTACTGGTGCGGTCACGACTTGAATAATCTGCACTATCGATGTTGCTGGGGTCGTAGTAGGAAGTGCTGACGCTGGTAGAGTGGGTGTAGTGGTCGTAGAGGTCAATGTCGATGCCGGTGGAGCAAAACGGGCTGTCATCAAATCGATGAAGTCGGTCAAATGTTGGCCCTGAGCTGTCACTCGGTCAGACAGCCTCTGAAGATCCTGCACAATAGTAGGAGGCCGACTCGTCTGCTGTCTCTCGCATCTCCTCCCCACGCGTATCGCCCATCTATCGGGTGCAAGTGGGTAATGAACGCGAATCAGCTGCTACCTGGCATAGTGCATATCTATATACATTTAGCAATTAACATGTACATAATGTAAATCCCAAGCTTGCTTTCACTCACTTCCCAACTAATAGTTTCTAGGCAAATATCATCTGGTTTCCACGTCTAAGTTTTGTATTTTATTCAAGTTTGTGGTATACTTATCGAGAACATTTTGCTCTGATATCAACTGTGACGACCCCTTCTTCTAAACATGACACTGCCCGCCCTAATCCCGTAATTAAGCCTTAATTCCAGCCACATAAGACTTAACTATATATTAATCAGCCTTTCTTTCCTATACTCCTCGATACATGCGTTCAAGATAAGTAATACATCGTTCACGATATCATTAGATTTCAGAGTTAATTAATTTTTTTATCATTTTAATATTATCATGGAAATTTTAAAGGTTATGCGGAAGCAATTATTATTTAAAAAGCATAAGTGTGGAAATCCAGGAAACAACATCACATGCATATAAATATCATAAGGATAATAACACAGTGTGATAACCAAGTCTCAAGTCGGGGAACTATACGCTCAAACCAATGTACAACCCAAAATGTACTGGAGAGACATAAGTATCAGTAATACAACAAAATTCGAGTCGTACATAAAATGAGATAGGAGAGTCGTCGAAATGCTCAAGGAAAGTTGTCGATCTTCTCCTTTCCCGCCTTGCTGCTGCTCGACGAACCTACACCCACCGTCACAAACTAGAAGGTAAGTATAATGATATTTAAGTAATAACTAGAGAATTCAATATTACATTTCCAAAACGAAAGAAATGTATTTAAAAGCACCAAGTAGCAGAAAGTTGTTGAATCAAGTAATGCAAGTAAATAACACAGTTAAAAATATATAGACTGACACAGGTTAAGTCGAAACGATCTACATCCGGTCGGCGGTGAGAACTATCACCTAGCCTTTTCCACTACTATATGGAGTCGTGCTCTACATATTTCATTAATTCTATCAATTCTCTAATGGCGGAGTTGTGCTTTATGCATATAAATCATCTATCTCATTCTTGCCGACAACCCTGAGGCCCACCGTGCGTCGTGCAAGTGTAGTGGTGAGTGTCGGACAACTTGGTATATCTAAGTCCCCGTAAATCGTGCATCTCTTGTGCAATGGACACTAGATAATCCCTACTTTAATTTTCAAGGATCAATAGTTCTAAGTCTCTAGGATTTCAAGACTAGTTAAGCTACAAAGCCCAAGGAAATATAATACAAGTCTAATCCATTACAACTTATCCTAATATCATGGTTTTGATCAACTATGTGTCAAGAATATCATCAAGCTTAGAAATTTGAATCAATGAAATACTTCACAAGGCATCATTTTAATAATATTCAATAATGAATAGAAACAAGAACAACATGATGTGAGATTACAACTAGCAATGTCTACAAATAGACTATAAATCAATAAGAGTCAATGAAATGAAATAGAGAATTCTCATAGCTTTACTTACAAGTCACAAAGCTTATCCTAGCTTTTTCGGCCTCCCGACACCCAAAACGCGTTCCTGAACTCCTAAGACCTCCCCTTAGGTTCCTGGAGTTGTTTGATATGTTTTAGAGTGGATTAGAGTTTCTAGGTTTGGGTCTTAAACTAGTTTAATTGGGTTTAATGAGTTTTAAGAAATTTGAAAAATTTATGTGCAGAGCCTCTGTAGCACGCTAGGTAACTTTAACGCGCTAGTGTTTTTCTTTGCGAAGAACACTTAGTTGCCCAGAACGTCTAGCGCGCTACTCAGAGGGCATAACGCTCTAGACGTTGCAGAACCCAGAAGAATTCTGGTTTCTTGGATGTCTAGGCCTTCTCCAACGCCCTGAATCCCTCACTCTCCTCCGCCAAGGGTCCGTAACAAACCTCAAATCAACAACATGCACCAAGCACCTCTATAATTCATTCAAACTCATAAGGCGGGAGGAGGAGAAACAGAGGAGGAGGAGGAGAGGAGGAAGAAGAAGAAGAGAGAGCTGGAGCGCGGGAAAACCGGGGTGGAGGTAAGCCATTTACATTGTTGATTGTTGGGTGGTCGAAGTGTCGGCCATGGTGGCCATGAAGGGGTTCGGCCATGGAGGCCGAACCGGTCGAGGTGGAGATGGCGGGGTGTCTCCACCGCCATCGACTCCACCGAGGTTGGGGTGGAGAGAAACCCCAACCCAAACCAAAGAAAAGAGAAGAAAAAAAAAAAAAAAAAAACCGTGAACCGGCGTCTCTGGAGGAAGAAGAAGAAGAGGAAGTGGGGGAGGGGATCGGGTGGGCGGTCCGGCCCAACCCGACCCGACCCGGGTGGAGTCGAACCGGGTCGGGCCGACCCGTTGGACCGGGTCGAGACCGACCGGGTGGACCGGGTTTGACCCGGTCCAGGGGACCCACTCATATATTAAAATAATATAATATGAAATTTTAATTTAAAAATAGTTTTAAATTAAAATAAATTACGAAAAAATATGAAAAATATGTGGGAAATTATGGGAAAAATCTAGAAAAAAAATCGAAAAAAATATGAGAAAATGAGAAAAAGATAGAAAAATGGTATTTGAGAATTTTTCGGTAGTTGACACACCCCTATAATTCGAAAGGGGTGTCAAACCAAAACTTTTTGAAATGAAAATCTTTATAATTGGGCCACACATTATAAATTCATTGAGTTTAACTCTAAACTAGTTAAAATGGTTTAATTGGACACCAGGAACTTAGGAGACCAAAATCGGGAGTCGGACACGTATCTCGAGACGTGAGTGAAACCTTGGAGTGCGTTTTGAGGTACGTAAGATTTCATCGAAAGTCACCGAGGGTTTACACTTTCATCGTTGATTTTCTATTCCTTGTTATTGTATTCTATTCCGTGATATGTTTGGGTTGGTGGTCGAGTTACTCCCACCTTTGTTCGTTGTGTACTTATGACACACTATCTTTGTAGCACGTGTGATCGAGCATTCGGTGAATTGCGACCGATGTAAGGGTGCACGTGTCGGTTAAGCCCGCGAGGAACCAGGTGAAAGGAAGTGGGGGCACCCACCGAAAGGATCTGGGGTCCAAAACGATTTAGTCTGACCAGGGACGAGTACACACTTTGTTCTTTCGTGTTAATTATTCATGTGATGATCTTAGCACGATTGCTCATTTTAGTTTCCGCATGATTATTTGACATGTTTATTGGCATCTATTTATTTCCTTATAAATGCTCGGTGTACTTCGTTGAAATCTTACTAACTTGTACTCTCCATCTTGCTTTTTGTGATGGTCGAGTGCATATCCTAGTGCTAGTAGAGGCAAGGGTATTTTGGGCGACTTTATCTCGATTGCCGCGGTCGAGGACCTACTAGTACGTGTGATTTTGATATTTTGTTTTACTTTTGGGTATTGGGAGACCGGATAGACACTTTGTCTTGGTATATATTATCGCTTAGTATTGTCGTCTATATACAGTCTTGTTCCCAGGGTTTTCCACAATAGGTGTTGCTCTTAAATTGATGCTCATTTTGATGATAAATTTAATTGTTTTACTTGTTTTTAAATTTAAGACTTAGATGTTTTGTTTTTAATGCCATAAAAAAATGATTAAACCTGTTGAGCTAAATTGATTACGAAATGAGCTTAACATGCATAATGAGTAGTTATGATGTAACAAGGGACGTTGAGTGGCGCATGGGACCCGAGGTCAAGGATCGACGGGATGTTGGGACCGCGCCTCCCACGTGGCGACCTCGGGTTTCGGGGCCGTTACGGTTGGTATCGAGCGAGAGTTTCGAGGAACCTCGGGAAATTAACGAAAGAGCATAAGACTTAAAAATTTAAAATTTAGATGTGGAAACCCGATGTACTTGCCTTAGAACTCTAGTTGGGAAGTGATGGTGAGACGGGTAGAATTAAGATTTATACAAATGTTATGTTTTATTGTAAATTATATATTAACACGTATATATATACAGAGGCGATCCGACGCACGCCTTTCGATACGGATCACGATGGACGGACGGCCCTCGACCCGACCCAGAGATAGGACGGACTAGTGATCCTACTAGGGACGTCACTACTACTACCGTAGCGACTCGAGTATAGAGGATCGACTTGCGACCCCACGATTCCCAGTGACGAGAGATCCTTCGGCTACTTAGAGCTCGAGCGGCGACACCCGCCGCGACAAAGAAAGGCATTAGTTCCCACGGTTACGGTAGCACCTACGGTGCGGACATCCGTCGCCCCGACTACATCACCTATGCCCTACGATACACCACTTTCGGAGACCTGAGCGAGGAGTCTCGCCGGTATGGTGATACCATTAGAGACTTCGACTCTTACGCCCTACCTATGACCACGAGCGTAGACGGCTACGCTACTACTGTTCTCTGCTACTTCCGCATTCACCTTGACCCCGCAGAGCGAAGCTTGTTAGAGAGTTTATGAAGTTTCAGTAGGGATACTTTTACGGAGGTGGAGACCACGAGCGACGAGGGAAGTGGATAGTTTCGCATGAGCGTTTCCATAAGGCGATGCGGAATGATGACGACATACTGAGCGCGTTTATCCGAGCATGTCCGAGAGGTAATGCGGCGGTTTGGTGGATGACTTATTTGGATATCCACCGGAGCCGGCGACATGGGCGGAGTTTAGAGAGTTGTTCTATGACGAGTTCATCCCCGTGCGGTGAGGCTGAGATTGAGGGAGGATTTTCTGCTCTGACAGGGTAACCGCTCATTGATGCGGTACATGGAGCGATGCGATACCTATTGCGGTTCTCGATGGATGTAGCGGGCACGAGAGACGCTTGATTTACTATTTCGTACGTGGTGTTGATGAGCGGATTGCGACGCGATAGTCTCGACAGTGCTACTACTCTTCGGGAGGTGTATGATCGAGCATTATCTTATGAGACACTACTCTTGGACGAAAGAGCGGACGTACGATAGGCACTTTGCGCAGTGGACGGGTCGAGTTCTCGGTCGGATCAAAGACCAGAAGAGACAGAGAGATCGGTTTAATAGAGGTCGTCGAGATGATAGACGAGATAGGGACCGTAAGGTTGATCACCGGATAGCCGGTTCCGAGTACGAGGATAGGCGACGAGACGCATGCCTTAGCTCCTGCACCCATGAGAGCGGCGCGACGTCGGCCAACAGCGATGCGCGTCGGGATAGGGATCGGGGAGGCGTGACAGGGGTCGAGAGACCGGGGTCGGGATCGAGAGATTCGGGTCAGGCGGGAGAGACGTCATTGTTATCGTTGTGGTCGAGAGGGCACTGAAAGGCGATTGCGGGACACCACGACATTACCGGGAGCACGACGGGGTCGGGCTAGGGAGAGAGCACATGCGGTCGCGCGGCCGGATCGAGATGCGACCGACATGACTCGTCGAGGGTACGTTATCTATTATGAGTAGACCGATGCATGTTATGATAGATTACGGTAGTACATTATCATTTATTCTTTGGACGCATGGTAGGAGAGTTAGGGTTAGCATCACGACGCTAGACACACACCTTGTCCTCGATACGGCGTGGGGATAAGATATACCCTAACCGGATATGTCGGAGCGCACGATAGAGGTAGAGGGACATCGGTTCTTAGATAGACTTACGTGTCTAGAGTATCTCGAGTTTGATGCACTTTTAGGGATGGGTGGTTGGCGGCATATCATGCGCGACTTGATTGTTTCAATAAGATCGCGTTTCGGGTTCCGGGGATTCCAGAGTTTACATTTACCGGAGTCGCTACCGCACTACCCATTACTAGAGGCCGACTAGCTACGACTCAGGAGATGGAGGCATTTGCAGCAATAGTCGAGCCTGAGGCTAGGGCTGAAGTCAGGATAGAAGATGTTCCAGTAGTTCGAGACTTTGTCGACATATTTCCAGATGATTTACCAGGATTGCCACCGTCAAGAGCGATTGAGTTCATCATTGAGCTGATACCAGGTACTCAACCGATCGCTAGCAGACCTTACCGGATGTCACCGTCAGAGCACGAGGAGGTTAGGAGGCAGTTGGATGACTTACTGGAGAAGGGTTTCATTCACCCTAGCATGTCACCTTGGGGAGCTCCGGTATTATTTGTGAAGAAGAAGGATGGTTCAATGAGGATGTGCATAGACTACCGGAAGTTGAATCAGGTGACAGTTAAGAACCGTTACCCACTCCCCAGGATCGACGATCTTTTCGATCGTTTGACTGGCGCCAAGTTCTTCTCAAAAATTGATTTGCGTTCAGGTTATCATCAGTTGAGGATTCGAGAAGAGGACGTCAAGAAGACGCTTTCGGTACAAGATATGGGTTGTTTGAGTTTACGATTATGCCTTTTAGGTGACTTAATGCCCCTAGCGATCTTCATGGATTTGATGCATAGGTCTTGAGACCATACTTGGACGGTATGTCATCGTCTTTATTGATGACATCTTGATTTACAAGAAGACGCGTGAGGAGCATGCAAGGCATCTCGGAGCGGTTTTGACGACACGAGAGAGCATAGACTATACGCCAAATTTAGCAAGTGTGATTTACAAATTTGAGTGCAATAAGATTTTTGGGACATGTTATTAGCGATCGGGGTATCTCGTGGATTCGAGAGAAGATTCGGGCAATTATTGACTGGAGGACACACAGAATCGCTTTTGACATTCGGAGTTTCCTGGGACTAGCGGGATACTACCGCCGCTTCGTACGGGGTTTTCCTCGATTGCGGCACCAATGACTAGGCCGACTAAGAAGGATGTCAAATTTGATTGGTCCGAGGAGTGTGAGCAAGCTTTTGGGAGTTGAAGAGAAGATTGACTTCTGCGCCGGTGTTGACATTGCCGGAGCCGGGCAAGAGTTTACCGTGTATACGGATGCATCAGGCATTGGACTTGGATGCGTTTTGATGCAGGAGGGTAGACCAGTAGCTTACTTGTCCCGACGATTGAGACCCCATGAGGTTAACTATCCAGTGCATGACTTGGAGCTTGCGCGATCGTTTTTGCAATCGAAGGCTTGGAGACATTATCTCTACGGAGAGCGGTTCGTACTCTACACTGCGATCATCGAGTCGAGGTATATTTTCACTCAAAGAGATTTGAACATGCGTCGAGAAGATGGCTTGAGTTACTTAAGGACTACGACTTCACTATTGAGTATCACCCGGGAAGGCGAATGTTGTAGCGACGCATTGAGCGAAGCGGTATTGATGATCGGATCGTAGTACGACATATGACCCACGAACATGGCTTATTAGAGGCGGCGTCGGTTATGTGCATGACCGATGTTTTTACTACGATCGAGCCATATATTTGTTGTCGATGAGAGTTCCGATGTATCTATTGAACGAGTGGCCGAGTGTCGAAAGGATTGATGGACTCTATGAGCGGTTCGGTGGTATGGCTCGAGATCGGAGTGTACGGATTGGGCGGAGTCGGCGAGATCGGTGTTTGAGACACGGGGAGGTTGTGGATACACTGCGATTCCGGAGATACGGGACGGAATTTTGGAGGACGCACACGGGTCTCGCTACACGGTTCATCTGGTCGAACCAAGATGTATCATGACTTGAGGCGATTGTTCGGTGGCCGGGGATGAAGGGCGACGTTGGCGAGTACGTAAGGAGTTGTCATATTTGCCGACAAGTTAAGGGTGAGCACGGGAGACCGGGCGGTTTACTACGGCCACTACCAATTCCACAAAGGAAATGGGAACACGTCACTATGGATTTTGTCGGTGGGTTACCGCAGACTACGAGGAGACACGATGCGGTTTGGGTTGTGATCGACAGGACTCACGAAATCGGCGCATTTCATTCCTATTTCTATGAGATATTCGTTCCCACACGAGTGAGCATTATCTTCGAGAGAGAGATCGTTAGATTGCACGGGGTGCCGGTCTCTATTGTATCGGCCGAGATCCTAGGTTGACTTCGAAATTCAGGAGCGATGCGGGAGCGGTTTGGCATAGGTTGCAATTTAGTACGGACTTACCATCCTCGAGACAGACGGACGATCGAGAGATCGATACGGTTGGAAGATATGCTCGGGGCTTGTATTTTGCGGTTTGGAGGTTCGTGGGAGGATTATTTACTGCAGTTGTGTGAGTTTGCTTACAATAACGACTATCAGGCGAGTATCGGGATGCCTCCATTTGAGGCGCCAGATGGCGAGCCCCCGCAGATCACCCGCAACGTGTTGGGCGCCACAGGATACGACGGCGATTGGGCCAAAGATAGTTGTTGATCACACGAGAGAAGATTAGGCGATTCGACGAGACTTCAAGCGGCAAAGACAGACGAAAGAAATATGCGGATAAGTATCACGAGGGTCCGAGCTATGAAGAGGGCGACATGGTTTATCTAAAGGTTTCCCCATGGAAGGGTCGGCGAGAGATTTGGGATTAAGGGAAAATTGGCGCCGAGATACATAGGACCATTCGAGTCGCAGCACGAGTTGGCGGTGTAGCTTACAGATTGGACTTGCCCGGCGAGTTAGGCTGGTGTTCATCCTACATTTCATATCTCGATGTTAAGATTGGCTAGGTCGGGGCCAGAGACCGATGGTTGACTTGAGACGGATCGAGTTCGGCTGATGTAACATATGAGGAGCGACCGATAGCAATTGTGGACCGCGCGACTCAGACGCTTAGGAACAGGGAGATCCCCAAGGTGTTGGTTCGTTGGCAACATCATGGTACAGAAGGACTCACTTGGGAGCTTGAGTCTACTATGCGGCAACGTTACCCTCAACTATTTCATGGTACGAAACTTCAAGTTATTTAAAATTTCGGGACGAAATTTCTTTTCTAGTTGGGAAGAGTTGTAACGGCCCAAATTTTAATTACGCCGTTATTATTATTTATTTCCAGACTTGGACGACAGCTCAGATCCACGTGGATACCGCAAATAGGGCAGGGCATGCTGACTAGGTAAATAGTAATTTTGTGTGATTGTTTGCCTATTTGCGATATTGTGCATCGAGTTATTCGATTAACATCGCATGTGTGTAATTCTATCATCGAACCGAGCGAGATAGTGTAACGGGTGTTCGTCTCGAAAAACGTGTCGATACGGGTACTGAGGAGCGAACTATGGGTACACTAGGTCGGAGAAACTAAAACACACAAAATAAATAAATAAATAAATAATGGTCAAATAATTACTATGTAATAGATGTTCGGTGACTAATGACGCAGCGGCGCGCGTACATCGCGATTCGGACGCGTAACCGGACGTCGAAACGCTTTCGAAAACATAGGCGAATGTCCCAGTGGGTCACATTTTGGAGTCAAAGACAAAGGGTCAACTAGCTTACCCACATGTACACTCCACCTCACCCCCTCATCATGTTGACTTCTCTCTCACGTCACTACCTCACCTCACCTTCTCCCTCACGTACACTCTCCCACACCTCTCCTTCTCACACCGCACACTCATAAGGCCGGGGAGGAGAAACAGAGGAGGAGGATTCATCAAATTAAACATGCATTTATTCAAACATCTCATGAACATCATGCAAACTGAAAATTTCATAACTTGATGAAAACAAATCCAATTTTTCAAAGTTGTATAGAGTTGGATTATTAGAACAAAATAAGGAATTCAAGTTTGGCATTTGATTAAAAAAAAGTCATTTTGTAACCCAAAAAATCAGAATTTATGTTTCATTTGAAAACCCCCCAAATTTTGGACAACTTTCACGAATCCGAAAATCAAGTTTGGAAATATAAATTAGAACCTTATTTAGGTTAGAAAATGACCAAGAAGCACTTCAAATATGTTTTGAAATAAAAGCCCCATAGTTTCAAACTACAAGCTCATGAATTTGGACGCATGAATTGGTTAAAACATTGGTTAAAACATTACCTAGTATATTTGTAACGGCCCACTTTTCAAATGGACCGCCTCGGGGGCTAATGCAGGCCCACAACCTGGCCTACCAACGCCAAGCTGTGTCCCACATGCCAACTCATCCACCATTTAATCATTATTAACCTCAAATGACAACAATTTACTGTTTAAATTGTTACTGAACTCAAGTCATCTGTTAAGATAGAGGAGAGAGAAAATGTGGTGGAAAAATGAGGTCCAACTTGACTTTTATAGTCAAATACCATCCCATCTCACTAGTGCATCTCTAGGCCATCAAATGAACCTTATTTGCTCCTATTCTAACCCCTTATGACTCCAATTGAGACACCTTTGGCTCACTCGCCCTTGTTCTTAGCACAAAAGTCCATTTTCGGGTGTTCCGATGCCCGGTTTCCGTCCCGAACCGCGACATACGTGTCCTACCGTGTCCCTAACCACCAAGTATACATTCCATAGTGATTATTTAGCCAATTTTATTCATTTTATGTGTATTAGTTTCCCCGACCTAGTGTTAAGTCGGTTCAACTACCCGGTACCCGCGTCGACACTCATATCGAGGCGACTACTTAACACACGGTCTCGCATGTCAAATGTACTCTAATAACACACATTGCAATGTCATGTACACTATTTCAATATAAACATTACAATTTAAACAAGTCAGTACATAAAAATAACCATTTACCTAGCTTCAGGCGCACACAAGCCTAATTGCGGGTCCCACGAGCGTCTGAGCTGTCAGCCACGTCTGCAACCACGTCATTATTAACAGCAAATTAAATTCAGGTCGTTACAATATTGGCTTGATTCGTAGCTCCTACATGACCAATTTGTTGATGTGATTTCTTTTCCACAAGCTTTAGATCAATGTGACAGCAAACAAATCCTCTCCAGCTCTCTTGTTTCTCTATGTGGTTTTCATGCAATGAAATGAAACTAAAATGCCTAAGTGCCCTTTTTATACTACTTTGAACCTTTGATCTTGGCCATCCATTATGAAGAGATCTAATGGTTGGTATTCACTCCTACTCCACTCATTTGAACCAACCTAACACCATTAACTCACTCACTTTGCCTATTAGATGTGTTGTGACACATATCTTGAGGTAAATCAAGGGTTGTCTATTTTTTATGTTTTAGCTGTTGATACAAACTTAGGCTTAAGTATTTTGATTCAATGATTTTCCATAAGCTTTGAAAAGTAATTGAATTAATCACCTTAATGTATTAAACTAGTTATTTGACTTACCAAGTCACTCTACCCGGTCCCGCTACTACACGCATCTCGAGGCGTATCCCCGCTCACGTCTCGACACCTATAAATATGTAAAATGACTTAAATAGTCTACACAAATACATTACACTAGGAAAACATCACAACAAATATAAAATATACCTCGACAACATGTCTCGGTATGTGTGTATCATGGTGTGGGTCCCACGGCACGGGTCGGTGATCATATTTAAGGAATTAAAAACGATTAGAAATTTTGGGTCGTTACAATTCTTCCCAACTATTGGAAATTTCGTCCTCGAAATTAAATTTTGAATTAGGACTTATACCTGACTCAAATAGGTACAGAAACCAATCTCGCGTATAGTTCTCCCGCTCCCAAGTGAGTTCCATATCATCGTGAAACTACTACTTAACGAGCACTTTCGGGATAAACTCGACTCTCAAGTTATGTACCAATCGATCCAGAATCTGTATAAGTTGTTCCTCATATGAAATATCCTCTCTCAGGTCGATTTGACTCAAGTCAATTATCGGTCGTACTCGCCTTCGACTTCGACTTAGCTAGTCAAATAATTGATATTTGAATGACCGGATGGATCCCTGACATCTGTGGAAGCAACTTAAGCTTATAAGCAACATTCTCGACCCATTTCCTAATACTGAAAAGGCCCAATGAATCTCGGTGCTAACTTGCCTTTCACAACAAATCTCTGAAGACCCTTCTA
This sequence comes from Stephania cephalantha, assembly GCA_039657325.1. Taxonomy (NCBI): domain Eukaryota; kingdom Viridiplantae; phylum Streptophyta; class Magnoliopsida; order Ranunculales; family Menispermaceae; genus Stephania; species Stephania cephalantha. The sequence goes on along the minus strand of CM077573.1, from coordinate 3,336,180 downwards.
AGGGGAAACCTTGAGATGGACATAGGCTCAATCGGCGTACGTGAGATCATCGCGATACTTGTCTGCATACTATTTATGTCTCTCCTGAGCTTTTTAAGTATCTGACAAATCAACTTGATCTTCTCCGTGTGATCAACAACAATCTCAAGCCCCACAATATCTCGGTCCTCTGGCTCAGCCCAACATGATGACGATCGACATAGTCTACCATATAAAGCCTCGAAAGGCGTCATCTCAATATTGGCCTGATAAATGTTGTTTTATGCAAACTTACACAACGGTAGATACTCCTTCCAATATCCGTCAAACTCTAACACACAGGCCCGGAGCCTGTTGTGACGACCCCTTCTCCAAATAAGGGCACCGTCTGGCCTAATCCCTAATTAAGCCCTAATCTCCCATATATGACCTAACAAGGAACTAGTCAGCCTTATTTAAACACCTAAAAACCTACCAATTATCCATTATTAAAAACACGATACCACCTACAATCAACTAGATAGTTCAAATGCCTAACGATCAGAGTTAATTTCAATTTTTCAAACTAACAAGTTATTCAACGAAAGTCTTCTTAAGTTACTGGTGGAAATTACAACATAAGGCCTAACCTATTGTGAAAAAATCATGAAATAGAGATTACATGCATAAATAAACAAAAATGGTGATATATATAACATGTGTCTAGTCAGATGTTCCTATCACTCAACCCAAAAGTAAAAGTATCATGTACATATAAAATGTATTACAAAAGAATACAAAACATACAAAAATATGTCGTAGCAGTCATCCACCGCTTAGATGTAGTCGCCAATCTTCTCCTCGCCCCTTGCCGTCGCTACTCGATCGATCAACACCCACCGTCACAAACTAGACGGTGAGTACATGAAATTATTTAAGTAATAATTGAGAGACATTGATCCACATTCCCAAACAGTGCACAAATACCAAATGGCATAATTTAATTAGCAACTATGTTGAAAGAAACATCATGCAAAGAGATACTTGAGTTAACCAAATATGAAACTGACTTAAGGCTAAGTAGTAATGGATTAGAGTCGGTTTGGTCGTGAGCTACGTCACATCAGCCTTTCCACTACAATTTGAGCTCTAATCTATATCATTTCATTACAAATTGAGCTCTAGATCATAATGTCAAAAGGTCGTACTTACGATTACGCCTTTTCTATTCCAAGTGAATGAATTAGTCGTCACCATAATGTATATATAGTTGCTAACATACCCGAGTTTTAAAACTCGTCATGCTCACCCAAGTTATTCTTGCGCCAACAAATCCCGACATCCCGTTGTCCGGTTACCAGTTCGAGGCACGTTACCCCGTGTGTCATGCAAGGCAAAGTGGAGAAATTCCCTAACATCCCGAAAAGTCCAGCCGTGACCCCGTATGAAAGCTGAATTTCTATCATCAAATGACCTTAACCACAAGAACCACTTTCACTTTCAATAATGACTAGGTAATAGAATCCAAGAGATGTAATCGCATACTAATGCACAAAGGATTAGAGTCAAAATAAACCAACTAACCTAATAGCATGCTATATCACCGACTTCCAAACACAACAATCAACATGACAAAGTATAGGAATTGGAATCAATAATAGTATATAAACAACAGAGTAGTATGTTATGAGCAACGCTATAAAACGAGAAATAAACAAGGCATAACATATGGATTTCAAAGGTAAATTCAGTTCGAATAATTGAGAATGAATAAATAAATGGAATGAAATGTAAATAAATGTCTCACTCGCTTTACTTACAAATTCAAAAACAATTCCTAAGCTATCCGGCTTCTTGTCGTCGTCATTGTACGCACTCAACACCCCGTAATATCTCCTTTAGGGTCCTAACATTTGACAATTTATCAATTTAGATTCAAGATTAATTATGTAAAATTCCTAAATTGGTCGAAATCAAATTCGAGACCAATTTGCCAATTTCGCGCTTTTGGAAGGTAAAACCCCGTTAAATTCTCGTCCGAAATTCCAAATATTTTATTTTTCTTAGAAATTTATCAATTTCTATTTATTTTGTGAAAATATAACTTTTCGTAATTTTTCCTAATTTTTTTGGAATTTTCCCAATTTTTTCAGCATTTTTTTTATATTTTCTCTCATTTTATGTTTTTTTTTTTTTTTAAAAATTTTATTAGGGTCGGGTCGACCCAACCGGCCGGACCCGACCCGGCCCAGCCCTGGCCCGGCCCAATGGGTGATGCACACTCGCGCGCACAGCGAGCGTGTGCATCTTCTCCAACGAACCAGCGTTGACAAAGTCCCCGATTCGATTAAAGAATTTTTTATTATTATTATTTTTATTTTTTTTTGAGGAGTTGGGGTTGGCTCCCATCTCCAACCCCAACTCGGAGTCGATGGCAAGGAGACACCCCCGCTCGTCTTCCTCCTCACACTATTCGGCCTCCATGGCCGAACCGTCCATGGAGGCCTCCATGGCCACGACACTCAACTCACCTCGATCTCCTTCTCTCGCTCTCTCTCTCTCTCTCTCTCTTCTTCTTCTTCTCTTCGGGTTTCTTCTTCTTCTTTTCTCTCTTCGTTTTTTTTTTTTTTTTGTAGAATGAGATAGAGATTGACTAATGGGGGTTTAGTTGACTTAATATATCACATACGTATCTCGAGACACATCTTGTGGTCTTCGACACCACACTTGTCCCTTGTGTCACATGTAAGTGACTCCAATGTGTGACACTCTTCCAAGAGATGAGTGTGTGTATCTCCATGCCTATCTAGTGGTGTATATATTTTTATTCTTTAACTTAGGCCCATTTAATAAATAGGTAGATGTGGCCACATAGAAACCACTAACATATATCATTTTTAATGCAATATAATTTAGCTAGTTACGCTTACCCCACGAGCTGCTACCTCGGGCCCACGTCGGCACGCAACACGAGGTAAGTCCCTGCTCGTCTCTGTATCTGCATACTCGTAGAAATGACTTAGTAGTCTACACATATACAGTTCACTAGGCATACAACACACAAATATTACATTTACCTCGGCCATCGTGCCTCGGTAGTGACACGTATCTCGCTGCGGGTCCCACGTTACGAGTCATTTGATCCTGATCAACAAATTAAACGTGTATTAATTATTTGGGTTGTAACACATGTCCTCAAGGACCTAAATTAGTCTCTCAGTCAGCCCGTCAGTCTAAGGATGAAATGTTGTACTGAACTGTAGGCGCGTACCATACTGCTCCTGCATACTCTGCCACATCTAAGATGTATACGTAACATCTTTGTCTGACGTGATCGTTAACGGTACCCCACGTAGCCTAATAATCTCTATCTCGAACAGTACATTTAACTGATCAAACGTGCCAGAAAATGAGCAGACTTAGTCAATCTGTCAACTATAACCCATATCGAATCGTGTTTCCTGGAAGTTCTCGGTAGTCCTCTAACAAATTCCACAGAGATGTTTTCCCACTTCCATCGTGGAATGGGAAGCGTCTGTACCAACCCTTCAGGTCTACGATGCTCAACCTTCACATGCTGGTAAATATCACAGTTCATGATGAACTTAGATATGCCCGCCTTCATCCCAGGCCACCAAAAGTGTCTCTGCATATCGTGGTACATCTTGGTCCTGCCTGGATGAACGCTGAAACAGAACAGTGTGAATCTTAAAGAATCTCATCTCTATGCTCCGGTGCCTCGTGTATCCATAATCTGCCCCTGAACCTCAAACACTAATCCGAAGTCTCAGTCTAATATTTGCACTCTGTACTATTGCTAACTCACTGAATCTCGAGTATGATCTATCAGCTCGCTGACCCTCAGATACTCTCTATATGGACACTGTCCATAATCTCATATGTGCGCAAATCAGAACCTGAGTATATTGGCTTGATTCTTAGCTCCTACATGACCAATTTGTTGATGTGATTTCTCTTCCACAAGCTTTAGATCAATGTGGACAGCAAAGCAAATCCTCTCCAGCTCTCTTGTTTCTCTATGTGGTTTTCATGCAATGAAATGAAACTAAAATGCCTAAGTGCCCCTTTTATACTACTTTGAACCTTTGATCTTGGCCATCCATTTTGAAGAGATCTAATGGTTGGTATTCACTCCTACTCCACTCATTTGAACCAGCCTAACACCATTAACTCACTCACTTTGCCCATTAGATGTGTTGTGACACATATCTCGATGTAAATCAAGGGTTGTCTATTTTTATGTTTTAGTTGTTGATACAAATTTAGGCTTAAGTATTTTGATTCAATGATTTTCCATAAGCTTTGAAAAGTAATTAAATTAATCACCATAATTAACTAAACTAGTTATTTGACTTACCAAGTCACTCTACTCGGTCCCGCTACCGCACGCATCTCGAAGCGTGTCCCCACTCACGTTTTGACACCTACAAAATAGGTAAAATTACTTAAATAATCTACACAAATACATTACACTAGGAAAACATCACAACAAATATAAAATAGACATCGGTAACATGCCTTGGTATGCGTGTGTATCACGGTGTGGGTCTCACAGTATGGGTCGGTGATCCTGTTTTAGGAATTAAACACGATTAAAAATTTTGGGCCGTTACAAACATCCTTACCTATGTTGATGATATTCTCATCACTGGCAACAATTCCTTACATGTGCAACAATTCATTACTCAACTAAATAATGTATTTGCTTTTAAAGATTTGGGGGAGTTGAGTTTATTTTTAGGCATTGAGGTGGCTGGAGATTCGATTGGTTTCTATTTGAGACAAACTTCATATGTCCATCAGTTGATCAACAAAGCTGGGTTTGATAGTCTTAAACCTACTTCTACTCGAACTACATCTAAACATCTTTATCGGGATGATAGTCTTTTATTCACTAATGTTACTCAATTTGTAGCATCTTGGGTGGAGGGGGCTTCAGTTCCTCACTCGTACAAGACCTGACATCGCCTATATTGTGAACAAGCTTAGTCAATTTCAACAGGCTCCTATAATGGTTCATTGGCAAACACTTAAACGTGTATTACGCTATCTCAAGAGTACAACGTTCTCTTCTCTACATATCAAGGTGTCTAAGGACCTTGTTCTCACTGGATTTGCTTATGCTAATTGGGCATCTTCTCCTGACGATGGACGTTCGATAGCTAATTATAACATTTATTTTTGTGGTTCTCTGGTTTCCTGGCAGTTAGATAAGCAACATGTTGTTGCTAGGTTTTCAACAGAGGCAAAGTACAGGGCTTTAGCTCATTTTGCAGCAGAAATCTCTTGGTTTCAATCTCTTCTTCAGGAACTTCATTTTTCTTTGTCTACTGTTCCAATCATATGATCTGATAACATGGGTGCTGTCAAATCCTGAAATTTTCTAAATCTGTAACTACGATTAATCAAGGATTAGGGAATACTAATTATGGTTTTGGCCGCGAGTTGGGAGTTAACATACCGATGAAATTGAGATTTAAAATTAATTTTATTATTCTGTGATGTTCGCCTCGTGTTGTGTATTATATATTATTTTATTTTACGAAATTCAAGTTGGTTGAGTGAAATTTGGTGTTTCGCGGGGTTTTGTCTCGAAATACGTGTCGAGACGGGTGCCGAGATAGTTAAAATATTGAATCGAACATTAATTTCGAATTTCGCGACGAATAATTGGTTTTGAATTTAAAATTAAAGTTTTGGACTTTAATTGAATTTAACGGGCCTACATGGGCCCCACGCCTCGAATTTCGTGCGAAGATGGGTTGTCCGGGAGTTTTGGATGTAAGACCATAATGTGTCTCATAATGCTATTAATTTATATAATGAATACATTATATAATATATATGGACCTAAAAACTCTTGAGCTCCCGTTACCGTTACCAATTTGATGAAAATTGGTATTAATGCGGGAAGCTTAAAGGTTCTCCTTCAAGCCTATAAAAGGGCACATGTACTATCAAACAATGTATCAAATGTGTTGAGGCTCATGAGGGCGATAAGATCTTTGGGTTTTACGAGTCTATCTAATCGCTTCCGCATGTAATTCTCTATTTGCTCTAATTCTTATGTTTAATAATGCTTACATTGGAGTGTTTTTGTAATTTCTCCAATTTTTTGGAGAAAATATGGTATTTTTCGAGGTTTAATTTGGACGAAAATGAGGAGATAAATATAAAAATAAATAGAAAAATGGGAAATTACCCAAAAGGGTATTTGGTTTGTAAAGTATAGGATAATAATGGAAGTGCAAAATGGTCATTTGCTCTCCAATATATAAATATGGAAAGCGAACAGGGTTATTAAAACCAACTGTTCAATCGTCTTCCTCCTCCTTCCTTCTTTCCTTGATTCTTCGTTTCTCTCTGGTCTCTTTCTCTCTCACTCGTCTATCTTTTCTCACTGTATCTCTCTTTTCTCTCTCTCTCTCTCACGGTTGTGGGACGAATTGAAGAAGGGAAACCGTGGGTTGTTGTTGGGACCGTGAAGGTGAGGTAATGGATAGAGAGAGAGAGAGAGAGAGAGAGAGAGAGAGAGGAGAGTTTGGACTGATGAAAAAAAAAAAAAAAAAAAAAAAAAAAAAAAAAAAACCAACAACAAAACACTGTAAAAACAGTGATGGACTGTGGAACCGTGAAGAAGATGAAGAAAGAAAAAAAAAATGGATGAGAGAGGGAGAATCCAGGAAGGAGGAGACGATGGGGGGAAACTTCGTGCTCCCCTACCCAGGGAAAAAAAAAAAAAAAAAGGAAAGGTCGATCGAAACAGAGAAACAAGTTTAAATGGTTTAAATGGAAACTTCGTGCTCCCCTACCCAAGTTTCTCTGTTTCGATCTTAAGGAGAGGTAACCGGACCCGGTTCCCTTAAAAAAAAATAAAAAAAAATAAAAATAGAAAAAAAATGGTTTAAATGGAAAAAAAAATTAAATAAGTCCCTGGAAAATTACGGAAAATTGAGAAAATTGGATTTGTGGACAAATTAATGGAAATTGAGGATTTTTATGGAAAATGAGAATTTTTGGATTTTCTCGAGGATTTTTACCGGGTATGTTTCTTGTAATGCGTATTACAATACCCGAAAATGTTCAAAATTTGGAAAATTGTTTTATGACGTAGTCTAGGTTAGTTTTTTATTCCGAGTCACAATTCGAAGACAAAATTGGGATCCGGACATCCGAAGATATAGTTCGGAGAGATTGAGGTTTTCGAGTCGAGGAATGACCCATAAATATATAATAAATTGGAGAAATTATATTTAAGCTTAGACAACGTGATTTTCGATGTCGAACAATAATTTTGAGTTGAAAATGAAATTCAGGCATTGGAGAATATATTTTGGAAGTACTTTAAGAGTCTTGGGACGCGATTATGTCAATTAAACAACAATTAATTAGAAAACAATTGTGGTGTAGTTGTAGAATCTTATCAGATTTATAAATGAATTGTAGGACCGTAGTTGGAATCTCGTGTGGACTAGTTGACCGATTCGGAGCGCGAGGGAACGTGGGTATCGCGTTTTTAAGGTTAAGTAAATCTCATGGTAATCTTTACATTATATGAATATAATTTCGTATAAATTGCATTGATCCTTGATGTTGCATTTTTGTTGTACATACATACACTAGTTTGAAGAATAAGGCGTTTTGAGTCTCCTTATAGGGGGTCTACCTGATAGGTCGTATTACAGGTAAAACTAGTGATTTTGTGTGATTATTTGCATATTTGCGATGTTGTATATCAAGTTATTTACCTAGCATCGCATGTGTGTATTTATATCATTGGATCGAGCGAGATAGTGTATCGAGGTGTTCGCCTTGAAACGTGTCAAATCATTCTTTGATAGACTTAAGGAATACACTGTTGGAAAGTCTAAAACAAACAAATTAAATAAAAAAAGAAGATTGGTCATCCTTAAAACGGATGGAGAGGGAGGAAAGAGAGAGAAAGAGAGAGAAAAGAGAAAGAGAGTGAACAGAGTATATAAAGCTACTTGTCGGGGCGGCAACGACGGACGCCGGGAACGAGCAGCCAGGGCGGTGTATTACGGGTATTCAAGAATTTTTCGGACGACGAGCGCGTCGGCGACCAAACTTTTTGAAATAAAGGTTTTCATAAGAAATTCATTTAATTTGACTTTAAACTAGTTAAAATGGTTTAATTGGACACCAGGAACTTAGAGACCATCGTCTCTGCTATCTCGAGACGTGAGTGGGACTTCGAGTGCCTGTTTTTAGGTACGTAAGATTTCATCTCGAAAGTCACAGGGGTTTACTTTTCCATTGATTTCATATTCCTTATTATTGTACTCTATTACGTGATACATTTGGGTTGGTGGTCGAGTTACTCCCCCGATATTTGTACCCGGTACTGGGCACACCAGTCTGGTTGGGCCATCGACACTCGGGCCCAATTGCAACCCGAGCCGCATTAAGGTGCACGTGTCCCAAGCACAGTTTTAAATTAAATAAATTACGATGAACCAGGTAAGAAAGGAATGGGTGCACCCAAAAGGATCCTGGGGTCCGAAAAATCAGGAAAAATATTAAAAATGTTTTAATTGACCGGACGAGTACACACTTTGTTTCTCTCATGTTATTTATTCATGTGATGATCTTAGCGGGACACATTGTCGTTTTAGTTTTAAGTAATCCCACGAGATTATTTGACATGTTTATTGGTATCTATTTATTTCCTTATAAATGCTCTCTATATTATGTTTGAGGTCGAGTGCTAGAGTCAGGGGAGTAATTGGCGAGGAGATTTTGGCGGTGACTTTATCGCGAAACCCTCAGGATATTTTTTGATGCATCACGTGATTATATATTATCGTCAATGGTTCATCTCGCGCTATATACGAGTACTTTCCCTGGTTTTCGATAGGTCTCTTACGTTTATATGATGAAACTTTAAAATCATTCTTTGATAGACTTAAGGAATGAGTGGCGTGTGTGGACAAATCGTGTGGGTCGATTAGTACTCGACACTCCGCGCATGAGTCCTTATTACTATTTACTTACCACTTTTGAGGGTTATGAGTATTATGCATCATCTAAATCATTCTTTGGTCGAATAAGATAATGAGAAACAAGATGGATTTACGGTTGTATTTAAATTCTTTGGATTATATTGTTCGTTTAAATTCTTTGGATTACTATGCATCTGGTTACTGCAGGTTTAATGGATAGCGTGGGATTTACTTATCTGATATTATCAAATTTTTATAATTGGGTAATGACGGGTTTTAGCGGTGACAAAGGAAAGGGAAAGTTTTCCGACTATTGGTGATTTGTTCAATTCCTTCCTATTTATGTGTGTATTATTTTTGTATATAATATATTGTATAAATGGGTTTTTGTGTTCGTGTGAGGTTATGATCTCTTTTGAAATTGTTGAAATGGTTATGAGACGGATTGGAATGTAGTGGAGCTAAGTAAAGTAATTATGATTTAAAGATTTTGAAAACATGAGATAGGTTAGAATGAATAAATAATCGTTATTAATGCGATATATATTGTTATGGGGTGGATTGTGAGTCTTTCGGCATTTCCACCAAGCTGAGCAAGTTTGTTGAAGATTTATGAAGGTCGGGGTTTTCGGTGTAGGCTTAGAAATAGAGGAGATGCTGGCGAAAAATTTTACGAAATTTTTTAGTATTGTATAATTAATTTTTACTTAACTTTAAGGTACAAGATTCGTTTTAGAACCCCTTTGTGGTTGATTTAGAATCATATTTGGTAATTACTATGATAGATTTTTATTTATTTATTAAGATTGAAGTAAGGTTGTTAGATTATCAAAGAATTACGGTAATTTAGGTCAGTCCGATGCCCTAATTAAGTGGGGTATGACAGGTGTTGGGGCTTTAGCATCAAATCCTGTCTTTCACTCCCGCACTAAACCTATTGAACTTGACGTTCATTTTATACTTGACAATGTGTTGAATCGTTCCTTGGAAGTTTGTTATGTACCTACTGTGGATCAAATTGTAGATTGTCTTACCAAGCCTCTCACTCAACAACGATTTACATTTCTTATATCCAAAGTTGGGTGTAATTGAGTTACCCTCCAACTTGATTGGAGATGTGAGAGTAACACATTGAGTGTACTCTGTGAGTGAATTGAGTGACTGTATGTTGTGTACTCACGTGAGTGAGCATGTGCAGATATGTTAGTTAGATTAGATGAACAAGAGTACGACTTAGATTAAGCCTTCAAATGTACTTAACTATATAAACAAGAAATGTGAAGGACTCTGTAACAGATTGTTCAGAGCATACATTGTGCGTGAACATTATGTTCTTGATTTCTTTATGAAATCTTGTGCACAACAACAGTTTTCTTGTTAATTATAATTTTTTTTATTTCATCTGAGTAAAACAACATTTTCCTTATTGTAATTCACTAGTGACACTTAGTTGTTGTGGTCCTTTGGATACACTTCAAAACAAGTGCTCACACATCTCAATGAAAAATTTAAAGGACCATATCAACTAAATGTCTAATATAGGTGTCAAAAATATAAAAGTTAATCAAACAATTATTTCTTATAAAATTTTTTTTTTTTTTTGCTAATAAGTGTCTAATATAGATGTCAAAAATAAGTTAACCAATTATTTCTTCTTTTTTTAATCAAGAGGGAGTCGAACTCACGACTTTTTAAAATATTATTTTTTGATAAATGATGCATCTGACGTCCAACCAGAGATGCTTTCGTAACAACATTTTCCTTGTTGATGATAGTTTTAATGGATAACACTTGATTTCAAAAAATAAAAAATAAAAAAAATGGATAATACTTGAAATAGGTTGGTTAGTTTGCAACTGTGAACTGCCACGTTTTCACTTCTCTCGGTGTAGTTCTGTGTGTGCCCACCGCGTGGTCACGTGCGGACAACAAGCAACGGACAAGATTCGGCAGCTTTTCCGCATGTTTGAGATGATCCACGGTTATCAACATATCACACGTGACCAACGCGACAAAACACACAAGCACACATGACACAACAGAAAACCCCAACAAATGTGATCCACTGCCACCGCCACCACCCCCACATACGCACAACCACATCAACCAAGCAAATCACTTCAACTCACTAATCAATGAAACCTCAATGCCCTAAAAAAAATAAAAATAAATGAAACCTCAATGCCCTCGCTATGGTCCTTGTTTAACAAGTGCAGCAACAACAACGAGAACAATAACATAGCCTCATTCTCAAGTTAATTAGAGTCAATTACATAGATAAAAAAATAAGAGGTACATTTTTTCAACAACACTTTTCCAACATGCTCCTTACATAACAAGTATAGTATTGTCAAAAAAATAATGTATTTGAAGTGTCTTGAGTGTACCATTGTCAAAAAAAAATAAAAATTGTTATGTTTAATTTTTCATACTAATATATTTTTTGTTTGAAAAAAAAATTAAGGGTTAAAGTTCCCCCAAATATTTTTTTTTTTTATTCCGCCACTGCTGAGTCTTGATAGCGTTAGTGTTGTGGTTAGGCTTCATTTGTAAGGCGATTAACAGTCTATTTTAACGAAGTGTTTGAAACGGTCTCTTTCTTTATGCAATTCTTCTTTTATTAGGATTTAATTTTTTTTTATTTTCAATTTAGTTCATGCTTTTATTTTAATTTTCATTTTCTCGTTCGCATGTTTCGTCACATTGAGGTAGTTTTCTTTCTTAGTAGTGTAGTTGTCCATTTTTGTGAGGTAGTTGTCCTTATTTTAATTAAAATAGTAGTTATGGGTTTCAGTTGCAATGTACTCCATGCGAATCTTTTTAACTGTCATTTTAAGATTATTCACGGTTTTTAAGAAAGTCACTTAATTATTTCGATTGAGGAAAAAGTGACAGTTAAATGACTAAATCAACATTTATCTCTCCTAACCCCACAACTTTTACCTACACTAGTTATTAATTTGTAATTATTATTAGTCTTTCTTTTTCTATGAAGAGTATAAAATTCAATTAAGTATTTAATGTGTATTGAAACTATTAAATGACAAATATTATGAAATATTTTCAAAATAGCTAAAAAGACACTTATTGTGATCCCGATGGAATAATATTTATTTCATTTAACTCGTTGAAATGTTCTAATAAATTACCCTCTTCGTTTAGGAAACATCAATGTGCGTTTTTATACGCTTTGAGGTGTGGACTGAAGCATTTTCCCGTGAAAAACATCAACATTCTCGTACAAAACATCTCTCTTCAAAAAAAAAAAGAGGCCACCCCACCATTTAATGAGGGCACCCAGCTTAATGTGGGCACATCGATTTACTCCAAAAATGCCCCTCGTGCAAAAAAACCTGGGCACCCCACCACCCCCACCACCGTCCTCTTGCTTGACTTTCTCCATTTCTCGTGAACGAACCACCTAGCAATCCCGAGATCTAATCTCTGTTTATCCTCTTAGACGTTTTTCGAGTTTGAAGACTCGAGTTTTGGTCGATTTCATATCCAAATTAGGGCTCGGTTCAAGTTTTTCGTTCACACATCGATAGTGTTGAAATCGATCGTTTGAATGTGCGTTGGTAGTCAATTTGCATTTGATAGAGTAGTTGTTATGTTTGTGTGGCATTCAATGGTTCATTTATTGGGCGTTCTGGTTCTCGCCACAAAGCCGTAGATTTTGTTTACCAAGAGATTTTGTTTACGATCTCGACGGCATGACCAAGAATGTAGAATAGCTCTCGGTATAACAGACTTTTATTGTCGTCTCGTCACCACTTCACGAGATAAGTCGAAGTGTATAGTTTGTCTCGCATGTCCAACCGAGAATGTAGAATCTCTCGGTTGTCCATTACCGAGACCGTCTTCGCCCATAACTTCGTTCCCAATCGCGTCCGTGAAAAAACATCCGAAAATTTGAGAAACCTACCTACAAAAAAGTCATATGGTTATCAAACATTGTTACTGATAATCGATCAACGCCGCCAAATGCAATGTGGCTTTGGGGTTCAACCTTGTGTGGGGTGCCTTTTTTTTTTGTCAAAATGATTTGTAGGGTTTGAATCACTATATATACAAGGGCAAAATAGTCTTTTCCACTTTTGCATAATTTTTTACAAAAACTTTGGGTGCCTTCATTAAATGGTGGGGTGCCCTTAGCGGCCCTCAAAAAAAGCCAAGAAATCTCTGTTTATTCTTAGACAACTGTACACGTGTGCCTACCAACGACATTCCCCATCACCTAGAATATTCAAACGGCATCTCTATAACAATCCAACAGTCCAGAACTCGCATTAGAGATTTCATTTCTCGCCCCTTCGTTCCCTCTCTAAGCCTATAAAAACAAGTTCTCTGATGAGAGATAGTGTTGTGAAATGGCGACGAACAGAGAGGAATCGTCACGGAAGCTGTTACTGCAGAGCCACTCGGAGAAGCACTTCACGGCGGGGGAGATCGTCCGTGACGTCATCATCGGTGTATCCGACGGCCTGACGGTGCCGTTCGCGCTCGCCGCTGGACTCTCCGGCGCCAATGTCCCGTCGTCAATTATCCTCACCGCCGGCCTCGCCGAGGTCGCCGCCGGCGCCATCTCCATGGGACTCGGCGGGTTTGTACATTCTCTCTCTGCAATTAATATTCTCTCTCTAAATCTTCATTTCTCATGTTTTTTTTAATTGATTAAATGATTTTTAAGGTTTTTTAATTGCGGTCCTATAAAATTTTTTTGTTCCTACTCAGTTGAATTTTTTTTTTTTATGATCGCAATTAAGCCAGCTATGCTCTATGGAAGTGAATGTTGAGCGGTAAAGCAACGAAAATTACATAAAATAATGAAGACGTGTGATAAAGCTCGTAAAGATAGAATAAAAAATATAGAAACTCAAAGACAAGTAGGAGTAGCACCAATTGATACAAAAATTATGGAAGGGCGATTGCAATGGTTTGGTCACTTGCAAAGACGACCTACGAATGCCCAATTAGAAAACTTGACTCAATAAAAACTGTTTGGATAAATATTACTCTCTCTGTGTCTTTATATGTGACATTTTAAAGAAATGTTAAATTTTTCATATTATGTTTCGTTTGACAATTCCAAAACCTATTAATATCATTTTTCCATTCATGCCCTTGTACTTAGAGGGAAAGAGAAAGATAAAAAAAACACATGAATCAATTCCAAACCCTCCAAATCTCTTTCAAATGTTGTGAGAAAAAACTTCATTAGTTAAAGGGTGTTTTAGTCTTCCCATAGTATATTCTCTCCAATCAAGACCTATTAATGAGGTTCCTTAAAATTTGTGAAGAACTCTAAAACGTCACATATAAAGAAATGGAGGGAGTATCACCGAGTGTCCATCCCGAATGTCCTCGTAAGAGCCACCCTAACATTTTCGGTTTATTAATAGTCAGAAAATTTTAACGCACGCACATCAAGTTCTAATATGCATGCGATGTTCCTCGAGATGCGCATAAATTGCACCCCGACGTACATCGCACACACATAAGATTGCGATGTGCGTTTCAATGTGCATTCTGATGTACGACTAGTAGTGCCCTTAATTTTCAGAGTACTAAAGCTCTATTAGTGGTACGTGCACTATTTTTCGTTAATATTTAAGTTAGTGGTATATAGTCTGGTAGGGACGCCCTCCTGACCTCGTAGAATTGGTCTAGCCTCAATCGAGAGGGGCCGAGGCAGTTTGAACATCCACGGTCATTAAAAAATAAAATGTTTGGTTAGCCTGAGCCGTTGATGAGTGGACTTAATTTGACTTGGTCATCTTGAGTTTGTACTTGTGTATTGTTGTGTAGGTATTTGGCCGCGAAGAGTGAAGCGGATCACTACGTCAGGGAACTGAAGAGAGAAGAAGATGAAATCATCAACGTACCAGATACTGGTATATTCATTTTCTTTTTCCACTAGAAATTTCATTGTTACATTTATGTAAACGTTTTTTTTGTTCAACATCATCCGCATTGACTAATCCACTCGCCAGCGCTATTCGGACCTTATACGTAGTGAGTAGCCCTCACATTAAGCTAATCATAGCTGCAATGGGCGATAACTCGTTTGACTCATTTTTAATGGCGTTATCATACTAACAACTTGACAACACCGTGACAAAATAGTGTTGTTGCTAATTAAAGAGAACTATTTCAGCTTTTAGATGAAGTTTTGTTTGGACAAATTGATTAATAATAATGTTTTTGGGAGAGTTTTCATTTTTTGTTTGAATTATGTGTATCATTATCAATCGCATAATTGCAGAGGCTGCTGAGATTGGCGAGATATTGGCGGAGTACGGGATCGAACCCCATGAATACGCACCGGTTGTGAATGCCCTTCGGAAGAGACCTCAAGCCTGGCTTGATTTCATGATGAAGTAAGTTTGCTTTTTACCTTGAAAATTAGAGCATTAAATTTGTGTTGTGTGTACAACACACTTGCTACTATAAATTTGGTGGAATTCATTTTTGATTACCCATCAATTAAGTTGCGTATGTGCATCTCGACGTGCATTCGACCAATTAAACAACTGTCGCATATCAATATATATGCATGTCACTCGATTATTTCAGTCTTGAAAAAATATACGCAGTCACTTTCAATTATTTCATCCTTGTAAAAATATAAGTAAGAGTTGCAAAATTAGATAATAATGAGTAATATTTTGATGATCTGATTGCTACGTACCTAGGTATATTCTAGGCTTGATTAGAATCCCATGTCATAGATTGCGAGAGGATTCTTAATGTTAATTTTTTCTTCAAATTAAGGAAGGCACATACATAATTTAATTTATGAAAAATACTAGTTATGATTACAAGAATCGAGACGGTACATTGTATTTGGTTATTTGGTTGTACTTGTGTGATTAGTCGACGCATCTTGAATCAATAGTGTTTTTACTTAATTCGAGGTGTATATGAATATTCAAAACTGCCGCCATTCGCCAATGTTGTTGATATCCAGGTTCATGTCATCCGAGCAAACCGCTTAACCTATATTCTTGAATTTCACATGTGTGTGAATTCTTCTTTCTTAATAATAGAAGAAAAAGAAATGGAATCTCTCCCGACAAAACACCTTTTATTTAAAGTGCCTCATTTTCTTTATGGAGAATGATGGCACGGCGCACACCAACAATAATGCTTAAAAAAATCATTAACAATAAAAGTTTCGGTCTCAAAATAGTTGTGACCGGATGATCGGTTTGATTTTTAATGGATCAAATGTTTCCATTCAGCTTGATTTCTCATCAAAAAAAAGTATCATGATGAAACAAATTAATGGCGTGCACAATCTATGAATGCAGGTTCGAGTTGGGATTGGAGAAGCCTCAACCAAGGAGAGCACTGCAGAGTGCCTTCACAATTGCTTTGGCATATATTGTAGGTGGAATAGTGCCTCTCATACCTTACATGTTCATTGCAGTAGCTCAGAAGGCAGTGCTGGTTTCTGTACTTGTAACCCTTGTTGCATTGCTCTTCTTTGGCTTTGTGAAGGGCCGGTTCACAGGTAGCAGACCATTTAGAAGTGCTTTCGAAACTGCTCTCATAGGTGCTATAGCCTCTGGTGCTGCCTTTGGCATTGCCAAGTTGGTACAATCAAGGCCAAATTAGGCCACTAATTGAGAAACTCTTTTGCTTTCTTTTGTGGCTTAGCTCACTCATTTTAGCAATAATATGCAGTTTTATATCAATTTTATTTCTCTAGTCGATCTTACCTAATATATCCTATAGTACATTAGATTTTCCATAGTCTAAAGTTTGGACTCTTAAGCATTTAGTGACAGTGGAACGTGGGTATAAAATATAAGACCATAATGTGTCTCGTAATTCTATTAATTTATATAATGAATAAATTATGTAACGTGTGAACTTAAAGCCTTTTTTGAGTTTCATTATCGTTATTAATTTGATAGAGATTGATATTAATGAGGGAAAATCAATGGTTCTCTCTCAAGCCTATAAATAGAGCATCTTGTAGTTGTCATGCGTGTGCTGAAAGTTGAAGCTCACGAGAACGATAAGGTTTTGGTGTAACACTTAAGGTATTTCAACTAAATAATCGCTTCTGCAGGTAATTTTTTAATTATTTTATATTTCTTATGTTAATACTTACATAAGAAATATACGGAGCCACCAAATATAACATGGCCAGGGATGTAATGAGAGTTGTTGCATTATCCATTGCTTGTGCTTTTTCTGCAATATTGGTAGGGCAACTAAAATGTTCAATGCTTGCTTTTTAGGATTCTTTCACTTTATGTACAATAAAAAACAGAATGTAGTAGGCAAGCGTGCTAGAAGTTTGTGACCCATTTTTGTCAACTTTTCATTTTTGGCCGTAGTGGTTGGAATGAATTAATTGTTCGTGTAACGTCTTTTGAAGGTACAAGTTTGAATCTTTCAATTTTCAAGGCATATCAATTGTTTGGTGCATCTCACAATGAATGTGTCTCTAGTGGAAACAATTATAAGAATAGTAATAACAAAAAAATAATCTCAAATTAGTAGGGGTTGACTACATGAATCAGACTCTTCTATTATGCTCGATTTAGTGTAACCGATAAAGTTGTGGAAATTCTTACCTAAAATTTGTTCCAAATGCCAATTCTAATCTATTTACATTTTCTTATTTAATAAAATTGTACATTTTAGTCTTTCTACACTAGTTGCAGTTGACATGGGGAAAATGGCCATTTAATCACCCTATTCTCATCGATTCACCAACTCAATCCCTCTTTTCAATCTCAATGTTTGAGCAGCAACCCCACAAAACTGTATAGCAACCCTGCTATACACACCCCACCTTTTCATAAGAGCACCCAAATTTCGAGTGCACCTCAAATTAATTCAAATTTCAATTTATGAGGGCACCCCTACATTTTTACCAAAATACTCATTCATCTCAATTGAAGCACCCAACTTCAAAATTTTGGTTGAGACATTTATTTTAGGTTCGGCAACATGTGGTCGAGACTTATCTTATAAGTTCGGTATTGTCCAATTGAACCTCTATCGTAGAATTTGGTTGACAACTGCCGACCTAAAGGCTCGGTTGGTTCCGACCGACTCGCCAATTAAAGTTTCGGTAGGCTTTGATTGACTCTCCAACTAGAGGTTCGGTACGCTACGACTGACTCTCCAACTAAAGATTCGAACCTAGAGGTTGAGTCACTTGATGATGTCATATAAATCACAAGAAGGGTGTGTAGAGAGATGATGGTGGGTGCACAAAATGAGAAGAAAAGGGTGGTGGGGTGCACTAATCGCAATAAGTGGCATAGGTCATTTTGCATTAAAATTGACTTTTTTAGTTTGACTTTTTTCGCTGGGTGCCCTAAGTAAATAGTTGGGTGCGTATAGCCTGGCTAAAAAAGGTGAATGTAACGGCCCATACTCCAAATGGACCGCCACGGGGGCCAATGCGAGCACACAACCTGGCTTACCAGTGTCAGCCGTGTCCCACATGTCATCTCATCCACCATTTAATCATTATTAACCTCAATAAACAACAATTTATTGTTTAAATTATTATTGAACTCAAATCATCTGCTAAGTTCATTTTAAACCATAATAAATCACAGCGGAAGTCTTTTATCATAACAATCAAAATATAAAAGATTATAGTCATGCATTTAACTATGATACATAGTGTAGAAAACTCATATATCGTCATAGACCAATAATGTACTTCAATGTATCAAAATATCAAAAGTATAGAGTCTAGAGGTATCTCACAAGCCCAAATCCCCAATATAAAACAAAAAATATATATAATACAAACGTACAAGTCTGGCTCAATATCTCTGAATCACAAGTATTCTGGAAGTTTGCCTTTGCCTCGACTCGTATTAGGATATGCACTCAAGCCATCACAAAAAGGCAGATGAAGAGTCCAGAGTGAGTATTCTCAAAGAAATTAAGAGAGCAATATGGAAAGTAAATATTGGAATTTAAACAAAACTATTAAATAAACATGTGAAAATAAATATAGGCAACTGCGATCATCGCATGCATAAGTAATAGTGAAAGCTCAAAGTGTATTCCTAGAGCATAGGGTCAGACTAGCACCATACTTCACACTCCCAATAGACTACTATCGGCGAGTAGCACTCAAGCAAAGCCATTATCTGGATTCGCTAGGTGGTCGGC
The DNA here is from genome assembly GCA_039657325.1 of Stephania cephalantha. NCBI lineage: Eukaryota > Viridiplantae > Streptophyta > Magnoliopsida > Ranunculales > Menispermaceae > Stephania > Stephania cephalantha. The sequence continues at coordinate 3,317,080 of CM077573.1, read as the reverse complement.
GTAGACCTACGACGCACCTACACGTGCCCCGACGCGACTCTCAGGTCGACCTATTCACCGAGATCCCTGACACACGTGTTATGACCTAGTGGACATACACACAGAAAGGACACGGAGGGAGCGTCTCAACGTTTGTCCATTATATCACACCAAGAATAGACTATTGAAAGACATAATATGAATTCAAAAGCAAAATAAAGTACTGCTCAAGAAATTTCAGTTAGGATACTACACACCTCAAACCGCACTCCGTGTCCCGTAAATAATCCATGGTCCGACTCCACTGAATTCTAGATACCCAAATTACCGCCCGAAATGACCTATTTCCATTTATAATTAATTTTTAGTCAATTGGATGTGTTTTATGTCACTTAGCAAAAATAATGTCAAAACTGCAATTCAGACAGTTATACGTTCTTCGTCAGGAAGAACATTGGCGCGCTATCTTTTTACCTAGCTCGTTAATCGTCATTCTAAACAACAGACTTGCTAAAAATTCTGGGTTTCCAACAACCCCACCAACATCAACAACAACCACAACACCAACCACTGAACTTCATAACACTTAAAACCTACCACAACAACAACTCAAGAACCACTAAACAATCCATATTAGATTCACACCAATACCTCGAAAATTGAGATCAAAAGATAAACAAAGTTGAAGTGTTTGTGATTCTCACCTTGCTTTGATGATTTCCCCCACTCCAAGCTCCTCAAATCACTAAGTTTGGATGTCCAAACCATTGTTTCTTCTTTTCAATTCTCGGATAGAAGATAAGGAGAGAGAAAAGGTGGTGGTTTTGAAAGTCCTATTGACTTTTTATAGTCAAATGGCATCTCTTCTCACATGTGCATCTCAAGGCAATCCTATGAGCCTTATTTGCTCCATTATTCACCCTCTAATGACTCCAATTGTGACACCGATGACACACTAACCCTTGTTCTTAACCCAAAAAGTGGCATTTCGGGTGTTCCGGCGCCTGATTTTGTGTCTCGAACCGCGACATATGCATACTATCATGTCTCTAGCCACCAAATATACATTACAAATTAATTATTTGACCCATTTTATTCATTTTATGTGTGTATTATTTCCCCGACCTATTATTTAGTCTTTTAGACTACCCGCTACCCGCATCGACACGCATATCGAGGCAAATACTTAACACACGGTCTCGCACGTCAAATGTAATATAATCACACACATATCGCAAATTAAACAAATCAACACACAAAATAGCTATTTACCTAGCTCCAAGCGCGCACTAGCTTAGCTGCGGGTCCCACGAGCGTCTGAGCTATCAACCACTCTACAACCACGTCATTAATAACTGCAAATTAAATTCAGACTGTTACAGTGAAACTCTTCCAAGTCTCACTCGTACATATGATATACAAGAGGAATGAATTTACTAATGTTGGAAAGCGTGAAATTAGTAGGCACAAGCTATTCGGACCCCACTTTTTGCTCATTTTACCTCGTTTTTGAATTTTTTTCAGCCCCTATTGAGATGACCCAACTACCCCTCCATATAAAAGAGTTTTTACTCATCCATATCCCACTCACCCCACTCACCCATACCCCAGTCACCCCTCTCTCAAAATAGCATTCTCACCACAAACACAAATCCGACGAAATCTGAGCAAAAACACACCGATTCGACGTTATGAGTGCATTCATCGTCTCTTTTAATGTCGATTTCGAGGTTTTTTTGATTTTTTTTTTTTTTTGAGTCGGTGTTGTTTGTGATTTTGTTGTTGAGTTTATGGCTTCGATTTGGGGGTTAAATCTTGCATTTTGGGTACAAAGTCTCGATGAAATCATTAATATCAAGCGATTCCGAGCAAAACCCACTATTTCTTTTTGTCATTATCATGTATTTTTTAGAAGTTTTGAAATTTTTTTGTTCATTCTTGTTACCCGCTGGTGTCGGCAACACAGGGCCGACACTTCATTAGAGGTTTCGGCTGTACTCCTCCGTGACCAATTAAAATCGAGTTCACTTCGCATTATCAGTCGGAGTCGGCCAAACCTCGCGGACAACACTTCTTCACTTCTCGGACACGACGCGACCACATCCGACCTTATTCAACAAAGAAAACACTCCTACGACACTAGGTGACTTAGTACAAGTGCTCTACAATGACTAAAACTGAGAAATGGAGATGGTTGAGGGTGTTGGGATGAAAGTAGGAGATGGGGTAAACATTTGTTGAGAGTGAAGGGTAGTTTTGAAATTATTTACAAAAATGTGGGATAAAAGCAATAAGAAAAACTTAAAAATGGGGTAAAATGAAGTAATGGGGTAAAAAAAGCAAAACATGAGATCTGAATAGCCGTGGCCAATGAGTAATATCTACCAATAACAACATGTGTAGGATGTAAATGTGCTTTTACACTTTTAGCCTCCCCGGCGGTTTATTATTGGCAGACATTCCCAACTTCACATTCCCAACATTACTCGTAGTTGATCTCATATGGGTGATGCATCGAGATACGTGCTAAAAAAGGATGGGAAAGAAGTGATACGGTACTGCGCGGTGTAGAAACAACAGAAAACCCAAGGAAATATGATCATCGTTCGTTAGAGATCTCCGAACCCGAGACCGAGAGTCTGAGTAGTAGAAGTTTCGATCGATCGAGAGAGAGAGAGAGAGAGAGATGGAGGAAGAGCAGCAGAAGAAGAAGAAGAAGAACAAATACAGCATAATCGTTCCGACTTACAACGAGCGACTAAACATCGCTCTCATCGTCTACCTCATCTTCAAGCATCTCAGGTCCTCTACGATTCAATTCTCAATTTCGATGATTAGGGCTTCATTCGCGATCGCTTCATCCACTTGTTTCTTCAATTCTTCCTTGATTGGGGCTTCCATTGCCATCATCTTAATGCGTGATTTCTACGCCAATTTTTTAAAATTTTGTGATCCGTATTCAACTTTTGTTTATCAATTTCACATTTTTTAGAACTGCTAGGCTCAAATTTGGTCGAGTAATAAGTTCGTTTTCTTACACGCTGACTAAAGCAGATGTGTTGAGTTTGAAATTTACCTCGATTTCGCCATGGGTTACTTTGAGGGATTAGTTGGGTCTACTGTCAGTTTGGTGTCAGCGGCAGTGGCTTGAATACCCTGGCTATCAAAAAAAAAATAGGCAAAACACATTTTTTGGTCCTTGAACTTTGAGACTTTTATGATTTTAGTCCTTGAACTTTTATTAGTGTTAATTTGGTCCCTTAACTTTCATTTTTGTACATTTGGTCCCTGAATTTTTGAGTGTTTTATGCTTTTGGTCTTTGAACTTTGAGGTTTTTACGTTTTTGGGGAAAAATTAATTTTTTTTTTCGACTTTTATTGATCGATGTGAGTCGTTCGGCTTAGTAGTATAAACAACTTTACTCTTTTTGACTAGTCACACGTTACTTTTATTACCCACATTATCGGAATTTAACACTTTAAATGGTGGAATGACTAAATGTAGATCTTTGTGAAAGTTCACGGACCAAATGTGTAGTAATAAAAGTTTAGGGACTAAAAGCATAAAAAACACAAAGTTCAGGGATCAAATGATGGGTTTTGCCAAAAAAATATTATGCAATTGAACTTGGGTTACCTGGTGGGGGCAACTATGGATCCTTGAGGGATTGATCGGGTCCACCATCAGTCTGGTGTAAGTGTAAGTGGCGGTGGCTCGGATACCCTCGATTATAAATATATATTTATATATATTGCAATGCAATGCAAGTATTTCATTTGTTCATCATTTATGAATAGCCGAACTTTTTTTTTTTTTTTTTTTTGTTAGGGTTCTATAGGATCTGATATTGAACTGAATTTCTTTTGTGATTTTGTGTTCGCATAGATGGTTTGTACCATATATGGAAAGTATTTATCTTCTATAAATGGAAGGCCTTGTTCACATGAAGCGAATTAGTGTTTACTCCTCTCTACTTCTTGGCACAGGGAAGTTGATTTTGAAATAATTGTTGTTGATGATGGGAGTCCGGATGGAACTCAAGATATCGTAAAACAGTTGCAGCAAGTGTACGGCGAGGATCGAATCGTGAGTCTTTTGTGGATCGACGGCAAATATCTATATTTGGTTTATCTTCATTGTTTGGTAATGCTGTTGAGTTTTGTTTATGCATCTGACGTCTACCGTTTTCTTGATAATGCAGCTGCTTAGAGCTAGACCACGGAAGCTTGGTTTAGGTATGCATGTTACGTAAATTTTTTGGTTAAATGCAGAATTGGTCTATTCTAATGTGTTATTTAATTTCAGGAACTGCTTACTCTCATGGACTGAAGCATGCATCCGGCAATTTTGTTGTGATTATGGATGCTGATCTGTCGCATCATGTAAGTTTTTCAGTTTCAGTTTTTAACTTTAAAGATCAATTTTCTTTTCCGCGTACTTGTTTTGGATTAAAACCATTGGAGGGAGAGGTAGGAGGGCATGGTTGGTCATGTACTGTCCACTGGTAGACATTGCGCTCGTGTAGGGAAGGGAATTCATTTTTGGAGACTCTCGTTAATAGACTTAATAAGCATATATAGTAAGGTTAATTTCTTTTTTAGTTCAATTGGAATGTAGTTGATTAGGGAGGATTTAAATGATGCGTAGGTGGATGTATTGTAGAACTCGTAAAAATAGAATAAGAAGTATTGAGATTTGGCCTAAAGAAAAAGTATCGAGATTCAAAAAAAGGTGGAAGCAGCGCCAATCCATGCAAAAATTAGGGAAAGATGGTTGTGGTGGTTCAGGCATATTCAAAGATAGCCTGTAAATCACCCTTTTAGAAAACTCGACTTAGTAGAATTTGAAAGAACTCGATGATATTAGAGCTAGACCTAAGATAACTTGGGATGCTTTAATTAGGAAGGATTATGAAAACAAAGTCAACTACATTAAATTAAGTTGAGTGGAAGTCTTTGTTATATGTGGCAGACCCCTGCTATTTTATTGATGCTTCGTTGATGTTGGAGTTTAGTTGACTAGAAATTAGGATGGTCTATGCAGGTTTGCTTTTTGTTAGTATCCACTGACATATGGGTTCATATCTCCCATTTATTCGTATCTCATAGACTATGTCACTATGTCACGCATGTAGGCGCTCTCATGGTTCGTGTGTTATGGGCTGTAGACTCTCTTCATTTTGTTGTTTGCTTGAGGTTCTCCTTGTATTAATACAGCCTTTCTTGTTTTGCAGCCAAAATACTTGCCAAGCTTCATTAGGTAAGGACTTTCCAATGTCATTTTAAATTCTTGTCTTGGGCTTTGATAATGTTGGTTTGTGGTATTGTTTTATTTATTCTTTGACGATTCTCCATTGGTTGTGATTATTTATAACTTTGGAATCTCTTCATTTGAGACATAAATTGGGATCAAACAGCCAGCCTTGAGGAAAAAATGTGAGATGTTGAGAAACTGTAATGAGTTTGTAAAAGAAAAAAATATAATATAACCATGGAGGGAATGTAGTGGCATTCTCCTTGAATTAGTCGAGTTCAACTTCTGATCATTTTTTTTTTTCGAATTTCGATTCAATACATTAATTTTGCAATTCATCACTAAAAATTGAATGAATCTTAATCCTTTTAAATCTTATTATTAATTTTTTAATAAAAGTAGAGAAGTTATATCAATCCAAACTTATTGTATGATTTGTGCATGTTACGAACTTACTATTGATTTGATCCAACAAGGTTCGAAACTTCGACGTCGCGTTGTAATTCTCCACTAAAAATTCAAAAATATTTTGGGGAAGTTTATTTTGATGAGAGGAAGCTTTGCAAAGATTTGTTGTTGTATGGAAGTCCATGGAATTTTATTTTAAATCCTAAATAACTCAAATTTCTCTAAAAATGTGTTAAAATATGCATAATTATACTTATATAATGCATAAGATTACAATATATTTGTTTAAAATAGTTATTTTGCAATACAACAAACAATTTGTAATCACATAGACTACATAGTATTGCTTTGCAACACAATATGCAATTCGCTGATTCCCTTCCTTCCATTTTAAGGTGCAAAGATTTCGTTTTAGATTGGTTTCAGTAGCTTCTACAAATTTTTTGTGAAACTTCCGCTAAGTCATGGAAGTTTTGCAATTTTTGCTACTCTTCTGTAGCACTTCCCAAAGTTATGTCGAACTTCCTCGAACTATGTCAAATTTTTCGGAGAATTTTGTTGATTTTTAGTACCTTTCATTCCGAAAATGAATTTGAGAAATCCAATGTCTTATTTATTTTTGTATTTTTGAGTAAAAACAAAATCAGGTTTATCTTACAAAAATTTAGTACAGTCAGCTATAAGCTTGTGTGCTTTATATATTTCAACTTAACGATGATCCATAAATGTATATTACTGATTTGAATGTTTGGCATGGTGTTAAAAGTTTTAGAATGAAACAATTTTGAACCTTGTAACTACTGTAGTGTAGTCTGTGTTTCCCCTTCAATTCTAAAGTTTTGGGCTTCTATTTCTTTATGAAAAGGAACGATAGCTAAACTTAAATAGGATGAGTTTCTCAACCAGAAAGTCACCTTCAGTAATAAGTTCACTATTTTGCTCTACTTTGCACAACCTGGTTAAGCCTAAGAGATGGTCTGGTGGACAGCCAGTAAGTAACGGTCTATTTTCAGTTGTTATTTTTTCGGCCACAGCTATTCGGACCCCACGTTTTGCTCTCTTTACTCGATTACTTCACAGTACCCCATTTTTGAGTTTTTGTTTTACCCCACTTTTTTGTAAATTATTCCAAAACTACCCCTCATCCTCAATGAATGTTTACCCCATCTCCTACCTTCATCCCAACATCCTTCAATCCTCTCCATTTCTCGGTTTTAGTCATTGTAGAGCACTTGTACTTGGTCGCCAAGTGTTGTAGGAGTGTTTTTTTCGTTGAACAAAGTTGGATGTGGTCGCATCGTGTCCAAGAAGTGAAGAAGTCTCGCCCGCGTGGTTCGGCCGACTCCGACCGATACCCCTAAAGAGGTAACGACCGACTCCGACCGTCGACCGACTCCGACCGATAATGCGAAGTGAACTCGGTTTTAATTGGTGACGGAGGGATCCAGCCGAGACCTCTAAAGAGGTGTCAGCCATGTATGTAAAGAGGTGTCGGCCCTGTGTGTCCGACATCTCTTCAGAGTTGTCGGCTATATATGGCCGACACCCACGGGTAACAAGAATGAACGAAAAAATTTCAAAACTCCTAAAAAATACATGATAATGATCAAAAAAATAGTGGGTTTTGTTCGGAATCGCTTGATATTTTCGATTCCATCGAGATTTTGTACCCAAAATGCAAGATTTAACCCCCAAATCGAAGCCCTAAACTCAACAACAAAACCACAAACAATACTGACTCGAGAAAAGAAAAAAAACTCCAAAAAACTTCGAAATCGACACTAAAAGAGACGATGAATGCACTCATGGCGTCGAATCGATGTGGTTTTGCTCGGATTTCGTTGGATTTGGGTTGGTGGTGAGAATACAATTTGGGAGAGGGGTGACTGGGGTATGCGCGAGTGGGGTGAGTGGGGTATGGGTGAGTAAAAACTCTTTTATATGGAGGGGTAGTTGGGTCATTTCACTAGGGACTGAAAAAATAAAAAAATGGGGTAAAAAGAGCAAAACATGGGGTCCGAATAGCCTGGGCCTTTTATTTTAGCAAGAATGTAACTTGCTTACAAAATCTCGATGATGATAAGATTTTGGGATTATAATTTTATTGTCTCCTATATATATCTAAATCACTATCTTGGTTCAAGACTCCCAGTTTAAAGTTCCTAATGGAGCTTTTGCCAATTTGAAAATGATGCACTTATTTTCATTGGCACTTTTTTTTTGGTTAATCAGAGCTTTTGTAGCTTGTAGGTTAAGCAATCCTTCCGAATGTGTTGGAACGCTTCGGAATGTCTAATAAATGGTTTCATCATGTGTCCCTTGGATTTTGCTTGCGTATTATATATTGAATGAAGAAGTAGATACACATAGGAGTTGTGCCACACAATCCTTTTTTTTTTAGGTCAAGGAAATTTTGTAAGTACGACCTCGTTGATCCTCCTGTCAAACTTGGAGAAACCAGGGATGAAAACTTAATGAGAGACTTCAATTTTTTCGTTTTAGATATGTTCAACAACAGGTAGAAACTCATGTCATGGTGGTTCTTTTTCAACATTTATACTGTGAAATTATTGCTACATTAGAAGGTGATAGAGTTTTAGGAGACCACCACAATAGTATTGGTGTGAGTCCAAGTTAGTTATAGGGGTAGTTGAGTAATTTTGTAGTAGGAGTATAAATAGAGGTTGCAAGGGAGAGAAAATGATCTTGTCATTTTGAATGTAATTTGGGAACTCTTAGGAGTTGGGTGAGAGAGTTTTAAGACTTTTCTCTGGGGTTACTTTCGAGTTTGTAATCGTTGTTGTCTCTCAATTCAATAGATCAAATTCAGTGTTCTATCATTGGTATCAGAGCATCAACATGGGGTCGAAGATTGATTCTCGAATCGACGTCTTGATGAGCAGATGAAGCAAATCCCGCCGTGCTTCGAAGATTCCAAATGGCGTTGGAGAGTGCCATTGGTGAGTTGTGCTCGGAGGTTCAAGGATTGATGCATCGATCAAGTCCATGTGTCTTCATCCCAACATGCTTACGACTAGATCTTGCCGTATTGACGAAGCCATGGGCCAAGCACATCGATATGTGCCAATCCGCCGATCTAGCGCATCCAAGTCGTTTCGATTGGTTGGTGATCCAAATTTGGTGACGATACAATCATTCGATTTCGTATCCGACGTGAAATCGAGAGATCCGAGAGGTGGTGTTGCGATGAAAAGTCCTTTCCTTCAACTCCTAGATCCACCGCCAGATCTTGAGTTGTCCAAGGTGTTGCCGACCTCTGACCCAACAGATCCACCACCTACCACACAAGGATTTCGACAGATTCAACTTCCTTCCATTGAATTTAACAATAAGAAGGTCTCGATATTTTCAGATCTTGCTTCATCTGATCCCAGTTCAGTACTTATGCAGTCTCGTGTAGGAAAGAAGATGTTAGGGTTGTACAATCTGCTTTTGCATGTGAAGGATCGTTGTTTGATTGCACCACCTCCTTGGCCGCCGCCATCATCACTAAAACCAACGATCATTGTCGTTGATTTCGCATTCGACTTCGACGGATTTGATCTTCTCTTCTTTCTTCCCGTTCACACGACTTTGAATTTAGTGAAGATGACTTGCAGTGATCAACATGACGTTCGAGGATATCGGATGATAGGAGGAACAACAACTCATCAAGCAATCAATTACACCATTTATGCGTACGATTGCTCTTCGAACCTTCATATCCTTTGCATCTTGCCATTAGATTATTCTCGACTTGCGTACTTCCTATTTCACTTAATAGGGCTGGGCCATTCTTGTGGTGTGACATTCGAGAATCATTCAAGGGTGCCTATTTTGTCTTCTATTCTTCCGTGCATTGTGGTTGTTCTTGTTGTTCTCACAGCACTAACTTCTTGTTTGGAGAAATTTTCGATGGCTGCGATTCCTACACTATTTCATAAGGCTTTCGAGCATGCGATGGTTGTGGTGACACATTTTTGTGTGATGCTTTTGGTTGCTGGTATATGGAGTTGGTGTTCTCAACGAGGTACCCTTGCTCCATTTCACAAGTTGGACTTGGCATACATTGTCATATGTAATGCCAATCTCTTAGTTATTGCACCTATGAAGCTTGTTTGCATATATGCTGAAGCTTATGGGAAGGGGATCGTTATATGTTTTGTGATGCCTAGGCAATGGATGGCAGTTCAACTGTCAACTCATTATTTACTAGTTTGCTCCCACGATGAGTTGCTTGCTATGGCATCGCATTTCTCTTTGGATTGGACTGGTGCACTGAAGCTCAGTCCATCCCCTTTGCCTTCATGATTGATTGTATTTGGATTTACTATCACTTTACTTCTCCATCGCCTACATCACAAACTTGCGCTTTCCTCACATTGTGGGTGTTCTTCAAAGCATGTTGGTGCAATATGCTTATCTCGTTGGTTGCATATGAAGTGGTGTTTGTAATGTCCTTGAACAATTGGGGGCTATGGAGCACTTTGCTCGTTGGTTGTTCAAAGTACTTGTCCTTTTTCGGAGGGTCAATCATCTATCAACTTTTGCTTCGCGTAGGCCAGTGGCCGCTCGTAGTTTACGTCGTACCCGAGGGCAATGGTGTATATATTGATGTTGTATTCCAAGTGTTTGATGATATGTTGCTGAGAGTTTTTGGATGCCTCACTGCATTAGGTTTGCTTACAACGATGAAATTTTGGATAGAGCTCGCTCGTTGTTTGGCTCTCATGGGCACAATGCAATTTGAGGCAACTTTTGGTAACACAGTGTGGCTGATGCACTTGGCGCTTTCTTGCACAATTGCCTCAATGGGCGCATCGTTGGCTTTTGGTTCTTTACTGTTGCTCACATGCAAAATTATGATATGGATTTGGATTCTTGCGTGGTCTCCTGCTTTCGTCTTCCCTCACATATTTCTTTTTTGCTTCATGACTGACATCACAAATTTTGTCTCATTTTCTATGGCCACCTTGAGGACAAGTTGGATTTTTAAAGGGGGGAGTAATGATAGAGTTTTAGGAGACCACCACAATAGTATTGGTGTGAGTCCAAGTTAGTTATAGGGGTAGTTGAGTAATTTTGTAGTAGGAGTATAAATAGAGGCTGCAAGGGAGAGAAAATGATCTTGTCATCTTGAATGTAATTTGGGAACTCTTAGGAGTTGGGTGAGAGAGTTTTAAGACTTTTCTCTGGGGTTACTTTCGAGTTTGTAATCGTTGTTGTCTCTCAATTCAATAGATCAAATTCAGTGTTCTATCAGAAGGTTTGGTCTTTATTTTCCCTACCATGTGCATTAGGAAACAGATGGAGACTGGAGCAAGCATAGTTACTGGGACCAGATATGTTACTGGTGGTGGTGTACATGGATGGAACCTTATGCGCAAACTGACAAGTAGAGGTGCCAATGTGCTTGCGCAAACACTTCTATGGCCTGGTGTTTCAGACTTAACTGGATCTTTCAGGTAATAATCTCATGGTTCAGTAGTTTCTCTTTTCAGTATTTGAATGAGGATATTTTTAGCTAGTTGCGAAAACATTGGAAGAATGGAAGTGAGAGTAACGAGTCTTAATTGTATTGAAGGCTCTATAGGCGTTCTGTGCTTGAAGATGTCATCAACTCTTGTGTGAGTAAGGGATACGTCTTTCAGATGGAAATGATTGTTCGAGCATCCAGAAAAGGCTATCACATTGAAGAGGTATAGCTTTAATTTTCTTCTATACTATTAAATTATTGAAAATTTGGTACTTAGGCAAGTACGAAATTTAATCACATAATTAGATGGTTGACTTTTTTTCGTTGATAGCAAGAAATGTGACTTCATCATAATTAAAAAGGACGACGGTATTCTTCATGAAAAGAAGGAAAATATGAATAATACAGTAAGCGGATATGCAGAATAGCAGTGAAGTTAAAATTCTGAATACATTGAACAAATTGAAAAACAAGTGACTAATATAGAAGATACGCCAAATCATGATTGATGTATCTTTTTTCTTAATCGGTAAGAAACTCGATCTAATTAGAGTAAAAACACTATTGAGAATTTGAGATACCTAGGATTCCTCTATTGTAGAAAAGAACGTGCAGTTCTAGAGGTGAATGTTCCTAATTGCATTGATGTCATTCATTCAGATGTTGTATTGACTGTGTCAGCATCTAGCACAACTTACTGTTATCTGCGATCTATGAATAACTAAATTCTGCAAAACTTTAGACTTTGCTAATTCAAAGCAATTGTTATTCTTAGAAAAATAGTGTTCATTAAACAAGGACCCGATTTTAGGAACTTGTATGTAGTTATTTTTGTGTAGGGGAAAAAATAATGGTATAAGCCTATAAGAATGTAATGAGTTTTCTATATAGTTGTCCCGATTCCTCCAAATTGTTGGAACTTGGAGCGCGGCCATGGTTTACATCAGAAGTCAAATCATGATGCGTAGAAGTTTAACTAATTTACTTTTAAGATTATCAATAGCTTTACCTACTGTCATGGTATTTATGCTTCTGAGTTTCATGCTTTATTACTTTTTAGCTCTAGTCCCAGACAAGTTCTCATTTTAGACTTCTAGTGATGTTAGTTCCTAACTTCCTATAATTTACATTTACTCTGATCGAGCGATAATGTGCAACCCAACTTATTAGAGAAGTGTACAAATTGAGAAAGCTGTGTGGTACTCTTTGCTACCCTCATGGTCATAGTCATGGTTCTCTGTGTATCTGTGGGTGTCAAAAGAAAGCTCAACAATCTGGTTAGTTCTTAATCTAAGTTATGTAGCTAATTTTCTGGGTTTGTCAGATACCGAGTTTAATATGATAATATATATAGAGAGATGACTTATCTTTGTTTTTTTTTTCCTTGTAATGTCACACAATAAATGGTCTCAACATTTTGATATTTTTGCATGCCAGCATATATTCTGTTTTCTTTCTAATATTATGATAAATGATCCAATTTCATTCTTTGTTGTTGTTCGCCATTTGATGATATGCGCTTCAATTTATTATGTGAATAGGTTCCGATAACCTTCGTTGATAGAGTATATGGGAGTTCAAAGCTTGGAGGATCAGAAATTGTTGAATATCTAAAAGGTCTTGCATATCTGTTGGTCGCGACATGAATTAGGGTGAATATGTTTTATCTCATTTTTCTCTCCCGTGGGGAGACAGTTTTGTGAGATTGCTAATTATAACAGTAGAAAAATCGTGATCCAGCTTTTGAATTAATTGTCATATATTTGCTTTCTCAATTTGAAGGAAACATCTTACATTCTTTCAAGGTTAGCGACTTGATTTCTGTCTTTCTTGATTAAACTTTAAAAGAAGCCCTGAATGCTGATCTTTTGAATTTGATGAAGTTAGACTATCTATTTATTTAACAATTGTTTGTCATTAGGTTTTGAGTTTGTCTGTCGGGATTAGTTGTTGCAGATTGCGTTAGGATTAGATAATTGATTCTGACCCATTGTCTATGTGACTACTTTATTTCTTTCTATCTTATATTAGGGATTTTTTTATGCTTAAAATGCTCATAGTTGTGGCTATTTTGAAATTGTCCAACTTTGATAGCAATAACAAACCTCCGGATGGTCTTTATCTTTTACTATTTTGTAGTTGTTTTTTCAAATTTTCTATTTGCATTTATGGCTCTCTATCAACTCGCATCAACATTGGAGAACTCTATTTTTTAGAAGCCCATAAAGCATCTTGAAATTGATATTCATGACAAAATTCAAATCTTATCCGAAACATCCCTGCAGTTTATTCCCGAGCATACTGTTAATTGCTTTAGTTGAACATAAAGTTTAAGATTTATTGCATTGCTTAGGCAATCCAATACTCTTAGCATCCCATTATTTCTGTTTTAAACATTAACGGAATTCCATGTATTAAGCCAACCTAAACTAAGCTCAACTATATTCAATCATGGATTGGTGGGTTGGAATAAATTGCCATGTACAAAAACTTGATCAGTACATGAGAAATGTGACTTTTGTTAAGTGCATATCTTTTTGTCACGTTTTATTCATCTATTTCTCCATTGTTTCTCTTTGTTACCTAATTCAGTTAGTTATTCTTTCATAAGATACTAAAAGATTGTTTTCACATCTTTCAATTGTTTCTGTTTCTTTGATTCTAACCAACTTCCTCTAGATGAATACACTTTAGTTTATCTCATTCTTCCCTTTGCAAAAACTTTTAGAAAGGCACTCCAGTATTAGAAAGAGTCGTGCTAAAGGCACCCCAGTTGTGCATGAGGGCAACCCAGTGATTTAATTTTTTTGAACCCTCTTTGGAAATGACTCATATGCCTCTCACTAAAATATATACGTTGCTTGCTCTTATACTGGGGGTGCCTTTAGTGCGTCACATTAGATATCATGGGGCACTCCAGTATTAGAAATCATGCCAACTTTCTGTTTTCAAATTATTAACGCTGGATATGCGGGGTCTAAGTATGCAAACTCTTGGCAGAAATTCAAACGAAGCTACACAATTAGAATGAGAGGAATAAGTATATTCTTACCAATGGAGAAGTAATTCGTTTTGGCTTTTAAAGCATAAGAATCAAGTCAACTCTCAGTTTGTCAAATTATTAACTATGCATGGCCGTCTTAAGTATGCAAACTCTTACGTGGTACAAATTCAAACGATGCTACTATTAGATAAGGGAATTAAGCCTATTCTTACCAATGCGGAAGTGATTCTTATAGGCTTTTAAAGCATAAGAATCTCATCCGGATAGCCCAATCGAATCTGTCTGTTTGAAGTGCTTTCTCTTTCTGCTTTTTTTTTTTTTCAACTTTCTTTTCTTTTGGTTTTTATTTCCTACTCTTGCTCTGGCATTTGTTGTTACCTACGATGTTTTCCTCTTCTGGTTTGTTTTCTGCCTTTTTTTGGATTTCCCTATTTTGATAAGAAACCAACATGGACAGAAAAATCTCATTTCATATTTGGCTGAAAATTGTGGTTTTCTCCAGCTTAAGAGATTGTTTGTTGTTTTGCTTTGGTAATGAACATTTTATGTTGATTCGGCTAATTCCGAATATGTTTTTACTTTTTAGTATCTTGGCATTGAATGTGAATACTTAAAAGAAATGCCACTTTCTTGTTCCTTTTGTTTTACATTGTTCTTCTCCATGTTCCACAATTTGTTTCTGGCATCTACTGCATTTTTTTGCTTTATTTGTTAAGCTGCTTGAAAGTAAGAAACTAAAATGTTGTAATGATCTTATATCTCTTTCTAGAACTGAGTTTGTCACTATATGTAGAAGATAGATTCGTGGGTACACTTTGATTGTTTGATACTGATTTTGATGATATTTGTTTGGTGACTTGCATATCATTGCATGAGCAAGCAAGCTTATGTTTTGATGATACTTGGTACAACGTTAGTCCGTTAAACAGATGATGATGTTGATTGCTATTGAAAATGCGTTCAAATTGGTTATATTATTTGGTATGTTAAATTAATTACCGTATAGTGCAATGAATCCAAATGTGCCATATTGGTTTGTTGGCGTAACCAAAGACTTGTATGACATGATCCCACAACCAATACTCAGACCTTATCCATATACAAGCTATTCAACAAGGTGTGTATTTCGTGGACCCTTTATTTGTTGGAGAATATCTTGTGGACCCTATTTTATCTGGTTTTGTACACAACTTTGATTCTTCTGAACCCTAAACCCTAACCATTTTAGATTTTTTTTTTGGTGCTGTTCTGATGCTTTGATATTTTTTTTGTTGGATCTTGGACTCAGTCATTTCTTTTTCCTAGTTGGTTTCACGGGAATTTTCCTAAAGTTTTATGTTGCTTGATTACGTAGTTGTTGTAAGTCGTTACACAACGGAACGCAAACATATTTCAACATATGACTTGACAGAGACTCAAAAATTGTATAATCTAACAGACTCCAACGACTGCGTAGCTGCATCAAAGGTACGCTAATTTCTTTTTTTTTAATACCTGATGTTGATCAGCTGATTGATCATTTTATGTTAAATTGATTTCTGAAAGATGACTTTCTGAAGATCTTTCCATCTGATATTTTGTCCATTTAGCTAAATTCAAAGAATCTGAAGGAGGTTGTACCCTCAATGTATATTATGACAAAGCTAATGAAAATATTCTCTTATGGGGGCTGTCCTTATAAAGCTTACAGTCTCATCTGAAACAGTTGCAGGTTTTGTGACCCCCCACCTTTCTCATTATTAGATTGCTAGTTGTTGCCCATCTCAAATCTGTTAAAATATCACCTTATCAACACGTGATGGGTTAGTAGATGATTGAGATGTGAGATATGATATTACATCTAGGCCTAGTCAACATTAAAATAGGTTAATGCATGTTAGACTTATTATACTCATTGTAGATTCCACCTCCAACTCTACCTATATAGAACATTATATGGGCTGCATAGATGGTCCCAAGTCCAAATAAAGGAGGAAGACTCCGAAGCTCATTTTCCAGTGGGAGGGAGGTCCCAAGCTCTACGGAAAATGGAGGTAGGAGGTTCAAACCCATTTTCTATGTTTGGAAAATGGGGAAGGATTGTGATAGGTTGACAACTAGCGTAAAACTTTTGTCGCTCTTTATGAATAGATCAAACAATTTAGATTGTTGTTGTTATAGTAGATCCCCCACCTTTTCTTGAAATAATGGTCGGTAATTATTGTTCTTCATGAGGTTATCTTAATATGCACTTTAGTCTCTGTGTTCTTTTCCTTGCACCAAGTTTATATTCTTCATGGCAACTAATGAGACTCGAATCCAAATTAATGCCGCCGGGGAAACTCAAATACCGAGGCTAATTACTTCAATTAGTCCCCTTGTTCCTTGTATGGATCCCTTAATTAGGGTTGTTCAAGAATCCTTTCGTGATTATCCTTTCAAAGGGGACCCCAATCCACCGAGCCAAGTGATGGTAGGTCTGTGTGTATAAGATTTCAGAATCAAACAACTATAAAATTAGTTTACAAAATTATCTTTTTTTTTGTCAAATCATTAGTTTACAAAGTTGTATTGATGATGTTTGTAATTTGAATTGAGGTAGCCATCTCATGGATTGTAAAGTTTTTTTTTTGTAATTTTTGAGAAACTTTAGGGGGAATTTTGTAATTTACCCTATTAATATTGAAGACTCATTATTAAGGTCGTCGAGGTTTAGCATTTCCATTGAGTTCGAGTCTCGTGGAATATATAGTAAATGCTAAATCTCTAGTTAATATTTAATCCAAGTTTATTATGGATCGTAGTTGAATAATCAAAGATATATTATAGACATCATTGTAATTAGGACAATGATGTTCTTAAAGTCAATATATACTCAGATATCCATAGGCATAGGGCATTCTCTGGTAGGAAGAATGAATGTGTTTTTTCCTAATTAAATTATAGTAGTAATGAAATGTGACACAACTTTGAAGTCCAATAAAATGATGAATTGTCCCCTTACGTGTGGTTGTTGTCCTTCTAGCGAAAATGTTGTTATGTGCTTAAGATGTAACGGATTGATTAACCCCTTGGGTGTGAGGAACATTAATGCAACAAATTCGACCAAAAAATTAAAAATAAAATGGTGAATTGTACTTCAACAACAAACAAACAAACAAAAATCTCAATATGAAATTAGTTAGGGTTGGCTACATCAACCAAACTCGTCCACGACGCTTGAATTATTAGGATGGTGGACTACACATATTATTTTGCTCAAGTCGAATTCGAGCTATAAAAATGTGGTAAGGTTGATTAGAATATCAAAAATGGCCATTAATTCAATTGCCATGTTTCCAACATTTCGTGCAATCACCATCACTAGGCTCTCCAACCAGTAACCATATAACAACAATTGATGAGACGTCGACATTTTCTTGCCTATACATGTTGAAGGAAATCTCTGTTTTTTTGGTCTCAGACCACCTAGTATCTCTAGACTATAAAACTAATCCGAATTTGCCCGAGTCGCGGGGGTGTAATGTCTAACGTTAACTTTTTCATTTTCAGGCTCAAACTTGAAACCACTAGTTAAGAAGTTGTATGCAAGTTTAAACGGTATAAGTTGGTTTCTTATAAAAAAAAAATAATGTTGAATCATTATTATATCGTACTACACATTAAATTACAATGTTTATAATATTATAATGTCATTTGTGTTTCATTCACCATCAATTGCACTTAAGTCGAGCACAATGAAAAAGTTTGATTCATGTAGCCGACCTCCAGTTAATTTGGGACTGAGGCTATGTTGTTGTTGTTGTTGTTGTTGTTGTTGTTGTATTTGTGTTTCATTCATTCTATAGAGAGTGATAATGTTTTACGTTTATTGTTAATTGACCTTAGATTGCTAGTTTTCATGACGTGCTTCGCATAAGCTATATAAATTAAATTAAAACTAAAAATAAGGTTGGCATCATTGGTGTGAAAAAAAGGTGGCGTTGACGTGGCGTCCACGTGGCGTACCAACCGGACTTAATTAAATCGGGCTTAATAATCGTCCGCCACCGCCACGTCAATGCCACGTCACCGCCCGTCATCGCCACGTCACCAATCGGACTTAATAAATCGTCCGCCACCGCTTCTCGCCGTCATCATGTATTTCTTGGACCGCGTCGCCTCGTCTCGGCCGCTCGTCCCTTCCGTCCATCGTCGTCGTTCGTGCCGTAGAGTCGAATGCGATATCGACAATTACGACCAAATTTGAATATGCATATGAGAAGTTTATATTTGTATAAAAAAAAACCAATTTTGAATATTTATATATATACATTGGTTTCAACCTTCAACTCTCTTTTCTAAACTAACTAACATTAACTAACCTAGCCAATTAACCTAATAACTAACTAACTAACTAACTAACTAACTAAACTAAATTAAACTAACAAACTTTAACTAATCAAACCAAACCAAACTAAACTAAATAACTAACTAACCTTAACTAACTAAATAACTAAGTAACTAACTTAACTAACTAACTAACTAACTAACTAACTAACTAACTAACTAACTAACTAACTAACTAACCAAAGTAAACTAAACTAACTAATCTTAACTAACCTAACCAAACTAAACTTATTAACAAACTAAACTAACTAACCTTAACTAACTAACCTTAACTAACCAAACTAAACTAAACTAAGTAACCTTAACTAACCTAACCAAACTAAACTAACTAACTAACTAACTAACTAACTAACTAACTAACTAACTAACTAACTAACTAAACTAAACTAAACTAAGTAACCTTAAGTAACCTAACCAAACCAAACTAAACTAAGTAAATAACTAAACTAAACTAAACTAACTAACCTAACTAAACTAACTAACTAACCTTAACCAAAGTAAACTAACTAACCTTAACTAACATAACCAAACTAAAGTAACTAACAAACTAAAGTAAGTAACCTTAACTAACTAAACTAACTAATTAACTAACTAAGTAACTAACTAACTAACTAACTAAAATAAACTAAACTAACTAACCTAAACTAACCTAACAAAACCAAACTAAACTAAGTAACTAACTAACCTCAACTAACTAACTAACTAACTAACATAACGAAACTAAACTAACTAACAAACTAAACTAACTAACCTTAACTAACCTCAACTAACTAAGCTAACCACTTAAGTTAAATTAAACATATAACCTAAACTAACTTAACAAACTAAACTAACTATTGAAGAGTAATCAAATCTACGACATTATAATAATATGGAAAACATGAGAAATAAATTTATTCAATGAGAAGGTTGAATACACGTACTTCATGAACCCAAAATATTAGTTATTTACAAATCACCATGACATCAAGTAAACTCATCATGCAGTCTATTTCAGCGGTTCCGTTGACGTTGTTGCTCGGTGATGCAAACCGGACGTACTCTTTGTCTAGTTGGACGATGTGTTTGTACATCCTAGGTTGAGGTTGTTGAGGGGTACCTGGTCTTGCGATGAATCACGTCGAGTAATTTGATGCGTTTCCTCCGGTTCTTGACTCGACTCACCTCTCGCTATCGATGCTACCAAAATAGGAGGTGGAACCATCCCGAAATACCGGCTTCCCGCATGGGGTTGGGGGAATGGAACATGAGGTCGCGGCATGGTCAACAAGTTCATGAATGAAGGGTCTCCACTATACGCCATATTGTAATTATATGGAGTAGGAGTATATGGACTAGGCATGTATGGAGGCGATGATGGATACGTTTGATGATGAGGCATTCCATGGTCCACATATGAAGACGAAGGCCCAGTGCGTAAGGATCAAAATGGTAAGGAGGAAAATTCACGCTCGGCGGCCTGGGTACAAACATTTGAGGTTCCGGTTGGGGTGTGGAAGATGCAGAATGTACCCACGAGAAGAATTACTACTCTCGCCAACATTCTCTCGTTATACTCACTCTCGAACGAGATGAACGTCTTGGAGGAGAACGTCTCGCTACTCTCTCGCAGCAATCTCGATCCGAGTAGATGGACGTGGTGGACGAGACGTCTCGGTGCGTTCCCGCATAGTCTCTCGGTCGTGTTCGTCTTTCTTCTCACCTCTATGTTTGGTTCGCCCGATCGTCTTCTTCATCTTCTTGTTCATTATCCTCATCTATGTCTTGTTGGACGTCAATTCCGTCATGCGAAATATTAGACCTTTGTCTTTCATATTCGTCCAAAATTTTAATCCCTTCATCAAGGGCAACAAGACCTTGCTCGTACCCATCCTCAATAAACACATGCCTAAGTCGATGCACCAAGTTACGCCGATATACAAAAAATAAGAGCTCAAATCACGCAATATAAAATATTAAATGTTCGAGGAAAATTAAGAGTTAGAAGATTACCGAGTAGTCACGTAAAGCCCCGTCGTGTCCTATGAATCTCCTAGTGACCGATCGATACCACGTCATGTAGCCTTGATGGTCATGCCCTTCATTCAAGCCTGCCGTCGCAATGGTGTCCCCACGATTTTCCCACATGTTTATGTAGCTTGCGTGAAAAGTCACCCAATTTTCATGATGATGTCCACGCAATTCGATGCGGTGCATTGGGCGTCGTAAGCACAATTAGGTGGCACTACTTGTACCATGCCGAATTGTCTCATGACCCTTTCTCGGTCGATGCCACTCCACAATGTGGAAACAAATAAGGGACACGTCGAGAGCCAACCGCCGTGACCATTTGTACAAGATTTCGGGAAGAGACCCCATGAGTTCATTATATGGTTGCCACACCAGATCATCCTCATGCCTCCGAGAGTCGAGTGCATCACGGTATGCCGATACGACGTGCGTCGCATTTTGTGAAACCGAAAATGCATCGAGCCATCTCGTGTAAGAAACAATAAGTTAAGATAAATGAACATGGACAAGAATTATTTGCAAAGTAATGACAAATCGACTTTAATACACGTGTCCGAGTGGAACGTCCATAAGCATATTTTGGCCATCCACCGTTCGCGTTGAGCTCTAGATACACGCAGACGCATGGTGCTATGAATGGAAATATGTCCCATGCCCACAGCTATGTACAAGAATTGAGGCGCCAAAACCTCACGTGCCCTGCCGCGCGAGATCTGCGACACAACTCCCCGTACAAATAAGCCAAACATGCACTCCCCAACTATATTGGCCTCGCTACTTGGAAATCCTCCAAAGAAAGGTAGGAACATCAAATGTACGAATCGATTGGACTTGTCGGCGAAAAGACAACCACCGATGAGTTGTAGTATGTACGATCGAACGTAACGTTGGACCGACTCATCATCGTTTTCATCATCTATTGCTTTGAACGTTACGCTCAAGCCAATCGACCTTAAGTTTACAACCAACGATGTCATCTCCACCAGAGTTCGTCCAAGTAGCCTCTCGCAGACATCAAAGCATAGTCTGCGTCCGTCGTTCCCGTCACAGTGCATACCTTCGATAGGCAATCCAAGCTGTGTACTCGCACGTCTTGAGTGTAATGGTGCACTCCCACAATGCATATGAAATGTATGCGTCTCAGATAGCGCCATCTCTCTACAAACGCAGAATCAAAGCCCAATCAAGGCTGAAAAATGCTACACGAGATATCCCATAGAACCCACTGGAACGAAGATATGGGATCATCCTGAATGATACTCGCATCGTTCGATCAACGACCCTACGTCTTCGACGTACGCGCATTGTTTCGTACACATTGTCATTGAAAATGTATTAAAGTATGTTTTTAATACATTATTGATGTAAATTTGACGTATTGAGGAAAAACATGTTACCTCGCCCCTCCAAGTTCGCGTTGATCTGTGTGTAGATTGGAGTTGCAACAAATGATGGATCCGAAGGTCCTGGATCCATTGCATAGACAACTAAAAAGAAGGTTAGAAAAAGAAAATGAGTATAATAAATCGACTATAAGTAAACATGTACCCAAATAATAAATGAAAACTAACCTCAAGTAAGTTAATTAACTAACGTAACCTAATCTAAATTAAATTGACCAAACTATGTGAACCACACGCAACCTAAAATAACCTAATAAAACGTAAACATATCCAAAAAAAAAACCAAAAAAATTACAGATCTGCTTCATGAAAGTTTAGTGGATCGCAACGAATTCAAAGTCTAAATGAGCTTAGTCAACTATATATATGGTTTCATAAATTTTGAGGCTTTCGTTAACATAAAATATAACATATATGTTTGTGCGCTGCAGGTGTATTGGAGGTAGGTCTACTCAGACTGAGATTGCTGCAGACTACCTAAACTAGGCTACCCAAACTAGGCTACTCTCTGCAACATATCTTGAAACGTGCGCATATAACTAAACAAACTACATTAAGTAAATACCTCAACTACCTAAACTAGGCTAACCAAACTAATACATAAACTTAAACTAACTTAAACAAACTAACTAAACTAAATTAAAAAAACTAACTGAACTGAACAAACTACATTAACTAAACTAACTTACCTAAATAAACCTAAATACCTCGACTACCTAAACTAAACTAACCAAACTAATACATAAACTTAAACTAACCTAAACAAACTAACTAAACTAACTTAAACAAAGTAACTAAACTAACTTAGACATACCTATGTAACTTAAACAAAGTACCTAAATACATCAACTACCTAAACTAAACTAACCAAACTAATACATAAACTTAAACTAACCTAAATACCTCAACTACCTAAGTAACATTAACTAACCTAAATACCTAAACTAAACAAACTAACTAAATTAAACAAACATAACTAACTAAACAAACTAAGCTAAAAACAATTAATAAACAAACGAACCTCAACAAACTTAACCATCTTAATAAACTAAACAAAGTACTTTAACTAACTAACTAACCTAAAGACCAAATATAAACTAACTTAATTGACTTAACTCACTAAACAAACAAACTAAACTAAACTAAACTAACCAAACTAAATTACCGAATCTTAACTAACCTAAATACCTAAACTAAACAAACTAACTAAACTAACATAACTTAACTAACTAAACAAACTAACAAAACTAAACTAACTTAACTAACTAAACTAACTACCTAAAAACGATTAATAAACATACCTAAACGAAATTAGAAATACCTCATCCTCCTTCACCGGACCTCCTCCTTCTCCTCCGCCGAGACGTCTGTGCCCCCTCCACCGCTCCGCACTCCCCTGCTATAGTAACGCCTCCTCCCCGATCACCGTCACTCCTCCGTGCTCCCCTCGTCGCGACCTCCCTCGCTTCGCTCCGCGCTCCCTCGCCAGTCCGCTCTCTCCTCCTTTTGGCCGCTCGTCCTCCTTCCTCCGCCGCCGTTACCTCCTCTCGCGTTCCCGCGTCTCGGTGCCGCCGCTCCTTACTTGGCCGGGTGTGGTCACTCCTTCCTCCCGTTCGGTCTCTCTCCACCGAGCTCCTCCCCCACCCCTCCTTATATACACCAACCTCTCGGTCAAAAAAAGTAATTAATGGTTGAAGAACATTGTCGATTATTTTTGAGTCAATGCGAAGGAGGGATTGCCCTTGTTTATATAGTTCAGGACAATAAGCCGTTGCGAATTTGAAAATTTGAAATTGTGTCAATACAGTGGAAGTAAAGATTATTTCTATGCCCCTTCAAATTTCAATATTGTATGTTGTAGAAAGAGCGGTCTTTTGTATCTATTTTTTCATTTTCATTAATAAAATATCTTAACATGCTCTCCTGTAGTTTTGAAAGTATCATCCATCATTAACATATCTTAAGTTTTATAATTACTTGAAGATTGTCCCTCAATTTATGCTCAACTTCCAAATTGAAGATTGAGATTGCAAAGAGTGTATATTTGCATTATACTGAACTTTGATTAGAATTAGATGACGAGTAAAATCTGATGGTAATATATATGATTAATTACAGGCTGCGAGACTATTCATTGACAAAAAGATTACAGATGTTTATTACATATGGAGATTTAGTTACATTCATATTGTAGACAACATACTTCATGGAATAGCCTGAGGTCTCCAACAACCGAACATGTCTTTGTCGTTGTATTCCAAGACCAAATTCTTTCTCTACGCAATGGATACAGTAACTAAGCAATAAATTTCACCTAAAGTTGACATTCATATCCTACATTATTTGGTACTCATCACTTACTGAAATGCAAATTAAATAATAAGTCAATATTAATCTATGTACTGCACAATTGCATCAACTAAGATGGGTGAGTAACAAAGAGTAATTGCGATGGAGTTCTAATTTCTATCTCCTCTATTGGTGATATGGTCAATAGTGAGTTGAAGAACAGTCAACCTTGGTAACAATTCAAGTTGATCTTCGTCAACAGCTAAGGATACCCATAAATCCTATGAGTAAAAAAATGATATTACCAAGTTCAGTTATTGATTACTATAGACAATCGATTTGACAAAGTAACTCAATTAAGACAGACGATATAAAGGCAATGAGAGAGTATTCGTTCGAGGTGTCAAACGTTGTCACTGAGTGCATCTTTATTTGGATGGAAAAAGTCAAAAGTCATCCGAAACTCGATTCGTTCACATTCTAGATGAAGAGCACATATAGAAACGACTCAAGTCAAAACTAAAATCAATAAAATTGCGATAAACCAACAGAACCTAATAAAGTTGCCCAAGAAAATCCGAATCAACTTCAAAACCCAATTTTGTGTCATTTTCTCAAACACCTAATATTTGTAGTAATTACAAAGTAGTAAATGTCCAAAAAATAATAAATAAATAACTATAAGCACACAAATTATGAAAACAAATCTTATCTCAAAAACTCTTACAACAATTTTTATTTTTTTTTTTATGAAAAAAGGTGAAACTCCTATGTTGAAAAAAAAAAAAAACAATAGAGTCGTCACTATTGCAAACCCATATCAGATAAGCATAATTTGGCAATTCCTCTATGTCAAAAATTGAAATTTTGGTATGGATCTGATCATACATGTGAGTGCAATCGCACCAACAGAGAAAACTAAATTGATAAACTGATGACTTTAAACGCATAGAACATATAAACGCATAAACATAGAGTCGAAAAGCATAGAGTTAGAGTTGAAGTTATGAAGTTAAACGCAATTAGCTTGAATTGGAGCTAGAGTTAAACACAACAAGGGCAAAGGTAGATTTAATACTTCATCACGGTCCACATTCACACTTTTAATATAATAGATATATATATATTTGACAATAATGCATTGTAACTATTATACATGCACATTTAGACACCAAAAATAACAATATAATTGCACTTTTTCTCTCATTATGACATTTATTTTTCTTTCCTAGAGATACTCTTCATCGAATACAAATGCGTGACTCGAGACAATCGAACGGCAAGAAACTCATTTCATATTTTGAACAAGAAAAAAATAAATAAATTCAAGGCAGATTAAGAGATTTGATTAAATGGAATTTAGTGCCACGTGATGTGCACGAGCAGGGGTCCCCAAGTGTGTCAACACTGTGGTCCACAAAGCATTACTCGTGAACCTTACGCGTTGTACTCCCTCCTCGTTAACGTTATTTTCCCGCTTTTGTGGTGCGTACTACGCACTCTGCGCACCGCGAGAGGTCAATCTCAATTAACACCTTTTAAGCTAAAGAGTTAGACACCGCCAACGGTCCCAGCATCTCTGACGCAGGCCGCGTTTGGCACCCGATTTGAAAACTGTTATTGTCTTTGTCACTTCTTTAGATTCTAACCTAAAAAAAAGTAAAACTCAAATGCATATCACTCATGCTTTAATTTTGAGGAGAAAGAATTGCATTTGATTAATTCCATCCAAATTGAATTCAATCGGTAACGAAAGCAAAAAAAATTAACATGTTAAAGGATATAGGATCAACAATTATATGTAGGTACTATAGATAGATAGTGATGATACTTTGATGTAATAGAAAAATCTCAACGATAAATTTGTTCGTGATTCTTGCGATTGAAGATAAGTCAAGAGATTTCAAATATCAATTAATTTTACTGTAACAAACCAACCCAAACATATCACGGAATAGAATACAATAACAAGGAATAGAAAATCAACGATGAAAGTGTAAACCCTCAGTGACTTTCAGATGAAATCTTACGTACCTCAAAACGCACTCCAAGGTTTCACTCACGTCTCGAGATACGTGTCCGACTCCCGATTTTGGTCTCCTAAGTTCCCGGTGTCCAATTAAGCCATTTTAACTAGTTTAGAGTTAAATTCAATGAATTTATAATGTGTGGCCCAATTATAAAGATTTTCATTTCAAAAAGTTTTGGTTTGACACCCCTTTTGAATTATACCGGGGTGTCAACGGCCGAAAAATTCTCAATTACCATTTTTCTATCTTTTTCTCATTTTCTCATATTTTTTTCTCGATTTTTTTTTTTTCTAGATTTTTCCCATAATTTCCCACATATTTTTCATATTTTTCTGTAATTTATTTTAATTTTAAACTATTTTTAAATTAAAATTTCATATTATATTATTTTAATATATGGGTGGGTCCCCGGACCGGTCAAACCCGTCCACCCGGCCGGTCTCGACCTGGTCCAACTGGGTCGGCCCGACCCGGTTCGGACCCACCGGGTCGGCCTCGGGTTGGGCCCGGACCGCCCCAACCTGGCTGGGCCCGGACCGCCCAAACCCGATCCCCTCCCCCACTTCCTCTTCTTCTTCTTCCTCCGAGACGCCTCTCGGTTCACTTTTTTTTTTTTTTTTTTTTTTTTTTTTTTCTTCTTTTTCTTTGGTTTGGGTCAGGGGTTTCTCTCCACCCCAACCCCGGTGGAGTCGATGGCGGTGGAGACACCCCGCCATCTCCACTCGACCGTTCGCCTCCATGGCCGAACCCCTTCATGGCCACCATGGCCGACACTTCGACCACCCAACAATCAACAATGTAAATGGCTTACCTCCACCCCGATTTTCCCGCGCTCCAGCCTCTCTTTCTTCTTCTTCCTCCTCTCCTCCTCCTCCTCTGTTTCTCCTCCTCCCGCCTTATGAGTGTGCGGTGTGAGAAGGAGAGGTGTGGGAGAGTGTACGCGTGGGAGAAGGTGAGGTGAGGTAGTGACGTGAGAGAGAAGTCAACATGATGAGGGGGTGAGGTGGAGTGTACATGCGGGTAAGCTAGTTGACCCTTTGTCTTTGACTCCAAAATGTGACCCACCGGGACATTCGCCTATGTTTTCGAGCGTTTCGACGTCCGGTTACGCGTCCGAATCGCGATGTACGCGCGCGCATTGCGCTATCATTAGTCACCGAACATCTATTACATAGTAATTATTTGACCATTATTTATTTATTTATTTATTTTGTGTGTTTTAGTTTCTCCGACCTAGTGTACCCATAGTTCGCTCCTCGCACCCGTATCGACACGTTTTTCGAGACGAACACCCGTTACACTATCTCGCTCTGCTCGATGATAAAATTACACACATGCGATGTTAATCGAATAACTCGATGCACAATATCGCAAATAGGCAAACAATCACACAAAATTACTATTTACCTAGTCGCATGCCCCGCCCTATTTGCGGTATCCACGTGGATCCGAGCCGTCGTCCAAGTCCTGGAAATAAATAATAATAACGGCGTAATTAAAATTTGGGCCGTTACAACTCTTCCCAACTAGAAAAGAAATTTCGTCCCGAAATTTTAAATAACTTGAAGTTTCGTACCATGAAATAGTTGAGGTAACGTTGCGCATAGTAGACTCAAGCTCCCAAGTGAGTCCTTCCACCATGATGTTTCCAACGAACCAACATGTGAAGTGGTACTGCACTCGATGAGCTCGAGTACTTGTGTCCCTAGGGGCTCGAGTTCGAGTCCGGGGAGGGGGAATATCCAGGGGCTACTACATGCCGGATAGTATCTTGGAGGACCAATGGCTCCCCAACGGGCTTCCTGGCCGGGCCGGGGGTGGCCGGGCCTTCACAAAAAGTGACTCGATGAGCTCGAGTACTTGTGTCCCTAGGGGCTCGAGTTCGAGTCTGGGGAGGGGGGAATATCCAAGGGGCTACGGCTGTCTGGATAGCACTGGAGGTACCAATGGCTCCCCAATGGGCTTCGGCTGGCTGGGGGGTGGCCGGGGCCTTCACAAAGCCTAAGCCCATCGGGGAGCCATTGGTCCTCCAAGACTATCCAGACATGTGCCCGTAGCCCTTGGATATTCCCCTCCCCAGCACTCGAACTCGAGCCCCTAGGACACAAGTACTCGAGCTCATCGAGTCCGGCACCACCGAGCCGCTACGGCTCGGTGGTACCAGACTCGATGAGCTCGAGTACTTGTGTCCCTAGGGGCTCGAGTTCGAGTCTGGGGAGGGGGGAATATCCAGGGGCTACGGCCATGCTGGATTCACAAAAAGGTGCACCTTTTTGTGAAGGCCCACCCACCCCCACCAAATGCCCATCGGGGAGCCATTGGTCCTCCAAGACTATCCAGACATGTAGTAGCCCCTCGGATATTCCCCTCCCCGGACTCGAACTCGAGCCCCTAGGGACACAAGTACTCGAGCTCATCGAGTCACCTTTTTGTGAAGGCCCACCACCCCCACCACCAAGCCCATCGGGGAGCCATTGGTCCTCCAAGACTATCCAGATGTACCAGTAGCCCCTCGGATATTCCCCTCCCCGCACTCGAACTCGAGCCCCTAGGGACACAAGTACTCGAGCTCATCGAGTCCGGTACCACCGAACCGCCCCCAACGGGCTTCTACTGGCCGGGGGGGGTGGTCGGGCCTTCACACAACACCTCGGGGATCTCCTGTTCCTAAGCGTCCGAGTCGCGCGGTCCCACAATTGCTATCGGTCGCTCCTCATATGTTACATCAGCCGAACCTCGATCCGTCTCAAGTCAACCATCTGGTCTCTGGCCCCGACCTAGCCAATCTTAACATCGAGATATGAAATGTAGGATGAACACCAGCCTAACTCGCCGGCAAGTCCAATGTAAGCTACACCGCCAACTCGTGCTCGCGACTCGAATGGTCCTATGTATCTCGCGCCAATTTTCCCTTAATCCCAAATCTCTGCCGACCCTTCCATGGGGAAACCTTTAGATAAACCATGTCGCCCTCTTCATAGCTCGGACCCTCGTGATACTTATCCGCATATTTCTTCCGTCTGTCTTGTGCCGCTTGAAGTCTCGTCGAATCTGCCTAATCTTCTCTCGTGTGATCAACAACTATCTCTCGCCCAATCGCCGCCGTATCCTCAGCGCCGCCCAACACGCAGTGATCCGCAGGGCTCGCCATACGCGCCTCAAATGGAGGCATCCCGATACTCGCTGATAGCCGTTATTGTAAGTAAACTCACACAACGGTAGATAATCCTCCCACGAACCTCCAAACCGCAAAATACAAGCCCCGAGCATATCTTCCGAGACCGTATCGCCTCTCGATCGTCCGTCTGTCTCGAGGATGGTAAGTTGTACTAAATTGCAACCTAGTGCCAAACCGCTCCCGCATCGCCTCCCGTAATTTCGAAGTCAACCTAGATCTCGGTCGATACACAGAGACGGCACCCCGTGCAATCTAACGATCTCTCTCGAAGATAATGCTCACCATGGGGAACGAATATCTCATAGAAATAGGAATGAAATGCGCCGATTTCGTGAGTCCGTCGATCACAACCCAAACCGCATCGTGTCTCTTCGTAGTCCTGCGGTAACCCACCGACAAAATCCATAGTGACGTGTTCCCATTTCCACCGTGGAATCGGTAGTGGCCGTAGTAAACCGCCTCTCGGTCTCCCGTGCTCGCCTTTAACTTGCCGGCAAATATGACAACTCCTTACGTACTCGCCAACGTCGCCCTTCATCCCCGGCCACCGTAACAATCGCCTCAAGTCATGATACATCTTGGTTCGACCAGGATGAACCGTGTAGCGAGACTGCGTGCGTCCTCCAAAATTCCGTCCCGTATCTCCTGAATCGCAGTATCCACAACCTCCCCGGTGTCTCAAACACCGATCCGCCGACTCCGCCCAATCCGTACACTCCGGATCTCGAGCCATACCACCGAACCGCTCATGCAGAGTCCATCAATCCTCCGACACTCGCCACTCGTTCAATAGATACAGTCGGAACTCTCATCTGACAACAAATATATGGCTCGATCGTAGTAAAAACATCGGTCATGCACATAACTGACGCCGCCTCTAATAAGCCATGCTCGTGGGTCATATGTCGTACTACGGTCGATCACAATACCGCTTCTGCTCAATGCGTCAGCTACAACATTCGCCTTCCCTGGGTGATACTCAATAGTGAAGTCGTAGTCCTTAAGTAACTCAAGCCATCTTCTCTGACGCATGTTCAAATCTCTTTGAGTGAAAATATACCTCGACTCGATGATCGCAGTAGAGTACGAACCGCTCTCCGTAGAGATAATGTCTTCAAGCCTTCGGTGCAAAACGATCGCGCAAGCTCCAAGTCATGCACTGGATAGTTAACCTCATGGGGTCTCAATCGTCGGGACAAGTAAGCTACTGGTCTACCCTCCTGCATCAAAACGCATCCAAGTCCAATGCCTGATGCATCCGTATACACTGATAAACTCTTGCCCGGCTCTGGCAATGTCAACACTGGCGCAGTAAGTCAATCTTCTCTTCAACTCCCAAAAAGCTTGCTCACACTCCTCGGACCAATCAAATTTGACATCCTTCTTAGTCGCCTAGTCATTGGTGCCGCAATCGAGGAAAAACCCCAGACGAAGCGGCGGTAGTATCCCGCTAGTCCCAGAAACTCCGAATGTCAAAAGCGTATCTCAGTGTCCTCCAAATCAATAATTGCCCGAATCTTCTCTCGAATCCACAGAGATACCCCGATCGCTAATAACATGTCCCAAAAATCTTATTGCACTCACCCGTAAATCACACTTGCTAAATTTGGCGTATAGTCTATGCTCTCTCGTGTCGTCAAAACCGCTCCGAGATGCCTTGCATGCTCCTCACGCGTCTTGTCAGAAATCAAGATGTCATCAATAAAGACGATGACATACCTGTCCAAGTATGGTCTCAAGACCCTATGCATCAAATCCATGAAGACCGCCGGGCATTAGTCACCAAAAGCATAACCGTAAACTCAAACAACCCATATCTTGTACCGAAAGTCGTCTTCTTGACGTCCTCTTCTCGAATCCTCAACCGATGATAACCCGAACGCAAATCAATTTTTGAGAAGAACTTGGCGCCGGTCAAACGATCGAAAAGATCGTCGATCCCTGGGAGCTGGGTAACGGTTCTTAATCGTCACCCGATTCAACTTCCGTAGTCTATGCACATCCTCATTGAACCATCCTTCTTCTTCACAAATAATACCGAGCTCCCAAGGTGACATGCTAGGGTGAATGAAACCCTTCTCCAAGAAGTCATCCAACCGCCTCCTAACCTCCTCGTGCTCGACGACGGTGACATCCCAGTAAGGTCCGCTAGCGATCGGTTGAGTACACTGTATCGCCTCAATGATGAACTCAATCGCTCTTGACGGTGGCAATCCCGGTAAATCATCTCGAAAATATGTCGACAAAGTCTCGAACTACTCGGAACATCTTCTATCCCGACTTCACCCAGCCTCGTGCTCGACTATTCTTTGCAAATGCCTCCATCTCCCGAGTCGTAGCTAGTCGCCTCTAGTAATGGGTAGTGCGGTAGCGACTCCGGTAAATGTAAACTCGGAATCCCCGGAACCCGAAACGTGACATCCTTATTGAAACAATCAAGTCGCGCATGATATGCCGCCAACCACCCATCCCTAAAAGTGCATCAAACTCGAGATACTCTAGACACGTAAGTCTATCGGCAAGAATCGATGTCCCTCTACCTCTATCGTGCGCTTCCGACATATCCGGTTAGGGTATATCTTATCCCCAAATGCGCCGTACCGATCGAGGACAAGGTGTGTGTCTAGCGTCCGCGATGCTAACCCTAACTCTCCTACCATGCGTCCAAAGAATAAATGATAATGTACTACCGTAATCTATCATAACATGCATCGGTCTACTCATAATAGATAACGTACCCTCGACGAGCCGTCGGTCGCATCTCGATCCGTCGCGCGATCGCATGTGCTCTCTCCCTACCCGACCCCCGCCGTGCTCCCGGTAATGTCGGTGGTGTCCCGCAATCGCCTTTCAGTGCCCTCTCCGACCACAACGATAACAATGACGTCTCTCCCCGCCCACCCCCCGAATCTCGATCCCGACCCCGGTCTCTCTCGACCCCCGTCACGCCTCCCCGATCCCTATCCCGACCAGTCGATGTGGCCGACGTCGCGGCCGCTTGCTGGGTGCAGGAGCTAAGGCATGCGTCTCGCCGCCTATCCTCGTACCGGAACCGGCTATCCCGTGATCAACCTTACGGTCCCTATCTCGTCTATCATCTCGACGACCTCTATTAAGTCGATCTCTCTCTCTCTTCTGGTCTTTGATCCGACCGAGAACTCGACCCGTCCAGACCGCAGGTGCCTATCGTACGTCCGCTCTTTCGTCCAAGAGTAGTGTCTCATAAGATAATGCTCGATCATACACCTCCCGAAGAGTAGTAGCACTGTCGAGACTATCGCGTCGAATCCGCTCATCAACACCACGTACGAAATAGTAAATCTAAAGCGTCTCGTGCCCGCTACATCCATCGAGAACCGCAATAGGTATCGGCATCGCTCCATGTACTTGCATCAATGAGCGGTTACCCCCGTCAGTAGAGCCGTAAAATCCTCCCTCAATCTCACCTCACCGGCACGGGATGAACTCGTCATAGAACAACTCTCTAAACTCCGCCCATGTCGCCGGGCTCCGGTGGATATCCAAATAAGTCATCCACCAAACCGCCGCATTACCTCTCGGACATGCTCCGATAAACGCGCTCGTATGCCGTCATCATTCCGCATCGCCTTATGGAAACGCTCATGCGAAACTATCCACTTCCCGTCGCCTCGTGGTCTCCACCTCCGTAAAAGTATCCCGCCGAAACTTCATAAACTCTCTAACAAGCTTCGCCTCGGGGTCAAGGTGAATGCGGAAGTAGCAGAGAACAGAGTAGGCCGTCACGCTCGCAAAGGTCATAGGTAGGGCGTAAGAGTCGAAGTCTCTAATGGTATCACCATACCGGCGAGACTCCCCGCCTTCGGTCTCCGAAAGTGGTGTATCGCAGGCATAGGTGATGTAGTCGGGCGACGGATGTCCGTGCACCGTAGTGCTACCGTAATCGTGGGAACTAATGCCGCTGTCGCGCGGTGTCGCGCCCGAGCTCTAAGTAGCCGAAGGATCTCTGTCACTGGGAATCGTGGGTCGCAAGTCGATCCTCTATACTCGAGTCGCTACGGTAGTAGTAGTGACGTCCCTAGTAGGATCACTAGTCTCGTCCTATCTCTCGTCCGGGTCGAGGGTCGTCCGTCCATCGTGATCTCGTATCGAAAGGCGTGCGTCGGATCACCTCGTATATATATACGTGTTAATATATAATTTACAATAAAACATAACATTTGTATAAATCTTAATTCTACCCTTATACAACTTTATATAATATTATTTGATATCAATAAACAAAATCATGTTTTTCCGCACATCTGATCTTATAATTTACTATAGGGGTATAACAAAGATCATTTTTAGTTTTGCCACTGAATTGTACTCAATTTATGTGTTGAATATATATTAAAAAACAATCAACAAAATAGTTAGTACGAGAGAAAACAACTACGTATTTCTTAACTATAGACTAAACATGATCGATTGTATAAATATAGAGATTATTTTTAAAAGTTTCTCCCTTAAATGAGATTTGACTTAGAAAAAGTTTAGATTAGTTAAAAACCTTTAAAGATGGAGTTCAAACTATTTCGTAGTAGCCAAACTCGAATCCAAACATAGGAATGGAACTTGAAAAAAAAAAAAAAAAAAAATTGATGTGAAAGAAAACTAGAAAAAAATATTTTGATTTGAAAATGAGAAATTGTTTTCCGAAATGTCGTCCCAAACGCATCCTCACTCACTCAATCCGCAGTAATCCCTCCCACTGACTATACTAAACAGCGAAGCGTACTTTAGCTACTGCGTACACTTTTTGTTATTCTATAACGGAAAACAAAACCCACACTCCTTAAATCCCAGTCACAAAACACAACCGATTAAAACCACACAACTATCCTCGACTTCCTCAAAACCCCATCTCGATCTCCATCGGGAACCACTCCCGTCATCCGAGTCCAATCAACGCGTACCACAAACTTGTTACTGTCTCACACACTCGCTCGCTGTTCTCTCTATCTACCGGTTTAGAGTGAGAAACTCTAGAGAGAGAGAGAGAGAGAAGAAGCATTTAAAGCGCAGAAACAACAACACAGACAGCGAGAGCGAGAGAGAGAGAGAGAGAGAGACGAAATCGCATTGACAGAGAAGAATCGGTTCTTCGCATCTCTTGCTGTGTGTGAATCTGTGCTTCTCTGCGTTTGTTTGTATGTCTGGATTGTTGCGAATCGTGGAATTTGAGCTCTCGAAACCCTAGTTATGGAGGATTTGGGGGTTTAGGCGGGTTTGGAGGTGTGAGAGAGCAGGAGAGAGAGGGAGCTCAGATCCGTGATGGCGGATCGAGGTTTTGATGTGGACGTTGATGCGGATTTCTCGGCGATGGAGGTTTTGGAGTTGGAGCTGAGTTGCAGCGGTAGCGGTGGTTACGGCCGCGCCGCGATGAGCGAGGCGGCGGTGGCGGTGAATGCGCATCCTTCGCAGCTGTTAGGGTCGAGATCGTTCAAGGAGGGGAAGTTAGGGAGTAGTAGGAGGAGGATGTCGGTGAGGCCGAGCTTGGATTCGGACGATTTCATGCATCTGTTGCACGGATCGGATCCGGTGAAGGTGGAGCTCAATCGGTTGGAGAATGAAGTTAGAGGTGGGGAATGTGGTTTGATCTGGATGGATTCTGATGTTTTTCTTTTGTCTGATTGATGGTTTGGTTGAAAGTTTTGGTTTTGGTGGTTTAAAGTTTGGTTCTTGTTTTGTTGTTTGGTTTTGTAGACAAGGATCGGGAGTTAGCGGAAGCGCAGGCGGAGATCAAGGCTTTAAGATTGTCAGAACGCCAGAGAGAGAAAGCCGTGGAAGAGGTTAATTTCTTCTTTTGGTTACATACAAACTAGTTGCAATGTTGGGTGTGTAGTATCTGTATTGAAAATCAATTGTCGGTTTCGAGACCTTAGATTATTGACTCACAAGAAGGTAGATTTTTTAAAGCGAGGAACAGACCCTAAGGGGAATAGATTAAGTTATACCATAAGGGTTATTACAATCATTTTTCCATCTTTCCCCAATCATTTTTTTTTGAGGAATTCCCCAATCATTATTAAGTTTCCAATCGCGTGAAATTAGCGTTTTGACATGTAATTCGTGCTTTGCATTGATGCTATGACATGGCTCTGATGTTGCGACTTCAAATGAAACGCTCTTGGTATGCTATTGATGCCCATTTGATGTCGCGGTGATGCACGTTAGTCTTGGTATTTGAAAAGAGGGGCTAGGAATATTGTAGAAAATGAGGAGAAAAATAAAGCAACGAGGGCAAAAGAAATTGGATGGTGTAGCGTTACCAGTTTTTTTGGCTCTCTAGCCTGGGGCTTGTTTTTCCGTCTTCTTTCGTTGTTTCCCCTCTGTCAGTTCTCTCTTTTTTTTTTTTTTTTTAACAATTTGTCCGATGCTTAAATTCCACATTTCAATTTACTTATCCACATTTAGATATGTTTGTGCGACAGATCAATTGGCTCTCTTGTTTCCCAAAGTAACAAGATAACATTGGGGGGAGAAATTTGATGAGATGGGGTAGTAGTTTGTGAAAAAAAATAAAAGTTTCAGTCGTTCAGGGAATGCGAAATGCCCTGGTAACCCAAGCCAGTGGGATTATTATCTTCAACAATGAGACCTATCTGATTTGATAGACATATGTATAATGAGGATGGAATGGTATAATTTGGTCTTTACCACTATTTCATGTATTTGCCACCAAAGGCAAGGAAAAACGTGAATCTCAAGAGCAAACATTTTTTTAGGACTATGAGGTGTCTTTATTGATTTCCTTAGAGAAATCATTCCTAGAATTTACATTTAGATACCATAGGGATTGGACTATTTTGTTAGTAGCTGATAGGCCCTAATCAGAAGCTGTTAGCAGAATAAAAATGAAACACTTGTATTGATTGTCAGCGATCAGTGATCATTATTTATTTTCAACTCAAAAAGGTTTTATAGGCAAGTGGTCAAGAACCTAATTCATGTTCAGCTAAAAGATGGCGAAATATCTTGCAACAAATGGAACATTATTGAAAATGAAAGTGCGATTAATACATTTTCCAGTTGGCATAGTGCCTTTGACTAATTCCACCTTGTGCTCACTATATCATAATAACTATTCAAATTTTTATGATAAACATTCACAAGTTGAATTAACTTCTAGTTTTCTTTCTAATTATAATATTAGGAAAGCCATTAAAAATTGCAGTGGTTAAACATAATTAATTTTCATTATTAGCTTCATTGTTCATCACTAAGTATCATTTGGCAAATGTATATTAAAATGTCGTATGGAGTCTATGTAGAATGGGGAAAAGTATGTGAACATAATAGAGGAAATAGAGGCAAAGATTTACATGGCTCGCTACTATTGGCCTACATTTATAGGAGGAAATATGAAGCATTGATTTCAATGACAAATACCACTTTACCTGTATACTTTTGTTTTTCTTCAATTTCTACCGCTTCGAGTTTTCAACTAGGGCATTTGCATCCCAAGTTATCTTTTATAATTAAAATGACGCAGTTTGTATATGATTAGCTTCAATCTTACAATTCATCAATCTGATCCCAGCTCAATTCATTGAGGCCGATATCTACTCGTTAATGATGCATGATTTGGATAACCATACCCAACCCGTTTAAGTATGTGGCTTGAAGCCGGAACCTCAATGAAGTCTTCGGGACGCTTGAGCGTGTGTGTCCTATATCTTTTAAGATTTTCTCCACAATGATGATCATGGTTCATAGTTGAAACAGCTTTGTGAATCGTAGGTAGACCAGTTTTATGATGTTGTGAATTACGTGCACACTTTAAGGAATTGGTTTTCGAGGATGCTTTTCTTTGCAATACTTTAGATGCATCAAGAATTTTGAGATTCAAGAGATTAGACAAAGTTCACTTTCAATTCATTGGCATCATTGGCTGGATTTGCTAATTTACATTATGAATCAAACTGACCTCTTTCTATGGCCTTTGATTATGAGGTGAACCTATTTACTCTTAAACTAAGTAGAGTATGGTTGATCATAATTTTTTATTTTATTTTATTTTATCATATATTTCTTCATAAAGCACTGCTAATGCCAAATGCCTCTTTATATTGTTTCAATTATCTGCTTCTTATACTTCATTATTAACTTTATATGACACAATTTTGGGTTTTTCTTAGCTCACTGAAGAATCGGCTAAGATGGAGGAGAGAGTCAAATTGAATGAATCCCTTCTGGAGACAAAGGTTTAGCATCAGACTCATTTTTAATTTATTCATTTTTTCTAGTTTTCGCCTGTTATTTCACAACAAAACTTTGCCTAATTTACTGAATATTTTCTGCAGAATCTTGAAATCAAGAAAATCAATGATGAGAAGAAGGCAGCCA
The DNA here is from genome assembly GCA_039657325.1 of Stephania cephalantha. Classification (NCBI taxonomy): domain Eukaryota; kingdom Viridiplantae; phylum Streptophyta; class Magnoliopsida; order Ranunculales; family Menispermaceae; genus Stephania; species Stephania cephalantha. Next base: position 3,279,311 of record CM077573.1, on the reverse strand, counting down.
TGGCTGCCCAATTTGCTGCAGAAGCCACCCTTAGGAGGGTTCATGCAGCCCAAAAGGATGATGACATGCCACCAATTGAAGCCATTCTCGCACCATTGGAGGCAGAGCTGAAGCTTGCACGGCAGGAGGTTTTGCCTTTATTCTCCCATAATGACATATATGAAATATAATTATGGAAAAAGCTTGCTGCTTTTTAATGCTAAAAATTGTATTAAAGATGATATTACTCGCAGATTGTCAAGATCCAAGATGATAACAAGGCATTAGACCGACTTACCAAATCGAAGGAAGCAGCTTTAATTGAAGCGGAGAGAACTGTTCAGGTTGCCTTGGCAAAAGCGTCGATGGTGGATGATCTTCAGAACAGAAACCAAGATTTAACAAAGCAGATCGAGATCTGCCAGGTATATGGCCTTTTCATACCTTATATCTTTGGGGAAGATTTAGTGGCTTACTTTTGGCACTCATGTTTGTCACATTGTTGATGGAATCCATTGGAATGTGCATCAAGGTGGTGCGTACACATCCCTTTGTGCATCATATGGTCTCTAGCAACTGTTTAGCATAGCAAATGTTTTTTCTAAAGATGTCACTCAATCACTTCCCTATATTTTTATATATGCAGAGGAGTGAGGTGTCATAAACTCCTGATGCTTCGAGAGCATTAGAAGTTGGAAAGTTATTTATATTTATCTATGACATGCAAAATTCACAGGTTTTGTAATTCACCGCTTTTCTCTGCCAGGAAGAGAATAAGATCTTAGACAAAATGCATCGTCAAAAGGTTGCTGAGGTTGAAAAGCTTAGCCAAACTGTACGAGAATTAGAAGAGGCCGTTCTTGCTGGTGGTGCTGCCGCAAATGCTGTGAGAGATTACCAGCGAAAATTTCAAGAGATGAATGTAAAGTGCAAGTTTTTATTTTTATTTTTATTTGATTTTTTCGCTTGTGGAATTCAAGTTTTGATTGCTTTATCTACATGCAGGAGGAAAGAAAAATCCTTGATAGGGAACTGGCCCGTGCAAAGGTAACAGCAAACCGGGTTGCAGTGGTGGTAGCAAATGAGTGGAAAGATGCTAATGATAAAGTAATGCCTGTAAGGCAATGGCTTGAAGACCGAAGATGCATGCAGGTTTAGTTCTAGATCTTGTTCATTTTTCAGTGTTCACTTTGTCATATTGCATTTCTATCTGGTGTAATGATTTACTGAAAGGTTTTTTCTTAGGGTGAAATGCAACAACTTCGAGATAAACTTTCTATTGCAGAGAGAACTGCTAGGTCGGAAGCACAGTTGAAGGTTAGATTTAGTTTTCTATTGCAGGATGTCTTTTAGATTGCATTTCTTTCATCGCTTGTTCATTTTAAACTATACTGGATTACATCTGTAATGTTAGGAAAAATATCAACTGCGCCTTAAAGTTTTAGAAGATGGATTGAGGATTTCACCTGCTGGTAGTGGTCGCTCTACTCCAGAGGGAAGAAGTCCCAGTAATGGTCACTCTCGTAGGCAATCCCTTGGTGGAGCAGATATTACTGTCAAGTCAAATGGTTTTTCATCCAAGAGGAATCCATCGACTCAGTTGAGATCTTCAATTCCAACTGGCTCTAGTTCAGTACTGAAGCATGCCAAAGGGACATCAAGGTCATTTGATGGGGGCACAAGGTCCTTAGGAAAAGTTCTCTTAAATGGCTCAGTCCCGAGCTATTCTCTCAATAAATATATTGATGCAGTTGGTGATGGTTATGTAAATGACAGTGCAAGAGTAAACCTCGAAGAAAAGCCTAATGAAGTGCCCAATAATGACTCAGAGGACTCTGTCTCAGGATTATTGTACGACATGTTGCAAAAAGAGGTCATTTCTTTGAGAAAAACTATGCATGAAAAAGATCAAAGCCTCAAAGACAAGGATGATGCTATTGAGGTTAAATTCTTACCTGGTTTGTCTTGTTAGTTTTGTGAATTTTATTCGAGTGAAATCTCGGTTATGACCATTGATTTACAGATGTTATCGAAAAAGGTGGAGACATTGTCAAAAGCGATGGAGGTTGAGGCCAAGAAGATGAGGAGGGAAGTAGCTGCAATGGAGAAGGAGGTAGCTGCCATGCGTGTGGATAAGGAACAGGAAAATAGGGCGAAGCGACTGGGTAATTCCAAGGGTCCAACAAATAGTGCTCATTTTCTTCCTGGAAGGTATACAAAATATTTATGTTATTAGTAATAATTAAACCCCATGCTTACTCTTGCTTTTGTTTTTCTTTGAAATTTATTTTTTCTGGTTTGATACTCGTGTTTAGAAGAGAGAAGCCTGCTTCCTAATAGATCTATAAGCACATATTCTTAAGTAATGCTTGGATTTCGCTGCATTTCACTCATAGAAATGACTTGTACCAGATCCTTGATGGTGATGAAACGGCAATCGACTTGTAGGCTAATTGCACTGAGCGTGATTATGAATTAGGTTAAAAACTCAAAATTACCCTATATTTTTGTAGAATTCAGTACAACTTCCATCTAAGTGACAAAGAAATTAACAAATGAAATTAAGATATAATTATGTCTTGGATGAATCTCGATACTTTCTACAATAACATCTGATGATGAGTATAAATGCTACTTTTGTTATGTGTGCACCCTTTCCTATACTTATGATGGTTCCTTTACAAAAATATGCATCTATTGCTCTTATTATCTTGCATGTGAAGTGTGAAATTGTTGTTGTTTTGACTATGTATGCATGATTATGCTGCGTTCATTTAGACTTGTCATTATGGAAACCAGAAAAAATGCACAATTAATTGGTGGTTAGGATGTTCTTGTTAAATTATCAATTTCATCTCTGTTGAACTGATTGGATTATCTATTTCATAGAGATAGCTATGTTGTTGGTTCTCTTTTGTATATGAATCCGGCCGATGTGCTTCTACTAACTCCTCGTTTCGCATTTGTGCAGGAATGTACTACGTAGTGGGTAGAGTACTGGTGCGCAATGTCCAACAAGTCCAATCCCAATTGTGATAAAATGACTCTTTGTCAGCGTTGATCTCACTTCCGCATCTATGTCTCTGTTATTGTCGTTTTTTTTTATGATCGCATGCCAATGTTCTGTGGTCATTAGTTTCCAAAAAGGGTTAAGACTGTCAGAGCAAGGTAAGATCAGAAAGAATTGAAAAAAGGTTGACTCGGAAGACGGTCTGCTTCTGACTTGCCTGAGGTCTCTGTATGTGGTAGTAGCGAACAAGAAAGGATGAAGAAGTCGGATAACATTTCGACCGGCTTTTTTCTGCGGGCATTTAGTGTTTGAATGTTTGTATAGGACCTATAGGTTAATTTGGTTTTCCACTCATTTCTTTTATATATGTAATTTGCATTATAGCTAGGGTGGTGTTTGTTGTTTCAAAGTTGTGAATATTATTATGAGCAGATAAAAGGGGTGTTTGTTCTATATCTACCAGGTTTGCTGTGAGTTCAGACAGGTTCTTGTGAAATATTCATTGGAAATTTTTAAGTAGCTTGCATGGGAGAAAGAACAAATGCAGAATTTGGGGACTAGGAGTTGTTCGTGGAGCAGCCTAGCCTTTTGAAATGCGAGCATACAAGTTGATCCGGCAGCCTCGACGAGTGCAGAACTGCGGTGAGAGAGGTAACTTGTATTGTTGGTGATGGTAATGTTCTAGACTTGCAGCAAGTGTTATTATAGAGAAAATGGATCTTGAACACTTCTTTGTTTTTAAAGCAGAATGAGTAAGTAACCAATTAATAGATGAAAACAAAGAGGAAGAATTATTTTTTATTTTTATTTTGTATGAATCAGATTACTTGGCATGACAGAAATTGAAGAAAATTCAAGTTTACAGAGATAGTAGAGGTTAAGTTGGAATGTATTAGTTAGGAATGATTTAAAGAATTACTCACGGGATAAGATTTCGAGCGCAATGGAAGAGTTAGATTTATGTAGTTAACCCTAACTAATTATTTGGGACAGTTGATGAAATGCAAAATGAATAAACAATCAAACCTAAACATATATCGAGTATGTCGGGGATGCGAAGATTGAAATATAATCCTGCATTAGTTAAGTGAGAAGTCATTCAATCAATTGTAGCGTTCAACTGTAATGTTAGAACTATGTTCCAAGAGACTGTCAACCTTAGCTAGCAATTAATGCTGGTAATTTGGGTCATGAAACGATTAACACGACATGACACGTAATAAACATGTCGTGGGTTTGGCTTAATTGGGTATGGGTCATAAACATGTTAACACGTTAACACGTTTATACACGGTTAATAAACGAGTTATTAACAGGTCAACTTGCAGAACTCGTTTATGACTCGCTTAACACAATTAAAGAATAATGTATAAGTAATAAATATGGTATAATAAATAGATTGGTACAAAATTTATCCATTTGAATGCATGTTAATAGCATGATTTATTTATTTTATTTATAGACATTTTATTTTATATTTGAGATGAAATATTCATTTTACTTTCAATATATTATTTATGTTTTAGATTTTATTAATAATTATTTATTAAGAAAAAATAAAACTTTTCACCAAAGTAAAATTTAGATATTTTTTTAGATGATTCTTATAATTTTGTTTATTTTATTATTATGAGTCATTTTTGCTTTATTATTAAGAGTAATAAAGACTAGAATGAAAAAGAAAAGTAAAATTAACGATTATATACAACCTCATTATATTTTATTGACTATTTTAATATGTTTGTTCAAATTTAATCATTTAGATATATTTTAAAAAGTAGTAAACAAATTATAAAAGTTTAAATAAAATAAAATTTTTAAATATAATATTTAATAAATGAGTGACACGAATACACGACCCACTTAGACACGAAAACGATTAACACGATTAATAAACATGTCATGTAATGAGTTTGCATTATATGAAGTCATGACCTGTTTATGACACGACGCATTTACGACTTATCGACACAAATTGACACCCTTAATAGCAATGTAGATGACTTGTGTTCCAAGAGACTGTCAAATAATGGCATCTATCTAAAGATTGGCTTCCCAATATCTACGTTTGTAGCTTGTCTTAAAGTATTAACCTATGCTAGAAATCAGTGATTTTCAGATGTGATATGACGGCAAAATGACCTTTAAGCCCCTAAACTAAACATTAAAAAGTCATATTACCCCTTAAAGTGATTTTTTGGGTCTCCATACCCCTTAAATGAATAAAAGGGTCATTTCAGCCCTTTTGTTAACTTTCCATCCATTTCACAGTTATGTAATGACTTGGATTATTGATTGGGCGTGCTGACTCATACTTAAAGATATGTTACTCCAATATTTATTAATTTTGAAGGGACAATATGTCATGATGTCATGGATATACAATACATCTTAAACTCTAAAATAAAGAATATTTTCGAAACTACATAATGTAAAATCCAATAAAGATTATACACTTGTTCGCAATTTGATTTAGAGCTAAAAGATGTTTTTTTTTTTTTTTTTTTTTTATAAAATTTTGTTTTATTTATTCCAATATCCAACATAATTAATAAATATTAAAAAATGTTAATAAATAGTTAAATAAAACTATTGGCTAAAATAAATAAATAATAAATACTTCAAAAAATTAAATGTCAACCATGCCTCCAATTCTATGAGCTCGGGTGATCGATTGCTAATATCAAAATAATAAATAAATAAATAAACTATAAGATTCATGATTGTGTTGTTGGGTTCCTCTGCAAATTGCAACTAATATAAATATTCTAAGTTATTTATTTATTTATTTTAGCCAATAATTCATTATAGTTATTTGTTATAGTTTATTAATATTTATTTTTTTGGGTTAGTAAACAAACAAAACAAAAGTCTTTTTTAAATTCTGAATCAAGAGACGAACAAGTGTACTCTTTAGCGGGTCTCATGTTTTGTGGTCTTGAGATATTCTTTGCTTTGAGAATTGAGACTATTTAAGGATGAGTCAACACATCCAGTCAACAATCCAAGTTAGCATGAAACCGTGGGATGGATGGAAAATCAACGGCAGGGCTAAAATGATCCTTCCTTTTTTTTTTTTTTGGTGAAATAAAATGATCCTTCCTATTCACTTGAAGGGTATCACTTTAAGTAATTTGGCCCTTTATTTTTAGCTTAGGGACTGAAAGGTCCTTTACTATCAAATCCTCTTTAACAAGTTTTTCCTGGGTAACTTTCACTCTTTCCTCCAACAGCATCTATTTTTTAAAATAAATATTTTTTTGACAAAAATAAATATTATTGATTTATAGCAATCTAGTAATATAATACATAATTAAAAATACAAGTTTTATAAAATATAAAAATGCAAAGAATGTCATGGTTACATTATTGAAAAATATTTTTTTGCCCACTTTTCACAAGTAATTTTCTCATGCACTTAATTGTGACTTTTAGTTTTAGCGTCAATGTGTGTTCACATGAATCGATATGCATTTAAATGACTCCTAATGAATGCATGTGAAACAGAGTGTGAAAAATAGATCAAAATAACATGACTCTACCCTATTTGAGTGTGTCATCACATAACTGAATTAATAGCTGAACAACATCGCGAAATAAATTGATTAGTTTTTAGATAACACTAACACCTCAAACATAATCACACAAAAATCTCCTTCAATATATTGGGGTTAAGATATTTAGTTACTCATTCCGATCATTTATATAAGTTATTCTAGCAAAATTTTTTGTTCAAAATTATAAATCTTTTTGAAATTCAAGAAAATATTTATTGCATTTTTACTCATTTTACTATCGTACAATTCAAACATTTATGATTCTTAAAAATTACACTCGTAATTAATGCTATTTTAATTCTTATATCCTTACCTAAAACGACTTATATAAATAACGGCTAGAAACTACTTCATCCGCGCAATTTCTATTATAGGTACGTACATGTGCAAAAGAAAAAGAAAGAAAGTAGGTAGGATTAGTTAAATTATGGAATATTAAAAGTTGACTCTTTTCCTTACAAGTCTATTGGCAGACTAATAAATTACTAGTATCTTATTAAACTTTAATTACACAATTTCGTCCAAAAAAGATTTAGGGCCGCTAAGGGCACCCCACCATTTAATGAAGGCACCCAAATTATTTGTAAAAATTCCAGCAAAAGTGGAAAAGACTATTTTGCCCTTGTATATATAGTGATTCAAACCCTACAAATCATTTTGACAAAGAAAAAAAAGGCACCCCACCACAAGGTTGAACCCCAAAGCCACATTGCATTTGCGATTTGATCGATTCTTGCGTTGATCGATTATTGCAATTGTCATCATCCGACAATGATGATAACGTAATGTTTGATAACCATATGATGATTGTTTTGGGTGCCTTCATTAAATTGTGGGGTGCCCTTAGCGGCCCTCAAAAGATTCCATCCCCATTCATCCATTCCAAACAATCAACGGCCCACAATCACCCCATCACAGCTTCTCAAAAGCAGCACCTACGTGGCACGACTTTATAGGTCCATAGGATGGTACCGCTTTTCTTAACCAGCGCCCCGGCGTACAGGATACTGACAAGGTTGCTTACTTAACAAGGGCAATATTTCCATATATATGTAACTGTTATCTGTTCTTCACCTTTCATTGACTCCAGTTGACTCCATTTTTGCTCTTCAAGCTTCTCCAATGGCGGTTCTCTGATCTTCTCTTCTCTTCTCTTCTTAGGCCACCGATCTTACTCTCCTTCTTCGCTACTACTCGTAAAGCCTAATCTCTTGCGTAGATATCGCTCTTTTTTGGATTTTTTTGGATTTTTTGGAATTTTTTCTTGATTTTTTTGGTAGAGCGAGTGATCGTGCAGCGAACGATGTGTAGTTTTTGGAGTTTTTGTTGATTCTCTTGTTCTTCGCTCCATTTTTGATGATCTTCGTTTGCTTGGTTTTGATGATCTTCGGTACGAGAATGATTTGTAGTTTTGAAGCGTTTGTGCTGATTTTTGAGTTGTTTCGGTTGATTTTTTTGGTGCATTGAGTGTTGGATCGTGGTTTGTGCGCGTACACGTTCAGTTGAGTTGATTCTTGTGGAGGTTTTGAAGTGGTGGTGGTGATTTCTCGGTGGATTGTTGATGATCAGGGACATTCAGGTTGTTGAGGAGAGTTTCTGTGGCTTTTTGATCATCTTTTTAGGGTTTCTTGTGCAAAGATGTTTCCTTTTTTGTGTTCTGGAATGAATGTCTTCAAATTGTAGCTTTGCTAGATGATGTGTTTAACTGAGATGGATGTTGATGTTATAGTTTCTGTTACAAATGCTAGGGCTTGCTTTTCTTCGCTTGTTTCGGCATATTTCATGTTTGAGAGGGGTATCTTGAGTTTTTGGTTCTTAGGTGATCTGTGTCTTGTTTGTTTAATTGGGGAAGTGTTTGTTAAGTTTATGTTATTGAAAATTAACACTCTTATGGAGCATAATCTTGTATCGGAGTTGGGGTTTATGGGCTTTGACGGTTCATTCACATTTCCTTGCACGAGTTCCTTTTTGAGTGTTAATCACCATTTCAATGTCGATTTACCTGTTTGGTACTGTAGAATTCTGTAGCAAAGTATTTACAATTTCCCGATATTATCTACTTGCACAGCATGCGCAGTTTACTTGCGCTCATTTTTAGAACTGGATGCTCACATACATTTCGATGTGTGCATAATGAGATTGGTGTAAAATATTGTCTTACTTTGTTTTTTTATTCTTTTTATTTTTATTTTTTATTTCCAATCTTAACACCATATACAATTGTTTTTGACTTGATAACATCTTTAATAATCACCTGCATGATCAATACTTAATTTCTTATGCTTTCGCTTTGCGTTGTTTTATAATTTCACTTGATGAAAAATATTATTCTTTTTCCCTTGAGGTTCTTCTGCTTTCTGGGGTACTTACTTTCCTTGTTGGCGGGGTAGTCAATTTGGTTTTGCTTTTTATATTCTTGGTACATTTGAGGATGTGTAGCATATCACCAAACTCTTGATTGTTCATGGTTGTCGAGAATTTATTTTGATGCCCATGAATGTGGATAAGCAAGTGGTTGATTTTCAAATTTAATCATTTGCTTGGTTTTGTGCAGCAGGAGAGTCGAGGATATGGGTCGAACTATTCAGGTTTCTGGCTTCCCATCATCTGTGACTTCTGAAGCAGTCAAGGAATTCCTGGAAATCTATGCTGGAAAAGGAACTGTTTTTGCTCTCAAGATTAAACCTTGCAAAGCTAAAGGTTTACTACAAAAAACATTTGCAGTAGTCCAATTCACATCTGCTGACATAGCTGATCGTGTTACTTCATTGATTAATCAAAGGCTTAGCTATGGGACTTACAGACTAAAAGTTTGGAATGTGGATAATGATATTGTGCCAAAGCCAAGGATGTCATTGCTCAGTTTGGAAGTTCTAGCTCTTAATTTTGGCTGTCAGGTTTCCAAAGAAAAGTTTCTTGTTCTATGGAAACATGTGGGTGCTGTAGTGAAATTTGGGTTTGGGCTTCGGAAACTGGAATTTCTCCTAAATCATTCTAGTGTGGAATACAAGTTGGAACTCTCTTATAATAACATCTGGGCGGCCCAGTTGCGTCGTCCTCGGGATCAACATAAAAAGTTTCTCCTGATTCAGGTGTGATTACATAAAGTGAGAGTACAATTTTATTTATTTTTTCTGGTCATAGTTCTATGACTAGTTATTCGAAATATTTTTTTTTTCCAAAAAATTGTCAGTTTTTTTTTTTTTTTTTTTTTTTTTTTTTTTTTTTTTGAAATAAATTAACTTTTTTGTTGCTGAAGTTCATATGTAATCTTATCTTGTAGATATCTGTTGTCCCTATTTCCATTTAAGGTATTTGGCTTTTAAGAATCTGTTACACCATTTCAGGGGCTGCTTCCTTTCCCTTTCTTATGGGTTACGTTTGGTTTGTCAAGAAAAGGAAATGTTCCTTTTTTTTTTTTTTTTTAACATAGGAAATGATCCTTTTACTTGAAGCATTTTAGAAGTTCACTTGTATGTCCTTCAGCTAACTAAGGATTGAGGATCTTGTACAAAAGAAATTTGAATTGGAACTTCATTTGCATTCTCTCCCTAAAGCTTTGTAATTGTCAGTATTCGGAAAAAAACTGCAGTAGACCAGCTTCAAGGAAAACACATATATATGGGGTGATAATGAGAAAATGTTTCTCTTTTGTTGTATCCAGTCATAAACTGGAAACTTCTTGAGGTTAACCTCCAGTCTTCTTATTTATGTATTTGATATATTACTAAAGACTTGTGTTCTAATTTGAGAATGGTAAATTGTAGAATTTAACTGGATACACATACAATTGATCCCTTCCTATTCTTGTTTTGATGCTTTAATTTTATGGATTTTTGCCTTGATCACTTCGTAGGAGGTGAGGGCCTCCATTACTTCTTGAAGGTTTTATTGTGTGAGGCCGGTCAATCTTTCATTTGAAAAGGTGGACTGTGGATGTAATGTGACTGTTTGAACTTGCACCTTCATTTAATTACTTTTCTGCTCATCTGGTGACCAATTTGCTCTTCCGCTCGTTTTGGGATGGTAAATGTGATATTTCTTTTGTGTTGGTGCGAAGCCACTTATTTATTCTGTTCATGTCTGCCTGTAGTCCAGAAACTCTAATGGTAATTGTTGCAACATTATATATTTAGATGTCTATGCACAAGTGCTAACTTGGTCTCTGTTGTTTGTGCCTTGCCTCAGTTCAGAAGCTTATTAATTATTGCCTTGAAATGTTTTTGAATTTTTGACTATAATTTTCATGTTCAAAATATGGCATTATGAACTGTTATTAAATCGGTTCAAATTCTTGCAGGTGCTTGCTGCTCCTAAAATCTATGAAAACCCTCAGCGTTCTATGGGACAAATAGATGGATTTCCAACTTTAGACTATTTTAGGGATGGAATTGATGATCAGTGGGTCAGAACAACTGATTTTACTACATCCTATTGTATAGGACAGTCTTCTGCTATTTGTTTAGAGCTCCCACAGAACTATGAGTTACCCCGTCAACTCCGTGATAATCTTACCTATTTTAAAGAAGAGGAAGGACCTTTTTTCATGGAAAAAGGTTCTTCCTTTTCTCACAATTTGGATCTGGTACCGATTCTTGGACCTTCCCCGGGGATTGAGTTGCCTTATGATATCTTTTTTAAGGTTAATTTACTGGTTCAGAATGGGTGCTTACCCGGACCAACCATTGAAGCCGCATTTTTCGATTCAGTTAATCCTCAGTTAATTCCTAAATCGTATATTGAACACGCACTGGATAAAATGTTTCATGTAAGTGAATGCTGCTATGAACCTGTCAAGTGGTTACAGGAGCAATATACTACGTATCGTAAATCAAAGAATTTTCGAAATCCGTCTGCTATCTCTTTGGGTGATGGATTGGTTTATATCCGAAGGGTTCAAATAACTCCTTCTAAAGTTTATTTCCATGGTCCAGAGGTAATGGTGTCTAATCGAGTGCTGCGCCACTATCATGACGCTATTGATAACTTCATTCGTGTTTCTTTTGTCGACGAGGAGTCGGAGAAACTGCGTTCTACCGATTTATCTCCACGTACATCTTCAAGAGACCAGGACAAAAAGCAAACTGCCATATACAGAAGGATACTTTCTACTCTGAGAAATGGGATTGCTATTGGTGACAAGAAATTTGATCTTCTAGCCTTCTCGTCTAGTCAATTGAGGGAGAATTCTGCATGGTTTTTTGCTTCTAAAGATGGGCTTACTGCAGCTTGTATCCGGGAGTGGATGGGTGATTTTCGTGAAATAAGGAATGTGGCAAAATATGCAGCTAGACTCGGTCAATCCTTCAGTTCATCAAAGGAGACTTTGACTGTGAACTGGGATGAAGTAGACTCTATTTCTGATATAGAGATTGAACGGGACGGAAAGAAATACATTTTCTCTGACGGAATTGGAAAAATTTCTCGTACATTTGCGCAGAAAGTTGCAAGGAAGTGTGGCATTGGACGTTTTACTCCCTCTGCCTTTCAAATTAGATATGGTGGTTATAAAGGTGTTGTTGCTGTAGATCCAAACTCAGTTACCAAGTTGTCCTTGCGTAAAAGCATGTTTAAATACACGTCTGACAACACTGGATTAGATGTTCTGCAATGGAGCAAACCGCAAGCTTGCTTCCTCAATCGCCAGTTGATTACTCTGCTGTCAACTCTTGGAGTAAAAGATGATATTTTTGAAAAGAAGCAAAAGGAAGTTGTGGATCAATTGGACCTGATCCTGATAGATCCAGTTAGAGCAATTGAAGCGCTTGAGCTTATGTCTCCAGGAGAAAATGCGAATGTGCTAAGGAAATGCTTACATGTGGATACAAGCCCAATGCAGAACCATTTCTTTCAATGATGCTTCAAACTTTTCGGGCATCGAAGCTGCTGGAACTACGCAACAGATCTAGGATATATCTTCCAAATGGGAGATCAATGATGGGGTGCCTGGATGAAACTCGAACACTAGAATATGGACAGGTCTTTGTGCAAATTTCTTGCATTGGTTCAAAACCGTACTCTGACCATACAGCATTTACCACGAAAGGGAACCCGTCAGGCCAGCCTACTTCCATTGTGGAGGGGAAGGTCATCGTTGCGAAAAATCCTTGCTTGCATCCTGGTGATGTACGTATTCTCCAGGCCATCAATGTCCCAGATTTGCACCATATGGTGGATTGTGTAATTTTTCCTCAAAAGGGAATCAGGTGAGACATGCTATTAGTGTTTCCTTTACTTTTAATTTTTAATTTTTTATGGATACTTCAAATTTATCCTGTGCACCATTGAGTTTAGCATCCCCATATCTTGCTTCACGCAGATGCTTCTATGTTTAGTGAATGGAACTTTTCTTGCGTTTTAAATTGATTTCTCATGTTTTTTTTTTCCTCCTAAATTTGCTCCTACTGTTTTTGGGCCAATGGAGTTGTTTTTGATAGTTATGAAATTATGAAATAAGTTTATGACGAGCTTTATTGCAATGTGAAGAAATAGTCACTTGAGCACAAACTGATCTCACTTCTCAGCTTGACTCAAGAAGAGATCTTACCAACTACTTGTGGTTGGCTTCACGAAGCCACATTTACCCAGCTCTATCAAGGATCAATTTTACCGTTGGGAAAGTAATTAGCTAAATTGTTTTACATTATTTTGGTCTCTCTTTCATTTGAGGCTGGTCACATTTTCTTGGTCTTCTCTTCTCCTTTATTATAAATGTTATTATTTAATATTTTAATATATTCCTGTCTTAAGTGCATTAATTATTTCAATTTTCGACGCTTGGATGGCTGGAGGTTTGAGGTCTTTTAAGATCCATGTTTTGAAAATTACAAAATATTAAGTTAAGCTTATAATTCTATAGCATATGCAAGTCTTAGAGAGAATTACAAAATAGACTTCTTGCTTGTGGTTAAATATTTACATTAAGAGTTAAGATTGGTCATTATACTTGCAAGTAGGACACCCCTCGACTTCTTTTTTTCTCCAACATGTTATTTCTGGATTCTGATTTCAAGAAGCTATCTTAGTTCTTTAATTGCCAAGTCTTACATGTCAATGCCTAAAACCTAAAGTCAGTGAAGATGCTTTCCCTTTTCTTAATGAAAAAAATTGTCGTAGCTTTTTCAGATTGTGATTGAAATTTTATTTATGTTGCAAAAAGTCATGACAGTATAATTTCTTAGTGATGGCATCCTTATACATAGGAGTTTTATTCTCTTTCCTTGATGGTTGGGAGGTGAGGGGGCACCTGCGTTAATTTTGCATGAGTGGCGCAACCTAGACTTTTGTAAACGTTTGTTTCTAATATGTGATTACCATTGTCATTTGTAGACCCCATCCAAATGAATGTTCGGGGAGCGACTTGGATGGTGATATATACTTTGTTTGTTGGGACCCTGAACTTATTCCTCCTCGTCAAAAGGAACCAATGGATTATACCCCAGCAACAAATGCTCACTTGGACCATGATGTTACTATTGAGGTATTGACTTTTCAGTTATTTGTGGTTTAGCATTACATGTTCTTTTTTTATTTCTCCAGTTTAATCTCATTAATGTCTTACGTGGTGCGGTGATAGTGTGTAATTCAACAATTTGTTTTCCAGCACTTTTTACTCTACATAGATAACCATGTAAGAGACAAAACTCGCAAGACCATTAATGCTACAATGTAGGTCAAGAATAACCTGATGGCTTCAATATTTTCTGGTCAAGAATTTGAACTCAACTACGAAGTTTCCATGTTTTAAAAACTCAATTAAACTTTACAATTCTCAAACATCGGAGTTTGATTGAGCGGCATAGGAAATGTTCCTTTAGCTTTATTTTTCACGATTTCAAGGTTCGAGGTAATATAAACCCTCAATTTTCTCATTCATTACTGAAGACTCTAGTTCATCGGGTTCTCTTTATCCCAACAACAACAACAAAGCCTCAATCCCAAATTAGTAGGGTTGGCTACATGGGTCAAACTCTTTCATTGCGCTCAATTTAGTGCAATTGATGGTGCGCTTTCCAAATCCGCTAAATCCCTCCCAAGTTAGCTTCGGTCCACCCTTACATCGTCCAATTTTTACAGTTTTTTGTAAGTCGAGTTTAACTCAAGTGGAAGCTTCATCCTCACATCTAATCGTTGATGGTCGAGCAATACTCTTTCCTTTTATGTCCCAAATTCACGCACTCTTCTCATCAAACTTGACATCTCTCGCTAACAATGATCGCATTGGTAATCGGATTGTACAATTTGTACGCTCCAATCCTCCCCGGAATATAGCCAATCAAGATGACCTTCATGCCTTTGTCATCTAACTTCTTCCCGTTAGCATCAAGAACATGTACATATGCGCAAGGATACAAACACCTTCAAGTGTTTGACACTTGGCTTGTAACCACTCCAAGCCTCTTCTCAAGGTTATATGGGACATACCTTTTGTGGGTGACCTATTCGGTAAATAAACTCGAACATGCAAATGCTTCACCTCAAAAGGATCGTGTAGACCTTTGGCTTTCAACATACTATGAGCCATGTCTATAATTGTACTATTCTTCCTCCCCGCAACACCATTATGTTGCGTTGTTCGTGGTGGCATGATCTCATGTTTAATCCCATGACGATCACAAAACTTTAAAAATGTCGAGGACGTGTACTCACTACCACCATCTCGTCCTCAAAGTCTTGATGTTGCGTCCACTCTGTTTCTCCACAGCTGCCTTGAATTTCTCGAAAGCAACTAAATGCATCGACTTATCCTTTAAAGTATACACCTAAATCATCCCGCGCAGTCATCAATAAAAGTCATAAAATATTTGCTTCCTCCTAGTGAAGCAGCGATCATAGAGGACCATAAACATCCGAGTGAACCAACCGTAGTAGAGATTTGGCATTCCTTTTAGTGTTGGAAGCAAACGTTCGTCTATGTTGCTTCCCAAAATACACCCTCACAAAATTGCTCTCAATGTTGAATCACGACAATCATTTCACTAAATTCTTACGAGTCAACAACTTCAAACTCTTGAATCTTAGATGTCATAACTATGACTCATTAGAAACAATGGATTTAAAACACGATAAGATTCAGCTTAATCTCAATCTCGAAATAACCTATTTTTCAAAGGAGATTTAAGAATGATCATACCTTTAGAGTGAATACAAGTGAGATGGCTATCTTTGAAATTCACTTTGTACCTCTTCTCTAGCAATTGCCCCAAACTTAGCAAATTGCATGTCAATGTCTGGACATATAACACATCTCAAATATACCGATGATCATCATTCTCCAACTGGATCGAATTCTTCATTTTCCCTTAACCGGAAGTTTCCTATCATCGCAAACTTGACCTCTCAATACCGACTTATCCAACTCATCAAAAAATTCTCTATTGCCACACATGTGATTAGAGCATGCACTATCGAGATACCACAAATTACTCGAGCATTCTCCCGGACCGATGAAACCATCATTAGTGTCCGACGACACTCCTCATCTTGATCTGTCCGCTCCTCGGACTCCGCTCTAACTCGATGATTGCTTTATCCCGCATTGTCTAGCTATATGCCCAAATTTGCGACAGCTTGTAACACCGAATCCGATTTCTCTCGTCGATCGCGACCTTCGTCTCGTCCACAAACTTTATTTTTATCCCACCACTCGCTGATTATTATTCTCGACCTATGCCATTGTTGTTGACTTTGTCACTACCGTGAACCCATAATTCTTCTTTAGTTTTGGGACAATCGTAGTCTTCAATGCCACTCATTAGGCTTGACTTTTTCACTTTTTCATTGATTCGTTGCTCATGTGCTCGTAATGAACCAATGATTTCTTCAACTAACTTGGTCACATAATCTGTCTCGGACTCCATAATAGCAAATACTACGTGGTCGAACTTTGTGGTCAAGGTGCGCAAAATCTTCTCGTTCACATCGAGATCGGCGACTTCTTCGCCATTCATCTTTAACTCGATTGACGATTGTCCGAACACGATTGGTGTACTTCTCTATTTCTTCGAGTCATCCATCTCAATCAACTCGAATTGTCGCCTCAAAGTTTGCAACCGAACTTTCTTGGCATTCTCGTACACCCTTGTAGGACGTCTCATCTTGAACAAAGTTTTCTAACGAAGGCATTTGTATGCTGTCTTTTGGAGGTGTCCAAATCACCGCAATCGCCCTCTCCTAGTGTTCGCTTCAATTGGAGAAAACAATGTCTTGTTACATTTACTTGCTGACGTAGATTCTGATCAGTGCCAGTTTTGTTATATTGTTGCTTGAGAAAGACCCCATGAAAAGCTTTAGATTCCCCAATCACTTTTTCATATATAACTCTTTAGTTTTTGTTGTACAGGAGGTTGAAGAGTACTTCACTAATTACATGCTCAACGACAGCTTAGGAGTCATAGCAAATGCTCATACTGCCTTCGCTGACAAAGAAACTGGTATGGCCGAGAGTCCCGCATGTGTGGAGCTTGCTAGGCTTTTCTCAGTTGCTGTTGACTTCCCAAAGACCGGTGTGCCAGCTGCCATTCCCCCTAATCTATATGTGAAGGAGTACCCAGACTTCATGGATAAACTTGACAAACCATCATACCAATCGCAGCGAGTAATTGGAAAACTATTCAGAGAAGTTAAAGACATGGCACCGAAGGCTAATTGTATACCGAAGTTCACTTGGGAAGTAGCGAAGCAGTGCTATGACTATGATATGGAATATGAAGGTTTCGAAGAGTACATTGATGATGCATTCAATAAAAAAGGTCGATACGACTTCAAGTTGGGAAACCTCATGGACCTCTACAGAATCAAAAGCGAGGCAGAGCTCATTGGAAAGAGCGTCATAACCACTTCAAAATCATTTGACAGGAGGAAAGATGCCGAAGCAGTTGGGTTGGCAGTGAAATCACTGAGGAAGGAAGCGAGGGACTGGTTCGACGACAAAGGCAGGAGATCCGGTTCTCGTTCAAGTGATCAGTATGCAAAGGCGGCAGCTTGGTATCATGTGACTTATCATCCAAGTTACTGGGGAAGCTACAATGAAGGGTTGAAGAGGGATCATTTCCTTAGCTTCCCGTGGTGCGTTTATGACAAGCTGATTCACATCAAGAAGAGCAGCGGAAATCGAAAGCAGATGCTGGAAGACACGCTGTTCAATCAGCTCGGTCTCGGCCTGAAATTGGGGTAAGAAACGTTCCAACGGTTTTCCCGTCAGACCTCTCTATGTAATTTTGTATATATATCTAATTATCTATATCTATGCATGTGTGTTCCTTAATATTTGTTTGAGAATGCCCTCTTATATATAAGTTTGTGCTGGAAAAAAAACAGTTCACCTGTGTCGTAGTGTTAGTGCAGGTTGACATCTTCCACATGGGTTTTGGATTTCGATTAAGCAAATACTCTCTAGTGTGCTGTTTGGAAATATTTTGAGTCTGCAAAAGAGGGATGTTCTGTATGTCAGTATGTCTCTTCTGAACTGGTTTTTGTGTATTGAAGTTTGATTGTTGTCTGATTGTAGTAGTCTTTTGTTTGTCTTTTGAGATAACTACTTGTATGCATTTTTGTGTGTCAAAAGTCATGGGTTATCTGTCATATGTTAAAGTGGAGATTAATTAGAAAAAGAAAATACATGTAATGATAACCACCTTAATGAAATAAAATATAAAAAGACATGTTAAATTATCAAAAGTAATATTGTTAGAATCATGGCGTGTGATTAAAAAACCAAGGAGGTTGGATTGGATTTGAGCAGACAAATTTAATATCAAATAAACCAGGGACGCGGCAGAAAACAGAGAAGAAGGTTGCTGCCCATGCCGAAAGAACTCCCAGAGAAAAGACCCTGTTCTTGCTTCGCCCAACTATTGTTTAGAAACTGGAGTAGAGTGTTTAAATATTTTGGAGTCTGGATATGAAGAGAACTTTGTGGAAGGACTTCTTTTTTATTATTATTGTCAAAGTATCTGAAGATCTACTTCTTTTTTATTATTATTGTCAAAGTATCTGAAGATCTACCCCCGAATAATTTCAAATTCGATGATGAAAGCACCATAAGGGCGGTGGGTGGTAACTTTTGACTAAGAGTTTTAAAGTTATTTGAATCCCAAGAACTCAAACTTGGGAGACCATGTATATAAGAGAAGTGCTAGAACGACAACATGTCACATCACAAGACACATTGGCTCACAAGAGCTATTCATGCACGCCTTAGATATAGGCATGCACAGATCTCGATGTATTACACATGGGTTGAGATTGCATGAAAGACTCTTGTGAGCCAATTCGTCTTGTGGTGTACATTGTTATTGCAATTCTAGTATTTTTCAAATAAACTACAACCGTGGACACATAATCATCATCTCTCTCTTTCTCTTGGATCCTGCTTGGCGCACATCTGAATGTGATGTGTGTTGTTATGTGCGTTTTTGATGTACCTTTAAAATTTTCCCTCTCTTATATAAGTAAAGGGACTTGCTAAACGCACACACAATGCCCTTATACACACCACTTTTTCCCTTTTGACCAAAATACTCTTATCTCCCTTACATGCACCCACCTTGTCTCAACCCACTTCCAGCCGTTGACGTCCATCGTTGACCGCCTCCGACTCGTTGCCGTCGCCCACCTTCCGCCACCTCTCCCTCCCTCCATCCTCCTCCTCTTTCTCCCGTCCTCCATGATCCCCTATTCGATCTTCCAAAACGGAATCGTCACCCTCCCTCCTCTCCCCTTCCCTCGGCCTCTCCCTCCCCATCTCCTTCGTTCTCTCTCGATTCACCATGTTCGGCTACTAAGGCCGAATACGATGGCCTTGTCCGGCCACCCAAAGTGAACATATGTGTAGATGTTAAGGTAGAAGCTGCACGTATGACGTATGAGTGTGTTCCATTTGACGCAAAGGTAAATATGTCAAATTTTAAAATTTGGTGCGTGTAAGGGCATTTAATGTGTGCGAATAGCAAGCCCCTTTTAACTAGGGGTGGGCAGTGGTTACGAAAAACCGCCCAAACCGCCCAAACCGATCAAACAGCGAATTTTTTTTTTGTTTTTTTTTTTTTTTTGTTTTTTTTTTTTTTTTTTAAATTTTTAAATTTTTTTTTTTTTTTTTTTTTTTTTTTTTTTTTTTTTTTTGAAAATAGGTCGCATAAAAAACCGCGAAACCAAACCGACCAAACCGCGGGCGGTTTGATTGCGGTTTTGATGGTTCATGCGGTTTGGGGGTGATTTACAAATCGGTCAAACCGCGAATCCTCATTTGGTCGCGGTCATGGTTTCAACCAAACCGCGGTTTGCCCACCCCTACTTTTAACTAAATTCCAAACAAGTCCATTGTTAAAGTGACACTAGTAGAGTGAGTCGTGAGTAGTGAGTAGTGAGTAGTGAGAGTCTACTTCTAGTCTTGGAGAGTTGAAGCGTCGAAAAGCAACCAATAATGAGACGAAACGTGAAGACGAAGTCATCCGTACTACCACTTTCCTCGACGACTCTGTTTATAACTAGTCCTGTGTTTTTTTTCTTGTTGAGTCGTCATTGCTTCGCTTGAGAGTCTTAGCTAATTGAAGATCGATCGGAACGAAATCTGCGATTTCAAGGTGAGGTTGGTTTAATTAGCTAGCACCTCTAATCGATCGCCAACTCTTACTACTTTCGAGTGTGATTACTGACTCTTTCGATTTCCTTGTTTTCTTGTTTGAATTTTGAGGAGTAATTATGACTCTACACTTAGCTCATTATATTCTGTAGACTATAGTTAGTTAGTTAGTTAGTTAGTTAGTTAGTTGCCTGCGTGCGTGCGTGCGTGTGTGTGAGCAAATCTTGTGTTAGTTTTTTTATGTATTTTGGTTCCAACGACGACGATCGCAGAAAAGTGAGTTATGTTTGAATCTTTGAGTGTGGGTTTGTTAATTAATTCGATTCTTAGTAGCTACGAACATTATATTCTCTTGATTTCTCCTAGGGTTGATTAGGAAAGAGGACATAAAAGGGGTTAGAAGTTCGTACACCTACGGTTATAAAAAAAAAGGATAATGCTAAGGTGACCCAGTATGGACACTCACTACGAGCACACGCCCTGATTTTTTATTTATTTATTTTTTTTACAATTTTGCGGTTGAGGAGGGTGGTGTGTGTAGACAGGAAGGAGGTGGTGCGTGAGAGGTGAAGAAAAAATTGTAAAAAATTTAAAAATCAAGGTGCGTGCGTGCTCGTAGTGGATCACAATGGGGTTTGGTGTTTAAGTGATTGACAGCTGAATCATACTTTTTCCGAATTGTTGGGGAAGTCTAGAACCTACTCCTTAGTGAAATGATTCAGTTGGATCTCTTATGTTATTTGAGAAAAAAAAAAAAAAAAACTTTTTGATGTTATAGAGTCACAAATGACATAATCAGCTATTAAATGAAATAAAGAAGAAGAAGCAAAGATGAATATGTAGAACTGTAGATTATGTTATTGGATCAAAATCGCTTATCTTTTGTGTTTTTGGTCTCTATTTTGATATGTTTTAACTACATTGTTAACCCTTTTGTGATGATCAATAATTTTTTTTCAGTGTGAATTAACAATCTAGTTGGTTTATTCAACTGGAAATTCTGGTTTAGTTTCTATCTGGAGAAATGAGTAGGACAGTTCAGGTTTCTGGGTTCCCTTCAAATGTAACTGCCGAAGTAGTTAAGAAATTCCTGGAAGGTCGCACGGGCGAGGGAACTGTTTATGCTTTAAAAATTAGGCAACATAAGGGATCAAATCCAAGAGCCTTTGCTGTGGTCCAATTCACAACACCTCAAAGTGCAGAACAGTTATGTACGCTTAATCGGCGCATACACTATGGACTTTCTTATTTAACAGTACGGAAGATGGAGCGGGATATTGTACCAAAGCCAAGGGTCCCTTGGCTAAGTTTGAATGTCGCAATGCTGCGTTTTGGCTGTCAGGTTTCTAATGATCGCTTTTACACCCTTTGGAAAGGGATAGATGCAGAAGTTGAGTTTGGTTTTGGTTTACGACAAGTAAAATTCCTTTTGTCTGATGATTATGTGGAATATAAGCTTGAACTTTCTTACGATAACATTTGGCAAATCCAGTTACACCGCCAAGGGGGTTCGAATGCAAGTTTCCTTATTATACAGGTACGCTTCCTTGAAACTTTCATTTTTTGTACTAATCAATTAACGTTTTGTTGGACATTTTCAAAAGAAATGTTTAGTCCCACATGAGTTAAACTTCAAGTTTAAAGAGTATATATATATCTTGTGTGTGTAAAATAAAATACAAGTACTATGCACATTGAACCACGCGCGCGACGCTTTTATAGGCGCACTTAGCACTTTGCACGAGGCACGTGCGCGTGTGTGTATATGTGTGCGAGCTAACCATGGGTAAAACTTTTTTACCATTATTTTTTACCATTTTCGAAATTACAATGTGGGCAGTTATTTGATTGACCCACTCAAGCATTGAATGGGCAGTTAATAAACCCATTCAATACTTGACTGAGTGGATGCAGTTAAATAACTGCTCCACTACTCCACTACTCCCTATTCTACTCTAACTGGCTTTGACCAAAGGGTCTATAAGAGAAGAGGTTTGGGGAGGAAGAAGACACATCTCGAAATTCACGAGCATATGCTCTTGTTTTTCATCTTTCACTACCGCAAAGTAAAAGTTGAGCTTGCTTCATCGTATCCTTTAGGATATTTGCTGATTCTTGCAAAGTGTAAAGAGCAAAACTTTCTTTAAGAAAGTGGCAAGTGTTACACGTTTTGTCTTCTCATCCTTGTGACGAACGAACATTAAGTAGAAGCAATATTGTTGTTTCCAAAGTCTTTCGCTATGCTATCTCAATAAAAATAATAAAAAGCATCACTGCATCAAGTTCTCAACCAAACAGTTCTGATTTTAGAAATTGTATGCTGTGTTATCATGGAATAATTTCTTTTTAATCTTTACATATGTTTCCTTACTATTTTGTTTATCTTTCTTTGTGCCTAGAAATTATTATTACTATTTTTCTACTTTGTGCCCAATAATTCTTTGTTCGATCTATTTTTTATTACATGAATTAGCCTTTGATTTACAATTGGTGTGTGAAAATATGACCTACATGTGATTGAAATTGTAATTAATATAAACGTGATTATAATTTTTCTATTCTGGACATTCGGTTGGACATAATATTTGAGTGAAGATTGCTAACATATTGCTGAATTAATTAGGTCTTTGGCGCACCACGCATCTACCAGAAGCTATCATTTTCATCTGGAAATATACTTGATGATCCAATTTTAAACTATTTCATGGATACACCAGATGATATGTGGATAAGAACTACTGATTTTACCAGGTATTCATGCATTGGGCAGTCTTCTGCTGTATGTTTGGAAATACCGCGCAGCTGTGAACTGTCAGGAATTCGTGAAAATTTCCACTCTTTTAAAGAATATGATGGTCCATTCTTCTTGGAAAGTGGCCGCTCTTTCTCATGCAACACGGATTTAGTCCCTATCATTAGACCAACTCTTGTGATTGATTTGCCTTATGATATCCTGTACAAGGTCAATTCTTTAGTTCAGAATGGATATCTGCCTGCACCAACTCTCTCTGCCACATTTTTCAGATTGATCAGTCCACAGTTTATACCCCTTGCTCACATTGAACGTGCACTGGAAAAAATGGATCATTTTAAGGACTGCTGCTACGAACCGGTGAAATGGCTTAAAGAACAGTATATCAAATATCGCACGTCAAATAAAGAATTTGGCAGACCTGGCATTTCCTTGGATGAAGGCTTGATGTACATCCGTAGAGTTGCAGTAACTCCCTCTAAAGTATATTTCTATGGTCCCGAGATCAATGTTTCCAATCGGGTGCTACGGCATTTTCACAAAGAAGCTGATAACTTCATTCGTATTTCTTTTGTTGACGAGGACTTCGAGAAAATGCACTCAACTGATTTGTCTCCTCGTACGCCCTCAGGTGATGATAAAAGGTGCACAGAAATATACAAAAGGATCCTGTCTGTACTGAGAAACGGCGTAGTTATTGGTGATAAAAAGTTTGATTTTCTTGCTTTCTCTTCTAGCCAGTTGAGAGAAAACTCTGCCTGGATGTTTGCTTCTGGTAATGGGCTTACAGCAGGCAGTATCAGAGAATGGATGGGTGATTTTCATGAGATAAGAAATGTAGCAAAGTATGCTGCCAGACTTGGGCAATCTTTTAGTTCATCAACTGAAACTTTGACTGTCGGAAGTCATGAAATCGTAATTATTCCTGATTTAGAAATTGAAACTAATGGAAAGAGTTATGTTTTCTCTGATGGGATTGGGAAGATTTCAGCTGAGTTTGCACGTAGAGTAGCAAAGAAATGTGGAATTCAAAATTTTATTCCGTCCGCCTTTCAGATTCGGTATGGGGGCTACAAAGGCGTGGTGGCTGTGGATCCAACATCTTCAACAAAGTTGTCCTTGAGGAGAAGTATGTGCAAATATGCATCACAGAATAACAAGTTGGACGTCTTGTCATGGAGCAAGTTTCAACCTTGCTTCCTCAATCGTCAATTGATTTCTCTCTTGTCCACCCTTGGAGTTAGAGATCAAGTTTTTGAAAAGAAGCAAAAAGAAGCTGTAGATCAGTTGAATATGACTTTAATCGATCCAGCAAGTGCACTGGAAGCAATTGAGATCATGTCGCCAGGTGAACATATAAACGTTCTAAAGGAAATGCTGACATGTGGTTATAAACCTGACCAAGAACCTTTCCTTTCAATGATGTTGCAAACATTTCGAGCTCAAAAATTGTTTGAATTGAGGAACAAAACTAGGATTTTTATTCCTAATGGGCGGTCAATGATAGGATGCCTTGATGAAACTAGGACCTTGGAATATGGACAGGTATTTATCCAAGCTTCTTGTATTGGGCGTACACATTTCCAGGGGCAGTCATCATTTGCAATCAGGAACAACTCATTAGAACAACGCACTTTTATCGTGGAGGGCAAAGTGGTTGTTGCTAAAAATCCTTGCCTACATCCTGGTGATGTGCGTGTTTTGCAGGCTCTGAATGTCCCCTATTTGCACCACATGGTTGATTGTGTTGTTTTTCCACAAAAAGGGAAAAGGTGAAACCTCTTGCAAAGTTTTTTTTTTTTTTTTTTCTTAAATTTTATGTTCTCAGGTATTTGCACATATGATTGGAGGTTGGTTAAGAGCTTTTCAATATCGTTAGTATTTGAAATTCTGGTAGTAAACTGCAGCTATGTTCACAATCAAATATAAAAGATTAACAATTTACTGCTTTAGTTGATACTTGATATTTTTACTTTTAGAACTTGATATTAATAATCCAATGTGGACACTTTTTACAAGTTTTTATTAAGAATTTGTTTCTTGCATTTTAAAAACAGTATGATTCAAGCTAATTAGAGATTAGGCTGTTTTATAAGAACTTTCTGTTTTCCAGATAATCTTGCTACAATTAGAATCCTGAGGGTTAGGTCCTATCAAAAATATTTTTTGAGGGTTAGGATTTTGGATATATGGTATTTTAACCTCATGGATATGAATTGGGTAGATGACGAAGGTAGAAAAATAAGATATACCGCCTTGACAGTGCTTTACGATTAATCTGTTCAAATGAAGTTGAGAGGAAATTTCTGTAAGATTTATATTAGTCTTTTGTACCTTGTGAAGAAAATATTAAGATGGATTTTATTTACTTTCTATTTATGGCAATGTTATAGGCAATATTAATTTGGGACATGTTTTTTCGTAGTTTGTTATAACTTGCAAGTCTATAATTCACAATATAGCTATGTGTACTTGCATTTAGATATTAGAGTTGTTCTTTTGGCATGCATGTTCTATTGAAACCAGTATTTATAAAATTTAATCATGTTCTTGAATCTTGATAATGTTGATCGAAACTGTGATCACAGGCCACACCCAAATGAGTGTTCCGGGAGTGATTTGGATGGAGATGTATACTTTGTAAGTTGGGATCCCGAACTTATTCCTCCTCGTCAGATTGAACCCATGGACTATACCCCTGCGCCCACCGTTGTCATGGACCATGACGTTCAAATTGAGGTAAGAGTCGTATGCTTAAAGATTTGTCAGTACGTAGGATCTTGATCTTATTTATTTTCTTCTATTCTCGTTTTCGTCATCTATTTCTTATATATATTTTACTTGAGTGGAGCAACAACTTACAATACCATGCCATTCAGTATAAACTTTTCACTTTTGATATTTAGATGTTCATTGCAAGGAATTATTCATGTGACTGTGCATTGAAAAAGTAAAAGTGAGGCTGGAGCTGAGTTGTGTTAAAAAATCGAAGGTTTTCCCTTGCAATGTTTCTCCATGGAAACGGGTCAAGCTGCGAAAATCAATTGAATGACTACCTTGATGGACGAGGGAATCGTTATGTTGAACGCCTTGTTAGCATAGTTAAACTGGCATCCATACTGTAACTATTAGAATTCTCTGTACAATGTGGTCAAGCTAAGTGCTGAGGTAGGAGTTACAGCTTAACTTTTCTGCTACAGATAATCTAGTTTGTTCGAAGACGTGCTAAATAATCTTTATTTCGCTCTTGATTTGCAATTTGATGCCCAAGACAATGCAGTATCCTCCCTTCTGTTATTATATTTTTTTTTTTTTTCGAGTCCCCAGCTTGATCCGTGTTTCTGGCTTATATATAGGAAGTTCAAGAGTACTTCGTCGATTATATGGTGAACGACAGCTTAGGGATAATTGCAAATGCCCACACTGCCTTTGCCGATAGAGAGCTAAGAAGGGCAGAGAGTGATGCATGCGTAGAACTTGCACGGCTGTTTTCTATTGCTGTCGACTTTCCAAAGACCGGCGTGCCAGCCCAAATCCCTCCTCACCTTCATGTTAAGGAGTATCCTGACTTCATGGACAAGCCTGATAAACCAACCTATGTATCAAATCAGGTCATTGGAAAGCTTTTCCGAGAGGTTAAAGACATTTCGCCGCAAATCAGCTGCATAAAAACTTTCACCAAGGAGGTAGCTAGGCTCAGCTATGATCCTGATCTAGAAGTTGAAGGATTTGAGGATTATATAGACGACGCTTGTTACTACAAAGGCGAGTTCGACTTTAAGCTGGGGAACCTGATGGATTACTATGGGATCAAAACCGAAGCAGAGATACTCGGCGGGAACATTATGAAACTGTCTAAGTCATTCACACTAAGGAGGGATGCTGATTCGATCAGAGTAGCTGTTAACTGTTTGAAGAAGGATGCGAGGACATGGTTCAACGAGAAGAACACTGCTTCGGAGTCTGAAGAAGATGATGATGTTTATGCGAAAGCGTCAGCTTGGTATCATGTTACCTATCATCCAGACTACTGGGGTAACTACAATGATGGGATGAATAGGGATCATTTCATTAGTTTCCCGTGGTGCGTCTACGACAAGTTGATTCACATTAAGAGAAATCAAACACGCCTGTCAAAATCGCAACGTCTCTATCAGACGTTAGAACGCTTCCGAAATTCTGTGCAGTTGACTTGAAGGTTCATCTGGTTCTTCTATGTTATGGTATGCTGCTTCTTATTTATTGATCACAGATGGAAGAGACGTATGTATGTATATATGTATATATATATATATGTATCCATCTTTCCTTATTTATGCATAAATCTTTGAAGTTGTTAGATATAACTTGTTGAAGTTTAAGGGCAGATATCAATGTTTGTAATGAAGGTTTGTCATTGCATTTTTGGCATGCATATATCTATACTTTTTTTTTTTTTGATTTTAACAGGAGTTAAACCACGACCTCTCCAAACTTCGCCTTTTGGCAAGTGATGCCTCGTCGATCTCATCAGATATGCTTTGGCAGCGTGTATAATATACCTTCGATGTCCGCCTCTCACTCGTTTTTTTCAGCCATCCGACCTTATAGAATGCTTTAAACTTGTTGAATCTAACAAACCCTACAACACAAAACCAACGCTATAGTCACCTCAAAAAACACTGAACTAAGACGATTAAACCACACAAAAAATGTGGAAATCAGATACTTACAAGATTGTTGCATACATTTTGATCGACGAACGCGATGTCCTTTTGGCGACGGATAGACTTCACTTGATAATTAAAAATTAGGAGTTTGAAGGTGCGCCGGGTTGGGAGGGTAAATATGACATTTCTTTATGAAACCAATTTTTAATTCGGAACGCTGGGTGCCCTAATCATAAGCCGGGGTGCACAACAATAAGGGGCCAAAGGTATGTGTTAAAAACCCCCACCCACAATTTCTCTCTCAAGAAATGATCGAAAGAAGAGAAAGGAGCAGATGAAGTAAAGGAACTTGAAAAGTGAGGTGAGTTTTAATTGATTGAGTTTGGGTTTCGAAATGGCGTCAACAAGGGCTTCTTCTATGGTCAAATCTGTGACACTTTTCGCGGTTGTGAAATTAGAGGGTTTGGCTTCAAGTAATTGCAGTCTTTTAAGTGCTTGATGAAATGACTACACGGATCAAACTCTTTCATTATGCTCGATTAAGGGCAATTGATGGCGATGAGCTTTCCAAACCATCCAAACCCATGCGTCCCATGTTAACTTTGTTCTACCCATACCTCGTCGAATTTCTTCAGTTTCTATTGAGTTAAGTTTGTCTTTGCAGGTGATCAAACCACCGCAACCGCCATTCTATAATTTTTGTGTCAATCGGTGCTACTCCTGCTTATCTTTGAATTTCTATTTAAACACCAATTTCTCTAATTCAAATTGACTTAGATATATATTTAGGATGGTTAGTTCTATGGGATTGGATTTCTTTTAGGTTAAAGGAGTTGAATTCATCAACACACGTATTAATTAGCTGAGAAGGGTATCGGTTACCAAGTAAATTAATTAAATTTTTAGTCTTGTAGTTGGAGTGAACTTTACTATTACGCAAGGTTCAAAACTTCGATGTCACCTTGTAATTCACCTATGAAAAACTTGAAAATAATTCGTGGGAAGTTGTACGAAAACTTTACGGCTATGGAAGTCTATGAAATTTAATTCTAAATGCTACGAAATCAAATTTCTATGTGAAGGTAAATACACAGTTATACAATTGTAAATAAGATTCACAATATAATTGTTTAAAATAGTTGTTTTTCAATAAAACGTACAATTTGCAATTACATAACATTATTTTGCAATACAACACGCATTAAGGTTTCATTTTAGACTGGTTTCAATATATTCTGCAAAATTTCTTTGAAACTTCCCCGAAACCTCATGAACTTCCTGAGACTTCCACATAGTCATGGAAGTTTTGCAATTTTTGTCACTGTTTAGTAGGACTTATTCGAATTTTGTCGAACTTCCTCAAAATATGTGAAGTTTTTTGGAAATTTTGGCTTTTTTTTTGATACACCTGAATTTCGTTCCCCCTCTTTTAAGAATCGATTAAATTTGCCGAAATTTGAGAATTTTGTCAATTTTTAAAACCATGCTAGCAAGCTAGAATTTATGGGTGTTAAAGGATCATGCGTATTAGTTTGAAACTTTGAATGGTTTAGATTCTTCTTAAATGAGTCTAAAGGTTTAATGTTTTTAGCGTTTTTATTTTAACTAAAAAATCCCAACTTAGTGGTCTTCGAACAAGAAATTAAGATTTATGGGAAGATTTTTAACTTAGGGGGACAATAGTTCTACTTAATTCATGTCCAAGGTCGGCCTTGATGAATTTGTTTAGGCACTTCGAATCCCTAGAGTTTGTTTTGCCTAGTAAGCTTCTATAAATTACATCAAGTGGTTATAAATAAGACTTCAAGTGAACTCATGTTTTAGGTGATGTGTTATGCACTATGGAGCAAATGGTGAATTTAGATAGATTCCTAGTTTCTTATAAGTCCTTAAATGGCCATACACGGAGTTTTATCAAATAATTATGTGTTGTTTAGGGGTTCTATGATATTTAGAACTATGAATTATAGGCATTCTAACACAAATTAGTGGAATATATACTATCTATGCTTATCTATGGTTGGATATTTAAATTTAACGTGCTAGAAGCTAGACGCTAAATTGTTATTGTTACTGATTCGTGGGATTTGAAATAACCAAATTGGAGGTGAAAAGTCAAATACCATTTATGAAAAGTTTTTGGGAATATATAATATAACCCCTTCTATTGATAAAGTAGGATTATCAACTCTAAAGAATCATTTGGTTTCCCGTAATTGCTTGCATTTGGTCGATTATACTTAGTCATATAATAATTCAAAACTTACATGAAACATAAAGTTATATGTAAACATAATGAGCCGCAAGCAGTTTTGAGCTTTTGATTGATTGGGTTCATGAAAGGTTGGAAATTAGAAGTTTATGATTTAGGAGTTTACGAAACCCATATTTGTTTTGAACTATCAAATAAAACTATTGTAAAACTGATTGGAAATTTGGAAAGTTCCTATGGAAACTGTATGTTTCAATCCTTGAAATGTAGATGATTAGATTAGTGACTCTTAAGTCTTAACTCATGTCAAACTAAGAATTTGAAATTACTACTCTAACTTTCTATTTGGGAAACATAAAGAAACTTTGTGAATTATTTAACTAAGGATTCAAAATCCTTCTAGATGTAAAGGTCTTTAACATGTAATTCTATGCCCTTCTTAAAATTGTTGGATACTTAAAAAATATTGGACATCAAAGTAGCAGAATTTCTAAAACTTAGGAAATGGATCTTGTTTATGCCAAAAAATCTTAAGTCATGAAGTTAGGTAACTTTCTCCAATAGAGAAATTAGAATGAATGTCTAGCTAGGTTATATGAAGTCTGAGGGAGTGCTTAGGTTATTGATGCATGTTTGTCCATATTTACTTTAACATTAGGACCTCGTCACTGAGTTTCGAATGCTTGAAGTCTTGGTTCTGAAGTGTTTATTCTTATACAATCACTGTGAGTACTTCTCCCATAAATCATCAATACAAGTTATAAAGTTAGGTTGTATGCATATTGTCATTTCTCGACACGTATGATTTACCGAGTTAATAAAGGAAGGGATGCAAGATATTGATTTTAGTCCTAGTTTCAATTCAATGATTGATATGCTTGCATTGAGAGTGTTTCTAAAGAAACTCAGTGTGCAATTAGCTTCTAATACTTGTTATTATTGATGTGGATTGTAAGTTGTAACTATGTATATCTGTGTGCCTAGTTTGCTTAACACATAATCAGGCTACACTGAAACTCTTTCTTGGTCTTGGAACTTTTATGGAACAGAAATTGATGATGCTATGGCATCTGATTGTTTCCTTTTATCTTATTCATTTGTTCTCATTTATTTGCAGAATAAAACCCAATTTCCAACGATAGCATCTTTCGCGGCTACCTGAATTACATGGGAACAATTAGTTCTCTCTGGGCCTACACAAGGAAGTCTCTAACTGCAGGATTGATAGCTTTTACTGTTTCTGATCGATTTGCATGTATATCTCCTGTGCGGGGTCTCTCCATGCATCCCACATTCAACCCCCACACCACGAGTTCTTTACTAGAATCGTTAATGGGTACGTACTTCATATTTGATTCATCATATTATTTTTTAAATTGTTAATCCCTCATTATTTGCTTTGGCCGCAGATGATCACGTTTTGGTCGAAAAATTTTGCCTTGAGAAGTACAAGTTTTCACGTGGCGATATTGTGGTCTTCCGGTAAATTAATTTGAAACTTATTCCATGGTTTGAAAGACAGTTGGGATGCAAAGCAAGTTTATTATATATAGTTGTTACAATCATTTAGGCTTCATACAATATTCTCTGTCTTGCAGAAATGTGAGAATTTTTCAGAAATGAATCCCTCGTCTTTGTGCTCCGATTATAACCTTATTTTCACGAATGGCTTCTGATTTCTGCATTTATCTATAGCTTGATATTCAAACTGGCTACTATTATGCTTGGTGAATCTTGGTGCTTTCAAAGCATTCTGCTAAATGGCGTTGTGTCAAAATTAAATTTTCTTCTTTCTCCAACGAGCGAGCTCATGATTCATTTCTACCCAAACTTTTGAATTACTTCTTGGAACACAGGATATGAATTTCTATATGGTTCTCCAAAAATTCACCAACTTGTATTTTGTGTTCCCAAGCTCTCAGCTAGTTTGGTATTTTGCTTATTGTCACTCTCGGAATATTGCTGTTAGTCTCAACTTTTTTTTTTTTTTTTTTTGATATCCGTGGGTAGCCAGGCGAGCTTGACTAGGTGCAATCGGGTGTTTAGTCTTAACTTTGCTGCTTGACTTGTTCCATCTGATTTTGACACTTCATAAACAAAATGCGCGCAGATCTCCAAGTAACTACAAGGAGAAGCACATAAAGAGAATAATTGGCTTGCCAGGTGACTGGATCAAAGTCCCTCATCAGCAAGACACACTTAAGATTCCTGAAGGACATTGCTGGGTCGAAGGTGATAATGCGACTAGTAGTTTTGATTCAAGATCTTTTGGGCCGGTATGTTTCTTGCTCCATCATATTTTCATGTTTTGAAGCACTTGCATGGCCGGATTCCATTCAAAGATACCAACAGCAGATGTTGGCGAGGCGAGCTGATATCAGTTTTCTTTTGCAGATTCCATTGGGTTTGATCCAAGGAAGGGCAACTCACATAGTTTGGCCACCACAAAGGGTTGGCAAGTTGGAGAAAAGAATGCCGCAAGAGGGGGTTGTCCAGTACTGACTGGTTTTTGCAGGGATGTTTATGTTGAAGATTTGCGGACCGAAAGATTTAGTCCCACATCGATTAAATATGACTCGATAAAGAAGTATACAAGTGATTATCTTCCCTAATAGACCTGACGTTTTTGAGTTATACCCACAACAATGAGTTAAAGGTGGTTAGTATAAAGGCAATTGAGTTTGATGGATTACTATGGGATCAGAACTGAAGCAAATACTAACATTTTGAACTGTCATTACTACATATTATTATGTAGTATCTCTCTTAATTTATGAAGAAATCTTTTAAAGTTACTTTTTCTTTTTTCAGAAAAATTTGTTAGACTTCACTTTTGCAAGACACATTGACTTACAATAGCCTTCCATGCGGCTTCAACCAGAGTGTTGTGCATCAGAATTTATATATGTCTGCATTTCGAGGCGCACGTGGATGGCTTTTATGAGCCAATGTGTCTTGCAGTGTGCATAGTCATTGTCATTCTTGCACTTCTTTATAAACATTCTCGGCAACCATAGCCAGACAGGAGCGAAAAATTGGTTGGCTCAAACCTATCTAACCACACAAAAGATCTCATGAATAATACCCCTGAATTTAAAAATCGTGTAAAGTCTTTTAAAATCGTTATAAATCCCCCATTTGAATAGGCCTCTTAAATGTCAAATGTAGGTGGCGTAAGTGGATTATATAAACTTTTCTCTAAGAAATAAAGATAGAAGATCACATTGGAACTTAAAAAAAACAAAGTGAAATGAAGGTGACACATTATATGCTAATAATTGATGCATTGTAGACAGGAAGAATAATATTCACGTTTAGAGCAAATCCCAGATTAGTCGTCTGTCATGATGAACCTTCTGTGGTTTCCTCTGGCGTCAACTCGCATCAAATAATTGATTCGTCGCTTCTACTAACCGTTTATATCTACCTCGAGATACGAGCAAATATAGATATCATTACATAACATTCAAGTCGAAGCCGCATGAACGACTTCTTTGTTTTATTGGCTCATAAGAGATGTCAATGCGTATTTCGAAATACGAATATATATAGATTGCACGTTCTCTGACATAACATATAGATCGAGGCCGCATAAATGACTTTTACGAAGCTATTATATTGTCATTTGCTCATAAGAATTGCTAGAATGACAACAACATGTCACACCTCAAGATACATTGGCTCACAAGAGTCAATTATGCATGTTTTGAGATGCGGGCAAAGATATACGAATCCTAATGTGTAACACGCAATTGAGGTCCCGTGAAAGACTTTTGAGTCAATGTGATTGTTTTCATATTTTCTTTTGTTTATTTGATCTGAACAGAACGGAACAGCTGTGTTGTCTTCACCGCCAATCTTGTCACTTTCGCTCTTCACTTTGAATCTCCAACTCAGATTCAACAAAACTATAAATCAAATCTCATCTGATTCAGTGAAAACCCTAGCTTTTTCGATCATGGCTGCCATGAGTTTGAGTTCGAGTTCGTCTCAGATGATCAGCAGTGGCGGCGGTGGATTTGTGGATCGGGAATTGAAGACTCGGAGGAGGTGGAGTGGCGTTGGGGTTAGGGTTAGGGCTTCGGACGCCAAGGCCGAGCCGGATCTGAGTGTGAGCGTCAATGGATTGCATATGCCGAACCCCTTCGTCATCGGCTCTGGTCCTCCCGGGACCAATTACACGGTCATGAAGAGAGCCTTCGATGAAGGTTGGGGCGCCGTCATCGCCAAAACTGTAAGTTTGTTCATGCATGCTCTACTTCAGTACTATTTCATCTATTGATCTGTGATTTGGCATCTTATATTCATATCTTTTCATACGAAACTCGCACGGATAGAATGAGAAATACAAAAATTTCATGGTTAGTCATAGGAACTTATTGTATTATTCCGCGGGTTGTTTTAGGCGAGTCAGACCGCTTGTTGGGGCCTGATTTTGGTAATTGGGCCTGGGAAGCGGTCTGGGTTGAGCCACTCGACCCTAGCTCAGGTGAGGGTCGTTACAAAAGAATGTAAAAAAATAATTTTTCTTGACGCCAAGGTTAGGGAATGACGGTCTTGGGGTTTGGACACTTCCATAGACGCCCGGCCTACAACTGCCTCAACTTGAAAACTTCGACTTAATAAAAGTGGAAGAAACTCGACTCAAGGGCATACTGAAGCTAACTTTGGACGCATCGATTAGGAAGGGTTTAAAAGATTTGGAAAGCACGTCATCAATTGCACTAAATCGATACTGGAAGAGTTTATCCATATAACCGAATCCAACTAATTTGAGATTGAGGCTTTGTTGTAGTTGTTGTTGTTAAAATAGAGGATATGTTTCGACTTTTTTTTTTTTTTTTTTAAAGATTAAGGTACCCTTTGAAGTTTCATATAAATGGACCGTTTGGAATTTGGATCTCTGTGATCTTGAACTTGTTTTTGGTAGGTATCACTAGATGCTGCTAAAGTCATAAATGTGACGCCCCGGTATGCCCGGCTCCGAGCGGGAGCTAATGGATCTACTAAAGGGCAAATAATTGGGTGGGAAAATATTGAGCTGATAAGTGATCGGCCACTTGAGACGATGTTGAATGAGTTCAAGAAATTGAAAGAAGAGTATCCAGATCGGATACTGATTGCTTCGATTATGGAGGAATACAACAAAGATGCATGGGAGGAGCTTATTGAGAGAGTTGAGGAGACTGGAGTGGTAAGGCTTTACGTTCATATTAATCGTACAAGTTCCAAAAGAAGGAAGTTGCTTTCTTATGAAGCTGACATATTGCCTCTACCATTACTTTTTAGGACGCCTTTGAAGTTAATTTTTCATGTCCTCACGGTATGCCGGAGCGTAAAATGGGCGCTGCAGTTGGACAAGATTGTGCCTTGTTAGAGGAGGTGTGTGGATGGATAAATGCAAAAGCTACCATTCCTGTGTGGGCAAAGATGACACCCAATATCACAGACATTACACAGGTACCCATGCCAATCTTCTAGCTTCTTGTGATTGACCATCTTAAGTCTCATGTTACTGATTTATTGTAATTTGAAACACTTTGTTGAGTTGAATTATGGGTTTTCACTAGGAAGATATTCACCGGTAGATGATTCTCGTGGCTATTCACGACATATGCATTGTTTATTGATGAAGATTCGAATTTATTTGGTTTCAATCAATAGAATGTAGAAGCCTAGAAGTGAAATTAAAGAGTAGAGTTTTCATAAAATATAAAAATAAAAATAAAGAGTGAAGCAGTTTTCTTTGAGTTTGAGGGACTCTTAGCTGAGAGAATCCTTCTAAATGTACTTGACAGTAAACAAACATAAAACCTACTAAGCGATGTGAGTTTTACTAGGGTTGTGTTGTCTTTACCACTTTAAATGTCCTCCTAGATAAGGGAACAATCACTTTTTGCTAACAAGAGCATCAAGACTACAAGCTTTCTCACAGTTGCAGCAGTTCTGATGAAATAGTTCTCTAGAAAATGTCTACTGCAAAACTGACCGAGGCCTATTTGCTAATAGGAGAATGATTGGTTGACACAAATGGGGCGCACACATGGGGCGCACGCCCATGTGGCATCCCTGTGGCGGCCCTTTTTCAGACATGGGGCCCACAAAAAAGTACACAAAAGGGGCGCCACATAGGCTGTGCGCCCCATGTGTGCGCCCCATTTGTGTCAACCAATCATTTTCCTTGCTAATAAACATTCATAGAAAGAGAAATAAACGACAGAGAGCGAGTAGAAATAAACTTGTGTATATGGTTCTACGTTAAATCAATGCAAAGCTTTATTAAATTGATCCTGTTGTCTTTTCTGTAAAAATTGATTGTGAGGACAAGTTTTTCTAATAGGTTCCAGGTCTCATCTTGCGCAGTAAATGTAGTTAATGAATTCACAAATGTTGTTGGTAGTTGGAATCTGTCAATCTTGAACCTTGCTACAAATGTTTGGTTTTTATTCGTGGAATTCTTTTTATACTTGAACTACGATATGAAATTTTGGATTTTTTATTCCACCGTTTGAAGTACCTGATTTTACTGGCACTGATCCTTTGCTATACCTTTTATTATGTTGTTTCATATTGTTTTCTTTTTCTGCATATAGCCTGCTAGGGTGGCATTGAGATCAGGATGTGAGGGGGTTGCTGCAATAAACACAATCATGAGTGTCATGGGCATTAATCTTGATACCTTACGTCCTGAGCCATGCGTTGAGGGGTTAGCTATTCTTTCCTTTATCAAATGGTACCACATGCCTTCCCCTGCCTTTCGCTATGTGACTGATGCCCGTCCTTATGATCTAGGTACTCAACTCCTGGAGGCTATTCTTCTAAGGCTGTCCATCCCATTGCGCTTGGGAAAGTGATGAACATTGCAAAAATGATGAAGTCAGAATTTAATATTGATGAATATTCACTCTCTGGTATTGGAGGAGTTGAAACTGGCGGCGATGCTGTGGAGTTTATTCTTCTTGGTGCAAATTCTGTCCAGGTTTGGGCCAGCAGTTGTCTTTTTCTTTTTGTTTGTTTTGTGGATGTCTTGGTTTTTGTGCTCCAAAAGCACCCAATTACCTTATTGATTGTAAATTATTCATTACAGCAAGCTTGTGAACTCAGAACTTCTAAGTTATTCATTATACTAATCTTATGAACACAAAACTTCTCTTTTTGCCAGTTAAAGATATATAACATACTGACAGCATTCACAACATCACCATTCGTGCTAAGGTTGCAAAGTCTTCTTACCACATTTGCATAATTGTTCCTACTGAGTTCTTAGTTCAATTACTGGAGAGTGCTAAATCTAGAAACTTTATAACTCTAATTTTTCTAAGAAGCAACTTTGTCATTCGTTTCTCCTTGGGGTTAAAATAGTAGGAACATGTTACCGAGTACAGTCCCTGTAAATATGTGCGAAGTCCTTTGAGTCTTGGTTCATGTATTGTCTCCGACCTTTCTATTGACTTATTCAGACAGAGTTGTTTGCGGTGATGGAAAAAACTACATTGGAGATGACATGAATTCTGGATCATACTTGAACAAAATAACGTTTAACATTTTCTAATTTGTAAGATTGTCATGTTTTATTTATCATGAAGATCCATAAGCCAGACTTCAGAAATATTGCAAGCATGAGAGCTGTTGTGCAACAGTCGTTGGAGACAGGCTGTAGGTATAGCCCTTTAGGGGAAATACTTCTTTTTATTTGTAGTTGACCAACAGTTGGCACTGTAAAAGTAAGCTTAAATGTTTGACTTCTACAGTCTACTTGTTCGTTGTGTAACCACGCCGAAGTAACGATGTGATCATTATTGTTATAAAAATGAAAAATTGAGTAAATGATGCTTTGTAGTCTCAAGCTTTAAATGTCAGACAATATTTCCCATTGGTTACTTGGCGCAGACAGTTATCTCTTACTCAGGTAAGCTTGTGGTGGGTGGTAAACTAACGTACTTCTCTAAACACAGTTAGACTTGATTGTCCTGCTTATCTTTATGAAATGAGTTATAAAAGATTACCTCTGCCTTTTGGTTTGCTAAGGTTCATTACTGATACAAATCTTTGATATTAAATCGTCAGTGTTTCTGCTGAAAATTCAGTAGTTTGTTTTTATGTTTTACCAATCCAAGATATTTCCAATGAGTAAATTCTCTTTTATAGATGGGTGGAGAAACACATTACTCATGGTTTTACAAAATGTTATCCACCCTGATCATTCTATGTTTTGATGCCAGTTCTGATGAACCAAGTTCTGTTGCAGCTCTATCTAGTTATTAGATTTTTTCTGTTTTTCATTTGTGCATGTCTTCTCAATTATTTTAATTCATTTTTTTACTTTAGATTGGTTTTTGTATGCCTGCGTAGGTTTGCACGGGTGTGATGATGCATGGCTATGGCTTAGTGAAGAAACTTTGCTCTGAGCTGAAGGATTTCATGAGAAAGCATAATTTCTCTTCGATTGAAGAATTTAGAGGGTAAGCCTCATCTCTCTTTTGAGATTGAAACAACTAGATTCACATGAATAGTAACTCTTAACATCATTTAGGAAGGTAAGGTGGGGGCAGCTGCAATCGTGGTTCAGAGTCAAGAACGAGATAATTCAAATCAACTTATAATTTAGTGTTTTCAAGGCACCGCCTAGGCCCCGCCTTAGGCCTTTGGGGGTTTCCACCACCTAGCCCTTAATAAGGCAGGCTGAGGGCCTGAAAGTAATTATAAAAAAATATGTTTTATTGTAAAATTTTATTTATTTATTTATTTTTTTGAACTCCATCTTTTGTTTCATCCACTAAGACCATATCATCTGCAAATAGCATACACCATGGTATATCCTCTTGAATATGTCTAGTTAGTTCATCCATTTACTTTAGTTATGGATGAACTAACTAGATATATTCAAGAGGATATACTATGGTGTATGCTATTTGCAGATGATATTGTCTTAGTGGATGAAATAAAAGATGGAGTGAATAGGAAATTAGAACTTTAGAGGAATACATTAGAATCTAAACTTTAAGTTGAGTAGGACGAAAACCGAATACATGCACTGTGAGTTTAGAAACACTAGACATCGAGATGACGGAGTGGTAAAATTAGGGGAAGTAGAAGTTCCTAAGATAAACCACTTTAGATACCTAGGATCAGCCAAACAAAATGATGGTAACATTGAAAATGATGTCACACATAGAATTCAAGCTGGATGGAAGAAATGGCGGAGTGCAACATGGGTGATTTGTGATTGAAATGTTCCTACTAAGTTAAAAGAAAAATTTTATAGGACCGCAATTAGGCTAGCTATGCTCTATGGAAGTTAATGTTGGGCGGTAAAGCAACAACAATTACATAAAATGAACGTAGCAGAAATGAGAATGCTTAGGTGGATGTGTTGTAAAACTCGTAAAGATAGAATAAAAAATATAGAAATTCAAAGACAAGTAGGAGTAACACCAATTGATACAAAGATTAGGGAAGGGCGGTTGCGGTGGTTTGGTCACCTGCAAAGATGTCCCACAAATGCTCCAACTAGAAAACTTGACTCAATAGAAACTGTAGAAATTTGACGAGGTAGGGGCATACCAAAGTTAACATGGGATGCATTAATTAGGAGGAATTTGAATGGTTTGAAAAGCTCACCATCAATTGCACTTAATCGACCACAATGGAAAAGTTTGATCCATGTAAGCCGACCCCAGTTAATTTGGGACTGAGGCTATGTTGTTGTTGTTGTGTGAAAAATTATGGAGTTAAAAATATGGTAGTGAGAATGTGTAGGGGAGAAAGTATGCCCCTTACTATTAATTATTGAGGGGTCTCTAAATAAATTAAATTATTTCTTAGGGAGGCCTAACTAAATATTTTTTCGCCCGCCTAAGCCTCGCCTCAACTAGGCGGGTCTAAACCGCCTAGCATCGCCTCGCCGCATTGAAAACATTAGGGATATCAAAGAAATCAGCTTGACAATTGGAGAAAACTTTATATTGTGTACAGTGATTGGGTGACATGCTTTTGATACTTACATTTGCTACAAAGTTGTTGGAGTCCTTTATACAATCTAAATATGTGGGCACACATCTCCATGCACACTTTAAAGGATGCCATCAACTTCGACCAAAAAAAGGACTCCATCAACTACGCAGCAAAAATATGTCATCAATCTTGTTTTTTTTTCCTTCCACTTTTGGTCATTCCACTGAATAAATCTCTTATTCTAAGAAACCTTGGCCGGAGATTTTTCCCTCCCTACAAGGAATCTATAAGTTTATTTGTTAAAAAGATAATTTGCTTTATTTATCTCATACCAATCTAGTGGATTTGTAACAAGCTGCATGTCTGCAATAACACCTTAACGATTGTTTATCTTAATATTCTTACCTTGCTGTTTTTTCTCCTTCGTCGTGATGCTCTCCTGTTCTCTATGTCTAAGTTTTGTGTGGATGTTTGGCCTTCCGCAGGTTGTCTCTTCCGTACTTTACAACGCACACCGATTTAGTGCGGAGACAAAAAGAAGCGATCCAACAGAGGAAGGCTATAAAACAAGGTTTGCAATCTGACAAGGATTGGACTGGGGATGGCTTTGTTAAAGAGACAGAAAGCATGGTGTCAAACTGATATCTGTAACATCCGTAAGCTTTGTCCCATGTATAGAACTCCCACCTTCTTTAAAACTTGTCCTTGGTTCTGATGAAAACTATACGCAAGGAATAAGGATGATGAATTTGACCAAACTCAAAACGTTCAGTTGTTTGTGTCCAAAAACTGATCAGACAATTGAACGATGAATTGTTGTATGGTTGTATCTTTATAATAAAAGCCATTTTCATAAACTGTGAAAGCATTTATTATTCTTGAAAATTTACACTATTTTCTATCCCCTTTAATCCTTGCATGGAAAGTCAAACCTACTTATCAAAAGACTACTATACGTTTCTGATCATTGTTTGAAGTCAATGCTTGAGTGTCTAGTTTATCTACTTTCTTAGTTGCTGAACTTCTTAGCACTTTTTCAGTTTTTCTTGTGGGTTTCTTCCTTTCTCAAATCTTATGACTTTGGTGTACCATATATGTTCTGCGACCCATAAAAAAATAGAAGCGGATGTTCAAGTTTCTACTGCGGTTCACATGTCTGAATTTAATTAAGATGCATTTCGTGAATGACTTACCGCAAAGCTTGCACACTACCTGCCATGGCAGATATTTCAGTGCCTTCCCAGTTGAACTGCCTGCGATGCATACAAGTGTAGCAGACTTGGCCATATCATGACTGATCTGCTGCCTATGCAGGTAATACTTTGCACTGGTTTCTTTTCCTCTAAATGCCGCACCTGCGCAAAATTAGTCACTCTTCAACTATTTTGTTTTGAACTGTGATGAGAAGACACTCGAGCAGGGTCCTCGCCGAGGCACTGCATTGTCGCTGGCATTGACTTCCTGGTTAGTCACTCTTTGTGTTTTATGACCCCTCTTCTACTCTGATTAGTATGTTCAATCCTAACTCCTAAGATTTCTAATGCTCAGAGATATTTCAGATTTGTTTCCATTTGAGCAGAGTCTCTATGGTTTTGTTTCTGGGAGCAATTTGCCAGATATGTCAATGTTCAGATGGCTCTTACATTCAGGTTCTTAGGTCTCTAACCCATAAAATTTGATTCGAATAAATCCAAAACAATACAAGACAACACACAATGCATAAATAGATTTATTTACTTGGGTGCTTAGAACATTCCTTCATGTTTAACAACCTAGGTGGATGCTTATCTTGAT
The DNA here is from genome assembly GCA_039657325.1 of Stephania cephalantha. NCBI lineage: Eukaryota > Viridiplantae > Streptophyta > Magnoliopsida > Ranunculales > Menispermaceae > Stephania > Stephania cephalantha. The sequence continues at coordinate 3,237,822 of CM077573.1, read as the reverse complement.
TAAGAATAAAATAGACCTTCGTGCTTTTAGGTGCTCAGCATATTCTTCCTTTATGCTTAACCTTGACGGGTTGTGAACTAGAGCTTAAATTATATACAATTTGTGCATGTGATGTAATGCTCAAATGCAAATGTTTGCAGATCAGAATACAATCTAGAAATGTAGGGATGGATGGTTTTGAGATTTCGAATTTTGTTATCGCATTTTCGAAGTCTTTCGAAGCCAGAAAGACGGATGTTATACTTGGGAAGTAGATTTTTTTACATTTCTAGTTCTTTTTGCAACAATTTGTTAAAGTATGTGATGTTTGTAGGCATAATGGCAGGAACTATCTTAGCTGAAAACGCATAATGTTTGTAAAGTCAAGTTTCTTGAACTGATCACTCTCTCAAGTCCTGCAAGTTCTGAAAATACAAAAGTAACGAACTTGCAAACTAGTTTTTGAAAATTGCATTGTATGTTTTGTGTGCAAAATGTGATTTGAACCATAGGTTTTTTTTTTTTTTTTTTTTTTTTTTTTTTTTATTTAGTTATGTTTAGGTTACCTTTGCTTTTCCAAATCTATTACATAAATTCTTAAACTAGTGAAGCTCTTGGAACTCGAGTCCACATTGTCAGTCGAGCAACCGTTGCGGAAGCTTTGCCATTACCTCCACCTAATCTCGCACCACCATGCACAAGCATACCTACGACAAACAGGCTAGATTGGAACTCACCTCAAACTTAGCCACGAAATCCTCCACTTAGTGAAAAGTTGGAATCGAACCCACAGCAATGAGGGTTGGAAGTTGAGTTCTATACCACCAAAGCAACTGCTCTTTGGTAGATTTAGTGGCAGTTATAGTAATAGTAATTTTAGTTCTAGTAATAGATATAGAGATTGGCCCTTGTACCAACAAGTTTGCTCGGTTAGTATAGGGTGAGCCCACAACTATGATGTTGTGGTTTCGATCTTCCTCCAACAATGGGAGAAATCTTGATGTGGCTAGTTCGATGTATTTTCCAAGTTATAGCCAATTTTGCCACAGTGTTGTGTTAAGGTTTGTGTTGGTATTAGGTGTTGCCGAGCTCCCAGAGCAATAGTGTGGCATTATCTTCACATTGTTGCTTGGATTGTTTGGCAATGTGGATTTGAGTTCCAAGAGCTTCAGTGGCTTAACAATTTCAATGTAATAGAATGGCTTCAGTTGTTCGTGTCCAGAAACTGATCGAACAATTTGAATGAAGAACTGATATATGGTTGTTTCTTAAGAATAAAAGCATTTTCCTTCAGAGACTGTTAATAACCTGCAGCTATCATGTTGAAAAATGTGCCTTTAGTGATTAAGTAGATTAGATTTGTTAGTGATTTAAATAATTTGACCATGTCATTAGGGACTTTAAACTTGAAATTGATTGTTAGTTTTATGTGCTGATTTTTACGGCTTTAGTTTTTTATGTTTGTTAAACATAAGCTCTACATATTGAATTGCATTAATACAAAAATAGACTTCAACATTCAAACTGTCTCTTCTTTCATTTTTATGTTTTTTAAATTGCTATATATCACCCTCTCAAATTAGACAAATTCTCAAACCTACACAGCTACACTCCTAAATTGCATCAAACTTACAAATTTGCTACTGATTCTTCGTTAAGCACTTGGTTTCTCATTGGTAGATCTGCTGTTTCCTGCAAGAGATGCTTAGTACTGACATTTGATATTTGATTAACAATTTTGACTGCAACCCTAGAAATTTAGTTGCTGGATGGCTCTGCCATTGTTATATTTCTCCATTGAAACTAACTGATCAGACTTATGAACTTTCTGAAACACTATTTTCCATCCCCTTAATTACTCCTCGCATGAAAGTCAAACCTACTCATCAAAAGACTATTATTAGTTTCAGATCATTGTTTGAGATCACTGCTTGAAGCTCTAGTTCGTCTATTTCTCTAGTTGCTCAACTTCTTCTTAGCACTTTTCTTTTGGGTTTCTTCCATTCTCTAATCTTATGAATTGGTAGTTTTTCTGCAATTACGTAATTTAGAACTGATGAAAACAAAGGAAGTGCATGTTCCAAGTTTCTACTGCAGTTCACATATCTGAATTTAGGTCAGATGTATCTCTTGAATGACTTACCACAAAGCTCGCACCAGTGCCCGCTGTGGCAGAGATTCCATTGTCGTCCCAGTTGAACTGCCTGCGACCTGCACCAAACCGTTGCCGACTTAGCCATGTCATGATCGATCTGCAGGTACTACTTTGCACTGGTTTCTTTTCCTTTGAATACCTGAACTGCATTAGTTTGGTCACTCTGCAACTATTTTGCTGTGAACTGTGATGAGAAGACACTGCGTCGCTGGCATTGACTTCCTCGTTAGTCACACTTTGTTGTATTATGACCACTCTTTACTATGATTGGCATTTTTAATCCTAACTCCTAAGAGTTCTAATGCTCAGAGGTGTTTGAAATTCCGATCCCCTTCGAGCATAGTCTCTGTGGTTTTGTTTCTTGGAGCAATTTGCCAGACATGTCAATGTGTAGATGGCTCTTATATTCATTTTTCTAGTTCTCTCTCTAACCCAAAAACTTTGATTTGAATGAGTCCATACTATACAAGACAAAACACAGTTCCTAAATAGATTTCTTTGCTTGAATGCTTAGCATATTCCTTCATTTTTTAGTTTTAACCACCTTGGTGGATGCTTAGCTTGATTATGAATAAAAATAGGTGTTCCTGCTAGGTCCTCAGCATATTCCTCCTTTGTTTCTTACCTTGGTGGGTTGTGAAGTGGAATTTGATTTCTATGCATAGTTTGTACATGTGATGTGATCAAATGCAAATGTTGGGAGATCAGCATGCACTCTTGAATTGTAGGGATGGATGGTTTTGATCAGAATACTTCCAAACTAGCATTTGAAAACCGTGTTGTATGTTTTGTGTGCAACAAGTGATTTGGACAGCAGTTTTTTTTTTTTTTTTTTTTCTTTCATTATTTATTTATTTTTAGGTTACACTTGCTCTTCCATATCTATAATTACATGAATTCTTAAGCTAATGAAGTTCTTGGAACTCGGGTTCATATTGCCATTCTCACACTGCTATGGAAGCTTTGCCATTACCTCCACCTAATCTCGCACCACCCTGCGCGAGCATACTTGCAACAAACAGGCTTGATTGGAACTCACCTCAAACTTAGCTACGAAATCCTCCACTTAGTGAAAGGGAGAACCCAGAACAATGAGGTTGGAAAATGAATTCTATACCACCTAAGCAGCTGCTTTTTGGAAGGTTTAGTAGCAGTTGTAGTAATTGTAATACTAGTTCTAGCAAGAGATTGGAACTTGTACGGACAAGTTGTTTGCTCCGTAAGTATGGGGTGAGCTCACAGCTATGAGGTTGCGAGTTCGATTTCTTCCTCCGCAATGGAAAAAATCTCGAGGTGGCTAGTTCGTGTTGGTGTCAGGTGTTGTCGAGCTACCAAAACGAGTGTTTTCACATTGTTGCTGAGATCGTTTGGCAATGCGGGTTTGAGTTTGAATTGCTTCGGTGGCTAAACAATTTCAATGCAATGGATTTGGAGCAATGTAACTTGCTACAAAAAAAAAAAAAAAAAAAAAAAAAAAAAGTTAGAACTCTTCCATAGCCAAAAAGGAAAAATCATTAAATTAAAAATAATAAAAAATTTGGAGGTTTGTATATTAGGCTTTAATGCAACAATGTTGTCACGTTTGAGCTGCTAGTGGTTGGTTGACGCAAATGAAAGCGGGTCGTTATCTTTGAGGGCCGCTAAGGGCACCCCACCATTTAATGAGGGCACCCAGCTTATTTGTAAAAATTCCAGCAAAAATGGAAAAGACCATTTTGCCCCTCGTATATATATAATGGTTCAAACCCCACAAACCATTTCGACAAGGAGCCGAGATGTATAGTAATGTCTCGGTCATAGAGGACCGAGAGGTTTCACGCAGTCACGAATCGGTACGACCGAGAGTAATGAGTAACTCTCGGTCGTACATGAGCGAGACTACGAAGAAAGTTTCGGACTGTACAACCGAGAACCTATTTTTTTGGGTTTTTTTGTGATTGTCTTGTACATTTTGGTTGATTATAATGTTACACTTGTTTGTATTGCGGGTAATGCCGTTATCTTGTAATTTTCCGGACTACAAGGACACTTTTACACCTTCTAAGCCATTCCCTCTCGAGAAGCGGCAATTTCATGGCTTCAACTGATTGGTGGCGAGAACAAGTTTGTGTTAGTAACGAAGCGCTCGGATGCGGGGCATTAAGCGCAGGGGAAGGGTGAAAATTGCTGTGACAGTCCGGGACATATAGGGGACCGCTCGAGAGAGTTGGGAAGGGGAAAGCGGCAAAAATTTTAAAGAAATCAAGGAATGATGAAAAGGCGAGGACTCACACTAGTACGAAGAAATGTGGATGCCCTTTCCAAATTAACGTCAAGGAGAATGCTTGACTCCTTATGGTATGTCACCGTGATTTGTGGGAGACACAATCACGACACCGCAGAAGATTGGATAAGGGGAGGAGGAAGTTGAGGATGCGGGGGAGGATCGAAAGTGAGCACTCGGGGAGATTAGTCCACCTTCGTCTTTTGTGGAGTGCGAGCGGGAAGTTGAGGATGCGGGTGTGAGGACATCGGGGTCTCCAACCGGAGGCACCCCAAGTGTCGGAGGCACCCCAATCTCCAATCGGATTTGAGTCCTCCCACTCCACAAAAGCTTCTAGGCGTAAGAAATGCAAGGTTCCACAAATGCGTCGTGCCGGTCGACGCACGCACGCAAAGTGGATCTAACATGGCTTATAGTCATTGCTTAGAACCGGATTGGTTGCCACATGTTGATGCCATTATCGATGTGGTTTCCGATGGGAATTGTGGATATAGGTGTATAGCCTCTGGGCTTGGACTTGCCGACGTAGACGGGTGGAGGATTGTGCGTAGACGGATGTACGATGAGATTATCGGGTATGAATACCTATGGCGGGAAGTGCTTGGCTCGAGTTTCGAGCCTGTCAAGAATGCGGTGCATTGCCCAGAGAAGCAAGATGGGACATCTTTCAAAGAATGGTTGACACTTCCAGACATGGGATTGTTAGTATCCACCGCGTTCAATGTCATTCTCGTCAACCTCTCGCATGGGAGTGCCTCCACATTCCTACCTCTACGTAGCACTCCAACGTCGTCATTGCACAACAGACTTATCATTGCAATGGCGAATGAAAGGAATATCAATTGGGTTAGGGTAAGTTCTATGATTTTTTTGTGAATTGGTTTGTTTCCCCCTTAATCGGGTTTGTGACAATATCTTCTATGTTCTACTGTTCACTTTGACAGTGCGATTGCGTGTGAATGCACCGCCGCCATCCTTATATCCATCGTGGGATCGGTACGTTGAGGATCGCGCCAAAGGTTGGCGAGATGGATTCGTTTTTCGAGACATCGCGCCCATTGCAAATCGCGATCATGAAGCCACCATACCATTGTGTAGATTTAGATACACCGTAGGTTAAAGCTTGTACTAGACGGCTAAACATTTAGAAATTTTGTCAATTCGTCCGAATGTTCTATGTATATGCAAATGTTGTGTTGTGTTTTAATTGTTGTTTACTTATGGATGGACTCTTTTTAGAGTCGGTTTGAATGTTACGGAGATTTATAATTAATTAAGGTTCGGTGCAAATTGTCGTCTTTGGATTTTCAATCTTGCATTGTTAGTTTGACGACTACGGAGATTTTTTGAAACTGTAATGTTCAAATTCATCCATTCCCGATATCGCGGTCAAGCGTGTTCGTGAAACAACCCATATTTTCGGTCACCAATGACCGACAAGTATACCAATATATCGTTCTTGTATAACCGAGTCCTATTTCAATTTCTCGGTTGTACACCCCGAGATGGATTGACCATTTCAATTCGCTCGACTCTCGTCCTATGACGACGAGAGCCTCACGAGACCCTATCGGAATCGGACAACCGATACGCGCTTAACTCTTCCGGTCTTCGTGGCGAGAGCTGCGACTTCCCAAAAATATTAGCTTATGTCTCGACCAAGGCGAGACGGTTGGACAGATCTCGGCTCTGTGTGGGCGAGAACCACGATTTCCCAATTTTTTTACATTTTAAAAAATCGTCACACACACATTACATCTACTCTACCAAATGTAACTTAATTCGTCGATCTTCAACCGAGCCCTAATTTGGAGACGAAATCGGCTCACACACCGACCCTACAAAATGCGAAACCTAGAACAACGAAGGAGAAACACGGCGAGGGGACGGAGAACACGATTTCGGGGTTTCCTCTCACTGGTCGGTTCAAAACAAATGAATTCTTCCACCAGAATTCGGTGAACGAGGGTGGTGGTGGTGGTGGGGGTGGTGGGGTGCTCAGGGGTTTGCACGAGGGTGGGTGAGAGGGTTTTTTGCACGAGGGGCATTTTCGGTATTTTGGGTTTAATTTTTGGGTGCCCCAGGCAAATCGATTTGTGCCCACATTAACTGGGTGCCCTCATTAAATGGTGGGGTGCCCTTAGCGGCCCTCTTATCTTTTAATTAAAAGTTCGAATCAATTAGGGTTAATTTCACCGATGGTCACTAAAGTTTGCGGTTTGTAACACTTTGGTCACTAAACTTTCGTTTGTCTCAAATATATCACTCAACTTTACAAAACGTTTCAACAAAGTCACTCCGAGTCAAAAACCCACCGGCGCTGCTGACGTGGCGCCACGTGGGATTTCATGGGATGTCACTTAACTTGTTAAGTGATGATATGGCATGCCACATACACACCCACCCATCCACCCCACCCCACCCTTAGTTCACCCCACCACCATTAAACAAATTTCTATTCTTCCTCTCCAACCCCCTGATTTTTTTTTGTCCTCTCGGAATCGGCTTGCTCTCTCTCTCGTGATTCCTCTCGCGGTCGTGCTCTCCAACCCCCCTGGATCGTCTTCTTCGCCGTGCTCTCTCTCTCGCGATTCTTCTCTCGCGGTCGTGCTCTCCCTCCCCCTCCCCCAACCGGTTCATCTTCTTCGCCGTGCTCTCTTGCGGTCGTCCTCTCCCCCCCCCCCACGAAACGAAATTCCCTTAAGGACACTAATATGCACCATCTTCATGTATATTCATAAAACAAGTCAAAACGAAATTCCAAGTTCACTCGATGGAAAAATCAAGAAAATTGTTAGAGACAACAAAAACAAAAATAAAATGTGGTGTTACAACAAACAGAGGCTTAAAACTTCTCCCTTGGAGAAAAGACAATTTGTTGACAACAAGTCGCTCAACTCTTAATCTACAAACACAATGGGATTCACCTCCCATGATTTCACGTTGTCAAGATGCACAACACTTGCAAACAATACATTGAAAAAACCCATCAAGAATTGGGGTTGTCCAAACAATATTAAATGTTTTTTTGTTTTTACGAAATTTCATGGCTTCACTTCGGTTGCCAAGTAAAAGTACATTGATTTCCTCCGGAAGTAGAGGAGCAACGATCTCTCCCGAAGCTCTCCAAAAGATAAACATGTGCCAATTCTTCAATCAAGCAACCGGTTCGAAGGACCGCGCGAGAGATCGCACGATCGCGAACGAGCACGCGAAGAAGACGAACGAATGGGGGAGGGGAGAGAGGGACCGCACGACCGCGAGAGAGAGAGAACACGGCGAAGAAGACGATCCAGGGGGTTGGAGAGCACGACCGCGAGAGGAATCGCGAGAGAGAGAGCAAGCCGATTCAAAGAGGAAAAAAATCGGGGGTTGGAGAGGAAGAATAGAAATTTGTTTAATGGTGGTGGGGTGAACTAAGGGTGGGGTGGGGTGGATGGGTGGGTGTGTATGTGGCATGCCATGTCATCACTTAACAAGTTAATTGACCTCCCATGAAATCCCACGTGGCGCCACGTCAGCCAGCCGCGGTGGGTTTTTGACTCGGAGTGACTTTGTTGAAACGTTTTGTAAAGTTGAGTGATATATTTGGGACAAATAAAAGTTTAGTGACCAAAGTGTTACAAACCGCAAACTTTAGTGACCATCGGTGAAATTAACCCAATCAATTACCGTTGAATCCGCAACGGGCAGGACCTAGAACGGCGAAGAGACTTCTCGAAGGAAATTTTTAAACGGTCTGTTTGTTTTACCTCAAAAAATGGTTTCTAAAGGCCTGTGTTTGCTAACTCGGCACGCAAAACGACTTTCCGAACCAAACAGTTCCAATTGTTAACGCTCGTTCATCTACTCCACCTCACATTTCGCTGATTCAAAGCGAATACGAAACGAAAATCTGTGTTTTGGAGTCGAACAATGGATTCGGAAACAGCGTTAGAGCTGGTGAAGCACGGCGCGACGCTTCTGCTCCTCGACGTGCCTCAGTTCACTCTCTTCGGCATCGACACTCAGGTGCACAAGATTGAACATCTCCAATTTCATCGATCAATGCGTGAAGTAGTTTTGATTTTTAGGGTTTCTAGAAGTGTCCATTACATTGAATTTGAGAGGGGGAAATTGAAATCGAAGTTCAAGCAAAGATGGGCTTCGATTCTGGGCAATGCTACGTTGACACACTAAGTCACACACTATGTCACTCTCCTTTTTGGTAAATGTGTGATACACTTTTAAATAGGGGTGTGCAGCGGTCTCTACAAAACTTACCAAACTGCCTTGGTCTAGTCAGAGGTGGTTTAGAAAACTTGAAAACCGCGATCCCCGATTTTGAGGTGGTTTTCTTTTTTTAAAAATTGCATTTCGCCAAACCAAAATAGTTGCAAGGGTATTTTAAGAATTTTAATTGAGTTTGTGGGCTTTATTATATTTTTGGTTGATGGACTTGTATGGCATGAACTTAGAATGCTTTCCTTTTTATGTGGAATGTATGACGATTTTTGGTGGATGGATGTGATTGGCAAATATTTTTTTTATTAAAATAGTATTGCGGGAAAAACCGTGAAACCAGACCGATCAAGTGGGCAAACTCCGGTTGGTCTGGTAGCAGTTTTTAGGTTTCGCGGTTTGGTGGTGTGGTTTACAAAACTGCCAAACCACGAACCCCCAATTTAGTGGTAGTTTGAGGAGTGTCCACCACCAAACTGCGGTTTGCAGATCCCTACTTTGAAATATGTTCACACGCGTCTCACAATGTATCGTTCCGCTTTCAAATAGGTGTGTGACATAGTGCGTGACTTTAAGTGCGTCTTAGTATCATTTTCCTCAGTTTTTAGTTTGAGGTTGTTCGTCATTGTATATTTTTTGATTGTTTACAGATGTTCTCTGTTGGGCCACTTTTTAAGGGCGTGAAGATGATCCCTCCTGGTTTGCATTTTGTGTATTATAGTTCATCTAGCAGGTTATTGCTTCATATTCATATTTCGGTAGCTATGTAATCGGCCGAAGAAAAACGCCTTTAGTAACTTTATGTTTGTATTAGTTTCTTATTGTTGTTAAATTGGTGATAATAACTGGAGTTGCTTTGGTTCGTATATAGGTTGTGAATACATCAGCATGTTCTTATGATTTTGTATATTGAATTTTTTGGAATAAGTAGAATTTAAATGGCAATGCCACCATCAGCTGCTCGAAGGAAAATTTGTTTTCCGAGCATTGCTTTTTTAGGAACGTTTTAGTAACACTAACAAAAAGCATAAGGTAATGCAAGACTAGAGATCAATCTTATGTATGAGGACTAATGTCAAATGAATCTCTAGACGAAGAAATAAAACATTCATAATTTGGAATATCATTAAGCTTGAACTTAAAATCGAGGTTTAAAAAATCGACAAACTTCGGCGAAGTTTGTCGATTTTGAAGTGAGCGAAGCGAAGTTCATAGGCAGTCGAAAAATTGCAAAACTTCGACTCAACTTCGACCGAACTTCGAAAACATCGATGAAAGTTAATAAAACATGAAGTAAAATTGTTATGTTTCATGGAAGTTGAGCAAACTTCGACTGAAACTTCGACTATGCTAGAAATATACTTAAACTTCAGCTAAATTTGAATAAAATATAGTTATACCATCTCTACGAAGAAACTTGAGTTTTCTAGCATTTAAAGTGAAATTCCATAAACTTTCACCACCGGCGAATTTTTGTCAAACTTCCATCGTCGAAGTTAACTTCCTTGAATTAATTCCGAATTTTAAGTGCACGAAGTTATAGGCGAAGTCGAAGTTTCAAACCTTGCTTAAAATATAACTTAATTTTAAATATTAAAGGAAAAGTTGTATGAACTTGTTGTAGTTAGTTCATTCATATTTTATGTAGCTGTATGTTAACAATTTAAATCCGAGCTGATTTGGTGCTTAAGAAATGTATAGCAATCATTATAGTATCATACAGATTGTAAATTTTACTTCTAACCTGCCATATTACACTATCTAATTAATTTTAAATGCATAAACACAATTCTCCAGTGTGCTCTTTAGCATAGATCTCCATAACATGCTAATGCAGTTACTCATAAATTTTATGAATTTTCCAAATTAGTTCTGATTCAGAACTGAAGTCTCGGCAAGAATTCAAGTTTTTGCTATGAAGATGACTTAATTGTGCTACGACCTATTACAAGTTGCTAGTTATTACCTTACTTTTAATTAATTGCTGCTTTGGGAATTTTTTTTCCTAGTAATTCTTGTTCTAGTACTGTAAAATGTTAATTCCGTGATCACTTAAACCACTTTAACTAGGTTAATCTGATGTTTGTGGTCTTGCAATGATAATTGAAACGTATGCTTGTCGGTTTTGATAAGTTGATGGGTTCTCTCTTGACTGTTTTGTTGAGTGTTATCCATGCAGGCACGGTAACGAGTTCTCACCTGTGGTTGGTTTCTTTATTAATGCTTGTCCTTCAGAGGTACAGAGTCCATTATTTTCTTTGCTTGTTAAGATGATTTATAGATAGGTGTTTTACATGTATATGTTTCCAGTAAGTAAAATAGACATCTCTATGGGTCATCCTCACTTTCATGAATCGTCTCTTCATGTTGACTGCATCAAACAGGTACACGTTCGTAGATGGATTCAACAAGAGGAGAGATTAGCAAGGCTACCAGAAGAAGAGGTATGTGGTTTTTGAGTCTTTTACTAATTTGTGTTATATTCTGCAAATGCATGCTAAAAACTGGAACTAGTCGTTGGCCAGTGCTTTTGGTGGATAGTGAAAATACCGCTATCTTAGATACCTGCAATTGTTTTAGGTTGAGGCCAAGAAGAGGGGACAACGTACTTGTTTAGCTAATTTTTTTTTTTTTTTTTTTTGAGGAATTGCTCATTTTCAGATTAATTTGAGAATAACAACATATAATCGTTGTTGAAGTTTTACAATGCAATTGCAGTGTCTTAAACTACCCATTAAAGAATGGTATGCCACCAAATATTGGTGAGACTGTGCAGGTTTGTTTGTTTAATGAATCGATAGTAGTATATTACGAAATCTAGTGATAAACTTTAATCCAATGAAAGGAAATGGTGTGAGGTAGCAAAACCTTGAAGAATATTTTTATTACACTTTTTGTATCAGCGTTTAGCTTGCTTGAGCAAAACATTGAAAAGCCTTGTTGGAATATGTAGATGAAAGCTCATGTTTTGGTTTGTATTTTCTGATATGCTGATCGTTTACTTTAATTTTATTCCCAGGAAGAGAGATATACCACTGCAGTAAGGAACTTGGAATTTGATTGCCATCTTGGGCCTTATAGTTTGAATCATTATGCGGATTGGAAGAGGATCTCAAATTACATTACAAAGAGTACCATTGAACGAATTGGTATGACTTTAGCTACTTAGCCATGTCGATACATAGAAAATGTGTACCATTGAGCAGATTGTCATGTGAATATGCTCATATTGATATTGTTAATGTCAATTAAAAATTCTGAAACAATTGGCATATGAAGTTTGTGGCTTGAATGTGTGACATGGTCACTCATTAGGTAACTTAAATATAAAAGTTCATTGTTTGCTATGTGTTTCTTCATTTTTATTACTGATATCAGCAATAAACTGTTTAGTTTTTCTAACTTGTATGTGTTTTAGAATTGAGACTTACATCTCGCTTCACAAGGAAACTGCCTCAGTTTTACCTCATGAGTTTTGAAACTTCATTTCCATATTGGTTAAGGAAATTATATCCGTAATATTCTAGGCAGATTCACCCTGGAGCAGGATCAGTTAGGAGTTGAGGGGTAGATCTTGAGATCTGATTAATGCATATTTTTCACCATGTTAGATATATATTGATGGTTTGAAAAGCTCACCATCAATTGCACTTAATCGAGCACATTGGAAAAGTTTGATCCATGTAGCCGACCCCAGTTATTTTGGGACTGAGGCTATGTTGTTGTTGTTGTTAGATATATATTGAGATGGCTTTTTTTTCTGAAGAAATATTGAGATGACTTAAAACTTTTTATGCATTAACTCTAGGCCACACGTAGACTTAAAGTTATAACTAAACAGATGGCATCATCATCATCTTGTGCAGCAGCAGTTCTTCATGATCATGGTTCAATCAATATTTTTTCTGCTAGGAAAGTAATTTCTAAATTTCTGTCCATGCGTTAGTTCTATTTTTTAATATTTGAGAAGCGTTGGCTTTTTCTTTTTTGAGCATTTTGGTATATTGAAATAAGGAATATTGTTCATAGGAGATACCATTTTAATAGAAATTTTGAAACTAGAAATATTGTCTAGCATTTAATTTAGCGCATCTCTGAATATGTTTAGTTGATTTACAGAGCCTATTGGAGGGGAGATTACAGTTTCATGTGAATCTGGAGTGGTTGATTCTGTTCCTCAAATGGCTATGGAGAAGGCTTTAGCGGAGCAGTTGAGAAATAGTAAATTCTCGGAGTCTGCCGGAAGAATCAACAGGCGAGGATGTTATTACACATCAATTCCCCGTGTAATTAAGGATAAAAGCATTCCTGGAGATAAACGTACTTATTTGAACCTTGATAAAGTAATTGCTTGATAAATCTGTTACTGCAAGTGTTCTTGTAACTAAGATCAGGTTCTATGCACCTGGAAAAAGAATTTATGCAATTTGGTTAGTGCAGTTATTAATTTCTTTCTTGCTATGTTTTTGTAGACACAATTCTTGGAAACCATAATAACAAAAGAGTATGAAGGCGAAGAAGATTTGCTTCTGGGGGAGCTGCAGTTTGCGTTTATTGCTTTTCTGGTACATACTTAGACTGTAATGCATGTTTCTTTGATGAATAATAGTATCATGTGTAACTTTATGACAATCACAATGTACAGATGGGGCAGTCGCTTGAAGCATTTTTTCAATGGAAAGCTCTAATTGACCTTTTATTCAGCTGTACAGAAGCAGTAAGTGTTAATATACTTGCTACTAAGGTTTACACTAACATTCAACTTATATATACATGAGAAGGTTTCCAAAGATTATTCAAATGAGTCAACTATATTTAGAAGGCTGCCAGTTAAAAGATGAGAATGTGTATTCAAACTGGTTTATGCTAGCAAGGGAACACTGCTATTGCAGCTATAAATGCAATTTTTTCTTGTAGTTCCTCTTCATTTTTTTGCTAGAGATGGACTTGTTTAGTTTTATTTTTGTTTTTCTAAGAGATGTTCCCTTTTCTTGCTATCATTGCGCTCGATCGGATAAAGAAGCAAACAGTGTGTGCTATGTGCAGTACTCCAAGGAATTGTTAGCTAGAACTTGAAAGCATATAATAGGCTTCACATGATAGTTTGACCCTGTGGTGAATAGTATGGCAGTTAAAGTTGAAGATCATCATGTTGCATTTGCATATGTTTGGTAGCATTCATCAACAACTGCTCTTCAATTCTTAGATTAGGCTGGTAAACATTATCAGCTTTACGGTAGCATTGCTGTGATCTTATTTTAAAATCGCTAATTGATATCCTCTATTTTTCTGCTTTTTTAACTTTTAATTTGTAGTTGAAGGGTTTCGACTCTGTTCAATCGAAACTGTGTGGTGTGATTTCAAATACTTCAAAAAAGAAAACTTGTTAGGATATTTTTTGTCCAGTACTTCTTTTTGTTATTACTCTTTTCTTTTTTCTGTTGAACTTTTGCCAAATTGTTATTTCTGGAATGTGTCGTTTTGCGAAATGAGAGTTGGAAAAGAAGTGTTACTGTTATTGATGACAGATGTCTATATTTGGTGGAGCATTTTTGATGAGAGTGATATTTTCCTTGCAGCCATTCTCTACAAGGAGCCAGCTGTTCGTCAAGGTAATGCTTGCTTGCGAATCCTCCATCCTTTTGATGATTTTCTGCTACAGAAAAAAAAAAAAAAAAAAAAAAAAAAAAAAAGCGAAGCTGCTGTTCACGAGTTAAAGGATTGAATAAGTTGGGTTCCTAGGCTCTTGAATTAGTCAATGAGGAAATTCAAAAACTAGTTACTTCATTTCCTGGTTAGAATAGAATGCTTGGATATATATAAAAAAAAAAGTAGGAAAAATATTTAATACCTATTTCAGTGCACGATTGTGTGCTTGGATGTTCAAATCTATGAGCCCAAACGTCCCTAGGCAATTTTGCAAAAGCAGCATTGATCCATTTGGAATAATATGGAAAAAAAGGCTCGTGAACCTATTTATAAACAGTATTTTCAGGGTGCGCTAATTATTTATGACTAAAGTAAGCATCCTTTGCATAATTTCTGTTTGGGAAGATCCACATTTTGAGTCTCTTATTATCTTTCATTGTTTTTTTAAAATATGTCAATTTGTTTGCAATTTCTATCCTTGTATTTTCTCTTCGTTGAGTTTGATGCATTCAATAAACTTGATGTTTTAGGGGAAATGTGAATTTGGTAGCCTAGAGGAACTCTGGAAGAATAGTGTGATCACTGTACACAACTTTCTAATTTTTGTTTTTTAGAATATAACTTTATCCAATTCTCCATCCCAAAAGTGCAACAGTGAGCTTTCTTTCAATTATGAGAATGGAAATTACAATTCTAAAGGCAGTAACTTTTGCCGGCTAAGTATAAAGGATTGGGAACATATGTGAGAGCCTCCCAAAGGATTGTATCAATGGAAGAAGCACTGGAGAAACGGCCTTATCTTTCCATTCATAACGTGATCAGATTGTTCCATATTGCCATAATACCACTGTTCTAGAACACTTCTAGAAAAGGACGGCAACTACAAAACCTTCGTTGATTGGAATACCAAGTACTTTGGTTTTAAAATGTACTAGCGAAGAAGAAAATCTTACTGCTTGTGTTTCTCTTCTCTCCCAATATTTTACTTTTGTGGACTCTCTTTGCAGTTCATTAAAGTCATATACTATCAGCTGAAGTGTGGCCTTCAACAAGACAAGAAAAATCATATTGGTGCTGTAGCAGGGGCGTCAGTAGTCTTGGACGATTCATGGTTAAATAAGGATTGTTTTTTGCACCGTCTTTTCAAGGTAATTGTGCAGTAATAAAAAATTTCTTCTCTTAGAGTCTCGAACGGGGAAAAATGAAAGGAAACATTATAGAAACACTTAACTTGAACTCAGCACTTTTCAAAGCCAAAGTTATATCTCTGCCTCTACATAGGTGGTTTTAGATCTGATCTCTGTCATTTAATTGATCAGTGTGTCTCATCATCAAAGAACATGTGCATTGTTACTTGATTTGCTAAAATTAATCTGGCCTTCCAGTTAAATGCAAACTTTATTGTTTTTAAACCATTAAAACTAACTAGTCCCTTTCGTTATCATATTCTCGTTTTTGTCGGCTTGCTTTATCAATCAATGGTACAGCATGCTCATACTGCATCAGTAAATTTGTAAGGGTTTTTGATAAGATCCCACATAGAACCTTCTAGAGTTAGTTAGTGGGAAGACTATAAATAAGGGTAGAGAGATATTGTAAGTTCATTGAGTACATCTGTCTTGGCTTAGAAACTCATTCGAGTTCTTGGAGAGTCCAGCCTCTTGAATGTTGTGGGATTGCTTGTTCTGTAGTTCAGTTCAACAATATATCTTCTTCTTCTTCTCTCACATTCTTCTTGTTCTTTATCTTTTCTTTGTTAGTTCAGTCCATTAAAGTTTGGGGGTTCTATCATTGGTATCAGAGCACACTTTCAAACATGGGAGCTCAATTAGATAGAATGGAAGCTCGATTAGATCAAATTAAAGAGGAGCTGAAGAAGATTTCAGCCATTGAAGTGTCGATTGGGGAGCTTAGATCTGAGATGATGTTTGTGTTTAGTGGGTTGAGTCAGTGGCTTGACGAACTCCTTCATCATCGCGGTATTGAGTCAACCGGCATGAAAGCACCAAATCTGACAGATCCGGCGACGATTGAGTTGATTCAGATAGTTGAAGGGTCAGATCTAGTGACGACCAAGGTGTTTCCAATTGTTGGTAACCCAGATTTGGAGAAGCAACAGTCGTTCGACTTCGAATCTATGGTGAATTCAGCGTTCCACGGGGTAGTGTTGCTGTGCGAAGTGACTTTCGTTCAACTCTCAGATCCACCAAATCTAAAGCTGAGCAAGGTGTTGTCGACTTCCATGGCATCTTTTTCGTTCTTGATCTGTGCTTCAATGAAGCAGATCGGTGACACTAAGGGCACTATTAATAAACCTACATTCAACAGATCGGGTCGCGTTTCGGGAGTATTTGATGGAAGTCGATTCCCTTCCTTTGTCGAGCGACAATCGCTTTGCCGCTTTAGCTCCGCCACTGCGGCCACCGCCTCTTTCGTGGTCAGTAGTAGTCTTCATGATTCGGGCGATTTTCGCTTCCCACTTAGATTTTTCTTCTTCTTCTTCTTCTTCTTGGTGTAATCCCTCTCTTCCAGTTCAATTTGAGAAGACGACTTTCGCTGTCGGACGTGGTACTCGAGGTGGTCGGACGATGAGAGGTATGCCACTGCATCGCGTTCGTCACTTCTGTCATGTTCACACATACACTATGAGTCCTAATGACTTTTGTATGTAGTTGTTTGGTTCTCTCTGCCTTGCATATTTCTTTTTCACTCAAAGTGGCCAGGCCACTTAAGTTGTATGATATTCGAGAATCATCTGACGATGACACTGGCTGTGCCTCGAAGCTTCATCGATTCCTCTCCTTTTTCTCATGATGTCATCGACCTTTGCCTCCCCGTCATGTGCTCAATCGGTGATCTGCACAAGTCTCGCTTATTATTCATGAATATTCACTGGTTGTTCTTTTCAGTAATGGTTTCCACTGTTTGTCGTTTTGATCTGTCCAAGCTCTCGTTTCCTTTGTTTATGGGGCCCCTGTTTTGGGCCTCTCGATGGGTTACTCTGCACCATATTAATTGGGCATGCCCCATGAAAATTGGCTTTGCCATCGGAGATGAGGGTATGCGTACCATTAACGTCATGTATCAAGAGCTTGAAGTGGGTGCGTTTTATGTTCGGGGCTCGACGATGGGAAATAGTTCACTTTGAGTTTCCTATGGGAGTGTTCCCTTCCATTATCTTCCGGTTTTCTTATATTGGTCCATTGTTCTACATCAATTCAAGGGCTATTGTTAGGGTTGACTTTCGCGATGTTCAACAACTGCATTTGCTACTTGATGGGACTAGCGCACAAGGCGTTCATCGACGTTTCCTTGCCCTTTCTACTGGTCACATGAGCATGTTGGGCAGGGTTTCTTTAAGTTTGGTCATGCTTCTTCACTTTGATGTACCTATTCGGATGGCTTGGTTGAGCATAGGGTTGATGAATGGTCTATGTTGTGATTTAGCAGCAAAGTTCATATGGATCTTGGCATGGTCGTTTCCTCGCACTCATTCACATCCCACCTTCCACGAGAGTTCACATTCGGACATATCCATCTTCTTTAGTTACCACCTTGAGGACAAGGTGGATTTTTAACGAGGGGAGTAATGATAAGATTCCACATAGAACCTTCTAGAGTTAGTTAGTAGGAAGACTATAAATAAGGGTAGAGAGATATTGTAAGTTCATTCAGTACATCTGTCTTGGCTTAGAAACTCATTCGAGTTCTTAGAGAGTCCAGCCTCTTGAATGTTGTGCGATTGCTTGTTCTGTGGTTCGGTTAAGCAATATATCTTCTTCTTCTCCCACATTCTTCTTGTTCTTTATCTTTTCTTTGTTAGTTCAGTCCATTAAAGTTTGGGGTTCCATCAGTTTTCTTCAATGTTTTGGGTGATTAATGTTCAAAGATGGTGAAGAAGTTACCAACCAAGTGGTAACTCCACTGGTTTGGTATATCCCCACCTCTATGTGAGGTTGAGGGTTCGAATCTCGCTGCGTGGAAGTAGGGGTAGTGGTTGGATGGTGCAAAAGGCAAGTTATTCATATAAAAAAAATGGTGAAGAAGTTACGTTTCTAAAGTTTTCAATAAGGTGATTTCTCAATATGAAAACTTAAGATTTATTTAATTTTGCATATAAGATACTTGTATTTGAGGAAAGCAAAATATTGAAAGAGCCAGGCTGTTTATTCAATGAAGTGTTTTTAGACATTTTTAAAAATATAACTGTTTATGATTAATATAGGAGTTCTTTTATTTGGAGTTGACCTAGTTGCGCTTTTGAAACTTATTAATTCTTGGATCCAAGCTTTTCTTTTAAAAAATTTAATTGGCATTAACATCTTAAATTATTTGGTATACATACTTGTCACAGGAATTTTTATCCTTGGTGCAAGAAGCTTCAGTTGTTGATGGGGATCTTTTGACCTGGGTTTGTATCTCACACTCTTGATCTTTCCATTGGTGGCATGAAATGATTTTCAGATACTGTAACTGAAATGTTGAATTAATTCTAGTTGAATTAATTCTGGAATAACATCTAGACTTCCAGTAGCGCGATACATAATTTATGTTCTCTTCGCCTAGGGAAAAAAGAGATCTTGATATGCAATAATTAAGCATTTTCATGATTTTGTTTTGGTATAAATTATCTTTTCAAGTGGTTTCCATTAAAGACAAGTAGAGACAATTGTGGTCGCTGCAAGTTTGTAATGTAAACTGAATCATCTAAAATGCAGACCACATCTGGGGGAACTCAACCCAGACGCAAATCATCCAACTTTTTTCTTATTTTCCTTTGTACTAATGAGCAATGTCGCTGATTGCTAATCATGTCTGGCCACATTTTCTTTTGCAGACCAGGAAACTCAAAGAATTGCTTGAGAACTCTTTGGGATGGGAGTTTCAGCAAAACAGTGCAGTGGATGGCCTCTACTTTGAAGAAGATGATGAGGTATATAGTATATGCCTAGTTTCTAGCAATGCTGCAAAGGTTGTATGGTGTGGTCATTATCATATTATTTTTGTGGGAAGATTGTAGTCTCTTATAACATCTTTCATCTTCTGCAGTTCGCTCCTGTTGTTGTCATGTCAGATGAAGCTGCGTAATACCTCGGATCACCATCATATTAGGTATTCCCATGACAACTATCAAATTTGTCTGTGTAACATTTTGATGATGAAGGCTTTTGGTTTGGCTGAAGCAATTCATCTCCTTGCCCCTTTTGATGATTGAAAATAGCATTATGTGTTATGTGAGTATAAATCTAAATCAATTGTTGTAGATAATATTACTGGAGGTATTATGTGATAAATTATGCTTTTTTTTTATTTCCTCATACTTTATTACATTTTGAATTTCAGCTAACCTAGATAAGAGTGTACGCTGGTCACGTGGATTCATCTTTTGCACGTTGATCTCAAATTAGTGATTTTAGATTTGGATCCTACTTGGAGATAAATGATTCATCCTGAACTAAGAAACTGAAAATGCTTAAATGAAAGGGCTCTAGGATATGCTGGTTTGTAAACCATCTTAATGAAAACATGCTAAAGAAGTGATTTTTCACAACAAAATTTGGTTAATGCTGGCAAATTTTTAAATTTCAAAGACAGAAACGTTTGAGGTTTAATGCAAATGTATCACATAACTGTGCCAAGAAAAGGTTAGATCCACAGAATGTAGACACTTGATGGCACTCACTTCCACTCTCACAAAGCTCAACATAGTCATTATTTGAAGTTGTGGTCTAACTCCTAATTAATTTGAATCTAGTCTTTCTGATAGAATAGTTGCCTCAACATTTTTTTTTTCTTGGCATTCAGAATAAAAGTAATCATTTATTCTTAAATATCACATCTTCCATTTGAAGTACTTGAAGTTCTAAATTTCTAATCGCATGTGTATATATGTACAATATTCTGGTCTCAGTTTCTGTGTTTCATATTCTATGAAGAGTATATTTGCAATCTTTATTCAAGAAAGCATATATGCACTCACATTCTCCAGTGGTAAATAGATTGGTAAATCCTACATCCCATTGCTACCTTTGGGACTAGGAATTGACTCAGCCATTTTAACTGGATACCTCACATTAAATTCTAATCCAGCTGAATGGAACCACTTGTACGGCATGGTTTACTGAGAGGCTAATTGGTCATTTTATTAAGTCACCTTATCCTTGCTATTCCACGTCTCATTTGCTACCTTAAGGGGTAGGAATCTCTGGATCATTCTAACAACTAATACCACATTAATTTCTAGTCTAGCCGAGGGAAATAACTTTTATTGCTCGGATTCTTAAGAGGCTAACTGGTCATTTTGTTGGGTTGACCTACCTGGAAGTTCTGTAGCCTTGTTATTCTACTCATACTTTGGTTTGGATAACTGGACTTTTTTTTAAGTGACTCTAATCTTGTACCTCAGGAAGTTCAAAAATATTAAAAGAGACCTTTTTTAAAAAAAATTAGTATAGCTCACTCTAGGTTGTGGAAGGTTCAATAAGTTAAATCACAACCTCAGTATTTTTTTGATACTTAACTTGGTTTTAATATATATATATATATATATATATATAGATATATATATATATATATATATATATATATATATATATATTGGGCTCTGGTATCGCATTTGATATCCTATTTGAATGCTACTTATTTTTAGTTTATTTTAGAATGAGATGAACTGACCACATTTTTTGGATTTTTTGCTGGTATCATATTTCATTCTCTTCTTACATTCAGAATCCGATTAGAATGTTACTTATTTTTGGATTGGCTTGAATGGGAACACAGGCATGCTCACTCACACAAAAATCTTTGCTTTGAGCGTATTAATGACTTCTTGCATCTGAACAAAACATGTCGCATAATCTCATGCTGCGTTCCTTTTCTCTGGTCAGGAAATACTTGTGGTTAGGTGCTTTATTTATCTTTAGTTTGATTGATCGGATCTTCCTATTGATCTAGAAATATGAAGAACTGGAGAAAATAATCATTGAATAAAATAGATGATCGGAAAGATAAAGTACATATGCTGGTTGGCATCCTTGAAAACATGTTTGGCAGTTAGAAACAAAGTTCAGTCTAATTATTCTTCCTATTATTCAGCTTTCTGAACCATCTCTAGCATTCCCATGGCCCCATCATTCAACAAAGGATTGACAGGAAAGCACCACCAGCCTACCTAATCATCACTAGGTTTAACACCAAAAGTAACAAAGTAAATGTCAACATGTACTAGCTATCAAATTCACCTTATCAGTGCAGAAGCCTCTTTACTTCTTGTCCTAACAATTTGATTCAAAATGAACCTATATGTCTTATGTTGCTTAGCCATTTGCATGATTCTTATTCTCACTTCATCTGAAAGTCATTGGGTGACAGATTAGAGTTTTTGATTTGGATAGAATTAGGAGTTAACTTGCTGGTAACTTAGTCCAATTTATGTGAATTAACTTTGGTACTGAGCCCATATGTACGAAATTAGGGAGTCAAATTAAGGTTTGATTTGAATGGAATTAAGGCAGTAGACTTGTCTCCAGAGTGGAAACTGCATTGCTGGACATAATAGGTTTTGCTATTTGTGATGGATCAAATCCGAGGCCTAACCAATGACTTGACCTGATCTGCGGCGACCTGCACTTGCTATCTCTAGTGCTTATAGTGAGGTCTTATCTTGGTCAATTCGATATTTAACTTTCGGCCTATGAAGGGCTTTTATTAAAGCATCTTAGTTTATATTATCATGATCACTTTCATATGATTTATTATTGGCCTTTAGCTTTATCAAGTGTCTTATCTTCATGTAAAGTGACCGTTCTTTTTAGTTATAGTTAAAAGGCAGTCTTGTGGAATCAAATTGAGAAATCTGTAGCTAATGTTCCTTTAATTCATTTCATTAATAAGTTAAAGCTTCATTGTTCTAACAGTCATACTTTTGTTGGGCGAGACGAGATATATAGCGAGGACATAATTTAAAACAGTAAATATGGACTGATTCGGTTGGGCAAAACGATATAATTTCACTGGATTTCTCAGTTTTTGAACATTATCTTACATGAATAAGTTCATTTGTGTGAAAAAAAAAAAAAAAACCCAACAAGAAGATATGCCAAGGTCGGTAATTGGAGCAAAACCTATATTTTCCTGCACATATAGACTACTCTTATTGTCTTGGAATGAAAAGTGCTGTGAGAGTATTGTCGAGAATCTACAAAGGTATCAATGTAATTCCTTGACACAAGTTCACTACTTATTGTCAGTCAACTAGGGAACAATTCAAGTCTTTCGTAGTACTTGTGAAATATCTCTCCCCATCAATATCCATCAAAAGGATTATTCCTTGTTCAATAGAATTGATTTACACACCAGGTAGAGAGCTCAACTATTTGCAGGAGAGTTTGTTGATAAACCTTATTATCTGGGCCTAGGTTAGGATGGTTCAGTTGTCGAGCATGGATCTCATTTGCAGTATGGAAAAACATATCGAACCATGAAAACTTTCTTGAATAATTTTCGAATTAGTTGAATCATAACATGTAGAACATTTTAGTTTCTAGTATGGTTTCATTTTGCACTTAATCGGGCACGATGGAAGAGTTTGATCCATGTATGGTTTCATTTCAATCGAAATTACTTTAATTTCGTGTTCCTAGGTACTCACAGGGAAAAGTATTCGTTTTGGTTAATGAATTTGTATTTTCAATGTAAGAGTGCTTCATACACTCTTCAGTTTATATGGATTATTTACAATGGTATTTAGGCTCTCACTTTTTCTATACCATGTTTATTTAAATCCCTTTAAGTAGGCTCCCTTAATCTCTTATACAGTCAAATCAAATAAGGGTCACTACAAAAGGGTATGCATGAATTCATTTTGGTATTCTATTTATGAATTATGATGCATGTCTTACAAAACTCAATAATATTTTTGAATGATCCATGTTGCCATCACTAAGCTATCAAGTGTAATATGTTGGGATCCATGTCAATGTCCACTCCTTATTCTACATTTGTCATAACGGCTGAAAGCATGGTTTAGCTTCTCAACCAATAGAATAGAAAGAAAAATCAAAGTTTGTGGACATGTGATCTCTCTTTTGCAGATTCCATTTGAATTGTTCTTTCTTTTCATGGAAATGTCAGAATTTAATGAGCTTGAAATGGCTGCACTTCCTAGGGTTGCTGCTTTTGGTCCCACGAAATGAGCAAAGTTTTGATGCACTGTAGACTTAAAATTTTTGTTATTCAAATATGATAATGTACTCTCAAAGTCAATTAATATTTTTTTAACAATATCTGTTTTCTTCTGATAATAATAGTTTATGCAGTTCTTGATGTAATAATAACTTGAATCTTTGCATCTTCAAAAAGAACCATTCGAGATGATGTTGTATTGTAGGAGAGTTGGCTTCAAGGTTAATGTCGATTAGGATTGATGGAAGTGTCAATCCAAGAAATGAAATTCGACGAGGTAGGATTAGATCGAAGCTAAATCGAGACGAAGTAATTAGAAGGGATTTAAATGATTTCGAAAGCACATTATCAATTACATTAAATCAAGCAGAATGGAAAATTTTGATCCATGTAGTCGAGCTCAGCTAATTTAAAATTGAGGCTATGTTGTTGACATGTTGTAGAGGTCTCAATCCTACATTATATGCTAACTTAGTTGTGATTAATTTTAAAATCTCTAATATAAGATTGAAATTGAAGAAATATAGAATTGTGAGATGTTAATGCATAGACATTGAGATAATGTTTTAGTCGATTTTTAGTTCAGATAAAGTAGGAGAATCGTGATAAGTTGATAATTAATGTAAAATATTTGTTGGTCTTTATAATATCATTTTAATCTTTTTAGGTCAATAATTTTTATCGTTTTATAATTATGAGTGTCGGAACTTTTTTCGTATCTATAAAATAGTACTATAAATCAAAGAGGACAATGCGCTGCCTGAATTGAGTGTTTGTGGACAAGGATGAAATGTAGGCTACATTATACATATAAGCAAAAATAAACAATAATAATATGCACACTTGTTTAAGTGTGGTTTAAAATTCAAGTCTTTTTATGCATCTTGGATAAAGGACCATAAAAAAGTTTGTAACCCTTTGTGACTCCAAAAGTCACATTCCCTAATGGCCCTATTTTTGTGGCCAACATTAGTGTTCATATTTTTTAAAGTATTGGCTTTTATATTATTAATTCACTCTCAATGGCTCTTTCTTAATGTGTGACAAAATAAAAAGTCACATATTTCACTTGCACGCATGCATGTATACATCAATGAGATTTGTTTTATGTCGTTTGTGGAGTTGGTGATTACAATTATTTATTTATGTCGTATGAGATTGTTACATCTGTTACATATATAAGAAACTCATTAATTTCTTAACAATGTTAAATAATGATTAGTTAATACAATCATATAAAAGTATAGTAGAGATAAGGTTAGGTCTATGATTTTATTAACTTGGGAAGAGAGAGAATCCAAGTCATCCGGAATTGTATTAATCTGCTGCTTTATCTTTAACTTAAAGGGCCAAAAACTTTTTATTGGATGGAATGATGCATCATTAGAGTCAAGTAATTAAGCTATTCTTAATTAAGCACGATTTCTTGATTAAATACGATAAACTTAAACATTATGAGAAAGAAATATTGTTCAACATGTGATTGTGTTTTTTTTTTTTTCTAAATCAATCGATATCCAGATTAACTTTAATTACGTATGTATTTAGTATTATGTAGATAATAGATATCCTAGCAATTTGTGCTTTTACTATAGAGAATTAGTATATATGTCAAAATCACTAAACGAACATTTTATTATTTACTCTTTGCATTAATATATAAATTATAATAAGAACCACAATTCATCTCCCTTTGTACTTGTGGGTTTGGTTAAACTTGAATATTTGACATTTGCAATATTTCGAGTTATTATTTTAAAAAGAAAAGTATTTTTGTAATTGCGTTGTCATTGGTATTTGAACCTTGATCTTTTTTTTTTTTTATCTGAATAATTTCACGAGAGTCAGCTCTAACTCAAAAAATCGAAGAAATGTAATATACTTTCTAAAGATTGAACCAATAATGTTTGTGGTAGAGACAACTTATATTAAAAGGATTATATATATATATATATATATATATATACAGTACACTTAGTTGGATTCCATAACATCTATATTTGAAATTTGTGTGTTTGCCAACTTAACGCATAATCCAATGTATATTCCAACTAGTGTATTTGAACAAACTATACACTAAGAAAAAGTTCCTTTTTTTTTTTTTTTTTTTTTTTTTTTTCTTTCTGTGATGCTTTTTTAAGTCAAACTTCATTGACATCTCAGGACACTAAGTCCTTCATCCTTTGTTCTTTGCTTCAGAAACAAGGCCTTGCTTATTTATTTATTTATGGATAAACATGTACATTTATGAATGTTTAACCATAAAAATAAGGTTTTTTTTTTTGTCAAATCATAAAAAAAGATGTTTTGCATGAAAAATTTAGTGAGTTAGCATCATCTTAAACAAACAAACAAAACACCAACATTAGTTTCCTATATAGACAACAACTCAACTTTGGTTTCTTCTACCAAAAGTTTCTATATACTATTAAACCATATATTCACAGTTTTTTTTTTTAGAAAAAAGTGGTTGAATCATATAAAATGATCTCTCTCAGGTTACTTTATTTTTGTCTTTTGATGTAATTAAATAATTATTTTTTCTTTTCTTTTTATATTTTCACGTAATAGTTTCTGACGTCAATCGTAGTGATTCCACACTCAAACTGTCAAACACTATCGAACTCCATGCACAAGATTCAATCAAAACTTCGCTCAGGAGGAATGAGTATCTAATTGTCACTTGGATCATCGGGTTGTTGATTAAATAATTGCTTTACATTCATTATTTTTTTATAATTTTGTATCAAAACCATTGAAGTGGCAAAATTATAGAGAGACCCTTACCCTAGGAGATACTTTGAAAGGTCCTTTCAATTAATCAAGGCTGCAAGGCCCAAGGCATCTATGACTTTTCAAGCTCTCTCTCATTGTCTTTTATCTGTTTTTGTGGTGTCTAATTGGTGCAATTATACATATATGCTTCCTTATCTTTAGCAAGTTCTTTGATGGCTCAAATTATGTAAATAGATTCATGAATTGTAAGCTTTCTGAATGGGTCCTTCATCATCTAATCTCTATTGCAGTTCATCAACTACTTGGATCAATGATTGGTTACTATTTTCTACTTTGATTCTTGTGGTGTTCAGTACGTTCTTCCTCGATGGTTAGACTTATTAATATTCTCACGAGAGTTAGTCAATCAATTATATATATGTGTGTGTGTAAAATTATTTAAAAATATATGTATAATATGGCATCCTAAAGACAATACAATATATATTATCATACGCATATGAGCGTGCGTACATAAAGTAGACCTAAGATAACTTAGAATTCATTGATTAGAAAGGATTTTAAAAGCTCGTCATTAAGGGTAATAGATTCGAGCGAAGTAAAAGAGTTTGATTTATGTAGTTTACTCTAACTAATTTAAGATAATTGAGACTTATTAGTTCTTGTTATTGTACATGTGCAAGTACATCTCCAATTGAAGCCTTTAATTAATTAGATGTAAGTTTAAGGAGTATTGAAGAAATGTCTTTTATTCTTATTTTACTTTTTTTGGGCTTCATATTTAATATCTTTTGGTGGGTCCTCCAATATATTAAAAGTATGTGGAAGCAAAAGAAATTAATTCTAAGTAAAGGAAAGCCCAATGAAATTCTTAGTTCCTTCACCAACTTCTTTTTGCAAAAACATTTTGATGATATGACTAGACACTTCATTCAAATTCAATATGGCAAGTGCATCGTTGTGGTTTTGTTTTCTTCAATTTTCAAAGCTAATGCTGAAAAGTTGATGGGTGTTAATGTCCTTTTCCATTTTACTTGTGCACAATGGAATCTGTCTCACTTAAAAGGTGATTGGTGTCTAACAATATATAGTCCAAACGTTTCCCAAAAACACCCAAAAAAAAAAAAAAAGTAAAAGAGAAACAATGCGAAAAAACCAATAAAGAGAGAACTGTTGTAAACTAAGTTGTAAGCCAACTAAAACTTAAGTTGGACTTGCTAGAGACTTAAGTATAGAATGCATAAACTAAGAACTACTAGAACAAGTAGATAAGATGAAACAAGAGAGAAGAGAGGTAGAGATGAGAATGTAGAGATTTCATTCATACATTGGTGTGTACATTACAATGGGGTTAACACCCTTTATATAGGCCATTTGGTGATGATGATAATTGTACTTATACAATGTGTACAAGTTATACATACATCACAAGTCATACAACACATCACAAGCAACATAGACAATACATGGAATAGTTGGTGTACATTGGAGAGGATTACAAGTTACATGAAGTGTGAGAGCCATGCTAGATGTTACAATTCAATGTGAGAACCATGCTTCACAATTTGGTCACCTACATGCACAAGTGTCCATCCATTTCATAACAAGAACAATAATTTCGCAAACAATAAATCTAGGCAACGGCTAAAAAGACATCAATTTTTGCTAAACAGACCTCAGTTTAAGAAAAAGTTTAATTCATGTGTGTAATGACCCAATTGTCCCTTCATATAAATAGGTTTTTGCTTACCCATACCCTGCTCACACCCAATCACTCATATCCCAGTCACCCCTCTCTCGAATCGCGCTCTCACTTCCGGCCCCAATCCAACGAAATGCGAGTGAAACTACACCGATTCGACGTCATAGGTGTATTCCTCATTTATTTTCATATCGATTTATAGGTTTTCTTTGTTTTTTTTTTTTTTTTTTTTTGCGTTTTTGAGTCGGTAGTGGTGTTTGGTTTTGTTGTTTGATTTTAGGGCTTTTGATTTGGAACTTGAATCTCACATTTTTGGCACAAAGAGTAAAGAATATCTAGCAATTCCGAGCAAAACCCACTAATTTTTTGGTCGCTTTCATGTATTTTTTTGGAGTTTTAAGATTTTTTTGTTCGTTCTTGTCGCCCGTGGGTTTCGGACACACATGGCCGAGACCTCTTTAGAGGTTTCAGTCGGCTCCCACCGAGACTAACACAAGACCGAGACCTCTTCATAGGTCTCGGTAGGAGTTGGTCGAGACCTTTAAAGATGTCTCGGTGTAAGACGACCGAGACCTTTTTAGAGGTCCCGACCACGTGTGACCGAAACCAGTGGGTGACACTTCTTCACTTCTAGGGCATGGGGTAATCAAGGGTATTTTTGGGATTTATGAAAATAAAGGTGGGGTATGTTTAGCAAAATCGGGGTATGCTTGAGTAATTGAGTACGTTTAGCAAAAATTGGGGTCCGTTTGGCCGCTGCCTAAATCTATTTAGACTCATGAGTTCAGATTCGTAGTGGGTTTTTTTTATTTTTATAAATATTTAAAGGGTATCAAATGAATTTTATAAGTGGTTATGATTGCTTCATTTATTATTTGAGGATGACTTTGAAATAAAAAATATTTTTGACTCCGGACTCATAGATCCAAATAGCACTACACCAATCTTAAATTTTAAACCCTAATTTTTAAGATATGCTCACTTATATCTCTATAGTGCCTCCAAGAAGGTTTATGATATTAGTGCCTCTAGAGCTTGCTTGGAAGGAATGTTTGGATAGAACGAGTTTATTTCATATTAAATTTTCAAAATTATTATTCAATTGCCCTTTTTTAAGAAAGAAATTACATTTTGCCATATTAAAAGCTCGAACCCCAAATTCATTATTAAAGTAACCTCGTACCAAATTAGAGAACCACGCGTCTACTTGGTTAGTTGATGAAGGGGGAATTAATTCGAGAACATGAAATTATTCATTTTAATGTTGACAAGTCCTTTTCACTTAAGAATTAATGTATAAAAATCACAGCCCAATTCATGGATGTCTTTGAAGCCAAATCAAACTTTTATCTCCATCATTTTCCAGATTTTTATTTTATTTTTATTTAAATGAAAACTATATATCACCCATCAAGCGTGCTATATGGTGAGTGACATGTGACAGAATATTTAGGAAGTTCATACTTGGTATGTTTATAGTTTATTTCATGCATATTCTTTTTATAAGAAATTCGTATACCATCAAAATCAACTACCCGAATTTCTACGTGTAATTGAAAAACCAAATCCTCAATTTTTCGTAAATGTGATGACATATCAAACTAAAATGTATATAAGTCAACATAAATTTTGATGAAACCTCTGTTTAGTAAATTAGTAATTGACAATCGAGGTGAAAGTTGATATATAATTAAATGACTCATGAGGTAGCCCCTAAAATTATTGATTTTAACCTAGATTATTCATATAATATATATTAATCTAGTTAATTGAATTCAACCTTTTAGTCAATTTAAAGAAAAACAGCTTATAATTTATATTATAAACTAAATTTGTGATTGTAAAAATAACAAAAAAAAAAAAAATAAACAGCCGAAACTATAAAACATATGTATAATTTGTGAACTTAGGATTGGAAGACTAGTCTATAAATATGATAAGTATATATGATTTCCAGTATAGCAAATGTTTTGACATTACATATTTGTACTTGAATCGCATGCGCCAACCCTTTTATTTACAAAGCTACAGACTTTATCAATGAATAGATAGAAGTGGACGGCAAGAGAGGGATAAGGACAATCTAGTACATGAATGAACCTGGTCTGAGTTCAAAAACCACACTTCTTTGTCCATAACCAATTAATTAATTCATAACTTTATATATGCCACTTATTTGATTTGAAATCCAAATTATGCCACTTATTGTCTGCTAGCTTGTAAAATTTGCATTCTCTTGTTTGGTAAATTATTAATATTTTAGAAAAAAAAATTAATATATATTTGAAATTTTCAAGCTTTTAAGGGTGATAGATGTACCCATTTTTTTATTTTTTTTTTGTGTTACAATTAGATGTACCCTTTAATGAAAGCAAAAACCACTCTATACTCAATTTAATATTTGATTTGATAAAAGAATACAAAAAATATTTGGATTAGTATAAGCTTAGCTACTATAAACTTAATAAGTATGAAAAAAAAGTTTGACCAAAATTAAATAAAAAAAAGTCAGCTTAATTATGACATTCTTAATTACTTATCTAAAAAGATGAAAATAAAAAATATGATAGTAGTGTATTAGTCTACAAATAAAGAAAATGCAAAGATAACCCACTCTAGGCACTGAATCAGTCGGATGCCGTGCATTTTACCTCGAGCATCCGATTTTATCGATGCTCAAAGTGGCACGGATTACTCTAATAGTTCCCGAAAAATAAACACCCAAACCATATTAGAGCATTTTCAATGGGGATATGGATTGGGGGAGAATGTGTGACATATATGATAGAATAGACATTGAAAGAAAAAAAGAAAAAAAGAAAAAAAAAACCTTCTCCATGCAAATGTCGATTTCGAATGTGGAAGTGATGTAGCAGACAAGAAATACACAATGTCTACTTTGGATGTGGATTTGTGGAGGGTGCATGCAATTGACAACCACGCCAAATTTTATTTGTTTTTTTATTAGATTTTATCTTCACCTTTTAATTAACAAAATTAAAAAAATAAATGTCACTTCATCAACGGAGGCACAATCCACATCTATCATTGAAGATTGATTTTAAAATTTAATGTCTATTTCAGCCACATGAAATTGACATACTCTTTACGTTAATGATGTGATACGAATCTACCCACAATCCACATTTACAATTGAAGACGCTTAACTTTTTTGTATTTAAATACGTCAATCTAAATCTTTTTTGTCTTTTTAAGTTGCCATAATGAGTTATGAGTCTGATAACTACTGTTCTTGCCGCAATTTTGCACAATTGAGTATGAGCTTTCCAGGGTTTTGGAGGGGGACCCACAACTCCCAAAGAGATATACTTTTAAATTAGCCTTTTTTTATTGTATTAATTAGTATATATATATATATAAATATATTATGCCATTTTGACTCCATATACTATAGGCCATGTTTTGTTTTTGTTTGTCCCATTGATTTATTTATAAATCTTTGTGGGTCCAAACATGGCATTTTAAAAATCTTGGTGACTATATTCATACTTATCCAAATCAATTAAAATAGGCTTTAATTAGAATTTGTTAAAAAATAATGTCATCTGATGTACTGCAATTGGATAAGAAGAAACCATGTATTTGCTCCTCCAGTAGTTCTTATCATACTCCTCATTCAATTAAAGCTTATTTTTTAGGAAAAAAAAATAATTGAGTGTCACATGTGTACGAATAAGTACTAAAAATTGGAGTTCACTATGCATTCATATGTGCATATAATCTGAATTGGTAATTAAAAAAGAATGTAACCTGACGTGGTGCTCGTCATTAACAACACTAACTATCTATGCTCAAGCATTATTGGACTTCATTTGAGGGCGGCCATTATTCTAACTCGATTTTTTTGTTTTTCATTTAAAAGAGTCGAACTTGAGACCTCGCTTAAGGAAAACGAATCTCTAACCACTTGATTCGGGGGTTTTTGTATTTTTTTTTTTTGGTAAAAAATTTGTATATAATTTATTCAAGTACGTGGCTTTTGACTATGTTTGGAAGTGCCTCCAATATACTTACCAGTAGCGAAGTATAATTAATGAATGTAGACATTAGGGTCATTTAGATGCATGAATATGCCGGTCAAGATAGTTTGGCAGTTAGAAGCTCACCCCATAATATGAACAAAACGAGAATTACACTTGATTCGTTTTCCTAACTTACGGTGTTATATCGGAGTTATATATAGGAATTAACTTATTGGAGTTAATATTTTCATGTTTGATTCAACTTTAAACTTGCAAGAAAGTTTCAAATTTTTAAACAAAAAAAATTTATAAATTGACATAAATAGCCTTCAAACAAAAAAGATATGAGTAATAAAAGATTTATTAATGATGAGTAATTGTATCCACAACTCCTATGAGATAACTCCCTAGAGGAGATGGTGGGGAGATATTTCTCACTTTATAATTTGTTCGCTTTGGAGATATAATAGGAATCACGCCAGCGGCTTAAGTTAGACGGGATTGGGAGTCTCGTCATTAACTTCTTATCCCATTTCGCTGCTTTGTTCGCATGGGGGTGCTAGTTGAAGGGATTAGGTAAGCGAAAAAAAAAAAAAAAAAAAAAAAAAAAACTAAATTACCACTTTACCCCTGCTTGAACAAAAGAAAAGCACGAAGCCCTCGAGAGATCAAATTTGCTTCAAAGATGCAAACTTATCTCAAAATTTGATATTTTTGTCGATTCAAAATGCTAACTCTTCACAAAATTTGATCTCTTTTTCAACAAATCTGCTACAAAATGCAAACTCTACTAAAAAATTGATATCTTTTTTCAATAATTCCACTTCAAAGATGGAAACTATACAAAATTTGGGTATCCCAGACCATCGGGATTAACAGTGATACGGGAATTGGTGGAATTGTTTAATCGGTATGAGTACCGATTAATTAGTCATTGGCATTCATTTGTGTGCAACTCAAACAACGGCTTTACACTTTATCTTGAGAGTAATTAACTTATTCTAGTGAAGCGAACATACCATTAAGATGTAAATTGGGAGATGACTTGCAAGCGAGTTGGGTAACCAAACAAAATTAGTTTTCAACTCCCTGTGAATTATCTCCTTGGAGATATCTCTACCTCATACTAAACAAGGCTTAAGTGTCGAGCTCGCTGGCCCCAAAGAAAGTGTAGGATATACTACGAAGATACTTGCTAGTTGCTATGAATTTAATCATTATTAATGTACTGAACAATTCTGTACAAATTGTTGTAGATCAAATGCACTTTCTATATGTTGTTAAATTATAAATTATTGCTAATCAAACACTTGATTGGCGTCGTGGGAGCACAAATTTTTGTTAATCAGGTTGACTTACTAAGTATTTTTGGTTTAGATTACGGGATTGTCTCTATAAAAAATGAGCTCTCCTAGGGCACATCATTTTTTCGTAATTTCTCTTGTCACAAGTGATTAGATTTGTTATATTGTTTTGATAATGTCGTTGCGTTAATTACAACTTTAAGAAACATAGAACTCAACTCGACAGATTACCAAAAAAAATAATTACTCGTGACAATAACGTAATCTTCAAAATTATTACTCTTGAAATTTGTCTTCAATAGCTATAAGATAGTAGTCATGACTTACGTAATTCAACAAGTTTTGACAAAATTGATTATTTTTATAACTCAATAAATTAGAACAAAATCGACTGAAAACCACATTCAACTAATTAAACAAAGTCATTTCCAATTCACAAAAGGAAAATGCTAGTATTCTTCAGCAAAACACGCAACTGACTTAACTGGGTAGGACTCACCAAAATGACTTTTCGCTTGTTTTATCTAGGGGTGGCAAAAGTTGTCCGGTCCCGTTTGTCCGATTTTGTCCGGACCCGTTTTAAACGGGTTCGGGCAATATTTTTGTAAAAAACATACGGGACTGGACAATTTTTTGTGTCCGTTTAAAAATACGGACCCGGGTCCGGGCAAAAATTTCAAAAAAACGGTACCGTTAGTGATTAATTTGAAGGGCATATAGGTAGTTTTACAATGTATTTTAAGTTTTTAACTTTTATCTCATCTCCTCGAGTCCCTCCCCGCTCTCTGCTTGATCTGTGCGTCACGCTCACCATCTCGACTCCGTTCTCCTCAACAAACCTTAACGCCTCACTCCGCCTCTCACCGCCTCACTCCGCCTCTCACCGTCTCTCACCGTTTCGACTATCACCGCCTCACTCCGCCTCACGGTCGTCTCTCATCGCCTCGCGTTTCACGGCCACGCACCGCGACTCACGGCCACGCACGGTGCGCCTCGGTCCCTCTCACTCTCTCTCTCGCCTCACGCCTTCACGGTCGTCTTTGCCTCTCACTCCCGAGTCTCACTCTCTCTCGCTCACGCACGGCTCCCGCTCCGCCTCTCACTCTCCCGACTCTGCCTCTCACTCCCGAGTCCCGACTCTCACGGTCTCTCCTCTCGTTACTGGTGGAAACAAGACGAAGACACTGGTCCTGGTGCACGATCTGCATTGAGAGCTCTTCCTCGGTCTGGGATTAGAATTGGTCGAATTGGTAAGTGTTGAATGTCTCGAATGGAAAAGCTGTTTCACCCAGTTGTTAACGAAATACGGGACAAAACGACCAAAACGGGAGCCGTATGTTTTACAAACATACGAGATCCGAACAAAAAAAAAGTGTCCGTTTTAAAAACGGGACCGGATCCGGACACCAAATTTAATCATTATAGAAATGGGTGTCCGATCCCGTTTATGTCCGATCCCGTTTTTTGCCAAATTTCTAGTTTTATCTGTCAACTTTTTTATTTTTTATTATTATTTTTATTTTGTGTGGTTTTAGCTGACATCTAACTGACTTATTACACTAAAAGCCAATTTACTATCAATGCTAAGTTAGTTGCGTGCACTTGCTGCACTAGCATTCTCCAAGAAAAAAATTCTCTGAAGTCTCCTAAACTTGTTTATTACACCTACCAACAAACCTTATCCGTTCCAATTGCCGGCTTTGCTTTTCAATTTTTCACTCTCTTAAAATTCTTTTTTACTCAAACAGAGTAACAGCGTACTTAACTTTCTTACCAAACGAAAGTGACACGTGTCAAACTGGGACCCGCCCAACGCATCTTTCAATAATCTTATCCACATGGGCTGCAACCTATAATCAATTAATCATTTACCCACATTAGTAAAGCCACGTGGAGCTTCACCATGAAGCCACGTGGAGATTCACCCGATGTGACAGACAGCTCTGCTCTCGAAGCGTTACTTTCACGTATCGGTCGAAAGGTCCGTTACGACACCAACTGAACCGGACCGGTTCACGAGTTCCTAGTGAGTAAAGTGTGTCGGAAGTTTGTCCGGTTCGGTGGATGTAGTCGCTTTTTTAGGAGGGAAGGGTAACGCGTAGCTGTCAATGTGTGTGTAGAGTTAGTCCAGTGAGTTAGGCGAGTAATTTTTTGACACGTGTCGGTTTATTAGATTTGTTGCTAAGACTGGACAGGACTTGTGGGGCCCACTTGGCGGCATTATCGATAATTTTTTTTTTTTTTTTAGTTTGTGTCGAAAAAGGAGGGGAGATATTTGTTGAAGCCAACTCACTTGGCTCTTTGTATGAATTAGGGAGGCCCCCTTAAGTTCTCTGTTTATTTACTATTGCCTCCTTTCCTTTTTTGTTTTCTTACTTACCACTCACTATTAGTTTTAAACTAAAAAAAAACTAAATAACATAATGTAACCCTAAGACCTATTAACCATATAAAACCAGTTTTACTCTGCGCTTAAATTGATGCGTTACGTATTAGTAATCAAAAATTAATAAAAATGAGTTTGATATTAATGTGAAATGAAATTCAACAATTATTTTGTAGCTATACTCATATATTATGTACATTTTTATTTTTATTTTTTTTTACTTTAGCGATCATTAACTCGAGTAAAAATAGTTTGAGATTTTTCAAGTAAGGTCTTGAGTTTGAATATTAAAAATGAAGTACGTAAATAACATAGAGACAAATAATTTTTTTCTCAATTTAAGATTAATCGATTAGAGTTCAATAAGATCGGATACTAAAATTTACTACTCAAAAAAATTAATAAATATTAAATAAAAGATTAAAAAGAAGTTACAGTAAAACGAATATAACAACAACTATTTTTGAATAAGAAGTCGAAGATCCGAGTGCAAATGAGGATAAGTTGATTTCTTTCTTTTTCTTATGAAAATATATAACGAGGATTAATCATCTCAAGATGCGCATAAACTTGGTACATGACTGTTGATGGTAACCCTCAAGATACTAGTCACTTCAGCATCTCAAAAACAGGGTTGACATATAAGAAGCACTGCACAAAAATCCAAAAGAAAACATAAATTGGTGATGGGATTTGAATTCAAAACAGACCAAACTAAAGTGGTGTCTAACCAATTAAGCCAAAAAACATGACCCTCTCTAAATAATAATGAATAAAGAAAGCAACAAAAAGACAAAAATCCTTTCTTATCCTCTCCAAGTTGTACTGCAAAAACAGTGTATATAATAAGCAACAACAAAACAACACAACCCAAGAAGAAGAAGAGAATAAGCAGAGGACTCTCGCCTCATCACACAATAATGGCGCCCGAAGCGAAAAGTCGTGATTTCTAAGCGATTCTTGCTCAATCACTCCCACTTTTCTCTCTCAATCTCTCCAGGGCTTCGATTCCCCACTTTTCAACTCCTCCTTTGCCCAATTCCGCTTCCAAAATGTCCAGATTCCGATTCCCCTGTTTTTGAAAAGTTAGTCATCTCTCCCCTCTCTCTCTCTCTCTGCGTCTCTGATTTTGATCTCAATTCAGGGCTTCAATGAGTCCGTGTTGAATACTTCATCGATTTCCTCGATTTCCCCTGTTTTCCCCTGTTTTTTTTTTTTGAAAATCAATTTAGATTTCAATGACTACCCGTTAGAATACTTGATCGATTTCGTCGATTTCCCCTGTTTTCCCCTGTTTTTTTTTTTTGAAAATCAATTTAGATTTCAATGACTACCTGTTAGAATACTTGATCGATTTCGTCGATTTCCCCTGTTTTGGATCCGAAATGGTGTCGAGATCGTACACGAACTTGCTGGAGCTCGCATCCGGCGAGCCACAAACACAATCCTTCACCAGGATGAGCCGCCGGATCCCCAGAATAATGACGGTAGCAGGCATAATCTCAAATCTCTTAACTACGGAAGATGATGATGTAAACCGCGAAGAAAACGACGACGACGACGACGAAGACGACGCAGAAAGCGTGAGCTCCGATCCGTCGTCGTCTTCTTCGCGGGAGCGCGTCATAATCGTCGCGAACCAGCTCCCAATCAAGCCGACTCGCACCAAAAAAGGATCATGGAGTTTCGCCCTAGACGAAGACTCACTCCTCCTCCAACTAAAACACCGCTTATCCCAAGACGAAATCGACGTCGTATACGTCGGGTGCTTAAAAGAAGAAGTGAGTCACACCGAACAAGACGAAGTGTCGCAAACGCTATACGAAACTTTCAACTGCGTCCCCACCTTCATCCCCAACGATCTGTTCTCGAGATACTACCACGGCTTTTGCAAGCAACAGCTATGGCCGCTATTCCATTACATGCTCCCACTGTCGCCGGATTTCGGGGGCCGATTTGACCGGTCGCTGTGGCAGGCGTACGTGTCGGTGAACAAAATCTTCGCTGATAAGATCATGGAAGTGATCAACCCTGATGAGGATTTTGTTTGGGTGCACGACTACCATTTAATGGTGTTGCCTACTTTTTTGAGGAAGAGATTCAATAGGGTGAAGCTAGGGTTCTTTTTGCACTCTCCATTTCCATCATCAGAAATTTACAGGACATTGCCTGTGAGGGAGGAGATATTGAGGGCTTTGTTGAACTCTGATTTGATAGGGTTTCACACTTTTGATTATGCCAGGCATTTCTTGTCATGCTGTAGTAGGATGTTGGGGTTGGGGTATGAGTCTAAGAGGGGGTATATTGGGCTTGAGTATTATGGGAGGACTGTTAGTATCAAGATATTGCCTGTTGGGATTCATATGGGGCAATTGGAATCAGTGTTGAGTATGGAAAGGACTGAGGAGAAAGTTGCGGAATTGATTCAAAAGTTTTCTAACAAGGGTCTTGTATTGATGCTGGGTGTTGACGATATGGATATATTTAAGGGGATTAGTTTCAAGTTATTGGCAATGGAGCAGTTGCTAATGCAGCATGAGGATTGGAGGGGGAAGGTGGTATTGGTGCAGATTGCGAATCCGGCGAGGGGGCGAGGGAAGGATGTGAAGGAAGTGCAGGACGAGGCGTATTTGACGGCGAAGCGGATTAATGATACATTTGGGAGACCTGGGTACCAGCCCGTTGTGTTGATTGAGGAGCCACTAGAGTTCTATGAGAGGATTGCTTACTACGTCGTCGCGGAATGTTGTCTAGTTACTGCTGTTAGGGATGGGATGAATTTGATACCCTATGAGTATGTTGTTAGTAGGAATGGGAATGACAAGTTGGATAGAGTGTTGGGTCTGGAATCGTCGGCCCCCAAGAAGAGTATGTTGGTGGTGTCTGAATTCATTGGGTGCTCGCCGTCTTTGAGCGGCGCGATTCGGGTGAACCCGTGGAATATTGAGGCTGTGGCCGAGGCAATGGATTGCGCCCTCGATATGGCGGAAGCTGAGAAACAGCTACGGCATGAGAAGCATTATAGATATGTTAGTACTCATCATGTTGGATACTGGGCACGCAGCTTTCTGCAAGATTTGGAGAGGACATGTAGGGATCATGTGAGGAGGAGGTGTTGGGGGATTGGATTTGGGCTGGGATTCAGGGTCGTCGCGCTTGATCCGAATTTCAGGAAGCTTTCGATGGAGCACATTGTATCGGCGTACAAGAGGACCAAGAATAGAGCTATACTTCTTGATTATGATGGGACTTTGATGCCACAATCTTCAATGGATAAAAGTCCTACCGCGAAGTCCATTGATATATTCAATGAGTTGTGCAAAGACGAGAACAATATCGTGTTCCTCGTGAGTTCTAGAAGTCGAGAGACTCTCAGCGAATGGTTTGCGTCTTGCGAGAACCTGGGGATTGCGGCGGAGCACGGGTACTTTCTAAGGTGATGAGGAAGCTTAATTATTACTAACCTTTTTACATTTTACATGATGTTATATGTTTATTGATTCCCTCAATGAATGTTTGGATGCTGATTAGTACTATAAGTTCAATTTCATGGATGATTGCAGGCTGAAGCAAGACGCCGAGTGGGAAACATGCGTACCGGTTGCAGATTGTAGTTGGAAACAAATCGCGGAGCCAGTGATGAAGTTATACACTGAGGCAACTGATGGATCCACTATAGAAGACAGGGAAACTTCATTAGTATGGTGTTATGAAGACGCTGATCCCGATTTCGGGTATTGCCAAGCAAAGGAGCTCCTAGATCATCTCGAAAGTGTTCTCGCAAATGAACCGGTATCCGTCAAAAGCGGGCAAAGTATAGTGGAGGTTAAGCCACAGGTATAAAACTATATTAATTTTACCATACAAGCTTGTCACATTGTCGCAAAATGTCCGAGTTGCATTGTAATTTTTGTGGTTGGATTCTTTCAGGGTGTGAGCAAGGGTCTTGTGGCGGAACGAATGCTTTCGACAATGCAGGAGAAGGGATTGTTACTTGATTTTATTCTTTGCATTGGAGATGACAGGTCTGATGAGGACATGTTTGAGGTGATAAATGGTTCGGTTGCTGGTCCCTATTTGTCGCCGATGGCTGAGGTGTTTGCGTGCACCGTTGGTCGCAAACCGAGTAAGGCTAAATATTACCTGGATGATACAGTTGAGATTGGAAGACTAATGCAGGGTCTGGCAACCGTCGCGGAACAAACAGTCAATCTTTAGTAAGGCTTTACATGCATTACCTACCAATTGTTCTGCATTGCATTTTTTTTTTCTTTCCTTAATCTGTAGGTTGGCATAGTGTCTTTTTCTTGATTCCATTTATCTTTACTTAGTGTGCATAGTGTAATGCTGCAGAGAAAAGCATGAGCCTTTTTGAGGTTCTTTGTTGTTTGATTCCATGATCTGGTACACATGTAAATAGATATTTATGCAACAAGTCATGAGTTTGATCTTTCGCCGCGGTATAGTAAAATTACGCAATGACACTATCGTAGTAAACTGACTTAGAACTTCGGAAACTCGGTATGCTCACTTGCATTTTGTCTTTCTTTGCTTGTTTAGATAAAAAGTATTAGCAAACTGTGGATAGC
The DNA here is from genome assembly GCA_039657325.1 of Stephania cephalantha. Classification (NCBI taxonomy): domain Eukaryota; kingdom Viridiplantae; phylum Streptophyta; class Magnoliopsida; order Ranunculales; family Menispermaceae; genus Stephania; species Stephania cephalantha. The sequence goes on along the minus strand of CM077573.1, from coordinate 3,197,672 downwards.
ATAATATTTGATTGTTAATTTGTTATATGCCATAGAATGCCATAATTGAAACTCCTAATTTTGCAATGTGCATCCACTGCCGCTGCTTCAGTGACATCCCTGCGACGTCCAAGTTTTTTTTTTCCGCAAGTGTTAAACACCTTATGTTGAATTGATCAATTTGCGTGCTGCGGTGCTAGCTTGTGAATGAACTTTGTTGTCTGATTTCATGTTGCCTCGACGGAACTTATTGTGCCGATCTCTACATCTGTCTGTTGTTATCGATTTGATAATCGCTTCCCGCTTCACCTCAAAGGAAATCATTTGAATCTATTGAGTTTGTTTAACCTGTCCTCAAAGGAAAGCATTTGAATCTTTGTGGTATGTTCATGTGAAAGCTTGCAGTAGACTTGTTGATAATTAATTTCATGTGCACAGTCTACATATATTTATTTTTCGTTTACTTTCAAATGAGTTAAACCGAGCAGAAGGAAAGAGTTTTACATGCAGACGACCCCTACTAATTTGGGATAAAGGCGTCCTTCTTCTTGTACTTTTAAAAGAGCTAGCTCCGCCATCATTCGACATTGTTGTCCAGGTATAATTCACATGCAAGTGATCTAAGGAGGAGTTTGCCTCAATTGCAAAACTGCTGATTAGTAGGTACCAATAAGGTTTACTGATAGCATTAGTAATTTAGTGTTTGAAACTGCTTGATTGATTGACTGAGTAAATAGTTTTTTGTTCTTTTTTTTTTTTTTTTTTTTTTTTTTTTTTTTTTTTGTTTTTTGTTTTTTTTTTTTTTGTTTTTTTTTTGTTTTTGTTTTTTTTTCTATTTGTGTGTTCTCTTGTTAGCTAACAAATGTTGAAGATGTGGATCAAAATAATAGTCCCACCTAGATTTTTTTTTTTTTTGAAGAGAAATTTCATTAATCATTCATGGCTCAATACATGACCAAACATAAAATCAAACACATTGATTTGTTCAAACAAACTGTCATTAATTTGGCAGTAAATGTGAAATTGAAACAATTTGATAATTAAGGAGGACCGCTCTCTATAACGTTGAAATTCATGACAATACACGAAACTGCTAATATCACAAAACGAATAACAAAACTTCGAATAAAGAGAATAAAATTTAAAACTTATCAACAATGAGAAGAGGAGGATTGACGTGAGTTCAAGAACAAAAATCACAAAAGTGAATTAAGAAGAAGAATTTTAGGGTTTTGAAGAAAAAAAAGAGGCGGCTCTATTGTTTCACCTCGATTAATTAATACTTCATAATGAAGTAAACAAGTGAGTAAATGTTGTTAGTTGGGACTTACTTGCCATAGGAGAAGAGGGATCCAATCCACCTTGAACTCCTGAACTTGGCAAGAATTTCAAGTTGGATCAAGACCTAACAGTGGATGGATGACTATTGTCAAAATTAATGGAATAGTTCTATATTAAGGAAAAATGATATAATGACACTTCAAAGTCACACGGGGTGAAGTAATATTGGGCCACTAAGTGTGATTTTGGAGTGTGATTTTGGAGTGAGCATGTAGTTTTTGGTGCATAATACGTGAAGTGTATATCTCGAGACATACATAAATGACTTTCAAGGTTGATGCGACTTTCATGTGTCATTGTAGCATTTTTTCAATTTAATACTAAACAATGTAAACATAGCTTTCTTCATTATAATTGTTCACTTGTACCTCTTTTCAATCCGAAACTTTGAATTGTCAAACTTATTTAAAATAAAAATAATTAAGCAAGGTCTTGTATGGTGAGTCTTGTGGACGGAGCAAACTAGGTTGAAAGGGTACTTTCTCATTTGAAGTTTGACAATGCTCAAGCATGGATTAATCTGCGACTGTTGGTGCCGGATAGAACTATGTTAGAAATCGAAAAATAAAAATCACAAAAGATAACAAGCTTAGTTGGGCCGTCTAAGTCCAGACTCATATTGGGCTTGGGTGGCCTTCATAAAGAATGTGACCAGGGCCTGGACATGAGTTTTCAAAATCAGCCTTCCTTGGCAGGACGCAAGTATACCTTAGTCCTAAGTCAAGAGTCTAAATAAAAGCATGCTTTAATAAGGGTGCTCCCTAAAGTGTCTCAGCATGAATACACACTTGTCGGTGTTCGTGCAATATATATCGGATGTGTTGTCGGTGACGGCTCAATAAAGGAACAAAACATTAACCGACAGCTAAATCATGCTGCAATTACAAGATAACTCTATGTAAACTCGCTAAATGGTTAACACATATGTTGTTGCCTCAAAAAGTGTGGCAAATGGAAATATCCCAATTAAGGGATAGGAGCGGTGCTTGATGTTCATAATCAATTGGTCAGCTCGCATCATCGCCACACTTTGTTCTAATAACTGAATTGCCTCGAGAAAGTCTGTCTCATGAGGCGTCTAAAATAAAATAAAATATGTATACACCAATTGGCAGGTAACGCAACACCTTAGCACCCTGATGAACGAAGATGTTAAATTACATCATCTTTTTCAAGTGTGAAACAAGTACTGGTCTTCTACGTCCAAAAAAATAAAATAAGTACTGGTCATGCATGAGATCAAGATTAGGACTTTTATGTTGACTTCAAACTTGTATTATAAGTTCATCAATGTAAAAACACTTGGATGCCGTGTTGACAGACTACAATATATTTATTCTTCAATCAATGTTGTTTATTATTTTGAAATTCAAGCAGGGTCAAAGAAATGGAGAAGTAAAACAAGTGCGATATGTGATCGAGATATTTATGTTAAGTTAAAAGAAAAATTTTATAGGACTATAATTACGCCAGCTACTGTTTACAGAAGTAATGTTGGGCGATAAAAAAACAACAAGTACATAAAATGAATGTAACAAAAACGAGAATGCTTAAATGAATGTGTGGTAAAACACGTAAAGATAGAGTAAGAAATACAGAAGTTTAAAGAAAAGTAGGAACATCACCAATTGACGCAAAGATTAGGGAAGAGTAGTTGTGATGGCTTAAACACCTCCAACGGTGGCCTACAAATGCCTCCATTAAGAAACTCAACTCGATAAAAAAAAAAAAAATTTCGACGATGTAAAAGTAAAATCTTAAGCTAACTTGAGACACATTGATTAAAAAGGATTTGGTAAGCACTTTATCGATTGCACTAAATCGAGCACAATGAAAAAGTTTGATTTATATAGTTGGCAACAACTAATTTACGATTAATTAAGGCTTTGTTGTTGTTTTTTTTTTTTTTTGATTATATATGACTTTAATTTGTCATAAATTTATACAAATTGCTAAGCATAAAATAGATGTAGTAAGCTTAATTATAAACATCAATTATTGATTTTTCTTATTTAAGGTATCAGTTGTTTTCTTTATTATGTTACTGCAAAGAGAAATGCTAGGATGATAACACCAAAGTCACACCACAAAATATATTGGCTCACAAAAGTCTTCTATGCAACTTCGATCTGCGTCTTATGCACTGAGATATATGTATGTTCATATCTCGATATGCACATGGATGATTCTTGTGAGCTAATGTGTCTTGTGGTGTGACTTTTGTGTTATTATTTTAGCACTTCTCTACTGCAAATTCCACCAAAATGTAAAGAACGTTTTCAAAATGAAAAAAAATATATTTTTAATTTTTGATTTCTCAGGTGGCAACATGGGAATTCGACATCAATCATGTTACATAATCGATGCTTGAATATTGTTGAGCCCCGACATTTCTAAACTTAATTTGTTTGCTCCATGAGATTCGAAATCAATAGTTCCCTTTAAAGGAACCGACTTCTCTACTAATCAAACCAACCAATAAACAAATGAAAATTCCTAATAGAATATAAACAAAACACAACGAATTGAACCGTTGTTTGTCCTCTTGTAACATATATTCAAGCAAAACATTAACACTGTTGTTGTCCATTTCTCTAAATCCAAATAAACAAACTCGTACCTTTGGCTCTTAAATTTTTTTTTTTTTTTATTATTATTTTTTTTTTTCAAGATTGGCTGTTAAATTTGTTTGTTCTAACTTAGCTTACAACTTTGGCAAAATATATATACGGAAGTCCAAGCAGGGGCGGAGTCAGGATTTTATCTTCCACTGGGCTAGGTCATGACCAAAATATGGGTTGATAATATTGATTCATTTTTTGACCTTGAAAAAAACACACATTTTTTGGACCAACTGTGATAATATGAATGCAAAAGGGTAAAAATAATTTTGATGGAGAAATCGTCATTGATAAGAAGACTTATCTTCAACGGTCTCCAAGACCCAACAATCTAACTGAAAAATAATGTAAAATTATCAGAGTAAAATACTTGTTTCACTTAGTATATATGGGTTGTTGTACATTACATATATACAAAATGAATACAAAAATTGATTTCTACACTTTTTTACAAAAATTATTACCTACGCTCTGTAGTTTCCTATTTTGTCTCTAAGTAAACAACTAAACTGATAACAAAACATAAAAACAAATATGTTATAGTGCATATGTTTATTGATACACTAAAACTGATAAATCTATATATACATATCAAGTAAAATAAAAATAAAAACATATATATAACTGTGTCCAGGGAACTTCCAAGAGTACGTAAGAAAGAACTAAAGTCAACACATTTTATTTGAAAAAAAAAATTAATCAATGGCCATTGTCAAGACCAAGTCATTGTCTTGTTTTGAAGAGCCTAATTAATAACTCTATTGTATATCTACACATATTGAAAACTTAATTAAGAAAACACCACATTAGCAACACCTCCACATACACTTTCCATACAAAACTCACAAAACCAACATCTGAAACCGCGAGATGAATCTCGATACACGTGTTGACAGAACCCGATGTCCATCGAAGGGTCTTGAACTTATGTTATGACTTGTATACTAGTAGACGTATATATTATTATGTACATGTACTAGTTGTTATATATAGAGTTAAAATGTGAATATAATCTCACCAACAATATTAAACAAGACAAAAACAAGAACCATTTTATGCCTACAAAATCTGAACCCAATGTACATTTCTTTGACATTCTTAAATATTCATTTCTCAACTCCAACAACATCAACTACCACTATTTATTGGTACATCTTCTTCTCCAATTAATATTAAAACCTTGTTAACTTCACATATGGTATATATATGTGTACGTATTAATATTGGTTAATAAGATCATGAGTTGCAGAGTTGTAGAGGAGGCTGTGAGGTGCTTGGGGAGAGGCTACGACGTCACGTCGGATTTTCGGCTAAAGTACTGCAAGGGCGATCGACGGTTGGTGGCGCTCGACGAATCGGAGACTAGAGATCTTGTGATTCCAGGCTTTGGGGTTGTTCCAAATGTATCTGTTGATGTCAAGTGTGACAAGGGTGACAGGATAAGGTATAGATCAGATGTTCTTGAGTTCAATCAGGTCAGTTAATTTTTCTTGTAAATATTTTTAGTTCTTCATCAATATTAAATTAATATAGTACTATATATATATATATCTCTGCTTCTCTATATCATCATCATGGATATATAGCTTTTGATTTCTTTTTGTCATCAAAATTGTGCTTGAGAAAATTGGTTTATGTAGGAACATATCCTTTAATTTCTATAGTAGACTACTTAATTAATTAAAAAGAAGTATTTTTTCGGTTGGGACGCCTGACTGGTTGTCTTGGGAATAGTCGATCCGAAGTAGGGAGGAGCTAAAAAAAGGTTAAGAGACCCGCGCTTATCAAAAAAAGGAGTATTTTTCTTAAGTAGTTTATTTATAATTAATTGGTTTAATTAATTTTCTAAATTTTAGCTGATTTCTTGAGATTAGAGAAATGGTAATGTTAACTAAATTATGAATACAGTATGTGCAATATGACACCAGCCTAAAAAAAACTCCAAACATTCCCTAGATTAAGTGCTATTTATTGATTATGAATATAGTATGTGCCTACTTATTTTCTATCGGCATCTATGGACGGATTACAAGTCGAAATATGATTAGAGCACTTATGTACGTGTCTTGAACTTATACCGAAAGCGGTTGATATAAATTTCAAAATGTTTTCTAATCTGTTCGATAATCGCCAATTAAAAGGAGTCATTTTCTCCATTTTTGTCAAAGCTAATTAATGTTTCATCAATTCGTCGTAACCAAAGATCAATTCCTATCAATCAATCAAATCATGAAATTTGCAACGAAGCCTTTCTACAGATGCATATACATAGCATAATGTTTAGAAAAATATTATAATCATCACATTAAAATTTTCTTTATAATCACATGGTTATCTCTCTAGCTAGTTTTCAATGGGATATAATATAGGTACAACCATCCACGTTAGTTTGACTATGATTCAGCCATCCATATTAGACAAAAAAATTTGAAATACCAGCTCTCACTACCAACCAAAACATAGAACTATGCATGCATGCATGCACTACCTACGCCGAAGAATCAGATCTTAGTTTGAAATCAGCCTCAATTATTATACTAATGTAGCAAAACAAGCAATTAAGCACCTCAACAATTCCTATATAACATTAATACATGTAGGTCCCTTAAGAACAATATATCCTTTTTAATGTCAACACTTTCTATTCAATTTAACATATGGAGCATAATGAGAAGCCACTCGTGTAATAAAGCTTGAAATACATGATTAATGATCTACCAATTAATTCATAATGCATGTTTGGAGCTGCCTCATTTTATCTTGCAGAGTGGAAACTCGAGTTTGATCCATGCAGTCGACCCCAAGTAATTTTGGATTGAGATTTTGTTATGTGTGCAGATGTCCGAGCTGTTCAATAGAAAGCACTCGCTGCTGGGGAAGATACCGTCAGGGATGTTCAATGCCATGTTTGGATTCAACAGCAGCTCATGGGCGAGAGACGCAGCGGATACCAAGGGTTTGGCGCTCCATGGTTACTTCATCCTTCTCTTCAGCTTGCACATTGACAGATATCATCTACTCCTCATAGATGAAGTTCAGAAATCTGTTCCAACCACTTGGAATCCCAAGGCCCTTGCAAGGTATGCTGCACATCAATGCTGCAAATAATTAGTTCACATTTTATCATCTAGGAAAGTGATTGGGTGACATACTTCGCGAAATACATTTGCTACAGAGTTGTTGTGATCCTTTTAACATCTAACATTCACATGTGCGTTCTGAAAATGCGTCCAAACGACCCCAACAACTGCGTACCAAAGGAGGTTGATAAATAACTCAACACTAGTTTCGGTCGGAATCCGTGCCTAATAAACAAAAACTAGCTACAATGTGTGTATTTTTCATAACTAATCAAAACATGGGAGGATACATGAACCAAATAACAATACTCAAAGTAAGGTAAATGAAGCTTTTAAGGGAGATAATAACAAAATAGAGAATTTTCCAATCTTGTCCGAGATTAGGGTATACTTTTTTTTTTTTTTTTCTTTTTGAATCTAGCCATGTCCAGTTTTTAGATGTAGGAGACCATCTCAATGTTAATGATCATCCCTCTGCCATAATGGATAAGTATGCATTTGTAGTTCTCTTATAAGTCTTACTGATTCGTTATGAGTCCATATATGCTCATCATGTTAATGTAAACTATGGTATTAAAATTAGGTTCATAGAGAAGTATGGGACTCACATAATAGTAGGGCTGGGGATTGGAGGCCGCGATGTGATTCTTGTGAGGCAAGACCATACTTCAAAACTTGAACCTTCTGAGCTCAAGAAGCATTTGGACGATGTGGGTGACCAAGTCTTCAATGGCACTTGCTCCCTCCCCCCTCATCGCTGCAAGAACAACAAAAACAATAAGGTAATTTATTCGTGTAATCAAATCTAATCTGCTGTAAAATCTCTATCTATATATATTATTTAGGCACATCAAAATCTGACTAACTTTTAAGCATCCATGGATCAGGCTCCACAGGCCTTCAATGTCTTCAGCCCAGATGCATTGCTCTTGAATAGCTTCTCATCTGTGACGGCCAAAGATGTAAGTTTTTACCATATAAATGAGTGTCATACAACTAAACATATGTAATCTTGTTAGTTATGAAGTAGATTAATTAATAATGAAATGCATGTATGTAGGGGATTACAGTGAAATGCTGGAAGCAAGGAGGGGATGCATCAGCTGTTAGTCACTGCGAGTGGCTCCTGACGGTGCCTTCAATGCCGGACGCCATTCATTTCACCTTCATGCCCATCACTGCTCTGCTCAAAGGTCTCCCTGGCACCGGCTACTTGTCTCACGCGATCAACATCTACCTTCGCTGTAAGTACAGCATCACCGCCGTTAGTTCTTCACAACTTCTACCTAGCTATCACACGAAAAGTCATCGCACAATAAACAGAAAATTAGAGTACTTGACTATATGATGAGATGCATTTGACAACTAAAGAAGGGTACAAAATAGTCCACATGCAAAGTCATGTGTAAAAGTCAAGGCTATTTTTTCATGGATTGATTTTCATGCGATGATGCGGCGTTTGAAGAAAGAATTATTTTATCAACTACTTTAAATCAAGCTTAGTAGAAGTGTTTTATCTATGCAGATAAACCGCCAATAGCGGACTTGGAGAACTTTCTAGACTTTCAGTCACACAGGATGTGGGCCCCCGTTCACAATGACCTCCCACTAGGGCCCACTACCAACAGGGCCCTCCACTCTTCTCCTGCTCTTCATTTCACCCCTCTTGGACCCAAGCTCTACGTAAACACCTCTCAAGTAAGCCATCTCTCTCCATCAGACTATCACTATCTTTCACACTTCATAGCATCTAAAAGACTAAAACTGCAACAGAACATCTCTCATTAAACTCATTCACTTATTTAATTTCCATTTTTCGAGAAGAAAATAATTGACATACTTTTGATACATACATTTGCTACAAAGTTGTTCGAGTCCTTTCAATTGTGCACCGAGACATGGTGCGACTCACAAATCAAACCATGTCCAAAGAACCTCCACAACTTTAAGAAATGTATGTACCGGAAGTATGTCACTCAATCGCTTTCATTTTCAAAACTTGTCTCTCAATCCCAACAATGAAAAATAGAGTTAAGATTTTAGAAATTGTGGTTACCTAAAGATGAGTTGGTATCAGGTGAGCCTGAAGAACATGAAAGCAGATAATACTTTTTGAGTCGTGGTTATCAACGATCATCATGGGTGTGGGTGTCTTCATCCGCAGGTAATAGTCGATAAGCGAGCAGTCACCGGACTCCGGCTGCATCTTGAGGGCATGAAATACAATAGGTAGGTCAGCTACTATTTCAGATTTTTCTTCCTTCTGCATTTCCCAGTACCTGCTAAATGTTAGTTGTAAACTGAGTTCGAAAACAAAATATTCAGGTTAGCCATCCATTTGGAGCACTTGTCAAGCACCCCAGTAGTCCTCCAAGACAAACTCGAAGGAGGGTCGATGTGGAAAGGATCAAGTGACGTAGACAATAATGAACGATACCTCGAGGCAGTTCAGTGGAAGAAATTTTCACATGTATGCACAGCACCAGTGGAATACGAACCTGATTGGGCAGCCAGCAACTCCCTGGCCTTCATTGTCACAGGCGCACAGCTTCTGGTGAAGAAGCACGCATCCAAGAGTGTTCTACATCTGCAGCTCCTGTACTCCAAGGTGAAAAATTGCACCATCTCCAAGACTATCAGGGAACAAGGATTATCAGACTCTATTCAGAAGTCCACCTTCTTCTCTGCAGTAAGCACTTCAATAAAAGGAAACACGGAGAAAGAGAAACAACCAAACCAAATTGTGGTAGACTCCGCTGTGTATCCTAATGGTCCTCCAATGCCTGTACAGACTCAAAAGTTAATGAAATTTGTAGAGACAACACAAGTATGCAAGGGGCCCCAGGACAGTCCAGGATTTTGGATAGTAACTGGAGCTCAGCTTGACTTGGAGAAAGGAAAGATACGTCTTGAAGTCAAATTTTCTCTCCTCAGTTTCACTTCGTGAGAAGAAGACATCACAAATCAAGTATTCTGTATATACGAAAAACTCAAAACATTTTTCTCAATTCAATACATACATATCCCTCCATTTTGCTTTTCTGCATTTGTTCATAACCTCTAAAGTCACATACTTTTAGCAGTCTCCAAATTTTAGTTTCTGGTAAGAAAGTATCCCACAGGAAATGCCGATAATAATCAACTACACGTAATGTCTCAGCCTTACATTTTGACACATTTGTCGCAATGTCAATTTATTGTCCAAGAGGAACCGATCCTGGCCCTTACTACTCAAGATAATAGGCACTAAAATTTTGAGCCCTGATATGATATCATAATATCCAAGCTAAAAGGCACTACAAAGAAGATTACTATCAGGATTTGCATCACAGAGAATGAGCAAAGGTAAATACAATCAGATGCTAAAGGCCAAAGCAACTTGCTTACAGAACAAGTGTCCTCTATTATGAAAGAAAAGAGGAAAAAATTCCAAATACCAATAGTCATGAAGAATTAACTAATCCATCCAAGGAAGAACAAATATATGGTATTTCTTCTATATTCCAAGGACAAATTTATCGCAAAATTGTCGAAGCAGTTATACAAAGCATTGCTGTAATAAGAAAAGACTTGTGTATAAGCTCAACTATGTACACATAAAGCTTCTATAATATGGATAGGTTATGGGCAAGATAGTGAAGACTGCGAGTACTGACAAATTAATACTGCTTCAGAAGAGGAAGGCAATGCATTAGCTCATCTCATTTTTTTTTAACAAGTGAAGCTTCCATTACCATTATCCTTGTCACAGTGTCCCCTCATTATGAACCTGTTTCCATAGGATCCTTCGTTATGAATCTGTAATAAGATAAAATCAAGTCAACTTAGAATGAACAACAACAAACATAATTAGAAAGCAATGGGTATAGAAAGCTTAATGCAACAACAAATATATCTTCATGCAGAGTAAAGGGAAAAATTGAAGCACATGTGACATGCCCAACAAAAAACACACAGCTAAAGCGTAACTTACATAGATTTGGGCAAGCTTTCTCAAGATCAAATAACAACCCAAAAAGGAGAGGCAGGTGTGCAAACAAAGGTAAACCATCAGCTTCAGCATGTCCAGCGATTCCTCTATGATATTTAATGTAGAATAATTTTCTAAGAAGATAGAAGACTCATTCTGTTTGTCAGAGATCCAAAGTCTCAAAAGGTCTCCACTGATGTACCATTGCCATTTGATCCTAGTACTTTCCCCTTTAATTCTTTTAGCGACTGAACATCTTAAGATGTATCAACTGGAGCATCACTGTCTGATCCCTCCTCCACCCCATTTTCTAGGATTTCCATGGGGATTTGCTCAGCATTTCCAATATTCTCTAAAGCAGAACCACCCAGAAGAAGCTGTTCAAGCACGTTGTCTTCCGGTAACTCTGGTAAGATGAAAGGGCCTTCATTTTCTGAGAAAGGATTTGATTCCATTGGCACATCTCCAAAAGATGAGAAATCAATATTCGCGAACAAATCATCCAACCCATCTAGTGAAGGATCTAATGATTGAGAAATATCCATAATTGACATTGGAATGTCTTGAGAAGTTGAATTTTCATTTTTCAAGGGCTGATATCTCACTACCTGGCCATCAGGAACTACATTTGCACACTCTTGCATAACTTGTTCAAGAGCAGGAAAAGGACTTTTCTTTAGTGAAGAATCTAAAAATTGAGATACCTCAATCTTCTGATTCAGATTATCTTGAGACGTTGTGTTTTCAATTATTGGGGACTGATACCTTACTATCTGACCTTCTGTCTCACATTCTTGTACACCTTGTTCTAAAGCGGGAAGAGGTCTCTTCCTACTTGTCTCAGCTATTCGCCAGTTACTGTCATTCTGTTGCAAAAATTGCGCCAAGAATCCAGGGCTCTGTACAGCCATTGCCAGAAAAGACAACATCTGTTGTTGGTCTATTTCCATTCCTTGAATGCGTTGCGTCAGGACATGCAACTTACTCTCAGAGTTCTTCTGATGCTGCATGAGCTTCACCAATTCCTGCATAAGAACATTCTTATCACTTTTGAGCATCTCAACTTCATCTCGAAGACCAATCTTTCCAACTTCCACACATGGTGCAACAGATGTATTCTTTTGTTGTGATTTTTTATGTTGGCCATTGCTTTGAGAAGACTGGGTAGCTTTCCGCCTGCCAATGTTTCTCAATAAATGCTTTTGATCCATGACAAAGCCATCGTTAGCAAATTCCCAACGGTCAGGATTTGTCTTTCTGAAGCCCTGATGATCGCAAAGAGTTAGTAAGGATGTTTTAAATCAATCTATCCATACTCACTAACTAAACCACCATGTAAAACAACATAAGCACTTATTTTTTCATCTTTTCTTTTCCCTTTACATAGTTGGAAAAGGGTGGAGGGGTGGGGAAGGCATCAACATAATGAAATCGTCATTCTTCTTCGTATAAGAGATAAAGAGACCTGTGATACAAAAAAATGAACTATTCATGCAGAGTGTATGTGTGGAAGTACTTGGGGAGTAGGAAAATCAAACTTAAGCTAAGTCCATCAATATCAGCAACATTTCACGCACAGCTCGACAACTCTTCTCTAAAAAGACATACCTTTAAACATATAAACAGCGAAGAAGACGACTTTAAATAGAAAGGTATAGTTACTTCTACCAGACCAATTCTTTGGGGGAATTCAAGTTTCATAAATTGCACTAAATCGAGCGCAAAGGAAGAGTTTGATTCATGCAGCCGACCCCAACTAATTTGGCATTGTTGTTGTTGTTGTTACAATGCAAGAATCATTCGGCACAAATACACACACTCAGTGATCAAAAGCCCTCGCAAATCACATAAAAATCCAACCTTTAAAGCGAAATTCACTCATCTAACCATAATTTTCACATAATCCAACTCCACCAAAAGCAGACACATCAATGCAATCGAAGCCTAAATAAAACCAAAAGTCAAAACAGTCGGAACACGCAATCCAAAAACCTAAATTTGAACAAATTCCACAACAAAGTACACTAGAATCCAAGAATCATTCGCCGCAACAACACAAACTCCCTCACATACCATGTTCATGATTCAGTGATCACAACGCCCTCACAAACTACACAAAAATCCAACCTTGAAAGTAAAATTCACTCATCTTATCAATGCAATGCTAACCAAAATCAAATCATAACACAAAACTGTCCAAACAAATAAGCCTAATTTGAAAAGAGCACAATCAAAGCAATACCTAAACTAGATCAAATTCCACAACACCAGACGGAGCACAATCAAATCAAACCCTAAATCATCCAATACGCATACATACGTATGTATTGAGCTGTCTAATGAAACTGGAGAAATTGTTGTGCTTGAAGTACTTGGGGAGCAATTCCTGCTCAACAGCAGACACATCCCAGATCACGAAGCTCGGATCGTTAGGGCTCCACGAGATGGTTGAGTCGGTGGCGCGATCGTCCACCATGTCGTACAATTTCGACAGGAATGGCGGAATCGCGTGCGATTTCTCTGACGATGGCGTCGATGATGATGATGATGGTGCTACCATGGCCGTCAATGGCGATGTCCGATTCAATTGAGGAACTGAAACGACTGAAGATTTGATTTTGCGAGAGGTTGAAGAGGAATTGATTCAGAAGAACAAACACTCTCTCTCTCTCGAGTTAGGAAACCAAAACCCTAAAAAGAAAAATTTTACCCTAAAAAAAGAAATTTTGATTTTTTTTTTGTTAAAACAAATTTTTTGAGATTTTGATTGGTAGAGAATCCGAAAAATAAATATATATTTATAGTGACATTTTTAGTGACATTTTTAGTGTCTAGAGTCAGCTTTCGTGCCTTATAAATTATTTTTAAAAGCTCTAAACTTACTATTAAGAGTTGTTTGATAAGAACACCAATTCAATTGTCAAAATTTGCTAGAGATAAATTTTGATTCTAACTTCTAAAAAAATGTTTAGAAGTTATTTATTGTGTCTTCTTGTATCAAATTCAAACGTATAGTTTTGGATTGTCTTAAAAACTTAAAGAGGCAAAAAAAAAAAAAAAAAAAAACATATTTCAAAAATGAATGGGGCATTTAAGGGATTTTTTTCAATGATTTTATATGACATTATGAAACATATTTGTCAAAGCATCTCCGATGAGATAAACAATGCATCAATTGCCAAAGACAGAGTTGAGGGATTCGACTCATGTTCGAGTCAAGTTGTTGTAATTAAGTTGGTTAATTTCTTACCAAAAAAGCAATGTAACCTAGTGAAATATTGTTTTCTTTTACAATGAAATATTATCTCTATTGTTCTAAACTATCCTTCATGAAGTACATTTACAACTTGGAGTAAGATAGAAAGATGAATGCTTCATTCTTAACAAAATCTTCTCTTTTACTCCCTCCGGTCAATAATATAAGTCGTTTTTGCGTTTTAGCAAAAACTTCTTGTTCAAAATTGTAAGTCGTTTTCGAAATTCAATAGTGTATTTATTATTTTTTTACCCATTAATTTTACCCTTATACAATTCAAACATTTACGATTCTTCAATTCATTTAATGTCAAAAGACGTATATGTAAATTACACTCGTAATTAAAGTCGCCTTAATTTTTGTGTCTCTATTTTAAACGACTTACATTTTTCACCCGAGGAAGTACTCTGCTATGCTCTGCAATTGAACAACTTTTCCCTCAAGATATATAAATAAAGAGAGGTTCCAAAGAATCAACCAAAGGATGAAACAAATTGAATGCATTACACCAAGCAATCATATTCGTCATTTCTCTGGTGGTGGCGATGCCGGCACTGAACTGCTGCTAACCTTTTGCTTCTTTTTCTTCCCCGTCTGCGGAATTTTACACTCCTTAGATGATAATAACCTGCATTGCATCAAGTCTAGCAACCGCGACCGCAACTGCTTGTTCATGTCAGTGATGTGCTTCGCCATGGTCGTGGCACGAAGTCTGTTCTCCACATTCGTCTCGATCTTCATCTGCAACGACAAAGGCGTCCATCCTTTCTGTCGAGTCCAAATACCAAAAGAGACCATCATGTTTTCGACATTGGTTAAATATATCAAATTGTAAATAAGCCATCTAACTGAAATAAGAATATAACTCTTAATTACATGCATGTTGCATTTCTAGTTATCTCAAAAAAATGCAATGCAAAGCAATATTGATCTCCTATCAGTTCTTTGCTATTCGAAAAACGAATTTTAGACAGAGAGAGGACCTCCAAATCAAGAATTTGTCGACTCGTCATGGAGGCACTTCGAAAATCCGTCTTGATATCGTTGTCTGCAAGTGAAGAGGGCAAAACAGCAACTGTTCCCTTAAAGTTGTTAACTGGCTGAGGATACTTATCTAGCAGAGAGACTCGAGGCTGATGAGACGCTCTCGAGCTGGTCTCGCCCCCAGCGATCAGTGAGGATTGCGGAACTGTCACTATATTTGTTATCTGACCTATTGAGAAAACATAGAGCATTGGCAATTTATTAGGAAACATATGCTAGGCCAAAATGAGAAGAAGGAATGTGAGTACAAAATGACATACCTTTCTTATGGTTGAATCTTCTAGTGACACTCCAAGTTTTAACATCCCAAAGGCAAGCAGTGCAGTCCTCAGATGCTGAAATGAGGAATTGCCCACTCAGACTGAAAGATAATGCAGTTATCGATCCCCTGTCAAGCCGAGTAGATAATGTAAGATCATTATGTGTCTCATAAACTTATGACCCATTCGGTTCACATGTAAAATAATCCCAAGATCATGGGATTATTTTACACTGTGATTATAACATGGGTTTAGGTATTATTCCCGATAGAGGGACTTGTTCGGTTGGGGGTATAGAGGGTGGGATTAAACTTGATTTCAATAGGTGAAGTTACTAAAGTGCCCTTTTATATCTATAAACTCATTCCCACATCCTTGACAAGCTTACCAAGCCAAATATACATATCAAAGCAACTTCAACGACACATAAGCAAAGTCATTCAGAAGTAGACAACAACAACAACATAGCCTCAGTCCCAAATTAACTGGGGTCGACTACATGAATCAAACTTTTTCATTGTGCTCGATTAAGTGCAATTGATTGTGAGCTTTTCAAACCATTCAAATCCCTCCTAATTAATGCATCCCATGTTAACATTGGTATGCCCCTACCTCGTCGAATTTCTACAGTTTCTATTGAGTCAAGTTTTCTAGTTGGGGCATTTGTAGGCCGTCTTTGCAGGTGACCAAACCACCGCAACCGCCCTTCCCTAATTTTTGTATCAATTGATGCTACTCCTACTTGTCTTTGAATTTCTATATTTCTTATTCTATCTTTACGAGTTTTACCACACATCCACCTAAGCATCCTCATTTCTGCTACGTTCATTTTATGTAATTGTTGTTGCTTTACCGCCCAACATTCACTTCCATAGAGCATAGTTGGCCTAATTGCGGTCCTATAAAATTTTTCTTTTAACTTAGTAGGAACATTTCGATCACAAATCACCCCTGTTGCACTCCGCCATTTCTTCCATCCACCTTGAATTCTATGTGTGACATCATTCTCAATGTTACCATCATTTTGTATGATTGATCCTAGATATCTAAAGTGGTTTACCTTATGAACTTCTACTTCCCCTAATTTTACCACCCCGTCATTTCGATGTCTAGTGTTTTTAAACTCACAGTGCATGTATTCGGTTTTCGTCCTACTCAACTTAAAGCCTTTAGATTATAATGTATTCCTCCAGAGTTCTAATTTCCTATTCACTCCATCTTTAGTTTCATCCACTAAGACAATATCATCTGCAAATAGCATACACCATGGTATATCCTCTTGAATATGTCTAGTTAGTTCATCTATAACTAAAGTAAATAGATATGGACTTAAAGCCGATCCTTGATGTAGTCCTATCGTAATGGGAAATTCTTTTGTAGCTCCTCCGAATGTCTTTATACTCGTTACTACTCCATCATACATATCCTTAATAGTATTTATGTATCTAGCATGCACTTTTTTCTTTCTAGAACCCACCAAAGAATGTCTCTAGGGACCCTATCATATGCTTTTTCTAAATCTACGAATACCATATGAATATCTTTTTTCCGTCACATTTCCCATCAAATTAAGTGAACAAAATTCATGAATAGTGAAGAAAATTCAAAGTGAACTCGTCGGCTATAATAATTGTGATCAGTTGTGTGTTGCCTATTTGTATTAGTATGAATGAAAATTGAAAATTTAATGGTGGGTCTCGTAGGATCGCGCAATATAATTAATAAATGCGGTTGAAGTTTGAACAAATATTTAGTAGTACTAAATATGTCATCAATGGATGGTGTTGATTCATGATCATGGAAACGATCTGTTGATTTGATTCACGCGCGGACGATAATTATAGTGCTACATTGATATACTAATGTCACACACCATAGGTTTTTTGGTGTTGGAGAGTCGAGAATAGTAAATGAATGTGTTTTGGGTGTTTATGATGAGGGTATTGTGGTCATTTGAAAGTCACCAAGATTGAGATAAAATAATACCATTGAATTCATGGTTTTAAATTACCCAATCATGTGGGTTAAAATAATCATATGGACAATTTTATACTCGAACCGAACACCAGTATTATTTAGTACCACCACTTATCCCACCCTATCCTATGAACTGAATAGGTATGCGTTAATTTACATATGTAACTCGCGAACCTAAAGTCTTTGAGCTTTTTTTTTTTTTTTCTTTTTTTCGGTAACATTTTGAGCTTCATTACCGTTACCAATTTGACGGAAAGTGGTATTAATGCCGAAAGCTCGATGGTTATCCTTCAAACCTATAAAAGAGCACTTGTACTCTCAAATAATGTGCTGAAAGTTTGAAGCTCATGAAAGCGATAGGATCTTGGGTTTTAAGAGTCTATATTCTCTTTTGCAGGTTATTCTCTATTTGATCTATTTCTTATGTCTAAAGAATTTCACAGACAACTCACTGGACATCTTATAAATGCATCTCAAACAAAGATCCTATGAAATATTTTCTTGGAAAACACAAGTTACAGTTAGTTTTCTATGTGATTTTAGTTGGTTTTCGAGCATGATAGAGCCTTGACTGATTCGATAACTCAATTCTAGCCTTCCTCTTTTGTGATATAGAATGACCATTTTCATGAAATTATTAACCGTATCCAATTATTCTATCTTGTTTATCATTGCCTAAGCAAAATCTAAAGATCTTTTAGTGGGCTCAAAAACTACATGGAACTAAAGAAAGCCATACATTACTTGTGTTTGCTTAGCACCATCAATTGATCCTCTGAGGCAACAGAAGCATTGACATCCAGTACTCCACTATCGACCGCGCTAACAAATATCCTTCCATCCGTACATCCAGAAAACAAGAATTGCTCTTTGTGATCTATAATTATCGCATTTACTGGTTGCGGGAAAGCTCGGACGCTCAGAAGTTCACCAGAGAACAGGTCCCAAACCTATGAAAAGCCCGAAAGTGGTCATATTTCAAAATACTATACCAACACAATTGAAGGGGAAAATTACATTAGCTATATATGGTCCTATAGAACTAACCTTGCATGTGCCGTCGAGGGAGCTTGATACAAGCATTGAACTTGAGCTGCCCGATGTACATATTAGGCCGGTTATAGACGATCCGTGCTCTAACCGCGAAAGGAAGGAAGAAGGAACACTTCCACAGTCTGCTGCTACCTCTAGCAAACTTCCATTGGAATGATTAAAGCAATGTACTAATCATTAAGGCAATGTAAACGAATATTATGCGTCGAAATAGGCATTACAGTTAAATCAATCGGTTTGAACACCCGAAAACTTGTAGGTAACCATTGCTAAGGAGTATAAAAAGAAGGAATGTTTGTTCTTATTTATGTTCTTTTCATTGTGAACTACATTAAGTCATTAGCACATCAACCGCGACGAAAGCTGACCAAAACATAAAGCTCATTTGATCCTTACCTTATCAAATCCCATACACAGATCTCACCCTCATTTGAACCAGAAACCAGAAGTGAACCATCCATAGAAAATGCAAGACAACTAATTGATCTTTGATGGGCACTCCATTTCTTAACCATTCTACCACTTGAAACCTGTGAACCATCCCAAACAAATCAAATCCTCACTAATTATATATCTGCTAAACAATGTCAAAAAAATTAGTCTTTCAATTCACCTCCCAAATAAAAGCATTCCCAGAAGGTGCTCCCCCAGCAAGATATAAGCCATCTCTGGTGCTGGAAATTGGTCCAATGGCTTCCAAACAGTAATTTCTGAGTACAGATTGAGGCTGCATCATTAAAAAAAAAAAATGCTTAGTTTGAGCCCAGAAGTTGGTTCCAACAATTTTACTTGACAATCCCAAAATAAGTTGGGGTCAGCTACTTGGATCAAACTCTTCCATTGCGTTCGATTTAGTGCAATTTTTTATTTTTTATTTATAACCATAGATGTCCAAACCTTTTTCAGCCCCTCCTTACTTTGGTTTCACTAATCCCATGGGAGTTAGCTGGGGCCCCAACCCCATAACCCTGGAGAAACCAAAAAAATATAATGTTGCTGCCAAAAATCGCACCCGTAACCTTAGTGGCGGAGCCACAGTCAAGGGCGGATGAGTGTGTGTCCGACTCGCACGTCGTAGTTGGAGCATCGAATCATTTTTCAATTGTTGAACACCCAAAAAACTTGGCTCCGCGAGAGTTAATGTGTTCTTTTCTTTACCACTGCACCAAATCAATTTGATACACAACCCATAAATGGCCAAAATCAAGAGTACCCACCAAAGTGGTTGTTGTTCTCTAGTGACTCGAGCTCGAGTCCTAGGAAGGGAAAAACTAAGACTGAGAGCTCCTCCACCTATACGGTGCCTGATTCGAGGCGAACAAGGGAAAAACTAATGTTGGGAGCTCATCCACTAATACGGTGCCCGATTCGAGGCGAACTCTCGAGGCGAACTCTGACTAAGCAGATAGTCCGAATACCAGGTGGTTTAGACCAAAAAAATAATAATCAAAAGTAGCCATTTGAAACAGAAATCAAAAAGCAGAAATCAAGAGCACCCATTTGAAATAGGAATCAAAAAACCCAATATCAAGAGTACCCATTTGAAAGAGAAATTGAAAACCAAAAATGAAGATGACCCAATTGAAACAGAGACCATAAAGTAGGTATGCAAAGTGGGAACGAGAAGAAGAGTTGGTTTTGTGAGACCTTGTTGAGAGGCCAGATGAAGATGGCTCCACCAGCAAAGGAACCAAGTCTTTGAACCTGTGAGGCAACAATGGAGTGGTTGGCAAGGCAGAGAAGGCCGTGAAGAGGAGAAGCACAAGTGGGTATGTGAAGGAGATGGTCTCCACTATCAATGTCCCACACTGTGACCCCAGCACTCAAGCTCTTGTCACTGCACACCGCCAATGCTTCCTTCATCACTTTCACCATGTTGCCTTGTTTTTTGTGTTGTTGTTCTGTTTTGTGGTCATGTAAAGGTTGTCTAGGCATGCTTTTCTTGTTTGTCTGAGCAGCAAAACTACTGAGTTAGTGCAGCCAAGTGGCGCCTCGGCGAGGGGCGGGGGGGTTAATTTAACGTAGAGAGCGTGTGTCGACCTTAGAGGCATGAATGACGAAATTATATAGGGAGCGTGCCCCCTAAGATCCGCCATAATAATAGAGTTTGATCTATACAGCCAACTAGATCTGTTTATGGGACCGACTATGACCGGTGTCGAGCCTAAGAAAGTTCAAGCTCAACTCAACACTTGTATGCGGATTTATACATTAGCCCAAGTCCAATCCATATAATTTTTATTTTTTTACTTTTTATAATATCATTCATGTTTCTATATATTTATTTTTGTATAGATTTGTTGTGCAAGAAGAAGGAGGTTTAGTTTAAACTTTAAATAGTAAAGTGACAAACAAATGTAGGATACATCTTAGAATCAAATCCCACCAACATTACTATTTATTTTGAAGATCTAATATTCAGGTCGGACCCAAGTCGTCAAGCTTGGACTTTTTAAAGTGGTCCAAGTCTAACTCACTTTAAAACATGCATAATCAGACTCAAGCCCAAGCCGAGCTTTTATTGAAAAGGGCTACCTAAACCCAATTTATTTGTTTGTGCGTCTCCCAGTCCATAATTAGGTCTACAGCCAACCCTTACTAACTTTGGATTGTGACTTATTTGCACACATTCCCACTTATTTGTAAATATTTTTATAATTATTACTCTCTACTCCCTAACCAATCCATCAAGTTAAAATTCTCCCTACCCCACCAGGACATGGACATGTTAGGACTGCCTGCACTACCAGTGACATAGCCCCACGCTTCTCAGTTGAAGAAAGGGAACAAACTAACCATTGGTTGACACAATTAAAAGCGAGTTATTATTTCTTAATTAATGATTCAATTTCGAGTCTTAAGAATATACTATGAAAGCCCCCCACTTATAAGATGCGCGACTCGAGGCAAATTTGAATTCGAATACAAGGCAAGATAAACACCAAACAAATCCACATTGTTGAAAGAGTTACAAACGCCTCAATGTTGAATGATTCTCACGCAATAAACCAACCATTGTAATACCTCTCGCGACATATATATATATATATATATATATATATATATATATATATATATATATATATATATATATATATATCTAGTTTCAGGACATGCTACGCATGATTGACCCGCTCGCTTTGCTCGCGGGAATTAATTCTTAAGAATTTATTAAGAAAATTCAAAATTGTAATTAAAATTTAAAAATTAGAAATACAAGTATCTTTTTAGCTTATCAATATTCTCTAATGTGATTGAGATAAGATGTGAATGAAAAAATAAGCTAGTCATGCTAGGACATTAGTTCCTCAAAAAAAAAAGGGAAAAAAAAAAGGAAAAAAAAACACAAGTGGTTTGACCCATCAATTTGTGAACACTTGCTTGTGGAGATTCTGTATAATTGTATATAAAGTTCAATCTTTACCTCAAACTCTATAGATAGAAATGATAACTTTGAAATTATGAATGTAAATAATTGAATTAATTGGGATTAAAGCTTTAGACACCTTTTTTTCACATGATTAATCATAATTTTTTTCATTCAAATTTCTTTTGGGTTTTGGGTTTGTTCCCTCCCTCAACACCTTCTTCTTCTCCCTCTCGGATTCTCTCTTCTTCACTGTTTATATATATATATATATAACTGAACCTCCTCCTCTCTTCATCGCACAATCAACAACCAACCACAACAACTCCTCCCAATTCCAATTTTGAATTCATAAACAAAACCAGTCTCACAATCACTAAAATCAAAAATTGAAATATTATCTCACCTTCAACTGTTCTTCAACAACGCCACCAACACTCACGGCTCTCCTTGAATTTGATCTCCAACCGATATATATATATATATATGAGGAAGAACAATGAGGGTTTGGGTGAGAATGATGAAGACGATGGCCAGTGGTATGCACCCCCTTAAAACGTATCAAATGGTAGCATGCAATTCAAGCTTTCAACAGATATAATGTTCATATAAACTGATTTGCCTCAGAAACAAGTGCATACTCCAATTGAGAAAATATCCCTCAATTTATCAACCTCTCTGTCTCTGTGTATTGGATTGATGAGAAAGAGTTCGTGCGGAACATGAGCGAGTGATCGATTGAAGACTGAGAGAAAGAGAAAATCGTGTATTGGGTTGATGAGAAGGAGTTCGGGATTGATTTGGAGATAAAAAAAAAAAAAAAAAAAAAAAAAAAAAAAAAAAAACGTGTGGTGGATTGACAAGGAGTTAGAGTTTGATTTAGAGACAAAAGAAAAGGTTGATTTGGTGATAAAAAAAAAAAAGAAATATGGGCAAATAGGTAAATTTCATTACCACTCAAAAAATTGTGATTCGTGCTTTTATATATATGATAATATATATATATATATATATATATATATATTAAAAGCACGAATAGATAAATTTTCCTTCGTAATTACCCCTTATCACCAAATAACCTTATTTTTCTCTCTCACGATGAATAAATCTCCATAAAATCGCTCACACACACATTGCTCTCTCACATCTTCGTTCCTCTCTCTCTCTTCTTGGTGTATGCGGTTGTGCAGGGGTGAGGGTAAGTCTCTAATTTATTAAAATCTGAATATGTATTATCAACTGATAATTTCAATTCTTATTGAATGTAAGAAGCTCCCGACATGTAGATATACCTTGAAGAGTGTCATTGGTTTGAATTCAGATTTATAACATTAAACTGGAAATAAAAAGACAAGCAATAATTCTCCATGAAAAAAAAAACTTTGCACGTGGTTCACTCGTATTTAAAGCATCCTTGGAGGAATCAATCTCCTTGGATCTAGGGTGCTTGTAGCCATCCAAGACTCAACAGTCTCATATGCGTCAAACATTATAAGAAAACGTCTTGATTAATTTTATTTATCAATATTGATATAATTTTACTATGAGTTTATTATGTTCAATCAATATTGCTTTCAGTAGAATTGAATGTCTCAATTGTTAATTATTGGTAATTGGTAGGGACTTTGGGACTTGTCTTATATTGTTTTGATTATTCATATGAAGATTTATGTTTCGAAGAATTGATGTATATATTTTTACGATGAAATTAATGTATATTTTTATATATACTAAGAAATTGGAATCATACTTCTATGAATAAATTAAATATATTTTTGTAATTAAATTCACTCCCGCGAGCGTAGCGAGCTCATTCGTGCGAAGCACGTAACAAAACTATTATATATATATATATATAAGAAGAAAAACACCATAAATTTAAATTTGTGGTGTTTTTCTTTTTTTTTAAAAAAAAATTGTTTATTGTCTTTAGAGATCTCATGATTACACATCAAGCACACATGATTCACAGTACGGACTGATGAAGATGGTAGATCTAATTTAAATTTGTTACCTCTCGATGGTCAAGATTTTTTCTTTATTTTCGATGGTCGAGATTTTAGTTTTTTTTTTTTTTCGGCTTATTTTTCAACTAGAAGAGATCGCAAGAATCAAAACACAAAATTTCACCAATTGACAAAAAGAAAACAAAAGATTTCACCAACACCACATTAAGGATTTTGTTTTTTTTTTTTTTTTTTTCTTTCCACACCAAAACAGTAAAAATAAACACAAAACACCATCTTTGATACCACAAACCTTTGACAAGTGTCACGTTTAAAATAAAATTGGCGTCACGTTTGTAATAATAATAGTAATAAAACTTTAGTGTCACGTCCCTTATTAGTGCCCGTAGCAATAGTATTTTTAGCATTTTGGCACGTGACTAAAGTGTCAAAAAAATTACTATAGAACTATACGAAAGTCATCCATTATCAATACAATCATACAACAATATTAATAATGAATTTCAACATACAGATTCTATTGAGCAAACTCATTTTTGCCACATTAAAGTTTCCTATAAAAAAAAAAGATAATATCACAAATAACATAGATATTTTGAGCTTTGGTTCCAACTAGAACTAGAGCTTACTCTTCATATGCCCAGAGAGGATCTTCTTTGCTTCCTCCAAGACCAATAATGTTCAAACTGCACTTACTATTCAATATCCATCTGAGTCATGGCTGAGAAGATTAGGAATCATCCTTGCTGCCTGAAAGAGAACAAACAATAGAATCTCCCATGCTGGGTTCGGGGGTCGTAATGTTTTCGGGCGACTTTCGGTTCGCGTCGTAAGGAGCTCTATTCATCACCCTGCATAAATTTGTGACAAATAAACACGTTGTTGCTCTACTTTGAAAGGTGAATACAATTGGTTATGCAAGTCCCTCCTCAAATGATGAGAAGATGGTAGTAAAATTTCTCCAAACTCCCCTAATTATTTAAATTTTTTCACACACAGAATAGGGTGAATTCCAGTAAAGAAAAAAAAAATTACGACTAACATTAATTTGTTATAGAGATATTCCTCGCGAATAAGAACATAAAAGGTGTGTACCAATGAAAAAAAACATAAAAGGTAACGCGAGACTAGAAATTAATGTTGCGCATGAGGGCACCCCAAAAATGTACCAATTTACATGCATTTTGGGGTGCCCTCATAAACCAATTGAGGTGCACATAGCGGTGCTCAAAATGAATTATAAAATAACAAACATAAATGATATCTAAAAGAATAAATAGAATTAAAGTTTGTACTTAAAACAACTTTATAATTAAGAATAAACAAGAAGACAAGAAATATTAGAAACAATAAGCTTCTTTGATGTTATTTAAAGAAAACTTAGATCTTGCTAACTCTTAGATGATGAAGTTATATTTATACTTCCTTTAGTATCGACTTCTTCAAAACTTCACTATATCGAATTAGACTTCAATGAGTTACTCCCGAATTTTAAAGGATAAAAGTTAAAAACGAAGTCGAGTTTTTTTTATCCTTGAACGAGAATAAAATTACAAAGAGATCAAGCCTACCTCTCTTTTCGCTTCTCAAGAAACCGAGCCAAGGACGCCCTGCGAGCTTGAGGTACAGCTGCAGATCCAAACATTGCTTGATGTGAGAATTTACAGAAATGCAGAAGTAAGAAATGAGAACCAACTTTGAAGTTCTACCTGATGGAATCAGGGCAACAGCAACAGCAGCAGCAGCAGCGGCAACAGATCCCAACGAAGTTACAACTTGAGAATCCGTTTGCATAGCAGGGACCATTGGTGATGCTGAAATCGGCTGATTAACACCGCCTTGTGGATGTTGCTTTGATGGTTGTGCCACCACTTCTGCTCCATGAACCGTGTTTGCATTTGTAGGAGGACCATCACCAGCTAAGAACATTATTGCATGAGCCTAATAGAGAAGACCAACCAACAGATCAAAACACATAAAAATTGAAGCCTCGACGTCAAACCACTAAAGATGTTTAGCAATGGCACTAAGAAAAGATGAGGACTATAGAAAGAACTACCTTCTCAGGAGAGACGTCGTCGAAGACATTCACAGTACCAGCATAAAATATGGTTAACTGAGCTGGTGAAGAACTTGTGCACTTGGGAACGCTACGACATATAGAGTAAAAATGAACATGACTAATTCAATGATAAGATCTAGAACTGCATCACGTATTGAATCAAATCTTGAAGCTAATAGCATAAGTTCAGTTTGATGATTTTTACCTTGGCAACGCAGAAGCGGCAAATGGAACAGTGGAATGTGAAACAGTGACAACTCCACCAGAGGCAACTGTGTTGTGGCTGACAGGTGTAACATGGTTATTGAAGAAAGGATTGTTCATGGCAACAGAGATTTTGTGTTGGTTAACAGTAGTTGCCTCCTTAACTTCGTTTCGAAGGTGTGAACTAATTCCGTTGAAATTCTGCAAAGGATAGGCGGTCGTCGCATAATTTGCACTGCCTTGTTCAGTAGGAACAAGGCTTTTCTGAATATTGAGAGAGAAATCTACTCAGTTTTACAAACAATAGAAATCCAGCTTTTAAGGGAAAGCTTTCTTCTAGTCTCAGATCACAAATTTGGTATCCCTCAAATTTGTTTTGATTTGGCACTTGGACTAATTAATCAATTGCATTATCTTTTTTTCTTATAAGAACGAAACCGCCCAGTGTGAGGATTGAACTCCCGACCTCTCACTCAAGTAACCCCATATCAAACTAGTGAGCCATCCACTTGGTTGGGATTATCAATTGAATTATCAAATGTCCCTTTCTGTACATACCTATCATATTAAACTTATAACAATAGAAGTTATGAAACACAGAAATTTTACTTGATGAGCTAAAGATCAGTCAAGTCAAACATCTTGAAGTTGGACTAAGACCAATTAAAAAAATATATAAGGTGCCAATCCTGATTATTCAAACTGAATAGGGGCTTTTTATTTCATGACCAAAAATTAGTAAACCCTTTACATGAGCTAAGATCAGTCAACTCTCTTGAAAATCCAAGGCGCTAAATCCTGATTACTCAAATTTATCAAGGACTAACTTTTTTTTTATTCAATCGAGGAATAACTTAAAAATTTTCATTTTTTAGCAAAAAATTTAATGTGTACTTGTCAAACCTGGTAAACACCAACTGGGTCAGTGGAGTTCCTTCCCATAACATCATGAACAGTCTTGAAAGACATAAACTGAGCTAAAGATGAGGCTTTGTTAGAGAAAGACCTTTGAAACCCAGTCCCTCTCATGAACTCTGCAAAAAAAAAAAAAAAAATTAACAAACATAGCACAAGTGACCATCCAAAACTGTGCTAAAAAAACACAAAGCGATAATTCCAATTTGAGTTGTATCATTTTTGTAAGTTATGAACGCTAATGGCAATCACACAATAATAAAGACACTACAAAATTGAATTGAAATTGAATTGTACAGCAAAATTGAATTGTAAAGCAAACCACGACACAAAGAGATGTTGACGTAGTTCGGTCCAAGACCTACATCTGCGAGGCCACGCACAAATGTGTAGAATCCACTAATGATAAAGA
Organism: Stephania cephalantha; assembly: GCA_039657325.1. Lineage (NCBI taxonomy): Eukaryota > Viridiplantae > Streptophyta > Magnoliopsida > Ranunculales > Menispermaceae > Stephania > Stephania cephalantha. The sequence continues at coordinate 3,170,164 of CM077573.1, read as the reverse complement.
GTTGTAGATTTATGCCAGACCCTAACCAGTGATCCCTTACCAGGCTTGCTACACTACCCTTTACCCTCACAATGAACTCTCACCCCCAAGATCCCCTTGGCAATTACAAATCAATAAAGAAAAAGCAAACAGAAGTTCAAAAGTATAGTCAGTTGCAACAGCTGAACCAAAAAACCACGAGAAGAACATAAGCATCATTGTTGATATATACTTGTGTTCTTCCTCAAAACCAATGTTGATGTGAGCTTTCTAAATCCCAAAATATCATGGAAGTGTTGATCCTCTCTTCACCCGTGTAGAAAGTTGTCCAAAATCTTCTCAGATATAATTAGGATCTAAATTCGGAGGATCTAAATTCGGAACAGAAATTTCGTTATAAAGAAACTTCTATTTTCGTATCAGTTGCAACTGGGATGTCTACAACCGCCCCAATTGCAAATGTCTTGTTTCCAATTGTCCCAGTTACAACTGTCATGTTTACAATTGCCCCTGTTGCAACGATTTATAGCTTCACATCTAAAACTTGTATTGTGCAAATAATGACAATTGATTTATACACTAACAATTTTCATATCTTCATAGCTAGAAAAGATTTTACACAAACTACAGTACATAACTGTACCAACAATCCATCAAAAAAAAAGTAACAACCAAAGATCAAACTAAATACTCCTCCATCACAAATCAAGCACTTAATTTGGAGTTTCTGAACTCCAACTCAAAATCAAATCTAACAATAGGAGATATGCACAATACTTTTTTTTTTTGAAAGGACAAGCACAATTCAAATATTGGGCCCATTAATTAGATATAATAACATAAAAATTTAATATATTTCCAAAGGAAGAAATAGAAGACTAAATATGATTAATTAAGAGTGTTGGTGAACCATACAATAAGGACTAGTGATCATTTAATACAAGGAGACAACAAAGGGAATATAATAACCAATTATGCATTGACTATGGTTGCATAAAACAATTCATTGTAAACCTCCTGTGACTAAATCAAGAAGCAAGGAACCAAGAAAAATACATAAAACTATTTTTTTCAAAAAAAATAAAAATTGATAGAGTAAATGCATGTGTGATTTTTTTTTAAAAAAAAACCCATATTTTCCAAATTTGACCACACACCACAAAAAAAAAAAAAAAAAAAAAAAAAAAAAAATTGAACAACCAACAATTCATTATATATGTCAAACTAATCACTACCAACCCACCAATTCCCACAACCAAAAAATAAAATAAAATAAAATTAGAAGAAAATTAAAGCTCAAAAGAAGGAAAAACACAAGGGCCTGTTTGGATCCACACCCAAAAAAGCTAAAAAAATCTAAAATGCAAGAAACATAAAAACATCAAAGAAAACGAACCAAACAAACCTTTAGAGCTATCTCTCTCAGACCCATCGTCCATCTCCTCCTTCACCTTCACCACAGCAACTCCTCTCTCCATATCTCAATCTCAAACCCACCAAACCTCCCCTCTTGTTCATCCAAATTCGCCCAAATCCCGAGTCGAAACCCCTTCAAACGCAAAACCCACTAACCAAACCCCCCAAACTCACTACCCAAAATCGGCCCAACATCGACAGAGAATCACAGATCGACAAATCAAAATCACAAAAACAGAGCTCACAAAACCATCAACACAGCCCCGTCTGAGCTCACGACTCACGAGATATATAGAGCTAGTACAACAACTAACGCTTTGCGTTTTAGATCTGTGATCGAGTCTCGACCGTCCGATCTCAATAAGTTTTATCGGATGAACCCCTGATTCGACACGTGCTAAACTAAATTAGTCGGTGGCCACCAAGTTGTTGTCAGTGGACACGTGTCTGGTTGTAGAGCTACCGAGTGCTATCTAATAAAACAATTGTCCGGACAGCGAGTTTTGGAGTGATATGACACGTGGGCCCCACGCAACAGACGTCTAGCCAATCAGGTTTTTTCGCACGTGTTTTTTTTAGTGGAGTGACTTCTCTGTTTGTCCGTGTTATCTGATTTTGCTGTCCGTGTCAACATCGAATAAAATGTGAATTAAAACGTTACCGTTACCATTTTTTTGTCTAACCGTTACGTTACATTTGTTTTGTACCAAACTATATAACAGGGGAGGGAGGATATCTGTTCTATTACGGAATAATAATAATAATAATAATAATAATCAAGGACATGATTTGATTTGATGTGCCAACGAATTTTGAATTTAATCCAAAACATTATCTGGGTTGAGTACAAGGCTTATCTGATAGGGCATGTTTGGTTCAAGTGTTAGCTTACGTAAGCATAGGATTAATTGAAAGACTGACGTTTGGTTCGAGTGTTAAGTAATATATGGTCTTACTAAAGACCTTTAACTCAGGCTTACCTAAAGAAAGGGGGGCCCTGTCTTTAGATAAGCCTGATGTACATTGTTTGTGAAAAGTCCAGTTTGCCCATCATAAAATTTATTTTCTCACCCAACGACCACTTTCTTCACGCACTGCCATCTCCTTCTTCATGCCCAACTCTGCCGCCTCCTCCGCCAGGTTCTTCCGCGGCCTGGGCTACACCATCGCCATCGCCCCTAGGCATCCTCATCCTCCTCGCCTCCTACATCTGTCGCGCCTGGCCCGCCACTTCGTCTGGTCCGATCGCCTCCGGTCCGGACGACATCATCCTCCCTCGCATTAATTTTGTAGCGGAGGATGACGCGGGGGTGCGAGGGCGGTCATTGTCAAATCTCGAAATTTTTAAATCGGTAGATTAAGGGAGCTTAACTATGGTTTTAACCGCGAGTCGAGAATTAAACACCGAAGAATTTGAGATTTATAATTAATTTTATTAATCTGCGATATTTGTCTAATGTTGTGTATTATATATTATTATTTTTTGTGAAACTCAGGTGATTGAGTAAATTTGAGATTCGCAGGGTTTTGTCTCGAGTTACGTGTTGAGACGGGTGCCGAGATAGTCAAAATATTGACATAAATATTAGTTTCGAATTTCACGACGAATAATTGAATTTAAATTAAAAATTCGAAATTTGGGTACTTAAATGGACTTAACGAGCTGACGTGGGGATTTGCCCCGATTTGCGTGTAAGTCGGGATTGAATGTAGTGTGAAATGAGACGAAGTTGTGTGAGATCTTGTTTCGTGTTTGGTGTCGGTTGACAGTAGTCGAGGTTGAGATTTGGTCCAAACTGGTGCAAGTTTGGATAAGTATGACAAGATGATTGATCTATAAGGGTTCCGTATGTCATGGACAAAGTTAAAAGATTTTGACTCTTGCTCTTGCAGTCGCGCAGCCGGATAGGGAGGCGACTAGACAGCTTGTCGAAGGTACGTTATCCATTTATGGCACTCACATGCATGTCACGCTTGATTCTGGTAGTACTTTGTCTTTTATTGATGAACGCATGGTAGGACATTTAGAGTTACATGCATAGAATTTAAACACACATTTGGTCCTCAGTACGGTTGTTGGGGATAAGATATACCCTAACCGGATATGTCGGGATTGTATTGTTAAGATAGAGGGACATCAGTTACCGGCTGATTTACGAGTTATAGAGTATTTGGAGTTTGATGCGATGTTAGGCATGGATTGGTTGTCAACTATCACACACATATAGATTGCTTTAGTAAGACTGTTACATTTGATATCGAGGGATTTCAGAGTTATCATTTACCGGAGTTGCGACAGCTTTACCGATCACTAGAGGCCATTTAGCAACGACTCAGGAGATGGAGGCGTTTGTTGCGACTGTTGAGCTAGAGCCGAGGGCAGTGATCAGGGTTGAGGATGTCCCAGTAGTTTGTGAGTCTTAGGATGTATTTCCATATGATTTGCCAGGACTATCATCGCCACGAGCAGTTGAGTTCATTATTGAGTTGATATAGTGGACACGACCAATTTATAACCGACCTTACAGGATGTCTGCTTCTGAGTAGGAGGAGTTGAGGACCTAGTTACAAGAGTTGCTACATAAGGGTTTCATTCACCTTAGTATGTCTCATTTGGGAGCTCCAGTCTTTTTGTGAAGAAGAAGGACGGTACCATGAGGATGTGTATTGATTACAGGAACTTGAATCAGGTGACGGTCAGGAACCGTTACCCACTTCCCAAGATCGATGACTTATTCGACCAGTTGGAAGGAGCCAAGTTCTTATCGAAAATTGATTTGCGATCATGATACCATTAGTTGAGGATTCGAGAAGGTGATGTTGAGAATACCACTTTCAACACGAGATACGACTTGTTTGAGTTCACAATCATGTCATTTGGGCTGACTAATGTGCCGACGATCTTCACGGACTTGATGCATAGGGTCTGATCTGGATCGATACGTCATTGTGTTCATCGACAACATCTTGATATTCCGCAAGACTCGTGAGGAGCACGAGAGGCATCTCAGGGATGTTTTGACGACACTAAGATATCATAGGTTGTATGCTAAGTTCAGCAAGTGTGCATTTTGGCTAATTGAGGTGAAGTTCCTTGGACATGTCACCAGTTGATCAAGGTATATCAGTAGATAGTGACAAGATTCGGGCGATTATTGACTGAAGGACGTCTGAATCTGTTTCTGACATTCGAGTTTATTGGGTTTGGCAGGATATTACCGGCGGTTTGTGCAAGATTTTTCATTGATTGCGACGCCGATGACTAGATTGACTAAGAAATATGTCATATTTGATTGGTCCGAGGAGTGTGAGGAAGCATTTTTGGAGCTAAAAATGAAGCTGACTTCTGCGTCAGTGTTAGCATTGTCAGTGGCAGGTAGAGGCTTCTCAGTTTATATCGATGATTTAGGCACTGGGTTGGGTTGTGTCTTGATGCAGGATGGACAACCAGTGGCTTACTTATATATACGATTGAGACCCCACTAGGGCAATTATCCAGTGCACGACTTGAAGTTTGCAGCATTCATTTTTGCACTGAAAGCCTATAGGCATTATCTATATGGAGAGAGGTTCATGTTATTCACTGATCACCAGAGTTTGAGATATATGTTCCCTCAGAGGGAGTTGAACATGCGACAAAAGAGATGACTCGAGTTATTGAAGGATTATGACTTCGCCAAAGAATACCATCTGGGGAAAGCGAATGTGGTAGCCGATGCGTTGAGCCGGAGTGGCATTGAGAGCCAGACAGTCCTGTGGCCCATGATACATGAATATGGACTTGATGAGGTAGCGTCGGTGATGTGTGTGACAGAGGCTATTGCTGAGTTACAAATTTGTTGTCAAGATGAAAGTTCATACGGTGTCTTTAGAGTGGATTGCTGAGTGCTAGAGAGTTGACAGGCTATGTGGGCAGTTCAGCAAACTGGCTCAGGATCCGAGTTGCACAGATTGTGGATACCTGTAGTATTAGAGCTCAGGGACAGCATACTTAAGGACGCACACCGGTCGCGATATATTGTTCATCTTGGTCGGACCAAGATGTATCATGATTTGCGACGATTGTTTTGGTGGCCAGGGATGAAGACTGACATTAGTAACTACGTTAGGAGTTGTCATATTTGCCAGCAGGTGAAGGCTGAGCACAGGAGACCAACTGGGTTGCTACAGCCGCTGCCCATTCCTTAGTGGAAGTGGGAACACGTGACCATGGACTTCGTCAGTGGCCTACCACAGACTACGAGGCGTCGTGATGCAATTTGGGTAGTGATTGTGTAACAGCCCATTTTATTAATGTCGTTAATTATCTCGAATTTACAGACGTGGAGGCCAGCTCGTATCTACGTGGACGCCGCGGTAGGCTCAGACACACAAGGACCTAGGTACGATAGTTTATTGTGCGTTAAATGCTTATTTGCGGTGCAATTTATTGAAATACATCGCATGTGTGTATATTGCATAACAATACGTGCGAGATTGTATGAACTGTGTTCGCCTCGATATGCGTGTCGACGCGGGTACCGGATAGTTGACGGACCGAATATGAGGTCGGGGAAACTAAAACACACAAATTACATGAAAATTGGCCAAGTAACTAATATGGAATGGATATTAGGTGGCTAGTGACGCGGCGGTACGCGTATATCGCGGTTCGGACGCGAAACCGGCCGTCGAAACGCCCGAAAATGGCATTTCGGTGCGTAAAACACGGGCGAGTGTCCCAAACGTGTCACATTTTGGAGTCAAGGAAAGAAGTCAACATCACTTATCCATACTCCACCACCACCTTTTTCTCACTTACATCTCTCACACACACACACGCACATACACCGCAACTAATCGGGAGGCCGAGAAGAAGAAGAAACGGAGAGGAGGAGGAGAAGGAGAAGCAGGGAAGGAGAGAATAGAGGGTGGAGAAGCTGGGAAGGAGGTGAGTTGTTGTTGATGTTGTTGTGTGTATTGTTGCTTTCATGGTGGTTGAGGGGCTCGGCCTCCATGGCCGAGAGCTCGAAGGTGGAGATGGCAGGGGCGTCTCCCCTGCCATCGATTCGACTGGGGTTGGGGTGGAGAGCAACCCCAACCCAACAACAACAAAAAAATAAATAAATAAAAAATTCCCGATTGAACCAGAGAGCTGGTTCGATCGGATGGGAGAGATCCACCCCATGGGCCAGGCCAGAATTGGCCAGGCTTGGCCCATGGGTCGAGCCTGGACCAATTCTGGTCCACGGTCGGGTCCGACCCGTTTGGGTCGACCCGACCCAAACAAATAAAAACAAAAAAAGAAAGAAAAGGAAAGAAAAATTGAGAAAATATTGAAAAATTATATTTCAATAAAATAAATAGAAATTGATGAATTTCTATGAAAATTAACATATGTGGGAATGTCGGACGCGACTTTTGTGGGGCATTTGCCTCGAAAAGCGTGAAATGAGCAATTTGACCTAAAATTTTAAAAATTGGTCGTAAATTGTCATGCTAAATCGAAATTATTGATAAATGGACATAGGTGGACACAAGTGATCAATTGGCGACCAAGGACCCAGTGGACTTGGACTCGGGGATTGATTACGGGGTATTGGAGTGCGTTGTGAGGTTTGTAAAACCCAATTGAAAAACTCTGAGTATTTATTTCGCTTTGTATTTCCATTCATTTCCAGTATTCCTTGTGGTTTTTATTACATCTATATCTTGTCATTGTTTGAACGGTTGGTTGAGTTACTCCCACCGGATTTTCTGTTATGTGTCTATGCAATCTAGACCATAACATGCGTATCAGGAGTTCTCGGTGGATAACGACCCGAGCTAATGAACTGCTACATGTGTCGGTGCGTCGTAGGTCTACGCCGGCCACCGAGAGGGACCAGGTGATAGCTAATTGGGTGCGCCCACTAGTGAGATCCTGGAAGGGTATTCCGAAGTATGGTTTAGTCTGACTGGAACAGGCACATACATTTGCACTTTATTGTTATCTATGCATGCGATGCCCTACTTACAGTTGTCTGTTTACATTCTGCATGTTTGTTTAACAATATTTATTGACTTCCACTTGTTTATTTGAATGTTCGGAGGAGTTCCTTGGCATTTTACTGACTGGACTCGTCATCCATTTTCTTCTGTGATGATTGAGTGTAGATCCGAGTACAAGTAAGTGCAAGGGGATCTTAGGTGACTACCTCTGACTTCCTACCGTTGAGGATTACTTGTACTTGTGTTTTGTTTTGATATTTTGATTATTTTGGGAACTGGGGAGTAACATGACATTGTACATAGATACCTTATATGGTACAGTCGTCTACCTCTATACAGAGTACTTTTCAGGGTTTTTTTCACAATAGGATTTGTTTAATTGATTATTAATAATTCTTGCATTTAAGTACGACTTCCGCTGAATATGTCATTTATACATTGTACACATAAGTGGATACGAATTTCAAGACAGAAAAAAGACGGACAGGTGCCGTATACGTGTAGTAGGGCCAGGTGGCAAGGAGTATACGGAGACACGTCACCCCGGGGCGGCGAGGGCCGCCACAGATTGACAGGTTGACGAAGTCTGCACACTTCATTCCAACGACTCGGGAGATATTCCTTCCCAAAGCTGAGCGTTATCTTCGAGAGAGATAGATCATCAGACTTCGCGGTATATCGGTTTCCATTGTTTCTGACAGGGATCCCAGGCTGACACTAAGCTTTAGGAAAGTATGCATGAGCAGTTTGGCATCATACTACAGTTCAGTACGACGTATCATCCTCAGACCGACGGTCAGTCAGAGCGATTGATTCAGATATTGGAGGATATGCTCGGGGCTTATATTTTGCAGTTTGGTGATTCATGGGATGATTATCTGCCTTTATGTGAGTTTGCCTACAACAACGGCTATCAGGCGAGTATCGGGATGCCACCGTTCGAGGCACTATATGGTAGGCCATGCAAGTCACCAGCATGTTGGGCAGCACCATAGGATCCAACGGCTATAGGACCTGAAGTTGTAGTGGATCATACTAAGAAGATTAGGCAGATTCCTTAGAGGCTTCAGGCGACCCAGGATAGAGAAAAGAAGTATGCGGACATGTATCACGAGGATTTGAACTACGAGGAGGGTGACTTGGTGTACTTGTAGGTTTCACCCTGTAAGGGTCATCAGAGGTTTGGCACCAAGGTTCATTTGACCGTTTATGGTCGAAGCACGTGTCGACAAAATGGCGTACAGGTTGGATTTACCGCCATAGTTAGTTGGGGTTCATCCAGTATTTCACATATCTATGTTGAAGCTGGCTAGGTCAGGACCAAGACCGATGGTGGATGTCAGACAAGTAGAGGTTCGGCCTAACGAGACCTACGAGGAGTAGCCAGTTGAGATCATGGACCGTATGATATAGATTCTGCGAAACAAAGAGATCCTGAAGGTTTTAGTTCATTGGCAGCATCACGGAACCGAGGGACTCACATAGGAGCTCGAGTCGATTATACGGGCGCGTTGCCCTTAGCTATTTGACGGTAAGAGTTTATTTGAGTGTTTTAAATTTCGGGACGAAATTTCTCCTAGTTGGGAAGAACTATAACGGCCCATTTTCAATTACGTCGTTAATATGACGTATTTTCAAATGTGGACGCCAGTTCACAACACTCGTGAACCCCACCGCTAGGACCGAGCACGTCTGCGATAGGTAAATAGTTAGTTTTGTGTGCTGCTTGCCTGATTTGCGATGTTTATGCTTAATTATGTTGAATTGCATCTCAATGTGTGTATTTATATTGTTATTGTTCGTGTGAGATATTGTGACGGGTATTCACCTCGATTAGCGTGGGTACCGGGTTGGCGAATAACAGTAAACTAGGTTGGAAAATAATGCACACATGATAAATGAATAAAATGCATTAAATAATTAATATAAAACGTCGTTTAGACGTTTAATGGTGTGAGTGTACGCGAACGATATGCGTCGCGGTGCGGAGCCAGTACCGAACGCCCGGAGGTTTAGTGTATGGGATTGAAGGAGGATAAGATCAAGTGACAAAGTCACCAATCTAAGTCACCTTAGATGGACTTTTTGACCTTATTTCAACCATCCAATTGGTCCTTGTGATCTACACACACATTAGATAACAAAAAGACTATAAAAATCAAAAAAATATCTTATTTCACCACCTTTTCTCTCTCCTATCTCATTTTGGACAAAAATTTGGGGGATTTTGGTGAATTTTAAGTGAAGATTTGGAGGTTCATACGATGAGAAATCGACAATCCAATGTGAGATTCACGTTCTCCTCGTCGTTCTTTACGTTTCGAGTATGGATTTTCGGGTTTTGACGTGAGTTTTGGATATGCGAGTTTACTCGCTGGTTTGAGGGTTTTTGCTATGATTTTTGAGTTGGATGGGAGCAATTATCATAGTATTAGATGTTGTGAGTGGTGATGTTGAAGTTGTGGATTTTTTTAAGGGTTTCGCCAAGTTTTATCGGGGTTTCGTCGTGTTTTATCGAGGTTTTAGTTTGAATTTTGGACGAGTTTTAACGTGGTTTTAATGTACCCTATGGTAGTTTTGGTGAACTATAAGGGATTGGATCGAGTTCGGTCGTGAAGTTGGAGCCGGGGTTCCAATCGAAACCCCGGAGCACCCTGTAGGAAGGGTGCCGCAAGCGGCGCTGTGATTCTCACGGCTCCACCTGCAACGTCGTTTTGCCTGGAATAAAAAAAAAAACACTTTTTCAAATTGGGTTTCGATTCAACCAATTGGGGGCCTATCCCGATGATCGATACCTGGTATAATATGAATTAATATGATGGATTTGATACTCTAATGTGAATTTGGAAAATTCCAAAGTTTGGGAAATTGATAAATTAACGAATATTAGGTATTTAGATCTGATCTACGGGTGTTGGGACACACATTTGGAGGCATGGAGATCGCTTTTATATCAGTGGAGCGCGGTTTGAGGTGTGTAGCAACCCAATTGAAATTCTCTCGAGTATTTATTTATTTATTTCCTTATATGTTTTCCATTCAGTTATTTCATTATTATTTTTCCGGTATGGTTTATATGGACGGTTTGGTTGAGTGCACTCCCACCAGGCCATTCTGTGTGTACGGCCGCTAGACCATAACACGTGTCACCCGTGGTCTCGGTGTATAGTTCGACCCGATGGTCTTTTCGGTGCACGTGTCAGTGCGCCGTGGGACCACGACGACCATCGAGAGGACCCGGAGGCTGGCCATGCTGGAGTGCGACTAGATGGCAGTGCTCGCGGGAGAGTCCAGAGTATGGTGCTAGTCCAACTTAAGTTGTAGATCCACATTTTGAGCTTGTCTATTATGTATTCATGCGATGAGGACAATTGCATGTTTTAATTTTCTGCATGTTTATTTAATAGCTTTATTCGAATTTTGTATTTTAATTCTATAAATTCTTATTGAATTTCCTTGGGATTACTCACTTTGGACTCGTCATCTGTTTTGTTGTGATGGTTTGAGTGCAGACCCCCGGTACGAGTCGAGGCAAGGGGAAGCTTGAGGACTACCTGTGACAGACTACAACCTTTCTCGTACATTTATATATATTTATATTTACTTTAAGGATATGGGATACATTGTGAGCTACTTATGACTTATATATTGGCTTATTTTGAGGATTTTGGCCACCTTTCTAATTATGATGTTTATATTATGAGTTTTTCATATTAGATTGATGCTCATAATACTAGAATTTATTTGTTTACTTCTTGATCAAGTCTAATAAGTCTTCCGCTATAATTTGATTGTTAAAAATGATCTTAACAGGTGAATTGAGTCTAATCAGCTAACTTGTAACTTTTCATAATGTAAGTTGGTCAAGTATTGAATTTTGAATGAAGTTGTGTAGGTTAATGGCACGTGGGACACCTAGGCCTGACGTGGCAGGTTGTGGGCTCGCGTTGGCACCAGTGGCGGGCCTCGGGATTTGGGGTCGCTACAGTTTGTGTATGAATTAGTAGGATCACTTCATTAAGCCGAAATTGATGACGTATTTCACACGTTTATGCTCAAACGGAAAGAATCTGATTCGCATCATATAGTTGAATGGAATCAGTTTGATTTGTAGAGTAACTTGTTGTATAAATAGCTAACATGAAAAGGAGACTCGTGTATGAGAGAGCATTTTCCGAATCTCTTTGAGTTCAGGTAGATTTGGTTAAATTTTAATTACGAGAACGAAATTCTTATTAGTTGGGAAGATTTTCAAATCCTGAGATTTTTAAATCGGTAATTGCGGTTAATCCGGGATTAAGGAAGCTTAATTATGGTTTTGGCCGCGAGTCGGAAATTAAACACCTGTGACGACCCCTTCTCCAAACAAGGGCACCGCCCGGCCTAATCCCTAATTAAGCCATAATCTCTCATATAGGACCTAACAAGGAACTAGTCAACCTTATTTAAACACCTTAGGATAGTTCAAATATCTAACAAATCAGAGGTAATTTAAATTTTTCTATCTAACAAATTATTCAGCGAAAGTCTTCTTAAGTTATTGGTGGAAATTATAACCTAAGGCCTAACCTATTGTGGAAAAACCAGGAAATAAAGATCACACGCATATATAAACAAAAGTGGTGATATATAACATGTGTCTAGTCAGATGTTCCTATCACTTAACCCAAAAGTAAAAATATCATGTACATATAAAATGTATTACAAAAGAATACAAAACGTACAAAATATGTCGTAGCAGTCCTTCACTAGCTCAAAGGTAGTCATCAATCTTCTCTTTGCCTGGTCTGCTACTCGGATGATCTGCACCCACCGTCACAAACTAGACGGTGAGTACATGAAATTATTTAAGTAATACTGAGAGACATTGATCCACATTCCCAAACAGGCAACAAGTATCAAATGACATAATTTAATTAGCAACTATGCTGAAAGAAACATCATGCAAATAGATACTTGAGTTAACCAAATATGAAATTGACTCAAGGCTAAGTAGTAATGGATTAGGGTCGGTCGGCCGTGATCTTCATCACATCAGCCTTTCCACTACAATTTGAGTTTTGCTCTATATCATTTCATTACAAATTGAGCTATAGATTATAATTTCAAAAGGTCGTACTTACGATTACGCATTTTCTATTCCAAGTGAATTAGTCGTCACCGAAATGTATACTTGCTAACATACCCGAGTTTTAAAACTCGTCATGCTCACCCAAGTTATTCTTGCGCCAACAAACCCCTAAGTGCGGTTACCTCGTTCGAGGCACGTTACCCGTGTGTCATGCGATGTAGTGGAGAAATTCCCTAACATCCCGGAAAGTCTAGTGACCCCCGTATGAAAGCTGAATTTATATCATCAAATGACCCTAACCACAAGAACCACTTTCACTTTCAATAATGACACAGTAATATAATCCAAAAGATGTAACTGCATACTAATGCACAAATGATTAAAGTCAAAATAAACAAACTAACCTAATAGCATGCTATATCACTGACTTCCAAACACAACAATCAACATGACAAAGTATATGAATTGGAATCAATGATAGTATATAAACAACAGAGTATGCTATTAGCAACGTCATAAAATGAGAAATAAACAAGGCATAACATATGGATTTCAAAGGTAAATTCAGTTCGAATAACTGAGAATGAATAAATAAATGGAATGAAATGTAAATAAATGTCTCACTCAGTTTACTTACATACACAACAATTCATAAGCTATCCGACTTCTCGTCGCGTCACCGTACGCACCCAACACCCCGTAATATCTCCTTTAGAGTCCTAACATTTGACAATTTATCAGTTTAGATTCAAGATTAATTATTTAAAATTGATAAATTGGTTGAAATCGAATTCAAGACCAATGCCAATTTCGCACTTTTCGAGGTAAAAACCCCGTAAAAGTCTCGTCCGAAATTTCAAATATTTTATTTTTCATAGAAATTTATCAATTTCTATTTATTTTGTCGAAATATAATTTTTCGGAATTTTCTTAATTTTTCTGGAATTTTTCCCAATTTTTTTTTTATATATGGGTTTGGGTTGAACCGGGCCGAACCGGTTTCGAACCGGCCCAGTTCACCCAACCCATCTTCTCCTCTTCTGTTGTTTTTTTTCTTCTTTGGGTTCAGGGTCATCTTCTTCCTCCTCTCGACATACAGAGCACTTCGTGCTCTGTATTTTTTTCCTTGAGGCATTGGGGTTGGCTCCCAACCCCAACTGGTTTCGATGGCAGGGGAGACACCCCTGCCATCTCCCTCCTCACACCTCTCGGTCATGGAGGCCGAACCTTCCATGGCTGACCCTCCACGGCCACGACAACAACAACGATACAACCAAAAACGACAATCAACTCACCTGGATCGCCTATTCGGTCTCGGTCTCTCTCTCTCTCTCTTTTCATTCTCTCTTCGGTTTCTCTCCTCTCCTTCTCTCCTTCTTCCTCTCCTTGGTTTCTTCTTCTTCTCTGTTTGTTTTTTTTTTCTTTTTGAGAGATCAAATGGGATAACTTTAGACTTTGAGGTTAATTTGACCAAGTTATATGATTTGGGTTGGCTTGAATGTGAGCCACACATCTCAAACCACACACGTATCTCGAGGCACATCATGTGGTCTTCCTCACCACACTTGTCCCATTAGTTGATGCTTGGTTGACACCAAACTTAACACCACTTATGTTGAACCATGGTGATGCGTGTCTTGAGACACATCAAGTGACATTGTTTTAAGTTCTCTAACTATAGGCACATTAATAGTTACATTTAATGTGACCACATTAGCCATTTATAAACCAACATAAATTCACATTTAGCTCACATTACTTAAGCTTACCCCACGAGCTACTACCTCGGGCCCACGTCGGCACGCAACACGAGGTAAGTTCCCGCTCGTCTCAGTATCTGCATACCCGTAGACATAACTTAGTAGTCTACACATAGACAGTTCACTAGGCAAACAATACACAAATATAACATTTACATCGGCCATCGTGCCTCGGTAGTTACACGTGTCTCGCTACGGGTCCCACGTCACGGGTCATTTGGTCCTGATCAACAAATTAAACGTGTATTAATTATTTCGGACGTGACAACACCGGTGAGTTTGAGATTTATAATTAATTTTATTAATCTGTGATTTCTTCCTAGTGTTGTGTATTATATATTATTTTGTTTTGCAAAATTCGGGTGATTGAGTAAATTTGAGATTCGCGGAGTTTTGTCTTGAGATACGTGTCGAGACGGGTGTCGAGATAGTCAAAATATTGACATAAATCTTAGTTTCAAATTTTGTGACGAATAATTGAATTTAAATTCAAAATTCAAAATTTGGACCTTAAATGGACTTAACGAGCTGACGTGGGGATTTGCCTCGGTTTGCGTGTAAATCGGGATTGGAGGTAGTGTAAAATGAGACGAATTTGTGTGAAATCTTGTTTCGAGTTTGGTGTCGATTGACAGTAGTCGAGGTTGAGATTTGGTCCAAATTGGTGCAAGTTTGGATAAGTATGGCAAGGGGATTGGTCCATAAGGGTTCCGTATGTTATGGACAAAGTTAAGATTTTTAGGGTTTTGGTCATTATGGACAAAGTTAAGATTTTTAGGGTTTTGGTATGACCAAAATCAGTGTTTTGTCAAAACACGCCAAAATAGGGATTTCTGAAATTAATAAATAAAAAAATTAAACTGATTACAAGCAGCTGATGGTTTATATATAAATAAAGAAAAAAATCAAAAAATCAATCGATTCCTTTTATATTCAACATAACGTTTTCTCCTAGCCCTCTCAATTCGATCTTTCGCTCCGCTAGGGTTGCAAGTAGGGCAGGGCGGGGCGGGATTGTAATTATCGTCTCCGTCCCCGCGGGGTGCGGGGTGGGGATTTTGTAACGGCCCAAAATTTTTTAATTGTGTTTAATTCCTTAAGCAAGATCATCGACCCGTACTGTGGGACCCACATCATGATATGTCCATTAACCGAGGCAAGAGGACCGATGTATATTTTTATATTTGTTGTGATGCATGCCTAGTGTATTGTATATGTGTAGACTATTAAGTCATTTATACGAGTATATACGTATCGAGACGAGCGGAGACGTATCTCGAGTTGCGTGTCGACGTGAGACCGAGGAAGAGATTTATGGGGTAAGTTTAATGTGTACTAACTATGGTTTTATAGTAGCCTTAATGTGGTCATGTTTGATATTAAATTAGTGAGCCTAAGTTAGTGAAATAAATCAAATAGCCACATGATGTGCATCGAGACACATATTGACCAATTTAGAGGTCAAATGAGTCAACTCTTGGTGCCACTTAAGCATGACTTATGGAATAAGTGTGTGAAGGTGGTCCACTAGTTGAGTCTCGAGATACGTGTGCACAAATGATCAAGGGTCATGGTTCAACCTTATCAAGTCACCTATAAAACACATAAGTCAAAATTTTGATCTAACTTATCATAAAAAAAAAAACCGTTGAGCAAGGAAGGAGAGCAAAGAAGAGGGGCTCCTGGAGTGATCTTGGTGAAGGAAAGGTGAGCAATTCATTGAAGGTTTAGTGAAGAAGAAGATCAAGTTCATCAAGCTAGGTAAATTCATCAAACCATAAGCATAGATGCAATGAATTCATGAAATTGGTGTTGTTTGTTGTTGTTTTTATGTTTTAGTTGATGTTATGGAACTCTAAATGAGTGTATGAGGGTTCCATAGGCATTAACATAGCCTATGTGTTGAGAAAACTCGGAATTCTGAGTTCGAATTCTGGGTTCTACGACACATAGCTCGCTAGGTATGAGATCTAGCGCGCTAATATTGATTAGCGCGCTAGATAAGGCTGGGTAGCGCGCTAATTGCTGTGACAGCACAAAAATCAGCAATTTTCAAAAATGACTTAAACACTATAAATGGTTTTAAAACTTTAAGTAGAGGTCCAAACCCGCTCTAAAACCTATCAAACAACTCCAGTGAACTAAGGGGAGATCTCGGGAGTTCGGGAACGCGTTTTGGAGTGTCGAGAGGCCGGATAGGCTAGGATAAGCTTTGTGACTTTTAAGTAAAGCTGTAAGAATTCTATATTTCATTTCATTGACTCTTATAGTTTTATAGTCTATTTATAGACATTGCTACTCGTAATCTCACATCATGTTGTTATTGTTTCTATTCGTATTTGAATATTGTTGACATGATGCCTTGTGAAATGTTTCATTGATTCCAATTTCTACTATTGATGATATTCTTGATAGATAGTTGATCAAAAGCATGCTATTGGGATAAGTTGGAATGAATTAGATTTATTCTATTTCCTTGGGCTTTATAGCTTAACTAGTTTTAAGATTCTAGAGACTTGGAACTATTGATCTTTGAAAACTAAAGTAGGGATTATCTAGTGTCCATTGCACAAGAGATGCGCGGTTCACAGGGACATGAGTCTACCGGGGTTCCGGCACTCACCACTACACTTGCGCGACACACGAGGTATAAGACTCGGGGTGGTCGACAAGAATGAGATAGATGATTTATATGCATAGAGCGCAGCTCTGCTATTTGTATAGTGGAAATGGTTAGGTGATAGTTCTCACCGCCGACCGGACGTAGATCATCTCGACTTAGCCCGTGCCAGTCTATACATTTTTAACTGTGGTATTTACTTGTATTACTTGATTCAACAACTCTTTCGCTACTTTATGCTTTTACCGTCTAGTTCGTAACGGTGGGTGTAGGTCCGTCGAGCAGCAGCAGATAGGGGAAGGAGAAGATCGACGACTTTCCTTGAGCATTTCGGCGACTCTCCTATCTCATTTTGTATGACTCGACTTTCGCTGTATTATTATGTTTATATCTTTATTGTATATTTCGGGTTGTATATTGGGTTGAACGTATAGTTCCCCGTTTTGAGACTTATATGTCATACTGTGTTATTATCTTTATGATATATACATGCACGTGATATTGTTTTTCCTGGTTTTCCACACTTAGGATTTTTGAATAATAAGAGCTTTCACATAACCTTTAAACTACGTGATAATATTAAAATGACAAAAAGTTTTAATTAACTCTGAAACCTAATAATATCTAGACACGTGTATCGAAGAATATAGAGAGATAAGGCTGACTAATATGTTATTAAGTCTTACGTGGTTAGGATTAAGGCTTGATTACGGGATTAGGCTGCGCGGTGCCATGTTTAAAAGACGGGGCTGTCACAGATTTATTCCCACAAATTCCCCGCGAGGCGAACTTTGTCGCCCACCCCACCCCGCGGGGATTCTCGCGGGGCGGGGAATCCTTGCTGTGCCCCATCAATTTTGTAAAAAATATATATTTTGATCTTCATTCCTTGGTCATTTTGGCACTTAAGTACTACTTTCTCAATTTTTTTAAGAAACTATTTTTCTCAAATTAACGGATTAATGTGGATTTGTTTTGTTGATTGAGTTACAAGTTATCATATTTAATTAAATATATATAAGATTTTCAAATCTAGTATGGAAAATATATTTCAATGATGTTCTAAATATAATTTTATATATCTTTATGATATATTATATATATTTTATAGAATTAATTTAATGGTAAAAATAAATTTTATTGTTAGAGATTTTGAGTTTCATTTCATATATTACATATGTTTTAAGTAAAAAGTTATATAATTTTTTTGTGAAAACATGAAAAATGGAGAATTTTATGCAAGGGATGCGGGGCGGGGAATCCCCGCGGGGTGAAAACAATTACCATTTCCATTTTGCCCCGCATTGCAAGGTAAGATTATGCCCCATGCCCTGCCCTGCGGGAAGCGAAAAGCGAAGATTTTGATCCTTGATTTGCATTTTTGTTGTACATACATACACGGTTTGGGAGGGTAAGGCGTTACGAGTCTCTTATAGTGTCTATATCGGGGTTATTGAACACTATATTATGCTTAAGGAGCTGGAGTCACTGATACTTTGCATCACGTGGTTATCATGAGATCATGTTGAATCAAATCATACTTCTATAGTCTAGAGGAACGAGACTCGTTTGGTTATTCTCCCTGTGCATGAGTCCTTATTACTGTTTACTTACCACTTTCGGATACCGATCGTCTAATTGTGGTCGGATAACAGAAACGGGATGGATTCACAGTTGTATTTAAATTTCTTGGATTATATTGTTCGTTTAAATTACTTAGATTATGCATTTGATTACTACATGTGTACTGGATAGTGTGTGATTTACTTATTTGACATTATCGAATTTTTATAATTGGATAATGACAGGTTTTAGCGGCGATAAAAGGAAAGGAAAAGCTTTCCGATTATTGGTGACTTGCTCAGTTTCTTTCTCTCTATAGTTGTATTACTGTTGAATATAAAATATTGTATAAATGAGTTTTTGGGTTCGTGTGAGGTTAGAATATCTTTTGAAAGTGTTGAAATGGTTTTGAGAATGATTGGAATTGTTTTAATGGTTTTAGGATGGATTGGAATGCCGAGAAGTTAAGGTATTAATGATTTAATAATGTTGAAAGTCCGAGATATGTTAGAATGAATAAATAGTCATTATTAATGCGATATATTTTGTTATGGGGTGAATTGTGATTCCTTTAGCATTTCCACCAAGTTGAGCAGGTTTGTTGAAAATTTATGAAGGCCGGGATTTCAGGTATAGGCTTAGAAATATAGGAGATACTGGCAAAAAAATTTTTACGAATATTTAAAGATTATATAATTAATTTTTATTGATTTTGAGGTACAATATTCGTTTTAGAATCCCTTTGTGGTTGATTTAAAATCATATTTGATAATTACTCTGATAGATTTTTAATTATTTATTGATGGAGAGGTTGAAGCTGCTAGATTATCAGTGGATTAAGGTAATCTAGGCCGGTCTGATGCCCTTATTAAGTGGGGTCTGACAGTCATCAACTCCTATCCCAAGTTCGTGTTTGCGAGATCGAGAGATTTGGGCTATGGAGATGCGATGTGTTCGATTTGCTTGTGTAATTACAAATAAGGAGAGATAATGAGGATGATGCCTGATTGTAGGCATTTCTTTCATCTTGGTTGTGTGATTGCATGGTTGATAATCCATGTTTCCTGCCCCGTGTGTCGAAACTCTTCGCTGCTAACACCGTTGTCGACGATGTTGTCAGAGCTCGTGTCGCTCTTCCAGTATGCGGTGGGTGATTTGGTTGTTGAAAATTAAATAGGGGTATTTAATTAAGACTTTTCACCAATTTTTTTTGCTTTAAAGACTTTAATATTAAGAGGCGGGTACTTGAACCAAACACCTTTAAATAAAACTCAATCTCTCCCTAAAGTCATGGCTTAGGTAAGTCAATCTCATGTCTTACATATAACTCCAACCAAACAGGGCCTTAAGAGCATCTACAACTGGAGTGTAATGCATTGTTAAAGTGTGTGGAGTCAGCTAGCGCTTGTGCAATAGCAGAGATTTTTGTTATTGCGCAAACGCGCCATTCACGCCCCTCAATGGGGGAGTGATTAATGGTTGGGGGCGAAGCGCAAAATGTGATGCGAGTTTTTTTTTAAATGTATTGATTTTTTAAAAAAGAATAGTGTGATGTGATTATGAGTCCCATAAAGTGCGTAGTGAAGAGTTTATATGATTGTAGGAGTGAAGTGTAGTAGAGGAGAATGTAATGGAATGATGATGTAGCACCTCATTACACTAAAAATATTTGAAACCATTTGTGGATGCTCTAAACAAAATAACAGTGTCCTTTTGTAATTTAGAGGTATATATAGAATACTACTCATTTTATCATGTATCTAGAGAGTTCTGTTCATTTTATCTTACCAATGCATTATATAAGTTTTACATAGTTATATTAGAGGTGATTTTCAAATTAGTTGATTTTTACTATAATGATGTTGCTAGTTACCTATGTAAAAGCTGTCACTGAAGTATCATAGAGAAATTAGATCGAGTTTTAGGATTCATACTAACAAGGCAGTAGTAAATTGTATTTTGTTCCTCTCTAGGGTTTCTTTGGTTTCATTGAGAGAAATCCTAGCGCCGCCTCAGCCGTTTTGAGAGTCTACCTCCAGATCCACCATTTTTTTGGGTTGCCGACGTTAGCGAGACCTGTTTCGGTGGCCTTGGACGTCGCTGTTGAGCCATTTTTCTTTTCTTTTTTTTTTTTTTTCTTTCCCATCTGAGGGTTTGGAGGGAGGTGGTGATTGAGGGTTTGTGCGAAAGGATGGCTGAGGGTTTCACGGAGTTGCGTTTGTTAGAAGAGGGTTGGGCGGGTTAGAGTTGAGCAAAAGGGAGGTGTCGATGCCGTCGATGATGCAATGGTTGAAGGCGAGGGAGAGGGCGACGACGTTGTTGGGGAACTAAGTGAGTTGGAGGATGAGATGGGGGAGGGAGGAGAGGACGACGTCGGGGACGTGGAGGGAGATGGAGTTTGCAATAGTGAGAGGGGGCGATGGAGGAGGTCGGAGAGGGAGGTGGTGGAAGTAGTGGCTTCGATGAAGAAGATGCCTTGGGCGAGGCAGAGGACTTCGAGGAGGAGGGGGAGTGGGGGTAAGGGCAGAGGCGGCCAACGAGGGGTTAGCAGGGGACGAGGGCAGAGGCGGGCGACGAGGGGGTAGCAGGGGACGAGGGCACGGGCGGGGGTGTAACGGCGGGAGTGGTTGTGGTCGTGGTCGTGGTCGTGGTTAAGGTTGTACTGCCTTTTTTGTGTTTCTTACATGTACATAAATTTTCCAAGTTAATGAATATTGCCTCATTTTCATTAAAAAAAAAGGTACTAGGAACTTGTTATAGTAGTTGAGTTCTACTAATAATTTTTTGGGGCGGGTAAATGGACCCAAATTTTACTTAGAGGACCCCACCTCAATGAAATTACCCATACCCCACCCACCCATACCTCAGTCACCCATCTCTCAAATCGCATTTTCACCACCAACCCGAATCCAACGAAGTCTGAGCAAAACTATACGTCGATTCGATGGTGTGGGTGCATTCTTCATCTTTTTTAGTGACGATTTCGAAGTTTTTTTTTTTTTTTTTTTTTTTACTTTTTGAGTCAGTATTGTTTGTGGGATTGTTGATGGGTTTAGGGTTTGATTTGGGGTTGAATATTATATTTTTGGTGCAAAGTTTCGATGAAATCGAAGATATTAAGCGATTTCAAGCAAAACTCACTATTTTTTGGCTATTTTCATGTATTTTTTAGAAGTTTTGAAATTTTTTTATTCGTTCTTGTTGCCCCGCGGGTGTTGAATACACAGAGTCGACAGCTCCGAAGAGGTGTCGGATGTGTGTCCGACACCTCTAAAGAGGTAACGACCGACTTCAACCGAAACTGTAAAAAAAAAAAAAAAAAAACTAGGTTTCAGTGGGAGATGGAGGAATTCAATCGAGACTTCTTTAGATCAGAGGTGTCGACCCTTGGTGTCCGACACCTCTTCAGAAGGGGTGTTGGGGTGAGGATGAGAATAATGGAGTACATCAAAGTATTTTTAGAATTTTGAGAAAAAAAAAGAGGTACATTAAGTAAAAAATGAGGTACGGCGAAGTAAAAATTAAAAAACGTGATCCTCTAAGCAAAAATCGGGCTCTGTTTAGTCGTTCCCATATTTATTATTTAAACCTATAAACAGGCTCAAAACTTATAATTTTTCGAGAAATAGTTTTGGTATCTTCTGTGAAATAATAATCAAATTTCAAGAGTATCAAAAAAGAAAAAATATATAAAATAAAATAAAATAAAATAAAAGATCAATTCCATGATTCGTAGTCTTGTAGATCGGGCTTTCTTATCTGAAATTGCACCATGTCATGAATTTGGGTTTCATGAGGTTGACAAGTTGTATTAAAAAAAATAAAGACTAAATATACATTTTTATTTAGATAATTAATGCATTTCATAATAATAAATATAATTGCGTTGTTTTTTTTGCTGTGATAATTATACTTCTAAAAACATATTAAGGTTTGCATCCCTCAAAATGAAAACGTTCTGTAACAATATAATAATGCTTCTTCAAAAGGACAACAAAGCTCTTAGTACTTAGCGAGCTTTAATAATAATAATAATAATTAGTCACCGATGGTACGTGCTCCGCATGTGAGGCAAATATATTATTTTTCTCGTAATATATTGATATGAAAGTAAACCTTTTTCCCTCTTCCTTTTTCCTGGCTTGGGACCGATAATGAATGTTGATTTCCATTCGCGGAGTTAAAAAGGGATGTTAGTAAATTTCATAACATACAAATAAAAGATAATAAAAATACAACAAAATAAATGTAGGAAAACAAATGCAAAACCATGATAGTAGAGTAAGTGAGAAATTAACATCTGGGACTAATTTAACAAATGTTAGATCTACTAATTTGAAGTACGTCTTTATAAACTACATTCATAGTGTGCGTGCCTATGATTCTATTTAGTTTTCCATTCTTAACTAAGATATTTGTTGATCTCGTCGATACTCCTCTAGATAAGGCCACATATAATTGATCATGACTAAAAACATGTTCCGGTAAGTATATTCCAACATTAGGAATGGTTCGGCCTTGTGATTTAGTTATGGTCAAAGTAAATGACAATTTAATTGGAAACTGTTTCCGTATTGGAGTGAAAGGAAATTTTATATTCTCATATGGTTTAAGTGGTATTCATGGTATAAATACTCGGGTACCCAAAAATTGACCAGTTGCGATCTCGGCATCAATTACATTTCTATGGAACACTTTGCATATTAAACGGGTGCCATTACATAACCCTACATAAGCATTTAAGTTTTTTAGAAGCATTATATGTGAGCCTACTTTTAAAGTTAATTTATGAGGTGGTAAACTGCCGGTAGCTATTGAGTTTAAAAATTTTTGTTGGTATAAATGCAATGTATCCTCCTTGACACTATCAAATGAATAATAAGTTGTTGGATCTCCTGAAAACATGTTCATTATTTCATTATTTCATTATTATTATTATTATTATTATTATTATTATTATTATTATTATTATTACATCACAAACATAGGTGTAATTCTTTTTTTTTTCTTTTTTTTTTAATACTAGAAATTGTATTTTTGTAGTATTTCAACACTAATATGATATTGAGGCAATTGAAATACCTGTTATTTTAATATTAAACAATTTTAATTCATTTTGACTTCAAAGTGAGTCGAACTCGCGACCTCTTCAAACTTTGTCTTTTGGTAAATGATGTCTCATTCAATTCACTGTAGATGTTTTGGCAAACAATTTCAGTTAATTTAAAAAGAACCTTAAACATGATCACACTTAGTTAATCTCTTTCAATATGTTCGGTGAACCTTCTAACTTCTAAGCAAACACACAACACGTTATAATTTATTGGCATAAAATATCATTTGGTTCTTAAACTTTAAACTTTTGTTGATTTGATTCTTAAACTTTCATTAGTTCACTTTTGGTCCTTGAAATCTACTTTTGGTCATTTCGTTAAGTTTAGAGAACAACGTCCGCTAACAAAACACTTAAGGAGCATTCACGGGCGGTTCACAACTGATTCATCAAAACAAAAAATCGATTATGAATCACTTCTTAGCTATCGTTGTTCTCCAAACTTAAACCTTGTTTGGTTAGGGGTGGAGTTATCTCCCGAGAAATAATTTACAGGAGTTGGAAACTAATCTTGTTTGATTGCCCAACTTACCTGCAAATTATCTTTCAACTTACACTTTAGGGAGTGAAATATTTTTCCACTACCCCGTAGAGAGTTATCTTATAGGAGTTGTGGACACAATTACTCCTTATTAATGACTCATTTATTACTCATATATCTCACTTGTTCGGAGGCTATTTATGTCGATTCATATTTTTTATTGTTTAAAAGTTCGAAACTTTCGTAAAAATTTAAGGTTGAACCAAACATGAAAATATTAACTATTTTCAAATAGATAACTCCCAACAAACACCTTAAGTTAGCAAAATCGAACCAACATGCCTTAAAAGTAGCTAATTTTGATCCATAACGAGTCCTTTTCTTCCCTTGCAAGTAACCAAAAGGGCCCTTGAGTACACCCCTGGCCATCAGTGCATCACCACCGCACATCAACCAACCAACAACAAGTCTCATCTCCGAAAGTCTGATATTCCGATGGCGCTGGAGTGGGTGGTGCTAGGCTACGCCGCGGGAGCAGAGGCGGTGATGCTCCTCCTCCTGACGCTCCCCGGCCTGGAATCCCTCCGGCGCGGCCTGGTCTCGGTGACGCGAAGCATGCTCCGGCCGATGCTCTCGGTGGTGCCGTTCTGCCTCTTCCTCCTCGCCGACATCTACTGGAAGTTCGAGACCCTTCCGACCTGCGAAGAGGAGCACGCCTGCTCCCCCTCCGAGCACCTCCGCCACGAGAAGTCCGTCATGAAGAGCCACCGCAACTCCGTCCTCATCGCCTCCGCTCTCGTCTTCTACTGGCTCCTCTACTCCGTCACCGGCCTCATTGTGCGGATCGAGGACTTGAGTCAGCGCGTCGAGAAGTTGAGGCATCGCGAGTGACGAGATCTGCCGTCTGCGTCCGCGACTGGTTAGTATCAGATCTAGATTCGTCGCTCCTTCGTTTTTGTTGAAATCGATCTTGATTTTGATCTTCTTCATAGTAGTACATTCTGAGAACGATTGGTTTGTGAGATCTTCATGAATTCGGTACGATTTGCTTGACTTGACTTCAAATATGGAGGAAATGTTTGATTTGTTGTTGACATTGATGTTCCGTTGATTGGATTGGCTGTTGTGTTGTGGTTTGTGAAACTAAATCGGTGAACGTTGATGACGAGTGATGCTTTGTGAGGATTGATTAGAAGTTGTTAGGTTTCTGCTCAATTATGTGGATGAAATGATGAGTTTGATGCTTGAACTCGAATGTGTGTTTTTCTTTAAGGATACTATTTGATTGTTTGAAGATCATTGTGCTTAGCTAAATTTTGTTAACGTTATGGTGAATTTGTTCTGAATGATGTGAGGTCGTGATTCTGGTAATGTGTTTTTGGTGAAAATGCTGCATCTGATCACATCTAGGGCTAGTGAATTCGATTTAGCGATGTTTCTTGGTGGACTGACTAGCAAATTTTGTGACTTTTGACTTGTGAACTTAGGATGTGTTTGATAGCAAAGAAAATGAAAAAAATCATGAAAATTTGTTTTGTTTTTTAGTATAACCTTTTTTTTGGGTGTTTGATACACTTGTAACCGTATAGAGAAAAAAAATCCACCCTCCTAATTTTCCTCATTTATTTTCTCTTATTTTGGGATGGAAATTCGAGATTTTTGGTGTCTAACAAATCTATTTTTGATCGAAACTTGGACTCCTTCTTCTACAAGAACTCTTCCACCAACATACTCCTCTCAATTCATTTTTCGTCTCTGCGATCGTCTCTGTCTCCGATCTCTCCTCTTTCGTCTCTGCGATCTCTCCGTTCTCTCCTCTTTCGTCACGAACCATTTCGTCTCTGCGATCTCTGGTTGTTCTCTCTGAGATTTTTCCGATCTCTCCTCTTTCGGCGTCTCTGCGATCTCTCCGATCTCTCCTCTTTCGGCTCCTCTTTCGGCGTCTCTGCGATCTCTCCGATCTCTCCTCTTTCGGCTCCTCTTTCGGCGTCTCTGCGATCTCTCCGATCTCTCCTCTTTCGTCTCGATCTCTCCGATCTCTCCTCTTTCGTCTCGTTCAAATCATAGAAAAGACAAGGCAAGACCAAAGTGGCAATGTGGATTCAAATGAAGCAAGCTTAGCTCCAGAACAAGGAGTACAATTGGAAATAATGGGAATATTTGAGAAAGCAGTTTCAGCGAAGCGCTATACCGAATGGCTTGGCAAATGTGAAAGCAACCAAGCGAGAATCTCAACCATTTGTGAAATGGTGAAGAAAGAGACAAAAGCAAAACATTATATGCTAATGGACGTAATGCTTGATCAATTATTACAAGCAATCTCAACCTCCAATGAAGTGCAAATCATAAGAGCGGCGGTGCTTGTGCTCTCAACTCGGTAATGGAGAACAAATCATTAATAGAAGACATGGAAAGAAAGGGTTTACGTTTGTGTCATTTAGCAAGTGCCTTGAAAAGAAATGTGCACGAGGTTTGCTATTCTTATTTATATGATAAATCCATCACCAACGAAATAAAAGCTTTGGAACTTTTACCGGCTCTATTGGATGTTGCGTGCAATTCGAAAGAGAGATTGCCAGTCTCACTTCAACCGACACCACATGTGGCATCATTATTGATAATTGAAGTGTTTATAACGCATTCGATTATAACACAAATAACATGCATTTGGTCATGCAATCGGTTCACCAATGGTTCTCTCTAAACTTGTAGTCATTGCAAGAAACAAGAATTCGGATGAAATTGCCGCTCTGGCCACTATTCTTGTCAAGTGTATGCAATTTGATGGAAAATGCAAAATGTTTCTTTCCCAACTCACCCCTTAGCTCCATTCATTCATCTACTAAGAAGTAAGGAGAAGCGTTCCAAGTTCATTGCTCTTCAATTTTTCGGTGAAATCCTTCGCATTCCAAGGTACGACCAATTGCTTGAAATTGTTTAAAGTTGTTTGCTTGACCGAGCATGTATTCACGAAAGTTAGTAAGTAAAGCATATCTCTTGTAGAAAACGCAGAGATGTCACTCCCAACTAAAGAAGAAAAAGATGAGGTCAATCAATCGTCATCTAGTGCAACTCGTACGGGATCAAATGGTCAGAGAACTAAAAGGAAAAAGAGTAGTAACATTGATGCTACCGAGCAAGGACTAACAACAGCTGCCAATAGACTAGCGGATGCATTTGCGCATACAGGCTGTGCACGTCTTCAGAAAGAGCTTCATAACATTCCTGAACTAAGTCGAGAAGACGTAATGCGTGTCATGCTTTTATTGGGAGGTGAAGTTAAGGATGCAAATATATTTTTTCACTTGGATGAAGACTTGAAGAAAGATTGTGTGATTTTATATTTGCAGAGGAAATTTTAAATTACTTTTAGAAGTTAAACCATAAGTTTTTTTTTAATAAATTTTAGTACATTGTTTATTTTCTTTCATTTATGTTACTTATCAATTAATTATTGAATGATTTTTTTTGAGTTCATTAATGGTTGTGAAGATAGTTGTTGCCGATTCAATTTCGGTGCGTAACCTTGATTAATTGTACACTTGATTTAATTTTAGTATGAATTCGTGGTACTGCAAAAAAATGAAAAAAAAATTACATTAGTTATCAAACAACAGAAAATTGAAAAAAAAAAATTCTCACGTGCAATCAAACAGCAATGAGAAAATTCTTTTAAAAAAATTTCTACGAAAAATTTCTCTGAAGTAAATACTTTTTTCTCATTGAAAATTCTCTTTGCTATCAAACACACCCTTAGGGTGTGTTTGATAGCAAAAAAAATCTTCAATGAGAAAAACCTTTTTTTTTAGCAAATCTTCTCGAGAGAATTTTATAAAGAAAATTTTCTCATAGTTGTTTGATTGCACGAGAAAGAATTTTCTTTTATGGTTCAATCCGTGTGCGCATTTAAATCATCGTCAATGTCGGGCGGCTCGACGATGATGTTGGTGACGAAGAGAGAAAGAAAGAGTGTGTATCCGCGAAAGAGTAGCAGATGCCAAGTTTGTTTGGGTGGAAGAAATGATAAGTTCGTGAGAGAGATGGAGAGATTTTCAATTTTCCACGCTAAGGGTGTGTTTGATAGCAAAGAGAATTTTCAATGAGAAAAAAGTATTTACTTTGGCAAATTTTCTCTAGAGAATTTTTTTAAAAGAATTTTCTCATTGCTGTTTGATTGCACGTGAGAATTTTTTTTTTCCAATTTTCTGCTGTTTGATAACTAATGTATTTTTTTTTCATTTTTATGCAGTACCACGAATTCATACTAAAATTAAATCAAGTGGACAATTAATCAAGGTTACGCACCGAAATTGAATCGGCAACAACTATCTTCACAACCATTAATGAACTCAAAAAAAATCATTCAATAATTAATTGATAAGTAACATAAATGAAAGAAAATAAACAATGTACTAAAAATTCTTATAAAAAAAACTTATGTTTAACTTCTAAAAGTAATCTAAAATTTCCTCTGCAAATATAAAATCACCCAATCTTTCTTCAAGTCTTCATCCAAGTGAAAAAATATATTCGCATCCTTAACTTCACCTCCTAATAAAAGCATGGCACACATTACGTCTTCTCGACTAAGTTCAGGAATATTATGAAGCTCTTTCTGAAGACGTGCACAGTCTGTATGCGCAAATGCATCCGCTAGTCTATTGGCAGCTGCAGTTAGTCCTTGCTCGGTAGCATCAACGTTACTACTCTTTTTCCTTTTAGTACTCTGGTCATTTGATCCCGTACGAGTTGCACTAACGAGTGATTGACCTCATCTTTTTCTTCTTTACTTGGGAGTGACTTCTCTGCATTGCCTACAAAAAATAATAACATTACTTATAAGACATGGATTATTTCAAGAGCAGAACAGTTGAGTTGCATTTCTTTCAAATTGGACCTAATTGTTTACATCAAACTCTACAAAAGAATTGATCATTCAAAGTCAATGAAAAAGAATGTACAAAAAAAAAGTGTAATATTAAATAATCAATTACTTATTCTACAAAATTTACTCACACATTTCTTCCAAAGAAGGTAATTCTATGTTTGCCTCGTTACCAGTAATTGCATTCCCTCTAGTAGCTTGATCATCTCCAAATATGACACATAGCTCATCGTAGTACGGCACACACTTCCTGCGATATGATTCCTTTTCTGGATGTTTCTGTTACATATAAACATACACACCAACACACAAAGAGATATAGTTAGTTAATATACATCACTAATACAATTGTATATTCCAACAAAACCTAAAATGTACCTGAAGATATTCTTTCCATGTCAAAACATCTGCCGTGACAAGCTGTGTATCTGGATCCCATCCGAACCCACTTTGAGATATTACCTCCCTTGCAGAGAAGTAATTGGCTTTCAATGTTTTGATTCTAGCCTTCACATTAGTTGGGTGTACTTGTTGTTTTAATTGCTTTAGCAACTCTAGGTAAACTCGAGTATACACCTCAGGTTTCCATGAATTACCTGAAGCATTGCCAAATCCGTACTCTTCCAAAATAATTTCAAGCATGATCTTATCCATGCGGTCATTCCATCTCACTTGCCCCTTTGACACTACTTTCACGCTCCCAATTGATTCTTCCATCTCTGTTTGTACATGATACTAAAGTTGTATATATTTTTAACGAAAAAAAGAAAAACTATATATTATGATATAACATAAGACTACATATGACAATGCACTAATTAAGAAAAGTTTCAAAGAAATCAAATTTATTAAAGTGATAAAAAATTCATACAAACTTGGTACCAATTCATATGCTCAACATTATGGAACATTTCATCTAAAACTAGTCAGTAAACTTGTCTAGGCTAGTTGTACTCATTCCACATTAACTCTGCCAATGCTTCTCGTTTAGCTATCCAAATTGGAGATTGATGTATGGAAATATTATCTTCTTGTGGGCTATCATCATCTTCTTCATCTTCATAAATATCTTCATCATCTTCACATAGATCTTCGGGATCTTCTTCTCTCAAAAAATTGTGTATCGCACAACATGCTAAAATGACATTTGATTGAGTTTTAACGTCATAAAATGGTTCATCAAAAATGCAAATCGTTTCTTTAGAAGCCCTATTGTTCTTTCTACTACGTTACGCAAGGACGAATGTCGAAAGTTGAACAACTCTCTTCCATTTCTAGGTGTGCGACCAACTTGATCTTTTAAGTGATACTTTGTACCGCGATAAGGTGCTAAAAATCCAGGAACATTAGGGAACCCAACATCAACCAAATAATACTTTCCTACATTAAAATGATATCATAGTAGTTGTAATTAGTTTAAATAATCACAACAAAAAAAATAACAATAGTATTTATACAAATGTTACACAAGATGTATCTAACCTGGTGGTATAGTTAGTCTATCCACTCGATTTGGCCTAACAGCATCTCTTAATATACGACCATCGTGAGCCGAGCCCTCCCAACCGGCAAGTACGTATGTAAATCTCATATCAAATGTACATGCCACTAAGACATTTTGGGAAGTAAAACCTTGTCTATTGCGGTACTTTCGCGCTTTTCAATCGCGATGCAGTGCATGAGAAATGAGTTCCATCTAATGCTCCGACCGCATCCTAATATTTAATATTTATTTAGTTTATATCCACAAATTATTATAATGTATTATTATGCTATTTACAGGACAAACTTTAAAATATCTTAAATAAATCCATTACCTCAAAATAGTGATACCAAACACTTGGGTTCGATTCTTTGTCTTGTGGAGAATTATTTATATTTGCAGGCTTGACTACGCCTTTGTACATACTGATTAGAGCTCTTGTAACAACGTGGAAGTAGCGGCTAACTGTCTCACCTGAACGAATAAATTCAAAATTTGTTCGTCTATTTCGATTATCGTGTCCAACTATCGGCAAAAAACATAGCTACTTGTTCTTTTACTTTTACACTGCGCGCCAACTAGCCCATGCGTACGAAGAATTCTCGCAAAGCTCTTTGAATGGACCTCGTTTCAATCGTAATCTGTTCCTTACGCTTTTGTCGATTCTTTGTAAAAACGCTTTAATATTAGTTTCCTTTCTTCATTTCTATTAACTCGAGGTTGTATGTTCAACGAGTTACGATGTTGTACGTAATCGAGCAATAACATCATCATCATTATAGCTGCTGTTTTTTTCTATCTTCTTCAGTAGGCATCTAAGTAAATGCATGTAAACTTAATGAATGAGTGAATGATAGTAAATCAATTTTTATAAAACAAATACATACTTAAAAGTTGATAAAAACTGTAAAACTTAAACAACAAGAAAGTAATGAATGCAGGTATGTGGAATGCACATCTATGGCAATCCAGGGCCTACATTCATTTAAGAAACTATGCTCCAGATCATCGCATCACACCCTAAATGTTTTTGGCGTGCTAACTGCTATGGATTATCTGAAGTATACAAATGACTCAACAACAACAACAAAAAGAACATAAAAAGACCCCTGGATTTTTTCAATCGTATATAAACGACTCAACAACAACAAAATTCGCATAGAAGATCTCTACTTCACTACTTCAAACAAGAATGGATTTTTTCAATCGTAAAAAGACCCTTGAATGGAAGTCAATCCACTGCCACTACTTTACACAAGAATTTTTTTCAATCGCATACAAACGACTCAACAACAACCAAATTCGCAATGTTTAGGGTATATCATGCCAAGAATCAACTTGAAACCAAGCAAAAAGTTGATTTCACACCAAAGTGAGGATTTTGAAGAAGGGGAAGAGGAATTGTGAGTTGGTGAATTTGGGGGTTGAGGGTTCGTCTCCTCCGTTGCTCGATTCTCCCCGGCAGAGAGGGAGACGTGGGAGTACTTCTTCGAGTGTTGGGACTGTTATGAGGCGAAGGAAGCGCAAGTTGAAGAGTGAATTTGAGGGGTCTGGTTCAGTGAAGGATTCGGGTGGATTAATCAGATTAATGTATACCAAAAAAAAATCGAGATCGAAAGTGTTGAAACCCCATTCTGAAAACAACACAAATCATATGAACGTATACATTCTGTTGAAGATCATTCAGTGCAACAAAACTTTGCCTCACTTGTATGCAAACAAGGAAAATGGCAAGATTGGCTTGAATTTAGAATCGCAACATATCATTACAGATTCCGTATAACAGTGCTATATGCATGAATGGTTGAATCGACTCTTGTTTAGGCAATCGAACGATAGATCGGTCTGAACTCACTCGTCGATCGGGCATGAAAGTTGCTAATCTCATTAAACAGGATAACTAGATACGCATTAACTACGTTCATAAATCATAATGAAGGCAAAAAATTTTAGCGTCCACACAAAAACTGAAAATTCCAATTCATATGCTGCGTGATTCCCAAATTTCTTCAAGATAAGGTCAGCCACATAGATGGCTCTTAACAATAATCAACCAAAGATGTACCCAAAAAATAAATAAACTGCATAGCTAACCTCACAAAGCTCCTAGGGCTTGTCGTGCCTTATGAAGAGATCGTGTTGGGTTCCAGAGAGGAGAGATCGCAGAGTCGACTTCGTTTTGGGAGTTCGACAAATAACGAATTGAGAGGAGTATCGTTGGTGGAAGAGTTCTTGTAGAAGGAGTCCGAGTTTCGGTCAAAAATAGATTCGTTACGCACCAAAAATCTCGAATTTCCATCCCAAAATAAGAGAAAATAAATGAGGAAAATTAGGGGGGTGGATTTTTTTTCTCTATGCGGTTACAAGTGTATCAAACACCCAAAAAAACGGTTATACTAAAAAATAAAACAAATTTTCATGATTTTTTTCATTTTCTTTGCTATCAAACACACCCTAAAAGATGAGAAAATAAATGAGGAAAATAGGGGGATGTGGTTTTTTTTCTCAGTGCAGTTACAAAGTTATCAAACAGTGGAAAAAACGGTTACATAAAAAAAAGTAGACAATTTTCTATGATTTTTTTCATTTTCTTTGCTATCAAACACACCCTTAGTTGAAAATGTTACAATTGAGATGGACCAATTTTGATATTGCATGACCATGTCCTCATTGTTCGCGAGATCGATTTTCGATTCTCTTCCACTTTTGTTTGTGAGAATTATGTGCTCAATATACGTCAAGAACATAAGATGTCGGTAATTTGGCTAAGGAAGTTTGCTGCAGAGGAGTGGGAGGGAGATTGTCTACAAGAAATGATACTTCTTGTTTTATGGTTTCATTTTTTCCAATTTGAGCAAAGTCTTGAGTCCGAAATGTAAGTTCCACGACTGATTTTTGTGTTTCAAAATAATTGAATATGTTTTCGTCCCCAACCCATATATTCTAGTTCTATTAATTTATGGAATACTTTTTATTAGAAATTCAAAAATAGAATAAACTATTATTTTCTCGTTAATTTCACTTGTGCACTTGCATATATATATATATATATATATAGGATTACATGAAAGATCTAGATCAGTAGAAATAAATAAAAGATTACATAATAAATCTAGATAACCACAAATAAGGAAAAGATAACAAAAAATATCCTGAATAAAAATTATTATATGTGATATTTATCATGTAATATCCTCCCGCAAGTTGGAGCATACAAATTCGTATGCCGAGCTTGAACAAGAACGTAATGTGAAGCCATCAATTGCTTGAGTATTAGTCATTTTGAGCAAAGTTGACGATTTGATCCGACGAGCACATGACACCAAAACAAGTGAGAGATCTTCAATGGAACAAAGGTAACTTGATTCCGTATACAAGTGAGAGATCTTCGATTGAATAAAAATAACTTGATTCCGTATGGACGGAAGATCATATGGTTTTGGGAGGTGAACATAAATATTCAAAATGAATGTTGACTGATTGATAGTCGACTGTTCAACATCAACAACAACCGGATATTGGTCAGCCATAAGACATCACAACCAAGAAAAAAAAAGATTATGTAAGAACGAAAGACACTTAAACATTTGAAAGATGGTTTTGGGAGATTAAGGATAACATTGTGCTTTTCATATCAAAATGGAACGAGAAAGAATGATGAATCATAGAGGAGTAGCGAACTCTTTGATACCATTTTATAAAAATAAAGAGATGGAAGAGACGGAGGAAAAAACTCATTTTCTTTAATTTTATTTGGTGTACAATGCATATAATAATAATAATAATAATAATAATAATAATAATAATAATAAGTAGATGATAATTAAATAACTACAAATAATACGAAAAGAAAATCAAGACTAATCAAATCAATCATAACAAAATGAATAATCAAAACAAATTCAATCTAAAATATGTGTGCAAGATTTACACATGATATATCGTATCACGTAATATTACGTGATAAATATCACATAAAATAAATTTTATTTTATTTAGGATATTTTTGTTATCTTTTATTTATTTGTAGTTATCTAGATTTATTATGTAATCTTTTCTTTATATCTACTTATCTATATATATGTGCAAGTGCACAAGTGAAATTAACAAGAAAAGAAGAGTTTATTCTATTTTTGATTTTCTAATATGGTATCAGAGCAATAAGAAAGTGGGTGCTCAAGATTTCAATCCAAGTTCTCTCCCAAGTAGGCTATCATCTTGGTGATATTTATCCATTGTTGTCAAGTTTCAAGTTGACCAATACTTGGAAGGATTTGAGTTGGCTAATATACCCGTCCTAGTTGGCTAGTTGCCCGTTCGTCTTGAGGATCTAATTAATCCAATCAACATTCATTTTGAATGTTTTTCTTCAATTCAAAGGTTTTTAAGATGCGATCGATGTCCACGTTTTTGCCGACATAACTCAAGTTACTATGTTTTCCGTGGCGACTCATTTATTTTGATTGAAGGCATTCTTGTTCAAGCTTCAGATGTTTTTGTTCAAGTTGGGCATCCAAAGTTTGTATGCTCCAGTTTGTGGGAGAGTATTACGTGATACAATATATCATGTGTAAATCTTGCACACATATATGTTAGTGAGGATTTGTTTTGATTATTCATTTAGTTAGGATTGATTCGATTACTCTTGGTTTTCTTTTCTTATTATTTGTAGTTATTATCTAGTTATCATCTACATATTATGTAGTAATACATATGCGTGTTGTGCACCAAATAAAATTGATGAAAAAGGAGTTTTTTCCTTCGTCTCTTCCATCTTTTTTTTTATAATACATCTTGTTGAGGAAGACAAAGAGTTAAAAGTTCGAGACTTTTCATAATCCTTACAAATCAACAATGGTTGGATGTATATTTCATATTAAATTTTACTTTCGCATAGTGTATGATCTTCTTGTTTTGAGAACTACATGAAGATCATAATTAGGCTTAATGTAAAATATGTCTCCAGTCATTGTTGCTTTGCAAGGATTTTGTTGAGGATTAGCCTTGATCTTCCAAACCTTTTGAAACACATAAATTGTTTCATCAAAATGGTTGCATAACTACTTCACACTTGTCAAGTCTAGACCGGTGTGGGACCCCCATTGTAAAGTTTTAAGTACTATTAACATTTAATATTGCTTACAAAGAAAACCTTTAACTGAGGATGATGGGCAAGTACGCATTGAATAGTCCAATTTGTGTGGTGCTACTATATATCTGCTTATAAGGGCGGTAATTTTGGTTATGTTAAAGTTTGAAACCTATTGTTGAATGGGTTATGCAAGGAAGGGGGCCTAATCACAATAGCTCTTATTTTTCAATAATTTATGCGGTAAATTTTTTTAAATATAAGAGTATGAATTGGATACATTTGCGAAACAACAATAGAGCTTGGTGCGTTTATTAAATTTATAGCGGAACATTGGATAATTTAGATGTGTTGGTTAGGAAGAGTATCGAATTAACGATTATTGGCAATGCGATATAGTAAGAGTGGATGAAATCGGCCACACAGAACTAAACCCCATTAGCTGGCAAAGGAAACACTTTATGTAGTGTGATTGTGTGAAAAATTGAGTAATTTTCTATCAGATGGCTAGGAAGGACATTCATTGTTCTCGTTATCTATTGAATTAGTTAGGAGTTAGTAGCCAACTTTATGTGATTGAGTTATTAGCCAACTTTATGTGATTGAGCTAGCAGCCAACTTTTTGTGATTGAACATCATTCCATCTGAAAGGCTTGTAGGTATGAACTTGAATTGAATCAAGTGGGCCCTTTGATCTCAACAGTAGAGTAACGCTATGGTAAGACGTAAGTTACCAGTTCAAATCCAATAAGGGACTTTTTCCACAAAACTCAATTATTTGTTGGTGGTGCACTGGTGCTGTGTTAGGACCCCATGCCCACCAATCACTAAAGTCTATGTGAGGAAGAGAGTTGGTTCAACAATGGGGCCCATTAAGGTCAGCAAGCAGTAGGCCTCGCGGGATCAAGACGTATGGTCAGAGTAGGGAGTCAAGTGTGTGAGGTGTGTATTGTGTGACGCAAAGAGTAGGATTAGTTAGAGGTGAGTATAATAGTAGTTGAGAGTGTTTTGGTGAGGTATCGGATTATAAACAGTTGTATTGGGTAGACTTAGGTCTCGGGTTGAGAAAGGAGGTCTGTCTCCTTCTCTGGGCAACTAGGAGTCATGCTCTGGTGTTGTATCCCCTCCCTTTTTCCTTGATTCATCAATAAAATCTGTCGAGGCATCGTCCTCTTTCTTGATAGGGAGTCAGGATCCTATCGATTGGTATCAGAGCCCCCTCATAGTGCCATGGGACCAAAAGTTGACAACCGACTGGATGCAATGGAAGCTGAACTGAAGAGGCTGCAGGCGGTGGTTCCATTGACGGACTGCGTTCCGAGATCAATGGTCAGATCTAGTCACGATTCCAATCGTTGACGAATTGGATGGAGCAGTTGTTTGCTCAACAACGTATAGATCTGAGTAGATCCGTGCAGATCGGGAGCGCAAGTGGGGGGAAATTGCTAGAGCGAGATGGGGGAGACTTCTCTGAGGAGAAACCCAGATCAGATTCAACAACCCTATAGATCCGGTCCGGAAGTGCGTAAGATCAAGATGCCAACATGTGATGATGAGGATCTGGTGGTTTAGATGAACCAGACAGTGCACTATTTCGCGTTGCATTCGATGTCGGAGACGTCGAAGCTTCGAGCAGCTCGAATTTGCTTGGTGGGAGCCGCCCAAATTTGGTTGCATACTGAGGAGAAGACAAAACCCTTTGAGGGCTGGAGCGAATTGAAGTGTCAGCTAGCTCAGCGTTTCACAGAGGCCGACCCTCTCCACTTTTGTCAACAAATTTTTTCAATCCGCCAAGAGACTACTGTTGATGAATGCAGAAAAAGGTTTGAGGAGTTGTTATTGTATCAGGAAGGGTTGTCGGACTACCAAAAGATGGCAGTGTTCATTAATGGTCTAAAGGACGGAATTCGACCGGGGATGATGGTGGATCCACCGTCGACATGGCAGGCAGTGGTCGCACGTGCGGTGAAGCTGGAGAAGAAGCAAGGCGAGAGTGACGCTCTCGAATTGGGCCCTGGATTGGGTTCTAAGGCCCACCGAACTGCTATTGGGTCATCAACAAAGGAGCCCAAATCTCCTAGTTGAGTATACCACACGTTAGCAAGCCCGACTTGTGATGCACAAGCGACCCACAACAAGCCCATTTTCTCTCCTTGCCAAAGCAGTAAGTCTAGTCCAAACTCTTCCAGTTCTTCAAGCCCTTCGTCCTCAAGAGCAACCACCCCAAATGTATCTCCTCCCAAATACAAGTGCCTTACAGAGCCAGAGGCGGTGATTAGGAGGAAACAAGGGTTGTGTTACCGTTGCGACGAGAAGTGGTCGACAACGCACTGTTGCAACCGAAAAGTGTTGAATGTAATGTTGGTGACTGATGGCCATACTAAGGACTCGGGAGAGGCCTCGTTAGACAGCTTAGATGAACCATCGTATTTGGCGACCATTGAGCTCGCTGTCCTTGCCATCGGAGGGGGGCCAGCACCACGAACCATCAGAGTTAAGGGCGAAATTTTGGGCTCACAAGTCGTCATCCTTATTGATTGTGGAGCATCGCACAACTTCATCTCCCCCCTCAGTTAGTGCATTCCTTGTCCATTCCTGTGTTACCCACGACCGATTATGGTGTTTTTGTAGGAGGGGGGTCTCGCCTACCCTGTTCCGGTCCATGCAAGGGGGTTCAAGTCCTGATCCAAGGGCTCACGTTCTTGGCGGATTTCTTCCCCATTGGCATGAAAGGGTCGGATGTGATATTGGGCATGAAGTGGCTAAATACATTGGGCATCACGATGGTGGATTGGCCGAATCTCTGGATGTCGTTTGTATTTGAGGGCAGACAGGTGACTATTCAGGGGGATCTGACTCTTCATCGAGCCATGACATCTTGCAAGGCGATTCAACGTTCATGGGATTCGGCATTAGGATGTTTCTTAGTGAAATATCTGAGCATGAATGCACAGGAGGGCGCTCTGTCCTTGGGCGATGTGGAACCTTGTGTTCGGGAGATATTTGAGGAGTTTTCGTTACTGTTTCATCCACCTACCACCCTACCTTCGACTCGCGACTGTGACCATGCTATTGTCCTCAAGGAAGGCACTGATCCAGTAAGGGTACGTCCATACTGTTACCCTCACATCCAAAAGGCGGAGATCTAGAAGATAGTGGCGAAAATGTTGGGCTCAGGGATTATCCAACCAAGTAGTAGTCCTTTGTCCAGCCCAGTTTTATTGGTGAAGAAGAAGGTTGGGAGCTGGCGGTTTTGTGTGGATTATAGGGTCGTCAACAAGGTCACCATCCCGGATCGTTTTCCGATTCCGAATATCGATGAGCTTCTGGATGAACTACATGGCGCGTGTATTTTTTCGAAGTTGGACCTCAGATGGGTATCACCAAATGAGGGTACGACCATCAGATGTCCACGAGACGGTGTTCTGTACACATGACGAGCATTTTGAATTCCTCGTCATGCCATTCGGCCTCACCAACGCGCCAGCCACTTTTCAATCTCATATGAATTCAATTTTCAAAGGATTGATTCGGCGTTGTGTGCCGGTGTTCTTTGACGATATGAGTGATCACTGTGACCATCTACGAAAGGTGCTCTCGATCCTATAGCTCCATTCTCTTTTTGTGAATTTTAAAAAAGTGTTGTTTTGCTAGGCCAAGTTTGGAATATCTGGGGCACATAGGGTTCAAGCGGATCCGGCTAAAGTGCAGGCCATGGAATGTTGGCCCATGCTTTCATCTGTCAAGGAGTTGCAGGGGTTCTTGGGGTTGACCGACTATTACCGTAGGTTTGTCCGAAATTGTGAAAAGATTACCTCCCCGTTGACACAACTACTTCGCAAGGACGATTTTGAGTGGTCAGACCAAGCTTCTTTTGCAGTCAATCAATTGAAGCAAGCCATGAAAGAGTTACCTATGTTGGCTCTTCCTAACTTTGATGCTCTTTTTGTCATTGAAACAGATGCCTCTGGTGTGGGGGTCGGTGCAGTGCTCTCGCAAGCAGAGAGACCGATTACTTTTTTCAGCCAAGCTCTTTCATCTCGTGCTCGGAGTAAGTCGGCATATGAGAGGGAATTGATGGCCATGGTTCTAGCGGTTCAGAAATGGAGGCATTATCTGTTGGGACGAAAGTTTTTGGTTCGCATGGATCAGAGGAGTCAAAAATATCTGTTGGAGCAGCGAATGGCGCTCCCGAGTACCAACGGTGGCTCATAAGTTGTTGGGTTTCCACTTTGACATACACTATAAGCCGGGTTCTACCAATGTTGTCGCTCTCTCGGTTCCCTTTCTCCCCAGAGTTACATTCCCTCTCAGCTCTTGTCTGTCCTGATGTTCAAAGGCTCCAAGAGGAGGTTGAGACAGACGCACGCCAGAAAACAAAATTAGCTTCCTTACGAGCTGGCACAACTGTTCCTCTCGGTGGACTCTTGTGTGAGATCAGTTGCGTTACAAGGACAGTTGGTCCTTGCGTCTGCATCACCACTGAAACAACGACTGCTCTTGGAGTTTCATGCTAGCTCACGGGGGGTTTTTGAAAACCTATCGACGCATGGTAGCCAAGTTGTATTGGGTGGAGATGAAAAATGATATCAAACAGTTTATTGCAACTTGTGATGCGTGCCAGAGGAATAAGTATGAGGTTTGCTCCGAGTGGTCTCTTACAACCTTTTCCAGTGCCTACTGCTATCTGGGAAGATGTCTCGATGGACTTCATTGAAGGGTTACCTTCATCAAAGGGCTTCACTTCCATCCTGGTGGTTATCGACCTATTAAGTAAATATGGTCATTTCCTTGCTCTAAAGCACCCTTTCAGAGCAACGAGACAGTGGCAGATGTTTTGCTTCAAGTCGTGGTATGCCTCCATGGTTTTCCAAATACAATTGCGTGTAATGGTGACAAGATCTTCTTAAGTCAATTATGGTGCGGGCTGTTCCGTCTCCAAAGCACCCACTTGAACCGCAGTTCAGCTTATCATCCGCAGAGTGATGGCCAGACAGAGGTTGTGAATCGGTGTCTAGAAACCTATCTCCGTTGTTTTATAGGCCAACGTCCTAAAGATTGGAGTTCATGGCTTTTATGGACTGAATACTGGTATAACACTTCTTTTCATTCCTCACTGAACTGTTCTCCTTTTCGTGTGGTGTATGGGAGGGACCCTCCCCCACTAGTTCGATATGGCTCATCACCCAATGTTCATCATGATGATGTGGACTCTCTGCTCCGTGCTCGAGATTTGGCCTTAGCGGAACTTCGTGATCAGCTGCTCCCTGCTCAAAATCGGATGAAACAACAAGCGGACAAACATTGTCGTGATGCGGAGTTTACTGTTGGAGATTTTGTTTATTTAAAACTCCGTCCATATAGGCAGCAATCAGTGGCTCGTCGTACCAACTACAAACTCAGTCCGCGTTATTTCGGTCCTTTTAAGGTGTTGGAACGCATAGGCCCCGTCGCCTATCGTCTAGAATTACCATCTTCACCAACCATGCATTTCGTCTTCCATATCTCCCAGCTGAAGAAATCAGTGGGTTACCTCCCAGTTTCCACTGTGCTGCCTCCTACTGTCCCAAATTCACTTACCTTATCAGTTGATCCTGAGGCTATTCTCTCCTATCGATCTTGTGGGGCAGGTCCTGAGGTGTTGGTGAAATGGGCGCCCCTACCTGATTTGGCAACGACTTAGGAGCTTGCAAACATGTCCGTCGCCAGTTCCTTTCGTTCCACCTTGAGGACAAGGTGATTGTTCGAGGGGGAGTATTGTTAGGACCCCAGGCCTACTAGTCACTAAAGTCTATGTGAGGAAGAGAGTTGGTTCAACCATGGGGCCCACTAACGTCAGCAAGTAGTAGGCCTCGCGTGATCAAGACGTATGGTCAGAGTAGGTAGTCAAGTGTGTGAGGTGTGTATTGTGTGACGCATAGAGCAGGAGTAGTTGGGGGTGAGTATAATAGTAGTTGAGAGTGTTTTGGTGAGGTATCGGATTGTAAAGAGTTGTATTGGGTAGACTTAGGTCTCGGGTTGAGAAAGGAGGTCTGTCTCCTTCTCTGGGCAACTAGGAGTCCTGCTCGGGCGTTGTGTCCCTTCTCTTTTTCCTTGATTCATTAATAAAATCTGTTGAGGCATCGTCCTCTTTCTTGATAGGGAGTCAAGATCCTATCACGCTGCTAATTATGTTATCCTTTCTTTTTGTTGAAATCAATCTTGTTGATGTTGTGGTGATTTGATTTGGAGGTTTCGTGTTGTCGCTGTTGAGATTTAGAGAGGTAGTTTTACAGATCACAGTGGAGATTATAGTGGGTTTCGTGAAATCTTCATGAATTAGATAGAGTTTGCTAGACTTGACTTTAAATATGGAGTAAATGGTTGATTTGTTGTTTATACCAATCCAATAGGTATAATATGTGATTTTATTTGATGAAGTTTCTTAGTGAACTTGCTAAGGTGAATCATTTTAAATATCAGGATCAATCATACAAAAAGACAGTGATGTTGGGGATGATGACATAGAATTCAAGTTGGAAAGAAGTGGAGTACAATAGGTATAATATGTGGATGAAATACCTCTGTTAAGCTAAAAGGAAAATTTTATAAGGCCACAATTTGGTCATACCTAAATAAATATCGGAAATGATGATGTTTAAGTGAATGTGTGGCAAAACTCATAAAGATAGAAGAAGAAATACATAAATTCAAAGAAAAGTAGGATTAACACCTATTGACGCAAAAAATAAGGGGGTTCAGGTGGGTGCACGCATCTAAACACAACTTGTAAATGTCTCATTCAGAAATTTCAACACAGTAAAAAATGAAGAAATTCAATTATGTTGGAGTATACCTAAGCTAACTTGGGATGCATTGGATTAATTAGGATTTAAAGGATTTTTAACGCACGCATTTCAAGTGCATGAAATTGAGAGGAGTAGAAAAGTTTGATCTATGAAGCCAACTCCCAACTATTTTGGGATTGAGTTGTTGGACTGAGTTTTGACATTTGTGACATTTGCACTTAGTTGAACATTGATCTGAGATATGAGATAGACCAACTATGACTTCACGAAATTGGTTCATGCTCTCACTGTTTGCTAAATTGTGTTTCTTTTCTCTTCCACTTTTGTTTGTGAGTCACATTTTCATTATGTGTTAAATATTCGTCAAGAACGTGGAATGCCAGTAATTGGCTAAGGAAGCTTGCTGCAGAGGAGAGGGAGGGAGATTGTCTACAAGAAGTGAGACTTCTTGC
Source organism: Stephania cephalantha (assembly GCA_039657325.1). NCBI lineage: Eukaryota > Viridiplantae > Streptophyta > Magnoliopsida > Ranunculales > Menispermaceae > Stephania > Stephania cephalantha. The sequence goes on along the minus strand of CM077573.1, from coordinate 3,127,494 downwards.
TGCTGTTGTGGTTCCATTTTCCCAAATTGAGCAAAGTTTTTAGTTTGAACAGCAGATATGGTGAAGCAATGATCCAATTCTTTCGATGCTACCTTATATCTGGAAGGTTGATACCTCATCATTATGGCTTTTAATTTTCAGTGATTGATGTTGGTAAAATTATTTAAAGATAGGATGAGAAATGTATAGATTTGTGAAACAGTAGAACTTCGCACGAGTACTGAATTAACAATTATGGGCAGTGACATAGAAGTAGAAGAATATGTACAGATCTTGTTCTTGTTGATATGGTGGAGTGGACGAAATTGGTTTCATAGAACCAACCCATCCGTTGGTGAAGGGAAAGTTTTATCTAGTGTGAATAATGAGTTATTTTCTATCAATTGCTTAGTATCGCTGTTGCACATTCTGCTACTCCTGTTTAAAAGTTTCCAAAGTTACTTTATTTTCAAACTCTGAACTGCAATAGTAAGATTTTCTCAGGCGAAGTCTCTCGAGTTGAAATTCTTGCACTGACATGAAAGTGGACGACAATCGTCATTTCTTAACTTGAGCATGAATGAACAATGTCATACGCTTATATGTTATCGCTGCATTGAAAATCCTTTTTTGCTTTCTTCCTTCCATTTCTCAACCTGAACTACGTGTATGTCTAACTGCGTCCAGATAGGGTAGATAGTTCAAACAATTCATGCTTGAACATATAGTGGTTAATTCTTATTGATTGCATTAAAATGTATTCTTATCTGTATTAGTAGATAAAAACCTGTTTTGTTCGTTGTTGTTAAGTTGGTTCGAGGCGAATCTAGGCACGCTATGGCGTATTTGGAATAATTTTTTTTTTTTTTTATATATATATAAACTTGGTAAAAAGTTTCGCTGTAATGCAGGTTGGGAGCACCTTTTAGAGCATAGGAAGGATTCTAGCGTTTCCTGATCTGCACGAGCTGGAGCTTCTTCGTATCGGTACGTTGGTTGAATAAAGGTTGCATCGAAAAACATGGTAAACATATGGATTGAGAAATGCGTGTAGGTTCTGGTGAATTTCGAGTTTTGGGAATCGATGAGACTGTAATTTTTAGCAATGAACTTAGAGAGTTTGTAACATGGGTTCTTGACTTAACTTCTAAGTCTTAGATTAAAGGGAATAGAAATGTTGACATCTAAGGAAATTTATTATTCTGAGAGTTTGTTTCAAAGCTTTAATGACAATACCGCAGCAACTTCTTGGTAATGCTAATAACTTCATATTTGAAGGTTTAGGTGTTCATTTAATCTTGAAAAACTGTTTTAGTGTTTATCTCTCCATTGAGGCAAAGGTCATGGGTTATGGGGTAGGTGTGTCAATTTTTTGTTATACCGGCTGACTCGGTTTTGTCCAGCTAGGAAAAAAAGGGTTTGGGCAAAAAAAAAATTTTAAATCCGGGTTGGGTTGGGTAAGACTTTGATGTTTTAATTAAAATTCGGGCCGGGTCCGGACAAGACCCTCTGAGCCCAAATTTGGCTTGAGTTTCAAAAGGATCTTATTTTATTTTGAAAATATATTTTTGTACATTATATAATTAACAAAAAACAATAATAGGAATAAGGAAACAATGTAACTTGTAAAGAAATTCACTATTTTAGTTTTGAGCCTTCACTAAATTGTTTGAAACAACATCATGTGCTGTCTTTTAACTGAATATATTATTACGTCTTGTAATTTAAAATAATAAATACAACTTGAAAATGATATTTTAAAAAATTATGTCAAAGATTACAAGGAATTTGCAATGATTTTATTAATTAAAAAAGTTTTTAAATATAAAATAATTTTTAAAAAAATTGATAAATTCGAATATTTGGACAATCTGAATTTAAAGTAATCCAGATTGGGGAAAGACACACTTGTCTGAATTTAAAATCAAGTCAGGACAATGTAAATGTTTGTTTATATCAAGGACGGCTCGGATTAAGACACGTCCGAACTCAAAAAATTGACACCCCTATTCTAAGGTAACAATATTGTGATTAGTCCAATAAAGTTTGACTACCTTTTAAGGGGTTAGTAGAACTGTGAAGAGACGTTGGAGTTTGGACACGACAAATATTGTTATTTGGGGTCGGCTGCATGAATCAAACTCTTACGGCTTGATTTTTTTAATAGAATGACATGACAAAAGAAAAGAAAAAATGTTTTGGGACTTTCTCAACACTTCCAAACAAGCAGGGGAGGTGGTTAAGAATTTAAGAAACGCGTTTTGTAGTGAGAAAAGACTTTTCTTTAAAGTATTAGCAAACAAGCATGGATGCATGCATACAATGTATTCTTGTGTGGAGAACATGAAAAGCTTTTATCATGCTTACATTCTTCTTAAAAGCTTTGGACCTTACATGTCGTGAAGCGTATAAGTAGATCAGAAAGTAACTCCTATTTATTATATGAAATAGTAACGCCATTATACCTTGTAAGTATTTTTATCATTCAAAACGATGACTAATTCAATTTGTTAGAAAGATGTTGACTAAAAACACATGGTCAGTCGTTTCTAGGTTGAGTGCCCCTTTTACTTTATTTAACAAGAGATCAAGGGAGTTAATTAGGAGAGTAAAATTTGAAGTTCTAAATTAGGGAGAAATATAAAAATATTAGGGAGAAATGAAAGTTCATGAACCACTTTTGACAAATAAAGACTCGGGAACTTAATCAAGAATTATTCTTGGTAAGTTCAGCTATATAGGTTGTTTTGTATTGTTAAAATTTAAACAACAAATGTTCAACTATCGTATATTTTAGCCCAAAACATTTTTTTGTGAGATGGATGATGCATTACTTGTCAAAAGTAAAGTTTAGGAAGGTTATGAGTTCAACTTTTGAAGTTAAAAAAAAAAAATCATATATTTTTTTAAAAATGGAGGTGATGTCTACTTCTTTCTTTCTTTTTTTGAGAAATTTGTTGTTGATATTCCTAACATTCAAAAATGGTACAACAAGCTATTACAACGGGAGGTAATAGACAATACAATTTTTTGAAGTTCGGAGCAACATTCCCACGAGGATGACAACAACCTCCCGAAAGATGACAACAACCCTAAGAAAGGGGCAACACCTACATAGAAGACAGAAAAGCCGCTAATTGACAGCGGAGACCAAACCCTAACAAACTAACTACACTAAAACCCTAGAATAAACAATGTCTACTTCATTGAAGAGCGTAAAACACTAGAAATTGTCATTTCGACATAAGATTACATTTTCCCCAAAATCGCTATGCCAATAATTAACACAAACATCACTAATGCTCAAACTACATGCATCACAAAGAAATAGTATCAAACCATTATTAGGAAAGGATCTTAATGTTTAATAAGAGTAGATTGTATTTTTCAGCAATATTTTTTCTAGTGGTTTATCATGAAAAAATTTCGGCGCCAATCATTTGCATCGACTAGTCCAGCTCATGCACTATATTAGGTACCTACACCAGAGTAGACCATCTCAATTTAATTTGCTCTATCACGAATTTTGAAATCAAAATCTTAAAAAAATAATAATAATGTCTCGTTTTTTGCCACTAAAACTAGCCGATTGTTGAAACTTTAAGTTCTTTCACATGTAATAATATATTTTTTTTGTAGGAAGCTGTTACACATTTACTTTGGGCACCTACCCACTCGGTGTCTCGGTGTTGTGCGATACATGCACTTCGGGACGCGCGCCCCTTACGCGCATACATCTCGAAGTGTATCATACGACAACAAGTGGATAGGTGCCTAAAGTGGATATCTCAATCATTTTCTTTTTTGTTATTACTCGTAAATATTTTTGAAATAAATAAAAGTAAAAAAACAAAATAAATGGTAGTAGGAAATCAGGAATTAGGTTTCAAAATTTCAGATGAACGGTATGCTTCCTTCAACGGTCGGCTCACTTGCCGTCTATCCGTTTGATGTGAAGCTTTCCCGTTCTCTTATTATACTTTTTTTTATTCGAAAATATATTATTCTGACTCTTCCAAAATAATTGACTTTGATTTATCCTTATCTTCTTTTTATGCTTGTTACAGGTATTATGGATATAAAATAATAATTCTTTTTTTGATCTCACACCGCTTGGTATTCAGACTATCTGACTATTTCAAGTTGCACTAAATATATCTAAAATACATTCTCTTAATTTTTTAAAAAGAGTTTTTTTCTACTTAAAAAAAAAATACTTTATCTTTTTAGATTACACATAGATTTGTGCGGCTATGTACACAATCTCGAATCTAATAACCTCAACAACATCATGCACAGAGATTTGTGCAACTATGTACTCAATCTCGAATCTAATAACTTCAAAAACATTGCATCAAAAAAAAAAAAAAAAAAAAAAAACTTCAAAAACATCATTTGAGTCTGCTATAGATATCTTGTGATGCATTATTTTTGAGAGGACAATTAGCGGTGGCAAAAAAAGTGTCCGGACAGGTACATGTCCTGGACTCCCCCCTAATAACCACTAAAAATAGTGTCTAGACCAGTACTCTGTTTTTGAAACAAACACTTTCTTTTTGTTCAGATCCGTTTTTTGTATGGATCCTTTTTTAATATAATAAAATAATTTTTTTCATCTAATTATTCACAAAAATTCATAATTTTTATATCGCATTCTATCACTACAAAAAAAACATGTTATATATATTTAAAACTCAAGTCTTACAAATTTACATATAAAAAAATAAAATCAACATTAGTTAAATTAGAATGCAAACATCATGAAAGTTTCCAAACATCCATATTAGGGGTGTCAATTTTTTGTCCGGCCCGCCGGCCCAAATTTGTTCGGCCCGAAAAAATGTTTGTATAATAATTTCTAAATCGGGGCCGAGTCTTGACAATGTTTTGATGTCTGAATTAAAATTCGGACCAGGTCTGGACAAGACCTTCTAAGCCCGGACTCGGCTCGAATTTCAAAAGATGTCTCTTTTTTGAAAATATACTTCTATACATAATCATTCAAAAAAACAATTATAGAAATAATAATTTTTTTTTTAAACAAGTGCATATATAGATTATATAGAGATGTGTTATTTTAATTTCAAGACTTAGCTAAATTGCTTAAGATAACATTATGTGTTTTGTCTTTTACTAAAAAAACTTTATTATGTCTTGTAATTTGAAAGAGTAAATACAACTTGGACATTACGTTTTAAAATTATGTCAAAAAATCATATTACGAGGAATTTACAATTATATTTTTAATTAAAAAAGCTTTTAAACATAAAATAAATTTTAAAAAATTCAACAAATGTGATGCATTAATTAGGAGGGATTTGAATGGTTCGCAAAGCTCACCATCAATTGCACTTAATCGAGCACAATGGAAAAATTTAATCCATGTGGCCGACCCCAGTTAATTTGGGACTGAGGCTATGTTGTTGTTGTTGTTTAAACATAAAATAAATTTTTAAAAAAAATTCAACAAATGTGGACATTTGGACAACCCGGATTTAAAGCAAACCGAGTCTAAGCAAAGCACACTCGTGCGAATTTAAAATCGAGTCGGGTCTGGACAATGCAAATGCTCGTTTATATCAAGGGTTGTCCAGACCTAGACCCGTCCAGACCCGAAAAATTGACACGCCTAACCCATATAAATAAATAAAATATTATTATCGCTAAACGGGTATCCGCTTTTTAAAGAGATTTGTCCAAACCGGAACCAATTTTTTAAAATGGACAAAAAAAAAATGTCGAGACTCATATTTATTTTGAGAAAATTTTGTCCGGATACGTTAAAAGCAAGTCCGGACAAATGCGGACAAACGGGTCTTGACGTTTTTTGCCACCCTGAAACATTAAAATAATTTTAAAAGCAAGTTATCAACTGCATCAAATCAAGAGTAAAAAAAAAAAAATAAAAATTGAACTATATAGTCGACCCCAACTCAACTGGACAAAGACTAATGGCTTGTTCGGTTCACATTTTCGTGAGACCCAAAATTATGAGATTAGTTTGTATTGGGACTAACACGTGGGTTTAGGTATTAGTCCGTTTTGGGTGTTTTGTTCGATTGGGAGTATTAAGAGTGTGATTAAATGTGGTTACCATAGTTAAATTTACTAAAATGTCCCTCCATTTAAGTTACATCTCCAAATAAAAAACCCTAGCCATGGCTTCTGTAGCGGTCCTCGCCGCCCCGGCGTGACGTGTCTTCGTGTACTTTTTGCCAGCTGGCCCTACTACACATGTACGACACCTGCCCGTCCTTTTTCTGGTAGTAGTCGTTACAGCTTCTCCCCATTCGAGTTCCAACATCTTTGGTAACCCTCCACTGTCTTTTTGTTCATCATTTCCTCTCTCTCTATGTGGTGATTAAATTGGGTGATTTTGTTGGTGACGATTCAAGGTGAGTTAATGGTGGAAACTCAAAATTTTGGTTTAGGAACTGTTGTGTATTGTTGTGTATATGTGATCGTGTGTGTTGTATGTGTGATTAAAAGAGACAATTTGGGATTTTTGGTTTTGAATTCAAGTTTAGAAAGGTGAGATAGAGAGAGGAGAAGATGAGGAGAAAGGCCAAACTGAAAAAAAAAATTGATTTGATTGAGAAAACTCTGTTTAGTCTCTGCATACACCATCGAAATCGACCGACCGTCTCTCACAATTCATCTCTCATGTTTTGGTTGAGGAGGGAGGGAGGGGTAGTATGGTAATGTTTGAAGCCCAAGCACTAACTAGTACCACCAAAAATGTAACGACCCATTTTTCAAATGGACTGTTACGGGCGATGTGGGCCCACAACCTGGCCTACCAGTGCCAGCTGTAACCTACATGCCAACTCATCCACCATTTACTCATTATTAACATCAAATTACAACAATTTACTGTTTAAATTGTTATTGAACTAAGATCATTTTAAAACCACAAAATATTACAATGAAAGTCTTTTAACATGACAAAATATATATAACAGTAAAGTCATGCAATTAACTTTGATACCTACAATGGAAAACCCATATACCATCATATATCAATTAATCATGTACCTCCATGTATAAAAAAATATAGAGTTTGATGGTATCTCACAATCTCAAATCCCAAAATAAAACAAAATATGTATATATAAACGTACAAGTCTGGCTATATGTCTCTAAATCACAAATATTCTGGAAGTTTGTCTTTGCCTCGACTTGTATTAGGATCTGCACTCAAGTCATCACAAAAAGACAGATGACGAGTCCAAAGTGAGTATTCCCAAGGAAATTAAGTGAGCAATACGGGAAGTAAATACTGAAATTTAAACAAAACTATTAAATAAACATGCGGAAATAAAAATAGGCAACTGTATTCATCGCATACATAAGTAATAGTGAAAGCTCAAAGTGTGTTCCTAGAGCTTAGGGTCAGACTAGCGCCATATTTCAGACTCCCAACAGACTACTGCCGGCGAGTAGCACTCAAGCAAGGCCAGTATCTGGATTCGCTAGGTGGTCGGCATGGAACTTACGACGCATCCACACGTGCCCGACACGACTCTCGAGTCAACCATTCACCGAGATGACACACGTGTTATGGCTTAGTGGACGTACACACAGAAATGGCACGGAGGGAGAGCCTCAACGTCCGTCCATTAAATCACACCAAGAATATAGTATTGAAAGACATAATATGAATTCAAAATCAAAATAAAGTATTGCTGAAGAAATTTCAGTTGGGATACTACACACCTCAAACCGCGCTCCACAAATATAAAAACAAATCTCCATGCCTCCAAATGCATGCCCTAAGACCCGTCGATCAAATCCAAGTACTTAATATTCGTTAATTTATCAATTTCTCAAACTTTGAGATTTTCCAAATTCACATTAAAGTATCAAATTCATCATATTAATTCATATTATGCCCGGCATCGATCCCCGGGATAGGCCCCCAATTGGCCGAGTCGAAACCTAAACCCCGACAAAACTTGGTGAAACCCTGACAAAACTCCACAGCTTCAACACCACCATCCACAACATTCAATATCATGATAATTTCTCTCATCCAACTCAAAAAACATAGCAAAAACCCATCAAAAAAGCCACATATCACTCCACTTATAATTCGCACAAACACCCCAAAAATTCATACCAAAAGAACAAGAAAGTTGAGGTGATTGTGGAGCTCATCTTGCTTTGATGATTCTACCACTCCAAGCTCCTCAATTGATCCAATTTGAATGCCCAAACCCTTGCTTGTCCTCTCCAATTTTCGGATTTTTGTGTGAATGAGAGAGAAAATGTCGTGAAGATAAGTCTAATTGACTTTTTAATAGTCAAATGACATCTCTCCTCGCTTGTGTATCTCAAGGCAATCAAATGGCCTCCATTTGACCCATTTTCAACCTCAAGCTAGTGACTCTAAAATTGACACCGATGACACACTTGCCCTTGTTCTTAATCCAAAAAGTCGTCTTTTGGGTGTTTCGACGCTCGATTTCACGTCCCGAAACGCAACATACGCGTACTACCATGACCCTAACCACCAAATATGCATTACATATTATTATTTTACTCATTTTATTCATTTCATGTGTGTATTAATTTCCTCGACCTATTATTTAGTTTTTAAAGCCTACCCTGTACCCGCATCGACGCGCATATCGAGACGAATACTTAACACACAGTCTCGCATGTCAAATGTAATATAAATACACACGTTACGATGTCGTTTATAATATTTCAACGTAAACATCGTAAATTAAACAAATTAGCATGGAAAATAAATATTTACCTAGCTCTAAGGGCGCTAGCCTAGCTGCGGATCCCACGAGCGTCTAAACAGTCAGCCACGTCTGCAATCACGTCATTAATAACGGCGAATTAAATTTAGGCCGTTACAAAAAATGATTGTTTACTTTAATCACCTGTATTAGGTATTAGATAGTCTCGTGGACTACTAAATCCGCCAAGCGAACATCAAATTAGCCAATTCAGTATGACTAATCCGACTTAATAGCATGAAGCGAACAAGTTGTAATAGTTACAATTTGTTAAGTTTCCAACTTTTAATTATTTTCTCAAATATAAACCTCGAACTAATAACTTGTTAGCACGAAATGTGGGTCTTAATATCCCCTTAAAATAAAGAAATAAAAAAACAACAACAACTTAACAAAATCCAGCTGGCGCATCCATCCCTAACAACCACCCACTCGATCCTCCTCGAGAAACCCACCACCGAAATCCAACGCTCCCCATTCTCAAAGCCACTCCCCCTCAACGCTCAAAATCCAACGCTCCCTCCTCAATAGAGAGCGCGGGCGCGCTCTTTCAGAATTTTCTAGAGAGAGAAACCGATTCTATTGTTTAGAGAGAGAGAGTCAATTGGCTCTGTTTGGTAACCACAAATTAATAATTTAGAAAATAATTTAGATGATAAGCTCTCAATTGAAACGCTACTCATAATAGCGTTTGAACCGAAAATTCGTAGTTTGGATTTTTTCTCATGATTATATCCTTACGCAAATACGCGAAATTAGAAACCAAATAGGGATAAATACAAATAAATTAATGTCCTTGCTTTTTTTTTCTTTGGGAGTTGGATATCTCTCAATCGTTCAGCGTTGCTTTTTTTTTTTTTGTTAATGAAAAAAATAGTGATTAATAATTAACTAAATATTATAAAACAAAGAATTTCACTAAAATTAAAAATCATTACACATTAATTTCTTAATTATAGATAATCTTGTTAGATGTTTATTACATATTAAATAAGTTTTAACAAAATATTTTTTAATGTAGTGTTCGAATGATAGGCTATCCTACATATTTTTTAAAAATATTCTTCTCTAGAACTCAATTATGGATGATGTGTTAGGTATATGTATAGTTATCCAAGTCGTTTATTGTATTTTATTTACATGTGTTTATTTTTTCCGAATTCTTATAAATTAATATAGAGTTATTTTCATGTAATCATTTATGGACACACATAATTTAGTTTTCTAAATAATATAAATTATTTTATGGTATTAATTTGTATTTTGTAAATAAAATACATAGTTATTTATAACAATTAATTATATGATTATATAATTAATATACTTAATTGTGTCATATGTCCTTTATTGTCATTTTGCATTTATCAGCTAATCAATCAGCTATCATTCCAAACAATTTTTAGTTGATCAAATTAGATTATCGACTTTCCGCTACCAAATTAGTAGATTATCATCTATCAATTTATCGCCTAGATTTATCACTAGCCTTGCCAAACAGAGCCTTAGGCTCTGTTATTAATTATACAGTAGAGCCTATTGGCTCTGTTTGGTAAGACTAGCTAATCATCTAGCTGATAGCTGATAAACTAGCTGATAGTGATAGCTAATAATCTACTAGCTGATAAATGCAAAATGACAATAAATGACATATGATACAATTAAGTATATTAATTATATAATCATATAATTAATTGTTATAAATAACTCTGTATTTTAATTACAAAATACAAATTAATACCATAAAATAATTTATATTATTTAGAAAACTAAATTATGTGTGTCCATAAATGCTTACATGAAAATCACTCTATATTAATTTATAAGAATTCGCAAAAAATAAACGCATGTAAATAAAATACAATAAACGACTTGAATAACTATACATATACCTAATGCATTATCCATAATTGAGAAGTAATGTTATTGCAAATATTCTTCATTTCTAGAGAAGTCTCTCTATAACTTAAAAAAATAGTAGATTAGTTAAAAAAAAAAAACGTAGGATAGCCCACAACTCTAACACTACATTAAAAAATATTTTTATAACATCTACAAATATTTTTATACTCGACGTTGTTAAAACTTATTTAATATGTAATAAATATCTAACAAGATTATATATAATTAAGAAATTAATGTGTAATGATTTTTAATTTTAGTGAAATTTTTTGTTTTATAATATTTAGTTAATTATTAATCAATATTTTTTTCATTAACAATATTAAGCTATATGTTAATTTTAAATTCAATAAGTTTTAATAACGTATTATATAATTGTTGGTCTCGCCTAGAAGAGCTTGAAATGCTGGTTTCTCATCTGCCAACTCTACAGGGTATAATCGCGGGGTATTAATATTCACGGGGTTTGTTTAAGTATTTATGTATTTTGTTTCCATGCAAGTAAGGGTATAACACAACACAACAACAACACAACAACAACAACAACTGATTTTAATTTTGATTCACAAAATCAAAACCAAAAACGCGTTTTTGATTCTCTCTCTCTCTCTCAATCTCTCTCTAATCTAAATCTCTCCCTCTCTCTCTCAACAACATATTATTATTATTATTTAACTCATTTTATTCATTTCATGTGTATTAATTTCCTCGGCCTAGTATTTAATTTTTAAAGCCTACTCGGTACCCGCATCGACACGCATATTGATGCGAATACTTAACACACAGTCTCGCATGTCAAATGTAATATAAATACACACATTACGATGTCGTTTATAATATTTCAACGTAAACATCGTAAATTAAACAAATTAGCATGCAAAATAAATATTTACCTAGATCCAGACGAGCGCTAGCCTAGCAGCAACAGTCCTACGAGCGTCTGAGCTGTCAGCCACGTCTGTAACCACGTCATTAATAACGGCGAATTAAATTCAGCCGTTTCAAAAAATGATAATTTACTTTAATCACTGTATTGGGTATTAGATAGTCATGTGGACTACTTAATCTGCCAAGCGAACATCGAATTATCCAATTCAGTGCAGCTAATCGACTTAAGTGCATGAAGCTGTAATAGTTACAATTTGTTAAGTTTCCAACTTTTAATTATTTTCTCAAATATAAACCTCGAACTAATAACTTGTTAGCACGAAATGTGGGTCTTAATATCCCCTTAAAATAAAGAAATAAAAAAACAACAACAACTTAACAAAATCCAGCTGGCGCATCCATCCCTAACAACCACCCACTCGATCCTCCTCGAGAAACCCACCACCGAAATCCAACGCTCCCCATTCTCAAAGCCACTCCCCCTCAAACGCTCAAAATCCAACGCTCCCTCCTCAATAGAGAGCGCGCGCGCTCTTTCAGAAGGGTTTTTCTAGAGAGAGAAACCGATTCTATTACTTTAGAGAGAGAAAGTTAGAGAGAGAGAGTCAATATGAAATGAAATGAAGAATAACAACAACAACTGATTTTGATTTTGATTCATCAAAATCACAAAATCAAAACCAAAAACGCCTTTTTGATTCTCTCTCTCTCCCTCTCTCTAATCTCAATCTCTCCCTCTCTCTCTCTCAACAACAAACAGAGTTGAGTTGAAAATGAGTTGTAATCTGGGCATTGCTCTGTTTCTTCTGCTCTGTTTTCTCCGGCGAGGGGCACCAGCCGGAGACCCCTCGTCGGAGAAGTCGGCGCTATTGGCCCTCCTGGACGCCGTCGCCGGCGGGAAGGCCCTCCGGTGGAACCGCACCGACCCCACCCCATGCCGGTGGCAGGGAGTCCGGTGCGAGAACAACCAAGTCTCGGAGCTCCGGCTCCCCGGAGTCGGCCTCTCCGGCAGAATCCCGGCGGGGGTCGTCGGGAACCTGACCAATCTCAAGACCCTTTCGCTCCGATTCAATGCCCTCTCCGGGATCCTCCCCGGCGACCTCGGTCGATGCGCGGAGCTCCGGAACCTCTACTTACAGGGCAATAAGTTTTCCGGCGAGATTCCGGCGACCCTGTTCGGTCTCCGGAATCTGATAAGGCTGAATCTCGCCCGGAATTCGTTTTCCGGCGAGATTCCATCTGGGTTTAATAATTTGAGTAGATTGGCTACTCTACTTCTTGACAACAATCGACTCTCTGGATCAATCCCAGCCATTGATCTTCCATTGCTTGTTCAGTTCAATGTGTCATTCAATAGGCTTAATGGTTCAATCCCATTGAAGCTCAGATCAATGCCTGTTGAGTCATTTTTGGGGAATTCACTGTGTGGGGGTCCAATGGGGGATTGCCCAAATGAGGATAACAACAACAAGAACAAGAAGAACAAGTTGGCGGGCGGGGCGATCGCTGGGATTGTGGTTGGATCATTGATTGGTGTGGTTTTGATTGCATTGGTGGTGTTTGTTTTGTGTCGAAAGAGGAGGACTCGAAGGAGTTCGCGGTCGGTTGATATCGCGTCGGTTAAGCCCCCATCGGAGAATGGGGAGGGGGTGGTGGTGGGGGTGGGGGTTAAGAGGGAGGTGGAGGAGTTGAAGAGATTGGAGGGGGAGAAATGAGAATGCGGCGAGAGCGACTAATGGAGCTTCGGGGGCGAGGAAGTTGGTGTTCCTTGCGAATTCGAGCAATGTGTTTGAGTTGGAGGATTTGTTGAGGGCGTCGGCGGAGGTGTTAGGGAAGGGGACGTTCGGGACGACGTATAAGGCGTTGTTCGATGCCGGGGATGGAGTTGCTGTGAAGAGATTGAGGGATGTGAGTGTTAATGAGAGTGAATTTAGGGAGAGGATTGAAGGGGTTGGGAGTTTGGATCATGAGAACCTTGTTTCACTTAGAGCTTACTATTACAGCAGAGATGAAAAGCTTATTGTTTTTGACTACATGTCCATGGGAAGCTTGTCTGCACTCTTGCATGGTAACCAATCTTTCTCTCTTTCAATACTCATGATCTTAGTCTTTGATTGACAATGTGAATGATAAAAAATAATGGGTTTTCAATGTTCTTGGTGAATTTGATGTTTTCCATGTTGTATACTACTTTTGATCTTTTACACTTAATCGAGCACAATGGAATAGTTTGATCCATGTGAGGCGTTGTTGTTTTTAACTTTTGATCTTGAATTTCTTTCCATCTTTGTTGATCTTTCTTGTTTACAACTCCTACTTGAAGCTTCTTTCTTTGCAGTTTGTCTTCCTTTTATCGGAAATGGCTTTTGTATTAGTAATAAGATTCATCTTTCCGAATGACTAACAATGTCGACGAGTATTTATCGTTGATCAGTGGTTCATCTCTTAGCTTAAAAGTATACATTGCATAGACACTACACGCATTGATTTGGTACTATGGAATTGGTGGTAGTAATGTTGTATGTTAATCTTAGAGCTTTGCTTGCACTTGTTTAAACTTTTGAGTTTCATGTTTGGTGGATAGGATTTTTCGGGTTCGGATATCTTTGATTCTTCCAATCATTTTGTGTTCTTCTCTTTGTAACAGGGAATAGAGGAGGAGGAAGGACTCCGTTGAGTTGGGAAATCCGATCGAAAATCGCCCTAGGAGTCGCTAGGGGGATCGAGTATCTCCACACTCAAGGATCCAATGTCTCCCATGGCAACATTAAGGCCTCCAACATACTCCTAACTGTAACATACAATGCTAAGGTATCCGACTTTGGCCTTGCACAACTCGTCGGCCCATCGTCCAACCCTAATCGCATTGCGGGGTATCGTGCGCCGGAAGTTACAGACGTTCGCAGAGTCTCTCAGAAGGCCGACGTCTACAGCTATGGTGTTCTGCTGTTGGAACTGTTAACTGGGAAACCTCCTACTAATTCCCTTATGAATGAAGAGGGAGTTGATCTTCCAAGGTGGGTGCAGTCAGTTGTCCGAGAGGAGTGGACGTCGGAGGTGTTTGCTCTAGAGTTGCTAAGGTACCAAGACGCCGAGGAGGAGATGGTTCAGCTCTTACAGCTTGCCTTGGATTGCGCCGCTCAATTCCCCGATAAGCGCCCTTCGATGACCGAGGTGGTTCGCCAGATTGAAGGCCTTGCACACTACTAGATTACTGCAGGAACATGATCATCTTGGTTTGGCATTGTGGATGGTGGATTCTCAAGACAAACTCATTCATTCATGGAATTTGAGAGGCAAGATTGATATTATTTTCATAATTCATCATGCCCAATCTTTTCATTGTTTCATATAATGTTTGATTGCTCGTCTCATCTGGTCATGTCTTTTTTACTTCTTTTTTTACCCAAACATACATGATGAAAAAATGGTTGGTGGTTTTGGAATGTAATCTATGTTATGATGGTGGTTGGTTGGGTGATGATTACAGTAATTAATTTCTCTCTTTTGTTTTTTTTTGATAATCACTTATGTTCGAACTTTTTTCCAACCTTTTTACTTTGATGCAACTAATTACATGAGAGTTTTTTTTTTTTTTAATGAAAATCCTATGAGAATTAGTCGATGCCCCAACTCTATAATCAAGGAGAAACCAAAAAAATAATAAAAAAAAAAAAATATATATATATATATATATATATATATATATATATATATAATTTTGCTACTAAAATTGAACCTACGACGTCTTTCTCTGTTAGAGTTAGAGTGCTCTTTTGAAGGAAGCTTGATTCCTTTATGTTGGATTCTTGATTTTTTTATTTTTTATTTTTTTCTCTCTTTATGAAGTGGTCCAAAATATTTTCAGTGTTGAAATCTTTCCAAAATTGTTGAGTTTTTTTTTCTCTTTTTGAAGTGGCCCAAAATATTCTTGTTGGATTCTTCAAAGCTGACCATGAAAGTATATTGTATTGATTTAGAGCCTCAGTCAAAGTGATTTTTGAGCTGACCAAGTCCCCTTGTAACTCAAAAGCCAGGTCAAGTCAGATGGTAAATACACATCTTTTATAGAAGTTTATGGTCAAAGCCAGCTTATCAATTAGTATTTACAAGCAACTTCTGTGTTGTCAAATGAACTTTGAATCATGTGTTTGTAATTGCTCTTTCGGAGTTTGTAATTGAGACAAGATTGCCTTTTAATAGTGTTGGATTCTTCAAAATTATGAAAATATATCATCAACTACATCTGATCGAAGACATAAGTAGCGTCAATGTAGTTGATGATATATTTTCATAATTTTGTTAAACCTTTCCTACTTAACGCGTCTCATGTCATCTCTTAGATCGTTGATTTCTTTATGTTTTACTTTTTACTGCTTCGCATTTTTTGAATGTTGCATTTATTGGTAGTTTGCAAATGAGTATTCAAACCACCACAATTGTTATCCCTTAATTTTTGTGTCAATTGAAGCCACTCGATTTTTTTATTTTAAAAAAAAAAAAAAAAAAGTTAACCAACATGTTAACTAACTTATTATGATAAATTATGCAAAAAATAAAGTCTTTGGCAGACATTTCAATTCCCAGTAAAAAAAAAAAAAAAAAAAGAGAGGTTGAGAATCTGAGAAGAAAGACAGTTGAAAAAGTGATCCAAGATACTCCAAAACAATAAGATTTGTTGTTATTATTCTTGGCCATAGCACCAACCACAACAGCTTAGAAAACACTGTCATTCTTTTAAAACTACACCAATCTCTACACCACCTAACATTGTTGTTATCTATCAAATCTTTGAAGGGTAGCTCAGCAAACTTTATGTAATTCACCAACCATTTTGGTTAGTTTTGATTATTTACCATATACACAGTCAAGAATTGACCCTTTTTTTTTTTTTGGTGAAACTCTTTCATGACTCTTTACAATATTAAGGATCATGACTCTTTTGCTAAGTATAACAATTATGGAAGACATAAACTAATTAAAAGGCAAACAGCCCCACTACTTGTGCAATTATAGATGTTGGAAGATTAGTTCTTTCATATGATGTAAAGTGTTTGTGAGATTTGGGTTTAGATCATGAATATGTATTTTTTTAATCTCAGCTTTAATGATGTCTATGCATGTGTGGGAGCATGAAAATAAACAATGATACCACCACTACTATGCCCTATGAACATACCATGCATGGCAAGTGCTGTATAATATAAGTCACAACTAAAGTGTAACAAAGAATTATGTTTGCTCATCCACGTTTTATTAGTCAGGGAACACATTTATATCAATGAACCTGGTTTAACAGCAAACCTAAGCATGGTTGAGTGCAAATAGTTGTCTTGCATCATCAGAGACTCAGAAGAAAATTGACATAAACTCATAACTACTGAAATTAAGCAGCCACTTCAACAAAGAGAAAGAAAGAAAGAAAAGATATTAAGCAGCCAAGCACAATATGGGGACTTTCACAGGCACTATAGGAGTCCATTAGATGCACATCGGTTTTCGTGTGCACAGACATTGATGCAAAAATCAACAGTCACAATCAAGTGAACGTGAAAATGACAGTCACAAAAGCATTTTTCAATCTCAAAAACCAATCAAATTTACATTTCCACACACCAATATTTGATTGCCTAACATAAGTAATGGCAGCAACAATTTCAAAAAACTTTTTCGACATATACATAGACAAGCGAATGAATTTTGCTAATAGCATGGCAAGACTATTGCGAAGTCATGATCAAATTATGTACTGGAGAACAGAACCAGAGAATGTATACAAACTACGTTACAATCTAATGTACTTGCGAGCTAATTCTTCAATGAAACCATTTTGGTTGATCAAACACAAAAACAACAATTTCAAAGAACTAAACAAGAGGAGTCTATTGAACACATGAGAGCGTAACTGGCATTGTTTTTTGCCTTTGAAATGATTGCAGATTTTTTTTTTTTTTTTTTTTTTGTTAACCTGGGCCGACTTTAGGAATGTCATAGTGCTCGCTCATGTTTGCCAGATACTGATTGAAAGCCTCGATGCGGTCGCGGTGAGACTTGTTTGCAGTTTTTGCGAGCATATGCGCATCAATTTTCTCCTTCTGCTCAATGTACCGCCTCTCAGCCGGAGTGAGATTATCGTCATGAGTAGCAGCATTTTCTTCACTCAATTTGTTGGACTCGTCGGCTTCGCCCACTGTTGAACTGGCCTCTTCTCCTAAGCCCCATGGCCACCAAAGTGAACATTCAGTAAAACTAAAAAGATCAAGAAAATAAGAGCAAAAAACAATACAAAATCTCATTTCCTTCCCATTGAATAGGTTAGTGAGAGAGACTTAATTAGCCAAATTAACAAAATGTGATAGGATCATAGCAATCCAAGTTAACTAAGGAGTAACATCACATAATCTTCCATCCAAACAAGCAACCATGTCAGCATTTGTCGAAGATTACTATCAAAAAACAAGCTCATGCCGCAAACATAGACGACCATCCATGTCCAACATGACAGGTAGTAACTGTAATCAGTTCGACGACTGCCTAATCCATAAAAATATGTGACGCAAAACAACTGAACATGCTATACTAGTCCCTATATATATCACATTTTACAAGCCAATTCCCTCTTTTTCTTTGGGCGCTTACAAGCAAATTCTTTCCAATTATTAAACCCAAATCAATCCAGTTCATAGAAAGATAAGACCAAGACAAAAGTATACACACAAATAAGTAAAATCCTCATAATCCCAAATCAAGTTTAGACAAGCAAAACTGAATATGATTATGACATGAGCTCTGAACAAGTGAACAGCATTAACAAACAAATGACATAAACCAGCAATCAATTTCGCAATTAAGTATACATCGATCGATACTTGTTTGTGCGCATTAGACATATAAGAATATAAATGTAAAGCTCCATCAATAAAACTCAAATACCCGTTGATATCTCGGTTTCCTTGACTTCGGATACGGAATCATAGCTTTTCTTCTTTTTCTTCTTCTTCACTCCACCCTCCTTCACATCAAGGGCTTTCCCCTTCAACTTAAGCTTTCCAAGAACCACATTATCGTAAGCCGACATTTTTTTCCCTGACAATGGAAATCAAAACAAACCTCAAACTACCACACAAACCGTTTGTGTTAGGCAATGCTAGCATCATTGAACACATTCTACATATCACAATCCATAGCAGTACTTCCAATTCTACAATGGCGCCGCATAATTATCGGATTACTCCCACGATAAAAAGCGCATTAACCTACTCTTGAACAAAACAAATTTCACATTTTCTAATAGCAACACTTTGCACTAACAACGACGACGACAACAACAAATTAGCTAGGGTCAGCTACGTGGATCAAACTCTTTGATTTAGCTCGATTTAAACAACTACAGATTTAATTGCAAAAATTTCTATTTTTCCCCAAATTTTACAACGGCGTCGCATAATTATCGGATTACTCCCACGACAAAAAGCGCATTACCCTACTCTTGAACAAAACAAATTTCACATTTTCTAATAGCAAGACTTTGCAATAACAACAACGACAGCAACAACAAAAAATTAGCTGGGGTCAGCTACGTGGATCAAACTCTTTCATTCAAATCAATTTAATGCCCTTGATAGATCAAGTACAGATTTAATCGCAAAAATTTCTGTTTTTCCCCAAATTTTACAATGGCGTCGCATTATTATCGGATTACTCCCACGACAAAAAGCAAATTACCCTACTCTTGAACAAAAAAAAAAATCACATTTTCTAATAGCAAGACTTTGCAATAACAACGACAACGACAAAGGATCCATTCCAAATTAGTTGCGGTGGATCAAACTCTTTCACTCTGCTCGATTTAATGCCCTCGATATTATCAACCTTGGATTTAATCGCAAAAAATTCTGCTTTTCCCCCAAATCATCTAGGTATCTCTTATACCCAAAATACACAACACACAAACAGCCCTAAATTTCACAAATTTTTTGCTAGGAACGATTCAGATATCAGGGTTTCTCATAAAATCAAGATCCGCAAAATAACTACAATTAACTTAAAAACACAGATTAAGAGAGACGATGAAATCTAATCAGGTCGATAGAAGAGTACCTGAAAGCAATTTTTTTTCTCCAGAGAGCGAATACAGATTATGTGACTTTCTACATACAAGTTTTGTAATTTTCTCTCTCAAAAATTTTAAAGACTAATTCGTAACTAATGCTCAAACTCGAGACCCTAGTTAAGGTTGATGCAACTCAATCCATCGCGTCAGATTTTCTAAAATATCGCAATTTTATTTTATTTTTTGCCATTAAGCCCATATTTAATTAAAAAAAAAAAATGTTCCCAAGTAAATGTTCATAGGAAGATTTTCTTATGTGTTTGATTGTATATATAAAATTTTTTCATATGTATTTTCAAAATTTTTTGTTGTTGAGTTTTGAAGGAAAAAAATTTTATATATACGATCAAGCACATGTAAGAAAATCTTCATATGAACATTTACTCGGGAACCTTTTTTTTTTAATTAAATATGGGCTTAATGTTGGGTTTTGGGGTTCATACGCAGCGGAAATTACAAAACAATTTTGACAAAAACCCCAACAGGATCCGAATCTAATTCCATTAAAAAAGTTTAAACTATGAAAACTTAATCATACATCAGTCGTAATATACCTTTCTAAAGGTTGATCGATCTCTAAGGCGTTGCCAACGACGAACGTCCTCTACCAGCTTTCCACACACGAACGGCGGCCAAGATTCGAAGTGCTAGCTTCAAGAGAATATCAAACCTTTTTGTTTCTCTCCAAAACGATCCAGAGCGTACCGGAAAACCCTAATTCGTTTCTCAAACGCAAATATAGTTTCGGCCCTTAATATTTCATACGTGTGTTCTAACTTAAAGCGTCTATTTATACAACCCTTGTATATAGACGGTTAAGTAAATTACACATATACCCCTACTTAAAGAAGTATAAGTGTAATACACCACATGGACGTTTCTGTCATGAATTTTATCATATAAAATTCGTTTTTCTGAACCATCTTAAAATCTCGCAAAACCATTCTTAGTGTGCGACCCAATAGGCTCATACGACATTGGCAGTGTACCAAAACACATTTTGGTATACAAGTCATAAGCGGCCTCTAGCAAGACATTATGACTACCTAAGTTGTACGAATATCAAATCGATACAACCTAATCAATAGTGTATATAACATCCTTTTGCCACACGATATCTTTTTGATCAAACATAAGGCATGGAATTGTCATCCAACATGTTCAATCGTACTAGTCTCGATCTCTAGGTAGACTGAAAACATCCAAGTGACATTGATCAATATCAATTCACTTAGACTAGGCCTTTTAACAGTCCTAAC
This sequence comes from Stephania cephalantha, assembly GCA_039657325.1. Taxonomy (NCBI): domain Eukaryota; kingdom Viridiplantae; phylum Streptophyta; class Magnoliopsida; order Ranunculales; family Menispermaceae; genus Stephania; species Stephania cephalantha. The sequence goes on along the minus strand of CM077573.1, from coordinate 3,106,606 downwards.
ACATCGAGGGATCCACTTTGGATATCTCTCTTTATATGAGAGGGACAAATTCTATCTCGATTACACAACTTCATCACATTGCTCACACAAAGAACCAATCACAACATTTATAATCGTCCTAAGTTAAAGACAACGTTTGATTGTGTCAAATCACCGTGTTCCTAATGTTGAAGTCTCTGGTAATCTCAAGTCAGAGGACTGAAAAATATACCTATCATGAGAAACAACTATGACTTAATCCATGTGATGTTCTCATAGCGGGTCGATCCAGTACTTTGTTCCCTAACAAGTACTCGTGATCTTGATTCATATCCCTATACGTATAATCATCATATGATCATCAATCAAGACTCACACTAGTCTTAATTCATTATAGATCCCAGTATAATGATCGACTAAGGACATTTAGGATATTTCTGTAAATACGCATGGATCTTATTATAATGTAAACATGCAAATTAATTATAATAAAGAGCAAATGAAATCCTCTATTTTATTAACTAAAAGTATTCATAAAGACAGTTAATGGATTGACCTAGGGCACATGCCCCAACACTTAATGGCAAAAAATAAAATAAAATTGCGATATTTTAGAAAATCTGACGCAATGGATTGAATAGCATCAACCTTGACTAGGGTCTCGAGTTTGAGCATTGGTTACGAATTAGTCTTTAAAATTTTTGAGAGAGAAAGTGACAAAACTTGTATGTAGAAAGTCACAGAATCTGTATTCGCTCTGTGGAGAAAAAAAATTGCTTTCAGGTACTCTTCTTTCGACCTGATTAGATTTCATCGTCTCTCGTAATCTGTGTTTTTAAGTTAATTGTAGTTACTTTGCGGATCTTGATTTTATGAGAAACCCTGATATCTGAATCGTTCCTAGCAAAAAATTTGTGAAATTTAGGGTTGTTTGTGTGTTAACCCTAATTGTGTATTTTGGGTATAAGAGATACCTAGATGATTTGGGGGAAAAGCAGAATTTTTTGCGATTAAATCCAAGGTTGATAATATCGAGGGCATTAAATCGAGCAGAGTGAAAGAGTTTGATCCACGTAGGTGATCGCAACTAATTTGGGATGGATCCTTTGTCGTTGTCGTTGTTATTGCAAAGTTTTGCTATTAGAAAATGTGATTTTTTTTTGTTCAAGAGTAGGGTAATTTGCTTTTTGTCGTGGGAGTAATCCGATAATAATGCGACGCCATTGTAAAATTTGGGGAAAAACAGAAATTTTTGCGATTAAATCTGTAGTTGATCTATCAAGAGCATTAAATCGAGCTGAATGAAAGAGTTTGATCCACGTAGCTGACCCAAGCTAATTTGTTGTTGTTGTTGTCGTCGTTGTTATTGCAAAGTCTTGCTATTAGAAAATGTGAAATTTGTTTTGTTCAAGAGTAGGGTAATGCGCTTTTTGTCGTGGGAGTAATCTGATAATTATGCGAGGTCGTTGTAAAATTTGGGGAAAAATAGAATTTTTTGCAATTAAATCCGATAATTATGCGTTAAAATCTTCAAACCGCGTTTCATCATCGATATCTATGGCGTGAGCATCCCCGCCATTATAAGACAAGGTACCATCTTTGTTAGTTACAAACTCACCCCCCAGACTGACATGTTGCAATGATTCTATTCCCAGCCATGCCTGAGCCAGTAAGAACCCCAATCAACTGTAATAAACCGATTCTGGAACCTTCACAAACATACAGCTTTCTACACACCCAAAAAAAAGGAATTGAAGTAAATTATTACACAAAAAAAAACAAACAAACAAACAAACAAAAGCAATCACAAAGCACGCAAAATTCCACCCAAATTAACCATTCTCCAAAACCACTAAAAACCCTAATAAAAATCAAAACCCCTAATTCAGAAAACAAGCTAAGCCCTTCTACAACACAACTTGAAATTTCTCATTATAAACAAATTTAACGAATACCCAGTACAATTAGACACTCGAAAACCTTAGTTCGAACATCAAAATCGAAACTTGCAATCGCAATTGAAAAACCTATGAATGAAGTACTAAATGATTGAAATTAAACCCTACTCATCGTGTTTTTTTGAGGGAATTGAACACAAAACGAGTGAGTTTGTCACCTTTGATGCGAGCACAGATGAAACTCTTCTCTGAATCTTCGTTTTTCACTGCAAATCCGTTGGTCGTCTTCGTCGTCTTTGTTCTTCTGCGCTAACAGAGGAACGTTAGCACGAAGACCTAAACCTGGGACAAGCGACCACAGTGATACTGTATACCAAGACGCTACATTATTAATTGAAAACCGACGCCATTGCCGTAGATCTTAGTTTAGAGAGTGTGATGGAAGGTCGAGATGGAGGGAGTTGCGGGGATGGGTTTCGTTTTGCCTTAGCTCCCCGGTTAATTAGGTGAACTTTTGACGGCCCTCCTTTCAAGCTTTAGCGACGGTAAATCCTGGCCGTAAAATTCTTTACTAAGCCTTGTAGGATTCTTTGCAATTTCAAAAATGCCCTCCGCTACTCGGTTAATTTTCTTTAGCAATCCTACTCTTTTAAATTTGGAAGATCTACGAATTATTATTGGGTTCAAGTTTTATAAATAATTACAAAGTAGAGAGTCTACATACAAGTTTTGTCACTTTCATTTTTATTTTATTTTTTTAACCACTGGAGTTTCAAACCCAATGAGCCGCAACTAATTAGTATTCGTGTAAGATAGGATCAACAAGGTGGCGACAAAATTCTCTCTCAAAAATTTTGAAGAGAACCAATGCTCAAACTCGAGACCCTAATTAAGGTTGATGCAACTCAATCCAACGCGTCAGATTTTTTAAAATATCGGAATTTTATTTTATTTTTTACCATTAAGCCCATATTCGATTAAAAAAAAAAACGTTCCCGAGTAAATGTTTATAGGAAGATTTTTTTACGTGTGTTTGATTGTATATATAAAAAAAATTTCCTTCAAAACTCAACAACAACAAATTTTGAAAATACATATGAAAACTTACCATATATATTAAATATATTAATTTTTAATATGCGCCCAATATGGGAACTCATTTTTCAAAAAAAAAACTCTTTTTTCCCACCATAATAAGTAGGAAAATATATGGTTCTTAATATAGAAAATCGACAATCATAAGAAAATGTTACGCGAGAAAATTTTGGCAATCAAACGCAAAAAAATATCATTTTCTCATGAAATTTACCATTTTTTCTTAGAACATTTTCTTTTTCCGTTCAATCAAACATGACCTAATATCCTTACTGATTTTTATTTTTTTTTGGTTTCTCACGTACTGTCCGACACAACCGCATCGACTCATCCACGCTCTCGAGGCCAATTTTGTGTTAGATGGGCTTTCTTTTTGTGTTGAGTGGTTCAAATTAACCAAGCCCAATTTGCCCAAATTTCATAAAGGAAGGATATTGGGCTAAACATTGACAAAGCCCAACACAACTACAAAATAGAGGATAAGAAAGCCCATTAAAATAACTAATGAGTCATGATCAATCAACAAAATCATACTAATGACTAAGTATAATGTTCATATATGGTGATGATTTAGGAAAAGATTTACAAATGTCTATTACACACAATTGCTGAACTAAAATTATGGTACATGTAGTCACTACTCACTACTTACCATGTAACCCTTTTTATATAATTGTCTCTTTGAATCCTGTGAACCTTTGATTTCTTGTTGCTATTGATCAGCTTTGCAGCACCACAAAGAGAAGTATCAATCTTTAGGAAATGGTCCTACTTACCCTGCCAACTTTACACTTACTCTTCATCTAAAAACAACATTTTTTTCTTTGTAATTGGTCCCATTTTTTAACATTAAGATTAGGGGAGAAATTGGGATCTTAGCCTCCCACCTAACACAAGCAATTAATTTGACACAATGTTCATCGTGTAAGCAAGTAAATATGAAGGCCAATTTTTAGTAGCAGATTCACATTAATACCATCTCCAACTACAAAACTCTATTTTCATTTTTATTTTACAGTTTTGTCACATCAAATTTTATTTTCAACCAAACTTCATTTTCACCAATAATAATGTAAAATACGGTTCAGTTGGAGATGTTCTTATGGTCACGAGAGCTCGTGTATTTCCATATAAATTAATGTATGCTATGCTTATGTATAATAACATATATATTTACATCAATGAATAAAAAATATTACTTATTTCTCTTGAGGTTAATAGAGATATTACTTAGATGTTTAATAAAAGCATCATTAAGACCTTTGGAAAAAAAAAAAAAAAAAAAAAAAAAAAGCATCATCAAGACCTATTTAGCTAGCTTTTAGCTTTGGTCCCACATTTAACACCATTAATTGTTGAGGAGATCATGTCCCCCCACCCAAAACATAGCTACACTTCTTCATAATTAAAGGAATGGTCAATACGCAGCAATTGAAGGAGCACCAATTCACTCAACCCCTATAGTTTTGGCGAGATATATGGTGCTTTTTCATCTAATTAAGACCAAAATATATAACAATTGTTTTAAACCTCCCACCAATAACATTAGATCTTGCATGTGGGGAGGTGTGCGGCTCTGTATATCTCACTAGCATTGATACTGTCCTCATATTAGCCACCTTCAATTCATAAATTGGAGCTTTACTTTAAAAGGCCTTAATTAGTACGATTCGAGGAAAGATCTAAACTTACGTACTTTTTTATGAAGTCTCGCTTAATCAATATGAAATTATATTTCAATCCGCACATCCCTAACAAAAACTGTTGACGATGTGTGATCCAAAATAACAATCACATATTGATTAAGTGTAACTTCATGAAGAAGTACGTACACAAGTAATTAGCTCATATCAACTAGTACCGAGATATTTTGAGATAAAACTCTACATCTAAGAGTTAAATGTAATTAAGTTGGCGACAATATTGGTACTGGCATATATCAACACACCTGCCAAGTAGGAAGTAGCGCAGCGGTTATGACACTTTGTGAATGTTTGGCCCGTAAATGAAATTTTAATATGGTATTAGATTCGACGATTCATTTGGGACTTGTTGAGACGACAAAAGTCATTTAAATGTTAAAGATGTATAGACTGATCAAAATTAATAATGAAGTATATAAGTAATGTTTTACTCTCAATTAATATCGAGATTTTTTGAGTTAAAATTTAAATTGAAGACAATATCGATACTAGTAAAGATCTAAGCCGCTATTTTAAAAAATTAACAAAAACTTCCACGAATCTATATCAATTATTTCACTACCAAACAAAATCAAAATCACGAGACCTTAATTGGAACTTGTGGCCATCATCTACCACACACTCACGCTTTTAAAGTAAGCTGCCATATATTTAAACAGCCACCGACCACACGATGCCAAAACTACCTCCCCGTGAGTTGTGGGCCCAGCATATCTGGCGGTCTTCCAATAACAACGACACGAATCACTTTCGCTAAAGTTGTGTTCTAGTCTAGTGGATCACTCCACCTTTTTTTCCTTTAAAAGTTGCGCCGTTAATTCCGGGCGTTATGTTGACGGACGGAAAAGTTGGTCCGCCGTTGTCGTAACCGCATTTTCGAAGCCCATGCTTTCAGACGGCCGTTACGCTTTTCGCTTTCCCACGGGACGCGCGGTTTAGTTTATTTGGTCACAAGTGCCCTTGTTGTCTTTGCACAATTACAGATACGCCACTATTGTGTGAACTGAATAAACAGTGTATACCGCCTAATGATATTTAAAATTTGTTTATTTACATGTTTTTTTTGGCGATGAATCTTCTTTTGTTTTTTTTTAGCATTGCAGAGTTCATAGTCAGTGTATCAGAGCCTTGCTCCGACTAATCTTGGATCCAGTCAGGGAATGACCATTAGAGCGGTAACATCTTACTAAGAGTTATAACTTTTTTTAAGATAAATTTTATTAATTATTCATGACTCAATACATGACCAGACAATCTCAATTCTCAAATTAATTGAGCATATGTATGACATCGAACTCTTGTTAATAGAGTTAAAAATCACAAAAAAGAGTCCTTAATATATACAAAGTACACAACTGATAAAATTAAAGAAAAAGAGAAAGAAAACAATTAATGCATTATGTGGATCCACTCTAGTTATTGATGAATCAAAGATGATACGTTTTTTTTTTTTTTTTTTTTTTTTTTTTCGATAGTCCAATCTACACTATATGGATAATGGAGTGCACAAATCAGACCAGTTGATTTAACTTAAGAATACTAGCTAGTACAGACAACCACTCAATCAATATGGAGCAATCCTTTGATGTGCCTATCCTTTACGTCCTTTTTTTTGACCTAATTAAAATCGACCAATAATTATTTCAAAGTACACATGGCGAGTGAGCCATATATATATATATAAGAACCTTCCCCTGTCGAACCCTATATTTCATAAAAACCTTCACCTATTAAGTTCTCAGAGTTTGCATATAAAACCCTTCCCTAGTTATCGATATATCCATTGAGATTTGAGGGCCTATCTTTAATTGAAAGCATTTTGTCTACGTATAAAACGATCTTCTTGAAGCTGAATCGTACCAATAATCTTATCATCATCGATCAGTTGTCTCCTCTTAAACTTCTAATTAATAAAGTCTACGTTACTCCAACCTTTTTTTTTTTTTTGATTGATAAGATACTAACCAACTTAAATTATTGTATGGTGGAATTCAAATCATATTGATTAGATTTGCTATATATGTTGTACCATTTGATATGATTCTATATGAATAATATGATTTTGGCACGGTGTTGACACTATGATTTTTTTTTTTGCAAGAATTGTGAGTGTTCCAACCTTTTCTCAAACAATTTATTGAATACACTGTCACAATCTATTTTTATGTACAATTACACATCGATAATTAATGGAATTGAAAACTAATCCAAGACACATATATATATATATATATATATATATATATATATATATATATATATATATATATATATATATATATATATATATATATATATATATATATATATATAAAAGCTAGCAGAAAATATCACAAAACTCACACTTAATTAATTAGTTTTTGACTCTCTAAATTGATATCATATCTATTATACTTAAAAAGCACGAATAATCAATCTTTCAACCGTCGCTTAAATTTATTAAATATTCAACTTTATTAATTAAGTCTTTCAACCGTCGACGCTTAAATTTACTATCTACTCTTAAATAAGAGCATAATCAATCTTTCAATTGTCACTTGAATTTACTATTCTGCCTTTGATTAAGTCTTTCAACGTTCACTTAAATTTGCTATTCTGCCCTTAATATATCAAGGGACTTCCCGCTATTAAATCCAAATAGTTATAGTTCGTTATCAAAAAATAATAATAATAATAATAATAAAGTAGTATGTTTTTTGGAATATAAAAATAGATTATTAGATTAATTAAATTACCGCGTGCGCAGCGAGCACGTAACACGCTTTAGAAACTAGTATATATATATGCACTTCAAGAAAATATATATAATATATTGACTCTTTATATTACATTATTAATTTTGAAAATTCATATGAAGTGATTTATAATATAGTATGATCAACATATCATAAATTTTTTAATAAATTTATTTATAAAAAAACATTATTCACTTATGTATTAATAAAGTGTTGAATAACTGTTGACAGTGTATTCCTCAACAACATTATTCGATGTTGTAAAATATTTTTATTCTTATAGTGAAGTTACTGCATACCCCTATGATTCAAAAAGTTTTATAAGCGGCTGTCTCTAAATGTTGACCTACAACTAAATGACTCATTCGCATGCATAATTGACTATTACACGTACGTTCCGGTTAAAATACTCATATATACACATTAACTACGTACACCTCAACCAATTAATTTCTGTTGCTTCCCGTCAATTAGCTTCATGAGAATTCGAGCCAACGGAAGCGCGATTCAATCATGTAAAGAAAAGTATTCTTTTGTAGCTGGTTTAATTTTCAGTAATTAAGCTATTATAATATTGGTTCAATCCAAAGTGAAGATAATGTGGTAACTAGATCACGTACGGACTTTGATAAATTTGAAAGTGAGGTTCACTTCATAATAAGGCAAGATGAGTGTCATGAGCAGAAACAATGTCCTAAGAAATAAATATATCTGAATTTGGTAATATAATTTTTTCCAAAGATCTGTTCTCCAAATATTATCGGTACTACCGTAGATGCCCTACACATTAGAAACAAAGTTCACAAATTCTTATTGTTACAATAATTGAAAATCCGCTCAAATTGATTTGCTTCTCTTTCAAATATTATGTATTTTGAAAATCAAGTGTATTTCCAATGTTTTAGTTCTACTTAAATAAAACTTGAAGCACTAGTTCAATCCAAGGTGACTATCCAAATTCGAAAATAATACTCGTTGGTATTATTCAACAGTCACACCTATTAATCAAAATAACGAAATTAAATGTTAACAATTAATTTCGAAATTAAAAAAAATATTTAAGTTTTAAAATAAAAAATAACTTGATTTTACAAAACTAACAATCTAAGCTCAAATGCCGCAAGCTCAAGGCCCTATCTTCGACATTAAATATCAAATATTATATAAGGCCCTATCTTCGACATTATATATGTGCACCCTATTACCCAATGCCACTTGAGCTCTATCAATTAAGTTTTTCTAAAGGAAAGCTAAAGAGAGAGTAGTGTTTGTATATAAAGAGTTTGTACTCTTTTTAATGGGACTAAATAATTTCTATTCAAACTCCAACACTCCACACATGTAAACTTTAACATTATATTCCATACTAGACGTCGATGTTCACTATCCCAACGTTTCCAACACTTTCATAAAAAAATTATATGTATATCCCATATGGTTTTATTCACTATATACAGTAATAACAGACGACCCTACTACTAATAATTAAACTTCATATTTAATGCGTTTCACCTTGGAAAAAACCGTTGGAGAAGACAAAGACCACACTGCTTCAATCATGTGCAACCCCCAACTTAAAAAAAAAAAAAAAAAAAAAAACTATATGCAACCACAGTAATTCCAACCTCCCACCAAGGGCAAATCCGTCATTTCCTAACTCAGCCCCCTACTTAAGCCCTCTCCCCTCATGTCACTCCCTCCATTCACTCCAAAAATGGCCTTCGCTCTCACCACCCCATCTCCCCTCCTCATCCTCTCCATCACAATCATCATCACAACAATCCCTTCAATCACAGCCGTCGATCTCCCACCACAACCATCCAACGGCCCAGACTTCATCCGCGCAAGCTGCAACGCCACACTCTATCCCGACATCTGTTACAAGTCACTCTCCCGCTACGCCTTAGCCGTCCAGCGCGACCCGGCTCAGCTTGCTCGAGTAGCCGTAGCCGTAAGCCTCGCCAAGGCTCGGCGCATGGCTCAGTACGTCTCGGCTCTGTCTCACCAAACCAACGTCGGCGCGGAGCCGAAAGCTGTCTCGGCTCTGCGCGACTGCTTCTCTACAGTACGAGACGCCGTCGACGAGATCCGCAGCTCGCTAGCCGAGCTGCGCCGAATGCCGTCAGCCGGCTCGATTAGTGGTACTAGTGGGCCCAGTGGCGCTGCGGACGATTTTAGGTTCCAGATGAGCAACGTGCAGACGTGGATGAGCGCGGCGCTGACGAACGAGGACACGTGTACGGACGGATTCGACGTGGTGGCGGATAGTCCGGTGAAGGCGGGAGTATGTGATCAGGCGAGTAAGGTGAGGAAGGTCACGAGTAATGCGCTTGCGCTTGTGAACAGCTTCGCTGCTAAAGTGGAGGGGGAGGAGGTTCTTGATTGAGAGATCACGGCCGTCGGATTTGATCACGTGATCAAATGTGGGAATTTTTGACGTCGCGGTTTGTACATTATTATTGCTTTATTACTAGACCATATATATATATATTGGAGTGTTGAGTTGAGTCCGTGTGTTTAAGTGAGTCGACTCGTTGAGTAACTTGAGTGTCACAGTGTGAGTGTGAGTGTGTGTGTGTGTTTAAATCCTTTTAATTGTTTACTACTACATATTTACTATTTTAGAAAGGAATGATAAGGAGATGTACATACATATTTGTCTTAGAAAAAGCTGCTCATTCTTTTTCTGGGTCATGAGATTGCAAAAAGTGACCACAATTAAAGAACTCAAGAGCGTGCGCTTAATCCACATAGTCTCGTTTTCGCCTTCGCCACTATACCAACTCGCCCATTCATTTTTTTTTTTTTCAATTAATTCTTGTAATTAAAAAAAGGTTAATATGTTTTATGCATGAAGAATGATTTTTGTACGTTGTTAATATGATGAATGTTTGATAGAGAGGTCCCATGATAATAATGAACATGATTTGGTAGGAATTATATATGTCAGGTGGGACAACAATATGCATCTAAAGACAAAATTAAAGGTGGTAATAAATATTAGGTAGCTATAAGTGTATACGTGCTATTCTCGGTGGTGGATCCCCAATTTGTTTATATTATTAGCTTTCTTTTAAGTTACTTTCGACAAAAAGGGCACCAAAATTAAACTACTCCCATGATACAGCTTTTTGACTTGAAATTATGGGGATCACATGCATATGTATCTAAGTATATGTAATCACATGCATTTGAAGAATATATATGCATATCATCAATATTTACAACCAAATTAGGCTATTTTTCTTTATTTTTCAAAAAAAGGTATATTTAAAAGAGGAAACCTCTACAATTTAAAGATGTGCAGTGGTCTCTGTAGAACTGACCATATCACAACCAACCAAACCGCGCGCCTTGATCTAGACTGATTTTCTAAACTTGCAGTATGGTGGTGATATAAAAAATATTCAAAATATAAAAATCATACCCCTAGTTTAGTGGCGCTTTTCGTTTTTCAAAAATCGCGATTCAACAAATTGAAACTGATTTAAAAGGGGGTATGGTATTATAGGAATTTCAATTATTTTACACCTCAAACCTTAACCCTATTACCAAACTCCTTTTGTTTCTTCATTTATGAGTCGTTGCCTTGCAGGAATGTAGAAGTTGAGCCATCAAGAGATTCAAGACTATTCTGTTTTGATTAATATTGTTTTCTTTTTAGGGATCTTTTTTTTTTAAAAAAATATAGGGGCATATTATTTTTTTGTTAAAAATTTTGATAGAATTTTTTGACCTTTTGTGTTGCAAGAAAAATCGCAAAACTAACCGATCCAAGCCAAACAATTAAACCACGTTTGATTTGGTCACGATTTTTAAGTCTTGTGTGTGTGTGAGAGTCCTGTGACATATATATCTCGAATATACTGCACAACTTCCAAATTAATATGTGACCTTAATAAGTGTAAGAATACGATGCATTTCCATTTAATTAAAAAATGCATTCTCTATTCTTTTTGTTAATAATTTATTCTGATTGAACCACTCCAAACCGTTTGTAGCCGATGTATAGTACTCCTATTATTGTTTCCCTTGCATGATTAAAGAAGCGATCGTTATCTATATGATATTGTCTGTACGAACCAACATATGCAAAATCGAATCTTATTTCTTCGTGGGCCTCTCTCATGCACACATATTCATGCATGCACAAAATCAAAAATAAAAAAACACTAAGACACAGCTAACCATGCCAACAAATTACAACAACTAAATCAAACTAAAAAACAATCTAATTAAAAAAGTGAATTCTAATCTCAATTATATTACACATGTAAAATTTAAGAAAAAAAAGAACAAATAAAAATAAACACAATATTTTACATGATTCGGTTATATTACCTACATCCATGGAGAAATGAGAGATTATCTTTTCATTCATGCTTATTGAGTTACAACATTCATATTTATTGAGTTACAACACTATATTTATAGAGATACATAGGCTCACATAATGGAATCATCAATTAATCAAGAGGGCCGCTAATGGCACCCCACCGTTTAATGAGGGCACCCAGTTAATGTGGGCACAAATCATTTACTTGGGCACCAAAAATGTCTCGCCTTGTGTTTCTCCTTCGGTTTACGCTTTTTGCGCTTTGTAGGGTCGGGGTGTGAGCCGATTTCGTCTCCAAATTAGGGCTCGGTTGAAGATCGTCGAACACACGATTTTGCGCGACATCGATCGTTTGAAGTTTCGTTTATAGTATAATTAAGTTACATTTGGTAGAGTAGTTGTAATGTGTGTGTGGCGGTTTGTAGAATGGTAAAAAAATTGGAAATCGCGGTTCTCGGCCACACAAGCCGAGAGGCGTGTTAGACTGTCTCGGCCAAGCATGGCCGAGACGAAGCTAAATTTTTGGGAACTCGCGATCTCGCCACGAAGGCCGAAAAAGTTCACGAGTGTCTCGGTTACGCATGGCGAGAGTACTTCGCTTATCTCGCGAGACATGACGAGAGCTACAATTAGTGATAGGTAATGTGGCGTCGGTGGTGTACAACCGAGAATTTTCTCCTACTCTCGGTTGTACACGGCGAGAGGGTTAGAGTAGGCTCGGTCCTCATGACCGAGACGTTTCAATATATCTCGGTCTGCGAGGCCGAAACAATCGCGCACATCGACGAAACTTCGGATAACCTCATAAAAAACACAATAAATTCGCAAAATTTCCTCAAGTTCAACCTCCTCTTGCACCGTAGCAGTACAATCCTCCATTATATAGTGGAAACAAGTTCGGATTTGAGGAAATTACCAAACCCTACGTTGACAAACAATTTGTAACGGCCCAAATTTTAATTACGCCGTTATTATTATTTATTTCCAGACTTGGACGACAGCTCAGATCCACGTGGATACCGCAAATAGGGCAGGGCATGCTGACTAGGTAAATAGTAATTTTGTGTGATTGTTTGCCTATTTGCGATATTGTGCATCGAGTTATTCGATTAACATCGCATGTGTGTAATTCTATCATCGAGCCAGAGCGAGATAGTGTAACGGTGTTCGTCTCGAAAAAACGTGTCGATACGGGTGCGAGGAGCGAACTATGGGTACACTAGGTCGGAGAAACTAAAACACACAAAATAAATAAATAAATAAATAATGGTCAAATAATTACTATGTAATAGATGTTCGGTGACTAATGATGTTAGCGGCGTACGTACGTACATCGCGATTCGGACGCGTAACCGGACGTCGAAACGCTCGAAAACATAGGCGAATGTCCCAGGTGGGTCACATTTTGGAGTCAAAGACAAAGGGTCAACTAGCTTACCCACATGTACACTCCACCTCACCCCCTCATCATGTTGACTTCTCTCTCACGTCACTACCTCACCTCACCTTCTCCTCACGTACACTCTCCCCACACCTCTCCTTCTCACACCGCACACTCATAAGGTCGGGAGGAGGAGAAACAGAGAGGAGGAGGAGAGAGGAGGAAGAAGAAGAAGAGAGGCTGGAGCGCGGAAAACCGGGGTGGAGGTAAGCCATTTACATTGTTGATTGTTGGGTGGTCGAAGTGTCGGCCATGGTGGCCATGAAGGGGTTCGGCCATGGAGGCCGAACCGGTCGAGGTGGAGATGGCGGGTGTCTCCACCTGCCATCGACTCCACCGGGGTTGGGGTGGAGAGAAACCCCAACCCAAACCAAAAAGAAAAAAAAAAAAAAAAAAAAAAAAAAGTGAACCGAGGCGTCTCGGAGAAAGAAGAAGAAGAGGAAGTGGGGAGGGGATCGGTTTGGCCCAGTGCCCAACTGGTTGGGCGGTCGGAGCCCAACCCGACCCGACCCGGGTGGGTCGAGCCGGGTCGGGCCTGAGCCCGGTTGGACCGGTCGGACCGGCCGGGTGGACCGGGTTGACCCGGTCCCAGGGACCCACCCATATATTAAAATAATATAATATAAAATTTTAATTTAAAAATAGTTTTAAATTAAAATAAATTACGTAAAAAATATGAAAAATATGTGGGAAATTATGGGAAAAATCTAGAAAAAAAAATCGAGAAAAAATATGAGAAAATGAGAAAAAGATAGAAAAATGGTATTTGAGAATTTTTGTAGTTGACACCCCTATATAATTCGAAAGGGGTGTCAAACCAAAACTTTTTGAAATGAAAATCTTTATAATTGGGCCACACATTATAAATTCATTGAGTTTAACTCTAAACTAGTTAAAATGGTTTAATTGGACACCAGGAACTTAGGAGACCAAAATCGGGAGTCGGACACGTATCTCGAGACGTGAGTGAAACCTTGGAGTGCGTTTTGAGGTACGTAAGATTTCATCGAAAGTCATTTGAGGGTTTACACTTTCATCGTTGATTTTCTATTCCTTGTTATTGTATTCTATTCCGTGATATGTTTGGGTTGGTGGTCGAGTTACTCCCACTTGTTCGTTGTGTACTTATGGCACACTATGTCTTTGTATACGTGTGATCAGGCATTCGGTGAATTGCGACCGATGTAAGGGTGCACGTGTCGGTTAAGCCCGCGAGGAACCAGGTGAAAGGAAGTGGGGGCACCCACCGAAAGGATCTGGGGTCCGAAATACTGATTTAGTCGACCGGACGAGTACACACTTTGTTCTTTCGTGTTAATTATTCATGTGATGATCTTAAGATTGCCTCGTTTAGTTTCCGCATGATTATTTGACATGTTTATTGGCATCTATTTATTTCCTTATAAATGCTCGGTGTACTTCGTTGAAATCTTACTAATCGTACTCTCCATCTTGCTTTTTGTGATGGTCGAGTGCGAGATCCTAGTGCTAGTAGAGGCAAGGGTATTTTGGGCGACTTTATCGATTGCCGCGGTCGAGGACCTACTAGTACGTATGGTTTTGATATTTTGTTTTACTTTTGGGTATTGGGAGACGGATAGACACCTTTATCTTATATATATACTTGCTTAGTATTGTCGTCTATATACGTAAACTTGTTCCCGGGTTTTCCACAATAGGTGTTGCTCTTAAATTGATGCTCATTTTGATGATAAATTTAATTGATTTACTTGTTTTTAAATTTAAGACTTCCATTTGTTTTGTTTTTAATGCCATAAAAAAAAATGATTAAACTGTTGAGCTAAATTGATTACGAAATGAGCTTAACATGCATAATGAGTAGTTATGATGTAACAAGGGACGTTGAGTGGCGCATGGGACCCAGTAGGTCAAGGATCTGACAGGATGTTGGGACCGCGCCTCCCCACGTGGCGACCTCGGGTTTCGGGGCCGTTTCGGTTGGTATCGAGCGAGAGTTTCGAGGAACCTCGGAAATTAACGAAAGAGCATAAGACTTAAAAATTTAAAATTTAGATGTGGAAACCCGATGTACTTGCCTTAGAACTCTAGTTGGGAAGTGATGGTGAGACGGGTAGAATTAAGATTTATACAAATGTTATGTTTTATTGTAAATTATATATTAACACGTATATATATACCGAGGCGATCCGACGCACGCCTTTCGATACGAGATCACGATGGACGGACGACCTCGACCCGACGAGAGATAGGACAGGACTAGTGATCCTACTAGGACGTCACTACTACTACCGTAGCGACTCGAGTATAGAGGATCGACTTGCGACCACGATTCCCAGTGACGAGAGATCCTTGACTACTTAGAGCTCGGGCGCGACACCCGCCGCGACACAAAGACATTAGTTCCCACGATTACGTAGCACCTACGGTACGGACATCCGTCGCCCGACTACATCACCTATGCCTGCGATACACCACTTTCGGAGACCGAGAGGAGTCTCGCCAACATGGTGATACCATTAGAGACTTCGACTCTTACGCCCCTACCTATGACCACGAAGCGTGACGACGCTACTCTTCATTCTGCTTACTTCGCATTCACCTTGACCCCCAGAGGCGAAGCTTGTTAGAGAGTTTATGAAGTTTCAGTAGGGATACTTTTACGGAGGTGGAGACCACGAGGCGACGGGAAGTGGATAGTTTCGCATGAGCGTTTCCATAAGTTGCGGAATGATGACGACATCTGAGCGCGTTTATCCGGAGCATGTCCGAGAGGTAATGCACGGTTTGGTGGATGACTTATTTGGATATCCACCGGAGCCAGCGACATGGGCGGAGTTTAGAGAGTTGTTCTATGACGAGTTCATCCCCGTGCGGTGAGGCCGAGATTGAGGAGGATTTTCGCTCTACGACAGGGCACCGCTCATTGATGCAGTACATGGAGCAGTACCGATACCTATTGCGGTTCTCGATGGATGTAGCGGGCACATAGACGCTTCAGATTTACTATTTCGTACGTGGTGTTGATGAGCGGGTTGCTGACGCGATAGTCTCGACAGTGCTACTACTCTTCGGAGGTGTATGATCGAGCATTATCTTATGAGACACTACTCTTGGACGAAAGAGCGGACGTACGATAGGCAGCTGCGATCGAGACGGGTCGAGTTCTCGGTCGGATCAAAGCAGAAGAGACGAGAGAGATCGAACTTAATAGAGGTCGTCGAGATGATAGACGAGATAGGGACCGTAGGTTGATCACCAGGATAGCCGGTTCAATACGAGGATAGGCGAGACGCATGCCTTAGCTCCTGCACCCACGAAGCGGCCGCGACGTCGGCCTAGCAGCGTGCATCGTCGGGATAGGGATCGGGGAGGCGTGACGACGGGTCGAGAGACCGGGGTCGGGATCGAGATTCGGGGCTGGGCGGGGAGAGACGTCATTGTTATCGTTGTGGTCGAGAGGGCACTGAAAGCGATTGCGGGACACCACGACATTACCGGGAGCACAACAGTACAGGGTCGGGGAGAGAGAGCACATGCGATCGCGCGACGGATCGAGATGCGACCAGACAGCTCGTCGAGGGTACGTTATCTATTATGAGTAGACCGATGCATGTTATGATAGATTCTTGTAGTACATTATCATTTATTGCTTTGGACGCATGGTAGGAGAGTTAGGGTTAGCATCGCGACGCTAGACACACACCTTGTCCTCGATGCGGCCGTTGGGGATAAGATATACCCTAACCGGATATGTCGGAGCGCACGATAGAGGTAGAGGGACATCGATTCTTCGATAGACTTACGTGTCCTAGAATATCTCGAGTTTGATGCACTTTTAGGGATGGACTGGTTGGCGGCATATCATGCGCAACTTGATTGTTTCAATAAGATCGTCACGTTTCGGGTTCCGGGATTCCGAGTTTACATTTACGGAGTCGCTACCGCACTACCCATTACTGAGGCCGACTAGCTACGACTCGGGAGATGGAGGCATTTGCAAAGCAATAGTCGAGCACGAGGCTGGGCCGAAGTTAGGATAGAAGATGTTCCGTAGTTCGAGACTTTGTCGACATATTTCCGTATGATTTACCGGGATTGCCACCGTCAAGAGCGATTGAGTTCATCATTGAGCGATACTGTGCTCAACCGATCGCTAGCGGACCTTACTGGATGTCACCGTCGAGAGCACGAGGAGGTTAGGAGCGGTTGGATGACTTACTTGGAGAAGGGTTTCATTCACCCTAGCATGTCACCTTGGGAGCTCCGGTATTATTTGTGAAGAAGAAGGATGGTTCAATGAGGATGTGCATAGACTAGGAAGTTGAATCGGGTGACGATTAAGAACCGTTACCCACTCCCCAGGATCGACGATCTTTTCGATCGTTTGATAGCGCCAAGTTCTTCTCAAAAATTGATTTGCGTTCGGTTATCATCGATTGAGGATTCGAGAAGAGGACGTCGAAAGACAGACTTTCGGTACAAGATATGGGTTGTTTGAGTTTACTGAGCTTATGCCTTTTGGGCCGACTAATGCCCCGACGATCTTCATGGATTTGATGCATAGGGTCTTGAGACCATACTTGGACAGAGTATGTCATCGTCTTTATTGATGACATCTTGATTTGACAAGAAGACGTGAGGAGCATGCAAGGCATCTCGGAGCGGTTGTGACGACACCGAGAGAGCATAGACTATACGCCAAATTTAGCAAGTGTGATTTACGGTGAGTGCAATAAGATTTTTGGGACATGTTATTAGCGATCGGGGTATCTCTCACGTGGATTCGAGAGAAGATTCGGGCAATTATTGACCGGAGGACACCCGAATCGCTTTTGACATTCGGAGTTTCCTGGGACTAGCGGATACTACCGCCGCTTCGTCTGGGTTTTCCTCGATTGCGGCACCAATGACTAGACTCGACTAAGAAGGATGTCAAATTTGATTGGTCCGAGGAGTGTGAGCAAGCTTTTGGGAGTTGAAGAGAAGATTGACTTACTGCGCCGGTGTTGACATTGCGAGGCGGGCGAGAGTTTATCGGTGTATACGGATGCATCGAGCATTGGACTTGGATGCGTTTTGATGCGGGAGGGTAGACCGTAGCTTACTTGTCCCGACGATTGAGACCCCATGAGGTTAACTATCCGGTGCATGACTTGGAGCTTGCGCGATCGTTTTGCACTGAAGGCTTGGAGACATTATCTCTACGGAGAGCGGTTCGTACTCTACACTGATCATCAGAGTCTGAGGTATATTTTCACTCAAAGAGATTTGAACATGCGTCAGAGAAGATGGCTTGAGTTACTTAAGGACTACGACTTCACTATTGAGTATCACCCAGGGAAGGCGAATGTTGTAGCTGACGCATTGAGCAGAAGCGGTATTGACAGTCAGACTGTAGTACGACATATGACCCACGAGCATGGCTTATTAGAGGCGGCGTCAGTTATGTGCATGACCGATGTTTTTACTACGATCGAGCCATATATTTGTTGTCAGATGAGAGTTCCGATGTATCATTGAGCAGTGGCGAGTGTCGGAGGATTGATGGACTCTATGAGCGGTTCGGTGGTATGGCTCGAGATCGGAGTGTACGGATTGGGCGGAGTCGGCGGATCGGTGTTTGAGACACGGGGAGGTTGTGGATACTGCGATTCGGAGATACGGGACGGAATTTTGGAGGACGCACACGAGTCTCGCTACACGGTTCATCTGGTCGAACCAAGATGTATCATGACTTGAGGCGATTGTTACGGTGGCCGGGGATGAAGGCGACGTTGGCGAGTACGTAAGGAGTTGTCATATTTGCCCGACAAGTTAAGGGGCCGAGCACGGAGACCGGGCGGTTTACTACGGCCACTACCAATTCCACGGTGGAAATGGGAACACGTCACTATGGATTTTGTCGGTGGGTTACCGCGACTACGAGGAGACACGATGCGGTTTGGGTTGTGATCGACAGAGACTCACGAAATCGGCGCATTTCATTCCTATTTCTATGAGATATTCGTTCCACAGTGAGCATTATCTTCGAGAGAGATCGTTAGATTGCACGGGGTGCCGGTCTCTATTGTATCGGCCGAGATCCTAGGTTGACTTCGAAATTACGGGAGGCGATGCGGGAGCGGTTTGGCACTAGGTTGCAATTTAGTACGACTTACCATCCTCGACAGACGACAGACGATCGAGAGGCGATCTGGTCTGGAAGATATGCTCGGGGCTTGTATTTTGCGGTTTGGAGGTTCGTGGGAGGATTATTTACCGTTGTGTGAGTTTGCTTACAATAACGGCTATCGAGCGAGTATCGGGATGCCTCCATTTGAAAGCGCTATGGCGAGCCTGCGAGATCACTGCGTGTTGGGCGCACTGAGGATACTGACGACGATTGGGCCGAGAGATAGTTGTTGATCACACAGAGAAGATTAGGCGGTCGACAGAGACTTCAAAGACACAAGATGACGAAAGAAATATGCGGATAAGTATCACGAGGGTCGAGCTATGAAGAGGGCGACATGGTTTATCTAAAGGTTTCCCATGGAAGGGTCGGCGAGAGATTTGGGATTAAGGGAAAATTGGCGCCGAGATACATAGGACCATTCGAGTCGCGACACGAGTTGGCGGTGTAGCTTACAGATTGGACTTGCCGGCGAGTTAGGCTGGTGTTCATCCTACATTTCATATCTCGATGTTAAGATTGGCTAGGTCGGGGCCGAGGCCGATGGTTGACTTGAGACGGATCGAGGTTCGGCTTTGATGTAACATATGAGGAGCGACCGATAGCAATTGTGGACCGCGCGACTCGACGCTTAGGAACGAGGAGATCCCAGGTGTTGGTTCGTTGGCAACATCATGGTACGAAGGACTCACTTGGGAGCTTGAGTCTCTATGCGCAACGTTACCTCAACTATTTCATGGTACGAAACTTCAAGTTATTTAAAATTTCGGGACGAAATTTCTTTTCTAGTTGGGAAGAGTTGTAACGGCCCAAATTTTAATTACGCCGTTATTATTATTTATTTCCGGACTTGGACGACAGCTCAGATCCACGTGGATACATTAAATAGGGCGGGCATGCTTGACTAGGTAAATAGTAATTTTGTGTGATTGTTTGCCTATTTGCGATATTGTGCATCGAGTTATTCGATTAACATCGCATGTGTGTAATTCTATCATCGAGCCGAGCGAGATAGTGTAACGGGTGTTCGTCTCGAAAAACGTGTCGATACGGGTGCGAGGAGCGAACTATGGGTACACTAGGTCGGAGAAACTAAAACACACAAAATAAATAAATAAATAAATAATGGTCAAATAATTACTATGTAATAGATGTTCGGTGACTAATGACGCGCGCGGCGCGCGTACATCGCGATCGGACGCGTAACCGGACGTCAAACGCTTTCGAAAACATAGGCGAATGTCCCAGTGGGTCACATTTTGGAGTCAAAGACAAAGGGTCAACTAGCTTACCCGCATGTACACTCCACCTCACCCCCTCATCATGTTGACTTCTCTCTCACGTCACTACCTCACCTCACCTTCTCCTCACGTACACTCTCCCACACCTCTCCTTCTCACACCGCACACTCATAAGGCGGGAGGAGGAGAAACGAGGAGGAGGAGGAGAGGAGGAAGAAGAAGAAGAAGAGAGGCTGGAGCGCGGAAAACCGGGGGTGGAGGTAAGCCATTTACATTGTTGATTGTTGGGTGGTCGAAGTGTCGGCCATGGTGGCCATGAAGGGGTTCGGCCATGGAGGCCGAGACCGGTCGAGTGGAGATGGCGGGGTGTCTCCACCTGCCATCGACTCCCACGGGGTTGGGGTGGAGAGAAACCCCACCCAAACCAAAGAAAAGAGAAGAAAAGAAAAAAAAAAAAAAAAAAAGTGAACCGGAGGCGTCTCTGGAGGAAGAAGAAGAAGAGGAAGTGGGGGAGGGGATCGGGTGGGCGTCAGAGCCATTGAGTTGGGTTGGCGTCGGGCCCCGACCAACCCGACCCGACCGGTCGAAACCGGGAACCGGCCCAAGCCGACCAGTTGGACCGGTCGACCGAGCCGGTGGACCGGGTTTGACCGGTCCGAGGACCCACCCATATATTAAAATAATATAATATGAAATTTTAATTTAAAAATAGTTTTAAATTAAAATAAATTACGAAAAATATGAAAAATATGTGGGAAATTATGGGAAAAATCTAGAAAAAAAAATCGAGAAAAAATATGAGAAAATGAGAAAAAGATAGAAAAATGGTATTTGAGAATTTTTCGGTAGATTGACACCAGGTATAATTCGAAAGGGGTGTCAAACCAAAACTTTTTGAAATGAAAATCTTTATAATTGGGCCACACATTATAAATTCATTGAGTTTAACTCTAAACTAGTTAAAATGGTTTAATTGGACACCAGGAACTTAGGAGACCAAAATCGAGAGTCGGACACGTATCTCGAGACGTGAGTGAAACCTTGGAGTGCGTTTTGAGGTACGTAAGATTTCATCGAAAGTCACGAGGTTTACATTTTCATCGTTGATTTTCTATTCCTTGTTATTGTATTCTATTCCGTGATATGTTTGGGTTGGTGGTCGAGTTACTCCCACTTTGTTCGTTGTGTACTTATGGCACACTATCTTTGTAGCACGTGTGATCGAGCATTCGGTGAATTGCGACCGATGTAAGGGTGCACGTGTCGGTTAAGCCGCGAGGAACAGGTGAAAGGAAGTGGGGGCACCAGCTGAAAGGATCTGGGGGTCCGAAATACGATTTAGTCTGACCAGGACGAGTACACACTTTGTTCTTTCGTGTTAATTATTCATGTGGTGATCTTAGCACGATTACTGTTTAGTTTCCGCATGATTATTTGACATGTTTATTGGCATCTATTTATTTCCTTATAAATGCTCGGTGTACTTCGTTGAAATCTTACTAAGCGTACTCTCCATCTTGCTTTTTGTGATGGTCGAGTGCGAGATCTAGTGCTAGTAGAGGCAAGGGTATTTTGGGCGACTTTATCGATTGCCGCGGTCGAGGACCTACTAGTACGTGTGGTTTTGATATTTTGTTTTACTTTTGGGTATTGGGAGACCGGATAGACACTTTATCTTGGTATATATTACTTGCTTAGTATTGTCGTCTATATCTGATCTTGTTCCCCGGTTTTCCACAATAGGTGTTGCTCTTAAATTGATGCTCATTTTGATGATAAATTTAATTGATTTACTTGTTTTTAAATTTAAGACTTCCATTGTTTTGTTTTTAATGCCATAAAAAAAAATGATTAAAGCTGTTGAGCTAAATTGATTACGAAATGAGCTTAACATGGTTGTCAAACATTGTTACATCATTGTCGGATGATGTCAATCCGCAAGAATCAATAAACGCTCGCCAAACGCAATGTGGCTTTGTGGTTCAAGCTTGGTGGTGGGGTGCCCTTTTTCTTTGTCAAAATGATTTGTGGGGTTTGAATCATTATATATACGAGGGCAAAATGGTCTTTTCCAGTTTTGCTGGAATTTTTACAAATAATTTGGGTGCCTTCATGAAAAGGTGGGGTGCCCTTAGCGGCCCTCTTAATCAATCAATCCATCAATCAATCAATCAATCAATTAATCAATTAACTTTTCCTCCATATTTAATCTTAACACTACCCCTCAAGTTGGTGCATGGATATCATACATGCCCAACTTACTCAAAAAGGATGAGAAGACTCGATATGAAACTGCTTTGGTGAGAATGTCGGCTAGTCGATCTTCTAATTTAATCTTAGGCAACTCCATAATATTTTCATCTAATTTTTCCTTGATGAAAAACTTGTCCACTTCGACATGTTTCGTATGATCATGGTGAACTAGGTTATGAGTCATATCACGTGATGCTTTGTTGTCACAATATAAATTGATTGGTTGCTTAGGTGGATACTCCAAGTCTTGTGAAGAAGTCTTAGCCATAATGTTTTACACAATCCTAGTGTCATGCCTCGAAACTCTACTTCAGCGCTTGAGCGAGCAACATCATTTTTGTTTTTACTTCTCCATGTCACAAGATTACCACCAACATATGTAAAGTAACCAAAGGTCGTACGTTTATCGTCTATAGCGCTTGCCCAATTTGCATATATATGTATACTTCTATATTTTGACGATTTGCATTTAATTCTTTGTGAACAAGATTCCTTTTCCAAGTGCATTCTTCAAGTACCTAAGGATGTGCATAACCGCATTCATATGTTGTTCTCTAGGATTATGCATTTATTGACTTGCCACACTTAAGGCATAAGCAAGATCTGACCTTGTATGAGCTAAGTACATCAATCTACCCACAAGTTGTTGATATATTCCTTTATCAACTGGTGTTTGATGAACAACACTATTATTTTCTAAAAATCTTTTAAGTGTTGAACTTTGATATTCTCCACCATTATCAACTTGCACTCGAATTTTGGTATTGTATTGAATTTTAACAAATTTACGAGACTTTTGAAATAACAAATTCAATTCATCTTTCGACTTCATCAAATACAAAAGTCATTCTTGGACAATCATCAATAAAAATGACAAACCACCGTGAAAATTTATAATCATGAAAGAAGTGACTTTTATTTAAGGTTACCAAATGAGACACGATGACTTTTTGTCTTTTCAAAGTACCACAATGGAAGCTTGAAACATCACATTTCAAAAACAAATTTGAAAATATTTTTGTAGGGTTTTTCTTTCTTTGGGATAATTCCCTTTTACTACCATGTCATCAACGTAGTGTCGTGATCTTATCATGTTCCCTTTTTAGGAACAAAGTATGGTCAGAATTGCTTTGACGATAGCCAAAAGCTTCCATTGATTTAGTGAACCTTCCAAACCATGCTAAACCATGCTCGTGGAGATTGTTTTAGCCCATGTAATGATTTTTTTTTAATTTACATACCGTGTGTATTTGTTTTTCAATCACAATGCATCCTGGTGGAAGATCTATGTATACTTCCTCCGACAACTCTCCTTGAAGAAATACATTCTTCACATCAAATTGTTGTAGCGGCCAGTCCAAGTTTGTAGCTAATGTTAATAAAACCCATACCGTGTTGATTTTAGCTACAGGTGCAAATGTTTCCGTATAGTCGATTCCAAGTGTCCGAGTGTACCCTTTTGCAACCAACCGCGTTTTAAAGCGTTCAACACTTCCATCTCGCCTCGTATTTTATTGTATACACCAATCGACATCCAACGATTTCTTTCCTTGTAGACATTCCACAAGATCCCAAGTCTCATTCTTCTCGCAAAGCCTTCATTGATTTTTTCATTCATAGCAACTTTCCATCTAGAATCGGCTAAAGCTTCCTGCGCACACTTGTTAGAAATAGTTACAATGTATAATTGATTAAAAAATGACCTATTTGATTCAAATAAACGGTGGTTAGACACATAATTACTCATGAGGTATTTCGCCTTACCAGACAACTCTAGTTCATATGTTGGTTTAGGAATACCTCTAGTACAACGGTCCGGTAATTGTTTTCTTGTTGGTTCAAGGACTCGATTAAGAATACCTTCAAAAGACAATGCTTGGTTTGTTGTCTCTTCGATAATTGCTAATTCAGAAGTTGAAGTAAATTCATTGCCTTATATTTCCTCTGTTTCATTTTGTTCAAGTGATGCATCCAATTCCACAATCTCTTCATTGTTGTCCACTTCTTCATTGACTACTTTGTGTATTCCTTCCTTAACAACGTGATAATCTTCTTCAACGAAGTGACTTCCATAAATAAAAGTTTGAATTTCTTTGTTATGCTCCTCCTGAAGTTCAGACTCACGGGAGAAATACATCATATCTTCATGAAACATTGCATCAATAGTAACAAACATTTGATGTGTCGGAGGATGATGACACCGATAACTTTTTTGGTGTGGTGCATATCTAACAAACACACAATGTAATGCTTTAGAAGTTAGTTTCGTGCGTTGGTGTTTGTGAAGGTGTACGTATGCTACATATCCAAAAATACGGGAGACAAATTTGAGATGATGTGAGAAATTATGGAATCTATCATAGCTTGAAGGGGTGTGCGAAATTTGAGTGTGATAGAAGTTACTCGATTAATTAAGTAAATTGCGAGAGTGATTGCTTCCCCCCAAAATCTAATCGGCATATGTGCTTCAATTAGAGAAGCCCGAACAACCTCTAATAGATGTTGATTCTTTCGCTCTGCAACTCCATTTTGTTGAGGGGTATTTGTACAAGTTGTTTGATGAACAACACTATTGTTTTCTAAAAATCTTTTAAGTGTTGAACTTTGATATTCTCCACCATTATCACTGCGCAAAACTCGAATTTTGGTATTGTATTGAATTTTAACAAATTTACGAGACTTTTGAAATAACAAATTCACTTCATCTTTCGACTTCATCAAATACAACCAAGTCATTCTAGGACAATCATCAATAAAAATGACAAACCACCGTGAAAATTTATAATCATGAAAGGAAGTGGACTTTTATTTAAGGTTAGAGGAAATGAGACACGATGACTTTTTGTCTTTTCACAAGTACCACAATGGAAGCTTGAAACATCACATTTCAAAAACAAATTTGAAAATATTTTTGTAAGGTCTTTCTTTCTTTGGGATCATTCCCTTTTACTACGTACCATGTTATCAACGTAGTGTCGTGATCTTATCATGTTTCTTTTTTAGGAACAAATTATGGTCAGAATTGCTTTAACGATAGCCAAAAGCTTACGTTGATTTAATGAACCTTCCAAACCACGCTTATGGAGATTGTTTTAGCCCATATAATGATTTTTTTAATTACATACCGTGTGTATTTGTTTTTCTATCACATGCATCCTGGTTGAAGATCTATGTATACTTCCTCCGACAACTCTCCTTGAATAAATACATTCTTCACATCAAATTGTTGTAGCGGCCAGTCCAAGTTTGTAGCTAATGTTAATAAAACGCCTACCATGTTGATTTTAGCTACAGTGCAAATGTTTCCGTATAGTCGATTCCAAGTGTCCGAGTGTACCCTTTTGCAACCAACCGCGTTTTAAAGCGTTCAACACTTCCATCTGCCTTGTATTTTATTGTATACACCAATCGACATCCAACTGATTTCTTTCCTTGTAGACATTCCACAAGATCCCAAGTCTCATTCTTCTCGCAAAGCCTTCATTGATTTTTTCATTCATAGCAACTTTCCATCTAGAATCGGCTAAAGCTTCTGCGCACACTGTTAGAAATAGTTACAAAGAGATAATTGATTAAAAAATGACCTATTTGATTCAAATAAACGGTGGTTAGACACATAATTACTCATGAGGTATTTCGTCTTACCATACAATTCTGGTTCATATGTTAGTTTAGGAATACCTATAGTACAACGATCCGGTAATTGTTTTCTTGTTGGTTCAAGGACTCGATTAAGAATACCTTCAAAAGACAATGATTGGTTTGGTGTCTCTTCGATAATTGATGATTCAGAAGTTGAAGTAACTTCGTTGCCTCATATTTCCTCTGTTTCATTTTGTTCAAGTGATGCATCCAATTCCGCAATCTCTTCATTGTTGTCCACTTCTTCATTGACTACTTCGCGTATTCCTTCCTTAACAACGTGATAATCTTCTTCAACGAAGTGACTTCCATAAATAAAAGTTTGAATTTATTTGTTATGCTCCTCCCGAAGTTCGACTCACAAGAAATACATCATATCTTCATGAAACATTGCATCAATAGTAACAAACATTTGATGTGTCGGAGGATGATAACGTCGATAGCCTTTTTGGTGTGGTGCATATCTAACAAACACACAATGTAATGCTTTAGAAGTTAGTTTTGTGCGTTGGTGTTTGTGAAGGTGTACGTATGCTACATATCCAAAAATACGGGGAGACAAATTTGAGATGATGTGAGAAATTATGGAATCTATCATAGCTTGAAGGGGTGTGCGAAATTTGAGTGTGATAGAAGTTACTCGATTAATTAAGTAAATTGCAGAAGTGATTGCTTCCCCCCAAAATTCAATCGGCATATGTGCTTCAATTAGAGAAGCTCGAACAACCTCCAATATATGTCGATTCTTTCGTTCTGCAACTCCATTTTGTTGAGGGGT
Organism: Stephania cephalantha; assembly: GCA_039657325.1. Taxonomy (NCBI): domain Eukaryota; kingdom Viridiplantae; phylum Streptophyta; class Magnoliopsida; order Ranunculales; family Menispermaceae; genus Stephania; species Stephania cephalantha. Next base: position 3,079,351 of record CM077573.1, on the reverse strand, counting down.
ATTTGCACAAGTGGTTTGATGAACAACACTATTATTTTCTAAAAATCTTTTAAGTGTTGAACTTTGATATTCTCCACCATTATCATCACGCGCAAAACTCGAATTTTGGTATTGTATTGAATTTTAACAAATTTACGAGACTTTTGAAATAACAAATTCACTTCATCTTTCGACTTCATCAAATACAACCAAGTCATTCTAGGACAATCATCAATAAAAATGACAAACCACCGTGAAAATTTATAATCATGAAAGGAAGTGGACTTTTATTTAAGGTTAGAGGAAATGAGACACGATGACTTTTTGTCTTTTCACAAGTACCACAATGGAAGCTTGAAACATCACATTTCAAAAACAAATTTGAAAATATTTTTGTAAGCTCTTTCTTTCTTTGGGATCATTCCCTTTTACTACGTACCATGTTATCAACGTAGTGTCGTGATCTTATCATGTTTCTTTTTTTAGGAACAAATTATGGTCGAATTGCTTTAACGATAGCCAAAAGCTTACGTTGATTTAATGAACCTTCCAAACCACGCTTATGGAGATTGTTTTAGCCCATATAATGATTTTTTTTAATTACATACCGTGTGTATTTGTTTTTCTATCACAATGCATCCTGGTTGAAGATCTATGTATACTTCCTCCGACAACTCTCCTTGAATAAATACATTCTTCACATCAAATTGTTGTAGCGGCCAGTCCAAGTTTGTAGCTAATGTTAATAAAACGCCTACCATGTTGATTTTAGCTACAGTGCAAATGTTTCCGTATAGTCGATTCCAAGTGTCCGAGTGTACCCTTTTGCAACCAACCGCGTTTTAAAGCGTTCAACACTTCCATCCGCCTTGTATTTTATTGTATACACCAATCGACATCCAACTGATTTCTTTCCTTGTAGACATTCCACAAGATCCCAAGTCTCATTCTTCTCGCAAAACCTTCATTGATTTTTTCATTCATAGCAACTTTCCATCTAGAATCGGCTAAAGCTTCCTGCACACTTCGTTAGAAATAGTTACAATGAGATAATTGATTAAAAAATGACCTATTTGATTCAAATAAACGGTGGTTAGACACATAATTACTCATGAGGTATTTCGTCTTACCATACAATTCTGGTTCATATGTTAGTTTAGGAATACCTATAGTACAACGATCCGGTAATTGTTTTCTTGTTGGTTCAAGGACTCGATTAAGAATACCTTCAAAAGACAATGATTGGTTTGGTGTCTCTTCGATAATTGATGATTCAGAAGTTGAAGTAACTTCGTTGCCTCATATTTCCTCTCGTTTCATTTTGTTCAAGTGATGCATCCAATTCCGCAATCTCTTCATTGTTGTCCACTTCTTCATTGACTACTTCGCGTATTCCTTCCTTAACAACGTGATAATCTTCTTCAACGAAGTGACTTCCATAAATAAAAGTTTGAATTTATTTGTTATGCTCCTCCCGAAGTTCGGACTCACAGGAGAAATACATCATATCTTCATGAAACATTGCATCAATAGTAACAAACATTTGATGTGTCGGAGGATGATAACGTCGATAGCCTTTTTGGTGTGGTGCATATCTAACAAACACACAATGTAATGCTTTAGAAGTTAGTTTTGTGCGTTGGTGTTTGTGAAGGTGTACGTATGCTACATATCCAAAAATACGGGGAGACAAATTTGAGATGATGTGAGAAATTATGGAATCTATCATAGCTTGAAGGGGTGTGCGAAATTTGAGTGTGATAGAAGTTACTCGATTAATTAAGTAAATTGCAGAAGTGATTGCTTCCCCCCAAAATTCAATCGGCATATGTGCTTCAATTAGAGAAGCTCGAACAACCTCCAATATATGTCGATTCTTTCGTTCTGCAACTCCATTTTGTTGAGGGGTATTTGCACAAGTGGTTTGATGAACAACACTATTATTTTCTAAAAATCTTTTAAGTGTTGAACTTTGATATTCTCCACCATTATCACTGCGCAAAACTCGAATTTTGGTATTGTATTGAATTTTAACAAATTTACGAGACTTTTGAAATAACAAATTCACTTCATCTTTCGACTTCATCAAATACAACCAAGTCATTCTAGGACAATCATCAATAAAAATGACAAACCACCGTGAAAATTTATAATCATGAAAGGAAGTGGACTTTTATTTAAGGTTAGAGGAAATGAGACACGATGACTTTTTGTCTTTTCACAAGTACCACAATGGAAGCTTGAAACATCACATTTCAAAAACAAATTTGAAAATATTTTTGTAAGGTCTTTCTTTCTTTGGGATCATTCCCTTTTACTACGTACCATGTTATCAACGTAGTGTCGTGATCTTATCATGTTTCTTTTTTAGGAACAAATTATGGTCAGAATTGCTTTAACGATAGCCAAAAGCTTACGTTGATTTAATGAACCTTCCAAACCACGCTTATGGAGATTGTTTTAGCCCATATAATGATTTTTTTAATTACATACCGTGTGTATTTGTTTTTCTATCACGATGCATCCTGGTTGAAGATCTATGTATACTTCCTCCGACAACTCTCCTTGAATAAATACATTCTTCACATCAAATTGTTGTAGCGGCCAGTCCAAGTTTGTAGCTAATGTTAATAAAACGCCTACCATGTTGATTTTAGCTACAGTGCAAATGTTTCCGTATAGTCGATTCCAAGTGTCCGAGTGTACCTTTTGCAACCAACCGCGTTTTTAAAGCGTTCAACACTTCCATCTGCCTTGTATTTTATTGTATACACCAATCGACATCCAATCGATTTCTTTCCTTGTAGACATTCCACAAGATCCCAAGTCTCATTCTTCTGCAAAGCCTTCATTGATTTTTTCATTCATAGCAACTTTCCATCTAGAATCGGCTAAAGCTTCCTGCACACTGTTAGAAATAGTTACAGCAGATAATTGATTAAAAAATGACCTATTTGATTCAAATAAACGGTGGTTAGACACATAATTACTCATGAGGTATTTCGTCTTACCATACAATTCTGGTTCATATGTTAGTTTAGGAATACCTATAGTACAACGATCCGGTAATTGTTTTCTTGTTGGTTCAAGGACTCGATTAAGAATACCTTCAAAAGACAATGATTGGTTTGGTGTCTCTTCGATAATTGATGATTCAGAAGTTGAAGTAACTTCGTTGCCTCATATTTCCTCTGTTTCATTTTGTTCAAGTGATGCATCCAATTCCGCAATCTCTTCATTGTTGTCCACTTCTTCATTGACTACTTCGCGTATTCCTTCCTTAACAACGTGATAATCTTCTTCAACGAAGTGACTTCCATAAATAAAAGTTTGAATTTATTTGTTATGCTCCTCCTGAAGTTCAGACTCACAGGAGAAATACATCATATCTTCATGAAACATTGCATCAATAGTAACAAACATTTGATGTGTCGGAGGATGATAACGTCGATAGCCTTTTTGGTGTGGTGCATATCTAACAAACACACAATGTAATGCTTTAGAAGTTAGTTTTGTGCGTTGGTGTTTGTGAAGGTGTACGTATGCTACATATCCAAAAATACGGGGAGACAAATTTGAGATGATGTGAGAAATTATGGAATCTATCATAGCTTGAAGGGGTGTGCGAAATTTGAGTGTGATAGAAGTTACTCGATTAATTAAGTAAATTGCAGAAGTGATTGCTTCCCCCCAAAATTCAATCGGCATATGTGCTTCAATTAGAGAAGCTCGAACAACCTCCAATATATGTCGATTCTTTCGTTCTGCAACTCCATTTTGTTGAGGGGTATTTGCACAAGTGGTTTGATGAACAACACTATTATTTTCTAAAAATCTTTTAAGTGTTGAACTTTGATATTCTCCACCATTATCAACTTTGCGCAAAACTCGAATTTTGGTATTGTATTGAATTTTAACAAATTTACGAGACTTTTGAAATAACAAATTCACTTCATCTTTCGACTTCATCAAATACAACCAAGTCATTCTAGGACAATCATCAATAAAAATGACAAACCACCGTGAAAATTTATAATCATGAAAGGAAGTGGACTTTTATTTAAGGTTAGAGGAAATGAGACACGATGACTTTTTGTCTTTTCACAAGTACCACAATGGAAGCTTGAAACATCACATTTCAAAAACAAATTTGAAAATATTTTTGTAAGGTCTTTCTTTCTTTGGGATCATTCCCTTTTACTACGTACCATGTTATCAACGTAGTGTCGTGATCTTATCATGTTTCTTTTTTAGGAACAAATTATGGTCAGAATTGCTTTAACGATAGCCAAAAGCTTACGTTGATTTAATGAACCTTCCAAACCACGCTTATGGAGATTGTTTTAGCCCATATAATGATTTTTTTTAATTACATACCGTGTGTATTTGTTTTTCTATCACAATGCATCCTGGTTGAAGATCTATGTATACTTCCTCCGACAACTCTCCTTGAATAAATACATTCTTCACATCAAATTGTTGTAGCGGCCATCCAAGTTTGTAGCTAATGTTAATAAAACGCCTACCATGTTGATTTTAGCTACAGTGCAAATGTTTCCGTATAGTCGATTCCAAGTGTCCGAGTGTACCCTTTTGCAACCAACCGCGTTTTAAAGCGTTCAACACTTCCATCTCGCCTTGTATTTTATTGTATACACCAATCGACATCCAACTGATTTCTTTCCTTGTAGACATTCCACAAGATCCCAAGTCTCATTCTTCTGCAAAGCCTTCATTGATTTTTTCATTCATAGCAACTTTCCATCTAGAATCGGCTAAAGCTTCCACAATCGTTTAGAAATAGTTACAATGAGATAATTGATTAAAAAATGACCTATTTGATTCAAATAAACGGTGGTTAGACACATAATTACTCATGAGGTATTTCGTCTTACCATACAATTCTGGTTCATATGTTAGTTTAGGAATACCTATAGTACAACGATCCGGTAATTGTTTTCTTGTTGGTTCAAGGACTCGATTAAGAATACCTTCAAAAGACAATGATTGGTTTGGTGTCTCTTCGATAATTGATGATTCAGAAGTTGAAGTAACTTCGTTGCCTCATATTTCCTCTGTTTCATTTTGTTCAAGTGATGCATCCAATTCCGCAATCTCTTCATTGTTGTCCACTTCTTCATTGACTACTTCGCGTATTCCTTCCTTAACAACGTGATAATCTTCTTCAACGAAGTGACTTCCATAAATAAAAGTTTGAATTTATTTGTTATGCTCCTCCTGAAGTTCAGACTCACAGGAGAAATACATCATATCTTCATGAAACATTGCATCAATAGTAACAAACATTTGATGTGTCGGAGGATGATAACGTCGATAGCCTTTTTGGTGTGGTGCATATCTAACAAACACACAATGTAATGCTTTAGAAGTTAGTTTTGTGCGTTGGTGTTTGTGAAGGTGTACGTATGCTACATATCCAAAAATACGGGAGACAAATTTGAGATGATGTGAGAAATTATGGAATCTATCATAGCTTGAAGGGTGTGCGAAATTTGAGTGTGATAGAAGTTACTCGATTAATTAAGTAAATTGCGAAGTGATTGCTTCCCCCAAAATTCAATCGGCATATGTGCTTCAATTAGAGAAGCTCGAACAACCTCCAATATATGTCGATTCTTTCGTTCTCGCAACTCCATTTTGTTGAGGGGTATTTGCACAAGTGGTTTGATGAACAACACTATTATTTTCTAAAAATCTTTTAAGTGTTGAACTTTGATATTCTCCACCATTATCACTGCGCAAAAACTCGAATTTTGGTATTGTATTGAATTTTAACAAATTTACGAGACTTTTGAAATAACAAATTCACTTCATCTTTCGACTTCATCAAATACAACCAAGTCATTCTAGGACAATCATCAATAAAAATGACAAACCACCGTGAAAATTTATAATCATGAAAGGAAGTGGACTTTTATTTAAGGTTAGAGGAAATGAGACACGATGACTTTTTGTCTTTTCACAAGTACCACAATGGAAGCTTGAAACATCACATTTCAAAAACAAATTTGAAAATATTTTTGTAAGGTCTTTCTTTCTTTGGGATCATTCCCTTTTACTACGTACCATGTTATCAACGTAGTGTCGTGATCTTATCATGTTTATTTTTTAGGAACAAATTATGGTCAGAATTGCTTTAACGATAGCCAAAAGCTTACGTTGATTTAATGAACCTTCCAAACCACGCTTATGGAGATTGTTTTAGCCCATATAATGATTTTTTTTAATTACATACCGTGTGTATTTGTTTTTCTATCACGATGCATCCTGGTTGAAGATCTATGTATACTTCCTCCGACAACTCTCCTTGAATAAATACATTCTTCACATCAAATTGTTGTAGCGGCCAGTCCAAGTTTGTAGCTAATGTTAATAAAACGCCTACCATGTTGATTTTAGCTACAGGTGCAAATGTTTCCGTATAGTCGATTCCAAGTGTCCGAGTGTACCCTTTTGCAACCAACCGCGTTTTAAAGCGTTCAACACTTCCATCTGCCTTGTATTTTATTGTATACACCAATCGACATCCAACTGATTTCTTTCCTTGTAGACATTCCACAAGATCCCAAGTCTCATTCTTCTGCAAAGCCTTCATTGATTTTTTCATTCATAGCAACTTTCCATCTAGAATCGGCTAAAGCTTCCTGCACACTGTTAGAAATAGTTACAGCAGATAATTGATTAAAAAATGACCTATTTGATTCAAATAAACGGTGGTTAGACACATAATTACTCATGAGGTATTTCGTCTTACCATACAATTCTGGTTCATATGTTAGTTTAGGAATACCTATAGTACAACGATCCGGTAATTGTTTTCTTGTTGGTTCAAGGACTCGATTAAGAATACCTTCAAAAGACAATGATTGGTTTGGTGTCTCTTCGATAATTGATGATTCAGAAGTTGAAGTAACTTCGTTGCCTCATATTTCCTCTGTTTCATTTTGTTCAAGTGATGCATCCAATTCCGCAATCTCTTCATTGTTGTCCACTTCTTCATTGACTACTTCGCGTATTCCTTCCTTAACAACGTGATAATCTTCTTCAACGAAGTGACTTCCATAAATAAAAGTTTGAATTTATTTGTTATGCTCCTCCCGAAGTTCGACTCACAGAGAGAAATACATCATATCTTCATGAAACATTGCATCAATAGTAACAAACATTTGATGTGTCGGAGGATGATAACGTCGATAGCCTTTTTGGTGTGGTGCATATCTAACAAACACACAATGTAATGCTTTAGAAGTTAGTTTTGTGCGTTGGTGTTTGTGAAGGTGTACGTATGCTACATATCCAAAAATACGGGAGACAAATTTGAGATGATGTGAGAAATTATGGAATCTATCATAGCTTGAAGGGGTGTGCGAAATTTGAGTGTGATAGAAGTTACTCGATTAATTAAGTAAATTGCAGAAGTGATTGCTTCCCCCCAAAATTCAATCGGCATATGTGCTTCAATTAGAGAAGCTCGAACAACCTCCAATATATGTCGATTCTTTCGTTCGCAACTCCATTTTGTTGAGGGGTATTTGCACAAGTGGTTTGATGAACAACACTATTATTTTCTAAAAATCTTTTAAGTGTTGAACTTTGATATTCTCCACCATTATCACTGCGCAAAACTCGAATTTTGGTATTGTATTGAATTTTAACAAATTTACGAGACTTTTGAAATAACAAATTCACTTCATCTTTCGACTTCATCAAATACAACCAAGTCATTCTAGGACAATCATCAATAAAAATGACAAACCACCGTGAAAATTTATAATCATGAAAGGAAGTGGACTTTTATTTAAGGTTAGAGGAAATGAGACACGATGACTTTTTGTCTTTTCACAAGTACCACAATGGAAGCTTGAAACATCACATTTCAAAAACAAATTTGAAAATATTTTTGTAAGCTCTTTCTTTCTTTGGGATCATTCCCTTTTACTACGTACCATGTTATCAACGTAGTGTCGTGATCTTATCATGTTTCTTTTTTAGGAACAAATTATGGTCGTAATTGCTTTAACGATAGCCAAAAGCTTACGTTGATTTAATGAACCTTCCAAACCACGCTTATGGAGATTGTTTTAGCCCATATAATGATTTTTTTTAATTACATACCGTGTGTATTTGTTTTTCTATCACAATGCATCCTGGTTGAAGATCTATGTATACTTCCTCCGACAACTCTCCTTGAATAAATACATTCTTCACATCAAATTGTTGTAGCGGCCACCAAGTTTGTAGCTAATGTTAATAAAACGCCTACCATGTTGATTTTAGCTACAGTGCAAATGTTTCCGTATAGTCGATTCCAAGTGTCCGAGTGTACCCTTTTGCAACCAACCGCGTTTTAAAGCGTTTAACACTTCCATCTCGCCTTGTATTTTATTGTATACACCAATCGACATCCAATCGATTTCTTTCCTTGTAGACATTCCACAAGATCCCAAGTCTCATTCTTCTGCAAAGCCTTCATTGATTTTTTCATTCATAGCAACTTTCCATCTAGAATCGGCTAAAGCTTCCCACACAATTAGAAATAGTTACAGCAGATAATTGATTAAAAAATGACCTATTTGATTCAAATAAACGGTGGTTAGACACATAATTACTCATGAGGTATTTCGTCTTACCATACAATTCTCGTTCATATGTTAGTTTAGGAATACCTCTAGTACAACGATCCGATAATTGTTTTCTTGTTGGTTCAAGGACTCGATTAAGAATACCTTCAAAAGACAATGATTGGTTTGGTGTCTCTTCGATAATTGATGATTCGAAGTTGAAGTAACTTCGTTGCCTCATATTTCCTCTCGTTTCATTTTGTTCAAGTGATGCATCCAATTCCACAATCTCTTCATTGTTGTCCACTTCTTCATTGACTACTTCGCGTATTCCTTCCTTAACAACGTGATAATCTTCTTCAACGAAGTGACTTCCATAAATAAAAGTTTGAATTTATTTGTTATGCTCCTCCTGAAGTTCAGACTCACAGGAGAAATACATCATATCTTCATGAAACATTGCATCAATAGTAACAAACATTTGATGTGTCGGAGGATGATAACGTCGATAGCCTTTTTGGTGTGGTGCATATCTAACAAACACACAATGTAATGCTTTAGAAGTTAGTTTTGTGCGTTGGTGTTTGTGAAGGTGTACGTATGCTACATATCCAAAAATACGGGAGACAAATTTGAGATGATGTGAGAAATTATGGAATCTATCATAGCTTGAAGGGGTGTGCGAAATTTGAGTGTGATAGAAGTTACTCGATTAATTAAGTAAATTGCAGAAGTGATTGCTTCCCCCCAAAATTCAATCGGCATATGTGCTTCAATTAGAGAAGCTCGAACAACCTCCAATATATGTCGATTCTTTCGTTCGCAACTCCATTTTGTTGAGGGGTATTTGCACAAGTGGTTTGATGAACAACACTATTATTTTCTAAAAATCTTTTAAGTGTTGAACTTTGATATTCTCCACCATTATCAACTCTTACAAAACTCGAATTTTGGTATTGTATTGAATTTTAACAAATTTACGAGACTTTTGAAATAACAAATTCACTTCATCTTTCGACTTCATCAAATACAACCAAGTCATTCTAGGACAATCATCAATAAAAATGACAAACCACCGTGAAAATTTATAATCATGAAAGGAAGTGGACTTTTATTTAAGGTTAGAGGAAATGAGACACGATGACTTTTTGTCTTTTCACAAGTACCACAATGGAAGCTTGAAACATCACATTTCAAAAACAAATTTGAAAATATTTTTGTAAGCTCTTTCTTTCTTTGGGATCATTCCCTTTTACTACGTACCATGTTATCAACGTAGTGTCGTGATCTTATCATGTTTCTTTTTTAGGAACAAATTATGGTCAGAATTGCTTTAACGATAGCCAAAAGCTTACGTTGATTTAATGAACCTTCCAAACCACGCTTATGGAGATTGTTTTAGCCCATATAATGATTTTTTTTAATTACATACCGTGTGTATTTGTTTTTCTATCACAATGCATCCTGGTTGAAGATCTATGTATACTTCCTCCGACAACTCTCCTTGAATAAATACATTCTTCACATCAAATTGTTGTAGCGGCCAGTCAAGTTTGTAGCTAATGTTAATAAAACGCCTACCATGTTGATTTTAGCTACAGGTGCAAATGTTTCCGTATAGTCGATTCCAAGTGTCCGAGTGTACCCTTTTGCAACCAACCGCGTTTTAAAGCGTTCAACACTTCCATCTGCCTTGTATTTTATTGTATACACCAATCGACATCCAATCGATTTCTTTCCTTGTAGACATTCCACAAGATCCCAAGTCTCATTCTTCTGCAAAGCCTTCATTGATTTTTTCATTCATAGCAACTTTCCATCTAGAATCGGCTAAAGCTTCCTGCACACTGTTAGAAATAGTTACAGCAGATAATTGATTAAAAAATGACCTATTTGATTCAAATAAACGGTGGTTAGACACATAATTACTCATGAGGTATTTCGTCTTACCATACAATTCTGGTTCATATGTTAGTTTAGGAATACCTCTAGTACAACGATCCGGTAATTGTTTTCTTGTTGGTTCAAGGACTCGATTAAGAATACCTTCAAAAGACAATGATTGGTTTGGTGTCTCTTCGATAATTGATGATTCAGAAGTTGAAGTAACTTCGTTGCCTCATATTTCCTCTGTTTCATTTTGTTCAAGTGATGCATCCAATTCCGCAATCTCTTCATTGTTGTCCACTTCTTCATTGACTACTTCGCGTATTCCTTCCTTAACAACGTGATAATCTTCTTCAACGAAGTGACTTCCATAAATAAAAGTTTGAATTTATTTGTTATGCTCCTCCCGAAGTTCGACTCACAGGAGAAATACATCATATCTTCATGAAACATTGCATCAATAGTAACAAACATTTGATGTGTCGAGGATGATAACGTCGATAGCCTTTTTGGTGTGGTGCATATCTAGCAAACACACAATGTAATGCTTTAGAAGTTAGTTTTGTGCGTTGGTGTTTGTGAAGGTGTACGTATGCTACATATCCAAAAATACGGGAGACAAATTTGAGATGATGTGAGAAATTATGGAATCTATCATAGCTTGAAGGGGTGTGCGAAATTTGAGTGTGATAGAAGTTACTCGATTAATTAAGTAAATTGCAGAAGTGATTGCTTCCCCCCAAAATTCAATCGGCATATGTGCTTCAATTAGAGAAGCTCGAACAACCTCCAATATATGTCGATTCTTTCGTTCTGCAACTCCATTTTGTTGAGGGGTATTTGCACAAGTGGTTTGATGAACAACACTATTATTTTCTAAAAATCTTTTAAGTGTTGAACTTTGATATTCTCCACCATTATCACTCGCAAAAACTCGAATTTTGGTATTGTATTGAATTTTAACAAATTTACGAGACTTTTGAAATAACAAATTCACTTCATCTTTCGACTTCATCAAATACAACCAAGTCATTCTAGGACAATCATCAATAAAAATGACAAACCACCGTGAAAATTTATAATCATGAAAGGAAGTGGACTTTTATTTAAGGTTAGAGGAAATGAGACACGATGACTTTTTGTCTTTTCACAAGTACCACAATGGAAGCTTGAAACATCACATTTCAAAAACAAATTTGAAAATATTTTTGTAAGCTCTTTCTTTCTTTGGGATCATTCCCTTTTACTACGTACCATGTTATCAACGTAGTGTCGTGATCTTATCATGTTTCTTTTTTAGGAACAAATTATGGTCAGAATTGCTTTAACGATAGCCAAAAGCTTACGTTGATTTAATGAACCTTCCAAACCACGCTTATGGAGATTGTTTTAGCCCATATAATGATTTTTTTTAATTACATACCGTGTGTATTTGTTTTTCTATCACATGCATCCTGGTTGAAGATCTATGTATACTTCCTCCGACAACTCTCCTTGAATAAATACATTCTTCACATCAAATTGTTGTAGCGGCCATCTAAGTTTGTAGCTAATGTTAATAAAACGCCTACCATGTTGATTTTAGCTACAGGTGCAAATGTTTCCGTATAGTCGATTCCAAGTGTCCGAGTGTACCCTTTTGCAACCAACCGCGTTTTAAAGCGTTCAACACTTCCATCTGCCTTGTATTTTATTGTATACACCAATCGACATCCAACTGATTTCTTTCCTTGTAGACATTCCACAAGATCCCAAGTCTCATTCTTCTGCAAAGCCTTCATTGATTTTTTCATTCATAGCAACTTTCCATCTAGAATCGGCTAAAGCTTCCTGCGCACACCGTTAGAAATAGTTACAAAGAGATAATTGATTAAAAAATGACCTATTTGATTCAAATAAACGGTGGTTAGACACATAATTACTCATGAGGTATTTCGTCTTACCATACAATTCTGGTTCATATGTTAGTTTAGGAATACCTCTAGTACAACGATCCGGTAATTGTTTTCTTGTTGGTTCAAGGACTCGATTAAGAATACCTTCAAAAGACAATGATTGGTTTGGTGTCTCTTCGATAATTGATGATTCAGAAGTTGAAGTAACTTCGTTGCCTCATATTTCCTCTGTTTCATTTTGTTCAAGTGATGCATCCAATTCCGCAATCTCTTCATTGTTGTCCACTTCTTCATTGACTACTTCGCGTATTCCTTCCTTAACAACGTGATAATCTTCTTCAACGAAGTGACTTCCATAAATAAAAGTTTGAATTTATTTGTTATGCTCCTCCCGAAGTTCGACTCACAGAGAAATACATCATATCTTCATGAAACATTGCATCAATAGTAACAAACATTTGATGTGTCGGAGGATGATAACGTCGATAGCCTTTTTGGTGTGGTGCATATCTAGCAAACACACAATGTAATGCTTTAGAAGTTAGTTTTGTGCGTTGGTGTTTGTGAAGGTGTACGTATGCTACATATCCAAAAATACGGGAGACAAATTTGAGATGATGTGAGAAATTATGGAATCTATCATAGCTTGAAGGGGTGTGCGAAATTTGAGTGTGATAGAAGTTACTCGATTAATTAAGTAAATTGCAGAAGTGATTGCTTCCCCCCAAAATTCAATCGGCATATGTGCTTCAATTAGAGAAGCTCGAACAACCTCCAATATATGTCGATTCTTTCGTTCTGCAACTCCATTTTGTTGAGGGGTATTTGCACAAGTGGTTTGATGAACAACACTATTATTTTCTAAAAATCTTTTAAGTGTTGAACTTTGATATTCTCCACCATTATCACTTTGCGCAAAACTCGAATTTTGGTATTGTATTGAATTTTAACAAATTTACGAGACTTTTGAAATAACAAATTCACTTCATCTTTCGACTTCATCAAATACAACCAAGTCATTCTAGGACAATCATCAATAAAAATGACAAACCACCGTGAAAATTTATAATCATGAAAGGAAGTGGACTTTTATTTAAGGTTAGAGGAAATGAGACACGATGACTTTTTGTCTTTTCACAAGTACCACAATGGAAGCTTGAAACATCACATTTCAAAAACAAATTTGAAAATATTTTTGTAAGCTCTTTCTTTCTTTGGGATCATTCCCTTTTACTACGTACCATGTTATCAACGTAGTGTCGTGATCTTATCATGTTTCTTTTTTAGGAACAAATTATGGTCAGAATTGCTTTAACGATAGCCAAAAGCTTACGTTGATTTAATGAACCTTCCAAACCACGCTTATGGAGATTGTTTTAGCCCATATAATGATTTTTTTTTAATTACATACCGTGTGTATTTGTTTTTCTATCACAATGCATCCTGGTTGAAGATCTATGTATACTTCCTCCGACAACTCTCCTTGAATAAATACATTCTTCACATCAAATTGTTGTAGCGGCCAGTCCAAGTTTGTAGCTAATGTTAATAAAACGCCTACCATGTTGATTTTAGCTACAGGTGCAAATGTTTCCGTATAGTCGATTCCAAGTGTCCGAGTGTACCCTTTTGCAACCAACCGCGTTTTAAAGCGTTCAACACTTCCATCTGCCTTGTATTTTATTGTATACACCAATCGACATCCAACTGATTTCTTTCCTTGTAGACATTCCACAAGATCCCAAGTCTCATTCTTCTGCAAAGCCTTCATTGATTTTTTCATTCATAGCAACTTTCCATCTAGAATCGGCTAAAGCTTCCTGCACACTGTTAGAAATAGTTACAGCAGATAATTGATTAAAAAATGACCTATTTGATTCAAATAAACGGTGGTTAGACACATAATTACTCATGAGGTATTTCGTCTTACCATACAATTCTAGTTCATATGTTAGTTTAGGAATACCTCTAGTACAACGATCCGGTAATTGTTTTCTTGTTGGTTCAAGGACTCGATTAAGAATACCTTCAAAAGACAATGATTGGTTTGGTGTCTCTTCGATAATTGATGATTCAGAAGTTGAAGTAACTTCGTTGCCTCATATTTCCTCTGTTTCATTTTGTTCAAGTGATGCATCCAATTCCGCAATCTCTTCATTGTTGTCCACTTCTTCATTGACTACTTCGCGTATTCCTTCCTTAACAACGTGATAATCTTCTTCAACGAAGTGACTTCCATAAATAAAAGTTTGAATTTCTTTGTTATGATCCTCCTGAAGTTCAGACTCACAGGAGAAATACATCATATCTTCATGAAACATTGCATCAATAGTAACAAACATTTGATGTGTCGGAGGATGATAACGTCGATAGCCTTTTTGGTGTGGTGCATATCTAGCAAACACACAATGTAATGCTTTAGAAGTTAGTTTTGTGCGTTGGTGTTTGTGAAGGTGTACGTATGCTACATATCCAAAAATACGGGAGACAAATTTGAGATGATGTGAGAAATTATGGAATCTATCATAGCTTGAAGGGGTGTGCGAAATTTGAGTGTGATAGAAGTTACTCGATTAATTAAGTAAATTGCAGAAGTGATTGCTTCCCCCCAAAATTCAATCGGCATATGTGCTTCAATTAGAGAAGCTCGAACAACCTCCAATATATGTCGATTCTTTCGTTCTGCAACTCCATTTTGTTGAGGGGTATTTGCACAAGTGGTTTGATGAACAACACTATTATTTTCTAAAAATCTTTTAAGTGTTGAACTTTGATATTCTCCACCATTATCATCTGCAAGAAAACTCGAATTTTGGTATTGTATTGAATTTTAACAAATTTACGAGACTTTTGAAATAACAAATTCACTTCATCTTTCGACTTCATCAAATACAACCAAGTCATTCTAGGACAATCATCAATAAAAATGACAAACCACCGTGAAAATTTATAATCATGAAAGGAAGTGGACTTTTATTTAAGGTTAGAGGAAATGAGACACGATGACTTTTTGTCTTTTCACAAGTACCACAATGGAAGCTTGAAACATCACATTTCAAAAACAAATTTGAAAATATTTTTGTAAGGTCTTTCTTTCTTTGGGATCATTCCCTTTTACTACGTACCATGTTATCAACGTAGTGTCGTGATCTTATCATGTTTCTTTTTAGGAACAAATTATGGTCAAATTGCTTTAACGATAGCCAAAAGCTTACGTTGATTTAATGAACCTTCCAAACCACGCTTATGGAGATTGTTTTAGCCCATATAATGATTTTTTTTAATTACATACCGTGTGTATTTGTTTTTCTATCACAATGCATCCTGGTTGAAGATCTATGTATACTTCCTCCGACAACTCTCCTTGAATAAATACATTCTTCACATCAAATTGTTGTAGCGCCCACCCAAGTTTGTAGCTAATGTTAATAAAACGCCTACCATGTTGATTTTAGCTACAGTGCAAATGTTTCCGTATAGTCGATTCCAAGTGTCCGAGTGTACCCTTTTGCAACCAACCGCGTTTTAAAGCGTTCAACACTTCCATCTGCCTTGTATTTTATTGTATACACCAATCGACATCCAACTGATTTCTTTCCTTGTAGACATTCCACAAGATCCCAAGTCTCATTCTTCTCGCAAAGCCTTCATTGATTTTTTCATTCATAGCAACTTTCCATCTAGAATCGGCTAAAGCTTCCTGCGCACAATCGTTAGAAATAGTTACAAAGAGATAATTGATTAAAAAATGACCTATTTGATTCAAATAAACGGTGGTTAGACACATAATTACTCATGAGGTATTTCGTCTTACCATACAATTCTGGTTCATATGTTAGTTTAGGAATACCTCTAGTACAACGATCCGGTAATTGTTTTCTTGTTGGTTCAAGGACTCGATTAAGAATACCTTCAAAAGACAATGATTGGTTTGGTGTCTCTTCGATAATTGATGATTCAGAAGTTGAAGTAACTTCGTTGCCTCATATTTCCTCTGTTTCATTTTGTTCAAGTGATGCATCCAATTCCGCAATCTCTTCATTGTTGTCCACTTCTTCATTGACTACTTCGCGTATTCCTTCCTTAACAACGTGATAATCTTCTTCAACGAAGTGACTTCCATAAATAAAAGTTTGAATTTCTTTGTTATGCTCCTCCTGAAGTTCAGACTCACAGGAGAAATACATCATATCTTCATGAAACATTGCATCAATAGTAACAAACATTTGATGTGTCGGAGGATGATAACGTCGATAGCCTTTTTGGTGTGGTGCATATCTAACAAACACACAATGTAATGCTTTAGAAGTTAGTTTTGTGCGTTGGTGTTTGTGAAGGTGTACGTATGCTACATATCCAAAAATACGGGAGACAAATTTGAGATGATGTGAGAAATTATGGAATCTATCATAGCTTGAAGGGGTGTGCGAAATTTGAGTGTGATAGAAGTTACTCGATTAATTAAGTAAATTGCGTAAGTGATTGCTTCCCCCAAAATTCAATCGGCATATGTGCTTCAATTAGAGAAGCTCGAACAACCTCCAATAGATGTCGATTCTTTCGTTCTGCAACTCCATTTTGTTGAGGGGTATTTGCACAAGTGGTTTGATGAACAACACTATTATTTTCTAAAAATCTTTTAAGTGTTGAACTTTGATATTCTCCACCATTATCACTGCGCAAAACTCGAATTTTGGTATTGTATTGAATTTTAACAAATTTATGAGACTTTTGAAATAACAAATTCACTTCATCTTTCGACTTCATCAAATACAACCAAGTCATTCTAGGACAATCATCAATAAAAATGACAAACCACCGTGAAAATTTATAATCATGAAAGGAAGTGGACTTTTATTTAAGGTTAGAGGAAATGAGACACGATGACTTTTTGTCTTTTCACAAGTACCACAATGGAAGCTTGAAACATCACATTTCAAAAACAAATTTGAAAATATCTTTTTTGACTTTTTGCCTTTTCACAACATAGCCTCACTCAATCAATTAATTTGGGACTGAGGCTATGTTGTTGTTGTTGTTGTTGAATACCCAAATGATGCGTGACCCAACCTTTTATGCCATAACCAAATTTCAATTTTTTGTTTCTCTTCCTTAGATCCATCTGTAACCAATGCTCGTTGCCCTTGTTGGAAAACTTTGATTACATGTCCAAGTAATACAACTCTCTTTGCTTAACACGTACTATAACCAATCATTTGTCTAGTTTGGATATCCTTACAATCATAAAAGTTGGGCAAAAAAATAACAATACATGATAAAGATGATGTGATTTGAGAAACCGATAAGATATTAAATTTTAAAAAGGGAACAACCAAAACATAATCCAAACTGAATTTATCAGTAAGAGTTAAGGATCCTTCTCCAGCAACTTGATTTTATAGCCATTTGCTACAGAAACAACTTGTCGTGAAGACTTGAGGTTTGAGACTTGTTCTGAATCAAAAGTCATATGATTAGTAGCACCATAATCAATTATCCATGCACTATTATTAACATATATAAAGTCGTTAAAGCCTTACCTTCAAACTCCTGTGGTTGCTATTATGACATCTCCATTTGTTCCCGATGACTCTATCTTTTACAACAAGTTGATCAATTGAGGAGAAAACGAACACGACGAAAAAAACCTTCGCCTCTAATACCATGTAAAATTTAAGAAAAAGAAAGAACAAATAAAAATAAACACAACATTTTACACTGAAGAAATGAGAGATTATCTTTTCATTCATATATACTTATTGAGTTACAACACTATATTTATAGAGATACATAGGCTCACATTATGAAATCTTCAATTAATCAATCCATCAATTAATATCAATCAATCAATTAATCCATCAATCATCAATCAACCAATCAATCAAGTAATCAATTAACTCTTCCTCCATATTTAATCTTAACAACACATACAAAAAAATTGAAGTTGTTCAAATAGCTAGGGCTGGCTAACTTTGGCTCATATGTGTTTGATAACTGGGGGACCATTAATTTGTTAATACATATATATATATAAGTAATGTTCTCAGGTTGCTTGACTGTCTTCTTTTTGGCTTTATGTGTATAGATAGGTTGGAGGAGAGATGATATATACATGTATAATAATGTAGGGCACGTGGAGATATCGGAGTCTCAGTTGAGCTGGTTCGATAAGGTGTTGAGGGGTTCACGGGTGACCCTTATCAATGGCCCCCTCTACCCTTGTTTTTAATTAAGGGTGTGTGTGTGTAATGTGCATAGTGACGCCTTACCTGCCTTGTTAAAATGTTATTAGTTGCCATTTCTTCACACAACGCACATATTTGATGTTTCCTTAATTAAGTTGTGCACCGAGATTTGTGCAATATTGCATTTCAATGTACATGCCCTTGGTACGTGGTATTAAAAGGATGCGCGCATATACGTCTCGTTTTAAATTTCCTTATTTAATAGGCATCTTCTATTGGAAAAAAAATAAAAAAGAATAAAAAAGAATATTGGGCGAGCTAGGGCATGGCAAGGGCTTCAAAGCCTGGGTCAACTAGGCTCGACCTGAGACTGCCAACCCAAGCCCGCCCAATAAATATTTATATGTATAATTAACACATCTCTTAAAAATTACTCGACCACAACGCGAATAACAAAAACAAGATATATATAGCCCGAGTCTCAAATTAATTAGATCGAGTCAGCTACATGAATTAAACTTTTCATTATGCTCAATTTAGAGCAATTGATAATGAGCTTTTCCAAAACCATTTAAATCTCTCATAATTAATGTATTTCCAAGTTAACTTTAGTCTAGGTACCCTTACCATGACGCTAATAACAACAACATTAATAATAAGTTTTGGTATATTTGCAATTAAGAGTATTTTTTTGTGGACGTATAAATTAATATTTTGCCTATTTTATAAAATAAAATGTTAGATTGTGTGATCCTAATAATATGTAGATATATACTTATTATATATACTTGAGCTTTCACAAAAAAAAAATTGTTTCTTTATATACCAATAAAAAATAAAATATTCATTGAACATTGAACAATTAATTATTAATATTGTCTCAGATCAACCAAGGGTGACATAATGATTTAATTAGTATCTGATAATTAATTAGTGTATTTTTTTGGACATAAATCTGATAATTAGTGTATGAAGTTAGGGGTTCGAGTCTCACTTAATATATAAGTTGATTTATTTATTATAAAAAATATTCTCACTTGAGAAAAAGAAACAATTATGTTTACATGTTTGCTCAAAAAAACAAAACAAAAAAAAAAAAAAACAAAAAAAGAATTATGTTTACATGGGAGACGCTTTGTTAAAGTTGAAAGTGTGGAGTTGGTACACTCTATTAATAACAACATGCTACATGTACAATGGACAATGTGTCTTTACACATTTGCCCTCTCCACTTTTACTTTTTAGCGATTCATTGTATCTTCTTCACACTCTCGACTTAATTTAGCAAATCCCCTCACTACCACATGTACACATTGATTGTATATATACACGTGTTCATATGAATGGCACCACATTATTAATTAGACGAGGACCTCAAATTTTAAAAAACTATTTCATTATGGAACATATTACGTTATTAACTTGATCAAGTCGCTCTCCAAATTAATATTCGCAATTGACTGATCTGTCTTATAAAAACGAAAGGGCCAAAATAACGTATGTTAATTGAAAGTGCAGTAGAATGCATACTAAATCGATACGTATCGAGATCCGCACAAAAACTCATCCAACGGCTCCAACACAAGAGCTAAGTATTTGTCTTACTTTTAATGTAAGACAACAAATGAACAAAACAATTCGATCATAGAATAATTAATGAACTTAGCCAGGGGTATATTAGTAGTTTCACTTGCAAACGCCCCTATATAAACACACACTCTCTATAACGACCACCGAATTAGCTCCTACAAAAAAAATGGCGAACAGCGTTAACGGCCACTTAGCGCTTCTCGTTTTGGTACTCTCGGGCGCTCTCTTCCTCCACCACCTCCCCCAAATCACAGCCGTCCAAATCCTACCCTCGCCACATCAATCCAACGCCTCAGATTTCATCCGCACAAGCTGCAACGTCACGCTCTACCCGGACCTATGCTACTCGGCTCTATCATCCTACGCCAACACCATCCAATTATCGTCGCGTCGGCTCGCCGGCCTAGCCGTCAATCTAAGCCTAGCCGAAGCCAAGCGAGCGGATTCGTACGTGCGTAACATCTCCCAGGACCTGGACTCGCGCCCCGGCGTAGCCGAGCCGCTAGTGGCCGAGGCCCTGGGAGACTGCGTTAGCTGCTATGGAGCCGCGGTGGAGCAGATTAAAAAGTCGTTGAGGCAGTTAAAACGGTTGAAGGCGGGTGACGTGTCGTTTCGATTTGAGATGAGCAACGTGAAGACGTGGATGAGTGCGGCGCTGACGTATGAGGGCACGTGTGTGGACGGATTTGAGCTTGTGTCGGGTGGGGCGTTGAAGGAGGACGTAACGTATCGGGCCGATAAGTTGAAGAAGTTTACTAGTAACGCTCTCGCCTTGGTCAATAGGTTCGCCGATGGTGTGTGATTATATATTTAACATTCAATAATGGACACGTACTTACGTACAACAAATAATGCACATGCTCCTTTATTATTAGTCGCTAGATGCAATTCAAATCATGTGTGTTGCGTGATTCGAGACGTATCTAGCTAGCCATACATATATAGGTTGTGCATGTGTGGTTGCTGTGACACATTATAGGGTTATATATAGTTCTGTTAATTTCTAAATCAAGATTGGTTAGACATGATTATATAGTTTATATATAGATTATTGTATACGTTATACATTAGTACAATATATATATACTTAATTATAAGGATATATGTGTGTGCTAAGTTGTAATTAAGGAATTAATTAATTACACACTTTTTAATTTGGTAGGTATATATGTGATTGTATCGTACTATATATCGATGTATGTATATTTATTTTGGAATTGATTTGTTATCGTTTTTTTTTTTTTTTTTTTTTTTTTTTTTGATGAATATGGGGGCGATACTCGATCTTAAATGTATATTAATCTATAAGGTATGTACAAGAATTGATTTGTTATCATAGAAATGCTTAACATGAAAATATGTATGGAATAATTAATGGAAAATACCCTAGCTTTATTTATATATATACTTTATTTTGAGAGGGCGATATCGGTATGTACATATACATGCAATGCTAGTTTATGCATGATTAATAATGCGCGACTCTAAATATCAACAAAGTTCATTATCAATCGTTTATTCAGTCTATATACATGTATAATCTGTAAATGTTATATGCTAATCAAACTATAGTAATATGAAGCATCTAATTAACTAAAAGCTAGAGTTGCAACAACTGATGATATATAATATGTGTGCTTCTTGTTAGTTTCTCGGTTGCTATCGCTGGGGTGTGACGTGAAGGATAACGTGATGGATATAATTGGTTACGCGAGTGTGTATGATTCGCTGTGATGTATGTATTTAGTTTTCTTTGGCTTTAGCAACACGACATTCGATCGATGCATATGAGATGTCATGTGCATGGGTTCCACCTCGTATTAATTCTTAGCTTGTCTCACTAGCAACTGCATGTATAATTAATGAATTAATCCACTGCTTCACGTCACATGATTTGATACATCTTGTTAAGTTGGAGTATTGCGTATTATGCTTTAAACTTAATTAATTTAGCTAAGCTAATTAACAAGACTAATGAAAAGTAGGATTAATTAGTACTATCATTTTTTTTTTGTTTGAATTAGAAAAAAAAAATCAACTTTTCTCTCCTATATGAGACTCGAATCCCCACCCTTGCGTCAATACCACATACCAATAAACTATTAGGACATCCACTTAGTTCGTTATATGGTCACACTTTATTTGCATGAGCACTCAAGTTGGAGATTCGCGCTACTTAATTAATTCGGTTAAGACATAATTATAAGTTTTCTTTTTTGACATAAAGACATAATTATAAGTTGTTAAACATACTTTTTTTGTAATAAAATTAATAATTAGTCTTGTACACCACCGGCCAATAACAACTCATGATTCCATAAATAAAGCGACTCGCCAATTTCATATATATATGGAGGTTGGAAAATACTAAAAAGATCGTTAGAGAATCAACTTGATTGGTACTGCAAGTTCTAAGAGCTCCAAATGGTAAATGTGGATTGTGGGTCTGAATTCGTGTCACGTCATTAACGTGGAGAGGATGTCAATCCCTTGTGGCTTAAATAGATATTGGCTTTTAAAACCAATCTTTAAGAGCATCTCCAATGGTAAATGTGGATTGTGGGTGTAGATTCTCAATGTGAAGAGGATGTCTATCCCATGTTGCTCAAATTGACATTGAACTTCAAAATAAGTCTCTAATGGTATATGCGAATTTGTGGCTCAATTAATGAGGTGACATTTCTTTTTGTAATTTTATTAATTAAAATGTAAAAATAAAAGTGTAAATAAAATAAGTAAATATTTTAAAAAATCTTATTATACAACATCGATGTCAATTTGAATACATGTCAAGAAGTGACATTGAAAATAGACAATGTTTATCCACATCATCTTGACATTAATCAAAATGCACATTTCATTGGAGAGGTTTTTTTCACTACAATGTCTATTTAGTCATAGGTGGCACACATTGACATCCAATCTACATCCCCATTGGACATGCTCTAATGGTAGATGTGGATTGCACCTCCGTTGATGAGGTGACATTTGATGTGACGACCCCTTCCCTAATCTAGGGCACCGCCCGATTAATCTTGTAATTAAGCGCAAATCCTAATCACAAAGGACTTAACTACGTATTAATCGACATTTCTATCCAAATCTCATCAACTACTTGTGTTTAAGATAAATAAAACACACATCACTTTACAATTTAATTTCAGAGTTATTAAATATTTATTAAAAGTTATAAAACTTAGTGGAAGTCTTAACAAATTACGGAAACAATTATTAAAAATCATAAGTGTGTGGAAACCAGGAAAACAACGATTACATGCATTTATATATAACAAAGTGGCGAATATAAACAGTGTGATGTCATCATTAGTCAAGGAACTAAACGTTCAACCCAATGTACAACCCCAAAGTATATCAAAAACATAATTGTATAATACATAAAATACCAAAACCTACAAAATGTCGATGCAAAAGTACACCACTGCTCGCTTAGAGGTAGTCGCCAATCTTCTCCTTGTCTGACCTGCTCGTCGACAGCTCTGCACCCACCGTCATAAAAAGGACGGTGAGTACAAAAAGTAACAATAATCTCCGTTGACAAATTCATTCACATTTTCAAAACAAACTAAATGGTATTTAAAAGCATAAGTTCAATAAAGAAAGACTAGTACCACAACTATGCCAAGAAATACCACAGTTAAACACACAAGGCTAAATAGTTATGATCTAGATCCGGTCGGCTGTGTCTTATGTCAGTGAAACCTTTAATCCACTAAACGACGTGCGCGGTGTCGGATAGTTTAATATCACTGGGGACTTTAACCCAGTGTCATCAGGGACTCTAACCCCGGTATATATCATCAAGGACTCTAACCCTGTATCTTGGGCAACCCCAGGGACTCTGACCCCGTGGCCATATCATAGTGGCGAGTGCCGACATTCTCAGGGACGTAACCCCGTGTGTCGATCAACTCATAGTGCAATGGCCTCTAGGTTTTATAACTACTTTATAAATCCAAGAAAAATGACTCATTAATGATTCTAAGAATTGGTTATGCTACAAAGCACAAATTTTCCAATGATTACAAGTCTACAAAGTCATTTACAACTCACAAATCCCTAATACCATGCTATTTATATTAGATTTACTGTAAAACAACAAGAAATGACATATATCACATGGATGGATTCAAAAGATTTTAAGTTATCAAAATATCATGGAAACCAATTAAGCTCAACAAGTGAGGAATAACAAATAAGTCCATGATATGAGAGTACAATGCTGAACATAGTCAATATTTACTACA
The DNA here is from genome assembly GCA_039657325.1 of Stephania cephalantha. NCBI lineage: Eukaryota > Viridiplantae > Streptophyta > Magnoliopsida > Ranunculales > Menispermaceae > Stephania > Stephania cephalantha. Next base: position 3,054,968 of record CM077573.1, on the reverse strand, counting down.
ACAAACAAGTTAAAACTGAAATGAAATGCAAATAAATAATCAACGGGTGTACTCATATCAAGTAATGTAAAGTCCTAGTTTTATCGGTCTCTCGACACTCCAAATTTCGTATTCAAACCCTCGTAACCTTTTCCTAAGTTCCTGATATCACATAACATGTTTTTTACTTATGGTTTTAGGCAACCGTATTTAGCGCGTTACATCACTACAAAAAAAACCAAATCAACAACAAACTAATCGATCTTTGAATAGGTACGGTTCGTTGCTAAGCCACTCTAACAAATCAACGACATATAGTAGTTGTTGCTAAACTCTTTGTTCTTTGGTGCAACTCAATGATATATTTGGTGTTCTATTCTTGCTCAAATGGCTGACGATTTGTGACAAACGTCTGTCAGCCATTTGAACAAAGAATAAACGGTATGTTGCTAATCGAAGTCCAATCAAAATACGTGTATGTTGCAAATATGTTGCTATTTAGCAACATACACGGTCTGTCATTCGCCGATTTGCCTAGTCAACAAAGACGCGTGATGGCGCTTATCTTCTGTTTTGTCAATGACAGACTTTGTCATCTGATTGATTGCCTAAATCAGAAAGACGTTATCAGGCAATTCTATTGCTATTGTCGAATGATAATTTTCAAAAAAATTATAAACGATAAATAGTAAAATCTGCAAAAACAAATTAAAAGCTACTAATAATACCAAAATTGGAAAGATGTATCTATATTATCAAAATTTGACAAACAATGTCTACAAAATGATGATATTAACATTTCATAATTAATTAGTAGTATACTATATAAGTACTAGATGAACATTATTCAACAAAATACAAACAACTACAAAAGTTGGCTACACAAATTTACATATATACAATGTGTACAAAACACTCCTATAACATTCTTTCACCGATACATAGATAGACACTATACAAATTCTTTAGGTAGCGAGGGTGTATCACATCCAAATCTGAAAAATAAAAGGAACATGAACAACAACAATGTGAAGATGTACATTGACTCGTAATTAAAAACTCACCATAAGAGCTCAGTATCACGAGATAAATAGTAACCATGACTCACTTGCCAATGGACCACTCAACCAACAACAATTTCAAATATAGCTATCAACGCAATGAACAACAATATTCAATAGAATAAAATGCAATGATCGTACAATTTCTAGTCAAGTTTACTTACCTTCTCCGCGAGCAATCCAAATCGTCCTCATAACGTCCCCGCTCACTCCTCGATATGCGCACTTTTCGACACTGACTATAGCCTCCTAAGTCCCTGGTGTCCATTTATACCTTTTAGAGCTAAGTTACTAAGTAATACAAATCACAACCAAATTAATTGAAGTAAACCTCACCACGACCTTCAATGGAGGTCTCCAATCCAAAATCCATTTGAATCCATTGTGTCGTCGAGCTTCGTCGAAGTCACAACGTGAAACCGCAAGCGCCGTTGCTCCAGGTAGTTCCGTTTCGCCGCCGCTTCTTGGCGCGTGATCCCGGAACGCCGTCTGCGGCCTCCGCGTCGCCCGCCACCATCATTCTGCGCTGCTGATCCGCCGGAGCCATTGTCCTTCGCTCCTCTCGCCAACGTCCCGTGGACCGCGCGCCATTGCTCTCGTTGTAGTCGTCACGCGCGCGCCACCTCGTCCGCGGCTTCGCTCAACCGCGCCACGCCACGATCGTTCGCTACAAGCCGCCTTGTTGTTCGTTGCCACGCATGCATGACGCTCCTCACTAGCGTCGATCCAGCCGCCGCGCCATCGGCTTTCTGCGTCGGCGCATGTTCTTCAGTTCATCACTGCCTGATGATCGTCTGCGTCGCAGCTCCCGAGCTCGCCGCCATTCGCCGGCTTTTTGTCCCACCCGATCGTCCGCGAGTCTACTTGGTCGTCGTCCGCACTGCCCGTCCAACCCGCCTCGCTGGTTTGCTGCCTCTGCATGGCCGCCGTGCTCACTTGTGAGTGGAGCTCCGCCGCACTCGCTCCTCGCCGAGCTCCTCCCGCACCCCGCCTCTTCTTCGTCTCGCACCGCCAATCTCCTTCTCTTCTCTCTCTCTCTCTCTCTCTCTCTCTCTCTCTCCGCCGTTCTCTTTCTCTATTTCTCTCTTTTTTCTCTTTCTTTTTCTCTCTCTTTCTCTTTCTCTTTCTCTTTCTCTTTCTCTCAGTTCCGCCATCTCTATCTTCTTTCTCTCTCTCTCTCTCTCTCTCTCTCTCTCTCTCTCTCTCTCTTCGTTTCTTCGAGGAAGAAAACAAATGTGTCATCGACGATCGATCTGTTTGATTATTTTTGCGACAGATCATGACAGTTAAGTTTTTTTGTAATCTGTCGTTGATCTATCGCAAATCAGCGACAGATTAAGTGCATCGGCGATCGCGAGATCTTTCTGATCGACGACATACATGATTCGTCGTCGGCCGATCCAGTATAGATCTGTCACAACCCCATTTTTAAATATTTTCACTTTGCTACTGATCAATGACAAATCATGTCTGTCGCTTGATCCAGTCTAGTGATCTCTCACAACCTCATTTACTCGTATCTCTATGTTCATCATATTGGCGGAAATGTATGGCGGGAGAAATCGACGACAGTATTCGTGACAACATACGATCTGTCACAATGTTTTGTCACAAATCTGCCTCTCGAATTGTTGCTTTTTGGTCTTGTAGTGCATGGAAAATCCAGAATTCTGCAACTAGAATTTTGAGTTTTCTCCACACATAAGCTACCCAAATGCCTTGGGAACCCTCATATACATCTCCTGAGCCTCGAGACATCAACAACAACATAAAATAGCCATTCATAAATCAAATTCATGAATTCATCAAATTGAGCCAACTAAACTAGTGTAAGTGAATTACCTAGTTGATGTATACTAGCTTGATCAACCACCACACCTTGATTTCACCAAACCAAATTGATTTTTCTTCCTCAAGTTCTCCAACAAGTTTCCTTCCCTCCTAAGCTTGTAAAATGAAAATATTTGGTTTGCAACTTTGCATTAATCGATCTCTAACTATATACATGAAATGGATATGGTTAAATGATAATCATTGATCTAATTACACACATCGTATCTCGAGACCTATCTTATGGTACACATCTTAACACATGTCTCGCTTACCTTCATTAACTTAATTGATTTTCTAAAAGTGCTAATACATGTGTCGATGCAAATAACATGGCTATTGTTTTAAAATGCTAACTTAGGTTACATTTAATTAAAAATCAACTATAGCCACATTAAAATCACTATAAAAATTTACGTTAAGCTTAAAATAAACTTACCAGATCACTTTCTACCTCGGTCCCACGTCGGCACACAACTCAAGTCACATCCCCACTCACGTCTCGACACCTATACACGAGTAGGAGTGACTTAATTAATAGTCTACACATATATAATACACTAGGCATACACCACAACAAAATCTAACATATAACTCGGCCATCACGTCTCGGTCAATGCATATATCACGGTGTGGGTCTCACGTCGTGATTACAGATAATGTAACGTTTTAATTTCGTGATTATGGATTATTTTCAGACATGGACGACAGCTAATTTATTTACCTAGCATCGTATGTGTGTATTTATATCATTGAATCGAGCGAGATAGTGTAACAGTGTCCGCCTCGAAAAACGTGTCGAGACGGATGCTTGAGGAGCGAATCGTGGGTACACTAGGTCGGGGAAACTAAAACACACAAAATTAAATAAAAAAAAAGAGAAAGATTTGGTCAAGTCAACTAACTTATCCCTATTACACTCCACCTCACTCCATCATCATTTTCTCCTCTCCCTCACGTCACTCTCTCACCTCACCTACACCTCACTCTCTCACATACACACCGCACACACTGTCACACAAAACAGGGAGGCCGAGAGGAAGAAGAAGGAAAGGAGAGGAGGAGGAGAAGGAGGAACGCTCCGGGAAGGAGAAGAGGAGGTGGAGACGTCAACGGTCGAGGTGAGTCGTTGTTTTTGTTGTTGTTGGTGCGTCGGCCGTGGTGGCCGAGAAGGGAGTTCGGCCATGGAGGCCGAACCGAGGTCGGGGTGGAGATGGCAGGGGTGTCTCCCCTGCCATCGAGTCCACCGGGGTTGGAGATAGCAACCCCAACCCAAACCAGAAAAAAAAAAAAAAAAAAAAAAAAAAAAAAAAACCAGAGACGGCTCTGTGAAGAAGAAGGAGATGGGGTGGGGGAGGGGTGCACGCACGCTGTGCGTGCGTGCAGCCCCTGGACCGGTTGGGCCGGTCCGGGCCCAACCGGACCCGACCCGGGTGGGTCCGAACCGGGTCAGGCCGACCCAGTTGGACCGGGTCAGACCGACCCGGGTGGACCGGGTTTGACCCGGTCCAGGGACCCACCCCTATATTAAAATAATATAATATTAAAAATTTAATTTAAAAATAGTTTTAAATTAAATAAATTACAGAAAAATAAGAAAAATAGGTGGAAAATTATGGGAAAAATCCAGAAAATCAGGAAAAATATGAAAAATGAGAAAAAGATAGAAAAATGATATTTGAGAATTTTTTTCCAGGCGTTGACACCCCAAAGATAACTCGAAAAGTGGGTCAAATCAAACTTTTTGAAATAAAAATTTCATATTTTAACCGTACATTATAAATTCACTTAATTTGACTCTAAACTAGTTAAAATGGTTTAATTGAACGTCAGAACTTAGGAGATCATAGTCGGGAGTTGGGCGCGTTTCTCGAGACTTGAGTGAGACTTCTGAGTGCGTTTTGAGGTACGTAAGATTTCATCTCGAAAGTCACCGAGGGTTTACTTTTTCATCGTTGATTTCATATTCCTTGTTATTGTACTCTATTCCGTGATACATTTGGGTTGGTGGTCGAGTTATTCCCACCGATATTCGTTGTGTACTTATGACACACTATGTCTTTGTAGCACGTGTGATCGGCATTCGGTGAATTGCAACCCGAGTTGCAGGGTGCACGTGTCGGGCAAGCCCCGCGAGGAACCAGGTGAAAGGAAGTGGGGGCACCCACCGAAAGGATCTGGGGGTCCGAAGTATAGTTTAGTCTGACCGGGACGAGTACACACTTTGTTTCTCTCGTGTTATTTATTCATGTGATGATCTTAGCACAGCTTATCACGTTTAGTTTCCGCATGATTATTTGACATGTTTATTGGTATCTATGTTTATTTTCTTATAAATGCTCGGTGTACTTTGTTGGAATCTTACTAACTGTACTCTCCATCTTGCTTTTTGTGATGGTCGAGTGCAGATCCTAGTGCTAGTAGGGGCAAGGGGATTTTGGGCGACTTTATCATCGATCGCATGCGGTCGAGAACCTACTAGTACGTGCGATTTTGATATTTTGCTTTACTTTTGGGTATTGGGAGACTTGGATAGACATTGTACTTGTATATATTACGCTTAGTATTGTCGTCTATATACATAATACTTTCCCCGGGTTTTCCACAATAGGTGTTGCTCTTAAAATGATGCTTTATACGATGATAAATTTAATGGTTTTACTTGCTTTAAATTAAGACTTCCGTTGTTGTTTTTAATGCTATAAAAATGATCTAACTGATCAACGAAATGAGTTTAACACGCATAATGAGTAGTAATGATGTAACAAAAGACGTTAGTGGCGCGTGGGACCCAGTGGGTCAATGATCGATAGGGCCATGGGCGCGCCTCCCACGTGGCGACCTCGGGTTTTGGGGCCGCCACGGTGGTATCGAGCGAGAGTTCGAGGAACCTCGGAAATTAACGAAAGAGCATAAGACTTAAAAATTTAAAATTTAGATGTGGAAACCCGATGTAATTGCCTTATAACTCTAGTTGGGAAGTGATGGTGAGGCGGGTAGACTTAGGGTTTATACACGTGTTATGTTTTATTGTAAATTATATATTAACACGTATATGTACCGAGGCGATCCGACGCACACTTTTCGATACGAGATCACGATGGACGGACAACCCTCGACACACTGAGATAGGACAAACTAGTGATCCTACTAGGGACATCACTACTACTACCATAGCGACTCGAGAGTATAGATGATCGACTTGCGGCCCACGATGCCCAAATGACGAGAGATCCTCCGCTTACTTAGTGGCTCAGAGCCACGACAGCCCGCCACGGCAAGCCGCGCACTAGTTCCCACAGCTTCGGTAGCACCCACGCAGTGCAGACCGTCGTCGCCCGACTACACCACCTATGCATACAGATACGCCACTTTCGTATACCCGAGCCGAGGGAGTCTCGCCAATGGTATGGTGATACCATTAGAGACTTCGACTCTTACGCCCTACCTATGACCACCGAGCGACCAACAACTACTACAGTTCTACTCTTCCGCATTCGTCTCGACCTCGAGGCGAAGCTTGTCGAGAGTATGAAGTTCCAAATGGGATACTTCTACGGAGGAGAGACCCCGAGGCGACGGGAAGTGGATAGTTTCGCATCGGCGTTTCCATAAGGCGATGCGAAACGACGACAACATACAGCACGTTTATCCGAGCGTGTCGAGAGGTCATGTAGCGGTTCGGTGGACGACTTATCTCGGATATCCATCGGGAGCCGGCGACATGGGCGAGTTTCGAGAGTTGTTCTACGATGAGTTCATTCCCATGCGGTGAGGCCGAGGTTGAGGGAGGATTTTCTCGGCCTACGACAGGTAACCGCTCATTGATGCAAGACGTGGAGCGGTGCATCGATACCTATTACGGTTCTCGATGGATGTAGCGAGCACGAGAGACGTTTCGATTTACTATTTCGTACGTGGTGTTGATGAGCGCATTGCGACGTGATAGTCTCGACAGTGCTACAACTCTTCGGAGGTGTATGATCGAGCATTATCTTATGAGACACTACTCTTGGAGAGAAAGGGCGGTACGTACGACAGCACCGCAAAGACAAAGCGGGTCGAGTTCTCGGTCGATCAAAGACCGAAGAGACAGAGAGATCACTTGATAGAGGTCGCCGAGATGATCGATGAGATAGGGACCGTAAGGTTGATCACCGGGATAGCCAGTTTCAGTACGAGGATAGGCAGCAGACGCATGCCTTAGCACTGCACCCACGAGAGCAAGAATGACATCGGCCACAACAAGACTGCCGTCGGGATAGGGATCGGGGAGGCCGTGACAGGGGTCGAGAAACCAGGGTCGGGTCGAGATTCGGGGCCCGGCGAAAGACGTCGATGTCATCGTTGTGGTCGAAAAGGGCACTGAAAGCCGATCCGCAGGGCACCACCGAGACATTACCAGGGAGCACAAAGCAGGTCGTGCCAGGAGAGCACATGCGATCGCGCGACGGATCGAGATGCGACCGCATTGACGGCTCGTCGAGGGTACGTTATCTATTATGAGTAGACCGATGCATGTTATGATAGATTCTCGTAGTACATTATCATTTATTGTTGGACGCATGGTAGGAGAGTTAGGGTTAGCATCACGGACGTTTGACACACACCTTGTCCTCGATGCAGTGTTGGGGATAAGATATACCCTAACCGGATATGTCGAAACCGCACGATAGAGGTAGAGGGGCATCGCTTGTCGATAGACTTACGAGTCCTGTGAGTACCTCGAGTTTGATGCACTTTTAGGGATGGACTGGTTGGCGGCATATCATGCGCAATGGATTGCTTCCAAGAAGGCGTCACGTTTAGAGTTCCGGGATTCCCGAGTTCACGTTTACCGAGTCGCTACCGCACTACCCATTACTAGAGGTCGACTAGCTACGACTCAGGGAGATGGAGGCATTTGCGGCGATAGTCGAGCCGAGGTTAGGGCGAAGTCGGGATTTAAGATGTTCCAAAGAGTCCGAGACTTTGTCGACGTATTCCCGATGATTTACCAAGATTATCACCGCCACGAGCGATTGAGTTCATCATTGAGCGATACCGGGGACTCACCAATCGCTAGCAGACCTTACCGGATGTCACCGTCGTCGAGCACGAGGAGGTCGGGAGACGGTTGGATGACTTATCGGAGAAGAGTTTCATTCACCCTAAGCATGTCACCTTGGGGAGCTCCAGTGTTATTTGTGAAGATGGCTCAATGAAGATGTGCATAGACTACGGAAGTTGAATCGGTGACGCTTAAGAACCGTTACCCACTCCCTAGGATCGACGATCTTTTCGATCGTTCGATCGGTGCCAAATTCTTCTCAAAGATTGATCTGCGTTCGTGCTATCATCGGTTGAGGAATCGAGAAGAGGACATCAAGAAGACCGCTTTCAGTACCAGATATGGGTTGTTTGAGTTTACAGTCATGCCTTTTGGGTGACTAATGTCCCAGCGATCTTCATGGATTTGATGCACAAGGTCTCGAGACCATACTTGACACGATATGTCATCGTCTTTATTGATGACATCTTGATTTACGATATGACTCGTGAGGAGCATGCGAGTCATCTCGAGAGCGGTTTGACGACACCGAGAGAGCATAGATCGTAACGACCGAAAATTTGACTTGAGCCACGTGTCAAGTCAAGGTCGTATGTGGGACCCACTCGTCGAAATACGTATGTCCGAATTCAATTTGTGATGAAAATGCAATTATGCGAGGAATTCGGTGAGCCGAAACACGAACGAGGACGCGCCTCGAGTCACGTGCCGACATGAGACCGAAATAGTGGCTCTATATGGTTTAAAAGGTACATTGGATATGTCTCGTGATGCGTGTAGCACGATTTTCGAGATTTTGAATTGAAGCGAATTGGTGCCTCGAGATGCGCGCTGCTCGGTTGTTGAGGTTGCATCGAGATTCGCGTTGCACGAATCTCGAGGAAACTTTGATTTGAAATTGAAAAAGGAAAGAGAAATATATATATCTATCATATATATAAAAGCACGAATCACAAATTTTTGAGTAGTTATGAAATTTACCTATTTGCCCATACTTCTTTTTTCATCTCCAAATCAACCTTTTATTTTATCTCCAAATCAAACTCTAACTCCTTATCAATCCACTACACGTTTTTTTTTTTTTTTTTTTATCTCCAAATCAATCATGAACTCATTCTCATCAATCCAATACACTTTTTTTGAGGAAGTAATGTCCTAGCATTACTAGCTTGTTTTTTCATTCACATCTTATCTTAATCATATTATAGAATATTGATAACCTAAAAAAAGTACTTGTATTTCTAATTTTTAAATTTTAATTACAATTTTGAATTTTATTTTGAATTATATATATATATATCTATCATATATATAAAAGCACGAATCACAAATTTTTGAGCGGTAATGAAATTTACCTATTTGCCCATACTTCTTTTTTTTTTCATCTCCAAATCAACATTTTCTTTTGTCTCCAAATCAAACTCTAACTCCTTATCAATCCACTACACGTTTTTTTTTCTTTATCTCCAAATCAATCATGAACTCATTCTCATCAATCCAATACACTTTTTTTGAGGAAGTAATGTCATAGCATGACTAGCTTGTTTTTTCATTCACATTATAGAATATTGATAAGCTAAAAAATGTACTTGTATTTCTAATTTTTAAATTTTAATTACAATTTTGAATTTTGAATTATATATATATATATATCTATCATATATAAAAAGCACGAATCACAATTTTTTGAGTGGTAATGAAATTTACCTATTTGCCCATACTTTTTTTTTTCATCTCCAAATCAACATTTTCTTTTGTCTCCAAATCAAACTCTAACTCCTTATCAATCCACCACACGTTTTTTTTTCTTTATCTCAAAATCAATCATGAACTCATTCTCATCAATCCAAAACATTTTTTTTTGAGGAAGTAATGTCCTAGTATGACTAGCTTGTTTTTTCATTCACATCTTATCTCAATCACATCATTGAATATTGATAAGCTAAAAAAGGTACTTGTATTTCTAATTTTTAAATTTTAATTACAATTTTGAATTTTGAATTATATATATATAAAAAGCACGAATCACAAATTTTTGAGTGGTAATCAAATTTACCTATTTGCCCATATTTCTTTTTTTTTTTTTCATCTCCAAATCAACATTTTCTTTTGTCTCCAAATCAAACTCTAACTCCTTATCAATCCACCACGCGTTTTTTTTTTTTTTTTTTTCTTATCTCCAAATCAATCCCGAACTCCTTATCATCAATCCAATACACGGTTTTCTCTTTCTCTCAGTCTTCAATCGATCACTCTCGTGTTCCGGACGAACTCATTCTCATCAATCCAATACACAAACTCCTTCTCATCAATCCAATACACGGGACGAAGAGGTTGATAAATTGACTGGAGACTTCTAAATTGGAGTGTGCACTTGTTTCTGGGGCAAATCGATTTATATGAATATTATATTTGTTGAAAGCTTGAATTGCATGCTACCATTTGATACGTTTTAAGGGGGTGCATACCACTGGTCATCGTCTTCATCATTCTCACCCAAACCCTCATTGTTCTTCCCCATATATATATATATATATATATCTATTGGAGATCAAATTCAAGGAGAGCCATGAGTGTTGGTGGTGTTGTTGAAGAACAGTTGAAGGTGAGATAATATTTCAATTTTTGATTTTAGTGACTGTGGGACTGGTTTTGTCTATGAGTTCGAAATTGGAATTAGGAGGGGTTGTTGTGGTTGGTTGTTGATTGTGTGATGAAGAGAGGAGAAGGTTCGGTTATATATATAAACAAACAGGAAGAAGAGAGAATCCGAGAGGGAGAAGAAGAAGGGGGGTTTGAAAAAGAAGGTGGTTTGAAGAAGGTGTTGGGGAGGAACAAACCTAAAACCCGTAAGAAATTTGAATGAAAAAAATTCTGATTAATCATGTGAAAAAAAGGTGTCTAAAGCTTTAATCCCAACTAATTCAATTATTTACATTCATAATTTAAAAATTATCTTTTCTATCTATAGAGTTTGAGGTAAAAATTGAACTTTATGTACAATTCTACGGAATCTCCACAAGCAAGTGTTTACAAATTGATTAGTCAAACCATTTGTGTTTTTTTTTCCTTGTTTCCTTTTTTTTGAGGAAGTAATGTCATAGCATGACTAGCTTGTTTTTTCATTCACATCTTATCTCAATCACAGTAGAGAATATTGATAAGCTAAAAAATGTACTTGTATTTCTAATTTTTAAATTTTAATTACAATTTTAAATTTTATTAATAAATTCTTAGAAATTAATTCCCGCGAGCTAAGCGAAGCGGTCAATCGTGCATTGCATGTCCCGAAACTAGTATATATATATATATAAAGGGATAAAAAGATAAGAGAGGATAAGATCAAAGAAAAAAAAAAAAAAAAAAAGATCGGAGAGATCGATCATGAGGAAGAGCGAGGAAGGAAAGAGAGGGAAGAGGAGAGGAGGAGGCTGCGCAGTGGCGGCCATCAAGTGACGCGACGACGCGCAAACGCGCGCGTGACGCGATGGCGGCGGACGGGGAGGCGCGTGATCGCGCCGTAGCGCCGTGGTCGGACGGATGTGCGACAAGACACACGAGCCGACGAGAGACTCAATGATGGCGCGCGCAGCAGCGCGACGCGACTCAACGCGTGAGAGACACTTGAAGGTCGGAAGGCCATGGCGGTTTAAGCGCGCGGCGAGGTGTTAGCCAGCCAGCGCCGGCGAGCGAGGCAATGATGGCAAGTGAACTGTGGTGGCGCGTTATCGATCGGTCGGATGCGCGATTTCGTCAAAATCGCGACGACGCGCGTGGAGGGACTAGGAGTCGGGTGTCGGGTGCGCAAATCGAGACGCGAGCGAGACGTCTTGATTTCGAGTTCGCGATTTCTCGAGGTAAGTAAACCACCTAGGGACTTATACGTATTTAATGTTTATCCATTGATTGTTGTTATTTATCGTTATGTGATAAATTATTGTTGTTAATCGCAAAACTATGCCCATATATGTAAAAGATGTACCTCGCGTTTCGAGGAGTGCCCATTCCTCCCGGCGTACGGCGCCACGTGCATATATGGGGGAACATAGAAGATGTATATGAGATGTCATGTGTGGTGCTCATATACATCTACCTTGGAAGTACTATGCCCATATATGTAAAAGATGTACCCCAACGTTTCGAGGAGTGCCCATTCCTCCCGGCGTACGGCGCCACGTGCATATATATGGGGGGGACATAGAAGATGTATATGAGATGTCCCGTGTGGTGCTCATATACATCTACCTTGAGAGGTACCGAGGCATTACTCATCGATGTATTGTTTACAGATCTTGTATATTCATGCGTTCTTTATTCCTTTCGTTCTATTTGCATGAATTCGATCGCTTTGGATATCGTGAAATGTTGCTTTGGATATTGTGAAATGTTGTGTATATGTCCCATCGGATTTACTTACCTGGACTCGTCATTCTTATGTTTGATCGAGTGCAGAGTCATGACAAGTAGCAGAGGGAAGGCTTCATAGCTAGGTGAATTTTTGTATATTTTGTATTTACTCTCATCTCGATGATATTTACTCGGGTTCCACAATTAGGTTGCCTAACTCCCCGATATTTTTGTTGAGTTATTTAATGTATTATCGCTTCCGCTAAATTGTTAAATCTTGAGAAAATACTAATAACTCAACTTAAAATTTTGAAATTACTTGTAATAATGGATTGGAAGGTCGACTAGGCTGCGTTGACCTTGCGAGACCGGCTCTGGGGTCCACGTGGGTTTAGGCGGGCGGGGCTCAATTTTATGGGAAATTGGGGCCGTCAATTGGTATCGAGCATAGTTTTGGGTATCTCACGGCTTAAAACATTGTGATACCAACGTCACAGTTGGTATCAAAGCCGACGTTTTAAAGAACTCGACTCTTGATTTGCACAATAAATTAAGACACAAAATCAATGGAAGTTAGGAACTTTGAACTTAGAGTGGAACCCTATGAACTCGACTTGAGTCTTCGTTGGGAAGTGAGGAGAGTTGGAAAATGGAAAATGGCAAATGGAAAATGTTTTTGTTTCATATACGTTTCGAGGTGGGCTTGTACCCTGGCGTATATGTGGACCATAGATGGATTGATTCGAGGAATCGTGACTATGGAAATGATTAATTGGATAGAAATTAAATGGAGTCAAGTGAGTGATTGATGTTTCATTGGCATGCTTGATTTCATTTTTGGTAAATCAACAGCTTTGTTTCCCATTGTTTACAACATCAGTGGACAAATGGGTGAAAGTATTGGGATTGCCTCGAGATTCGTGTTGCACGTATCTCAAGGACACATTTGATTTCTACTCGGGAAGAAAACTTATTGCGCATCGTAAGGAGTTAGATTCAAGTCACTCATAAATCTTGAAAATTCCCCGCACGTGTCGCTAGGGGATCCACTTGGAACAATTACTTTGAAGCTACCTCATGGACAATATTTTTCTCGATCTCGAGGTCGTATTGCATTGCCTTCATGCACGGATCGGATGTGACAATGTTGGTGATTGTGGCGTATTTGGGAATAGTGGAGCTACATGGATAAGTACTCGCTCCTTGAAAATGTTTGGAGTTGTTTAAATTCAATTCGGCCATGGATAGTGGCTTAAGAATTAGTTAGTTCAATTGATAAATTGAGGTAAATAGCTTGGTTGGTTTGGTGAAGCCAATGGAAAATGAGAACTTTGGTATTACAAATGGTATGGTTTCAAATTGAAACTTAACATGCCATGTAGGACTCAAACAAACGTGTGAATTGATTTTCAAGCTATTTAGAGGATTTTGATCTTATTTAGGACTCAAAAGAGTTCATTAAATTCATTTCAAGTTGTTCAGCTTAGTACTTGAAATTGAGGATTTCCTATAAGTAGTGAGACTTGAAACGGAAGTTCGAGTCTCTAAATGGTGTGGAATTGATAAAGGAAATTGATGTTGTTGGATAATATACAATGAATGGAACAATTAAGGTAAGGAACATTCGAGAAAGGCTCATGTAAGGAACATTCGAGTAAGGAACATTCGAGAACGTAAAGTTAAAAAAGAAAGAAAGAAGAAACGAAGAAAGCAGACTCAAAATGAGCAAAATGTTGAGATGACTTGAGAGCTAACGATTACATCATGTACGACTCCTTTAGCTTTGACGAAAGCTTTGGAGTAGTACTGTTGGATCGAAGCCCAAGTAACTCCACTTGAGTGACACTATACATTTATAGTCTCAGGGTTGGTGAAGTCGACCACCACCTTTAGGGACTTATAAATGAATTAAGTGTTACGAGCTGAGGTAGAGTCCGCGAATCGTTCTAACAATTAATGGTCATCTAAGTATAAATCTTACGAGATTGTACATCTTAAGACTGTTTTTCGATGCGTAACGTAGGGAAAGGAATTTTCGTGCAAGTAAACACGTGCGTTTAAAGTCGCCAAGAAAAGAAAAACATAAACAAACAATGTGATGATATGTTTTAATGTGTTTCGAGTTTCGCGCCGCACGAATATCGAGGATACATTAGATTTGGATTAGGTCCAAATTTCGGTGTTATAGGGTTCAAAACTTGGGAGGTGTCTCGAAATACGTAATTTGCGAGATTCGATACAATTTTGGTAAAACATAGATGTGGTGCCTCGAGATTCATGTCGCACGAATCTCGAGGACACATTTCCTTTGAAAGTCAAAAAGTGAACGCGTTGGAGTAAACGTGTTGAACTCGTGCTTACATGAGGAGATGCTGATACGAGAATTAGAGTGACGACTCAGACGAGGTAGTTTCACGAGTTTTAGCGGCATCGCTCGGAAAAGTTTCACGGGGGTACGAATCTCGGAGCAGCAAAGAATGACGTCTTGGCCACATCAAAACATACGAGGTCGAGCATCGTATCAGTTTCGTTGTTCGGCGAGGCCGATGTCTGGTTGAGCACTACGGTGGCATTGATGTGGACGCTCTGGAGTGCAGCTGATGTTATGATGAGTGAGAGCGTGGGAGCACACGAGAGTAACCTCATAACGTATTGCGTTTCCGCCATATGAGGTGTATACGGCGCCAAAGTTAGTTGGTTCAGCGTAGAGTTACGCTAGTGTAGTACAACAGCTAGCACTGTCAGATCCTTAGCATAAGTACCATCAGATGATTGATGGCAGAGGCAGTGGTTAGAGACAGGGTCAGAGATCCAGTTGAGTGCACAGACAGTGGCAACGATCTAGTCATGCCAGGGGCAAGAATATAGACATGTTCCAGTTGGAGCAAGATTTCAACGTACCTGTATGGGCGTGTGGACAGCGAGGAACATATTCGTGATATTGCCACGTCAGGTCCTACTACTATCCATCGTAACCTGATAGAGGGTACGAGTTGGGTTGAGACTCACTCGATGAGAGAAACTGATAGACGTATGTTAGTGACGGTGGATCGTGAAATTAAAATGTTCGTTTGTATTCCAATATATGTTGCGAGGATGTTGCCCTGGCATATATTGATGAGAGGAGACAGATGGTGCGTTCTTGGCTTGGAGATCGCGGAGGAGCCCAGCTCGTCGCGGAGGAGCCCAGCCCTACAGAGTAAGATGGGGGTATGGCCTTGGGCGAGTATGGCCTTGGGTCTTCATTAAAACACCATTGTCATGTGAGATTTGTTTCAATTTCGAGGACGAAATTCTTAATTCGTTGGGAAGACTGTAACGGCCCGAAAAATTTGACTTGAGCCACGTGTCAAGTCAAGGTCGTATGTGGGACCCACTCGTCGAAATACGTATGTCCGAATTCAATTTGTGATGAAAATGCAATTATGCGAGGAATTCGGTGAGCCGAAACACGAACGAGGACGCGCCTCGAGTCACGTGCCGACATGGGACCGAAATAGTGGCTCTATATGGTTTAAAAGGTACATTGGATATGTCTCGTGATGCGTGTAGCACGATTTTCGAGATTTTGAATTGAAGCGAATTGGTGCCTCGAGATGCGCGCCGCTCGATTGTTGAGGTTGCATCGAGATTCGCGTTGCACGAATATCGAGGAAACTTTGATTTGAAATTGAAAAAGAGAAAGAGAAATATATATATATATATATATATATATATATATATATATATATATATATATATATATATATATAAAGGGATATAAAGATAAGAGAGGATAAGATCAAAGAAAAAAGAAAAAAAAAGAGATCGGGAGAGACCGATCGTGAGGAAGAGGGAGGAAGGAAAGAGAGGGAAGAGGAGAGGAGGAGACCGGCGGTCGAGCGGCTCCGGCGAGGGCGAGCCGAGGCTACGCCGGAACACCGGGCTAGCCGAGTGCCAGAATCGCGGCGCGAGCTGCTAGCGAGGTAGCATCGGCAAGACAACAAGAGCGGACGCGCGGCGGCAGCCAGAGCCTACGCCGACGGGGCAACGACTCCGGCGATGGCAACGATCGGAGGCACCGCCACAGATGGGCGATCGCGGCACGACCGGCCAATGGTGGAGTGACCAACAGCGGCAAACGGGACGCGACGACGCGCAGAACGCGCGGTGACGCGATGGCAATGCGGCGGATCGGGGGGAGGCGGTGTGATCGGCCGGTAGGCCGCCAAAGCGGCCGGGACTGGCCACATCTGGCACTCAAGCCGAGCCGCAGAGACTCCGGCGCGACAATGGTCGACGGCAGCGATGAGCGCGCGAGCGCGCAGACGCGACTCAACGCGGTGAGACGGCTTGAAAGTCGGCAGCAGCCAGCGGCGGTTTAGCGGCCTACGGCGAGGCCGGCAGCGGCGACGCGCGTGAACAGCGCGGTGGCGCGTTATCGATCGAAGATGGATGCGCGATTTCGTCGAAATCGCGACGACGCCGTGGAGGGACTAGAGCTCGGGTGTCGGTGCGCAAATCGAGACGCGAGTGAGACGTATTGATTTCGAGTTCGCGATTTCTCGATGTAAGTAAACCGCTTAGGGACTTATACAAAGA
This sequence comes from Stephania cephalantha, assembly GCA_039657325.1. Lineage (NCBI taxonomy): Eukaryota > Viridiplantae > Streptophyta > Magnoliopsida > Ranunculales > Menispermaceae > Stephania > Stephania cephalantha. The sequence goes on along the minus strand of CM077573.1, from coordinate 3,038,120 downwards.
TTTCATGTTTATCCATTGATCGTTGTTATTTATCGTTATGTGATAAATTATTGTTGTTAATCGCAAAACTATGCCCATATATGTAAAAGATGTACCCCCGCGTTTCGAGGAGTGCCCATTCCTCCTGGCGTACGGCGCCACGTGCATATATGGGGGGGACATAGAAGATGTATATGAGATGTCGTGTGTGGTGCTCATATACATCTACCTTGGAAGTACTATGCCCATATATGTAAAAGATGTACCCTGCGTTTCGAGGAGTGCCCATTCCTCCTGGCGTACGGCGCCACGTGCATATATGGGGGGGACATAGAAGATGTATATGAGATGTCCTGTGTGGTGCTCATATACATCTACCTTGGAGGTACCGAGGCATCACTCATCGATGTATTGTTTACAGTCTTGTATATTCATGCGTTCTTGATTCCTTTTATTCTATTTGCATGAATTCGACTGCTTTGGATATCGTGAACTGTTGTATTGGATATTGTGAAATGTTGTGTATATGTCCCATCGGATTTACTTACCTGGACTCGTCATTCTTATGTTTGATGAGTGCAGAGTCATGACAAGTAGCGAGGGAAGGCTTCATAGCTAGGTGAATTTTTGTATATTTTGTATTTACTCTCATCCGATGATATTTACTCGGGTTCCACAATTAGGTTGCCTAACTCCCCGATATTTTTGTTGAGTTATTTAATGTATTATCGCTTCCGCTAAATTGTTAAATCTTGAGAAAATACTAATAACTCAACTTAAAATTTTGAAATTACTTGTAATAATGGATTGAAGGTCGATTAGGCTGCGTTGACCTTGCGAGACCGCTCTGGGGTCCACGTGGGTTTAAGCCGCGGCGGGCTCAATTTTATGGGAAATTGGGGTCGTCACATAGATCGTACGCAAAATTTAGCAAGTGTGATTTCTGGTCGAGTGCGGTGAGATTTTTGGGACATGTCATTAGCGATCGTGGGTATCTCTCATGGATTCGAGAAGATTCGGCAATTATTGACGGAGGACACCCGAATCTGCTTTTCACATTCGGAGTTTCTTGGGACTAGCATGGTACTACCGCTAATTCGTACATGACTTTTTCTCGATTGCAAAGACCGATGACTAGATTGACCAAGAAGGATGTTAGATTTGATTGGTCGAGGAGTGTGAGAAAGCTTTCGGGAGTTGAAGAGAGATTGACTTCTCGCACCAGTGTTGACATTGCCGAGTCCGCTAAAGCTTGTCGGTGTATACGGATGCATCGGGCATTGGACTTGGATGCGTTTTGATGGAGGAGGGTAGACCAAGAGCTTACTTGTCCCGACGATTGAGACCCCACGAGGTTAACTATCCAAGGCATGACTTGGAGCTTGCGTGAATCGTTTTGCACCGAAGGCTTGGAGGCATTATCTATACGGAGAACGGTTCATACTGCGTACACCGATCACCGAGTGAGATATATTTTCACTCGAGAGATCCGAACATGCGTCATAGGAGATTACTTGAGTTACTTAAGGACTACGACATCACTATTGAGTATCACACAGGGAAAGCGAACGTTGTAGGCGACGCATTAAGCGAGAGCGAGATTGACAATCGGATCGTAATACGACATATGACACACGAGTATGGCTTATTACAAGCGGCGTCGATTATGTGCATGACCGATGTTTTTACTACGACGAGCCACACTTCGTTGTCGGATGAGAGTTCCAATCGTATCTATTGAGCGAGTGTCCGAGTGTCGAGAGGATCGATGGGCTCTATGAGCGGTTCGATGATATGACTCGGGATCCTGGAGTGTACGGATTGGGCGAGTCGACATATCGGTGTTTGAGACATCGGGGAGGTCGTGGATACCTGCAGTTCAGAGATACGGGACGAAATTTTGGAGGACGCACACAGTCTCGTTACACGGTTCATCCCGGTCGAACCAAGATGTATCATGATTTGAGGTGATTGTTCTCGGTGGCCGGGGATGAAGGCGCGACGTTAGCGAGTACGTCGGGAGTTGTCATATCTCGCCGAAGAAGTTAAGGCCGAGCACAGAGACCAAAGGCGGTTTACTACCACTACCAATTCCACAAAGGGAAATGGGAGCACGTCACTATGGATTTTGTCGGTGGGTTACCGCAGACTACAAGGAGACACGATGCGGTTTGGGTTGTGATTGACGATGACTAACGAAATCGGCGCATTTCATTCCTATTTATATGAGATATTCGTTCCCACAATGAGCATTATCTTCGAGAGGGAGATCATTAGATTGCATGGGGTGCCGGTCTCTATCAGTATCTAACCGAGATCCTAGGTTGACTTCGAAATTCTCGGGAGGCGATGCGGAGCGGTTTGGCACCAGGTTGCAATTTAGTACAACTTACCATCCTCGAACGCACGGACGGTCCGAGAGATTGATACTGATTTTGGAAGATATGCTCGGGGCTTGTATTTTGCGGTTTGAGGTTCGTGGGAGGATTATTTACCGATGCGTGAGTTTGCTTACAATAACGACTATCGACGAGTATCGGGATGCCTCCGTTTGAGGCGCCAGTATGGCGAGCCCCGCAGATCACTGCGTGTTAGGCAACGCCCGAGGATACACGGCGATTGGGGCGTAGATAGTTGTTGATCACACGAGAAGATTAGCGGATTCGACAGACTTCGGGCAAAGACAGACAGACAAAAGAAATATGCGGATAAGTATCATGAGGGTCCGAGCTATGAAGAGGGCGACATGGCTTATCCGAAGGTTTCACCATGGAAGGGCCAAAGCAGAGATTTGGGATTAAAGGGAAATTGGCGCCGAGATACATAGGACCGTTCGTAGTCGCAAAGACGAGTTGGCAAAGTGTGGCTTACAAATTGGACTTGTCAACAGAGAGTTAGTGGGGTTCATCCTACGTTTCATATCTCGATGTTAAGATCGGCTAAGTCGACCGAGACCGATGGTTGACTGAGACGAGATCGAGGTTCGGCCGATGCAACATATGAGGAGTGACCGATAGCAATTGTGGATCGCGCAATTCAAACTCTTAGGAATAGGGAGATCCCTAAGGTGTTGGTTCGTTGGCAGCATCATGGTACAGAAGGACTCACTTGGGAACTCGAGTCTACTATGCGGGAGCGTTACCCTCATCTATTTCATGGTACAAAACTTCAAGTTTTTTAAAATTTCGAGACGAAATTTCTTTTCTAGTTGGGAAGAGTTGTAACGGCCCAAATTTTAATTTCGCCGTTATTATGGATTATTTTCAGACATGGACGACAGCTCAGATCTACGTGGATATCGCAGATAGGGCAGGCACGCCGACTAGGTAAATAGTGATTTTGTGTGATTGTTTGTATATTTGCGAAGTTGTATATCAAGTTATTTACCTAGCATCGCATGTGTGTATTTATATCATTAAATCGAGCGAGATAGTGTAACGGTGTTTGCCTCGAAAACGTGTCGAGACAGTGCGAGGAGCGAATCGTGGGTACACTAGGTCGGGAAAACTAAAACACACACAATTAAATAAAAAAGAGAGAAGATTTGGTCAAGTCAACTAACTTATCCCTATTACACTCCACCTCGCTCCATCATCATTTTCTCCTCTCCCTCACGTCACTCTCTCACCTCACCTACACCTCACTCTCTCACATACACGCCGCACACACACATCGTCACACAAAACAGGGAGGCCGAGAGGAAGAAGAAGGAAATGAGAGGAGGAGGAGAACGAGGAACGCTCCGGGAAGGAGAAGAGGAGGTGGAGACGTCAACCTGGCCGAGGTGAGTCGTTGTTTTTGTTGTTGTTGGTGCGTCGGCCGTGGTGGCCGAGAAGGAGTTCGGCCATGGAGGCCGAACCGAGGTCGGGTGGAGATGGCGGGGGTGTCTCCCCGCCATCGAGTCCACCGGGGTTGGGGTGGATAGCAACCCCAACCGAAAAAAAAAAAAAAAAAAAAAAAAAAAAAACCAAACCAAAGACTACTCGTGAAGAAGAAGGAGATGGGGTGGGGGAGCGTGCGTGCGGCCCTTCTGGGCCGGTTGGCTTGTCCGCCCAACCGACTCTGACCCGGTGGTCCGAACCGGTCAGCCGACCGGTTGGACCAGTCGACCGATTCGGGTGGACCGGTTTGACCCGGTGGACCGGTTTGACCGGTCCCAGGGACCCACCCCTATATTAAAATAATATAATATTAAAAATTTAATTTAAAAATAGTTTTAAATTAAATAAATTACGAAAAATAAGAAAAATAGGTGGAAAATTATGGGAAAAATCCGTAAAATCAGGAAAAAATATGAAAAATGAGAAAAAGATAGAAAAATGATATTTGAGAATTTTTTCGGGCATTGACACCTCGGTATAACTCGAAAAGTAGGTTAAACCAAACTTTTTGAAATAAAAATTTTCATATTTTAACCGTACATTATAAATTCACTTAATTCGACTCTAAACTAGTTAAAATGGTTTAATTGAACGCTAGGAACTTAGGAGATCATAGTCGGGAGTCGGGCGCGTTTCTCGAGACGTGAGTGAGACTTCGGAGTGCGTTTTGAGGTACGTAAGATTTCATCTGAAAGTCACTGAGGGTTTACTTTTTCATCGTTGATTTCATATTCCTTGTTATTGTACTCTATTCCGTGATACATTTGGGTTGGTGGTCGAGTTACTCCCACCCGATATTCGTTGTGTACTTATGGCACACTATGCTGTAGCACGTGTGATCAGGCATTCGGTGAATTGCAACCCGAGTTGCAAGGGTGCACGTGTCGGGCAAGCCCCGCGAGGAACCAGGTGAAAGGAAGTGGGGGCACCCACCGAAAGGATCCTGGGGGTCCGAAGTACGCTTTAGTCGACCGGACGAGTACACAGCTTGTTTCTCTCGTGTTATTTATTCATGTGATGATCTTATCACGGTTGTATGTTTAGTTTCCGCATGATTATTTGATATGTTTATTGGTATCTCGTTTATTTTCTTATAAATGCTCTGTGTACTTCCTATAATAAACGAGATTAGAAATTCGGGCCGTAACAATTTATTTTTTAATTTTATTACTTAAAAGGTGAAATTAAAATCTAATAAAAACAAATAAATAAGTTAGGATATGACGTGGCTATCAATTGCACCCTCAACAAATTCACATCCTAAATATACATTGTGTATTTTTTGTCCGCACGTCACCTCTAAATCCGAAATGGACATTCACATTGGAGAAGGTTTTTTTTTTTTTTTCAATGTCTATTTTGCCTTCTATGTCACACATTCTCCCACAATCCACATCTCCATTAGAGATGCTCTAAGAACTCAATCTAAAAAATCCCCATACACTTCAATTACTTAAAAAAAAAGTGGTCGAGAGTTTGAGAGCTTGAGTCTTCCGTAAAGGAGTTTGAGTTATGGTTAACTTCAGTGGTCTAATACATATTTTGCCTTATATGTAAAAGATGAGACACATTACCAACAATTGATTGTTGAATAACAAGGGGATTCATCTATTCTCGAGCAAAGTCTCGTTCTTTGGGTTCGACTCCCGTTGAAGTCAAAAAAAAAAAAAAAAACATATACACATTGACAACCGAGCTCATAAAATGTGCTAGAAGTTTTATTTTTCTTTTCTACTCTTATAACAAAAATCCCCATACACTTCAATTACTTAAAAAAAAAGTGGTCGAGAGTTTGAGAGCTTGAGTCTTCCGTAAAGGAGTTTGAGTTATGGTTAACTTCAGTGGTCTAATACATATTTTGCCTTATATGTAAAAGATGAGACACATTACCAACAATTGATTGTTGAATAACAAGGGGATTCATCTATTCTCGAGCAAAGTCTCGTTCTTTGGGTTCGACTCCCGTTGAAGTCAAAAAAAAAAAAAAAAACAGAAACACACATTGACAACTGAGCTCATAAAATGTGCTAGAAGTTTTATTTTTCTTTTCTACTCTTATAACACCAGAGGCCTGTTCGGTTCATAGGATAAGGTGAGATAAGTGATGGTACTAAATAATACTGGTGTTCGGTTTGAGTATTAAATTGTTTGTAGGATTATTTTAACCCACATGAGTGGGACAATTTAAAACCATGAAATCGATGGTGTATATTAATTTATCCCAATGTTGGTGACTTTGAAATGACCAAAGTACCCTCATGAAAACAACTCAAAACACACATCAAATCCTCTTTTTCTCTACTCTCGACTCACCTACCCCAAAAGCCCTAGAAAAAATCCTCCTCCAGTTTCACTCTCTCCTCTGTGCGATCTCACTCTCTCCAGGTAATATCTCTATCTCTCTCTCTATGTGTATATTGTGATTGTTCAACTTTGTATAAAAATTCAAGTTTTATGTAAATTTGCAAAATTTATGCTAGAGAAGACATTTTGGAGGTGTTTTCTAGTGATGCCCCAGGCCAGGTATGACCTTTAGATAGGAATTTAAGAAGTGTTCTCGTTGCGGGTGTGCCGGAATAGCCGGTGCGGCAATAGTTTTTAGGTTTTTATTGGTTGTTGGGTGGCGATGCGACCAGCTAAATGAAGCTTAGATAGAAGTGCCATTGCTATTATTAGTTATGCATTGATTTAATCAGCCATTAGGATGAAGGGAAGAAACTAGGAAGAGTCGAGCTAAAATTGTCAGTAGAATTCTGCGCAATGCAGTTTGTAGGCGAGTAATGGTTGGAAGTGAAACAATGTTGTTTATACATTCTTTATGTTGTTTCATATCAAAATGGTGATGGGGCATGTTTGGTGGGACCTTCTGTTTTGAAAATTAGGCAATTAAGATTGCTCTTGTTTTTCCATTCTTTGTGTTGTTTCGAGGATTCCACACAAAGAAGGCGCGAAGAAGATGAAGCATGGCGAAATCTGGATATAGGGAGTTTCGATTTAGGGTTTGAACGAATGTGTTTTTTGTTATTGATATAAATGGCACTTTAGTAACTTCACCTATTGAAATCATGTGTAATCCCACTCTCTATACTCTCAATCGAAAAACTTCCTCTATCAAGACTAATACCCAAACCCATGTTATGATCCCAGTGTAAAATAACCCCACATGAGAGTATTTTACATGTGAACCGAACGGGCCATAGGAGAAGTGCTAAAATGACAACGAGTTAGTCACATGAAAAGTCACATCAAGCCTTTAAGTTGTCCATATGCACCTTGAGATATGTATATGTACAAATCTCGATGCATAACACATAAGTCGAACCCAGAGTCACTTATCATTCTAGCTAGAACTATTTCCCTAACGCTAGATTCTCCCTCACGTGCCAAACAGAGTGTTCACAGCCACGACTCACGTCAACACTCTGTCAGTCTGTCTCTCTGTCTCTCTGTCTCTCTGTCATTATAACCAAACAACCCACCTCCCCTTGATTCCTTCCTTCATCCCCACCAATCCCACCAATCCCCTCCCTCCACGTCACCTCTCCCCACAAAAACAGCAAAAAATCCCCGCTGTCCGCCCGCCCGCCGCCCGCCTCACACTCCCCTCGTCTCCTTCTCCCACTCCCCCCGTCCCGAGCACATCAGGCTCCACGTGGCAACACCAGGTCGGTCCGATCCGATCCGATCAGACCATGTCGGTCTCCTGCGGCGTGGAATGCGTGGTGTGCATCACCTGCGGTCGGTGGGCCTGGAAACGGTGCACACACAACGGCTCCTCCGACTCCGCCACCTGGCCCCCCGCCGCCGCCGCCGACTTCTCACCCATCCCACGCGCCTGCCGCCTCATCCTGGCCGTCTACGAGGCCGACCTCAGCCGCCCCAAGTTCTCCCCTCCAGGCGGCTACCGCCTCAACCCTACCAACCTCGTAAAGCGCGTCACCTACGACCAAACCCTAGGCCGATCCCCGCCCTACATCGTCTACCTCGACCACGATCACAAGGAGATCGTGCTCGCCATCCGAGGCCTCAACCTCGCCAAGGAGACCGACTACAAGCTCTTGCTGGACAACAAGCTGGGGATGCAGATGTTCGATGGGGGGTACGTGCACAGGGGCCTGTTGAAGTCGGCGACCTGGCTGTTGGAGGAGGAGTCGGCCACGCTCCGCCGCCTCTGGAGGGAGACCGGCGGGGACTACTCCTTGGTCTTCGCGGGCCACTCGTTGGGCTCGGGTGTGGCGGCGCTGCTCGCCGTCGTCGTGGTCAACCATAGGGAGGAGCTCGGAGGCGTGCCCAGGAGTAAGGTCAGGTGTTACGCGGTGGCGCCGGCGCGCTGTATGTCGCTTAATTTGGCGGTTAAGTATGCGGATGTGATCAGCTCTGTTGTTTTGCAGGTGAGGATTTTAGGGGTTTTCGAAAGATTGTGAATTTTGTGATTTTGATGGATTGTGCCCGTTTTTTTTTAAACGGCGAGCGTGCGTGTGAGTGGTCTCTAGTGTGGTTTGAGCGAGAGGGCCTTAGCACTGTGAGCCCAGGCGCGTGAGGCCGTGAGGCGGAGCAGTGTGCGTGAGGGTCGTGAGGGCGAGCCGCGCGAGAGGCGGACGGAGGAGATGAGAGTTGAGTGAGGAGATCGGGACGAGCACGCCGTTAGGGTTTGTTACTTTGTTTGTTGAGTGAGAGAGAGAACGAGATCGGGTAGTCTTGGGTTTAGATGACGTTATAAATACATTGTAATTCAAATTATTTTTCTTTTTTTGAAATTTCTCAGACCTCCGATTTAAAACGTGTCCATCTCGTATGTTTTTTACAAAAATTTTGCCCGGTTTAAAACGGTCCTGTCATAGGACGCGCCGTTAGATGTGACTTCGATTTATAGTAATTCCAATTATTTTTCTTTTGACCTCCGAGTTAGTGGTAGTGGGTGTCATAGGTGGTTGCTCGGATACCATCGGTTATGAAAAAAAAAAAAAAAAAATTGCTTCCTTTTGAGGGTTTTTTTAAAAAAAAATGGGGAAGGGGGGAATTAATGTTGGTGGGCAATGTTGTTTTCATGAGAAGTCTCTTTCGATTGTTTGGCATTTTCAACTTAGGGTGATGAAATTATTGCTTGATGACCAAATAGGTCATGAGATCGATTCTTGCTATCAAACTCCAAATATGTTGGTTTCCCTTGAGTCATGAGGTTAGGGCTTCCGATTGGCTCTCGTGGGAATAGGCTCGGACATCCATGAATACAATTATCAAAAAAAGGGCCGCTCAGCTACTAGTAATAGATGGAGCTTTGGGAGCTAAGAAGTTGGAGACTTGGAGGGGTTAGTGGTAATTTTTGTTGAATTATTGAGTTGAGTGGAAGATTAGATACAAGATTAAAATTTTCACTGTTGAGATATGTGGACCGAAAGTTAGTCCACATCAGATTAAATGAAACTTCATAATGAAGTATGTAAGTGACGATCTCCCCTTAACTATCATCGAGGCATTTTGAGATAAAACCCACACCAAAAGTTGAAGGTGGTTAAGGTGGGGACAATATCGGTACCGACGAAGATTGATGGGCTCACGCACGCGTGTGCAGCGCGACCGAAAATTTTACATGGTATCATAGCCCATGATTCGAATGGAACCTTGGAGAAAAAGCCCCTTGGATCATGACTTTCGGCCCAAGGTAGAGTGTTGATATGTGTAGACCGAAAGTTAGTCCACATCAATTAAATGAAATTTTATAATGAAGTATATAAGTGATGTTCTCCCCTTAACTATCACTGAGACCTTTTGAGATAAAACACCACACCAAAAGTTGAAGGTGGTTAAGTTGGAGAGAATATCGATAGGCAGAGATCAATGGGCTCGCGACGTGTGTGCGGCGCGGCCGGGAAAATTTTACATTCACCTACATAAATAAATAATGTGGGTTTTCTTTCAATGATAAATTGGTAAATTTGGAAAGATTGAGCTTTGTCTGTAAGTCGTAAATTTCTTCAAGGGGTAAATAGTTGATATAATCTCTATGTGGTATATCGAAATGTTGAGAATTCACAATTCGATCATGATGTCAGTCTGTCAATTGCTTTGTGTATGATTGTGTAAATCTTCTTGTAAGTAAATCTATGTGATTGGAATGTTGTTGACGTAATCTACCTTAAACATGGTCTTCTCCAGGACGATTTCTTGCCGAGAACAGCAACACCCTTAGAAGATATTTTTAAATCGATCTTCTGGTTAGTCTTGTTTATGCATAAGATGACTTTGTATGTTTCAATACGTATGGGAGTGAACTATATTATTTCTTATATCAGGTCTTACTGCTTTGGACAGCTTGCCCTGCTTGCTATTTTTAATTTGTCTGAGAGATACATTCATACCCGAAGATAGGAAGCTTCGAGATCCGAGGAGACTTTACGCTCCAGGGCGGATTTATCATATTGTAGAAAGAAAACGCTGCAGGTACTTGAACTTCTAGTCTCTTGTTAGCGATTTATCTTTATTTGAAACTTCCCTTGATTTTATTTGCATTTTGGATTACTTGTCTATTTCAAACGCATTGTGCATAAATCTAAGAACACTAGGAAACAACACAACAACATCAACAACAAAGCCTCAAATCTCAAAATTAGTTGGAGATTCAATGCACTTTACCATTACGCTCAATTTTGTGCACTTTATGGTGGCTTTCCAAATCCTTTAACAACAAACCCTCAATCTTGAATTAATTGGGGATTCAATACACTTTACCATTGCGCTTAATCTAGTTTCACTTTATGGTGCGCTTTCCAAGTTCTTTAAATCGTTCCTAATCAGTTCGTCCCAAACAATGAGTTTGGAATCGAACCCATGTCCTCCACCTTAACACTAACTCTACCATTGCACCTATCCCACTTTACATAAGAACACTAGAAAACTTGGTCTTTTTATTCCTTGAATTTGCGTTTGCTTTGTTGTGCACTAACTGTTCCGAAAGATTGATTAATGCCACTGCAGTATGGTGGCAGATGTAAAATTCCTGCCTTATATTCATGAGACCTTTCCCGGGACTTCTAGGTGGTATTCATGGGGCATAATGAAGTTACTTTGCTGCAACATGAAAGGCATTTACCTTGTGGTTCAAAGAGTTGCGACCTTGTTCATTTTTGGAAGAAAAAAATATATATTGTAAAAAAAAATCTGAAAATTCAATGTCTGCCTAAAAGAAATATAATGATCAGGACCTCTATAAGAAACCTAAGTAATAATCCAGCTGTAGACCAATATTTCTACGCCATTTTTTTGAGCGGCACTATCAAATAGGAAACCAAGTAGATATCAATTAGTTACTTGTCAAAAGCATTATTAATTAGTAATTACTTGATTTTGCTGTAGAGATCAGGATGTCTACTCTTGTCTTCTATGATAGCAGTAGCATACAAGCAATAAAATGAGCATCCAGTAGAATCCAGTTTACTGTCCCTTGTGTACTTTTTGCTCCTAGTCAGTGCAACCTTTCTGGAAGTTGGAATGGCTGTGTGTGTTGATAGATACAGACAATTTGATATGGTAGTGATACTGATTAATGCTGATTGATGTACGTAGGTGTGGAAGGTTTCCTCCGGAAGTGAGGACTGCAATTCCAGTTGATGGAAGATTTGAACATATCGTTTTATCATGCAATGCTACATCAGACCATGCAGTTCTTTGGATAGCAAGAGAAGCGGAGAAAGCATTAGATGTAAGTTTTGACTGTCTAAGCCAATTTTTTCTTTGTTTTGTTTTCCGCTCTTAGAATTGGTTGTTCTAATGTCTAGTTAAGCGTTCAAACCATTTACTATAAGAATTAAGAAATAGTTCCCTCACGTGATATTTACTTGGTCAACTGATTGAGAATTCTGTTGAATGGAAAACTCTTAAGATGTCTGGCTTTGGATTTTACACCCACCTTTTGAATTGGAATGATGTCTCCAACTTTAGCGGAGTCACCTTCTTTTAGAGTTCGCGTATGTTATAGATTTGTGAACTTATACTTCTCTTAGTGACGTTTTTGTCCTCCATTTTCCTTCTCACACTTGGTGGCACGGTGTGCCTCTCCTTGTCTCTCTTGTTCCCTTCGGATCGTAAGAAGCATCTCATGATATCTGTAATTTTCTGTCTCAGCCGAAACATCTCTGTGTTTTATGTTTCTAACTTTTAGTCTATTAAGGTTTCGAAACAGTCTTGGAAGCATATCCTTGTTCAGTTGTTTAATGGCGTAAAGTTGCTTAGATGCTATGGAACCTTCTTGGTCTATTTCTACAGAGAAACAGAAACCAACATGCAGGCTAACACGATCTACATAAGTGGCCGAAATTTCTGGAAAACCCTGCATTCCTATAACTTCATAGGGATATTTGTTTGCTCTTTTTTTTGTTTGGTTGCAGTGCTATCGCTGCTAGTCTTTCCCATTAAAATGTAGCCTGCAAGGCTGCAACATACTTTGATAGGATGAGCATCTAAAATATGATATGTTAATATTCATGCTGTTTCATTCAGTCATAAGATTTTTAGGGCCGACCTTGGTCCTGCCCATCGCCTTTGAGTTGACTTGATCAAGTGGTAATCATAAGATAAAAAGCCTTCTATAGTTCATGAAGATACTACGAGTGTCAAGGGCAAGGGTATTTCCAATGATTTGGGTTATAGACACATGAGAATCCTCTATTGATCGTGTTAGCACGCACAAAACCAATCAAATGAACATAACGAAAGAGAAAGAAAATGCAAGCAAAAGCATGATTGAAGACAGAAATTAGGGCCTTTATAAAGAGGAACATAAACTTTATATTGACATTGAAGCTCTTACAGTCTAAAAATTCTTTTTGTGAGGTAAACTATGGAAGAATGTCTATTAGCCATTACAGTATAAGCTAAATAGATGTAAAGGGGAACAACCTCTCACAACAATGCTTGTGAGTTGTGAGTGATTACCGTTTGAGAAACGTTTAGTTGAAGTGTGGTCTTGACTCAAATATTAGCTCCATTTACATTAGCGAAATTTAGAAGCACGCACTCTAGAAGATTAACCGGATTTCCCTTCAAAGTAAAAACTGTCAGTCGTAGGTAATCCATCAATAAGAATTCTCTTATTTTCATATATGATTCTCAATAGCAGAGTTCCTAATTACTTCAATGATGGAATGAAATTGTCTTTAGTTTTTACCAGAAAAACACTAGTTGCAAAGCTTGACTGACTTATTTACCACAGAGGATGATGGAGAGCAGTGAGGTCATCACAACAGCTCCCATAGTGCAAAAGCTCGAGAGAATGCAGACCCTCGAAAAAGAGCACAAAGATGCAATGGAAAGAGCCATTTCCTTAAATGTGCCTCATGTTGTGACAATAGTGCGACAACTTGAAAACGCTGATGCAGATGCAGCGCCACCTCCTGATCATGAGAAGGAACCCTCTATCACCAAATCAAAGTCCAGCGACTCCAGAACCAACTGGGAAACCCTCGTTGAGAAGCTTTTTGACAGAACCGATTCTGGGAAGCTTGAACTAAAGAAGGATAAAGCTCTTTCTGACACGTGATTTTTTCCATGAGTCTCGTCTGAAGCTTATTTCTATGGGTTTGTTCCTTTCTCCCTTTTTTTTTATTTTGTTCAAATGGTTGCATTTTTTTTTATAGAAAATAAATACATAAAAGCTTGTAAGTCATCTTGTCAGATAAAAATAAAATTTACCATTATGGCATGTGGAGGAAATCAATGTTGTAGCTCTTTTTGTTTGTAAGAAAAAAATTGTGTTTGATTTCAGTCCAAGCCTGTGAGTAGATACTGGAGTGGTGTTGTAAATTTCAACATTGGCTATGAAATTTTTGAATGTAAACTATTTCTATTGTTTCTGTTGCTCATCTTGATTTTTATTTCCAAATATCCTGGAAGACTAAAATTTGCTTTCATGAACTTTACTGTCCCTGCAAGTTAGTGTAAAACTTTTTACTGGATAGGATGACAATAGCTAATTAATTGTCTGAATTGATTTCTCTTGTAGCATCAACAGTGACGAGCTGCATTTTGTATTGCTATAATTAGCCAGTAAAAGAGATGTTACTGAATACACTGTGGCCTAGATCCCCATTTGTTGCAGTTGACCAAAACAACAGTAGAAATTCAGGAGTTTAATTGGAACTCTTTTAACATTCATCAAACTTTCTTTTTCTTCATTGTTTAGAAGCTAGCCAAAGGATTGAATGGCGCAGCGATCGGATTTAGACTCGAACTGAACAAATGTTGTTGGCTGTGCTGCTGCTGTTGTCGAGCTGCATTGTGACCATCCAACCTCAAAGTAGATGCCCCTCCTGCTGCTGCTAACGACGTTCTAAACGCCGTCGGAAACAAAGTTTCAGCATCCTTGATTCTGCAAATGCCTTGGCAACCAAAGAATGGATTGTAGTGAAAGAATCTGGTGTTCATGGGCATGTTGAGGTATGGAGATATTCGAGCCATAGCCACAATGGCATCACCATCTTGACAAGTGACAACATGGGGGTTCTTGACTTATTTCCCATGTATCTAACTAGCAAGTCGGTTGTACATGCTTATTTCGATCATAAAAAACATTTATAGAACTGCAACACTGTTGCTAACATCACCAAAGCACCATCATTGACAATGGTAAATTTTGTATGTATGTAAATCTTCAGCTTCTATGATGCAAAATTTGAAAATTTTGATTGCATTGTGATAGAGGTCTAAGCAAGAGGGGGTCGCCTCTGGTTTTCTTATTACTCAATCATGCAAAATAGGTCTACACACTCCGGAGAGGGAAGATCTACCCAGAGAAGGAGAACAGACTCTCCTCTCAAACCCAAACCCTAATGACAAGTTTTTACATCCCCAACAATCGTTCCTTCAGCTATTTATACCCCCCACCTAATTCCCTCTCACTGAGCAATTCATCATTCCTTACAACTCACGCACACGTTCCCTACTCTCACTCACGCAGGTGCAGTTGTCATGTTAGTGGACCCACCCTGCTTGTTGTCAAAACTGCCCTGTATAGGCTTGTATCCGGTGCTCCGCACCTGCTTCCTGTGATACACCTTATGGATAGGGGTTTTCCCCGGAATGCTAACATTACTCCCCCTGTGGACAACCACCTTGTCCTCAAGGTGGAAGGCAGGAAATGACTTCCGTATGTGGCGAACCAACTCCCAGGAAACGTCTGCAAGGGAGCCCGACACCCATTTCACCAGTACTTCCGGTCCCGCTGAGGAGGTTCGATATGCCAAAATAGACTCGGGTTCCATGGGCACCGTAAGGGAGTCTGGAAGGAAAGGGGGAAGAACTGGAGAGAGAGTGGAGGAGCCGATCACACGCTTGAGCTGCGAGATGTGAAACACGGGATGAATAGAGGAAGAAGCAGGAAGGTCGAGCTTATGGCTCCACTTCATGCTTTGGAGGTCGCGCGACAGTGAGTCGTCGTCGTAAGGTCGCAACTTGAGAAAGGCGTAATCACCCACGACAAACACCAATTCCTACGTCATTTGTCTACTTGTTGCTTCATGCGGTTTTGGGCGATGAGTAGCTGATCGCGGAGTTCGCGAATGGGTCTGGTCACGGGCGGCCAATAGAGACTCCAAGTCGGATTTCACAGCAGTCGGGCGCAGAGAGTGGCATAACAGTGGAGGAGGATCACACCCATAAACCACTTTGAATGGGGAGCAAAGCAAGGAGGAGTGATAGGAGGTATTGTACCAGTATTCTGCCCAGTGAAGCCAATCGGACCACTGTTGTGGACACTGCCCAATATAACAACGTAAATAAGTCTCGAGGCATCGGTTAACTACTTTCGTCTGGCCGTCGCTCTGTGGATGGTAGGCAGAGCCGTGGTTGAGCTGAGTCATGTAGAGTCGAAAAAGCTCCTTCCAAAAATGACTTAGGAAAACTTTGTCCCGATCTGAAACAATGGTGCGAGGAAAGCCGTGAAGGCGTACGATGCCACGCAGAAATAAATCAGCAACTGTTTTAGCAGTGAAGGGGTGTTTGAGGGGAAGGAAGTGAGCGTACTTGCTTAAGCGATCAACCACCACTAAGATTGAGTTGTAGCCCTTAAATGGAGGCAAACCCTTCCACAAAATCCAGCGAAATATCCTCCTAAATGGCAGTTGGGATCGGTAACGGCTGGAAGGAAGCCCCCCAGAGTAAGGGTCTCATATTTTCTGCATTGACACATGGCACAGGCGGCCACATAGCCCTTGACATCCATCTTCATGCCTCGCCAGAAGAACTCAGCCGCCAGCCTCTTATAGGTTTTTAAAAACCCTTCATGCCCCCAACTGGACCGGAGTGAAACTCATGTAGGATCTTAGGCTTAAGGGAAGAGTTGGCAGGTAAGGCCGGCCGATTCTTATACATCAGGATGCCATGAATCAAGGACCAACCTGGTCGAGCCTCGGGGTCTCCCAATAGTGCAGCCCGAATGGTGGGGAGAGCGTGGGATCAGCCAAGCCTTCGAGGTGAGCAACGCCTCATCATCCGAGGTCAAGATCGAAAGGGAGTGGAGTTCCGAGGAGGCCACATGAACCGTCACACAGGGGAAACGAGATAAATCATCTGCCACGGAGCTTGTACTGAATATCAAAGTGGAAGCCGATGAGCTTGGGTAACCAGCGCTGATACTCGGGGGCTATAACTCTCTGCTCGAGGAGGAATTTCAGACTCCGTTGGTTTGATCTCACCACAAATCGTCGACCCATTAGGTAATGCCTCCACTTTTGGACGGCGTACGATTGCCATCAACTCCTTCTCATAAGCAGACTTAGCACGAGCTCGAGGATAAAGGGCTTGACTAAAAATGCAATTGGCCTGTTGTGTTGAGTGAAAACGGCTCCCACCCCTACCCCAGAGGCGTCGGTGTCAATGACAAACAATTCATCAAAATTCGGTAAGGCCAAGGTGGGTACTTCTTGCATTGCTTGCTTCAACCTATTGAAGGCGAAGTTGGCCTCATCATTCCATAAGAACGTCTCCTTGCGAAGTAGGGCAGTCAAGGGAGCGACGATCTTGCCATAGTCGCGGACAAAACGTCTATAATAACCAAGTGAGCCCCAAAGAAACCTCGCAGGTCTTTAGGCGAAGACGAGAGAGGCCAAACTTCTATGGCACGGACCTTGTCAGGGTCGGCGAGCACCCCGTCGCTCGAAATGATGTGACCCAGGTAATCGAGGCGTGACCGAGCAAAACAACACTTCTTGAGGTTGACATACAGAGAATGCGTCTTGAGGATAGTGAGGACTTGGGCTAGATGACTGTAGTGATTCTCCATGGAAGAGCTGTAAACTAGTATGTTATCGAAGAAGACCAGGACAAAACTGCGAATAACCCCCTTGAAGATGGAATTCATCAAATACTGGAAGGTAGCAGGGGGCGTTTGAGAGGCCAAACGGCATGACTAGGAACTCATAATGTCCTTCATGTGTTTTGAAGGCCATCTTGTGTACATCAGCTGGTTGTACACGGATTTGATGATATCTGGACCGCAAATCCAATTTGGACAAAACACTTGCCCCATGTAACTCATCCAGAAGTTCGTCAATATTCGGGATGGGAAATCGGTCAGGCATCGTAGCTTTGTTTAGTGCTCGATAGTCTACACAAAACCTCCAATTGCCATTTTTTTTTACAAGTAAAACTGGACTCGAGAATGGGCTATTGCTATGCTGGATGATGCCGGTTGTCAACATCTCTTCAACCATGGGCTCGATTTCGGACTTCTGAGTCTATGGGTAGCGGTAAGGCCTAACTCAAATTGGCTCGATCCTTTCTTTAAGGAGAATGACATGGTCGCAGGCTCGCGTGGGTGGCATCGACTTGGGCAGAGCGAAGAAAGACTCGAAAGAGTTCAAAATTTCTCGCACACAAGGATCAGACACAAGAGAAATTGGATCATTATTTGAGTATTCCACATTGCACAATTCAACCAAAAAACAATCAATAACCGAATCGAGAGAGCGTTGGATAGACTTACACGATACCAATGCTTTGTGCAGTGATGAGTCTCCCTGCACCATGTTTCCACTCCAACTGGAAATGCATTATAAGATTGGGCCAATCATCCATCGTCACTCCCATCGTCATGAGCCACTGCATACCCAGAACTATGTCGGATCCCAACATTGGTATAGGAAAGAAGTATGTGGTAACTATTAACCTTGAAACATCAATTGGACATTCCCGCAGACCCCTGACCCCGGAATACAAGAGGCGCCTCCCACCAAGACCCCGTAATCCACCGTGGTTGCCACCGATATCTGGAATAAACTAACCAAACCAGGTGAAATGAAGTTTTGGGAGGCTCCACTGTCGATCAAGATTACTACCTCCACTTTCCCAATCGAACCCCGGACCTTGATGGTATGGGGCACGGGCTTACCTTCCACAACATGGGCACGGGATCAACCGGAGATCCTCAAGTCATGGAATGGAAACAACAGTGTTGGCTTCGTCTTCGTCGTCGACCAACATGATCTGAAGCTCCTTCCGCGTACAACGGTGACCAACTTTCCACTTCACGTCGCATCGATAATAAAGCCCTTGCTTCTGGTGGACTTTCGTTTCTCGCTTATGTCAACCATTTAAACCTTGGAGCCGATACGTGAGGGGTGGCGGGCTTGGAAATAGAAGCACTGGTCCCAGCTGATGAAGTTGGGCTGGTTTTAACAGAAGGGCTCCTTGGGCTCGAGTTTTTGTTGGTGGTGTCACGGCCCAAATCTCGACCCCGTTTTAATTCCTTAATCAAGATCACCGACCCTCGACGTGGGACCTACACTATGATACATGCATCGACCGAGGCACGTGGCCGAGGTATATTATATTTTTGTATTGATGTATGCCTAGTGTTATGTATTGTGTAGACTTACTAAGTCGGTTTGTACAGTTGTAGGCGTCGAGACGAGAGCGGGGACACACCTCGAGTAGTGTGCAAGCCTGGAACTGGGTAGTTAGCATTTTGGTAAGTCTTATTTAATACTAATATGAAATAAGGAATTACTTATAAGCCTATGGTTGTGTTTGTTAATGTAAATCAAATTAAAGGCCTATAGTTGAGTAAATTAAATGGAAAACATAAGATTGGTCTAGAGATACACATTGGCACATCTAGGAACTAGGTGAGTAATGAAATGGTGTCACTTGAGGTTGAGATAGTGGGAGTTAGTGGGATATATGGCAAGAGGTGGACCATTAGATGTTCCTCGGGATACATAAATCCATGGAGATCAAGGGCTAAGAAGGAACATCACCTTAATATATAATATTAGTGATCAAACAACATGCAAACCAAATCACTCATTCATTTTTGCTGGAGAAGAAGAAGGAATTGCTGGAGAGGAGTGAATCTTCAAGGTGTTGAAGGAATCCATGGGAGTTGATGAGAAATTCTCAAGCTAGGGTGCTACAAAGAACTAGGTACACATCTTTTTAGTTGAAATTAGAACAAGTTCTGATTTTAGGCTAATTTCATATGGTAGATGATTGAGTATTTGCAATTGATTTATATATTTAGATTCCTCATTTCAAGCTGATAATCCAGCTATATTGAAGTTCTTAATTTGGTTTTAAAATCATAAAGATATGAATTTTTGAAGTTGCACACCAAAACTAGAATTCTGCATGTTGTATTAGGAATCAACCTGAGTAATTTGGTCAAAATCTGCCCATTTTAGATCCAAATAGATCCAAACCAGTGGCATTTGAAAGCTTATTTAAAGGGGAATAACTTTTCTCAGTAGATGGTATTTTGATTCAAATGTTTTTATGTCCAAACATGCTCTACAAATAGGTACTGAAATTAAAAAGGAAAGTTTTGAAACTAAACTTGTTAAGGGCATAACTCCCTAACTACTTATCCAAATGAGCTGATCTTTTAGTATGTTGTATTTGGGTATATCTTCTGCCTTGTGACCAAAAATCACATTTTTACGAACTATAGATTAGGAGAAATAGATTTTCTCAATCCGTTGGTCGGATTAAATTCCAATTAGACTTATGTTTAGTAAAATCATGACATCTCTTTCATTTTAAATCACAATTTTGCAAACTAAACCTTTCCGAAAAGCTAAGAGAGACCAACAATAATTGAAGTGATGGAGGATTTCGATATTTGGACCATTTCACGCCTAAAAGTGCATTAAAATGTAGGTCTGAAATTGAAACTTCATTTAGTCTTTAGGGGCTGATTTAGGAAGATTGATTTAAAGTCTATTGAACAAATCTGAATACACAATAAACACCACTAAATTGAGCTTAAACCCACTATATTTGAACTAATGAGACATCAAACTCAGGAACCTAGGAAAAGGGTACGGAGAGCGAATACAAGATTTGGAGTATCGGGAGGCCGGTAAAGTTAGGACTTTACTTTGTTGTTGTGAGTATACCCAATGACAAATCTACTTAGCATTTCATTTCTATTAATTGTTCTCCTTGCATAGTCCTTTGACTATTTTGCCTTTGTATTATTATATAATGTGTTCTTTGTGTCTATGCTCATTTGATGAGTCTAGTTTGCATGATATCCATTCATTTGATTTGATTCATTGATTCTATCCCATGCTATGTTTATTCTTGTTGTTTTAAATGTGAATTGAATGATAAATAGCATGCTATTAGGCTAGGGAATATCTTATAAATGTTTAAGAGGAATTGTATTCCTTATTTGTTTAGGTGTGTAGATGTGTCTATGCCTTGACAATCCATACTTGGTATTTCTTGAAATTTAAAAAGTAGTTTTCGTATTTAGGTCCCGTACTCGATCGAGGTGTGCGCGACTCACGGGGTTAGAGTCCCCGTGGATGTCGGCACATGTTACTTGACACCGTATGACACTCGGGGTTAGAGTCCCCGAGGTGGTCTACACACCGGGTTAGAGTCCCCGGTAACACTTGGGTTAGAGTCCCTTGTGTTATATGATTATTGAGTCGGAGTGACATGTTTCATCGCCGACCGGACCTAAATCACCACTACTTAGCCTAGTGTCGGTATCACTTGTTTAACTCGGTATTTACTCGCATATGGTTTATTTTCCGGTTTTCCCATTTATATGCTTTTAAATACCATTTGAATATTTGGAAATGCAAATTAAACTTGTCATCGGGGATTACTTGTTTTATTCTTGTACTCACCGTCCTTTTATGACGGTGGTGCAGAGCGTCTACCAAAGGTAATGAGCAAGGAGAAGATCGACGATTATCCCCGAGCCGCGCGCACAATGCATTGATTGTAGGTCTTCTTTTGGTATTTTGATTGTATATGTTATATGTCTTTCGATACTATTTGGGGTCAGTATATTGGGTTGAGCGTTAGTTTCCCCGACTTGACTTAAACTATTTTACTTGTTTCACCGCATTTTGAGGTCTTTATATATGTGATGTCATTTCCTGGTTTTCTACACTTATGATTTTATAAATGGCTTCGCATAAGTTACTAATTGTTTCGCATAATCAATAAGACTTTCGCTAATTAATTAATTTAATAAAAAGTTTTAATTAACTCTAAATTTTATAAACTGGTAGGACTAGTGTATTACTTATCCTGAACACGAGAAAAGAGGCGTCTACGTTGTAAAGACTGACTAATACGTAGTTAAGTCATGCGTGGATATGATTAGGGCTTAATTACGGGATTAGGTCGGGCGGTGCCCTAGATTAGGAGAGGGGCCGTCACAGCTTGGTATCGAGCATATGTATTAAAATCTTAGGGATAAATAAGAAAAACATGAACTCGTATAAAACACAAACATTAGAAGTGGAAACCGAGATGATCCTTGCCTAGGAATTATTTTGTTGGGAATTGAGTGAATGTGAGATGGGGATTTCTTATATGTACTGTTAGTTTCTATATGTATATATATGCGTTATGTCACGTAGTAGCCGATTCGCGTTTGTTAACCACTGAAGACACCGATGGCGGATTCGCGCGAGGCGGAGACATAATAGCTAGCGACAGTCATCCTACCACCGTATCGCTTGACAATTTTTAGAGGATGTCCGACCGGACGACCGCTCAGAGAGTGACAGATCGCCGATTTCATCGCTTACATGTCTGCGCGCAGATGACCGCACTGTTTCGACCGCCCCCATCACCACAAACTACTACTACACGACACCTCGACCATGAGACTCAAAGACTACGAGAGTTCTCGCACATCTAGTGGAGAGATGGAGACTCTAGGTAGCGTTATACGCGATAGCGAGAGTCGGGGACCCAGACTATAGGAGATACCGGTTGTCCAAGACTTCCTAGATGTTTTCCCAGAGGATTTACCTGGATTACCGCCACCGCGAGAGCTAGACTTCATCATCGACCTAGTACTGGGTACCAGGCTAATCGCGATACCGCCGTACCATATGGCTCCGAGGGAATTTGAGGAGTTAAGGACTCACCTTAAGTATTTAGGGGAGAAGGGGTTCATCACATTTTCGATGTCACCGTGGGGAGCGTCGCTTATGTTTGTGAAGAAGAAGGATGGCGATCCTGAGACTATGCATCGACTACAAAGTGCAATCGAACAGAGCGACAATAAAAAACAAGTACCCACTTCCGCGAATAGACGATTTATTTGATCACCGATAGGAGCATAGTTTTTCTCCAAGATAGACTCGAGATTGGGGTATCATTAGCTTAAGATCGGGATGAGGATAGGTCCAAGACATCATTCACACCGGATACGGACAATACCGGTTCACGGTCATGCCATTCGGGTTGACCAACGCCCCGTCGTATTCATGGATTTGATGCATTGAATACTTAGACCATATCTCGACCGCTTCGTGATAGTATTCATCGACGACATCTTGATATACTCGAGGACACGTAAGGATCACGAGAAGCACATCGAGAGACGTTGCGGACATCGAGGGAACATCGACTTTTCGCTAAGCTCGCAAGTGTGAATTCGGGCTTGCGAGCTCAAGTTCTTGGGCACATTGTTGGAGCTGCGGGATTGCGATAAAACCGCCAAGATTCATACGATCATGGATTGGCCGGCACCGACATCGCACCGATATCATGAGCTTTCGGGGTTAGCAGGATACTACCGTAGATTCGTGAAGGATTTCTCAAAGATCGCTTCACCGATGACGAGGCCGACACGAAGGATGTTACTTATGAGTGGACCGAGAAGTGCGAGGTGCGTTTACTCGGTTGAAGAGCTCATTAACTACCGCGCCAATGTTAGTACTTTGCTAGAGGCCGGACATGGATTTCTAGTGTACACGATGTTTCTCATACGGGTCTAGGTTGTGTGTTGATGCGGGGCGGCGGTGTCGCGGCTTACGCATCGAGACATTTAAAGATACATGAGAAGAACTACCTTACGCACGATCTAGAGTTGGCAACGATTGTATTTGCGCTTGTTGAAGACTTAGAGACACCTTCGTATGAAGAGAGATTCACACTTTTCACTGATCACAAGAGTCAAATATTTCTTCACACGAAAGAGCCGAACATGAGACAGCGCAGATGGTTGGAGTTCTTGAAGGACTACGACTTTTCCTTAGAGTATCACCCAGAAAAGCGAACGTAGTCGCAGATGCGCCGAGAGTAGCGACCTGGCCAGAGATGCTTGAGGTGGTCAAATGTCACTTGATGCATGAGTACGGATTACTCGAGGCGGCGGCGACAAAGATGTCGAGCGGAGGTTCCTACCGATACTCGGTGATGATTCGCGCACGAGATGAGACTACGACCGTGTCACACGGCGAGTGTCACAGGGGTCGATGACCAAACCGGTTGTACTCGAGATTCAAACGAGTTAGCGCAGAGTGCGAGTGTACGATTGGGCGAGATGACAGATCAATGTCCGAGATACGGGCGGGTCATGGATACCGGAGGTGCGGAGCTAACGAGATGAGATCCTTCAGAGTCGCACCGTTCTGATTTACAAGACATCCAGCGTGACTAAGATGTACCATGACATGAGGAGACATTTCGGTGGCTCTGGGATCGATGAAGGTAGACGTGTCTAGATTCATCGAACTTTGTATCTCGGCAAGTGTGAAGTTCGAGCATCGCACACAGGGATTACTACAACCACTTCCTATTCCTCAATAGAAATAGGAAGACACCTATATGGATTTTGTTAGAGGACCGCCGAGGACCGCGAGGATACATGACTCAATCTGGGTGATAGTTGACGGACCGAGTCTGCTTTCATTTCTGCCAGAGCATCGAATTACACGTTCGATCGGTGACCGCGCATCTTGTTCGAGAGAGAGATTATTAGGTCGCACGGGGTACCATTGACGATCACGTCGACACGTCGAGATGCTACGTATACGTCCGGATGTGGCGGAGTATTCAAGAACGATGCGGTACGCGCGCCACTGTTCAAGATATCTTTCCACCCTCGGACCAACGGACGGGCGAGAGATTGATTCAGTCCTCGATGACATGTTGTGGGCATGCGTGTTGGAGTTTGGCGGATCTTGGACGGAGTACCTACCGTTGTGTGAGTTCGCTTATAACAACAGGTTATCGGGCTAGCATTGAGATGGCGCCACTTGAGGCTTTGTATGGCGGCCGTGTCGATCGCCATCGTGTTGGGCCGAAAGCGAGAGACCGGAGATAGTGGGACTGAAATTGTTGTTGACCACACGAAAAGGTCAAACGATCCATCGAGACTCGAGAGGAGCACATGAGAGACAAAAGAGATATGCGAGATAAGTATCGCGGTGATCTCGCGTATTTCGAGTGAGCCTTTGTCTATTTAATGGTTTCCCTCGGAAGGTCTTCGAGAGATGTGGGGTGAAAGGCAAGCTTGCACCGAGGTACATCAAGCCTTTCATGATTAAGAAACGGATCGGGAAAGTGGCATACGAGCTTGAACCGCTCCACGGATGTCGGGGTCCATCAAGTGTTCCACATTTCAATGCTTCGACTAGCCGAGTCGAAGCGCGACGCGCAACCGTAATTTCACGGCTCAAATCTCTAACCCCGTTATAATTCCTTAATCTCTATCACCTATGTTAATTCCCATCATCACCGACCCTTGATGTGGGACCTACACCATGATACGTGCACCGACCGAGGCACATGGCCGAGGTATATTGTATTTTTGTATTGATGTATGCCTAGTGTTATGTATTGTGTAGACTTACTAAGTCGGTTTGTACGATTGTAGGCGTCGAGACGAGAGCGGGGACACGCCTCGAGTAGCGTGCGGCCGGGAACCGGTAGTTAGCATTTTGGTAAGTCTTATTTAATATTAATATGAAATAAGGAATTACTTATAAGCCTATGGTTGTGTTTGTTAATGCAAATCAAATTAAAGACCTATAGTTTAGTAAATTAAATGGAAAGCATATGATTGGTCTAGAGATACATATTGACACATCTAGGAACTAGGTGAGTAATGAAATGGTGTCACTTGAGGTTGAGTTAGTGGGAGTTGGTGGGACATATGGCAAGAGGTGGACCATTAGATATTACTCGGGATACATAAATCCATGGAGATCAAGGGCGAGGAATGAACATCACCTTAATATATAACATTAGTGATCAAACAACATGCAAACCAAATCACTCATTCATTTTTGCTGAAGAAGAAGAAGGAATTGCTGGAGAGGAGTGAATCATCAAGGTGTTGAAGGAATCCATGGGAGTTGGTGAGAAATTCTCAAGCTAGGGTGCTACATCAACTAGGTACACATCTTTTTAGTTGAAATTAGAACAAGTTCTGGTTTTAGGCTAATTTCATATAGTAGATGATTGAGTATTTTGTAATTGATTTATATATTTGGATTCCTCATTTCAAGCTGATAATCCAGCTATATTGAAGTTCTTAATTTGGATTTGAAATCATAAAGATGTGAATTTTTGAAGTTGCAACACCAAAACTAGAATTCTGCATGTTGAATTAGGAATCAACCTGGGTAATTTGGTCATAATTTACTCATTTTAGATCCAAATTGATCCAAACCAGTGGAATTTGAAAGTTTATTTAAAGGGAATAACTTTTCTTTACTAAAGGTATTTTTATTCAAATGTTTTTATGTCCAAACATGCTCTACAAGTAGGTGCTGGAATTAAAAAGGAAAGTTTTGAAACTAAACTTGTTAAGGGCATAACTCCCTAACTACTTATCCAAATAAGCTGATCTTTTAGTATGTTGTATTTTGGTTTGTTTCATGCTTTGTGACCAAAACTTACATTTTTAGGAACTATAGATTAGGAGAAATAGATTTTCTAAATCCGCTGGTTGGATTA
Source organism: Stephania cephalantha (assembly GCA_039657325.1). NCBI lineage: Eukaryota > Viridiplantae > Streptophyta > Magnoliopsida > Ranunculales > Menispermaceae > Stephania > Stephania cephalantha. The sequence goes on along the minus strand of CM077573.1, from coordinate 3,012,048 downwards.
AATTCCAATTAGACCTGTGTTTAGTAAAATCATGACATCTCTTTCATTTTAAATCATAATTTTGCAAAACAAACCTTTACGGAAAGCTAAGAGAGAGACCAACAATAATCGTACTGATGGAGGATTTCGATATCTCGACGATTTCATGCCTAAAAGTGCGTTAAGATGTATGACTGAAATTGAAACTTAATTTAATCTTTAGGGGCTGATTTAGGAAGATTGATTTAAAGTCTATTGAACCAATTTGAATACACAATAAACACCGCTAAATTGAGCTTAAACCCACTATATTTGAACTAACGAGACACCAAACTCAGGAACCTAGGAAAAGGGTACGGGAGAGCGAATACAATATTTGGAGTATCGGGAGGCCAGTAAAGCTAGGACTTAACTTTGTTGTTGTGAGTATACCCAATGGCAACTTTACTTGGCATTTCATTTCTATTAATTGTTGTCCTTGCATAGTCCTTTTGACTATTTTACCTTTGTATTCTTATATCATGTGTTCTTTGTGTCTATGCTCACTTGATGAGTCTAGTTTGCATGATATCCATTCATTTGATTTGATTCATTGATTCTATCACATGCTATGTATATTCTTTGTTGTTTTAAATGTGAATTGAATGATAAATAGCATGCTATTAGGCTAGTGAATATCTTATAAATGTTTAAGAGGACTTGCATTCCTTATTTGTTTAGGTGTGTATATGTGCCTATGCCTTGACAATCCATACTTGGTATTTCTTGAAATTTATAAAGTAGTTTTTGCATTTAGGTCCCGTACTCGATCAAGGTGTGCACGACTCACGGGGTTAGAGTCCCTGGGGATGTTGGCATATGTTACTTGACACTTTGTATGACACTCTGGGTTAGAGTCCCTGAGGTGGTCTACACACCGGGGTTAGAGTCCCTGGTAACACTTGGGATAAAGTTCCTTGTGCTATATGATTATTGAGTCGGAGTGACATGTTTCACTGCCGACCGAACCTAAATCACCACTACTTAGCCTAGTGTCGGTATCACTTGTTTAACTCTCGGTATTTACTCGCATATGGTTTATTTTTCAGTTTTCCCATATATATGCTTTTAAATACCATTTGAATATTTGGAAATGCAAATTAAACTTGTCATCGGGGATTACTGTTTTATTCTTGTACTCACCGTCTTTTTTATGACGGTGAGTGCAAAGTCGTTACCAACAGGCGGCAAGAAGAAGATCGACGATTATCCCCGAGTGCGCGACGAGTCACCGCATCGATTATAGGTCTTCTTTTGGTATTTTGATTGTATATGTTATGTCTTTCAGATACTATTTGGGGTTGTATATTGGGTTGAGCGTTAGTTCCCCGACTTGACTTAGACTATTTTACTGTTTCAATGCATTTTGAGGACTTTATATATGTGATGTCATTTCCTGGTTTTCCACACTTAAGATTTTATAAATGGCTTCCACATAAGTTACTAATTGCTTCCGCATAATCAATAAGACTTACGTTAATTAATTAATTTAATAAAAAGTTTTAATTAACTCTAAATTTTATAAACTGGTAGGACTAGTGTATTACTTATCCTTAACACGAGAAAAGAGGCGTCTAGGTTGTAAAGGCTGACTAATACGTAGTTAAGTCCTACGTGGATATGATTAAGGCTTAATTACGGGATTAAGCTTTGACGGTGCCCTAGATTAGGAGAGGGGTCGTCACACAATATCACTTGTTTAACTTTGGTATTTACTCGCATATGGTTTATTTTCCAGCTTTTCTATTTATATGCTTTTAAATACCATTTGAATATTTGGAAATGCAAATTAAACTTGTCATCGAGGATTACTGTTTTATTCTTGTATTCACCGTCCTTTTTTATGACGGTGGGTGCAGAGTCGTCTACCAAGTAGGCGGCAAGGAGAAGATCGACGATTATCCCCGAGCTGCGGCGCGTCAATGCATTGATTGTAGGTCTTCTTTTGGTATTTTGATTGTATATGTTATATGTTTTCGGATACTATTTGGGGTTGTATATTGGGTTGAGCGTTAGTTTCCCAGACTTGACTTAGACTATTTTAATGTTTCATTGCATTTTGAGGTCTTTATATATGTGATGTCATTTCCCGATTTTCTACACTTAGATTTTATAAATGGCTTCCGCATAAGTTACTAATTGTTTATGCATAATCAATAAGACTTTCGCTAATTAATTAATTTAATAAAAAGTTTTAATTAACTCAAAATTTTATAAACTGATAGGACTAATGTATTACTTATCCTAAACACGAGAAAGAGGCGTCTAGGTTGTAAAGACTGACTAATACGTAGTTAAGTCATGCATGGATATGATTAGGGCTTAATTACGGGATTAGGTCGGGCGGTGCCCTAGATTATGAGAGGGGCCGTCACAGTTGGTATCAGAGCATATGTATTAAAACCTTAGGGATAAATAAGAAAAACATGAACTCGTATAAAACACAAACATTAAAAGTGGAAACCAGATGATCCTTGCCTAGGAATTATTTTGTTGGGAATTGAGTGAATGTGAGATGGGGATTTCTTATATGTACGTGTTAGTTTTTATATGTACATATAAGCGTGTGGATCGAGGTTAAACTAGTTAGAAAATACACGAGTGTTTCAATTTAAGCTATTGAATATTGTTGTTCATTGCTTTGTTATTGATTTGGAGGGCGCTAAGGGCACCACACCATTTCATGAAGGCACCATGTTGTTGAGGGCATTCCCAAAATACCCCTTGTTCAAAACAGAGGCACCCCACCACCCCCACCACCCCCACCACCGAACTCTTGAGCAGCAACCACGAAATCGTTGATACCGACCATTGCGAGGAATCCCGAAAATCATTTTCATTCGTTCGTCTCCATGTTTCGAACAGCTCCGTTTCAAAGGCTCGGGGTGTTGGGCGATTTCGTCTCCAATTAGGGCTCGGTTGAAATTTGTCGTTCAAGGTGCGAAATAGATCGTTTGTTATAGTCTAATTAAGTTACATTTGGTAGAGTAGTTGTAATGTTTGTGTGGCGGTGTATTGAATGGTTCCATTATTGGAAATTCGTGGTTCTCGCCACACATGAAGCCGGATAATATTTTTACTTGTCTCGATTACGAATGGCCGAGCTTAATTGTGTTATCTCGGTCGAGACATCACGAGAGTAACATTTAGTGTTAGTTAATGTTGTGTCGGTGGTGTACAACCGAGAATGTACTCTATCTCTCGGTTGTACATTGCGAGAGACGGTTAGAGTCGACGCTCTGCACATCACGAGAGTAAGGTGAATTGAATAGGTTATGCCATGTCGGTGGTGTACAACCGAGAACGTTGCATTTCTCTCGGTTGTACATTACCGAGATCGTGTTTCCACTTTCGGTAAGGAGTGAACGAAATTATGTCGTATGTCTCGAACTCCTTGACCAGAGACAACGAAATGGATGATTTTGAACTTTTTTTCTAGAAATGTACTTTTGGTTCTGTTCCAGGCGCTTAAATGTTGTAGTGTTTTCAGGTATGGCTCGTTCGAAAGCACCGGTGACAAGGGAGGAGGTTGGTGTTGAGGTGTCGAGGGCTAACTTAAGCGAGCGGCCGGAGACCCCGACGGCATCTTATCGGAAAGAGAAAGAGCAAGAGAAGGTGGATTTGAAGGGAAATGGTAAGATTGGTGGAGGACGTGCGAAGAAATTAGAATTGCACGATGAGGGGTCCAACATTGACGCGCAAATGACACTCGATCTTGTTGTTGCCCGAGGCGAAGACGAGGCGCATGCCTCGAGTCATCGACTCTAGCAGGTAGTGACTCATCGGCATCGGCGGACACCCATAGTAGTGATCGTAATGTGGGTGGGAGTACTAGTGGTGGAGGTGCCCGGAATGAGGGAGAGTCACATGGGCGAGGGGAAATGTGTGCTCCTTTCCCTGGTCCCGAAGATGGATCGTTGTGAAGAGCTTTAAAGATCATGTCGCCTTAGCGATATGGAGCAATGAGGTACATACATTTCTCCGTTTATGGTCATTGGTGTAGTTTAAAATTTGGGGTGTTCAATTAGTTGATGGAATGTTTTTTGTCGTTGCGGGATCGACCGACACTCAAGTGTATCAATCACGGTGCTCGATCCAAGAATGGGACTTACGATCCCGCCACCCCGACACCGCGGGCCTTCGAGAGGATTATTCGGCGGTCGGGGTTGAATACGCGATAGATCGCTCTCATACCGCAATGCCAACAAAGAGGTTATATCTGCTTTGTGGAGCGGTGGCGGCCGGAGACGAACACATTTCACTTAGCATTCGGTGAAATGTCGATCTCTGGAGAGGATGTGAGCATGTCTTGAAGATTCTGTCACGGGCAAGGTGGTGGCACTTGAGAACTTTGCGAGGTACACCGAGAAATCGAATCTCGCTCGGATGCAATTAAGTTGGTGTCGAAGCTACTTGGTGTTAGCATTGAAGATGCTTGAGGAGGAAGTGAACATCGGAAAGGGGCTCACCGTCCGAAAATGTTGGTTGAAGAGTCGATGGTGCCCCAAAGCGGTTGCACGGCCCGAGCTTACTTGTTGTACCTACTATCTTGCACCCTATTTGGGATAAGAGTGGATCTCGGGTGTCTATTGCGTTGTTAAAGCTCATCGAAGATCTGGACGACGTGGGAAAGTATGCATGGGGTGCACCGCATTAACATACTTATCTGAGACACTTGGGCTCCCACAGTAGTACAAGTTTCTCAAATTGCCTGGATACCTCACATTACTTGAGGTTTTATACTAAATCGACTGAATTATTGCCTTTGTGATTACTATTCGGTTCTCTCTAACTAGCGTTGTATCTATTCGCGGGGATGGGTGTACGAGCATTTCAAGCTTGGGCTCGCCACACCAAATGCAAAATACATGGACTACGTGCAACCTCGTGTCTCGAGATGGGTTCAAAGGCACGAGACCGTGATGAGTCAAGACAAGGTTGGGTCCATTAGGCGAACATTGGATGGGTTGCGCCCAGTGAGGTGAGACTCTACTCCATTTGAAACTGAATCGTTGAGAACTTACGTTAAGGGTTTTTAATTATGTTTGTATACATTTCATTAGGTTACTTGGGACCCATATATATGATGACGACGCGTTGCGACGACTATCGCGGACAATGAGATACTTAAGGTATTGATGTGGTATAAGTATTAGGTAGAAGTGTTATAAAAACCTTCATTTCAATTGCCGATATGTGTTCTATTAACGGATTTAAATTTCTTTTGATCGGTGTAATAGGAGGGCGTAAGGTGGAAATTATTGCAGCCGGAGTTGTGTACGTTAGAGTCCGCAAGGCAAATGGTAAGTGACGTCGTCAATTTCCTTTCGGGGAGGAGTTTCGGTCCCACGACCTCCACTACGACACCCACCACACGCTACCGGCGCCACCGACACATCGGTTCCTACCGAAGCAGCATTGTAGAACGGTCCCAACACGATAGCACTTCTACACACTCCACCCCGACTAATGTACCGCACGGTCCTGGTCGCGTCGTCCCCCAAAGAGGTTGCATGGCAAGGAATACCAACGAAGGAATGTCAAGAAGCCAAAGGAATGAAACCACATGGACATCGACATTGCTATTATTGGATCAATTTTCCTTGTATTGATGAACAATTAATTCATTGTTTTGTTGAATGGTTCTTGAACCGTTGCTATATGTGGCATGAAACTTGAGAGAATGATGGAATATTTGGCACCGTTTCACCGTTTTATTTGGTGTTGTAAAAATCTACACACTTACCCTAACCCAATGGATATTCCTTTCATTAACCATGGCAATGATAAGTCTTTTGTATCGGCAGCGTGAGCACTACGTAGAGGAAGAAACGTCGAGGCACCGCCATGCGAGAGGTTGACTAGAATGACATTAAAGGCGCCGATATTAGCAATCTCATGTCTGGAAGTGTCAGGCACTAACAAGTAAATCAAACATTCTTGTACGAACTTTCCTCCAACCGTCTTATCCACAATTTCCATCGCCTATCACATCGATAGTGCTTGTCAACAAATGACAACCAAAACGGTTCTATGCAATGAGAGTAAGGCACGTTAGATACACGTTTTAGGACCAACTTTATTTTTTTTCTTCCTCGACCTAGTTTCAATCCTTCCCTTTGTCTTTATCTTCGTAGGTGGCACCACTCCCGTGTGGAGAGTTCTTTGAATAATCCCGATGCGATCGTCCTCTTCGGTGCAAGCATGGAACTTTTGCATGACTCTTTCAATCTCATCGTGCACATTGTACCCGACGGATCCACAGGATTCTCGGTATCATACTCAACTTTCGCCGATATTTATGGAAAATTTAGCTCATGGGCACAAGGAAGGCCGTGTTGTATCGCAACCACAACGAGTTGAGTCGTGTCCAACAATTCTTCTCGAATTAACTTAAGCCCCCGTTGAGAGACATAACCACGCAATTATAACTCATCAATACAATATGTTGCCACATTCAAATCCGAGCTCAAATTATCCATTTTTCCACAAAGTCTCAAAGAATTCCACTCCACCCCTCTAATGCATGATTCGATTTGTCCAAGCCTAGATGAATTTCTCCTTGTATGTCTTTACCCATGTGTTCTCCAAGTAATCAAGAAGACCCTTCACATTCCCGAAGTCGAACGCAAGTCATTCATCTTAACTTCAAATAAGGCCTCGGACTTAGCATACATGACACTCGTCCACCTATCCATGAAACGAGGCTTTCGTTTTCTCCAAACATCTTCGTAGTTTTGGCCAAGTTGATGTGCCAAGAGCAAAGAATGTGAGACGATGATGGGAATACTACATTGATGGCACTAATAAGGCCTAAGTCCCGATCCGTCACAAACACGTCGGGTTTAGGCCACCCATCCGGTGCCCAAACAAAATTTGCATGACTTTCGATGATATGAAAACAAACCCAACGGAGAACGTCAAATGCGTAGAAGTGATGCCAACATCTCCAATAACGGCATTCGATACCTATTTGTTTTGTCGTGCAATCCATCAAAATTACCGAAGGAAAACACCTTAGCAACTTGATTGAATCGGGATAACATACCATAGTCATGACCTTCCCTTTTCCTCTTCTTCTTCATTTCTTGGTTTCGAAGAAATTTTGGCCGCTTTCCCTTCCCAACTCTTTCGAGACATTCCCCTATAAGTTCCGGACCTCTCGCACGGTTTCACCCTTCCTCTGCGCTTATGCACTAAAACAAACATGTTCTCCCTACGCACGCTTCTCTGGGGATGTAAACGTATCCTTGTAGTCTTGAAATAAAGTAGAGACCGATTTTATGATCGACCGAAATGCACGATTAATTCACCAAAAAACCTCAAAAACCACGTTTTTCGATTGTACGGTTTGAGTTCTTAGCCAACCGAGACCTACATCATTGTCTCGTTGTTGTGGACCGAGACGTTTCTACAACTCTCGATCTGCGAGGCCGAGACATTCGCGCCGTGCAAAAATCGACTTAAAATTTGAGAAACCGCATATATAACACATTAAATTTCAAAAATGACCTCTCAAACAAACTAATTTACCAAGCCTCTCGTTTTTGACCAAAATTACGGTTCCTACAAAACATCATTAGGTTGGCAAACTTTGTTACCTGTTGAGGGCTTGTGTTTGTGGGGTTTGAGTCACTATATATTAAGGGGCAAAATGTCATTTCCATTTTAGCAAAATACTTGGGTGCCTTCATGAAATGGTGGGGTGCCCAGTCCTTTTTGGAGAACCCGAGTCTTGATGTTTTGCTCATGACTCAGGGCGACTCCTATTAGTCTTGATGACTACTTATTAGTCGGGACTATCTATCTCGTTTGCATCTTTGGACACTCATGTATCGATTGCTTTAAATTTATTTACGAGTCTTTTATTTATTAATGCGTCCTTATATCTTTCTTGTTATCTACATGAATATGGACTTTATTTATTTCAAAATATCTTGTTTAGTATCCTACGGCGTTACTTACCCGGGCTCGTTATTCTTATGTTTAACGAGTGCGATCCGAAACCGAGCAAGGGAAATGGGCCGGTGCTAGGAGATTTATTGTGAGGACTTTGAAGCGGTTTTCCCTATCACATTTTTGTGTAGGTTTTGTATTACTTACGTATATTGATTTTTGACACATGGGGTTTATGAGTTTTGTGAGATATTTACATGGAGTATATACGGGGTTTCCACATTCTAGGCTGTCCTAACTGATTTGTGTAGAGTTGTTTATATTTATTTAAGTTGAAATTGTTTCCGCATAAACTTTGATAACTTACAAATTTGAATAACTCACTAAAAATGTAATGATAAAAGGTTAGGAAAGCTAACTAGGCTTGCGTTGACGTCGCGAGGATTGACTCGGGGTCCATGTAAATCTAGGCGGGCGGGGCCCAGTTTAGGTTGTGGAACTGGGGCCATCACAGTAAAACTCATTTCGGCGGTAGCCTTCCCAACCCAATATTTTCCATCCACGAGAATAGGACATGAAACCTAGCTTAAGGGGAACCAAATTTCTTACGAATCACATATACCAATCAAATTATCAATTGTTGGTAGTTGTTTTTTCTTGACAACTTGACTCCAAAATGAGTTGAACCCGAAACCTCCCGCGATCTTGCCTTTTAACTTTATTTAAAATTCGAAACGAGTTCACACCGGTTATGGAGTTCCAGGGTCTTAACCAGACATATTGGCCCATCCCTTTTTAATTCGGGACGGACAAAATCGAACCAACGGGTCCGGACACTAAATTGCCACCCTTACCCTTAAGCAATGTCTTGAGTCTTATGGATGAAAAAAACTGGGTTGGGAGGGTCGACACCCATATTGGCTCTGATAGTACCTGAACGTGGATTAATCAGTGTCCTTGGCGCCACATACCACGTGAGAAACAAAAAAAAATCACATTTATATACTTTGATTTTGTAATTAGTGCATAATCTCCATGAGATTTGCATGCACTGTACAATTCCTATATTTTGCAATTAGTGCATAATCTTGATAATGTAATTAGTGCGTAATCAATATGAGATATGGCTCAATTAATTTTTAGGGTTCATTATACCCTCCTCTCTCTCTCTCTCTCTCTCTCTCTCAATCTCTCATTGTTTTCTCTGCTCTCTCTCTCTAATCGGTTGAAGGAGTGACTTCGATCGAGCGATTTGTGCTGTCGATGCCCTAGGCATCGATCGGAGGACTGGTGCGGATGCTGGAGATTTTCTCCATCGTGGCTGCTAAAGTGAGTTTGATCAGTTTGTGTTTCTGCTGCTGCTGTTGTTGTTGTTGATTGGATCACTGGACTACTAGTCTTTTTAGGTTCTCTTGTTTTGTGTTTTTTGAATTCGTCGCTGTTTCTTGTTTGCTTGATCAGATTGAACAACAGATTTGGCTGTTGAAAGTTTAAAACTTTACTCTTTTATGTTGATTTTGATGTTGCTCTTTGGATGTAAATCAAGAATCAATAATTTTTTTAATAAGAAAGAAAAGAAACCACAACTTGCGCCATTGAGGTTCGAACCCTGACCTCTTACTAGGGTGACCCCGTACCAAACCACTGAGCTACCCTCTTGGGTAGTCTTAAGTATTAAGGGGCATTTTGGCGAAATTATAATTTGGAGCCCTTATTTTTTATATATGTACTAGTAAATGGATGTATGCATCGCGCATGACGCAAATGTTTGTTTTTGATGAAATGAAGCTAATGATGATTCTAAAATATTGATACAACCCCTTTCTCGACTGTCGGATTTAAGAAGGGGTAAGTGTTGTACGTGAAACTAATGAAAACAAAAATCATCATTAATTTATGCAAAAACAATGAAAACATCATTCATTGAACTATATGGAGAAGAGAGAGCATATTTGTCATATTAAATTTAAACTCTTCATTCATACCCATGAGTAAAAGTTGAAGTCATATATTCTAATTGTTTTTACTTTTTTCTTTCTTTTTATACTTTTCGCTGGTTACTAGAGCTCGACTTGTTGCTCCTATGGTGGACCTAGTGACGTCAGTGCTACTTTAATGTAGTAGAGTTGTTGCAATAACAAGTAACAACAATAGAAGACTTCATTTAAGGTCTTTGAATTTCGAGGCCTTTCTTATTATATTTTTTACGTGAAGGGTATAATTAGGGTTGCAGGTGGGGCAGGGTGGGGTGGGGATTTATTCCCGCAATATCCACACGGGACGAACTTTGCTACCCAACGCCCCATCCCGCGGGGATCCTCGCGGGGTGGAGAATCCCCACGGTGCCCCATCAATTTTGTAAAAAATATCTATTTTGATCTTCATTCCTTGGTCGTTTTGGCACTTAAGTACTACTTTCTCAAATTTTTTTAATAAACTGTTTTTCTCAAATTGTAGGATTAATGTGGATTTGTTTTGTTGATTAAGTTACAAGTTATCATACTTAATTAAATATATAAGATTTCCAAATCTAGTATGACAAATATATTTCAATGATGTTCTAAATATAATTTTATATATCTTTATGATATAACGTATATATATTATAGAATTAATTTAATGTTAAAAATAAATTTTATTGTTGGAGATCTTGAGTTTCATTCTATATATTACATATGTTTTAAGTAAAAAAGTTATATAATTTATTTGTAAAAACATAAAAAATGAAGAATTCTATGCAAGGGATGCGGGGAGGGGAATCTCTGCGAGGCGAGAACAATTACTGTCCCCGCCTTGCCCCGTGTGGCGGGGCAAGATTTTGCCTCGTGCCTCGCCCTGCGAGGAGCAAAAAGCGGGGGATTCCTTGCCCCACCATGGCGGGGCATCGCGGGTAACGGGGATCCCCGCCCCACTTGCACCCTAGGTATAATGCTTTGTTTTTTTTTTTAACTTTTTTTTTTCTTTGTCCTTTTAAAATTTTTTATTCTTCCTTTGTTGAATCTTTGTTAGGGCATCCACAATGGTTGAACCCAAAAAGAGTAGAGTTTCACCTCGCCAATCCACAAAACTCTTCTCTATTATACTTCTCTCCCACAATAGTTAAATACACACTATACACTTATGGGACCCACCGTGCGTGGGGCCAACTCACTATCCATTCGGTGGCAGTTACAAGCTTCTGTATGGGGAATGTGCAGCGATATCCTGTAGTGTAATGTCCACTACACGGGAGAGGAAATGAGTTTCTTTTCTCCTAACTTTGAATACTTCTAAAGCTTCCTAAATTGTCCCTTTTTTAATGCCCACCCTAATATGTAGACTTCCGGGCTCCTGCTGTAAGAGATCAACAAGAACTCACTTACGTAAATCTATCTTCATGTGGTCTTAAAAAGTTTTTTCCCTTCCATTTTTAGAGGATAATTACCTCTTACCCCTTAATTCTCTGAATTATGACCATCAAGCTCTGCAACTTGATGTTGAGATGGAAAATGTTACAAGTTAACAACTATTGCCTTATCCTATTGCCTTGCTATTCATCTCGATCATTTTGATTTTTTTCCTTAAGCTAGGGTCTATGGACAAAGATCAACTAGATGTCTAGGTTTCTCTAAAAATTTGGTATAGTCACATGTAATATGGGAGGAGCATTCAAACCTCTTATTGCAATTTGTACTCTAATCATTTTTCGGGTATAAGACGTTGAAATTCAAGTTCAATATGTTAGTCCTTTTTTTGAAAGCTCACATTAACCTTATATAGAATATATTTTTGTTTTGTAATTGAGTGATAGTCATTGTGAACTCAACCAATGTCGATTTTGTAATTTTTTATTTTTTATTTTTGGTTCAGAACAAGTAGATATATTAGAAGATTCATCTTTTTTTCTTTTTCTATGGTTTTATGTAATTTTTGTCCCGACAAATTTGTCATTGACAATGAGACATTTATGTAAGGATGATGGAGGTGACATTCGTTAATCAATCTTTTAGCAACATACATATCATGTTTTGTAAAATATAAAAAGCATAAAGTATATGTTGAATTTTGAAAATATTTTTGACTGGGTACATTAATTGTTGTCAAAAGCTCATGAGCTATGAAAAAACAGGAAACACTAATTGCAAGTTATCATATGTAGTTTTCTGGTGTATTTAGTATTATGAGGCGCATAGAGGCACACATATGAAGTGCACCTTGAGGCAAGGCGATCTATGCGCCTCAAATACTCTCAAGTCTCAAGTTCAGAGATATCGTACGACTGGGGTGCACGCTTCTGGATGCCTGGGTAAATATTAGTAGATTTTTGGCAACTTGTAGCTTTCGAATTAGAAAATGGTATATTCATTTGTTCTCTTTCAATCTAAACATAGTCTTTGGTATGCAAATGAACTTCCACACTTAATTGGACCAAGAAAGAAGGTAATCAAGAGAAGTTGGAATGTAAATCTGAAATGGTGTATTAAAGTTTCCATTCTAGATACAACAAGAAAAAAAAGTTTCCGTTCTAGAAATAATTCCTCTCTCTCTCTCTCTCTCTCTCTCTCTCTCACCTCTACAATTGGGTACGCCTTGTCAAGGAAACTTTTTTTTTTTTTTTTAAAGAAAGATAAGAATTTGGAATGTGAATATAAATTGGAGACAAATGGAAAGAAACTTTGATTTCCAATTTTTTTCTTCCTTTCCTTTGTTTTCTTTTTCTCCATTCTCACCTTTTCTTTTCTTTTTTTTTTTGTTCTTCCGCCTTGCTTTCTTCACTCTTTTCCTCTTATTCTATTTTTTTTGTTTTCTAAGAATAAGATGTAGAAAACCCCTTTTTTTAAAGATAAAACACCACTTATAATATACACATTGTTTGTTATACATTGATGTGCTTGGCTTCACTCGGGTGTGCGCCTCAGGCTTTCCAGCAAACATAGCCTCAAGTGCGCCTTGCGCCTATGTAATATAAAAGTATGCTTTCTTGGGGGGTCATGGAAAAAGGAAATACTCGACTTTTGTTGTGTTAAATGTAATTCATTTGGGTTTACAATTTACAAATGACACCAATAATTAAGGAGAGAATAGGTCTCGCAAGATTCCCACAAAACTTTGCTACTGAATCAAAAGACTCTTATTAGGAGCTAAGGAGGCTTGGTCTTTTCTAAAAGTCCCAAATGAAGTTATAAATATGATATTTTGTCAAATCAAAGACTATAGTTTGGACTTAGGTCCAATGGGAACTTATATAAATAAAAATCGCCATAGAAGAATCACCTGAAATCAACTCATATGTATGGTTTAGGTTGGAAAATCCGCTAAAGGGATATTGTCACCATTAGATTTAGATCCAATAGTCGTATTGACAACTCTCTTATATGTCCATCAATATCAACAAATGATAAGAGAACCACCATAGTCCTATAAATGTGTGTAGTGATGAATTTATTCAGTCCGCAATAATTTTTGCAAATAAGGTGAACAAAAAATGACAAGAAATTATACCAATGTAAATTGAATGAACTACTTGTTGGATCAATAATTGGTTGACGCTTGTAGTTTTTGTAACCTTTAAATGATCTTATAACTTATAAGAATTATTCTTACAAAAAGGGCATGATATATATATCTATATATTTTCTTGAAGTTTATGAATTTAAGACTTTGGATTCGGCTTAGATTTAGGTTTGAGAAATATCAATTAAGTTGATTTTTTGGCATTTGACGAAAACTTAAAACATAGAGTGACTAGAGAAATAAAATTACTCCAAAATCATAATTGAACGAGTTCTTCAACTAATGTTTAGAGAATTGGAACAATTAGTAAACAATGATGGAAGATACAATCAAAGATAAGATAGGAACATGGAAATATAATCATGACGAGTAAATCATTAATTGATTTTAAGTTTGTTTATAACTCAAGAAACCATAGACAAAATAAGTATCATTGGTTGATAGAATGTGTAAACTAGGGTTTTCAGTTATTTTCACTAGGATTTTAAAATTGCCAATCATAATTCTAACACATATTGGATTTTCAAAAGGATCCACATGTGATGTTCACTAATCATGTCCAAAATTGACTTATTCATTGAAAATTCTTAATAGTTGGTTAACATCAAAATCCCGAAGATGAGAGTCCGATGATTATATGAATGTTAAATATTAATGTAATTAAATAACGTGAACCAAATATAAGCAATAGAGAATACAAAAAGTAAATCCTTAAGGAAATGTTTATGGAAATATCTCTTATTTAGGAAAGCAAAATTTATGGCGATTGCCTTTTTAACCATGCAATACAAAAAATTATTACTCAATACTCGAATATTTGAAGCTTTCACATAGCTAAGGAGGTAATATAACGTTTAAGCTAAAATTATTAAAGCTATTTCATCATTAGTATATGTATTTTGAGGCCCCTTTGTATAAAGAAGAGGTATCGTTGCTTCTCTAGTACTTTGACAATCTTTGTCAGTGAATTCAATTTGATAACTTTCGATACAATTTATCCTAATATAGCGTTTATGAATATATAATCAAATATTCTTACTTGAGAACCAAAAAATACAGAGAAGTAGATCATTGATAAATATTTATTTGAAAAAAATTTCTCTTCAATAGGAAAAAATTTACAAAGTCCTCCATCCCAATAGTTGGGTGGCTACATGGATCAAATTTCCACTCATCTCGATGCAGTGCCCTTGATGGTGTGCTTTTAAAATCCTTTCTAATCAATGCATCCCATGTTATCTTAGGTCTATCCCTATATTGTGGAATTTCTTCAGTTTCTACTGTGTCAAGTTTTTTTAATTGGGGCATTTGTGGCCATCTTTAGATGTGTCCCAGGCACTGCAAATGTCCTTTCCTAATTCCTTACACTTATTAGTGCTAATCTTACTTTTCTTTGAATTTTTATATTTCTTATTCTATCTTTATGAGGTTTTTTTTTTTTTTTTTTGGTAGATATGTTTATGAGTTTTCCATATATTCACGTTGGCATTCTCATTTATGTTGCACTAATGATGTGCTTGATAGCATTGTGAATTTTCACCTGGAAAAAACAATTTGCTTAGGAAAATTATCTTAAGAACTTTTTCTCTTAAAAAATTTCTTAAAGATGTTTGATAACATAAGAGAAAATTTTCTTTAACTTACTTGTAAGGCTATACAAGACAAAAAGTCCCATAAATATTCAATCTTGACAAAAATACTTATTCAACACCCTCATAAAAATAAATCTTAACTTGCAAAATCAAAGTTTTGCCACCAGTTTATAGCGTGGAAGATGAACTTCCTCTGTCTCACTTTGTTTAAAGAAGAAATAGTGCTAAGATGTTCCCATCAACGCACCGTAGCTAAAACTAATGCGCTTTGTCTGAGTTTTGAAGAACCCATTTACGTGAGTCTGCCCACTTGAACAAACTAAGAATTACAACAATTTTATTATTTGCTCTCTGTTTTATTTTAAATCTATACATACACAAAAATAATTTTTCGACACCTCATTAGCCACAACAATGGATCTCAAGTATCCGTCCAGAAGGGGATCTGTTAAGATTGCAAATGATATATAGTTATCTATTATGACGTTATCAACACTGCACAAAGAAAAAGACAATTTAGGAGGATATCTCTCTCTCATCTATCGACTAAGTGGGATTTGAGAGGTTTGATAGGATTTTCTTCAATTTTATGGAAGAGAGAATTCCAGTTTGCGAGATATGTGCGAAAGAAAGAGTTTTGGTTGAAGACAGAGCCGAAGTAGTCGAAGTCGGCCATAAGGAGTTTTTGTGGGAGAGAAAATCTCATTTTCCCACGTTACACGAGAGAAAATATTTAGGCCATGTTTGATTGGACGGAAAAAGAAAATGTTCCAAAGAAAATGACAAATTCCGTTGGAAAATGACATTTTCATGCGATAACCAAAATTTTCTCACGGAGCGGCGAAACATTTTCTCACAATTGCCAATTTTCCATATAAAGCCCATATATTTTCCCACCTATTGTGGTGGGCAAACTGGGTTTTCTATTGAAAAAATGTGAGTTTCCATTTTAAGGCACATTAAATTTATATTTTAAATATAAAAATTAATAAATTTAATATATATGGTAAGTTTTCATATTTATTTCAAAACTTGTTGGCGACTTTTGATGGAGAAAATTCTTATATGTGCAACCAAACACATATAGGAAAATTTTCTTATGAACATTTTCTCAGGAAAACTTTTAAGAAAATGTTCTTTTCCTATGGAACATTTTCCTTGCAATACAAGGCCTTAAGGAAAATTAGTAAGCGTGGAATATTTTCTTGTTGGTTACAAACCTATCAAACAGTGAATAAAACGGTTAGACTATAAAAATAGACAATTTTCCATGAAATTTTTTTTTCTCCATGCTATCAAACGCACCCTAAGTTATGTGTATGTTGTTTCTTTACTCTCCAACGTTCACTTTCATAAATCATAGCTGGCTTAATTACAAATCTTTTTAACCTTGTGATACAGAAAATATTTGTTAACACTCAAATGTTAGAAGCTTTTGTATAGCTAAGGAATATTTCATAAATGTTTAAGGAAATCATTAGAAAAATGTTTAACGAAAACACCGAGTGAATAAATCATTAGAGAAATGTTTAATAAAATCTCTTCAATAGGAAAGCAAAATTTACGGTGATTGCCTTTTTAACCTTGCTATACAAAAAATTATTTGCTAACACTTGAATTTTCAAAGCTTTCACCCTGCTGAGAAGATAAGATGAAGTTTAGCAAAATATTTCGAAACTAACTCATTATAATATAAGTCTTCTTGATCATTTTGTATAACAAAGAGGTATTTGAGCATCTTTAGTACTCTAGTAATCTTCGTACTAGGGTGTTAAAGGCACTCCATTACCTCTTTGTTATCCCTAGTGGTTTAGAAATATGTAAGAGTGCTAAAGGCGCTTTTATACCCCTTTGTTATACAATGCGGTCTTGAAACACGTATATCTACAATGAATTAAACTCGACAACTACTGCTAAAGTCTATATTAATATTGTGTGCATTAATCTGTTACAAGGCAATTTCAACAAATTTTGCTTGAAATGATATTTCGTTAAACATTTTTGTATTTTCACTTGCTTGCATTTTATTGATGTTAATAATAAGTTCATTAATATCTAATATTTATATAATCATCAGACTCTTATCTCTAATATTTGACGTTCGCCAACTATTAATAATTTTTTTTGAGTTGGAGAGAATTCGACGCCACTCTTGTTTTTATGAACATTTTTTTGTTAGAACTCTAATCTCAATAAGGGAAAACGAGGATGATGCCTCGTGAGCTTTATTGATAAAGGGGACGAAAGCCCAGAGAAACAGAGATGCAACTTGAGGGATAACCCAAACCCAGAGGTGGAGATAACCTCCTCTCACCAAGTCCTAAGTCTCACATAATGAACAAAATACAGAATGCCTTACTCAAAGTGAACAACACGTAGCTCTTACTCTTTCCCCACGTCACGCACACTTGACACATACTTACACTACACGCACATACCGCACCACATCATACAACTACTCGATAGAGCCCTTGGAAGTATCGGCTAAACCGTCTAGTAAGGAAAGATCCTGTGCTTCTCTTGGACCTTGTTTTGTACATGTTCTTAATGGGAGGGTGGGCCACGCATCTAAAAGTTTTTTCCTTATAAAATTAGCCAACATTTTTCTATTTGCAATATAATACTTTGTGAACTATTTTTTCCTTATAACTCAAGTTATATAAATATAGAATTTACTTAAAGTAATATTTGTAAAGGGACAACTGACATTCCTTATTTTGATGAAGTCGTGAATGCATGCAATGTGTATCTTTCACTTTACAACATTTATGTGGTTAGATTTTGTAATAAATTTATCATTATGGAGGAGATATTGCACAATAAATTGTTAGGTTCATAATGAATAGCAAATTAAGATGCCTAAGTTCGAATAACTTATTGGTAACCGACACATATGTATTACTCCAAAAAGGAGATTCTTTTGGTAATTCGCGTTGTTTACTTTAAGATTGGTGTTGAGAGAATTATTTCCTCGTCAATATTCTCTCACAGTTGGCAGTTTGTAGTTGCCCTCGTCTGCAACCTAATACCTTCACCCATAATAGGATACACCAATCTAAAATTGAGTTTGAGAGGAGAAGGTTTGAACCCTAAATAGAGAACACTCATTGATTTTTTTATTAGGTTCAGGACTAGCGAGACTTTTCTTCAATTATTTTTTATTTTTATTTTTTTTTCAAAGTAAACTGTTAGTCCTTCTTGTGAAATTTGTGACAATTAGTTACCTCATTCTTAAATAAAATATCATATTAATTTCTATTTTGATTCGTTTAACTTCTCTTTGTTTTCCTTTCTTGCTCTTTTTTCACTCTCACTTTCGCAGCAAGTAATTTTGCTTCAAAAATAAGGTTCAGCAAATCTTAGGTCAAGGATCTATTCAATTCTATTTCTACATTATTATCTCTCAATTTTGTTAGTAATTTTTTTTCTATTTATTAATATAGTATTTTATTAACTTTGCATAACTGTTATTATCATCAATTTATTCATTATATACTTTTGTACCAACTAATAAATTTATAAGTTTCATTAATATATTGTAGTCGTTTGGGAAGCTCACCATCAATTGCACTAAATCAAGCACAATGGAAGAGTTTGATCCATGTAGCCGACCCCAATTAATTTGGAACTGAGGCTATGTTGTTGTATTAATATGTCGTAGTCACCTACGCTAGTCATCTTAAATTTTCTGTGAACTGTCCACTCCTTGCATGATCAATATCTTCCTCTTATATGGGAGTCTCACAGCTTAATCACTTATGACTTAACCAATTACTTTTAAGGTGTTAGTATTTAAAAGCGCACATTTCTTTCTTTTCTTGTTGAACTTTTACTTGTATTCTTTGTTTCTTTAATGAGAAAAGTCATAGCTTTGTCAATGCATTGCTGATAAAAATTATCCCCTTTGAGACCCTTCCTTTTTCTTTAATGCCTAACTTCCTGCAATTGATTTACATCCGATACTACAAGTAGTTCTTTTATCTTATTTTTCATCATCTTTTTCTTTTGTTTGGTTTTTTGGTTTTCTTCTTTCGGATTTTCTCATATGATAGATATTTGATGCATGCTAGTGTAAATAAAAATAATTATCTTACTGTTGGGTAATGGTGCCTTTGTACCATTCTATGGTATTCAATATCTTTAGTTGATTCATATTGATTGATTTCATTCATTCCATGGTACTCATGGCTATCTATCTAGCTCATGTTTGTATTTTTATCTTCAGATGCAGTCAAAACATAAGTTTCTTTTTTGATTGTTGGTCTGGGAGGCTTTGGAAAATATTTGCTGGTAAGTTTTAGTTTTATTTTATTTTTTTATTTTTTACATACTATTCTGTACTTTCCTTTTAAAATTTAAATCGTTAATTCTTGATAAAAGAAATTCTGACGGTATTCTGTTAACAAGTTAGTTGCATGCTATATGATCTACAAGTCACATAAGAACTATCAATGGGAGAAGCAGGAGTTCTCTTAATTTTAACACTCCCTCTTACTTTACGATCAATTACTTTAATCTTTAATTATACCTTCCTAACTTGCTTCATACTATATGTATTTGCCATAATGCACTTTAATTATATGCACTTTGGTTTCTTTGCGATCTTTTTATTTATTTTCTGATAAAGAAAATTACATGAAAGCTTGCAACTCAACTTGTTGTTAGAGATCTTTTTTGATAAGAATGTTCCTAGAGTTGGTTTAGAATTAGAAGTTTTGAATTTTTGACTTTTCGAAGACTAGAAAACTGACATGGAATGTTCCTAGAGATGGTTTAGAATTAGAAATTTTGAATTTTTGACTTTTTGAAGGGTAGAATACTGACATGGAAGATGCATGGGATTGCATCAAACATAAGGTTATTATGTGAGTGGTTGTCACAAAAAAGTTTGGGTTTTCTGTGGAAGAATGTGGGAGGAATTGGAGAACAATAGTAGGATGAGTAATAATCACATGTTTATTTGGTCATTAGCTTTTTTGGCATCAGGGCGTGCAGTATTATTCTTTCTATTGATAATTATTATGCTTTTATACTTGACAAACCTTTTTACCAACACAAGAGTTGCTTCTTATGTAAAATATGAGTTTAAAATTAGAAATTTTTGTTTAATTTCGAATTGATTGGCTGAAAATATTTAACAAAATCTTAAAAACAAAAAAGTTGCCCCTCCCCCATGGAGGCGTTTTTCCTTTTAGAGTCGATAAAAAGTACATCACTTGTCGGAAAAATTACCATTATAGCTGTATTTTCGTTAGAGGAAATTGTGTTCAACTTTAATGCAGGCCTATGAGAATATACTGCTGCAGGTGTAAAATTCATCGTTAATTATGAAAATCTTGAATGTAAAACTGGTATTTATTGAACTGTTTATGCTTCTCGTCCTGAATTTTTTTTTCCAAATATTGAAGAAGCCTAAATTTTCTTCCCTGAATTTTACCATTTTATCAATTTTAGCATAAAACGCCTTACATTGATCCCTTTAGACTCACTGGCAAAAATGCACATTTGAAGATCTTAACTTATTTATTTAACTTAATATGCTTTGTGCATCCAAAAACTTGTCCATTAGTTCATTCCCTTCTCAGAAAATGTTTTGACTTAAGAACCGCCTGAATTACAGAGACACACATTGCAGCGAGATGTTCAAGTCCACTCTCCCCCCCACATTTTCACATGCTCAACAATTGGTCTCCATCGTCTAACACGAATACCAAACTTGAACAAGACAGTTTCAACTCCCTATCATCTGCAGTTCTTTTTGTGTGAGAGATCGATTTTGCGCCAATGCATGACTTGCCTAACTCTACGGCAGAAGAAGGTTTACAAGCAACATTCTTGGAATCATCTTGCCCAAGAGTTGTCTCTACCAAAATCCCACTGCCCTAGTCGTCGATGATTCTATGGATCCCTTGGAGGGCAAAGAATCAATTGTAGGAGCAAACTTCGTCTCTATGGGCATGCTGAGGAGTGAGGTAAGAGTTGGTGCGTGAATTGAAATGGAGTGGTTGGGGAGAATGAGTTGGTGGAATGAACACAAGGCAATGTATGGTTTTTCAGAAGGTGACTTCAACAAATTCATCTATTAACCTACGAAAATGATGTGGATAAGTTCCCGATGGACAAGATCTTCGAGTCATAGCCACACTGCCATCACCATCTTGACTACACAAGGTTCTTTTCCCATGTATCTAAGTATCTAAACAGTCGATTGTACTTGTTAATTTCAACCATGGAAATCATTTATAAATCTACGACACTGCTGCAAATGTCTTAAAAAAACACACGCAGACACAATTATTATCAGTGGTAGATTTTCTATGAGTGCAGATTCTTAACTTCTGTGAGGCAAAATGAATGGCTGACAAACTTTATGATAGCTGCTATGTTTATATATATATATATATATATATAAAAACCTTTGATAAAATCCGACTTATACAATTAAGAATTTTTACAGGCGACAAAGATCAAATTATTTAAGGTAATCAAATAGTTGTAAACATTAGATCTCTCTTATAAAAAAAAATAGATCTCAGTGAACTTAATAATATTAATCATTATTAAGTTTGAACTATAGAAGGAAAAGGCTCTATTGGATATGTGATTCTTTCCGTGAGTGTACTCATTTGAAGCTTCTTTTTTTCTGAATTTGTTTCTTTGCTATCTTATTTTTTTATTTTGTTCAAATGTTTTCAATTTTTTCCTTTTGTAGAAAAAGAAAAACATAAAAGCTTGCAATTAAGTTACCTCGTGGCATAAAATCAAATTTTCAGCATTGGTTGTGAAATTTTTTAATCTAAGCTGTCCAACAGTTTCTGCAACTCATTTTGATTTTATCTCTAGGACTTGATAAAGCTGTGGTAAACTTTCCTTTTCATTTAAAGAACCAAAGCTCTACTTGCGTCACTGATTTTCACATCTGTGATTAAACATTTTGGTACTAAGTTGCATTTTGTGGGACTATAATCAGCCTATAGAATTGATATGTTATTGAATACACTACGGCCTTGGTCACACTAAACAAGAATAGAGATTCATGAGTTTGCTTGGAACTCTTAACGTTCATCAAGCCTCTGGCAGATGCTTCAAGCCACCCTTTTAACTATTCACCCTTATAACAAGAGTAGAGATTCAGTTGTAGATTTTGTGTACAAATCTTTAACTTCTCTGTTGCATAATTGAAAGATTTGATTCTGTTCCTAACAGAAATAAGGTTGTTACGATGTAAAAGAAAAAAAAAATTAATTACCATTTCAAGATCAAATTAAAATCATCTATATCATTCGTATGAACTTTGTCAAATTGAGGTACTTCTTAATTTTTTGAAACTCAAGTCTTTTTGCTTCATCTTGATCCTTATTTTTCAATTTGAGAAAAAACATAACCATAATAGATTTTTTTTTTTTTTTTTTTTTTTTTTTTTTTTTTTTTTTTTTATGATAATCCATAGTAGAACTTAAGAGTCTATAATATGTAAACAAAAAAAAAAAATTAGTAATTGATAAAGATCAAATAATCAAACTTGATCAACCAAACATGAGAAATATATTTGGTTTAACTTTCGACTTATTGAGTATTTTGATTTTAAAATGATAATAACTAATAAGGTATTTTCTTTTGTTTTGATAAGAAACTAACAACTTGACTCCAACATGAGTTGAACCCACAACTTCTCTCAACTTTGCTTTTTGGCAAGTGATGCCCCATCCATCTCATAGTCTGACTACATATGTTTTGGCATAACTAATAAGGTATTGTATTGCCTTTAAAAAAGTTCTCAAGTTAATTCTATCCAGGGATTTATATTTTAGTCCAAAAATATTTAATTCCCTTTTAGGAGGAAAGTTGCCAGCTTCCAATTCTCCTGAAGTGAACCAAATTGCTATCAACCTACCTTAGCAGCTAAGCTGACCTCAATACTTGTAAAGTCACAACCAACATTGATGAAGTTTCAATACTTGTAAAGTGACAACCAACATTACTTGATTTGATGAAGTTGTGAATGCATTGTACACGTACAAAATCTTTGAATAGTTGCATTTATGTGCTTAGATATTTTAATTAACGCATAATCTTTAGGGGACGTGCAAACCACCATAGAGTAGCTGTGGTGGCCAAGGTCTCTCATTTGCACCGGGACGATTAAGGTTCGAGTGTCGTGGAACGCAAAATAAATGTTTGACCTTTAGTTAAATATATTTAATCTGAGTTCATCATACAACTTGGTAGTTATGCCGGCCCTTCGAGTGCGCTAGGCTCACGTAGGTTTGTTCGCTGATCCTTTCTCAAGGGGTGAGATGTGGCAATATACTTTACAAATCTTCGAAGTATAGGTTTGCTCCCTAAACGCCTCTCAAGGGGTGAGATGTGGCAACGTACTTTACAAATCTTTGAATTAATCACATTTATGTGCATAGATATTGTAATTAATGGCAATGTACTTTTTAAATCTTTTGAGTTAATCACATTTATGTGCTTAGATATTGTAATTAAGGGGTGAGATGCGGCAATGTACTTTTCAAATTGTAAAATTCTCCCGGTCGCTCTACACATGAGTGCGCGAGCCCGTGGATCTCTGCCAACACCGATACTGTCCCATATTCAAGTCTTAGGTGTGGGGGTTTAACTCAAAAGGCCTCAGTGCTATTAGGAGGGAGATAATCACTTAATGCTTCTTTATGAAGTCTTATTTAATCGATGTGGGATTAACTTTTTGGTCCACACATCTCAACATAAATCTATGAATTAATCACATTTATGTGCTTAGATATTGTAATTAGCTAGTGCATATTTATAGGAGATATGATATTGTAAAATTCGTAGATTTTCTTACTAATGCAATCTTTTTTTTTTATTACAAGATCATTAGGAGCAATCCTCGCCCCCATTAAGAGACAATTTTGTCCCAATTACATGAGGTACAATTACAAGCTTACTGGCATTTAGTAGGCATACTTAACTGGTCATAGTAGACCCATATAACCTAGGTGAGTCACAAGGAACTTATAAAGCCAAGGCGAGCCTAGCGGGCCCGACGGGCCCACATAACTACCAAGATCAAATGGACTCGAATTATTATACCAACAAATGTACTTGGACTAAATATCTATTTAAGGTCTATCATTTATTGTGTATTCCATGAGACTCGAACCTTGGTTCTCTAGATGAAAATGCAAGACTTTGGCCACCGTAGCTTCTCTAGTAACTTTACAATGGTTATAATCGTTTTTTGAGAATATAATCTTTTGTTTTTAATAAGTAATTAATGCATAATATTCTATATTTGATAAAGTAACTAGTGCATAATCAATAGGAGATTTGGCACAATTAATTTTTAGGGTTAAATAGCAAATGAAGAGCTTTCTCTCTCCGATTTGTGTGATCGATGTCCTAGGCTAGTCGGGAATGCTAGAGATTTTTTCTATGGCATTCACTGAGGTGAGTTTGATCTATTTGTGTTGTTGTTGTTATTTCCAATGTTGGATGAGTCTATGTAGATTCAAATGTTTGCGTATGTAATGGCTTAGAAATTCTTTTAAAAGAATGTTAAAAATGAAAACCATTTCACGCTTATTAGTGTCAGTTTTTCATTGCAAAGTTTTTTGGCTTCCCTTGTATTGTTTAGGCTTATCATTGTTATTGAATGCGAAGATCGTTAATCGTTGTTGGGTCTCAACAAATTTACCTTTCAGTTCAAATTTTTTTGTCAATATGGGGATTTTTATGTGAAATCGACTTTGATAGAAAAGGCAGTTTATGACAACAAACACTCAATTGCAAATTAGTTGGGGTCCAATATACAAATCAAACTTTTCAACTGTGCTCTAATTAATACACTTGGTGGTAAAGGCAGTTCAAATGATTCAATTTTTCATTTTTGCTACGAAAAGGTTTTTTTAATAATTGATAAACCACAACTTGCTCTAATTGAGCCTCTAACCCCCAATCTCTTACAAAAGTGACCCCATATCAAACCAGTGAGCTACCCTCTTGGTCGATACAAAAATACATTTTCATTGTCTTTGCATTTTTTTCATCTTTTTTATATCTACATTTTAAGTTGTTTTCACTTCTTTTCTAGCTCCTTTTTTTTTTTTTTTTTTTTTCGAATTTTAAGGCTTTTCGTATTTCCTATTTCACATAGAGCGTATAAGCTTTGCTTTTTTTTTTTTTTTCTTTTTTTTGTCCTCTTGAAGTTGCACTTAATCGAGCACAATGGAAGAGTTCGATCCATGTAGCGGACCCCAATTAATTTGGGACTGAGGCTATGTTGTTGTTGTTGTTGTTGTTGTTGTTGTTGTTGTTGTTGTTGTTGTTGTTGTTTGTCCTCTTGAAGTTGTTCTTTTATTCTTCCTACGTCGAGTGTTTTTTTTGGGGAAAAGGTTCCTTTTTTTTTTTTTTTTTTTTCCTTCGTATGAATGCTTCTAAAAATTCTAAAGTTGTCTTTTCTAAAATGCCCACCTAAATATATAGACTTTATGGAGTAAGAGATCAATTGGAAATTTCATTTTAAGTAACTTTGTCTTTCATATAATCTTGTAAATTACTTCCTCCGGTCAAAAATATAAGGCTTTTTTGTACAAAACACACAAATTAAGAAACACATTCATTATAAGCTCAAATTACATTCTTGCCCATTTACATTTACAGAGCAAGTGCTTTAATCAAGTGGTTTACTACATTTAATTCTTTATTTCATCCAATAAAAGAAGATCAAGTGTTAATTGCAAGTAAATGTTTGAGTAAAATAGGTATAAATGCACAAAAGTTCTCTTGAATTCCAAAAACGGCTTATATTTTTGAAGGAGAGATTTTGTAGAATGCACTATATTTTTGAGCTATTTTTTTTTTTTTTTATATATGTTTTTCCATTATGGAAGGATCATTAATCTATCACTTCATATTTCTTTGTAGTTCGTCGATCCCTCTATTGAGAGGCTGGGGGTGCATTTGATATATAAGCTATTCAACTCTGCAACTATATATGAAGATGAAAAACAGTACAGGTCTGTACCTTTCACCTTATCCTATTACCATGCTATTTCTCTTGATCATTTTGGTTTTTTCCTTAAGATAAGGTGTTATGGACAAAGATCCATCAAAGTTTTGGCTAAAGCTCACATGGTTTATGGGAAGAGCATTCAAGTCTCCATATCTTAGCATTGCAATTTGTACTCTGATTATTCTTTGGGTGCGAGATGTTGCAATTCAAGTTAAATATCTTAGTCCCTTTTTTTGAAAACTCTTAAACATTTTAGAGGACATATTTGAGTTTTGTGATTGAGTAATAATCTTTATGAACTTGACCAATGTAGATTTTGTAATTTTTTTTTTCTCATAGCAATTAGATATATTAGAGAATTTATCCTTTTCTTAATAACATTTGATGTAATTTTTTGTTATTGCAAATTTTTCATTAACAATGAAACATTTATGTAAAGATGACGGCTGTGAGATTTGTAATTTAGCAATGTACATAATATATTTTGTAAAATAAAAGACATAAATTGTGTTGTAATTTGACTTCTAGTTTGTTGTGATCTACATAGGGCAACATACATTGCGATTGTCATATATGGGTTTCGGTGTAGTAATTGGTTAGTGATAGTGTTATTGAGAAACAAACTTGAGGGCCGGAGGCACACATCGATGCAAGGCAACCAATGTGCCTTAAATAGTCCATGCACAAAGATTCCATTATGGCTGTTAAGCCGAGATGCACTCAAGAAACTCGCAAGGGAAATTCCACACGTTCTCTAAACTCAAAAAAGGAAAAAATTATTGCCAAGCACGCCTTTGGTGCAGCGGAAAAGGAATGCTTCCACCTCTATGAGGTCGAGTGATCGATTCCCAATATTTTTTAAAAAAGAAGAAAAATTATTATCCAAAAATCATCCACACTCCTCCAAAACATTAACATGCCTTACATTTAGACTTGTCTAAGACAAATCATTTTTTTGGTAGTGAATATTTTTGTGGGTAGGGTAGGCATTCACTTTCTAATCCTACATAAAATGACTTATTAATAGGAAAATACTAGGATGACGACGAATGGGACACCCGGTATGGACACCCGGTGATGGACATCTACTCTCTAATTACTAAAAGGCAACATTTCTAAATTGAAGATAAACCCTATACTTGTGCGCTAACACGACATCCTTGATTGTCGACGCTTGATCACCGTGCTCTCCATTAATATCTCTTGAACAGGATAGTGAGTTTTACAATACGAAAATGATTTTTTGATCACTCAAGTATTCGATGCGTTCGCATATCTGAAAAGACAAGATAATGTTTAGCAAACATCATCAAATTTATTTAATTGTAAAAATATGTATAACGAAGATGTATCAGAACTCTATTGGTAATTTTCTGATTCTTCTCCGGTGAATTAACTTTGACAACTCGCGTTAAACTTTATCTTAATACAACAACATAGCTTCAATTCCAAATAACCTTTATATTAATATGGCATGTATTAATCAACGAACAAATAATTTTATCGGAGCACCAAAATATGTATATTTTAAACAATTTGTATAATGTAGAGGTATCAAAGCTCTTTTGGTAATCTTTTCCAGTAGATTAACTTTGACAACTCTCATTAAACTTTATCTTAATACAACAACATAGCTTCAATCTCAACTAACCTTTATCTTAAAATGGTATGTATTAATCAACGAACACATAATTTTATTGGAGCACCAAAAAATACAAAGAAATGAGTTATTTGAGTATTCTTAAAGGAAATTTCTCTTAAATAGGAAAATAAAATTTATCACTATTGTCTTTTGAACGATGCAATACAAAAACACTATTTGTTGACTTCTAAAATATTCAAAGCTTTTGCATGATTAAGAAATATTTGAGAAAAGAAATCATTAGAAAAATATTTCAAGAAAAGCACAAAGTAACAAATCTTTGGATCGTTGTTGAAGGGAATATCTCTTTAATATGAAAGCAAATTTATTGTGATTGCCTATTTACTGTGATGTCGATCTCAACTAATTTGGGATTGAGGCTATGTTGTTGTTGCCTATTTAACCATGCAGTACAAAAAGTATTTGTTGACACTCGAATATTTGAAGCTTTTGCATAACTTAGGATATAAGGTGACCAATTCATTGTGAATATGTGATTTCTAGATTACTTTATATAACAAAGAAGTAGTAAAACACCTCTAATACTTTGTAAGTCTTCGACAATGAATTAGCTTCTGTCCACAAATAATTTTATTGAAGTGCCGTGAGGTGCTCAGGTGCCTCTCTTTTATACCTATTCATAGATTCATAGACTTGTATGTTGAATCATATTCCTTGAGAATTGTTACTTCTCACTCTATGTACTTATCGAAGGATAAAAGAGCTTGCTTGCATGATGGTAACACTTGTTTTTATTTATGAACAAGATTTTTTGCTAGTAAATTAGTCAACACTTTGCAATTTGTAATATAGTACTTTGTGAAAGACATTCTTTCAATATTTTCCTCATCAGATAAAATACACGAATGAAAAAACTTATATTTCTCACTTTTCATTCAAAATATGAATTTACTCATGGTTTCCCTATCGATGTTTTCCAAATTGAAATAGCTTTAATTAGTAGTTGCTCTCAACTTTATATGTATAGCTCTAAGGTGACCTCATGTTTTCCAAATTGACAAGGCTTTAAAATTAGCGGCTACCCTCAACCAATATCTTTGTAGCAGTCAGCTGTCTTTAACTTTTATAAATATTGAAATAGAAATATAGAAATTTACTTGAGCTAATATTTGTAAAGCGATATCATACATTCCTTATTTGATGAAGCCGTGAATGCTACCAGTGTGCATCTATCACCTAGCAACATTGTCTGGTTAGATTTTGTAACAAACTCGTAATAATGGATGAGATAAGGCATGATAAATTGTTAATTTTAAATTGGATAGCAAATGAATACACCTTAGTTATGATTCCTTATTGGTAATTGAAACATATATCTGCTACTCTGAAAAGGTGATTCTCTTGGACATTTGTGTTGGTTGCTTGAGCTAGACAACATTGTAAGGATATAATAAGTACTAATATAGGACTGTCAAGTTGTTAGATTGTTAATTACGTTTGTTACAACACAGTTGACTATTAGTCAAAGTTGTTAGCAGCTAGTTAGAGATCAATGGTTGTAATCCATTTAGGCAATCTGACAAACAATAGTCACTTGAGTCCTGTATATATACTCATTGTACGTCACTGTTTTATTGTCCTGTGAATATAAAGATTCACAGTTTTATTTAGTTTTGGTGTTTAGAGCATCTGCTCTGCGTGTTCTCTTTTTGTGTTACGTGTTCTTTGTCTCTGTTGAAGTTTCGATCCATGATTTACAAACATTAAGAGAATTATTGTCTTATCAATATGTATATATATATATATAAATATCCATATAGAGTTTTTATAAGAAATATGTGCTCTCATATGGTTTTTCTTTTGCTTAAAGCTTGTTGATGGTCTCGTTGAAAACTGAAAATCTAAGTAGAAACTGTAGAATGAAGCTAAAATGATAGTCGATGAAAATTAAACACTTCGTCTATTGTGGTTTGTCAAACACAGCTTTCTGTCATGATTAGTAGTTTTTAGTTACCCCCACCTGCAATATGACCAATTGCTTTGCCTTTACACCAAAGCTAACATTAAGTTTAAGAGGGGAAGGTTTTGAATCCTTAATAAAGAACACACATATTGAGAGTTATTAAGTTCACGACTAGAGAGATTGTTTTTCTTTTTTTTTTTTTGCAAAATTCGGTTGTTAATTAGTCTTTTTTGTGAAACTCGTGACAATTATAAACCTACTTACATAGGTTTATATATGTTGGATACCTTCCATATAGAGTGACAAAAGTTTTATGCTGGCTAGTTATAACATCATTATTAAAAAAAATCTTATATTTATTTCTATTTTTATTCTCATACTTTCTTTGTTTTTTCTTTTTGCTCTTTTTCCACTCTCACTTTTGTAAGAAGCATTTCGTTACACAAATAAAGTTTAAGTAAATCTTAAATCAAGATTCTATTTAGTTCTTCTGTAATATTATCTCTCAATTTTAGTAATGTAAATTAATGTGTGGGTTATATAAAAATATGAATTAGATGATAAGAAATCCTTACAATAACAACAATATAAGAAATTAGTTGACTATCGGGAGCACTTTACATGATTATAAAACAACATAGCCTCAATCCACAAACTTTGTCACAAATAACGTCAATAATTACCCATAGATTGCTCCATTTTTTGTAGGGCCCACCTCTTACTAAGTGAATGTAACAAAGTTTGCGGATCACTAGCGTGCTCATTTTTTACTTGTAATTGAGTGTCTAATCTTTCATTAACTAGAATATATAAGTAAAGTAGTAAACAAATACATAAATTGAATGCACCGTATTTTTCTCCTAAAAAACCTAACTTAGAATGCAAAGCAATGTGGAGTATATTTATAAAACTTAAAAGTAAAACTAGTCAATAGACTTATACAACTGAACCAAACTCGATCAATAATAATAGTCTGGTTTAATTTACTCTTAACATTATAGGATTTTATACTATTAAGACAATTTGCAATAAAATATATATTAATCATGTACTTTTTGTAACAAATAAGAAATTTATATGTTTCGTTAAAATATAATGGTCACAAGTGGTAATCATCTAAAATTTACTTTAAACCATCGACTCCTCACTTGATCAATATATTTCTCTAATAATTTCTTAATAGGACCCATGTAGAACAAGAGAGTGCCAGGAGTATACATAGTAGCTTAATTACTAATCAATTAATTTTTGGGTGTTAATAGCATGTGTTTCTTGCTTTTGTTGTTGAGCTTGTATTGATATTCTTTGTTTCTTAAATGAATAGAAAACATATTGTTGGTAAAACTAATATTTAGTCTTGGCGCTTTTCTTTTTAAAATTCTTGAACTTCATATAGTTGATTTCATTGGATACAAGCGTTGTTTGCTTTTCTTCTTTGCAATTTCTTCATATGATAGGTATGTGACGGGACTAATTTAAATTAAAAACGAACACATTATAGTTGGGAAAATGGTACCGGAACTTAAAATATCAATAGTCTTTATTGGATTAATATTGATTTGTTTCAATTTTTTATGGTATTCATGGCGGTTAGATAGTTATCTCATATTTGCATTTTTTATGTTCAAATGCAGTCACAACATAATTTCTTTCTCGACAATTGGCGTGGGAGGCTTTGGAAAAGATTTAGTGGTAAGTTTTAGTTTTAGTTTTTCCTCATTTTGTGTACTATTATATATGTTTTTGTTGAAATTTACTAGTTAGTTCTTATTAAGAAAACTGCGGCTTTTTAATTATATACTATATGAACTAAACATCACATAACAACTCTCAATGGTAGAACTGGAAGTTCTCCTAATTTTAACACTCTCTCTTGCTTTTCCATCAATTACCTTAATTATACTTTCCTAGGTAGCTCTGTACTCAACATTTATATGCCATTGTACACTCTGATTCCTTTGCTTCCATTTCATGTATTTTTTCTTATAAAGAAGAATACATGAAAGCTTGTCAGTCATATTCTAGTGAGATGGATGAGGTATCACTTGCCAAAGGCAAGATCAGGGGTTTGACTCATGTTGGAGTTAAGGGTGTTGTAATTAAGTTGGTTTCTTGTTAAAAAAAAAAAGGTACAAGTTAGAATACGAGTTTGAAGTCATGATTGTTTTAGGATGAGTACCAGCATGGAAGATATGTGGGCTTGCATCAAACATGTGGTTATTATGTGAATGGTTGTCATAAAAGAATTTGAGTTTTCTATAGAATAACGTGGGAGGAATTGGAGAACAATTTTAAGATTGAGTTTTTATCACATGTTTATTTTTGAACAATGTCTTTAACAGTTTACTCAAGCCTTGTTATTCTTTTAGAGATAGGTTAATCAATGGTGAAGACAATGACATTGATTGTATAATATATTTTTAGATACTCACATGCACAATTTTATTTGCATGCGAGGGATCAGTCTTGTTGGAGGTGGCACACAGATAGAGAGCAAGAAGTTGGCTTGCCGGCAATATCCCCGGAATCATCATGCACAAGAGATGGCAGCGAGATCTTGGTGGTTGATTTTGAGCCATAGCAACATCGCCATCACCATCTCGACTATACAAGGTTCTTTCCCCCTGAAATCTAACAAGTCGATTGTACTTGTTAATTTCAATCATGAAAAACTGTTGTGAATACTGCTGAAGCAACATCATTATCAGTAGTAGATTTTGAATGGAATTTGATCAACAACGGATATGGATTCATCGAAGGCGGTCTTATTTAAAATACTCATCTGCCAAAGCGAAAACGAAGCAGTGAGCTGTTGATGGTCAATTTTGAGCCATAGCCACATTGCCATCACCATCTCAACTATACAAGGTTCTTTCCCCATGTATCTAACAAATCGATTGTACTTGTTAATTTCAATTATGAAAAACTGTTGTGAGTACTGCTGAAGCAACATCATTATCAGTAGTAGATTTTGCATGGAATTTGATCAACAACGGATATGGTTTCATTGAAGGCGGTCTTAACATACTCATCTGCCAAAGCAAAAATGAAGCGGCGAGCTGTTGATGGTCGATTTTGAGCCATAGCCACATTGCCATCACCATCATCTTGACTATTCAAGGTTCTTTCCCCATGTATCTAACCAGTCGGTTGTACTTGTTAATTTCAATCATGAAAAACATGTATAGATCCATTGAACTGTTGGAAATGCTACTGAAGCAACATCATTATTAATGGTAGATTTTGTATGATGCAGATTTTTTATTTTTATGATCAATGTAGGTTTGATTACTTTGCTACAGGCATTGAGGTGGCTAGAATGTGAATGCATAAACTTTTATGACCATTTCAAGTTTAAAATTAAAATCAACTAAATCAATTTTCTAAACTTTGAAATGCAGGAGTGGTTAATCATCTTGGACTTTGATTGGCGATGCTGGTGATTTTTTTTACTTATTGAAAAAAAAAACCCTAAATCGAGCGCAATTAAAGGGTTTAATCTATGCAGCTAACTGCAACTGATTGAAGCTTCCCTCCAAAATCCCAATCAATTTGAAAAAGTCATGAATAGTGCAAATCTTTCACTTCATTGAATGGCATTTGTGATTTGTGTGCTTAGATTTTGTAACAAGAGCATTATAATGGGGGAGATAAACCACAATTGACAGATTTGTATTTTTCAAGTGGAGGAAAAGCACAAAATACCAAACCTCCAAAAAAATTTGCAAAGAGAGCTAATGAGTTTATAAGATTATTGTTCTCATTACTGAAAGTTATATAAAATTTTGTGCCGGTTGCGTAGTTTCCTCGAGAACTCTCATGGTACTAAGAACATTGTAAACAAAACATTATTTGGTATTCAGATGGGAAAGATCGCGAGGCCATCGCAAACTTTAGGTAATCACAGTTGGAACAGATCGGCCGGTGAATTCCTGCATCTTCGAAAGCTTAAGAGCAACCTCAACCTGCAAACAACGTCGGAGAACGGTCATGAAAAGAAGGAATAACTGAATAAGCATGATATAACCATTAGGAACTGAATCAAGCAAACAGAAAACTATGAAATTCTTACAAGAGGAGCGAGGGCTTCTTGAGAATCTCTTCCAGTCTTCGATGAATCCTTCTCGTATTGCTCAATGTAGAGACGGATTGTTGCGCCTTCTGAACCAGTTCCAGATAGACGAAATACCTACGAATTACAGGAACAAGTTGTTAATGAGAAATAGAGACTGAACCTGGGATAATTCTCCATAGCAACTTGGTTAACTCTAAATAACAATAATGTACCAAGGCCACTTCAAAGTTCATGTATCGACAATTGCATGGTTCTGATATAAACCAAAATGAGTTGATAGAACTTAAGAAGTAGGAAACTATGTATCGAAAATTAAAAATGAAGGTAAGCGCCGCTAGAAATGAAGAGAAATCCGGGGAAACCTAGTTTCGTTTCTGAAAGATAATCCTAAAAGAATGACAGTAGTAACAAACAGATGACAACCGGCTTGTATATTCGCAGAGTACAGTGCTTCTAATTATCTGTTTGAAGAAGAAACATCAAGGCGATGGCTTACCAATCTTGATCCATCTTCAAACAGGTATCGGATACCCTGGTGCTTTGAGATGGAGCCATCGACGGGATCTTTGTATTCGAATTCATCAGCTTTGACAACATCTGAAACGTCTGACCTTATTCCTTTAATGATCCTGCAAGAGCACCATAGTAAACCAAAAAAGCATTCGAAACAGAACATCAACTTGATTTTCTTGGGGCGAAGAAAAAATATAGAAGTCAAGTGAGATATTTCTCGAGGAACATACTTATTCACTTCAGGAAGGGAAGACTGCAATTTAACCAAGTGTGCCATCAGCTCCTTTGCTGAACCTGCATCAACATTCTTCGAGAAACAATTTGAATATGTAAGAGATAGATGATTTAAAATCACATCAGAGGTAACGGCACCTAAACCAATAGGCCACAGTATATCATACTTCATAGTCATAGCGAGTGTAATAGTGGCGACCAAAAGTAGCCCAGTGCTGACGAACAATGTCTTCAACAGTTACAAGAGTTTTTCCATCAAGATTGTCCTTGTTTCTGAAGGCAAGGATAGAAAGCCAAGCTAAGACTGCCCAGATTCCATCTTTCTCACGTATGTGGTCCGAACCTGTAAACAGCGGGGGTCGGAAAAATAAATAGTAAAGCAATTTAATATTTTTTTGTCAAATAAAGCAATTTAATATTCATTTACAATAATGTTGTCTCAAAAGTTCAAAATATTATCCATATGATGATAAACAGACGGCTCACCAGTTCCGAAACTTTCTTCTCCACAAACTGAACACAATCCAGCATCCATCAAGTTACCAAAAAATTTCCAGCCAGTTGGTACCTAAAATTTAACCAATAGAGAAGCACAAAAAAAATGCTTAAAAACCAACGGAAAAACTTTTTATACAGCTTTTGACAGTTTAATATCACAAGTTACCTCAAAGAACTTCAAATTCAAATGCTTTGCCACAACATCCAACGCGGCTGACGTAGGCATGCTCCTGCAGGCAGAAACCAAACAAGGAGATGAAATTTATCCGGGATTTCAAATGAGATAAGAATCTAATACCACTACATGATTGTATAATTGCTAAAACAGATCAATATAGTGTTCATCTCATTCACATTGTGTTCGAAAAACCCATATTTGATAAAGTAATAACTAGTAAGGCAAAAAATAGCTACCTGGCAACCCCCTTCAATCCAGCAGAGAAATAAGGAATTGCTTGCACTGCATTTGCAGCAATGATGGCAACAGAATCTGATGGTGTTACAAAAAACCTGCGGAAGAGAATAGAATTATGAGTCCACTGCAGAGAGTTCAACTTCATGATCACATTCAACATAAACTGGATCTTACCTCTTGCCCAGAATCATGTTACGATCTGCATCACCATCACCAGCAGCACCAAATTCAGGTGGGTTGTCCTGAGGTTTTTCCTTGTTCAACCCCATGCGAGTAACCAACTCCTTTGCATAGGTGAGGTTGGGATCAGGATGTCCACCTCCAAAATCTTCCTGTATGCACAAAACCAAGCATGAAACTCTAAAAAGAAAATCAAGACCATCTCCAGGAAAAAAAAAATCGTAGCAATACCTTTGGGGTGCAGTTTATCAGTGAACTTTCTTGACCACCAAGCTCGTCCACAAAAATAGGTTTTGCGTAGGCTCCAGCTACACCATGAAGACCATCATAGCTGAAATGGGAGAATAGTCGTTGATAACGTCTCTAAAATTTAAATTTATGTGACCATAGCAAAGTCGGGTTTGTACAATAGACAAATATGTCTGCCATAAGCATACCAGAATGTGAACTTGGGACAAGCAAGCAGCTTCTGTATAACCTGGAAATCAAAAATTGACCTGGAGAAATAAACAAGGACTTAAAAAATTTAACAGAAGAAAAGCGGGTGCAAGTATGGAATGTCAATATTCCATTAGGACCCTATCAATAAAATAAAGAGACTGAAAATGAAAAGCATATAAATATAAAAGCCAAGAAAATAGGCATGGTACAATGAAAATGAAAACATGCGACGGTTTTGTAGAATGCATTAATCCAAAGAAATTACCTCTATTCATTTCGGAAAACTTATGATTAACGTGTCAACATGCTTACTCTCCTAAGTCCTGAAAATGGGCATGGATCTAAAGACCAAGATGTTCCTATCTTGACCTCAAAAAAAAAAAAAAAAAAAAAAAAAAAAAAAAATTCTCCTATCTTTAACATTCAGCAAAGAACATTTGTCTGATAAAGCATGTCATCATCAATCCAAAACCATCATTAGAAAGTCTCTGATAGCTCCCTAAGCCACTGAACTTTTTCCAAGTCATGATAAAATGTGTTAAAGATTTTTCATGCACAGATTACCAATAACATTTATCTAGTTTGTTCCAGCTTCTCGAGAAGACTGTATGGCTCACTTTAAATATGACTTGTTGATGACTTCAGCAGGGTGGTTTAAAGGATACTAGAAAAGTTCGTGATTAAAAATTGATTAAAATAGGGGTTCCCTAAAAAAAATCACATTCATGGTTTTCCCTGTCAGCTCATATTATCACAGACAGCAAAATGTATTTGATTTCCGATAGCATGACTATATATGATTGTACAAACAACAGAAAGTCAAAATACAGCTTAATCGTATGAGAGATTGCTCACTTCATCAGTTTCACATAGTCAGTTGCTGAGTCAAAGACGTCCACATCAAATTCTCCTTCAGGCCCTCTAAAGCTCGTTATGCCTACAGCAGAAATATCCACCTAGAAAGCAGAACAATATTTTCAAACTCAAATAAAGGTTGGACGCACTGTATTTTTACAGTTGTAAAACAAGGACTGATACTAATAGAAGCAATACGTCTGGTAGATCTTCTGCAATGAAGTACTCCTTTAATGTCTTTGTGTTCTCATAGATCTTATCGGTAATTGCCTCTGGAGCAGGTCCTCCATTCTCCATGTTGTACTTGATTCCAAAATCCTGCACGTGACAGTTACCTTATCACAAAAGCATGCATGAAAATAACATATTTTTTTTATGGGATGCCCAACAATTATAATAAGTGAACATTTGTCAAAAAAAAAAAATTATATTATAAGTGAAGGAAATGAAAACGCTAAGATTCAGAAGGCATTGAAAAAACAACAATTTCCAAATAAGTTTATATCATGGTCAAATTGAGTCAGTCCATCAGCAAAAATGATCCTCCTAAAATTTAAACAGCAAAGCAAGAGCAAAGTTAACGAGGCAAGGAATAAAATCCAATTTGGAAGTTAATGGTAGCCAGAAAGTATGTTGTATGGTCATCAATAAAGATGGAGAGGTTGGGAATAACCTCTTGTTCAATTATCTAATCAATCTATTGACAACCACTGTAGATTAGACACGGTGGCGAAGGTCTAGCTATCTACAAGAGAGATCAGAGCTCGAGTCTTGTGGGTTACATAATAAATGCTAGAATTTTTTATTTTTATTTTTTGCATTTGAAACATTCAGATCTTTTTTGTGAAAATAAGGACTTATAATATGGCAAATACTTTTTTTTTTCGAAAATATGGTTACATGGTAATTTTTTGTCCGCTTTGACATCTAAGAGGATTAAAAAAAGATACTAGCATCATCAAAGAGAGTGCAGTGACAGGTTACAGAACTAATTCCTTTAAATAGTAAGTATATAGATAGAAATAGAGTGAATACCTCATGCGGGCCACCAGGATTGTGACTTGCAGTCAATATAAAAGCTCCTGATGCCTTGGACCCCTGGGATTGAAAGTGCATTCAATATTTATGATGCCGTAATAGCAGGACATTATATGAAAGTGTTGAGTAATACGCTCACATCTGCACCAACTCTTTCACGTATAACAGCTGACACGGCAGGTGTTGAAAGCAAACCATTTTGTCCAACCCAAACACGTCTAACTCCATTAGCAGCTGACATCTTAATTATGATCTGCCAATTTTTTTTTCTGAAGCAAATAAAATTAAATGAACTGATTTAGACCACAGATGGTAGGGTAAGAAACATTCACAAAACATCGACAACAGGAACGAAAAAGAAATTACAACAGACAATGCAAGTTTTTCTAATAAAATAAGTATTCGGCATCCTTCAAAACTAGTGAAGTGTATTAACAAGTGAAATACAAAGCTTAAGGAAATAAAAGGTACAAATAGAAAATAATAAAATAGCAATAGCTAATAGTAAGAGAAAAAGCAATCGAACTGAAAAAACTTACAATAAGATAAAATCTTGTGAAAGAAAATAATTAGTTTAGGCTTCTTAAAAAATGAATTCTTTACCAACAACAACAATAAAAAATGAACCCTTTACCATACACACAAAGCCAATTGTATTGTTCAAAGGATTCCATAACAACGCAAAGTAAAGGCAATGGAATGTTACAGGCTACAGACAATCCTTGTAAAGGAAAGAGCTACTGTTGAGCTAAGTTGAGCAAAGTTGAGCATCCAATACTTGCTTCCGAGAAAATTAGACAAAATTCAGCAACTCTTAATAAGCAGCAAAAAAGAAAAAAACAAAACAAAAAACAAAAACAGAAAAAAAAAAAAAAAAAAAAAAAAAAAAACAAAAACAAAACAAAAACACATGCACGCATCAGTTCTTTCCTAGATGATAGGAGCTCTCCTTGATTCTAAATTTCGAACCGTTAAAGAACATTGAAAACATTAGGACAATGAGCAAATGAAATTCACTATAAGTTTACAAGAAACATATAAGGAAAAAAGAAAGGCTTAGTAAGAGATGAAAAGAAACTAAGCGAACAAGATATAAGAGAACACAAGTAAGAGCCAACAAACGCACCTGAATGGCATCCTTTGAGAAATATCGGCCATCACCAGAAACAACAAGAGTAGCACCTATATTGCCCGTGACATAGTGCCTTGTTAGAATTGACAATAAAATGAAATATGACCAAAATAAAGCAATTGATAAATGAAAAATAAAGAATTTGACCTTAAAATCTCAACCTTCATCTAAGTAAGAAATTCACAAAAATTGTGACAGGGACTGAGAAGTAAAGACATGTTCAAACAATAAGACGTATAAAAGCTAAAATTCTTTAGCAATGAATTTTTAAGAGTTTATACAACACTGTTTTTGTTGGGATTGAGGCTATGTTGTTGTTGTTGTTGTTATACAACACTGTTTTTGAAAGACCGTCGAGCTGACCA
The DNA here is from genome assembly GCA_039657325.1 of Stephania cephalantha. NCBI lineage: Eukaryota > Viridiplantae > Streptophyta > Magnoliopsida > Ranunculales > Menispermaceae > Stephania > Stephania cephalantha. The sequence goes on along the minus strand of CM077573.1, from coordinate 2,972,735 downwards.
AAGATTAAATGGAACTTTACTAGACAATATTTCAAAGAGACAATACATTGAGAAACAAACGTGCCACGCAAATGGATAGTTTGAAAGAGTCCTTCAATTTACAACTCACAATTCACAGTGAGTAGGAAACTCGGAGCGACACAGGTACTGTACCCAGTTCAATGGACACAAAATGAAATACAACTATGGACTGTAATGTCACGAGCTTAACGTGCAAAGCTACACATAATCAACCACCTCCTTACCCTTAACCTTTTCAGCCGAAAGGGCATTGAATGTCGACTGAACAAAATTATGCAGGTAGTTTGGTTGCATGAACACTTTCACCTGTCGAAAAGGAACACTATCATAATCTGCACCATTCCTCATATAACAAAATCCTCATAACATTACTAAATTAGAAGTTTCCGTTATCGATCACACTAAATCACAGTAAAATCTTAAAAATATTAGAACTTAGTTCTTCACTCTGAATTCCAACAGTTTAAACCTTCCTGATCATCACTTAAAACCTTCAATCATCATTTGTTATCGACATGATTTTCAACTATGTAGAGCCAATTTAGCAGTTTTTTCGATAGTTCAACATTAACCAATACAAATACAGTAAAAAAAAGACCAAGTTCCAATCTTTAGAGTTAAAAAGGGATCCCTTGCTCAATTTAACACCTCGAAATCATGAGAAAACGCCAAGCAATCGAAAAACATTTGAAAATCGAAACAACGAAAACAATCAGACAAAGTCCACATCAATGCACTTAAAACCTTCAGTCATCATTCGTTGTTGAGAAGTTTTTCAACTATCTATAACCAATATAGCAGTTTTTTCGATAGTTCGACATTAACCAATACAAATACAGTACAAAAAAGAGACCAAGTTCCGATCTTTGGAGTTAAAAGGAGATCCATAGAGTGAATTCACCTTGCTCAATCCCAAATTAGTCAAAATAATGAGCAATTGCCGAGCAATCGAAAGGCGTTACCAACGCGATTGCGGCGAAAATCGAAACAACGAAAACAATCAGATCTAGGCGTCTAATCCGCATCAATGCAGATCGAAATCGAACGAGGTTTCAGATCAGGCATTTCATCAAACAGGAAGCAAAATAGCATGGAATCGCGTAGAAATCACGCAAGAATCGCATCAGAAAACCAGATCAGATCCATCGAAGAGATTGGAATGTAAGAATGGCTTGCCTTCTTGCGGAGGCCGGAGGTCCCTGGCTTCTGGCCATCGAAGGGCGTGGTCTCCACTCGCGACGCCTTGAACATCACCATCGCCGCTACAGATCGATCGATCGATCGATCGATTGAGTGAGTGAGTGAGTGAGAAAGCGAGAGAAGCGAAGATCGGATTCGGTGAGGTTTCGAGAGTGAGTGAGGGAGAGAGCAGAATGAAATGAACGAATATGCTTTATAAAGAATGCCAGTGTGACTTCGGTCGGACACGCGCTCGTGCGGGTCCCGCCGATGAGCCTCGAGATGCGTTCAATCACGCAATCGGCGAAAGTCAAGAGATGCGCACAGCGGTATCTTAATATATGTTTGTGCAGGTGTCGGGAGGGGAGGAGATAGGAAAGGTATGACGAAAGTATAACGGTCTATTTTTGTGAGTGGTGGTGATTGTGTTCTTGAAGCTCGCCGATTTTCTCTTCGCATATCGGAACATTTCCTTAACCGTACACGTGGCCATGGTTTTTTTTTTTTTTTCTCTATTTTTGATAGGGGTACAGCTTTAAAGGTACGCAAATAAGTGCGTGTCCGACCTACGGGCTCGAAGTTCACCCCATACTCTCTTAGGTTGAGTCCACTGCTTGGTGCAGCTTTTGTGCGGTTTAGCAAATGATTTGGCGCAATGGCGCTTCCATGACATCCCATTGATCACAAAATATTTATAACTATCCAAAATCACTTAAACAATAGTGATCCTTCTTAAGCATCTATTTGTCTGTGCAAAAGCTAAACTATGATTTTGTTTGGTTAGATGTGAAGTTATTTCTCGGGAAATAAGTTACAGGGAGTTGGGAACTAATCTTGTTTGGTTGTCCAACTTACCTGCAAGTTATCTCATAACTTACACCATAAGAAGTGATATATCTCCCTCCACCCCTAGGAAGCTATCTCTCGGGAATCGTAGACACAATTATCCTTCATTAATGACTTATTTATTATTCATCTCTCTCTTGTTTGGAGGTTATTTATGTCAATTCATATTTTTTATTGTTTAAAAATTTGAAACTTCCCTACAAATTTAAAATTTAACCAAACATGAAAATATTAACTCCAAAAAGATAACTCCCAACTAACACTGTAAGTTAATAAAAACAAACCAAACGAGGCCTATACAAACAGGCTTAATATTATAGCACAAATATGCGACCATACTAACACTCATGACATCAACACAACTCAAATTACAAACTCTTGGTTAAATATAATAACAAGCAACACAAGCAACCACAACGGCAATATCTCTTCTTCGATTATTATTATTATTATTATTATTATTATTATTAATTTTAAGGAATTGGTAATTTGTGTGTTTATAACTAAGGTGCCACCCAAAAACGTGGCTTTTGTGCGATTTTATTTCCATTTGGTACGGGACATCCTTTCCCTAATTAGGGATTGCTACATAGTTATTACATTGTTTGGATTGGTTGTGATTTAAATCAAACTGAAGACATCATGTTAAAGGAGGATGGACGAGGACCGCCAACCAAGTCTTAAAGTTTTTAGGGCGCTAAGGGCACCCCACCGTTTCATGAAGGCACCCAAATTTTTTGTAAAAATTCCAGCAAAAATGAAAAAAGACCATTTTGCCCCTGTATATATATTGATTCAAACCCTACAAACCATTTTGACAAAGAAAACGGGGCACCCCACCACCAAGCTTGAACCATAAAACAACATTGCGTTTGGCGGCCGTTTATCGATTCTTGCGGATTGACATCATCAAACGACGATGTAACAATGTTTGACAACCATATGATGGTTTGAAGGAACTATTTTTTGTCAACGTAGGGTTTCTCAAATTTTCGAGACGTTTTTCACGGGCGCGATTGATTCGGCCTCGCGGGGCCAGAGAGTTGAAAACGTCTCGGTCGACATCCACAGGGACTCTCGTGAAGTGGTGGCCAGAGACGACAATAAAAGTGTCGGTTATGGACAACGAGAGCTATTCTACATTCTCGGTAGTACATCGGCCAACGGGACATAAACTATATACTAATGGTTACTCTCGTGAAGTGGTGGCCAGAGATAACACAATTACTTTCGGCCATTCGTTGCGAGGCGTGTAAACTATTCTAGCACATGTACGCGAGAACCACGAGTTCTCAAAAATTTCCCCTCGGTCTCGGCCATGCTTGGCGAGGCTATAAACAAAATCTCGGCTTTGTGTGGCGAGAACCACGAACGCCCGATAAATGAACCATTGAATGCACGCCACACAAACATAACAACTACTCTATCAAATGCAACAATTAGACTACCAACGTACATTCAAACGATCGATTTCTCGACTTGAGTGTGTGAATGAAAAACTAGAACAGAGCCCTAATTTGAAGACGAAATCGGCAAACACCCAGAGCCTACAAACTACAAAAACCTCCTACAACGACGAAAAAACACACGGAGACGGACGAAAACGACGATTTCGGGGTATCCTCGCAAGGGAGTTCGGTGGTGGTGGTGGGGGTGGTGGGGTGAGAGAGGTTTGTTCGAGGGGTATTTTGGGTATTTTGGGTCTAATTTTTTGGTGCCCAGAGGTAAATTGGTTAGTGCCCACATTAAGCTGGGTGCCTTCATGAAACGGTGGGGTGCCCTTAGCGGCCCTCAAGTTTTTGGGCACCGCTATGTGCATCCTGCACAATGATTAGGGCACTCAGTCAAAATTTTGTAAAAGTGGATTTGTAAGGAAATGTCAAAAACGTCATCTCAAACCCCATCAGGTGGGGTTCTCGTTTTTTAAGAAGGGGCAATTTGGCAAACTTGACGGGGTGCCCTGAAAAATTGATTGGGTGCCTTGATCAACGGGGTGCCATGAGAATCAATCGGGGTGCACATAGCCGCACTCAAGTTTTTTCACACCTATGTTCTTTATAAAGTTACACTTAATTAAAACTCTATCCGTTACTTTATAAGTGACGTTTTAGCAATTTTGAAATATTTCACAATATTTGTTATTTGATAGTTTCAATACACATTTATTACTTAATTGTCTTTTATACCCTTCGTAGAAAAAAAATCTATTAATTATACATTAATAACAAGTGTATCTACAAGTGGTGGGGTTAGAAAAGATAAATGATGATTTAATCATTTAACCGTCACTTTCTCTGTATTCAAGATAATTAAATGAATTTTTTAAAAATTGTGAACAACTTTAAAACGTCACTTAAATAGATACATGGGAAATATTTCGTTCCACGGATCCTTGATAAGAGTCTCTTCTAATCAAGGCTCCGATAGAGCTATGAAAGTGGATTAGTCGCTGCAGTTAACGTAAGTACGCGTATTAAAAAAAAATAATGAAGGAAACAGAAGAGTAAAATATATAAAAATGACTTTTAAGTCATGACTCTGCCACGTGTCACCTCCACACATATCGATCGGTATCTGTTGCGTAATTCGAGGAGTCGTACATTGTTGAGGCTTTGAATAAACGTAGTAGTAAGTAGTAACGTTTAAGATCCTTTGTAGATTTGATTTCGAAGTCAATCTTCTCTAGATTAGATCTCATCCCAACTCACCAAAACACAAAATTTTCACAACAATTCACTTCTGAACTTGAATCGATCTCTCAATCAATCAATCAATCACAATGGCAGAGCAGCTAAAACCAGAGATTTTCGAACTCAACAACGGCACCATGCGAGTCAAGGTCACCAACTATGGCTGCACCATCACTTCCCTACTCGTCCCCGACAAATATGGTTCACTTTCTCAACTACCCTTCTTTCAATTCCATCTTTCTTCAATCTCATTAATGGGTTTTTGTTTGATCATTGAAGGTAATCTCGCCGACGTCGTTCTCGGGTTCGATTCCCTCGAAGCGTATTTGGTGAGTTGAAGGTGGTTAAGTTGTTGACAATATTAGGCCTGCGTGCGCTTGTCTGTGCAGGCAAGCAGGCAGGCACGCATGCCCAATAATGGAAATTTATCATAAATTTGAGTTGTTTTTCAATTTGGGGTTTTTTGATTCTTATGGACTTGATTTGAATTTGCAATGTGAGATGGTTTTTGTGATGAGTTCAATGTGGATATTGTGATTTTGATGGTTTGGTTTGAGTTTTCAATGTGAAAATTATGGATGAATGAAGGTATTGAGGATTAATTAATTAGGTTGTGATATTGGTTTTGTTGGGGGGATTTTGTTTCATCAGGGAGGCAATGCACCTTATTTTGGATGCATTGTCGGCCGAGTCGCGAACAGGATCAAAGATGGGAAGTTTAGCCTAAATGGCGTGCAGTATTCGTTGCCCGTTAACAATCACCCCAATAGTCTCCATGGTATGTAATAACACTGAGTCTTCATTCAAGTTTGTAAATCTTTATTTCTTAATAAAAGTTGTTTGATTGATTGGTTAGTTGTTTATAATTTATTGATCGATCGATGATGTAGACTTTGAACTAACACGCGAATGAGATTATATTTGGCCAATGGAAGTGGGAACATAATTATTTTTGCGATAATGACTTCGATGATAGTAGCTAGGAATGCAGAACTATGTACTGCTAGTTTAGTCTTGTGATCATTACTATCTTCATAATGTTTTGTTTAAGATAGCTTCCTTTCACAAACAACACAAAGAAACTAAAACCATGATGTCAGTTTTCCTCACGGATTTCGGGCTTTTCAAAAAACATGAGGAAAACTAAACCTTCAAAATTTTGAACATGTTCTATGAAGGTAGCCCCAAGAGCGTTAAAAGCACGAGAGAAGATTTGCATAGTTTGCTTTACCGTATTCTTCATTTCATCTTTACAAGGACGAAGCAGGCTTATCATGCTTAAGGAGTTCTAAAAACTATTTTCTTTTCTAAACAATTGCTTCCTTTTTTTTTTTTTTTTTTTTTTCACTCATAAAAAAGTTTCACATTGAAGCGGATTGTTGTTTATTGATAGTGCTTTCGTGGGGAAAGTTCTTCACTCCTTGGATTTCATAACATAGATTTTATTGAGGCCGTCTTGAACGTTCGTGCAGCTGTTTGTTAATTAATTGTAGACATAAATATGATGATTTGCTCTCCTTCAGGTGGAAACAAGGGCTTCGACAAGGTCGTATGGGAGGTAATCGATTACAAAGAGGGTGAAAATCCAGCTATTTCTTTCAGATATCACTGCCATGATGGGGAGGAAGGTACGTATTATCTCTCTCATTACACGCACATACTCATGCACAAGATTGTGTTTCTACTTGTTATTTGGATTGTAAATGTTCATAGTTTCTATCGTTTTTTTCCACTAATTATTCCTTGAACCAGGTTACCCTGGCGATGTTATTGCAACTGCAACATACACGCTTACCTCAAGCACGACGCTCAGGCTTGACATGGAAGCAGTGCCACACAGTAAGCCTACTCCGATCAGCTTAGCTCAACACACATACTGGAATTTAGCTGGGCACAACTCTGGGGATGTTCTCGAGCATACGGCTCAGATATGGGCATCTCATTATACCCCTGTGGATCATACCTCAATCCCCACTGGCGAAATCTTGCCAGTTAAAGACACTCCCTTTGATTTCACGACAGAGAAGAAGATTGGCACCTCAATCAGTGAAGTTCCTGGCTTGGGGTATGATCACAATTATGTTCTCGACAGCAAGGAAGAAAAACTCGGTTTGAAGCATGCTGCTAAAATAAAAGATCCTTCCAGCTCCAGAGTTCTCGACTTGTGGACTGACGCCCCTGGCGTGCAGTTCTACACTGCAAACTATGTGAATGGTGTGACTGGCAAAGCTGGAGCAGTGTATGAAAAGCATTCGGGGGTTTGTTTAGAGACGCAAGGATTTCCAGACGCTATAAACCAGCCGAATTTTCCATCCGTAGTCGTTCAACCAGGTGAGAAGTATAGTCATACTATGTTGTTTGAGTTCTCAGTTGCAGTGTGAATTTTTTGAGGGGCGAGGATCAAATTTCCGGGTTTTCTTGGGATTTTTGGTTCTATTTAGACATACATAGTAGAGATCATTAATAATTTAAATGTCTCATAGATAACTTGACATCGAATAAAGTTCTTTCTGGTGTTTACATCTACTGTCCTTGTACTGTTCATTTCAAGAATTTTATATTTTGCATTGCGCGCTGTTGTTTTCCGATTCGAAGAAAATTTATCTCTCAACTACACATGGTTATGAATCAGTGTCCAAACTCTACTGCTCCCCTAGAAAACTAAACACTTCAATCCAAGTAGAGAAATAGATTTACAGTTAACGGCGTGATTTCTGTCAATAGGATATGTGAGAAACAATCTGTAGGACAAAATTAATTCCATAAAAGTGTATGCACCTCTCAACACCAGCAGCCACAAAGAACAGTTTGTAAAGAAACAATTCTGCTTCCTTCACCTGGCCTTAATTTCCTCGAAAAGCAAACAGTTTTAAAAAAGAAAAGAAATAAATAAATAAATAAAGAAACTTTACAGGTCTGTACTGCCCATAAAACTAATAATACATAGCCTGCTTGGCCAAAATTTCACGGCCTGCAAACCTTAGAAAAACACTCAAAGCTCTTCTTCTTCATCCGCCATTTTCGTTTTGAGAAAATTGCGAAAGATGATGCAACCTCAGAGATTGAGGGTTACTTAGAAACCAAAAGAAAAATGAATATATCAACGCAAACTTCTCTTCATCGGCTAATACACTAAAACTCATCAAGCATTCCAACCAAGATGCCTCCTCCGGCGTGTAAATTTCCCTCCTCAAGTGCATTCAACACCTCTGAACAAGTCTTTGACACTCATTAATGAATTCAGTGCTCCAACTGCTGTGACATAAAAACTTATGTGTGTTAATAAAGCGAGTCGTCAGTAAACTGTAGATCTAACTTTATACTTAGCTTTCAATTCATGAAACTTGACTGGTATATCCAAATATGAACTCTAATAATCGAACAAAGATAAATAGACTAAGGGCAGTAAGACTTGAGTGATATATGCTGTATTATTGACATTGAAATTAAAAGACTACATGTTTGATCAGTCATAGATTCATACGAACTCACTGATTATTCTAATATTCATAACTGCACAAATAAAACTACGACCATAATTTTAGATACCTAATAGGATAAACATAACTAAGTCGAAGACATTAAAAACATCCTAGATATTCAAATTTGAATCATTCTCCAACAATATTCAATACCGACCAATGAGTAAAACAAACAAAGGCAGATAAAATAGATCATTAAAGGAGTTGGTAATGAACTCTTACCTTCTACCTGGACAAAAACCAGAAAGTCACAGTAATAACGCGTCACACGTTTTCTGTGCCCGAAGTTCAACATTCTTAAGATCGCGAAGATGTTGTAGTATCTCTTCGAGAAGATCCATCCCCTTGTCTCCTTTCTTCAAGGAGATGACACAATGCTTTAGGAACTCTCTGTCTGCCTCCAAGGCTTGTAGTCTTTGATAGACATGATCGATCTCTTCTTCAAGTTTATTGTTATAATCTGTGCAATGGGAATTCATGGAGTCTTGCTTGGTCAATGGGACAGCACATTTTTGCTCTTCTTTCAGCGATATCTCATCTTCATTTTCCATGCCGATTGCGTCAAAAAGTGGAAGAAGTTTCTTTGCATTATCATCTATGTTTCTTTTCGCTTGACCATTCTCCCCTACAACACTCTTACAGTGTCCATTTGAGAAACCATTGGTTTCTGCGCTGTGAAACTCGTAGTTCTCATTGAAACATCCGTTACTCTCCGCTGAAAAGCTCTCAATTGTTCGCAAGTCCTCAAATAATCCCCCTTCATCTTCATTGTCATCCAAGGCAAAAAGCTTTTCTTCCAATGCTTTAAGTTGCTCTAATATCGCCATCCTCTCTTCTTCGAAATCCACCAAAGATTCGTCGAGGGTACTCAACTGCCGAGAGCTTTCCAGTCCAATGTCATCCAAATTTTGAATCGTGTCTCCAGGGGTAGTTGCTTCCTTGCCACTTTCTTGACGATCATTGGCATTATCACTATCCTCGGAATTACTAGAAGTCGACGGGGTTGTGCTCTTCTCATTAGTGCTTCTCCTTCTCAGAACCCTTCTCTCTTTTTCCTCGTAAAGGTAAACTCTTTTACGATATATCTCCAACTCTTTCTCTAACTCTTGTTTTTCCTTCTCCCTTTTCACCATCAGCTCATTCAATAGCTTCAACGCCTCTTGGTCATATTCGGACTGTTCTTCCATCATTTGCTGGTACTGCAATGCTTCCATCTGCATCGATGCTTTCTCTTCTTGAAGCTTAGTTATCATATTTATGGTCTGGTTTGCAGCAGTAGCTGCAGCACTTCTCTCTGCCGCTAGTTCTGCATATAACGCATTCAACACCTTCCGTTCTGCTACCAGCGCTGATTTCAGGTGTTCTATGTCATGAATCCTTTCTAAACCATCGATATCAGTGGTAGCGGCACTTTGAAACTTAAATTCTTCTGCTGCTGATTCTTTTTTCTCTAATGATAGAAACTTCTTTGGCAGATCAATGAGATCTAATTCCATGTTTGATATCTCAAGAGCAGTCTCTTCTTCCACTTTATCAAGTTTTAGAAATATGGGTGAATGGTGGTTCCTCCCATGCTTGATTGTTTTGGCTGGTATATTAGTTTCTTCGACGACCACTTTCCCAGCCTTCACATCTAATACAGCAAGACTTGAATTAGAAACCAAATCATATCTACTTAGATTTTTTAGCTCAACCATGTAAGAGAAATTCAATGAGTGCATTGTTCAATAGAAGTGTTCGACATTACCTTGGCGATTCTCGGTCAATAATATGCCATAATAAGTACTACTTTTTGCATCATTGCAATTCACTGAAGAATGATATTCTAGGCTTAGCAAAGAAGGAATCTGCAGGTCTTGGACTTGAAGTTGGTCAGTCAGTTTATGTTTGGAGATCTCCGTTCCTTCTAAGGTTTCCGCTTCGACAAGGGATGCTTCAATTCCATTCTCTTCAAATGCTGAAAACAGATTCCCACCAAAAATTTAGACAACTTGCAAATGAATTTGAAGGAAATGAATCCAAAGGAATATGTAAGCAAAAGGAATAGCTTTATTACCTGGAGTTTCATTTGAACGCTCGGTTATTACCTCATTGGCGACACCGCCAGTATCATCCTTCTCAAGCATGCTTTGAGCTTTTTCAGTGCTACCAACTTGATTTTCAACTTCCAGACAAAACGACTCGCCGTCGCTATCTTCAGCATATATAGCTGAAGAATTTTCATTTTCGGTGTAACTTTTGTGTTCTTCTATTAACTCTATGGATCTGCTTTTGCTCTGATGCTTGGCAGAACACTGATTTTCTGTTTCCATTTCCAAAACAATGGATAAATCATCAGCTGATTCAACAAGCTTTGGAACTTTGTCTGCAGGTTTGGATTCCTCTTTGAGTTCATTCTTCAATTTCTTATGTTCTGGTGAGTCATGTTTCTCTGATGCCATTGAATCAATTGATTCAATAGTTACCAGAAAGTGATCATCATGATCAGACCATTTCTCCAAATGTGCTGGGAGCATTTCTAGAGACACATTGTCTGTAGAACATAATTGAGTCATGACGCTTCTCGAAGATTGAAAACTATTCCTACCTTTGACAAGAAGTGTTAGATCATCTTCCTCAACATTGTCTAACATTCCATCTCCATCGGTCTCACTCTTTTCGCATCGATGACCTATAGGAGATTCCGAGCATTCTTCGGAATCATTAATGTGAACACATTCATCGACATCAGGGCGGATCTTATGTTCTCCCGACACCTCACTTTCTTCGTCTTCCTCTTCTTCTTCTTCTTCTTCTTCTTCTTCGTCTTCGTCGTCTTGGATGATCTCTAATGCATTCTTGCAATGGTTTTTCAGGTAGATAGATTTGCGAGGAGGATCGGGGGCTTCCTCAACCGGGTTTTCTTTCTTGATGTAATCGACAACCTCCCACGAAGGCTTGAAAAGCCAGTAAGGTGTGTACATCTTGGCATTTAAGCTAACCTCACAACAAGAGCACCTAGAACTCCTTTCACCATTCTCATGAACTCTCTCCTTATTCTTCTTCCCATCATTTGATATCTTTCCCATCTCTTCCACCCACGAAAAGAAATCGAAACTCCCTCCCGCCCTCGCCGAATTCCCATTAGAATTCGCCTCAGAGGCTGGCGGCGAGCATTCCTCGCACATATCATGTGACTCAGCCAACTTCCCATGCCTAGAACAAAAACCCAACCTTGAAATCTCTGCTGCGTGGACTTCACATATGAGATCTCTGTAAGAAGTGTCAGGTTTTGAAGGATCAAAGAATTTGTCAAGCCTAGAACACCATGGACAAGGTGGTTGGAGGCCAAAATGCTTGGCAAACTTTGTTATGAGATATGAAAACAAGGAGTTGAGGAGGAGTAGTACAATGAGAATCCATTCTAGGACTGCATGGATGAGAACTACACTGATCCTATATGTGTTCTTATGCAACATGGTTGCAAACTTGTTGGTTGCCATGGATATGCTTTTCTTCTTGGTTTTTTTTGCAGAATTGAGAGTGTGAAAGAATGAATGAATTGTTGTTGCTGTGGAAAGAAGAAAGCTCGCTCAAATGGGGACACATCATAATCATCTGTTTATTTACTTTGTTACTATTACTATGAAATTTAGAAAGGGAGAGAGAGAGAGAGGGAAAGAAGGGAAAAATAGAAAATTGAAGGCAGTAAGCAGTAAATTTAAGGCAAAAACATATTTTTTAGTCTTTGAACTTCGAGTCTTTTATGCTTTTAGTCTCGAAACTTTCATAAGTATAAATTTAATCCTTGAACTTTCATTGTTGTACATTTGGTCCCTGAACGTTTGAGTTTTTTTATGCTTTTGGTCCCTGAATTTTGAGTTTTTTTTTTTTTATGTTTTTGGAGAAATTAAATTTTCTATCGGCGTTTGTTGGTATATGCATGTGAGTCGTCCAATTCAATAATATAAGCCTTTTAGCTAGTAACGCGATACTTATATTACTCACGTCGGCGGAATTTAACAACTTAAATAGTGGAAGGATCAAATGTAGATCTTTATAAAAGTTCACGGACCGAATATGTAGTAATAAAAGTTCGGGAACTAAAAACATAAAAAACACTAAGTTCATGACCAAATGATGGGTTTTGCGTTAATTGAATTGATAGAAATAGATGAGGGAAGAGAAGATATGCGTTTTCGTCACCTGTAAAAAAATAATAATTTAAAAACATATGAAATAAGGGGCGTTAAACAATTATGATGACGACAATGACGAAACTTCAATTTTGAATTAGTTGGGTCAGCTACATAGATCGAACACTTCTAGGTAGCTCGATTTAGTCCGGATAGAAAAATAATTAATTTTATTAAAAAAGTAACATGAATATATATATATGTTAGATTTTCTTTGAAGAAATGTCTTGATTAATTGTAAAAAAAAAAAAAGTCTTAATTAATTTTATGTGAATGTGAAAACCATATAAAAATTGTGGAGAATGCATTATATAATTAGATAGTGAGAATTCAATCCAGGTCTCAGCCTCCTTTGATCTTGAAAACATGATGGGCCCACCAAGGCACCAACCACCTTAATGATCTGGTGGACCAGCCCCCAAATTAAGAAGCTTGAGGGCCCCTACCTCTGTGCCTTCTGACCTTCATTGAGATGGTGACACGTGGCAGATCTCACTGACGTGGTGGTGTATCCAGTGAAGTACAGAGAGATGAAGAGCTAGTACTGGTGCAGAGGAGTGTGTAATTTAATTACCAAAACACCCATTAATTCATTCAAGAATTACAAATAGTAAACGTGGATTAACAGACAGCTTTTTGGGTCCAGTGACTCCAGCGTTCATTTGCTGGATCTGATGCAACAAATTAAATTTAGGGCACGGACCGACAGAATGATTCACACATGTTCTTGGGTTTCCATTGCACTGTACTCTCACCAACTTCAATTTTAATCATTTTTTTTTTTTTTTTTTTTTTTTTCACTTTGTATCTTTCAAATTTAATCGGAATGGAATTTGAGAGTCTTATGGGTGTATTCAATTGGATGATTTGGAAGGATTTTAAAAGAGTTTGGAGGATTTTGAAATCGAGGTGTATTTAATTTGAATTTCAAAGGATTTTAACAGACTTTTAAAAAGTCAAGGGGTATTCAATTAGGATTTTGATGAATTTGTAAAAAGTCTAGGTGTATTCAATTTTTAAAGACATTAGGATTTGAGTGAATTTTAATTGTTTTAGTGGGTTTCTATTAAAAAAATACACAAAACAAATCTCACCCCTACCCATAAGATTTGGATGAATTTGGATCAAGTATTTCCAAATCCATTAAATTCCATGAAATCCATGAAAATCCATCATTTAAAGAAATCCATGGATTTGTAAAATTGAATACACTATGAATTCGAGAGTCTTGTATCTTATAGGAAAGAAATAACATTGCTCGACTGTTTCTACTTCTATTTTTTGTGAGTGGTTACATATAATATTTTGTTTCATTATACTACATTGAGGCACTTGGAATTGAGACCATGTTTGGTTCAGCTTATGCTCTTGCTTACCGTTGACCTGACATTCGATAAGTAGCTTTTGGTCTGTTTGGTTGCATTTTATGATTCCTGCGATTGGTTGACGTGACAACTAAAACTACCATAACCATTGCAATTTTCAAAAGCATATCTCTGCATGCTTTTTACTTTTCATGAGCACTTATCCATGTCATCAAAACATAAGTTAAAAGTGAAAACGCTCAATTCATTGCAATCATAAACAACAACAACAACAACAACAACAACAAAAAACAAGCAAAAAGAAATAAATGAACGCACAAAATTGTTATCGCAGTTCGGACCTCTCGTCCTACGTCTGCGGGGCCACGCCTAGGTGTAGAATCCACTAAGAGAAAGTGATGTACAAATTTATGCAAAGTTCCTACCTAGTGACCCCTCATCTAGTTAGTGAATCCCTCACCAAACTTTGCTACACTACCCACTCCCCTTACAACCTATCCTACACAGTACCCAAGTTCCCTTGGTACCTGAGATCCCCTCTGTGAATCGGCTAAGTCCCCTTAGCCTAGTGTGTGTAAATAAAAAGAGCTATCTCTCGAAAACTCTATCTCATAGTAGTTATGAAAATGCTATGCTGAACGGATGCTTAACCATTGTGATTACATAAGTATATATAGAAGATCATGCAAGGTCTTGCTTGTAGACGTTTCTTTGTATATCTTCAATCAAATGAGTTGGCGAATATTTAGTTTCCATCTTTCTCCGTTTGTTGAAAGGAAACACGCTTTGATTGTCTTCTTCTTGTGAGTTTTCAATCCTAAGTGTTGAATATCAATTAAATATTTTACTCTTCAACTAAACAAACCTGAATTTCACGATACAAGACATTCCTGCGGCTGGATGTCATATAGAATAATAGAAACCAATTCTATGTATTTTTATATATGTACACATGGACATCTGCATTAATTTTTTGTAAGAGCAGAAAACTTTAGTGGAATTTTTAATTCAATTTAAAAGACAATGGAGGAGGGAAGCATTGTTAAAAGAAAGGGCTCCATTTGTTGTTGGAAAAGCAAAAAATTGAAAAAAAAAAAAATGGAAAGAATGGAAGCACACATGAATAAAGGAATTAATAACAAAATAAAATATGGTCATGTAAGAAAAAGTTGAAGTGGTGGGGTTTTATTACTTTTGCTTTATTTTCTCTCTCTCTCTCTACTCATTCTCTTCGCATTGAAAAGTTCTTTGCCAACAATATATGATCATTCACAAAGCAATTTTTAACTCTATGCAAAAATAAACCTTTCCCATATATCTCTATTGTCCAAAGAAAAATAGAAATTAATTAAAGTTGTTTTTTTCTTCTAAAAATAATAGTTAACATGAAGGGGAGAAGTTTTTTTTTTTTTTTTTTTTTTTTTTTTTTTTTTCATGAGAGGGATAAGTTCGTTTTCCAATTGAGATGGTCACTTCATTAATATAGGCTTACACATGTACTTCATGGTTTCAGAGGTTTTTTTTTTTATTATGGGAGTCAAATTCTCGTCTTTCTCAAACTTTGTCTTTTGACAAGTGATGTCTCGTTCAATTTCACCAAAAATGCTTTGATTTTTTTGTTAATTAACTTAATCAAACCAATATTAATCTGTTAGTTTTGAAAGTCTTAAAACCACGCCTTCAAGTTAAACTGCATCAAATTAAGTGGAGTGGAAGAGCACGATCATTTAGTGCATGTAGCAAACTCTAATTAATTTAAGATATTGAGGTTTTTTATTTTTGTTGTTACTTCATTTTGCAAGTTTAATTTTTGCCGACCTAAGAATAAAAGGGTGAATGCTTGGTAAAAAGAAGCTAGACTAATTAATTACCATAGTGCCTGTGACCAAAAAAAAAAAAAAAAAAAATTACCATAGTGCAACGTACGTAGTGAAATTTAATTATAGTCCTTTGTGTTCACGTCTCATGTTCATGCATCTTACAAGCATCAATGTACTTATTTAATTTGTAGCTTTTTTTAGACAAATCATTTGCATGCGTTGATCAATATTCTACTTTATTCATTTTACAACTAAAAAAAATCATTACGATTGCTAAGTTTTCACCTTGCTTTATTAAGTGCTAGCATAAAATTGGATCAAATAGATGGGGTGTACTAATGAGTAAGGGATTCTCCATAATAATGCACGATGTGACTTAAGTACTCTCTCCATGATTTTTAGCACGATTTCGAGGACAATGATATTTTGATATACTTTGGGCACATACACATATATATATATATATATATATATATTATGAACGAGACTTTATTTATTATAGCCTAATATGTACAAATATAGTACCCATTTATA
The DNA here is from genome assembly GCA_039657325.1 of Stephania cephalantha. NCBI lineage: Eukaryota > Viridiplantae > Streptophyta > Magnoliopsida > Ranunculales > Menispermaceae > Stephania > Stephania cephalantha. The sequence goes on along the minus strand of CM077573.1, from coordinate 2,956,663 downwards.
CAGGCAGGAAACAATGTGTTTCCCATAAACAAAGTCGAAAAAAATCCTACTAGCGTAGTAGGGGAAAAACACGTCGTCCCTCTGCTGAAATATCATTCCCTCACTCCGGGAATGACCATTTATGTGGCCTGTTCCTTTCGTGGTGCTACTTTCACGCCGAATCAAATAGGTTGAACCCGCGATTGAGTAGTCGGGAGTACAAAAGTGGTAAGAAAAATTACAGAGAGGATTCCCCCGAATTACATCATATCGCCTTATCCACCCACCCTTCATACCCTCATTCGCCACTTTATTTTCTTTACACGCAATCAGTCCATGCCCTCGTCACCAAGTTCCACTTCCAATTTTCAAATTCCTTGGCATATGCAAGCCAACTCTCCACATTCCTTTTAATTGCGTACTGAACAGCCCCCCATCCACATTCATTATCATTGAAGATCCTTTTATTTCTTTCCAACCACACACCCCATAAGATGGCTAAAACACATGATCTCCATAAGATCTTTCTTTTTGTCCCAGGGCAGCAAATAATGTCGTCAATCAAGCATTCCCTAACCGATCTTGGAAGCTGAGCTCAAGAAGTAGCCACCACCACAGTCTCGTCGTGTATTTGCAGTAGATGAAGAGGTAATCCGCAGTCTCCACCTCCCGCTTGCACAGTGAGCACATTGAAGGTTGAAGCGTCCAGTTCGACCTCCTTCTTTGTAAGTTCTCAGCAGTGTTAACTCTACCCATCCACATAGTCCATGCAAAAAATTGAATCTTTGATGGGGGGACACCATACCATATCGTTTGAGTAGCTGGGCATCTATCTGATTCCTTGAATCCCCGGATCTGTAACGCTTCTGACTGAATCGAGTAGCACCCTGATCTGTCTGCTTGCCATCATTTGAAGTCCTCCCCCCGATAAGGTTCTTATTTGCTATAGCCGCATACATAAGGTTGTGAGTTCTCCAATCTCAACATCAGTGAACCGTTGTCGTCTTAGGTGTAAATTTCAGCCCACAATTTGGTTATTGTGTGTTAAGCCTGCGATCATCTGTGCGACTGTTACCTTTGGTTTCCTTGTGAGATTGAAGAGATTGTGAAACTCTTCATGTATGGTGAAATCTCCCAGCGATCTTTCAACCCAAAAGTTGGTGTTGTTGCCATCACCTAGTATGATCTGGATGTGTTGTGTGAAAACGTTTGTCTCTGCACCAATGTGTCTCCATAGGCTTTGAGTTGTCAGTCTTCTAAGGTTTCCTCCCTCCCATTCTGTGATATCTTTGCCATGCAAACTCTGGATTACCTTGGCCCATAATGTGTTTTGTTCCTTGGTGAATCGCCACAACCACTTTATTAGAAGGGCCCTATTTCTTGTCACCAGGTGATCAATTCCTAACTCCCTAAATTCGTTGGGTTTACAACAATCCTTCCATGCTACAAGATAAGAGGTTTTATCACTGCCCAATTTCTTCTATAGGAAGTCTCTCATTAGGTTTTCTAGTTTTTCCATCACATTTGTCGGGATACGAAACAAGGACATGTAGAAAGTCGGTAGTGCCATGAGGACTTATTTGAGCAGCACTAATCTCCCACCTCGAGATAAGAATCCTTTATTCCACCCATCTAGTCTCTTGGTTACTTTTTTAATAATCGGATCCCAAAAGCCTCTTCGATTTCGAGAATCACCAAGTGGTAATCCTAGATAAGTGAGTGGTCATGACCCTACCTAACACCTAATGGTTGACGCACTTGCTCTGATCGTCTCCTTAGATACATTAAGGCCCAACAACATGCACTTATTTTCGTTAAGTTTGAGCCCCGATATACTACAAAATTGTCGAACTAAGGTCATCATAGTACTCAGAGAGTTGTCGTTGGCATTTGCAAATAGGAGCGAATCATCCGCGAATTGGAGATGAGTGATATTGATTTTGTCCCTCCCCACTTCGAAGCCATTTACCACATTACTTTCCTTTGCCGCATCAATCATTTGGCCTATAATATTCGCTACTAATATGAAAAGGAAAAGTGATAGGGGGTCACCTTGTCTCAACCTCTTTTGTGCCTTAATTTTTCCTCTTGGTCTTTTATTCATCATAATGGAGAAATTTGAAGATTTTACGCATCCTTGCATCAATTTCCGCCATTTGTTGCCGAAACCCTTATTCATCATTACTTAATTGAGATATTCCCAATCAATTCGGTCGTAAGCTTTGGCAAAGTCCAGTTTAAGGACGTAACCCTTCTTTCCTTTCACTTTGGCTTCCTCCACCGTTTCATTAGCAATTAATACCAAATCAAGCATTTAACGATCTTTCACAAAGACCCCCTATTCTTGGGCAATATTTGTGGGCATAACTTCTTTCAATCTATGTGTTAGAACTTTTGCTATGATCTTGTATATTGATGTGATTAAACTGATGGGGCAGAAATCCTCAACTCTCTCAACTTTGGACCCTTTTGGAATCAAACAAATATAAGTCTCATTAGCCATCCTGCTGATATTCCCATTCCGATGGAATTCTTCAAAGATCTTCAATATGTCGTGTTTCAGCAATCTCCAGTTACATTTGTACAACTCCACAGAATAGCCATCGCCCCGGAGCTTTGTCTCCCTCGCATTGATTAATGGCCATCCATATTTCGTTCTCTGTGAACTAACTTTCCAGCATTATTTCTTCTCCAACTGAGATAGGACTGTATTCCATCCCTTGGATTTCCCATTGGTCCTTTTTTTCTTTCATATACAACTTTGAAAAAAAGTTTAAGATGTTCGCCACAATCCTCTCATCATTTTCCGTGAAGGAGCCGTCATTAAGCCTCATCCTTGTAATTATCGACTTGTTCCTTCTAGCACTAAGAATGCGGTGGAAAAATTTAGAGTTCTCATCCCACTATTTAAGCCACTTTGTTTTAAGTTTCTGTTTGGTGATACGCCCCTCCAACATTATAGTATGATCAAGCTCTTTACATTTTGCAATTCAGAGTTCCTTTTTGTTTGCATCCCAACGGTTACTAGCTTCCGTTTCATCCAACAGTTGGATATCCTTTTTCAGGTCATGTTTTTTCCTTGCCAACCTCCCAAAAACCTCTTCGTTCCATGCCTTTAGGACATTCTTGAACTTTCAAAGCTTGTCCATGAATTTGTACATGTGTCCCCCATCCACAACATTGAGACCCCATCACAGTTTCATCATGTGCTTAAATTTATGGTGGTTCAACTAAACATTTTCAAATCTAAAAGGAAGAGGTCTCCATCTCCCCGCCCCCATTTCCATGATGATTGAAAAGTGATATTATGTAGTTCTGGAACCTAATCTTTGTCTGGCATTTATAAAGTGATTGCCTCATGCATTGGTGAAGAGAAATCGATCAAGTCTAGCACATATCGGTGTAATTCTGCCATTAGACTAGGTATACAATCCATTCACTGAGGGTAAGTCTATCAACTGAAGTTCTCTGATCAACCCATCAAAGAGAATCGAGTTTGACGATGTCCTTGTGTTGTTCAATTTCTCGCAGGGAAATCTGATCACATTGTAGTCTCCCACCACACACCAGTTTGGATTACATAGACCATATAATGCCCCTAATTTTTCCTAGAATTCAGATCTCTTTCTTGGTGTCGATGGCCCATAGACACTCGAGAACCACCAATTCTCCCCACCCTCATTGCTTATTTCAATAGATAGCAAAAACTGTCCCACTAGATTATCCACAACTTTAATGCTCCTCGCATCCCAAATCAGTAGAACCCTTCCACGACTTCCTTCCGATGGTAACAATAGCCATTCCTTAAATCTATTGCCCCCAAATACTAGAAACAAAGTTACGATCAACCTCTGACTGTTTAATTTCTTGTAATGTTACTATATCCGGATTAATTTGGCATATGGCTTCTTTGATAGATCTCCTCTTTGTTGCAGTTCCCGATCCTCTAGTGTTCCTTGAGATGATCTTCATTGATTAACAGAAAGATCCCATCCCATTTTGCTTCCCTTTTTTTTCTATTTCCCTGCTGTTTGTTTAGCTACGGTTATCAGGTTTCGCATATCTTATCCCTGAGTGGAGTTTTTATTCTCCTTTTCAACTCCAGAGAGTTTTTTAATCCTTGGAAATTTTTTTTTTTTGAGATTTTGATCTGACATGCCCCTAGTATCAGCTCTACATTCGTAATGTTAGTGACCTCAATCTGTGTTTTAGGTTGTGCTTCCGACTTTACTGGGATATCCTCATCTCCCTTAGGGTTCGTACTCCCCTCGACAACATCATCAATTTGGGAGGGTGTTGTTCGGAGTTGTCATCAATTTGGTATTATGTTCAGGCGTAGGCATGTTTTCTACTTCATCTTCAACAATGTGATCAACAATTTCTAGCAGTTTCGATTCCCCCTGTTCATTTAATTCTCCGTTATTCATGTTATGATCGCTCTCCTTTACTGACTGTACCTCTTCTTGAGCTTGGGACCCTTATTTTCTCGAGAAGATTAGGCGTAAGAGTTCCTAGTCATCTTTATCAATAAGAAATCTAGTGATGTCCAGAGGAGTGTCTGGGATAATTTCTTCCTCACTATTCGCCGTATCTTCATCGTCTTTGTCATTTTCTCCCCATCCTTCAATCCGATCCTCAATATATAAGGCTTCTGTCTCATTGTCTGTTTCGCCTTACGTTGCAAAAAGTACTGGTTGTTCCTTCTTGTTATTGTTGGTTTGGTTTTCGATGTTAGAATCTAAGTTGATGTGGGTCGATCCCTTTTTATCCATCATTTCTTCTTCATTGACCTCAGCCTCAGCGAATTCCATCACATTAAAAAGGACCTCATTACAACATTGTTTAAATAGTGGGCTCTAAATTTCGCTACTTTGAACTGATCATTTTTTGAATCTACGTTTTCATTTGAGTAAGGTAATCAGCCTTTTCAACAACTTTTCTTTCCTTGCCTGGGCCCTATTATGGGTTTTGCACTATTTTGCTTGTCTGTCATGTGCTGGTTCGTGAATGTGAATCCCCGTTTGTGCATCCTCTGCAATGGGTTTCTGTCGGTCCCCATATTTTGAAGTTCCTCCCATTTCATAAGTTGCCTCGTCGGTAATGCGTATCACCTTAGTGGCCCTCGTGTTCGATGCATTCCCTGTATCCAAGACCCCCTTTGTTAGTGCAATTATGAGAAACAAAATTTCGTACCTTTTTATCAGATTTTAGAGCTCGAGACTGATCCCCTGACTGTGTTGTCTTGGCGTGAGTTAGTCGTTGGCTTGTTGATATTGGGGGCTTTGATTTGGGCCGTACCTGGTCAGCCGTCACGCCGCCTATATTTCTAAATTGCTCGGCTGCTCAAGTACCCCTAGAGTCTGTGGCCACGTCATCATCGTTTTCCTTGGGCCTGTACGCCTCAATAATCTGAAGAGGTGATTCCTTGTATTCACATGGTGTGGACTACAATAGTAATGTTCTTCCCTAGCTTACTATCGGGATGGTAACAGGGAAGAACTTGGACTCTTTTCCCTGGACTTTCATGAAGGCAGATGACATTGATGTTTTTGTAATTGTGTCTTCAACAACCTTAATCATAGTGGGATCCAATTATCTGGAATGCAGTATCATTCCACATGTTTAGGGGTATTCCTTCTACCTTAATCCATTCGTTGTGAACAACAATTTTTAGGTATTCTAGTTGCAGCCTTTGTTCCTAAGGGACAATCATGTCAATGATGTGTTGACGGCCCTCCCTCCCTTCACTAAGAACTCTCTCTTGAGCTTCGTCATCTCATTACATAAAAAATGGCTCAATCTCCAACAATAGGAATGGCCTCAATCCAATGACCAGTTATGATTGATAAGGCTTGCTCGATCAATGCCCAGTCTGTGGTTGTGGTGGCTCTAAAGACAACAACCGCAAGGTCAAAAAATCTCAAAGGCATGTTACCTTCTTGAAAAGAGTTGTTTCCGAAGTAGGGTTCCCCTCTTTGAATATCCACTTGGGTCTTCCTTTGTTGATAATCATCCATTTGGATTGTCCTGCCACATAGGGCTTCTTCAAAGCTGATCCATCCTTTGCCTTTCCAACCTTCCGGGATCAAGATGAAGTTCCCGCCATGTGGCGTGACCTTCCAGAGTCTGATGCATATCCCTCTAGCATTCACAAATTGTTGTATAAATAGGGTGTTTTGGCCATCTCTGTATCTGGTTCTCACTGTTTCGTGTTTAGTTGTGCAGCTATGGAACTGGCTCCGTATCCACCCAGCTTCCCGCTTCGATAGCTCCAAAGTAAAAGATCGGGTGCCTCCCGCTTCATAGATCTTTACCCTGCCATCGTCCTTCTCATAAACTGTGAAAATCTTCCTCTTAATCCAGATGCAGCGCCAAGAACATCCCCTTAATCGGGTTTCGTAATCCACCTTCATTGAATGTTTTCTCTTCCTTCTCACCACCTCCTTCCAGCTCTCATCATCAAAATCGCCACCTTGATTTGATGAATTCATCTTGATTTCTCAGTACTTTGGGCACATACATTGAATACAAAATGGTCTAGATTTTATTGGGATATCTGTTGCACGTATAGTCCATCATATACATTGCACAAAAATAAATATACCAAACCCCAAAGGAAGTGGTGGAGTGTCTACGAACGAGGCTTTAGTACTCTGATTACGACAGAGGTACCGATGGGTTTGATTCTCAATAGTTGCATTATTTTCCTTCGATGTTTGGATTTGTGGTAGGGGTGTCGTCCTAGGCCCCGTGAGATTAGTCAGACTTTAATATGGAAGGGCCAAACACGCAATTCAGAGACCTAAGGTCATAAAAGAAAAAAGATAAATAAATAAATATATATCTTATATATAATGGCAATACCCCTTAGGATCTTTGTGAGACTAAAATAGCCTTATTGACAAAATCACCCTCAAAAGCTAATACCTTATTGGATCATTTTGTTTTTTGAAAAATTAAGATTGAGGGTATTTGTGTAAATTCGGCCTTAACTACAACTTTTTACCAAATGTGCATATGAGTGTACGAATTCTAAATCAAATACATGTTACCGCGTTCCTCCCTGTTTAGCGCAGTTAGGATAACTACTCCCACATTAAATTCAATTAAGATAACTACTCATTTTTTTTCAAAACAACAACAACAACAGTAATAATAATTAATAATAATAATAATAATAATAATAATAACTACAACAATTGTACGGATCTCACATGAAGATATTAGGAGTAATTGGATTTTTATCTTCTCCAAGCATACAACAAGGTTGGGTATTCTTTACACGTTCCTAATATGTGCACATAGAGCGCGATCCTTGGGATGCTTGGAAAGGAAGTTATAGAGATCTAAGGAAATGACATATATTTTTTTTTCTAACATGAAGATCTGATGAGGGAGACATTTGATATGCTTGCGACGCTTTGGATATGTTCGACTACTTGGGGACGTCAAGCAGTTCTAGCCCGTTAGTGAACGTTCCAACTCCCGATTTTAGTTTTGTATTGTATTTTTTAAAACTAATTAAAAAGTTGAGTTGAGTATATAGAATGATAGAACACAGATTTTTTCTTTAAGTAAATATATAGAAGATGAACTTTGATTAAATTTTCTTTTGCTGAAAATAATCAACTTTTAAGCACTTGCGGAGCACGTGCTCACTTCCTAGTATATATATATATATAGACTAGTGGGAAGGCACGTGTTACGCATGTTAATGTTTCTAGCAACTTGGCTAATTAAACCATTCAATTAAGACAACAACTCATATCCACAAAAAAAAGATAACTATTATACGGTTCTCTCTCTCTATACGTTTATCACTTTCAAATCCCCATACATCTCCACTTTTACAGGGGTGTATTCAATCGAGATTTTAATAGACTTTTGGTTACTTTTATAAGTGAATGACTTTTATGAAGTTTTAGATTTTGGTAGACTTTTAAAGACTTTGATAAACTTTTATGTAGATTTCATTATGATGACTTTTATCAACATTTAAGATTTTTAGTGACTTTTGTGAACTTCTTAAACATGATTTTGATGATACTAATAGATTATTGTGATTTTTAAAATGAAACGAATATTTTGCACTTTATTATAAAAAAAGTAAATAATTATGTTTTTTTCTTAAGAACTATTACTAGTTTTTTAAAAAGTATTTTTGTATTTTAGTAAAAAAAAAGGACATATTAATGAATTACTCTCAAGGTAGTAGCATAACAAATAAGTAAATAAATATCAACATAATAAATAGGTAAATAAATCATCATTTAGTGGTAGAAAAGAATCAAGTAAGATCATTGGAAATATTGTTTTTTTTTAAAGAAAAGATCATTAGAAATATTAGTGTAAAGATTTTGCACTTTATTTTTTTGTTTGACTTAAGCAAAAAATATATATTTTTTCCTTAATAACGGTAGTTTAAATTCTAAAAAATGCACTTCTTGCATTTTAAAAAAATTATACAATTATTTTCTTCAAAAATAATAATACTACACTTTTTGAGATTATAATAATACACTAAATAAACGAAACTTCTTTGTCAAAAAAATATATATATATAAAAAATGTATAGTGATGCGAGAATGAGATTTTGTTAATAATGACATCAATCCATTTTCATCAACATAGATATTAGAGTATAATGGGTGAGCAATGAAATCCTTATTGAAAAATGTAACAAACAAAAATTAGAAGTCTCTAAAAGTTTCTGAGTTGAGGTGATGAGAAGTTGAAGACTTCTTTATGTGTATTTTTATACAAAAAGTCTACAAAAGTCTACAAAAGTCAAGATTTGTAACTAATTTACAAAAGTCACCAAAAAATTAAATACACCTTACTTTTATGAACTCTCTAAAAGTTTAAATTGAATACCCCAAAACTTTTGTAGACTTTTTAAAAGTCTATAAAAGTTCACATTGAATACACCTTACTTTTATAAACTCTCTAAAAGTTTTAAATGAATACACCTAAACTTTTTTAGTCATTAAAAGTAACCAAAAGTTTATTAAAATCTCAATTGAATACACCCCTTAAGTCCCCACTTTTATGTTAGTTAAGTCGAATTTACGTAAACACCCCAACTTTTATTTTTTCAAAAAAAAAAGATCCTTGGGGGTATTGCCATTATAATATATATATATATATATATACTAGTTTCAGGACGTGCTACGCACGATTTACCCGCGAGCGAACTACGCACGATTTACCCGCTCGCTTCACTCGCGGGAATTAATTTCTAAGAATTTATTAATTTAAATTCAAAATTGCAATTAAATTTTAAAAATTAGAAATAGAAGTACATTTTAACTTATCAATATTCTCTAATGTGATTGAGATAAGATGTGAATGAAAAAATAAGCTAGTCATGTTAGGACATTACTTCTTCAAAAAAAAGTGTATTGGATTGATGAGAATGAATTCATGATTGATTTGGAGATAAAAAAAAAAAAAACGTGTAGTGGATTGATAAGGAGTTAGAGTTTGATTTGGATACAAAAGAAAATGTTGATTTGGAGATGAAAAAAAAGAAGTATGGGCAAATAGGTAAATTTCATTACCACACAAAAATTTGTGATTCGTGCTTTTATATATATGAGATAGATATATGATGTTTCTACAATGGATTTCAAATATATACCCATTGAGTTTTATATATCTCATCATTGGACTACTATGAGATTTCAATCTAATGGTGATTGATGTAGTGCATTTAATGCAAAACACATTAAATGCGCAATAAATGCTATGTAATTGGGTTCCATTGTAGAAGGAACCATATATATATATATATATGATAACCCGTTGTCCAAATCCGATTGATGGAGTCACTAAAAAGGGCAAATTAGGTATTTCATCACGGTCCACATTCACTCTTTTATTATAGTAGTAGATATATAAAAGATGTGATCAAGCATATGGATGACAACATTGTATTGTAACATCAAGCATGACTTACATTGAATACTTGTATATATACACTCACTTGACTATCATGTAGCTTGTACATTTTAGTTACTTGTATTCTTATGTGACTCATGCTTTTGATGTAACTTGTACACATTGTATTGCTTGTAGTCTTTGTTCAAAGTACATGAGTTCATCATGACAAAGACCTTATATAAAGGGGTTCTTTCTCTTGTAATCGACATACTAATGTTGGAATGAAAATCTTTGCATTTCTCAACTCTAGCTCTCTTCTCACTTGTCTCCTCTTTCTACTTGTTCTAGTAGTTCTTTACTTCATGTTTCTCGTACTTTAGTTCTACGTACTTTAGTTCTATATATACATATATAGTTCTAGTTACACACATATATATATATATATATATATATATATATATATATATATATATAGTTGATCATCAACTTTGGTCTCAAAGGGAAGATTAATATATAAGAATTTGTTCCATTAATTCATCACATACCCAACCAAAACTATATGAATCTTTTCTTTCTTTCTTTTTTTTTGAACTTTTAAATTTTTTGACTTATGATCAGTGGACTAGGAGGCCAACTTTAAGTAAAGTGATGTAGTATCCCACACAAATAGGGTTGTTGTTGCTGCTGCTGCTGCTAAATTATCAAACATCCTCTTTTGGGTCTTCATTAAGTAAAGGTGTCACAGATGTTGGAACCCCTTTAAAGTTAATTAGGCTTTTGAACCCTGTGCATATAGTGCTTTCAAGGCTCCACATACTAAGTTTCATGTCCTAGCTAGTCGATCACTATAGGAAGAGCCTCTTCTTTTACTTTTTGTAGGGTAGGGGAGATTATATTGATCAACATGTTTGTGTTTGTATGTGCTCTCGCGCACGCGTGTTTATTTTTCTTTCACGCGAAGTCGTGGGCTCGAATCTATACCAACTGAATTAGTTAGAGTGTACATGGTTTAACGTCATAGCGAATGTTTTGATTTCGAGTCTTATTAAAGAAGCACACCCGATTCGCGCACCGTATAAATGTGGTAGCTCTCAACGTTGATGTTTTCATTCTCATGACTCGAATACAACGATTCCACCCCGAGTTGTGCACCATATAAGTGTGAGACCTCTCAACGTTGATGTTTCCATTCATGTGACTCGAATACAAAAAATTGACTCATGAAATATGGGGCGAAATAGGGAGGCATGGCAACATTGGTGACTCATTGAACCAAGCCCACCAAATTAACATGGACTTTTTAAGGCCCAATAAAACTTGGAATCACAAATCCAATTTTCTAAAGACCTAGCCAAACGGCACCTTAGTATGAAACTAGGGTTTAACAAAAACCTTCCATACAAGTTTCACAGATGACCTAGAAAGGTGAGATTTTTATTCGCAAAACCTCCAAAGCTTCTCCTTCAGAGATCAATTTCAGTTCTTGATCTCACTTTCACACCATTCGATCGACCAATTCGTCGAAAAACAACACAGATTCATCAATTTTGCGATATGGGTGAAGCGGCGATGGCGCAGAAATCAGTGAAGAATTCATCGAGCGATCCGAACGATTTCAAAGTCATCAAAGAAGGGGAGGCCGAGATTCTCATGCTCGCCAACAATGAAGTGTTCTTCAACAAAACCCAGGTTTTGTTTTTTTGTGATGTTTGGGTTTTTGATGTAAAGTTTTGATTTTTAGGGTTTTTTGGTCTGATTGGATGATTTGGACGCAACTGATTGATGCCCTAATCGATGGGGATGGAAAAATCTCATCTTTTTATGCTATGTAGCTGTTTCATTGGATGATTAGAGTTGGTGACATGTTTTGGGTTGTTCTCTAGATTGTTAAGTTGGATTTGTTGACATGGAATCAAATGAAGTTACAATTGTATCAGCGCAACTTCGCAATCGAACACTTTAGGGAAGCCTTGATAGATTCCATGAGAAGTGCTTTTGTTAGTTGGTAGTATACTTAGCAAGGATAGGATACTTCAACACAGGGCACAGGACTGTTGCCCTTTTATTAATCAATTGCACTTAATCGAGCACAATGGAAAAGTTTGATCCATGTAGCCGACCCCAGTTAATTTGGGACTGAGGCTATGTTGTTGTTGTTGTTGTTGTTGTTGTTGTTGTTGTTGTATATTTCAAAAATAGTGATCATGCATTTAAAGAAAGAGGCTAAAAAGATTTGTATGAATAAGATTTCAAGTTTCAATAAAGGAATCCGAATCACATTCAATCAATCATTGTATTGATTTACTTAAAAAGGTCATTAAAATGATTATAATTGTAATCTAAGTATGGAAACTGATTTAACCATCATTTTACTGAGAAATAGTTTTGTCAAAATCATCTTACACGTTAATCTCCAAAATTGCTTTCAAGCACTTAATTTTCTTGAGAATCTTTGAGCACAAGGTTTGCCTAGGATGTGAACTTGGGAGGGATTTTAATCGCCTGGGAAAAGTTTTGCAATTCATATTGACACACATAAGTTCACTATGTATTTTCTTACTTTTCAATAGTTGGAGTTTTTTTTTTTTTTTTTTTTTTTTTTTTTTTTTTTTTTTTTTTTTTTTTTTAAGTTGGAGTCATTTAATACTGGGGATGAGGAAGATGCTGACGTTAACGGAACGGATGAAATCTAATCAGATTATATTTTATATCATCAATTATTAAAGCATCATTCCAAATGTCTAGAGCTGGCTAACGTTGACGGAACGCATAATTGATTTTGTATATTTATTGCATTTGCTGTATGCTTTTGATATGACTTGATGCAGTATGATGATTAGGTTAACAATAGAGACATGTCCATTGCTGTCCTGAGAACATTCATATCAAAACGGACGGCTGAACATGAGGCAATGATGGCTAAAAAGATGAAGAGGGGCCAAAGATTGCCATTGGATGAGAATGTTGAGCCTGCAATTGAAATGGAGGAGGCAACTGCAGATGGTTCGGAGAAATCAAATGGGGAATGCATTGAGCCGGCTAAGCCACCTCAAGATGAGCCAACAAACGTCTCGGAAGAGTCAAGTTCAATGAGGGAGGGAAAAGAACGAGGAGAAATAAAGCCACTTAGAGTTCTTGAGGTTTTCTCTTTTCCTTTTCTTATTTCTCTCTGTAAAATGTCACTGTAGCTACTGCTGTGATTGTTGTATATGGTTAGATTGCGATGTGCCCAATATTTCCATTGTGCTGTATTGATGGATACTGTAAATTCCTGTAGTTTTCTTTGTCTTTTGTTTATTAATACGTGTTTCATTATTTTGTAGGCTTTGGCTGCTTCGGGGTTAAGAGCTCTTCGCTATGCCCGTGAAGTAGAAGGAATTGGTCAAGTTGTTGCCCTAGACAATGATAAAGGTAGGACCTACCTGTTTCCCTGGTCATTTTTAGCAGGACAATATTTTATATTGGATTCATTTATATACTATAGTAGTTTGTATATGCTACAAATGTGAAAATGGTTTCCACTTAAGCAAGTTGCTACTTGTCGAAACAAATTCCTTTTTATGAGTTTCAAAGAATTGAAACTAAAGTCTCATCGAATTTGTTGTCTCATTCTTATGCTATGGTTATCTTGCTTGTTAGTTATCTTATGGTTTGCCAGTTGATTGCATCCGATATGAACTTCCTAATCTTCTTGGTTGCAGCATCTGTTGAAGCTTGCCAGAGAAACATAAAATTTAATGGTACAATAGCATGTGAGAAAGTGCAATCACATCTTGCTGATGCTCGAGTTTTTATGCTCACTCACCTGAAAGAATTTGATGTGGTAAGCTTTATGTTTTATTGCATCGGATGTTATAACTTCGAAAAAGTAGGGATTGATTTGAGTTTGTTGGAGATGCTACTGTGATTGTCCTCCTTGCATCAATGTTCTTGAGACTTTTGATCTATTATATATCTTTCCCGCTACTCTTGATTCTTTAATTTAATTGTTATACCTATCTTTTTGAAGTCTGCAGATTATTCACACTTTCTTTTATTGATGGTCATATGTTTAGGTTGATCTTGATCCTTATGGTTCACCTTCTGTATTTTTGGACTCTGCGGTTCAATCTGTTGTTGACGGAGGTATATTAATGTGTACAGCTACTGATATGGCAGTGTTATGTGGAGGCAATGGAGAAGTTTGCTATTCAAAGTAGGTTCATGTCGTTATTAACTTCGAATCTAGTGGGTGATTTATTATTGTCTCGTGGCTAATTGATTTAATTTGTAAATAGGTATGGTTCATATCCATTGAGAGGAAAATATTGCCATGAGATGGCTTTGAGGATACTTCTTGCATCCATCGAGGTATATTTACATATAAGAATTTGCATTCTTTAACTAACACATAGCTCACTAATGCATAGCTGTTCATGGTCGTATTGGTTATTTTGGCTGTTGCCAAATGAAGAAAAGACGTCTATTGAACATAAGGCATGCACAATTTCAAAATATAAAGTGAAATGGGTTTCTACTTTTTTCCTAAAGTGTATAAACAAAGCCTGCTTTTAATGTAACATGTCGGAAGCTTCTACTCTTTCCTTTTCTTCTCATTTTAATTTAATTATATATTTAGTTTCCTTTGTTTTGATTGTGTATCCCAACGTATCTATAGTAATTGCATCCACTTCAGGTACTCTATTTTGGTAGTAATATCATCCTAAATTGGTTTTTGTTTATGTTATTTTCCTGTTCCCTTTTGGTCTTATGATTATGATTCAAGTTTGTGTTTTTCCTTGAATGCAGAGTCATGCAAACCGTTACAAGCGGTACATTGTTCCAATCATCTCTGTACAAATGGATTTCTATGTACGAGTTTTTGTCCGTATATACACGTATGTGGCCTATTCTTTTATTCAAGCTTTAGCTTCTTGTGAAAATTTAAGATGCCGAAGGAAGAATATTGTCATCTCTATTTTAGGGTACACCTTCTTGATGTAAATGAGTGATTTGCAGGTCTGCAAGTGAAATGAAAAACACTCCTCTGAAGCTCTCATATGTTTATCAGTGCATTGGATGCGATTCTTTCCATCTGCAAGCTCTTGCAAGGACTGTCAGCAAGGTGTGTACTTGCAGTAGATTGTTAGATACCCTCCTGGTTTGTGCCGTATGAAGTAGTTTTTTTGCATGCAGTACTTGGTTCTTCATAAAAGACATGCCATTTGACTTTTTTGAGCCAAACATATTTGTTCTCCTGGGCGATTCTACGGGTATGGCCTTCTACTTCTGTCCCCTTCACTATCAACCCTTTTTCTCTCCACACGAGCCCCATGTTCTCTTGGGCGGTTTTAGAATCACCCACGTACAGAATCACATAATCTCCATTGCATTGTTGCACTCATAATACCTCTCTCAATCTCTATGTAATCTCAAAGACCTCTCTATCTCTGAATATGATAGAATAGCTTTTATTTTCACAATAGAGAAACTGGATTCTTGAAATGACCAAACAACAAAATTTTGACATTTAGTTTACTCAAGGTTACTAGAAGTGTAGGATATGTTGGCTGAACTGATAGCTGAGTAGTCATCAAGTATAGTTTCAACTCCTACTTTACTGATCTATCTACGAGATTATGTGAAATTAAGCGTGCTTCGACCATATTGTCTCAGCTTTACTTTGTCCTTTTTACTTTTTTTTTTTCTCCTAATCTTAACACGGTAGAGTTAGTTATTGTGATTGTTGAATAAATTTATTTTTGTTGCTTATCTTCAGTCCTGACCTTGTTGCAATTCTTTTGCTCTTCTCAAGAACAACAGCATAAGATACATGCCAGGGTTTGCACCTGCGGTTCCGCAAGAATGCAGTCATTGTGGGAAGAAATTTAATATGGGTGGACCTATATGGTCTGCGCCTATCCATGACCAAGAATGGGTTTCTTCCATGCTAGCAGATGTAAATTCTATGAAAGATAGATACCCTGCCTATGATCGGATCTCAGCTGTTTTGACCACCATATCCGAGGTACTGGCAATTTTTATAAGTTTAACAAATTTTGTAATTTTTTTAGGTTGGCATAATCTCGCTATTCCTTTCTCTTTTTCTTTGGTGATAGTATCGACTATTTGGAATTGTAGTGATGTTTTCATGTTATGCTGCAATACATGGTGCAATTACATTGCTTTGTGGCACGCTGAAACTTGATGGCGTAGATAGTTTGCAGTCACATTTCAATTTTCTTTCCCCTCCTTTTCCTGCGAGAAGTTTACCTCATCTCTTTCCTTTTTTTTTTTTTTTTTTTTTTTTTTACGCAGCAGGAGCTGCCTGATGTTCCTTTGTTCTTGAGTCTGCACAACCTCTGTGCTACCCTCAAATGCACATCACCTTCAGCAGTTATCTTCCGCTCGGCAGTAATTAATGCGGGATATCGTATATCTGGAACTCATGTGAATCCGTTGGGGTTGAAGTCAGATGCCCCCATGGATGTGATCTGGGACATTATGCGCTGCTGGGTAGCTACGCAACCCTCTTTGAGTTCTACTCTTTTTTTTTTGGCGATACAAATATACGAATATTTTTTCTATCTCGAAAAAGATAGCTGAACCGCCATCATTCTCTTAACATCTTGCTGTTTCTTATAATGAAATGTCATTTCGTTAGTTGGAGTGCACATTTTGTTCAGTTTCGATTTTTAATTTCGTATTTGCTGAATTGCAGGTCGAGAATCATCCAGTGAAAGCCCAACCTTCTGATCAGCCAGGCAGTGTTATCCTTGCGAAGAAATCGACTTTGAAAGTGAGCTCCCATCTTTTCTTTTAACTTGTTTGATGCATCATGCCAATGATCTAATCTAGACCATCTGTCTCATTTCGTTGCTTGGATAAATTCTTGATCAACCTATCGATTTTCAATTGGTCATGATTCAAGTTCGAAACTGGGGATCAAACAGGAGTTGATCATAAGCATTGTAAAATAGTGCCAAGACTTGTATTCTCAGGGACTTGAGGTTAGTCATCTCATTTTGCTTCCCTGCTGCTTCTTTGTTAGGCCAATTTTGCTCGAGCCGTTGCTTCGCTTAGCAAAGGACAAGCGAAGAAGGTGGCGCGCTTCCTTCCAAATCCGGAAAGGCATTGGGGGCCAAAGCCTAGAGCAGGCAGACAGATCAAGAGCAAGCATGCTTCTCTTCTTGGTCCACAGGCAGTAAACGGCTGTAATAGTCATGAAGCAGATGAACCCGATGCGAAGCGTCACAAGGTTGATGAACCTGCAACTGCTTCAGAATGATAATGTCGATACTTACTTTCACTTCGTCCGATCGAGTTTTGGTCTCAAACCAAAGTACACCACCCCCAGAACCAACGGCAACACCGCCAAAAAATTTTGTGGTATCATTGTTCTACAATTTCTTTACAAATCCTTCTCTCTTCCTCTCTCTTGGGAAGAAAGTTTTGTCTTGTAATGTTATGTTAACTGTGCTGCTGTTATTGAAAACAATTTTTTAAGCTACCTGCAACAACATTGCTTATTTGATAATCATAAGGAATGACAACCAGAGAATTGCTTTGTTTGAGCACAATAGATACTTACATATCAGAATGAGAATCTCACAGTAATATTTAAGGCTAGTGTGTATCTAAAAACTTGGTATGAAATCTTTCTGGGTTTTCAGGATGAATGACATTCCACACTGTTTTAGTGATATAATTTACACTGCAATCATAACATGTACAAGTTTAAAAAATCTTTAAGATCGAAAGTTCTGCTGGCCCTCATTCCATGTGCGCAGAAGAATGAAGTCTTCTTACTCAGCTCGAAAGAGTCGCAGTGGTAGTGTTTCTAAAGCCAGCTGAAAGCATACAGAAAGCGATGTCAAAACACAGAACGAAACCCAGAATCCAGTTCCATGTTTAGGTAATTTTGAACTCACAACTGCATGAATCATATAGGAGTATAAAAATTAAATTTGACGACGATTCCACGTAGCGCTAAATTAACAAGTTACTCACCCAAAGCCTTGGAGTTCTGGGATCAGCCTTCGGCTGCAGTTTTGATAGTTCTGACTGGAACGTGATGACGATGGACACTTGAAACTCGATAGAAAATGGTCTAGCAAACAATATTTACAATGCAGAATATTATCAGTACTCAGTAATAATAGCTAAGGCATCCACAAGCTTATCTTAATTTGGATATAAGTTTAACTACTAGTTTCTCATTTCAAAGCCTAGACATGGCCATAATCCGGCGGAACACAAAACCCACCATTTGACAACTGCAAAGAAACTGGTACCGAGAACCAGGTGTGAATCACGAAGCACAATTCATAGATGGCAAAGCAGAAGTAGCGAAACAAAAACTCACCCTGCAGAGATGGTTGGACATGTTAAAAGACGCGGAAGTATAACATAGATGGGTAGAGTCATGCTTCGACAGACGTCTCCATCTGCTACCTACATTATAGAACAAGACACATTATACATGAACATTGTCAGAGCAGTGAAGCTTATCAAAATAAGAGAAACATTACATACTTGAGTAGTTTGAATCACTGAGGTCTCTGTCACATATTTTTCTCCAACGAGGATC
This sequence comes from Stephania cephalantha, assembly GCA_039657325.1. Taxonomy (NCBI): domain Eukaryota; kingdom Viridiplantae; phylum Streptophyta; class Magnoliopsida; order Ranunculales; family Menispermaceae; genus Stephania; species Stephania cephalantha. The sequence goes on along the minus strand of CM077573.1, from coordinate 2,938,233 downwards.
GACTCTATTCGGAGAACGTGTATGTCAATAGAACGTATAGGAACTGCCGATGCTTCTACTGTTAGCTCCCCAGTAAGAGGATCCAACAAAGAACATTGAGTAGGTATTTTCCCAGTAACTCGGAATCTACCTGCCCAAAAGCATTTTCTTGTCAGTCTAAGGATCGCATAGAATAATGTAATTTTGAACATCTCTTTTTTACGTACAGGTTCCAGAGGACGCATGCATTCCACAATTTGCAACAAAAAGGAAATTTTAATGTGATTATGAAGAAAAAAATATAAAAAAGTACTCAGTTTGCTAATTATAAATGAGCATCATTCAGAGAAAGGGTGCCGACCTGAAAGTAGTTCAGGAAGCAACGGGTGTCTTTGCGTGTCCTGAGTGATGTAAAAACTAACCATCTCAGGAGACATTGGCCTTTTGTAAAGACTATCTGAAGTTGGATGAAATGAAAGGATCGCGTAATGAAGAAGCAGAATTATTTAAGTGGAGAAATCTAAATCCCAACCAATTACCAAGTCAGTCATTAATTTTTGCTAACCTTTTTCGCTTTCAATTATGAACTCCATAGTAGCAGATAATGACTTATGCAAGTAGCCTCTGGTTATATCTGCAGTTATCAAATACTATTGTAATAGGCATTAGAAAGTAAGCAAGAAAATCCGGTTCTAGTCTTCCTCTTCTTTATTTTTTCATCTTAGCTTTCTCTTAGAATAAAGTCACCCAAGTAGGAAAAAAAAAAAAAAAAAAAAAAAAAAACCGCATTTGGTGAAGATGCTACATGAACAACAAAGAATAATTTACCTGGATGCTGATATTCGCTCCATGGTAGGTTTCGTAAAATCTTTCAAAATCATCTTTCCCTTTCTCTTTAAGAACCATGGTAAAAGGAATCTGAAATGAATTTGAATTATCACTGATAGAACAAACTAAGGAGATCTAGCAACCAAAATTGAAGAACGGAACTGGAACTGACAGAAGAGATTAAGGAAAGTAGGCATAGAATTGCATGTGACACAATATTCAAGAGGTTTTGACAGCCTATCTGGTAACTCACCTCGGTTGTCCCTGAACTTAGCTTTCCGGAAGGTTTGACCTCAACACTCTTATTCCTGTAGGACGAAGAAAAAAAAATATATACAAAGCCATCATTCAAAATGCATCTTGCCCGAATGAGTAAATACAAATAAGAACAGATCGTAATATTCTTCCGTGGAAAACATGTGAATCGTCTATATGTAGATGACATTCCACAGGTACTGACCTTCCAAAAAAAACGCGCGTGAATTCATACTTCATCATATTATGTTCATTTCATTAATGCTGATTTTCTTCCTTCCACTTTCCTTTGGTCGTTATAGTCGCTCGCCTTTTGTTCAGTTCTGCTATTTGGTCTGATCATGATCCCTACTCTATCGAGATTATATCGCCCCAGTTCTACACAGGCGCTACTAACATCATCACTCTACTCCCTCACTCATAAATTCATACTCCAAAATCCCCATCACATCACAAAGGTCCTAAATCCTAGACCAATCGGGCTATTAGAGCATTTCGATCTCCTATCCACACAACCTGCATTAGGGTTTGCAATAGACTACTCCGCAACAATTTTATCAAAATTGGCTCAAAACACACAAATCGAAGTGATTTTTCCAATTTCACCAACTAAATCTTCTCAAAGTTTCCAACTTTGATACACTCCCTGATTGTAACACATCGATCAAATCGATCGAAACCAGAAATACCAAAAATTTGAGCCAAAAAAGTTGAGAGTGATGATGAACTCACATGATATGAACAGGCTTGATGACACCATAGAAGGACTCGATCACTCCAGCCGATCCGCCGCGAACCTGAAACCCCAAAACATCGAAATCACTACAAAATCAAGAGAATTCGTTAGGGTTTACGAAAAACCCCCAAATCAGATCCATCCCAGTATAGTACCTGCAAATTCACTGTTCCATTGGCTGTGATTCGAACTCCCTGGTGAGAAATCGAAGAATTAAGCATTAGAATGATCTTGCCTTCCAACAATTCCTGAAATCAAACCAAAAAACCCTAAAATCAAAACCAAAATCAAAATCAATTCGAACCACAACTTCATATAGAGAGATTGAGATCGATAGATCGATCGGTCGATGGAGAGTACGTTGGAGCGATAGATTCGACTGGATCGAGAAAGCTTGAGCTCGATCGACATGATTGATTGATTGATCGATTGACTGTGTTGCAGAGCTTCTGCTACTCTTCTTACTTGTGCACAAAATTAGGTTCTTTTGCGACGGAAGTTGAGGATGCGCGCGAACATATCGTGATGTGCATCGTACGGTCCGGAAAAATGTGAGAAAATACTACTTTTTTTTTCAAACAATAATGCATATTTGTACACAGTGGATGAGATCTTTTCGACGTACATCGAGTTGTGCCTGTTGCATATCTCGATGCATGTTTGATAGATCCCAACCATTGGGTATCAATTTATGCATCCACAGTTTGTTACTCAAATTCTAACATCATTGTGTGAATTGGTACCATCTGCTTTGGGGTGTGGACACCCCACCTATTGGCGTCCTTTGATTTGTGCAATGATATTTGTGCGCACACAAATCAATATGCACCAACAAGTGGATATCCTGAATTACCCTAGCACTACCCTGGACAATTATAATTTTTTTAGAGATAGTTATTGTGACTTAAGCCGATCCTTATTAATTTGGAATTGAGGCTAATTGTTATTGTTGGCACGGATGCGCTGGAACGAAGTGCACTTAATGTCGTCCCTACGATGCACATCGAGATTCATGCATGCACATCAAATGATGGAAAAAAAAAATCAAGGGATGCAACATCTGCATGGCTGCACCAAATACAATTCTTGACACCAATGCGAATTGCCGCGCACATCAACACAACATCCTTGCAACAAAAATTGCCATTGGTGAAGGAAGAGATCAAACTCACAATCTTATGATTATTATGTTAAGAATAATCTTGCATCGAGTATTCAAGTAAAAAAAGTGTAACAGCTCAGTTTTAATTACGCCGTTATCATTTATTATTTTCAAACTCGGACGTCGGCTCAGATCCGCGTGGATGCCGCAGATAGGTCAGGGCACGTCTGAGTAGGTAAATAGTGATTTTCGCGTTATGTTGATGTTGTATATTAAGTTATTTTACCTAGCATTGCATGTGTGTATTTATATCGTTGAACCGAGCGAGATAGTGTAACAGTTATTTGCCTCGAAAACTGTGTCAATACGGGTACTTAGCGAGCGAAATGTGGATACACTAGGTCGGAAAAATAATTTGGTTAATCAAATTAATTAAATGTGATAAAATATTAATCATAAACTCATAGTTTAGGCCAATTGATCGAATTGGCAACTGTGGCGCGCCTCGTTGTGCGTGTCGAGGTGCGGGACACCGCGTAACCGGATATAATTGAACAAAACTAAAAATCTTGTGTCTAATGAGGAGCAAATAAGAACATGCCACCCATACACCTAACACCCTTAAAATGAGGTTCACCACTTATCCTCACACCCCTCCCACATTTCTCTCTTTTTCCCTCTTTTCAACCTATAAAAGAGAGTGTGTATATCTAATAGAGAGAAATTTGTTGAATAATTGATAACAACCATTGAGAGTGTGAGATTTCATGAGTCTCTTGGGGTTTTTGAAGGGAATTGATTAAACAAACAAGCAATCAAGGTGGGGGTTTTTTCAAAAGTAGGGTTAGTTTACAATTAATTTATCAAAATAGAGAGGATTTTTTTTTATTACTGAAGTAGGCAATAGCGCCTTTTGAAAAGGCGCTATTGGGTGTGGTTGGTTTGGTTGGCGGTGAGGTGGCGGTGACGTGGCGGCAGGCGTGTGCAGATAGCGCCTTTTCAAAAGGCGCTATCTGTACACGTGGCCGCCACGTCATCGCCACCTCACCGCCAACTCACCAACCTCTGATAACGCCTTTTGAAAAGGCGTTATCAGTAGGAATACATTTGGTGAGGTGGCGGTTACGTGGCAGGCCACATGTACAGATAGCGCCTTTTGAAAAGGCGCTATCGTACACGCGCCGCCACGCGTCACCGCCACCTCACTAAATGGACTCGCCGATCTTTCGCCACCCGCCGCCGCTGCCCCAGTGCTGCGACGTCCACGCGGACGTTGCTGCTGGCTGCGTTGTACTCGGCCGCTCCGTCCCTCGCCCCTGGCCGGCGTCGCGCATTGCGAGGCGGACAACCCGCACAACCCATAGGCGCCGACCGAAACGGCCGATGTCCACGTCGACCGGGTTACACGTAGTGCGCGCATTGCGAGGCGGACAACCCGCACAACTCATGGCGCCACCAAACGGCCGATGTCCACGTCGACCGGGTTACACGTAGTGCGCGCATTGCGAGGCGGACAACGCACAACCCATGCGCCGACCCAAACGACCGATGTCCACGTCGACCAGGTTACACGTAGTGCGCGCATTGCGAGGCGGACAACCCGCACAACCCATAGCGCCGACCAAACGGCCGATGTCCACGTCGGCCGGGTTGCACGTAGTGCGCGTATTGCGAGGCGGACAACCCGCACAACCCATAGGCGATATTCGACCCATCGATGTCCACGTGGGTGTCCACGTCGCAAGGGTTACACGGATAGCGCCTTTTCAAAAGCGCTATCCGTGTAACCGGTCCACGTGGACGACTTTACACGAATAGCGCCTTTTCAAAAGGCGCTATACGTGTAAACCCGGTCCTACGTGGACCGTCCACGTCGAAACGAAATTTACCCACTTTGATAGCGCCTTTTGAAAAGGCGCTATTGCCTATTCTGGAAAAAAAAAAAACCACCCTATTTTTCGGATTTAAACTAAAAACATTAGTACTTTTGTGAAAACTTCAATCAAGGTGGGCATCTCTACTTTCTTTCAATTTTCCATTAAAATGAAGTTTAAATGAGTTTTAATGGTGAAAGTTGATTGTTGTTTAATGTTGGAGAAAAAGAGGTGGTAGTGGTGGTTGGTGGTTGATGATGATGTAGTTGTGTTGATGTTGTTTTAGTTGTTGAAGTTAAAAAAGAAAAAAAAAAGAAACAGAGAAGTCTCTGTTGTTGGAAGAAGAATTGGGGAGCGGAGGGACGCACGCACGGCTGGTCCGGCCTGGGGCCCGACCCGATTGGGTCGAGACCGAGTCTGGCCGACCCGGTTGGACCGGTTCAAACCCGGTCCGGGGACCCACCCACATTATTTAAATAATATAAATATTAAAAAAAATTAATTTAAAAACAGTTTTAAATAAAAATAAATTACAAAAAAAGAAAGATAGGTAGAAAATTATGGAAAATCAAGAAAAATATAAAAAAATGAGAAAAAGATAGAAAAATAGTATTCGAGAATTTTTCGGGCGTTTGACACCTCGGTATAACTCGAAAAGTGTACCAAAACCAAACTTTTTGAAGTAAAATTTTAATATTTTTGGCCAAATTATAAATTCACTTAATTTGACTCTAAACTAGTTAAAATGGTTTAATTGGACACCAGGAACTTATGAGACTATAGTCGGGAGTCGGGCGCGTATCTCGATATGTGAGCGGGACTTCGGAGTGTGTTTTGAAGTACGTAAGAATCCATTTGAAAGTCACTGAGGGTTTACTTTCCATTGTTGATTTCCTATTCCTTGTTATTGTATTATATTCCGTGATATATTTGGGTTGGTGGTCGAGTTACTCCCACCTGATATTCGTAGTGTACTTATGACACACTAGGCTGTAGCACGTGTGATCAGGCACTCGGTGAATTGTGACCCGAGTTACCTAAGGTGCACGTGTCGGTTAGAGTTGACATAGGACAAGCACTGCGAGGAACCAGGTGAAAGGAAATGGGGGCACCCAACAAAAGAATCTTGGGGTCCGAAGTACAGCTTAGCCTGACCGAGACGAGTACACACTTTGTTTCTCTCGTGTTGTCTATTCATGTGATGATCGTAGCACAGTTGTCTGTTTAGTTTCCACATAATTATTTAACATGATTATTGATATCTATTTACTTTCTTATAAATACTCGGTGTACTTCGTTTAGAATCTTACTTATTGTACTCCCCATCTGGCTATTTGTGATGGTCGAGTGCAGATCCCAGTACTAGTAGGGGCAAGGGGATTCTTGGCGACTTCATCTGATTGCCCGCGGTTGAGGACCCACTAGTATGTGTTATTTTGATATTTTGCTTTACTTTTGGGGTATTGGGAGACTGGATAGACACTATACTTGTATATATTACTGCTTATTAGTATTGTCGCCTATATACACAGTACTTTCCCGAGTTTTCCACGGTAGGAGTTGCTCTTATGAATGATGCTTTATATGATGATGAACTTATTTATTTTACTTACTTTAAATTTAAGACTTTCGTTGTTTTAATGTTAAAAGTGATTCAATTTCTAACTAAATTGATTGAACCAAATGAGTTAACACGCGTATCGAGGAGTAGTGACGTAGCAACGGACGTCAGTGACGCGTGGAACCCAATGGGTCAATGATCTGACAGGACTGCGAGGCCGCGACACTCCACGTGGCAACCTCGGGATTTGGGGCCGCCACATAAAGAAAGGGCTATAAGTTAGAATTGGAAACAACATCTTCCCTTGACATTTTGGTGAAGCCTCCACTCCAACCTTTAAGCCTTCACTCAATCACGCTATTCTTCCTAAGTAAACTTGGACTTGAGAATTCCATCTTACAAATTCTAATATATTAGCATGTCGATTGAGCTAGCTATGTTATTACATAGATCGCATTGCAATCATAACTTATCTATAAGTGCGAAGCTCAATATGAACATAAGAATTCTCTTTTTTTTTTTTTTTTTTTCTTCGATAGGAATCCAACCCACCACCTCTCCAAATGTTACTTTCGGGCAAATAATGTGTCCTCTATCTAATCGGAGAAACTTTGGCACATAAGAATTCTCCTGTTAATAGTGAGGCTTTTCAATAATGTATCGAAATCATCGAGATTATAATAAATTAATGAAGCACCAATAAGATATTAAATTCCATAGTGTAAGCAAGGTAACAGAAAAAAATGTAGAAAATGACACAAAGAAGTTGGATGCATTTCACCAAAAAAAAAAAAAAAAAAAGAAGTTGGATGCGTAATGAGAGGTGGACCAACAATCCCATCTTATTGAGAATGAGAAAATCTACTAAGAAATTAATGACAACTTTTTGAGTTCAATTGAAATGATTGCAGAATTCAACCTAACAGTGAAAGAACATATTAGAAAAATCCAAAATAAGGAAATTTATACTCATTAATCATTATCTAGAACATAATTACAAAATGAATTGATTCAAATGATATCTCATGAAATTAAAAATTCAATAATTAAAAAAGTAAAAAAGAAGCAAAATACTTTTCAATTGGTCTTAATTGTACACCTGATACAAGTCATCAAGAAAAATAAAAAAGTCATCAAGAACAACTGTCACTTGTATTAAGATGTGTAAACATTGGGTTAATTTCTCTGACGATTACCCAACTTTATGAATTATAACATTTTATTCACAAAAGTTATATTTGTAACACGAAAATCACAAACCTTTTAAAAATCTTGCAACGGTGGTCACCCAAGCCTTTTTTCCGATCGTTTTATGGTAAATTTGACAACGTGGCAATGACGTGGCGCCATATTGGCAATTACGGGTCAAAAATACCTCTCACTCCAAATCAATCAACTTGTTTAAATTTGTTAAAAAATCGAGAAATCCTTAACCCAGAAAAATAAATCTTAAAATTTACACCTTAAAAATCTTAAAACTTATATATTTTCAATTTCTAAAAATTAAATGTGACGGCCCCTTCTATGAAACAGGGCACCGCCCGGCCTAATCTCGTAATCAAGCCTTAATCCGAACCACGTAAAACTTAATTACGTATTAGTCAGCCTTTCGTCTACACATGTTCCGATATTATTAAGGTAATTAACATTAATTTATCATTTTCATGTGATTACATATTATCATGTATTTTAAAGATTATGCGGAAGTTTTCATCATTCAAAATTCCTATGTGTGAAAAACCAGGAAAATACAGCATCACATGTATATATATGGAACTATGCACTCAACTCATACAACCCAAAATGTACAGTAATAATACAACAAAAGTCGTGTCATACATGATAAGATAGGAGAATCGTCGAAAATGCTCAGAGGAAGTCGTCGATCTTCTCTTTTCCTGGTCTGCTGCTACTCGACGGACTTACACTCACCGTCACAAACTAGACGGTGAGTATAGTGATATTTAAGTAATAACTGTAGAATTTTATGCCACATTTCCAAAATAAACAAATGGTATTTAAAAGCATAAATAGCTGAATCAAATAATGCAAGTAAATACCACAGTTAAAAATGTAGAGACTGACACAGGCTAAGTTGAGATGATCTACGTCCGGTCGGCGGTGAGAACCTATCACCAAACCTTTTCCACTACTATATAGAGTTGCGCTCAACATATCTCACACAAATAGCGGAGCTGCGCTCTACGCTTATACAACATCAATCTCATTCTTGCCAACCACCCCGAGTCTCATAACTCGTGTGCCGCGCAAGTGTAGTGGTGAGTGCCGGAACCCCGGTAGACCCATGTCCCCAGTGAACCGCGCATCTCTCGTGCAATAGACACTAGATATTCCCTACTTTAGTTTCAAAGACAAATAATTTCAAATCTCTAGAATTCCAAAACAACGTAGGATACAAAGCCCAAAGGAAATAGAATACAAGTCTAATCAAATTCAAGTTATCCCAATAGCATGTTTTTCATCAAATTTTTTTTATCAAAAATGACATCAAAAGTAGGAATCGGAATCAATGAAACACGTCACAAGGCATCACGTCACAATATTCAATCATGAATTAGAAAATCTTTAAGAAAATCTAAAACTCGATATCAATGACATAAGCGGACAAGGATATGATAATGGTTCTAATAAGAAAGAAAAACAAGACGTGCGAGCATTTTATACACAATGTGGTTGTCGTAGCCTTAATTTAGTAATACGTGATATGACAAATTCTTACATGAAAGCAATTTTTTTTTTTTTTGGTATAACACAACGTATATATACACTATTTTCATCTTCACATAAAACATAGAAAGCTTTACAAAATCATAATGAAAACGAAACAACGTTGTGTATAAATAAAAGCTCCCCTATCACTTTTTTTCCAAAAGCGATCCAGCACTAATCATGGATTCCTCCTATGCAACTCCTCTGATGTTCTCTTTGTTTCTCTCTGCATTTACTCTCCTATGTTTCAATCTCTTATGGACAAGAAGAAGAAGAAAAGTTTCCAATGCAACACCTGGGCCAACCCCTCTTCCTCTCATTGGGAATTTGTTACAACTGGGGATCAAACCCCACGAATCACTCGCAGAGCTCGCAAAGACTTACGGGCCATTGATGACTATGAAGCTAGGCAGAGTGAATACTGTCATAGTCTCTTCCCCCGGCGTGGCAAGACAAGTGTTGCAGACCCAAGACCATGTTCTTGCTTACAGAACCATCCCGGATGCAATTCGGGCTCTCAACCATCATGAAGATTCAATGGGGTGGCTTCCGCCGAATCAGCAATGGCGCAGTCTTCGTAAGCTTTGCAACTCCCACGTCTTCTCTGCTCAGCATCTCAACGCCAACACAGGTGTGAGAGAGAAGAAAGTGAATGATCATCTCAAGTTTGTTCACGAAAAGGCTATGATGAAGGAAATGATTGATGTTGGGCAAGTAGCTTTTGCTACTATTCTTAATTTGATCTCCAACATGTTGTTTTCTGTTGATTTGATCGATGTTAGAAGTGAAACCGTGCAAGAGTTCAAGAGGGTAGTGAGGGGAGTGATGGATGAGGTGGGGAAGCCCAACATTGCAGACTACTTTCCTGTTTTCAGACTGGTAGACCCTCAAAGGATTAGGCGCCGAACATCGATGCATCTGGAGAAATTAAATGAGATCTTTGAGGAATTGATTGAAAGGAGACTACAGTCCAGAGATCATCAGTTGCAGAGCTCGAATTCTTCGAATGATCTGCTCGACGCCCTTCTCAATAATTGTCAAAAAGATGGTTCAAAGCTCTCTAAAAATACCATCTTGACACTGCTTCAAGATGTATTTATTGCTGGGTCGGATACAAGTTCAAGCACAATTGAGTGGGCAATGGCGGAATTGCTTCGAAACCCAGAAAAATTGGAGAAGGTTAAGGCAGAATTGAGAGACAAAATCAAGGAGGGCAAGCAGATTGAAGAATCAGACATACCTTATCTGCTTTATTTGCAAGCAGTTGTGAAGGAGACTTTAAGATTACACCCACCTGCGCCGCTTCTGCTTCCCCGCAGAGCTCAAACAGATGTAGAACTATGTGGATTCAATGTGCCTAAGAACACACAGGTTCTGGTGAATGTGTGGGCAATTGGGAGAGATGGGCGAGTGTGGAAGAACCCAAACTGCTTTGAGCCAGAGAGGTTTCTGGAATCCGAAATTGGGTTTAAAGGGAGAGATTTCGAGTTGTTGCCATTCGGCGCAGGGAGGAGGATTTGCCCAGGACTGCCATTAGCAGATAGGATGGTCCCCTTGTTTTTGGGTGCACTTCTGCACAGATTTGATTGGGAGATTGAAGATGGAATGAAAGCAGAGGCCTTGAACATGGAAGAGAAGTTTGGGCTCACTCTACAGAAAGCTCTGCCTCTTACAGCTCTGCCTGTTTCAGTCTCTTGAAGATGATACAGGCATGCATGCTAGATGGTTCAAGTTCTAGAAAAAAAAAATATTAAGTCTTTATCTTTATGAAAAGTAGAATAAAATAATGATAAAAATAGAATAATGTAAAATATAGTGTTGATGGGTTGGAGAGGTGAATAGTATTAGTGCTACTGTATTTTAGAGTTGACAGGTTGGATGTGCCCTAAGAGAGTTAGGCCTTGTTCAGGTAAATTGAGACTTATCTAGTTTGGTTGGTTTTTTATGCCTAACTTTCCCGCATCAGTCTTCTCCCAATTTTATATATATAGGCATTGCAATAATGCATTGAAATCGATCGTTATATGCGAGGTGGACCGCAATCCCATGCAAAGGAGAAAGAAAACAAAAAAAACAGAAAAGTATGTGTGGGTCTGCTTTTCAACCAAAAATAGTCACAATAATCCAAGTCTTTAGTTTTGTGTCAAAACAATCACAACCTAATAATTGTCTAAATAATCACAAACCTTGTATTTTGGTCAATTTTAGCTTCAATTATTATTTTAAAAAAAAAATGATGTTGATGTTGCATGTTATTTATCATTCGATTCACATTTAAAACAACAAAAATAGACATAGCATGAGATAGAATCAATGAATCAAATCAAATGAATAGATATCATGCAAACTAGACTCATCAAGTGAGCATAGACATAAAGAAAGCATGATATAAGAATACAAAGGCAAAATAGTCAAAAGGACTATGCAAGGACAACAATTAATAGAAATAAAATGCCAAGTAAAGTTGTCTTGGGTATACTCACAACAACAATGTCACGGCCCAAATCTCTAACCCCCATTTTAATTTCTTAATCAGGATCACCGACCCTTGACGTGGGACCTGCACTGAGATACGTGTACCGACCGAGGCACGTGACCGAGATATATTGTATTTTTATATTGATGTATACCTAGTGTTATGTATTGTGTAGACTTACTAAGTCGGTTGATACAGTTGTTGCGTCGAGAAAAGAGGGGGCGTGCCTCGAGTTGCGTGCGAGTCGGGGAACCGGGTAGTTAACATTTTGGTAAGTCTTATTTAATATTAATATGAATTTAGGAATTTTGTTTAAGCCTATGATTGTATTTATTAATGTAAATCAAATTAAAGTCTAATAGTTTTGGTTTTAAAATCTACAACACTTAGACTTACCTCGGGATACACGCTAACACACACTCCCATGATATGTGTGTCAACATGTTGTGTTAGTGAGATGGAATTAGTGGGTTAGTAGGAGTGAATGAGAGCCACAAGATGTCATGGAGATGGGTGGTACACATTAGATGAAAACTCAAGCATATATAAACCCACCTTAGTGCATTCTTCTCATTTTTGCATGTTGGAAACAAATGAAATAAAATACAGAGCTGCTGGAAATCTAGTAATTGCTGGAAAGTTAGGAGTTTGAAGGGGTGTTTTCATCATCAAGAGTTGGAGAATCAAACACCCAACAATAACTACAACCTAGGTAATGTGTTCTTCAATTTCATACATCAAAATTATAGGTTTTAGGGTTTAAATCATGGGGTTTTCAATTATAAACTATTTCTAAGTCTAGTTTCACTGATTTTAAGCATTTAACACATTCAAATCAAATCTCAAGTCTCTTTTTCGGATTTTACAAGTTTTTGCTCAAAAAAATAAGGTTTTCAAGGAATGAAACTGATTTTGTGAAAATCAGCCATGTTAAGGTGTTTGTTTGCAAAATCTAAACCCATTTTCGAAATCCTTGTTGAAAAACACTAGGGATAGCACTAGTGCCTTCGAATTTCAGTTTCAAAAATTAAAGTTATGAATTTTCCCAAGTTTGTATGTTTTTGAACAAATGCATGACATGCATGTTGAAACCCATTGATTTTGATGAATTGCAGTTTCACTGCAGAATTTTGCCTGCAAAATTCTGGCCAGCAGAATTGAAGAATTTTGATATTTTGAATTGCAGTTTCACTGCAGAATTTTGCCAGCAAAATTCTGGCCTGCAGAATTGCAAATTTCTGGCCTGCAGAATTGCAAAACTCTAGACAGCATAATTGAAGAATTTTGATATTTTGAATTGCAGTTTCACTTCAGAATTTTGCCTGCAAAATTCTGGCCTGCAGAATTGTAAAATTTTGGCCTGCAGAATTGCAAAATTCTGCAATTCTAATTGCAATTTCACTGCAAAACACATAACCTAACTTAGACCCATTAACTAAGTCTAACACCTTAAGTCGACCTAAACTCACACTATACAGTCTAAATACACTCTAAGACATACTTAATCATACCAGGAACTTAAGGAAGGTTCTCGGGAGTCCGGGTGCACGAATTTGAGTGTCGGGAGGTCGGATTTGGCTAGGGGATTTGCGTGATGTGAGTATACCCAATGACAACTTTTCTTGGCATTTCATTTCTATTAATTGTTGTCCTTGCATAGTCCTTTTGACTATTTTGCCTTTGTATTCTTATATCATGTGTTCTTTGTGTTTATGCTCACTTGATGAGTCTAGTTTACATGATATCCATTCATTTGATTTGATTCATTGATTATATCTCATGCTATGTCTATTCTTGTTGTTTTAAATGTGAATTGAATGATAAATAGTATGCTATTAGGCTAGTGAATATCTTATAAATGTTTAAGATGACTTGTATTCCTTATTTGTTTAGGTGTGTAGATGTGCCTATGCCTTGACAATCCATACTTGGTATTTCTTGAAATTTAAAAAGTAGTTTTTGCATTTAGGTCCCGTACTCGATCGAGGTGTGCGCGACTCACGGGGTTAGAGTCCCTGTGGATGTCGGCACATGTTACTTGACACCTTGTATAACACTCGGTGAGGTGAGGTGGTCTACACACCTGGGGTTAGAGTCCCTGGAAACACTTGGGTTAGAGTCCCTTGTGCTATATGATTATTGAGTCGGAGTGACATGTTTCACTACCGACCGAACCTAAATCACCACTACTTAACCTAGTGTCAGTATCACTTATTTAACTCGGTATTTACTCGCATATGGTTTATTTTCCAATTTTCTCATTTATATGCTTTTAAATACCATTTGAATATTTGGAAATGCAAATTAAACTTGTCATCGGGGATTACTTGTTTTATTCTTGTACTCACCGTCCTTTTTATGACGGTGGGTGCGAGCATCTACCAAAGGGGCAAAGAAAGAGAAGATCGGCGATTATCCCTGAGCCCTCGGCGCGTCACTGCATCGATTGTAGGTATTGTTTTGGTATTTTGATTGTATATATTATATATGTCTTTCAGATACTATTTTGGGATGTATATTGGGTTGAGCGTTAGTTTCCCCGACTTGACTTAGACTATTTTACTGTTTCACTGCATTTCGAGGACTTTATATATGTGATGTCATTTCCTGGTTTTCCACACTTAGAATTTTATAAATGGCTTCCGCATAAGTTACTAATTGCTTCTACATAATCAATAAGACTTCCGCTAATTAATTAATTTAATAAAAAGTTTTAATTAACTCTAAATTTTATAAACTGGTAGGACTAGTGTATTACTTATCTTGAACACGAGAAAAGAGACGTCTAGGTTGTAAAGGCCGACTAATACGTAGTTAAGTCCTGCGTGGATATGATTAGGGCTTAATTACGGGATTAGGCCGGGCGGTGCCCTAGATTAGGAGAGGGGTCGTCACAAACAAAGTAAAGTCCTAGCTTTACTGGCCTCCCGATACTCCAAATCTTGTATTCGCTATCCCGTACCCTTTTCCTAGGTTCCTGAGTTTGGTGTCTCATTAGTTCAAATATAGTAGGTTTAAGCTCAATTTAGTGGTGTTTATTGTGTATTCAAATTGGTTCAATAGACTTTAAACCAATCTTCCTAAATCAACTCCTAAAGACTAAATTAAGTTTCAATTTCAGTCCTACATTTTAATGCACTTTTAGGCATGAAATTGTCTAAATATCGAAATCCTCCATCAGTACAATTATTGTTGGTCTCACTCTCTTAGCTTTCCTGAAAGATTTAGTTTGCAAAATTATGATTTAAAATGAAAGAGATATCATGATTTTACTAAACATAGGTCTAATTGGAATTTAATCCGACCAACGGACTTAGAAAATCTATTTCTCCCAATCTATAGTTCCTAAAAATGTGATTTTTGGTCACAAGGCAGCAAATATATCCAAATACAACATACTAAAAGATCAGCTCATTTGGATAAGTAGTTAGGGAGTTATGCCCTTAACAAATTTAGTTTCAAAACTTTCTTTTATAATTCCAGCACCTACTTGTAGAGCATGTTTGGACATAAAAACATTTGAATCAAAATACCTTCAGTTAAGCAAAGTTATTCCCCTTTAAATAAACTTTCAAATGCCACTGGTTTGGATCAATTTGGATCTAAAATAGGCAGATTATGACCAAATTGCCCAGGTTGATTCCTAATACAACATGCAGAATTCTAGTTTTGGTGTTGCAACTTCAAAAATTTATATCTTTATGATTTCAAAACCAAATTAAGAACTTCAATATAGCTGGATTATCAGCTTGAAATGAGGAATCCAAATATATAAATCAATTGTAAATATTCAATCATCTACCATCTAAAATTAGCCTAGAACCAGAACTTGTTCTAATTTCAACTAAAAAGATATGCACCTAGTTGATGTAGCACCTTAGCTTGAGAATTTCTCACCAACTCCCATGGATTCCTTCAACACCTTGATGATTCACTCCTCTCCAGCAATTCCTTCTTCTTCTCCAGCAAAAATGAATGAGTGATTTGGTTTGCATGTTGTTTGATCACTAATGTTATATATTAAGGTGATGTTCCTTCCTAGCCCTTGATCTCCATGGATTTATGTATCCCGAGAAATATCTAATGGTCCACCTCTTGCCATATATCCCACTAACTCCTACTAACTCAACCTTAAGTGACACCAATTCATTACTCACATAGTTCATAGATGTGTCAATGTGTATCTCTAGACCAATCCTATGTTTTCCATTTAATTTACTCAACTATAGGTCTTTAATTTGATTTACATTAATAAACACAACCATAGGCTTATAAGTAATTCTTTATTTCATATTAGTATTAAATAAGACTTACCAAAATGCTAACTACCCAATACATAACACTAAGAACACAATGGTTATGGTGAATGTGTGGGCAATTGGGAGAGATGGGCGAGTGTGGAAGAACCCAAACTGCTTTGAGCCAGAGAGGTTTCTGGAATCCCAAATTGGGTTTAAAGGGAGAGATTTTGAGCTGTTGCCGTTCGGAGCAGGGAGGAGGATTTGCCCAGGACTGCCATTAGCAGATAGGATGGTGCCGTTGATTTTGGGTGCACTTCTGCACAGATTTGATTGGGAGATTGAAGATGGAATGAAAGCAGAGGCCTTGAACATGGAAGAGAAGTTTGGGCTCACTCTACAGAAAGCTCTGCCTCTCAGAGCCGTGCCTGTTTCAGTCTCTTGAAGATTTTGAAGATGGGTTTTATAAGCAAATGCTTTCTCTGATTTGTAATCAGAGATGATACAGGCATGCTAGATGGTTTTATAAGCAAATGCTAGATGGTTCAAGTTCTAGAAAAAAAAAGAAAAAAAAAATATTGAGGTACTGAACAATGTGAACTCCAAATAAACTACTTGAATCCAAAATGCATTTTCTAGTAAGGCTAAATATAGGTATGTCATTATGTACAACTATAATACCAAGAGCAAAACTGAAGCATGAATCTAAAAAATGGCAAATTCTTATTAACATGTAAGCTGTTCAAAATGTCGAAATATCAGAGCATAGAAAAATGAAAAATACAACAAAACTGACCCGTTTGTGCCGAAAGGAATAAGATTAATATCATCCGTGCAGTCTCCACAGCTGAGCTCCTAGAATGACATATAATGGAATCAATACTTGCATTGTTTGGTCAGCATTGCAGTCCAGTTAGTTACGTTGACAGTGTCCTTAGCAAATGAAGTGTGATCGTCCACTGGGCCCTTATGAGAGAACGACTCTTCCCAACACAGAGATTGCACCAGTATGCAGTTATATATATGATGGCTGAATGGTACTCTTTGTCCGTGCTAATGTTGAATAAAATGAATGAACTTGCTTTTGCTGCCATGCTGGTGCCTTCATCAATCAACCTTACCAATGGAAATATCCATCCTCAGGAGGCAACAGCTCTAGTGCAGCCATAACCACCTCTAGAGACTGTGGTATTGAGCACTGCAACTGCAGCTTCTTGGGCTTCAGGAGAGTGAGAGGTTCTAATCTGTTCAATTAGTATTGGGATTGTATCATGAATAGCTATTTCCAAAGGAGATTGCAAGAAACAAAATACAACTCATACAAATTCATAAAAAGAATTTACCGTGTCATTAGGAGGAAAATACCTTCTTCAAGTCATTTTTTGCAATGTTGAAGATGAAGTCTTTAGAATCTCAATAAGGCGAAGTATAGCAACGGAATCTAATACATTCTCCCTCTTAATTTAAAGAATTGCTAAGAGTTAGCATGTCTAATGAAGAAACCAATTACACCTATCAAATATTTAATTCATAGTCTTACGCAATCTTTCAATCGTAAATAAAGGTTAAAACCTCCTAATAGGAACAATGCATAAAGAATGCCATAAACATGAGAGAGCTTGTTTGTGCAAGTTTTTTCAATATCAATGAATTCATACAACTTTACAAGTGGTGTTACAATATAATTGTCCAAACAAATGATATAAAACATAGAAGCCCTAGCACTTCCCTTCTAACTTTGGTTCTTGCAAAAAGCAATAAGAAATGCCCCGATATAATATTCACAAGAATCAGAAATGACACAGCCCTCCAAATGGGTCTTGTAAGTATAAAACCATTCTGAGAAAAATAGATATTCCTGCAGTGTTCTTTGATTGGCTATCTAAACAACATTCTCATGTCTCCTCAGTAAAGTATGAACTCAAACAAGCATTACGATAATTTGTGAGCCAACACGCTCGAACAAGTGCAACGTTGCTAAGCTGCTTGGGGCATGCTTGACACTCAAGAGAATGCACTTGCATCCATAGCAAGAAATAATGCGTATTCTACCACTAAAAAAAATCAAATATCAATTATTTCGGTAATATATATAATAACTAAAACCATATAAACACGGGTTTAAGGTTTAGCAGATCCCACAAGATTACATTTAGAACTAGAATACAAGAGAAAAGATAGCATGAATAATATAAAGGAACTTCTCAAGAAAGAATTAAGTGACAAACCTGGAAACTGCTTTTGATATTTTTTTGTTATTTGAGTTTCTAGCAACACCTGTCAGTGCCTTTGTCGATCCATTAGCTGGTCCATCGTAAAACTAGTAGAAATAATCAAATGGAAGAGTTAACGAGGCATTCTAATTGTTTAAAAAGCTAGAGACACTAGGATTACTAATTCAACTGAATGAACATATCAACTCATTCATAGGTCATCAGCCTACCACCAGTAATAAATAATAACCTTTCACAATTTGAAGGTCTGAAGTTGACATTTTTAAAAGAATCTAGATGAAAAAAAATGAAATTAGTTAAATATTCATCAACACAAATTTAGAAGGCAAATAGTACCATTTGGTCCCTGAACTTTCTCGTTTTTGTTGATTTCGTCCTCAAACTTTCATGAGTTCACTTTTGGTCTTTGAACTTTCATTTCCCTACACTTTTGGTACTTTTGTTAAGTTGGTGAGCAGCGGTCGCTGACAAAGCGGGTTCACAAATGATTCACGATCGATTTTTTTGAATCGGTTTGTGAATCACCCGTGAACCACTTCATCAACGACCGCTACTCTTCAACTTATCAAAAGAACCGAAAGTAGAGAGAAATAAAAGTTCAGGACCAAAAGTGAACTGATGAAAGTTTGAAGACCAAATAAACAAAAATTTGAAAGTTCAAGGACAAAATGAGTCTTTTTGCTAATATAGAAAGATATTCCTCATTAGTACTGCGTGAGACAAAACAATGTAATTTTTCAAATGAGTGAAGACTCCATTAGATACAAAACATTTGACATCAGATTGAAATTGCATGCAACTCAATATGTCAAAATAAAGCCCAAATTTCATGTGTAAGAAAAAGAAGTCTCCTGTCCGTCGGGCTATTCGAGCCTTTCGGTCCCCTATTCTTACAAGCTACTTTTGGGTTAGGGTTTGCAATAGATGACTCCACCACAAATTTGTCACGAAAGAATGTGATTCTTCCAAATTCATTCACTAAATTTTTACGCCCCTAGAAATAAGATGATCATAAGAACTCTGACTAATGCAAAGGTTGTAGGTTTAAAACGTGGTAGCTACAGTATATTCATTTGGTTTCTCCAAAGTCATGGGCTTGAGGCGCCCGACTAATTCACGCATGATTATAAAGAAATGCTAAATTTTTTACGAAGTTTTTAACTTGATACATTCCCTTATTGTAATTAAGCTTCTCATATACACATCTTCAAATCTCACTATAACCTAAGTCCTCTTTGAGCCCTAAATTTAAACCTAAACATACCACAAATGAATTCCCAAAACACCAAAATCGCCACAAAATCAAGAGAGAGATTCCATTAGGGCTTATGAACCCCCAAATCAGATCCCAGTGGAGTACCTGCAAATTCACTGTTCCGTTCGCTGTGATTCGAGTTCCATGGTGAGAAATCGAAGAATTAAGCTTTATAATAATCTTGCCTTCTAACAATTCCTGAAATCAAATCAAACAACCCTAAAATCAAAATCAAAATCAATTCGAAAAACAATTTCACAGAGAGAGAGTACGTTGAGAGTTGATTGGATCTAGAAAGCTTGAGCTCTCAATCAACATGATTGATTGATTGATTGACTGTGTCGCAGAGCTTCTACTACTGTTCTACTTCTGCACAAAATTTCTTTCTTTTGCGACGGAACTGGTGGACGACACCCGAACATATCCAGATGTGCATCGCACGGTCCTCAAAAACTTAAACCCCAAGTGAGGATTCAACGGGACATGTGTTCCTTCGACAGAGTGAATAAATGATGGAGAAACTATTTACCTTCTTATTACTAATTTACTCCTGAAATGATTTTTTGACATCATCAAATTCACACTCTAGACGTACACTGACTTTGAGAGCAGATCTCCTGGTGCGACTCGAATACATACTACGCGTGTTATGCACCGAAAATAGTGTGTACAAGTATCTCGAGGCGTGAAATGATAAATGTGAAATTATTCTCCTCTAACTTAAGAGAAGACATCAATTAAAAGTAGGGATAAATTAGTAATAAAAAAATTATAGATGCTCCCTCTTTTATTCTTTGCATCAAATAACAAGTGAGGCATTGCGATTGGTAATTATGCAAATCTTACAATTTGCAATTGTATAGAAGCCACTCTCATCCAATTAGGTCACTTAGGCGAACCCACTTTGCGCATCGACTTAGTCAGTTGTCGCGCGATATACCTCATGACGCGCGCGCACATCTCAGATCACATGGATAGCGTTGAGCCAACGGTGCCACTGTTCACCTACAAGAACATTATTCATGTTGTTTTTTATTTTTTTATTCTCTTTTTATTATTTTTTTTATTTTGTATTCTTTATCTTTACGAAAAGTAGAATAAAATAATGCTAAAAATAGAATAATGTAAAATATAGTATTGATGGGTTGAAGAAGTGAATAATATTAGTGCTACTATATTTTAGAGTTGATGGGTTGGATATGCTCTAAGAGAGTTAAGCCTTGTTCGGATAAATTGAGACTTATCTCCCCTCGTCGCTTCTCCCAATTTATATGAGGGCCGCTAAGGGCACCCCACCAATTCATGAAGGCACTCGTTATTGAAGGCACAAAACAAATTTCCAAGGGCACCCAAAAATTACACATGAAATCCCGAAAATACCCCACCCGCACAAACACGAAAAAAACCCGCCGCACCCCACCACCCCCTCCACCACCTTCACCGATCTTGACTCCAAGATCGAGCCGATTTCGATTCCAAGACTATTGCACCCCACCACCCGCTCCACCATCTTCGGTTTACGACTTTTTTGCGGTTCGTAGGGTCGTGGTGTGAGCCGATTTCGTCTCCAAGTTAAGGTTCGGTTGAAAGTTCGTCGGACACACCTTATTTAGTGTAATTAAGTTACATTTGGTAGAGTAGTTGTGATTTACGGTGGTGGTGGTTTGTTCAATAGTTAAAAAATGGGAATTCGCGGTTCTCGGCCACACGAGCCGAGATCGTGCTAAGCTGTCTCGCCAAGCATGGCCGAGAGGGAAGCTACATTTTTGGGAACTCGCAGTCTCGGCCACAAAGGACGGAAAGTCTCACAGTGTCTCGGTTACGCATGGCCGATAGTACTCTAGTTCTCTCGGCCGAGACTTGACGAGAGCAAGGCGAATTGAAGTGGTCAACCTATATCGGTGGTGCACAACCGAAACCTTTCAATCGGACGCGGTTGGACACCGCCGATATATAGGAACAATTGTCGGTCATGGGTGACCGAAAACATGGGCTAGTTCACGAACCTGCTTGACCGAGACATCAGAAATGGATGAAATTGAACATTATTTTTCGTAAATTTTTGTTGGGTTCTTTCCATGCGCTTATATGTTGTAATTTTTTCGGTATGGCTCGTCCAAGGCACCGGTGAATAGGAAGGATATTAAAGGAAAGATGAGGATACTTAGTATCAGGGTCACTAGGTGATATTATGAAATACCAAGGAACATTAGAGAGATAATAAAAAGACTCGATGATTAAAACTGCAAAGAACACAATCATAAGCAATGGAAAGGTAGTCATACATCATAAGCGTCATGAGGAATCTGCTTTAGTAAAAGCAAAGCCACTTCAAAAAGCAAAATATATAATAATTACAACCAGACAAAAGTAAACAGTGAAAGCAAATAGTAACTACTTCTTTACATAATAAGATATCAAAAGCAAAAGCACGGCGGCATGGGCGGATGGCTAGACACGTCTACAAAGCATGAGCTTGATGTGAAGATGGCATGGGCCCGATTAGTCGCTAGGTCCTTGGTAACGGATAATGCAATGTGATGAGGCGGGGAAAAATAGAGAAATTCCTGAGAGCAAAGATACACATAATCGAGGAACCGCGTCATAGTCGGAAAATGAATATACACACGGATAATGGGACATCCCAATAAATACCATAAGCCAAATAGAAGACAAATATCATCTTGTGTCCACACATGGTCGATATGATATGTGAAAATGTTGAGGGAATGCCGCCTTGGAGGAGGATTCCAGTCAATCTCAACGCCATTGTTGAATAATTCTTGACAAATGAACTCTACCAAAGGATGATGAATGGCAAGATTCATGGTAACCGTAGGAGACTCTTAGTATCGTGGTCACAAATCGCATCGAAAGATTTTGAATGTTATCATCGAAACAGATCTGTAGATGACGAACATTTAGAAGCGATCTGTTTAAATTCAACCAAAATGTACAAAGACAAACACGAAAAGACCCAAAAAAAAAAAAAAAAAAAAGGTTCTCGGTTGTACATATCCGAAACTTTCTTCGAAGTCTCGCTCACAAACGACCGAGAGTTACGAGTACTCTCGGTTTACCAATCCGTGATCGACGTACACCTATCGGTCCTCTATGACCGAGATATAACCATAAATCTCGGTCTGCGAGGCCGATACGATCGCGCACATCCACATAAACTTAGGATAACCGCAAAAAAAACACAAAAATTTGCAAAATTTCCGTGAGTTCGACCTCCTCTTGCACAAAGATAGCAGACAATCCTCCATTATATAGTGGAAACAAGTTCAATCCTACGTTGACAAACAAATCATCATTTTCACAGTTATACACAACTAAACAGTTCTAAAAAACCGAATATGGTTGTCGAACATTGTTACTCGTCGGACGAGCAAGAATCGATCGCTTTTCGCCAAACGCAATGTGGCCGTGGCTTTTGTAGTTCAAGCTTGCTGGTGGGGTGCCCTAACTCCTTGTCAAAATGATTTGTGGGGTTTGAACCATTATATATATACAGGGGCAAAATGGTCTTTTCCATTTTTGCCGGAATTTTTACAAATAAGTTGGGTGCCTTCATGAATTGGTGGGGTGCCCTTAGCGGCCCTCTTTTATATATATATAGGCATTGCAATAATGCATTGAAATCGATCATTGAGATTAAGTTCCATGTTTTTTTGGTATTCTAAGCAAGGAAAACATGTTTTTGGACGCGATAATATGCGAGGTGGACCACAATCCCATCCAAAAAAGAAAGAAAACAAAAAACAGAAAAGTATGGGTGGGTCTGCTTTTCAACCAAAAATAGTCACAATAATCCAAGTCTTTAGTTTTGCGTCAAATTAATCACAACCTAATAATTGTCTAAATAATCACAAACCTTGTATTTTGTGTCAATTTTAGCTTCAATTATTATTATTTTTAAAAATGATGGATTAGCAAATATGAAAATGTGAACGTACTATGAGGAGTTAACTCTAATAAGATAACTCTCAATTAAAAACGCACCAAACAAAGCTTACAGATCTTATAGGCTTGAGTCCAAATATCAAATGAAATAGTAAAAGCGATCGAACAAGCTAGCTAGAGACTTACTGTATTTGATTTGAATTGATCGATAGACGTACCTTAATGTAGCACACGTATAAATTAAAATACACATGCATTCACACACACATGCATGCATGCACGCACGTTATGCATACGTAATTATCGTCGTGATATATATATGTAAAAGATGGTCAGACTTAAATGTTTTGACTTAGTATTGTGCAACCTATAAATTAATTGAATTATTGTGAAACAAAATACAAGGTTTGTGACTAATTAGACAAAACCGAACCTAAAACATAAGTCTCAATTACATGTTGCCGAACCTAAATTAAATGTGTTCGGCAGTGCCTAACATGCTCGGCTTTAGAGACAGGTTTTTGGAACCTGATGACTAAAAATCTGTGATATTCTTCTATAGAGAAAATCATTGAGAACAACACATTGTGCGTCTTGTATAAGTAACAGAATTCTGTCGTCGCTTCTCTTCAAATGCGACTTAGAACTAATCATGGATTCCTCTTCTGCAATTCCTCTGTTTTTCCCTGTTTTTCTCTGTGCATTCACACTATGTTTCAGTCTTTTATGGGCAAGAACAATGAGAACCTCCAAATCCCCACCTGGACCAACCTCTCTACCTCTCATTGGAAATCTGCTACAACTGGGAATCAAACCTCACGAATCACTCGCGGAGCTCGCAAAGATTTACGGGCCATTGATGGCTCTGAAGCTCGGAAGAGCGAGCACTGTGATTGTGTCGTCTCCCAGCATTGCAAGACAAGTTTTGCAGACCCAAGATCATGTTCTTGCTTACAGAACCATCCCGGATGCAATTCGGGCTCTCAACCATCATGAAGAGTCAATGACGTGGCTTCCGCCGAATCAGCAATGGCGCAGTCTTCGTAAGCTTTGCAACTCCCACATCTTCTCTGCTCAGCATCTCAACGCCAACACAGGTGTGAGAGAGAAGAAAGTGAATGATCTTCTCAAGTTTGTTCACGAAAAGGCTATGATGAAGGAAATGATTGATGTTGGGCAAGTAGCTTTTGCTACTATTCTCAATTTGATCTCCTACATGTCGTTTTCTGTTGATTTGATTGATGTTAGAAGTGAAACTGTGCAAGAGTTCAAGAGGGTAGTGAGGGGAGTGATGGATGAGGTGGGGAAGCCCAACATTGCAGACTACTTTCCTGTTTTCAGACTGGTAGACCCTCAAAGGATTAGGCGCCGAACATCGATGCATCTGGAGAAATTAAATGAGATCTTCGAGGAATTGATTGAAAGGAGACTACAGTCCAGAGATCATCAGTTGCAGAGCTCGAATTCTTCGAATGATCTGCTCGACGCCCTTCTCGATAATTGTCAAAAAGATGGTTCAAAGCTCTCTAAAAATACCATCTTGACACTGCTTCAAGATGTATTTATTGCTGGGTCGGATACAAGTTCAAGCACAATTGAGTGGGCAATGGCGGAATTGCTTCGAAACCCAGAAAAAATGGTGAAAGCTAAGGCAGAATTGAGAGACAAAATCAGGGAGGGCAAGCAGATTGAAGAGTTAGACATAACATCTCTGCTTTACTTGCAAGCAGTTGTGAAGGAGACTTTAAGATTACACCCACCTGCGCCGCTTCTGCTTCCCCGCAGAGCTCAAACAGATGTAGAACTATGTGGATTCAATGTGCCTAAGAACACACAGGTTCTGGTGAATGTGTGGGCAATTGGGAGAGATGGGCGAGTGTGGAAGAACCCAAACTGCTTTGAGCCAGAGAGGTTTCTGGAATCCGAAATTGGGTTTAAAGGGAGAGATTTTGAGCTGTTGCCGTTCGGAGCAGGGAGGAGGATTTGCCCAGGACTGCCATTAGCAGATAGGATGGTGCCGTTGATTTTGGGTGCACTTCTGCACAGATTTGATTGGGAGATCGAAGGGGGAGTGAAGGCAGAGGACTTGAAATGGAGGAGAAGTTTGGGATCACTTTACAAAAGCTCTGCCTCTCAGAGCCGTGCCTGTTTCAGTCTCTTGAAGATGATACAGGCATGCATGCTAGATGGTTCAAGTTCTAGTAGAAAATATTGTACTGAACAATGTGAACTCTAAATAAACTACTTGAATCCAAAATGCATTTTCTAGTAAGTCTAAATTTAGGTATGTCATTATGCTATGCTACCTGGACTCGAGTGCGGGTGAGGGATTCGGGTGTGGGTATGAGTCTAAAGGTCGGACCCAACTATTCACTAATTTAAGGACATGGGGATTCGACAAAAAGTGTCAAAAACGTGAGGCACATATTCTTATATATATGTAATAAAACACACACACACACATAATAATAGCACATTTGCTTATATATATGTAATAAAACACACACACACACACATATATATAATAATAGCTTATATACCCATTATTTTTATCATTTATCATTTTTTATTCTATGATAGAAAGTTCTAGTTAACTTTTTCTTTCTTCTCTTACATTTGGAATCTTTTTATACAAAGAGCTCTACAAATGGAGAGTATCCGTAATCTTTTTTAAGTGTCGACTCGTTTCAAGTATCCGACACGGGTACTTTGGGTTAGAGTGAAGGGTCCATGTAACATAGTCATTATGTACAACTATGATACCAAGAGCAAAACTGAAGCATGAATCTAAAAACTGGCAAATTCTTATTAACATATAAGCTGTTCAAAACGCGGAACTAATAGAGTATAGAAAATACAACAAAACTGACCCGTTTGTGCCGAAAGGGATAAGATTTCCATCTGCCATGCAGTCTCCACAGCTGAGCACTGGAAAGGACATAAAACGGATCGAATCTATTCATGCATTGTTTGGTTGGTCTTGCAATCCAGTTATGTTGGCAATGTCCTTAGCAAATGAAGCGCGATCGTCCACTGGGGCCCTTCTGAGAGAACGACTCTTCTCAACACGGGGATTGCACCAGCAGAAATGATGGCTGAATGGTTCTCGTCATCCATGCTTAGATTGAATAAAATGACTAAGCTTGCTTCTGCTGCCCTTCTGGTGCCTTCGTCGATCACCTTTACTAATGGAAATATCCCTCCTTGGGAGGCAACAGCTCTAGTGTAGTCGTAACCACCTCTAGAGACTATGGTATTGAGCTCTACAACAGCGGCTTCTTGGGCTTCAGGAGAGTGAGAGGTCCTAATCTGCTCAATTAGTCGTGGGATTGTATCATGAACAGCTATTTCCAAATGAATAGGGTTTTCGGGATCTAGATTGGAACTTGATGAAGACTCGAGTTTGACAAGGCATGCAGCAACCCAGTCCTTGCTGTGAAGAGGTATATCTGATTTGAGTATTTGGCGCAACAGTTGTTTGAAGCGTGAGGTATTTATAGACTGACGAAACTGCTCAGATTCCAGCAACTTTGTCAATAACCGTGATGCTGCAGATAATACTAGACCAGCTTCCTCAACTTCCGCGACAGTTAGCTCAGGCTGCAGGTTGTCCGAATCATCTCCCAAATTGACTGAGATATCATAGAGGGAGTGGTTAGAATGTTCGCGAAACAAAAGGTCTACTCAAACCAGTCGATCAACAAAAATCATTGACCAAGAAGAAAATGCAACGATGGCAACAAAATGCACAGCATGTGAATTCATAAAAATGAATTTACAAAGCCATGGGAAGGAAGAGACCTTCTCCAAGTCATTTACGCACTTATTGTAATTAACTAAATTTCCATGATATTTGGATTCACTAGCTCTCCAATCTAACATCAAAGCTAGCGTGAAAGTGAATCTACCCTCCCCTCCAAATAAGGTGATTCTAATTACCGTTCATCAACATGGTATCAATCTTTTTGTTCTCTCCACATGCATGATGGGCCTTAAGAGAAGGTCTAAGATTGCTTACGTGTCACCAAATTATAACCAAATCTATCAAAAAAAAAAAAAAAAAACAAAACAAAAAACAAAACGCATAGATATAGGTGTCCAGAATTTAATTTAGTACTCTGGTACATCTTTCAAATACATAAGATTATAACTGAAACTGTTGCCGGTACGGTGTATGTTTCACATAGTATTTTGCAAAGTGAAAACTATGATTAAATTAGCAGTAAACTCATAATTAATCTGAATTCCAAAAATGAGAGGAAGATGAAGAATATAAGATTAGCAACGATTACTTCTACAGGAGTAAGTTTTAACTTCTCAATTCCAACACAGTTTTGCATGTTCTGTCTCAGTCTCTTGAAGGGGAAAAAAAAACTGTTGAGTATCTAAAATCCCACATCGGAAATATAATAAGAGTTGGTGTGGTATATAACTGGTGTAGATTGGATCCTAGCAAAAGTCAATTAGTTTTATGCAAGATGGTCTCTAACCCCATTATATATACCCATATGTGCGTGTGCGGCCCAACATTCTCCAGGCCCATGGACTTCTATAAAAACCCACTAAACATATTATGAAAACCAGAAGACCTTAAGTAAAAAGGAGCATGTATCTTACCATTCAAAGATCTCTGATGGAAGACAGTATCCAACGCAGATTCAATTCCTGCTGCAACAATTATCTCCATGCACGGTTTCATGATTGCTGCATACTCCAAGATGGAAGCAGCCTTTTGTTGCACCGTTGGAGATGAAGTCTTCAGAATCTCAATAAGGCGAAGTATAGCTGCAGAACCTAATACATCCTCCCTATACTTGATTCGAAAAATTGATTAGAGTTAGCATGTTCAATGTTCTACCAATTATACCGCCAACAACAGCAATATAGCCTCAGTCCCAAATTAACTGGGGTCGGCTACCAATTATACCTCCCAAATATTTAATTTCATAGCCTTGAGCAAGCTTTCATTGTAACTAAAGGTTAAAACCTCCTAACAGAAACATTGCATAAAGTTCTCAAAATTAAAAAACAAAAAAAACAAAAGCATAGCATAACGAATGCCAGAAACCTATGAAATGATTGTTTGGCATAAGTTTTTTCGATTTATTATCAATGAATTCACAACTTTACAAATGACATTACAATACAATCATTGAAGCTAAGGAAGCCCAAGTACTTTCCTTCAAATTATTGGTTCTTGCAAAAAGAAATAAGTGTTTCCCTGATATATTGTTCACAACTGACACAAGGAATCGAGCCTCAAACGGGTCATGTAACCAGGTGTTTCTGCAGTTGTATAAAACCATTCTGAAAACCAGAGACATTCCCGCAGCAC
Organism: Stephania cephalantha; assembly: GCA_039657325.1. Classification (NCBI taxonomy): domain Eukaryota; kingdom Viridiplantae; phylum Streptophyta; class Magnoliopsida; order Ranunculales; family Menispermaceae; genus Stephania; species Stephania cephalantha. The sequence goes on along the minus strand of CM077573.1, from coordinate 2,909,724 downwards.
TCTTTGACAGCTATCTAAGATTCTCAATAACATTCCATGTCTCCTGAGTTTAATACATATCAAGTGGGCATTACAAGTATTTGTGAGCCAACATGCTCACACAAGTGCAACTTTGCTAAGTTGCTTGGGGCAACATTAACACTCAAGAAAATGCAATTGGGCCCTAGCCATAGCAAGGAAATAATACATATCACGGCACAAGGAAACAAGCAAACACCTAGGATTCATGAAATCATGTAATGTATACAACTAAAACTGGGTAACCCCGTTTCAGGTTTAGTAGATCCCACAAGATTAAATTCAGGACTTGATAATACAAAAGAAGAGATCACGTGAATAATAAACAGAAAGATATGTCTCGATAAATAATATGTAACAAACCTTGGAGCAGCTTTTGATATTTTTTTGTTATTTGAGTTCCCAGCAATTCCTGACATTGCCTTTGTCGATCCATTAACTGGTCCATCATAAAACTAGAAGAAATAATCAAATGCAAGAGTCAATGGGGCATACTAATTGTTTATAAAGACTGGAGACTAGAATTAATTCAATTAGGTTAACATGTAAATTTATCAACTTGTTCATAGGTTACCAGCCAACCACCACTAAAGTACCTCTCATGATTTGTAATTCTGAAGGCAACATATTTGCAAATATAAAGATGAAAAAAGGAAGTTTCTGAATAAAATCTGTTCAATATTTAACATAAATTTAGGAAAGAGATCCCTGATTCTCATCGCACAAGCCAAAACTCTGTAATTTTCCAAAGGAGTGAAGACTCCTTTAGATACTTAACATTTGTCATCAGATGCAAATTGCATGCCAGGAACAACTCAACATGAAAAATTAAAGCCCAAATTCCATGTTTATGAAAAAACAAATTACTGCTAACCAAAACACAAAGTATTTTTGTTTTTTAATCAGAGAATTGACATTTTATCTATGATTCATTGGGAAAAAAATTAATGCAAAAAAGAATACTTTTTTGGCATCTCACAAACAAAATGGTATCTGAAAATATATCAAATAATTTCATTGAGCGTTCCCAAAGAATTTGGCAATTGTGAGCTCTGCAGCATAGACTTCTCAGAGATTTCTAGCCACAATAACTAGATGATTTTCTTGCCAAGAGGTATCAGTGCACTGGCATCACATGTACCAATGTCTCAGGTTTTCACAATGCTATAAGTTCATAAGGCAGTGCCGCGGTGAGTGGCAAAAGCTGAAGAGCTTTCTGTTTTATGCACATAGAATAATGTATGTCTGAGATCTGGACTGCCCACTAGTGCAAAGAAGAGGCTGGTGTTCGTACATAATGAGCATTTCACCAGAAGTCACAGGTAACCCAGGTGAAGCCCAACATGGAAAGTAGAAAGTAGCATCATTTTCTTTCCAAAAGAAAGTAGGGAACGATGTACATTCATTCTGACATCAGAATCAAGTATAAAGCACTATTAACATGTTCTGATCCTTGTTTTTTCTAATTTTTTATTATTATCCCCAATCTCATTTAATGAACTCAGTTTGGTATGTGTAAGCTTTTTCAGTATTAAATCAGTAAATTGTGCGTTTTAAGAATCAAATATTCTGTTTCTCTTATCAATTCTTAAAAAATTCCATTCCCTATAGATTTCTCATTACTTTTCAGAACTTTTAGAAAAATTTCGTGATTTTCATCACTATACAGTGATCCATGTAGTGGTTACCGAGGCTATGTTGTTGTTGTTGGTTCATCACTATACAGTGGTTATCCTATCATAAAAGACAGTGGTTACCATTTTCATCACTATACAATTACTACTTCTGAACAAAATTTGGAAAACTGACTAACCACATTTCATTGATTAGAACCTCCAAGAATTTGTAGCAGAAGATACCCAACTGACCTTCGCTTTCATTTCTTTACCAGGATCCAACATCCGGGCAAGAATGTTCATAGTCTGCATTTTCCAGGATATCATGTCAGTGTAGTTAAATGGAAATGAGTGTACTTCCAGATATTCACATGAAACCAATACCTTTTCTGTTGCACTTTCAGAAGCCTCTGAGTTTTTCAGCATATTCAATAGAGGGTATATAGCTCCTTCTGCTTCAATTACTTCACAAACATTATGGCTGCAGAAAAGGAGTGAGTTTTTTTTTTTTTTTTTTTTTTTTTTTTTTTTAAGATAGAATCCGGTTAATTGAACACAGAGCATTATAATACATTTTACATGAGGAGAACTAGAGAAAACCTAAATGAACATCATAGTTGTAGGCTAGAACTTCCAAAAACTTATAGAAAAGTGTTAAGTAGCATCGATTCATTATTTGAGATCATCAGTTCCATTCAACTCCTCAAAGTGCTAAATTGTCGAAAAAAAAGATATGAAAAACAAATACCTTAAAGATAGCCTCTCAAGAGCATGACATGCAGCCAATCTAACGTTACTGTCATTGTGGCTTAGAAGCTTAACGAGATGACTGACTGCTCCAGCTACCATGAATGACATTCTCATATGTTCATTGATAGATGCATCGGCAATTGAATGCGCGGCTCTAGAAATGGCAGAAATATCTTCAAGTCCGAGAATCAAAACTAAGCGAGCAACACCATCCACATATGGCAACAAAGTATAGTGCTGAGATGTTGACGGTTCAGATGGAGGTTTGGTTCCATCATCCAATTCTATAGCTCCAATACGTGCAAGAAATTGCTGCTGGGTACGCCCAACCACAGCATTTATCTTAGCTTCCTCAAAGTTAAAATTTTTGTCTCGGACATTTAATCCAAGCAGCAGCTCAGAGGCACCATACCTTGAGGGAGCTGACGAACTTCGCTCAATCTCTGTGCCATCTGGTAAAGAAGGCCATGAATGTGAAACTGGCTTGAAGGACTTATAGGCATCCGCACCAACCATAGGCACTAATACAAGACCCTCTTCTACTATAAGGATTCTGTAAAATTCATCTTTAGAAAATTCCAATAAAGCATTTTTTGCTTCTTTTCTAATCACTTTGGATCCTTCAACATCACTTCTTAAGAATTTTGCCTGTTATCAATATTCAAGATAATCAGATTCCAAAACCATATATTTCTTTCTTATATTTGCTAGACATTGTGATGAAGATAATATTGATAATCGGTATCTTATTCAAGCATCCATAAGGAAATGAAATGTAAGCCTTACCAACTTTGGAATGACACCCTCCTCGACCATGATTTGGTGGTTCAATTTACTCAATGCAAAATTTGCCAGTATCCCTCCAGCAGCCTCTTTTACTCTTATTTCCTCATCATCAAGGAACTTAAAGAGTAAAGGAAGGATATCAGCGCTTGCAACTTTTGTTCTCAGCTTTTCATCCACAGATAAGTTCCACAAGGTACATAGGCTTTGCTCCTTCACCTGCAAAAGCATTCAACATAGGAAATCAGGCTTGACCACTTGAATTTTTTATTTTTATTTTTTTTATAGGAAACGCTTGAATTTCTATGTTAAAGATCCATTTATGGACACTGGGACAAACAAGTTCAAATACCTCTGTTGTCAAAGAGGATTTACTCAAAAGAGCAGTTATTTCTTCAACTGCTCCACTTTCTGCTACTAAGGCTCTATACTGGTTAATCGATGAAACAGTTCGTAAAAATCCTGCAGCAGCTTCACATGCTTTAGTGGAATCCGATTGTAAAAGGTTGACAGTCAAGTTGATGCAGCCATGAAATTGCATGATTTTATCAATACAGTGTTTCCCTCCTTGTGCATATTTCCAGAGCGCAATTATTGCCTGCTCCCTGTCAGGAGGATCGTAATCTAGCCCAAGCATCCGAACAAACAAAGCTACATAACCTTCTTCCGAACTAGAGGAGCCGTTCTCCAATGCTTTGACATCCTAAACTCAAGATGAAAAACGTTTCTCGTCATGGTCACAGACTCACAATTAAAGGATGTCAAACATAGCGAATGCAAAGAGTAAGATCTATTGCAACAATAAGTTGTTTCATTGCAACATTTCGGACATTGATTTGGCATGAGATCACTTACATCAACCCTCCTCTAAACCACCAAAAATAGGAACCCTGCCATGCGCACTAATATAGACATTTTTCTCAAACGTTATAAAACACAGACCCGAACAAGAAAGAAACATCACGAGTAAGACCGGAAACAAGAATGCTTCGAAAGAGTACATTACCTCGTAGGAACAAGAAATGCAAACTTCTTATTCATGCATACGACAAGAACGACAAGAACAATAACAATAACACCTCAAAACCAATTTAGTTGGGGTCGGTCGGCCACATGGATCAATCATCAAAAGCTTCCACTCAGCTTGATTTAATCTAATTGATCATAATCCCTCAAATCCGTCCTAATTAGCGCATCCCAAGTTATCTTTGGCCTTCTCATTTATGTATAATCTAGAAATTCAATTGAAAGCACAACAATGCATTCATTCCAACCAGACATCTCTTACAATCTAACATTAACATCACAAACTACCCAAACAAACAATGTCATCTTCTCTCGAAATTCGAATTATCACGATGCGACATCGAAGCTGAAACCCTAATCAAGAACCAATGCAATTCAGGTGCAACAAGAAAGTATAATCACATTGAACAATTCAAACTAAACATCTCCATCTACAATCAGTCAATCACATAGAAACTCAAACGCCCTAATCAATCAACACCACACCAGAAACCCTAGTTTTCAAGAACCACAATTCCCCAAACACAAAACAAAGACATGACGGGTCTTACAGGGCGCGAAGACTTGGCGGCGTCAATGGCGCCGCCATTGGCATTGGCGTCACTGCTACTGCCACGGACGATGACTCGAACGCGACGACAGTGAAGCGAACAACGGTTCGGATTCGTCCGTTGAAATTGGCTGTGGCGGTGGCGGTGGATGTGGATGGGCGTGAATTGTCGAATGTAGGTCAAAATCGGCGTGATTGTTGAAGAAATCATCGTCTAAGTTCCAGCGATTTCAGGTGATTGAGAAGAGAAGAGAAGGTTTGGGCGGGCTTTAATGGCGGATCGACGTTTGTTCTTCTTCAGTAGAGAATTACTGAACAACAAAAATCGAGACTGTCCGTTTATCAAGATTCAGAGAGATCGACGGTCAAGAATAGTCCAAGTGTTTTTTTGGATGGTGGTGATTTGATCACGTTCATCAAGTAGGTGTGATTTGTGAAAGAGTCCTGTTAAAACAAACGTTATCTATGTCGTAATAACAACTCCTATTAAAAGTGAGGCCCGCTAAGGGCACCCCACCATTTAATGAGGGCACCCAGTTAATGTGGGCACAAATCGATTTACTGGGGCACCCAAAAATTAAACCCAAAATACCGAAAATGCCCCTCGTGCAAAAAACCCTCTCACCCACCCTCGTGCAAACCCTTGGGCACCCCACCACCCCCACCACCGTCCTCTTGCTTGACTTTCTCCATTTCTCGTGAACGAACCACCTAGCAATCCCTAAGTTGTATCTAAGTTGTATTCGTTCCTCTATGTCTCTCTCTCTCTTGTTGTAGGACGTTTTTCGAGTTTGAAGACTCGAGTTTTGGTCGATTTCATATCCGGATATTTTGTTTACGGTCTCGGCCTGCCAAGCATGACCGAGAATGTAGAATAGCTCTCGGTTGTCCATAACCGAGACTTTTATTGTCGTCTCGGTCACCACTTCACGAGAGTAAGTCGAAGTGTATAGTTTGTCCTGTCGGTGATGTCCAACCGAGAATGTAGAATAGCTCTCGGTTGTCCATTACCGAGACTGTTATTCGCTTCTCGGTGGATGGTGACCGAGAAGTGTGCATAACTCTCGGTCTGCGCGAGGCCGAATCAATCGCGTCCGTGAAAAAACATCGAAAATTTGAGAAACCCTACCTTGACAAAAAACGGTTCCTTCAAACCATCATATGGTTATCAAACATTGTTACCTTCTTGTCGGATGATGACAATCCGCAATAATCGATCAACGCTCGCCAAATGCAATGTGGCTTTGGGGTTCAACCTTGTGGTGGGGTGCCTTTTTTTCTTTGTCAAAATGATTTGTAGGGTTTGAATCACTATATATACAAGGGCAAAATAGTCTTTTCCACTTTTGCAATTTTTTACAAAAACTTTGGGTGCCTTCATTAAATGGTGGGGTGCCCTTAGCGGCCCTCTTAAAAGTTCACACCACTTGTTTTAAAAAAGAAAATTAAAAAATTGAATTAGCAATATTTCTAATTTACTCATCCCTAACGTCTTCTTCACGCACGCTCTAGTTCTGATAATGTAGGAAGATTGCATTATTTTTAAGATAGTACATCAATTTTTTTAAAAAATATGAATTGTTACAACATAAATAGGATTTGTGTTAATTAAACTATGTGAAAACATTTTTCATCATTTTTATTTTTTTTTGAAAAAAATTATTTTTTTATAACTAATCCATAAATTGTGTTTAGACTCTTCGCATGTTTTGGTAATATTGATTCATTACTATGAAAACAACCACATTTTTTTTTTGTCATTGACACTTTGACAATGCCCGAGTACATAGGACTTTGTTTGTTTCGATAAAAGAAAAACTAAAGAAGAAAAAAATAAAATAAATGAAAACGTGAAGTTCATTTCTTCTTAATCTAAAATACTTTTCTTTTCTATTTTTTCTTGAATGAGAAAAGTACTTTTTTTTGTCAAAACTTGTGTTTATATATTACTCGAAATAGAAAGAGTTGGAAGCCATGGGGGCTTGGTTCCAAGCCATATACAATTTGTCGTGTTGGACATAGCATGAGTCGCCAAAGCATGAGCTTGTTGATTACATTGTCTTGGAATGAATCTAAAGCTAATAGGAGTGAGTCCTTGTAAAACGAAATTGATATCATGAAGGACAGGATTAGTGTCAGGCTCACTTGACGAGGTTGTTGAAATTGCTTGAATGAGTAATTGTGCTTCCGAGAGAATCTCAATAATTGTCTCATAGATATTGTAGTGTTGAAGAGCTAGGATGATAGCTTTAACTTATGAATCCTCTGCTGAATGGGATGGTCCTAACCAAACTGATGCAGCCTGTATAAGTGATCCATCTGTGAAGACAATCCATCTTATGTTTGCATTATTAGTAGAGGGATTCCATGCTGCATCAGTGAAGATAGAAGTTCCATGCGTGGTACCAGACCAAGGGGGGAAGGTTTAGGATGTGTTGCTGAGGAGTAGGTTGAGTAGTATGGGCATGAAGGGGTGTTGTTACTGTTCTGAATTGGTTAATGTGGGAGGTCGTTTCATGAATAAGGAGAGGAGTGATATCAAGCTTATCAAAGAATATTTTGGAGTTCCTATTTTTCCAAAGACGTTATAGTTCAAAAACCAGCCATTAGCTTTTTCAACGGATGAGAGAAGGGAAAGGAACATATCCTTAAAGGTGGTTAATGGTAGAAGATCAGTGTGGAGGCCTAATGGGGAAGCAAACCAGAATAAATGGGCATGGTACACTGGAAGAAGATATGGGCAAGTGATTTATGAGTGGAAGAACAATTCAGACAATTCGGAGAAGCAAGAAGTTTCTTTGTCCAAATGGACATATTAGTAGGAAGAAAGTTGTGAAGGGCCTTTTAAAGGAAGAATTGGAGTTTACGTGGGAGGGGTAGTTTCCAGCATTCTTCCCACGTAGAGTCCACGAGAGCTGGTGAAACAACCAGAATTAGTGAAGCGCCAAATGAGTTTGTCCTGGTAAAAAGGGTGTTATCAGGATAAATCCCACTTCATCGTGAGAAAAAACATTGTTGATAAGAGAATGATTCCATTGGTTGGTGATGGGATTTACTAGATCACTTACAGTTCTCAGCTGAATATGTGGTGGTGGTCTGGACCAGAGGCGTGTCAAATTCTTCTTTAAAACCCATATGTCAGACCAAATTTTCGTGGAACGTCCATCAACAATACGCTTTCTCAAACTCTTCAGTAGTAATTGTCTTCCCTCCAATATACTTCTCCATATCCATGATGGTCCAATTTGCTGGTCATGACATATGAAGAGGGAAAATACTTTGATTTGAGAAAATAGGCCACCAAGGAAGAAGGGTGCATTAACAATCTCCAGCATGGCTTAGCCAACAGACTAATGTTGAATACGTGAATATTAAGAAAGCCCAGTCCCCCCATCCACCTTTCATTGGAAAAGAGAGGACCATTTGCACTAGTGAATGCCACAATGTTTATGCGGTGCACTCCATCAAAATTTAGCCAATAATAGCTTCTAATTGTTTAAGGATGGCAATAGGAAATTGAAAGCACATCATTTGCTAGATAGGTAAGGCTTGAGCAATAGATCTGATTAAAATATCATTCCCTGCTTGGGGATAGAAAATTTTCTTTCCGTGAGAGTAGACGCTACTGGAATTGATCAATTAGATTAAAATTCCCCATCAAAATCTTATCAAACCATTACTTATGAATGAACTGCAACAAATTATGTGCTTCATGCTATTTTGAGTGTTTTTTTTTCTTTTCTTTTTTTGAATTGGTCGATTTTGTTATAGTGTCATCAACCACTGGAGCTGTTTGAGGCCAAAAATACATTGTCACTATAAATTACACGTGTAGCTACTTAAGGCAAAAAATTATGGTGTTTTTCAAAAAATAAGGTGGGTTTACTTTTTTATTCATCAAATAGGGGGGTTACTTTAAAATTACAAAAGTAAGGTATGTCTCCTTTTGAAAATGAACTATTAATGATGATGTGGATGTATGACGTGGTGTGTTTAATGAGGTGGAATGAATGTCTCATTTTCAAAAGGAGTCATCTATACAAAATACAAAACTGTTTTAATTACTCCTTCTCAAAAGGAGTTATTTGTTCAACTCGAGGTGGAGAACTCATGCAAACGACATGTGTGTATCGAGACAGACAAGTCGCGTCACGTACGTATCTCGAGGTGGACAACCCGCATCATACACGTATCTCGATGTAGACAACTCATGTAAAGGACATGTACGTATCTCGAGGTGGACAACCCGCGTTACACACGTATCTCGAGGTAAAATAACTCATGTAAAGGACATGCACGTATCTCGATGTGGACAATTCATGCAAACGTCACGCATGTATCTCGAGGTCGAGAAGTCTTGCAAACGCTACGCTCGTATGTCGAGGTGGCCGACCTATGCAACCTTGTGTAATTCATGCAAACGTCACGCACGTATCTCAATGTGTGCAATTCATGCAACCTCGTGCAATCGATGCAAACATTACGCATATCTCAACAACATACGCACATACTCACATACGAACAACTCATACAACCTCGTCCAATCAATGCAAACCGTGCAAAGTTCACACACGTATTTCGAGGTGGACAAACCAATCAATGCAAACCGTGCAAATGTCACGGACCAGTGCACATAACACGAATGGCGCATTCTCCGAATGCGCCATGCATGTATTTTCAACATTGCACACTAATAACGCATTTTCAAAACGCGTTTTACCTTAGTTATGGAATAAAAAAAAATACTCACTTATTTTACTCATTTAAATTATTTTTTGTTGTACATTTGTAATTTTTTCAAAAATTATGGTTGTGACATAAAATTTTACCAAAAAAATATATTAAAAATATATGTAGTGCAGTAGTTTCCAATGAAAAAATTTGAGAGCTACCCTACCCTAGTACCAAGTACAATCCCATGAAAATTTATTACTAGTTCTCCTAAAGAATGCCATAAAGGGTACCTAATTAGTAAGCTAAAAAATGATAGGATAAAGAAGTTCATTCAAACAAGTTATCCTCCAATTGCTTCATTTGATTTGATATGACAGTTTTGCCCCTTGCCCTTGTCCTAAATATATTCGGCGAAGAAGAAGAAGAAGAAAGATCAGCAGTTCATCGATTTCTGTTGCGATTTCATATTCGACGATTCACGAACAATCAGGTACGATCGCAAGCCCTAGCTTTCGATTCCTCTTCGGTTTCAGCTCGATTGAGGTTCACGCAGTAGAGTTTCTTCGCCGATCTGATTGGATTGGACTGTTCGATCCATCGCGATGCCTAGTGAGGGACCAGATTTCCTTCGGTTTCACGCAATTTCACGCGATTTCGCCGTGTTTTCGTCCTTCTCGATCCATCGCGATACCTAGTGAAGGACCAGATTTCCTTCGGTTTCACGCAATTTCACGCAATTTTGCCGTGTTTTCATCCTTCTTGACCGGATTGGAGTGTTTTCGTTTCGTCGTCGTCGTTGTTGTTCTTTGTTGTTGTTTTCCAATCTGTTCGATTTGGCATTCGATACGCATTAATTAGGAGGATTTGAATGGACTGAGGTTATGTTTATGTTGTCTGTTTAGCTGGAGAGGAGGTTTTTTTTTTATCAATCCAAGCGCGACGCGCAATGCGTTAATGGAAAGCACGCCATTAATTGCGCTGAATCGAGTCCATGTACCCGAACATGACTAATTTCAGATTACAAGCGTGGAATTGTAGTATTTGTCTGGGTTTTGAGATCGCAGTGACGATTTTTTTATGTTAATTTTGAAGTTTTCGTTACAATCGATAGCATTTGTTCTCGTAGAGATATAGAACTAGAACCTTTCTTTTAAATTTATGTCTTATTTTTACCTAAGATAGATAGAGGTTCGGTTGGAAAATCTAGGAGTGATCAGGGTGTTTGTTTCCAACCTGTTCGCGAGTTGCTTGTTAATTTGATTCAGTGTTAGCTTACCCCCATCATTACCAGAAATTGATAATATTGGGCAAGTGGCATTTATGAGTTATACTGGTTTTGGAGGACCAGTACCGGTCTACAAGGCATTGATAGAGAAGACCAAGTCCATACTAGAGCTTCGGTGGAATATAACAGATATGTATAGAGGACTTTAGGAATTATGACCAGGGCTAGAAAAGAAGCCCCTTTAAGAGCTTCTAAGATTTCTTTCAGGTCAGAACCGGTTCCCCAATTGACCCTATACGTTTGATGACCGTTGGCCATGAAATCAACCTATATAAGCTTCTGGAATATACTTGGTCTGTTTATTCTTTTGGTCTTGACCGGTACCCCAGTCGGTCACGTTTGTATGATCGGCTACAATGAAAAGAATTGCTACAGCTAAATGATGAATGTTATGTTTCCTACTGAAGCCTCTGGAATATACTTGGTCTCTTTACCAATGCCTTGTAAACTGGAAATTAGAAAGTAATAGTGGTAAAGTGGTAATTTAAAACTAATGTGAATTCCATTCATCTAGTATTATTTGCTTGTAATAGCGATGAGGGGGAACTAATAAATTAATCAAATAACCTCATCTAACTTTGGTATAAATTCAAGGGCAGGTTGGAAATGAACACCTTAGTTATTTTCCCAAACTTTTCAATCAAAATTCAAAATATCATTTCTAATTGGTAGAAGCTCAAAAGCACTTTACTTTATTAAAAAAAAAAAATCACTTCCGGGCTTCTGAAGTGGATGCCATGGCTTCCTATGTAACATAAATTTGCTTAATGCCTGTACCTATATGTATACATATATTCCATGCCTGTATATTCCTGCGTATTATAGTTCTGTGTTGTGATATATATTGATTAATTAAGTCATTTTTTTTAAACGAATATAGCTTTGTGATTTTCTTAGGAAGAAGGATTAGGTACTGGGGTATGAGTGTTTTTTTTTTTTTTTCTTTTTTTTTTTTTTTTAAGTTATTAGAAAAGGCTTTTCAATTAGTAGGTGTGCAACAACTGCATGCTGGCTTCAATTAGGTTTTTTTAGTTTTGCCATTTAAATTTAGTTGATATTAGACTTTGATCTCTTGCCACTTAACTTTTACTAGGAGCGAAATGTCTGGTGCAAACGTTGAGGACACTACAATGGAAGAAGTTGTTGAAAATAGTCCCAAATACGAGATTGACGGACAGCTCACTGAAGAACCAAAACTTCAAGATGAAACGGAATCAACTACAATGCCCTCACAAGAGGAACAGGTACTCCATTGAATTAATGCTCAGTATTCTTTTCTTGGACATGTACTTGTTTAGTTGTTGTGCAGTTTGAGAATTCTATTGGCCGGTCATTACACTCATTTTTATGCATTGGCTAGTGGCTACAAACTCATGGATTGTTAATCCCATTTTTTTAATCCATTCTACAATTGACTGTTTAAGCAAAGTATTTTGTGACACTAAGTAGTGTTATCTTTGATGCTTTTTCTAGGAGGCTATAGCTAAGTATGGAGGAATACTACGAAAGAAACCGCCACTTATATCGAAGGTAGCTTCATGATCTTTTGTTCTCAGTAAGTGGCATCTTTTGTAGTCTAAACTAATTAAATTATGCGTCTATGAATTTTACTGTCAGGATCATGAACGTGCTTTCTTTGATTCTGCTGATTGGGCATTGGGAAAGGTACCTAGTCTCGACTTGTCTTTAGCATCCATGCTATCTGATTAATACTAACGTGTGCTAGTTGCCTTCGCTTTTAAAAAAATAAATATCATCATTTTTGTTGCCTGATTCATATCTTTGTGTCTATTCTCCCTCTTCCCTTTTTAATATCCATCAGCAAGGAGCAGGAAAACCTAAAGGACCACTGGAGGCACTCCGACCAAAATTGCAGGTACTTTAAAAAGCAAATACACTGTTTTGTGGTTTTTGATTTGTTTAATTTGTATGAAATAAAGATTCTCCGACATTGAATTCTCAGGAATAACCAAAGTTACTAAACTCGTGGACATAGTGATAGCCACTTATAATTAAACTAGACCGCTCTCTCCTCCAATCAGATGACAATACTCACTGTTCAACTCAAGGATAACTGTTTAAGTGTATAACTTGTCCAGACTAAGCCATAAACCATGAACAATGCAAACTCTAACTAACTGAAATCTATAATCAAGTATATTTGATAATTCTGGTTCAACCAAATGGACCAAAGAATTAAGCACCTTACTTTCTGATTTAGTTTATAGGTAGGGTCCTCAACAGAAGAATCTGAAATCTAGGTCTATATTAGAAATCACAAATCTGTATTGAATTGGTGATCCACTAGTCCCATTTACTCATTTTTCTTCCATACAATTGATTCCAATCCCCTATAACTTCAGCTTTAGCAAGTTGAGCTTTGGGATGTGGCTGCTAAGGTACCACTTTGGTCAATTTGAGGTGAGAAAAAGAGAATCATGTTTGAACAAAGAGTTGGACAATGAGTTTGCCTGGGATTTGATATAATTTAAAGGTCAAGTAGTTTCGACACTAAAGCTTTAGAACGTTTCTTTTGATGTTATGCGTTCAAGAAGTTTGCAAAGGCTTCTCAAGGAGATGGAGCTATTTGGGACTCTCGCAAGACCCAAAAAAAATGTGTTGATCCTCCCATTACATGCCATCAAAGCCGAGCCAAAGAAAAGAAAGATTGTGCAGTTGTTCAAGGCTTCTAGCCTCGTGCTTGTTCCCTTGGGAGGAATGATATTATGTTAATCTTTCCAAGATGAAGAAGCAGTGTGAGACACCACATTGATTGATCTCTTTGCTTGTATAAGCTTTCAAAATATCATCATAGTTCTTCTTCTTCTTCTGCACATGCGCACACAAGTGTACAAATATATTGCATGGGCGTGTTTTGTACTCAATACTTGTTAAGCGTTTCAACTGTCTTAGATATGAAATTTAGAAAAGAGAGGCAGTGAATGAGCATACTAGTTAGAGGTAAAGTCTGATGACAGTGGTGGATGGAATGTCTATTTTGATGTCAAAGATTATGATGAATGAGAATTTGCATCTTTATTGTCATTACTTCATTATTGGAAAGCCAAAAAGTAAAAAGTTGTCACGAATGCCAATTCGACGAGCTCAACCAACCTCGTCTTTAGTTCTGAAATGGGTGCTGATTTCTTGTGATTTTTTGTTGTAACACTGCATACTTAGTTTCATATTTTCTCTCTGCATGCATCTTACACATACTTACTGGGGCATGTATGTGTTCTGTTACTGCAAATATCGACATGAAAAAATGTTTCAATTAAGTTTCTTGCCAGATCTAACTTCTGCTTTACAAATTTGTCCAGCCAACACAGCAGCAAGCTCGGTCCAGGCGATCACCTTATGCTCCTGCGAACGCAGATGAAGGTAATTTTTGTTGGCTGTACAAATAGCCTGTATGTCTACAGTCTACACGGTTTACTTAATGTTGATTCTGTTGGTTCGACTGTAGATGTCGGCGGCAACAACGTCAATACTCCAGAGGATTAGCGTGTTCGCCAATAATTGCAGCCACATTATGAAGATGGCTAGAGTCCTACCCTCCACTGCTTCGACAGCAATAAAGGAAACAGCTTGGTATATGTTGTTGTACCAGATGAGTTTACGCTTACTCTTCTTCTACTGAGACTCCATAACCTGTGAAAGCAAACTTATATGCCAAGTTCTCTCTCATCTTTTAATGTTGTTGATCTTGTTCACTTGTTGAACCAAAACTGCTACTCATTTTGCTTGTACGTAGTAAATGAACTATCGACGCGCAGTCGCAACGGCAACGGCTCTACTGCTGCTGCTGCTGCTGCTGCCGCCGCCACTATTGACATCATTTTCATCTTTAGTTTCTTGGACTCAAATCTACTTGGGTCTTGTGATACAGCACTTCTGGAATATAAACTTAAGGAGTATGAAGTAATCTTGATTTTGAAACCACACTTTATACTCTTTTAGAAATTTCGAAATCAATACCACTTCAATATAACATAACTTAACCTAAAAGAACAAATTAGAATGAGATGTTAACTTAAGCCATTATAGACTTTTTCTTATGAAGTCATGCCATAATAGACTTGGAACAATACTCCTCGACGACGACAACAACAGCAAAACCTCAATTACAAATTAGTTGTTGTCGGTTTCTTAATCAAACTTTTTCATTGTGCTTGATTTAGTGTAAGAGATATATGCTTTATTTAGTTTTATTATTTTTAAGCTTAAAATCAAACTTGTATAACTAAACTTCTCTAGACCCTGTTAAATAAGACAAAAAAAAAAATGTTCCAAAGAAAATGGTAAATTTTGTGGGAAAATGATGTTTTCTTGCGTTTGATAGCCAAAATTTTATCGTGGAACATTTTCTCACGATTGCCAATTTTTCATATTAAGACTTATATATTTTTCCACCTATTATGGTGAACAAATTGAGTTTTTTTTTTTTTTTCGAGAAAATGAGTTTCCATAATAAGACACATTAACTTTATATTTTAATTATAAAAATTATTATATTTAATATAAATGATAAGTTTTCATATTTATTTCAAAACTTATTGTTGATGAGTTTTGAAGGAAAAAATTTAATATGTGCAATCAAACACATGTAAAATGAGAACTTTTTTAAGAAAAAAATGTTTTTTTTCTTTCTACGCAACATTTTCTTTCTAATCAAATAAGGCCTAAGAGTTTGACCAAAAAAAAAAAAAAAAAAAAAAAAAAAAAGCCTAAGAAACTTTAACATCATCTTTTCGGGCAACACTTGAATAAAATGAGAGTGATCATGGAGTCTTGCATAAACAATTGTATTAACTTTAACATCATCTTTTCAAAATAAAATAAAATAAAAAATAACGCCCTTCAATGAGTCAATGTTGAACTTTTTGTTTAGAAAACTCTTTGATATTCACACATAATGCACTCTTATAATTTTTTTCTTGGTAAGCTATAAATTATTTCATATTTATCTAATTGTTCATTTCAACAATTAATTAAAGTTAGCAAATCAATGTACTTTTATCAAGGTAATTGATTTTATGTCTCGCCCTGTTCTATTGAATGTATTGAGCCATCATGATTAATGAAATTTCTATTTTACTTCAAAAAAATTGATTGTATACATCTGATAATCTTGATATCATATATGCGTATATAGAAACTTAATAAATATATAGAAATATATAGTATGCTAGGCAAAAATAATTTACGTGTCGACGAATAATTAGAAACTTAATATTTGTATGAAGTTAATAACCATTTCTACACCAAAAAAAAAGGTAATATCCATTTTAGACATATGGTACATCATTTAGATCTTTCTTTAAAAATCATGATTTCTTCAATTCGGCAATTGCAACTGATTTAACTAGATAAACGTCCATTGTCGGACTCCATTAAAAAGAATAAAGATACATCTTCAATAGGAAAGGTTACTTTTCGTGAGCTTATAATAATAGAATAATCATAAACAATGAACGGTGAAAGCTGAACTTCCTGATAACATAAATTTAAACCATAAACCCTAGATAGAATATATAATACCAACCATCAAAATCGTAAACTCCCAACTAAAACCTACTAAATAATCTAAAAAAAAAAAAAAAAAAAAAAACCCTCCTTTGCTTGAGATCACTATTTATAAGTGAGAACAATATTGGAACGAATAAGCACTAAGACAGTACCATTATCTTGAACATCATAATCTGCAAGCATATTATCATCCATCATTTCTATTTCCATGGCATTATGCTTCTTGTACTTCAATTGGAGGTCACTTGCTCTATATGAGTAATCCAATCTTTCTTCAAGCTCACTCTTTAATTCACCAATGTTGGTGGTAACTGGTTTGACAAGATATATGTTTGAAAAACCTTTTGAGGGGCACTCGAAGTAGAGAGCAACTTGTTCCACGTTTGCTTCCCTGCCCTTGCCCTTGCTCTTGTTCTTGCTCATCGTGATCCAAAAATAATAATAGTACTCACCGCACTCTTTTGATATGTATATAGTTTGAAGACCTTGCTTGATATATATGTGTATATATACACAATTAATGCACATAAGTTTCCTAAATAATGTGGTTATAGTAATATGCTTAATTAGACGGAATATATAATGTTACCAAAAAATATATATATATATATATATAAAAGATTATTAAAAATAGTTGCTTAAATAATATCTTAGAAAATAGAAAATGTATATACAGTGAAAGAATAAAAACTTGCGAACAATATTTCCATTTATAGTGTCTTCCTATATATAGAATCAAAAATAAATATGAATTCATAAATCATAAGTTACTTTTTTTTTGAAGCCAATGGCTTACACATTAATTATACCATCTTGACGAAATTAGAAGCGTTAACTCCAAAATCACCCTATACGCTAAAATTGAAAAAAATATTGAAAGTTTGTATTATTCTTGACGAAATTAGAAGTCGGCGTTATTTCTAAAAAAGTAACAAAAGTTTGTGTTATTTTTTTCTTATAGTTAACCCTAGAACAAAATATACAAAAGTCGTTATAGGCACTCTTAGTGGGAACTATAACTTCGGAAAAAACATTCAAAGGCGCACTTAGCTGGACTTGGCTCCCGAGAGTATCCGATTATTAGTAAAAGCAACTCTTGTGGTTGGGAGCTTCCTCCACCTATACGGGCGCGTGACTTGTGACTTGGAACGAACTCGAAGTAGTTGGATAGTCCGGATACCAAGTAGATTAAAAAATTCTTAAACATGTATAGAAAGAGTATAATTGACAAAATCAATAACGGGAGAATTTGCAAAGCAAGAAGTTGCATCTTCTTTACTAAGAAACTAAGCTCATTCTAAAATCATTTATTTTCTACCACTATCTAATCTAATCTTGTGGTGAAAAAGCAAATTTTAAGCATTTTTTGCATGTGCACAGAATACAAGCAACCTAAGAAGTAACAGATCAATGAAACAAAATGAAGAAGAAATGTTTTATGCTGGAACCAAGATACTCATTCCTCAAAATCTGAATGTTCATCAAACAACAAAGCATGTATGGCATTTAAATTAGTTAAACTATATCTGCGACGCGATAAGAAAACCGAGAACCATATATTTGTCCTAAAGTACAACAACTCCAAACGTTACTCTATCGTTCCGTCGGCCAGCTTGAGGCATCCATTGTTTTTATACTCTCAACTTAAAGGGCAATCAGATAAGGTTACAGTAAGTACCTTGTGTGAACTGCTCTTTATCACTGTCAAACTTGTTTAGTTCCAGTCTGTTAGGAAACTGACGCTGCGGCGCTCCATTGCCAACTTTCTACCCACCAGATTCTAGTTCTAATGAGTTTTCAGTCAGAAAAACTGCTGGGAGGTGAACATCAGAGAGAGTTTCTTCAAGTCCCACGAATCCATATTCGAGGACATGACAAAAGCGCCCACTCCTGCTGCAACAATTGCAAAGACCATGCTTTTCATGCACATGTTGCCGCGAGATGATTTTCCCAAAATCACCCTGCAGAGCTTGTCGGCATCCCTGATGGATGCTTGGTTACCACCATCTGCTTGACTGGCCAATGCTTTCTCATTCTGTAAGTCAATAAGAACCAAATTATATGGCATGTTGATGAGGGTTTCATCACAAGGGCCCAAATGTCCGAGAAGCAAACAAACCGAAATCAATGCTTTAAAACAAGTAAGAAGTACCTTCTTCATAAAACTCTTGATAGTCTCCCTCAGTTCGACAACAGAGGTGAGAGTCCCTGAGTGCTTACTCCATTCATTCGATAACTTTCTCAGAACGGCAACACTTGCTTCTATGTTATCCTGGTATATATTGTCCTGTTCCCAATATTACCAGAATAACGTATCTTATAATCGGATGATATGAAATGTATCGTACGTTCACGCAAATGGAAACTATTGAGATGATAATAACTCACCCATTGCTTGTAAGCATCCGGGCTCTGGCTCAAACACCAAATAAAGAGACTGGTACCTTCATTGGATAATTCAGGGATATCTGCAGAAACTTGGCGTATCAACTATCAATAACTAGCGACGGTAACATGATCCAACACCCCCAAGCAACGTAACCAAATAATACGTGAAACGAGTAGAAATCCCCAAGCAACGTAACCAAATAATAGGTGAAACGAGTAGAAGTGACTCGTAAATAAGATAAGATATAAGTTAGAACTCAATTTGGAACTTACTCTCAGATGCTGCATTAATTGCAATTATCAACAATTGCTGCAAAACTTGCTTCATTGCTTTGCTTCCAGGGGAACCAGCTAAAGCAAGCTCTTTTAGGGTGGGATAAGCTGCTTCAAACCTCTCAGTTGCCTGCACACAAGATTCACTAAGCTATATGTCTGTGTTTCGAATAGAAATAGTGTCTCCATGGCGAAATACGGGGCAAAAACAACCTTGACTCGAGCAGAAGAGGCAGGAAAGGTAAGTCGCAGCAACAGCTCAAGAGCTGATGGAGATACTAAACGCTCTCCCTTCCTCACAGCACCATTCAATAAAATCGGCTGAGCTTTAGGCGTAGATAGAATCCTGAATAAGAAGCAGTATACTCTTGATTTCCGGATAACAAAAGAGGTGATGTCTGAGATTTGAATTTCTAGCATGAACCAACCTCTCCAGTAATTGCAGAATCAGGTCCCGTGATTGTGGATTACATGATTTTCCACCAAGCATAGGCAAGAGGAAATGCACCCACAAATACATACCTACCACAAGATCGCCTTGGCACGTCTAAAAAAGCCAGAAGTTCAATTAGTGTGTATAAATAAAATAATATCCATCCGCATTGCTTGGGGAAATTTCATCTTAATGCCAAATCATGTTACTCTTACCTGAGAGATTGCCCATATGATGACTGGAAGTTTATCTTGTCCTTGATATTTTGCATCATCCTTCAAGATTGACAGTAGACTAACTAATGAATCAGGTTTCCGTCTCAATACCATTGCTAAAACCACGAAGATAGCAACCTGCAGTGTCCATAGTTAAAAGATCGCCTAAAGTTGATCAAAACAAACACATACCAGTCACTGAGAAGCTATCATGCCACTGTCAATGATAAAAAAAAGGGGAAAAAATGTTAACAATGAAGATAAACTGCCCTGGACATAGCTCTCATGATAGTTGCATCTAGAACCCTAGGTTCTACCAAAATCCTTGCCGCATGAAGATCGATGAACATGTAAATGTGTTTGCATTGGTTGCAACTTGCAACACCATTAAAGAGCAAATATGAATAGATACTGTCCAAACAACAAGCACATTCTTGGGATATGATTGTGGTAGATAAAATGTTGATGCCCAAAGAAAAGCAACTCTAATCGTAACAATGAGGATAAAAGCAGGAGATGACAATGAAACATCAGCTCGCATGTCTTCCAAACTATTGAGGAATAATTTTCATAACCCCCATCGATAGGTTACAACTGCCGAATGATTAAAAGGACTAAGCTTCTCATAAAAAAAATATGGGGTCAATTCTTATAACAAAAACAGCAATAATGCAATGCCAAGTTATTCCTTTTGAGTAGAGGAATGATGAGCCAAGAAGCAATATCATGAATGAACTATACGTGCTGATTCATATATATTACAAGTAATAGGCGAAATAACAAAATAAAATAAAAAAATAAAGCACTACAAGATCAAACCAGAGGCAATACCACAAAATAAATAGCAAAAACATAATACATCCAACCATTTTCTTTCACTATACCTGAGACTTCGATGAAGGTTGTTGAGCCACCTTTTTAGACCCCTTGTGACCGCCTAGCTGATTTGCTAAATCAACAAAAATGCTATCCAATGACCACAGAACGAAAGATCCAAGTGCCTCAGTAGATTTCTTATTGATCCAGTCAACCGAAGTTTTATAAACAGCTTCAGAAATATAGCAGATGGGCACCTGTTGAATGGTAACAATAAACGAACAAGCGAAAAGAACGCATTATCAGAATAAGCAAATGAAGGATGATAAGAAATCTAGTAAGTTATGAAAAATAGACGGGCCATTCAATTTCTTGTTCAAAAAACTAAAGGCCTCAATAACAAATACAGAATTTCGCAAATCGGCCTGGCCTTAGAAAAACATCTATAGCTTCTAATCATTAAAATCGCAAACAAGAGCAATTTCCATTTCTCATAGGATCTTAAAACAGTTCTTTCAATGCGTTCCATGAATACTTTGTTTTCCCTTTTTTTTAAAAGGATATCCAATCTTGCTACACCAAACACAAATCTGTAGTACTTTTCGCCTTTTCAGCTCTTTAACCAAATTAAAGGCGTAAAACCGATTTGGAATCCATATAAAGCACAGCATTGTCAAAAAGGTTACAGAATCATCAGTCAATCTGAACAAAAAGCATGTAGAGAAAGCCCGAAATCACGAAATAGAAATTCAAAAACAACTCACCAAAAGCAAATGCAGAAACAATTCAGGTAAATGATAGATCACAGCATCGAATGAATCAAAGGAACTACTTTTCCATTAAAGATATTGACAGCATAGATGCAATTGATCAAAAATCAACTCACATCGGCGATCTTCGCGAGGGGGGACTCCCTGAACATCTTCGTCCACGGGAACTGCGCCGCGCTAACGCCGGAGAAGGCGCGAGCGAAGTAATCAGCGAATCGCATCAGCTGAATATCCTGCTGTGCCTCAAACGAACTCTACAACAATAAAAATCAAATCTTTAGCCCCAAATCACAGATCCCAATCACAATTCAACACAAAAAAAAACCCTAAAACAGATCAAATTCGAGAAAACCCAACAAACCAATCTCACCCACCGAGATGTCGACAAGAAATGCGCCCAGATCAGCCCCGTCGATCTTCGCCGCCGCTTCGGCCACGCTGATCTTCGGTTTCTTCACCTTCTTCGCCTTCTTGACCTTCTCCAAACCCCCATTCTCCACAACCCCAACCTCCCCATCCCCATCCCCACTCTCCCCAATTCCCCCCTCCGCCGCCTCCGCCGCCTCCGCCGCCGCAGCCTCCTCCGCGGCCCGCTCTCGCCGATTGCGGCGGTCCTCGGCGTGTTGCTCGACGGCGAGGAAGACATTGGCGGGGCCGTACAGATCAGACGACGATGGCTGTTGTTGGGGTTGGGGTTGGGGTTTGGCGGATTGCTTTCGCTTGGACTTGGCGTAGCTGACAGTCTGCCATTCGTTGTTGTTCTTGTTCTTGGTGGAGAAGGCTAGGGAGTCGAAATGCTCAAATGGGGCTGAAGATTCGTCCATGGCGACGCTAAATCCGGATCGGATTGTGGGGTTTGGTCGATCGAATTGCGAAGAAGGATGGATGGATGGATGGATTGAATGATTGAAGACGCAGCGGAGAAAGCGAGAGAGAAGAAAAGTAAACGGTCATTGTCGTCGTCAAAGACTTTAGGGGGTATTTATAGATGGATTTTTTTTTTCATTTATTATTTTTTACCTTTTATTTTTCATTGGCACATAAATTTTTTGGATTTTCTCATCAATTCATAATATATGTTTCCTTTTATAAAAAAAAGATTAGGTATGTTTGATATGTTTTCTTTGTTGGAAATGATTGGGGTACTCATTTTGGGTACTGAAATTAAGCACTGATCCCAATCGGGAGTCGTTCGATATACGAGCGCATGATCTCAAGATGCAGATGTCGATATCGAGATCTGACTCCTACGCCATAACATCTTCCTTTTTTGTATTCTCAGTGGTGTCTGGTGTCGGGCAAGATGATTAATTCTAGTAAAGATATTGTAAACTCTATTTATTTCATGAAAGATTCTAGAATAACGTCCACCTAGACACCGTGTTTTGGATCTCGGGGTGTATAAGCCTGTATTGGCAAGGTGAACACGAACAACTAATATGGTGTGTGTGTGTGTGGGATGTAACTTGAAATCTCGGGTTGTACAAGTGTATTACTCATTTCGTCCCATAGTAATTATCACATTTTGGCTTTGGCACGAGATGTAAAAGAATTATTGATTCTTTTATAAAGAGATTAAATTACCATCTCATAAATGACTTCATTCATTACGAGTGATGTGGAAAAAAATAATTAATATTGTCATCGACTAATTTGACTTAGGTTAAAATTGAAAATGAAGTAATTAATGAATTCCTTCATTTCATTTCGTAATGTGGCATATTTCTTAAAAAAAAAGTCTTAAAATGCGACAATTATTATGAGACGGGGAGTCATACTTTGGGTTCTATAAATAATAAGCTACAACTGTTCTTGATTTAATATTTTGAGGGTTCTTATCCTTGATGAAGAAGCTTGGTAGTGCGGGTTTAGGCAATCTAATTGTACTCATTTGTTCTTATCAAAACAATTTAGAGTGTCTGGTTTTGTGGCCCATTGTTTGAGAGGGCATATTGTTTTGGATGGTATATCAATTTCAATATAAAGACAAAAAGTGTGGTTCACTAACATACATGATTTTGACAGACCTTTTTGTTGCAGTTTACCAAATCTGAAGACACTTGAAAGTTTGAAACCTTTCAATTTCAACACATGTTGTTTTATGTGGATATTTTTTATTGAAAATATTTGAGTCTGGTTACTCCCTCAAGAGTCAAGAGGGAGTTGTCTTTTGTCAACATCTGCTCAATACTTCACAAAACACATCCATCATTGATGAGTCTTGTATCATGCATCCATGCATTGCCCTAAAAACCACATCCACCAACAACCACCAAGTTGTTCTGTGACTCCTAATCATTCAAGTTTGGCGTGCCTATTTCCTTGTCAAGAGAGGTGCAGTACAAATTACAATTAAGGCACTTTAAAACTCAAGTGTACAATGTTCTCTTTTCATTAAGGCACTTGAAACTAAGTGTACAATGTAAAACAATTTTTGATAAGGAAAATGCTAGTGTAACTTTAGGATAGGGCACGCAGGTTGGACATGCGATGCGCGTGTCCCTTGATTTTCATCAAGTTACATATGTTACGCGTGCTAGAGGTGCATCGAGGGTGAAGTTATACTAGCATTCTCCTTTTGACAACCACACAACACCAAACTTGATACAACTCTATAGGGATAGTTCAATACTCGTACAGGTAATTGAATTAAGAAAAAAGATTGGGAGACCCACTTTGAGCACCCAATTAGGCATTCGATACATCTCAAACACGTATGTCAAGGTGTATCGAACGATGCACCATTGAACACCAAGGTAGTTGCGATAAACTGGGTGTCCAAAGTGGGTCCGTTTAGCATTTTCCTTGAATTAAACTAATCAAATAATTTTCCATTTTTTATAATGCCAATCTTTTCTGGTAGAACATAACTTTCACATCTTTCAGTGTGAAAAAGCTGCTTTTTCAGTTATGGTTTCACATGGCTGGTTTACTTTTCAAGATCATGATCCATGACCATGAGTGTACTCATTCAAGAGAGATGCAAAAGTTTCAGTTCATTTAGTTACAGTCATACAATACGGAATACTAAGGCACTTGAAACTCATTCACAACATAGGGCTATTCTCAACAACCACCATTCAAGATTGTAATTGAGGCCCTTCCTCAACCTCCAACCTTCCCAACAAACAACAATAAAAACAAGAGCTAGTCTACTGCAGTATTGCTTGATTTAAGCCCGTACAGACCCCGCCAACTCGATTGCCAAATGAGTCTAATCCGCAATGATCAAAGAAAAATTGCAGGCAAGTTCAAGTCTCATGAATGAAAAAAAAAAAAAAAAAAAAAAAAAGGTTGGGAGGGCCGCCCTCCGTATGGGGTCCAACAACGCCCTAACGTGGATTAGTTGGTGCAGTTGACACCATACACTACGTCATGGAAACCAAAAAAAAAAAAAAAAAAAAAAACAATTGTAGGACCTGTTACTCATTAACATGAAATGGAAAAAAGAGGGCTTTTAGGATATCCTAGCTTGAATTTGACTCTTCTTGGGATTCATTGGTCCTCCGATCTTCATATTACGACAGCTACCAATTCACTATCTTAAACCCTGTTCAAGCAACTTTCGGTTTGAAATAACACTTCTCCATCGTTGCGACGGATTCCTTCACAAATTACCTCTAGGAAAAGTTTTTCATGTATGCATTTCGCCCTTAGGAATAGTTATGAACTCGCAGAGGAGTCTCGGCATTTGTAATATCCGACAATGGATTTAATATTGGAATCACCAACATTAGAGGGACATGTTTCAGTTCTAATCACTCAAAACGCTTAACAATATGATAAGGTTTAATTTGCAGTAAAAGAAGATACCAGACTGAGGAAATAGGCACTGTTGTGAGGCTACCAGTCTAACAGACTAAATTCCCATCTTAAACTTATGATATAAACATGCAATGCAAATTCCATCTACCAAGTAGCACAAAAAACTGATCTCACAGTCTTTAACCAAGCAAGTCTAGAAGGATTATGGATAGAACCAGATATGAAAATCAATGCGCACCATATATACATTTCTTCACATATTTGTTTTAAGGACTTCAAAAAGTGAGGAAAAGCATGAGGCCCTTACAATCGACTACGCAGGAGAAACTCTTAACTCCAAGTTTGATCCATATGGTCGACCCGAACTAATTTGGGATTGAGGCTGTGCTGTTGTATTTTTTGTTATAATCAAAACCATTGCTGTATTTCAGTCCTGCACATGCATATAGCATGAACAGCCATTTCTTAACTTGAATTCTCATTCATCTTGAAAGAACATTTGAACAAAAAATGAGATTCAAATGAACATTTCCATGGAAGAATTACAAAAAGGGCTTTATGCGCAGAATGATCAACCATTTATATTACTAATATAAATAATTCCAAGAACAAGTACACAAAAATGTTAATGAAGCTAAGCCAACTACATCAGTGAACAATAGAATTTACAAGATCAGAGAAACTCAACTAGGAGGCCATAACAATGTGAGACTCATAGCAACATTTCCCAAAAAAAAAACCAATTCTATCAAACATTCATTCATTCATTGATCATGGATTATAGAGTTCTCAAGAACCAACCTCAACCGCCGCGATAACACGCCCATCTCCGCGACGCGCTGCTCCCTCAACCTCCTCATCATGTCACTTTCCTTCTCCTCCTTGGACACCAACAATGCCCTAGCTTCATTCAAACACTCATCAAACACATCCACCACCGCTTTCGCCGCAACAAAATCCCCATCAAGATCCAATCTTTCCTCCTCCTCACCATCATAAAGATCCAATTTTTCCTCTCCCTCATCAAAACCCTCACTTTTCATAACCCTAACCCTAGACCCCAAATCGCCCTCCAATTTCTCCTCCCCCTCACCAAGATCCAATCTTTCCACATCCCCCACCAAATTGGGACCAGCCCCAGCCCCAGCCCCAACCCTAACCCTAACCCTAACCCTAGACCTGAAATCACCCTCCAATTTCTCTTCTCCCTCACCAAGATCCAATCTTTTCACATCCCCCACCAAATTGGGAACCCTAGGCCCCAAATTGGGCTTCGATTTCTTGCAATTGGCGTTAAAGGGGGAGGACCCGGCGAAGTCAGCCCCCCAGAGGCGCTTGGAGAGATCGAAGAGGGCCTGATCGTGGGGAGAGAGCTGGGAGGGGTCGAGGCCGCGGGCGATACGGGACGAAGCGATCCGATACTTCTTACGGAGGCGGCGGAGCTTCTCGGAGAGCTGGGAGACGGAGTAGGGCTGGGGAGTGGAGGAGGAGAAGTGGGAGTAGAATTGGGGGAGGTCGCGGGGGAAGATGAGGCCGAGAGGGGCGGAGTCGAGGAGGCCCTGCAGGAATCGGAGCTCGTCGATTTCGGTCCAGATACGGTGGAACTTGAAGGGCATGGGCTTGGTTGTGGGTTCTGTGGTTTCTAGGGTTTCTGGGGATTTGCGCTTGATGGGGAGCTTTCGAGCTGCGGATTTGATGTTCTTGATCGAGATGGTCATGGGCGGTGGGTTTGGGTTCGTTGGGGGCGAAGCCATGGTTGGTTGGTTGGTTGGTTGGATCACAGGGTCTCTCGATCGCTCTTTTTCTTGGTTGGATCTGCGTTTGTGAGGGGGCCAGCCACAAAGGGAAAGCAGAGTGGTTGGGTGAGATGGTTTTCATGAGGGAGAGACCTTTGGATATACATCGTGGGGCGTGCACGCGCATCTCGATGACACATACTTTCGAGGAGCTCCCTCGCTCGATAAGAGGGATGCGGTGGGATGACACATATTCCTTCTCTCTTGATTAAGTGTCTCTATTTTTTAGGCTTTTTTTTTTTTTTTTTTTTTTTTTTTTTAGGGAAACAATGTTGCGCCTCAGATGGGGCATGCACATGCTCAGCCGCCCTTGATTCGTGAAGAGTGCATGCATCTCGAAGCGTGCGGAGGGCGGATGTGCAGTGCGATATGGAAAGGCATATTCTATTCTCTTTTTTTTTTTTAACTCCCCGTTTTGAGTTTTGATAATGAAAAAACTTTGTAACTCTTTATTAGGCGTTTTTTTATTGTTGTTTTACGTTTCATAAGTGTAGAACTAATCAAAGTAAAACTTTGGATGCCTAGACAGTAATTAAATAGTTCACATGTTATAAGTTGGGACTTGTTTGGTTAGGGGAGGAAGGTTAGGGGGAGGAAGTGCGCTTATTGTCAAGTAGCAAGTTTCGATTTTCCGTTGTGTCTTCGCGGTTTCGACCGAAAGAGAGAAATCTTGTCTAAAAGAAAGCGATTACACACCTCAAGTCTTTATTTGATTCTTCATTCTCATCTTGTATTCTCTATCCGAAAAATATTGCTCCAACAAATCAAACAATTAAATATCAATTTACAGGGAATGACATTTTCAAGAAGTTGTTGTCAAATGAGTTCAGCTGAGAGGCCTGGATCTTCTAGCTCCATCATCAGTCTCGTCTAAAACTAAAACAGTCAAATCAAAACACAATAAAATAAGCTATGAAAATCAATTTCCCCATCAAATTTTAAAGTTGAGTAAAAAAAAAAAAAAAGACTGTAAAACACAATAAATAAGCTATGAAAATCACAAACAATGACTCCATGAATATATATATATATATATATATATATGCATGGAGTCTAATGCCCATTATTCTCTACATGTAAAAATCACAAGTTGTTTTACAACACAAGAAAGTTTCAATCCCAAACTTGAATTACAAGAGAAAATATATTTTGACTCCTACAGTTAAAAGCTGGTAGAATTACTGCCTAGAGAGTATCCATGAGAGAAAAAACTTGAAGTTTCTTCATTCTCCACCATTTCTTGGAGGTAACTAGTGATGGGAGGAGGATTGACGTCTAGGAGGCCTTCGAGAATCTGAACAACTTGTCCCATGGACGGTCGCCGTGTCTCCTCCTCTCGGATGCACCAACATGCCACTCTAAATGCTCTCTCAAGTTCTCCAATGTCTGCTTTTCCTTGTAGCTTCTTGTCCAAAATTGAAAGCACTGGTTGTCCCTGGGATATCACTTCTCTAGCAGCCCAAGTAGGAAAATACCACACCTTGCCACCCTCGCATTGCTTTAAGTTTCTTCGTCCGGATATGATCTCGAATAACACCATCCCGTAGCTGTAAACGTCGGCCTTCGCAGTGATATCCACTCCCGAGGTCCATTCCGGCGCAAGATAACCGATGGTTCCCCGAACGGTAGTCATGACACGACTAAATTCGCGGCCTAGAAGCTTTGCTAGGCCAAAGTCTGCTACTTTGGGAGTGAAGTCTGCATCAAGGAGTATGTTCTCTGGCTTGACGTCGCAATGTATGATGCAGTCCCTGCACTCCTCATGGAGATAAGCCAACCCTCTCGCTATCCCGATCGCAATTTGGTATCTAGTACTCCAATTCAAAGTCTTGGAATCATCTTGGCTAAACAAATGCGACTTTAAAGAGTCATTCGGCATGAAATCATATACCAGCATTCTGTTCTCCCCTTGGGAGCAAAAGCCGCGAAGGCCAACAAGATTGATGTGCTGGATTAGGCCAATTGTGCTCACCTCGCTACGAAATTGCTTCTCTCCCTGCCCGACTCCTCCCGTGATCAGCTTCTTCACCGCAATCGGAGTTGAGTCGGGCAACACCCCTTTGAAGACGCTTCCAAAGCTGCCTTGGCCTAATTTCTCCGAAAAATTCTTGGTTGCAGCCTTCAAGTGCCTATACTTGAATGCTGTTAGAAACACGAAACGATGCGCCGACCCCAATGCTCTAGCTTTTCTTTTATTCATCCTCAATCTGCAAAGAATCAGTACCAAGATGACCACAAGAGCTGTCACTCCTAAAGCTACACCAACAGCAACATAAACTACAACTGAATTCTTTCTACCAGAACTTGAATCATTTGAAGGAGCCAGTTTAAGATACAAATCATCCCCACCACTCACAAGTTGTTGTAGATTGAACAAGCTATCATACCAAGTTATGCACCCAGTACTACTAGTGTAAGCATATGCATTGCAAGAGCAATTATTCGAGCAAGCCGCTTCGCATTTATCGGCGCCCTCTACCCTCAAACTCACATTGTTTGTAGGCAATCTTGTGTTGGGGATCTTGGAAAACACAGTCTTATTCCCACATTGCAAACTGACCTTCCTCACACATCCACCTGAATAATCAAGCAAATCCCAATCTTTCGGAGAGCCTTTTTCGAAACCAGGTAAGCAGTCGCATGAGTTGAGGTTGTCGTCGCTGCAGATTCCATAAGCGCCGCACAGATTGTAAACTCGGCATTGCATTGGCGGTCGCGCCCAGTACAACACCCAATCCTGGGATCCCTCATTCCATATAAGAGTCTTGATCCTCCCTGTAACATCAATCACAAGCCTACCAATCAAGGACTTGTTGATAGCAGTGTAGGTGAAGTGGCTCTCATTCTCATTTCTAATGAAGCTGTAATTGAATCGTTGGCGAATGCGCATCTCCGGATTGGCGGTGTATGAATCGCCGCTCCATACGCCGCTAGTAAAATACTGATAAGTTCCATTCCACTTCACAACTTGCTCGCTATCTTCCTCTACCAGTACAGAGAATAGACCCGGTGACGGGTCCTCGGAGTTCTTCCACGACACGAGCTTCTGCCCTTCCCTCGTCCGAAAATCATATCCAAAACTCGCTCCCGGTAGCCAAGTATCAGTGAAATGATCAAAGCTTTGCCAAAGGACAGTCGAATTTGATCTAAGAACCAAATTCCCATCATCCTGGATTACTAATTGAGAGGAATTCAATGATTTGGAGGTGGAGTTAGTAGTCCAAACTGGGATTTTGAGGTGATTCAGGAGGACTAGATTGGCATTCTCCAAGAGCTTCAACTCTGAAAGAGATGGATCACTGAGGGGTTGGTCTCTATTGGCCACCCAAACAACAGTTCTCTTCTTGACAGAAACTTTTTTGTACCAAATCCCCACATAGTACTTGAGAGACTTTCCTGGTGTGAAGAAACCAAACTCGAAGTTCCCATCTCGAGAGATGATGGTTTGGTCTCCAACCAGTGATTGCCCAGCAAAGATGGTGTCAACAGCAATGCAGACATGTGATTTGAGAGAGTAGAGCACTAGAACAACAGAGAGAATTGATGATGATAAACTAACTCTAGTACCCATTACTGCACTCATTGTCTTGTGATATGATTTTCATGAAATTAATACTTAGATGGAGGGAGGTCTGACTTCTGTAAAGCTCTCCAAATTCATTAATACAATGTGTATCAAGTGTTAACTGATTAATCGTTTTGAAAACGATGGTGTTGATCCAATACGTTACAACGTCCACTTCACAACACTCTTGGCCAACGTTGAAGTCAATGAACCTGACCCTGCATACATACTGGCCTGGGTAACCCTTTCAACCTGATTGCGATTGAAAACGAGTTTTACGAGTCCCGTTTGGATCACATTGTAGTCGCAAATAACTCCACAACTATGAATTGGCAAAATATGGTTTTTGGTCCTTGAGCTTTGAGTCTTTTATGCTTTGGTCTATGAACTTTTTTTAGTGTATATTTATTGGTCCCTAAACTTTCATTATTGTACATTTAGTCCCTGAATTTTGAAGTTTATTATGATTTTTGTCTCTGAATTTTGAGTTTTTTATATTTTTTGTCCCGAAACTTTGAGTTTTTAATGTTTTCGGGGGAAATTAATTTTTTTCGGCTTCTTATGTGAGTCGTTCGATTCAGTAATATAAACCGCTTTACTCTTCTTGAGTAGTCGCACAACAATAATGTTACCCATTTAGCCAAAATTTAACACTTTATAAACGGTGGAAGGACTAAATGTAAATTTTTGTGAAAACTCAATGACCAAATGAGTAGCAATAAAAGTTTAGGGACCGAAAGCATAAAAAACACAAAGTTAAGGTACCAATTGATGAGTTTTGCCTTAATTATAAGTGTCTAAAAGTTGTTAATGATAGATTAGAACAATGTAAACTCATCAGTAATAACCCAAACTATAAATGTAATCGCTCACACGAACTTTGATTTCAAGTGCTTCAAAGTTCAATGTAGGTGGCTCCCTCGAGTCTCAACATAGACAACAACAAAACGATATACATGGAAACGTGCGTGTGCAAATCTCGATGCACAATTCAAGGGAGGGCAAGACCAACGACATTTCATCGAATGCACGTATCAAAAAGTATCTCAAAAATCACATGTATATAGCTTTTAGTCCTAAATAATGGCTGCTCTAGGGTCAGACACGTTGTGAAAAATCAAACGTGAATTATATGGTTGGCAATAAAATAGAGCCACAGAAATAGTCAAAGCTGGAAATAAAGGAAATGACAACAAGCTCAGTTGACTTAAAAGAAATGGCGAAGAATTGTATGCATGTCAGTTAATGAGGAAGGGGCATTTTTGTCATAACAGAATTCTCATACTTTAACTTTGAATATGGACTAACATTAACAAATGGTATAACCACTATTTTTATATAATATACATGATGCAGTTCTTTCCAATAGATAGATATTCTGTATCAACTATTCTCAAAAAATGCAGGACCTACTGTATTAATTTAATGCTAGAAACTAAGACCTGTGACTTTCGCAAAAAAGATATTAGTTATTAGTTATCTCCGCATCCGAAATGAAGTCGACAGGACAATAAAGAAAAAACATAAAGAATTGGGAGAAACTTAAAGAATTAATACCTGACTGACTCTCGTGGAATTAGCCGAGCTTATAAAGTAGATAGGAGGCTAGGAGGTGAGAAAAAGCTTAGGCACCCACGACTATCAGCAAAAGAGAAGAAAATCGTCGGTAGAACAAGACAAGATAATGTCTACCAAGAAAAAAGGTGTCAAGAAATGTATACCAAGAGAAAAAAAATAATAATAATAATAATATCAACAATAGGCAAGGACCCTTCTTACACTATCAAGACTTAAATTCCTTGCCATTTTCCAGGCCAGAATTGAAGAAAGCATAACTTATCAATCTTGCTCAAGGTTGTGTACAACATCAATTCCAGTCATATCCATCAATCTACAACTCTTCGATTTTGGTTAAAATGACTGGTGCTTTAAACAAGAAAAACAAATGATTTCACCGTAGTTCCCCAAACCAGTTACCGCGGACTTCTCCATATATGATCTTCAAACTGTGTTGTTACGCTTTTTGGCCGCTCGCAATTGCACTTCAAACACATCATGTTCCTCCTGTAGTTCAAGAAGTCACATCTGCGAAAAATGACATTTGTTAATTATGGTGTCAAATGATTTGAATCTACCCAGTGTTGCATTAAAAGAGATTGTAAGGAAGGCGGCTTCAAAAACTTACGAGGGGCACTCCCACTCCCCTGGATTGAGTTGTCTTTCGGGCCGTGACTGTTCGCAGCGTTTGCATTTTCTATTCCGAGCAAAATTCATGAATTGGCACCTGCGTGAAAAAATATTTACAAGAAGAAAAGAAAAAAGATATGATGTCAGCGGATAAATGAAATTCAGATGATGGGAAAATTTTCACCAACATGGTGGCGGGGATGGAAACACAATTTCTCGAAAGGACTATTAGGAAGAATAAGAAATGGAATTACTGTGGACAGGTCCAATCTCCTTTCTTCATTTCAAAGTCATCAGAGCTCACTCTCTTCGGTCCATCTTCTCTGCATTTCAAGCACCGCAAGTTTCTCGCAAAATTCATGAAATTACACCTGCAAAAACAATTTCAGGTGGTTAGCTAAAAACAACCAAACAAAACTGGACAGCTTATTGTACTGCTTCTTGGTTTCTTTTTAAAGAAACAAAGAGAAGGTTAATTTTCACATCAAACAAAGATTATAAACACATGTGCCAAGATGAATTGAATGGTGAACTTGATAACAGTAGCCCCCAGAGGAACCAAACAAAAATTTAGCCGGTTTCAAAATTTTAAAAAGTTATTGGAATACCCAATCAAAATGACCCGTAAAAGAAAGATGTACAAAACACCTACATGACATTCCAAACATGGTCAAAACTTTAACTGCTCAGTCTGTCCACACAGGCCATATGGAACAAACCATCGTTTTATGTCAAAAAGACATACACGAATCATGGTCATGTGTATGACAGAATAGCAGCAATACAATTGTAATTCAAATGTCCATTGCTAAGTACAGGTACGTACTACAACTGCATAACCAAATAATTTTTTTTTAGTCCATGGACTAGTCCTTGAGTAGGGCACAACGTTAAAGATGGATGCCTGGTTACGTGCTTGGTAGAACAAATAATAGTAAAAGGGTGAGTCATGAGTATAATAATGTATACCAACACCTAGAAAATTTTTGAAGAAGCCAGTTGGATTCATTGAGCTAAAACCTAGAACATCCCATGAAAACATGAAAATGCCGCTATAGTTTCTAAATCTATGGTGTTAATATTAAACTATGCATCCGAATGGACAACCAACCCTTTTGACAGTTAAATGAAACCACAGAAAACATGAAAACATACAAAATACAAAATCAATAACAAAATTTACCCAACTTACTTGGAACATATCCAATCCCCTCTCTTCATTTCAACATTTTGAGGTTGCTCAAAATCAGCAACATCCTCAATTCTTTTTTTCTCCCTTGGGACTATCTGTGCAGGACTTGGAAGGGCTGGATCAATGGGCATCTCACTTAGATCATTCAGCTGGGATAGCAACTTCCTCGCAGATGCTTCAATTTGTTCTCTACCATGTGGTTTCTCCTCCCCAGCAAGAATTAGTGGATCTAACGCATATATCATTAGCATACGCACAAGATCAACAGTTCGGGCAGCAGCTTCTGATTCCTTCAAAATAACGTAGGCTCTATCGCACGATCCTCTCAAGTTGCAAGCACCACATACCTGCAAGAAAAAAAACTATTTCCTTAGATTGTCTAAGAAACTTGCATAAAAGCTTTACTTAATACCTTCATAATGACAAATCACAGACACTAAAAGGAATAAATAGAGCTTCGTCAAGTGTATTCTTCCTAAGAATCCTACAAATACAATGGGACTACTTTTATCATTAATATCAATAAAATCATTTTACTGATTAATAATTTACCTCTCCTTCATCAAGCCCAACATGTGCTCTCAATCTTTTTGATGAATTGACAACTTTTCGTAGTAGATTGGGGCAACCATACTCAACAACTGTTTGGATGTCTTCTCTGGACAATGATCTGAAACGGTAGGTACAAAATCAATAACTGTGTGTAGAAAATACGTAGATTTCAAAATTTAAACACAATTTATCACTCACGTCTCATATTTTTGCATGGAGGAATACATAGAAAAGAAACATGGGCCTCCCTCATACCCAAGCTATAAAATCCAAGTGGTAACAAAATGCCTTTTTTTTTTTTAGATAAGAAAGAAACAATTGCTTCCACAAAATGCCATTTCATTGAAAGTAACATCCTCCAGGAAGCATGAATCATATTTTTACTAGTAGAGTATCACATATGACATTGCCAAAATGCAAATAGCAGAAACATCATAAGAATCCCATTTAAAGGATTCTACAATTGTTTTACATGAGACACCACTGCCGATTCAATGCAAAGAATTAAACATTAAAAAATATAAATATGACACCTACAATAACTAAAGCCAGCAGAAGACTTATGTCTAACATTAACAACTACCATGAGACACACCCTACAATTTTGAAGTATTCCATTCAAAGACTGAACGATGGCGCGTAAATAGAAGTGTTCACAATTTATTGGACCAAAGAACACTGACAAAGGTGGGTATCGATGTCACCCATGCTCTTCACGTATTAAATAAGATGATTATGGAGAATGAAAATGTAAATCATAAGCGATCCAATGGGAACCTCCACTTTCTAATTCTTTTGTTTTGTTTTTCAACTCTTGCGCCAATGCCTTTTCTTTTTCTTCACTTTCCGGCAGATGTTAGAAGTAATTCCAACTCAATACTGAATTAATGAGGAAATCGGAAGAATATACATAAGATTGTAAATAACACCCTTAGATGAAGTATAGAGTGTGTATTGTTTATTCGAACATCTGCTCTCATTAACAACAACATAGCCTCAATCCCAAATTAATTGGGGTCGGCTTAGCAACTACTCTCGCAACACAATAAAACTACCCGAATAACTTTCATCAATTGATAGCTGAATCAACTGCTAAACAAAAATAAATCAAATCAAAAAGTGATCCTCAATAGGGAAATTAGCCTCCACTAGGCTCTCATTCCAATTTCCATCTACTTCATACAATGCTCTCACTACATGATGGTAGCTACTGCAAATCATGAGACTAAAACCTAGAAATCGCGACAGGAACACAACCAGAACACTATCCCCTCAAAATGAACAAGCCAAACCAAATCAAATCAAGAAATTCAATCAACAATCCACAATTCAAAGACAATCAAACAAATAATCAATCAATCAATCAATCAAAAAAAATCGAAAAGGCGCATACTTGAAAACATCAAACCGATCCCTAGCAAAGCTGAGGCAAGCATTCTTCAACAAGTTCAAATCACTCTTTCCACCACTACTACTCCTCTCCTCCTCCTCCTCGGACGCTGCCGCCACCGATGCGGTCTCCTCCACCAAGTACCCCTTCGCCTTCAACCGGTCCACGAACTCCGTCCACTCCGGCCACGGATGCGCCCCCGCTGATGCCGCCTCCCCGCCGCCATATACCGCCGCGGCGGTGGCCGAAGAGCAGTTGCGACTGCGGAGAGACTCGGCGATTCGAGAGGGGAATGAGATTGGGGAGAACCGGAGAGATTGAGAGGAGAAATTGAGGAGCTTTGTGTGGAGGATTAGAGGGGCGAGGGACGGTCGGTGAGTGGTGCGGATGAGGAGAGATGAGGTGAAGACTATGAGTCTTGATGCCGACATCGCCATCAACACACACACAGAGAGAATGGGAGATTGGAGAGCTTGGAGACCTAATTACGACTCCATTAATGGCGGAGATGGTGAGCTTGATAAGGGTTTTTCGAGGGTTTTGTTTGGGTTTTGTGGTGTGGTAAGCGCGCGCCTGGTGCTTCGAGATGCGTATTCATTGGATCGAGGTTCTTTTGATGGTTGATGATAGTCGATTGAAGACAATCTAAGGGTACCAAAAACTTATTTAATACGTACTACTTTGTTAACTCTCAAATCAATTAATCGGAAATTAAAAAGGATTTTACAAATTTAGACTCCTTTCTTTTTTCTCCAAAACCCTAAAATTCTTCTTGATTCACTTTTGAGATTTTTATTCTTAAACCACCTCCGATCCTCCTCTTAGATTGTCGATGGTCTCAATCAAATCTCTTTTGCATTTTGTTCATACAATAACCAACACACATAATCAAATTTGTGGAGGTTGGTTTATTCTTATAACAGTGCATCTTCATCAATGGTGTTGCGTAGATTTGTGCGGTAGTGGTTCTACTAGTTTTGTGTATTATCATGAGTTTCAACTTTGTAGAGAGTAGTCTCTAATTGTCAAATTGTTTCAATTTCGTATTTACAGCCAAATTAATGAATATTTGTTTGAACAAATAGAACTAGCGAATCAATGTATTTGATTTTATGTCTGGTTCCGTATTGAACCATGAATGATTAATGAAATTTCTCTTAAAAAAAAAAAAAACTCTCAGTCAATTTGTATTCCGAAAGTTTTAGTGAATATAATTTAATTCATCTAATGCATCTCGCCAAGCATCTCTAGTGAGTTGGACGAAACATCATTTGCCAATAGTCATTATTTGGGGAAGTATGTGCGTTCGACTCCTACTAAAATAAATAAATAAAACTTATAACACCATCACGCGGTCGGCTTAGCTGAGTTGGTTCTATGTTATGCCACTTGTGCGTGGAGCCACAGCTTCTCACCAAGTTCTATGGAATTAGTCGATCCTAAATAGGTAGGAGCCGAAAGAAAGGTTTCGAGTCTTCATACACCCACAATTATAAAAAAAGCTGACAAAAAAAAAAAAAAAAAAAAGCAATACAACAAAGTAAAACATAACTTGATTGATACTAAACACATAGCACGGTTAGCACCAGAGAAAAGCTTTCAAAGCACCAAAATGTTTATGGAGACAATAAGAAGAAAACAAAACTCAATTACATATAGTCTGATCATAAAACACAATTAAATATAGACGAGGCGCCATCCATTCAAGAAGTAAGCCTAATTTGAGACTGACTTTCTATCCCATAACTTTTGGTCCCCATCCAGCAATAACATCCTCCACCAGAGCCCTCGTTTTGATAAATGAATCCATGTTGAAGATTCTCTGAAACATCAAGTAGTGTTAAGAGAGAATGGCAGCACGAACATGCGAAAAAAAATAATAATAATAATAACTGAAAACCACAGGAAACTGCAAAGTAAGACTTAGACTTCTCACTTGTTTCGTTTTTGCATATGATACGACACGGAAACTTTAATGAAGCTAAACGTTCATAAAAATCTAAAGAGGAGAATCAAGACTGTCTGAAAATTAACTAACCTTCATATATGACTTGAGATGAGGAAGTGATTCTGGAACTGACCACTCCTTATAGTGTCCCAAAGCAATCTCCATATGGTAAAGTTTTGGGCCAAGAGACAAGTCTGCCGCGGAAATCCTTTCCCCGTTGATAAATGGACCCTTCATTCGGAAATAAAACAATGTCAATACATGAAAAGTAGGGTACACAAACCGTCGAGCAGTCTTATAGTAACTTGAATTAGAAGGAAAAAATTGTATTTCACATGACTACATATATACAAGCAGTATTGCATTTCATATCTCATAACTGCCTTAACTCCATTAAAATAGAAAATCCAAATGCTGCATTCATCGCATTTGACTCATTAAACAAGACGATCTAGAAAATATCTTGAACGAGGTGCAAAATTTTTCAACAAAAATAACATAAGAAATATATCGAATAGTTGGCTTTCGGAATCGCAACCAGGACAGCTTTCTAAGGTAGATAACATGGTGCACTTATGTTTAACTAGCTCGTGCCAACCAATCACATTTGTCGCTTATTTGCATACACACTTAGAAAGGGAAATGGCCACATCACAATAGCAGTATTCCAAATTTCCAATTGCTAACATGAACGAAGTAACAGCATTAGGAACAATAGAAATTAATTCTGGGACTCACATTTTCTTTGATATAATCATCAAACGAAGCCAATTCATTGAGTAATGCCTGCTCTGTCCCATCATTGGGGTCTTTGCTTTTAAGAAAACCAATAAATGAGGAAAAGATCTTTGATCCACTGCAAAGGAAAAACAAATTGAGAATTTGAAATGAAGAGAACCGCCAGTGCTCATAAATTGAAAAGTCGAACACAACTCAAGATACATGAATAGTTCACAAATTCATTCAACCCTCTATGCCAAATAAAATAAGAACTAAAAATAGTGCCTTAATGTCAAATGAACTTTTTTTATAGGACAAATGACCTTGAATTCTAAGAAACCAAAAAAGGGGTTGCTACGTAATCAACGTGTATGTATATAGGTTGAATTTAGAAACATTCATAACATTTATGTGAGTTTATCCTCTAATCGTGTTTATAAATTGATTCAGAGTTAAGATGAAGAAATGAAGACTTCAGAGTAGGTTACAGAAAGTGGAATTATCACTAGGCTGTCTATAAGATCAACATGTATATGCTCCTGTTTCCCAATTGTTTAAGTTGTTTTGGGGTTTATTTTAGTTTTAAGCAAGAAATCGGGAAGAATCAACGAATCATGCAATCACTAATGATCTGCATTGATTTAAGTCTGGTCACCTCAATACAAAGATATATTGATTTAATTAATCGATTTAAATTACTGAGGCTGAATTGAATTGTAAAGCTCATAATTCAGCAATTCCAATATGAATTGTGATTTGTGCATACCATGAACATGGACTAATAAACATACAACATACTGTAAAGAAGAGAAGAACATGTGCCAAATTACAGTTTAGGTGCCCATTATGTCTAGCCCCACCGAAAAAAAGAAACATGGTTTAACGTCTTATGGACTATTCAAATAAATCAGATCAAGTAACCACCCCTGCAATGTCTTCAATATCTTGCTAATGTTCCATTATTGCAACAACATGAGAGGAAAGGAAAAGCACAAGAACACAGATTATTAGTAAAATGATCACAAGTGATGCTTAAAATTAATCTAAGATGGTAAAATACGTACACTGAAGCCTTCTCCGGTGGAGTTGCCAAAGGAGGTTCAGGGAACTTCTCGTCCAATGCTTGGGTAATAACATCTGAGTCTCCAATCCACTTCTCATCAAGTTTGATTACAGGAACTTTACCTTCAGGATTGGTTTTCAAGAACCTGGGGAAAGATAGCGAAAAGTTAAAATAGGAAGCACGCAAGAATGCATCGGCTCGTATAAAATGCAAGATACCATGGTTTACCATTCAGGCTTGTTAGCCAAATCGACTAACTTCAAGTCATAGGGAAGATTTTTTTCCTCGAGCGTCAGCAAAACTCTTTGCGTAAATGGGCCTAAGGAGAGAAACAAAGTGAAACAGCCAATAAAACTTGATTCACGCAACAGGACTAAAAAGAACAAAACTAGAAATCGTTGCTACATGGAACATAAAAATTTCCACACTACTCAAATCTAAGAAAAAATTGAACTGACCAATTAACAAACACCAGTATCAATTTCCTAGCGTTTGTTCATTGCCACATTTTACAGGGAAATGATTCAATTATTTGACTACTGAATTGGAAATGAGTATATTCAAGCACAAGGAGACGAATCTTTCCGCTGAAACTTATCTGATGAAATGTCAGTGTCCATGGCAATTGGCAAGCCCACACAACTTAAACAAAGAAAACTCGATATAGAGGTTCAAGCTCCAAAGAAGTGTTTATTATAGCCAGAACAACTTTGACAAGAATTGCTCATTCATAATCATGGAGGATTAGTAGTGTTCTTTCCATTACTTCATATTTCCAAGGCAATTCAATTAGAGTATCCTTTTCATTCGTGGTGTCATTTCCTACATCTTTACTGAGGGAGCGAACAATGTCCAAGCTTCCCCCTATTCAAGAGCATTGGACTAATTGCACCAAGAGGCGCTTCGTATGCTGAGTTTCCGCGTCCTAATTCAACGGCCGCAATCATAAGCATAACCTTTAAAGCGAAATGTGAGAAAATTGTAAGGGCCTAATTTCCAGTTGCCTACTCTAATTCCTCACATTCTCAGTAGAAACCAAGGGATGCTAAACAAATCAATTCAAGCTATCCTCTATAGAACTAAAACCCGAATTTTCGAACCTAAAGAGTCCACTTCACATTACAACAACCATTCAACCCCTCCTAATTAATGTGTCCCAAGTTAAATTCGATCAACCCCTACCTCATCGAATTTCTTTTGTTTCTATTTAGTCAAGTTTTCTACAAAAGAAATCCAAATTCTTTCTCCTCTTTCGGCTCATTTCCACAACAAACACCTAATTAGCATTTCAAACACTCAAAATTTCACAACTTGCCAACAAAATCCAATAACCAAAACAACAAAATTCATCCAATCCATAAAAACCCCTTCAACCAATCAACCCAAAAACCCCAACACAAGACACCACACTGCATTTCCACCAAATCCAAGAGAAACCCATTAACCAAACAAGGAAACAAATAAAGGGTAGAGAGGAAACGGTGAGTACTCACAGTCGCCTAGCTTGTTGGGCACTGTGGTGGAGGCCTTGACACAGACTTCGAGTGGGTCTGAGAGAGCGGCCATGGCTACCCAACAGCGAGGTCGGCGTCTGAGGTGATGGGTCGGGGAGTGGAGAATTGCAGAGAAGGGGAGATGGGTTTGGGTGTGAAGGTTGTGAAGGTGTCTTCTGAGCGTCGAAGAGAGCGCCCAAGCAGTTGGGGTTGCGGTTGTGGTGGACATTTTGGTGACACACAACGCAACACAAAACTCTCAAACCTTCTCTTCTTTTCTCTTTTTGTTTACACGTTGTGGGTGGCGTACACGTGGCCTCTAGTTTATTTTGATGCAATTTTATGTAATTTTTTTTTTCCACTGCACCGACTAATCCGCTTTCAAGTATTTGTCAGGTCTAATGTTTGAAGTAGCTCTCTCAACCCAGCTTGCTCCATTTACAAAATAAAAATAAAAATAAAAATAATGCTTTTGTATATAACCCAAAAAAGACACATGTTAAGGTGGCCCTTGATTTTCGATGCATGCGTATCACAAGGCGCATTGAACATGTGTTGGCAAGCACGTTTATATCGTTTATGCTTGTCGTCTTTGGATTACGGTAGCAAGCTCATGATCAAACTTTTCCCTGCAATTAATGATGAGTTTTTCAAACTATTTAAATCCCTCTTAATAAATGCATCACAAGTTAACTTCGGTTTACCCCTGCTTCATCAAATTTTTCCGATTTCTATTAAGTCAAATTTTTTAGTAAAAACATTTGTAGACGTCTTTGCATTTGACCAAAACACCGCAACCACCCTTTCTTTAACACGAAAATTTATTGTGCAATCACAATACAATCCATTCAACTCAACAAGACCAATCCAAACCAAAAATACAATGCAAAACTATGATACACACTCAAAGAATCCACAATTCAAAGACAATCAAAGTCGATCAATCGAAAAATCGAAAGAGGCGCATACTTTAATACATCAAATCGTTCCTCATCAAATTTCAGAATTTCATCTAGCTTGTTTTGAAAATAAGTTCATAACCAGACACAACTTATTTGTCGAAGTAGCTTACAATCTAGCTTATAAGCTAGCCGATAAGCTAATTTGTGTTTACCAAACAGAGCCAACATATAGTCTGATCATAAAACACATACATATAGACGAGGCGCCATCCATTCAAGAAGTAAGCCTAATTTGAGACTGACTTTCTATCCCATAACTTTTGGTCCCCATCCAGCAATAACATCCTCCACCAGAGCCCTCGTTTTGATAAATGATTCCATGTTGAAGATTCTCTGAAACATCAAGTAGTGTTAAGAGAGAATGGCAGCACGAACATGCGAAAAAAAATAATAATAATAACTGAAAACTACAGGAAACTGCAAAGTCGCCGACTTCTCACTTGTTTCGTTTTCATATGATACGACCCGGAAACATAACATAAAAATCTAAAGAGGAGAATCAAGACTGTCTGAAAATTAACTCACCTGCATATATGACTTGAGATGAGGAAGTGATTCTGGAACTGACCACTCCTTATAGTGTCCCAAAGCAATCTCCATATGGTAAAGTTTTGGGCCAAGAGACAAGTCTGCCGCGGAAATCCTTTCCCCGTCGATAAATGGACCCTTCATTCGGAAATAAAATAATGTCAATACATGAAAAGTAGAGTACACAAATCGTCGAGCGGTCTTATAGTAACTTGCACTAAAAGGAAAAAATTATAGTCCGAGTCCATGGAATGGGTAGTGCTATTTGGATTCATGAGTCCGGACTCAAAACGATTTTTTATTTCAATGTCACCCTCAAACAATAAATGAAGCAACCACAACCACTTGTAGAATTCCTTTGATACCCCTCAAATATTTGCAAAAAATATAAAAACCTCCCATTGAGTCCGGAC
Organism: Stephania cephalantha; assembly: GCA_039657325.1. Lineage (NCBI taxonomy): Eukaryota > Viridiplantae > Streptophyta > Magnoliopsida > Ranunculales > Menispermaceae > Stephania > Stephania cephalantha. The sequence goes on along the minus strand of CM077573.1, from coordinate 2,867,024 downwards.
TCATGAGTCCAAGTAAATTTATTGATAAAAGTAATCTAGCAGACACTCATGAGCTTGAAGTGAACTAAGAACACTGAGAATCTCAAGGGTATCGGACAACACACCCTTCAACTCATTTCATAGCTAATGAATTCATCTGAGAAATGAGAATGAAATCAATATCGATGAAAAGAATGGAAAGCTGTCAAATGAAAAACAGCAACTACTACGTGGATCGACCAGCCAACTTTTGCTTGAAATGAACAAACAATGCGTAAACAAAAAGCTTTAAAAGATATTAAGTCTTACGTAATGGAAGTTCTGTACCAAAAATAACTGAAGAAAGATATAGAATAATTGAGAATCACAACCAGGACATATTTCTAAGGTTGATAACGTAACGACCTTACGTTTAACCAGATCGTGTTGACCAATCACATGCGTCGCATGATTGCATACACATTTAGAAATGGAAACGGCAACAAGGCAATAGGAATACTCCAATTGCTAATATTAAAAAAATAATAGGATTAGGAACAATAGAAATTAATTCTGGGACTCACGTTTTCTTTAATATAATCATCAAACGCAGCCAATTCATTGAGTAATGCCTGCTCTGTTCCATCATTGGGGTCTTTGCTTTTAAGAAAACCAATAAATGTGGAGAAGATCTTCGATCCACTACAAAGAAGATTTCGAGAATTAGAAATTAAGAGTTAAATGAACATAAAGATTCAAATGTTAAAAACTCAAACAATTAAGCCTTACGCGAGGAAAATGTAAGCAAACAAATGGACAATGATCGATGTTGTTTTGGGGTATTGTTTCAGGATCAATTGGTCTATCGTTTTTCCTCTTGGTTTTAAGCAAAAAATCAGGGTGTCTCCACAAACCGTGGAACTCACAAATGATTTTCATTGATTTAAGTCTGGTCACCTCGATTCAGGGATATATTGATTCAATAAAATGAATCAAACTATTGGTGCTGAATGGATACGAATAGAAATTATGAATACTAGGAATATAGACCAATAAACATACAACATACTATAAAATAAGAGTAGAAAGCATGCCCAAGTTATAGTTTTAAACGGTCGACATAGATAGCCCCACCAAAAAATGGAAGCTTCATTGTTAATGTCTTACGGCCTAGTCAAATAAATCACATAAAGTATCCGCCCCATCAATGTCTTCAATATATTGCTAATGTTCCATTATTGCAACAACATGGCGGAAAAGAAAAGCACTATGACATAAATTCTCAGTAAAAAAAATCAGAAGTGCAGTGATGCTTAAAATCAATCTGCAATGGTTGAATACGTACGCTGAAGCCTTCTCTGGTGGAGTGGCCAAAGGAGGTTCAGGGAATTTCTCGTCCAATATTTGGGTAATAACGTCTGAGTCTCCAATCCACTTCTCATCAAGTTTGATTACAGGAACTTTACCTTCAGGATTGGTTTTCAAGAACCTGGGGAAAGATAGCGAAAAGTTAAAATAGGAAGCACGCAAGAATGCATCGGCTCGTATAAAATGCAAGATACCATGGTTTACCATTCAGGCTTGTTAGCCAAATCGACTAACTTCAAGTCATAGGGAATATTTTTTTCCTCGAGCGTCAGCAAAACTCTTTGCGTAAATGGGCCTAAGGAGAGAAACAAAGTGAAACAGCCAATAAAACTTGATTCACGCAACAGGACTAAAAAGAACAAAACTAGAAATCGTTGCTACATGGAACATAAAAATTTCCACACTACTCAAATCTAAGAAAAAATTGAACTGACCAATGAACAAACGCTATCATTTTACTAGCGTTTGTTCATTGGAAATGAACACTCGTTTTACAGGGAAATGATTTTAATTATTTGACTACTGAATTGGAAGATGATAAATAAATCATAGATAATGAGCATATTTAGGCTCAAGGTGCGAAATCCTTCCATTGAAACTTATCTGATGAACTGTCGGTGAGCATGGCAACTGGCATGCCCATACAAATTCTTAACAAAGAAAATTTGATATAGAGGTTTGAGCTACAAAAAAGTATTCATTATAACCAGAAGAACTTTTACAAGAGTTTTTCATTCATAGTCATTGAGGATTTATATTGTTCTTTCCATTTCAACAAATTTCCAACGCAATTCAATTAGAGTATCCTTGTCATTCGCAGTCTCGTTTCCTACACTTGTACTGAGGGAGCACAAACAATGTCAAAGCTTCCTCCTATTCAAGAGCATTGAACTAATTGCACCAAGAGGCGCTTAGTATGCTGAATTTCCGCGGCCTAATTCAACGGCCGCAATCAGAAGCATAACCTTTAAAGCGAAATGTGAGAAAATTGTAAGCATCATGGCCTAATTTCCAGTAGCCTACTCTAATTCCTCACATTCTCAGTAGAAACCAAGGGCAAGGGATGATATACAAATCAATTCAAGCTATCCTCTATAGAATCAAAACCCGCATTTTCGAACCTAAAGAGTCCCCTTCACACTAACAACAACAAAATAACCTCAGTCCCAAATTAATTGGGGTCGGCTACACGGATCAAACTCTTCAATTGTGCTCGATTTAGTGCAATTGATGATGAGCTATCCAAACCATTCAAATCCCTCATAATTAATGCGTCCCAAGTTAATTTCAATCTACCTCTACCTCGTCGAATTTCTTCAGTTTCTATTGACTCAAGTTTTCTACAAAAGAAATCCAAATTATTTCTCCTCTTTCAGCTCATTTTCATAGCAAACGCCCAATTAGCATTTCAAACACTCAAAATTTCACATCTTGTCAATAAATCCAATAACCAAATCATCAAAACTGTAGACAACAACAACAAAAGAAACATTGAATCGTGCCCGATCCAAATCGGCCCCTCAACAACTCAAACAACAAATTAGTACTTTACGACGGACGGGCACAGGAAAAAAATTGAGTTTGGAAGCCCACCCATATATGGAGCCTGACAGTGCGCCTGAATTAGTACCCTCGTCGGTGCAGTTGACACCGGACATACAACAACAACAACAACAACATAGCCTCAGTCCCAACTTAATTGGGGTCGACTACATGGATCAAACTTTTCCATTGTGCTCGATTAAGTGCAATTGATGGTGAGCTTTCCAAACCATTCAAATCCCTCCTAATTAATGCATTCCATGTTAATTTCGGTCTACTCCTACCTCGTCGAATTTCTACAGTTTCTATTGAGTCAAGTTTTATAGTGAAGGCATTTGTAGGCCGTCTTTGCAGGTGACCAAACCACCGCAGCCGCCCTTCTTCTCTAATCTTTGAGTTGACACCGGACATCAGACGCAAAAAATTTTGTCATTAAAAAAAAAAAAAAAAAGACAAAGAAAACAATATTGGGGCAATCTCTCCACATGTGGGAGTGGGATAGACTCGAACCGAAGCAAAGCCAAAAAAAACTTGCCTCCACACAAAGCCCAGCGCACACGCCAATCCAAACAAACTCTCTCTAATTCATTCCTTCATTCGTAGTGTGCCAAACCCTCCATTGAAGCTCTTCTTGGTGTTTCATGGTTGAGCGGGTGATGGACTGAAGGGAGCTCAAAAGAGCATCCATGCCGGAAAGGGTTAAGTCCTAAACTCCAAATCAAAAGAAACATTGAATCGTGCCCAATCCAAATCATCAAAAACCCCCCTTTTAACCAATCAACCAAAAAACCCCAACACAAGCCCCCACACTGCATTTCCACCAAATCCAAGAGAAACCCATCAACCAAACAAGGAAAGAAATAAAGGGTAGAGAGGAAAGAGTGAGTACTCACAGTCGCCTAGCTTGTTGGGCACTGTGGTGGAGGCCTTGACACAGACTTCGAGTGGGTCTGAGAGAGCAGCCATGGCTACGCAACAGCGAGGTCGGCGTCTGAGGCGATAGTTCCGAGAGTGGAGAATTGCAGAGAAGGGGAGATGTGTTTGGGTGTGAAGGGTGTGCGTCGAAGAACAGCGGCGGCTCTAAACCCTAACAACTTTTTTTCCTCTTTTGATTGGTGGTGGTTCCAATTACTACATCTCTTTTACTTTATTCGTTTCCATGTTTCGCAAATCTTTTCAGATTTGTGAAGATTGGATCTACTTTCATTGCGCTACATTTCTTTAACAATTATTTGTGAACAATTTTAATTTTGTATTCCCTTGTTAAAAGTTCTAAGTTTTTTTTTCCATTGTTAAAAGTTTTATTATAGATATTGTAGAGAACAGTTTTTATTGTTAGTCTGTTTCAATTTTGCAATCACATTTTCAGTCAAATTAACGACAATTCTTTTGAATAAATAGAATTAACGAATTAATGTACTTTTTGATTATATATTTGGTCTTCTATCCAAACTATCAAGTCATTAATAATTAATGAAATTTATATTTTTCTTAAAAAAACTATAACTATCACTAACTAATTAAGATCATCTCCAACCACAAAATTTTATTTTCTTTTCTATTTTATAGTTTTGTCACATCAAACTTTATTTTTATCTCTAAAAATATATTTCTTATTTTTATTCAATTCTTTATTTATTTATATTAATTTTAATAAATTATTTAATGAATAAGAAATTTCAGAAAAAAATATGTTTATTTTTTAAATTTAAAACAAGTATATTAAAAAATCACATTTAAAAAATAGAAAAACAAAAAAATAAAAATAAAAAATGCAAAATGCAGTTTGTGACTGTTTACAAACTCTATTTTCATCATCCGAATTGAAAATACAGTTTAATTAGAGATCTTCTGAATTTAACCAATCAAAAGTGTGGAACAACGTAAAGAGACCGAGTCATACCCTAGCGCCGCGCCGCCTCGTAGCATCCCAGATCTGCTTGGGGACCAACGACCCTCAACTCGCTCCGGCATGTCGACTAGTCATCGGTCCCCCCTCCGTCTCTGTTTTCGTTTTCCCTTTTTCCTCTCTTCGTTTGCTTGTTTGCGACCATCCTATCCCTCTCCTCTTTTCTCCTTTTCGTTCATCCCCCCTCCTCCCTTCACCTCGCCGCCCTCACTCTCTTCACTGTGACCACTAGTTTTCACCTCTCTTTCCTCCACTGCGCCATCTCCTCCTTTCCTCTCTTTTGGACAGTAGTCCAACTTGATGTTGGGTTCGCTGTTTGTTTTCGACGTGGTCGCCACCAACGACCTTTTTGCCTAGGGTTTGGTTTAGGAGATCAAGACGGCGAGTTCGAAGCTTGGATTTTCGCCTCCGACAAGGAGTCATCCACCAACAAATAGACCAGTGGTAGCGAGCTACTCGCGGTGGGGATCATCCAATAGCAACGACATTCGGGCGATGATAACTTTTTGGGCCGACATGTCTAAGTTGATCTCTTGTTTTACTCTCTTTGAGCCAAGATTCTAATGTTTTCGTTGTTTTAGGTCTTTCAGTTGTTTTTTATTATGTTTTTTTTTTTTTCTTTTGGAGGGCTTCATTTCCTTTTGTTAGGGCTTTCCTTCAAGTTTTACCGACACTTTTCTCCATCAACTATGCCATAGAGGCTTTCGATAATGGATCGCAATAAGTTCTTATACCTTTATTGCTCTCATGTTGAGACTGAAGCTTTCACACTGTATCGATGTAATTGATCTCATTATCACCGAAATCATTGAAGCTTTGACAATAAAAAAATAAAAAAATAAACCAGTCAACACTCCGTTGTTTGTCAAATTTAATTACATGACGCGTGGGCCCAACGTCAACCACATCAGGAACGTTGAGTAGACTGATAGACAAGGCCCACCAAGGTTGGTGCGTCGTAGATTCGTAGAAACAACGAAGTGACCGTATATCATTGTTCTTGTCCCCCATGTCATCATATCATGTATGTATCCCTCAAACGGCATGACACATTGTCATGCATGATCCACAACATCAGCTCCCATAGCTCCCATGTTATTACACTTACTTCGTGAACATACTTGTTTAACGCATTTGCTTGCATTTATTTGCTCGCTTTTGTGGTAAAGTATTAACCTCAAGACGTAAGCCCATATTTCAAATATTATCGCATAGGCAAGTATAGTAATTAAGCGAGCATTTTTCAAATATTATCTTATAAAAAAATTATTTTATTAGATTGAAACTCGCGTGAGGCCACACTTAAGGAAAATTGAGCATCTTATCACTTGATCGACCAACTGATTGTATATCATTATGTTTGCGCACACATAATAAATCGATTTGTATATAAGTGGCGTACCAATAAGTCTGTCCATTTGGACTATCTAAAGTGGTCACCTGAGCATCTTGCAATATTAATTAACCACATATTGTTTGTTCGAGATAATAGATTTTTGTCTCGGTACTTTGGGAACTTGCTCATTCTTAAACTAATTAAAATATTTCAATAAATTTTCAGTCTCTCCAATGTAATCATGGCACCACAATGAGGACTCACTTTTTTAATGGCGCGTCCTGGAGTGGGGATGATGTATCTTTAATGGAGGACGTGTTTTTGCTCTCCTACATTGATTGAGATTTTTTTCAAATTTGTTTTATTAGAAACAAATTGTTTCCCGCATATGTAAATATTACTCATATTGGCTTAAATAAATAAAGTCTGGTTCTTATATAAAATAAAAATAAAAAATATCATAAGGAAAAGAGTGCAACACATTGATACACTTTGAGAGAATATATATGCCTCATTAAAACCTTTACTAGAAAAATCCTGTGGGAAAAAAATCTAGCTAGTATAGGAAAAAGAGTACATTGCTCTCATAAATTTTTTATACGGAGTATAATAATGTTAGGATTGCCTCTTTAAAAACCTTGCTAGGCAAATCCAGTGGGATCAAACCAATAGCGAAAGGGAAATAGTGCAATACACTAATCAACCTTGATAAAAAGTTTTAATATTGTTAGAATTGCCTCATTAAAAACATTTGCAAAGAAAACCCAGTGGGATAAAATCATAGCAAAGGGAAAAAGAGTGCAATATACTAACCAATAACTCATTTTGATTCTCCCCCTCATGTTCACATGGGTGAGATATCTTGTGCATTTTGTTGCACATGGACATCGTTTTCTATATGAACCATTTAATGCTGAAGCATATGATTGTCACTCTTTTGTGTATAGTACTTGCATCAAGTAATTGATTCATAATTTGTTGCTATTGAATGATCCTTTGAACTTTGAGTTCATATTAATTTATACATGCAATTTGATGTGTTTCAAGCAATTTCACGTCATTCCTTTTGAATTGGTTTATATCCCCCCATAATGGTGGGAAAACTGCTTCATCAAAGTGACAATTAGCAAAACTTATTATAAATAATTTCCCTATTAGGGATTCTAGACGTCTTATAATATGATTAATGGAGAGTAAATCAATATACGTCTCCTATTGATTTTCCTTAAGATAATCTCCAGCTGAAAAAAATCCAGTTCGATAAAGGATGTCCGTGCGAATTTATGATATTTTCGCATTATTGATGATTATGGATAATCAAATAGATCTTTCTACATTATGAATGTCATTTGATTTATGACGACATTCGTTTTAATGTGTCTTATATATTCCAGAAGTTAAAGCCGGGAATATTATACTCAGATTAAATCATATAGATAAATTTTCTATTATTCTGAGTAGACTTCTTCTTAACAAGACATTAACAATAAAATTGTTATATTAGATATTGCCTGAACATTAGCCTCCGCTAAGTTCGAATTCGAAAAATATTCACTTTTATATTATAATGTACATGCATGTAGCACGATACATAAGACATAAACTCATCGCCCATATTTAGGTCACGATTTAAACACATGTCGATGTGCCTGTTTTATCGAGCCATTTTCAATGATAAAATTCATAATATTTTACCTTTAATTTTGAAGGCATGGTAAATGTCACAAAAATATTCGGGTATATATATGACAATATTTAGGTAAAATAGCCTTTTATATATGACCAAAAAATGTCACAATTATGAGCGCTCATTGTCAATAATTATTTGCCCTTTGTAGTGGTGCACCACTTTTATTCCAATTTTTGGTGGAATTGTCAATACGACCTTTACCTGATATTTTCACATTTTCCACGTCCATAAATTTGTTATTGCGATCATGATCATTATATGCAACATATGCTTCTTATTTTGAAGCTGAACTAATTGGACGGGAGCGCTATTATATTTATAATATCTCATTATTTTACTCAGCTACCATGAGACAAGAAATCAATCCTTAATATTTATTGGATTGACATGCGTACTCGATATTTGTTGCAACAATAAATCGAGGCGGGCCACGTGACCTTCTTTTTATTGTCTCATCAGTCATATTTCTACATAGCCTCAACATAGAGGTAATTAAAATTACGGAATTATAATTAATATTTGACTGATTAAATTTCGTAGCTTGAGACTCAATCGCTCATTTTGAGCTTTTGGAGCATTACCTTTTTTTGGTATTTATATATTTATAACTCCATGAGGTGAAAAGATATACAAATTGAAATATTCACTTTTCAGGTCTCTAAAGAGAAATTGGCGAATGATTGTGTATAACACACAGTTTTGCATATATGCTTTATTCACAAATTGTAGTATCTAATTGTCATGACAAGTAATTCTTGTCGGTAATATAATAAGGCAACAAATTCAACTATGGTTGAATAATATTTTGAAAATAAATTTAATATAAAATAGTTTTCCCCTTTTTATGTAAAAACATAACATATGATTAAATATATGTTCACAACTTGATTCATTAATAAACAAAATGTACTATTCGTATGAGTTGGTGGGACAACCTCCAGGTTGGGTGGCGAGAAATAGTCTACTTAATACCATGCCTCCTCGAACGGGATAACCCGTCTCCCTTTCAATGTTTAGCTTTACCGGGGACAAGGCTTACCCACTGTCAACTCAAACTTATAGCATTATTTGTATTATAAAATCAAGAATAGAACAATAACTAATCGTTTGTAGTTTTAAGAGAAAAACTATATGTCACACATTGACTTTTGATTTCTGATGTAGAAGATCGTACAAGACGCAACTACAGAGCATACTTTCGCAATCGGTGACGTTATAATGCATAATATATGAATAAAGTATGCATATAGAAGTGATGCATGTAATAAAAGGAAGCAACCATGATAATATATAAATAAATTGAACTTATTTAAATAACAAAAGTTATACCTTCATAGCTTTGTCTCCTTAACAAGCCTTTTTGAACTTCAAGATCTCCTTAATGCTAGAGCAAGCTCGTGCTGATAACGTGTTGTAAATTGAGTTGGAACTTGCTAAGAACTAGAGAAGGAAAATAGAAGACTAAGAACTTCTACTACTACAAACTACTACTACAAAGGAGAAGAGAAGAACTGAGATAGTTGGAATGAGATGTTTTCATTCAACTTGGTGTGTGAATTATAATGGGGTTGACACCCTTTATATAGGCCATTTGGTGATGATGATAATTGTACTTATACAATGTGTACAAGTTATACATACACCACAAGTCATAGAACACATCACAAGCAACATAGACAATACATGAAAGAGTTGGTGTATATTGGAGAGGATTACAAGTTACATGACAATACATTGATAAGTGATTATACATTGGAGTTGAATACAAGTTATGTAGAGTGTACGAGTCTCTCCATGTATATATATACCGTCTAAATTGGATTAGATCTTATTACTCATACAAAACATTTTTTGTTGTCGAAAAAACTTTTTTTTTTTTATTTGGTGGTGTGAGAAAAAACATTTTTATGTTGACTTAGACGAATGCGTCCCAAGTTATATTTATAATCTTTGTTGGGATTTGGGAATGATCTTGTGTTGTAGAGTGTAGACTTAATTATGCCTTGTTTGGTTAGGGGTGGAGTTATCTTTCGGGAGATAACTTACGGGAAGTTGAGAATTAATCTTGTTTGGTTGCAAGTTATCTCTCAACTTGCCTGCAAGTTATCTCTCAACTTACACTCTAGGGTGTGAGATATCTCCCCACCACCCCCTAGGGAGTTATCTCTCAGGAGTTATGGACATAATTACCCCTCATTAATGACTCATTTATTACTCATCTATCTCTTGTTTGAAGGCTATTTATGTCAATTTCATATTTTTTATTATTTAAAATTTTAAAACTTCCATACGAGTTTAAAGTTGAACCAAATATGAAAATATGAACGTACTCCGATGAGTTAACTCTAAAGAGATAACTCTCAATTAACACTGTAAGTTAGCAAAAACGAACCAAACAAGACTTACAGCCTTATAGGCTTGAGTCCAAAGATCAAATGAAATAGTAAAAGCGATCGAACAAGCTAGCTAGAGACTTATTGTATTTGATTTGAATTGATCGATAGATGTACCTTGAATGTAGCACACTTATAAATTAAAATACACATGCATTCACACACACATGCATGCATGCACGCACGTTATGCATACGTAATATATATATATATATATATATATATACAAGATGGTCAGACTTAAATGTTTTGACTTATATTGTGCAACCTATAAATTAATTGAATTATTGTGAAACAAATTGTGCAATATAGGGCAAGAATTTGTAAGAATTGAGTTCTTGACTATAAGTGCATTTGAACCAATATGGCTCCATGGTTGGATATAAAGTATGAGAGGAAGAGGTTATGAGTTCCAACTTTGGTGGAGACAATTTATTTCTTTTTATAAAAAAAAAAAACTATCGGTGCAACTGTGCAACAAATGAGAGGTATATATATATAACTTTACCACACCACCTACAATATGGTGATGAGGTGATCGATCAACTTTTAATAGTTACCAATTTATTGAGAACAAAATAGACATACATAACATCTAATATAGCAGTAATCATCACTAAAAAAGAGTAATTAGAAAATTTGATTTGAATGATCCAGTTCGGCCTACAAATTAATGTCTCCACTAGAAAACTTGACTCGATAGAAAATAGAAATTGAAAATTTGACGAGGTAAGGGTACGAAGACCAAAATTAACTTGAGACGCATTAATTATGAGGAATTTGAATGGTTTAGAAAACTCACCATCAATTGTACTAAGTCGAGCACAATTAATGAAAGAATTGGATCCATGAAGTCGACTCCAATTAATTTGAGACTGATGCTATTTTGTCGTTGTTATTGTTGATTTGAATGATCCAGTTCTCGATTAATTTTCATAAGTAAAGGTCTCAGTTACCAATTTACCTTTCCATAAGTTAATTTAATTAACTCGAACGCTGCCGAATAAAAAAAAATGTAGTAAGTATTGCCTTTGTTACTGTTTTAATTTGTTACTGTGTTGTACATATTGTCTTGTTAATGTTTCTTTTTTTCCTATTACTGTTGTAATTGTTTGTGTGTGAGTTAGATAACTTGAGGTCACGTGCTTGTGTGACCCAAGTGAGTGTTGAGAGCTTAGACACATACACCACTATATAAGGTGAAACAAGTGTGTCATGTACATAATTTTTGGTGATCAATAAAAACCTGTTTTTGCTCTAAAGTTTGTTCATGGTATCAGAGCCATGTGAGCTCGATCCAAACCCTAGGTTTCTTCTTTGTTGTTTGTTGATCTGTGATTCAGATCTACAGATTGTGAGCTCCAGTTTGAGCTTGTGAGTCATGTGTGAAGTTTGTGTATCGATCTGAAGATCTGTGATTCGAGATATGAGAAGTGAACTCAAGATTTTGAGTCTTATGGAGTCAGTATAAGGTTTTCCTCACCTTGATCTCTAAAGCCTTTTGATTTTCATCTTGTTTGCGATCTTGATAATGGCAAATACACATGCAACAAATCGTCAAACTACCATACCTATCGTTTCCGAAATACACAACCTTACAAAGAAGGTCCATTATATTTGTCAAATTTGGATCATCCAGGTATCGTTCTGGTTACTAACCCACTAACATATTTTAACTATCTTTCATGGAGTCGAGCAATGCGTATTGCTTTGGGAGCCAAAATGAAGCTCGGTTTTGTTAATGGAACTTGTACAAAACCTATTGAGGATCATCAAGACTTTGATCGTTGGTGCAAGGTTGATTTCATGGTAATTTCATGGATTCTTAACTCCATCTCCAAGGAGATTGTTGAAGCCTTCTTGTACTCTTCATCTGCACATGCTTTGTGGCTGGATCTTAAAGAGAGATATGGAGAGTGCAATGGACCTCTTCTCTATCAGCTGAAACGAGAGGTTTGTTCAATAACTCAAGGAGAGTTTTCAATAGCAAAGTATTATACAAAATTGAAGAAGTTATGGGATGAACTTGCATGTTTAGCTCAAATTCCTCATTGTGATTGTGGAAATCACACCAAAATGATGGAATTGGAGTCCAATGATCGATTGATACAGTTTCTCATGGGACTAAATGACTGTTTTGATCATGTTCGTAATCGATCTTGGTCATTGATCCATTACCGAGTGTTAATAAGGCATATTCTATGATTCAAATGAAGTGGAGAAACAAAAACTCATTCATATCAATTTTGGTTCAGAAATGGAAACTGCGATGATGGTGAAAAATCCTACTTATCGTAGTAATGGTTCTGGTATTGGTTTCCAGAGTGGTTCAGGTGTTGGTAATCAATCTACTACCAATTTTGCTGGTAGGAACAATTCACGAAGGTTTGTAAACAAGGATGAACTCTTTTGTGATCATTGTAAGGCTAAACGCCATACAAAAGAAAACTGTTTCAAGTTACATGGTTATCCGGATTGATTTAAAAACCAGAGGATCAATGGTGACAAGAAATCAGTTCTTGAGGTTAACAAGAATTTGGTAAATATGTTGGAATCCCCAGTGGATGTTGATGATGCAGTATCTCCTAATTTTGAAATCAATATGGCAGCAATGATTCAACAAGGCATTGAGAGATATATGAAAGGCAAATATGTTGCTGGCGTTGAAGGCTCATCACAGATTAACATGGCTCACATTACTGACTTTGCAGGTAGTTTTTTATCACCAAATTCATGTGCTCATGTTTATCTTACGCATGGTTCTTGGATAATAGACACTGAAGCTTCAAATCATATGTGTTCTGATCACTTGCTGTTTACCTCTACTCACATTCCTCCACAAATTACACAATCTATCTACCGATGGAACAAAATATGTTGAGTCCATTGGAAAATTTTCTCTTACACCTAAATTGACATTGCATAATTGTCTTCATGTTCCTTCTTTCAAATACAACCTTCTTTCTGTCAGTAAACTTACAGCTTCCGCTCATATTAAATTTGTTTTTCATCCAATGTTTTGTTTGATACAGGATATTGAGTCTACTCAAATCCTAGGAGTTGGGAAGGTATTAGGAGGATTATACATTTTAGATCAACAATCATTCAACCAAGAGGTTATTCAATCTGTTACTTCTAATTCTATTGTTGTCGTTTCTGAGTTTGTTTCTTGTAATAATGTTTTTTCTTGGCATCATAGATTGGGTCATCCCTCACCAATTGTTGCTCAACATCTACCTTCTTTGTTTCTTGTTTCTTCAAATAAAAATGACTTACCTTGTGATGTATGTCATCTTTCTAAACAGTCTCGTTTACCTTTTATGTTGAGTTCTTGTTGGAGATGTTGGGATGTCCCACATAGACTACTTGGAAATAAAATAAGGCTTATATGTGTCGAGTGGACACTCTATCTTGCCTTGGCATTTTAAAGTGAACCCCACTTTCACACTTGTAGCCTATACATAAAAATTAGTCACCACACTCTCCTCACCTTGGATTGAGACATATATTAAAAAATTGAACATGGTTTCAGAGCCGATGGTTGGCTTAATTACTCATTGTCCAAGGGCCTTGTAGAAATCCAACAAAAGTGGTTGATTGATGTTATGCGGTCAAGTCCTAGTTGGACTTGAGGGGGGAGTGTTGGAGATGTTGGGATAGTCCCACATAGACTACTTGGAAATAAAAATAAGGCTTATATGTGTCGAGTGGACACTCTATCTTGCCTTGGCATTTTGGAGTGAACCCCACTTTCACACTTGTAGCCTATATACATAAAAATTAGTCACCACACTCTCTTCACCTTGGATTGGGACCTATATTACAAAATTGAACTATTAAAAGTTCTGCTCCTTTTCAATTGTTACATATGGATTTGTGGGGGCTTTATAAACAACAATCTATGCAGGGCACACATTATTTTTTGACCATTGTGGATGATTTTAGTAGATTTACATGGACCTATTTGTTACAATGTAAATCTACAACTCGTATCCACTATTACCAGTTTTCTTCGATTTGTTCAAACACAATCTAACAAATTTGTTCAAGTTATCAGAACTGATAATGGAACAGAATTTGTTAATCATCAGTGTACTCAATTGTTTTCTCAGTTTGGTATTGTTCACCAACGATCTACTCCTTATACTCCTCAACAAAATGGTGTTGTAGAGAGAAAGCATAGGCATTTACTCCAAGTTGCTAGAGCCTTAATGTTCCAATCTGGTTTACCTAAAAGGTTTTGGGGTGATTCTATTCTCACTTCTACTTTTTTGATCGATAGGTTGCCTTCTTCTTTGCTTCATTGGAAGTGTCCTTATCAAGTTTTGTTTGGCAAAACTCCTGATTATAATATTCTCAAAACCTTTGGTTGCTTGTGTTTTGCTGCAAATACACTTCCATCCAAGGAAAAGTTTGATGTTAGAGCCTACAAATATGTTTTCTTAGGTTACTCTCCTGGACAAAAGGCATATAAACTCTTCAATCTTTCCACAAACTCTGTATTTGTCCCTCGAGATGTAGTTTTTTATGAAAATGTTTTTCCTTTTCATTCTGTTCTTTCTTCTCCTGTTACACCAGTTATACCTGTTTATTCTTCCGATGAATCTGATCATATTTATTCCTTTTCTCCTACTGATTCTTCTATTTCTGCTTCTCCTTTAGTTGATTCTAGTTCTGTTTCACCTCGACGAAGTACTAAATTGAAACATCCACCTGGTTGGTTGAATGATTTTGTAACTTGTCATGTTAATTCTTCTAATATTTTTCCTTCTTCCTCTTTAATTACAGTTCCTTCTACTTATGGCTGACAATTTGGGTCATGAAACGATTAACACGACACGACACGACACGTAATAAACATGTCGTGGGTTTGGCTTAAGTGGGTCTGGGTCATAAACATGTTAACACGTTTATACACAGTTAATAAACGAGTCATTAACATGTCAACATGCTTAACTCGTTTATGACTCGCTTAACACGACTAAAGAATAACGTATAAATAATAAATATAGTATAATAAATAGATTGGTATAAAATTCACCAATTTGAACGCATGTTAATAGCATGATTTATTTATTTTATTTATAGATATATTTTATCATATTTTATTTTATATTTGAGAGGAAATATTCATTTTACTTTTAATATATTATTTATGTTTTAGATTTTATTAATAATTATTTATTAAGAAAAAATAAAACTTTTCACCAAAGTAAAATTTATATATATTTTTTAGATGATTCTTATAATTTTGTTTATGTTATTATTACGAGTCATTTTTGCTTTATTATTAAGAGTAATAAAGACTTGAATGAAAAAGTAAAGTAAAACTAACGACTATATACAACCACATTATATTCTATTGACTATTTTAGTATGTTTGTTCGAATTTAATCATTTATATATATTTTAAAAAGTAGTAACCAAATTATAAAAGCTTAAATAAAATAAAATTTTTAAATATAAAATTTAATAAATGAGTGGCACGAATACACGACATGTTTAACACGACCCACTTAGACACGAAAACGATTAACATGATTAATAAACATGTCATGTAATGGGTTTACATTATATGAGTCATGACCTGTTTATGACACGACACGTTTACGACTCACCGACGCGAATTGCCACCCCTACTTCTACTCAACCACCCACTTTTCCTTTTCTTGTTTCCCCTTTCATGAGTGATCATTACAAAAGTTTTTTAGCTGCAGTTTCTCTTATCAAATAACCATCGTCATTTAAGCATGCTCAACATGATCCTCATTGGATTGATGCGATGAATACTGAGTTGAATGCATTAGAATCCAATGATACTTGGGAGCTCACTTCTTTGCCTCCTGATAAGAAGGCAATTGGCTCCAAATGAGTTTATAAAGTGAAATATAATCCTGATGGTTCTCTAGATAAATACAAGGCTAGGCTTGTGGCAAAAGGTTACCATCAAATTGAAGGGGTGGACTTTATTGATAGTTTTTCTCCTGTTGCGAAAAATGTTACTGTGAGAATGCTCTTGGACTTAGCTGCTGCTAAGTCTTGGCCTATACATCAGCTTGATGTGAATAATGCATTTTTGCATGGTTACATTGATGAGGATTTGTATATGCAGCCCCATGAGGGGTATACAAAGGCTCTACCTGGTCAGGTGTGTAAGTCGAAAAGGCCTCTTTATGGCCTGAAGCAAGCTTCCAGGCAATGGAACATTGAGTTTACTTCCAAACTGCATCACTTTGGTTTTACTCAGTCTTCACATGATCCTTGCTTGTTTCTTTTTTCCAAAGGAACTGTTTTTCTTGCTTTGTTAGTCTATGTTGATGATGTTCTACTTACTGGATCCTCTCTTAAGGATATGCTTTTGGTGAAGGATTTTTTACATACCTAGTTTACTATTAAAGATCTTGGCCAGGCTCATTATTTTCTTGGTGTGGAATTGGCAAGATCTGATGTGGGACTTTATCTGAATCAAAGGAAATATGTTTTGGATTTACTTTCTGATACTAGACTTACTGATTGTAAGTTCACTGCTACTCCCCTTCCCAGGGATGTTAAGTTTGATCTTGATTCTCCTCTCTTCCATGATGTTGATCAATATCGTCGGTTGATTGGAAGATCATTGTACTTGGGTTTTACCAGACCATATATCTCTTATGCCACTCAACAGCTTAGTCAATTTGTTCAGGCACCTACTGAATCACATTGGTCTTTAGCTTTACATGTATTACGTTACTTAAAAGGTTGTCCTTCCAAAGGGCTATTTTATCCTGTTCAGGATGATCTTTCTGTTGTTGGTTTTTGTGATGTTGATTATGCTTCCTGCCCTTTCTCTCGGCGTTCTTTAACTGGGTATTGTGTGTTACTTGGGAATGCTCTTATTTCTTGGAAGACTAAGAAACAGTCTACAGTCTCTTGTTCCTCTACTGAAGCTGAGTATCGTAGTCTCTCTACAACTGTTTGTGAACTTCAGTGGATTACTTATCTTTTATTTGATCTTCATGTTTTTGTTAATCTACCTCTTTCTTTGTGGTGTGATAACCAGGCTACTCTTCACATTACTGCTAATCCTGTTTTTCATGAACGTACAAAGCATCTTGATATCGACTGCCATTTGGTTCGTGAAAAGTTCAAGGCTGGTTTTGTTACTCCCCAATATGTTTCATCGAAGCTCCAGTTAGCTGATTTGTTCACCAAGAGTCTTGCAGCTCCTCAGTTTTCTTTTTTGCTCTCCAAGATGAATCTCTGTGATTGGCATCACCTGGCTTCATATTGAGGGGGGGATGTAGTAAGTATTGCCTTTGTTACTGTTTTAATTTGTTACTGTGTTGTACATATTGTCTTGTTAATGTTTCTCTTTTTCCTATTACTGTTGTAATTGTTTGTGTGTGAGTTAGATAACTTGAGGTCACGTGCTTGTGTGACCCAAGTGAGTGTTGAGAGCTTAGACACATACACCACTATATAAGGTGAAACAAGTGTGTCATGTACATAATTTTTGGTGATCAATAAAAACCTGTTTTTTTCTCTAAGTTTGTTCAAAAAGTCACAACAGGCTTTGGCAATTGATGCAAGAGACCAAACAGCTTCAAAAAAAAAGTTAGAGCTAAAGAATATGCCGAGACCGACCTTTTTTTTTGAAGAAAAATAGAAGTCTCATTAATCTTTAATAATGGATCGATACGTAACCAAACATAGAATAAAAAAATATATTGATTCGTTAATTTTATTTGTTCAAAAAAAAACAATTTCCATTGATTTGGTTGTGAATGCGATTGTGAAATTGAAACAATTGACAATCAAGGATTGCTCTCTATAATGTTGAAACGCATTACAATACACAAACACCACTAGAACCACATAACGAATAACATAACTTCTCAACAAGTAGAAAAAAACCTAAAACTTTCCAACGAGGAGAAGACAAATAAAAAACTTCCAACTATGAGAGACAAACTAACTATGAAATGAAAAATTAAAGAAGAGACCAACCTAGCCGCTACACAAAAGCCACACACAAGTGTTGAGGAAAATTTACTACAACAAGGATGAACTAATTTTCACAAATGTGTCTTCGTCTGCAGCTTATGATATGAATAAAATGTAAACAGATGTGATTTGAACAACCGCCGATCGAAATATATAGATGATCTACGGTGATTCAAGACCTAACCTTTATTAATCCCTTTTATTATTATTATTTTTATTTTTTGGCTGCAGATTCTTCCAATCCAACTATTAATTAATTTGAGTCCATCAATATCGTTAAATGTACAGTAGTATTTTTTAAGAAATTAAATTTTCTCATTTATTAATATTTCTTTTAGATCGTTCTATTCGATCATAATAGGTAGGTGAAGTGAATTAAGTGCTTTTTCTTTTTTTTTTTTTTTTTTTGATGAAAAAAAGGTACTATTTCTTGACATTCCTTAATCAGTTAATTGTGTTATTGCTACTTAGTGTTATAAGAAATGCCCTTCTCAACAAATTGGAGGAAAAAGTGTTCGACAAATTTAATTAAATAACAAATTAATCAATCCTATATATTCTTACAAGTTTTTCAAATAAAGGGCTTTTTCTAATTAATACAATATTCAAAAGAAATTCAATATTAATGTGTAGAGTATGTATAATGTGTCTCATAATCTTTTTAATTCATGTAATGAATACATTATGTAACACTATAAAAATCGACCAGAATAGCGACGGGTATGCTCTAATGCTCTATTATGCCTACAAAATAGCATGTTCATCTTCTCAATCATTTCTTCTCGTCGTCTTCCCTGTCGCACAAGCTTCGTGATCTTCACTTCTCTAAAGCCTGCACAATGGCCTCCACTCGCCGCTCAGGGGTACCAACAACACACCAATCTCTCCTCCTCCTCTTCGAACCTACTCCCGCCGCCTCAAGAGAGATTCACCACCGCTTCCTGTCTTCCATCTCCCGCCCCCTTCGCCGTCCACTGCTTGGCCACAGTCCTACCATTGTTGCTGGAGAACCTTCTGTTGTGATCACTGGCTCAGCCTTGTGCCTTGTTTCCACAAGGCCTCGCATACAAGGTCAATCTGGTTCTAGGTCTATACTTGTTCCCACAACAGAACCCCCTATAGTTCCGAGCATGTGGCCTCCCCACCCACATACATTCGTGCCTCTGCTCCTGTCTATTCCCGTTTCTTCACCAGGGATGCAGCAAAAATCTATGACGCCCTGAGGAATCTAAGTTCCACTCTGAGCAACGACTAGATGAGAAGACTTATAAGCATTACAAGGTATATCAGTTCTTGGAGGCTAGAGGTATTCTGAACCTCTTCACTTTCCTAGAACCTACAATGAAAACCTTGTTCACGAGTTCTATGCCAATCTATCCCCATATGTGGCTGATCTATCCTCTCCTCATTTCTTTCGAGTTTACATTCGTGGCCGAATGTGTCACTTCTCCCCTTTCACCATTGCCAAGTTGCTTGGCTTTCCCACTTACATGACTCCCCTGACTCCTACCCATCAGGTTTTCGTGACAATCTTGACATAAATGATGTCACGTCCACCTTAACAGGTGATTGAGTCCAAGAAGGCCAATGGGGAGCACGTCTCACAACCTCTGATCTTACTACCTTTTACTTCACTATGTTCATTCATGGCACTCATAACATGTTTCTTGTTCGACATGATGCCACTGTCTTTCGGAGGACTATCTCATTCTTTATGCTATCGATCAGGGCATTGCTGTCAATTATGGGCACATGCTATTCAAGGCTATCTGCTTTCGTGCCCACAACATGAAAATATTGGAAGAAGTTGTCCTTCACTTGTTTGATTACTGCCCATTCTCGTTGCTGAAGAAGTCTTCACTGTTCCTCTTTACGTTATTGTTGAGGCTCCTGTCCGCACCATTCGTTCCATCATCCTCAAGGCCTCCTCCCCTCATATCGCTGATCTGCCTGTCTCCATTGCCTTGGTGGAACCAGTTGAGTACCGTGCAGAAGCTCTGATCTTCCCACCAGACCCCTCTCTCACCCCTCCCACCAATCCTTCAGCGACTGTATGTACATCTGATAACTCCTCTCATGTTCCTCTCCTCATGACGGATTACCAGTATGCTGATCTCTCATATCTCTATTTGGATTACCTAAAGCAAGCTGACAAGCTTCGTGACATCTTCGAGTCTGCAGGATGACCAACTCCAAATGGCCGTAACCCCTTTATATTCTTTGTTCACAAGGGGGAGTACTAGGACTAGGACTTAGATATGATGGGGCAGGGCGTGTTAGGATTAAGGGGGAGTAACAATTAGAAACAGTTATGTCAACTTTTTGATGATCCAACTTATTTTTTTTGAACCTCAGTTGACACTATTATCTCAAAATTTTATATATTTGGTTCTTATCATTCGTTTTTGATTGCATATCTAATTCATGCATTGAGTTGTTACACACAGATAACAAAGGGGGAGATTGTTGATAATAAAGTGTCCCCAATTAGTATCATCGAGTATTTGTTATTGTGTGTCACACGCCATGTGTCACGAGCCATTAAACTATGCTATGCTACTATTAAACTATGCTCATCTTATTTAAGCTACTAACAATCCATTGAGATATTCCTCATACAAACAAGGAAGGATATCAATCAAAAGCTTCCTAAATCTCATATTCATTGAATGCAATCATCTTATTTAAAATAGCTCAATACTCATTAGGCTAATGTGCAATAAGATACATGCAATCATCATATATGCAAGATATTCCAAGAGCCTGAGAGGCAAGATCATACAAACAAGGAAGGATATCTACATATTTCAAGATCTTAAACTCGAGAAGATATCAATCAAAAGAGTTTCTTTACTAAATCTCCTTTGTCAAGACAGACGAAAGCTCGTATTCATATATACAGAATGCGACCACAAAAACATACGTGTAAACATAGACATTTACGTTTTCAAAAAAAGTTATGATATAATAACAAAAGTCTTCTTAAGAAAATTTAATCAATTTGACCAATCTTTTATAAATAGCTTTCAAAGGAAAATGTTTCTTTGATTTACTTTTCAATCTCATCAATAAGCTTTCGATTTTGTAAAACGCTTTGATTTACTTTTCGCACGCTATTTTCAAACGCACTTGATTGTGACTGTTGATTTTTACATTGACGTGCAAGTGCAAGTGACATCGATATATCAAAAGTGAGTTCAAAATAATACACATGTACCGAGTTCAGTGCATTTACCGAGCGAGAACCGCATGATGCACGCACTTTGAGATGTAAAAGTCGTGATTGCATTAAATAGTACTCATAAATGAATACCAAATTCGTCTAAATTGGTAATGAAAGTGAGTCAACCGATCATTTTTTCAAAAATGAGACTCGAGCGCCGAACCATTCACACCAACTGCTATAAATACCAAATATTAAAAGTAGGTGACTACATCCCAGAAGAGGTACTGAAGAGGATGCACGGTTACCCCCCACAACATCCCACGAGGGTTGGTGGGCCAGATCACAACCAAGAATCCGCCACGTGTCAATATCACATGGAATGTGGGCCCATGTAGTGTGAAGCATGTATCAGCTCAGCGAGGTCTGTTTTGGTGCGTACGTCACTTTCAGATGGGATACCACTTATTTAAAGGTAGGCTAGGCTGTTTTGTTCTTCTTTTCTTCCGTCACTCTTCCGTTATCTTTAACGTCTCCTTCAACTCAATTGGCTGCCCCCACGTTAACGACGTAACGGCCCCACCCCCACGTTACTGTGTGCTGGCGTAGTGATATTACGTTCTTGCCCTTCGGGGTTAGTAATCATGTACACACGCGTCCGTTTATTCCTTGAAACGCGCACTCCCGTGGCGACGCCACGTGTGGGCCTCGCAACTGCTCTCTGCCGTTGATTCGGCGCCAACACTTGCTGATCACTGCGTGATGTGAAATGATTAAAGAGAAAGGGACTCGGCGAGTGAAGAAGGGATAGTGTAGTCCAGATGTAGGGTATGGTTATCTGTCTCCCAAGATTAATGGGAGGTTATTTCTTTCCACAAAGTTTCTTTCCAACGCATTATTGAAACAAAAAAGTAGTTCAGTTAGGGATCTCTCTCTCTCTGATTTTTTTTTTTTTTCATTCATTTGTGAAAGCAAAAATGAAAAGTTGTGTCCTCCGTGTGAAAAGTTAACAAGATATCTCAGTCGTAGATTAGTTACATGAATCAAATACATAGTAACTTGTTAGATTTTTTATTTTTTGATTTTTTTCATAGCGTACGAAAGGCGATCTTTTTTTTAATTTTTTTCATTCCCAAATCTTGAAAACAACTTTTTATGAAGATTTCCTTACCTACCACTACCACTTGAGCGAATTAATAATTGGTATAAAATTTTTAAATATTTCAAAGGTATTAAAAAAATTCAATACGTCTTCTAATTTATAACGTATAATGATTAAGCAGTAATAATTGATGGAGACAGACATGATTGATTATTTAAGTAGCACACAACACATCCATTTCAAGTGTTCCAAACAATGGTACATTTAGAAATTCCGTTGATGATGATTTACTTGCAATAATAGGTAAACACTTTTGATCACACTAAGTTAATCATCTCTTCTGTACTAAGTATTTGTATAAGCAGAAAAGAGAAAGGACTCCATGGTGCATGGTCCCATGCCGATTGCCATCAATCACCTTCATCAGGACCACCCTGTACGCCACGTGGCAGAGACCCAATGGTGATCAGGAATCTTATCTACTAAACCCTCATTGTACGCGCACACACTGCCTCTCTCTTTCTCTCTCTCTGTCTCAACTTATCTCTTCCCCTTCTCTCTGCTCTGCTCTGTTACTCTCTCTGCTTTCGAATTGCGAGCCCTTCACGAGCTCATCAGATTCTTCAACCATATCTAATTATCTATACTCTTCACTATGCACACCTTCTTCTTCTTCTCCACCTATTGAGTTTCAATATAACCTCAACAATGGACTGCAACAATAACAACAACATGATGAGGAAACGCCGAGACCGGCCCCTCCCCGCGAACCCCACAATCCCAGCAAACCCACCAGCAAACTCTGTATCTTCTTCATCTTCATCCTCAATGGCGGCAAAGAAGCTGTGGGTGGAAGAAAACCAAGTGAGAGATGCAGGGATGGACGAGCTGTTGGCGGGTCTGGGCTACGATGTGAGGTCATCGGACATGGCTGAAGTGGCGCAGAAGATCGAGCAGCTAGACATGGTGATGGGGAATGGTTATGTGGAAGAAATTTCCAATCTCTCCGTTGATGATGCTGTCTACTACAACCCTTCAGATCTCTCTTCTTGGCTCGAATCCATGCTTTCTGAAATCAATCCTCCCGAATTCAGTTCTTCAACAACAACAACAACAACAACAACAACCACTGATACCTTTGCCTTCCCCAGATCCGCTCAGATCTACGACGAACCCACCTCGTCGAATTACGATCTCAGCGCCATCCCGGGCGAGATCGTGTACGGTGAAAGAACAAAGAATAAGAAAACCAAGTACGAACTCAATCATCATCAACATCAACAACAACAACAACAATTAGTGGTTCCAGATTCTTGTTCATCGTCTTCAACATCTGCTGGGGTTTCGCAATCGGGTTCATTGGTGGTGGTGGTGGTCGATTCACAGGAAACTGGGGTCCGACTGGTGCACACTCTGATGGCCTGCGCGGAGGCGGTTCAGCAAAACAACCTCGCCGTCGCGGAGGCTCTGGCGAGTCAAATTGGGCCTCTCGCGGCGTCGCAATCCGGCGCGATGAAGAAGGTCGCCAACTACTTCGCAGAAGCTCTCGCTTCGCGAATATACCAATCAAACCTCACCAAATCGACTCTCTCAGTTACTAACTACTCTTCATTTTCATCGTTCTCGCAAATTCTCCATCAAAACTTCTACCGCTCCTGCCCCTACCTCCAATTCGCACATCTCACATCCAATCAGGCCATTCTGAAAGCATTCGTGGGTGAAGAACGAGTCCACGTAATAGATTTTGGTATCAAGCATGGCACTCAGTGGCCTCAGCTCATCCAAGCATTGGCTTTGAGAGAAGGCGGCCCTCCAACGATCCGACTCACTGGAATCGGCCGTCCCGACTCGGGCGGCTCGCCCGGTTCGGCCGGCTTGGACCCGGTTCGGGAGATTGGGTGGAAGTTGGCGGGGTTTGCGGAGAAGCTGCGCGTGGGGTTCGAGTTTCAAGGCCTGGTTGTGGAGAGCTTGGCCGATTTGGACTCGGAGACGCTTCGACTCAGAGAGGGCGAGGCGGTGGCGGTGAACTCGGTGTTCGAGTTGCACGAGTTGCTGGCGAGGCCCGGTTCGGTCGAGAAGGTTTTGGGTTTGGTTCGGGAGGTCCGGCCCAGCGTCGTGACGGTGGTCGAGCAGGAGGCGGACCATAACGGGCCGGTTTTTGTGGACCGGTTCAATGAGGCGTTGCATTATTATTCGACTATGTTTGATTCGTTGGAGAGCGGTGGCGGGGGATCGGACGGTCAGGATTTGGTGATGTCGGAGATGTATTTGGGGAGTCAGATTTTTAATGTGGTGGCTTGTGAGGGGGCGGACCGGGTCGAGCGGCACGAGACGTCGGACCAATGGAAAACCCGGTTTGTTTCGGCCGGGTTTGAGCCGGTTCATCTTGGGTCGAGTGGGTTTAATCAAGCTAGTGACTTGGTGTCACTATTTGGTAATGGAGATGGGTACAGGGTGGAAGAAAAAAATGGGTGTCTCACACTTGGTTGGTACACTCGGCCATTGATCGCCACGTCGGCGTGGCAACTCGGCTCGAACACGAAGATCTAGTTGAGTCGACTCGGTCGGAATTCGCGGTGGCTGGCTCTAACCCTAGAAGTATTTGGAGAGGAAGAAAAGGAGAACCCTAGTTACAATGTGTCATGGTATAGATGATTGTATTGTTGTTGTTGTTGTTTTTTTTTTTTTTTTTTCCACTTTTGTTTAATTAGTTTTATTTTTTTTTTTTTTTTTTTTTTAGATTTTCCACTAGCTAGCTAGCTCAACTTATAAATGTTGAGTCAAATGTGTATAGTAGTGCATACTAGTAGTACATGTTCATGTCTAAGGGAGTAATAAAGATCTTGGGATCCATGTTTTTGACACAATTGCTTTGTTAATTATTATGAGTACCCAATTTATTATTCGTATTAATCATCTCATTTGATTTGCTAAAGTTCCAATATGAATTCATAGTTAAGCCTAGTTGCAATAAAACAATGCGAGTAAACTAAGAAATGATGTGAATTTTTGTGTACAGTGTGTGTGTGTGCGCCAGCATTGCTTAGAATAGAGCTTTTGGCCTTTTTTTCTATAAGGCAACTTGGCAACTTGCATGGATCGCTTATCACTTGAATTATTATTAAAGACAAAAGGGCGGTTTTGAAGGTGTGCTACGTACAACCATTTTTTTTTTTTTTTTTCACTAGAAATTATTACGTTGGCATGATCTACTACTCTCTTAATTTGTTACCAAATACTAAAATTTGTTACAATTTGTTCATCAAAAAAAAAAAAAATTGTTACAATTTTAAGTTTGCACATAAATGAAAAAATAATTATTTTATTAAAATCTTGTATAATGAGATTGAACGTTAATTAGTTTGTAATATTTTGGTGGTTAACTTGTGATACAACAGTAGGGAATAGTATTGATTTTAGCGATAACAGAAATTATCGGAAGTTACCTTCAAAGTTTTAATTAGTTGCATTCTTAATTTAAATTCATCTAAGATCTTAAAGAATAATTAGTTGTTATACGTGTTATGCATGTTGGAACCTACTGCAGAGAACTTGCAAAAAGAAAGTGTGAACTTAAGCTATCTAGTGAATGTCGAAAAAGCTTCTTGCCTAGCTTTGGTTTCTAAAACCCTTCTTTCTTATTTATAATTAACACCCAATTAATTTCAGCAAAATACGGAATCTGGACATAAGCGGGGCTAGACCGGTCCCGTTTTTAAAACATGCACTTTTTTTTGTCCAATCCGTATGTTTGTAAAATATACGGCTCCCGTTTTGTCCGATTTTTATTTTTAAATATGATTAAATATTTTATTTATCAATTATTTTAAAAAACCCTCAACTACAAGTCTACAAGTCACAAATTACCAAAAAATAAATACATAACATCACAATTTTTTAATTTCCAATATAAACATCACGGAAGTTTTAAAAAAAGAGATATCATCTCAAATTCTCAATAGTCCAAATTATCAAAGTATATATTCACCTCATGCGAGGGTGACGCAGCGATCGCCGACGCCCGACAGCCGTGCGCCGTCTTACTGCTGAGAGAGTGGAGCTCGAGACACGATTCTGCCGACGCCCGACGAGCCCGAGAGGAGAGCGAGTTGTGGCGGACCGGAGAGGGGTGACGGCAGAGGCGAGCGCGAGAGCCGGAGAGGGCGACGCGCCGACCGCACCGACGGGTGAGGCGGTGAGGCCGCAGTGAGGCCGCACAGTGCGCATGGCGATCGGCGAGCACGAGAGCTGGAGGGAGAGGGTGACGGCACGGGTGAGGGTTTGGACTTGAGAGGCGAGGCGAGCGCGAGAACTGGAGAGGCGGCGACACCGACGGTGAGGCGGTGAGCCGGTGAGGCGGTGAGGCACGCCTGATCGGTGAGCAAAGACACGAGCGGTGGCGACCGGCGAGCGCGAGAGCTGGAGGAGAGGGTGACGACCGACGCCACGGGTGAGGCGGTGAGGCCGCACGATCCGTGAGGCCGAGGCCGCACAGAAGCGGTGCGGCGGCGACTCGGCGAATGCGAGAGCCGGAGGAGAGAGCGATGGTGAGGGCACGGCGCACGGGGGTAAGGGTTTGGTTTGGAGTTTGGGCTTTGGGGTCATTTCGTTTGGTGACTTAGGTTATGGAGTGTGAAATTACCTATATGCCCTTCAAATTAATCACTAAACGGGTACCCATTTAATTAATTTTTATATATTTGATATTAGATGATCATGTGAACTAATTAGTTAAATACTCATATTATCGAATCGGATCATAATTAATTAAGTTGATTCTCACAATTCTATCAAAGCACCATACACACCACCACCATGTAAATCTTAGTTTTGCTCCTCAGTAACTGTAACTAACGTACAACTAAGTAATCAACATGCCACTAATTTGCTAGCAGACCAACATACTTCACGTAATCTAACAATGTTTGGATGGTTAAGTATCTTCAAAGCGGAGATGATAATTAACAATAGGCTAAGGAGAGAAACAACGATATCGAGAGAACCAATTTGGTTTCATGTCCTGGAGGTCAACTATGAAGACGATTTTCCTTGTAAGACGATTGTTAGAAAAATATAGAGAAAAGAAAAAAGATCTTCATATGATATTCATAGATTTAGAAAAAGCATATGATAGGGTCCCTAGAGATGTTCTTTGGTGGGTTCTAGAAAGAAAAAAGTGCATGCTAGATACATAGACACTATTAAGGATATGTATGATGGAGTAGTAACGAGTATAAAGACATTTGGATGAGCTACAAAAGAATTTTTCATTACGATATGACTACATCAAGGATCGGCTTTAAGCTCATATCTATTGACTTTAGTTATGGATGAACTAACTATACATATTCAAGAGGATATACCATGGTGTATGCTATTTGCGAGATGATATTGTCTTAGTGGATGAAACTAAAGATGGAGTGAATAAGAAATTAGAACTCGGAGGAATATATATATATGATAGATATATATATATATACATAGACAAAAATAATTGAGTTAATTTAATTAAGGATTTTAATTAATGAATCATATAAGGGTTTAAGAATGCAGGAGAAACTATTGAATTTGATGCCCTTAACCAAATTCTATATGGTCCAAGTCCAAATATAATTAAACCTAAAATAAATAATTAAACCTTCAAATAAAATTAAAACTAGTTCCTTCATGTCACGAGCTTAGAGTATTTGACTAACTCTAGTGTAACCATGCATGTAATATAAAATAGACAAAAAAACTCTTGTATCTCCAATTTTAATAGTTTTATCAACCATACAATGAGTCGGTTTTAAATTAGATAACTGATTGTTTTTCATGCATGGTTTAGTAACTCATCCCTATATATGTTATTGGTATGCTTTTTTTTTTACCTTCATTTGCATGTAACAAATTAAGAGGGTGCACTTTTTACTTTTTTTTTTTTCCTTGGTGAATCTTGAAAGTGCACTTTCTAATTATAGACGTATTTATATTTACTTAATTGAAGTCGGATTCATTAATAGCCGTTCAAAAAGTTTTTCATTTTTGACTTGTAAAAAAGAAAATTTTCCCTATGTCCATGTGCATAGCCCAATCAGTCATATGACTACAATTATTTTGACTAAGATGAGCTAAATAAATATATATATATATATATATTCCACATAAAAATTAAACAATATTAGATCACCAAATTTATTAAAAGAATAAGAGGGTCTTTTTCTTTGAAAAAAAAATTGAGACTTGAGAGATATATTTGAGAGGACTAGAGTAGTGAACAGCTAAAGTGATTGAAAGGCTTTAATTGGAGATTTTCTGCTCTCTAAGGAATGAATTAATGTTGGGTGGACAAGTCAAACACAAAGATTAATTAGCTTAAAGTTCATATTTTTGGCAGTGGTGAAGCTAGGTTCATATATTTTTGAAGCACTAAATTAAGAAGCTTTTGATAATGATATATAGATGGTGGAGTTGAGTCATGTGACATGAGCACTAAGATATATAGTGACCATATATGGTCACCAATTCATCAATATTTTTCTTGGATTCCATTCACCTTGCACCAAATTAACACACTAGAAATATGTACTCTTGAAGCTGTGTACTATCCACTTATATAAATTAAACGTGCTTGAAAATATGATTTTGCTCATATATAGATGACAGAAGTGACATCCACCCTAGCTTGGAATTTATATTTCTAGGCACAAAATGGTAGGAAAAAGTTGAGCCGGCTAAACGCGCTCACTTTTTACTTATGACATTCAATTTTTAAGTGCACCCCAAATTTAAATTCCAATTTATTAGGGCACCCTGCATTTTTACCAAAACGCCCCTTCATCTAAATCGAAGCACCCAACTCCAAAACCTTGGTCGAGATATTCATTTTAGGTTTGGCGACATGTGGCTGAGACTTATATTCTAGGTTCGTTGTTGTTAAATCGAATTTGTTTCGTGAAATTTGGTTGACAACTACTGACCAAAAGGTTCGGTGGGTTCCGACCGACTCTCCAACTAGAAGTTCGATGGGCTCTGACCGACTTTCCAACTAGAAGTTCGGTAGGCTCTGACCGACTCTTCAACCGGAGATTCGGAAATGCGAGGCCAAATCACTTGATGATGCCCTACAAATCACAAGAAGAGAGTGTGTGGAGGGATAATAATGGGGTGCATTGAACGATTAGAAAATGACAGTGGGGTGCACTAAGCACATGGGGCATAGGGGTTATTTTGCACTCGAATTGAGTTTTTTTTTTTTATTTTTGACTTTGTGGCCGGTGATCAAAAAGTTTGGAGATTGTGTCGGCATCCCAATAGAACTGTATTATTATACTAGTGTTAAAAGTAAGACAATTAGATCTGCTTTATGATTAGTCAACAAATTAATTCAATTCCAAAAAGCTTTTTGTTTCTCATCTCAAAATCTAAAAAATTTACTATGCCAAAAAAAATAAAATAAAGAAGTGCTAAAATGACAACAACACGTTACACCGCAAGACACATTGGCTCACAAGAGTCATCCATGCATGCCTCGAGATGTGGATGTACATAAATCTCGATGCATAACACGTGGATCGAGATAACATGGAAGACTCTTGTAAGCTAATATGTTTTGTAGTGTGACATTGTTGTTGTCATTTGATTATTTTCAAAAAAAAAAAACTCAAAAAATTACTCCCTCCATTCATTATTATAAGTCGTTTTGAAAAAAAATTCTTCCATAATTATAAGTTATTTTATGGACAAATGAAAATATAGGTCACCGTCAAGAAATATGTGTATCACAAGAATGGTGTGTGGACATATGGAAATATGGGTCGCGGAAATTAGTAATTTCAAGTAGATACTTAAATAGGAACAACAACAACACAACCGATACAAGCTTGACAGGTGCCCCTCTCAAAACCCTAGCGCCGCAAGAGAGACCAAACCAAATTTACGCCGACTTGCTTCAGCAGGTCACCTATGTAACGGCCTGAATTTAATTCGTCGTTAATAATGACGTGTTTGCAGACGTGGCTGACAGCTCAGACACTCGTGGGACCCACAGTTAGGCTTGTGCGTGTTTGGAGCTAGGTAAATGGTTATTTTTGTGTGCTAAATTGCTAATTTGCGATGTTTATATCAAAATAGTGTAAATGACATAGCAATGTGTGTTATTATATTCCATTTGACGAACGAGACTGTGTGTAACGTATTCGCCTCGATACGCGTGTCGTCGTGGGTACCGGGTAGTTTAGCCGACTTAACACTAGGCCAGGGGAAATAATACACACAAAATGAATAAAATCGGCTAAATAAAGAATATGGAATGCATATTTGGTGGTTAGGGACATGGTAGTACGCGTATGTCGCGGTTCGGGACGAGAAATCGGGCGTCGGAACACCCGAAAATGGACTTTTTGTGCTAAGAACAAGGGCGAGTGTGCCAAAGGTGTCCAAATTGGAGTCATGAGGGGTAGAATAGGAGCAAATGAGGTGCCTTGGATTGTCTAGAGATGTACATGTGAGATGAGATGTCATTTGACTATAAAAGTCAAGTTGGACCTTATTTTCCACCACCTTTTCTCTCTCTTCATCATCTTATCCGAGATCGAGAGGAAGAAAACAAGGGTTTTGGTGATTTTTCTTGGCGAATCAAGGAGTTTGGAGGAGTGAAACATCAAGTCCAAGGTGAGAATCACACCTATCTTCACTTTCTTTATCTTTTGATCATAATATTAGAGGTGTTGGTGATGGTTTTGGTGATGGTTGAGCTGTTGTTATGATGAGTTTTTAGTGTGTTGAAGTGTTGTTGTTGGTGTTGTGGCTATTGTTGGGTTGGTAGGGTAAAAAAGTTTCAACAGTTTTGCTATCCAGAACGCGAAAATTAGCGCGCTAGGTCAGAAAATTAGCGCGCTAATGTTCGTATGGGCTACGAACGTATAACTGTCTGGGCATCTCTAGTGCGCTAATGTCCAGACCTAGCTCGCTAATAGACCCATGTTTTGACATAAATTGTGTAAAATGACTTCAAATACATACAAATGACTCAATATATATTATACATGGAAATAGGTCAGTACGGGCGGTAATTTGGGATATCCGGGACTAGGTGGAGCCGGATCGGGGGTTAGTGACGGAACACGGAGTGTGGTGTGAGGTGTGTAATATCCCAACTGAAATTTCTTGAGCAGTATTTACTTTGCGTTTTCACTTCATTTTATGTCTTTCATTACTCTATTCCTTGTATGTTATAATGGACGGACGTTGAGGCTCTCCCTCCGTGCCATTTCTGTTTATACGTCCATTAGGTCATTGCACGCGTGCCATCTCGGTGAATAGGGCTACCTGAGAGAGTGACGGACACGTGTGGGTGTGTCGTAGGTTCCACTCCGACCACCTAGTGGATCCAGATACTGGCCTTGCTTGAGTGCTACTCGCCTGCGGTAGTCTGTTGGGAGTCCGAAGTATGACGCTAGTCTGACCCTAGGGGCTAGGAACACACACTTTGAGCTTTCACTATTACATATGCATGCGATGAGCACAGTTACCTGTTTATATTTCCGTATTTTTATTTAATAGTTTTCTTTAAATTTCAGTATTTATTTTAAGTATTGCTCACTTAATTTCCTTGAGAATACTCACTCTGGACTCTCATCTGTCTTTTTGTGATGGCTTGAGTGCAAATCCTAGTACGAGCCGGGGCAAAAGCAAGCTACCGGAATACAGAGACGTTTAGCCAGGCTTGTACGTTTGTATATACATATTTTGTTTTATTTTGAGATTTGGGATTTTTGTGAGACACTAGGACTCTGTACTATTGATATTTTGATACATTGAGGTAGATATGATATACGGGTTTTCCACACTAAGTATCAGAGTTAATTGCATGACTTCCGCTGTGATTTATTTGGGTTGAAAATGATCATAATATATGACTTGAGTTCAGTAACAATTGAAATAGTAAATTGTTGTCATTTGTGGTTAATAATGATTAAACGGTGGATGAGTTGGCATGTGGGACACAGTTGGCGCTGGTAGGCCAGGTTGTGGGCCCGCATCGGCCCCCGTGGCGGTCCATTTGGCAAGTGGGCCGTTACACCTGTGTCGCCGGTCCCTACCCATCCATTCCTTTTATTCGTTCTTCTTTCCTTTCTTTTTCTATTTTTCGTGACCTCCACCTCCACCTCCACCTCCACCAACCTCCTCCCTCCCACATCTTTTCTCTTTCCTCACCACAATAGTCATCGTTTCCTCATATTTCCTCTCACAGTCCTTACATTCTCTGTTTCCACAAACACCTTTCGACCCCTTCATCTGCCCTTATGTTCCTCAACACCTTTTCCACTACCATTTATTTCTTTTTTTTTCACTACTTTTTCGGACAACATTCCAGCTTAGTGTTGTAGTTGTCATGGTCTTCGGCGTGGTCGTGGTCGCCGCCGACCCCTTTTTTGCCCTAGAACTTGGTATAAATGAAGGAGGCAACGCGGTGTGGTTTGGGTCATTCGCATCCAATTTATTTCTTCTTCTTTTTCTCTACTTTTTTTGGTGAAAGAAGAATCAACGAAGACAAATAGTCATCACCAGTGACGGCGAGTTGTTTCGTGGCGGGGAGCAGTTTAGTGGTGGCGACACTTAACGGTGGTGTGACGATCCCTTCTCCAAATAAGGGCACCGCCCGGCCTAATCCCTAATTAAGCCCTAATATCTCATATAAGACATAACAAGGAACTAGTCAGCCTTATTTAAACACCTAAAAACCTACCAAACGAACTGCCATGGCAGTTCGTCCGAGTTCCTCAACTCGAACCAACAACAATGACGACACAAACAACGACCACACAACAACGCCTCACCTTGCGTTCAACTTCTTCGAGCTCTCCCTCTCCTTCTTCCTCTCCTCTCTTCGATTTCTTCTTCTTCTCTCCAAACCGACTTTGAGAGATCAAATGGGATAAACTTTAGACTTTGGGGTTCTTTGACTAATAGATATGATTTGGGTTGGTTTAAATGTTAGCCACTCATCTCAAACCACACACGTATCTCGAGACACATCGTGTGGTCTTCCACACCACACTTGTCCCTTGTGTCACATGCAAGTGACTCCAAACATGTACACGCAAGTCTAGAGATGAGTGTAGATGTCTCTATATGCTTATCTAGTGGTGATTATTTTATTTCTTTAACTTAGGCCCATTTAATATATATGTATATGTGACCACATCAAAGCCACCAATATCTCATGTTTAGTGCACAATTTAAATCAATTAATTACGTTTACCCCACGAGCTACTACCTCGGGCCCACGTCGGCACGCAACACGAGGTAAATCTCTGCTCGTCTCGGTATCTGCATACCCGTAGAATTGACTTAGTAGTCTACACATATACAATACACTAGGCATACAACACCCCAAATATAACATTTACCTCGGCCACCGTGCCTCGGTAGTGACACGTATCTCGCTGCGGGTCCCACGTCACGGGTCATTTGGTCATGATCAACGAATTAAACGTGTATTAATTATTTGGGTCGTGACAGGTGGAGCCTTTCTTGGAGCGGCACATCGGTCAATCGTCGGTTCTTCTCCTATTTCGATCATTCTAGTGTTTTTGTTTGTTTAGTTTACGTTTGTAAGTTAGTCTCCGCATATATGAGCGATTGTTGTCCACGTTGCCGGGGTGGTTGTCCCCATTATTGGGGTGGTTGTCCCAGCCTTAGAGTTGAGGTAGAGGTTGCACTATAGTGTGACCGTTTTCAGAATTTGTTCCGTGCTTCATTGTTGTAAAATTAATAGATGTTTGTCCGATTGAACTAGGAACACCTCAGTACAAAATCACTTTGACAAAAAAAAGATACTTAAATAAGTACTTGGCATAATAAATGTGTGTTTAATGTGAGTTGAAGCCCTACATATATATACCATTCTAGCACAGTAAATATATACAACTACCTATTGATGTAGATACGAGGCAAAATAGTCAATTAGAAACACACAGATAAGGGTGCACACAGATTGCAATAGTCCGCGGATCCAATCAAACTTGAATCAATTATCGCTCATTGGATCAATTTTTTGATCTATTGGACTGGATTGGATCGAAAAATTGCTAATCTGCATGGATTGGATCGAATTACAGATCCTACAATAAAAAACCGCGGATCCAGTCCGATCCAATCTGTTTATAACATAAACACATATACCTATACATGATTATATGTACTTAGTATCTTGAAGAGCATCAATCATTAACTCTAAATTAAACTCCTGACTTACTTAACCCTAACAGCCGACATTCCCCTCCCCCATCTCATCCACGGGACCGCTCCCCCATCTTGTTTGAGAGTCTGTCAACCCTTTTTCCTTTCTTTTCATTCAAAAGCTTCAGCGAACCTTTTCTCCTAACTTAGTACACTTTATAGGGCTTCAATTTTTTTTTCCAAATCCATTCAATATTCACAATCAACGACAACAATCACATCAATTATTTAGTTACAAATCAATCTTTCATATCTGCGTTGATCCTCGTGTTTAATTTCTATTATCATCGTTTTTTGATCATTATTGTTGTTCTCTTTTTGAGTTTTATAATTTGGTTTGATTTGTTGGAAATATAGTATAGATTTGTGAGATGTATGTTATAAATTTGTAATTCACGAGATGTATGTGTGGTACAAATCTTTGTGGTTCATATGATTAAGTTTAATTTCATTAACCTTTTGTTAGAAAACGTCAATTCACGAAACTTGATCCAGTCCGGTCCGCATTATGCAAATTGGATTGAGTTAGATTTATGAATTATTTGAACTAGATCGGAGTGTAATTTTTCAATCCGCAATAATTGGATTGGATTGCGGATTGACCCTAATTGGACAGGATCCAATTTGTGTGCACCTCTACACGCATATGTATTACTTTCTTTTAATTTTGTTAATGAAGATGCTTGTCCAATAAGAAATGAACACGTCGACAATTGTACAAATTGCACAATCTCTCACCTTATAGAACCATTTCCTATTGGCCTAGAAAAAAATGCTAAAATGACACTGCAAATAACACCCAAGCAACATACATGTGATGTGACTTGAGGGCCCATCCATGGAAGCCATTGCGCACTTTGAGATACACATCACGCGTGTTATGCACAAAATCTATTATGAACACACTCATTTTTACATGAGGCATGCCCGCCACACAAGTGTCACTTAGAGCATTCATAATAGTTAAACTCATTTTAGAGTTAGTGAGTATCACATCATCATTTCATTACATTCTCTTCTATTACACTTCACTTCATAATGGTTAAACTCTCTATTACACAATTTATAAGACCCACAATCACATCACAATTCTTTTAAAAACACAACACAATTTTTTAAAAAAATTGTAAATAAAAACAAAGACTATAACAAAAAAAAGATAAAATAAATATTTTTATTTGATTTTCACAACTCACAGTGGGCGTTCAATGCACCACGTGCACATTACATGCCCACAATGAGCGGCTATTGCAAATGCCTTTAGAGGTATCATTTGAGGTGTCATTCTAGCATTTTCCATTAGCCTAATTACAATAATCTCAACAACAACATCATGAGGAACGTACGCAAAGATCGCCCCCTCCCCACCAACTTTGCAAACCCAAACCCACCAATTTTTGTATCTTCTCCTCACTGTTCCCACGAGGCATTGGTGCAATCGGCGAGTGATCTTGCCACACCAGAGAATCGCAGCCGAGGACGTGCGCTTAACTCATACAACCCCGCCTTCACCCTTACCGTTGCGGCAAAGCCACCAATTTATGTATCTAGCTTCTTGGATCGAATCCATGATTATTTCTGAAATCAGTTCTTCAGCAATCACTGCTACCCTTGCTTCTTGGTACGCGCCTACAGTTTAGTACGACTTTTCATCCTCAGATTGACGGGCAGACTGAGAGATTGATACAGGTTCTCGAGGATATGTTACGGGCGTGCGTCTTGGAGTTTGGCGGATCATGGGAGGAGTACCTACCGTTATGTGAATTTGCATATAACAATAGTTATCAAGCCAGTATTGAGATGACGCCTTTTGAGGCTTTGTATGGTAGACCGTGTGGCTCGCCATCGTGTTGGGCTGAGCAAGAGGACCGGGAGACCGTGGGACCTGAGATTATTGTCGATCACACGGAGAAGGTATGACTGATTCGTCATAGACTCAAGGAAGCCCAGGATCGACAGAAGAAGTATGCGGACAGATATCGCGGTGATCTCACGTACACCGAGGGATCCTTTGTCTATTTAAAGGTTTCCCCTCGAAAGGTCTTCAGAGGTTTGGAGTGAAAGGTAAACTTGCACCGAGATATATCGGACCTTTCAAAATTAAGAAACGAGTCGGAAAGGCTGCGTATGAGCTCGAGCTACCTCCACAGATGTCATGAATTCATCCAGTTTTTCATATATCCATGCTGCAATTAGCTGAGTTGAGATCAGGTGATCGTCTAACTGTAAATTTGAGCCAGATAGACCTGAGTGAGGATATTTCATACGAGGAGCAGCCTTTTCAAATCCTAGGTCGAATGGTACAACAGTTGAGGAACAAGTCTATCCCAAAAGTACTTATCAAGTGGCAATTTCACGATGATAGAGAACTCACTTGGGAAATGGAAGTCACATGCGAGATAGGTTTTCGTACCTATTCGAGTAAGGTATACATGTTTAGTTCGACTTTTAAATTTTGAGGACGAGATTTTCATTAGTTGGGAAGAATTGTAATGGCCAAAAATCGCTAACCGTGTTTACGTCTTTAAACAGGCTCAACGACCCGTACTGTGAGACCCACACAGTGATATGTCCGTTTACCGAGGCAAAGGTCGAGGTACATTTTATATTTGTTGTGATGCATGTTTAGTGTATTGTATATGTGTAAACTATTAAGTTACTTTCTACGGGTGTGTATGTATCGAGACGAGCGGGGACGTACCTTGAGTCGCGTGTCAACGTGGGACCGAGGTAACATCATATTGGGGTAAGTTTAATTTATTTGAATTAAATGTGAATTTATGTTGGGTTAATAAGTGGCTAATGTGGCCACATTGAAATAAATATGAAAGTGCCTATAATTAGTATAAAAAAATAAGGTTCATTAGATGTGCATCGAGACACGTGTTAACTCATCAAGAGGCAGGTGTCCAAATGTAGAGTAATTCAAAAATGACTTGAGGGACAAGTGGGACAGGGTGATCCATGAGATGAGCCTCGAGACACGTGTGCACACAATGATCTATCACTATGGTTTAAACTTAGCACTATATAAACTTTAGTTAACAATCTCATCTTTTTATCGTCAAATCGGTAGGAGAATAGAGAAAGAATCGCTGGTGGAGGAGTGGAGGAGAATGAGAGAACCCAGAGAAGATCAATGTGAGTTTGGTGTTGTGAATTTGATGTTGCGTTGTGGGTTGGTGTTGGCGAGGGAGCTCGGGAGCTCCCGTGCTCCCGAGGAAGGAGACGACTCGAAAGAGTCGTCTTCCATCCCTAAACGAGCTGGGGTTGGAGATCCAACCCCAGCTCGTGAAGAAAAACAGAGAAAAAAATATTTTTTGTTCCCTCAACGAACCGGAGAGTCCCTGGTTCGTTGGGGAAGAAGGGGCACACGCACGGGCCGTGCGTGCGCACCTTTCACTCTGTTGGGCCGGGCCAGGGGCTTGGGCCCGGCACGGCCCATGGGGCGAGCCAAGCCCAGCACCCTGGCCAGGGTCGGGTCGACCCGACCCAAATAAAAAAAAAAAAAAAAAAAAAAAAAAAAAAAAAAAAAAGGGAAAAAATGGAAAAAATTCCAAAAATTTGGGAAAAAATTTGAAAAATTATATTTCGACAAAATAAATAGAAAGTAATAAATTTCTATGAAAAATAAAATATTTGAAATTTTGGACGAGGTTTTTACGGGGTTTTACCTCGAAAAGCGCGAAATGGGCGGATTGACCTAAAAATTTAGAAATTGGTCTCGAATTTGATTTGGCATAAATTGATACATTGTTTAACGTTAGGGAACTAAGGGGAGAACTCAAGAGTTAAGGCACGCATTTTGATTTGTCCAGGGATCGGATAGGCTAGGTCAAGCGGTGAATTGTAAGTACAATTGTGAGAATTTTATATTTCATTTCATTCACCTTTATTGATTTATTGATCTATTGGTAGACATTGCTACTTGAACTCGCACATCATGTTGTTCTTGTATCTATTCATGAGTGAATATTGTGACTTGATGCCTTGTAAATTGTTTCATTGACTATGATTCCTACACTTGATGTCATTCTTGAAAAAATTGATGAAAAGCATGCTAATGGAATTATTTGGATTTAATTGAACTTGTATTCGATTTCCTTTGGGCTTTCTAGCCTAACTTGTTTTGAAATCCTAAAATTTTGAAATTCTGTCTTTGAAATTAAAGTAGGGATTACATAGAGTCCATTGCACGATAGATGCGCGGTTCATGAGGACATGGGTCTACCGGGGTTCCGGCACTCACCACTACACTAGCGCGGCACACGAGTTATGGGACTCGGGGTGGTCGGTAAGCATGAGATTGATGTCGTGTAAGCGTAGAGCGCAGCTCCGCTAGTTGTGTGAGATATGTTGAGCACAACTCCATATAGTAGTGGGAAATGTTAGGTGATAGGTCTCACCGCCGACCGGACGTAGATCATCTCGATTTAGCTAATGTCTGTTTGTACATCTTTAACTGTGGTATTTACTTGCATTACTTGTTTCAGCAATGTATTTCACTACTTTATGCTTTTAAATATCATTCGTTATTTTGGAAATGTAACATAAAATTCTCCAGTTAGTACTTAAATATCACTATACTCACCGTCTAGTTTGTGACGGTGGGTGTAGGTCCATCGAGTAGCAGAAACCAGGGAAGGAGAAGATCGGCGACTTCCTCTGAGCACTTCGGCGACTCTCCTCACTCATTTTGTATGTCTCGACTTTTGTTGTATTATTATTGTTTATGTCATTTTGGGTTGTACATTGGGTTGAGTGAATAGTTTCTTATATGTACGTGCATGTGATGTTGTATTTTCCTGGTTTTCCACACTTAGGAATTTTGGAGAATGAAAGCTTTCGCTTAACATGATAATGAAATTTGAATTAACTTTAAATTGAAATATAGGGACAAAAGGCTGACTAATACGTAATTAAGTCTTATATGGTTAGGATTAAGACTTGATTACGGGATTAGGCCGGGCGGTGCCCTGTTTAGAAGTTGGGGCCGTCGCAATAAATCACCCAACTTTCTTAATTGTTTCAATAAAATTACTTTAACGCTCGCTTTCATAAATAATTTGATTGTCGACTAATTTGCCCTTTGGATTGTGAGAGAGGAAAAAAGAAATTAAGTTTTTTATGGAACTGGTATGGGCGGCGAAGTTGGAGGGAGAGAGGAAAGGAGGCGATGCTTGAGATGGAAGTGGGGGTAAAGGGGGCACGAGTAAACTTAAAATTACTAAGGTAAACTTACGAAATTAAGATTTTAATAGACTTTTAGTTACTAAGGTAAACTTTTTTGTGAACTTCTTAAACATGATTTTGATGATCGGTCAAGGCATAATTATATTGCTTTTTCTTAATAACTATTACTAATTTTTTGAAAGTATTTTTATATTTTAATAAAAAAATCATATATACATATTAATGAGTTACTATCAAAATAGTAACATAACAAATAAGTAAATAAATATCAACAAAACAAATAGGTAAGTGACTCATCTTTTAGGGGCAAAAAAGAATAAGTAAGATCATTGTGTAAAAATTTTGCACTTTTTTTACTTAAGTAAAAAAACTAATATTTTTTCCTTAATATTTATTGTTTAAATTTCTTAAAATGCACTTCTTGCATTTGAAAAAAAAAATGATTATTTTTTTCAAAACAATAATATTACACTTTTTGATATTATAATTATGCACTTAATAAACGAAACTTCTTTGTAAAAAAATCGTATAAAAATGTACAATGATGCAAGAATGACATCTTATATATTAATAACAACATCATTTTCATAAACTGAATACACCTAAAATTACTTTGCAAGCTTATAATTGAGAAAAAATACCTCTAAATAAGGCATGAGTTGCGCATCGTGAATTTGTAATAAGAAAACTACCTCCGAAAATATCAGTAGGAATCTCTTCTCAATTAATGAGAGCCCTTTCAAAACAGTTGGACTATATTTGTTGGACTATAATTTCATTTTCATTTTCACACGTGATGCATATCATAATATTTTTTTTTTTTTTTTGAAACCTCCTTAATAGCTTATTATGGTTGGCTAAACTGATTTGTAACAAATAATCAGAACTTCCTCCTAAGATCCTCACTCAATCCCTCCCCAATCCAAACATGTGATTTGTGCTATGAGTTCAAACAACAATATATGTTCCACATACAATGATTTCTTGTTAATAATTTGATTCAGCTTCACATTTCTGCTTTAAATCGAGTTGAGTAGAAATGTAACATCTGATCAATCCATTTTGAAACATTATCTGGATTATGCAATGCAAGCTTATGGAGCTTGTCGCGCGCCTCACATCTGATATAATGCAGTCGATGATGTGCTTTCATGTTTTAATTTTTTAACCCTCATTCATACAACCATGAGAGAAGAACAATGTATGCTAATTGCTATACTCAAATCCAATACTTAGTTTCAACTACAAATGAAAGAAAGAAAATAAAGAACTGATGAGCATATAAAAGAAATTCAAATTCTTGAAGAGAACTACATTGTCTCTTGTGATAAACTAAGAGACGCGCTAAAAGCACCCCAGCCCGGCTGTGTATGAGGGCACACCAACGTATATAAAATATTTTATTTTATTTTAGTGAAACGTATAGCTGGGTTGCCTTTAGCGTGACTCAAAATTAATGAGAGGAGATCTTCATGTTGAGAGACTTGTTGAGCCATGCCTTCCAACCCCCACTACTTCCCTTCCTAACAATCTCTGCTCTTGCTGCCCCTTCCGCGATTTGCTGTTGGGGGAACTGCTTCCTGCACAGCATGAAATTCCTCCCGCCATTCGATCCGATCGTCTCCCATGGAGACAGAGCTGCAATTCAAATACAAGTATTAGGGAACAATTGAATCACGAAAACAACACTATTGACGAAAGAAAATGCTTTGAGAGATCTAAATTTCAATTGGAATACTAATCAAGACCCAGTAATCAACACTGGAAAAGCGAAATCCAATCGCAAAGAATGAAGTTTGAGAAGAAAAAGAAAACCCGATTTCGATTAGTGGCGATTCAAAGCAAGTCTTGCAAAAGAATCCAAAGAAAACCTAAAATCCAATCTTAGATACAATAATCAAGAAAACAACACCATTGAAGATCCAAATTTCAATTGAATACTAATCAAGATCCAATAATCAAAACACCTAAAAGCGAAATCCAATTAGAAAGAATAGATTTTGAGAAGAACCCAATTTCAATTACTACAAATGAATCAAATGAAAACCCCTAAATCCAATAATCGAAACAAACAAACCCTAATTTTTCATTCTCTAAAGATTTCTGAAATTAATAACTGCATAGGAATCCAAAGAAAACCCTAAATCCAATAATCAAAACAAACAAACCCTAACTTTATTCATTTAGGAAAAAAAAAAAAAACATAAATCCAATGATCGAAACAATAAAAAACCAAATTTGTTCTCAAGATTGTGTCTTTTCGAATGTATACTCACCATCTGTGCCAGAATTTGCACAGTAAAGAAAGAAATCATTCAAATTGGACCCCAAAATGGGAAACCGCCCCTCGCGAGCGTAAGACTTGAGAGCAATATCAATGACACCAGCCACCAGCTCGTCCTCGTTAACCAAGAACCGAATCGGCCCTGCACTGCCCAGAACATTCACGGATATCAAGAATCGGTTCAGCCCCGCCTTCCCCCTCGGCGGGGACCCCTTCTTCGCCTTCTGCAACGCCATTTAGGGATCGACGCCGATGCAGCGGTAGTACCAGCCTTCCTTGCAAGATCCGAAGGCGAAATCGATCAGGGTTTGAGAGGGAACAACAACTGGGGAGCTGGAATTGAGCGAGGACTCCGCGCGATGGGCACCCGCGGAGGATGGAGAGGCAGAGATTTCCACCATTAACGACCTCTGAGCGTTTGATGAAGATGAAGAAATCTCGAAATCTCAAGAGAAACTCTGTTTCTAGGGTTTGGTTTTGATCAGATTTTGATCTGATTTTGATGAAATTGGGGATTTTCTGTTGGGATGCATTTATAGGTGAGATGGAGTAGGGGCTCGTTTGGTATTTTTAGGATTTGGGGTTTGGTTTGGTTGTTAGGTTGCGTTACGTGGCAGTGCAAAGCGTGCCAGCCAAACAAGAATCTAGTTCTACGTTACTCTCGGCCCTTCTTTAAACTTCTTTTCATTTCTCTTTCTTTTCTTAGTTATATGAATTATTATGATATGAAAAGAATAATATTTATAGATTACTATATAAAACGATCAAATTGTATTTGATTAATTCAATTTATTTTTGGTCAGCTCATTCAATTAAATAAAGACGAGTGACTCATTTTGAGACACTTGGTGATAGTCTATTCATCACATATCACAATTTATGCGCATATACATCGATGCACGAATAGATGGACAGTACTATCACTGAGTGTTCATCTCGGGTGCAAAAAAAAAAAAAAAAATCATCCTAGTATTTTCCAATAGAATTGGTATGTCATAGATTTATCTGCTAAAATCAATGGTGGATTAAAAAGGCCATAATGAGGAGTGTAGTAATAACGAGATGCGCATCATAATCATAACTCTGATTGAGGTTTGATAACCTTATATTAATAATGTAGAGTTGTTACAATTGTCGTCCAAGTGAACTTCTACAAACTTGGGAGGAGAGTAGCAAATTTTCTTTCGAGTAGTGTTATTTGGACTTATGAGTTCAAACTCAAAAATATTTTAAATTTCAAAAAAAATCCTCGAAGCAATAAATGAAGCAAACACAACAACTTTTAAAATTCCTTTAATGCCCTTTAAATATATTTAAAAATATTTAAAAACTCATATGAGTCTGAACTCATGAGTCCAAATAAATTTATTGTTTTTAAAATGGAGCTGCAAGAGAACTCTTCTTTTGCCAACGCATCTGCACATAAGTTATTGGTTTTGGGAATCCACACTAAGCTAACTTCTCAGTCTTGACTAATGAATTCCCACATCTCGAGCAGGGTAAGTGCAGCTGTGGTCAATTCCTCAACCAATGATGAGTTTGAACGCCTCAGCTGAATCCACTTCCACCATTAGCCATCAAATATTCAATTGTCATATACTCATTCCAATCATTTATATAAGTCGTTTAAGGTGAGGACATAAGAATTAAGACGGCTTTAATTACGAGTGTAATTTACATATATGTCCTTTGACATTAAATGAATTGAAGAATTGAAGAATCATAAATGTTTGAATTGTATAAAGGTAAAATGGATAAAAATGCAATATATACACTCTTGAATTTCGAAAACACTTACAATTTTGAACAATAAGTTTTTGCTAGAACGACTTGTATAAATGACCGGAGGGAGTGTTTTTTTCATCAAACTTGCATAAAGTCCGACACCACGCACACGCGGTGGTGCGACACCAACCCCTAACGGGGACAACTACCCCACAAGTGGGGACAATAACCCCTTATACAGGGACAACATCCCAAAACTAGTGAGAACAAAAACCCTAGATCTAACCGAAAAAGAAGTAACTAGAAAACATGTTGAATACTTAAGCCGCCGACGACGCCCGCCACTCAAGTCGCCGCTCGCCACC
Organism: Stephania cephalantha; assembly: GCA_039657325.1. Lineage (NCBI taxonomy): Eukaryota > Viridiplantae > Streptophyta > Magnoliopsida > Ranunculales > Menispermaceae > Stephania > Stephania cephalantha. The sequence goes on along the minus strand of CM077573.1, from coordinate 2,822,788 downwards.
TCCTCAGGTTCAACTATCGACGATCGTCGCCCTTGACTTGAAGCCCGCCATTTTGTCTTACCGTCTCACCATCTCCTTTCAACTCGATCAAGATTCTAGGCGCCAAAAAGAGGGTCATTAACATTACAACGTTGCAATGTCAGAAACCCAATAGCTACACTACATCTACTAGCTATTAACAAAAAAGAAAAGAGGAAAAAGGAGGGGGAAACAAAGTCATAAGGTATGAAGAGGAAACAAAAAATAGGGAGAACAAAAGGAACACAAGCAGGAGGAAAGGGACGTGAGTAAGACAACTGAGATAGAGAGAAAACCATGAGGGGTGGGGAGATGCGAAGAGAGAAACGTGCAGGGGAGGTAGAGGAGAGGAGACAGAAGAAATGAGCAAAAGAAATGAAGGAGATGAAGGATGTGACGGCCCCTTCTACAAAACAGGACACCGCCGTACCTAATCCCGTAATCAAGTCTTAATCCAAATCACATAAGACTTAATTACGTATTAGTCAGCCTTTCGTCCATATATTCCTCAATCACATGTTACAATATATTATTAAAGTCAGAGTTAATTAAAATTCATTTATCATGTTATGCGGAAGCTTTCATTATCCAAAATCCTAAATGTGGAAAACCAAGAAAATAAAACATCAAATGCATGTATATATATGGAACTAGTCACTCAACCCAATGTACAACCCAAAATGACATAAACAATAATAAGACAACAAAAGTCGAGACATACAAAATGAGTGAGGAGAGTCGCCAAACTGCTCAGAGGAAGTCGTCGATCTTCTCCTTCGATGGTCTCTGTGTCTTGCCGCTTTGACGGATCTACACCCACCGTCACAAACTAGACGGTGAGTATAGTAATATTTAAGTAATAACTGGAGAATTCTATGCCAAATTTTCAAAATAAAAGAATGGTATTTAAAAGCATAAAGTAGCGAAATAAAATGCTGAAACAAGTAATGCAAGTAAATACCACAGTTAAAGAGGTATAGACTGACACAGGTTAAGTTGAGATGATCTACGTCCGGTCGGCTGTGAGAACTATCACCTAACATTTCCCACTACTATATGGAGATGCGCTCAACATATCTCATACCCAAAAGCGGAGCTGCGCTCTACGCATATACATCATCTATTTCATTCTTTCCGATCACCCCGAGTCTCATAACTCGTGTGTCGCGCAAGTGTAAGGTGAGTGTCTTAACTCCCATAGACCCATGTCCCCGTGAATCAGCATCTCTCGTGCAATTGACATTAGATAATCCATACTTTAAGTTTAAAGACAAATAATTCCAAATCTCTAGGATTCCAAAACAAGTTAGGCTACTTCAAGTTGTCCCAATAACATGTTTTTCACCAATTTTTTTTTATCAAAAATGACATCAAAAATAGGAATTGGAATCAATAAAACACGTCACAAGGCATCATGTCACAATATTCAATCATGAATAGACACAAGAACAACATGATGTGAGATTACAAATAGCAATGTCTACAAATAGACAAATAAAGCAATAAGAGAATGAAATGAAATATATAATTCTCACAGCTTTACTTACAATTCACACGCTTGTCCTAGCCTAGCTGATCCCTCGACACTCCGAAATGCGTGCCCAAACTCCCGGGATCTCCCCTTAGTTCCCTGGAGGTGTTTGACAGGTGTTAGAGTGTGTTTACACCCATTTATAGTGTTTAGATCATTTTTGGACTTAGCTGATTTTTAGTATTGGCTGAGAAATTAGCGCGCTAATTGTGAACAGTAGCTCGCTAATTGCCACATTAGCGCGCTACCTCGGCTGTCTAGCGCGTTAACCAGTCTTAGCGCGCTAATTCATCTATCTAGATTTTCGACCTAGCGCACTATATGCAGCAGAACCCAGAATTATGCACTTCGAATTTCGGGTTTTTGTCATAAATAGGCCTCGTTTTTGCATTAGGAACCCTCATACACGTTACATGAGGTCCCTAACACTCATCCCAACCCACAACAGCCACAACAACATCAAATTTATGAAATCACCAAGGTTATGGTGTGGAACACTTACCTCACTTGTTGTTCTTCCTTTTCCTCACCAAAACTTGCAATGATTCTCACTTCTCTTCTTCTCCAAGCACTCCAGAATCTCCTTTCTTTCTCTCATCCTTGCCTACCTAACGATTTTGTGATGAGAAGATGAGATTTGTTAACTTATATATGCAATTTGACTATGTTGATATGTTTGAATGTGTGCACGTGTCTCGAGGCTCATCTCATGGACCACCTTGTCCCACTTGTCCTCAAGTCACCATGGATTGACTCAACAATTGCATATTGTTTTATTTCTCAACTATAGGCACATTAATGCTTATATGTTAATGTGACCATATTAGCCACTCACTAAAACCAACATAAATTCACATGTAACTCAAATAAATTAAGCTTACCCCCGGTAAGCCGCTACCTCGGTCCCACGTCGACACGCGACTCGAGGTACGTCCTCGCTCGCCTCGATACCTATACACCCGTATAAAATTGACTTAATAGTCTACACATATACAATACACTAGGCATACATCACAACAAAAATAAAATATACCTCGACCCTTGCCTCGGTCAATGGACATATCACGGTGTGGGTCCCACGGTACGGGTCGTTGAGCCTGTTTAAGGACGTAAACACGGTTAGAAATTTCGGGTCGTTACAAAAGAGACCTCGGATTTTAGGGAGATGGGGAGGAGGAGGGGGCCGGCGAAGAAGGCGCCGTCGGCCCCAAGGCCAAATCTGGTTTTAGAGTTTATGGGTTTCGCAGGGGCACCGTGTGGCGGCCCCAAATCCTAAGGCCGTCGTGGGACCCGACATGTTGCATTCCACGTCATCAAGTCCTGCCACGTCATCGCCCGCTTACCTTTGACGCCCCGCAACCTAGTTGGTTGCTTATACTTTTCCAACTAACACTAGTTTAGCTAATTAATCTTTATATAAGTATTAATGATTTAATTAGTCAATTAATAAATTTATCAAGTTGTATTACAATTTTACAGCGGAAGTCTTTGAATGAATATGTTATGAAATATTTAACAATCCTAAGTAGTTAAAAACCTAGCAAAAAATACCATGTATATATCAAAGGCGATATAAGTACAACAAAAGATTCATATACATTCACTCAATGTTATATAGTCCCTAAAATCCAATGAAAAGTAAATACATACATATTGTAGTCACATACGAGCTGGCGTTACTATCTCAGAGATAGTCGCCCAATACATTCTTGCCCTTGCCCTTGCTCGTCGAAGGATCTGCACTCAGTTACCCAACAAATACATCGACGAGTCCAGTGAGTAAAATCTCAAGAGAAGTTCACACAATATTCATGAAATAAAATTGGTAAACTACGAGACATGCGAATATGAGATCTGGCAACAGTAAGTCATATTCTAATGAATGTAGGCAGCATGCGACAAACAAAAACACTAGCGTCTAATCAACAGCACGTACTCCGTAAACAAGCTCGGAAACAAAGCATTAATAAATAAATAATCGTATAATCACGAGAAAACCCTGACATAAACTAGACAGTAATCGATAAAACAAGACAGGAACCACGTATATACTTACAAGTTTACAGTGGCTAAACCCTAACCATGGTTAACGGATGAACCCCTCCAAATGTTATTTCAAATTAAGGGAACATCTTACATCCCTCTAGATAGTCGTATATATATTCTACTGTCGTCGACACGAGCATTAAACACAAGTAACTTGTGTAAGCGATTTAGCCACAACCAATATATACGTAAACCGAAATAGGAGTGAAACTCCATGTGTGCCTACCAGCAGTCACACATGAAATTCGGTACTGATAAAATAAACCATGAGTTTTGTGAAGCATTCCAATGGGTTTACGCACCTCAATCCGCGCTTCGACTTCCTCGGACTCCCGAATCCGACCCGACTAGCTCCCCAATACCCGAGTCATGGTCCCCTAAGTCTCTGAAGTTCAATTTTTACATATTTAATATGTTTATAGGTGTTTGGGTATGTATTAAGTCGAAAATTCCAAAAACAACCCTTCAAATTCAATTTTATCTGTCATTAGTGCGCTAACGGGACTGCTTAGCGCGCTAAGTGGAGTTAACGCGTTAGGGGATCTGTCTAGCTCGCTACTGTTCTTTATTTTGAAAAACAGTAGTGTCAGACTGGTTAGCGCGCTAACCAGCCTAGCTAGTTAGCGTGTTAACTGCGTTCTGTGACATAATTTTCAACTCGAGAATTCTGTCACAAACTCCATAATTAGCTAACCAGACCCCATAAACATATTCTCCACTCTATGGTGACTCCAAAACATCAGTTAAACCAACAGAACAACACCAATTAGCTCAAACTCATCAATTTCATGAAATCACTAGTTTTTTCGTTAATTCACCCAAAAACCCAATTCATTCAAAACCCGTTGTAAATTCTCATTCGATATCATAATTATAGTTGTAATTCATCAAAGCAACCTTAGAAATCAGTGATCAAATCCTCAAATTCGAATTATACCAAAATACTTCCATTGGTTCCTAGATGTGCTAACACATATCTCTAGGACAATCCTATAGTTTCCAATTTAATTTCACCAACTATAGGCCTTCATTTATTTGCTCTAATTAGTTAGCTTAGGCTCATTATAGTACCTATGATTAGTGTTTTTAGGACATCTTATGGACCCATTAGTGGTCCCACTAATCCCTCGACTACTCGGCACCCGGTGCCCCACGCGTCTCGACACGCATTTCGAGGTAACTCCCGTCCCACCAACTCGTCCGATAGCAACATACACACATGCGATGCAATACAATAATAATGATTTAAACACCACATATACACATCATACATAAATAATATATTCCCTCGGTTTTCTCGTCCGAGTCAACCGAGTTGTCCACGTAACGCCCAAATTACGGTCGTTAATTTTCGAGATTAACACTAATTTTAATTTAATTAATTTGAACCGTTACACGCTGTGGACGCGGAGCACCCATGTTGGTCCAGTTGCCATATATTTTCACTAATCTATTCTATATAATTCAAATCTTTTCTAGAGATAAATTATCAAAAAAGGTAAGAAAATCCTAAATTAAATTAAAAAAAAACTTCCTTTATAATTTTTGTTTTTCAATAAATATTGAAAAGAAAGGTACAAATTCATGTGAAACACATGTCCACGAGATGTCGCGACGTGGCAACAAATGCCAAGCTACTTAATTTCGACACGTGCCACTCTTATGACCTTAGCTTTGGCTCGTGATCGAGATACAAGTCAACATACTATGTTGTAGTTCAACAATACTTCTTTCCCAAAGTTTTTGAAATCAAAACAAATTTGTCAACCTTTGAAAGCACCCAAACACCACTTCCTCATGTTGTCTACAATTTCGTTTTCGTGACAAAAGGTCACTTTATTTCAATATTTTTTTTTTTTTTTTTTTTCAACATTACGCGAATGCAAGTTTTGGAAGCACAAACAACCAAAGTTATCCTAAAAAAAAAACAAACAAAAAAAAAAAAAGGTTCGCAATGGTAGCAATGAAAAAGTCATTCACGACAATAACGCGATTCAAACTGTAACCCCCGACTCAAATCTAGGTAACGCTTAGGAAGCATAATTGGCAGAATGAAAAAAAATTAACTTAGGAGAGCTGATTTCTTAACAATAATAGGTGTTGGTTGTCGAGGAGTGAAAATAGAGTAAATGGGGCAGGTCCTAGGCACTCGAACCTGCTTTAGGCCTGTCTACTTAATAAACAAGTGCCAACAATTAACATTTAAAGGTGAACTTCCTATATAAAATAATGTTCTCAACCGTTGGGGCAACTTTCACTTTGTGCGCAATAATTAATATTTATTAAATATATTAATTATTGTTACAGTTAACAAACTTTCTTTACCTCGCCTAAGCCCACCCAAGCTCAGCTTATATCAGGCTTAAGCGGATCTGGACAAGGCTTTGAAAAGTTAAGCTCGGCTCAGCCTGAGCCCGTATTGTAGTCGACATGTTTTTAAGCACCTTTTGAATTTTGCCACTTTATATTAATTTTTTTTAATAACTTTTACTTTAGGCTGATAGGCAGCTCCACAACGTTGAGACGAAAATTAATTAACTCAAAAATTAAAATAAGTTACACAAAAACCCTCCCAACACATTGAGGTAAGAAATTGAACTCACGTACTTTTTACGTATCACTTACATAGGAGCTCGGTTGTTCTTACTTCAAAGAGTTCTGTTACCTTAGCAATACATGCACTTCTCGATTTTCATGTAATACACTTTAAGACGCACGATGCGCATATCAATAAAAAAAAAGCAACGGATGCTAATACGTGCAGGTTATGATGCGGCAGCAAAGCATGTTGGGCACTTGCTGTTTGACACGCCCATCCAAACTCCGACCCAAATCTTTCGTCCACGCGATTCAGACACGTGTACGGCGTACCAAAAGTCAACGAATTTCCACCTCTACGTTCCCGGTCAACGTTCACGACCGCTCAATCAAAACAACTCGACAAACTCAGATTAATCAATTTTAAGGAACAAAATCACCAAAAAAATTCTGGGTTTCATTCACAATCTCCAAAAACCAATTAAAAAAACCCCAAATTTCAACGAATCAATACGGTCAATAATGAGGGGGCTTTTGGCCTGATTTTGTGCATAACAGTTGATGTTGTTGAATTGATTACTGCCTTAATTGAAGATTATAAGAGATACCCATTTGCGTGTTTTTAATGGCTTCGCCTATTAGGAGTCCACCCAATTGTGGTTCCGCATCTGGTCCGGTCATGGAGAACCTTTTGGGGCTTCTAAGGGTTCGTGTGATTCGAGGGGTTAATTTGGCCGTCCGAGATGTTGTCAGCAGTGACCCTTACATTGTTATCAAGATGGGCAAACAGGTTTGGATTGATTATTTCATTTTGTAGTGTTGATTGATTGATTGATTGTTTTTTGTTTGTTTGGTTGATTGGTTTGTTGGTATCTGAAATGGGGTATTGTGGTTCTTTGATTGATCTAGATTTTGTTATGATTTATGGGTGGATCTATGTTGAGAGGAAAACCCATGTTTGATTTTGGTGTTTTTTGTGGGGATTGTTTGGTTTTTTCGAGACATTTTTTGATTTTTTTTTTGTCTTTCTAAACCACCCAATATCTGAACTAATAAACTACTTTGAGTTTGCCCCGAGTTGCGCAGGAGCTCCCATGATTTTCATATCATTTGGTGAACATAAAATTTGTTTTGGACTTTGGTTTTGTTTTGCTTCAATATTTAGTTTCTTTGCGAATATGTGAACTTCTTACTTAAGCGTGCTTGAGCGAGAATAGTACTCCTATATTATTATAGGTGACATACTAGAAGCCATGGTGTTGTGCAATTTTATTGTGGAAAATGAATGTTGTCCATTGTGTTAGTTTTGTTACTAATTCTTTTTCTTGACCTTATGTGAATATGAACTTTGATGCAGAAGTTGAAGACTAGTGTGATGAAGAAGAATGTCAATCCCGAGTGGAATGAGGAGCTAACTCTTTCTGTTTCGAATCCTGAAATCCCAGTCAAGCTTGTAAGTTTTGTTTCCAACTTGTTTCTTTGAAATGTAGTATTGTCATTGAATTACTTAGTTCCCTGATGCAATGGATTGTTTTAGCACAAGGAAACTGTGGTGAAGTTTGTTGCCCTTTAACTAGGGCCAATTGATTGTTTTGCTAACTCTATCGAAAGTAAAATCTTTTATGGTCGAAATCTAGCTGACCCCAACTAATTTGATCCATGTGGCGACCTTAACTAATTTGGGACCGAGGCTTTGTTGTATTATCGAAATCCACGTTATTGTTTTGGTTGCTTTAAAAGGCACTTTAAATGCCGTAGGCCTGTAGCTCGTAGACTTCTAATATGCGGGGCACTTGAAAGGACAAGTAACGGATGAGTCGGGAGAAAAGATTATCAATGAACAAGCGTCGTTGAGCCTTTAATTTCAACAGCAATAAGAATGATGAAAATGAGGATTGAATCAAATAATTACTATAGCATTCAAGAAGTGATTTTAAAGTTTTAAGTATTGGATTTTGATTTGGAGTTGCTTTACATTCTATAGACATTTTTTCAAGTCCTGCATTTGATACACCAAGAAGTGGAAATAGGAGAACAAGTTGTTTTTCGATTTTGCTCATTTTCTCGTCCAAGTTCTTATTTAGTTTTTCGTTTGTGATTATTGCAGACTGTATACGACAAGGATACATTCAGCATGGACGACAAGATGGGAGACGCAGAGTTTGACATCAGACCTCTTCTTGAAGCCATAAAGATGCGTCTCACGGGGCTTCCGAGTGGTACTGTGATCACTAGGGTGATGCCATCTAGGCGAAACTGCTTGGCCGAAGAGAGCTGCATCGTCTTCAACGAAGGCAAAATCATCCAAAAGATGTACCTCAGATTGAGAAATGTTGAATGTGGTGAAGTAGAAATCCAGCTCCAATGGATTGAAGTACCAGGTTCAAGGGGCATATAGCTTGAAAATGGATAAAGCTCCATTACTTTTGTGCAATGATGCGCGTTAGGGCTCTTCCGAGGCCGGCGTTTTTATCGATAGTTCGCCTCCCGCCTGCTACAGCGAAAAATATGTGCTTACATATTTATTTACTTGTTACAGACTTGCAGTTTTCAATGTGCAATACTGACTTGAATGCATATATACTGTGAAATACATGTTGTCTGTGCTCCTAATAGAACAACCCCTTGTTGAGGATTTTCAGTATGTTTGTCATGTAGAGGAATCTTGATCAAAGACGGGTCTTTGTATGTGTTTGATCCATTTCATGAAGAGTGACAAAAGCTTTACGCTAGTTGTCAATATATTACAATCACTTTCCATTTTTTAAGAATAGAAAATGGGTTTGGGGCTTTCCTCCCTTATTTTCGAGTATGAAAAGAAGGGTCTTTGAAGACTAAATTTAAAGTTTGATGTACAAGTTGGCATGTTGCAATTGAAGCACTTTGGATGACACCAAACGTGCATATTTCATCAAAACTATATCATTTGTTCAATCATGAATTGCTTGATGTTGGTCTTCAAGATGTCATTAAGTTCAAGATGTCATTAAGGTCAAAGGTTGAAATGTTCAATTCTTGACTTGTTCAAAATGAGAAAATTCATCTGCAAATCTTTAATGTTCAAATTGGACGTGGACTAAAAACAATAAAATTAGTGGATAAATGAACTCTATAATCCCACCCAAGACTTTATAGTCTTTCAACATGTACATTAGCAGCAGCAACAACAACAACAACATAGCATCAGTTCCAAATTAACTGGGGTCACTACATTGATCAAACTTTTCCATTGTGCTCGATTAAGTGCAATTGATGGTGAGCTTTTCAAACCATTCAAATCCCTCCAAATTAATGCATCACATGTTAACTTTGGTCTACCCCTACCTTATCGAATTTCTACAATTTCTATTGAGTCAAGTTTTCTAGTTGAGGCATTTGTATAGCCGTCTTTGCAGTGACCAAACCACCGCAACCGCCATTCCCTAATCTTTGTATCAATTGGTGCTACTCCTACTTGTCTTTGAATTTTTATATTTCTTATTCAATCTTTACGAGTTTTACCACACATCCACCTAAGCATCCTCATTTTCGCTACGTTCATTTTATGTAATTGTTGTTGCTTTACCGCCCAACATTCACTTCCATATAGCATAGATGGCCTAATTGCGGTCCTATAAAATTTTCCTTTTAACTTAGTATGATCATTTCAATCACAAATCACCATGTTGCACTCCGCCATTTCTTCATCCAAACTTGAATTCTATGTGTGACATCATTATCAATGTTACCATCATTTTGTATGATTGATCATAGGTATCTAAAGTGGTTTACCTTAGAACTTCTACTTCCCTAATTTTACCACTCCGTCATCTCGATGTCTAGTGTTTCTAAACTCACAAGCAGTGCATGTATTCGGTTTTCGTCCTACTCAACTTAAAGCCTTTAGATTCTAATGTATTCCTCCGAGTTCTAATTTCCTATTCACTCCATCTTTTGTTTCATCCACTAAGACAATATCATCTCGCAAATAGCATACACCATGATATATCATCTTGAATATGTCTAGTTAGTTCATCGATAACTAAAGTAAATAGATATGAGCTTAAAGCCGATCCTTGATGTAGTCTTATCGTAATGGAAAATTCTTTTGTAGCTCCTCCAAATGTCTTTATACTCGTTACTACTCCATCATACATATCCTTAATAGTGTTTATGTATCTAGCATGCACTCTTTTTTCTTTCTAAAACCACCAAAGAACATCTTTAGGACTCTATCATATGTTTTTTTCTAAATCTACGAATATCATATGAAGATCTTTTTTCTTTTCTCTATATTTTTCTAACAATCGTCTTACAAGGAAAATCGCCTCCATAGTTGACCTCCCAGGCATGAAACCAAATTGGTTATCTCGATATTGTTGTTTCTCTCCTTAGCTTATTGTCAATTATCCCCTCCCAAAGTTTCATAGTGTGACTCATAAGTTTAATTCCCGATAGTTTGAGCAACTTTGAATGTCTCATTTGTTTTTGAAGATTGGCATAAGCGTGCTTCTTCTCTAATCCATTGGCATCTGTTTCGATTTTAAAATTTTATTTGAAAGTTTTGTTAACCAAGTCAATTCAATTTCTCCTAAGCATTTTCAAACCTCTATGGGTATTTCATCTGGGCCACATGCTTTCCTTATTTTCATTCTTTTCAATGTCTCTTTAACTTCTACAATTCTAATATTACGTGTATAGTTTACATTTCTTTCTTGATGTGAGTTTTCATCTATTATAGTATCAACTTGGCCATCATTAAATAAACTATCGAAGTAACTTCTCAATCTCTCCTTAATATCATCCTCGCGCGTTAAAACATTTTGATTTTCATCCTTAATACATCTTACATGACTTAGGTCTTGTTTCTTTTTATCTCTTAATTTGGCTAGCCTATATATATATTTTTTCGCCATCTCTATTACCTAACCTTGTATATAGATCTTCCATGAAATTTGTTTTAGCTTGACTAACTACTTTTTTAGCTTGTTTTCTAGCTTCTCTATATTGATTGTGCACATCTTCATCTTGACACTTATGTATTTTCCTATACATCTCTCTTTTAGTCTTAATTGCTCGTTGGACATCCTTGTTCCACCACCATGTTTCCTTCTTTGGTGGTCCCAAGCCTTTAGATATACCTAATATGTTTGATCTCACTCTCCTTATGCAACTACTCATTTCTAGCCACATTGTATTAGCATCTAAGTCAAGATTCCAAACATTTTCCTTTAGTAGTTTTTCTTTAAACTCTATTTGTTTACTATGTTTTAGGTTCCACCACTTTATTCTAGGTCGCTAACTCTTTTATTCATATTATGTCGTCGTGTTAGCTTAATATCAAGTACTACTAACTTATGTTGGGTAGTAAGTGCTTCACCAGGTATTACTTTGTAGTCTCTACATATTTTTCTATCTATTTTTCTTGTTAAAAGAAAATCTATTTGACTCTTGTTATGACCACTACTAAAAGTAATTATATGCGACTCCCTCTTCCTAAAACTAGTATTTGCTAAGACAAGATCGTATGCTGAAGCAAATTCTAAGATTGATTCTCCTTCTTCATTTCTATTACCGTAACCAAAACCTCTATGAACTCTCTCAAACTCATCGTTACTTGCCCCGACATGCCCATTTAAATCTCCTCCAATAAAAACATTTTCATCTAATGGTATACTTTGCATAAATCCATCCATATCGTCCCAAAACTTGCGTTTGATGCTCTCGCTTAATCTTACTTGTGGTGCATAGGCGCTAAGTATGTTAATTTTTTCGTCTCCAATAATTAATTTAACTAGAATCAATTTATCCCCCATTCTTTTAACCTCTATGACCTTATCCTTATAATCATTATCCACCACAATTCCTACTCCATTGCATTTTCTATCTATACAAGTGTACCACAATTTAAACCATGTGCTTCCTATTTCTCTACTCTTTTCTCCTACCCATTTTGTCTCTTGAGGCAAACAATATTGACTCTCCTTCTAATCATGATATCTACTAGTTCTATTTACTTCCTCGTAAGTGTTCCTATGTTCCATGTTCTAAACGAATTTTTTCTCCCCTTTGTATTTGTTTTCCTTTTCTATTTCTATTTTGTCTAAAAGATCTAGTATCCGTATCTATGATTTTGTTTTTGTTTTTGTTTTCGTGTTTGTTTTGAACTAGCTTCTTTACCCACACCCGTCCTTTTTTGTGGGAACCCTTGCTCATTTTTTTCACATCTAAGCGACGATGTGAAGGGACTAGCTTCTTTACCCACACACGTCCTATGTGTGGGAACCCTTGCTCATTTTTCTTCACACCCAAGCGACGATGTGAGACACACCCTTGCTTATTTCTCACTACACCCGGCTCCGATGCGGCGCGTCACTAGATGGGAACGCCCCAACGTTTATATATGTTCATCCATTTCATGAAAAGTGACAAAAGTTTTACGCCGGTCAACCTATCGTAACCCTCCTCCATTTTTCAAGAATGAAAAATGAGCTTGGAGCCTCCTCTCCCACTTTTCGGGTATGAAAAGGGCGGTGGACGTTCGCGCGTGGAAGAAGCGACGACGATGGCGATGGATTCGGCGGCGGGCGTGAGACGAAGATTGAGGAGGATGAAGGAGACGGCTGGGGTGAGAGGAGCGCCGCGGAGTGAGGAGAGAGGACCGCCGCGGAGTGAGAAAGCGGGGAGAGAGCGCCGCGAAGTGAGAGCGGGGAGAGGAGCGTCGGCGGGAGTGAGAGGAGAGAGAGAGAGAGAGCCGCGGAGTGAGAGCAGAGAGACGAGGCAGCGCCATGCGGAGTGAGTGACCCGCGGGAGTGAGATGAGAGAGAGCCGCCGGAGCGAGAGAGCGAGAGAGGAGCGCAAGCGCCGCGGGAGTGAGAGCGGAGAGACGAGCGCAGCGCCGCGGAGCGAGCACGAGACGAGCGGGAGTGAGAGCGCAGAGAGAGAGAGAGAGCGCAGAGAGAGAGAGTGAGAGCGCGCAGAGAGAGAGTGAGAGGCGCGCAAGAGAGAGAGAGAGAGAGAGAGCGCAGAGAGGAGAGAGAGAGGCGCCGCAGAGAGGAGAGAGAGGTGAGGAATTTTTTTGTTTTTTTGTTATGTTTTAGGGTTTTTGATATATGGTGGTTATTTACCAAAATGCCCTCTGGTTTGGTTAAACCGCGGTTTTTCTAAAATTAAAACCGCGACCAAACATGGAATCGCGGTTTGGTCATTTTCCAAACCGCGACCAAACCGCGAGGTTTAAAAACCAAATCAAACCGTGCGGTTTGGTCGGTTTTGCCGGTTTGGGCGGTTTTTCGAAACCGCCGCCCACCCCTAATGAAAAGTGAGTTTGGGACCCTTACCCATTTTTCGGTATGAAAAAATGAGCGTCAGAGTCCTCCTCCTTTATCCGGAATTGGGATCGGCTATGTAGCGCACATAGTGTACAACATAGGTGGAGTTTTAAGGAGCAATGTTCATTTCTCATAATCTTTATTTTATCTTTTTAGGTATAACGTACGTCAAAATAATTTGTGATCATTATAAGGATTTAATTATTAGCTAAAACAGAGTAGATGAAAACGCCATCCTTGGTGAAAACACTTATATTAACTATGAAAGAGGCAGATGTAACCTAGCCCTAGTTCAATATTAGCTTACTTCTTAAGGCTATCCAGTCCAATAATATAGGAAACAATGCAATCATTAACACCTGGATATACTTCTTTCATCCATGATCTAACTAGAAACTCAACTCAAAAACACATCATCATCGTCATCATCATCATCATCATCCTTTGGAAAGAAAACTACATTCAACCACCAATCAATGAGACTCGAACTCGACATTATTAATGAAAAAATGACTCTATACTAAAAATGAAAGAAAAAAAAAAACCTTCTATTGGAGTCATTGGACCAATATCTCATTTTCTTTAAAAATTATTTAATAATCATGAATGTTCGAGTTTTTTTCAATTCTTCCTTACTTTGGTTCGACTAATCTCATACGACTTAATCGGACACCCAACTCTATAAACAAAGAGAAACCAAGGTAATATAATATAATATAATATAATTATTAAGAATCGAGGTCATGACCTCTGCCTCGATCGGAGTTATGGTGCTCTGTTTTTTTTTTTTGCAACTACACCAAATCCATTGAGGCGTTTGACTAAAACCTCCTAAAGTTTTTGGTCACGTCCGTATGGAGTAGAAACAAAAGGAATAGCATGTAACCAATTGAAATATAAAATCCATTATTCATATAGTCCATCCAGAATATAAAAATCTAATCTCATATTAAAAACTCAACGTGTAGTATTTTTATTGGCCAAACGAAATGAGATTTTTATATAATATGATGACCCATGACTCGGATGTCACAAATGGCATTTTGGTCAAACTCATTGAAAAACTAATCCGTCATTCCTCAAAAGTCCCAGGGGCATTATCGTCCTCCCAGAACTTTCATCGCTCCTTCTTCGTCCCCAAAACCCACCATTTGTCCCAAAAAACAATTCAACCGTTACAGAGTGGAAGAAGCAGAGACGCGGAGACGAAGAGATCAGGGGCATTACGGTAATTTCACTCGCCTTCCCATCTCTCTCTCTCTCTCTCTCTCTGAGACTCTGCAGAGATGTTCGTTGGAGAGAACGATTTCTCGAATGGGGGGTTCATGGAGAGAGCTGAAAATTCCCAAACAAGCGAAGCCCTAGAAGAAAAAACCAGTTTTTCAGCGAAAAACAGCGAATTCATCGCAAAATCGGACGAAATCCGAGATGGGTACCTCGCCAAACCCTCCAAAATCGGAAATTTAGGCTCGCAAGAGCTCACTTTGAGCTACTTGTGCGAGAATTCGAAGATGGGGTCGCCGGAGAAGGACTTTTCCGGGAAAAATTTTCTGGGTTCGTTGGAGAAATCGAGGGAAAATAAGGGGAAAGACGTGGTTATTGAAGAGGAAAAATGGGTAGAGAGGGATTTTCTGAGAATTGGAGGGTCGAAGAGGGAAATTGAAAATGGGGATTTAGGGTTTGAGAAGAGGGAGAAGAAATTGAAGATGGAAACCCTAAATTTGTCTCTCTCGCTAACGTCGTCGAGTCCAGTTTTGATGAAATCTGAGACTTGTTCACAACAACAACAACAACAACAACCAATTGTGGCAATTGTGCCACAAAACCCTAGTAAGAGCACTCAATCTTTGGTTCCTTCTTTGAATAATATTACTAGAACTGGTAGCTCTGATGATTTTCCGGCGCCGTCGTTGTCGTATTCGTATTCGCTGCCGTTTTCGCATAATCCTAGTTGTTCATTAACCCGAAATTCGACTGAATTCGAGTACTCGGTAGGGAGTTATAGGAGGGAGAATCATGACCAGATTTGGTATTGTGGGGGGGAAGGGACTAATGGGTCTGTCCACAGTAGGTTTAAGCCTGTTGGTGATGGTGTTACTTTGTTGAATCCGAATCCAAATCCAAATCCGAATCCGAATCCGAATCCGAATCCGATCGGTTTCGGTAGCCAAATGAACTGGGGCATTAATAAGGATTCTAGCAATAGTCTCTATAGGGGGGCTGGTTCGGAGAACAATTCATTTTTTCCGAGTGAATTGCCGGCGAGGCCGGTGCAGGATAATCTGTCTACGGGGTCGAGAGGGAGGGGTTCAGAGAGGCAAAGAGCGGTTGGGAATGATTCGAGTGGAGGGAGGGCACGGAAATTGACTAGGCCGGAGAGGCTTTTGAGGGAAGTTGTGTCTGAATCGGTACCCGTTATGGCGCAGATATTTCAAGAGCTTTCAGATGAAACCATTGAGATTACAAAGGAGTATCTGAAGAATTTACTTGGTGGAGGAGCTGAGAGGAGCGAAGAGCTAGCTAAGTTGCAGAATTGGCTTGAGAGAAGATCTGATCTCACGTTTGAGTTGTTGTCGAAGTGTAACAAGGTGCAATTGGAAATTTTGGTTGCGGTGAAGACGGGGTTATTAAGTTATTTGCCGGGGAAGAGCAATCTTTCTACAACTGAATTGGTTGAGGTCTTCTTGTTGTTGAGGTGTCGCAATGTGAACTGCAAGAGTGTATTGCCGATCGATGATTGTGATTGCAAAATTTGCTCGACAAAGAAAGGTTTTTGCAGTGCTTGTATGTGTCCTGTATGTTTCAATTTCGACTGTGCCAGTAACACTTGCAGTTGGGTTGGTTGCGACGTCTGTTCCCATTGGTGCCATGCTGTTTGCAGCCTCCAAAAGAACCTCATCAAGCCAGGTCCTAGTTTGAAGGGACCGGCAGGTACCTCGGAGATGCAGTTCCATTGTCTTGGATGTGGACATGCATCAGAGATGTTTGGTTTTGTCAAGGATGTGTTCATGTGCTGTGCCGAAGATTGGGGCTTGGAGGCCCTTATAAAGGAGCTTGATTGCGTTAGGAAGATCTTCAAGGGCAGCGAAGACTCCAAGGGGAAAGAATTGCAGATTAAAGCGGAGGAGATGCTTTCGAAGCTTGAAAATAAGATCGTTTCTCCATCAGATGCTAGTAATGTTATCCTCCAGTTTCTCAAGTGTAAGTCTTCCATCTGCTTTTTCCTTGTTCAGTTTCTTACTTCAATTGGTGATTACTTTATAAATTGAGTGGTCGGTTTACTGGTCTGATATGCAAAATGTACCATCCATAGTTAGGTCGCGTAAAGTTCTATTGCTCTTTATTGCTTCAATTGGTGATTCATAACATGGATATAAGATTCATTAGACTCTCACGCTTAAAGGTACAATTGTTCGTTGAACATGCACTTCCACATATAATCTGAGGTATCTCACGAAAAAGACACGTCTTTACCTGAACCAACAAAGTGCGCAACTTTCAAAAGATGTATTGAATAGAAATCTAAGAAATTAATTTTTGAGCATCTGCACCTTTTAGGTGGATTTCAGTTTGTGTGATCGTGCATTGAATTTAATGTTTGGCATGGAGCCTCTTAGATTTTGTAGCACAAGAGTTCTTTCTACCTGATTTCATTGCATATTTGTTTTCACTGCTACCATCTTGTAATTTTGGAGCTTTTGAAATTTAATTACACACTCGCAGACTATTTGAATACTGGAATAAAGCTTATAGGTGCAACCTCCTTTAAGAAAGAGCCTGGATGATGATGCTACAATACTGCTGTTGATCAGAATTATTGTGGAGTTAAGAAGTTCTTTTCCAATGTAATATGCTAGTGGTGTTTGCTTTCCGATAAACCCTGATGAACTTGATTTGGTTGATTTGCATTCATAAAGAAAGATTAAGTATATATTAAGCCATCTAAGCTTCTAGGCTCTTGGAAAAAGGGAAGAAAAAGGTAAGATGTTGTTCTGTATGTTTCAACCACTGTAGGATAGGCATTGGAGAAAAATGATAAGGTTTTCAGGGATAGGCTTCCTCGATTGAGGTATTAAGCCATCTAAGCTTCTAGGCTCTTGATCATTAGCCGCTAGGATGACGACTTAAGGGTATGCGGTGTCAAAATGGCTTATAACTTTCAAATTTACAAGACTTGAATATTGCGCTTTTTCTGAGTCACAAGACCATCATATGGATTTTTTTTTATCTCACTGTGGCATAAGAAGAAGGGATACTTGTGCCCCAGAGACTATAAAAACTTACTGAACTACCTCTCATGTGTCCTAACTTTTTAATCTCTTACTAGAAGACTACTACAATTGGTAGTTGGTACAGTGGTACTGACTGCTATCAATGCATATTGTTTGCTTCCTCTCTTTAAAAAAGAAAAGAAAAGAAGAAAGGATAGAGCTTTATTAAGTAGGCCTTCAAAGTATGGTTTTGATGAAAATGAGAACTATCTTCTCCATGTTGGAGAGAGATTACTTAGCGATGTTCAATTCATCGAATATGGTAATATGATGATGAGAACCCATTTTCTGTGTGAAATTATTTTCTTTGGCTGTATGGTTATTTTGGGCTAATTAATAGTATTTACATATTATCTGGAACAGATGGAAAGTTAGACTTTTCAGCTTCTGGTAATTCTTCCAAAGACTTGGGTGCCGCTCAAGTAAGTCAATTGGGCAGCGTGGCATCTGTTCCGTCCGGCATCTCTCTCCCTCCCAAAAGCAGCATTACTTATAACACGAACCCTTCTTTTGGCCGACGTGATATGCTGACAATTAAAGAAGATACTCACCAGAACACCATTAAAGCTCTAATGGCGGATCGAGCAGTTGAGGAAGATTTGCAGTATAGCATGTTGGCAAAGAGCTTTGACAACCTGGAGAGCGTAATACGGATTAAGGAAGCCGAAGCAAGAATGTTTCAGAGCAAAGCAGATGAAGCTCTACGTGAGGCAGACGGTTATCGAAGATTGGTGCATGCAAAGAGTGAGAAGTTGGAGGAAGAGTACACAAGCAAGCTTGCCAAACTGTGTTTGCAGGAGACTGAGGAAAGGCGACGTAAGAAGCTGGAGGAGTTGAAGGCATTGGAGAGCTCTCACTGCGATTACTATAATATGAAGATCAGAATGCAAACGGAGATTGCGGGTTTGCTGGAAAGGATGGAAGCAACAAAACAGCAATGGGTATAGCGTATAGGTAATTGCGCTCATCATACAATTAAGTACAATGATATTAGTTATAATGATGACAATGATGATGATGATTGGCCATGATGTTTATGTTTTTTCTTTCTTGTGACTGGTGTTTGAATTTTCTCAGTGTTGCAAATGAAATGCGATTTCAAGGTTTGGAAATTTTATTTTTCTTGAGCTTAACATGAATTCAAACACATTATATATTGCATCAGACTTCACTATAGCCTGTAAACAATAAAATGTTGCATATTAGAATGATCTTCTAAGCTTTGTTAGTGAGTTCGTGGAAGGATGATGCTAAAGCTGACTGCGACGGCGAAGAGGAGGATGAGCACTCCTGTTAAGTTCAGTTTGAGAGCCTCAGAGCTGATAGTGCCTGGTGGGACTCTCAATCTAACCAAACCTGTCTCAGCAGTCACAACAGTCATGAGAAAGATGGAGATTTTTGCGAAGCAGTGCCACGATAGAAACTCCGGCGTTGCTGCTCTGGGGAAGCAGAAAGAAGCAAACAGCCACTGGAGAACAAAAGCACCGAAGAGTTTCCGACAAGTGAGATATACAGGTTGCAGTTTTGTTGAAGAGGCAGCCTGATTGAAGAACAGATTACTAGTTCATGCTTGCAGTTTGCAGTTGCTATCTATTTTACCTGCAAACCATACAAGGAGATGTTGGTGAAGCCGAGCCAGGAATGCAAGGTGCGAAAATTGGCCAGCGGCGCCTCATGTTCGGACTTGAAAATCTCGGCAATTCCCACCAGTCGTTTGACCAGTGCAATGAGATGCAATATCAGGTTTACCAGTTTCTGCACTTTTCTCGTCGAATTTACTGTCTCGTACACCATGATCGCTGCTCGAAATTAACTTACAAAAATTGTCATTGCATTTCATCTTCTTAGTTCTTACCAGAGTAGAAGATTTTTCATATTGATCAAATTTGTTACCTCCTCCAATGCATATAGGACCAATTACCATGAGCACTACATGCATCTGCAATGAGAACCATTGGGAACAGCTGCATAAAATTTGCAGATTTATGTAGAGTAGGAATTCAAAGATTAGGCATCATACATTGGAAGTCTGTTCATTTTCGGAGTTGAATGCTAGATTCTAAGGAGAGGAAATTAGCCAGCACGGCGGCGTGCTGGCGGGGAGCAGTGCAGTCAATCTGAAGCTCGAACCGTCTTTAGTAGCCATGTCTCTTGATTGTTAACAGTTTTTTAGACCAGAAGAAGCTCAGTTCCTTACAGTATTGTCTTTGCTTGCACATACAAGATTGTTGTGAGTTTGTGACTGCTTTCTTTAAATACCTTAAGAGCCAGAGCTAAAAGAGCTGTCAGGCCTGCATTTTCATGAAGATGAATCCAATGTTTTCAATAGAACCTTACATGTCGTGTCGAGTCGGTTAGTATAGAATACTCGGGGATATAGAACGGCGAGGGGTTTGATTTGAATTTGTTGGTGTTGAGATCGAATGTAGTCTATTTTACGCCTTTAGGACGCCGCGTGCTATAATTATATGCGTCGCATTTCGCATGAGATGCAAACATGGTTGCACAGAAAGATGAAAAGAAATTGAGATCTTATTAATATTTTGCTTAGCAATTTATTGATCTGCTTTTCAGTTTACAAAGTAAGTCAGAATACCATGTACACTGAAAAAAAAATGTATTATGTTCTACTTCTGTCTAATACAGTGCTGGTAGAATTGATTGTTCTAACTTTTATTGATTCAGTAAACTTGCTTAAACATCATAATCATAAATTGTTGCATATGAGGATGGTCTGCTAACAACCTTTGTTAGCGAGTTCCAGGTAGGATGACGCTCAAGCTGACTGTGACGGCGAAGAGGAGGATGAGCAGTCCTGTGAAGTTCACTACGAGAGATGCCGAGTCGAGGGTTCCTCCTGGGACTGTTAGTCTATTTAAACCAGTCTCAGCTGTCATAACAGCCATGACAAATATGGCCATGCCTGCAAACCAGTGCCAAGGTAGAAGCTTCGCCCTAGTTGTCGTCGCTGCTCTAGGGAACCAGAACGAAAATGCCGCAAACAGCCACTGGAAAACAATCACAGAAAAATCTCTAAACAGGTATCCTGGCAGAAAAACAGATTGCAAATTCATGCTTGCAGTTTGTTGTGGTAACTGGTAACAAGTCTACTTTTACCTGTAGACCATATAAGGAGATGGTACCGATGCCGAGCCAGGAATGTAAGGTGCGCAGATTCCCTAGCTGCACATCGTGCTGGAACTTGAAAATTGCAGTGATTCCTACAATTCCCAGCGCCAGAGCTACCAGATGCAGTATCAGGTGTACCAGTTTTTGAACTTTTTTCGTCGAAGGAACCATCTTGTACACCATAATTGCTGCTCAAATTCACAAGCCCAGATTGTTTTTCAAGTTCATATACCTACTAGAGTTGAAGTTTTCTTATTAGTAATCAAGTTTTTTACCTTCCCCTCCAATAAAAATAGGACCAATTACCATGAGCACCGGATGAATCTGCAACGAAAACAATTAGGAACAACATCAAATATTTGCAGAATCATGAAGACTAAAGAATCAAGGATAAGGTACCATACATTGAAAATCTGTTGCACATTTTCTGATTTGAGTCCTAGACCTCCTTGGAAGTGCAACGCCCATACGAGAATAAGGGTCACGAAAGCTAAGGAGAGGATGTTAGCCACCACGACGACCGGCAATGCAGTCAGTCGGAAGCTTGAACTGTCTTTCGGTGCCATGGCTCTGACTGTTGAGTGTTTGTGACCAAAAGAAGAACTCAGTTCTTATATACAAGTTTCCAGTACTCAAGTCACTTGGAGATGCTATGCATAGATTGCTGAGAAACTACTTTGTTTAAAGAGCTGTCCGGCCTGCAGGTTTTGGCAAATGAAGTTAAATCCAATGTTTTTAAGAGGCACTTTATGTTTGTCTGGTTTATATGCCAACAAAAAAAATGGGAGGTTCTGTTTCAGACTTTGAGAGAAACCTCAAATTTAATACGGTTGACATATAGCTCTACATTGTCTCTCCTATGCAGCAGACCTTGGTGAATCAGACATTTATAATCTCTTCACAAAGCAAAACTGTAACTCTGCAACATATTGCCAAACATGCCGTCCTAGTTGCCGCTCTTTTCGGCTAAATTGATATGAATTTCCTCGGTAGAGGAGAAGCAATACATGCTGCACCATGCCTGAAAGCTTTGTGATAGTATCCATTCAAACAACAAAAGAAAAATTGAAGCTTAAGAGAAGGTGCTTGTGATGTTACTGACATTTTTTCTTTTCTGGGCCAAAAGAGATAGAATAGCAAAGGCTTGGCACGCCATTGAAGTCGAACCCATCCTCTTCGCCAAGAGTCGTCACTTCTGTGCAAGAAAGATGGAATACCTGCAACCGGTGATCATAGAAGGAAAAAAAAAAAGAATGTAAAAGCAACAGCAGACCAGATAACTGGAGCAAGAGAATCTTTAGATAGCGCATGTAAAAGTGATAGTTTCGACTACATAAACCTGTCTCCCTCGGAAAACAAAAAACCTGCAGAGCATGAGATGCGCGGATCTTCTAGCTCATTTGAAAGTTCAACTGTAAAAGGAACCAAATAAAGATAATCCGGAAAAAAAAAAAACTCCTGTAAGTTCTCTAATCAATGGTGAAGCCCACATAACTTTGCCGCTCTTTACATTTGTTCACTGCTCATTTGCAGCCTACTCTTCGCAAGCTACGTTTCAGAAGATACTTTTGTCGGTCGTGGTAATTTGTTGTCTCTGCAAGTTTCGTTTCAAAGAATGTTAACTGCCCTACTTGACTGATGCCGTTGGCTTGCTTGTCGTCTTCAAGTCGCCAGTTTGCATATCATCCTTTCCAACTTCTTTTCCATTTAAAGCAGTTTCAGCAATTCCATTGCACTCCTGTCTCGGCACATTTCCATCCACCTTACCCTTAGGAGAAACAATGCTGTTGCTATTTAATCTTTCGGGTCCATTTTCGTTCTCGGCAAAAACTGGTGTCTCCAAAACAGGACTTGCTTGAGCCGTGGTTGAGACTGGGAGGTTTGAGGAGGGATGATGACCGGGCCCTTGAGGAGGAAGGAAAACTCCGGTGCCGGGGGCTGGGAGCCGAGATGGAGGATGCCTTGGTGGTGGAACAGCTGCCCACCCAGATGAAGTGGGCGGGACTGGAACTGGTGTAGGGTAAGGCATTGCAGGCGCTACGGGTGAAGTCACGAACATTGGCTGCATGCCGTTGGGAGGGGGAAGATGTGGAACTGGCAATACACCAGTGGTCGGAACTGCACCATAATGCTTAGGTCCTGCAGGGTGGCGTACATGACCTGGCGGCCTGCTTTGTAAGGGACCTCCCCAAGGCAAGGCAGATGCTGTGTTGGACGAGGGAAGCCGCTGTCCATCACTCATAAGATATCTTTTTGGCAGAGACTTTGTGAAGGTGACGAGAATGCGCTGCTTGCGGGTGGAAGAGATTGCGTGTTTGGCAAAGTCCGCACTTTTACCTTGCATCACAAGCAGAGACCTGTATTTGGAAAATACGAAGTTTAGGTTAGATCATTCATTCAAACATAAAATAGGTTTAGCTTATTGTGTCCCAGCTTTGCAGTAATAAGTTATGTTCATATCATCCAATCATAATTTCGCAATCATAGAGATCATTTACACAAGTGAATGCTTGTAATTCTACCTCTCCGGCACATTATTGGACACTCGTATAGCAGGCATACACCAAATGGACGGGAGGTATACACCTAATTTACGGAGTTACGACGGAAATGCTAAGCTCCAATATATTTGCTAATACAATTGACATTGACAAGTAACTCAAGCAGCGGAAGGATGGCCTGTGAATGATGGTGAAAGATAGCACTGTGTAGTTTATTAAGTTGCATTATACTCATTTAAGTTTCTAAAATGCAACTGGAACTAGTTAAAAGCATGTCTGCGTTCAAGTTTGTGCAGATAAGGTTCTCCAAGGTGGTCGAAGAATCAGTTAACGGAGAAATAGAAGGCTTACGACACTTACCCTGCTGATAAAGGAAGCCTGAGAGAACCCCTATAATCTCCTGGATGATCTATTCCAATTACTCTTCCAAATGTCATATTGCATTCTGTTAACAACAGTATGCAAACAGGCCTACCAAACCAAGGTGGGCACATATGAGGCTGTGAATGATCTCCCTGTACACGATAAAGGGTGGGATTACTAATTAGACTTGGCAAAAAAATGTAGCAACTGTCTTCGTGGGGAATAGGTTCCAACCTCGTTAAAGAAGTCAATAATGCAAGAATCTGGCTTTACTGTCATAACTTGTGAAAGAACCAATTGCTCTATAATGTCTTTCAGCAGAGCAGGTATGGCTTCCATCTTTCCATCTGCAAGTTGACTCGTAAGTTAACCTGTCACTGATTAATTGAATAAGACATAGTAAATGAATAGAGATGAATTGAGAAACGTGCCTTCAGAATTTACAACCATATTCTCATCTTCCGCAGGTGCATCGGCAATGGGGAGACCAAGTTGAATAATTTCTCTACCCCTCCCTTTCATTGGTCTCTTTGAGACCACAAAAGTCTGGCCTGCTTTACAGCCTCGGATATTGTTAGGAACTAATGAAAAGAATGACGGTGCGAATATGTTTGCATAAAGATACTTCCTACATATACTAAAAGACTAATAATACATGTTGCTGGTGAAGACTAAACTGGAATTAACATATGCAACAAGTACAACAGAGGTATTGGTAATACTAATGAAGGAAACCCTGACTTGAAGTAAATTGAAGTTTGGAGCTTTTTTTTAAAGAAGGAAACCCTATCCAACACCAAAAAAAAAAAAAAAAAAAAAAAAAAAAAGAAAGGACAGATAACACTTCCATTTTGTCTATAGCGCGCACTGTTATTATAAGAATCAAGACTCTTCCATTATTGCTTATGTTCTCCATAGTATAGTTTTGTACACCAGCTAAAAACTAAAATGAAAATGTGCAGTGAAGAGAGTCATCCAAATTTTTAACATCACAATCTCTGTTAAATATATGACCGGATGCACACATTAAACTGAGCTTGATCTGTAAATTAAAATTTATCATGCATTATTAAGTTAGCAGTCCATAGAATGGCTAAATTATTTGTGCCTTGATCTTGATTTCTTTCCTATGTGCAAGTTAATTTGTAATTTATTAACAGAACTGCACGACAAGTTATATACCGAAAGAAAATATAAGCTACAAGTAAAGAAACAAACATGGAAGAAAAAAAAAAGGACAACCCCACAAGCAACTGATTGTATGAAGAATGACCAGAGCTGGTAATTCTTGTTGCATTGAACTCTTTCTAACTCTCAGAGAAGAGAACCAATTGTTATTGAAATTTATTTGTCATTTACGATGTGCTATATAACAAAAACTATTAGCGAATCTTCAACATTTCCATCGGTCTATACTCTAAAATATGAATAGATAAACTGGATATTAAACAGGTTAAGGTCCAACATCTGAAGACATGAACTTCAAAATTTAACCTAAATCTTTCAGAAACAAACCACAGCTACGAGAGCAAAGTATGATCACTTCTCCTCGCATCCCCTTATGCATACTCTCTCTCTCCACGGTTGATGATTGCTCAACATCTTGGGAGCCCCAAAGACATCAAGTATGATTTTTAGCTGTTTTCTTCTGCTTATTCTTTGCAAAGTTTCGAATTCCTTCATTGGCTTTCAATGAATAGAAGATTTAAAAAAAAAAAAAAAACTAATAAAAAAAACTACAAAAATTACCTAATATTGTTACATTACTAGCATCTTCCATTGGTTGAAATAACGGCTATTTTTCCATGATTTAGCATTTACTTTGGTTGCTCGGGTTAATATTTTGGCCAGTTTCCTCATAGCACATCTGACTGTTAAAGCAGTCGTAAAGACAATCTGGATGACGAGTGGCTTCACTGATATCGAAACAGAAGTTCTTCGATAAAAAAATAAAAAAATAAAAAAAATTCTCATACTTGCGTCACGAAAGCTCTGGTAAAACTTAACTTAAAAACTTTCAAATCATTCTCAAGATTTTTGACTGCTGAACAAATAAAAATATAGCGAATTCCACCCGCTAAAAGGCTGTTGCATTGACTCTCAGTCACAAAACTATATCTAGCATGAAAAATAAGCTAGAAAGATAGAGAGATACTTCACCCGATAAAAACTTTGATTTATATCTCATGTACACTGGAGATACTTTGAATTAGGAGTTCTACAAACTTTCTAGGGACAGCACAATCAGTTTAGAAACTAATAAAAAAAGAAGCGAAAAAAAAAAAAAAGCTTTCGTGAAGAATTGAATGAAAATTGCATGCATGACTTACCTTGCAAGTGCCCCCTCCGCCCAGCAGATCTCAAGTCATTAGCCAATTGCACAAGCTTAGAAATTTCCAAGTTATCCAATAAGTCCTCATACAACATTAATCCTTCCAAAACATTAACCTGAGGAATCAAAATAAATGTTAATCAAGGTAGAAAAGCCATTACTGCAACCAATATGGAAGACACTAGTAACGTAATAGGCCATACCGCCTTTCCATCAAATATCTCATTCGCTACAAAAGTTTTGGGAGTTGGAAGTAGATTTTGTTTCTCATCTTGATTTTCAATGGTATCTAAGCCACTCTTCTGAAGGCTATTACATGTTCCTGTTCAAACGTAAAAGCATAATTCATATCAGGAGAGTTCTCTTGATAATCAAAGAGGTACAAAAATCATCTAGGTACATCTATAGAAGTTCTAAAAATTTCAAAATTAGTTAAAATGAAGAGTGCATACTGATAAAAATACTTCTGTATCTTATGGTTTATTATGATATTTCTTAGAACCAAGAGTGCAAAATGTTTAACATTCAAATTTCAAGTGTCTTAAAAAAAAAAAAAAAAAAAAAAAAAAAAAAAAAGCAATGAGAACAAAACACACGGACTAAGACTCAGATACTTCACTCTTTCTCTCATTCTTTATTTGACTTAAAGTTTTACAGTGAATGAAAAGAGTTTATCTGTAATGACAAACACAGCAATTGCACCAAAAGGGAATAGATCTTAAGTGTTAAATCTTTTTTAAACTCACTTTTTAATTGCATTTCCACCTTAACAAATAAATTTATTAAGAGATCAAGAAGTAGGACTGACACCCTTTGATTGTTTCTTTCTTGCCCTCAAGTAGTTTAGTTTAGCAATAAAGTTAAGTGACAAATTTGTACATTAATAATCTAAGTATAAGTTCTTTTGATACCTGAAAATCAATCAAATTCTCGGACAGTATTAAGCAAAGTTCTACGTTTACCGACATTGTTTATTTTGCGCATTGATTCCAACTTCAGCACATCATTTATTCCGTGGGGTAGACTGACTAGAAAATGGAGTTGAAAGTACCAAGGAATGAAAATTCGATAAAATTAGCCGAATTTTAGGCGAAGTTTGTTGAGGTTGAAGAGATCGAAACAAAGTTCACGGGTAGTTTAAAAACTACCAAATTTCGCCAAAGTTTATGTTAAAAATCGACAACTTTGATACGAATTGATACGAATCGCTAAAAACAAGGAAAAATTACAAATTTTTCGGTCAAAAAATTGAATAAGTGTGTAGGGCAGTGAAGGTTTGTACTTACCTCACATTAGTGAGAAGTATCAAGTTAGATTATTCTTAAAAAGTGATATGCCATACACAATATGCATGACTATTGTCAATAAAATTGACTTAAAACCATTAAATTGTGAATTTTTAAGGTATAGATGCATAATTGTGCTTGTTTTGACACCCCATAAAATGAGTTTTAGTTTATTGATCATTTAAATCAAAAATTCTTAAACTTCTCTAAATTAGCGAATTTTTACCAATATTCTCCACATCGAATTAAGTTTCTCCGAATTAATTTCAATTATCAAGAGGGCAAATTATAAGGCGAAATCAAAGTTTCGATCCTTCCTTGGTTGAAACAGAATTTCCCCAGTACTAAATGGCAATTATACTCCTTCAAATGTGATAGAAATAGACATATTTCTTTTCATTTGGCAAAAACTGGCACACTTTCTTGCAACTATAGTTCCAAACTTTTTTTTTGAAACTCCTTTCGAGATCTAAATATAGCATTTCTTTTTCTTTTTTTATAACACGTAAAAATTATCTGCAATATAAATGGAAGAGATATTATTATTCAAGCAATTATACCTTTCAAGTTTAAGGTGTTTCCACCATTAACTGCCTCAAAAATGGAGTTCTGACTGTGAGCGCTTTCTGAGTTTACAGAACACTTTAAGTTATCATCTTCGTGAGAGTGTGTAGTAGCATTTGCCTCGGCAACTGCAAAAAATCAAATTTTGAGTTGTAATTTTACCAACAAAACAATCTAATTAACTATCTCAATATTCTATCGTAGTTTGGTTCAATAATAACTGCTACAATATCAATATAGGACAAGAGAAAAACTGTGATTTCAACAAGATTCATTAAAAATTACTATGGCCAACAATTTGAGACTATTATACAGTAGCAACACTAAAATTAATAAACCCACAATCCAAGGGCTTTGCAAGTGAGGCCTACCTAAGCTGATGGATTTAAGTGATCAATCAATAGGTATTGAGCTAAAAAGGGAGCGTGCATAGGGACGCAGGTGGGGCGGGAAATCACCAGTCCTCACGGGGATCCGCCCTGATGGAGAGAGACTCCCTGCCAACTAGCCCCCACAAGGCTGGGGACAGGGGGAACTTCATCCCCACCATCGGGGGCAGGGCGAGGGCGGTATTACCCCTCCCCACCATGGAGAATCCCCATGGGGATTCCCCACTTCTCACAGGGATCCTGAATATTCCCTATGGGAATTGCGTCAAAAACATTAAATCTTATATTTCCCTTTTTTGTATGATGAATGCTTCACAAAAAATTTGAAAACCGACATACAATTGTGAAGAAAAAGCTTTTAATGAATTTAATTTTCGGATCTATAATGTATTTGATCTCTTTTTTTTTAGATATTATGAGAAAAAGTTTTTTTAGATATTATGAGAAAAAATGATGGGGGCGGGGAATCCCCGTGGGGGTGGGGATCCCCGTTGGGTGGGGAATGGTGGTCAAAATTTCCCCGGTGGGGAATTTCAAGGGGGATCCCCGCCCCGCCATAAGTGGGGATGGGGATGAGGATTGTATTCTCCGCCCCAAACCAGCCCCACCTGCATCCCTAAGCTTGCATAGGATTGCGAAGTTGGCGCTTCAACAGTACTACATTCTATACCCCTAGGTTGGCTGGCCAATGTGGCCTTTTTCACACTTTTACATATGTAGAAAGAACATCCTCTATATTTCAAAATAGGAAGATGATAATCAAACATTCTCGAAGACATACATTCGCTATATAATGGTGTAGATCTGATTGGGATGTGTGCCGCACGAATTCCAATGGAATCTACACCATTGTGTAACAAATGCATGTACTAGAAGAATGTTTAAAAAATAATTTTCCTTCAAAATAATGTATAAACTAAGAAGTTGAGTGTGAACCAATTCCGAAAGGGAAGAAGTAAATGGGAGAAGGTGGAGAGGAGGGGATGAATAAAGCATTTACAGTCACCCAATGTCATGTCCTTTTATATCATGAGATCTTACTAGAAAACAAAAGAATCCAAATCTAAGCTCTTCATTCACCCTTGCTCACTGAAAAAAAAAAATCCTCTTTCCCTTGAGAATTACAGCTTGCAGATTGTTATCTTCAAAATGGCAAATAATTTTCCCTTCACAATTCACTTATTTATATCTTATTATAATAATCCTAAAACATTATAGGAAGAAATTTCTGCTCATGATCTCTCTTACATGGAAGAGAAAGCTTTAGAATATTAGCCCTTCATCATATACAAATGCTACATAGGACTTGGCCTATTTTTCCCTGATGGAAAAGATGAATAGAAGCATCATTAGGAAGGAAGAATCGTAAAAAGGCATGGTGGTACCAATTCGTTTCTGATTGAATTTAAAAAATGAGCATTATTTTCCTTTGATTGCCACGTTGGCTTAGTTATTCAAGGAAGCAAAACAAGACAACAGAATTTAAAAACCCCCATCAATCCTTATGAGTCAATTAACTGCACCCATATTATATAAGGTTCGCCATGTTATTGAGCTTAGATATCCTTTTCAATTTGAAAACCAGACAACAGAATTAGCTTTCCTTGTCAAGTTATAATCAAACAGAACCTTATCCAAATAATAATTACACATTATCTTACTGATAGAGCTCCAGGAATTGAAGATATAATTATTACCTTTTTTATCCTCTGACTCTGAAGACATCAAGACTTTCTCATCTGATCTTTCAATCTCTCCCCTCTTTTTGGCTTCTTCACCTTTCTCTGATCCCTCCCCTCCTTTCTCCGAACCCGAACTAACTAGCTGAGCACAAGAATCAGAGCTGTGGCTTTCCTTTATCGATTCCGTCCTCACCCATTTCCGCGAACCAACGCCTTGGAAACCGGATTTCCTCGAATCCTTTTCCGAGACCTTCATCTTTTCGAAATGTCTCTGCTGCTTAGACCAAGCAGCCTGTTGAAGGGCATAACTGACTTCAGCCACCGAGAAGTACTGTTGCATATGAAGAACAGGATTCCAATTACAGCGCCTCTGCTGAATACACCCCATAACAACTTCATACTCCCCAGGCTCACCAATTGACCTCAAATGGTGACACAACGAATCAATAATCGCATTAGCCGCCGCAAATTCCCCTCTCAACCACGATATAAACCTATCGCGCTCATCCAAAAACCACTGCCTATGATGGATCTCACCCCCACCAACACCACCACCACCACCGCCACCACCATTGCTGGGGAACTGCATTTTATCAGACATCACCACATTCCCCGACGCCATTGCCATCCAAACTCCACAATCCAGATCCCTTTACGACATAATTCAAAATCCAAACCCTAGATCTATCAACACCACCACCGACACTCAAACAACACAAAAAATCCACATAAATTACACTACTGATCTACAAATCCTCTCACGCAAACACCAACCCAACCACACAAAACTCAAATCAACACACAAATCACAACCCAACCGAACCGAATCAAAACCAAAGGCTTGCACTGTCAACAACGAGTGGAATCAGAACCAAAACTAACCAAAACCAATCAAAACACGAAAACAACACATCAATGCATCAACAATTGAAGTTCTTGAAATGTGAAGGCCATTAAAACAATAAATGGAGATAATTAGGGCTTGTTCGGTCAATTGTGGACGGAATCCAGTGATATCTAGCTTGGGAGGATCGCCGGAGAGCGGGCGCTCCAGATCTGGAGAGATGGAGTGTGAGGAGATTGTGGAATTGTGGTTTTGGCGGAGATGATTGTTCGAGATCTGGAGCGATAGAGAGAGTGTGTGTGTGTGTGTGTGTGTGATGGTCTGATCTTAAATGGCGGAAGCTCTCTCAGTTGAAGAGAACAGAGTGTGAATGGAACGGCAACGGAAGATTCTCGGTGTAGGGGTATTTTAGGTATCGTAGGGAACAAGTTTTTTTTTTTTTTTTTTTTCCTGGACTACAAAAAGAAAAAGAAGAGTATAACTATATACCAATGGCTGGTTGATTTTGTTTGAGTCCCTTAAGTTGTGGCTCGAGTTCGAGTCATATGCCAACTAGTAAGAGCTTTTTATCTCGATTGCAGACCGACCCGAAGCAAGCTTGAAGTTATTGGTTTTGTTCGAATATCAGGTGGTCTTGACAAAAAAAAAGAAAGTAAGAATCGTGATGTTTGGACCATCTTCTAGCACGTCAATTTGGAAAGCAATTATTAAGAGTCTCTTAAATGCACATAGTTTTGTGTGGGCATCGATGCACACTCATTCATGCAACAAATCAAGGGTGTGCCCGAACCCGAAGCGATGCTTAAAATAGCTAGAGTGGCTAAGTTCTAATTTTCTTATGGGAGAGACTATTTAAACATTATCAATATAAGAAATAGATCAAATAGAAAATTATTTGCGAAAGCAATGATATATAGACTTACAAAATCCAAAAATCATATCGCCCTCATGAGCCTCGATGTTCGTCACAAATATGATGGCTACAAGACGCTCTATTTATAGGTTTGAGAGAGACCTTTAAGCTTCCCACATTAATAATATCAATTTTCATCAAATTGATAACGGTAATGAAGCTCAAAAGACTTTAAGTTTTTACGCTACATAATTTATTCATTATATAAATTACTAGGATGTTATGAGACACGTTATGATCTTACATACCAAAGTTCAATTCTTGTGGATGACATAATAAATATCATGGTGGTAGAACCGTTTAAGTCAGTCAATTACACTTAAGTACGATTGATATTGCTATTGGTACTCTTATAATTTTTTGTGGTAATGACTTTCACAAGCAGCTCAGTAGTGATACATTGTGATTGCTAATTTGCTATTAACTCCATTCTATATAGAAAATACGCGCTGCATAGTCGGTCTCGAATCTAGATGAATGACGAGAACATTGAACCCCATTTTTCGTACCCAAAAAATAATGGAGCTAAAGAGACTGTCATGGTTGATTGGATGGAAAAGAGAATATTCCAAGGAAAATGACAAATATCATGGAAAAATGACATTCTTATGCGTTTGATAGCCAAAATTTTTTCGCATAACATTTTCTCACAATTACCAATTTTTCATATTAAGACTCGTATATTTTCTCACCTATTATGATGGACAAATTGAGTTTTTCTATTGAGAAAATTTGAGTTTTCATATTAAGACACATTAAACTTATGTTTTAAATATGAGAATTAATATATTTAATAATATATATGGTAAGTTTTTATATTTATTTCAAAACTTGTTGTTGGTGAGTTTTGAGGAAAAAATTCTTATATGTGTAATCAAACACATATAGAAAAAATTTATTTTAAACATTTACGAGGGAAAACTTTCTTAATAAAATATTATTTTTCTATGAAACATTTTCTTTGTAATTAAACAGGAAGTTCATTTTTCATACTTAGAAAATAAGGAAGGTTAGCGTAAAACTTATGTTATTTGCTAATTTGAGATTGAGATGTCCACGCCATATTTCGATGAAAGATTAAAGACTTGCCAAATGTGCTAGCACGTTGCAATAAAATTGTTGGCATTAGCAAAGCGTTCTTAATGAGTTTTTGTTGTTTATGTTTTTTTTGTCAAAGACAGTTTTTGTTGTTTATTGAATGCAAATGCCTGTAAAAGACGATATAGTGCAACATACTATATGGTTTTAGCAATAATTAATACACGTCAACTGATTGATTTAAACACTTTGATTGTTTTTTTGTCAAATTAAACACATTATATATTAAACAATTTCATTGCTTAACCATATTCCATTAAATTTCATTTTCTTTAAGCCACTCAACTCTCTACAGTTACAAGACCCCTTTGCCCTTTATAGTTTTTTAGAGGTCATCAATCACCTAAAAATCTAAGACCTCTATAATTGCAACTTGCAAGTGGTGAATGGTGATGCCCAATATATGTGCAAGCTTAAGAGAAGTAGAAATGGTCCCTTTTTAATTTTATAGAGGTTTTTAATTACCAAATAAATGTATGTTTTTTTTAAAAAAAAATTAATCATGCATGGGTATCCAGACACTTATCTAGATTGTGAAAAAAGACCACAAGCGGTCTGACGTTTGGCTGTTGTAGATAATCAAACTCAAGACCGTGTGCCTAACCCATAGTCTTGTCTTCGCTCTTACCACTAAGTCAACCCATCCGAGTTAATAAATACATGATATTTGAACATTAACAAGAACAACATGGCCTCAATCCCAAATTAGATTGGGCCGATCACTTCGAACCTTAACAAAAGTATTACAATTTTTTTTTCTTTCTAATGTAGTGAATTCAGTTTTGTGGTACCATATTATTAATTAGTATTTTTTATTAGGCTTTGTTTGATTGGACGAAAACAAAATATTCTATGAAAAAATGGTAAATTTCGTGAGAAAATGACATTTTCTTGCGTTTGATAATCAAAATTTTATCGCTGAACATTTTCTCACGATTGCCAAGTTTTAATATTAAGACTCATATATTTTTCCACCTATTATGGTGGGCAAATTGAGTTTTTTTTTTTTTTTTTTTTTGAGAAAATGAGTTTCCATATTAAAACATATTAACTTCATATTTTAAATATAAAAATATTTATTTAATATATATGGTAAGTTTTCATATTTATTTCAAAAAAATTTGTTGGTAAGTTTTGAAGGAAGAAATTCTTATATGTGCAATTAAACACATGTAAGAAAATTTTCTTTTAAACATTTACTCGAAAAAACTTTCTTAAAAAATATTCTTTTCCTTAAAAAGCATTTTTTTTTTTTTTTTGCGTAATCAAACATGTCTATAGTGTTTTTTGGAGAGTCAGCCAATCGATTAAAATAGGAGGTTACAAATATTAGGATATTTTACCCGTTAGACCTTACATTGTATATATGTGTTGATTTTGCTTTGTGATTTTTTTTTTTTTTTTTTTTTTTTTTGAAAATGCTTTGTGAAGTTTAATGAGTCTAATATTGAATTCAACAACAAAAATAAGAAGCCTTAAATCAGAATTATTATTATTTTGTTATAAAAACCTTCAATCGATCGGACTTGGTTGAGACCAATAGTTACATTAATCAAACTCTTTTTACCGTGCTCAATTAAATGCAGCTAGAGGCTACTAAATTATCAATCTTGTAATTGTTCTGAAAAAAATATATATATATCAATCTTGTAATTGATATATTTATTGTATAAAAAATATACAAAATTGAACTTTTAATATCGAAGTGAATTTTTTTAGTGTTGTTGACATAGCATACTTCATATGAGACCGGCACATTTCACATTCGATATATAATAGGTAAGAAATTAAAAAAAAAAAAAAAGCATCGGTGAAAAACTGTTGGGATCAAGAACCTCCACCACGTTGATTGTAGTAGTCATGGTTGAATTGATGCATAAAATATTGTGAACTTGATGAATTGAAGAAATTGTAGATTGAGGCTAAAGTTTAGACAATAATGTCCCGCAATCGTGATCGCGGTTGGTAGCACTTGTCTCCCAGGGTACAACAATCACGATCCTACGGCTATAACATTTTAGTCCGTAAGAACAAGTTGATCAAATTGTTGTACTCACTCTTTGTTAAAACAATGAATTTTAATGACCGGAGAGAAAATATAACTTTTCTTTTAAGAAAAACAGAATACAAAAAACTTGTGTTTTTCCTTTTAGGTATGGGGTCTATTTATACACACACGTGTCTATTTGAAAGAACGTAGACACACCTTCGATTAGCAATGGACACTAATTAACCGTAGCTTATCAATTACGATGTGTACGAATTCAACGGATGTGTGTGAACTTGATGTACATCCATCTGATTATATCATCTTCAAGTGTTGTGATGGTTCACATATTTGTTAGTGCATATATACATCCACGTACTTTGTGTTCATTCAAATTACTTGAGAGCAATTCAATGTACCACTACACATGTTAGATGTTAGATATGACCATCTACACAACATATCGTACATGCATGGTCATCCATATTCCATAACACTCCCCTCGATGACACTTGCTTAGAGATTGTGCCTCGTTAAAACTTTTACTAAGAAAAACCCTGGGAAAAATATAGTAAAAGAAAAAGAGTACACTATTCTCATAAATATTAAGACGGGCATAATATTGTTAAGATTGCCTCATTAAAAACCTTGCTAGGAAAACCCAATGTGATAAAACCATAGCTAAGGAAAAAGAGTGCAATACATTAATCAATAACTCCCCTCATGTGAACATGGGTGAAACTTGTTCGCTTTCTTTACTTGCAATGTCTTTAAGTTTACGCAAGCCAATACCATATGTAAGTCTTTTAAATGTCGTAGTTGGTAAGGCTTTTGTGAATAGATCAGCAAGATTATCACTCGATCGGATTTGCTTGACATCAATTTTACCATTCTTCTCAAGCTCATGCGCATAAAAGAATTTTGGTGAAATATGTTTTGTTCTGTCCCCTTTTATGAATCCTTCACTTAATTGTGCAATACATGCTTTGCGTTATCTTCATATAATATGGTTGGAGAATCTTTTATTGAAGGCAATCCACATGATTCTTGAATATGTTCAATCATATTTCTCAACCATACACATTCACGACTTGCTTCATGAATTGCAAGTACTTCTAATGGTTGGAAGAAGTAGCAACCATAGTTTACTTTATCGACTTCCATGATACAAGCATGTATATTACCACATGTGAATACATATCCCGTTTGAGAACGGGCCTTGTGGGATCGGATAAAAATCCAATCCAGATCGATAACCTTGAGATTCAATTTTACCCTCTCGAGTAGAATAAACCCATGTCACTTGTTCCTCGAAGATATCGAAAAATATGTTTAACACCATTCCAATATCTTCGAGTTGGTGATGAGTTGTATCTTGCAAGTAGGTTGACAAAAAAGCAATGTCAGTCTTGTACAATTTGCAAGATACATAAGTGCACCGATTGCACTTAAATATGGTACCTCCTGACAAGTAGCTCTTCATCACTTTCATGAGGTCGAAATGAATCCTTATCCACTTCAAGTGATCTGACAACCATTGGAGAGCTCAATGGATGCGCCTTGTCCATATAAAATCTTTTTAATATTTTTTCAATATAATTTGATTGATGGACAAATACTCCACTTGAAAAATGTTCAATTTGCAAACCAAGACAAAGTCTTGTTTTTCCAAGTTCTTTCATCTCGAATTCCTTTTTCAAGTATTCGGATGTTCTAACGATGTCGTCGTGGTTTCCCACTATATTTAAATCATCAACATATACAAAGAATAATCACAAATCATGTTGATGATCTTTTAATGAAGACACATGGGCAAAGCGGATTATTTACATATCATTCTTTCAAGAAATAATCACCGAGGCGTTTGTACCACATTCGTCCTGATTGTTTCAATCCGTACAAAGACCTTTGTAAATTTATAGAATGCATGTTATGAGGTTTTGATTTTATTTCATCTGATATTACAAATCCATCAGGGATTTTCATATATATCTCACTGTCAGGATCCGTACATGATATGTTTGTAACGACATCCATTAAATGCATATCAAGCCCTTCGAGAGATCGCAGGCTTATCAAGAACCGAAATGTGATTGCATCTATAACATGAGAATATGTTTCCTCATAATCGATGTCGTCTCTTGTGATAAACCTTGAGCTACAAGT
This sequence comes from Stephania cephalantha, assembly GCA_039657325.1. Lineage (NCBI taxonomy): Eukaryota > Viridiplantae > Streptophyta > Magnoliopsida > Ranunculales > Menispermaceae > Stephania > Stephania cephalantha. The sequence goes on along the minus strand of CM077573.1, from coordinate 2,785,820 downwards.
CTTGCTTTGTACCTTGTAACTTCATTTTTTTCGTTTCTCTTTCGTACAAATACCCATTTATATCCAACAGTTTTACGCCATCTCGGCGTTTGGACAATTGGTCCAAAAACCTCTCGTTTCCTTAACGAGTTTAGCTCGCTTGGATAGCATCTTGCCATTTTTGCCAATCGGTCTTTTTTGACATTCGTCCACTGATCGTGGTTCGATCATCATCATTTTCACATATTTCAAAGGACACATTGAAAGCAAATATATTATCGAACAATTTCATTTCGATCCCAAATCTTACCGAGTTTAAATAATTTATTGAGATCTCATTATTTTCATCTTTTTCCTCTTTTTCTAGAGGAAGTTGTTCCTCATCGTAATCAACTTGTTCGACAAACCCTTATCAAAGGATTCTTGTGCTTTCTCATGAGTATTTTGATTTGTATTTATTTTTACTCCCGTTTTCCTCTTTCGAGGAATTGTATCCTTTGAACCAACCGGGTCTTCCACGCTTTAAGCGTTTCGTTGGTTCTTGTGCATTTTGTTGCACAGAGACATCAATTCTTGCAGGAGCATTTACAGCTGGAATATGTGATTTTGTCACTTGTTTTGCATCATTAAATGCATCTGGTAATTGATTTGCGATTTGTTGCAAATGAATGATCTTTTGAACTTCAAGTTCACACTGATTTGTTCGTGGATCATAATGTGATAAAGTTGATGCATTCCAAGCAATTTCGCGCCATTCATTTTGAATTGACTTCTTATCTCCCCCTAATGGTGGGAAAATTGCTTCATCAAAGTGACAATCAAGAAACGCGCAAGAAATAAATCCCCTGTTAAGGGCTCAAGGTATCTTATAATGGACGATGAGTTAAATCCAACATAAATCTCAAGTTTTCGTTGTGGACCCATCTTAGTTCTATTGGGAGGTGGATTAGGAACATACACCGCACAACCAAAAATTCTCAAGTGTGAAATATTTGGTTGTTGACCTAAAATGAGTTGCATGGGGGAATGTTCATGGTATGCGAGAGGCCTATAACGAATGATAGATGCCGCATGAAGGATCGCATGTCCCCAAACCGAAGTTGATAACTTAGTTCTCATGATTAAAGGTCCGCAATTAATTGAATGCGTTTGATCGAGATTCTCGCTAAACCATTCTGGTATGCACGCGTGGAACGTAATGTTCAATGGTAATTCCTATAGACATGCAATAATTTTTAAATGCTTGAGAATGAAATTCCTCAAGATTATCAAGACGGATAGTCTTGATTGGGTTGTCGAGAATTGTGCTCTTAACTTAATGATTTGTGCTAAAAGTCTAGCAAATGCAACATCATGTCGAAAGCAAACAAACATGTGACCACCTAGTTGATGCATCTATCAAAACCATGAAATATCTAAATGGTCCACAAGTGAGGATGAATAGGTCCACATATGTCTCCCGAATGCGTTATAAGAAAACTAGGGATTCCACAACAATTTTACTTGGGGATGGTTTAACTATCAATTTACCTTGAGAACAACTAGCACAATTATAATCACCAAATTTAAAATATTTTGTGACTCCTTAAAGGATGTCCATGCGAATTATTAATTATTATTCGCATCATTGATGATCCTTGATGACCAAGCCGGCCATGCCATAAAATGAATGTCTTTGGATCATTAATTTTCTTTTCTAAGACGACATTCGCTTCGACATGCCTTATATGAGTAAAATATAATCCAGAGGATAAAGTCGAGAATTTTTCTAACACCTCTTTTTTCCCATTTGAAACCAATGTGACATAGAGAAATTCTCTATTATTTTCGTTAATGGTTTCAATGTGATATCCATTTTGTCGAATATCTTTAAAGTTCTGAGTAAATTTCTTCTCGATTTTTCGAGTATAAGGCATTGTCAACATGAATTGTTGTTCCCTCGTGCAACATAATATTTGCTCTTCCAGAGCCATTAATCAAATTGGAGATGCCAGATATTGTTTGAACATTAGCCTCAAATTTAAGTTCAAATTGGAGAAATATTCTTTGTTTTTAAGGATCAGTATGCGTTGTAGCACAATCAAAAGGCATATATCGCTTCTTATTTGATTCATGACTTGAACACATGATTTGTTGATCCATCCGGACAAATAATGTTTGGCAAATCGAAAAAAGAGTCATATTTCAATGATAAAATTCATAATTTTTGACTTTGATTTTGAAGGCATGGTAAAGGTCACAAAAATATTCGGGCATATATATGACAATATTTAGGCAAAATAGCCTTTCATATATGACCAAAAAAATGTCACAATTATGAGCGCTCATTGTCAATAATTATTTGTTCTTTGTAGTGGTGCACCACTTTTATTCCAATTTTTGGTGGAATTGTCAATACGACCTTTACCTCGATATTTTCACCTTTTCCACGTCCATAAATTTATTATTGCGATCATGATCATTATATGCAACATACGCTTCTTAATTTGAAGTTCAACTAATTGACTTTGGGAGCGATATTATATTTATAATATCTCATTATTTTACTCAACTACCATGAGACAAGAAATCAATCCTTAATATTTATTGGATTGACGCGCGCACTCGATATTTGTTGCAAAAGAATAAATCGAGGCGCCACGTGACCTTCTTTTTATTGTCTCATCACTCATATTTCCACATAGCCTCAACATAGAGGTAATTAAAATTGTTGAATTATAATTAATATTTGACTGATTAAATTTTGTAGCATGAGACCCAAATTACCATTTTGAGCTTTTTGGAGCATTACCCTTTTGGTATGTATATATATAACTCCATAAGGTGAAAATATATATAAAGTGAAATATTCACTTTTCAAATCTCTAAAGAGAAATTGGTGAATGATTGTGTACAACATACAACCTTGCATGGATATAAACATTATTCATAATTTGTAATATCTAATTATCATGACAAGAATTATAATAAGGTAACAAATTCAAACTATGGTTGATTAATATTTTGAAAGTAAATATAATATAAAATAATTTTCTCTTTTCTTTTATGTAAAAAAAACATAGCATATGATTAAATAGATGTTCACAACTTGATTCATTAATAATCAAATGTATTATTTGTATGAGTTGGTGGGACAACCTCCAGTTGGGTGGCGAGACAAAGTCTCGCTTAAATGACATGCCTCCTCGAACGGGATAACCCGTCTCCCTTTCAATGTTTAGCTTTACCTGGGGACAATGCTTACCCACCACTATCAACTCAAACTTATAGCATGATTTATATTATAAAATCAAGAATAGAACAATAACTAATCGTTTGTAGTTTTAAGAGAAAACTAGTTATGTCACATATTGACTTTTGATTTCTGATGTAGAAGATCGTACAAGACGCAACTACAGAGCATACTTTCGCAATCGGTGACATTATAATGTATAATATATGAATAAAGTATGCATATAGAAGTGATGCATGTAATAAAAGGAAGCAACCATGATAATATATAAATAAATTGAACTTAAATAACAAAAGTTATACCTTCCTAGCTTTGTCTCCTTAACAAGCCTTCTTGAACTTCAAGATCTCTTTAATGCTAGAGCAAGCTCGTGTTGATAACGTGTTGTAAATTGAATTGGAACTTGTTAAGAACTAGAGAAGGAAATAGAAGACTAAGAACTTCTACTACTACAAACTACTACTACAAAGGAGAAGAGAAGAAATGAAATAGTTGGAATGAGAAGTTTTCATTCAACTTGGTGTGTTTTTACAATGAGGTTGTCACCCTTTATATAAGCCATTTGGTGATGATGATAAATGTACTTCATACAATGTGTACAAGCTTTCAAGTTTTATTTGGTGTGTATCAAAGCAAACGTTCACACATGCATGCATGCAAGAGCTTACAAAAGACCCGATTGATCAATCAGTTACTTACACGCATAATGTATGTCAATCAGTTGCTTATACACAAAAATATTACATAATATATGTCACATAAATAAATAAATATATATATATATATATATATATATATAACACGATTGATCAATCAGTTACTGTGGATTGCAAACATAGTCACTAATAAATATACCATATATATATCCAACAAAAACTAGCTTATGCCATATGAGGGCATTAAAAACATGAAAAAGATCACAAATATTGAAAATAAAAAAATGTAAAATCAATCAAGCCGCCAGCAACTAGAAAGTCAAAAACTTTAAATTTTTATCCTTAGTTCTCCTTGCGGATTCAACCTTTTGAACCGCATCCAATTCTCTTCTAATCGGCGGTGGTTCCGATAACTTTTATTTTTTTTCCTTATCAAATAAATTTTAGATTTGTTCAAATTTGATGAGATGATTAGGTTCATCCCCGTTATGTCTATCAAATTCATTATTTGCAACAGTCACTTTTCTACGTCTGATCTTTTCTGAAAGACTGTGCGTGGATTTGCGTTTATGGGGTTGGTATTCGTCATTAGGATTTATTTCATAGGTAAGGTAGTTGTTTTCTTCCCTTATTGGAAGGTTTGAATTGTCTTCCTTCATCAAAAATTTTATGTTTATTTCTCATATTGTAAGTTTTATTTTTCGTTACGGTTTGAGTAAAGTATCTGCGTATTGTCGTGTTTCAAACGTTTGTCAAGAGAATAGTTACTAATTTCCAAACTATTCAATTATTACAATAGCAGTTCTTGAAAACCAATTTTAATGTCTTTTAAACAATTAAAATTAACGAATTAATTTGCTAACGTGATTAATTTTATATGTCATTCATTCAATGTATTGAGGGCCATTAACACAGTGAAATCTCTATTTCTTAAAAAAAAAAGTTTGCTTAGCAGCATCAGCAACACGCACCTATCAGCGTCCCTTGATCCTAACCTCGATGTCTATTTGCACACATCCCAACGTGTATCTAAGGTACGAAAACAAGTGTGTCTTACCTGCGTATTGTTTTTAGTTACTTATTCGTAGAATCTCCATTGGTTCCCGCCATGATTGACATCAACACTCAACGCACGTGTCACTTCATTTCGATTTCAGATTCTCAGATTCCGGTTTCCACGCTGTTCACAACGTTCACTTCGAAAGTTTAGTTTCTTCGTCTTCAATGGCGTCTTCTTCTCTGCTCTCTCGCGCTCTCTTCGCCGATCCGAGCCTCTCGCTCTCCTCGCAAACCCTAGCTGAGCCTCGGATCTTCTACACGAGTCGCAACGGTAAGACGAGCGGACTCGATTTCGTGCTTTTTTTCGGTTGAATTCATTGATTGGTACTGTTTGGGATTTGAGCGACTTTTTTGTGCAGAGACTCGTTGCGTGCGTGGTTTGGCGAGGAAGGGGCCTCGGTTCGCGACGAAAGCGTTGGCGGTCTCCGCGGTGGAGAATTCTAGGGTTCCGGTGAGGGAGAAGAAGAAAATTGAGAGTCCGATCGTTGTGATCGACAATTACGATAGCTTCACCTACAATCTTTGCCAGGTTTACTTGTCCGGATGTGGATTTTGTGTTGTTGTTGTTGTTGTTGTTATTGATTTTGATTCAGATGTTTCAATTGTTCGAAATGTGGATCTTTGTGTTCTTGTTTGCGGATTCGTAAATATCTTGTAGAGCTCTTTGGGGAATTTTAGGTAGATATGTGATGCTGTTGGTGATCCGGCTATTCGTGTTGTTTTAGTTCGTCGAATCGTTCTCGTGCTGTTTGGATTGCTTTCCCCTGCACGCCATGTGTTTGATCATTTGCTTATTTGCTGCATTGTTTACACTCCTAAAGAACCTTAAAGGATTGATGATCTGGATTGATATTGGTTGGAGTTAGTCGCTATAAGCCATTTGTTTATATACTTGAAAGTTGGAACCGTGTCATTATGAATTTTATACCGGACAATCAAATCATAATACGACTATTTGCTGTGAATTCAAGGACGGGTTCAAACTTGAAAATGGTAGCTCTAGTCTGTTGAAGATTTAGCTGAATTGGAGTACTGGTACTGCTTAGTTGGATGCTGTTTTTGAAACTTCAAAATTTTCAAACAGCACTCATGTTTTTGCTTTTTAACTAGATTGGTATGTGAGGAAGCCAGAGTTGTCACTTCTGTGCATCAGGTGTAATATGACATTTTAGCTGTGCTTTTAATAGTAGGCAGTCATTGTGCTTGAAAACTTTGACCAAATATGCTCTGTGGGACTTAAATCTTTTAATGGATTCCATTTTGACATTGGTCCCTGTCATATTCTGCAATTGGCATGGTATCAATGTTACATCGTTTGCAGCTTGAGTCTTTTTAATTTCTGTATTTCTTTTCCTAATCGATTCTTTTCTTCAGCTTTCTCTGTTTGTTTATCCTTTGTACATATTTTTCTTGATACCGCTGGTAGTCCTGTTTCACGAGTTATTTGCATGGTAAAGTGCCAGTTTAAAAACCTCTTACACTTTTGTGATTTTAAAGTACATGGGAGAGATGGGGTGCGACTTTGAAGTTTACCGAAATGATGACCTCTCTGTAGAGGAGTTGAAAAGGTTGGAACTTGGAATTTCTACTTCGTGCATATTTTGTTGCAAATTGAGTTACCATCTCAGTTGTTTATTTATTGCAAATTTACAAAGGGTAACAAATTGCATATACATGCATTTACTTTAGCATTAGATGTTCTAATATGAAACAAAATTTTGATGTGCATATGTTTGTGGTCTTGTCCAGGAAAAATCCAAGAGGAATACTAATATCCCCTGGACCAGGTGGGAGAAATTTTGAAAAGCTTGTATTAGATCTACGAAGTGTAAAATAATACTCAGATTTTGTGGATGTTATTTCCTGTAATACAGGTACTCCTCAAGATTCAGGGATATCGCTGCAAACTGTTTTAGAACTTGGTCCCGTAGTACCTCTGTTTGGTGTTTGCATGGGACTGCAATGCATTGGAGAGGCTTTTGGAGGTCAGTAATTATGATTGTCATATCAAAAGCCTTGGGTCTTTCATTCTCTGTATCTTTTTTTTTTTAATATCAGATTTTACTTATCTGGATTATTAGTTGTTCTGAACTAAATAATTCTTCTCTTTTGTCAATGGAATCCAATTTGAATTGGCACAAAAATATATTATTTTAAGATTTTAATTTTTGTCGTTTGCAGGGAAGATCATACGTTCTCCTCATGGTGTTGTGCATGGAAAAAGCTCACTGGTATATTATGATGAAGAGATAGAAAATGGGCTATTTTCTGGATTGCCCAAGTAGGTCTTTATTTCTTCATTAATTCACCATGCTGAGAGGCTATTGCACACCAGCATATGCACACCACACATGCACAGTGACAGACTCAATGTTTGACTCATAACTTAAATCTCCTACCTCTCCATTAACTAATATTCAAACTTGATCAGATGTGTATTGGAATAATTGTCTTGTGTGTCTCTTATCTTTTCATGTATGCATGTTCGTCAATTGTTTGATAGGGTATACTAATGAGAACTGGGCCAGATACCAATTCCAGCCTTAAGCTAATAAGCATTTGTATGAGCTTAAGAGGCTAAGTTATTGTCCTAAGATTGAGATTACTAGATTAGCATTTCAAGCTTTTTTTTTATATCGAGTAAAATCGGATTATGTTCTTGCTTGCAGTAAAGATGGGAAAGTGTAGCTTGGTAAAAACCTTTGTTTTGATTTGAAACTGGAATAGGAGTTGCAAATAGGTCATTATTTATGGTGATAATTCAAAATGTTGCATTTTTTAAAACGATCAGATAAGGCTAGAACATGAGCTTGTTTTTATGGCTTCTGAATACGTATATTCTAGGTGTGTCTCTGAGCAGAATGTGAAGAAATTAATGTTGTGAGGGTGACTGTAAAAAAAAAAAGAAAAAAGTCTTTCACTAATGAGTAATGAAGCTGGTCAACAAATGGTATTGTGTTTTTTACATTCTATGGTTTCCAATGGCTATCTTTGTTGTAGTGATTAATTTGAGGAAGTTGGGTTATTTTTACCAGAAAAATGGCTTTCAAAACCACAAATGACTGAAAATGGAACAATTTTTCCTTCATGAGCGGTTGCATCGTTATCTTGAATTAGTGTCGCAACCATTTTTGATTGGAATAATACTTTAGTCAATCTCTAATTAACTGAAAATTGATCTGTATTTCTGTTTGATGTTTAAAATTTTTTTTTTTTTTTTGGATTGTGTGACGCTCTATTAGCAATGTACCACCTAAATATTTTTGTGCTTTTTGTTAGCCCTTTCACTGCGGGGAGGTACCACAGCCTTGTTATTGAAAATGAAAGTTTTCCAAGTGATGTACTCGAGATTACAGCGTGGACAGAGGATGGGCTCATAATGGCAGCACGCCATAAAAAGTACCCGCATCTTCAGGTGAAATTATTATAATTGCATTTTGCCATAGAAAAAATAACTCTTTGAAGCACAGAGAAATTGTAGGATGGCAGTTTTGTTTGTTTACATTTTCCAACAATGGTTGAGATTTGTAGATGTGTACATACTGCTCACTTGCAAGCACTGGCTTAAAAATTTTATGATTCGAAAATGACAACACTATGTACTAACTGTTCATATTTTTCTGTAGTTTCCTTGAGACATAGAGAGCATGTGATTTATGTTTAGCTTACTACGATCATTTGCACTCTTTCTTGTGATACTTCTATTAATTTTCTTCTTTCTACTTTACCTCTTTAAACATTTTCATTTATTATTATGGATTGTGTATGATTGCAGGGTGTTCAGTTCCATCCGGAAAGCATTATAACCACTGAAGGGAAGGCACTTGTTAGGAACTTCATAAAGTTTGTTGAAAAATTTGAGGAGAAATCCAAAAAATGAAGCTTCTTGTCTTCCTTGTGCTATCAAGCGCTTCGGTAATTGCAGTAAAGTATGGTTGTATTTAAATAAGGAGAATAGAACAGTTACCCTTTAGTTGGTAGGTTTGTCTTGTTGGCTAGCCTTACAATGAAATGTGTTGCAAAGTTCATAGGGAATGGGTGTAATTGGAAGCTGCATATTTCTTTCCAATGTTGAAATTACTGGTGCTAATCTTCAGGCATTTACTGTACTGTCCATTCGATTATTAGAAATTGCTGGTGAATAGTTTTGTTTGGTGAAAAAAATAGTGGTGTACTGGTGAATAGATTTATATTTGCAAGAACCTAGCCATATAGTATCTTGACCTGTTTCAACTCATGTTGGAGTCCAGGGATTGTAATTGAGTTGGCTTATCCAAAAAAAAAAATCATCAAGCAATCAAATATGATTATGGAGCTTGAGTTGGCAAAGCATCTTTAGTGAGATGGATGAGGCATCACTTGCTAAAATGCAAGGTTTGGGAAGGTCTTTTTTTCGACTCATGGTGGAGTCAATATGGTGGTTTCTTATCAAAAAAAGGAGCCTGAGTTCCTTGGCGTATCAGTGAGCACTTACAGGTAACATTAACTTTTGTGAACTTCAAATTTTAGTGCTAATCAATACTGAAAAAGAAATTTTGTTTCTTGCACAGTTTGTGTCCACAAAATTCTCGAGTAATGATGAAGAAAATCTCGTTGGTAAATCTGTAAACACTCGAGCTTTATTTTTATTCTTTTGATGCGAGGAGCTCCTTTGATTTGGACCTCAGAGTTTTGACAATATTTCAATGACTTCTTGTGAGAAGCTGTATGGATTCTCTGTATGTTACACTTCTCATGAATTTGATTGGCATGTTGGTTTGCCATTGACAATGACTGTTTTCTTTCTTGACCTCTTACGTTCCTGTTTTAGTCAAATGCTTTCGTCTATCCCGTTTTTTCATTTTCTGCTCTGTCTCTCTATCTGCTCATCTTAGTAAAGATGCAGCTTGCTATGTTATGGATTGAGAGTTTCTATTTGATGTGTCATCTTTTGATTATTTTTGACTGAAACAGATATTTTACTTGTTTATGTTACTTTTCGCTAGCTCCTGCTTTGAGGTTTCCTTTCCTGAATTTTGAGAGTGCTTAAACTAATCTCAAATGACTTTTATTTCATCTTTCTATGAACTCCTTCATGTTCTATACTTAATATTTGCCCTTGGAACACTGCATGCCATTTGATAATATTTTATGTCATGGTAGTTCACTGTTTTATTTTATGTTTATTCTTCAAGTTTGATTCACATGTCTCTATTGAACTCACATGATGTTTGCTTGGACTGCAATCTCATGTCTTGGAAACCAATTTTCTTGTTCAGTGCTTTCTCTTCCAAGGTCCTTCCAACTGTCAGAGCCAGCTGTTGGTTTCTCATCTTTTTCCTTTCTTTCTGTAGAAGGCATTCTCCACCAAGTCACTCAGCAGATGGAACAGCAAGCTTTTCCCTTTTTGGGTATTTCCTAGCTAGCATTCGAGGCCAACCGCCGTGATTAGTCCAGAGATCAACATTCTGCAGCTCATTAGGAGGTGAGGTCTCTCAACATGATTCTTTTTTTTTTTTTTTTTTTTTTTTTTTTAATTCATACTATGGCTTGAACTTGTTTAGAAATTTGATTGATTTCTAACCACTCAACCCGACTACCGTTGGTTGAACGACGACATTTTACTATATTACCATTGCACCCCCTAATTGCCTGGCTAAGGCCAAGGCTCAATTTAGATTCTGGCGCCACTTTTTTGCTATATCCTATAATGTTCACCCTTAGTACCAGATTCTGTTTTCTCACTATCAACTTTGTCAATTCTCATGAAAGCTTAACACATGGCCCCCTTGACCAATTGTCTTTTTGTCCTCAAAAGTTCCTAACATTGGACCTTTTAACGTACCCGAGCTGAATCGGTTTAACAACTGAAAACTTTTATTTTAGGAAAATGCAAAAGTAACCCACGTTGGGGCTCCGACTGGGTCAACTTTGGGCACTAACCTAGTCGATGCCGTGCATTTTGCCTCGATATGCGCGCACACACATCTTAGAGTGTATTGCATGACATCCGACTGGGTCGGTGCCCAACGTAGAGTACTAGCAGTTCCCTTTAATTTAAGAATCTTCAACTAAGGAGTTGTAGTCTGACTAGTGTCCTTTATTCCTCCAACAGTAGTGCTCTTAGCTGTTCATGATATTACCAGCAAAGTCATGGGTCTGCCTCAAAGGATTGCTTTAGATCTCAAGTGGGCATAGAGGGGTAAAGCTTTTCCAACATAAGCGACTTTATTCATAGGGATCTGAGTAGCGAGCCATTTGGATTGATTTCTGTAGGTGCTGCGAAAATTTTATGTGCTACTAGTCTATGAAGAAAATAACATATCACAAACACAATAAGAGGAAGACATAAATACTTATACACAGGCATCACATCTGGCCTTTTAGATATCCTCCACATTCTTCAAATAACCTCCCTTGTACACAAGAGAGCCAGCCCAACATTGTCTTAGCAACCTTACACATGTATTGATCTTCAACAATCCAAAACAGTAGAAACTTAATCTATAGGGTGGACTGATTTAATTCGATTCTCCCGCTTTCGAAAGTACTGCTTCCCATGGCGATAATGCTTTGCGTTGAATGTAACAGGGTTAAACCTCTTTAATTGAACAGCTTCACGAGTACTGAAAGCACATTCACTAGGTAGAGAATTATACCGTTGTCGGTCGTAGCAATAGGAGTAGGTCATGTACTTCTCCCTATACTTCGCCATTTTCGATCTCCCATTAGAATTCAGTTTGTTGGCCAGTGCTCCAGTGGTGAGAGATTGAAGAAGAGCTTGATCACACTTGGGTGGTGTTGCTTGCTCAATGGGGTTCACAGGGCAGCCGCGGAGGACGAAATCGGAAAACTCTGCAACATAAGGAGCATATTTGTAGTTCACCCTGTATTTGCCTCCATTGGTGGCCCAATTCGATGCATCCCATATTGTAGCATAGAGTGACATTGGCTTTGAAGGGAAGTCACCTCCCATTATTTTAGTCTTTCTAACCTCTCTTATTGGTACATCATCAACATAAAATCTGCCCAAATCAAATTAAACAAAAATAAGGTTAGTTCAAAGAGATTGAAAATTAAACAAAAATGTTCAATTGAGCTTAATGAATGAACATCTCTAGTGGGTCCAGTGGCTAAGGAATATCTGATACGAAAGTGGTTAAAAAGAGTGCTTTCTTTACACCAATTTATGTAACTTCAGTAACTAGTAAAATAAAGATAGAGCTAAGAATTTATGCACCTCTTTTTCAAGAAAACATTTATACATACAAATGTGTATATTTATCAACATGAACCAAAAGAAGAAAAATTCCTAACTAGTAATGAGAAGAAATTAGGTCGGCAAAAGTTAGAGAGAGTGATACTTTGAATTAAATGTTACTGAACCAACTATAGAAAAATTGATTCCTCAGCTCTTGTTGGAATTAGTGCTAAGGAATTAGATGCCTCTTAAAGACGAGCAAGGTTTGATGTGTATATGGAGAGACTGTCATTGAAAACTTAGGAGGGTCCCTAACTATAAGTGTACTTGAAGTAGTAAGAGTAATCCAAAACCAAAAGAGTAAATTAAAAAAAAAAAAAAAATGATCGACTTAATGAACAAGAAAGCAAAAGAACTGTTGAAGGTGACAGAAGTGTTTACACAATGAGATTATTAGTCCACAAAATGCTGTACTCATGAAAATCCTCTGTAGGGTCGAACCAAAGCTTGAACCTCTCCTCTCTCCCAACACTAGTGCTTCCATTGCCATACACATTTGTCTGCACTCTCCATTCTTTCCCTCTAATGTTCCCCAAGAACTCAAAATCCAACTCATCGTGGTTCTTCTCAAACACATCCCCATTCGACATCTGCACAAAACCCAATACCAAATACATTCCAAATCAATAAAAAACAATAACAAAACCCATGTGGGTAGCTTAAATTTTAGTAGAACAACCCCGACGGGTTGGCCCAACGGTAAGAGCGAGCTTGGGGAGTGTAGGTTAGGCGTACAGTCCTAGGTTCATGGGAATAGTCAAACTCGCTTGAATATCCACAAATATATAAAATTGTGTAGGACAATTAGTACTACTTTATGTGTTTGATCCATTTTATGAAGAGTGACAAAAGTCTTACGCTCGACAACAATTACTACTACTACTCACATAGAATGCGACCACCACCCCAGCTGTGTAGTCTGAAGGTAGCTTAATCGAAGAACTGAAGAACCCATAAAGATACAAGTCTTGGGAGACGAACCCAGACCCTATTTGATCCCAAGAAGGCAAAAAACACAAAGATTAATATTTCATTACACGTTCAAACCAAAAAAATTAACAAAGACTACTCACATTTGTACATGTAATGTATGACATAGACTGTAGTACCTGTTCTTCTGTCAAGGGAGATGGTCACGGATTTGCCATCGTTGAGGATGGACAGATTGCTGTCTCCGAAGAGATGAGAGTAGGCCTCATCGAAGGACAATGTGGGGAGACTTGCAGATTGTAATGGCGTGACAAACATAGCACAATAGGCAGAGAAAAGCATGAGTGTTTGTAAATACAAAAACTTCACCATTTTTTTTTCTTTTTTTTTTGTTGGTTCTTCAGTACAACAAGTTCACCATTTTAAAAGGGGAATAATAATGGGTGTTCATTACTTGTGGAGTGAGAGGGAGGTGAGTGGGTCAGGTAAGAATCAACAAGGCCCTTTTTAGTCCCACTTTTTTCTTTAGTGGGGACTTTTGTCCTAGCTTTTTTTTTTGACATATTTTCTTGGGGGGCCATTTGATTCAATTTGATTAAATGGGTTATTGATTGACAGTAATGGGTAGGTGACAGTAATCTTTTACCTATTATTATAATAACAAAAATGAAGTTAAAGAAGGTTGGCTTAATTAGATTTCAAAACTAATAGTAGTACCAAATTGAATATGATCACAATTCACAAAACGTATAAATAATCTTGTAGTAATGCTAATGAATTGTTTGTGCAATCATAGACCATATATTACTAATCAAGGTCATTAGTTCTAGATCATATATAAGAATCTTACAAATAAACATTATTATTATTTTTTTGTATACCAACATTTTGTTTTCGATAGTCGTTGATGCTCAAATCTATCTTGCCCCCTTGTTTTTGAGGCAGGCGAGCATCCTAACTCTAACTCGTGATTAGAGAAGAATTTACATATTTAGAGATGACCAAAATTGATCAATTCACCCCTACGAATTTATCAGAGGTGACAAAATAAAATTAGGTACTGATGACAACATGCATAATGTATGTAGTCTTCTACTATGACAACAACATAGCTTCAGTTTTAAATTAATTGGAGTTGGCTACATGGATCAAGCTCTTTCATTGTGCTCGATTAAGTGCAATTAGTCTTTTATTGTAAGAAAAAAAAATATACTGGGTTTCAAGTACTTTGATTAAGGCAAATGTGACTGCTCAATTCGTATTAATTACCCTATTTCTCCTTCGACATCTAGATTATGTAGGATTAAGAGGATTTTAGCTATATGATTAAGGTTGAAGTGACGAATTTTCGCAATAACTGCACTATTTCTTTTTCACCCTTTGGACATATGGAATTAAGAGGGCCTTAATCAAAAAGGCCGAGGTGGTTCCGACGCCACTGTAGTAAAAAATCACGAGAGCTAGCTAGTTCACGATAAAGTGATTGAGATGAGCAAGCGAATTCACGAGATTTTGACGCGCTTGAGGAGCGTAGCGCACGCGCCACAATCGTCACGACGAGTTCACTTAGTCGGCGCGCCCAATCGCAACATGTGGCGCTCTCTCGCGTCACTTGAGGAATTTAAAGACAAGATCGACCCAATTACTCTGCGATCAGAACCAACTATTGGTCGCGCAAAATCGGCGTAGTCAGAAAGTAGCCGTTAGTTTTTTCCCACACAAACAAATCAACTGTCGAGGTGTTGGGATTCGTGAGTGATAACTTCTTGTTTTTACAGCGGAGTTGACGGCGTGAGAGTTGGAGTTAATGACGTTAAATGTAATTGACTTACCTTTCTAAACTAACTCATTACTTGGAGCTCAAGGTCTCTACGGAGACATTTGATAAAATTACTTGGAGCTCAAGTAATCCATCCATATATAAGAGGTTTTGACTCATCCAATAAAAGATATTCCATCCGTTTCTTTTTAAATGACGTTGTTCACTGTTTTTAAGAAAATCATTTAATTATCTTGATTGAAGAGAAAGTGACAGTTAAATGATTAAATCACCATTTATCTTTTCTAACCCCAACACTTCTTCATACACTAGTTATTAATGTGTAATTATTAATTCTATGAAAGATATAAAGTCAATTAAGTAATTAATGTGAAATATTTTAAAAATAGCTAAAAAGATATTTATTATGAAACGAAGGGAGTACATACGTACGTAGGGCTCAAACTCGAGATTACTATTTAAAAACTTTAGTGTGAGGTACTTGGACTACTTGTCTGTTTGTTACTAGAGTTGATTTGGGAAGAAAAACTTGGAAAAGAGAATTGAAGAATTATGATGATTTGATTTTGAAAAAATTACAAAAGTATTAATGTTTTTAGTTTAAATCCGAAAAATATGGTGGTGTTTTTTTTTTCTCCAGAATAGGCGATAACGCCTTTTCAAAATGCGCTATCAAAGTGGGTGGATTTTTTTCTGACGTGGACGGTCCACGTAGATCGTTTACTTACACGAGATAGCGCATTTTCAAAAGGCGTTATCTGTGTAAGGTCGTCCACGTGGACATGGGCCGACCTGTGACGGCCCCAATTGCCCATAAAATTGGGCCCCGTCTGGCCTAAGCCCACGTGGACCCCCGAGCCAGTCTCGCAAGGTCAACGCAGGCTTTGACTTGACACGTGGCACAAGTCAAATTTTCGAGTCGTTACACGACCGAATAGCGCCTATGGGTTGTACGGGTTGTCCGCCTCGCAATACGTGCTAACGTTTACATGAGGTCTATGGTTTGTAGTGGATATGCATGAGTTGCCACCTCGGGATACGTGCATGACGTTTGCATGGATTGCCCACCTCGAGACACGTGCGTGACGTTTGCATGAATTGCACGAGATTGCATGGGTCGCCCACCTCGACAGACGTGTCTGACATTTGCATGAAATCATTGGTTGACAATCCGTGCAAACGTCATGCACGTATCCGTGTAACACGGATAGTGTCTTTTCAAAAGGCGCTATCTGTGTAAGGGCAGTCCTACGTGGACCGTCCACGTCAGCAACAAATCCACCCACTTTGATAGCGCATTTTGAAAAGGCGTTATTGCCTATTCTGAAGAAATTAAAAGTACACCACCCTATTTTGTGAAATAAAATGTAAATGTGCCCTATTTTTTGAAAAACACCTTTGATTTTGATGGGTGGTGGACCTGGTGGTGCCGTTAGGCCGCACTGACGGTCGTTAACATTGGTCCTCAAAGTCATGTCCCTCGAGGTCACGTCTCACGACATCTCCAATCCAGCGCTAAAATAGCTCTAAATTGGTGTTTGGCATTGGATTGACCCAATGCCAAACTCACTGTCATTACGTCGTTGGGCTCTAAATTTGAGTGGATTTTGGAGATGTTTGAAAATAGTATTTTGAGTGGGATCCACACATTATATGAGAGTAAAAAAAAAAAAAAAAAAAAAAAAAAAAAAAAATGTAGAAGACAGTGTAGTTGTGTTGGAGATGAGAATAGTTGCCATCATATGTGAACAAGGATGGAGTAACATTTTCAACGATGTATGTAGAATCTAGGTATAGGTTGAAAGAATTATACAAGATTAGTTTGTGGGAAATGTCAAACTTAATTCCTATGTTGTTATTGATCAATTGACTTGCTAGATAAAAATGCGTTTGAACCACTAACCAAGCGGTCGGCTTAAAAGAGCCTGCTAATTTGCTATGGTGCTCCAGATACTAATGTGTGTATGTGAAAGTGATAAAATAAGTCATGACTCGATAAACCAATGCATTTAACATAAAAACAAACAAATTATTGCTGAGCTTATAAGAATTCGTGTAATGAGAGTTTCAATCTGTTTGTGTAACGGACCAAATTTTAATTACGTTGTTATTATTGATTATTTTCAGACTTAGACGCCAACTTAAATCCGCGTGGATGCCGCGGATAGATCAGGGCACGCCTGACTAGGTAAATAGTGATTTTTGCGCGATTGTTTGCATATTTACGATGTCGTATATCAAATTATTTTACCTAGCATCGCATATGTGTATTTATATCATTGAATCGAGCGAGATAGTGTAACGGGTGTTCGCCTCGAGAAACGTGTCAATATGGGTACTGAGCGAGTGAAATGTGGGTACGCTAGGTTGAGAAAATAATTTGATTAATCAAATTAATTAATGTGAGAAAATACAAATTATAAACCCATAGTCTAGGCCAATTGATCGAAATTGGCGATTATGGTGCGCCTCGTTATGCGTGTCGAGGTGCGGGACACCGAGTGACCGAAGGTAATTGAACAAGACTAAAAATTTGGTGTCTAATAAGGACAAATAAGGGCATGCAACCTATACCACCTAATACCCCTAAAATGAGGATTTCCACTCATTTCTTCTCTTCTCCACGTTTCC
Source organism: Stephania cephalantha (assembly GCA_039657325.1). Lineage (NCBI taxonomy): Eukaryota > Viridiplantae > Streptophyta > Magnoliopsida > Ranunculales > Menispermaceae > Stephania > Stephania cephalantha. The sequence continues at coordinate 2,768,313 of CM077573.1, read as the reverse complement.
TCTCTTCTCTCTTCAACACATAAAAAAAAAAAAGAAGAGTGTGCATCTAATGGAGAGAAATTGTTGAATGATTGATATAAACCATTGAGTGTGTGAGATTTAATGAGATCCTTGAAGTCTTGGATGTGATTTGATCAAGCAAGCAAGTGATCAAGGTAAGCATCTCTACTTTCTTTCAATTTTTCCATTAAAATGAAGTTTGAATGTGTTTTAATGGTGGAAGTTGATTGTTGGTTAAATGTTGGAAAAAACTTGATATTAATGATGTTGGTTGTTGTTGAAGTTGTCATTGTCGTTGGTTGATTTATAAAAAAAAAAACAAAGACGTTTCCAACGTCTTTGTGAAGAAGAAGATGGGGCAGGGAGGGGTGCACGCACGCACACCGGGACCGACTCGGTTGGGCCGGACCCGACCCGACCCCGGTGAACCCGAACCGGGTCAAGCCGACCCGGTTGGACCGGGTCAAACTCTGTCCAGAAACCCACCCATTTATTTAAATAATATAATATTAAGAATTAATTTAAAAACAGTTTTAAATTAAACAAATTACAGAAAAATAAGAAAAATAGGTAGAAAATTATGGAAAAATCTAGAAAAATATAAAAAATGAGAAAAAGATAGAAAAATAGTATTCGAGAGTTTTTCGGGCGTTTGATACCCCGGTATAACTCGAAAAGGGTGCCAAACCAAACTTTTTGGAATAAAATTTCAATATTTTTGGCCACGCATTATAAATTTACTTAATTTGATTCTAAACTAGTTAAAATGGTTAATTGGACACAAGGAACTTATGAGACTATAGTCGGGAGTCGGGCGCGTATCTCGAGACGTGAGCGGGAATCTGGAGTGCGTTTTTGTTGTACGTAAGAATCCATATGAAAGTCACTGAGGGTTTACTTTTCCATCGTTGATTTTCTATTCCTTGTTATTGTACTCTATTCCGTGATACATTTGGGTTGGTGGTTGAGTTACTCCCACCTGATATTCGTAGTGTATTTATGACACACTAGGGTGTAGCACGTGTGATCAGGCACTTGGTGAATTGCAACCCGAGTTGCATTAAGGGTGCACGTGTCGGACACGCACCGCGAGGAACCAGGTGAAATGAAGTGGGGCACCCACCGAAAGGATCCTGGGGGTCTGAAGTACAGTTTAGTCTGACCGAGACGAGTACACACTTTGTTTCTCTCGTGTTATTTATTGATGTGATGATCGTAGCACAGTTGTCTGTTTAGTTTCCTCACGATTATTTAACATGATTATTGATATTTATTTACTTTCTTATAAATGCTCGGTGTACTTCGTTTTGAATCTTTCTAACTGTACTCTCCATATGACTTTTTGTGATGGTCGAGTGCAGATCCTAGTACTACTAGGGGCAAGGGGATTCTTGGCGATTTCATCTGATTGCCCGCGGTCGATGACCCCATTAATATATGTTATTTTGATATTTTGCTCTACTTTTGGGTATTGGGAGACTGGATAGACACTGTACTTGTATATATTACTGCTTAGTATTGTCGCCTATATACATAGTATTTTCTCGGGTTTTCCACAATAGGAGTTGCTCTTATAAATGATGCTTCATATGATGATGAATTTAATTGTTTTACTTACTTTAAATTTAAGACTTCCGCTGCTTTAATGCTAAAAGTGATTCAACTGTCTAACTAATCTGATTTACCAAATGAGTTAACACGCATATCGAGGAGTCGTGACGTAGCAAAGGACGTTAGTGGCGCGTGGGACCCGGTGGGTCAATGATCTGACAGGACTACGGGGCCGCGACACTCCACGTGTCGACCTCGAGATTTGGGGCCGCCACGGTTTGCATTGGTTCGAGTGCAATATAAAAGAGTTTGATTCATGTAGCGGAGCATAACTAATTCAAAATTAATATAGCATTGTTGCTGATGTGATTGATAAATCTACTTGGACATTTACTTGGACTCAAAAGTTCGGATTCATAATGTTTTTTTTATAAATTCTTGCAAATATTTAGGTCTCGTTTGGTATGAGTTTGAGATATCTCCAATGAGACAACTCACAAAGAGTTGAGAACTAATCTCGCTTGATTGTCCAACTTGTCTACAAGTTATCTCCCAACTAACACCCTATTATGAAAGATATCACCCCACCACCCCCTAAAGAGTTATCTTTCAAGAGTTGTAGACACAATTACCCCTCATTAATGACCCTTTTATTACTCATCTTTCTCTTGTTTGAAGGCTACTTATGTCAATTCATATTTTTTATTGTTTAAAAATTTGAAACTTCTCTCCAAGTTTAAAGTCGAACCAAACATAAAAATATTAACTCCAATGAGATAACTCCGAAATAATATTGTAAGTTAGCAAAAACGAACCAAACAAAACTTTAAGAGATATCAAGAGAATTGTTCAAGCGATTGTCTTTGCTTCATTTAATTCTTGAGGATGACTTTGAAACAAAAAATATTTTTGAGTCCAGACTCATGAATCCAAATATCATTGCCCGTGATTCCAACATCTCTAAGATACTCCTTAAGATCATTACTCCCCCGTCCCCATGTTTCACCAATCATGAAAAAAAGTACAAAAAAAAAGAAAACACACCCACGTGTCAACACCATATTCACTCACTCACTCAGTCCCTCAGTCACTCACTCACTCATCATCAAAATCAATCTCCAAAAGCTCCTCCAAAACCCCATTAATGGCCGACTCATCCACCCCCAAACCCCAAAACACAAAGTGCTCAACCATGGCCGCCGCCGACCAAAACCCAGTCAAATTCGGCGTAATCGGGTGCGCCCGGATCGCCAGAAAGCTCATCCGAGCCATCAGCCTCTCCCCCACAACCACCCTGGCCGCCATCGGGAGCCGGTCCCTCTCCAAGGCCCAGAAGTTCCTGTCCGAGAATCGGATCTGGCTGGGCGAGGCGATGACGTCGAGGATGACGGTGAAGGTGTACGGGAGCTACGAAGGGGTGGTCGAGGACGAGATGGTGGAGGCGGTGTACTTGCCGGTGCCGACGAGGATGCACGTGAAGTGGGCGGTGGCGGCGGCGGAGAGGGGGAAGCACGTGTTGGTGGAGAAGCCGGTGGGGGTGGATGTGGGGGATGTGGAGGTCATGGTGGAGGCGTGTAGGGTTAATGGCGTGCAGTTCATGGATGGGACTATGTGGCTCCATCATCCTAGGACAAGGCGCTTGAGGGGGCTTTTGGATGATCAACTTCTCTTTGGGGACCTTAGAATGGTAAGTAATTAAGCGTTGTTGCGCAACATGAACACTCAGCTGACTCAGCATTGCGCAGCATTGCGCTGACTGTCAGTCGGCTGACAGATACAGCCACTCCAAACAAACATATTACAGAAAAAACCAAGAAACAAATTAGAAACACCTGACTGTCAGTGATGATTCAACTGCGTGCTCATTAGAGTGTCTCCAAATTTGAGTATAAAGAGAGAGTCTACCTATTATGGAGAAAAAGTAAAGATAGGAGATAGAAATAAGTGAGTTTAATAAATTGATGATGTGATACATGAGGAGAGTATATAGATAGAAATGAGTAGCTCTTTTTTGATGATAATAATAGGTCTCAAGCATTGCGGATACCCTTATATATGGGAAGTTGCTAAACTCACTTACTTTGGGCAGATAGATTGAGCATTGAGCTGATGTGGCACTGAGGTCCCACAACTGATGTTAGTAAGTTGGCTATAGCGTGTGGTCAATGATAGGAGAGCAACAATAGTTGTTGTGGATCAACATATGCAGGTGTCGAATCTTAGTGCAATAAGTGGGTTAGAAAATCATTTTTCTGATGAATTTAGTTGTTGATTTCTTTTTATTGTTATTTTTTAATTTGTGTGGTGTCTGAGCCCAACTCACTGGCAAGTCTACTCTACCTCGAGGATTATCGGGCCCCATGTAGGATGGCCCTCATGACTAATTGGATAATTTGGTTCGTCCTCGAGACTCAAAATTAAGACTTTAACGAAGAGTATGTAGTCCTTTGCTACTCAGACCAACCAGTTGTGGGTTAGTTAATGATTTGTTTCTTTTTTTTTGGAGAAGTCTTTGGTGGGCATTATTGAATTTTGTCTTCATGGAGGTTTGCGTTCTTGGGAGATGGTAGAAATGTGCCTATTACATCTATGTGATGAACCACCCTCTTTTGGGCAGCTCAAAAGTGGTAATTTTGATTACGATTGACTTGGCTTGCTAAGTTCTAATATCTATGGAGAACTTTTATTTGGAGATTGTTGCGCAATTTGTTGAAATAGGTGTGCTACTATGGAGAAACTTGACGCAAATATCCCACCTAGGAGACTTAATGCAGTAGAAATTCGACCCATATGTATATGATGAATATCCATCTTATAAAAATTGAAGAATTCCTACTCAAGATAATATGGGATGCATTGATTAAGAACTTAAAGGATTTTGAGTGCACTCCAAGTACATTAAATCAAGCTAGTGGTAGAGTTTGGTCCGTGTAGCCGATCCTAACTAATTTGAGATTGAGGTTTTAATGTTGTTGTTGTTGTTGTTGTTGTTGTCATTGTTGTAGTTGTGTTGCGATAACATCAACGATATACATGCTACTTTGTACTTGGTTGACAAAGCAAAATGATGCATCATAGCATTGTTCTTGTTGAGAAGAATTAGGAAAACATTAGTCGAAACATTGCTGCCAATTTGTATTAACATTTGTAGTACTTGCAGTGTATGCTCAGCATGACTAACATTTCTAGTATATGCAGCTTTCCTAATATCTATCACCAGAACTTATACAATCTTCTCTCATGGTGTTAGATTCACAGCTCATCCACATTCAGAGATGCCGATGAGGAGTTTTTCAAGGACAACATAAGAGTAAAGGCAGACCTGGACGCGCTAGGCGCACTAGGAGACGCTGGATGGTACTGCATTGGAGCAATCTTATGGGCAAACAACTACAAACTTCCATCGACCGTCACTGCTCTTCCAAAGGTGACTCGCAACGACGAAGGTGTCATCTTGGACTGCGGCGCCTCCTTTCACTGGGAAGGTGATGACGTCAACGTAGCGACATTTCATTGTTCATTTCTCTGCCATGAGTCCATGGACCTCACAATGAGTGGCTCCAAAGGGACAATAACTCTCAGGGACTTCATCATCCCATACCAGGAGCACTCGGCTTCATTTGATTTCTCCTCTGATGTCAAATTCGTAGACCTGCATATCGGGTGGACTTCGACGCCTAAGAGGGTTGAGGTATCGACTGAGCTTCCGCAAGAGGCTCTAATGGTTCAAGAGTTTGGAAGGCTAGTGCACAACATTAAGGTTTTAGGGAGCAGCCCGGATGAGAAATGGCCTGGGATCAGTACAAAGACTCAACTATTGCTGGATGCAGTCAAGAAATCGATCGATGCGGGCTTCAAGACGATCACTGTGTGATTATACCTAGCAGTGCATCTCTTCTAGGGGAAGTTTAGGAATAGCAGCATTGCTATGTGATTCTGCAAAAGAGAGCCATTAGGTTCAATGGCCAGGAACTGCTACTACCACTAGAATTTAAGGCATTTTGGGTGCTTAAGAGCTGTAGATGTTAGAGAAATCCCTGGAGTTTACTACCATCTCGGGTTCATAGTGTGAGTGCATTGTAAAGTGCCACCCTTTTATTGCTAAATAACTCTTCAAACTGAGTTCTTTTGAAGATTGCACTCTAACCATATTGGTTTTGAATTAATGATCAGATTTCATGTTGTAGAAGAGTAGCACGAACCATGAACCAAAAACCTCAACAACAAAGCCTCAATCTCAATTGATTAGGGTCTGCTACATTAATCAAACTCTTCCGCTTCGCTTTATTTAATTTACTTGATTGGGTGCATTCAAAATCCTTCTTAAATACCCCTTTAAAGTCATATTAAGTCTACTTTTGTATCGTCAAATTTTCTAATATCTTTTTTGTTGAAGTTTTTAAAAAGGCATTTGCATATCGTCTTATTTAAACCACTGCAACCAACATTCTCTAACTTTTGTGTCAATTAGTGCTACTTTTCTTTGGATTTCAATATAACTTATGTTCCATTTTATATTTTCAAGTTTAAACGCAAGCCTTAATGAAAAAAAACACATGAAAAGTCAAAACTATAAATGTTTACTCCTTGATTCAAGAGAAATCATCTTCAAATATACATGTTCTTGCTATAACAGCAGGTCAGGTAATTGAGAGAACTAAAGCTTCATATTACGCATGAATCTAAGCTGGCAGTGAAGGGCAAGTCTCTCACCATGTACAACCCACATCTGCTTTCACAGTTTACATGTCATTTGATCCATGATATTCAATATTTCTCTTTAAGGTCAGTCGCAATTAAACTTATAAGCTACAATCTTTCTATTATGACTTGGAAACAGATGACTGAATCAAAGCTTAGTTGGTGACAAAGTGATACCTAGAATCCACATAGCTCTCCACATCCCAAAGGAAGGACCCAAAAGTCACAGCCTCCAAAACAAGCCTTTTTAAACCTCCAAAGCTGATCTTAATGAGTTCATCTTTCGAAGAATCAATAGTCCCTTGAGGGGTGATCACAATTTCAGGCCTTCCAAACAATGCTTCTGTATGCCTCTCGATGATGCTAACAGCCTCCTTTGATCTAATTGTTGCATATCTCTGAAGGGTTTCTGTGTCGAACGACATAACATAAGTTCGAAGCCTGGTTGCTTTGATCCCATGCCCGAAACCTCCTGGGCTAACCTCACCAGCAGAAAAAGCTGAGACCTCGGGATGCTGAGACTGCATTTGCTCCATTTCATGAACTTCATTGTTCACAGGGGGTGGCCTCATCTCATCAGCGACAAACTGCATAATTTCACTTTCTTCGTCATCTGATGCATACGGAAGCAATTTCATTGACTTCTCGAGTTGGAACCGCTGATCAACCCGCTTGAGGAAATACCCATACATCACTGATGCAGCATAGACTTGCCCAACTCTCATTTTGCTAATCTGTGCAACTGTGGAGGAATCACCCATCCTGTTTCCCAGTATGAGCGCAAGGTGATTCTCGATCATCTCAAATGCTTCCTGTGAGTGTAACCCCTCAATCTTCTCCTCCTGACTCGGCCAATTGTCCACTCGAGCATCAGCCGACGGCGAAGCAACCGCAGGCGTCAAACTAACATTAGCATCCATAAATTTTTGCACAATTAAAGCATACAAGATCTCTTCCAACGCCTTTTTTCGCTCGTTCGCCTTGACCTCCGCAATTCTCCTGGTATAATTTCAATCACAATGGCAAAAAAAAGACATCAAATTTTCAATCCCCTAAACTCCAAAATCAATCAATTAAATCGCAAAATTGAAGATGTATTATTCGCCTAGCAATTTCAATCACAATGACTACAAGACATCAAATTTTCATCCCCCCTGAAATCCACAACCAATCATTCAATCAGGATATCACAAAATCGAAAATGTACGAACCGCCTAGTAATTTCAATTCTCAATCACAATGACAAAAAGGCATCAAATTTCTATTCCCCTAAACTACACAATCAATCATTTAATCGGGAAATCGCAAAATCGAATATGTTACCTTATCCTATAAATTTCAATTACAATGACTACAAGACATCAAATTTTCAATCCCCCAAACTCCACAATCAATCACTCAATCATTAATTTGCAAAAATTGACACTTTATATACCTATACAAGACGAGGTCAGTGCCCGAACCCGAAGCCTCTTCGCTAGGCTTCCCTTTTTCGGCATTGATATCGGTCTGAAGCTGCTCGAGCTGCTGATCAACCGCAGCCGGAACCAGGTGAGGATGATTCTTCAAAATCTCAGACAGAAACTGCCCAATTGGGGACTCCAACTCTAGCGGCGCAACTCGATATTCGGACGACCCAGACGACGAATTCAAATCCGAATTCGACGATGCCCTAACAACAACACTACTTGCTCTTCTGTTTCCACCACTCCATCCCCTCAACCGAACAAACGCAGTAGGTTTTGCTGTATAAAACCCTAAAATCAATAACAACTTCACAAAACCCTAAAAAAAACCCTAGAAAATTAGGGCTTTTGACAATGATGAACATGAACGGAAATGGTTCGTACCCTAATCGATTCTCCTCGAGAGGAATAAAATTTGGTCCCAAAGGAGACGGATTTCGTCCGATTGAAACAGCGATTGAACAAAAGAGAGGAAGATTGAAACAACGATGTCGCTTCCATTCGATCGATTCACTGCACGAATTGAAAAATCAACAATCGAAGCAACAAAAAAGTGCCCTAATTTGAGAATCGAACGTGATTTGGGAAGTGAAATACCTTCGATTTGGGATCCAAAAAGTGCCCTAATTTGAGAATCAGATCTCTGAATATGAATCGTCGATTGAGATTCTCTCTCTCTCTCTCTCTCTCGTCTTTGTGAGCGATTCGATGAGTTCACGACGGAGTCCGCATCGTTTAAATGCTAAAGACCGATGAGTTCGCGAATGACCAGAATATCCTTCGCGTTTCAGATATATTACGTTCATGCCATCAGTGTTTTTCTTTTCGCAACAAGCAACTCTCAATTGGTCGTAGTTTTGCCTACACAAGCTCTATTAATTTCCCACCGCCACCGGTGTACACATGCGCAAGCTCGTGGATCACCGCTAATATCAATATGAGAGCTACTAGAGTAACTCACTATAGACACCAACTCTAGGTACCGATTCAGTTGGATGTCGTGTAAAACACACTAGATGTGTGCGTACGCATCTCGAGGCAAAATGCACTACATTCAACTACATCAGTGCCCAAAGTGGGTTACTTTTGCATTTTACTATCAATATTATTCTCAACTTAATCACCTCCTACTTATACATGAGGAGTTTTAATTCAAAAGGCTTTAATACTATTTGAAAAAAAAATCTTCAAATAAGTAACTAAATGAAGGGAAATATTAGAGTGCTCTAGGTAGAACACGCATGTACGATGCACTCATCATTCTCGTTTGACCTCGATATGCATGTGAGCCTCGAGAATCAAGGGCGGCTGGATGAGTGTGTGTCCTACCCGGGGCACCTCATTTCCCTTTGATATGCGCGTGCGCCTCGAGAATCAAGGGCGGCTGGACGATGAGTGTGTGTCTTACCCGGGGCAGTTGGACGAGTGTGTGTCCTACCCAGGGCACCTCGTTTCCCTCGATATGCATGTGAGCCTCGAGAATCAAGGGCGGCTGGACGAGTGTGTGTCATACCCGGGGCACCCATCATTTTTTCTTTGAATGAATGGTAAAAAGTGTTAAACGTTGATAGCAACACGGGATGGGGGTAGTTTGGTAATTGGACTTGGAAACTCTACTAAGGATATTTTTGTTGAGCTTCGAGATCTGTCTGATAGTTGGATGGTGCGTAACGTTTATTGTCGCGTTTTAATGGCCACATACAACACAAAAACAGAAGTACAAAAATAATTAATTTAGAGGTCACGACGTTTTCACGTAGTACACACTCGTGACACACGTTTGCCAATTCTCTTCTTCACAAAATTTATGTAATTATAACCATGGAAAATGCTAGGGTGCCCTAAAATGGGACACACACCTTAAAAAAAAGAGCAAGCACTCGTTGGTATTCTTTGGATGCGCATTGGTTTTATGCGCACATGCATCAATGCAAAAATCAAAAGGACACGGATAAGTGCATATCTATATCTATATCTATATATCTATCTATCTATATATTTATCTATTTATATATCTATAATAAGCCTACATCTTGAGTGTGTCACGTGGCGGTTTCGAACCTTTTCGTAGCGCCACGTGGCATGCCCAAGATGTAGGTTTTATCAAAGCTATATATGGTATGTGCACGTGGCGTTTTCGAACATTATAGACGCGCTACGTGCCATATCCAAGATGTGCGTTTTATCAAGCTATATATAGTCGTGTTTGAGCCTACTTAACGCGCCACGTGTTATAGATAAGATGTTTGCACGTGTCATACCCGTTTTTTAGCATTCTCGGTGTGCCACGTGTCACATCCAAGATGTAGGTTTCATCGAGTTGCATATGATATGTGTCATGTGGCGCGTCGAGTAGGCTACCTTACATATACATTTAAGACATCATATATATAATAATAATAATTATTATTATTATTAATCTGTCTATATTTAAAGAAAAAGACATTTCATGACTAATATATATATGCAATCATCTATCTATGCGTATATAGAATGTAGGTTATATATGGAACACTTTTTAATTCGTTTTGAATATATGGAATGTAAGTTATGAAAATTTAAATTATTTATATATATATATATATCATTAATTGACTATTCTTCTAAAATGTAACGATTCTTACTAAATGTAACTATAAATGAATAAATGAAACTCATATATATATGGAATTCAAAACGACTCTTATTAATGATGTCCATGTATATGGACTGTAAGTTATATATGGAACACTTTTTAATTCCTTTTGAATATATGGAATGTAAGTTATGAAAATGAAAATTACTTCTATATACATATATATGAAATTCAAAACGACTCTTATTAATGATGTCTATGTATATGGACTGCAAAACGGTCAATAATCGTTTTGATTTTAAGTATAACCCTTGCAAAATTTAAATAATTTCAACTTAATTTAATGTTGAGCTCTTAATTTACCATTGCAACCGTTTCAAAATTTACGTGTATTTGACTATCATCCGAATCTTTCTTAAAGTCTTATATATACACATACTAATTAGCTACATGATGATTAGTTCTTTTTTTGTTAATGGATGATCTGATCTTGTAATTTTGTCAGGTGAGTATTTTTCTTTCGCTCTTCTACTTTTTGTTTTGTTGATTAATCTCTATTTTGCTATTACAAACTCAATTTGCTTTTTATGACTCTCTGATTGAAAATTTTGTCAATTTAATCGATTGGGTTAGGAAGAGTTTTTTTTTTCATACAAGAAAGATTCAAAAATTATTTATTTTAATTCTTATATTTTATTTTTTCGTTTGTCAATATTATCGACTGGATAGTTTGGATTAGAGGCGAAAACCGTGGTTCTATAATTATTATGGACAAGTAAGGTTTGGATTTTATTTATTTTATTGTTTTACTTTCTCTTTCGTTGGTTGTGGTTCTTCCATGAGATAATCTCAATTTGAGTTTTATTATGATTAAAGACGTCAACAATGATTAATTTTATTACTATTCCGAAGAAGCAACTTTTGAGTTTTAATTATTTTATGCTTCTTCTTTATCTTTTATTAGTTGATCGTCTCTCATTTGCAAATCAATTGATTTTTTTATGAGTTCTCTAATGCAAAAATGTTCGAGTTTTATTTATTTTATTTATAACTTTTTGAGAACATTCATTAATTATTTGTTTATGTAAATATTTTGAGTTTTATGCTCTTTTTTTTTACAAGGAAATTATATGGTATTCTTCTCAATTTTGAGTCCATCAAAGATTATATAGTAAGTCATTTATTTATTTGTTCGATCACTTTCTTTTTCTCATCAAATTTATTTTTGTGGAGTTATAGCTTGATTAATTTTTTCTAGCACTAATACTCGGTCTCTCCCATGCACTAATATTCAATCTCTTAAGCGCCTGCGATTCTAAGTGGTGGACAACGACTAGATATTTTTTATTTTTTGCTTTTTGTATTCTACGGCTATTTTGTATTTCAATAATTTTTAGATAAATATATATATATATATATATATATATATATATATTGTTGTAAATTTTAGCTATTATTCAGGCTACCAATTTTTCAAGGTAACTATTTAGACTATCAATTAATGCTATGTGAAATTAGATATTGATCTTAAGATAAACATCTATTTCTGTAAAAAGAAAAATATAAAATAATATAAGAAATTAGGTATTGATCTTAAGATAAACATTTTCAATCGAAAATAAAATAAAAATTGCGATTATTTATGAAATTTTTAGGCCACTTTTAGTTTTAGCTATTTTTTATATATTGATATTTAGTCTTTCCGTGCGTGAAGCGAGAGTTGTGACTTGTTCATTATGTATGCCTATCAGATGCGGAGCCATAAAATGTTGTTAGGGGGTGAACTTTAACCTTAACTTTTTTTTTTTCAAACAAAAAAACATTGGTATGAAATATTAAGCATAACAAAGAAAAGTTTTGACAGTGCTACACTTAAGACACTTCAAATACATTCCAATCAATTGGATGGCCCAATAGTTCGGTATGAGATTTGGAAGTAAGAGCTCATGAGTTCAAACTTTGGTTGGTGCAAAAATTATTTATTTTCTATCAAAAAAAGACACTTCAAATACATCATTTTTTTTAACAATGCTATACTTGTTATATAAGGATCGTGTGGCGACCATAGTGGGTGGGAATGACAAATAAGCTATACGATCAAACAAATACGTAAGAGTACTATAGGGGTCCTGAGGGTTGGAGGGGCGATCGCACCTCGGCCCTTAGATCCGTCCCTGGTGCTCATTTTAGGTGACCTTACTATTTTTCTCTACTGATTTTAATTGCATTTCTATGAAATTATGTTTTGAGAAACTTCAAAAGACTAAAACAATTTATTTATTTTTAAATTTATCGAAAAATTATTATTAGTTAACATAATACAAAAGATAATAATTAATTGTACATGCCTTTAGGGGCTTGATGCATAAAAGTAAAAAAGAAAAGAAAAGAAAGTAAATGACTGCTATTTCAATCCATCCAACCTCTCTCCCCACTCAATCTAAATTGACCATGCAATTAATTCTTAAAACTATATGTGCCCACCCAATATTAATAATGAAATCTCTAAAATATGGATTTTTTTTACACATCTATCATTTGGTGGCAAAAGCTATGGCTTATTTGAACTTAAGACACGTTTTTGCACATATAAAGACACGTTTTGGAAACGACTTTCAATTATTATGTTCATCCTGATTTACTTATGCGGCAAAAAAGTGCTTGTTGACGGTCAAAAATGTTACAAGTGTAAATCTTTTGGAGTGCATGCCAAAACTCAAAAGTGTGTATCTTTTGCCACCAAAGGAGACGTGTCAAAAAAAAACCCTTAAATTTTTTTAAAATACATTACCCATTTAGGGGTGTCAATGGGGCAGAGAATCCCTACGGAGAACAAAAAATCCCCGCGAAATGAACGTGGCTGGAGAATTTAAATGGAGATGATGGCGGGATATTGAGAAATTTGATTCCTCGCACGGGGATGAAAAAAGGATTCTCTGAACGCAAGTCCATGTCTCTTTACTCTCATCCATTAGTTTTTAATGCGTATTTTTTTGAGCGATCTCATAAGGAGTTACTTTGAGGTGGTTTTTCTATTACACAATTTTTTTTCCACAAATTGAGAGAAATGTTGTAAATTGAATTGGAACTTGTTAAGAACTAGAGAAGGAAATAGAAGACTAAGAACTTCTACTACTACAAACTACTACTACAAAGGAGAAGAGAAGAAATGAAATAGTTGGAATGAGAAGTTTTCATTCAACTTGGTGTGTTTTTACAATGAGGTTGGCACCCTTTATATAGGCCATTTGGTGATGATGATAAATGTACTTCATACAATGTGTACAAGCAACACATACACCCCATGTCATACAACACATCACAAGCAACATAGATAATACATGAAAGAGTTGGTGTACATTGGAGATGATTACAAGTTACATGACAATACATAGACAAGTGGAGGTACTATTAAGTGATACATACAAGTTACATGACTACACAATATGTTGGTGTACATGCATGGTCATCCATATTCCATAACACTCCCCTTGGATGACACTTGCTTAGAGATTGTGCCTCGTTAAAACTTTTACTAAGAAAAACCCTGTGGGAAAAAATATAGTAAAAGAAAAAGAGTACACTATTCTCATAAATATTAAGACGGGCATAATATTGTTAAGATTGCCTCATTAAAAACCTTGCTAGGAAAACCCAATGGGATAAAACCATAGCTAAGGGAAAAAGAGTGCAATACATTAATCAATAACTCCCCCTCATGTGAACATGGGTGAAACTTGTTCGGTTTCTTTACTTGCAATGTCTTTAAGTTTACGCAAGCCAATACCATATGTAAGCCTTTTAAATGTCGTAGTTGGTAAGGCTTTTGTGAATAGATCAGCAAGATTATCACTCGATCGGATTTGCTTGACATCAATTTCACCATTCTTCTGAAGCTCATGCGCATAAAAGAATTTTGGTGAAATATGTTTTGTTCTCCCCTTTTATGAATCCTTCACTTAATTGTGCAATACATGCTTTGCGTTATCTTCATATAATATGGTTGGAGAATCTTTTATTGAAGGCAATCCACATGATTCTTGAATATGTTCAATCATATTTCTCAACCATACACATTCACGACTTGCTTCATGAATTGCAAGTACTTCTAATGGTTGGAAGAAGTAGCAACCATAGTTTGCTTTATTGACTTCCATGATACGATAGTATTACCACATGTGAATACATATCCCGTTTGAGAACGGGCCTTGTGGGATCGATAAAAATCCAAAGATCGGCATAACCTTGGAGATTCAATTTTACCCTCTCGAGTAGAATAAACCCATGTCACTTGTTCCTCGAAGATATCGGAAAATATGTTTAACACCATTCCAATGTCTTCGAGTTGGTGATGAGTTTTGTATCTTGCAAGTAGGTTGACAAAAAAGCAATGTCGGTCTTGTACAGCTTTGCAAGATACATAAGTGCACCGATTGCACTTAAATATGGTACCTCTGGACCAAGTAGCTCTTCATCACTTTCATGAGGTCGAAATGGATCCTTATCCACTTCAAGTGATCTCGACAACCATTTGGAGAGCTCAATGGATGCGTCTTGTCCATATAAAATCTTTTTAATATTTTTTCAATATAATTTGATTGATGGACAAATGCTCCACTTGAAAAATGTTCAATTTGCAAACCAAGACAAAGTCTTGTTTTTCAAGTTCTTTCATCTCGAATTCCTTTTTCAAGTATTCGGATGTTCTAACGATGTCGTCGTGGTTTCTCACTATATTTAAATCATCAACATATACATCAATAATCACAAATCTGTTGATGATCTTTTAATGAAGACACGTGGGCAAAGCGGATTATTTACATATCATTCTTTCAAGAAATAATCAACTGGCGCGTTGTACCACATTCGTCCGGATTGTTTCAATCCGTACAAAGACCTTTGTAATTTTATAGAATGCATGTTATGAGGTTTTGATTTTATTTCATCGGATATTACAAATCCATCGGGGATTTTCATATATATCTCATCTGTTGTCAGGGATCCGTACGATATCTTTGTAAACGACATCCATTAAATGCATATCAAGCCCTTCGAGACTGCAAGGCTTATCAAGAACCGAAATGTGATTGCATCTATAACGGGAGAATATGTTTCCTCATAATCGATGCCGTGTCTTTGTGAGAAACCTTGAGCTACAAGTCTTGCTTTGTACCTTGTAACTTCATTTTTTCGTTTCTCTTTCGTACAAATACCCATTTATATCCAACAGGTTTTACGTCATCTGGCGTTTGGACAATTGGTCCAAAAACCTCTCGTTTCCTTAACGAGTTTAGCTCTGCTTGGATAGCATCTTGCCATTTTTGCCAATCATGTCTTTTTTTGACATTCGTCCACCGATCGTGGTTCTGGATCATCATCATTTTCACATATTTCAAAGGACACATTGAAAGCAAATATATCATCAGGAACAATTTCATTTCGATCACAAATCTTACCGAGTTTAAATAATTTATTGAGATCTCATTATTTTTATCTTTTTCCTCTTTTTCTAGAGGAAGTTGTTCCTCATCGAATCAACTTGTTCTGACAAACCCTTATCAAAGGATTCTTGTGCTTTCTCAGGAGTATTTTGATTTGTATTTATTTTTACTCCCGTTTTCCTCTTTCGAGGAATTGTATCCTTTGAACCAACCGGTCTTCCACGCTTTAAGCGTTTCGTTGGTTCTTGTGCATTTTGTTGCACAGAGACATCGATTCTTGCGGGAACATTTACAAATTTGGAATATGTGATTTTGTCACTTGTTTTGCATCATTAAATGCATCGGGTAATTGATTTGCAATTTGTTGCAAATGAATGATCTTTTGAACTTCAAGTTCACACTGATTTGTGCGTGGATCATAATGTGATAAAGTTGATGCATTCCAAGCAATTTCGCGCCATTCCTTTTGAATTGACTTCTTATCTCCCCTATTGGTGGGAAAATTGCTTCATCAAAGTGACAATCAATAAACGTGCATAAATAAATCCCCTGTTAAGGGCTCAAGGTATCTTATAATGGACGATGAATTAAATCCAACATAAATCCCAAGTTTTCGTTGTGGACCCATCTTAGTTCTATTGGGAGGTGGTATAGGAACATACACCACGCACAACCAAAAATTCTCAAGTGTGAAATATTTGGTTGTTGACCTAAAATGAGTTGCATGGGGGAATGTTCATGGTATGCGAGGCCTATAACGAATGATAAATGCTTTGCATGAAGAATTTGCATGTCCCCAAACTGAAGTCGATAACTTAGTTCTCATGATTAAAGGTCAGCAATTAATTGAATGCGTTTGATAAAAGATTCGCCAAACCATTCGGGTATGCACATGTGGAACGAGAATGTTCAATGGTAATTCCTATAAACATGCAATAATTTTTAAATGCTTGAGATTGAAATTCCCAGGCATTATCAAGACGGATGGTCTTGATTGGGTTGTCGAGGAAATTGTGCTCTTAACTTAATGATTTGTGCTAAAAGTCTAGCAAATGCAACATTGCGGGTTGAAAGCAAACAAACATGTGACCACCTAGTTGATGCATCTATCAAAACTATGAAATATCTGAATGGTCCACAAAGTGAGGATGAATATGACCACATATGTCTCCCTGAATGCGTTCTAAGAAAAACTGGGGATTCCACAACAATTTTACTTGGGGATGGTTTAACTATCAATTTACCTTGAGAACAACTAGCACAATTATAATCACCAATGAAAATATTTTGTGACTCCTTAAAGGATGTCCATGCGAATTATTAATTATTCTTCGCATCATTGATGATCCTGGATGACCAAGCTGTCATGCCATAAAATGAATGTCTTTGGATCATTAATTTTCTTATTCAAGACGACATTCGTTTCGACATGCCTTATATGAGTAAAATATAATCCGATGATAAAGCTGAAATTTTTCTAACACTTCTTTTTTTCCCATTTGAAACCAATGTGACATAGAGAAATTCTCTATTATTTTCGTTCACGGTTTCAATGTGATATCCATTTTGTCGAATATCTTTAAAGCTCAGTAAATTTCTTCTCGGATTTTTCGAGTATAAGGCATTGTCAACATGAACTGTTGTTCCCCCAGTGCAACATAATATTTGCTCTTCCGAGCCATTAATCAAATTGGAGATGCCGAGATATTGTTTGAACATTAGCCTCAAGCTAAGTTCAAATTGGAGAAATATTCTCTGTTTTAAGGATTGTATGTGTTGTAGCACAATCAAGCAAGGCATATATCGCTCTTATTTGATTCATGACTTGAACACATGATTTGTTGATCCATCGAACAAATAATGTTTGGCAAATCGAGAAAAAGAGTCATATTTCAATGATAAAATTCATAATATTTTGCCTTTGATTTTGAAGGCATGGTAAAGGTCACAAAAATATTCGGGCATATATATGACAATATTTAGGCAAAATAGCCTTTCATATATGACCAAAAAATGTCACAATTATGAGCGCTCATTGTCAATAATTATTTGCCCTTTGTAGTGGTGCACCACTTTTATTCCAATTTTTGGTGGAATTGTCAATACGACCTTTACCTCGATATTTTCACCTTTTCCACGTCCATAAATTTATTATTGCGATCATGATCATTATATGCAACATATGCTTCTTAATTTGAAGTTTGAACTAATTGACGAGAGCGATATTATATTTATAATATCTCATTATTTTACTCAAATACCATGAGACAAGAAATCAATCCTTAATATTTATTGGATTGACGTGCGCACTCGATATTTGTTGCGGCAATAAATCGAGGCGGGCCACGTGACCCTTTTATTGTCTCATCATCATATTTCCACATAGCCTCAACATATAGGTAATTAAAATTGTGGAATTATAATTAATATTTGATGATTAAGTTTTGTAGCATGAGACCCAAATAGCTCATTTTGAGCTTTTTGGAGCATTACCCTTTTGGTATGTATATATATAACTCCATAAGGTGAAAATATATATAAAGTGAAATATTCACTTTTCAAATCTCTAAAGAGAAATTTGTGAATGATTGTGTACAACATACAACCTTGCATGGATACAAGCTTTATTCATAATTTGTAATATCTAATTATCATGACAAGAATTATAATAAGATAACAAATTCAACTATGGTTGATTAATATTTCGAAAGTAAATATAATATAAAATAATTTTCTCTTTTCTTTTATGTAAAAAAAAAAAAAACATAACATATGATTAAGTATATGTTCACAACTTGATTTATTAATAATCAAATGTACTATTCGTATGAGTTGGTGGGACAACCTCCAGGTTGGGTGGCGAGACAAAGTCTGCTTAATGCCATGCCTCCTCGAACGGGATAACCCGTCTCCCTTTCAATGTTTAGCTTTACCTGGGACAAGGCTTACCCACTATCAACTCAAACTTATAGCATGATTTGTATTATAAAATCAAGAATAGAACAATAACTAATCGTTTGTAGTTTTAAGAGAAAACTAGTTATGTCACATATTGACTTTTGATTTCGATGTAGAAGATCGTTCAAGACGCAACTACAGAGAGTATACTTTCGCAATCGGTGACGCTATAATGCATAATATATGAATAAAGTATGCATAGATAAAAAGAAGCAACCATGATAATATAGAAGTAAATTGAACTTATTTAAATAACAAAAGTTATACCTTCCTAGCTTTCTCTCCTTAACAAGCCTTCTTGAACTTCAAGATCTCCTTAATGCTAGAGCAAACTCGTGCTGATAACGTGTTGTAAATTGAATTGGAACTTGTTAAGAACTAGAGAAGGAAATAGAAGACTAAGAACTTCTACTACTACAAACTACTACTACAAAGGAGAAGAGAAGAAATGAAATAGTTGGAATGAAGAAGTTTTCATTCAACTTGGTGTGTTTTTACAATGAGGTTGACACCCTTTATATAGGCCATTTGGTGATGATGATAAATGTACTTCATACAATGTGTACAAGCAACACATACACCCCATGTCATACAACACATCACGAGCAACATAGACAATACATGAAAGAGTTGGTGTACATTGGAGAGGATTACAAGTTACATGACAATACATAGACAAGTGGAGGTACTATTAAGTGATACATACAAGTTACATGACTACACAATATGTTGGTGTACATGCATGGTCATCCATATTCCATAACAAGAAATTATAAGTTGCACAATTATTTGATTTTTAAAATATAAGTTATGAGGTGTGCCAAAGTATCTCCTGCGAGACATCGTTTGCTAAAAGGCAAAGTTAAGGGAGAAGTCTTCCCGAGACAATAACTGTGTTAATTAGGAAGTGGATGCTTTGCTAGTAGTTCAAGCTATGCGAAGTAGAGATAGCGATAATTCTTACTTTAGAGCGATAATTGATGATGATAAAATTTGTTAACGATTTTAAGATCCTATAGAGTACTACTTGTACGTAGATCATCGAATTTAACGGCTCATACTGTTGCAAGAGAAGCTAGTTCCCAATTTCTTTTTGATGTACTTGCTAGAGATATGGGATGAAATAAATCATTTGAATTTATTTACATGAAAAACAGAGAACTTCTCGCGCGTCTCCTCGAATCATGTAACAGTGCAATCTCACTCGCCCAATTGCACTCACAAGTCCTCAAGAACGGCCTCACCCACGACACCTTCATAGTCACAAAGCTCGTCTCCTTGTTGGGCAAATTCTCTTCTGTAAGCAATGCGCGCAAGGTGTTTGACGAAATGCCTCACAGAAGAAGTGTGTACCTATGGAATGCAATGTTAAGGTGCCATTGCAGAGAAAATCAATGGGAAGACACCCTTTTAATGTTTAATCAAATGACGGGTAGGTTCGAGGATAAGCCCGACAACTTTACGGTGCCCATCGCTATCAAGGCTTGCGCCGGGCTGTTGGCGGTTGAGGCGGGAAAGGCGGTACATGGGTTTGTGGAGAAGAATGGCGGGGAGATGGGATTGGATATGTTCGTGGGCGCTGCGTTGATCGAGTTGTATTCCAAGTGCGGTGCAATGGGTGATGCTTTGAGGGTGTTTGAGAGGTTTTCGAAACCGGATGTTGTGTTGTGGACTTCTATGGTTACTGGGTATCAGCAGAATGGTAATGCTGTGGATGCTTTGAGTTTGTTTTTAAGAATGATGAGTGGTGGAGATGTGAGTCCGGACCCGGTGACGCTTGTTAGTGTTGTTGCTGCTTGTGGGCAGTTAGAGATTCTCAATGCTGGGAGATGTGTTCATGGGTTTGTGGTTCGGAGGGGATTTGATTATGATTTGGCTTTGGTTAATTCATTGTTGAATTTTTATGCAAAGACGGGTTTTGTTGGTTACGCACAAAATTTGTTTCGAGGGATGGTGCGGAAAGATGTGATTTCTTGGAGTTGTATGATGGCTTGTTGTGTCAAGAATGAGATGGCTGGTGAAGCATTGAATTTGTTTCATGAGATGGTTGAGAAAAGGTTGGAATTCAATTCTGTAACTCTGGTTAGTGCTTTACAAGCATGTGCCGCAGGTGGTAACGTAGGTGAAGGTAGGAGAATCCATGAGCTAGCTAGGAGGAAAGGTTTTGAACTTGATGTTTTGGTTTCCAACTCTCTGATAGATATGTACATGAAATGTTCGTGCATCGATGAAGCAATAGGTATCTTCCATAAAATGCCCAAGAAGGATGTGGTCTTATGGGCTACACTTATGAGCGGGTATACTCTAAATGGCTTAGCAATCAAGGCGCTCGAGGTTTTTCGTGGTATGCTATCTAATGGCACTAGACCTGATGCTGTTGCAGTTGTGAAGCTTCTTGACGCTTGTTCCCAACTAGGGAACCTCCATCAAGCTCTTTGTCTCCATGGTTATCTTATTCATGGTGGCTTTCATGATAAGGCTTTTGTGGGAGCTGCGCTTATAGACTTGTATTCTAAATGCGGTAGTTTAGACCTCTCGATCAGAGTATTTGAGGGGACGAGTGAAAGGGACATTGTTGTTTGGAGTTCGATTATTGCAGCTTATGGGATTCATGGGTTTTGCAGAGAAGCCATTCAAACTTTTAGCCTGATGTCGGAGACCTCACTGATCAAACCTAACCATGTGACTTTCCTTTCAGTGTTGTCTGCATGCGGTCATGCTGGAATGGTTGAAGAGGGGATTAATATCTTCAATAAAATGACGCTGGATTATCGTATTGAACCAAACTCAGATCATTATGGTGTCATGGTCGATCTACTGGGCCGCACCGGGCAATTAGATGAGGCAATGAAATTCATCAATCAGATGCCTATCCCACCAGGGCCACATGTTTGGGGAGCCTTGCTTGGTGCTTGCAGGATCCATCAGAATATTGAGATGGGAGAGGAAGTGGCCGAGAAGCTTTTGCAGCTTGACCCCGACCATGCTGGCTACTACATGTTGTTGTCTAGTATTTACGCTGTAGATGGCAAATGGGACAATGCAGAGAAAATTAGAAATCTTGTTAAGGAAAAAGGGTTGAAGAAAATGACCGGTTTAAGTGAATATGTTTGCCGTGGGGATCACAAAATGTGAAATGGACAAAAGAATTGTGTAATCCTTTTTGCAGCACAGTTCCTTCTGAACAATGTAGAGTCCTCGCAATGGGAAATTCATGCATCAGATTTGCAGACCTATGCATGTGGATCCTGTTCTATCGAATCATATTGCTACACGGGCATAATTCACTTAAGGGAAACAAAATCTAGAACCACAAGTTTTGCATTCGTCCAATGCTGATGTTGTGGATATATGCATCTCAGTGGAAACAAGATGTCATCTAGAGATGGAACATATCTCGTTCTTTCCAAATTATTGTGATGATCCTTTCATTTACGATGTTAACTCGGTCAGTAGCCACTCTATCTTTCAAGATTCAATTGTGAGGACTTAATTCTTCTGCATTGGTTTTTTTTTCTTGGAGGAAATTGTTCTGCATTGATGTATTCAATGATGCGTGAACGTTGGAGATCAAACTTCAATTTGCTATGAAGAAAGAATTCAGTTTTCTGTAATACAACAACAACAACATAGCCTCAGTCCCAAATAAACTGGGGTCGGCTACATGGATCAAAGTCTTCCATTGTGCTCGATTTAGTGCAATTGATGGTGAGCTTTCCAAACCATTCAAATCCCTCCTAATTAATTCAGTTTTCTGTAATACAGATTTTTTTTTTTTTTTGCAGTTGTTGTAGCTGCTGAACTTAAGCACCCGGAAGGATTGCTTTGTTTTTCGGAAACATCATGTTTTGAGAGAATTTGGTATTCTTGTAAAGGGAAATGGGGATCTGTGTCTGATCAACAAGTACTCGGACAGCCTAAAATGGTACGAGCATACTGCAGTTCTTAATTTGTTTGATTACTGTAATCCATATCGTTTCCACGTGTGGAAATGGGATCTATGTGATGAACACTCTTTAAGCAGCTCGAAAATGGTAATTGTGTTCTAGATTAACTAGGCTTACCTTAAGATGTACTATTGTTGGAAAAATTTATAGCAAGATATATGCTACACATTAGTAAGTGACAAGACAACTAATATTAATCATTGTAAACATTCGGTTACGAAAAAACAACAACAATTAAGCATGTTTGTTTTGAGTTTTAGTGTAGATGTTGAAAGACATGATGTATATAATAGATTTGATGCAACAATCTACACATTTATAAACACCATATGGATGTTACTCCATCTTAAAAAATTACCTCTTTTTGTATGAATTAGTATCCCCTTTTCACCCATGCTTTAATGGATCTTGTACTGATTTACATTGAATTATTACTCAATATTTCATTGGTCCTTGACTCCTATATAGACTTGGTTACTCATTTATGGTGTGGTGTCCATGAGTATCTCAGGTTCTGTTATAAAGGTTGCATGCATGGTCTCATAACTAAAGGAGAGGCTTTGTATATAAAAACATATCCATCTGGGGATGCCTTGCTAAAGCTCAAAGTCAATTGAAATACCAAACCCAACCAATAAAGCAAACTAGCTACAGATCATAGTAAACGACAGATTTATAGTTATTTCAATCTGAAATCACAACTCTCCTTCTGCCCTTCACTGCTAATCTCCTACCTTGTTAGCTAGCTACCTAGCCATGTACCCCTCGGACAGACCTCGTTTTCAGCCTACTACCACCAGACCGATGACTATGCTGGCGCACTTGTTCGCAGTCATAGCCACTATTCTCTTGCTTGTCTGGCTGCTGCGTTTCCGCGGGGGAATCAATCTAGACTCCGATGATTCTGACCGTGTTTTCAATGTAAACTTGCTAATTCCATTCACTTAATTAAAACAATAAGTCCATGTTTATAGTCATTGATGTTCGGTCTTATTTCTTCAAATATAATGCATGCAGGTACACCCTTTTCTTATGGTGTTTGGATTCATTTTCATGGCTGGAGAAGGTATGAAATAAAGTGTTTTAATTATCGCTTTATGTATACTTAATTAATTAGGACACTAGTGCATATATGTGAACTTAAATGATCTGTTGAATTTTTGTTGCTATGATGACAGCTATCATGGCTTATAGGATGATCCCGGCGGAGCAAAATGTCCAGAAGTTTGTTCACATGGCACTTCACCTAGTAGCTATCACTTTGGGGATCGTCGGAATTTACGCCGTCTTCAAGTTTCATAGGATGTCTGAATTAGATAACATGTTTAGCTTGCATTCATGGCTGGGCATGATCACCTTCTGCTTATATGGCTTGCAGGTATTAGTATTACATTATCTTTCATAGCCTAGCAAAGCTTTAAACCACAATTCATCAACTATGTTTACTTATTTATATGTTTGTATGTCATCAGTGAACCAAAACATATAAATGACATGCTAACTTGATTGTGTTTTTTTCCTTTCAGTGGTTGTTTGGGTTTTTAATATTTTGGTTCCCAAGAGCATCAGATGTGAGCAGACAGAGGATTCGGCCATGGCACATGTTCTTTGGGAGGGTTTTGCTCTACCTAGCCATAGTAACAGCAGAGACTGGGCTTATGGAGAAGGCGACGTTTACGCAGTTGGAAGTTGGCAGTGAGTCGCGATTAATGAACTTCACTGGCCTCTTCATCCTTCTCTTTGGCCTTGCTGTGGATCTTTCCATCAACTTATCATTCTTATAATTAATCTCTCAATTCATCAAGTTTGAAGAAAGCAACATTCGTTTACATTTTTTTTTTCCTACTATTTTGAGGCTTTTGGGGGTTTGGGTTTGGGTTTGACATTTTAATGCATGTATTATGAAAGTATTTTACAATCTAGTGTGTAATGACGAGTGCATTTGTTTTTTGTACTTTTTTCTCTCTTTTGTGATCAAGACAAGTATTTCTGTGAAAGAAAGTGATTCTTTGGATGATATTTGGAAAGAAGAATCCCCAAGCTGTAATGAATTAATTCTTTCTCAGTGTCGTCATTTTGCTCTTGAAACTTACCCTTGCAATATGATACAAGCTTTTTTGGGTCCTCGAACTCCAGTAATATCGATACCGTCCATAACGTAATCCGCACCATCGAATAAGTACAACCGCGGTTTGCACGGTTTTTGGGCATCGACCCAGCGGGGCGAAGGCGCGGTGCGGCGACGAAGGCGGCGGCTGTGAGCGGAGAGAGAGGGTGACGGCGGCGCATATCTCGGCGGCTGTGAGCGGGAGGTGATGGCGGCGGCTGTGAGCGGGAGATGATGGCGGCGAGAGTGAGGGAGGTGACTGCGAGAGTGAGGGAGAAGTGGCGGCGGGAGTGAGAGGGAGAGGGAGAGGGTTGTGCGGCTGTGGGAGAGCAGGAGAGGGAGAGGGAGAGGGTTGTGCATCTCGAGTGGGAGAGTGAATTATTTTATAGTTTTTGGTTTATATTACCAAAATGAAATGCTGCCAAATTAGTAAGATGGACGAGTCATCGGCACACAAAAACAAATATCTTTGATACAGAAATGGCGGAATTTGATACAAACCATCCTCGTCTCCATCTACACAACTTTCTCTCTCTACAAACCTGCAAGGTTAGCCAATCTCTCTCTTCATCTTCTCTCTCTTCATCTGTCTTCATCAACTCGTTCGATAATGGCAGGAACTGGAATTCATCCACAACAGCTGCAGCACAGTCGGATACAGACCTAACGTCTTCTCCACAACTCTCTCTCACTTAATCGCCACTAACTGCGCTCACCTCATCTTACCGTTCGTACCAATCAGAGGTACTGCAAACTAGGATTTCTGAAAATTAGGGTTTGATTTTAAACCGATTATGTGCGATTGATTCGTGTTTTGGTTTCGATTTCGTTTCAGATAGGGTTAAAGAGAAGGTGGAGGAGTTCTTCGGGTGCGAATTCGAGCTTTTCGTCGAATTCACTGGATTGATTAGGTTCGGTTCTTGTTCTCGTCTCTTGGATTCATTCAAATACCTAGAAATTTGGGGGTTTGGAGATTGAGAATGAATTGATTGTATTTGTGGATGGTTTGGTTGTCAAGTTGTGATTTTTTAGCGTTTTGATGATTCAATTGTTTAGTTTGTAAAGGATTTGTGAAGTTTTGGGAGGTTTTTGAGTTGAGGAATGGCGGGAATCGCCGTTTGTGTGCCAAGTTGTGATTTTTTAGCGTTTTGACGATTCAATTGTTTAGTGTGTAAAGGATTTGTGAAATTTCGGGAAGTTTTTGAGTTGAGGAATGGCGGGAATCGCCGTTTGTGTGCCTGTTAGTGCGAAGGTAGGTTCAGGTCCGACGAGTCGTAGACAGAAATGTAGTAGTTCGAGTCAGTCCTCTGCGAATCTTAGGTCTTTACTGAAATTTGGTAAACTAGATGAGGCTGTGCGAATGATGGAATTACCGGATTCGGGGTACGGATCGATCGAAGCTGATCTTGAAAGGTATTCTCTTGTTTTACATGCTTGCATTAGTCAAAGGTCTTTAGAACATGGACGGAGGGTGCATATGGGGCTTCTTGAATATAGGTCTCATGGTTCGAAACTCGTAGATGATCCCAACTTGAAAACAAAGCTCATCACGCTGTATTCGGTTTGCGGCCAATTGGATGAGGCTCGCAGGGTATTCGAGGAAGGCATTGAGGTTGGTCTTGCTTCTAAGTCAATGTGGCTGGCCATACTGATTGCTTGTTCAAGGAACGATTGCTCGAAGGAAGCTCTTTTAATGTATGCCAAGATGCAGCACCAGTTTATCAGGCCTTGTAATTTTGCCTTTTCATCAGCACTGAAAGCATGTTCCAATATGTTAGAGCTCCAGTTTGGGAGAGCGGTTCATGCACAGATTGCTAAATTTGAGGAACCGCCAGATCAGATTGTGAACAATGCGCTTATGAAGTTTTACTCGGACTGTGGAAGTCTCGAAGACGTACTTGGATTATTTGAAAGAATGCCTCAAAAAGATGTTGTTTCTTGGAACTGTTTGATTGGTGGTTTTATACGAAGTAATTACCTTTTGAAAGCATTAGATACATTTCGAAGGATGCAGGTTGAGGAAGTATCATTCACTTTGGTTACTCTCACAATGATCCTTCCTGTTTGTGCTCGTTTGACTGCGCTGTCGAGTGGCAAGGAAATTCATTCACAACTTCTGAAGTCGAGGCGGCGGCCTGATATTTTTGTTCTGAATTCACTCATGGACATGTATGCTAAATGTGGGGCGGTGACTCACTGCAGAGAGGTATTCAATGGGATGCCAAACAAGGATTTGACGTCATGGAACACGATGATAATGGGGTATGCAGTCAATGGGTTTGCTGATGAGGCATTGAATTTATTTGATGAAATGATCAAGGTTGGACTTAAACCAAATGATGTCACCTTCATATCATTGTTATCGGGCTGCAGCCATACTGGATTCACATCTGAAGGTCAGATACTATTTGAAAGAATGGAGAAAGAGTTTGGATTGTCACCATCTTTGGAGCACTATGCTTGCTTGGTAGATCTTTTGGGTAGAGCAGGAAGAATAAATGAGGCATTTGATGTGATAAACAACATGCCTATGAGTCCAGGTGGTAGTATCTTGGGGTCATTGCTTAATTCATGCAGGCTCCACGGCAACATAACGATTGGTGAACTTGTGGCAAAAGAGCTGTTTAAGATAGAGCCTCAGAACCCTGGAAATTATGTTATACTATCAAATATGTACGCTACTGCGGGAAGGTGGGATGCTGTTAAGGAGCTAAGAGAGATGATGGAGAATAAAGGAATCAAGAAGGAGGCTGGATGCAGTTGGTTACAAATTAAGAGTAAACTGTACACTTTTGTGGCTGGTGGCTGTACCAAGTTTCGTAGCTCTGTAGAATTTAAGATGTATTGGGATAAATTGGAAAAGTCTATGAAAGAGTTAGGCTACATCCCTGATACCAGTGTTGTGCTTCACAATGTTGATGAAGAACTGAAGGCTAGTTGGGTTTGTGGACATAGCGAGAGGCTTGCAGCTGTTTATAGTCTCATTCACACTGGCTCTTCTACTACTATACGGATCACCAAAAACCTTCGTGTTTGTGTGGATTGCCACACATGGATGAAATTTGTCTCAAAAGTCACAAGAAGGGAAATTGTCTTGAGAGACACTAATCGTTTTCACCATTTTGAAGATGGAGCATGTTCTTGCAAAGATTATTGGTGATGATTCCTTTACGTATGAATAGTTAGCATATGCCATTATTTGTGGAGCTTCTCGTGCTGCTCCTCCTGCTTGGTCCATTGTGCTCGTAGGATTGGGGTGGTTGCCTCATGATTCTCATTTGTAGGAAAGAGCTTCAGAGAAGGTTGGAAAACCATTGACTTGGCCTTTTTTGTTCTTATATGATAATTGTTTTTTTTGTCATCAAATTTCCCTCAATTTAAAATATCAGATTTGGTCTTGGCCTTGTTACTTAAGTTATGAGGGTGCAACTCAGCTTGCTGCCTATCAGTTGAGCAGTTAGTTAATTACTTTAAATTTCTTTCTTATGATTTTGTTTTTTTCTCCTATATTTTCATTATGTTTGGTACTTTCGCCATTGAAAATTTGCCGGCACGTGGAGAGGCAAATGATTAAACCCAAAAGTGTATCTGGATTAACATAGCCAACCAATTTAACGCACTAGTCCTTGTGAAAGGCGGACTCTAAGAGTTACTAAACTAATGCATGTTGGCATTTTCAGTCGATGTTATTTGGTAGATTTATATCATTCAAAGGGATGTTCTCTTCCACTAGACCACTGGAATTGGATAAGAGGGTGAGAATAAGAAAATTATTTTTAACTCATAAAATAATATTTTTTATTCCCTGTGAAAAGTTTGCTCAATCATGAATTTTCCAGTGATTGCAAGGAGTCACCTAGGCAACGCCTAGGCGTTTTGGGACAAAATTGGTTAGACGGGCATTGTCCTTTTAATTATTTTTTAGAAAATTGAAGGGGCTATTTACAATTAAGCTTGATAATAAGAATGCCTACTCAAGAACAAAATCTTAACACAATTAGTATTGCATAATGATCTAAAAACTTATTAGTTTTCTTGAAGTGTATATCTAATAGGGATCACAATGACTAATAGATAATTATTATTACCTAAGGACGTAGAAATAAATAAATAGTTATTCAGGGAGACATGGACCTTTAAATAAATATTATTCTATTTGCTCAGGTGTCGTCTAGGCATCGCCTCGCCTAGGCTTGGGTAATTGTCTCGATGGTCTGCATGACTTGCCTTCAAACCAGAACACCTTTTTTGAAAAAATAAAATAAAATTTATGTACAAGGTTATATAGACCACTAACTATAAACCACCTTACAAGTCAAATGATGCAGTTTTTTGCCTGCCAGTTTACTTTCTGATGTCTATAAATTTCATTTTAGATGCATTTAAATAGCTCTCCTGGTTCAGACTTGAGTTTTAAGGACTAAAAGATAAACTGCCGAGCATTTATTTCATAATCTATTCTCTATCAAAGTCGCTGGTCTAATTACGTTCTTATTTTTGGTTTGTAGCCCTCACATGATAGAGAAGTGGTGCAAACAGAAAAAAGCTGAAGTGCTTATAGATTAGAAAATTGAGGAATTATGAATTAGAAGCATTCATTACTTTTATTTTAACTATGAGTTCTTATCTCTCAACAAGGATGCAGTGAAGTTGCTCTTTTTCACTATTGTTGATTACAAGTCTTAATTCAAGTGTTCACTGAGTGGGATTAATTGAAGGAATAACTACAAAGAAAATTAGATTTTTTTGGTTTGGATAAATGCAGTTTTTAACTTGATGCTTTATAGATAGTAGTATAAATTTTTTAGGCAAATAGTATACATTTTCTGAAAGACTGTAAAAATAATTGCAAGTCACCTGATTTTTTTTCATGTGTAGAATGACCAATCTCGCATTCATGCGTGTGAATATTGTACTCAAACTAGAATATTCAAGAGCTTAGAGAAATTTTTAGTTGGCATGGGCTCAAGAAGTTGGGAAATATTTGGACACCAACTAACATAGTAAAATTCTTCTTGGTTCTCTCTATCTTTCCTTTCAAAACTCTTTTGTTTTTCGTTTTTTTTTTTTTTTGGGTTGGCGGGGAGGGGAGAAGATTATGGCAGGGCAAGGGGAAATATATATGTTGTGCAATTAAGTGATACTTGCAATTTGATGATTTAGTGAAGTTTAAGCCTTTGAGGTACTTTTTATTGTCTGTTTCGATGTTTCTTTCTATTCTGATGTTTGAGTGAATGAAAATGAATTGATGTTTCTTTCTTTTTGTAAATCAGCTGGTGTAAGGGGTCAAGTATTGGATGGCACAGTGATGACAGTAGGTCCTACCTCAAACAGCGGGATTTCACGGTCAGTACAAATATTGATATAAAGTCAGTTGGCTAAAGTTTTGTCACCCTTTTGTTGTTTTACTTTTCTTTGGTGAGTTTGATGGCGTGGAAGAAGAAAAAAACCAGGGAAAATGTTAGTTATTTACTAGACAATTGAATTTGTTGATGTTTGATGGAATATAACTGTTTGTGGAAAAAGGGAATGGGGGTAGTTTGGTAATTGGTATTCTTTAGATGCACATTGGTTTCATGCGCACATACATCGATGCACAAATCAAAGGATGCTATTTCAACCCACCGATGCACATCGATTACGTGTGCCCATTTTAGGTGACCGTACTATTTTTCTCTATTGATTTTAATTGCATTTCCATGAAATCATGCTTTTGAGAAACTTCGAGAGACCAAAATAATTTCTTTGTTATTAATTTTTTTTTAAACTTTGAGAGACCAAAATATTTAATTGTACATGCCTTTAGGGGTTTTGATCTCAATCACAGAAGTAGAAAAAACAATTATAGTAGAGGGATGCTATTTCAACCCATCCAACCTCTCTCTCCACCCAATCTAAATTGACCACTCAATTAACTTTTAAAACTATATGTGACCACACAATAATAATATTTAAATCTCTAAAGTATAAATTTTTTGCACTTCTATCCCTTGGTGGCAAAAGATCTGCACTTTTGATACCCATCTCAAATATTTGCAGTTAGAACTCCTTTGACTGGTCAATATCAGATGGATGAATTGAAGACATGTTTTCAAAATGTGCCATTACTTTTGCTTCTAAAGGCGTGTTTTCAAAATGTGTCTTCTAAGAAAATCTCCAATTGAATGTGGATTGAATGTCAATGTGTGCCACCTAAGACATAGACATTGGAGTGAAAAAAACTTCTCCTATGGAATGAGCATTTTGAATGTCGAGGTGATGTGGATAGACATTGTCTATTTTGAATGTCTACTTCTAAACGGTGCAATCCATAAACAATTCTCTCCAAAATATATAAAAAAAAATTTAAAATAGAAAATGCAATCCACATTCACCATTGGAGAGCGCTTTTAAACTTCAATGTCTATTCAAGCCACATCCTTTCCACGTTGCCGACGTGACATCAATCCACGCCTACAATCCACATTTACCATTGGAGATGCTATAAAGGCACATTTTTTATGCTTGTCCTGATTTGCTTATGTGGCAAAAAAGTGTCAGTTGACCAATCAAAGAGATTATAAATGCAAATCTTTTGAGGTGGGTGTCAAAAGTGTAGATATTTTGCCACTAAGGGATAGATGTGCAAAAAACCCTTAAAATATCTTTAAATACACTATCCACCTAGGGGTGTCAATGTGGTGTGGAATCCCCACGAAGAACAAGGAATTCCCGCGATGGGGACGAAGATGGAGAATTCAAATGGGGACGATGACGAGGATGGGGAGAAATTTGATTGGTTTTTTCCCACTAGTTCACATAAAAAACACAAAGCTAAGATAGTGTATTGAACATAAACCGTTTTTTACATGACTGATGCTTGATGCAAATAACCGTTTTTTACATGAAAAACAGAGAACTTCTCGCACGTCTCCTCGAATCATGTAACAGTGCAATCTCACTCGCCCAATTGCACTCACAAATCCTTAAGAACGGCGTCATCCACGACACCTTTATAGTCACAAAGCTCGTCTCCTTGTTGGGCAAATTCTCTTCTGTAAACAATGCACGCAAGGTGTTTGACGAAATGCCTCATAGAAGTGTGTGTGTGTGCTAGGAAAGGATTATATATATATAAGGAATTCTACAATGGCGACTTTTTAAAATCACCATGAATGGTGATTTTAAATTTTCACCGTTGGATTTAGATCCAATGGTGAATATGAAATCTACATTTATGACTTTTAAATGTGCGCAAAAGTTCCAACAAAGCGTATTCACCATTGGATCTAAATCTGATGGTTGAAATTTAAAATCACCATTCATGGTGATTTTTCCCAATCACCATGGTAAAACTGCCTATATATGTATTTGTATGTACTATAATGGGAACCAAATAAGTTCTCATCCAATGGGAACATCATTTACAACCATTGGATATGGTCAATGTTTTATACATTTGTTGCTATTGCATTAAATGAACGACAATTTTTCTTTTGAGTTAACTGCAAAGGCCCCTTATATAGGCATTTCAGCCATGTTTGTTCAAGATCCATGGTGTGGGTCTCGATTTGTTTGGCCAAAATTTATTCATGGATCTTGGTCCTATGTGACCGAGATGCATGCATGGATCTCGACCCTGTGTGGCCGAGATGCAAGATTCATACCATCTACAAAACCACCCATTTTTTAAGAAGATTCATCTAAAAAACACACAAAAGCTTGCATCCAACTAAAACTACAAATTAAAACCATGAATGAAGTGAAAATCAAACGACTTTAAAATTAGGGCATAGGGAGAGGTGACGCCTGGTGAAGGTAGAGTTGTGCATGTTTCGTAGGGGGTGCAATGAGGGGTGGGGTTTGTGCTTGAGAGAATGAGCAAAATGGGGTGTGAAAAGAGGAGTAGGGTTTGATCTATGGGCAAAGTTGGATAGGTAAGGGTAATTTGGAGAATAAAATTTGGGTAATTATACAATGGAGCTCAAATATATACCTATGCTATGAGAACCCCTTAAAATATTTTGTGCATTTATGACTCATGTATTTAATGTGTTGGATTAAAATCCAATGGTTGTAAATGATGTTCCTATGATATGTATATTTTTATGGTTCCCATCGCAGTACTGCCCTTTATATATTTATTGTTGGATGGGTTGATAACTTTTTTAAAAGTTGATGGGTGGTCAATTTAGATTGGGTGAAAAAAGAGGGTGGATGGGTTGAAATAGCAACCCTCTTTCTTCTAATTATTTTTTGTTTTATTTTAGTGGATTGCTATTTCTACCAATCTACCTTTTCTCCTCGCCCAATCTAAATTGATTTCTCATCATCTGTTAAAAAACGGGGTATCAACCCAGCTAATACTAATATAGAAATACCTAAAATACGCTTCCCACCCTACCCCTCTCATGTAGCCCCTTCTCTCATTCTCTACAGCTCAAAATAGACCCTTCTCTGCCCTCACTTGCGAGTAGGGATGCAGGTGGGGCAGGGAATCCCCATTCCACACGGGGATCTATCCCGATGGAGCGAGGATTTCCCGCCAACTAGCCCCCACGGGGTCGGGGACGGGGGCAATTTCATCTCCACCATCAGGGGCGAGGCGGGGCGGAGGCGGTATTACCCCTCCCCACCAGGGGGAATCTCCATGGGGATTCCCTATGGGAATCTGAATATTTCATGTAGGAATTGCATCAAAATCATTAAATCTTATATTTCCTTTTTTTGTATGGTGAATGTTTCACACAAAGTTTGAAAATCGACCTACAATTACAAAGAAAACTTTTAATGATTTTAATTTCAGATCTATAATGTATTTGATCTTTTTTTTAGATATTATGTAAAAAAGTGATGGGGTGGGGATCCCTGTCGGGTGGGGAATGGAGGTCAAAATTTTCACAGTGGGGAATTTCAAGAGGGGGATCCCCGCCCCACCATAAGTGGGCATGAGGATGGGGATGAGGATTGCATTCCCCGCCTTTAACCCACCCCACCTGCATCCCTACTTGTCAGTTTGTCTCATCTTCTTTCGCTTTGCCTTAGTTCTGAACTCGTGTGATTTTCACTTTACTCTTTTTTTTTATCCCTAGGTTTAATTGGTGATTTTGTAGGTGATTTGAATTTCGATTTAGATCTCGGCCACACTGGGGATAGATCAATCATCTATGCATGAATTTGGCCAAACATGGCTGAGACCCATGCTATGGATCTTGGTCAAACTGCTAAAATGCCAAAGAGGGTCGAATTGTAAGTCTGTATCGGATGTGGTTGATGTTTATACATGAATCCTGCTAGCCTTGGCCGAAGTTCACTCATGAATCTCAGTCAATGCTGGCTGAAATGTATAGGTGCGTTTCGACCTCGTATGGCCGTGCTTTATCCATGGATCTCAGTCATCGAGGGCCAACATCAATGACAAAAAAATCAATCAAAATCGTCCAACAACAATCTCAAATTAATCAAAATTGTCCAAACAAAGTAAAAAAAATCTATGAACGTACCTTTTTGGTGTCCACACAGCCATCACAGTAATTTTTTGACTCCATTTCACCCTCGAGATTGTTGGAGTCTTGTTGAAGGCCCGGACGATGGATTGGGGAGGAATAGTTAGAATCCGAATGAGATGGGGAAGTGAGGGGAGTGAGGTGGAGAGTATTTGGGTGGGGAAAGGGGTGCGAGTGATTTTTGCATAAGGGTAATGTTGTCATTAACTCGCGATCAAGGAACGAAAATTCGATAAAATTAGCCGAAGTTTATCGAAGTTAAAGAGATCGAAATGAAGTTCAAAGGTAGAGGGTAGTTTAAAAACTACAAAACTTCGCCAAAATTTATGTTAAAAATCGACAACATCGATACAAATTGATATGGATTGCTAAAAACAAGGAGAAATTGCAAACTTTTCTGTTAAAAAATCGAATAAGTGTGTAAGAGACTGAAGGGTTGAGGGTTGTAATTGATGGTGGCTTTTGGAGGTTATCGAGAATTTGAGAGTGACTCACTTTTGTACACACATCTCTACACCGATCATGTGATCCCTTGATTTTGCATCAAGATTCAATGCATGCGTCGAGATTCACTTTTGCACAAACATCTCTCCAATGCTTTGTAGTTTTTTTAATTGATGCATAATGTCAAAATGGTTATTTTTTGCTTTAAATACTGACCCATATTGATTAAAAATAATAAAAAAATATTGACCCATATAAAAAAGCATGTTTCATAATTTTAATCTTATGTGAATGTGCAATTAATAAATGGACAGCATACATGACTAGTGCCAATAAAATTGACTTGAAACCATTAAATTGTAATTTTTTTAGGTATAAATGTATAATTGTGCTTGTTTTGACATCCCATAAAATGAGTTTTAGTTTATTGACTATTTAAATAAAATTTTTTTAAACTTCTCTAAGATAATTTTTACCAAAATTCTCCACGTCGAATTAAACTTCTCCGAATTAATTCCGATTATCAAGAGGGCGAATTATAAGGCGAAACCGAAGTTTCGATCCTTCCGCGACTCAATGTTCACAATAGAACAAAGAACCTTGGTATAAAGAGATGGATCTTAACCCCAATACTCACAAGTTGGAGTAGGAGCGTTGGTACGATAAAGACCGCAACCCTTTGAACACGTAATGGCTCAAGAAACCTTGGTATCACCTTAATCCCTTGGAAACAATGTCCCAAGAAACCTTGGTATATAAAAAACCAATAGGATTCAACAAGAAACAGGGAACACTATGGCCAAAAGAACTCTAAAAAAGAACACTCAATTTTATTAATTAATCAAAGGTCTTTAAACAATAACTATGTGCCTTTTTATTGTCACACATCGACTCAAAAAGTAGAAATAAAACACAATTTTCGTCCTTACTATAAATAGAAATAACTTGGACTTCAAGAAACAAATTTACCTAAAATTCGCAGGAAATAATATTTAAAAGATTAGAAAGTTTTGCTAACCAAACGAACATTTTCGGGCTCTCTCTATATGTACGTTATTAGAAATCAATGTGGTTTAACAACGTAATGACATAAATAGTATTTTTCATGAACAAGTTTGCCGCAAACGCCGATTCAATTCAGACTTTTTGTCGCGCTCCCCGACCTTCAAATTGCTTTGCATATATCGTATCAAGTGGGAAGAAGGATGGATGGGTTGCAATGGCTGCCATCTTAATTTTTTTTTCCTGGGCGAGGTGGTCTGAAGTTAACGCCTTCATATTTCCTTTTGGAATATAAATTGCATGGTATTGTGTCCACTATTCTATGACAATGCTTGTTTTATGAACATGCAGATGAATTTATCATTTTACTTCTTTTTGTTAAACTTAAAAAGGTGACCGAGTTTAAAGTCATTTACTTCAAACCCTGTTGAAGTGTTTTTGGCTCACTTTTGAAGTAGAAAACAATTATTCAAACGGAGCATAATTGTTTGTGCAAGTGGCCTACTTCTGATTTCTCGTGGAGTGTTGTTCTACTGTTTGGCATTATTAGAATGATGTTTATGACGGACTTAGTTGCTTACTTATTGGCATGAAAGACTTGTAACCTTCCAGTGATTTCTTTTCCTATACATTTACTTCCATTAAATATTTGGTGTTTCTTAGAATTGAAATGTGTTCTCACCTCCAACCATCTTATTCTCAACTTGAATTGTAACCTGTGGCCAGCGTAAACCTTCTAAGCTCTTTTACAAGGATCCTTGTATTTGAGAAAATATTGAGCTGAAATGTAGCTAAAGTAGGTGGACTTCTGTTTGACAGGGCTAAAATTCAAATAATCATTTTTACCTTGTCAAGGTAAAATGGTTGTGTTTTTGGATGCATGTTTCGTCCATAGGTGCCCTCCTAGTGAAAATATGATACTAATGTCAACATTTCCTTGCATGCATTTTGACTTCCATTTTCATAAATTATGACCAAACAGAAGCTGTTATTGGACATGGTACATTGGATTTTGCTATGCATTTTTATTGCTCTTTATGGTACTTCTGGAAGTACGGTTCTGAAACAATCTGTTGCAATGATGCGTAATTCTTTTATCATTCTAGTCCTGGTAACACTCTTTTTCTCCTAATGAGGATAAAGGCAGTCTGCTACCTTAATAACCAAGGAAAAGATTTCAATGGTGGTGGTCTTCATTTCCAGAGTGGCAAACCTAGTACTTTTCTTCCTGTTGCTGGGGTAAGTATAGCTTTTGATGATCCTTCTGTGGGGCTTTTTTCAATATGAACACTTCTATATAATAATCCATTGTAAGATTTTTAGTTGGAAATATAATAATCTTAATAATCTTAATTTTCCTTGGTGTACACCGGATGATGCCAAACAG
The DNA here is from genome assembly GCA_039657325.1 of Stephania cephalantha. NCBI lineage: Eukaryota > Viridiplantae > Streptophyta > Magnoliopsida > Ranunculales > Menispermaceae > Stephania > Stephania cephalantha. The sequence goes on along the minus strand of CM077573.1, from coordinate 2,731,249 downwards.
ACTCTTTCACAATAGTTACTAAGTGCATAATACTTGATAAATAAATATAATTTTTTTTTTTTGATATCTATGCAGGATGTTGTAATATATACTGCCGATAGTCGAAATATTCACTGTGTTGATGAGGTAGGTTTCTGTTGCTGACATCATTGCAATTTGTTTCAACATAATTTTATCCTTCTATAGTTGGTGCTTTTTTTTGCATCAGACTTCAAAATAAACTTGTATTTTGGACATCAGCTTGTACAAGCAAACTGCTAGTATAAGAAGTGAACAACATTAACCTGTTGATTGTTCTCATTCCTAGCCAAGGTGTCGATAAAGCTTTTATATGGTTACTATTTATCACCAATCCACCATGATACTTAACTAGGCTGCTAATTGGTTTATCTGTACTTAACTTTTGGCTCTTTATAATAATTTGTTTAAAAAATTAAATCATACAATTTATATTGACATAAGAAAAGCCTTGTGCACAAAGAGGTGGTGATATTAGCAAAGCAATGTTCATTGTTGTTCCGTGTCTTTCATTTTGTCTCTGTTAAATTTATCTTGAGAAAAATAACATAATTTCTTTCTTAGGAAGTTTCTACTAGAGATCAAATGCCTTAAAGCTTTTTCTGAGTTTTGACTAAGACTAGTTATATCACGTCAGTTCCTTTTTTTTTTTTTTTTTTCAGTAAACTATTATCTCAGCTTCTTTAAATGTTGGAAAACCATTTGTGAAGATCAAAGTTCATTGAATTTAGGTCACTTGCTTCCAAAGGTATGAAGATGCCAACACTGAAGTTACCAGTTAGTATACCGATGTTCATTGCAGCATCTCGTTGCACGCTGGCACATCTAGATGTTTAAATTGTTCATATGCTCTTTAGATTGTTTTAATGCAAGGAAGGGATCAGGAATTGCTTAGGTTAACAATTCTAGTGTGTATGTTATTCATACTACGTATAAAGAGGGGATGAAATTTGCATGTGCACTCACATTAAATGTGTCACTGTAAGACTAGAGGTCTGTACTTGTATTAATTCTTGTACAAGTCCATTATCAAGATTAACAATACAAAAATCATAATGTAAAAATCAGGATCAAAAAATGTGACAGTTGGATCCATGATTTGGTTTGATGAATATCTCGACTTTTCATAATTCTGGTGGACTTATCCATTTGCTACAAGTATCAAGAGATTATTATTCATTTTATTAGCAAAACTTGTAAATTATTGATATAGTCCTTTTTTGTTATTGCATTGTACAACAGATAACTGCCGGCGAAAGACTTACGTTAAATTTGTGGTTTAGCCGCGATGCTTCACATGATGAGGACCGAAAACTTATTGCCCTTCTTGGACAGTGTATTGGGCTTGACATTGAAGTCAAACCTAGTTCATACCTCCCTCTGCCAGCTTCTTGTAACATGTACTGGTTTTCAGCAGCAGAAGCTCCTGGTCAACAGTCGGGTTTTGGTATATCCTGGGCAAGACTGTATGTTCTTGGATATACTTTTTATTTTCATGAGGATGAGATTCGTAGTTCTACTTCTACATCAGAATGTCATCTCTTGGAACTTCTGGCAAAACCATTGAGGTTAGCTCGGGGGAGCGAGATATATGAGAAAGAGTTCATCAACTCTTTACATGCCCTTCAGGTGTGTTCCTGGCATCACAAACATTATTTTGCTGTTGCTAGGGAAATAAGCAAGTTTGTCATACTCAATTTACATGTACTTAAATTTAACTTTCTCACTGCCATTCACTTCTAACTTCTAAGAGCTATGCATATCAATGGATAAATGATACATGCTTAGATTATACAACCCAGAACCAACTTGTTTTTATGAGAAATCTTCAAAGACCTGTCGTTCGCACAGAAATGCTACTTTTTAATATTTAATAAGCTCTGGTGTTTGGATTACAATTTAACGTGCTATTTGGGGGTGCAATCAGCTTATACTTATGTGTGAAACTGATGCATGTCCATTTTGGTGATTTTTGTTCTTGCTAGATCATTTTTTTCAAGTTCTCAAAAATTATCTGAGACATCTGCTATAAATTCATTTAGAGAGACTAGCTATGATCGACCTTGATCAACATATACTCTCCGGTACTCTGTTTGATGTGTTGACTACAATTTTGTATAACCTTTTGCATTGATCGAAATAAGTCCATTTCCGTGTAGGAATCCTACATGAAATTACATTATATTGAACTTTCCTTTTTCATTCAGACCAGCCTATCGTTGCATTTGTTGGTCTACTAATTGGGAACTCTATTGCTACTTTCTAACTATGTTAGCTTTCTTCTAATGTTGATGAAAGCTTTAAATGTTCTTTCATATCAATCAGGTGGTGCAATTTTACTACTGGCAAACCTCTGAGCTCCAAAAAATCACTGCCGAGAATGAAGATTTAAGTATATTATTGCTTAAACAGGCACTTCCAGAGATGAGGAACAGCCTCAAATCAGTGAATCTAGGTGATGAGGTCCTTGCAGCGACTGTTTTTGGGCACAAGTCTTGTGTTGTGAACAAGCATCTTGTCTTTGATTGGGCTGGCTTCTTTGCTGCAGTTGTTGCGTGGGAAAGCTATTCCGCGGAATTGTATAAGAAATTGTGTGCCAGTTTACCACATTGGATATCTCATGAATCAATTTTCTGTGTGCCTGATCTTGAAGTTCCAGGAGGTAATTCATTATACACTTTGAATTTAAGCCATCGAAAAAAATGTCCAGTTTTTACGCATGAATTCTAATGGTGATAAATTCTTGCGAGTAATTGAGTATTGAGATTGGCCAAATAGTCGCATTAGTTACCAGAGGGATATTGCTGTCGTCATAATAGTAGAGGGTCGTAGTCAAAGCTGTGACTTCTTTCCCCTTAAAGGGTCTGCTTTGGCTTTCGACTCGGATCAGTCAATCAGTTATAATGTTTTTTATCCTGCCGAAAAATTCCTATTCGATAGTATTTTGTAATTCTCGTTGCAAAAATGCAAATGTTTAATTATCTTTCTATATTATAAATGGATGATTTGAATTTGTTAATAATGCAAATTTAATTATTCTGATTACCTAAATTCTTTTTTTCGAGTAATGCACATCAATATTTCCATCAAAGACAGGTGTAGCGTTGGCATAATGGAAAATATTTAACCAGCTATTGTAGAAACCTGAGAAAGAATTTCATTTTGCTTCATGAAGAATCATTACATATCAATGCAAATCTCTTACTAGAAGTCATTCTTAAATTGTACAGAAGTCCTTGGATGCACTCCATGTATGCAAAATTTCGCCAAATACATCATAAAACACAATCCTAGCATTGGTTGGTTCCAATTCCACAGACATGAATCCTTGCCCATCATAGTAGAACCTCAGATTGTCTTCATCCAACTCCGTGATATCGCCTCTCCATGCTTTTGAACCTCCACCGCTCGTCAGAAACTGAATAGAACTGCTTCCATAACAGAATTATATTAGCAAAGCTAGTAAGCAGATCTTTTATTTTTTTATTTTTTTATTTTTTTGTACGTGAAAAGTGTGTGTTACCTGCTAAGGCTGCTGATATGTTGCAAGCAGTGGTCATGCCCATTCATGTAGAAATCGACACTGTTCGCCTGATAAGAAAAGCTTTCTTTAGATTTAAAAGATTTTTTTCTTTTCTTTTCAGGATGAAGAGGCTTCTTCTTTGACTTCTATATGGAATGCATTTCTCACAGGTGGATTGGTTTAGTTACCTCGAGGATCGGAAGAAGCTGGTTTACCAGCTCTTGTGTGTCGCCATGCTGCCCAGCACTTCTGATAGTGTGGTGGCCAACGACAATTTTCCATTTTGCAGATGACTCCCTCAGCGCCGATTCCAGATCCTGTTTAAAAAATGGTAATTATATATTCATTCTTTCATTTTCTTTACCTTATGGAATGTAGAGACTGCTGATTTTAGTTCCCAAATTCATTTCTTAATCTACATTCCAAAATCCACGCCACCTTTTGAAAACTGTCAAGACTTTAATTACCTTGTTCATTGATGAGAATGAAAACTTAACTTACCTGCAAAGCCTTCTTGAGGTAGTTCTTTCGAGGGAGCACACCGCTCCAATCATAGGTCTGATCCTTCGGATCGGTGAAGTATTTATCGACAAAAGGAGTAGTATCAATGAAGAAAAATTCCGCAATTTCTGCGAAACATTAAGGAACAAAAGCTCAAATTTGAATCTGGTAGCTGAAAGTGCTGAATTTTAAAATGAAGAAATTTTAGTCTCACCTGCATTGAGAAGAAAGGACCTAAAACAAATCCATCTCTCTTCCATCTTCCTCAATATTTGGCTCAATTGTGCCTCCACATTGCCTCTATAGTCATGGTTGCCCAAAACTGCAACACCAAAAATTTGAATGTTTGTTAGTCCTATGCTTATATTGATACGAGTATATCATTCGAAACATCCCGTCGGCATATGTCGAATGTATCGTAAACATAATACATTTTGAATCTCTAATATATATTTCGAGGGCGACGGAGATGTTTCATTTTATGTTCCCCCAAAGATGGTTGTCTTGTCTGTGAGGTTTTATTTGCATACCAGTGTACCATTGCTTCTGCAAGCTCTTGGCAGTGTAAATATTAGTAAATGACTCCTCGAATGCTGAATCATGTTCTGAGGTCAATCCTTTGTCGTAGAAATTGTCACCAGTTGATACAATGAAATCTATATCCAACTTTTCTCCAATTCTTCCCATCTGAACAAAAGAGATTATTGATCAGTGATTTATTTTGAAATAAAGTATATATTAAATTCAAAGTGATAATCCAGTTAAGGCCACAATTGTAATGATATATTTTTTTTTGAAAAAAAGCTTGTAGAAATATTTAATGATTATCGCCAACCAAAATAGATGGCTCACTGGTTTAATATGGAGTTTGAGTCTCATAGTAGATGACATACTTTTAGAATGTTGACCTCAACGTTTATATCTACTTGATTGGGCATTACGTTTCACGAGTTATCTGTAAACACTTCGGGACGTGGGTATACACATCTTGTGATACATAACACGTGGGTCGAGGGCTGCACGCGCGTTCAGGTGTGCGTTTTTATATCATTCTAGCATTTCCTTTATTCATTTCCGAGATGGTGACAAATATGATTGCATAGCGGTTCATTTGAGCTGTAAAGTGGAACGTGTTTGGTATATATATGAGATGGATATACCTCTTTACACATGGCACATAGCTAACCTTGAGAGACAACATGGCCAAAAATTGTAAAAAACTCTTTGATGATAATCTAACATTTTTAATGCTACACGATAATGAAGATTTGATTAGAATATGTATCGCATGAATTTTAAGGGAATTTACACTATTGTGTAGCAAATGTATGTATCAAAAAAATGTCAAAAAATCATTTTTTTGTTGTTTTTTTTTGGTTCATTACTTGCACAAATCTTTAAGTCTATTTTAAAGGATTTTTTTTTTTTTTTCAAAGGGAAAGACTTGCAAGTTAACCATATCACTGCTCTACTACACGCCATACTTAGTGGTAACGTTACACACCATCCTTAAAAATTAGGAAAAGGATTGAAAGGCATTCTCAAGCAGCGCACGAGATGTGTGCACACGTATTTTGATGCGTGGCCAAAGAATTTCAACAAATTTGTAGCAAATGTATATGCCAAAATCCCGCCAAGCAATAATTATTTTCCAAAATCTCTAAGAACTAGGTGGGCAAATCCACTAGATATTTTTAAATGATGGATTTAATGGAATTTGATTCATTTAAATCTTATGGGTAGGGGTGAGATTTTGTTGGGAGCGGTTTTTATACAATTGCAAATTGTAAGATTTGCATAATTATCAATGACAATGCATCATGTGCCATTTGATGGAGAGAATAAATGAGGTAGAATTTATTAATTTATCTATTACTAATTTACCCTCATTTTAACTGACATCTAGAGGTGAATAATTTTACGCATTTATCTTTTCACGCGTCGAAATGCATGCATACACAGTTTTCGGTGTATAACACATGGGGTGTTTATCTCGAGAGGCACACGGATGGCTTCCAAAGTTTATGTACGTTTGGGTGTGTGTTCGATGATGTCAAAAAATCATTTTCCTTTGTTAGTGAGGGGCAAATTAGTAATAGAAAAGTTAATAGATTCTCCATTTTTATTCTCTCCATCAAATGAGCATATGGCGCGTTGTTATTGGTAATGGTGCAAATTTTACAATTTGCAATTGTATAGAAGTCGCTTCCGATTTGGTTGTGTATTTTTTGAATGGAAATTCACTAAAATTCATTAAAATCCACGCAAATTCTAATGTAGTTTAAAAATTTAATTAAAATCCATCGAAATCCTAACTGAATACTCATTGACTTTTCAAAAGCTCATTAAAATCTTTTGAAATTCAAATTAAATACACCTCAATTTCAAAATCTTTCCAACTCTTTTAAAATCTTTCAAAGCATCCGATATTGAATACAACCCCCTAGGTATGATGTTCTCGATAAGTCATGATAGCCCGAGTTTAGATTAGTCAGCTTGGTTGATGTCAGACATTACAGTGTACGCGAAAAAGAGAGGAGGGTGATATATTTATAGAAAAACAAAAAAGAAGAAAAACATCATGTTTTATTTCTAGATGTAATCTTAATTAATTTTTGAAGAAAAATTTGGAGTTGTGACCTGCAATGCAACTTGAGATTGGTTGTAGTTTCCTCTCCTTCCCCAGTCCCCAACAACCAGGAAACTAAGAGACCCATCATGCTTTCTTAATGGATGTTGGAGTCTCACATGATCATCAACATCAGCTGAGGCACGGAAGATCACCACCGTCCACAAACAACAAATGATCATCATGATCATCACATTGACAACCATCGGATCACAAGCCATGGATGAGAAGATTGAAATGTTGTAACAAATAAAGAGAGAACAACCACTACACCAGCTAAGTTGTGACTTGTCCTCTCTATTGAATTTTGATTGATCGAAAGGCTTCATGTATATATAAAAGTTGGCGTGTAACAGACTAACAGGTCTTGAGGAGGGAACTTTTATTGTGGATGAGAGTTCTCGTAGCTAACCAACACCAACACCAACTGCTCTTCCGATGCCACATGCCCCGAGTCATTTTTTTAAGAGGGCCGCTAAGGGCACCCCACCATTTCATGAAGGCACCCTGTTATTGAGGGCACAAAACAAATTACCAAGGGCACCCAAAAATTACACACGAAATCCCGAAAATACCCCTCCTGCACAAACACGAAAAAAACCCGCTGCACCCCACCACCCCCTCCACCACCTTCACCGATCTTGACTCCAAGAAACCATTTGGTTTGAACCGACCAGTGAGAGGAATCTCCGAAATTGTCTCACCTTGTGTTTCTCCTTCGGTTTACGACTTTTTTGCAGTTCTAGGGTCGTGGTGTGAGCCGATTTCGTCTCCAAGTTAGGGTTCGGTTGAAGTTCGTCGGACACACCTTATTTAGTGTAATTAAGTTACATTTGGTAGAGTAGTTGTGATGTGTGTGGCGGTTTGTAGAATGGTAAAAAAATTGAGAAATCGCGGTTCTCGGCCACACAGGCCAGAGAATGTGTTAACTGTCTCGGCCAAGCATGGCCGAGACAGAAGCTAAATTTTTGGGAACTCGCCGTCTCGGCCACGAAGGCCGGAAGAGTTCACAGTGTCTCTGTTACGCATGGCCGAGAATACTTCAGTTATCTCGGCCGAGACATGACGAGAGCTACAATTAGTGATAGGTAATGTGGCGTCGGTGGTGTACAACCGAGAATTTTCTCCTACTCTCGATTGTACACTGGTGAGAGGGTTAGAGTAGGCTCGGTCCTCTATGACCGAGACATTTCAATATATCTCGGTCCTGCGAGGCCGAACAATCGCGCACATCGACAGAAACTTCGGATAACCTCATAAAAAACACAATAAATTCGCAAAATTACCTCAAGTTCAACCTCCTCTTGCACCGTAGCAGTACAATCCTCAATTATATAGTGGAAACAAGTTCGGATTTGAGGAAATTACCAAACCCTACGTTGACAAACAAATCATCATTTTCACGGTTTTACCCAACTAAACAGTTCTAAGAAACCATCATATGGTTGTCAAACATTGTTATCATTGTCGGATGATGTCAATCACGCAAGAATCGATAAACGATCGCCAAACGCAATGTGGCTTTATGGTTCAAGCTTGGTGGTGGGGTGCCCTTTTTCTTTGTCAAAATGATTTGTGGGGTTTGAATCATTATATATACAGGGGCAAAATGGTCTTTTTCAGTTTTGCTGGAATTTTTACAAATAATTTGGGTGCCTTCATGAAAAGGTGGGGTGCCCTTAGCGGCCCTCTTTGTTAGAGTATCCGAGATATAGCATCTACTAATTCCAAACTCGAAGAACGGAAGATTAAGAGAGACGAGGCCTGCCATCACATTGCAACCCTCTGTTTGACTATAGTCAACCATTATGATGGTCAAGATGAAGGTTTGAGCTGGATAGGCTTCCCAACTCCTTGGAGCATGTTCACATCAACTTGTAGTAGGAGCAAAAGAGTTAGACCCACTGTGAGCCCAATAATTAATTTGGTCCGCCATGTGGGGAGTATCAAGATATGTAGAGATAATGTTCGGTTTGGATGCTTGGCATCCATTGATTTTGTTTATTATTTTTTTGATCTGCATTGACTAATTAAAGATCCCAACTCTAGTTGGATTTTGATAAAAATTACATTATGGGAGAATCAAATTTTATTATTAATATGTGGATTAATTAATGCTTCTATGTAACTTTATACAGTGATAAATGAGGCTAGTTCTTTAACTGATCGAAACGAGTGGTGTGATGTATTCTTGTTTTTTTTTTTTATGTACGTAATAATTAGTGATTTGCAATAAAATAAGCTTAGAGTTTTCAAAAAAAAAAAAAAAAACTCCATATTTGATGCATTTAATGATATGTTTTGATTTTTGTATTAAATCGAGCACATGCGAAAGTCGTTGAAATTTGCATAAGATTATGTAGACAACAAGTGTCGAGTATACATAAAATTTTGTCGACCCTCTTTAAGAATAATAATAAAATAAATGTCTAACGTGTTATATATCATTGATAATTTCATACATTAATGATTCAATTATTTTAACGTCTAATACCAATTAGCTAGGAGTTTGAAAATTGTCTTCTACGTACCTTTTTGCATGCTTGTGAGTGTGATAACATAAATTGTAAGCGTAATTTACAATTAATATATGGGTAGATATATGTGTAATGTATATGAATATTAATTATAATACCAAGACTTATAAACTCATCCATTACCATCATCAAACAATTCCTAGCTAGCTATCATAATAGAAATACATATATAGCTTAAAATGGCATAAACCCAAAAATGTAAATTGTTTTTTTTTCTTTTTTTTTTCTTTTTTTCTTGGGAAGTAGTGAGTGATGGAGGCATGTGGAACAGCTAGATATATACAATTATTTGACAACCAAAGGAGTCCAATAAAACATGCTCTACTCTCAAGCAAAAAAAAAATAAAAAAAATAAAAATAAATGCTCTACTCATTTGCAAAGAAGATGATGAATTATTGCCATTTTTGTCACTTTCTGATTTTGGCAAGGTACTGATGAGTGATGCATGTTCATTGTTCAAGCACACAAGTGGGCAACTTTTTTTTTTTTTTTTTTTTTTTCTTTGTATGATTAGTTTGATCAGCTGGAATTCCTCACATACATTGCAGTAATTGTCACAAATTCTATGAGTGTCATATATATTCGACAATCTGAACTGTCTCTGCATATAATTGTCAAACTCTAAATAACAACTTAGACCTTGCTAATTCCATGACACAAATTGTCAAAGTTAACCTAATGAGATTAACAGAGATTGATGAAGATGAAGATGAAGAGCAGAGACCAAAACGTGTCACTCAAGTTTTTTATTCTTGATCAGACAATCAAATGAATTACACAATATATATGCCTTTGGAAAATGCTAGAATGACACCCCAAATAACACTTCATGTGACAACCCTATAATGTGGTGGACGAGTTCTACGTAAAAATGTGACGTGGCGTGTTGGCCCATATTCATCGGAGCCATCGTGCGCGCTTCGAGATACACACCACGCGTGTTATGCACCAATAACTATTTTGTGCACTCTTTTTTACATGGGACCCGCACGCTACGTCATAGGGGTGTCACTTATGGCCTGTTCGCTTCACCGTCTTAGGTCGGATTAGCCACACTGGACTGGTTAATCCGGTGTTCGCTTGGAGGATTAACTAGGCCACGGGATTAGTTAATGGGCATGAGGGGGGACTAAACAATACCACCAATTTTGGTGGGATTAGCTAATCCAAAGTGGGTGGTTAGTGGAGATTACCACTTTACCCCTCACATTACAACCATCTTCACCGAATCCCCCCTCTTCTTCTTCGTTTCCACCCACGCCCACCAGTTGCAGCGACGCCTGAAGAAATCCAGCAGCCTCGATCGATTCGTCGCTGGAGAAGGAGAGGAGGAAGTGAGGAGGAGGAAGCCCTTATCATCGCCAGCGCCGTCGCGAAGAAGAAGGCGCAGTGCGTGCGAGAAGGAGAAGAGGAACTGAAGAGGAGGAACCCTAATTCGTCACCACCGTGCTCGCGAAGAAGAAGACGATCGACCATCAGCCGAAATCGAACAGCGAGAAATGCGAGAAGGTAAGATTCGTTCACTGGTATTCTTCTTCAGTTGTGTCATGCCTTTCGATTGGTTTGTCATGAATTTGTGTATGTACATTACTAATGTCATGAATTTGTGTATGTACAAGCCTTAAAATGATTTCATAACATGATGAAAAGTGATGAAAGTGATGAGTATGGTAAGACAATTATAGGGTGTGGGTTCTGATCAGTTTGGTAAGCTTATTGGGTTCATTAGAACTCATTTTTATTGTGGAAATGGGGACTGATGTCACACTCTTTGGTGGTGGTAATGGATTCTTTTGAAACCATTTAAAGATCAATGTTGGTTTAATAGTCCACCACTGATGTTCTAAGTTAAGTCTCAATCTCATGTAGGTTTAATGCATATTTACCTGGCATACAATTGACATTAGATCAATGATACATGAGACTATGAGAAAATGTAATTTCAATCAAACAGAGAGATAATATGAACAAAAATTTAAAACCAAAACACCTTCAATAGAGGATTCAAATTCAACATTAAATCTTCATAACTCGTTTAAATATGGCAATTGATGCATCAAGTTTGACACTCGACTACCTCTTCAAAAACTTGATTAATTGCAATAATCATAAATAGATTAAACAACCACACTTTCATATCTCATATTGAATTCACTTTTAGAAGGTTCACATGGCAAATAAAGAAGCCAATAGCCTAAGATTTTTATTCACAATGAACGACAATCATGAAATTAAAATCATTTGGCGAGTCTAAAACTTAACACAAATGTTTTTTCAACTTCATTTGAAACCATTGTAAAGATCAAACACGTTGGTTTAATAGTCCATCACTACTATTCTAAGTTAAGTCTCAATTTCATATAGGTTTAATGCATGTTTTGACTTAAAATGAGAAGAAACTATGACTTGAATATGGGGTTTGATTAATGTTTATAATTATCAGATGTCTTGGGAAGGTGTTATACCCAAATTTATTAAGTTTTAGACGTTTTTATGTGGTTGGAAGGAGTTAATTGGGGAAAGGGGTTGTTTTCCTTTGACAGCAACCTTGTAGCAAACTGATGCACAACTTCACTCGGTGCAAACTGCACTACTTTACAGTTTTGTTTGGAGTTTTATTCTAAAATTCCAATGAGCTTTTAAGGACTTTGAATTACTTCAAATGAAAATTAAAGTAATACCAAAAATTTAAAACCAAAGCACCTACAATAGAGGATTCAAATTCCACATTAAAATCTTCATAACCCATTCACATATGTCAATTAATGCATCAAGTTTGACACTCGACTATCACTTTGACAAACCCAAAAATGTGCAGCTCAATTTCACAATGTTAATCAATTTGATCCCAAAAATGGGAATCTAGCCTAGGACATTATTTTACCATATAATACGCACTTATATTTTGAGCATCATTTGAACCTATTCATGGTGAGAGATCAACTAATTTTATTGTCTATTAATACTGTCATGCATTTGTGTATGTACAAGCCTTAAAATGATTCCATAACATGATGAAAAGTGATGAAAATGATGAGTATGGTAGGACAACTATAGGGTTTGGTTTCTGATCAGTTTGGTAAGCTTATTGGATTCATTAGGACTCATTTTTATGATGGAAATGGGATTGAAATGCTTTGTCACGCTCTTTAGTTAATTTTCATCAAGTTTTTCGATCAAACGAGGCTATAACTTGATAAAATAAGATGGGTAAGAACATGGACATCACTAGCTGAGCCTTTCGTAGTGGCAATAGGTTCATTTGAAACCATTTTAAAGATCAAACATGTTGGTTTAATAGTCCATCACTGCAGTTCTTAGTCAAGTCTCAATCTCATATAGGTTTAATGCATGTTTTAGTGCATCAAAAGACAAAATAATTTAAGTATCTAGATTTCCTGTTTCGTAGTGTTGCAAACATAGAAGATCGTCATATCCTATGAGACATGTTTTGTTAAGCATAGAAGATCATTACATCCTATGAAGGTGTCAAATTTCTTAATACGTATATGTTGTTGTTAAGGAAGCCTAACAAATAAATGCGTGTTTGGTCGAATTTGATGGATTTTGTTGGTGGCTTTTGTTGTGCAATTGTGCCTCCATTTTATTGTGGAAGATATTCACCAATTATTTTATAAAATTGGGTTTCAAATAGATTTCCCACCAATGGATTCAAATTCTTCAAGCGGTCGACCTCGTGCAAGGGATTTGGTAATGAACCACATCCACATTTGTCTGCGATTCATTGAACTCCTCGTACAAATGTTTAGAGTTTTGGCAAGTCGTAGGCGTCGTGTCGAACGAACATACGAACTAGGTTATGACAAGCATCGACAAATAATCCATAACCTAGTCTACAAGTCCGATGAAACTTGCTACAAAATGCTTCGGATGAAAATGAAGCCATTTGAAAAATTGAGAGATATGTTGTACGAACATGCAAAATTGAGGGATAAGCGTTGTGTGCTTGTTGACGAGCACTTGGCCATTACCCTCCACATACTAGGGCACAACATACGCAATAGGGTCATTTCAACATGGTTCCAAAGGTCGGGAGACACTGTAAGTAAGGTCTTCAGGAGAACTATTCGCGCGCTCATACGATTGCAACGTATGCTTTTGAAGCACCCTGTCCCAATTGGTCCCGAAGAAAATGATTTGAGATGGAGTTACTTTCAGGTACAAATTATGGCAAACTTCCTCGTTCACTTCGCTTTAGTCATATAAATTCTCCTTCGTTATATGACTTATGTAATTCATTAGTTTTGTCAATGTAGGGATGCCTCGGTGCTATTGACGGGACGCATATACCAATCATCGTTCGTAACAATCAAAAGGCTCGATTTAGGTGTAGGAAAGGCTTCCCAACGATGAACGTCATGTGCGCTTGTACACCATCTAAGCTAATTACATACATCCTACCGGGTTGGGAAGGGTCGGCCGCCGATGGGAGAATTTTGAGGGATGCTTTATCACGCCGTAATGGTTTGAAAGTTCCTAATGACAACTACTATTTGGTAGACGCAGGGTACTCTAATTGTCAAGGGTTTTTGGCACCTTTTCGCGGTCAACGATACCACTTATCTGAGTGGGCAAGTGGCAAACGTCCAGCACAAACACCCGAAGAAGTTTTCAATATGCGTCACGCAAAGGCAAGAAACATTATTGAGACTTGCTTTGGAGCGTTGAAACAACGTTGGGTCGTGTTACGTAGCCCTTGTTTCTACGATGTGAAAATGACTACACTTATTATCATTGCATGTGCCGTTCTTCACAATTTCCTAACAATGGAGGTACCAGATGACTTGTTGGACAACGTGGTGGTTGAGGGGCAAGAGTTGGGGGCTAAAGACGACGCGTCGAATGAACCGCCTGAAGTCATCAGCCAAGTGGGACAAACTGATGCGTGGACTGCATTTCGCAACAACCTTGCCATAGATATGTGAGATTCTTACCATTGAGAGGAGGCGATTAATGTCGACCACAGTTGAAGTCGATGAGTTTTTTTTTTTTTTGGGGATACCACTTATGTACCGAGAATATTTAAATGTGAACTGCTACAATTTTTATGATCATTGTTCAGTACTTCTGTTTGACATCATTGCTATGTGCCATATGTTATTTTTAAATTCAGTGCTACTTGTGATGAGAAACGCCATGTTTTATGCAGGACATGACAAGCAACTGGAAATGGTACACTGTGTTTCGTGGTTGGGACCCTGGTGTATATGGAACGTGGTACGAGTGCTACAAACAAGGGATAAACTTCGACGGGTTCTACTATGCTCACTTTGACACGAAAGAGGAAGCAATAGCCGGTTTTGACAGGTACGACCACGTGCGACAATTGAAAGGGAGGTTCATGATCAACTTACACTAGAGGAAGCTCTAGCAGAACTAGATGAGATCCCCCCACCACCGTTACCACCGCGAATGTGGATTGAAGAGTTGTACGAGGTGAAAGGAGTACCTCTACCACGATCACCATCTATTGACGAGGAACCCTGTATTGACTTGTTCCCTCGAGACCGAACCCTTTACCAAAGAGTTGGCTCGGGTTATGAATATGTTATGGATCCGTGGTGGTCTGACTAGATGTATTTTGTATTCGGTGATCTTGTATGAACAAGAAAACATTAATCCATGTAGTAGACTCAATATGTGGAGTTTGGCATATTTTGGTTGCATGTAAGGCACCTGAACCCCTCCACATTTCAAAATCTGTTTGCATCTTTCACAACATTCCACTGCATTATGCGATGACTTGAATTTTATGATACCTGTAAGTTCCTCACATGGAATTTGTAGAACAATTCAGAGGCATTGCTGAAGATGTCAGTTATCGATCTAAAGATTCTAAAATAATATGTCAATGTTTGATGCATGAGCTAAAGCTATGAGATCGTTCATTCTAACCTCACAGTCGCTGCATATATCTATATAAAAAGAATTGCGCCATGTTTTGTTGCATCTTTCCCTTCTCTATTTCAGAAAGTCAGTCTCCAAGTGTAATGCTTGTGAGCACTACGCTGGTGATGCTTGTGAGCACTACGCTGGTGACACTGGTGCTAATATGGCAGACGAACATATTTCTTGCTTCTTCACAATTTGAAGAGATGATGTTCATGTTACATATCAGGTAAAATTACAATACAAATATATAAGTTGGTACCAATACATAAACTGTCAAAAAGGAAGCGAGACATTGTTATTGCAGCTGGATTACATAAACTGTAAAAAAATACTATGTCAAAAAAAAAACCACCAAACAACATTGTTTCCATCCAAAAAATGTCCACCAAAAAATAACATGACTATGTCATAAGTCAATTAAACATCGCATGTAGCCAAAGAAGTCTGGACTCCGGTTGCAAAGTCATGAATGCCGCCATAAGCTCCACGCGACCCATAATCTTGCTGCCATAAATTGCTCTCTCAACGTCTGTCAATTCGTGGACTTCGGCCATAACATTAATAAAAGAGTCACGCAAGTCGTGTTCAACACGAATGGCACTAGTCACCTTTGAGATTTCGTTCGCAACGATTTGTGCCGCCGCCACCATTTGGTCACCAATGTAAACATCATTGCACACCTTTCTCTTCTTCTTTGCTTCATTCCCACGACCATCAGCCGTAGTAGTCCGCGTTCTCGATGATGTGGGAGTAGCATCAAACTCTTCAGTGGGCACCGTTAATGGCTCACTAGTACTGCTGGAGTCATGGACATCGTTGACATCCTCAAAAGCATCCTCTGGTGCACGTGCATCCTCGCATGTGGCCCTGTCATTCCCAAAAATGATACAACAATTTTCGTAATGCGGGAATGACTTTAGACACCAAGGTCTTGCTTCCGGGTAGTTCTGCAACCAATAATACTAGATTAGTCATGACATTTGGATGAAATAACACATTATGATGCATTCATAAAAATTTCAAACTTGAAAGACAATTGCTTACCCTCAGGTAATCTTCCCATACATCCTCGGGAGCGGTGACCATGTTGGAAGTCGAGTCGAAGCCGAATCCGCTTGTACCATGCCGAATGCCGCATATCATATCATTCACTATGAACCAATCTTTCTTCAACGATTTTAGTCTAGACTCAATATGTGGTCGAGCCTTGATCCCCGAGTTGGGGCATGTTGTTTTCAATGCCTCCTCAACTTTTGTCAAATATCCGGGCTTGAAGCCATTGTCACATTTGTACACGCCACTGGCCACCATCTCAACCATGGCATTTACGAGGGCAACATCCTCTGCATGGCTCCACTTACGTCTAGATGTTTTGGAATTGTCGGCCGAGTCTTCATGCGAATCTTCACGCGAACACTTTCCTTTGCCCTGCCCCCTTTTCTTTGTTGACGCACCTGCACATTGTTGAAGGAGCTTGGAAGGTCTACCCCTTGTATTCAATAATTTTCTCGGGGGTTGAAATGACCCTCCACTACGAATGCGTGATTGTAGTGAGCCAAGTTGATCCATTTCTACTATAAGCAAAGAAGAGGTTCAATACTTGTATTTGACATCATGACTATTTTACTGCATACAAAGCAAATAATGATAAAACCAACATGTGAAAGTTGAATTCATGTGTTGCTAATTTTTCTCGGTGGTAGGATTAGTATGTTTAAAATGATTGACCAGCAACAAAGTTATAAATCAGCTTGTTTATGAAAATGTTAAAAAACAACAAAGGCATCAAACTTTAGTTTAAATGGATAAAACCAAGAAATTCGACTGAAAGCATTAACGAAGACTACATAGTAACGAGAACCTTGAGAAGAAAGATAAGGAGAAGGTCCCCAAAGATCAGAATATACAAGCCCCAGAGGAGCGTAGCAGTAATAGGACATGACATGTAAGGCAATTTATGCATTTTAGCTACTTTGCCAGAATAACAAAAATACAAACACATTTTTGGTCAAACAGAGTTCAAAAATTGTAAAATAGTTTTCAAAATATAAACAGAAGGATGACCAAGACGAGCATGTCAAATATAATGTGTATTAGCAGTAGTATGAACAGACAATGCATTATTACAAGAAGTATTCAAAATAGAAAGAAAATGACCAGGACTTGGAAGAGATGTTGGACACAAACAGTAGAGATAAGGACCCCTTTGAGCAAGACCCTCTTCAATGCCTTGTCCTTAACAAAGAAAGAATTGGGAGTGAACTCATATTATCACTTGTAAATTTAGACACACTAGTAAGATATTTTGCAATTTTAGGCACATGAAGAACATGATTAAGATGAAGAAGATGAGCAGCAATAGTGTTCGATTTAACCAAACTAGAACCAATGTTAGAAATATTTAATTGTTCACCACTACTAACTGTAACTAAATGATTACCTTTGTACTCAGATTTAATTGTTCACCACACTAACTAACTGTAACAAGAACACAACAGTAGCTTTCCAACAACAACCCAAACCCTAATGCCGTGTTCTTGTAGGTTAACAGCTCTCATCAATGATCAAGTAAAATTTACCTTGGATGTAGCCACCTTCACTGCGAATGCGTGTAGCAGATCACAGTCGTAGCGGACTCCTACCTCGCGATGGAAGGAAGGAAGAAGGGGATGAACCCGTGAATGAACAAGGTGAGGATGCGTGAATGAACCAGGTGAGGAGAGGTGAGAAGGAGGCGTACCATCGGCCAGGTGAGGAGGCTTCTTCTTCACCAGGGTAGGCGATTCATTGACGCAGGTGAGGTGCGAGCTTGGAGGCGTGGATTCGTTCAAGCAGTGGAGGCGATGAGAAGTTCAACCAGTGGAGGCCAGAAATGTGTGAAAATGAGGTGAGGATGTGTTATTTATGCAAGGGTATTTTGGTAAATGTACATGTACAACCACGTTTAATCCCAACCTTAAAACTCCCAACCAAACAAGATACACAAATGTGACTAAACCATCTAAACCCATGTGTTAGTCCCATCACAAATTAATCCCATGTGTTAGGATTCACTAAAATGTTAAGCGAACAGGCCATTAGGGTGTCATTTGGAGTGTCATTCTAGCATTTTCCTTTGCCTTGTATACAAATGATGCTTAATAGAATATTAACAACTAAACACTAACTCATCTAACTGAGCTGTCTAATACAGCTGACCATGATTAATATCTAATTATATGATCACTTATACTCAGTGGCGGACCTAGGGGGCTATGCAGGAGTACCAAACCCCTACGCATTCGTCTTTCCTGCTCCCCTATGATCGACACACTCTCTTTATATAACAAGTGTAGCATTGTCTAGAAAAAATGATGTATGTGAAGTGTCTTGAGTTGACACACGCTCTCTATATAACAAGTGTAGTATTGTCAAAAAAAATATATATATTTGAAGTATCTCGAGTGTAGTATTGTCAATTTTTTTTTTGTTATGTTTAGTTTTTCATACTAATATATATATTTTTTTCAGAAAAAAAAATTAAAGTTAAAGTTCACCCCCTTCAACAAAAATTTTTGGTACCACTACTGCTTATACTTAGACACTGTTTAAGTAAAAGCTTGAGAGTTTGGAGTAGAGATGTAAATGGGGAGGGGAGGGACTGGAGACCCCATCTCCATCCCCATCCCCGCTAAAGAACTCATCCTCCATCCCCATACCCATCCCCACGCGGGGATGAATTTTCATCCCCATCTCCATCCCGGCCTAATTCCCGCGGGGATGGGGAATCCCCATGAGGAAAAAACATTCCCCATTTACATTCTCCATTGAATATCCCCGCGAGGATTTTTGCGGGGAATTTGCGAAGAATCACCGCGGGAAAATATTTTTTCCCACTTAATTTTTTTCAAATATTTATAAAAATTATGGTACACATACATATAATTACAATTGTTGAAAATCTCAACCAAATAAAGTATAACATATAAATATAGTTGCAAACAATTCAAAACAAAAAATATAATAATTTGATAAATACATGTATCTTCGCGGGGATCCCCGCGGATATTACCAATGGGGATTCCCCGCGGGGATCCTCGCGAATATAATTTTTTCCCATCCCCGTACCCATACCCGCGTGGATATGAGATTTTATCCCCATCCCCACCTCCATCCCCATTTAAATGGTAGCGGCTATGTGCACCCCACAAATTGATTTGGGCAAACCACTTAATTTTTTTCTCTTCCTTTCCCAAAATGCCCTTAATTCAAATGACACTTTTACCCTTTACCGTCACGGCCCAAATCTCAAAACCCATTTTAATTCCTTAATCAGGATCACCGACCCTTGACGTGGGATCTATACTGTGATACGTGCACCGACCGAGGCACATGGCCGAGGTATATCGTATTTTTGTATTGATGTGTGCCTAGTGTTATGTATTGTGTAGACTTACTAAGTCAGTTTGCACGGTTGTAGGTGTCGAGACGAGAGCGGGGACACGCCTCGATATACGTGTCGACTCGGGTGCACGGTAGTTGACGGACCGAATATTAGGTAGGGAAACGAAAACACACAAATTGAATTAAAATATTTCAAGTAACTCATATGGAATAAATATTGGGTGACTAACGACGCGATGGTACGCGGACATCACGGTTCGGACACGAGACCAAGGCGTCGAAATGCTCGAAAACACAAGCAAGTGTCTTAGCGGTGTTACAATTAGTTGTCAAAACAACCAACCACACCACACTTGTCACCACTACACATACACTTGTCCTAATTTCCACCACGTGCCACCACCCCCACCTACCCACTTACACCTACATCACATACACACACAACACACATGCAAACACAAAACACAAACACAAACGATCGGCCAAAACAGGGAGAAAAACCGAGAGCGAGGAAGAAGAAAAGGAGAGGAGGAGGAGGAGAAGTGATGCGCCGGGAAGGAGAGCAAGGTGAGTCGTTACTGTTGTGGTTGTTTTGGGTAGCCGAAGAATGGGGGTTCGGCCTCCCTGGCCGAACCCCATGACCGCGGTGGTGATGGCAGGGGTGCCTCCCCTGCCATCGGCTCCACCGGGGTTGGGGTGGAGAGCCACCCCAACCCATCACCGGAGGAGAGAAAGAAAAAAAAAAAAAAAAAAAAAAAAAGTTTTCTTCCTTCCTCCCGATCGAACCAGTCGATCGGGAGGAAGGAGGTG
Organism: Stephania cephalantha; assembly: GCA_039657325.1. Taxonomy (NCBI): domain Eukaryota; kingdom Viridiplantae; phylum Streptophyta; class Magnoliopsida; order Ranunculales; family Menispermaceae; genus Stephania; species Stephania cephalantha. The sequence continues at coordinate 2,710,934 of CM077573.1, read as the reverse complement.
CACACGCGCGCATCGCGTGCGTGTGCACCCCCTTACTGGGCCGGGCCCAGAACGGGCCAGGCTCGGCCCATGGGTCGAGCCTGGACCTGTTCTGGCCCAGGCCGGGTCGGGTCCGACCCGTTTGGGTCGACCCGACCCAAACAGTAAAAAAAAAAAAAAAAAAAAAAAAGAAGAGAAAATGGGAGAAAAATGAAAGAAAATTTGGAAAAATTCTGGAAAAATTGGGAAAATTATATTTAGATAAAATAAAGTTTATTGAACCAATTTGAATACACAATAAACCCACTATACTTGAACTAATGAGACACCAAACTCGGGAACCTAGGAAAAAGTGCGGAGAGCGAAGACAAGATTTGGAGTTGGAGGCCGAAAGCTATGACTTTACTTTGTTGTGGTGAGTATACCCATTGACAATTTTACTTGGCATTTCATTCCTATTAATTGTTGTTCTTGCATAGTCCGTTTGACTATTTGCCTTTGTACTCTTATATCATGTGTTCTTTGTGTCTATGCTCATTTGATGAGTCTAGTTTGCATGATATCCATTCATTTGATTTAATTCATTGATTCCATTCCATGCTATGTCTATTCTTGTTGTTTTAAATGTGAATTGAAGGATAAATAGCATGCTATTAGGCTAGTTAATATCTTATAAATGTTTAAGAGGGCTTGTATTCATTATTCGTTTAGGTGTGTAGATGTGCCTATGCCTTGACAATCCATACTTGGTATTTCTTGAAATTTAAAAAGTAGTTTTTGCATTTAGGTCCCGTACTCGATCGAGGTGTGCACGAATCACGGGGTTAGAGTCCCTGGGGATGTCGGCACATGTTACTTGACATTGTATGACACTCGGGGTTAGAGTCCCTGAGGTGGTCTACACACCGGGGTTAGAGTCCCTGGTAACACTTGGGTTAGAGTCCCTTGTGCTATATGATTATTGGGTCGGGGTGACACGTTTCACTGCCGACCGGACCTAAATCACTACTACTTAGCCTAGTGTCAGTATCACTTGTTTAACTCTGGTATTTACTCGCATATGGTTTATTTTTCAGTTTTCCAATTTATATGCTTTTAAATACCATTTGAATATTTGGAAATGCAAATTAAACTTGTCATCGGGGATTACTGTTTTATTCTGTACTCACCGTCCTTTTTATGACGGCGGGTGCAGAGCCGTCGTCGTCTACCAAAGAAGGCGGCAAATAAAAGATTGGCGATTATCCCCGAGCCGCGCGCGTCACTGCATCAATTGTAGGTTTTCTTTTGATATTTTGATTGTATATGTTATATACGTCTTTCAGATACTATTTGGGGTGGTATATTGGGTTGAGCGTTAGTTCCCCCGACTTGACTTAGACTATTTTGTTGTTTCACTACATTTTGAGGACTTTATATATGTGATGTCATTTCCTGGTTTTCCACACTTAGGGTTTTATAAATGGCTTCCGCATAAGTTACTAATTGCTTCCGCATAATCAATAAGACTTCCGCTAATTAATTAATTTAATAAAAGGTTTTAATTAACTTTAAATTTTTATAAACTGGTAGGACTAGTGTATTACTTATCATGAACACTAGAAAAGTGGTGTCTAGGTTGTAAAGGCTGACTAATACGTAGTTAAGTCATGCGTGGATATGATTGGGGCTTAATTACGGGATTAGGCCGGGCGGTGCCCTAGATTAGGAGAGGGGCCGTCACATTTACAAATTCCAAAATGACCCACATACCCTTATCTTCTTCCCACCTTGTGCACCCCACACTAGTTTCCACACTTTGACCTCGACGAATATTCTGACGACCGGCGACACGAAGTTGCGCTTTTGCTTGCCACGAACATCGTAAGAGTCGATTTCTTCGTTGTTATTCTTTGAAAATGTGGATTTGCAATGTTTTGTTATGCAGTTAATGATTCATGAAATTTTGGATTTGGGTTGTTAGGGCATTGTTGCATTGCTTTCTTTGGTGGATTTTAAGCATAAGTAATGGAGCAAGGACGTGTGGAAGTGACGAACGTGCAAGATGGAGAGGTATTGATTCATGTTTTTTTACCTTTTTAATGTTTCGGGTACACGTTGGTGCCCAGAAATTGCACTGCCGTATGGCCCTGCGAGACCGATTGGAAAGCATTTGTTCGGTCGGGAAAAACTGATTATGTAGATGTAGCTCGGCCAACACTGACCGATCAATATGCTTATGTTCGATTAATTGCATTCGAGCAGACGTTCAATCGGTACATTCTTACCGACCAAGCATACATTTTTAGTTTGATTGATTTTTTTATGGTTTATGATTAAGGGTCTATTTTAATGGTTTTATTAACCATTTTGCAGGGAGATTCGTGTTTTACTTCATATGTTGACCACACATTGGAGTTCACTTCCAACGTCCCATTTGGAAGTAGGGCGGAGGAGGTTAAATGGGTTCAAAGTCGAGGCACTAGTATCAAGTTTGTAATAGTGACAAAGAGCTCTGATGCAGGGGGTGATGGCCGTCGTCGGGGAAGGGTAAAGATGGCGTGTGAGAGGTCTGGTTCTTATAGGGTGACGCACAACGAGTTGGAAAAATGAAAGCGAGTTAAGGAAAAAATTCCGATGGATGAGACATATGAGGTATTGAGGGGGACATATAGATGGAAATGTGGCACCAAAAAATGTGGTTGCCCATTTGAAATAAATATCAAGGAACATGTGGATCGCTTATGGCGTGTCACAGTGACGTGTGGGCGCCATAACCACGATATAAAGTCTTATATGGAGGGTCACTCATACGCTGGTCGGTTAGATCCGGAAGAGCACGTTGCGTTGGTACAAATGATGGAAGGAAATATTAAGCCGCGTGAAATCTTGGACACTTTAAAGAATAGATATGCAACTAATTCATCAACAATGCACACGATATACAATGCCAGACAAAAACACAAGTTGGAATAGGCCGGAGGGAGATCACAAATGCAACAAGTCATGCATTTGCTTGATACACATGGTTACCTGTCGTGACATAGGAAAAATGAGGAAACATATGTTGTTACAGACTTGTTTTGGGCTCATCCCGACTCCATCAAGTTATTGCAATGTTTCTTGCTAGTTTTATTCATGGATTGCACGTACAAGACCAACATATATCACATGCCTTTACTTGAGATCATTGGTGTGACGTCGACTGGGTTATCTTTCGCCGTGGGTTTTGCGTTTATATCCGCAGAGAAAAAAGATAACTACATTTGGGCTTTGGAGAATCTCAATAATCTCGTGGATGGGTGGGGTAAACCTAATGTGATACTTACCGACTGGGAGTTGAGATTGATGAATGCAATTGAGTCGGCATTCCCATTCGACTCACCTTCTATGTAATTGGCACATTAATCGGGGCGTGACGGGAAACACAATGAAATATTTTGCATGTAACGAGGACTTCAACCTTTTCTTGAGTAGGTGGAATGCCTTGACAAGTGCCACAACTGAAGTTTCCTTCAACACAAGAATGACTAATTTGGCCGCCGATTATTGTTCTGTACCCGGGTTGCTTGAATATTTGATGGAGACATGAGTTAGAGGTTACAAAGAATACTTTGTAAAAGCGTGGACAGACAAAACATTGCATCTTGGACATGGTACGACCGGTAGAGTTGAATGTGTGCAAAATACTTTGAAAAAACGTCTTGGACACTCGCAAGGGAACTTTGAGGATTTGTGGCGGGTTATCCATAATATGGTAGAAGGCCAACTACGACGACACCGCGAACGCTCCATTTCAAAAGTGGATGACAATGCCCGATATGAGGTTTATCATTGTTACATGTTATAATGTCGTTGTATTGTTCATATCATCGAGTGGTAGCATGACCTTCCTGCCACTCCGGGGCGCACTACCATCTTCGCCAAGTGATAGAGTCGTAATTGGGATGACACACGTTAATGACAGCCACTTTATGAGGGTAAATTGCACTAATTTTTCTTGTGTTACCTATTTATTTGATTAATTACTCTTTGACATAATACCGAACTACCGCACTTACGCATGTAGGCCGATTCCCCTTTCCCACAATTGTATCCGGGATGACGAAAACATATACAACCGGAGTCGATAGGATGAAGTGAAAACTTGAACATCAAACACCCATTGTAAGTGCTAAATTCTCAAGATGGGTCTCCCATCATAATAGACATGGGCACACCTTGATTAGGTGTACATTATTTGCACAACACATCATATATTAATGTTTAGATGATGTCATCGTATCGGACTTGCAATAATTTTGTGCGCATCCGGTACATGAAGTATAGTTAGGTGTTGTTTATTAATTTTTTGTATACTCTGATACATGAATGTATATGATGTTTTTGAAAGGATGAAGTTATAACTTTTGTGATTTTTCATTTGTTTTATGATCTGTTCGGTCAACAACGACCGAGTAAAGTGATGCTAGTTATTTGTTGTTGACCGAACAAAATGTTTATTTATGCATAGTTATTTGTTCGGTAAGACTCTGACGATGAGTAGTTCATTGATCGGTTATGTTACACCAAACTATGACGTACAAGTCGGTTTTGAAAGACCGAACAAAGTCATAAGAAGTACTTCAATTTTTGTTTGGCAGTATATAACCGATTTGTTTTCAAATGCTCGGTACGAAGGAACCGAATCAGACACGGTAAGTCGATTTACAATGACCGAACAATATCGAAACGACATGCTCAAATGTTGGTTCGGTCGTGCTCGACCGATCGTGACAACAGTACTCGGTGGCAACTCACCGAACAAACCATGAAAGGACACATTTTGAATTTGATTAGTTGCATGTACTTTACCAATGCAAAAGAAACCAAATTCATAGCAAGCAGAAATACATTCTCATTTAAAATACTCGTAATAGCACAACAAAAGTCATTCACAATTGAAATTAAAAATCAGGCACGTCAATTTTAATATGCAAAATAGCATATAAAATTCAGTCAGTGGTTGACAAAAAGATCCTAGAAGAAAGGTTTCAAGTCTTGTTCTTCTTGGCTTGGCTCATCGAAGGTCCTACTCCCGTTTCTGCCATGGTTGCCTTCCGCTTAGACGTTGGAGGTTGGGAAAGAGTGGCAGCAGATGTCGTCGAACCCGACGTCACACTCGAACTAACGACAATGAGGTGCTTTAACACCTCGTCCGCCATCTTCAACGCGGAAGCCCTATCTCCAACTCCAGGCGGTAAGGCCTTCCAAGCCGTGGCAACCTCCACAGCCCGTCTTACCCACTACACAAATAATAAATCACTAGAAATAGTAAACGTGAATCAAATTAATTAATAAATTAATAGGAATGGTGGAATGTCTTGTCTAACTCACATCATATATGTCATCGCCGTCTTCTGTCCTAGCCTTGCTCCTTGACTGATTTTCAACACTTGGGTGGGAGATGTTGATGTATCACCCCATGTAGTCATCGTTCGCAGCCTATGGGACAGACGCCCATTGTCCCCTTGATCGTGCAGACAGTACATGATCTTGCCATCTCTCCCGCAGCTCGGCTTGGAAACCGTACTTCACACATAGCTTGCAGCTACCTTCCCTCTATGCGCTCGAGTAGGACTGTATGATGAAGAATGGATCTTTTGTACGTGACCCAACTGCCGCAAAAATCTGTCCGGGTGATAAGGCTCGACAATGCCGAAAAACTTTATGGTCCCCGTGTAGAAAGCCAGCTCCGTAATGTCCTCATCTGTTCTCAAACTCGAGTACGGGTCCCACGTAACCTGATAGACAAAATGGAAAAAACAAGGATCATACAAGTAAGCCAATACGTAAATCATACCAAAATAATTACGAATTTGTGCACCAAAGTAACAGGTAACGTGAGTGCGCACACCTTGTTTGACCGAGTACTATCAAGTGCTATGTGAAGTCGGTGTACATGATCTAAGTTCAGGCCTTGCTCAGACTTCACGATCCACCTTAACACACGGGGAAGGTTCCCAACATAAGTTGGGTTCGGGCGTGCTTCATGCAGAACCACATCAAAGTGGTCGTATAGCCATCCCTGCAAAAGAGAAAACAAAATAAGTCAGCCGAGCTAAAATGAAAAAATAAAACATTCAACAACTTATGGTGAACGCACCTCTAGCAATGTCAGATACCCAGCAATCTGACATACTTTCACCCGGGTTGCCGATCCCAGTTGTCGATACAAGTACGCTAGAGCGACTGCACCCCAAGCATATGTATGGACCTCTTCTAAATTCTCCACCAAGGCTAGAAGTTCAACTGGTACCAACGTGGATGTCTTGTCAACGAACATAGTGCACCCCAATAGGTACCACAAGTATGCTCGAGCCGTGCACTCAACCGCAGGAAACACTTGCCTTTTCTCATTACCTTTCTTTGAAGGCTTTGACAAATCTCCCCATTTTGACTTCAGCCAGGACTTCAAAACCTTATGGTCTTTGTTCAATTGTTTTTTGGCTTCCTCCTCTGACACTTGGAGTACCCTGACCATCAACTCAATCGACTCATCCCTGGACATCAAAAGACAGTCTACAACCTTTCCCATTACGAGAATCTTCAACAACATGCTGACATCCTCCAGCGTGATTGACATTTCACCAAACGATAGGTGAAATGTGTTGGTCTCTGGCTGCCACCTCTCTACGAAGGCTGCTATCATGGTCTTGTGTGCCTTCTTGTATGTGCACTTGGTCAGCGCACTCAATTCGGACGCCTGAATAATGCTCGAAGGCGAACTCTGTCTCGGCAACACTTCACCAGATCCCATTGTACCAACTGCGAGCCATGATTGATATATCTTAGGAGGGGTCGTTCCTGAGAAATATCAGGGTCAGTATGAGAAATATATATATATATATATCAAAAAAATAATAATAAGTCAACAAAGTTAAAAAGCAATTGAGAAACACTCTGTTCAGTTTAAATCAACCGAACTGAACCCATCTGGTCGGTGCTAGGTAACCGAATGAAATACATTCACTCGGTTGGCACCAACCGAAGAGAATGAATTAATTCGGTTTGTGCAAATTGAACAGAGTGTTTCCAATATATATATATATAAATTAATAAGTCAACAAAGTTAAAAACAATTGAGAAACACTCTGTTCGGTTCGAATCAACCGAACTAAACCCATATGATCGGTCTAAAGTAACCGAGTGAAATATATTCACTCGGTTGGCACCAACTGAACATAATGAATTAGTTCAGTTCGTGCAAACCGAACAGAGTGTTTTTAATTTAACTTGTCAGCTATTCCTTACTATTTCAAATTAATTTGATTAAACTCATACGTACCTCACCATTCTATATTGCAGCGGCGACATGATTGTTAAAACTCTTATGCAGTGTCTGGTTCTTAGGCCCTCCAGGGAACGGTGTAGAGGTGTCATCTGTTGGATTTTTGCCTTTGGGGGTTCCCGACTTCGCCTTGCTGCCACCATTTGCAACAGCCATTTTCCCCACTACAACTACTTCTTTTTCTTCCTCTTCTTCTCCTTCGTCTCCACTTTCCTCATCATCACCACTTAATCCTGAATCACCTTCTCCTTCGTCTCCACTCACCTCCTTTGATTTTTCACCACTATCACTGTGATGGCCCCTCTCCTAATCTAGGGCACCGCCCGGCCTAATCCCGTAATTAAGCCCTAATCATATCCACGCAGAACTTAACTACGTATTAGTCAGCCTTTACAACCTAGACGCCTCTTTTCTCGTGTTCAGGATAAGTAATACACTAGTCCTACCAGTTTATAAAATTTAGAGTTAATTAAAGACTTTTTATTAAATTAATTAATTAACGGAAGTCTTATTGATTATGCGGAAGCAATTAGTAACTTATGCGGAAGTCATTTATAAAATCCTAAGTGTGGAAAACCAGGAAATGACATCACATATATAAAGTCCTTAAAATGCAGTGAAACAGTAAAATAGTCTAAGTCAAGTCGTGGAAACTAACGCTCAACCCAATATATAACCTCAAATAGTATTTGAAAGGCATATATAACATATACAATCAAAATACCAAAAGAAGACCTACAATCGATGCAGTGACGCGCCGCGGGCTCACGGATACTCGCCGATCTTCTCCTTGCCCGGCCTGCTGGTAAACGGCTCTGCACCCACCGTCATAAAAAGGACGGTGAGTACAAGAATAAAACAGTAATCCCCGATGACAAGTTTAATTTGCATTTCCAAATATTCAAATGGTATTTAAAAGCATATAAATGGAAAATTTGGAAAATAAACCATATGCGAGTAAATACCAGAGTTAAACAAGTGATACTGACACTAGGCTAAGTAGTGGTGATTTAGGTCCGGTCGGCGGTGAAACATGTCACTCCGACTCAATAATCATATATCACAAGGGACTCTAACCCAAGTGTTACCAGGGACTCTAACCCCTGTGTATAGACCACCTAAGGGACTATAACCCCGAGTGTCATACAATGTCAAGTAACATGTGCCGATATCCCCAGGGACTCTAACCCCGTGAGTCGCGCACACCTCGATCGAGTACGGGACCTAAATGCAAAAACTACTTTTTAAATTTCAAGAAATACCAAGTATGGATTGTCAAGGCATATGCACATCTACACACCTAAACAAATAAGGAATACAAGTCATCTTAAACATTTATAAGATATTCACTAGCCTAATAGCATGCTATTTATCATTCAATTCACATTTAAAACAACAAGAATAGACATAGCATGGGATATAATCAATGAATCAAATCAAATGAATGGATATCATGCAAACTAGACTCATCAAGTGAGCATAGACACAAAGAACACATGATACAAGAATACAAAGGCAAAATAGTCAAAAGGACTATGCAAGGAGAACAATTCATAGAAATGAAATGCCTAGTAAAGTTGCCATTGGGTATACTCACAACAACAAAGTAAAGTCCTAGTTTTACTGGCCTCCCGATACTCCAAATCTTGTATTCGCTCACCCGTACCCTTTTCCTAGGTTCCTAAGTTTGGTGTCTCATTAGTTCAAATATAGTGGGTTTAAGCTCAATTTAGTGGTGTTTATTGTGTATTCAAATTGGTTCAATAGACTTTAAATCAATCTTCATAAATCAGCCCCTAAAGACTAAATTAAGTTTTAATTTCAGTCCTACATCTTAACGCGCTTTTAGGCATGAAATGATCGAAATATCCAAATCCTCCAGCAGTACAATTATTGTTGGTCTCTCTCTTAGCTTTCCGGAAAGGTTTAGTTTACAAAATTCTGATTTAAAATGAAAGAGATATCATGATTTTACTAAACATAGGTCTAATTGAGATTTAATCCGACCAGCGGAATTAGAAAATCTATTTCTCCCAATCTATAGTTCCTAAAAATGTGATTTTTGGTCACAAGGCAGAAAATATACCCAAATACAATATACTAAAATATCAACTCATTTGGATAAGTAGTTAGGGAGTTATGCCCTTAACAAGTTTAGTTTCAAAACTTTCCTTTTTAATTCTAGTACCTATTTGTAGAGCATGTTTGGACATAAAAACATTTGAATCAAAAGTAATTCCTTATTTCATATTAGTATTAAATAAGATTTACCAAAATGCTAACTACCCGGTTCCCCGGCTCGCACGCTACTCGAGGCATGTCCCCGCTCTCGTCTCGACGCCTACAACTGTAAAAACCGACTTAGTAAGTCTATACAATACATAACACTAGGCACACATCAATACAAAAATACGATATACCTCGGCCACGTGCCTCGGTTGGTGCACATATCACAGTGTAGGTCTCACGTCAAGGGTCGATGATCCTGATTAAGGAATTAAAACTGGGGTTAGAGATTTGGGCCATGACAATCACCTTCCTCACCGCTATTACCTTCTCCTCCATCTTTTTCCCCACTTTCCCTTTTATCTTCACAGCTTTCTTCTTTGCTTTCTTCTCCACTTACTTGTTCACCTTCTTCTTCAGATGACTCAGATGAAGATTGATTGCTTCTTTCTTGTTCGCCTTTTGGGTACCTTCTTCGTTACTCTCCTCAATTGAGTCAGTCTTTGGTCGTTGAGCTGCATTAACTTGGCTCGTACGTATGGCCAACTCCTTGACAGCCGCCTCCGAGGCTGGTGATGCGGATGCCTCGTTAGGTAAATCACCAACTTCATTGGCCCCCTTACCCCGTCGCAATTCCTTTGATTTTCTATACGAAGCTGTTTGAGCTCTACGACCACCCCGCACTCCCTTCAATTGTTCGGCCCAGTTTCCTCCCGACTGACGGTGTTCTTGGTGTGAGCCATACCTATAACAATAACACAAATAGAAGGTCAAAATTAACATTAACTAATTACCCAAACAATTTTAAAAACAAAGATAGTATAACTCTTCATAATAGGTGGTTCAGTTAACAAGGACGGAACTAAAATGAACAAGTCGATGGATAGAAACAGACCAAAATACTCTTGATCGGTCAAGGCCAACCGAACCAATGACTCTCAATCGGTGATGTTCGACCAAAAAAATAGCCTAACGACCTTACACACAAATACACAACAATTACTCATTATAAAACAAAGAAGATAATACTCATCAACTAAGTGCTACAGCTAGTACTAGTCGGGTTAAGTCTACCGAGGGAATTTAGTTTACTCGGTCTTCTACAATCGAATGAATTTTATTCACTCGGTCTTACAATACCGAATAAATCTCAATCGGTTCAACGTGACCGATCAAACATACTTAGTTCAGTCATGTGTGTCCGAATGAGACTATACGGATCAAAATCAATTTAAAACCTCTAAATGCGATTGATTCTTGTGTTACCAACAAATATAAACCAATTATAAGTTCTCAGAAATGAAATAAACCTACTAATCACATCCAGAAACGAAAAATACCTAAATCTACCAAATGACATTGAGCTCACCTTCGAATAAACGTATTCAATCACATTAAACAGGGTACGAACGACAATGAACGCTTAGATAACAACAATTAATCATCGATTCAACACCCAAATTCAACAAATACGTAAAATCTCACCTTCCAAATTCGATAACACTTCGAGCCCTAGAAAGGAAAACCCTCTGCAACAATGAAGACCTCGACGTCGACAGACTGAGGAACGCGGGAATGCGTCGAGATCAAGATGATGCGAAGATGAAAAACCCTATACACCTTCAACAATGAACATTTTGAACCAATTGCTCTTCTTCTTCCCCTCCTCTTCACTATTTCGACCAGTTCGATTCGATTTCTGTGTGTGGGGTGCGCAGGGGTAATTTGGGAAATTAGTCAATTTTTTTGGGTGCCCACATGTTCACTGGGTGTGCCCTCATCTTGTGGTTTGCCCATATGAATTTATGGGGTGCACATAGCCGCACCGCATTTAAATTCACCATCTCCATCTCTGTTGCGGGGAATCTCCATCCCCCTTGGGGATTCGCCATCCCACTTGCATCCCTAGTTGGGAGACATTAGAGAAACGAAAATGAAGAATTGAACTATTGACAAAAAAAAAAAAAAAAAAAAAAAAAAGGTGAATAGTAATAGTACATGCGCATCCGGGGAATCGAACCCCGGTCAGTACCGTGGGAGGGTACTATGATACCACTACACCAGATGCGCTTGCTTGTATTGAACATCACTTATTTATTTTAACTTTTTAGTTTTATTTTCACCAATGAATACCATATTGTCACGTCACACCAATCAAACTATGAAATTTTGCCAAACCAATCCATCCAGAGTCCATAAAGTTGTGCGAGGAACTACATTTGATCATCTATGAAGTGTAGTATCCTATATATAAAAGATAAACATGAAATGATATTACCTGATAGGTCCAATGATCCAGCATGAAGTTATGAGTGTAAGAGGTTGGAGGTTCGATCTCTCACTAAAGCAAATTTCTTTCCTATCAAAAAAAAGAAAAGAAAAGAACAGGAAACACATATATCCAACGCAGTAAGTGGAAGCGGAAGAGAGGATTTTTGTTTGGTTACGGTCAGGGACAAGATTACCGATTTGAAAAATTATCCAACTATCACCATGTAAGTACCAACTTGTAGATAGACCTGACCATCGGCTCGGGTGCCCGTTGGCCCGCCCAAGCCCGTGAATAAATAATCGAGCTTAGACAACCTTTTTCCAAAAAAGCCCGCTTGAGCCCAAGCTCGATTAGGCCCACTTTAAGATGGGTTGGGCTTGGGCCAACTTAAAAAATTCAAGCCCGATCCAAATATAAATTTATAAAATAATATATTTTAAAATTATTAGTGTTGTAGAAAAGGTTGAACTTAGTATCTAATGCCCACTTAATAAATGATGTTTACCTTTTGAGCTACACCTCATTTTCGCACAATATATGAATATATATATACATGTAGAGAAAATATACATGATGTCGAAAAAGTCTATAAAAAATTTATCGAACGAATAAATAATTTATTTTATATTTTTTTAATATTAAAATATTTATATATGGGCTTGATAGGTGAGGCTTAGGCTTTTCATTTTTTACACGAATTGAGCTTGAGCCTATATTATATGTATAGTGGGTCGAGATTAGGCTAAGGTTCTTAGGCACCAGCCCGGTTGTGCTGGGCTCGAACTACCTTACCCAAGCCCAATTGGTTCTTACAGTGACATAATGAGAAAAAAGTTATGGAAATGAGGGTCGACAATTAAACATACTTCACGAATCCATTCCTCAAATCTGATACAAGTCATAAGAAATATAACAATAACAACAACTTAATAACAACATCACTTTTATTGAATTATACATATGATATGAAGTGCGTCCAAGAGGATCAACCTCACTATTCTTGATGTACTTTTCATATCTTAATTTTCATGTGGTCTAGTAAGCTTTTCCCATCAAGTTTATTGGTGATAACTTAATAACAACATCACTTTTATTGAATTATACATATGATATGAAGTGCCTCCAAGAGGATCAACCTCACTATTCTTGACGCACTTTTCATTTCTTAATTTTCATGTGGTCTAGTAAGCTTTTCCCATCAAGTTTATTGGTGATAACTTGCATCTTGAACTCCTCAGAGCTCACAGTAATGTAGTTTGGATCATTTTCCTTCACGAGGACCGGAATCGGACCAACATCGACATCGGATTTCTGTCCGTGAAACGCAGCGATGGAAAGGCGCTCCTCCTTCGGATTTACCACTACCCTGTGCTCAATGCTCTTGTACCTCCCATTGCTCATTATCTATACAACAAAAATAATAACAACCATGCATATACCATATAGTTAGCACCTATCATTGTTTCAGAACAAATATTAACAAGGATGTATAGCTTATATATATATACCTCTATAACATCTCCAATGTTGACTATTAAAGCACCTGGGATTGGTTCAACAGGGAGCCAGATCCCATTTTTCCTTATCTGCAATCCTTGCACTTCATTCACTTGAAGAAGCAGAGTTAGGCCGTCGGCATCGGAGTGCGGTGAGATGCCTAGAACTTTGTCTGCCTGTGGAGATGGAGGGTAGTAATTCATTCTCACTCCTTGAAGACCATCTTTAAAAGGGTCAGTCAGTTTCTCTGGTTCAAGGCCCAAGTTTTTGGCCAATAAACCAAACAAAACTAGTGCAATTTTTTGCATTTCTGCTGAATATTGGTCCAGTGATTCCCTGAAAAAAGTTTAATGACATAGTCATGGACATTATAATGCATTACAACAACGATAACAGAGCTTCAATCTCAAAAAATTAAGATGACCGGATCGAATCGGCTACATTGATCAAAAGCTCGTTCTCAGCTCATCAATTTAATGCGGTCGCGCGATATTGACAACAACTTAACTGATATTGATTCAATTAGGGGCTAGTTGTCCCCAAAATATAAAGGTCATTAGATTAAATCCTACCATCCAACTCCAAATATGTTAATTTCTCAGTGTCATAGTGCGCGTTGAGGTGTTGAACAGAATCTCATGCACCTATCTAGCTAGCTAGTTTCTTTGAGAACTTTATAGATACATATATTATTTCATTACTTAATCATTCATGGCTCAATACAAGATCAGGATCAGACATAGAATCAAGTGCATCGATTCGCTAATCCTATTTGTTCAAACAAACTGCCATTGATTTGATTGTAAATGCGAAATCGAAATAGTTTGACAATCAGAGACTATATATAAGTGTGATATAGGTGTATATAAGTGTGTTATTTGAACAATATTTGTTCTTAAATACCTGAAGGAAGGGGGGTGTGTAGGCCAAAATCTCATGTTTCTGTCATTGGCAGGTTGGGGGAGAATGAAAAGCATGTCTCCCCAATCAAGCTTTTGGTCTTCAGACACCACAAAGGCTTGGCCATAGCCTTCAATTGAGTTGGGCAGTTGTGCATAAGCTCTCTTCTTCTCCAATGGCAACTTGAAGAACTCCTTTGTGTCATCCTTCATCTTCTCAATTAAATCCTCACGGACCCCATGATTGATCAACTATATATAAATACATTTTTGCACCATATACGGAAAAAAAAAAAATGATTAGATTGTATATATAGTAGTCCCACGTCGATTAAATAGGACTTCACAATGAAGTATATGTAAGTGTGGATCTCCCTCAATTAATTAATACCAATGCGGCCTTTTGAGTTATTAGAACCCCGCACCTATCAGTATTGGCAGAGGTTCACGGGCTTGCGTCCATGTGTGCGCGCAAGCCCAACATAACAATTAACAATGTATTGAAACAAAACAATTCTCAACAGGGGTTTACTACCTGAAAGAAGCCCCAGTCCTCACATGCATGGTGAAGCTTAGCCAATTCATGATGGCCAAAATGTTGATCATCATTAAGTCTGCTAAGATCAATTACAGGGATCTTAAGAGAATCATCATCGACACGAACAACATCGGATGCGAGCTCTGGTCGAACATATCGATCAGGAACGCTGTTCAATTCCTTGTTTGAAGCTAGTTCCTGCACATTCTCAACAGGCAAAGATCCACCAACTTCTCTTCTACTGCTGCTCATTTTCACTCTTAATTGTTACAAAAATATATAGTTTTTGTTCTTGACCAACTCTGTTTCTCAATCAACAAACTAACTAAGCTGAATTAAACTAGTTTAAAACTTCAAACTAATGGTTTATGAGGTAATCTATATGTACTCTATCTTATATATAATGCGAATACCCGTTAGGATTGCGGGTAACGCTGAAATAAGGTTGGTTGTTTTCTTTTCTAAGTTAGCACATAAATCTTTTTCAAATTGGAAACCATTTCTAAGTTAGCTAAGGGTTTCATGCATGCACGACTCTTTTTTTTTTTTTTTTTTTTTTTTTGGGAGAAATTGGAGGCGGTACTCCTATCTTGTATATATTATTAAAGTTATGTACAAAAATTATGGACTACTGAAAATATCTAGTCCCAAACTTTGGTAGTACATACATTTGATACATAGTTGTAATTGAATTCCTTTTCGTGCATCACGATGTCTGTGTAAGTAACTCGATGACTGTCTAAAGGATTCCGTCAACTACGTAGGTAATGCATACATCAATACATCAAAAGTGTTGGGGACAATAGTGTGAGTGAAAAGAAAGACTTACAAGCAAGAAGCTTCTGATATTGAAGGTTTCAGAATTTTCATCTCTACTTTGCATTCCAACTTTTCAACTTAGCCTTTTGCCAAAAATGCCCTTTTCAAACTTTACAATTTTCACCTTCTAGGCTTCTAGTATTCTCTAAGGGCGAGGGACATATATGTCTTTTAATTGAATGGGGCTAAGCTAATTATATACGTATTCTAACACAATTTTTGTTGGGAGTGCTAGGCATACATCACAAACGCACATCGCGTTCTAATGTGCGTGCGGTGCTCCTCGAGATACATCATATACATCCCGAGGAACATGGCACGCAAATTAGAACCCGATGTGCATAATTCTAATGTGCTTTGTTTGTTGACGTATGATTAAAATTTTCCTTTTTTTTTTTTTTTTTTTTTTTTTTTTTTTTTTGGTACATAACTCAAATTGGTTACCATAAAGAAAAGAAATTGAAGACAATTAATACATGCCTAACACACAATTTTCTTACATGCCTAATACGTCTCTCCCTCTTCACGTTTCTCTCTTCCCATCTCTAACGAAGCAACACAAGACGTACAGTTGAGTAAATGTGACCCCAATGCATATATGTGCATTTGTGAAAAAAATAGCTGCCACGTGGGATAAATTGATATTAAAAAAAATTCTAGAGGTATATATGTGTGGTATTTATCAATTTATTTGTAAATCTATGCATGGACAAGACTATACATCAATCCCTTCTAATTCTTGAGGGTAGGGGTAGAGTCAAGATTTCAAGCTCCGGGGCTACATCAAGGGTAATAGGCATTAGTTGAAAGGTGGACTAGCCTAGATATATTTTTTTATAATAAATTTTTAGTGATCAACTACATGTATAAAATGGGCATACATGTGGCTCTGCCCGTTTGCAGGATTAATCTGTTGCAACAACTTTGTTCTAATGTGTTTGAAATAAAACATTAGTTCCACATTAGAAAACTAAAAACCATTTTCTTTCTTTATATACGAAAGCAACCCAATCAATTTTGTTTTAAGGTAAAGGGTTAGAATGGGTGACCTAATGGGGTGCACATAGGTGGACATGGGTAATAGGGTGACCCATATGCATTTTAAGTCAAAGATGGGCCTTGGGCCTTTGGACATGGGTAAGGCTTTGGCTTGGTTGGCTAGAAAAACATAATTTTATTTTTACTACTAGATCGATGATGGAAAGACTGCATATGTAATTACCATAAGGTGATGTCGCGCAAGATGGATTTATTAGTTCAGTACATGATGATATTAATGCCTCTAGTGACGATGACCCCAACGGCGACGACAACAATAACATAGACGAGGACGTACATCCCCTTGAGGATAATGCACCATCTGTTGATTGGAAAAACCTAAATGTTGTTACGGACATGGGCAGAAAACGTGTAAGATGATGAAAAATTTGCTATCGATGAAGAGAATTTCATGGAGGAAGTAAATGATGGTGAAGTTCACCAACCATTGCCGCTGTATAACGAAATCAATTGGGAGGTGGCTAACTCCCCTGCGGCCTAACATTGTCATCAACAGACTGGGTGTGACATGTCTAATTTTGAGTTGGAAAGAGGAATGTGCTTTGACAACAAAAAAGACTTACAACATGCTGTCGAAGTGTGACATGTTAACAAACATTGTCAATACCATATGATGACATGAACTTATTTTTCAAAAGTTCCTTATTATTTTAATTTTTAAATTCTAGACAAAGAAATAACGTGGTTTTGGCTTAAAATTTTTTTCATCTTCATATCTCTTCTTATGATCACGACATAGAAGTAAGCCAAAACTTTAAAGGGTGCAGAAAGTACCTTTCATTTTAGATGCCTCATGTAGAGTTTTATTGATGGGTGAGGCCATTTAAGACAAGATAAGCGGTGGGTGCGAAAGACCATCTTGATAGGCAGCGGTTTGCATAGGTTTACAATTGCAATTGGTATGCGAGTCGTCCATATTCACCTTGAGATATATGCGTGACGTTTGCATGGGTTGCGGTTTACAATGGGTATGCACGGTTTGCCCACCTCGAGATACGTGTGTGATGTTTGCATGAGTTGTATGGTTTGCAGGGGGTTGCATGGATTGTCCACGTCGAGATATGTGCGTGACGTTTGCATGGGTTGCAAGGTTTGCAGTGGGTATACACGGATTATCCACCTCGAGATACGTGTGTGACGTTTGCATGAGTTGCATGTTTTGTAGTCGGTATGCATGGGTTGTCCCCTCGAGATACATGCGTGACGTTTGCATTGTTTGCATGGATTACACAAGGTTGCATGAGTTGTCTACCTCGAGATACGTGTTTGACATTTGCATGGTTTGCATTGATTGCACAAAGTTGCATGAGTTGTCTACCTCGAGATATGTGTGTGACGTTTGCATGGGTTGTCCACCTCGAGATATGTGCGTGTCATTTGCATAGGTTGTCCACCTCGAGATACGTGCGTGACGTTTGCACGGTTTACTTGGATTGCACGAGGTTACACGTGTTGTCCACCTCGAAATACGTACGTGACCTTCGCATGGTTTGCATGGATTGGATGAGGCTATATGGGTTGTCCACCTCGAGATACGTGCGTGTCGTTTGCATGAATTACACGAGGTTGCATGAGTTGCACACATCGAGATACATGTGTGACGTTTGCATGAATTGCACGAGGTTGCATGAGTCGTCCACCTTGACATACGTGTATGGCGTTTGCATGTGTTATCCACCTCGAGATACATGCGAGACGTTTGCATAAGTTGTCCACGTCGAGATACGTGCATGTCGTTTACAAAGATTGTCTACCTCGAGATACGTGCGTGACGCGGGTTGTCCACATCGAGACACGTGCGTGTCGTTTACATGAATTCTCCACCTCGTTATTTGCGTGTGTGACGTTAGGATGGATGAATTGAATAAATAACTCCTTTTGAGAATGAGTAATTCATACACTTAGTATTTTGTATGAATTACTCATTTTTCAAAAATAGTTATTTATACAAAGTTTCACCTCATCAAACCACACCACACCATACCACAGATTCATCCACCTAATCATCAATAGCTCCTTTTGAGATGCGTTAGTTTTGTAATTTTAAAGTAACATTCCTTATTTGACGAATAAAAAAAGTATATCCACGTCCTTTGTGAAAAACCCTCATGAATGAGAGCAGACGTGAACAAATCAATTTTGGCCCTTTCCCATAATCTTATCGGGTGTTTCCTATATAAAAAAAAGAGCTAATAAACAACTAAGACAAATACTTGTGCAACAAATTAAGGTACTGAAAATGAGCAGCAGTAGAAGAGAAATTGGTGGGTCTTTGCCTGTTGAGAATGTGCAGGAACTTGCTTCAACCAAGGAATTGAACAGCGTTCCTGATCGATATGTTCGACCAGAGCTCGCATTTGATGTTGTTTGTGTCGATGACGATTCTCTTAAAATCCCTGTAATTGATCTTACCAGACTTAATGACGATCAACAGTTTGCCCATGAAGAATTGGCCAAGCTTCACCATGCCTGTGAGAATTGGGGCTTCTTTCAGGTATACCCACTTGAGGATTTACTGTTTCATTGTGAAATGCTTCTTTATTTTTTTTAATTAACCATGTGTATCAAGACACGTAGTCGTTTGGCTGTAGTGGGAAATCAAACTCGAGACCTACGCCTAACTTTGGCACATTCAGTCACCTAAGGCCTAATCCACATATTACCCTTACTACTAAGCCAACCCGTCTGGCTTATTGCGAAATGCTTCTTCAATTCAGTTTTTTTATTTATTATTTTTAGTTGATCAATCATGGCGTATGTGAGGATGTCATTGAGAAGATGAAGGATGACACAAAGGAGTTCTTCAAGTTGCCATTGGAAAAGAAGAGAGCTTATGCACAACTGCCCAACTCAATTGAAGGCTATGGCCAAGCCTTTGTGGTGTCTGAGGAGCAAAAGCTTGATTGGGGAGACATGCTTTTTTATCGTCTCCTACCTGTGAATGAAAGAAACATGAGATTGTGGCCTATTCAGCCCCTTCTTTCAGGTATTTTATGATGACTTTAGAAATCCATGGGTGTTTTGTGGGTATATAAATGGGGTTGAAGGTCTGCATCTTGTACGAAACCAATTGGCTCGTGCTAGGATCCAATCTACTACATTTTTATACCACACCAATTCTTATTATATTTCCGATGTGAGATTTTTCATACTCCAAGTTTCCAAACAATAACTAGTTAACTGCATGACTGCTACTAAGGGATGAGTTCAACTTAATTAGTTGATTTGATCCAGAAGTGGGGAGGAGTAATTATTCAACATAGGGACGACGAGTTTTTTCTCCTACTAACTACACTCGTATGGTTTTTTTTTTTCGATTTTATTTAAGGAAACACATTGTTTTTCACTCGATTGTTTCATTTTTGGCTATGATACATAAATTCTCGTTCCTATATATATGTATGTATAAACAACTTAACCGTGGCATTGATTGGTGTGATAGTAATTTCCTAAGATGATGCACTGATTGGTGTGATTGTAGCTAGTGAGAGTAATTAGTCTAGGAAACTAATGTTAAAGCAACTATCTTTTCGGGTTTAGGGTTTATGTTACCATCAACTGCACTAAATTGAGCTAAGAAAGAGCATTTGATCCATGTAGCCGACTCCATTGTTGTTGTTGTTGTTGTTTGTATGTTAAGTTACCAATTCAATCCAATAATGTTCTTGACTATATGCCATCAAGTGGTTGAAAACACACTTTTAATTTTCAGGGAAACACTAGACCAATATGCAGCAGAATTGAAAAGAGTTGCACTTGTTTTATTTGGTTTGCTTGCCAAGAACTTGGGGCTTGAACCAGAGAAGCTGACAGACCATTTTAAGAATGGAAGTCAAGGAGTGAGAATGAATTACTACCCTCCATCTCCACAGGCAGACAAGGTTCTAGGTATCTCCCCGCATTCCGATGCCGACGCATTGACTCTACTTGTTCAAGTAAACCAAGTTCAAGGACTGCAGATCAGGAGAGGTGGCATCTGGGTCCCTGTTGAACCTATCTCAGGTGCTCTTATTGTCAACATTGGAGATATAATAGAGGTATACATAGCTATATATATGCTATACATTCTAGCTTGTTTTTGTTTAGAAACAATGATGGTCACTAACTATATATATATATATATATATATATTCTTGTTATATGATCTATGTTGTAGATAATGAGCAATGGGAGATATAAGAGCATTGAGCACAGGGTAGTAGTAAACTCGAAGGAGGAGCGCCTTTCCATCGCTGCGTTTCACAGCTCGAGTTCCGACGTCAATATTGGTCCGATTCCGGACCTCGTGAAGGAAAATGATCCAAACTACATTACTGTGAGCTCTGGGGAGTTCAAGAGGCACATTATCACCAATAAACTTGATGGGAAAAGCTTACTAGACTACATGAAAATTAAGAAATGAAAAGTACTCCACGAATTGTGAGATTAGTCCTTAAGGCACCTACCTGACTAACTCTCATGGATTAGTCGAATGAAAGTAGGAAAGAGAGAAAAAAAATCACCTACCACGCGCAATTAATTATCAAGAAGAAGCTAGTTAGTGAGAGTTAGTCTAGGAAATTAATGTTAAAGCTGCCTTTTATAGATTTCAATGCATTATATTGTCCTTGACAATGCCAATTAAGTATTGATGAAAACACATTTTTCAGGGAAACACTAGACCAATATTCAACAGAAATGCAAAAGGTTGCACTTGTTTTGTTTGGTTTACTGGCCAAAAACTTGGGTCTTGAAGCTGAGAAGCTGACAGACCATTTTAAAGATGGAACTCAAGGAATGAGAATGAATTAGTACCCGCCGTGTCCGCAGGCAGACAAGGTTCTAGGCATCTCTGCGCACTCCGATGCCAACGGGCTAACTCTGCTTCTTCAAGTGAATCAAGTGCAAGAACTGCAATTAAATCAGGAGTGCTCTTAATTATAGTCAACATTGGAGATATAATAGAGTTATACATGGTTATACATATCTGCTATATATATACATCCTTGTTTTTGTTGAGAAACAATATGATGGTGCATATATGCATGCTAACTATATATATGGTTGTTGTTATGATCTTTTATAATATTAGATAATGAGCAATGGGATATACAAGAGCATTGAGCATAGGGCAGTAGTAAATCCGAAGGAGGAGCGCCTTTCCATTGAGATCGCCCGATGCTGTTACTGGTCTGATTCCAGACCTTTTGAAGGAAAATGATCCAAATTTCATTGCTGTGAGCTTTGAGGAGTTCGGTAGGCGAGTTAATTAGGGGCAAGAAATTAGTACTTGATGGGAAAAGCTTAGTAGACTGCATTAAAATTAAGAGATAAAAAGTACATCAAGAATAGAGAGCTAGAATATTGATCCTTTTGGTGGTTATCTTCATGTTTTATTCAATAACTAGTGTTGTTGATGTGAGAAAGCTTATTAGCTAGACTACTACATGAAAATTAAGAGATGAAAGGAAGTACAACAAGAATCATGCATGTGAGAATGATCCTTTTGGAGGGCGATCTTGGCATTTAACTCAACAAAAGTGACCCAGTAATTCTGTTGTTATATAGGAAAGTTATTTGCAATTTTTACTTTGATAAACCTTGGTGTCCAAATATTTTTCCTTGCTTAGCTTCGATTATGTTATTTCCAACCAATCTTTAATGATGATATCTTAATATTATAAACAAAACGAAATTAAAATAACTTAAAACAGAACTAAATAAACGTAAAAACAAAATTCTAATCGGAAGCTTATAAATTTAGCAATGTTCCAAGGCAGAATTGTCTTCACGATTTGGTGATGAAATCTCTTCAGAAATCTCTCCCTAAGATTCAACTAGAGTGCTCTTCCAAATTCTAAGATCACCAAATTTGAAAGTCTGCCAAAACATTACTCTTCTTCTCTCTCTCAATAATTATATTTCAAAAATAAATAAATTAAGTTGATAATCAGTGTTTGAATAAGATTTAAATAGATGTTTAAGAGATGTCTCCAAACAACACACCTCTTTAATTTTGAAATTAATAAACATGTTGGGGTTGAATAGTCACGACTGTTAACACAACCCAACTATAATAATTGTAAAATAGTTAATTAATTAAAAAACGAAAATTAATTACTACTTAATTAATCCCAAAATTAAAAAACTAAGTAGTAAAAATAAAATTATGTTTTTATAGCCAACCAAGCTAAAGCCCCGAGGCCTAAGGCCCATCTTCAACTTAAAATGCATATGAGTCACCATTTTACCCATGTCCACTTATGTGGACCCCATTGGATCACCCACTCCAACCCTTTACCTTAAAACCAAGTTGGTTGGGTTGCTTTCATATATAAAGAAAGAAAGTGGTTTTTAGTTTTCAATGTGGGACTAATGTTCTTTCAAACACACTAGAACAAAGTTGTTCCAACAATACCCCACATTTGAATAGAAAACATTACGTCACCCCACATTTCTATTCAAATTTGGCTTTCCAACATAATTAAAAACATAAAACACAAGAGAGAAATATTATGTCATGTTGTCGGGAAAAGTGTCTAAAAGATCCTTGAACTTTACCCTAGTAAAACATATCGGACTTACTTTGTGACGCAATGGATATAGAAGATCTTAACTGTTCACTTTGTGTAGTAAATCGATACAATACGCCTTACGCATGTTACAATGATTAAAGTACAGTTTATATGTTTTTGTCCATTTTGGTCCTGGACGCGTTCCGATTTCATGATAGCTTTAGAGAGTTTAGCATGTCTCGTTCTCATAAATGCGACCCCACATTTACCATCATATAAGTGACATTTTTGTTGTCATTAAATGTATAACATACCCTTAACGTCTTCACAACACACATTATATCTTAGGAATGAGTAAAAGTGTGTTCTTCTTCAAGTTTCATCCAACCAGTTTACCTATTGAACCTAGACCATGAGATCTCCAATCAGCCAGGTTAGGTTTCCGCTAAACTTAACTCATTTTATAGGCTTTAGACTCATTCCCCTCGATAACAACATGACTTGATCTCTTAGTAAGCCTTTTGTCATATGATCTGCAATATTATCCTTTGACTTTACATAATCTATATTAATCACTCCAGGTTGACAGTAATTGTCTTATAGTATTATGTCGACGCTTTATATGTCATGACTTACCATTGTATACATTATTTTTGGCTTTAGCTTGTGCTGCAATACTATCACAATGTATACATATTGATGACACTGATTTTGGCCATAATGGAATATCTTCTAGAAAATTTCTTAGCCATTATGCTTATTCATATTCCATTGTCGAACGTGCTATACACGTCTGTTTTGTCGATTTCCATGAAATCACAGCTCCTCTCAAAGTATGTATATATATATATATCAACTAGTTGATTTAGTTTCTATATTATCAGAAATCCAGTTTGCATTACTATAACCTTCAAGTACTTGTGGATATTTTGTATAATGCAATCTATAGTATAAAGTATATTTTAAATACCTTAATACTCAAGTCAATTCTTCCCAATGACCTTCATTTGGGTTGCTCGTGTATCTTCTAAGCCTACTAACTTGCATAAGCAATGTCAGGTCTTGTAGAACTCATCAAGTACATCAAACTCCCAATTACTTGGGAATACTCCAATTGAGAAATTGCACTTTCAATGATTTTTCTTAAGTTTACAAATGGAGTGAGAACTGGTTTACAATCAAATTGATTGAACTTCTTTAATATTTTCTTAACATAATGAGATTGAGTAAGGATATATCCATTATTATTTCTTTTAATTTGAATTCCTAAAATGACATTTGCTTGACCTAAGTCTTTCATGTCAAAATTTCAACATGTTCTTTGTTGAAATGATTATATCCGTATTAGGAGACATGATCAACATATCATCAACATATAAACATACTATGACACATGAATTTTTCGTTTTCTTAATGTAAACACATTTGTCACATTCATTTATTTTAAATCCATTTGCAAGAATAGTATGGTCGAATTTTTCATGCCACTGTTTTGGTGCTTGTTTTAGTCCCTATAAAGACTTAACAAGTTTACAGACTTTATTTTCTTGACTTGTAACCACAAATCCTTCCGGTTGTTTCGTATAAATTTATTCATCTAATTCTCCATTTAAAAATGTTGTTTTACATCCATTTGATGTATTTCCATATTGTACATGGCTGCAATCGAAATTAGCATTCTAATAGATGTAATTCTTTAAACTAGAGAATAAGTATCAAAATAGTCCAACCCTTCTTTTTGTCGATAATTGTAACGGCCCAAATTTTAATTACGCCGTTATTATTGATTATTTTCAGACTTGGACGACAGCTCAAATCCACGTGGATGCCGCAGATAGGTCAGGGCACGCCGACTAGGTAAATAGTGATTTTGTGCGATTGTTTGCCTATTTGCGATGTTGTATATCAAGTTATTTACCTAGCATCGCATGTGTGTATTTATATCATTGAATCGAGCGAGATAGTGTAACGGGTGTTCGCATCGAGAAACATGTCGATACGGGTACTGAGGAGCGAACTGTGGGTACACTAGGTCGGGGAAACTAAAACACACAAATTAAATAAAAAAAATGGCCAAGTAACTACTATGAAATAGATATTTGGTGGTTAGTGACGCGGCGGTACGCGTATATTGCGGTTCAGACGCTAAACTGGGAGTCGAAATGCCCGAAAACACAGGCGAGTGTCCCATCTGTGTCACACTTTGGAGTTAAGGACACAAAATCAACAAGCTTATCCTTATTTATACTCCACCACACTCCATCATCATGTTCTTCTCTCACTCACGTCTCTCTCACTCTCACACCCACACACACACCCGACGTTCACACGGGCCGAGAGGAAGAAGAAAAAACAGAGAGGAGGAGGAGGAGCAGGAGGAGCCGGGAAGGAGAGAAGAGAGGGTGAAGAAACCGGGAAGGAGGTGAGTCGTTGCTTTTGTTGTTGTTTTGTGCGTCTGCCATGGAGGCCGAGAGGGGGTTCGGCCATGGAGGCCGAACCAGGGCCAGGTGGAGATGGCGGGGTGTCTCCCCCTGCCATCGAGTCCACCGGGGTTGGGGTGGAGAGCAACCCCAACCCAAACCACGAGAAAGAAAAAAAAAAAAAAAAAAAATGCAATAGAGACGTAAGTCTCTGTGAAGAAGGAGATGGGGTGGGGGCGTGCGTGCAACCCTTGGACCGGTTGGGTCGGACCCGACCCGACCCGGGTGGGCCCCAACCGGGTCAGGACGACCCGGTTGGACCGGGTCAAACCCGGTCAAGGGACCCATCCATTTATTAAATAATATAATATTAAAATTTAATTTAAAAATAATTTTAAATTTAATAAATTATAGAAAAAAATAATAAGAAAAATAGGTAGAAAATTTATGGAAAAAATCCAGAAAAATCATGAAAAATATAAAAAAATAAGAAAAAGATAGAAAAATGGTATTCGAGAATTTCTCGAGCGCTGACACCCCGGTATAACTCGAAAAGGGTGTCAAACCAAACTTTTTGAAATAAAATTTTCATATTTTGGCCGCACATTATAAATTCACTTAATTTGACTCTAAACTAGTTAAAATGGTTTAATTGGACGTCAGGAACTAAGGAGATCATAGTCGGGAGTCGGGCGCGTTTCTCGAGACGTGAGTGGGACTTCGGAGTGCGTTTTTGAGGTACGTAAGATTTCATCTGAAAGTCACTTAGGGTTTACTTTTCCAACATTGGTTTCCTATTCCTTGTTATTGTACTCTATTCCGTGATACATTTGGATTGGTGGTCGAGTTACTCCCACCTGATATTCGTAGTGTACTTATGACACATTAGGTTGTAGCACGTGTGATCAGACACTCGGTGAATTGCAACCCGAGTTGCATTAAGGGTGCACGTGTCGGGCAAGCAGCGCGAGGAACCAGGTGAAAGGAAGTGGGGGCACCCACCGAAAGGATCCTGGGGGTCCGAAGTACAGTTTAGTCTGACCGGGATGAGTATACACTTTGTTTCTCTCGTGTTATTTATTCATGTGATGATCTCAGCACAGTTGTCTGTTAGTTTCCGCATGATTATTTGACATCTTTATTGATATCCGTTTACTTTCTTATAAATGCTCGGTGTACTTCGTTAGAATCTTACTAAATGTACTCTACATCTGGCTTTTTGTGATGGTCGAGTGCAGATCCCAGTGCTAGTAGGGGTAAGGGGATTTTGGGCGACTTCATCTGACTGCCCGCGGTCGAGGACCCACTAGTACGTGCGATTTTGATATTTTGCTTTACTTTTGGGTAATGGGAGACTGGATAGACACTGTACTTGTATATATTACTGTTTAGTATTGTCGCTTATATACAGAGTACTTTCCCCGAGTTTTCCACAATAGGTGTAGCTCTTACAAATGATGCTTATATGATGATAATTTTGATTGTTTTACTTGCTTTAAATTTAAGACTTCCGTTGTTTTAATGCTAAAAGTGATTCAACTGTCTAACTAAACTGATTAAAGAAATGAGTTAACACGTATATCGAGTAGGCATAATATAGCAAAAGATGTAAGTGGCACGTGGGACCCAGTGGGGTCAATGATCTGACAGGACCGCGGGGCCGCGCCTCCCCACGTGGCGACCTCAGGATTGGTCCGATTAGATATTGGTCCGATTCCGGACCTCGTGAAGGAAAATGATCCAAACTACATTACTGTGAGCTCTGGGGAGTTCAAGAGGCACATTATCACCAATAAACTTGATGGGAAAAGCTTACTAGACTACATGAAAATTAAGAAATGAAAAGTACTCCACGAATTGTGAGATTAGTCCTTAAGGCACCTACCTGACTAACTCTCATGGATTAGTCGAATGAAAGTAGGAAAGAGAGAAAAAAAATCACCTACCACGCGCGCAATTATCAAGAAGAAGCTATAGTGAGAGTTAGTCTAGGAAATTAATGTTAAAGCTGCCTTTTATAGAATTCAATGCATTATATTGTCCTTGACAATGCCAATTAAGTATTGATGAAAACACATTTTTCAGGGAAACAGTAGACCAATATTCAACAGAAATGCAAAAGGTTGCACTTGTTTTGTTTGGTTTACAGGCCAAAAACTTGGGTCTTGAAGCTGAGAAGCTGACAGACCATTTTAAAGATGGAACTCAAGGAATGAGAATGAATTACTACCCGCCGTGTCCGCAGGCAGACAAGGTTCTAGGCATCTCTGCGCACTCCGATGCCAACGGGCTAACTCTGCTTCTTCAAGTGAATCAAGTGCAAGAACTGCAATTAAATCAGGAGTGCTCTTAATTATAGTCAACATTGGAGATATAATAGAGTTATACATGGTTATACATATCTGCTATATATATACATCCTTGTTTTTGTTGAGAAACAATATGATGGTGCATATATGCATGCTAACTATATATATGGTGGTTGTTATGATCTTTTATAATATTAGATAATGAGCAATGGGATATACAAGAGCATTGAGCATAGGGCAGTAGTAAATCCCAAGGAGGATCGCCTTTCCATTGCGGCTTTCACAGCTTGAGATCGCCCGATGCTGTTATTGGTCTGATTCCAGATACCTTTTGAAGGAAAATGATCCGAAGTTCATTACTGTGAGCTTTGAGGAGTTCGGTAGGCGAGTTAATTAGGGGCAAGAAATTAGTACTTGATGGGAAAAGCTTAGTAGACTGCATGAAAATTAAAAAATAAAAAGTAGATCAAGAGTAGTGAGCTATATCTTCATGTTTTATTCAATAAATAATGTTATTGTTGTTGTTGCTATTGTTGTTGTTGTGAGAAAGCTTATTAATGAACTACATGAAAATGAAGGTGAAAGGAAGTACAACAAGAATCATGCATGTGAGATGGCTCGATTCGTGCGTCGCACGTTACGAAACTAATATGTGTATATATATATATGGTTGCCCCAGGTTGCATGTGTAGGCCAGGGCAGCCATATAGATGCCCCTCTTGTGCATGTAGTTGATCACTTAAAAAGTTTATTTATAAAAATATATATATGTATATATTTATGCTAGCCCACACTTCAAACTAATGCCTAAGTTACCCTTGATCTAGCTCGGGATGGCTTGAAATTCTGACTCTGCCCCTTTCAGGAAGAATTAGAAATGATTGATGTGTAGTCTTGTACCCGTGGATAGATTTACAAAGAAATTGATAAATATCACACGTACCTCTAAAAAAAAAAAAAAATTTGAGTATCAATTTATCCCACGTGGCAGCTATTTTTTCCACAAATGCACATATGCATTAATTGGAGTCCGGTGGTAAATGTGGATTGGGGGTATGGATTGCCACCACATCGTCAATGTGGACGGGAAGAGCAGTCTATGTGGCATAAATTCAAATCTCAGTAGTGTTTGTTTGATATGTGTATCACTAGAGTTTGGTGGTGGAAACTGCACAATTCCCTATATTTATGCTCCACTTGCATTTTCAATACTATTACACGAATATGGCGAAGTGAGCCCGCAAGTTAGGGATGCAAGTGGCTCCCCGCAAATATATATTTTTTTCACGTCTCCATACTCATTCCCGTACCCGCACGGTCAAATCCCCACCTCCAATAAAATCTCCATCCCCCCCATTCCCATCCACGTTGCAAAGATGGGATTCCCTGACTTGCATTTTCAAGTATTTACTTTGCTTGAAATAAAATCTCCATCCCCAATGAAGAAATATTTTTGCTTGAAAGATTTTTTTAAAGAGACTAAATTACATTATAGATACAGAATTGAAATCATTAAAAATCATTTCTTTGTAACTGTTAAGTTGCTAATTAAATCAGTAATTACTTTTCAAAAAAAGATAAATCAGTAATTAGCATTAATTGATCATATAAAATCTATTTTTAAGTATATAAAAAAATTGAAGCCAAACCATATTAAATCAGTAATTTGGATCCACATTCCACATTTAGCTTGAGCATTACCAATCCAAGCCGGGTTTACAAGATCTCCTTTATTAAATTAAACATAAAGGCCACCCTCCAAAAAGATCAATCTCACAATTTTAAGTGCACTTCTTTCCTTCTCTTTTCATTTCTTTATTTTCATATGGTCTAGAAGGCTTTTCCCATCAATTTTATTGGCAAGCAGTTGCCTCAAGAACTCCTCAAAGCTTACAGTAACATAATTTGGATCATTTTCCTTCACAAGGTCTGAAATTGGACCTACAATGGAATCGAATTTCGGGCTGTGAAACATACCGATGGAAAGGCGCTCTTCTTTCGGATTTACTACTGCCCTGTGCTCAATGCTCTTGTATCTCCCATTGCTCATTATCTACAACAAAGATCAAGACAACCATATTTAGTGCAAATCATTCTTGTTCAATAGATGAATGATGTATAGCATATATAAACATGCATGCAGTATACCTCTATTATATCTCCAATGTTGACAATAAGAGCACCTGAGATAGGTTCAACAGGGACCCAGATCCCATTTCTCTTGATCTGCAGTCCCTGCACTTCATTCACTTGAATAAGTAGACTCAACGCGTTGGCATCGGAGTGCGAAGAGAGGCCTAGAACCTTGTCTGCCTGCGGACACGGCGGGTAGTAATTCATTCTCACTGCTTGAGTTCCATTTTTAAAATGGTCTGTCAGCTTCTCTGGTTCAAGCCCCAAGTTTTTGGCTAACAAACCAAACAAAACTAGCGCAACTCTTTGCATTTCTGCTGAATATTTGTCCAGTGTTTCCCTGAAAATGTTTGTTGCCGTCGACTACTTAATCGCAGAATCAAAGACATTAATGCATTAAATCCGTAACATAACATACTATGATAACAACAATAATAACAAAGCATCAATCCCAAATAAGATGGAATCAGCTATAATATGGATCAAATGATCTTTCACAACTCAGTTAAATAGAAGTCTATAAATGACAACTTCAACATTACTTTCCAAGACTAACTCTAACTACCTTCTCATCCATAATTGCAGGCATTGATATCTTTTTTTCTCCGCCCTTTCCTACTTTGATTCAATTTATCCATGAGAGTCAGTCAAGCACCCTAACAGGCCTAACCCCATAAGCATCGAGACGCCAACTTATTGACAAGATTTAAACTTGTGACATTCTAGTCACAAAGCGCATTATAACAACTTAACCACGTCATTGATTCAATCAGAGTGCAATGGTAATTTGTTTTTGATATTGAGATGCACTTGGTGATCAAAAGGTCATGAGATCAAATCCTGTCATCCAACTTCAGATATGTTGGTTTCCCTAGGTCATGGAGTTGTGGCACCTGACTGACTCTCGTGAGATTAGTTGAGCTAAGTAGGAAGAGGCTAAAACTTCATAAACCCGCAACAATCAAAATAATACTCATAAGGGACTAGTGTTGGGTCCGTCCGTGCTTGTATCTCTGGGTTCGTGGATCTCACTAGTGTCGATATTGTTATGAAGTTACACTTAACCAATGTGGGACTATATTTCCGTCCACACATCCCCAACAACTAGCTAATTTCTTTGAGAACTTTCCTCGAACAGAACTAATGAAATTCAAAGGAAGTAGCATATTAATATAGTTTTGGAATATGTACCTGAAGGAAGGAGGGTGAGTAGGCCAAAATCTCATGTTTCTTTCATTGGCAGGTAAGGGGAGAATGAAAAGCATGTCTCCCCAATCAAGCTTTTGCTCTTCACACACCACAAATGCTTGGCCATAGCCTTCAATTGAGTTGGGCAGTTGTGAATAAGCTCTCTTCTTCTCTAATGGCAACTTGAAGAACTCCTTTGTGTCATCCTTCATCTTCTCAATTACATCCTCACATACCCCATGATTGATCAACTAAAAAAAATAAAAAAACTGAATTGAAGAAGCATTTCGCAATAACCCAGACGGGTTGGCCTAGTAGTAAGGGCAAACACTGGACTGTGTGAGTTAGGCGTACGGTCTCGAGTTTGATTTTCCACGACAGCCAAACGAGTACGTGTCTTGATACACATGGTTAATTAAAAAAAAAAAATAAAGAAGCATTTCACAATGAAACAGTAAATCCTCAAGTGGGTATACCTGAAAGAAGCCCCAGTCCTGACAGGCATGGTGAAGCTTGGCCAATTCTTCATGGGCAAACTGTTGATCATCATTAAGTCTGGTAAGATCAATTACAGGGATTTTAAGAGAATCATCATCGACACAAACAACATCAAATGCGAGCTCTGGTCGGATATATCGATCTGGGACGCTCTTCAATCCCTTGGTTGAAGCAAGTTCCTGCACATTCTCAACAGGCAAAGACCCACCAACTTCTCTTCTACTGCTGCTCATTTTCACAGTCTCTTAGTGATTTTTATGATAATTTAAGCAAATGGAAAACCGGTTTAGGGAGAGAACGAAAGTGTGTCAAAGGCTCAAAGAAAATGTTCATGGAGATTAATTGGAGTGACTCCCACTAAAATAAAAAATAAAAATAAAAAAAAAAAACTTTCATAGAGAGGCTATGTTAGGACTGCTTTATTTAATCGTAGGATTTAATATTTATTTATAAATTATTTTACCATTTGTTCAACAAATGAATATAGAATAAATACATAGAGACACTTATAGTGCAAAAAATATAAATAAATATTATGAAATATATAATTTATTTATTTCTTTATACTCTTGATAAAAAAATATGGGTTTTTGGGCTGGATTTGGGCTAAAGGCTTTAGACCCGAGCCAGACTCAAGCCCAATCCATAAACAGGTCTAACTCAACAACACTTTGAAAAACCTATATTATACATGCACCTACATATGATATTTATTGACTTACTTGTATCTCTGAAATCATTAAGTGTAGCCTAAAAACTCTACAAGCTTTTGGTAGCACAGCCAACAACCAATCACTGGATGACGAACTCAACAACAACAACAACAACATAGCCCTAGTTTCAAATTAATTGGGGTCGGCTACATGGATCAAACTTTTTCATTGTGCTCAATTTAGCGCAATTGATGACGAACTTTTCTAAACCATGAGAACACTCGAACGTTTATATGTGTTTGATTCATTTCATGAAGAGTGACAATTTTTACGATGGCTATCAACCTATCGCACTTCCATTTTTAAAAAATAAAAATAAGCTTAGGGTCTCCCCGTCTCCATTTTTCGATATGAAAAATGGATTTAACATCTCCTTTTAAGTTTTTTCGGCATGAAAAATGGGCCTAAGAGCTTACTCTCTCACCCTTCATCATTCCAACAATGGTGAGAGCCCTCTCAACCCCATCTCTCTTCACTCTCCTCGCCCATCACACCAATTCCACTACAAATCTCCGATGCATCTCCATCTCCATCTCCTCTGCTTCTCCTCTCAAGACCACACTCCTCCCACACACCTCGCCGAGACCCATATCCCCTCACAACCTCTTCTCTGTTGCCTCCCCTGATTTACACCCATTGCCCTCCTCTGCCTCTGCCTCTGCCTCTGCCTCTGCTTCTGCCCTTCTCGACCCCCACCTCTCCTGCTCCATGCCCGGTAAGACCCTCAAAGTCGCTGTCCTCCTCAGCGGCGGCGTCGATAGCAGCGTCGCTCTTCGGCTTCTCCACCATGCCGGCCATTCCTGCACTGCTTTCTATCTTAAAATCTGGTTTCAGGTATGGGCTTTAATGGGTTTTGCTCAACTGGGTTTGTGGTGATGAATGTGTTGGTGGGGATTTTGGGGGTGCCTCTTTTGGGGGAATTGGTTATTGGGTGGGTGTTGATTTGGGGTTTGAACTAATGTGAGTGTTGGATTGAATTTGGTTCATGAATTCGTGAATTTGTTTGTGCTTTGATGGTGTTAGTGATTGGAATGGATGTGAATTTCGAATTCTACTTCGAAACCGACGAAAAAAGTTGTTGCTTTTGTTGGTACTTGTTGGAGTATGTAATCTCATATCGGAGATATAGTAAGAGTCAATGTGGTATATAAGTAGAGTAGATTGGATCCTAGCACGAGCCATTTGGTTTTGTGCAAGATGGGGTTCCAACTGCATTTATATACCCACGTGTGCGTGTGCGGCCCAACACTCTCCAAGCCCATGGATTTCTACAACTAAATTGAGATTTTTGGGATTTTCATGCTCATTGGTTTTTGTCTTTCTTTGAATATTCAAAGGCGCGAATTTAGCGACACGATCCTTAATGTTCTTGCATATAATCTTGCTCTTGGTTGTGGTTATGTGAAGCTAAGCGATTTTGTATGTATATTGATTACTAGCAAGCTAGCAACTTTTCAAGTAGTTTGATGTTACAATAACGTTGCGTTGCCTAGTATTTCTTGGATGAATGAAGAACCATTGGTTTTTTTCTTAAATAGATTTGTGAAGTTTTGCATTGATGTCGAGGAAGGCCATAGTAGAAAACATCTTATACTTTATAATTCTATTGGTGTTTGTAGGAAGATTAAAATTTTAAAATTACCAGTTTCTTTGATTCATTTTTGAGATAGGGAGGGCAAAAGGAACAAATGAAATAGGAAAACTAAATTTATTATGCACTTGCAAATGAGATCTACTTTTGTCGGTGGCTTAGTCCTTGTTGAGTGCAGGGTGGCAACTTAAACATCCTTGATGATATTGATACTAGATCTTTTGCAGGAAGATTTTGAAAACTTTTGGTCAGAATGTCCTTGGGATGAAGATCTTAAGTATGCGAAAGCTGTTTGTGAGCAGGTGTGGTTGGTGTATTTACTCTTTTATTTGTTAACACTAATTTTTAGGTGAACTGTTCTTTCATTTCTGGTTATGATCCACCACCAAGACCACTACCCTGGAGGGATATATTGAGAGAAGTTTGGTTCGGAACTATATTGCTTTCCTTATACAATAAAAGATATAATAGGAGTCTCTTTCTTTTGTAGGTTGGCATACCTATACTAGTTGTTCATTTGACGGATGAATATTGGAAGAATGTGGTAAGCATGTTTCTCTAAAATATCTAATGTATGGCATCATTGAATTTCGTTTTTACTTAATTACAAATTTTACCACTTGTGGTCATTGCTGTATATTTTACAAATTATTTTCATATCTCAATTGAGTTTGTTTCTAGATTAATCTGATTAAGAACTCATTTATGATTGGAGATATTTTTAAATTATCCAGTTTGAGGTTTCAGGTGTCTTACATTATTGAGGAGTACCGATGTGGTCGTACTCCTAATCCTGATGTTCTCTGCAACACAAGAATAAAGTTTGGTATGTAGCTCAACCTGATGTTTATTAACATCAATTTCATGCTTTTATCTGATTTCTTGGTGGCCAATATCAATCGCGTGCCTTTATCTGAATTATTTCCTGGTCCTCTGGAAGGTGCCTTTATGGATGCCATCAGCAGTTTGGAATTTGACTATGTTGCCTCTGGTCATTATGCACGCTTACTTCACCCGTCGTTGAGTCAAAGGGATGGAATTTCTATACTTGAGTTGTCCGAGGACATGGTAGTTGTTAGATGTTCGTTTTTCACTCTTTATTATATCTTTCTGATCAGTTGCATGCGTCATTTGTTATATTTTTATAAAACTAATTTTCAGGAGCCAAAACTTCTGAATAAGTTGAAATTTCTCTTTCTTTTAATGAGGTTTATGAGTATGGTTAATCTTGATTCATTTGACTGATCTGGTATTTCTTGTACTTTGATGTCTTTTAATCAGTGGGAATGATGTTGGTTACATTCTCTCTCTCTCTCTCTCCGCTTCCCATGTGAATTTCTTACGGGCTGATTTTTCAGGTCAAGGATCAAACTTATTTCCTTTCTCATCTTTCTCAAAACCAACTTAGAAGACTCATATTTCCTCTTGGATGTATTCCCAAGGTAAAATGCTTTTGAGGTTGATGTATTTTCTTGGTTAAGATATCGTGTGCCGTAATTGCAGTATTGCACTAGGTTCAATAACAGTTGTATTTCTAATAAAGCAAAGTTGTACAGTCAGATTTTTTCTGAGAAAGATAGTAATTTTTCTTCAAATTGGTGCTTGATTTTTTGAAAAATATGTATAATTGTTCAAAATATTTTTGATCAGAATATACTGTTCAAACTTTAAACTATTTACTAGCATCAATAGATTCAATACATTATTCTGTTGTCATCCTTCTCTTCTGATTCTTCCGTGTTGATTATCTACAGAATGAAGTTCGTAGAATCGCTGCTGAATTGAATCTTCCTAATAGAGATAGAAAGGATTCACAAGGAATATGTTTCCTCGGTAAGGTAAACATCAACTTATTCACTAGGAATCATCCTAATTGAATCTTCATAACTTCACAAATATTAACTCATTTCATATATTAACTTATTTCCTAATCACCTTGAGTGTCTGATATGCTATGCTTTCACGTTGACTGTACTTTTTATTGGCGCGCTTGACTGAAGTTTCGTTCTATAGATCAAGTTTAGTGAGTTTGTTGCAAGACATATTGGAGAGATGGAAGGAGTTTTGCTTGAAGCTGAAACTGGAGATTTTCTTGGGAAACACCGGGGTTTCTGGTTCTATACAATTGGCCAACGCCAAGGGTTACGCCTACCAGGAGGACCTTGGTATGAATGTGTTATTGTTATCCATTTTTCTTTGATCAGCTTTGTTGTCGTGTGAACGTATCCAATAATTGCTTTGAAAAATGCCACTTAGCATTTTTGTGCATCCAATTTATACTCCTCATGAATTGATTATGCGGCCTCGATTAATGGATAACAATAACATAATTAATTTGGGATTGAGGCTATTTTTTTTTTGTTGTCGTCGTTGTTGTTGTTGTTGTTGTTGTTGTTGTATGAATTGATTACGCAACTCGTGCAGGTATGTGGTGGGGAAGGATGTAAAGAATAATGTTGTATTTGTATCAAGAAACTATTTCTCTTTGGACAAAAAACGGCGCAAATTCCATGTTGGATCTCTAAACTGGCTTAGTGATTCACCTCCAAATGATTTTGATCAGTTACAATGCAAGGTAGGAATCAATTCTCCCAAGTCTAGTCTTTACAATCCCATCTCTTTTTCATTCTCTCTATAGAAGGGTGAGACGAATATTTTTTATTGTGCTTTCCTCTGTACAATTGCTGGATAATCTTTATTTAGTATCAATTTGACGTGTGATTTCTACGACTTTGCACCAATTCAGTAATTAATTCATTTTTTGGTGTCTCGACTCCTGTTACCTGACTGATAATTGGAATGTATTCAACTAGGTACGCCACGGTCCTGGATTTTACTCTTGCAGCTTAACATTGGTACCAGGTGAAGATGGTCAGGCAGCTACTGCTGCTGTCCACATATCTGAAGATGATCAAGGCTTGGCCGCCGGACAATTTGCGGCATTTTATAAGGGAAAGACATGCTTAGGATCTGGCATAATATTGGAATCTTGGGATGATGAAGGTTTTCCTATCTGCGCAAGAGCTCTGGAAATTGCCGAAATGGAAGACAAATCGAAACTTGGGCAACCTATTAAGATCAAGGTAAAACCGGAGTCTCAACCGAAGAATCTTAAGCGTGAGGACTCAATTGAACTCCCTCACGAAGAAACTATGGTAGTTACCAACATAATGCATTAATCGTGGTCAAGACAATCGCATTATGGCGTGAACTAAGCGCTTGCGTTCATCTTTGCGGCCTTCATCGAAATTTTGGAACACTGAGAAGAGTATATCACTCCCCAAGATATTCCTTGGTTTGAAGAGCTGGCACATCATATATCAGAAGCACTTCAGTCCAGATGTCTAACCAATCTCCCCATTTATGGTGGTCTTCCAATTCAACTCTTGAAGGTTGGGGAGAGCTCTCAATGTATGAAAAACAGAAAAATGTTACTTGTACCATGTAGAAAAGAGAAATACATGGTATAATATAGCAAAATGGCATGGTTATAATTCTTCATGGTGTTAGTACACTTGGATTTGAAAAGCATGCCATTATTAAGTGTAGGAAATCGAGCGCAATGGAAGAGTTTGATTCATGTAGTCGACATCAACTTATTTGTATTGAGGTTTTGTTGTTATTGTTGTTTTTATGGTGTTGGTAGACTTACTAAGCCTGAGATTGTTGAATACTGGTATCTTAACATAGTGATCCGCTGCATTGTCTGTTCAGGATTTTTTCCGCGGTGTGGCTTCAACAATTATTTCGACGACAAAATTTTCTCAAAAATATATTTGACAGAATTTATTTTGGCCAAGATTCGGCCTCGTTAACACCTCGAGATTTGCATTAGAACACAATTAGGTGTCACAAAAGCTTCAATTTTTGCCTAACAAAGATCTACAAATTCATGAGTTCTCCATCTAGTTCTATGATGTTCATAAGACTGTTCAATGTTTCATAAATCTCCAATGTCAAATAAGAAGAGGAGTCTCCTGAAAAGAACACATTGTGCCCATCCTTCATCTCAATCCAACTGCAGCCAGGATTCTTTTTCAGTCCCTTCGCTTTCATCGTCGTTCTCAGATTCGCGGCCTTCTCCCACAACCCCTCTTCGGCGTATAAATTCATCAACTGCACATAATTACTTCCTCTAGTTGGCTCCATCTTCAACAAGTTATAAGCTGATAATTCTCCAAGGGCTACATTTTTATGAATTCTGCAAGAACTTAGCATAGACAACCAAATATTTTTACTGGGCTCGATAGGCATGTTTTCGATGAATGCATAAGCTTCACTCAAACATCCAGCACGGCCGAGTAGATCAACCATGTTCACATAATGCTCCATTCTAGGCTCAATCTTGTATTCTTCTCTCATACAATTAAACAGACTGATTCCTTCTTCAGTCAGGCCTGAATAGCTGCAAGCCGAGATTAGCGATAAAAATGTGATCGCGTCAGGTATTTCCCCCAGTTGCTTCATATCGTCGAATATTCCTATTGCTTTTAAACCATCACCATGCGAACCATAACCGGAAATCATCGAATTCCATGTAACAATGTTTCTTTGATCCATGTTTCTAAATATATGTTGCGCGTATCCGAAACAGCCACACTTAATGTACATGTTTATTAGTGTGTTATGTACCTGAAGATCTGATTGAATCTCATGTTTAATCTGGTAGCAGTGCAGACTCTTCCCTTTAAGCAGGGCTGCTATTGAGGATATTGCAACCAGTGCATTGGTAATAGTAACTGAATCTAAAACTAAGCCACTATGTACAATTTTAGGAAGTAGACTAACCGATAACTCGGGAAGACCGTTCCGATTGTAACAAGAAATTATGGAGTTCCAAGCCACTAAGCTATCACGAGGCATGTTGGAGAAGACGATTTCAGCCATATACGGCATCCCAAGTTTTGCATAAAGATCTATCAAAGAACTATCGACGAAAACATGTGAGCTTGTCCCGTTCTTGATAACATATCCATGGACTGCAAAACCGAAATGTGCATATTCGAGAGCTCCACAAGCAGCAATTACACTTGCCATGACACTGGAATCTGATTTCACTCCTCCAACATTCATCTCTTTAAACAAATGCAGCACTTCCTCGAATTTATTATTGATACAGAACCCTGATATCATGGAGCCCCAACAAACTACATCCTTCTCATTTATAGCGCAGAAAATCGGATAAGCAAACTCCACATATCCACATTTCGCATACATAATCACAAGTGCAGTCTTAACGGCTTTCTCGGTCTGTAAAGGCCTTTTGATCGCTTCAGCATGAAATTGTCTACCAATATCATGGGAAGTGATCTTACTACATGCTGACAAGATATTGGAGATTGTGTAGAAATCAGGCTGAAAGCCACTTGATCTCATCGTACGGTAGAAATCCAAAGCTTCGTAAACAGAATCATTCGAAACATAAGCTGCAATCAACACATTCCATAATTCAGTTCTTCTATGACTCTCACTCACTCCATTGAAAATCTTATATGCTTCATGCACAAGAGTGCATCTTGCATACATATTTAAGAGAGAGGTAGAAACATAAGGGTCATGTTCTAAGCCTCTCTTCATCACATCACAATGAACTCCACAACCAAAATCCAAATCTTCATTTTCGGAAACCGCCGTCAGAACACTAGAAAACGTCGCGGATCCAAGCTGACATTGCTCATTCTTCATCAATGTAAACAGTTCCAAGCCTCTCTCCCATTGCCCATTTTCACAAAACCCGCCGATCATTGCATTCCACACTGCTACATTGGACTGCTTATCCTCTAACTTATCAAACACTGCCCATGCACTCGCCGGCCTCGCGCATTTCGCATACATATGAATCAATGAGGTCTCCAAGAAAGCGTCCTCGTAAAACATATGCCTAGCAATGTACCCATGAATCTGCTTCCCTTCCTCAACACAATGTACATCACTACAAGCACCAAGAATGATACTAAGAGAGTGCCCATCAGGCGCCACACCGAGCGACAGCATTCGACGAAACTGAGCAAACCCATCACTCATATGACCATATCTGAAGTACCCACCAATGATAGAGTTCCATAGAGTGACATCTTGTACCAGAAACTCACTACCATTGTCAGTACTATTCTGAGAGGTAATTTCATCAAACACTTGGAGTGCAGTGGTGAATGACCCACATTTCACATACATGT
The DNA here is from genome assembly GCA_039657325.1 of Stephania cephalantha. Lineage (NCBI taxonomy): Eukaryota > Viridiplantae > Streptophyta > Magnoliopsida > Ranunculales > Menispermaceae > Stephania > Stephania cephalantha. The sequence goes on along the minus strand of CM077573.1, from coordinate 2,670,814 downwards.
TTACTAGTGAAGTGGCTATGTAGGGATCAAATTGTAGACCTCCAGTGATGATTGAGGCATGGATTGTCTTTCCATGATTTTGATCTGAATGGGAAGCACAGGTCTTGAGGAGAGATGGGTAGGTGAATTTGCTGACAATAGGCTTCGTAGTAAAATGGGTTAGTTGTTGTTGTTGTTGTTGTTGTTGTTGATCAACAACATGTTTGGTTTCAGTGGGAATGATTGGTGAGTGATCTCTCAGAGATGTTATTGGATTTATGATTTTGCGGTGTATGCGTGAATGGAGATGCATATCAATTATTCAGTTCCCATGTTCATGGATGAAATTGTTTCAGATGAAAACCTGGACGGGTTGGCCCAACAGTAAAAGCAAGCTTAGGATTGTGTAGATTATGCGCACGGTCTCAAGTTTGATTCTCCACTGCGTCAAAATTGTCCGGGCTACTGAAGTATGCTATGGCCGATTGCATCATATGAACAATTAATGGTATTGCTACAACATTTCTCGAGGCGTAGCGAGTGCCAATCAACTAGGTCGGTGCCCAAAGTGGATTACGAATCATATGATCTAAAACATGCATCGAGATGTGTGTACTGCACACAAATTAGTTGAGTTCGACTACATAGATTAAATTTTTCCATTTCGTCGTTTGGATTCTCTAACAAAGATTGGAGAAGAAATTAGAGAGACGTAGCTGGAGAGTAAAGGAGCTTTTTGTGGAGAAAGTGGAGGATGACTGAATTGATTGACTGTAGCTTTCATTTTTCTTTTCTTTTGTGTATTGTTCTTGTTATTGATTTGAGAATGACACATATATTGTTGTTGTTGTGCTTTTTCTTGTTTCTTCTTCCTCTTATCTTTCTTATATTTTCACCTTGTATCCTCGCTTTTGTATTTATAAATTCATCTACTTTTAATGTTATCGAATTTCTTCAATTTCTAATGTGTCCAAATTTTTGAGTGAAGCATATACATGTCGTCTATGGAAACAACATCAACAACAACAACAATTAATAATAAATACACCCTCTTTTATTAAAGGTTAAACTAATGAAGTAAACCTCGGGAGGTCATGAAAATAGAAGTTCAGAACACAGTTCCAAAGCCATGAATTTCACAGCAGAAACTATATAATACAAAGAACATGTGGAAGCTCTCTAGTGACATGGTAGAGGCATCACTCGCCAAAAAGCAGATCTGGGAGGTCGTGCGTTCGACTCCCACTTGAAAAAAACATATGGAAGCTATAACTTTAGTTCCATATATAATTTAAAACGTCGCAGAAACAACGGCGAATCCTGAAGCGTGATCATGCTCCTCCAAGAAATTAATGAAGGCCTGAAAATGAACGATATTTTTCGATGGAGTTAGGAGAATCATCAGCATTAACTGCAGCGAAAACCGAGCATATTGTGTAATGGCGAGTCACAGGACTTAGGAGCTGCGATTACTTCACCGTATCAAAGTATTTACTTAAACTTTCCACTGCTCAAACTCGGTAGAGCTTAACATGAAGGAACTTGCATTGCGATGGCCGCCGCCTCCAAATTTCTGCAAGCAAGATCATACAAAAATGAGGATTAGATATTTGCAGGACAAATACAAGTAATAGCAGAAGATGAATGCATCAAACATATTTTTGCTAAAAGGTAGGTATCGTGTTGACGCGCTACCAGAGAAATAGTAGTTGTGTCTTCAGTAACCACACTTCTAAGACTTATTTTCAGCACTTCATTGTTTTCGAGTTCGGGAACGCGGTAGACGACGGCTCCAATGCCCCTGACAAGATTGATCAGCTTGAAGACTTACAAAAAGAAGAGGTTCTATGAAAAAGCCGGAAATACAAGAACTGCAGCAATATACTTCCAATCACCATTTTAAGCATTTAGAAGTTTTAAGAGGAACAATCCGACAACAGACGCAACAATCAAGGTTGCAGTCCCCTAATCAGTTCAATTAACATTTTTCCACGGCGCAGTGACAAACTGCCAGCGTAAACTAACTTATGTAAGTTAAGCACACCGATCTTGAAATTGACTAGAAAAGTCGTCACGTCTTTGTCTAACATGCATTGGATAAACAATTTGCCGAATTCAACAGTCAGAAGTGAGCAATGATACACAGAGAAAGAAAAAGCTACGCTAAACCTAAACAGCAACAAAAAAGGCCGCATGGATCTAATGTTTCCATTCAGCTTGATTTAATCCAGTCGAGGATGTGATTTGGTAAAAAAAAGGCTGTGCTAGACATACCTCAAATTTAGGCTATGACTCTTATTAGCAAGCTGGTGTCCAAGCTCACTTCTTAATTCTGAAATAGAGTCTGTTTCAACTGCCTACAGAAGGATTACGAAAACAGAAACGACATCTAAGCATCAAATGATCAATGAATTTGGATTATTTGAGAATGAAATCAGTAAATGCTACATCAAATTCAAGATGTGGTGATGGGAAAAAAAAAAATGCAAGACTTGGAGAAAATGGCCGATGAAGTTCAAGTACTGTAATTCATTTACTTCCCATCCAAAAGAAAGATCGATATAATTCATAAACGCAACAAAAACAAAAGAGAAGAAACAAAAGAAACAAAGTATCGATCCCAAATCCAGATAAGTTGGGGTCGACTACATAAGCAACATTGGCTTAAAGAGAAGTTGGCTTTTATATTTGTAAAAATTATTGATGTGGAATATAAATGGAGAGTGTGTTAAACATACCAAGCAACGCCCGAAAACTCCATTTCCCAATGCAATTTCAAATGACTGCTCGAGAACCTCACTAATTAACTTCTGCTTTTGAGATAAGCTCTCCATCCCTTGGTTGATCACTGATTCAGGATCTAAGGCCAATAACTGCTCAAACAGGGATGAAAAATTGCACCAGAATAAGCTGATTAAGAAACTTACTTGATTTAAGTAGGACATCCTCGCTTTCATGTGGAAATTTGATAAAACAATTATGCATAGTCACCAACTATAATTACAATGGTGGAATGCGATAAAAAGTTCGACTTTCTACCGGTTGAAAGCTAGTAATGATCTCAATGACATGAGAAGAAAGATGTAATAGAGATGGAAGTAAAGTTATTTCCTTTACAAGCATCAATCCCTCAGAGAATGGTTTAAATCAATAATTTTTCTCCTGCTTGGATGATGGAAAGTGGTGAGATGGATGTGGTCGAAAGGGGAACCATTGGGCTTTAAGACAATGCACAAGGAAGAATGTATAAAGGAATATGTTATGTTTAGACAGATATAAAATTGACAGGCATCGATCGGGCCTGGTGAGATACCAGAATCTTATGGAAGGTCTTAATATTTCTTCCATAAATATCGTAAAATGCGGCAGGCTTCTAAAAGAAATCATTCATAGCAAACTAAATAGATATGAAAAGAAAATTGTACCTGTTTAAACAATGCTGGATTTGATCTAACATCGAATTCAATATTTAAGTCTTTCAACCCACTACTAAAGGCTTTACTGCTAGGTAGTTTCCATCTCCATAGATCTGCATCTTCGATGTATTTGAACAGCCGGGTAACTTTTCTAACTTCATATTTCGGCAACATTTCACTTCCAAGGTTTTTCTCTGCAAGCTTTTCCTTGAAATAGTCATAAGCGATTGTGGCTCCACTCCTCTGGATATCTATTACCCTCGTCACATTATCGGGAATGAAATTCTTACCACTGAACATCTCAAGAGCAGTCTTGTGATGATCCAAAATAATCACCCTGGAAAAAGAGAGCAATTCACCATTTCAATGTTGTTACATCTTTTGGAAAAATGGAGAGAGTAATCAAATGAGAAGCATTTTTATGCAAAAAATATTGGCACTGTCAGTTGTCTGATCCGTCATCGGTATCAAACACTAGCTACCACAAGAATGTACTGATCATCTGTTGAGTTCAGTGATAGACTATAGAAAAGGAATGCATTCTATGAGAAGTTCATTATGCAAATTATAATGCTTGGCTGCTTCGACATTTTATCTATTAACAAAATTCTGCTCAGTTATCACAAAAACAAGTTTTTTTTTTTTTTTAGTTAGACAAAAACAAGTCTTCTTTTCCTGAACGTAGATGCCGCCTTAAACAACATTGTTGTTTTATATATCAACTATCAACTAATCCATACATATTATATTCCCTTCGCGGAAACTAAAAAAGAGAGGCTTGAGGGCACTCTATGCAAATATTCATGATAACTATTTTACTAATACGACATAGAACAATTAAATGAACAAGGAAGTCCTAATCAATGCCTTCACTATCCAAAAACACCAGCTATTGAATGCAAAAAATTTAAAGAGCTTACTTTTTTCCCCATTTAAGCACACTATTCTCATGAAACACTAATGAAAGCACTGTTGAAGGATTATATTTAGACTATAATTCAAGTCATGAACCAACAGAACCAATTAACACAAAAGAGATTAGAAGAGCCACACCAACCTTTCAACCCTTGAAGAGATTTGCTCCACAAAACCAGCAGGCCCAACAAAATCAAGAAGATAAACGTCCTCAAAATCACCCAAAGGAAGATCATCCACCCTGAAAAGACAATCACAAAAACAATCTCAAAGCCATCAACAATCCAACAAACAACAACGCCCCAATCCTAAATTAGTTGGGGTCGGCTACATGGATCAAACTCTTCCATTGTGCTCAATTTAGTGCTATTAATGGTGTGCTTTTCAAATCTTTGGAATCATTCCTAACCAATTCGTCCTGAATTAGCTTAGGTTCATCCCTACATAAGCTAACTTGAGACGCACTGATTGTTAAGGATTTAAAGGATTTGAAAAGCGAACCATTAAAGCTAACCTGGGTTCCCCATATGGATCAAACTCTTCCATTCCACTCGATTTAGTGCAATTAATGATGCGCCTTTCAAATCTTTAAAATCCCTCCTAATCAATGCGTCCCAAGTTAGCTTAAATATGCTCCTACATAAGCTAACCTATTAAAAATGATTTAAAGGATTTGGAAAGCGCACCATTAAATCCTTCCTAATCAACAATCCCAAAAAAAAGATCCAAAAACAAAAGACACCACACAAACAGTGTTACATGAAAAGGAACCCATCAACAACCCAACAATCGATGTTCCAAAACAGGGCAAATCAAACAAATAAAGATAAACATAAGTCTCGAGTTCGAACCCAAGGGATGGAGTCCATTTAAAACCTTTGAGGGAGAGCTTTACCGGGTGGTTTAGACCCAACCATAAACAAAGTCACCCACCCAGATAAGAGAATCACAAAACAAAGCAAAACCCATTAAAAAAAAAAAAAAAAAAACCCAACTTTTAACATTGATGACACAGATTGATGAATTACTTGAAAGGTTGGTAGACGGTGTTGGGGAAGAAGAGGACGGGGTGGGCAATGGCGGAGAAGTAGAGATGGGCAGCGAGGGCGGCGAAGGCCCCGTCGGGGCAGGGGTAGTGGTACAGCACGGCAGAGTGTGCTCTGTTTTGGGCCTTCTCTGATGGGTCTTTCTCGTCTTCTCTCATTGTGTTTGTGGTGGTGGTGGTGGTGAAGTTTGGATTGGTGGTTTGTGTTGTGAGTGTGGAAACAGAGATGGGTTTTGGATTGATGGGTGTATTAAGGAGATTGAGAAGGCAAGGTCGGATGCAGGACCGAGCCATATAGTAACGTGGATTTAGATCTTGGATTGACAACACATCATGGATTGATGTTAGATGAATGTGGAGATGATGTTTATTTTTATTTTCAATTTTTTATAATATTAATAAAAGCGAAAAAAATAAAAAATTTTAAAAGAATTAATAATGCTGACGTGGCAGTCTATCACGATGTCTAGAAGTAGACATTGTAGTAGAGACCCTTCACTTTAATTTCATACCACATAGGATGGACATTATAAATTTAATAATTTATGATCTCATTGGAGAGTATTTTTTGGATTGGATGTGAATTGTATCCTAGATGAATTCATTTCCACCTCAATACACGGTCCCATTAGAGTGCTATAGCCCAACCTGCCCTGGGCACCTTCATCGTGGTGATAGTAGATTAGTAAAAAAAAAAAAAAAAACTGAAAATATGTAGGTGTATATTATGCCTATACTACATTTACATTTTACGAATTTAAAATCAAATAAAAAAATTACTAAACTACATTAACTATATGTCTATACTAGCAATATACATATGTATATTATGTGTATAAATACTATTTAAAAATATCAATACACATATTCAATATATGTGTCTTTGACATCTTACTTTTTATAATTATTTTTTGAGAAAAATTAAGTGGAGAAAAATCTTTTCCGCAGTGAATCCCCACGAGAGATCTCCAATGGAGAAGTAAATGGGAAAAAAATTTCACAAGGATTCCTCATCTCCGAAGGAATTAGACGGGGACAGAGATGAAAATTCATCCCTGCACGGAGATGAGTATGAGGATGGGATGATGAATTCTTAAGTGGGGATGGGGATGGAGACCCGTCTACATCCCCTACCCTCCCCATTTGCATCCCTACTCGTTATCATTCTAGCACTTCTCAATTCCAATTAAGTACTTAAGTTTATATATTTCGAGATTTTATTTATTTATATTCAAGATATCTTAGAAGCATAAATAAAACTTATCTATATTTTTTCGTGAATTGATAATATATATTTTTGTAATACAATTATTTATAAATGATTAGAAGGTTTGTGTTTTGTTTGGAAGGAGTAAAAAAAGTTTGTTCAACAACAAATCATGAATCTTGAATTATTTTGAGTTGACTTTATGAATCAAACTCTTCCACTCTATTCCATCTTCATGTATTTGATGTGTGCTTTTAAAATTATTTAAATCATTTATAATTGATGCACTTAAATTATACTAAGTCTTCCATGTATCAAAAAATCTCTTCAATTTTAAATGCAGTAATTTTTCTAAATAAGATACTCGCAAGTCATCTTCAGTGTGTCTAAATTATACATCACAAGATTCACAACCCTACTTCCTTCTTTTTTGCATCAAAGTGTATGTATGTTTGATTCATTCTATAAGAGTCCGTTTGATTTAAGTTTTAGCATAGCTAAGACAAGACTTAAGTTTAAGATTGGTGTTTGGTTTGGGTGTTAGCTAGCACTTGATCTAATCTAAACACTCAAACTCCTTCTTAAGAAAAGACACACATCCTCCTATCTTTAGGTAAGCCTAACTTAAAAGGCATGTTCGGTTCATAGGATAGGGTGGGATAAGTGGTGGTACTAAATAATACTAGTGTTTGGTTCGAATATGAAATTGTTCATAAGATTATTTTAACCAACATGAGTGAGACAATTTAAAACCATAAAATTAACGGTATTATTTTATCTCAATCTTAGTGACTTCCAAATGACTAAAGTACCCTTCAGCACTGCAGGGTTGACGTTTCCCCTTAAAAGGTATTATTTAGTGTACGACATCTCTTTTCATTTCTTATACATTGCTCTGTTTTTGTCGATTTCACTTCGAAGGGGGTTTCAGGGGTTTTCCTTTGTGTTTCATCATTATGAACACAAGAAGAATTTGAATTCAATAATCCTCTCAAACCCACTATTCACAATTCCTTCATCCTCTAATTCCCTAATTGCAATGTTTCGTCTCCTCCGCATAGGATTGTTGTTTTCTAAAACCCATCCAACTCACTATTCTCTTCGTATTCTCCAAACCGAATTTCTCATACCCATTTCAACAACACCACCACCACCAGAAAAATTGTTCATCAGATGAGTCCTCATCTTTCACAGTTTCGTATCTCGTAAACTCGTTTGGTCTCTCCCCCAAAGCAGCTCTCTTTGTTTCAAAGAAACTCCATTTCACCTCCCCAACAAAGCCTGATTTGGTTCTTCACTTCCTCATAAATCACGGTTTCTCCAATACCCAGATCGCCAATCTTGCAACCAAGCGCCCATTAGTCCTCTTAGCCTATCTAGACAAAACCCTTCTCCTGAAATTGGAGTTTCTCAAGCAAATTGGGTTCTCAGGAAGATGGCATTGCAAATGGTGTTATTGAACGAATGTAGTTTGTAGATATAAAAGAGAACTTTAGTAACTTCGATTATTGAAATCATGTGTAATCCCACCCTCTATACTCCCAACCGAACAAGTCCCTCTATATTAAGACTAATACCCAAACACATGTTATAATTCCAGTGTAAAACTTTACACTTTCCCTATCTAAAGAAGACAAAGATGGAGATGATGTGGAAGAGGCATAATAGTCCAACAAAAAATCTAACCTAACACAATTTTGTGTAGAGGCAAACAAAGAATTAGCTAAGATATGACTTGTGTTAAGCAAGCAAATATGGAAGGATTATGTGAAGGCCCATGGCACCCCTCTCCTCACCATTACGAGAGCGAGCCCATGGCACCCCCAGGCGGTGGGAGCTTTCTAAAGCCTCCCGCCATCCCACGTCCCCCCCTCACGTGAGCTTTCTAAGGCCTCGCGTGAGGCGTGGTTTTTCGCCCCCGCGGTTCGAACCAACGCCCTGGAGGCTAAAGGTCGTTGATTTAACGAGCCGTGTACCATTGGGCTATTGTAGCCCAATGGTACACGGTTCGTTAAATCAACGACCTTTAGCCTCCAGGGCGTTGGTTCAACCGTGTACCATTGGGCTACAATAGCCCAATGGTACACGGTTCGTTAAATCAACGACCTTTAGCCTCCAGGCGTTGGTTCGAACTGTGGGGGCGAAAAACCACGCCTCACGCGAGGCCTTATAAAGCTCACGTGAAGGGGGACGTGGATGGTGGGAAGCCTTAGAAAGCTCCCACCGCTGGGGGTGCCATGGGCTCTGCCTCACGCGAGGGGGGGGACGTGGATGGTGGGAGGCCTTAGAAAGCTCCCACACGCCTTGGGGGTGCCAAGGGCTCTGCTCTGTAATGGTGAGGAGGGGTGTCATGGGCCTTCACGGATTCACTAATTCTTGAACCGAACAAACCCTAAAGAGTAACAAATATTTTTTATGTTGGTTGTTAAATCATCACAACGCGCCTCCTCTTTTTATCCGAACTTGAAACATATTATGTATAACACAAAATGAGAGAGCTCTTATGTTCTATATGGATGGAGATAGTTTCCTCGCACAAAAATGAAGAGATACTACAAACTTACATGTAATATTCATAATCTTTTAGGTATATAACAATCGTTGTGTGCTTATATTGTTCACGACTTTGGAAAAAATATTCTATTTGTTGTGATTCGTAAATTGTTTACTAATTTTAACGACAACAAAAAAACCTCAATCTCTGCTTGACAGTGCATGAGCGTAGATTAGTCAATGCATTTGACGCCAATACCACGTAAGAAACTAAAAAAAAAAAAAAACCACAATCTCAATATATTGCTTAACACTAATTTTATACAAAATATATGATTTTTGACTTAGGTTGGGTATGCTTTCAAGTTCCTAACACTAATTAAGGCCTTGTTTGGTATAAGGTGGAGATATCTCCAATGATACAACTTACAGGGAGTTGAGAAGTGATATTGTTTGGTTGCCCAACTTGTCCGCAAGTTATCTTTCAACTTATACTTTAAGGTGAGAGATATCTTCCCACCACCACCCTAGGGAGTTATATCCCGGGAGTTGTTGACACAATTACCCCTCATCAATGACCTTTCATTACCCATCTATCTCTTGTTTGAAAGCTATTTATGTCAATTCATATTTTTTATTGTTTAAAAATTTAAAACTTTCCTCCAAGTTTAAAGTTGAACCAAACACGAAAATATTAACTCATAGTAGATAACTCCGAACTAACACTATAAGTTAGCCAAAACAAACCAAATGAAGCCTAAAACTTCAAAAAATACGTGATTTGCATAAGTAGTATCTCCTTACCTACTTTGTTGGGATTTTATAAATGTTAAACAACAAAACATAAGCAACAAGTAAAAAAAGCAATTATAATAATAACCCAACAATAAATCTTTTGAGCATTTTCATATAAAGATGAGTTCATGCCAAATTATCGAACTACCACTTGTCTATTACAAATTATGTTTACAAGAAATTATAACCCAACAATGGATTGATTCAATGACGATGAACTCAATTCCTTTAAGTAATGTATACATATTAGCTTCAAGAAAATGAGATATATGTATCAATTATCAAATATCGTGGACACGTGCTTAAGTAGACTAATTGATGCGTTTGACACTAAACACCATGTATAAATTTTTTAACCACACAGGTAAACAAAAATTACTATCACTTTGAAGTTTAACCAAGTTTTCATTTTCTATTGCGAGTGTGTTTTCTCAATCCGAAACACCTCTCCACGTCACCGATCCGCACCAACTCCCAAAACAAAATCCCCACCGTCCGTGCCAATCCAACGGCCACAAAACCGCGCACACGGATCGACCCCCCCAAAAAGGCCCCGCGAAACCCCAAATTTTCAAAACTCAACCAATCTATATAAACCCCCCCTCTCTCCGACTCACAAATCAACAATCTCATCGAATCGGTCCATCCAATCCAATCCAATCTAATCCCTCCATCTCTCGCAAGTTCAAATCCCGGCGGCCGTTGTGCGTCAGCGAAGATGTCCGGGCGAGGCAAGGGCGGCAAGGGTTTGGGCAAGGGCGGAGCGAAGAGGCACAGGAAGGTGCTCCGAGATAACATCCAGGGGATCACGAAGCCGGCGATCCGACGGCTGGCGAGGCGAGGCGGAGTGAAGCGCATCAGCGGTCTGATCTACGAGGAGACTCGCGGCGTCCTCAAGATCTTCCTCGAGAACGTCATCCGCGACGCCGTCACCTACACCGAGCACGCGCGCCGCAAGACCGTCACCGCCATGGACGTCGTCTACGCGCTCAAGCGCCAGGGCCGCACTCTCTACGGCTTCGGCGGTTGATTTCGATGGACTTCGTCTGAAATGGTGGTTTTAGCGGTTTTAGGGTTTCGTTTTGGTTGTCAGTGTAAATTTGTGTTTTGGTAAGGAAATGTTCAGATCTGGAGTTTCTGTGAAGGAATTTCTATATGATGAATCAATATATGCAGTTTGACCTACTTTTGGTGTGTTCTCGTTCGTATCTTTGATGGTTTTTAGGGTTTCGACGCCATTGTTGATCTTCAAAGCTTTTGTGGCAATTTTGAGCAATTTCTTTGGCCGTCCAATTTAGAAATTGAGATCCAGCCGTCCATCTTCCATGTTTTTTCTTTTTTTTTTTTTTTTTTTTTTTTTTTTTTTTTACATAATAAACTAGTTTTGAGATGAAGAGTTAATTATGGTTTCAACTTTAGTGGCACCGACCTGGATTGATAAAATATAAATGTGTAATGAAATGTAGATTATTGTTAAGGTTTTTATGTTCCGTGTTATGCATCAAAATTTTTGTGTATGTCAATTTTAAGGTGTGCATGACATGCTTTTGTGAGTGACAATCTTGTGGTGTGATATATTATTGTTCCCACACTTTTCCAAATTATCGATTTAGTCAAATACTTTACATGTTTTTTTTAAAAAAATATTAGAATGACAATGATAATGTCACATCACAATAGATATTAGCTTATAAAAATTTTTTATACTATCTCAACTCGCATGTTATATATCAAGATTTGTGTATGCTTTGCATCATCTTGAGGTGTTCTTAAATGACTCTTGTGAGCCAATATTTTATGGTGTGACATTATGTTGTTATTTTAGCACTTCTTTTTTCTTAAAAGCTAGTTTTATTTAATGGTCGTGAAATTATTTAGATGATAGTAAGAGTTTGATTCAAGTAGCGGACTTCACGGCGTATCTCGAATGGGCCTTAGCCAAGTTTTTTTTTTTTTTTTTTTTTTTTTTTTTTTTTTTTTTAAGCCCAAACATACATTTGAGCCCACCCCAAAAATCTCCCAAACCCTACTTTAAAAATCAAAAAATTAGCAACGCATATACGGCCAAAACGAATGCACGACCAAAAAAAAAAAAAAAAAAAAAAAAAAAACTCTCGGCACATGTGGCTTAATTTATGTGATAACCATGCTAAATTTATGTTTATCATGGATGCATATATATATATATATATATATATATATATATATATATATATTGGTATAATTTATTTAAAGTATACATAATAATTTAAAAAATATTTATAGCCCAGGGCTATCAAAAATCCTGGATTCGCCCCTGGCGGACTCTAATTAATTTTGGATTGAGGCTACGTTATTATAATGAATTTATCACCTTTTATGTATTGGGAACTCGGGATCTCTTTTTCGTTCCAAAGAGGGCACATTATATACGAAAAAGCAATTACTTTAGTGGTATGGGAATCGACTACGTTTAAGGTGTTTTAGATTAGTCTATTTCTTATAGATACGGTTAAGTGGTTGGGGCTTATGCTTCATAACAATATAGTCGTGTTAAATTCACATAGATATCAAGCTTAATTGGTGATATATATATATTTTACTTTCAAGAGATTCAGTAGTTAACAATCTATAAAATTAAAATGAAATACCAAATGTAACATTAAAAAAAAAAAGAAAAATAAAGTTCATTAACAAAAGCGACGCCTGCCAAAATATCTATATTGTGATAGACAAGACATCACTTGCCAAAAGACAAGGTTTAAAGGTCTCAGACTCGAGCATCTCCAATGGTAAATGTTGATTTTGGCTATGGATTGACACCATGTCATCAATGTGAAGGGATGTCCACTCTATGTGGCATAAATATACATTCAACCTTAAAAAATGTATTCAACTGTCAATGTGGATTGCACTCTCTTTTGATGATGTGGCCATTTTTTAAGAAAATAAATGAATTGTTTCGTAAAAATATAATTTTTTTGACAGGGCATAAATATACATATTACTGTATTGTATATTATTACTTTTGTAATAAAAAATTAACCGTACTTTTTTATTTGATGAAACCAACATGTTTTTTAATTAATGACAAAATTAATTTTTTTAACCAAAATAGCAATTGGTTTTGTTGATAAAAAATTAATAAATATGTGATAATTGGCAATTTTTTTTCAATTTTGGTTTTTTTTTTTTGTCTGACTATTTTTTCGATTTCTTTTTTATTGTCCGCAATTTTTATTTCGTTGTTTGTGGTGATGTGGCATACAGCACACTGTTCATCACACTCTCTATAAATAGAGGATGCGATAGACAGTGTCTACGCCACATCATCCACACAAAGCAAATTCACATTCTCATTGGAGACTTTTTTTTAACGTAATGTCTATCATATCCTAGTGGCACACATCCACCCTCAATTCACATCCCTATTGGAGATGCTCTAAGTCAAAAAAAATAAAAAATGACAGTTAACTCTCAGCCTCAATTTAATTAAGATAGTCATATGTGGATCAAATCCTTCTACTCAACTCGATCCAATGAAGGTACTTAATTTAATTTTGTTTCTAATAACCAAATCAAGACTGTATAGACTATAGTAATTACTATATACCAACACCAACTTTGAGTGCTCAGTTTCAACCAAACCGACAAACCAAGCCAATAAAATAAAAATAAAAAAAAAAAATAACTGGCGCATTATACCGCTGAAATGCTAACGTGAGCCAGGCTAGACCTCTCACTCGTTGCGTTGCGTTGCGTTGATAACTTTCCATCGAAGTGAAGAACACAACCAATGCCAACAACACCCCCAAAACAGATCACAAGTTCACAACAACGACGAAACCCTAGTTTCGATCGCTCCCCAAATTCCCAACCCTCTAGGATTCCTCAGCGAAATCACCGATGAGGGTAGTCGTAATCTGAGCAGATCAATGGTGGGTGCCGTTCAATTCGGCGTCTTGGCTGCTTGTGTGGTGCTGTTCGTGCCAATGGGCCTCGCAGGGTACCATCTCAGCAGGAACAAAATGCTCTTCTTCAGTGGCGCTCTCTTCATCACCCTCGCTGTAGGTGTTCATCTCACCCCATATTTTCCTTCAATTTCAAGTTTTTTCATCTCTTCACTTGTTACATCATCACCATCATCAACAACAATAATAGCAACTTCAATTACTAGTACTAGTGTTGGTTTGGACAATCGAAAGTCATGTATTTCATTCCTCCATGAAATAAGTTGGGACAATGTGAAGGAAATTAGGGATTTTGATGAGGGTTTGGTGGCGAAAAATGGGAACTTGTCGAATTTGGGGGGGTTTTGGGATTGGGAGAAATCTAGGGGTGTGATTAAATGTGGGTTTCAGAAATTGGGTCGCTCTGATGCCTCTGATCTGCTTAATGGGTCATGGATTGTTGTGGTGGGGGATTCACAGGCGAGGTTGGTTGTCGTTTCGCTTTTGGAATTGATGTTGGATCGGGAGCGGATGGAAGCGATTCGGGGGGATTTGTTTAAGCGGCATAGCGATTATCGGACTGTGATTGAGGAGGTTGGGGTGAAATTGGATTTTGTATGGGCACCTTATGTGTCGAACTGTAGTGATTTGTTGGGGGAGTTGAAGCGCGATGGGAGGTATCCTGATGTATTGGTGGTGGGATCTGGGTTGTGGCATATGCTTCATGTCACGAGTCCGTTCGAGTATGGGCTTTCGCTACGGTCGTTGAGGAGATTGGCAATGTCTTTAATTTCTGAACCTTCGGGATTAGGAACCGATGGATCTGTTAGAGGTTCTCTGAATTCTGTTCCATCGCCGCATATGTTTTGGCTTGGAATGCCGACGTTGATAAACTCAATGCTGAACACTGAGGAGAAGAGGAAAAAGATGTCGGTTGTAATGCAAAATGCTTATGAAAGAGAGCTTCATGAGAGTAAGCTCTTGAGTCAATATGGGGGGCCGTTTCTTTTGCTCGATGTAAGGTCATTGTGTCGGAAATGTGGATCTCATTGTACAGTCGATGGAATGCATTATGATGGATCTGTTTATCAAGCTGCCATTCATGTTATGCTCAATGCTTTGCTTATCGAGTCTCAGCAGCGGCTTTGAATGGGAAAGAAGATTGAATTTCTTTATGTTGCATTTCCACGTGCAAGATGGATGACTAACTCAAGGACACTTAGAAAAAGAAATAGATGAAGAAAAGAAACCAAGGCTGGTTGAAAGCTTTTGTTTCTGTCGAGGCGCAAGAGGTTGGATCTTTCTTTTTTGTCTTGTATCTTTTACTTCCCTGCTCATTTTTCCTTCAGTTGGTCATTTCCATTGGGGAAATGAATCCTTTATTCTTGTTTTATTATTCAAGCAAGCTTATATAACTTGTATGCTTAGCTAGAGATGAAATGATAGGTTCAGATTCAATTCTTTGAGGTGAAAACCATCGTAAGTGTATGGTTTTAAAGTGAAATATACATGCTTTGTATTGTAAAAGTTTCTCACTTAATTGAATTTTGGTCATCTTGTAACATATGGTGTTACTGCTACTTCTATTTATTTATTTTTTCTCATTCTTGTTGTGCATGGAAGAAAAATGTAAATGTAGGCAAAATCTTTTTACACTATAATAACCACCTATCATTGCGATCAAGGTTTGGAATTGTTGTGATATATGTCCATCGTGTTACCAGCGACAGGAGATGTAGTGGCTATGAAAGTAAAGAAGTTGTAATTGTAGGATATAGGAAGAGAGTTAAAACATAGTAGCTTATTTTTACCAGCAGCCTTCCCTAATCATAATGAAGCTTGAGCCGTTATTCGACTCATTTTTTTTTTTTTTATTATTAGATATGATGTGTATGATGGGTTCCCAACTAATTTGGGGATCAAGGTATTGTATGTATATGACGACTTTGAATTTCAGTTTCCTCAATTATGTGCTTTCCATCGGCTGAGAACTCTTAGAATGATTGTTGCTGTTTGCATTTTTGAGTTTTGACAGATTGTAAAGCTCTTTACATCTGGTTTTACATATAAACATTATACATCCTGTCTAATTCGTCATCTGCGTGATCTTTCAATTTTTCTATCATTATCCTGGCAGGCAAAACTCTTTAGATTTACATATTTGGAGTTGGATGGCAAGATTCAATCCATGACCAATTGGTCATCAAACACATCTCAGTAACTTTACCCCCACTCCAATTCAATTCGGGGCAAAACCTTTAAATTTCATATGTATGATTCGGAAAAGTGTCTGCAATTAGGCTGCTCTATGCTTATCGATCATTTTCTTTGTAATGCCATTAGGATTTCGCTCAAAATTTGTCGCTCATTACCTTTAGATAGCGTATGGATCTGAAAAGTATCTCAATCCAACTGCTATAGAGGCTTGCCAATCACTTCTTGTATTGCATTAATCTTTTGCTCGAAGTTTGTCATTCGTTTCATCAGTTTGGGAATTTGTCGCAAATGCATATAATGATAAGTTTGTCATTGCAATTGCATCTGTTGGCAAGTTACTGCAATGCAGTGGTAGTTTGACGTTTCGTTTACGACATCTGATGGTCACATATGAGAAGACAATAAAATGGTGTGAACTATCAAACTAGTTGAGGAGAACAAGGAATGAGATACTGGTAGATAAATCTTGGAAGCTGTTTATTAGGATTATGACATTTCAAGTAAGTTTTGCTTGAACTTGAAGTAATTTCTCTTTCAAGTTTGTGTTCAATTTCTTGACAACCTGTCAATTTCATGGGTAAGCACTCATTGAAAAATGGAAAGTGATTTAACATGCTTTGGATACACTGCACTAGGAAATGTATGTATCAATTTTTTGCACTAGTCTTTTAGGACAGGAGTGATGACTGCATTGGAGTTGATCTCTCTTATCTTAGGAAGTGTAGCCTTGATCAAGCAGATTAGCAATACTATATATTCTTTTTAAGATAACCTTTGCTTCATTAGTTTGAAACATCAAGGATACTCTACATTAGAGGACAGCCAAATCATAGAGATGTGTTGCCTAGTGAAATTCAAGGAAGAACATTCAGTCATTTCGCTCGCTCGAACGGGTACTGCCGGAGCAGATCTCGTCGCGCATTACTCATGGCGACGCAATAATCATTAAAACACTGGTTTGGTTCTCTTGCAACATCTTCATTTCCAATGTGTAGAAGCAATATACAACATTATAGGGGAGGGAACATTAACACTCTCATTTGTAGTACTACAAAAGACACTCCCATTAACAAAAGAAATGAAAACCAGAACAAAGACAACAACTCAACTTCCAATTACAGAATGGAGATTCTCCTGCAACTGATCAACTGGACTGGTCTTTAAACAAGTTGGTGCCGCAGCTTAATATCCCACAAAACGTTTCGCCGTTTCCCCTAGAAGAGACCTTGGTGATTGTGGCGCTGATGGTTCATTTTCATGAGCAATGCCGCGAAGCTAGCTATCCTGATGCCTCTCTTCTCTTCTGTAGGATCATATGCAAGTACTTAAGACAACCAGACCACATAAATCCATCTACAATCTATTTTAGGAATAGAACCACCCACTTTTTGGATTGTTCAATCCATACTCATCAAGGTCAGGACATCAAATTTTTGATTCGCGGAACCTAGGATTCGAATTGCTTGCCAATGAAGCTCTGCCCGAAATTCCAGTCTTTCGGAGCAACATTGAAACTTGTGATTGTGACTCCGTCGCTGGTAGTGACCTCAAACGAGAGGGGCTGGTTCTTCAGATCAGCGTTAATGTGCCAGGTTTGGCCCCAGTTTCTACCCATTGGAAGCCATCCTGTTCTAGATCCTTTAACCTTCATAGCCACTACATCTCCTGCACCTGCAACATTGCTGATGAGAACTGAGATGAAGTAGCCAGATCCATCGATAATAAACCGAATACCTCCTTCTCTTATGCATTTGATCCTGGATCAGAAAGAAATTACAATCTTATGACTCAGTAATCATAGCTATCGAAAACAGAAACAATTTGCAATCTTTAACAAGCTGGACGAACGAAAAGGAAAAAAAATATTTAAGGAGTTTGTAAGACTAATGGCTCCTGATACAGTTTAAAGACTATTTATAAATTGAAGTTGTAACAAAATCTAACAGTACTAATACTGCACTCCTCTTGATCATGAAACCCTTATAGGAGTCCTCGTTAACATTTCAGCACAATGATGGTGAAAATAACATGAGCATCCATAAAAAATTTCAGTGCAAAAATTACGAAAAATAGTACATCAAAGATTTCTCAGCAAGTGCTAGACGCAATAATTCCAAACGACCTGGCAGAGTGATGCTTAAAGTGAAGGCCTTAATATAACTTGAAATCTAACATTACTTGCTTTCAGGATGATCTTTCATGCATGAGCACTAGATTGAAAATTATCAATCTTGAACTTATAATTATGTTTTAAATAATGGTTAAATAGTGCACTATATATTATGCTAGATGCGGAAGTAATGTTTACTATTTTAGGCAACATATCATAAAAATTCATTACTAATCCACTTGCATTTGGAATGGCTAATTGTAATCTTAACTCTAATTACCGAACCAATTAACCCCTC
Organism: Stephania cephalantha; assembly: GCA_039657325.1. Classification (NCBI taxonomy): domain Eukaryota; kingdom Viridiplantae; phylum Streptophyta; class Magnoliopsida; order Ranunculales; family Menispermaceae; genus Stephania; species Stephania cephalantha. The sequence goes on along the minus strand of CM077573.1, from coordinate 2,652,410 downwards.
ATATTAAATCAAAAATACCATCTACTATAAAATTGACTGTGTACCTTAAACCATCCCCCCCAAAAAAAAGAATCAACACCAAACAATTGAACATGTCGGCAACAGTTAACTGGATCCAAATGCTTTGAAGTATGCAACTCCACTCCCAAAAGTTAAAATTGAGCTCGCATGGAGACCCATAAACAACAAAAAAGTACTGCTTGAAAACAAAATTCCGAAGGGAGATGCTACAGACACCTTTTTACGACAACCTTAAGAAACTCTCTACAATGCATATTGGGGTGTGCATGCACACATTCTATGTGCAACGCATGAACTCCAAGCGTGTAACTTTAAGGTGTAACAAGAAGATGCAACAACCTCAACTCTCAAGCTCAATTCTACTAAAAAGCTCGATATCGACTCAAGACCCAATTCTCACACAGACTTAGTCAGATAAACTAAAGGTAGTACAAGCCGCATCACCTTATGGATGTCTAGATTTCGGACCAAACCAAACCTTGAGGCTCAGTTTTCACATAGGCCCAATCATATGCTTGCTTTGTAGGCTCGGCGGAATGCATTGTTACGCAGGCTCAACAGACATCAAGTTCAATGCAAAGCCCTACTTGATTCAGTTCCAGTATGGCCCCGACTAAGCTGAAGCAAAACCATACAACCCCTCCCTCTCATAGGCGCCACTGCTACTGCCCAAATGAAAATGACAAATTTGAACGCTAAACTAATCCTTCAACGCTATAATCTAAACCAGTTTCTCTACATGATAGCACCCCCAAAGTGCCCATCAAATCTGACCACATTTCCCAATGTTCTTGACCCCCAAAACTAATCAATCACTTTTCTTTTTATAAAGAAAAGCATCACTTTTTTGCCAATTCAATCAATCAAAACCTAAAAATCCCCCACAAAACACGCAATTCATCAAAACATTAGACACAAACAATCCCTCCAAAGCAACTCCAATTCAACAATAACAAAAAAAAAAAATCAAAAGAAACAAAAAAGCACGCGTGGGACAACCACGCCATCACCAGGGTCCAAGGACAACATACATACTTTTATCAGGGTAATTGATTCTATGTCTCGTCTTGTTTTATTAAATGTATAGAGCCATAAATAAGGCATTACATTCCGCGCATGTTAGCAATCTCCAAAACTCCAAGGAAAATGCTAGGCGCACATCAACAAACGCACATAATTCTGATGTGTGTTGTGATGTACGCCTAGCAGTGCCCGAACCCCAAAATCCCACAACTGAAACCTGAAAAACCCTAATATCAACAACAAAGCATCACCAAAACGTGGGAAAACCACGCCATCACTGGGCACCGTTTACATACTTTTATCAGGGTAATTGGTTCTATGTCTAAGGTCCTGTTATACTAAATGTATTGAGCCATAAAGAAAGCACAACATTTGGCGCACGTTAGCAATCCCAAAACCCCTAAAATCACACAACTGAAACCTCAAAAACCCTAGATCAACCACAAAGCATCACCAAAAAAAAAAAAAAAAAAAAAAAGCACAATCACAATTGAATGAAATTGAAGTGAAATGAGCCGAATTGACGATTGAATGAAACTGAATATACCTCCGATACTGCACAGGCATGTTGGAGGCCTTCCAAATCGCGATCTTCTCAAACGCCTCAATGGGCAGCACAAAGTGCTTGTTGGGCGGATTACAGTGGCCACCGCCATCGCCATCCAGCCCATAATTGGGGGCGCAGAAGTTGGTGGCGGTGACGACAATGGAGGTGCCCGGAATGCACCACCTCACATCGTCCACGCACCTGAGCTCGAAGCAGGCGCCGCAGATCTGGCCGCGCTCGAACATGGCGGTGCTGAGGCCCACGGTGGCCATGCCGAACCCCCGCTTCACCAGGTCGCCGTAACCGCATGCCCCCGCGATGGCGTCGCGGGGGTCGGAGGCCGCGTAGTAGGTGGCGCGGGCGGGCCGCCACTCCGAGAGGGATGATGGGGAGCGATCTGATGTTGAAGATCTGGGGTTGAAGAGGAGGAGCAGAAGGAGCAGAGTGGGAAGCATTGCAGTGCAGGGTATGTGTTTGAAGAAATGCCCCACTGAGTCTGAGACTGAGCGACTGAGCGACTCAGAGTGTTTGAAGAAATGCCACAGTGAGAGAGTGAGATTGATTGGCTTTTGATCTGGATTTGGAAGGAAATTACGGTATTGCCCTTTTTAGTTTGGGGTGTGTTTGGTTACTCTTGGATTTGGCTTTTCTATCTTTAGTTTTAGGAGAATGATAAAAATAAGGCAAAACTCATCATTTGGTCCCTGAACTTTGTGTTTTTTATGCTTTTGGTCCCTAAACTTTTATTACTACACATTTGGTCCTTGAACTTTCACAAAGATTACATTTAGTCATTCCACCATTTAAAGTGTTAAATTTCGGTAATGTGGGTAATAAAAGTAACGTGTGACTAGTCAAAAAGAGTAAAGTGGTTTATACTACTAAGCCGAACGACTCACATCGATCGATAAAAGCTGAAAAAAAAAATTAATTTTCTCCCAAAAACGTAAAAACCTCAAAGTTCAAGGACCAAAAGCATAAAACACTCAAAAGTTCATGGACCAAATGTACAAAAATGAAAGTTCATGGACCAAATTAACATTAATAAAAGTTTAAGGACTAAAAGCATAAAAGTCTCAAAATTCAAGAACCAAAAAATGTGTTTTGCCTAAAAATAACACACTTTGGGCTCTTTTTTTGTCTCTCAAGATGTGGGCCCTACATGTGACAAAACACATTATAAATGACTGAAAAATAAAGTGTGCGCTTAAAGTATGTTATTTAATCATTTTTCTTAGTTTTTATGATTCTTGTGAACGAAAGGGTTTGTCGCAATGGCGGATCCTGATAAAGGGCGAGCGGGGCGACTACCTATCTACACATGCTAGTTTGTATCCTCTATAATTTTTACATTATAAATATATATATATATATATATTCATAAAAATACATTGCAAAAAAGAAGGATGCTCGTTGTCGAGAAGTAAATTATTTATAAAATGATGAATTTGGCCCCTGCACTCTAAATGTATATACACCCATATTACTTTTGGCATACTCTCTCTCGCACTTTACACCAAAAGATGTAAAACCAAAATTGGTGTTATAAGTGCGGATGTACATCAAAAACTCACGTGTCTCTTCAGTGTTTGAAGTGAATAAGTCGAACATTTCTTCAGGGACAACATTAGGAACGAGGGTTACTTGACCTTTTGAACAACATAAACTATTAGATTCATGAAAAACCTCTTCGCACTACAATTTCGACAAGAGTTTGCAGATGGTAACACATCTGCTGAACTTGCAACGTGCTCAAAACCCATAGCGACACAACGTGGTTTTGCATTCTAGGGACCTATACAGAAATAAAGACAACTTAATTTCTAAATTATTAATTAAAATCATTCATTTTGATTCATAGCATTTACTCTACTCAATATTTCATAAAATATTTTGTGAAGTTTCAAATCCATATTGTGATAATTTAACTCTTTCTTTTCACTCCTTAGTTGTCTTTGTCGAGCCCGCTTCATTTCTTTTTCTTCCTCCATTGCAAATTTACGTTTCAAACTATCCACCTCCCTTCGATCAATATTTATTGATTTTCTTACAGCGTATTCACTATTGTTAAATATCCTAAGTTTTTAACCATGGTAACTCGCTAATGCAAGGTAAAATGGTTATACTTAATGAATTTTTAGATGAGATTGTTAAACTACAATCCAATGAAACAAACATTAGAGTAGTAATTAAAAAAATAAATAATATTAGTTTAATATGCAACAAAATATAAAATTTAAATTTAAATAATATGTATGAGTTTGAACAAACTATGTAATATAAAATCCAAACGTACATAATTTGAATACGTAATAAGTAAAAATGCAATTCAAGAAGCATCATTTAGCAAAGAAAAAAAAATAGAAAGAAAAAAAGGATCCATAGGAACGAAATATCAAAGCAAAAGACGTGAAAAAATTAACTTCACAATTGTGGACACATATACTATAAACATTGTTAAACATTACATGAAATATACTGGCGGCATTAACCGCTCATCTAAATATTATCTTTTTTTTGAAAAAAAAAAGAAGTATGCATCAATATTTAGCTCTGAGGTTAATGACTTTTGGCTGTTAGTCCTCCCTAGTCTTCCAATAGATTAGCACACAACTCGCAAATATCTTCTTTTGAAAAAAAATATAACTATACAATAGACTTTTGATCAACTCGCAAATATGTCTTGTTAATTTTTATAGTGTTTAATTATTTGTTTTAGAAAATAAAAAAGAAACAGTAGCCTAAATTTTGAAAGATGACCAACTTTACAAATTGGACTTGTTTGATGAATAAAGCGGAAAGCAAGAAGGAAAGATTAGAGAGTTATGTCAAAGCATCTCTAATTAGATGAATTAATATTGAGGCAGATGTCAAATGAAAGGTTGGGGGTTGACTCATTTTGGAGTCAAGTATGATGTATCTAATTAAGTTGGCTTCTTATCAAAACAAAAGATTATGGAGTTATTGTTTATGAGTTAACTCGGTCTAGAAGAAACTCTTTCAATTTTCTGATGTTAAGTTATAACTACCGCCACCAAATGCAAGTAGTTTAAGCCACCCATTGGATGATTGAACTTCTTATGTGTAACTTTACCTTAATTAGACCTTTAAAACTTAAATACATTAAATACATTAAAACTTAATTAGATCTTTAAAACTTTACCAAATGGAAGTAGGTCTATATAAAGAGCAAATTACAAGTTCAAGTTCATATTACCTACTAAAAAAGATTTATCACGAGTTTTTCGAAGTCGAATTACTAAGAAGAATTGCTTACGAACACATTTTCAAAATATAAATCGGGTAGAAAGATGGATGAGAACTTTAAGAATGGAAAAAATTTAAAACTCTTGCAAATTATTGTAGTCCTACATTCCTCGAGTCCAAAATTGGTAGGGGCAAATCTCAAGATACCTCGAGAATAATCTAGAAAAAATGGAAAGAGGGATGACAACTGCCTCAATAAGGGGCTCTCTCATTATACTTCAATTGATGTTATAGATTATTCATATTTTATTATTCATTTATTCACTTTATTGTCAAAACCTACTTTGAGGAAATTAATTAACTGAAACAAAAAACCACATAAGAACGTGTCAGTCATAATTGTAAAATTAAGATGGTAGACAAGCATAATTGTAAAATTAAGATGGTCCATCATTTCATCTTAATTATGAATTAAGATGGTATTTCTGCACATATGAAAATTAACTAATCGGTTGAAAACTGCAATCAAATAGTGTATGCATACGAGAGTGTCGAACATACATCATAATGTTTCATAATCGAGCAAATGCAATAGGCTTTGCTTCTCGATATCAAATTATAATATGATAAAACACAAGTATTGAAAATATAATTTGGAGACAGTTTGTGTTTTTAGTTCAACTTCAGTTCCAAGTTATAATAGGATTAGCATGTATTGTGGTTGTGACATCTCAAAAGAATCTGCACCATGAATTATGTATCACAAAGATTACTTCGAAGAGCTTGTTCAACAAGACATAATTTAGCAGAAAAATTAAAAAATATCGACAACAAGTTCGATATAGATAAAAAGACACAAGAATCTCATTGCTTACTTTCCATCTCCTACATGTTTTTATTGGAGGCTTTCATTTATCTCAAATGTGCACAAGAACTTTACATTCATTTGTGTAGGAATTAAACCAAGAGATTAGTTCGTCATCAACAACACAACAAGTTCAACAAACAAAGATTCAAATTACTTCATGTCCTTTTTTTTTCCAAGTATGCTAATATAAAAGATGCAATTTTTTTAATTCTAACTTGTAAAAAGACAGACAAATCAAATATCTATATATTTCTTATATAAAGGAAGAAGATGGAGATTATTTTGGCATTTCAACAAACACCTTATATTTATTGTTAAAAAAAAAGACGTTGAAGAGGTTTATATACCTTTTTTTTTTTTTATGGTTGACACTTCCTATAGTTACAAGTTTGCTTCATTGATTTGATTTTTTATTTGTCAATGATTAATTTTTACTTGAATTTGATCCTTTTGGAGGTGGTAGAATTGAGTTTTTTAACTTTTTAAGGGTATCTCTTAAATAAAATAGTCAGGATGATTCTGGACACTAAAATATGAAAAAATAAAAAAAAAAAAATAAAGTCCATTGGTTTTGGAACAAAGATATCTAAAACTTAAAGTAGTTAGCCCATTCCAGTACTGAGATGGGGATAGTGGGTTCCAGTTGGGAACTTGGTACATTTATCTCTGTTGATGAGAAACCCTGCTCTGCTTTTCTCTGTTTCCATCATCATCCATTCGTCAACATGGCAGCATTTGCTCTAACAACAACACTCACTGCTTCATCTCTCGCAAGAGCTTCGAAAAACAGAGAAGTCTCTTCTTCATCTTCACTTCACTTCAGTTCCTGCTCTTCGCTTTCCTCGAGATACCCTTCCCTCTCACTCTATGCCCATCAACGGACACACGGGAAGGGCAGAGTTTTGGTCGCTTGTGTCAGCTCTTCGCCTAACACCAGTACTGCTCCTCCCAACTCCACAAAGCTCTATGTCAGTGGTGAGAGATACGAATACCCTTTTAACAATTTTGCTTAAAAACACCATTTTTTATCTCTTTTGGTTGTTGCTTTGCTCTTGTTGGCCATTTTTGTTGCTTTGGAGTTGATGTTTCAAATGGGTTTTTGAGTTTGTGTTGATTGAGTGAAGAGAGCATACTCTTTTTGTTGTTTGATTTCATGGAATTGATAGTACAGTGGGAGTGAACTGGTCTCTAGTTTGTGTAGAGTGTGTAATTCTACATTCTATAATTGGGTTTTCTAGGGCTTATGTTTATGGCACTATTTTGGGCAACTTTTGATGGGCGTGGTTTGTGGGTTTGGAGTGAAAATGGTTATCTAGTTTATGTAGGCCTAGCATTGGGCGCCGCGTGTACATACTCGCCGGATTCTTAACCGGAAAGTCACGGGAGCGACTTGAAATAATTTAGAAGCTGAAGAAATTCGACGATGTAGGGGTAGGCTGGAGCTAACTTAGGATGCATGGATTAGAAGGGACTAAAAGGATTTGAAAAGCACACCATCAATCGCACTAATCTAGCGCAATAGAAGAGTTTGATCCATGTAGCCAGCCCCGAGTAATTTGGGTGACTTTTTTTTTCATTACAAAGACGATTTTGTGACTAAATTTTGAAGAGAAGTGATCTCTAATTATTATTTTGCTTATGGTTTTAAAATCTAATTCTTTTTTATGCACTTCCGCATTAAAATCGATTTTCAAGACTATGGATTGCGTTCTTCATATCCTTTTGTAGCAAAGTACAGCTTGCGATGTCTACTTCCATTGTTTTCCTGTTAATTTTGTTGCATTTCTCCTAGCTAAGGGCCTAAGAAGCAAGCAAGCTACATTAGAGTTATTGTCGAAGGGATCAGTTCATGTGAATTGGTGACCAATCCACTTGCATGGTTTGCACATCGGCAATGGCATAAGCGTAGCATGCACCATATACTCTCACAATTCATTAAACTTGACACTCATCCTTTTATCTTGAGACCAAGATTGGGGTCCAATCCAATGTGTTAAGCATCCTTAATCTGCAATTGTGAAGATAGTTATTTGCCATCTTCTGTTTGAAAGAATAATTGATTGTTCAATTTATTAACATGATCGTGTTGAGGAACTTATCTACCGCAATTCAACACTTCAATCCTTCAAACTTTATGACTTGTTAAGTACATTATTCCTCCTCAATGCTACTTGTTTTTACTCGTTTGATCGTCTTTGGAATTCTTGCTTGGTCATGTGCTATGCGATCGTTGATTAGCAGATTCACCAAATAGACACCACGCACTTTTTTTTTCTTTTCTTTTTTTTTTTGTCAGTAGGCACCATTATCCTTTTTACATCTACTTCTTGCAACGTCCTCTGTGTCTTTCAAAGACTCTTTTCATGTATTTATCTGTTTTAGTCTGATGGTTTTATCCTCCTTTTCGCCCAGGACTTTCATTTCGCACCACTGAAGAGAGCTTGAAAAATGCCTTTCAAAACTTTGGTCAGCTTGTAGAAGGTTAGAATTCATGTATTTCGATTCTGAAAGTTAGTTTTCCTTCCTTTTGGATTCTTAATAGTATACTTCAATCAATTATGTTGATGTTAACATTTTGCTTCACAGTCAACCTTGTAATGGATAGAATTGCAAATAGGCCTAGAGGCTTCGCTTTCCTTCGCTACGCGACAGAGGAAGAGTCTAAGAAAGCAATTGAAGGGATGCATGGAAAGGTAAGCATTTTAATTAGTTTTCATCAAAACCTAGTAAAATGAGAGGAAGAGCTGTCAAAGTGTCATAGTTCGGCCTCCGACCTTGGTATAACAACGATCTAAGTGAAAAAGTTAGTTTTCATTGTTGGACGATTTATTGCTCAATTGTCTTTATAATTTGTGCGACTTCTACCGAATTCTTTTTTCTTTATATACTGTGCTCTATATATGGACAAGAAAGAAACCTTCTTTTGCTAGTCTATATATTATGAAAGATGAAGATAGCAAGAGAGATTTAAGTTAGTGATGAAAAATAAAGAGACACGCAAAAAGGCACCCCAGCTGTGTATAAGGGCAAACCAACGTATATAATTTAGTGAAGCGTATAAGAGTCATTTTCAAGGAGGGTTCAAAAAAATTAAACCGCTGGATTGCCCTTATACATAGCTAGGGTGCCTTTAGCATGACTCAAAATAAATGAACTGTAGTATTGAAAGTTAAAGGGTTTGGGCCCAAATTAATGAACCACTAAATCAACAGTCTACTAAATTTCCACTAGATTGTAAATTGTGCTTATGTTTCGCTATATACTGATCAAGTACATGCTCTACTTGTGTCTCAGTTTCTGGATGGCAGGGTTATATTCGTGGAGGTTGCGAAACCAAGATCAGAGCTACGCCAAAACCTTAAGCGAACCCCGGGACGATATTGAGCATAACACGGCAACATTCTCAATGAATCAATTGTTAACCACATTTCGACATCTCCAAAAGGTCAACATCCGCGACTGGTACAAACTACATGCTGCAAAGTTAAATGTTGCTATAATGCTATGATATCCATCTCCATTTTTTATTGCACATTTAATGCCCATAACTTCATGTCTAGAGATGTAGGTTTGCAAAATTAATATATGTTCATGCCAAAGTTTAAATTTAGCAAATTGCAGTTGCAGCAATTAGCGTTTCTTTTCTTTCTTTTTTTAACCGTTGCAGTTGCACTAAATCGAGCACAATGAAAGAGTTTGATCCATGTAGCCGACCCCAATTAATTTGGAACTGAGGCTATGTTGTTGTTGTTGTTGTTGTTGTTGTCGTTGTCGTCGTCTTTTGAAAATGATTGTTGTGGAAATGTGGATAAGACGACTAGGTCCAGTAAGGAAACAATACGTGTGTTCATATTGATCCACATAAAAATCTCTTCACATACATGATAGGGGGGATTCTTTGTAAGTGGGTTTTCACTTGTTTCTTTTTGTTATAAAACCATTATATCTCTTAATAATGAGTTTGTGGAATTTCTATTTCATATAATTCCATGCCACGAAACAACAGGTAAAGATAAAACAAAAAATATGAGCGATAAACAAAAGAAGAAGCAACATCAGTTTATGGACGAAATTAGAGTAATTTGAAGAAAAGTAGGAGTAGCATCAGTCAATGGACATAATTAGAGAAAGACGCTTGTAGTAGTTTGGATAGATACATCCAAAAAATGGCTTGCAGTCGCCTCAATTGAAAATTTTGACAGAATAAAAATTTTAAAAATTGATTGTATAGGGATAGAACCAAAATAAGTAAATAACGGGATATATTAATTAAGACGGATTTAAAAGATTGTGAAAGCGCGCCTTGGATCGTATATATTAAATCGAGGTACTAATTTGGAATTGATTTGAAGCTTTATTGTTGTTGCAGTTGGTACTAATTTGGAATTGAATTGAAGCTTTGTTGTTGTTGCTACATGCATAGGGTTAATAGTCTTGAGACTCAATGCTCCTGACTTTAAAGGCTTGGGTGTAGAATAAGTCACTCCATAAATATGTACCAATTATTGGTAAAGATTAGTCTAGACAGTTGACCTAAACGCTAAGCTAAGAGAACCTACATGGGCTGATGGGCATAAGCATTAATGTTTCAACCAAAATGGCCAATATAGATGCTTTCAAGTTGGAAAAATCTGCTTAATTTGATGCCATTCAACGCATAAGCTTGGAATTCTTACATGGAGATGACTAATTCAAATTCAATGCAATTGTGCCGCCCAGGGGAAATTGGTAGGATGGTAAGAATCGGGCTCAAAACACTTTAGGTGTGAGTTTCAATTCCTTGCCTCCCCCTTCTTCCTTCGATTTCTTCCTTTAATTTTTTAGTGAGAGGCAACGAAGGACCCCTGAGAGGCTAATTGGGTCCACCATCAATCCAAAGTCAGCAACGGTGATTTGAATACTCTCGGTTATTGAAAAAAAAATCAATGCAATTGTATACTTTTCAAACTTCAATGAACCAGAAAACTTTTACACTGAAGGAATAAATCAAGATCATGATGGTCAATTTCAACTGCATTAATGAAAATTGAACAAGAATATTCAAAAATACACATACTGTACACCATACAAGTTTGAGGAAAAATTAGAACCAGAAAATGAAGATTACAAAGTTGAGGGTCTCATGGATTGCTTTAATTACAACTTACTCAACACTTGGAAGTGACCCAGAGAAACAAAGAGAGTAACAGCTGTGGAGATAGTTGTTTGAACTGCTCTTCTCTTGGTTCTCTTTTCTCACACAGACTCATCAGCTACATAATCTACACTTGGTCACCTGCCTAAACAGCCACTCAACTGTAAATAAAAAAGAAGAAATCTTTACCAAAAAAAAAAAGGCAAAAAAAGGAAAGAATTATTATAAGCATAATCTGATTCTTTGGCCCTCCCTCTCCTCTCCAACAATTCCAGAAGACTGGGCATCTCTCTCTGCTACACATCTCTTGTAAGGCACAAATCCCTGCACACACTTATTAGCACTATTGATTTGGCGGGGCGAGAAAACAGATTTAGCGCTGGCTGTCAATCGACAGCCAAGGCCTAGTTTCTCGTCCAAAAATGGTTCTTCGGCGTGGGAGTCTACAACCATTCCGTTCTTGTCTGCAATTCCCTCGTCACTTACTGAGGCGGTACTAGAACCAGTCCAGGATCCTTCTTTGGTCTGAACCTCGCGATACTCCCGTGTTTCTTCCATGCAAGAATCTCTATGTAATTGTGCTGGATTCATGCTTAGCGACGGAAGAAAACACATTGGAAGTCCTCCATACATGGCCCAGAACGGCGAAGTTGCCACGGAAGCACCTTCAAATGCACTGGCATTCTCTTTCAGAGCTTGCATGTAATTGAACATAAGAGAGTTATTTAAAGTCCAGGGACTCCAAGCACTTTCATTGGACTCCCTGACATAATTAATCTGTGCCGAGTTGCGCAAAAAATCTGAAGGCCTTGCCTCTTCTGTCACAGCATTCTCCGCAGGGCTTTCCGCGGGTGATGACTTACGGCTTCCTAACGGCGATGAAGGTCTGATAGAGTCAGTTACCAGGACAGTCCTACCAAAAAGTTTAAGACTCATTGTCGGTGCCTTTGCTTCTAAAACTAATCCTTCTCCATTTGTTACAGACTCTTTCAAACCCAAACCAAGCTCCTGGTTTCAGAAGAAATAAGGAATTTAAATCAGCAAAGATGATCCTAAAAAGTATAAACCACTTAATAGAAAGATCAGTTAACGTTTAATGAAGAGTTATTATATATACCAGTGAAGATTGGTCTTGTGGATCCATCTCCGAGTCCGCAACTGATGAGAAAGAGCCGTTCTTCTCTAATTTGGGTAGAGAAGTTGGTGTTAGGCATTTATTTTCCTGCTCAGCTTCAGCGGGCGATGAGCACGGAAGCTTTGTAATATCAGCAGACGAAACTGGAGACTGACTTCCACTCTGACGGTTTGATACTGGGGAACCCATTGTATCCGATCCAACTGCCGATAGAACTGATGTTGGAGATCTGTTCTCTTGTTCTGATGCTGATAAATTCGGCGAAGGGGACCTTTCCTCTTGCTGCTGCTGTACTGGGGTCTGCTTCTTAATTGAATGAGCAAGTTTACGCGGGTAAGGATGCACGGGTTTCCTCTTTGGTCGAGGCGGAGGAATCTCAATTGCTTTCACAGAGCTAGCGCTGTTACTAGTCGACTCCCTTACCACCTGAATCATGTATATAGAAAGAACCATTTAGAATAAAACGCACGAATCGAGTTAACCCGAAAGAACATTTGCACGCCTGGAGGTCGTGAAATGCTTTCACTTACGTTAAATATCTATGTAGAAAATGGATACTGTGAAAGACTGAAAGGGCAGTAAACCTTAGAAAAAAATTTCTGAGCATGGCTTCGAATTTGAACAGCAGTTTTAGTCCCAACGTGTTCTGCAAATTCACCAAGTACATTTTAAATATCAAGCAATGGTTAAAGAAGCAGAAACACGAAAAATTTGACAATGTTCAACTTAATTGTACCTTCAATACGACGCCAAGCGCGCCCGTATAACTTTAGAGCTTCCAAGAATTTCTTATGCTCGTCCTCAGTCCACCTTTCGCGTTGTTTTGTAATGGTGTATGGCTTCCTAACCTACACAGCAAGAAAACCAGGCACCAAAGCTAAATACTTGACAGGCATGAGAATATCCCAGTGTCAATGGCACAATTTCAAGGCATAGAAGTGTTAAGACCTTCGGCGCAAGGTCATCTCCTGACGAGTACGTCTCCTTCATTTGTGTCGTAGCCCCGGATTGTCTACCGAAATCCAAACTCATTTGGTTGTCACCCATTACCAGATTTCTCAAACTTAGCTCCTTCACGTTATCCTACACCGAATCAACATAAAAACATCAATTCAAAAACCAGCTCTGCAAGTTTTTCCTCATAAATTATAGTTTTGATCTAAAAAAGCTTTGTATACACTGCACATTAATTCGACGAGGTAGAGGCAGACCAATGTTAACATGGGATGCATTAATTAAGAGAGATTTGAATGGTTTGAAAAGCTCATCATCAATTGCACTTAATCGAGCACAATGGAAAAGTTTGATCTATGTAGCCGACCCCAGTTAATTTGGGACTGAGGCTATGTTGTTGTTGTTGTTGTATACACTGCACATTAATTCTATGAACTGCTCTTATCAAGCAAGGCTACCACCATAGATCGTTCTACTCCATAACAATGAGTAATTCGTCGAGTAGTTCATCAATATCCATAATTGCCCGCCTTTCATGGATCAATTCGCTTTAAAAAATTTCATCCAAACTTCATATTATTCAACTTAGCCCGTATAACACAAACAGATGATTAAACTTGAATAGAATCACAATTAATCGGCTCATTTTTCACACATTCCAAAATCAAACTTCATCAAATTTGGGATGAGATTTGATCTTGTTAACAACTTTAACAATCGATTCCCTCTTATTCCAAATTTGTTACTCTGAGGTCAGCTACACCCAGATCAAACTCTTCCATTACGCTCGATTTATTGCAAACAAATTAAATGGAGTCGGCTACATGGATCAAACTTTTCCATTGCAAACAAATCGGAAAATAATCATAATACTAAAAACAAATTGAAAACCAAAATCAACTCCAATCAACCAACCAACCAATCACAACCACGCGATCTATAAAAATAAAAATTAAAAAATAATTAAAAAATAAAACAACAACAACGTAATTCAACAATCTTTCACTACAAATCTTCATACCTGAACTGCGGCGGCCGAGAATCTCCCAAACAAGCATAGATTGGGTTAGATTGGGTTTTGATCTCTCAGATCAAATCCTCCAAAATTAATCTATCTAATCTGTTCGCTCTCGGAAAACCAGGCCTCCAACTCTGATTCTACGAAAACACAAGCAACTCCAAAATTTTCGCCAACTCTTTCAACTACTTTATCATCATCAAGGAGAAGTAGAGATTCAAGAGAGAGAGAGAGAGAGAGGGGCGAAGAGGAGTTCAGAAACAAGAACACGTTGAGAGTTATTATTATTACTGTTGAGGAGTGCTTTTTGGGGGTTTTGAGGGAGAGATTAAAGGAGGGGCCGCCACGTCAGGTTCGTCTTTTTGAATAAATTAAGTTTTATCGGAGAAATTTCGAGAGACTCTTTAAGTCTTGTGGCTCGCGTCGCACGACACCTCCGACACGTGGCCTCTCCTTGTCGACTTTCTCTTTCTATCTCTCTCTCTCTCTCTCTCGCGTTCTTTGCTTTTTCATTGTGAGCGTCATATTTTCCGAAGAAACAGATGAGCCAACTGTGTAGATAATTCCCTAATAAACATTTCTATCTATATTTTTATATTTTTTTTTTTCTGCTATAGTGTATCAATGCCAACTTGCTCCCCACCACATCTCCATCCAAGTGTACCACCAAGATCATTTCATTAAAATTTAGAGGCCCCACACCTTGGCATGACCTTTTTTTTTTGTGCACTTTATAAACAACCAATTCTTATCATATTTATATTTACCACATTCCCTATTTTTTGTTTTGATAAGAAAGAAACAATCCTTTTTACTTTTATATCACATACCAAATTAATCATCATTTTTTTCTTTAAAAGGTGAAGAAAAAATCTTAAAAAGTATTGTGATAATAGAATTTGCAATTGATTGTAGATGTGTGGTCTCACGAAAGAGTAATGTAACTCTTAACTAAGATTGAAATTGTGGATTATAATTTTTATTTTGCATTATGCAGTTGGAACTCTTGATTAACTTCTATAAATTTAATCGAATTGAAGTAAATAAAACAAATAATAATGATAAGTTAATTTTTTAGTTATTAGGGTGTGTTTGATAGCAAAAAAAATTTTCAATGAGAAAAAAAAAAAAGATTTTTTTTTAGCAAATCTTCTCGAGAGAATTTTATAAATAAAATTTTCATAGTTGTTTGATTGCACGAGAAATAATTTTTTTTATGGTTCAATCCGGTATGTTGTCTAAATCATCGTCGATGTCGGACGGCTCGACGATGATGTTGGTGACGAAGCAGAGACGAAGAGAAAAAGAAAAAATGTGTATCCGCGAAAAGTAGCGAGAGCTAAGTTTGTTTGGGTGGAAGAAATGATCGGTTCGTGAGAGAGATGAGAGATTTTCAATTTTTCACGCTAAAAGATGAGAAAATAAATGAGGAAAATAAGGGGATGTGGTTTTTTTTTCAAATGCGATTCAAAAAGTTATCAAACAAGATAAAAAAACGGTTACATAAAAAAAGTATACAATTTTTTATGATTTTTTTCATTTTCTTTGTTATCAAACACACTCTTAGTGAATTTCTTTTACACAATTTTATTTGATAATGTAATAAAAATGAAAATAAAAATTCTTTCTAACAATTGTAAAATATCTATGGTGAATGACTTTAAGGAGTAAAATTGGAGTTATTTATCGTGAGCTTGAAATTAAATGTCTTTTTAAGGGGGCACGGGTTATCTCGCGAGTTTGTAAAAATAAAAATAAAAATAAAAAAATAAAAAATCTTCTTGACCGTTTTATTAGGCAGTAATAAAATCTTTTGTCAAACTCTACCTTCTCCTAGCATACTATTAACTTTTATCAATTTGTTTATAAAAACATTAATAAAAGTTTAATTGGTTAATAATAGAAAGCTTGAGATCAAATAACATATACGAGCTAGCATTTGTCCTTAATCATAGTACTAAAAAAATTCTTAATCCCCACTCTAATCTTATCACTAGTTAGGCCATTAGCTTTAAAAAATCACTAACCCCCGGCCCCACCCCCACAAGAACACATTGTTTTTTCAACTTCAACATATGCACCCCTCCGACCTTTACCGATTCCATTGCCTACTATTTCTATTATGCCCCGGGCCCACCATCGGTCATATTCTCGCCACTCATATTCCGACATGTGTCAACAATTGGTTGGTCAGATGGCTCAACAGATATTTTAAACACTATTAAAGATAATTGTTTCAATACTCACAAAACAAAAAAACAAAAAAATTAAAATATCTGTAGCCACTAAAAAAAGCGTGAGCGAGAGACAATCGTGACCAAGCGCTGTGGATTGGAAAAAGCGTAGATGAGAGAGAAAGTCCTTTTTCGGGGTTTTTTTTTTAAGAGAGAGAAAGTGGTGACTTTTTCGTGCGCTTTTCGCCACGTCAGCGCCACTCGCCGCCCGAACCGCTAGGAGCCGCCACGTGTTGCGCTGGTCGAGACAAGGACGTTTCCAGGCCACTCATGCGAGTAGGTTCGGGAATTGAATAATGGAAAATTTTCTGACCACACTTTTTGTTTATTGGAAAATGTTGTGATGACATTTGAAAAGATACCTCGAGTGACAACCTCTGTGACTTGACGAATAGACTCCATATAATGTTAAAATGACACATCAAATGACACTTTAAGTAACGTGCCGTGATGGCTCGCATCTATAAGAGTCGTCGTGCGTGCTTTGAGATACACATTACGTTTGTTATGCATGATAAATTAGTTTGCACACATTTTTATATGTGTGCTCGTGTCACGTCACATGAGTATCACTTTAAGTGTAATTTTAACATTTTCCTTGTTTATTTATTTATTTATTTTTATTATAAGCTCGTGAATAGTATATAACCCTACGTAAATCAATAGGCAAATTTGTCTCAATTACAAGCTCACAAAAACAATTTTAAACTTAACAACTCAACTACCAAAATCTATAACTTACCTAAATTACTCTATCAATATATATAATAGACTCGGAGGAAGGTCTTGTTTTGTAGAAGGTGGAGTTGGGGGGAGTGAGACAACTTAAAGTGAAGTTCTAACTAATATTGTTTGGTTGGTTCTATAAACCAACTTCTCCGGAAGCTATCTCACAATTTATCTCCATGAAGGCGAGATAACTCCATCCCTCTTAGAAAAATTATCTCTATGAGACTTATAAACACAATTGCATCATCATTAATCACGTCTCGAGCTATTACTCATATCCATTTTTTGTTTGAATATTATTTATGTCAATTTTTTATATTTTATTATTTTAAATTTGTAACTTTTCATATTAATTTAAAATTGAACCAAACATGAAAATATTATCAAAAATGAACTAAACGATGCATAAATATCAATTAAAGGCCTAACATTTATTTTGTATTCCACAAAACTCGATACTCCAACTTGGCAACCTTAGCACCTATGTTGTGGCCACATATTTTGGAGCTATGTGTCGCCATCGGTGTCGCTTTTTTTAGATGGTGGGCTCGCGACAGTGGCACGTAGGGCCTGGAACGTTCTGGTCAGTAATGAATGTTATCTTCGATTTGGTGGCGATCACGTGGAGGGGACAGCGAGAGCACGTGACTGTTCATTGATGTGGATATAAGGATCTGGAACGTTGGAGCGGACGGCTGTGATTGAGTGATGGAGTTGAGTTTTGTGGTTAACAGATCTGATGTTATGCGTGCACGTGGATCGATATTTGAAGTGTCGTATGTAGGGGTGCGCGCGTGGGATGAGATTTGTGTGGGCTTGTGTGTTGTTGTACTTGTGCAGTGTTTTGTCGGGTCCAGAGATCTAGCTTGTTCTGGGCTTTATTCAAACAAAAGAATACATATATTAAAAAAATCAAATCTTAGGGACAAAGCTAAGAATATCAAATATTTTCTTTGTCAAATGTGAGATTAGAAGAAGTGTTTAGGGCAGCATATATATACTTTTGATATATGAATTTACCTTGTATTCTGTGGTTGAAGTACTTCGATTTGATTTGATTTGGATGCTATGATGTAGGTGCTCAATGTTAATTATTAATTAATGCATGTCTAAAAGAACTTTGACATAATACCAAATTATGGCCCTACTTACATCATCTCCAAGAACAAAATTATATTTTTCCTTCTATCTTACAGTTTTATCATATCTAACTATATTTCTCCACCACCCACTACCTCTATTTGTTATTTTTATTCTTGTATGTTATTTATTGATAATTTTTTTACAGAACGCTATTATAGCGTTGATGAATAGTGGAATGAAAATTTGGCGTTCTACTATTTACGAACGTTATAATAATGTTCGAAATAGAGCCTGATTGGAGACAACTTGATTCTATTTTGGAGTTTGAACGCTATAATATCGTCCCATTGGAGATGCATGCTTTTATGAGTAGAAGTAATAACAATTTCATCTTTTGATGAAACTCCCTCCTCATCTTTGCCAGCTTAGAAAAGAAAAAAAAAAAAGTGCTCCATGGCTCTGATTTGATCACGAAATTTGCATATGCAAATATTATGCAACATTTTATTGATCTTAGGTATGGCTCACCAAGACCACTTCATTATTAGGTGGATTAGGTTTGGCCTTGGACTTGGGCCTAGAAACATGGGTCTCATTCCCGTCATAGTGTAAGTTCTTTTTTTTTTTATTTTTTATTTTTTAAGTTAACACACTCTTTATTCATTCCAAATCTTGTGCCGGTACATTTGAAAGAAACGAGGGTACATCCCGCCACTCACTTCGACCAGTCATAAAACTAACTTCCCATGCTATTGTATAAGTTCATCTTACATAAATCGACTACACATTTCCTCTAAGTTATATATTTTTATTCTAATCAATAAAATTCCGGAGCATCACCTCTTTTCTTAAAAAAAAGGCCCTAGGCACATGTTTGAACCGTTTCTTAAGCATCTTTTTACTTAAAGTTCGACCATTTTTATGAATAACGGTCGAATGCTTCAACTCTATAACTCCAGAAAAAAACTAATATATCAATTTGAAAGTTACCAAAATTCAATCACTTGATCTATTAGTCATCAAACACATCTCTGTAACTTTATTACCACCTCACCAATCCCATATTGAAAGTTTGATTTAGGTACACTTTAGGCCAAGTAGTACTATATATACCTTCTCAACTCTATTTGGACCTATAGTCATCGATAGATATATACCTTCACAAGCCCAAACCAAAATAGATTGGACACATTTATTGGTTTAATTTAAAAATGCCTTGTGGCTTTGATTAATTATGCCTTTACATATCTTATCTGTACGTGCCTCGTATATATAGTGAAAAGAACTTGGATCTTGTCTCCGTTGAATTAATGTATATAGCAACAAATTCTAGAGGCATCTCTTGTGATTGACACCCACAGAAACGCCCCCACTATATAAAATAGAAATTTCACACTCTGCACTTAAATTTTATTTGACATATGTGAAAGGGATAGATGTATATTTAGACATCAAAAACCAACAAAGAGTGATGGTGAAGTTGCCAAAATTTTATGTCAATTATAGATTTTATAGGGTAACCTACATAAAAATGTCATTTAATATACGTCACAAGAAAGTAATACACAGCACTACAACTTATTTCTTTACTTGCATGTAGAAAATATTATGAGACCACTTGCAAGGTTCCTCTCTTAATTGGTGTAAATTACACCCATCGTCATCAACTTTATAATTTGTAACATTTTGGTAATTGAACTTAAGTTTGTAACAGTATAGTTACTCAACTCTATAAGTTGTAACAAACTAGTCTCTAAACTTTATAAATTGTATCATGAAAGTCATTCGGTGGCTTTTCGTTTAGAAGTCCGACGAGAGTTCACACGTGGCATGCACGTTGTGGCCCTCTTCTTTCACATAAAGTTTAGTGACTTTTGGTGCAATGCCACTGAACACCAAGGGTGCATTCTTATTAGACCTCAAACCGAAAAGTCACATTCGTGTTGCAAATTGCGAAGTTTATTGACTAGTGTGTTACAAGTTGCAGAGGTGAATAATCATATTGTTACAAACGTAAGTTTAATGATCAAATTAATAGTTACAAATTATAAAGGTAGATGACTATTAATTAATTAATTGCATAGAAAACATTTAGACCATTAATAAAAAGTAACCAAAAAGTTTGTTTTCCAAAAAAAAAAGGTAACCAAAAAGTTAGACCAACAAACTATCTATATATATATAGGCCCGCCCACACAAGCCCATATATAGATCTGTGTTGGCGCCCACCTTGAAAGTAGATCTGCTTACTGGTTAAAACTAGAGAAAATGGACATAGAACTTGAACATATTTTCTTAGATTCTAAGAAATTTATTTGAATTTGTTATAAAAAAAATCGTGAATTTCGATTCCTTTTTAGTAATTTCTTTCAAGGTTATATTTGATGTGTTTCA
Source organism: Stephania cephalantha (assembly GCA_039657325.1). NCBI lineage: Eukaryota > Viridiplantae > Streptophyta > Magnoliopsida > Ranunculales > Menispermaceae > Stephania > Stephania cephalantha. The sequence goes on along the minus strand of CM077573.1, from coordinate 2,632,063 downwards.
GATATTTTATGTGAATTTTTAACTACCTCTTGAAATTCAAGTTTATATCGCCAAACAAAAATCACTTTAAAGTTTTGGCGTCACCTTCATCATAGTGAGTCATGAAAACACTTGTTATAAAGGTGTTGAAATCTATTTTTATCAAAATTTTATAGAACTTAATTTTGAATTTGTGGTTAGAATGTTATAAAAAATACTCATTAATTAATTAAGGAAAAAAATTATATGTAATTACGAAACACCTTTTGAAAAGAAAATTTTTAAAGCTATTTGTTTTATTTTCATTGTTTTAAGTCTTGAAATAATTAAAAAAAAACTTGGGAGAGGAGGAAATCATTAAAAAAGTCAATCTAATATATTTTTCTTGTTTGGCAAAAAAAATCATATAGTTTAACTCTTTTCTCGTAAAATTTTGTAGTATTTTATTAACTTGTATTGCAAATCTTACAATTATTAATTTATTATTATATTTAGAATTTTTTTATCTCACGCAAATTTTATTTTATGTGACCCACTTTAATTGGATATATATGAGTCAAGCTTAGCTCCGTCTAGCTAGGCAGGCCTAACTCAAACTTTACTTTGGATAATTATTTTTTTTTAGAACAATCTAGCTTGAATCGATCACTCCCGCGATTAACTCCCACATAAGCCTACTCGAGATGCACAATCTCAGCAATCTCAGCAAGATATATTACTATTTTTTTTGTAGGAATCTGGATGTATTAATATCTAACATAGAATAATGATGCTTATGATAAAACGAATATGCTGTTGTGCTAAAAAACGTTGTCTGATATTGACATCATTTTCGAATCTCATCTTTAAGGCCCATAAGGTGCCACGCGGAAAAGATTCAAGAAATTCCATTAGTTCTATTACATTTTTTTTTTCAAAAGAAATAGAAATTGATTCGCTAATTTTAAGTACTCAAAATAACATTCGACTGTCATAAAATCGATTTTCAAGAACGGTAAGTGTAACAATAAAACAGTTCGATGATCAATAATTGTTCTCATAATAAACGCCAACTGAAACACAATAGTACGCACAAAATTCATTATTCGAACCATAACAAAAAATAAAACATTCAAAAAAAAAAAATCCACAGCTTTGAAAGATGACAATTGTTGCTGAATATGTGATTGTAGATTTCTCCTAGAAATAATTTCTCAATAGTTGTATCAATGCAATAATAACTTAAGTGAAATAGGCCTTTCGACTTTGCTAGAGTTAATGTCTTGGTGGCTGCTCTAACTCTAAAATCCTTTTTTTTTTTTTATAGAAATGAGACTTTATTTTACTATAGCCAAAAATGGGGTATTTACATGGCGAAAAACATTGTGTTTGTCGTAAAATAAAATTGAAAATCTCATTTTTGAGTTTTCTCTCTTGATTCAAGATCTTGAACCACCGTCGATCTTCTCTTTTGATCGGCGGTGGTTCTAATCTTCATATCTTCGTGTTTTATATATTCAATAAAGTACACATCTTTTCAGTTATGTGAAGATTGGCTATCTACTTGTTGCGTACATCTTCCTCAACGCTTGTTTTTTTTAGATATGTGTAGCTGTTGGATTGGTCTTTATTTTTAGTTTTATTTTTAGGCAGTTTGTCTTCCCTTTGTTGGAAATCTTGTTTTTGACTTTTCCTTGTAGGAAAGTTTTAGGTTTTATTCTTCTCATCGAAAAGTTTTGTTATTCGTGATGCGATTCTAGCATGTGTCTATGTATTGTAATATGTTTCGACGTTATAGAGAATAATTATTGATGGCCAAACTGTTTCAATTTCATAATCGTATTCACACCCAAAGTAATGACAAATTTTTTGAACAAAAGGATTAACGAATCAATATGCTATTTGATTTTATGTCTGATCCTGTACCAAGTCATCATCGATTAATGATACTTCTATTTTTCTTCATGAAAAAAAAAAACTCAAGTGAAACAATCAGTAATCTATTGTGAGCCTGTGACCAAACAACCTCCAATAACATGGAAGCTTACTTGAATTTCATTTGATCTTAAATCTTGTATATATATAATGACTTGGGAGTCTTTGAACAAGAGAACAACGACAATCGCGAATGCGAATAGTGATCCGCTTCGCTAGATTTCTTCGTAAACGTTTGAATCATTGATTCGAGAGGACTCGAGATCGAGGTAAAAACTCGAGACGAGTGAACACAAAACTCAATTTTTTGCTTGAATTTCATTGATATTCAATCATATTATTATTAAATTTTTGAACATCTTTGAAAATTAAGGTATGGGAGTTGATGTTTTTCGTTTTCTCGGTCGATTCCCAATCCGGGTATTTTGTTTCATTTCTAGATTTTGATTATTTGCTTGGAATTGTTGGACTTTGATCATGTTTCTATGTATACCTTTTTTTTTTTTTTTAATCATGTTTCTTGATTGAAATGATATTGTTGGCGATTGATTTATTGGGTTCTCCTTAGCAAGGTTTCAAGTTTGAGTCGGATAGAAAAAAAAGCGAGTTATAGAAAACACGTGAAAAATAATAAATACAATAAAAAAAATAGTTGGGCGGTTGAAAGACGATTTTTTGTTATAGGTTTATGTGGATTGTGGATTACTTTTTCATTCACTTCTTGCATCACATGGCTGAATAATACATTTTGTGTTGCATAAAAAAGTGATGTAACTACCAACAATCGGTTGAGTACGAGTTTTCATGGACTTGGCTCCCACTAAGCGAGGTCTCATGAATGGGAAAATTTGGGTTGAGAGGGCGCCTATATGGGGCGACAATGCCCAGACGTGGACTCAAATCCGCCCCTATATGTGTTAGTTTCGAGGCTATGCCTTGGTTCATGGTCTAATCATGGTGAGAGAACCGATTTTTTGAATGATAAAATGCTAAGAGATTTTTATATATTTCAATAGCTTAAGAAGCTTAATGAAACACCACAAAACGTCTTTTGTAGGTTGTGGATGAATGTACATCTCAAGTTGTCTAGCTCTTGCCTTTACAAATCGTAAAAAAATGTTAGAAAAAAAAAAGATAGTCTCTACTCTCTGAAGTAAGAAACATTTTGCTCATTTGATTCAAATGAGAATGAGCTTGTAATGAATGCACGGTACTTTATCTTACTCTCTAGCAAATGAATGTTGAATTGAGAAAGCAAAAGGCTGGGAATCTACTAATAAATTGTGTTCTAACGTAGTATGCATATATAGTATATAATATTTGTGTAATACCTTGCAGTCTATGTAAGTTAGTTTTATCATAGTTAAATGTTGTGCTTTTGTGTTTGCTTCTTGTGATGAACTTGATGTTATTCTTATGCATGCTCATGTAGTCCTACTATAAGAAGCACGATTTTGTTGATGATGTGTTCAATCGGCACCATAAGCGAAGCCCTTTTGCTTGAATGATACAAACTCGATCTTGATCAATTTTCTTCCCAGATCCTCTCTCATTGGCTTATTATTGAATGAGAAATAAGTAGTCTTATGACTAATAAGGCCACTTGTTGTTGCAAAACCATGATTGTTGGATGAGATATTTCTCTTTTGTTGTTGTTGTTGTTGTTGTTGTTAGCGATAATTTAAAAACACTTGAATGAAAAACATTGGCGTGTCGGTGCGCTTTAGAAACACACCGAGCCTTTGGTATTTCTTTAGTGAAAGGCTTGTTCGGAGAGGTTTTGTGAGGGCATTTGAACCTCTCTGTTCTGTTTCAAATAAATTGATGTTTACTTTGTCTGCTTGATTTCATTTTTGGTTAATCTACAGCCCTTTTAGTTGTTTTCGTTTTTTGGTCAGATTCTTGTTATTGAGGTAGGATCCTCAACATCCGTGACTAGGTTATTGATACGGGTTCATTGGTAACATTTAGGATCCTCAACAGTTGGTTTCCTTTAAAATGCATTAGGCATTATGCTTGATTACTTTATGCAACCTTTAGAATCTAATATGTGTGATTAGTTAATTGATATGATAAATGAAAAATGAAAATATATGTTATTTACTTTGTTGTTTATATGCATAATATTGTCCTGCATTTTTATGGCTTATGTTTCACTTGCGAGCTTGTGTATGCCACTTGACTTGTTTGATTTTGTCTTGATACGAGAGAGAGTAGCTCCTTTTGGAGCTAAATGATTAACCTTTGTTCATCTTTGTCCAATGTGGATGTCTATAATTGTATTTCTGGTGAGTTTTTTAGGTTCAATTCTTGTTGGGTTTCGTTGATTTCTTTGTTGAGGTTTGTGCACTGCAATGTGATTGACGAAATGTCCTAGAAAAAATGTGAAATGAATTTGGAGTCACATTCGATTGCCATGCGTATTATGTTATTTGACTTAAATCAATGAGAGTAGTACATTGGGAACTTGGTTTGCGTTTCACTTTACTGCATCGATTTTCAACTGTTGTTCAAGTAGTCGAAGATTCGAATCAAAAGGGTGTTATTGACACTACGATAGATCCTCGGATATTCCCTTGCCTATTGAAAACTTAGGCTTCTTATCACTTAGATATCTAAACAGAACTTGCTAGGATGTTACTCTTGTGATCATTTTGTTTTATTTCATTCAAGATATACATGAGTTGTTTTTAGCTTAGGGAATGTGATGAAAAAGTCATGCTTGCCACTGTTCATTGTTTCTATCTTTTGATATATTAGTCATTTTTCCCTTTATAAACTGATAGAAACTTGGTTGTATGCTATTTTTTTCCTTTTTCTTGATTAAGGTACAAATCTTGTAATATTAAAAATTGAAGGAATTCAATGATATATAGGTTGGGGTAAGATTTAAGATGATGCATTTTTGGATAATAACTTAAGATTATGCACTAACATATGAAGGATTCAAAAAGGTTGCCAAAGCACATAATCATCTGCAATCGGGTTGAGTAGAATTGTTAGTCGACCCCAACTAATTTGGGATTGAGCCTTTGTTGTCGTAAGTTGTTTCATTTTTTTCTTATTATTTATTTTTGGAGAAATATTTACTTTTATTTGATTTGGAATGTTCCTATCCCAACTCGAATGAGTTATTTGTAATCATCAGAGTGGTTGGTTTGCCTAATTTTTTTTTTTTCAAATCTCAATTATATACTTTATCCATTTGTTTTTGCTTGGAATTCCATGTATAATCTTGAGATTCTTGAGTGTGTTATGTGAAGCATTTTTAGGAGTAGGACCATTTTTTCCCATGTCTAGCAATTGAAAAATTGGGCCCTTCTCTCTCTATCTCTCTATCATTTGGGTCATGTTTGATTGCAAGGAAAATGTTCCATAAGGAAATAATATTTTGTTAAGAAAATTTTCTCGAGAAAATGTTCATAAGAAAATTTTCATATATGTGTTTGATTGCACATATAAGGATTTTTTTCCCTCAAAACTCGCCAACAACAACTTTTGAAATAAATATGAAAACTTCTCATATATATTAAATATATTAATTTTCATATTTAAAATATAATTTTAATGTGCCTTAATATGGAAACTCACATTTTCTCAATAGAAAAACTCAATTTGTCCTCCATAATAGGTGGAAAAATATACGGGCTTAATATGTAAAATTGACAATGGTGATAAAATGTTCCTCGAGAAAATTTTGGCTATCAAACACATGAAAATATTATTTCCCACGGTATTTTTCATTTTCCTCGGAACATTTTCCTTTTCAGTCAATCAAATAGGCCATTAATAGATAATATAAAGCAAAGATAGATTAGGTAGATTTAATTGTGAATATCCTGTTAAAAAAAGGTTGAAACATTTTATCAATAATTGACGGAAATATGATTAATTAGTGACGTGTTGCTTCTGAATTCTTTTTTTTTTTTTTTGTCAAATTTTCGAATCTAATTGATCAAAACTCATTTTCTTTTCTCTCTTTGTTGTGAAGTCATTTATCTATCTCTTTGAAATTATTAATCTGGTTGATTTTTTTTATACTGGCAGTAGTATTGATGTTTTGATATGGTGGTTTGGAGCTCAACGATTAATTGATCATTTTTGTTTGAGTTGGCTCAACTTGTCAGCCTAATCGATTTTGCAGAACAAGGCATGAATTACCTATCACTTATTTTCAAAGTTCTCTTTGAAGTTGTTAGCTATTGCTCGTAGAAATTTCAGTTGATTTTATTTATTTTTATTTTTTTTGTTAACAACTTAGATCTTTGGGAAATGTAGTTGTAATTATAAGGAAATGTAACCCGTCCTAATTAACATCTTTGAGTTCTTTATTGAGTTGTTGCTTTCAAGGAAGGGTTGCGGTTTGCACAGAGGTTGCACATGGGTAATAATAACTCTATATTGGTGGAATTGGGGATAGGAGAAAAGACGAAGGGTGGTTGCGGTGGTTTGGAAACCTCCAAAGACGGACCTACAAATGCCCCCACTAGAAAACTCGACTCAATAGAAACTAAAGAAATTCTATAATGTAGGGTTAAACTAACTTGAGATGCCTCGATTAGGAGGATTTAAAAGATTTGGAAAGTGCATTATAAATTGCACTAAATCGAGCGCAATGGAAGAGTTTGATACAAAACCTCTCTTTTTAGAGAAAAGAACGATGCTTAGTAATTTTTTTGTGGATTCATAGAACTGAAATATGATGAAGTATGCAACTAACAAGATAAAGAAAGTGTTTGTGCAAAAATTAGGCTTACATTCAAGTAAGATAGATACAAAGAGCGGATTTCTTCGCATTTGACAAAATCAATCAAGCCTTTAAATCCCCAACACCCAAACACCACCTCAAGTCGATCAACTTCAACTTTCGCAACCATCCGCAATATATCCAATCCCTACATCGGTTATCAACCGACACACCGCCAACCACAATTTCTCCAAATTACTAGCCTTCGAGATTGCTAAAGCTCCCAAATCCGTCAATTTCGTTACACCAGACAGATCAATCTCGACCAAATATTGACAATTCACAACCAAATTCGAAAGCCCTGTGTGAGAGAGAAACCTAGATCTAGAAAGATTAATAGAGCGCAAACACGACATGTACGCATTTGAGATCACATCAAGCGAGTCATCTGTGATGGGACACGACGAGAGATTGAGATTTGTAACATAGGGATAGCGATTGATGATGTTAATCAGCAGTTCTGGTTGCAGCACATCATCAGCCGTTTTCGATTCACGATGTTAGATTGACTCACTTTAAGCACTGAGATTGTGCATCTGCTCACTTAGTACTCGTGCGATACACTTCGAGCACGCATGCATCTCGATGTATATTGCACGAACACTGAGGATGTAGGAGCTTACTCTCATTGCCCGAAGTGGATCAACCAAACTTTATCCACAAGGCACCCCTAAAATCGAATTCAAATCAATAAAACAAACAAACAATTCACGAAAACCAAAAAAGATCAAGACAAATTTAAACAATCAAGATGTTGATGGCAACAACGATTAGAGGTGAATCACAACAAGCTAATCAAAACCCTAAATGCGAAACAAAGAGGGGAAAAGCCCTAAAACCGAATTCAAATCAATCAAGAAACAAACAATTCAAGAAAACCAAAAAAGATCAAGACAAATTAAAACAATTAAGATGTTGATGGCAACAACGATTAGAGGTGAATCACAAAAAACTAATCAAAACCCTAAATGCGAAACAAAGAGGGGAAAAGCCCTACAATTGAGTTCAAATCAATCAAGGAAACAAACAAAAGATTCATGAAATGCAAGCAATCGAGAGGCACGACGAAGCATACAGATTGGCGAAATCGACTTTTCTGGAGTTTGAGTTTGTCACGAGAGAGAGAGAGATCGATTGAGAAATCGATCGAGAGAGTCTGTAGCGTAGGATCGTCGCTAGAGAGGGAGAGGAGTTGAGAAGAAGAAGAAGAGTCGTTCCTTATTTCGTTATTTCGTTCGTTCGTGGCGAGAGATTGACGGTTAAATGTGCGTTTGGAAATATTTTCCGCATCTCGATGCGTATCGCACGACGCCAATAATTACTGTAGCAAAGCGGGAAGGAGTGGTAATATTTGTTTCATATGATGATATTGATTTGAACTTAGTGTAGATTGTAGAGGCTGAATGTTATACTTTTTGACATGTTGTAACTTGTATGTAACATTTGATTCTCACATTTTTGCAGTATGAAGAGACTGAGAAAAGAAGAGAGATGGCAAAGAATTCGTTAGAAAGATACACTCATTATTATGAGAGATGGACGACCAATCAATATTCGAATGTTGTGATCAACAAAGCGAAACTACCTTATCTATGCATTGCACTTCTATTAAGTTGTTGGAACCTCTTTTCTCGATGATGAATATGTTTTTACATGAGTTGCATGATTTATGGAAGTAATGAAGTGTATTTGTATGAGATAATAATTCTCCCTTTGATGCGGGAAGCCCCAAAATGCATAAACATGCTTTTCCAAACGAGCATATTGGCCCCTTTACTTTCGTCCTTGATAGCAAAAACAAGCTCATGATTGAATTGTATCTATTTTTTGCGTAGAAATTGTATCTATTTATATTTCATACTTTTGACAGGTGTGGCCTTTTCCTTGTGCTTGTGAGCATTTGCTTATACATTTAATCTAAGTGCTCATCCTGATTAGATCATCCATATGAATACATACAAAATAACTACGTTTCAATTCCACCGTCGCAATGCATGAATGACAATGTGAAAAGCATAAAAAAGGGAATACTATGGTACTTTCATTAAGCATAAAACATAGTACATCTTAAATAAAAATGATGACATTAATTGTATACCTTAACTTCTTCATAGAGTTTCTTCTTCCAAATGTACAACTTTTGCAAAGTAAAGCAGAAGAAATTTTTTTACCTCTTTGCGAGAGGAAGATGGATTGCCACCTTTAGACGGTGATGGCAAAGAAGAAACAACTGCATTGAAGTGGTAATTGAATGCAACACCTTTGACGACAACGCCACAAATAAGTTTCCAAATTGTTCAAATGCTACCTAAAAAACAAAAAAATTATTTGTTGTGCATAATCAACCCGTTCAAATAGAAACTTAAATCTTCCGCACTAATTTTATCTTTAAATGTATGACACGCGTTGTCACTAGCATGATTTGGGACAGCAACCTATCACACACTCCCAACTTAGGATCCTTCGGTGGGCCCACCCCAACCCTCCACTCAGTAACGTCGATCTTACGTTCCACGTCATCACGACACGTGGCCTCCCCGATCCTTTGCGTCACATAGGCGCCACTGCTTTCGGTCCCAGCGTCATTTCTGCTACAACTATAAAATGCGAGGGTTTGTTTTCCGTTGCAGTCTCTGCTGGTTTTGCGAATCCCATATTTTCATCTCTCATTGTCGCCATTACTGTTCGGATCCTCAAAAGCGAAGCTCGAATTTGAGTTGCAATGGCGACTGCGATGCTCAGCCCCACGGACTCCGAGAAGATCTCCAAGCTCAGATCTGCCGTTTCAGGTCTCAATCAAATCAGGTGAGGTCGATTTCGGTGTACTTCGTTTCAGTTCTTCGTGTGTTGTTTTTGTGATGGATTTTGTAGATCTGAGTTTTGAATCTTGATTCGGTTGTGTGATTAATTGGTGGTGATGCAGCGAGAATGAGAAATCTGGATTCCTAAGCCTCGTCTCTCGGTATCTCAGGTAGGAGCTGATTGATTGCTTATCTGATGACGAAGATGATGATGATTTGTTGATTTCGATTTTGTTGTGGTTTTGTGGATCTGTTTTTGTTGAATTATGTTGATTTGGTTTGGATATGATTGTGGATCGATTCAAGTGGAGAAGCGCAGCATGTGGAGTGGAGTAAGATCAAGACTCCGACTGACGAAGTCGTTGTTCCGTACGAGAGCTTGGCGCTTCCTCCTGAAGGTGTGAGATTAATTTTCGGTTGTGTGCTTTATTGAATTTGATTTTGTGTTGTTTGATGATTCTATTGCGAGAGAGAGAATTCATTTGTTTTGTGTTCCGTTTAATGAGAATTCGATTCGATCTGATTAGCTGAAAGCAATGGCAGATCTTGAGCAAACTCGGAAACTTTTGGACAAACTTGTTGTGCTAAAGCTCAATGGAGGCCTAGGGACGACCATGGGTTGTACTGGCCCCAAGTAAGTAGATATGTTTATTTTAATTTGATATGAATGAGGTTCCCTGGAAGATCGTTACAGTGGATCTTTCTCATGAAGTTTGTAGCTGATTGGATGTAGTTCTTATGCATCAGATCTACAAATTTACTTGTTGAGTGGATTTAGAGATTATGAATGACTGGAATTGGATGGATGAAATCGACATTGGTTTCACGTCATATTAAAAGAAATGAGCTATACTTTGACAATTACGAAGTAACTAGTGCGTGAAAATACCGTCACTTAATGCAATTTAGCTGAAAGATAATGGCATTGTTGTTCTTTGAGCTGGAAAGGAGAAATAATTGACTAGAGGAAACTATTTTCCTTAGTTTGTATGGGTTGAATAGTCAGAAAAGCTTCTAAATGTAAATGTTTCACCTCGGTTCAAATCAAATGCTTCGACTTCTCAGTTTTAGTTGTTACAAATTCCATTTTGTTTGTGTCCCCATTGGCAAAACTGTCAAATAATGTGTTGTGTTATCTAATTGAAAATCAAAACTCTGAGGCGTAGCGACTGAAGATTTCAACTCTAATATACGTAAAATGCTGTTGAGTAAGGTGTTAATAGTTTTTTGCTCATTTGTGTTAACATATTGTGCTTTATTTGTTCTGGCGTCCTTTCCTGGTGATTGTTTTATAGTAATTAATGATGGTGGAATGCAGATCTGTTATTGAAGTTCGCAATGGATTGACATTTCTCGACTTAATTGTTATCCAAATTGAGGTTTGTTCACGGCATGGATAATTTTTCTTTATCTTTTCATTTAAGCATTCATGTACCTTACTCATTTCAATTGGCCATGTAGACACTCAATTCCAAGTACGGATGCAATGTCCCTCTGGTTCTTATGAACTCTTTCAACACTCATGATGATACTTCGAAGGTAAGTGTCTTTCATCTTTTTTTTTTTTGTTGAGGATAACTTTCATCCTTTTTTATTATAATTATTTTATTTTATTTTGCTGAAGCAAACAGGAAGCTTCTCATTTGTTATTAACTCATTTTTGTTGTCACTTGCAGATCGTTGAGAAATATGCCAAGTCAAATATTGATATTCATACTTTTAATCAGGTTCGGAAACTAATTACACATTTGGTTCTTGTTATCCAGTTTCCTATTTTGAGTCTTCAACCACATTCCTGTTTATAAAGTTATTTATGACAATTTATATGATTTCTACAGAGTCAATACCCTCGGCTCGTTGTTGAAGATTTTTCGCCACTGCCATGCAAGGGGCAGGCTGGAAGAGATGGCTGGTAATTTAATATTCTTGACCTATTATTCAACATGTCAGTATAGGTGTTATCAGCTGGTCCATGTTTATAATTGTTTTGGAGGATGTGGTAATTCAATTATGTTCTTTATGAGCAAATGCCTACTGTATTTGTGTTATGCTGATCTGAATTTAAAGATATTATAATAAATACTGAACACCTGGCTACAAATGACTATCGAATTTCTGGAAGTAGTTCATCAACTGAAACAGTAGTATAAATATTGAATATTATGGCCCATCAGTCAGTAATATTTGTTTCGCAAACTCGTCCTGCAAGTTTAATCTAAGGATGAAAAGACTGGTAGAACAGTCAAGACGCACTGACCTTTGGCTGTTGAAGGACAACTACACATTAATTATTCCGCCTCCGTGCTACATAACTTGTCGGCCAAAGCATTTGACAGCTCTACTTTTCTTTTTATCATTTCACCATTTCCGATCTCTTTTTGCCCAGTTCTTCTCCCCTCTTCTCTTTCTTATAGTGTGGGTATGAACCCAATCATTGCCTTGGGGGCTTTTTAGTTTCATTTGTTTGTTTGAGAACCGTGAATGTAATAAGCTCTTTAAGAGAATGGAGGGACAAGTGACTGTCAACCAACTAAAGTACCATGGTTACGCACTTTCTTGGTTGATTTTGGGTCCTTGAGTTAGGTTTTGTCAAATAAGAATCTGGATTTGATCTATCTCTGGGTTCAATCAAGGTAATCTACTTGGTGATGCTGGCTAAAATCTGACTGAAATCCATTCTCCAATTGTTCATTTGATCAAAATCTTGCCATCGTTTATTAGAGAAAGTTCTAGTCAAGTATTGCAATTATAGGATTTTAAATGCCTTTGTTTTATTTTCTCCTGTTACGTCAAAATAATCCTCGAAAGGTTTGATTTTCTCCATTTTGTATAATTTCTTGATAAAGAATCTATATGTTTTAAGCTCTTGTTACATTACTTAAGTAAATTTTATAATTAAGCAAATAGAGAGTTGCATGAAAATACTCATGAAGCTTATGCATATCTATAGGTATCCTCCTGGACATGGCGATGTTTTCCCATCCTTGATGAATAGTGGCAAGCTTGATGCTTTCTTAGCACAGGTTTGTTGAAAAATGTTTTGCACCTGCCTCTTCCTCCCTTTCTCCTTCAATTTTTCCGACTGCGAGGTGTAGGGGTTCAGTTATTTGTTTTGACCGATGGTTTATTTGTATCCTTTTTCTAATTGCACTCTGTTTTATATTTCCTTTCTCCAGGGTAAAGAGTATGTCTTTGTTGCAAATTCGGATAACTTGGGTGCTGTTGTTGACTTAAGTATCCTTTCATTATGGCATCTGTAAATCTAGTACTCCACTTGGAATTTTTTGCTTCTAGTCCTCATAAACTTCATTCATAGAATAGTTGCCTGGGACACTGGCATTCCTTGACCACGGCTAACAGAAATCTTAAATCACTTGATCCAAAACAAAAATGAATATTGTATGGAGGTAAACATTTTCTTCCTCCCCTTTCTTTACGTTTGATTGGCATGAGTCAATGAAGCTGCTTGTAAAAATTGATGTTTTTACTACTTTTCAGTCTTCAAGTCCTGTCCTAAGATTTCATAATTTTGCAGGTGACACCCAAAACCTTGGCAGATGTAAAGGGTGGTACACTTATTTCTTATGAAGGGAAAGTTCAGGTATGTTGTCTTGCAGGTAAATAGATGCTAGTTTTCTCTTCATTGAAAAAGGAGATATTATGAACTGTGGCAAAAGATGCTTTTCTTTCTATATATATAAGTAGCCATCATCTGTACGTGAGCATTAGCTGAGTGGAAGCAATTGATCCACGCAGCCGACCCCTTCTTTTTATTTATTTATTTGACGACCACTACTTATTTGGGAATGAGGCTTTGTTGTTGTTATTGTTGTTTGGCCTTAATGAATTGCTCTTAGAAAGCTTTATAATGAAAGTTGTTTGCTTATTTGGGAATGAGGCTATTATGAATTTTTCTTTTTTGTTTTTTGTAATTGCATGTTGCAGCTCCTGGAAATTGCTCAGGTTCCTGATGAGCATGTAAGCTATGATTTTAGCAGTTTATTCCTTTTTCTTTTCAATTAATTTTGCCGCCGTTTTTACTCAAATTAGTTGACGGCTGACGCAAGTTTATGCCATTCAGGTCAATGAATTCAAGTCAATTGAAAAATTCAAGATTTTCAACACAAACAACTTGTAAGTGGGTTGTGCTTGTGTTTGTTGTTATGACTTCTGAGTTGTTAACAACTTACTATACAAATGACGTATATACTAAAAACATGGTTGGACAGATGGGTAAATTTGAATGCTATCAAGAGGCTCGTGGAAGCTGATGCTCTTAAGATGGAGATTATTCCAAATCCAAAGGCAAGTTTTGTTTCTCAGAAATGTGCGTGTCATGTGCTAAGTTGAAGACGCAAACTGATGTAGATTTTTTGTTGTTCCAGGAAGTTGATGGTGTTAAGGTTCTTCAGTTGGAAACTGCAGCTGGGGCAGCTATCCGGGTATCATCATATACCCTCTATTCTTGATTTCATCTCTTCATTCTTGATACAACTTCAGCCGTTTAAAAAAAACTGCAGCTTATGCTATTCTTGTATTTGATCTCTTTGTTCAGTTCTTTGATAAGGCTATTGGTGTCAATGTCCCACGCTCAAGGTTCCTCCCGGTGAAGGCGACATCCGACTTACTTCTAGTTCAGGTTGTCCCTCACGCCATATGGCCTATATCTAGTTATTTACTTCAAAAGCTTAGGTATAGATAAGGCATACTTGTCTCTGCAATTTCCTTTCTGCAGTCGGACCTATACACTGTTGCAGATGGCTTTGTTATCCGGAACAGCGCTAGGAGTAACCCCGCGAATCCCATCATTGAATTAGGTCCAGAGTTTAAGAAGGTAGTTTCAGCACTTGCAATTTAATGATATTTTGGTATTGTTCGAATAGTCACCATTTTTCGAAGTGGAATATTCGGCACGAGTGCTGAACACCTAAATTTTTTTTTTTTCCAGGTTAGCAATTTCCTCAGCCGCTTCAAGTCCATCCCTAGTATTATTGAACTTGATAGCTTGAAGGTGTCTGGAGATGTATGGTTTGGTGCTGGAATTATCCTGAAGGTATTGATTTTATTCCTATTCATCATCATTCGTGTTGCATATTTTAATCTACACTATGATTTATCATTTTCTCTATAATACGATATAATATATACATGCCTCAGTTGAAAGTAATCATCGTTGCGCAATGTTTTCATAAGGCTTTTTGCCTATTCGAACTTAGTAATTTGGTATTTTCTGTGGCTTGATCATCTACTTTTTCCATGAATTAAGAATGGATGCGCAACAACTACATGACATGAACGTAGCATAAATGAGGATGCTTAGGTGGATGAGTGGTAAAACTCTAAAGATAGAATAAAAAATATAAAAATTCAAAGACAAGTAGGAGTAGCACCAATTGACACAAAGATTAAGGAAAGGCAGTTGCGGTGGTTTGGTCACCTGCAAAGACGGCCTACAAATTGGCCCCTCTAGAAAACCTTACTCAATAGAAACTGAAGAAATTCGACGATGTAGGGGTAGACCGAAGTTAACTTGGGACGCATTAATTAGGAGATATTTGAATGGTTTGAAAATTTCACCATCAATTGCACTAAATCGAGCACAATGAAAAAGTTTGGTCCATGTAGTGGATTCCAATTAATTTGAGACCGAGGCTTGCTACATGTGCGTAATCTCTTACCATTCGACCTTTTAGTAATTTAGCTGTAGGTGGTTCATCTCTTATGTTTCTTTATGACAAAATCTTCTTTTCTCCTGATCGAAGGGCAAGGTAAGCATTTCTGCAAAATCTGGGGTGAAGCTGGAAATCCCTGACAAAGCAGTTCTTGAGAACAAGGTAAGATTTGTAAATTCTCATGTTTGTGAAGCTCTAAGCTCATGCTCATTTGGTAACTCATTCTCTCTTTATTTTAACACAGACTATCAATGGCCCTGAAGACATCTAAGGAGAATTCCGTCTTCATTTTGTTGAGGTTCATCTATATGAAATTATGTATCGGTGACTGCAGCTTCAGTTTACAGATTTTTGAGCGAAATCGATGTAAGAATTGAAGAAATGCCCCGGTAATAATGAGTTTCTATGTTTGTAACGCGGTATTACTTTGTCTGATTAAGTCTGCTTGCAAATTATCACCATCTCTCTCAAATTTCAGTCAAGTCAGGTTCCTTCCATTCCGCAGTCTAGTCCTTCCAAGTTTCTGGACCTTTCTTTTAAATTTTTAATACAACCTTGATGGATAGATTAGAAGCTCTTGATTTTATGTTTGTTAGGATTTCCTCCTATGTAGAATTCATGAATTTGAGAGAGATGGTGATAATTTGCTTACACCAAGCAAGGAGTATGATATTAGACGGAGAATCACTGAGCAAGAATGTCTTGGCCTATAAGTTGACTTGCAGACTCTGGTGGAGGTGGTGCAAGATCTGAAAATGCTTAGAAACCACTTTGGTGCATGTGAATTATGCAAATGAAAACTGTGAAGGAGAGGAAAACTATGCCCTTGCTTCCTACATCTCATCCATATCCATACAAACTCGTAGATTGTCTATATTACAAGACTTCCAGTTCATGTAGGCCTCGAATACAAAGCAATCGATTAAAGCGCTTGATATGTATAAATACACTCAACCATGTGAGTGACCCAATTGTTACATTGGTTAGGTATGGGGATAGGGAGAAGTTGGGGGTTCGATTCTCTCTATGAGCAAGTTTCTTCTTTCTTTAAAAAAAAAAAAAACTACACTCAAAAAGTTGAAGTGACTCAAAGTGCCTACATTCATGAACTGAAAGGGAGGATGGCTAATGCCAAGAGAATTGGTAGAGTAATATGCTTTGGGCGATGACCCAGTCGGATGCCGTGTAATACATATCAAGATGTGTGCGTGCATCTCGAGGTGAAATGAATGATATTCGACTAGGCGGGTGCTCAAAATGGATTACTTTTGCATTTTCCTAATGCTAAACTAATTGATACCCCTTTTTCAGTTGGGAAGCAGTTGTACAGTGAAGAGAGTGCTTCTTTTAATGATAAAACATCATATCCAAGTTTACTTGGAGGTCTCCAATATTTTGCCAATACACATCGGATATGCATTCATTGTTAATCGCCTTCGTCAGTTTCAGCAATAGCCTACAGTCACGCATTAGCTCTTGCTCCTTTTTTTTGGTAAATTAACTCTTGCTTTTGTAAACTTGTAAAAATATACTAAGGTTTTGATAGTGTGCATTATTGCAATGATGAGTATAATCTATCGACTGAAAAAACACTCTAGTTTAACTTATATGTAATCCTTTTTATGATTTTTTCTCCAAGTACGAAGGCCTTCGTTACGTAAACTCTTATTTTTTTTTATAAGAATGATAATTTATTTTAATATAGTGAAAAATATAGCTACATGACCAGAAACAATATATTGAATAAATCCGTAAAAACTCTTATTAGTGTAATAGGGGAAACGCGTCGTCCCTGTGAATAAACCTCAAAGTTCCCCACTTTGGGAATGAATTAATATTATAAACTCGTTCGAATAATAGGTACTGTAACCGAATTAATTAGATTGGACCTGTGATTGTACCGTTGAGATTACAAAAATGAAAAATAAAAATAAAAAATTACATCAATGTCTCCCCCTCACCAGTCACCAACCAAAACCATACATCAACACCCAAATTCGCTGCCCACTTTGTGTTGAATCTTATACATATATTCCTTATTTTGTAACTAACTTTCAAAATCCTCTGTAATTGCCAACCAACTTTCCTTATCGTTGAACAATCTGTTATTTGTTTCCATCCAAATCTCCCACAGCAGCGCAAGTTGAGTTAATTGCAATGGCGAGTTGGATGAGCAGCCCCACGGACTCCGAGAACTTGACGGAGCTCTTATATACTGTTTCAGCCTCAGGCTTCGATATGCTATTGTGAGGTTCATTTGATTTTGGTTTCAATCAAGTTGTGGATTTCCTAGATCTGAAATTTGATTCGGTTGTGCGTTTGATTGATGATGGAAATGAATTCTGCATTCTCAAGCCTCGTGTCTCGTTATCTCAGGTTAGATCCGATTGATTGCGTAACTGATGATTATCATGATTTACTGATTCGATTGATTTGGTTTGGATGTGGTTATGGATTGAAGTGGAGAAGTTCACTTAATTGCACTTGTTATAGTAATTGTCCTTTGTTGATAATGGATTAGCTGTATGAGAAATTGAAATTCTTACCTAAACGTAGTAAAGGCAAGATTTAAAATAAAATTGGAGGAGATTGTATTTTGATGAATTAAGCTCCATCTGAAGGGATTTGGTTTTGGAACTGCTAACTATGATTTTAGGGAATTTTTGGATGAAGGAGTTTATTCATCGAGGTATGTTTTTTGTGTTAGCTCTAGATTGATTATAAACACATAGTTTTAAATATCTATTGCATCGAATTAATGATTTGTTTGATCAATAGAATAGAACAAAACTTTTTCAAAGATTTATTTTCGTTAATTACTTTTGATTTGGGAAGATGATGTCCTTTTTTTATATTTTTTATTGTTATGTTTTGGGTTGAAGTTTTTAGATTTGATTTATTGAGGTTGTGTTTGGGTATAAATTCTTTTAATGTGACTCTAAAATAATTAAAATAGTATAAATGAACACTATGGACTTAGGAAGCTATAGTCGGGTGTCGGGTGCGCATCTCGATTGTTTAGGTTCGTGAGAATTATTATGTTTATGGGGATGACGATTTGGAGACATTGCTTAAATACCATTCGGTAAATGTAAAACCAGAAACATTGCTAGGAAATGCGATAGTAGTTCATTTGAGCTTAGCAAAGTATTTTATTGATATTGTATTGTGTTACTTTCTTGAAATTCCCACCCACTTGTATTGGTGGCCGGGGATGAAAGAGCGACGTGAGTGTCAGGGTTATTCATCTGCCAGTGAGTCATACGAGTGTCTTTCTATGTACGATCGGAGTGGTTGCTTGATGCTCGGCTTTTAATTTTATTTCGGCATCACCTTGGGGCCATAACCTCGAGTCGGTTGAGTATTTGGTCGAATGAGATGTGTTAAATTTATATCGGGGCACCGTTGATATCCCTCATTCGCGACGCAATGGGTCGATGATATGTTGTTGAGTATCTTCGGAGTAGGTAATGGATGCTAGTCATTGATGATATCGGAGATATACTTTAAGACTCACGACAGAGACGACGCCGCGTCTTAGAACCCGAAATTTTGTGTCGTATTTTTGCTTGAAGAATACGTTGAATGAAAGTGACAGATCGTTGCATGATCAAAAGTGGGTGCGCTCTATGACCATGTTTATGATTTGAAATTAACGCACCTGTGGCACCGCATTTGGTGGTCTTGGACTACTTGGGCACCTCTCTATTGTTTCCTTTGACACTCGTTTCTCGTTGTACTATGTTCATTTTTACGGTGAGGAAATGTGAGATTATTATCTTGATACATTCCATATTATTGTTGATGGACTCGGCTAGGTTTTCTTTCTATCCGCATGACTTTTTTTATCTTGAGACTTTTTATTTATTTTTTCGACATTTAATTTTAATTATTATATGTTTCATCCTCGGGTGGATGTTGATCCTATCTTTGTGTGAGTTTTTTTTTTGATTTTTTTTTATAATGTTTTACTTATTGAAATGACTCCGTTTAGGCATGATATGGGATACCTTTTCGATTCTCCCGTCGGTGGACTCGGCATTCTTTTATATGGTCGTTGAAATTGTGAAGTGGGTTGGAAGTTTACTACAAGAAATTGATGACGTATTTCACGCCAGGCGAAAGAATATGATTCGCATTATATAGTTGAATGAAATGCCCAAAGTTGATTTGTTGAGTAACATGTTGTATGAAGAGCTAACATGAAAACGAGAGGCGTGTTAGAGCATTTTTGAATCTCTTTGAGTTCGATAGATTTAATTAAATTTTAATTTCGATTGCGAAATTCTTATTAGTTAGCCCAAAATTTCTAAATCAAGAAATTACGGGAATCCGGGATTAAGAAAGCTTAATTATGGTTTTAAGAGTCGAGAATTAAATACATGGTAATTTGAGATTTATAATTAATTTTATTAATCGTATAAATTTGCATAGTGTTTGTATTATATATTATTTTTTTTGCGAAATTCATATGATTGAGTAAATTTGATATTCACAGGCGTCTCGAGATATGTGTCGAGACGGGTATAATAGTCAAAATATTGACATAAATATTAGTTTCGAATTGAGGACGAATAATTGAATTTAAATTCAAAATTCAAAATTTGGACCTTAAATGAACTTAATGAGCCGACTTGAATCGGATTTGCCTCGGTTTATGCAGTCTTTGTATTGGAGGTAGTGTGAAATGAGATGAAGTTGTGTGAGATCTTGTTTGAGTTTTGTGTTGACGATAGTCGAGGTTGAGATTTGGTCCAGACCGGTGTGTTTGATTAGTATGGCAATAGGATCGGTCCATAAGGGTTGTATTCATGGACAAAATTAAGATTTTGGGGTTTTGGTGTGATCGAAACTAGTATTATGGACATTTCATGAAGATTGATTTTTGTCATTTTGTTCAATTCGTGAAAAGTCTTGGATAGAAAACGGAGATTTATTTATCAAAACATGTCAAAATAGAGATTTCTTGAATTAATAAATGAAAAGAAATTAAGCACTCGACATGCAAATTTTGGGGTTAATATATAAATAAATAAATAAATAAAATAAAATAAAAATCAATTGATTCCTTTTATATTCAACAAACGTTTTCTCTAACCCTCTCAATTGATCTTTTCTTTTCCGATATCCAATTTTCGTTCGTTTTTCGCAAAATCGTAGAGCATTGAAGAGCTAAGTTTATGCGGTAGAAACGAGTATTCGACCTAATTTGGTAAATTCTAAATACCATGCATTTTTTCTAAATTCAATTTGAATTCTCGCGATTTTTCGATTTCTTTCGCGAGGTTTTGATAGAAATTAGTTAGAATTGTTGTTAATTGGTATATTGGATTGATTAATCAATTTGAGATAAATTCCACCGACGTGGGTTAGGGTTTTGATGAGGCGAAATAATGCATTCAATTGATAACTATGTTGGAGATGTTTTAATAGTTGATATTGATTATTGGTTTTAATTCAATTTGACTCCACCTAGCTGTGAAAATATTTTGGTGTTAGTATCGAGTGGTTTCGTGGCGTTTATTGTCGAGTTTTGAGGATTTAATTGCGAAAATATTAATTTGGAGAAGTTTTTTTAGTTCAAAACATATAAAGTTGCTAAGTCGACAATGATTTTGGGAAAATTCATAACTTTTCCGTCGGTGATCCGATTTGTGACAACACTTGGCGATATATCACTTTGGTTATAATGAGATCATTTTGAATCGGATCATACTATCTAAAGAAACGAGACTCTTTTGGTTATTCTCCCCGCTGGATGAGTCCTTATTTTTGTTTAGGATATCGGATTATTATGCGGCTTTCCTCTACATATAAATTTGTTAGGTGTTGAAATTTTGATTTTTTTTATGAAGTAGCGTATTATTTATATATGTTTTGTGTTTAGAATCATATTTGTTATCACACTTGGGATACTTGTTTGGGTTGAGATATACATCATTACTTCTAACGTATATCATTTTTTTGCCTAGTTATAACACTTGCAATAGTTATATAAATGAATTTTTTAGCATTATCAAGTTGTCGCGCGACATGCATACACACTTGAAGCCTTGACCCATATTATAATTGGGTAGGGTAAGGAAGCTTTGGAACCATTTAGGTCTCCCTTATAATGTCTATAACACTTTTATTGAACACTGAGATATACATGAATATACATGTTTACGGGGCGGATTCCACATTTAGGATGTTGTCGATCACCAACAAATTTTGATGGCGGTGGTAGATGAGTCCACATTAAATTAATTGTTGCCAATTGTTAAACATAAAAGTAAATAAAAAAAATACTCCTTATATATATATATCTATATAATTTTGGAATTTGAAGACACCAAAAAAGCGTTTTATTTTATTTAGATCTGCTCTGTGTGAAGTAATTTATGAAATTCAACATTAATCTAGATCATCAAGAAGAATATAAATTTTTTTTTATGGAAAACGCTACTGATATAGTATTAATTAAATCAAATAGAGAATTACGTGCGAAGCGATTATATGGACTCCTAAAACCCAAAGATCCTTATCGCCCTCATAAGCCTTAAAACTTTTGACGCATTGTTTGATGGTTCAAGTGTCTTTTTATATGCTTGAGGGAAAATCTTTAAGCTTTCCACATTAATACTAATTTCCATCAAATTAGTAACTTGGAAAAGCTCAAGAGTTTTTAGGTTCATATGTTACATAATGTATTCATTACATAAATTAAAAGGATTATGAGACACATTATGGTCTTACAAGACAAAAGTTACGTCAAAATAATGCTTGAAAGGTTTTCTTGAAAAAAAAAAGTAGAAAGCTTGAAAGGTTTTATTTTTATTTTATTTTTATTTTTTTCCATTAGTATCATTTCTTGATAAAAGATGTATATTTTTAAGCTCTAATTACGTAACTTATGTAATTTTATAATTAAGCAAAGAGAAAGTGCTAGAATGGCGACATCATGTCACACCACAATTGTAACGGCCCAAATTTTAATTTCGCCGTTATTATGGAAATTTATTTGCGATCTTTGTATATTAAGTTATTTACCTAGCATCGCAAAAATAAACGCGGTGCACGCGGTAGTTGACGGACAACTAGTGACGACTTAAAATTATTGCTCCGGGAAGGAGAAGAGGAGGTGGAGACGTCAACGGTCGAGGTGAGTCGTTATTTTTGTTGTTGTTGGTGCGTCGACCGTTTCGGCCATGGAGGCTTATATGAGACGTTGTCTCTGGGAAGGATGGAAACCCGGTCCAGGGACCCACCCATCCATTAAAATAATATAAATATTAAAATATAATTTAAAATAGTCTTAAATTAAATAAATTACAGAAAAATAAGAAAAATATGTGGAAAATTATGGGAAAATCTAGAAAAATCAGGAAAAAATATGAAAAATGAGAAAAAGATAGAAAAATGATATTCGAGAATTTTTCTAGGCGTTGACACCGGTATAACTCGAAAAGGGTGACTCTAAACTAGTTAAAATGATTTAATGGGACACCAGGAACTTACGAGACCACAATCGGGGAGTTCTCGAGACGTGAGTGAGACTTGAAAGTCACCGAGGGTTTACTTTTTCATCGTTGATTCATATTCCTTGTTATTGTACTCTATTCGTGCTGCGTTGTAGCACGTGATCGGCATTCGGTGGAATTGCAACCCGATGTAAGGGTGCACGTGCCCCGCGAGGAACCAGAAAGGATCTGGGGGTCCGAAGTACAATTTAGTCGGACTGCCAGGACAGTACACACTTTGTTTCTCTCGTGTTATTTATTCATCTTAAAGCACGGTTGTTTAGTTTCCGGATTAATTGACATGTCCTTTCTTATAAATGCTCGGTGTACGTGAAATCTTACTTAATGGGGATTTTGGGCGACTTTATCGTGCGATCGCTGGTCGAGGACCTACTAGTACGTGCGCGGGGGAGACTTGATAGACACTGTACTTGTATATATTACTTGCTTAGTATTGTCAGCCTATATACAGATAGTACTTTCCCAGGTTTTCCACAATAGGAGTTGCTCTTTATAAATAATGTTTTTACGATGATATATTTAATGTTTTACTTGCTTTAAATTAAGACTTAAATTTGTTGTTTTTAATACTATAAAAATGATCGAACTGTCTAACTAAACGATCAACGAATGAGTTTAACACGCATAATGAGTAGAAATGATGTAAAAATGGCGTCGATGGCGGCAAGGATTGACGGGACCGGCGCCTCCCACGGCGACCTCGGGATTTGGGGCCGCCACAACAATAAACATTAGCTCACGAAAGACGCACCGGGTGCGTAACACGCGAAGCAAGAATGGCGGATCTCTAACACAGCGAGTTTCTTCTCATGCGATTTCTTAAGCAAATCTTGAGGAAACATCGAGATGACTAAAAGTTGGATGGAAGAAATGGCCGAGGCAGATCTTGAGGAAACTCGGAAACATTTGGAAAAACTTCTTGTGCTAAAGCTCAATGAAGGCCATGGGACGGCCATAAAATTGAAAGGTGTTTTAAAAAACTTTAATGCCGGACTCCCAATGCGAATGAGTTTAGGAAAAATTCCTTTCTTCATACTAGAATGAATGACAACAACAATGTCACACACACAATTGTTACTTAAATACCCTTTAGATAAATCTTTTTTTTTTTACAATCCACCCTAAATCGTTGCCTCCAACTCTGTGACTACCATCCCCACCAACACCGCTGTGACCACCGGCCGCCAATAGCACCACCGTCGATCACCCTCCTCCTCTCTCCGGCCAGCCTCCCCTTCTCTCCCGGCCAGATCTGGTAGAGAGAGAGAGAGTTTCTAAATACTGATCTATAGTGTGTTTGCTCTAGTAGGCGGGCGCGTAAAAGGGGTTTGGCAGGGTGCTTATTCGATTAATATCTAGAAAAAGCTTGTGAGTGGTTGAATAATCGAAAGGCTTCTAAATGTAGACGTTTCACCTAGGCTCAAATCAAATATAGCTAAATTACGACTTCTCAAAGAGTTTTTTGTTTAATTGTTATTAGTTGATGACTGTTAATTTTATCCGGGTTGAATTCAAGTCAATTGAAAAATTCAAGAATTTCAACACGAACAACTTGTAGCTTGGTTGTGCCTGTGTTTATTGTTTTTGAAATGTTAACAACTATTTCCTCCGTTTCTTTTTAAATGTGTTTCAACGTTATTCATTTCAAGAAAGTATTATCTTGATTGAGAGAAAGCTTAAAATCACTATTTATCTCTCTTAACCCCACCACTTCTACATTAGTTTAATGTGTAATTATTAGACTTTCTTTTCTATGAAAATATAAAAGTCAATTAGTAATGAAGCTGATGCTCTTAAAATGGAGATTATTCCAAACACAAAGGCAAGTTCTCTTTCACTGAAATATTCGGTCATGTGCTAATTTGTAGATGCAAACTGATGTGGGATTTCTGTTGTTCCAGGAAGTTGATGGTGTTAAGGTTCTACAATTAGAAACTGCAGCTGGGGCAGCTATCCAGGTATCATCATATACACTCTTTTCTTGATACAACTTCAGACGATTAAATAAAAGGCATAAAGTATCATTTGGTCCCTAAACTTTCAAACTTTTGTTGATTTGGTCCTCAAACTTTTATCAGTTCACTTTTGATCCATGAACTTTCATTTCTCTCTAATTTTGGTCTTTTTGCGAAGTTTGAAGAACAACGGTCGCTTAAACACAAAAAATCGATTGTAAACTGTTGTGTTAGTAACCGCTACACTTCAAACTTAACAAAATGACCAAAAGTAGATGGAGATGAAAGTTCATGAACCAAAAGTGAATTGATGAAAGTTTAAAGATCAAATCAACAAAAACGTGAAAGTTCAGGGACCAAATGATACTATTTGCCCGAATAAAATTGCAGCTTACGCTATTCTTGCATTTATCAGTTCTTTGATAAGGCTATTGGTGTCAATGTCCCACGCTCAAGGTTCCTCCCGGTGAAGACAACATCTGACTTACTTCTACTTCAGGTTGTTCCTCATGTTGGTGTTAGACAAGGCATATTTATTACTCCATTTCCCTTTCTGAAGTCGGATCTATACACTGTTGCCGATGACTTACAACAACAACATATAGCCTAGAGTCCCAAATTAATTTGGGTCGGTTACATGGATCAAACTCTTTCATTGAACTCGATTTAGTGCAATTGATGGTGAGTTTTCAAACCATTCAAATCCTCATAATTAATTAATGCGTAGTCACAATTTCTCAAAGTGGAATATTTTTCAGGTTAGCGAATTCCTCAGCCGCTTCAAGTCCATCCCTAGTATCATTGAACTAGATAGCTTGAAGGTGTCTGGAGTGTATGGTTTGGTGATGGAGTTATCCTGAAGGTATTGATTTTATTCCTATTCACCATCATCATTCAGGTCACATTTTAATCTTAATAACTCATCCCCGGAAGTCACGTTGGCCTTGGGAGACGTCTGTGTGAGCCTCGGGATACACATCGTGCATGTTATGCGCCAAAAACTATGTGCGCTCCCAAGTTCAATGTGACTTTAGGGTGTAATTCAGTTCCCTTTTCACAAGGGGCTCTGCCTATTCGTACTTTGTATAATTGGTGGTTGATCTCTTATGTTTCTTTATGACAAAATCTTCTTTTCTCCTGATCTGAGAACAAGGTAGCATTTGTAAATTCTCATGTTTGTGAAGGTTCTAAGCTCATGCTCATTTGGCAACTCATTCTCTCTTTATTTTCACACAGACTATCAATGGCCCTGAAGACATCTAAGGAGTTTGTTGAGGTTCATCTATATGAATTATGTATCGGTGATTATTGCTTCAGATATCGATGTAAGAATTCAATAAATGCACTGGTATGTGTTGCCAATGGAGCAATTCTGCTTCTTTGCTTGCCTGATCTAACTGTTCATAGGGCCGGAAGCCTGCTAGGTCGGCCTGATATGGGTCGGGCTTGGTCTTACCAATACAACACAAACCTGACCCGCTTTGAATAAGAAAGATATTTATATAAAAGAGAATGATAAAATAACACACTTTAGGCGAATATTTGAGGCACACACTTTGTTTTTATTCATTTATGACTTTTTTCTTGCCTTCTAAGTTGTGGGTCCCACGTCTAACAAAACACCATAAATGACTAAAAAATAGAGTGTGCACCCAAATTGTGTTATTTAATCATTTTCCTTATATAAATACCTTAAACAAGACCTGCCCGTTTTGAATACAACAACAACAAAGCCTCAGTTCCAAATTAATTGGGTCAGCTACGTGGATCAAACTTTTCCATTGTGCTCGATTAAGTGCAATTGATTGCGAGCTTTCCAGACTATTCAAATCTCTTCTAACTAATGCATCGCATGTTAACTTTGGTCTACCCCTACCTCGTCGAATTTTTATAATTTCTATTGAGTCAAGTTTTCTAGTGGGGGCATTGGTAGGTCGTCTTTGCAAGTGATCAAACCACCACAATTGTCATTCCCTAATCTTTGTATCAATTGGTGTTACTTCTACTTGTCTTTGAATTTATATATTTCTTATTTTATCTTTACAAGTTTTACCATACGTCCACATAAGCATCATCATTTCTGCTACGTTCATTTTATGCAATTATTGTTGCTTTACCGCCTAACATTCACATCTATATAGCATATTTGGTCTAATTGTGGTCATATAAAATTTTCTTTTTAACTTAGTAGGAACATTTTGATCACAAATCACCATCTTGCACTCCGTCATTTCTTCCATCCATCTTGAATTATATGTGTGACATCATTCTTAATATTACCATCATTTTGTATGATTGATCTTAGGTATCTAAAGTGGTTCATCTTAGGAACTTCTACTTCCCTTAATTTTACCACTCTATCATCTTAATGTCTAGTATTTCTAAACTCATAGTGCATGTATTCAGTTTTCGTCCTACTCAACTTAAAACCTTTAGATTCTAATGTATTCCCCCAGAGTTTTAATTTCTCATTCACTTCATCTTTTGTTTCATCCACTAAGACAATATCATCTGCAAATAGCATGCACAATAGTATATCCTCTTGAATATGCATAGTTAGTTCATCAATAACTAAAGTAAATAGATACGAGCTTAAAGCCGACTTTTGATGTAGTCATATCGCAATGGGAAATTCTTTTGCATATAGCTCCTCCAAATGTCTTTATACTCGTTATTACTTCATCACACATATCATTAATAGTGTCTATGTGTCTAGCATGCACTCATTTTCTTTCTAGAACCCACCAAAGAACATCTCTAGGAACCCTATTATATGTTTTTTCTAAATCTACAAATATCATATAAAGATCTTTTTTCTTTTTCTTTATATTTTTTCAATAATCTTCTTATAAGAAAAATCGCCTTCATAGTTGACCTCTCAGGCATGAAGCCAAATAGGTACTCTAATATTATTGTTTCTCTCTTCAGCCTATTGTCAATTATCATCTCCTAAAGTTTCATAATGTGACTCATAAGTTTAATTCTCCGATAGTTTGAGCAACTCTGAATGTCTCATTTGTTTTTGAAGATTGACACAAGCGTGCTTCTCCTCCAATCCATTGGCATTCGCTTTGATTTTAGAATTTTGTTAAAAAAATTTGTTAACTACGTCAATCCAATTTCTCATAAGCATTTCCAAACATTTATGAGTATTTCATCTAGGCCACATGCTTTTCATATTTTTATCATTTTCAATGCCTCTTTAACTTCTAAAATTCTAATATTACGTGTATAATTTACATTTATTTCTTGGTGTAAAAAAAGATATTTTTATAAATACCTTAACCTTGCCCGCTTGGTATAAAAATTAAAGCTAAATGTGAGTTTGTGATATCCGAACCTACACCCTCACTCATTTTATAAAAACCTTAGACAAGCCCTGCACGCTTCGTATAAAAATTAAGGTTTGAAACTTAATAAATATATTAATAAATCTAATTAAACCCCCCATGCGCGGCCCATATTG
Organism: Stephania cephalantha; assembly: GCA_039657325.1. NCBI lineage: Eukaryota > Viridiplantae > Streptophyta > Magnoliopsida > Ranunculales > Menispermaceae > Stephania > Stephania cephalantha. The sequence continues at coordinate 2,604,006 of CM077573.1, read as the reverse complement.
GGCCTGGGCGGGCTTGAGCTCGCCCCATCAAAAGTTTGGCCTAAGCGAACAATAACAAGACCTTAAAAAAAAAAAAAAAAGAGCTTGTCTAAACCCACCCAGGCCCCCCATTGAATAGGTCATCTTGGTCAATAAAGCAGTCTTGCAAGCTATGGCGAAGGCCGTGAAAGATCTGAAAATGCTTAGAAACCACCTTGACGCATGTTAATAAAGGAATAGCAAAGTACTAGGATGAACCGATGACGACTATCCATTCGTCCATTAATGTGTGCACACACAAATCTCGAAGCACAAATGGATAGACACCATCACCGGGAGTCCATCCCAAGTCATCCTAGCATCTTCCTAAAGAATAATGCCAGTGAAAATTGTGGAGGGGAAATTTAATTCATACAAACTCGAATTGTCATTACAAGACTACAACTTTATCTATAGGCCTCGGGATAAAAACATTAGTTAAGCAATTTCCGCGCTTCATATGTATAAATACACTCAAAAGATCAATCAAATTATATGACATGAAGGAGAAGAAGAGGCCATCAATATATCAAAACATTTCTCTACTAATCAATCAACCTACACTAAAGAAAGCGAGACCGAATATACATACAGTGTGCGCGTTTCACAAATACCACTTCCATCATCTTTGTGCAGGAGCAGAGCCATTGCTAGCAGTGTCCAACCGGCTCAATCGCTTCTTTCTGTATCGCCATGCTACTTGAATGCGTGACACTGCAAGCGCCCTCCAATATGGCGAAACATACCTGTCATTTTGGAAGTCCATGTAAGACAATTTTATATCAGGAAATAGATCATTGGAAGCTATCATCTCAATTATACGGTTATCAGAAAACTGTGATGCAGATAAAGCAATTTCAACACATGATACTTTTTAATGATGTGTTTTATTCCTATTCTGAAATGAGAGTGCAATGCAGTAGAAAGATTTTGACCTTAAGGATCCTTGAAATCGCGGGCTACGCAAGAATCTTGAGAAAAGGGAAGTCACTTCCTCCAGATCAGAATCTCGAAGCGTAAATACCTCCACGTTATGTATGCATGTCACAGTTCTATTAGAAAGAACCCGCCCTGGGATCCTAATATTTTTTCGTCCCTCTGAAAATGAAAGCAAGTCAATTCAAGAGCTAAGGTCATTCATCGCGACCTAGAAAACAAAGAAAAAACTACCAAATTCACTTCAAAAATCGTGATCAGAGCTTGCAACGACGTATACCTTTGGGCACTGAAGATTGATCAAGATACCATGTGAGAAGCTCCTCGCCACATGTATCTCCTTCTGACAAAATAGCTACATTTCCATTTGCATCAACGGACTCCATTTTGCCTCTCACAATAAAGGTCATCTTATCAACTGTACCTCCATTGTAAAGAATTTTGCTTCCTTTGATGTATAACCTTTGTCGTAATCTTTCACGTATGGCATCTAAAATTGGATCTTCCATTATTGTAAAAATCCGAACCTGAAAATAGTTTTATTTGGTCAGACCTGGATTATTTATTTATTATGTGCGATATGTCAGAATGAAAATATGCATGCTTCTTTATGACTAAATTAATAGTTAAAGGAAAGTCAAATCATAGCCCCTTTTTTAAAAAAAATGAGGGAATACACATCGCAAATAAAGCAGAAAATCAGAGCATGAAAATAATTCAGTTGGCACCTATGCATAGCAACTCCAACGGCAAAAAGAATGCAGAGATCTTCAACACTCAAGATCTATGCGACCCAAGCATTCAAAAGAATTTTGAGTTTTTAAGTCTTTGGGCTTTTGCCTTGGTTTCAGTAAAAATATAGAGAATGATATTTGAGGAATGAAGCAATGGCAATTTATGCTTTAGTACTAGTTAAATGGGGTTTGAGTGCATTGCTGCAGCTAGTTCCACCAGCCGTTAGATTTTTTTTCTCCTTCATCGTGATATTAATTTACAAAGTTTACATTTCCTATCCGATCAATAAGGTTAGTTGTAGGAATGATGCAACATTAAATGAGTAGTGAACCAATTCAAAAAGTGAAAAATGCATGCCAAATTCTAGCTAAAAGAAGCCCATTCTAACGACATTTTTTCGAGACACGAAACAATGCACTCAAACAAAATATTTCTATAAGGTTTGGGGTGGAAATTGAATTGTTCACCTTCTCAACAAATTTAAAAAGATGGCGCCGTATTTCTCTTTGAAGGTCATCAGGCAAATTTTCCAGCATCCATTCCTCATTTACACCGCGTGTGGCAGCCCAGTTAAACCTTTCAGATTCTCGTACTTGCCTATGCGATGATTAAAGAGGTAAGATTTGAAAGAGCTTTCTTTATTATACAAAAATAAAAAACCTCATAACATGAACCCAAGATCTCCACTCCAGAGAACAAGTAGAGATGTAATCAGAAAAGACATTCAAGTGAAGATGGAAACAGCTGAATATAAGAACAAAGAGTAGTACTACCTTCTTATTTCCTCTGGCAAGCGTCGATGATTCATCCATTGCTCAACATCTTGCCGTCTAAGTTGCATCTCCAATCTCCTATAAAAATAAATTTAAGCAAACAATAGATTTAATACATAAGTCTGATCAGGTTTTAAAAGTAAGAAATATCAGAAATGAGACAAAAAATGGAAGCCATAGATTCATTGTTACATGAGTAATCACAAAGCATTAGAGTGCAAAATGGACTGTTCACGATTACGTGAGGTTAATGGTTTAACCATAAATATTATTATAAAAAAAAAGTCAGAACAACTATGAGAATCCAAGTCAACATTAAAAAAAAAAAAAAAAAAAGTGGCTGCTACTTAAGCAAAGCATCGATGGGACAGGGAACCATAAAGTATAAATTGACTTTTTCATTTATACCTACAAGTATCAAGAGAGAATCAAATGACTCTGCACAATGGACTAAATGTGAAACCTAGAGCTACAAGGCACAGCGAGAAATGAAGGGAAGTACAACTGCAACCAGGCACATATAGTAAATGAAACAAAATTTTTTCCTAGGGACCTAATATGAACTATGTCATTCGAATGACACTAATGTTACAATGCATAAGAAATCTTTTTGAACAAAAAAAAAAGATCTTGAATTGTAATATTTTACTTGAAAAGGAAAGTAGTAGCTATAGACTCTGTACAACGTTATAGAACACGCATAGTTTCCCAACGACCATAACTTTCAAAGTAACAGCTGAGAAAACTATTTGTGAGAGTCTGCAAGAGTCCTTCAAAATGTTAAAAAAAAGTCTGTTACAATGCATAAGAAATGTTAAAATAAAACAATGTACAACTAATTGAAAAGGAAAGTAGTAGCTATAGACTCTGTTACAAAGCATAAGAAATGTTAAAAGAAAGTCTGCAAGGACTTCTTTAATTTCCTCAGTTTTGGATAAGAAAGTAATTACTAATTAGTAAAGAACTCAAATTGTTGTTAGTGTAGTTTGACAGCTACAACAAGTTGAAAGAAAAAATTAGTGAAGGAAAAATCTTGAAAGAGATCCAAAAGAAAAAATAAATAAATGAGTAGGAGTTCGATCTTAATCATGCATTATTCTTCCACACTTTTCAAGTGTAAACACAGTCAATTACACAAGAGTCCATCTGATAGCCCAATGCCTTCTAGAGGCTAGAAGAGTGTGTGTCACATCTTTTCGTAATATAATAAGTTTGGCACCAATAAGTTTTTATGAAACTTCAAAATCATAAGAATAGGTCGTGATTGTTAAGTATGGTCTAAATATCTAGACAAGAAAAAAAAGTATGGGCCAGATCATGCATGTCAAGAACTTCTTATAACTGTTGTAACATGCAACCTTATCTTGCAAAAATAATCAGTCATTATCAAATCCTAACACAATTCACAATAGGTTCAAGATTAAGAAATCACAGTGAATCTTGTACCTTTTTCCAAGTGATTGAAGAAAGTTTTGCATATTTCCGATAAGTAAAGCAAAGAGAAACAAGCCAAGGCCAACAATGCCCATGGTGAAGAGAACTTCCCACTCAAATTTACTAGGAACTAGATTGCCTGCGAGAGTGCTCAATTGCTATTCAAAAAATAAAAAGTTGGTATCAGAATTTAATACATCTAATACATCATGCAATTTAGCAGAAAACGATGCGAAATTAGTAATCGAAAGCAAGCAGAAGATGTTCTATCTGAAACAAAAATAAGAATAACATAGAAGGAATCTGTATAACAAGGTTTATTTTCACATGCGGGATCAAATGACCAGAGAAAAATATTAGGTTAATATAGAAAATGACTTTTTTTTAAACACCCAATCCAAGGTTTCACAACTCAATTCATTGATTCATTCTAACAAAAAGTACCTGTTGCGGTGTCTTTATAACCTTTTATACTAAGACCAAAAACCCCAATACATTAAGACTAATATACCCCCTACCATATAATAAATTCTAATTCTCATATTAGGCCCACATAGTTACTACATCGAAAAAGCTTAAAGCTACGAAAAATATTTTAAGTTATCAGAATTTGGTAGTACCTGAAAACCCCAGAACAAAGAATATATATACCTAGTAATAACACTAGATATAGTGGTAAGTTCCACTGCTTCTCCATATATTCCATATTTGAAATCACCATCTTTCTTAAAGCAATCTGTTGCCATTGTATTATTTGTCCACTGGTTCCAGAATTGGTTGATGCCAAACTTTTTTTTCATGTCATCATCATCAGTACCACAATCGATGAAATCCTTACAATAATTTATTTTTGACTTAGTACAAGCCTTTCGAAGACACTGGTTTACCCTCTGCAACGAAATCAATAAAAAGATGAGAAGATGAAATGAATCTCTGCATATATAAAATACTGACATGTGACACAAACATGAAAAATTTATTTAAAAATGTGATAAACAAATAAATGAATTGACAAAACATAGAAGCACAGGACAACCACAAAATATTATTGGTTTCTTAAGTGATGCACACTAATTACCAATCCCATGCTCTCATATTGTATCCAACAGGATGCCACAACATTATCTTTGGCTTGGGATTCACGACTCTTATACCATATTTAACTACCGGTGAATGCTATTGGCTATAATTGATATAAAGATAGTCCAGAACAAAAAAAAAAAAAAAAAGAGCTAGAAAGGCAATTCATGAAATTAGTTGGGCATATGGGCATTTTCACCAAACGAACATGTTGCATAAAAGAGAAGCATCTAGCCTTAAGACAATTTACAATAATTTTAGGAAATTTATGAAACTATTGTAGGTCATGGACGGCTCCATTGGTTATTATAATGATAACCAGAGACTAAAGTTGTGCTTAAAAAGGTGTGCTTCAAGTCCTAAGCAGGAAATAGACACCTAGAAACACTAGCCTTGCATGTAACATACTTACTAAAGTTCCCTCTTAAGTAAAACCACCCCAAATTTCAGACAAGCAACACTCCAATAGTCGTTTTGTTTGAATGTCACTTTTCTGGAAGGATTATAGGAATTTTGACACCTTGATATATAAAATAGATGATGACGGCAATAGTTGACACTGATATTTGGAAGATGGACATCACAAGGACATGTATAAAGCATCAGACAGCCCCACAACAAAACAAATCGCACCAGCACCATCATTTAATGCTCTGGGAAATGAAGAGTCCCCGTCTACCAATTCTAGTACAGATACAACTAATGGAGGTAGCGGCTAGAAGGACGCTCGCTAGATAGGCAAAAGGAGTTTCAGGTCTCTGCATCAATCACTTGTGTCTACCTCACAATAGTACTCTTAATATATAAGAAAAAAGGTTGCATTGGAACAAGTATAAGAATAGACTCAATTGAAAAACAAACAAATTATCCATTCAAAGAATCAACGGCCAAGCATTGCTAGTCGAAGAAAATGACTGAGAATAAAAGATCGTATGCTACATAATTTTATTAATAAAAAAATAAAGAACTCGAGACAACAGATCTTGCTACTGGAAGTGTTCCACTGACCTGCAGCCCAAAGAGGTACCAGCCTGACCCCACAACATGTCCAGCTAATACATATATCAGAAGATTAATAACAAAGTTTGCCCAAGCTGTCTCAAATATGAACCCACTTGCTGAACGACCAGCAAGCAAAGGTAAAAATCTGTAGAATTTGGGGACGTATTGCAGAAGAACCGTTGCTCGTAAAAGATTTTTTGCATAATTTGCAGATGATGATCCCACGTATTTAGGCAACACAAGCAATATCATGATCTGCACAACAAGAACAAGAAAAAAAAAACACGGTTGCTTAAAACAAATAGCACCTAACAAATGAGGCATATATGCATTAATGAACTCAAACATCTATGAAAAGAACCTGGACTTTTAAGTAGTACCCATCGGAAAGTTCTTTCAACTAGTCATCACATAATTCAACAACAGATATTAGGATGCTACGGTAATTATGTTCCACAAAAGTAGGCACTTGATCATTATGTGATACTTGCTTCTATATTTGAATTCCTTGATTTACGAGGATTATATTCCTTGATTCACAAGGACTCTTTGTATATTTATGTACCAACTACATATGTAGAAGAGACTAAGAAAATAATATACGACTTTTTCTTCATCTCTAATATGGTATCGGAGACCACATTGTAAACGTCGTTTTTCATCTCTTCTCTTTATCTAATCTCGCTTCTTAGTTCATCTCTAACCATGTCAACGACAGGGAATGTTGCGTCCCAACCCACTGCCAGATCTGTCATGGAAGATGTTGGGAGTTCGTATTACTTGCATCACTTTGATGGGCCAGGCCTTGTACTGGTATCTCAACCATTGACGGGTGAGAATTACATATCGTGGAGTCGTGCTATGCTTATAGCACTTTTCGTCAAAAATATATTGGGTTTTATCAACGGTTCGATTTCAAAACCAAATGGTCGTGATCATTCTCTTCTCAATGCTTGGGAAAGGAATAACAATGTAGCTACATCCTGGATCTTGAATTCTGTTTCAAAAGACATCTCTATTAGCATTATTTTTTCCGCATCTGCTGCTGAAATCTTGTCTGATTTGCGGGAGAGATTTCAACAACGCAACGGACCAAGAGTCTTTCAATTGCGGCGTGATTTGTTAAGCCTTCATCAGAATCAAAGCTCGGTGAGTGTCTACTTTACTAAACTCAAATCTTTATGGGAAGAGTTGAACAATTTCAAGCCAATTTGTTCTTGTGGAAAATGCACTTGTGATGGCGTAAAGGAATTGAAAGCATATTCTGAAGAAGAATATGTCATGAATTTTCTCATGGGCTTGGATGATAGCTACACACAAGTTCGAGCCCAAATATTGCTAATGGAACCAATTTCTGCCATTAATAGAGTTTTTGCACTGGTGGCGCAAGAAGAACGTCAACGAGACATTGCATCTTCTAGCGTCAACACTGGATTGGAATCTACTACACTATTTGCTCGCACTGAAAATTTCAAAAGGGGGCAAAATTCTGAATCTGGCGGCAAAGTTCAATACAGAAAAGAGCGACCAATGTGTAAGCATTGCAACATGCTCGGTCACACAATTGATCGCTGTAACAAACTGCATGGATACCCACCAGGCTACAAATCAAAGGCCAAAGCATCCAATACAACTGCAGTCAATCAAGTATATGCAGAAACTGATTCCAACAAGAATTTTGAACCTGCAACATTTTTTTCAGAATTTAAATAATGATCGATGTCAACAACTAATGTCGATGTTATCTTCTCACTTAGTTGCCAATGTTCATACAGTTGATGAACAAGCATTGATGAAAGGTAATTATCTAGCAGGTGCATGTCCTTCTACAACTGGTTTTCCAAAACATTTATGGATTATTGATTCTGGGGCATCTCAACATATTTGTTTTGATGTCAATCTATTTATTTCTCTGCGATCGGTTCATGGCATTACATTATCAATACCCAATGGGAATACGATTCCTGTAACATTAGTATGAGATTTCAATTGGATTGCCATATCACATTGAAAGATGTTCTTTTTGCACCAAGTTTCTCTTTCAATCTTTTATTTGTCTCGACCTTAACTAGTGATTCTCAAGCAAATGTGATTTTCTATCCTTCTACATTTATGATACAGGACATCAATCAGAGGACGATTGGCAAGGGTGAAAAAGGACAAGGTCTATATGTCCTCTCTATTCCTGAAAATTTTCATGCACCTTCTCAAATTATTTCAGCATCAATTAATAATGTCTCTGGTCAACTATGACACAATCACTTTGGACATCAATCCGAACAGTTATCTCATAATAAACTATTTGCTTCTCCTTTTGATCTTGTTCACCGTGACATATGGGGTCCTTTCAATGTTACATCTCGTCTTGGATATCAATTTTTTGTCACATTGGTGGATGATTCAACTCATTTTACATGGGTATATCTACTTCGCCATAAATCTGATGTTCGAAATATAGTGCCAAGTTTTTTCAAAATGGTGGAGACACAATTTGAATGTAAAATAAAAACATTCAAATCTGATAATGCCAAGGAGTTACAGTTCACAGAATTTTTCAATGCCGAAGGTGTTCTACATCAATTTAGTTGTTTCGAGCGACCCCAACAAAATGTTGTGGCCAACGCAAGCATCAACATTTATTGAATGTTGCACGTTCTCTCTACTTTCAGTCGCGGGTGCCTCTTTCTTTTTGAGTAGATTGTATTCTTGCAGCCACATACTTGATCAATCGACTTCCATCACCACTTTTTAGCAACAAATGTCCATTTCAATTACTCTACAAACATGAGGTAGAGTACAATCAATTCCGGGTTTTTGGTAGCTTGGCTTTTGTTTCAACTTTGTCAAATCAACGTACCAAATTCACACCTCGTGCACGACAATGTATCTTCATTGGATATCTATCTGGTGTAAAAGGGTTCAAGTTTTATGACCTTCAAACCAAAGAGGTCTTCTTATCACGTGATGTTGTATTTCATGAGAATGTGTTCCCTTTTCATTCTATTTCTCAGTCGGATAATCACATTGATTTCTTTCCTGATCATGTTATTCCACAGGCCACACCAACTCCACTTCCCAATCTTGATTTCATTTCCTCACCCAATACTTCTCTGTCCACTCAACCATCTACTTTAAAACCTCCAACATCACCGCCTCCACAATCACTTTCTATTCCCAACACCATATTGGCTACTAATCCACCATCATATTCCTCACCCCGTCGTTCTACATGTCCCACTTGTCCTCCATCTTATTTAAAGGACTATCATTGTGGTTTGGCCCAACCTACACAATCCCATGTCACTGATCATCCCTTATCAAATCATTTGTCCTATGACTCATTGTCCACTTCACATCGTGACTTTGCTATGGCCATATCTTCTCATTTTGAACCAAAATTCCCCCACCAAGCCATCCACCATCCTGAATGGCATGAAGCCATGACTGCAGAGATCTCTGCTTTAGAATCCACAAATACATGGTCCGTCGTTCATTTGCCAAAAGAAAAGGTACTCATTGGATGCAAATGGGTATATCAAATCAAATACAATTCCGAAGGCGCAATTGAAAGGTATAAGGCTCGTTTAGTCGCTAAACGTTATACACAAAAGGAAGGAATTGATTTTCTTGGCACATATTCTCTAGTGGCTAAAATTAGCGCTGTCAAACTCTTACTTGCCTTAGCTGCTATTCGCAACTGGCATCTAATTCAACTTGATATCAACAACGCCTTTCTTAATGGCGATTTATTTGAAGAAGTTTACATGGATCTTCCTCCGGGATATCGAAATGAGGGGGAGTCTACTTCTCATGGCACTAAAATGGTTTGCAGGTTACATAAATCTCTTTATGGACTACGACAGGCTTCTCGTCAATGGAATTCTAAACTCACAGCTAGCTCTTGAAATTTGAGCTCGAACAATCCCACTCGGATTATTCTTTATTCACTATGGGTCATGGAGATTCTTTCGTTGCCTTGTGTGCGTTGATGATATCATTATAGCTGGATCTTCCGAGAATCAAATTCGATGACTGCAAAGTTTCCTTCACACTGAATTTAAATTGAAGGAATTAGGCAACTTGAAATATTTTTTCGGTATCGAGATTGCGCGATCTTCTTCTGCATTGTTCTTTCACAACGCCATCACACTTTACAATTACTTGAAGACACTGGTTTTTTAGGTGCCAAACCAACGGTCATTCCTATGGATCCCAATCTCATTCTTCCTGCTTCTCAAGGTGATTTATTACTGGATCCTTCCATTTATCTAGTAGGACAACTCTTATACCTCACTTTATCTAGTCCGGAAATCACGTTTGCAGTGCATGTGCTTAGCCAATACATCTCTCAACCAAGATTTCCTCACTTACAAGCTGCACATCATCTTTTGCGGTACTTAAAATCAAAACTACAACAAGGATTGTTTTTCTCCTCTAACTCTGAAGTTCAATTAAGAGCCTTTTCCGATGCCGATTGGGGTAACAACAGAGACACTAGAACATATGTGACTGGTTTTTGTATTTTTCTTGGCGACTCCCTTATCTCATGGAAAGCCAAACGCCAAACCACGACATCTCGATCCTTGGCTGAAGCAAAGTATCGTGCATTGGCAACAACTGTAAGCGAGATACTTTGGCTAGGCCAGCTCTTGGTTGATCTCGATATACGGCTCAATTCTTCTTCATTGGTGTTTTATGATAGTGAAGTTGTTGTTCACATTGCTACTAATCCAACTTTTCATGAGCGAACCAAGCATATCGAGATTGACTGTCACTTTCTTCGAGACCATGTTTCCAACAGAAGTATTCGACTTCTTTCGGTTTGTTCGGAACATCAATTGGCTGACATATTCACAAAGTCGTTACCCTCTAAACAAATTTTTCATTTAATTTCCAAGATGTACGTGAAAGATATCATAGTCCATCTTGAGGGGGAGTATTAGGATGTTACGGTAATTATGTTCCATAAAAGTAGGCAATTGATCATTCTGTGATACTTGTTTCTATATTTGAATTCCTTGATTTACGAGGAGTATATTCCTTGATTCACAAGGACTCTTTGCATATTTATGTACCAACTACATATGTCGAAGAGACTAAGAAAATAATATACGATTCTCTCTTCATCTCTAATAACAAATACATAGTTAAACTCTTTTCTTAATTTGTTCCTCATTTTGGTTTGTATCATTTGTTATTTTTGGCCGATCTATGTCCCATATTGACAATCCTCAAGTTGCAGCTACAACTAGTAGGGGTATGCTATAAAATAATCTTAATTGGGCAAAAGAGCACAACATAGAACTAGCTCCACAACGTTAAGTCAACAAACAACCACAAAATAGTCTAGATCATCCAGTTGCCTTACATGAGACCCATAAAACTATTCTCCTTCATCCGACTGCCTAGTTCATTGTTGAGATATGCACTCTACTGAGTTAGTTTTATGCTAGCATTATCATTTTTATTTGCACTCAAAGACCTCGCCATAATAACTTAGTTCACAAGAAACAGAACAAAAAAATTGTTTTTTTCCAATTGTAAGCATATCCTATCACAACAATCTCTGCCAAAATGAGATTGGCACTAAAAGGAAATGTGAAGTGAGGTCATGGCAGAGCCTCAGTTCCAAATTGGTGGGGATCAGCTACATGGATCCAAAGTTTCCAGTTTGCTCGATTTAGTGCAGTAGATGATGGAACTTGGTGATCTTTTAAATTCTTCATAAGTAATAAATAACGCATCCCAAGTTATCTTAGGTCTATCCTTGTCCCTTCGAATCCTCAAAAGCAATCTAAACGATTTTTTTTTGAAACAGAAAAATGAACTCAATATTAAAGAAACTCCAGTTTTGACACAACCAAAAAAAAAAAGAAAGAAAGTATACCTGAGGAAGTGGCAATACGACGAAGACATCAATAAAAAAGTAAGTGCGGAGGTAATGAAGGGCAATTTTTTTTGGTTGATCAACCAATTCTCCAGCACCAACTACTCTAGTTTCGGGAGCAATATAAGCCAGCCTGAACTGCAACACATGCATTATACAGATGTTTTTTTATGAGAATATGCATTATGCAGATTTAATAGCATGTACTATGAAAAGAAGTTTTCAGCTATAAATTCTAGCAAGATACATCCAGATCATTTGACGCAAATAAAAAAGCAAAAGGACATGAAACATTATATTACATGCTTCTTTAATGTACCTTGATAAACTCAATTGTTAGTAGCATTCTAAAAATACCGACACTATTCCATAGTGCAAAATTTTGTAAAATCTCTCCACAGAGAATTAAACTTCCCCAATTAAATTTTGAGTTTTAGAACACCGAAATCTAAGGCAAAGTTAAATACTTGAATTTTTAATCCTTGATAAGTGAACATTTGACTTTTTATGGGTCCCTTCAGAATGTAAATCAGAAGATTCTCGATTCCAGATTCCCTTGATCATTTGTAACATTTCTACCATGTTGAAGATATCCTCATCTTTTACAATAATCAAATCCTAAATTTTTGCTGCAACCAGCGAATGAAAGTAGGCCTACTTAAGTTAAGGTACAAGATAAAGGGAAAGTTTCACTTTATTGATTTATTAGTTCTCCTGGTTTAGGAAATTAATTGCTTAATATACTGAGAGTTGAAAGTTAAAACAAATCTGAGATTCAAAATTGATGAGAAATTATTTTCAGAATCCCTGCAGAACAATCATACGAAGAAACCACATAAAAATAAAAAAGGATTGGACTGATAAAGCAGATCACCTGGAGAAGCATGTGCATGAAGTAAATAAAATCAGTTATGCTCCTCACACTTGCAATTGCAGTTGCCAAGGACCAGTGAAGAACTATGCATTTGTATTTCTGGTGATAACAAACAGCACAGGTCAGAATATTTAGAGTTAAGTACATTAAAATACAACGAGAAGTTAAGCTCTTTCACGGAAGCCGATTGCATTCCTATTAATGAGAGCTTGCAAGATAATCCACAAAATGACATCCGCTTAAGAAGATACGGCCATATAAGAGTCAGGAAACTCTTAGGCCTAATGAGAAAAAATACATTCCTTTCTTACATTCTTTTTTATGTCTTTGGAAAAATAGAGCATGAATATACAAAATTAACTAATCAAGAAAGGGGACTGTGTCACAATGAAAAGTACATGGACACTATGATTCTTACAGCTCAACATCTACTAATAACAAAATTAAAATAAATGATAATTATAAGTGAAAGTGAACTTCGTTAAAACTTACAATGAAAAGTACATGGATACTATGATTCTTACTGCTCAACATCTTCTAATAACCGAATTACAAATTTACAATAAATGATAATTATAAGCGAAAATGTTTTATGTTTTTTCTTTGCAATAGTCAATGCCAAAGAGAAGAAACGTTAAACACAACCTTCTGCTAAACTAACCAATAACTTGCAAATTTTCCACTTGAACTTTTACAATTTTATCATATGATCTCCATTGTGCTTAGTCAGAAGAGAAAACATACCTCTAATGCCGTGAGCAAGAAGAAAAACAAAGGGTCAATGAAAATTGACACCAAGCAGGAAATCACAAAAAATTTGTTCCATTGTTGAACGACTTTAGCATGGGGATTCATGACTCCAGGCCAACATGAACTAAGAATGGAAGAAGACTTCTTCATCCAATCCTTAGCATCTCCAGCAAAAAGATGATGGAACTGCCAATGAAACATGAAAAAGAGCAGAACTAAGTATGACTTAATCTCTCCACAACATAAAATTTTATAAGAGATCAGTAGCAATGAAGAGTAATATGGGGCAGAAATTGTTGCGACTTAAAGGCAAATAGTGAATACCTCAATGAATAGAACTTGTTTGAGAAAGAATGAGAAGTGAATAGCATGTAACTAAAGTACCTTAGATTCCAACCGTTGTTTGGCCCTATAGTTCTTTTGTTGTCTTGCTCGGGAGCTATCAAGTGTCGGGCATGTTGTGCAATAAGGATCATTACACATTCCCAAGGGTCCAGACCTCAATAGATGCTCATTCTTTCCAACAAGGTTATCTTTTGAATCCTTTTGATCTACTTGATTTGAAGAAGGATACTCATCTGAATCGACTTGTTGCAACCGGCCCTTTGTATCTAGTATGGGCCAGACAAGTTTATCTGGTTTCTTACTTGTTAACAAAGGACCACTCATTTGAATTAACGGAGTTCGACGTTCACTACGTAAGGGACCAGTATGAGAGACAAGAAAATTTTCTCCATCGTAATCTAAAGAACGGGGGGTAGTAGACATTGATGCACTCCGATTCCTGACTGTAAATCTTTGCAGCTCAGCAATATCTATATGCTCATCAGGTGAGTATGAACTCATTCCTGATAACATGGGAAGGTCTTCTTTCTCAGACGCAGTCATTGTAGGCTCTAACACCTACAAAAAAACACATTAGAATCAAATCACTCTAGACTGAAAAGAAGATTATACAAAATAACAGATTAAAAGAAAAATGAAACCAGATTCCAATAAGTTGAAATATCACAAATTGCATCTTCAGAAAGTTAGCTCTAAACCCTATATTTATAATGAATTTCTTTCAACAGACATAACAAAAGCTACCCACATATTTGCTACATTTAAAGCTTAAGAACATCTCTTCAAGGCATTAAACTGAGTTTTTTCTTTTGGTCTAATCCACAAGATGCCGCAAAGCTATCTCTCAAGGGTTTTAAAGGGACTCCATAGTCCATGACCAGGCTTGAACTCGAAACCATTAGTTAAGACTGATGCAACCCAAGCCATCACACCAGACCCCCCCCCCCCCCCCCCTAACTTTACGAATGATAATCTTCATAGAAATGAGCGCAAACACACAACAACTGAGCAGATTGAGTCGTCTGAACTATCACATAACACTCATAACATCTGCTGCTCACTGAACCTCAAATCGAAACAACTACGACGAAAACCAAAACCTAATTAACACTACAAGGTCTAATGAACACGATTAGCTCAAAATCTACTTCAATAGAACTTAAACAACACCGCACTCAACAAAACGAAGGTTTTCAGCGAATTTGAACTCAATCGCCTCAAAAATCGCTCATCGAACTGATCAAACCTAGCAAATCAAGCATTCAAACTCCAAATACCACAATGCAACAACAATTCCACAAAACTTAACAAAAACAGTAAAACTTCGCCTTCAAGTTTCAACAATCATTCGTCACAAGAACCTTCAAAACCTCAAAAACCTCTGAACACTTACCTGATGATTCGAAGTCGCCGAAACGCGATTTCACTGACGATTCTGTCCAGAAACGCCCAAATTTTGAGGTGAAACTGCGAACAGAGCGTAATCTACAAGTCTGGCTTCCATAAATAGGCGATTAGAGAGTTGAATCTCGACATCGGAAGAGCAAGTTCAGAGAAGAATCGATGATGAAGAAATCAAAGAGAGAGAGAGAGAGAGAGAGATGGAAGTTTCAGAGAAATTGTTTGTTTGTTTTGGTGAGACTGGAATGAATGAATGAATGAAGGAATGAAAGAGCAGAGACTTTTCCGTTTGTTTGAAGCGAAAGCTCATAATAAATAGTGGGAGTTTTGGTTCACTGTTGCTTTCTTTCCAACTAAAATTGCCGTTCTCAGTCATTACATTTGTCTCGAGTTCAAAACTCCACAAATGCATAAACGGAAAATATTAAAATGACAAAGCGTGTAGGCTTTATATAAAAATGAGTGTGCTCAAAGTAGTTTATTGTGCATAACACGCGTGCTGTGTTAAAATGAGTGTGGAAAAGCTTTATCCTTTGATAAGTCGACTTGGCTCTAGCTCGGTTTAGTCGATTAAGTCTGAATACGATTAGTTTAAACAAAAATAATAATAATCTAAATAGCGTTTTCAGAATAATAACAATTTTTTATATTAATTGCATAATAGATTCGGAGTTCCAATCTTAAATCTTTTTTTTTTTGTCGAAGTTCAAATTAGAATTTTCATATCTTGCTTTATTAAGACGCAATCTTGTCTCAATTATAAATTTACTGACCTAATGTAGTAATTTATTTAATTTTATTATTTTTAGAATGCTACATTGCAATTTTTAACGTTTGTAAGGTAGGTATTTCGAACTGGCTTTTTCACGATTCAATCGGTTTTAAAAAATCTGAACCCACTCTTAAGAGTTATCTCAATTAATTAAGCTAACACAGGAGAGAAAAGCAAGTTATTAAGAGTAGATAATAGAAGATTAGATGGTAATAATTAGGGATGGGAAGATTTCAAGTCCATGCTGATGAGTCAACTCTTGTTGTTACAGGTCAAATGAAATATTTAAAAGTAGGTTGGAAAAAGTATAAGGAAAAAATTTGGGGATCAACATCTGACAACAATACTCATTTGTTAGATATAGTAGTTGTTTAAGTCAGATTATGCATCAATTTGTACTTGCATGTAATGGATTGGACAACTACCTAATAATATGGGTATGTATATAAAATAAAGGTATGTATAAAATAAGTCAATTTGGCCATGTGATTTTTTTGATTTCTCGTGGAAGCGTTTGTATTGATTTTAGGCGTTTGACTCATAAATTAATAGTAAAAACTATATGAGTCGCATCGATTAATCAATTTGGCACATTTTCTTGAGTTTCACTTCATTTTTTAATCCGTACATTATTTGATAACGGATTTTTGCAACATACATCAAGATTGGGGTGTCCACCATATATCAATGTCAGTCCTTAAGTGTAGCAAATGTGCGTACCAAAAGTATGCAATTCAACCCTTATTTCCCCTAAAAATATGTTAAAAAAAATAAAAGACACCAGTAGACACACATTTGATAAACATATTCACTACATAGTTGTTATAGTGAGATCATGTGCATGCACATCTTAATACGTGGAGCATCTAAATGGATGCATCACAACATGTATCTCATCCACCTAAGGGGGCCACAATGGTTCGGATTGCGTCAGCCTTAACTAAAGGTCATTTTTAGGTATGAAGTAAAACTTTAGAGAGAGAGAGAGAACCACCTAATGGTTCCCACACGGCTCAAACCCAAATTAGTCAAAACCAATTAGATTTGGATGGCTTAGAGAAAAAAAAAAAAATCTTATCCATGACCTATAAGACCATTATATATGTATCTCATAAATTTATGTTTAATTTATATAACTTATGAATTACTAAAGTCTTTTGAGCTTCATTTACGTTATCAATTTGATGATAATTTTCTTATAAAAAAAAATCAATGGAAATTGATGTTAATGTGAGAAACTTAAAAGTTTTCCCTCGAGCTTATAAAATGACACTTGTACAGTTGTACCATCAAACAAGGTGCTGAATGATTGAGACTTATGAGGGTGATAAGATCTTTATGGTTTAAAAGACTAAAAGCTTCCACATGTAATTCTCTCATTGATCTATATTTTATCATGTTTTAAGTATGTTTACATGACCCAAATTTAAGATTCCTAAAGTTTGAGTTGTAAAGCAATCCACGTAATCTCTACAGGGAAAAAAAAAATCTCACCCATTAATAAACTTTTGACGGTGCTAACTAGGGATGGAAGATTGCATAAATTAATAATATACATTAATCAATTGTTTACGAAAAGATGATAACAAAGTGTAGTAAGCTTTTAATTGAACATACTAGTTTAAAGTAATATTTGATGACAATTTTTAAGTGGATGAGCTATATCATATATATATATATATATATGTAGTCATGTTTGGTTCGACGAAAATAATACTCTTACTGTCCTACATGTCAAGGCGATGAGAACACAAAAGTGGTCACTTTAAGTTTGTTGCAAGGGTCGTCCCATGCACGTGATGATCATTCCAGGACGTAAAGCCAATTACTTGTGAAGTTATTGGTGTAGGGACATATTCTTTGAATGTTGACTACGAAGTCTATGACAATTAATAAAATGTCGCTATTGCATACACTATTTAAATGTGAATTAGACCTTGACAATTAATAAAAAAATGTGAATTAGACAGTATTTCTTCAAGTCTTTTTTTTTTTTTTTTTTTTTTGAAAGGTGGCTCTATCGAGATTTGATAATTGAGATTTGAGACTTCTTTCGACATTACCTTTTTAACTACTAATGCTTTATTAATTGAAAAATGACTATATATATGTGCTAGTTTAGAATAAACTTAAAAAAAAAAAAAAAAACTCCAATAATGTCAGTGTTGGAGAATAAGGCCCGAGCCCACTGAAACTCGTTGTGAGAAGTCCGAACCTCAGGTTGTTGATAAGCATTGCTTACGTGCATAACTAAAGACTTTTTTTAAGACTTTGGTCAACAATATACAATTATTTCAAACAAGAAAAAAGGACAAAATATACAAAGAGAAAATGAAAAAGCATTATTGGTTACATGTATTTGACTAAATTTTATATATATGTTAATCTATATATATATATATATATATATATATTAAAGTTGTATCATGAGTGTGCCTCGTAGCATTTTCGAGTCTTTTCGACGAGTCACGTGACATGCCTAATATTTAGTATTATTCAAATTCATTATCTTCCTTTTTTAAAATCTCATTAAACATCACTAAATATAAAAATTAAATCGTCACATCATCACCTCTTTCGTCGCGTCAACAACTCCAACTCTATTAATATATATATATATAAAGTTGTATGTGTCACGTGACATTTTCGAGCATTCTCGACAAGCCACGTGGCATGCTCAATATGTAGCCTTATTCAAAACCTCTTTACCTTCATTTTTAAAACTTCATTAAACATCACTAAATATAGAAATTTAATCGCCGCATCATCACCTCTTTCATCATGTCATTAACTCCAACTCTAACGGGAATAAAGTTACATCTTACACGTGACATTTCCATCACCACACCATCAACTCTTTCACCACATCATTAACTCCAACCCTAATAAAATAAAGTAACATCTTATATTGTCATGTGACATATTTATAAGCCTACATCTTATTGGCTAAGAAATTGAGTCTTCCACCGTCAAGGACTCCTTTTACTTGACTTGGTCATCCTACAAAACTATGCAAGTATTTCTACTTCAATAAATAAAATAATATTATTTTCTCATTGAAGATTATTAAAAAATTTCTTTGCTAGCAAACATACACTAAATTGTTTCTGTTTTTTGTTTTTTTTTTTTTTGTTTTCCCACTTTGTTAAAAACATTGCATATTTTGTTAACTAGTTTTCAAGGCGTAAGAGCATCTCCAATCACAAAACTCTATTTCTCCTTCTATTATACAATTCTCTCACATCAAACTATATTTCTCCTCAAACTACTTACAAACTCTATTTCTATTTTAAAACTCTATTTCTTAATTTTATTATTTTTTATTTATTTGTATTAATTTTAATAAATTATTTAATCAGTAAAAAATTGAAAAAATATATTCATATTTTTTGAAAAAAAATATTGATAATTTTGTAAAAGAAAAAATAAAAATAAATAAATATAAAAGAGAGGAACTCTATTTTAGAGTTCAGTGAATATTTGAAGGTTCACTGTTCACCAAACTCTAAACCTTGTTTGGTATGTGGGTGAAATATCTCCAACTTACAGAGGAGGGGGTGCGTTATCTCCCCCCCATAAGGAGATATCTCATAGGAGTTCAATGGACAAAAATATCCTTCACAAATCATTTTTTTCCAAAGTCCCTCACAAATCATCTTTTTTATTTTAAAAATATGTTTGAAGGACATTTATGTCAATTCTCACATTTTACTGTTTTTAAGAATTTGCAATTTCCTTGCAAGTTTAAAGTTCAACCAAACATTAAATTTGAACTTACACTGTGAGTTAACTCCATAAAGTTATCTCCACTCGCATTGTAAGTTGACAAAAACGAACCAAACGAGGCCTAAATAGAGAGGAAATAGAGTTTGGTTGGAGATGGTCTAAATGTCAATCTATCATTAATTATCTAATCCATAATACAACTCAAACTCTGTTCATTCTTACAAATACATAAGCACTTTCTTTTTTTGATAATGAATTCATATTTCATTACAATCTAATACATGAATTATTAAGCTAATGAAGCTTTTAGAACTCATGTCCATATTCTTGGTTGGACTTGACATCCACACAAATTTAGTGCAACAATACTGCTTTGAAAGCTTCGGCGACACCTCCACCTAATTTAACACCACCATGTAACAAACAAGCTAGTTTTGAACATACAGAAAACTTTGCCACAAAATCCCCACACCACTCTATAGCAACTGCTATTTGGTGAAATAACTTCTTGGATCAAAAAGGCGGTTTTGGGAAATAATTCATTCAACGTTAGACACTATAACCATAAGTGTCCGAACCTTTTTAGATATATGTTTCAATCAAGAACAAGTGCTCAAGTCAAGCCTCAAGAAATGTTAATAGTCACCACACAGTAAGTGAAAGATATCACCAGCTTTTGGATGTGATCTATCACCAGATAAGAACACATGAGATGTGCCCTTCAGTATGATCCAACTGCAACCAGGGACTTTCTTCACACCCTTCACTGCCATTTCCTTTCTCAGCATTCCTTCTTTGCGACGCTGACCAGTCGCTGCATAGATATTGCACATAAGAACATGAGCAGGAGCGTTAGTTGGATCGAGCTCAAGGACTTGTTTTGCTGCATTGTTTGCAATGTATGCGTTCAACTCGCCAATGCTACATCCCCCAAGCAAGGAGCCCCAGATAGCAATGCCTGGTTTGAATGGTAGTTTCATGACAAAGTCCTCCGCTTCCTTAACTTTCCCGGCTCGGCCTAGAAGATCGACCATACACACATAATGCTCTATCTCTGGTTGAGTTGAATAATTGGAATTCATGAAATTGAAGAACTCCCATGCTTGATCAACCATGCCGGCATGATTGCAAGCTAAGAGCACACCCAAGTATGTAAGGGAGTTAGGTTGAGATCCTGCTTCTTGCATCGCGTGAAAAGTGTCCAGGGCTTCCTTTACTAGTCCATGGTAGGAAAAACTCATAATTATGGTGTTCCAAGTAACGAGATCTCGAAACATCATTCGAGAGAACACAGAGCGCGCGTCATCTATCTCCCCACACTTCGCATACATTGAGATCATAGAATTCTCTAAAATGATGTCCATGTTTGGATTTGCTTTGATCAATAGGCAGTGGAACTGCTTTCCTAGAACGAGATTAGCGGTTGCACCAGCTGCACCAAGAAGAGCTGAATACGTCGAATTAAGGGGACTGGCGTCTTCAACACGCATATCCGAGAATAAGAACATAGCCTCAGAGAACAACTCATTTTGAACATGCCCCGATATCATCACTGTCCAGACAACAGAATCCCTCTCTGGTATCTTGTCGAAGAGGCAACAAGCCTCTTTAACATTGCCTACATTGAAGTACCCCGTGATCAGGGATGTCCATGATATTTGGTCCTTACATGGTATCATTTCAAAAACTTGTTGAGCGCTCTCTAAATTCCCGATCCTAACGTAACCGCTGACCATAGAATTAGAAGACTGAACGTCGCATCTATTGGAGTTCTTGGTGAACATAAAGCGTGCAAAATCCATGATACCAAACTCACAGTACATATGAATCAGGCCCTTTGTTAGTCGTCCATCATAGTCGTCGCAATCTAATCCATTCACAATCAAGTAGGCATGCACTTGCTTGCCAATCAGATGAAACCCTAACCCAGTGCAAGCATAAACAACTGAGATGTATGTCTCTACATTTGGCCTCATATCATGATACTTCTTCATTTCAAGGAAAAGCAACAGAGCCTCCTCACAGAAACCATTCCATGTAAACCCACTTATCATTGCCGTCCAGGAAACGACATTCCTCTCCGGCATTTTTAAAAACATTTCATACCCTTCTTCGACATCACGAACCCGACAATAACCGCTAATCAAACTAGTCCAAGTAACCACATCAGGCTCCGTCATCGCATCAAACAATGCTCTCGCTTCCTCCATCCTACAACTCTCCGCATAGCCCGATATCATTATATTCCACGAAACACGATTCCTACCCCGCATTGCATCAAACAAACCTCGACCCTCCACCAATTCACCATTCCTTATCAACCCCGAAATCATTGAATTCCACGACACGACATTCCTATCAGGCATACCCTCGAACAACACCTTAGCATCATCCACCCTCCCAGCATTCAAAAGCCCATTTAACATTGAAGTCCATGAAACCACATTTCTCTCAGGCATTTCATCAAACAATCTACAAGCATCCACAATCCTCCCATAATGCACGTACCCAGACAACATAGCATTGTAAGTAACAACATTTCGCGCCGGCATGAGCTCGAAAAGCTCCCGCGCTTCGTCAACAAACCCGTCTCGAACATACTTCGATAACAGCTTAGTCCAAACCACAACACTACCATGTTTGCCTCTCTGAGGCATTTCATCAAACACCTCCCCTGCATCATAACCACAACTCCCATGGCGCCAAACCGCCAAAATTCGAACTGGGTGTCTTCGAAAAGTCGATCCAATGCAACGAAAACGAGTGCTGAAGAAAATTGGGTTCAATTCATGGAGATTTGAAATGGGCATCAATGTCTGCTTGTCGAGTCAGTGATACTGTTCGGCCGGCTTTGGATTTATCGAATTTATGGGCGGAGATCACTCTGTGGTTCGATTGCCTTGAAATCTTCATTGGAAAAAATGAAAACCCAGAAATGCAATTGAGAGATTCGAAGTGGAGAGTGTCGAAAATTGGAACAAAATCACTTGTTGAAGCACAGAAAGGTCAACAATGGCGAACAGGGGAGCGAAGGGAGAGGGGTTTATGTCCATGAAACCCTACGACCCACCAATCTGGGCTCGCCACCTCAACCTTGTTCCTTCTCACGTGATCAACCTTGCCCACGTGCGTCCTCTCTCTCTCTCTTAATAGGAAGGAAAATGTTTGGGTACCGGGGTCGGGCGCCAGGCGCCATTTGATTCACATTGAACGTGTGTCTTGCACTGCGGGCAGTTTGGGTGCGGTTTAGATGGTTCGCGGTTTGGTGGTGGTTTGTAAATCGGTCAAACCGCGAACCTAAGTTTGATCGCGGTTTGATGGTTTCCACTACCAAACCGCGGTTTGCCCACCCCTACTGTTAGGTGTCCAAAATTGTTATTTAAAGTGGGTACCACTAGCAGCTAATGAGAATGTCCTCACTCCTCGTCGGCGGGACGGAGCGAGGAAGCCAAATTTTCTATGTAGGGAATTTGCGGCGAGGACTTGAATTCTTACTAAATATTTCACCATCTTAATGTGTTTCTTCTCACGTGTTCAACCTCGTGCAAGTGTGTCCTCTCTCTCTCTAGTAATTGAGAATGTCCTTAATTATTACTCTGCCACTCTTTGCCGGCATGAAGTGTGAGGACCAAATTTTCTCCAAATCACCGGGGACTTGCATGCCTTCTAAATAATTTTTTTTTATCTTAAATTTTAATTTTCTCCGTTGTGAATTTGCGAGGATGAATCTCCGGACACTTGCATCTCTACTAAATAAGTTTTTTTTTTTTTTTTAGGTTCCTACACCAATTCACAAGTGGGATCTCCCAGGCATACCATCTAGTACTGAACTCTATGTAAAGGTAACATCAATATAAAGCTTTGCAAAGCCAAAGCCATTTTGATATAATTGGTTTTGAAATGCTCAAATGACTTTAAGAAAGTATGTGTGTGTGAGGGGACATTATTGATGTGTTTGAACTAATATAGTGTAGATTTTTCGATGAAAATGTCGCAGCGAGAAGATCTTTGCGGGGTTCAGTTAACCGGAAACAAGGCCAGGAAACTGGAATTCATAATGGCAGATGTTGTTGCTCAGGGTTGTGATTGTGTTATTACAATGGGAGGGATCCAGAGTAACCATTGTCGCGCCACTGCTGTTGCCGCCAAGTATTTGAACTTGGAGTGTTATCTGATACTATGTGCCCCTGAGGTCAGTCTTGCACTCTTGCTTGTTGTTTGGTTAACTTAATCATTTCCGAAGCGGCGAAAAGTGTTGTGATTGCTCTTACATGCTAATTAAGATTTCATTGCAGTTGGAAATAAAAGATCCTGGTTTGGTAGGAAATCTAATGATAGAAAAGCTTGTTGGAGCAAACATTGAAATGGCAGCATGGGAGGATTTTGCGAAATTCGGGGCTTGGGTATGTTATGACCATTTTGAGTAGAGATTAATTTTCAATTTGAATTCATGAAACATGTCCTACAATGAAAACATAATTCAAGCTAATTGTTCTAGTATATGTGATGCCAAAGTTTACCTATGCAGCTAACAAATGAAAGGCTTGTTGGGAATTTTTGTTCTTGCAGAACCTTTTAAACACAATGAAACAAAAGCTGGCGAAGAAAGGAAGGAAGCCTTATGTCATTCCAATTGGTGCATCAAATACCTTGGGAACATGGTAATAATCAATTATACATCTTCTCAATGTGTCGTAAAGTTCTAAAAAAAATTATAGGTAAGTGATCGATCGGATTTTTGTGCAACCTCGAGGTTTACATGTAATGTGAGAAACAATCGAGCTAATGGTTCAACTGCTAAATCTCACCTCATTCATTATTGTGTTTATGCCATCAGTTTGGTTTTTTTATGAATTAGCACAGGCTTCATATATATATATATATATATATATTTAGCCTTAATGTTGATACTTAAAATTGTGAATTTGTTTAAACGGTTTCAAATACTAATGCAAGTGAATCATATGATGAAAATGAGCTTCAACAGTTTCGTACTTTGTAGCGTCTTTTTTAAACATCTGTTGATCGTGTTGTGGTTATGAGTGTCGCGAAGAACTTGTTATGCAATCTATGCTTAGCACTTAACAGAAGGCTTTCATGTGACCCGGCTGCTCTATCCTTCACATGAGAGAGGGATGGAGTTTTGTATTCATGATCATTTCAAATGTGAACTCGAAATGTTTTCCAACTTCAGATTAATTAACTTCAATCATCTGCAGGGGTTACATTGAAGCAAGTAGGGAAATAGAGCAGCAAGTAAAACAGGGATGTTTTGAAACAGCTTTTGATGATATTGTCGCCGCTTGTGGCAGGTTATTTGCTCACTATTCTTTCAAATAAATTTATGTCAGTCCTATTCAAACTATTATTTGTTGAAGTCTTTTACTAGTCTTGGCAATGCCATTTATGCTTCTATATAAGCAGATGTACACAATGCATGTTACTATATAACAGTGATTGTAAGGCGTCGCCTCGGCGTTTCTAGGTAAAAATGTAGACATATAAAATGTTGCGCGATTACTAATTATTTTGTGATTTCAGTGTTGGAACTGTTGTAGGCCTGTCACTCGGTTCGCAGTTGAGTACATTGAAGGCGAAGGTATATATGCTTTCCCTATGCCTGTTCTTCCAGCAAAATCAGAATTTTTTTGCAGCATGTAACAGAGTTAGATAGTTCATCCTGTCAATGCTGTTCAATTATTCTCGTCAAGGAGGCTATCTTTTTTTCGTTTTTTTTTTTTTTTTTTCGTTCGATGCTTCCTTTTTGTTCAAAGGCAATTAAAAGAATGAATTCTTTCTGTTTGCGATACACAAAAATTAGTCGGGAATATATATAGGTGCATGAAAATTACCTGGATGAGAGAAAATGTGAATTTTCATTTCTCATTACGAATATTGGCCAGAGCCGAAGAAAATGTACATTACCTTACCTGCTACTGCTTAATGCTTATTAGCAATGAAATTTGGCTTCTTCTTCCCATATATATGGTCATGAGCTTACTGCATATGTTTTGATGTCAGGTCCATGGATTTTGTGTTGGTGAAGAAACTAACAACTGCTACAAATATGCGCAACAACTACTGGATGGACTTGGAGCCGGTCTTAGCTCGCGCGATTTGCTACACTTACAAGATGTTAGCATTATACCATATTGGACTCTGCACCTTGTTCTTTTATGATATTCTTATATACTAAATTTTGATTGTTCACTGCAGTCAGTGATACTTTTTATGTGTGTTTATATATAGGCAAAGGGTCTTGGATATGCTACAAGCACAAATAAAGAACTTGCTTTTATAAAGGAAGTCGCCGAGACTACTGGCGTTATTCTTGATCATGTCTATAGGTACAACAATTTCTCGCACCTTGATCATGTCATGCGCATAGTCGTTCGGAAAATGTGGTTGCAAATTCTGTCTGACTACTCTTAATTTTAGTTGTTCATCAAATGAAGTTGAACCAAATTGTTTTTGGCTTCCAGTGGAAAGGCTGCATTTGGTTTGTGGAAAGACATGAAGAAAAATCCATCAAAGTGGGAAGGAAGAAAAGTTTTGTTTGTACACACCGGCGGGATCTTCGCACTGTATGACAAAGCAAAAGATATGTCGAGCATGGTGAGCAGATGTCGTCGATTGGAGATCGATGGCTGTCTTCCAGCGAAGGATGCTTCTCACCCATGGTAACTGCTTGTTAGTTGCCTGGCTTTTTTCAAAGCCAAGAATGCATGCATTCTAAAAGATCACTACGTACCGACTCTCTTCTTTTTTGACGAATTAATCAGTTCAAATAAAGGTAAAATGAACTGTGATGCGACGGCAATTTACCAATTACATTAATTAAGACAAAAAAAAAGCTTCTAAAGCTCTGTAAAGTGTGACAATGTTTCAACAAAATAAGAAAATGGAGAACTCTATGCATGTGATGCTGTTTAAATTGCTGTTTTACAACAATGCCGATCACATTGAATGAAAGATAATTCATGTCATGCCGTTTCTTCGCTCAAAGGCGTCGTCACGAACAAATTGTTGAACTAACAAAATAGATGCATATATATATATATATATGTATATTCATTGCAAAACAAGCTCATTGTCATTTCCTTGTTCTAATTCTTCTTCAACAATGGAAGCTCAGCATTGCTTTGGTTCTCTCTCCTTGAAGCCTTACAGTGCTCCCTCTTGGGCGCGCCATGTAAGCATCGACGCGCTTATTTCTCTCTTGTTTGAACCAAAAGAATTATTTGATTTTTTTTTTTCAATAGATACCACAAAAAGTAGTAATTCTTTTTGGATGGTGAATTTTTTGGTTTGTTTCATTTATGAGCAAATTTTGGTTTTCTTACTGTCTGATTGAAACAAGAGTATATATACTAGCGCGGATGACATGAAAAGTAGTAAATCAGTGTCCCTATTATCTACACTTGATCTTAATTAGCCAAAAGCCGAGAAAGGTATATAAGCAGGGGCGAATTAAACAATACCACCATTTTGGTGGATTTTCCATTGATATCCGGAGCGCCGAGAACACATGGTACGTCGGCCTCCTCACGTGAGAGATCTTTAAAGATGACGCGGAAGCTTCTGCGGTTCTTTCGTGAATGGCGACGCGGTTTTGATCGGAGGATTTGTTGAGGCATGGGAGGATTTGTTGAGGCGTCGCCATGGAGGTGTTGGGGAAGGGGAGTGTGGGGACTTCGTGCAGGAGGGGACGCAAAATATGAACCAAACAGCCATAAGTGCTAAGTGCTAAGTCGCCAAAATGTGTGGGGGCTTAAAAGCCTTAAATACTAATTTTTTTTTTTTTTTTTAATTAGGGCTTTTTTGGGGACACCGCTTATACTAGTTTCGCTATACACGATTGACTGCCATGCTTTCGCTCGAGAATTAATTTCTAATAATTTATTAATAAAATTTAAAATTGTATTAAAATTTAAAAATTAGAAATACAAGTACTTTTTTTAGCTTAGTGATTGACGCCCATGCTAGGAAATTACTTCCTCCAAAAAAAAAAAGGAAACAAGGAAAAAAAAAACACAAGTATATAAGTGTCCCTATTATCTGCAATATGCAATGTGCGAAATTGATGTCATGTCATCCTAGAATCCGAATAACAGAGAAATTGTGAAAGAGAAATGCTAAAGTGACCCGGAATGGGACGCCCGGTGAAGGTGTCCATCTATTCACGCATCAGGATATATATGTGTGCACACACAGCGATGCACGATGAATGGACACCATCACCGGGTGTCCATCCCGGGTGCCCCTCACCGGGTCACCCTAGTATTTTCATTGTGGAAACTATTTTAGACATGAAGTAGAGCTATCTTGGCTTCTCTAATTTCAAATATGAGAGATAGAGATAGGAATATAGACTAATGTTGTGATAACCCAGATGCTAATTAACCTGCAAAGCCAAGTATATAGTACTGCTTTTCCTTTTTTAGTAAAATGAATATACTTTTTTTTATAGATATAATATAACCAGTGAGATGGATAAGACATCACTTGCTAAAAGGTAAGATTTAGGGAGGTCGTAAGTTTGAATTTGGTTGAAGTTAAAAAATATAAGAAGTGCTAGAATGACAACATCGAGCCTTTGAGTTGTCCATGCGCACCTCGAGATGCGGGCAGACGTAGATCTCAATGTTTAACGCGCGGGCCGAGGTCGCATGGACAGTTCATGTGAACCAAAACGTGTCTTTCCAATGTGACATACATACCTATTGGCTATTGTTATTCTAGTATTTTGGAAAAAAATGTAAGGAAAATATAAAAGTAACCACTTTAAGCACCGACTCAAATAGATGTCGTGATTTTCGCCATCTCGGCATGTATTGCAGACATCCGATTGAGTCGATTCCCAAAGTGAGTTCTCAAAAAATATAAATATATAAGACAACATTATTACTAAGTCCAACCAAACAAATCCCAAGGCAAAAGGGTAAAACAGTAAAAGCAAAACCCAGCGAGCGCGGTATAAATACCGACCGCTTTCCCGCCCAAACGGTCATCTTCAAAACCCTAACCCCACTGAGAAGAGCCGTTCGATCGAATCGAGAGTCGCCATGGTTGACGACCTCTCTCGCAATCTCTCTTCCTCGTCATCATCATCATCATCATTAACAGCGACGACTCTTGTTGTTGATGACGAGGAGGAGGAGGAGGAGGAGGAGGAGGAGGAATTGGCGATTGCGTGATTTGCGCGCTTTGATGATGATTCGATCACTCTCGTCTTGCTAAAGACCTGAATTCTATAATGAATTATGGCAATCAAATCAAACCAAACCCTAATTGGTTTTATCTGCCCTAATTTCTCATTATGTTCAGGTTTTTGATTGAGGAGGAGAACCCTAATTGAGACTGTTTGTTTTAATTTACCCGACAACGTGGAGTTGTGGATTAAGGTAAAACTGTATCGGTTCAATTCGCATGGGAATACCAATGAGCTTTTTTATTATGTTTTGCTTAATATTTGTTTGAAGATGCTTAGATGGATGTATGATAAAATTCGTGAGGGTAGAATAAAAATACAATGATTCAAAGAAAAGTAGAAGTATCTACAGTGAAGGGGAAAATAAGAGAATTTAAGGCTCGGTTGCTTCACGTTGCGTATGTGTTAAGGTTTCCCAAATTTGAAGTTGGAGACTCCATTCGTGTTGCTTACAAATTAAGGATTTGGAAATCCCTTGTGTTTCTATTCTTCCATGTGGACACGCGTGTGACAGGATTCTATTGGGAATCCTCTGACTCAAACGCAGCATTAGAGAATGGTAGTTGGGTTACAGGCTTACAGTGGTTTGGTCTTATCCAAAGACAACCTAAAAATGTCCAATTAGAAAACTTGAAGAGTTAGAAATAAAAGGAATTCCATTGGTAATTAATTAGTGTAAACCTAAGATGCCATTGGGACGGATTATCGAATAACATTATCAACAACATTAAATAGAGTTGAATGGAAATATTGGATCCATGTAGTGGACCTCAACTAATTTGGGACTAATGCTTTTGTTCTGTTGTTAGTAGTGTTGTTGTTTGGCTTAGTATTATTTTTATTATGATTATTGGGTGATGTAAATAGCTTTATTAAATATTACTATTATCTAACCAAAAAATAGCTTTATAAATTGAGTGTTGATGATATAAACTATTATGGTATCATACTGAATGATGCTCACTCTTTGAAGTATTATATATACTACATGGCAGTTTTAATTTTTGCTGAATCAATTTGTAGATTCAATGTCACATTGGCCTGTTTGTGTACTGATATCCATCATTTTAAAGCCCATTGTGCACTTTAAGTTTTTATTTTTTTATTTTTTGATATCCCCCTAAGTAGGTCTCAAGAAATTTTGAGAGCTACAAGACTCGAACACAATACCTCCGCCTTAGTCAGAGCCTAAGCGCTTGCTCCGCTGCCACTACGCCACACCCGTCAGGTGCCATTGTGCACTTTGAATTACTCGAAAGAAAATTGCCAAGAAATAAATACCCAGTCAATTTTTAATTTTTGGTAGTTTAGTTTGTTAACTTTTTAAAACTTAATTGCTTGATGCTTTTGTTTTTCACTGATGGAAAATTTTTGAATTATGTAGCGTGATGACATCTCAGGAATGCAATTGAGTGGTAGCAAAGTTAGGAAAATGGAATTCTTGATGGCAGATGCCGTGGCGCAGGGTGCTAATAGTATTATAACTATGGGTGCTATCCAAAGCAATCACTGTCGTGCAACAACAGTGGCTGCAAAGTACTTGAATCTTGATAGTTATGTTATACTACGCACCTCAAAGGTGGTTTTTTTTTTTTCACTTTTTTTGCTTCTCTAACTTTATCAATGAGGCCAATTTAGTTACATTATTTGATAACTGGTTGCAGGTTTTGGTCGATAAAGATCCTGGACTAATTGGGAATCTCCTTGTTGAACGTTTGGTTGGTGCACATGTTGACCTCGTTTCAGAAGAAGAGGATGCAAAACATGGGACTGTGGTTTGTTCTCTTCTTCATAGTTATATTATATTCTTTTCAAATGAACTCAATGTTTATTTGATAGTTTTAGCTTATTGATGGTAATAGTATTGAATTGGTTTTGGATTATTATTATTGTTTTCTTTGATAAGAAACGAACTTAATTACTACACCCCTTTTTTTTGGTAATATAATTACTACACCTCTTTTTTTGGTAATATAACTACTACACCCTTGACTCCAACATGAGTCAAACCCTCAAGGGCCTTTGGCAAGTGATGCCTCTGATAGAAAGACTAAATAAAGAGATATGGAGAAGACTTAATTGATAATACTAAGGAGGAACTCACAGCTGTTCGAGAGGTTGAACTCTCCCCAACTACTCACCAGGTAGAACCTTAATAATAAACACTTTTCTCATGTCCCCTCATAAAACCCTAAACTACTTATTTGTACACTTTAAAAGCTTTGGTCGCTTTACTTGATATTCTATCAAGCTTGTCCATATCATTAGAGATGCTTTGGCGTCTTGGATTATGATATCACCATAGTTAATTGATTCTTGGTTTTCACTGTTTGTACTACAACTCAGGTAGAGTAGTGCTGCCAAAGTTACCTGAACAAGGTAGCTAAATAGCTTACTTTTAATGATTGGCTTTAGTCTTTCTTCATGGTGTTTTTCTAATTGTGTCATTATTTCTATGGTTTCAGATGCTTACCCATTTGTTAAAAGAGAGGTTGCTTCGTGAAGGGAGACGACCATATGTGATTCCTTTTGGTGGATCAAGCACTCTTGGGATATGGTATAGATCTCTATTTTGTTTCTCATTATATTGAAGACAAACAGTTTTCTTTTGGGAATAGTGTCTTCCATTCTAGCATTAATTATGAAGCGGTTGAATTGGTTCTTTTTTATTTTTAATTCAAATATTTTGACCATTTTAGTGTGATTCGAACATTGAATTTCTATCACTCACCCAAAGTGTTCATTACCTAAAGCATTATTTTCGTTTTGATGCTTATGTGGCAAGGGAACTCAAGACCAAAGGCTGTTTATCAGATTTGTTGATTATGTTCCATGATGTGTCTTTGATCATATTCATGTTTGCATAATTTTATGAATGCAACAACAACAAATCCCTAATTAGTTGAGGTCAGCTACATGCATCAAACTCTTCCGCTTCGCTCGATTCAATGCCCTTGATGACATGCTTTCAAAATCCTTTTCCTTTTTATTCAATGCATCCCAAGTTATCTTAGCTTTACCCCAATATCGTTGAATTTCTTCAGTTTTTGATGTGTCGAGTTTGTAATTGGCGCTTTTGCAAGTCTTTCAATGTGTCAAAATCCCCGCAACCGTCCTTCCCTAATTTCTTGCATCAAATGTTGCTACTCATACTTTTCTTTGAATCTTTGAATTTTTTTATTTTATCTTTACAAGTTTTACCATGCATCCTCTCAAAGTATCTTTTCCTTTACATTCATTTTATGTACGCGTTGTTTCTTTACCGCCCAAAATCCACTTCCATAAAGCATAGCCGGTCTACTTGCGGTCTTATAAAATTCCCCTTTTAGCTTTATAGGGATATCTCAATCGCATATCTCACCGGTTCCACTCCTCCACTTCTTCCATCTAGCTTGAATGTAATGTGTAACACCATCTTCAATATGACCATCTTTTTGTACGGTCGTCGGTCCTTCTCCTAGATATCTAAAATGATTCATCTTAGAAACTTCTACTTCCCTTAATTGTATAATTTCATTATCTTGATGTCTATTATATGTAAATTCAAAGTGCATGTATTTGATCTTAGTCCTACTTTACTTAAATCCTTTGGACTCTAACTTATTCCTCCGAGGTCTAATTTTCTATTCAATCCATCTCTTGTTTTGTTCGCTAAAACAATATAATCTGCAAATACCATGCTTCATCATTTCACCATCTTTCATCTCATCGAGATCACGATCATATTTTTCTGCTGTCTTAAACTTTGAGCTCAATGTTGGCATTACGCAACAACAACAACAACCTGAATCTCAAATTAGTTGGTCGGC
Source organism: Stephania cephalantha (assembly GCA_039657325.1). NCBI lineage: Eukaryota > Viridiplantae > Streptophyta > Magnoliopsida > Ranunculales > Menispermaceae > Stephania > Stephania cephalantha. The sequence continues at coordinate 2,571,253 of CM077573.1, read as the reverse complement.
TACATGGATCAAACTCTTCCATTGTGCTTGATTCAACTTAATGGTGTGCTTTCAAATCCTTTAAATTCTTCCTAATCAATGCATCCCGAGTTAGTTTAGGTATACCCCTACATCTTGCAACCCGTGGGGGAGAAATCAATTATCCGTTTTTTTTGTTAAACTTGTCATGCTTTGTTTTTATTCAAAATTTTATTTCTAGTACTATTTTCCAGACTGTTATTATGTTACAGTCACTGGTCTTTGCATATTTTTCAGGGGCGACATTGAAGCATTTCATGAAATTGAGTGACAACTTGACATTGGATCAGAGTCAACTGGAAGGCCAGGGTTTGATGACATTATTGTAGCATGTGGCAGGTTTTCTCCTTTTTTTTTTTTTTTTTCAAAATGTATTTTTGTACCAAATCATTCGGTAGACATCTTCAGTCTGCAATTATGGCTAAAATTACCAATTTTTCTAGGCTATGTGACTGAACACTGCACACCTTTTCTGATGTTTCTGATTTTTGGTCCATATTTGATATGTTTTGGAGATTTGTAGGAATTGTAAAACTCTTTGATTTTTTGGCCTATTAAAACAAAAGGAAATGATTGTGCCAATGAAGAAAAGAAGAAGAAATCTTTTAAGATCTAGATATGGAAGATGACCTAGATTATCTGAAAGTATGTCAGCTAGAAGTATATCAATAGAATAGATTGACATAAAATAGAACAACAACGATGAATACAGTATGCAAAAATACCCTAATTAATTCATGTCTTACTTTTATTCCATAAGATCAACATACGACGTGAACTCAAAATTTTGTTCATCTAAGCTTGCAAAACCTTCTCTAATAGGAATTGATCTAGATGCAATGATGCATTTCTTTTTCAATACTTTGTTTCCAAAATATTAAGTTTTTCGTCTTGATTGTTCGTTTGTTCTTAGAGCCTTTTTTGTTCTATTTGTTCTATTACTATACAATAATGTTGTTAGCCACAAAGTTCCAATGTAATATATTATGTTTTCCTTTTATGTGTATGTAGTGGCGGGACAAGTGCTGGATTGTCTTTAGGATCATGGCTCAGTAAGTTGAAGGCAAAGGTGAGTTTTTCAATTTTGGGGTCCATTCAAACCCTCTGACTTTGATAATATTAATTGCAATTCAGTTTTACTTTTATCACATCCTAGGTTCACACATTTTCTGTTGATGGCGATCTTGAGTACTTTTACAATTTTACTCAAGGCCTACTTGATGAGTTGCAAGCAGGAGTTGACGCACGCGATATTTTGAACATCCTAGATGTAAGCAGTTATTGTCTATTCTCATAATCATGTATTTCTTTTACTAAATCACTTATAATGGTTATAAATTTACCTTACCTTGCTCTGTATCTTTTAGATTTTGAACTTTGAACTTCATTTAGTTATCTTCTTCACCACATTATGCATTTAGAGATTCTAGAATCTTTATAATTCATATAATTGCACTTGTATTATGTTAGGATGATGCTAATTTCAATTTGCCCATCATGCTATCGCATTCCTGTGATAGGAGTGTTTGAATTTACGGGGTTACATTGTGGATGGTTCCTTAGTTGCCCCCGTTCTTAATCATTACAAAATGACGATGTTGTCGCCTCTTCCATTTGGCTAAAATGCTTTCATTCTTGGTTTTCATTTGTCCTTTGTATGTCAACAGACAGCTGCTACTACAGTAATAAAAATGTTAGGATTTCGTACTGTATTTGACACGTTTAAGTTTCACGGGTGAATGTAAAAAAGTCTGGCTTGTTACCAAACAAATTCTTGTGTTGTAATACCTCTCTGAAAGCTTTAACCTAAAATTACAAATTTGCAATGCATTACCACATAATTAATCCTTTAAGATTTGCTTCTTTTATTTTTCTTGGTGTTGATGTTATTATTGGAAATGTTATTTATTCATTAATTACGCTATCATCTTCATTTTTATAAATTTTAATGGTATTAGTTTAGTTTGCTTTATTTTTCTTATAAGAAACTAACAACTTGACTCCATTATTAGTTGAACCCACAACCTCCCCCAACCTTTGTCTTTGGTAAGTGATGCCTCATCCATCTCACTAGAGATGCTTTGGCGGTTTAGTTTGCTTTATGAAGATGAAATATTTTGGTTTACCAAAGTACAAGTCCCTATTGTTAGTGTTTTTTACTTTTCGGTAAATGCCATTAGATTGACCGGAATTAGTTGCTGTTTCCTTTCGGTCTCCATACTTTCGGATTCATTTCATTCATTTTTTGAAAAATTGCTGCTTTATGGTTTTTGTTTCCAAAACTAATGTTGCATCATACAAAGTTACAACCCCCTATCCGAAATTATATGCTATTTGGAGATGAAATTATTATATTATAAGACCAAACAAGAGATTGAATGAATAGGAAATTATAACTTTGAAGGAATACATTAGATTCTAAAGGCTTTAGGTTGCGTAAGACTATGATCAAATACATGCATTGTGAATTCACAAATAGTAGGGTAGATCAAGATAATGAAGTTAAAAAAGACTATCCTATTGAGGATGGCATTACACATGATATTCAAGTTAGATGGAAAAATTAGAGGAGCATAACAACTGTGATATGGGAATGCAATATCTCTGTTAAGGTAAAAGAAAAATTTTATATAATTGTAATTAGGCCATCTATGCTTATAAGAGCGAATGTTAGGCAGTAAATAAACAACACATGCGTGAAATGGGTGTAGTAGAAAATGTGGATGCTAAGGACAAATGATTGAGTAACAAATTGTGCTTGCTGATGATCCCGTTTAGAGGAAAGCTCAGCAAAGGATCCTACTTCGATTGCGTGAACAAATTAGATCTATAGTAATATATGTCTTTTTTACTACAGGCAAAAGGTCTGGGATATGCGATTAGCTCTGAAGAAGAGCTTAAGTTTGTGAAGGAAGTTGCAGCAGAAACAGGTGTTATTCTCGACCCAGTCTACAGGTTCGACCCTCTTCTTTTCTCTCTATTCTTTACTCATATTTGAATATTAATTATCAGTTTCTGGTACAAGTGCTAGATTAAGGCGGCCATGAATAGTGCATAGTACTAATCCTTTAAAATTCACCCAAACCTCACTTAATGATGTGACCATGTTTTATAAATGTTGTTATATATTGAGGTTCAAATTAAAAAGGATAATGAAACTGGTTCGTTGTATTAGTAGAAAATCAGTAAACATATCAATGCAGTTAGACGTCCTTCCTTAGGTGCGATGACAAAATGATTTCTTTGTGTAAGGTGGAACCTGTGATTATTTCAAACCACAAAGCATTAATCTTGCTGTTCATGGGAGTTAATTTCAAGCCTTTTTGTATCAGCGAGATGTTATGTAGATAAAGATACTAAATTGATACTGGAGATGGTAGTTTGAAAAGTTTCTGATCATAAAAAATGTAGTTAACAAGATCTGTATATAGCATTTCAGTATTCTATGCTATTCATCTGCATCATCGCGAATAAAAGTCGGATTGTGACACTGTGTGCACAGGCAAGCTAATGTTATTTAATTAGCCTCATTTACTCGGCTTGAGCCATGTTCTTGATTTTCTTAATCAGATCTTTAGTTTTATGTTGAGGTCTACTGATGCAAATGTTCTGCATTTGCAGTGGAAAAGCCGCGTGCCTTTAAGATGTTGAAGGATATGAACGATAATCCAGCCAAGTGGGAAGGAAGAAAGGTTCTGTTTATACACACCGGCGGCCTCCTCGGTTTGTTTAACAAAGTGGATCAGTTGGCACCAATGGTTGGGAATTGGCGTCAAATGGACATCGTCGAATCATCTTCTCGGATGGATAGTGTTGGGGAAATGTTTTGAGCAGCATCAATCTCAAGTACCCTCATCACCTCCGGGAGAATAACATTAATATTCCTTTTATATTCACCTAATGAAAGTAATTGTTGTTGTTGACTTAAAAAAGAGATAGTGATTGTTGAGGTAAACAACATAAATGAGTGTGCAATTTGAAGTTAAAAAAAGTGGCAGAATGAATCGATGATGCTTATGGTGGATATATGTATATGTATATATATGGTAAAATTCTTAAAAATGATACCAGAACTATGGAAATATAACACCAAAAAAAAAGAACTATGGAAATATAGAACCATCATCAATAAATGCAAACATTTTTTTAACGAATTAGATGCAAATATTAGAAGGCTAGTTGCGGTTTCATTTCAGCAATACATGAGATGAGAAAATTTAGGATCCATTAATCAAAGAAGAAAGAATTCAGTGTAGCCAAGTGAAAGTGCACTACCCACTTCAGAATTAAAAAAAGTTAGCAGCTAAATGGACTTCGTTTTGCAAAACGTACTTCATTATTTAAGCATATCCCGATTTTGATAAGCGTTTATTTTCATAAATTTCAAAAATATCCTTGCTTACCCATGCACTAAAAGTGAGGAAGTGTTGCCCGCGGGTTTTGGGTTTTGGTCACACTTCGGCTTACACATTGAGACATCTTTAGAGGTCTCGGTTAGGGATGCAAATGGGTAGGGAAATACCCATGGGTGATGGAGATTTACTCTAACGGCTACGGGTATGAGGATTTTAAATGGAGATGGGTACAAAATCTCATACCCACATGGGTATAGGTACGGGTATGAGTAATAAAATATACCCATGGGGGGATACCCATCTAACCATAGGGATCCCCATATATCAATTTATACATCATATGATATTTATTATTTATATATATACCATATGATATTTATATATAAATATTACATAATATTACATAGTTTGCACTCAGAAACACTCATACATATAACAAAAAACTTCTTAATGAGATTTATAATTTTAATTTATTCGGTTAATTAATAACTATATGTTTTGTTTTGAATTGTTAACAACTATATTTATATTTTAGAATTTTAGGATCAAAAGTACTGAAAAAAGTTGATGACTTGGTGGTTTAAAGAGATAGTGATTTTAAGGAATATTTTGAATTTAAACTTTTCGTTTTGCACATGCCAATGATTTTGTAGAAACTTAATTATAATTGTTTTGCATGATATGTTTATTTTTTGTTGGAATTTAGACAATTATATTGTTATGTATGTATATTTGACACCTTATTTGTTACAATTACTTTTTTTTTGAAAATCCCCACGGGGATCCCCAATGGAGAATGGAATAGGAAAAAATTTCCCTTCGAGAATTCACCATCCCTGCAAAAATCCTCATGAAAATCCCTACAGAGATCCCCAATGGGTAACGAAATGGGTAAAACATTTTACCCATGGGATTCCACATACCCACGGGGATTTGATGGGTATGAGAATTCATCCCTAGATGGGTATGGGTGATAAATTTTTTAGTGAGTATGGGTATGGGAATGAAGTCTCCATCCCCTACCCTACCCTACCCATTTGCATCCCTAGTCTCGGTCGACTCTCACCGGTCTTTTGAAGAGGTCTCGGTCTTGGTGTTGGTCTCAGGGAGCCGACCAAAACCTCTAAAGAGGTCTCGGACTCGTGTGACTGATACTTTTAAGACGGTCTTGGTCATGTGTGTCTGAAACCCACAGACAACAAGGACGAACAAAAAAAATTCAAAACTCCAAAAAAATACATGAAACCGACCAAAAAATTAGTGGGTTTTGCTCGGAATCGCTATATGTTCTTGATTTCATCGATATTTTGTGCCAAAAATGCAAAATTCAAGCTTCAAATCAAAAGCTATAAATCCAATAACAAAACCACAAACACCATTGCCGACTCCAAAAAAGCAAAAAAATAAAAAAAAATCCAAGAAAACCCAGAAATCGACATGAAAATAAGTGGAGAATACACCCACGGGGATCAAATCGATGTGGTTTCGCTCGAATTTCATCGGATTTGAGCTAGAAGTGAGAGCGCAATTCGAGAGAGGGTGACTGGGTATGGATGAGTGGGGTGAACGGAGTATGGGTAAGTGAAAACCGTTTTATATGGAGGGCAGTTGAGTCATTTCACACATGCCCTAAATTTTTTTTAAAAAAATTGAGGTATGTTTAGCAAAAATTGGGGTCCATTTAGCCGCATTGGGTGACATATTTTTGACACATGCATTTGACGTGTAGTTGTCCTAGTCCCTTCAATTTTTTATTGAGATGCATGTACATTTTTTTTTTTTAATATTAGGCCCGATCCATAGCGAAAAACTTTTTTTTTTATGTAATATTATGCTTGGCCCATTTGTGAGAGATTGTGATTTTTTTTCCTTTTTTCTTTTGTAATATCATGCCTAATCTATGGTGAGAGACTGTGATTACTAGTTTATATACGGGCTTTAGTTTGGAACTAAGAGAATACTCCAAGACATAGGACAAGTCGAAGTTCTCACTACAAACTTATACTCGATGTGAGATTAATCCACATCTCCAATCATTTTCTACTAAATGCTAGACCATTAGATAGTTAGATGATATATTTAGTTCTAAGTTGATCATAAATTTGGTATAATAATTTAGATCCATCACGGATCATGTTAGTCATGCAAATTGGTCGGGCTCATTAGTATCTTTGTATTTTTTTGACTTACCTAAATTTTATGAGCCTATTATCTAAGGTTTAGAAAGGTTGTGGATTCGATAAGGTTTATTTAGAAAGGTGGTGGATTCGATAAGGTTTAGAAAGGTTGTGGATTCAACTCGATTGAAGTTTAAAAAAAAAACAAAACAAAAAACAGAAGATTTATAATAACTCAATTTATTGACACTATTTTATGAAGTTTTCACCAAAGTACACATGTTTTTACTTTTAATGAGGAAAATGGGGTCAAAACTTTTTTATTCGGGGTATTTTTGGGAAGGCGTCATCTACGTGGCGGTGACGTGTTTTTTTTTTTTTTTGAGAAAGGTTGTGGCGCTTCATGTACATGTCCACGTCGACATGTCCACGTGGAACGAGTTTAAAAAAAAAACAAAACAAAAACAACAGAAGATTTATAATAACTCAATTTATTGACACTATTTTATGATCCACGTGGACACATTTGTGGGGTGCGCCGATAGCGCCTTTCCGAGAAGGCGCTATCGGCGCACCTGTCGTCTTTTCGCGAAAGCGACGCGAGAGAATATTCTCTCGCGTCGGTTTCGTAGGTAGGATGCGGGGGTAGGGGACGTAGGGGTCACGGGATTACGATCCCGTGACCATGCCCGAATCATTGCCGTGAAGCCTATATAAGGCGGGGACGGGGAGCTCGGTGGAGGAAGACCACGCGCGGACGGAGGAGACACACGACGGATCAACGCGGCGGAGGAGGTAGAAGCGGCGGAGGAAGAAGGTCGTATTTGGGTTGAGCAGGGAGGAGAGTGGAGACGACGCAGGGAGCGAGGAGGTCCGAGGCGAGGTGAGGCGAGAAGAAGTGGCATTTTTGTTTGCGGCGGAGCGGAGAGGAGCGGAGCTTTCTGCGAGGGGGGAGCGCGGAGCAATGCGGCGGCGGGGCACAATCGTCTCTACGGAGGAGAAGTAGGAGGTCCAGTCGAAGTGAAGGAGGAGGAGGTATGTACGTGATGAAAAAAAATGGCAATGAGTTTAGTTTGTGTTAGTTTTTTTAGTTTACGTATGTGTAATTTGGTTTAAGTTTGTTTGTTTAGTTAGTTGATTATTTGTTAGTTTGTCTTGTTTTAGGTATTTAACTTAGTTTAATTTGGTTTTTAGGTTAGTTAGTATAGTTAGAGTAGTTTGTTTAGTTTAGTAAGTTTGTTTAAGTTAGTCATTAATTAAGTTTGTTATAGCGAGAGTAGCGACGATCTCCTCCAAAGACGTTCATCTCGTTCGAGAGCGAGTAGAAACAGAGACTGCAGTGAGTGAGAGTAGCCGACGATCGTCGCCACTCCAAAGCAAGAACCTCAAATGTTTGTACCCGTGCCGCCGAAAGCGTTCGACAGACGACGCACGACGCCATCGGCGAGTGTCGGAGCTGCCGAGAACGACGCGGTTGGTGACCGGTTGATGACGTGTCGGTGACGAACGAATCGGCGGCATTGAATGGGACTTAAACGCATAAAGATGCTGTTTTCGAGCTCTTCTTCTGCTTCTCTGTTTCTCTGCTCCCGCACAGTACCCAAATCGCTAAACCAACAAACAGAGATTCAAATCTCTTCACAGAGCAAGCCCATCGACTTTGCTTCGTCTTCTTCTTCTTCTTCTTCTTCAATGGAGAATCAGAGCTTCGGTTTTCTATCAAAGAAGCCCTATACTGCTCCCTCTTGGGCGCGCCATCTGAGCCCAATCCCTTCTCACGTATTCTCTCTCGCCCATGTAAGGATCGCCACTTTTGTGCATCTCTAGTTCAATCTATGGATACCCATTTGGTTTTAGTCTTAAATCGAACAGATTGAAACCCCCTTTTGAGTGGATTTTGAGTTTGTTTCAAATGATGGAAAAAAGTTGAAGTTTTGTTTAGAACAAGTTAATGGAGTTGTTGAAACATTGAGAAAAAAGAAAGAAAGAAAGAAAGAAATCATTCTAGTGTTTGAGTTGTTGTTCATTTTAGTTTTTTGGGATCATTTTAAAGTGTAAGTAGGAAAAATTGTAGTAATTGAAGTAGGCATTGCACTCGCAATGAAAGAGTTTGATCCATGTAGCCGACCCCAGCTGATTTTTGGATTGTTGTTGAGTGTGGGTTTGTTTCAGTTTTCTGAGAGTACTTTTTTTTTTTTTTTGCAGCTCCCTACTCCTATACACAAATGGAACCTCCCCAATTTACCCAAAGAAGTCGAGTTGTGGATTAAGGTAAAACTGCATCTCTCATTGTTCGGTTGTTTTCGCAAAGTTCATTTTCCGTTTTTCTATTATGTTGCGCGTAAATGTTAATATAGTTGGTTATTAGGGGAAGCTTCATCAAAAGAGTATTGATAGTTATTGAATGTGGCTACCAATGTATGATACAGTGATTGCAAGGCGACGCCTAGGCGATCGTCTGTTTTGAGGCAAAACCGCCTAGGGAGGCGGTGTCATTCTAAATGATTTTTAAAAAATTGAAGGGGCAAATTACAATTGAGTTTGGTGCTATGATATGTGTGAAACAACAAAATTTTAACATAGTTAATGTTACATAAGGACCTAAAGGCTTATTAGTATCGTTGAAGCATGTATTGAATGGGGATTTTAGCGACTAACAAAAAATTATTGTTAAATGTTAATTAATAACTATAAATAATTCAAGGGCCGCCTAGGCATCGCCTCGCGTAGGCCAAGGAAATCATACCTTGGCGCCTTGCAATCCTTGGTATGATACTAAATTATACTTGCTCTTTGAGGTTATACTTATAGTATACGGAACTTTTGTTGTTTGTTGTCTTGTTGATTGTGTTTTTTTGGTGCAATGTCAAATTGGTACTGATATGCATCATTTTATGGCCCAACTATGGACTATGAATTACTTGATAGAAAATATCGAAGAATTAATTGCTTAATTATTCTTTTTTTTTTTCTTATGTTGTTTAGTTTGAAGAGTTCCTTAAGTTTAATTGCTTGTCACTCTTTTTGTTTTTCACTGACAAAAGAATCTTGAATTTTATAGCGTGATGACACTACAGGAATGCAATTGAGTGGTAACAAAGTGAGGAAATTAGAATTCTTGATGGCAGATGCTGTAGCACAGGGCGCAGACTGTGTTATAACTATAGGCGGAATTCAAAGCAATCACTGTCGTGCAACGGCCGTGGCTTCAAAGTACTTGAATCTTGACTGTTATCTTATACTCCGTACCTCAAAGGTGCTCTTTGGCATTCCTATTTCTTAAAATCTTATTAATGAATACCAAGTTAAATTATGTTGTTTCCGAAACCGAATGCAGGCTTTGGTAGATAAAGATCCTGGACTAACTGGGAACCTCCTTGTTGAGCGCCTTGTCGGTGCACATGTTGACCTTGTTTCAAAAGAAGAGTATGCAAAAGTTGGGAGTGTGGTTCGTCCCTCGTCCATAACTATAATATTTTCAAATCAATTCAGTTCTTTTTCGAATTGTAGTTTAGCTTATTGATGCTAACAGTTGGGGACTGGTTATGAATTATGATATACCCATAGTTAACTGGTTCTTTGTTTTACTGCCTATGCTACCAGCTCAAGTATAGCAGTGCTTCCAAAGTTACGTGAAACAAGACAGCTAAATAGCTAACTTGCGATGGTGCCCTATAGTCTTTCTTTGTGGCATTTTTATGATTTTGCCATCCATGGTTTCAGATGCTAACTGATTCGCTGAAGGAGAAGTTGATAAGTGAAGGGAGAAGACCATACGTAATTCCTGTTGGTGGATCAAACTCTCTAGGGACGTGGTACGGATCTCTATTTTCATTGAACTCTTCATGCTTCGTTCTTATTGATATTGTAAATTGTAATTTGTAGTATTGCTTCTTCCATATTATTATTATCGGACAATCATTTGTCTTTGAATATTTTTCAGGGGCTACATTGAAGCAATTCAAGAAATCGAGCGTCAACAACTTGATATTAGTTCCGACTCAACTGGAAAACCAGGGTTTGATGACATTGTCGTAGCATGTGGCAGGTCTTATCTTCTCCATTGCCTTGAATTTTACAATATGATCATTGCACCAAATTCATTGGCAGATATCTTCAGTCTCTATTTACCAAATCTTTTGGACCACATGACTGAGCACTGAGAAACTTCTTTTTCGTGTTTCGAAACATATTTTCCTGGTTCATAATTGATATGAAACTTCCAAGATTGGTAGGAGTTACATGATTCATACCATTTTTGGCCTATAAAAAAATGGAATTGACTGTGCCCACGAAGAAAAGATAAAGAAAGCTCATATGATGTGGGAATGGAATTGGATTATCTTAATGTATTGTATGCCAATATTTAGTTCCACAAAAGCCTTCTTTTGAAACATATAGTTTCTAGTTTCTACCACCGAAAAGTTTGTCAATGGGATAGATTGAAATAGAATAAAACAACATGATGAAAACAATGCACGAAAAGCCCCTTTTTTGATTTGCAAGTCCTTTTATTCCGTAATATCAATGTTCTAATTGGGCTCAAAGATTATGTTCATCTAGCTTGCAAAACCTTCTATAATATAAATTGATGTATAGATGCATTTTTTTTTATCCCATTTTTTTGCGAACTAATTAAGTTTGTTATCTTGGTTTTTGTTTGTTTGTTCTCTTAGGATTATTTAATTGATATGTCTATTATCTACTGCTTACTATATAAAAGGAAGATGATATTCTAACATTCTAGGAGACATACATTTGCTACACAATGCTGTAGATTTGATTGGGACGTGTGTCGCACAAATTCCAAGTGAATCTACACCATTGTGTAGCAAAATTATTTTCCTATATAATAAGGAATACCGTTAGCCACAAAGTCTAGATGTTGTGCATTATGTTTTTCTTTACAATTTTCTAGTGGGGGGACCATTGCTGGATTGTCTTTAGGATCGTGGCTGAGTGAGTTGAAAGCAAAAGTGAGTTCTTCAACTCTTGAATCCAATCAAAATCTGTGATTTAGACAATTTTATTGACAATTTTGTCGTATCACATCCTAGGTTCACGCATTTTCTGTTTGTGACAATCCTGATTACTTCTACAATTTCACTCAAGGCCTAATTGATGGGATGCAAGCAGGAGTTAAAGCACGTGATATTGCCGACATCCTAGATGTAAGTAGTTGCTTAATCTAGAAAGACGTCTATGCTTGTAAGCATGTATTTCCTTTACCAAAACACTTTCAATGGTTATAAATTTACCATACCATGTGCTGCCATGTTATGAAGTTTAGACTTGGTTTAGTTTTCTTTTTGGCCATGTGCTGCTTTGCCATCAGATTGGCTTTAAACGAGCGTGTTGTATTTTTCAGTCAGTTTTTGGAAACTTTGCTACTGTCGTTTTTCATTCTAAAACCTGTCATATTGTACACCTCAAACCTAAATTGAAAAGAAAAAAAAAAAATAAAAAAAATGAAACTACTCTTCTTTATTCATTTTCTTCGAACAAGTTCTTTTTTCGGTTGCAAGGAAAGTGTTTTTGGATTTGATAGCCAAATGTCTATTCCATGTTTATAGTACAAATCAAATACCATATTAAGGATCTCTGAAAAAGTTTATATCCTCTATTAATTTATTTTCCCTGCTGACCGGTTATTATCATAAGATCGAATGGCAATTTATGTAAGATGATGATTCCCTTTTACTTCTGTTATAATGTGTTGTTCATCCATGATAGGGGAATTCACAAATGATTAAGAAAAAAAGACAAGTGAAGGATCCTACTTCAATTATGTAAACAAATTAGATCTGTATTAGAGATAAATATTTCTCTCTTTACTGTAGGCAAAAGGTCTGGGATATGCGTTGACCACCGCAGAAGAGCTTGAGTTTGTGAAGGAAGTTGCAGCAGCAACAGGAGTTATTCTTGACCCGGTTTACAGGTGCGGCATTCTTCTTTTCTCTCTGCTCTTCTTATACGCCTATTTGAACGTTAACACTTAAGCTGTTATTTGTGCGATATGAGGGAGGGATTTCTTGTTCATGCAAGCTTGTAAGTTCCAATCCTCCTTAAATTTGATTGTAATCACAATTCTTGATGCGAGTCATGTGACAACTATGGCGTATGAATGCTATTAACGAGGACTAGAACCAAACACAAACAGACAACAGAACGGTTGGTTGGTCTAATTATGATTCTGTCCCGGCATGCAATAGTAGCAAATCGACAATCGTTATACTGCTCTTAGTGCTAATTTCTTGTCATGCTATGACAGAATGATATATGACAGTGTAAGTGGAGTAACCTATAATGGGCATACAATGATGTTAGACCTTAAAACTTTAATCCGGTAGTTTATGGAAGTTAGGTAACAAAAACAAAGGGAGCTCAATACTTGACAATACTGGATCGACGCCCGAGATGGTATGTTGAAAAAGCTTCTCTTTTGTGGAACTTAAAAAGTAGTGAACAAAATCAGTAAAAGCGTTTCGTTATTCTGCATGTAGTAGTGTATACTAGGACTGCATACATAAGTAAGCACATGTTAGTTAGCCTCATTTTATTCTGCTAGACTCCTTTTTCTAGATTTTCTTCATCAGATCATAGGTTTATTGTTGAGGTCTGCTGATGCATGAAATGTTTTGCATTTGCAGCGGAAAGGCCGCGTTTGGGATGTTGAAGGATATGAATGATAATCCAGGCAAGTGGGAAGGGAGAAAGGTTCTATTTATCCACACTGGCGGCCTCCTTGGTTTGTACGACAAAGCGGATCAGTTAGCACCGATGGTTGGGAATTTTCGTCGAATGGACATCGCCGAATCTGTTCCTAGAAAGGATGGTACTGGGAAAATGTTTTGAGGCGCATTTGCAGTAAAAGGCATTCACCATTTCACATCTTTTTTACAATAATTAGTTCTGCTTGTTTGGAATGGCAGCCATTGTTATCACATTGCAGCCTCCATTTAGGCAGCACTACTTCATTTTAGCATCTTGGTACTCTGGTCATTCATGTTTCAAATAATAGATGCAAACTCAGACATGGCTGCTAATTCTTTAGAATTACTTTTGATTTGTTAGGGAATGTCACAATGTTCATTAATCCCATTATAGTCACTGAAGCACTAGAATTGCATCACAATACAACACAACACTAAATAATCAAGTAACCTCTGAACTTGATAAACTCTAGTCATGTCCTCATGCTTATTAGAAATCTTAATAAGCATCGTTGGAGCGCCAAATTGCTAAGACTATTTACCAAATCATCAGTCTGTTGAACATTTTCAAAATAAATAATAAATGCCTCTTGCATCATTGGTCCAAGGCACCTGCCACCTTGTTTTAGAAAATCAAATCACCAGTCTTGTCCAAATAAAAGAAAAGAAAACACTTGTTGGCCATTAGAGCATCTTTACTTCACATCCTTTAGGATGGTTTAGCAGGTATAGAGAGCAAAAATTGGCCATTAGAGCATCTACAATGGTTTATAAAATTTGGAGTATAATGAGGTGTCACATCATTATTCTATTACATCCTCTTCTACTACAATTTTTCCCACAATGATTTACTCTTCACTACACATTTTATGGGATCTACAATCACATCACGACATATTTTTAAAAAATCAACACATTTGAAAAAAAAAAAAAAGTCATAAAACGGTAAGAGGTTGAAAAGTTATTGTTTAAAACTTTTTTTATTAAAAAAAATTAAAAGTATGGTGGGTCCCATGGACATTAATGTGCATGGGACCTACCATTGCTTGTGTAATGGCAGATTACACAAGCAATCCATTCATGCCCCCGCAATGGGGGCGTGAATGGATTGGGGGTTGCACTACACCCCCACTGCTGATGCTCTGAATGCACTATTTCTGAAGAGACATAAAGAAAGAGATAAGGTTGGCCCCAGTGATGTTGTTTAGTGTTTCCAATTGGATCACAAATATAAGTTATTTAAGATAATGACATAAAAATTAAGATAATTTTAATTACAAATATAATTTACATATATATTTTTTGACATTAAACGAATTGAAGAATTGAATAATGAAAGAATCATAAATATTTAAATTATATAAATATATAATTGATAAAAAAATAATAAATACACTCTCGAATTTCGAAAATAATTTATAATTTTGATCAAAAATTTTTTGTTAAAAAAACTTATATTTTTGAGTAGAGGGGATACTTTCTTTTTTTAGACCAATGTTGCAATTAATTATTTGACGAACACACTCATTTAACCGCACTTATCTATTTAATGTTGTGGTGCAACACGCACTCGTACGACTGCTGTTAATTCTCAATGAGTGCACGTATATCAAGATATACCGAGAGTGGACGAGTTCGTATGTCCTGCCTTGAGGCACCCTAGCATTTCCCATGATATAATACAAGTGGGAGTGTTAAAATTGTTTGTCTATCTCAATTTTAGTCAACTTGCCTTGAATCCTAGTTGAGTCAACCCAATAAACAAAACTAAGAATGGCTGTTGGGATAAAAACAATATTGTTTTCAAAGAAAAAAACAGAGAAGTGGCAGAAGAACAGTATCATATCACACCATAAAATATATAAGCTCACAAGAGTTATTTATGCGCGTTTCGAAATATGGGTATACATAGATTTCGATGCGTAACATGCGGGTCGAGGTAGTATGAAAGCCTTTGTTAGTCAATGTGTCTTTGTGATGGATGTGATATTATTGTTATCATTATAATATTTTCCAAAAAAAAAAAATTCTATGTATATATGTTTGGAGTTTGATGTGGATGTAAATTTCTTGTGTGTGATGAAAACCTTCACGTAGCGTGGAAGCGACGGTTTGGTACCCACCTCGTAACGTGACGCTTCCAGACCATCCCATACTCTCCATCCCGTACTCTCGCAACACACTTCAATTATATTGTTGTGATAGATTAATGACAATGCTACTGTTCCCCTTTGTTGGGATACATAGGTGTGACACGCACATGCTCATCCGCTCTCTATACTTCCCGGGATACCTATGCTGCGACACAAATCTGTTTAACCCATCTAGGGTACAACAATATTTTTCTTGTTGTAAAATATTTGCTAGCTCTATAAAATTAATCAAACATGTATTTCACGTGCAAATGCACTAAAAAAAAAAACTCAACTACACATTGTAGATATTAAAAAATTCAAAAAAACTCAACTACACATTGTAGATATTAAAAAATCCGACGATGCACAAACCTACTCTAATAAGGCACTCGATTAATTTTTACTAATAGCATGATGCATCTTGAGGTGCATCGAAGGGACATGCACAACTACGCTCCTTATCAAAATTTTCTATTTAAAATTTAGAAAGTAATTCTAAGTTGAGATTGGCCGTCTTCCGATGAAACTGCACGTGTCACTCACTTATACGACCGTCCGATTCCCAAACTTCCCAGCGTTATGAAATCTGAACTAATCTGAGAAATTCAATGAAATGCTATACGTGTCGAGCGCTCATCGTCTCGCGATTGATAACGTTACAGTGCATACGGATCACGGAATCCTAACCCCACCACACTGAACCTCTTTATCTCTCTCGCTCTCATTATTACTCAGAGAGAGAGAGAGAGAGAGGGCCGAAGAGGCGAAGAAGAAAAAGAAGAAGAAGAACCAGCGATCGATCATGGTGATCTCGACGACAACATCATCCGAAGCGAACGCGGAGGTGCACTACACCTTCGCCTCGAGATACGTGCGCACCGCTCTCCCGAGGTACTATATGTTAATTACAATTAATTGATCGATGGATCTTCGATGGATCGACGGTGGTGATTTGATTGATTAATTTGTGCGTGCGTGCGTGCGTACGTACGTAGGTTTAAGATGCCGGAGAAGTCTATTCCGAAGGAGGCGGCGTACCAGATCATAAACGACGAGTTGATGCTGGACGGGAATCCGAGGCTGAACCTGGCCTCGTTCGTGACGACGTGGATGGAGCCGGAGTGCGACAAGCTCATCATGGACTCCGTCAACAAGAACTACGTCGACATGGACGAGTACCCCGTCACTACCGAACTCCAGGTCGGTTTTCGATCGATCCTATTCCTACCTTCTTCTTCTCATCGATCTCCTCCGTTGCTTTGCGTCGAGATGGGATTGTGCGCCTCTCGATGCTGGTCGAGCGGGCCTCTCAGCGCCCGCTTTACTTTACTTTTATACAAATGCTCGACGGTTTAAATTTTGGTGTATAACACGCCGGTCGAAACCTCCGTGTGATATAGGTGTTGTCATTTTCATTTTTTAATAAATCTACTTGAACTCAAGAGTCTGAACTAATAAAGATGTTTTTAAAATTTTTGTAAATATTTAAGGGTATCAAAAATAGTTTTACAATAACAATTATGATTATTTAATTAATTGATTACTTGAGATATATTTAAAATTAAAAAATGTTTTGAGTCCGGACGCATAAATTTAAAACAGAGTGGAGTTGTCGTTTAGGGAGTGTGGTGGTGGTGCCGACAAAGCAGGGTACCAATAAAGCTCTACTGAGTGGCCTAAAAAAAAAAAAAAGAGCAATAAAGGTGGTATTAATTACGTCTTGGATGGTGGTATTAATGATGGCACTCGAACGTGGTTTGTACCTAATACGCGTGAAGGCCTAGGTATAAGGACTAGTGGCCGTGGGTGCACTGGGTGGGGTTTTAAGTAGTTTTGTCATTAAGTGGTGGGATCTGCGCGTTCGCATCACGATGCAATATCCAATTGACAAAAGCCAGCACTAAATGTCACTTTTTCGATAGAAGTCTAAATGATACCTGCTACTTGCAACCCTCGTTATAGTGGCAATTCGTGTTAGCGGATCGTGTTCGTGTCGTGTCAAAATGGGTCATGAATCATATAAGGTAAATTCGAACCGACTCATTTATTAATCGTACTCATTTATTAATCGTGTTTGTGTCGAAATGGATCGTGTTAAATATGTCGAGTATTCGTGACACTCATTTATTAAATATTTTATTTAAACTTTTATAACTTGTTTACAACTTTTATAAAATATATCTGAATAAATAAAATTTAATGGCATTGTTGTCTTTAAGTTTTACTTTTTTTTTTCATTCAAGTCTTATATAAGTTTTAACAATAAAGAGGAAATTACTCATAGCAAATAACATATAAATTTTTTTCAAAAAAAATATAAAATATCTATAAGGATCCTCCAAAAAAATCTAAATTTTTATTTTGGGGAAAAATTCATAACTTTTTTAATAATAAATAGTTATTAATAAAATGTAAAACATAAATAATATATCAAAGTAAAATAAATATTTCATTTAAAAATAAAATAAAGTATGATAAAAGATGTATATGCAAATAAAAAATAAATCATGTTATTAACATGTTATTAAATATGTAGTTTTGTACTAATCTATTTATTATAACCAACTTATTATTTATACATTATGCTTTAATCGTGTCAAACATGTCATTATCGAGTTAAGCATGTTAACTGTTAATGACCCGCATTTTAGTCGTGTCTAATCGTGTTGACTCATTTATGAACCAAACCCGTTTAAAGCATGTCGTGTTCGTGTCGTGTTATCGTGTCGTGACCCAAATTGCCACCCCTAAGTTATATATATCATACAAGTATTTTACTTCCTAAATTATTTCATTGTTTAAAATAAGTTTTTTTATTTATGATTAAATCGAGCGTATTAGAAGAGTTTGATCCATGTAGCAGACCTTAACTAATTTAAAAATGAGGCTTTGTTATTATCCATTTCATAAGATATTCTTTGGCATTTGATATAAATTTTTCATCGTAAATTATGTCGAAACTCGAAAATTAAGAGACAAGAATTAGATTAGATGAAGCAAGACAAAAAAAAGTAGTATCATGTAGTTTTATTAATAGATCAATTTTGGGCCGGAGGGGATATATTTGGGCTCCATCGTAGAATTACCAATAAACATATAGGTGTAATTGGGCAAAGAAACTGTTTTGCATTGTCTACTACTCATTTTCTTATGAATAGTTATGGAGTTAGCCATTTTTCTTTTCATGTATTCTCATCCATCAACCGTTATGAATTGATGAGCTTTTGGCTTGCTAGGGTCTATTTAATTAGCTATGAGATTGGTAATTTTTTTCAGGCTATCATGTATCTTAGTGGATGACTTCAGCATTTTCTCCCTAAGAAAATGATCAACTCTGTTACTATATGATAGTGCTGTTTTAGATTGCTCGGGGCAAAAGGGTAGTAGACAACGACGAACTTTTTCTTATCTGCATTATTACCAATTATAGGTTTTAATTAGTACATATGTATCTATTTTTGGGGTATGTCTTTTGTGATATACATGGTGTACGCTTTTCTGTAGAATTCTTCTTCAATTTTCTTTGTAATATGATATACAAGATGTATGCTCTTTTTTGCCCGGATTCCAGCAAGAGATTTTCTTTCTTTTATAACATTTAAAATCTGAAAATCCACTTCCTGATACATTGATGGAACTCAAGTTACACCTAACTTTATTGTTAAACGTTAAATGTTGTCACACTGTATGATGTTCGAGTCATTTGACTCGAGTTTTCTTTTTTCAGGCTTATGTTTCTAGTCTTATGATTCTATTTGAGCTTCTTTCCTAACTCACTACGTAATGCTAATTGCTAAACAAGTTATCGTTATATGTTAAATGTAAGAACATAAACATCTACATCGCTAGAAAAGGTGAATTGATTACTTGTCAAGGTGAGAAAGGCTAACTTTTGATGCTTCTTCTTATATGTCTTTGATGAAAGTTCCTTTTCAATAATGGAACTCCAAGAATTTATTGTTATTGCGGGTTTTTTTTTTTTTTTTTCTTCTGTTAACAAGTAAAAAATGTTGATGTTATTTGCCAATTGAACAGAATCGATGCGTGAACATGATAGCACATCTCTTCCATGCACCAGTCGGAGATGATGAGACGGCAGTGGGAGTGGGAACAGTAGGATCATCAGAGGCTATAATGCTAGCTGGACTAGCATTCAAAAGGAAGTGGCAGAACAAGAGGAAGGCTGAGGGCAAACCCTTCGACAAACCTAACATCGTCACTGGTGCTAATGTTCAGGTGTGCATCTTTATAATAATCAAGGAGCATGCCCTTCTCTGTGACTATTATACTCTTTTTGATCTCATAGTAGACATGAGTACATTTTTTTCTCCTTCCTTTCAATGTCAAACATATTTTTCATCAGGAACGATAGATTTTTTAATCTGCAAATATTCTCTTTTCATGTATGTATTGAATATAGAATTAATTTGTCGTATGACCAACAAGATTGTTTTGCTTCCATGAGCTAATAGTATTATAGGACTGTAGATGTTGAGCTCTAAATGCATATGAAAGGCGGTTGCTAACATCGAATCCTAGGATAGCGGGAATGCAAAGTACTGCATAATAATGTGTAGTATATATGTTGACTGCAGGTTTGCTGGGAGAAATTTGCAAGGTACTTTGAGGTGGAACTGAAGGAGGTGAAGCTGAGGGAGGGATACTATGTGATGGACCCTGCAAAGGCTGTGGAGTTGGTAGATGAGAACACTATCTGCGTTGCTGCCATTCTCGGCTCAACCTTGACAGGGGAATTTGAAGATGTCAAGCTCCTTAATGATCTCCTCACTGAGAAGAACAAGGAGACCGGGTGGGAGACACCGATCCATGTTGATGCAGCCAGCGGAGGATTTATCGCTCCGTTTCTCTACCCAGATCTAGTGTGGGATTTCCAATTGCCACTGGTAAAGAGCATCAATGTCAGTGGACACAAATATGGCCTTGTTTATGCTGGGGTGGGCTGGGTTGTGTGGAGGAGCAAAGAAGACTTACCAGACGAACTTATCTTCCATATCAATTATCTTGGCACCGATCAACCCACCTTTACGCTCAATTTCTCTAAAGGTAATTTCCCGTTTTAGATGTAAGCTATTTTTTGTGAAAATGATTCGAATAATATTGCTTTATCTGCTGTCGACCTTCTAGACAGGTTGAAAGATAAGGTAATTGAATGACCCCAATAATCCGACTTGCGGTTTGATTTTAAGTTCCGTCGACATTACAAGAAATCATTTTTATTTTTCTGTGACAGGTTCCAGCCAAATAATTGCACAGTACTATCAGCTTATAAGACTTGGTTTTGAGGTAATTTATCTTTCATTGCTTCATATATATATATATATATATTTTTTTTTCTTGTATTAATATTTGTGAATTTTTTTTTCTAGTTTTGCTTTAGAGTTGTGAATTGTGATATGTATGTGCTCTCCTATGTGTTCTTGTTGGGATGTATTGCTATTCTATTTCATCACTCTTCTGTGCTTGTTCCAGTAAGTTCTCATCATATACTTTATGTCAATGCTTTTTGTGGCATCGTTTCGGCCTACTTAGTTGCTAAACCAGTCCTTGAACAGAGACATTGTCAAGGCTTAGCTTTGTTATTCTAAATCATTCTTCTTCGCTTGTAGCATAGTTGTTACGCCTGAACTTAGTAGGGTATGTAGAGTTAAGCAGATATGCGACTGTTAGGATGAGACTTGAGCAGAAGAACTTGACATGTTTTTTTTTTTTTTTTTTTTTTTTTTTTAAGAACTTGTCATGTTACCTTGGTTATACTTTTGACAGTGATAGCGCGATCGATGTACTTTCGGTACATGCGTTTGATACACTGTTGTTAGAGTTTTATAGATGGACATCGAGGTGTGTGAGATGTCGCCGCATAAACATAATAAGGACTCTTTGACAACTAAGTCGCAAATGTAACGTTTTCCTAAAAATAGATATCAAGCCATTCCAACAGTAAGTTTATGATGGATCTGCTTAAGAACTGTTTTTATGACCTTGTCATTGACAATGAGCTGATTAGAGTTCTCTCCATCTCTATATGGCGCAGGGTTATCGCAATATCATGGAGAACTGCATGGCAAATGCCAAGGCTTTGAGGGAAGGCATAGAGAAGACGGGCCAATTTGAAATCGTATCCAAAGAAGTAGGAGTGCCTCTTGTAGCCTGTGCTCTGAAAGACAGCAGCCAACATACTGTTTTCGAGATATCCGATAATCTGAGGAAGTTTGGTTGGATCATCCCTGCATACACCATGCCAGCAGACGCGGAGCACATTGCAGTGCTGCGAGTGGTGATCAGAGAAGACTTCACTCGCGGTTTGGCCGAGCGACTTGTTGCAGACATTGAGAAGGTGCTAAAAGCGTTGGAGACAACGCCTAGTCGAGCGGTGACCAAAACGGCTCATGTGACGGCCGTTGTGGATGAAACTAAAGGCGGGAAAGTGAAGAAGACCGCGGCGGAGACCCAAAGCGAAATTTTCACCTATTGGAGAGGCCTTGTGAATCGAAACAAGGTCAATGGAGTGTGCTGAATCTTATCTTATTATGTGAAAGTTTACTGCTTCTCTGATGATGATGGTTTGGTCACATTACTTTGGATATATATGTTTGCTAGTAATTCTCATTTTTCTCTATGCGGAATAGACATTAGTCTTGTAATGTTCACTGGTTTGCATTTGAGTGAGCATAAGAGCTTTTACCCAAACTTAAGTCGTTTGATCCTTAAATCCTCTATTATTTTCAAGAGAAGTGCTAATATGACAATAACACGTCACACCGCAAGATACATTGGCTCGCAAGAGATGTAGATGTTTATGTACGCTTTGAGATGTGGACATATACAAATCTCGACGCATAACATGCGTGTTGAGGCCACATGACGGCTTTTGCAATCAATGTATTTTGCGGTGTGACATTGTTGTTGTCATTCTAGTTTTTTTTTTTTTCAATTCTATTGTGTTTCAGTCATGACTGTTTGGAATCCAAGCCACTAATGTATTTTGTTTTCTTATTCTTTTATTTTATTTTAATCTTATTGAGAATTGTCCTTACTATGATTTTTGGTGGAAGAATTCAACTCCATATATTAGGAATATAGGATCAGCAGTGGATGAAGCATTTTTGTATGTTTTTCAAATATGAAGCATATTGCCTAAGCATCCCTCCTCTGTAGTGAGATGTATCGTCACTTGTCAAAGATAAAGTCAGGTTGAACTCATGTTGAAATCAGGTGTGTTATAAATAAAATGCTTTTTAATAAGAAAATAATGAAGCATATTTATATATGAAATTTATAATGAATCAAAATGACTTTTACCTAAATTTTACGACAAACATGAATTAAATTAACCATCGAAATAGCTACAACGTTCTAATTTTAGAATCTATACAAGAGAATCAAGGTTTGAATTTTGTAAAATACACAATAAATGCTAGACCTTGAGGCAATATTTAGTTCGAATCTTGATAAAATTATCTTGATCCACAATCGATCCTTTGTAGTTACACGGGCTTGTCAATCTTATTAGATCCATCTAAGTTTTACATGTCGATCAGGTCTGTTCAATTGAATTAGTGTTGCGGTAAAGTTATTTAAATTTGTTTGATAATTAATAGGTCATATGATTGAATCCCACTATCCAACTCTAAATATGTTAGTTTATCTCGAGTCATGGAGTTGGACCATCTGCTTAGCTCTCGTAAGAATAGTCGAGTCTAAGTAAAAACGGGCCGAAAAAAATAAAATAAAAAAAGCTGAGACATTGATCATAATTATAAAAAAAAAAGGGTGCTTGACAACTCATCGCTCGTCCGTAATAAAAATAAATAAATAAATAGTACAAAAAACTTACTATAATGACACATCAAAGTCACATTGGATGCCCGCCTTGAAATATATTATGCACCAAAAACTATTGTGCTCGCATTCCAGTCACCCAAAAAAGAGTTAGAAAACTAATGAGGGGGCATAAAACGCCGAAGGTTTCAAAACCCTAGAGAGAGAGAGAGAGTTAGAGAGTTTGGGAGCGGCGGCGGCATCACTGGAGGGATTTGGCGATCTCTGGCGAAGCACTCGATCGGCTGAGAACCGAATCATCGAAGCATTAGTTTCGCGAGGAGATTCGTGGATTCGCTTTGAAGGTATGAACCCTAATCCCTCTCCATGTTTGTGGCTTGGTTTCAGATTATGTTGAGTTAGTGTTTCATCCAAGACCAAGATTCATCTAGACAGATTTTGGGCTTTTTTCTTTTCCTTTGAAGAAAGGTTTTTAGGGTTTTTGGGTTCTCTTGATCTAGAAAGTTAATTGCTTTCAACAAGTTTGAAGAATTTGGAGCAATTGTATTGATTTTTGATGTAGTATCAGGTGATAAACTCTCAATTTCCGTCGAAAGTTTATTGTTTTTTCTTGTTTGTTCAATTTGTTAATGATTAGGGTTTTTGGGTTTTTAGGGTTGTTAGTGTTTATGTTGATGATTAGGGTTTTTTGGGATTTTAGGGCTTTTAGTGTTTATGTTGATGATTAGGGTTTTTAGGGTTTTTAGTGTTTGTGTTGATGATTAGGGTTTGTTAAATTTGACAGGATTGTTGTCATCTGCTGCATTATTATTATCTGCATAGATAATTATTGAATATGGAATCCAATGGAGGCGCGTCTTCGATGGATCTTGAGACGGTTCCGGCGGAGCAGAAACTGGGGACGGTTTCTTTGCCGCCGAAGCCTAAATTCGAGCCCCTAACCGCCCATGAAATGTCTGGAGGGAAAATTCAGTTTAGGAAGGTTTCGGTTCCCCAGCATCGGTACACGCCTCTAAAGAAAGCTTGGATGGAAATCTACACTCCAATTTATGATCAGATGAAAATCGACGTTCGCATGAACTTGAAGAATAGAAAAGTTGAACTCAAAACTAGATCGGATACACCCGAAGTCGGTAACCTACAAAAGTGCGCCGATTTTGTTCATGCGTTCATGCTTGGATTCGATGTCATTGATGCCGTTGCTTTACTTAGAATGGATGAGCTTTATGTCGACTCGTTTGAAATTAAGGATGTGAAGACTCTGCGAGGGGAGCACTTATCTCGCGCTATAGGGAGATTGTCTGGTAAAGGGGGCAAGACCAAATTTGCGATAGAGAACGCTACAAAGACGAGAATTGTCATTGCAGACTCCAAGATTCACATTCTTGGATCATTTGTCAATATCAAAGTCGCGAGAGACTCCCTATGTAGCCTTATTTTGGGGTCACCTGCTGGTAAGGTCTACTCAAAGCTTAGGGCTGTTACTTCAAGATTGGCAGAAAGGTTTTGATCTCTTTGAATCAATGTTGGTTTTTTTGTTTAGACTGAAGAGTTGAATTTTGGTGGTTACGATCATTTAATCGCCTGCGTTGAGAGTATATGTTAAATTGATTATTGATTCATCCATTGAGAGTAAATTAAAGGTTTGAGAGCATGGTTGGGAAACAATCATATATTTGGACTTTCATGTATAAGCACCCTAAGATCTTGTCTGGCAAAAACATTTGGTATATGACAGGCATTTTTGTGGACTATTTATTTGGTTAGATGTGTATCATGTATGTTGGTGGTTTTGATTTCCTCATCTCATCAGTTTGTTTTCTGAATCCTGACTAGTATAGTTTCAAATTGCAGTAGAATTTACATAAGATTTGTGCAGCAAGGGCATAAAATTTGCGTTTGTTGTAAACTAAGTTGTAAGCCAACTAGAACTTAAGTTGGACTTGTTAGAAACTTAAGCATAGAAATCATAAATTAAGAACTACTAAAACAAGTGGAGAAGAGGAGACAAGAGAGAAGAGAGCTAGAGATGAGAATGTAGAGATTTCATTCATACATTGGCGTGTAAATTACAATGGGGTTGACACCCTTTATATAGGCCATTTGGTGATGATGATAATTGTACTTATACAATGTGCACAAGTTATACATACACCACAAATCATATAACACATCACAAGCAACATAGACAATACATGGAAGAGTTGGTGTACATTGGAGAGAATTACAAGTTACATGAAGTGTGAGAGCCATGCTTGATTTTATAATTCAATGTGAGAACCATACTTCACAATGTGGTCACATGCATGCACAAGTGTCTATCAATTTCATAACAGCATTATCTATTATTGAACCACCTCTCTACATAAATTCTCTCTTTTGTTTCCATGTGTGTATTGGACTGCCCAATGTTGGGTATTTTGGATTATGCAGGGAGGAGGTGCATTTATTTCAATGTGATATCATCTCTGGTTACATGCATCAGTTGCCTAAGATAAGGGTGGGAGAGGAATATGTATTTCAATGTGTGAATACACATTCACACATTGAAATACATATTAAATTGAAAGTTTGTAGCTAATTATAGAGCCATCAATCTCTATAAATTTATGGACAATTAAATTAGAAGTTTGAGAGCATGGTTACATTACACAGATCTTAGGAAAGAGACTCCTCTCAAGTCTTTCAAGAGAATCTGAAAGTCCAAGAGGTTGTAGCAAGGCTAGGTTGGCTAGGCAATCAACACTTTTGGGTTCCTTCCTTGTAGATGTGGCAAATTTTCATGGTCCATGGTCATAGAATTGCTTTTTATCCAACAAAATCATAGGGATTTTTTTTTAATTTTTTTTTTTTTTTGGAAAAATTGTAACACCCTCACCGTGTTTTATATTTTAAGATGCATAAGACCCTGTCTCGAGGTAAACATGGACGGATGATATTAGTACGTTCCTAACATGCTTTTCCTTTTAGCAAGTGATGTTGTTTCATCAATATATTTTTTTTTTATAGGAAACGACTTTTATATTAGTAAAAATAATCATAAATACAAAAGCGACGACACAAGGCCAAATGAGACAAAGTCAAAAGGCAAGAGGAAGAAAAAGAAAAGAAATAGAGAAAAATAAAAGCTACAATTAATCAATTAAGTCACTCTCTAATTTTTCTGCATAAAGCCCCTTTTACTCCTTAATTATGTTCCTCCAATTTCTTCTCCAATCTTCGCTAGAGAATCCGAATGATTTGCCCATTGTCATAAAGCAAAGTACCGCATTCTCCTTTGCTTCATCAAAATGCTTTGGCCATAATTTTTTTTTTTTTTTTTTTCTTCATAGGGAATTATGGAGCTTTTTTTTTTTTTTTGGGTATCAATAAATAGAGCTTGTTTGTTTGTAAATTAGAATTGGCACACATTCATTAGCGATTGTTGACAAAATCCCATCTAGAAACTTGATTACTACCTTTTTATGGAGTATTCAAGAATTACTTAGTCCCGGTTCCAATTTATGATATCCGGCTCAAGCATACCCGCCCATTCCCATTTAATTCACTCTCATCCCAAAAAGTTTAGCAAAAAATTTTAAAAAATCCACAAACCGCCCTACCCATCCACACCTCATCCCCACCGTCCGCTCCTCCCAAATCCAACGGCGCCCACCTACGATCCGCGTCATTACTCCTCATTGGCCACCACTCCCTCCAATACAACATATATAAACACACACACACACACATTCACACTCACACACAGACACCGTAGAGAAGATCGATCGAGTTGGTGGGCATGGCGGGGAGAGGGAAAGCGCTGGGATCGTCTGGAGCAGCGAAGAAGGCGACATCGCGGAGCAGCAAGGCTGGGCTCCAGTTCCCAGTCGGCCGTATCGCTCGGTTCCTCAAAGCGGGGAAGTATGCCGAGCGAGTCGGTGCTGGCGCTCCTGTTTACTTGGCAGCCGTGCTTGAATACTTGGCCGCCGAGGTATTTCTGATTTTTGGCTGTCTATCGAATTTCAATCTCTACCTTTTTAGCTCTATTTTTGTGTTTTTTTGTGATTCTATGTGTCTTGGAAATTTGAATGTCTAGTGTTTTGAACCTGGATGGGTTGGCCCAATGGTAAGGGCAAGCTTGAGATTTTGTTGGTTAAACGCACGGTCTCAAGTTTGATTTTTGCTAGTCAGGTTTTGTTTAGGCCATTGGGCAGGTCGATTGCATTAAAGTTTTGTGAGAATAGTCAGACTCAGCATGGATATCTATTGATATATAAAATATCTACTATTTTGTGATAGATTTATAGGAGGGTTTTTCAAATTTATGCAAATATTTAAAAGGTTTCAAAAGAATTTTACATGTTTAGTTATTAATTGCATGAGGAACACTTTGAAATAAAAAAAAAATTGAAAAAATTGAATATGGACTCATGAGTTTAAATAACACTACCCTTTATAATATTAGGGTCTATGAATTTGAATTTTTAGCGTTTTGTGATTTTGGGAATCTTTGAAGCTTGAATCCTTAGTGTTTTTGTGATTTCGAGTGTCATTGAAATTTGAATCTCTTAATGCTTTGTTATTTGGCCCACTTGGGTGTCTTTGAATTTGAATCACTAGTGTTTTTGTGATTTTGAGTGTCTGAGAATCTCTCTCTTTGTGTTTGTGATTTTGGGTTCGTTTGAAATGGTGAATGCGTATGCAGGTGTTGGAGTTGGCGGGGAACGCAGCGAGGGACAACAAGAAGACTCGGGTAGTCCCTCGCCACATACAGTTGGCGGTGAGGAACGACGAGGAGCTCAGCAAGTTGCTCGGAGCAGTGACGATTGCGAGCGGCGGAGTCATGCCCAACATTCACAACCTCTTGTTGCCTAAGAAGACTGGTGGTGGTGGTGCTTCTAAGGGAGGAGATGATGACTGAGGGAGATCAAGATTCTAGTCAGCTTTTTTTTTTTTTTTTTTTTTTGGGTTGTTGTGTGGATATGTAGATGCCAGATGAAGTTGTAGGGAGTTTCATATGTTTGGATTTTGTTGTTGTTAGGTTTTGGTAATAGATCAGTGGAATACTTGTGAATTGAAGGGGTGTTAAGAGTTTGATTTTGTTATGTTAGATAGCTTCACAGCAACTCTTAGCTTTCAATGCAAAAATTTTGAGAAAACAATGCCTATTGTGTCTTTGCTTTTTCTAATCAAGGTGGTTTGGACATTCTGCCTTGAATCTAGTACAATGGAGGAGAGTGATTTATGTAGGTGATCTTAACTAGTTTGGGATTGAGGCTTTGTTGTTATTGTTGTTGATGATTTGGACACTTTTAGAGATGGTTCACAAATTCCTTCAATAGAAATTGGCAAAAAACACTAATTTGGGATGATGCGTCGATTAAGAGGGAAAAAGTACATCATCAATTAAATTAAATTGAGCATAATGAAAGAGTTTGATTTGATCCCAACTAAATCTTCAAATTTAAAATTGCAACCCTTGCTACTCTTGCTCATTAATGCAAGAAAGCAACTTATAGTTACAATTATATTGCAGATAAATTTTTAGTTTCAATCTTTACCTAGTGCAATTTCATTTGGTATTGAAACAAACACTATTATATTGATGGCCTTAAATCATCGTTGAAATATAATTAAGCCTTTGAAAAAAACTTGTCTTATTTATAATTCAATTACTTTATAAAACTAAATGAACTGATCCTCACTAACATATCTAAAGCTTCTGCAAGAACCAATTTTATTCTACTTACGAGTGAACGGTGAAAACCTTCAACCATGTACAGTAGCTCCATGAGTTCTGACAAGTGTGAGAAAGAGAAGTTATTAGCATGTCTTTCTCTTTAGAATAGCCATCCAGTAAAATGAGCACAAGGAAACCTACCGACAAACAGTCTTAAGCGAAGATAAGCAAAAGTTGCTTTCAATTGCGACGCCACTGAATCGAGTGCAGGATCTAAACACACAAAAGAGACCACAATAAGTATTGGTATTCTTACACATGATTTACTTAATTCATAAAGAAAATTGGGTACATCATTATTCATGACAAACTTTAGAAGCAAATTTTCCTTAGAAAAAACCTTGAACCTTTTTTTCCCTCCTTTAACATAACTTTTAGTTATATTAGAATCTGCTTCAACATCAAGGACACATTCTTAGATTATAGATCATCCGGATTTGGATGATGGACAAGGTCACAAAGTCTCTACCCTCTATTTGGCAAAGCTTGTTAACAGTCTAGCTGAAAGCTGAAGAGCTAGGACCCGTAGTCTGGAAAGTCAACACTACCTCACGTAGCGTCCAAAGTTTTAGAATTAATAGATTATTTTAAAACAATCAAGTTAACCAAACACGCTATTTGGTGGTCGAAGTAGCTTACAAAGATTGTGATTGTCGCTTGTCAATCACAACCAAGATGTAGGTTCTCGCTTCATTATAATGTGGTTTTCGTTCCAACTGTGAGTTTGTCCTAACCAAGTTTTTTGGATGTTTAGACAAAGGGTATATCATAAGTACGGAAACACGGTCACAGGAAATTACCTGTTAATGGCTCCAACTTCCTCGAGAGACCATATACTGCATATTTGGCGTAGGCGAATAACCGGATCCGCTGTGATGCGCCGAGCTTGCTAACAATTGATCGTAGTAGGCCACTAAGATTAATCGGAATGTTTAAAAACCAATCAGAGCGGGAGAGCGATTTCAGCAATTGGAATGCCTACTAATAGATATAGTGATTCCTTACTCTGTTCTAAGAATTGTCAAAAAGTCAGAAGGCAAAGACTCCATAAATGACGAAATATCATCCATCTTCAGTGACTTCAACTCCAGCTTGAGCTTGTTCTTCTCTTCAGCTGACATTCCAGTCCCAAGTACTGCTTTACTATACAAACAAAATGCAATACTGGTTATTGTTAATCTTCCAAGACACTAAAAATCGATATCACTTCAAATAAAATAAATGGAATGAAAGCAAAGTACATTTAACAAACACTGAGTATGATCTAGAGAGATTAGGGAAAGATTGTTGTGGTGGTTTGGACACCTCCAAAGACGGCCTACAAATGCCTCCCGTTGGAGAACTTGACTTAATAGAAACTGAAGAAATTCGATGATGTAGACGCAAACTGAAGCTAACTTGGAACGCATTGATTAGGAGGGATTTAAAGGATTTGGAAAGACATCATCAATTGCATTAAATCGAGCGCAATGGAAGAGTTTGATCATGTACCCAACCCCAACTAATTTGTGATGGAGGCTTTGCTGTTGTTGTTGAGTATGTTCTAGTGCTGCAGTGCATCAAAGTTCATAACTTGGACTTGTTATCAATAAATCAAACATGGTCTCAATTATTCAATATGGTTCTGGAAAAAGGTCCAATAAATAAACAGAAAACCTCAGGAATACAATCACCGAGTTGGATTCCCCATTGCCGACCAATAATTTCATGCTAAAAGGAATTAACCAACGAAGGAGTTTGTATCTTTTAAATAATATGTTTAATTGAGAAAACATACTAAGATCAGATGACTAAGTAAATGAAGCCCATTAACGAATTATCAGAATAAACTAAATCCAAAATGTGAAATTATTTTTTTTTGTGAGAGAACATAAGAAATTTTGCTATGACATCAAGTCGCTAGTTAAGAAAAGCAAACGAGTGGTATCTCTATGTTAATTCATAAGATGAAACGACTTACGACTACTTGGAAATTAACCACAGTGAAGAAAGAGACACAGATGAAAACGAATCGACAGCACAGGCATTGATACCTATCGACAGTCCTCCCAGTGAAAATGATAGGAAAGTACTTAGAGTACTTCCCAACACCAAAGTTTTCTCCAAGGAGTTCAATCTGTTTAGAATCTTGAAGAATCAACGCCTTCCACAGCTGACAATATTCCAATCTGAACTCCTGATCAAGTTCTTTATATACCCCGTGATCCAAAAGAACTGCACTTCATTATTCAAAGAAATAGTTGGGAGGACCTACAGATACCGATTTTGCGCAAAACAGAAAATTGTGGAGTTCAACCTTGAAAAGTTAATGAGAAAGTACATACTCAAAGAGAAGTCATCATGACCTTCAGGAGAAACTAAAATGTTTCCTGGATGAGGATCTCCATGCAAGAAACCGTGCACAAATATCATTTCAGCAAATACTTCTACTAATGCTTTGGCAACCTACAATCAGTCAATCATTTGATGCACACAGTGAGGATCATAGACAATAGATATCCAGCAATATTGCATTCCAAATACTTGGACAAAAAAAATTCCTTCCAAATATGAAATGCAAGTTGACACCGTAAACGTAAATCAGTTCAATCTATTAGGACGCCATGAAATACTGGTCCAAGATAATAATAATAATAATAATCAAATAAGCAATAAAAAATCTTAAAAGTTACCTGGTGCATGTTTCCAGAAAACCACGAATTGCATAGTCAATTAAAATTTACGGTAAACAACATACAAATACTACGATTTCTCAAAGTAGAGCACGTGTTTTTGCGAACCTTTACTGGATTGATTTTGTTTTTCTTCAAGAGATCCAAGTCATCAACCTGACATCTAAGAGAGCTTAGAACAATGTACAAGAAAAGTTTGATATAAGATGTGTGAATACGTAAAAAGACTGTAAAAGAGGTTCATACTGCAACATGATTAAAGACAATCAATAAGAAGATTATAAACGTGGTAACTAGATGGAACATTTGATACTAATATAGTTTTTAATATTCACATTCAAACTGTAAATCAGAATAACCAACCAAGTGGTAGCTCAACGGTTTGGTATGTGGTTAAATATGCAAGAGGTTGACGGTTCAAGTCTCCTTGGGGACAGCTTGAGGGGTGATAAGTTGGTTTCTTGTCAAAATAAATAAATAATCAGAATATGCATCTATCCAAACGCCCTTTTGATTCGTGAAATCTCAAGATTATTGGACCCTAAATTATTACTCCAAGTTTCAGACAACTATGATTAGTATGACACTTTCCACCCAATGGGCCTCAAAATCTGATTCCTAGACATCATACTTGAAAGGAAGAAAACTTCCTCCTAATAGGCCATCAAACAGTGTGTCACGATGCTCTTTCATAGTTCTTATTCTTATACTTACGTATTGGTTCCACTGAGACTAACAAAGAGAGGCGGGTAAAAAGCAACTTAAAGAAATTGACAGCATTAGTAGTGACCGATAGTAAATAACAAGAAAGTCGATGATATACCTTGATCCCAGGACAGTATTCCATTGTCAATACATGACTTGTTGTCAAATCCTATGAAATAAGAAATAGATCTGTTAGCTAATTCTAATACACTGCACAAAGGCTTAGTTTTAGACTTTTAATTGTGTACGTGCATGTGCATGTACATGTGTGGATGAGGATGGGGAATTATTATAACCAGCTCATAGGCATTGATAGAGGGACTCTTCTTTCTGCCTCAACAGCCCTGAAGACATTTTCATCCACCCAAATTTTTGATGATAAAAACAAATTAACCTTGCTACATTTTAACAAGAACATACCCAAAATACGCGAGGAATACGGACCATACTATTACTCTTAAGGTTTTCAGCTGTTCTCTCAGAATTCTTTGCCTCTTGAATAAAATCTGCAAAGTCATCACCAACAATAGCATTACATAGTCTATAAGGTAACAAGTCTTGATAATTGTCAATAATCAGTAGCAATTAGTAGCTTGAAAAATTAATTTTCCAGGCATACAATCAAAAGAAAGGCCAATCTAGCAGATCTAGTCAAGTACTGTTTTATCAATTCCACCACTCACCAAGCTCCAAAGAAATTGCCCTCTCAAATTCTGATATCATCCAATCAAACCTGTACTCAGGAAAAATCTGTAGAGATAGATGGAACAACTAAGTCCACCAACACCATTCTAGTAATAAGGGGAATGAAAATAAACAAAAGACTAGCTAGGGAATGGCAAGAGTTTCTGCAGCTACACTCTGAACAACTCAGACTACGGGAATGATACCTAGTGACCTCCTCTTATAGAACAACTAATAAATGCTAATCTGGTCAACTATTTTTAAATGATGTAGTGTGATGTGTTGCCAGAAGGAAATGTTACTTTTCTCTGTTCACTTTGAACCCTCCTTGTTGACGATATGTTCATTATAATCACCAAGATACATTCCATTTCTCAAACTTATACTTGTAAGTGGCACATGCCAGGAAAATTACTGAAGCGCTCCTCTTTACAGCCTTTTAGGCTTCTGTCGGGAAAAAGAAACAGAAATCTAAGGAATACAGATTATGGTATCATAGTACCAACTTAACTGTTAAAGTATAGTTCTCCGATGGGAATTTATGTGTACTTAAAGTTCAAGATCTGCCTGTTTAAACTGGGCCTCTACCTTATTCTAAATAAAAGAATTCCTTAAGAGGCAGTGACATTTGTTCACATCTACATTGCTTGTCTGTCACTCTTATACTCAACTTTAAGATTTTTTAATGGTAGTTTCTAGTTTTTTGTCCATCAAGTCTCTCCTCCCCATCTTGTCCTTATTTAGTAAGTTCCGAGAATGAATAATTAGTTGCAGCAAACAGATCAAATGAATAGAAACTTACCCAAGATATGGCCTTTGAGAGAAGATCCATGGTTATGATGTCTATTTTCATCAGGTACTTCAAGCCAGGGTATTGCACCTGATTCCACAATCCACATATATACAAGTTAATTGATAAATAAAAACAGTAATCAGAAGAAGTTAAATGACGAACACAGCATTTTACATTAATGTATAATACATATAAAAATTAATACAGACCTTCACTGCTACCTCGCTTTGGTCTTTCAACACAGCATGGTGCACTTGAGCAATGGATGCAGCAGCAATTGGCTTTTCATCAAATGATGAGAATCTACGATGTAAAAATATATCATGAGGTCAATAACAGAATAAAATAAGAAACAAAAGTGCAGCTATAGTTTGGGCAAAAAACCAAATTATTATTAAAAGTGATCAAAATACTAGTAAAGCAGAAATATGTTATACAAGATAGGAAGTCAAGTACAAGGTATATAAGTTATTTCCTTATCCAAAAAACTTGGGTGAATGAGGCGAGTGCAAGAGAGAAGGCCAGAGAATTCAAAGTTGACTCATAAATGCATCATTTACCTTCAGTTTGTAGGTACAACTATTTATCCACCACAGAATGCGAAAGTATGGCATATCTTATCCAATGATGAAGTTATACAGCAGCTTCTGGCCTTTGCTAACACGGAAGCAGACACCAACTACCAGTATCTTTTTTCCTTTGCCCATGGCATGGCCTCAACCCACTGACCAACTTAACAAATCTTCAATCCATCCAATCACTGTTACTTTCTTTACTAACACAATTCTCTTAAGCCTTAAGGTAAGTATCACACCTGCTCTAATACTATGTTGGAATAGTTTGTGAGTTCACTAATCTTAGTTAACTTACAAACTGGACCTAGCAGACTATTAATAGTTAACCACATAATAGTACCCTAAATATCTCAAAGTCTTAAACATACTAATATTCGAGACTTGTAATCTAACTTAACTTCCAATAGAAACAGAATTCTAACTCTAGGTTATCTCTAACATCTTTATTATAACAAACTTATAACCCTAAAATATCCTCAACACAGATAGTCTCTTAATTCTTAAAGGAAGCAAAAGCACACTTTACACATCAGTTATCAAAACCATAATGCCTCCACAAGCATATTTTATCTATGCTGCAGTACCCAATGGAGATTCTAGATCCAGATACTAAAAGTAAAGTTCTCCCATTTACCAGATCTCAGTTGAAGCACAATTTCGAGACCTACAACAATCCAACAAGTGCTCTGGTGCAGAAATAATAAAAAGAACGATCGTGAAGTCATTACCTATAGCATTTGATTTTTTTTCTCAATTAATATCAATAGAATAAAACAGTATATAGCAAATTTGTGAAATAAATAGGAATTCAGAAATAAATGTTACTTATTCATTATTCTCATTTTGAAGATGTACCACACATAAAATACATAGACACAGGAAGCCATGCGGCAGCGACATATTCAACTTACAAGTCTGACCAATCATGGCCCAAGTTGCTTGCTAAGACTTTTTTAATTGCGTTGAGTTGACAGGGAGCTGCCTAAGGGAAAAGACACAACAAAAAAGTAATTAGAAGAAAGGAACCATAGAAATTAGAGAGAAAATCTAAGTATTACTCCTCACAAACAACCCAAATAAAAGATAAATAGAATAAAGGGCATTTCCAACTCAAGAGATACGTTCAAGTATACAGTAAGAAACGAAGATCTCATTGTAAGCATTACAAAACCAATAAAGAACCTTATCTTGCAGGGATGACAAAGTGGATGAGTATTCCTTTGGAACTTGGCGCACAGCAGCAACAAATTGGCCAGCCTTCACATAGAAGCCTTTGTTTCCTTCACAAAGTTTCAAAATCCTTATGGCAGAACGGTGATGCACCTGAAATCAAGTATAACTTTGTAAGATGTAACTCCAACAAGGAGGGAAAAATGCACCATAAAGAATTAAGTACTTGGAAGTTTTATGCCAAAATACTTCGCATGACTTTCACCTAGAAATTGCCTAGTATGTGATCCGATGCAAGAAAATATGCAGACTACGCGAAAGACAGGAAATTCAGCAAGAAGATATCATCAAAGATAACCCCTCTACAATGTTCTCCATAAGAAGCTTCTACCACTTCATCACTAAAAAGATGCAACATAGCAGTGCAGCCAAACTGCATAAGTCCACCAGGAATCCAAAAACTAGCCTCTAAGAAAAAGAAAACACTAAAGAGAACAGCTATCACGAGGCGAGGAGTGAGGTCAACTGAATTTCTCTAGAAGAGAAATGCTCGATTAAATCTTAATTAGAAGAATATACAAAATTATATTTAGATCTGTCAGCAGTTACGATGTGTCAAATTTACTAGACTGCAAGTTATTCGTTATTACTGCCTGAAGACCCAACACCGTCAAGGCCTAACATTTCTTCGTACGCAAAAGACAAAAGGAAAGGTTGAAGTTTTGCTATTCAAACATAACAAGTTCACAAGTCCAAATGTCGCATGACCGATCTTAAGCAACCACACCAACTCAAGACCAGGCCTACTCCAAATTCCAAAGTGGTGAACTGCAAAGTAACAGTTTTCATCTCATGCGAAATCCTTCAAATTCATTCCACACTTATTTGAAGCAGCCCTCTCGAAGATGGAGTACAACTCACAATCGACAACAACAAAGCCTCAATTCCAAATTAGCCAGGTCAGCTACACGATCAAACTCTCAACTCAACATAGTCTTCAAAGAGAAACTAATATTCACCAAATGAAGTGCTTCTAGTAAATTATCGATTCGTGATTCACGCCTACCGCAAAGAAAGACGAGAATCTAAACATGATATACAATTCATGGTTCTTCTTCCACGAAAATTCCGCACAATTCGAACCACAACATCCTCAATATTCTCCACAAACACTTAAGCATTACAGAATTGAAACAAATTCCAAAGGAAAAACTACGCACCTCGGCGAGTTTGCGGCGATACTCGTCGGAATCTGAGTGGATTCCACGCAAGGAGTACTTGTAATCGACAGTGTTGAGAGTAACCTGAAAACGAAGCCACAAACAACAGATCAAATCGTACACAAACGAGAAGAAACGAAAATCAGATCCAAATGACTGAAATGAGAAGAGTAATCGATCGAACAGTGTAAATCGCGCGAGAGGAGCGAAGGATTCCATCAAATCCAGCCCTAATTTCATCAAAACGGTCTGAGTTCTTCGATGAAGCTTGGATTGTGAGTGCAGCAGCAGCAGCTAGGGCAGTGGCTGTCGCGATGGTCTTCGATGAAAATTTGAAAAATCGAACGGCCTTCATTGACAAACGTCGTTTCTGTTTCATTTGGCGCCTTTTTGGTTGATGTTTTAGTGTGGTTTGCTAGGGTTTTCATCCGCGTAATAAAAGAGTTTGATCCACGCAGCGGAAACATGTAATAGTGTGAACACTATCAAGAGAGCTCGGCAACGCATAACATTAGCGCAAAGTATACCTAGTTTGAAAAATAATTCAAACCAGATATATTGAAGTTTCCTCCATCGTTAAAGGGAGGGATTCAACCATCAGCCCTACAAATACCGACTACCTTATTTGATTCATGGTACGCCGCGTGAGCAAATCATAACTAAACCAAAATTAATATATTTTTGTGGTGCAAGTTGAGCATCAAAATCAAAATATTTTTGTGGTGCAAGTCGAGCATCAAAATCAAAATATTTTTGTGGTGCGTCGATCAAAATCAAAATCTTTCCTAACGTCATTTACGTTTTTTTCTTCCCTTTTTTTTTGGCTTCAATAAAAATAAAACTCGCGACCTCCCCAAACATTATCTTTTGGCAAATAATGTCTCATCTATCTCACCAGGGATATGCTTTGCAAACGTTATTTGTGTTAAGTTTACAGGAATTAGCCGATTCGGATTTAAAAAACTATAAAGCAAAAAATTGAAAGAACCGGAAAAGAGAGGCAAAGAAATTCTACCTTTTGTTTGCTCAGCAGTTGGAGAGCAAGTTTTGAAAGTACTCCCAAAGATTACATCAAATGTGGAAAAGAGTTTGTGGAACATAAGGGAATGTTTGGGAGATATATAAAGAATACAAACTATGATAAATTCTGAAGTTGCAGAGATGAATATTTACAGTGATACCTACAACATTTCAGATGTGGTTTCACAATCAGACCAAGGTCCCATAGAGATAGCTAAGAGACCTTCTTGCTCTTATACTTCGCGGCACAGACCGCGTAGACCAACAGATTCAACAGACTGAGACCGGCCAAGAGCCAGTAGTAGTAATCAAGATGGCCCTTGTTGAGGTTGTTAGGAATCCATCCAGGCTTCCCGCCTTTCGTCGTCAAGATTGTAACAACTGTCAGAATAAAAGAGCTTAAGTAGTTCCCCAGCCCAGTGGTTAGGAGCGACAATGCGCTGCATAAGCTTCGCATGGCATCGGGTGATTGATCGTAGAAGAACTCAAGCTGCCCAATGAACGTAAACACCTCAGCTGCGCCAACTAAGAAATACTGCGGTATCTGCCATAAAATACTGATGGGTACTGCAACATCTTTGTCGACCAAATCAAGGGCCTTCGCCATGTTCAACCGCTTAATCTCTACGATAGCAGCTACTGACATACATATTACAGATATAACAAGACCAATGCCCATTCGCTGCAACTCTGAGAATCCCCTCTCCCTTCCAGTGAATTTTCTTGCAATTGGGACCAAGATACTGTCGTACAATGGAACCCATACAATGACGCTGATTGTGTCGAAGGTGGATAAAGATGCCGGGGGAATGGTGAAGGAACCGATGCTAGTGTCCATTACGGTTCCTTGTTCCACAAACATTGTCGACATCTGAGCATAGACAGCAGCAAAGACTATGCCGGTAGCCCAGATAGGAAACATGCGAATCAGTATTTTAAGTTCCTCCACCTGCGTTACAGTACAAAGCCTCCATGCGTTGGAGAAATCCCCATTTTTGGTCTCAAGATCTGACATTACTGCAGCTTTGTCAAGGCACCTGCAAGAGAAATGAAGTCCCTAAGAATTGGCATATGATGAAATTAAGGTCCCTTAGATAACTGAATCAAGTCATCAACTATGTTAAATCCAGCTGAATTGAAAGGTGGATCCGTGAAGCCGAACCCTACTGATTTAGGACTGCCGCCTTGTCGCTGTTGTTTTCGTGCATCTCCTTGCAAAAACAGTCACGACAAATCCAATGCACAAAACAAACTCATGGGCACATTGGGTATGTGTGTGCACTAGGAAAGGCATAGTCTATGACGACCCTTACGATCTTTGTCACCGGTAAAATAAATAAATAATAAATAAAGCAAAAGAAAACAAATATGGACAAAAAAAAGTCGAAGCTCTTGAAGTCTGGAGATACCATTCGGATCAAATGAAGAAAAAGCACAAACTCAGTTTTCGTGCCACTGATTCAAGAGGGGAATGGACGACCGTAATGAATAAATAAATTACACATATAAACAGATAAAGAAGAAAAGGAAAGAAAAAAAAAAAAAAAAAAACAAAAAACAAAAAACAACAACAAACAGAAGGTGCAACAAAATTACATAAATGGAAATCCTAGCATTATAATTGAGAATCTGCAATCATGCAAGTGACTCGCGTACATAGTAATATGCAATAGTTTTATTTATATTTATATTTATATTTATATTTATATTCATCATCATTATTGATATTGAACCATCAGAAAGTAACACGAAGTTTGGAATACAGTAGAAATTTCCAAGCAATTGAAGTTTTTCTTGCTGAAGTGGTAAGTGTCAAATTCTCCTCAACCTTCTCTGATTTACTTCAATGTAAGAGCATGTAATTTAAGAAGATTAACATGACAGGCTAATCTTTTCAATCTTTATCCCCTAGTAGTCATACTAACTATTACTACTAGTATGGAGTTTTTCGAAATTCAGAGAAGGAATGAAAATCCATGTGCATGACATGCTAATCTTTTCAATCTTGATGCACTATTAGTCCAGTATGACTCTTTCTTTCTGCCACTTTCCGTTAAACATTCACATGGCACGAATTTCATGTTTCTTACTGAAGATAGTATGATTGTAACTATAGAGAGCAGGTACATGACCAACAACACAATAAGCTTTGCTTTGATCAAAAAATGAATTAACAGTTTGAAATCAGCAAAACTGAAAAAGATAATCTAAAAAAAAAAACTAAAGATTTAGAAAATGATTGAATGCCAAAGCTTTGACCTGCTCATTGACTTCACAGTTCTTGGAATGCATTTAATGCACCATTTTAGATTGGCAACAGTTATTTGATAAAGTGAATGAGATATGCAAAGAGGAAACTTACTTTAGTTCATCACTGTGCATGATTTTCCTGCTTCCTTCAACTGCAGAGGTTCCATCAGGTACTTCATAAAGGAGAGAGCTGTCAAGAGGTGCCTCTACATTCCACTTGCGAGCCGACGCAACCAGAACCTGGCACATTCTCGTAAGAGGGCTGCCTCCTGGTTTCTGAAATCTATAAAGAGGTGTTCCTATGAAGAAACTACCAATGGCAAGGCCCATGAACACAGTAGGAATTCCAAAACCTAAGCCCCAACCAAGATTGTCTTGGACCCATACTAGGAAACTACTTGATATGAGAGCACCAATGTTAATGGAGAAATAAAACCAATTAAAGAAAGACCCCTTCTTCACCCTCTCCTTCGGATCGGTATCGTCAAACTGGTCGGCCCCAAATGATGAGACACAAGGCTTGATTCCACCAGTCCCTAGAGCAATCAAATATAGACCGAAAAAGAATATGGACAACTGTGCCGGAGATGCTGATGGGCAAACAGAATCCACACAAGCAGGGGGCCGAAAGGCAGGAACTGATGCAGAAAGGGTAAGGGTACCCATCCCCTAGAGGAAAAGTAAGATAATGCACAGTCAACCATTATTGAAAAAAAAAATAGAAATTAGACTTGAACGTTTAAAAAGGCAAGGAAATGTAAGATGCTCTAGGGAAAATCATATCCATCCCATGAAATTAGAGAACCGCCCAGTGTATAAGCATGCATGATTGCTGAGAATTTCCAAAAAGATAATGCACACAATATTTAATTTGTCTTGCAACTAATGTCACTAAATAACAAAAACTTAGCTCGCCAACTCAGTAAATTATGAAGAAGGCATTGAAGATAGACCTCTTGTGCACTATGGGGCGTGAACCATTTCAAGTGAAGGGATTTC
Source organism: Stephania cephalantha (assembly GCA_039657325.1). Lineage (NCBI taxonomy): Eukaryota > Viridiplantae > Streptophyta > Magnoliopsida > Ranunculales > Menispermaceae > Stephania > Stephania cephalantha. The sequence continues at coordinate 2,530,305 of CM077573.1, read as the reverse complement.
ATGATCACTCCCCAAAGTTTTACCAAGAGTAATTGACGTTACAAATAAATGAGTATCATAATCTAGAAACTGGAAAACACAAACACATACAAGAACAAACAAAGGCTTCTTTGATAAGTTGAACTGGTATATTAGAGTCCACAAAAACCAAGTTACACTAAAGAGCAAATAGAAATCAACCAACATGTAAATGAGATAAGCCAAGACACTATATTCATGTCAAGCACACAATTTAAGAAGCATAATAATTCTGCATACATACTTAAAAACATTAAACTCGATGCAATAAGCCACATATGTATACTTTTATTTTGTTTGCTTAAAGCAAGAATGGTCTTTTTAGAAAGATAAGCATGGGAGAAGATCCAAGTCCGAAGTATTTCAAATATTCAAAACAACAACAAAGCCACAGCGCCAAACTAGTTCGGATCCCCTATAGGGAATGCTTTAAATCTTAATTAATGCACCATTCAAATACTCAAAGCCAGTGTAAATTCAGATCAAATTGAATACTTTACAACAACAACATACAACAACAACATCATAGCCTCAGTCCCAAATTAATTGGGGAAATTGAATACTTTAATTGAAGGAAAAATTAAATTAACTGAGATTTCATAAGGACAACCATTTGGATAGAGATTATGCTGAAATCTCAAATTAGGAAGTAAAATTAGACTGTTATTTGTGAACAACATAATTTCTTGGAAGACATCGACTAGGAAAGTACATATAACTGTCTTTTTAAATTATACTCGTCAATGAATTATCTCAGTAACCAAATTCATGCTATACTTACAATGAAATAGATCATGGAGAATACAGCTATCGTCCAATATCTTCCCCAATATGCATCTGCCAGAACTGCTCCAATAAGAGGTGTAAGGTAACAAGTGCCTGCCCAAGTGCTAACGTTTCTTGCAGCGGCAACATTTCCTTCGTTTAACTTTTTTATAAGATAAGTAACTAGATTTGTCGAGATTCCATAGTAGGCCAAGCGCTCGCAGCATTCGTTACCTGAATTTTGTTATGCAACTAATTAACTAAGAATGAACTTGGTGGATAAGTGAAGGCAATTGGCTTGTATGAGAAATAATAGAATACCTAGAATAAAAGGACAGGCTCGCCAATTTCCAGTTTTATTCTTGAGCACAGGTTTTCCATTAATATCAACTGAACCATCTCCTGTATATTGTACTACAGCTCCATTCTGTCATTTACAGACATGATAGCAGATGAATATGCTGAATCACAGAAAAAAAAAAAAAAAAAGAGCATAGAACAAACTCTAATAGGAGAAATGCGGTCACACGATTCAAGCCACATGCATTATACATATAAGACATGCATTCCATGAAAGAAAGACGGATTTCGTAACAATTCGTAGGAAATGATTATCGAACCACAAAACTCACCTATTACTGAGAGTATTTCAAAAAACAGAAGTGGTAATGCACCTTATGATGCTAGTCAAGTAAAAGCCACTTCTCATTCTATTTAGTGAGATACAGGGATGAGTTGCCACCAATCAAGACATTTGCATTTACGATAACGTAAGTTGCAAGTAAAAGACCTTTTGATTGGTTTCACAAACATTCATCAATGACTTTCATCCACGTTTGTACTGAATAAACAGACGACGACGACAACATAGACTCAATCCCAAATTAGTTGGGGTCAGCTACATAAATCAAACTCTTCTACTACGCTCGATTTAGAGCAATTAGTACTGAATAAACAAAGAGTTTCGAAATTTAATGAAACATCATTTCCGCAAAACCGACATTCAACCTCCAAAAATAGAGGGGTATGAAAATAAAATACTTACTAATTGACTTAAGCAACTAAATCCCAAAATTTCTCACTCAAATCAAAATCGGAAAACAAAAACTTCTGATTTTCCATTGCAAATTCCCAACACCCATCCTTTCAAAATGTGGGGTCTTCCCCAAAACCCTAACCCTAAAACAAAATAGCTCAGCAACATTGACCCTCCAAGCTCAGACCTAGCAATCTCAAACTTCACATAACCCATAAACCCTAAATTTCAAATCTTAAAAATCAAACCTTGAATCATGATTTTTCTTTTTTCTTTTTTTTTTTTTCGTCAAAATATGGTTGGATTGATGTTCATAATCCAAAAGGGTACGGCAATCTATTACAACGAGAATAACAGATATTACATTTCAATAACGCCCAAAACTAAAGTCCATTGCGAAGGACAACAACCCCATAAGTGCCACAAAAAAAAACAATAGACACCACTCGTCGCCACGTAAGGTCGATCGTCCGGGGGCGAGGCTAGGGTTTCTCAAACCGAATAAGCTTGAATCATGAATTACAAATCAAACAACTCAACAAAAAAGAAACCAAGAAATCAAAAAAAGTGGAATCAAAATCAAACCTCGACGAGGCCTTCCTCTAAGAGCGATCGCTCGTCTTCTTGGGAACCCATGAATCGGATTAGCAACAAATGGTGGGATTGTTCCCGAAAATTGGTTTTATAGGTTCATCTATGTGATGAGTGGGAGCACGTATCTCGATGGACGTTTTGGTGGATTCGAAGACAATCAATGGGTTAATACGTATTTAGACAATTTATTGTGTGAAGTTTGATCTGCCTCGAGTCGTGTACAATACGTGATTTGTGGTATGGACAACGAGGGGTTAGCAGAGTGTGTGTCTTTGGTGTGTTGCAGTTGGTGGTCAGTTCTTGGGATGGAAAGTCTGTTGCGTCTCTGACAGTTTTTGTTCGGTGATTGAATGAGAGTTTCGGTAAAAGACAGGAGAGTGACGATGGAGATGACCGCCGCAATTTCTACTAATATCGAGTTTGGTTAGATACAATGTTTTTTTTTTTTTTTTTTTTTTTTTTTTTTTTTTTTGGGACCGTGAAGATGTCGCGCAATACACGTCGAGATTTGTGGGTACATATTTTGAAATAAAATGTACGGCGTCTAATCGAATCGGAAACCAAAGTGAGGTTACTTTGGCATTTTTCATTTTTTTTTTACACCAAAAAAAATGTTGCTACAGTTGCTTTTAACAAAATCATGGGTGTCTAAGATTTTTTTTTTTTTTTTTTTTTTTGGGTGAAATCTCATATTTTTTTAATCTATGCTTACAAGTTAAAACCATTTCATTAATTTATTGAGAGAATGTCTATCACAAGTGACACAAAATATTTTAAAAATAAAAATTTTATCTCTTGTGTAACTATATGGTCTGTTCGGTCGGGTAGATTATGTTGTCTTGATAGGATCGGATTAACAAACATTGGATTATATTGCTATGGATTAAGAGTAATCCGAATTTGAAGACTTGTTCTGGTTGGCATGATAGGGTTTTAAGTGATTTAATGAAAATGCACATTTTACCCCTCCCTATTGGAAAACTTGTTCCCTACATTGTTGTTGCCAACAATAGCAGTCTCGCCAACGACGACGTCGGTGGCGTGGTCGAAGAGGATGTCGCTGCCGAGGCGGGCGGCAAGGTGGATGTCGACGGAGAAGACGTCGGCGACGCGGGAGTGGAGGGCGAGGTGGGATGAGAGCTTGTTGGCGAGGTGGAATGAGAGGATTGGTGTAAGTGAAGGGTAATCTGGTCTTTACATATATTGGGAAGATTGGATTAACTAGTGATAGGGTGAGAGTCCACTTTGTTTAGTCCAAAGTTTGTATGATAACTTAATCTGATGTCATTATCTAATCATGTGAAGTGAACAACAGAATATATATAATCCAATGGATTACTTAAGCAGTCATACGAACCGAACACACCAATAGATTGTTACTCCCTTCGATCTTAATTTTAAGTGTCATTTTAAAGTTGTTCATAGTTTTTAAGAACTAATCGATATACGCGGATCCAATCCAACTTGAACCAATTATCGCTAATTGGATCAATTTTTTGATCCATTGGACTAGATTGGATTGAAAAATTACTAATCCGCATGGATTGGATCGGATTACGGATCCTACAATAAAAAAGCGCGGATCCGGTCAATCTAATCCGTTTATAACATAAACATATATATCTATATATGATTAAATGTACTTAGTATCTTGAAGAGCATCAACTACAACTATCAACTCTAAATTAAAACCCTGACTTACTTAACCCTAACAGCCGACATTCCCTTCCCACCATCTCGTCCACGAACCCCTCCCCTATTCTTATCTAAGAGTCTGTCAACCCTTTCTCCTTCCTTTTCTCTCATCTTAATACACTTTATAGAGCTCTAATTTTTTTCAAATCCACTCATTATTCACAATCAATGACACCAATCACATCAAAAAGTGATTTTATTTAGTTACAAATTAATCTTTCATATTTGCGTTGACCTTCGTGTTTAATTTCTTCTCATCGTTTTTTATCACTATTGTTGTTCTCTTTTTGAGTTTTATAATTTGGTTTGATTTGTTGGAAATATGGTATAGATTTGTTATTCATGAGATGTATGTGTGGTACAAATTTTGTGGTTCATTTGATTAAGTTTAATTTCATGAACCTTTCAATAGAAAAAGGTCAATCCGCGGAACTTGATCCAGTCCGATCCGCGTTATGCAAATGGGATTGAGTTGGATTGATGAATTATTTGGACTGAACCGGACTATAATTTTCAATCCGCAATAATTGGATTGGATTGCGGATTGACCCTAATTGGATTGAATCCAATCCGTATGCACCCCTACGCTAGCATAGTCGAATAATTTTTTTTTCTCTTTTTTTGATAAATGTGAATGTTCGATTGAACTCAAAAGCTTTTTCAGCCCCTCCTTACTTTAGTTTGACTAATTTCATGGAAGTTAGTCCGACACCCCAACTCCATAATTCAAAAAAACTAAGAGAATATAATATTGTTGTCGAGAATTGAACTCATAACTTCTGCCTCAGTCTTTAATGCTATTTTATTCATCACCGCACCACACCCCTAATAGTTGATGGCTTAATATTACGGCCTCTACGTGTCTACACTAGGGATGCAAGTGGGGTGGGGAACCCCCACGGGGGACGGGGATTCCCCGCAACATGGATGGGATGGGGAATTTAAATGAGGATGGAGGTGGGGATGAGGATAAAATCTCATACCCACGCGGGTATGGGTATGGGGATGGGGAAAAAAAATATATTCGTGGGGAATCCCCATTGGTAATATCCGCGGGGATCCCCGTGGGTATCCCCATTGAGGATCCCCATGGGGATTACCCATGGGGATCCCGGCGAAGATCCATGTATTTATCAAATACATCTATATACATTGTATATATCAATTTTATATAATATTACAAGGCTTTCACCCAAAACACTAGTGATAAACAAACTTCTAATGTGATTTATAATTTTAACTTGTTTGGTTAATTATATGTTTTTTTAAATGATTATATTTTTTGTTTTGAATTGTTTGCAACTATATTTATATGTTATATTTTATTTGGTTGAAATTTTCAACAATTGTAATTATATGCATGTGTACCATACTTTTTATAAATTTTTGAAAAAAAATTAAGGGGAAAAAATATTTCCCCGCGGTGATTCTTCGCAAATTCCCCGCAAAAATCCCCGCGGGATATTCAATGGGAAATGAAATGGAGAATGTTTTTTCCCCATGGGGATTCTCCATCCCCGCGGGAATTAGGCGGGGATGAGGATGGGGGATGAAAATTCATCCCCGCGTGAGGATGGGTATGGGGATGGGGAATGAATTTTTAAGCGGGGATGGGGTTGATGATTAATTAGTCACTCAATCTTTTACTAATTTCAACAACAAAAAACAAAATAAAAATCAAGCCCATCATCAATGTCCCACTAAATATTAAAAGAATTGGCTGTAGGGAATATAGTGGCCAGTGGCTAGTATGGTTTCTTATTTTAATGTAATGTTTGTCACACATACATAATACATTATTAGTACTAATTATTTTTAAAATTGATAGGTACAAAGAATAAGAAGAAGAATTAGATTCTTATCACATAAGCAAAAGTGACAGTACCATATGTGTAACAAAGGTGGAACATGTATATAATTGAAGAAAGCTAGCTAGGCCAAGCCCCAACTCACATTACATAATACATACTTTCAAAAAACATCCAACAACAGTAGTATTAGATTTTAATTTTCCAGAGTCCCACAATAATCCACACTGTTTTATTTTTGCTTTGCTTGCATTCTAATTGTCACAAAAAACAGGCAGATTGAAATTTAATGTGGAATCTTAGGCTTGGTTCCCTTGACAACTGTGACTGGACATGTAGCATTTCCCATTACATGGTAGCTAACACTCCCAAGCAAGACCCTGCAAAACAAAATAATTAATTGCTTAATTACATGCAGAATGAACATAATGTTGTTGGACATATATATGTTTGAAAGTGCATCATCAACTGCATTAAGTCAAGCAAAGTTGGAAATTTTGGTCAACGCGGTGGAACTCGGGGTGAAGCTCCACATACAAAGGTTGTCTTGGGCCGTAGTTCAAAGCAACTTGCATGAGATCCCCGTTATATACACAATTGATTAATAACAAAATAATAATAAAGAATCATGCCTACGCTGCCTTTGCTTTCGTTTAAGGGAGCTTGAAATCCCGACTCCGCCCCTCACCAACAACCAATTAACTAATTATTTGAAATCAAGGTTTTGTTTTTATATATTGATGTTGTAAGAGGTGGTCAATTAGAAGTGAAGTAACATAAACAAATAAATCAAATTAATGACATTTTTTTGGTGGGTGAAATGGATCATAATCAACTAACGAAAGGAGAAATGTTAATTACCTTTTGAGGACTCCTAAGCCTCTGCTTCCAAGCACAAGTGAGTCAAGCTTGAGATCTTCAACTGCATCACATAGCTTCTCTCTAGGGTCACCCCAGTAGATCTTGGTCACCACCTTAACCTGATCATATATAAGACCCATATTAATGTGAAAGTCTTTATAAAAAAAAAATCAAATAATTAAAATTAATCTATTTAAGTTTATATTTATAAGAGAAGAATGTTTAATTTCTATATGTATAGGAATTGATATTAATTAATACCCCTTTTGTTCTTGAAACTGTGACAAGAATGTCTAGGACTTCAGGGTCAATAGTGAGTCCATACTGCTTTGCCACACTTGTCTCCTTGAACTCTTCAAGTGGAATCAAAGCTGATCAAACAAGAACAAATTATTCATTTAGTTCATTAAAACTTATTACAAGATCACTAAAATTAAAATTTGAATTAAGACCAAAAGGTCATCACTATCAGATCAATATATTTGATCTGAGTGACTGACTCTCGTGGGATTAGTCGAGTATAAGGAGGGATTAAAAAAAAAAGTATATATGAATATGTTATACGTGATCCAGTGTCCTCCCAGAGATGCTTCTTTGGATTATCAGCTTTCGGAGACTGAACATGAATTAAGACGATGCGGTCGCCGCCGTCCACCAGATTATCGATTGCCCATCGGAGTGCTGCTTTGCTTGTAGCAGAGAAATCCATCCCAATCCCAACTGTTCTTGCTCCTCCCATCTCTCTCTCTCACTTGCTTTCTTTCTCTAGATTTTTTGTGATCAAATTCTTGTTGATTGCTATGGAAGAAATGGTGAAAAGAAACGTGTGTGTGTGTGTAATTCTTTATTGGCCTCACAAAGACCACCATTTGAAATATATACATTGATAGCAAGAAGTGTTACAAATCTGCAATGACATTCTTAAGTCACAATGATAGTCACAGCATTAGATAAAACCGTTAAGTTTACCTCGAGTCACGTGCCACATATCTCGAGGTTCAAAACAGTGTTGGTTGCGGTGTGAGTTTGAGATGCCATTGTAGTATTATTGATGGCTTATATTTCTTTGTGGGGGAGCCTTAGATTCGTTTCATGGAATTTAGACAAGTCAGCAGAAGAATAATGCAAAAGAGCTTCTTGAAGGCTCTAGGGAGGATTTTCTTTTTCTTTTTCTTTCTTTTGGGGGCCAAGAAGAGATGGTATGATTGATTCAAAAGTTATAAACATGTTAAGGATATTCTTGCAAGAAATCAAAAGGTGTCAAGCAATATAGGCGAAGGTCCCCGTGTAGCTAAAGCTCATGATCTCGAGTTCAATTCCCACACTACAGCCAAACGTCGAGCAACTGGTGGTCACTATCCGCAATCCCAAGACTCATAAGATTAATCAGACAAATATCCTGGATATCCATAGTTAATAAAAAAATATATATATGAGTGCAATGTAATAGGTACATTCCTAACATGACATTTATTTTTTTCATATAAAAAGAAATCAACTTACCTACACCACCTTTACTCAACAAAAATCGAAACCCCATACCTTTCCTCAAATTTCCTTTAGCAAGTGATGTCTCATCCATCTTACTAGAGATGCTTTGACCTAACATAACAATTATTCAAATACTAAAACTTTTTTTTTTTCGAAGGTTAGCTAGATCACCAAACAAACTTCAGAGGTAGGAGAATGGTTTTTACCAAAATAAAAAAATTTTAAAAAAAAAAAAATAGAAGGGAAGGGATGATAATCACCAATTAATTCCACACAAACAAGCCAAACAACAATTAAGAGAAATCCACATAGTTTGCTCACATCAAGAAGCTCAGAATGAAATAATACAAACCAACAACCACAACAATAGTACTTGACATTCAAAGTTCATCCACAATTCAGTCTCCGCCGCAACACGCAAGTAGTAGCAACACCGTAATAGATAACGACGTTCATGTGCTAGATTTACTATCTTCGCTAATTAAATGTAAAACATGCGATTCTTCAGGTTCGCATGGAAGCGCGGCAGTGGCTTCAATTGGTGATCAGTGGAGCTTTCACCATGCTCTGCCGCTGCACTTCCATCTGACGATGAGTCCACGCCCAAGTAGTGCCTCGCGCGATATGCAAGTAGATGAGCGTAATACGCTGGCGCCACTGTCATCGTCATACAACAAAATGAGCATTGTTGAAAAAGAGAATGGATGAGAATGTCAAGATATGCTTTTTCATGTTCTCAACAGTTGACACTTACCGTAAGAGACGGCGCGATTGCACCTTTCAAACCTGAAAGAGCATCATGAAGAAAAAGTCATGTTTAGTTCTCTAACTTCGACGAAATAGTTCAAACAAAGAAGATGGCATGGAATAGAATTAATACGTGTAGCATAGATTGTTGCAAAGGGTTTGAATTTGATCTTCGGTGAAGTTGTTATCATCATGCAAGACGTGGTAATGTGCCGGTCGGTTCGTGCCCTACACCGCAAACAATTTCATCGGTACTAGGAAAGAAGAATACCACTTCCACGAAGAACGCTACTAAAACTGTAGTAAACCAATCAAACAAATGCATAAATGTACCTGAATGCCTGCATGACTATTCAAATAGAAATCGCGCAAAACAGGATGGCAGATTCCAGTGTCGACCACAGTTCCTGCATATTTTTCAGAAGCGTCAACTGAACATCCAATCCAACAGAAAAAGAAGATAACTCAATGAAGAACCCGTCTAATTTTTTTTCTTAAAAAAAGAGATCAACTTACCGGGCAGAACGTTCCCATTTTTGTCATAAAAATTAAAATTATTTTCCCCTTGTAAAAACCGTGTATGGTGTCGCTTTTGAACCATTACGAATGTTATTGGGGGAGAACTAGATTCATTAAAAGTGGACATCCATGCCTGTTGTACACATTAACAGAAAAAGGTAAGACGAGAAAGAAAGACAGCGCTTCATATTCAAATAAAAATCCGAGAAGAGATGGATTTCCAAAAAAAAAAAAAGAGAAAAACATAATGAAAGCATGGTGTGTTAAGAGAGTGAAAGTCGCTCTCACCCGTTGGATTTCCTTTAATTCATGTTGCAACACATCCTCAATTTGACCTTCGCTCACGCCATCCCTATAAATGGAGAAATTGGACATCAGATAGAAGTAGCTTAATGTGGAAAATAAGTAGCTTATTAGTAAATGATCCACTATAGCACCTGAAGAATATGATCCTCTCCGGCTTTTGATGGTTTTCTTCATGGAAAGAAAGAAAGTGTGCCCTATATGCAAGAAAAAGTTTCTCATCAAAAAATAAATAAAAATAAAATGCAAGAACAAGTTAGATCTCAAAAATAACAACTATAACAAATTAAAACTCTTCCATTGCACTCATCAAGTTAGATCTCAAAAACAGAGAGAGAACTAAGAAACAAACACTAAAAGAAAAATATACTTGCACATGACAAACATGTCTTCAATTCTTTCTTGTCGAGCAGCTTGAGCAGATAACTCGGGCGCATATTTCCCGAGTAACTTCCAATCAAGAGAAGCTACAACCTACAGAAAATTGAATCAAGAAAATGGCAATCAAGCTTTGGTGTTCTGCTACTCATTAAAATAGCTATTCCAGGCATCCAGCCTTCCAGGACATACTCATAACATAAATTTCATCATTCCCAGAATGAAAAAGTAGCAATCAAGACATGCAGAAGTTACATGTGAGGCAATCAAACCACTTACAGCTGCGATAGAAGGACTAGTATCGTTCCCTTGACTGGGATGAGTTACATCAGCCCCAAAAATTATTGTAGGCTTATCACTAACCAAAGGGACACATTGCAGCAATGCATCTTCAAGCACCACATTTCTCCCTCCAGCCTACGATGATGTCACAAAATAATGATTAGAAAAGAAATCTATCACAAAAAAAAATGTCACATATTAGAAAAGGAATTTACAATATAATGTAAAGGTAATCGTTTTGCTGCTCACTTTTATGTTAATTTTCTCACTAGCTATCGTCAAGGTACCAATCTTCATGTTTTTGACGGTTGCAGCTAAGAAGCATTGAGACATCACACCGAGTTTTGTATCACATATGCGTTTCACTTCTCCTGGAAAAAAAAAAAAAAGGACAAACTTAATATTGAGTTCTGCACATTTAGTTTGCTCATCAACAAATGGAAGAAAGAAATCTCTTCGTCAATTTTAGGCAAGAAACATGCAGTTAGCCATGAGAAAATCGCTCTGTCCAGGAATGTTAACAACTTCAAACAAAATGCACATTCTTTTTTTTCTTTTTCTTTTTCTTTTTCTTTTTGGGTATTTGATAGACGCATCAAGGGCATTTGGGGCCATGTACTAAGAGGTTAGTTACATAATAATACTAATAATAATATAATTAAGAATAAAAGTATGATCGAAAGAGTGGTATAAGATATTCTGAATTTTTGTATTGCAATCGGGACGCTATGTGGCTGCATTTTTGGAGATAGTGAAGAGTCTTCTTCTCTAGTTCTTTGTTTTCGTGAATCTTCGGCAATACAAATTCATTGGGCTCTTCTATCATTGTTAATTGTAATTTATATTCTAAGTCGAAAGTTGAGATTCAGTACTTTGTCAAACTGGTCCCAAAGCACTAAAATTTGATTAAGAAATACGGTAACAAATAGAATCAAATTTGTAAATATGATATTTGTGGATGAGATGATCTACGACATTAAAGAGATGAATTCGATGATCCACTATGTATCAGATAAGCTCGACACTTGGTTAGTTGGTGCTCCCTTTCCCTTGGAGTGTGACCTTGTTGATCACCAATTGACATTAGCTCGTTTAGATCCTTCACCTCTCATTCCACCTCAATCAAATAATTCATCTTCCTTCCCAATTCCCTCTCTCAAATTTTCATTGGAAGGAACTTGTTTAGAGCTATAGCTCATAGCAATGGAGCAATTGAATGAAGGTTATTTTGCCACCTCCTTGGCCACCTCAACAAGAACAACAAAAACTTAATTCAAAATCAATTGGGGTCGGCTACTTGGATCAAACTCTTCCATTCCGCACAATTTAGTGAAATTGATGGTATGTTTTCATAAATTTCTTCAATTTCTACTATATCGAGTTCTCTAACCAGCTAGGACATTATCAGACCGCCATTGGATGTATAAAATTGACCGCAATCGCCATTCCCTAATTTTTGCATCGATTGGTAGTATTCCTACTTTTTCTTTGAATCTCCATTTTTGTATTCTATCTTTACTAATCCTACCAAGCATCCACCTAATGTATCATTTTTTTCACTGCACAACATTCACTTCTATAAAGCATGCTTGACATTATCAAAAAATACAAACTAACCCCAACAGAAACTCATGTAAGAGCTTAAAAGAAAATAATATAAGATGCAACTAACCATTGAAAGAAAACAAGAGACTTTGCCGAAAAACTCAAAATATTTAGGTAAAGGAATACCGTAAAGAGAACCATTGTTATCTGGCAAGATCACAATAATTAAATCAAGTTGCTGATTGCGAGGCTTGAGTCTCCTCATCGCATCTCCATAAAGAGCATTCAAAGCCCACTCAACCTGCTCAGGAACAGCTCTAGTTGGCGGAAGCACTGAACTACGGTTGTACAGCTGCACAAAAACATTATCATAAAGAATGAAAAATTAACAAAAAGCCCACAGCAATTAATGTCAAAGTAAACATGTAAGAACAAATCTAAAAGCCATACCAATCTGTAATCATTGCAAACCCCACCAAGCTTACTGCAAAAACTCGATGCGTGGGAATCTGAAATATCCCTCTCAAAATTAATGCAAACCCAGGTATTGATAGTTCCTCCCCTGAACATTTTCTGCAATTTAATTGAAAAGGGGAAAACTAATTATACTTACTAAAATAAATAAATTTTAGGCTATAGCTATTGAATTCAATTGAAAAGGGACGTGATTAGAAGTCTTCTCACGAACTTAAGTCTCAATGTCATGTTGGATAACTGATGAATTCATCTTAAGTATCAAGTCCTTGATTTTGCTATTTTTTATGTTTGATCTCTTCATTTGTTAATAGCAAAATCAAGGACTTGTTACATAAGATGAATTCACCAGTTATCCAACATGACACTGAGACTTAAGTTCATCACGTCCCTTTGCTAGCATATACATCATTTCCAAACATGCATATAAACTAATAAAAGACAAACAAACCAAATGTGAATTACAATAAAAAACAAAAAAAAAATCACAAACAAGACCACCATGAACAAATAATCTATGTGTAACAACATTTTGCTGTCAAGAAGAATAGCATAGGAACATCTACACAAAAAGCAACTTTGATGTTCAAATATCTACTCTAGAAGCGACGTTAACGAAATTCATGGGCATACAAAACTAAAACTAAAGCCCCTTGTTGTGCAGCTATGAAAAAGAAAAAAATTGAAATGGACTGATTTCCACAGATATTTTCAAAAGAAAGTTCCGCACAGCTTGTGGAATTCAATTATCAACTATTAATCGCAAATCACAGCAAATTCATCAACTTCTCATGTTATTGATTGAATGAACTTGAACAAAACCTAAAGTACTAATTCAAGTAGAGCCTGCCGTTGAGCCGGCTTACTCGCCCACCATGTCAACGCCTTCGGGTTAGTTCTTTTTGGAGTTTTTCTGTCATAACAATTCTCCTTATGAAAGTCCCCCACAAGATCAACTCCTACGCTTATCTTGGCCATTCAACTACATTCTACAAGTACAATGTCTCAAAAGGATAGTTGCACATGCAAATTGACAACATTAATACCTTATTTTGCATGTTCCATTGACCGCCTCTTGGTTGACAGACATTCTCATTTCCTGAATCATGGTATTTGAGCTGCATACAATAGCAAGATAGCAGACAATAACTTTCAGCTTTTGTAATTCAAAAAGCGTTGAAATTCAGTAAGATATTAAACATGCAACTGACCTGAGGCGCAGGCAATTTACGTGCTTGAACCACAGTAAGAGATTTTGATATTTTTATGCCAAAGTTGCTGCAATATAGATCCTCTGTGTAGTTATTTTGAGAAACTATCTGTAGAGAACACGAGTCACTAACAAGTCAATGCCAGCAGAATTCAGAACCACAAAGTTATGTTCTCTAAGTGCGCCATGGGCACAACGTTGGTACATACAACACTCATTAAGAAGACTATTCAGATAAACAGTTCATCTAATTAAAGCATAAACTTAGACTAAGCCTTCAACTTTCGAACACTAAGAGAAAAAGGTAACCTGAAACATTTTAATTGTATAGATTGAGAAAAAATTTTTGCCTAAAACAATTTCGAAAGGACTATTATAAAGGTAATCATTCACTTCTAAACACATTAAGATACAATAAACAATAGCTGTCAAACATGAAAACCGCACATAGCAAGACATGTAGTGAATAAATATTGGTTCAATAACATAGAAGCTTAATCAAACTTCAAACCAAGTGTGCTGCATCAATTGATCAGATATGGAAACTGTGATGCCTGGATAATTTAGTAGCATTCAATACTAGGAGAGGTTCGGGATGATTATAAGATCTCAAGGTTAAGCCCGGAATATTGAGGAAGCACACCAATTTATCTTTCTTCCCCAGAAGAGGCCAAGAGACTCTTCGTTTAACTGTGTGTCATCTGTCATTTGGATGTTACATAATATTTTTAGCATTATTAAAACTACAACTTGCCCCACTAGATAACTCTAATGAAAAAAAAGGATAGAAGAACAACAAAAAGGACAAAAGAAGACATGATCACAGGCTCGAGTACTCGCTCAGGCCCACCTTGCTAGGGCTGGGCCTTGGTTTGTATTTGTCAACCCAGTCACAGTTTGGCTCGGTTCGGCTCATTAAGTACTTAAGATACTTTTTTTAGTATAGACACTTACAAAAAGTGTTAAAAGAAAGGTTTGCGCCTTGGATTTCAAGGTTGATTGTTATAACTTCTACCATAAAGCTAACTCCTACTTAGTCTTTATTGTCAAACATTTATTAAATATGTTTTACTTTTTTAAAAAAATATAAAAATCTAGTCAAACATTCCTAACTTGGGTGGGCTTGGATGGGCCTAGGCAAGGGCTTAAAAAATAAAGCTTGGCTCGTCCAGTGAACAAGTCTAAGGACAAGTAACAACATTTTATTTTACCCAGCCTCCATACCATCGCAAGATGCATAAAATTCAGGACAAAAAATGTGACATGATGCTTCTCACCTTCAAGATCTTCTCTTCTCTCGCACCAGGACACAAATTATTCACTTTCAGCATATTGGCAGTTTGTGGCTTATTTAATTTTTTTTTATACCTCTGACCACCAACAATTTTGCAAACCTGGTAATAGAACAACAAGATCAAAAAGTAACCTTTCAAGCAAATGCACATAATGAAGCTTCCCTGACCAAGTTTACCTCCATTGGAAGAGAAATATCTCCTTTATTCCCTACTTTAAGACAAGGAAGAGCTTTATAGCTAAGACCCACACCATACTTTTCTTCAAAATATGAAACAATATGTTTATTGGACCCGCTTTCGTGATCTGAGAATCTGTGCCAAGAAACAACCAAGTAAAAGAACTGCATAAGTTCAAGCTCAATTAAATATAATAAACAGGAATAATAAAATGAATACTTCCATACGTTTCTTCAGAAGCGGGCATTGATGACAAGCCAGATATTGAATATGTTCTCCTTGTATTTCCACGATGGGTCACTTCGATTCTAACCCCTCTAAGAGCTCTTTTAATCTGTAAATTTCTCCAATCAATTGTTCATAAATCAAACAAATGAGAGACCACGAAAAATACTCGCTGGGATTAATATAAAACGGTGAAGTATCAAATAACTAGAAAACCAAAAATTATGCTTAGTGGAGAAAAAGCTATTTGGAAAAGTGATAGCTTCGTATCTAGAGTAACAATATTGAAGTTAATGAGTTGCATTATGATGTGAAACAACAAGCGTAAAGCCCACATTCCTAAGTTCAAATAACCAAAAAGAAGAAAAAGAAGGAATAGAATAAGTGGAGCGCCATGAACAATGATTGTTTGATAAGCTCGTTGTAGAGATCACCAAAAGCAAGAACTGCTTGATAAGATCTTGTACAACATCATACATACACTCGATTTACTCGGGGACTCGATAAGCTCTTCAATTCGCCAACAATGGTGAGATCTTGTACAACATCATACATACACTCGATTTACTTGGGGACTCGATAAGCTCTTCAATTCGCCAACAATGGTGCACTCTCTTAAAAAGAATCTCTCAAACTTATAAATCAATTCTCCTTAACTCATTAGAAAATATGTTGCTTATAAGTTAAAATTTTAAATCCTAACCTGACAAAGTGACAATAATAAAATTGTCAATTCTTAACAGTAATTCCAAACTGCAGCTCAATATAAGGTAATGATGAACTTGGATCAAGAATAAGTGGCTTGCAAGAGGGCTAATTTGATTGTGACACTACGCGAGTCTTTCATTAACAAAGTTTCAATAGAACACTCACTCTACTAATAAATAGGTCAGCAAACAAAATCACATGTAGCAATCCAAAAGACTACCAATAAGTATACCTTCAGGCGCTCAACATCAGATAGAGGTAGATCCCTTGTATCCCTTTCCCTCCATAATATTTGTTTGACAAAGTCGATAACACGAATTTCCTCAATAAAGGCAGCAGCCATGACATCTGCATGAGGTTAAATTTTCTTAGAAACTGAACTACAATTAGACAATGTATACAGTATTTGACTTTGCCATTTTTCAAAAACAAAAAACCAACAATGTAATACATGTTGATTCACCATTTGTACTACATCATTGATCAAAATTCAAAAGACATCCTCAAAACCCATACCAAATTACACTTATAGTGTGAATGTCAACACAATTGCTCAAACATTTAATGGCATAAAACTTTTTTCCGCCGGAAACTCAATTCTCAATCATTCATAAAGAAAGCTCTCAAAATGACTTGCTTCATAATATAGTACCTATATTGACTGTCAAACCCAACTGGGTTGGCCGTAGACTCTGGTAAAAACCTCTCAAAGCTACCAACCCATCACCAAGTTGACTTGTACCAAAATCCGTAGATACAAAGGATCGTCGCACCTGTGTATATCTGTGAGAAATTTACAAAAAAAGAACTTGCCAACTTAGTATTCAAACTATCAAATCAATTGAATACATTACAACAAGATCAACAAAATTACTTGAAAGAAGGCGTCTGCCGCAGAACAACATCAAGAGCCTGTATAACTGCTTGTGGCAATTCAACATCCTTCCCATTTAAAAACTGCCAAAACTTCTTCAAGTCGATAACCGCAACCAAACTAATGGCAACAACATATTGCTTATTCCTCACAGAGAAACCAAACTCCTTACAAACAAACGGCAATCGATTGCGTGTATAGAAACTTTTCCGACCATCATAAGCTAATGGCTCGCCATTCATATCAGTTTCTAAATACAAATTGCGCAATTCTTCCATGATCACTCCGTAATCTTTGGAAAACAAAACCTCAGGCTTAATGGAAACCTAATCAAGAGAAATTAAATATGCACAATGAGTGTGAGAAACTTGTATAAAAAAAAACAATCCAAATTTCACAAAATGAACCAACAAACTCACGTTATAGTGAAAAAACTCTTTGAGAGAAGAATCAATCTCTACTTGAAAATGATTCGTCTTCACCAGAAACTTCTCGCCAATAGTACCGGGAGGAGGCCGAGAAGAGAAGCGTATGAGCTGGTCCTCTGGTTTGAGAGATAATTGTTCTAGCATCCTCTCAACGCCGGAAGAAGAACTCGCTTGGTGCAGGTCGGATCGCCACGATCCACCTCTTCCTCTTCCCCAACCGCCGCCATCTCCACCGTATCCGCGGCCACCACCACCACCGCGACCTCCATAAGAGTAATTGCCGCGGCCACCACGGCCTACATCACCACCACCACGGCCTCCATAAGAGGAGTAATTGCCGCCACCGCCACCGCCACCACGGCCTCCATCACCACCACCACCACCACCACCGCGGCCTCCATAAGGCGAGCAACCGCCACGGCCACCAGCTTGTCCAATGTGGCCTGAAAACCCGCCATCGCCATCACCACCACGGCCGCCTCTGTGGCCTCCGCCTCTATAAGAACCATAGTTTCCAGAAAAACCACCAGCACGGCCGCCGCCGCGTCCGCGATCACTTCCGCCGCCGCCGCCGCCTCTTCCGCCGTGGTTTCCAGGCCCCGAATACATGAGTATCGATGAAAAAACGAAGAGAAGGATCGATCAAGCAACCAATACACAACAGAGAGATTCCCAAATGCTATTGCTTGCGTGCTTGCTTGCTTTCACTCGCTATAAATAATAACTGTAAAGCTTAATGCTATTGCCTGGTTGCTTCCCTTGCTTGCAGGATAAGTAATAACTGTAAAGCTTATAGAAGAACACTTAGAGCGACTTAAATTACGAAAATGTCCCTTCCTAAAAGGCTCCTGAAATTGACGCGTAACAGAGTGGGAAGAATCAAAGAAAGTTATGTACCTCCCTCGTGGCCTCCTGTTCACATTGTGGGCCCCGGTCCCTTTGTTAACTTTATCTAGTCGTTGTGTGCAAAAGAAATCGAGTATTAGTATTAGTTCAAATACAACAATATATAATTATAACTCAACAAAAATAATTTTTAATAAATAAATAAATAAATAAGTGAAGAAATTACTAAGTAGTCTTTGATGGACTCAAAGATGAGAAGAATGTCATATAATTTTCATGTAATAGAAAAAGAAGCAATTAATTTTTTAATAGCAAATGAGAGATTAATCGTCAAAATAGAAAGTAGAATAATAAAATAAATAAACCTTGAATATTACTAGTCTAGAATAATTGTAACATCATTGGTAGCACTCGAGACAATCCTGAATATTGATATAAGCGAGAGATCGAAAATTATTATTAGATAAAAATACATTAATTTGAGTTTGAACGAAAATAAATATATTTAATGAAAAAAGAAACTTGAAGCAAAATAAATAAATAAAAGGACATACTACGTAGTTATCGAATGTAACAATAATACGTACATCAAGAATATAAGTTGGTAGAGGAAGACTTGGAACGACTTTGGTTGTTAAATTACGGAAATGCCCCTTTCGAAAAGACTCCTGAAATTGACGCGTAACGGAATCGATGAAGAATCAAATAAACTATAAGTACCTCACATTGCGGGCCCCTCCAGTTTCTCCTTGTTCGAGTTTCGCATCCCGAGACACATCGAAGGGTTGAGCGTGTCCTATCCGGTCCTTTTGTTAAACCTTAATTTGATGGAAGAAGTGATGAATCTTGCTATGCACGTTGTGTTGCATTCAAGTTACGTGGTACTGTTTCAGAAAAGGAAAATATTACAAGACATATTAGCTTATAAAGGTTTTTGATATTATCTCGACTTGTGTCTTATACATCGAAATTTGTGTATATATACATCTCGAAAAGTGCATAAATAGCTTTTGTGAGCCAATTTATCTCGCAGTGTGACATGTTGTTGTCATTCTAACACTTCTCAAAAAAAAATTAATAGTTGCATGTCATCGCATAGCTTGTTAAGTTGCTTTTGTTCAAATTTGGCGTCCTTTAGTTCAACTTCTTAGGAGAGATTGATATGCATGCGTGGTTTCTGCATCAAAGAAATGCTTCAACTTCTCAAAAGAGGTCGGTATGTGTATTTGGTTAAGGTTAATTCGCTTATATTCAACTTCCAAGTAGAGAGGTTGGTAATGGTATGTGTATTGAATTGGTTAAGGTTCTGCTTCAAGGATATATGGTTAGACACTAGAAAATATTATATATTTATATAGCTATAAAAGACTTTTAACTCAAGACCATCTTGTCTTAGGGTGGATCCTCCATCGTCAAATTATCTTGTTAGGTGTATGAAATATGCTTAAAAATTGATTAGTTTTTATGTAATATATGTTTGGCACGTATACAACCACCACCACGACAACGAGGACGACGACAACATAACCTTAGTCCCAAATTAATTGGGGTCGAATTCTTACATTGTGTTCGATTAAATGCAATTGACGGTGAACTTTTCAAACCATTCAAATCCCTCATAATTAATGCATTCCATATTAACTTTGATCTACTTCTATCTTGTTGAATTTCTTCATAATCTATTGAGTCAAGTTTTCTAGTAGAGCATATGTAAGCCATCTTTGCAAGTGCCCAAACCACCACAACCGCCATTCTCTAATATTTGTATCAATTGGTGCACGCTACTCCTACTTGTCTTTCAATTTCTATATGTTTTATTCTATCTGTACAAATTTTACCACATATCCACCTAAGCATCATCATTTCTGTTATATTCATTTTATGTAATTGTTGTTGTATTACCGCCCAACATTCACTTCCATAGAGTAAAATTGACCTAATTGCGGTACTATAAAATTTTTCTTTTAATTTAGTAGGAACATTTCGATCACAAATCACCCATGTTGCACTCCGCCATTTTTTTATCCAGTTTGAATTCTATTAGTGGCATCATTCTCAATATTACCATTATTTGGTATGATTGAGTAAAACACAATTATAATAATATAGAAATTTATTATAACAATAGGGTGGCTAGTTCTAGATACTAGCTTGGTACAATTATCATTCCCACAATTTTTATTTTCATAAGAGATTACTTTGTTTCATTCAATCATTATTGTTAGAACCTTAATTATTGTGTTTGGGTGTATGCCCTACTTGGCACTGGATTGTCAAGTTAGAGTATGAGTCTAGTACTTAGCGTGATTGATGAAGTCAGAAACGTGAAGAAAGAAGCCTTATAAGTAAGCAAGATATTGAGCGCAAAACACAACTTTGATTACGTGTATGAAACAAAATCCTAGTTGAAGATATTACCAAAGTCGGTGGCGGCAACAGAAGTATTGTAATTGGAGTCAAAATATTTTTGTTAGAATTAGACGATGCGACTAGGTTGGTGTGACACCCTAAAATAATTCACACCTTGAAAAAACACAAATAAAACCCTTATAACCAATAAAAAATGAAAAAGTGTCTCTCACATTATAACGACCTGTAATGTCTTAAATTCTTCGTTTAAAAAAAAAGAATAAAAAGTTCGTCAATCCTTATCTTAGAACTTATGATTGAAAACGACATTTCAATCTTCAGGATATAAGTAAGAAGCTTCCTTGTCATTATGACTGATAACGACTCTTCAACATAAACGAATTTGTTATAACTAAACAAATCGTTCATCTTCATTTAATTATTATGATCAATAACGACATTTAACAAATTGATTATAATGACCCCAAATCCCGAGGCCGCCGCGTGAAGTATCTAGGCCCCGAAGCCTTATCAATTCATTGACCCACCGGGTCACACGCGCCAATGATGTCGGATCGTCGCGTGACTACTCCTTGATATGCATGTTAACTCATTCCGTTCAATTAGTGTAGTTAAAAAATTGAATCACTTTTACAATTAAAACAACTTAAGTCTTAAATTAGAGTAAGTAAAACAAATAAGTTCATCATCATATAAAGCATCATTCATAAAAACATGTCCTACTGTGGAAAACCTGAGAAAATACTATGTATATAGGCGACAGTACTAATAAGCACTAAAATATACAAGTACAGTGTCTCTTCAGTCTCCCAAAACCAAAAAGTAAAGAAAAATATCAAAATAATACATACTAGTGGATCCTCAACCACGGGCAATCAGATGAAGTCGCCAAAAATCCCCTTGCCCCTACTAGTACTAGGATCTTCACTCAACCATCACAAAAAAAGCCAGATGGAGAGTAAAGTTACTAAGATTCCAAATTTCACTAAATGAACCAACGAACACACGTTATAGTGAAAAAACTCTTTGAGAGATGAATCAATCTCTACTTGAAAATGATTCGTCTTCACCAGAAACTTCTCGCCAATAGTACCGGGAGGAGGCCGAGAAGAGAAGCGTATAAGCTGGTCCTCTGGTTTCAGAGATAATTGTTCTAGCTTCCTCTCAACGCCGGAAGAAGAACTCGCTTGGTGCAGGTCGGATCGCCACGATCCACCTCTTCCTCTACCACCACCGCCGCCATCTCCACCGTATCTGCGGCCACCACCACCACCACGACCTCCATAAGAGTAATTGCCGCGGCCACCACGGCCTCCATCACCACCACCACGGCCTCCATAAGAGGAGTAATTGCCGCCACCGCCACCACGGCCTCCATCACCACCACCACCACCACCACCGCGGCCTCCATAAGGCGAGCAACCGCCACGGCCACCAGCTTGTCCAATGTGGCCTGAAAAACCGCCATCGCCATCACCACCACGGCCGCCTCTATAAGAACCATAGTTTCCAGAAAAACGACCAGCACCGACGCCGCCGCCGCCGCGTCCGCGATCACTTCCGCCGCCGCCACGGCCTCTTCCGCGGTGGTTTCGAGGCGCCGAATACATGAGTATCGATGAAAAAACGAAGAGAAGGATCGATCAAGCAACCAATACACAATAGAGAGATTCCCAAATGCTATTACTTGGTTGCTTGCTTGCTTTCACTCCGTTTAAGTAATAACTGTAAAGCTTAATGCTATTGCTTGGTGGGGTTTTTCTAAAAGTGGGTTGGATTTACATTTTATTTTTAACTTTACTTTGAAATTTCAAAAGTAGGTGATAACTCATTTTGCAAATGAGGTATTAGTGATGAGGTGGTATGCATGGTGGTGAGGTGGAAAATAATTGTATAGATAGCTTTCATTTTGAAAATGAGCTATCTATACAAAAATATAAACTCTATAAATGACTCCTTTTGAAAATGAGCTATTAATACAAAAAAATTTCTCCACGAACAACACGTGCGTATGGAGATGGACGACCCGCGTCACTCGCGTATCTCGAGGTAGACAACCAATGTAAACGACGTGCACGCATATCGAAGTGGACAACTCATGCAAACGTCACCCCATGTATGTCGAGGTGGAGATTTCATGCAAATGTCAAACACGTCTGTCGAGGCGGGCGACCCATGCAACCTCGTGCAACTCATGCAAACGTCACGCACGTGTCTCGAGGTGATAAAGTCAATGTCACACGTATTTCCTGGTTGAAAACACATGGAAACGTCACGCACTTATGTCGAAGTGGGCCAGCCGTAAATATCCACTACAGACCATGGACCCCATGCAAACGTCACGCACGTATCGCAAGGCGGACAACCCGTGCAACCTATAGTAAGCATGCAACTCATCCTTTAAACTTTTGAGTTACTTTTATGTCGTGATGGAAAGTAGAGAAACGAAAAATAAAATAATTGCAGGGCAAAACCACGTTATTTTTTTGTCGAGCGCTTAAAATTAAAACAGCAATCATATATTGAGAAATAAGTTTATTCCATGAAAAGGTTGTATACATCAACTTCGTTCACACACGTATCTGTGTACCCATGGGCCGAACAAATAGCGCCTTCTGAGATGACGCTATTTGTTTGGCCCATATCCACGTGGACATTTACACCAATAGCGCCTTTTGTAAAGGCGCTATTGATGTACACAATGTCCACGTGGGACGACATACACTGAAAAGGCGCTATCGATGTATACCGTCCCACGTGGCCCAGACACATGGATAACGCTTTTGAAAATGCACTATCTATGTGTCCACGTCAGCAAAAAATATGCACCAACAATGATAACGCCTTTTGAATAGGCGATATTGCTTGTTCTTGCAAAAAAAAAAAAAAAAAAAAAAAAAAATCTTATTTTTTGAATTTAAACTAAAAACATTATTACTTTTGTAATTTTTTCATTGCTTGGTTGCTTGCTCGATAAGTAATAACTGTAAAGCGGGTTGAAGGACACTAAGAGCGACTTAAATTACGAAAATGTCACTTCCTAAAAGACTCCTGAAATTGACGCGTAACGGAATGGATGAAGAATCAAAGAAAGTTATGTACCTCCTTCATGCACTCCTGTTCACATTGTGGGCCCCGGTCCCTTTGTTAACTTTATCTAGCCATTGTCTTGAAAAGGAAATCGAGTATTAGTATTAGTTTAAATACAACAATATACAACTATAGCTCAAAATAAATAAATAAATAAATAAATTATTAAGTAATCTTTGATGGACTCCAAGATGAGAAAAATGTCATATAATTTTCATGTAAAATAAAAAGGGGCAACTAATTTTTTAATAACAAATGAGAGATTAATTGTCCAAATAGAAAGTAGAATAATAAAATAAATAAAACTTATATATTGCTTGTCTGGAATAATTGTAACATCATTGTTAGCACTGGAGACAGTCCTGAATATTGATATAAGTGAGAGACCGAAACTTATTATTAGAGCAAAATACATTAATTTGAATTTGAACGAAAATAAATATATTTAATGAAAAAAGCAACTTGAAGCAAAAAAAAAAATAAAAGGACATACTATGTAGTTATATCGAATGTAACAACAATACGTACGTACAACGACATTTGGTTGTTAAGAATATAAGTTGGTAGAGGAAGACAAGAATATAAGTTGGTAGAGGAAGACTTGGAACGACTTTGGTTGTTAAATTACAGAAATGCCCCTTTCGAAAAGACTCATGAAATTGACGCCTAACGGAATTGATGAAGAATCAAATAATCTATATGTACCTGGGTCGTCGCCTCCTAATTGTAGTCCCACCGTTCACATTGTGGGCCCCTCTAGTGACTACTTGTCCAAGTTTCGAATCCCGAGACACATCGAAGGGTTGAGAGTGTCCTATCCGAGCCTTTTGTTAAACCTTAATTTGATGGAAGAAGTGGTGAGTCTTACTATGCACGTTGCGTTGCATTCAAGTTACGTGGTACTATTTCAGAAAAGGAAAATATTACAAGATATATTGGCTTATAAAAGTCTTTTGTACTATTTTGACATGTTTGTTAAGCATCGAGATTTGTGTATGTCCACATCTCGAAAAGTACATGAATAGCTTTTATGAGCCAATTTATCTCGCAGTGTGATATGTTGTTATCGTTCTAGCACTTCTGTTATCATTCTAGCCCTTCTCAAAAAAAAAATTAATAGTTGCATGTCATCCCATGGCTTGTTAAGTTGCTTTTGTTCAAATTTGGCCTCCTTTAGTTCAACTTCTTAGGAGAGATTGACATGCATGCGTGGTTTCTACATCAAAGAAATGCTTCAACTTCTCAATAGAGGTCGGCATGTGTATTTGGTTAAGGTTAATTCGCTTATATTAAACTTCCAAGTAGAGAGGTTGGTAATGGTATGTGTATTGAATTGGTTAAATTTCTGCTTCAAGGATATATGGTTAGACACTAGAAAATATTATATATTTATATAGCTATAAAAGACTTTTAACTCAATACCATCTTGTCTTAATGTGGATCCTCCTTCGTCAAATTATCTTGTTAGGTGTACGAAATATGCTTAGAAATTGATTAGTTTTTATGTAATATATGTTTGGCACGTATACAACCACCACCACGACAACGACGACGACGACAACATAACCTTAGTCCCAAATTAATTGGGGTCGAATTCTTACATTGTGCTCGATTAAGTGCAATTGACGGTGAACTTTTCAAACCATTCAAATCCCTTATAATTAATGTGTTCCATATTAACTTTGGTCTACTCATACCTCGTTGAATTTCTTCAGAGTATAGTGAGTCAAGTTTTCTAGTAGAGCATATGTAAGCCGTCTTTGCAAGTGCCCAAACCACCACAACCGCTATTCTCTAATATTTGTATCAATTGGCGCACGCTACTCTTACTTGTCTTTCAATTTCTCTATGTCTTATTCTATCAGTACAAATTTTACCACACATCCACCTAAATATTCTCATTTCTGCTATATTCATTTTACGTAATTGTTGTTGTGTTACCACCCAACATTCACTTTCATAGAGTAAAGTTGGTCTAATTGCGGAACTATAAAATTTTTCTTTTAATTTAGTAGGAACATTTCGATCACAAATCACCCATGTTGCACTCTGCCATTTTTTTTAACCAGTTTGAATTCTATTGGTGGCATCATTCTCAATATTGCCATTATTTTGTATGATAGAGTAAAACACAATTATTATAATATAGAAATTTATTATAACAATAGGGTGGCTAGTACTAGATACTAGCTTGGTACAATTATCATCCCCACAATTTTTATTTTCACCAAAGATTACTTTGTTTCATTCAATCATTATTGTTAGAACCTTAATTATTGTGTTTGGGTTGGTATGCCCTAGTTGGCACTGGATTGTCAAGTTAGAGTATGAGTCTAGTACTTAGCGTGATTGATGAAGTCAGAAACGTGAAGAAAGAAGCCTTATAAGTAAGCAAGATATTGAGCGTAAAACACAACTTTGATTACATGTACGAAACAAAATCCTAGTTGAAGATATTACCAAAGTCGGTGGCAGCAACAGAAGTATTGTAATTGGAGTCAAAATATTTTTGTTAGAATTAGACGATGCGACTAGGTTGGTGTGACACCTTAAAATAACTCACGCCTCGAAAAAACACAAATAAAACCCTTATAACCAATAAAAAATGAAAAAGTGTCTCTGATATTATAACGACCCGTAATGTCTTAAATTCTTCGTCAAGTCAATCATTATCTTAGAACTTATGATTGAAAACGACATTTCAATCTTCAGGATATAAGTAAGAAGCTTCCTTGTCATTATGACTGATAACGACTCTTCAACATAAAAGAATTTGTTATAACTAAACAAATCGTTCATCTTTATTTAATTATTATGATCAATAACGACATTTAACAGATTGATTATAATGACCCCAAATCCCGAGGCCGCCGCGTGAAGTATCTAGGCCCCGCAGCCTTATCAATTCATTGACCCACTGGGTCACACGCGCCAATGATGTCGGTCGTCGCGTCACTACTCCTTACTACTCCTTGATATGCATGTTAACTCATTCCGTTCAATTAGTTTAGTTAAAAAATTGAATCACATTTACTATTAAAAATTTAAAACAGCTTAAGTCTTAAATTAGAGTAAGTAAAACAAATAAGTTCATCATCATATAAAGCATCATTCATAAAACAAGTTCTACAGTGAAAAATTCGAGAAAGTACTATGTATATAGGCGATAGTACTAATAAGCATTAAAATATACAAGTACAGTGTCTCTTCAGTCTCCCAAAACCCAAAAGTAAAGCAAAATATCAAAATAATATATACTAGTGGGTCATCAACCCCGGGCAATCAGATAAAGTCGCCAAAAATTCTCTTGCCCCTACTAGTACTGGGATCTTCACTCAACCATCACAAGAAAAACCAGATGGAGAGTACAGTTAGTAAGATTCCAAAAGAAGTACACCGGGCATTTATAAGAAAGTAAATGGATATCAATAATCATGTTAAATAATCATGGGGAAACTAAACAGACAATTGTGCTACAATCATAACCCGATGAATGTATAATACGAGAGAAACAAAGTGTGTGCTCGTCCCGTTCAGACTAAACTATACTTCGAATCCCAGGATCCTTTCGGTATGTGCCCTACTTCCTTTTCACCTAGTTCCTCGCGGTGTTTGTCTGACACATGCACCCTTAGTGCAACTCGGGTTGCAATTCACCGAGTGCCTGATCACACGTACAACAGCCTAGTGTGCCATAAGTACACTACGAATATCAGGTGGGAGTAACTCAACCACCGACCCAAATGTATCACGGAATAGAATATAATAACAAGGAATAGGAAATCAACGATGAAAAGGCACACCCTTTGTGACTTTTAAATGGATTCTTACGTACTTTAAAACGCACTCAGAAGTCTCACTCACGTCTCAAGATACGCGCCTGACTCCCGACTATAGTCTTCTAAGTTCCTAGTATCCAATTAAACGATTTTAAGTTTAAAGTCAAATTAAGTGAATTTATAATGTGGCTAAAAATATTAAAATTTTACTCCAAAAAATTTAGTTTTGACACACTTTTCGAGTTATACAAGGGTGTCAAACACCCGAAAATATCTCGAATACTATTTTTTGTCTTTTCTCATTTTTTGTATTTAACTTGATTTTTTTTTCTAGATTTTCCATAATTTTTTACCTATTTTTCTTATTTTTCTGTAATTTATTTTATTTAAAACTGTTTTTGAATTAGTTTTTTGTAATATTTATATTATTTAAATCACTACAAAAAAATGGGTAGAAATAGCAACGGGAAATAGCGATGGGCCAATTCCCTTCGCTAAATTGCGAGGGATTGGCGATGGGGGCAGTCGTTAACCTATTGACCAGATTAGCGACGGGGTTAGCGACGGCCCCGTCCCTAATCGTTGAGCACGAAAATTCCCGCCCAAAATGAATTCTTTTTCGCCACGTAGCAGTGGGGCCCACTCTCACTCTCTTACACAACCAAACCCTAATTTCTCCCGCTTATATACTCCAAAAAATCTTCTCACTCCCAAAACCAATCTCTCCGCCCCCGCCTTCTCTTCTCATTCTCCATCTACCCCGCTCTCGCCGGTGCCACTGCCGCTGCCACCCCGCCGCTGACACTCGCCTTTGCCCTCCTCGTCGTCGCTACCTTATCCTAGCTCTCTTGCTGGTGCGCCCCTCTCACCTCTCTCAATCAGCCTCCTCGTCTTCGCCTCCTTTGCGTCGCCTCCGCCTTTGCCTCTCCTTCCTCGCCTCCACCTCCGCCTCCGCCACCATCACGTTGGCCACGCCCTCTCTCACCAAAGCTATGAATATATATAACTTATTTTATTTTATTTTATTTTGTAAATTTAAGATTAGTTGTTTCGATTTTTTAAAAAAAGTTTTAATTTTTCTTTGTTTTTTGTTGTTGTACTCATTGTATTTTTACAGTGTATTCATTGTTGTTGTTAATGATTATATAAACTTGTTTTGTTTTTTTTTCGATTTGTTGATTTATTTTTTATAGTATATTCATTGTTTGTTGTTGTATTTGATATTTTTTAGAATTTTTTCATTTTAAAATTAATACTATTTTTTAAAAACAAACTTTTTTTTTGTTAATCGGGCAAAAATAGCGACGGGATTTAGCGATGGGGACATGTCGCTAATCCGTCGCTCTTTCTGACACCCGTCGGCTTCCCGTCGCTAATCCCATCGCTATTTCGGTATAGCGACAGGAAATCCCGTCGCTAATCCATTATTTTTTTGTATGAATAATGTGGGTGGGTCCCTGGATCGAGTTTGACCCAGTCCAACCGGGTCTGTAACGACTCTAAAAATCTAACTCATGTCACGTGCCATTTCAGGATCGTATGTGGGACCCACTCGTCGTGATCCGTATGTCCAAATCTCGGGTGTAGACATCGAGGTATGCTATTTTTATGTGATGCTTGTATTATTTATTATACAAAAGATTGAACAATTTAAATAATTAATTTTGAAAATGTGTAAGTAAATCTTACCTCGAGTTTCGTGTTAATTGACAGTAGTCGAGGTTGAGATTGAGTTTAATTTGGTGTAAGCATGGTTAAATATGACAAGAGAATTGGTTTGTGAGAGTTGGGTATGTCATGGACGAAGTTAAGATTTTTGAGGTTTTTGCGTGACCAAAACCAGTATTTTGGATAGTTTATGAAGATAGACTATTTTGTCAAGAGTTTGATTCAATTTAGTGAAAAGGGGGATAAAAAATTATCACCAAAGGTCAAAACACGTCAAAATAGAAATTTCATGAATTAATAAATAAAAAGAAATTAAGTTTATATATATATATATATATATAACATGAAATGAAAATCAAAATCATTTGTTTCCAACAGAAAGCTCAATCCAACGTTATTCCCTAAACCCCTCGATTTGGGTTTTCACTCGCTGAGCTCTCGACATCTGATTTTTCACTCGATTTCTTTCTGTGAAATCGTAGAAGATCGCAAGATGATCAATTCGAGCTAAGTTTTCGCGGCAGAAACGAGGTATTCAACCCGTTATTTGGTAAATTCTCAATTCCATGCATTTTTCCTCAATTCAATTTGAGTTTTTACGATTTTTCAATTTCTTTCACGGGGTTTCGATAGAAATTTGTATGAATTATCATTAATTAGTGTATTGGATTGATTCGCGTCAATTTGGGATAAATTTCACCGACGTGGGTTAGGTTTTGATGATTTGAATTAATGCAATTCAGTTGATAACTGTTTCGGAGATATTTTTATACTTGATATTTGACTCCACGAGCCGTGGAAATATTTTGGTGTTAGTATCGAGTGGTTTCGTGACATTTATTATTGAGTTTTAAGGATTTAATTGCGAAAATATTGATTTGGAGACATTTTCTAGTTGAAAATAAATAATGTTTGTCAAGTTGACATGATATATTAGAAAATTCGTAATTTTTCCATTTGTGATCTGATTTGAGTATTCTTGGAGTCTATGAAAAGTACGTCATGAGTATTACAAGTTCTTTCTTGGTCATCATAACAAATTATGAGGTTTTCAGAGTTAAATCTGTAACTCTAGTAGGCTAGTTGCGAATATTTTGAAATTATTAGAAAGTATTATTTTTAGAATTAGCTATCGAGCGTACTTTTGTCGCATTATTTGTATGGTTTAAGAGCTCTAAACCAAGGATATTAGACTTGAATTGATACTAAATGATATCAAGAAATCTAAGGAAAAGATACGGAGGTTTGAGAACGCGTTTTGGAGTGTCGAGAGGCCGGATAAGCTAGGAATGAGTGTGTGGCATGTTCTTATTTGCTCTTCATTAAACACAAAATTTTTAGTCTTAATTGTCACAGGTACAAATGAAGAGGGGTTTACCTCTTCTTGCCTGGTACAAATCTGACTAACACTACTAATTGAACGAGCAAACAATGATAATGGCAAACCAAGAAACTTTCTATTGCATCAATGGAGGGGGATTTACACTGGGATCCTCTTGCTTCCCCAAGCATGAGCTCCCTGTATTTATAGTTTAAGGGGACACTTGTCCCTAATACATCGTTCACGAGACCCACTACACAGTCGCCACCCGCTCGCCTCGCTCCCCCACTCCTCTGCCGCCACACTGCTCTGCAGCTTGCCTCCACCTCTTGTGGTCCCAAGGATCCTTCTTTGCCATTCAGTACGTAACCGTTTCCACGATGCTCAACGTAGGCCTTCGGGACCTTCCTTGTTCATGCCCACGATCGAATGGGATCATCTCTATGCGCTTGTTCACGCGTTGCACGTATCCGTGCCCGAGCGGGAGTGTCACGCGCGCGCGCGGGACGCGACCCGCATGCGCTTACGTCCATCTTTGTTGTGCGCGCAGACGCCTCCGCGTGCTTGCACGTCTCGCGCTATGCCCTCGTTAGGAATACGCTTCTTTGCGCGCCAGCGTATCCGCATGTCCCTACGCCCACGCACTATGCTTTGGTACGCGCGTTCGCCCGTCCGCGATCGCATACCCATCTCACGAGTCTCGCATGTGGTTTCGGTCATGTCACCCACCAAGTCCTCCCGAACTGGTCACCTTATCGGGTTCTCTCGCGCCCGGCTCCAGGCGTGTTATGCATCTCGCTTATCAGGGGGTGACAAACATCCCCCCGCCAATGTTGCGAATATTTGAAAATTATTAGAAAGTATTATTTTTAGAATTAGCTCTCGAAAATATCTCTAGATTTTTTTGTCGCATTATTTGTATGGTTTAAGAGCTCTAAACCAAGGATATTAGACTTGAGTTGATACTAAATGATATCAAGAAATCTAAGGAAGAGATACGGAGGTTTGAGCTCGAGAACGCGTTTTGGAGTGTCGAGAGCCTCCCACTCCACGATCTTGGGGTCTACCTGATAAGCTAGGAATGAGTGTGTGGCATGTTCTTATTTGCTCTTCATTAAAGACAAAATTTTTAGTCTTGTTCAATTACCTCCGGTTACCCGTTGTCCCGCATTTTGACACGCATAACGAGGCGCGTCACAGTTGCCAATTTCAATCAATTGACCTAAACTATGGGTTTATCATTAATATTTTATTAAATTTAATTAATTTGACTACCAAAATTATTTTTCCGACCTAGTGTATCCACATTTCGCTCGCTCAGTACCTGTATTGACACGTTTTTCGAGGCGAATACCCATTACACTATCTTACTCGGTTCAATGATATAAATACACACATGTGATGCTTGGTAAAATAACTTAATATACGACATCGCAAAAAAGCAAACATCACGAAAAAATCACTATTTACCTAGTCAAGCGTGCCCTGACCTATCAGCGGCATCCACGTGAATCTGAGCTGGCGTCCGAGTGTAAAAATAATCAATAATAACGACATAATTAAAATTGGGTCGTTACATTTATTATTATTTTATCATGTCATTATGACAGAAAACGACTTTAAGACTATCTTAATTATTCTCAGTACTATAAATAAGATGATCGATTCAACATTAATGCATAATTACAATCTTGTTTCTTTCGTTATTAAATAGAGAATGAACCCTGCAGAATTCTTGTTTAGAGATCTGATAAGGTAATTTTCTTATTACATGTTGTTAATTATTTATATATGTCTTAACACTGACACTCATATTACCTTGCTATTGTTTTATATCCACATGTGAGATTCAAGCAGACGGGCCGCGATTGTCCACCGGTATGGTTGTTGTGGTCCACCAAATTTGGTCATGTGTCGACGGACACTTTATATGATTTTAATGACCATGGTGCAGTTTTGACCTTAAGACAAAATTATGAAATCCACCGGTGTGGTTACTAATTAATATTGTTTGTCATTGTGATATATGTTGTTGTTATTGTTTTGTTAAATATTTTGCATTAACATGGTGTAAAAGAATTATTGGGCGCTAGCTCATTAAATCAAACAATTTCAGGCACCACCCAAGCCAGTCGAGAATGATGAATCCAACCAGGTCAGAAAATGACTATGTCAGATAAATAATGTATAATGGTCAATGATGACCGTGTTGGATAAATAATGTGAAATACTAGTAATGATGTGAAGAGCTTGAGCATGCTATGTAATATTAAGAAACAGTGTAAACTCATTATATATATATATATATAAGTTTTATTATGTATTTTTCAAACCCTTAATTATACATGATACTGGCATTGTGGGTAGTCCGTCTAGATCTTGTGAGTATTCTGAGATCGGGGTGTGACAATTGGAGATTGTTATTCTGCAACTACAACAGCGAGAAGTTTTATGCTGCAAAGTGAAGGACTTCGTGATAAGCTACAACAAATCATATCTGAATTAGGTGCATAAATGACTAAAAAACTTTTTTCAAAGGAAATGAGGTGGTGCTCTTGGAAAGGACTAAAAAACTTTATGGAGACAATGAATCAATGTTTGAGACGAATTTGAAGGTTTAGGTATAGTTGGTTGAAACCAATAACTACAATTTAAGAAATCGTTCTCATAAATAAATAAATAAATAAATAAATAAATAAATAAATAACCGATTAGGTTTTCCAAGTTTTAACATGTTTAAGGCTCTGTTTGGTAAGCACAAACTAGCTTATCAGCTAGTGATAAGTTAGCTGATAAGCTAGTTTATTTGTTAAGTTGTGTTTGGTTTGTAGCTTATTTTAAAAATAATTTAGATGATAAGCTCCCAATTGAAACGCTACTCTTAGTAGCGTTTGAACCGAAAATCCGCCGTTTGAATTTTTTCTCGCTATTATACCCTTATTTTTACGGTATTAATAAATTAATGCCCTTGCAAATGAGTGGAAACAAAATACGCAAATACTTAAACAAACCCCCACGAATATTAGTACCCCGCGATTATACCCTGGTAGATTTGGCAGAGGCGAAACCAGCATTTCAAGACATATAGCTTAATATTGTTAATGAAAAAAATAGTGATTAATAATTAACTAAATATTATAAAACAAAGAATTTCACTAAAATTAAAAATCATTACACATTAATTTCTTAATTATAGATAATCTTGTTAGATATTTATTACATATTAAATATGTTTTAACAACGTCGAGTATAAAAATATTTTTAGATGTTATAAAAATATTTTTTAATGCAGTGTTCGAGTGGTGGGCTATCATACATATTTTTAATTTTTTTTTTTTTTTACTAATCTACTATTTTTTTAAGTTATAGAGAGACTTCTCTAGAAACGAAGAATATTCGCAATAACATTGCTTCTCAATTATGGATGATGCGTTAGGTATATGTATAGTTGTCTAAGTCATTTATTGTATTTTATTTACATGTGTTTAGTTTTTGCGAATTCTTATAAATTAATATAGAGTTATTTTCATGTAAGCAATTATGGACACACATAATTTAGTTTTCTAAATAATATAAATTATTTTATGGTATTAATTTGTATTTTGTAAATAAAATACAGAGTTATTTATAACAATTAATTATATGATTATATAATTAATATACTTAATTGTGTCATATGTCCTTTATTGTCATTTTGTATTTATCAGCTAATCAATCACTATCATTCCAAACAATTTTTAGTTGATCAGCTAGATTATCAGTTTTCCGCTACCATCTAATAGATTATCAGCTATCAGCTAGATTATCAGCTATCAGCTAGCCTTGCCAAACAGAGCCTAAAACTAAACTTCTAAACGAAGTACTAGACCGAGTCTATATATTCTCATGTAAAGCAATTGTGAAGGCGTCGTTCATAACTGTGAGAGCAATAATCCTTTGTTGTAACATTTAATTAATAGTGGATTGATTCTTTGGTCGAGCCCCAGAAGTAGACTGCGTTGGTACAACTTCGTCACCAAATTTCTCCGATTAGGGGTGTTTAATTGACTTTGCTACATAATCTCGTTCTTTCCACCGATTTGCAAAACTTAACAATTACATTAACACAACTTAATTTGAGTGCTCTTAGTCAAAGTCCAAAATTTTGAACAACTTTTCAAGCAACACAATTAAAGATCAAACTTTATCTATGCTTAGATCCTACTAAAAAACAAGATTAAATTTAAGAGTTTAGGTAACCCAAGTGGTGTGGTATAGTTATAGCAGTTCAAGCTTAAGACATTGACTAAGATAGCAATTCCTTAGTCGAGTTGCGGCAACTACATTTTGTCCTCCGATTACTTATGGGTGTTGAAAAAAATGCTCTCTCGATCATCCCTGTAGGACTAGTTAAACCTTACTCGAAAAAAGGGCCGAAGCGACTTAAACACCCATAGATCTCAAAAAGAATAATAATAATAAGAAAATAGATTTTAGTTCTAATAAGTACTACATTATACTTCTAAAAGAAATACTACATTAAGAGCTTAAGATTTGCACTCTACATTAGAAGATTAACTTTAGAGAAAGCTTCTCTATTAAACGACCTCAAGAACAAAATGCTATATATAATGCAACTACTAAGTTGATTACTAAGAACAAAAAAAACGAAAATTAACAGTTTGTAGTGCTTTGATTGATTGTATGTGTGGTCTTTTCCCATGTGTGTGTAGTATGTATACTCTTCAGTCTTCAATTTAGTGAAGGCATGGAAACAAAATATCGTTTTTCTATAATCAAAAGCTAAACTCACTTCACATTGAAGTAAAGGTTAACATAAAAAGTGCAATAATTTTTCACTTCTCTCTTGTACTAATATGCACCACCATATTGAAGTACAAAACATGTGCCATTACAACTTCCCGCCATCCTCAATTCATCACCACAATCCACCATACGACGAGACATATTAATAAGACAAAGTTGTTGCTTCAGATTCCTAAGGACATACTCATCACGAGGCTGCTAATTTATGCGTAACAGTCATAAAACTTAAAACTATTTAGCCCCTATTGCCATCTCTTGCCATAATTAAAAAATTGAGCTTTAATCAACTCAATTTACGAAGGTAATTCTAAAATTCGCTTGGTACCATCGATGAAACATCAGAATAGACCGATATCTAACTGCGACAAAATCGCCAAATTTAAGTGAAATCGATTAATTCGCTCGGTGCAGGTCCTAGATGCTTCGCTTGGTGCAGGTCGGGCACGAACTTAATTCGTGAAATCTGTAATCAAAAACTCAAAACTATTCGTTATCAAAACCTCAAGACCATTCGGAAACTAAGAAATCACGAACACAATCACAACAACAACAACAGCGACATCAAAATCAACAAGAAACGATCATCACCTGCGAAGATCAGAGTCTGATCTCCGAATCGATCATTATCTTCTTGTGCTTTCGCTTCTTCTTCTTCTTCTTCATCATCTCCAACTCGGAGACCTAAAACCCCAAATGAGTAAAGTAAGCTTGTGCTCTGAAGAGTATTTATAGGACGACAATGACTATGCTTACGTGGCGCGCACTTAGTGGTTTGATTGTTTTTTTAGTTTCCAGTAATGTCCTTGTTAGAGAGTGTAATGACGGTTTAGGACAGTAGGAACTTGGGACGCACGAGTCACGACCTTTCCGTGACTTAAGAGGTAAGCAAAGATGGCTTAGGGGCTTCACTTTATGGGCTTTAATTCAAAGTCCAATTGTAACTTTTTCTTTTCTTTTTTCTAATCCTTTTATTTTTTATTACAAGCTTAGGAGGTGTTTGGAGGGATTTCAACTTGGAACTGCTAGAGTAACCTACTTTAAGCACCGACTCAGTCGAATGACGTGTCGAAATGTGTGCATACGTATCTCGAGGCAAAATGCGTAGGTCGATGCTCAAAGCGGGTTACTTTTGCATTTTCTCTTTTCATCTTAGTTAATGATCTCCTAATTAACCTAGATGAATACGTAGGATAAGGAGAGGTGTAGGTTTATTTGATTCGTATCAAACTAATACATAGACTTATTTGATTGGAAGTTTGTTTAATGTGTTAAGTAGCCTATTTTACATCTTTAAATAGTTTTGAGATCAATGGAAAACTTGATGTTTTACGTTAATTGCTTGTCAAATTCATGAGGGCACACCTCGTTAAGAAGCATTTTTGTCGCAATTACGAGTTCACAAGAGAATTGCAATGCAACCCATCAAGAGTTCATTAATTTACAACGGCCCCCAGGGCATTGGTCGAGTGGTAAGTTCGTTCTCTAAAATAATCAAGGCAGATGTGTTGAGTTTGAAACTTGCTTCTTCCTTTCTCCCTTCGATTGCTGGTGTGGGCAAGGGCAACTTATGACCTGAGAGATTAGTCGGGTCTACCATCAGTCTAGTGTTAGCGGCGGTGGCTCGGATAACCTCGACTGTAAAATAAAAACCCTTTATTTGCAATGCATCCCATCAAAACTTGGCAAAAAAAAAAAAACATAGGGACAGCATATAACATTAGTCAATCCATTATTTGCAATGCATCCCATCAAACTTCTATCTTTTAGCACAGTAGTTACAGGGAATGTACACTCAAGAATCTAAAAGGAGGGAATAAAATGATAGAAATGCCTACTCCATGCAACTCTTTATTCTTTGCCATTCCAGAAGCACTTTTTTTTTTTTTTTTTTTTTTTTGGGTTTTAGATAACTTGGTGCTCAGAAGCCCTAGGCCCTGATTATTTCAAACTCGCTTCGGGTCAGTCAGCAATCAAAGTAAAAAACTCTCAATTGTTTACATTCGCAACGCTCGAACTCACGCCACAACTTAAATCACGTTCTTTTATTTACACAATGTAATGCACTCTCATTTTACTCATGCGCACGATAAGCTCGTACTTTTTCTTCTTTTGTTTTTCTTTGATTACAAATAAGTGAAAGAAACTAATTTGCCGGCCCCAATTGAGACTCAAACCCTTAACTTTTTTATACAAATACCAAATCGATGAGTCAACCATTTGATTGGTATGTTTCTTTTAAGTATTTTTTTAAAAAAGCAAGGTATGTATGTATTACGACGCACGGTTCAATAGTTTCAAGTATGCGGGCCCACATGTCACTTCATTGAGTATGACTTTGAGGTGTCATTGTAATATTTACCAATAAATATAATACATGAAACCCAACAATAAAAAAATAAGTAAATAAAAGATTCTTATTGGTCCGTTCATTCAGCCACCTTAAGCTCCTCTAAACTCGAACGGATAAAAGATGCCACTAATATTTTTATACAAAATGTAAGTGTAGCAACATGAATTAGCAGGTGCAACTACTCTCGAGAACATTTTTTGTGTGGTTCGTTTAATATCAAGTTTAAGATCGATCAATATTGCCAAGCCACTTGGAGCTATACATTTTTATTTCAACAAGTGACTCTTGTACGAGTCGAACTTATAAACTTTTTAACTTTGTCTTTTAGCACGTAATGTCTCACCGTCTCACTATAAATATTTTAGCCACTTAGAGCTATACTTCGATAAAAATTATGGAGGTAATGCAACCAAAAACTGAGGTCGCCTCACAAATAATCTCGTGTTATGGATACATAATACATGAATGCAAGATTTAATTCTAATCAACTCAGTTTTACGTATAATACGTTACTAACATAAAAAAAAAAGATTATGCCACTACATGAAATAAAATCATGCCCAACTAGTGGGCCACCCCAAAGGGAACTCGATCAGCGTGGATTAATTGGTGTAATTGAGGTGGGACGTGAAACAAAAACTGAAGTATACCCAACTAAATTCAACTGCATTTAGTGCGCATTAAACAACGAGGAAATCATATCTCAATGAATATCTAACGCTTTGCAGTGCATCGGTGTAATACTAAGAAAATTGTTGTGATTGGAGACGAGAAGCCCAAGATAAGCAGGAGGAAAGTACTACGTACAGACTGACGCCATTTGCGAGGGAGCACAGGAACGCTACTCTCCATTTAAAGATTTCCGGATAGAGAAGCGTTGGGAATATCGAGACGAGCAGAGAAAGTTGGTCTAAGGAACGTACGGCTGTGATGTGGACCTCACTTTCCTCGACCACAGCAACTCTCCCGCTTTGATCTTTGACCAATGGTTAGTTGACACGCGACATAGAACCGTTAGGATCCCGTCCGTGCGGGCCCCTCTCGTCCATAAAGCAATTTCTCGAACCTTTTTCTCGCGGTAAATTGCGGTCCATCCAACGTGAGGCCTCGAGAAATAAAAGCTCCACTTTATAGAAAAAAAAAATTATGGAAAATTCTACGCGCACATCGTAAGGTGATGCGTTTTCCGATGTACGCCCGGCACTCTCCAAAAATAATGTGCCCTGCTATGAGCACCCCACTCATTACCGAAGGCACCCCATCACAAATGGCACCGCGTATTTTTAGAAGGCACCCAACAAATTTTTGGTGAAATGCCAACAATATTCCATGTTCTTGAAATTGAGCACCCCACTCACACACTCACAGTCGTACCCCAATGCTCGACGCCTATCCCAGTCAACACAGCCATAAAATTTTTATGGCCCTGGAGCAGTGCGAACGACGAGACGGAACCGTAAGAGATTTTTGGCGGCCTCATTAGCGTTTTGTGTGTTGTTGTTGTTATGTTTTGACGGCGCGAGCAACGCTTCATTGTTGTTGCATTTTGTGTGTTGTCGTGGCATTGTTTGTGTATTGTTCATTTTCTTGGTTTTTTTTTTCTGGAACCCCGTGGTTGTCTGCCACACAGGGTCGAAAATATGAACGAAATTTCGTTCAGGCCTAACCGAACTTATTGATAAGTCTCGGTTACAACAAATATCGGTCGCCACATACCAAGACTTAATGATAAGTCTATGCCACCACATAACGCAACTCATTGATGAGTCTCGACCATCACAGACTGAGACTTATTGATAAGTCTCGGACCAGACTCTTGAGACTTATTAAAAGTTGAAAAAAATCACAAAAATTGCAACAAATATATATATTCTTGTAGCTTTTCCTACCCCGGCCCATTGTGTTACCTTGGTCCATTTGATGCTCAAAACCACTTCGAAATGACTAGATCTATAAAACCCTACAATGAAAACCAAAACTTCAAACTCACTATTTGGCACACCAAAACAGTTGATTCAAAGCTTAATATGATTGGAATCGATTGTTCCACACAATCGACTGTTGTGAACGTGAAAGCATCGATGCACGACCGCCGACATAACACTTGGGTTTGGTGGAGATGAGAGAGGGCGGAGGCGGGGTGCCCCAAAATTGGATGGAATGTTTGTTGGTGGTACTGTGGTTTATTTATATGAAGGGGCAATTGTGTCATTTCTATGTGATGTCCAATTTGGAGTTAAAAAAAAACCTAAAATGGGGGTGCCTACGGTAATTGGTGGGGGTGCTCATAGCAGCGCTCAAAATATGGCCGTTTGCTACTCAAAAACTATTTTCGTTGTTTTCTTTAATTCTTTTTATATATATTTATAGATGTCCAAACTTTTTTTCGCACCAAAGTGTAGTTATTAGTATTGAACTTGCAACATCTAAAATTGGGTTAGAAATATGAGACTCGATAGTGCTTGAGCGTAATTAATCGATGCGGTTATTGACATTAGACACCATATGGGAAACCAAAAAAAAAAAAAAAAAAAATCTTCATATAACAATTTAATTATATATACTAGTTATTTATCTAAAATGATTTTGCTTTGTTGATAAGGTCAAACAAGGGGGGAATGCATGTATATCCCCACCTTAAACACAAAAGAACTGACGATCACGATCTATTTAAAAGAGATAGAACTAATTAGGGATTGTTGGATCAAATCTTAATTTGATTAGTTGATAAAGCTAATAAGGTTGTTAAGTGGTGTCCATGTAAGAACTTTTATCCACAAAGATAAACATATTGGACAATGTAAGTTGGGTGTTGCCATTGGGGCCAAGTGCGCCACCAACTCCCCACCAGCAGC
Organism: Stephania cephalantha; assembly: GCA_039657325.1. NCBI lineage: Eukaryota > Viridiplantae > Streptophyta > Magnoliopsida > Ranunculales > Menispermaceae > Stephania > Stephania cephalantha. The sequence goes on along the minus strand of CM077573.1, from coordinate 2,489,787 downwards.
AGCAACAACAACAACAAGAAGTTGGTCTAAGCCAGTCAATAATGCACCATCCAGGAGATTAATTAGTATCTCTAGAAAAATCAACGGCTATAGCTTCTTTTAATATGCAAATTTTAGGAAAAACTTTGTCCCAAATAAATCAGAAGGGCCTCAATTTTATTTTATATAATAATAAAGGGGCGCTGCAAATAGGCAAGGCTTTTAATGGTAGAAATATCAACTTCCACGACGTAATGTTTCTTTTGAGTACTCACACGTTTTAGGATAAAACTTCATTACGCATAAAGAGAAATCGTTTATAAAATATATAGAGAAGCACTGCAAATACGAACACATCATTTATATATATTTTTTGGATGTGCTCAAATATCTATAATGAGAGATACGAACTTGAATTAAGTTTCTAGGGTCATGTGCCAATAATCCATGCTTGTGGTGAGGTATATGCTATATATATATATAGCATGACTATATATGGGAGAATTGCAAGGCAATATATGAAAGATAATATAAAGAAATAGAAATTGGGATTGAAGAGACCCAAAACACAAGGAACACAGTTGCATATATATAAGGAATCTTCACAAAAGTAATTTCACCAAACCTTTTTTAGGACAGACACCACAAGTCCATGTTTTTGTGTTTTCCACTAAATTTGAATCTCTCTTGTGTATATGTGGTCAAGGCATCTAGAGCAGTTTTGATTAATTTTTTTTTTTTTAAGGTTTTACAAAGTTGCATTAGGAGTTTATTGGTAGTTTCACAACTTTCATTGACAAATTAAATAATCTAAGTGTCCTATCGTTGTCCATAATGATACTGGCGAGGAGAAACATTGGTTTCTACATATGTAGTCAATTCCAACTTGTATATAGGATTGATATTTTATTATTATTGTTTGTTGTCGGATTGTTTAAGCTTTCCCTCGATGTATATATTTAGAGTTAGCATGTGAGTTTGACCCCACTCTTAAAAGGATTGAACTTGATAATAGGGGGATTAATCATAAAATGAGACATGCCCTTGTAATTATATATCCTCTGTTGCGGAGGTATTTTTTAATATTTTAATTATTAGAGTAGTTCCGAGCTTCAATATGCAATGTAGTATTTATTACTGTTGACTCGTCAAAATGTTGTCATAAGTTGGCTTACCTTCTCAGGTTAGGAACGATCAATGTATTTTTTAAGCTTAAAAAAAATAATGTCTTTGTAATAGTAGAGATTTTGAACTCCCGCATTGTATTGAGTTTGAGCGTATGAGCAATGTTCCCTGATAGTCCTCCATGTACTTTGTTTTGTAGATTCATAATTATATGTATACGTTTTTGTAATTGATATTTGAGCATTGAATGCATTGATTGCTATCTTGAGATTTTAGCCTTCCATTATATGGATGCACGATGTATTGTTTAGTAGTTTTTTTTTTTTTTTTTTTTTTTTTTTTTTTTTTTGAAGTCAACATAAAAAAACCTTGCCTCATGACAAATGATGCTTCTACTATCTCACTAGATATGCTTTGACAATATATTATTTACTCCATTCGATAAAAAATATAAGTTTTTATAGCAAAAACTTATTGATCAAAATTATAAGTCGTTTTCGGAATTCGAAAGTGTATTTATTATTTTTTTGTACCAATTATACCCTTATACAATTTTAAATATTTTTGATTCTTCGATTTATTTAATGTCAAATGGCGTATATGTAAATTACAATTGTAATTAAGGCTGTATTAATTCTTTTGCCTTTACATTAAACGACTTATATTTGTGACCAAATGGAGTAGTTGCTAGTATTTATTGTATCGTTAAATTAGATAGAAATTGAAAAAAGCGATGATTTAGGATTAGAACAAAGATAATTTGGTATAAATTGATTATAACAAATTATAAAATTATAAAAGTATTTAAAAGTATGTATACTTAAGGAACAATTCATTTGATAATTTGAGCATGGGTTAATTCGATTAATCAATGAGTTGACCCTAATTGAATTGGACAATTTAATGAATAATGAATAGTTAATTCGCCTATAATGAGCTCATTGGTTGTATACTTAATGATCGACACATTGTCGTATATTAATTAGTGATTTTTTCTTTAACTTTTTTGAAAGAGACAATTATTTTCCCCTACCATGCTTGAATGTTTAGTCAATAATTAATTTTTGTGTGTAATGTTTGTTTTTTTTTTTTTTTTCTACTCACATAATCACACTGTATTGTATTGGAGAGTACATTGTATGTTTTCCAAACAATCCTGTCAACATTTTACCACCCCCCTCCAAAATTTACATTTGATTTTACTACCATCATGCATTAGTCCTTGATAGAGCCACTTGAGAAAAAAAGTCCACTTTGGATAAAAAACACATTTGACTTTTGACCAATATTAAATACAGCTTGGTCAACATCAATTTTATGATTCTATCCATCCAAATGGTAAAATAACAAGTGACACCCCCTATCCTCTACCAAATATCCACATAAAAACGAGTGTGCTTAAATTAATTTTTACTGTATAACACGTGTTGTATCTTAAGTCGTGCATAAAAACTCTCGTGTATATAGGCTCGTGCGTCACGTCACATTTTAGGTGTCACCATTCTAGTAGTTTTCTTATCCATTAAGTTTGATAGTGCGGTTCGATGCAGAACATCAAAAGCCTAAACCAACTGCGATGCACAGAATCATCTCTCCTCCAAAGAAACACCTGGCTGGAAACTTCTGGAAAAGCAAATCATCAAAGAAAAAAAAAAAAAACCAATAACACAAATACATTATTTAATCCAGACCCCTTAAGCACTCAATTCGTGAGATATACATCATGATGATCAAACACAGATCTCGATGTACATTCCAAAGAACCCACTCTATCCCTCCAGTCGCGTTAACGAAAGCCGGTCCGGCGTTTCTCCTCTCGAGGCCGGCCGTGTCCAATCATGCGGTCCGCGACACGTCGTTCGCCACGTAGGACGGTACACAACACGTGGCAGATGACGAGGACTAGAGTGAGTGTGTGTGCATTCTGTCGTCTAAGTGGCCCCCCCCCCCCCCCGCTTTAAATACCACGCAGCGAAGAGAGAGCAGTTTAGGCTTTTTTGGGGTTTCGGTGTTGTTCTTGCTTTCTCTGAAGAACGAGAGAGAGAGAGAGAGAGAGAGAGAGTCGAAATCTGTACAAATCTCTACCGGCGGATCGAACGGCCGATCGATTGATCGGTAGCTCTGTGTTCTCTCGATCGAGAATCTGTGATCGGAGACCGAAATCTCGGCGGATTAAGGTCAGATTTCTCCGTTATAGTCTGCAATTTGTGGTCTGTTTGGTCGATTAGGGGTTCGTGCGAGATCCGGTGTTGTTTCTGCTTGTTTTTCTTTGTTTTCGTGTGTCGATCCATGGTGGCTTGGTTTCTGATCGTTGTGCAGTGTGGTTTGGTAGCGTTTTAGGTTTTCGTTGCAGATCGTGAGTTTTAGTTGGAGCATTGGTCGCTAGGGTTTCTGGAAATGCGGTTGTGTGCTTTTTGGTGGTTCTAGGGTTTCTGTTCTTGGTGTTTTGGTTTTGCAATGTGGTTTTGCTGTTCTGTTCACTCTGATGGAGTGATGGTTGTGGTTCTGTTAGATTGATGGTTAGTATCTGTAGTGTGAAGATGAGATTAGTGTTCTTTTGAGTGTTTTTACTGGATCTGGATTTTTGCGGTTTTAGGGTAGCCGGGGCTCTTCGGTAGTTAAAGTTGGGATTTTTGATGATTCTTGTATGCCATTATTGATGATTATTGGGGTTTTAGAGTAGCCGACGCTCTTTAGTAGTTGAAGTTGGGATTTTTGATGATTCTTATATGCCATTGTTGATGATTATTGGGGTTTTAGGGTTGCCGAGGCTCTTGGGGTAGTTGACGTAGGGGTTTTGGATGACCATTTTGCTGCGCTGAACTATTTGGATTATGCTCTAGGTTTAGGTGGGTTAGAAGTTGATTCTTGATTTTACAGTTCTTGCATTTCCTGTTCCATTCATTTATGAGGTTTTCTTTTAATGTTCCAGCAGTTATAATTATGGTGAGAAAGAGAAGAACTGAAGCTCCTGGGGGCAGTGAGAGCTCAGAATCACCGGAATCTCAAAGTGGCCGTGGTGCTCAGCGGCCGGCTGAAAGGGGTCCTCCACAGCAGGGAGTTGGAGGAGGGTATCAAGGAGGAAGAGGATGGGCCCCGCAAGGACAGCAAAGTGGTGGTGGCCGTGGAGGGTATGGCAGGCGGTGGAGTTGGGGGACAGCAACAAGGACGCGGCCAGTATCAGCCACGAGGAGGTGTTCCACCTCCACAATATGGGATGGCGCCTCAGCAGCAGTATGTTGCGGTGCCTCAACAACAATACGGGGGTGGCCCTGCTGAGTATCATCAAGGCCGAGGGGGTCAGCCACGAGGAACGCCTCCACCACACCAGCAACCTGGAGGTGGGACTCCAGTTGAATCTGGTGGTAGACGTCGAGGTGGTGGTCGTTCTGGAGGCCCTCCTGGTGGCCCTTCCAGGCTGCCGTATCCCGAGCTGCACCAAGCAACCCAGACACCATATCAAGCAACAGTGAACCCGGCTGAACCTTCCTCTGAGGCTGGAACTTCATCTGAAGTTACCGAGCCTAGTGCTTCAGGGTTGGCAAAGCAGTTTCAGGACTTTACCCTCCAGTCGGAAGGAAGTTCAAGTCAGGCGATACAGCCTCTGGTTGCGTCAAGTAAGTCTATGAAGTTTCCTAGTCGTCCTGGTAAGGGTAGCACTGGAATTAGGTGCATTGTCAAGGCGAATCACTTCTTCGCAGAGCTGCCAGATAAGGATCTTCATCAATACGATGTATGTTTTTGCTTTATATTTATTTGATTTTGGAAGCTGCTTTAGAGTCAGTGTTAACGATCAATTTTTCCTACCTCCAGGTATCAATCACTCCTGAAGGCACTTCACGAGGTGTGAACCGAGCCGTTATGGAACAACTTGTGCGATTGTATAGAGAGTCGCATCTGGGAAGGAGACTTCCTGCTTACGATGGTCGAAAGAGCCTTTACACTGCTGGACCTTTGCCTTTCACTTCGAAAGAGTTTAACATTGTGTTAGTGGATGAAGACGATGGAACTGGTGCTGCTAGGTATTTGCGTCGTATGTACTATCTTTGGTCCCTGTTTTGACTGTATATAACTCAATTTAACCCTATCATGCTTTTGGAACCAGGAGAGAGAGGCCATTCAGAGTTGTGATAAAGTTGGCTGCACGTGCAGATTTGCACAATTTAGGTTTGTTTTTGCAGGGCAGGCAAGCCGAGGCACCTCAAGAGGCTCTTCAGGTTCTTGATATTGTTCTGCGTGAATTACCTACATCTAGGTACTTGTTGATTCCATCTCATGTTCTATATTTTGGTTAACACTATATTAGTTGTTGTTTACATCTGGTCTTTAATTGTGCAGGTACTGCCCAGTTGGAAGGTCTTTCTATTCACCAGATTTAGGCAGAAGGCAGTCACTTGGTGAGGGGTTGGAAAGTTGGCGTGGTTTCTATCAGAGCATTCGCCCTACTCAGATGGGTCTGTCATTGAACATTGGTAAGTTCATTTAATAATCAACTTTTTATTCCTCATTGGATTATGCATTAGCAAACAGCAACTACTTCTGTCATTCTGTATAGCATCTCAACTGCAGTTACTTTTGTCATGCTATTGTATTTTCATAATGATTGTGGGCACAATATATGGGACAAGTATGTAGCTCCTACATTTAGACAAACTGCATATTAGAGCGCTGCACACAATTATCTTGTATCTTATTACTGTTACTGTTTTCACGTTGCTGTAAAAAACGATGGTTGACTGGCTTAGAGGACAATTTTGTTGCTCCATATTTATGAACCGCATATTAGAGCACTGTTTATACAATTATTTTTGCATTTCTGGCTTGCTTGGGTTCAGAAATCCCGTTTCACTAGCAGGATAATGTATCATGTAACCGATGGGCTTTGTCAAGCATTCCATCTATTTGTACATTTCATTCTTCCATCTAACCTATTTTTTAGATTTTTGGTCTAACTAAACACCAGTTGCCTAACTTGTTTTAATGAATTGGAGCCTCTAACAATTAGTGTTGTGATGTTGCAGATATGTCATCAACAGCTTTTATAGAACCACTGCCAGTCATTGACTTTGTCACTCAACTCCTGAATCGAGATGCATTATCCAGGCCATTATCCGATGCCGATCGCGTTAAGGCAAGTTTTATAATCTTCTCTTGATGGTTTTTTGTACTTGCATCAATTTACTAAAACTTGGTTGCAGCTCTGTTTATTATTATTTTTTCCCTGGTTTATCTTTATCCTTTTTTCCCCTTTCTTGAGCCCCTTTTCTCTGAAGCAACTCTTAAGCAATGATTTTCCGTCTCTTGTGAGGATTTTCCTTTTTGACGCTCTGTACTTACTATTGGCAGATTAAAAAGGCCCTTAGAGGTGTGAAGGTTGAGGTTACCCACAGGGGTAACATGCGAAGAAAATATCGGATATTTGGTTTGACATCACAAGCCACTCGTGAACTGACGTACGCCCTGAATGCTGCTTTTGATGTGTTATTTCTTCTTTCTTGTGGACTCGCTTGTTAACTTATTGATTGGCCCGCCTTTTGGCACTTGTTATAAAGCAGTTTTCCTGTTGACGAGAGAGGTACGATGAAATCTGTGGTGCAGTACTTCCAAGAAACCTATGGCTTTGTAATTCAACATACTCAATGGCCTTGTCTGCAAGTGGGAAATCAACAGAGGCCGAACTACCTGCCGATGGAGGTCAACAAAATTTTCAACCTGCGTGTGATTCTCTTTTTCTTATTTGGTGTTTTATTTTTATGGTTTATTGTTGTTTATGGTTGCGCCCAGGTATGCAAAATAGTCGAAGGCCAGAGATACTCCAAGAGGCTGAACGAGAGACAGATTACTGCCCTTTTGAAGGTTACCTGTCAGCGTCCACGTGACCGAGAACTGGATATTTTGCAGGTATTAAGCGGTGTCCCTGTTCTTGGTATTTGCATTTCTCTGATTTTAGGATTATGATTGTTACAGATGATTTTTTTTTATTTCTTCGTCATTAACTCGATCTTTTCATACTGTTCATTCGGTTTTTTTTTTGGCTAATTATCTTTCTGTGGTAGACGGTTCACCACAATGCTTACCACGAGGATCCTTATGCAAAGGAATTTGGCATTAAAATTAGTGAGAAGCTTGCTTCTGTCGAAGCACGCATTTTACCTGCACCAAGGGTAAGTAAGCTTCTTCCACAAATTTTTTAAGTGCTTCACTCACGAGTCTCGTTTTAATATTAATTCAAAATCTTGTGATCATATTTGCTAATTTCAACTGGTTGGGTGTTGAAGCCTTCTTGATTGCTGTCTTGTATGCTTTGCAGCTTAAATACCATGAAACTGGAAGGGAGAAAGATTGTTTGCCGCAGGTTGGCCAATGGAACATGATGAACAAGGTATTTACTTGTTCTATTGTACCTTTTCAGATAGTTTTTTTTTTTTGGCAGATTATGCTTGTTTTTGTCAGTCACCCGAAGTAAAATGAAGCCATATATATTATATTTACATATCATGAATTTACATCGAGTTTTGAAAATATTTTTTCTCATGTTTTATTTTTTCTGCAGCTTGTCCTGATTATATTTTTCTCTATCCTGTTTTAGTATATTGCATTTGAATATGGAAATGCTACAATAACACCACAAACTCAGAACGAAACACGCACGATAGGCCCACATCCACCATCAGTGTTAATTTTGGGATGCAAGCTTACGCGCCCCATGATGCATAACAAGTGGTGGATGGTTGGGTGTTATGTTGTGCTGTTTAGGGGTGTTATTCTTGTATTTTCTTTTGAACGTGCAAGTTTCAAGATATCTTTTTTTTTTTTTTTTTTTTTTTTTCCTTTTTTTACTTTCGTGGGTGTCGAACTCACAACTTCCATAAACCTTGCCTTTTGGCAAGTGATGCCTCGTCCATCTCACCGAGTCACTAGAGATGCTTTGGCAGTTTTTAAATAATTTAGTGCTGTGTTATCTTGTGTGTTTTTAGCAAACCTCTTCTCATCTAATCTTTTTCATTGGTTAGAAAAGGATTCTTCGCCTTCCCTTCTTTTTGACGTGAATAGGAAAAATAAATGAGGATTTGTAAGCCTCTAATTTTGGTTTTATCTCATAAGAAGAATTGAATCTCTATTTGCAATATTTTCATCTTTTAAAATAGTTGTAATCATTGATTGTCTGTCTACCTATACGAGTGAACTCCTTCCTCATCTTCTGTTGTCCTTCGCATTTATTGCAAGTTAACACTCGTTGTCGTTATTGGCAGAAAATGGTGAATGGGGGAACAGTGAATAATTGGATATGCATAAACTTCTCACGCAGTGTGCAGGAAAGTGTTGCACGCGGATTCTGCCGAGAACTTGCTCAAATGTGTCATATTTCTGGCATGGTACAGATTAATAATTTTGTATTAATTTTTAATTTTTGGATTGCATTATTTTATTTGGCTTTTATTTTGCTTCTGTTCTCTCAACCATTCTATGATGATGTTGTATAGGCATTCAATCCTGAACCTGTACTTCCTGCATATAGTGCTCGCCCCGATCACGTTGAGAGAGCCTTGAAGACTCGTTACCATGATGCAATGACCAGGACCCAGCCACAGGGAAAGGAGCTTGACCTACTAATTGTTATTTTGCCCGACAACAATGGTTCACTCTATGGTGGGGGGAGCTTATTCTGTCCATTTAGGTCGTCTTTAGTATTTATATTTTTTTGGTGTTTTTTTAACGGTATTCCTGTTTTATTTGTAGGTGATCTAAAACGGATTTGTGAGACTGACCTTGGTCTAGTATCCCAGTGCTGCTTGTCAAAGCATGTTTTCAAAATGAGCAAGCAGTATCTTGCAAATGTTGCCCTCAAAATTAATGTGAAGGTTGGGGGACGAAACACAGTTCTCGTTGATGCCTTATCGAGGCGCATTCCTGTGGTTAGTGACGAACCAACAATCATATTTGGTGCTGATGTTACACATCCACATCCTGGAGAGGATTCTAGCCCGTCAATTGCTGCTGTAAGAATTCATACTTATGGTTTTACTTGTATGGATAATTATTTTATTGGTAGTCTTGCAGTTTCGGTTTTAATCTGCTGTCTGAAATTTTTGCTTAACATCCATTAGGTTGTTGCTTCTCAAGATTGGCCAGAGGTCACAAAGTATGCTGGTCTTGTATGTGCCCAGGCTCACCGGCAAGAATTAATCCAAGATCTTTATAAGGTTTGGCAGGACCCTGTTAGAGGAACTGTCACTGGAGGCATGATAAAGTACGCTTGTTTTTACTTGTGATTTACGCTTGTTTTTACTTGTGATTCTTTTAAATTGGTTGTACTTCTGTGTACCCTGATTGCTGTGGATGCCATTTTATTTCAGTGTCTCTGAATGTGTCTACGCTGTTTAGTCTTTATGCTTCCAAAATCTAGGCGTAGTTCATTTGACGAGATTCTTTTTCTTGTACTTCAGGGAACTGCTTATATCTTTCCGTCGAGCAACTGGACAAAAGCCGAAGAGGATTATATTTTACAGGTGTTGCGTCTCACTCACAATTTGACGCTTTAAGAACTTTTCTTCTTCTTGTTATATAGCTCATGGTCTTTCAATTTGCAGGGATGGTGTCAGTGAAGGTCAATTTTATCAAGTCCTACTTTACGAGTTGGATGCTATTCGCAAGGTAAAGGCATTATAGCTCCTTAACTTTCAAGGTTGTGAATGCTTTGATATTTTTTGGCGATGCCATCACTAGGCAAACGTGGAGAATATGCACTTTGTTTTGTGTTTCAAGGTGGGTGTATGAAGTGTGTGTTTGTTATTTTAGTTGTCTGGTCTTTCTCCTTGAAAGCGTGTCAACTGTTTCATCTTTCCTGGCAGAGTTTTGCGTCCCAAGGTTTCGGTAATTTTGCCTTTTATGTTGACAAAATTTTCTTATTTCAGGCATGTGCTTCCTTGGAGTCAAATTATCAGCCGCCTGTGACATTTGTTGTGGTTCAAAAGAGGCATCACACGAGGTTGTTTGCAAATAATCACGGAGATCGTCACGCCGTGGATAGAAGTGGAAACATTTTGCCTGGTTAGCAAATTTTGCTTGTAGTTAGCATTGCTTTGTCTTTTGATTTGGCGGGTTTTCTTGGTAGACTGATTTGTTTCTTTTTTAATCAGGAACTGTTGTGGATTCCAAGATTTGCCATCCTACTGAGTTCGACTTCTACCTTTGCAGCCATGCTGGAATCCAGGTAACCTATTTTAGTGTGCTGGATTATCTTCTCCCAATGTTTTCGAATCGTGTTTCTTGCTTTTTGCTTCATCAATGAATGATTGTACTGTGTTGAACACATTGCAGGGAACGAGCAGACCAGCTCATTACCATGTTCTGTGGGATGAAAACCATTTTTCAGCTGATAATCTCCAGTCACTGACTAACAATCTCTGCTACACGTATGGAGTTTCTTTCTTTACCTTTTAATTAGTCTGTTGGGTAGTCTTTCGGAGCTATGTTCTTAACTTTTGTGTTTTCTTTATGCAGATATGCAAGGTGTACCCGATCCGTTTCCATCGGTAAGTTTGCACCATTTAAATTTCATTTGGTGTTTGCATCTCACTTTGTAGTTTCCAACCTTGTGTGGTAATATTGGTTAGGATGATAGACGCATGCCTGCTAATAAAATGTTTGAATCCATTCAGTTGACTCTTTTGTTTGATTCTCAAAATTTCGAACAATTCTACGTCGGCAAAATGCCAAGATACCTAGCGTTTTAGGAGGTAATCCTATTTGGCACAACGATTCAGGCCATTATTGTTTGGTTTGCATTTTTGACGTCCAAGGATTCACTCCATGATTGGCAACGAAGCCAACCAACAGCGACGTAATTAATATCACATTGATCTGGGCCTTTGTTGTTGTTACTTTTGTTTGTGTAAGATGGTCATATTTAGTGCCTCCTAATGATACTTTTGGTTATATTGCAGTACCCCCAGCGTACTATGCCCACTTGGCTGCTTTCCGTGCACGGTTCTACATGGAGCCAGAGACTTCGGACAGCGGATCATTGACCAGTGCAGTGGGTCGCGGTGCAGGCATGGGCGGTGGTGGAGCCGCCCGCAACACAAGGGGCCCAGGTGCTGGCGCTGCAGTAAGACCCCTTCCTGCTCTCAAGGATAACGTCAAGAAGGTCATGTTCTATTGCTAGTTAATTGAACTTTCGCTCTCACTTGTCCTTCCACCCTTCCCCACCGTCGAGACCTTTCATCTATTGTCTTCGACTTCGAGTATCTAGTCGGTGAGCAGGCCGGACCCTAATATTACTACTACTACTACTATTACTACTACTACCGAGTACTACTTGTGACTCTTTTGATTTGAAAGAGTGATTGTTTAAATTACTGGTTGGAATTCTTGGTTGGTGTTGTTGTTGGCCACTCGGCTTTACATTGGCTTTTATGCAGGAAATCTGATGGCCTTTCGCCACCACCAGAGCTCTACTTTAAGAGATGCATATATCTTGTTTTGATGGTGTGGTCTGTGGTAATGGCGTGGGTGCGTCACCGCACCTTTGAATTGTTCGGTAGGTCGATTGTCCTTTGATAGGTCTGGAAACATAACTTTTGTGTAAGTATATTGATGGTGCTCGCTTTTGTACTCGCGGATTTACTACGTTGGCTTTGGAAAATATTAGAATGACAGCAATAATTTCACACCACAAGACACGTTACATTAGCTTACAAGAGCTTTTAATGTGACTTCGGGGATATGTGTGTGCTTGCATTGCGGATTTACTATGTTGGCTTTGTGAGTCGATATGTCTTGCGGTGTGATTTGCTATTGTCATTTTAGCACTTCTCATTGGTTTAAGGGTTTTGTTCTAACCAGTGTTAAAACAAACAATAGTAAAGTTTCAATCTCAAATTAATTGGGGTTGGGTATATGAAACAATAGTAAAGTTTCAATCTCAAATTAATTGGGGTTGGGTATATGAACTTTTTCATTGCGCTTGTTTTAATGCAATTGATGGTGTGTTTTTTGAATTTTATTACTTTTTTTAGTAATTTATATAAGTCGTTTTAGCAAAAATTTATTGTTTAAAATTATGAGTGTATTTATTGCATTTTTACTTATTTTATTCTTATACAATTCAAAAATTTATAATTTTTTAAATTTTTTATTGATTTAATGTTAAAGGATATATATGTAAATTATATTATTAATTAAAGTTGTCTTAATTGTTACTTTAAACGACTTATATAAATGATTAGACGAGATCGATGTAAGGGCGTGGTTTGAATTGATGATGTTGGATTAGAACGTAAAACGAAGCACCAAATTTCACTTGATCGTGATTTAGAGAGCAACTGATACGTGATTTGATACATCATTTTCTTCACAAGAGGTGCTCAGCAATTCCTTGAGAATTCAAAAGATACCATCATGTTCCACGTGCTTTCCTTGTACTTTATGGTACATGGCCTGCTCTCGAAAGTAAACTTAAGTGATCTTTGTGCTTCCCTTTTTCGTTTTGATCCAACACCCTCACATCAAGGGGCGAGCATTGGTCTCCGCAAAATCATCTGAATCGCATGATTTGGCTTAATTTTTTAACTTGTGGTTTGAGGGTGGTTTATAAAACTTGAAAATTGTGATTTTGCGGTTTGGTGGTGATAGCGGTTCATCAAACCGCAAAATCACCTCCAAACTTGAAATGAATTGGAATAAAATTGAAGCCTTCTCGTGTTGTTTTAACTTTTGAAATGAACTAGACTCCTAATTTTGATCGAGTTCACGTGTTTCATCGTGTTTTTAGTGGATGGTCATGTATGAACATATATTTTGTTGATGGACTTGCATGGAATGCGCGACTTTTTTTTTGTTGAAAACGCGTCTTAGAGAAACTGCAAAACCAAACTGACCGCGGTTTCGATTTGGTTGCGGTTTTGAAGGTTCACGGTTTGGTGGTGGTTTACAAAACAGTCAAACCGCGAACCCTCAATTTGGTGGCGGTTTGATGATTTTAATCACCAAACTGCAGTTTGCCCACCCCTACTCACATCCGTACCATCAATCGCACAATTTATGTCAGGGGCTAATGATTCACAAAGTAACCAATAATTCGAAGATTAAGTTTTTTAGAAAGATCGGTGGCAAAAACAGCTTCACCTGTGGAAAGGGTTGGAAGAATTTTTATTATTAGTAGTATAGATACCACTAAAAAAAAAGCTGGTCGCCTTCAACCATGTGCTTTCGAAAGAAAGAACCAAACCCAATAGAGAATATTAACCATTATATATAAAAGATGTGGATCCAATAACTGTCTTTTTATTTTTGACTTAAGTGGAAGTCGAACTCAATACTACCTCCCCGAACCTTACTTTACTTTTTGGCAAGTGATGCCTCTACCATCTCGCTAGAGATGCTTTGGCAATCCAATAACTGTTCCATGACAATAAGGATCGATGGATCCCCCAAGCCAAAGGCCTCCAAATCTTACTTTTGATCAGTTATATATGATTATGAAGATTTTAGGCTTATTATAGCCAAGAAGAGGCATTGTCCACCAACTGTAAAATATGGTACGCTGAGAGAATCATTTTTTTTTTCCCTCCAATACAACTACTGGTAGATAGAACCATCTTCTTTTAATATATAACAATTAATGTTGGTTAAAAAAAAAAAACGATTACTATTGCTTGAACTTACTGGTTTGCCAGGATCAAGTTTGGCGCCTCCAATCAAGCCTTGCTTTCGAAGTTTTTAGGTAAGACCGGAACTTAAATTACAGTTACCGGCGATGGTTCTGGTAGAAGTTACCGAGTTCATAATAAACATGAACAGGACTTCTCATATGCTTTGGGACCTATAAGAACATGGGTTTTCATTTTAGTAAAAAGAAAAATGTGGTCCTCAACGCGTCAAAAAACTAGAAATAAATCACTCACAATTATATTTCTGCTACAAGTCTTGTTAGTTTCATCACTCTGTACAAGTGCAAGCGCATTCTTGCGATAAATTTCGAGGAATGCAAATTGATATATAACGATCCACGATTTCCACCACCTATAAAGAAGCAACAACCAAATGGATGCATATTACAGGAGAGGTGGAGTTCTAGAGGAGAAACAAAGAAAGATCAATCTCAACAAGGAAACAAGGCCAAAAGGTATTACTACAATGCCAACAAATACAACAACAACAACAACATAGCCTCAGTCCCAAATTAACTGGGGTCGGCTACATGGATCAAACTTTTTCATTGTGCTCGATTAAGTGCAATTATATTTTTCTTATTCACACCCAGGCGGCGATGTGAAACGCACCCTTGCTCGTTTCTCACTACACTCGGGCTCCGATGCAGCGCGTCGCTAGGTGGAAACACCCCAACGTTTATATATGTTTGATCCATTTCATGAAAAGTGGCAAAAGTTTTACGCTGGCTGTCAACCTATCGCAACCCTCCTCCATTTTCCAAGAATGGAAAATGAGCTTGGGGCCTCCCTCCCCCACTTTTCGGGTATGAAAAGTGAGTTTGAGACCTCCCTTACCCATTTTTCGGTATGAAAAACTGGGCGTCAGAGTCCTCCTCCTTTGTCCGGACTTGGGACCGGCTATGTAGCGCACATAGTGTACAACATAGGTGGAGTTTACAATGCCAACAAATGCTCGCGTAAAATTACCTGAAAAATGTAGTGTGCCTTATTTCATATTTGAAATTAAATATATTTTGGTAAGACAATTAAAAATGCGCCATTATCACAATGCAATGCAAATTAAGTGCCAACTTACCCATCTAAGCTTCCGAGTTGGTTAGCATTAGCAAGTAGAAAATTGTTGCTGTGTAAACCTGGGATCTGCATGGAATAGTTAACATAAACAAGGAATATTAAAAATGTATGAGCTGGAAGTAATCTTGTGCGACTTACTTTCTTTCAAGAATCAGCACAATCAAAATGTACCTTTTTTTTTTTTTTTTTTTTTTAACATGACAAATCATGGCTTTTACTTAGTTGTACCACCATCTACCATAGAATTCTTCCAAGGGATTTCCTACATTCTTGTTGCTCCTTTTTTCACATGACCATAGACCCTTCTCTTTTCAAACTAAGCTGACAAGCTTTTAGAGCATTATTCACATCTTATATACTTGTTTTGTTCGTCAATCTTTCACCTCGCTAGCAGTTATTAGCAATCTGAAAACTCACTCCCAGAGGGAATTTAAAGCATGAGGCTATGGATGTGAAGACCGCCGTCTTCATAAGTTTTGCATAAGCAGCTCGCTTCACATAAACAGCAGAAAATGGAGTTTGTGCTTAGTATGCAGCATTGAACAAAGAGTGATGACTGGCTACAAAATTTGACATTATATAGTTGACAATAAAATCAATGCAAAACATAATAATTAATACGAAATAGCAAATGCAAACATTTCTAAAAGAATCAAAATGCATGGTCTACTGATTTGTTATCTCGCTAATATAAAATGATGAAGAATAGCAGGCGTTTTTAGGGGCCTTGCCGCCTTGGCTTTCAGTATATAGAGATTAAATGAGCCGTGAAGTTTTTCGACATAAAAATCTCCATAAAAATAAATCTGGAACCTTGTAGTCCACCTTGCAGAGAATGTTTTATCAATCTTTTAGGTCCTGGATGCAAGGATTATGTATACTACTTGGATCTTAGGAGCAAATTCTCCAGATATTCAAGCCTTTGAGGCAACACAGTTGATTTCTGATTGAATCAAAAGCTATGTTTAGTACTCATTGTCTGAGAAAGCTTCATAACCTATTGTCGCAAGCTCAATCTTTTCAAAATTTAAAGATGAATCCTCCTTCCACTCTAAGGAAAACAAATGCCATCCCATCACACATTGCGGAGTCGCGACTCCTAAGCTTAAGCAGGAAAATTTGTTTAAATGATCATGTGAATGGTGACGTCTTGTTCAAAATATGTACGCATAAGCTGTTTGAGGTTGAATTAGCAGCTGGGCTTCCCAGGTCAAAGAAAAAAGAGAGCTTGTTTAGTTATAAGGTAAATGGTAACAGCATAGCATAATGACAAGCTTTTAGTAAGTGCAGGAAACAAAATATTTTCTTCCAGCGATGAGTACTCCTTAAGATATGTTTGATCATTTAGCCGATGAATTTTCCTATCTTTTAAGCAATCAACAGTAAAAAAAAGTTTTGGTAGATTTATTTATGGAAGACCATGGACATCCAAGTGGAATGCCCCAACCAGATTACTCGAGAAACAACAACCTTTTGGAGTTGATTAGTTGGATTCAATCTCAACCTGTTGGTTATGACGCCTGTTTCAGAAACTTTACTGCTGCGCGATTTCAACAAATTTATTAGAATAAAAATTGCATCAGTATAAGAAGTGAGATGGTGCAAGTTGAATGTATTGGAAGGGGGGAAATGTTGATTTAATTTGGTTGAAGCAGAAGGAAAGAGTTGGATGCCTTCAATGCAACACAAAAAATCTTCAAAGTGAGTAGGGTCTTAGACGACTAAAAAGCGTCAAATTGTAGGGATGAAAGACATCAGAAATGCCGTTGGCTACGAAATGACTAAAAGGATTATTAGCCACTGCACAAAACTAAAATTATTTCAAACCAAAATTATTGGATCTTTGGACAGACTTTTTTTTTTTTTTTTTTTTTTTTTTTTTGGTATATTGGACAGACTTTATGTAGCTGATAAAATCACACATCAGGTTAAATAGATAGATTTTGTGAAGAACAAGAGATGTATACCTGGTTAGCAAACAAAGCATGTTCAAACCATGCCCAGTGAAGTCACCTTGCTCAAAGTCTGATTATGCAGTGCTGAACAAAGAAGGCATTTCTCTCACATGTGAACACTGTAAACTTCAATGCTTTCTTTACTGGTCTTCTTTTTCACCAGAAATCACCGCAGTTGCAAGCCCCGAGAGCGAAATGATGATATCTACTCGTGTCTCTAACAATGATCGTTCTATTTGTGATCATGCTTAACAATTTTATGGCAGAGTGGCAGTCACCACAAACCCGCAAATTCTTAGTAACAAAAATTGGATCACTAGGCCTTAAATTTAGAATCCCAAATGCGATCGCTAACTTTTCACTGTGATAAAGAAGAATTCTCTCCTTCTCTTCCTCTTCAACATCTTGAAGAGCAAAACTACCATCAGCATGATAGCCCAGCTTCTTCATCTCAACAAGAAGTTCATCAAGCTTCTCATGTATTTGTGCTGATTGCGGGTGGGATCGGTCCCCACCTATAAATGCATGAATTCTTCCACTAACTTCAATCCAACTACATCCAGGGCTTTTCTTGAAGCCTTTGTTTCTCTGAATGAGTCTGATATGCGCCGCATCTTTCCATCTCCCAGCAGCACTATATATGTTAGACAAAAGAACAAAGTTCCCAGTACCTTCTGCTCCTAGATTTTGAATCTTCTTCGACACTTCTTCACCTAATTTGATATTCCTATGGATTCGGCATGCACCAAGCAATGCTCCCCAGATGCGAACATCTGGTTCAAACGGCATTTTTTCGATAAAATCAGTTGCTTCCCCCAAAAACCCTCCACGACCCAATAAATCGACCATACAGATGCAATGCTCCATTCTAGGGACGATATTGAAATCTCGGGTCATCGCACAAAACCAGTGCTTTCCCTCAGCAACAAGTCCTGAGTGACTACAAGCAGATAAAAGGCAAATAAAACTGACGCTATCGGGTTTTAAACCTTTCCTGAGCATGTCATGGAACAGTGTGAGTGCTTCCATTCCATGCCCATGCATTCCATATCCTGCAACCATAGCATTCCATGAAATGATATCCTGCTTTGGCATCCTGTAGAAGACATCCTTCGCAAAGTCTACACGGCCACACTTTGAGTACATGTCAATGAGTGCATTTCCAATCGATATATCTGATGAGAAGCCACGGACAGTCAACTGACCATGGCTGCAACGACCATGTTGCAGTGCAGCCAAATGAGCGCAAGCTGGTAGAATCCCAACCATAGTTGCTATATCTGGGTCTATTCCAGACAGTTGCATATTATGGAACATGAGCAAGGCCTCTTCTGCATTACCATTTTGAACACATCCAGAGATAATGGCACTATACGAGACAACGTCCTTCAAATTCATTTCATCGAAAAGATTTGTCGCATCATCTAAATTCCCACTTTTTGAATACATGGAAAGAAGGGAATTCCCTATTGTTAAATCTAAACAAATTCCAGACTTAATTAAATTACCATGTATACATCTTCCTCTACCAATATCTGTCAATTTCGCACATGCTCGGAGAACACTTCCTAGAGTAGCCGGCGTGAGGGTCACAACCCCTTCAATTTGCATTTTATCAAACAGTGCTAATGCCTCTTTCATACAGCCTGCGAGAACATATGCTCCGATCATTGCACTCCAGGTCACCTCATTCTTGACGCCGACAAAATCAAAAACCCGTTTGGCATAGTTAAGGCTCTCGCATTTAGCATACATATCCAGAAGAGCCGTTTCAATCAGAGTTTCTTTATCGAAAGCCCTCCGCAGACGAAAACCATGAACACTCTTTCCCTGACACAATGCCTTGGTTCTACCAATTGCTGGTAGAATCGCCACCAAAGTAGACGAGTTTGGAACATTTCCAGTCTCCTGCATTTCAAAAACCAGCCTCATAGTCTCCTCATAAAGCCCATGAAGAGCAGACCCCGCAATCATCGCATTCCATGAAACAACATCTTTATACATCATTTTACCAAACAACGCCTGCGCCTCACTTAAGCATCCACATTTCACATAAAAATCCAATAACGCAGTCGAAACATAGACATCAGAATCCAAACCTTCCACTTTCGCACGCTCGCGAATCTCCACTCCATCCTCTAACGCTTTCAAACCGGAACACGCCTTTAGCACAAACGGAAACGTGAACTTATTCGGTCTAATACCCGAATCGCACATTTCGTAGTACAAATCTATCGCTTTCTCATACTGCCCGTTCCAAGCGTAAGCTCGGATAATCGAATTCCACAATATAACATTTCGACTAGAAACTTGATCAAACACAACTCGGGCAACCTTTACTTCGCCGCATCTTACATAAAAAAGCGCCAATTTTTCAAAAACGACAACGTTATCAATACGGGCATTGCTCTTTAGTATACATTGATGGATTTTCTTTCCTTCAATGAGAGATTTGGACCTCATACAAGCTTCCAAAATTCGAACACAAGCGCCGGTATTCAACCGAGATCGCGCCATTCCGGCGTCACAAAAATTGACTCTTGAACAGCTGAGAATTCTCTGTAAATGGGTTTCAAAGAGAACAAACTCTTTGATCTATATACGGTTTTTTGTTTGAATTGCTTAGTCCTTGTGAGACGGTTTGAAAAAACCATCTCTACTGTTTCTTCTGTTATAATTGCCGCGTAATTCGACCGTTACTTGCTTTAACACGGTTTTCTCACCTATTTTTGTTGGACTAAAATAGACACCCCAGTCGCACTAATTTACGAACCGTGCCACTACAGTTTTTAGTAGGGGTGTGCTTTGGTTTTCTCAATACCGCGGTTTGTGGCTCGTTTAAAAAATTTAAAAGTCGCAACCTCCACTTTGGTGGTGATTTTTATTTTGAAAAAAAACTGCGATTCACCGTACCGAAAATGTGGGTTGCAAGGGCAATTCAAGAATTTTGATTGAATTTGTGTGAACATGCATGGTAAAATTTTAGTGGATGGACAGGTACGAACATGAGTTTATTTTGTGCATAATGTGTGAAAGGATTTTTAGTGGACGAACATGCATGACATTTTTTTTTTTTTGTTGAAAATGTGTTTCAAATAAAAAAATTACAAAATCAGATCGATCAAACTAGACAAACCACGGTAGGTCTAATCGCGATTTTTAAGTTTTGCGGTTTAGAGGTGGTATGAAAAACTATCAAATTGTAAACCTCAGGTTTGTTGGTGGTTCACCATACTGAAAGTGCAGGTTGCAAAGACATTTCAACAATTTTAATTGAATTTATTTACAAAGGCATTTCAAGAATTTTAATTGAGTATGTGTGCTTTAATATTTGAGGCTATGTTGTTGTTGTTGTTGTTGTATGTGTGCTTTAATATATTTTCAGCCGATGAACATGTATGAACAGGAACTTAAAATGATTGTTTTTTTATGCAGAATGTATGGTAATATTTTTGGGGGATGACCATGCATGTCAAAAAACTTTTTTGTTAAAAATATGTTTTAGTAAAAACTACAAAATCAGACCCATCAGACCGATCAAACTATCGTCGATGTAATCGCGATTTTTAACTTTCACGGTCGGGAGGTGGTCTAAAAAAATGTCAAACCATGAACCTCAGGTTTGATGGCGGTTCGATGGGTGTACACTCTACACCATCACACCTCGAGATACGTAAAGTCATAAAGTAGTTAATCAATCGCAAAACCACGGACGAACGAACAGTAGAAACACAGATCGAACGAACGAACGAACGAACGAACAACGAACGAAGAAACCCTAATTTCCGACCAGATCGAAACCTCTCTCTCTTTTGATGAGATGAATCCGAATGGAAAAGACGCGCCGGCGGCGTCGGATTCCTCTGCTCCTCCGCGGCGGAACTCCAAGAAACCTAAATGTATGTTGTTTTGGTTCTTGTTTTGAATTCTGTTGATTCTGAGTTCCTTTGATGGATTCGATGAAGTATTTGTGTAGATTTAGGTCTCAAATTGGCTAAATGTGTGTGCGACTGCGAAAATGTCGTCAAAGTTTTGAAATTGCAGTCGCATTGTTTGCAAGCAAATTCATTTGCATTGTTATGAATGAGCTGTCCTGTTTCGAGGCGTCGCCGGTGAAAATCTTGAAATGTTGTTGCTGTTGATCTTTTCGATGTCGGTGATTTGCATAAAGACAGTAATGAGTTATGATGCATTTGGTTTGTTATCTATGCGTTATGCTCGTAATCGCAATTGGTTACTTGAGAAGCGATAATTTGTGTCTTAACCGTCGTTTTTGGAGAGTTTACTTTGAGCGCATTGTCGTCCAATGTGAATTTTACGTATTGTTTCTGGTCATGTATTGGTTAAATTGAGAGCAGTGGAAGAGTTTGATCCATGCCAACTAATTTGAGATTCAGGCTTTGTTGTTGTTGTTGTTGCACTATCAATGGAATTGTAAACTAGGAAATGTTTCACAAGACTTCAATAGCGATAGACGAGAGTGCTTGTCATGATTTAATAGAATTATGATTCTATTAACTTTAAAATATACTTGGACGGTGTTGATTCTCGAAGGAAATTTAGTCATTAGGTATTTTTTGTATAGCTTTGAGATTTCAATTTCAAGTGGATACATTTCCTTTTATTCTGCTACAATAACCTTGAAGTTCTCTGGCGGATAACTCCTGTTCATGCTGATACTTTCATCATCCATGCAGATTCCAGGTTTACGCAGCAAGAGCTCCCAGCTTGCAAACCAATTCTGACGCCCGGATGGGTGAGTTGGCACTTACCTAGTCAAATACAGCTGAATTTCTAACAAGTTAAACTTTTCCGTGTTTCTATGTGATTATCGCCTTTTGGACTTTATCTAATTCACATTGTGCTTTTCAGGTGATTTCAACATTTGTACTTGTTGGCATTGTATTCATCCCTATTGGCCTTTCTTCCTTGTTTGCATCACAGCGTGTAAATAAGAGTGATCTTTCTTTATCCTTCCTTTGGAACTTGCAATTTTTTCTGCGATATGTATCCATTCACTTGTTGCTTTTTTTGTAGGTGGTGGAAATCGTGGATCGTTATGATTCAACATGCATCCCTCAACATTATGTCGAGAATGCACTTGCATTCATACAGAGTAGTGAAACTAACAAGACCTGCACCAGAAATCTAATTGTGAGTCTGATTTATATCAAATTCTTTGACTGATTGAAAACAAGATTTCTTTTTGCTAAATTCAAAAACCATGTGCTTATAGGTACCAAAGCATATGAAAAGTCCTGTTTATATATATTATGAACTTGACAACTTCTATCAGAATCATCGCCGGTAAGTTGAGCATGCTTGAGTATTTTTTTCCCAATTGTTATTACTTTAAATATTTATTTCGAATGATAATTTGGGATTGAGGCTTTGTTGAGCACTGTTTTGTTTCTTCTTGAATGATTGTTAACTTGTTACCTTACCGTCCAAGTGGTAGCTCTAATGGTTTAGACCGTTTGGTACTTGGTCACTTATACATGAGGTTGAGGTTTCGAGCCTCCTCGTGTGCAAGTTTTGAGGGTATAAGTTGGTTTTTTATAGAAAAAAAAGATTGTTAACTTGAGGATAGAAATCTAGAGCATATTCCCTATAATGAACTGTACTGAACATTTGTTAAACAGTAATATTTGATGATTTTGATTGAAGCATAAAGAATGAATACAGAAAAAGAAGATAGAAAAGTATAATTGCAGATTAATTGAATAAATTTTTTAGCCCATGAGACTGAATGCTTACATATTGCAATTAATCTGCTCTGCTGATCATTTGAATTAGCTGCATCAGCTAATTGCAAAGTTTCTTTCCAGATGCGTATCAATTGAGCTCTTGGTTTGAAACTTCATTTTGCACTTAATTTTTGATAATCCATGCTTGTATAACCATTTTAAACTAATGTTGTAGATTTTTTTTTAACTTAATGATAGGGTACTATTATTGTGGTTGAAGGAAGTGTCTATTAGTGCGTTGTTTTAGGGTTTGATGGAGCTAGTTTAGGAAATTTGTGCATTGTATTTGATTTGATGAATTATAGATGGCACATGGCAAAGGAAAGTCTCAAATATCAAAAGGCCTAGATAATGCGTTTATTTTGAGACAGTTAAGCTACTGACCAAGAAATTCAGAAAACTAGAGTTGCAGACTTGCAATGGCTATGTGATGTTTAGAGATTAAGGAGAAAAATGCGGTACGATGCTGGGGAAAACATGAAGGAATTTTACTGAGGAGAATGAACAGTACATCTCTATATTCAGTGCGTCATCTTATGCAGTGAGAAGAATTCTCAAATTGGTTGGTCTATTCTAATGTTTGAGAGAAGTTCAACAAACATCCATAGCTTACAAATTTGCACTTTTCTAGGCCTTAGCTAGTTGCATGTAGTGACTTTATATTATATTTTGAAAATGAACTAAGGTCTTTTTTATAGATGTAAAAAGGTTTGGCAAGAGCAAAAAGGTGCCTCTCAAATAACCCACCAAATATTTATCAAAAAGTATCTACCCTGAAAGAATCACAAATCTCTGATGCAATTGCAAATCGCCAAAGCACAAGAAGCAAAGGCTCGAAGATAGCGCTGCTTATCCAATCTTACAACGTATACTCAATCACGAATTTACCCCCCTGCTTTCCAACTAGGAAATAAGTTTTTGGACTCCTTATTGTCATAAAATCTACTACTTCTTGCCGCCAAATGTTTCTTGCTTGTAATTTGTATGTATGCAATGCTAAGTTGCTCTGCAAATATTGAAAAGGGAAATGCTCCTACTATTTAAAATTAATGATATATATTTTTAGATTCACTTTACTGGTTTCTTATAGGTTGATTGTGTTCTTATATTCTGATGCTTCATCTGAAGTAATTGTTAACTGGTTAATTATGGTGTGATGACTGCATACAGATATGTTAAAAGTAGAGAAGACAAACAATTACGAAGCAAAAAATATGAACACGTAATAAAAAATTGTGATCCTGAAGCTACCACATCGAATGGGTCTGTCATCGTTCCTTGTGGTCTCATTGCTTGGAGCTTGTTCAATGATACATATGGGTTTTCAGTCAATAGCAAGGCAGTTGAGGTCAACAAGAAGAACATAGCCTGGAAAAGTGACAGAGACAGCAAGTTTGGGTCCGATGTTTATCCTAAAAACTTCCAAAGTAAAGGCTTGATTGGAGGTGCCAAACTTGATCCTAGCAAACCTGTAAGTTGTTGCATTAATTGTTCTCTACTTCCTTGCTTCCTTTTCAGTCTCTCCTTTCAATGTTCGCCTGATGCCTGGTTTTCAAACTTTTTTCTGTGCTCTATGTTGCAGTTGAATGAGCAAGAGGATCTTATTGTTTGGATGCGAACTGCAGCACTGCCAACTTTCAGAAAGCTTTATGGAAAGATAGAAGTAGACCTTGAAGTCAATCAGAAAGTAAAAGTTGTTATTCAAAACAACTACAATACTTACAGTTTTGGGGGCAAAAAGAAGCTGGTTCTATCTACCACAAGTTGGATTGGTGGAAAAAATGATTTTCTCGGCATTGCATACCTCACAGTTGGTGGGCTATGCCTTTTCTTGGCGATAAGTTTCATAATCATTTACTTGATCAAGCCAAGGTGAGTGTCTGGACGAGTTTGTGGCTCTATACCTGATGACAAATATTTTCTTAAGTCTAATTTTCTGTGATGAAGGGGGCCATCCTTCATTCTTTCCTTTTACACAACACTGGGTTTCTTTCTCTTTGTTATATTAACCTTAATTTTCTGTGATATGTTCTGAGGACTAAAAGCTTTTAAAGAGTTTGTTTCTTCTGATTAACTCTAACTGTTCTTGGTGGACGTGCTATTTCCATTATTATCATTCTAATTGCTTGTGCTATCTACAGTAGAATATTTCATTTGGCTTTTATTTAGTAATTAAAAACAAAAAAGGGAATATTTTTGGCTGCGAATGACCTTGATTTTATTTATGATATGCAGGCCTCTGGGCGATCCATCCTTCTTGTCATGGAACAGAAATCCAGCGGGACATTTAAATTAAGAAAGTTATTGGACCAACATCTCAGGCATCATAAAATGGTTAATATTCTCTCTTGGTTTTGGTTCTTTCTCCTGAAAGCGCATGGTTGAGGTTGCGATTTCTTACTGCTTAAGGCGTTAAATCTGAATGTACATAAACTGTTGTTTTTTCATGTTATTGGTCATTGCACCTCTTCTGTTGTTTGTTTTATTTTCCTTATCTAGTCGATTAGAATGCAAGCTGAGTTACAACATATTCACATTTTAGACCCCTATATATCTAGAAAAGTATAAAGAGCTTTAGTATGTGCTTGTGGTTTCTGTCATGAGTAGCATTTTTTTGTCTAAGTACTGAAATAGTTATGTTGAATCGATGCAATTCCGGAAATGAAAAAACTAGGGAAGCTTAGCTACGCAAATAATCTATTCTACTGTAACCTTTTGAACGGATTTAATCAAAGATATGGTAGAGGTTTGAAGGTTGGAGTGCCTCAGTCATGTTGAAGAACTTTAGCACAGTTAACCATTGATCCCACCTCTTGATCCTGTGTATTGCCACAGTTTCTGGTATTAATTCATGGGAGCATTGTCCATTGGTTCCAGGATAGTCGTACATTGCCGGCTTATTCGAAAACCGATTTCTTGCCTTGTTCCCCATTTTCAACCACTTTCCGACTAGCTTATCCTCGGGTCCATGAATGTCGTTGGCCGGAATGCTAGAGTCCCCGATCCATTCAACTAGATCCCAAGACAAAATAAATCCCATTCCTGACATGTATTCGATGAATGGATTCCGACTATTGCAAGGTATGACAAATCCATAGTACAAATCTTTTCTAGGCAATGGCTGCAGGGAAAATGCCAACGGTGCGATTCTGAGGAAAACATCGTCATCGGCCTTCATGACATAGTCGTAGCGGCGAGGCAAGATGCATGGGAGTGATGAGAAGTAGGTATAAGTCTTTCCAGAGTTCATGTTCTCTGTGCAGTTGAGTATGATTATGTCGCTGAAACGCAGGATTTCTAAGGCGATGAACATCCTCTGCTCATCCTTGGTAAGGTTGCAGAAGACAAACTTTACATGGATTTCTGCAATTGGAGACGATTGAATGCCATAGATTAAGCGGAGGAAGTGGCGCCGGTCATAGCTGTCAGGGCGGGTTAGGATTCCGATAAGGAGGCTGAATTGAGCCTGCGTGTTCCGTAGAGGCTCTATAGCAATAGGATCCTTTAATGGAGAAGAGACTTTGGGATATTTCAGAAGGAGGTTGAAGCAGAAGAACAATAGAAATAGAGCAATAGAGGGCAAGACTGCCAAGACCACCCACTTCTTTTTCATTCTTGCTGCAAATTAGGATCTCTCACCTTAACCAAGCCAAGAGAAACTGAAATACAATTTTGCATTTTAGGCAGTGGGATTCAACTCCACATGAAGTTCTTGCTTTGGCCCTTATTGTAACAGTTGCTCATCATGCTTTCTTCATGAGAAAAAAGTTTTCTTAGTGATGGTTGTTGCTTGTGTCAGTGCAGAGAGAGAGTTATGCATGCAAAAAGAATTGATTTGGTGGCAAATTAATTAGATCTGAATTTGAACTTTTTAGGTGATTCCAATTTTTGACACATTAACTTTCCTGCCTAGTTTAGTCAGAGAGGAGGTTTAATGGAGGAAAGGAGAAGCTATGTATGTGGTTATTCATAGATAAAACTCATGCTGCTGTAAGCAGATGTGAAGCCTCCATCTACTACAAGATTGTGTGCTGTTATAAACCCTGCATCGTCGCTTGCTAGGAAGAGTGCCGCCTGCGCTATGTCTTCCATACTGCCGCTCCTCCCTCGAAGTAAACTTCCCGTCTCGCCAATTAACTTCCCAACTTCTTCTGTTCCCATGTCCACCTTTCCGAGGAACTGCCTGTAAGCATTCACTAGCATCTCAGAAGGGACTCCATGAGGTGAAATGCAGTTCACTCGTATTCCATGTACTCCTAGTTCACAAGCTGTGCTTCTGGCTAGTCCCAGCACTGCTTCCTTGGACAAGCTGTAGGAATGCGATCCAAGGCCGCCCATGATAGCGGCAGAGCTGGAAGTGCATATAATGCTGCCTCCCTTGCCCTTGATCATTGCTCGTGCTGCGTGTTTGATACCATGAACAATGCCACTGAGATTGACTGCTAGCAGATCCTTCATTTTCTCCATGTCAAGGTTAACGATACTTCCGCTAGGTCCTGCAATTCCAGCATTGTTGAACATAACGTCCAGTTTGCCTTTCCATGCTATTGCTAGGTTAACAGCTGATTCGATGTCCGACTCTTGTGTTACATCACAATGAATGTATCTGCCGCCTATAGAGTCGGCGAGCAAGGGTCCTATGTTGTCGAGGATATCAGCTATTATGACATGGGCGCCATTGGAGGCAAACAGCTTGGCTGTTGCAGCACCAATGCCTCTTGCTCCACCAGTAATAATAGCAACCTTGTCCTTCAACCTAGAATTAGTTAAGTAATCATCTTTAGTGCCAAATTTCTCAAGGGAGTGCTCATAGTTTGGCTTCATGGAGCAAAAATAGAAGGCTAGACAGCTAGGGATCTCACCTGCTCTGCTCATGGTGCATCCTATTGTTCATCTTCAGTTTTGTCTTGAATTTCTATACTTGTTCAGAATCTACTGCCACGGCATACAATCCAATCTTCGGAAGTGCGTAACATGTTTATAGATCTCCTTCACACGCATATCTTGTTATCTCACCTACGTCGAAGCTGCAAAACCAGCCTCTTAATTTTATTTGAACTTATAGGTGAATTGCAGATAAACCACAAGCAGTAGAGTTTCCTAATCTCAACCTACATCACTCCTACTGGCCTTTTCTATGATATAGAAAAATTTCTCTCTCTCTCGCTTTTGGGAGGATTTCTGTCACACAAAAATCAGTAGCTCCAATGCCGATCAAAGTTGTGTAACATCGAAAACTAATTATCATTCATTCCTAGACGAAGGGAAAATTTATTTCCTTCTAACTTAAATGTGTCGAAACAATGACTACAATCAAGTTCAAGCACTTGCAAATGGTGCAAACACTCAGAAATGTAGTTTTTAGCTGTGAAGTCTTTCCATAGATTTGCCCCTGATGAAATATTTCATGGCAGTTCAACCAAATTCCTAAAAGAGAACTAGATTAGCTATACACCTATAGGACCCCAGTTCATGAAGCTACACAATATAGACTCTTCATTCTATGAATGGCGTCATTGGCAAGCGACTATGACGGGTTCCATTGCCGTTGAAGTAGCCCTACTACATGTCTGAGGATCGATGCTTACTACTGGTTCTTCCTGGAAAACATGAAGACAAATAGTAGTGGCAGTTATTTGGTTAGGGAACTTTCTGATGATTCATTTTCACAAAAATGGCGAAAATACTTGCCTTCGCGAGGTTTCTCAAGTAAGTTGTTGAGTAGTTCCCAGTTGGGAAGAAAGCCTCCATAAGATCTGCTAGGACTAGTTGAGGTTGAGAGACAGCTCCATTGTACCAGTCTTCGACATCAAAGGACCAAACATTCAGTAAATGATTTCATCGTCGAGACCAAGTTAATCAGAAGTATTGGACAGAGTTATAGTGACGAATTTAAAATCTCAGATGTCTCACTCTCACCTAGTGCAGAGTTAAGAACCCTTTTATCATATCTCCATAGGCGTTGATTTGCAAGAAAACCAATAGAAGATTTGTCTTCGATGTCGATGTTTTGGAGAAAAGTTGACAGTGTATATGTTGCAGGGTCAGAGGCATAGGTTTCATCAATTACTACATCCACCGTCTGCAAAGAAATTGAACTTAGGAAAAATCACTAGGATCTCAATTCAGTTAAAAGAGAAATTATCAAAGAAGTTAGAGTTTTGAAAAGTGAACCAAGATATTCTTTTGCATACTTACACATAGTATTGCAAACAAGTCATCCAAATTATCAGAAACCGAAATGTTGTAAGTATTCTTGCTCATGGATTCATCTATGTTCTCCCCACCTGCATCTACCACATACTGCAGCCATCTTAGTAGAAAAAGGCAAAGACTAGAATGCTAAATCAGTTTCGAAACGTGACATATATTACTGGATGAGACATGGATAAGAGCCAGAATGTTAGTGCATTGATAGATTCATTCCTGATTTTGCAGTCTGAATTTATTTGAGGACTTGGAATATTTATCTTTATTTTAGTGAGTATCCTAGGTAAGATGCGAAAGCAAGTAGTTTTGAGGTCTCTATGATCTTTTATCCAAGGTTTATGGCAGTATTATTTTAATAAAAAGGATTAGAATTGTACCTTCATTTTGTATTCATCCTTAGTGAAAGACCAGGTTCCCTGCAAAATGAAGGAAAGAGACTTTTTAGGAAATCCTCGGTTTCGTGAGAATGTTAGATGGAGATAATGAGACTTGAGAATGCAATTACCTCACTGTAGTCCAACCACGCTACAATTGGTTTAAATGACGTCGGCTTATTGGCAGCAACCTTTGTCAAGCACAAGTAATTTTCTTTCACCTGCAAAAATCCAGGAGTTTTGTCATGCAACCTTTGTCAAACACAAAAAGAAACTTAGGACTTCATCTTAATCAGGTATTAACTGAATCTTTCAAATTTAAACTTACTGAATCATACACTTGATTTGCTCTCGTTTCCATGTTTGCATAAACGCCTACATACTTGATCCATTCGGCTCGCTTAGTGAAATAGGAAAAGTAGAATTAGTTTGTCAGTTCAAAGCATAAAGAATTATAGGAAAAAGTTGTTCCAATTTTCATTCATAGCCTCATTCATGTATTATTTGATTAATGGACTTGATTGACCATTTATGCTTGAATTTTGATTGTGATGTTTGTAAAAGCATACCTGAAGTGGAGTATCTTCATAGAAAGGTAGAAAAGTTGCGAAATTGCAAGCTTGTTCGTCGGTATTGCCAACAAAGTGAGCTGTGAATTGTTTAAGTTTATCCAATTCAGTCTTGTTGATCATTTGTATCCCTCCCTCCATGTATGATTTCATAAGACACTCAGAAGGTACAGTATCTGATGTAATGCCCTGTAGGGTTCCTAGAAGGCCTAGAAGCTGTTCAACATAGAAATACATTAGCCAAATAGAGAGGAGAACAATGCATCTGGGCGGGATTGAATGATGGTGTGGCGCCGCAGAGCAATTAATCCATTAAAAAAATTAGTATGAAGAAACTACATATGAAGAACTTGGATTCCTACTCTTGAATTTTTTTAAGCTGAAGTGCATCATAGATTTCTAATAAAAGGCACTCCATACAAAACTTTTTTCTAGACTGAATGGTGAAAAAAGGGTGAATTTTATCGATATATAGGAGATGAAACTTGGGCGGAAACTAGCTGCAGGGCTTACATCGTTGAGGTATCGAAAAAGTTGCAGAACTTCCATGTCTTTGGTGGACAATTTTAAGAAAAGCTATGTAATGAATCAATAAAAATGGATTATAATCGATAAACTAATAAAACTTACAGAACTTGGAGATTCTCACCTCGAAGAAAGACACTGAAAGAACAAAGAAGAGAAAGGAGGAAGATTGTTAGGACAAGTGAATGCAAATGTAAGGAATCTATAATAAAGCGTTGTTGCAAAAATTTAAGAACTACTGATGAAAAGATAGCAAGGTAATATTTTCCTCCTCACTTTTTTACTGCAAAAATTCAAACTGTGAAGTAATATTTTGAGTTTTTCACTCAAGGCCTCTTTGTAAAAAATCAGAAAAAACAAGGTAAGTTTTTTTTCTTAAAAAAATTTACCTGGGAAACTTTCAGTTTGAAGAGAATAATTTGAGAGTGGAATCACAAATGACTTGATTCTTCCTGTGCAGTATTTTGTCCTTGTAGCCATTTTTGTATTGTTCTGTTGCAAAAACAAATCAAATCCCAACAAAGAAAAATTAAAACATGTCTCTATATATAGACTTGTTGGCAAATTGACTTAAATGAAAGAAAAAATAAAGTGTTTGTTAGCTTCAAAGCAAGAATAAACTTAACTAGTATGGAAAACAGTGACCAAAACTTATGCATAACAACTCTGCTTTGAAATTTATTTGTTGTATTGACATTACTAGCTATATAATGGATTTTAGTATAAACTAGAGAAAGAAAACAATAAAGGGTACCTGTATTAGAAGATAGCTTTTGCCATCAACTTCATTTTTGATGACTTTGAAGGTCTGCCCATAATATATATGAAAGTACTCTGCATCATCAACCTTTGAACCACTACTGTTGTTGCTGTTCTTGACCAAATTCTCAAACCACATTTCAGATGTACTAGAAGTAGCAAATGCTACTTCAACACACCATGTAAAGAACAAAAACAAACAACACATCAACATAATAAGGCGCAGTGAAGATGATGATGAAGAAGAAGAAGAAGAAGAAGACATGTTTAGAGATATGAGAGAATTAATTGTTACTCCAAAGTAGTTGGTCTATAAAGGGTGGGAGCTTTTTAGCAATACATGGGGGAGACCTATTAATCTTTCATGACTGTAGAATTGTGGGCGTTGCAGCTTTTTTTGTGAGTGTGAAAACTGTGAAGGGTATATCAATGTGGAACTTTATTTGTGTTATGTGCGGAGGTTCAAAGAATGATTTAATTAATTAGGTGAGAACAAACATGGCAGTCCGTGACCATTTTGAGTTTTTGTCATCTTGTTATGCTTTTTATTTTTTTTTCTTGTTTGCTCTCTTTCTATTGTTGGTTTGTGCCATATTCAAATGGCCATGTGATGGACACCACCACTCAAGAGGAGCACTTTTAATTTCAAGTAATGGGCCCATCGCTTTTGTGCCATTGAGCATTGTGGGGAAAGATATACCTTACAGACTTACAGTAGAGTGTCTTCAATGGCTACAAATGGATTTATGTTCCGAGCCGATTGATCACAGATTTTTTTTTTTTTTTTTTTTGACTTCAATTAGAGCCGAACCTACAACCTCTCCAAATCTTACTTTTTGGCAGTGACGTCTCATCCGTATGACTATATGAGTCGCCGGATATGCTTTGACGATCACAAATAATGTTGCACTTTCTTACGAAATAATATGCATTACGTAGCCAAGTATAGCTAGTGAGATGGATGAGTCCATTACTTGTCAAAAGCAAGGTGCGGGAAAGGTCATTGAGTTCAAGTACTCATGTTGAAGTCAAGTTGCAGTTGTTTTTTTATATTAAAATAATAATGCATTACGTTTTTTTTAAAAAAAGAAAAAACACCAAAGGAAAGTAGATATGTCAATCGGAAGATGCTAAGGTGACCTTTTTTAGGACACTCGGAATGAATATCCAGTTGTCGATGTTCATTCAATACACGAATGGACACTAATTAACACTCGGGTATTCATTACAAGTCATCCTAGTATGAGATGAAAAGTGAAAACCCTTGTATATTATGTTTTACTCTTACATGGAAAGTAGTAGCAGCTCGTATGATGATTCTTATGTATGAGAATAATATTACCTATTTATTTTTGGTGCTTACTACTCATTCCGGTTATTTATATAAGTCGTTTTAGCAAAAAAATTTGCTCAAAATTGTAAGTTGTTTTTCGAATTTAAGAGTATAGTTATTGCATTTTTATCCATTTTACCCTTATACAATTCGAACATTTATGATTTTTCAATTTTTCAATTCATTTAATGTTAAAGAACATATATATAAATTACACTCGTAATTAAAGTTGTATTAATTCTTGTGTTATTACTTTAAACGATTTATATAATTGATCAAATGGAGTAGTAGTTAGCATTAACTTTATAAGGGCGGTGAAGACTAGGTACTTACGTAGTTATGGGTTGAGCCATGTTATGTGTCCATATGTGGACACCTGCCACTTCACGGACGGCTTGCTTTTTATATCTCTAATTTTTTTATTTTTTTTTTATTTCCATTGTATCTCTAATTCAACTTGTGGATTTTTTTTTAAAATTATATAATAACGTTATGATTTTTACAAAATTATTGCAAATATTTTTTTTTTGATAACAACAAGACTTTATTCAATATAGCCAAGATAACTGTATACATGCAAGAAATAATGTGTTTCCCTCAAATAAAGTTGAAAAAAAAAACTTATTGCAAATATTGATATTAAATTTTTTAGTTTATGAAAAATCTAAACATAGTTACCAAAGCATTTCTAGTGAGATGGATGATGCATCACTTACTAAAAGGTATTGGATGCGATCATATCAACATTGATGCAACCGATCCCATCAGAACTCCACAATTAAGCATGCTTAGATGAGAGTATTACTAAGATGCGTGACCTCTTGGTAAGTCCTCGTGTTGCACCCTATTTTTAAAACCTGCTTCTTGATTTGCTAACCATTCTTTTAGATGATGTTTTTGGTGTTAAATTTTCACGTAATTGTAATTGTGCTGCGTAATTATTATTTTTTAACTTGGGTATCTCTTGCCCCTCTTTCAATCAAAAAGAAAAAGGTAAAGTTGAGGAAGGTTTTTATGTTCGACTCGTGTTGAAGTCAATTGTTAAATAAATAAATAAATAAAATCTAAACACAGTTTTAAAATTATGTTGCGTATAGACATGTTTAGTATTAAAGCCCAAAGGCTAATAGTAGTGAAATGGGCTTCCATGCCTTGCCTTATGGACCTTGAAAAGTTGATGGATTTTACTCTGGGCCTTTTCATTGATGGAGTGCCACAGGCCCACAACACTGTGATGGGCTAAACGTCAAATCCACCATGCCATCTGCAGCAACAACAATATAGCCCAGTCATAAATTAATTAGAGTAGGCTACAAAAATTAAATTCTTCATTGTATTTGATTTAGTACAATTGATGGTGAGATTTTCAAACCATTCAAATCCCTCCTAATTAATGTGTAACCTCAATTACAAACTAGTCGAAGTTAGTTACATGGATCAAACAACAACCTTAATGTATTTGAATATCGTTATTTGCTCGATTACCGTTTATTAAGATTTTTTCGTATATATAAAGGTTCGATTGCCTCCAAAACCTAAAAAATAAATTGAAGAAAAGAAAAAACAATCTAAGAAACGACTTTTCTTTTAATCAAACAATTAGTATATTTGAGCTTGGACGAAAAAAAAAAAATTGTTGTAAACTAAGTTGAACTTGCTAGAGACTTAAGCATGGAAGACATAAACTAAGAACTACTAAAATAAGTAGAGAAGATGAGACAAGAGAGAAGAGAGCTAGAGATGAAAATGTAGAAATTTCATTTATACATTGGTGTGTGTTTACAAGAGAATGAGCCATTTTTATAAGCCTTTGATCATGATGACTATATGTACCTTGAACACAGATTAGAAGCAATACAATGTGTATAAGTTACATCAAAATCTTAAGCCCTATAAGAAATACATAGTGTACAAGATACATAAAAGAGTACACATAGTGAAACAAGATACATAATGGAGTGCAAGTAAATACATATTAGATGTTACAACATTTACAACAAAAACAATTATGTTGAGGTAGAAAGGATGGGAGGAGAATAAAGAAAAAGCTGCATATGTCTATTTTGGTCTTCTCTTTAATTGATATCTCTTTAGCCAAAGCTGTAATAAATCCGTATACTTACTCACTACTCAGTATTCACTCACCATTCAACATCTTACACAAACCCGGTTCAACCGGACCGGCCGTCTCTGAACCGGTGGCTTTGCATCCGTGTGAGAACTGAAGTAAATTAAAGAGCTGCCACGTGTGACCTAAAAAAAAATGCTGCTCGTGTGGTTCTAATTTCAAGTTTGACATTTCTCGGTAGGGCCCACTTGAAGTAACACGTGGCACTAGACAGAAGGTGCATGCATTGCTGGAGTACCTAATCACGGGCCCATCTCGAATATAAGTTAGTAATTACTCCAATATATATATTTGAAAATAGTTAATGTTGATTGTAAATGATATTTGATCATTGACTTGATATATGCAGGCATTTAATGCTTATTATTTGATCTACTACTACTTTTTGCATAATAAATAAAAATATAGTGCATATATAGAAAACACTTGAAGTCGAAGAAGTTCATAAAAGATTTATTAAATAAATAAATAATTTATTATTAATATATTTAATATTAAAATACTTATGAATGGATTTGATGGCCGGGTTTAAGCTTTGTATTTTTTTGCATGGACTATGTTTGGGTCTATGTATAGGCCTATATATATATATATATATATATATATATATATATATATATATATATGGGTCGGGTTTGAGCTAAAGTTCTTAAACTTGAGCCCGAACGAATTCGGTCCATGAACAAGTCTACATAGTACAGAGTGATATATATAATTTTTTTTTGGTGAATGAATTCTATGTTTTTAATTCATGATGCATGCACTAATTAGAAATGGCTTTTAGTATTTTTTTTTTCTAATTAATTCGATGGTGGTATCACTTGTGGTTCTATTATTCCTCGAGTTTGAGATTAATTGGTATAAAGTTTGGACACTCAAACATCGATCGAGCTAGTATACGAAAAAAAAAAAAAGAAAAAAAAAAAGATGTACGTATACATAAACACTCATTAAATGCAACTTGCTACGTTTAACCATGGATGCTCCACCATTAATTTTGTTTTCTTTGTGATTTAGTACCTAAAACGCGCGACTTGAGTTATGTGTATCCGACTGAGTGAGTTTTCTTTCTATGTATTTTGCATGATTAAGAGCACCCTAATATGAAGAAGTGCTCTACCAATAGAAACACCACATGTACAATGTAAATGTGTTTTTACACTTTTACCTCCTCATTTTACTCTTTTGTCTATGTGGCGCATTTCTATTGAGAAACATTACTAACATCACCCTCCCAACATTAATTAGCAAACCCTCAAGCTAGAGCTGATTTATTCCTTGTTAATTTATATGTCAATGTATAATACTATAATATATAATAGGCCGTAGATGCGCAGTGGACCCAATAAAGTGCAGCACGCTTCACAGGCATGCACTTTTTTTTACAGATCATGAATGCTCTCTCTTTCTCTTAAACAAATTAATTATATATATATATATACTAGTTTCATAACGTGCTCCGCACGTGCAGTAAAGAACCGCGGCAGAGAATGAAAAATGTGGTAAAGAAGTTAGGCACAAAAGAGATGGCTTAAAGAAGAGAAACATTTTTAATTCTATTTAGAATCAATAGATTATAATTGGTTTTGTGTTTTAATTGTTGTAATAATAAAAAGAAAAACAAAACAACTATATACATTTAATGTGTTGAATGAGTTATATAATACATAGACTTGTATCAAAATTTTAATTCTAGTTTAAGTGCAAGTGCAACACTTTTTAATATGTGTCGTGTAACACGATTTGCTTTTAGATATAGTGTAACACCATTAATCGTACTAAACTAAAAACAATAAAAAAATCGCACAATTAAATAATTGTACTAAACTAAAAAGATAAAAAAGTAGAAATATTAGAAAATAAATCATATAACTGTACTATATATCCCAAACGACTTCCACTCAAAAAAAAATCAAACAAACTTTAGCACTTAAAAAATATTAAAAAATAAATCATGGTCAAGGGCAAAATTGACATTTCATCACGGTATATAACTGTACTCCCAACGACTTCCAACTCAAAAAAAAAATCAAACAAACTTTAGCGCTTAAAAAATATTAGAAAATAAATCATGCATTTCATCACGGTATATAACTGTACTCCCCAACGACTTCCAACTCAAAAAAAAAATCAAACAAACTTTAGCGCTTAAAAAATATTAGAAAATAAATCATGGTCAAGGGCAAAATTGACATTTCATCACGATTGTTATTCGTGCTTTTAATATAGTTATATATATATATAAAAGAACTCTAGGTACTTACGTAAGAGGTATGGTATATCAAATTATCAATGTGCTTATATGTGTATTCAAAGAGAGCAACATTGATACACACATAATTAATGAGAATTAATTAGTGGGGCTTGAAGGGAACGCTTAATCTGTCTGAGAATCTAAAAAGAGAAAGTAGTGAAATTAAAATGACTGAAAGACAAGGGACTTTGAATCCTTTTATATATATATAAGAGATGTTGGTGGTGCAAGTAAAGGGTTCACAAGCAAACAACATTTCAACATATACACAACATATATATTTACTATAGCAGTACGTACGTACTACACTCTACTCAAGAAAATGTCGCCGGTCGGATTGCCTCCCGGTTTCAGGTTCCATCCGACCGACGAAGAGCTTGTCAACTACTACCTTAAGCGGAAAATTCTCGGTCTAAGGATCGAACTCGATATAATTCCCGAAGTCGATCTTTACAAATGCGAGCCATGGGAGCTAGCAGGTTTATTTATTATTAATTCACTACATTTAATTAACTGATGGCACTTAATCGAGCACAATGAAAAAATTTGATCCATATAGCCGACCCCAATTAATTTAATTTGGGACTGAGGCTATGTTGTTGTTGTATTTAATTAACTGATGATCATATATTTTTACTACTACATACATACATACATACATACATAATTAACACTTGATGTAAATATAATTGTCAACATAAAATTTAATTAAGTTTCATATATATATATATATATAGACTACTACTAATTTGGTAGTCTCTTGACAATGACAATATTATTAATTGTTGCAGAGAAATCATTCTTGCCAAGTAGAGACCCAGAGTGGTATTTCTTCGGGCCGAGGGATCGAAAGTATCCGAACGGGTTTAGGACGAATAGGGCGACGAGGGCTGGATATTGGAAGTCGACGGGGAAGGACCGGAGAGTGAGTTTTCAGAGCAGAGCTATTGGAATGAAGAAGACACTGGTTTATTACAGAGGGAGAGCTCCACAAGGGATCAGAACTGACTGGGTCATGCATGAATATCGCCTCGACGACAAGGAGTGTGATGACCCCTCTGGAATTCAGGTTAATTTTCTACCCTACCTAGCTACATATATTGTGCATGCATCAAATTAAGCTAGTCTTATATATAGTACTATATATATATATATATATCTGATTATATATAATTGGTTATTAATTCATGGTGATCGATTATGATGATGATGATGATGAGCTATGTTAATAACATTATAATTTCTTATAACATGCATGAATGTATATGCATGTATAATTTGAAGAAATTAAATCAAATTAGTTAATTTTCAATTTATTTCATTAATAATCAAATGGCACGAGTCCCTCATCCCTTAACCAATAGAGGTATCGAGTTCGAGTCTTGAAAATGAAAAAAAACTTTTAAACTTTTGGCCAGAGGTTATCATGTGCCTTTGTGGTCTTTATTCCTTCATCCAGTTTAGGATTAGTCGGGGCAAGACTACGAGTATCACGACTATAATAAAAAAAAAAAACCAAGAAAAGGTTACAAATTAACTTAATTAATTACATGCACTTGCATGGATATATGGCCGGATTTATGACACTGAGTGATCACCAATTGGAATTGGAAGTCATGAGTGGACAAAAAAAATATGCAAAAAACTAATCACACAGTAAAAGCACTCTTTAGCAATGATATTAACGTGCATGCATGAATGTGTAATGGTGAAGGAACTACATCTAAATAAGAGGGGGAACGTGAGTTGTGCATGGAGTGCATGGAAAGTTAGGGTTTTTGTACTCTCCGATCACTTTTTCCAACTTTATATCATAAACAAAAGAGAAATTATTTCGTCAAAGAACAAAAGAGAGATTAGTTTAGCTAGCTAGCTAGAGAGATATTCTTTGCTTGCATGCATTGGTACATGACAAAGCCTGTATTCTCTTCTTCACTTTATTAAACTGTTCTAAATGAGACAAAAGTATCATTCTTTCTTTCTCTCTCTCTCTCTCTAGAT
This sequence comes from Stephania cephalantha, assembly GCA_039657325.1. Classification (NCBI taxonomy): domain Eukaryota; kingdom Viridiplantae; phylum Streptophyta; class Magnoliopsida; order Ranunculales; family Menispermaceae; genus Stephania; species Stephania cephalantha. The sequence goes on along the minus strand of CM077573.1, from coordinate 2,451,077 downwards.
CTATGTTTATATTTGTGTTTCTCACCTTACACCTCACATTGATCTCTTGTGTTTAATTTACTCAGACATTCAGGCAAAATGAGATCTCTTAGACTTATATAATTCCCACATAAAGCAAATTCAATATGTCCTTCTCCATCAACTTCTTTGGAGTTATGAGATATGTCGGCAGCTTTCACTTTATTCTCCAATCATCCATCCTATCCTCTCAACATTCACTTTGCTCCCATTATTTAATTAACTTCTCCTTGGCTTCCTCATCACTGATCGTATGTGTACAAATCAATTATACATTTAGTGCATTAATATTTAGCACGTTATATGCCTGTTACTTAATTGGCCTAACTACAATCAGATATATATACACATGATCTTGCAAAACCTACCTGTATATAATCTTTGGTTTTTAAATAAATTAATTGTGTAAGTCATTTTCATGCATATTTAATGTTATTTTATAGATATGTTACAAGATAGGAGCATCTCCAATGGTAACATGGATTTAGACCATGGATTGGTGCCTCATCATGGATGTAGAGAGGATGTCTATCCTATGTGGTACTAGATAGACATTCCCCTCTTAAAATGATCTCCAATGGTAATGTGGATTTAGATCATGGATATTGATGAGTTGACACTTTTATTTTTAATTTTCATAATATTAATAAAGGCTTGAAAAAAATAAAAACTTTTAAAGAATTAATAATGCTGACGTGACATTCTACCAGTGTCTAAAAGTAGATATTGTAGTAAACACCATTCACTTTGATTCCATGTCACATACGATAGACATTATGAATCCATTGTCCTATTGGAGATCATTTTTTGGGTTGAATGTGGATTGTATCTAGGTGGAACCATTTTCACCCCAATTCATAGTCCCATTGGAGATGCTCTAAGATTTGGGGAGGTCGTGGATTCGACTCCCTCCCATTGAAGTAAAAAGGAAAAAAGAAAAAGGAAAAACGTTATTTAATAATGGATATTGAATGAACAGAATTAAGGGTAATTAAAACGATATTTTAATAATTGACACACTGACTTAAGTCGCGCGTTGAGGCCACACATATTTATGAAAACTGTGTGATACATTTCTAAAATACTAGAATTAATGATAGCATGTATGCCTACAGGAGCCGTCCATGTGACCTTGACTCATGTGTTATGCACTAGGATCTGTGTACGCACGTATCCCAAGGCTCGCATGGACGACTCAAAGGTCCGATGTGACTTTCGGTGTGACATGTATACTCATCATGACTATGTCAAAATATATAGGCTTGACCTCATCATGACTATGTCAAAAATATTGTAGCATTGTCCAAAAATGAATAAAAGAAAGTCTATACATATTTTTATATTTACACGTTTGTAAAGCTAATTGATTAATTAATGAAGGCAAAACATATTTTTTGGTCCTTAAACTTTGAGTCTTTTATGCTTTTGGTCCCTGAACTTTTATTAGTGTACATTTGGTCCCTAAACTTTTAAGTATTTTATGTTTTTGGTCCTTGAACTTTGAGTTTTTTTTTGTTTTGGGGGAAAATTAAATTTTTTTCGACTTTTGTTGGTCGATATGAATCATTCAGTTCAATAATATAAACCACTTCATTCTTCTTGACTATGTTTGAAATTTAACACTTTAAATGGTGGAATGACTAAATGTAGAATCATTGTGAAAGTTCAATGACCAAATGTGTAGTAATAAAGGTCTTGGGACCAAAAACATAAAAAACACAAAGTTCAAGGACCAAATCATTAGTTTTGCCATTAATGAATATGCATGTTTCAGGACTCTTATGCCTTATGTCGAGTGTTCAAGAAGAATGCAGTGTCCACAGAAGTGGAAGAACAAGCACAATGCAGCATGTCATCGTTAGTTGATCAGAGCTCCCATGGCGGGATCATCAACGACTACGAAACTGCTTCACCGGACGTGCCATTATCGTCTCCATGCTTGGACGACGATGACAAAGACGAGGCATGGATGCAGTTCATCACAGAGGATGCATGGATTTCAAGTACTTCTGCTCTAGGTGGTGAAGACACTATAATTACTACTTCATGTGCAACAACATTCACCAATTAATTAAAGTTCGTTAATTGATACACTAATCATTATGCATGGTGATTATCAATAACGAATTAATTAATTATTAACTTTCTTTCTTAGTAATAAGTGATACGTACATGGGGTTTGTAAATGTTTCTGCGTCCTCCTCTCTGAGAGAGGTCTGTTAATTATTATTTTTTGTGGCTTTTTTGGGAACTAAGGCAACATTTTTCTTTGCTATGGTGTATGTACAAGAATATTGGGCTTGGCCTATTTGTGGCCTTTCGATGTATTTTAATTTGTGGAATAATTAATATTGGTGAAATGAAATTTTCATATATATATATATACATTTTTTTGATAATTAAGTTGCTTTCTTATAAAAAAAAAAAATTCATATTATTAGCTATATATATATATATCCTCCTTTTCTGTTTTAACAACTTAAAAGCGATTAAGCTCTTCTTAATTAATTTTGTTAATTATATGTACTCCCCCTTGAAAAAATGAACTTCTGATCGATGTATATATGATTTTTTTTATTTTTTATTTTTTTTTACTTTAGCAGAAATCAAACTCACGATCTTAAAAAATCATGCCTTTTTGGCAAACGATCTTCTGTCAACACAAGAATGTATATATTAATTCAAGAACATTATTTTTTTAAGAACACTAATTTTTCATGTTGCTACTTGCTAGGCATTATCAAATGGATTATATTGAACTAAATTGGAATATATGTTGGATGTGATATAGAACTAGCATTAATATTGTTGATAATTGATAATGGATCAACTCTGCCAACTGCAAATCTTGTTTAATTACCAACAAAATAATTTGCTTAAAAAAGTTAGAATTTTAATATATTGTTGCTACTTATATTTAGTAACAAAAAATAATTTGTATATAGGCTATATTATTGGTGGCTATATTATTATTGTCACAAATCAAAATGACAATTTTTCTTCAAAAAAAAAAAAACAGAAGAAAAATCAAAATGACAATTGTTTTGTCCCTAATGAGATATTCTGTGGCTAATTAAAAATCTTGTTGATAATAATTAAATCAGTGTACTATTAATTGTGATCATGCATGATCATGGTATAATCTATCTATGTTGCATCTTGAACTGGAAGCCTTATTTCATACCATTCATCATGACAAATTATTTCTTCAACATCAATTATTTCAATAAAATGGTATACAAATTAATATGTTGATCATGATACAATATTAGTGATTTTAATTCTTAAGAACTATGTGTATATTGACCTCATGTCCTTTGCAAGAGAATCAAACTACAATTTAAATTAGTTAAGATACAATGTGGCCAAACCCAAATGCAAAGAGAGCCAAAGCAATGGCTAAGGACCATTTCTTGTTCAAAAACACACTAGAAATGTGTCCTCTGCAGTTAGCTAACCAATTAATAGTAGTACTAGTACTACTGCCTCTTTTGTCATGAGTCCTTCCCAATTTTTTCATCATCTTGTGATTGATCTCCTTAATGGTTTTTCCATTTAAAGAACAAAAACCATCATCGTCGAGGTCGCTCGGGCGCTCGCCGATACAAATGCAAGATGTTAGCAGCAGGGCAACTAAACAAATTAGTTCCCTCATCAACAACTGATTATTCATTACCATAAATGTTTTGAACTTAGTGAAGAATGAGCTTCCACCTTGTATTGTTGCTGGGATATTGGTGAGTACTTGATTCAAGTTGATCACCTTAACGATCTTCGAGGGCTCGATTTGGTGGAAAAGCGTCTCCGCCGCTTGGCGGCTTGAGATGAACATTCCATGATTAACTTCAACCTTCTCATACAACTCAAATGTTGGAGTGCCAACCCCTTCTTCTTGCATACTCTCATTTTGGTCATCATTAATGAATCCTAGAGAGAACTCATCATTCTCATTCCCTTGATCAATGTCATTAAAATCACTGAAATTGTTGTTGGTGTTGTTCTCATTAATGTTTTCTCCTGTAAACAAAATTTTTAATTAAAAACCTCCATATGAGTCCGGACTCATGAGTCCAAGTAGATTTATTGTATATATATATGTCTATATATTAAGTACTGACCGATCAATGAAAGAACGCGAAATCGCGCCAAATTAAAGCAATATATGGCTATGGTTAAGATGAAAACATACATACCTAGTTCATCAGTGTCTTGTTCTTTCCTTTGGAAATTTGAAATGCATTCTATTGGTATAAGATCCTTCTGGTCTTCAAACATGCACTGAATATATAAACATACAAGCTACTTAATTAATTAAACATGAGTACTAATTGACTTTTCATGAAATAAAACAAGGATTTTAATAGTTTGAGAAGTGGACATATATATTATATAAACTAAGATCAAGGAATAAATTAATTGAGCTTAATTAGTCCATATATATACCTTCTCTAGGTCTTTGTGCGACATTCCGACCCCTCGTAGGTTTTCGACGACCCTCTCCGTCTTGAAGTCCTCCTCGAAATCTCCTATCTCTATAAACCTTGTCTCTTCTAATCCCCATTGTTTCTTATCAATATGACTTGATGATGATGAACCAATGTGATCACTTCTAGTTGTATGATCAGGTAACAGGGTGAGTTCATTCATATAGGAGCTGTAATTATTTCCTTGCCAAGGTTCTTGAAAATTGGAGTGATATTTATGTATGAGCTCTTGAGAGGCAGAAGCTACAGAAAGGATTTCTTGCAAAATGTCCGACTCGCCGTTTATGTTTTCGCAGTAGGATCCGGGGCAGGACACTTTCGAGTCGATGAAGTTCACTCCAGGGAAATCCTCTACTTCTAATGGCGGTAACGAGAGCCGATGTTGCAGCCTCGCGCATTCTAATGCTATGTCAACCTTTAGAACAAATTGATAGATTTCAAAGAAGAGACTAAAATTGTATTAATGTGTGCAAACTGAGTACGATGCTCTTATTTATAGAGCTGAACAAATCATAAAATAAGGAAAGTTACCAAAACTACTTAGATATCAAAATATAGAAACTTCCTAAATACCTAAACTACGAAATATAGCAACTACTATAATTTCTTTAACACAAATAATTAGCATATATATTAGTACAAGTTATATATGGTGAAAGAAAAACTAATATTTTGTTGGCTAACTAGTTAACCTATATAGCTAAGCTAAAGAAAAAAAAAATTGATTAATTAATATATTTTACCTTAGAAGGAACATTGATGGGCATGCTTGCATTATGGTTAATATTGGATCCAAATGCATCTTCTGATAAGTACTGCATCCACTTCATGTCTGTTGAGCCATTCATCATATGATCATTAAATGGTTCAGCTCCTTGATTTAAATGAGATGATGAACAAGTCTCTGATGCAAAATGGTGACTAGATCTCTCTATATGATCATCTACTCTTCTCTCAGGAGATAAATCAATATTGGAGGAGTAATCGTTCGGCGTCCATCGATAATTTTGGTTAGTAAATTGAGCATTGTTACATTGCTCGCCAACCTTGGGGATTATCGCGCTCTTCTTAAAAATGCGACACAAGGCATAAGCATCCTGAAAAAGAAAAAAAAAAAAAAAAAAAAAACATAATTAAGAAGTGTATATATTTATTAATTAACACACAATTGTTATGATCTATATATCTAGTTTCTCATATTATCAGTAAAAGTTGGCAATTTATGACTTGAAAAGGTAGAGCATAATTTATAAGAAGACAGTGAAAACATTGTCCATAAATATGTTCTCAAAATATACTTTAATTAAGTTTGTATTATAATTTACCAAACCATAATTAGACAAAAACTTTCAAAATTAATAACATATGTATTGATTAAGTTTTAACAATATGGCATTCAACGACAAGAAATTAATAACTGGAACATAGCACTTGCTCACGCTCTATTACTGAACACTTGTTGCCTTATTGAATATGGCAAGTTGTCCAAAACAGAAAGTGAATACTAGATAATACAAATCAAATTGAAACAATAACATCAACAAACAAGTGAAGTTGCAATAAAAACAACAACAAAATAAATCAAACTTCTAGGCTGGTTATCCGGTCCTCAAATTGTTATGTAAGCTTAATTAGTTTGGAATATTGGATGTCTCATATGCATGGTGATTGGTGAGTGTGTGAGTGTGATGCTTTATTGTTATAAGAGTGAAATTGAGTGTGTAAATAGAATTTAGAGAGAAGTGAAATGGGTGAGACGGTATAAGTGTGGTTTAATTAATTAAAAGCATAATCGCCAATTGGTCTCATTGATTTTTTGTTTTATGAGGCGAAGAGTAGTCTATTAAATTGGTGTTGTCTGATATTCATTATAAATGAATGAAAGGAGACTGGATGGTGGGATTTGCAGCGCTCGATTGGTGCTCACTCCTTGATCATTGTCCTCTTGAGCTGTTTGGTATTATGAGAGATGTTACTTTTAATAGAATTTGCAAGATGTAACTGCGATTATGCCTCTTCTTAATACAAAAAAAGCATCATTTCATACATAGATAAGACCCGACACTATAAAAAAATGTATTTAACAACACTAAAACATTGTTGATAAATGCGTTGTCAAAATATATTAAATACACAATTAATAAATAAGTAAATATATATTTTAAAATAAATTTAAAATATAACAATATATATGTTGGTCATTGCATTATTAAATTTGTATTATTTAATAAACTATTACACCTGAATGTCTTAAATTAATAATATAATATAATATATATGTCAATTAATTATTGATTAAGTTTTCACAGTACCGTAATCTTCAACAACACTTATTTAATGATTTAAAAAAAAAATTTCTCGCTTCAATCATCGTCTTAAGCTTTTGTTGCTACCACTACACCACATTGCTTAAGTGCAATTATAAAGATTATTACTTGGTACAAGATCTAGTGGACAATCGTACCCTCAGGTTGAGAAAGTTATTCACCGATATGTTTGAGAGTATCTTCAAAACAAGTCTCTAAATATTAGATTTTATTTCAATTATTTGTGTCCCTATAACACAAACCACTTCATTAAAATAAAAAAATAATCTTTATTTCTATCTTTTTCATTCTAAATTGTTGTTGAGGCGATACTCTTTTATATATATATACAAAATTAGTGTTACAAAAATATAAATTATACAAAAACAAAAAAAACAACAACAAAAACAGAAAAAAAAAAAGGGTGTATGCATTTCTTTTTTCTCTTACCTTAACGTTATAAAAAAAAATTGGGAAACTTAATCTAAATAAAGAAGACGAAGAACTAGCATGTATTAAATACATTGAAAATAATAAACCAAAATAAAACATTGAGAATAGTTCATGATTAATTAATAATAACTTTTCAATATATGGTATTCACTTGCTAATTGATAGTAATTAATTCATATATATGAGCATCTTCTACGAGCATAAATTAGTATTTCAACTTAAACTAAATCTGCCTTAAATTTTAATATTTTGCAGTATGGAATTAAAGCAAATTAAACTTCATATATGAGTGATATCGAAATATATAATTTGTGTACTTATATATATAAATATATATACCTGCAAGCCAGTGCTACCTTCACACTCTCTTTCGTCAAGCCGATATTCATGCATAACCCAGTTAGTCCTTGCACCATGAGGAGCTCGTCCTCTGTAATACACCAACGTCTTCTTCATCCCCACTGAACGCATTTGTGAGTTCACCTTTCTATCCTTACCAGTGGCCTTCCAATAACCCGCTTGGGTCGCTCTATTAGTCCTAGACCCGTTCGGATACTTTCGATCTCTTGGGCTGAAGAAATACCATTCTAAATCTTTGCTTGGCAAGAATGATTTTTCTGTAGTATTATTATTATTCCATGCTTAGATGATTGTGGAAGGAAAGAATATATATATAATTGAAAGCAAAAAAATTAAAGAAAAAAAAAGAATGATAATGTGAAGTAAAAAACTAACTATTTGACACACAAAAAAAATAATCATAACTGGTACCATATATATTGTGCATTCTAAATTAATTATATAATATATTGGCCTTAACTAATAATTTCCAAAGCAGAAAATTAATTGATCAAATTAAGTACCTGGCAAATCCCATGGCTCACATTTATAGAGATCAACTTCAGGGATGATTTCCAACTCGATTTTTCGACGGTTGATCTTTCTCTTGAGATAGTACGCCACAAGTTCTTCATCGGTCGGATGGAAACGAAAACCAGGAGGCAAACTTACCGGGGCCATTTATATATGTATATATGAAAATATATATACTTCTTCAATTAATTACCTTGATTAAAATTAATGATCAATTATTGGACCTTCTTCTCCTTTCCCTTATCTCCTACAAGAAATTAAGGTTACAGAATTAATTAATGATCACCAGCCTTAGCGATCACCTCGCGCCCTGTACACTCTACCCTTCAAATGTACAAAATCCTGAAACAATTCATCCAATAATTGGTTAGGAAACATTTTTGATAGAATTAATTCAAACAAGTCAAGACCCAAATAATTGAGTGATATATATATATATTAGAAGAGTTGATTAAACAAGATTTCTTGATGGAAGACAAATATATAAAAACACAAGAAAAAAAATGTTACATTATATATGATATCATTAATTCAAAAGAAATCATCAAACAAATATAGTACTATAGATATATGGAGATCTAGAGAGAAAAGAGAGAGATGATGACCTAAAATTGATGAGAGAGGGGAGAAGGTCCAAGAGTACTACTAATTTGGAGAGTTGTAATTAATGTGATTGAGATGTGTGAAGAGGAGGAGGAGAGGAGATTGGTTGAGTTGATATAGTAGTACGTTCTTCTAATAAGATGAATATATGACAAAAAGAAACATAAAAAGCAAAGTCACAAGTTGTTAGCTATTCAGGGTAGGCGCCACTTTTTCTTCTCTACTTTAATTACCTTTTTTTTTTTTTTTTTTTTTTTTTTTTTTTGGGTCATGCATCAATGTTTCTCCAATGTTGATTCCTCTTATCGTTCTCTTCAAGCTCTCTCTCTCTCTCTCTCTCTAGATCTATATATATATATATATATATATATATATATATACAAAATAAATATCCTATATATGCTTCGGACCTCCTCTTTTGTTAAGGACCTCTCCATGCAACCAATCACAACTTGACACGTGGCGAGATTGCTTTGGTTTATGGAGCAACTCATGTTCTTTTCACATGAGAATTACATGAGATCATTGCATGTGCCTTCGTGATCTTGATCAATATGATTTAATTGTGTTCAGACATGCATGCATGCAGTTCGCATATGTTCATTGTTCAGTACAAGAGCTTCATCAATACAACACGCGCATAGATGAATTAATTAATAAAAAATAGCGCCAACCAAGCTGGGGTAGCTCAATGGTTAAGTATATGATTACTTGTATAAGAGGTCGGGGATTCAAGTTTCATTGAGCACAGTAAGTTGGTTTCTTTCTTATAAAAAAAAAAAAGTAAGAAATTAAAGTACCGTGCTTAAATTAATTGTATAGTTTTTTTTGTTGATAAGAAAATAATTTTATAGTATGTAATTAATTGAATATCGAGTGTATTGGTGATCATGATCGAATATCCAATGCTCCCCAATATGATCAGCTTCTAAATCAAACAACAGTCTTTTTTTGATTCACTGCATGTCGCAATCATCTAAAGACATGGACAACTTTGATCTTGCCCACGTCACCAGGAATTTCTTTTGACTATATGTGGAATATAGCAGATAACTGATAGTTATATGATAATGGAGACAAAAAGTAAAAAAAATGTTAATCACCATTTTGCTAGGGGTTTTCATTATTCACTCGTGACAACGTGGGGACAACGGAGTTTTATCTCGTTCATAGGGACGACGTATTTTCCTCCTACCACATATGTAAAGATTTATTCAATTTTATTTTAGGAAAACATATTATTTCTCGCCTTATACATAACATTTTGGCTAATATAAAAAGTCTCGTTTCTATTAAAAAAAATTAATCACTCGACTAATATGCATTGTTAGTATCATTTACATAGCAACTAGCAATATACATATAATTATTATGAGCAGTTAGTTGGTATGAGGTATGAGCGTGACTTTCAACCTTTGCGAGGGCAAAGCGTTTCTTTAATAACGAAAAAAAAAATAATTAGAGAAATGAAAAGCGCGGCGATCATGATTGATGGATCGGCGAGGAGTTGGGCGAGGGAGTGTGCCATGTGGGGCCAGCTTTAGACACGTGTGAAAGAAAAGAAGAGAGGGACACGTGGCGGAAGAGGAGACGATGGGGATCACTTGCGCCGGTCCCTCAAAACTTTTCCTTTTCATGAATCCATGCATCTTATTTGGTGCTTTTCTCCTTTATCAGTTTATGCCATTCCATTCTCTCTCAACTTCTTATATATATATAAATAATCAATGTTATTTTTATTTTATTTTATTTAACTTCAACATAGTCGAAACACAACCTCTCTAAATTTTGTCTTTTAAAAAGTGGCACCTCATCCAGCATCCTTCTCTCTCTAGAGCTGTTTTGGCAAATAATAAATATATTTATATATATATATATATATATCATACATAATAAAAATTAGGCAACTTTTTATAAGAAAAAAATTGATTTAGCTGATGTGGAAAATGAAAAGAATCTTAATTTTTTGTTCTTATTTTATAATAGAATATCATTTTGTGATGTAAAGATGCATGTTGAGATAGTAGAACTTCATTATTGCTTCTAAAAGAGGCAATCATATGGTACATAATTTGAACATAAGCCAAATTAGTGGGAACCCTGATTTAAAAATCATTGGAAAGTACCAACTTTTTTATAAAAAAAATATGTAGATGATCACCCTATATATATATATATATTATTTGTCACGACTATGTTTTCTTTTATATATAAGAAGTTTAACTAACTAAATGATAAGTGATAATACTCTTAATTTCAACATGGGCCGAACCTTCAACTTTGTCTTCAACAAATGATGCGCCTCCATCCATCTCACTAGAGGTGCTTTGGCAACTCTATCCATTTGATGAGTGTTCAACTCAATTCTCTTTAACATTTTGAACCGTGACGTTTCTAGCTATATATAAGTTTTCCTTAAAATTATAAAAAAAGACATTTCTAGCTGTAAGTGAAAGATATACAGAGATTTGACAAAAAAAAGATATATGCATTTGATGAGTGTCATTAATTAAGGCTGAGTTCAAATTAAGTTAAAATCCATTTTATCTAAGGCTCAACGAGTGTATTCAATATCACAACAAAGCCTCAATCCCAAATTAGTTAAGATCAACTACATGATTAAAGTCTTCCACTTCACTTGATTTAATATAGTTAAAGGCCTGCTTTCAAAATCTTTTAAATTCTTCTTAACCAAATCGTAAAAGAAGTTCGCAACCAATTAATGGGATAATATTTGTCTTAATAATATATATCATTACCTTTACATTCAATAAACAATTTAAATCAAAGTTACACACTAATTAAGATATAGAAGAGCAAAACTGAAAGATACATATGATGATAGATGGTATACAATTTCAAAAGTTGGAAAAAGACACAGAGAGTGATGCCTTCATGATTTATTCAAAAAACTATATACAACATCATAAGAAGGTGAGAAATCAATACAAATATATATCCCTCTGAGAGGATGATCACCAGCAGCATATCAAGGTGGCTGAAATTTGTAATTGAATCATAGAAAGCTAGTGATCATGAGGTGCTGTGTTTCTCTCTGGCAGACCCCTTGTGTTGATTTCGACAATGTGAGTCAATTCAGTATAGTGACATCTTTTGGAAGTGGCAACCATGCTGTTTCGACTACGGTGCATGCAGGCGCGAATTCTCTAACAAGCGGGGGCAGCGGCGGCAGTAGGAGTTAGTCGATTGGTGAAAAAACCTTGTCATTTTATTTATTTATTTATTTATTTGATGAATCCCTCAATTTCATACTTCTCATACACTCTTTGCTGATTCTCTTCCCACCATCTCTCTGCTTCCTTCTCGCTGAATCGCTTCCGACTGCAAAGGCAAAAGTTACAAAGATATTCGACACGTTTTACAAGTAACATAGGAGAAATAAATTGTTATGCATGAGAAATTTGGTCTTTTCAAAATAATTATGATCAAAACAACGAGTCGGGGAGATTTGATAAACCTGCGTCGTTGCTGATTCTGAATCGACTAAAATCAGTCTTCTCATACAGAATATTAACACAACAGAAAACTAAAAACTGGAGGTTCATTACATGAACTTCAACTCTAATGTACACAATAAGAAATAACTCAAACTAATAGGTGAAGAGGCCTAAATATGCAAGTTATCAAGAAAAAAAAAACCTATGCAACGAATTAGTTAGGCGAGCGGTTAAACATATTACGCTAGAACTCCCAAGTATGAATCAATATCGCTTATTCAAATTAGAGTGTTAGGAATATTCAAATTTTGTTGTTCCACTATCATTTTTCACTAAGCACACAACCAATAGAGAATGCAATCATGCGATTTTAATGAAAAATCAATAGGAAAGGAAGTTACCTAAACCGCACTCGCTTAAGGCCTCTCTGCCCGCTAGGCAAAGTTGCAAATGTGATATATACACCAGGCTCATCTTGCTCTACCCATTCCAGTTTTGAAGTTCTGCTACCATTTTGTCTAGAATCTACCGTCACTAAAGGCAAGTCGGTGGCCAATCTGGCACTCCCATTACCGTGGTAGTCTCTCTCATATGCGGTCGATGCTGAATCATGGAACAGGGTAGGCGAGCTACATACATCATTTACTTGACTGTCTTTAAATGCACTTGTCAAAAGCAAGTGATCAACATTCTGCATGGACAAGGAGTCCATATCGAGTCCCTCAAATGGCAAAGAAATAGCATTGGCGTCTTTTCCGTTGGATAATTTCTCGGACAATGAATATAACTACAAGAGAAAAGACTTGTCAGGAAAGTATAAGTGCTAAATTTGGTGTTTACGTAGCGAGCAACATCTCATGTGTTTTGTTACAGCATAGTTTGTAGGTGGTTGAGTCTTTTGCAAGAAATCCTAACAATTAAATGAACATTGAAGTGATTAGTGTACCTGCATTGTCAAAGCTTTTATGATCTCCTTAGCTGCTTTAGACTTGGCAGCTTCTTCCCTTGCTAGCGACCGCGTCTCTTCAATCTTTTGTTGATATTGTTGTAGCTTCTCACTTCTCATTCGACATTGTTTTTCGAGACTTTTAGCCTATTAAAAACAAAAAAAAAGGAGTTCAAATGAAATTCACGGCAGAACTGTGTTGGAAACTTTTGTCAAACCATTAACCATGAAGAAGAAAAAGGCAAGAATGATTATAGTTATAACTTGTTAAGAATAGTCCCACATCGGGTATTCAAGTAAATAAAGAAAGAGTTATAAGTTGGGATTGGAGACACCATCTTGCCTTGGCATTTTGGTGAAGCCTCCATTCTTACCTCCTATGTAAAATTGGATTTGAGAATTCCATCCTTCAAATTCTAATATAACTATCAAGAAAAACTCATAAATGATTTGGAACGCATGTCATCAACTGAAATAAATCGAGCGCAATGGAAGAGTTTGATCCATATAGCCGACCCTAGCTAATTTGGGATTGAGGCTATGTTGGTGTATCAAGAAAAACTCAGACGACTAAACATGAACATTGTGCGAATCCCAATTCTGTTACCACATTTTAGGTACAGAAGGAAGTCATCAATTGTCTTTTTCAAAGTTAGGACATGGTCAAAAAATTACCTCGGCTTGCAATCGCTGAACTTCATCAGTCAGGATCTTATCTGATACTGATAACCCTCCACTTGTATGCACCGGCGTAGCAGCATTAAATTTTGTGATGGACAAAATTTGTGATGCCGACAATGGTGGAGCAGATGACAGTTCATCTCTAATTAAACATTTTGACACTTGTGAATCCTCTTCCGTAGACGGGCTAAACATCAAAGGGCATCGAACCACTCCCCATCTTGGTTGTCTGCCGAATGAAGGCAATTCATCTTCTACAAGTTGCGGGTTTCTCCCATCTTTGCTCAAACTCTGTCCTCCAATGAATTTTGCGTCCTCGTGATTAGATAGCTTGGGAGATAACAATAGGCCCTGCGTCGTAGTTGCTTCTTCCCTGTCTGTTCTCAAGTCTGATAATGGCTTCCATGTTATGAATGATTGTTCTGAATTTTCATGCTGCGTTACTCGATTGGAGTTCACAAACTTGGTTAGTTTATTGAAGCAACCATCACAGACATGAAAAGGCTTGCATTTATTTGGCGCAAGTGAAGCACTCCAGGCCTTCTTACTGCTACATGCACGACAGAACAAGAAACCGCAATTGTAACAATTACGCTTTTTCCGGGTAAATCCAAAAACTATCTTGCATCCGGTACAAGTTGACTGGTCCGCAGAGAAGACAGATTTGTGCAAGCAAATCGCTGCTGTGAAACTAGATCCACAAACAATAGTTTGTACCTGTCGTTCCCTTAAGGCTTCCACCAATGTCGGCGTATTTCTGTCTTCAACATCTCCCAATCCTAATCTACCATTTGCACCTTTTCCCCAAGTATAAACTCTTCCAGTAGATGTCAAAGCAGCAACATGATATGAACCTGATGAAATATTCTTTACAGTGTCCCCCTTGAGATTCCCTTCAACAAATGTGATCGATTTGTCTTCGGCATGCGGGTTACCAAGTTGCCCGTGAACTGCACTTCCCATGGTGCAGATTGCACCTTTATCTGTGAGGCCAACAGTAAGCATTCTCCCACACGAAACTTGAACGAAATCATGATCAATGAGTCTCGCAACACACGTCGGAAGAAGCTTCCTTTCTAAATCCAAATGACCAAGTCTTCCTTTATCTCCATCTCCCCAGGTGAAGAGCTTTCCACTAGAAGTATTAACTTTGTAATGATCAACCATGATGTCCACAACGGCAGCTGTGTGCCAAGGGCCACATGCAACAGTCTTAACTCGTAATCCTTTCAATGACTCGACTTCTTTTGGTTGCGGAACACTTTGAAGATTGTCATGTCCAAGAACACCAAATGTACCATCACCAAATGTAAATAACTGCCCGGAGGATGACACAATAGCTGTATGCCATTCTCCGCATGCGACGCTTGAAACATGCATACCGTTCAAAGGACTGAAAATTACTTTTGGAAGCCATGGACTTCTATGGCTCGAATTGACTGTGAGATTAGCACCGAGACCCCAGTCACCCCATGTGTAAAGCTCGCCGGAGTTTGTCACAGCACATGTGTGATATTCACCACAAGCCACAGATTTCACGTGGACGCCATTCAGGGATTCGACAATTTTCGGGCAAGACACATCCATACTAATCTTATGCCCAAGTCTTCCTCCATTTTCCTTCCCCCAACAAAAGACTTCTCCTTGTCTTGTCACCAAGGCAGCATGTTTTCCTCCAAAGGAAATATTTTGCACATCTAGCAATGCAGTTGATTCCAGCAACTTCGGCAATAAAGCATCGAATTGAGTGTTAGTACCGGGACCAATGCTATCAACCCCACCTAAGTTCCCCCCTTCAATCCCTTCACCCCATATCAATACGTCCCGCAGATTGTTGGTTCTCTGAATTGCAGGAAATCCATGTGAGGGGGAACTTACGCCGCTCTGCAAGCTAGATTGGCATTCAACAGACGCATAATTTTCTTTCTTCTCCTTGAGATCGCCTTGTTGCAAAGAGGACAACTTTGCAGCCATAACATCATTAGTCGTTTGCATGTTCGAGAAAGTTCTAGGTTCTGATGAAAATAAACTATCCGAGGAATGGGACAAGCCATCTGAGAAACCTCTCTCTACAAGTGATCGAGGAGGACTTCCACATAGACTACGCACCTGAAGGATATATAATTCAAAATCAGATTCTTTATTGCACACAATATCTATAATATGGAGAAAACAAATAAAGTTTATGAAACTAGAAGCCTAGGAAACATTTCATGCTTCTTACTTGTAGAACTGGATGATTTACGGAAAAGTAAGGTTCAGAAAATTAGACTATGAAACCTAAGGTAGATAAAACATCATCATTGCACTCATCATTCTTTGATGTGCTTTCTTATACTGCATATTAAATTCTTTACTACGTAAACTATGCACCGATAAAGACGTAGTACCAATTAGTTTTTCAAAATTTTAACATCACAAATTTGAATCCTCAAAGTTCAAATATTTTAGAGCACGATCACCAGCAACCATTCTAAATAAGCTATCAGCATCAACTGAACAAGGAAATTTGTATCCTTGAGACTGCTTGGGAAGATAATTAATTGTTGATTTCCATCAGTTTTCAATATGATAAATTCCGATTGCAAAAAAAGCAATAAAAAACTTCAAGCGAAAAGCTGAATATTGAATGGTTGAAGATTTCGCAGATGAAACTTCTATAGATAGAAATGTTAAAACAAAAACCAATAAAGGATCTTCCATATAAATAACAAAATGGGATTGTATACCTGTGAATATTTTGTGGTTTCCTCTAGAAGCCCCAAATTATGCTTTCTTCTACTGTAACCTACTGGACTGTTGACACAGCTTTGTGCACCCCTGTGACTCCTCAAATGAACAGGAGGCCTTTGATTGAGAGACCGAAAAACCAATGCTCCCAAGCCTGCCATCCAAACTTCAGCCTGCTCTTTGTCCTTGCATATCTAATCGACAAAGTGAAAGATAATTAATCTGGCCAAATTGATAAAACCTAATTTTTATAAATAAACAAGAATTATGCAACAAAAGTATACCAAATCAAGGGACCGTTCGCCATTGGCATAGATGATAGAAAATGACTGAGATTCCTTTTCTGGTTGAGGCTGCCTAAGAAAATTTACCTACAGTTAATGCATTGACATTGAAAATGATTAGGCAGCGGATACAAAAATTAGAAGAATAAAGAAATAAAAAAGGAAAAATTCAAGCATCATGTCTGATTAATTTCTGTTGACATACAGTTCCAGGAATTATTTTTGTAACTGAATTGAGTCTCAATTGTTTCTGCTCTTTCCCTGAGTACCATATTAGAAGCTTCTCATCCTGCGACCAAAACATATTCACGCAGAAAGGATAATTGTAAGCTCCCAAGAAGAGGAAAAGGCCAAGAAAATCAAAAGAAAGAGCTATAAAATAATGTTGTTGTCGGACGTTAAATATCTACATTTATCCTTCATTTGGGATGCTCGAGCCAAAAACTAGAGAAGTTTTCGTTTCAAAAAGGACAGATAAATTCCATGATTATTATCTTCAAAACCAAGCTGTGGTTCAAAATTTTAATTGCATTTTTTATGGGGTCAAATTTTTACTACATGAAGAATAACAAAAAGGAAGAAAGGGAAGAGAATTTGGCGCCAGTAGAATATTATAGTTTGTGATAGGAAAAATGTTAGCAATAGAAGCCAAGTCCATCCAGGACACTTTCCACAATACTAATTGATGGATTGACCACCCATATCCAGGATAATTCCTTAGCATGTGTCAATTTGCAAACGTAAAACTGAGACGATCTCATAATACGAGCATAAGGGGGGTAAAGGTGTTAAAACGGATGTAAGAGAATGATACGGTGAAAACTTAGATTGAACTTAACTTCAAGGTGTAGATAAAAAAACACAGAATAGCAAGCAAGCATATCCGGGGGAGCTTGTTCTCCC
Organism: Stephania cephalantha; assembly: GCA_039657325.1. Classification (NCBI taxonomy): domain Eukaryota; kingdom Viridiplantae; phylum Streptophyta; class Magnoliopsida; order Ranunculales; family Menispermaceae; genus Stephania; species Stephania cephalantha. The sequence goes on along the minus strand of CM077573.1, from coordinate 2,433,338 downwards.
AACATATGACACTCTTTCAACCCATAAAAATGTCCATTGATCATCTTGTCAATCACTGACTCATACAATTTTGACATCGAAAAGCTTATTGTAAGTCAGACTTACCGCAGATAGCCTGAAAGGGCAGAACTTAGGCTTGCCTCGCTGTCTATACTTCAAAAGTTGTGCACCCTTTTTCAAGGCGACAATTGCCTGCAACGGTCAAATAGTTTAGCAAAGATCTATCTTTCAGTTTATTTGCAAATAAGCAAATGTGTACATTGCTACATAGAAATGTCTGTAAAATACAAAAAAGGTGTTAAATCAGTATCTATACTCAAAGCAAAAATATGTGTATTTGCAGGGAAAAGTAGGAAGCTAACATACTATTCAAAGAATCAAAGCTTAAGACCGAATCATTCCGATTCTTACTTGCAACTTAGATGTTTCAATAATGATAAAGGTTCAGTGTAAATGAGCAGTCTCTACATTGTGTTGTATCTGTTCGATGAACTGAAACATTATCCAGAGAAATCAAACTATGTATGCACGCGACTTTGCTTAAAGACGTAATAAAGCTCTTCCAACTTTTACAACTTCATGTTACTATTCCTGTGAATTCTATCCTAAGCTGTAATTACATCAACAACTTTGTGACTTTACAGCAAGCTAGCATGTTAAAACTGATAGAACCGAGCGCAAGCTTAAGTTAATCATGAGAAATGAACATTGCATCGTCCAGTTCACCACTTTAACGACCAACCATGACATCTTCGAAGGGAAAAAAATAAAAAAAAACTTTTTGTTAATTTTCCTCGTGTAAAACTCCCATGTTCATCAAATTCACCTCAATATGGCAGAGTTCTAGGGAAACACTTTCGGCCATTCAATCATCGGAAAGCTAATCTTTGTAGCGGCCAATGCGTCTCTTAACAAATCAACAACAACAATAACAAAAAAACCCCCAAACCCAAATTAGCCGGGGTCTGCTACATTACTCAAACTCTTCCCCTCCCCTCGATTTAATGCAATCTCTTAAGACATCCCAAAAAAAAACACATAATAATTCCTCAATCAGGTCGCCGAAATTCAGTATTCTAGTATTTTTCTTTTATCCTAAAATGGACAACACACATGACACAACTGACTATCATTTTATTTTATTTTTTTGAAGCCTTACCATCATAAATTTTGGAATACAAAATGAATGGTCCCCCAGTAGCTTCTGGCACACAGAGGAAGAGGGGGACTTTAAAGTAAGAAACTAGAGACAAATACCAGAAACTAAGTCAAAATAAAAGGCTCTAAAGACTGAATTTCAGAAGAAACTATAAATTCTGATTGCCCTTCTTTTCTTTTTTTTTTTTTCCAAAATCATTGATACAATCTCAGTTTTCTGATCCCCACTTCAGCTTGACAGGGATGGATTTGATGAAATAATTTTACAAGGTCCCAAACAGACCACAATTATAATACATAAAACAGGAATTTCAACAACCCCACCAGAGTGACCATACCACACACACACACTAGAGCCCAACTAAGCAACAGAGGTTTGGTTTAAACAGAAATTGTGAACAATTTGAGTAAACACAAAAACATATTTTACAGATTCAGAAAACTGAATAGAGAAATCAAAAGAGCCCAAAAGCCCAAATCAACAATTCAGTCACCCCAAAATCAAAATCCCCAACATTGGCAACCTCTCTGAACATGTTTATAGAGCAGACCCAGATCACATTTTTCCCTAAACAAGCCAATTAAACAGTTGAACATCCAAAAAACTGAAAAATCAAAAAAGCCCACAACACGAACAAGCCTTAAAAAACAAACCCAGATTTTGTTTAAACCTGTTCGACTCTCCTGTCTGAATGAGCAGTCGCACTTGTTGTTGTTGTTGTCGTCGTCGTCAAGGAATCTTCACCCATTATGCTATGTTTCTTCTTCTTCTTCTAAGAACTGTTGTCTTCCAAAGTGTTTCATGGAAGATGCGACAAGGAGAGAAACAGAGAGAACAGAGCAGCAGAGTGAGTGAGAGAGAGAGAGAGAGAGAGAGAGAGGAGTGTTTGGGTTTGGGAAAAAGACAGCTCAAACAGAGAATGTGTGTGAAGAAAGGCTACAGAGATACCTCATCTGCTCTGCAGCTTTGCAGAGAAATCTAAACAATCACCAAAACAGAGAAAGATAAGAATTTGGAAACAGTTTCACACACCAAGAGAGTGATAGAAATAAAGCTCAAATTAGAAACTCTCTTTTTTTTCTCTCTCTCTCTTTGTGCAAACAATTTGGTTATCTGGACTAACGATTACTCTAAGTTTGAAACCGTAATCCCAACTTAAAAACTCTCTCTATTCAACTACTCTAAGTTCGAGCCGTAGTTGACCCATAAAGACTTTGACTCTCTCAAAAAAAAAAAAAATTTCTTTATTTTTTCAAGTATTCAAAGCGATTAAGGAAAAGAGGGAACTCATACAGTCTTACGCAACCTTCTTAGTTGGACCTTATATGAGACTCGAACTCTCACTCTATTGCAACGGTATTCCATACTACATTATTAAGTCACCCACTTAATTGATACGAAAGGGACCCAAGTGTCGGGCCACTCTGAGCACCCTTTATTAGTGAGACTCTCTCTCTCTCTCTCTTTTTGTTGTGTTGATTGATTTTCTTATGTATTTGTTGGTTTGTTTTTATTGATGAATCTGCTAAGCTTCCATTCTTCCTGTTCACATCGGGTTTCGTGTGCCACACTGCATTTTTTTTAATATCCACAAAAAGAAAAATAAAAACTGTTGCACGTGTGCTCCATTTGCCTTGCTGTTTACCTTTATAGATAGAGAGAGAGAGAGATTATAAAATGTTGTTTGGGAGCATAGAGTTTCTCTGTTCCTCACACTATTATGTGCTAATAATTATCTTTTCTTTTCTTTTTTTCCATACTTTCGGTATTTTTGGACCAGATTTTCGGATTTTTTTAATAATAAAGAAACAACTTGCCCCGCACCCGAGCACCAAAAACACAAATTAAATGACAAATATGATAAATTGTTACGTTTTTTTTTTTTTTAACTATAAGTATTTAGGCACTTGTTTGACTAGTTTTATAGACCTTATAATTACGGAAAGATGTCATCATTAGTGCTCAACATTTGACTGTCGTGCATAGGAATCAAACTCGAGACCATACATCTAATCAACACGGTCTCGCTTTCGCTTTTACCACTATATCAACCTTTTCGGGACTAAAACTAAGCCTAATTTGTCCATGTATGTACTAAAACTAAGCCTATTTCTCTCCTTTTTTTTTTTAACTTTGTTTTTATGTTTCCAAAAGCTTCCAACTTTTTTGGGATTGTCGTGGTGGTGGTGTTGATGAATATTTAGTGGAGTGCGCTCGTTCTCTATTAATTTATTGCTTTGTTGTGGAAGTTTTATTCATGTCATCGTTACTTCTCACAAACACCACCAACCCAAAAGTTTTCTAAGTGGATGACATTTTTCTTTCTCATCTTTTGATGTGTTTGTTCACTAGTACTAAAATAAATATTTTTCGTTGAATAATTTGATTAAATATAAAGTATATATTATATATAGTTGGTCGGTTTTGATTAGTTAGAGACGTTAATTGACTTAACCAACAAATAAATTAAGAGGCCCAGATTAAAAAAAATAACAGGAAGACCAGTCTATATGAAGTAAATCAATAAAATCTACATATTTTTTTCAATTTAAAAAAAAAAAAAAAAAAAAAAAAAACTGATGAAATGGTGAAAGGGATGGATAGTTTCCATGAAATGTCCATTCGAAATGTTAAAAACTTAAGAGATGGGACGAGCAAGTCGTTAATAAGGACTTTTTTTTTTTTTTTTTTTTTTTTCTTTACTTCCGAGCACATAACTCATCAACAGAATTGGACAAAAAATCTTATCGCTACACATGATAAATACAAGGCGCCATGCCTTCACACTATATTATTACAAGTGAACATTAGTTCTAGGACAATACTTCTCTCTCGTTCTCTATTTCTTGTCTACAATATATAGACCACCGCATGTTTATATATATAGCATTATAGCTTTACTTAATCATGACCAATTAATTATTTATGAGATCAATTATATATACGTACTAGTTAGAGTTAATCATTAAGATATTGTAATGTGTATCTCGAGGTTATCTGTGGTGGTATGAGGTGTAAGTGTTGTATGTGTGTGTAGAGTGTGTTTGTAATTGAATGGTTAAGATGTAACCATATGGACGGCTGAGATGTAATGTTGATTTACTATATAAATGAAAATTACAGTAGACTCGACGAGTTTGTTGAGCTACTGTTTCTCCAACCCTAATGGAGTTCTGCTTGAACTCCAACATGGTATCAGAGATCATCAGCTAACGCTAGAGCAAGATCGATCCAAGTTGTAGAAATCAGATCCGTGGAGTATGGTGATGTTCTTGAAGGTTAGAGAAGAAGATCTCGCGATCTTACTTCTGGTTAAAGTCGAGTGAAGTTCTTGGAGGTTTTAGAAGAAGATCTTGCGATCTTGCTTCTGGTGCTCAGATCTGGAAGAGAAATCAAGAGATCTGGTGGAAAAATCATCAGATCTGGAAGAAAAATCAAGAGATCTGGTGGAAAAATCATCAGATCTGGAAGAGAAATCAAGAGATCTGGTAGAGAAATCACTAGATCTGGAAGAGGAATCACTAGATCTGAAGAAGTTCTAGTCTGATCGGTGAGTTACGACAACAAATCTGAAGAATCTTGAAGTTTCTCGCTTCAAGATAGTAGATTTGGTTAAGGAATCAAGAGATCTGCAGAGATGGCGTTGAGATCTGGAGTCTTGGAGCAGGGATCTCCTTCATCAGGTTTGGTTTCAGGTGGAGGCTCAGGTTTGAGTTCTGGAACTCCGTTTGGTAATTCATTAAGTCAGTTTGTTACTATAAAACTTGATGGATCAAATTTTCTTCTATGGAAATCTATTGTGGTTCCTGCCATTCAAGGGTTTGATTTGGACGGTCACTTGTTTGGAACACTAACTATTCCAGACAAGATCTTGACTGATGGATTACCAAATCCAGATACAAGGTATGGTTCAGTCGAGATCGATTTTTGTTAGGATGGTTGATAAATGTTATGACACCAGATACTGCGATGCAGATCATAGGTAATACACCCAAACAAACAAAGCAAATGAATTATGGAAAGTGATTGAGGCATACTATGGATCTAACAATTGAGTCCATGTTCAATCACTCAAGAAAGCACTTCATACAACCCGTAAAGGTACCATGAAGATGGGTGAATATCTTTCAAAGATGAAGGGCATCTCAGATAACCTGGCCATTGCTGGGTCAGTGGTAAGCACAGATGATTTGATTTCAAGTGTACTCATTGGATTAGATAGAGACTATCTGCCGATTACAACGTTCCTGCAAGGAAGGTGTGACCTGCAGTGGCAAGAACTATACTCTACTCTGATAGGTTTGAAGAAACACTGGATCAGTACAATGTTACTCAAGACATTAATTCTTTGGTGATACGTGATTCACCTTCTGTAAATGCTGCTGAAGTAAAAGGAAGTGGTTCAAAGTCGAATGTCCAAAACTGAAACAATAATGGTAATAGAGGAAATAGTGGATCCAGAGGTCGTGGAATTGGTCGATTTCGAGGCCGAGGAGGTTTTCGATCATCCAGTAGCAATAGTAAACCCACATGTCAGATTTGTGGGAAGTTTGGCCATTCTGCAGCAGTCTGTTATTACAGAGCAGACATGAAGTATATGGGTACTCAAACTGGAAATACTCAGCAGTCACAAATGAGGTCATTCAATCCTCCATCTCATACACCGTCATCTTTCCTTACTGCATCAGAAACTGGAAAGGATGGCTCATGGTACATGGACAGTGGTGCAACTTCACATGTCACTGAAGATTCTTCTCAAATGATGAACAATTCACCTTATTCAGGTACACAGTCTTTAATGGTTGGTAATGGTCAATTGCTAAAAATTGCTAGTACAGGGTCTGCTTGCATTCCATCTGTTGGCTCTAGATTATCTTTTCACGACACTCTGTGTGTGCCTAACATCAAAAAGAATTTGTCGAGTGTCTCTCAGTTAACAAAAGACAACAATGTGTTGATTGAGTTTCATCCTCATGTCTGTTTCGTGAAGGATATCCAAACCAATGAGATTCTTCTTCACAGAACATTACAAAATGGTCTCTATCGCATCTCTGGTTCACCTGCACAGTTATCTACATCACATGCTGCTTTGTTTGTGTCCAATAAAGGTTTGTCTAAACTTTGGCACTCCAGACTTGGTCACCCTGCACAAAAGACACTTCAACAGGTTATGCATCATAAACATCTCAATTACTGATATGTGTCAGTCATGTCCACTGGGAAAGAGTCATGCATTACCATTTCATTCATCAAGTAAAATGTCGAATAATGTTTTGGATTTAATCCATACTGATTTGTGGGGTCTTGCACCAATTACTTCTCCAAGTGGTTTCAACTTTTACATCCATTTTATTGATGATTCCACACGATTTACATGGTTGTATCCTTTAAAACTGAAGTCTGATGCATTGAAAGCTTTTATGCATTTCAAGTCTATGGTTGAAAATCAGTTCAGCTCTACTATAAAGAGGGTTCGAGCTTACTGGGGTGGAGAGTATAGATCATTCCAGTATATTCTTGATTCTTGTGGTATAATTTTTCAACACCCGTGTCCTCATACACATGCACAGAATGGTAGAGCTGAGCGTAAACAATATTATGTTGATACTATATAGGCTCACCTTGGCTTTATGCATGGGTTCGTTGTGTTGACCTATCTAGATTTTATGGGTCTAAGTACTGTGACCGATTAGGTCTGTCTATTAAGTGTCAGTTATAAGCTTGTAATTGCTCATTGTGGAACTTGTAATTCAAACAATATTGTCTCATAATGGGGCAAGCATGAAATTGCCTATTTGGACTAAAAAAATTACCCGACTGAAGATCATATAATCTCAAAGAAATAAAAATATATAAATGAATGGACTGAAATAGTATGATCCTTATATATATATTGTAATATTTTTTACAATTAAAATTACAATTCACAATAATCAACCTATATTTCTTAGAAAAAATATACGATAGAGGGTAAAAAATATTTAGTTATAAATCACGCACATAACAAACATCCTGAACAATCCTCACAACAATGAACATAAAGATATGAAGTTGTTGACCGCACTGCAAGATCTCTGCTACGTTTTGGAGTGTTATACAGCTTAACAATGGCCAAAACATTGCATTCGTGGGTGAATAACTCTGAGAGAGGTACTTGGATGTTGCTAGACCTACAGTACTTGTGAACCTATGATCTATTTATAAAGAGAAGATTAATGATCTGTATAAATGATGGTGCAGTAACCAAATGGATGATGTAAGATTCGAAACGGAGATTACATGCATTGAAACAACCCTTCATTAACCAAAAAAAGAATTCAAATGCACTTAATTAATTGTTATTTCGATCAAATTCAAACTATAAATAAATCCAATAAATGGAGGAATGAATATATTCCTTGAAACAACAAATCAAACAAATAAATAAATTCTCAGCTCCAACTTATATCTTATATATAATGGAAATGCCCCTTAGAATTGTGGTGAATCCAAAATAGCCTTTATTACAAGTTTACCCTTGTAAGTCGAGCGTAACAAATTTTCTTTCCAAATCATGTCTTTACAACAAATAAGGGCATACATGTCTTCTTCTTTTTTCATGTTTAAAATAAACTAAATGCAATCCCTTGATGTGCACGATCAAGTGTGGTGAGTGCCACTTGGTAATTGATGAGTAGAGGTAGGGAAATATAACTAACTTCACGTGGGATAGTGGGTAGTTTTTTATAATTAAAATATTAAAAAAATGAGAGATGACTAACTTAATATGAGTAGTGATAAAATTCCATTATTTCACACAGTACGTGCTAAGATTGTGCATCACATGCGGAGCACGTGCCCATTCATTAGTGCATATATATATATATATATATATATTAAAAGAGTGAATAGGGACCGTGAGGAAATACCGAATCCACCCTTGCAATAGTGTGTGTGTATGTATATAGGGAGTTACTATTAGCACTCTTATATGTTATATCAACCCCCGTTTAATTTAATGTTATTTATAGCCTCCAATAAGTTAGTTCATGCTCTAAGCCCCTCTCCTTTAATTGTTAGTAAACTCTCCATTGTACCCCTAGTTTATATTTGTCCCCTTCTCTCCCTAAAGAAGGCCCACTTTTTAATTATCTTTATGATCTTCAACCTTCAACCCTTCGTTGCACATCATTTTTTTTTCTCCCCCTTAACTCAATTTTCTTCATATGCATTCCAAAATTGATTTTTTGATCTTTAATTAAAAGCTAAGATTCAATACAAATAAAGGATTCTAATCATTCATGAATATGAATCAAATCTCAACCAAATAATATAATTAAGATGTTGTATTTGATGGTGAATTTTTGAGTGTATAGACAAAGAGATGAGAAGGAGTGTAGAGATTAGAAAGTAGAAAAGAAAATGAGATGAGTCTATGGTTTAATTTGGGTGAGATATAGAAAGTGAAAATTAAGTAGAAGAGGAGAATGCGAGTGTAGTGAGCGAGATAAGAGTTGGGGATGAGTTTAAGGTTTCATTTAGGGATGGATATATAGAGTGAAAAGTAAATTGTTGAGGAGGGTGTAAAGAGTGGAAAGTAGAAGGGGAAAAAGAAACGAAATAGGTTCATAATTTAGAGTAGTGTTATTTAAGTAATTTTGACTAAAGATATTTTAGTTTAAAAACGTATTAAATTAAATGGTGGACTGATATAGGGTAGTGGGGGAGGGGGCTAATAGTTGCTCCATATATATATAGACACATACGCGCGTGTCGTTGCATCAAAAAAAAAAAAAAAATAAAAATTGGGATATGTAGAGGGATATGTATTGTTATATATATATTTTATAGAAACGAGACTTTATTTATTATAGTCTGATATGTACAGTAGGAGGTAATATTTACAAAGGCGAGAAACGATGTGTTTTTCGTAGAGTTATATATTTATGTATATATATATATATATATATTTTGGTTGAATAATTATGTATATATAATATCTCCTAAATAACATTATGTTCTGCATACGCTAAGTACTATGCTCTTTCTATTTGTTCGAATATTTTCAACACAGCCATGTATAAGGCCCACTTTGATTCGAATTTATGATACATAATATATATATGGCCCATCTATATAATTGTTTCTTGAAACATGTATAAGATAGTGTATCTGTAAATGCGCACATATATGCATGTGTGTGTGTGTGTTTGTATATCGCATTCGCATATATATGTTTCTACAATAGCACTTTATATCATAAAATCAATATGCGCGATTAAGGCATGGAATAATTAACCGAAAAACTTAGGTGGAACAAGAACCACACATTTAATTTATTAATTAATTACTGATCTAGCATGCAATGCAATGAGAAGATTAAAGTGGCTATATAAGGTTGGATAGATACATTAAAAATAATTAGTTCTTGACTTGGAGAGGTGCTTCGTGTATAAATGTATCCAAACTTTACAGACAAGCACATGCTTTGTTCAAATATATTTCTTATATTAATTTTCTGGTCTAGCAAGCCAGTGTAACATGTCACATGGATGTTCCATGCTTGGTTTCAGAGTAGTGCACATTACTATAGCTAGCTAGCTAGCTAGCATTTCTTAAATCTGCTTTGTCTTTTATGCAACAACATAATAATATATGTCCAACCCATATATATAACCCATATATATATACAGCAAATATGTTAGGTATTATCTAGTTGTAGAGTTGCATGCATGCATGCATATATATATATATATACACACAATAAATCTACTTGTAATTAAGAACATGAATTAATGGAGTCCCATTCTATCACTCCAAGTATAGCTTGAAACCTGGACATCGTCTCGAAATACTATAAATCTATATTCTTTTTTCATAAATTAAAGTTGTTTAATAACTAAAAGATATGAAATATATGAAGTAATTGTAATTCTAATAATAACTAAAAATTGTGATTTTCAATTAAAAATATAAAAGATGAAAAATACCTACATTAAATTACTATGAATCTATATTTATTTTTTATAAATAAAAGTTGTTTTGAAAATTAAAATATATAAAATATATGAAGAATGATGTAATTGTAATTCTCATAATAGCTAAAAAGTGTAATCTTCGATTAAAAAAATGAAAGATGAAAAATATCTACATAAAATTATATAAAGCCGTTATATTTTATTTAAAAAAAACTAAAAAAGCTAGTTGTTATTGTATAAAAGAAGAAAAACCAAAAACTGAAAACAATCACTACAAAAAAATGGATAATTAGAAACGGAATTAGCAACGGAATTTAGTTCCGTTGCTAACAAAAAATGGTTTGAGACGGAATAATTCAGAGATGGAATAGAGAGAGATCGAGACGGAAGACGGAATTGAGACGAAATTAAATTCCGTCTCAAAAAAACTTGGCGCCAACATTCCCACCAAAACTTTAATTTTTTACAACCGTCCATTACGTCTCGAGATTCGTGCGTGCTTCGATCTAGATGCCCCAAAAATGGGGACCAACCACAATAGAACTCTCTCTCTCTCTCTCTCTCTATCGATTCTCACAACCAACTCTCTTTCTCTCTCACCGAAATCTCTCTCTCTCACCGCTCTCTGCTCTCTCTCTCTCACCTCATGATCGTCACCTCTCTCTCTCTCTCTCCTCTACCGTCACCGCTCTCTCTGCTCTCTCTCTCTCCACCTCTCTCTCTCTCTCTCTCTCTCTCGCCCTCACCGCTCTCTGCTATCTCTCTCACCGCTCTCTCTCTCTCTCTCTCACCGTCACCGCTCTCTCTCTCTCTCTCTCTCTCTCTCTCTCTCTCTCTCTCTCACTCTCACTCTCTCTCTCTCTCACCGCTCTCTCGCTATCTCTCTCTCACCGAAATCTCACCGCTCTCTCTCACCGAGATCTCACTCACCGTCAACTCTCTCTCTCTCTCACCGAAATCTCTCTCCCAAACCCTAAATCTCTGTTGTCGTTGCGATTGAGGTGCGCGACGAGCCGTCGTCTGTCGTCGTCTGGTCGGAGATTGGAGCCTCCGAAGCCCTAAGCCGTCGCCGCTGTTCGCCGCACCCTAAGCCGTCGCAGCACCTAACCTGTCGCCGCACCCTAAGCCGTCGTCGCTTTTCGTCAAGTTTTTTCCCTTACATTTATTTGGTTTCCTTTTCCTAATTTCCTGAAGTGAAGAACCATTTAATTTTTTTTTTTTTTTTTGTTCTTGTCATTCACTATAATGCATGTTAAATCAGTCAAGCAATTTTATTGCCCAATTCAAGGATTCTACTAGTTTTGCTTGCTTGAATTTTAGCTAATGTACTCTTTCAATTCGCTGTGACAATATCTTATCAGAGAAATGTGGGAGACATCAATGAAAGGTCTTGTAAGCTTAATTCGAAAATCAACACCATCCTCTTTCACTTACATCTGTGAGAAAAATGGGGACTCTTTATCTGATAAGGTACTTCCTCTATCTGTTAAGCACAGAACATAGTTCAAGGTCCTTTACTTTTGTAATTATTTTATTATTTGTTCTCTAAGTATTTCCTCTTCAAAATTGCGAGATGGATGAATTAGCATGCTTTGCTCCAGAACGCCGGCTTTAGGCTCATTGGGTTATGGCATGCATGAATTATTTCAACACTCTTCTCTCGCTTAATGTTAAATGAGAGTTTGATGGTTTTATTATTACTTATAGCATGCATGAATTATTTCCTTATAGCATGAATGAGATATAAATGTGTTGTGGAATTTGTGGTGGCTAACTATATGTAAGTGTCAATGCTAATGAGAGGTTGATGGTCTAATTAATTAATTATTACTTTTTTTTAGCAGTGTCTGCTGGTTATGAATGTGTTGTGGAATTTCTGGCTAACTATATATATATGTGTTGGAATTAATTGACTTTTCTTTTTGTTATAATCCTATGCTCTATGCTAATGAGAGTTTGATGGTCTTATTTTCACTTTTGATTACAATTGAGGTTTAGGTCTTTCTTGGATTGACTTTTTTTTTTTTTTTTTTTTCATCATTGATACAAACTTTTGTGTTGTTTCATGAGAGCTTCATTATGTAATAAAATCACACAATTATTTCCTTATGGAATGAATGGGATATGAATGTGTTGTGGAATTTATGTAATAAAATCACACAATTAATTGACTTTCATTTTTTTTTTTTTGGCGATTGTCTCATTGTTTATGTTGCTTGAAAATCATCATAGTCTAAACATGAAGAGAACCCCAATGAAGTTCATTCGAATCTCATCAATGCCTATTGATGAAAACATCACATAAGAAGAATTTGAAGTTGAAGGTGAAGGCTGCCACAACCGAAATCTCAAGTTGAAAACATCACAAGTAGTTGCTTCAAGTCACAAGTAGTCACAAGTAGTTGCTTCAAGTCTAATGTTATTGGAAAAGTATGTAACTCCTTTGGTCATATTTCTTATTTCCTTTGCATTTTTGTTGTGATTACTTTTGTTGTTGGATTTCACTTTTGTACTCAGTTTTACAATTATGCAATGTGTATGCAGTTTGCCAACACTACTGGTGGTACTTGTGGACATGACTCATCACTAAAAGACCCCAACAATAACAACACCAATCCTAAATGTGAATCTGCCACTTCCAAGAGACTTGGGAATCCTGCAGCCTATCCAAAAGGTTCATTTGGTGACATGAAATCTCGCTGCAGCCGCGACAATGCTTTCTCTGAAGCTTCAAGTGGTTTGTCTCTCTTTTCTACTACCATTGAATAGCATTTCGAGTTTTTGCTTCTTCGAATACCAAATAATTTATATTTCTTCATGACACGGAAAAGCATGGGGTCTGTGTCATAAGCGATCTCTCTAGCAAGACATTATGACTACCCAAGTTGTACGAATATCAAATCGATACAACCTAATCAATAGTGTATATAACATCCTTTTGTCACACGATATCATTTTGATCAAACATAAGGCATGGAATTGTCATCCAACATGTTCAATCGTACTAGTCTCGATCTCTAGGTAGATCGAAAACATCCAAGTGACATTGATCAATATCAATTCACTTAGACTAGGCCTTTTAACAATCTAACACATCCATGGATCCACTAGATATCTCTCTTTATATGAGAGGGACAAATTCTATCTCGATTACACAACTTCATCACATTGCTCACACAATAACCAATCAATCACAACCTTTATAATCGTCCGGTTAAAGACAACGTTTGATTGTGTCAAATTATTGTGTTCCTAATGTTGAAGTCTCGACAATCTCAAGTCGAAGACTGAAAAATATACATATCATGAGAAACAACTATGCTTAATCCATGTGATGTTCTCATAGCGGTCGGTCCAAGTAATTTGTTCCCTAACAAGTACTCGTGATCTTGATTCGTATCCCTATACGTATAATCATCATATGATCATCAATCAAGACTCACACTAGTCTTAATTCATTATAGTTCCCGATATAATGATCGACTAGGGACATTTATGATATTTATGTAAATACCCATGGATCTTATTATAATGTAAACATGCAAATTAATTATAATAAACAACAAATGAAATCCTATATTTTATTAACTAAAAGTATTCATAAATACGATTAATGGATTGACTTAGGGCACATGCCCCATCATCTCCCACTTGCACTTAGGGCCAATCATACATGCATCTAATGCCTAATGATCTAACATGACCATCATGTTTTGCTTGTGGAAGAGCTTTTGTCAATGGATCCGCAACGTTGTCTTGATAGGTACTCTCTGCAAATCTTTACGTCTCCCTCTCAATAATTTCTCGATGAGATGAAAACGCATGAGTATATGTTTGGATCTGTGGTGTGATCTAGGTTCCTTGGCTTTGTGCTATTGCCCCGTTATTGTCACAATACAAACAAACAGGGTTAGCAATACTTGGAACCACACCTAGTTCGAAAATGAACATTTTGATCCAAATGTCTCCTTTCTTTGCATCGGACGCCGCAATATACTCGATTCTGTTGTAGAATCATCACGATCTCTTGCTTTCGAACTTTTCCAACTTCTTTTACCCTCATTCAAAGTAAACACATATCCAGTTGCGATCTAAAATCATCTATATCGGTTTGAAAACTTGCATCTGTGTAACCATTTACAACTAGATCATTTTCAAAACCTCCATAGACCAAAAACATTTCCTTAGTCCTTCTTAAGTATTTAAGAATGTTCTTTCTTGCTATCCAAAGTGACTCTCACCAGGATCGATGATATCTGCTTGTAGTGCTTAAAGCATATGACACATCGGAGTCGAGTGCATAGCATGGCATACATGATAGATCTAATAGGCGATGCATATGGAATCTTATTCATACGGTCTCGCTCATCATTTGTCTTAGGACATTGAGTCTTACGAGACTTATGCCATGAGACATTGGCAACAATCCTCTTTTAGAGTCTTGCAAAGCTGAACCTATTCAACACCTTGTCTATGTAAGCACTCGACTTAGGCCGATTAGCCTCTTAGATCTATCCCTATAGATCCTTATCCCTAGGATATAAGTTTGCATCTCCTAAGTCTTTCATTGAGAAACACTTCCCTAACCAAGACTTGACACTCGCAATGTTGGGATGTCATTTCCAATGAGTAATATATCATCAACATACAATACCGTAAAAACTACACTCCCACTGACCTTCTTGTATACACAAGGCTCATATTCGTTCTTAATAAAACCAAAATCCTTGATTGCTTCATTAAAACGAAGATTCCAACTCCGAGAAGCTTGCTTTAATCCATAAATGGATCTTTGAAGCTTGCATACCTTCCTAGAATTCTCGGGATGTACAAAACCTTCGAGGTTGTGTCATATACACGTCCTCAAGCGACTTTCCATTAAGAAATGTTGTTTTCACATCATTTTGTCATATCTCATAGTCATAATATGCAAGCAACGACAATTAAAATTCTTATGGATTTAAGCATGGCTCGGCGAAAAAGTTTCATCATAATCAACACCTTGAGTCTGCTGAAACCTTTTGCTACAAGTCTTGCTTTAAAAGTATGCACATTGCCATCCATGTCGGTTTTCTTCTTGAAAACCCATTTACATCCAATGGTCTTACCACCTTCAGTAAATCAACCAAGTTCCAAACTTGGTTATCATACATGGATTGCATCTCGAATTCATGGCACTTAGCCATTTATCTGAGTCCGGTCCGGACATAGCCTCCCGATAAGTGGTGGGCTCATTTTGATCCATAAGCAACACATCACGACTATCGGTAATGAGAAATCCGAATCTCCCTGGCTCATGTCTTACCCTATCGATTTACGTGGGCCTTGTGTCACTTGCGGAGGTTCAAGCTGGTTCATAACGTTGTTGAACTTCCAAAGAGCGATTCAGTGTTTATCGGTGATTCTTGAACTTCTTCAAGATTTATTTCTCTCCCACTAGTGTCTTTTGAAATAAACTGCTTTTTCCATAAAGGCACCATACCGAGAGCAACAAACACTTTATTCTCGGCGAGATTATAAAAGTAATATCCTTTTGTTTCCTTAGGATACCCCACAAATAAACACTTATCGATTTAGGTGCTAGTTTTTACGAGACTTGTCGCTTTACGTAAGCCTCACAACCCCAAATATTAAGAAAAGACAAACTAGGTCTCTTCCCGTACCATATCTCATATGGTGTTTTATCAACCGCTTTAGAAGGAACTCGATTTAGAGTGAAAGTGCGGTTTGTAATGCATAACCCCAAAAGGATAATGGAAGATATGCATGACTCATCATAGATTGAACCATATCTAATAAGGTTCGATTTCTCCTTTCGAAACTTCATTCCATTGTGGAGTTCTTTGGTGGAGTCAATTGGGAGACAATCCCACAATTTCTAAGATGATCATCAAATTATTGGCTTAAATACTCACCACCTCGATCTGATCGAGGTGTTTTGATAGTTTTACCAAGTTGATTTTGCACTTCATTTTGAAACGTTCGAAACATCTCAAATGATTCAAATTTATGTTTCATAAGATATACATAACCATATCTCTTTGAAATCATCGAAAATGTAATGAAATCTTGATAACCTCCTCTAGCCATTGTGTTTATAGGACCGCATACATCGGTATGTATTAGACCCAATAAATCACTTGCCCTTTCACCGTGTCCAAGATAAAGGGACTTTTAGTCATCTTGCCCGATAAACAAGATACGCACGTTTCATATGTTTCTAAATCAAATGAATCTAGAAGTCCATCTTTATGGAGCTTCGTTATGCGTTTCTCATTTATGTGCCCAAGACGACAATGCCAAAGATAGGTTTGATTCAAATCATTTGACTTGAATCTCTTTGTATTTATGTTAAAGACTGGAGTATCGGTGGATTTTTTCATGCTTAGAATATAAAGACCATCATACATATCAAGATTTGCATAAAATATGCCTTTACGAGAAATGGAACATCTATTATTTGCAATAATAAAATCAAAACCATCCATATCCAAACATGAAACAGAAATGATGTTTATGCTCAAGGCGTGCACAAAATAACAATTATTTAAAGTTAAAATAAGTCCACTAGATAAAACTAAGTCATATGATCCAATGACCAGGCGAAAGACTCTTGCTCCATTCCCTATGCGGAGGATGACTTCTCATTTCTTCAACTTTCTACTTCGGTGAGTCCCCGCACATTTATACAAATGTGAGATCCACATCCGTATCTAATACCCAGGAATCACTAGTAGATAAATTAATTTCAATAACATAAATACTGTAGTGGTAGTCACACTACCCTTTTTCTTCCTTTTCTTTTGGGTGTTTTGAAGCGAGAACAGTAGGGTCTTGACTTGTTCCATAGGCTTTGCGACAGTGCGGAAACGCCTTGGCAACCTAGCCTTGCCTTTGCCTTTCTTCTTCATTCCCTTTCCTTTTGGACCATCAACACATTACTAGAGGTTTCTTGATATTTTGTTCGGCGAGTTTTGAGCATCAAATGCAACTCGAAATTGATTTCTCCATATTATTCATATTGTAGTTCATCACGAATTGTGAGTAACTTTCTCTCGTAATGAATTCGGGATCAAATCCGTAGCCAACTCTTGGCTTATGGGAAATCCGAGTCTATCAAGTGGTCAACATAGCCCTTCATCTTCGAACATGAGGACTAACGACGCACCCTCGGTCATCTTGCAAGAATGTAGGTTTTTGACTGTCTCGAACCTTTCTTGCCTAGCTTGCTTTGTTAGAACATTTCCTTCGGCGTTATAGCCATGTCGTAGGCTTCCATTAGTTCCATGTCCTTCGAAGTTCGGGAATCATAGTTGCCACATAATACATGCAACATCGGTAGAATCGTTGATATGCTTATTATGCGCATCCTTCACAAACTTTCGTAGCATTGGGGTGGTGGGTCCTCAAAGATTGGAGCATCCAGGACATACAACTTGCGTTCGAGCTTGAGAACGATTCTCAAGTTTCGAACCGATCAAGAAAGTTAGTCCCGTATAGCTTATCCTTCTCGAAGGATGGATCGCGATGTGAAGATTATTGTTACTTGAAGAGGACATTGATCTACAATAAAGATTATGCAAAGTTTATTTTAGTATAGAGGAATAGACTCCCACTAAATTAACAACCCTCCTAAAACATCTTGTTTATTTAGAGGACTAAAATCCATATTTCACCTAATTCTATGACAGGCTATGGCATGAAACACGAACTAGATTATTTAGGTAGGTAACAATTACCAATTACATCTTATGTAATTTTTAGATCCTTTTATGAGATACGAGACATCTTATGTCTTAGCATGTTTTTATCTCATCATTTGCCTAAAGCTCAAAACTATTTTGATGGCTTTATTAAGTCGGACCATTTTAAACATTAAGGTAACTCTTACCCAACTTGTCTCACCAAGATAACACAATACACCCAACTATGGCTGAAACTATATTAGTGTGATCGAGGCCTTGACAAGTGTTTAAAATGGATGGCACGAGACTTAAAATTTAATAGATGAATTTTATTCGATTGTAGTGATTTTTATGTAAACAATGAAATATCATATATTTTTATTGATTTGATCAATCACTAAACAATTTGGAAAAAAATTTTATACTTTTCACTAACAAAAGAATTTCCGTACGCTAGGATTAGTTAGATCGGTCCAAATGACGAGAGTACGAGGCGCGCCCGTTTTTTTTTTTTTTTTTTTTTTTTTTTTTTTAAGACAAATCTCAATTCCGAAAATTAAAATCCGCTATAGAAAATCATAATTTTCATTGATTTTATTATCATAAATTAACCCCTTAATTTATCCTAATAAGTCAATTAAAACATTTTAATTAACTTAGGGCCCACATCTAACTAATCATCTTATCCTAATTCAATTAGGATTTAAGATATTTGAATCCTAGTATATCACCAATAACAAGATTCTTGATATTTATCTCTTATCCAATAGGGATAACGAAACCGATTTTGCTTATATCTCCTAATCTAATTTGTTATCTATCTTTATCAAATAGAAACTTCATAACAAAATAGATATAACAAAATAAATAAATAATTTCGAAAATTAATTATTTATTTTGGATTTAAGATATTTGAATCCTAGTATATCACCAATAACAAGATTCTTGATATTTATCTCCTATTCTAATTTGTTATCTATATTTATCAAATAGAAACTTCATAACAAAATAGATATAACAAGATAAATAAATAATTTCGAAAATTAATTATTTGCAATTTCGGTCTTCATCCAAATAATCACAAACATGTAATTGAATCATGAACTACTATCCCAATCGAACCTAATGGTGTCATGGATCATAGAACACGAAACTCAATTCATTAAAATTATTCAAATTAACCTAACATGGTTACTAGCATGTACAAAACTAATTTCAATTAAATCACGAATATATGTATCATATACACAAAACATGATAATAAATCTCACAGAAAACTTATGTATATCACATATACATCAACTATTAACATGCTTTCAATCATATATCATGTATATATCAGAAGAAAACATGCAATGAGTTTAATGGAATCAAACTCGAAGGCTCTGATACCACTGTTTTGGGGTTCATACGCAATGGGAGATTACAAAACAGTTTTGACAAAAACCCCAACAGATCCGAATCTAATTCCATTAAAAACGTTTAAACCATGAAAAACTTAATCATACCTCAATCGCAATATACCTTTCCAGAAGGTTGATCGATCTCTAAGGCGTTGCCAACGACGAACGCCTCTATCGACAGATCCACACACGAACGCAGCGGCTAGAGATTGAAGTGCTAGCTTCGAGAGAATACCAAACCTTTTTGTTTCTCTCCAAAACGATCCAGAGCATACCAAAAAATTAAATACACCTTTTGATCTTTCGTCCGTGTATTCTAACTTAAAGCGTCTATTTATACAACCCTTGTATATAGACGGTTAAGTAAATTACACATATACCCTTACTTAAAGAAGTATAAGTGTAATACACCACAAGGACGTTTCCGTCATGAATTTTATCATATAAAATTCATTTTTCTGAACCATCTTAAAATCTTGCAAAACCATTCTTAGTGTGCGACCCATAGGCTCATACAACGTTGACGATGTACCAAAACACATTTTGGTATACAAGTCATAAGCGATCTCTAGCAAGACATTATGACTACCCAAGTTGTACGAATATCAAATCGATACAACCTAATCAATAGTGTATATAACATCCTTTTGTCACACGATATCATTTTGATCAAACATAAGACATGGAATTGTCATCCAACATGTTCAATCGTACTAGTCTCGATCTCTAGGTAGATGAAAACATCCAAGTGACATTGATCAATATCAATTCACTTAGACTAGGCCTTTTAACGATCTAACACATCGAGGATCCACTATATATCTCTCTTTATATGAGAGGGATAAATTCTATCTCGATTACACAACTTCATCACATTGCTCACACAAGAACCAATCACAACTTTTATAATCATCCTAGGTTAAAGACAACGTTTGATTGTGTCAAATTCTTGTGTTCCTAATGTTGAAGTCTCTGCAATCTCAAGTCGAGGACTAGAAAAATATACCTATCATGAGAAACAACTATGACTTAATCCATGTGATGTTCACATAGCGGGTCGGTCCATACTTTGTTCCCTAACAAGTACTCGTGATCTTGATTCGTATCTCTATACGTATAATCATCATATGATCATCAATCAAGACTCACACTAGTCTTAATTCATTATAGTTCACGATATAATGATCGAATATGGACATTTAGGATATTTATGTAAATACCCATGGATCTTATTATAATGTAAACATGCAAATTAATTATAATAAACAATCGGTTTATGATCTGCAAATTTTTATTAATTCGATATGATATAGTACCAAAAACTAGAATTTATTTAACTTAGGAAGTAATAAGAGAAGTTAGAGGTGACTTTAAATTTTCTATGAAGTACCAATCACAATAAATATATATAATCATCAATCGACACATTTATATTCGAGTTTCAACAAGTAAATGCCTTGAAAATTGAATATAGCAAAGCAAACATATTTAAGGTAACTAAACCCTTTGAGGCAATTCTCTTTATTTCATTTCCATTTCGATTGACATTAAATCATTTGGATTGTTTTACTAACGATCTTATATTAGTAATGTCATGCATTGTGTATTACTATCTATGATTTCTTTGGCTAAAATAATCGTGTAAAAATTGTCGCATAGCATTCTTTGTTTTGACTTCGTTCTATGATTGAATTCCTTTAATGTCATTGATCTATGAGATATTGAATTTCTTTCTAAATACATACTATGATTTATGTAACTGTATTTATTAGTGAATGTACACACATATGTCAATATGTTTATGGTGTGATGCTTGTTTGTAAATTCTAAAACATGAAGTCTTCGATATGAATGATTTAAAGTGCCAACCTTTGTACTTGCCTTTACTTAATGAGTTGCGTGTCTTATCTATTATCCAATGTCTCTTGATTATGTTGGTTGTCTTTATCTATTGGTTAATGTTTTAGTATGATTCAGTTTGATGTTTCATAACTAGTTAAATACCCATATTTTGTTGTTTAGGTGGCCGTGTAGATTGGGCTTTGGCCAAGGGTTGCCTATGGTAGAAAACTAGAATGGAATTGTTTAACTGAGTGATGCCATTGATCATTTGTAAGCTTCACATGTCAACAACCACTCTAGTTGCTATCTAGTAACTTAATTATTTTGGATTGTTTGTACTTGCAATGCTCTACAAGGGTCGCGCGGGCATTCCTTAAATCTTTATTTCTTTTTCCTTGTGCATTTATGATTTTTTTTGTAAGTAATTACTTGTACCTTTGATCTTTCTATGCAGGAAGACGTATATCAAAAGTAGAGTTATTGAAATCACGAAAATGAGCAGTAAAGCTTAAGGTACCCCTACTTAAGAAAACAAATTTAATGCTATTATTATATTGTTACCATTATTGTTGATCCATGCGAGGCTAAGCTCCAAAGGAGACGTCGGGAGAGCGACCAGACTACACCGGACCAGTAGGTGGATGATGAGCGGTGTACTACAAGGTGGCGGGTGAGTGTCCCAAAGGACGTGTCTACAGTCTCAGGTCGTTAGGGAGAAAGAAGAGAAGATACGTAGATCTTGATGCTAGCACATCCCAGGTGCTAGCACAACGAGGGATTGACAACTTTATGATACTTAGGTATTTTTATGGTTGTTGTAGAACAATGAGAATTGTAGTTTTTTTGTGGATACTTAGGTATCTTAGACATTTATTATACTTGACTACGTTTCGTGAATATATAAATCTTTTTTAATATCGAATTGTATGTTTTTTTCTCATTTGAATCTGTGTTGTTGATATATATTGTTGATTTGTGTATGTATGTGAAATTTTGCTTTTTTGGGAATGTTAGCTACCCCAAGGAGTTGTTGGAGAGGGTGCAGGCGATGGAGCAGGTCCTGTTGTTATTTTTAGTTTTAGAAGTTTTGGAGAACCAATTTGATTCTTGTGAATATTTTAAAAAAAAAAACCGGGCATATAAACGGAATAGAGACGGATTAGCAACGAAATTTATAAATTTCGTTGCTAATCGTCTCTAATTTGTGAAGAAATAGAATGAAAAAACTAGGTAAACGAGTTTAGAAACGGAATAAGACGGATTAGCAACGGAATTCGTTTAATCCGTTAGCAACGTTTATAAGTTACGCTAATCCGTCTCTAATTAGCAACGGATTAGCAACGGAATGCAAATAAAACCATTCACTTTGGAAAAATGTGCATTTATGTTCCGTCTCTGTTCCGTTTCTAAATTTCGTCTCTAATCCGTCTCTAATCAGCAACGGAAACACATTTTCGTTGCTGACTAAATCAAACGACGACGATTTTAGAGAGCTTAATAGATTAGATCTCGTTAGTTGCGAAATTGAATTAGAGACGAAATTTATGTTAATCAAAGAACGAAAATTTCAGTTTATGATTGGATGTTTTTTTGTAGTTACGCTATTAATTAGGATACTCATATTAATTGGGCTAATGAAAGTACTAAGGTTATTAATTAAGCAAAGTAATTAATACACCAAAACATTTCAATTCTATGCAGAGTTGACATTGTCAACAATGTACATATCTTTCTTATATATATAGATACAGCTTAATCAGCTCAATGCTCATGATAAATCCCTTGCTCTTATTTATGATTTATGTATTATTATTATTATTATTATTATTATTATTATTATTATTATTATTATTATTATTAAGCAATATTCTAGGATGGACTTAGATTAAAATATCAACTAATTAATTAAAGGCCTAACCGTAATATATTCATAAGTTTCGAACCTTCTCTACAATCCGTGGATGGTTTACTTAAACTTTATATAGTTATTATAGTTATTTTACAAAAGTTCCTTAACTTCCTTACTCTTATTCTCAAATATTAGTAAATTAATTACCTACAATATTATCATTAATTTATTAGTTACATTTTCAAACCAACAACAAATTTCTCAACACATGCATAGCAGCATATGTTATATATGTATATATATATAATTAACGGCCATAAAATTACATACAAATATCCTCTACAATATAAAACAAATTGGATGGCATCTATCGCCGTACCGAACAAGGTCTATAATTACAATTCTTAAGAAAAAGATTAAAAATGACAAGGACTAGAGCACAAGTCATAAGACTCCAATTAAACATAACAACAGAAAAAATACAATTAAGTATATATTTACATGTAAACCCAAAAAAAAAAAAAGTACAGTATCTTCATATCGAAAGGTACAAGTTAGACCTTAGTAGCAAGAACTTATGTATATATATAGCAGTACAAGCGTAATTTGATGAAAAAAATAAACTTATAGTACAAGTTATGTATAATTGTATTTTTTTTGAAACCCTATGTACGTATATATATATATATATAATTGTTATATAGTCATATTAATCAATTTCTTTCTATTGATTATGGGCAAATATCAAGCTAATTTTCCTTTAAACGATTAAGAAAAAAACATTAATTTCACTAACCTATTCAAATGTAAGATGATTAGCTTGATCTTTATCGTGGTCATCAGAATCACCATTAAAAACAATTGTTTCTTATATACTACATGTGCATGAATTTGTGTTTACGGGGTTAGAATATTTCATTAGGTTATTTTATTTCATATATAGTTAGTTGTATTCTTTGTTAACCGACTAATTGGATGGTCTAATGATTTGGTATGAATGAGTAAAAGGTCATGAGTTCAAATTTTGGTAGGTGAAAGCAATCGTTTCTTTCTAATAGTGGGTAGTGCTATTTGGACTCGTGAGTCCGAACTCAAAACTTTTTTTAATTTCAATTACATCATCGAGCAATTAATGAAACAATCATAATCACTTGTAAAATTCTTTTGATACCCCTTAAATATTTATAAAAAATTTAAAAATCTTCCAATGAGTTCGGACTCATGAGTCCAAATAGATTTATTGATAGTCCTAATAGTGTGTTGGTGAGATGGATATTGAGGTCGTGTGTTAGACAACGATTGAAGTAAATTGTAAAAAAAAAAAAAAAAAAAAAAAGTGTGTTATTTACTCCTGTGTTTAATTAATACATTGCCATGTCATTTAATTATTATAGTCACAATTAATTCTTCAAAGTCAACTTTCATAGTCATTGAATGTTGTTTTGAACAATATTTATGATCAAAATTTATCAATGTACTTTTATAGTGTCATTTGTTCTATGTACATAACTACCAAGATGTATATGTGAACCTAATCCATACATGATTGACTTCAAATAAATATTATTTAAAAGTCAAGCATTTATTTTACATTCCACCAGACTCAAATTTGTCAAGGTAGAAATACTAGAAGGCTAGTACTATTCTATTCAATTCATGTATGGAATAGAAGAAGATTCAAGAATACCACCTTTATGTACGTAGTCTAATTTTCATAACCATAAGTATGACTTTAGGGAGTTATTTATTTAGTTCACTTTCCTTCTGAAATTTACAATTTATACTTGGAGATCTTAATTGGAAAAGCTAACAAAAAAATGTGGAATATTGCAAGAATATATATATATATATGAATTGATTAAAGTACACGCATGCATACATGCTTTAAAAACGATAATGTGAGAATTCTAGAAATTAATTATAAACTATATATATATATATATTCATAATTAGGGGTTTAGGACTACCATGTTTAGCAAAGTAGTTAGTCAAAGTGCCAGTCCAGATAAGCGTGCTTTTTAATTAATTAACACTGTTTAATTAGGCGTAATCATAACAAATTAAGTTTGGCATCACATGTGTGCCACTAAATACAAATTTAATCACGAGATTAAGCCCACCACATAGTACTCTTTTGCAAGCTTCGAAGTACTCATCTTTGTTTAAACTATATATAATTATAATTAATACTACTTCTTTTAATGTTGTCTCCTCGTTTTCATTAAGAGAGATTAATTGGAAACTTAGCTCATATAAAATATCAATAAATCTACTTGGATTCATCAGTCTGGACTCATAGAAAGGTTTTTAAAATTTTTGTAAATATTTAAGGGGTATTAAAGGAATTTTACAAGTGATTGTGGTTGGTTCATTAATTGCTTGAGGATGTATTTGAAATAAAAAAAAGTTTTAAGTCCGGACTCATGAGTCTAAATAATACTACCCATAAAATATTTACTTTAAGCAACCCGTGTAGTTATTATAATATATATTAAAATGTCCAAGGTACGTACATTTATGTTATTTAACATATATAGATCTCAATAGATAATGTTTGCCTTTTATATATTATAGATTTCAATATATAATATTTCACAATCATGGAACCAACTAATTAATATATGTTTCAATTCGTGTTGGAGGTTGAGATTTTTCTCTAAGCACTGTAATTGAAATGTCAATAAGGTAAGTCCCACAAGTTCACTTAAATATGTTAGGTCTCACACAATAGTACTTAATGAACAGACATATGTCACCTTACCTACTGAAAATATAAGAACTATAAATTAATTAACACTATTTTACTATATTCGTCTATATTCTTGTAAGATAGCTATATGTACAGAGATTTTATTTCTTATAGGTGCTTGAACAATTTTAAGACATTAAACAAATAATGTAAGGGCTGTGTTGTTAAATCTAAATTATTAATAATGTACGATGCACATCACGCTTTGACGTGTGTGCGATGCACGTCGAGATGCACATAAAAAACACACATCCGTTTTCGATGTACGTTTAGAATTTTCCAATGTATAATTGACACGAGCTAGAGATGCATGCCACCAATATATTCAACCTTTGAAATACCAATAATAACATGTCACATTACAATATCACATGTTAACATCTTAATTAAATGACATAGTGTAGACCCCTTTGATGTAAGAAATGACTAGAAGTGGTACTGTTGACTATGACCACTTCCCAGTTCAACAGATATGATAAGGAAAATAGAAGCTGAAAAGTCAAGTAGGGTCCCCCCACCCCATGTTGGGCATCTCTCAACTGATAAGTTGGTTGTAGGGTAACCCTTTAAGTTTCAAGGGTGGGTGGCCTTGGTAGGTTGGGGCAAAGCCATTGGTATGTTGCTCTTAGGATACCAAATGATTGGTATCTTTTCAGAACCTTTGGAGGGGCCATTTGAATTGGACAACATGCACAAGCATTTTCTTGCTAGCTAGCTAGAAAACACAGAGACAACAACACACAAAATGAGAGACCAATTGTGGATGGGATGTGGGCTTCATGAAATATATATATATATATATATATATATATATATATATGTATAGTTGGTTTTGAGATTGAATGGGAAGTTTTTGAGGGGCCTATGGGGCCTATTGGTACATGCATGAAACACAGAGTATGTCTCTTCAAAGACACCTCATGATGTCCACTACTACTTGGAAGTTCATATAAATTGTGTACTTGCAGAGTGTGACATATAATATGGATCAATTTTGACAAAATGCATGATTGGAGACAAGATATTGGTGGAGTCTAACACCTACCATACAAGGCTCCTCATTCTTGTTTAGGGGAAATCTTATACCGTAGAAAATTAACGATTTTCTTTTCTATTTCTTTTTTTTGTTTTTTTTTTTTTTTTTTTGGACGGGCCTGGTTCGATTCATAAAGGGATAAAGCTCTCTCATTAATTAAAATCTCACGCCTTCACTCTTAACACTTGAATCTGATCTCTGCTTAGAGATCTGCTTAGAGGACATGAACGTCGAACCACTGTTACCAACTTGCATTGGTCAGAAAGTATTTTTCTATTAATTATTCTTGATTTTTGTCTAAAAAGAACTTATCAAGTGATATACATACACATGCACAAGATTTATTTATTTATTTATTTATTTTTGACTCCAACAAAAAGCTTTTAAATAAAATTTGAAGGTACAAGAGCCCAAAGAAGCAAAAAGAAGAATCCAAACTCCAAAGGCTTTTGCTGTTGTTATTTGGGTGGGTAGGCTGAGTAGCTAGATTGAACAAAATCATTGGGCCTTTGAAAAAAATCATTGGGCTTAAAACTGGACTTCCCTAAGGTTGGCCCAGATGATTTGGGCTGGGTTTGGGTTTGGTAGGTAGAGGTTTTGAAAAGGCTTTTTTTTTCTTTTTTTTTTTATTTTTTTGTTTAAACCGCTGTCATCTACCAAAAAAAGACAATCCGACTACTACTACGAGTGCGCTTTTGAGTCACACCTTTTAGATGGAGAAAGCTCTCAATTAACGTTGGCGTGTTCATTCTTGAGACTCGAATTCAACTATTCGAGTCACTAGTCAACCCGCTTTTAGTTGTGCTAACTAACCGTTGGTTTTGAAAAAACTTTTTTTTTTTTTTTTTTTGACATGCACGTCTATACATTAAATTAAGGATCTTTTATTAATCAAGTCAGGTTTTGTACATCAGTTTATTTTGAATCCTCACATTTGGGGTTTGGGAACTATCTAAAAGAGATGATAGTAGTGTTTTAGGAGGGACTACTAATTAAAGACTCTCAAGACATAAAAAGTTGCTTCACTAACATGAACAAGGGTTTTGTTACATAATTAAAACACATGATTTGAGGGTGCATTTGACAACATAAACAAGGATTTTGTTTGTTTGATGTCTCCATTGATGTTAACTAATTAGAATAACTCTTCATATAATGTGCTTGAAAAAGGAAGCGATAACGTCGAGTCAAATTCTCATCGGCGTAAATGAAAGCTCGCGGCCTCTTTTATATGTAAAGGGGTTGACATAGGGGAAACTAATAAGATCAAGATCAGTTCATTGGCATTTTTTGATTAAGAATTTTAAAATCCCTAAGTTGGAAATAATTAATTTCACCTCATCAATTAACATGTACTAGTAACAAGTAGCATAAATTGACAGTGCTCAATTTCAGAAGCAACAGAAATCTTACTTAACTGTAAATTTGACAAGTGATCACCCAAAAGGGCATGCACAGTTCAATTAATTCAAAGAAAAAAAATCACAATGAAAGCAATAATAAAAGAACATACAAAATCATTATATCAGACTCTCATCCATGCATGCATTGAGGATGTTAATTACACTCTCTATAACTATATAGTTAATTAGCAAACACCATTGGTCTTCTTAGCCATCACAAACTTCTTCCAAGCATTGGTGATCTCCCTTTGTGTCTCCAAATCACTCTTCTTCAAGTGCCCTCCATTCTTGATCACTTCCTTCTTCTCCACCGCCTCCTCCTCGGCCGCTGCAAGCTTAGCGGAGATTTTGGCGGGGAGGGTGTCAAGCTCATGGAGAACCTTCACTATGTCGAGGACAAGCCGCTCTGCCAGCGTCCTAGAGAAGTCCTCGCGGATCACAACCCGAAGCACCGTGATGTGCTGAGCGTCTGGCGGCATGGTGTAGGCCGGAACGATCCAGCCAAAGCGGCGAAGCATGTCCGAGACCTCGAACTCGTCGTGCCTCGAGTTGTTCTTCAAAGAGAAGGCAACCAAAGGCACACCATCGTCTTTGGACACAATGTTGAACCGACCTGTTTTTTCAAGTCCTTCCTTCAACACCATTGCATTCTCTCTGCAGTTCTCCATGATGTTTCTATAGCCCTGGTGAACAATCAAACATAAATTGTCAAGTTAATATGATAGTAAAATTATGGCGCGCGCAATCAAGTTTACGAGTTAAACTATGATCCATGTTCATGTAGTCGAAAAACTGGATTAATTCTGCAGCTTACGCACCTCGTTACCTAGGCGAATTAGTTGATAGTACTGAGCAATAACTTGACTAGACCCTGTAATTCAATTAATTAAGAAACAACATTAGATATATATGATGAGCAATGTGATGACAAAAGAAATAGAAATCACAGCAAACAAAAATTGTTTGATATATATATATACCTTTGGAGAAGTTGAGGGTGAAGGTAGGTTGATCAGCACCCAAGTAGTTGATGTGGAAAATAAGCTCATCAGGCAAGTCTTCTTTGTTCCTCCAAATCACCCAACCAATACCAGCATACACAAGTCCATACTTGTGTCCACTGACATTGATGCTCTTCACTAATGGCAACCTGAAATCCCATTCCAGTTCCGGGTAAATGAACGGCGCGATGAATCCGCCGCTAGCAGCATCGACATGAATAGGAGTGTCCCAGCTGCAAAAGATGCATGATCACAACAAAATCCAATAAACTTGACAAGTAGTAAAACCTCAAATTCAATATGAACTAGACTTCTTTTTTTTTTTTTTTAGTGCTAGCTCACATACCCAGTTTCGGCGTTCTTCTTGATCAAGAGATCATTCAAAAGCTTGACATCTTCGAATTCTCCATTGAGCGTCGAACCTAAGATAGCAGCGACGCAGATGGTGTTCTCGTCGACCATCTCAACGGCTTTCTCCGGGTCCATCACATAGTACCCCTCTCTCAGCTTAACCTCCTTCAGCTCTACTTCAAAGTACCTAGCAAATTTCTCCCAACAAACCTATATATATATATACATGCAGCAAACAACATCTAATCAGAGAAGAATATAAGTTAAGTAACCAATCTCTTCACAGATATAACACAATGAAAAGTCTTCTAAACTCAACAAATTTCAAAAGAAGTTTGTTAGAATTAATCTCAAAAACATTAATGGATCATTTTGTCAACACGACTGAATATTGTTAATTAAATGAAGAAAACCATGCATTGGAAAGCTATTTTAAAATCCTATATCAAATGCAACATTTTTTTTTTCTAATTTACAGGATTAACTCTGACTATTTCACAGGCGAGACACCCACTTTTCAAGTGATATATATGTTTCGAAAAATTAAAAAAACTTGAATCTCTTCAAGAAAACCTAAGCCAACAACAAATAGGTCCCGACTACTGCACCAATGACAGATAAATGCAACTTAATTAGTTATTGTTTTTTTATATCGGTGGATATTCAGGCGAGCCTGACTATTCCCGCCGCAAGACCCTAGTACAATCTTGACGCAGTGGGAAATCGAACTTAGGACATAACACAAGCTCGTCTTTACCATCGAGCCAACCTGTCTTGGTTTGCAACTTTATTGTTATTATTATAAGTACCTGAACATTGGCGCCTGTAACAATGTTGGGCTTGTCATATGGTTTCCCCTCAGCCTTCCTCTTGTTCTGCCACTTCCTCTTGAATGCAAGTCCAGCCAACATTATAGCCTCTGATGAGCCCACAGTTCCCACTCCCACAGCGGTCTCAGTGTCACCAAGTGGAGCATTGAACAAGTGTGCTATCATGTTCACACATCGATTCTGTACAAATCATAAACATCAGACTAATCAGGCTTACAAATTAAAAGTTCTCTCTTATAACTTTGATAAAAGTTAGTACTATGATTAAAAAAAAAAAATTCACGAAAAAGAAATCAATGAAGGTAAATTAAGTTAATGGGTCCCATAATTGGTGACATAATAGAGTATTATGTATGTCTCACTAAGGGAAACATAATAAATTATATCAAGTTGTAATGCAATTTGCCGGGAAAGCAATATGAAAGAAGCGAATTATTCACATCTGTGCCCATATATATTATTATAAAGTTTTAAAGAGTATAGACCTTTGTCAAATATATATCAAAAGTTTTTTTTTTTTTTTCTTTCTTTCTGTGGACCTATGTCACATAAAAAAGTTGAGTGTACTTATTAATACACTCTTTATTTCTTTTGTAATCATGAATGTCTAGCTGTTTTTTTTTTTTTTTTTTTTTTTTTTTTTCGGACCCTCTCTATTTAGGCCAGATTAATTAATCTCATTAGAGTTAGTCAGAATATATTTAAAATTAAATATTCTTAACCTTTACAATTTATTAAGTGGTTTTTATTATTTCGACTTTCTGTAATCTAATACTACCATTTAACATATATATTGTGATTGAAATATGCAAATGTTAAAATTATACTCTGATGTAAAATGATTAAAAAGGGTCAGTTGAGATAAGATGAGCTGGGGACCCGCCATGACCGTCGGATGGGCTCCAGATCGAACGGTCAAAAGTGGGTTGAGAAAAATCCGGGCAAATGAACGAATGAGGAAGCGGAGACGAAATCGCTTTATGTACATAAATTGTGCGTTTTGGAGAAAACGACGTGAAGTGAGGGAGCGACGTGAACAGGCACTTTCCGCAACCAAGAAAGAAAAAATAATACATTTGGACCACAAATTTGGTCCTTCTCTTGATAGAAATATTTTTTTTTTTTTTTTTTTTTTTTTTTTTTTTTTGCCATCTATGATTCTGGTCATATTATAGAAGGGACCTATTGCGGAACTAAAAAATCTTATTAGGGAGACAAACTTTAACATAGAGAGTGTGTGTCGACCATAAAAGAGGCGGGAATGACGAAATTATATAAGGATCGTGTGTCGACGGTATGAGCACCACTTCCTCTGCCATCCTTAGATCCGCCACTGTATATATACTTTTATTTTTATAAAAATTAATGTCATATTTTATAGGTAATATTACATTTAATTAGTGAGACTCGAATCTTGACTAATATCGAAACAATTAGATACTTATCTCTTAAAGCAATTAAGCAATAATATTGGTTCGTACGTGACAATGTTGAAGACGATGTGCCATCAATATTCAACATTGTCCATTGACCAATGACTTGAGTTTGAATTCTCAAAATATTGGTTGACGTATATCTTTTGAAATAAAACTTTTTACCAAAACAACTTACATACATTTGGATGGATGGAAAATTAACAAGACCAATAGTATATGCCAAAATATTTTTGATGAGATAAACGAGGCATCACTTGTCAAAAAATAAAATTTAAGAAGGTCATGGGTTAGAATCGTTAATTAAAGTAAAAAAAAAAAACCAATAATATGCGACAAAAAGTAATCCACCCTATATTCAATAATTCGTGGAACTATATAAAATGGTTATCTTCACGTTCACTGCATCTAGCTAGTATTCGTATTATTATTTTTTTTTCCTAGTGACACCATGGTCCAATACAGCTTAGTGAGTGGGAGGAATAAACCATGTTTTACAAAAGTCCTGTTTGGCATAAAACAATAGTTTTGAAATATTAATACTTTGTTCAGCAAAACTAATCAATATATAATTTAGTTGAAACTTAATAATCTAACAAGAAGTCGCTAATTGGATGCTTCCAAAAATAGCTAAAATATTCTAGCTTTTAATGTACGTAGATTAATTATTTTTATAAAATAAATTTTTTTGAAAGCATTTTTATAAAATAGTTTAACAAACCAAACATGACTTTTCAGTCAAAATAATTTGTAATCTAAATTATAAGTAGTTTTGTCATCATAAAAAAAAAGAAAAAAAAAATTTCAGTAGTTTTTTACATCAAAGCGCGATGTGCCACATCGAGTTACATTCCTTAGCCTCTCTAACCAAATAAGTTTTTATAGGTTGGCTTATAATATAATTTTTTTTTTTTTTTTTTTTTTATATTTGTGAGTGTCAATGAGAGCTTAATTATTTATATGAGGCTTTAATGCAATCTGCCTAAGCGTAAAATCTTGTCAAATCGAAAAATTGAAATCATGATCGTCCACTTAACTCACACAACCATACTTTCGCCCTTACGATTGTGGCAACCTGACTAGGTTGGCCGCTTATATAATAGCATATCAAGATCTACGTAACACGCATCCCGAGAACGGAGAATGAGAAATCCCCAACTCTTGCGGAATTCGGACACACACCGCATAAGAAAGTGTGCATGTGATGAGAAAGAAAACATAGGCGCAAATGTAATTAATAAATTAAGAGGGCCGCTATGGGCACCCCACCTATTAGTTAAGGCACACCATTGTTGAGGGCACCAAGTGGTTTATTAAGGGCACTCAAAAAAATTGATCGAAATCTCGAAATTGCCCCTAAGTACACCCCACCGCCAATCCACCAATTTGATATGAAGGGGCAGTTTTGTCATTTACATCAAGATAAAATTTAGAAGAGATAATAACCATAAAATTTGGGTGCCTTTAATAATAGGTGGGGTGCCTATAGCGGTGCTCATTTAAATGTAGTTTGGGTGATTATTATCGAGTGTACCTGAAGCTCGGTAGTGACGGGGTACTCGTCCATGTCGACGTAGTTCTTGTTAATGGCGGCCATGATGAGCTTATCGCACTCCGGCTCCATCCACGTGGTCACGAACGAGGCCAGGTTCAGCCTCGGATTCCCGTCCAGCATCAGCTCATCGTTTATGATCTGGTACGCCGCCTCCTTCGGAATCGAGTTCTCCGGCATCTTAAACCTGCAAAATTAATCAAAATATGTAAGATCGACGGACCAGATCGACCGATCAGATCAGATGATCTGATTAACTAATTGATTAGTACGTGAATGATCACGTGCCTTGGGAGGGATGCGCGGACGTAGCGAGAGGCGAAGGTGGAGTGGATGGAGACATCGGACTCCGACGCGGCTCTCGAGAGTACCATAGTCGTTGATATTCTCACACAGCACAGATCGAGAGAACGAATTAATGAATAGATGAGAGATCGCGATTTGGTGGAGAAGAAGAGATGAGTTGCAGTGCTTTATATAACACAAGTGACGAATTGGAAAGTTGAAGTGGGGCCCACTGGTGGGTCCTTATTTTCGTTAGGTAAAATTAACGCGGAGAGAGAGAGAGCGAGAGGGAGGAGAGAAGCCATTGATGACTCTCTTTCTATTCGCTTGACTTGTCTGAGATTTCTTTCTGATTTTTCTTGTGCACTAAGACTCGCAACAGTTCACAACACATATTGGCTCCCAAGAGTCATTAATTTATATTTAAAAATATTATTATACATAAATTTTGATGCATAATATACAAGTTGAGGTCGTATATAAATCTTTATATAAATGCTAGAATGACAATCATTTAAGTCACATGAAGTTATATCGGGCACAAAAGTCATTTATACAACTTCGATCTGCGAGTTATACATGAAATTTTTAATGCGTGCAAGGACGCTTTTGTGTAAATTACTTTATGTTTTGTATACACAAATTTCGATTGGTTCGATTCATGCCAGCGTCATAATTAATTTTGTTTTTTTAACCTTTTAAGTTAGTGGTAAGAGCGTCGTCAATAATTAGTTGGTCTTTAATAAAAAAACAAAATGTAATAATACCATGTTTCTTTCGTTTTTTGTGTTATTCAAGAAGATCGGGGCAGGCATGTTTGACACTTTTTGGTCATTGTGCCTCTTATCTATAAACAGGGGCGACCATCTCATCAACTGACTTGTTCATGGAATAATTACAGCCTTGTAGTTAATTTTTTTTTTAAAATTAATAAAATAGTGTTGTGAAATATGGATGACCATGCATGTACACCAACATATTATATAGTCATGTAACTTGTATTTCTCACTTAATAGTACCTCTCCACTTGTTTATGTATTGTCATGTAACTTATAATCCTCTCCCATGTACACCAACTCTTCAATGTATTGTCTATGTTGCTTGTGATGTGTTGTATGACTTGTGGTGTCTGTATAACTTGTACACATTGTATAAGTACAATTATCATCATCACCAAATGACATATATAAAGGGTGTCAACCCCATTGTAATTCACACACCAAGTTGAATGAAAACTTCACATTCCAACTATCTCATTTCTTCTATTCTCCTTTGTAGTAGTAGAAGTTCTTAGTCTTCTATTTTCCTTCTCTAGTTCTTAGCAAGTTCCAACTCAATTTACAACACATCAGCACGAGTTTGCTCTAGCATTAAGGAGATCTTGAAGTTCAAGAAGGCTTGTTAAGGAGACAAAGCTAGTAAGGTATAACTTCTGTTATTTAAATAAGTTCAATTTATTTCTATATTATCATGGTTGCTTCCATTATTACATGCATCACTTCTATATGCATATTTTATTCATATACTATGCATTATAACGTCACCGATTGCAAAAATATGCTCTGTAGTTGCGTCTTGTACGATCTTCTACACCATAAATCAAAAGTCAATGTGTGACATATAGTTTTTCTCTTAAAACTACAAACGATTAGTTATTGTTCTATTCTTGATTTTATAATACAAATAATGTTATAAGTTTGAGTTGATAGTGGGTAAGCCTTGTCCCCGGTAAAGCTAAACATTGAAAGGGAGACGGGTTATCCCGTTCGATGAGGCATGGTATTAAGTAGACAATGTCTCGCCACCCAACCTGGAGGTTGTCCCACCAACTCATACGAATAGTACATTTTGTTTATTAATGAATCAAGTTGTGAACATATATTTAATCATATGTTATGTTTTTACATAAAAATGGGAAAACTATTTTATATTAAATTTATTTTAAAAATATTATTCAACCATAGTTGAATTTGTTGTCTTATTATATTACCGACAAGAATTACTTGTCATGACAATAAGATACTACAATTTGTGAATAAAGCATATATGCAAAACTGTGTGTTATACACAATCATTCACCAATTTCTCTTTAGAGATTTGAAAAGTGAATATTTCACTTTATATATCTTTTCACCTTATGGAGTTATATATATACATACCAAAAGGGTAATGCTCCAAAAGCTCAAAATGAGCGGCTGGGTCTCATGCTACAAAATTTAATCAGTCAAATATTAATTATAATTCCACAATTTTAATTACCTTTATGTTGAGGCTATTTGAAAATATGACTGATGAGACAATAAAAATAAGGTCACGTGGCCCGCCTCGACTTATTGCTGCAACAAATATCGAGTGCGCACATCAATCCAATAAATATTAAGGATTGATTTCTTGTCTCATGGTAGCTGAGTAAAATAATGAGATATTATAAATATAATATCGCTCTCGTCCAATTAGTTCAGCTTCAAATTAAGAAGCATATGTTGCGTATAATGATCATGATCGCAATAATAAATTTATGGACGTGAAAAATGTGAAAATATCAGGTAAAGGTCGTATTGACAATTCCAAATAAATTGGAATAAAAGTGGTGCACCACTACAAAGGGCAAATAATTATTGACAATGAGCGCTCATAATTGTGACATTTTTTGGTCATATATGAAAGGCTATTTTGCCTAAATATTGTCATATATATACCCGAATATTTTTGTGACCTTTACCATGCCTTCAAATTCAAAGGCAAAATATTATGAATTTTATCATTGAAAATGGCTCGATAAAACAGACACATCGACATGTGTTTAAATCGTGACCTAAATATGGGCGATGAGTTTATGTCTTGTGTATCGTGTTACATGCATGTACATTATAATATAAAAGTGAATATTTCTCGAATTCGAACTTAATGGAGGCTAATGTTCAGACAATATCTGGTACAACAATTTTATTGTTAATGTCTTGTTCAGAAGAAGTCTACTCAGAATAATAGAAAATTTATCTATATGAATATGATTTAATCTGAGTATAATATTCCCGGCTTTAACTTCTGGAATATATAAGACACATTAAAACGAATGTCGTCATAAATCAAATGACATTCATTTTGTGGAAATATCTATTTGATTATCCATAATCATCAATAATGCGAAAATATCGTAAATTCGCAGGGACATCCTTTATCGAACTGAATTTTTTTTTTTTATCAGCTGGAGATTATCTCAAGGCAAATCAATAGGAGACTTATATTGATTTAACTCTCCATCAATCATATTATAAGATACCTTGGATCCCTAATAGGGAATTTATTTATAGCAAGTTTTGCTAATTGTCATTTTGATGAAGCAATTTTCCCACCATTAGGGGGAGATATAAGCCAATTCAAAAGGAATGGCGTGAAATTGCTTGAAACACATCAAATTGCATTAAATTTGTTGTATTATGATCAATGTATAAATTAATATGAACTCAAAGTTCAAAGGATCATTCAGTAGCAACAAGTTAAGAATCAATTACTTGATGCAAGTACTATACACAAAAGAGTGACAATCATATGCTTCAGCATTAAATTGTTCATATAGAAAACGATGTCCATGTGCAACAAAATGCACAAGAT
The DNA here is from genome assembly GCA_039657325.1 of Stephania cephalantha. Lineage (NCBI taxonomy): Eukaryota > Viridiplantae > Streptophyta > Magnoliopsida > Ranunculales > Menispermaceae > Stephania > Stephania cephalantha. The sequence goes on along the minus strand of CM077573.1, from coordinate 2,396,188 downwards.
GTCTCACCCATGTGAACATAAGGGGGAGAATCAAAAGGAGTTATTGATTAGTGCATTGCACTCTTTTTCCCTTAACTATGATTTTATCCTACTAGGTTTTCTTAGCAAGGTTTTTAACGAGGCGATCATAACATTATTATACTCCATATAAAAAGAAAAAAATTATGAAAGCAAATAATACGCTCTTTCTCCTATACTAGATTTTTTCTCACAGGGCTTTTCTAGTAAAGGTTTTAATGAGGCATATATATTCTCTCAAAGTGTATCAATGTGTTACACTCTTTTCCTTAGCTTTGGTTTTGTCCCATTGGGTTTTCCTAGCAAGGTTTTTAATGAGGCAATCAACAATATTATACTACAAATCAATATTGACGAGAACATTGTACTCTTTTTCCTATACTAGATTTTTTTTCCCACGGGATTTTTCTAGTACAGGTTTTAACGAGGCACAATCTCTAAGCAAGTGTCATCCAAGGGGGAGTGTTGTGGAATATGGATGACCATGCATGTACACCAACATATTGTGTAGTCATGTAACTTGTATTTCTCACTTAATAGTACCTCCACTTGTCTATGTATTGTCATGTAACTTGTAATCCTCTCCAATGTACACCAACTCTTCCATGTATTGTCTATGTTGCTTGTGATGTGTTGTATGACTTGTGGTGTATGTATAACTTGTACACATTGTATAAATACAATTATCATCATCACCAAATGACATATATAAAGGGTGTCAACCCCATTGTAATTCACACACCAAGTTGAATGAAAACTTCTCATTCCAACTATCTCATTTCTTCTCTTCTCCTTTGTAGTAGTAGTTTGTAGTAGTAGAAGTTCTTAGTCTTCTATTTTCCTTCTCTAGTTCTTAGTAAGTTCCAACTCAATTTACAACAAATAGAATCGCTTTTCTTTTTATTCAGGTATTTAACCTTTTGAAAATTCGTTGTTAATGTGAAAAACTGCACCTACCACGAATAACACGAATGACGCAATATCCGAATGCGTCATTTGTGTTATGGAGAAGTTCACGTGGACTTCCACGTGAACTGTCATGCAAACATGAATGGTGCATTCTGTCCACGTAGACTTCCAATTATGTATATCATATATTATATTTATATATTTATATTTATATTTATATATAATATATTTATATATTTTATATAATATATATTATTTATATATTTATACATGATAATAATATAGAAAAATGTTAGAACGTCACTCCAAGTGACACCCCTATACAATGGTGTGCGAGACTTACGCGCAAAATATGACTAAATCAAATAGCTTGGAAGCATTGGTTTTTCTCCAATTCGTTTGGAAATAGGACTAAATCAACTCATGAATGAATTAGTCCAATAATATTGATTGAATAGCGATGTTCTCAATTATTATTTGGTCAAATATATATCGATCGAATTGAAGCGATGTTATTGGCATAAGTCATGCTCATGTACGCGGTAGTGTAATGAAACAAATTAAGGATCTTTTCACACTGTTCCCACCTATTACGGCCCAATTAAAGAACGCCTATAAATATGATCCTCTTTTACAAAGAAAAACCAAGATTTTATTTGCATAAAAAATAAATAAATTAATTTTTTTAATGATATTTGTGGGTATCTAGCGAGCCTGACTATTTCCACAAGGCTCTAATACAATCGGCTTGAACGTACCTCATCAGTTGTCTGAATAATTATGACGCAGCGGAGAATCGAACTTCAGATCGTGCGCTTGACTAACCCACACAATCTCAAACTTGCCCATACCGTTGGGCCAACCCGTCTATGTCAACCACTACTTTTTTTATGTGAATTAAACTATAATTGCATGACCAAAGAAAGATATTCTCAAACGACAAGCACTTGTTGCCGTCCGTTTGATGTGCTTATAATATATATGATGCATGCACGTCGAAAATAAGGGCTGCCGGACCGTTGCGTATTGTTTTTGGGCATATGGTACTAAAAAACCCTTAAACTATCAGGTAATAAACAATTCAACCCTTAAAGTAAACTATGGGACATTAAAACCTTTATGGTGTGTTCAGTTCGCATAATTGCTTAGCTAATTCATTGAATTAGATGTAATCCGTTGTTCACTTCGCATGATTAGTTAATGCAACGGATTAGTTAATCACACAAACTGTGGACTAGACTAAGTGGCACCTTTCCTCATCGTTAGTTAGTCCAGTCCTCACCCATTAAGTGAAATGACGAGATTGCCCTTCAATTTATTTCACCAAAACCAGTTAAAACGTATGCGATTTAGCTAGGTTTCTCCAAACTCGTTGATGAAGAATTATTGAAACCTAGCTAATTTGGAAATATATTGCAATGGTGATGAACGGCGAAGGGATAAGCCCGGAACCGAAGCCGCGGTGGAACACTAACCCGGAGCAGACACGCATATATTGGAGAACATATTCAACGCGATTTGGAAAATTATTCTTAATGGGGTTGGACAAATTCATTGGGTTGGTTGTGCTTTTACTCTAGCATTGACAACCTTGATGCCTACGAATGGATACCTATACATAGAGATATGTACGTACGATTTCGCCTCCATCAAGGAATTTTTACTGGAGTATTAAAAAAAAAAACTGGAATATGATGCACTAATGTTTGTTAAACCAACCCTATCAAAAAAAAAAACCCTATCAACCCAACAGAACACACCATTAAAGTAAAAAAAAAAAATACAACTAAAAATCCATTTTGGATGGAAATTATTTAACATATGTTACTTTATTGATGTCGCTTTTAAAAAATAAAAATAAATAAATAAAACAAATTATTCCCACGAATCTTGAGCGTATCTTCACTACTTTGCTCACTCCAGTGATTTTTTTTAGAATAAAGACTTCAACTTGAACTTGTCTTCTTTTTCTTTGCTAGATTAACTAACTTGTAGTTACATATTTTTAACTACTCGGATTGAAACAAATTAAATAGTAAGCAATGAGTCAAATGGCTTGCTAAACTCTACTGATTTGTTGTTTGATTGAATCAATTTGAATTAGTGGTTGCCTCTGTCAATATGATTAAGTCTCCAAGCATCCAAAAGTGGTTTTTAGTTTTTTTTTTTTTTTTTTTTTTTTTTTTTTACTTTAAGGGTTTCAATATCTCATTGCTTACTTTAAAGGTTGGATTAGCTATTACGTGATAACTTAGAGGTTTTTTAGCACCTCATACCGTTGTTTATACCTTATTTTTTCTCGATTACAAAAGCATTTTCCTAATGAGAAATGCGAGGACATCTTTTGTCACACAGATGTAGAATTCTTTGGACACATATAACACTGTACGCGCACAACAGGTTCTCTATCACCTCATTTTTTTGTTGGATTGTCACCATATTTTTTTATTTGGTAGAAAAAAAAAAACTATATATGAAAGAAGTGAAAGCGCACTTTGCTTTTTGAGACAAACTTTACGAACCATGATGAAAATAAGACCTTATTCCTTTTTCTTTTTTTTTATGGCAAAGACCTTAATCCTTTTTGGGTTATTGTTCCTTGAACAAAAAAACTGATGTTACGTTTATGAAATAAAGGGGCATTGCAACTGCACATTGTCTTATTACATCATTTAATTGATGTTTGTAAAGAGCAATATTTAACTGTCACACTATTTTTTAATTACAATTGCATCACAATCAAATTCATGGCAAATAAATGTTCTTTTAAACAAATATGATTAACTAATTGATATATATTTATTTGGACAATTAATTTTATGTCTAATTCTATATCGAGCTATTAATGATTAATATAATTTCTAATTCACTTAAAAAAAAGCTATATATCACCCGACCTACATGCATCTCAAAAAAGAAAAAAAAAATGCCGACTGCACTAAAAAAAATGCTGAAGAATATTATTGACCATATTAGGATTGTTGTAGGTTGAATAATGCTTAATTAATATTAGTCTTCTCAATTTTTCATAAAATAAACTGTGGGGAGTTGCTGCTGGTATATATATGCAGTTATGCACGCAGTTTGGTTGGTTGGTGCGTAATCAATATATAGTTATATATATAGTTTCAGATTCTTTAGTAGGTTTTTTTTTTTTTTTTTTTTTTTTTTTTTCAAAACGCGTTGAGGGATATGGTAATATTGCCTTGGCGCACAAGTAGTACTAGATTATGTTCATATTCTCTTTGGCTAAGTTCAGTAACAAAAAAAAAAAAAAAAAAAAAAAAAAAACCGATCTCAATTAATTAATTAGAGAGTCAACTACATGTCGCAGATTAAATTCTTACCCCATCCGCTCCACAATAATGTATATGTGTCACATTTTTGGCACTCCTTTTGTTCCACAATATGTATATTGTTACATTAAGAAATCATGAAAGCACTAAATGTTTCATTTCTAATTCTAATCCTATTTTTATTTACGCCATTGGTCAATTTTTTTTTTACATAATACTCATTTAATAAATGAAGTCATTTATAAAAAGGTAATTTAGTCTTGTTATAAAATATATTTTTTTTATGAATATGGAGGCGATACTCCTATGTGCGCTTGCGTGTGTGTATATATATATATATACATATCTTTGTAAAATATGTACAAAATATTACAGAAATAAAGTAAGTGTGCTGTACAAAAGTGGTAACCAAAATGGGTTATATGATTTCCCTACAAATCCACTATCAGCCACACCAAACATGTCAAAAAGATATAATACCAAAACTTCTTCCAAACTTTCCAACACTGCAACTCTTGAAAATTCCCTCCATATATATGCCTCGACAAATAGATACGCTCATATGTTCCTCCCTCCAAAAATTGCAATTTGCAACATAGCAAAACCTCTTATTTCTTAATAGTGCATTAATCATCATCATCTTAATTCTTGTGCGTAAATAAAATTATGACGGAATGGATGGAGTAATAATTAGAGTCGATTTAACTAATTGGGTGACCCGATAATTTAATATGATGTTTGAGAGTAAAAGGTCATGAGTTCAAACCTTGGTGAAAGTAATTGTTTATTTCTTATCAAAAAAAATAAAATTAGAGTCGATTTCTTGATAATAATATTTGCGAGGTCTTGTTAATGTGCCTCATCACAGATACGTATGAATGACACGCACTTGTTATCGTCCCTATAACGAAATGCGCGTGCATGCAACTCGAAGCCAAAGTTAAGGGGCGTCAACAAATACGTGTTGGTGGTTGGAGGTTAGTATTTTTGTAGTTGTACAACACACGGTCAACTTCAAATTAAACCGTCGACCGATTCGGACAGGTCGGTACCGGAACCGTCAGCGCGTCGCTATTCCTGAATAGGTGCAAACTGGGGCGAACCGAAACCAGGATAAGAAAACTTTGAGCCTGACCAATAAGAAACTGCCACGTTATAGAAGTCCAATTGGGCGGTATGGAGTCCATGCCATGGACCAAGAGATGACAAACCAGCGTTCACATGGAAGTTTGACTTTTTGACCAATTGACTATCGATTGGTCAACGAGGGACGACATTTCAGTAAGTTGGTCAATTTTTTTGGTGATGTATTGTGCATTTCCAATGGGCATGTTAGCTTGGCATGCCATTACCACCATAGAATTTGGGTCCTTGGCCTTAACTTTGTCGTGGCTAATTGGTTTGGACTAGTCATCAAAGTTAGGTACTTTAAGTAATTAAATGTGATTGATGTCTTAATGTATTGTGGGTACGTGTAGCCATTTTGCCAAATCAAATTTGAGTTATTATTTGTACAATATTCAATATTTTGACACTTCTCTATCTCGAAAACAATTGATACTGGTTACAATTTGTTATGATCACTTTTTTAAAAAAATTGACAACGAATTGACTTTTTTTTGTCTTAATCACTCGGTATCGGACTATCCGACTGCTCCGAATTTGCTCCAAATCGCGTACCGCATATGTGAGGAAGAATTGACATTTGTTTAGTGACAAATTAAGCTATTCTTTTTTCTTCAATGTCGTTGTATAAGTATTTTCCATCGAATTAGTCAACATTTGATTTGAATTAAAAATTAAATGAAACTAAGACTCGTGTGAGGTCAACATAAGAAAGTAAGAAAGAAAAGTATTCGGTTTTCAAAGAAAAGATAGAGAAATAGTCTAGAACATATATGGACATACTAGTTGGGATTAAAACTTCATGTAATAGTACAAAAGTATATTAGGACTTTATTTATTTTTGATGAGGTATTAGGACTTTATATATTTAGTATATCTAATTAAAGAATTAGAGTTTAATATGATTTAATTGTTTTAAGATAAGATTACCAGTATTTATATTTGAGTAGGATTGTGTGTTAAAAGAGTGTGAGATGAATTAGAGATGATGTTTATATGTGAAAAGAGCTTGGTATGAAATGTGCACATGTGATGTGATGTAATTTCTATACAATTGCAAATTGTAATATTTACACAATTAATTATCAATCGCAACGCGCCATGTGTCATTTGATGTAGAGAATAAAAAAGAGAGAATCTATTAATTTTTTTATTACTAATTTATCCTAATTTTAACTCACGTCTTCTCTTAAGTTGGAGGAGAATAATTTTACACATCTACCCTTTCACGCCTCATGGTGTGTGCATATACAATTTTCGGTGCATAACGCCCGGGGAGTGTATTCCGAGACACACACAGACGACTTCCAAAGTCGATGTACGTTTGGGGGTGTGTTCGATGATGTCAAAAAATTATTTCCTTTTATTAATGAGGGGTAAATTAGTAATAGAAAAATTAATAGATTCTCATTTCTTTATTTTTTTTCATTAAATGAACACATGGTGTGTTATGATTGATAATTGTATAAATCTTACAATTAGCAAATAGTATATATAGAAGCCGCTTTCAATTACTGGTTCATCACTTGATTCACGTTGGGTGAATTTTGGATGTAAATATTTATGGTATTAAATGAAAGACTAGTACTTAGTTTGATAGCTAACAACAACAACAATAGTGCCTCAATCCCTGGTACTTTGTTTTGATAGCTAACAACAACAACAAGAAAACCTTAATCCCAAATTATAAATGATTGGCTACACATATCAAACTCTTCCATTCTGCGCGATTTAGTGAAGGAAGAGGCTAAACCGACCCTGAAACTTGCTCAACGAACCCCGATTCAAATTTTGGTTTTTACCTTTGCGTTCAATAACGTTACCGCCTTTCCATGTAAAAGGGGTTTTGCTCACTTATACCCTACTCACCCTCACTCACTCATACCCTAATTACTCAATCGAACCTCACTCTCACCTCCTATCAAATCCAACAAAATTCAGGTGAAACCACATCGATTCGACGCCGTGAGTGCATTCCTCACCTCTTTTTGTGTCGAATTCTGGATTTTCTTGGGTTACTCAACCGAACCTCACTCTCGAATCGCACTCTGACAGCCCCAACTTCTAAACAGGGCACCGCCCGACCTAATTTCGTAATCAAGACTTAATCATAACTACATAAGACTTAATTACGTATTAGTCAGCCTTTCGTCCCTATATTTCTCAAAACACATGTTCATATATTTTTGGATTTAAGAGTTAATTAAAACTTTTTATTATTTTAATATTATTACATATTATCATGTATTTCAAAGTTTATGCGGAAGCTTTTATTATTCAAAATCCTAAGTGTGGGAAACCAGGAAAATACAACATCACATGCATGTATATATGGAAAAATTCACTCAACCCAATGTACAACCCAAAATGTACAGTAAAAACATAAATAGTAATAATCCAACAAAATTCGAGTCATAAAAAATGAGATAGGAGAGTCGTCGAAATGCTTAGAGAAAGTCGCAGAATTTTCTCCTTCCCTGGCCTGCTACTGCTCGACGGACCTACACCCACCATCACAAACTAGAAGGTGAGTATAGTAATATTTAAGTAATAACTGGAGAATTTTATGCCACATTTCCAAAATATAAGAATGGTATTTAAAAGCATAAAGCAGAGAAATAATTGATGAATAAAGTAATGCAAATAAATACCACAGTTAAATAAGTATAGGCTGACACATACTAAGTCAAGATAATTTACGTCCGGTCAGCGGTGAGAACTATCACATAACCTTTCTCACTATTATATGGAGCTGCGCTCAACATATTCCACACCAAAAGCGGAGCTGCTCTCTACGCATACAAATCATCTATCTCATTCTTGCCGATCACCCCGAGCCCATAACTCGTGTGTCGCGCTAGTGTAGTGGTGAGTGCCGGAAACCCGATAGACCCATGTCCCCGTGAACCGCGCATCTCTATTGCAATGGACACTAGATAATCTCTACTTTAGTTTTCAAAAAGAAATAGTTCCAATTCTCTAGAAATCCAAATCAAGTTAGACTACAAAGCCTAAAGGAATAGAATACAAGACTAGTCAAATCCAAGTTATTTCAATAGCATGTTTTTCATCAATGTTTTATCAAAAATGACATCAAGAGTATGAATCAGAGTCAATGAAGCATTTCACAAGGTATCATATCACAATATTCACTCATGAATAGATGCAAGAACAACATGATGTGAGATTTCAAATAACAATGTCTACCAATAGACCATAAAATGATAAGAGGCAATGAAATGAAATATAGAATTCTCACAGCTTTATTGACAACCAAAATTCACATTTACCGAATTTGGCATAAATTATATGCTCCCTCAAAGTCTCAAACGTCTCTCTAAGGTGCTGCTCGTGATCCTCCCTCGTCTTCGAGTAAATCAATATATCATCGATGAAGACTATCACGAATCGGTCAAGAAACGGTTTAAAAAATCAATGCATCAGATCCATAAACACTACTGGAGCATTGGTCAGCCCAAACGGCATGACTGTGAACTGAAAATGTCCATATCTCGTGCTGAAAGCTGTAATGGACCTATCCTCGTCCCTGATCCTAAGCTTATGATACCCTAATTGCAGGTCTATCTTGGAGAAAAATTGTGCTCCTCTCAGCTGATTAAATAAATCATCTATCCTCGAGAGTGAATATTTATTCCTAATTGTGACTTTGTTCAACTGTTTGTAGTCGATATAAAGTCTCAAAATACCATCCTTTTTCTTCACAAAAGGACGAGTGCTCCTCATGACGACATAGAAGGTGTAATAAATCCCTTCTGTCCCAAATCCTGAAGCTGAGTCTTCAACTCCTCTAACTCTCGGGGTGTCATCTGGTATGGTGGTATGAAAATCGGTTTAATACCTGGTACCAACTCAATAATGAAATCAATCTCTCGCGGCGGCGGTAAACTAAGTAAATCCTCTGGAAACACATCAGGAAACTCTCTCACCACCGATATGTCTTCCAGCCTAGGTCCCCGATTTTCTAGTACAATGTATATCGAGATCAATGCCTCCATTTCCTCACTAGTCGCATGTCGACCTCTCGTACCTATTGTCTTTGCTGAACTACCTATATAGGTAAACGTCGGACGCCTTGGGATCTCAAATATCACTGTCTTACTGAAACAGTCGATATGAGCATAGTATGCAGCTAATCAGTCCATCCCTAAGATCGCGTCAAACTCCAAAAATTCGAGGACCCTAAAATCGGCAGGTAGCTCTACCCCATCTATCTCGACCAGACATCCCTCAATAATACTATTAGGGTAAACCCTATCCTTTGCTGGAATACTCAAAGTTAGGTGTATGCTAAGCCTAACAGGTTTCAACACTAGGATGTCTATCATGCGACCAGGTATGAAAGATACGATAGATCAAGAATCAAATAAAACATATGCATCTCTACTGCAAATAGAAATTGTACCCTCAATAAGACCTCGCGTAGCGTCGGCGTCTGGCTGGGCTACCACATGAACCTCCTTTCGGGCCTGCTGTGCGTACACTGCTGCAGGATGCGAGCACTCTCTCACTATGTGTCCGACCTGTCTACATCTTTAACATGTCAACTGTCTGCGCTAACCCTAAATCTGCGACTGGCCATGTGCCTGATATTGACCAGATTTTTGCGACTGTCCCAGTCCCTGTCTAGTATCTCGGCCTCTGCCTCTGCCTCGGCCTCTACTTCCCTGCGGCTGCTGTCGTGAAGCCTGTGGGGCAGGAAGTGCAGGAACAACATGAGCTGGTAAGGCTGGTCTGATGGGAGGTGGCAAAAGAGGTTTGCCCACTGTGCTCTGTGCTGGAGCAATGGATGATACATGAGGTACAGCCAGTAGGTGCGTGGCTGTCCCCGAACCCTGAGAGCCTCTGTTCCATCCCCTTGCTCCCTTACCCTCTCTGTCTCCGTCTCTCATATTCCATGGCCTGCTCTGCAGATAGCACTGGACCCGGTGCTCTGCCGGCAACAACTCTGCCCAGATAATACGTATCATATGCTAGGGCTCGCTCGTAGATCTCGGTGAGTGTCCTCGCGCCTAAACTGACGACATAATAACCAATGTCTGGCTTGAGTCCATCACCGAAGTGGTACACATCCTCGGACTCATCTCTCACCAAGTCGCCAGCAAACTGGCACAGATAATCGTATTTGTCTATGTACTGCATCGCAGGCTCCTCTGACCCTGTCTCAGGTCTATGGACTCTCGTCTCAATATCTTCATTACTAAGGCGGAAAGTACTGCTGATAGAACTTCTGCTTAAAAGCATCCCATGTCTCAAACTCTCCGTGCGTGGCTACTGTCATCCGCCACCACACGCCGACATCTATCTCGAGAGTATATGATGAGATCTCTGCCCGAAGTCTATCCTCGATCTTCAGTATCCTATGGAGCTTCTCCTGAGATAGAATCCATTTCTCTATCTTCTGAAAGTCTCGTACTCCATCTAAGTAAATTGGTTTGAGTCTGATGAAGTCCTTCACAAGCTGAACTTCCATTGATGTTCTAGAAGATGCGGGAGTGGGAGACGGTACTGCCTTAGCTGTCTCCATAACTGGTGCGGTCACGGCTATCGGCGCTGCTAAGGCTGCAGTAGGTAGTGCTGGCGCCTAAACAATCGGTGTAGCAGTCGTAGGAGTCGATGTCGATGTCGGTGGAGCAAAAAGAGCGGCCATCATAGCGATGAAGTCAGTCAACTGCTGGCCCTGAGCTGTCACTCGGTTAAACGGCCTCTGTAGATCCTCTACAATAGTAGGAGGCTGACTACCACTAGGCTCTGCATCTCCCCCCCTCGTGTATCAGCCATCGAGGGTCTACAATGGATAGCGAACGTGAATCGACTTCTACGTGACACATCGCATACATATATATACATGCAGAAATCAACAAATACATATAATAAAACCCCATGTAACGACCCTAGAAATCTAACTCATACCACGTGTCATTTCAGGGTCGTACGTGGGACCCACTTGTTGTGCTACGCATGTCCAAATCTCGGGAGTCGACACCGAGGTATGCTACTTTCGTTTGATGTTTGTATTATTTATTATACCAAAAATATTGAACAACTTAAACTAATTAATTTTGAAAATGTGCGGGTAAGGTACACGCAGAGCATATCGGTGTCGAGACGAGCGAATGCGTACCTCGAATTGTGTGTCGACGTGAGACCGAGGTATCGACTTATGAGGTAAGTCTAATGTGAGTTAAATGTGAATTTATGTTGGTTTAATAAGTTGCTAATGTGGTCACATTAAATATAAACATTAATGTGACTATAGTTAGTGAAAATAAAACAAGGAAGCACTAGATGTGCATCGAGACACGTATTCACCTATCATGAGACAAGGTGTCAACTTGTTGAGTCACTCAATGGTGACTTGAGGGACAAGTGGGACAAGGTGGACCATTGGACATGTCTCGAGATACGTATGCACAAAAGATCAAGGGACAAGGTTCAAGTTTATCCATTAAAGCCTCCTAAGTTAAAAGTTGATCATTTCTCTCTCTCATCGATTCAATAGGCAATGAGAGAAAGAGAAGGAACTGCTGGAGAAGTGGAAATTCAGTGAGCTTGGAGAGGCTTTGGTGATCAAGCTTGCCAAAAAACCAAGCAAGGTAACTTCATGTCCATAACTTGGTCAATTCACTAATTCATGAATTTCATGTTGTGGGGTGTTATTTTGAGTTGTGGTTGATGTTAGGGACTTAATATATGGATGTTGTGATGAATTAGTTGTTGATTGGGAGAAAGAGGGAAAGAAGAAGTGAAGAAACAAAAAAAGAGCAAAACAGAGGCGTAAGCCTTTGTTCACGGGAGATGGGGGGCAGGCCATGGGACGGGCCGGTTCAGCCGGCCCGGTTCAGGGGAAAAGAGGCCCAAATGGCCCCAAACTAAAAAATATATATATAAATATAAATAAATAATAGAAAATCAAATAAAAATCAGGAAAACTCAATGAAATTCAGGAAAAATTGGAAAAAAAATTGGAAAAGATTGAGGAAATTATAGAAAAAAATTGGTTAAAGTTTACACTGAAAATTCTCTCGAAAAGTGTGCCACAACTATAATTTTCCTAATTTTCCTAATTTTGGGATTTAAAAATCAAAAAAATTGTTAAATAGGACCTCCAGCACACCCGACACTAGTAAACTATGCTCCTACAGTCCATAACCCACCTGCAGCACCTCCAATTCAGACAGGACCTGCAGTGGCCGAGGAGGCACATGTTCAGGCAGAGATAGTAACTCCTACACCTGAGACACCGGCTGAGGATACGCCAAGCACGCCGACTGATACGAGTGTTCCCAAACTCCGAAATGCGTTCCCAAACTCCCGAGATCTCCGCTTAGTCCCCTGGAGTTGTTTGACAGGTGTTAGAGTGTGTTTTGACTCATTTATAGTGTTTAGACCATGTTTGGACTTAGCTGATTTTTAGTACTGGCTGGGAAATTAGCGCGCTAATTTTGAACAGTAGTGCGCTAAATGCCATATTAGCGCGCTACCTCGGCCATCTAGCGCGCTACCTCGGCTGTCTAGCGCGCTTACCAGTATTAACGCGCTAACTGTTGACATTAACGCACTAATTCGAACATTAGCGCGCTAATTCATCTATCTAGCGCGCTATGTGCAGCAGAACCCAAAATTCTGCACTTCAAATTCCGGATTTTTTCCATACATAGGCCATGTTTTCGACTTAGGGAACCTCATACATGTTACATGAGGTCCCTAACACCCATCCCAACATACAACAACAACAACAATATCAAATTTACATGAATTGACCAAGTGCATGAAGTGGAGAAGTTACCTAACTAGAAGAACACCTTCTTCTCCACCAAAGCTCCACTGATTTGCACACTTCTCCTCCTCCAAATTCACACCAGCAACCTCTTTTTTCTCTCTCCTCCTTGCACGACGATTTGATGAAGATAAGAAACCAAAACAATTGACTTATAGGTTCATTTGACCATTGTTGATATGTTTAAATAATGGCCATTGATCATGGTGTGCACACGTGTCTCGAGGCTCATCACTTGGTCCACCTTGTCCCACTTGTCCCTCAAGTCACCATGGAGTGATCAACAATTGGACATCTTGCCTCATGATTGGTTAACGTGTGTCTCGATGCACATCCCATGCATATGGTTTTATTTTCCAACTATAGGCACATATATGTTTTATTTGAATGTGGCCACATTAAAGCCACTCACTAAATGCACATTTAACTCAAATAAATTATCAATAAAATGTTACTTATAAAGGTACTAAAATATGTTACGCATCACTAAACGAACCCCGAAACTTGCTTAACATACGTCATTACTCACATATACAATACACTATGCATACATCACAACAATTATAAAATATACCTCAGCTCTTGCCTCGGTCAATGGACATATCACGGTGTAGGTCCCATAGTACGGGTCGTTGATCATGTTTAAGGAATTAAACACGGTTAGCAAATTTTGGGCCGTTACACGCACTCTCATCTCCTATCAAATCCAACGAAACTTGAGCGAAACCACATTGATTCGACATCGTAAGTGCATTCCCCACCTCTTTTCATGTCGATTTTTGGATTTTCTTGGGTTTTTTTTTGTTTTTGAGTTGTTGGGTTTAAGGGTTCGGTTTGAGGCTTGACTCTTGCATTTTTGGGCACAAAATGTTGATGGAATCGAGAATATGAAGCGATTCGACTTTGTTCAACAAAAAAAAACTCTTACGACACTTTTGACCTAAAACAAATGCTCTACAATGACTAAAACTGAGAAATGAAGATGGTTGAGGGGTGTTGGGGTGAGGGTTGGGGTGAGGGGGTGAGGGTGAGGGTGCGGGTGAGGGTGATGGGGTAAGCAATGATATTTCGAGGATTTCGAGAAAAAAAAAAAAAAAAAAAAAAAAAGTAAGGTACGTTCGGCAACTGAAATTCAAAATTGGGTTATGCTTGAGTAATGAGGTATGTTAAGCAAGTTTCGGGGTTCGTTTAGTGATGCGTAACATATTTTAGTACCTTTATAAGTAACATTTTATTAATAATTTAAGCTATTAATAAGTGATTTCCTACTAATCTGATATATTTTGTTGGTTTTTAGGTGAGGAAAGCAAAGTGTGACCATTCATAGGTTATTTTGAAGATCCGAGAAGATTTCACTCAAAAAGCGCGCTTATGCGGATCACGAGGTGGAAGAAAACGAGACTGGAGGCGAGTGATGAAATGATGATATTTCACATGGTTTCATGTGTTTTGAAGATGTTTTGAAGTTTCGGGATGGGAATACAAGGTTCGGGCAAAGAACGACATCAAAGTGGCTAAGTTTCAACAAAGTCTATTTTGAGTAAGCTTCAGTGTTTTAGCCATAACTCCTTCATTTCAAGTCGAAATGACTTGTCGTTTCTTCCGTTGGAAAATAGACTCAGAGCTGAATGTTTTCATGTTTCACAAGCAAAAGCAAATTCGATCTCTTAATGGTCCAAAATCGCGTTGCAAAGTGAAATATATGCGCGGGATTATGATCCCGACGCCGCAACGCCCAACCCAGTGCCACGACGCCCGAAATAGCAAGAAATATGTAGTGGGCGCTGAGGCTGGCGCCACAACACTAGGGTCAGCGGCCACTGTGGAAAAATGCATAAAAAGTTATTTTTGGAGAGTTTTTGGGTAATTTTGGGACCAAATTGACTTGGTGGTATAAATAGAACTTAAAATTACGTTTTAAAGGGATCTTTTGCTTTGTAGAACCAAGAAAAACGTTTGAAGATTGAAGAATAGTGATCAAAATCTTGGATTCTATATTAATTGTAGGTTTGATTTCATATTTTCTTGTTTTCTTATCATGAATTGTGATGAATTGAACCCACTTAAGGGGTAATCTCTTTTGTTCTAGGGATCTTTGGATCGTAAATTGGATTCTTTTGATTTTAATGTGATTATATTTGTTCTTTCAATTCAATATTTTGATTTGTGTGTTCTTGTGTGCTATGCTATACTTACCTTGATCAAGTAGGAGTAGATTCAAGGGTTTGAGAGTCACCATGACCATTGAGACTTTTGAACCCGGATTATGGGAAACACAACCTTAGAACATATGACACATTGACCGATGGTCATTGACTAGGGAGGCAATTGAATTTGATTTTTAATGCGATATCTCACTTACGCTATTCACGTCGACCGGCGAGTGAGATGTTAGAATCTCCATCACCGAGACCACGGGATGGAGTGAGTTGTAGGAAATTCGTCTATCATTATACAATTTGAGTGAATTAGATTTCTTAAGATATTTTCTTCATTGCTTAAGACCTATTTTAATTACTTGCAATTAATTAATTTAAATTAATTAATAATTTATTTTTACAAAATCCAACATTTAAGTGCCTAACTCTATTTCTTAGTTAGACTAAATATTAGCGTGTGACCGTCCTTGTGGATACGATATACCCGACATCAACACGAGTTGGTGCCACTATTACTTTGCATTTGCCCTACACTTGTTGTCGCTGTCATTTAGCCGCTTCCTTTAGTGAATCATGTTACCTAGATAACTGAAAATAGGATAGCAACCTGATCTAGTGAACAAATGCTTATTTTGTATTTCCATTTACATATTGCCATAATCAGAAAATACAGTATATTAGCTTTTACTTGAACTCATATATGTAAGGAAGTATCTAAACCCTTCAAAAAAGAGATGCCTTTTTACTAAACAACAATGCTATGGGTCACCACCCAAAACTATAGAAACCAATCAGTCATACAAGTTTGAGCCTCAACCGTGTACAAATTGATAGACCACAACAAATGATATTGGGATATCAAAACAAATCAAACAATTCAAATTGGGACATCCTCAATTTCCAATGCCCACTTTTTTTTTGAATAAAAAAAAAAAAAAAGAATGTATCAAACATCTACCTCAATTGAACGAGGCCATTACATCAAAATACGAATCACAGCGAGACCAACAGCAGAAATAGAGACGAGGGTACCTATGCAGTATTTGATCACATCGTATTTTGCGGCTTCGAGTTGTGCTCGCATAGCATGACTTACCTATTAAGTCAAAAAAAAAAAAAATCAATCAATCAACAACAGACCTAATTAGCTCTACTCATGTATGTTTGAAACATAAACGCAAAGAAACTCACCTGATCAAGTTTATTGTTGAGATTAGCCGTCTCGGCTTTTTGATCTGCAAGTTCATCTCGTGTGCGCCTTCAATGATTTACAAAATTTGTAAAAGCAAATGAGCCAATGCATTGCTAATACACATACCACGTAAATACATGTAGGGTAATTCTAAATATCAGTAAATTTATATTTACTCACCCTCTTTCGAGGTTTAAATCCAACCTTAGTCCAGCAGTCATTTTGTCAATTTCATACCTGATTATGAGAAGACTCGTAACAATGACTTTTGATATGTTGTTATGAAATAACACTACGAAACATGCATTAAATTAACTTATTGGTTTAACAAACCTTAATTCAGTTCGAATTTTTTCTGTTTCCCGTTGCAATTCAGTTCGAAGTTTTTCAGTATCTCGTTGCGGTAATGAAAATTGATGCTCCTGGTAAGTTTAAGTATGCGGTTAGCAACAAGAAAATCCAAAATGAAAGATATTTGCAACTTCAAGATTAAGACTAATACAAACATATTGTACCTACACATCTTGAGTAAATTTAAATCCAAAAGAGTATGTCAAACTTCAAACATTTAATATGCACAATAAATGCAAATAACAAAACACTTGGTGGAACCAAGTTCATATACAGAATACAAATGTTCTGCAACTTCAAGTAAGTTTTCTTTTTTAATTTCCATAAAGCCAATTAATCTGTATAAAATTAACAAATAAAAAGTTTATTGGCCTAAATATCTAAAGCCAAATTCATGGCATGATTTAGAGGAAATAAAGTTAAGTATCAAAGTTATCATCTTGGCGGCCCTCATATGTTCTGATTTTGACTGAAACAACGGATAGGTCTTGAAACAACGGATAGGTCTTGACCAACTTTAAGATCAAATCTTTTATAGACTTTTACTACACTACATTCAATGAGTGGACAGCGGTAGTTCAGGGGAAAAAAAAAAAAAAAAAAAAAAAAAAATTAAGGTGTTTCAAATCCCATTTCATAACAAACCTCAACAAGGAAATATCTATAAATAATCCAAAGTCATCATCATATTTGAAACATAATTATTTCAACTTGCTCATTCTGCATATCATCCATATATCAAACATTCAAACTCACTCTATTTACAATTGCCACTTTCCATCTACATCCATGCTAACATATATAACTCAACGCTCTAAGGTAATGTCATCTAAGAATGATTTAATTTCTCTTTTAGTTGATACTTAATACCAATGTAGGTTTATAGAAATTTGAAATCTAACCTATGAGAAGAAAATAATTTTTGGAAAGTATTATACCCAAAGAAAACTCTAAACCTAGTGAATTGAATGAACCATAAAACCAGGAAATAAAAAAAGGAATACAATCTGAATAAAGAAGATAGATATTGCATGAAAAATTATACTTGCCCTTTTCCGAGCTTAAGCAAATGCATGCCATATTGTCAAACAAAAAACTAAGCGATATTCCTTGATAAATGGCATATGTCATCTATCAATTGCAATTAACATCTTTTCCAATATTCTCATGCCATGTCCGAAAATCCATAGGTAGGGTGATAACCCCCACGAAAAGTAATGAATTAAACACCCAATAATAGAATCCAGTTTCAAATATTTCACAAACATAATAAATTGGTAACATGCACACTATTCATGATTCTAGTATCATGACTCAAGTATAAACATAGAACAACAACAACATAGCCTCAGACCCAAATTAACTGGGGTCGGCTACATGGATCAAACTTTTCCATTGTGCTCGATTAAGTGACTCAAGTATAAACATACTTCATTGGAAAAATGACCACGTGTTTTCCCTACAATAAATTATCCTAACCACCTAGACTTTTTTTTTTTTTTTTCATAAGAAATGAACTTTAAAAAAGCAGGGATCAAAAGTCCCCAAATACGTGACCAAACAAATTTCTTGAATATTTACAGCAATTGGGTCCAGTTTCATGCTAGTTCCATGTAGCCCATCCCATTAAATTGTGAGTCAAGACTAAGCCAAATTGTTGTACAGTGTTTGATATTCTCCCAAATTGCCGAGAAGTCACCCATTTGATCTCGAAAAAACTTACTGTTCTTTTTCCTTCCAAATACACCATAAAAGAGCTTGAACAACAACCTTTATATGATTCGACGTCACTTTCTCGTTGTTGAAAAATTTCATCATGAATGCTATCTACAAGTGTCCTGGGGAAAACCCATTGAAGAGTGAAGACCCAATTCACTCATAACACCGACCCCTACAAGACTAATTTTATGTGTTTGCTAAGTCTACATTCTATTTATAAGAAATAAGCTGTTAGCTTCTTAGCTAAAAAAATGGATCATACTTATTAGAGGCTATGAGTTTGCTAAATACTAATTAGTAATAACAAGAGCAAGCTTTAGTTTCAACCCATACTTACAGTAGAATCTGTAAAAAAAATTAAGCGTTTCGCTAAACTTTGAAGAATAAGCACCACTCTTAGTTGAGCATATAATTTTATTAGAGGTATCTAAATCAAAAGAGTCCAAACGCTTGATATCTAGTCTAATTAGAGTTTGAAGGAAGTTCGAGGATAGAACTAGAGCTTTCAAACTCCATGGTTCTATCCTTTTGTATTGCACTCAATACTTACTTGTGTTAGAACCTTACATTTTTAATACATAGACAAACTCATAAAAAAAAAATTTATGAAAATCATAAAACAATTTTAGAGCTCAATGTACCTGTGTACTCTGTATTTCTGATTTGAATCTTGACAAATTGGAGTCATGAATCATCTCATTCTACAAAAAATAAGCAGAAATCTTATAAATACCCAAAAAGAAATTCTTTTAAACTCTAATAGTAAAAGAAAATGATCAAACAAAGTCATCACCTTTTGCGATTCTCCTTTGGATACAAATGATTGAGCTACATTTTCTAAACTATCATTCAACACTTCCGTTATTACACCTGTAATCGCCTCGGCTTGTTTAGACGGCACACCTTGTCCTTCTAATCTTCTAACCTAATAAGGAAACATCAAATGCAACCTCATACATCTAATTTGAAAAAAAAAAATAAATAAATAAAAGAAAAACACTCGAACATCAAGAAAGTAATTACCAATGCCAAAGTATCAACCAGATAAGCTCGCGAACCATTAGATTTGGCAAGCTGAGATATCTCTCTAAAATCAGATTTGCCAGTTCTTGAACAAGAATCAGAAAACTTAGAAAGTAAGAAGTTGTCGATAACGAATCTCTCGCACGACCCGCTTCAAGCGGCCATTGACAACCACAACCGGAATCTCAAACTGTTCTGGATTGTTTCTCCACCTATATCTCGAATCTAATCTAAACTAGGAAAAAAAAAATTGGAGCGAACCTATAAGGATGCCATTCACCATACAATATTAAATATCTATACATACATGCAATGTACATCAATTAGAATTCACTGTTTCATATACCTTAGAAGCAAATTACTATAGTACTTAAAATCACGGCAAAAGATACGCTTCACGGCAAAACCTACAACTACCCTGTCCTTTACCTTAGTCTAATGAGTGTTTAATGATTCAATTAAATGGTGCGCGTTTAGAAATGTGAACTAAATCTTTTCTCCGAATGAAATAATATATATATATATATATATATATATATATATATTGGCTTTTTGCTTAAGTTTCTTTTTTTTTTTTTTTTTTTTTTTTTTTTTACTATGAATGCTGTCATCATAGTCGTTTCCATTAAAAAAAAACCAAGCTTTCTATGTGCCAAGATATTAAGAAGTCTCCGAACCTTCTAAATATGTATCTATCACACATCATTTGGATTCGCCGAATAAGTTACACCTTGGAAACGGGTTCCCCTTCTATCAATAATGATGTTTTGTTAGAGTTATCTACAAAAAAAAAAAAAAAAAAAAAAAAAAAACGCTAATTCAACAAATGAAAAAGAATCTGTCCTATAACATCTTTTTTCTCTCTCTAAATCACTAAACATCCATCCACAGCATTCTACATAAATCAAACTCTTCTAATTAAACATGGTAGTGCTCACCCTCAGTAATCATAGTCATAGTCACTTCTCATTTTCATAGGATATTCTGCTAGATGTTTCAATTTAGGAATGGTGTCTTATTTCACTTTGAAAGTGATTTTCTTTTCCTCTTTGGAATGCTAGATTGGTTTCGCATTTTTTATATCTACTTTCATTAGCAAGTCATCATCAGCAACAACTATTGGGTTCTGCACATTTATCATTGAGGTCTCTAACCCAGGTAATATCCCTTGTGAAACTCAAGTTACCCAATGGATATATATGTGGAGAAGGTAACTGGTTTGATCTCTGTTTGCTGCTTGTTACAACATTTGGATTTCCCTACAATGATATCATCTCGAAGCGTTGGCGGGTTTTCTGGTCTTTATTCCCTCCAAATCTACTTGCCAAAGCTCTAGATCAGCTTGCAGATGCAACAACCTCTATTGAGCTCAAGACCAACCAAAATTAACAGAAATTTGAAATTGAATCAAACCAATGACTATCAAAAAACCAAAAACAGTAATTCAGATTCAATTTATTATCAGAGAATTCTTTACAGTGAAAAAAAAAAGAAAAACCGTTACACAAAATCATCATAAAAAACCACTCAAATCTATACTCAAAAACCATAAAAATCCAAACTTTCCACTCTGTAATCACCTTCTCCACCTCCCCAAAAAACCCAATTCATATTTCACCAAAAGTAAAGCCAGTCCCAAACCCAGAAACCCTAATCGTACTTCTCTCTCCACGTATATACAAGAAAGAAAACCCAAGAAACCGCCATTAAAATGTCCCCAACGGCCTGCCTCGGCCAATCACTCGCCAATCACTCGCCAAATCCTCAATCCTCCTCTCGAAGTAGGCTCTTATTTGTATAGATATTTGGGTTTAGGATTAAAGCAAATAAACAAAGCAACACATTGTGAATGCATTACAAAGAGAACCGGACGTTGGAGAAGCGAGAGAGAGGGAGAGAGAGAGACGTTGGATGTTACCTCTCGAAGCAAACGATGGAGACGCGAGGCAGCGATGGAGAAGCAAGGCAGCGTCGAATAATGGAGCGCAGACGACCGAGAGAGAAAAACAGAGGGAGAAAAAGAAAGGGAAAGAGATTTCGCAAGAAAAAAGAAAGTCTCCAAAAGTCTCTCGTGGAGGCAAAGAGATAGAGAAGACTTTCAACATATATAGGGTTATGTGAAAAGTCTTCAAAAGTCATCCAAACCACAAATCTACCAAATTTCAAAACAAATTGAATACCCTTACTTTTAGAGACTTTCTAAAAGTTTAAATTGAATACTTAAAACTTTTAGAGACTTTTTAAAAGTCTCTAAAAGTTCACATTGAATACACCAAACTTTTAGAGACTCTCTAAAAATTTTAATTGAATACCCCTAAACTTTTTTAGTCAATAAAAGTAACTAAAAGTCTCAAAAAATTTCAATTGAATACACCCCTGAAAATGAGAGAGAGAGACTTAAGGCGCAAACTTCATTGGGTCTACAATCTCGATGATTCTCATCCAACGGCTCTTCTTCTCCTAAGTGAACACGTGAGCACGTGTGTAGAAGAATGTTCAAACTTCAAAGCCTATCAAGGAGGAAAACGGGTCTCTCTTGTTTGGTCCTCTCTGGCTCTCCTTCTCAAAAAGCCAACTTCATTTGTTTTTAGGAAAATATTAGAATGACACTAGTTGCACCTCTACCTACATATTATATATATATATATATATATATATATATATAAGATATCTGTACGTTCTCATCCCGAGGTACGCATGGACGGCTCAAAGGTCGATGTGACTTTCGGTACGACACACTTGTTATTATGCACTGAGATAGGAGGAGTCGCCCCTAACTCTGGGGACCCTCTATAGTACCCTTACGTATTATGCTTAATTTTTCATACTAATGTTTTTTTTTTTTTTTGAAAAGAAAAAAAAAGTTAAAGTTAAAGTTCGTTTCCCTAACAAGATTTTCTGATCACGCCATTGCATGCGCTTCTCTTGTTTTATTTTTTATTGTTCATTATTGCTTCAGCTTTACACGCATTTATCATGCTTCACAATTCAATGGAGATAACGACAATATAAGTTCTACCAAAGCATCTCTGGTGAGATAGTAGAGACATTACTTGACAAAAGGTAATTTTGTTATATTTGAGTTTGACTCTAATTAAGTTTGCCTTAATAATATCATTGTATGTCTTATTTCTTTTAGTTATAATCTTATAGTGTCGCGCGTTTGAATTGCAACTTTATAGAACATTTGAATGTATCTCATGGGATATTTCGAGCATGAAGTCTAGCTTTATGATCCTTGTTCAATGCTCCCTTAATTTGTAGATGGATCCCAAGTTCAAACTTTCTCAGGGAAGAAACCTTTAATCATTTTATGTAAATTTTTTAATTCAATTTTTAGAAATAATCATGAGTGAATCGGGCTACTTTGATTACCATTCATATATGCGTTTAAGACCGGCCGTAGACATCCTGTTCCAGTGATCACACTTGTCGAAAAAAGCAGCAATCTTGTTACTAGATTCATCGCCATTGTTGGGATCAATGTGGAGTCCGGAAACTCCATCAATGATGATTTCGGTAGGGAGTCCGCAGTTCATTGCCTCGATGACAGTAAGACCAAATGCTTCATACAGGGCAGGCTGAACAAATGCTCCCTTGCCCTTGGTATCTGCAATGCAACGATAAAGCTCTCCGTTTCGAACTCGGTCATTTTGATCCATCTTATTTGGCCACTTCCTTTTTAATCTCAGCAATCTCCGACTAGATTAACGTTTTCCGGTTCTTTCCATAAAGCGTGATGTTCCACTAGTCATTTGAGGATATCCACTTGTTAAGACGCTTCTGTTTCTCATTGATCTTGTTAGAAAATTATACACATTCAAGTCAAATCACATTCTCAATAACTCATTCCTTATTTTCATCTTTGGAAAATGGCAGGATGAAATCTGCTTTTGTGTGTAAGGGAAGTCTGGTCAGTCCTTGCTTCTTCATTCGGAAAATGAGTTCCTCCTCCAAGGCCTTCACTTGATCCAATATATAAACAATCTGTTTGAAGAAGCAAATAGTTTTAGTTTTTTAATGAAAAACTAAAAATCCATTTTGGATGGAAATTATATATTTAACATATGTTACTTTATTGATGTCGCTTTTAAAAAAAAAAAAATAAAATAAAAAAACAAATTATTCCCACGAATCTTGAGCATATCTTCACTACTTTATAAAGACTTCAACTTGAACCTGGCTTCTTTTTCTTTGCTTAGATTAACTAACTTGTAGTTACATATTTTTAACAACTCGGATTGAAACAAATTAAATAGTAAGCAATGAGTCAAATGACTTGCTAAACTCTACTGATTTGTTGTTTGATTGAATCAATTTGAATGAGTGGCAGCCTATGTCAATATGATTAAGTCTCCAAGCATCCAAAAGTGGTTTTTAGTTCCTTTTTTTTATTTATTTGTTTACTTTTAAGGGTTTCAATATTTCATTACTCACTTTGAAGGTTGAATTAGCTATTACATGATAACTTAGAGGTTTTTTAGTACCTCACACCATTGTTTATGCATTTTTTTTTTTCGATTACAAAAGTATTTTCTTAATGAGAAATGCGAGGACATCTTTTATCACACAGATGTAGAATTCATTGGACACATATAACACTCTACGCGCACAACAGGTTCGCTATCACCTATTTTTTTGTTGGTTTGTCACCATTTTTTTTTTTTTTTTTTGTTAGAAAAAAAAAACTATATATGAAAAAAGTGAAAGCGCACTTTGATTTTTGAGACAACTTTACGTGCCATGATGAAAAAAAGACCTTATTCCTTTTTTTTTTATGGCAAAGACCTTAATCCATTTTGGGTTATTATTCCTCGACCAAAAAAACTGATGTTACGTTTATGAAATAAAGGGGCATTGCACCTGCACATTGTCTTATTACATCATTTAATTGATGTTTGTAAAGAAAAGTTTCTAATTGTCACATTATTTCATAGTTACAATTACATCACAGTCAAATTCATGGCAAATAAATGTTCTTTTAAACAAATATGATTAACTAATCGATATATATTTATTTGGACAATTAATTTTATGTCTAGTCATGTATCGAGCTATTAATGATTAATGCAAACACAATCACAGATAAAATTCCTTTGATACCCCTTAAATATTTGTGAAAATTTTAAAAATAACATTATGAGTCCGGACTCATGAGTCTAAGTAGATTTATTGTAATTAATATTAGCCTTCTCAATTTTTCATAAAATAAACTGTGGGTACTTGATGCTGATATATATATATATATATATATATATATATATATATATATATGCGTAGATTTAGCTTTGGTTGGTTGGTGCACAACCAATATATAGTTTCAGATTCTTTAGTAGGTTTTTTTTTTTCTTTATTTGCAAAACGCGTCGAGGGATATGGTAATATTGCCTTGGCGCACAAGTAGTACTAGATTATATTCATATTCTCTTTGGCTAAGTTCAGTAACAAAAAATAAAATAAAAAAAAACCGATCTCAATTAATTAATTAAAGAGTCAACTACATGTCGCATATTAAATTCTTACCCCATCCGTTCCCGAATAATGTATATGTGTCACATTTTTGGCACTCCTTTTGTTTCACAATATATATGTGTTACATTAAGAAATCATGGAAACACTAAATGTTTCATTTCTATTTCTAATCCTATTTTTATTTACGTCATTGGTCAAGTTTTTTTTACATAATGCTCATATAATAAATGAAGTCGTTTATAAAAAAGTAATTTAGTTTTGTTATAAAATATTATTTTTTATGAATATGGAGGCGATACTACTATGCGCACACACGTGTGTATATATATATATATATATATATTTTTTAAACAATAAATCTACTTGGACTCATGAGTCCAGACTCATACGGAAATTTTTTAAATTTTTGTAAATATTTATGGGGTATCAAAGGAATTTTACAAATGATTATGATTGCTTCATTAATTGCTCGATGATGTATTTAAAATTAAAAAAAAAAAATTAGAGTCCGAACTCACGAGTTGAAATAACACTACCCTTTTATAAAATACGTACAAAATATTACAGAAAAAAAAATAGGTGTGATGTACAAAAGTGGTAAACAAAATGGTCACCTGGTTTCCCTACAAATCCCCTTTCAGCCACACCAAACATGTCAAAAAGATATAATACCAAAACTTCTTCCAAACTTTCCAACACTGCAACTCTTGACAATTCCCTCCGTATGCCTTGACAAATAGATACGCTCCTCTGTTCCTCCCTCCAAAAATTACAATTTGCAACATAGCAAAACCTCTTATTTCTTAATAGTGCATTGATTATCATCATCTTAATTCTTGTGCATAAATAAAATTATGACGCATTTTGTGGAATGGAAGAAGTAATAATTAGAGTCGATTTAACTAATTGGGTGACGAAATAATTTAACAATAAATCTACTTGGACTCATGAGTCCGGACTCATAGGGAGGTTTTTAAAGTTTTTGTAAATATTTAAGGGGTATTAAATGAATTTTACAAGTAATTATGATTGCTTCATTAATTGCTCGAGGATGTATTTGAAATAAAAAAAAGTTTTGAGTTCGGACTCATGAGTCCAAATAGCACTACCCATAATTTAATATGATGTTTAAGAGTAAAAGATCATGAGTTCAAACCTTGACTTTGAAAGTAATTATTTATTTTTTATCAAAAAAAATTAAAGTCGATTTCTTAATAATAATATTTGTCGTTAGTAATGTGCCTCATCATGGATACATATGAATGACACGCATTTGTTGTCGTTCCTATAACAAAATACGCGTGCATGCAACTCGAAGCCAAAGTAAGGGGCGTCAACAAGTATGTGATGATGGTTCGAGGTTAGTATTTTTTTAGTTGTATAACACACGGTCAACTTCAAATTAAACCGGCGACCGATTTGGACTGGTTGGTACCGGAACCGTCAGCGCGGCCACTACTCCGGAATAGGTGGAAACTGGGGCGAACCGAAACCGGGATAAGAAAACTTTGAGACCAATGACAAACTGCCACGTTTTAGAAGTCCAAGTGGGCGGTATGGAGTCCATGCCATGGACCAAGAGATGACAAACCAGCGTTCATATGGAAGTTTGACTTTTTGACAAATTGACTATCGATTGGTCAACAAGGGCCGACATTTCAGTAAATTGGTTGTGACCGTGAGATTCACCTCGAGATGTATTTAGTTTTGCATATCTCTAAAGGTGTGTAGAAAGGTGACAACCCACTCAGTGCCTATTTTGTGGCTTCTAAAGTGGATTATTTTAACATCAATAAATCTACTTGGACTCACGAGTCCAAATAGTACTACCTTTTTAACATTTTCGATCCGGGTTCAAATGCACGTATTAGTTATTGAGGTCCATCAAATAATGCGTCGAGATACGCACACGTCATGGTCAATTTTTTTTGGTGATGTATTGTGCATTTCCAATGGGCATGTTAGCTTAATTGGCGTGCCATTGCCACCATAGAATTTGGGTCCTTGGCCTTAACTTTGTCGTGGCTAATTGGTTTGGACTAGTCATCAAAGTTAGGTACTTTAAGTAATTAAATGTGATTGATGTCTTAAGTAATCAAAGAGTCCAAACAGATTTTTTGCTTTTCCAAATCAAATTTGAGTTATTATTTGTACGACATTCAATATTTCGACACTTCTCTATCTCGAAAACAATTGATACCGGTTACAATTTGTTATGATCACTTTTTTTAAAAACATTGACAACGAATTGACTTTTTTTGTCTTAATCACTGGGTATAGGACTATTCGACTACTATGAATTTGCTCCAAATTGCGTACCGCATAGGTGAGGAAGAATTGACATTCGTTTAGTGACCAATTAAGCTATTCTTTTTTCTTCAATGTCGTTGTATAAGTATTTTCCATCGAATTAGTCAACATTTGATTTGAATTAAAAATTAAATAAAACTAAGACAATTGTGAGGCCAACATAAGAAAGTAAGAAAGAAAAGTATTCGGTTTTCAAAGAAAAGATAGAGAAATAGTCTAGAACATCTATGGACAAACTAGTTGGGATTAAAACTCCATGTAATAGTACAAAAGTATATTAGCACTTTATTTATTTTTGATGAGGTATTAGGACTTTATTTAATTAGTATATCTAATTAAAGAATTAGAGTTTATATGATTTAATTGTTTCAAGATAAGATTACCAGTATTTTATATTTGAGTAGGATTGTGTGTGAAAGAGTGTGAGATGAATTAGAGTTGATGTTTATATGTGAAAAGAGCTTGGTATGAAATGTGCACATGTGATGCGATGCAATTTCTATACAACTAATTATCAATCACAACGCGCCATTTGATGCAGAGAATAAAAAAAAGAGAATCTATTAATTTTTTATTACTAATTTATCATAATTTTAACTTATGTCTTCTCTTAAATTGGAGGAGAATAATTTTACACATCTACCCTTTCACGCCTCATGATGTGTGCATATACAATTTTCGGTGCATAACGCAAGGGTGTGTGTATTCTGAGACACATACATACGACTTCCAAATTCGATGTACGTTTGGGGGTGTGTTCGATGATGTCAAAAAACTATTTACTTTTATTAATGAGGGGTAGATTAGTAATAGAAAAGTTAATATATTCTCTTTTCTTTATTTTTTTCATTAAATGAACACATGGTGCGTTACCATTGATAATTGCGTAAATCTTACAATTAGCAAATAGTATAGAAGTCATTTTCAATTACTGGTTCATCACTTGATTCGCATGGGGTGAATTTTGGATGTAAATATTTATGGTATTAAATGAAATACTAGTGCTTAGTTTGATAGCTAACAACAACAACAATAGTGCCTCAATCCCTGGTACTTAGTTTGATAGCTAACAACAACAACAACAAAACCTTAATCCCAAATTATAAATGATTGACTACACATATCAAACTTTTCCGTTCTGCGCGATTTAGTGAAGGAAGAGGCTAAACCGACCTAGAAACTTGCTCAACGAACCCCGATTCAAATTTGGTTTATGTCTTTGCGTTCGATAACGTTACCGCCCTTCCATATAAAAGGGGTTTTGCTCACTTATACCCACTTATCCTCACTCACTTATACCCCAGTCACTCAACCGAACCTCACTCTCACCTCCTATCAAATCCAATGAAATTCGAGTGAAACCACATCGATTCGACGCCGGGTGCATTCCCCCCTCTTTTCGTGTCAAATTCTGGATTTTCTTGGGTTACTCAATCGAACCTCACTCTCGAATTGCACCGTGACGGCCTCAACTTCTAAACAAGGCACCGCCGGCCTAATCCCGTAATCAAGCCTTAATCCTAACTACTTAAGACTTAATTACGTATTAGTCAGCCTTTCATCCCTATATTTCTCAAAACATATGTTCATATATTTTTGGATTTAAGAGTTAATTAAAAAAACTTATTATTTTAATATTATTACATATTAACATGTATTTTAAAGTTTATGCGTAAGCTTTTATTATTCAAAATCCTACGTGTGGGAAACCAGGAAAATACAACATCACATGCATGTATGTATGGAACAATTCACTCAACCCAATGTACAACCCAAAATGAATAGTAAAGACATAAATAGTAATAATACAACAAAACTCGAGTCATACAAAATGAGATAGGAGAGTCGTCGAAATGCTCAGAGAAAGTCGCCGATTTTCTCCTTCCCCGGCATGCATCTTGTTGCTTGCTCGACGGACCTGCATCCACCGTCACAAACTAAACGGTGAGTATAATAATATTTAAGTAATAACTGAAGAATTCTATGTCACATTTCCAAAATATAAGAATGGTATTTAAAAGCATAAAGCAGCGAAATAATTGCTGAATAAAGTAATGCAAGTAAATATCACAGTTAAATATGTATAGAGTGACACAGGCTAAGTCGAGATGATCTACGTCCGATCGGTGGTGAGAACTATCACCTAACCTTTCCCACTACTATATGGAGCTGCGCTCAACATATTTCACACCAAAAGCGGAGCTGCGCTCTACGCATACAAATCATCTATCTCATTCTTGCCGATCACCCCGAGCCCATAACTCGTGTGCCTCGTAAGTGTAGTGGTGAGTGTCGGAAACCCGATAGACCCCATGTCCCCGTGAATCGCACATCTCTTGTGCAATTGACACTAGATAATCTCTACTTTAGTTTTCAAAAAGAAATAGTTTCAATTCTCTAGAAATCCAAATCAACTTAGACTACAAAGCCTAAAAGAATAGAATACAAGACTAGTCAAATACTAATTATTCCAATAGCATGTTTTTCATCAATGCTTTATCAAAAATGACATTAAGAGTAGGAATCAGAGTCAATGAAACATTTCACAAGGCATTATGTCACAATATTCACTCATGAATAGATGCAAGAACAACATGATGTGAGATTTCAAATAGCAATGTGTACCAATAGACCATAAAATGATAAGAGGCAATGAAATGAAATATAGAATCCTCACAGCTTTATTGGCAACCAAAATTCACATTTACTGAATTTGGCATAAATTAATGCTCCCTCAAAGTCTGCAACGTCTCTCTGAGGTGCTGCTCGTGATCTTCCTTTGTATTCGAGTAAATCAATATATCATCGATGAAGACTATCACGAATCGGTCAAGAAACGGTCTAAAAACTCGATGCATCAGATCCATAAACACTACTGGAGCATTGGTCAGCCCAAACGACAAGATTGTGAACTGAAAATGTCCATATCTCGTGCCGAAAACTGTAATGGACCTATCATCGTCCCTGATCCTAAGCTGATGATACCCTGATTGCAGGTCTATCTTGGAGAAAAATTGTGCTCCTCTCGGCTGATCAAAAAAATAATATGTCCTCGAGAGTGGATATTTATTCTTAATTGTGACTTTGTTCAACTGTCTGTAGTCGATACAAAGTCTCAAAATACCATCATTTTTCTTCACAAAAAGGACGTGTGCTCCTCATGGTGACATACAAGGTGTAATAAATCCCTTTTCTGCCAAATCCTGAAGCTGAGTCTTCAACTCCTCTAAGTCTCGGGGTGCCATCCGGTATGGTGGTATGGAAACCGATTTAGTACCTGGTACCAACTCATTAATGAAATCAATCTCTCGCGACGGCGGTAAACCAAGTAAATTCTTCGAAAAAACATCAGGAAGCTCTCTCACCGCCGGTATGTCCTCCGGCCTAGGTCCCCGATTTTCTAGTTCAATGTATAGCGAGATCAACACCTCCATCTCCTCACTAGTCGCAGGTCGACCTCTTGTACCTATTTTCCTTACTGAACTACCTATATAGTTAAATGTCGGACGCCTTGGGATCTTAAATATCACTGTCTTACTGAAACAGTCAATATGAGTGTGGTATGCAGCTAATAAGTCCATCCCTAAGATCGCGTCAAACTCTAAAAATTCGAGGGCCCTAAAATCGACAGGTAACTCTACCCCATCTATCTCGACCAGACATCCCTCAATAACACTATGAAGGTAAACTCTATCCTCGATTGGAATACTCAAAATCAGATGTATGTTAAGCCTAACAGGTTTCAACCCTAGGATGTCTATCACGCGACCAGGTATGAAAGATATGATAGATCCAGAATCAAATAAAACATATGCATCTCTACCGCAAATGAAAATTGTACCCTCAATAAGACCTCGCGTGGCGTCGGAGTCTGGCTAGGCTACCGTGTGAAACTCCTCTCAGGCATGTTGTGCGTACACTGCTGCAGGATGCGGGCACTCTCTCACTATGTGTCCGACTTGTCCACATCCGTAGCATGCCAACTGTCTGCGCTAATCCTAAATTTGCGACTAGCCATGTGCCTGATACTAACCCGGTCTCTGAAACTGTCTCGGTCCCTGTCTAGTATCTCGGCCTCTGCCTCTGCCTCGGCCTCTACCCCCCTACAGTTGCTGTCGTGAAGCCTGGGGGGCGGGCTTGAGTAATGAGGTATGTTAAGCAAGTTTCGGGTTTCGTTTAGTAATGCGTAACATATTTTAGTACTTTTATAAGTAACATTTTGTTGATAATTTAGGCTTTTAATAAGTGATTTCCTACTAATCGATATCTTTTGTTGGTTTTTAGGTGAGGAAAGCAAAGTGTGACCATTCATAGGTTATTTTGAAGATCCGAGAATATTTTCCTCAAAAAGCGCTTTACGCGGATCACGAGGCGGAAGAAAACGAGAGTAGAGGCGAGTGATGAAATGATGATATTTCACATGGTTTCATGTGTTTTGAAGATGTTTGGAAGTTTCGGGATGAGAATACAAGGTTCGGCAAATAACGACATCAAAGTAGCTAAGTTTCAACAAAGTCTAATTTGAGTAAGCTTCGATGTTTTAGTCATAACTCATTCATTTCAAATCCAAATGACTTGCCATTTCTTCCATTGGAAAATAGACTCGTAGTGAACGTTTTCATGTTTCATGAGCAAAGGCAAATTCAATCTCTAAATGGTCCAAAATTGCGTTGCAAAGTGAAATATATGCCGGGATTCGACCCACGCACTGCGGCGCCCAACCTAGCGCCACGACACCCAAAACAAGAAAAAATCAGTAGTGGATGCTTGAGGCTAGCGCCACAAAACTAGTCGGCGCCCACTTTGTGAAAAAATGCAAAAAAAGTTGTTTTGGGGAGTTTTTGGGTAATTTTAGGACCAAATTGACTTGGTGGTATAGATAGAACTTAAAATTAGGTTTTAAAGGTACCTTTTGCTTTAGAGAACCAAGAAGAACGTGTGAAATCGAAGAATAGTGATCAAAATCTTGGATTTTATATTAATTATAGGTTTGATTTCATATTTTCTTGCTTTCTTATCATTAATTGTGTTGAATTAAACCCACTTAAGGGGTAATCTCATTTGTTCTAGGGATCTTTGGATCCTAAATTGGATTCTTTTGATTTCAATGTGACTATATTTGTTCTTTTAATTCAATATTTTGACTTGTGTGTTCTTGTGTGCTATGCTATACTTACCTTGATCAAGTAGGTGTAGATTCAATGGTTTGAGAGTCACCGTGACCATTGGGACTTTTGAACCGAGATTATGGGAAACGCAACCTTAGAACATATGACGCATCAACCGATGGTCATTGACTAAGGAAGCAATTGAATTTGGTTTTTAATGCAGTTTCTCGCTCACGCTATTCACGCGACCGACGAAGTCCGAGTGAGATGTTAGAATTTTCATCACCGAGACCTCGGGATAGAGTGAATTGTAGGAAATTCGTCTATCTTTGCATAAATTGAGAGAGTTTATAATTAAATTGGATTAAAAGTATACAATTTGAGTGAATTAGATTTCTTAAGATATTTTATTCATTGCTTAAGACCTATTTTAATTACTTGCAATTAATTAATAATTTGTTTTAACAAAATCCAACATTTAAGTGTCTGACTCTATTTCTAGTTAGACTAAATATTAACACATGACCGTCCTTGTGGATACGATATACCCGACACCAACACGAGTTGGTGCCACTATTACTTTGACGTTTGTCGTACGCTTACGGTCACTGTCATTTAGCTGCTTCCTTTAGTGAATCATGTTACCAAGATAACTGAAAATAGGATAGCAACCGAATCTAGTGAACAAATGCTTATTTTGTATTCCCATTTACATATTGCCATAATCAGAAAATACAATATATTAGCTTTTACTTGAACTCATATATGTAACCCTTCAAAAAAAGAGATGCCTTTTTACTAAACAACAATGCAATGGGTCACCACCCAAAACTATAGAAACCAATCAGTCATACAATTCACTCTATCAAACAATTTTTGATAGAGTGAATGTATCAAAAACATCTACCTCAATTGAACAAATGATATTGGGATATCAAAACAAATCAAACAATTCAAATGGGGACATCAACAATTTCCAATGCCCATTTTTTTTTTGAAAAAAAAATAAAAAAAAATGAATGTATCAAACATCTACCTCAATTGAACGAGGCCATTACATCAAAATACGAATCACAGCGAGACCAACGGCGGAAATAGAGACGAGGGTACCTATGGAGTATTTGATCACATCGTATTTTGCGGCTTCGAGTTGTTCTCGCATAGCATGACTTACCTATTAAGTAAAAAAAATAAAAAAAAATCAATCAATCAACAACAGACCTAATTAGCTCTACTCATGTATGTTTGAAACATAAACGCAAAGAAACTCACCTGATCAAGTTTATTGTTGAGATTAGCCGACTCGGCTTTTTGTCCAACAGTCACTTTGTCAATTTGATACCTGATTATGAGAAGACTCGTAACAATGACTTTTGATATGTTATAATGAAATAACACTACCAAACATACATTAAATTAACTTATTGGTTTAACAAACCTTAATTCAGTTCGAATTTTTTCTGTTTCCCGTTGCAATTCAGTTCGAATTTTTTCGGTTTCCCGTTGCAATTCAATTCGAAGTTTTTCAGTATCTCGTCGCAGTAATGAAAATTGATGCTCCTGGTAAGTTTAAGTATGCGGTTAGCAACAAGAAAATCCAAAATGAAAGATATTTGCAACTTCAAGATTAAGACTAATACAAACATATTGTACCTATACATCTTGAGTAAATTTAAATCCAAATAGTATGTCAAACTTCAAACATTTAATATGCACAATAAATGCAAATTACAAAACAGTTGGTGGAACCAAGTTCATATACAGAATACAAATGTTCTGCAACTCCAAGTAAGTTTTCTTTTTTAATTTCCATAAAGCCAATTAATCTGTATAAAATTAACAAATAAAAAGTGTATTGGGCTAAATATCTAAAGCCAAATTCATGGCATGATTTAGAGGAAATAAAGTTAAGTATCAAAGTTATCATCTTGGCAGACCTCATATGTTCTGATTTTGACTGAAACAACGGATAGGTCTTGAAACAACGGATAGGTCTTGACCAACTTTAAGATCAAATCTTTTATAGACTTTTACTACACTACATTCAATGAGTGGACAGCGCTAGTTCAGGCGAAAAAAAAAAAAAAAAAAAAATTAAGGTGTTTCAAATCCCATTTCATAACAAACCTCAACAAGGAAATATCTATAAATAATCCAAAGTCATCATCATATTTGAAACATAATTATTTCAACGTGTACATTCTACATATCATCTATATATCAAACATTCAAACTCACTCTATTTACAATTGCCACTTTCCATCTACATCCACGCTAACATATATAACTCAACGCTCTAAGGTAATGTCATCTAAGAATGATTTAATTTCTCTTTTAGTTGATACTTAATACCAATGTAGGTTTATAGAAATTTGAAATCTAACCTATGAGAAGAAAATAATTTTTGGAAAGTATTATACCCAAAGAAAACTCAAAACCTAGTGAATTGAATGAACCATAAAACCAGGACATAAAAGAGGGAATACAATCTGAATAAAGAAGATAGATATTGCATGAAAAATTATCCTTGCCCTTTTCCGAGCTTAGCAAATGCATGCCATATTGTCAAAAAAAGAAAAACTAAGTGATATTCCTTGATAAATGGCATATGTCGTCTATCAATTGCAATTAACATATTTTCCAATATTCACATGCCATGTCTGAAAATCCATAGGTAGGGTGATAACCCCCACTAAAAGTAATGAATT
The DNA here is from genome assembly GCA_039657325.1 of Stephania cephalantha. Lineage (NCBI taxonomy): Eukaryota > Viridiplantae > Streptophyta > Magnoliopsida > Ranunculales > Menispermaceae > Stephania > Stephania cephalantha. The sequence continues at coordinate 2,361,000 of CM077573.1, read as the reverse complement.
GCATACTTGTCTTCGAACTCAATAAATAATGAATTAAACCCCCAATAATAGAATCAAGTTTCAAATATTTCACAAACATAATAAATTGGTAACATGCACGCTATTCATGATTCTAGTATCATGACTCACATAAACATACTTCATTGGAAAAATGACCACGTGTTTTCCCTACAATATATTATCCTAACCACCTAGACTTTATTATTTTTTTTTTTTTTTTCATAAGAAATGAACTTTAACAAAGCAGGGGATCAAAAGTCCCCAAAAACATGACCAAACAAATTTCTTGAATATTTACAGCAATTGGGTCCGGTTTCACGCTAGTTCCATGTAGCCCATCCCATTAAATTGTGAGTCAAGACTAAGCCAAATTGTTGTACAGTGTTTGATATTCTCCCAAATTGTCGAGAAGTCACCCATTTGGTCTCGAAAAAACTTACTGTTCTTTTTCCTTCCAAATACACCATAAAAGAGCTTGAACAACAACCTTTATATGATTGGGAAAACCCATTGAAGAGTGAAGACCCAATTCACTCATAACACCGACCCCTCCAAGACTAATTTTCAGTGTTTGCTAAGTCTACATTCTATTTATAAGAAATAAGCTGTTAGCTTCTTAGCTAAAAAAACGGATCATACTTATTAGAGGCTATGAGTTTGCTAAATACTAATTAGTAATAACAAGAGCAAGCTTTAGTTTCAACCCATACTTACAATAGAATCACGTAAAAAATCTTAAGCGTTTCGCTAAACTTTGAAGAATAAGCACCACTCTTAGTTGAGCATATAATTTTATTAGAGGTATCTAAATCAAAAGAGTCCAAACACTTGATATCGAGTCTAATTAGAGTTTGAAGGAAGTTCGAGGATAGAACTAGAGCTTTCAAACTCCATGGTTCTATCCTTTGTATTGCACTCAATACTTACTTGTGTTAGAACCTTACATTTTTAATACAAAGACAAACTCATAAAAAAAATTTTTTTATGAAAATCATAAAACAATTTTAGAGCTCAATGTACCTGTGTACTCTGTATTTCTGATTTGAATCTTGACAAATTGGAGTCATGAATCATCTCATTCTACAAAAAATAAGCAGAAATCTTATAAATACCCAAAAAGAAATTCTTTTAAACTCTAATAGTAAAAGGAAATGATCAAACAAAGTCTTCACCTTTTGCGATTCTCCTTTGGATACAAATGATTGAGCTACATTTTCTAAACTATCATTCAACACTTCCGTTATTACACCTGTAATCGCCTCGGCTTGTTTAGACGGCACACCTTGTCCTTCTAATCTTCTAACCTAATAAGGAAACATCAAATGCAACCTCATACATCTAATTTGAAAAAAAAAATCAAATAAATAAAAGAAAAACACTCGAAAATCAAGAAAGTAATTACCAATGCCAAAGTATCGACCAGATAAGCTCGCGAACCATTAGATTTGGCAAGCTGAGATATCTCTCTAAAATCGATTTGCCGTTCTTGAACAAGAATCAGAAAACTTAGAAAGTAAGAAGTTGTCGATAACGAATCTCTGCACGACCCGCTTCGAAGCGGCCATTGACAACCACAACCGGAATCTCAAACTGTTCTGGATTGTTTCTCCACCTATATCTCGAATCTAATCTAAACTAGGAAAAAAAAAATTGGAGCGAACCTATAAGGATGCCATTCACCATACAATATTAAATATCTATACATACATGCAATGTACATCAATTAGAATTCACTGTTTCATATACCTTAGAAGCAAATTACTATAGTACTTAAAATCACGGCAAAAGATACGCTTCACGGCAAAACCTACAACTACCCTGTCCTTTACCTTAGTCTAATGAGTGTTTAATGATTCAATTAAATGGTGCGCGTTTAGAAATGTGAACTAAATCTTTTCTCCGAATGAAATAATATATATATATATATATATATATATATATATATATATTTTTATATATATGTGCTTAAGTTTCTTTTTTTTTTTTTTTTTTTTTACTATGAATGCTGTCATCATAGTCGTTTCCATTAAAAAAAAACAAAAAAAAACCAAGCTTTCTATGTGCCAAGATATTAAGAAGTCTCCGAACCTTCTAAATATGTATCTATCACACATCATTTGGATTCGCCGAATAAGTTACACCTTGGAAACGGGTTCCCCTTCTATCAATAATGATGTTTTGTTAGAGTTATCTACAAAAAAAAAAAAAAAAAAAAAAAAACGCTAATTCAACAAATGAAAAAGAATCTGTCCTATAACATCTTTTTTCTCTCTCTAAATCACTAAACATCCATCCACAGCATTCTACATAAATCAAACTCTTCTAATTAAACATGGTAGTGCTCACCCTCAGTAATCATAGTCATAGTCACTTCTCATTTTCATAGGATATTCTGCTAGATGTTTCAATTTAGGAATGGTGTCTTATTTCACTTTGAAAGTGATTTTCTTTTCCTCTTTGGAATGCTAGATTGGTTTCGCATTTTTTATATCTACTTTCATTAGCAAGTCATCATCAGCAACAACTATTGGGTTCTGCACATTTATCATTGAGGTCTCTAACCCAGGTAATATCCCTTGTGAAACTCAAGTTACCCAATGGATATATATGTGGAGAAGGTAACTGGTTTGATCTCTGTTTGCTGCTTGTTACAACATTTGGATTTCCCTACAATGATATCATCTCGAAGCGTTGGCGGGTTTTCTGGTCTTTATTCCCTCCAAATCTACTTGCCAAAGCTCTAGATCAGCTTGCAGATGCAACAACCTCTATTGAGCACAAGACCAACCAAAATTAACAGAAATTTGAAATTGAATCAAACCAATGACTATCAAAAAACCAAAAACAGTAATTCAGATTCAATTTATTATCAGAGAATTCTTTACAGTGAAAAAAAAAAAAAAAAACCGTTACACAAAATCATCATAAAAAACCACTCAAATCTATACTCAAAAACCATAAAAATCCAAACTTTCCACTCTGTAATCACCTTCTCCACCTCCCCAAAAAACCCAATTCATATTTCACCAAGTAAAGCCAGTCCCAAACCCAGAAACCCAGAAACCCTAATCGTACTTCTCTCTCCACGTATATACAAGAAAGAAAACCCAAGAAACCGCCATTAAAATGTCCCCAACGGCCTGCCTCGGCCAATCACTCGCCAATCACTCGCCAAATCCTCAATCCTCCTCTCGAAGTAGGCTCTTATTTGTATAGATATTTGGGTTTAGGATTAAAGCAAATAAACAAAGCAACACATTGTGAATGCATTACAAAGAGAACCGGACGTTGGAGAAGCGAGAGAGAGGGAGAGAGAGAGACGTTGGATGTTACCTCTCGAAGCAAACGATGGAGACGCGAGGCAGCGATGGAGAAGCAAGGCAGCGTCGAATAATGGAGCGCAGACGACCTTGAGAGAAAAACAGAGGGAGAAAAAGAAAGGGAAAGAGATTTCGCAAGAAAAAAGAAAGTCTCCAAAAGTCTCTCGTGGAGGCAAAGAGATAGAGAAGACTTTCAACATATATAGGGTTATGTGAAAAGTCTCCAAAAGTCATCCAAATCCACAAATCTACCAAATTTCAAAACAAATTGAATACCCTTACTTTTAGAGACTTTCTAAAAGTTTAAATTGAATACCCCAAAACTTTTAAAGACTTTTTAAAAGTCTCTAAAAGTTCACATTGAATACACCAAACTTTTAGAGACTCTCTAAAAATTTTAATTGAATACCCCTAAACTTTTTTAGTCAATAAAAGTAACTAAAAGTCTCAAAAAATTTCAATTGAATACACCCCTGAAAATGAGAGAGAGAGACTTAAGGCGCAAACTTCATTGGGTCTACAATCTCGATGATTCTCATCCAACGGCTCTTCTTCTCCTAAGTGAACACGTGAGCACGTGTGTAGAAGAATGTTCAAACTTCAAAGCCTATCAAGGAGGAAAACGGGTCTCTCTTGTTTGGTCCTCTCTGGCTCTCCTTCTCAAAAAGCCAACTTCATTTGTTTTTAGGAAAATATTAGAATGACACTAGTTGCACCTCTACCTACATATATATATATATATATATATATGGCAAGAGATCTGTGTACGTTCTCATCCCGAGGTACGCATGGACGGCTCAAAGGTCTGATGTGACTTTCGGTACGACACACCTGTTATTATGCACTGAGAGGGGAGGAGTCGCCCCTAACTCTGGGGACCCTCTATAGTACCCTTACGTATTATGCTTAATTTTTCATACTAATGTTTTTTTTTTTTTTTTTGAAAAGAAAAAAAAAGTTAAAGTTAAAGTTCGTTTCCCTAACAAGATTTTCTGATCACGCCATTGCATGCGCTTCTCTTGTTTTATTTTTTATTGTTCATTATTGCTTCAGCTTTACACGCATTTATCATGCTTCACAATTCAATGGAGATAACGACAATATAAGTTCTACCAAAGCATCTCTGGTGAGATAGTAGAGACATTACTTGACAAAAGGTAAGGTTTGGGAAAGTTGTGAGTTTGACTCTTACTTAAGTCCCAAAAAAAACACAAAAACAGCAACAAAACCTTAATCCCGAATCAATTGAGGTCGGCTATATGAAGCAAATTCTTTCATTGTGCTTGATTTAGTGCAATTGATTGCGAACTTTTTCAAACAATTATTGGAGATCTCATGGGATATTTCGAGCATGAAGTCTAGCTCCTTAATCATTTTTAATGCTCCCTTAATTTTTAAATGAAAAAACAAGAAACTATTCTCAAAAGTTACCTCTTCGAATCATTTTATGTAAATTCGTTTTAATTCAATCCTTTTAGACAATAATAATGTTAATAAAGTTTTAATCCCAAATTACGTCTAAAGACTAAATTCTTCCACTTCGCTCGATTTGATGAAGTTGAGTACGTGCCTTCACAATAACATCAAATTTTTCTCATAACAAAAGAATGAATTATAACCTTTATTATCGAGGTAGAGGATGATTTTATTTGATCATACAATTCTCATCAAGCAAAAGAAGCATTGCTTATTGGTAATACAATTTGATGAAAGTGTAAAATAGGAAGGAAAGACAAACAAGGAAGATGAAACTGTGATTCCAGCACCAACAAGAGCTAGTTCCTGATGAGGATGTTGTTGAGCCGAACCTTTCGATACCATCGTCTTGTCTTGAACTTCGGGCTGCAAAGAAGTCTTGATTGAGTTCGAATTGCATTGTAGGGATGGTAAGACGAAGGAGAATTTTAACCGAAAATTTAACAAATAAGTCGAAATGATTCAAAATGAGTACCGACATTTACCAGTTCAAAACTACAAAGCATTTTTGGTCACTAACCAAGCGATCGAGATGGATTTTGGGTCCTTACCTTTGTAATCGCGACGACACTCGCTTTGTTTTAGAACAAAACCAAAAAAATGTCGAGTTAGGCCCTCGAACAAAATATGGAACATGAAATTTTATCATGACAATCTTTTTTCATCTATTATATCGAGTGCCCAAACCTAGTCGTATTTTCGTTTTCATTCTAATGGTGATATCATGAGTGCTAGTTAGATCCGAGCCTGCCTAAGTTACGCATTGCAAAAAATAAAAAAATAAAAAAAGACGAAATAGCTGCGACATAGCCAACAATCATATTTGGATTAGTAGGAGTTAGAGGTCATGCCTTCTTGTGGGCTGAGATTCGAATCTTGGCTTTGGCTGAGTAACTTGAGTTTCGGAACTTGGAACAGTGCTACCTGTACCAATATTCTTCACCTGCAATGCAACGATAAAGCTCTCCGTTTCGAACTCGGTCATTTTGCGCTGCTATCCATCTTATTTGGCCATGTATGTAGTTGATACTTGTCTATTAAAGAATGCATCTTTTTAATCTCAGCAATCTCCGACTAGATTAACCAAATTACGGAGCTTCCGGTTCTTTCCATACCACTCGACCAAGCCCGTGATGTTCTTCACAGTATCAAGTCAAGATGATGGGCTTCTTCCTATCGGCTAGATATCCACTTGAAGATTAAGACCAGAAATAGGAGAATTGGACTTCTGTTTCTCATTGATGATTGATTATAAAAGAAACTTGTTAGAAAATTATACACATTCAAGTCAAATCACATTCCGAATCAATAACTCACATGTGTTCCTTATTTTCATCTTTGCTGTAGAGTAGCTCTTCAATGGCAGGATGAAATCTGCTTTTGTGTGTAAGGGAAGTATAGGGACTGGTCAGCTCCTGGGGAGGCAATGTTAAACTTGACATTGATGCCTGAGACGACTCGGCAAAGGCTTGGCATTGTAAATGCAGTGTGGCTTTCATATTGTCCTGGCTTTTCCTTGCTGCAGATCAACAACAAGCATTTAAACTCAAAATTCTTCCAATGCTAAATTTCAGTCATCGTGAGTGTTTAGATTCCAAGTAATTAACTTCGTTTGACTCAATGAATCGATAAGATACGATAAATGTATCTCTCACCTTCCCGCGATTTCTTGGTATGTGCTGGTGATGATGAAATCAGCAGTGAATTGGCATGAAAAATGGTACTTGGACTCAAATTCCTTCCACTTACCATCCGAGTCGTCATATTTGGTCTTCTCCAAAGCGTGCGCTATGGTTATGGTTCCCTGCAATTACATTAATTTTATATCAGTTTTGCAAAGTCAAATTAGAATTTACTATGGATTGAGAAACAACATCATCACCTGAGTGACTCCAAGCTTGTTTGCCATTAGAGACGCCACGCCACCAGGTTTCCATCGGTGTAGTTTCCTATTATTAGGTCGGGTTTTCCTTCCAAGAGATCGAGGATTTTAGTAGTAGCATCCTAGAAAACTCAACAAAAAGAATGTCAGGACCAGATGATAATGTGTATAACAAAGAATTAATAAAGTTCAAGATATTTTTTTTCAGTAAGAATGAGAACTTGCCTGAGCAAACCTCTCTAGGTAGGTAGGGATATACATCGAAACGAGAAATCCACTCACTGGCGTAGAATTCCATTCTCATTTCTAAATGGGACTCGGAGGATCTGCGAATACTTGGTATCAAAAATGGCCTCCAATTCCTGGTTGCATTTTGTGCCTTGGGCATCCGGTATAAGTCGTGCCAAAAAGAGTTGAAAGAATGAAAATGAAAAAATGCCTTGTGATCTGAGTACAATGTTTTCTACTTGTAGAACACTTCCTCGAAGCCGTTTACATAACGTACCACTAGTATTTGAGGCGTGACGCTCAGGCTCAGTCCTTGCTTCTTCATTCGGAAAATGAGTTCCTCCTCCAAGGCCTTCACTTGATCCAATATATAAACAATCTGTTTGAAGAAGCAAATATTTTAGTTTTTTGAATGGAAATTATATATTTAACATATGTTACTTTATTGATGTCGCTTTTAAAAATAAAATAAAATAAAAAAACAAATTATTCCCACGAATCTTGAGCATATCTTCACTACTTTATAAAGACTTCAACTTGAACCTGACTTCTTTTTCTTTACTAGATTAACTAACTTGTAGTTACATATTTTTAACAACTCGGATTGAAACAAATTAAATAGTAAGCAATGAGTCAAATGACTTGCTAAACTCTACTGATTTGTTGTTTGATTGAATCAATTTGAATGAGTGGCAGCCTATGTCAATATGATTAAGTCTCCAAGCATCCAAAAGTGGTTTTTAGTTCCTTTTTTTATTTATTTGTTTACTTTTAAGGGTTTCAATATCTCATTACTCACTTTGAAGGTTGAATTAGCTATTACATGATAACTTATAGGTTTTTTAGTACCTCACACCATTGTTTATGCATTTTTTTTTTTTCGATTACAAAAGTATTTTCTTAATGAGAAATGCGAGGACATCTTTTGTCACACAGATGTAGAATTCATTGGACACATATAACACTGTACGCGCACAACAGGTTCGCTATCACCTATTTTTTTGTTGGTTTGTCACCATTTTTTTTTTTTTTGTTAGAAAAAAAAAACTATATATGAAAAAAGTGAAAGCGCACTTTGATTTTTGAGACAACTTTACGTGCCATGATGAAAAAAAGACCTTATTCCTTTTTTTTTATGGCAAAGACCTTAATCCATTTTGGGTTATTATTCCTCGACCAAAAAAACTGATGTTACGTTTATGAAATAAAGGGGCATTGCACCTGCACATTGTCTTATTACATCATTTAATTGATGTTTGTAAAGAAAAGTTTCTAATTGTCACATTATTTCATAGTTACAATTACATCACAGTCAAATTCATGGCAAATAAATGTTCTTTTAAACAAATATGATTAACTAATCGATATATATTTATTTGGACAATTAATTTTATGTCTAGTCATGTATCGAGCTATTAATGATTAATGCAAACACAATCACAGATAAAATTCCTTTGATACCCCTTAAATATTTGTGAAAATTTTAAAAATAACATTATGAGTCCGGACTCATGAGTCCAAGTAGATTTATTGTAATTAATATTAGCCTTCTCAATTTTTTATAAAATAAACTGTGGGGACTTGCTGCTGATATATATATATATATATATATATATATATATATATATATATATATATATATATATATATATATATATTCACGCAGTTTGCAGTTTGGTTGGTTGGTGCACAACCAATATATAGTTTCAGATTCTTTAGTAGGTTTTTTTTTTTTTTTTTCTTTATTTGCAAAACGCGTCGAGGGATATGGTAATATTGCCTTGGCGCACAAGTAGTACTAAATTATATTCATATTCTCTTTGGCTAAGTTCAGTAACAAAAAATAAAATAAAAAAAACCGATCTCAATTAATTAATTAAAGAGTCAACTACATGTCGTATATTAAATTCTTACCCCATCCGTTCCCGAATAATGTATATGTGTCACATTTTTGGCACTCCTTTTGTTTCACAATATATATGTGTTACATTAAGAAATCATGGAAACACTAAATGTTTCATTTCTATTTCTAATCCTATTTTTATTTACGTCATTGGTCAAGTTTTTTTTACATAATGCTCATATAATAAATGAAGTCATTTATAAAAAAGTAATTTAGTTTTGTTATAAAATATTCTTTTTTATGAATATGGAGGCGATACTACTATGCGCACACACGTGTGTATATATATATATATATATATAATATATATTTTGTAAACAATAAATCTACTTGGACTCATGAGTCCAGACTCATACGGAAATTTTTTAAATTTTTGTAAATATTTATGGGGTATCAAAGGAATTTTACAAATGATTATGATTGCTTCATTAATTGCTCGATGATGTATTTAAAATTAAAAAAAAAAAAAATTAGAGTCCGAACTCACGAGTTGAAATAACACTACCCTTTTATAAAATATGTACAAAATATTACAGAAAAAAAATAGGTGTGCTGTACAAAAGTGGTAAACAAAATGGTCACCTGGTTTCCCTACAAATCCCCTTTCAGCCACACCAAACATGTCAAAAAGATATAATACCAAAACTTCTTCCAAACTTTCCAACACTGCAACTCTTGACAATTCCCTCCGTATGCCTTGACAAATAGATACGCTCCTCTGTTCCTCCCTCCAAAAATTACAATTTGCAACATAGCAAAACCTCTTATTTCTTAATAGTGCATTGATTATCATCATCTTAATTCTTGTGCATAAATAAAATTATGACGCATTTTGTGGAATGGAAGAAGTAATAATTAGAGTCGATTTAACTAATTGGGTGACGAAATAATTTAATATGATGTTTAAGAGTAAAAGATCATGAGTTCAAACCTTGACTTTGAAAGTAATTATTTATTTTTTATCAAAAAAAAACCTTAAAGTCGATTTCTTAATAATAATATTTGTCGTTAGTAATTAATGTGCCTCATCATGGATACATATGAATGACACGCATTTGTTGTCGTTCCTATAACAAAATACGCGTGCATGCAACTCGAAGCCAAAGTAAGGGCGTCAACAAGTATGTGATGATGGTTCGAGGTTAGTATTTTTTTAGTTGTATAACACACGGTCAACTTCAAATTAAACCGTGACCGATTTGGATGGTTGGTACCGGAGCAGTCGTGCGCGCCACTATTCCGGAATAGGTGGAAACTGGGGCGAACCGAAACCGGGATAAGAAAACTTTGAGACCAATGACAAACTGCCACGTTTTAGAAGTCCAATTGGGCGGTATGGAGTCCATGCCATGGACCAAGAGATGACAAACCAGCGTTCATATGGAAGTTTGACTTTTTGACAAATTGACTATCGATTGGTCAACAAGGGCCGACATTTCAGTAAATTGGTTGTGACCGTGAGATTCACCTCGAGATGTATTTAGTTTTGCATATCTCTAAAGGTGTGTAGAAAGGTGACAACCCACTCAGTGCCTATTTTGTGGCTTCTAAAGTGGATTATTTTAACATCAATAAATCTACTTGGACTTACGAGTCCAAATAGTACTACCTTTTTAACATTTTCGATCCGGGTTCAAATGCACGTATTAGTTATTGAGGTCCATCAAATAATGCGTCGAGATACGCACACGTCATGGTCAATTTTTTTTGGTGATGTATTGTGCATTTCCAATGGGCATGTTAGCTTAATTGGCGTGCCATTGCCACCATAGAATTTGGGTCCTTGGCCTTAACTTTGTCGTGGCTAATTGGTTTGGACTAGTCATCAAAGTTAGGTACTTTAAGTAATTAAATGTGATTGATGTCTTAATGTATTGTGGGTGTAAGCCATTTTGCCAAATCAAATTTGAGTTATTATTTGTACGACATTCAATATTTTGACACTTCTCAATCTCGAAAACAATTGATACCGGTTACAATTTGTTATGATCACTTTTTTTAAAAACATTGACAACGAATTGACTTTTTTTGTCTTAATCACTGGGTATAGGACTATTCGACTACTATGAATTTGCTCCAAATTGCGTACCGCATAGGTGAGGAAGAATTGACATTCGTTTAGTGACCAATTAAGCTATTCTTTTTTCTTCAATGTCGTTGTATAAGTATTTTCCATCGAATTAGTCAACATTTGATTTGAATTAAAAATTAAATGAAACTAAGACAATTGTGAGGCCAACATAAGAAAGTAAGAAAGAAAAGTATTCGGTTTTCAAAGAAAAGATAGAGAAATAGTCTAGAACATCTATGGACAAACTAGTTGGGATTAAAACTCCATGTAATAGTACAAAAGTATATTAGCACTTTATTTATTTTTGATGAGGTATTAGGACTTTATTTAATTAGTATATCTAATTAAAGAATTAGAGTTTAATATGATTTAATTGTTTTAAGATAAGATTACCAGTATTTTATATTTGAGTAGGATTGTGTGTGAAAGAGTGTGAGATGAATTAGAGTTGATGTTTATATGTGAAAAGAGCTTGGTATGAAATGTGCACATGTGATGTGATGCAATTTCTATACAACTAATTATCAATCACAACGCGCCATTTGATGCAGAGAATAAAAAAAAGAGAATCTATTAATTTTTTATTACTAATTTATCATAATTTTAACTTATGTCTTCTCTTAAATTGGAGGAGAATAATTTTACACATCTACCCTTTCACGCCTCATGATGTGTGCATATACAGTTTTCGGTGCATAACGCGCGGTGTGTGTATTCTGAGACACATACATACGACTTCCAAATTCGATGTACGTTTGGGGGTGTGTTCGATGATGTCAAAAAACTATTTACTTTTATTAATGAGGGGTAAATTAGTAATAGAAAAGTTAATAGATTCTCTTTTCTTTATTTTTTTCATTAAATGAACACATGGTGCGTTACCATTGATAATTGTGTAAATCTTACAATTAGCAAATAGTATAGAAGTCATTTTCAATTACTGGTTCATCACTTGATTCGCATGGGATGAATTTTGGTTGTAAATATTTATGGTATTAAATGAAATACTAGTGCTTAGTTTGATAGCTAACAACAACAACAATAGTGCCTCAATCCCTGGTACTTAGTTTGATAGCTAACAACAACAACAACAACAAAACCTTAATCCCAAATTATAAATGATTGACTACACATATCAAACTTTTCCGTTCTGCGCGATTTAGTGAAGGAAGAGGCTAAACCGACCTAGAAACTTGCTCAACGAACCCCGATTCAAATTTTGGTTTATGTCTTTCCGTTCGATAACGTTACCGCCCTTCCATATAAAAGGGGTTTTGCTCACTTATACCCACTTATCCTCACTCACTTATACCCCAGTCACTCAACCGAACCTCACTCTCACCTCCTATCAAATCCAATGAAATTCGAGTGAAACCACATCGATTCGACGCCGCGGGTGCATTCCCCACCTCTTTTCGTGTCAAATTCTGGATTTTCTTGGGTTACTCAATCGAACCTCACTCTCGAATTGCACTGTGACGGCCTCAACTTCTAAACAAGGCACCGCCCGGCCTAATCTCGTAATCAAGCCTTAATCCTAACTACTTAAGACTTAATTACGTATTAGTCAGCCTTTCATCCCTATATTTCTCAAAACATATGTTCATATATTTTTGGATTTAAGAGTTAATTAAAAAAACTTATTATTTTAATATTATTACATATTAACATGTATTTTAAAGTTTATGCGTAAGCTTTTATTATTCAAAATCCTACGTGTGGGAAACCAGGAAAATACAACATCACATGCATGTATGTATGTATGGAACAATTCACTCAACCCAATGTACAACCCAAAATGAATAGTAAAGACATAAATAGTAATAATACAACAAAACTCGAGTCATACAAAATGAGATAGGAGAGTCGTCGAAATGCTCAGAGAAAGTCGCCGATTTTCTCCTTCCCCGGCATGCTGTTGCTCGACGGACCTGCATCCACCGTCACAAACTAAACGGTGAGTATAATAATATTTAAGTAATAACTGAAGAATTCTATGTCACATTTCCAAAATATAAGAATGGTATTTAAAAGCATAAAGCAGCGAAATAATTGCTGAATAAAGTAATGCAAGTAAATATCACAGTTAAATATGTATAGAGTGACACAGGCTAAGTTGAGATGATCTACGTCCGATCGGTGGTGAGAACTATCACCTAACCTTTCCCACTACTATATGGAGTACACGCTCAACATATTTCACACCAAAAGCGGAGTTGCGCTCTACGCATACAAATCATCTATCATCATTCTTGCCATCACCCCGAGCCCATAACTCGTGTGTCGCGTAAGTGTAGTGGTGAGTGTCGGAAACCCGATAGACCCCATGTCCCCGTGAATCGCACATCTCTTGTGCAATTGACACTAGATAATCTCTACTTTAGTTTTCAAAAAGAAATAGTTTCAATTCTCTAGAAATCCAAATCAACTTAGACTACAAAGCCTAAAAGAATAGAATACAAGACTAGTCAAATACTAATTATTCCAATAGCATGTTTTTCATCAATGCTTTATCAAAAATGACATTAAGAGTAGGAATCAGAGTCAATGAAACATTTCACAAGGCATTATGTCACAATATTCACTCATGAATAGATGCAAGAACAACATGATGTGAGATTTCAAATAGCAATGTGTACCAATAGACCATAAAATGATAAGAGGCAATGAAATGAAATATAGAATCCTCACAGCTTTATTGGCAACCAAAATTCACATTTACTGAATTTGGCATAAATTAATGCTCTCTCAAAGTCTGCGACGTCTCTTTGAGGTGCTGCTCGTGATCTTCCTTTGTATTCGAGTAAATCAATATATCATCGATGAAGACTATCACGAATCGGTCAAGAAACGGTCTAAAAACTCGATGCATCAGATCCATAAACACTACTGGAGCATTGGTCAGCCCAAACGACAAGATTGTGAACGAAAATGTCCATATCTCGTGTTGAAAACTTGTAATGGACCTATCATCGTCCCTGATCCTAAGCTGATGATACCCTGATTGCAGGTCTATCTTGGAGAAAAATTGTGCTCCTCTCGGCTGATCAAAAAAATAATATGTCCTCGAGAGTGGATATTTATTCTTAATTGTGACTTTGTTCAACTGTCTGTAGTCGATACAAAGTCTCAAAATACCATCATTTTTCTTCACAAAAAGGACGTGTGCTCCTCATGGTGACATACAAGGTGTAATAAATCCCTTTTCTGCCAAATCCTGAAGCTGAGTCTTCAACTCCTCTAAGTCTCGGGGTGCCATCCGGTATGGTGGTATGGAAACCGATTTAGTACCTGGTACCAACTCATTAATGAAATCAATCTCTCGCGACGGCGGTAAACCAAGTAAATCCTTCGAAAAAACATCAGGAAGCTCTCTCACCGCCGGTATGTCCTCCAGCCTAGGTCCCCGATTTTCTAGTTCAATGTATAGCGAGATCAACACCTCCATCTCCTCACTAGTCGCAGGTCGACCTCTTGTACCTATTTTCCTTACTGAACTACCTATATAGTTAAATGTCGGACGCCTTGGGATCTTAAATATCACTGTCTTACTGAAACAGTCAATATGAGTGTGGTATGCAGCTAATAAGTCCATCCCTAAGATCGCGTCAAACTCTAAAAATTTGAGGGCCCTAAAATCGACAGGTAACTCTACCCCATCTATCTCGACCAGACATCCCTCAATAACACTATGAAGGTAAACTCTATCCTCGATTGGAATACTCAAAATCAGATGTATGTTAAGCCTAACAGGTTTCAACCCTAGGATGTCTATCACGCGACCAGGTATGAAAGATATGATAGATCCAGAATCAAATAAAACATATGCATCTCTACCGCAAATGAAAATTGTACCCTCAATAAGACCTCGCGTGGCGTCGGAGTCTGGCTAGGCTACCGTGTGAAACTCCTCTCAGGCATGTTGTGCGTACACTGCTGCAGGATGCGGGCACTCTCTCACTATGTGTCCGACTTGTCCACATCTGTAGCATGCCAACTGTCTGCGCTAATCCTAAATTTGCGACTAGCCATGTGCCTGATACTAACCCGGTCTCTGAAACTGTCTCGGTCCCTGTCTAGTATCTCGGCCTCTGCCTCTGCCTCGGCCTCTACCCCCTACAGTTGCTGTCGTGAAGCCTATGGGGCAGGCTTGAGTAATGAGGTATGTTAAGCAAGTTTCGGGTTTCGTTTAGTAATGCGTAACATATTTTAGTACTTTTATAAGTAACATTTTGTTGATAATTTAGGCTATTAATAAGTGATTTCCTACTAATCTGATATCTTTTGTTGGTTTTTAGGTGAGGAAAGCAAAGTGTGACCATTCATAGGTTATTTTGAAGATCCGAGAATATTTTCCTCAAAAAGTGCGCTTACGCGGATCACGAGGCGGAAGAAAACGAGAGTAGAGCGAGTGATGAAATGATGATATTTCACATGGTTTCATGTGTTTTGAAGATGTTTGGAAGTTTCGGGATGAGAATACAAGGTTCGGCAAATAACGACATCAAAGTAGCTAAGTTTCAACAAAGTCTATTTTGAGTAAGCTTCAGTGTTTTAGTCATAACTCATTCATTTTCATGTTTCATGAGCAAAGGCAAATTCAATCTCTAAATGGTCCAAAATTGCGTTGCAAAGTGAAATATATGCGCGGGATTCTGACCCCTGCACTGCAGCGCCCAACCTAGCGCCACGACACCCAAAACAGTAAGAAATCTGTAGTGGATGCTGAGGCTAGCGCCACAAAACTAGTCAGCGCCCACTGTGAAAAAATGCAAAAAAAGTTGTTTTGGGGGAGTTTTTGGGTAATTTTAGGACCAAATTGACTTGGTGGTATAGATAGAACTTAAAATTAGGTTTTAAAGGTACCTTTTGCTTTAGAGAACCAAGAAAAACGTGTGAAAATCGAAGAATAGTGATCAAAATCTTGGATTTTATATTAATTATAGGTTTGATTTCATATTTTCTTGATTTCTTATCATTAATTGTGTTGAATTAAACCCACTTAAGGGGTAATCTCATTTGTTCTAGGGATCTTTGGATCCTAAATTGGATTCTTTTGATTTCAATGTGACTATATTTGTTCTTTTAATTCAATATTTTGACTTGTGTGTTCTTGTGTGCTATGCTATACTTACCTTGATCGAGTAGGTGTAGATTCAATGGTTTGAGAGTCACCGTGACCATTGGGACTTTTGAACCGAGATTATGGGAAACGCAACCTTAGAACATATGACGCATCAACCGATGGTCATTGACTAAGGAAGCAATTGAATTTGGTTTTTAATGCAGTATCTCGCTCACGCTATTCACGCGACCAGACGAAGTCCGAGTGAGATGTTAGAATTTTCATCACCGAGACCTCGGGATAGAGTGAATTGTAGGAAATTCGTCTATCTTTGCATAAATTGAGAGAGTTTATAATTAAATTGGATGAGTGAATTAGATTTCTTAAGATATTTTATTCATTGCTTAAGACCTATTTTAATTACTTGCAATTAATTAATAATTTGTTTTAACAAAATCCAACATTTAAGTGTCTGACTCTATTTCTAGTTAGACTAAATATTAACACATGACCGTCCTTGTGGATACGATATACCCGACACCAACACGAGTTGGTGCCACTATTACTTTGACGTTTGTCGTACGCTTACGGTCACTGTCATTTAGCTGCTTCCTTTAGTGAATCATGTTACCAAGATAACTGAAAATAGGATAGCAACCGAATCTAGTGAACAAATGCTTATTTTGTATTCCCATTTACATATTGCCATAATCAGAAAATACAGCATATTAGCTTTTACTTGAACTCATATATGTAACCCTTCAAAAAAAGAGATGCCTTTTTACTAAACAACAATGCAATGGGTCACCACCCAAAACTATAGAAACCAATCAGTCATACAAGTTTTGAGCCCCAACCTTGTACAAATTGATAGGCCACAACAAATGATATTGGGATATCAAAACAAATCAAACAATTCAAATGGGGACATCCTCAATTTCCAATGCCCATTTTTTTTTTGAAAAAAAAAATAAAAAAATGAATGTATCAAACATCTACCTCAATTGAGCGAGGCCATTACATCAAAATACGAATCACAGCGAGACCAACGGCGGAAATAGAGACGAGGGTACCTATGGAGTATTTGATCACATCGTATTTTGCGGCTTCGAGTTGTTCTCGCATAGCATGACTTACCTATTAAGTCAAAAAAATAAAATAAAAATCAATCAATCAACAACAGACATAATTAGCTCTACTCATGTATGTTTGAAACATAAACGCAAAGAAACTCACCTTTATTGATCAAGTTTATTGTTGAGATTAGCCGACTTTCGCTTTTTTGTCCAATGATCACTTTGTCAATTTGATACCTGATTATGAGAAGACTCGTAACAATGACTTTTGATATGTTATAATGAAATAACACTACCAAACATACATTAAATTATCTTATTGGTTTAACAAACCTTAATTCAGTTCGAATTTTTTCTGTTTCCCGTTGCAATTCAATTCGAAGTTTTTCAGTATCTCGTCGCAGTAATGAAAATTGATGCTCCTGGTAAGTTTAAGTATGCGGTTAGCAACAAGAAAATCCAAAATGAAAGATATTTGCAACTTCAAGATTAAGACTAATACAAACATATTGTACCTATACATCTTGAGTAAATTTAAATCCAAATAGTATATCAAACTTCAAACATTTAATATGCACAATAAATGCAAATTACAAAACAGTTGGTGGAACCAAGTTCATATACGAGAATACAAATGTTCTGCAACTCCAAGTAAGTTTTCTTTTTTAATTTCCATAAAGCCAATTAATCTGTATAAAATTAACAAATAAAAAGTGTATTGGCCTAAATATCTAAAGCCAAATTCATGGCATGATTTAGAGGAAATAAAGTTAAGTATCAAAGTTATCATCTTGGCAGACCTCATATGTTCTGATTTTGACTGAAACAACGGATAGGTCTTGAAACAACGGATAGGTCTTGACCAACTTTAAGATCAAATCTTTTATAGACTTTTACTACACTACATTCAATGAGTGGACAGCGCTAGTTCAGGCGAAAAAAAAAAAAAAAAAATTAAGGTGTTTCAAATCCCATTTCATAACAAACCTCAACAAGGAAATATCTATAAATAATCCAAAGTCATCATCATATTTGAAACATAATTATTTCAACGTGTACATTCTACATATCATCTATATATCAAACATTCAAACTCACTCTATTTACAATTGCCACTTTCCATCTACATCCACGCTAACATATATAACTCAACGCTCTAAGGTAATGTCATCTAAGAATGATTTAATTTCTCTTTTAGTTGATACTTAATACCAATGTAGGTTTATAGAAATTTGAAATCTAACCTATGAGAAGAAAATAATTTTTGGAAAGTATTATACCCAAAGAAAACTCAAAACCTAGTGTGTTGAATGAACCATAAAACCAAGACATAAAAGAGGGAATACAATCTGAATAAAGAAGATAGATATTGCATGAAAAATTATCCTTGCCCTTTTCCGAGCTTAGCAAATGCATGCCATATTGTCAAAAAAAAAAAACTAAGTGATATTCCTTGATAAATGGCATATGTCGTCTATCAATTGCAATTAACATATTTTCCAATATTCACATGCCATGTCTGAAAATCCATAGGTAGGGTGATAACCCCCACTAAAAGTAATGAATTGCATACTTGTCTTCGAACTCAATAAATAATGAATTAAACCCCCAATAATAGAATCAAGTTTCAAATATTTCACAAACATAATAAATTGGTAACATGCACGCTATTCATGATTCTAGTATCATGACTCAAGCATAAACATACTTCATTGGAAAAATGACCACGTGTTTTCCCTACAATATATTATCCTAACCACCTAGACTTTATTATTTTTTTTTCTTTTTCATAAGAAATGAACTTTAACAAAGCAGGGATCAAAAGTCCCCAAAAACATGACCAAACAAATTTCTTGAATATTTACAGCAATTGGGTCCGGTTTCACGCTAGTTCCATGTAGCCCATCCCATTAAATTGTGAGTCAAGACTAAGCCAAATTGTTGTACAGTGTTTGATATTCTCCCAAATTGTCGAGAAGTCACCCATTTGGTCTCGAAAAAACTTACTGTTCTTTTTCCTTCCAAATACACCATAAAAGAGCTTGAACAACAACCTTTATATGATTCGACGTCACTTTCTCGTTGTTGAAAAATTTCATCATGAATGCTATCTACAAGTGTCCTGGGGAAAACCCATTGAAGAGTGAAGACCCAATTCACTCATAACACCGACCCCTCCAAGACTAATTTTCAGTGTTTGCTAAGTCTACATTCTATTTATAAGAAATAAGCTGTTATCTTCTTAGCTAAAAAAACGGATCATACTTATTAGAGGCTATGAGTTTGCTAAATACTAATTAGTAATAACAAGAGCAAGCTTTAGTTTCAACCCATACTTACAATAGAATCTGTAAAAAAATCTTAAGCGTTTCGCTAAACTTTGAAGAATAAGCACCACTCTTAGTTGAGCATATAATTTTATTAGAGGTATCTAAATCAAAAGAGTCCAAACACTTGATATCGAGTCTAATTAGAGTTTGAAGGAAGTTCGAGGATAGAACTAGAGCTTTCAAACTCCATGGTTCTATCCTTTGTATTGCACTCAATACTTACTTGTGTTAGAACCTTACATTTTTAATACAAAGACAAACTCATAAAAAATTTTTTTTATGAAAATCATAAAACAATTTTAGAGCTCAATGTACCTGTGTACTCTGTATTTCTGATTTGAATCTTGACAAATTGGAGTCATGAATCATCTCATTCTACAAAAAATAAGCAGAAATCTTATAAATACCCAAAAAGAAATTCTTTTAAACTCTAATAGTAAAAGGAAATGATCAAACAAAGTCTTCACCTTTTGCGATTCTCCTTTGGATACAAATGATTGAGCTACATTTTCTAAACTATCATTAGATTTGGCAAGCTGAGATATCTCTCTAAAATCAGATTTGCCAGTTCTTGAACAAGAATCAGAAAACTTAGAAAGTAAGAAGTTGTCGATAACGAATCTCTGCACGACCCGCTTCGAAGCGGCCATTGACAACCACAACCGGAATCTCAAACTGTTCTGGATTGTTTCTCCACCTATATCTCGAATCTAATCTTAACTAGGAAAAAAAAAATTGGAGCGAACCTAGAAAGATTATGCTTTGATCTGATCTTCGCGTCAAAAATTGGAAACCCTAGATGACAGCAAAAGCAAGAAGCCTAGAAAGAATGTGAGGAAACCTAGAAATGAAAAAAAAACAGTGAAAAACAAACCGGAGATGGAAGGAGTTAGGCGGCGGCAAGATTATGCTTTGATCTGATCTTCTTCCTTGCGTCAAACAATTTTGATGTTGAGAGACAAAATGAGAGAGACAGAGAGACTTAAGGCGCAAACTTCATTGGGTCTACAATCTCGATGATTCTCATCCAACGGCTCTTCTTCTCCTAAGTGAACACGTGAGCACGTGTGTAGACGAATGTTCAAACTTGAAAGCCTATCAAGGATGAAAACGGGTCTCTCTTGTTTGGTCCTCTCCGGCTCTCCTTCTCAAAAAGCCAACTTCATTTGTTTCTAGGAAAATATTAGAATGACACTAGTTGCACCTCTACCTACATATTATATATATATATACTAGTTTCAAGACGTACTTCACGATTGATTTGACCATTCGCTTACTTTCGCGGAAATTAATTTCTAAGAATTTATTAACAAAGTTTAAAATTGTAATTAAAATTTAAAAATTATAAATACAAGTACATTTTTAACTTATCAATATTCTTTAATGTAATTTAGATAAATGAGATGAGTTTATGATTTAATTTGAGGTTAGGTATAGAAAGCGAAAATTAAGTACAAGAGGAGAAAGTGAGTTTAGTGAGTGGGATATATACTTGTCAAAATCGTGAATTGGTAACGAATCGTTGAGGGCTCGAGTGAATGAAATCGAAATTACTAAAAAAGTATTTTTACATTTAAATTTTTCAATAATATAAATTATAATAAATATGAACTTGCCATACATATTATAATCCCATTCAGTACTCATTATAGTTTAAAAACTGATATACAAATAAAAATCATTCTAATGAGAAATTTGAGTCTGTGATTTCGTCTCTGTCAATGCGATGTCGTCTCTCTCTCTCTCTCGCTCTAACTGTCTGTGATGTTGTTTCTGCAATTTAAATGCTTCTTCATCTCTCTCTCTACAGTTTGTCACTCTAAACCAGTAGATAGAGAGAACAGGTAGCGATTGTGTGAGACAGTAAGTAATAAATTAAGATCTTGTGACTGGGATTTAAGAGAGTGTGGGTTTAATTGTGAGCGAGGATAATTGTGCGGTTTTAATCGGTTGTGTTTTGTGACTGGGATTTAACAGTATGGGTTTAAGATCTTGTTTAAGGCAATTTACTAATAAACAAAAAATTGGTATACGTGTTGTTTTTAAGTCTGATATTAAGCTAAATTCAAGAATTCTATGCAAGGGTTGTTACAGTAATAGTTGAATTGGGAGAAGTTTTATTTGAGAGTTCCTTATGAGTGTGTTATTCGATTTGTTTTCAATTCGAATGCGAAGCCATTCAAAACTCGAAGTAAAGTGAGTGTAGAGAACATTACTGAAGCTTTCCTAGCAATGCCATGATTATAGGAGTAAAAGAAGCTCTTGCAATCTATCTCATAAGAGAATCTTAAAGGTCCACGCAACAAGATCTAAATATGAGGTTAAGTGATAAGCTGTCATGAATAGAGAGAAGGAAAAAAAACCTGCATGAATTACAACATGAAGAACCATTGCAGTAAACAAAATTGAGATTATTATTTGAAATATAAGCTATGTAAAATTGCACTGTTCCATCATTCACAAACTCAGCAATAAGGAACCAATGCTTGTGATTTTACAATGGGGGCTCACTTACTTTACATCAAACAAAACCATTGATTTAAAAAGTTGTAAATCGCATCGCTGTTGAACTACAATACATGTTCTCCTGCTCCTCCAAATTATTGAACAGTTTTGACATACTTTATGCTTGGTGGTCAGTTTGAGCCTCCAACCAATTTTGTTAAAACCGGATGATGTAAAGAGTATCTTCCAACTTTGCCAACTTTGCTATATGCTCCAACAAGGGATTCCAACTTTGCTATATGTCCCGGGAAGTGAAAACAAGCCACATCTTGTTCTGCAGAAGTTTTTAAAGCACCAACCAAAGGTGGAGCTTTGTCTTGGAGAGGTGTTTGCGACCTCAAAATGAACCTTTTGTTGCTTTCCGTCTCATGAAGCTTTCTGTCTAGCTCTCTTAACGGTTATTTCCTGTGAAGAACTTTGATGATTAAACAGCTCTACACTTGCAGCCTTCGGTATTCCACATGGAACTGATTATTAGTCTGAAAATACCAAACGAAAGCATTAGTTGTGAAAATAGTTTTAGCTGGCCATGTAGTTCACAGTTCCAGTTTCTCCATTTTCTTTACCTTCTCAGCAAGCAAGCGTAAGACTTTCGCACCTTCAGCACCGACCCTTCCCAACTCGTTTCTGAAAACTTGTCGCCGTTCTGGTGGCGCCTGTGAGAATTTGTATCAAATAATATTATAATATCATATAATATGAAAATTTTCATACATGTTCTTGAATGATTTAACTGAGTGAGTACATATAGTAAAAACCACATTGTATGGTATTAGTCCTGCTACTTGGTTACTACAGGTCATTATTATACGACAAATCCATATACATCTACATAATTTGTTGTTTTGGCTTAACATTAATTAATTCTACTACCATAAATAATAAAGCATCAAAATTTGCAAACACAAAATACATCGAAAGGGGTCTTTTGACTCCATATAT
Source organism: Stephania cephalantha (assembly GCA_039657325.1). Lineage (NCBI taxonomy): Eukaryota > Viridiplantae > Streptophyta > Magnoliopsida > Ranunculales > Menispermaceae > Stephania > Stephania cephalantha. The sequence goes on along the minus strand of CM077573.1, from coordinate 2,338,202 downwards.
ACATTGATGAATTGGTGTCCTCCCTTTGTTTTTTTTATTTCCAAGTGCATGTTCTAGCTAACAAAAGCTAATTCAGTAAAGATCTGTTTTTGAAGGAGACAAGGAAATTATCGGTTAAATCTGTATGTCGAAAAGAGGAAATTATCAGTTAAATCTGTATGTCGAAAAGAGTAATTATATATCAAGAGGTTTGAGCTTTTCTAGCTAATCTCGGAGCAAAGCGTTTATGCCTAAATCAAATGATCAAGAACTGGCCATATATCGATCGAGGAAGAAATTGATAGACAAAACATCAGTTAAATGAGTAGTACAAGTCTATGGCATGAACTAAGACCAAAAACAACTCTAAAAACATCTAAGTATTGAGACAGCATATATGATTATGTTCACCTGTATTTCTGAGAGGATGCATCCATGCAATGCCATGACAGTGAACGCACAGTGCCTCAGTCCACCGCTTAATTTGACATAACACTTCCAAGGATACTTGAACATCTTATATCGGCCATGTGGCGGCTCCCAAATCGCAAAACCGACCTCAAAAAATGATAATAGTTTTCAAAAAAAGATTAGGCCCTGGTCTAGAGAAAAATGTAAACAAAACGATGTAAATAAAGATACCAGAGTTTCCTCTTGATTTACATCGAAAGAGGTCTTTTGACTCCATATATACATTGATGAATTGGTGTCCTCCCTTTGTTTTTTTTTATTTCCAAGTGCATGTTCTAGCTAAAAAAAGCTAATTCAGTAAAGATCTGTTTTTGAAGGAGACAAGGAAATTATCGGTTAAATCTGTATGTCGAAAAGAGGAAATTATCAGTTAAATCTGTATGTCGAAAAGAGTAATTATATATCAAGAGTCTGCAAGAATTATAGAAGACGTTTGACAATATGAAGCATGTGCTGCTAAAATAACTAATGAAAGTAAATTCCACAAGATCAAACAAATGATCTGAATTAGAAGGAATTAGCATGTCATCTCTATTAATAGACCAAGAGAGATCTATACTTGACGATGAAGGAAGTACTTACAACAATGAGTTTACTTTCATTTTTTGGCCTCTTTGCGACTTTGATTGCAGCAGTAGCATCACCATAAGGTATATTGCAACCTGTATAATCAAATGTTAAGCAATAGAACTTATTTTTAACTTACATGCGGATATAAGATAATTTTATCAGCTTGACAACTTACCAGCAAACCCTTTTTCAAGGCAATAAGGTTTGCGGTTTCAATTGCCTCGTCACTTGATACCTAGGCAGGCAGTACATAAAAAGTAAAGTTAATGGTTGGCCAAAACTCAAAAGTAAGAGCCAGTGCTTGGGTATAAGCCGATCAGTCAAATAATCATGAAAGAAGTATGAAGCCAGCTAAAGAAGCATTTTTCCTTTCCACATATTTCCCAAACAAATTAGCGCCTTTTTAGGGAAATAAAAAAAATATATAGTAAGGCAATTAAAATTAGGATTTGATGTCAAGGCAATTAAAATTAGCGCCTTTTCAATAGTGCTTCCCTTGATTAAAGAAGGATGGTGGATAACAATTGAGATTTACCTATGACTTAATTAAATCTAGATCCATTTATTTGACATTTGATTTAAATGATGAGGCAACCCTTTTGCGATCCATCTGAAATTATCTAAAACACTAAAAGTGTGGCTGATAGGCACATCATAAAAGTGACCACAAGAGGCACAAGCTGGTATTCTTGAGAATTGGCAATTAATGGCAGAAAAATACCTTAAGAAATGCATATGCTCCATGAGAAGACTATTTGTGAACTTCAATATCTTAGAATCGAAAATGAGGAACTGACATCAGAGAAGGTGTGATTTGGAAAGGATCATATCAGATTTGGTATGTTGTAATTCTGGACATCCACATCAGTGTACATAATCTCTCTTAGTTTTTACAGATTGGAGATGAAAAAAGGATTGGTGAGCTTGAGATGCGGTTAAAATAATTGCATCAGCTGCATGAGGAGGCAGTAAGAGAATTTCAATCTCTTAAAACAGTGAACGAGAGTTTTTTCTCAGAAAAGGTATTTTTGTCATGTATCCTCGAATCATTGCATAAAAATTTCCTTGCTTCACAGGAAGTATGGTTCATAGCCTTTGTTTAAATAAATTTCAGATTCAGGATCAGAAAGAGATTGATGATCTTAAGATGAAGCTAGAAGAGATTTCTGAGTCGCATGAAAATGCCATAAAGAAATTTCAATCTATTGAATCAGAAAATTAAGACCTATTGTTAGAAAAGGTATGTGGTATATCCATATGAGATTGAATTATCAAATCCCTATGTACCTGACTACCTGCGCATATTGTATACTTACTGCTTGTGTTACTATATATTTGGATTTCTGATTTATGGATCCTCTATGCATTTATTTTTTATGATTATTTCTTGTTCAACATACTCCTGAGTGTTTCTATTTTTTAATATTATTTTAGGAAAAGCTAAATGAGGAACTTTGCATCATGCAACAAAAAGCATCTGCTGAAGAAAAGTGAAGGAGGTATGTTTCGGTGGAGATACATGAGGCGTGGCTGCAGCCCGGCGAGACGAGCTATGGCTTGAAGAATCGGACGAGGTGGGACTGGTTTTGGTAGCCAAACTCGCCCTGCGACGAACTGGTTTTCTGTTGGGGAGTATTTGGGCTCTTAGCGGGCTCCGAAATGGTGTGGGACACCCAAGTGGGCGGACGCCCGTCCCGATCTGGCTTGGAAAGGCCCAAATGGGTCGCGGGCACCCAGGCCTGACTCGAAATTCCCCACCCAACTCATCTCCTTCGCTGATCTTCTTCTCGATCGGTGCGCGCGCTCCACCACTGCGGCGTCGCCGGCGGATCGACCAAGAGCATCTCCACTCGAATGCGATCGTTGAGGCCGTTGATGAACACGCGATTTTGAGCCGTTCGGTAGCCCCTTTGTATATAGTGACAACGGTTCGAATCTCTTGCGTACTCGGCAACAGCTGATGGACTCTAGCGATCGCGAAGAATTGTTGATGAAGGTATAATGGATTGGCTTCGGTGAACCTCCCTGGCACAACGCGAGCGCATCTCGCCAACTATCGAATGGCGTCTCCAATTCCTCGTTACGCAACCGAGATCGAGCGGCTCCCACGAGGCAGTATCTCGGCGGCTCGAAGCCGACATCTCCGACATCTCGTGCAAGGCGAAATAATGTTACGCTTGGTTCGGCCAGACTGAGATCATCTCCGTCGCACGTCGGCATCTTGATTTTCTAACCTCAGGCCCCGGATCGATAAGGATTTCCTCGCGATCTAGTCGCTCGTCGATCGGAGGATCCGATCGCTCCCCTGGATCGGGTGGATACGGGTTCCTCGCACTGCCAGCTAGTCTCGCCGAATCGGTGAGTATCGCCACCATCTAGGCGTTGGCGGAGCAGTGCCTCCAACTTTTGGGACAAGGCTTGGAATCTGTGAATCCATGGAGGATCGGCGTAGCCGACGGCCGATCTAAGCTCACCCATGGACGCCTCCGTTTTCTTCATCTCATTTATATAGTATTCCCCACTAACTAACTCTACAAGACTTGAAGATGAATGTGCAAAACTAAAAGGCGTGTGCTTGGCAGCGGTGATGGCTTTGAGGTATGTTTTGAATTTTAGCAAATTAACTTCAAACTTCCATTGCTATTCTATAGTTTTGTATCTAAATAATCTATTTGCGTTAAGGATAAGATTTCCTACACAAAAAAGAATGTCAGTGAAGTACCTTCAGCATTTGAATATGCAATGTGTCTTCCGAAAGCACACCAACCGAGGGAGACATTGTCTAGTCAGAAGAACACTATTTCAAAGATTCTTGAAGAAGGCAAGATTAAATTTGACAATAGAGACCAACCGAATGATCTAATATAACTCTTTTAATGCATCTACTTTAGCAGTGTTAACCCAGATTTGTTTAAATGGACTTTCAGTTGGTCTTCAAAAGATTATTTCCATGTTAAGCTCTGAAAATTTGGAAGTTCAAATTCATGCTGTGAAGGTGGTGGCCAACCTTGATGCTGAAGGTATATGGTCAAAGTTGTTAGTTTGGTCAATCTGCTTGCAGTAATTTCTATCTCTTCCTTGTATGTGTTTTTTTTTTTTCGGTATTATGTCTTCTTTCAAGTGACTTCATCTTAACATTTTTCATGCTTGAACTGATAGTCATTGTGCTTCTTTTCTGAGTTTTACATGAACTAACTGTTATAAATTCTTTTATTTTCCGAATTATATTTTAAATCTGTTAGTTAGTTTGATTATACATAAATTCAGAATTTCAGATTATGTAAATCAAAACAGGGGATAGATGAAAATAATTTGAAAAACTAACACTAATTTGAACAAACGACTTTCTGATAAGATATTTCAAATTCCTTCTTCCTTCTCCAGCTTAGATAACCTGTATTTATTTATTTTTCTTGGTAGTAATTCATTCTTAAACTATTGTTGCAGATTCTGCAACCTGAACGATTTAGTTTTCATTTGAACAAAAGGCTTTATGATAAGATACTTTTGTAATAAGACTTCCAGTGTTCATGTTGCTGTGTCTTTTTTACTACAAAATGCTGGTATTATTGAGAATGATGTTACACATAGAATTCAAGTTGGATGGAAGAAATGAAGTGCAATAGGTGTGATCGGTGATAGAAATATTCCTACCAAGTTAAAACACTAAAACACTAAAACACTAAACACTAAAACACTAAAAGTGTGGCTGATAGGCACATCATAAAAGTGACCACAAGAGGCACAAGCTGGTATTCTTGAGATTTGGCAAATAATGGCAGAAAAATACCTTAGCATAAGAAGCTTCTTCTGCCAACTTCTTCTTTTCTAAACGCAACCCGTCGTTCTCTTCTACGAGCTTAATGTGTTCCAGCCTTAGCTTCTCAATCTCAATTTCATGTTAGCATGTGCAATAAAGCGATATGAAACAGCCCAAAAGTCAGTTCGTCAGTACAAGAACGGAAGCAACACATAGGTTCAAGTTTCAACCACTTCATATGTTTAACTGTGTAGTTCTATTAAATATACTACAATTAGCATGTGAAGCACCTCATCCAAGTAAGCTCATAAGGACCATCTTTACCCCATAAACACTTTGAAAAAGTGATGACAGTTCACTCCAAGTAAATATATTCGCATGAATTAATAGTTTTTTGAAGGATAAACAACTCACCTAGTTCACTCTTGCCATTTTCAGGGCTGTAGCTTCCATGAACAACATTCCTGCTCAAGCTTCATAATAGGCTTTTAGTTGATTTATAGAAAATAAAAAATAATAAAATGAACTCCCAAAAAGAACCAAGAAACATTGGGAAAAAAAAAGCAAAGAAAATGAAAACACAAAACAGACATAAATGGAGGACTAACCTTCCTGTTTGAACAGCTAAATCCCCTCTATATGAGATTGTTAAACTACAATGCAATGAAACAAACATTAGAGTACTAATTAAAAAAAATAAATAATGTTAATTTAATATTCAAAAAGAGATGGAAAGTAAGCAATAAAGTTATTGTGTCTTTTAAACACAAACATATAACTAATTTAGATTACAACTCTAACATAATGCTCATTATGTACAATTAATCTAAGGCCACAATTGGATCCAAAATAATAATCACACGGGGATTCATTTAATCCAATTATTCAAACATTTATATATTTCAAATGTGAACCAAATCTATTAATCACAAACTTTTTAATCACAAATATTAATCAAAAATATCAATCTCGAACTTGTTAATCACAAATCCAGATATGTTGAAGACTCTAGCAGTTCAAGTGCTGTGCACCAACAAGTAGGATTGAGAGAGGTGAAGTGAGAAATGCAGCTCACATCCAGCTCCTCTTCCCTTCTCATGAGCAGTTCAAACCTTTGTAACAGATTTATGCAGGTTAAAGGATTGATCAATTCACTCTCTTTCAAGGTTAGCTAGTATTATGTAATTTATTTATGAACTCGTATGCAAAATGTTGAAGGATAAAATTTGGGTTTTCCTTATTCAATCTAAAGAGTTGCTCATTAGGCCGTTCACTTCCTTTTTCAAATATCTTCTCCGAGGTTTCTTTTCATTCATGGGAACAACGGTTTGTCAAGAGTTATGTTCCTTTACCGGTGCCTCAAGTTCAAGCCACCATTGGGAGCTCCTTCTTCATTACGGGTGCGACACAAGGCGAAACCAGATTTGTCGATAGGCCGATACCAAATGACTTGGACCAAAAAAAAAAAAAAAAAAAAAACAGTGATGCTGAAAACCTTCCTTTTTTTATTTTTATTTTTATTTTTTGAAAAACCATGTTTCTTCATGTGAAGTTGAAGGATAAAATTTGGGTTTTCCTTATTCAATCTAAAGAGTTGCTCATTAGGTCGTTCACTTCCTTTTTCAAATATCTTCTCCGAGGTTTCTTTTCTTTCATGGGAACAACAGTTTGTCAAGAGTTATGTTCCTTTACTGGGGTGCCTCAAGTTCGAGCCACCATTTGGAGCTCCTTCTTCATTACGGGTGCGACACAAGGCGAAACCAGATTTGTCGGATAGTAGGATACCAAATGACTTGGACCAAAAAAAAAAAAAAAAGCATTGATGGTGAAAACCTTCATTTTTTTATTTTTATTTTTTTGAAAAACCATGTTTCTTCATGTGAAGCTCATTAGTTCAGCTTCATCTTTTCTTTTCCAAGAAAAAAAAAATTGTAAGGGACACAGAACAATGAAATTAAGACCCTTATCAACAGAATCACCAGACCAATATTCACGGTTTGTTGAAAGCAACAGAATGCCACTTCAATCATAAGATAATAGATAACGAGAGAAAAACAATATGGTACACGACGTATCAAATGGAAGCGAGATAAAGAAAATAGGGCGATGATTGACTTACCTTTATGGGTGCTTGTTGTGGTAATTGTTGATGGAGAAAAAGTAGAGAAATATACAATAGGAGCCAAAACAATAATAATAACCTTATGGCCTCACCACATCTACTAAACAGAAAAAAACATTACATCAAAAGCCAAAACAATAATCAAATCAGCAAAAGAGAGAAGGATTTACGTGGACATAGTGCCTAACAAAATTAAAACAGTTGGATTTAGGCCCAAACTCAAGTAACGGCCACAACAATCCCGGCCCATCAAATTCAGGACTCTTATTCGTGTTTTTTGTATTAGATGCCACAAAAAAACTGATTTTACCCAAAAAAAAATATTTACGCATCAAGTTGAACCAACAAGAGAAAGGGATGATTCAATTGCGAATTGGAAGCGATTACAATGCCCACATCTTGCATTACAACTTGCTCCAACAATAAAAAAAATAGTTAAACATCTTATACTTAAATATTCTCTTTTTGGCATTGTCTCAAGTAGTTGGCGAACATTAAGTAAATATAAACCAAACGCATCAACGAAACTGTTATTCGATTTGCGATAAGCTACTATTACGAGAGAATTCAATTGCGAAATTGGAAGCGAGATAAAGAAAATAGGGCGATGATTGACTTACCTTTATGGGTGCTGTTGTGGTAATTGTTGATGGAGAAAAAGTAGAGAAATATACAATAGGAGCCAAAAAAATAATAATAACCTTATGGCCTCACCACATCTACTAAACAGAAAACATTACATCAAAAGCCAAAACAATAATCAAATCAAAAAAGAGAGAAGGATTTACGTGGACATAGTGCCTAACAAAATTAAAACAGTTGGATTTAGGCCCAAACTCAAGTAACGGCCACAACAATCCTGGCCCATCAAATTCAGGACTCTTATTCGTAATTTGCGTATTAGATGCCACAAAAAAACTGATTTTACCCAAAAAAAATTATTTAGTGATTTGTGTCAAACATTATAAGAACGATTCGATCTATAGTTGGAGCCCACTCGGGAGTAATGATTGGATGATATTGTGTGCAATGTTTTTTTCCACTTAACTACTTTCTTAACCCCAAGTAGATTAGTCCAAAATTTCTTATTCTAAGAGGATTTATAACTTCAAAATCCATGAGTTTCATCTTTTTTGTTTTTCTTATAATGTTTGAGTCCTTCAAATAGCCTAAACAAAGAAAAGAATAAAGTGCATTAGAAATTGAAAGTCCAACCCTACAACCATCACAAACATGAAAGATGAGGCTCCAATATTATTTTCTTGGTTCATGAAAAATGCAAACAAAATTAATATAGTAATCTTTAATACATATACTTGTGCATTACGAGTCACATACATTACACCAACAACCATATGAATGTGAAGGAAAACCTTTTAAGACAAAATTGAGTTCTTTTGTTGCTTACAATTAAAATTCATGCTTGAACTGGGGTTTTAACAGTTAAAACTTTGTGGATACTCACGTATGTACTACATTTTGCTGTTCCTTCTCAAAAATAAAAGTGAAAATAGGTCTAACAAAACCAAAAACACAAATTCAGCCCAAACCATTAAAGAATATTCAAGAACAAAACCAAAAACACAACAGAGGCAATTCAACAAACACTTGGTGAGCGAACCGAAACAACCAACAAGAGAATATTTACGCATCAAGTCGAACCAACAAGAGAAAGAATTGGAAGCAGATAAAGAAAATAGGGCGATGATTGACTTACCTTTATGGGTGCTGTTGTGGTAATTGTTGATGGAGAAAAAGTAGAGAAATATACAATAGGAGCCAAAACAATAATAATAACCTTATGGCCTCACCACATCTACTAAACAGAAAACATTACATCAAAAGCCAAAACAATAATCAAATCAGCAAAAGAGAGAAGGATTTACGTGGACATAGTGCCTAACAAAATTAAAACAGCTTGGATTTAGGCCCAAACTCAAGTAACGGCCACAACAATCCTGGCCCATCAAATTCAGGACTCTTATTCGTGTTTTTTGTATTAGATGCCACAAAAAAACTGATTTTACCCAAAAAAAAAATATTTACGCATCAAGTTGAACCAACAAGAGAAAGGGATGATTCAATTGCAGAATTGGAAGCGATTACAATGCCCACATCTTGCATTACAACTTGCTCCAACAATAAAAAAAAATAGTTAAACATCTTATACTTAAATATTCTCTTTTTGGCATTGTCTCAAGTAGTTGGCGAACATTAAGTAAATATAAACCAAACGCATCAACGAAACTGTTATTCAGTTGCAGTAAGCTACTATTACGAGAGAATTCAATTGCGAATTGGAAGCGAGATAAAGAAAATAGGGCGATGATTGACTTACCTTTATGGGTGCTTGTTGTGGTAATTGTTGATGGAGAAAAAGTAGAGAAATATACAATAGGAGCCAAAAAAATAATAATAACCTTATGGCCTCACCACATCTACTAAACAAAAACATTACATCAAAAGCCAAAACAATAATCAAATCAAGCAAAAGAGAGAAGGATTTACGTGGACATAGTGCCTAACAAAATTAAAACAGTTGGATTTAGGCCCAAACTCAAGTAACGGCCACAACAATCTGGCCCATCAAATTCAGGACTCTTATTCGTAATTTGCGTATTAGATGCCACAAAAAAACTGATTTTACCCAAAAAAATTATTTAGTGATTTGTGTCAAACATTATAAGAACGATTCGATCTATAGTTGGAGCCCACTCAGGGAGTAATGATTGGATGATATTGTGTGCAATGTTTTTTTCCACTTAACTACTTTCTTAACCCCAAGTAGATTAGTCCAAAATTTCTTATTCTAAGAGGATTTATAACTTCAAAATCCATGAGTTTCATCTTTTTTGTTTTTCTTATAATGTTTGAGTCCTTCAAATAGCCTAAACAAAGAAAAGAATAAAGTGCATTAGAAATTGAAAGTCCAACCCTACAACCATCACAAACATGAAAGATGAGGCTCCTATATTATTTTCTTGGTTCATGAAAAATGCAAACAAAATTAATATAGTAATCTTTAATACATATACTTGTGCATTACGAGTCACATACATTACACCAACAACCATATGAATGTGAAGGAAAACCTTTTAAGACAAAATTGAGTTCTTTTGTTGCTTACAATTAAAATTCATGCTTGAACTGGGGTTTTAACAGTTAAAACTTTGTGGATACTCACGTATGTACTACATTTTGCTGTTCCTTCTCAAAAATAAAAGTGAAAATAGGTCTAACAAAACCAAAAACACAAATTCAGCCCAAACCATTAAAGAATATTCAAGAACAAAATCAAAAACACAACGAGAGGCAATTCAACAAACACTTGGTGAGCGAACCGAAACAACCAACAAGAGAATATTTACGCATCAAGTCGAACCAACAAGAGAAAGAATTGGAAGCAGATAAAGAAAATAGGGCGATGATTGACTTACCTTTATGGGTGCTGTTGTGGTAATTGTTGATGGAGAAAAAGTAGAGAAATATACAATACGAGCCAAAACAATAATAATAACCTTATGGCCTCACCACATCTACTAAACAGAAAACATTACATCAAAAGCCAAAACAATAATCAAATCAGCAAAAGAGAGAAGGATTTACGTGGACATAGTGCCTAACAAAATTAAAACAGTTGGATTTAGGCCCAAACTCAAGTAACGGCCACAACAATCCTGGCCCATCAAATTCAGGACTCTTATTCGTAATTTGCGTATTAGATGCCACAAAAAAACTGATTTTACCCAAAAAAAATTATTTAGTGATTTGTGTCAAACATTATAAGAACGATTCGATCTATAGTTGGAGCCCACTCAAGAGTAATGATTGGATGATATTGTGTGCAATGTTTTTTTCCACTTAACTACTTTCTTAACCCCAAGTAGATTAGTCCAAAATTTCTTATTCTAAGAGGATTTATAACTTCAAAATCCATGAGTTTCATCTTTTTTGTTTTTCTTATAATGTTTGAGTCCTTCAAATAGCCTAAACAAAGAAAAGAATAAAGTGCATTAGAAATTGAAAGTCCAACCCTACAACCATCACAAACATGAAAGATGAGGCTCCTATATTATTTTCTTGGTTCATGAAAAATGCAAACAAAATTAATATAGTAATCTTTAATACATATACTTGTGCATTACAGAGTCACATACATTACACCAACAACCATATGAATGTGAAGGAAAACCTTTTAAGACAAAATTGAGTTCTTTTGTTGCTTACAATTAAAATTCATGCTTGAACTGGGGTTTTAACAGTTAAAACTTTGTGGATACTCACGTATGTACTACATTTTGTTGTTCCTTCTCAAAAATAAAAGTGAAAATAGGTCTAACAAAACCAAAAACACAAATTCAGCCCAAACCATTAAAGAATATTCAAGAACAAAACCAAAAACACAACAGAGGCAATTCAACAAACACTTGGTGAGCGAACCGAAACAACCAACAAGAGAATATTTACGCATCAAGTCGAACCAACAAGAGAAAGAATTGGAAGCGAGATAAAGAAAATAGGGCGATGATTGACTTACCTTTATGGGTGCTTGTTGTGGTAATTGTTGATGGAGAAAAAGTAGAGAAATATACAATAGGAGCCAAAACAATAATAATAACCTTATGGCCTCACCACATCTACTAAACAGAAAACATTACATCAAAAGCCAAAACAATAATCAAATCATCAAAAAGAGAGAAGGATTTACGTGGACATAGTGCCTAACAAAATTAAAACAGTTGGATTTAGGCCCAAACTCAAGTAACGGCCACAACAATCTGGCCCATCAAATTCAGGACTCTTATTCGTAATTTGCGTATTAGATGCCACAAAAAAACTGATTTTACCCAAAAAAAATTATTTAGTGATTTGTGTCAAACATTATAAGAACGATTCGATCTATAGTTGGAGCCCACTCAGGAGTAATGATTGGATGATATTGTGTGCAATGTTTTTTTCCACTTAACTACTTTCTTAACCCCAAGTAGATTAGTCCAAAATTTCTTATTCTAAGAGGATTTATAACTTCAAAATCCATGAGTTTCATCTTTTTTGTTTTTCTTATAATGTTTGAGTCCTTCAAATAGCCTAAACAAAGAAAAGAATAAAGTGCATTAGAAATTGAAAGTCCAACCCTACAACCATCACAAACATGAAAGATGAGGCTCCAATATTATTTTCTTGGTTCATGAAAAATGCAAACAAAATTAATATAGTAATCTTTAATACATATACTTGTGCATTACAGAGTCACATACATTACACCAACAACCATATGAATGTGAAGGAAAACCTTTTAAGACAAAATTGAGTTCTTTTGTTGCTTACAATTAAAATTCATGCTTGAACTGGGGTTTTAACAGTTAAAACTTTGTGGATACTCACGTATGTACTACATTTTGCTGTTCCTTCTCAAAAATAAAAGTGAAAATAGGTCTAACAAAACCAAAAACACAAATTCAGCCCAAACCATTAAAGAATATTCAAGAACAAAATCAAAAACACAACAGAGGCAATTCAACAAACACTTGGTGAGCGAACCGAAACAACCAACAAGAGAATATTTACGCATCAAGTCGAACCAACAAGAGAAAGAATTGGAAGCAGATAAAGAAAATAGGGCGATGATTGACTTACCTTTATGGGTGCTGTTGTGGTAATTGTTGATGGAGAAAAAGTAGAGAAATATACAATAGGAGCCAAAACAATAATAATAACCTTATGGCCTCACCACATCTACTAAACAGAAAACATTACATCAAAAGCCAAAACAATAATCAAATCAGCAAAAGAGAGAAGGATTTACGTGGACATAGTGCCTAACAAAATTAAAACAGTTGGATTTAGGCCCAAACTCAAGTAACGGCCACAACAATCCTGGCCCATCAAATTCAGGACTCTTATTCGTGTTTTTTGTATTAGATGCCACAAAAAAACTGATTTTACCCAAAAAAAAATATTTACGCATCAAGTTGAACCAACAAGAGAAAGGGATGATTCAATTGCAGAATTGGAAGCAGTTACAATGCCCACATCTTGCATTACAACTTGCTCCAACAATAAAAAAAATAGTTAAACATCTTATACTTAAATATTCTCTTTTTGGCATTGTCTCAAGTAGTTGGCGAACATTAAGTAAATATAAACCAAACGCATCAACGAAACTCGTTATTCAACTTGCGGTAGCTACTATTACGAGAGAATTCAATTGCGAGAATTGGAAGCGATAAAGAAAATAGGGCGATGATTGACTTACCTTTATGGGTGTTGTTGTGGTAATTGTTGATGGAGAAAAAGTAGAGAAATATACAATAGGAGCCAAAAAAATAATAATAACCTTATGGCCTCACCACATCTACTAAACAAAAACATTACATCAAAAGCCAAAACAATAATCAAATCAAGCAAAAGAGAGAAGGATTTACGTGGACATAGTGCCTAACAAAATTAAAACAGTTGGATTTAGGCCCAAACTCAAGTAACGGCCACAACAATCCCGCCCATCAAATTCAGGACTCTTATTCGTAATTTGCGTATTAGATGCCACAAAAAAACTGATTTTACCCAAAAAAAATTATTTAGTGATTTGTGTCAAACATTATAAGAACGATTCGATCTATAGTTGGAGCCCACTCGGGAGTAATGATTGGATGATATTGTGTGCAATGTTTTTTTCCACTTAACTACTTTCTTAACCCCAAGTAGATTAGTCCAAAATTTCTTATTCTAAGAGGATTTATAACTTCAAAATCCATGAGTTTCATCTTTTTTGTTTTTCTTATAATGTTTGAGTCCTTCAAATAGCCTAAACAAAGAAAAGAATAAAGTGCATTAGAAATTGAAAGTCCAACCCTACAACCATCACAAACATGAAAGATGAGGCTCCTATATTATTTTCTTGGTTCATGAAAAATGCAAACAAAATTAATATAGTAATCTTTAATACATATACTTGTGCATTACAGAGTCACATACATTACACCAACAACCATATGAATGTGAAGGAAAACCTTTTAAGACAAAATTGAGTTCTTTTGTTGCTTACAATTAAAATTCATGCTTGAACTGGGGTTTTAACAGTTAAAACTTTGTGGATACTCACGTATGTACTACATTTTGCTGTTCCTTCTCAAAAATAAAAGTGAAAATAGGTCTAACAAAACCAAAAACACAAATTCAGCCCAAACCATTAAAGAATATTCAAGAACAAAATCAAAAACACAACAGAGGCAATTCAACAAACACTTGGTGAGCGAACCGAAACAACCAACAAGAGAATATTTACGCATCAAGTCGAACCAACAAGAGAAAGAATTGGAAGCAGATAAAGAAAATAGGGCGATGATTGACTTACCTTTATGGGTGCTGTTGTGGTAATTGTTGATGGAGAAAAAGTAGAGAAATATACAATAGGCGCTCTCAACCTTCATTCAAACCAATTGCCGATTCAATTATTCTCCGCGAAGTAGAGAAGATTTCGAAGTGATCTGTGAGAGAGAGACGTGTCCGCGAAGTAGAGAAGATTGATTGAACAGAGAAATTGGTAGTAGCAATGAAGAAACAGATCGAAGTGATCGGCGAGAGAGAGACGTGTACGCGAAGTAGAGTAGATTGATTGTAGTAACAGACTGCCAAATGTCAACGATGACCAATGGAGATTCAAATATGGCAAGAGATCTATGTACGTTCTCATCCCGAGGTGCGCATGGACGACTTAAAGGTCGATGTGACTTTCGATGCGACACACCCGTTATTATGCACTGAGAGGGGAGGAGTCGCCCCTAACTCTGGGGACCCTCTATAGTACCCTTACGTATTATGCTTAATTTTTCATACTAATGTTTTTTTTTTTTTTGAAAAGAAAAAAAAATTAAAGTTAAAGTTCGTTTCCCTAACAAGATTGCATGCGCTTCTCTTGTTTTATTTTTTATTGTTCATTATTGCTTCAGCTTTACACGCATTTATCATGCTTCACAATTCAATGGAGATAATGACAATATAAGTTCTACCAAAGCATTTCTGGTGAGATAGTAAAGACATTACTTGACAAAAGGTAAGGTTTGAGAAAGTCGTGAGTTCGACTCTTACTTAAGTCCCAAAAAAAAACACAAAAACAGCAACAAAACCTTAATCCCGAATCAATTGAGGTCGGCTATATGAAGCAAATTCTTTCATTGTGCTTGATTTAGTGCAATTGATTGCGAACTTTTTCAAACAATTATTGGAGATCTCATGGGATATTTCGAGCATGAAGTCTAGCTCCTTAATCATTTTTAATGCTCCCTTAATTTTTAAATGAAAAAACAAGAAACTATTCTCAAAAGTTACCTCTTCGAATCATTTTATGTAAATTCGTTTTAATTCAATCCTTTTAGACAATAATAATGTTAATAAAGTTTTAATCCCAAATTACGTCTAAAGACTAAATTCTTCCACTTCGCTCGATTTGATGAAGTTGAGTACGTGCCTTCACAATAACATCAAATTTTTCTCATAACAAAAGAATGAATTATAACCTTTATTATCAGAGGTAGAGGATGATTTTATTTGATCATACAATTCTCATCAAGCAAAAGAAGCATTGCTTATTGGTAATACAATTTGATGAAAGTGTAAAATAGGAAGGAAAGACAAACAAGGAAGATGAAACTGTGATTCCAGCACCAACAAGAGCTAGTTCCTGATGAGGATGTTTGTTGAGCCAGAACCTTTCGATACCATCGTCTTGTCTTGAACTTCGGGCCTGCGAAGAAGTCTTGATTGAGTTCGAATTGCATTGTAGGGATGGTAAGACGAAGGAGAATTTTAACCGAACAGCCTAACAAATAAGTCGAAATGATTCAAAATGAGTACTGACATTTACCACAGCCTAACAAATAGCTGCGACATAGCTTTGTTTACAACAACAATCATATTTGGATTAGTAGGAGTTAGAGGTCATGCCTTCTTGTGGGCTGAGATTCGAATCTTGGCTTTGGCTGAGTAACTTGAGTTTCGGAACTTGGAACAGTGCTACCTGTACCTATATTCTTCACCTGCAGTGCCACAATGCACAATGGAATGTTAAGTAATTTCTTTTACAAATTTTTGAAATGCAGATTATAGAACATTTGAATGTATCTCTGCCGGGCTAGCTTATGATCCTTGTTCAACTGTCTCCAGAAGTTGTAGATGGATCCCATGTTCAGAACTTTGAGGGAAGAAATTTAAGTTTTATAAATTTTAAAGCAGATTTTTGGGGAAAAGATGGGTGAATCGGGCTACTTTGATTACCATTCATATATGCGTTTAAGACCGGCCGTAGACATCCTGTTCCAGTGATCACACTTGTCGAAAAAAGCAGCAATCTTGTTACTAGATTCATCGCCATTGTTGGGATCAATGTGGAGTCCGGAAACTCCATCAATGATGATTTCGGTAGGGAGTCCGCAGTTCATTGCCTCGATGACAGTAAGACCAAATGCTTCATACAGGGCAGGCTGAACAAATGCTCCCTTGCCCTTGGTATCTGCAATGCAACGATAAAGCTCTCCGTTTCGAACACTTCCTCGAAGCCGTTTACATAACGTACCACTAGTATTTGAGGCGTGACGCTCAGGCTCAGTCCTTGCTTCTTCATTCGGAAAATGAGTTCCTCCTCCAAGGCCTTCACTTGATCCAATATATAAACAATCTGTTTGAAGAAGCAAATATTTTAGTTTTTTGAATGGAAATTATATATTTAACATATGTTACTTTATTGATGTCGCTTTTAAAAATAAAATAAAATAAAAAAACAAATTATTCCCACGAATCTTGAGCATATCTTCACTACTTTATAAAGACTTCAACTTGAACCTGACTTCTTTTTCTTTACTAGATTAACTAACTTGTAGTTACATATTTTTAACAACTCGGATTGAAACAAATTAAATAGTAAGCAATGAGTCAAATGACTTGCTAAACTCTACTGATTTGTTGTTTGATTGAATCAATTTGAATGAGTGGCAGCCTATGTCAATATGATTAAGTCTCCAAGCATCCAAAAGTGGTTTTTAGTTCCTTTTTTTTTATTTATTTGTTTACTTTTAAGGGTTTCAATATCTCATTACTCACTTTGAAGGTTGAATTAGCTATTACATGATAACTTAGAGGTTTTTTAGTACCTCACACCATTGTTTATGCATTTTTTTTTTTCGATTACAAAAGTATTTTCTTAATGAGAAATGCGAGGACATCTTTTGTCACACAGATGTAGAATTCATTGGACACATATAACACTGTACGCGCACAACAGGTTCGCTATCACCTATTTTTTTGTTGGTTTGTCACCATTTTTTTTTTTTTGGTTAGAAAAAAAAACTATATATGAAAAAAGTGAAAGCGCACTTTGATTTTTGAGACAACTTTACGTGCCATGATGAAAAAAAGACCTTATTCCTTTTTTTTTATGGCAAAGACCTTAATCCATTTTGAGTTATTATTCCTCGACCAAAAAAACTGATGTTACGTTTATGAAATAAAGGGGCATTGCACCTGCACATTGTCTTATTACATCATTTAATTGATGTTTGTAAAGAAAAGTTTCTAATTGTCACATTATTTCATAGTTACAATTACATCACAGTCAAATTCATGGCAAATAAATGTTCTTTTAAACAAATATGATTAACTAATCGATATATATTTATTTGGACAATTAATTTTATGTCTAGTCATGTATCGAGCTATTAATGATTAATGCAAACACAATCACAGATAAAATTCCTTTGATACCCCTTAAATATTTGTGAAAATTTTAAAAATAACATTATGAGTCCCGACTCATGAGTCCAAGTAGATTTATTGTAATTAATATTAGCCTTCTCAATTTTTTATAAAATAAACTGTGGGGACTTGCTTCTGCTGATATATATATATATATGCACGCAGTTTTGCAGTTTGGTTGGTTGGTGCACAACCAATATATAGTTTCAGATTCTTTAGTAGGTTTTTTTTTTTCTTTATTTGCAAAACGCGTCGAGGGATATGGTAATATTGCCTTGGCGTACAAGTAGTACTAAATTATATTCATATTCTCTTCGGCTAAGTTCAGTAACAAAAAATAAAATAAAAAAAAACCGATCTCAATTAATTAATTAAAGAGTCAACTACATGTCGTATATTAAATTCTTACCCCATCCGTTCCCGAATAATGTATATGTGTCACATTTTTGGCACTCCTTTTGTTTCACAATATATATGTGTTACATTAAGAAATCATGGAAACACTAAATGTTTCATTTCTATTTCTAATCCTATTTTTATTTACGTCAAGTTTTTTTTACATAATGCTCATATAATAAATGAAGTCATTTATAAAAAAAGTAATTTAGTTTTGTTATAAAATATTCTTTTTTATGAATATGGAGGCGATACTACTATGCGCACACACGTGTGTATATATATATAATATATATTTTGTAAACAATAAATCTACTTGGACTCATGAGTCCAGACTCATACGGAAATTTTTTAAATTTTTGTAAATATTTATGGGGTATCAAAGGAATTTTACAAATGATTATGATTGCTTCATTAATTGCTCGAGGATGTATTTAAAATTAAAAAAAAAAAATTAGAGTCCGAACTCACGAGTTGAAATAACACTACCCTTTTATAAAATATGTACAAAATATTACAGAAAAAAAAATAGGTGTCTTTGTACAAAAGTGGTAAACAAAATGGTCACCTGGTTTCCCTACAAATCCCCTTTCAGCCAAACCAAACATGTCAAAAAGATATAATACCAAAACTTCTTCCAAACTTTCCAACACTGCAACTCTTGACAATTCCCTCCGTATGCCTTGACAAATAGATACGCTCCTCTGTTCCTCCTTCCAAAAATTACAATTTGCAACATAGCAAAACCTCTTATTTCTTAATAGTGCATTGATTATCATCATCTTAATTCTTGTGCATAAATAAAATTATGACGCATTTTGTGGAATGGAAGAAGTAATAATTAGAGTCGATTTAACTAATTGGGTGACGAAATAATTTAATATGATGTTTAAGAGTAAAAGATCATGAGTTCAAACCTTGACTTTGAAAGTAATTATTTATTTTTTATCAAAAAAAATTAAAGTCGATTTCTTAATAATAATATTTGTCGTTAGTAATGTGCCTCATCATGGATACATATGAATGACACGCATTTGTTGTCGTTCCTATAACAAAATACGCGTGCATGCAACTCGAAGCCAAAGTAAGGGGCGTCAACAAGTATGTGATGATGGTTCGAGGTTAGTATTTTTTTAGTTGTATAACACACGGTCAACTTCAAATTAAACCGTGACCAATTTGATGGTTGGTACCGGAACCGTCAGCGCGGCCACTACTCCGGAATAGGTGGAAACTGGGGCGAACCGAAACCGGGATAAGAAAACTTTGAGACCAATGACAAACTGCCACGCTTTAGAAGTCCAATTGGGCGGTATGGAGTCCATGCCATGGACCAAGAGATGACAAACCAGCGTTCATATGGAAGTTTGACTTTTTGACAAATTGACTATCGATTGGTCAACAAGGGCCGACATTTCAGTAAATTGGTTGTGACCGTGAGATTCACCTCGAGATGTATTTAGTTTTGCATATCTCTAAAGGTGTGTAGAAAGGTGACAACCCACTCAGTGCCTATTTTGTGGCTTCTAAAGTGGATTATTTTAACATCAATAAATCTACTTGGACTCACGAGTCCAAATAGTACTACCTTTTTAACATTTTTGATCCGGGTTCAAATGCACGTATTAGTTATTGAGGTCCATCAAATAATGCGTCGAGATACGCACACGTCATGGTCAATTTTTTTTGGTGACGTATTGTGCATTTCCAATGGGCATGTTAGCTTAATTGGCGTGCCATTGCCACCATAGAATTTGGGTCCTTGGCCTTAACTTTGTCGTGGCTAATTGGTTTGGACTAGTCATCAAAGTTAGGTACTTTAAGTAATTAAATGTGATTGATGTCTTAAGTAATCATAGAGTCCAAACAGATTTTTTGCTTTTCCAAATCAAATTTGAGTTATTATTTGTACGACATTCAATATTTCGACACTTCTCTATCTCGAAAACAATTGATACCGGTTACAATTTGTTATGATCACTTTTTTTAAAAACATTGACAACGAATTGACTTTTTTTGTCTTAATCACTGGGTATAGGACTATTCGACTACTATGAATTTGCTCAAAATTGCGTACATCATAGGTGAGGAAGAATTGACATTCGTTTAGTGACCAATTAAGCTATTCTTTTTCTTCAATGTCGTTGTATAAGTATTTTCCATCGAATTAGTCAACATTTGATTTGAATTAAAAATTAAATAAAACTAAGACAATTGTGAGGCCAACATAAGAAAGTAAGAAAGAAAAGTATTCGTTTTTCAAAGAAAAGATAGAGAAATAGTCTAGAACATCTATGGACAAACTAGTTGGGATTAAAACTCCATGTAATAGTACAAAAGTATATTAGCACTTTATTTATTTTTGATGAGGTATTAGGACTTTATTTAATTAGTATATCTAATTAAAGAATTAGAATTTATATGATTTAATTGTTTCAAGATAAGATTACCAGTATTTTATATTTGAGTAGGATTGTGTGTGAAAGAGTGTGAGATGAATTAGAGTTGATGTTTATATGTGAAAAGAGCTTGGTATGAAATGTGCACATGTGATGCGATGCAATTTCTATACAACTAATTATCAATCACAACGCGCCATTTGATGCAGAGAATAAAAAAAAGAGAATCTATTAATTTTTTTATTACTAATTTATCATAATTTTAACTTATGTCTTCTCTTAAATTGGAGGAGAATAATTTTACACATCTACCCTTTCACGCCTCATGATGTGTGCATATACAATTTTCGGTGCATAACGCAAGGGTGTGTGTATTCTGAGACACATACATACGACTTCCAAATTCGATGTACGTTTGGGGGTGTGTTCGATGATGTCAAAAAACTATTTACTTTTATTAATGAGGGGTAGATTAGTAATAGAAAAGTTAATATATTCTCTTTTCTTTATTTTTTTCATTAAATGAACACATGGTGCGTTACCATTGATAATTGTGTAAATCTTACAATTAGCAAATAGTATAGAAGTCATTTTCAATTACTGGTTCATCACTTGATTCGCATGGGGTGAATTTTGGATGTAAATATTTATGGTATTAAATGAAATACTAGTGCTTAGTTTGATAGCTAACAACAACAACAATAGTGCCTCAATCCCTGGTACTTCGTTTGATAGCTAACAACAACAACAACAAAACCTTAATCCCAAATTATAAATGATTGACTACACATCAAACTTTTCCGTTCTGCGCGATTTAGTGAAGGAAGAGGCTAAACCGACCAAGAAACTTGCTCATTCAAATTTTGGTTTATGTCTTTCCGTTCGATAACGTTACCGCCCTTCCATATAAAAGGGGTTTTGCTCACTTATACCCACTTATCCTCACTCACTTATACCCCAGTCACTCAACCGAACCTCACTCTCACCTCCTATCAAATCCAATGAAATTTGAGTGAAACCACATCGATTCGACGCCGCGGGTGCATTCCCCACCTCTTTTCGTGTCAAATTCTGGATTTTCTTGGGTTACTCAACCGAACCTCACTCTCGAATTGCCTTGTGACGGCCTCAACTTCTAAACAAGGCACCGCCGCTAATCCCGTAATCAAGCCTTAATCCTAACTACTTAAGACTTAATTACGTATTAGTCAGCATTTCATCCCTATATTTCTCAAAACATATGTTCATATATTTTTGGATTTAAGAGTTAATTAAAAAAACTTATTATTTTAATATTATTACATATTAATATGTATTTTAAAGTTTATGCGTAAGCTTTTATTATTCAAAATCCTACGTGTGGGAAACCAGGAAAATACAACATCACATGCATGTATGTATGGAACAATTCACTCAACCCAATGTACAACCCAAAATGAATAGTAAAGACATAAATAGTAAAGACATAAATAGATAATCTCTACTTTAGTTTTAAAAAAGAAATAGTTTCAATTCTCTAGAAATCCAAATCAACTTAGACTACAAAGCCTAAAAGAATAGAATACAAGACTAGTCAAATACTAATTATTCCAATAGCATGTTTTTCATCAATGCTTTATCAAAAATGACATTAAGAGTAGGAATCAGAGTCAATGAAACATTTCACAAGGCATTATGTCACAATATTCACTCATGAATAGATGCAAGAACAACATGATGTGAGATTTCAAATAGCAATGTATACCAATAGACCATAAAATGATAAGAGGCAATGAAATGAAATATAGAATCCTCACAGCTTTATTGGCAACCAAAATTCACATTTACTGAATTTGGCATAAATTAATGCTCCCTCAAAGTCTGCGACGTCTCTCTGAGGTGCTTGCTCGTGATCTTCCTTTGTATTCGAGTAAATCAATATATCATCGATGAAGACTATCACGAATCGGTCAAGAAACGGTCTAAAAACTCGATGCATCAGATCCATAAACACTACTGGAGCATTGGTCAGCCCAAACGACAAGATTGTGAACTGAAAATGTCCATATCTCGTGTTGAAAGCTGTAATGGACCTATCATCGTCCCTGATCCTAAGCTGATGATACCCTGATTGCAGGTCTATCTTGGAGAAAAATTGTGCTCCTCTCGGCTGATCAAAAAAATAATATGTCCTCGAGAGTGGATATTTATTCTTAATTGTGACTTTGTTCAACTGTCTGTAGTCGATACAAAGTCTCAAAATACCATCATTTTTCTTCACAAAAAGGACGTGTGCTCCTCATGGTGACATACAAGGTGTAATAAATCCCTTTTCTGCCAAATCCTGAAGTTGAGTCTTCAACTCCTCTAAGTCTCGGGGTGCCATCCCAGATGGTGGTATGGAAACCGATTTAGTACTGGTACCAACTCATTAGTGAAATCAATCTCTCGCGACGGCGGTAAACCAAGTAAATCCTTCGAAAAAACATCAGGAAGCTCTATCACCGCCGGTATGTCCTCCAACCTAGGTCCCCGATTTTCTAGTTCAATGTATAGCGAGATCAACACCTCCATCTCCTCACTAGTCGCAGTCGACCTCTTGTACCTATTTTCCTTACTGAACTACCTATATAGTTAAATGTCGGACGCCTTGGGATCTTAAATATCACTGTCTTACTGAAACAGTCAATATGAGTGTGGTATGCAGCTAATAAGTCCATCCCTAAGATCGCGTCAAACTCTAAAAATTCGAGGGCCCTAAAATCGACAGGTAACTCTACCCCATCTATCTCGACCAGACATCCCTCAATAACACTATGAAGGTAAACTCTATCCTCGATTGGAATACTCAAAATCAGATGTATGTTAAGCCTAACAGGTTTCAACCCTAGGATGTCTATCACGCGACCAGGTATGAAAGATATGATAGATCCAGAATCAAATAAAACATATGCATCTCTACCGCAAATGAAAATTGTACCCTCAATAAGACCTCGCGTGGCGTCGGAGTCTGGCTAGGCTACCGTGTGAAACTCCTCTCAGGCATGTTGTGCGTACACTGCTGCAGGATGCGGGCACTCTCTCACTATGTGTCCGACTTGTCCACATCTCGCATGCCAACCGTCTCTCGCTAATCCTAAATTTGCGACTAGCCCAGTGCTCGATACTAACCCGTCTCTCGAAACTGTCTCGGTCCCTCGTTTCTAGTATCTCGGCCTCTGCCTCTGCCTCGACCTCTACCCCCCTACAGTTGCTGTCGTGAAGCCTGTGGGGCAGGCTTGAGTAATGAGGTATGTTAAGCAAGTTTCGGGTTTCGTTTAGTAATGCGTAACATATTTTAATACTTTTATAAGTAACATTTTGTTGATAATTTAGGCTATTAATAAGTGATTTCCTACTAATCTGATATCTTTTGTTGAATTTTGGTTGAGGAAAGCAAAGTGTGACCATTCATAGGTTATTTTGAAGATCCGAGAATATTTTCCTCAAAAAGCGCGCTTACGCGGATCACGAGGCGGAAGAAAACGAGAGTAGAGGCGAGTGATGAAATGATGATATTTCACATGGTTTCATGTGTTTTGAAGATGTTTGGAAGTTTCGGGATGAGAATACAAGGTTCGGCAAATAACGACATCAAAGTAGCTAAGTTTCAACAAAGTCTATTTTGAGTAAGCTTCAGTGTTTTAGTCATAACTCATTCATTTTCAAATCCAAATGACTTGCCATTTCTTCCATTGGAAAATAGACTCAGAGCTTAACGTTTTCATGTTTCATGAGCAAAGGCAAATTCAATCTCTAAATGGTCCAAAATTGAGTTGCAAAGTGAAATATATGCCCGGGATTCTGACCCCTGCACTGCAGCGCCCAACCTAGCGCCACGACACCCAAAACAGTAAGAAATCTGTAGTGGATGCTGAGGCTAGCGCCACAAAACTAGTCAGCGCCCACTGTGAAAAAATGCAAAAAAAGTTGTTTTGGTGGAGTTTTTGGGTAATTTTAGGACCAAATTGACTTGGTGGTATAGATAGAACTTAAAATTAGGTTTTAAAGGTACCTTTTGCTTTAGAGAACCAAGAAGAACGTGCGAAGATCGAAGAATAGTGATCAAAATCTTGGATTTTATATTAATTATAGGTTTGATTTCATATTTTCTTGCTTTCTTATCATTAATTGTGTTGAATTAAACCCACTTAAGGGGTAATCTCATTTGTTCTAGGGATCTTTGGATCCTAAATTGGATTCTTTTGATTTCAATGTGACTATATTTGTTCTTTTAATTCAATATTTTGACTTGTGTGTTCTTGTGTGCTATGCTATACTTACCTTGATCAAGTAGGTGTAGATTCAATGGTTTGAGAGTCACCGTGACCATTGGGACTTTTGAACCGAGATTATGGGAAACGCAACCTTAGAACATATGACGCATCAACCGATGGTCATTGACTAAGTGATTTCCTACTAATCTGATATCTTTTGTTGAATTTTGGTTGAGGAAAGCAAAGTGTGACCATTCATAGGTTATTTTGAAGATCCGAGAATATTTTCCTCAAAAAGCGCGCTTACGCGGATCACGAGGCGGAAGAAAACGAGAGTAGAGGCGAGTGATGAAATGATGATATTTCACATGGTTTCATGTGTTTTGAAGATGTTTGGAAGTTTCGGGATGAGAATACAAGGTTCGGCAAATAACGACATCAAAGTAGCTAAGTTTCAACAAAGTCTATTTTGAGTAAGCTTCAGTGTTTTAGTCATAACTCATTCATTTTCAAATCCAAATGACTTGCCATTTCTTCCATTGGAAAATAGACTCGAGCTTAACGTTTTCATGTTTCATGAGCAAAGGCAAATTCAATCTCTAAATGGTCCAAAATTGAGTTGCAAAGTGAAATATATGCCGGGATTCGACCCACACCTTGCGCGCCCACCTAGCGCCACGACACCCAAAACAAGAAGAAATCAGTGTAGTGGATGCTGAGGCTAGCGCCACAAAACTAGTCAGCGCCCACTGTGAAAAAATGCAAAAAAAGTTGTTTTGGGGGAGTTTTTGGGTAATTTTAGGACCAAATTGACTTGGTGGTATAGATAGAACTTAAAATTAGGTTTTAAAGGACCTTTTGCTTTAGAGAACCAAGAAGAACGTGTGAAGATCGAAGAATAGTGATCAAAATCTTGGATTTTATATTAATTATAGGTTTGATTTCATATTTTCTTGCTTTCTTATCATTAATTGTGTTGAATTAAACCCACTTAAGGGGTAATCTCATTTGTTCTAGGGATCTTTGGATCCTAAATTGGATTCTTTTGATTTCAATGTGACTATATTTGTTCTTTTAATTCAATATTTTGACTTGTGTGTTCTTGTGTGCTATGCTATACTTACCTTGATCAAGTAGGTGTAGATTCAATGGTTTGAGAGTCACCGTGACCATTGGGACTTTTGAACCGAGATTATGGGAAACGCAACCTTAGAACATATGACGCATCAACCGATGGTCATTGACTAAGGAAGCAATTGAATTTGGTTTTTAATGCGCTTCTCGCTCACTTACGCTATTCACGCGACCAAGCGAAAGTCCGAGTGAGATGTTAGAATTTTCATCACCGAGACATCGGGATAGTGAATTGTAGGAAATTCGTCTATCTTTGCATAAATTGAGAGAGTTTATAATTAAATTGGATTAAAAGTATACAATTTGAGTGAATTAGATTTCTTAAGATATTTTATTCATTGCTTAAGACCTATTTTAATTACTTGCAATTAATTAATAATTTGTTTTAACAAAATCCAACATTTAAGTGTCGACTCTATTTCTAGTTAGACTAAATATTAACACATGACCGTCCTTGTGGATACGATATACCCGACACCAACACGAGTTGGTGCCACTATTACTTTGACGTTTGTCGTACGCTTACTGGTCATTTGTCATTTAGTCATTTCTTCCTTTAGTGAATCATGTTACCAAGATAACTCGAAAATAGGATAGCAACCGAATCTAGTGAACAAATGCTTATTTTGTATTCCCATTTACATATTGCCATAATCGAAAAATACAATATATTAGCTTTTACTTGAACTCATATATGTAACCCTTCAAAAAAAGAGATGCCTTTTTACTAAACAACAATGCAATGGGTCACCACCCAAAACTATAGAAACCAATCAGTCATACAATTCACTCTATCAAACAATTTTTGATAGAGTGAATGTATCAAAAACATCTACCTCAATTGAACAAATGATATTGGGATATCAAAACAAATCAAACAATTCAAATGGGGACATCAACAATTTCCAATGCCCATTTTTTTTTTGAAAAAAAAATAAAAAAAAATGAATGTATCAAACATCTACCTCAATTGAACGAGGCCATTACATCAAAATACGAATCACAGCGAGACCAACGGCGGAAATAGAGACGAGGGTACCTATGGAGTATTTGATCACATCGTATTTTGCGGCTTCGAGTTGTTCTCGCATAGCATGACTTACCTATTAAGTAAAAAAAATAAAAAAAAATCAATCAATCAACAACAGACCTAATTAGCTCTACTCATGTATGTTTGAAACATAAACACAAAGAAACTCACCTGATCAAGTTTATTGTTGAGATTAGCCGACTCGGCTTTTTGTCCAGCAGTCACTTTGTCAATTTCATACCTCACCAAATCAAGTTTATTGTTGAGATTAGCCGACTCGGCTTTTTGTCCAGCAGTCACTTTGTCAATTTCATACCTGATTATGAGAAGACTCGTAACAATGACTTTTGATATGTTATATAATGAAATAACACTACCAAACATACATTAAATTAACTTATTGGTTTAACAAACCTTAATTCAGTTCGAATTTTTTCTGTTTCCCGTTGCAATTCGATTCGAATTTTTTCTCGTTTCCGTTTTTCAATTTTGAAGTTTTTCGTTGTTTGCAATGAAAAAATTGATGCTCCTGGTAAGTTTAAGTATGCGGTTAGCAACAAGAAAATCCAAAATGAAAGATATTTGCAACTTCAAGATTAAGACTAATACAAACATATTGTACCTATACATCTTGAGTAAATTTAAATCCAAATAGTATGTCAAACTTCAAACATTTAATATGCACAATAAATGCAAATTACAAAACAGTTGGTGGAACCAAGTTCATATACAGAATACAAATGTTCTGCAACTCCAAGTAAGTTTTCTTTTTTAATTTCCATAAAGCCAATTAATCTGTATAAAATTAACAAATAAAAAGTGTATTGGCCTAAATATCTAAAGCCAAATTCATGGCATGATTTAGAGGAAATAAAGTTAAGTATCAAAGTTATCATCTTGGCAGACCTCATATGTTCTGATTTTGACTGAAACAACGGATAGGTCTTGAAACAACGGATAGGTCTTGACCAACTTTAAGATCAAATCTTTTATAGACTTTTACTACACTACATTCAATGAGTGGACAGCGCTAGTTCAGGCGAAAAAAAAAAAAAAAAAAAAAAAAATTAAGGTGTTTCAAATCCCATTTCATAACAAACCTCAACAAGGAAATATCTATAAATAATCCAAAGTCATCATCATATTTGAAACATAATTATTTCAACGTGTACATTCTACATATCATCTATATATCAAACATTCAAACTCACTCTATTTACAATTGCCACTTTCCATCTACATCCATGCTAACATATATAACTCAACGCTCTAAGGTAATGTCATCTAAGAATGATTTAATTTCTCTTTTAGTTGATACTTAATACCAATGTAGGTTTATAGAAATTTGAAATCTAACCTATGAGAAGAAAATAATTTTTGGAAAGTATTATACCCAAAGAAAACTCAAAACCTAGTGAATTGAATGAACCATAAAACCAAGACATAAAAGAGGGAATACAATCTGAATAAAGAAGATAGATATTGCATGAAAAATTATCCTTGCCCTTTTCCGAGCTTAGCAAATGCATACCATATTGTAAAAAAAAAAAACTAAGCGATATTCCTTGATAAATGGCATATGTCGTCTATCAATTGCAATTAACATATTTTCCAATATTCACATGCCATGTCTGAAAATCCATAGGTAGGGTGATAACCCCCACTAAAAGTAATGAATTGCATACTTGTCTTCGAACTCAATAAATAATGAATTAAACCCCAATAATAGAATCAAGTTTCAAATATTTCACAAACATAATAAATTGGTAACATGCACGCTATTCATGATTCTAGTATCATGACTCAAGTATAAACATACTTCATTGGAAAAATGACCACGTGTTTTCCCTACAATATATTATCCTAACCACCTAGACTTTATTATTTTTTTTTTCTTTTTCATAAGAAATGAACTTTAACAAAGCAGGGATCAAAAGTCCCCAAAAACATGACCAAACAAATTTCTTGAATATTTACAAAGAAATTGGGTCCTAGGTTCACGCTAGTTCCATGTAGCCCATCCCATTAAATTGTGAGTCAAGACTAAGCCAAATTGTTGTACAAGTGTTTGATATTCTCCCAAATTGTCGAGAAGTCACCCATTTGGTCTCGAAAAAACTTACTGTTCTTTTTCCTTCCAAATACACCATAAAAGAGCTTGAACAACAACCTTTATATGATTCGACGTCACTTTCTCGTTGTTGAAAAATTTCATCATGAATGCTATCTACAAGTGTCCTGGGAAAACCCATTGAAGAGTGAAGACCCAATTCACTCATAACACCGACCCCTCCAAGACTAATTTTCAGTGTTTGCTAAGTCTACATTCTATTTATAAGAAATAAGCCGTTAGCTTCTTAGCTAAAAAAACGGATCATACTTATTAGAGGCTATGAGTTTGCTAAATACTAATTAGTAATAACAAGAGCAAGCTTTAGTTTCAACCCATACTTACAGTAGAATCTGTAAAAAAATCTTAAGCGTTTCGCTAAACTTTGAAGAATAAGCACCACTCTTAGTTGAGCATATAATTTTATTAGAGGTATCTAAATCAAAAGAGTCCAAACACTTGATATCGAGTCTAATTAGAGTTTGAAGGAAGTTCGAGGATAGAACTAGAGCTTTCAAACTCCATGGTTCTATCCTTTGTATTGCACTCAATACTTACTTGTGTTAGAACCTTACATTTTTAATACAAAGACAAACTCATAAAAAAAAAAAATTTATGAAAATCATAAAACAATTTTAGAGCTCAATGTACCTGTGTACTCTGTATTTCTGATTTGAATCTTGACAAATTGGAGTCATGAATCATCTTATTCTACAAAAAATAAGCAGAAATCTTATAAATACCCAAAAAGAAATTCTTTTAAACTCTAATAGTAAAAGGAAATGATCAAACAAAGTCTTCACCTTTTGCGATTCTCCTTTGGATACAAATGATTGAGCTACATTTTCTAAACTATCATTCGACACTTCCGTTATTACACCCGTAATCGCCTCGCTTGTTTAGACGGCACACCTTGTCCTTCTAATCTTCTAACCTAATAAGGAAACATCAAATGCAACCTCATACATCTAATTTGAAAAAAAAAAAAAAAAAAATCAAATAAATAAAAGAAAAACACTCGAAAATCAAGAAAGTAATTACCAATGCCAAAGTATCGACCGATAAGCTCGCGAACCATTAGATTTGGCAAGCCGAGATATCTCTCTAAAATCGATTTGCCGCTTCTTGAACAAGAATCGAAAAACTTAGAAAGTAAGAAGTTGTCGATAACGAATCTCTGCACGACCCGCTTCGAAGCGGCCATTGACAACCACAACCGGAATCTCAAACTGTTCTGATTGTTTCTCCACCTATATCTCGAATCTAATCTAAACTAGGAAAAAAAAAATTGGAGCGAACCTATAAGGATGCCATTCACCATACAATATTAAATATCTATACATACATGCAATGTACATCAATTAGAATTCACTGTTTCATATACCTTAGAAGCAAATTACTATAGTACTTAAAATCACGGCAAAAGATACGCTTCACGGCAAAACCTACAACTACCCTGTCCTTTACCTTAGTCTAATGAGTGTTTAATGATTCAATTAAATGGTGCACGTTTAGAAATGTGAACTAAATCTTTTCTCCGAATGAAATAATATATATATATGTGCTTGGCTTTTTGCTTTAGTTTCTTTTTTTTTTTTTTTTTTTTTTACTATGAATGCTGTCATCATAGTCGTTTCCATTAAAAAAAAAAAAAAAAAAAAAACCAAGCTTTCTATGTGCCAAGATATTAAGAAGTCTCCGAACCTTCTAAATATGTATCTATCACACATCATTTGGATTCGCCGAATAAGTTACACCTTGGAAACGGGTTCCCCTTCTATCAATAATGATGTTTTGTTAGAGTTATCTACAAAAAAAAAAAAAAAAAAAAAAAAAACGCTAATTCAACAAATGAAAAAGAATCTGTCCTATAACATCTTTTTTCTCTCTCTAAATCACTAAACATCCATCCACAGCATTCTACATAAATCAAACTCTTCTAATTAAACATGGTAGTGCTCACCCTCAGTAATCATAGTCATAGTCACTTCTCATTTTCATAGGATATTCTGCTAGATGTTTCAATTTAGGAATGGTGTCTTATTTCACTTTGAAAGTGATTTTCTTTTCCTCTTTGGAATGCTAGATTGGTTTCGCATTTTTTATATCTACTTTCATTAGCAAGTCATCATCAGCAACAACTATTGGGTTCTGCACATTTATCATTGAGGTCTCTAACCCAGGTAATATCCCTTGTGAAACTCAAGTTACCCAATGGATATATATGTGGAGAAGGTAACTGGTTTGATCTCTGTTTGCTGCTTGTTACAACATTTGGATTTCCCTACAATGATATCATCTCGAAGCGTTGGCGGGTTTTCTGGTCTTTATTCCCTCCAAATCTACTTGCCAAAGCTCTAGATCAGCTTGCAGATGCAACAACC
This sequence comes from Stephania cephalantha, assembly GCA_039657325.1. NCBI lineage: Eukaryota > Viridiplantae > Streptophyta > Magnoliopsida > Ranunculales > Menispermaceae > Stephania > Stephania cephalantha. The sequence continues at coordinate 2,306,866 of CM077573.1, read as the reverse complement.
TCTATTGAGCACAAGACCAACCAAAATTAACAGAAATTTGAAATTGAATCAAACCAATGACTATCAAAAAACCAAAAACAGTAATTCAGATTCAATTTATTATCAGAGAATTCTTTACAGTGAAAAAAAAAAGAAAAACCGTTACACAAAATCATCATAAAAAACCACTCAAATCTATACTCAAAAACCATAAAAATCCAAACTTTCCACTCTGTAATCACCTTCTCCACCTCCCCAAAAAACCCAATTCATATTTCACCAAGTAAAGCCAGTCCCAAACCCAGAAACCCAGAAACCCTAATCGTACTTCTCTCTCCACGTATATACAAGAAAGAAAACCCAAGAAACCGCCATTAAAATGTCCCCAACGGCCTGCCTCGGCCAATCACTCGCCAATCACTCGCCAAATCCTCAATCCTCCTCTCGAAGTAGGCTCTTATTTGTATAGATATTTGGGTTTAGGATTAAAGCAAATAAACAAAGCAACACATTGTGAATGCATTACAAAGAGAACCGGACGTTGGAGAAGCGAGAGAGAGGGAGAGAGAGAGACGTTGGATGTTACCTCTCGAAGCAAACGATGGAGACGCGAGGCAGCGATGGAGAAGCAAGGCAGCGTCGAATAATGGAGCGCAGACGACCGAGAGAGAAAAACAGAGGGAGAAAAAGAAAGGGAAAGAGATTTCGCAAGAAAAAGAAAGTCTCCAAAAGTCTCTCGTGGAGGCAAAGAGATAGAGAAGACTTTCAACATATATAGGGTTATGTGAAAAGTCTCCAAAAGTCATCCAAATCCACAAATCTACCAAATTTCAAAACAAATTGAATACCCCTTACTTTTAGAGACTTTCTAAAAGTTTAAATTGAATACTTAAAACTTTTAAAGACTTTTTAAAAGTCTCTAAAAGTTCACATTGAATACACCAAACTTTTAGAGACTCTCTAAAAATTTTAATTGAATACCTCTAAACTTTTTTAGTCAATAAAAGTAACTAAAAGTCTCAAAAAATTTCAATTGAATACACCCCCGAAAATGAGAGAGAGAGACTTAAGGCGCAAACTTCATTGGGTCTACAATCTCGATGATTCTCATCCAACGCTCTTCTTCTCCTAAGTGAACACGTGAGCACGTGTGTAGAAGAATGTTCAAACTTCAAAGCCTATCAAGGAGGAAAACGGGTCTCTCTTGTTTGGTCCTCTCTGGCTCTCCTTCTCAAAAAGCCAACTTCATTTGTTTTTAGGAAAATATTAGAATGACACTAGTTGCACCTCTACCTACATATTATATATATATATATATATATATATATAAGAGATCTGTGTACGTTCTCATCCCGAGGTACGCATGGACGGCTCAAATGTCTGATGTGACTTTCGGTACGACACACTTGTTATTATGCACTTTGAGGGAGGAGTCGCCCCTAACTCGGGACCCTCTATAGTACCCTTACGTATTATGCTTAATTTTTCATACTAATGTTTTTTTTTTTTTTTTTTGAAAAGAAAAAAAAAAAGTTAAAGTTAAAGTTTGTTTCCCTAACAAGATTTTCTGATCACGCCATTGCATGCGCTTCTCTTGTTTTATTTTTTATTGTTCATTATTGCTTCAGCTTTACACGCATTTATCATGCTTCACAATTCAATGGAGATAACGACAATATAAGTTCTACCAAAGCATCTCTCGGTGAGATAGTAGAAACATTACTTGACAAAAGGTAAGGTTTGGGAAAGTTGTGAGTTTGACTCTTACTTAAGTCCCAAAAAAAAACACAAAAACAGCAACAAAACCTTAATCCCGAATCAATTGAGGTCGGCTATATGAAGCAAATTCTTTCATTGTGCTTGATTTAGTGCAATTGATTGCGAACTTTTTCAAACAATTATTGGAGATCTCATGGGATATTTCGAGCATGAAGTCTAGCTCCTTAATCATTTTTAATGCTCCCTTAATTTTTAAATGAAAAAACAAGAAACTATTCTCAAAAGTTACCTCTTCGAATCATTTTATGTAAATTCGTTTTAATTCAATCCTTTTAGACAATAATCATGTTAATAAATTTTAATCCCAAATTACGTCTAAAGACTAAATTCTTCCACTTCGCTCGATTTGATGAAGTTGAGTACGTGCCTTCACAATAACATCAAATTTTTCTCATAACAAAAGAATGAATTATAACCTTTATTATCAGAGCTAGAGGATGATTTTATTTGATCATACAATTCTCATCAAGCAAAAGAAGCATTGCTTATTGGTAATACAATTTGATGAAAGTGTAAAATAGGAAGGAAAGACAAACAAGGAAGATGAAACTGTGATTCCAGCACCAACAAGAGCTAGTTCCATGAGGATGTTGTTGAGCCAGAACCTTTCGATACCATCGTCTTGTCTTGAACTTCGGGCCTGCGAAGAAGTCTTGATTGAGTTCGAATTGCATTGTAGGGATGGTAAGACGAAGGAGAATTTTAACCGAATTAACAAATAAGTCGAAATGATTCAAAATGAGTACCGACATTTACCAGCCTTCAAAACTACAAAGATTTTTGGTCACTAACCAAGCGAGATCGATGGATTTTGGGTCCTTACCTTTGTAATGCGACGACACTGACATTAGAACAAAACCAAGAAAAATGTCACAGGCCCTCGAACAAAATATGGAACATGAAATTTTATCATGACAATCTTTTTTCATCTATTATATCGTTACAAACCTAGTCGTATTTTCGTTTTCATTCTAATGGTGATATCATGAGTGCTAGTTAGATACGCATTGCAAAAAATAAAAAAATAAAAAAAGACGAAATAGCCTAGCCAACAATCATATTTGGATTAATAGGAGTTAGAGGTCATGCCTTCTTTTGGTGAGATTCTTCTTGGCTTTGGCTGAGTAACTTGAGTTTCGGAACTTGGAACAGTGCTACCTGTACCTATATTCTTCACCTGCAGTGCCACAATGCACAATGGAATGTTAAGTAATTTCTTTTACAAATTTTTGAATTGCAGATTATAGAACATTTGAATGTATCTCTGCCGGGCTAGCTTATGATCCTTGTTCAACTGTCTCCAGAAGTTGTAGATGGATCCCATGTTCAGAACTTTGAGGGTAGATGGATCCCATGTTCAAAGGTGAACTTAAATACATAATAAAAGTATTGTATGTCCGAATCTATTAGATTTAACTCGGGCATTAATGTGAATAATTTTGTTATATTTGCGGCGTCTCAATATGTTTGCCTTGGGTAATATGATTGTATGTCTTATTTCTTTTAGTTATAATCTTATAGTGTCGCGCGTTTGAATTGCAGATTATAGAACATTTGAATGTATCTCTGCCGGGCTAGCTTATGATCCTTGTTCAACTGTCTCCAGAAGTTGTAGATGGATCCCATGTTCAGAACTTTGAGGGAAGAAATTTAAGTTTTATAAATTTTAAAGCAGATTTTTGGGAGTCCGGAAACTCCATCAATGATGATTTCGGTAGGGAGTCCGCAGTTCATTGCCTCGATGACAGTAAGACCAAATGCTTCATACAGGGCAGGCTGAACAAATGCTCCCTTGCCCTTGGTATCTGCAATGCAACGATAAAGCTCTCCGTTTCGAACACTTCCTCGAAGCCGTTTACATAACGTACCACTAGTATTTGAGGCGTGACGCTCAGTCCTTGCTTCTTCATTCGGAAAATGAGTTCGCCTTCACTTGATCCAATATATAAACAATCTGTTTGAAGAAGCAAATATTTTAGTTTTTTAATGAAAAACTGGAAATCCATATAAATTATATATTTAACATATGTTACTTTATTGATGTCGCTTTTAAAAATAAAATAAAATAAAAAAAAAAAACAAATTATTCCCACGAATCTTGAGCATATCTTCACTACTTTATAAAGACTTCAACTTGAACCTGACTTCTTTTTCTTTACTTAGATTAACTAACTTGTAGTTACATATTTTTAACAACTCGGATTGAAACAAATTAAATAGTAAGCAATGAGTCAAATGACTTGCTAAACTCTACTTATTTGTTGTTTGATTGAATCAATTTGAATGAGTGGCACCTATGTCAATATGATTAAGTCTCCAAGCATCCAAAAGTGGTTTTTAGTTCCTTTTTTTATTTATTTGTTTACTTTTAAGGGTTTCAATATCTCATTACTCACTTTGAAGGTTGAATTAGCTATTACATGATAACTTATAGGTTTTTTAGTACCTCACACCATTGTTTATGCATTTTTTTTTTCGATTACAAAAGTATTTTCTTAATGAGAAATGCGAGGACATCTTTTATCACACGATGTAGAATTCATTTGGACACATATAACACTCGTACGCGCACAACAAAGTTCGCTATCACCTATTTTTTTGTTGGTTTGTCACCATTTTTTTTTTTTTTTTTTTTTAGTTAGAAAAAAAAACTATATATGAAAAAAGTGAAAGCGCACTTTGATTTTTGAGACAACTTTACGTGCCATGATGAAAAAAAGACCTTATTCCTTTTTTTTTTTTTATGGCAAAGACCTTAATCCATTTTGGGTTATTATTCCTCGACCAAAAAAACTGATGTTACGTTTATGAAATAAAGGGGCATTGCACCTGCACATTGTCTTATTACATCATTTAATTGATGTTTGTAAAGAAAAGTTTCTAATTGTCACATTATTTCATAGTTACAATTACATCACAAATCAAATTCATGGCAAATAAATGTTCTTTTAAACAAATATGATTAACTAATCGATATATATTTATTTGGACAATTAATTTTATGTCTAGTCATGTATCGAGCTATTAATGATTAATGCAAACACAATCACAGATAAAATTCCTTTGATACCCCTTAAATATTTGTGAAAATTTTAAAAATAACATTATGAGTCCGGACTCATGAGTCCAAGTAGATTTATTGTAATTAATATTAGCCTTCTCAATTTTTTATAAAATAAACTGTGGGGACTTGCTGCTGATATATATATATATATATATATATATATATATATATATATATACGCAGTTTGCAGTTTGGTTGGTTGGTGCACAACCAATATATAGTTTCAGATTCTTTAGTAGGTTTTTTTTTTTTTATTTGCAAAACGCGTCGAGGGATATGGTAATATTGCCTTGGCGCACAAGTAGTACTAAATTATATTCATATTCTCTTTGGCTAAGTTCAGTAACAAAAAATAAAATAAAAAAAAAAACGATCTCAATTAATTAATTAAAGAGTCAACTACATGTCGTATATTAAATTCTTACCCCATCCGTTCCCGAATAATGTATATGTGTCACATTTTTGGCACTCCTTTTGTTTCACAATATATATGTGTTACATTAAGAAATCATGGAAACACTAAATGTTTCATTTCTATTTCTAATCCTATTTTTATTTACGTCATTGGTCAAGTTTTTTTTACATAATGCTCATATAATAAATGAAGTCGTTTATAAAAAAGTAATTTAGTTTTGTTATAAAATATTATTTTTTATGAATATGGAGGCGATACTACTATGCGCACACACGTGTGTATATATATATATATATATATTTTGTAAACAATAAATCTACTTGGACTCATGAGTCCAGACTCATACGGAAATTTTTTAAATTTTTGTAAATATTTATGGGGTATCAAAGGAATTTTACAAATGATTATGATTGCTTCATTAATTGCTCGATGATGTATTTAAAATTAAAAAAAAAAATTAGAGTCCGAACTCACGAGTTGAAATAACACTACCCTTTTATAAAATACGTACAAAATATTACAGAAAAAAAAATAGGTGTGATGTACAAAAGTGGTAAACAAAATGGTCACCTGGTTTCCCTACAAATCCCCTTTCAGCCAAACCAAACATGTCAAAAAGATATAATACCAAAACTTCTTCCAAACTTTCCAACACTGCAACTCTTGACAATTCCCTCCGTATGCCTTGACAAATAGATACGCTCCTCTGTTCCTCCCTCCAAAAATTACAATTTGCAACATAGCAAAACCTCTTATTTCTTAATAGTGCATTGATTATCATCATCTTAATTCTTGTGCATAAATAAAATTATGACGCATTTTGTGGAATGGAAGAAGTAATAATTAGAGTCGATTTAACTAATTGGGTGACGAAATAATTTAACAATAAATCTACTTGGACTCATGAGTCCGGACTCATAGGGAGGTTTTTAAAGTTTTTGTAAATATTTAAGGGGTATTAAATGAATTTTACAAGTAATTATGATTGCTTCATTAATTGCTATTCGGACTCATGAGTCCAAATAGCACTACCCATAATTTAATATGATGTTTAAGAGTAAAAGATCATGAGTTCAAACCTTGACTTTGAAAGTAATTATTTATTTTTTATCAAAAAAATTAAAGTCGATTTCTTAATAATAATATTTGTCGTTAGTAATGTGCCTCATCATGGATACATATGAATGACACGCATTTGTTGTCGTTCCTATAACAAAATACGCGTGCATGCAACTCGAAGCCAAAGTAAGGGGCGTCAACAAGTATGTGATGATGGTTCGAGGTTAGTATTTTTTTAGTTGTATAACACACGGTCAACTTCAAATTAAACCGGCGACCGATTTGGATCTGGTTGGTACCGAAACCGTCGCGCGCCACTACTCCGAATAGGTGGAAATCGGGGCGAACCGAAACCGGATAAGAAAACTTTGAGACCAATGACAAACCGCCACGTTTTAGAAGTCCAAGTGGGCGGTATGGAGTCCATGCCATGGACCAAGAGATGACAAACCAAATGCGTTCATATGGAAGTTTGACTTTTTGACAAATTGACTATCGATTGGTCAACAAGGGCCGACATTTCAGTAAATTGGTTGTGACCGTGAGATTCACCTCGAGATGTATTTAGTTTTGCATATCTCTAAAGGTGTGTAGAAAGGTGACAACCCACTCAGTGCCTATTTTGTGGCTTCTAAAGTGGATTATTTTAACATCAATAAATCTACTTGGACTCACGAGTCCAAATAGTACTACCTTTTTAACATTTTCGATCCGGGTTCAAATGCACGTATTAGTTATTGAGGTCCATCAAATAATGCGTCGAGATACGCACACGTCATGGTCAATTTTTTTGGTGATGTATTGTGCATTTCCAATGGGCATGTTAGCTTAATTGGCGTGCCATTGCCACCATAGAATTTGGGTCCTTGGCCTTAACTTTGTCGTGGCTAATTGGTTTGGACTAGTCATCAAAGTTAGGTACTTTAAGTAATTAAATGTGATTGATGTCTTAAGTAATCAAAGAGCCAAACAGATTTTTTGCTTTTCCAAATCAAATTTGAGTTATTATTTGTACGACATTCAATATTTCGACACTTCTCTATCTCGAAAACAATTGATACCGGTTACAATTTGTTATGATCACTTTTTTTAAAAACATTGACAACGAATTGACTTTTTTTGTCTTAATCACTGGGTATAGGACTATTCGACTACTATGAATTTGCTCCAAATTGCGTACCGCATAGGTGAGGAAGAATTGACATTCGTTTAGTGACCAATTAAGCTATTCTTTTTTCTTCAATGTCGTTGTATAAGTATTTTCCATCGAATTAGTCAACATTTGATTTGAATTAAAAATTAAATAAAACTAAGACAATTGTGAGGCCAACATAAGAAAGTAAGAAAGAAAAGTATTCGGTTTTCAAAGAAAAGATAGAGAAATAGTCTAGAACATCTATGGACAAACTAGTTGGGATTAAAACTCCATGTAATAGTACAAAAGTATATTAGCACTTTATTTATTTTTGATGAGGTATTAGGACTTTATTTAATTAGTATATCTAATTAAAGAATTAGAGTTTATATGATTTAATTGTTTCAAGATAAGATTACCAAGTATTTTATATTTGAGTAGGATTGTGTGTGAAAGAGTGTGAGATGAATTAGAGTTGATGTTTATATGTGAAAAGAGCTTGGTATGAAATGTGCACATGTGATGCGATGCAATTTCTATACAACTAATTATCAATCACAACGCGCCATTTGATGCAGAGAATAAAAAAAAGAGAATCTATTAATTTTTTATTACTAATTTATCATAATTTTAACTTATGTCTTCTCTTAAATTGGAGGAGAATAATTTTACACATCTACCCTTTCACGCCTCATGATGTGTGCATATACAATTTTCGGTGCATAACGCAAGGGTGTGTGTATTCTGAGACACATACATACGACTTCCAAATTCGATGTACGTTTGGGGGTGTGTTCGATGATGTCAAAAAACTATTTACTTTTATTAATGAGGGGTAGATTAGTAATAGAAAAGTTAATATATTCTCTTTTCTTTATTTTTTTCATTAAATGAACACATGGTGCGTTACCATTGATAATTGCGTAAATCTTACAATTAGCAAATAGTATAGAAGTCATTTTCAATTACTGGTTCATCACTTGATTCGCATGGGGTGAATTTTGGATGTAAATATTTATGGTATTAAATGAAATACTAGTGCTTAGTTTGATAGCTAACAACAACAACAATAGTGCCTCAATCCCTGGTACTTAGTTTGATAGCTAACAACAACAACAACAAAACCTTAATCCCAAATTATAAATGATTGACTACACATATCAAACTTTTCCGTTCTGCGCGATTTAGTGAAGGAAGAGGCTAAACCGACCTAGAAACTTGCTCAACGAACCCCGATTCAAATTTGGTTTATGTCTTTGCGTTCGATAACGTTACCGCCCTTCCATATAAAAGGGGTTTTGCTCACTTATACCCACTTATCCTCACTCACTTATACCCCAGTCACTCAACCGAACCTCACTCTCACCTCCTATCAAATCCAATGAAATTCGAGTGAAACCACATCGATTCGACGCCGCGGGTGCATTCCCCACCTCTTTTCGTGTCAAATTCTGGATTTTCTTGGGTTACTCAACTGAACCTCACTCTCGAATTGCACTGTGACGGCCTCAACTTCTAAACAAGGCACCGCCCGGCCTAATCCCGTAATCAAGCCTTAATCCTAACTACTTAAGACTTAATTACGTATTAGTCAGCCTTTCATCCCTATATTTCTCAAAACATATGTTCATATATTTTTGGATTTAAGAGTTAATTAAAAAAACTTATTATTTTAATATTATTACATATTAACATGTATTTTAAAGTTTATGCGTAAGCTTTTATTATTCAAAATCCTACGTGTGGGAAACCAGGAAAATACAACATCACATGCATGTATGTATGGAACAATTCACTCAACCCAATGTACAACCCAAAATGAATAGTAAAGACATAAATAGTAATAATACAACAAAACTCGAGTCATACAAAATGAGATAGGAGAGTCGTCGAAATGCTCAGAGAAAGTCGCCGATTTTCTCCTTCCCCGGCATGTCATTGCTCGACGGACTCGCATCCACCGTCACAAACTAAACTATGAGTATAATAATATTTAAGTAATAATCAAGAATTCTATGTCACATTTCCAAAATATAAGAATGGTATTTAAAAGCATAAAGCAAATAAATAATTGTTTGAATAAAGTAATGCAAGTAAATATCACAGTTAAATATGTATAGAGTGACACAGGCTAAGTCGAGATGATCTACGTCCGATCGGTGGTGAGAACTATCACCTAACCTTTCCCACTACTATATGGAGCTGCGCTCAACATACTTCACACCAAAAGCGGAGCCGCGCTCTACGCATACAAATCATCTATCTCATTCTTGCCGATCACCCCGAGCCCATAACTCGTGTGCCTCGTAAGTGTAAGTGGTGGTGAGTTCGGAAACCCGATAGACCCCATGTCCCCGTGAATCGCACATCTCTTGTGCAATTGACACTAGATAATCTCTACTTTAGTTTTCAAAAAGAAATAGTTTCAATTCTCTAGAAATCCAAATCAACTTAGACTACAAAGCCTAAAAGAATAGAATACAAGACTAGTCAAATACTAATTATTCCAATAGCATGTTTTTCATCAATGCTTTATCAAAAATGACATTAAGAGTAGGAATCAGAGTCAATGAAACATTTCACAAGGCATTATGTCACAATATTCACTAATGAATAGATGCAAGAACAACATGATGTGAGATTTCAAATAGCAATGTGTACCAATAGACCATAAAATGATAAGAGGCAATGAAATGAAATATAGAATCCTCACAGCTTTATTGGCAACCAAAATTCACATTTACTAAATTTGGCATAAATTAATGCTCCCTCAAAGTCTGCAACGTCTCTCTGAGGTGCTGCTCGTGATCTTCCTTTGTATTCGAGTAAATCAATATATCATCGATGAAGACTATCACGAATCGGTCAAGAAACGGTCTAAAAACTCGATGCATCAGATCCATAAACACTACTGGAGCATTGGTCAGCCCAAACGACAAGATTGTGAACTGAAAATGTCCATATCTCGTGCCGAAAACTGTAATGGACCTATCATCGTCCCTGATCCTAAGCTGATGATACCCTGATTGCAGGTCTATCTTGGAGAAAAATTGTGCTCCTCTCGGCTGATCAAAAAAATAATATGTCCTCGAGAGTGGATATTTATTCTTAATTGTGACTTTGTTCAACTGTCTGTAGTCGATACAAAGTCTCAAAATACCATCATTTTTCTTCACAAAAAGGACGTGTGCTCCTCATGGTGACATACAAGGTGTAATAAATCCCTTTTCTCGCAAATCCTGAAGTTCGAGTCTTCAACTCCTCTAAGTCTCGGGGTGCCATCCGGTGGGTGGTATGGAAACCGATTTAGTACCCGGTACCAACTCATTAATGAAATCAATCTCTCGCGACGGCGGTAAACCAAGTAAATTCTTCGAAAAAACATCGGGAAGCTCTCTCACCGCCGGTATGTCCTCCGCCTAGGTCCCCGATTTTCTAGTTCAATGTATAGCGAGATCAACACCTCCATCTCCTCACTAGTCGCAGTCGACCTCTTGTACCTATTTTCCTTACGAACTACCTATATAGTTAAATGTCTGACGCCTTGGGATCTTAAATATCACCGTCTTACTTCAAACAAATCAATATGAGTGTGGTATGCGGCTAATAAGTCCATCCCTAAGATCGCGTCAAACTCTAAAAATTCGAGGGCCCTAAAATCGACAGTAACTCTACCCCATCTATCTCGACCAGACATCCCTCAATAACACTATGAAGGTAAACTCTATCCTCGATTGGAATACTCAAAATCAGATGTATGTTAAGCCTAACAGGTTTCAACCCTAGGATGTCTATCACGCGACCAGGTATGAAAGATATGATAGATCCAGAATCAAATAAAACATATGCATCTCTACCGCAAATGAAAATTGTACCCTCAATAAGACCTCGCGTGGCGTCGGAGTCTGGCTAGGCTACCGTGTGAAACTCCTCTCAGGCATGTTGTGCGTACACTGCTGCAGGATGCGGGCACTCTCTCACTATGTGTCCGACTTGTCCACATCCGTAGCATGCCAACTGTCTGCGCTAATCCTAAATTTGCGACTAGCCCTGTGCTTGATACTAACCCGGTCTCTGAAACTGTCTCGGTCCTCGTCTAGTATCTCGGCCTCTCCTCTCTGCTCGCCTCTACCCCCTACGATTCTTGTCGTGAAGCTCATGGGGCGAGCTTGAGTAATGAGGTATGTTAAGCAAGTTTCGGGTTTCGTTTAGTAATGCGTAACATATTTTAGTACTTTTATAAGTAACATTTTGTTGATAATTTAGGCTTTTAATAAGTGATTTCCTACTAATCTGATATCTTTTGTTGGTTTTTAGGTGAGGAAAGCAAAGTGTGACCATTCATAGGTTATTTTGAAGATCCGAGAATATTTTCCTCAAAAAGCGCGCTTACGCGATCACGAGGCGGAAGAAAACGAGAGTAGAGGCGAGTGATGAAATGATGATATTTCACATGGTTTCATGTGTTTTGAAGATGTTTGGAAGTTTCGGGATGAGAATACAAGGTTCGGCAAATAACGACATCAAAGTAGCTAAGTTTCAACAAAGTCTAATTTGAGTAAGCTTCAGTGTTTTAGTCATAACTCATTCATTTCAAATCCAAATGACTTGCCATTTCTTCCATTGGAAAATAGACTCAGAGCTGAACGTTTTCATGTTTCATGAGCAAAGGCAAATTCAATCTCTAAATGGTCCAAAATTGCGTTGCAAAGTGAAATATATGCCCGGGATTCTGACCCCTGCACTGCAGCGCCCAACCTAGCGCCACGACACCCAAAACAGTAAGAAATCTGTAGTGGATGCTGAGGCTAGCGCCACAAAACTAGTCGCGCCCACTTGTGAAAAAATGCAAAAAAAGTTGTTTTGGGGGAGTTTTTGGGTAATTTTAGGACCAAATTGACTTGGTGGTATAGATAGAACTTAAAATTAGGTTTTAAAGGTACCTTTTGCTTTAGAGAACCAAGAAGAACGTGTGAAGATCGAAGAATAGTGATCAAAATCTTGGATTTTATATTAATTATAGGTTTGATTTCATATTTTCTTGCTTTCTTATCATTAATTGTGTTGAATTAAACCCACTTAAGGGGTAATCTCATTTGTTCTAGGGATCTTTGGATCCTAAATTGGATTCTTTTGATTTCAATGTGACTATATTTGTTCTTTTAATTCAATATTTTGACTTGTGTGTTCTTGTGTGCTATGCTATACTTACCTTGATCAAGTAGGTGTAGATTCAATGGTTTGAGAGTCACCGTGACCATCGGGACTTTTGAACCGAGATTATGGGAAACGCAACCTTAGAACATATGACGCATCAACCGATGGTCATTGACTAAGGAAGCAATTGAATTTGGTTTTTAATGCGCTTTCTCGCTCACGCTATTCACGCGACCGACGAAGTCCGAGTGAGATGTTAGAATTTTCATCACCGAGACCTCTGGATAGAGTGAATTGTAGGAAATTCGTCTATCTTTGCATAAATTGAGAGAGTTTATAATTAAATTGGATTAAAAGTATACAATTTGAGTGAATTAGATTTCTTAAGATATTTTATTCATTGCTTAAGACCTATTTTAATTACTTGCAATTAATTAATAATTTGTTTTAACAAAATCCAACATTTAAGTGTCTGACTCTATTTCTAGTTAGACTAAATATTAACACATGACCGTCCTTGTGGATACGATATACCCGACACCAACACGAGTTGGTGCCACTATTACTTTGACGTTTGTCGTACGCTTACGGTCACTGTCATTTAGCTGCTTCCTTTAGTGAATCATGTTACCAAGATAACCGAAAATAGGATAGCAACCGAATCTAGTGAACAAATGCTTATTTTGTATTCCCATTTACATATTGCCATAATCGAAAAATACAATATATTAGCTTTTACTTGAACTCATATATGTAACCCTTCAAAAAAAGAGATGCCTTTTTACTAAACAACAATGCAATGGGTCACCACCCAAAACTATAGAAACCAATCAGTCATACAATTCACTCTATCAAACAATTTTTGATAGAGTGAATGTATCAAAAACATCTACCTCAATTGAACAAATGATATTGGGATATCAAAACAAATCAAACAATTCAAATGGGGACATCAACAATTTCCAATGCCCATTTTTTTTTTGAAAAAAAAATAAAAAAAAATGAATGTATCAAACATCTACCTCAATTGAACGAGGCCATTACATCAAAATACGAATCGCAGCGAGACCAACTGCGGAAATAGAGACGAGGGTACCTATGGAGTATTTGATCACATCGTATTTTGCGGCTTCGAGTTGTTCTCGCATAGCATGACTTACCTATTAAGTAAAAAAAATAAAAAAAAAATCAATCAATCAACAACAGACCTAATTAGCTCTACTCATGTATGTTTGAAACATAAACGCAAAGAAACTCACCTGATCAAGTTTATTGTTGAGATTAGCCGACTCGGCTTTTTGTCCAGCAGTCACTTTGTCAATTTGATACCACCATTTGTCAATTTGATACCTGATTATGAGAAGACTCGTAACAATGACTTTTGATATGTTATAATGAAATAACACTACCAAACATACATTAAATTAACTTATTGGTTTAACAAACCTTAATTCAGTTCGAATTTTTTCTGTTTCCCGTTGCAATTCATTCGAATTTTTTCTGTTTCCCGTTGCAATTCAATTCGAAGTTTTTCAAGATATCTCGTCGCAAAAGAATGAAAATTGATGCTCCTGGTAAGTTTAAGTATGCGGTTAGCAACAAGAAAATCCAAAATGAAAGATATTTGCAACTTCAAGATTAAGACTAATACAAACATATTGTACCTATACATCTTGAGTAAATTTAAATCCAAATAGTATGTCAAACTTCAAACATTTAATATGCACAATAAATGCAAATTACAAAACAGTTGGTGGAACCAAGTTCATATACAGAATACAAATGTTCTGCAACTCCAAGTAAGTTTTCTTTTTTAATTTCCATAAAGCCAATTAATCTGTATAAAATTAACAAATAAAAAGTGTATTGGGCTAAATATCTAAAGCCAAATTCATGGCATGATTTAGAGGAAATAAAGTTAAGTATCAAAGTTATCATCTTGGCAGACCTCATATGTTCGATTTTGATCAAACAACGGATAGGTCTTGAAACAACGGATAGGTCTTGACCAACTTTAAGATCAAATCTTTTATAGACTTTTACTACACTACATTCAATGAGTGGACAGCGCTAGTTCAGGCGAAAAAAAAAAAAAATTAAGGTGTTTCAAATCCCATTTCATAACAAACCTCAACAAGGAAATATCTATAAATAATCCAAAGTCATCATCATATTTGAAACATAATTATTTCAACGTGTACATTCTACATATCATCTATATATCAAACATTCAAACTCACTCTATTTACAATTGCCACTTTCCATCTACATCCACGCTAACATATATAACTCAACGCTCTAAGGTAATGTCATCTAAGAATGATTTAATTTCTCTTTTAGTTGATACTTAATACCAATGTAGGTTTATAGAAATTTGAAATCTAACCTATGAGAAGAAAATAATTTTTGGAAAGTATTATACCCAAAGAAAACTCAAAACCTAGTGAATTGAATGAACCATAAAACCAGGACATAAAAGAGGGAATACAATCTGAATAAAGAAGATAGATATTGCATGAAAAATTATCCTTGCCCTTTTCCGAGCTTAGCAAATGCATGCCATATTGTCAAAAAAAAAAAACTAAGTGATATTCCTTGATAAATGGCATATGTCGTCTATCAATTGCAATTAACATATTTTCCAATATTCACATGCCATGTCTCGAAAATCCATAGGTAGGGTGATAACCCCCACTAAAAGTAATGAATTGCATACTTGTCTTCGAACTCAATAAATAATGAATTAAACCCCCAATAATAGAATCAAGTTTCAAATATTTCACAAACATAATAAATTGGTAACATGCACGCTATTCATGATTCTAGTATCATGACTCAAGCATAAACATACTTCATTGGAAAAATGACCACGTGTTTTCCCTACAATATATTATCCTAACCACCT
The DNA here is from genome assembly GCA_039657325.1 of Stephania cephalantha. Taxonomy (NCBI): domain Eukaryota; kingdom Viridiplantae; phylum Streptophyta; class Magnoliopsida; order Ranunculales; family Menispermaceae; genus Stephania; species Stephania cephalantha. The sequence continues at coordinate 2,291,373 of CM077573.1, read as the reverse complement.
AGACTTTATTATTTTTTTTTCTTTTTCATAAGAAATGAACTTTAACAAAGCAGGGATCAAAAGTCCCCAAAAACATGACCAAACAAATTTCTTGAATATTTACAGCAATTGGGTCCGGTTTCACGCTAGTTCCATGTAGCCCATCCCATTAAATTGTGAGTCAAGACTAAGCCAAATTGTTGTACAGTGTTTGATATTCTCCCAAATTGTCGAGAAGTCACCCATTTGGTCTCGAAAAAACTTACTGTTCTTTTTCCTTCCAAATACACCATAAAAGAGCTTGAACAACAACCTTTATATGATTGGGAAAACCCATTGAAGAGTGAAGACCCAATTCACTCATAACACCGACCCCTCCAAGACTAATTTTCAGTGTTTGCTAAGTCTACATTCTATTTATAAGAAATAAGTTGTTAGCTTCTTAGCTAAAAAAACGGATCATACTTATTAGAGGCTATGAGTTTGCTAAATACTAATTAGTAATAACAAGAGCAAGCTTTAGTTTCAACCCATACTTACAATAGAATCTGTAAAAAAATCTTAAGCGTTTCGCTAAACTTTGAAGAATAAGCACCACTCTTAGTTGAGCATATAATTTTATTAGAGGTATCTAAATCAAAAGAGTCCAAACACTTGATATCGAGTCTAATTAGAGTTTGAAGGAAGTTCGAGGATAGAACTAGAGCTTTCAAACTCCATGGTTCTATCCTTTGTATTGCACTCAATACTTACTTGTGTTAGAACCTTACATTTTTAATACAAAGACAAACTCATAAAAAAATTTTTTTATGAAAATCATAAAACAATTTTAGAGCTCAATGTACCTGTGTACTCTGTATTTCTGATTTGAATCTTGACAAATTGGAGTCATGAATCATCTCATTCTACAAAAAATAAGCAGAAATCTTATAAATACCCAAAAAGAAATTCTTTTAAACTCTAATAGTAAAAGGAAATGATCAAACAAAGTCTTCACCTTTTGCGATTCTCCTTTGGATACAAATGATTGAGCTACATTTTCTAAACTATCATTCGACACTTCCGTTATTACACCTGTAATCGCCTCGGCTTGTTTAGACGGCACACCTTGTCCTTCTAATCTTCTAACCTAATAAGGAAACATCAAATGCAACCTCATACATCTAATTTGAAAAAAAAAAAATCAAATAAATAAAAGAAAAACACTCGAAAATCAAGAAAGTAATTACCAATGCCAAAGTATCGACCGATAAGCTCGCGAACCATTAGATTTGGCAAGTGAGATATCTCTCTAAAATCGATTTGCCAGTTCTTGAACAAGAATCAGAAAACTTAGAAAGTAAGAAGTTGTCGATAACGAATCTCTGCACGACCCGCTTCGAAGCGGCCATTGACAACCACAACCGGAATCTCAAACTGTTCTGGATTGTTTCTCCACCTATATCTCGAATCTAATCTAAACTAGGAAAAAAAAAATTGGAGCGAACCTATAAGGATGCCATTCACCATACAATATTAAATATCTATACATACATGCAATGTACATCAATTAGAATTCACTGTTTCATATACCTTAGAAGCAAATTACTATAGTACTTAAAATCACGGCAAAAGATACGCTTCACGGCAAAACCTACAACTACCCTGTCCTTTACCTTAGTCTAATGAGTGTTTAATGATTCAATTAAATGGTGCGCGTTTAGAAATGTGAACTAAATCTTTTCTCCGAATGAAATAATATATATATATATATATATGTGCTTGGCTTTTTGCTTAAGTTTCTTTTTTTTTTTTTTTTTACTATGAATGCTGTCATCATAGTCGTTTCCATTAAAAAAAAACAAAAAAAAACCAAGCTTTCTATGTGCCAAGATATTAAGAAGTCTCCGAACCTTCTAAATATGTATCTATCACACATCATTTGGATTCGCCGAATAAGTTACACCTTGGAAACGGGTTCCCCTTCTATCAATAATGATGTTTTGTTAGAGTTATCTACAAAAAAAAAAACAAAAAAAAAAAACGCTAATTCAACAAATGAAAAAGAATCTGTCCTATAACATCTTTTTTCTCTCTCTAAATCACTAAACATCCATCCACAGCATTCTACATAAATCAAACTCTTCTAATTAAACATGGTAGTGCTCACCCTCAGTAATCATAGTCATAGTCACTTCTCATTTTCATAGGATATTCTGCTAGATGTTTCAATTTAGGAATGGTGTCTTATTTCACTTTGAAAGTGATTTTCTTTTCCTCTTTGGAATGCTAGATTGGTTTCGCATTTTTTATATCTACTTTCATTAGCAAGTCATCATCAGCAACAACTATTGGGTTCTGCACATTTATCATTGAGGTCTCTAACCCAGGTAATATCCCTTGTGAAACTCAAGTTACCCAATGGATATATATGTGGAGAAGGTAACTGGTTTGATCTCTGTTTGCTGCTTGTTACAACATTTGGATTTCCCTACAATGATATCATCTCGAAGCGTTGGCGGGTTTTCTGGTCTTTATTCCCTCCAAATCTACTTGCCAAAGCTCTAGATCAGCTTGCAGATGCAACAACCTCTATTGAGCTCAAGACCAACCAAAATTAACAGAAATTTGAAATTGAATCAAACCAATGACTATCAAAAAACCAAAAACAGTAATTCAGATTCAATTTATTATCAGAGAATTCTTTACAGTGAAAAAAAAAAAAAAAAACCGTTACACAAAATCATCATAAAAAACCACTCAAATCTATACTCAAAAACCATAAAAATCCAAACTTTCCACTCTGTAATCACCTTCTCCACCTCCCCAAAAAACCCAATTCATATTTCACCAAGTAAAGCCAGTCCCAAACCCAGAAACCCAGAAACCCTAATCGTACTTCTCTCTCCACGTATATACAAGAAAGAAAACCCAAGAAACCGCCATTAAAATGTCCCCAACGGCCTGCCTCGGCCAATCACTCGCCAATCACTCGCCAAATCCTCAATCCTCCTCTCGAAGTAGGCTCTTATTTGTATAGATATTTGGGTTTAGGATTAAAGCAAATAAACAAAGCAACACATTGTGAATGCATTACAAAGAGAACCGGACGTTGGAGAAGCGAGAGAGAGGGAGAGAGAGAGACGTTGGATGTTACCTCTCGAAGCAAACGATGGAGACGCGAGGCAGCGATGGAGAAGCAAGGCAGCGTCGAATAATGGAGCGCAGACGACCGAGAGAGAAAAACAGAGGGAGAAAAAGAAAGGGAAAGAGATTTCGCAAGAAAAAAGAAAGTCTCCAAAAGTCTCTCGTGGAGGCAAAGAGATAGAGAAGACTTTCAACATATATAGGGTTATGTGAAAAGTCTCCAAAAGTCATCCAAATCCACAAATCTACCAAATTTCAAAACAAATTGAATACCCCTTACTTTTAGAGACTTTCTAAAAGTTTAAATTGAATACCCCAAAACTTTTAAAGACTTTTTAAAAGTCTCTAAAAGTTCACATTGAATACACCAAACTTTTAGAGACTCTCTAAAAATTTTAATTGAATACCCCTAAACTTTTTTAGTCAATAAAAGTAACTAAAAGTCTCAAAAAATTTCAATTGAATACACCCCTGAAAATGAGAGAGAGAGACTTAAGGCGCAAACTTCATTGGGTCTACAATCTCGATGATTCTCATCCAACGGCTCTTCTTCTCCTAAGTGAACACGTGAGCACGTGTGTAGAAGAATGTTCAAACTTCAAAGCCTATCAAAGAGGAAAACGGGTCTCTCTTGTTTGGTCCTCTCTGGCTCTCCTTCTCAAAAAGCCAACTTCATTTGTTTTTAGGAAAATATTAGAATGACACTAGTTGCACCTCTACCTACATATTATATATATATATATATATATATATATATATATATATATATATATATATATATATATGGCAAGAGATCTGTGTACGTTCTCATCCCGAGGTACGCATGGACGGCTCAAATGTCTGATGTGACTTTCGGTACGACACACTTGTTATTATGCACTGAGATAGGAGGAGTCGCCCCTAACTCTGGGGACCCTCTATAGTACCCTTACGTATTATGCTTAATTTTTCATACTAATGTTTTTTTTTTTTTTTGAAAAGAAAAAAAAAGTTAAAGTTAAAGTTCGTTTCCCTAACAAGATTTTCTGATCACGCCATTGCATGCGCTTCTCTTGTTTTATTTTTTATTGTTCATTATTGCTTCAGCTTTACACGCATTTATCATGCTTCACAATTCAATGGAGATACGAACGACAATATAAGTTCTACCAAAGCATCTCTGGTGAGATAGTAGAGACATTACTTGACAAAAGGTAAGGTTTGGGAAAGTTGTGAGTTTGACTCTTACTTAAGTCCCAAAAAAAAACACAAAAACAGCAACAAAACCTTAATCCCGAATCAATTGAGGTCGGCTATATGAAGCAAATTCTTTCATTGTGCTTGATTTAGTGCAATTGATTGCGAACTTTTTCAAACAATTATTGGAGATCTCATGGGATATTTCGAGCATGAAGTCTAGCTCCTTAATCATTTTTAATGCTCCCTTAATTTTTAAATGAAAAAACAAGAAACTATTCTCAAAAGTTACCTCTTCGAATCATTTTATGTAAATTCGTTTTAATTCAATCCTTTTAGACAATAATAATGTTAATAAAGTTTTAATCCCAAATTACGTCTAAAGACTAAATTCTTCCACTTCGCTCGATTTGATGAAGTTGAGTACGTGCCTTCACAATAACATCAAATTTTTCTCATAACAAAAGAATGAATTATAACCTTTATTATCAGAGGTAGAGGATGATTTTATTTGATCATACAATTCTCATCAAGCAAAAGAAGCATTGCTTATTGGTAATACAATTTGATGAAAGTGTAAAATAGGAAGGAAAGACAAACAAGGAAGATGAAACTGTGATTCCAGCACCAACAAGAGCTAGTTCCATGTTGTTGAGCCAGAACCTTTCGATACCATCGTCTTGTCTTGAACTTCGGGCCTGCAAAGAAGTCTTGATTGAGTTCGAATTGCATTGTAGGGATGGTAAGACGAAGGAGAATTTTAACCGAACAGCCTAACAAATAAGTCGAAATGATTCAAAATGAGTACTGACATTTACCAGTTCAAAACTACAGCATTTTTGGTCACTAACCAAGCAGATCAGATGGATTTTGGGTCCTTACCTTTGTAATCGCGACGACACTCGCCTGTTTTAGAACAAAACCAGCAAAAATGTCAGTTAGGCCCTCGAACAAAATATGGAACATGAAATTTTATCATGACAATCTTTTTTCATCTATTATATCAGTGCCCAAACCTAGTCGTATTTTCGTTTTCATTCTAATGGTGATATCATGAGTGCTAGTTAGATCCGAGCCTAAGTTACGCATTGCAAAAAAAAAAGACGAAATAGCTGCGACAATAGCTTTGTTTACAACAACAATCATATTTGGATTAGTAGGAGTTAGAGGTCATGCCTTCTTGTGGGCTGAGATTCGAATCTTGGCTTTGGCTGAGTAACTTGAGTTTCGGAACTTGGAACAGTGCTACCTGTACCTATATTCTTCACCTGCAGTGCCACAATGCACAATGGAATGTTAAGTAATTTCTTTTACAAATTTTTGAATTGCAGATTATAGAACATTTGAATGTATCTCTGCCGGGCTAGCTTATGATCCTTGTTCAACTGTCTCCAGAAGTTGTAGATGGATCCCATGTTCAGAACTTTGAGGGAAGAAATTTAAGTTTTATAAATTTTAAAGCAGATTTTTGGGGAAAAAGATGGGTGAATCGGGCTACTTTGATTACCATTCATATATGCGTTTAAGACCGGCCGTAGACATCCTGTTCCAGTGATCACACTTGTCGAAAAAAGCAGCAATCTTGTTACTAGATTCATCGCCATTGTTGGGATCAATGTGGAGTCCGGAAACTCCATCAATGATGATTTCGGTAGGGAGTCCGCAGTTCATTGCCTCGATGACAGTAAGACCAAATGCTTCATACAGGGCAGGCTGAACAAATGCTCCCTTGCCCTTGGTATCTGCAATGCAACGATAAAGCTCTCCGTTTCGAACACTTCCTCGAAGCCGTTTACATAACGTACCACTAGTATTTGAGGCGTGACGCTCAGGCTCAGTCCTTGCTTCTTCATTCGGAAAATGAGTTCCTCCTCCAAGGCCTTCACTTGATCCAATATATAAACAATCTGTTTGAAGAAGCAAATAGTTTTAGTTTTTTAGTTTTTTGAATGGAAATTATATATTTAACATATGTTACTTTATTGATGTCGCTTTTAAAAATAAAATAAAATAAAAAAAAAAAAAATTATTCCCACGAATCTTGAGCATATCTTCACTACTTTATAAAGACTTCAACTTGAACCTGACTTCTTTTTCTTTACTAGATTAACTAACTTGTAGTTACATATTTTTAACAACTCGGATTGAAACAAATTAAATAGTAAGCAATGAGTCAAATGACTTGCTAAACTCTACTTATTTGTTGTTTGATTGAATCAATTTGAATGAGTGGCAGCCTATGTCAATATGATTAAGTCTCCAAGCATCCAAAAGTGGTTTTTAGTTCCTTTTTTTTATTTATTTGTTTACTTTTAAGGGTTTCAATATCTCATTACTCACTTTGAAGGTTGAATTAGCTATTACATGATAACTTATAGGTTTTTTAGTACCTCACACCATTGTTTATGCATTTTTTTTTTTTCGATTACAAAAGTATTTTCTTAATGAGAAATGCGAGGACATCTTTTGTCACACAGATGTAGAATTCATTGGACACATATAACACTGTACGCGCACAACAGGTTCGCTATCACCTATTTTTTTGTTGGTTTGTCACCATTTTTTTTTTTTTTTTTTGTTAGAAAAAAAAACTATATATGAAAAAAGTGAAAGCGCACTTTGATTTTTGAGACAACTTTACGTGCCATGATGAAAAAAAGACCTTATTCCTTTTTTTTTATGGCAAAGACCTTAATCCATTTTGGGTTATTATTCCTCGACCAAAAAAACTGATGTTACGTTTATGAAATAAAGGGGCATTGCACCTGCACATTGTCTTATTACATCATTTAATTGATGTTTGTAAAGAAAAGTTTCTAATTGTCACATTATTTCATAGTTACAATTACATCACAGTCAAATTCATGGCAAATAAATGTTCTTTTAAACAAATATGATTAACTAATCGATATATATTTATTTGGACAATTAATTTTATGTCTAGTCATGTATCGAGCTATTAATGATTAATGCAAACACAATCACGATAAAAATTCCTTTGATACCCCTTAAATATTTGTGAAAATTTTAAAAATAACATTATGAGTCCCGACTCATGAGTCCAAGTAGATTTATTGTAATTAATATTAGCCTTCTCAATTTTTTATAAAATAAACTGTGGGGACTTGCTGCTGATATATATATATATATATATATATATATGCACGCAGTTTGCAGTTTGGTTGGTTGGTGCACAACCAATATATAGTTTCAGATTCTTTAGTAGGTTTTTTTTTTTTTCTTTATTTGCAAAACGCGTCGAGGGATATGGTAATATTGCCTTGGCGCACAAGTAGTACTAAATTATATTCATATTCTCTTTGGCTAAGTTCAGTAACAAAAAATAAAATAAAAAAAAACCGATCTCAATTAATTAATTAAAGAGTCAACTACATGTCGTATATTAAATTCTTACCCCATCCGTTCCCGAATAATGTATATGTGTCACATTTTTGGCACTCCTTTTGTTTCACAATATATATGTGTTACATTAAGAAATCATGGAAACACTAAATGTTTCATTTCTATTTCTAATCCTATTTTTATTTACGTCATTGGTCAAGTTTTTTTTACATAATGCTCATATAATAAATGAAGTCGTTTATAAAAAAGTAATTTAGTTTTGTTATAAAATATTATTTTTTATGAATATGGAGGCGATACTACTATGCGCACACACGTGTGTATATATATATAATATATATTTTGTAAACAATAAATCTACTTGGACTCATGAGTCCAGACTCATACGGAAATTTTTTAAATTTTTGTAAATATTTATGGGGTATCAAAGGAATTTTACAAATGATTATGATTGCTTCATTAATTGCTCGATGATGTATTTAAAATTAAAAAAAAAATTAGAGTCCGAACTCACGAGTTGAAATAACACTACCCTTTTATAAAATACGTACAAAATATTACAGAAAAAAAAAATAGGTGTGATGTACAAAAGTGGTAAACAAAATGGTCACCTGGTTTCCCTACAAATCCCCTTTCAGCCAAACCAAACATGTCAAAAAGATATAATACCAAAACTTCTTCCAAACTTTCCAACACTGCAACTCTTGACAATTCCCTCCGTATGACTTGACAAATAGATACGCTCCTCTGTTCCTCCCTCCAAAAATTACAATTTGCAACATAGCAAAACCTCTTATTTCTTAATAGTGCATTGATTATCATCATCTTAATTCTTGTGCATAAATAAAATTATGACGCATTTTGTGGAATGGAAGAAGTAATAATTAGAGTCGATTTAACTAATTGGGTGACGAAATAATTTAACAATAAATCTACTTGGACTCATGAGTCCGACTCATAGGGAGGTTTTTAAAGTTTTTGTAAATATTTAAGGGGTATTAAATGAATTTTACAAGTAATTATGATTGCTTCATTAATTGCTCGAGGATGTATTTGAAATAAAAAAAAGTTTTGAGTTCGGACTCACTCAGTCCAAATAGCACTACCCATAATTTAATATGATGTTTAAGAGTAAAAGATCATGAGTTCAAACCTTGACTTTGAAAGTAATTATTTATTTTTTATCAAAAAAATTAAAGTCGATTTCTTAATAATAATATTTGTCGTTAGTAATGTGCCTCATCATGGATACATATGAATGACACGCATTTGTTGTCGTTCCTATAACAAAATACGCGTGCATGCAACTCGAAGCCAAAGTAAGGGGCAACAAGTATGTGATGATGGTTCGAGGTTAGTATTTTTTTAGTTGTATAACACACGGTCAACTTCAAATTAAACCGGCGACCGATTTGATTTGGTTGAAGGTGGTGGAACCGTCGTATGCGCCACTATTCTCCGAATAGGTGGAAATCGCTGGGAACCGAAACCGGATAAGAAAACTTTGAGACCAATGACAAACCGCCACGTTTTAGAAGTCCAATTGGGCGGTATGGAGTCCATGCCATGGACCAAGAGATGACAAACCACGTTCATATGGAAGTTTGACTTTTTGACAAATTGACTATCGATTGGTCAACAAGGGCCGACATTTCAAGAAATTGGTTGTGACCGTGAGATTCACCTCGAGATGTATTTAGTTTTGCATATCTCTAAAGGTGTGTAGAAAGGTGACAACCCACTCAAGTGCCTATTTTGTGGCTTCTAAAGTGATTATTTTAACATCAATAAATCTACTTGGACTCACGAGTCCAAATAGTACTACCTTTTTAACATTTTCGATCCGGGTTCAAATGCACGTATTAGTTATTGAGGTCCATCAAATAATGCGTCGAGATACGCACACGTCATGGTCAATTTTTTTGGTGATGTATTGTGCATTTCCAATGGGCATGTTAGCTTAATTGGCGTGCCATTGCCACCATAGAATTTGGGTCCTTGGCCTTAACTTTGTCGTGGCTAATTGGTTTGGACTAGTCATCAAAGTTAGGTACTTTAAGTAATTAAATGTGATTGATGTCTTAATGTATTCAAAGAGTAAGCCATTTTTTGCTTTTCCAAATCAAATTTGAGTTATTATTTGTACGACATTCAATATTTTGACACTTCTCAATCTCGAAAACAATTGATACCGGTTACAATTTGTTATGATCACTTTTTTTAAAAACATTGACAACGAATTGACTTTTTTTGTCTTAATCAATGGGTATAGGACTATTCGACTACTATGAATTTGCTCCAAATTGCGTACCGCATAGGTGAGGAAGAATTGACATTCGTTTAGTGACCAATTAAGCTATTCTTTTTTCTTCAATGTCGTTGTATAAGTATTTTCCATCGAATTAGTCAACATTTGATTTGAATTAAAAATTAAATGAAACTAAGACAATTGTGAGGCCAACATAAGAAAGTAAGAAAGAAAAGTATTCGGTTTTCAAAGAAAAGATAGAGAAATAGTCTAGAACATCTATGGACAAACTAGTTGGGATTAAAACTCCATGTAATAGTACAAAAGTATATTAGCACTTTATTTATTTTTGATGAGGTATTAGGACTTTATTTAATTAGTATATCTAATTAAAGAATTAGAGTTTAATATGATTTAATTGTTTTAAGATAAGATTACCAGTATTTTATATTTGAGTAGGATTGTGTGTGAAAGAGTGTGAGATGAATTAGAGTTGATGTTTATATGTGAAAAGAGCTTGGTATGAAATGTGCACATGTGATGTGATGCAATTTCTATACAACTAATTATCAATCACAACGCGCCATTTGATGCGAGAGAATAAAAAAAGAGAATCTATTAATTTTTTATTACTAATTTATCATAATTTTAACTTATGTCTTCTCTTAAATTGGAGGAGAATAATTTTACACATCTACCCTTTCACGCCTCATGATGTGTGCATATACAATTTTCGGTGCATAACGCAAGGTGTGTGTATTACGAGACACATACATACGACTTCCAAATTCGATGTACGTTTGGGGGTGTGTTCGATGATGTCAAAAAACTATTTACTTTTATTAATGAGGGGTAAATTAGTAATAGAAAAGTTAATAGATTCTCTTTTCTTTATTTTTTTCATTAAATGAACACATGGTGCGTTACCATTGATAATTGTGTAAATCTTACAATTAGCAAATAGTATAGAAGTCATTTTCAATTACTGGTTCATCACTTGATTCGCATGGGATGAATTTTGGTTGTAAATATTTATGGTATTAAATGAAATACTAGTGCTTAGTTTGATAGCTAACAACAACAACAATAGTGCCTCAATCCCTGGTACTTAGTTTGATAGCTAACAACAACAACAACAACAACAAAACCTTAATCCCAAATTATAAATGATTGACTACACATATCAAACTTTTCCGTTCTGCGCGATTTAGTGAAGGAAGAGGCTAAACCGACCTAGAAACTTGCTCAACGAACCCCGATTCAAATTTTGGTTTATGTCTTTCCGTTCGATAACGTTACCGCCCTTCCATATAAAAGGGGTTTTGCTCACTTATACCCACTTATCCTCACTCACTTATACCCCAATCACTCAACCGAACCTCACTCTCACCTCCTATCAAATCCAATGAAATTCGAGTGAAACCACATCGATTCGACGCCGCGGGTGCATTCCCCACCTCTTTTCGTGTCAAATTCTGGATTTTCTTGGGTTACTCAATCGAACCTCACTCTCGAATTGCACTGTGACGGCCTCAACTTCTAAACAAGGCACCGCCCGGCCTAATCCCGTAATCAAGCCTTAATCCTAACTACTTAAGACTTAATTACGTATTAGTCAGCCTTTCATCCCTATATTTCTCAAAACATATGTTCATATATTTTTGGATTTAAGAGTTAATTAAAAAAACTTATTATTTTAATATTATTACATATTAACATGTATTTTAAAGTTTATGCGTAAGCTTTTATTATTCAAAATCCTACGTGTGGGAAACCAGGAAAATACAACATCACATGCATGTATGTATGGAACAATTCACTCAACCCAATGTACAACCCAAAATGAATAGTAAAGACATAAATAGTAATAATACAACAAAACTCGAGTCATACAAAATGAGATAGGAGAGTCGTCGAAATGCTCAGAGAAAGTCGCCGATTTTCTCCTTCCCCAGCATGCTGTTGCTCGACGGACCTGCATCCACCGTCACAAACTAAACGGTGAGTATAATAATATTTAAGTAATAACTGAAGAATTCTATGTCACATTTCCAAAATATAAGAATGGTATTTAAAAGCATAAAGCAGCGAAATAATTGCTGAATAAAGTAATGCAAGTAAATATCACAGTTAAATATGTATAGAGTGACACAGGCTAAGTCGAGATGATCTACGTCCGATCGGTGGTGAGAACTATCACCTAACCTTTCCCACTACTATATGGAGCAGCGCTCAACATATTTCACACCAAAAGCGGGCTGCGCTCTACGCATACAAATCATCTATCTCATTCTTGCCGATCACCCCGAGCCCATAACTCGTGTGCCTCGTAAGTGTAGTGGTGAGTGTCGGAAACCCGATAGACCCCATGTCCCCGTGAATCGCACATCTCTTGTGCAATTGACACTAGATAATCTCTACTTTAGTTTTCAAAAAGAAATAGTTTCAATTCTCTAGAAATCCAAATCAACTTAGACTACAAAGCCTAAAAGAATAGAATACAAGACTAGTCAAATACTAATTATTCCAATAGCATGTTTTTCATCAATGCTTTATCAAAAATGACATTAAGAGTAGGAATCAGAGTCAATGAAACATTTCACAAGGCATTATGTCACAATATTCACTCAATGAATAGATGCAAGAACAACATGATGTGAGATTTCAAATAGCAATGTGTACCAATAGACCATAAAATGATAAGAGGCAATGAAATGAAATATAGAATCCTCACAGCTTTATTGGCAACCAAAATTCACATTTACTGAATTTGGCATAAATTAATGCTCCCTCAAAGTCTGCAACGTCTCTCTCGAGTGCTTTGCTCGTGATCTTCCTTTGTATTCGAGTAAATCAATATATCATCGATGAAGACTATCACGAATCGGTCAAGAAACGGTCTAAAAACTCGATGCATCGATCCATAAACACTACTTTGGAGCATTGGTCGCCCAAACGACAAGATTGTGAACCGAAAATGTCCATATCTCGTGCTTGAAAACGTAATGGACCTATCATCGTCCCCGATCCTAAGCTCGATGATACCCCGATTGCAGTCTATCTTGGAGAAAAATTGTGCTCCTCTCTACGATCAAAAAAATAATATGTCCTCGAGAGTGGATATTTATTCTTAATTGTGACTTTGTTCAACTGTCTAGTCGATACAAAGTCTCAAAATACCATCATTTTTCTTCACAAAAAGGACGTGTGCTCCTCGGGTGACATACAAGGTGTAATAAATCCCTTTTCTCGCCAAATCCTGAAGTCGAGTCTTCAACTCCTCTAAGTCTCGGGGTGCCATCCCAGTATGGTGGTATGGAAACCGATTTAGTACACGTACCAACTCATTAATGAAATCAATCTCTCGCGACGGCGTAAACCAAGTAAATCCTTCGAAAAAACATCGGGAGCTCTCTCACCGCCCGGTATGTCCTCCACCTAGGTCCCCGATTTTCTAGTTCAATGTATAGCGAGATCAACACCTCCATCTCTCACTAGTCGCAGTCGACCTCTTGTACCTATTTTCCTTACTTGAACTACCTATATAGTTAAATGTCGGACGCCTTGGGATCTTAAATATCACCGTTTATCTTCTTGAAACAGTCAATATGAGTGTGGTATGCAGCTAATAAGTCCATCCCTAAGATCGCGTCAAACTCTAAAAATTCGAGGGCCCTAAAATCGACAGGTAACTCTACCCCATCTATCTCGACCAGACATCCCTCAATAACACTATGAAGGTAAACTCTATCCTCGATTGGAATACTCAAAATCAGATGTATGTTAAGCCTAACAGGTTTCAACCCTAGGATGTCTATCACGCGACCAGGTATGAAAGATATGATAGATCCAGAATCAAATAAAACATATGCATCTCTACCGCAAATGAAAATTGTACCCTCAATAAGACCTCGCGTGGCGTCGGAGTCTGGCTAGGCTACCGTGTGAAACTCCTCTCAGGCATGTTGTGCGTACACTGCTGCAGGATGCGGGCACTCTCTCACTATGTGTCCGACTTGTCCACATCCGTAGCATGCCAACTGTCTGCGCTAATCCTAAATTTGCGACTAGCCATGTGCCTGATACTAACCCGGTCTCTGAAACTGTCTCGGTCCCTGTCTAGTATCTCGGCCTCTGCCTCTCGCCTCGCCTCCCCCCTACGATTCTTTGTCGTGAAGCCTATGGGGCAGGCTTGAGTAATGAGGTATGTTAAGCAAGTTTCGGGTTTCGTTTAGTAATGCGTAACATATTTTAGTACTTTTATAAGTAACATTTTGTTGATAATTTAGGCTATTAATAAGTGATTTCCTACTAATCTGATATCTTTTGTTGGTTTTTAGGTGAGGAAAGCAAAGTGTGACCATTCATAGGTTATTTTGAAGATCCGAGAATATTTTCCTCAAAAAGTGCGCTTACGCGGATCACGAGGCGGAAGAAAACGAGAGTAGAGGCGAGTGCGAGTGATGAAATGATGATATTTCACATGGTTTCATGTGTTTTGAAGATGTTTGGAAGTTTCGGGATGAGAATACAAGGTTCGGCAAATAACGACATCAAAGTAGCTAAGTTTCAACAAAGTCTATTTTGAGTAAGCTTCAGTGTTTTAGTCATAACTCATTCATTTCAAATCTCATTCATTTTCATTTTTCATGTTTCATGAGCAAAGGCAAATTCAATCTCTAAATGGTCCAAAATTGCGTTGCAAAGTGAAATATATGCGCGGGATTCTGACCCCTGCACTGCAGCGCCCAACCTAGCGCCACGACACCCAAAACAGTAAGAAATCTGTAGTGGATGCTGAGGCTAGCGCCACAAAAAACTAGTCGGCGCCCACTGTGAAAAAATGCAAAAAAAGTTGTTTTGGGGGAGTTTTTGGGTAATTTTAGGACCAAATTGACTTGGTGGTATAGATAGAACTTAAAATTAGGTTTTAAAGGTACCTTTTGCTTTAGAGAACCAAGAAAAACGTGTGAAAATCGAAGAATAGTGATCAAAATCTTGGATTTTATATTAATTATAGGTTTGATTTCATATTTTCTTGATTTCTTATCATTAATTGTGTTGAATTAAACCCACTTAAGGGGTAATCTCATTTGTTCTAGGGATCTTTGGATCCTAAATTGGATTCTTTTGATTTCAATGTGACTATATTTGTTCTTTTAATTCAATATTTTGACTTGTGTGTTCTTGTGTGCTATGCTATACTTACCTTGATCGAGTAGGTGTAGATTCAATGGTTTGAGAGTCACCGTGACCATTGGGACTTTTGAACCGAGATTATGGGAAACGCAACCTTAGAACATATGACGCATCAACCGATGGTCATTGACTAAGGAAGCAATTGAATTTGGTTTTTAATGCGATTCTCGCTCACGCTATTCACGCGACCGACGAAGTCCGAGTGAGATGTTAGAATTTTCATCACCGAGACCTCGGGATAGAGTGAATTGTAGGAAATTCGTCTATCTTTGCATAAATTGAGAGAGTTTATAATTAAATTGGATTAAAAGTATACAATTTGAGTGAATTAGATTTCTTAAGATATTTTATTCATTGCTTAAGACCTATTTTAATTACTTGCAATTAATTAATAATTTGTTTTAACAAAATCCAACATTTAAGTGTCTGACTCTATTTCTAGTTAGACTAAATATTAACACATGACCGTCCTTGTGGATACGATATACCCGACACCAACACGAGTTGGTGCCACTATTACTTTGACGTTTGTCGTACGCTTACGGTCACTGTCATTTAGCTGCTTCCTTTAGTGAATCATGTTACCAAGATAACTGAAAATAGGATAGCAACCGAATCTAGTGAACAAATGCTTATTTTGTATTCCCATTTACATATTGCCATAATCAGAAAATACAATATATTAGCTTTTACTTGAACTCATATATGTAACCCTTCAAAAAAAGAGATGCCTTTTTACTAAACAACAATGCAATGGGTCACCACCCAAAACTATAGAAACCAATCAGTCATACAAGTTTTGAGCCCCAACCTTGTACAAATTGATAGGCCACAACAAATGATATTGGGATATCAAAACAAATCAAACAATTCAAATGGGGACATCCTCAATTTCCAATGCCCATTTTTTTTTTGAAAAAAAAAAAAAAAAAAAATGAATGTATCAAACATCTACCTCAATTGAGCGAGGCCATTACATCAAAATACGAATCACAGCGAGACCAACGGCGGAAATAGAGACGAGGGTACCTATGGAGTATTTGATCACATCGTATTTTGCGGCTTCGAGTTGTTCTCGCATAGCATGACTTACCTATTAAGTCAAAAAAATAAAATAAAAATCAATCAATCAACAACAGACATAATTAGCTCTACTCATGTATGTTTGAAACATAAACGCAAAGAAACTCACCTGATCAAGTTTATTGTTGAGATTAGCCACTTCGACTTTTTGTTCATACGCTTTTTGTCCAGCTTTTTGTCCAAAGAATCACTTTGTCAATTTGATACCTGATTATGAGAAGACTCGTAACAATGACTTTTGATATGTTATAATGAAATAACACTACCAAACATACATTAAATTAACTTATTGGTTTAACAAACCTTAATTCAGTTCGAATTTTTTCTGTTTCCCGTTGCAATTCAGTTCGAATTTTTTCTGTTTCCCGTTGCAATTCAATTCGAAGTTTTTCAGTATCTCGTCGCAGTAATGAAAATTGATGCTCCTGGTAAGTTTAAGTATGCGGTTAGCAACAAGAAAATCCAAAATGAAAGATATTTGCAACTTCAAGATTAAGACTAATACAAACATATTGTACCTATACATCTTGAGTAAATTTAAATCCAAATAGTATATCAAACTTCAAACATTTAATATGCACAATAAATGCAAATTACAAAACAGTTGGTGGAACCAAGTTCATATACAGAATACAAATGTTCTGCAACTCCAAGTAAGTTTTCTTTTTTAATTTCCATAAAGCCAATTAATCTGTATAAAATTAACAAATAAAAAGTGTATTGGCCTAAATATCTAAAGCCAAATTCATGGCATGATTTAGAGGAAATAAAGTTAAGTATCAAAGTTATCATCTTGGCAGACCTCATATGTTCTGATTTTGACTGAAACAACGGATAGGTCTTGAAACAACGGATAGGTCTTGACCAACTTTAAGATCAAATCTTTTATAGACTTTTACTACACTACATTCAATGAGTGGACAGCGCTAGTTCAGGCGAAAAAAAAAAAAAAAATTAAGGTGTTTCAAATCCCATTTCATAACAAACCTCAACAAGGAAATATCTATAAATAATCCAAAGTCATCATCATATTTGAAACATAATTATTTCAACGTGTACATTCTACATATCATCTATATATCAAACATTCAAACTCACTCACTCTATTTACAATTGCCACTTTCCATCTACATCCACGCTAACATATATAACTCAACGCTCTAAGGTAATGTCATCTAAGAATGATTTAATTTCTCTTTTAGTTGATACTTAATACCAATGTAGGTTTATAGAAATTTGAAATCTAACCTATGAGAAGAAAATAATTTTTGGAAAGTATTATACCCAAAGAAAACTCAAAACCTAGTGTGTTGAATGAACCATAAAACCAAGACATAAAAGAGGGAATACAATCTGAATAAAGAAGATAGATATTGCATGAAAAATTATCCTTGCCCTTTTCCGAGCTTAGCAAATGCATGCCATATTGTCAAAAAAAGAAAAACTAAGTGATATTCCTTGATAAATGGCATATGTCGTCTATCAATTGCAATTAACATATTTTCCAATATTCACATGCCATGTCTCGAAATCCATAGGTAGGGTGATAACCCCCACTAAAAGTAATGAATTGCATACTTGTCTTCGAACTCAATAAATAATGAATTAAACCCCCAATAATAGAATCAAGTTTCAAATATTTCACAAACATAATAAATTGGTAACATGCACGCTATTCATGATTCTAGTATCATGACTCAAGCATAAACATACTTCATTGGAAAAATGACCACGTGTTTTCCCTACAATATATTATCCTAACCACCTAGACTTTATTATTTTTTTTTCTTTTTCATAAGAAATGAACTTTAACAAAGCAGGGATCAAAAGTCCCCAAAAACATGACCAAACAAATTTCTTGAATATTTACAAAGAATTGGGTCCGGTTTCACGCTAGTTCCATGTAGCCCATCCCATTAAATTGTGAGTCAAGACTAAGCCAAATTGTTGTACGGTGTTTGATATTCTCCCAAATTGTCGAGAAGTCACCCATTTGGTCTCGAAAAAACTTACTGTTCTTTTTCCTTCCAAATACACCATAAAAGAGCTTGAACAACAACCTTTATATGATTCGACGTCACTTTCTCGTTGTTGAAAAATTTTCATGAATGCTATCTACAAGTGTCCTGGGAAAACCCATTGAAGAGTGAAGACCCAATTCACTCATAACACCGACCCCTCCAAGACTAATTTTCAGAGTGTTTGCTAAGTCTACATTCTATTTATAAGAAATAAGTCTGTTATCTTCTTAGCTAAAAAAACGGATCATACTTATTAGAGGCTATGAGTTTGCTAAATACTAATTAGTAATAACAAGAGCAAGCTTTAGTTTCAACCCATACTTACAATAGAATCAGTAAAAAATCTTAAGCGTTTCGCTAAACTTTGAAGAATAAGCACCACTCTTAGTTGAGCATATAATTTTATTAGAGGTATCTAAATCAAAAGAGTCCAAACACTTGATATCGAGTCTAATTAGAGTTTGAAGGAAGTTCGAGGATAGAACTAGAGCTTTCAAACTCCATGGTTCTATCCTTTGTATTGCACTCAATACTTACTTGTGTTAGAACCTTACATTTTTAATACAAAGACAAACTCATAAAAATTTTTTTTATGAAAATCATAAAACAATTTTAGAGCTCAATGTACCTGTGTACTCTGTATTTCTGATTTGAATCTTGACAAATTGGAGTCATGAATCATCTCATTCTACAAAAAATAAGCAGAAATCTTATAAATACCCAAAAAGAAATTCTTTTAAACTCTAATAGTAAAAGGAAATGATCAAACAAAGTCTTCACCTTTTGCGATTCTCCTTTGGATACAAATGATTGAGCTACATTTTCTAAACTATCATTAGATTTGGCAAGCTGAGATATCTCTCTAAAATCAGATTTGCCAGTTCTTGAACAAGAATCAGAAAACTTAGAAAGTAAGAAGTTGTCGATAACGAATCTCTGCACGACCCGCTTCGAAGCGGCCATTGACAACCACAACCGGAATCTCAAACTGTTCTGGATTGTTTCTCCACCTATATCTCGAATCTAATCTTAACTAGGAAAAAAAAAATTGGAGCGAACCTAGAAAGATTATGCTTTGATCTGATCTTCTTCCTTGCGTCAAAAATTGGAAACCCTAGATGACAGCAAAAGCAAGAAGCCTAGAAAGAATGTGAGGAAACCTAGAAATGAAAAAAAAACAGTGAAAAACAAACCGGAGATGGAAGGAGTTAGGCGGCGGCAAGATTATGCTTTGATCTGATCTTCTTCCTTGCGTCAAACAATTTTGATGTTGAGAGACAAAATGAGAGAGACAGAGAGACTTAAGGCGCAAACTTCATTGGGTCTACAATCTCGATGATTCTCATCCAACGGCTCTTCTTCTCCTAAGTGAACACGTGAGCACGTGTGTAGACGAATGTTCAAACTTGAAAGCCTATCAAGGATGAAAACGGGTCTCTCTTGTTTGGTCCTCTCCGGCTCTCCTTCTCAAAAAGCCAACTTCATTTGTTTCTAGGAAAATATTAGAATGACACTAGTTGCACCTCTACCTACATATTATATATATATATACTAGTTTCAAGACGTACTACGCACGATTGACCCGCTCGCTTCGCTCGCGGAAATTAATTTCTAAGAATTTATTAACAAAGTTTAAAATTGTAATTAAAATTTAAAAATTATAAATACAAGTACATTTTTAACTTATCAATATTCTTTAATGTAATTTAGATAAATGAGATGAGTTTATGATTTAATTTGAGGTTAGGTATAGAAAGCGAAAATTAAGTACAAGAGGAGAAAGTGAGTTTAGTGAGTGGGATATATACTTGTCAAAATCGTGAATTGGTAACGAATCGTTGAGGGCTCGAGTGAATGAAATCGAAATTACTAAAAAAGTATTTTTACATTTAAATTTTTCAATAATATAAATTATAATAAATATGAACTTGCCATACATATTATAATCCCATTCAGTACTCATTATAGTTTAAAAACTGATATACAAATAAAAATCATTCTAATGAGAAATTTGAGTCTGTGATTTCGTCTCTGTCAATGCGATTTCGTCTCTCTCTCTCTCGCTCTAACTGTCTGTGATGTTGTTTCTGCAATTTAAATGCTTCTTCATCTCTCTCTCTACAGTTTGTCACTCTAAACCAAGAGATAGAGAGAACAGTAGCGATTTGTGTGAGACAAGAAAGTAATAAATTAAGATCTTGTGACTGGATTTAAGAGAGTGTGGGTTTAATTGTGAGCGAGGATAATTGTGCGGTTTTAATCGGTTGTGTTTTGTGACTGGGATTTAACAGTATGGGGGTTTAAGATCTTGTTTAAGGCAATTTACTAATAAACAAAAAATTGGTATACGTGTTGTTTTTAAGTCTGATATTAAGCTAAATTCAAGAATTCTATGCAAGGGTTGTTACAGTAATAGTTGAATTGGGAGAAGTTTTATTTGAGAGTTCCTTATGAGTGTGTTATTCGATTTGTTTTCAATTCGAATGCGAAGCCATTCAAAACTCGAAGTAAAGTGAGTGTAGAGAACATTACTGAAGCTTTCCTAGCAATGCCATGATTATAGGAGTAAAAGAAGCTCTTGCAATCTATCTCATAAGAGAATCTTAAAGGTCCACGCAACAAGATCTAAATATGAGGTTAAGTGATAAGCTGTCATGAATAGAGAGAAGGAAAAAAAACCTGCATGAATTACAACATGAAGAACCATTGCAGTAAACAAAATTGAGATTATTATTTGAAATATAAGCTATGTAAAATTGCACTGTTCCATCATTCACAAACTCAGCAATAAGGAACCAATGCTTGTGATTTTACAATGGGGGCTCACTTACTTTACATCAAACAAAACCATTGATTTAAAAAGTTGTAAATCGCATCGCTGTTGAACTACAATACATGTTCTCCTGCTCCTCCAAATTATTGAACAGTTTTGACATACTTTATGCTTGGTGGTCAGTTTGAGCCTCCAACCAATTTTGTTAAAACCGGATGATGTAAAGAGTATCTTCCAACTTTGCCAACTTTGCTATATGCTCCAACAAGGGATTCCAACTTTGCTATATGTCCCGGGAAGTGAAAACAAGCCACATCTTGTTCTGCAGAAGTTTTTAAAGCACCAACCAAAGGTGGAGCTTTGTCTTGGAGAGGTGTTTGCGACCTCAAAATGAACCTTTTGTTGCTTTCCGTCTCATGAAGCTTTCTGTCTAGCTCTCTTAACGGTTATTTCCTGTGAAGAACTTTGATGATTAAACAGCTCTACACTTGCAGCCTTCGGTATTCCACATGGAACTGATTATTAGTCTGAAAATACCAAACGAAAGCATTAGTTGTGAAAATAGTTTTAGCTGGCCATGTAGTTCACAGTTCCAGTTTCTCCATTTTCTTTACCTTCTCAGCAAGCAAGCGTAAGACTTTCGCACCTTCAGCACCGACCCTTCCCAACTCGTTTCTGAAAACTTGTCGCCGTTCTGGTGGCGCCTGTGAGAATTTGTATCAAATAATATTATAATATCATATAATATGAAAATTTTCATACATGTTCTTGAATGATTTAACTGAGTGAGTACATATAGTAAAAACCACATTGTATGGTATTAGTCCTGCTACTTGGTTACTACAGGTCATTATTATACGACAAATCCATATACATCTACATAATTTGTTGTTTTGGCTTAACATTAATTAATTCTACTACCATAAATAATAAAGCATCAAAATTTGCAAACACAAAATACATCGAAAGGGGTCTTTTGACTCCATTTGGTGTCCTCCCTTTGTTTTTTTTATTTCCAAGTGCATGTTCTAGCTAACAAAAGCTAATTCAGTAAAGATCTGTTTTTGAAGGAGACAAGGAAATTATCGGTTAAATCTGTATGTCGAAAAGAGGAAATTATCAGTTAAATCTGTATGTCGAAAAGAGTAATTATATATCAAGAGGTTTGAGCTTTTCTAGCTAATCTCGGAGCAAAGCGTTTATGCCTAAATCAAATGATCAAGAACTGGCCATATATCGATCGAGGAAGAAATTGATAGACAAAACATCAGTTAAATGAGTAGTACAAGTCTATGGCATGAACTAAGACCAAAAACAACTCTAAAAACATCTAAGTATTGAGACAGCATATATGATTATGTTCACCTGTATTTCTGAGAGGATGCATCCATGCAATGCCATGACAAGAACGCACAAAGGCCTCGGTCCACCGCTTAATTTGACATAACACTTCCAAGGATACTTGAACATCTTATATCGGCCATGTGGCGGCTCCCAAATCGCAAAACCGACCTCAAAAAATGATAATAGTTTTCAAAAAAAGATTAGGCCCTGGTCTAGAGAAAAATGTAAACAAAACGATGTAAATAAAGATACCAGAGTTTCCTCTTGATTTACATCGAAAGAGGTCTTTTGACTCCATATATACATTGATGAATTGGTGTCCTCCCTTTGTTTTTTTTTATTTCCAAGTGCATGTTCTAGCTAAAAAAAGCTAATTCAGCAAAGATCTGTTTTTGAAGGAGACAAGGAAATTATCGGTTAAATCTGTATGTCGAAAAGAGGAAATTATCAGTTAAATCTGTATGTCGAAAAGAGTAATTATATATCAAGAGTCTGCAAGAATTATAGAAGACGTTTGACAATATGAAGCATGTGCTGCTAAAATAACTAATGAAAGTAAATTCCACAAGATCAAACAAATGATCTGAATTAGAAGGAATTAGCATGTCATCTCTATTAATAGACCAAGAGAGATCTATACTTGACAATGAAGGAAGTACTTACAACAATGAGTTTACTTTCATTTTTTGGCCTCTTTGCGACTTTGATTGCAGCAGTAGCATCACCATAAGGTATATTGCAACTCGTATAATCAAATGTTAAGCAATAGAACTTATTTTTAACTTACATGCGGATATAAGATAATTTTATCAGCTTGACAACTTACCAAAGAAAACCCTTTTTCAAGGCAATAAGGTTTGCGGTTTCAATTGCCTCGTCACTTGATACCTAGGCAAAGCGAAGACATAAAAAGTAAAGTTAATGGTTGGCCAAAACTCAAAAGTAAGAGCCGTTAGGTTGGGTATAAGCCGATCAGTCAAATAATCATGAAAGAAGTATGAAGCCAGCTAAAGAAGCATTTTTCCTTTCCACATATTTCCCAAACAAATTAGCGCCTTTTTAGGGAAATAAAAAAAATATATAGTAAGGCAATTAAAATTAGGATTTGATGTCAAGGCAATTAAAATTAGCGCCTTTTCAATAGTGCTTCCCTTGATTAAAGAAGGATGGTGGATAACAATTGAGATTTACCTATGACTTAATTAAATCTAGATCCATTTATTTGACATTTGATTTAAATGATGAGGCAACCCTTTTGCGATCCATCTGAAATTATCTAAAACACTAAAAGTGTGGCTGATAGGCACATCATAAAAGTGACCACAAGAGGCACAAGCTGGTATTCTTGAGAATTGGCAATTAATGGCAGAAAAATACCTTAAGAAATGCATATGCTCCATGAGAAGACTATTTGTGAACTTCAATATCTTAGAATCGAAAATGAGGAACTGACATCAGAGAAGGTGTGATTTGGAAAGGATCATATCAGATTTGGTATGTTGTAATTCTGGACATCCACATCAGTGTACATAATCTCTCTTAGTTTTTACAGATTGGAGATGAAAAAAGGATTGGTGAGCTTGAGATGCGGTTAAAATAATTGCATCAGCTGCATGAGGAGGCAGTAAGAGAATTTCAATCTCTTAAAACAGTGAACGAGAGTTTTTTCTCAGAAAAGGTATTTTTGTCATGTATCCTCGAATCATTGCATAAAAATTTCCTTGCTTCACAGGAAGTATGGTTCATAGCCTTTGTTTAAATAAATTTCAGATTCAGGATCAGAAAGAGATTGATGATCTTAAGATGAAGCTAGAAGAGATTTCTGAGTCGCATGAAAATGCCATAAAGAAATTTCAATCTATTGAATCAGAAAATTAAGACCTATTGTTAGAAAAGGTATGTGGTATATCCATATGAGATTGAATTATCAAATCCCTATGTACCTGACTACCTGCGCATATTGTATACTTACTGCTTGTGTTACTATATATTTGGATTTCTGATTTATGGATCCTCTATGCATTTATTTTTTATGATTATTTCTTGTTCAACATACTCCTGAGTGTTTCTATTTTTTAATATTATTTTAGGAAAAGCTAAATGAGGAACTTTGCATCATGCAACAAAAAGCATCTGCTGAAGAAAAGTGAAGGAGGTATGTGATAGAACCCCAAACTTTAATGGATCGAACTAACAAAGAAAAGATAAAGAACAGGAGAAATGTGAGAGAAGAAGAAGATATATTGCTGAACTGAACCACAGAACAAGCAATCCCACAACATTCAAGAGGTTGGACTCTCCAAGAACTCAAATGAGTTTCCAAGCCAAGACAAATGTACTCAATGCCTTACAATATTTCTCTACCCCTATTTATATAGTATTCCCCACTAACTAACTCTACAAGACTCTGTGTGGGACCTTATCATTACTCCCCCCTTGAAAATCCACCTTGTCCTCAAGGTGGACAGAAAAAGAGACATAAAGGAAAATTGAAGAACACTAGAAACATAGACTTTTTGTGAACAAACACCTATTGTATACTGCCAAGAGTGCAAAAGGAGACCGACACATATTCACAAGTACTCGGGCACCCCACTCAGGCGCGCTCCCCTTGTTCCCCCGGGCTCTCGGGAGGTGACTCATTGAACTCATCGCTAGTGTCATCGTTTACCAACATCACGTTCAACACCTTGGGCCGACAACGATGTGAGGCATGCCATTTCTCATCGCAGCGGTAGCAGAGTCCTAGCTTCCGGCGAGCCTGTGCTTCCGTCTCGGTCAATCGCTTGAGCTTCGGTGGAGATACATGAGGCGTGACTGCAGCAGACGAGCTATGGCTTGAAGAATCGGACGAGGTGGGACTGGTTTTGGTAGCCAAACTCGCCACAGAACTGGTTTTCTGTTGGGGAGTATTTGGGCTCTTAGCGGGCTCCGAAATGGTGTGGGACACCCAAGTGGGCGGACGCCCATCTGATCTGCTGGAAAGGCCCAAATGGGTCGCGGGCCTGGGCCCAACTCGAAATTCCCCACCCAACTCATCTCCTTCGCTGATCTTCTTCTCGATCTGGTCTGCGCGCTCCACCACTGCCTGCAGCGTCGCCGGCGGATCGACCAGCATCTCCACTCGAATGCGATCGTTGAGGCCGTTGATGAACACCGCGATTTTGAACTGTTCCGGTAGCCCCTTTGTATATAGTGACAACAGTTCGAATCTCTTGCGGTACTCGGCAACAGTGGACTCCTGCTTGATCGCGAAGAATTGTTGATGAAGGTATAATGGATTGGCTTCGGTGAACCTCCGGCACAACCGCGAGCGCATCTCCGGCCAACTATCGAATGGCGTCTCCAATTCCTCGTTCTGCAACCAGATCTGAGCGGCTCCCACGAGACAGATTCGGGCGGCTCGAAGCTTCGACATCTCCGACATCTCGTGCAAGGCGAAATAATGTTCTGCTTGGTTCAGCCAGACCAGCAGATCATCTCCGTCGCACGTCGGCATCTTGATTTTCCTAACCTCCGGCCCAGATCGATAAGGATTTCCTCGCCGATCTAGTCGCTCGTCGATCGGAGGATCCGATCGCTCCCCGGGATCGGGTGGATCTGGTTCCTCGCACCGCTAGTCTCGCCGAATCGGTGAGTATCGCCACCATCGGCTAGTTTGTTGGCGGAACAAAGGCCTCCAACTTTTGGGACAAGGCTTGGAACCGTGAATCCATGGAGGATCGCCGTGCTTCGACAGGCCGATCTAAGCTCACCCATGGACGCCTCCGTTTTCTTCATCTCTCGCCTCTAGAACATCGACTCGGAATCTACTTTCGGAGCCATTCGAAATCGCGATGGGGTGCTCTGATACCAGTTTGATAGAACCCCAAATTTTAATGGATCGAACTAACAAAGAAAAGATAAAGAACAGGAGAAATGTGAGAGAAGAAGAAGATATATTGCTGAACTGAACCACAGAACAAGCAATCCCACAACATTCAAGAGGTTGGACTCTCCAAGAACTCAAATGAGTTTCCAAGCCAAGACAAATGTACTCAATGCCTTACAATATTTCTCTACCCCTATTTATATAGTATTCCCCACTAACTAACTCTACAAGACTCTGTGTGGGACCTTATCAGTATGTTGAAGATGAATGTGCAAAACTAAAAAGGCGTGTGCTTGGCAGCGGTGATGGCTTTGAGGTATGTTTTGAATTTTAGCAAATTAACTTCAAACTTCCATTGCTATTCTATAGTTTTGTATCTAAATAATCTATTTGCGTTAAGGATAAGATTTCCTACACAAAAAAGAATGTCAGTGAAGTACCTTCAGCATTTGAATATGCAATGTGTCTTCCGAAAGCACACCAACCGAGGGAGACATTGTCTAGTCAGAAGAACACTATTTCAAAGATTCTTGAAGAAGGCAAGATTAAATTTGACAATAGAGACCAACCGAATGATCTAATATAACTCTTTTAATGCATCTACTTTAGCAGTGTTAACCCAGATTTGTTTAAATGGACTTTCAGTTGGTCTTCAAAAGATTATTTCCATGTTAAGCTCTGAAAATTTGGAAGTTCAAATTCATGCTGTGAAGGTGGTGGCCAACCTTGATGCTGAAGGTATATGGTCAAAGTTGTTAGTTTGGTCAATCTGCTTGCAGTAATTTCTATCTCTTCCTTGTATGTGTTTTTTTTTTTCGGTATTATGTCTTCTTTCAAGTGACTTCATCTTAACATTTTTCATGCTTGAACTGATAGTCATTGTGCTTCTTTTCTGAGTTTTACATGAACTAACTGTTATAAATTCTTTTATTTTCCGAATTATATTTTAAATCTGTTAGTTAGTTTGATTATACATAAATTCAGAATTTCAGATTATGTAAATCAAAACAGGGGATAGATGAAAATAATTTGAAAAACTAACACTAATTTGAACAAACGACTTTCTGATAAGATATTTCAAATTCCTTCTTCCTTCTCCAGCTTAGATAACCTGTATTTATTTATTTTTCTTGGTAGTAATTCATTCTTAAACTATTGTTGCAGATTCTGCAACCTGAACGATTTAGTTTTCATTTGAACAAAAGGCTTTATGATAAGATACTTTTGTAATAAGACTTCCAGTGTTCATGTTGCTGTGTCTTTTTTACTACAAAATGCTGGTATTATTGAGAATGATGTTACACATAGAATTCAAGTTGGATGGAAGAAATGAAGTGCAATAGGTGTGATCGGTGATAGAAATATTCCTACCAAGTTAAAACACTAAAACACTAAAACACTAAACACTAAAACACTAAAAGTGTGGCTGATAGGCACATCATAAAAGTGACCACAAGAGGCACAAGCTGGTATTCTTGAGATTTGGCAAATAATGGCAGAAAAATACCTTAGCATAAGAAGCTTCTTCTGCCAACTTCTTCTTTTCTAAACGCAACCCGTCGTTCTCTTCTACGAGCTTAATGTGTTCCAGCCTTAGCTTCTCAATCTCAATTTCATGTTAGCATGTGCAATAAAGCGATATGAAACAGCCCAAAAGTCAGTTCGTCAGTACAAGAACGGAAGCAACACATAGGTTCAAGTTTCAACCACTTCATATGTTTAACTGTGTAGTTCTATTAAATATACTACAATTAGCATGTGAAGCACCTCATCCAAGTAAGCTCATAAGGACCATCTTTACCCCATAAACACTTTGAAAAAGTGATGACAGTTCACTCCAAGTAAATATATTCGCATGAATTAATAGTTTTTTGAAGGATAAACAACTCACCTAGTTCACTCTTGCCATTTTCAGGGCTGTAGCTTCCATGAACAACATTCCTGCTCAAGCTTCATAATAGGCTTTTAGTTGATTTATAGAAAATAAAAAATAATAAAATGAACTCCCAAAAAGAACCAAGAAACATTGGGAAAAAAAGCAAAGAAAATGAAAACACAAAACAGACATAAATGGAGGACTAACCTTCCTGTTTGAACAGCTAAATCCCCTCTATATGAGATTGTTAAACTACAATGCAATGAAACAAACATTAGAGTACTAATTAAAAAAAATAAATAATGTTAATTTAATATTCAAAAAGAGATGGAAAGTAAGCAATAAAGTTATTGTGTCTTTTAAACACAAACATATAACTAATTTAGATTACAACTCTAACATAATGCTCATTATGTACAATTAATCTAAGGCCACAATTGGATCCAAAATAATAATCACACGGGGATTCATTTAATCCAATTATTCAAACATTTATATATTTCAAATGTGAACCAAATCTATTAATCACAAACTTTTTAATCACAAATATTAATCAAAAATATCAATCTCGAACTTGTTAATCACAAATCCAGATATGTTGAAGACTCTAGCAGTTCAAGTGCTGTGCACCAACAAGTAGGATTGAGAGAGGTGAAGTGAGAAATGCAGCTCACATCCAGCTCTCTTCTTCCCTTCTCATGAGCAGCTTCAAACCTTTGTAACAGATTTATGCGGGTTAAAGGATTGATCAATTCACTCTCTTTCAAGGTTAGCTAGTATTATGTAATTTATTTATGAACTCGTATGCAAAATGTTGAAGGATAAAATTTGGGTTTTCCTTATTCAATCTAAAGAGTTGCTCATTAGGCCGTTCACTTCCTTTTTCAAATATCTTCTCCGAGGTTTCTTTTCATTCATGGGAACAACAGGTTTGTCAAGAGTTATGTTCCTTTACCGGTGCCTCAAGTTCAAGCCACCATTGGGAGCTCCTTCTTCATTACGGGTGCGACACAAGGCGAAACCAGATTTGTCGATAGGCGGATACCAAATGACTTGGACCAAAAAAAAAAAAAAAAACAAGTGATGCTGAAAACCTTCCTTTTTTTATTTTTATTTTTATTTTTTTGAAAAACCATGTTTCTTCATGTGAAGTTGAAGGATAAAATTTGGGTTTTCCTTATTCAATCTAAAGAGTTGCTCATTAGGTCGTTCACTTCCTTTTTCAAATATCTTCTCCGAGGTTTCTTTTCTTTCATGGGAACAACAGTTTGTCAAGAGTTATGTTCCTTTACCGGTGCCTCAAGTTCGAGCCACCATTTGGAGCTCCTTCTTCATTACGGGTGCGACACAAGGCGAAACCAGATTTGTCAGATAGGCCGGATACCAAATGACTTGGACCAAAAAAAAAAAAAACAGTGATGGTGAAAACCTTCATTTTTTTATTTTTATTTTTTTGAAAAACCATGTTTCTTCATGTGAAGCTCATTAGTTCAACTTCATCTTTTCTTTTCCAAGAAAAAAAAATTGTAAGGGACACATAACAATGAAATTAAGACCCTTATCAACAGGAATCACCCAGACCAATATTCACAGTTTGTTGAAAGCAACAGAATGCCACTTCAATCATAAGATAATAGATAACGAGAAAAAACAATATGGTACACGACGTATCAAAAATTGTGCAAAAAATGTACATCGAATGTAATAAGCCACAATTACTATCACCATTATTGATAGAAGGTAATTTTTCATGTCTTCACTACAAGGCTTTTCCACTAAAAAGATGAAACAGAGCAATTGACCAATAACATACTATATGTTATTTATAGAATTAAGGGAATTTAAGAAACACGGTGAGCGAACCGAAACAACCAACAAGAGAATATTTACGCATCAAGTTGAACCAACAAGAGAAAGGGATGATTCAATTGCGAATTGGAAGCAGCTTACAATGCCCACATCTTGCATTACAACTTGCTCCAACAATAAAAAATATTTAAACATCTTATACTTAAAAATTCTCTTTTTGGCATTGTCTCAAGTAGTTGGCGAACATTAAGTAAATATAAACCAAACGCATCAACGAAACTCATATTCAACTGCAAAGTAAGCTACTATTACGAGAGAATTCAATTGCGAAATTGGAAGCAGATAAAGAAAATAGGGCGATGATTGACTTACCTTTATGGGTGTCTTGTTGTGGTAATTGTTGATGGAGAAAAAGTAGAGAAATATACAATAGGAGCCAAAACAATAATAATAACCTTATGGCCTCACCACATCTACTAAACAGAAAACATTCCATCAAAAGCCAAAACAATAATCAAATCAAGAAAAGAGAGAAGGATTTACGTGGACATAGTGCCTAACAAAATTAAAACAGTTGGATTTAGGCCCAAACTCAAGTAACGGCCACAACAATCCTGGCCCATCAAATTCAGGACTCTTATTCGTGTTTTTTGTATTAGATGCCACAAAAAAACTGATTTTACCCAAAAAAAAAATATTTACGCATCAAGTTGAACCAACAAGAGAAAGGGATGATTCAATTGCGAGAATTGGAAGCAAGCATTACAATGCCCACATCTTGCATTACAACTTGCTCCAACAATAAAAAAAATAGTTAAACATCTTATACTTAAATATTCTCTTTTTGGCATTGTCTCAAGTAGTTGGCGAACATTAAGTAAATATAAACCAAACGCATCAACGAAACTGTTATTCAGTTGCAGTAAGCTACTATTACGAGAGAATTCAATTACAGAATTGGAAGCAGATAAAGAAACTAGGGCGATGATTGACTTACCTTTATGGGTGCTGTTGTGGTAATTGTTGATGGAGAAAAAGTAGAGAAATATACAATAGGAGCCAAAACAATAATAATAACCTTATGGCCTCACCACATCTACTAAACAGAAAACATTACATCAAAAGCCAAAACAATAATCAAATCAGCAAAAGAGAGAAGGATTTACGTGGACATAGTGCCTAACAAAATTAAAACAGTTGGATTTAGGCCCAAACTCAAGTAACGGCCACAACAATCCTGGCCCATCAAATTCAGGACTCTTATTCGTAATTTGCGTATTAGATGCCACAAAAAAACTGATTTTACCCAAAAAAAATTATTTAGTGATTTGTGTCAAACATTATAAGAACGATTCGATCTATAGTTGGAGCCCACTCAGGAGTAATGATTGGATGATATTGTGTGCAATGTTTTTTTCCACTTAACTACTTTCTTAACCCCAAGTAGATTAGTCCAAAATTTCTTATTCTAAGAGGATTTATAACTTCAAAATCCATGAGTTTCATCTTTTTTGTTTTTCTTATAATGTTTGAGTCCTTCAAATAGCCTAAACAAAGAAAAGAATAAAGTGCATTAGAAATTGAAAGTCCAACCCTACAACCATCACAAACATGAAAGATGAGGCTCCTATATTATTTTCTTGGTTCATGAAAAATGCAAACAAAATTAATATAGTAATCTTTAATACATATACTTGTGCATTACATTCTGAGTCACATACATTACACCAACAACCATATGAATGTGAAGGAAAACCTTTTAAGACAAAATTGAGTTCTTTTGTTGCTTACAATTAAAATTCATGCTTGAACTGGGGTTTTAACAGTTAAAACTTTGTGGATACTCACGTATGTACTACATTTTGCTGTTCCTTCTCAAAAATAAAAGTGAAAATAGGTCTAACAAAACCAAAAACACAAATTCAGCCCAAACCATTAAAGAATATTCAAGAACAAAACCAAAAACACAACAGAGGCAATTCAACAAACACTTGGTGAGCGAACCGAAACAACCAACAAGAGAATATTTACGCATCAAGTCGAACCAACAAGAGAAAGAATTGGAAGCAGATAAAGAAAATAGGGCGATGATTGACTTACCTTTATGGGTGCTGTTGTGGTAATTGTTGATGGAGAAAAAGTAGAGAAATATACAATAGGAGCCAAAACAATAATAATAACCTTATGGCCTCACCACATCTACTAAACAGAAAACATTACATCAAAAGCCAAAACAATAATCAAATCAGCAAAAGAGAGAAGGATTTACGTGGACATAGTGCCTAACAAAATTAAAACAGGTTGGATTTAGGCCCAAACTCAAGTAACGGCCACAACAATCCCGGCCCATCAAATTCAGACTCTTATTCGTGTTTTTTGTATTAGATGCCACAAAAAAACTGATTTTACCCAAAAAAAATATTTACGCATCAAGTTGAACCAACAAGAGAAAGGGATGATTCAATTGCGAATTGGAAGCAAGCTTACAATGCCCACATCTTGCATTACAACTTGCTCCAACAATAAAAAAAAATAGTTAAACATCTTATACTTAAATATTCTCTTTTTGGCATTGTCTCAAGTAGTTGGCGAACATTAAGTAAATATAAACCAAACGCATCAACGAAACCGTTATTCAAATGCAAGCAAGCTACTATTACGAGAGAATTCAATTGCGAATTGGAAGCAGATAAAGAAAATAGGGCGATGATTGACTTACCTTTATGGGTGCTTTGTTGTGGTAATTGTTGATGGAGAAAAAGTAGAGAAATATACAATAGGAGCCAAAAAAATAATAATAACCTTATGGCCTCACCACATCTACTAAACAAGAAAACATTACATCAAA
Organism: Stephania cephalantha; assembly: GCA_039657325.1. Lineage (NCBI taxonomy): Eukaryota > Viridiplantae > Streptophyta > Magnoliopsida > Ranunculales > Menispermaceae > Stephania > Stephania cephalantha. Next base: position 2,258,657 of record CM077573.1, on the reverse strand, counting down.
AGCCAAAACAATAATCAAATCAAGCAAAAGAGAGAAGGATTTACGTGGACATAGTGCCTAACAAAATTAAAACAGTTGGATTTAGGCCCAAACTCAAGTAACGGCCACAACAATCTGGCCCATCAAATTCAGGACTCTTATTCGTAATTTGCGTATTAGATGCCACAAAAAAACTGATTTTACCCAAAAAAAATTATTTAGTGATTTGTGTCAAACATTATAAGAACGATTCGATCTATAGTTGGAGCCCACTCAGGAGTAATGATTGGATGATATTGTGTGCAATGTTTTTTTCCACTTAACTACTTTCTTAACCCCAAGTAGATTAGTCCAAAATTTCTTATTCTAAGAGGATTTATAACTTCAAAATCCATGAGTTTCATCTTTTTTGTTTTTCTTATAATGTTTGAGTCCTTCAAATAGCCTAAACAAAGAAAAGAATAAAGTGCATTAGAAATTGAAAGTCCAACCCTACAACCATCACAAACATGAAAGATGAGGCTCCTATATTATTTTCTTGGTTCATGAAAAATGCAAACAAAATTAATATAGTAATCTTTAATACATATACTTGTGCATTACAGAGTCACATACATTACACCAACAACCATATGAATGTGAAGGAAAACCTTTTAAGACAAAATTGAGTTCTTTTGTTGCTTACAATTAAAATTCATGCTTGAACTGGGGTTTTAACAGTTAAAACTTTGTGGATACTCACGTATGTACTACATTTTGCTGTTCCTTCTCAAAAATAAAAGTGAAAATAGGTCTAACAAAACCAAAAACACAAATTCAGCCCAAACCATTAAAGAATATTCAAGAACAAAATCAAAAACACAACAGAGGCAATTCAACAAACACTTGGTGAGCGAACCGAAACAACCAACAAGAGAATATTTACGCATCAAGTCGAACCAACAAGAGAAAGAATTGGAAGCAGATAAAGAAAATAGGGCGATGATTGACTTACCTTTATGGGTGCTGTTGTGGTAATTGTTGATGGAGAAAAAGTAGAGAAATATACAATAGGCGCTCTCAACCTTCATTCAAACCAATTGCCGATTCAATTATTCTCCGCGAAGTAGAGAAGATTTCGAAGTGATCTGTGAGAGAGAGACGTGTCCGCGAAGTAGAGAAGATTGATTGAACAGAGAAATTGGTAGTAGCAATGAAGAAACAGATCGAAGTGATCGGCGAGAGAGAGACGTGTACGCGAAGTAGAGTAGATTGATTGTAGTAACAGACTGCCAAATGTCAACGATGACCAATGGAGATTCAAAAACATATATATATATATGGCAAGAGATCTGTGTACGTTCTCATCCCGAGAGAAAGAGGAAATAGTAAAATGGAAATATAAGGGACGCTGCAAGAGAAGAGGAAATAGTTAAATGGAAAGATAAGGGACGCAGGAGAAAAAAAAGGAGTAAAAGGAAAAGATAAGGAACGCACAAAAAAAAAATGTGTAGGGGAGGGACAAAAAGGTAAATTTGATTACGACTCAAAAATTTGTGATTCGTGCTTTTATATATATGATAGATATATATATATATATATATGGCTTTCCCGAGGTACGATGGACGCTCAAAGGTCGATGTGACTTTCGATGCGACACACCCGTTATATGCACTTTGAGAGGGGAGGAGTCGCCCCTAACTCTGGGGACCCTCTATAGTACCCTTACGTATTATGCTTAATTTTTCATACTAAAGTTTTTTTTTTGAAAAGAAAAAAAAGTTAAAGTTAAAGTTCGTTTCCCTAACAAGATTTTCTGATCACGCCATTGCATGCGCTTCTCTTGTTTTATTTTTTATTGTTCATTATTGCTTCAGCTTTACACGCATTTATCATGCTTCACAATTCAATGGAGATAACGACAATATAAGTTCTACCAAAGCATCTCTGGTGAGATAGCAGAGACATTACTTGACAAAAGGTAAGGTTTGGGAAAGTCGTGAGTTCGACTCTTACTTAAGTCCCAAAAAAAAACACAAAAACAGCAACAAAACCTTAATCCCGAATCAATTGAGGTCGGCTATATGAAGCAAATTCTTTCATTGTGCTTGATTTAGTGCAATTGATTGCGAACTTTTTCAAACAATTATTGGAGATCTCATGGGATATTTCGAGCATGAAGTCTAGCTCCTTAATCATTTTTAATGCTCCCTTAATTTTTAAATGAAAAAACAAGAAACTATTCTCAAAAGTTACCTCTTCGAATCATTTTATGTAAATTCGTTTTAATTCAATCCTTTTAGACAATAATAATGTTAATAAAGTTTTAATCCCAAATTACGTCTAAAGACTAAATTCTTCCACTTCGCTCGATTTGATGAAGTTGAGTACGTGCCTTCACAATAACATCAAATTTTTCTCATAACAAAAGAATGAATTATAACCTTTTATTATCAGAGGTAGAGGATGATTTTATTTGATCATACAATTCTCATCAAGCAAAAGAAGCATTGCTTATTGGTAATACAATTTGATGAAAGTGTAAAATAGGAAGGAAAGACAAACAAGGAAGATGAAACTGTGATTCCAGCACCAACAAGAGCTAGTTCCATGTTGTTGAGCCAGAACCTTTCGATACCATCGTCTTGTCTTGAACTTCGGGCCTGCAAAGAAGTCTTGAATGAGTTCGAATTGCATTGTAGGGATGGTAAGACGAAGGAGAATTTTAACCGAACAGCCTAACAAATAAGTCGAAATGATTCAAAATGAGTACTGACATTTACCAGTTCAAAACTACAGCATTTTTGGTCACTAACCAAGCAGATCAGATGGATTTTGGGTCCTTACCTTTGTAATCGACTCGCCTGTTTTAGAACAAAACCAGCAAAAATGTCAGTTAGGCCCTCGAACAAAATATGGAACATGAAATTTTATCATGACAATCTTTTTTCATCTATTATATCAGTGCCCAAACCTAGTCGTATTTTCGTTTTCATTCTAATGGTGATATCATGAGTGCTAGTTAGATCCGAGCCTGCCTAAGTTACGCATTGCAAAAAATAAAAAAATAAAAAAAGACGAAATAGCTGCGACATAGCCAACAATCATATTTGGATTAGTAGGAGTTAGAGGTCATGCCTTCTTGTGGGCTGAGATTCGAATCTTGGCTTTGGCTGAGTAACTTGAGTTTCGGAACTTGGAACAGTGCTACCTGTACCTATATTCTTCACCTGCAGTGCCACAATGCACAATGGAATGTTAAGTAATTTCTTTTACAAATTTTTGAATTGCAGATTATAGAACATTTGAATGTATCTCTGCCGGGCTAGCTTATGATCCTTGTTCAACTGTCTCCAGAAGTTGTAGATGGATCCCATGTTCAGAACTTTGAGGGAAGAAATTTAAGTTTTATAAATTTTAAAGCAGATTTTTGGGGAAAAAGATGGGTGAATCGGGCTACTTTGATTACCATTCATATATGCGTTTAAGACCGGCCGTAGACATCCTGTTCCAGTGATCACACTTGTCGAAAAAAGCAGCAATCTTGTTACTAGATTCATCGCCATTGTTGGGATCAATGTGGAGTCCGGAAACTCCATCAATGATGATTTCGGTAGGGAGTCCGCAGTTCATTGCCTCGATGACAGTAAGACCAAATGCTTCATACAGGGCAGGCTGAACAAATGCTCCCTTGCCCTTGGTATCTGCAATGCAACGATAAAGCTCTCCGTTTCGAACACTTCCTCGAAGCCGTTTACATAACGTACCACTAGTATTTGAGGCGTGACGCTCAGGCTCAGTCCTTGCTTCTTCATTCGGAAAATGAGTTCCTCCTCCAAGGCCTTCACTTGATCCAATATATAAACAATCTGTTTGAAGAAGCAAATATTTTAGTTTTTTGAATGGAAATTATATATTTAACATATGTTACTTTATTGATGTCGCTTTTAAAAATAAAATAAAATAAAAAAACAAATTATTCCCACGAATCTTGAGCATATCTTCACTACTTTATAAAGACTTCAACTTGAACCTGACTTCTTTTTCTTTACTAGATTAACTAACTTGTAGTTACATATTTTTAACAACTCGGATTGAAACAAATTAAATAGTAAGCAATGAGTCAAATGACTTGCTAAACTCTACTGATTTGTTGTTTGATTGAATCAATTTGAATGAGTGGCAGCCTATGTCAATATGATTAAGTCTCCAAGCATCCAAAAGTGGTTTTTAGTTCCTTTTTTTTATTTATTTGTTTACTTTTAAGGGTTTCAATATCTCATTACTCACTTTGAAGGTTGAATTAGCTATTACATGATAACTTATAGGTTTTTTAGTACCTCACACCATTGTTTATGCATTTTTTTTTTTTCGATTACAAAAGTATTTTCTTAATGAGAAATGCGAGGACATCTTTTGTCACACAGATGTAGAATTCATTGGACACATATAACACTGTACGCGCACAACAGGTTCGCTATCACCTATTTTTTTGTTGGTTTGTCACCATTTTTTTTTTTTTTTTTGTTAGAAAAAAAAACTATATATGAAAAAAGTGAAAGCGCACTTTGATTTTTGAGACAACTTTACGTGCCATGATGAAAAAAAGACCTTATTCCTTTTTTTTTATGGCAAAGACCTTAATCCATTTTGAGTTATTATTCCTCGACCAAAAAAACTGATGTTACGTTTATGAAATAAAGGGGCATTGCACCTGCACATTGTCTTATTACATCATTTAATTGATGTTTGTAAAGAAAAGTTTCTAATTGTCACATTATTTCATAGTTACAATTACATCACAGTCAAATTCATGGCAAATAAATGTTCTTTTAAACAAATATGATTAACTAATCGATATATATTTATTTGGACAATTAATTTTATGTCTAGTCATGTATCGAGCTATTAATGATTAATGCAAACACAATCATAGATAAAATTCCTTTGATACCCCTTAAATATTTGTGAAAATTTTAAAAATAACATTATGAGTCCGGACTCATGAGTCTAAGTAGATTTATTGTAATTAATATTAGCCTTCTCAATTTTTCATAAAATAAACTCAGGGACTTGTGATATATATGATATATATATATATATATATATATATATATATATATATATATATGCAGCTTGTTTGGTTGGTTGGTTGCACAACCAATATATAGTTTCGATTCTTTAGTAGGTTTTTTTTTTCTTTATTTGCAAAACGCGTCGAGGGATATGGTAATATTGCCTTGGCGCACAAGTAGTACTAAATTATATTCATATTCTCTTTGGCTAAGTTCAAACAAAAAATAAAATAAAAAAAAACCGATCTCAATTAATTAATTAAAGAGTCAACTACATGTCGTATATTAAATTCTTACCCCATCCGTTCCCGAATAATGTATATGTGTCACATTTTTGGCACTCCTTTTGTTTCACAATATATATGTGTTACATTAAGAAATCATGGAAACACTAAATGTTTCATTTCTATTTCTAATCCTATTTTTATTTACGTCATTGGTCAAGTTTTTTTTACATAATGCTCATATAATAAATGAAGTCATTTATAAAAAAGTAATTTAGTTTTGTTATAAAATATTCTTTTTTATGAATATGGAGGCGATACTACTATGCGCACACACGTGTGTATATATATATATATATATATTTTGTAAACAATAAATCTACTTGGACTCATGAGTCCAGACTCATACGGAAATTTTTTAAATTTTTGTAAATATTTATGGGGTATCAAAGGAATTTTACAAATGATTATGATTGCTTCATTAATTGCTCGAGGATGTATTTAAAATGAAAAAAAAAAAAATTAGAGTCCGAACTCACGAGTTGAAATAACACTACCCTTTTATAAAATATGTACAAAATATTACAAAAAAAAAATAGGTGTGCTGTACAAAAGTGGTAAACAAAATGGTCACCTGGTTTCCCTACAAATCCCCTTTCAGCCACACCAAACATGTCAAAAAGATATAATACCAAAACTTCTTCCAAACTTTCCCAACACTGCAACTCTTGACAATTCCCTCCGTATGCCTTGACAAATAGATACGCTCCTCTGTTCCTCCCTCCAAAAATTACAATTTGCAACATAGCAAAACCTCTTATTTCTTAATAGTGCATTGATTATCATCATCTTAATTCTTGTGCATAAATAAAATTATGACGCATTTTGTGGAATGGAAGAAGTAATAATTAGAGTCGATTTAACTAATTGGGTGACGGAATAATTTAATATGATGTTTAAGAGTAAAAGATCATGAGTTCAAACCTTGACTTTGAAAGTAATTATTTATTTTTTATCAAAAAAAATTAAAGTCGATTTCTTAATAATAATATTTGTCGTTAGTAATGTGCCTCATCATAGATACATATGAATGACACGCATTTGTTGTCGTTCCTATAACAAAATACGCGTGCATGCAACTCGAAGCCAAAGTAAGGGGCGTCAACAAGTATGTGATGATGGTTCGAGGTTAGTATTTTTTTAGTTGTATAACACACGGTCAACTTCAAATTAAACCGGCGACCGATTTGGACTAGTTGGTACCGGAACCGTCAGCGCGGCCACTATTCCGGAATAGGTGGAAACTGGGGCGAACCGAAACCGGGATAAGAAAACTTTGAGACCAATGACAAACCGCCACGTTTTAGAAGTCCAATTGGGCGGTATGGAGTCCATGCCATGGACCAAGAGATGACAAACCAGCGTTCGTATGGAAGTTTGACTTTTTGACAAATTGACTATCGACTGGTCAACAAGGGCCGACATTTCAGTACATTGGTTGTGACCGTGAGATTCACCTCGAGATGTATTTAGTTTTGCATATCTCTAAAGGTGTGTAGAAAGGTGACAACCCACTCAGTGCCTATTTTGTGGCTTCTAAAGTGGATTATTTTAACATCAATAAATCTACTTGGACTCACGAGTCCAAATAGTACTACCTTTTTAACATTTTCGATCCGGGTTCAAATGCACGTATTAGTTATTGAGGTCCATCAAATAATGCGTCGAGATACGCACACGTCATGGTCAATTTTTTTTGGTGATGTATTGTGCATTTCCAATGGGCATGTTCGCTTAATTGGCGTGCCATTGCCACCATAGAATTTGGGTCCTTGGCCTTAACTTTGTCGTGGCTAATTGGTTTGGACTAGTCATCAAAGTTAGGTACTTTAAGTAATTAAATGTGATTGATGTCTTAATGTATTGTGGGTGTAAGCCATTTTGCCAAATCAAATTTGAGTTATTATTTGTACGACATTCAATATTTTGACACTTCTCTATCTCGAAAACAATTGATACCGGTTACAATTTGTTATGATCACTTTTTTAAAAAACATTGACAACGAATTGACTTTTTTTGTCTTAATCACTGGGTATAGGACTATTCGACTACTATGAATTTGCTCCAAATTGCGTACCGCATAGGTGAGGAAGAATTGACATTCGTTTAGTGACCAATTAAGCTATTCTTTTTTCTTCAATGTCGTTGTATAAGTATTTTCCATCGAATTAGTCAACATTTGATTTGAATTAAAAATTAAATGAAACTAAGACAATTGTGAGGCCAACATAAGAAAGTAAGAAAGAAAAGTATTCGGTTTTCAAAGAAAAGATAGAGAAATAGTCTAGAACATCTATGGACAAACTTGTTGGGATTAAAACTCCATGTAAAAGTACAAAAGTATATTAGCACTTTATTTATTTTTGATGAGGTATTAGGACTTTATTTAATTAGTATATCTAATTAAAGAATTAGAGTTTAATATGATTTAATTGTTTTAAGATAAGATTACCAGTATTTTATATTTGAGTAGGATTGTGTGTGAAAGAGTGTGAGATGAATTAGAGTTGATGTTTATATGTGAAAAGAGCTTGGTATGAAATGTGCACATGTGATGCGATGCAATTTCTATACAACTAATTATCAATCACAACGCGCCATTTGATGCAGAGAATTAAAAAAAGAGAATCTATTAATTTTTTATTACTAATTTATCATAATTTTAACTTATGTCTTCTCTTAAATTGGAGGAGAATAATTTTACACATCTACCCTTTCACGCCTCATGATGTGTGCATATACAGTTTTCGGTGCATAATGCAAGGGTGTGTGGATTCTGAGACACATACATACGACTTCCAAATTCGATGTACGTTTGGGGGTGTGTTCGATGATGTCAAAAAACTATTTACTTTTATTAATGAGGGGTAAATTAGTAATAGAAAAGTTAATAGATTCTCTTTTCTTTATTTTTTTCATTAAATGAACACATGGTGCGTTACCATTGATAATTGTGTAAATCTTACAATTAGCAAATAGTATAGAAGTCATTTTCAATTACTGGTTCATCACTTGATTCGCATGGGGTGAATTTTGGATGTAAATATTTATGGTATTAAATGAAATACTAGTGCTTAGTTTGATAGCTAACAACAACAACAATAGTGCCTCAATCCCTGGTACTTAGTTTGATAGCTAACAACAACAACAACAAAACCTTAATCCCAAATTATAAATGATTGACTACACATATCAAACTTTTCCGTTCTGCGCGATTTAGTGAAGGAAGAGGCTAAACCGACCTAGAAACTTGCTCAACGAACCCCGATTCAAATTTTGGTTTATGTCTTTGCGTTCGATAACGTTACCGCCCTTCCATATAAAAGGGGTTTTGCTCACTTATACCCACTTATCCTCACTCACTTATACCCCAGTCACTCAACCGAACCTCACTCTCACCTCCTATCAAATCCAATGAAATTCGAGTGAAACCACATCGATTCGACGCCGCGGGTGCATTCCCCACCTCTTTTCGTGTCAAATTCTGGATTTTCTTGGGTTACTCAACCGAACCTCACTCTCGAATTGCACTGTGACGGCCTCAACTTCTAAACAAGGCACCGCCTGGCTAATCCCGTAATCAAGCCTTAATCCTAACTACTTAAGACTTAATTACGTATTAGTCAGCCTTTCATCCCTATATTTCTCAAAACATATGTTCATATATTTTTGGATTTAAGAGTTAATTAAAAAAACTTATTATTTTAATATTATTACATATTAACATGTATTTTAAAGTTTATGCGTAAGCTTTTATTATTCAAAATCCTACGTGTGGGAAACCAGGAAAATACAACATCACATGCATGTATGTATGGAACAATTCACTCAACCCAATGTACAACCCAAAATGAATAGTAAAGACATAAATAGTAATAATACAACAAAACTCGAGTCATACAAAATGAGATAGGAGAGTCGTCGAAATGCTCAGAGAAAGTCGCCGATTTTCTCCTTCCCCGGCATGCTGTTGCTCGACGGACCTGCATCCACCGTCACAAACTAAACGGTGAGTATAATAATATTTAAGTAATAACTGAAGAATTCTATGTCACATTTCCAAAATATAAGAATGGTATTTAAAAGCATAAAGCAGCGAAATAATTGCTGAATAAAGTAATGCAAGTAAATATCACAGTTAAATATGTATAGAGTGACACAGGCTAAGTCGAGATGATCTACGTCCGATCGGTGGTGAAAACTATCACCTAACCTTTCCCACTACTATATGGAGTCACAGCTCAACATATTTCACACCAAAAGCGGAGGCTGCGCGCTCTACGCATACAAATCATCTATCTCATTCTTGCCGATCACCCCGAGCCCATAACTCGTGTGCCGCGTAAGTGTAGTGGTGAGTGTCGGAACCCGATAGACCCCATGTCCCCGTGAATCGCACATCTCTTGTGCAATTGACACTAGATAATCTCTACTTTAGTTTTCAAAAAGAAATAGTTTCAATTCTCTAGAAATCCAAATCAACTTAGACTACAAAGCCTAAAAGAATAGAATACAAGACTAGTCAAATACTAATTATTCCAATAGCATGTTTTTCATCAATGCTTTATCAAAAATGACATTAAGAGTAGGAATCAGAGTCAATGAAACATTTCACAAGGCATTATGTCACAATATTCACTCATGAATAGATGCAAGAACAACATGATGTGAGATTTCAAATAGCAATGTGTACCAATAGACCATAAAATGATAAGAGGCAATGAAATGAAATATAGAATCCTCACAGCTTTATTGGCAACCAAAATTCACATTTACTGAATTTGGCATAAATTAATGCTCCCTCAAAGTCTGCAACGTCTCTCTGAGGTGCTGCTCGTGATCTTCCTTTGTATTCGAGTAAATCAATATATCATCGATGAAGACTATCACGAATCGGTCAAGAAACGGTCTAAAAACTCGATGCATCAGATCCATAAACACTACTGGAGCATTGGTCAGCCCAAACGACAAGATTGTGAACTGAAAATGTCCATATCTCGTGCTGAAAGCTGTAATGGACCTATCATCGTCCCTGATCCTAAGCTGATGATACCCTGATTGCAGGTCTATCTTGGAGAAAAATTGTGCTCCTCTCGGCTGATCAAAAAAATAATATGTCCTCGAGAGTGGATATTTATTCTTAATTGTGACTTTGTTCAACTGTCTGTAGTCGATACAAAGTCTCAAAATACCATCATTTTTCTTCACAAAAAGGACGTGTGCTCCTCATGGTGACATACAAGGTGTAATAAATCCCTTTTCTGCCAAATCCTGAAGCTGAGTCTTCAACTCCTCTAAGTCTCGGGGTGCCATCCGGTATGGTGGTATGGAAACCGATTTAGTACCTGGTACCAACTCATTAATGAAATCAATCTCTCGCGACGGCGGTAAACCAAGTAAATCCTTCGAAAAAACATCAGGAAGCTCTCTCACCGCCGGTATGTCCTCCAGCCTAGGTCCCCGATTTTCTAGTTCAATGTATAGCGAGATCAACACCTCCATCTCCTCACTAGTCGCAGGTCGACCTCTTGTACCTATTTTCCTTACTGAACTACCTATATAGTTAAATGTCGGACGCCTTGGGATCTTAAATATCACTGTCTTACTGAAACAGTCAATATGAGTGTGGTGTGCAGCTAATAAGTCCATCCCTAAGATCGCGTCAAACTCTAAAAATTCGAGGGCCCTAAAATCGACAGGTAACTCTACCCCATCTATCTCGACCAGACATCCCTCAATAACACTATGAAGGTAAACTCTATCCTCGATTGGAATACTCAAAATCAGATGTATGTTAAGCCTAACAGGTTTCAACCCTAGGATGTCTATCACGCGACCAGGTATGAAAGATATGATAGATCCAGAATCAAATAAAACATATGCATCTCTACCGCAAATGAAAATTGTACCCTCAATAAGACCTCGCGTGGCGTCGGAGTCTGGCTAGGCTACCGTGTGAAACTCCTCTCAGGCATGTTGTGCGTACACTGCTGCAGGATGCGGGCACTCTCTCACTATGTGTCCGACTTGTCCACATCTGTAGCATGCCAATTGTTTGCGCTAATCCTAAATTTGCGACTAGCCCTGTGCCTGATACTAACCCGGTCTCTGAAACTGTCTCAGTCCCTGTCTAGTATCTCGGCCTCTGCCTCTGCCTCGGCCTCTACCCCCTACAGTTGCTGTCGTGAAGCCTGTGGGGCAGGCTTGAGTAATGAGGTATGTTAAGCAAGTTTCGGGTTTCGTTTAGTAATGCGTAACATATTTTAGTACTTTTATAAGTAACATTTTGTTGATAATTTAGGCTATTAATAAGTGATTTCCTACTAATCTGATATCTTTTGTTGGTTTTTAGGTGAGGAAAGCAAAGTGTGACCATTCATAGGTTATTTTGAAGATCCGAGAATATTTTCCTCAAAAAGCGCGCTTACGCGGATCACGAGGCGGAAGAAAACGAGAGTAGAGGCGAGTGATGAAATGATGATATTTCACATGGTTTCATGTGTTTTGAAGATGTTTGGAAGTTTCGGGATGAGAATACAAGGTTCGGCAAATAACGACATCAAAGTAGCTAAGTTTCAACAAAGTCTATTTTGAGTAAGCTTCAGTGTTTTAGTCATAACTCATTCATTTCAAATCCAAATGACTTGCCATTTCTTCCATTGGAAAATAGACTCAGAGCTGAACGTTTTCATGTTTCATGAGCAAAGGCAAATTCAATCTCTAAATGGTCCAAAATTGTGTTGCAAAGTGAAATATATGCGCGGGATTCTGACCCCTGCACTGCAGCGCCCAACCTAGCGCCACGACACCCAAAACAGTAAGAAATCTGTAGTGGATGCTGAGGCTAGCGCCACAAAACTAGTCAGCGCCCACTGTGAAAAAATGCAAAAAAAGTTGTTTTGGGGGAGTTTTTGGGTAATTTTAGGACCAAATTGACTTGGTGGTATAGATAGAACTTAAAATTAGGTTTTAAAGGTACCTTTTGCTTTAGAGAACCAAGAAGAACGTGTGAAAATCGAAGAATAGTGATCAAAATCTTGGATTTTATATTAATTATAGGTTTGATTTCATATTTTCTTGATTTCTTATAATTAATTGTGTTGAATTAAACCCACTTAAGGGGTAATCTCATTTGTTCTAGGGATCTTTGGATCCTAAATTGGATTCTTTTGATTTCAATGTGACTATATTTGTTCTTTTAATTCAATATTTTGACTTGTGTGTTCTTGTGTGCTATGCTATACTTACCTTGATCGAGTAGGTGTAGATTCAATGGTTTGAGAGTCACCGTGACCATTGGGACTTTTGAACCGAGATTATGGGAAACGCAACCTTAGAACATATGACGCATCAACCGATGGTCATTGACTAAGGAAGCAATTGAATTTGGTTTTTAATGCGATCTCGCCACGCTATTCACGCGACCGACGAAGTCCGAGTGAGATGTTAGAATTTTCATCACCGAGACCTCGGGATAGAGTGAATTGTAGGAAATTCGTCTATCTTTGCATAAATTGAGAGAGTTTATAATTAAATTGGATTAAAAGTATACAATTTGAGTGAATTAGATTTCTTAAGATATTTTATTCATTGCTTAAGACCTATTTTAATTACTTGCAATTAATTAATAATTTGTTTTAACAAAATCCAACATTTAAGTGTCTGACTCTATTTCTAGTTAGACTAAATATTAACACATGACCGTCCTTGTGGATACGATATACCCGACACCAACACGAGTTGGTGCCACTATTACTTTGACGTTTGTCGTACGCTTACGGTCACTGTCATTTAGCTTCTTCCTTTAGTGAATCATGTTACCAAGATAACTGAAAATAGGATAGCAACCGAATCTAGTGAACAAATGCTTATTTTGTATTCCCATTTACATATTGCCATAATCAGAAAATACAGTATATTAGCTTTTACTTGAACTCATATATGTAACCCTTCAAAAAAGGAGATGCCTTTTTACTAAACAACAATGCAATGGGTCACCACCCAAAACTATAGAAACCAATCAGTCATACAAGTTTTGAGCCCCAACCTTGTACAAATTGATAGGCCACAACAAATGATATTGGGATATCAAAACAAATCAAACAATTCAAATGGGGACATCCTCAATTTCCAATGCCCATTTTTTTTTTGAAAAAAAAAAAATAAAAATGAATGTATCAAACATCTACCTCAATTGAGCGAGGCCATTACATCAAAATACGAATCACAGCGAGACCAACGGCGGAAATAGAGACGAGGGTACCTATGGAGTATTTGATCACATCGTATTTTGCGGCTTCGAGTTGTTCTCGCATAGCATGACTTACCTATTAAGTCAAAAAAAATAAAAAAAAATCAATCAATCAACAACAGACCTAATTAGCTCTACTCATGTATGTTTGAAACATAAACGCAAAGAAACTCACCAGATCAAGTTTATTGTTGAGATTAGCCGACTCGGCTTTTTGTTCATACCTCACCAGATCAAGTTTATTGTTGAGATTAGCCGACTCGGCTTTTTGTCCAGCAGTCACTTTGTCAATTTCATACCTGATTATGAGAAGACTCGTAACAATGACTTTTGATATGGTATAATGAAATAACACTACCAAACATACATTAAATTAACTTATTGGTTTAACAAACCTTAATTCAGTTCGAATTTTTTCTGTTTCCCGTTGCAATTCAGTTCGAATTTTTTCTGTTTCCCGTTGCAATTCAGTTTGAAGTTTTTCAGTATCTCGTTGCAGTAATGAAAATTGATGCTCCTGGTAAGTTTAAGTATGCGGTTAGCAACAAGAAAATCCAAAATGAAAGATATTTGCAACTTCAAGATTAAGACTAATACAAACATATTGTACCTATACATCTTGAGTAAATTTAAATCCAAATAGTATGTCAAACTTCAAACATTTAATATGCACAATAAATGCAAATTACAAAACAGTTGGTGGAACCAAGTTCATATACTGAGAATACAAATGTTCTGCAACTCCAAGTAAGTTTTCTTTTTTAATTTCCATAAAGCCAATTAATCTGTATAAAATTAACAAATAAAAAGTGTATTGGCCTAAATATCTAAAGCCAAATTCATGGCATGATTTAGAGGAAATAAAGTTAAGTATCAAAGTTATCATCTTGGCGAGACCTCATATGTTCGATTTTGACTAAAAAACAACGGATAGGTCTTGAAACAACGGATAGGTCTTGACCAACTTTAAGATCAAATCTTTTATAGACTTTTACTACACTACATTCAATGAGTGGACAGCGCTAGTTCAGGCGAAAAAAAAAAAAAAAAAAAAAAAAATTAAGGTGTTTCAAATCCCATTTCATAACAAACCTCAACAAGGAAATATCTATAAATAATCCAAAGTCATCATCATATTTGAAACATAATTATTTCAACGTGTACATTCTACATATCATCTATATATCAAACATTCAAACTCACTCTATTTACAATTGCCACTTTCCATCTACATCCACGCTAACATATATAACTCAACGCTCTAAGGTAATGTCATCTAAGAATGATTTAATTTCTCTTTTAGTTGATACTTAATACCAATGTAGGTTTATAGAAATTTGAAATCTAACCTATGAGAAGAAAATAATTTTTGGAAAGTATTATACCCAAAGAAAACTCAAAACCTAGTGAATTGAATGAACCATAAAACCAGGACATAAAAGAGGGAATACAATCTGAATAAAGAAGATAGATATTGCATGAAAAATTATCCTTGCCCTTTTCCGAGCTTAGCAAATGCATGCCATATTGTAAAAAAAAAAAACTAAGTGATATTCCTTGATAAATGGCATATGTCGTCTATCAATTGCAATTAACATATTTTCCAATATTCACATGCCATGTCTGAAAATCCATAGGTAGGGTGATAACCCCCACTAAAAGTAATGAATTGCATACTTGTCTTCGAACTCAATAAATAATGAATTAAACCCCCAATAATAGAATCAAGTTTCAAATATTTCACAAACATAATAAATTGGTAACATGCACGCTATTCATGATTCTAGTATCATGACTCAAGTATAAACATACTTCATTGGAAAAATGACCACGTGTTTTCCCTACAATATATTATCCTAACCACCTAGACTTTATTATTTTTTTTTCTTTTTCATAAGAAATGAACTTTAACAAAGCAGGGATCAAAAGTCCCCAAAAACATGACCAAACAAATTTCTTGAATATTTACAAAGCAATTGGGTCCGGTTTCACGCTAGTTCCATGTAGCCCATCCCATTAAATTGTGAGTCAAGACTAAGCCAAATTGTTGTACAAGTGTTTGATATTCTCCCAAATTGTCGAGAAGTCACCCATTTGGTCTCGAAAAAACTTACTTGTTCTTTTTCCTTCCAAATACACCATAAAAGAGCTTGAACAACAACCTTTATATGATTCGACGTCACTTTCTCGTTGTTGAAAAATTTCATCATGAATGCTATCTACAAGTGTCCTGGGGAAAACCCATTGAAGAGTGAAGACCCAATTCACTCATAACACCGACCCCTCCAAGACTAATTTTCAGTGTTTGCTAAGTCTACATTCTATTTATAAGAAATAAGCCGTTAGCTTCTTAGCTAAAAAAACGGATCATACTTATTAGAGGCTATGAGTTTGCTAAATACTAATTAGTAATAACAAGAGCAAGCTTTAGTTTCAACCCATACTTACAGTAGAATCTGTAAAAAAATCTTAAGCGTTTCACTAAACTTTGAAGAATAAGCACCACTCTTAGTTGAGCATATAATTTTATTAGAGGTATCTAAATCAAAAGAGTCCAAACACTTGATATCGTGTCTAATTAGAGTTTGAAGGAAGTTCGAGGATAGAACTAGAGCTTTCAAACTCCATGGTTCTATCCTTTGTATTGCACTCAATACTTACTTGTGTTAGAACCTTACATTTTTAATACATAGACAAACTCATAAAATTTTTTTTTTATGAAAATCATAAAACAATTTTAGAGCTCAATGTACCTGTGTACTCTGTATTTCTGATTTGAATCTTGACAAATTGGAGTCATGAATCATCTCATTCTACAAAAAATAAGCAGAAATCTTATAAATACCCAAAAAGAAATTCTTTTAAACTCTAATAGTAAAAGGAAATGATCAAACAAAGTCTTCACCTTTTGCGATTCTCCTTTGGATACAAATGATTGAGCTACATTTTCTAAACTATCATTCAACACTTCCGTTATTACACCTGTAATCGCCTCGGCTTGTTTAGACGGCACACCTTGTCCTTCTAATCTTCTAACCTAATAAGGAAACATCAAATGCAACCTGATACATCTAATTTGAAAAAAAAAAAAATCAAATAAATAAATAAAAAACACTCGAAAATCAAGAAAGTAATTACCAATGCCAAAGTATCGACCAGATAAGCTCGCGAACCATTAGATTTGGCAAGCTGAGATATCTCTCTAAAATCAGATCTGCCAGTTCTCGAACAAGAATCAGAGAACTTAGAAAGTAAGAAGTTGTCGATAACGAATCTTTGCACGACCCGCTTCGAAGCGGCCATTCACAACCACAACTGGAATCTCAAACTGTTCTGGATTGTTTCTCCACCTATATCTCGAATCTAATCTAAACTAGGACAAAAAAATTGGAGCGAACCAATAAGGATGCTGCTCATTCACCATATAATATTAAATATGTATACGTACATGCAATGTACATCAATTAGATTTCACTGTTTCATATACCTTAGAAGCAAATTACTATAGTACTTAAAATCACGACAAAAGATACGCTTCATGGCAAAACCTACAACTACCCTGTCCTTTGTCTAAGTCTAATGAGTGTTTAATGATTCAATTAAATGGTGCACGTTTAGAAATGTGAACTAAATCTTTTCTCCGAATGAAATAATATATACATATGTGCTTGGCTTTTTGCTTAAGTTTCTTTTTTTTTTTTTTTTTTTTTTTTATGAATGCTGTCATCATAGTCGTTTCCATTAAAAAAAAACCAAGCTTTCTATGTGCCAAGATATTAAGAAGTCTCCGAACCTTCTAAATATGTATCTATCACACATCATTTGGATTCGCCGAATAAGTTACACCTTGGAAACGGGTTCCCCTTCTATCAATAATGATGTTTTGTTAGAGTTATCTACAAAAAAAAAACAAAAAAAAAAACGCTAATTCAACAAATGAAAAAGAATCTGTCCTATAACATCTTTTTTCTCTCTCTAAATCACTAAACATCCATCCACAGCATTCAACATGTAAACAACGACGAGATTCTCACCGACCACTTTATCGAGGTCCACTGTAATTTTCTGTAGAGTAGAAACTATTCAAACTACGTAGAGGAAGAATGCTAGAGATGACTATTTTAAAATCTGCGCATTTCAACGAAATGCTAATATGGTTGGCCTTTTGGTTAAGCATTTTTCTTTCTTTACCATTTTTTTTTTAAATATCCGTGGATACGCGGGCGAGCCTGACTATTCCCACGAGTCCCTGGCATAATCGGCCTGGGCATAGTGGCCCGACCGATCTTACCACACCGGACAATCGAAACCGAGGTCGTGCGCTTAACTCACACAACCCCGCCTTCGCCCTTACCGCTGTGGCAACCCGATCGATCGGGTATTTTTTCTTTACTATGAATTACATTAAATCCAGCGCAACAGAAGAGTTTGATCCACGTGCGTGGCCGCGGCGCCCCCAAACATATATGCACCAGATACAAATTGCGATTAGTGATGGAAAAATTGGCATTGTTTTTCTCAAAACCCTTAAATTGAAACAAAAATTGGAAACCCTAGATGACAGCAAAAGCAAGAAGCCTAGAAAGAATGTGAGGAAACCTAAAAATGAAAAAAAACAGTAAAAAACAAACCGGAAATGGATGGAGTTAGGCGGCGGCAAGATTATGCTTTGATCTGATCTTCTTCCTTGCGTCAAACAATTTTGATGTTGAGAGACAAAATAGAGAGAGAGACTTAAGGCGCAAACTTCATTGGGTCTACAATCTCGATGATTCTCATCCAACGGCTCTTCTTCTCCTAAGTGAACACGTGAGCACGTGTGTAGAAGAATGTTCAAACTTCAAAGCCTATCAAGGATGAAAACACCTCTACCTACATATTATATATACTAGACCAACAATTATATAATACGTTATTAAAACTTATTGAATTTAAAATTAACATATAGCTTAATATTGTAAATGATAAAAATAGTGATTAATAATTAACTAAATATTATAAAACAAAGAATTTCACTAAAATTAAAAATCATTACACATTAATTTCTTAATTATAAATAATTTTGTTAGATATTTATTACATATTAAATAAGATTTAACAACGTCGAGTATAAAATTATTTTTAGATGTTATAAAAATATTTTTTAATGTAGTGTTCGAGTGGTGGGCTATCCTACATATTTTTAATTTTTTTTACTATTCTACTATTTTTTTTTTAAGTTATAGAGATATTTCTTTAGAAATGAAAAATATTCGCATTAACAATGCTTCTCAATTATGGATGATGCGTTAGATGTATGTATAGTTATTCAAGTCGTTTATTGTATTTTATTTACATCTGTTTATTTTTTGCGAATTCTTATAAATTAATATGAAGTTATTTTCATGTAAGCATTTATTAACACACATAATTTAGTTTTCTAAATAATATAAATTATTTTATGGTATTAATTTGTATTTTGTAAATAAAATACAGAGTTATTTATAACAATTAATTATATGATTATATAATTAATATACTTAATTGTGTCATATGTCCTTTATTGTCATTTTGCATTTATCAGCTAATAAATCAGCTATCATTCCAAATAGTTTTTAGTTGATCAGTTATATTATCAGTTTTCCGCTACAAGCTAGTAGATTATCAGCTATTAGCTAGATTATCAGCTATCAGCTAGTTTATCATCTATCAGCTAGATTATCAGCTAGCCTTGCCAAACAGAGCCTAAGCGCACCAATAATACAAAAGTGTAAAGTCGAACTCTAAGTAGATTTTTTTTTTACAATAGTCGTACAATCAAGTTGGTCTTAAATTAGACTTTTTTTTAAAGCGAGTAGACTTTTTTAAAAAAAATAGTCAACTTTTTCTCACCAACACCTATTTTTTCTCACATTCTAATTAGTCGATCATAATATTTCTAAAATAAAAGTTTTTACATAATAAATAATAAGGCTCTGTTTGGTAAACACAAAATTTGTTAAGTTGTGTTTGGTTTGTAGCTTATTTTAAAAATAATCTAGATGATAAGCTCCCAATTGAAACGATACTCTTAGTAGCGTTTGAACCGAAAATTCGTCGTTTGGGTTTTTTCTCGCGATTATACCCTTATTTTTACGGTATTAATAAATTAATGCCCTTGCAAATTAGTAAACAAAATACGTACTTAAAAGAATTTCTTTGGTTCCGGTACCTTCGTTCTAGGCTTCGCTGCGACTGCACCCTCCGCCCACAGCTCGCTTGAGTAGGCCCACCTCCATGGCCATGTTTGTGGCCGTTTCCGTCCGTGGTGAGTTCTCCTACCGAGCGCACATCCTCCGCCAACTCCTCAAATTTGGCTTCCCACATTGATAGCATAGCCTCTTGTGACTCTCCTCTAGCCACCGAGGAAGCCACCAACATCTCAAGGCCTTCAAGGCGCTGCGCCATCCTTGAAGACTCCCCCGTCTCCACTGGGACGGCTAACGTTGCCATCATTTGTTCTAGGTGAGCTACCCTCTCACCTAGATCACTCGCTGCTCGGGTCGCCATCGCCACCGAACGAGGCTCTGATAATATTAGTACCCTGCGATTATACCCTGGTAGAGATGACACTAGACCAACAGTTATATAATACGTTATTAAAACTTATTGAATTTTAAATTAACATATAGCTTAATATTGTAAATGAAAAAAATAGTGATTAATAATTAACTAAATATTATAAAACAAAGAATTTCACTAAAATTAAAAATCATTACACATTAATTTCTTAATTATAAATAATTTTGTTAGATATTTATTACATATTAAATAAGTTTTAACAACGTCAGTATAAAAATATTTTTAGATGTTATACAAATAGTTTTTAATGTAGTGTTCGAGTGGTGGGCTATCCTACATATTTTTAATTTTTTTTACTAATCTACTATTTTTTTAAGTTATAGAGAGATTTCTTTAGAAATGAAGAATATTTGCAATAACATTACTTCTCAATTATGGATGATGCGTTAGTTGTATGTATAGTTATTCAAGTCGTTTATTGTATTTTATTTACATCTGTTTATTTTTTGCGAATTCTTATAAATTAATATAGAGTTATTTTCAAGTAAGCATTTATAAACACACATAATTTAGTTTTCTAAATAATATAAATTATTTTATGGTATTAATTTGTATTTTGTAAATAAAATACAGAGTTATTTATAACAATTAATTATATGATTATATAATTAATATACTTAATTGTGTCATATGTCCTTTATTGTCATTTTGCATTTATCGGCTAATCAATCAGCTATCATTCCAAACAGTTTTTAGTTGATGAGTTAGATTATCAGTTTTCCGCTACCAGCTAGTAGATTATCAGCTATCAGCTAGTTTATCAGCTATCAGCTAGATTATCAGTTAGCCTTGCCAAACAGAGCCTAAGCGCACCAATAATACAAAAGTGTAAAGTCGAACTCTAAGTAGATTTTTTTTTTACAATAGTCGTACAATCAAGTTGGTCTTAAATTAGACTTTTTTTAAAGCGAGTAGACTTTTTTTAAAAAAATAGTCAACTTTTTCTCACCAACACCTATTTTTTCTCACATTCTAATTAGTCGATCATAATCTTTCTAAAATAAAAGTTTTTACATAATAAATAATAAGGCTCTGTTTGGTAAGCACAAAATTTGTTAAGTTGTGTTTGGTTTGTAACTTATTTTAAAAATAATCTAGATGATAAGTAATTGAAACTTAGTAGCGTTTAAATAATTTTTACGTAATAAATTAATGCCCTTGCAAATTAGGTTTGTAACTATATGTGAGTTTGTATTGTATCCAATATTAGTCCCACATGGGAAAGAAACTTTTTTTCTTATAAGAAATCTTTCACTTGAAAGTCTTAGTTAAGTGAATTTGGAGGCAAAGACCATGGGTATTCCCCATTGATTAATAAATATTAAATACTTTATATTTTTGACCTTGGGCCTTGGGGCTAATGTTAAAATAACTTAGCCAATACACAACACAAATTTTTTACTTTTTACATTAAATTTAATTATTTTCGAAATGTGTAATTAATAAATTAATGTTATTTTCGTTTTTATTAAAAGGCAGTGTGTAATTAGTATTTTAAAAATAATCTAGATGATAAGCTCCCAATTGAAACGCTACTCTTAGTAGCGTTTGAACCGAAAATTCGTTGTTTGAGTTTTTTCTCGCGATTATACCTTTATTTTTACGGTATTAATAAATTAATGCCCTTGCAAATTAGTAAACAAAATACGTACTTAAAAGAATTTCTTTGGTTCCGGTACCTTCGTTCTAGGCTTCGCTGCGATCGCACCCTCCGATGATCCGCCCACAGTCGCTTCAGTAGGCCCACCTCCATGGCCATGTTCGTGGCCGTTTCCGTGGTGAGTTCTCCTACCGAGCGCACATCCTCCGCCAACTCCTCAAATTTGGCTTCCCACATTGATAGCATAGCCTCTTGTGACTCTCCTCTAGCCACCAAGGAAGCCACCAACATCTCCAAGCCTTCAAGGCGCTGCGCCATCATCCATCCTTGAAGACTCCCCGTCTCCACCGGGACGCTAACTAACATTGCCATCATTTGTTCTAGGTTAGCTACCCTCTCACCTAGATCACTCGCTGCTCGGGTCGCCATCGCCACCGAACGAGACTCTGATAATATTAGTACCCTGCTATTATAGCTCGGGTCGCCATCGCCACCGAACGAGGCTCTGATAATATTAGTACCCTGCTATTATACCCTGGTAGAGTTGGCACTAGACCAACGTTATTAAAACTTATTGAATTTTAAATTAACATATAGCTTAATATTGTAAATGAAAAAAATAGTGATTAATAATTAACTAAATATTATAAAACAAAGAATTTCACTAAAATTAAAAATCATTACACATTAATTTCTTAATTATAAATAATTTTGTTAGATATTTATTACATATTAAATAAGTTTTAACAACGTCGAGTATAAAAATATTTTTAGATGTTATAAAAATATTTTTTAATGTAGTGTTCGAGTGGTGGACTATCCTACATATTTTTAATTTTTTTTTACTAATCTACTACTTTTTTTTTAAGTTATAGAGAGATTTCTTTAGAAGTGAAGAATATTGGCAATAACATTGCTTCTCAATTATGGATGATGCGTTAGGTGTATGTATAGTTATTCAAGTCGTTTATTGTATTTTATTTACATCTGTTTATTTTTTGTGAATTCTTATAAATTAATATAGAGTTATTTTCATGTAAGCATTTATGAACACACATAATTTAGTTTTCTAAATAATATAAATTATTTTATGGTATTAATTTGTATTTTGTAAATAAAATACAGAGTTATTTATAACAATTAATTATATGATTATATAATTAATATACTTAATTGTGTCATATGTCCTTTATTGTCATTTTGCATTTATCGGCTAATCAATCAGCTATCATTCCAAACAGTGTTTAGTTGATCAGTTAGATTATCAGATTTCCGCTACCAGATCAGTTAGATTATCAGTTTTCCGCTACCAGCTAGTAGATTATCAGCTATTAGCTAGATTATCAGCTATCAGCTAGTTTATCTGCTATCAGCTATATTATCAGCTAGCCTTGCCAAACAGAGCCTAAGCGCACCAATAATACAAAAGTGTAAAGTCGAACTCTAAGTAGATTTTTTTTTTAACAATAGTCGTACAATCAAGTTGGTCTTAAATTAGACTTTTTTTTAAAGCGAGTAGACTTTTTTTAAAAAAAATAGTCAACTTTTTCTCACCAACACCTATTTTTTCTCACATTCTAATTAGTCGATCATAATCTTTCTAAAATAAAAGTTTTTACATAATAAATAATAAGGCTCTGTTTGGTAAGCACAAAATTTGTTAAGCTGTGTTTGGTTTGTAGCTTATTTTAAAAATAATCTAGATGATAAGCTCCCAATTGAAACGCTACTCTTAGTAGCGTTTGAACCGAAAATTCGTGCGTTTGAGTTTTTTCTCGCGATTATACCCTTATTTTTACGGTATTAATAAATTAATGCCCTTGCAAATTAGTAAACAAAATACGTACTTACAAGAATTTCTTTGGTTCCGGTACCTTCGTTCTAGGCTTCGCTGCGACTGCACCCTCCGAGGATCCGCCCACAGCTCGCTTGAGTAGGCCCACCTCCATGGCCATGTTCGTGGCCGTTTCCGTGGTGAGTTCTCCTACCGAGCGCACATCCTCCGCCAACTCCTCAAATTTGGCTTCCCACATTGATAGCATAGCCTCTTGTGACTCTCCTCTAGCCACCAAGGAAGCCACCAACATCTCCAAGCCTTCAAGGCGCTGCGCCATCCTTGAAGACTCCCCCGTCTCCACTGGGACGGCTAACATTGCCATTATTTGTTCTAGGTGAGCTACCCTCTCACCAAGATCACTCGCTGCTCGGGTCGCCATCGCCACCGAACGAGGCTCTGATAATATTAGTACACTGCTATTATACCCTGGTAGAGATGGCACTAGACCAACAGTTATATAATACGTTATTAAAACTTATTGAATTTAAAATTAACATATAGCTTAATATTGTAAATGAAAAAAATAGTGATTAATAATTAACTAAATATTATAAAACAAAGAATCTCACTAAAATTAAAAATCATTACACATTAATTTCTTAATTATAAATAATTTTGTTAGATATTTATTACATATTAAATAAGTTTTAACAACGTCGAGTATAAAAATATTTTTAGATGTTATAAAAATATTTTTTAATGTAGTGTTCGAGTGGTGGGCTATCCTACATATTTTTAATTTTTATACTAATCTACAATTTTTTTGTAAGTTATAAAGAGATTTCTTTAGAAATGAAGAATATTCGCAATAACATTGCTTCTCAATTATGGATGATGCGTTAGGTGTATGTATAGTTATTGAAGTCGTTTATTGTATTTTATATACATCTGTTTATTTCTTGCGAATTCTTATAAATTAATATAGAGTTATTTTCATGTAAGCATTTATGAACACACATAATTTAGTTTTCTAAATAATATAAATTATTTTATGGTATTAATTTGTATTTTGTAAATAAAATACAGAGTTATTTATAACAATTAATTATATGATTATATAATTAATATACTTAATTGTGTCATATGTCCTTTATTGTCATTTTGTATTTATCAGCTAATCAATCAGCTATCATTCCAAACAGTTTTTAGTTGATTAGTTAGATTATCAGCTTTCCGCTACCAGCTAGTAGATTATCAGCTATTAGCTAGATTATCAGCTATCAGCTAGATTATCAGCTAGCCTTGCCAAACAGAGCCTAAGCGCACCAATAATACAAAAGTGTAAAGTCGAACTCTAAGTAGATTTTTTTTTTGACAATAGTCGTACAATCAAGTTGGTCTTAAATTAGACTTTTTTAAAAAAAAGCGAGTAGACTTTTTTTAAAAAATAGTCAACTTTTTCTCACCAACACCTATTTTTTCTCACATTCTAATTAGTCGATCATAAATCTTTCTAAAATAAAAAAATCAAGAAAAAGAATGGTGCTGGATAATTACTAATGTGTGATGTGCCCCACACATAACAAACACATTAGAATAAAATTCATTAAGAATTAGAGTTCCACCCTAATTTTAATTCCGTTTTTTCACCAAACATATGAATATATATATATATATATATATATATATATATATATATATATATATATATATATGCTAGTTTCGGACGACGTGCTACGCATTGACCGATTGATTTGCTTCGCTTTCTCGCGGGAATTAATTTCTAACAATTTATTAATAAAATTCAAAATTGTAATTAAAATTTAAAAATTAAAAATACAAGTACCTTTTTTAGCTTATCAATATTCTCTAATGTGATTGAGATAAGATGTGAATGAAAAAACAAGCTAGTCATGCTAAGACATTACTTCCTCAAAAAAAAAAGAAAAAAAAAAGGAAACAAGGAAAAAAAAAACACAAATGGTTTGACCCATCAATTTGTAAACACATGCTTGTGGAGATTTCGTAGAATTGTATATAAAATTCAATCTTTACCTCAAACTCTATAGATAGAAAGGATAATTTTTAAATTATGAATGTAAATAATTGAATTAGTTGGGATTAAAGCTTTAGACACCTTTTTTTTCACATGATTAATCAGAATTTTTTTCATTCAAATTTCTTCTGGGTTTTGGGTTTGTTCCCTCCCCCAACACCTTCTTCAAACCACTTTCTTTTTCAACCCCCACCTTCTTCTTCTCCCTCTCGGATTCTCTCTTCTTCATTGTATATATATATATATATATATATATATATATATATATATATATAACCGAACCTTCTCCTCTCTTCATCACACAATCAACAACCAACCACAACAACCCCTCCTAATTCCAATTTCGAACTCTAGACAAAAGAAGTCCCACAAATCACTAAAATCAAAAATTGAAATATTATCTCACCTTCAACTGTTCTTCAACAACACCACCAACACTCACGATCTCATTGAATTTGATCTTCAACCGATATATATATATATATATATATATATAAGAACAATGAGGGTTTGGGTGAGAATGATGAAGACGATGACCAATGGTATGCACCCCTTAAAATGTATCAAATGGTAGCATGCAATTCAAGCTTTCAACAGATACAATATTCATATAAACCGATTTGCCTCAGAAACAAGTGCATACTCCAATTTAGAAGTCTCCATCAATTTATCAACCTCTCCGTCCCGTGTATTGGATTGATGAGAAGGAGTTTGTGTATTGGATTGATGAGAAGGAGTTCGTCCGGAACACGAGAGTGATCGATTGAAGACTGAGAGAAAGAGAAAACCATGTATTGGATTGATGATAAGGAGTTCGGGATTGATTTGGAGATAAGAAAAAAAAAAGAAAAAAAACGTGTGGTGGATTGATAAGGTGTTAGAGTTTGATATGGAGACAAAAGAAAATGTTTATCTGGAGATGAAAAAAAAGAAGAAATATGGGCAAATAGGTAAATTTGATTACCACTCAAAAATTTGTGATTCGTGCTTTTATATATATGATAGATATATATATATATATATATATATATATATATAAGAGATCTGTGTACGTTCTCATCCCGAGGTACGCATGGACGGCTCAAAGGTCTGATGTGACTTTCGGTACGACACACCTGTTATTATGCACTGAGAGGGGAGGAGTCGCCACTAACTCTGGGGACCCTCTATAGTACCCTTACGTATTATGCTTAATTTTTCATACTAATGTTTTTTTTTTTTTGAAAAGAAAAAAAAGTTAAAGTTAAAGTTCGTTTCCCTAACAAGATTTTCTGATCACGCCATTGCATGCGCTTCTCTTGTTTTATTTTTTATTGTTCATTATTGCTTCAGCTTTACACGCATTTATCATGCTTCACAATTCAATGGAGATAACGACAATATAAGTTCTACCAAAGCATCTCTGGTGAGATAGTAGAGACATTACTTGACAAAAGGTAAGGTTTGGGAAAGTCGTGAGTTCGACTCTTACTTAAGTCCCAAAAAAAAAACAAAAACAGCAACAAAACCTTAATCCCGAATCAATTGAGGTCGGCTATATGAAGCAAATTCTTTCATTGTGCTTGATTTAGTGCAATTGATTGCGAGCTTTTTCAAACAATTATTGGAGATCTCATGGAATATTTCGAGCATGAAGTCTAGCTCCTTAATCATTTTTAATGCTCCCTTAATTTTTAAATGAAAAAACAAGAAACTATTCTCAAAAGTTACCTCTTCGAATCATTTTATGTAAATTCGTTTTAATTCAATCCTTTTAGACAATAATAATGTTAATAAATTTTAATCTCAAATTACGTCTAAAGACTAAATTCTTCCACTTCGCTCGATTTGATGAAGTTGAGTACGTGCCTTCACAATAACATCAAATTTTTCTCATAACAAAAGAATGAATTATAACCTTTATTATCAGAGCTAGAGGATGATTTTATTTGATCATACAATTCTCATCAAGCAAAAGAAGCATTGCTTATTGGTAATACAATTTGATGAAAGTGTAAAATAGGAAGGAAAGACAAACAAGGAAGATGAAACTGTGATTCCAGCACCAACAAAAGCTAGTTCCTGATGAGGATGTTGTTGAGCCAGAACCTTTCGATACCATCGTCTTGTCTTGAACTTCGGGCCTGCGAAGAAGTCTTGATTGAGTTCGAATTGCATTGTAGGGATGGTAAGACGAAGGAGAATTTTAACCGAACAGCCTAACAAATAAGTCGAAATGATTCAAAATGAGTACTGACATTTACCAGTTCAAAACTACAGCATTTTTGGTCACTAACCAACCAGATCAGATGGATTTTGTGTCCTTACCTTTGTAATCGCGACGGCACTCGCCTGTTTTAGAACAAAACCAGCAAAAATGTCAGTTAGGCCCTCGAACAAAATATGGAACATGAAATTTTATCATGACAATCTTTTTTCATCTATTATATCAATGCCCAAACCTAGTCGTATTTTTCGTTTTCATTCTAATGGTGATATCATGAGCGCTAGTTAGATTCGAGCCTGCCTAAGTTACGCATTGCAAAAAATAAAAAAATAAAAAAAGACGAAATAGCTGCGACATAGCTTTGTTTACAACAACAATCATATTTGGATTAGTAGGAGTTAGAGGTCATGCCTTCTTGTCGGCTGAGATTCGAATCTTGGCTTTGGCTGAGTTGTTAGATTATCTTTTCCTAATTAATCTCTATTATATGTGACCCATATTATGTTATTACGTACTTCATATTTTGGGCCCACAACTTGATGGTAGTTTGGGTATAATTGTTTTTGAGTACGGGGTTTTAATTCCCTCCCCTCTCTCTTCAAATTAAACGAACCCCAATAACTGTAAAACAGTTATTGGGATATGATTTATTTAAAACCGCATTGAGATCTCGCCATCAAGAACAAGTGGTATTACGGAAGAAGGCAAAGAGGGGAAAAACATTCTTAAGTTTATTGGCAATGGAAGGAGGTATGTTTATATTTTATGATTTATGATTGAATTAAAAGTGTTATATAGATCAGAAAAGACAACATTGGTATCAGAGCATGGTTGAACACTTTTATTCTTGATAATAGTTTCCACATTATTGTTTTAATTTTGATCGACATTATTGAAAATAATTCTTGAAGTCGATTGTTCAATTTGGGTATAAAAGGGTATAAAAGGTAATTTATATATTTTAAGTTTTACCTATTCCGGTGCCGAAATTGTTAATTTTGGATTTCGGCAAACTTCCCAATTTCGTTAATATTAATATTAATATTAATTTTCGTTGAATGCATGGCTTACTTGGCCTATTTTTTAGGTTAGAAAATATTTTATTTTCTGTATATCCACACAAGTGTTGGTAAAGTCTACAAATTTAGAGTATGTAGATAAACACAAATTTGGAATTCATGTAGATGTCATGCTTATCATGTTGTTTATAGTGGTATCAATGAATCAATGATATATATTACATGATATTTATTGAAATATCTTATGATTACATTGAAATTAAAACACTTACGTTGCCTTTATATATCCATATGATATGCACAGTAACATGATATCAATCGAATTTGTGATATATGTATATTTGTTGCTGACCGAATTTGTTGCTGACCGAATTTGTTGTATACATATTAATGTATGTCACATTATTAATTGATAAATTTATTGTTATGCATGTATGCATATGATTGTTATGTATATCTTGATTAAAATAATAATAATAAAATTAAAGTATGCTTAATTAAATATTTATTTAATGAAAAGCTTGTTAGTCACCAAAGTGGCCTAGCTTGAATAAATGATAAATATTTAATTAAGACCAATTAATTATAGCGCTAGGAGGTCACCCAAAGGTGGACCATTGCTTATAATTAATGAAACTTAAGAGATTTATCTTCATACTTAATTAAAATAGGTATGTTTTATCCAAAGATATCTTACTTATTTTCCTAAGTATGATTGATTGTCTATGAAAGTATGCTTATTGAGAATTTGATATAGCATGAATTATGTATTAAAGTATCACCCAAAGGTGAACTTAAATACATAATAAAAGTATTGTATGTCTGAATCTATTAGATTTAACTCAAAGCATTAATGTGAATAATTTTGTTATATTTGCGTATTCCTCTAATATGTTTGTCTTGGGTAATATGATGGTTAAGTTCAATGGGCTTAACTACAATGATTGGTCTGAACATATCCAGTTTCAACTGGGTGTAATGGACCTTGACCTGGCAATCATTGTAGACGAAAAAGCCCGCGCCATTATCGAGGCCACTCCAAGAGGAAAAGTCTTTATATGAGGCTTGGGAGCGGTCTAATAGGCTAAGTTTGAATTTGATGCGAATGACGATTGCAGAAAATGTCAAACCATTTATGCCCAAGACAAGCGATGCAAAGGAATTCATGATCCAACTAAAAGAGTACTCACAATCGGACATTGCTGACAAGTCCATTGTGGGAAGCTTGATGAGTGAGTTGACCACTAAGAAATTTGAGTGGTCACAACCCATCCATGATCATGTGACTAGTATGTCTAATTTGGCAGCGAAGCTCAAAGCAATGGGTATGGACGTGAGTGAATCATTTCTGGTTCAGTTCATTATTAATTCCCTTCCCCCTGAGTTTGGTCAGTTCCAGGTGAATTACAACACCATAAAAGAAAAATGGAACTTGCAAGAAATCAAGGCCATGCTCGTACAGGAGGAAGGGAGATTAAGGAAACTGAAGGGTCACTCAGTTCATCTCACTATGCATGATGGAGCTAGCAGCAGCAAAGCTATCCCAGGAAGGAAGGACAGGAAGAAGGACAAAGCCCCAATGAAAGTCCATGAGGGTCGAATCCATAAGGAGCTGAGGTGTCACTTCTGTAGGACGAGTGGACACTTCAAGAAAGACTGTCCGAAACGAAAGGCATGGTTTGAGAAGAAAGGTATACATTACATTTCTGTATGTTTTGAATCAAACTTAATTGAAGTGCCTAATAATACCTGGTGGCTTGATCTTTGGTGCAACTACTCATGTTTCACATATTATGCGAGGATTCCTTTCAATCCATCCCATGTTTTAACCGAAAAGTTCTTATTTATGGGGAACGAATGTAATGAAGGCACGCATAGAAGGGATCGGGACTTACAGATTAATCCTGGATACCGGATACTTTTTGGATTTAGAAAAGTGTCTTTATGTTCCTGAATGTTCAAGAAACCTTGTTTCTGTATCAAGATTGGATTGTGTAGGTTTTAATTTAAAGATTGGAAATAGTTGTTTTAGTTTATTTAAACAAAAATACTATTATGGTTCTGGTATTTTAATTGACAACTTATATCGTTTCAATCTTGATAGTATGTTTGTTGAATCCTTGTTTAATGTTGAGCATGTTATTGGAAATAAACGTAGTGCACATGATGAGTGCTCTGCTTTTCTTTGGCATCAAAGATTAGGTCACATATCCAAAGAAAGAGTAAAGAGGTTAGTGAAAAGTAATATCTTACCTCAATTGGATTTTGTTGACTGGGATGTATGTGTGGATTGCATTAAGGGAAAGCAAACCAAACATATATCAAAACATCCTGCCACAAGAAGCAGTGAGCCTCTTGAATTGATACACACCGATATTTGTGGTCATTTTGATGCTCCATCTTGGAGTGATCAAAAGTATTTTATCACCTTTATTGATGATTACTCACGATATTGTTATCTATACTTGTTGCATGAAAAGTCTCAGTCAGCGGACATTTTAGAAGTGTTCATTAATGAGGTAGAAAGGCAACTTGATAGAAAGGTAAAAGTGGTGAGATCTGATAGAGGTGGCGAATACTTTGGAAAGTATGATGAACGTGGACAATGTCCAGGTCCATTTGCAAATTTCCTTAAAAGTCGAGGTATTTGTGCACAATACACAATGCCTGGTACACATCAACAAAATGGTGTAGCTGAAAGGCGGAACCGTACTCTTATGGATATGGTTAGGAGTATGTTAAGTTGTAACACTATACCTTCATCATTGTGGATGCATGCCTTAAATACTGCTGCATATCTGCTAAATAGGGTTCCTAGTAAATCAGTTCCTAAGACTCCTTATGAACTTTGACACTGGTAGGAAACCTAGTTTGAGACATCTTCATGTTTGGGGATGTCAAGCAGAAGTACGGACATATAATCCACATGAAAAGAAACTTGATGCAAGGACTATTAGTGGTTACTTCATTGGTTACCCTGAAAAGTCTAAAGGGTACATATTTTATTGTCCTAACCATAGTACGAGAATAGTTGAGTCTGGTAATGCTCGGTTCATTGAGAATGGCCAAAACAGTGGGAGTGAAGAACCACGAAATGTGGATATTCATGAAATTCAATTGAAAACTCCTACATCTAGCATTTCTCCTCAAATTGTTGTTCCTCTTGTTGTATCAAGGTTACGCAATAAACCCGGACAACAAATCATTGTTCCAAATGAGGAAAATGAACTTATTGTTAATGAACTAGCTAATGATGCACAAGTTGTAAATGATCAAGTAGAACCACAAGAAATAGCATTACGAAGGTCTGTAAGGACAAGAAGACCAGCAGTTTCAAATGACTATGTGGTTTATTCACTTGAACATGAATGTGATTTGAGCATTGACAAAGATCCAGTCTCGTTCAAACAAGCCATGAAATGTGATGATTCTGAAAAATGGTTTAGTGCCATGAAAGACGAGTTGAAATCAATGGATGACAACAAAGTCTGGGAATTAGTCGAGTTGCCTGAAGGTGCAAAGCAAGTTGGTTGCAAATGGGTCTTCAAAACAAAACGAGACTCACATGGCAATATCGAAAGACATAAAGCCAGACTTGTCGCCAAAGGTTACAATCAAAAGGATGGCATTGACTATAAGGAGACCTTCTCTCCAGTTTCAAAGAAGGACTCTTTAAGAATTATAATGGCTTTAGTAGCTCATTATGATCTCGAGCTTCACCAAATAACTTGAGTTTCGGAACTTGGAACAGTGCTACCTGTACCTATATTCTTCACCTGCAGTGCCACAATGGAATGTTAAGTAATTTCTTTTAAAAGGTCTTATTTCTTTTAGTTATACTCACCAAATTTTTGAAATGCAGATTATAGAACATTTGAATGTATCTCTGCCGGGCTAGCTTATGATCCTTGTTCAACTGTCTCCAGAAGTTGTAGATGGATCCCATGTTCAGAACTTTGAGGGAAGAAATTTAAGTTTTATAAATTTTAAAGCAGATTTTTGGGGAAAAAGATGGGTGAATCGGGCTACTTTGATTACCATTCATATATGCGTTTAAGACCGGCCGTAGACATCCTGTTCCAGTGATCACACTTGTCGAAAAAAGCAGCAATCTTGTTACTAGATTCATCGCCATTGTTGGGATCAATGTGGAGTCCGGAAACTCCATCAATGATGATTTCGGTAGGGAGTCCGCAGTTCATTGCCTCGATGACAGTAAGACCAAATGCTTCATACAGGGCAGGCTGAACAAATGCTCCCTTGCCCTTGGTATCTGCAATGCAACGATAAAGCTCTCCGTTTCGAACACTTCCTCGAAGCCGTTTACATAACGTACCACTAGTATTTGAGGCGTGACGCTCAGGCTCAGTCCTTGCTTCTTCATTCGGAAAATGAGTTCCTCCTCCAAGGCCTTCACTTGATCCAATATATAAACAATCTGTTTGAAGAAGCAAATATTTTAGTTTTTTGAATGGAAATTATATATTTAACATATGTTACTTTATTGATGTCGCTTTTAAAAATAAAATAAAATAAAAAAACAAATTATTCCCACGAATCTTGAGCATATCTTCACTACTTTATAAAGACTTCAACTTGAACCCGACTTCTTTTTCTTTACTAGATTAACTAACTTGTAGTTACATATTTTTAACAACTCGGATTGAAACAAATTAAATAGTAAGCAATGAGTCAAATGACTTGCTAAACTCTACTTATTTGTTGTTTGATTGAATCAATTTGAATGAGTGGCACCTATGTCAATATGATTAAGTCTCCAAGCATCCAAAAGTGGTTTTTAGTTCCTTTTTTTTATTTATTTGTTTACTTTTAAGGGTTTCAATATCTCATTACTCACTTTGAAGGTTGAATTAGCTATTACATGATAACTTATAGGTTTTTTAGTACCTCACACCATTGTTTATGCATTTTTTTTTTTTCGATTACAAAAGTATTTTCTTAATGAGAAATGCGAGGACATCTTTTGTCACACAGATGTAGAATTCATTGGACACATATAACACTGTACGCGCACAACAGGTTCGCTATCACCTATTTTTTTGTTGGTTTGTCACCATTTTTTTTTTTTTTTTTTTTTGTTAGAAAAAAAAACTATATATGAAAAAAGTGAAAGCGCACTTTGATTTTTGAGACAACTTTACGTGCCATGATGAAAAAAAGACCTTATTCCTTTTTTTTTATGGCAAAGACCTTAATCCATTTTGGGTTATTATTCCTCGACCAAAAAAACTGATGTTACGTTTATGAAATAAAGGGGCATTGCACCTGCACATTGTCTTATTACATCATTTAATTGATGTTTGTAAAGAAAAGTTTCTAATTGTCACATTATTTCATAGTTACAATTACATCACAGTCAAATTCATGGCAAATAAATGTTCTTTTAAACAAATATGATTAACTAATCGATATATATTTATTTGGACAATTAATTTTATGTCTAGTCATGTATCGAGCTATTAATGATTAATGCAAACACAATCACAGATAAAATTCCTTTGATACCCCTTAAATATTTGTGAAAATTTTAAAAATAACATTATGAGTCCGGACTCATGAGTCCAAGTAGATTTATTGTAATTAATATTAGCCTTCTCAATTTTTTATAAAATAAACTCATGGGGACTTGTCTTTGATATATATATATATATATATATATATATATATATATGCACGCAGTTTGCAGTTTGGTTGGTTGGTGCACAACCAATATATAGTTTCAGATTCTTTAGTAGGTTTTTTTTTTTTTCTTTATTTGCAAAACGCGTCGAGGGATATGGTAATATTGCCTTGGCGCACAAGTAGTACTAAATTATATTCATATTCTCTTTGGCTAAGTTCAGTAACAAAAAATAAAATAAAAAAAACCGATCTCAATTAATTAATTAAAGAGTCAACTACATGTCGTATATTAAATTCTTACCCCATCCGTTCCCGAATAATGTATATGTGTCACATTTTTGGCACTCCTTTTGTTTCACAATATATATGTGTTACATTAAGAAATCATGGAAACACTAAATGTTTCATTTCTATTTCTAATCCTATTTTTATTTACGTCATTGGTCAAGTTTTTTTTACATAATGCTCATATAATAAATGAAGTCGTTTATAAAAAAGTAATTTAGTTTTGTTATAAAATATTCTTTTTTTACTTTTTTATGAATATGGAGGCGATACTACTATGCGCACACACGTGTGTATATATATATAATATATATTTTGTAAACAATAAATCTACTTGGACTCATGAGTCCAGACTCATACGGAAATTTTTTAAATTTTTGTAAATATTTATGGGGTATCAAAGGAATTTTACAAATGATTATGATTGCTTCATTAATTGCTCGAGGATGTATTTAAAATTAAAAAAAAAAAATTAGAGTCCGAACTCACGAGTTGAAATAACACTACCCTTTTATAAAATACGTACAAAATATTACAGAAAAAAAAATAGGTGTGATGTACAAAAGTGGTAAACAAAATGGTCACCTGGTTTCCCTACAAATCCCCTTTCACCACACCAAACATGTCAAAAAGATATAATACCAAAACTTCTTCCAAACTTTCCAACACCGCAACTCTTGACAATTCCCTCCGTATGCCTTGACAAATAGATACGCTCCTCTGTTCCTCCCTCCAAAAATTACAATTTGCAACATAGCAAAACCTCTTATTTCTTAATAGTGCATTGATTATCATCATCTTAATTCTTGTGCATAAATAAAATTATGACGCATTTTGTGGAATGGAAGAAGTAATAATTAGAGTTTTACGATTTAACTAATTGGGTACGAAATAATTTAATATGATGTTTAAGAGTAAAAGATCATGAGTTCAAACCTTGACTTTGAAAGTAATTATTTATTTTTTATCAAAAAAATTAAAGTCGATTTCTTAATAATAATATTTGTCGTTAGTAATGTGCCTCATCATGGATACATATGAATGACACGCATTTGTTGTCGTTCCTATAACAAAATACGCGTGCATGCAACTCGAAGCCAAAGTAAGGGGCGTCAACAAGTATGTGATGATGGTTCGAGGTTAGTATTTTTTTAGTTGTATAACACACGGTCAACTTCAAATTAAACCACTACTCCGAATAGGTGGAAATCGCGAACCCGATTTTGAGACCAATGACTGGTTTTAGAAGTCCAAAACAAGTATGTGAATGGTTCGAGGTTAGTATTTTTTAGTTGTATAACACACGGCCACTAAATTCCGAATAGGTGGAAACTCCGAATAGGTGGAAATCGAAAAACCGGGATAAGAAAACTTTGAGACCAATGACAAACTGCCACGTTTTAGAAGTCCAATTGGGCGGTATGGAGTCCATGCCATGGACCAAGAGATGACAAACCAGCGTTCATATGGAAGTTTGACTTTTTGACAAATTGACTATCGATTGGTCAACAAGGGCCGACATTTCAGTAAATTGGTTGTGACCGTGAGATTCACCTCGAGATGTATTTAGTTTTGCATATCTCTAAAGGTGTGTAGAAAGGTGACAACCCACTCAGTGCCTATTTTGTGGCTTCTAAAGTGGATTATTTTAACATCAATAAATCTACTTGGACTCACGAGTCCAAATAGTACTACCTTTTTAACATTTTCGATCCGGGTTCAAATGCACGTATTAGTTATTGAGGTCCATCAAATAATGCGTCGAGATACGCACACGTCATGGTCAATTTTTTTTGGTGATGTATTGTGCATTTCCAATGGGCATGTTAGCTTAATTGGCGTGCCATTGCCACCATAGAATTTGGGTCCTTGGCCTTAACTTTGTCGTGGCTAATTGGTTTGGACTAGTCATCAAAGTTAGGTACTTTAAGTAATTAAATGTGATTGATGTCTTAAGTAATCAAAGAGTCCAAACAGATTTTTTGCTTTTCCAAATCAAATTTGAGTTATTATTTGTACGACATTCAATATTTCGACACTTCTCTATCTCGAAAACAATTGATACCGGTTACAATTTGTTATGATCACTTTTTTAAAAAACATTGACAACGAATTGACTTTTTTTGTCTTAATCACTGGGTATAGGACTATTCGACTACTATGAATTTGCTCCAAATTGCGTACCGCATAGGTGAGGAAGAATTGACATTCGTTTAGTGACCAATTAAGCTATTCTTTTTTCTTCAATGTCGTTGTATAAGTATTTTCCATCGAATTAGTCAACATTTGATTTGAATTAAAAATTAAATAAAACTAAGACAATTGTGAGGCCAACATAAGAAAGTAAGAAAGAAAAGTATTCGGTTTTCAAAGAAAAGATAGAGAAATAGTCTAGAACATCTATGGACAAACTAGTTGGGATTAAAACTCCATGTAATAGTACAAAAGTATATTAGCACTTTATTTATTTTTGATGAGGTATTAGGACTTTATTTAATTAGTATATCTAATTAAAGAATTAGAGTTTAATATGATTTAATTGTTTTAAGATAAGATTACCAGTATTTTATATTTGAGTAGGATTGTGTGTGAAAGAGTGTGAGATGAATTAGAGTTGATGTTTATATGTGAAAAGAGCTTGGTATGAAATGTGCACATGTGATGCGATGCAATTTCTATACAACTAATTATCAATCACAACGCGCCATTTGATGCAGAGAATAAAAAAAAGAGAATCTATTAATTTTTTATTACTAATTTATCATAATTTTAACTTATGTCTTCTCTTAAATTGGAGGAGAATAATTTTACACATCTACCCTTTCACGCCTCATGATGTGTGCATATACAGTTTTCGGTGCATAACGCGCGGTGTGTGTATTCTGAGACACATACATACGACTTCCAAATTCGATGTACGTTTGGGGGTGTGTTCGATGATGTCAAAAAACTATTTACTTTTATTAATGAGGGGTAAATTAGTAATAGAAAAGTTAATAGATTCTCTTTTCTTTATTTTTTTCATTAAATGAACACATGGTGCGTCAACCGATGGTCAAAAAAGAGATGCCTTTTTACTAAACAAGAATGCAATGGGTCACCACCCAAAACTATAGAAACCAATCAGTCATACAAGTTTTGAGCCCCAACCTTGTACAAATTGATAGGCCACAACAAATGATATTGGGATATCAAAACAAATCAAACAATTCAAATGGGGACATCCTCAATTTCCAATGCCCATTTTTTTTTTTTTTCCTTTAGTGAAAAAAAAAAAAAATAAACCGAATGAATGTATCAAACATCTACCTCAATTGAACGAGGCCATTACATCAAAATACGAATCACAAACCGAGACCAACAAATGATATTGGGATATCAAATAGAGACGAGGGTACCTATGGAGTATTTGATCACATCGTATTTTGCGGCTTCGAGTTGTGCTCGCATAGCATGACTTACCTATTAAGTAAAATAAAAAATAAAAAAAAAAAAAAAAAAATCAATCAATCAACAACAGACCTAATTAGCTCTACTCATGTATGTTTGAAACATAAACGCAAAGAAACTCACCAGATCAACTTTATTGTTGAGATTAGCCGACTGTTTTTGTCCAGCCAGATCACTTTGTCAATTTCATACCTCACCAGATCAAGTTTATTGTTGAGATTAGCCGACTCGGCTTTTTGTCCAGCAGTCACTTTGTCAATTTCATACCTGATTATGAGAAGACTCGTAACAATGACTTTTGATATGTTATAATGAAATAACACTACCAAACATACATTAAATTAACTTATTGGTTTAACAAACCTTAATTCAGTTCGAATTTTTCTATTTCCCGTTGCAATTCAGTTCGAATTTTTTCTGTTTCCCGTTGCAATTCAGTTTGAAGTTTTTCAGTATCTCGTTGCAGTAATGAAAATTGATGCTCCTGGTAAGTTTAAGTATGCGGTTAGCAACAAGAAAATCCAAAATGAAAGATATTTGCAACTTCAAGATTAAGACTAATACAAACATATTGTACCTATACATCTTGAGTAAATTTAAATCCAAATAGTATGTCAAACTTCAAACATTTAATATGCACAATAAATGCAAATTACAAAACAGTTGGTGGAACCAAGTTCATATACAAAATACAAATGTTCTGCAACTCCAAGTAAGTTTTCTTTTTTAATTTCCATAAAGCCAATTAATCTGTATAAAATTAACAAATAAAAAGTGTATTGGGCTAAATATCTAAAGCCAAATTCATGGCATGATTTAGAGGAAATAAAGTTAAGTATCAAAGTTATCATCTTGGCAGACCTCATATGTTCTGATTTTGACTGAAACAACGGATAGGTCTTGAAACAACGGATAGGTCTTGACCAACTTTAAGATCAAATCTTTTATAGACTTTTACTACACTACATTCAATGAGTGGACAGCGCTAGTTCAGGCGAAAAAAAAAAAAATTAAGGTGTTTCAAATCCCATTTCATAACAAACCTCAACAAGGAAATATCTATAAATAATCCAAAGTCATCATCATATTTGAAACATAATTATTTCAACGTGTACATTCTACATATCATCTATATATCAAACATTCAAACTCACTCTATTTACAATTGCCACTTTCCATCTACATCCACGCTAACATATATAACTCAACGCTCTAAGGTAATGTCATCTAAGAATGATTTAATTTCTCTTTTAGTTGATACTTAATACCAATGTAGGTTTATAGAAATTTGAAATCTAACCTATGAGAAGAAAATAATTTTTGGAAAGTATTATACCAAAAGAAAACTCAAAACCTAGTGAATTGAATGAACCATAAAACCAGGACATAAAAGAGGGAATACAATCGAATAAAGAAGATAGATATTGCATGAAAAATTATCCTTGCCCTTTTCCGAGCTTAGCAAATGCATGCCATATTGTCAAAAAAAGAAAAACTAAGTGATATTCCTTGATAAATGGCATATGTCGTCTATCAATTGCAATTAACATATTTTCCAATATTCACATGCCATGTCTGAAAATCCATAGGTAGGGTGATAACCCCCACTAAAAGTAATGAATTGCATACTTGTCTTCGAACTCAATAAATAATGAATTAAACCCCCAATAATAGAATCAAGTTTCAAATATTTCACAAACATAATAAATTGGTAACATGCACGCTATTCATGATTCTAGTATCATGACTCAAGCATAAACATACTTCATTGGAAAAATGACCACGTGTTTTCCCTACAATATATTATCCTAACCACCTAGACTTTATTATTTTTTTCTTTTTCATAAGAAATGAACTTTAACAAAGCAGGATCAAAAGTCCCCAAAAACATGACCAAACAAATTTCTTGAATATTTACACAAATTGGGTCCGGTTTCACGCTAGTTCCATGTAGCCCATCCCATTAAATTGTGAGTCAAGACTAAGCCAAATTGTTGTACAGTGTTTGATATTCTCCCAAATTGTCGAGAAGTCACCCATTTGGTCTCGAAAAAACTTACTGTTCTTTTTCCTTCCAAATACACCATAAAAGAGCTTGAACAACAACCTTTATATGATTGGGAAAACCCATTGAAGAGTGAAGACCCAATTCACTCATAACACCGACCCCTCCAAGACTAATTTTCAGTGTTTGCTAAGTCTACATTCTATTTATAAGAAATAAGTTGTTAGCTTCTTAGCTAAAAAAACGGATCATACTTATTAGAGGCTATGAGTTTGCTAAATACTAATTAGTAATAACAAGAGCAAGCTTTAGTTTCAACCCATACTTACAGTAGAATCTGCAAAAAAATCTTAAGCGTTTCGCTAAACTTTGAAGAATAAGCACCACTCTTAGTTGAGCATATAATTTTATTAGAGGTATCTAAATCAAAAGAGTCCAAACACTTGATATCGAGTCTAATTAGAGTTTGAAGGAAGTTCGAGGATAGAACTAGAGCTTTCAAACTCCATGGTTCTATCCTTTGTATTGCACTCAATACTTACTTGTGTTAGAACCTTACATTTTTAATACAAAGACAAACTCATAAAAAAATTTTTTTATGAAAATCATAAAACAATTTTAGAGCTCAATGTACCTGTGTACTCTGTATTTCTGATTTGAATCTTGACAAATTGGAGTCATGAATCATCTCATTCTACAAAAAATAAGCAGAAATCTTATAAATACCCAAAAAGAAATTCTTTTAAACTCTAATAGTAAAAGGAAATGATCAAACAAAGTCTTCACCTTTTGCGATTCTCCTTTGGATACAAATGATTGAGCTACATTTTCTAAACTATCATTCGACACTTCCGTTATTACACCTGTAATCGCCTCGGCTTGTTTAGACGGCACACCTTGTCCTTCTAATCTTCTAACCTAATAAGGAAACATCAAATGCAACCTCATACATCTAATTTGAAAAAAAAAAAAATCAAATAAATAAAAGAAAAACACTCGAAAATCAAGAAAGTAATTACCAATGCCAAAGTATCGACCAGATAAGCTCGCGAACCATTAGATTTGGCAAGCTGAGATATCTCTCTAAAATCAGATTTGCCAGTTCTTGAACAAGAATCAGAAAACTTAGAAAGTAAGAAGTTGTCGATAACGAATCTCTGCACGACCGCTTGGAAGCGGCCATTCCCAACCACAACCGGAATCTCAAACTGTTCTGGATTGGTACCCT
This sequence comes from Stephania cephalantha, assembly GCA_039657325.1. NCBI lineage: Eukaryota > Viridiplantae > Streptophyta > Magnoliopsida > Ranunculales > Menispermaceae > Stephania > Stephania cephalantha. Next base: position 2,217,219 of record CM077573.1, on the reverse strand, counting down.
CCAAAGGCTCAAAAACGTTGCTTGTCTAACGCAATGCAACTGAATATGAAGAAGATTACGTAAATTGTCCCATCGAAAAGTCAAATTCATGGTACTTTATCAAAGATTTTCCAACCTATTCAAAAACAAGATAACATATACATAATCCCTAGGAGAATTTGCAAGATTGTTCACAACTGTCTTCTTTATGAAATCTTTTTCAACATTTGCAAGCTAATATCATTAAACATATCGGCGCGAATGAACTGTACTGGCACTTGTATCACATGCGCTCGCTTGGAGCACAAAACCGGCAAGATTGATTCCAAGCAGCTAACCTAAACCCTATCAGGTAAAATGAAACCCTAATCGCTCATTCAATCTCCCACAGCAGAAATCCAATCGCACCAGTCAAACAAAGACAAATCGAACCACTAAAACTGAGAATTAGCCAGTTAAGTAACCGATTTCACAGTAGAATACTTAATCAAAATCAATACAAATGAAACAGAAAAGTCAAGAACCAAGAATGATCGAGTACCAGAGCAGATCCAGTCTCCGATGCGAGGAAGCCACTTGGAAGCCTATCAAGGAATCCTTGAAAACGTCTTGGTGTCGACGAGAAGTCGAGGTTGTTTGCATCGATTCCAGAAGGATCTGAAGGCGTAGTTCCTGTTCCTGCAACCTCCACCACCCCAATCGGGCACACTCTCCACCCTTCTTCAAACTTCAAAGCCTATCAAGGATGAAAACGGGTCTCTCTTGTTTGGTCCTCTCCGGCTCTCCTTCTCAAAAAGCCAACTTCATTTATTTTTAGGAAAATATACACTAGTTGCACCTCTACCTACATATTATATATATATGGCAAGAGATCGTCTGTACGTTCTCATCCCGAAATGCACGCATGGACGGCTCAAAGGTCGATGTGACTTTCGGTTTGACACACACACACCCGTTATTATGCACCGAGAGGGGAGGAGTCGCCCCTAACTCTGGGGGACCCTCTATAGTACCCTTACGTATTATGCTTAATTTTTCATACTAATGTTTTTTTTTTTTTTTTTTTTGAAAAAAAAAGTTAAAGTTAAAGTTCGTTTCCCTAACAAGATTTTCTGATCACGCCATTGCATGCGCTTCTCTTGTTTTATTTTTTATTGTTCATTATTGCTTCAGCTTTACACGCATTTATCATGCTTCACAATTCAATGGAGATAACGACAATATAAGTTCTACCAAAGCATCTCTGGTGAGCTAGTAGAGACATTACTTGACAAAAGGTAAGGTTTGGGAAAGTCGTGAGTTCGACTCTTACTTAAGTCCCAAAAAAAAACACAAAAACAGCAACAAAACCTTAATCCCGAATCAATTGAGGTCGGCTATATGAAGCAAATTCTTTCATTGTGCTTGATTTAGTGCAATTGATTGCGAACTTTTTCAAACAATTATTGGAGATCTCATGGGATATTTCGAGCATGAAGTCTAGCTCCTTAATCATTTTTAATGCTCCCTTAATTTTTAAATGAAAAAACAAGAAACTATTCTCAAAAGTTACCTCTTCGAATCATTTTATGTAAATTCGTTTTAATTCAATCCTTTTAGACAATAATAATGTTAATAAATTTTAATCCCAAATTACGTCTAAAGACTAAATTCTTCCACTTCGCTCGATTTGATGAAGTTGAGTACGTGCCTTCACAATAACATCAAATTTTTCTCATAACAAAAGAATGAATTATAACCTTTATTATCGAGCTAGAGGATGATTTTATTTGATCATACAATTCTCATCAAGCAAAAGAAGCATTGCTTATTGGTAATACAATTTGATGAAAGTGTAAAATAGGAAGGAAAGACAAACAAGGAAGATGAAACTGTGATTCCAGCACCAACAAAGCTAGTTCCTGATGAGGATGTTGTTGAGCCAGAACCTTTCGATACCATCGTCTTGTCTTGAACTTCGGGCCTGGAAGAAGTCTTGATTGAGTTCGAATTGCATTGTAGGGATGGTAAGACGAAGGAGAATTTTAACCGAACAGAAACTAACAAATAAGTCGAAATGATTCAAAATGAGTACTGACATTTACCAGTTCAAAACTACAGCATTTTTGGTCACTAACCAACCAGATCAGATGGATTTTGTGTCCTTACCTTTGTAATCGCGACGGCACTCGCCTGTTTTAGAACAAAACCAGCAAAAATGTCAGTTAGGCCCTCGAACAAAATATGGAACATGAAATTTTATCATGACAATCTTTTTTCATCTATTATATCAGTGCCCAAACCTAGTCGTATTTTCGTTTTCATTCTAATGGTGATATCATGAGTGCTAGTTAGATCCGAGCCTAAGTTACGCATTGCAAAAAATAAAAAAATAAAAAAAGAAGAAATAGCTGCGACATAGCTTTGTTTACAACAACAATCATATTTGGATTAGTAGGAGTTAGAGGTCATGCCTTCTTGTCGGCTGAGATTCGAATCTTGGCTTTGGCTGAGTAACTTGAGTTTCGGAACTTGGAACAGTGCTACCTGTACCTATATTCTTCACCTGCAGTGCCACAATGGAATGTTAAGTAATTTCTTTTAAAAGGTCTTATTTCTTTTAGTTATAATCTTATAGTGTCGCGCGCTACTCACCAAATTTTTGAATTGCAGATTATAGAACATTTGAATGTATCTCTGCCGGGCTAGCTTATGATCCTTGTTCAACTGTCTCCAGAAGTTGTAGATGGATCCCATGTTCAGAACTTTGTTCGCGTAAATCTTCCATGTGTAGCTGCAAAGGGAAGAAATTTAAGTTTTATAAATTTTAAAGCAGATTTTTGGGGAAAAAGATGGGTGAATCGGGCTACTTTGATTACCATTCATATATGCGTTTAAGACCGGCCGTAGACATCCTGTTCCAGTGATCAGGGTCCTCCTTACACTTGTCGAAAAAAGCAGCAATCTTGTTACTAGATTCATCGCCATTGTTGGGATCAATGTGGAGTCCGGAAACTCCATCAATGATGATTTCAGCAGGGCCTCCTTGATTAGTTGCGAAGGTAGGGAGTCCGCAGTTCATTGCCTCGATGACAGTAAGACCAAATGCTTCATACAGGGCAGGCTGAACAAATGCTCCCTTGGTATCTGCAATGCAACGATAAAGCTCTCCGTTTCGAACTCGGTCATTTTGCGCTGCTATCCATCTTATTTGGCCATGTAGTTGATACTTGTCTATTAAAGAATGCATCTTTTTAATCTCAGCAATCTCCTCCCTATCTTTCGATTTTGCTGGATCGAAGAAGCCAGCCACGACGACTAGATTAACCAAATTACGGAGCTTCCGGTTCTTTCCATACCACTCGACCAAGCCCGTGATGTTCTTCACAGTATCAAGTCTCGCCATCGAAAAGATGATGGGCTTCTTCCTATCGGCTAGATATCCACTGTCTCGACAACAACCAGAGTTCCGATTTTAAAAACTTGTTAGAAAATTATACACATTCAAGTCAAATCACATTCCGAATCAATAACTCACATGTGTTCGTTATTTTCATCTTTGCTGTAGAGTAGCTCTTCAATGGCAGGATGAAATGCTGTGAGACGCTTCTGCTTTTGTGTGTAAGGGAAGTATAGGGACTGGTCAGCTCCTGGGGAGGCAATGTTAAACTTGGGGTCGAAGACATTGATGCCTGAGACGACTCGGCAAAGGCTTGGCATTGTAAATGCAGTGTGGCTTTCATATTGTCCTGGCTTTTCCTTGCTGCAGATCAACAAGAAGCATTTAAACTCAAAATTCTTCCAATGCTAAATTTCAGTCATCGTGAGTGTTTAGATTCCAAGTAATTAACTTCGTTTGACTCAATGAATCGATAAGATACGATAAATGTATCTCTCACCTTCCCGCGATTTCTTGGTATGTGCTGGTGATGATGAAATCAGTGGCATTCATTGATATAAGATCAGCAGTGAATTGGCATGAAAAATGGTACTTGGACTCAAATTCCTTCCACTTAGCATCCGAGTCGTCATATTTGGTCTTCTCCAAAGCGTGCGCTATGGTTCCCTGCAATTACATTAATTTTATATCAGTTTTGCAAAGTCAAATTAGAATTTACTATGGATTGAGAAACAACATCATCACCTGAGTGACTCCAAGCTTGTTTGCCATTAGAGACGCCACCAGGTTTCCATCGGTGTAGTTTCCTATTATTAGGTCGGGTTTTCCTTCCAAGAGATCGAGGATTTTAGTAGTAGCATCCTAGAAAACTCAACAAAAAGAATGTCAGGACCAGATGATAATGTGTATAACAAAGAATTAATAAAGTTCAAGATATTTTTTTTCAGTAAGAATGAGAACTTGCCTGAGCAAACCTCTCTAGGTAGGGATATACATCGAAACGAGAAATCCACTGGCGTAGAATTCCATTCTCATTTCTAAATGGGACTCGGAGGATCTGCGAATACTTGGTATCAAAAATGGCCTCCAATTCCTGGTTGCATTTTGTGCCTTGGGCATCCGGTATAAGTCGTGTAACCTGCAAGAACCAAAAAGAGTTGAAAGAATGAAAATGAAAAAATGCCTTGTGATCTGAGTACAATGTTTTGTACTTGTAGAACACTTCCTCGAAGCCGTTTACATAACTTACCACTAGTATTTGAGGCGTGACGTTCAGTCCTTGCTTCTTCATTCTGAAAATGAGTTCCTCCTCCAAGGCCTTCACTTGATCCAATATATAAACAATCTGTTTGAAGAAGCAAATAGTTTTAGTTTTTTAATGAAAAACCTCACTTTGCATGAATTATAGAGATTGTTAGATTGCTTACCTGACCACCAGTATCAGGCAAGCCGAGGACATCTGTTTGGCCGAAGTATCCGTGTGGTGAGAAAATCACTACATTGAAAATCACCGGGACCCTACTAAAGAACTTCTCCATGTTCACTGGATCAGGTGCTTGGAGGACCTCTGAAAGCGATCTCATTGTCTCCTTGACAGTTTCTACTGTGTCACCCCACCCTTTCTCGAAACCCCATTCGGCAAATCTGAATTTACCAAAACAAGGAAGATTAAAACAATGTCGAACTTCGTTTTTCATGTCCTGCTTTTTTTTGGTATGGATCGCTATCAAGGGTCTTCGAGTAGGGGAAAATGTGGTGAAATTATTCAGTCACCTTTGCTCAAATTGCTGGTATGGTGTGTCCTTTGCAAGTCCATCAAGGTAGACCTCGGCCACGACCAATCCCGCCTGAAGCTTTGCAACGGTGTCGATAATCTCATTAATCATGAGATTCTGCAGTGACACAAATAGGCAAATCTTTAATAGTTGCTCAATTTGTTAAAGTAATAGCAACTCTTTTATCCCCCTTTTTGTTAACTAATGGCTTCATCAGTACCTCTCCTTGATGATTGAGAGAGAGCAAGAAATCGAGCAACGGCTTTGCGTTCTCAGATGCTCCAGTCGTCTTGGATGAAATGAACTTTGTGACATAATTGAGCCCACCCCCAATTGAAGAAGACAAGGTGAGGGAAGGCATAGAGTAATCCATTGCTCCAAAATCAACTTCAAATGCATTGTCATTTGTAGCCCTGCACATTGAAAGCAAAGTTGTCGCTCAGTTTCACTAACGCAGATGCAGAATGATTACTTGCAAATTAATTTTGACGCGAAAAAGCTATCGGCAATGGTTCAAATGTTTGAAAGCGATTAATGGCTTCATAACCAACCATTGAACATCAAAAATCATTTCTTTAAACTTCAAATACTCTGCCGCATTAAGGCCTTCCACCGAGAGATCGTCAGCGTTCACCTTAACATATTCCCAGAATCCAGGATTGGGTCTTACGGAAAGAGCAACATAGGGAGGATCAACCGCCCCCTCCTGTGTTATCCAATCACCAAACTCTCTTTGTTAGCACAGATCATTGTCCTAAATCTAAGACAGGAAATACAAAGTTGTCAAAAAATAGGCACCTGAGTGTTACTCAATATGTAACCAAGCAGACCCTCCAAGACCTTGCTTCTTTCAAACTTGTCCTCTATCACCTTTTCAATCTCCTCCATCAATTGTTGCCGCTTCAACAATCGCCTTCCTTTCGACACATAGCTGTATTCAAGAACTTAACTTCATTAGAAAAAAATAAAATAAAATCAAAGTTCACACAAAAACAAGATTAACTAGTCAAACAACTATGTGACATACCTTGCAAAGCACCTCTTCATATGAAACCGGCTCTGCCGCAAGGCTTCAGGCATGCTATCGGCAATGGAATCTGATCTTTTGAAGGACTTTGCAGAAGCCATAGCAACTAATACTGAAACCCCGGAAGTCCTTTGGCAGATAGAAGTTTTCAAACTCGATGAAAAAGATCGGTACGGTTGATTGAACCAAATGGAGATAGGAATTTATAGAGAAATGGATTTTGCTGTACTAAGTTTATTATTCTTTGTTTAGGCCACAATTTGGTACAATGTGTTTTGCTTTTTGGTTTTTCTACATGTCCACCAGATCAAAAACAACAATTTTTTTCTAAATGGGAAGGCAAAGCACATTCCATAAAGCAAGAAAGGAATTCAACAATGTGAGAAGAATCATAAATTGTTGTCACAAAATTGGATTCCAATTAACAGCAATTAAATTCTTAAAACAAGATAAGGAATGGCTTGGTCCCTTGAAATTTCTCTTAACTTGTACAGTTGTTGTTCTTTACTTCATGGGTTGAACTTCCTCATGACCGTTATTTCTGTTATGTTGTCTCACATCTATAAGCTCAAAGTTACCCGCCAAAATTTCTTGGTCAGGTGGTCCTGGCAGTTGGATTGTCTGATGAAATTCTGAAATCAGTGGTCACAAATTAAGGAGGAAACATCATCTGTTGGGCTCATGGGATTGGTTTGATGGGATCAGATTTGATTATTTAAAGAAAGGGATTGCATAGACAAGAAGTACCACTTGATATTTGGACTTTATTCTAATGGTCTTATGTTCTTTCCTCCATCTGAAAGCATTTGATTTGTCTTGTACATGTACATGTTTAGGACCTCCAGCTCATGAAATGTGGATTATGAAAGAATGCTATAAACTGCATTAAATCAAGTGCGTCGAAGGGAGGCGTAGCGTTTGATCCATGTAGCTGACCCCAAGTATTATGGAACTGAAACTTTGTTGTTTGTTGTTTGTTGTTGTACATGTAACGCACATTTGGCACATAATTCTTGGTGTCCTTTATATACACATCGTTTAGCGTTAAAAAAAAATCATCAAAATTTAGATCTGACCCAATCAAAATGGTGCTTGCTGATTCTTTAAACTATATTCGGGTCAGAAAACAATTAGGTATCAGCCCTAGAAAAAATTTATTGTTTCTAAAATTTTTACTAATGTAATGCATGTGGTTTTTACTTTTTATGTTGAAAATGATAAACTTCCAAGGCACTGCAGAGAATAAACACACCAATCCCACTTGAAACTGAATCTGCAATAGCAACAAAAGAAAAACATTAAATAAAAATCCAACATCTTGATTGTGGGACAGACCAGAAAGTTCAGAAGATATCAGCAGATCACACAACGATTCTACATTCTCGAGACATGGTTACAAGTATTAAACTAGATATAATCACCATACAAGCAATATAGTTAGCAATTAGCATAAACAATTGTATCAAAATATAGTCAAACTAAAAAAAAAAAAAAACAACGATGACCACAACAACAAAGCCTCTGTCCAAAATTAGTTGGGATTGGCTATCAATTTCATAAAAAGTGACAAAGCTTTACGATGGCTGGCAACTTATAAGAACACACGATTATCAATATATATGAATAGTCAAACTTCACAAAATGCAGCTTAAGTCAAGCAGAAGCTTGCCTTAGTACCAAGAGCTAGAGCTTACTTTCTCTTGAAAGACTGGCATCAATTCCCACCCAAACAACCCAAGCTAACGCTCTAACTGTACTTACTGCCTCGGCGAGAAAAGCTTCCAAGACTCTGTTACAAGTCTTTATATGTTAACTAGAACAGATGTTCTTTCGCCTTATTTCGGCTGCATCTTACATGTGATGAGCAATATCGCTACTCCTTAGGCCCTGAGAATCAATGAGCAGAACCACAAGTTCACGCTGTGTGGCCTTCGAAAATGCAAAGTAGTACTTGCGAGACTCAGTTTTCTCCTCAGGAAGGAGGTGAAGTTACCAAGTATGACAGTTGGGAAAAGGACATGTGACAGGATTTCAAGGCACCCACAATGATCAGAGATGAATATATCTATCAACTTTGAAACATTACAGCTACTGTAATTTTGCTAACCTGCAAGTTTTAGATAATCTAAGACAAGAAACATAGAAAAACACATAAATGAGAGTACTACGTAATAAACTCTTGGTGTGTTGCTCATAAACATAGAGTTGCAAAGAATTAAGGGGAGGCACCTAGGTGGCACTCACTTGATTTCACTTTCTGAACAATTCCTGCTCTCGTCTCAGCTGTAACGACTCATAAATGTCTAATTTCCCAGTGCTTCATAAAACTGCGCACTGTTCTTCTTTGTATTCAATTTCACAGGTAGCAGAATATATTTACGGAAAACAAACAAAAACCACTGACGTTAACGGAAAGGAAACGATTAGCATATGGCTCTATGCAAAGAGAAAAGATTTTCATTTATCGACAAATGATAATAAGTCTGTTCTCAGGCATGGTATTCGTTGAGAAGAAAGATGATCCATAGTTGTGGTACAATGAGTAATGCAATCAACAAGAATTTGTTTATACCTGAGTCTCCATCTAATTGCCAATTTCCATCTCTCCATTGACCTCTTCGCTTTATTGGAGAACGAGAATTCCCCAACAGTCTTTAAACCATTTGCTTTGGCAAAAGCAGCCGTTTCGACTTCACAAGCCAAAGGCATCTGCTTGGTCTCATTAAGATGACTGTACTTTAGTTTGTCAGCAAAATCTAACAGGCAAATGTCTTCTTCAACTGAGCTTGGCACATTATCCAAAAGAAAACAGCATTTGTTCTCAATCCATCTCATGACATGCATCTCATTCTCTCTCGACAACAGTTGCCCCGAATAAGCAAGATGGCCGACGGATTTTCTTTTGTTTGGAGGGGTTGCCCACAAGCGCAGAGCACATAAAAGAGCATATGATGGCTTCCCATCTGGTTGGATATATAGGGATTCCTTAGGCCATGAATTGGAATAGACATCGGGTTCCAACTGAATGTAGACCTTTTCATTAGGATTGGTGGTTAAAATAAAACCGTAGTGCTCGAGGAGTTCCAAATTTGTGTATGTTCCATAACTTAAAAGAACCTGAGGAAAAAGGAAATCCAATTTCAGTTAAGTAATGCAACGAACAAGGATTTGTATGCTCCGCTATGATCTCACTTGCAGTCAGATTCAAAATGTTGGTAAGGCCTCACTGCCAAATGATGAAGCTCGACCCATAAATTTCTAAGGGCAGCCAATACAGCAAAGGAATCTAAAATTTAATTCATATCTACCTAAAGATCGGTACGGAAAATCGAAACAATCTGCAGCATTTTATACTTGAATAATTCACACATAAAAGAAAGTAAGTACCTGCTCTCCTTTTCTATAGTTTCTCCTGGCATAGAAGCAGTAAGCACCAACATCCTCCTCATAGCCTGCATCAATTAACCTTTGAGAATGTTCCTCAACTGGCCTAGTGTCCAATTCCCTTTCTAAATCCTTATTTTTCGATGATGAACTAACTTGCAAGGACGAAAATTGCGTACAACTGTCTTCATATTCAGAACCAATTGAGTCCTCTCCTGGTGCAGCGTAGTTGAAGAAGTCGCCCACTGGACATAAGCATCCAGCTTCATCCCAAGGTATATGCATTGTTCGAGTGGATATCTTCAAGGAAAAAGCAACAATTTATTGGTTGTCTTAAGATTAGCAAAATCAAGGAGAAGAACAGAACCCTAAAAGCTTATACATTACATATACGGAACTGAAGTCTTTTGAGCCAAAAGAGGGAGGTGAACTCTGATGTTCAAGCTAAACTATTTGTACAAATTTAAAACCACACAACTGGAACCATTCACCATTTGTATCCCATAAAATGATTGATAGCTAAAAGTTGAACACTTACTTTGTCAAGCGTTTGCAATGTTACGACTCATTTAGTCCATCGAAACAATATTCGTCCACATATATTCATTATTTCAGTCGATCGCAGTGCAATTGTTTTTGAATAAAGAAGGTTACAGTGCAATCATAATCATAATACTTGGTAATGACTCATCTCCCGATTGATAGAATGTTAAGTGCCCTAGACGGTTTAATTAACGAGCTCTAAATTACGCATATCTCAGTAACAAAGATTTTGGTCCAAGGTGAAGCAAAACTACATTAAAATAAGGCATCAATGGATAAAAAGTTAAATGAATCTCACAGTAGCTGAGGCCCAAAGCCAGGACCTAAAAGTTATAAGCTGGTGCTTGAACTCTAACTCTCGCATGAGAGGAAGCGCCTCCTTCCACTCCAATTCAGCTTTTGAAACGGCCTTTTCTGCTGCCCAAATAGCATCGTCCACCTACCTAACATGAACATCCCATTGATCCCAATACATAATCACAACAATCAAAAAATCAAACACCTCAACACACAAAAACACATCATAATTGAAACCAAATCCAACAACAAACACAAAACAGAACCTGCAGAGCTTGAGTCTCAAACCGAGCAAACCCCGCCAGCGTATCGTAACTGCGAGGAAATTGCATTAAGTAAGTGTGCCACCGCGAACTCCTCCCTTTACCCATTTCAGCCAACAAACAAACACTCAACATCTACATCAACACAACAACAAATACACAATTTCACCCAATTTCAATAGCTAAAACAATCAAATCAATCCATTACAATGGGACCCAAAACAGTTTGGACAAAATCAAAAACACCCATTAAAGGAAACATCCGAAATTACCTGTGTAGATGACAAATTGGAATTTATTCTAATAAAATAACATTTGCCTTTTGAAATCAATGAAATCCCAAAACAACTAGGACAAAATAAAAAGTACCCATTAAAGTAAATGTCCCAAATCACCTATGTAGATGACAAAATGGGATTTTTTTCTAATAAAACAACATAGTTTGTTGTCTTGTGAAATCAATGAAATCTCAAAACAATTTGGACAAAATAAAAAATACCCATTAAAGGAAATGTCCCAAATCACCTGTGAAGATGACAAATTGGGGTATCTTCTGATTGAACAACACAGTTTGTTGTCCATTGAAATCAGAGTGTCTGATGTAATCAAAGCTGATTTGGGTACTGTAAGGACTAGTTCGTGCTTTGTGAGATGACGGGCAGCAGCCAAACCTCTTCTGCAATGCATTAGAGAAGTACCCAGATTGATTAATCGCCGATTTGAGATGTGAAAACAGTGAAATGTACAGCTATTGATCGATTGACTGACTAGCTTACCCTCCTGAGTTGGGAAAGTGAGAGACAGTGAGAGATTTGCCCAGACAAGAAGGTGGATTGGACGGTTTGAGTGACGATTGGGAGGGATTTGGTGGTGGCGAGTCTGTGATTCCCAACTCTGCTGCCCAAGTTAGGAAGTTTTGGAGCGATTGTTCTTCTTCTTCTTCTTCTCCTTCGACTCGGCGTTCCATGGTCTCGCTCACTCGCTCATCAGTTTCCTTTGTTTTTTTCAGTCTCTCACTGTACCATTTTATGAGCCAAAATTTGCTTAGCATTCCTAGAAAATTAGAAATAAGCCACACAAGGGAACTCAAGACGATTTTGCGTGATGGCTCGGTTTGCGTCACCTTAATTGATGGTCTCGAGTTTTAGCCTAATATTGAGTCCTTTTAAAATCCTTGAGCAAGAGTTTTTGCTGTCAATTAGTAGTCTTACTCGACTAACACAATTAATATGCTCATTTTAAGCTTAAACAGTACTTTCGAAAAAAAAAAAAAAAAAATTATGATTTTTATTTTTATTTTTATTTTGGTTTCTCACGTAGATTAGTTGACACCAATCATACTGACTAATTTATATTTAGACACTGTCGGGACCTATACAGAGAATGACACTTTTAACCCAATTTTCGAAAGGGAAAAGTCCCCAGTACCGATACACAGGTTGAACACGCACTCGTCCAGCCGTCCTTGATTCTCTTGAGTGCGTGCATCCAGATAAATGACAGAGGGGCGAACGACGAGTGCGTGTCTGACCCGCATGTCCATATTGAGACACCTTACCATTTTCCTTTAAAAAAATGAAAACGCCAACATGCACTTGTACGTAACGTTTCAATGCATCTCGACGAAAATCAAGGGACACGCATTTTCGATTTGTATGTCCTGTTTAAAATATGCACTAACAATTGATCAAGTTTTTTCCTTTAAAAATTGTTATATAGCCAAAGTATAATATGATGTCGAAATTCAAATGGCAAAGTTTAATAATGTCGTGGGTTCGAATCCAATCGGGGTTAAAAAAAAAAAAGAAATATAATAAACAGAGAATGAGAGAGAGAGAGAGAGAGGGGGGACAAGTTTTCAAGTCTCAAGCTCATAGTTCAGTCTGATTTCTGAACCACCAAAAATACAATCTTCGAAACGCAAACAGAGAGAGAGAGAGAGAGAGAGAGAGAGCTCCATTAATGGAGGTGGAAGGATCGTCGAAGAAGATGATAGCCTCGCAAGAACAAATGGTGGAAGCTAGGGTTCCGCTAGCCTACAGAGACCAATGCGCGCACCTTCTCATCCCCCTCAACACCTGCCGCTCCAAGGAGTTCTACCTCCCATGGAAGTGCGAGGGCGAGCGCCACACGTACGAGAAGTGCGCGTACGAGCTCGTCATGGAGCGGATGTTGCAGATGCAGAAGATCCGCCAACAACAAGAGCACGAGAAGCTCAAGGTCGGCGCCTCTCAGGGGATCCCTCTCATCCCCAAAACCGCCAACGCTTGATTTTTTAACCAGGTCGGTTGGATTAGAATTTCTGGTTCGATTTCGTTGTTTGTGCTGCTGTTTAGGTGAAAGATTGGATTTTTTTATGGTTTGGATGATTGATTGTGTGTTTTTATGGTGATTTGGTTGAATAGAAAATTAGGGTTTTGGAGATAGGATTGGTTTGATGGGTATGTGATGTTAGGATTTCGAATCAATTGTTGCCTCTTGATTTTGCGATTTGCTAGAAGCTAGGGTTGGCAGATATTCATTGTTTGGATGGATTGTTTTGGTGTTGATAGTTCAAAAATAAGTGATGACTACTTGAATACCGAATTTCGGCCTGGTTAACGAACAAGGAAGACAGGAATTTAGTAATGCAGTTCAGTGTAATGGCCTACTCTACCAGGCCTTGTTGTGGGTTCTTGCAAATTTGGCGCGAGCTTTAATTTTCATTAATTATATTACAAACTTTATGAATGTTTGCAGTTCTAGCACAATGCTTACTTTTGGGGATAATGCGTCGACGTGGCTTGTGAAAGCCACATCGACACTTGAAATGAGATATAGGGCATGAATAAAACCGAAAGCATACAGAAAATGGCATAAATTGAAAAATCAAAACCCTAGAAACTTAGAACTTTTATGACAATTGAGAGTTTGGCAGCAAATCTTGGGTACTCCAAGACAACTTCAGTAGGATGGAACTAGGCATCAACGAGTTGCATGCATGACCTTGAAATTGCCATAAGGAAACTCTTAGAAGTGCTACTCACTTCCGCATTCATTTTCATGCCAATGAACAGAGTAGCAAGTCACCAACCAAGTAGGTAAGCCATTGGTTTGGTATGGGAAGTGGTATGGGAAGGATGTGTAAGAGGTTGGGGGTTCGAGTCCTAAAGGGGGTAATATTGTTTCTTCTTATCAAAAAAGAGACTAGCAAGTCTTCTAATAGTCGTTTTCAAGAAAATACGAAACAAGGTTGGCCTTTGTTTTCTCCAAATTAGCTTAGTTGAAATTTCTGAAATACGCTGGTGATAACCTAAATGAATGGTTCACGCAAGCCACCGGTTTGTTGAGTTTCGAAACGCCTTGGAAACTTGAAGACTGCTTTAGCTTCCTTTCATTGAGAAGACGAAGGGAATCAATATGGCATTGGCTACAAAGGATTTTCAAGAGGATAGGTAGTGGATAATATGGGACAAATTTGTAGAACATATATGGTCATAATGAACCACTGATAGTGAGGATTTTGATGAAGTTCTCTCTAAAGTCAAACAATCAGGTTCAATACGTGAATATCAAAAGGAGTTTGAGTGATGAGGTAACGAGCTACATGGGTGGACTCAGAAGGCTTTGGTGGGCACTTTCATGTGAGGACATAAAATTGAAATTGCGGATGAGATTTGCCCTTTCAAGTCTAAAACTTTAAAGAAAGTCGTTAGTTTGGCCAGAATGTAAAACGAGTTGTTGGCTCATCAAAGATTGGTGCCTCGTCAATCCAGCAAACACACCTTTGGCAACACTTCCACTAAACTTAGTGTGGCAACTCCAGTCAATCGGCTTTCATGGGAAGGAATGCAAAGGAGGCGAGCTCAAGGCCTATGTTTCAATTGTGATGGTTAATTTGTTTCAACCCACACGATGGTGTCCACGTCAACCAACAAGAAGAACCATGAGGACAAGGTTCTATTTGGAGGGGGAGGTATTGATAAGCTAACCATTGAGTCATAGGATGCTAATGAAACGTTGCATTTAAAAAGCTTTAGAAATTTATTAGGAATAGTTTATCATGTATAAATCGTTGAAGTCATTTGGATATCTTTTGATTTTTATTTAATTAGTTAGTGGTTCCTATTGTAATTATTGGTCAGTAAAGAAACAACAAATACATAAAAGGAATGTAGCAAAAATGAGAATGCTTAGGTGGATGTGTGTTAAAATTCGTAAAGATAGAATAAAAAATACATAAATTCAAAGAAAAGTAGTACTAGCACCAATTGACGCAAAGATTAGGAAATGTTGGTTGCAGTTGTTTAGACACCTCCAAGAACAACCTACAAATGTCCTCGTTAAAAACTCGATTTAATAGAAACTGGAGAAATTCGATGATGTGGGTAGACCAAAGCTATTGTTGTTGGTGGTGGTGTTTCCTATTAAAGTGGTTAGGAGTCAATCGATAGAGAGTGGGCGTGTGTAATAAATTATTTTTGATTTATTTTGTTTAGTCGAGAGTCCTAATCTACTATTTAAACATGTAGAAGTCATATTGAAAAGTATGGAGAAATTTATGAAATCATTAGGTCTATTCTCACCTTAGGAGTGCTTCTTCAAAATCTTCTTGTTGGTCGATGTAGACTCCATCGCATCGTCACAATCTACTTCGAACAACATTAGTTGTAATTCCTTGCATTTGTGGCTCGAAACAAATTTTCCATCACAATTGAGACAGAGGCCTTGAGCTTGCCTCTTTTGCATTTATAGCTTGACCGGAGTTGTCGCACTGATTTTAGTGAAAGAGTTGTCAAAAATAAATAAATTATAAAATGGCCCAATACATGCCCACTGTCTGTTGACCGACTCCTTAGCACTTTAATTGAACTCACTAAGTAATTAAATAATTATCAAAAGATATCCAAATAATTTCAACAATTCGAACTTGATAAACTATTCCTAACAAAATCCTAATTAATCTAATGCTTTTTTAATGCAAAGTTTTACTTGCTAGCATGATATGACTCACGTTGACTTATCAGTCTAGTGCAATGGGTTCAAGTGAGTTGTTGTTTTAGTTGTACACAATTGGCAGGACAAGAAGCAAAGAAGATGTAATGCCAAGTTGTAGGGTGATGTGCGGGATGGTGGAGCAATGGATAGTTTCAAAGAGAAATAGTTAGCTTGCTGCATTGTTATATTCCAACAAGGGGCAGCTTGGGTAGTCATAATTATAAGATATTTGGTTTGATTGGAGGTACTTTCCTTGTGCAAGAAGGTTTTCTTCCACCTTTAAAGTCTTTCGGAGATCTTGGAAGCTCCAGATCCCATATGTTTTATGTGCTTGAGAACTGATATCTTAACCAATATAGACTAAATGACTTGCAAAATAAAAATTCATCCCTAGAAGCAAACTTTAGGTGCATGATTTTCAGACAAATTATTGGTGGAAATATCGTGGAAAAGAATCCGGTAGGATCAGGTTTAGTGGCTTGTTAAACAAGTGAGAACAAAAGATTTTGAAGAAAGAATTTGTGTTGTGATATGACATCAGAGTTTAGACGTTTGCAGACAACACAGGAACACGAGCTGGTAGACGATTCCACAGGTCAACTTCTCTCCAATCAGAATATCTTCAAAATCACTTGATAGAGCCTTCTTCAATTATGTTTCTCCTTTTATATATTTCTTGAATCTGATATGTTTCACTCATAGGTTCAACTCTTCCAACTTCTGCTAATGTGCTACCATGTGTGCATTTCTTCTTCTACTCCTTAGAATTAAATTAAGGTCATATTTGGCAACACTAGCTGCTAATCCAGCTAAAAGTTGATAAACTAGTTGTCGGTAGTTGCAAGTTGATAATCTAGCTGATCAATTGAAATTGTTTTGAAAAAAATAGCTGATAAATGTAAAATGACATACAAGGACATGTTATATTAATTAAGGAAGATGATAATCTAACATTCTAAGAGACATACAATTAGTACACAATGGTGTAGATTTGATTGGATGTGTGTCGCACGAATTTCAAGGGAATTTATACCATTGTGTAGCAAATGTATTTAGCAAAAGAATGTCAAAAAATCATTTTCCATTAATTAAATTTATGCCACATACAAATGCAATTATCAAAAAAATTATAATTAAAATTGTAGAAAATAAATAAATTATATAATTATTTTGTAAATGAATAACATGCAATGGATTGTCCCTTTATAACACTTATGCATATGTGTACACACTAGTGAACGAGTCAGTATAATGGTGTGAAAGCGGTAAGAAACAAGAATGTGCCAACACGTGCACAGAGTGGCGGTGTAAAATTGCTAAGATGACGGGCATGTAGCACAAACGCAAATTCTTTGCACATCTTCGGAATTTGTTTTGGAATTAAATCACAAATTGTATAAGGTCATAAAAAAGGTCAAAAGTGGGAGAAAAACTTTTAACGATGTTTTTTATTGTAAACGCTACCTCTAGTAGCGTCTGAAAATTTAGAGTTTCATCTAGCTTATTTTGAAAATAAGTTTCCAACCAAACACAACTTTTTTTTTTTTTGTGGTTAAAGTAGCTTATAAGCTAGATGATAAGCTAGTTTGTGCTTTGCCAAACAAAGTCTAAGTGTCATTTGGGAATTAGAGGTGGTAAATGCCGCTCGTTTCCTTCACACCATAAACCCTTGATCATCAAGTTGCTTGAAGCCTTATCAACGATCCTCCGAAGACATCCGTGGCGCCATTGATAATTTAATCACGGCTCATTAATTTGTATGTAAGATTTGCAAGAATTGAAGTTCATCAATCAGTGACGGGATCACACCTTGTTGCATGTTGATTTACATTCGTCTATTTGTATTTCTTTCATCCACTGCTTTTGGTTTAAGGTGCCAAAAAATTTTCAGTTAAGCAGTAATTTTAATTTTTACATGTTTAGGTTGTGAGCCGAAAGACTAGTTTTACAATAGACCAGGGATGCTTAAGACAATTGTCAGGTTTCTTATTTTTAATCTTCCTTGTGAATAGTTGGGTGTAAATTATCTCACAGGCGTTCTCCATTAGAGCAGTTTTCATAGTTTTTCTAATGTCTAGGTCTTGTTCCCTCCCCTCCCTTGTTTATGGTATTTTTATTTGTTGTTTTTATATTATATATAACCTTTGTCCTGTGCTAAGGAAAATTACGGTTGCACTCTTTATTACTTATTTTAGAAGAACAGATTTTTTGAGGTCCTTACCTATTCCCTTTTTCAAAAAAAGAAAAAGAAAATTATATATATATATATATATATATATGTATGCATACGTATCTCTGTAGAAAAAGCAAGGTCATTGAAGGCATGTTTGGTGGATTAGTTGAATAGTTGTACCATTGTCGTGTGGACTGTCCTCCCTTTATGCATCTTTGTTCCTATAATCATGTCATGTAGGTCATCCTGAGGGAATTGTGAATCCATGCTTCTTCGATTTGAGGATCTGCGATTCAAGTCGAATGCTTGTGACAGGGCTTTCATCTTGTAAGGGACACTAAGGAAAATAATGAGGCATGTTCTAGTACAAGAGCCTGTAAGGAGCTAGCATGCGTTTAAACAACTGATAAGCATACCAAAATGGGCTCAAATTTTGAAAACATAATTTATTGACCGGAGTCAATAAATTATGGTTTGATTTTTAACATTGTTCACCACCATCCTTCAACAAAAATTACCAATCTTCCTTTGGATGATCTTGTGTAATTCTCATATTCAACAACTCTAAAAACGCACGAGTAAACTATCAAAGATCCCAAGTCTTTCCTTAAGCATCATGGTAGGTGAGTGGTGACTGCCCTTATCTCAAACTAGCTTATCTTATTTTTCTTCCCTTATCTGAAAATGATCACTAACTGAGAAAATAGAAGCATCTTTTAAATTTGGAGTTTTACCACTAATTGGACAAAGGGAGAAAAATACTTACATCTTTCAGCTCTTGTTGAGGAACTTGGAATGATGGCGCGCCTGTGTACTATCTAGATTTTATGGCTTAGGATTTTCTCAAATAAGCCCTTTGGTTTTTAAGATTAAGTGGGCCATGAACTTCACATCCTGTGATTGGTACACCTAGCAGGGCTTTCGTATCCACTTAGGAGCCTTCACCTAGCATTTGCTTGTTTTGGGGTGAGAATCGTGAGATGAATCATTTTGGCCAGATTTTCTGTTCCTATGTGCTTGTCGGCATAATATTGTCCCAATTCGATAAATTCTGAATGAGCTGCATTTGTTTTCTTGTTCATGTCTGACCATTATCTGATATATTGGGTTCTAGTTTAGTGTCCTCTTCTTGAATGTGTTAAATTAAAGTATCCTATGATTGTTAAGGACATAAATCCGAAGACTTGCGTTTCTCTTGGCTCCTTGGTATATTCTGGAATGGGAGAGTTTCAGTGGCAGTGGTGAATATAGTTCTATGAATCTTTAAATGCCTTTGTTGAGAGAAAAGAAAAGACAGCTACCCATAATTTATTTGTTTCCTAATCAAGACATGAGAATGGGAGAAAAGGGGCACCTGTGAGAATCAAGGAAAGTAGGTTCACTTTGACAATAGTTTCCTCTTACTGAAAACCAGTGCCAATAAAAACTTGGTAAAGCGTGATAAATTAAGAGCCAACACAAGTGGGATATGTATTAGTGTGTGTGACATAACTACGTATAGGAAAATTATGAAAATGTCTAATGAAGTATGTTCGACTTGTTTGATTTGTCTCTATTTTTGTTCTCTCTTTTGAAAGAAAGAATGAAAATATCGCTGTCCCAGTAGCATTAAATTGAATTCTTTGGAGATTTTACTTTTAAAAGAAAGAAATAATCTTATCGAAAAAAAGATAAATATTGAGAGTTTGTCTTTTTTCTAAAAGGTATGCTTAAACTTTAAAAAAAAGGTTACTGGTCTTGGCATCCTATATACTTTTTAGAATTCTGAGTTGAATAATCAAGTCCCGTTAATGTAAAATCGTCTCTAAACTTTTCATATATTACAATAAAAATAAACTAGGCGAAGCTCTTTTTTTTTTTTTTTGAATGAAGCTCTATTTATTTGTTATGGATTTTGTGGAAACCTAGTTGCTATACGTGATTTGACTTAAGAAAGAGTTTTCTATAATGCAAACGCACAGCTTGAGCTTTCTGTTCCCATGTTTTTTGGATATTTTGAGAACTATGAGAACTATCTGAATTTGAAAGTTTGAAACTAAAAACAGTTTTGAAAAACCACATCTCTCACTTAATATGCCGTTTTTGTTTTCTGTGCATAAAGGATGTGCAATCAAACTACAGAGTTTGACTGGTTAGCGAGTGCAGATTCATTGTTTCTCTGTTAGTCAATAGTAACTTGTTTTTTTTATTGAAGAAGTAGCGGCTTCTCTTCAATCAAACAATAAGTAGCCGTATCTCTTTATATTTTCAAATATGAAAGGAAGAACTTAGCAGTAGGAGCCTCTTCTCTGTAAAATCTAAACTCTAAAACAATTAATATTTAAGTTCAGAAAGTTGTTGGAGTGTTCGATTCTTTTTGATTCACAGTTAGAGAAAGTAAGCCTCCTTTGTTTCAATGATTCCCAAGACAAATTGGACATTTGAACCTAGAATTCTACTGCTTTTGTTTTTCCAGACTTTTTTTAAACATAAATAATATCAAATACTTGAACCTAAGAAAGAGAGCAATAGATTTTTTATGATTTCCAGCCAACCCATTTGGCTAGTCTTTGCTGATTATTTGCATTATGCAAAGAAAGATGTAGAGTGTAGACATAGCATGGTAGTTCATCACTGCCACAGCATGATCCCAGGAAACTGATGGCGCATAAATAACTACAAAAGTTTATATTAATCTCTAGCGTTGGCTAGGCGCTATCCATTTTGTTTTAGAATTGCTTCTAATGAATTGGGAATCCACTTGTCTATTCTCACAATTGTTGGACCGTGGATCAAAATTTGATGCATCTTGGCCAGTATTGAATTGGTCCAAAACTGTGCATTTATATCAAATCGGTCTGACTAATTTGCGGAATTGGTTTGGTTTTTTTAATTATGGAAACTGTATGATCAGATGTTCATTTATATGTTTCATATGACAATTGTACATTTTATAATTCACATGTGAATATTACTTCCATTCACCAACACCAAAATGAGTTAGTTGTGATTCCCATTTCTGATGAATATGATTATCACTGCACCAATCCGTTAATTACTACTTGCCCGGACTCTTGTAATCTTTGTTCTGAAAAAGTGAAAATCTCATTCTCAATTTTACAAGTTTTTAAATAGATGAGCGAAAAAGTGTTGTAATCTTTGTTCTGAAAAACATAAAATCTCTCAATTTTACAAATTTGGAATAGATGAGCAAAAAGGCGGTGTCTTTGGCATTTTGTTGCTCTAGCTTTCAAAAGGGTTGCTGAAAAAACAAATAAAAAGATGGATTTTTTTGGCATTCTCGAACTTGATTTATAACTTATTGAAGATTGTTGATGAAGTTGTTTTCTATGTTTGCCTTGGTGACCCTGTTGAATGTTGTAGATATGTTCTATTTTACTCCGGCTCAATCTTGATTGTCTGCATAAGATGGCATGTGCTTTTAGAGAGCTTAACCTTGTGGCAAAGCATTAAACTATTAGGCTAACTCTTGTTCGTTTTCTTTTAAAATTCTTGGCAATGGGGATGCCTAGAAGGATGAAAATCCTCAGGGAAATGCTTTGACTAAATTAGAGTAGCATTAATGTTATGTAGCAAAAACATGGTGGTGAACAGCCAATTGGTTGTTAATTTTTTTAATGTGTTCACAGCAATGTCATTTGTATAGGATCCAACATTTCTTTCTTTTTAAATCTGACGAGGTCGATTGAAAACAAGGATTGCATGATTGTAGGATCATCTATTAAATGTATTGAAACTGTAGTCAAGAAAATGACACTCTTTTGAGAAATGGCGAAGCATAAAGTCAATCAATAGTAATTCCAACTATATAACCACCAGAATGTTACAGATTTTTGACTTTTTCTCTAAGCTTTACAATCATTGATGCATATTATAATGAGAAATAAAACATTGAAAGTTGATTCATCACCAAATTGTTGAATTGCATGCTTGTCACGGACTGATACAACCTTGATCACAATTCAACATGATGTCATTGTTGAATGTCAATGACGCTAGTCCAGCACCTTGGATTCCTTTCAAATAAACAGTGACCATATTTATGCATAAAAATATGTGTTATACTTTTGTTTATTTAAGTAAACTACTTTGCTATGTTGATTTCCATCTTATTCACATTGGTCTCTCTCATTAACATAGATTTGCCTCTTTGGAATCTTCTGCTTGCCGATGCCAATAACGTGAATTTTTTTAATAGGGAACTTGGATACACTGCGGAATTCTCGGAAGGCCCTCGTGTTTGTTGCTACCAACTCTGGGTATTACTTGAACTGTTTACAATGTGAACTTACTATTACAAAAGTTTCTTCTTTATTTGTTTACTTTTGCTTCCCCAACTTTTAGTTGCATTAATAGCTTTAATAAATGTAGCATTGACAGGAATGTTACATGTTGAATTCATATCACCCCAAAAAAGAAAAGCATGTCTATTTATGATTGTTTTGACATTCATCTTTGCTAATTTCTTCTGGTTTAATTGACTCTGGTAGCTGGATTGGAAGCTGAACTTGTAAACCCTTTTCTGGCAGATTGATTAATGTTAAAAGGTTGGCAGTTTTGGACTTTTTATCTTTTATGAATTCAGCCATGAATAACAAAACAGTACCAATGTCATAACCAAGTAGTCGTTTATATATGGTACAAGTTTGAATCTGTTACTGTCCTTCCATATGGATGCTACCCTTCAAAAGGAAACATTTGTTTGATCCATTCATTAAGAGTGACAATAGTTAGGTTGATAACCCTCCCGTATTTTTCCAGGAACGGAAAATGAGCTTGGGACCTCCCTCCCCCAATTTTCGGGTATGGAAAATGGGCGTCAAAGTTCTTTATCCGGACTTGAAATCGGCTATGAAGCGTATATAATGTTCTACATAGGTGGAGTTACCCTTCAAAAAGAAACCAAAAAAAAAGAAATCTCATTAGATAGCTTAAATTCTGCGCAATTGGGCAGCTGCCGAATTGAAATAAATGGAATAAGCATGAGATTTATTAGAAGAAATTGCCTTTGTAAATGGCTTTTAGATACCGAGTTCATAGAAATTTATGATACCAGGTCTTCTGCAGGAACATTTGACATGGTAGCTCACCAAATTACCTAATCTAGCCAAGTTATTGTACTTGATATTTTTCAATTTGTGTGGTGGGCCCTTAATTAATCTACAACTGAAATATCATAAATCATAAGTAAAGTAAACAAAACACAACTCATAACATATTAACATATAATGTTAGAGCTGCAATTTCCAAACAACTGATCTTTGTCTTTGCTGTAGCTTTGGCTTATGAGTCTAGATGCAGTGCACCCCTTCAGTCCAAACTCTTCAAAACTTAAATTCTACCCAACTTTAGAAAACGTTGTACAGAAGAATTGGTTGTTTATGTGAATTGCTTTCTCTGACATGAAGCTGTTGTTGATGATGAACTTTTCATGGAATGTTGAGTTACTTGCACATGAGGACAGCCCACAATCTTTATACAAGAAAAGTAGTATTTCAAAGGAATCCTACCTACTAAGCTCAAAAGAAGCAAGGAAAAACAAAAACAACAATTGGAATGCTCTCTCTCAATAATTTTCCAAACCCTAGGGACTAGAGAAGAAAGTTGGGCAAACCCTTTATTTCATTCTCTATAAATCAAAGACAAAGAATGTGTGCAGTGTATTTGAATTTTATATAACAAAGTAAGAGATATCATAGTCCAAAGAAACTCTTCTTTATCTCTTTATACATGAAAAGAAACAAAACGCATGTAAGATAACACAAAAAGAAAACAAATCTCTTTATGATTGTGGAGAATAATGAGGCTCTTTTTTTTTCAGTAGAATAATGAGGCATTTTATGAATAAGAAAAGATGGGCACTTTTTCAATGTGTGACAAAGTGACAAAATGGTTGGAAAATACATAATGATGACCATATGATATGGAGAGGAGTAGAAAAAATAAAATAAAATAAAAACTTGTCTTCTTTGACTAAAAAACCAGGTTTTAAGCCATGAAGCCTCTCTCTACCTAAAACAGCAAAACAAGGTCAAAAAAGGGTGCCATGAAAAACACTAAACAAAACAATACAACATATGATCCAAATTTTTTATTTCTTTCTTTAATATAAGGGGTTATCAAATCAAGGAAACACATCACTCACACGTACTGATCTTTTAATTCTCTGTTGATTTTGTCTACTATGGAGTACTACTAGTGGAGTAATTTAATTTCTCAACCAATCCTTAAGTGGAGTTACTGCAATTACTTGCGTTGTTGCATGCCAACCTGCCTTTCACTACTTGCTAACGTATTTATTTGAACACTTAAATTAGGTTGAAAACAAGACCTTGTGAGGGCTCCACCTCCCATGACTTCTATCTCTGATTTTTACATACATGGGGATTGGTGACTCTATAGTCTATACCTTCTTTTAAATACTATTTGTTTGTACTGTAGTATTTTTATTGTTGTGGAGTACGTGCATTACACGCTTATCTCTGTAATCTCACTTCAACCATTCAATGCTACAATAAATTGAAAGATCTTTCTAAACTTGGGTGATGCTGTAAGTCTTACATTTACAGTAGTAATTCTCTCTCTTGTCTAGGGAGGATGATGAGGTATCTAAGCCTTTTAGAACAAGTAACTAATATCTTGAGGTGTGTTCCAAGTGTCACTTCCAATTAATTGTTTTGAATAGTCTATTTAGTTTATTTTCTTAAAAAAAAAAGAACAAAACAAAAAATTGGTAGTCTATTCAATAAAACTCTATCAAATTTACACTCCTACTTAAAAAGGTCGTTTTGTGTGGTTAGGTGCATAACCCTTTTAAAAGGTGGTCATGGATTCATGAGTTCAAGTCTTAATTCGGCTCTTATCCCCTTGAAAAAAATAATGGTGTATGTCGTGGTACGCGTGCTTTAAAGATTATTAATGATGAACTCGCCGAATTATATATATGCCATGAATTATTTTGGGGATGCGATTTGTTATCGATCAGGTATTGTTGTTAAGTATTCTTAATTCGGAAGTCTCATGAGTTTATCATGTAATATAAGATTACAATGTAACCCAACGTAACAATATAAGGTACGAATATTATCACTCAATATATGGACCAAAAAAACAAAAAAACATGTTTAAATTTTATTAATGTAATTTGGTAGAACTATTTAATTAAAATTTTATCTTGTAATATAACGTTTTGTAGAACTATTAAAATATTCAATTATAAAATATATCACTATGTAGACTTGATTAAGCTTTATTTAGTGTAGAATTGAGGGCAGTGGTAGACCCCATGCAAGATACTCCATTAGTTTTATTGGTTTGTCAAAAGAACAAAAAGAGCAACTCTAAAAAAAAATAAAACTGCACGTGAACAATATATAGAGACACATTTCAAGTTTCAACTGTCCATAATATCTGCTTTGATTTTACGTAGCCAGCTATATAGGGTGCTTGTGATCAATGTGATGTGAGAAACAAGATGTATTATAACTTTTTATATTGCTTTACTTTGTCTATAAATAAATTAATCGTCCCAATAGGAATGAAGAATGACAAGTGCAACTTTGACAAGAAATAGTGTGTTGAAGGTGTGGACCAACTCTTCTATGTTCATGATCGATATCACTAGAGAGTTTTGTACTATATATACGTACTACTACTATAAGACATAATCTTTTTCATAAAAGTAGCAAGTAATGAAACCTATTTCTTACATTTTTCATGCATGCTTTCTTCTTCAAATTGATGGCAATTGGAATTTCAGATCATCCAACTACTTTTCAATGTCCCACTCATGGCAAGAACCAGTGTACCATATGACTACTGAAATAGTACTTATTCAAAATAAAGCTTTAGTGCCATACAAAACCCTTATAGCATGTTCGCTTCAAATTTTAGCAAGACTCAAGACCATGGGATTAGTTTGTAATGGGACAAACACATGGGTTTATGTATTAGTCCCTTTTATGGGACTTGTTCGGTTGGAAGGTTTAGGCTTGAGAAACAATCTGGTTCTAATATGTAAAAATACTAAAGTACCCCTCACATAACTTATCTCCAACAAAATCACCTAAGACCGATTTCGTTCTTCAGCAGTTCGCTAGTGCCGCGTCTTCGATCTTGCAAAATTCCTTCCTGCATCTTCGTCGGCGTGTTGTTGTGTCTGGGCATCTTCTTCAATCAAGGTAAGTCTACTTGATCAGAGAATACTTTTTTCCCCTTCTCAGTAATGCAGTTGATTGATTTGTTGTTAGGGTTTGTGTTCTTCTTGTTCATGTGTTCATCTGAGCCATGTTTGGCGGAAGATAATAAAGGCGAGAGAAATGGGCACGAGCTCTAACCCGAGCATGTTTGGCGGACAAGAGTTTCGATGATAAAAACTAAAAGGATAAATGTTGTAGAAGGATAGATACAGAACATATAATATTAGGATGGTTCAAAAATATACAGACTGAGAAGTAGACAGACTAAGGAACAAACACAAACTTGTTTACAAACTTAGGCAAACTTAGAAACTTGAACTCAAAGGAAAACTATAACTTAAACTTAACTTAGGCTTCGAATGCCTATCTCCCTTTCGAACCTCCATATTTATAGTGATAAAAGATTCTAAAGGAGTGGCCTAAACAAAAGACGCACCATCGTGAAAAGATATTCCTACAAATCACTGACACGTAGTAGATAAGATAACGTGATGAGAGATAAAAAGATTCGACGGGATAAAAAGTAAAAGACGCACTATCTAAAGTAGTCGCTTGATGGGACACAAAGGAACGAACTAGATGCTTGATGTGGCATAAAGTAACTGTCAGGATAAAAAGTAACGTCCAACTAGCCATAGGCGTGAATGATCGTATACTTTATCTTGTAGCATGCAGCCTTATCAGAATGACTTATCTTTGATAAGGGTGACAGTTGGAGGCATATTGTAGCTGCATGATTGAGGCAGGCAAAGTGGGCCTGGAAGCATGGGCTAGAAAAGTTGCGAGGCATGGGCCGGATGGCAAGCAAAAGCCTGGAGGCATGAGCCTAAAACGATGAGTGGCATGGGCCTGATTTTTATGGCATGGGCTGGATGGCAGGCAAAAAACCTGGAGGCATGAGCCTGAAAAGATGAGTGGCATGGGCCTGATTATTATTATTATTATTTATTTTATTTTTTAATACTGAATGAAATCACATAGAGATTTCATAAATGTATTATTGAACGATTGTTATAGTCCTGAATGAACATAAGGAGGAAATTGATGAATGACGTCATGATCAATAAATACTTGGATGCGGGGAGCTCTAAGTATAAGCCATAATGTGAGAAGAAGATTGCCTTCGGCATCAGACCACTGGATGGCATGGGCTGCAAAAATGATGATTTGATTTTGTTGTAGTGTTGTCGCTCGGGCTGGAGCCCAAATGAATATAAGTCATGAACTAAATAGTCAATTAGTGGATGATGAATTTCTGGATTCATGATAACGGCATAGAAGGGCGAAACCATGATTATAATTCAATGAAATCAGGAGCTGCTGGGGTGGCTTCTCATTCAGAATTCGTCCTGGATGTAGCAGAATAAAGATCTTCAATTTGCTTTAGTTTAGCTTCCATTTTATCTTCAATACGTTTTTCCATTTGCTGTAGTTGTTGAAGGATTGTGGTGGCAACATCAGGAGATATTGTGGACTTGGATGCATTGGATGTTGATTATGTAGGAACTGCTGGTTTCGATAGACTTGCTTCTTTATAAGTTTTGGGTAAAACGGGCAAATGAGAAACAAATTATGATGGCGTTATTGGCTTGGCGGTTGCAAGCATTGGGGTGAATGAATTTTCCTTAATGGATTCAATATCAAATTTGTCCCACCATTTGACATGAATTTCTTGAGACAGATAGGTGAGAGAACAATTATTGGCTTGATTAATCTTATGCGTACCATAAGTCCATTTAAGGATCCATGGGATAGAATGTTTATGGATGAATTGAAAGAGATATAATTTTTCTTTTTCATAAATAGTTTGGACTTTATAAGGAAAGATACCTTCGACGGGACCAAATTTAACCCACCATTATGACATGAACCAAGTTGGTAGGTTAACTCGTAGTGATTTCTTGAAGGTGATGTACCAAGAATGACCTGAGGCTGGATCTTTATAAAAGAGATTAACCTTCCATGCGTCAATATAATCCTTATAGCTAACAAGCATTGGCTGACGAGTGGGCAAAAGGGTCATTGATTGATATGAATAGGGACATTGTTGAACAATATTTTGATGAGTCCATTCATTGATTGTGATAATGTTTTGGATTTTTAATTTAGAGTATGTTACTTCAGAGGAATCGAGTTTTTTGAAATGTACAATGATAACTGACTGAGTTTGAGTAAGGAGGGCTTCATAAAATTTTAGGGAGACCTGAGGCCGAGTTGGAATAAAATGGTATGATGGGGGCATAAGGATTTTAACTTGATTGTCAAAAGAATGATCAAGTAAATCATTTTCAATAAGGGTGACAAGATGACGATTGCTGAACCGATAGAGGGATTTATTATCGTCATTGGTTCTATTGTAGGCATTGAAAAGATGAGAGAATTTATTGGTATAAGAAGATTGATAAGTCGAGAGATTTATCAGCCATAATTTGTACAGAATGAATTTGAGGGGTTACAAGAAATTCTCGAGATAGGAAATCAGGAAGAAAATTATTTTCTCCTCGTATATATTCGATATCAAAATCAAAAATACTTAAAAGAGCTTGCCAACGGGCAAATATTTGTTTTGAAACAAGATTTTTGACATCTTTCAAAAGTATTTCTTTAGCAGCCTTGCAATCAACTCGTATCAAAAACTTTTGATTTAAAACATCTGATTGAAATTTTTGAACACATAAAACGATTGCTAAAACTTCCTTTTTGACTGTGGCATAATTCTGTTGGGTTTTATTCCAAAGCTTTGAGGTATAACAAACTAGTTGTTCTTTCTTCGAATGAGAAATTTGCAACAATATACCTCCATAACCTAAATCAGAGGCGTCGGTTTGGATGACTTTTGGATAAGATGGATTCGTTAGATGTAAACAAGGAAGAGATTTTACCGTCTTCTTTATGACCCGAATTGCTTTTGTATGAGTTGGAGTCCATTGAAATTTAGCATCCTTTTTAAGGCTGGAGCCTTAAAAAGGATGTACCAAAAAAATCCATCGAATTCGACCAAACACACATAATATCTTAAGCCTCATTAACAACAAAATATACATAGAAAGAAATTTGACACCTTAAATTAAAAGCATTGCAAAAGTTTATGTACAGTAAGAATGTCAAAGTATTGGACATGCAAACTTTTATTCTTTCGATCTAATCATGATTTTTGATAAGGTGGATTGAGTAATTTGTGGTAAAAGAAAATGTCATATTTGTTTCGTCGTCTCTACATGATCAGCCACGTAAGTTGAATGAAAATAAGGTCTTAGCTTTCAGGTTCAATGGAAAATAAGCTTCTAAACATGTCATTGTCTAGCTACAAATACTCAATCGAAGGATTACAGTCCCAAACAGGCCAGGAAAACTAATATGTTACTCATATTCATGCATTGTTTAACCAATTTGGCGTAATAAAAAAGAATTATGTCACTTGCTACCATTTGATGAAATCTTGTATTGAATAAACTAAATACACAGCAGTTAAGTTAAAACAATCCTAAAAATTCATAATACATTGTGGTTTGTTTGTTGTATGAGATGTTATTTCATTGCATGCCTTGTTTGGAGCCAGTCTTTCACTAACATTGTGGTTTCTCTAAATTGAGGGTATGTACATATATAAAGACTTTGAGCTCAAAGAATGGAATAAGTTAAACATCTTTGAGTCTGCATCATCTTCACTTTCTAGATTTGCTTTCATTGAGCAAACTAAGGAAAGAAGAAAATAATTAATATTGGACACTACTGATTTTTTTTTCAAATGGATTTATGGTGATTCGGGCAATCCAGGAAACTCTGTTGCCACCATCTACGCATGTTTTCCCAAAGAGAAATGTCAAGGGATCAAGAAAGCTGGAGGAATTAAAGGAGGAGACTGACGAGAATGGCCAGACTCGTATCCACATCATTCAATCTGGAGCTTCACTGGCTAAAAGCCAAAGCAATGAGTTTTCCACCATGGATACATCAAGATCAAGATCAACAAAAAAGGGGAAAACTTGAAAAACAAATATTCGCATACCAAGCAAAAGGTATTCCAAAATAGCAACCCACAGTGAAGCATTCAATAGCATTTCAAGAAGTCCTCCAAGTTCATAATACTCAACACTCTGATTTCACATACAAAACAATCACATTAATATGTTATTCCAAAATAAATAACCACATTAAACCATCGAATGAAGAAGTAGCAACCTCGACAAATCCCCCTCCAAATCAAACAGGAACGTCATGACACAAAACACCAAACTGAAGAAGAAGACCAGTGAACCAAGCTTACCTTCTCGCGTGTGTCTGGCCGAATATGTCTTCCCTCAACGATTAATGTCTCTGCAAAATCGAACCTCGACTCTTTGTTTCGGTTTAGAGTTGATCGATTGAGTTGGGAGAGACAGTGTGTAATGATGATGGGTAATTTGGTAATCAGTAATGACCAACCATTGGGATTAGTTAGTCCCACCAAAATTGGTGGTTTAGTTTAGTCACCTCTACTGACCATTAGCTAATCTCGTGGCCTAGTTAATCCGCGAAGCGAACACCGTCTTATCCAGTCCAGTGGGGTTAATCCACCCTAAGACCATGAAGCGAACATACTATTAGTCCTAGGTGTAATTAAATTAAATTCTCGCATCCGATATTTAAAGCTACTGTTAATTGGTACGTCTAATTGGTCTCTGTCTGTAAGCTTGAACTTAAGGCTTTTGATTAAGAGACATGAATCAGTTAATTAAATGTTTACATTGTAAGGGCAAATAATTTAGGATAAAAGTTTTATGGATGTCTACATTATGTCTTCATCACCTAGCTAAGTACTTTGAATTAGATTTCACAATATGAGATCAATTATTTTCGGCATCATGACTATGGAACTAGCTAATGAAATTAAGAATTTAAGAGTCTCGTGACTATCTTAGCAGCATTGTAATCTAAACAGGAAACATTGTGATAAAATCGATTAGTTAATCTAATTAACCATTGATCACGAACTAGCAAAAAATCAAGTCTTTTGGTACTGAAAGGGCCACCAATTGATACCATGCACCCCACCACCATGGCGTTCCTATAGTATTTTTATATAATTATTAATTTCTCGTTTCCTTCTATTTGCTTCCTTTTTACCACTTACTACATAAAGGAGTTAAAAATGAAACTATTCTTTTTAGCGTGGTAACTTCATCAAGGTGACAAAGTTAAAAAAAAAATAATAATAATTAATTCTAGGTCGACGTCAAGCTGATCAAGTAATCATGCATGTACAAGGTGGTGATATGCAAGGGGGGGTGGTGGGTCCCACCTCATTTATTATGGTCCGTCAGATCTTCATTTCATTCAGCCCTCCCTCTCGCTGCCGGTCGCAGCTGGACGGACCACAGGAACCGGCGCCCTCGACTCTCTCTCTCTCTCTCTTCTTTTTTTTTTTGTTTTTAATTTCAAACTTTTGTTCATCATTCTCTCTCTGCCACCATTTTCCCATCATTCCCTTCTGCCCTCTTTTGCATTTCCACTTCTGCCCCTACGTACTCCCACATAATTACCTTCGCGTCACTTTCTTTGCACTAACTGAAATGACTCTTCTGCCCCTATATATAGCTACCTGTCTACTGCTGTTAACGTGTCATTCCTTGATATATATATTAACGTTGTGTGCATGTGGTGGGTGTGTATATTCACCCTTGGATTGGACATGGAGATATGTACGTTCTTTACTTACAATGTTTAATTTTTTACTAATGAACTTTTTAAGTCCTTTCGATTAGAGGTGTCAAGTGGTCTCCGCAAAACCGCCTGCAACGCTTAAACCGATCAAATCATCTTGGGCCGATCTAGTTTTTTAAAATTCATGATTTGGAGGTAGTTTAAGAATTTTAATAGAGTTTGCTTGCTTTATTATTGTATTTTTGGTGGATAGACACATTTCATGGACATGTGATTTATTATATATTTAGTGGATAGACATGTATGAATATGAAATTAGAATGCTTTTATTTTTGTGCGGAATTTCGCAAAATCAGATTGATCGAATTGAGCGAATCGCAATCGATTTCATTGCAATTCTTAATTAGGTTTCGCAGTTTGGTGGTAGTCTGTAAAACTGTCAAATCGCGAACCTTCAATTTGACGGCGATTTGAGGGTATCTAGCTATTAACAAACCGTGATTTGCACATCCATACTTTTGATACATGCATTCGGTAAATCTTATTTGAATCTTGCATCTCATAAGTGTCGATCCAAAGGGTCTATGTTAAACTTTGGCATGCAAAAGCATAGATCGACGAGGCATCACTAGCCAAATAAATGCATTAATTAGGTTAAGAGTTAAGTTTAAGTTGTGCATTAGACTCGAGTGTTGTTGATTTCTTATCAAAATGTAGCAAAAGAAAGAACACTGAACACGACTGAACACCACCTTATTATCTTTTTCCTGATATAAGAAAGTTTTTGGAGAGAAGATGGAATGGGGGGAGACAAAAGGGTGTGTCGGAGAAGTGAAATGATGTGAGCTTGTCTGGTGTGCAGTCTCACAACACTGCCACATCTCCCCCTCTGCTACCATCTGCATTTACTCCTCCCTCTATCTCTCCCTCTCTTATATAAAGTCATATTTATTTGTAAAACAAGGAGAAAATCTCCAAAAATAATAAGAATACTTCAAAATAAATAAATAAACACTTTCAATTTCTTTTAATCGAGGAATTAGATAACAACCAAATATTTATATATTGGACCTACTACCTTCGTATTTATATGATTGTTCATAATTTTTTTTTAAATTAATTAAGTAATTAAAATGTATTGAAATCATGACATATATTATAAAATATTTTATAATAATTAAAAAGATGCTTAAAAAAACAAAGGAATATATATATATATATGTTGGCTATCGTCTTTTCATGTACAAAATTAAATGTTGGTCTATTATTATTATTATTTATATAAAAGTATTCGTCTTATATATATGGTGCCCGAGCAGGGGACTTGCAGCCATACATACATTTATTGATGTTCATGCAATATACATCATGATGCATGCACGTGCATCTCAAAATAAAAAAGCAACGGACGGTAACAAATATGTGTTCATGTTGCGTGTTCCCATAATTGGGGCACACTAAAACATTCAATAAATTTACTTGGACTTATGAGTCCGGACTCATATGAAGGTTTTAAAAATTTTTATAAATATTTAAAGGATATCAAATAAAATTTTCAAGTAATTAGAGTTGCTTCATTAATTGCTTGAGGATGTATTTGAAATTAAAAAAAAAAAATTAAATCTGAACTTACGAGTTTAAATAGCACTACTCTAAAACATTATGTATAATATATTATTTAAAAATAATTAATAAATTAATGTATTTTTATTAGAACAATGATTAATTCTACGTCGGATCTAGTATAGCATCCAGTGATTATTGATGATCAATGAAATTTACTATATTTAGTTCCCTTTATTTATTTATGTATTGTTCCGTCATCATTCCTTGGCTGAGTTTGTGATGGCTTTGGTACGTGCCCCATTTGTCGTCCCTGTTGTTGGGTCAAAGTAACTAGAAAACGACTTTGTTTAAAATGACATGAATGTCCCTTTCTGCGATCCTCACCTCGCCCAACGTGCATGCAATATGCAATCAAGTTCAATCCCATGCCCTTGTATGTTGGTCCCGGCCTCCATCGATATATAATACATGCATGCATCAACCAATTGATCATTATTATTGCATATATATATATATATACCTTTACATGATATTGAAACTTCCAATTAAGTCTTCATGAGACGTAGTGTATAGGAGTTCATTAGGATGTTAACTGCGTGGTGCAAAATTCCACCTCCTTAATTTGATATGGTAGTGACAATTTTCCCGTACAAGGGAAGTGTATTTCTTTAGAAGAATTAAACAACTCACGTTATGCACATTTTCTCTTTTAAGAGCATTATAAATCACGTTAACTTTTATTTTTTTTTTTAAAAATAAGTTTTTCGAGAATTATAACATACTCTCAACTAAACACTCAATATATATAAACTTCTCAAGAAGTTGAATTCTCAAAAGGAAAATGCTAGAGTGCCCTAGTAAGGGCACGCAACTGAATCAATTGCTATTTAGTTGTTGTGGAACCCACCAAAAAGACTTCTTATTTTATTTGTTTGTCACACTTTTTTTTTAGAAAACGGAAGAAGATTGCGATAGGTTGGCCATTTTAGCAAGACAAAACTTTTTGTCATTATAACACTTAATCGAGCACAATGGAAGAGTTTGATTTATGTAGCCGACCCCAAATAATTTGAGAATGAGGCTATAAGTTGTTGTTGTTGTTGTTGTCACCTTTTTCTTACTTTTTTATTTATTTTTTGTGTGACTATTAAGTACAATCAACTGACTTTCAGCATTGACAGACAACCAACTATCAATATTGAGTCGGTCGCGCTAACATTCTCCTTCCTAGAAACTCGAAGCACATCTCATGAAGTTAGTAAAAGAATTAGCCAAACAATGCCCTAGTATTAATTGTAAGTTGAAATGAAATTAATTACTTTTTACTAGCTAGGTGGGTTGCGACAGTAATTTCCAACAACGTAACTACTAACTCGGCGTCCGAGCTCACGAAAAACGAAGTGAAATGACGAAGCCACCCTCCCTCGCACGTCAAATACTCAGAGAGAGAGAGAGAGAGAGACCATCTGATGATCAAACGTCTGCATGAGGTGATGATGATTTCCTGGGGCGCTCTGTACCAAAAAAAATTTCTCACTCTCTCTCTCTCTCTCTCTCTCTCTCACATAGTATAAGGAAGCTAGAGAGAGAGAGAGAGAGAGATAGACATTTCAGCCAACCCAGTCAGTCCCTTCATTCACTGTTATCATTATTTTCTCTCTCTTCTCGGGATTTTCACACACTTCTCATACCCCTAGCTAGCTACCTAGCTAGCTTAGTAGTACTGTTGCAAATGTGATGTTAGAGAGAGAAAGTGCGACGCCTGCCTAGCTATATACCTAGTGTGGTAGATGAAAGTGTGTGAGACTTAATAAGTCTTCGTGTTAGAGAGAGAATGCATGGTGAGAGATTCAACACAAAATTGACAGTTCCAGAGAAAGAATGAAAAATGTTAGTAAATTTTTACCGAGAAGTGCAACATCGTGGACTCATTGACTTATAAGAGTCATTTACGTGCATCTCGTCTCGAGATGTAAACATACACATATCCGATGCATAACATGTCGGTCAAGATCGCATGAATGACTTTTGTGAGTTAATGTGTCTTGTGATGTGACTTTATTATTGTCATTCTAATATTTTATATTTTTAGCTTGCAAGCATATTGTCAAGCCATTGCATTAATCCAAAAAATAAAGATTTATAAAGGAGTAGTTTTATCTATACTTTTCGGAGGAATGACTCATCTAATGAGGGTAGACGAAGTATCTCACATTCTTAGGTGTAAATTGAGAGATAACTCACTGGCAAGTTGCGCAACCAAACAAGATTAGTTTCGACTTCCCTCCAAATTATTTATCGATAGTTAACTCAAAATACCTCAAAATTAAATTAACATTCACTAACGCATACATGTATGCATCGGCCACACTTATATAAACTTTATTGTAAAACCTTACTTAATCAATCTTCTATACTGGGGCTAATTACACACTTATGGTCACCAAACTTTATGTTTACTGAATTTTGATTACAAAACTTTACTACTTTTTCTTAGAATATTAATTAGATCTTGCAATAAATTCATTTATGACCATTCCCTAAAAATAAGACTGATGGCATCAAACACGAACACATTAAAATTAATTTATTTAAATTAGAAATTTAAACTTTTTTACCTATTATGATTTCATCCGATCAAAAATATAAATTTTTATAGCAAATTTTTTTGTTCTAAATTATAAATCGTTTTCAGAATTCGATAGTGTATTTATTATTTTTTTTATCAATTATACTCTCATACAATTCAAATATTTATGATTTTTTAATTTTTTTAATTTATTTAATATCAAAGGGCGTATATGTATATTATATTTATAATTAAAATTGTCTGAATTTTTGTGTCTTACCTTAAACGACTTATACTTTTAATGAAATTGAATAATTGTTAATTAAACATGTTAATTGTAGGGTATCCACCTAGAGAGAAAGAGATATTTTAATACAATTTGAAGAGAGAGAGAGAGAGAGAGATAGACATATTTTAATACAATTTGAAGTTTAATTAGTGCATGCATGGCAGTTTCAAAAGTCGGCACCGTCTTCTCTCAAGTCGATCTCATCAGCCAACAAAGCCTCAACAAAGCCTCCTATAACAAGAAACAAACGTGATTGATGGAAATGACAGAATTAATCCCCAAAACACCCCTACTAAACTCCATGATTCAATGCATGGACAGGACTTCAAAATTTATTTGATTGTTGGGTGAGGTGGGGTTTTCTGTCTCTTCACATTAGAGTTGTTCAACTCATTGGTCAATCTCAAAGGGTTGACTTTTTGACATGAAAGAAGGAGAGAATGGAATGACTTGTGTTAGGGTTTTGACCAATTCAAAGAGGAGTAATGAAGATTGAAGATCGATGGGAGGGACAAGATTGGCATTTCAGTACTTTCCCAGTGTCTTTGTTGTCTTTTTTAGGTGCTTGTTTGGCGAGTGTTTGGAAGTTGGGTTAACTTGCGCAGCTATTGTTGTGGTTAGATTTCTAAGCTGCGCCGTTTTCCATAACGTCCTCTTATTCACCTCTCTTTATGTTTGGCTTCAAAGAATGTATAATTGACCAAAAAGAAAGTTAACAAAATTAGGCATGGTACAGCGAATGAGACATTAATTGTAAAAAAATAAAGTTTGAAAAAATCATGAGTTTGAGTCGTATTAAATTTTTTTTACAAAAATAGACAGTATTAATACACATTTTGATATTCTTTCTAAAGCGTAGTACGCTGAAAGAATGTATAATTGACCAAAAAAAAACTTTGAAGAACAAAATTAGGCATGATACAATCAATGAAGCATTGCTTATCAAAAATAAAGTTTGAAGAAGTTATAAGTTGGACTTCTATTAATTATTTTAAAAAATAGACAATATTGATACACATTTTGATCAGTGTTATTCTTTTCTAAAACGTAGTATGCTTGTATTAGACTTAAAAAAAAAATGCATATATAACCAGTTCTGAAAGTAAAACCCAGCGTTTAATATATTTCTTTACAATATCGTCACATAATTGTCGGTATTTTTATTTTTTGAGGAAGAGAGACAGAGCTCTCAAATTTTATTGATAGTCAAAAAATAAAAGTACTGCCCAGAGGGATTGTTTACCCTCGACAAGTAGATCGACCGGATGTTCAATTACAATAAACCGACCCCTGTTTCGATCCATCCATGTATCACTTGCCAATCAACCAAAAAATTAGAGGCCTACCATCACCATCCACCTATTGTCGATCTTTTTATAATTGTTGATTAACTTGATTTTTTGGGCTTGCTAATAAAATTTGAATTATATTGCATAATTTTATGAGGATTTTAATTTTAAAAATAGTACATTTTAAATGTTAGGTTTAGAGACACCGCAATGACACACTTTATTAATCTCTAATAAACTCGTTAATTATAATGCGGGGGCTTAACTCTAATTTATAGAGTCACATAAACATACTCATAATCCAACTAGGAGATCCTAACTAGACTCATAATCTAACTCAAAGTCCTAATCAAACTCAAACACAAATCTAATTTAAATTACAACTCCAACATCCCCCCATAATCTAAATTACCTATCTGAATTAAAAAACAAAACATCATCCCCCCATAATTCAGATTGTCATGATCTTCCACTTGATATTCTCTTGAAATGCAGATCTCGACCTCCATCGACGACATCCTTTATCGTTCGCCCGCCACCTATCTCTCACAGCTTCCTCAATGATGAACAGTGCACAATGCACTCGATTGCCTTTGTCATCAACGACATTATCATGGGTGATCTTGCAATCCTGAAGTCGAGCTGGTTGTCCCATACTTCGTTGTGGTCTGCAACTGGTATGCTGAGGTTTAGCGCCAATACCAACTGAAGTGAAAGTTTCATCCTCACATCTAATCGTAGATGGTTGAGCAATACTCTTTCCTTTTATGTCCCAAATCCACGCACTCTTCTCATCAAACTTGACATCTCTGCTAACAATGACTGCATTGGTAACTGGATTGTACAATTTGTACGTTCCAATCCTTCCTAAAACATAGCCAATAAATATGACCTTCACGTCTTTGTCATCTAACTTCTTCCTGTTAGCATCAAGAACATGTACATATGCAGTAGATCCAAACACCTTCAAGTGTTTGACACTTGGCTTGTAACCACTCCAAGCCTCTTATGGGGTTATATGGGACATACCTTTTGTGGGATACCTATTCGGTAAATAAACTGAACATGCAACTGCTTCAGCCCAAAAAGAATCAGGTAGACTTTTGGCCTTCAACATACTATGAGCCATGTCTATAATTATACTATTCTTCCTCCCTGCAACACCATTATGTTGCGTTGTCTGTGGTGGCATGATCTCATGTTTAATCCCATGACGATCACAAAACTTTGAAAATGTCGAGGACGTGTACTCACCACCACCATCTGTCCTCAAAGTCTTGATGTAGCGTCCACTCTGTTTCTCCACAGTAGCCTTGAACTTCTGAAAGCAACTAAAGGCATCAGACTTATTCTTTAAAGTATACACCCAAATCATCCTCTTCAGCAGTCATCAATAAAAGTCATAAAATATTTGCTTCCTCATAGTGAAGCGATCTGCGTTGGACCATAAACATCGAGTGAACCAACCGTAGTAGAGATTTGGCACGACTTGGAGTGTTGGAAGCAAACGTTCGTCTATGTTGCTCCCCGAAATACACCCCTCACAAAATTGCTCTGGATGTTGAATCACAAGCAATCCTTTCACTAAATTCTTATGAGTCAACAACTTCAGACTTTTGAAGTTCAGATGACCATATCTTAGATGTCATAGCCATGACTCATCAGAAACAATGGATTTAAAACACGGATAAGATCCAGTTTTAATCTCAATCAGAAACAACCTATTTTTCAAAAGAGACTTAAGAATGGTCATACCTTTAGAGTCAAACATAGTGAGATGACTATCTTTGAAATCCACTTTGTACCCCTTCTCTAGCAATTGCCCAAAACTTAGCAAATTGCATGTCAATGCTGGTACATATAACACATCTGAAATATACTGATGATCACCATTTTCCAACTTGATCAGAATTCTTCCTTTTCCTTAATCGGAAGTTTCCTATCATCAAAAAAACTTGACCTCTAACAACACCGACTCATCCAACTCATCAAAAAATTCTCTATTGCCACACATGTGGTTAGAGCATGCACTGTCGAGATACCACATGTTACTCTGAGCATTCTCCTGGGCTGATGAAACCATCATTAGTGTCTGATGACACTCCTCATCTCGATCTGTCTGCTCCTCAGACTCCGACTCTGACTCTGACTCGGATGATTGCTTTATCCTGCATTGTCTAGCTATATGCCCAAATTTGCGACAGTTGTAACACTGAATCCGATTTCTCTGTTGATTGCGACCTTCGTCTCGTCCACGACTTTTATTTCTATCCCACCACTGCTGATTATTATTTTGACATCTGCCATTGTTGTTGACTTTATCACGGCCTTTGAACCCATAATTCTTCTTTAGCTTCGGGACAACCGTAGTCTTCAATGCCTGCTCAATAGACTTGACTTTTTCACTCTTTTCATTGATTCGTTGCTCATGTGCTCGTAATGAACCAATGATTTCTTCAACTGACTTGGTCTCATAATCTGTCCCACTCCATAATAGCAGCTACTACGTGGTCGAACTTCGTGGTCAAGGTGCGCAAAATCTTCTCGTTCACATCGAGATCGGCGACATCTTCGCCATTCATCTTTAACTGATTGACGATTGTCTGAACACGATTGGTGTACTTCTCTATATCTTCGGAGTCATCCATCTCGATTAACTCGAATTGTCGCCTCAAAGTTTGCAATCGAACTTTCTTGGCTTTCTGTACACCCTTGTAGGACGTCTCTAAAGTGTCCCACGCTTCCTTTGATGTCTTCGCCAGTTGCACTTTCTCAAACGCCACATCATCAAGCGTTTGCAAAATAAAATAAAGTGTCTTCTGATCTTTCTTGCAAAGCTCCTTTTGTGTTGAGGTAGCGGTGGCCCATGGGTCTTCGAACGCATCTTCAACTACTGCAAGCAAGTCTTGAAAACTGAACAAGACTCTCATCTGTGTGCTCCATCTATCGAACTTCTTCCCATCGAATCCTGGAAGAGTAGGTTGAACTTGGCCGTTCCCGATGTCGCCATAATTCACACCAAATAAGAAAATCAAAAATCTCAATTTTGATTTTAACTCTCTGTCGCGCACACTTTGAACAAATTGTTCAAATCTTCGTTTCTTCTCCAAAACAAGAAACGAGCACGCTTCGATCTCTCAATAGATGCGAAGCCCAAATTCTTTGTTCGATCTTGAACAAAGTCTCACATTGTAGATCCAAAATCTCGGTCTCACTCTCACAGATCTCAGGATCTCACTTTTGCTCTGATACCATGTTAAGTTTAGAGACACCGCAATGACACTTTATTAATCACTCTAATAAACTCGTTAATTATAATGCGGGGGCTTAACTCTAATTTATAGAGTCACATAAACATACTCCTAATCCAACTAGCTAGGAGATCCTAACTAGACTCATAATCTAACTCAAAGTCCTAATCAAACTCAAACACAAATCTAATTTAGATTACAACTCCAACATTAAATATGTATATATTTAGTGAGACGGTCACAAAAGAAACACGTGATTTAAACATTGATCAAAAAGATTGATTTTGACAAAATGGCATAAAGCCAAAATGAGAACTTTACTTAATTTCGCTTAGTTTAATTGAAAATGAGGATTACAAATGTACAATCAAATATTCTTCTCTTATTCTCTTCTTCTCATCTTATCAATGCGCTGAATTAAATCCATGAAAATGATAAATTAATTAACTATATATATATAATTTTGCCTTCCTTTAATATTTTTTTTTTCGTAATATGAAACTATGACCAAATCTTTAGCTTTGTTTTCGATTGGTTTTCCAATCTCGATATTTATGAATCCATATTAATAAAGTCTTGATGTACATTGAACAAAAAAAGTCTTTTGATATATAAATTAAATTTGTTAGTCATACATAATTTTCATTGGATATATATTTATTACTCTCAATAAATAATAGTAGTAGTCAATAAAAGAACTTTTTTCTTCAAATTCTCCAAAAATCAATCTCAATGAATATCTGACATTACATTTATGAATCCACACATACAAAACTCCTATAAATATGAACAAAATGTTTCAAAACTACCTAACATTCTCTATCAATTATAGATCTAGAAAAAGAAAAAAAAGAATTTCACAACTTAAAAAGAGATTTTGTCAGTCCCCACAAATCCCACGTGGCAGAAACTTGGAGGTTGAGTATAAAAAATGTGCATCATCTGTGTCCCAATTTAACTGCGCCTAATCTCATTTATTATTATTATTTTTAATTTCTCATATATTTCCACGCTTAGACACTATCCAACCCTATACTGTACGTCATCTCAACTCAATTTCTTTTCATTTATAAACTCGAACTCGAAACTGAGGCTTTGTTTCGTTAGGGGTGGAGTTGAGAGGAGTGAGATAACTTGCAGAAAAGTTCCAACTAATCTTGTTTGATTGATTTTATATATAAATTCAATTATCCTGTAAATTATCTCTCAATTCACACATTTATGAGCGATTAAGAGAGTTATCTCATTTGACTAATAGACACAATTACTCCTTATTAATTACATATATTTATTACTCACCTCCATATCTTATTCGAAAAGTATTTACGTCAGTTCCCATATTTTATTTTTAAAAATTTATAATTTTCTCGTAAATTCAAAGCTGCATTCTTTCTAAGTTGATAAAAATGAACCAAACGAGGTCCAAGTCGTCATTTTCACTCAGAACGACTGGTTGTTGGTTAACCTCATTTATTTCATTTTTGTTTTTACTAGAAAAACTATAATATATATATATATATATATATTCAAAAAAGTGTTTTTGTTTTTGCATTAAAAGAAAGTGTTTTCAAGGGTTGGTTTCATGGGCTTTTGTGATCATCACTACGTTGTTTGCTTGCGAAGACCACTGTAGTCATCTGGAGAGAGAGAGAGAGAGAGAGAGGTCAAACAACAAAGCTAGCTTTATTTGTGAAGTTTGTAATGATTTTAAGGAGATCAGAAGCTCGTGATGAGAATTTTCTTTGCAGAGCAGCAGCAGCAGCAGAACAGCAGAAACAAAAACAACAACAACAACAACTCATCATCTT
The DNA here is from genome assembly GCA_039657325.1 of Stephania cephalantha. Classification (NCBI taxonomy): domain Eukaryota; kingdom Viridiplantae; phylum Streptophyta; class Magnoliopsida; order Ranunculales; family Menispermaceae; genus Stephania; species Stephania cephalantha. Next base: position 2,174,809 of record CM077573.1, on the reverse strand, counting down.
CAAAGGAATTTAAAGTCCCAAACATTTGTTCAATCTCGTGATATCTTTTCATGTCACCAAAAACACCTCTCATACATCTCTATCACTTTTTCAATATTCTCTTCATTTCATCTGCTAAACACTACTTCCACTACTACTGCTTCTCCCAACATAGACACCCTATATAAACCTTTTCAGTGCCCAATATTAGAAACACCACAAAACTTTGATATTGGTCACCATTTGTGATAAAATAGAGGGTACCCATTATTTTTAGTGGCCTATTGAGCAATACCCAGTTTTTGTTTTTATGGATGTCATGGTCGTTTGTGAAAAATAGAGGATACCCATTATTTGTAGAGGCCTATATACATATATTGAGCAATACCCATATTTTAGTTTTGTGATCAGATCACTGTGGTGGTTATTTTAGAGTGATTTATATAAAATGGGGAGTTGTGGGAGAAATGGATCTGTGAGGCAGTATGTTAGGTCAAAGGTGCCTAGATTGAGATGGACTCCTGAGCTTCATCACTGTTTTGTTCATGCCATTGAGAGGCTTGGAGGTCAAGATAGTGAGTTCTTTATTCTCTCATCTCCTATATATATATATATGATCAATACTAATTTGTCTTTGATCAGCTATATTATATATGTATGTGTTCTTTTTTTTTGGTGATTATAATAGATTTTCTTTGTTGGGTATATATTTTGTACTCCCTTGACAGAAGCCACACCCAAACTAGTTCTCCAGTTGATGGATGTGAGGGGACTCACCATCTCTCATGTCAAAAGCCATCTCCAGGTATATCGATATACCTATATTTTTATATTTTTATTTTTATTTTGTGGCATCTTTGATTGATGATATCATCTACTAATATTTTAATTTCTTCTTTCAACATGTATACTTTTTTTTTTTTTTAATTTGTTAGTGTTTTTTTTTTTAGAGGGGGTTTTGTTTTTGTTTTTTTAATTTGGGATTTGTTGTTGTTTGATTTTGTGTATTATCTCACCAGATGTATAGAAGCATGAAGAGTGACCTTAGCAGGCAAGGTATATATCATGATACTCACTGAACTTATTCAATCTTCATCATGCAACATGTCTTCTTTTGCTATTCTCTGCTGTTCTCTACACACTCATTAATGTCTAGTTCTGATGAGAATGTAGAATATATTTATAACTTCTCAGAGAATTAACTTCTCTGATCAATAGTATATTAGTTTTACTGATGGTACTACTTCTTCAAGCAAACAAAGCAGCTCAGTACATGGCCCTTTGAACCTCTTGTTTCCACTACTATTTGGTGTTTGTTAGCTAATCTCTTTAATTAACAAACTTTGTGTGAACTTAACTTACTATTGGTCTCTTTCTTCCTATATTTCTGACAAAGCTGCTGACCATCCCCCAACATAGTAAAAAAATGAACATACCCACAATTTCTAGACCTTCTATAACAGTAGAACCAAGCCTACATATTAATTATAACAATAGTACATGCATCACACTTTCTCTTTGTTGATCATTACTCCTCTGATACATAAACATTTTTTTTAATCATGTTTGGTCATTTTGGGATTTTTTTTTTTTATAATCTTTTTTGTAACATTATTGGCAGATGGGCATCATGGGCAACAAAGATCATCAGATGGGTCTTTTGATTATCAGTTAGATGGTTGTGTGGAGGAATGTTCAAAGCCCTTCAAGGAAGGAAACAAGTCTCTTTTGTTTGGTCCTCTCCCTCTGAAAAGGTAAGTTTTTGATGCTCAAAAAGCTTTTACTAGTTCAAAAGAGTAATAAGTGAAAGCAAGAAAGCTATACATATGAACACATTATAATGATCTCTCTTTTTACATAGTTTTATTATACAACACATTTTGTTAGCTAGGTTTGTACATGCATGTGCACATAATAATGTGTAATTTCTATGTGTGTGTGTTTTTTAATTTTTTTTTTTTAGTACTGCTACAAGGGTGACTAACTTTATCTTTTTGTTTCTTCTTATTCTCTCTATTCACATCAGAGCACTGCAATGCAGTGGAGAAAGAATATGTGAGACAGTGGTCTCATTGCCGTACTGTTTTGATGATTATCTGAACACAATGGGTAGTCATGAGAAAAGTGGAGGAATAAAGGAGAGTTTGATCAGGTCATGGCAGGCTACTACCATGCCTAATCACCACACCAACACCACAACACCACCAACACCAACAACAACAAGACTCTTCTCATCATCTCTGCCACACCATCTTTACAAGCTAGATGATGCCTTCCCAACTTATAATAGCTCATCAGAAGAATCTGAGTTATTCTTCAAGGTACAAATTATATATCCACACTTCTCTCTCTTTTGTCTCTTCTCTTGGGGCCTTTTCTCCTACACCCCCACTTTAGTAATATTCTTGACCTTCTTTTGTGGAGCCTGTTCATATTGTTGTTTTTATGTGAGATTGCATGAAATCATGACCTCTCTCTAGCTAGTCTCTAGAACCACACCCTTTTTTTTTTTTTTTTTTTTTTTTTTTCTCTAATAAAACTTTATATTTCTTATATATGGGTATAGTTTTTAGAGTATTGATATCTGCCCCCGCAAGGACACGCACTTACGACACACATTTGTCAGTGCGATACACATTGCAATGTGTGTGCCCGCATCTCTAAGCAAAAAATCTAACACTTGCGTGCATTTTCCTAGATTTTAATTTATGGTTATACTTTATTTTAAAAAAAAAATCTTGGAAGTTTTTTTTTTTTCTTGATAAATGAGAAGATTCTGAGAAGATCAGGATGGGATAATGTACCTTCTCTGATGATTCAGTTTTGCAAGCATTTTGAACTGCAGTAATGTCTATGGTGTTCCTTACTTGTCTCCTTTGCTTTATAGATAGTGTTTTTAGTGGTCCAACACTATTTCAACAGCTTTGATTGATAACATGCAACACACCTTAGTTAATGAGCAATGCAACCCTCTTTTTGGGTAAATGCATGTATTTGTTTCTATAAGTTTTCATGGACAAAATTAATATGGGGTGGCTTAATTAGATGTTTTGATCAAAAGTAGTCCTACCCATTAAAGATTTTATGATATTTTTTTTTTCTAAAGTTTGTATGGTAGGGCTTAAATCAGTAGTCTCATTTTAGGTTAGGTGGGTTTGTATTTTTGTAGCTTTTAGTAGGTCTTGTTGGAGAGTTGTTGCAATCTCTGCCTTGTTGAGGGAGACAGTTGTAATGTCAGGCCATAAATTTTTCTCTCTAGGCAGGAATGCTCATCTTCACATTTTAAGCAACGTTTTTAATGCTTCAAAAGTTGATCTTTATCAATTGAATAATATATGATGAGTGTGCTCGGGTTACATGCACATGCACTATAGCAAAACCCTAGCTTTGAACCGTTGATGATCATGGAGATCCATTTCTCACAATTTTCAAGGTTACACTACAATGTAGAGCATTGTAGTGTTGACCATCTTCACGTACCTTTTCTTTAGCTAGTTTGGTGTCTTTAAGCAGTACGTACTATAGTTTGCAGGGAAAAAAAAAAAAAGTGCTATAGTTTGGGAGTTCAAATCCTAGCTAGTATGGCCATTTGTATAGTCTTGAGATACTCACTATGTTGCATTATAAATATTAAAAATTTTAGTTCCTAGTATAGTACTCAATGCCCCGCAATCAGAAGTCTCAATTTTCAGCTCGAGTTCATCAGACTTTTGACCTACGATAGGTTGGTTTTAATTAGTTAGGAAGTTGCGTAGGAAGAATAAAAAAATACAAAAAATGAAAATTTTGAAATAAAAAATGTTTTTGAGTGCGGACTCATAAGTCCAAAGAGTACTACCCACCAATACTAGTGAGTTATACTTATTATACATGTTGGCATGTAGTCAGTGTAGTATTTGTTAATGACAAGAGAAAGTGAGCTTTATTGTTGTTTTCTCCTATTAAGACATGTTTTTGTGCAACTCATGTACAACTCCATATTGATCTTTAATTTTCTTTTTTTCTTTCAATGTACAGAAAGCAAGGAAAGATGAACACCAGGTTCCATCTGTGAAAATACTAGAGCTGTCAAAAGACATGAACAATGTGCTTGCACCGCCGCGGCCTCCTTCATCGCCTTCAATTAACCGAGGTCATCAACAAACAAGGAAGGGAGAAGATAACGATTGCGCGGTGCTATCGTTGTCGCTCTCATTGCACCCTTCGACTCAAAGCCAAAAGAGCAATGTTTCATCCACAAGCGAGGTCAGCGAACCCTTCTCACCTACGTCGAAGCTTAGCTTTCGAAATCAAGATTGCTCAACTGACTTTTCATCTTCAACTTCCTCTAAAAGAAACCATTGCAATTTAAATTTGGACCTCTCAATCTCCTTGATTGGTACCTAATTAATTGATGCTTAACCCCTGTAAATCTTCTCTTCATCATATCATTACTACTATATTGTTATTATTGTCTATTTAGTTGTTCTCACATTATTTCTAGTATATATAGAGGGATGCCTATTGTTGGTATAGTTTTGTAGCCAGCAGATCATGTGGTTTGGATGAATCATAAAACTATTAAAATTTTTTGATTTGAGTCCTAAAATTTTAATCCCATCATGTTCACTCAATGTTATCTTCAAAAACCCTTTTGTCACTCGGGTTTTATAGTAATAATTACGAAATGAAGTTTTGACTAATTCGAGTTGCATTTACTTGAAAATCGTGTAATACATTGTGCAAATTTTGATGTGTATCACACGTTTGGAAAAAAAATGTCTTGGGCAAGAATGTCTTAATTAATATTGGAGGATCATATTTCATCGCTGTATTTAATGTGAGAAAGGTTGTGCATTTAATTTCTTGTGCATAAAGACCTAGACTTTTTTCTTTGTATGTGCTCAAAACCGTAACCCTATTTTAATCCATCAATCAATGTTTTATTAGCATGGTATGCGTTTATAAGAAATAATTTGATTCATCCCAAGGTCCACAGGGAGGGACAACAATTCAAAGAGAATTAAGTTCGAATCTCTTCTTATAAAGGTGAGAACATACCAAACTGGTAAAACATGGATTGAAAAGTTCATAAGAATTGCGAAAAGTGAAATTGGAAGCATGTGAAGATCGAGCGAAAGCAACAAGAAGCGAAGAAAATACCAATGGAGCATGTAGAAATATAAGTTCAAAATTCTAATATAACAATGGATATTATCAACATATTAAACTTCAAATCAACATTTCATGCAGAATTTTCTCTTCAGTAAATGACAATATACATCCATAAGCACAAATAATGTGTAAATTAGCGAAAACTTAGCAACATAATTAACTTAATAAACTTTTTAAGCAGACAAATTCTCTGACCAAGATAAATATATATACATCCAAAAAACAAAGAATATGCGCAGAATAGCGAAGACTCTGTCGCATAATTAACTTTCAATTATCTTTCCAAGTTGCTGTCTTGTATTTTGACTAAGACAATGACAAAGCCCTCATTAGAGAAGAAACTGCACACCATAATAAAGTCATAGTTGAAATGAATTAGTCAAGAGAGGTTTGGCACATAATGTACAAACTAGGTGCATGGGTAGTAGGTGAAGTAATAGGTTTGACACTTGACATAGAATTGAAGAAATGCATGAATGGTTTCAAACAGTTTCTAATCAATAGAAATCAATGATTTAACATGTCTACTGATGGATGGAACCAAATGCAAGATGTATTATTAGTTCTGGAGCCCACTTTGTTGACATATTAGACTGAAATATTGAGCTCGGAGGATGCTGACCATGTAGTGAAAATGAAACTTTTCTTCCTCAACTTGCAAAGCTTGAATTGTTCTTGAAGAATTTGCCCTACATAAATGACAGTGAAACAGGTTAATAAAACGGTAATGAAAGTGCGGTGCAAGTTAAACTGTTAAAAGTGTGATGGTCATATTTCCATCTACAAAAGTTGCGATTAAAATTATAATGCGGATACATAATTGCAATTCCCAAAAACAGAAGTCACGGGCCATAAAAAAAAAATTTCAACCAGGGTTTTAAGGAAGCGAAAAAATGGGAGGGAGAAGCACAACAGTAGCTGAACAAGGCCAACTAAATGACTTGACTACCACCGCGCGGCGAATGCACATTTTCTACATACAACTTAGATTAAGACAAAAGTAACCTACTGAGCTTTTTCTTTTGCAGAAAAACAAAAAAGTAGTTCATATTAGCTTGAGATTCACATGGTACATCAGCACCATCTGCATTGGCAAATTACATGAATTGAGGTCTTTCTCATACATCAGCATCTATCGCCCCCAGGTAACTAGTCTTACAACTTTATTAAATTAATCCTGCTAAGAGCTTTAAGAATGAACATGGATTGTTTGTCAAGGAATGTACAACTTTATCAAATTATTCATCACTCCTGCAAACACAAGACTGAATGTTTATTTTCCCAGCTCCCAAGCTAAGTGACACCAATAACTGATTTTCTATATGAAATACACATTGAAGCAAGCGGTTCGGAAGCACTTTCAAAGCTGACTACTTGCTCCAAAGATATGATGATCACAATCCTTCGAAATAGACCACAAAATAGCGAAGCAGTGCAGTCACAATACAAACTTAAATGTATTTGATCCAACGACCTAGAACGGAAGATCTTCGAATGGCAATACTTTTAGGAGGGCAGATTCATATCCCTCAGAAAAAAAAGCGTCCTATCCGTCCTACACCGAAGAAGAAAAGGAGAATCTAAAGACACAAGTGGACCTGGATATAGGTTGACGTTGAAGAATATGAATATTCTTTAATATTAACCTTCTTGTGAGCCAATGCTCATCCAGATACTTTGCCCTAGAAGGAATATGAGCTTTCCAAGTACCTTAGATTGAATTAAAGATCTTTATAAGCAAGCAATACAACTGTTGTTTATAATACAGTTCAAAGCACTTCAAACTTAACCTATGGTGCCAACTTGACAGCTTTTTCAGAATCTATGAATGCACTTTCTCACTATAGATGGTTAACATAACAAACAAGAGTTTCAAGGTGCAAATATATGTATGATAGAAAAATATCTGAGAGATGATTACTATCCAGAAAATAAAAAATATGGAAGTAATGATTGCCATTTTATATCATAGGTTATGAGAAACAGACTACAGAATACGTCTACCAGTTGAAAATGAATAAAACTGAATCCAATTCAAAGGCAAAAAGAGCCACAGGATTGCTTAGATTTTGAAGTGGTACCTTTGTTGCTAGTCAAATTCTTTATGCAGTGGGACGCTTCCCAGCCTGAGATTTTCTCATGACAATAAAAGGTATAGCAAGCTGAATCCAATCCGAGCAGCAATTTCTTCGGACTTAGTTGTAGTTGTATGAAGTGAGGTGAAAGGGCCAGGGACTAAATAGCTACCACTTTCAACTCTGTCCTTTACTAGTCTTGCTATCTGAGATGAGAGGCTTGATGCAAAGGCGCGGTTTTGTTCTAACAAGGTTGCATGGAAGAACTGAAACAGCAACTACTGGCAAACCATTGGAAATCCCAGAAAGAGGCAGCAACTCAATTAGAACAACAAGCTGCAGATTTAAAAACTAGTCTGTCAAGCATCATGGATACACAAATGAAGAACTCAAATATCAACTAAATGAAGAACTGCAGAGAAAAAAAACATATTTCAAGCGTCCAGCTGGTGCCATAGTTACAGCAAACATTAGAATTCCAAACACGTCAAGGGATATGCATGAGACAACCTAAAAAGACTTTATTCACTGAAACCTGCAACTCAGGAAATTTCATCATAGAATCGATCCATTTCAAAATAATAAACTATGCTTTTCACCTCTGGAGATTTGAGATCTACAACCGAATCAGATATAATTTCTTTGACCACACCAGCCACGATTGTGAAGCACTTATTTCGGTCCAATAAAGCAGATGACTCGGAGCTTTGTGAATCACATTTCCGAATCTTCATCTCCTTCTCATCCACCCCTCTTCTGTCATACCCAACTGCAAACTACAATGTCAAACAACAATCAATCCAGAAGAGTTGTAAGGTAGCCCATTGCGGAACTTCACAAGCATACTAAAGTTAGTTGTCCTCCCATACCAATAGTTCTCAATTCCTACAGTTTAGGTTTTGTTTCTGAGAAATCCCACACTATAAAACTTATGATCAACCAGATAAACCAATCAATGCCTAAAATTGAGTGTCAAGCTGTCAACAAAACCAGTAAGTAACTAAGTTGCAGCTATGGAACACTATAGATATGGTAATCATTTTACTTTTAAAAGTGACATCTAAAATGGTTCCTATTTCAAGTGAAAAAGTAGCATATTTTTACTAAAAGTTTGGATTGGAATAGTCACTGAAAAGCTTCTGACTGCCATCCCAGCAAGAAGGACGCATACTTCTCATCCTATCCTATGCATAAGCGGAGATCAATACCTTTATAGGGCTTTCAAATTTCTTCTGTTTTTTATCCAAAAAACGCTGGACAAGATTTCGCACAACCACTCGCAGGTTCTCCTCATCCAATCTACAGGTTGCTTGGATAGGAAATATACGATGACACCAGCTGCTTCAAATAAACTTAATTGCATCAAGAATATTTTCAAAATTCATAGTACCACACCAGCATATGAGCTCCAAGTGTATAAAATTGCTCAAAACATACATGCAGCCACTTGAAAATTTAAATTAATATTTTCTTCCCAATCCAATATCCTCACCTGAATAGAAAAATTTTAAATGTGGATTACACATATTGGAGCCAGAAATAAGTTGCAAAGGATGAAAAGACAAAAATACAAGGTAAAACAACAAAATTCTCGTACTGCCAATTTAGCACCCACTGGTACAGGAAAGCAGAAGTAAAAGCAGATCAACTAGCTAGCAGTTTACACCAGCAGCTAGTAAACTTCATCAAACTATTCAAAGTTTTCAAAGATTTGCCATATGAAATTTCCAAACACTGTCTTTTAACGAGATGGTAATCGAAGATAAATCAGTTCTTAACCATGCAATTCATTACAAACAAACTGAAACTACTGGACTACCAAAAAATCAATAGAATTGCAACACTTAAGCGGTCATAGTTTGGTAGGTTGAAGAAATTACCTGAGTGACTTCAACTTTCCCAATTCAACGGAATGAAATATATCTGAGACAATATCCACAGTGTCAGGAGAGCTGTTCCTCGGAAATGTAAATAGAAGCAACCCACTCCTAGTCAGCTTGACAAGTGAGAGAAGACTTTTTTCCACATTCATATCCGTTTTAGTAGATACTGAGCAATTTTCTTCTGAAACAACAGCTGCAGTCAGAAATAGGAGGAAAAATATGAAACCGCATAGGCACTAAATCTTCAAGGATCCTGATAACAATCCAAGCACCTCATTTCTAGAATTAAGCCACGCGATGATGTCGATGATTGCAGTGGCATCGCCTATGCGCCTAGGCGGTGCCTTAGGCGGGCGGTGTCCTTCTAAGTAATTTTTAGAAATTTGAAGGGGCTTTTTACAATTAAGTTTGATAATAAAATACCTACGTAATAATAAAATCTTGACACAATTAATGTTACATAAGGACCTACAGACTTATAGTATTTTTGAAGTATATATTAAATAATAATCACATTGACTAATAGATAATTAGTGTTATTTAAGGATCTATAAATAAATAAATATTTATCCGAGGACCTTTAAATAAATATTATTTTGTTCGCTAGGCATCGCCTAGGCGCCGTCTAGGCACCGCCTCGCCTAGGTCAAGTAAATCACCTCGGGATCGCCTTAACGCCTTGCAATCCTTAGATGATGTAAAAGAAAAAATTACCGTCTTCAGTTTTTTGGTCATTTTCTGCATCATTAATCTGTTTGCTGTCTACTTTTTCAGAGCAAATTTTCCTCCTCTTTGCAGTGATATCGGCAACCAAGCTTTCAGAAGATTCAGAAGTGACTCCTTGCAAAGATGTAATGAACTGCAACATTTTAAAACAAATCCATGAGCAAAATGACCAGCGACAGTGACATTTGTTTGCATGTATGGAAAACAATACCAGCATTCTAATAATACTGATGTCTTTGGCTGAGAACAAATAGTAAATGTTCGTAAAAACTTTGCAGAAAGATTAAAATAACAAAAGAAAGATATGAAATCAAGACCTTTGAAAGGATCGAAATGGCTTCTTTTGTGGCACTTTTCTCTCGCTCTGACAATAGCAAATAGTTTATCAGTGTCGCCATGAATTAGCAGCACAATCCACCACAAAAACTACTGAAAGCTTCTCTACAGTCTACAAGCATAAATATTATTCAACAAAATCAAAGGGTTCTAAGATAAGTTAATAAGGAATGCAAAGCTTAAACATGGCATAGTTCAAAAAATGGGGAGCAGAATCCATGACCACCCACGGAGACGAAAGTCTATAACCTATAACACCTCACATATATATATATATATATACAAACATACAAAACAACAAAGATACTCGCAAACGTAAAACGTAACAACTTCCATTCAATGTGCACTGAACCAAGCATTTGAAGAAGTTAAAAGTACGCAACTTTCTCTTCTCTTCATTACCCTAAAATCCAATTCATTGCTGGTTTTAATTTTAGAATGTAACGCATTCATCGAACTATAATTCGAACTTTCTGAGTATCAAGAGCAAAACTTGCTAGCTCAAGCAAACCACAGCAGTAAGAAACGAGCATATACAGATACAATATACCAGCATACGCGACGCTGTTCATGAATTGACACAAGTATGGAACTATTAAAATTGGAGCCGATTTTGCGGCTGTTCAGCTGAAAAGAACAATTCAATGGTGCTCAAATGCCAAGTCAACAGAATTTGATAAAACAGAATCATCAAATGCGACACACTAGAAACCATAGTTTTCGATTCAAGCCCTAATTTTCAGTAAAGCAAGCATCTTTTTCATTCTATCTAGATCGATAAGTCCTTCAAACCAAATTTCAAGTTCAATAACATCAAAATGAACAACTCAGTATTGAAATCCGAGAAATTCTCACTGATTGGGCATGTGATGAGGAATCCGCAATGCGAGTGATCGAGCAGCGCCTGAGGCGCGTTGTAATCGAAGCGAGGAATGCTGATGATCGACGAGTGCTGCTCCCATGGCGTCAATTCTCGATGTTCGTCCTCTTCGCTTCCAAACCCTAACCCTAAATTTCGATCTTCGCTCGCCATCTCGAATTCGCTCTGCAACTCTTCCACTTCTCTCGTTTAAAATTAAAACTCGTGATGGACTTGAAAATTATTGAGGCCCAACTGGGCGGGCTCAATAACACGCAAGCCCAAGCCCAGCCCATCAGGCGGTCTAAGGTACCGAAAGTCACATCGGGCATTTGATCCGTCCATGCGTGACTCGGGATGCGGGTATGTACGGATTCCGATGCATGATATGTATGTCGAGGCTGCATGGATGACTCGTATAGACTGATGTGGCTTTCGGTGTGACATACGTGATGTCTAAGGTATCGAAAGTCACATCAGGCATTTGAGCCGTCTATGTGTGCTTCGGGATGCGGACATATACAGATCCCGATGCATAACATGCGAGTCGTGACTTTATGGACGACACCAATGGGCCGATGTGGCTTCCGGTGTGACATACCTGTTGTTATTCTAGTATTTTTCTTTTCACTTTTCCATTTCTCTTCTTTTTTTTTTTTAAGTTGATTTAGAAAACTAGCTAATTTCATACATCATCTTCGAACCAATAAAAATTCTTGATTTTTTTGGCTTTCTTGATTAATAGAAATTATATGAGCGAAATCGATCCATTTGAACTAACTGCCACCTGTAAACTGTAAAATAGTTATGGTGGTCAAAGTCTAGTCATTTATAGTTGTATTCAAGTCTTGTGGATTACGTGCATAATAAAAACTAGATCTTCAGTTGAAATTTAATTGAAGAGAATTATAAATTTTGGTAGAGTAATTAAGGTTCGCAATGTATAGAAAATAAAAAGGATATAATTTCGTCAATTTATTTGATAAATTGAAACAAGATGAGAAGAAGGGGAGTTGGAATTGAAATTCATTGATAAAAACATCAACATAATCAACTCAACATCACTTGATCCACTTAGCTTAATTAGCATGCAAGCTTTACAACTTTCCTCCAAGCCTTCCTACTCGAAATATCTTCCCACCATGCACTCACATTCTTCCTCTCCTTCACTAGACGCTCTAACCCTAGTTCATGAGTTAAGTACTTGGTACCAGGGATGTGACTTAGATCGGCGAGAGTGAATAAATCTCCGGCAAGGTACTTGCTCTGAGACAATCGTTGTTCATACACGTCGAGAACCCTCTCCATCTTGTGCTCGCAATCATTCACTTTAGCTAAGTCACTAGGTTTTCCCATTTTTGGAAGAACTATGCATTGGAGCACAAGGTTGTAAACCAAGTCATTATAGTTGTGTGCTTCTACATCGAGCCATTGATCAATAAGAGCTTGGTGTTCCAATGTGTTCCCTAGTAAGTTTGTTCCTTGGCTTGCGTACTTTGCTGCGTAGTATCTTATGATTGCTCTTGATTCTATATAAAAACAGTAGAGAGAAATACATGAACGACTTCTACTATAAAAATATTAATTGCATATGCATACAAATTTTTAAGACGTGAATTAACAAATTTGTAGAACTATAGAGATCTGATTATATGTACCAAAGAGCTTGAACTCTCCATCTTCAACGGCAGGCACTTGTCCGAAGGGCTACAAATTAATATTGAATGGCAAACTTCAATATAACAACATATATAAACAAGAAAAATAATTAGTTTCCTAAAAAAAAGAAAAATAATATTTTCAACAATTAATTTAAATTGTCATCATTCTAATTAATTGGAGTGTTTAGCTAGCTATATTTTGAAACTTGAATTATGATATATCGATCTAACAACAAAATATCAATAAAAATCCCGTTTCCTATCAAAAAAAAAAAAAAAAAAAAAAAAACATATGAGTTCAATACCAAATTAAGTTTTTTTTTTTTTTTTTTTTTTTTTTTTTTTTTTTTTATGAGAAAGAGACCAACTTATCCTTTGCGACTTGAAACTCCAACCTCTTACATAAGTGACTCCATACGAAATCAATGATGCCCAAAAACTTTACCTGTCGAGCGAGGAACTCCGACTGCTTATGCTCGCCGGTCTCTAGGTTGACATGGACGAGCTCAAACTGGACTTCTTTCTCAAAAAGGCAAGCCATGACCCGTTGAGTACAAGCTGACTTTACCGAACCATACACTTTCACTACCATTTTGATCTTTATTATGATCTCTTCTAAAGATGAAATCGTAGTACCGAATGAATATGTATAGCTATAGCTATAACTATAACTCGGCTGTTATGAAAGCAATATTATTGTATGAATTTATATATAGTTGGAGATAATTGGATGTGGTTCATGGTACTTTGGACCTCTTAGGGTGGTTGACACGTGCGAGTTTCTTCTGTAGAGTAGAGCAACCCGGCGGTTGTCACGTGCGCGGTAAGTTGGCATGGATGGGCGGTTAGGGAATTCGCATGCAATTGATCATGATAAGATGCTCCTGGCCTTAAGTAGCATTATCCAGCAACCTCTTTTTAATTTGCCACGTAATACGCGCGACACCCTCATTTAATTTCTTTCAAATGTAAAAAAATTGGGAAATCGTGGTTCTCGCCACACAGGCCGAGACGAAGCTAATATTTTTGGGAACACGCGATCTCGGCCACGAAGACCTAAGAGTTAATCTGCGTATCGGTTGTCCACTTCCGAGAGGTCTCGAGGCTCGGTCGTCATAGGACGAGAGTCGAGCGAATTGAAATGGTCAATCCATCTCGGTGGTGTACAACCGAGACCTTTTTATTGGACTCGGTTGTACGCGACCGATATATTGGAATACTTGTCGGTCATGGGTGACCAGAAAATATGGGTTGTTTCACGAACTCCTTTGAATGAGACATCGAAATGGATGAATTTGAACATTACGGTTTGAAAAAATTTTGGTTGTATGTCAAACTAACAATACAAGATTGAAAATCCATCATGACAATTTGCACCGAAACTTAGTTAATTATAAATCTCCGTAACATTCAAACCGACTCTAAAAAGGGTCCATCCATAAGTAAACAACAATCAAAACACAACAACAATCAAAACACAACACAACATTTGCATATACATAGAACATTCGACGAATTGACAAAATTTCTAAATGTTTAGCCGTCTGGTACAAGCTTTAACCTACGGTGTATCTAAATCTACAACATGTATGGTGACTTCATGATCGAAGCGGTTGCAATGGGCGCGATGTCTCGAAAAACGAATCCATCTCGCCAACCTTTGGCGCGGTCCTCAACGTACCGATCCCACGATGGATATAAGGATGGCGGCGGTGCATTCACACGCAATCGCACTTTTGTCAAAAGTGAACAATAGAACATAGAAGATATTGTCACAAACCCGATTAAGGGGAAACAAACCAATTCACAAAAAATCATAGAACTTACCCTAACCCAATGGATATTCCTTTCATTTGCCATTGCAATGATAAGTCTGTTGTCAGGCAATGACGACGGTGGAGTACTACGTAGAGGTAGGAATGTGGAGGCACTCCCATGCGAGAGGTTGACGAGAATGACATTGAATGCGGTGGATACTAACAATCCCATGTCTCGGAAGTGTCAACCATTCTTTGAAAGATGCCCCTCTTTTCTATGGGCAATGCACCGCATTCTTGACGATCTCGAAACTCGAGCCAAGCACTTCCCGCCAAAGGTCTTCATACCCGATAATCTCATCGTACATCCTTCTACGCACAATCCTCCACCCGTCTACGTCGGCAAGTCGAAGCCCGGAGGCTATACACCAATATCCACAATTTCCATCGGAAACGACATCGATAATGGCCTCAACATGTGGCAACCAATCCGGTTCTAAGCAATGACTATAAGCCATGTTAGATCCACTTTGCGTGCGTCGACTGACACGACGCATTTGTGGAACATTGACTTTCTTCTGCCTAGAAGCTTTTGTGGAGTGGGAGGACTCAAATCCGATTGGAGACTGGGGTGCCTCCGACACAGGGGTGCCTCCGATTGGAGACCCCGGTGTCCTCCCACCCGCATCCTCAACTTCTCGCTCGCACTCCACAAAAGACGAAGGTGGACTAATTTCCTAAGGCTCGCTCACTTTCGGTCCTCCCCCCGCATCCTCAACTTCCTCATCCCCCTTATCCAATCTTCTGCGGTGTCGTGATTGTGCCTCCCACAAATCACGGTGACATACCATAAGAGTCGACATTTTCCTTGACGTCAATTTGGAAAGGGCATCCACATTTCTTCGTACCGGTGTGACTCATCGCCTTTTCATCACTCCTTGATTTCTTTAAATTTTTTGCCGCTTTCCCCTTCCCTACTCTCTCGAGCTAGTCCCATATATGTCCCAGCACCTCTCACATGAGACAATTTTCACCCTTCCCTGCGCTTAATGCCCCCGCATCCGAGCGCTTCGTTACTAACACAAACTTGTTCTCACCACCAATCATTTGGAGCCATGAAATAGCCGCTTCTCGAGAGGGGAATGGCTTAGAAGGTGTAAAAGTGTCCTTGTAGTCCGAAAAATTACTAGATAACGGCATTACCTGCAATACAAATAGTGTAACATTATAATC
Source organism: Stephania cephalantha (assembly GCA_039657325.1). Classification (NCBI taxonomy): domain Eukaryota; kingdom Viridiplantae; phylum Streptophyta; class Magnoliopsida; order Ranunculales; family Menispermaceae; genus Stephania; species Stephania cephalantha. The sequence continues at coordinate 2,159,146 of CM077573.1, read as the reverse complement.
AACCAAAATGTACAGCACAATCACAAAAAACCCAAAAAAACATGTTCTCGGTTGTACAGGTCCGAAACTTTCTTCGAGTCTCGCTTACGTACGACCGATATTTACTCATTACTCTCATGGTCGTTCCTGGCACGTGACCTATGTGAATTCTCTCGGTCTCATGACCGAGACGTTACCATACATCTCGGTCTGCGAGTAGAAACGATTGCGCACCCGGACGAAATTTCGGATAACCGCAAAAAAAACAAAAAATTTGCAAAATTACCTCAAGGACGACCTCCTCTCGGCACCGAAGCATTACAATCCTCCATTACACGATGGAAACAACTTCGGATTTGAAGAAATTACCAAACCCTACGTTGACAAACAAATCATCATTTTCACCGTTATACACAACTAAACAGTTCTAAAAACCCGAATATGGTTGTCAAACATTGTTACCTCGTTTTCGGACGAGCAAGAATCGATCGCATGATTATATCGATCCATCTTTTTTTTTTATTTTTTTTTTTTTTTTTTTTTTTCTTGGATGAATATATCGATCCATCTTTTAATTTATATAGGGATGGGAATTTGACCCACAGGTATAGGTACAACTGTGGAAACAATCTTCGCATATTTATTGTTTATTTCACTGGTTCAAATATGAAAAGATATGATTGGAATCATCGATGATTAAAAGAGAATATTCATGATAGTTCAAGATCTATAATCACAAAAAATGAGAATCAAATAAAAAATTGTAGGGTTTGACTGCCGAAGAGACGAAGGAAGTAATTCATGGTCGAATGACTCGAACCCAAGACTTCTCTAAATCTTGCATTTTTTGGCAACTAATGTCTTATTCATCTCATCGGATATGCTTTGACAATTCTACAACATATTACCTCCAAAAGAAGAAAAAAAATTCATATATTCATTTTTTTTTTTTCGGGATCAATGTATTCATTCTTAGTTGCAAGAAAAAAAAATTCATTCTTATGTTAATACATAAGATTAATTGGTTAAAATATTATAATCTTTCACAATTTTTATTATTATATTATAACATTATCAAATTTGTTATTGTATCATAACCTTTATATATTGTTGAATTTATATCGTAAGTGACTTTTTAACTCAAATTTAATTATATGTGAGCTAAATAGCAATTTTAAAAGGTCACTTCATCACTTATAATTATTAAAATAATTACTAAATTTATTATTTAACTATTAATTCATCATATTTAGAGTTGAAATATGACTTTAGATACAAATCAAACTATCTAAAAAGGTTAGGATCGAGACATAATAACAAAAGGTGTAAAAAGTTGTGATATTTTAACCAATTTGACTTAACACTTTAATAAATTTTCTATACAGGCCGAGAGTAGGCCTTGTTTGGCCCATGAAGCATCAAGGTAGGACAATAAAGCCCGTTAATTTATAATCCACTACTTTCCTTTGGGCCATTGCTCACTGTTTTTCGATGTATGAGTTTTGTTTGTGTTACTTGTTTCAGTCTAGGCAGTGGTTGAACTAATTTTAGAGTTAGCGGAGTAACACATCGTCATTTCATTACACTTTTTTCTACCGCGACCCACAATCGCATTACTAACATACAAAAACAAAAATTGTTGTAAATAAAAAAGGGACTAACACAAAAAAAAAAGAGTAATAAATTTTTTATTTTATTTTCATGGGCCCCACGCGCAATGGGGCGCGAACTCTGCGTTCAATCCCAGCTAACGCTAAGATTGAACGCCTTACCAAATACACGCCCACATTGAGGATGTAAACAATTGACCGCGCAATGCACTAGCATTGCGCAGTCATTGTGGGTGCCTTTAGAACTTGCGTGAGCCATCATCAGTTAGCCTGACACCCAAGCGAAACTAGCTTGACAATACGGATTCAATATTTTCATCGCCAGCCTCCACTAGTTCTACACCATAAACAAACTAGTTTAGAACACATCTATATTGATTTACATTTAATCTTTCAACCATCACTTGAATTTATTATTCTACAATTCCTACCATTAATTAATTCTTTCAATCATTACTTAAATTTATTATCTTACCCTTAATACATTAAGGGCATAATCAATCATTCAACTATAACTTCAAATTTATTATTTTACCCTTGATTAAGACTTTCAACCTTCACTTAAATTATTATTATGCCCTTAATTAAGGGTATTCCCGCTATTAAATCCAAATAATTATAATTAATTGTTAAAAAAGTCAAAAAAAAGTAGTATACTTTTTAAAATATAAAAATAGATTATTAAATTAATTAAATTCCCGCAAGCGTAACACACTCCAAAAACTAGTATATATATCAACATTATGATGATATAATCATTTTGTTTTTGGATTCTTGATAAGAGACCAAAAATAATTAATCCAGATGAGTAGGCTTAATAATAAGGGCGAAAGCGGGACTATATAGGTTAGACACAAAGTTTTAAATTCAATACTTCCCATAGCAGTGAAACGTCATGCCACTGGCAATCTATTATATAATATTGTATTAATGTGTGTCTATGAAAAATTTCACTACAAGCAAAAAGTAGTTTATAAGACAATGAATATGTGTCGTTGAAGCCTACATACGTATCAAGAGTAATTAATCCATATATAATATATATTATAATATGTCCTTAATTAATTTTAAAATTCATATGTAATGGTTTATTAAAAAATTATACAAACTTTAGAGATGTGAAAGTGGAGACGATAGGCAAATACACTGATATTTTTGTTAGCATTTGGTGATAAGAGATTGAAAGAGCATCATGAGTTTTTCATCTTGGGCAGTGATGGAACATGGATAGTCACTTTATATATAAATATTATTTTAAAATCTCAATTAAAATTAATGTTTTATTATTATTTTTTTGGTATGCTTCCTTGACCGCTATTCTTAATGAGGATTCAATACTCACCCCAAACTTTACACATAAACCGGCACCTTCAAGAACTCTCCAATACCATTTAATAAGAGTTTTATTCGTACCCTTTCATTTCAGATAAAGCAACTCTAAGAATAAATATATTTTACAACATCGGACAACGTTATTAATAAATGTGTTGTCAAAACTTATTAAAATATAATTAGTACAAAAGTAAGTATTATTATTTTTTAAATAAATTTAACAAAGAATTTATGATATATATATTGAACATACTATATTATTAATTTTATATTATTTGATAGATCAATTCATATAAATATTCAAGATTAATAATATGTTATAGTATATATTATATATTGATTAAATTTTAACAACAAAGCTTTCAACAACATTTAAATTGCCATATAAATATACAATATATATTTTCTTGTAGTTAGTGGACACGCGATATTGATTTCGCAAGAAATTTGAGAAGTGAACGTAAAAGAAGAGTCTGGAACAAACTAAGAAATTAAAGTGATGCATAATACTTTTTTTTTTTTGGTTATTTTTATGTGTTAAACTTTTTTTTGACATAATGGGAGAGAAACTCACTATCTACCTAAACATGATATTTCTGTTTAATTTGGACACATCTAAAAGTGGACTATAAATGCCCCTATTAAACAAATTTGACTGATTAATATAAATAAATTAAAAAAATTGTCTATATACAAGATAGATCAAAGATGATTTGGAACGTATTGATTAACTAAAAAAAATTTGGAAAGCATGGCATCTATCAACTCTGCATGCCTGTAGTTGCAACTAATTTGGGATTGATAATGTTGTTGTTGTTGTCGATGGTGAGTTTGCTTGTGTTTAATAAGCACTTGATAATGCAAATTACGCCAACTATAAATATTTTGAATTGGTCAAGCAATATACCAACTCAAAGTGGACTTGAATCACCAATCACCATAAAATATACCACTGTTGTTGAAGAGTTGGCTTGATAGAAACATTTGATCTGGCTCATATGAGCATGTATATACTAGTATATAACTCTAACTAAATATCTAATATAATATGCCCTGACGAACTTTAATTTTTTTTGACAGAGCTGATGAACTTTAATTAATGTTAATAAGTTATTAATCTTCGATTGAGTAACGCTTAATCTTCTCATTGTCTGTCCCGATCTCAACGGTTCAGATTGAAGACTTTCTCGGAATAATCTTCGTTCGCCGCACGATTGGCACACGTTCTCCTCGATTTCACAAATCGCATCATGTGCACCTCTTTTTACATCTTAAGTTACGCACCCTTCTCCAAGAACATCGAGATGCGTTTAGACAGAATCAAATGAATTAAGTCTTCAACCGTACGTAAAAGATGCTAATCATGAACGTGTCTCCGGGAGCACATTGAGAGCATCTATCTGAGCTCGGGCTAAGCGCACCCCACTTTTTACTTAGTGCACTCCGATTTTGAGTGCATCCACAATTTGAATTTCAATTTATGAAGGCACTCAAATATTTTTATCAAAATACCCCTTCATCCAAATCAAAGCACTCAACTCCAAAACTTTGGTAGAGACATCCATTTTAAGTTCGACGACATGCAACTGAAACTTATCTTCTAGGCTCGATGTTGTCAAACCGAACCTCTTTCGTAGAATTCGGTTGACAACCGCCGACCTAAAGGATCGGTAGGTTTTGACCGACTCTCCAACTTGAGTTTTAGTGGGCTCTGATCAACTCTCCAACTAGAAGTTTGATGGGCTCTGACCGACTCTCCAACTGAAGATTCGAACCTGTGAGGCCGAACCATTTGATGATGCCCTACAAATCACAAGAAGCGAATGTGTGGAGGGATGATGGTGGGGTGCACAAAATGAGAGAAAAGGCGGTGGAGTGCACTAATTACAATGAATGGCATAAATGGTCATGTTGTAGTAGAATTGAACTTTTTTTAAGTTTGACTTTTTCGCAGGATGCACTAAATAAACAGTGAGATGCACTTAGCCAGGCTTTTTTTTTTGATAAGAAAGAGACAACTTCTTGCATGCACCCATCAAGGTTTGAACCCATGATCTCTTACTTGCAAATCTCATGCCAAACCATTGGGCCACCCAATTGATTAAGAGAGACATCTATGTTTACCGAGCCTATTAAATGCTCACCCCTTGACATTTCTCTTAGATACCTCAACTACCGTGATAGTTATGCGAAAGAGAAGTCTGAGCTAATTGAGACGCTTTCTTACTTTGTTCCCTTAGAAGTATCTACATATTATTTATTTTGTTCAATATATATATATATATATATATATATATATATATATATATATATATATATATATATATATATATATACATGTTTTTTTTTAAAAAGAAAGCTATATATGTACATGTTTTTTTTTTCTAAAAAATTATATATGTACATGTTGACACATGTCAACTCTACATAGCTTTCAAATTAATGTTTGCCTAATCAATATCAGTATCCTAATTAATAGCCTAAGTACATTATTTTTCAATTTTTTTTTTGTTTTTGTTCTTTTTATTTTTGTTCACAACAACAACTTTATTACAATATTCTTCATATATTTTATATTTGATTTTTAAACTACTTTTATTTATAAGAAAGTTATATACATTGTTGACACATGTCAACTCTACATACATTTGATAATTAATAGCTTAAGTACTTTTATTAAATGTATGAAAAAATAAAATAGAAAATATGGTGTACTGAAATTTGCTTAAGGTGAACCGATGTGTACATATATCTACTACTATATAGCATATTTTTTGAAATAGCAAATGAAAAAATATTTTTCTTTGCTCAAATAGCCACTACTAAATAGCATATTTTTTGAAATAGCAAATGAAAAAATATTTTTTCTTTACTATCATTAATTAATAGCCAAAAAAAACTTACATCACCAGCTGCCAAAGAAATTAATAGCCAAAAAAGTTACAATGAAATTTTTTTTTGTTCGAATAATCATCGTTGAAGGTTACATCACCATCTGCCAAAGTCCGGTGCATGTTAACTATGTCAAGCAAAGGTAGCCAAGTTTCAATCCTTCTATGTAGCTAACTCGCACCAAATAGCATTTGCTCACTACATTAATAGGCTTTTATATTGGTTCACCTTCTCTCATTTTTTACTTTGTGGTTATGCTAGCACATGAGATGTTATGCTAGCACATGAGATGTAACAGAGGACTTGACCTTAATTATTGTGATGTAATTAGTAATAATCTATATTTAATTAAACATTATTGACGTTAAACTTTTTCTTATTAAGAATGTCTATGCACTTCTCTACCCATTTTAAAGATTTATTATGGCACCCATAAAACCTATAGGAAAGAAAATACCTATTATTTCTTGACGCATGTCCACTAATTAATAACATAATAATAATTAAAGATTTATTACGTGCATGTACCTTTAGGATAATTGAACTATTTAATTAAGCTAATTGAATAGCAGTTAAGTGTGGGTACATTAACATCATGTAAAGAATATCTAAAGCTTATTTGAGAAACATTGGAATTTGGAAGAATATATACATAAACCAATTTCACTGCAACTACACATGCCTTAATATACCATTAAAAGACAACTAAGAATTGATAATCAAGTCTTTTCGTTTCCTGCACAGCTCTGATTACAAGTTGAATTGTGCTTTTTGGGTGATGAAGTAAGAAAATTGGATTCTTTAAAAAAGAATGCATACATACTCGATAAATATAAATAGTCAATTAAAAGCGATTAGGCCACTTATATATAAAACCCTCATTATACATGTACCTTGAAAGTTGAAACAATCATTTCCAAATTTCTTAAACTATTGAATATCATTTCATATATTGCATTTAGACTTAGATATTCGATATAGTAATTATTAATTTTTATGAAGTATATCTTGGTTGCAGTTGTTGGTGTGTGCATTGATTCAATTTGTTTTGTCGTTTCCTTTTAGATGAAACAATGACTTCTAACCATCATCATTATGATAATACAATTGATCGTACTACTAATTGTAAACTTAGCCGAATGAAGAGAAAATGGATACTTCAAGACAAACGGATGGCAAAAACCTCATGCATTTATAATTTTTGTGGCAAAAGTACGTAATAATATCTCAGCTTTTAATTTATATTTTTTTTATCTCTCCACGTGTGACTACCGCATAATTTTTTAATAGAAAAATGCTTTTGTGACATTGATAAGAACATCGATGGACCATACTCCATGCGCGTGACCCGTTGATACCATGATCACACGGATCTCAACGTGTAACGACGACAGAAGACAACGCGTGAGGGGCGTGTCATCGATATTTCTATTGATAGCACGGTCCTTTTTTTATAACAAGGATTTTTATAGAATTTTTATATAACAAGGATTATCTTATATAACTTAATTGATTGTGACTTTTTTATTTTAATTTTTAGAATTTTTATTCTACATAACAAATATTGTTAATTTAAAATTTTGTGCAGTACACCAGAGTACAAAACCATCTCTAATGCAAGTTTCAAATGACAATATAAGAATCAATAGTTGCTTTATTTATTCAATGAATTTAGATTTAATATCAACTATATCAACTCCATTGGCAATTAATGGATCAATAAATGGCGTTTCACACGCAAGCATTGAATCATTGGGTAAATAATTTTATAATTTATTTTAAATTATTATTTATGTATTATATATATATTTTTAAAGTCTACCTATTGTTTGTCTATCTAAGTCATTGATTCACATTTATACTTAAAATTAATTTTGGTACGAAGTTTTTCAAAGTGCACTCTAATTCATGGATGGCTCACATATATATCAAATACATTACCAAAAAGGAAAAAAAAAATACACGCACGAATACTATTTTTTAATGGTATACACGAATGCATTATTGAAAAAGTAGACAACAAGTTGTGTCTGCTGCTCTCAACTCTTCATATTGATGGAAATTTTGCAACATTCTCAAATTATCGAAAAACATGAGATTGAAAAAGTGGTAGTTCACATATAAATAGGGATGAGTTGATATCATTTTCAGAGTGGATTCTAAAAATCGGGGACGAAAATATTGGAGAGGAAAATGATGGTGTAATTGATTTTGCTATACCGGATGATGTACTCATAAAAGATTTTAATGATCCATTGGAGCAATTGTCAATAGTACATATCCAAATTTTATAGCCAATGCCCGAGGTACAAAATATTTGGAACAACGTGCTATTCTTCCTCCTATATTGGAAGTTGTGAGTAAAGTGAATGATTATGTCATGTCCTCGATCATTACTAGGAGAATAAATAACTTATCTAAGTTTAGATAGTGTATGTAAGGTGGATGTACATTCAAGTTCTCATGAAGATATTTACACTCCTGAATTTTTAAATACCATATCTGCTTCAAGACTGCCAAATCACAAATTAACATTAAAGGTGGGTATACTAGTAATATTACTTCGTAATATAGATCAAACTGCAGGCATTTACAAATTGCAATGGTGCAAGGTTGGTTTTATCTCAGCTCGGACGACATGTAATTGAAACAGAAATTATTACTGACAGTAATGTGGCTAACAGAGTTTTTATTCCTAGATTGGTGCCGACTCTATCAGATATCAAACTATCTTTCAAGTTTCAACAAAGATAATTTCCATTGGTCGTCTCCTTTGCGGTGACAATAAACAAAAGTCAAGGTCAATCTCTATCGCATGTTGGTATATATTTGCCTCAACCTGTACGTTTTTACCCATGGACAAATGTATGTTGCAGATTCAAGAGTTAAAAGCAGATATGGATTGAAGATTTTAATATGCAACAAAGAAGATAATTTTTCAAATTATACACTCAATGTTGTATACAAATAAGTCTTCCAAAATTTATTATGTTAATTTCAAATACATCATTCTTTATATATTTTATATCTTTTGTTTTTTAAACAACATTCATTATGCTATTGATTATTTATAAAAAAAACATAAATTCCTAGTATTCCCGGACAACGTCTGGGTCTAAAACTAGTTATATGTATAACACAGAAACTCAACTTGGGTAGCTTAGTTGTGGATAATGTTGTAAAATTTTAGAGTCTCATTCTCATTTGTCAAATATCTTAATATACCCAAGTTTTGGACAGGTATTGAAATTTTTGAATTACTCTAAATATAAAAGAGACTGTCGAAATTTCGATAAAAATTTAGAGATAGAAAAAAAACTGAAAATAATTGGATAGACGTAATAGCCCATAAGTTAATTTTGCAAAAAAATATTTAATTGCCCTTGAAAAAAATTTAGTAGTTGTTTTTTTTTTTTTTGTCAAATTTAGTAGTTGTCATGTATGTTATTCTGTAGCAAGTTACGACTCACTAAACTTTTGCTTGACTTGCCTAGAATTTGAAGAGTTAAGTAGCGGTTTAACCAATGCGAACCTAATTTCAGAATCAATAAATACTTGGACTCATAGTCCAGAGTCATAGAGAGGTTTTTGGGTGGTCATAGTTGGTATCAAATTACTGAAATCTATGTATCTTCAAGTAGTCTTGCGTGCCAAGTGGTCTTGATTAAAAAAATAAAATAAAAAATAGAGACATCTTTCTTTCCAATTCCAATGTTTACAGATTTTTTGCTTGATTAATACAATTGGGGAGTATATTTATCAAGCTAACACACCCACAAAAATATTTCCCAATCTAACTCAGTCAATGCCACATCACCCGCCACATCCCCCGGCCCGCCACATCAGGACATCACTTGGAAGCAAAACGTGACCGCGGGTCACGTTTTGCATTTTTTTATTTTTATTTTTAACTTTTGAATAGGGAAATCGTGACCCGCGGTCACGATTTCCATTTCAAAGAAGTCGTGACCGTGAGTCACGTTTTGATTTAATTTTTTTTTTTTACTTTAAAAATGGAAATCGTGACCACGGGTCACGACTTCCATATTTACCTAGGTTTTACCTTCTTCACCACGATTCACAACTCCTTCACCACGATTCACAGTTTACATCTCCTTCACCACGATTCACAGTTACTCTCCTAATCTTACCACGACGTCTTCATTTGTCCGCATCTCCGTCCCGCACCAGATCAATCGTCCTCTCCGTCGTCTGCAGCCGACGAGCTCCGCCGTCTGCAGCAGTTCATTCGCCGCCCGCCTCCGTCGTCGCATGCAGCAGTCAAGTCGTCGCCTCCGTCGTCTCAGCTAGCTTACTCCTGGCAAGATCTGATATTGCTAGATGGGGAGCCTTGTTAAAGGTGGGAGATTTTGCATGTAGATACTTCAGTTTCTCAAATAATTCTATTTAGGTCTCACTCGCATTGTTAATCGACTATGTGATATATAGAATCCTGTCAATAAAAATGACTACCTTGGAGAATATACTGGTGAATTAATTTCGCACCGAGAGGCAGACAAACGTGACCGCAGGGAAATTTTTGACCGTGCAAACTCATCATTCCTCTTTGATTTGAACGATCAGGTGGGTTATAGGTTTATCGATTTTTTCAATCCAATTTTATTTTTTCCCAATTATCTTTCGATTAAAGTTCTGATTACTTCTCTTGCTTTTTATTCTTATTCTTGTTATGACATGACATGATGACATGCCCATTTGTTCGTTTGAGCTATAATGTTGTTGAATTAGTCCTTGTTGTATTGTTTGCCTCAATTGTGTAATTTCTTATTTACTGCAAATTGATTGATAGTTGCTTCCTTATTTGAATAAAATAAAGAACTTAAATAACATAAAGTTTTAATACACGTTGGAGCTTGCTAAGTTTATTTGTGCTAAGTGAGTGTATTAATTATTATCACTTCTATTGATTAACAATTATATTCTACATATATAGATTCCATAATGGTTGATCGAAGAGTAACTTTGGTGTGCTATATACATCAGGGATTTCGTACACGAAACCGCCTATTCGACATCTCAGATCGAAGTTGAGTTTAGGGTACGAGGAACTTGTGAGTTTTATCTGTAATTCCTTGGAGATAGACAATGAAAAAATGATATTAAACATGACATATCGATATCCTGTGTACATTGGAACTGGAATGTACAACTATGTCCCTTTGCGAATAGTTGATGAATCAACTCTGAAAGATGCTTGGAGATTGTGGCAGAATTTCCACCACCAAATTGTATGGAGCTATTTTTAGATTTAGTTCCGAGGCAATCATATACTAGTTCCAATTGTAATATAGTGGTAAGTGCAGAAGGACCTAGTACTCAACCAATATTTGAACATAATCATTGTGCATCGCCTTTGATGACTTCAAATCCCGACGTAGACGAGGATGCTCGTTCCTGTGATGATGTGAATACCGAGGAAGATGATGACTATTGTGGTAGTGATGGGGATACTAGTGAAGAGAGTAGCGATGATGATGTCGATGATGCAGGGGTTGATGCTCATCATGTTGATGATGACATAATTCGATATACATTAAATCAAGTCATAGTCGATGATGGCTCATTATCTTGTCCTCCGATCTCGAACGAAGTTGGGAACGATAAATTTTTCGATCGAGAGGCTGCTGGAATTGATGGTGCGCATGTGGGTGTAGGTGAATTTGTCGTACCTTTATCTGTATTTATGGAATTGAGTATTGAGGCAATGCAACCCATCCATGAGAATGCAATGATCCCTTCTAGGTCTTTACGGAATGAGGCATCAGAATTTCATGTAGGCATGCGGTTCCTTTCTAAAGTAGATATCCAACATGCCGTGAAATTGTATAACATTAAAGGACACATGCAATTTGTGGTAACTCATTCAACACCCAATGTATGGATTGTCCGTTGTAAGAAACATTTAGATGGATGTGATTGGAGGTTACGGTGTTCGAGAAGAAAAACACATGGAATGTTTGAGATCAGTAAATATGCAAGACCACATACATGTATCTATGCAAAACTGTCAAAAGGATCATGCTCATTTGGACTCCACCGTTATATGCCGTGAAATAGAAAATGTGGTGAGAAGAGATCCGTCCATCTCAGTTCCAGTTCTTCATCAAATTATCAAGGACAAATTCAGTTATGATGTTTATTACAAGAAAGTTTGGTTGGGGAAGAAGAAAGCAATTGCTAAATCTTTGGAGATTGGGAAGAATCGTATAAAATGTTGCCGCGGTGGATGACCGCTCTTCAAGAAAGCAATCCAGGGACACGTGTCGAATGGAGGCATGGCGAGCCTAATGCCAACAATGAGGTTGTATTCAAATGGGTTTTTTGGGCATTTGCACCTTCTATTGCAGGCTTTAGACATTGCAGACCAATTATACAAATTGATGGCACATTCTTGTATGAAAAATACAAACAAAAACTCTTAATAGCCACTGTTGTTGATAGTAATAGTCATGTATTTCCCTTAGCATTTGCCATTGTTGATGAGGAAAGTCAAGACAACTGGGGATGGTTTATGGCTTGTTTGCGACATCATGTGACTGATAGAGATGGTATATGTGTCATTTCTGATCGACACCCTGGTATATTGTTGGCAATGAATAATCCTCAAAATGGATGGACCCATGAAAGAGCTCAACACAGATTTTGCCATCGTCACATATGCAGTAATTTCAACATGAGATTTGAGAGCAAAGAATTAAAGGATATGATGTACTTAGCCGGTGCACAACATCAACCGCGAAAATTTAAGGCATAAATGAAAGAACTTCAACAAATTAATGCGGAATGTATTGCGTGGTTTAATGATCTTGATCGAACACAATGGACCAACGCATACGACAAATGATTTCGATACGGATGGATGACTACAAATCTAGCGGGTATTCATTGTGTCTATATGTTCTTACTATTATTTATTTAATGCGTTTGATTTATATTACTATTATTGCAATTATGGGCATGAGATAGGTTGCATTTTCTTGCACCAATAATGAGAAACGTTCTTCGAAACAACATCATACCAAATGAAGATTTATTTCCACCTCCTCCATTTGGTCATAGGTAATTAGAATTTTTTAACATAGTCAATAAACTTGAGTATATTTATCTACATGTACATTCATGCATGCTTTGTGTTGTTTTTTACATTTCTATAGGTGGAGACATGCCTTAGAGACCACATGAACATCAATGCACGTGCTAACGAAATACAGAGAAATGATTGACATGCAAACACCCGATGAAGTAAGAAATACACTTAATCAATTTTTCCAAATACCCTTTTGTATAATGGTGAAATGTGAATTTATCCATTTCAAGTTGTTTTTCATGACTTCAGGTAATTTGGGAACCGTATCCTGAGACAATGATAAGGGACACTGCTGCGTATTGTAGCAGTGGTCGTGCTATTTGGCGAACGAGGGCACCTTTACTTTTCTTATGTGTTGTTGAAATGTATAATCCTGATAGAGTCATGCGACAATTCGGTTTGAAACAAATGATACCACCTATACATAGCACAAGCATTGAGCTACATAAGATTGACTTGAGAGGGAAAACATATAAAGATTGGAGTGCAGAACATAGTGCTTATGTCTGCATGTGGAACGAACGTGCTTCCAATATTGCGAATGATGAATTATTGGAGGAGCCATTGGAATTTTACGACCGTATATGCTATGGTATCGTCGCATTACACGACGATTCATGTCTCATCGTGGAGCTATTGTTGAGGCATTGGTAAGTACAATTTTTTTTATTCAATCATGAAGTCTTTCAAATAGTTGTTTTGATTTTATTTTCGCATACAACTTCATAAATATTTTACATGTAGGCACATGGAATGACATCAATTCATCGATTGACATTAGGTGATGATGTGTCTATTCTACGTATTAGAGATGTAGCTGTATCGACTTTGATTGCAATACATGCAGATTATCGCATCCATAATATGCCCACTTCATTTGAAGCTTCATCAATCTTCTCATGATGATACATGTTCGAGGCATGACACTCCAGTGTATACTCCATCCATACCTCTCAACCAGTTCGAGACTCTATATACTCCATCAGTACCTCTCAACGAGTTAGAGACTCCACATACTCCATCAGTTCCTCCCAACATGGCATTCGAGGCTACGAAAGCCTTTCAATTTGATAGGACACCTACATCTTCACGTCATTTTAATGCAAGTCCAATAATGATGAATTTATCTGGGACTACAAGTACTCATGATGGTGGAATGCATGATATCGATGATATTCAACGAGAAGATGCTCAAAATCCTGCTGATGTGGGCCATTCGAATGTGTCATTAGCTTTAAATCGTAATGTGCGAGTCGTAAAGAGAACACGTTGTGGGACTGGAAGTCATTATTTGGGGTCATACTATGACTTTTTCTTAACTATAACAAGACATTTTTTTGTTTATATTATTGCTTTGTAGTTGATCAACTTGCAAGTTCTTCATTTATAGCAATTCAAATTTTTCCCTTTACTAACATTAATTTCATGAATTTTGCAAATTGCTTGAGTTTTAAAGCTTTTGTTGTAAAATATAAGGTCATAAACCTATTGTAACTTCAAACTTTTTACTAGTTTGTATTGACAACAAAATCAAAAATACGAATATACTAGTTGACTAATTTGAAACCTTTAGTTTTATTGAAAAAATTTATACAAACTCATAGATGCTAGAGATTCTACTAGTTTGCTCGATGAGGTATAATATGGTAGATTATACTTTTGTCAAGATCATTTTCAATCTCTTTCCATTTGATAGGACACCTACATCTTCGCGTCATTTTAATGCAAGTCCAATAATGATGAATTTATCTGGGACTACAAGTACTCATGATGGTGGAATGCATGATATCGATGATATTCAACGAGAAGATGCTCAAAATCCTGCTGATGTGGGCCATTCGAATGTGCCATTAGCTTTAAATCGTAATGTGCGAGTCGTAAAGAGAACACGTTGTGGGACTGGAAGTCATTATTTGGGGTCAGACTAGAACTTTTTCTTAACTATAACAAGACATTTTTTTTTTATATTAATGCTTTGTAGTTGATCGACTTGCAATTTCTTCATTTATTGCAATTCAAATTTTTCCTTGACAAACATTAATTTTATGAATTTTGCAAATTGCTTGAGTTTCAAAGCTTTTGTTGTAAAATATAAGGTCATAAACCTATTGTAACTTCAAACTTTTTACTACTTTGTATTGACAAAAAAATCAAAAATACGAATATACTAGTTGACTAATTTGAAACCTTTAGTTTTATTGAAAAAAAATATAAAAACACATAGATGCTAGAGATTCTACTTGTTTGCTCGATGAGATATACTATGGTAGATTTTACTTTGTCACGATCATTTTCAATCTCTTTCATAAAATTAAGTCAGCCTTAACATATTGTTTAAAGCATAAAAACACATAGATGCTAGTTAAGTTCAAACTTTTTACTACTTCCAGTCACGTTTTGCATCTGACGAACATTCTTTTGACGTGGCGGGTGATGTGGCAATGACGTGGCATAAAATGTGTTAGATTGGAAAATATTTCTGTGAGTGTGTAAGGTTGATAAATATTATCCTTATATATGTATTAATCAAGCAAAAACTCCAATGTTTACATGCATGGCGGCTACGGTGGCTTCCAAAGAAAAGTCATAATCACATCTCAGTGATCCACATCACCATCTCACTTTATTAGAGAATTGCAAATAAACGTGGACCGTAGATCAAGTACAGACCCACCACTAATTTCCACACGTGCCTCGTCGTTTTCTCCCCCCAACACCACACGATCTCGTCCCACTAGCCAATCGTTCAATCGTTCTACATTCCCAGCTCTAGTCCATGTGTGGTGAGGTCCAACCACTGGGACCAGCCAGACATCCATCACCATTGACCGCACTCCACGTGTCAGCATCTCCACACACGTTACACAGTCGTATATACTCCACTCCCACCCCCAAAAACCTTCCTTCCTTCCTTCCTTCCTTTTATTACTTATTAGTTCTTATTATTTCTTCCACACGCTCGCTCTAATTCAACAGCAAAGATTTACATATTTTTTCGTTATTTTCGCAATCGTTGTTCACACGCTTAAGATCAAATCAAAACTTACATGTACATACGTGATTGAAATCAATGGTTAGCAGCAAATTCACGGAGATGATGTTTGAGTCTCGGAATGTGGTGAAGCTAGCGCTCGGAATGTCGTTGCTCACTGCGGTGTTCTTCGTGGTGTACCAAGCGCAGATCAATCCGTTGTATCTCGTGCCACGCGCATCCCGAGGCGTCTCCGACCTCTCCTCCGCCGCCGTCCCCAGCTCAATCTCGGTGAGTGTTAATTTTGTTCATTTTAGGTTTTTTTTAAAAAAAAATTCTCGTGAGTATTTAGGCGAACCTAACTATATATTTCCGCGATGCCCTGGGATAATCGGCTATTGTATATTTCAGTGGTTCGAGTAATTATTAATCTTACCATACTGAGGAATCGAAACGAAGTCGTAAACTTAACTCACATAACCCTGTCTTCGCCTTTACTGTTGTGACACCCCGAACTTGTTCGTTTTAGGCTTTGGTTTGTGTTTTTGAATTGGTGTACGTTAGCGAGTGTCTGATCACGCGCACGTTAGCATTGGGCCCCCCAATAATTCTTTGTAATCTTCTTTTAATGCGCGGGCTGGCACTGTAACGGACTGGAGTCTCGGCACCGTTGGATTGGAGTAACGGACTGCCTAGAGATTTGGTATTGCAGAGATGGGATGGGACGGTTTTTCAATTTTGTTAGTTGCCTTAGAAGAGGAAGAATATTGGGAATAATTGCTCATATTCTTAACATTTTATTTTTAGTATTTTTTGTCATTAATGAAATAAAATTTCTTCTCAAAATAATTTTAGGAAAGTTTAGATTTTACATTGACGAAATTGCCCTTTATTTAATTTAATTATATTTAGGCCTTTTATTTATGTCAAGGATCCAAAAATGGAATTGACTTTGAAGGTTATGGGTTAACCCAGTTGGCTAAAGGGTCGGGCCAGAAATAGGAGACGAGTTGTCTGAATTTATGATGTGATGAGTGAAATACTTTGGGTTGTGATGTTAACAGCAAAGGGAATCTAATTTGTGGGTTTAAGTTTGGATCCGGATCGACCCGTCATGTTTATAAGTTCACTTAAAAAGTCCAAGACGTCTCAAGTTCATTTGATTACCTTTTATAGGGTGACTTGTGTCTCTCGTGAAATAGTAGAGGTAGTTATGAACACCACTATATTTAAACAAAAAAAATAAAGTCAGTCAATTCGGAGGTGGAACTTAGAAGCTTATCATGTTGTGGTTGGGTAGTTTTGTGGACTTTTTTTTTTTTCTTAAATTGGTGGCGTCACTGCCTAATTTTTCCACCCAATTGCATTATTCATTTACCTATTTAGCGGTCATTTAGTATTAGTATTAGTATTAGTATTAGTATTAGTCAGCATGAATGCCTAATTTCTATATTTAACAGCCTCCACAGTAGCACTAGAGGGAGAGAGAGAGAAAATAATCAAACATCAACTTAACCTCACAAAAAAAGACTTTGGTCGATGTGAAGACGGTCTTAAGTCCAGATAAAGGAAAACTCTGATCCCATTTTTTATATCGAAGAATGAATAAGAAATCTCTCAAACTCATTTTTTATACCCAAAAAATAGAAGAAGGAAGTCTCAAACCCGCTTTTCATTTTTAAGAAAAGGAAGAGGGTTGCAGTACGTTCGTTATACCCTTTATGACTCGTATAGGAAATAAAGCAAATCCGTGAATTTGGAGTAATTTGATTGAATGAATAATATAGTTCTGTTACCATCAAAAATAAAGGAATTAGAGTCATGAAGGTGTGGCTTAAATAACTTGTAGATCTGATGGGATCACTGAGGAAGATGAGAATATTCATAGTGGATTCTTTGAAGCCATTAGAATAGATAAGGTTTTAAAAGTGTATTAAGTGGGTGTTTATTTGATGTAACATCATGCTTTGATGTAACAGCCTAATTTTGTTTGGATTTAATACTGTCACATAAATGAACATCTCTAATTTTTTGTTTTTTTTTTCATTTGCCCTGGACATACGATTCAATTCATTGCCCTACTTCATTCTACCTTATCTAATTTCAGCATTCTTAATTGTACTCTGATGTTGACTTCCGTTTAATAGTCAAACTGCTTATTTATTTCTACATCTTAATCATGTCATATATAATAGACAAATAAAACCTTATCATAAAAGAGAAAAGCCAATGAATGAATCATTTAATCACAATTGAAAGTGCACATTGAGATACTCAGACCACATATATATTAGTGAGTGATTTAAAGGAACTCCACAACCAAATAGCAAATTTAGGCAGGGTGTGTTGTAGTGGCAAAGAAATGAGCACCAAACTTTGATTGCGGTAGAAGTCTTGAGTTCAATTCTTAGTAGCTAAATTGTATGCCCTTCTTATTTCCGAGCTATTGGGCTGGGGTGCCTGCCAGCCCTGTATGATTAGTCAAACCGAAGGCTGGGATTACCCATAATTCTAAAAAAAATAGCAATTTTGGGTAATAGAACATAGTAAATTATGTGAAAAAGAACTTTTGATGTGAAAAAAATAACTTCCAAGCATTGTGACAGTAAATTATGTATTCTGTATGCATAGAACATAACTTGATTATCTGATGCATAACCATACCGGTGTTTGGAGAATTGATTATATTTATAACAGTATTTTGTTGTTTATTCTGTTAGGATACAAGGGAGGCTAAACTGCAAAAAGTTCTAAACTGCGCGGCCATGGATGACAAGACTGTTATCTTGACAACTTTAAATGAGGCGTGGGCGACTCCAGGATCAATTCTTGATCTCTTCCTCGAGAGCTTCAGAATCGGAAATAAGACGCAGAGACTGCTGCGGCATTTGGTGATTGTTGCTTTGGATCAAAAAGCTTATGATCGTTGCTTGGATGTGCACTTCCATTGTTTAGTTCTAACAACAGAAGGAGCTGATTTCTCAGAGGAGGCATATTTCATGACTCCTGATTATTTGAAGATGATGTGGAGAAGAATTGATTTCCTACGCACTGTTCTTGAAATGGGCTTCAACTTCATTTTCACGGTAACCTCTCTTTCTCTGTGACAGTAAATTTATGACTAATCTGTTCTGTATCATTCACACACATAAGATCACCTTTTCTATTCCAACACTTTTTTTTTTTTTTTTAATAGAAATGAGACGGCTATGCTCTAAAGGACATTTTATAGGACAGCAATTAGACCAGCTATGCTCGATGGAAGTGAATGTTGGGCGATAAAGCAACAACAATTACATAAAATGAACGTAGCAGAAATGAGGATGCTTAGGTGGATGTGTGGTAAAACTCGTAAAGATAGAATAAGAAATATAGAAATTCAAAGACAAGTAGGAGTAGCACCAATTGATACAAAGATTAGGGAAGGGCGGGTGGTTTGGTCACCTGCAAAGACGGCCTACAAATGCCCCAACTAAAAAACTTGACTCAATAGAAACTGTAGAAATTCGACGAGGTAGGGGCAGACCAAAGTTAACATGGGATGCATTAATTAAGAGGGATTTGAATGGTTTGAAAAGCTCACCATCAATTGCACTTAATCGAGCACAATGAAAAAGTTTGATCCATGTAGTCGACCCCAGTTAATTTGGGACTGAGGCTATGTTGTTATTGTTGTTGTTTAATAGAAATGAAACATTATTTTATTATAGCCAAAGAGTTTTATGTAAATGGCGACGGACAATGTGTTTCCCTAAAACAGTTGAAAAAACCCCTACGTAGTAAGGGAACTTTTTGGCTGCTAACACTTAAATGGAAGTATATGTAATGTTTGACATATATTGCAGTGAACATTAAAGCTTTGTGCCCATGTCTCCCAGGATGCTGACATAATGTGGTTCAGGAATCCAACACTGCATTTCTACCCGGATGCAGATTTTCAAATCTCATGTGACCGCTTCAATGGTAATTCTTACGACGCCAACAACATGCCGAATGGAGGATTTAACTATGTGAAATCAAACAATAGAACCATAGAGTTCTACAAGTTCTGGTACAATTCGAGGATGACTTATCCGGGACGCCATGACCAAGATGTGCTCAACAAGATTAAGAAAAACTCATTCATCAGTAAGTTAGGATTGACTATGAGGTTCTTGGATACTGCTTACTTTGGTGGCCTATGTGAGCCTAGCAGAGACTTGAATGTGGTCTGCACAATGCATGCAAACTGTTGTTATGGTTTGGATAGTAAACTTCAAGACCTAGGACTTATGTTGGAAGATTGGAGAAAATTCATGGCCTTGACACCAGAATTGAAGTTGTCCAGGCATGCTTCTTGGAGGGTCCCTCATAATTGCAGGTAATTTAGATTTTTTAAACATTTGTGGAAGTCTTAAGTGTATTAGTGTATGCATGAATTTCTCATAATTACTGTTTCTTTTCAGTCTTTCGTCATACCGTCGTGTTCGCACGAAGAAAAAGGTTCCAGAGCAAGTAAAGAGCTAGAGATTGAGTGTGCTGATTCTTACAAGGTATATAAAGCAAAGCAATTTTTCTCTTCAGTGAACTACAATGGAGAATTTATATATATGTTTCTACTCTTCATGTCTGTGCTTTCTTGGGTGGAACATATAGTCAACATCTACATGAGGTTGAGCACTCGAGTTTTTTTGTAAGGTGCAAGAGCAGGTCGCATATTAACAAGACCTAGGTTATAGCTTATCTTTAATGTGGATTTGAACAGATTATCGTTCTCGTTGTTCATTTTTTGCTATCTTAATTACATGATGCTTGATGCTAATCTCTGCTGCATCCTGAATTGCAGGACTTTTGTCAAAATTTTTCCTCCTCCAGGCATGGCAAGCGTTCTCTAATATGAACTGTTTGTCCTGTAAGCATCAGTGCACTATCCATATGAACAATTGTTCCTTTCATACACCACGGTTTTAATTTCCTTTTTTTTTTTTTGGTTTACGGTTTTAATGCCCTTTGTTTCTTTCTTTTCTCATACAAGTTTTGTCATACGTGTAATTGTACTGTTTTGTCTCTATGACTAAAGAACTGTTGTTAAGGTCATTTACGAATTCACATTTTGGATGACCACTGTCAATAGCATGTTCTGATTGTGCATTTCTGATAAGGACTTGTTTTTTGTCCTCTCAATTATGCTTTGAGAAGTGTGTGCGCGCACATGTTAACACAAACAACTTTATTGAAAATGCATGTAGCACTCAGTCATTGTCCTACGAACCACTTGAGTTAGTAGACGTGAAAATTGAGATTGGGTGACTCGTCATATGTAAAAGTTAATGCAGTCGTAAAAATAGAAGCAATTCATCATACGCCTATATATGCTTGCAAAATGTCTGATATATGAAGAAATCAAGGATGCTATGCTCAATTTCAGAAAATTGATGATGCAATGAAAAATAAGAAGCAAAATGTCTGATATATAAAGACTAAAGAGATATATAAGAATTTATCATAAAACTGTAACTAATTAAGTTACACGAGCACAGATTGACGAGGAAAGCATTACAAACATGCCGCGTACCTGTTATGAAGCCTTTCATATTCAGGCATGCTTAATTGAATCATTTGCTGCAGCATTGGATGATTGGACTGGCAATCGATTAACACTTCGATCCTTCAATTCACAGATTCAATGTGCTATCAAGAAGGAGACGACCATCTTCTTCACAACTCATTTTCCTAATTTTATCTTTGGACTTTACCGGAATCAGAATCCAACTGTTGTCTGCTCAAAAGCGAACCTTCATCCCAAATTTCTGCCCACCTGTTTCACAAAAGATGCTTAATTTTCACTAACCAGGAAAAGATGAGGATCAGAACAATACTGTTCGCAAATAAGTAGATCACAAGAAAAAAAAAAAAAAAAAAAAAAATGTGTTTAAAGGAAAGAAAGATTTTCATTAATTTAATTTTACTTCAATTTTATGTTTTCTCATTGCTAACAAAATTTCTAAGAAAAGGAAAAGAAATATCACTAAAGTCGTATACACTCACCTTGTGCCGTTCATGTCTATACACAAACAGTGGCCGTGCCGCCAGCCATCCTGGAAATTCCCAAAAAAGATTTCACCATCTTTTGAATAAAAGCGCCCTTCACCATTGGCCTTACCCTTCCAAAAGTTTGCAAACCATCGATCACCAGTGTGAAAATAGAACCAACCCTGTAATGAAAAAGAAATATCTCACTAAAAAATTACTGTAAAATTTTTTTGATAGAAAAAAATCAACCATAATAAAGTTTCATATGCAAGATGACCACAACAATGGAAAACGACGACAAAGCTTCAACCCCAAATTAGTTGAAGTCGGCTATATGGATCAAACTTGTTCACTCCACTCTACCACAAAAACGAAATGTTAAGAAATAAAACCAACAGCCCATCAACTAAATCGGCAGGACAGCATTTTGATGCACTCCATCAACAGTTGCAGCCAACAAAACATGGAATTTCATAGAAAGAAAGGCAAACCTTGCCATTCATGAGATCATCCCTCCATGATCCTTGAAATACATCTCCATTGCTGTAATACAAGGTACCCATGCCTGATCTTTTACCATAACGCCACATCCCATCATAGATGCTTCCATCCGCAATGGTCAAATGACCCTGCAATTATTAAATTATTCTATACATTAATGAACTTATTATCAACAAAAGAAATCTGATGTAGCCAAGTATTACGGCTGAACCTTTCCTTCAGGAAGGCCTCCTTGGCAACGTCCTTTATAGATTCCTCCCCGATATGACATCTCCACGACGGGACTCCATTTTTTCTGTGACTCCCGTTCAGCTTCCTACATGGAAAATATTTGCAAGGCATGTTTTCGAATATGTGACTGAAGAAACTTACAGAATACACAGAACAAGAAAAGAGCCAAAGTGATCATCAAATCGGATTGACACGTTTGGATCTAGATCCAAGGAGCTTTTTTTAATCTATTTTGTCTGATTTAGAAGCTAATTACATAATCAGATTGCATCACATCATGCAGCTGATTCAGCAAAGTTGAGGTACAAGACAGAGTCATAGGAAATGATAATATCATGTAGGTATCAACATCCCCCATAGATTCTGCCATTTATTTCATCAACAATCCTTGCCACGAAAACTACATCCCAGATGCAGAAAAGAACTCTCATACAAATTAAAGTAATAGTAGTATAGTTTTCTTGATGGACACAACAGTAATAGTTTTATACCTGTTTTTACCGAGTCTAATTAGCACCCAAGGAAAAAGAATAGCAATTACCAGCATGGATGCCGCACGAGAAGAAAGTAGTCCTTGCTTTCTAGAAGCATTTGCACGTCTTCCCTTTAAAAGTGTTGATGCATTGTTGATTCTATCCATCGCTGCTTCAAAACTTGAATCAGTTAATGCATCCCATGAAGGCAACCCTGGAATTCCTTGCGACTCTCCATTCCTATCATATGATGTTCTTGGCTCAGGAAGCTCAGTGTTTGCTGAGTAGTGACTTCTTACTGACTTGCCAGAAGGTTTGACACCGACTGGTAGAGTGCAAAAGTACTGACTCTCCACCAAAGGGGCCGAATAAAAAATGACAGCCCGTTCTTTGGCCCATTGTTGTGCAGTGTGGGAAGCAGGCCCGGCATTCCAGAAAATAAGTGATTCCCTTTCCAAACCATATTCTCCTATAAATTCTAAGAAAAGAACAAAAAAAAAAAACTGAAAAGGTGAAATCTGAAAAAAGAAAAAAAAAAAAAAAAAACTTGGTGGATGCAGGACTAAGAGAAACTGATTTTATCTGCTTTTGCTGATCAAGAATATTGGAAGTTCTTGATGAATGCATCTGATACGACCCAATACTAATAAGGAGTTGGGGGGATCACAACAATGTAGGTGTGACTTCAAGTTAGTTACAAGGGGAGTTGAGTGGGTAATTTTGGGAGTTATAGTATAAATAGATGTGGTGAGGTAGGGAAAAGTATCTTGTCATCTTGAATGTAATTTGGGAACTCTTAGGAGTTGGGATTGAGAGGGTTTTAAGACTCTTTTCTGGGGTTACTTTGGTGTCTTGTTATTGTAAGCATTGTTGAATTCTCAAATCAATCGATTGGATATTGGTATTCTATCAACGTCATCATCATTTAACTGAAAAACATGCCGCTATTAAAAAGTGTTCAACAAACATCCAATCGTGCAATTTACCTTCTGATGTTTGATCATATTCACCAAAAACCAATTTACTTTTGGAGTTTAAAATCCCAACCTCAGTTCTTTCATCTTCATCATTATCCTGTCTAAAATGACGAGTACACCATTAGATTCAAGCATCTACAGTAAATATAATAGAATATTAGAAATATAGAAAGATGGTAAAATCACCGTACCTTAAACCATTGATTTCTACATGATTGCTTCCCAATAGCTTTTGCATTTCTTGTTCTTCAGAGCAAATATTGACATTTACATTATTTAGATTTGAAGAAACCCACTTTTTCTTATCCCCACTAGCCAACGACTGCAAGTCCTCCGTAGAGTTTTGATTTCCAACAGAATGAGCTGACAGAGGGCGTTTAGATTCTTGATGTTCTCTCTTGAAGAAAGAGAATAGAAAAGGAAAACGCGAGGCAAATCCAGAAAAAAACCCACTTTTCTGGGACACATCCTCGTTCTTAGAGCTGACAATCAGAGGGAAAAAAAAATTAATCAACTAAAACAGAAATAAGCAAATACACATTTAACATACGTTTCAAACAGAAGGAAAAATAATTGACAGTTAAAAGAGAAATAAGTCCAAGTGAATGGACACTTATCAAGGAATCAAATATTGTTGGGAGCTCCTCAATATGGGAGCAGCTCTTCTAAATTTTCTTAAATTGCTATGTGCAGCCTACTTAAATGAAAAAAGAAAAAGAGATTTAGCAGACAACAAACATCTTGAATTAATGCAGGGAAATCCTGAATTTTCATCTTATAAGATCCACTAGATTGATCTTAACTTCTACTGAGCTACCTAAAAGTCCCTGTCAGACTGGATGTTAGAAAACTAAAACTAAAATTCAGCAACTTCAAGTAATAAAATAAGCACATAGATGCAGGAAATATACTATACTCAGAAGTATGAAACATGAAGAATCGTATAGCTAGGATCAGTTTTTTTCCATTCTAGTATTAATCATGATATTTCTCAATATATGAAATTTTAATCTAGATGTGGAGGATAATCAAATAAATTGGCACCAGATTGCTGTGAATCTGATACGGAATATGGATATACATCACATTGTCATTAATTTTCCAAGTCAAAAGAGGATTCTTACCTAAGGAATATAACTGTTGTAACAAATATGTCTGGCTCCAAATTAGGTTCATGAACAACAGCAACTAAGAGTTCCTGTTTCCATCCTGTTGTTTGGCGGAAGACATGCAGGAAGGTATTTGTATCATCTCCGTCCACCACACAAGCAGTCGCAAGAGTACAGATAAGTAAGCCGCTAAAATCCTAAGCACCAAAACTCTATTAGTAGATAAGAATTGGGCTCAGACAAAAGTAGTTAAAAGCTGAAAATATAAATAGAGGAGCCACTATTAAGAACACTGACTATCTTGAGCCCTCTATTTACGTAATTCATAAGGAGAAAGGTAATTCGGAATAGTGGATTTGCACGACTAATAGAGATAAGTGATTGTGTTGAACCACTATTATAAAATCGGTAGTAATTATAGTGGATTAGCACAACTTGACATAGCAAAGACAAATGCAGCTAAGAAAAGCATTGACTTGCATTATTAAACTTAGTTGGTCATGGAGTTTAATGGAGAAAGCTAATTCAGAGGGCAGGCCCTATCATATATAGTTAGAACTTAGAATGTTTAAATAAGTTGAGTTGGGTTGATAACCTAAACAA
The DNA here is from genome assembly GCA_039657325.1 of Stephania cephalantha. Classification (NCBI taxonomy): domain Eukaryota; kingdom Viridiplantae; phylum Streptophyta; class Magnoliopsida; order Ranunculales; family Menispermaceae; genus Stephania; species Stephania cephalantha. The sequence continues at coordinate 2,133,348 of CM077573.1, read as the reverse complement.
TTGATGTGCTATTCAAGATTTGTAAATTAATATACCATTCATACACATTAAGAGCATAGAAAGAATGTAAACGTATAATGGGAAAAATACGAATATTAGAAAAGCATATTTACTTTATTCAAGCACACACAAGAAAAAGGAAAAAAAGAAAAAAAGGAAACAGATATGCCAAATGACAATTACGAAAAAAGTTTTAAGTGCTAAAGCACAACAACGTGCCAGCAAAAGGAAAGTTCGAATCATTTCATTAAAAATGACTAATGATCACAAAACTACATAAGGTGAAAACAAAGGGAAGACAAAGTACAAAAAGTACAAAGATCCACAATATTGAGCAAAAATTAGAAGAGAACATAATACGTTGAGAATTTACAGTATTATAGAGCAAATAATGAAAACACAACACTTAAAGTTCTTAGCCATCTATGCCTTTGGATACAGTTGAACCATTGAGTCATTGATTCAAAATAATGAAACATAAAATAAAGAAAATCTCGCTAAGAGAATATAGTGAAATCGATTACACAAAATAACCAGAACATTTGATATAATTTTTTTCTTATAAGAAAGCATCATGAAGAGAGAAAAAAAAAGGTCGGTGATTTATTAGTTTATCTAAAAAATTCCCTTTTATCAAGTGGAGGAAAGCTGTAATTCCGATACAATTACTAAGAGTGGACTTTTTCACCTTTATACCTCCATCAACAAAGGGACAATCATAGACAGCCCGTGCAATTGATGTTTTCATGTTTTTACCAGCTCCAAATCCAACTTTTGCAGCTTCATAATTGCCTAAGATCTGACATGAAATGAGCATCAAAGTTATTCAGTGGTTTGGCATACCAACTCGCTGTATGGAAGAGAGATAAGAAATTAAATATAGAACAGAAGAAACAAATGAAAAGCAGAATAGAATGGACACAGCATTTAGTAGGATTCTGAAAAGTTCAATAAAACTTAAGGTAAGGTAAGGTTAACCCAAATGCTGATCCAATTGCCAAACTTTCCAATATAGGGTTTCTAGTTAATTAGTTATGATAATTTCATTGATATCAACAACTGGAGAGTCCTAGCCAAAAAAAAAAAATGCCAGCACTCACATCTACAACTTCCGGAAATTGGATTTCCTTTGTTCTGTTATTTGGATGATCAAGGTACTTCTTGTGCATTTCCTGCAAATTTCACTGAAAGGTTATGCTGTTTAATTATATAAGAGGTTTTATAAACTAAGGAATGTGAACTTACAAACACAAACAAAGAGATAGAATTTATGGCTAACAGCACAGCATTATTTGCACTCTTCAAAGCCTCAGCCAATGTCACCACCTCCTTTTTGAGAAGTGCATCAGTATCCACCACTGTTGATAATTCAATACCAACCAGAAAAAAAGTACAAATCTCAGATTTACAAAATACAGTTAAAGAAAAACCTGCGATCTGGAGGTAAAGATTATAAATACGATTAAGTCAAAAATAACTTAAGAGATCTATAATTTATACAGAAAAGATAATAACTAATAAAGTGTCACTTGATAGGCTCTTCCTAAATACAAGGTATGTAAGAACCTGTAGTTTAGAACTGCCACTAGATCCCTGCATTGATGTCAGCTGAACAAGTCAACAAGATACCATTCCTCTAATAATTGGGTTTCATAAACATTTGGGTTGGTGTAAAGAGCAAATAATACTACCTATACAAGATGAGGCAAATCACTATTCAATACATTTTCAGAATCTCAATGTAGGCTATTCAATTTAATAAATAATAATGAATGATCTAGACCGTATCATAGTCATATCCCATGTGTATTTCTTGATGTGTTGACAATTCTACTCGTACCATTGGAATCACCTTAAAAGTTAAACAAATTCAGTTCAACATATTTCCAAATCATGCTAAAGCCTCACATGTTTTTAAACAAATATATTTGAACGATCCAGATCATATTCACAGTCAATGAAATTAGTTGGGTGTGAATCACAGGTCAACTTGAGCGAACTAAGTGGTTTCTTCACTGGTTTGCCAAGTACTTACCTTTAGATGAGGTTGAAAGTTCAAGTCTCTTTTTGTGGGAGTTTGGGTTGCTAGTTGAGTCAACTAATGGACCCAAGCCAGTTTACGAGTCTGCTCATGTTACTCAACATATTGCACCAGTCTTGGTCACGAGTTCGTGTTACTTCATCTCAAAGTTAAAACACGTTCTCACACCTTGTCATAGAGGTTCTAGAACACGTCAAACTTAGAATCACACTTAACAATCTCCTTCCATCCTCCTTTTGCTCAACAAAAAGAAAAAAGATGATGAGAAAGGAGGGAGGGCTAGTTCGACCCAAAGGAGACTACTCCCACAACCTTGTGGTGTGTCATAGTGGCCAGATTTTAGTGAAGATCCACTTTTAAAGTCCTGATGACAAATATTTAGGGAAAATTTCTAGTCAAAAGATATGTTGATTAAATGACAGCTAAGGCAATATGAAGAACTATAATAACATGATTTACAGAAATGAGTTCATAATATGCCTTTTACAAGCTGCTTACGTATATGAGTATTAAGTTTAAGTCTAATGTACAGATGAAGCAAAAGACTAGGGTCTCACCAATACAGAAGCTTGCTTCTTCTTGCAATTTATTAATCAAGTCATTGACCTGCAAGTTAAAGCAAAACTCAACTAGATGTTTCCAAAACCTTATGCAACACAAATGATATAAAATAAATGAATAGCCAGAAAACTGAAAAAGTGGAAACTAGTCTTCTTACTATGATAAGAAGACTTAATCTATCTACAAGCTTAGCAGCAGAAATCAATATAAACTTTATTAATTAATAATATTTCTTTTGAGGAGATATGGAATGTTTATATTAAGGAAAATGAACAATAACACTTGAAAGTACAATGCAGATAAACTTCACTTGTCGTAAAAATTGTTTCCAAAAACTTATGCTACACAATATAAAATACAAAAACCCAAAAAATGAAAAGTTGGAAACCGATCTTCTTACTATGAAGATACAAGATTACATTAGCTATCTTACACTCATCCAAAATTTCAAGATTCATGCTTAAGTAAAGCTCGTCATAAATCAGGAAGGAACGAAGTTCTAATACCAAGCAGTCCCATCATTGCAAGGTTTTATAGGTGTGTAACTACAAATATGCATATATTGTGTCTGCTAAAGCCATAATCAACTGGTAACTTCATCAACCGATATCTCAGAGACAGAACTATTACACTGTTTTTATTATTTTACCCTAGACTAGAAAAAAAAAATATTGATGAATAAAAATTCTCCAGCCAAACTATGAATTGAAATCAGCACTTCATCTCTTTCTATCCATGACAATAACAAAATCTGCATGCAAATCCTAGGTAGCAAGCACATGTCACCTCATCTTTCCGCCTTTGTCCTTCAAAGCTGAAGGGCTTCAGAATGATACAAACGGCCAATCCATGAGCTGACTTAACTGCTTTTAGCAACTCAATTGCAGTAATATGGTCTAAGCCATATCCAGCACTAGCAACCTATGACAAGGCAGAGCATTTGGTAATGAGTATTGTATTGAGAACGACTAAATTAAATAATTGCACCATTGGTAGATCAAACCAATCATCATAAAAATCCTTTGTGCAAACATTCGCTGATCAAGAGGTCATAATTCCTCAATAACTTTCTCCTTGATTTCTCAACAATGTATTTAAAGAAATGCATTTTCCCAGCTATAACTACAAGTCTAAAAGCGCTTTCTAAATACAAAGGTAAGTGACACAATCCTAGAAACCCCCCTTAACAAGATAGAGGAACAAATATAATGACAATAAGTTGTTTTCGCCACTTTTAACTTTAACGTCAGTTTTTTATAAACCAAATCCAACACATTTAGATTCGCGACAAACAAACATAATTTTTTTTTTTTTTCTACTTTTGAAAACATTAAATATTCTTGTGACAAGTTGATAACAAACCAAGTGCAGCCTTCGTCCAACAAGAAGGGGAAATCTATAAAAAGCAAAGGCTCATGGATCATAATAAGCCTATCTATTCCACACCAGCAGTATCATGAAAAGTAAATATCCAATATCCCAGAATTACAACAGCGGTCTCCAAACTATTCATGAAAACTTATAATCCCTGAAGAAATGTAGATATTCAAAATATTTAGACTCACATTACCCAAAATCCAGTCTCGCTCAAGAAATATATGACCATTTAACTGTCTCAAAAATCAAACTCTCTTAAAGATTTTCCCTTTGCTTCAAATTATCAACATGGGAGTAAAATATATAGTAAAGAAAGAAAGTGCCTGAAAAATTTCCATTTCTTGTCAAAAGGTGAAGTGAAAACAAAAGAAAGGAACCCTCGAATTGAACAACAAAGATAGTACCTGTTGGGTGCATTAAGTTGCTTTTACAGCCGTGGCGGCTCAAAAAACCCTAATTTTTTTCTCTAGTTTTCTTGTTGATTCTTCCTCTTGAACCACCACCGATCCTCTCTTTTGATCGGCGGTGGTTCTAATAACCTATTTTGCCTCTTATTAATTAAATAAACTCGGATCTGAAAGATCTTTCGAGAGGATTAGTTTCATCCCCGTTGCGGCCATTCAAATTTACTATTGACAACATTCACTTCTCTACCTCTGCATCCTTCCTGAAGACTGCGTGGATTTGCGTTCATGGGGTTGGTACTCATCATTAGGTTTTATTCTATAGGTAGTTGTTTCCTTCCCTTATTGGAAGGATTAGATTGTCTTCCCTCGTTGGAAGTTTTGTGTTTGCTTCCTTTGTCGGAAATTTTATTTTTCGTTATAGTTCGAGTGATGTATCTGTGTATTGTCGTGTTCCAGGCATTTGTCAAGAGAATAGTCATTGATCGTCAAACTATTCCATCGCTACGGTCGCGGTTCTTGAAAATCAACCTTATGGCGGTTGAATGTTCTTTTGAACAATTAGGATTAGCGAATCAAGTTGCTACGGTGATTGATTCTATGTCTCATCCTGTTCTAAATGTAACGAGAGCCATTGATGATTAATGAAATGTTTATTTCTTTGGAAAAAAAAAAGTAGTACCAACTAAATTCAAAGAAAATTTATTGCGAATTCCCATTTCTTGTCAAAAGGAGAAGTGAAAACAATAATAAAAGAACAAACAGATTGAAAAACACAAATAGTACCCATAAAAGTCATTTTAATAGGGCAATACCATCAAGGTCATTTCTATATATTTACTGCAAACTGCAAAGCTACAGAAGAACTCCACCTATGTAGAACACTATGTGCGCTACATAGCCTGTCAGAAGTCCAGATAAAGAAGGAGGACGTAAGGGAAGTCCAAAACTCATTTTTCAAACCCGAAAAAGTGGGGGAGGGAGGCCCTAAGCCCCCCATTTTCCATTTTTGAAAAATGGAGGAGGGTTGCAATAGATTGACAGCCAGCGTAAAACTTTTGTCACTCTTCATGAAATGGATCAAACAAATATAGACGTTGAAGCGTTCCCACCTAGTTTGAATGGTTTGGAAAGCTCACCATCAATTGCACTTAATCGAGCACAATGGAAAAGTTTGATCCATGTTAATTTGAAACTGAGGCTATGTTGTTGCAAAGCTACAGAAGTTAATACATAATAGGGATGTAATGTGAAGGTGAGCAGAGAATGCACCAAAGTCCAAACGCAAAAAAGGTCATCCCAAAGATAATAAATTACATAACTCTAGCTAATCGACCAAATAAGGTAGATAATTGAATTGTCGAGTTCAACGAATGATACTAATTCATAAATTAAAAGAAAGGGGAGTGTGCTATTGAAAAGAGAACCATGGGTTAAGAATGTACAAACAAGTATAACAGCACATGGAGATGGCAGCAAGTATGATTGGACTTCCAAATTCTTCACTCCTGTATCTGGAATAAATTAGAGAAACGATAAGTAAATATTAATGACATAGTAAATCACAAAGCAAAAGAATATAAATTTTTAATATGTAGTCCAAGTGATTCTATGAAAAAACAGCAAAGGCAATCAAAGGAACCACTGGGTTAAATGGATGCAATCAATGTTTTTCTCTAGGGCAATGCAGAAGAACAAGCTCAAATTAATGACCGACACTTTATTATCAAGTCCAGATTAAGTACCACAACAATCTCAATTCATACGATTAATATAAATGTTTCCTATGGTATTGCGCTCTAAACACTCTTCAATACCTAAAAGTCTGCAAGTTCCAATGCCAGGAAACTCATCCAAACCATTTTCAGTGGTTAAATAGAAGATTGCACCTTTTTCTTTAGGGATCAAAATCAGAACATCATTTACGACCAAAAAAAATTAGAACATCATTTGGTCAAAAGCCATGTTTCGGTATTCTACTCAACATGACCACTAGATATTGTGATTCTTGTCAACAACAAGGCCTCAATCCCAAATTAGTTGGGTCAGCCTCATGGATCGAACTCTTCCATTGTGCTCGATTCAATGAATTGATGGAATGATTTCCAAGTCCTTTAAATCCCTCATAATCAATGCGTCCCAAGTTGGCTTCACTAGATCTCATCACCTAAGCACAATACTTCACTTGCTCGTGCTCAGAAAGACTTCCTTTCCTTGCTTAGAAAAGACGATCAGCTTTCCTTCATCAAAGATCGTGTGCCTGGATCTTCCCTCTTTTTTGTTCATTTGTTTGGTTTTATAGTTTGACACAGAATACAACCACCAACCGGCTTGGCAGACATTTCACTCGACCCACTAGTTATTTCTTTTTCCATCCTCCCATCATGTTGTCCACGAAAATCTAAACCAGCAAAAAGCCTAAAAATCAAGAGATTCTTAAAGCAACATAATTCATCAATCATTTGTGATTTAGTATCGTTAAAATAGTCATGAGCCAAACAATCAATCATATAGCGAAGATCCAGAAAGAGTATAAGGCAGCAGAATTCATCAATCACTCGTAGTATCATCGCATATGAAGGTAAAACCTTTCTCAAGTGTCCTCCGTTGTAACTGCACCTTCTGTGAATCTTTTGAGAGAATGTTCCTACAACACAAGATGACCTCATAAATGCACAAAACAACAAATCTATAAATACAGAAAAAAAAAAAGACATGTCAAATTCTCAATCCATAAAATTGTCTTCAAGGAGTTGTTGAGCAAACTTGATTCAGATATGTGTAGCACATAAATGGTAGACTGACAAAATAAGCACCATAAGCAAGCATACTCACTTCTCAGTTGACAAATTAAATGTCATGCAGTCAAAACATCTAGACTATTACAATAAGAGAGTGAAATTTTGTATTAGGCCTGGTCCAAGTCTCAGAAGAGTATGTGGAGAGACTAGTTATGTGTAGGCTTAAGTTTGGAAGTGGGAGAGTTCTCTGAAATGCCAACTCAAGTTGGATTTCCCACTCCAAACTTGTAAGCTATAACCTATTATTTTTCGTTCTCAACTAGTTGATGTGGGATTATTCCCACATCTCCGACACTCTCTCAAGTCCAACTGGTCTAGCTAGCTGTGGCTTATCTTTAGTCATCATCTTGGAAATCTTTTTTAATAGCTTGAGCTTGTGTTCTTTTTAAGTCTCGAAGGCCTTTTTCTTCTTGAGCTTGTACTCTTCGAACCCCAAAGGCGACAAGTCTTCTTCCAACATGGGTCAAGCTTTAATCATTTTTTTTGCTAGCCCTTTTTTGGGGTTAATAGCATCATATATCCTAACGTTTTAGGTTTTCACAAATTTATCTTAACGTTTTCATTTTGACCAATACATCCTAACATTTTGACATAATTAATAAAATTGTATCTTTTGGGATTTTTGCCCTAAATTTTAATGACATGGCAATTAAAAGATAAAAAACCTCTAACGGCCGTTAAGTATGCATTTTTTTCGAGTCTAAATCGAAAACTAAATGAGCCCTAAAATTGGTCTCCATCAACTCGACGCTCCTGCAACTTGCGCTCCTACAACTCCCATCTGACCTTGCTGTCTGTTTAACTCACATGGTATCAGAGCCCGCTATGGTTTAACAGCCCATGAACCAAAGTCCCGAAAAAAAAAAAAAAGTTAAAAGGGTTTAGCAAAAACAAATGATGAAGCTAGACCCATGTTGGAAGACTTATGACCTCGGAGTTTCTAAGGTACATGCCCAAAAAGAAAAGAAACATGAGACTTAAAACGAACACAAGCCCCGTCTTACCAAATTGAAATCAAGTCACAACTGGCTAGACCAGTTGGACTTGAGGGGGAGTGTTGGAGATATGGGAATTAGGGATGCAAGCGGGGTGGGGAATCCTCGCGGGGGACGGGGATTCCCCACGATGGGGATGGGGATGGGGAATTTAAATGGGGATGGAGGCGGGGATGTGGATAAAATCTCATACCCGCGCGGGTATGGGTACGGGGATAGGGAAAGAAATATACTCGCGGGGATCCCTACGGGGAATCCCCATTGGTAATCCCCGCGGGTATTTCTATTGGGGATTCCCATTGGCAATCCCCTCGGAGATTTACCAATAGATCCTCATGGGTAATCCCTGCGATGATTTACCAATGGGGATACGTTGGATACCTTTAGGTAATCCCCGTGGAGACCCCGTATACTTGCAAGGTTTTCAGTGTTTCACCCAAAACATTAGTGATAAACAAACATTTTGTAATTTTAACTTGTTTAGTTAATTATATGTTTTGTTTTGAATTATTTGCAAACTGCAGCTTTGTGACAAAAAAAATACTTGCAAGTTGGAACTATATTTATATTTTACAAATTTAGAATTAAATGAGAAAAAACTACAAAATCATATTTTGTAGGATCCTCGTAAGGGATTTTCTTTTGCTCCTAGATATAGACTTTATATATAGTTTATATTTTTATATACATCTTTTGAATTTGTAACTTATTAGTATCAATGTTTCTTTAACTCTTAAGAGTTGTGAGGAAAAAATTATACATCGATCAACAATCACAACAAAACTTCAACCCTTAATTTCAGATTCTCAATTTTCAAATTAGGTGAGCCAACTGCATGGTATGTATCAGACTATTTATAATATAATATTTGTTAATATTTAATTATATATTTTTTAAAACTTATAAAGAATATCTATTTAAAAACAATCTTGTCACTGATCATGTCAAATTTATAATATATAGTTAGTACACGCGCCCACACACACAATATATATATAAATCATATATCATATATCTTATATATATATATATATATATATATATATATATAAATTAGAATATGTCAATGCTTGTGTATGCATATTACATGTATAAGTATCATTTAAAAATATATATACACATAAACATATGTATATTTAATACCATATCACCAAAATCTAATGATTGATGTCAAATATCAAACATGAGAAGTAGTACAATAAAATTTATCATAATTGTTAACATTTAATTATAAAATAATGATATTTAACATTTTTTATTTTTTAAATAATTCCATCATTTATTATGTCAAATTAATAATAAATAGTACACACACTTTCACATATATTAAAATCTATATATCATATTACAATATGTCTATAGACTATAGTATGCTAGCAATAGACCTATATATATATGTTACGTGTATAAATGTCATTTAAAAATACTAATACACTTATACATATGTATATTTAATATTACATTACCAAACTCTAGTGATCATAAATATCAAATATCAAATATCAAATATAAAAAGTAGTAGACTAAAATTCTCTCATATTTATTAACATTTAATTATAAAAATATGCATGTTTAAAAAAATTATAAAAATATGCTATATATATTCTGTGAGTGTGTTGAAAACTTGAAACTTTGATTTGCTTTCAACTACACTTATATTATATATATATTTTTATTTCTTATATGTAATCTCAACATGTCAAATTTATAGTATATATTATAGATTAAACGCACATGCACACACATATATCGAAATCTACATAGTCTATCACTCTATATCTAGATTCATAGTAGTAGTACCATACGATATTTAGACATGTATACCATTAAAAATATCAATATATACATTTATCGATAATATTTCGAATTCACGCCAAAAGTACAAACAATAATATTTTGTTTTTTTATAAAAAATTGAGAAAATAGAACAAGTAATTTAATGTTTACATATTAATGTTGTAGACTTACGATTTACGAGTTAGGACTTAGGACATCAAAATCTTCGACTATTACGCTAAAATATAGCAAAATAGTTAATGAAAGTTATTACCAAACAAAAAACCTACTAGTAATTGTTAATTAGTTTGAATGCAAAAAAGTGATTAAAGTTTTGACTTTCCGCTAAAATAAGTTAAATTTGATCAAAAAAAAATTTTATTAAAAAATAATATTAAGTACCTCATATTTTTTTAAGTCCTAACTAGTAAGTACCCCATGTTCTAAAAAAATACAATTCTTGAAAAATAAATTAACATAAATATAGTCGAAAAAGAAATTAAAAGTATTTATCTGCCCTTAAACATAATTACAGAATACAGACCATATAGGCATATCCGCATATAGTAATACTCCAAAAAAAAAAAAAATTAACTCTTGATTTCCCACCACAACACTGTTTTGCTAGGGCTTCCCATTTTCACTTCCCACAGTTTGTTTTGAGAGGGCGACTCCTTGCTCAAAAAATCCGCTTTGTTCATCCACTGGTAAGTTCTCATTTTCCTCTACATTTCTTGTCTCTATTTTCCACAAATCAGCTCTAATTCTTGCCATTAGATTGTGCTCCACGAACACATTCTCAGTCGATCCACAATGCCATGGAGCATCTTCAAATCCCAATCGACCACGTTCTCGAGCTCGAGCTCCATGAGAGGTCTTACTACTTCAATTGCTCACGCCCTGGTTGGATGTTGGAGAAGCCCTTTGATGGGGTTTCATCCTTGAGCTTGAGCTCTATGGGAAGTTTTGCTACTTCTTTCTTGAGAGTTTTGCAGCAATAGGGAACCCACACTGGACGCCTCTGATCCTCTTAAATTTATTTGTCTCCTCTTAAGTGAATGACTTGACTTTTTTCTTGCTGTGTAAGGCATAATAAATATGTGGGTTTGTTACTTTGTTTTTTGAGAATACTTTTCATGTAATCACTTTGTTGTCTCTTTTGTTTTTTGAATAACCGCAATGCACGTGAATCGATTCCGCAGCTTTCTACAAATGCTAGCTTTATGTGACTAAAAGGTTTAATATGCTGTCAAATTGTTAAAGCTTTGTAGTCTTTTGAGGTGGCTATCAAGTCATTTTCAAGTTTTGACTTGTTTGGTTTAAAGAACCTTTTGTTTTGTTTGATGCACCTTAAAAGTTGTGTTGTTAGAAGCTTCAATATACCTCTAGTTAAAAGCTTCAATGCACCAAGCCACCAACTAACTTCTTGACTCTATATTATGGGCAGAGCCACATTTGTGGTGGGGGCCTCAACCATTTTTTTTTAAATGTGTATACAATTACAATACTATACTATATATAGTCTTGCTTGTATATGTTCCTCCTCTCCAGTTTTTCACACATGTAAGATTTTAACTTACTAATTAAAGAGTAAGAACTAAGAAGATATATCTATCATTTAATAGTCTTCCTATTATATTAATGTGTATATACAATAATATACTATATATAGTCTTGTTTGTATATGTCCCTCATCTCTAGTTTTTCACACATTTAATATTATAATTTGTTAATTAAAGAGTAATAATTAAGAAGATATATCCATTATTTAACATTTTCCCTATTATACTAACTGATTAGTTTTTTCTTGTACAAAAGATATCATATCAATTGCTAATTTTTTCCTTACTTTTGTTTTACTTCATTTTAGATTGAGATGAGTCGCATGACTACTCCATCAAGTTCTAGTGCTCAATTAACACCAGTTGTGGAAGTGACACCTCCACCCCTTTCTATTGCCACACCAGTTCAATCAAGTACCACATCAATTGAAGTCGATGTGTAGGTCGATGGAGAAGCCGAAGATTCATTGGCTTTAGGAAAGAAGCGGAAGCTAAAATCTTGGGTTTGGTATCACTTTAAAACTGAAATGATAGCAAGAAAAAGAAAAGCCATTTGTAACTACTGTAAGAAGTCATTGAGTGCAGAACCAAGATATGGCACTACGCACTTGGGAGATCATTGGAAATCTTGTCTTTCTCGAATGACTCATGATGCTAAAGGAAAGTCTCAGAAAAAATTGGTTGTAGAGAAAACACCTGAAGGGAAAACTCAAATATTATTCAAGGAAATTAAACAAGTATCAAGGAGAGTGATGGCAAATTTTGTGACGCTCCATGAGCATCCATTGTCTATTGTTGAACAAATAGGCTTTAAGAGATTAGTGGCAAGTCTTCAACTGCAATTTACAATGATGAGTAGAACTACCCTTAGAGCTGATATTCTTGAAGTCTATGCGTTTGAGAAGAATAAAACAATTAAGTTGTTGTCCAACAACAATAGTAGATTTGGAATCACTACGGACATGTGGACTTCTCGAAATCAAAGACGCGGATATATGGCAATTACGGCACATTGGATTGACTCAAATCGGAAGCTACAAAGTCGAATACTAAGGTATCTTTTTTACTTTGCTTATTATGATTAGTATTTTTTCTTTTGTGTGGATAAATACATTTTTTAGTTGCACTTTTATCATAGGCTTGGTATTTTTCTTTTCTATAGATTCGCATATGTGCCATGTCCACATATGGCAGATGTGTTATGTGAAGAGCTGATGAATTGCTTTTTGGATTGGAATATTGATAGAAAGTTATCAACTTTAACAGTTGATAATTGCACTACAAATGACTCTGTCGTTGATCTTGTTATGGAGAAGTTTGATTAGGGTACTTTGCTTCTTAGAGGGGAGTTTTTCCATATGCGTTGTTGTGCTCATATTTTGAATTTGATTGTGAAAGATGGGTTGTCAGTGATGAAAGTGGGACTTGAAGGTGTTTCATATTGGAGAGCATCTGCTAAGAGAGGGGAAAAATTTGAAGAAGCTTGTCGTCAACTAGGATTAAGTTATGCAAAAGCACTAATACTTGATTGTAAGACACGGTGGAATTCGACTTTTTTGATGCTTGAGACGGCTTTGATCTATAAAGAGCTATTCTCTCGTCTCAAGCAACGTGAACTCTCTACAAATCTTTGCCTAGTCATGAAGAATGGGAGTTAGCTAAAGATGTTTGTGAGAGGTTGCGTTTATTTTACAATGTGACTGAATTGTTTTCTGGAAGAAAGTACCCTACTGCAAACACCTTTTTTCCTAAACTTATTGAGATTGAGTGGACTTTAAATAGATGGATTGAAGACGCAAATGGGGTTATTAGGAACATGGCTAAACTGATGTTGAAAAAATTTAACAAGTATTGGCTTGTAATTCATGGGATGATGGGAGTTGCCATTTTGTTGGATCCTAGATACAAACTTAGGATCTTAGACGTTTATAAAGATGATGGAAAAAAGAAAAGATTGAAAGACATTTGATACCTCTTGTTTTCTGAGTATGAAGAGAATGTTCGTAGCAAACAAGACGTGAGCCATATGGAAGAGAACTCAATCGCGAGTTCTTCATCTCTTTCTTGTGCATCTTCTGTCGGTGTTAGCAACGTGAATATTGTTCGATTTGATGATGTGTTCACTCAATGTCTTCAATCCTCAAGTTTCGATGAATCTACTAAAAGTGAACTCGATTTATATTTTGAAGAGAGACTTCATCCTATGCTTGGAGATTTTGATATTTTGGAATGGTGGAAGACAAACGGAAGCAAGTACCCTATTGTATCAAATATGGCAAGGGATATCTTAGCCATACCTGTTTCTACCGTTGCTTCTGAATCAACATTTAGTACAGGTGGAAGATTTTTAACTCCATATCGTAATAGGTTATCTCCTGATATTTTAGAAGCATTGATGTGTTCTAGAGATTGGATTCGATCAAAGTTAATGAGAGAAGGTATGCATATTATATTTCTTTTTGCGAATTACTTAGTTTTTTCAAAAGTTTTTTTTACCTACTTGGATTAACTTCTCAAAGTAAACTTGATTAACTTATATTGTACTTTAATGAAATGCTTATTTATCTTTTCTTTTTCTTTTTTTCTTAATAGATCAATCAAATGCTTTATTTTCCCGTTTTTCATCTGAAAATGACGAGGAGGAAATCGATGATGACTTTGATGGTTGATGAAGATAATTAAGGAGCTCAAGGTTTTGCATTTTGTCATTTAACAAAGGGAGAGAGTAATGTATTTTGTATGCATTTTTTATGAACTATTTAATTTTTTTAAAGCTTTTTTTTATATATAGATTGAATTCTCAAATTAAAGTTGACTTATATGTGTGCTTTACTGAAACACTTATTCTTTTCTTTTTCTTCTTAGTAGGTCAATCAAATGCTTCATTTTGATATTCCTCGTCTAACAATGATGAGGAAGTTGATGATGACTTGGTGATTTGAAGAGATATGTATATGGAATTACTTTAAGGATTAATATGAATTTGAACTTCTATGTGCATATTATTGTTAATGATTTTGTCGAAACTTAGTTACAAGTGTTAGCTTAACACATAGAAGTTAGAAGTTAGAACTTTCATTGCATGATATATTATACTTTATTTTGGTTGGAATTTTCAACAATTATGATCATTCATATGTATGTGCCCCATACTTTTTATAATTTTTTTTGAGAAAAATTAAGTGGGAAAAATATTTCCCCGCAAAAATCCCCGCGGGGATTCCAATGGGGAAAGATCTTTCCCCACGGGGATGCCTCATCCCCGCGGGGATTTGATGGGGATGGGGATGAAAATTCATCCCCACATGGGGATGGGGACGGGGATGGGGGGATGAGTTCTAAAGTGGGGATGGGGATGGAGATGGGATCCCCATCCCCTACCCTCCCCATTTGCATCCCTAATGGGAATAGACCCACATCAACTAGTTAACTAGAAACACAATGTCTTATAAGATGGGAATGGGGATTCCAACATGCCTTGGCATTTTGAAGCAACCACCCACTCTAAGCTTAAGCCTATGTATACAACTAGTCACTCCACACTCTCTCAAGACTTAAGCCCCGCCGTATACAAAATTTAACACTTTTCTCTTGTAAACAATTGGCATTGATCATTTAAAAAAGAAAATGAGAGTAGTAGCTTCTACTAGATTAAAAAGTCTCCGCAACCTCATCACATTTGGCCTTAATGTAATCCGTACCACACCATAATGTATAAATTCATATAACCTAAACCAGTGATCAGCAAAACTCCTAATCAAGCACAAAAACCAAAACCAAATCAAGATCAAAGACCTCACCAGAACCTCAGACTAGAGGACAAAGACTGAAAAGGCGATTCGAGGCAGAAATCCAGAACCGCGTCCTTACGACTCCCAATCCCAACCACCTCAACACATCCAGAATCCCTTCCCCACTCAACCGCGGCGCCGCCATCAACAAATTGCCGATCAACGCAGCCAATTGACACCTGATTCTTCTCAAACCTCACAGAATTTGGAATTGCGGACGAAGAAGAGGAAATTAGGTTTTCGCGGCGAAGAAACCTCTTTCGACGAAGAGATGAGTGTCCGCCATTGTTGGAGGTGAGGTTCGGAGGAGAGAGCAATTTCGGTGGTGAAACCGCGGAGAGAGTGGTCGTGTGGACGAGAATCTCCATTGGAGAAGGTCGTCAATGGTGGACGAATCGCACTTCGATTTCGAACATTCTGGAACCACTGCTGTGAACAATGTTTGGGTTCGCGCGAGACCGCGAAAAAGATATTTCGTTTATTGAGGTTTTTATAGGCCCGGCCCAATTAGCTTTCCTTCGTGGAGGCCCGGCCCAATAACAGAATCTGTGATAGATGCTATTTACGTGCGAGTCCTGAGTTCCTGAGTCCTTACTGATCTTGACCAACTGTTGAAAAATACTAGAATGACAATAACAATATCACACCACAAAATAAATTAACTTATAAGAGTCATTCATGCGACCTCGACCTACGTATTATGCGTACCGAGGAACGCATGGATGGCTCTTGTGAGCCAATGTGTCTAGCGGTAAGCCGCAACCGATTTTTTCGAACATCCTCCGAAGTTTGTGCATTTATCACCCTGTCAATGTGTCGAGTATGTATTGGCAATTTTATTTTGAAAAATGTTATAGTTGTTATGAAAATGGATGGACACTTGTGCATGTATGTGACCACATTGTGAAGCATGGTTCTCACATTGAATTGTAACATCAAGCATAGAATATCAAGTATCTAGAATTAAGAATATGCAAAGAATAAAAATAGCTCTCTACTTACTTCATTATCGATTTGAATTTCATTGATAGTGTATTACTTGATGTAAAACCACATTTGTAATCATCTCCAATGTACATCAACTATTCCATGTATCGTCTATGTTGATTGTGATGTGTTGTATAACTTGCGGTGTATGTATAACTTGTACACATTGTATAAATACAATTATCATCATCACCAAATGGCCTATATAAAGGGTGTCAACCCCATTGTAATTCACACACCAATGTATGAATGAAATCTCTACATTCTCATCTATAGCTCTCTTCTCTCTTGTTTCATCTTCTCTACTTGTTATAGTAGTTCTTAGTTTATACCTTTTATACTTAAGTCTCAAGCAAGTCCAACTTAAGTTCTAGTTGGCTTGCAACTTAGTTTACAACATGTTATCAGCACGAAGTTGCTCTACATGAGGAGGTCTTAAAGATCAATAAGTTTTTCAAAGATATAAAGCTAAGAAGGTATAATTTTTATTAATTTAAATAAGTTCAATTTATTTCCATGTTGTCATGGTTAATTTCTTTTTTGTTACATGCATATTTAATTATGTAAATGTATTTTATTCATACATTATGCATAATAACGTCACCGACTACGAAAGTATGCTCTGTAGCTACGTCTTGTACGATTTTCTACATCGTAAATCAAAAGTCAATGTGTGACATATAGTTTTTCTCTTAAAACTACAAACGATTAGTTATTGTTCTATTCTTGATTTTACAATACAAATAATGCTATAAATTTGAGTTGATAGTGGGTAAGCCTTGTCCCCGGTAAAGCTAAACATTGAAAGGGAAAATAGGTTATCCTGTTCGATGAGACATGGTATTAAGTAGACTATGTCTCGCCACCCAACCTGTAGGTTGTCCCACCAACTCATACGAATAGTACATTTTGTTTATTAATAAATCAAGTTGTGAACATATATTTAATCATATGTTATGTTTTTACATAAAAAGGGGAAAACTATTTTATATTAAATTTATTTTCAAAATATTATTCAACCATAGTTGAACTTGTTGCCTTATTATATTACAGACAAGAATTACTTGTCACGACAATTATATAGTATAATTTGTGAATAAAACATTTATGCAAGACTATGTTGTGTTATACAAAATTTAAATCATTTGCCAATATCTCTTTAGAGATTTGAAAAGTGAATATTTCGCTTTATATATATTTTCACCCAATGGAGTTATACATATACAAATACAAAAAAAGGTACTACTCTAAAAGCTCAAAATGAGCGGTTGAGTCTCAAGCTACAAAATTTAATCGCTCAAATATTAATTATAATTTCATAATTTTAATTACCTCTATGTTGAGGCTACGTGGAAATATGACTGATGAGACAATAAAAATAAGGTCACGTGGCCCGCCGATTTATTGTTGCAACAAATATCGAGTGCGCGTCAATCCAATAAATATTAAGGATTGATTTCTTGTCTCATGGTAGCTGAGTAAAATAATGAGATATTATAAATATAATATCGCTCATGTCCAATTAGTTCAGCTTCAAATTAAGAAGCATATGTTGCATATAATGATCATGATCGCAATAATAAATTTATGGACGTGAAAAATATGAAAATATCAGGTAAATGTATTATTGACAATTCTACCAAAAATTGGAACAAAAGTGGTGCACCACTACAAAGGTCAAATAATTATTGACAATGTCACGTGACATTTTTTGGCCATATATGAAAGGCTATTTTGCCTAAATATTGTTATATATATACCCGAATATTTTTGTGACCTTTACCATGCCTTCAAAATCAAAGGCAAAATATTATGATTTTTATCATTGAAAATGGCTCGATAAAAAAAGCACATTGAGATGTGTTTAAATCGTGACCTAAATATGGGCGATGAGTTTATGTCTTGTGTATCATGCTACATGCATGCAGATTATAATATAAAAGTGAATATTTCTCGAATTCAAACTTAGCGAAGGCTAATGTTCAGACAATATCTGGTACAACAATTTTATTGTTAATGTATTGTTCAGAAGAAGTCTACTCATAATAATAGAAAATTTATCTATATGAATATGATTTAATCAGAGTATAATATTCCCGGCTTTAACTTATGGAATATAAGGCACATTAAAACGAATGTCGTCATAAATCAAATGACATTTATAATGTGGAAATATATATTTGATAATCCATAATCATCAATAATGCGAAAATATCGTAAATTCGCACGGATATCCTTTATCGAACTGGATTTTTTTTTATCAGTTATAAATTATCTCAAGGCAAATCAATAAGAGACTTATATTGATTTAACTCTCCATTAATCATATTATAAAATGACTTGGATCCCTAATAAGGAATTTATTTATAACAAGTTTTGCTAATTGTCACTTTGATGAAGCAGTTTTCCCACCATTATGGGGAAATATATAAGTCAATTCAAAAGGAATGACGTGAAATTGCCTGAAACACATCAAATTGCATTAAATTTGTTGTATTATGATCCATGTATAAATTAATATGAACTCGAAGTTCAAATGATCATTCAGTAGCAACAAGTTATGAATCAATTACTTGATGCAAGTACTATATACAAAAGAGTGACAATCATATGCTTCAACATTAAATGGTTCATATAAAAAACGATGTCCATGTGCAACAAAATGCACAAGATGTCTCGCTTAAGTGAACATGAGGAGGATAATCAAAATGAGTTATTGGTTAGTGTATTGCACTCTTTTTCCCTTTGCTATGGTTTTATCCCACTGGGTTTTATTTGCAAAGGTTTTTAATGAGGCAATTCTAACAATATTAAAACTCTTTATCTAGATTGATCAGTGTATTGCACTCTTTTCCTTTCGTTATAGTTTTATCCCATTGGGTTTTCCTAGTAAGGTTTTTAATGAAGCAATCCTAACATTATTATACTTCGTATAAAAATAAATAAATAAATTATGAGAGCAATTAATGTACTCTTTCTCCTATACTAGATTTTTCCCACGGGGTTTTTCTAGTAGATGTTTTAATGAGACATTTATATTATCTCTAAGTATATCAATGTGTTGCACTCTTTTCCTTAGCTATGGTTTTGTCCTACTGGGTTTTCCTAGCAAGGTTTTTAATGAGGCAATCAACAAATATTATACTACAAAGCAATATTGTGACGACCCCAGTTCTTACGACACTTGGCCCCGCCCGGCCTAAACCCACGTGGACCACATGACACGTGGCACGTATACTTTACGGGTCGTTACAAATATTATACTCTTTTCCCTGTACTAGATTTTTTCCCACATGGTTTTTTCTAGTAGAAGTTTAACGAGACACATTCTTTCAACAAGTGTCATCCAAGGAGGAGTGTTATGAAATGGATGGACACTTGTGCATGTATGTGACCACATTGTGAAGCATGGTTCTCACATTGAATTGTAACATCAAGCATGACTCTCACACTTCATGTAACTTGTAATCCTCTCCAATGTACACCAACTCTTTCATGTATTGTTTATGTTGCTTGTGATGTGTTGTATGACTTGTGGTGTATGTATAACTTGTACACATTGTATAAGCACAATTATCATCATCACCAAATGACCTAAATAAAGGGTGTCAACCCCATTGTAATTCACACACCAATGTATGAATGAAATATCTACATTCTCATATATAGCTCTCTTCTCTCTTGTCTCTTCTTCTCTATTTGTTCTAGTAGTTCTTAGTTTATGCATTCTATACTTAAGTCTCTAGCAAGTCCAACTTAAGTTCTAGTTGACTTGAAACTTAGTTTACAACAACAGTGACACCCTATAGAGACATAATAACGCACATTGGCTCCTTAATTAATGCTTGTGTTTTTCACTGAGATTTGCATGTCTGCATCCCGATATGCATGTACAGATGGCTCGTGTGGTCTGATGTGAGATGTCTTTTTAGCAACTGAGAGGTGAATTATTGAGTTTTTATGGCAAACATGCAAGTCATTTTGCAATATTATTGTCATTAAATGTTACTTTTAGCTGCAAATAGAAAATTTCGTGGCATTACACGTTAAGCTTGATCAGGGCTTGGGTAATTATCGAGGCTGCTGCGATTTATTTTTATTTTTATTTTTTTGCAGTTAAAAAACTTTTTACTGCAAAATAGACTTTTTGCTAAGAATTACCTTGCGGCTAAAAACCATTTATGTTGTAGAGAAATTAGCTGATCATCAATTGGAATTGTTGAAAATGAGGGAAATAATTAATAGTGAATGCATGTAGCTAGGAAAATATATATGATCAGTTCATGGAAGAACTAAAATAATGGGGCTAATTATTTGAAGAGCTAAATTAAACAATTAGTCTCTCGCAATATAATCCTTATATTGATCTTAATTTGGTGATAAGAATCCAACTAGCTAGTTTAAGATGTGATGCCAAACCAAATGGAGTTTTTGTTCTATGCACGATATCTAATTAAGATATAACTTCATTTTCAAAGAGATTGCAAATTAAGTCATAACATAGCTTACTTTCTGTGGGACATCTCATCTTGAAAAAAATGTGACTCTATTAGCTTCAAGAGCAGACCTAAATATATTCAATTATTAAAGTTGTTCCGCCGAATGCTTCCATGAAACAAGCCAAAATCATTGAGACTCTATAAGCAAAAAACAAATGTTTAGCTGTCCATCGATTTATAACAATTAATAAGACTACTACACGAAGGATTAGAGATGCCTAAACATGTCGTGTACATTTTTTTACAGTTTTATATGTTTATATGTGCTTCTGACGCTCTATTGCTTCTGACGCTCTTTATTGTCATATATCTGGATTAAGATCAGTGTTTTGGTTGTCTCCATTCACTTATATTAGATTCTCTTTTTTTTTCAGCTTTTGCTAATGATCCCAATAGAAAGTACACTACAAAACATTATGTTTAGCGACACGCTCTATTGATCACTTCACTAGCATTAATTTAATTAGTTCCACGTACACTTGCTTTAACTAGAATATTATATGTCATATATCTGGATTAAGATCAGTGTTTTGGTTGTCTCCATTCACTTATATTAGATTCTCTTTTTTTTTTCAGCTTTTGCTAATGATCCCAATAGAAAGTAGTTAATTAGTATTATATATACATATGCATATAATATTAATATATATATATATACACACACATGACTTTATACAACAATTTTCGTGCTCTGTTATCCTTCTATCAATAATCAATCCATCAACATTAAGTTTTTTACTTTAATTACTCTCATGAGCATCAATCCTTACCCCTTTAAAAGAAATATATATATTTTGAAACCCAATAAGATGTACTTTATTTCAAATCATTCTCCAATACATCCACCGGAAACGATGGTACATTGGACCACTCAACACCACCAATCAAAGAACTCGCTTCCCTAGCAAACGTATGACCTAGTAGGCTTGATTAAAGGGGCCACAAAAAACTACCAGGATCTATAAATTATATATAGTGGACCTAAAATTAATATTCTATTAACATTATTCATTAATTATAGATTTGGACTAAATTAAGTCTCTAATATTTATAGAAAACATGAACGTACCGTGTTTTCTCCTGTCGATATATATTTGCCTTGGCCACTATAGATATTCTACGTACTGTGGTTGCAAATTGTGATTAAGTTAATTAGCATGATAAATATATGTACATAAAGTGGGCCAAGAATTAATCCCGTCAAAATGAAGAAATCAAGACGAATATATATATAGCTTTCATAACGTGCTACGCACATGCAATATAACTTAAATTAAAACTAAAATTAAATAATGTTACATTACATAATTGGTGTGTGAAAATGGGGTAACTATTATACTAAAGTTTGGTGTGTATAAAGGCACTTTTTGCATGTATAATAACACACTTGTAGAAAAGTGATGCAGTGACATGATACCACAACAAGGTACCACAGTAATGAAAGATAGATAGAAAGATAAATCAGTACTATTTAGGCCGGACGGTTTCGTCCTCTTCGTCTTCTTATATCACAAGCTTTGATTTGCATGCAATGAAAGTACGTGCGTGCATCATGAACATAGCATGAGAGAAACATATATAAAAATGTGTATACACAAAATGTGAAAAACAAAGCTTTTCACCTCGTGTAGGCAATGATTTTGAGTGTGAAAAAGGTCCAACATTATCAAAAGCTGACTAACTTTTCAGGTAAGAGAAGCTAACTTAGAGAGAGAAATAAAAGATTATGTATGTATAGTATCTATATCTCTATATATAAATATATGTCATCACTTGACGACAACAACTCCTAACTTAAACGTTTGGATCATAATGACCACAACGACATGGCTATGGCTAGATGCCTTTCTCTGCTCCATCTGCCCTAACTTCTAAATATATGTAAACTACAAAGGCTCAGAAAAAATTCTCTCAATTAATGTTTGTCCATACGGATCAATATACAAATATTAAATGTGAACACTTTCTCTTATATATCAATTGCAAAAAAAAAAAAAAAAAATGTCAACAAACATTGTGGTTGTATTAGTCAAAGAATTACAACTAAAGCTGCCAGTGAGAGAAAATAATTTATGTATACTTTGACAATAAAATTAAAGTGGAAGCTACCATCACGGAGTCAAAGTGGAGTTGACCATAAAAGCAAAAAGAGACCTTTTTTGTTTCAACGGAATGTCAACTAATTAGACATATATGTGCCGTGTAAGAGATGATTTTTGGCTTTGTAGAGTAGTTAGGGCTTATCGGATAGAGTAGAAAATTTTATAAGTTCTAGTTTAAGCCACTTAATTAGTTTCTCAAGCTTAATTGATTCCAACTAATTTAAGGTTCAAACTTGCAAGGTGGCAACAAAAGTAAAGATTTAATTTAAAGAAACTCCATATACTTTGGACTAAAACCTTGTTTTTCATATATATATATATATATATATATATATATATGAAAAACAACATAATTAGAATTTATTTGGATTAATTATTTTTCTCTAGATCGATGAAGACTGCATGTATTAAATAGTATTTATCATTTTCTTGGTCTTTGATGATAAGCTGTTCTTGGGTAAGAATTTTTTCTTAATTAAAAAAATAAAGTAGTTGAAAGAGAATTACGCAGAGAAAACAAAGTTGGTTCACGACAAACAGAAAAGACGCCATGGGAGACAAGTTTGTTTGTGAATAATTTAACAATCAGTAGCTCTCTCTCTCTCTCTCTCGAACACCATGCACAAACACACATGCATGATATATAGATGATCAGTTCTAGCTACCTTCCCAACCTAGAGAGAGAGAGAGAGAGAGTTAATATTTTTTTATAAGGAGAGAGATGTAACATTATTTGAACAACGTGTGTACGTCATTCTCAATGTAACATTTTATCCTTGTCTCATTACTCGTTTTATAAGTAAATCGTCTCCAAAGTTAATTATTATATATCAATATCTCGTGTCATGTGTTGAAAAAATGGTTTGAAACTTCGAAAGACTCTTGCCGTGTTTCATCGGTGATTGGATGTCGAAGCAAAATAAGAAATTACTAAAAGTAATTTTAAAAGAACTATATGTATAGCTAGATTTACGTACAATCCAAAATGTATCTTTGTGGACCATTATCTGTTACATGTGGCTCATCATATATATACTCTCCTTTTACATTTACACATACGCATTTGCTAGCTTCGGAGAGAGGTGACACATCAGCAAAAAGTGACATGTTAAAATGATTAAGTACCATACGTGTATATATTGACACGTCAACATAACAGATCAACCAAATATATATGTAGAGAGAGAGAGAGAGAATGAATGCGAAGTTTATTACATAATTAAATACATGCATTCGCATTTTTGACATATATGCAAAAAGTTGTAACATATATAATTTGCGGTCGTTTACTAACTTTAGTTGTCAACTCGATCGGTACAAGTGGTGTAAGGGGGGCACAGCCGCACAGAGGAACCCAAGCAAAGTGAATGACATGCAAGAAAAAACGAACTACATTTTACATTTGCTGATCATATATATATATATATATATATGTTGTATACACAAGACAACCAGCACTACTAGTACATGTACGTTTGAAAAAGTGTATTATTGCATGCATGTTATTGAAGATCAACAATTTCCACTTTGTTTGACTATTATAGTTAGTAACTTGACACAAAAAAAAAGAGATATAAATATAGAGATAGGACATACATATATATAAGAGGAGAAACTAATTATACTATACAAGCAAGATTAATTATATATGCATGTATATATAATATTCGAGCAAAAAGATGTCTAAAATATTAACTGACCACTGAAATTAATTAAACAAACTAATTCAAGTGAAGAAGAAAATCTCTCATCAACAGTGATTGAGCCTTTGAGGCACAAGTACCACATGCAGTCTTCTACGTACCTACCGCCCTGATTGAAGATTATCTAAAATAGAACAAACAATGTTTACAACTTCTCCAACAAAAGTGATCATCACCAAGATAAGATAGTTAATTAGGTCATCGTCGACGTACCTAATTGATGACTTTCATGCATGATCTAGCTACTGCAAATTCCCACCTCCGAAAGGCCTGTTTGCCGCCGCTGCTGCTGCTGCAGACTTCATTTCTGAATCCAAAGCGCTGATATCGATCCCATGCGCTCGCTGTTGTTGTTGTTGTTGTTGTTGATGATGATGATCTCGTTGCGCCGACATTCCACCACCCATGCTTCTAATGACGCCACCAACACCAAGAAAATCCCTAGTTAGCCTATCTGATCCTCCAATGCTCACAGTTAGGTTTTGATGATGTAACTTAGCTTCATCCATCTCACACATGTTTGAGCTACTGCTGTGCTGCTGTTCCAATGAAACCCTACTAGGGTTAAATCCGCTAAAGCTCGGTTGATCACCGAAAATCGGAGAGCTTCCATTCGCAAGCGAATTCATCAAGTCTTGGAGATGGTTTTCATTCTCAATATGTGGCCTATTAATGCCTTCTCCTCCTCCTCCGCCACCACCACCACCACCACCACCAAAACCACCTCTGAAGTTACTCGAATCGATGTTCGCCCTTGCATTGTTGGTAGAAGTAGTACTGCCAAACCCTCTCATGAGCAAAGAAGCGCCGGTACCACCGCTGCTCGTAGTCGAGCCCATTTGAGCTGCCTTTTGGAGCAATGCAGTGGCAGACATTTGAGGGCTCACATTTTCATTTTGCACTGTTGCATGAGCATTGAAGAGAGAAGGCACATTGGAACTCATATGATCATGATGTTGATGTTGATGTTGATGATGATGATGGTGGTGATGACCCATTATGCTACCTGAATAGATTGTTGCTCCTTGATCACCGCCGACAGCGTTAGGGTTCGCATTGAACTGATCAGCAATGTTAAGCAAAGCAGAAGAAGAAATGTGGCTGTTGTTGTTGTTGTTGGTGCTGTTGTTGTTGTTGTTGTTGGTGGTGTTGTTGTTGTTGTTGTTACTATTGTTGGTGTTGCTGTTGTTATTGTTCATGCTGCTTGTACTTGTATTGCTATTCGGGAAGAACCCTAGATTAAAGATGTTCGCTGCGGCGGCATTAGTCGAAGCCGAATTACTGTATAACAAGCCATGTTGGGTGTCTTCATGGAAATCATGGTTTGAGTTGGGAAGGAAGAATGCAGACGATGGCGTCGGCTGTGGAGGACGATAGGGTGGTGCCGACTGCGGGATTAGGTGATCGAATTGAGTGGCGCCTCCCGATCCACCGAGACGGAGGAAATCGCTTGACGGGTGGTCTTGGGAGCCAACTTGAGATAAGCCTAATCCCATGCCAGTGCTGCTTCCATACAAATGGCTTCCTATGGAGGTTAGGGCGGTTGGAAGCCTTGCACTCTCTTGAGCCAATGCATCACAAAATGCTCTATGGGTGATGAAGCTGTCACGCCTGCAAAGAATCAATAGAATGCATGAAATATGAGTTTTCATAATTATTTATTCATGAATCATGATAGAGAAAAAGGGGAAAATTCTACTAGGTCAAATTAAATAACACTTAAAATTTGATAGAGTTAATAAGTGAGATCATGATTAATTATAATTATAGCAAACATAGTTAATTAATTAGACTAATAAGTGCAAACTATTCAAGAGAATTCACTACAATAAAAATACACAAATTGATGTATAATAAATTAAGAGATCAGCTATACAATATTTTACAAAAATTATCAATCAAGAAAAAATGATAAACTTGAATTCAAGGTGTAAAAATAGAAAGAGAGAATTCATGAAGTTTATTCAATAATTGATTGATGAGTTAGCTAGGAGAGAAGATGCATGGAAGGTAATTAATTAAATATAGGAGAGGAGAGAGAATTTTGCCTAAAGTTGAAAAATATTAACCACACCAATTAAGAACTCCCATGTTTGTAACTGTTCTACATTGAATTAATGCAGACCACAATAACAAGATTTAATTGGAATCTATTCAATCTTCATAAATGAAAAACAAAACCCATATTTGGAAACTCGTTCTTCAATTATACAAAACCCTAAAACAGTCATTTTTCCAATCTCAGGCCATTGCCAAAACCATGAAAGTCACCAATCAAAAACCCCACTTTTGGTACCATTTTATCCCTCCAAACACAACCCCCACAGAATATTTTTGTTTCTTCTGATGCAAAAACGCAAGTCTCAGGTTTTATTGATGCACATCTCTGTCTTTGCTATTCAAAAAAGCACAATCAACCTAACTCGATCACATGGCATCAAACTTATATAAATACGTAGGAAAATGATTGGGTCGTGACATTAATTTGACACGTACATTTGCTACAATGTTGTCAAGGTCCATTCAATCTTGCGTCAAGATGTGCACACTCATTTTCATGTGCATGTGACTACTAGACTTAATACCTATGTAGCAAAAGAATTAATGCAATCATAACATGGTGTCTGACTGACTCTTGTAGTAATAGCTAGCCGAGCTGAAGTCGGGAGGGGCTGAAAAAAAGACTCTGACCCACCCATGATCATCAAAAGAAAAAGTTACCCTTTTTAATATTTCCCATACATATATAATCTATAGAGAGAGAAACAATGAAGGGTAGAGAGAGAGAGGGGGGGAATCTAGGGCTGGAGTTTTCATGAAAAGGGGGGGTACCTGCAAGAACTGAGAAGAACTGTACACAAGTAGCCAATTCAGAAGAGAACAAAGCGAGTAATACATACACGATCGACGACCACCTTTCGTTACATTGGGCTATGCCACCACGTGAATGTGAGGAGACACACACATATACACACATATACACACACACACAAAGCTGAGCTTACGAAGGAAACAACACAACACTAGCTAGCTAGAGAGAGAGAGAGAAAGTGATGACTGATAAGGCTGGCGGTGGTTCCAATGCAACCCCAAATATATACTAGTTTTAGGGAGATAATATTGATGTT
Organism: Stephania cephalantha; assembly: GCA_039657325.1. Taxonomy (NCBI): domain Eukaryota; kingdom Viridiplantae; phylum Streptophyta; class Magnoliopsida; order Ranunculales; family Menispermaceae; genus Stephania; species Stephania cephalantha. The sequence continues at coordinate 2,105,621 of CM077573.1, read as the reverse complement.
TGAATTTTTGGGGTTTCGAAATGAAACCTCTCTTTCTCTCTCTAAAAGTAAGACAATAGTACCTTTCTTTCTTTTTTTTCCTCTCTCTCTATAACTCTTAAGACCATGCATATATGAGCAGAGCTGATGCCGTTCCAAAGATGATTCACGTGTGACCAGTCCCTCTGTCACTTCCTCACACGTAGTTGTTGTAGTAGTAGTGAAACAGAGAAAGTAACTATATAGTGTAACTTATATAGCTACAAGAATAATGTTCACCTCCAAAGCAAAAAAGGGAAACCATGAAAAAGGTAAAAACAAACACACCTTTAATTAATATAAGATCTTAGCTAGCTAGCTCTAGCTAGCTAAGAAGAAATCAAACAATAAGAATTCAAGGCAATCTTAATAATTAATCTACATTAATTAGATTATCGATGATTGATAATTTAATGATAAAGCTAGCATAATTCGAAATCATTAGCTAGTCAGGGTCGGTTATATGAATCAAACATTACTGTACGTTTTTTGCTTTCTGCTCAGCTCGATTTAATGCAGTTGATGATGACTCTGCAACAACATGAGCTTGAGCTTATAATGGTTATATGAATTGTTGATTGTATATATATGAGTCTACTTATAATTATATGTTTGTATATATGATTGATTAATTAATTATACCTTGAGAAGAGGGTACCGCAGTCGCATCGATATTCTCTGGTGCCGCAGGTCTTGGAATGGGCTTTCCAATCGGATTGAACGGCGTAGCGTTTCGAGCACTTATCGCACTTCCACTTCTTCTCGCCGTGTTTCCTACAAAAGTGCTTCTTAATACCAGTGAGGTCGCCAAGAGCCCTAGAGGGATCGTGGTGGACACATGTGGGTTCTGGACACAAGTAGACTCTCCTCTTCACCTCTTTTGTTGTCTTCTGCTTTAGCTTCCAAGGCAGGTTGTGTCCTCTTCTGTGGAGCTGTAGGTTTTGCTCTCTTTGGAACCCTTTGTTGCACACCTCACATATGAACCTGTTTGTGGCCATTAGAGTCTTGGGAGATAGTGCTATCACCTCTGCATCTGGATCTGCTTAATTAAATTCCACAACCCCCCCAAAATTAAAACACACAAAAAAAAAAAAAAAAAAAAAAAGTACACAATTAGAATAAAATTGTACATATATGTGTGTATGTATGTATGTATGTATGTATGTATGTACACAATAAGGAGAAAATATAATTAATCAGTACCATATATAAATGATCAACAATTTCATTTCATTTTCAAATTAGGGTTTTCTTGATTATTTATCTTCTTTTTTTTTTTTTTTTTTTGAGGAAGATTTAATTAGAGGTATATGAACTCATATCTATTGATGATGCCAATAAATTCATTGATTTTCCAATCTTGTAGATGCACACATGTATATATATATATGCATGTTGAGATTTTGTATAACAATTAACATATACTGTAGATACTTGCTTGGTGTTCCAGGGAGATTCCTCTTCTTCTTTGGAGGAGCTGATGATGGAGCTGTTGATGAATTTGGTGTTGTTGAAGATGATTGTTGTTGTTGTTGCTTCATCTGGCTTTGGTCTTCTTCTCTATTAATTCCGAAGAACGCCGAGGACGATGAACCCGCTGCCGCCATACTCATGAACCTTCAAACAATTCCCTTCAAACTTGAGTCTAGCTAATTGACCAAAGTCACTCACCAAACCCACATAAAATCTCAGCCTCTTAATTCACTAGTACTCTCTCAAACTTGAAATTTCAGCTAGTGTGTGGACTTTTGTAGCTCTTCTGCTTTATATATTCTCTCTTGATTGTGAAAGCCTTAAGAAATCACTCCAACAAGATGAGAAGATATATATGGGAGACCAAAATCTAAAGAAACAGTAGTACTACTGGAATCATGGAAACATGAAGCTAACAAAATCAAATCCAACAGACCCCTCTATTTCCTTCTTCTTTTTCTCTCTTCTCTCACTTTCATCTGAGGCATACACTTGATGTTTGTTGTTTTTGAGAGAGGATTGAAGCTATAGATAGAGAGGAGTAGTTCCGGCCTGTGTTATTCTGTCTTATGATTTGGTGGTGTCATCATACATGCATAACACATATACATGGTATATATGCAGCACATATATATTTTTATACATATATATTTTTATTTTTTTCAACTTTAAAATTAATTAATTTCTGGGATTTGTATCTCGAGATGCATATATGTTTGATCCATTTCATGAAAAGTGACAAAAGTTTTACGCTGGCTGTCAACCTATCGCAACCCTTCTCTATTTTTCAAGAATGGAAAATGAGCTTGGGGCCTCCCTCCCCCACTTAATCGAGCACAATGGAAAAATTTGATCCATGTAATGAAATGCCACCCCAATTAATTTGGGATTAAAAATTATGTTGTTGTTGTTGTTGTATCTCGAGATGCATAAACTCGCATCCTGATACGAACACGAACAACTCATATGAACAAATTTGTGTGTTCTGCTGTCAAAGGCGTAGTTATTAATCTAGCATTAATTAATCTCACATAAAGAACCCTAGCTAGCTTTCATTTAATTTCAATCACAAATAAAATAATTAAGTAAGCAACAAAAAGAATAAAATTAATTTTAATTAATTATACATGGTAGTTTTGTTTTTTTTTAAAGAAAAAAAAATGAGTGACATTAATTACATAGTATATTGTTATGGTGTAGTCTCACAGGGAAGTGTGTCGTTATGCGGCGAGAGAGGGTGAGCGGGGCCACCGACCTGTAGGCCTTACCTTCTCCCATCTCCTTCTCTAATATCGTATCTTCTTATACGCTTCAAGACAAACCACTCTTCGTCACCATCACTGCAGTAAAAACCTAGTTTTGGAATATTACCATTACGTGTTATATGTAATGGTACCTCAGTACATGTACTTAGTTATATATTTCATACCCACATGTATGTAACGCTTGATCTCTAAACTCTAAAGTTTTTAGCCATAGTTAGATATGCATGTCCTTCTAATTGGGTAATACTTTGTATGGCTGCGATCGATGAGAGTAATTATTATAGAAAATCTTAGTATTTATGTAGCAATCTAATTTTCAATTAAAAGGGTATATGTAAAGTTATTGTTGTATATATGTACCAGGAAAAGCGTATATATATATATATGTATTATAATTTTAACATGATAATTATTTAATTTGTTGTTAGGGGTATAGGGAATAATCATGCATAGACTAGTTGAGATGAAATATTACAATAGTTTATAAGTCGGAGTACATTGCCGCTCCAACTTGCCTTGGCATTTTATAGAGCAATTACCACACATTCTAAGCTTACGCCCACATATACATGCAAGTAATCATTCCACACTCTCTAAACTTGAAACTGGGCTAACACCATAAAAAATTTACATGATTTTAGTAGAGCTAATATTATAGTGGTTCAACCTGATAAGATCTAATGTCCTAGTATTGAAATTCAACAAACATGGTCAAAAGAAAAAGTGACTAACAAAACAAGTGCTAATTAATTAAATTAAGCTACACCCAACCTCGAGTTGACAACATACAAGTCACAAGCAAGTCACAATTAATTGGTCTACCATTTGTGATGGACTTGAGTCACTTGAGGGGGCTGGTGTTAGAAATAGGGAATAGTACTACATCAACTAGTTAAAAAGAAATACAAAGGTTATTATTAATAAGTTTGGAGTGGGAACTCCAACTTGCCTTGATATTTTGCATATATATGTCTAGCTCTTTTCACGTTGCTTTGCCTGCAAACTCTATGAACTCTTTTTTTTTTTTTTCGAAAAAAATAACATTCATGACTCTTAAATGTGTGCATAAGTATTAAGAAGTTATATTATCATTGGATCTAAATCCAATAACTAAAAATAAAAATCACTACAGTGATTTTCTCCAATCACCAACATGATAGAATCACTCTATATTTTAAATTACTATTTTTGATACTTGACATTCAATATATGCATCCTTAGAGCATCTCTAATGGGACGTGGATTGGATGTCAATGTGCGTCACCTACGACTAAATATACATCGGGGTGAAAAAACCTCTCCAATGGGAATGTGCATTTTAAATGTCGAGTAATTAACGTGGCATGTACGTAAGGAACATACATTGTTTATCTCGAATGCTTACTTCTAGATAGAGCAATCCATAGTCACATCTAGGGCTGGCAAAAGTTGTCTAGACCCGTTTGTCCGGTTTTGTCCGGACCCGCTATAAACGGGTTCGGGCAGTATTTTTGTAAAAAACATACGGGTTTGGACAATTTTTTGTGTCCGTTTAAAAATACGAGACCGGGTCCGGACAACAATTTCAAAAAAACGGGTACCCGTTTAGCGATTAATTTGGATTATTGAGATGATCTCTCTTTTTTTGAAACTTTTGTGATGTGGGCATATAATTTTAAAACTTAGATGTTTTGCCTTGCATTCCTTGAAGATTTTTTTTTATCTATGATGTTTATATTGGAAATTAAAAAATTGTGATGTTATGTATTTATTTTTTGGTAATTGAATGTTAGGTGACATGTAGTTGATGTTTTTTTAAATAATTGATAAATAAAATATTTAATCATATTTAAAAATAAAAATCGGACAAAACGGGAGCCGTATGTTTTACAAAAATACGGGTCTGGACAAAAAAAAAAGTGCCCGTTTTAAAAACGGGAACGGGTCCGGACACTTATTTTAATCATTATAAGGGGAGGTGTTAGGTCCCGTTTATGTTCGTTCCCGTTTCTTTTGCCAGTCCTAGTCACCTCAACAATTATTTCCAAAATATATAGAAAATAATTATTTTTTAAAATAAAAAGTGTAATCCACATTGACCATTTGAGATCTATTTTAAAATTTATCTATTTCAGTCACATAAAATGAACATCTTCTATATGTTGCTGGTGAGACAAGAATCCACGCCTACAATCCACATTTACCATTTAAGATGCTCTTATAATTCATATTGACATTAATATGTATATTAAATGAAGTTATATATATATATAATATTGTTTTATGTGCTGTCAAATATTAGATAAATTAATTAAGCTGTGGAATAAGATCGATGTATGAAAACTCTTCCATGGAAAAGAAATTAGCAAAGTTATTACTTGTTTAGCCTAGTCTAAGTGCTAAATACTAGTTGTAAGGAGTGAGCTTCAACCATGAGAGGATATGCTTCTCCAAAATGCCAAAACAATTTAGAATTCCCTATTCAAACTTTGAAAGTACAATCTTTTATTTTTCTTCAACAAGTCAATATGGCCTTATGATGCATTCCAAAAAGTGGCATATATGAAGTTAGACTAAAAATTTAGTTGACTTTTAAAAATTTAGGTGAAGGTGTTTTAAAATTTCGGAGACATAAGTTTATTGAAAACAGTGTAAGGATCAATGCACACACTAATGCTATTTCAATGTTGGATTTTTGCCAAATTCTTTCATTTAGGCCTCCGAAACTACAAATTGTTGTTTTATGAAAGTTTCAGTTTGTTTATAACTCTATTTAGGAAACTCGATTTTTTATGTCGTTTGTGGTGTTTTATTTTTTATTTCGTCTATTTTATGATTTATGGTATTTTAGGCTTTTTCTGTTTTTGGAAAAATTAGGGTTTTGTTATATAAAATGACCTTTTGGCTGTAAATTTAAAATTTTGATTGAATAAGGAATTCTCGAACTTGTCTAAGGTCATTCCCTAAATTGCATTGTTCGTGAAGTCAATCAATCAGTTTAGAAGATCTCTGCTGCGTTAACTTATTTTCCTTCTTGTCCTTCTTTCATCTTTAATATTAGTTTATATAATAATGTTTAATTTGCAAAAAATGTGTATCAATAATTAAGCTAAAGGAAATTTAATAATGTAATAAAAAAATAAAAGACCGAAGCGAATGATGCCAACTAAGCGTTAGCTTGATGATTTTGTATGAAATCACCTATTAAATGTTTGAATCTTTAATTTCATGTGTAAGTCTGAGATGTAAGAGGTTGATTTGCTTATCAAAAAAAGAAGAAAGGAATGAAAGATACCTAGCTAGATGAAGAAAGATTATGTATTTTAAGAGCGGCCACCATGCAAACCCTAATTGTTTTCCTTTAATTCTCTTTTGTGATTCTTGATGTTGAATCGGATTTTAAGAACTGCCACCATGCAAACCCTAACTTTTTTTTTATTCTCTCTTATGATTTTTGATCTTGAACCAACACCAGTTTTATCTTTTAGATCGACGGTGACTTTAAGTACGTCTTTTCTCTTTCTATTTATTCAATATATAAACTACGTCCGGATCTTAGAAAATCTTATTCTTGTTGTAGTACACCTCTATCAATGTTCGTTCAATTCTTGAATTTGTGCGGTTGTTAGGTTGGTATTCTTTAGTTTTTTCATTTGACAATAATTTGTTTTTTCTTGTTGAAAGTGTTGCTTTAATGTCTTCACTTATTGGAAGTCTTAATTAGGTTTTCTTTTCTTGTTGGAAGTTTTAATTATTTTTCGTTATGTGATTTTAGTGGCGTTTGTGTACTGTCATGTGTTACAAATGTCTTTGATTATCATACTTTTTTCAATATTACAGTCACATTCAAATCCAAATGATTCTCTTGAACAAATAGGATTAGCGAAATAATGTGATTTATATATTAGAGCAATTGATTTTATGTTCGGTTCTATATCGAGCCATTGATGATTAACTAATGAAATTTTTGTTTATTTAAAAAAAAGATTAAGGAAAGAAAGATGAAAACACATGATGAAATGAATTAGGTGCAGTTGTACTACTAGTTCCTTCACATTTAACATTTCGAGAAAGAGCCAAAAAGTCTAGTGTTTCATAAAGTGGAAACTGATTAGCCATTTTGAAAGCTTTCCTTCGCGCTGTTTTGGAAAATGAAAATTATATAAAATTTATATATCTAAATGTGGAATGATCCTGATTTTTTTTTTCAGTATTATCCTCATATTTTAAGCATATATATATATTGCATCTAAGTAATTTTTTTTTAATTAATTGTAAGTGTCCGAGTTCTTCCTTTCCCTAAAATTATAAAAAGTAAAGATTTTTTTTTTTTTGATAAAAGATCATGACTCCACCACACGAGTAGAACTAAAAACTTTCCCTAACTTTATTTTTTAAACAAGTGATGTCTCGTCCATCTGATCACTAAATATGTGTAAGAATTTATATATACATAATTTATTTATATTAAAAAATAAATACATAATTTGTATTTGACTTGAAAAAACTAAAAAAATTTAGGCAACGTTATCTCATTTTATTTTAGTTTTTTTTGGGTATAATTAAGAAATCAGTTTAACTATAACATAAAAGTTGAATCCCCGAGCTCCTTTTTTTTATAAGAAAGAAATTGAAGATTCAAACACTCACTGCGCATTAATATCTCGTATATATGCCACAAATTATTATTAGGCCATCCCCTTAATTGGTAGTTGATCAATCTCTAAAAAATCAAATTATTAAAGTAAATTAATTTTTAATAGGGAGGAAATAATGAGTCGAATCCTCCTCTCTCTATTAAAAACTAATTTGCTTAATAACTTTATTTTCTAGCTCATATAAATTAATAAAAATTGAATGTAGTTTAACATGAATTATGCGAGGATTGCATGCATTACAGTTTGATTAATAAGTGACATTATCTCTATCGAACTTACAAATATGAGGCTAGCCTCGTATATATATAAATGATTATGTACCAAACTATTGAAACTATCAATGAATAATGTCAGTAAAAAAAAAAAAAAAAAAAACTACCACCAATAATGAATAGTACTACAATTTAACAGTTACATGTTTATTTTTTTATTTGATTTGCATAATTTTTTTTTTTTTGGCTATATAGTCGCTCCGTACTTTTTTCAGTTACGGTGATGAAGTCATACAATGCCACACTTGGCCTCCCTTCGTAAACTGGACCCCTATGGCCTGCACGTGACACACACAACAGTCTCTTCAGTACCACTCCTCTTCTTGGCTGCATACAATTCAACAACGACGGCAGCTTTTTATCCATCTCTCTCCCTCCCAACACCCTTCTCTTCTCCAATAATTCCCTCCGTGTCCTCTTCTCATCATTTACCGCCGTGTTTGATAGGTGGGTGAGATATCTCTTAATTTACAGGGGAGGGGGTGAGTTATGTCCCCCTTCCCCCCTACGGGAGATATCTCTCAAGAGTTTAATGGATAAAAATACCTCTCACAAATCATCTTTTTTATTTAAAAAATATGTTTAAAAGGTATTTATATCAATTCCCACATTTTATTTTTTTAAAATATTTGTAACTTCCCTGCAAGTTTAAAGTTCAACCAAACATAAAATATGAATTTACATTATGAGTTAACTTCATGGAGTTATCTCCACTCGTGCTGTAAGTTGACAATAACGAATCGAACTAGGCCTAAAAACACTATTCATGCGGTATAGTCTAGTAGTCAACTCGGTCATGGAACAAATCTCACTTCATTTATTAGTCTTGATAAGGTCACGAGTCCACTTCTTAGACTTTCAATCGGTTACTTTGGCTTACATCACAAATAACACTTGTAACTAGAGAGCAATGACAAGTCCCTATATATATAAGATATGCATATATGGCAGCATGCCCTTCAAGTATGGGAAATATATTGCTACAATACTCCTCAAATGCCCTACAAATAAAATGCACAATATATATATATATATACATGAGCCCAAATATTAACCAAGTGAGGGTTTCAATAGTTTGGTATATATATAGGTTGGAAGCTTGAGTACCAAAGGGACAATATCAATTAATTTTTTTAATTTATTTAAAAAATACATACGACTTCTGATGAAGACGATGAATGGTACGTACGTTCAAATTTGTTTACAAAAGTTAGCTTACACATTTCAAGGTGCATATATCATAATCACATAGTTGCCAAATGGTGCATACATTGCGCATTTTGGGTGTTATTTTACTAATAAAACTTCAGCTTAATTTTTGTAACATTTATCTAATAGCGCGCACTTATCACGAAAATACAACAAATAAATTAATAAAAGAAAAACAATTTTATTTTAACCTCAATATATCTAATTTTTAACAATCCAATAGATTTTTTGCAAAATCTCAATAACATTATTATGTTCTAGCTTATTTAGATTATTGACAGGGTTTTTAGAGTTTTTGCCCTAATCATTAATCCTAGACTTGCAGAATACATGACCAAATTAAAAGACCAATTCATACCTCAAGCTAAAAGTTTTAAATTAAGCTATTCCATCCTTACCTTTTTTACTATTTTTTGGCTCAAAACTTTGAAGCTATTCCATACATTAATTCCTACTTATTGCTTGTTAATATATTTCCTCTGTAATTAAAACTTTTTGTAAGAATATTGTGACAACAAGTAAGACTCAGTCTCTCTAAGGTCAACACCACCAATGGTCCTTATATATTCATGTGATGACTACAACATAACTGGACAAAAGCTTTGGAAACCCTAGAAAGAAAAATAATTTAAATGCCTGTATTATTAATTGTCCCAGTTCAGACAAAAAAACATCAACAACATGCAGGAAGGCTGGAAGCAATATATACTGGAGCAAGATGGTGAGACATTAACAAAATGCATTTGCAGTACTGGTCACTACAAGCAAAATAGATCACCATTGGTTGAATCAAAGTGGGGGACCTCAAATTTTGGTGCAATCTCAATGGACCACAAGCTTGACTTGTACTGCTATATCAGATCTAGCTAGCTAGAATATTATATCTTGACAATATGATAGTTTCTTGGGTAAATTATACATCCAAAAATAAACCCTTTTAATTATTTGATGAATAACAATTAATAAAATCTCAATTAATATATATATATATATATATATACATATTAAATTAGATAAAGTCAGTTACATGGATCAACCATTTACACTCACCTAGCTCATAATATTTTATATCATATACATTATGAATGCCTTACAATTGCTTTTTTTTTTTTTGATGAAAAATGGCTCACAATTGTTAATACACTTTCAAGAAATTAAATATATATGCTGTACTCATATTTGATAGCTGCCTTTCACTGCAAAGGGAGAAGGAATTAACTTATTATATTGTGCGTGTTAACTTTTTTGCTTTCTTCTTGAACGGAGGCATTTTGCTCATGAACAAGTGAAGTCTTCATCACCAATTTCCCCTTTTCAAAAAGGAGCAAGGATGTGAGAAAGGATGCACAGAGTTTGGGCATATAAAACTTCCCAGTCCAAATAGTTCATTTTTTGTTGTTTTCAGCTAAAGTTTTTTATAGAAATTTTTATTTCAGGGTTAATAAACGGTTGACATTAACCTCTCCCATTAATTGCAAAAGGTTGGCGAAAATCACACCTTAAACAAAGCTAGGGTATCCACAATATGGTGCCTTTTTTGGAGTTAATAAATGGTTGACGTGCATTAACCTCTTTCCGTTGCAAAAGGTCGGCGAGAACCAATCATTTAATAACTATCAACCAGTTAATAAATGTGGCTCACTTCCTATAAAAAAAATATAAGTGCGGCTCACTAACTTTTTGGAATTTAATTTTGAATTTAAAATCTCAAAAACTAAGTGTTTGCAGTACAATAGCGAACCCCATCTTAAGTTTAATATAGGGATAATCATTGCGAACGATGTATGATTTAATAGTTATGCACATATTTTAAAACAAAGTTGAGGTGACATTTGTATTATATTCTTATACCATTTAACCATTGCTGATGCTAAGAGTATACTGATACGCTTTGTTTATAATTTTCTCCGAAAAAAGTGCCTATGCCTATATATGTATATAATAAATCAAGAAAATATCATGAATTAATTGCATGAGAATAATCTTGATTAATACATGAAACTGGCACGCAAGCTAAAATATAATAAGTGTAGTTCTCGATCGTCATCATCTTTTTTTGAAGGCACTCAAATTACTATTTATTTTTTTGAAGAAATAGAAATTTCATTAATTATTAATGGCTCTCGATGCATTGAATGAAACATGACGAGACATAGAATCAATCACCCTATATATCAAATTGATTTGATAATCTTAATTGTTCAAAAGAACAATCAACTGTCATAAGGTTGAATTTCAAGATTGTGATTTAAACAATAAAATAGTTTGACAATCAATGACTATTCTCTTTTCAAAGTCTGGAACATGACAATACACTGATACATTACTCGAACCATGAAGATGAATAATACTTGCGACAAGGGAAGTAAATGCAAGACTTCCAACGAGAGGGAAGACAATCTAAACCTTCCAAAAAGGGATAGAAATAATTACTTATGAAATAAGACTTAATGACGAATATCGACCACTTATATACAAATCCATGTGCACTCTTTTAGAAGGATGCAGACGAGATGCAAACGTAAAGAAGTGACTGTTGTCAATAATGAATCTGATGGCCGAAATGGGGATGAACCTAATCATCTCATCATATCATAACAAATTTGAAGTTCATTTGTTAGATAAAAAACAAAGGAGGTTATTGGAACCATCACCGTTCAAAAAAGAGCATCGACAGTGGTTCAAAAGGTTGAAGCCACAAGAAGAACAAAAAAAAATTATGGTTTTGGCTTTCTGTAATGACCCGTTATCTTAAGCCGGTGATAAGTGTTAACCCGAATCCTAATTAACCTGAGTTAGACTCGTGGTTAAGTCCGGCGTACCTTGATTAGTGTGTGTATGGATTTGTGTGATGATTGGTGTTTATATGGTATGTTTGGTGAGTTTATAGGTTGTAGTACAAAAATGGAATTTATATACAAGCCTATAATCAAAAAATAAGTAATTAAATAATAAATTGTCAGTACACCAAGTGCGACTAGGGGGTCATGAAATGAATATGCACATCCGAGAATACTCGTAGGCATGCCTGGTGAATTTATTAGCGAGAAAATACGTGAAGTATGTATATATATATTTGATATAGAAATATATATAATTAAAACTACAAGTTTGGTTTGAATTATATGGATCGTTAGATCGCCTCGAGATGAGCGTAAGTGTTGATGGTATCAAGATGTGTGTCACTTTAGGAGGTGTTACTTTAACACATCATTCACTTGATCAGCCTCAAGATAACGCGATGTGTATCTCAAGAAAAATCCATATATCTAAATCAAAACATTCAAACTTATCCTCACTATTCACTGATCAATCGAGAGAGAGTGCGAGACAAGCGACTGAGGTTTAATGTAAGAGAGTGACATAATTCAGAGCGTTTCAGACTTTCAGTGGAGTTGAGGAGATCAAACCACTGCGAATTCAGAGATCATCACGTTGGTAAGTTGTGGTTTTTGAGTTTCAAATTGAATTCGATAGTAAGTGATGATTTCTCTGTGAATTGTTGTTGTTGATCACTGTAAATGGGTTTATACCTCAACAGAGGTCCTCCCTGATGTATTTGGGGAACATTAGATGTAGTTTGGATGATTTGGAAATGGAATTGTGGTTGCTGCCTTATTCATTGTTGAGATAGTACAGGATTGAGCGCGCTCCTTCTAGCAGAGAAGTATGCTCCCTTCATCAGTTAGGATAAACGTAGTCGGTGGAGCACGCCTCACCAAGTGACGGAGCACGCTCCCACTCCAGAAAACATCAACAATGTTGTGTTTTGCTTAGAATTTTTTAAGGTATCAGGGATTGACTTAAGGATTCTAAACATAAGGTTTTAATTATACCTATATTGACCACAAATGGTTTGTAATAGGTTTTGGAACACTGAGAAAGCTTGAGTGACTCGAGAAGTTAGGGAATTTGGAACTGAAACCTAAATCGAGGTAAGTATGGATTCATGCACGTACTTATTTATCAATGTTGTCTGTATATGTTTGTATATGTAGTTCATATAGTTTATGGACTGAATGGGAGTCATGTACACAGTGACAATGTGACGACCCAAAACCCAATGAACCTGCCCTATAGGCAATTTAGTAAATTTCGAAATCCTACACTAATTTAGCCCTAATATAAAAATCAAATTGAAAACCATAGCCTCTTTTGTTCAAAATCAACACGTTTGAGAGAAATATGAAATTGGTATCGATTGGATCTGTTAACTCAAAGAGACCACGTTTAGAATGTAACCCTCACCCTCAGATTCTTCATCATGTCTTTTTTTTTAAAAGTTTTAATGGTGTACATATGTTTGGTTTGTACAAAAAGGATACAAAACCCCATATAGAGGCGGCGCCACCGCGACGTCGTCGTAAGTGGACGACGACACCACCGCCGATAAGGACGTCCTTGTTGGGGACTTCCCCGACATCGCCTCCCTGGGACACTGGGCGCCCAAGGGCAGCGCTGCCTAGCCCATGCGTTGGGCAGGGACACATCCGTGCCCAACGCATCCAGGGGCCAAACAATCCCTTGACGTCGACTGGTCAACACAAAAATAAAAATAATAATAAAAACAAATAATATAAATATATATAAATAATAAGAATAAATAGTATATATAAAGTAAAATATAATAAAATGAAAGCAAATCATTGTTTTCAAAAGGGGGACGCTCCTTACTCCCGTGCCCTCTCCCCTCGGACTAGCGATAGCATGATGGGGGACCATCCCCCGAGGGGACCACATCTAGCCTGGTAGCCCCACCTCGAAGTAATTGAATAAATAATTAATTTCGAAATTCGAATTTTCAAATAATGTGATTGTTGTTTAAATTATCTAGATTCGCAAGGAGGTTCATATCGAGCCCCGGCTTTACCGCGCGCTCCCGAGGGGGACCCAGGGGAATACTAGTGGGGATATTAATAAATAATTAATTTCGAAATTCGAATTTTCAAATAATGTGATTGTTGTTTAAATTATCTAGATTCGCAAGGAGGTTCATATCGAGCTCCGGGCGCGCGGTATTACGTAAGTGGGGAGCTTTATCAATTATCAAACGTGACATGTTATTAGATATTATTAGGTCTCATGATTTCAATTCAAGACTTGGGGAATGGGTTGCAACTTATTATTGACTTGAATGTGACTATCTATGGATTGTGAATGTGTTGCCCATTGCTCATGTTGTCTTTATCTCACATTCGTGGTCATCGCCACTAATTGACTATCCCGTGGTTGTCGTCACTATTGAATATTTGTGTGGTCGTCACCACTACTTGAATATTGTATGGTCATCGCCATCACTTGTGTTATACCTTGATATCGATGCATGAGATTGGTGCACACATTGGTGATGGCTTTGGATGAACCTACCGTGGTCTTGATAGGACTAGTTAGGGGGCATAAAGGCCTTTATGTCAACTAATGGTCTGCATCACTTCGAGAGTAGGTGAATCGGTCACCGGATTCTTGTCAATAACGAGTACGCATTGAATGTGACCCTTACTATATTATTATGCTTTTATGATATTTCTCTTGAATTCACCCTTGCACGATGATTTGATCTATAAATGCTTTTATGTTCTTGATGCGATGCTTTATGAAGTTGACTAAGGATACTCGTGAAATACTATTTTTCTTTATCTTTACTTTCAATTCATGATAGACTTGCATGATTAGTAGGTATTACTTGTATGTTTGATGGTTGAGTGGGTTTTCTGCATTACTGAGCTCCGTTGGTTCTTTTAGCTCACCCCACTTACTCTCCAGGTCCATCTTCATCGATAACAGCGCGGGATAAAGGGAAGGCGATAGCGTAGAGCTTTGCCTTTGATGTGAACATTACATACTATTTATATTATCGATATTCAAAACATCTAAACATGGGTTGTATAAATAGATTCTAATCCTTGAGACTTGTTGATTTAGTACCTTGGTAGTATAGTTTGCAGTTACTTAGGGATACTTGAACACCATTGTTGAGATATAATTGTTTAACATATGGAACCTTTTAGTTTTAAATTTCACAATTATTTTTTCATATGTACAGTTGTGTAGTTCTGCAGGTTGAATTAGGCATGCCAAGCCGTTATTTGAGCTTGGTTTAAGTATCAGGTTTGGGTAACGGTTTGGGCCGGGCGACCCGATCCTAGGTCGGGGGAGGGTCGTCTCAGACAATGTACACTGTGATGTGTTTGCTAAATGGTAAACATTGTTTAATGTGATCAGCGAGAGTAAATCTTGAAATCGAGAATAGGTTATATATGATTTGGGTTTGATTCTCGGCCTATATGATAAATCCCACTTAACTAAATAGATTGTGTTGATTACATATTCACTAGAGGGTTTGGGATACAACCATTGAACATTAATGAATTGGTTAGATAACACATAAGCCAATGTGTTGATCTAGTAATCACATTAATGGTGTCAGTGGGTAATCGACCCTAGATTTACAAATGAAATATGAATCATAGTGTAATAGCTATTAACAGTTTGACTTGCATCCGCTATTTATTGGATTATATGTTTTTCATAATCCTATTAGTTATCTTTGATGCATATTGTTGCATATTACTCTTGATTATTATATGAAATGTTGATGGCTTTGTGAATCCTTACTTACTGAGCAAGTTGGAGCACTTACCCCAAATTTAAAATTTCAGGTTAGCTTAGTGCTTCAGTGAAGGGAGAAGAGAAAATTTAGGAGTCTTATTATTTTCTCTACGATGTAATGAGCCTTCTTGTATATATATACACATAGTTTGAGTTACTTTGTTGTAAATGAACAGGTTGGGCGGTTTTATAATCGAGTCTTGAGTATTGATATACTTTGTATTTATGTATATCGTTTTAATTATCGAAAAAGTTTTAATTTTCCGCTGCGTATATTTTGAATTCTTAATTCGATATCGATATACAAGTTGAGTTTATCAAATACAAAAGGAGAGGCTGCTGGCTCTAGTTAAGTCTGACTGGGTTATCAGAAGTTAATTAGGGTTTCAGGCCGAGTATCACTCTAATCGAGATAGGAGATGCTACACTTTTAGTTTCTTGTGGCCGTTGTTCCATCATCTTTGAAATAGAACTAAATGTTCTAATCGTTAATAATTAAAACAAAAGCACACTTATATTTATCTGGACAAATGCAGTTGAGTTATAATAATTTACTGGTCAAATAAATCTTGATTTCATTAATAAGTGTGATACAATATATATAGTTAACAATAAATCTACTTGGACTCATGAGTCCGAACTTATTGGGAGGTTTTTAAAATTTTTGTAGATATTTAAGGGGTATCAAAGGAATTTTACAAGTTATATTATGGTTGCTTCATTAATTGCTCGAGGATGTATTTGAAATTTAACAATGTTTTGAGTCCGGACTCACGAGTCCAAATAACACTACCTTATAATTAATTCTACTATGGTAATGGAAAAAAATCACCATGAATGATGATTTTAAATTTTGACCTTTGAATTTAGATCCAATAATGAATATGCCTTGTTGAAACTTGTGCACACATTTAAGAATCATAAATGTAGCTTACATATTCATCATTGGATTTGATTCTAATGATGAAAATTTAAAATCACCATTCATGGTGATTTTAAAAAGTCACCATCGTAGAACGTCCTTATATATATACACACAAATTATGATTTTATAATGTTGATGCCTAAGTCAACCATGCATCTTTGACAAAAAAACAGACCATGCATAATTGCAAAAGAATAAATAAGTTTTACTCTTGATGGAAAATTTTAAACTCCAAGTCTATACTTTTTGAGGCAAAAGAAGAATCCAAAATCAAATTTATCGGTTTCTCCAATATGGAAGTATATGTATTTCGATTACAAATTAATTCCCACGTACGTGCATTTATATATATATATATATATATAAAAGATAAATATATATTTTGGAAGGTTAGGTCAATATATGCAGCCAGTGCGCTCTTTTGGACCTTGTAAGCAAATTAAAGGAAATTAATAAAGCTCCCCACATAAACAAACAAAAAGAATATTACTAATACTTACTTGCTAGCTAGTGCGCACAATATATATGGTTAGTCCCTCTCACACTCACATGCCCATCACGACCAAAAACTTCCATATGAACCTAACACGTACACAAACCTTTAAAATAAAAAAGGACTTCTCATGGTTTTATAAGCAAAGAGAGAAGTGAGAACAAAACATAGTTTTGATGTCTTCATCTACAACCTTAGTGGTTTATATAAGAGAAAGACAAATGAGTGCAAGCGCATATATATATATATGTTGTAAGAGCTTACGAACAAATTAAGGGTGAGAAGACAAAATAGCACAAGAGCTATTCTAGCTAGGCCAATATTATACATGTATGCATGTATGCTTCAAACAAATTAATAAATTGTGCATATGTATGTAAGAGCTTAGATTTTCCTTTTTGTTGCTAGTTAAGTTGGAGTACATATGCATGTTTTGTTTCTTTTCAAATGTGCTGGTCCTTAGACTTTTCCATTTTTGAACAAATAGAGAGAGATAGTAATATAGTTTCTAAATAGAGTTACACTAGTGAAAGCGAATACATATGTATATATGTATATATATGTGGCGTCAAGTATTGGAAGAAGACGAAGAAGAAAGAAAGATCACTCTAATTTCTTGTTGGTTTGTGAGGGCATGCATGCCGCCTTAAATTTGTAGTTTTGTATGATTCAATTGAGAGATGTGATGGTTCATATATTCTACAACAAAAAGTTGATTTTTATTTGATTATTCATGTAGTTAGTTATTAGTTATTAGTATATATATGGAGATGGATCCAATTTGACTACTATATACATAACTAATTAAGTCCACTCCAAGAGAGACAATTAAGAAAATACACAAAAGCAAACAAGCTCGGATATAGTGTGTATATATATATATAATGACAGATAATTAATAAAAAATCAATACAATTTTCTTTTAAAGAAATCATAATCGTGTTATATATAGCTAGCGAAATGGTTTTTTTTTTTTTTTTTTTGATAGGAAAGAAACAACTTTTGCATCCACCAAGGTTTGAACTCATGACCTCTTACTTTTAAATCCTGTACTAAACCATTGGACCACCCAATTAATTAGTTGCTAGCGAAATGATTTGACATGTGGTTAGTGAATGACGTTAATTAAGGGTTCAAATCGATCTTCCCGCCATGTGCAAGTTTGAAAGATAATAATAATAAATTGGTTTCGTATTAAAAAAATAATGCTTAGCTAATACTATTATTAGCTAAGAAAATGACCATAAAAATAAATAACATTAATTGGATAAAATTTAAAAACAATTTGATACTTGTATATACAAGTAGTCATTTGGATGTGCTATATAATACACTATATTAATGTATTCCTATCAAAAAAATACACTATATTAATGTATTAAACTTAATTACTTAATTAAATTAAATCGATTTAGGGTCAATGCTAGGTAATAAAAATAATAATTGAAATGACATAATTAATACCCCTATGTAGGTTACCACCACAGGATATATATACTTGATCATGTTGCAACTCAATAGAAACATTTTTATATGAGGACAAATATAACAATATTATTTATATTTCATATTTTTTCAGGTCAAAATATTGTAATATATAATTTATCTTCCGTGATTCATGCATAAATAGATTTGCATGTCGTTAAAATATCATCTAAATTATTATTATTATTATTATTTTTGATATAATATCCTCTAAATTATATAATTCAGATATCTTGAAAGCTACATATACATGTAGACATTGAGAAGGTACTATGAGACCTGGCAAAATGAGATCACACACATAACACATAAATGTCCGACCATATAGTCAGAAACATTTTAGAAGCAAAGATGAGTGTCTTGAGGGATAAAATGGTTCCAAATAGAAAAAGACGACATGGGAAGGTTCACTAGTAAACATTTTGTTTGGCGTTCATGTGACTTCATGAACATTCATTCAATATATTTCAACGATCATCAACCGGGCCTAGCTAGCTCAATGATCGGAAGTACTCATCTCTTGCAGTGTCAGTAATCGCTTCATCAGTTGGTGGAGCAGCCCATGTCCATCCCTAATAAATTAACCTCCAATGAGCCACCATGCATGGGCAAGTACTTAATTAATTAGTTACTCACTAAAAAAGTAGTAGTTAATTAATTAAGAACCCTAATTTAGATTTTTAGTAAATTAAGATATAATTAATTAATGTATTTTTTCTTATAAAATAACATAAAATTAACATTATATGCTATATATGTTTATTTAATTAGTTATAAGAGATAACTTATCTATAAAAAATAAGGAGGAATAATTTAATAAAATTGATTAGAGCTAGCTATCTGATCAAGAACACAAGACTAGTAAGTGCACGTTTAATGACCAAGGTTAGTTTCAAAATTATAGCCTAATTTGTCAAAGATAATAATATATATTTGTGCTAATATAATAATGTACCAAAAAAATAAAAAAATAATAAAACTTTAAAAATGCTGAAAAATGGCTACACATGCATTATAACATAACAACTCTGTATTCATTGTATAGTTTGTATATTATCCATATATACTTTTCAAATGATTGGTATTCTTCTCATTAAATTGGCCCGACATGAATAAACTCCGGTGGGGACATATGTATCTCTCACATCATCTAATAACATAACATGAGATCTATTGAATGCATGGCCAAAAGACTTTTTTTTTAAAAAATAAGATTAATTTACAAATTCTCACTATTTACTTTTCTTAATCATTATTACTTATAAACAATTATATTCAAGATTAACAAGAAATATGTGCATGATTAATCTTCATAGTAATTTAAAATTTAAAAATAATTACCAACCAATTGGGCGGCCCAATATGTTTGGTATGAAATTTGAAAGTAAGAGGTCATGAGTTTAGATCTTGGTGGCGGTGTAAAAATTGTTTCTTTCCTATCAAAAAAAAAAAATTTCAAAAATCGCTTGGTGAAAAAATAACTTAGTGAAAGCAATTGACAATCATGCAGTTAAAAGAAGAGCAAAGGGCAAAGGAACATTCATCATGGAGTTTTTGAGCACTAATCTTGGCGTGGATAGTGATGACGAAAATGACGACCTAGATAACAGGATCAATAGAAATGAAAGCTTGATGAAATTTCATTATAATATTCTATGCAATTCTTTGCGACTAGTCTTTTTTTTGGGTGTACGAATAGTCTTCTTTATTCATGTGATTGATGCAATTCTACGAGATTAGCCTCCTCTTAGCTAGGCCTTATTTGATTGGACAGAGAAAAAAATATTTCAAGGAAAATGATAAATTTTGTGAAAAATGATATTTTCATGAATTCGATTTCCAAAACTTTCTCGCAACATTTTCTCACAGTTGCCAGATTTTTATATTAAGACTCATATACTTTTCCACCTATTATGATAGACAAATTGAGTTTTTTAGTGAGAAAATATGACTTTTCATATTAAAATACATTAAATTTATATTTTAAATATAAAAATTAATATATTTAATATATATGGTAAATTCTCATATTTATTTCAAAACTTGTTGTTGGTGAATTTTGATGGAAAAAGTTATTATATGTGCAATCAAACACATATAATTTTTTTTTTGAGCATTAATAGAAAAAAAAAACTTTTTTAAAAAAACATTCTTTTCTTATAGAACATTTTCTTTACAATCAAACATAACCTTAATTAAAAAAACCCAAAACTAGATAAAAGTTAAAAATTTGATACGACATAAGTTAAACTGCAAGAGTAATCCACTTTGAGCATCGATTTAGTCGAATGTTGTACAAGTCGAAATATGTGCATGTGCATCTCGAGGCAAAATCTACTACATCTAATCAGGTTGATGCCCAAAGTGGTTCCCTACCCAATCTTTTTCCTAGTTAAAAAGGCCCGTAATTAAAAAGCTTCGAAGGAGGCATCTCTGATATGACCCATGGAATCTGGGCCCACAGATCACAATCAAATCAAAATCAGAAAGTTCGGTGGGCCCACAACCATGGCCCATCTCACTTCATATCGCACGAATTTCTGTCAAAGCAACCTATTTTCATACGTAATTCACTGAAAATGATGTTAATTCATCCCACTTTATATTACATTAATTAGTTTTTCCAAGTGGGCCACCTGCATATTAATTTATGGAAAATGTTACATAGTCATCATACATATATGCATCCATGTATATATGCATGCAACATAGTCATCATCAATCATGCATGCATAATTGCATATGCAAATAACGCCCAACATATATACATCAATTATTTTACCTAGGTAGCTATGTAAATATTGATAGGCTTCTTAGCAAAAAAATAAAATAAAATTGATAGGCTATTGTTGCCTAATTTGGCTACGCAAACAAAAGATAATTTTTTGCTCCCCTTTTTAGGGATTGAATTATTATTTCTCCCTCTAGTCTCTTCCTTCTCGCGTTGTTTATAGCTATTAATCTATGAAGGTCTATTTGGGTGGGGATCACTCATCAGACCATAATTAATTACATAAATTTTCTAATTAATGTAAAGGGATGGGTAGATTGTATGGGAGGTTGATGAATAAAGTAATTTTTATTCCCACTTTTATATATATGTATATATATCCATGTTGTACAATCACGAGTTCGACCTAGTTAATTCGGAGAGAATACGACACCACGTTTGGGGCGAATTTATACTGTTGACTCGTCTCGATGGTGAGGGAACAGAAATTAGTTGATTCACAGGGATGATAAATTTTTCTCTACTACACTAGTAGAATTTTTTTTCGACTTTGATTAGATATTGTTTCTCGTCGTAAAGTCTTGTTCGTACAAAAAGTAATTTTTTAATTAAATAAAAGAGAATGGCAAATTTATTAATAATTATAACTAGGCTTTTTTCACAATGGGTAATAGCCAACTTTTTTTTTTTTGGATTACTAGGGGATATAAATAGCAAGCCAACTTTGAATGATAAAAATACTGTAAAAGATTTGAGCACTAGCTTTTTTTTGGGCTTAACGAGTCTTGGTTAGTAGGGTGGTAGCCACTCCAAAAATCCTAAATTCCTTGCTTTTGATTATCTCTTGAGCATCTTATAGATCAGAAGATCCGTGGTGGTTCCAACCATTTCTTTTATATTTGATTCATTTAATAAACTACAGATCTAGTATGCACCTCAATATTTGTTTAATGCAATAGCCACGTATATGTTATTATGATGCTCGTTTTCTTTGCCTCCCTCTTCACCGATGAAACTCCGGCGGGCTCCTAAGGCTCTTTTGCCGCCATTTCGTCCTCTTCTCCTACGTCGAACACTGTAGTAATCGAGTGATTGAGTACAGAGAAAAAGGGGAACAACGAGAAGGCGGTGTGGGGATCCTGGCCTGATGGAGGGCGAGGAAGATAGTGGGGACGAGAGCTGGGTGAAGGTAGTAAGAAAGAGCCACAAGGAACAAACAACACATTCGGTTGATACGATGCATTACTTTCAAGAACTTTCGATTTCGTTCCACATTGAACGGAAGTTCTTCAAAGTGATGTGGAGGAGACATGGGGGGATCTGGGTGTGTGAGTCCACAACACCGGTGGAGTTCAAACTGTCCTTTTTTGATGAGGAAGTCTTTTGGGTAGCAAGGACCTGTAAAATGATGGAGGGGGAAATATGGCTCAGAGGGAAACTTTCCGATTAAATGCAAGAACGATCATGGTGGATCATCTCAGCAATAATCGAGGAAGGGCCTTTAAGGTTTGGAAGCTAGCAAACCAGAAGAGTGGTACTATCATTATTCCAGAAGGGAGGAAACATAAGGGATGAGATGATTGGGTTCGGGCTCTGAACTGCATTTGTGTGTCAATCAACATGAAAAGGTTGGATCCCCCGGAAACGATGATCACCGATAAGTCAGCGGAAGGGAAAAACACCCCAATGATAGGAAATCACAGTAAAAAAAATCGCAAGCAAACAACTTTAGCAGATCTCGGGCTCTATTTGAGCATGAAATGCTATCCCTGTTGATTAGACCATTGAAGGACTGGGATGTCTCTCTGGTAATCTTTCGATCGGCTCACGTATGGGAATGGGAGGTGATAACAAATCACCTCCGAAGGAAGCTGAACCGGCCTATATCCCTCAAATCGTTTGGGGATGATATGGCTTTTTTTCCATGCACGTACTTCAGGGAAAGGGAGTTCATAGCCTCGACTATCCGGCGTATGGAGCACTCGATGATTAGTGAGGTGGTAAAATGGAGCCATGATCTAGATGGGAGGGATTTAAAAATTGGGGGATGTGATTTATGGCTTGAAAATTCTCAACTCCCACTGAATCTTAGGAACTCGCCGACACTGGAGTTCATAGGAGACAAATTTGGTGGGCTTCTTGCAATCGTAGAAGCCACAAAATCCCAAACACATTTAGAGAAAGCCATTATCAAGGTGAGGGGATATAGGAAGAAATTATTCCGACTTGGGTGATGATACCTTGCTGGGTGACAAAATCGAATTCAGGTGCATATTGGTCCAAATTTCTCTCATGGATTGCTTCAAAAGAAAGAGGGCCCAAATGGCTAAAAAACCCACCAAACTTATTCGACCCTCTCTCCAATAGTTTCTTGCTAAAAAAAGGGCCCAAGAAATGCACTCTTGAAATAATGAAGGGGAGCCGTGTTGTAACGGCCCAAAATCTCTAACCGTGTTTAATTCCTTAAACATGATCAACGACCCATACTGTGGGACCCACACCGTGATATGTCCATTGACCGAGGCAAGGGCAGAGGTATATTTTATATTTGTTGTGATGTATGCCTAGTGTATTGTATATGTGTAGACTATTAAGTCAATCTTATACGGGTGTATAGGTATCGAGACGAGCGGTGACGTACCTCGAGTCGCGTGTCGACGTGGGACCGAGGTAGCGGCTTATGGGTAAGCTTAATTAATTTGAGTGATATGTGAATTTATGTTGGTGTTATAAGTGGCTTTAGTGGCTTAATGTGGTCATATTTAATATAAACATTAATGTGCCTAAGTTGGTGAAATAAAACAATAAGTATTGGATGTGCATCGAGACACGCATTAACTCATCAAGAGACAAGTGAGTCAACATGTGGAGTCACTCGATTGTGACTTGAGGGACAAGTGGGACAAGGTGGTCCATGAGTTGAGCCTCGATATACGTGTGCACACAATGATTAAGGGCTATAGTTTAAACATTTCAACATGGTCAAATGAGCATATAAGTCAACAAATTATGGTTTCTTATCTTCACAAATCGTTGCTAGGAGGAGAAGAGAAGGAAAAAAGAGTTTCTGGTGTGGACTTGGTGAGAAAGAGGAGAGAATCATTGAAGGTTTAGTAAGGAAGAAGGAGTTCTTCAAGCTAGTAACTTCTCCATACCATAAGCTTTGTGAATTCATGAACTTGATGTTGTTGTTGCTGTTTTACGTTGGGATGAGTGTTAGGGACCTCTTGTAATGTGTATGAGGGTCCCTAAAGTGATAACAAGGCCTATGTGTCGCACAAACCAATAATTCGAAGTGCAGAATTCTGGGTTCTGCTGGACATAGCGCGCTAGGTCGATAATATAATACGCCAATGTTGAAAACTAGCGTGCTAATCCTGATTAGCGTGCCAGAGATGTAAAATAGCGCGCTAATTTGCCTCTGTTAGTACAAAAATCAGCAAAGTCCAAACATGGTTTAAAAACTATAAATGGGTTCAAACTCACTCTAAAACCTATCAAACAACTCTAGGGAACTAAGGGAAGATCTCAGGAGTTTGAGAACGCATTTCAGAGTGTCGAGAGATCGGATAGGCTAGGACAAGCGTGTGAATTGTAAGTAAAGCTGTGAGAATTCTATATTTCATTTCATTCACTCTTATTATTTTATGGTCTATTTGTAGACATTGCTACTTGTAATCTCACACATGTTGTTCTTGTTTCTATTCATGATTGAATATTGTGACATGATGCCTTGTGACGTGTTTCATTGATTCCAATTCCTACTCTTGATGTCATTTTTGATAAAGAATTGATGAAAAGCATGCTATTGGGATAACTTGGATTTGATTAGACTTGTATTCTATTCCTTTGGGCTTTGTAGTCTAACTTGTTTTGGAATCCTAGAAAATTTGAACTATATCTTTTTGAAAACTAAAGTAGAGATTATCTAGTGTCCATTGCACGAGAGATGCGCGGTTCACGGGGACATGTGTCTACCGGGGTTCCGGCACTCACCACTACACTTGCGCGACACACGAGTTATGAGACTCGGGGTGATCGGCAATAATGAGATAGATGATTTGTATGCGTAGAGCGCAGCTCCGCTTTTGGTGTGGAATATGTTGATCATAGCTCCATATAGTAGTGGGAAAGGCTAGGTGATAGTTCTCACCGCCGACCGGACGTAGATCATCTCGACTTAGCCCGTGTCAGTCTATTCATCTTTAACTATGGTATTTGCTTGCATTACTTGATTCAACCATTATTTCGCTACTTTATGCTTTTAAATACCATTCTTAATTATATTTTGGAAATGTGGCATATAATTCTCTAGTTATTACTTAAATATTACTATACTCATCGTCAGTTTGTGACGGTGGGTGTAGGTCCGTCGAGCAAGAAGAGTCGTCGGGGAAGGAGAAGATCGACGAGTTTATCTGAGCATTTCGGTGACTCTACTATCTCATTTTGTATGACTCGAATTTTGTTGTATTATTATTGTTTATGTCTTTATCATGAATTTTGGGTTGTATAGTGGGTTGAATGTATAGTTCCTGTTTTGAGACTGATATATATATATATATATATATATATACATGCATGTGATGTATTTTCTTGGTTTTCCACACTTAGGATTTTGAATAATAAAAGCTTCCGCATAATCTTTAAAATATGTAATAACACTAATATGATAAAAAGTTTTAATTAACTCTGAAATCTAAAAATATCTGAACATGTGTTTTGAGGAATATAGGGACGAAAGACTGACTAATATGTAATTAAGTCTTATGTGATTAGGATTAAGGCTTGATTACGGGATTAGGCCGGGTAGTGCCCTGTTTAGAAGTTGGGGCCGTCACACGTGGGGACGATCAAACAAACACAGAGAGGGTTGAACAGGCATGTCGTTGGTCTTCGATGGTGTGCTAGTGCGCGGGAACGGTCGCAATGGAGTACGTTGGCGACCTATCGATCCACGGGGAAGATCCTTTATAGGTGGATCAGGAGAGGGGATGCCTATCAGACGAACTAATTTACAAGAGGACCGTAAAGGTAAAAGTACTCAGGAGGCCGATGTTGGTGTTAAGAAGTACAGAGGCGAATGATGAGCAAATTGTTGGGGAGAGACAAAACATTGTTGATCCTGCAGAAGGTGAAACCATTCAATCAAGGTGTCCGTCTACATCAACTGAAAGCTGTTATTCGAATTTCGAGTAAATGGAAGTTCAACTCGGGGAAGAGGGGACAGAGGAAGGCTTACTGTTCGACAGAGCTGAGACACATAATGTGCAGACTGTGATTCCCAGTGGTACACAGGATGCTGAGACTGAAGTGCGTATAGTCGCTGAATTTTTCGGGGCTCTAGATGCAGAGGGTATTACCTTAGTCCTTTTGAACTGGCATGCAATCACCCACCTAACAGTGTGACACAGCCAGGACAAGAAGATCGAGGTTTTCAGCTGATAGAATCAGAGGTCCAACCTGAACAGGAGGCGGTTTCTGTTATGCCGAGGGAGGAGGTAGAGCATCTGCAAGTGGTCCAAAGAAGATTGGAACAATGCAGATTAATCATTAGGGGTTAGGGTGGGTTGGCAAGTAGCTCCAGGCCCCATAAAAATACACTACTGCAAAAGGAATTAGAGAGGCTTAATTCCAAGGTCAATTATGGAGGGCAGGATCGACGAGTTTTCCCAAGTTAAATAATGAGGATCTTATCATGGAATGTGAGAGGCATGGGCAGTGCTGTCAAGATACGATTGATCAATGAAACAATTTCTAAATTAAAACCGGATGTGAGCATGCTGCAGGAGACAAAGGCTATGGTAGTAGATAGGTGGCTAATTGCAAGTGTGTGGGGATCCAAATTCAAAGAATGGATATTTTTACTTTCTGAAGGGATAAGAGGTGGGATCATCGTCTCACGGGATGCGAGAAAAATCAGAGTATTAGAGGTCATGATGGGGAACTTCTCGGTAACAATTAAGATTGAGAAAGATAATAGCCAGCCATGGTGGCTATCAAGGGTTTATGGACCAGCGACCTATCACTGAAGGCAAGAGTTTTGGGAGGAACTCGCTGATCTGAATGGTCAGGGTGGGGATTAATGGTGCGTTGGCAGGGGTTTTAATGTCATAAGGTATGCGGGTGAGAAGTCACCCCTTCTTCACTGAATGCTAGCTTTGTCAAATTTAAGAACTCATTAATGAGATGGGTTTGATCACTCCGCCACTGATTAATATAGCATTTACATGGTCCAGCCTTCGAAAGCAACCGATCTATTGCCGTCTGGATCGGCTCATGGTTTCGTCGGGATTGGATAATATATTTCCGGGATCCAGGCAGGTTTTGGGTCACCGAATTGTGTCATACCACTTTCCCGCGATCTTTGAGACAAAAATAGTGGTTTGGAGACCTTATCTATTCAAGTTTGAGAACGTTTGGCTTTCTAGCCCATCGTTTCGAAGCTCACTACCCGGGTGGTGGAACCGGGTGGAGGGACTGAGAGCTCTGGGGTTTGCATTCATGCGAAAGCTTACCGGATTGAGGGAGAAACTAAAGGTGTGGAAGACATTTGACCTTATTTACCATAAGGAAACAAGAGGTGGAGTTGAGCATACAATGCCTCTATCAAAGAGAATCTGATGGCCATTTCAGTGGTGATGATCACATCCAAAGGAGACTCTTGAAAGAGGAATTAGAGAAAATAATTCTCACGGAGCACCAAATACTCCATCAGAAGTTGAAGACAAAGTGGATTAGGGAAGGGGACTCCAATACGAGTTTTCTCCACAGGATGCTATCAGCAAAAAGAGCGAAGAGTGTGATCGAGTGGCTGGAGAAGGAACACGGGTCAGTGATTAGCACGAACTCCGAGATTGCTAATGCGACAGCTGAGCACTATCAAAGACTTTATGCATCGCAGGCAAATGGTTGTTGGCACATTGAGGGAATAAAATGAGGTCAAATTAATCAGGAAATGGTGCATGTGATGGAAGCGTAGTTTATTGAAGATGAAATCTGGTCTCGGCTATTAAAGATTGTGAGGGTGATAAAACACCTGGGAAGGACGGTTTCATAATGGCTTTTATTAAGCAATCCTGGGTGGTCTTGAAGAATGATGTTATCATGGTGTTCAAGGACTTTCATTGAACATGTGAAATCAATGCAGTTGTGAATGAGACTCTGATCTGCCGAATCCCAAAAAAGCTTCAAGCCTGGAAACTTAAGAAAATTTCGTCCTATAAGTTTGGTGACATGCCTATACAAGTGGATCGCAAAAGTCCTTGCGGCAAGACTAAGACAGGTTATGCCCTTTACAATAGCTAGGGAACAGGTGCTTTCATCCACGGGCAGCAAATGACTGACCTTATTCTTATTGCTAATGAGGCAGTGGATGATGTAGAGTGTAGGAATTCAGAGGGATTTGTCTTGAAACTCGATTTTGAGAAGGCATATGATCACGTCGAATGAGAGTTTCTCGATTACGTGTTGAAACAAAAAAGGTTTGGGGACGTTGGGAGGAGATGAATAAGAGGATGCCTGAAGTCGATTTCGTACTCTGTGGTGGTCAACGGTAAAATTGGAGAGAAATTTAAGGCACGAGGGGGCTTCGGCAGGGTGACCCCATTTCACCATTCATCTTCATCATAGTGGCGGATGTTTTGGGAAGGATGATTAGCACGACAAAATCGCTGGGCCATGTATCGGGGTCTAAGATTAGCCAAAACGAGGTGGAGTTCTCCCACTTTCAGTTTGTGGACAATTCACTAATAATTAATGGTCTGAAACGATGGGTTTTCTCTTTTTAAAGCTCTAATGATTATTGATGGCTTTTCTTTGATTTCAGGTTTAAAGCTGAACAAGAGTAAGTGCAACATTTTGGGCATCAATGTGGAGGAACACACTGTATCCGCCTTTGCAAACAATCTGGGGGTGTCGGTGGGATCTTGGCCAATCTCATACATAGGTCTGCCACTAGGGGCTGATCCGAAAGTAAAGAGCTTTTGGGAACTGGTGGTTAATAAAGTTACCAAACGATCGGAATGATGGAAACATGAACATCTATCAAAAGGGGATCGTCCCACTTTAATTAATTCGGTTCTTGATGTTATCCCTACTCTTTTCATGTTTGTTTTCAGGATACCACGAGGTGTAGCGGATCAGATCGAGCAATACATGCGCCATTTCCTGTAGGAAAGATTTGACAATTGAGGAGTAATCTTTTAGTTGATTGGCGTCATGTTACCCTTCCTAAAGAATTAGGAGGACTTGGTATTGGCAACGTGTGCAGCAGATACAACACACTTCTTATCAAGTGGTTGTGGAGGTACACGTGAGAACAAGAGTCGATTTGGGCGGAGGTTATACGGAGAAAATATAGCACGAGGAGAAACATATGAGACGCTGGCCCGGCGTGTGACATGACATATCGTTGCCCATGGAAGGCCATCAGTGCCCTGTATGAGACTTTCCAAGCCAGATTAACATACAATCCAAGGTAAAGTAATCACATTTTTTTGGCAGGATATTTGGCTAAGGGAACGACCTCTTCGGCTACAGTTCCCACTGGCTTTCGAGGTGTTACGAAACAAGGATGCTCTAGTGGAAAGGTCGACACTGCAAGGAGGAATAAGCAATAATGTGGAGTGGAATCTCAACTTTAGAAGCAGGATCAGTACTGCGGCTGCTTCACAAATCGAGGCATTAAGGTCGACGTTGGGGGGCATAAATTTGGTGACAGGTACTAAAGATTTCAGATCCTAGTTGTGACGTCCCAATTCCACAACCCAAACTGGGTCCCGCCCGGCATAAACTTACGTGGACTGTGAGTCAATCCTTGCGACGTCAACGCAAGCCTAGTCAGCCTTCCTAACCATTTTCATTACAAGGTAGCATAATTTAGCATGTATAATGAGTTATTCAAATTTGTAAGTTATCAAAGTTTATGCGGAAGCGATTTTAACTTAAACAAATCTAAACAACTCTACACAAATCAGTTAGGACAACCTAGAGTGTGGAAACCCCGCATATAATCCAAATCCTAAAATATATCACAAAACCCATGTACCCATGTGACAAAAATAATATACATAAATAATATAAAACCTACAAAAAATGTGAGAGAGGAGGCCGCTCTAATGTCCTCACAATAAATCTCATAGCACTGGCACCTTTCCCTTACTCGATTGCGGATCTGGACTCGGTTACGAGAATAACGAGTCCAGGTAAGTAACGTCGGTTGGATACTAAACAACATTTCAAAATAAATAAATCAGTTTATATTCATGCAGATAGAAAGAATGGTATAAGAATGCATGAATAAACAAAAGACTGTAAATAAACTAAAAACAATCGATACATGAGTGTCCAGGGATGCAGACAGAGAGGCGCAAGTAGTCCCGACCAATAGGTCGTTGAGTCTTGGCAAAACATCAAGACTCGGGTTCTAAGACTTGGTACACTCACAAGCCCTAAACCCACGAGATATTGAGACTTCCTGAATTAACCACGCTAAGACCTCACACCCCGTCAAAATCAATATCCAGTGCAATGCTTTCCGAGGTCATGACTCTGGTATGCTACCTCAACAAGCCACTCCTTCCAAGGATCATCGTTAACTTACTTGTCTTTTGACAACTCAATTAGAATGAAATTCCAAGGATAGATAACAAAGCAATGAACATAAAAACATAAAAACAACAATATGACACACATAGGCCTTGTTAATTCCTTGGGACCCTTCATACACCCTACTAGGGGTCCCTAACATCAACTCAAACATAAAAACAGCAACAACAACACCAAATTCAAAAACTTGACCAAGCTATGTTGACGGAGTTACCTAGCTTGATGATTTGATCTTCTTCTTCAACACACCATCAATGAATTGCTTACTTCCACTTCACCAAGATCACTCCAGCAGCTCCTCTCTTTCTCTCCTTCCTTGCCAACGATTTTTGATGATGAAATGAGGATTAAAATGTTGAATTATATGTATTAGATAGGTTTAAACCATAGCCGTTGATCTTGTGTGCACACATATCTCGAGGCTTGTCTAGTGGTCCACCTTCATTCAATCATTTACCCAAGTCATGCCTAAATGACACCACAAGTTGACTCCATTGACCACTTGATTGGTTGATACGTATCGCGATGCACATCATGTGATTATGAATTTATATACTAACTTAGGCCCACTTATGTTCACATTAGACTTGACCATACTAAATCTAGTAATAAACCTTAATTAGCTCACATAAAACTTACCCAGTAGGCCACTACCTCGGTCTTACGTCGACACGGAACTCGAGGTACGTCTCCGCTCGTCTCGAAACCGATACGTCTGCGTGTACCTTACTCGTACATTTTCAAAATTAATTAGTTTCAATTGTTCAATTGTTCAATCTTTCGTATAATACATAATACAAGCATCAAACAAAAATAACATACCTCGGTGTCGACTCCCGAGGTTTGGACATACGTATCACGACAAATGGGTCTCACGTATGACCCTGAAATGACACGTGACACGAGTTAGATTTTAGGGTCGTTACAGTAGTGTGTTGATGCGAACAAGATTTTCTCGGTTAAGTTCGCCTTTCGGTCTTTGTACGCTTAGGAGACTTAGGGAACATTTCAATCTTATAATTATGTGTGGAAGCAACCTTCACCGACAAAGGTTAAATTTTTTGTGTGGTTGACCATAAAAAGAAAAGTCAATGTGGCGGACATGTTTTAAAGGCGGCGTCCAAATATCTGTCTCTCATCGCATCAATGTGTTATGTTTGGCAAGTGGGATGAAGACTCGGATCAACTTTTTTTGCATTTTTCATTCGCTAAGGAATTGTGGGCAAAATTAGTTGGAGAGCTGGACGAGAATTGGGTCCATGCAAATTCATGTGAGGAACTTTTTGTGATGGCAGATGGAATCTCCCCCACAATAAGAGGCTGGTGTTATGGGAGTGTGGGGCTCAGGCAATTGCGTGGAGTATTTGGAAGGAGCGTAATGCTAGGATTTTCAATGATTACGTTCATAATTGCAGGGATGTTTGGGATGAGTTAAAGCTCTCAATAGCGAAGTGGTTATCGGGTCATAGACTATTTAAACTTTGAGGCATGAATGGTCTATCGAATGGGTGGCGATCTGTGACGGCCCCAGTTCCACAATCCTAAACTGGGCCCCACCCGGCCTAGACTTACGTGGACCCCCGAGCCCGTCTTGCTGAATCACGCAAGCCTAGTCAACCTTCCTTTATCATGTACCATTTATTAAGCAATTAAAGTTGAGTTAATCAATTAGTGAGTTATCATAGTTATAGCGGAAGCAATTAAACCTCAAACTAACTGAAAAAAAAACCTCAAAGACACCAGTTAAGACAACTTAGAGTGTGGAAACCCCGAATATGTATATCATCATCAATGAACATTCAGATGAGAGTAAAGACAGGATATACATGCCCAAAATCTCTCAAAAACCCAACTCCCAATGTTTTAAAACAAGTATAGCTAATAATACAAAAGAATCACCTATGTCAGACAAGTAGTAGAACTGCTCCGGTATCCTAAAATAATATCTCCTAGCTGTGGAGCCTTCCCCTTGCTGGACTCTAGATCTGCACTCCGTCAAACATAAAAATGACGTGCCCAGGTAAGTAACGCCAAGCAGGACATATCTACAACATTTCAAAATAAATAAATCAGTCTAATTCATGCAAATAGAAAAAAGAACAGGGAACACATGAATAAAAGACTAAAAATAAATCAAACGATAAGTGAGGCCGGAATACGAAATTCGAATAGCCAGGAGTCCCGACCAAAAGGTCGTTGAGTCGCGGCAAAAGCCCAGTGACTCGGGTTCAGGACGAGACACAGCCTACCAGCCCTAACCCTTGCGATCGTGAGACATCCACAGACCCGGATAAGTTCCCCCAACGTACACTCAATTGGGAGATATCAACAACGTCTAGATAAGAGCTCATATCACAGATAAATAATAACCATGACTCACTTGCCAATGGACCACTAAAAAAAATGATGAACAAATCAATAACAACAAATTAAAGCTCAAGAAATAACTGTAAGATTTCCTAGCTGGTTTACTTACCTGTATCCAAGCTAATACGCACTCAAATCGGCTCTGACACGCCTCTAAATCCGTACCCAATACCCGACACTAGTAAACTATGCCCCTGATAATCATATGAGCAAATTTATATTGTGTTAGAGCCTATTTGAGATATTTTAGATTTTTAAATCCCAAAAGTGTTCAAATTAGAAAAATCTTAGTGGTGGCACTCTTTTCGAGGAAATTTTGTTGGTGTAAACCTTTTCTAATTTTTTCCTGAATTTTCTTGAATTTTCCTGATTTTTATTGGATTTTCTGTTATTTATTACATTTTTTTTCTTCTTCTTCAATACACACAAATGAGATGGACAATCAAACTCTAAACCCATCATTAACTCACCCAAAATCAACAACAACAACAACAACAACATCAAATTCAAGACTTGAAAATGACCAAATCATCAAATGATGTTAATGGAGATGGAGAGGTACCTAGCTTGATGTTCTTGCAAGTGTGAT
The DNA here is from genome assembly GCA_039657325.1 of Stephania cephalantha. Classification (NCBI taxonomy): domain Eukaryota; kingdom Viridiplantae; phylum Streptophyta; class Magnoliopsida; order Ranunculales; family Menispermaceae; genus Stephania; species Stephania cephalantha. The sequence continues at coordinate 2,071,939 of CM077573.1, read as the reverse complement.
CACCACCACTTCTCCACCCTCACTGGTTGCTCTTCTCTTTGCTCCACCCCATCAATCTCTCTTCTTCCTCTCCTCCTTCCTTCCAAAACGTTGTGAGTGAGTGAGTGAGTGAGTGAAAAATGATGAGTTTTTATGTATGTGATAAAGATTGAACCATGGCCACACATCCATTTGTGCACACGTATCTCGAGGCATGTCTAAGAGACCACTTTCACTCAATTATTAACCAAGTCATGCACAAATGACTCACAAGTTCACTCCATTGGCCTCTTGATGTGTCAATGCGCGTCTCGAGATACATCATGTGGCCGTTTTAATTTTTCACTAACTATAGGCACATTGATGTTTACATTTAATGTGACCACATTAGCCACCAACATAATTCAATATTAGTCCAAAATAATTTTGCTTACCCCATATGCCGCTACTTCGACCCCACGTCGACACACGACTCGAGGTACGCCTCCGCTCGTCTCGACACAGTTATGCCCCGCGTGTACCTTACTCGCACATTACCGAATTTCATTAATTTAATTTGTTCAACCTTTGGTATAATAATTAATACAAACATCAAACCAAAAATAACATACCTCGGTGTCGACTCCCAAGATTTGTACATGTGTATCACGACAAGTGGGTCCCACGTACGACCCTGAAATGACACGTGACACGAGGCAGATTTTTAGGATTGTTACACGATCTATGTTAGAGGCAAGAGTATAATGTGGCTCGCTTCATCAAATATGGTAGCGCTCGGGTCTCAGTCCATCAACGGAGGTGGCAAATTTGGGGGGTGTTTATGATTTGGTGATTTTTGGGGGCTGAGAGCAAGGAGTACTCTTTTGCTTCATGGGGTTGATCTTTTGTTATTTTTTTTGGAGTTTTTATTTTATGACTGATGTACAGAATGTATATTCTAACCCCATTTTTTGTAAATCACAATTTTTGACATGAGTGCAACTTACTTTATCCAAAAAAAAAAACTACAGTTCTCTTCAGGTATGCATTGTTATCATTTTTGTTGCAGGTTTTGGGAACACGGAGTGAAAATTTTGAAAATTTATTTTCAAAAACCCCGACAGGAATATATTCGAATTCTATTAAATATATTAACAAAGTAAGTCGTACCTCAATCGTTGATTTCCTTCTCTGTGTTGATCGATCTCCAAGACGCTGTTAGAGACGAACGTCCTTTATCAGTAATACACACACGAACAACAACCAAGATTTCAAGTGCTAGCCCGAGAGAGAACACATAAAAAAATATTTGTTCTCTAAAGCTCATCAATGGCCAAAAAAACCTAATTCGATCGTTTTCTAGCTAAAAACGAAAATTAGATTTAAACCCTAAATTATCTTGTAATGTGAATTTACTTAACACACCTATTTATACAACCCTTTTATAAAGTCGGGTAAATGAATTACCATCATACCCCTACTTAAAGTGGGCAAGAAAAACTGATTTCTTTCTTATCAAAAAAAAAAAAAAAAAACAACTCTAGCACATTCTTATGCATGCTTAATGGGTTGTATATAGGTGGTAGGTCATCCCCATCTCTTCACAGGATGTTGGACACTTAACTTGTTTTCACTCAAAAAAAACATCATGAACCGGGACGAGGTTGGGTGCCTAGTGGTAAGGGCGAATGTGGAACCGCGTGGTTTAGACACACAGTCTCGAGTTCGATTTCTTACAAAAACCAAATATTGGATAACGGGTAGTCTCTTTCCACAATACCAAAACTCATGAAACTAGTCATACAAGTATCTGAATACCCATAGTTAATAATAAAACAAAAAAAAAACATCATGAATAAAAATCAATTATGTACGCATTTGGAAAACATCAAGGAACTTGTTCACAAGTGATTAAAAAAAATTAATATTCAGAGCCGAGATATGCAATCAAAATATATATGAATACAAAGAGTTGGGTCACCGAGAGACATAGCATTAATTTCCATTATCTGGCCTCGTATGCATAGAACTCTAGTATTGTACTCACTCGTCTCACCAATGATTAATATCTCGATCATATACTTATATGTATAAGTGCCTTTATGGCTTCATTATTGAGTTCGTCGTCATTCCCAAATTGTATGCACGTACCTTCTTTCCTCGACCTCTAGAGCAAATCATGCTAATTAACGGCATTTGGCCTCCAAAATTTATTTATTTATTTATTTATTTTATTTTTTTTATTTTTACAACTTTTGCATCCACTTAAATTTAAACCCATGACATTTTACTTTTAAATTCCATACCAAACCATTGGACCATTCAATTAGTTGGTATTTAGCCTCCAAAAGTGATGTGCGGTTACCAACTAATTGAGTGACCCGATTATGATTAGGAGTAAGAGGTCGTAAGTTTGAACTCCAATACGGGCAAATTTCTTTCTCATAGAAAAAAAAAAGTGATGAGTAGTTAAGAAAACGAAATTAAAATTGAACTAAACGCTAAATTTTAATTGTTAATAAGCTTTAATTTAAATGAGTTAAAAAGCAAATTCATTATTTGTTTCTTTTTACTCGACGTGTGTAATTAATTAATTAAGTTTTATAATCTAACCAATCTGAGTGACTGCTTAATAGTAATTAGTATGTAGTTACTTAAGTAATTAAGGGATCGAGGGTTCGTATCTCATAAGAGGCAATAATAAGATGACTCGCAACTTAATTTATAACATATATTCTTGACTTTAATATGATCGATCGAAGTGCCTCCACTTTACTCTTGACAAGTAATGCTTCATAAATCATAATTACTAGTTCATATCTATCTCTATAACTGCACTGATAGAAAACAATAACTTGTTAACTAAACCTTGATCCAACAGACAAGTTAATTGTATAAAGTTAGAATATTTATTGATACTTCACATCAACTTTATTCACATTTACTCATAAACTATAATTCATGCAAGTCCTTTTCACAAAGATATGCACGTATAATTCATAGAGTTGTTTAATTTTATTTTATTTTTGTAGAAAAAAATTAAAACCAATTTTTACCCTTCATACTTTTTTTTGTAGAAAAAATCATTTTTTTCTTTTTAAGATAGTTGTAATATATATATGCAACGTGCTTAGATATAAATGACCTAACAAATTCATTAATTTGGTATGAGGCCACTCGTGTGATAGGTTGGGAGTTCAGGTCTCAATGAAAGCAAGTTGCGGTTTCATTTTATACAAAATAATAATAAAATAAAATAACTCAATACATATATTTCTCGAAATATCTTATTGATTATGACTGAGACCTATTAATTAGTTATTTACTCGGACTTTCTTAAGGTTATACATCTAATTTTTTTTTAACTTTTTTTGTTTAAAAAATACTTCTCCTAAGGTCTAGTATGCATAATAGTCATCAAAATAATTATCTTTAATATCACAATATCAAATAAAAAGCTTTTATTAATTTAAGAAATAATTGTATACCTACGATACCATTCAAAATTCAAATTGTTAAGTAAATTATAGTAGTTGCTATATTTCGTAGTTTAGATATTTAGTTAGTTTTTATATTTTGGTATTTAAGTAGTATTAGGAAACTTTCCTTATTTTATACTTTGTTCAGCTCTATAAATAAGAGCACCCTATTGTATTCAGTTTACACACATCAATACAATTTTTAGACTCTTCTTTGAAATCTATCATGGTATCATAGCCAGGTTTCTAGTATTAAGTCGGTCGACTGCTCTGTGGTGCTTGCATTAGTGTGTTCTCGTTCGCTTTCTTGATGTACGCCCATACTGACATCCGGGTCTCCCTCAGTTCATCCTCCTCCGCATATGTGTCATCTTCTTCAGTTGTTTGCGATGCGCACGTCAATCTCTTTTTTTCTTCTTGAAGGTGAAGCTAATTAGTTATTTAGCTTCAACTCCACATTATCATTAATTATTTTGTCTTTTTGTGACAATAAGTGCATTGTGGTTGATGTTCTTGTTGAGACCGTGAAGTACCATCTTGTTCTACCATCATTGTCGTCAATTTGAATGCTGCCCGTGATGTTTTTTCTTGCCCGAAACCCGCCTGCCCGATTGTCCTGCCAGCCACCTATCCGCATCTGCCCGGCTCCACGTCTGACACGTTTGCTCCTTGTATGCTATCTGTCCGTCGTCGATTATGTCGACTCTGCTATCTGTCCGTCGTCGACTCCGTCGACTCTGATATCCGCTGTTCTACAATTCCGTTGTTCTGACTCTGCCATATCTGAACCATTTTTCCATCGTATTCGGTGGTCGTTGATCTTTTCCGCAACGAACCTTAGATTTGTCATCTTCGGTTGTCGTTGATCAGCTCCGTAACGAACCTTAGATTTGTCAGGTTTACTGATTCGATTGACAACCTCAAGTTTAACCAACTTGAGTTTAAGGGAGGGTGTTAAGGAAATTATAGTAGTTGCTATATTTCGTAGTTTAAATATTTAGTTAATTTCTATATTTTGGTATTTAAGTAGTATTAGGAAACTTTCTTTATTTTATACTTTGTTCAGCTCTATAAATAAGAGCACCCTATTGTATTCAGTTTACACACATCAATACAATTTTTAGACTCTTCTTTGAAATCTATCACAAATCATGTAGGAACATCAAGTATCCAAGTTTTTAATAAACCTTCAAAGAAAAATCTTTTTAGAAATTAAAATTTCAGAGGAAAAATTTTGTGATGCGAAAGTATATTTGTAGAAAGAAAAAAGCTACATGTAGTTCCTAATTTGTGAATACATTTACTCACCACACTCATCTATATATATATATATAATTCTACTATGGTGATTTTTATTCTTGACCATTTGATTTAAATCCAATAATCAATTTGATAGCTACGTTAATGACACTTCAATGTATGCACAAATACCAAGAAGTTATATATATATATATATATATACGCTCTGAGACGTGCCTTTTAATTACCAAATGATTTTTTATTTTTTTTTGATACTAATATAACACTCTTCTCAAGAATGTATCAAATTAGTGAGCTTGTTTATTTAAACAAGTAGGTGTAGCATTATATACAGTATATCACTGCATTTCCTTATACTAGATATACTATTACATATACGCATAGGGATGCAGATGACATGGAGGTGGGTCCCACGAAGAGTCTGACACGTGTGGGACCCACGTGCGAGAGGAGTGTGGGCTCGTGAGGAATCCTGGCCGGCATCGTAGAGAAGGACACAACAAGAGACAAATCACCTCTCACTTGCCCCCCCCCCCCTTAATTATCATATATAACGTATTATGAAAAAGATTGGGTAACAAACTTCTTACACATATTTTTTTACAAAGTTGGCAAAATCCATCAGAATATGCTTCGAGATACGTGCATTGAGACTGAGATCATGAGATGTGTGTCTAATGGGCTCCCACCAATTTACAGCGACTATGAGTATTAAATGTATGTAGACCAATCCTTTCCTTATAAAAATAACAGTTCATTCTCCAAATCTTATTTTAGATTGTTTTTGTTATTTAATTATTACTTTTGCCTCACCAAATCTTCAATTTTTTATTTCCCTCTTTTTTGTTCTTTCACCTAATCCAATATCAAATATTCCCGCCTTTTTAATATTGATTTTTTTAATATTAGTTACATTCCAAGTAGGTGGATTGTTTGTCAAAGAAGCTAGTATTTTATTCAAACAAATTGGCTTTTTCAATTGATGTCTATTTATTCACAATTCAAGGATTGACTCAATCACAATTGGTAGAGGGTATGGCTTGCAAGTTCTAACCCTGTCAACCAAGCCATTGTGAGGTGCTTTTGTGTGATTGGCTGGAGGTGATTTTCAATCAAGACAAGTTGTTGGAAATATGTTGAGCGAAATCATATTCCCACATCGATTAAGCGACCTTCATAAATTAATTGGTATCGAGGTCTTTTGGGTTAAAACCTTATATTTTAGAGTTGAAGGTGGTTAAGTTGGAGACAATATCGATCTTTGTCAAAATCCACGCTTATGCGGCGACCAAGGCATGCCCGGAATTTTACACAAGTTTATCAAGATGCTATTGAGCTGCCAGGAAAACAAGTCTCAAGAATTCTAGTTCATGTCATGTTTACTGTGATTAGTTCGCATTGATACCTGAAGTTGTCCAGTACAGTAAAATTATGGTCCAAGTGCCAAATGACTAGAAACAATGTAATCAAAGTAATGGGAAAAAATTGAACGACTCAGGCCATCTTAAAGCACAACCAATAGTTTGTTTGCAATTGGTTTGCTATTCTTGTGTACATATATTATTAGAAGTGAAGGATAAGCTGATTGGAATTATATACATGTGGTTGAGAAATAATGCATAAAGTGCAATGATCATGAATTAATATGGAAAACTTGAAATAGTAGTGATTATAAGCTATTTCTAAGAATTCATGAAATTAAAAATCAGTCGGTGATAATACAAAATTTCTCCCAACTGTTACCCAACTTTATGAATTATAACATTTTGATCACGAAAATTATTTCTATAATACGAAAGTCACAAATCTTTTAAAATCTTGCACCGACGGTCACTAAAACCCTTTTTTGATCAGTTTTTCAGCGAACGTGCCAACGTGACAATGATGTGACACCACATGACAATTAAAGGTCAAAAAGACCACTCTAAATCAAGTAACTTTTTCAATTTTGTAAATTTTTTCCGGAAATCCTTAACCCAAAACACTGCAATACTTATGTTTAGTCCTTAAAAAAAAAAAAAAAAAAAAAAAAAAAAAAAAAAAAAAAAAAAAAAAAAAATTGTAACCTCGTCCTGATTCTATCTAATTTTTTGAACTTTTTTCATTTGTCGTTTTATGGGTTGTAATGAACTCATGTTAACTAGCTATATCGTAGCTCTTTAAGCCTTTTCTTTTGTGTGCATGCTTTTCACTTTGATGTTTTGAAATTATACGATATTGATGCAACTCTTAATTGATCCTTTTGTTTATTAATACATGTTTGCATTACATTGGAATTTTTTTTTCTTTAGAGATGTTGTAGGTAATGTGTTGCTGTAAATTAATTTGGTGCCTCCGTAGAAAAGGAAAATAATTTTTAAGCACCAAAGCAAAAATCTCATCTTTTTTTTTTTTTTTTTTTTTCAGTTCATAAATTTTCTTTTGTGGTAATTCATGTTTCGAGATTGTGGGGATTGAGATTTTGAAAAAAAAAAAAAAAAAAAACTGCCCAATTTGGAGTGAGGATCTTTTTTACCTTTAATTGTCAAATGGTGCCACGCCATCGCCACATTGGCACTTTGGCCAAAAAATTATTCAGAAAAAAGTTTTGGTGACTACGGTTGTAAGATTTTGAAAAAGTTTGTGACTTTTATGTTACAAAGGTAACTTTTGTGACAAAAATTATAATTCATAAAGTTGAGTGATCATGAAAGAAATTAACTCTGGCGTATGAGTTGGTGAGATGGATTCCCCATATATTTCACATTCAAAACCTGCCCAATAATTGCAGTAATGAGAGTGAGATGTTGATTCTAAATTTCTAATTATAATTGTTCTTTTACAGTCAAAAAATAGTACTGAACATTTATTCTTCTTATGTTTGCACCACCTATAATCCAAAACCCCATTGGCTATTATGACTAATCCATGCAATAGCAGGGTCACCGACTAAAGGGTGAAGCTTATAAGGCTCGAAAGTCAAAATTGAGACCTCTATTTTAAGAGACCCGAGCATAGAACCACTCTAGACTGAATTAGTCACTTAGTCACGGAAAAATGAAGATTATATTACATGCATGGATTGTGAAACCAAAGACAGTAAAAATATAGAACCAAACGGAAACAGTTCAAGCTCTGAAATCACCTTTAGCATCTCTCACTAGTTCTATGCATAAGATAAGCCCACTCAAACATGCGGTGAAATAATTCACACATACAAGAAAGCCAACATTCCAACAATATGGTAAATTTCACCTACTATTAGAGAAAAATCAAACAAAGTATAACGTAAATACTATGACATTGGATTATGCAAAAAAAAAAAAAAAAAAAAAAGACACTTTATGACTTTCATGCAACTGTGATCGGGGCAAAAAGAAGTCCACTCTGTTTGTCACTACTCACTTTTGGGAGACAACGTTCTGGTTATTACTCCACCCTATTTACTACCCTAAAAGAAAACTGTTAAAACTAATCTTCTCAAAAAGAAAGATAGACAGAAAATAATCCAAGAAAATAAGACAAGGCCATCACACCCACATGCATGTGGTTGGCCTGCATGAGGCATGTGATAGATGGTGACTGCCGATTGATACGTTAGTGCCAGGCCATCATCCACAGCCCCACTTCACATTTTTGATGCATAGATGAATAAATGAAACATAAATCAGGTTCAGACACCACAGAAATATAGTGACACTAAAGAGTTCAAGTTAGTGCAGATCAATGCACATATATAGATAAGACATTTATATATATGAAAGCTAAGTGTTAAAAATTCAACTTGATTTGTAAGTAAAGATAGGTAAATTTTTTGCATGAGGAGGACTGACGGGCTCACGGGCTAACTTCCCATGAAGAACGTTACAAAGGAAAGATTCCCCTCTATAATATTAATGAAAGAGTGAGAGAGACATAAAGGGTGATCTGATCTGTAAGTGTGGGACTTAGTACCTAAGAAGACTCTCACTCACTCTCTGTCTCTGTAGCTAGTTTCCATGGCTGATGCACCAAATATCTTGCAATGAAATCATTCACAAACATGACATTCCAACAAACAGCTTTCTCATGCTGTCCTTTCTTTTTTTTTCCCTTTTCAACTTGAAGTAGACTTCCACACTTCTCTCTATTGCGTTTTTGATGGATGGCATACACATTGCTGTCATCCACTAACTCAACTACCAATGTGTGTAATATGTCAAAATGGGTGCCCGAGGAACTGGAGCTTTGGAGTGGTGGTAAAGTTGCTAAGATGCACTTAGTGACCAAAAGGTCACGTAAATCAAATCTTGTCTTTCAACTCCAAATATGTTGTCATAAGATAAGGGTGTCTGATTGACTCTCGTGGGATGGAGAAGTGAAAAAAAAGAAGATTCGAACATCCATGATTATCAGTTGTCATAGAGAAAAAAGAAAATCACCTTGTCTAAAAGACCCTTTCTTACCCGTACAAGTATATTACCATAGATATAACCTAACTCATGCAAACCATCTCACTAGCTAGTGCTCATCTTGGCACTCTCTCTAACTTTTTTTCTCTAATCACCATTCCATGTGTTTTAGAAGTTGAAAGCATGGGCATCAAGGACAACCAGGAACATTGAAGATCTGGGAAGTCATGGCATACTTTATCTAAAGACCCACCATAAAGTTAATATAACACAAAGAGCTTAAGAAAATCGATCTAGAGTACATATCATGTACAGATTATGTGTCCTCGGAACTTGCTTACAGGTCCCACTCTCCATACTATATACATGTGCGCTATAGCAATCAGATCATCTACACATAATTACAAAAGTTGATTATGCCCTTTATTAGCTATTTTAGGGGTTATAAATGTAGATTTATACATCAAATTGTAGAAGTATTATGACTCGTTAAGGAATGATTCAGAGTAACAAAACTAATTCAAGGTATATGGATGGTCACAGGCATTATATACTTAGATGCAAACAAGCTAAAGAAGTATGTCTAGCCTCTCCAACATGACATGATCAGATAAGATGTGCAGACTGAAATTTTACTAAGTTAGGGAGCCAAGATTTCATAATCATTCATTAATCATTTGAAGTCGACAACTTAACCGAAAGGCTAGTAATTTCAATTACAGGTTCTACAAAAAGGTACCTAAGATTTAGAGAGAAAAAAATAAAGAAGGTCTAGATGACACAAGAAGTCATTAAATTTCAGTTTTTTCTTTCTAAAGTAATACCACCAATTACAAAGACCAGTGGTTTTACATAGCTTGAAAAATTCTTTCTCTGAACTACAAACACGGGTAAACCCTAAAAACAATTACTATTATAAAAATCAGGGGCAACAATTAGCAGTACAAAAGTCTTGATAACATTTTATAACAAGGCAAGAATACCAATCAATCAGAGAGACATCATGCACAGATAAGCTTACGAATCGTAATTATCATATTAATGAGCTCATTATGATACAAAAAGGAGAAACATAGTTCCACAGTAATAAAGTTACAACATACCATATATGATTAACTGGGAAGACTATTCACGTGCACCACACGCTGATTGTTCGATATTTATTTCAGTTTTAGATAAAATACTAGTGATTTTGCATATTGTTGAACTTTTCTAATACTTGCTTATTTCTAAAGAAAGGTACAAGGGAACTAAAAAAAGTGAGACATTCAATGGAAAAACAACCGGGCCCTTCATGTCACAGTAACTAATAAAAGTAAAGAATCAAATTATGCAGGTTGTACAGAAGAAAAAAGGTAAGTCTTTTGCGCAGTAAATTTAACTTCGTAGAACTTATTTATCAATCCAAATTTTGAATCGTGCTTAAAGGGTTTGTTGATACATGACGAGGAAACTATGCAAAAATGAGTTGAAATTCTACAACAATATCAAAGATCATTATAGAGGATTTAATGCATTTTTTATTTTCTTTTTTTTAAGCAAATACATAAGTGGGAAATTGAAGGTCTTCTTGCGAGGAATTCAAAACATAGACTAACTAAATCTTGAACTATTGGAGATTTAGACCCAAAAATGTCAGAACTGCTTCATTTAAGTTCACTTGTTTTTACAAAAAGTTAACAGTTCCAATAACCAAATATCGATCGCTTTTCTCCTCTCCCCATTTTAAGCAACCAACATTCTTACCCCATGCAAAGAAAAGTTAGCATTAGAAAAAACCAAAACACAACATAGCCTCAATCCCAAATTAATTGGGGTCGGCTACATAGATCAAACTCTTCCATTGTGCTTGATTTAGTGCAATTGATGGTGAGTTTTCCAAACCATTCAAATCCCTCCTAATTAATGCGTCCCAAATTAACTTCAGTTTACCCCTACCTCGTCGAATTTCTTCAGTTCCTATTGAGTCAAGTTTTCTAGTGAGGGGCTTTGCAAGTGACCAAGCCATCGCAACTGCCTTTCCCTAATCTTTGTGTCGATTGGTGCTACTCCTACTTGTCTTTGAATTTCTATATTTCTTATTCTATCTTTATAAGTTTTATCCATCATCACTTTTGCTACTTTCATTTTATGTAGTTGTTGCTTTACCTCTCAACATTCACTTCCATTGAGCATAGCTGGCCTAATTGCGGTCTTATAAAATTTTCCTTTAAACTTGGTAGTAGAAAAAACCAAAACGGTTCTTTTTTTTTTTTTTTTTTTTTTTTTTTTTCAAAGGTTTGCTACAACTAAAACTAAGAGGCAAAACTATGCTTTAGGGTTCAAACCATACTACCGACCCCATGCTAACATTAGAAGACTCTTACCACCAATGTTTCCCCCTTTTTATGTATGTGGATCGCAACTGGCCCAGTTGGCTATAGGTCAAAATCGCAACCTTAGGTCCATTCAGGAGTCAATTTAAGCAAAGAAAAGTTTATCACCCACTATCTCCATATCAAATCAAAAAGTCAGGTAGGTAAGTAACAATTAGACAGCCCAAGAAACTAATAGGGATACAGATGACACTGACAACCTACTGTTTGAACTGTTATATACTCAGGGAAGATGCTCTTCAAATATTTCTAGCACATCTTGTTGCATTAAGCCTAGACTGACAGTAATTTCTAAGACAGCAAAAAGCCAGCCAACATAATTTTTGTGCAAGCCATGCCACAAGGGACTACCTTGGTCGTCAACAATGCATCCAACCGGTTAGATAAAACTGAATGTAAACTAGGAACAACAGGAATTGATATGCAACACTAATACAACAACAACAACATAGCCTCAGTCCCAAATTAACTGGGGTCGGCTATATGCAACACTAATAAGATAATAAAATAAGGACGAGAATATATCTGCGTAATGCAATGATGCAATCAACAGAACATTGTAAAAGTTGATCCTTGCAGTATTCAACGCAGCAGAAACATACAAAAAATACACTTAATGCTTACATAAATTACATGAACTATCTTTACAATTATAAATGTTATGTTTAGCAAAAAGTTGTCGTATACAGCTGAACTATTAAATAAGTTAGTTGAAATATATAGTAGAAGTGCTAATGTGATGGCAAAAATGTATGGTGGTAGCAAGTGACAAATGCAACTTACTCAATGGGAAGGATTTGAAGAGTTCCTCCAATCATCCACTGTATTTGTTTTCCTGGCCTCCTTTAGCTTCAAGAGAATGGCCCAACTGTCAAGATTTCATTAAAGATCCTTCAAGTGGAAAGAACACCATTCGTTCCTTCTACGAAGAAGAAGAAGATGATGTCCTCCTCAGTGAATTAACCATCATAAGCATTGTGTTGATCATATCCTTAAAGAAGAAATTAAACTTGAAGCCACATGGATGAAGTAACCTTGGAAAAAAAAAGATTACCCTTTAACTCAAAGCTGTTGGTCTTCAGTAATCAACAATGCAGATAGTATCTCTCCCATGGTCTTCTCAGACATATTTCCTTCATTATTGACTTCCACACCGGACTCAAGAACTGCAGCATCCAAGACCAATTTCCTATTTGCAATTTCATAGACATTTTCATCAACGGTGCCTTTCGTAACGAGTCTGAAACAAACGCCAAATCATTAGTACAAGAAGAAAACAGTAATGGAACACCCAAAAGCCAAGTCCCTGCCCATTTATTTATTTATTTATTAAAGAAATGAAGAGAAAGAGAGCTTGTAGAAGATAGAATTACGAAACAGATAAAGATACCTGTATATGGTAACGGGTTTTGTTTGTCCTATTCGATGACAACGGTCTTCAGCCTGTCGATCAATTTGTGGATTGAAATCCATGTCATGTATGATCACCGTATCCGCTCCAGTTAAATTCAAACCTTGTCCACCAGCTCTTGTTGACAACAAGCATGCAAAGATGGAAGTATCGTTGTTGAACATGTCTACTATTGTTTGCCTATCAGTTACCTGGGTACTGGCATCAGAAAAAAAAGGTTCAAACTATATATAGTCACTTGGTTTATCTGCATCTACGAGAAGGAGAAACAACAAAAAATACGAAACTCAAGAACAACAGTCCATCTCCAGTTTGGCGAATTCATACTTTGATGGACCCAAAACTAAGAGAAATCTGGGTGAATTAAGCATGTGACTTAACATAATGAGTAACTGAATAGTGATTCTTACTTAATTATTCCTGCGGAGCCCCTTCATTATAAAAGCATAAATTGGGATACTTTCTCAACAGCCAAAGCTTTGCGCGACTCATCCTATCCTACTAAGTACTAAGCACTAAAATTCTGCAACTCATACCAAATATATCTTGGAACAAATCTTCCAAAAACCCAAAAAAAATTTGGACTTGTTATATGAAGCAAAGACTTGTTACAGGAGAAAGAGGTCTTTACAACTATGAAAAAGAAGTTGAAACGAAACCCACCAAAAGGCATACAAAAATACACTTTCCCTGGCCAAAGTTAAAAATATATAAAATATCCAATAGTTGAGCAGATCGATTGATGGATCACTTCATCAAGTAAAATCAAACCATCTAATCAACCGAAGTGGTGTCATTTGATGAAACGAGAGGAACACTTTAGTTCTAGAATAAGCAAAAATTAACAATGCTGAAAAATGAGGAACATGGAGGACAATGGACTAGAGGATTTACACAATTGTGTTAAAGGGATTTGCAAAAACGACAATAGAAAAAAAAAAAAAAAAAAAAAAAAATTACAGAATCTCCACAACAAGGCAGTTGGGAAATTCTAGTACATTCTAATTATTCTAATGAAGGACCAGCCTAAATGAACTCAATCAAACATTTTGAGCAAAATCTATGTTGTAGGCGACGGTTTTGTTTGTTGATAAAGATGAAATGGGCGATGTGATTATTATTGACAAGATTATACAAGTTAGGATTGGCAACCTAGTGAAGCTGAGCACTAACAGGCCTGTAGTGCTGAAATGGTCCCAGGTTTGGTTTGGGAGAAGATGCCCACTTTCAGTCAACCGATTGCTTTCTTTCGATAAAGACATTGGCATGTGAATATATGTTTATCTAGCACATCTTTGAGCGAATAGTACGCAGAAAGAATTGGAAAAATTAAAGTACCTGCCATCAAGGCGTCTATATGTAACACCAATGACATCTAAAGCCCACTCTAAGATATCAAGCATTGAGGTCCACTGGCTGAAAATCAGAACTCTGTGGCCAGATTTCTTTAGTGAAGGAAGAAGTTCAGCCAATGCCTGCAGTATAAAAACAACAAAGAAAATTAGAACTTTGTGTGCCCAGATTTCTTTTGCTTTTCTGTTGCCCCATGAATAAAAATGAATCGAAATGATAATAATTTTTTCACAAAGAAATAATTAGTTAACAGCATAGTTCCAAGAAAAAAATACTGGTGAGTGGCAACAACAAAAGGAAGAAAAAAAAAAAGCCGTACATTACATTTAGCCGACAAGAGAACATGGTCATCTTGCAGTGCTCCCTTTGCATGAGTGCCGATGTACGACACCAGTAGCTGTAAAAAGATGTTATTGAGTAAGGAAATTAAGTTCATACATTGCACGAGTTTATATTCAACAACCAGTATAAAACTTATTAAGTTATGACATACAAGCAAAGGCAATAGTTTAATGCTGAGATTTAGGATAGAGCAAGCTAAGAGTCATCCCTCCAACAGGTGGCAAAAAGATTAAGAAACAAAATTGACAACTTTATGGGCACTGATAAGACAAACAAAAAATTATTTACTAATTAAGATTAAACGCGACCAGGCCTACTTGCAGGATGAAGTAAAATGGAGAAGATGAAGAGAATATACAACTCAGTCAAATGTTTGCTTTCTATCGAAACTTCATAGATATTATCATAATAGTGAAGGAGCCTGCCGGCTTTAAATCAAATATTGATTAGAAACACCATATCTTCAATAAGATAGTCTAGAGACAAACATGATCAATCCAGCATATTAATCCATATTTTTTCTAGCAGGCTATTGACAATGAAAACTCCTACTGACTGAGGGATTCCATGAACAAGGAAACATTCAGTTGCCTCGAACATACTCAACAGGATAGAAGGAAAAATCAACTAATAGGTGCAAAATGCAGCATAACCAGAAGGTAAAAAGCATACTAGGATGACCGTGCAACAGTTCTTCAATATTATTTGAGTAGATTTGAGAGTGAGGAACAAAATGAAAAGAGCTTGGAACAAGTCGATAATCAAGAGACAGTCAAATCAGATAACATATCATTATATTTAAGTTCTGGAAACTAGAAAATCCGAAAACTAAGACAATGAACTGGGTATCAGTCGAAACAACTTACCCGATGAATGGAAAAATCATTGTAACTTTTCATTTCTTCGATAACTCTTTCGAGTGTACACTCAAAACCAAATGCACCTTTGGGATATAAAATTTTAGCAAAACGAACAATATCCACTTCATTGTAAATGCGCCTCACCAGCAAAGGATGATTTGCAATCTGACATAAACATAGCATCTAAAATCAGATTCAAAGAATCTAAATATTTAATGAAAACCAGAAGTAACTATGATCACCTTGCGGAATTGAACGAAATAGTTAGAAATCTGACGCCGTGGGAGAACTTTATCAATACCAGTATGCGTAACATCAGAGAACTTGGCTAGTCGAGCTCTAGAAGCTGCACGATACTCCTCAATGGCTTCTTTATAAGACTCTTCCTGCTGCTTCCCCATGAATACATACTCAACCTGAGGTGTCTTTTCTTAGAGCTTCCAGAATACACAAAAATAGAGGAGAGATGGAGGAGGCAATATCAGGGAAAGACCTCGATTACATGCTAAGGTCTTGAAAACATGAAAATTATCAAGTAACACTAATCAACATACCCGTTGTATCTTTGGGACGAGCTGCTTCATTACATCAGATTTTAAGCGCCTCAATATGAATGGTCCAAGAATGGACTTTATGCGGGCAATTAACTCTCCATCTTCTGCACTCAATAGCTTTTTGAGGTCCACCCCTCCAGTTGCAAAGAGATCAGGCATTATGAATTCTAACAATGACCACAGCTCCTGCAAAATACCCAATCAAGTTTTCAGCAGAAGCATCCTAGCTACTCAATACAAGATAACGATTTCTTTTAGTTTACAAGCAAATAATATAAATGAGTGGCGTGATCCAAAGGCTTCTTTTCCTCATCGACAATCCAGAGAGGAAGAGAGTGGTGCACGAATTGGAGCAAGCTGCTTGAAACAAAGAAATGTTAACATAAAGCACCAAGTTAAAGAAAATTCATTGTACGACATGCCCCAGCTTTTTGGTTTGATTTAGTGAATTCGGGGAGTATGGTATTTAAAACACAAAGAAAAATGCGAGACAACCATTAAGCATTCCACCTCATTTAGTAACATTTTCTTTTTTCGTGAACCCAAACTCTGAGATTCAATTCACAAGACCTCTAGATAACATTAAGCAACTAGATAAGTCTTCATCTACACAAAGCCTTAATAAGAGAACTCCAAATTCATAAATGAGTTTTTGTTAATAACATAACCTTATACCAACAATTGAGTAATTATTTCCTTTGGAGATGAATGAAGGTCAAATTTGCAAAATGATCTAAAAAAAGGCAATTACATGTAAATCATTTTGCAGTGGGGTCCCTGTCAGCATAAGACGTTGATTTGCATTTTGCGCAACAGCCATTAGATTTTTCCATCTGTAGCTGTTTCTATCTTTCAAAGCATGAGCTTCATCCATCAGTACACAGCTCCATCGCCAGCGCTTAAGCAACTTACGATCGTCTTTCTGTTGCATACTGCATCAAGTTTTTGCCAATATCAGATGGCAACGATTGATGAGATATTTGCCACAAAATTCTAGAAAACAATGGAAGTGCATCTAACCTGTGTCGTTCAAACATGGAGTAACAAACTAAAAGCACATTGAATGGAGGTGGCAATCCAGCCTTAGATAAAGAGCTCAACTCCTTTGCATAAGCAGCTCGCCCTGCCCCATGATATTGTAGTACAGAAAATGATGGGCACCACCTCCTAAACTCCCTTTCCCAGTTCTCCAAAACAGAAGCAGGGCAGACAATCAAATGTGGACCCGGATCATTGTTCAAATGCTTCAGCAGAGTTAAATATGTAATAGCCTGCAAGATGATAGAACCATCACAATTATCTCCACGCAATGAAAGGGAGGTTCACAAAAAAAAAAAAATCTTACTGAACAGAGTTTCACATACCTGAACAGTCTTACCAAGACCCATCTCATCAGCCAAAATAGCTGTAAAATGAAAGAGCAAATGTGAGAGGAAAAAATAATCAAGGCCAATGGCACTCTTGAATGAAATAAACATAAAAATTAGTAACTAATAAACCATTAAGACCAAAGCGCTCGCTTACAGGACATACATCATGTTTTGCCATAAACCAATAAGATTAAATATTTGTTCATTGCAAAGGATAAATGAACTATAAAAGATTGGTCCAATCGCTCAAACAATTTACAAGATATGATCATGCTAACTTTACAAAGAAAAGCAATGCAAGCACATTAATCCAGACTTTCTTATCTTAATATATTTGATACAATCGAGAAATCAATTTGGCATCATGCCAGGAAGGTCTATTACAAAGGCGATTTTCCTAAAGAAGAATAATGGAATAATATGAAGAAAAGAAGAAAGACCTCCGTACGATATTTGTAGGCTTAGAAAAAGCATGTGATAAGGTTCCTAAAGATGTTATGGTTCATAAAGATGTTCTTTGGTGGGTTTTAGAAAGAAAAGGGATGCATGCTCCATGCACAAAGATGTGTGCAAAGGGTTAGTAACAAGTACAAACCAATTTGAGGAAAAAACTACAAACTTTTTTTTTCCATTAAAATAGAACTGCATCAAGAATCCACCTTAAGCCATATTCCTTTACTTTAGAAATGGAAGTTAAAAGGAAAATTTTATAGGACCACAATTAGGTCAGCTATGCTCTATGGAAGTGAATGTTGGGCGGTAAAGCAACAACAATTACATAAAATGAACGTAGCAGAAATGAGGATGCTTAGGTGGATGTGTGGTAAAACTCGTAAGGATAGAATAAGAAATATAGAAATTCAAAGACAAGTAGGAGTAGCACCAATTGATACAAAGATTAGGGAAGAGCGGTTGCGGTGGTTTGGTCACCTGCGAAGACGGCCTACAAATGCCCCAACTAGAAAACTTGACTCAATAGAAACTGTAGAAATTCGACGCGGTAGGGGCAGACCAAAGTTAACATGGGATGCATTAATTAAGAGGGATTTGAATGGTTTGAAAAGCTCACCATCAATTGCACTTAATCGAGCACAATGGAAAAGTTTGATCCATGTAGCCGACCCCAGTTAATTTGGGACTGAGGCTATATTGTTGTTGTTGTTGTTGTTGTTGTAGGGGTAGACCAAAATTAACATGGGATGCATTAATTAGGAGGGATTTGAATGGTCTGGAAAGCTCACCACTAATTGCACTTAATCGAGCACAATGGAAAAGTTCGATCCATGTAGCCGACCCCAATTAAGTTGGGACTGAGGCTATGTTGTTGTTGTTGTTGTTGTAGAAATGGAAGTTAAAAATGCACCTTTTGTTGCATAACAATCAAAGTTGTGATGAAGTTCATTAATATGAGATGGGGAAAATAATAATTAAATTCTTTAACTTAATCGCTAGTCGCTATCCTTTTCTTCCATATCTATTTGATTGGATCCTTCACTCTATCCATAGCCTCATATATGTGCCCATACAAAATGCTTTCTCTCAATCAACAAATCCCAAAACTTAAGTCAATGGACTGTAAACTTTCAGAGCATAAAGAATTCGATCCTGAAGGAGTTTTAAAGGGCAAAGTGTTTAACAATTCTTGAATTGACATCACAATGGCACTTAGAGGCAAACCATCACCAATAAAAACTTTCTAAATGCAGCCTTTTCCTGTAAACAATTTGCAAGGCGAGAAAGCTGCCACAAATCTTGTAATCACAGGTAAGTAATATCATTGTTTCAAGTACAAGTCCAAATAAAAAAAATACAAACCCATTGTTATAAAATAAATTCAAGATCACAACCTTCTTGATCGACAACAAAAAATAGGGAAAGGTGGTTGCGAAGGTTTGGACACATGCAAATCAATGTCACAATTAGAAAACTCAAAGAAATAGAAACTGGAGAAATTTGACAACATAGGGATAGATCTAAAATAACTTAGGATGCATTGACTAAAAAGGATTTATAGGACTTTGAAAGCATGCTTTCGAGTGCATCAAATCGAGTTGAGTGGAAGGGTTTGATCCATGTGGCTGGCCCAAACTAATTTTACAGATCTATGTGATCTATTTGTTTATACAAACAGATCACTTCAATAAAATGTTATTATTTATCTCAACCGCATTTTTAGTTATTTTAGAATTTAGATGCATATTTAATACAAATGGGTCTCACCTATGAAACGTGACCATTTTCAAGTACCATTAAGTTCAAGAACTTTCAAGTGCCAACCATCCAAATTGACATACAAGCACAAATAATTAAGCACACAATAAGTGTAGAAACTAGCAAGTTCAAGCTATTCGAGTTTAGATCACTATTTTTCTAGTCATCCACATCGAAACAAACTTTTATAAGAAACTCCACCATAAACATATTCTATATTGTCACCTGAGTCATCTTAATTGGCTTCAATGTCGTATAGTTCTTCCTCATTCACTTCATAATCAGATAACTAGCAATGTCTCCTAGCACATTCCACCCATGCACCTCACCTAGTTGCCTACGTGGTCTAGTATAGCATCTCACTTCATCGAAGCCCATAACTCTGCTGACATCCTCCCAAAATAAATCTCCAACCTCGAACCAAGTGTAGTTCTTCCATTTTGCAGCTAAGCTGCTTGCAACAAACAATGATGACGAACAATGTAATTGAGTCCAATTTTTCCTTTTGTTGATCCACTCCACCAAGTTTTAATTATAACTAACATACACTAGACAGTTATCCTCTTCTACTACAATTTATTCTGTTTCATTGTATGTAATATGTATAAAGTGAAAAAGAAGATTGAAGTTGCATTATTGTAAGTTCGTAACTAGCATAAAACTACACCACTATGAATTCTTAATAATGATACATGAAAATAACGATCAACGAGTGTAACTCACATGCTCCAATACCCTCCAATTTCTTTCAGTCACTTGCATCACATGCCAAGCTAAGAGCTTTAACTGCCAAATCCAAAACATTTTCAGATAGCGCTGTACAATTACAACCCCTTTTTGCTCACCAATTGGTCCTATACATAATAAGATCAGCTACCTGGAACAAAATTGCAATAGCTAAATGAAGATGTGCGATATTGATCAATCAGAAATATTTCACCATTGTTAGAGCAGTTAAACCAACTCTCGTCCATGCTCCTCGGTGATTTATTGCCCCATTGAAGGGCCTACCTGAGAACAATGAATGATTGACCTCTACTGACCGACCCGCTAAAGACCCGAACCATATAGTACTTAAAGCAAAGGCGATCTCTCACACTCCACTAGGGAAGGAGAAGGTCACAGCGTGACGAGCCATTTATCATTGCGATTGGTGTCAAGAGGAAGTGCAGTGCATCAAATATACAATCATTGATTCTCCAGAGAGATGCAGTGTCGAAATTCCATAAAAGGTTCCTACCTTTTGCCACAAAAATAAGAAAGCACAATTAACTTTCATGGAAATAAAAACTGAATACGAGACCTACTAGAGTCACTAGGCTTGCAAACCAGTGCTATTGCACTCTGTTGCCTAATTTGTTGTAGCTTTCCAAGCAAAGCCTTCAATGTTTATATGCATTGCCAACGCTACATGTAAAGGATCCTCAATAAAAGGAATTGCAGAAAGCCTTTCCATGAGATGGTGCACGATTTCGAGCACCTCCCTATTCATTTTAAACCTGATGGAATAAAAGAATTCTAGATTTTGGAATCAGCCAGACGCATTAAAATATTAGATTTATGATGGAGTTGTGTTTCCAACTCGTATTTATGATGTTTCTTGTTAAAATGCACCTTTTGTTGCATAACAATCAAATTTGTGATGAAGTTCATTAATATGGGGCAGGGAAAAGAATAATAAAATTCTTTAACTTAATCACTAGCCGTCTCTCCTTTCCTTCCATAACTATTTTGATTGGATCCTTCACTCTATCCATAGCCTCATATATGTGCTCATACAGAATGCTTTCTATCTATCAACAATGTTCCAGAACTTAGACCAATGGAGTAGAGACTATCGGAGCATAAAGAAGCCCACCTAGAGGATTTTGAAAGGAAATGTTTAACAATTCCTGAATTGACATCGCAACGGCGCTTAGAGGCACACTATTTATCACCAACAAAACTTTCTAAATGCAGCCTTTTCCTGTAACTGATTTGCAAAGCAAGAAAGCTACCACAAATCTTGTAATCACAAGTAAGTAATATCATTGTTCCAAGTAGAAGTCTTCATAAAAAAAAAAAAAAAAAAAAAAAAAAAAAAACCATGGTTATAAAATAAAGTCGAGGTCACAACAACAACAACGGAGCCTCAATCCCAAATTAGCTGGGGTTGGCCGCATGGATCAACCTTATTGATCAGTGCCTTAATTTTTTGAAGCCAACCAATGTTTTCAAGCACCAAATTAGTCAAATACAACTGAGGTCTTCAATCCATCAACAATTCCTAGCAACTACATTTATGTTTACATTATCTCTTATCAATTAAATAACATTTTCTGTCCCCAATTTCTTGAATATGACATCCAATAACTTCGATGTTTTTTGCAATCGCCTTATATGAAGAATCATTGAAGATGGATCTACAAATTTTAAAATTGATTGTTTTAAATGGGCTATTGACTAAGAAAAGAATCAATTCCAAACTTTTCAAACCGTTTAGCCATCTAACGTAACAATGCAAATCCGCAACTAACTTCCGCCCAAGAACCCTTCACAGATTTAACTAAAAAATGGGGCTGATAATCTATGTTCCTCGTGGGGTTTTCCCTGATGCAAATGGGGATGGGGACGATAAGGATGTCTCTTATCTCATATATATATATATATATAGGAAATGCTAAAACACCCATTGGTCAACGTCGTGTGTGGGCCCCACCTCAAAGTGGGTGCGTGTTTTTGGGGCGATGGGACGGCTCTGACCACATACCTGCAACACACCTCTTCTTCATCCCCACGCAAAGCTTAAGTGATGAACATCTTCAACCCTCACTCAAACTACTCCAAAACAAGCCCATCTCTGTCACTTGTGTAGTGGTTTCCTTGGACAAGAAACTACGCAATTGTAATTGAAATTACTCAAGATCTTCAAAATCTCTCTCAAATTCATAGATCCTATTCAGATCTTCACTTTCCAACCCCCAAAACACAATATGCACCATTCCAAGCAAACTTAACATTGATTGACTCATCGCCCAACTGCACAGCACAAACATTCTCACACCATTTCCGTCCTTAAATTTCAAAAACAAAACACAAACAACCACAAATCAACCTAAACGAAAATCGTACAACCACAACAAAGTAACAAACGTGGTGAAATTCTATAGAAATCTAAAATAAAAAACCATTAAAACTAGTATGCTAGTAAACAAAGTAACAAACATGGCCTGCGAAGCTTTGAGAACATTTTAGAGATAGAGATAGAAAGAGAGATTTATTACTATGGCCTTGTTTGGTTCAACTGTTGTTATTACTTATTGCTGACGTGACACTCAATAAGCAACTTTTGTACTGTTTGGCACCATTTAATGTTTTTTGCGATTGGTTGACGTGGCATTGTTGTGTGCACCTCTACCAAAAAATGGGGGAGGGAGGTCCCAAGCCCTTTTTCCGTACCCGAAAAATGGGGGAGGGGGCCCCAAGTCCATTTTCCATACCTAGAAAATGGGGGAGGGTTGTGATAGGTTGACAATAGGCGTAAAACTTTTGGTAGACTTTTTGAAATAAATCAAACATATATAAATGTTGGGACATTCCCAATTAGCGTCGCACTACATCAAAGCCCAAATGAGCAAGGGTATGCTTCACATCACCGCTTGGATATGAAGAAAAATGAAATTGCACTAAATCGAGCGCAATGGAAGAGTTTGATCCATATAGCCGATCCCAACCATGTAGCCCGGGTGTACTTACTCCCGTTAAAGAGTTTTTCATCACATACAATTATACAAACCAAAAAGCGATGAAGCAAACAAGAAATTTTCAATTATGCAATGCTCCTAAACACCAAACTGATATGTGATTCCTAGTAATGACCAAAATTACTAGTTACAATACCATGCATTCTGCTCATTGTCTTTTGGACGCAATTCATAAAATATAAATGAGCCTCACCCTACATTTGGTCAATGAAACAAACTCACACAATAGATAAAGATTCGAGACTCTAACAAGTAGTGCAGGCTCCAACTTCTTCAATGACTTGTTTCCTATGGTACAGAGGATCACCTGACCTGTAGTCCTACTACATTATGTCCGACGACAATTTCTGAGCTCACACCCTCAACCTCAATGTCTAGAAATGAAGAAGCAATTAAATATGCACGGCATATTCTCACCTCGACACAATTATTGAGAAATTACCCAAGTGCACTGAACATGCAGCATTGAAACATCAAATGTGGATCCACAAACATAATGAAAAGAAGAATCAGAGACGGAACAATTGCATACCTCCGGCGACGTTCTTTCTATACAAAAGAAGAAGGAAGTTGACACCAACAAGCTGGTAGGGTTTAAGAGTTGGCTGAAAGTCCGATTCTTCCGTGGCGCAAGCGGCATCAATATCATCCTGAACAAACAAAATCACAACATTAAGACCCAAAAAAACCTAATTTCAGCTTCAACAGCCTAAAACCTAACATCACCTGTGTAACAATTCTCACAGATGAACCTTCAACCTCCGCGTATCTATCGAAGGACGCCGTCGAAGAACCGTAAATCTCCTTCTTCAACTCAGCTGAAATCTTCGCACATTTCTGCAGAGCCTTCCCAACCACATCGTCCTCCTCCACCTCCACCACCACCACCCCCAAATCCTCATCAAACTCAATCAACTCCGTGTCCTCCAAATACGCTTTCGACCTAACCTCGCTTACCTCCTCGAAATCCTCATCACTCTCATCATCAAACACAAACCTCCTCGAACGACTGTTACCAGTACTCTTCCGAGCTTCCGCTGCATCAACAACATCGTCGTCCTCCAAACTATCCTCGATTTCCACGAAATCTACATCGATTTTCTTCGAATTCTCTCGATTGCTCGATCGATACGAAAACGACTCTATCGCTGGTGGCGGTGGCTGTGGAGATGGTTCAGATGGAGATGGCTCTCTCTTCAGAACCCTCGACGGCTTGAACGAGTGGTTCTCCCACTCGTCGTCGGAGATTTCTTCGATGAATCGCTTCATTTCATCGGTTTTGAATCTCAAACCCTAGAAATCGCTAGGGTTTGGCGGTCCAAACGATCGAAGAAATTTGGGGGAATTGAAGAATGAATCAACCACCACTTTGAAGAGCTCACGACTGTTCAACTTTTCTGACAAACGTTTCAATGCGAATGGCGCTTTCGCGAATTGGGAACCAACGGATCGTACGGCTGATCTGGTCGCAGCGTATTGCAGAGTAGCTTGGGCTTGGTCAAGGCCCGACTTTAATGGGCCTATCTGGCCCAGGCCCAGTCAGAGGCCTTTGTATAACAGGTATTATAGGGCCTTACAAGGATTGGATGACACTTGGGTGTATTGACTATTGAGATATGCAAAATGGATCTGTTTAGCAAGTTTCGTTAAATGATTCGCTATGTTTGGGATGTGAGCTTACACTTCGCGACTCATGAGAAGCATAACCTTATGCCACATAGACGAGTGTTAGGTAGGTGTGTGATCACCAAGTGTGTGTAGCATTTGTGCTTAATAAATTTGTTAAAGAAATTGATAGATTTCAGAGAAGAATCTAAGAATACGGCATTAATGTGGGCCAATTGAGTACAATATGGTGCTCTTATTTATAGAGCCGAACAAAGCATAAAATAAGGAAAGTTACAAAAACTACCTAGATATCAAAATATAGAAACTTCCTAAATACTTAAACTACTAAATATAGCAACTACTATAATTTCCTTAACACCCTCCCTCAAACTCAAGTTGGTTCAACTTGAGGTTGTCAATCGAATCAGTAAACCTGACAAATCTAAGGTTCGTTGCGGAGCAGATCAACGACCACCTAAGACGGCAAGAAACAGATTCTGATGTGGCAACGACCACCTAAGACGTTACGATGTGGCAAAGTCGAACGGAACTGTAGAACAACGGATATTAGAGTCGACGAAGTCGACGACGGACAGATAATGAAGTCAACGTAGTCGACGACGGACAAACGAAGTCAACATAGTCGACGACGAGCGTACAACGGAATTGGCGACGATAACGAGTCGAAACATAGTTGAAATCACAAACAAGACAAACGAGCATCAATGGAAGCAACAACAAGTGAACATGAACGGAAGCATGAAAGCAAACACCACGAATCGGAATTCGGCGTATTAGAAATCAAGCTACGATACCATGATAGATTTCAAAGAAGAATCTAAGATATCAAAATATAGAAACTTCATAAATACATAAACTATTAAATATATAGCAACTACTATAATTTCCTTAACGAAATGAATCAACTTATGTTGATTGTCAATTATTATACTAAAATATTTTTCATTAGAGATTCGAGGATTGGTATAGGGAAAAAAAAAAAAAAAAAATTTCCATAAAGTGTAAGGCAGTGAAAAAGTGAGCTGAATTAGAAACCAACTTATCACTTCTGAATATGCCCATTATGAACGCAAACCCGTAACGGCATGTCCTCATACCAAACTTATCTGAGTATGTGCTTGGTTGGCCTCGTCAAAGTAAGCTCTTGAAAACTAGACTTTGAAACTCTTCAACAAAAAAAAAAAAAAAAAAAAAAGAAAGAAAACTAGACTTTGAACAGGTACAAAGCCATGGGTCAACTTGATGTAGTAACCATGAGTATCCAAATATTTATCTAACTAGTCGTATAGACTCTGAAATTGCGGAAAGATGCAACCAATGACCCAACGTTTAGTTGTCGTAAAAAATCGAACTCAAAACAGTGCGCCTAACCCACACAGTCTTGTCTTCTTCCTTACTATTAGGCCAACTTGTTCGGGTTGATGCAATAACCATTTTGTATATTAATGTACTATTAATTTTCTTTTGCCAATTAATATTTCTATAGATCTAAAAGTTTGTGTATATTTATATCAGTACTTTATATATGCATGTAAAGCATACGTACGTGAAGGTTAACTACGTTTTGGATTCACGTTGAGGTGTACGATCGACAATTCAGTTTACAATATACGGGGAATGCAAATTTCAGAATATGATCCGAATTACGAACGAATAACTCAAGAGTCAATTCCCTACAACAAAAAGAGCCTATTAAACGTCCATAAAATAGATACATCTACGACATTAATAAAAATTGCATCACTACATTTATAATACTCTCGACATTAATATAAAAGTGTCGGGACTTTTATTTATTGGCGATATTTAATTTTAATAGCGTCGTAAAATTAATGTCAAAAATACAATAACGTCGTAAATATAGGAATAATTCCGACGCAAATAAATAAAGTAATGCGACATTTAAAATATCCGCGACGGACTTTATAATTTGTTAGAGACATTTAGTTTTCAAAGCGTTGCAAAATTAGTGTCGGGAATACAATAACATCGCTAATTTAAACTAATGTTCAACATTAATAAATAAAACGTCACCATATTTAGAATATTCGCGACGTTAATATAGAAGCGTCGGGCTTTATAATTTATTTGCGACATTTAGTTTTAAAAATGTCGCAAAATTAATGTCGGGAATACAATAGCGTCTGAAATTAAAAAATATTTCCGACATTAATAAATAAACCGTCGCCACATTTAAAATATTTGGGACATTAATATAGAAGTGTTGGGATATAAAATTTTTGGCGACATTTAGTTTTAAAAGCGTCGCAAAAATTAATGCCCCGAATACAATAGAGTCGGAAATTTTAGAGTTTGTCGACATTAACAAATAAAGCGTCACCATATTTCTTTTCGACATTTAGACCATAATTTTTTTGGGTCATGAAAGGAAACCTTACTCATCTTTGGATTTTTTTTTTTTGTTTTTTTTTTTTAACTCATCTTTGATTTGCAATCATGAAAGAAGCCTGCTCCTTTTTTTTAAGGGCTGCTCTATATACTTATCTTCTAATATAACAAAAAAAGAATTTACGAGGTTTGGTGGTTTCATCCAAACCAAAAAGTGGTAAAAAACCAAAAACGGCATTGAAAAAATGGGAGAAAAAAATTCTTCTCAATCTCTCTGGTGCAACTGCTTTCCCGTCGAGAACGAGTGATCTCATAATTTAACAACGTCTTTGAGGTTTTAAAAGTCGAATGTTCAACAGGAAAAGAGTGACCATTGTTGTCACATATAGGCAAAACATATTTTTTGGTCCTTGAACTTTGAGATTTTTATGTTTTTAGTCCCCGAACTTTTATTAGTGTACATTTTGTCCCCGAACTTTTATTTTTGTACATTTGATCCTTGAGCTTTTGAATGTTTTATGTTTTTGGTCATTGAACTTTGAGTTTTTTATGTTTTTAGGGAAATTAATTTTTTTTAGGCTTTCGTTGATTGGTGTGAGTCGTTTGGACAAGTAGTATAAACCACTTTATTCTTCTTGACTAATCACACGTCACTTTTACTACCCACATTGTCGAATTTAACATTTTAAATGGTGGAAGGACTAAATGTAGATCTTTGTGAAAGTTCAATGACGAAATGTGTAGTAATAATAGACCAAATTATGAGTTTTGCCTCACATATATGAAAGGTTGAACTCCTCAGTAGCTAGATTCTCAATCCTATATCCTTTAATAGAAAAATAACTCATGTGTTTCATGATAAGTAAGTCAAATACAACAACAAATTACACGCTACCCAAATTACTAGTTGAGGTCAAATCAATGTGTTAGTTGTATATGTTAATCAATTGCTATTATTTTTTTTTTCTTTTTTCAATGTGGCATCTGGTTATGCATGTTTGGTCATATATATGGTTACTTATGCTAGTGGTAGACAGTTCGAGTCACCCGTCATTTGGGGCAAATTTAATGATAAGTTGATTCCTTCTAATATTAATCAAAGATAAATAAAAAGCTTTTATCAAAAAATAAGTAAAAATGGTTTAGTGTCTGCGTAGCAGCATGAATATGGACGACGATGGTTAATTGAACTTGTTACTGAAAAATACCCAATGTGTGTGACTATGGAATTTTTTACAAAAGTATTAATGTTTTTAGTTTAAATCCGAAAAATAGGGTGGTGTTTTTTTTTTTCTCCATAATAGGCAATAACGCCTTTTCAAAAGGCGCTATCAAAGTGGGTGGATTTTGTTGCTGACGTGGACGGTCCACGTGGTCATCCTACGTGGACATCGGCCGACCGAATAGCGCCTATGGGTTGCACGGGTTGTCCGCCTCGCAATACGCGCTATCCATGTAACCCGATCCACGTGGTCATCCTACGTTAGCGCCTATGGGTTGTACGGGTTGTCTGCCTCGCAATACGTGCTATCCGTGTAACCCGGTCCACGTGGTCATCCTACGTGGACATCGGCCGACCGAATAGCGCCTATGGGTTGTACGGGTTGTCCGCCTCGCAATACGCGCTATCCGTGTAACACGGTCCACGTGGTCATCCTACGTGGACATCGGCCGACCGAATAGCGCCTATGGGTTGTACGGGTTGTCCGCCTCGCAATACGCGCTATCCGTGTAACTCGGTCCACGTGGTTTGTAGTGGATATGCATGAGTTGCCAACTCGGGATACGTGCATGACGTTTGCATGGATTGCCCACCTCGGGATACGTGCATGGCGTTTGCATGGATTGCCCACCTCGAGACACGTGCGTGACGTTTGCATGAGTTGCATGAGGTTGCATAGGTTGCCCACCTAGACAGACGTGTCTGACATTTGCATGAAATCTCCTGGTTGACAATCCATGCAAACGTCATGCACGTATCCCGTACAACCCATAGGCGCTATTCGGTCGGCCGATGTCCACGTAGGATGACCACGTGGACCGGGTTACACGGATAGCGCGTATTGCGAGGCGGACAACCCGTACAACCCATAGGCGCTATTCGGTCGGCCGATGTCCACGTAGGATGACCACGTGGACCGGTTACACGGATAGCGCGTATGACCACAACCCATAAAGCGCTGGGATGACCACGGGGCCGGGTTACACGGATAGCGCCTTTTGAAAAGGCGTTATCCATGTAACCCGGTCCACGTGGACGGCCTTACACAGATAGCGCCTTTTGAAAATGCGCCTTACACGATAGCGCCTTTTGAAAATGCGCTATCTGTGTAAGGGCAGTCATACATGGACCGTCCACGTCAGCAACAAAATCCACCCACTTTGATAGCGCATTTTGAAAATGCGTTATTGCCTATTCTGGAGAAAAAAAAAAAACCACCCTATTTTGTGAAATAAAATGTAAATGTGCCCTATTTTTTGAAAAACACCGTGACTATGTTTGACCAATAAGCTTGATTATATGTACTACATACTCGAATTTGATTTGGTGATGATGAGACTAACGATATCTTTTTTTTTTTTTTTTTTTTTACAGTGTCAACCCAACTTCACTGGATTTTCAGAATACTGATGAAATTGAGAAAGTGTGTCTATGGGTAATGTAAGACACTTCTACTAATTTATTTATTTGCTTATAGTTACAAGTAGTTGTTTTATTATTTCATATAGATACATGAATAATTTAAGATTTTTATAAATAATTATTTCGCTTCCATTATTTGTATTTGCAGGATTGTCAGATCATAATTACTTATGGCATGCAAAGAGGCATCAAAAGAGATTAGTCGTTTTTTTACTAGTTACTTTAATATTATTATTTAATTAGTTTTCATTTGATGGATTTGATTTGTTTAAATGTGTGCAAATTACATTGCACATATGCTAGTAGGAAGCTTTTATATTTGCTACATTGAAGGTGAATTCGAGACATTTTTATATTTTTATGAGTGTTATTTCAAATTATATATAGTATATATAATGGTAGAGATATCTTCAACATAGGAACACTTATTCAAATAAGTGTCGTAAATTTGTCAACGTTTTACATTAATAAGTGTAGCTAACACAAGGACAAATTTGGTAGATTTAACAAAATTTGGGGATTTAATTATTAAAAGTGTCGTCAATTTAAGGACGCTATCATTGAAGTGTCGCTATTAATTAGTGCACTAATGTCGATAATTTAGCGACGTTGATGATTTAAAAATGTTGCCAATTCAGGACATTTATAATTAAAGTGTCGTGACATTGGGGACGTTTAAAGTAAAAGCGTCATGACATTGGGGACATTTATCACACTTCACATGAGACACGTTTCGACAGTTTTGACAAGCACTCCTAATTCCTTCTGGATGTCCTTCTCTAGCTTGAGCTTGAAGAACGAATGCATTTGCTCATTTACAATATTCTTTTGAAACTCTAATAACAAAAAAAAACTTTGAATAGTAAGTTTCAACCTTACAAAAAATATAAATGCTTCTATCACTATAAAAAGATAATATGATAATATTAATTAACCTCGAATGTCTGGCCCAACCTTTATCCATCCTGAGATTGTAATCTTTGCTCTGTTAAAGTTGAAGAACGGTAATATTTAATACCTCCTCTTTTCTTTAAACTCGCCCCTAAACCCATTCAAGAATGAATTATTGTTAGTTGTTATCCATACAAGTTATTGCGCGAGGCTAAATTTTAAAAAGCCTAATCGCCTAATACATAAGGGTTACTTAAAAACCTCTATGAATTAGGTGTTATTAAAAGCCTAATCGCCGAATACATAGAGGCTGAATTTTCGCAACATTTCTCAACTCCTAATTGATTGTAATACACAATCACAAAAATAGTATTGTGCACAAAAGTCACAAAACATAAACAAGTGCATATTACAATAATAGATTATAAAAATAATCTCAACTTGACACTCAAATTAATTAATTTGAATCATGGCCACTATCTACAATAACTTAATTTATATATAATATATTGTTAGGTAAGCTAGATGTGAGGTCATGAATTCAAATATATGAATTATACCTATATATATATATATCATATGAGAGAAATTAAAAACAATGTGAAAGAAGAATCGCAGCTTGGCAACTAAGCCTTAGACAAGCATCCAATGTGACTTGATATGGAAGTGAAAGAGTTAAAACTTAAAAGCATCCAATGAATAATTCACTAAATCATAGCAATAATTCACTATGTCCACATAAATATATTTACAAACCCCCATGTAAATATACTTTGAAGAGGCAGTGCCTAACTTAGGTAGATATACTTACTAGAATTGATAATGATTAAAAAAAATGACTCAACAACTACAAAAACAATTTTCAATCCATGTAGCAGAGTCTGATATAAGCTTATGTGACCCATTTTGAAACTTAATTACTAATATCCAAAAACCCAAACAAAAAAGCTTATATGAAAATAGAACACAAACAAGACTGAAAATGTCAGGCTTTACTTAATAAATCACATGTTGTTTGAATTGAAGATAACTCATGTTGTGAAACTTGTGGGTGCCAACTTTTTGTGAGTTGTTGGGATTTGGAAAGAAAAAATAATGGACATTGTCAAGTGTCTGTTTTCCCCTGTCAAGAACTAAAAGAAGAAGAACAGAACATCAAATCATGATTAAAAAAGACATCATCTTTCACAACATCCAATCCACCCAAAAAACAATCTTAGGGATTTCAATCAAAATTCTCTTGTTTAGACAATGAGGGTGCCACTCAATCTTTCACAGCTATCATTTGCCACTAAAAACACAACCATACTGAATTCAATACTAAATTCCATCATGAATACTAACTAGTCCAATTAAGCTCAAAAAACACCCAAACAAAGAAATATGAAAACCAACCACAGACTTACAGTGAAAGAGATGCATTTGCAAACACAACAATCAACAAGCGCTAGTCGGCGTCACAAACTGAAATTGCAAATTTGCAAACACAACAAGATCACAATTTAATAACCAAAAGCAAGACTCGCCAACACCAACCTTGTCTTAAAAAGTGAGTCTTCAACTCTCAATCCATTCAAACTAGAAGTCATAATCTGCCAATGAACCAGTACCAAGTACTTTACTAGCTAAACTAAAAATAAATACGTTTGAGGCTCTTAACGTGTTATAAGCATGATTAAAATAAAGCACATATGAACCAGAAATTAATTCAAGTTGTCTATCACATTGTATAAACTCAATCAGAATATCCACAACACCATCAACAAATGCATTTCACCTTATCTCATTGAGGCATTTTCACAAACAGAGACCATATTCAACCAAAAAACTTGAATTTGAGAGCCAAAGTTTGAGATCTCGCACAAACATAACAAATCAACAATGCGAATCAGTGAAATCGCTTTATCCAAATCCAAGTGTTCAAACTTTTGATCAATCTAGGTCAAGTATTGTTCTCAAATCACCAAACCAAATCAAATCAAAATCGATCAATCACATAGAGAAAACTTTAACAAGGTCTAAATGATTCAGATCCATAAACATCTACAATGAGAGCAAAAACAACGGAGAAGAATCGAAAAAATACTTGCTCGTCAAATTTCGAGCGAAAAAGGTGAAAGAGGGATCGAAATGGAGGTGTTGATGAGGAGGTGAGGGATATGGGGAAGATGAAGCTATCGAATGAGGAGAAGGTAAGCGATCACAGGGAATTGACGAGGAGGAGAGTGAGAACCCTAATTAGGGTTCTGTGAAGACGATGAGACGACGAGACAACGAGAACGTTTTCTGGTGTTGAATGTCTTTTGTTTTAATCGAATGTAGTGGTTACATAGCGGTTTTTTTAAACCTCCATGTATTAGTTGCTATTAAAAGCCTAATTATCTAATACATAAGGGTTACTTAAAACCTTTATATATTAGGTGCTATTAAAAACTTAAATTGTTTTAGTGACAGCACGCCAAGTGCGGAATTGCACCAACGCTATGGAACTAATTCCATAATAGCATTTGAAAAACACTAGAATTGTGACAGGTCCTCGAGTTATCCTATGTTGACTTCTCAGCATTTTTCGAATGCTATTATGGAATAGTTCCATAGCGTTTGTTTTGAGCTATCAATTGTGTACATTTTTAATAACTGTGGATATGATGGCTTTGGTGGAAACGCTATGGAATTAGTTCCATATGGTTTTTCAAATGCTATTATGTGCGCACACACATCACAAGCTTTTTGCTAGAATTTAAACACCGCTATCCTGTGTTGACTTCTCATCATTTTTAGTGCGGAATGTTTGTCCTTTTATAATATAGCCGGTGTATAATGACATTGCATCCTCTCTTGGTCCATATGCAAGCCATTTATCAGACACAAACACTAGTTCTCAATTCAACTTGAATCTGTTAAAATTTAAACGAAATATAATGTTAGAAGCCATTTAAGTTTATCCAATTGGAATATACTTTAGATAAAATATATCTAGTCATTTATATAACTAATAAAAAATTAAACTACCTTTTCCTTGAACCATGAAGCAAAATTCTTCAAGTGCATCTCCGAAAGCAAGGTTTCATTGTCTTCAAGTCTAGTATCAGATTGTTTCAACTCATTCAAGTGTAATCTAATAGCAAACAAAAAGAATAAATTATATTATTTTTAAAATATAAAATAAATAAAAAAATTAATTTATAGATTATAATACAATATTACTTACTCAAAACACTACAAAAAAATACAGAATTAGCGACGGGAAAATCCGTCGCTAATCTTGTACGACCCGACGCTATATTGAAATAGCGATATAGCGACGGGAATGCCCGTCGCTATTTCAAATGGCGACGGGTGTCAAAAGTGACGAGGGGATTAGCGACGAGGTCCCGTCGTTATATCCGTCGCTATTTTTTGACCAAGTGATAAAAAAGTTAAACTATTTTTTTAAATTAAAGAACGCGATTATTAGCGTGCTAGATTCTGCGATTAGCACGCTAATCGCGTTTTGGACAGCAACACTGCTGAAATTTTATGGGTTTTCTACCACCCTACCAACCCAACAACAGCCACAATAGAAACCGATCCTAACAACAACTCACCAACCTCCAAAACATCACCAACATCAACAAAATTATGATCAAAAGATAGAGCTAGTTGTGGTGTGTGCGGTTCTCACCTTGGATTTGATGTTTCACCCCTCCAAGCTCCTTGAATCTCCAAGATGAACCACTAAAACCCTTGTTTTCTTTCTCTCAATCTTGGATGATAGGATAACAGAGAGAAAAGGTGGTGGAAAATGAGGCCCAACTTGACTTTTATTATAGTCAAATGACATCTTCTCTCACATGTGCATCTCTAGGCAATCCAAAGCACCTCATTTGCTCCTATTCTACCCCTCATGACTCCAATTGGGACACCTTTGGCACACTCACCCTTGTTCTTAGCACAAAAGTCCATTTTCGGGTGTTTCGACACCAGGTTTCTCGTCCCGAACCGCGACATACGCGCACTATCATGTCCCTAACCACCAAATATGCATTCCATATTCTTTATTTAACCAATTTTATTCACTTTGTGTGTTTTAGTTCCCCCAGCTTAGTGTTAAGTCGGCTAAACTACCCGGTACCCACGTCGACATGCATATCGAGGCGAATACGTTACACACAGTCTCGCACGTCAAATGGAATACAATAACACACATTGCGATGCCATTTACACTATTTTGATATAAACATCGCAAATTAGCAATTCAGCACATAAAAATAACCATTTACCTAGCTCCGGGCGCGCACAAGCCTAACTGCGAGTCCCACGAGCGTCTGAGCTGTCAGCCACGTCTGCAATCATGTCATAAATAACGGCGAATTACATTTAGGCCGTTACATCCACAATAGTTAAATCCTTTATTACACACTTTATTAGACCCACAGTCACATCACACCAAATTTTTTTGTAAAATCAACATATTTTTAAAAAGTCACATTTTACAATTAACCAATAAATAAAATAAATATCATTTTTACATATATAAATATCTATTTTCAAAATTACAAAAATAAAGTAACAACTTAATTAATTTTTTAGATAAAAATTAATAAAGTTAAATAGGATAAAAAAATCAAAAGTACAACAACACAAAATTTAATTTATTGGTTCAAAAAATAGAAAAAGGAAACTTACAAAAAGCAAAAAAGAAAAATTGAATGAAAGAAACATAAAAAAAAATTAATTTATTGGCAGCGATTGCTGCCATTGAACAAGCAAACCATTGCATGCTCACAATGGGGGCGTGTAACGGTTTTGATCGTGCAGTGCAATACATGTCCTCTTAGAATAACAAACCACTATTTCAACTAATAAAACAGGGCTCTAGCCTAGTACTGAAAAAAAAAAAAAAAAAAAAAAAAAAAAAAAAAAAAAAAGCGAGCGGGATGTGTTTTGGCTCTTGCGACTTATCGCGAAGCGCCGGTACGATGGCCCCTCAGATTTTGCCTAGGGTTGATCTAAATCAAGGAAGCAGACGAGATGGGTTTCGGCTCTCCGGCCATTTCATGTGAAGTAGTGCAACCGGTAGCGATGCTTGGCAGTGGCAATCTTTTTTGAAGCGGCTTATAGAATCCAACCAATCTCCTGTTTTTTTTTTTTTTTTTTTTTTTTTTTTTTTGGACCAGGCCTAGTGTGTTTGTATTTAGTTAGAAACAATTTATGCGCTATGTATAGTGGCTATCCCAGGTGGCTATCCCAGTTATTATGATTGTTGTCTCCTCTTTAAGGTTGGGGCCGCATGCACTATATATAACGTGTATAAATTGAAATTTGTTATATGCTTCATTATTGTAATATCTATTTGTAATGCACTCGAACGCATTAATGAAAAAATAAAAATAAAGAAACATAGCAAAAACATGGAAAACCGTCCCTTGATATAACGCCATTGGTGTCAACTATCAAGCATTGAAATAGTTGAAAATGACTTGAACGTGAAACTAGTTTTGCATTTTGTAAATGTTTGGTTAGAGTCAAACCCATTTTCCATGAATTCATGAAACAAGTGTCTATTTTTTGAGAAGTAGAAACAAGTGTCTATCTTATTTATGAGTCCCGCAGTACCTATATAAACGAGTACTTATTATCTCTTCTAAGTTTCGATCCACGTTATTAGTTACATAATTTAGCGCTTGCGCACAAGGATTAGGAAACAATTGATTCGCTGAAAAAAATATTTAAATTGGGATTAAATTGTCTTCATATCGATTGCTTTCCTTATGACAGTTAAATGTGAAAAAACAAAATTAATCCACTTATTATATTTTTTGAAGTCACTTATTTTTTTCTTTTTTTTTATAGGACGAGACTTACTTTATTATAGCCAATATGTACAGTAAAATGCTATTTACACAGGCGAGAAACATTGTGTTTCCCATAAAGAAAGTCGAAAAAAACCCTTACCAGTTATCAAGCTAAAAAGCTACCTCCCAAACTCCATGATCACACCAATGATGAAGTGTCGACCCGTCGTGGCGCCACGCTTACACAGAATCAACTAGGTTGAACCCGTGTTCCCGTGGCCGGGATTACAAAAGTGGAAACAAAAAAATTACATTCAAATTACCCCCAAACTACATGGTCCCCTCCCATATCTACCCTCTTCCTTGCCAAACTTACAATTTCAAACTTACTGATGTTCAATGGACAAAATTAATCAGTCATATTAATTAATTAATTAATTATTACTAATAAATTGATTTAAGTTATAATTGAAAGAAAATGGTAAACTCTCCAATTATCGCATATATATTGTATAAATTGGAGGGAGTGCTACTTGGTACTTTTCTTTTTTCAAAAAGTATATTTATATATTGATATTCAATGAAGGGGTAGTGTTACACTAAATGTGAGAAAACCTTTCATTACATACTTCAGAGTAGCTTGATGTCTAATTGTCTATAAAAGAAACCCACAACCTTCAAATCTTATCTTTAATCTTATCTTTTGGCAGCGACATCACATTCACCTTATCAAAGATAGTTTGGCATGAAGTAATTTATAGTTGTAACAATTAGCCATAATATTTGTAACGCTTAACACGTGATGCGTGTATAAATAAAAAAGTCCCTTTCCTGTAAAAAAAATAAATTAATTAAAGTACTGCGCGTATCATGATGAATCAGCATTAATTAATTTAATTAGTAATGTCAGCTTTATTAATTTTTTTGATCTTAAAAGTTGGTTGATTATGACTTATGACTGCTTCTTAATTTATCCAAATTAGCATACCTATAATTAAATACTCTCTTAGAAAAATAAAGGCATGTGATGAGGATGAAAAAATAAGAAGCTAGGGACAAATAAAAAAGACATGCTCGATAAGGATACTGGTTCTTTTCTGACCCCTATGTATATCTTCAATAGTTCATAACTTACAATTGTAAATTAAATAATTAGTTGAAGTTAGCCACAGGAAGCTAGCATTATCCTAAAACTATTGCAGAAAGTTATATATATGTGTAGTATTTAATCCACGTTATGCTTAGTCAGATAGGGTAAAAGAACAACTTTCATATAGTTATATGTTATGTTAATTAGATAAATACAAAACTAATTTTATTAATTTTTTTGACAAAACTCTTATTGATTTTTATATGATGTTTTTTTTAATATATATGCATGCCTACTTCCACTTTTTTATATTTTATTTGTTTAAGTCTTAATACATAAAAATTAACAAGCGTATCTCCTTGTAGTTTCCTTCGTGAATTCTCTATCTATATAATTGGATTATCTTTCGTTCAAATTATTCAGAGATACCATTAGTTGATAATTGTTTTTTTTTTTTCTTTTTTTTATTACAAGTTTACTAGCTAATTCGTCTCAGTTACAAGCTCACAAAGAATAATTTCATATTTATTGACGTTAAGTGGACCTAACGTCATTGTAGACCTATAAAACTTAAATTAATTAGGGAGTCAAACCGAATAGCCTATAGGTGATCACCTAGTGGGTTCAATAGGCCCTTACATATATATATAGACTTAATTTATTTTACTAAGATCCATGATATGTAGACTTAATTTTATTTTTTTGATAAGAATATATATAGACTTAATTGGAGCAAATAAATAAAGGTCTAACCTTTATTTTGCATTCCACAAGACTCGAACCTTGTCCGTAACGATAGAAATGCTAGATCTTGTCCAATGATTTGATATGAAATTTCGATATTCCACCAACCAATTAGTTGGCCCAATGATTTGATATAATATTTGAGAGTAAGAGGTCACGGGTTCAAACTTTGTAGGGGCAATTCTTTCGTTCTTATCAAAAAAATTTCAATATTCCTTCCAAATTAAATGTGACGATTTCATTGCAGTTTTTTTGAATTTGACTTTGCAATTTGATTAAGGAAAAGACTGACCTTAACTTATTTTGATTACTTACTTGGATTCTTCGTTCAATTTTCACAAATTATCTATTTTTTTTATTAGAAAGAAACAATTGCTTCCCATCACCTTTTACTCCCAAACATCATACCAAACAATTGAGCCACCCAATTAGTTATTATTTTCACAAATTATATATTAACAAACACTTTTTGTAAGTAACTATGCAATAACTCGTGCATAAAAAAAAAAACTTTGTAATAACTCATATATATGTATAATGCTCTCAACCAAGTTGTAATGATATACAATCACTTATGCATGAGATCGGGGTTTAAGTCTCGATACTGTGATATATATATATATATATTCCTCCGTTCAATAATATAAGTTATTCTAGCTAAAACTTTTTGTTCAGAATTGTAA
This sequence comes from Stephania cephalantha, assembly GCA_039657325.1. Taxonomy (NCBI): domain Eukaryota; kingdom Viridiplantae; phylum Streptophyta; class Magnoliopsida; order Ranunculales; family Menispermaceae; genus Stephania; species Stephania cephalantha. Next base: position 2,032,846 of record CM077573.1, on the reverse strand, counting down.
GTCGTTTTCAGAATTCAAGAGTGTGGCGTCCCTCGCCGCCTCGGGGTGACGTGTCTCCGTGTACTCCTTGCCAGCTGGCCCTACTACACTTGTACGGGACCTGCCCGCCCTTTTCTGTCTCGAAATTCGTATCCACTTATGCGTACAACGTATAAGTGACATTTTCAGCGGAAGTCGTACTTTATACCATTAATTCAAGAAATATTAATAATCAAATAAACAAATCCTATTGTGGAAAAACCCTGAAAAGCACTCGGTATAGAGATAGACGACTATACCATATAAGGTATCTACATGTACAATGTCATGATACTCCCCGGTTCCCAAAAGAAATCAAAATATCAAAAACAAACACACGTACAAGTAGTCTTCGACAGCAGGCAGTCAGAGGTAGTCGCCTAAGATCCCATTGCCCTTACTTGTACTCGGATCTGCACTCAATCATCACATAAGAAAATGGATGACGAGTCCAGTAAGTAAAATCCCAAGGAACTCCTCTGAGCATTCAAATAAACAAGTGGAATTCAATAAATATTGTTAAATAAACATGCGGAATGTAAACAGACAACTGTAATTAGAGCATCGCATGCATATATAACAATAAAGTGCAAATGTATGTGTATGTTCCAGTCAGACTAAACCATACTTCGGGATTCCCTTCCAGGATCCCACTAGTGGGCGCACCCAACTAGCTATCACCTGGTCCCTCTCGGTGGCCGGCGTAGACCTACGACGCACCGACACATGTAGTAGTTCATTAGCTCGGGTCGTTATCCACCGAGAACTCCTGATACACATGTTATGGTCTAGAATGCATAGACACACAACGAGAAATCCGGTGGGAGTAACTCAACCAACCGTCCAAACAACGACAAGATATAGATGTAATAAAGACCACAAGGAATACTGGAACTGAATGGAAATACAAAGCGAAATAAATACTCAGATTTTTTCAATTGGGTTTTACAAACCTCACAGCGCAATCTAATACCACGTAATCAATCCCCGAGTCCAATTCCATTGAGTCCTTGGTCGCCAATTGATCACCCGTGTCCACCTATGTCCATTTATCAATAATTCCGATTTAGCATGACAAATTACGACCAATTTCTAATACATTTTAGGCCAAATTGCCCGTTTCGCGCTTTTCAAGACAAAAACCCCGCAAAAGTCGCGTCCGAAATTTCCACATATTGTATTTTTCATATAAATTCATCAATTTCTATTTATTTTATGGAAATATAATTTTTTTTTTTTGAATTTTCCCAATTTTTTTGGAATATTTTCCATTTTTTCCTTTCCTTTTTTTTTTTTTTATATTGGTTTGGGTCGGGTCGTGTGACGACCCCAGTTTCTCACAAAGTGGGCCCCGCCCGGCCTAAGCCCACGTAGACCCCCGAGCCAGTCTCGCAAGGTCAACGCAGGCCTAGTCAGCCTTTCAATCCACCATTATAAATAAATTCATAATTTTAAGTTGAGTTATTAATATTTTTCAAGTTTTACAATTTAGCATAAGCAATTAATACATTGAATAACTCAACAATAATTGTAAAAAAGCTGGACAACCTAATTGTGAAACCCTGCATAAGTATATCATCATCAGAGGAGAGTAAATACAAGATATACATGCCCAAAATCTCTCAAAAACCCAACTCCCAATGTTTTAAAACAAGTATAGCTAATAATACAAAAGAATCACATATGTCAGACAAGTAGTAGGAATTGCTCCATTGTCCTCATATAATAGCTGGACTGCGGATTTGCACTCCGTCAAACACAAGAATGACGAGCCCATGTAAGTAACGCCAGTAGGATATATATACATCATTTCGAAATAAATAAATCAATCGAATTCATGCAATTAGAAAGAAATAACATGGAACACATGAATATAAACGACTGTAAACAAATCAATCGATAAGTGAGGGTCCGGAATACGAAAAACCAAATAACAAGGAGTCCCGACCAAAATGTCGTTGAGTCGCGGCAAAAAAAGCCCAAAAACTCGGGTTCGGGACGAGACTGCCACCTACCCGGCCAACAACCTTTGCGATTATGAGATATCCATAGACCCGGATAAGTGCCCCCAACGTACACTCAATTGGGAGATATCAACGACGTCCAGATAAGAGCTTATATCACAGATAATAGTAACCATGACTCACTTGCCAATAGACCACTCAACCGATAGCAATTTCAAAGATAGATATCAAAGCAATGAACAACAATATTCAACAGTCGAAAATGAAATTAATGTACAATTTCCTAGCTGGTTTACTTACATTCTCCGCGAGCAATCCATCGCGTCGTCGAGCTTCGTCGAAGTTACGCCTCCATTGTCCACTGTTGTTGTCTCGTAGAGGATCGATCGGCCGGGCAACGCGCCACCGCGTCGTTGCTCCACGCCGTTGCCGCTGCCGCTCATCCTCCTTGCCGGCATCACTGCCCCTCGCCGGCGTCGTGGACCGTGCCGCTGCTCGTCGTCATCCCCCAAAGTCGCGTCACCTCCCGGTCCGCCGCTGCTGCTGGCCGTCTGCGCCGTCGCGTCATCCGCTGCAGCAATTACTCGCCTGGTCGGACTCCCGTCTCGCTGGAGCCACCGTCCGCAGCCTCCGCTGCTGATCCGCCGCTGCTGGTGCCGCGCTCCTCCGAGCCGCAACACCGCATGCGCAGCATTTGGCCGGTGTCCCCGCTCCTCGCCACCATCTCCGCCGTCTCTCTCGCTCTCTCTTGGCGGCTCCCCTCTCTCCTCTGTCTCTCTCTCTCTCTCTCATCTCTTCTCTATCTCTCTCTTTTTCTCTCTCTTTCATCTTTCCTCTATCTTATTATCCATTTTTTTATATTTTTTTTACTTATCTCCTCGATTTTATGTCTGAATTAAACCCCGAAAAATACCATATTTTCGCCAAAACTTGACGAAAATACCATTTCACTCCGAAACACGGGAACACCGCGTCTAAACCTTAACTTGACCCTATTTCGCGTCGATTAAATCTGTATCACGACGAGTGGGTCCCACATACGATCCTGAAATGACACGTGGCACGAATTAGATTTTCAGGGCCGTTACAGGTCGGCCCAAACGGGTCGGACCCGACCCTGGACCAGAATTGGTCCAGGCTCGCCCCATAGGCCGAGCCTGGCCAATTCTGGGCCCGGCCAAGGTGGGTGGGTGCACACGCGAGCTCGCACGTGTGCATCCCCTCCACGAGATCGAACCAGGGATCCCTGGTTCGATCGTCATAAAATTTATTTTTTATTTTTTTATTTTTTTTTTTGTTTGGGTTGGGGTTGGCTCTCAACCCCAACCCCAAGTGGAATCGATGGCAGGGGACACGCCCCTGCCATCTCCACCCTCGACCCTCTCGACCTTCATGGTCGAACCCCTCGGCCACCATGGAAACAACGAATACACAACAAAATCAACAACGACTCACATTGATCCTGATGTTTCCACCATTTCTTCTCTCCTTCTCGGCTTCTCCTTCTCCTCCTCCTCTCCGTTTCTTCTTCTTCTTCTCGGCCTCTCAATTGTGAGCGAGAGTGTGAGTGAGAGAAAAGGTACGTGGTGGATGTTGACTTATAGTCACTTAGCATCTCCACTAACATGTGCATCTCTATGCATCCATAACCCTCCATTTATTCCAACCTAACACCTCCTTGACTCCGAATTGTAACACTTTTGGGACACTCGCTTGTGTTTTAAGCACAAAATGCCATTTTCGGGCGTTTCGACGCCCGGTTTCGCGTCCGAACGGCGACGTACGCGTACCGCCGCGTCACTAGCCACCTTATACTCATTTCATATTAGTTACTTGGCCAATTTTTATTTAATTTGTGTATTTTAGTTTCTCCGACCTAATATTTGGTCCCGTCAACTACCCGATACCCGCGTCGACACGCATATCGAGGCGAATACAGTTCACACAATCTCGCACGTATTGTTATGCAACATACACACATGCGATGTATTTCAATAAATTGCACCGCACATAAGCATCCAACACACAATAAACTATCGTACCTAGGTCCCCGTGTGTCTTAGCCTACCGCAGCGTCCACGTAGATCTGAGCTGGTGTCCACGTCTGTAAATTCGAGATAATTAACGACATTAATAAAATGGGCCGTTACAAATAGTATATTTATTATTATTTTTTTACTCATTTTACCTTTATACAATTCAAATATTTATGACTCTTTAATTCTTCAATTCATTTAATGTCAAATGACGTATATGTAAATTACACTTGTAATTAAGGTTGTCTTAATTATTGTGTCTTTACATTAAACGACCTTCATTTTTGACAAGAGGGAGTATCTTTTTTGATGAAATGTTTGCTGCAAAATTAATATATTACATATTTTAAGTTTTCATCACTTTGATTTATCAATTGCTCCATATCACTGGCGATGATCAATATTATACGTAACTTGCGTACACGTGACAACTACACAAAACAATTACTTAACAGCATAATGAAAATGATTACTTAAGCATTGACTATCTTAAATGGATTAGACCAAGCAATTAGAATAAAATACATTATTTCCATTAATTAAGAGGTACTAATTAATTATTAAGTAATATTTTATCATACAGCTTGGCGTATTTGCTAATAGCACTAATCTACATAATTAATTAGCAGGTCAAATAATTTACTTGAGCTCGCAGTCTAACTTTATATGTAAAATAATTTACTTGAGCATGTCGTCAAACTGTATAAATTTTCTTGGATGAAGGGAGGCGATACTTCTTTATTATATATCTATAAATATAAATATGCATAAAAAAATAAAAAAAATTAATGTTACAAAATGTTTTTTATAGGACAATGTTACAAAATATGGGTTATACAAAAAGTTTCAAAATTAAGAAAATGTACGAAGATCCCCTTCTCTCCCTTACAAAAGCGGATACAAATGCCAAATTGTATACATTTATAGTCAAATTACTATTTTTGTACTATCAACACACGAGATTGCTACATTTTTTTCCAAATGCATGGCCAATATATTTTTAGAAGAAGGGAAGGTTTGGAAAATTTCGTGGTTAATTTCGACTTAAGTTGAAACCAAGAAATTTTCCAAACCTTCATTAGGAATTTTCGTTTTTTTTGCCTTTTGCGGCATTTGTTTCTATTTTTCGTCTAGTTTCCAGTTTATGGCTTTTAGGGCTTTTCGGACTTTTTACTATTTTTGGTAAATTTTAGGGTTTCGCTATTTAAGCGACCTATTGGATGTAATTCGCAGTTTTTGGCTGGAATAAAAGAATTTTCGAACTTTGGCTTAAGTTCTGACCTAGATCGAGTTGTTCGTGGATTCGTTCAACTGGTTTAGAAGATCTCCGCTGCGTCAGTTGGTATCAGAGCCTGCTTCAGCGTGATTGGAGAAATCATGTCGCCGAAGAGGAACCAGCAGCGTATCGAGAAGGTGTATGACCGTGACAATCTGAATCGACAAATTGGCCAAATAATTGACCAACGCATAGGCGCAGTGGTAGAACAATTAACTGTCAGAATCGATCAGTTGTTGGGTCAGAATATGGATCGTGTTCGTAACCATCGAAGGGAACCTGTTGGTGATGAATCGGTAGGAGATTCTTCTACCGGCGGGGAGGATGAGTATGTTGAGGCACCGAGGAGCGCTACGGCCGCGTGCGATTGAGGATGATCGCGAGGCGGTGGGAGTCAGGGATGAAGACGGAGGTCCCAGAATTCCATGGCACCCTTCAACCGGAAGGATTCTTGACCGGGCGGTGTCGGTTGAAGAAGTCCTATAATTCAAAGGTGTGCCCGAAGGTAAGCGTGTGCAATCGGTTGCGACAGTTCCGCAACAGGGGCCATGGCTCGATGGCAACAGAGAGTTGATGCGGAATAGGAATGGAAAGGCGAAGATCACCTCGTGGGAGAATATGAAAAAGTACTTACGGGCATGAGTTCTTGCCTTACAATTTCCAACGCCTTATGTATCGAGAGGTTGCGAGAATGCGAGACAAGGGCAAAATCGATGATGATTACACTACGAGTTTTATCGATTAGTCGCTAGAAACGAATCTGCAGGAGACTAACAACCAATTAGTGGCGCGATATATTGGTGAATCGAGGGTGCATATCCAAGATGTCGTCAACATGTTTGATCCGCTTCCTTATCTCGTAGCGCACAAATGAGCATTGTTGGTGGAGAAACAACGAATGTCGGGGTGTGAGTAATGCTTCCAATAATGTTAGTGTTGGGACAACCAATACGGAGGTAATACCGCCGCAATTAACCCTCGCTAGTCGCACGAACAAACCTAGCACTAGTGGGATTAAATGCTTCGGTTGTGGCGAAGTTGGTCACAAGAAGTCGAATGTAAAGGGAAGAATGCTCTCTTTATTGAGAATGAAGAGGAAGACGAAGGGGAAGAGGCCAACATTACTTTGCGCAGAATCACCTTTGATACTTCGACAACACGAAGAGAGATCGTGGACTGGAGATGTGGGTACTTGCCTTGGTTGTGAGGCGTTCTTATATGACTCTTGAGCTATCGCGATGATGAGTGGTTGCGAATAACATCTTTCGGTCCAAGTGTACCATCTTAGGCAAGGTGTGCGGGTTCATGATTGATGCGAGCGATTGCGAGAGAATATCGTCTCGATTGAAGCGGTTCGAAGTTGGGCCTTGCAACCGAACAACACCCCATGCCCTAAAGCTAGCTTAGGCTGAAGAAGAGGTGGTGAGGTGAAGGTGTCGAAGCGCGCCTTGGTGACTTTTTCTATTGGTGCTAACTACAAGGATTCGATCTGGCGTGATGTTGTGGCTATGGATGCTTGCCACTTGTTTCGGGACGTCCTTGGCGGTTTGATAGGGGAGTTGTGCATGATGATGGCAGAACCAATAAATACACCCTTATGTTCAAGATAGTGAAGATTGTGCTAGTACCCGCCAAGGATCCGAGGAAGTTAAGCCTACTAAAGAATCTAGCGACTTCTGTGTCTTTGGCAAGATTTGAATATGCATTACAGATTCGAGGTAGTTTACATCTTGATGGGAAAGAGGTAGATAGAGATGTTGATGTTCCTGAAGCCGCAATTCCTATTGTGAAGGAGTTTTGTGATGTTTTCCCGATGAGATGCCGGAAGGATCGCCACCATTGCGTGATATTCAAGATCGATTGACTTGAACACAGTGCGTCACTACCTAATAGACCACACTACCGAATGAGTCACAGTGAGCATGAGGAGTTGCACGACAGGTTGAAGAGTTATTGGCGAAGGGATTCATCCGTGAAAGTCGAGAGTCCGTGTGCGCACCAACCCTCCTTACACCAAAGAAAGATGGCTCCTGGCGGATTGAGTGGACGAGAGCAATCAACAAGATTTTGTCGGTATCGCTTTCCTAATGATTTACTTGACCAATTGAGTGGAGCAAAAATTTTTACAAAACTGGATTTGAAGAGTGGGTACCACCAGATTCGCATTAGAGTTGGGGATGAGTGGAATAATGTTTTTAAAACCAGGGAGGGGCTGTATGAGTGGTTAGTCATGTCGTTTGGGTTGTCAAACGCACCTAGCACCTTCATGAGAGTCATGAACCAGAGCTTGAGACATTTGATAGGCAAGTGTGTTGTGGTATATTTTGATGATATATTGATATACAGTACTAACGAGGAGGAACACCTCCAGCGACGTGCGAGATGTTCTGACTATCTTGCGCAGGGAGAAGTTCTATGCTGCGATGAAGAAGTGCTCATTTTTGACACCGAATGTCCTTTTCTTAGGTTATGTCATTTCTGGAGAAGGGTTGCAGGTTGATGAGTCTAAAGTAGAAGCCATCCGCACTTAACCTAAACCCACCACCGTCACGGAGGTTCGCAACTTTCATGGGTTGGCTTCCTTCTACAGGCGGTTCATTCCACACTTCAGCAATATCATGGCCCCAATTACAAACTGTATGAAGGGCGTGAAGTTTGGGTGGAGCAACGAGGCAGATGAAGCATTCCAACTGATCAAGGTGCGGTTAACCACTTGCCCCCATTCTGGTGTTGCCAGATTTTCACCTACCTTTTGAGTTGCATAGTGATGCATCCAAGGTAGACATTGGAGCTGTCTTGAGTCAGAATAATAGGCACATTGCCTATTTCAAATGAGAAGTCGTCTGGGCGAAGTTGAGGTATAACACATACGATGTGGAGTTCTATGCGATGGGCACAAGCCGTGAAGCATTGGCGGCGTTATCTTTTCCACGAGAGAGTTCGTGTTGTTTACGAGACCATGAGGCATTGCGACACTTACATGGGCAGAACAAGGTCTCGGCCAGACATGCTTCCTGGGTGGCCTATTTGGAGCGCTTTACTTTTGTGGTGAAACACAAGTCTGGTGTGACCAACAGAGTTGCTGATGCCCTGAGCAAACGAAAAAGTTTGTTGAGCTGCATGACCATTGAGGTACCTGGGTTTTCCTCCTTCTTTGATTTATTTACTATTGATCTTTTCTTTGCTACTATTGTGGAAATGGTGCGGAGTGGGGATCGTCCTGATTACACACTCCAGGTGGGTTTATTATTTCGGGGCAACCAGTTTTGCATTCCTAATTGCAGCCTGAGATTGCTGATTATTATAGAGTTGCATGGAGAGGGACATGTTGGGCGTGATCGCACTTTGCAGCTGGTGCAGGCCTCTTACTTTTGGCCTACCATTCGCAAGGAAGTGGACATATATGTGTAGCGGTCTTGGGACTTGCCGACTTTCGAAGAATACCGCAATTAATGCTTGGTCTATATATGCCTTTGCCCATTCTAGAACAGCCATGGGTTGATATTAGCATGGATTTCGGCTGGGGTTGCCTAGAACACAGCGGGGAAATGACTCTATTTTTGTGGTGGTTGACCATTTTTTCAAGATGGTTCACTTCATCCCATGCAAGAAGACCACTGATGTTGTAAAGGTAGCTTAGCTGTTCTTTCGGGAGGTGTATAGATTGCATGGCCTTCCTACATCGATTGTTTCAGATCGGGACACCAGATTCCTTAGCCATTTTTGGCGCAGTTTGTGCGCTATGGTGAACACGCAGCTGAAATTTAGCAATGCTTATCATCCGCAAACAGATGGGCAGACTGAAGTTGTCAACCGTTCGTTAGGCAATCTTTTGAAGAGCTTGGTGGGTGAGAATGTCAGGAGTTGGGACTTCAAGTTGAGCCAGACAGAATTTGCACACAACCATGATGTTAATCGAAGTACCGGGTTTAGTCCTTTTCAGGTTGTGTATTCGATACTACCTCGAGGTCCTCTTGATCTTACCGGTGCCAAGTAAGACTAGATGGCATGGCAAGGCGAAAAGACTTTGTTAGTGGGGTGCATGAGAGATTCATCAATCATGTCAAAGATAACTTGCGAAGAAGGCTGTCGACAAGTACAAACAATATACGAGATCGGAAGAAGCGTCACGTGGAGTTTGAAGTGGGTGACTTTGTGTGGGCAGTTCTCACTAAAGACCGGTTCTCTATGGGTGATTACAACAAATTGTCAGTTCGGAAGATTGGTCATGTGGAGGTTCTCGAGAAAATTAATCATAATGCTTACAGATTGAAGTTGCCAAGTCACATTCGCACGGCTGATGTATTTAATGTCAAACATCTTGTTCCCTATTATGGGGATACGTCTGATGATGACAATTCGAGGGCGAATTCTGTCCACCCTGGGAGAATGATGAAGTCCAAGAATTAGCTTGCAAATTCTTGGAAAAATATGATGGAAAGATATGACAGGATGACATTTTGGTAATTTCGGTGAAGTTAGGGCGTTTAAGTTTCGGCGTTCCGGGGGCATCGGTTGATTGGAAACGACGTTGAGATCACGGATCACAGCTATGCTCTGTCTACGACGTTTTTTGGCGAAATTCCATCGTTTCGCCATCCGAAACGGCAATTTTGCTATTTTAGGAAAGTTTATTTTAACTTATAACTTTCATTATGAATTTCCGTTTTTATTGTCGTTTGCGACATTTGTTTCTATTTTTCGTCTAGTTTCCAGTTTAGAGCTTTTAGGGCTTTTTGGGCTTTTCACTATTTTTGGCAAATTTTAGGGTTTCGCTATTTAAGCGATCTATTGAATGTAATTCGCAGTTTTTGGCTGAAATAAAAGAATTTTTGAACTTTGGCTTAAGTTCTGACCTAGATCGAGTTGTTCGTGGATTCGTTCAACTGGTTTAGAAGATCTCCGCTGCGTCATATCCAAAAGTATATGCATATACAACATTCTCTTTCTCTTGATCAAAATCGCGTGATGACTACCAAAAATATCTATACATGATAGACTTGAAATAAATATTAGCTAAAGATTTAGCATTTATTTCACATTATTCAAGACTCAAACATTATTTTGTACAGGTGAAAATGGTGTAGACTTTGGCTAGCTACCATACTTACTTTGCGTTAAAACAATTCAAATTTTGATATTCTATTATGACAATCAAAAGGAAAAAATCTGTTTAATCTAACGAGTATATGATTTACTTAGAAGAACAGGGGAAATTTTTCTTTGGAGATATTTACATGTTTTAAAACACATTTTTTTGTGGTTAACACATTATTTAATTAAGCTTAATTACCTACATGACTATTTTTGTGAAAGTTTTTTTCTTTTATCTAGAGCGTATATATATATAGGGTAATTATATAATGAAGTCCAAATATATTTATACAAGTGAAGGGAACTCTTTATGTTTTAATTTATTGTGCATTTAATTAATCATGCATAGCAATTAATGTAACAGTGAATATCCTGATTGCATAATGCATATAGAATTTCTTTTCATTTTTTTGTTGCATGTTTAAATTTAGAACTTTCAAATTGAGTACTAAATTTTATTTTATTTTTAAAGTTACTAGTAATTCAATTCAGTCCCCAAAATATATAATATATTGAAGTTGAAATGACGAGTTTCGTGGAAAAAATAAAAATTAGTAGACATTATATTTACTCTAAATTTGTGATTAATTTTAAAGGTCTTGTATAGAACCACTTACAATTTCAATCCTAATATAGAAATTAAGTCTATGCGGTGCATGTTTAGTTGTTTACAGTTTACTTCTACGAAAAAACACAGTGGAAACTTGTCCTAGGTTGTTGGGTATATAAAATATATTTGAAGGACCTAAGTTGCATGGTTAGCATTACATAAAATATTTGACCCCTCTATGTCCAATGTTTACAAAGGTCCTAGAAATGTCTTAGTCCACTACGGAAATGCCAACGACTTCGTGTTCACTAGGACCGGCCAGCATGTATATAATTTTCCTTCCTTGAACATTTGCACATTCAAACGATATTTATTTTGTTAGGATATTCAAAAGACCATTAAAGCACTTCTTAATTTGCTTCGTGACTTCCATATTCAAAGAGACCTATTTAGTGACCAAACCTTGAATGGTTTAATACTTGTTGAACAAGTTGTGTCCCCCACATTTCAAGGAAATTTACAGTCTACACTTACAAGACTAATTCTATTCCATTATATTCTCAATATGCATGTTCTCCATCGGACCTTGAGTGCATTATTTGTTAGGGCTAGTCACACTTTTGAAAATAAATAGTCATGTGTACTTCTGTCTGAAAACTGTGTGATGCTCATCAAATTAATTAAATGTTGCCTTTGCTAATAGTACCCCTACTATAGCCCTTTAAAGAAAGAAAATTAAAGCAGGAAACCCCATATTCATTTCTATACACTTTCAAGCATGATGAGTATATATGCGTTCAAAAGGATTAAAAAAAGTTTGAAAACATACTTAATTAATCACACACTAATTTATACAAGCAAATATTATTCCATTTACCCTAAGAGAATATGATGTTTCAAGAATCAAATATTAATCTCATCATAGGTATCTAACAATTTTCAATTTTTTTTTATAAGAAAGAAATCAAATCTAGTGAGGCTCGAACTCACAACCTCTAACTCAAATAACTTCATATCAAACTAATGAGTCGTCATCCACTTGGTTGGTAACAATTTTCAAATTAGTGTATATGACTTAATTTTATGCATGTCTTTATTTTAGTGTACTATACATTATGCTCAATAACCGAAAAAATCTCATAGGAGACAATTAATTTTTATGCTTTTGAAAACCAAGTCTATCCCTCACCTTTAATTGCCTTATTGAATGTGTAAAGTACACATCCCACTTACCAATAGTGTGTTCACACCTATGTTTGTTCTTTCAAGTAGCTCTTAAAGAAAAGGCAAACTATGGAATTACTATAAATTAAACACATTGGCCCCCCCATAAGTTGTTTAATTAAAAATTTTTGCTTAATTAAAGGCCAACCAAGTTGGTCACTATATATTGGTTTGGCAACATGTCTTTATAAGAGGTTGATAGTTCGAGTCTCAATCATCGTATAGAAGTTTGACTTCTTATAACTAGATTAGTTTGTGCAATATTAGATTTTCTCTATATATATTAAGAAAAACATGCAAATTCTATTTTTTTTTTTTAGGAATAAGAATTAAAAAAAATTTTACTTATGATGTGAAAAAAATAGTCTTGTATAATTAGTTGTTCGTCGAAGACTTGTATACGAAGATTATAAGTATAGAAATCCGACTCTTTGAAAAAAATATCTTGTCAATAAATTACATATAAGACGATATTTGCATCAAATACTTAAGTTGTGGACAATATTAGTACTATCCTCAAAACAATTTAATTTTCATGACTTAATAGTATACACTATTTGAGATATATGAACTAGTATCTATGATTCTATCAGCATAATTAAACCAGAGTAACTAAACACGTGACATGTAGGGACATGAGATTGACGTGGTTGGCTAAGTCTCACAGACATGAAATCATGTGAAGCTCATGTATAAGGCCTTAGATTTTACAGTTAAAGTCAATCCATTCAAACGGTCTCCTTTTCAAACTGTAGTAAAAGCAACCTCTTTGTAACCACTCTGCACCTTCCTTTCATATTTCTATTCTATGGCCCACTAACCACACACCACATATCTTCTATATAAACCCCCTAATACCTCCCCACACTACACCTCCACCACAAAACCTCACATCTTCACAAATACCATCAAAAATCTCCCCTCTCTCTCTCTCTCTCTCTCTCTCTCTCTCAATCAAAAACAACATGGACATGTTGCCTAAATGCCCTGCCAACTACACTCCTCTCACCCCCACAACCTTCTTAAAGAGAGCTGCTCTTTGTTACGCCTCTCGCGCCTCTCTCATATACAATAATGTCCAATTTACATGGAGCCAAACTTACGACCGATGTCGCCGCCTTGCTTACTCTCTTCAGGCTCTCAACATTGCTAAAAATGACGTGGTAGGCCTTAATTGCGCGTATAAAAAAATATATTTCTTTCTTGATATTTCAGGCTTATTAATTCTTAAGCCTTACTACGTACTGTTCAATTTTGTAATATAAATCATAATCCAAGATGAGGCTACAAGTGTGAAAGTGTGGTTCACTCCAAAATGCCAAGGCAAGATGGAGTGTTCACTCCACACTTGTAAGCCTTATTTTTATTTCCACGTAGTCGACGTGGAACTATCCCAACATCTCCAACACGTACATACATATATTAAAAAAAAAAAAAAAAAAAAAAAAAACATCTTTTCTTGTAGTGATATGAATTTATTGGGATTTGATTACAGGTATCGGTATTGGCGCCGAATGTTCCCGCTATGTATGAGATGCACTTTGCGGTTCCGATGGCCGGGGCAGTGCTTAACACCATAAACACAAGGCTGGATGCCAAGAACATAGCTACAATTCTTAGGCACTCTGAAGCCAAAGCTTTTTTTGTGGACTACCAGTACTTGCCACAAGCAGTTGAAGCTCTTAAAGTGCTGCTGCTAATTGAAGGGACACGGATTCCTCTTGTCGTGGTGATTGACGACATAGCCCAGCCTACCGGTGCCCGGTTAGGCGCGCTAGAATACGAGGAGCTAGTACTCCAAGGGAATCCAGAGTTCGACCCTGTAGAGGTCACCGACGAGTGGGATTCCATCGCTTTGAATTACACCTCGGGCACGACCTCTGCTCCGAAGGGGGTTGTGTATAGTCACCGCGGCGCCTTCTTGAGTACTATGAGTTTGGTGCTCCAATGGCAGATGAAGAGTGAACCAGTGTACCTATGGTCACTTCCTATGTTTCACTGCAATGGGTGGACATTCACATGGGGTGTTGCTGCTCGCGGCGGCACCAACGTTTGCATCCGAAACACCTGCGCCGCGGATATGTACCATGCCATAGTACAACACAAGGTCACACATATGTGTTGTGCTCCAATTGTGTTCAACATTCTTTTGGACGCCAAGCCTAATGAGCGCCGCGACTTGGTCGCTCCGGTGGAGATCCTAACAGGGGGCGCACCCCCTCCGGCGGCTTTGCTAGAGAAAATCGAGGCACTTGGGTTTCATGTCACGCATGCTTATGGACTCACAGAGGCCACAGGGCCCGCTCTAGTGTGTGAATGGCAAGCCCAGTGGGACAACCTCCCTAACGAAAGCAGGGCAGTTTTGAAGTCTAGGCAAGGCATCAGTGTGCTCACATTAGCTGATGTTGATGTCATGGACTTGAATTCGATGGCGAGCGTGCCGCGCGACGGGAGAACCGTCGGCGAGATTGTGCTTCGAGGGAGTAGTATCATGAAGGGCTATTACAAGGACGCCGACGCGACGGCGAAGGCTTTTAGGAATGGTTGGTTTTTAACTGGTGATATGGGGGTGATTCACCATGATGGATACTTAGAAATTAAAGATAGATCAAAAGATGTGATCATATCAGGTGGGGAGAACATTAGTAGTGTTGAGGTTGAGTCAGTTTTGTACAAGCATCCAAGAGTGCTTGAAGCAGCCGTTGTTGCTATGCCTCACCCGTTCTACGGCGAAACCCCTTGCGCATTCGTGTCGCTGAGGAAGAGCTTGTCGCCGAGCGAAAGAGAGGTCCAAGAAGCCGATATCATCACATATTGTCGAAATAATTTGTCACATTACATGGCACCTAGGAAGGTTGTCTTCTCAGAGGATCTGCCTAAGAATGCTAATGGGAAGATTGAGAAATTCAAATTGAGAGAATTGGCCAAGAAGAATTCGACGTCGTCGTCGTCGTCGGGTTCCGATAGCACGCCGAGCCAGAGTTCTCCGGCGGCCAAGAGCCAAAGAGCACCTAAGAACAGAGGCCACCGCAAGCATCCACAAGAGCCTCTTCATCAAGAACATGTCCTTGCCATGTCTCGTCTTTGAGTTGATAATTAGTTAATTAACTAATTATTAAATCATGATCTTATACTATACGTACTACAAACCAAGGACATGTACATAGAATTATTTACATATAATAATATGGTAATTCTGCTTCATAGATAATTATATATATGCATGCATATATAAGTCGCATTTTCTACATATACAATATACAATCGGGGTCAGTCCTGACGTTTTGGAGGCCTAAGACAAAACCTTAAAAAAACGGTCTTAAATATACTTAAAAATTTGATTTCACACCTTTAATTTATCTCCTTTTCTTAAGATTAGAGATTGACAATAAAAAGTGTACTTTATAACTTATGTACAAATATGTTGGGGGCTTTTTAGTAGGCTTGATCCTTCAAACTTTGTTATACATTTAATTATTTATATAAAAACTTATATATATATATATATACACGAACACACACTAAATTAAATCCATGATTTGAGTTGGGGGCCTTTTTAGTGGTGGGAGCTTGAGGCAGTCGCCCTTCTAGCCTCAGCCTATGCATGCCCTTGTATACAACCCTAATAGCTAGGTCAAAGCATCTTTAGTGAAATATATATAACATATCATTTGTCAAAAAATAAGGTCTATGCACGTGGTAAGTTTGACTCCACTAAAAAGTCAAAGAAAAAAAAACCGTAATAGCAACCTAGGAAAATTCATTTACTGAAAGTTTATCATTTTATCCTACAAAAGGATTAGGTCGGAACAGTACTGACAACTAAAACATGCAATCATGATCTTAGAATCCCTAACAATTCTTGAAATAATCATCAATAGAATGCACGTATATATTAAAGAAAAAGAAAGAACATAACAACTTTCTTTTAATTTAAGGGTGTGTTTGATAGCAAAGAAAATGAAAAAAATCATAGAAAATTGTCTACTTTTTTTATGTAACCGTTTTTTCCACTGTTTGATAACTTTGTAACTGCACTGAGAAAAAAAACCACATCTCCCTATTTTCCTCATTTATTTTCTCATCTTTTAGCGTGGAAAATTGAAAATCTCTCAATCTCTCTCACGAACTGATCATTTCTTCCACCCAAACAAACTTGGGCTCTACTACTCTTTCGCGGATACACACTCTTTCTTTCTCTCTTCGTCTCCGGCTTCGTCACCAACATCATTGTCGAGCCGCCCGACATCGACGATGATTTAGATGCGCACACGGATTGAACCATAAAAGAAAATTCTTTCTCGTGCAATCAAACAACTATGAGAAAATTTTCTTTATAAAAATCTCTCGAAAAGATTTGCTAAAAAAAAAGTTTTTTCTCATTGAAGATTTTTTTTTGTCTATCAAACACACCCTAAATGAAAATCCAACTCACGATCTTTCCAAATCTTACATTTTGACAAATGGTGCCTGCTATCTCACCTTTAGCAAGAAAAAACAAAAACAAAAAACATATACAATAAAATAAAAGAGAAAACAAAACAAATTAAACAAACAAGAGACTTGAATTAGCGATCGATAAATAGATAAGCTGAAGGGATGCAGTCACACGCTTATCAAGTAACCTTGATAGCTAGGTATACTACTTTTTTTTTTTTTTTTTTTTTTTCCCACTTGATAGCTAGGTACCTGCTTTTGATCTACTAATTTGTTAATGGACGCAATTTGGGCGTATGACGATGGCGCATATATATATATTAAATGTATTTTTGTAAACATATCTTCCAAGTTGTGTATAATGTAATCTTCGTTGACATATATATATATATATATATATATATATATATATATATATATATATATATAATGTATTTTTGTAAACATATCTTCCAAGTTGTGTATAATGTAATCTTCGTCGGCCAACAATTATCTTTTAATAAATATTGTACTATGTATGACCCTAATTATAATTTCAGGCCCCGAAAAAAAATAATGAAAAATTCTACACGTACTTGGTGAAACACAATCACTCATGATCATCACACTTGCCTATATAGAAGACACTGATGACATCAAGACACGTAAGCTCGCATTTGAGTATGTGCCACACTAGTCTATGTGTGGATGAATGTGTTTGTCAAGTGTGTATAACATTTATGGTAATATATATATATTATCAATAAATTGGATACATAGAGATATTTTTAAAATTTTCACAAATATTTAAAGGGTATCGAAAGAATTTTACAAGTGATTGTGTTTACTTCATTATTACTTGAGGATATTTGAAATTTTTAAAATTTTCACAAAATATTTAAAGGATATCATGAAAGAATTCTCGTGATTTAATTATGCTTGAATTGTGTTTCCAACATACTTTTTTTTTTAATTAAAAATTAAGTGCTTGATGATTAGAGACTTTGAAATTAAAAAAAAAAAAAAAAAAAAAAATTTATAGGGTGCTACTACCATGGGTATCAAAAAGATACCATGACACGGAGCCTTTGTTTCATTTAATTCTCGTGATTTAATTATGCTTGGGAATTGTACAATGCATTAAATCCAACATACTTTTTTTTTTAATTGTTGCTCTTTAAAAATTAAGTGCGGTAATTCCATGTGGCAATTGACAATGATTAGAGACGATTACAATTAATGTAGTTTCAAATTAATACTTACATCAACAATTTTTTTTTTGACAATATATCAACAATATTGACTTAGGTTGAAAATAATACTAATATAAATAAAGTTGTTTGAGTAAAATATGTAAATTTTTTATATAGAATTAATTATTTATATTACTTAATCAAAATATGTTAATAACGTATATATGACACTTATTCATTTTATTAAAAATTTTAACAAAAAAGTATTTTTATTTTTTTATTTTTAGATTATAAAATTATTAATTTTTAAAATCAATGTTTTAGTTATGGTCGTATGTAATTTATTAAAATTTACAAATTTTTATTTATTTCAAAGCAACAATAATTAAATAAGTAATAAATATAATACTGATAAGTTTTTTTTTATAGAAGAAAATTGATGCATTTTAATTTTCTTTAAATCATTATATAACACTATTAATTATCATAAAATCATATCACCAATTAATATTTGATCGGTTTTAATTTAATAAATAAGACCCGACTACATGAATCTAATGATCAATTGAGTTCGATTTAATGTAGTACATATTACACTTCAGATAACTTTCAAATTCTTTAAATTATATTTTTATAATTTGAACACTTTATTGTGATTTAATTTAATTCTTAACTTTTTTAAAAATTATTTTGTTCTATCTATTAATTATTTCTTAATCATATAATGCACCAAATTAAAAAAAGAATAATAACTGAAATTATTTCCTTAATTTCCTCTTATATATTTTTAAGGAAAATTCTTCATGATATTCAGCTCCAACCACACCGAGTAATCCACGCTCGGATATTGTCGTGCTCATACATGTGGTGGTGATCTCACCTCGATTTTTCCATTTATAAAAAATTCAAACTCAAGAGGAAAACTAAATCACTTGTCATTCTAATCAGTATTATATTTTACTAATGTATCTTTGTCTTTTATGTGATTCATATATAGTTTTGAAAGCTAAATTAATTTTTATATAGTAGCATGTTAAAATTTAATTATTTTCCAACTCAAAAGTTTTAATCATTTTAATTTGATTCAAATAATTTATTTATCTATTCTACTTTTTGTGTTGTAAATTAATGTTTAATTGTTTTTTTAGGAAATGGTTGATTATTTAAATTATAAAGTACTTAAGTGTAAATTATTTCTTCAAAAAAACAAATTATAAATAGTAATGTTATAAAGAGTTGTACTAAAATTTATTTTTAAAATAGATTTTATTATCGATATTGAGTAATGCACATTTGCTAATAAATTTTTAGCTTGAAGGTTACAAATAAATTTTTTAAAATGTCTTTATCTTCCACAAATTAAAAAACAAATAATATTTTTTATTTTTTAATTTTTTCATTAGTAAAAATAAATAGCAAATGGTCAAACTTGTGATTTTTTTAATTGAAAATACATTTAAAGGTCATTAATTATATGGATCACATTGATGTGCATTAATTAGTGTTTTACAACCATTCTCTCTCTTGATGTTAATCCAATGGTTGAGAATTGGTACCCATGCCATGGGTATTTATTTGATACCCATGGTAGAAGCACCCTTATATATATAGTACTTCCTCTAATCAAAAGAGTCAAAAATACAAACTCTGATTAGACTTATTCAACATGTGGTCTTGGGCGGGCTTGAGCCGGGCTTAAGCGGATTTTTTTTTTCAAAGTTCTGTCCAAATAATCCACCTAGGCTCAGTCTGAATCGGGCTTGGGCGAGCCTAAATGGCTAATTATTATTTTTTAATTATACATATTTTTTGATTGGAGGGAGTATATCCCAAGGGTCGGGAAATTAGGTTCGGACAAACAATAAATTTCTTTTAAAAAACATAAAATAAACAACAACAGAAAGAATTACGTGCAAAGTTCATCATGAAATGCTAGCTAGGTTTACGCGTTTTGGGACACAAAACGAAACATTTCTATCAGTGTGTGCATGCATTGATGTGCCTCAAAACATGCATCGATAATTAACGCGTTTAATTTGATGAGACAAAATTGATTGATATATACTGGTATCAGACAAATTGATGAGACTGACCATGTTAGGTTTTCCTAGCTAATTTTGATCTCTAAGCTTTATGATTACATGCATCAGATGAAACTGTGAAGTGTACACTTGCATTCATGAATACCTAAAATTATATGGACCCGGCCCCTTGTACGTCTTCTCTGTTTTTGGTGGCAGGAGATGATAATTTCTTACCTGTTTTTTTTAAAGTGCAGCACGTGTTTCTCAAAAAAAAAAAAAAAAAAGTGCAGCTCGTGTTATTGGATGTTCATGTTGGACATTATATCCATCATGGGAAATGATATTCTTAATAAAAGGAGCACAAGCATCCTTTCATCCAAAAGAAAAGGTCACGTACCATGCATTTTACTAACATAGACAGAAGTTTTTACAATTGTACAACAGATTTTACTTTTTTTGAGCAAAATGAGGGCATTTTTTTTTTTTCTCAATCTAGGCAATAACGCCTAATGAGAATGCGCTATCGCCACGTGTACAATTTTTTGCTGACGTGGACACGTGGATAGCGCCTTTTGAGAAGGCGCTATCCACGTGTCATGTCCACGTCAGCGCATGGGTGGCGTAGAGGCTGACGTGGATGTAACCGAGAATGAATAGCGCCTTCGCAAAAGGCGCTATTCGTTCGTTTACATCCACGTGGATCCACGTGGACTCATGAAAATGGGTAACACGAGATAGCGCCTTCGCGAGGCGCTATCTGTGTTTATCCCTTCTTCCTCGCGCGACGAGGGACGCAGAGAGAATCTCTGCGTCTCGTCGTCCGTCGAGCGAGGAAGAAGACACCCGTGACGACTAGTGTCTAGGCGTCACGGGTGTGTTGTAGGGGGGGTTGGTCGGGTATATAAGGAGGGGAGGGGCGAGGCCGGGTAGCATGAGAAGGTGTGGCGGTGTTGGCGAGAGAGAGAGTCCAGGGAGTTGACGGTGAGGATTTGGGCGAAGGTGCGGGGAGGTGCGGAGAGGATTTGGGCGAGAGGTGCAAGAAGAATGGAGAAGGAGGAGAGGAGTTGACGGAGCGGCGGAGGTGCGGAGCAAGGTCTTGAGGCGATGTGCAAATTGAAGCAATGAGAGAGATCGACCAATGAGAGGCAAATGAGGAGGTGGTGTCTTGTGAGTGAGGTTAGTCGATTAGGTAATTAAGTTTTAAGTTTGTTTAAGTGAGTTAGGTAATTAAGTTTTGTTTAATTTAGTTATAAGTTTGTTTAAGTGAGTTAGGTAATTAAGTTTTTTAAGTTTGTTTAAGTTAATTACGTATGTTTAAGTTAGGTTAGTCAGTTAATTAAGTTTGTTTAAGTTAGTTTAGTTTAGTTTAGTGAGTGTTTTAGGTAGTTGATGTAATTATGTTTGTTTAAGTTAGTTTACTTAATTAAGTTTAGTTAAGTTGGTTTAGTTAATTACGTTTACTTAATTAAGTTAAGTGAATTAAGTTTAGTTAATTAAGTTTTGTTTAATTTAGTTTCAAGCTCATTTAGACTTTGAATTCGTTGCGATCCACTTAAAAACACTTGAACATATCTACAATTTTTGGGTTTTTTATTTTGGATATGTTTACGTTTTATTAGGTACTTTTAGGTTACGTTTGGTTCACATAGTTTGGTTAATTTATTTAGACTAGGTTACGTTAGTTAATTTACTTACTTGAGGTTAGTTTTCATTTATTATTTGGGTACATGTTTGCTACGGTTACTTGGGTTACGTAAATGTGATGAATGTTCTAAACAAACGAAAATACAATGTTATTCTTTGGAATATTACGTTGCGGCGGAAAAGCGGAGGAAACAAGTAAGTTCATTCATTTAGTATTTTCATAATAATTTATTTGGGTGAGGTTATGATTTGCATGATATATAGGGACATTCCTATTTTGTTTATGAAGAACGGTTCATATGTTTATTTATTGAACGTTATTACACGAAAATGTCGGTGCGAAAGAATGAGTATGCTCTCAGTAGTTGCGCTATTATTGCGATCTTCTACATCGAAAGTTCGATTAGCTATATAACCGCATGATTGTCAACTATTTCCGTACAAAATTTGTGCATTTGTCTCGTAACATTTTTACATCGAAATTCTCAAACGTCTATAGGTCATGTCATCGCAAACACCTCACCGCCATCAGTAGTGTTTCGTTGCGTTTCGTGCAACACTCATTATCTTTTTCTAACATTCATTTGCAGTTTTACTGCAATGGATCCAGGACCTTCAGATCCATCACTCTTGGAACTCCAATCTACTCACAGATCGACGCGAACCCGGAGGGCGAGGTAAGGCCAATTTACATGAATGCGTCATATTTACAAAGAATATTGTTTCAAAAACATACATTAATACATTATCAATTCCAAGGTTTACGAAACAATGCGCGTACGTCGAAGACGTGGGGTCGTTGATCGAACGATGCGGATCATTCTAGGATGATCCCATATCTTCGTTCCAGTGGGTTCTATGGGATATCCGGGTAGCATTTTTCACCTTGATTGGGGGCTTTGATTCTCGCGTTTGTAGAGAGATGGCGCCCGAGACGCATACATTTCACATGCATTGTGGGGAGTGCACAATTACACTCCAAGACGTGCGAGTGCAGCTTGGATTACCTATTGAAGGTATGCTCGTGACGGAACGACAGCACCCGGACTATGCTTTGATGTATGCGAGAGGCTACTTGGACGAACTCCTGGTGGAGATGACATCGTTGGTTGTAAACTTAAGGTCGATTGGCTTGAGCGTAACGTTCCGCAATAGATGATGAAAGCGATGACGAGTCGGTCCAACGTTACGTTCGATCGTACATACTACAACTCATCGGTGGTTGTCTTTTCGCCGACAAGTCCAATCGATTCGTACATTTGATGTTCCTACCTTTCTTTGGAGGATTTCCAAGTAACGAGCCAATATAGTTGGGGAGTGCATGTTTGGCTTATTTGTACGGGGAGTTGTGTCGCGGATCTCGCGCAGGGCACATGAGGTTGCTTTGGCGCCTCAATTCTTGTACAACTGTGGGCATGTGACAATTTCCATTCATAGCACCGCGGCGTCTGCGCGTGTATATCTAGAGCTCAACAAATACGGTGGATGGCCAAAACATGCTTATGGACGTTCCACTCGGACACATGTATTAAAGTCGATTTGTTATTACTTTGCAAATAATTCTTGTCCATGTTCATTTATCTTAACTTATTGTTTCCTACACGAGATGGCTCGATGCATTTTCGGTTTCACAAAATGCGACACACGTCGTATCGGCATACCGTGATGCACTCGACTCTCGAGGGCATGAGGATGATGTGGTGTGGCAACCATATAATGAACTCATGGGGTCTCTTCCCGAGTATCGTACAAATGGTCACGGCGGTTGGCTCTCGACGTGTCCCCTTATTTGTTTCCACATTGTGGAGTGGCATTGACCGAAAGGGTCATGAGTCAATTCGGCATGGTACAAGTAGTGCCACCTAATTGTGCTTACGACGCACAACTGCACCGCGTCGAATTGCGTGGACATCATCATGAAAATTGGGTGACTTTTCACGCAAGCTACATAAACATGTGGGAAAATCGTGGGGACACCATTGCGACAATGGCAGATCGAATGAAGGGCATGACCATCAAGACTACATGACGTGGTATCGATCGGTCACTAGGAGATTCATATGACACGACGGGGCGTTACGTGACTACTCGGTAATCTTCTAACTCTTACTTTTCCTCGAACATTTAATATTTTATATTGCGTGATTTGAGCTCTTATTTTTTGTATATCAGCGTAACTTGGTGCATCGACTTAGGCGTGTGTTCATTGAGGATGGGTACGAGCAAGGTCTTGCTGCCCTTGATGAAGGGATTAAAATTTTGGACGAAGATGAAAGACAAAGGTCTAATCTTTCGCATGACGGAAATGACGTCCAACAAGACATAGATGAGGATAATGAACAAGAAGATGAAGAAGACGATCAGGGCGAACCAAACATAGAGGTGAGAAGAAGACGAACACGACCAGAGAGCGTGCGGGAACGCACCGAACGTCCTCGTCCACCACGTCCATCTACTCGACGAGATTGCTGCAGAGAGTAGCGACGTTCTCCTCCAAAGACGTTCATCTCGTTCGAGAGTGACTAGAACAGAGAATGTTGGCGAGAGTAGTCATTCTTCTCATGGGTACATTCCCGCATCTTCCACACCCCAACCGAACCTCAAATGTTTGTACCCAGGCCGCCGAGCGTGAATCTTCCTCCTTACCATTTTGATCCTTACGCACTGGGCCTTCGTCTTCATATCCGGACCATGGAATGCCTTATCATCAAACGTATCCATCACTCGCCTCCATACATGCCTAGTCCATATACTCCTACTCCATATAATTACAATATGGCGTATAGTGGAGACCCTTCATTCATGAACTTGTTGACCATGCCGCAGCCTCATGTTCCATTCCCCCAACCCCATGCAGGAAGCCAATATTTCGGGATGGTTCCACCTCCTATTTTTGGTAGCATCAAGCGAGAGGTGAGTCGAGTCAAGAACCAGAGGAAACGCAACAATCTACTCGACGTGATTCATCGCAAGACCAGCTACCTCAACAAGCTCAACCGGATGTACAAACACATCGTCCAACTAGACAAAGAGTACGTCCGGTTTGCATCACCGAGCAACAACGTCAACGGAACCGCCGAAATAGACCTGCATGATGAGTTTACTTGATGTCATGGTGATTTGTAAATAACTTATATTTTGGGTTCACGAAGTACGTGTATTCAACCTTCTCATTGAATAAACTTATTTCTCATGTTTTCCATATTATTATAATGTCGTAGATTTGATTACTCTTCAATAGTTAGTTTAGTTTGTTAAGTTAGTTTAGGTTATATGTTTAATTTAACTTAAGTGGTTAGCTTAGTTTATTTAGGTGTCGGCGGTTAGGTTATATTAGTTTAGTTTGGTTAGGTTAATTAGGTTAGTTAGTTAAGTTAGTTTAGTTTAGGTGTTGAGGTTATGTTTGTTTAGTGTAGTTGAGTTAGGGTATGTTCCTTAGTGTAGTTTAGTTAATTTAGTTTACATACTTTGGTTAGGTTAGGTTAGTCGAGTTTAGTTCACAAGTAACTCGAGTTTAGTTCACAAGTAACTCTCGAGCTACTTGGATGTTTGTTTAGTTTCGTTTGGTGGTTAACGTGGATCGTTTTTTGTTGTTTGTTTAGTTAGTTAAGTTAGTTATTTTACTTTACTTAGTTTGTATTGTTTAGGTGGTTAGGTTAGTTAAGGTTAGTTAGGTTAGATAATGTTAGTTAGTTTAGTTTGGTTAGTTCCGTTTAGTTAGTATGTTTAGTTTGCAATTAAGCTAGTTAAGTTAGTTATTTTAGTTTACTTAGTTTGTATTGTTAGGTGGTTTGGTTAGTTAATGTTAGTTAGTTTAGTTTGTTAGTTACTTTAGTTTGGTTATGTTAGTTAGTTAGTTAGTTAGTTTAGTTGAAGTTAGTTAGTTACTTAGTTTAGTTTCGTTTGGTTAGGTTAGTTAAAGTTAGTTAGTTTAGTTTGGTTAAGGTTAGTTAGTTAGTTTAGTTTGGTTTGGTTAGGTTAGTTTAGGTTAGTTACTTTAGTTTAGTTAGTTAGTTAGTTAGTTAGTTAGTTAGTTTAGTTAGTTAAGGTTAGTTAGTTTAGTTTGTTAGTTAGTTTAGTTTGGTTAGGTTAGTTAAGGCTAGTTATTTTAGTTTGGTTAAGGTTAGTTAGTTAGTTAGTTTATTTTGTTTAGTTGGTTATGTTAGTTAATGTTAGTTAGTTTAGAAAAGAGAGTTGAAGGTTGAAACCAATGTATATATATATATATATATATATATATATATATTCAAAATTGGTTTTTTTTTATACAAATATAAACTCCTCATATGCATATTCAAATTTGGTTGTAATTGTCGAGATCGCTTTCGACAGACAACAACGACAACCAACCGAGTACGAGGACGGATCGGCCGAGAACGACGCGGTCCAGCTCGGCTCATGATTCTGGCGATCTGTGGCGCAAAGCAGAACGCCGCAGGGACGTCGCGGACCAGCGGCAGCGGAGGACAGATCGGCGAGTCCGGTTGGTGACGTGGCGGTGACAGACAAATCGGCGAGTTGCGTTTGTGAGGTTGGCGCGACGTGGCGTCCACGTGGCATGGGTTTGTACAGATAGCGCCTTTTGAAAATGCGCTATATGTACATGTGGTCTCCATGTCAGCGCCATGTCAGCGCCACCTCACAAACGCAAGTTTCGCTCAATAACGCCTTTTGAGAAGGCGTTATTGAATGAGGTGATGTGGCGCTGACGTGGCAAGGCGTTATTGAATGATGTGATGTGGCGCGACGTGGCGGTGAGGTGGCGGCCACATGTACAGATAGCGCCTTTTGAAAAGGCGATATTTGTACAAACCCATGCCACGTGGACGCCACGTCACCGCAAACCAAAAAACATCCCACTCAATAACGCCTTTTGAGAAGGCGTTATTGCCTACTTCCGTGATAAAAAAAAAAACCTCCCTATTTTGTGAAAAAATTTGTAAATCAACCCTACTGTTGGAAAAACCCCAACATAGACATGCTAGCTTGAAACCACTTGTAACCTGGTCGGGTTAGCTTATATAGTAGTAGGGGCAAAAGGGGGACTTTGTAGGTTAGGTGCACGATTTCGAGTTTGATTCCTTACGATATCAAACATTGGGCCACGAGTGGTCTCTTTCCGCAATTTCAAGATATATGGGACTAATCAGACAAGTGCCTGAAAACCATAATTAATCAAAAAAAAAAAAAAAAAAAAAAAAAAGAAAGAAAGAAAAGAAACCATTTGTCAAAGCATCTTTGGTGATTAGAGGTGGCAATTCGAATCAGCGAGTCGAAAACGCGTCGTGTCATAAACGGGTCACGACATGATGATTGTTAAGGCATGTGCCCTATATCAATCTATAAACATTATTTCTCTAACTATTTTGGTTAATAAAATAGAGGACTTCATTTGTTATTTATTATTATAATTGGTTTGTATGTTTACATTATAACATGATACATGGATTACATGGATGCTTAGCGAAATATCTTAAATGTCCCTTATCAGTCATTATACTGGGAACTAGAATGAATTAACACTAGTGGAAGTCTTGATTGATGGTCATGTGATGATCATACCACTACAAAAAAATATTAAACAACAACAAACTAATCTGATGTTGAATTGGTACGGATCTGTTGCTAAGGGACCTCGCAATGAGATCAATGATGATAGTAGTAGTCGTTGCTAAATTCTTTGTTGTTGATTCAACTCAACGACAGATTTGGTGTTCTATTGCTGTTCAGCGACAGATTTGTGACAAATATATGTCATTTGAACAAAGAACAGTAAACAAGTCTGTCGCTATTTGTAGTCCAATCAAGACAAGTGCAATGCTGTCATTGATCTGTTTCTTGTTCAATGATAGACTTGGCCTGTCATTGATTTGCCCAACAAGACAGCACGTCTTGTCATCGCCGATCTCTTTCTTTGTTCAATGACATGATCAGATTTTTTTTTGATCAGAATCAAATCAACAATGACCGAAATCTGTCATTTGAATTTGGAATGGTAATTTTGAAAAAAAAAAAAAAACATTACCTGAAAATAGTAAAATAAAAACCTGCAGTAAAAGCTTTGCAACAATAAATTTGTTCCTGCTGAAAATAATACGAAAATAGGGAAAATGTTTGTATATTATCAAAATTTGACAAACAATGTCTACAAAAGGATGAGATGAACATTTCATAATTAACTAGTAGTATAATATATAGTACTAGATGAACATTATTCAACAAAATACAAAATACTACACAAATTAAGATGGCTACACAAATTAATTTACATATATATATATATATATATATATATATATATATATATACACACATACAATGTCAATCCCACACTCTATAACATTGTTTCACCGATACAAGATATGCACCATACAAATTCTTTAGGTAGGGAGCGTTTCCCATCCAAATCCTGAAAATTAAAATGAATAACTTGAACAATATTCGACATGCAACCAAAATATTCCAACACAAATGAAAATAACAAGTCACAATGCATGTATTCCACCCAAAATATTTGTAATGTCATTCTCATTGTGACCACTTTTTTGTATCATTGATCCTAAATATATAAAATTGATTCTAATTTTACTACTCTAATTATCTTTATATGTACTAGACTTGACTAACAAGTCACAATGCATGTATTTCATTCACTCGCAAATGTAAACTCTAAAATTTAAATACAAAGACATCAATGAAATCAATCAACTTTACAAAGAGGAGATCCAACTCTTTGAATTAAAAAAACTTTATAAAATAAAAGAGGTCTATGAAGTCATTCGACTTAAGAATTAAAAGCAACCAACTGACAAACAAAATTGAATTGATTGAACAAACGGACGTTATTTAACATGGAAAAAGAAATTTCCTTAAGAAAAACATGGAAAAAATAACATAGAACATAAACTAAGACCTCACTTAAAAATATTATCATCAATACAGCGATGTCATATATCAACCCCAAGTTTCAATAGGCCATGAACTTAGAAACCATTACAAATGATAAACCCATACATTTTAATTGTACCAAAGGTTATAGGAACACGTGCAAGCTTTTTGCTACAAAAAGCTTAGAAATTAATGTCAATATAACTGCTTTGAGGTACATATATATGAAGTGATGATTCTTCCAAAAATTCCAAGAACTTCATGCATGTCCCATGCTGCCTAATTAAGGCTTATTAATAAATTAACTAGAGAAGATTCGAAACAAAACCATTGCCCCTAACGAGAACCGTTATATTGGATGTTACCCAATCTTTAATTATCAAGCATATATCACAAAATGCAGTAATAAGTAGAACAAGAAATCCTCCCACACTGTTATCAAGAAAAAAAAATCATTCTACACTCGGAGAATCTTCTTACAAAACTTAAAATTTTAAGCAACTTAACAAAGGACACACAAATGACATAAAATTACGAATATAAATATTCAAGTGTTTTAATAAGATGAACAATTTGTTGCATAGAAGGATTAGAGGGGGATAAGACTACTCATAAAAGAAGTTACCAGCTTACACTAGTGCAACAATAAATGGTTCAAAAATTCAAAATGTAGGCAAGTTTCATTCATTTAAGGAGAAATTGGGTGTTTTATCAATGAACAATGTACACAAGTAATATTGACTTCAACAATAAACTAAGCAAATGGACGTTTTTATATAAGGGTAAACTATTGGAGGGTATAGAATACATATTCGATCATATTGTCCAATAGCGACAAAGCGAAAAATGTATGTTCCCTTCATACACAACAAAAAACAAGTTTCTTCATGAAATGACAAATGGAAAATGCTGAAGAAACTGGTATTAAATATTATATTAAAGGATTTAAAATACCAAAGTATGACAAAAGAATGTATTGTAACATATGCTATAAGATCATTCTACCACTCATTGCAACTATCCTAATGTTCAAAAGTTCATAATAAACACTGCAGTATACATGGTAAAATGTTTAAGATCAAGACAAGATTGAGTTCAAGTATAAGAAAACGCAAGCCAGGATCGTTATGCCTTCGTGCTTGTCCACCGGGGTGAAGCTTCGCCGATCGCCGTGTCGATGTGCGAGTCGCGAAACGTCGCAGAGAGACCCGAAACTCGATCAAGGAGGAGCTCAGGGCGAGCAATGCGGGCGGCGAGAGGCCGGCCCGAGCAATGGCGCGAGAGCTGAGGGCGGCAATGGCGGGAAGAGAGGGGCCGCGGAGCCGGTGGTGGTGGTGGCACGGCGGCGAAATGCTGGGGGCAATGGCGACAGAATCGACGGAACCCGAGGCGGCGGAAAAGGGGCGATCACGACAAGCGAACACCGGCGCGGACAACAATCTCGAAAGCAGGGTCGGCACGACCCGCGTGTCGTCAAGCGTGCGTTGCGGAAGAAAGACATAGCCGGCGAGTCGCGGTCGACGTCGACGATGTCAGTGGACGACGACGGCGGCGGCGATGTGGCGAACGTCCAGCGGCGGCAGAGAAGAAAACAATTGTTTGCACAGAGAGGGTCAAGGCGGATCTGGATTTTACCCTTTTGGGTAGCGACAAATCATTGTCTGTCGATCCGATCTGTCTCGATCTGTCATCACGTTTTGCTCTGGATCATCGCGACAGACTTGTTTCGACGCTGATCTGTAGCAGATCTATCACAGACATGGCAGGAAATTTATGGCGGGAGAAATCAGCGACAGATCTGTGACAGAATACAATTTGTCACAAATCAGTCACTGAATTGTTGCTATTCGGTCAACCGAGTCAAACAGACTATCTGATGCAGAATTGTTGTTGATTTGTTGCTGTTTAGCAACATATTTTATCTGTCACAATTTTTTGATGCTATTCCTCCATATTCTTGTAGTGTACGTATATGGATACAAATCAAGATCATGGGTACTTATTAGGGACCAAGGTACTAGACCGACTCGCTACGAGAACACCATACCAGATTAAGTCATAGATGGTACTCATGATATGTATTTAGTCATCTGATTTGATATTATCAGAGACTTAAACATTAGGATCATAATGATTTGACACAATCAAACGTTGTCTTTAAGCGAACTAAAGGTTGTGATTGGTTACTATGTAAATAATGTGGGAAAGTGTGTAATCGAGATATAATTTGTCACTCTCGTATAGAGAGATATCAGTGGATCCCTCAATATATATGTTAGACTATTAAATGGCCAAATCAAAGTGAATTGATATGATCAATGTCATTTGGATGTTTTCGATTACTTGGAGATCGAAACTAGTATACGATCGAACATTAAGGATGACCTTTCTGTGCCTTATATTAATTTGATCAAAGGATATCGTATGACAAAAGGATATGATATACACTATTGATTAACTCGTATCGATTTTGATCTACGTGCGACTTGAGTAGTCATAATGCTTTGCTAGTGACCACTTATGAATTATGTACGAAAATGGTTTTGATTTACTGTCAACATTGTATGAACCTATTGGGTCGCATGCAATCTTTTAAGTAGGGGTATGATGACAATTCACTTATCTACATATATAATGGTTGTATAAATATGCGTGTTAAGTGGAAATACATTACAATTTATGAGACTAATTAGGGTTGAGATCTGATTTTCCTGTTTAGAAAACGAATTAGGTCTTTTGGTCGTTCTGGAGTTTTAGGGAGAACAAAAATCGTTTATGTATTATCTTTCGAGCTAGCTCTCGAAATCTCGATCGTCATTCGTGTGTGAATTATTGATAGAGGACGTTCGCCTCTAGCAGATCTAGAAGGAAAACAACGATTGAGGTATGATTTCCTTTTGTCACTCAGTTTAAAGTTGTTCGAATTTTATCCAGTTGAGTTTTTGAAATTAAGATTTTAAGAGTTTCCTCTGTGTTTTGAACCCCGAAACCCAACAACGATTACCCTAAACACGGACGCAACATATGTATATATATGGATGGCTCATAAATTGCAAAATAATAAATTGTATACACCGTTTTGTTTTGATAACTATAAATTATTTGTCTTATAAGTTATATATATATATGAACCTAATTAAATACCTAATTGGGCCATTAATTATTAAATTAAATTGATTAAATATTAATGCTTGAATTATTACGTAGCATATGTCATTTCTCTGAGTAGTACGTACCATTATATAATGGGTACTACTACTATGGGAATCAAATATATTCCCATGTCATGGGTACACTATTTACAACGATTGGATTCTAATCCAATACATTAATCGAGGCGTCATAAATGCACAAATCATTTAATGTACAACACATTTTGAGAGGGTTCCATGACATGGTATATATTTGAGCTCCATTGTAGAATATTCCTTAATATATATATATATATAATATCATCAATTATTGGACATTTAATTGTATATAGCACACCAACATATAGGCGTCGATTAATTATTTGCTTAGTTGTGACACTAGCTTGAACAAAATCTATTATAACAATATATAAGCGTGATGATTTTAAAGGGTGATGATATACTACATCAGCTATGTGTCATGTGTGTTATAAGAGTGATGCTATTATATCAACTATATATGTGCGCCAACTTGCTCGGAAATTACCAATCAATTGCATGACTCAATGATTTGGTGTGAAGTTTGACGGTAAAAGATCGTGGATTCGACACCTAATGAGAGGGACAAGTTGTTTCTTTCTAAAAAAACAAAAAAACAAAAAAACAAAAACGAACTTGGATGAAGATTTATGTATTTTTTTTATCGAGTTATGAAAAGTTGTGCAAGTCAAACGTACGAATGATTTAGTTTACAATTAAAAAAAAAATCAAAACAAGAAAAAAAAAAAAAAAAAAACATACGAAACATTTCTGTGGTCTTATGTACAATTCACGTGCAATTCATTAATATAGCGCAAGGTCAAAGTATGCTACGATTTTCTTAATCAAAGAAAAAGCATGATATGAATTCAAAGTGTCACATAAAATACCAAGAATCCATTCCATTCATCACATGAGTGTTACCAATATAAATACAGAGCGTATTACACGCAAGGTCAAAGTATGCTACGATTTTCTTAATCAAAGAAAAAGCATGATATGAATTCAAATTGTCACATAAAATACCAAGAATCCATTCCATTCATCACATTAATGTTACCAATATAAATACAGAGTAATAGAAGCAAACGCGGTGCAGAAGATTATTCTAAGGTCATACTTAGACTTAACTTGATCCAAGAATAACACGTAGTCAAAGTATGTCTGTTGTCCTATGTATAATCGATGTATGTTGTACGGTTTGACAAAAAAAATAAATATCTACATATTAAAAGCACGAATAGGATTTTTTACTTTGCGACTTGAATAGTCAATTTTATCCCTTTTAATTCACAAGAATATCTCCGCTCTAATCTTTTCAAGATTGAGTGAAATTTCACTTTTAGTTTTAATATAAGTTGTTGTTTCTTTTTAAAAACAACTTTAAAGCGCTTTTGCTTACGTACACTGTAATTTATTTGACCCTTTTCTTGCTTTCTCTAAAACCATGACTTGCTTTAATTGTATTTAAGTGTCCCAACTTTCAGTGAATGTGTTGTATGTGGGTCTTCTAAATTTGTAATTCAATTTGTCTTCAATGCATTAGGACAGAGTTGCAAGTTGGAGACATTGGATTGATATACTATTTACGTTTACCCCTTATTTTACAGTTATAACTTTTAGGTTAGTCTATATTTATCAATCAAATTGAATGTTGCATTCTCTCAACTGTTCAACATTGATCATGTATTCTTGGAAAAAAAAATATTGATCATGTATTCGATCAAGGATGAAACTTTTTTTCGACGTGGTCGATGTTGCATATATACTACATGTCGCAAGAGAAACTTAGGGGTAGTCATTGTAGCCATGTTTAGGGAGCTAAGGTTGTTGTTGATAAGACCATCGGATGCTCCGTGAGCTATGAATTTGTTAAGTTTGGATATGAATCACTATATATAGAGACTATTATATGAATCACAAGTTTTAGGAATTGAAGTTACGCGAGCAAAGCCAGCGGGCTCAGTCGTGCGAAACACGATAATAAAACTAGTATATATATATATATATATGTGTTGTACATGTTCTATATACGATGCACTTAATGTATTACTACAGTACATTATATAAGTTTTGAGTAGAATCGTGTACCTTACTTATACAATATATGTTTTGTTGTGTTGTTAAGGGATGTTAATCTATAATTTTTCTTGCGTGAAATACATCTGATGGTTGAATTGATTCAACTCACTGTCAGGTCAAAAGACAAACAGAGAAATTTAGGGTTTTTGTCCCTTTTGTGGGTTTGTTGCCCCCTACGTGAGGTTGTTGCCTTCCTTTATGAGGTTGTTGTTCCCCTGCGTGGCGTTGTTACCCTCCTTTGTGAGGATGTTGTTCCAAGCTTCAAAGTATGTATTTTCTATTACTCTCAGTTGTAATAGATTGTTGTACCCTTTTATGGGTAATAAGAACATCAATGCAACAAACTTGACCAAAAAAAAAAAAAACAAACAGAGATTCTAAAACATAATAGAAATGGTAATCTAATTAAAAAAAATATAAATAAGAAATATATGTATGTACAATACAATGTACGCGTAAAACTTAGTCGGATTGCCTCATCGGTAAAGGTGAAGTCAAAATTGTGTGAGTTAAGCGCACGACTTCTGCGTTTCGATTTTTCGATATGGTAAGATCACTTGGGTCACTAAAATACACTTAGACCGATTATGTCAGGGTCTCGTGAAAATAATCAGGATCCATTTGATACCTACTGATATAAAATATATATATATATATATATATATATATATATATATATATATATATATATATATACACACAATGTACGCGCACACACACACACGCTCTTCATGTGCTTCGTGCGTGATTTCATTACACGTGTAGTGGGCCTTTACAAAGAAAAACGGTCGAGGAGAATGGACATCAATCTTGTTTTTGGGCTCTGTTAAACTTAAAGTGATTATTATTTTTTTAAGCAAGATCTCGAGTGGACCCCATTACCTTTTAAACATAAAAGATCTCGATTTTGAGTATTGTGGTTAAAACAAAGTATGTTGGAAGGACTACCGCCGTAGAGAACTTAATGAAGCACATAGTGGATTAGTTACATTAGTCAGTGCAATCAGTTGACGTGGGACAGAAACAAAAATGCTTTATAAGAGATGAAATTCATTTTCACGTGGAGCCTACACGCCACATGACTAGGGTGTCACTTTAAGGTATCATTTTAGCATCTTCCAAATATTACTTGACTATAAATTAACCACATTATTGTTTTTGTCTCACATATGTTCTTGGTTCAAGACTCACAAATAAAAGCAAAGCCTCGATCCATAATATTAGTACTAGTCACTTTGTTAGTAGGGTCATACTTCCAAATTATTTGGGACCAACCACATAAACCAAGCTAGCTCAATTTTACTTGATATTTAATGTCTTTGATAGGGCCTTGGGCCTTGGGGCTAATGATTAAATGACTTAGCCAATTCACAATACAAATTCTTTACTTTTTACATTAAATTTAGTTAATTTCGTAGTTGGTAATTAGTGGTGAACAGTTGCAACCTTTAGCCTGTGAAAAAGTGTTTAATTAGTGGGATAATTTGTGGTTAGTCAACCACACTACTAATAACCTCGTTTTGAACGGTTGTAACTATTCAAAAGAGGTGGTTTTTGGTTTATAAATGAAAATGGTCTAAACTTCATTTCAGAACAAAGAAAAATTTTCGAAATTGAGATTGTTTTCTCTGGTTTTTTAGAGAGAGATTTTCGTGTTGCAGAAGAAAGAATTTTTGGTTGGTGTGTAATCAAAGATCAATCCAGTTGTATCCTGGACGAACCTCTTGCAGCATTCATACACCGAATTGGAGGAAATTTCATCTTAGGATATTGTAATTAAGTGCTAGCCTCTGGTATAATTTTATCTAGTTCTTTGTAATTGAGTTCAAGCATGATATGTTATAGTTCAGTAATATGCATGTTTTTTGTGTATGTTCTAACATTGAGCTTACAACAAACACCGCAATTCTGCACGCAATGTCACAGTGCTTCGCTGTGGGTGCTCTTGTGCTTTGGTGTCGGTATGTTTGCCTTCCTCGCCAATTGAGCCAATAAGCTGCCTGTAGCGGCCTAGGTAGACAATATCGATGGACTAACCCTAAAAGAAGGAAAGAAAAAAAAAAAAACTTGAAACTATAAGTGTTTTGTAAGAAAGATGAGCTTGGATTGATTGGAGAAAGGAGAAGAAAAAGATGGGATAGAGCAAAATCAAATAGAGCGAGAGAGAGATAGTTTGATTAATGGAGTTGTTGTTGTGGAAAAGGAAGACAACTCAAAGGGAGGAGTAGAGAAGATGGAAAACCCGAATATGACTCCAACTCAAAGTCCAAGATTGAAAGGGTAAAATCGACTATTCATCACGATACATATTCACTCTTTTAATATAGTAGTAGATATACAATGTACGCGCAAACACATACACGCTCCTCACGTGCTTCGTGCGTGATTCCATTACACGTGTAGTGGGCCTTTACAAAGAAAAACGGTCGAGGAGAATGAGCCTCAGTCTTGTTTTTGGGCTATGTTAAACTTAAAGCGATTATTATTTTTTTTAAGCAAGATCTCGAGTGGACCCATTACCTTTTAAACAAGATCTCGATTTTGAGTGTTGTGGTTAAAACAAAGTATGTTGGAAGGACTACCGCCGTAGAGAACTTAATGAAGCACAACGTGGATTAGTTACATTAGTCGGCGCAATCAGTTGACGTGGGACAAAAACAAAAATGCTTTATAAGAGATGAAATTCATTTTCACGTGGAGCCTACGCGCCACATCACTAGGGTGTCACTTTGAGGTATCATTGTAGCATCTTCCAAAAATTACTTGACTATAAATTAACTACATTATGTTATGAAATGGATGGACACTTGTGCATGTATGTGACCACATTATGAAGCATGGTTCTCACATTGAATTGTAACATCAAGCATGGCTCTCACACTTCATGTAACTTGTAATCCTCTCCAATGTACACCAACTATTCCATGTATTGTCTATGTTGCTTGTGATGTGTTGTATGACTTGTGGTGTATGTATAACTTGTACACATTGTATAAATACAATTATCATCATCACCAAATGGCCTATATAAAGGGTGCCAACCCCATTGTAATTCACACACCAATGTATGAATGAAATCTCTACATTTTCATCTCTAGCTCTTTTCTCTTTTGTCTCCTCTTCTCTACTTGTTCTAGTAGTTCTTAGTTTATGCCTTCTATACTTAAGTCTCTAGCAAGTCCAACTTAAGTTCTAGTTGGCTTGCAACTTAGTTTACAACACGTTATCAGCACGAAGTTGCTCTACAAGAGGAGGTCTTGAAGATCAAGAAGCTTTTCAAAGATATAAAGCTAAGAAGGTATAATTTTTATTAATTTAAATAAGTTCAATTTATTTCCATGTTGTCATGGTTAATTTCTTTTTTGTTACATGCATATTTAATTATGTAAATGTACTTTATTCATACATTATGCATAGTAACGTCACCGACTACGAAAGTATGCTCTGTAGCTGCGTCTTGTACGATCTTCTACATCAGAAATCAAAAGTCAATGTGTAACATATAGTTTTTCTCTTAAAACTACAAACGATTAGTTATTGTTCTATTCTTGATTTTATAATACAAATAATGTTATAAGTTTGAGTTGATAGTGGGTAAGCTTTGTCCTTGGTAAAGCTAAACATTGAAAGGGAGACGGGTTATCCCGTTCGAGGAGGCATGATATTAAGTAGACTATGTCTCGCCACCCAATCTGGAGGTTGTCCCACCAACTCATACGAATAGTACATTTTGTTTATTAACGAATCAAGTTGTGAACATATATTTAATCATATGTTATGTTTTTACATAAAAAGGGAAAAACTATTTTATATTAAATTTATTTTAAAAATATTATTCAACCATAGTTGAATTTGTTGTCTTATTATATTACCGACAAGAATTACTTGTCATGACAATAAGATACTACAATTTGTGAATAAAGCATATATGCAAAACTCGTGTGTTATACACAATCATTCACCAATTTCTCTTTAGAGATTTGAAAAGTGAATATTTCACTTTATATATTTTTTCACCCAATAGAGTTATAAATATATAAATATCGAAAAATGTACTGCTCTAAAAGCTCAAAATGAGCGGTTGAGTCTCAAGCTACAAAATTTAATCAGCAAATATTAATTATAATTCCGCAATTTTAATTATCTCTATGTTGAGGCTACGTGGAAATATTACTGATGAGACAATAAAAATAAGGTCACGTGACCCGCCTCGATTTATCGCTGCAACAAATATCGAGTGCGCACGTCAATCCAATAAATATTAAGGATTGATTTCTTGTCTCATGGTAGCTGAGTAAAATAATGAGATATTATAAATATAATATCGCTCTCGTCCAATTAGTTCAGCTTCAAATTAAGAAGCACATGTTGCATATAATGATCATGATCGCAATAATAAATTTATGGACGTGGAAAATGTGAAAATATCAGGTAAAGGACGTATTGACAATTCCACCAAAAATTGGAACAAAAGTGGTGCACCACTACAAATGACAAATAATTATTGACAATGAGCGCTCATAATTGTGACATTTTTTTGGTCATATATGAAATGTTATTTTGCCTAAATATTGTCATATATATACTCGAATATTTTTGTGACCTTTACATTGCCTTCAAAATCAAAGGCAAAATATTACGAATTTTATCATTGAAATGGCTTGATAAAACAGGCACATCGAGATGTGTTTAAATCGTGAACTAAATATAGGCGATGAGTTTATGTCATGTGTATCGTGGTACATGCATGTACATTATAATATAAAAGTGAATATTTCTCGAATTCGAACTTAGCGGAGGCTAACGTTCAGGCAATATCTGGTTACAACAATTTTATTGTTAATGTCTTGTTCAGAAGAAGTCTACTCAGAATAATAGAAAATTTATCTATATAAATATGATTTAATCTGAGTATAATATTCCCGGCTTTAACTTGTGGAATATATAAGGCACATTAAAACGAATGTCGTCATAAATCAAATGACATTCATAATGTGGAAAGATCTATTTGATTATCCATAATCATCAATAATGCGAAAATATTGTAAATTCGCACGGACATCCTTTATCGAACTGAATTTTTTATCAGCTGGAGATTATCTCAAGGCAAATCAATAAAAGACTTATATTGATTTAACTCTTCATTAATCATATTATAAAATGTCTTGGATCCCTGATAGGGAATTTATTTATAGCAAGTTTTGCTAATTATCACTTTGATGAAGCAGTTTTCCTACCATTAGGGGGAGATATAAGCAAATTCAAAAGGAATGACATGAAATTGCTTGAAACACATCAAATTGCATTAAATTTGTTGTATTATGATCCATGTATTAATTAATATGAACTTGAAGTTCAAATGATCATTTAGTAGCAACAAGTTATGAATCAATTACATGATGCAAATACTATATACAAAAAAGTGGCAATCATATGCTTCAACATTAAATGGTTCATATAGAAAACGATGTCCATGTGTAACAAAATGCACAAGATGTCACACTCATGTGAACATGAGATGGATAATCAAAATGAGTTATTGGTTAGTGTATTGAACTCTTTTTCCCTTTGTTATGATTTTATCCCACTGGGTTTTCTTTGCAAAGATTTTTAATGAGGCAATTCTAACAATATTAAAACTATGTATCTAGATTGATTAGTGTATTACACTATTTTCCTTTCGCTATGGTTTTATCCCATTGGGTTTTCCTAGCAAGGTTTTTAATGAAGCAATCCTAACATTATTATACTTCATATACAAATAAATAAATAAATAAATTATGAGAGCAATTAATGTACTCTTTCTCCTATACTATATTTTTCCCACGGGATTTTTCTAGTAGATGTTTTAATGAGACATTTATATTATCTCTAAGTATATTAATGTGTTGCACTTTTTTCCTTAGTTATGATTTTGTCCTACTGGGTTTTCCTAGCAAGGTTTTTAATGAGGCAATCAACAAATATTATACTACAAAGCAATATTGTGACGACCTCAGTTCCTTACGACACTTGGCCCCGCCCGGCCTAAACCCACATGGACCACATGACACGTGACACGTATACTTTACGGGTCGTTACAAATATTATACTCTTTTTTTTGTACTAGATTTTTTCCCACAAGGTTTTTTCTAGTAGAAGTTTAACGAGAGACATTCTTTCAACAAGTGTCATCCAAGGGGAGTGTTATGAAATGGATAGACACTTGTGCATGTATGTGACCACATTGTGAAGCATGGTTCTCACATTGAATTGTAACATCAAGCATGACTCTCACACTTCATGTAACTTGTAATCCTCTCCAATTTACATCAACTCTTCCATGTATTGTCTATGTTGCTTGTGATGTGTTGTATGACTTGTGGTGTATGTATAACTTGTACACATTGTATAAGTACAATTATCATCATCACCAAATGGCCTATATAAAGGGTGACAACTCCATTGTAATTCACACACCAATGTATGAATGAAATCTTTACATTCTCATCTCTAGCTCTCTTCTCTCTTGTCTCATCTTCTCTACTTGTTCTAGTAGTTCTTAATTTATGTCTTCTATGCTTAAGTCTCTAGCAAGTCCAACTTAAGTTCTAGTTGGCTTACAACTTAGTTTACAACTTAGTTTACAACATTAACTACATTATTGTTTTTGTCTCACATATGTTCTTGGTTCAAGACTAGCAAATAAAAGCAAAGCCTCGATCCATAATTAGTACTAGTCACTTTGTTAGTAGGGTCATACTTCCAAATCATTTGGGACCAACCACATAAATCAAGCTAGCTCAATTTTATCCAAAATCTCCGTAATAAATGAGTCTCCTAGATACCAAAGCATCTTTGGTGAGATGGTAAATGCATCACTTGCTAAAAAAACAAAGTTTGGAGAGGTTGTAAGTGCGACTCCCACTTACTTAAAAAAAAAAAAGAGTTCCCTAAATGACACAATGAGCTACTGTCCTCTCACCCCCATCATCTACTTGAAGAATAAAAAGAGCTTCTCATGTTCTGAAGCTAAAAGCCTTAAAAACTTCCCATAAATGTGTAACTCCAAGCCTATCATGTGCATTGCTGTTCTGCGAGCACCTTACGGCCCAGAGCAGTATGAGATGCACTTCAGAGTTCCAATGGCAGGCGGCGCGGAGCCAAACGGCACAGATACAAGGCTAGGTGCCAACAACATTACAACAATACTCAAAAGACACTGGAAGTGATGGGCATCGAGACAGTGCACCCATTGACCCTCTTTAAGGCATTCATAGAGCAATTAGCGAGCAGAGGCCGCCTATGCGCCGCACTCTGGTGCTCTTCAAATCCTTCTCAAAACAAAACCTGTAGAAGGCATTATCACCCCCAGTTCAAGTCCTCCCCGGAGAACCCACCATCTCCAGCGCTATTTCAATTGAACATGCGTACAGCCTCGCCAAAGGCCACAAAGCCTGCATCAGTGTGTGAATGGCAGGCCAAGAGGGAAAAACTAGCAAACAATGACAAAGTAAAGTTGAAACTTGCTCAGGTGTTGGAGCAGTTGAAGTCTCAAAGCAATGGAGACAGCAGCGGTTTGCTACCCGGAAAGCCAGGAGTCATCCAGATGGGTACTCGAAGATCAACAATAGATCAAGAGATGTGATCATACCAGATGGGAGAACATCAACAGTGTCGAAGGGCGAAGCGGTCTTGCTCAAGCATCCCAGTGTGTTGGAAGCTGCGGTGCTATAGGTACAAAAAATATCACAATATTGTCATGAACTGGTGAACCGAGCTAATGAGGAACAGTTCTGCATAATACATCAGACACTAAAACCGCGCATAATTTCTAATGACTTCATGAAATCACATAAGATAAGAAGAGATCCAAACATTGGCGAATATAGAAAAATCATTCACAAGCATGGTAATTTTTTGCTTGGACACGTGCATGATATTTTAATCACTCAGTATATTAATTTGGGAAGTTCCCAGGGATTTGATTTTGCTTGGTCATCTATTCAGTACAGACTTCACTAACAGATAGTTAAACCACATTCTTAGATGCAACATTACTTTGGCATTAGTCAGAGATTACATGTGCTACCTGGACCAAGTATTTGCTAGTACCATGTGTTGAGACTTGAGAGTGAATAATAATCAAGCTGTGCTCCGACACATATACCCTTTTCCTCCTCCATCCATCCAGCAGGCACCACTTTCAGAGAATCAGAATAGACATTCTCACTCCACCTTCACCC
Source organism: Stephania cephalantha (assembly GCA_039657325.1). NCBI lineage: Eukaryota > Viridiplantae > Streptophyta > Magnoliopsida > Ranunculales > Menispermaceae > Stephania > Stephania cephalantha. The sequence goes on along the minus strand of CM077573.1, from coordinate 1,991,042 downwards.
AGAATGCAAGCACCGAAATATTAGTACAACGATTCATATGTAATCAAACTACCTAACAGGAATGGAGTATCAAGTGTCAAGTTAAAAATCCACAAATAAAGTCTCAAAAACGAAAAGTTACTATCCTCTAGTCGCAAGTTAAATTCATGGCAAAACTAAAGTTGTTGCCTTGAGGTTGGCTGTAACCACCCAAAACCCAAAATGGCCCCGGGAACCTAAAATTAATAAAAATATAATAATAATAAATAAATAAATAGATAAAGTAAAATAATATATATAAATTGAAAACAAATCCTTATCATCAAACGAGGCGCGCGACCGTGTCCTCGAGGAAGACCGACCAGTCCCACCCTCGACCCTTGCATCGGGCGACCCGCGGGGCCCACACTAGTGGGACCCCAAAGTAAATTCAATGGTGAATTAGAATATAAAATGTGACTTGTCGTTGATGTGATGTCTTAAATTGTTTAGATTCGCAAGGCGGTTCGCATTGGACCCCGAGCGAGCGAGGATCAAAAATAGGATTCATGGCGAGTCGAGGTAAGTGAGGAGCTTCGCTCAAGCATTAAATATGGCATGTTATTAGATAAATTAGGATTCATGGTTTGAAAACAAAGACTTGGGTATGGGTTGCAATTAGTATTGACTTGATCTTACGTTCCTATGGTTGTATGTATGTGACCAAAACATTTGTGATGCTTGAATCAAAAGAGTGGGTTTGAGCCGCCAAATAAAATTAAGTGGTTTGTGCTACAATAAATTTATGATGTGTACATTACTTATTGTTATGGTTTGTGCCATGCTACTTACACATCCATTTCGAGCCCACAAAGTGGTCACATATTAGTGATGGCTTTGGATGATCTTACTATCGACTTGATGGGACCAATTAGGGGGCACATCGGCCAATGTGCTCACTAATGGTTTGCATCACTTTGAGGATAAGAGAATCGGTCACCGGATGCTTGTCAATACTAGTGTGCACTGAATGTAACACCGACTTTACATATTACTATTTTCTACGCTATTCCTTTGTGAACCCTTTTGCATGATGAACATGTTTTAATTATGATTTTGCAAGTCTTTACAGCTATGACCCTTGCTTTAACCCACATGTTAATGTTTCCTTACTCGTTTATTATTATGAGACTTGATTTCATGTTTGAACTTAATGCTTATTGATTTGTTGTAAATTTCATGTTAGATCTTGCATAAGTATTAAGTAGTATTTGCGTATTTAATGTTTGGGTGAGGTTTTCCTCTTATTGAGCTCCGTTGTCCATTTTAGCTCACCCCACTTACTCACCAGGTATATCCACATCCGCATTAGTTCGTGACAAGGGCAAGACACCCGCTTGAAGTCTTTCCTTGCATTGTGAGCATTGCATGCTCTTATTATTTAGTTATTTGATTTTGAGAACAATAAATTGGGGTTGTTAGGTTGTAACTTAAAGTAGGTCATTTGGGTAGTTTGTAACCCTCCTTATCTATTTTGGGCTATTTGGAAGTTTTATGGTAATGTTGGAAGCTTTTTGGAGTGATTGAACCTGCTTAGACTTTTGAACGCTTATCACTTTGATTTTATGGTTTATGAAATTCTAGTTTCGATTTCACTTTCGCATTTATTATTCTATATGATTAGTATGTTATTCTGCAAGTTGAAATAGGCGTGTCAGACTGTTATTTGGGCATGGTTCAGGTATCGGGCTTGAGTAATGGTTTGAGTTGAGCGAAGCGACCCGACCCTAGTTCAGGTAAGGTTCGTCTCATTGGCAATAGAAAAAAACCTCTTAACCAAAAGATTGAAAGCTCATTTTAAGTTAATATTGTTTTTTCACGACATAGCTAAGCCTAGGGGTGGCAATTTAGTGTTCGGACCCACTTGCCCGATTTTGTCCGGCCCGGAATAAAAAGGGTTCGGACAATGTCTTAACAAATTCGGGCTGGGTCTGGACAAAGACCTCTTGTCCGAATTTTTTGAAAATAGAATTAAAATATATTTGATAAATAAGTATATTGGACACTTAGTACTAGGGGTGGCAAAATGTGCGGACAAGGCCCCGAAACTCCATGTTTTCTTGTCCGTTTTAAAAAATTAGGTCCGGTCCGGACAAATTTTTAAAAAAAAACTTTCATAATGTTTGAATTATAATTTTACTACTTGTAAGACTTGAATTTTGAATTTATAACATTTTGAGTTTTAAATAGAATTAAAATATCTTTGATAAATAGGTATATTGGACACTTAGTACTTATAAAAAATAGATTAACAAACATCAATCTCCTACTAAGTTAAAAGGAAAATTTTATAGGACCGCAATTAGGCCAATTATGCTCTATGGAAGTGAATGTTGGGCGATAAAGCAACAACAATTACATAAAATGAACGTAGCGGAAATGAGAATGCTTATGGATGTGTGGTAAAACTCGTAAAGATAGAATAAGAAATATAGAAATTCAAAGACAAGTAAGAGTAGCACCAATTGATACAAAGATTAGAGAATGGCGGTTGCGGTGGTTTGGTCACCTGCAAAGACGGCCTACAAATGCCCCCATTATAAAACTTGACTCAATAGAAACTGTAGAAATTCGACGAGGTAGGGGTAGACCAAAATTAACATGGGATGCATTAATTAGGAGAGATTTGAATGGTCTGGAAAGCTCACCATCAATTGCACTTAATCGAGCACAATAGAAAAGTTTGATCCATGTAGCCGACCCCAATTAAGTTGAGACTGAGGCTATGCTGTTGTTAACAAACATCAATCTATTCCAATACAAATAGAAATTAATGTACTAAAGATATCTTAGATTTTAATCAAATTAAATTTTAGTTTTTTATACTTGAACATTTGTTTTTTGACATTAAATGTTTAATTACATGAATTATTTGTAGTAAGGTTACAATGACTTATAGTTTGCAACATTTGTTGAGACATTGAAGTTACTTTTTCAAATTACATCAAACGATATTATAATATATGCATATTTTAACATTTGAAGATACTTTTAAAATACAAAGTTAGTTTTCAAGATTGTTACAAATCCGGACAATCGGACAACCCGAATTTTAAGCAAAACGGGTATAGACAAGCTAGTTTTGTCCGAGTTTTAAATCGGATCGGATTCGGACAATGAATATACTTATTTATAGTAGAGGTTGTCCAGATTCGAACCCGTCTGCACCCGAGTTTTTGCCACCCTAGCTAAGTCCATATAGGACCTGCATAAGCTAAGATGTACATGGGCGAGTATTTCAATCACAAGTGGCTCTCTATTCCTCACCTTCAGGTTTGAAATTGTCCCTTTTTTTTGTCAATAACCAAGGTTATGACATGATTCAACTAAATTCTCGAATGAATGCGATAAAAGGTTTAATAAATTACAACAACGAAGACTCAATCCCAAATTAGTTGAAGTCAACAATATGGATCAAACTCTTCCTCTGCTCAATTCAATGCAATTTAATAAATTTTAGTAAATTAAAACTAAAAACAATCGCATGTCGAGGAATATTTAACTCATAATAGATACAGCCTCCACTGTTTACGATGATAGATTGTTTCAAGGACATGCGACAATCTCTTACATGGAATGTGTCAGCGTCACGCAAGATTTTATGGCCTAAGTTTTGCTACAAAAGCCCAATAAGAAAGCTCATATATCCTACTACAAATTGGAAAAGTTAACTACCCGATTTAGTAGTTTCTTAAATTTGTTAGTTTCCCCATATTCCAAGTTTCATTAATTATTTAGGACTTCTTTCCTCACAAGATTATTACCATTTTAACAGTTCTTAATTACGATGCTAGAACTTTTGTTGATAGGAAGTATCTAATTTTGTTACTTCGTACTAATTAGTAATTAGAACATTTAAATCCCTCATTATTAATGTGTCCCAAGTAAGCTTCAGTCTACCCCTACCCTGTCAAATTTCTTCGATTTTTAATGAATCGAGTTTTTCCAGTGGGGCACTTGTAGGTCATCTTTAGAAGTATCCAAACCACTGCAACTGCCCTATCCCAATCTTTGTGCCAATTGGTGCAACTCTTACTTTTCCCTAAATTTCTAAATTTCTTATTCTATCTTTACTAGTTTTACCAAACATCCACCTAAGCATCCTCATTTTCGGTATGTTTATTTTATGTACTTGTTGTTTTTCACCACCCAACATTCACTTCCATACAGAATAGTTGGCCTAATTTCGATCCTATAAAATATTTCTTTAAACTTGGTAAGAATATTTCAATCACATATCACACCTTTTGCACTTCATTACTTGCATCCAACTTAAATTTTATGCGTGAAATCATTTTCAAATCTCAATATGACCATTTTGTATGATTGATCTTACATACCTAAAGTGGTTTACCTTAGAAACTTCTACTTCCCCTAAGTTTACCACCCCGTCATTTTGATATCTACTATTTATAAACTCACAATGCATACATTCAATCTTCATCCTACTCAACTTAAAAGCCTTCAAATTCTAATGTATTCCTCTAAAGTTCTAATATCCTATTCACTACATCTCTTGTTTCGTCCTCTAGGACAATATCATCCGCAAATAACATACACCATGATATATCCTCTAGAATATGCCTAGTTAGTTCATCTATAACTGAAGTAAAGAGATATGGGCTTAAAGCCGACCCTTGACGTAGTCCTATTGTAATCAGAAATTCTTTTAAGATGCCTCCAAATGTCTTTGTACTCATTACTACTCCTTCACATATATCTTTATTCTTTAATAGTGTCTATATCCTCTTCAATATCTCTCTCTAACTATATATTTTTCTCTCTTAATCTCTCTTATTCTTTTAAATTGCAATATGACTTCATCAAATGAAGCTTTCGTTAAGCCTTCAACAACGGTAATTATGACGGATCTAAATCTCGTTGCAATGGATCATCAACAGCTTATCTCCAGTTTATCTCCCGTAAGACTGACTTCTTGTTGCAGTCCATGGTTGATGGTTAACCAGAATCTCTCGTGGTGTTGCAGTTCAATATTTGGATTGATGAGTCTACCAACAAACCTCCACCACCAAAGACAAATTCCAAAGCCGACTAATGGGTTATTGCGGTGCAACCTTTGTCAATGGTGTATACAACTATACCATGTATTCCAACTTTTGGTTTCATTCAATGGGTTACAACCTTGAACGCGCCGCACACAGGTGCGCGAGCCTGTGGATCTCCGCCAGCAAGCCTGTGGATTTCCGCCAGCACCAATATTGTCTCCAACTTAACTACTTCAACTCTTAAGTGTGGAGTTTTAACTCAAAAGGCTTCAGTAGTAGTTGATGGGAGATAATCAATTATATACTTATGAAGTACTCTTTAATCGACGTGGGACTAATTTCGGTCCCACACATCTTTAACACTCCACCTTGGATCAAAATTCACGTGATCCAAGGAACTTTTTCTCGACAAATCCCAATTGAATCGTCGGGCTCTGATACCATGAATTTTACATTAGTGCATCAAACATTTGACTCATTAACGTCACCACATTTCACTTCTTAATTATCCCCCAAGAAAGCATTTTTCACATTGCTTAGATAATTCATTATAGGATTACGAAAGCGCACCATCAAATGCATTAAATCGAGCTGAGCAGAGGCTTTTGAGCCGAAAACTCAGATCCTATGTACCTAATTGAAACCCTAATACCAAACAAGCAGTGGCTAAGTCAATTCAAATAGGAAATCATGTCCTAATTTCACGAACACATCAATCAACAAAAACCCTAGAACAAACCCTAACCATATGAGATTTTGCGTTTACCTCATCATCATTTACAGTAGCGATCGGCCTTCTTCTTGACTCGATCATCGAGAGCATCCTCGACCGACCTGGCCTTCGTCTTCGGATCGTACCCAAACTTCTTGGCCTCTACAGGGAACAACTCGTCGTACTTCATCTTCTTCGCCGCATCGATCGTGTAAACCTCATCTTCACCGCCCGCCGCTCGATCTGCATCGGATTGGGATTCTTGCAATCTCTGGAGCTCCTCGTCGTTCAAGATCTGATCGGATTCCTCCTCGTTAGTGTTAGGGTTAGGGTTTTGGTGGTTTTTGTCCTCCTTTTTGTGCTTCTTCTTCCTCTTCTTCTTGTCGATGGTTTTGTTGAGAGCGGCGAGTGCGCCCCCTTTGTAAACCAGTCTTCCTCCGATCGCTCGCTCGTATGGATCAGACATGGCTTCGTTTGAACTACAGTTTGGGCTTCTGCTTTTATAGAAGGATTGTTGGCCGGGCTTTGTATGATGGGCTGGATTCGGCCCAATAAGACCATGAACCAAATCTCTATACGTTTGATAGTAAGCAAAGGAAAATGACTATCAACGTGTTGGTTGGTCGAGTGGTAAGGGATTCGGTTCCCCTAATAAGAGGGTTGCCCTCCAAATGGAACCAATGAGTGTTTGAGTGTGGGTTAATCAGTGCAGTTGACACCAACCGAACACCGCGTGGGAAACCAAAAAGAAAAGGCAATTGAAGATTAATGACACGTATTTATGTGGTGTGCATTGATTTGTATCGAGGACACCAACAAATGCGTGCAAAAGTGGTCATGCTAGCAACTTTTTTTCTAATAATTATAGGACTTCGAGTCTTTTTTTCTCGGCCCCTCCTTATTTAGATCGAGATTATTTCCATTGGAGTTGATCGGGCATTTTCTTGTAACAATTAGCTATGAAAATGTTTTTGTTGATGACAAGTAATGAAGAATAATTATTTTTTAGCATTATAATCCACTTTTATTAATTAGTGATAAAAAAGTGACCAATATTTTTTTTTTAGATAAAGTGACCAATATTTATTTAAGACCAGTTATCTTGTTCAAAGTGAGTATTTTGAATAAATTAGTGAAAAGTCTATATAAGGATAAACATTTTATTAGTGATAAATAATTGGATTCCCCTCAAGCACGATGATGTAGTTCGAGCCATCCATTAGCTAGATATGTACACCATATCCATATTTGAAGCAGTCGTAGAAATCCAAATATTAAGAGTCATAGGATCAAAAAAATGACAATATTCAGACTCAGAGTAGTCAAAATAATACGGTTACAATGGATTAATAAGAGTACGGGGTTGTTTTGAAATAGGGGGAGAATAGTTTTTGTATGTAGTAGGTGAAATTAAATGATGTATTTTGTTTCCACTTTTGTAATCCCTGTCACATGAGTACGAGTTCAACCTAGTTGATTCGGTGCGAGTGCGACAACATGGTGTGGCGAGTTTACATCACCGACTCGAGTACAACATGAGAGAATGGAGGTTTTCTTTTATTCATCGGGAACACATTGTTCTCCGCCACATTCGTAGTCCGTTGTACAATTTATGACTATAATAAAATAAAGTCTCATTCTTATAAAAAAAAACGGTTGCAAAGGATTGAAATATATAATAATAATAAAAAAAAAACATATCCCCATAAAAAGGAAAATGAAAAGAAAAGGTTGAGCACTTGCAAGGAAAGATTCAATCACGTGCTCAATGATGTACCCAAAGAAATTAACTTGAAGGCCGCACATTCAAATAATTTTGTGGCATGGATTTTTGACCTTGATCACTACAACTCAAGGTGAAGCACTCTCTTGAGCCAAAACTTGCACTTGATGAAGACCCACGCGTGCGCAAGAGCAGCTCCACGTGAATGAATATGAACTCTAGCTAATTTTGCTCATGTCATGGTTGACCATAGCTATCTTGTCCTCTTCTGCTCTTCTCTCTTTCTCTTTTGAATTTGAGAATTACAGGCTCTGAATATCAGAAATGGTTTTGAAGAGTTTGGAGAAGTTTTTTTTTTTTTTTTTTTTTTAAAGGGTCTTCTTCTAAGGCTGCTTTGAGTGGCCACGTTGAAAAGCATTATATAGAGACCCTCCTTTGAGCTTCTTGTGTCTTATTATTGATCATAGTGTTGAGTGGACCAATTTATGAGTGACATAACAAGTACTGTTTAACATAAGTTTTTATTTAACATTAACAAGAAAGCTAGCACATGCGCAGACAGCAAACTACAGTTGTGACCCCCAAAAGCAAAACAAAACAAAATGGTATTCATACTCAATACAAATGTATAGTACATATATGACTATATGAGTCATGTGTTAGGTCAATCTTGCATCAATTCGTTCTGAATCCTCTGTACTTGTTGCCTTCCTATGTCAATTTTAAGGTTCCAGTATACTATGATATATAGGTAATATATATATATATATATATATATATATATATATATATATATATATATATATATATAAGCAATCATAATTAAGTTTTATCCAGATTGTAAAATGTATAATCAGTGGTTGAACCAGGGACGGCCCTCTTGTGCTTTGGCGCACTTATAATATTCATATATAATTGTCACACTCTTATCTTTTAATTTTTTCATTTTCCTAGCCGTTACTAAATGACTGGGAGCTACCCAATTGATTGATATAGAAAGATTATATTACTCTCAAAGTTTTTCGATTGAGAACACATTTGAATTAATTTGCAAATTGAGATTGCACATTTGAATTTTGGATTTTTTTTTCAACGGGAATTTGGAGGTGTTGATGTTTTAGTTAATATTAATTTTATATCTTCTCGTGCATGCATATCATTGCATCATGTAATTTTTTTTTTTTTTTTTTTTTTTTTTCAAAAGCCCATCCGGCATAATATTTTGAAATTAATGATATTTTAAATTATGCAAATTGGATATTTTGAAATTGATGATATTTAAGTTGACAAAAAAAACAACATAACATTTAACAACATTTATTAATTTTATGTATAAATATCAATAGTATTTTATATATTCAATTAATGCTTTAATATGTGTTTTTTCTTAAATAATTAATTCAAATAACAAAATTAAATATTATAAATATAAGCACAAAACTTAATGATGAAAATTATAAGTGCAAATAACTACAACAACTAATTAATTATTAGTTTACTTGATTAAGCCCATGGACCTATCCTACACGGAGAACTACATGAATTCATCAAACAAATCACCTTAAACTATAATTAACTAACTCGTCGATGTAGTATCAGTCGTCCATGCACATTAATGTAACAACGGCATAACCTAATGTAACAACGGCATAACCTAATGTAACAACTTTCTCCAATATTATGAGAGAGTTTTTTTTCTTTCTTTTATAGTGTGGGGAATTCCAAAATTAGTGAAATTCACTAATTAATAATTAGGAAACAGACTAAATACATAGTTACAAGAATAAATAGATATTAATTAACAACCTTTCTTACTTTCAAGAATAATGACAAATTTTCAAGAATAATGACAAGTTTTCAATATAAAAAGGGGGAAACATATATATACATACATAACTAGATTTATTAATTAAGGAAGAGGGTTAACTATATATATATAGCACATTTGCTTGTAAGAGTTACTTAGTTGGTTCCTAAAAATGCAAGAACGTACAAGATGACTGATATTCTCTTGTTTAGAAAGCACGCATATATACCCTTGTTAGTAGGTATACTTTCAATCCTCCTTATCAGTCATCAAAAGCTAGCTAATATCCAAGGTCACATTCTCTAAAATCTTGTCGATCGGTCGCTACATTAATAACACATCATCTATACAAGCATCCTCTATACACTGGTGTCCAATAATCCGATCCAGTATTATCTCTATAAACCTGAGGAGTACAAGATACAGGAACCAAACAAAGCCCTCTGCTCTTCAAATCGAATTTCGCCTCTGCACCCTTATCTTTTCTTTCTAGCATTCCCCATGGATCCTGAATATTGAAACAATAATTAAGTGTATAAAACAGCGGCGGAACCAGAAAATTTAATTGGGGGGAGGGGGCAAATTCACCTAAACTTATATTATTCATATTACATTTATAGTCTATAGAAAGTGTATCGAGCGTAAGGGGGAGCAGGAGAGGAGTCGAGGGGCAAAAGAAGTGGTCGGGGGCGGGATATTACAAGAGGTCCCGGATGTCCCCCTCTCTAGTTCTGCCACTGGTATAAAATATGCATAATTTTATATACTAATAATATGTTTACATTTTCATTATTTACTGAAAAAAAATTGTTTACTGGTCTATGATCACTTAAATATATAGGTATAAAATGTTTTGTAGCAAATACCTTGTTTGCACTTGACTTCATGTATGGATTGCTCAGAAGCTGCAAAAGAATGAATTAAATGTGCACTAATTAATTAGGCAAAAATTAAGCTTGCACGTGGAAATTAAATCATAAAAGCTTTCTAATTTAATTTGATGTTGAAACCATAACAAAAGTGCTCTTGTAAAAACTTATTGGCATGTATATATGTATGAGGTTGGTGAGATATGTCAAGGCCATGAAATAATTAGTCAATATATATACCTGCACTTGCTCTTGTAGAAACTTTATGTATCCAATTGCTTCTTGGAGAACAGATGCTGTATCAGTCTGATAAAGAAGATTCATGAATATGTAAATAAATTAAAATCAAGTTTTAGATATATGTTGAGATTAATTAATCATATCTTTAATGATTTTCTAATCTTAATTTGTGCCTTTTTGTTCTGATTTACCTTGCCAAAAGGTGATACAATTTGCTGAAGAGCAGTAACTCTATCAGCCATCTTTACTTTCGGAACTTGTGCCTATAAAATCACATACAGTTGGAATTTTTTTACAATGTCATCAGTGATACTAAAGTTTGCATGCAATATTACATGCACACACACACACACACAAAATATAAATTAAAAAAAAAAAAAAAAAAGTTTCGAATCTACCTTGACTGAAGAGGCTTGTGAAGTCTCATGCTTGGGCTTCTTAAATTGTGTTTCAGAGTTTTGATCTTCACATCTTTTCTTCTTTCCTTCTATTGAAGCCCCAGTTCTTCCACTTCTTGCCTATAAATATATCAACAATAAATTTAATTAACAAACTTAATTAACAAACTAATAGCCTTTTTAATTAATTAGTAATTAACACATGATCATAGTTAATTAATTACAATTCAAAAATTGTCCGAGCGCCCACTAAGGTACACTCAGGTCGATATTGCATCAGGGCCTCTTGAAAATAGTCAGACTCGCTTGGATACCCACAGATATCAAAAATAAATAAATAAATAATTATATATAGATCATGTACCTGAGAGGAGCTGGTTTGTCCTTGCTTTTTATTACTTTCAGCTGAGCTTGTAGAACTGGTGGTCTTTAAATTGCAAGGTTTATTATTAGAAGGCTGAAGGTCCATCAATTGCTTGTTCATACAACCATTAAATGTGATTGTATCTGATAAGCTCCTAGTACTAGGCCACGACGATTCCGACGTACCGTAGTAGTATTTATTCTCTCCTATAGCAGAGCTGTTGTTCCCCAAGTGATGTCTCATGTTGTTGTTGCTCTTAAGCAACCTTTGAAAAGAAGGGTCTTCAGAGGATTCCATTATCTCCTCATCATGTTGTTGTACATGGCTATCTTCTTTGAGTTGATCATGGCCATAACAAGGAAAGAAACTGGAATTACCATTATGCCCTTGTACTACTCCATATGATGATGTTGAATTGTTAAGGCTTTGTTTCATTTGGTGATGATGAGAGAGATCATCATCATCATGAGGATGATGATCTGCTGATGATGATGAGTAATTATGATCCATGGAGTTTATCATGAGTGACATGTTTCGCGTTTGTTGCAGTGTAATCTGGCGGTTGATGTCGTCGGGGTAGGGCGGGGCAATCGACCAATTGCTAACCAAGTTTGAGAGATTGTTCAACCTTTCTTGCTCAAGAAATCCACTACCATTATTATTGTTGAAGCCATTTAAATGTCTCTCTATGTTGTTGTAATTATTTGGAGAGCTAGCATAGTCCCAACTATCCATCTTTTTCAAGTAATCACAAGCTGGATCAAACATTGCAGTTGATAGGTTCTTGGATGATAGTACTTCAAGAAAGTTCTCTCCAACATCATGTGTGTTATGCAAGTCTCCATTGCTTCCAACGCTTCTAATGATTAATAATGAAAATTAAAGACAAACTATAATTAATTAAACTCACTACTTAGCTAGCTAAAACATGTATTATTATTTATAGTTAAAGTGCATGTATATATATGTGCTTTAATTTGTTTAATTGTAATTTTAAACCTATGTGCATTTCATAGGTGGGTGGGCTTTATATGCCAATACTAGTAAAGCACTTTCTCCTCTCAATTAATATAAGCTCTAATTATATGCCACTATACACCTTAATAATAATGCTTTAGATTCTTTTTCCACTAGCTTACATTAACCATGCATTATATGAACAAGCAGTTCACCATGAAATATGTGCTATGTATTTTTAGTTGATCAAATTATACAAACTTACAATAAAACTTGGCTCCACAAATGATTCTCCGACGCGGGCTCTCCAGTGATCTCACTAGGAGCCGCCGCAGCTGCAGGATCCATGATCCGACGAGATGAATCTTCGGTAACACCGGAGTGGTTGGAGGTGCTATTGGTGAAGGAAGGTGAGATGGAGATCTCTTCTTGATCAGTATTAGAAGAGTTATTGGAATTATGATGATGTTGAACTGTTGGTGCATAATGAGATGATGATGTGTGCCATGAAATCACATTATTGCTCCATGAAGAGAGAGAGCTCCCATGATGAAGATCCCACAAGTTTGTTGTAGATGATGAGTTCACAACTGAGCCTTCAGAGCCTTGATCTTGATCTCCCATGATAATAATACTATTTGCTATGGCTTTAATTTGGTTTGGTGGCTATATAGGTTTTCTTTGCTTTGCTTTGCTTTGCTTTGCTTTCTTTGTTACAACACTTTGTTTGCTTTGATGAGAGTGGAAGAATTTAAGGAGTTATCCGTTGTTGGTGACGTTTGCATATAATGTTGTGTTATTTATTTATTTATTTATTTGGTTTTAGTCTTTTAGGGGAGACAATAGAATATGCAGCCTGCGTTCTCCACTGAGATCGTGCACAATAATTATAAAGGCTGATGGGCCATGAAGAGTTGGTTTAGGGTTAGGGTAGAGACGTCTATTGCTATACATTTCTTTCAAAATCAAACCATTTTTTTATTAGTACAACTTTGAAATAGATAGAGTGTTGTTTGGTTTATCTGCAAAAGTTAGTACTTAATTAAATATTCATTATAATTAGTATTTTGTAAGAATTGATTAACAATCTTTTTCATATCAACATAAATAACGAATTCGTGATGTTCTTAATTTGCGTCAAAATCAAGAAATTTGGGGATCGTATTTCAATTATAGAGGCATCCCTGTCGTTTAGGAGCAGTGAGGGTTCGGAGAAAGGAAGCAAGGTTTTTCGCGCGATAATTCTAAATAAATACTATAAGATGTCGATTAAGTGCAAGGGGCGAGCAACTTTAATGTACCTTTTGTTAGTTTTTCCCGTTACATGTTCTACACTCAATTTTTACCATATTCTTAACAATCTTTGCAAATGATTCACTCTATCTAAATTAAGGAAAGAAAAATACTAGAACGACAACATGTATTTATCAGAAGTCACATCGGTGCATACACGTTGTCCATGCGGTCTTGACCGGCGTGCTATAAATCTATGTCCACATCTCGAATCGTGTATGGACGGCTCAAATGCCTGATATGTTTTCCGGTGTGATGTACTTGTTATTTTAGCACTTTTTATAAGGAAAATTTTAATCCATATTTTTTATAAATTTAATTATATATTGATCCAAATATAAATTAATTTAATTGTAAAAAGAATCATAAATCAATTTGTTATTATTAGTTAATATACCAAATCATATATGTACACCAAGGTAAAGTTGTCAGTTTGTCATCAATTGTTATATGTCACTTCGATTGGATGTGAAAAGAAGAAGGTAAGCAGATACAGTCATTTTTAGACTTTAGAAGGCACAAGGGCCATGTAAACGATGACAAAATGAAAGGTTTATATTTATATATATGACTACTACTGTGATTGTGGGCCGAAACTCCACTGCTCTTTGTCACTCACGCTCATAGCATATGTATACAGTATATAGAAGAAAACATTTTACTTTAAAAAAGGTTTCTAAAATGGAAGATCGAATTTGATGTCTAACGGGTCATATTGTGACAAGTGTCACTGAATCAGGGCATGATCAAGTGGACCTAAATTCGATGTAGTTATAGGTCACAGAAATCAAGGAAAGAAAGAAATCATAATATATACATTCTAAACCTAACCCCATTTGGTGATTTGATGGGAAGATTGTCAAGAATGTTGTCCCTAGCTCGCATCCTCAAAAAGCTAAGCTAATCTTTAGAACTTTTAGCTTACATGTTTAAGCTTCTTTTTTTTTTTTTTTTTTCGTCCAGATGGGGAGACCCTACCTATAAATTTGGGGTATTTTGTAGGTGAGTTTTCCCAGCAGTTCGATTTTCATGTAGCTACACTTGCATATATGGTTGTCACACTATATATATATATATATATATATGTGCGCACGCTTTTAGAAGTATGAGCAATGAAATTTCGGTGTGTGAAGAATCAAAACTAATTATACATTGTAGATAAGCGGACGATGTGAAACTTGACTTGATTGTGTTAGCTAATTTTCTTAGTGACAGAAAGTAAATTAAGATGACTAAACTGCATATTTCCCCGTCAATGGCTCTACACAGAAGATGCACGTAATATATAACTCCTAAAGATGAGCATCACAAGATCGATAATAATAGAAATATTTTGATGACTTGAATTTTTGTTTTTTTGTTTTTTTTGTTTTTTTTTTTTTTGTTGAACAGAGGCGACGCTCCTTTATTTATATATATATATATATAAATAATTGTACAAAGTATCATGTATACAAGAATAAAAAATGGTTACGTAAACCCCCATCCCTAGTCCTTCAATTCAAACGCACCTAGGCTCATTAATCTAAAAAACGCACCTAGGCTCCCTTACAGCAAAAGAGATCTACCCAAAAGATTGGCATGACCCACCCCAAACTGGCTAGCCAAAATGGTCATATGCCTATAAAACTTTAAAACCCAAATGGTCACACAAAAACCAAAACCAACACCATTTCATGAAGGCACCCATAATTTTTCTCATTTCCTAATCTAAAATGTAAAAGACTATTTTGCCCTTTCATATATACACACCCAAACTCCACAAACCATTTACAACTCCAAACCGGGCACCCCACCACCTTGAGGAAGAAGTGAACCTAAAGCCACAATTGTGTTTGCCGAGCGTGTATCGATTCTTGCGTCTTGACATCATCCGACAGCGATGTAACAATGTTTGACAACCATATGAAGCTTTGAAGGAACTGTTTTTTGGATCAAAAACTGTGAAATTGATGATTTGGTTTGTCAACATAGGGTTTCTCAAATTTTTAGACGTTTTTTCACGGGCGCGATGGATTCGGCCTCGCGGGGCCGAGAGTTATGCAAACGTCTCGGTCAACATCCACCGAGAAAGGAATAAAAGTCTCGGTAATGGACAACCGAGAGAAATGATACGTTCTCGGTTGTACATCACCGACAGGACATAAACTATACACTTCGACTTACTCTCGTGATGTGGTGACCAAACGACAATAAAAGTATCGGTCATAGACAACCGAGATCTATCTTACACTCTCGGTTGTACATCACCGACGAACATAAACTATACACTAATGGTTGCTCTCGTGAAGTGGTGGCCAGAGATAACAATATAACTCTCGGTCATTCGTTGTCGAGACTATGTAAAACTATCTTGGCTGTCTAGCGAGAACCACGAGTTCCCAAAAGTTTCCCCTCGGTCTCACAAAATCTCGCTGTGTGGCGAGAACCACGACTTTCCAATAAATGCACCATTGAATGCACGCCACACAAACATAACAACTACTCTACCAAATGCAACTTAATTAGACTATCAACGTACCTTCAAACGATCGATTTCACGACTTGAGTGTGTGAACGAAAAACTTGAACCTAGCCCTAATGTGGAGACGAAATCGACCAAAACTCGGAGCCTTCAAACTCGAAAAATGTCCTACAACGGGAGAGAGACGGAGAGAAACGAAGACAACGAGATTCGGGATTGCAAGCTGGTTCGTTGATGAGAAGTAGGGCAAGTCAAGCAAGAGGACGGTGGTGGGGTGGTGGGGTGCCTCTGTTTTGCACGAGGGGTATTTTCGGGATTTCGGGCCTAATTTTTTGGTGCCCTTGGTAATTTGATTTGTGCCCTCAATAAGAGGGTGCCTTCATGAATTGATGGTGGCCTTAGCGGCCCTCAAACCAAAACATAATCGCCGTGCCTTTGCTCTCCCGTATAGTAGCTAAACACATTGCCTGTTTGGTTCACATATCTAACTATCATAAGTTCATGGGATTAACTTATACAAAGGATTGTGGCTTGGATTAACTGCTTAATTCCAAGTTGGTCACTTGTTTAATTTGGTATCTTAACATTGGGATAACATGTTTTTTGTTCTGGTGAAATGACCAACTTACCCTCTGCGAGTTGCTCAAGATGAATCCAGAGTAGAAGACAACGACGATAAAGTAGAAGAAAACAATGGTGAAGAAGGTAATGGCGATGATGGTGAAGAAGAAAAGAAGAAGGTAAGGGCCCTAATGTCGCAACGTCCAATTAATGCTCCCACCAGTCCCAAACGCATAACTTCTCAAGCCGACCACATCAACCCTAACCCTAAAAAGAAACTAAAATTCGAGCACCACCATGATGATGATGGTGTTGGCAATGAAAACAAGTCTTCTTTCCAAATTCAAAGACCGTGGAGTCTCAAAGATGAGTTGATCCTCTTGAAGGCTATGATCGATATGAAGAAAAACAAGCTTGACCCTTACTCTCACATCGACACCTCTTCTCAACTTTATCAAAAATCTTCTCCACGTTGATGTCTCCACTAAGGAAGAACGACAAGCTTTCGCATTTCACCAAATCCCATGACTCGAACTTGTATAACTTGTCCATCAAGATTTGGGGTCATCAAGAGAAAACGAAAGGATATATGTAGGCGAAGAAGGATTCACACTCGATCTTTTGTGTGTATCGTTGGGTTAAATGAGGGGTATTTTTGTCACAAACACACTCCCACCATTCGGACTAACTAAGGAGCCCAAAAATGATGATTTAATTTAGTCACCTGTATTGGGTATTAAATAGTCCCGTGGACTAGTTAATCCTCCAAGCGAACACCGGCTTAGCCAACCTAGTGTGGTTAATCCGACCTAAGAAGGTGAAGCGAACAGGCCAACAATGAAACAACAGAGTCACCAAGAGTGTTCGAAATTTCGCTGTCATTACCGTACTCACGCCGTCACTTTTTTTCTTCTTTTTTTTTTTAATAAAAACGGGACGTGCCACCTAATAATCCTCATAGAGAAACTCCAGATGACTTGGATGAAGTAACTAGAGGGATCAAAGTATGTATTTAAAATTAATTAACAATCGATTGGTTCAAGTGGTAATTAAAGAACTCCTTCCCCTAAGCATGGTCTCAAGTTCGAGTCTCGTGAATGAAAAAAAAAAAAAAAAAAAAAAAAAAAAGGTTGGGAGGGCTGCCCCCGAAGGAGGATCGATAATGCTAGAGCGTAGATTAGTCGTTGCAGAATTAGTACCGGACACCACATGGTGGAAACCAAAAAAGAAAAAGTACATATTTATATAAAAAAAAATAGAAAGACAAAAGTGCAAATTATGACAGACTTCAGGGAGGAAATTAATTATAACTTATCCTAATTTGTATCCAAATTTTGAAATCCCAATTTATGTTTGCCGAGGGAAGATCGGTCGACTCAATTCATTAATTTATTCTTTTTATTATCTAATTCATTGGATTGGATATGTACTTCACCTATCTAAATAATCCATAGGAACAGAAGGCCTACACCACTTTTAAATTTAATTAAGAATTCTTTACCGAGTACATGCACCAATTAAGGACCTATATGAACTTAATTAGGTTGTTATTCAATTTATATATTTTCAAAAAGCAAAATACTAGAACGAGAATCCTATGTCATATTGTAAGACACATATTGGCTCACATAAGCCGTCCATACAACTTCGACTGCGTGTTGAGCATCAGGATCTGTGTATGCCCGCATCTCGAAACGCACATAGATACTTTTGTAAATCAATGTGTCTTGTGGTGTGACGTGTCATTCTAGCACTTCTCTTTCAAAAATATTATTGGTTATGTAATGACTAATGAAGTAGTGAAATTGTACTGATCAAACGACAACACAACAAAGCAACCCCGCTTTCCACCCCTCCTGCAGACAAGAGAGAAGGTGACAAAGGAATTGGCAATGAAAGTGATGCTGGAGTACTGTCTCAAGTGAGTACTAAAGTGTCACATTCTAGAGGGACAACATTCATTTGCTAATTGATCGATCTTCTTCATCATTAACTAATTAAAGACGTACATCGCCACGAAAAAATAAATTCAAAAAGAGTGATTCCACTCCCCTTCAACTTGTCTTTATTGGTTTGTTCAGTTCCATGAAGAACGTACTCCCTTTAAAACAAAATATATATAAGCTAGCTAGCTAGGGAATGTAACAAATGTAAAGTTATAATAATATATAGATATCAATTAATTATCACCCAATCCATCCCTAGCTACCAGTAGTATGCTAGCCAAACGGAGGGTTGATAGTATAGTAAGGATACTTGCTTCATTGATAGAAGCGAACTTTTGTCGCTAATGCTCTTTTTAAAGTTTGTCGTTGGTTGTTGCTAAAATGTCAGTCTCTATAGGTCTTGAGCAAGAAAAACTTAATTTTTTGATTAGAATAATGAAATTTTTTGTTGATAGAATCATTGTTTGAAGTCACTTAGTAATAGATTTTTTTGGTTGCTTGAAGTGACTTTTGTTGGACGATTATTTGCCTCATAATTTATTTACATAGCGCTATATTTTTTTAATTAATTTTATGTTCATTAAGCTTCTCTTTTAGGTTACCAATTTGATGAAAATTGGTGTTGATGTGGGAAGTCCAATCGTTCTCCCTCAAGCCTATAAAATGACACTTGTACCATCAAACAAGTGTACAAAAATTAAGGTTTATGAGGGTGATAGACTTTGGTGTTGAGACTTTGGCGTTGAGAAGATAAACAAGATAATGGCTTCCGCAGGTAAAACTCTATTTGATCTATTTTATTATACTTTAAAATGTTTACATGTGGTATCAGAGCCTACTAGATCAATAGAGTTTTCCACGAATTGTTTGTGTTTTATCTTATGATCTAGTTTGATGTTAGATTGGCCATGACGAAGTTAGAGATCAATCAACCTTGGTCAATTAGTTTGCTGTCAAAGTTTTCTTGATGACAAATTCAATATCTTGTCTAATACTAACTGTTTGTGTTTTACCTTATTTTAAAGTTATGATTTTCAATGTCTATTCGGTTAAATAAATTGAATATGATCATGGACACACCTTTATCTATATTTTTATTTTTTGCTACAACTCTAGTTTAAGATAGATAAGTCCTTTAATTATGTTGATGCGTACCATGATCTAATTTGATTTTGTTAAAGATAAATTTCATCAAGTATATGCATGCTTAATCAAACTAGGCTTGATTTGATCTAATAATCCAATTGTGTATTTAGTTGTTTGTTTCTTATGGATTTGATATATGTGTACATATGTATATATATATATATATATATATATATATATATATATATATATATATATATATATATATATATTAAATCACACTATTTTTCTATATTGTTGTGTTGGATAACTTGGATTCAGTTTAATTTCAATTTCATGATATGCCTTGAATCGAGTTAATAGAAATATTTTATTATTTAATGAAATTTTTAATTATATAAATAACATGTTGCTTATATGTTAAAAAAATAAAAAAATAAAAAAATACATTCATTTCTTTTAGAATATTCATGTTTTTTCTTACTCATTTAATTAATATTACAAATAATTTTGTTATATATTTATGATTGACTCTTGATTTTCTTTCTTAATTAATTATTTTGATTTTTTATATTTTGTGGTTCTACTTCAGTCAAAAGACTAATAAAATCTGGTCCAAAACTTTTCGGAACTCTCATTCTCTTCCCCCTTCTTGGTTTCGTATCTAATTCAGGAACATTATAAGTAGAGGGGTTCCTCTCGAACTCTCTTATTCAATGTACTCGATTTGTCTTATTTATAAGGAAATATTCCTTTATAGAATTTAGCATCCACACATTCAATAATAGTGTTAACATGAATATCACTAACTGCAGAATTAATAACCAAAAATTTATATGCAGAACTATTGTTAGCAAGACTAATAAATACATAGTCTATAGTTTTAGGCCCTAACTTAGTTCTCTTACTAATAGGAATCTGAACTTTTGCTAGACAATCCCCCACTTTTAAAATTTTTTATGAAGAAACTCTTCCTTTCCATATTTCATAAGCAGACTTATTTGTCTTCTTAAATGGAATTCTAATCAAAATATAATTTGATGTAAGTAGTGCTTCACCCCACATATTATGTGGAAGCCCCGAACTATTTAACATAAAATTTATCATATCTTTGAAAGTTCTATTCTTCCTCTCAACAACACCATTCTGTTGAGGCGTATATGGTGTCGTAGTTTGATGTATAATTCCGTGTTCACTACAAAATCCAGCAAATTCAGTGGACTCGTATTCTCCACCTCTATCTGTTCTAATTGCCTTTCTCTTTTTATCTTATTGATTTTTCACTTATGCTTTATATGTCTTAAACATATCAAAAGCTTCATCTTTGGTTTTAATCAAATAGACATAGCAATATTTACTACAATCATCAATAAAAGTGATGTAGTAATTCTTTCCACCACGTGTAGGAGTTGATTTATAATAAAAAAGATCACTATGAATTAAATTCAACAATTCATTTGACCTTCCCTGAATTGGCATAAAAGGTTTTCTAGCAAACTTAGATTCAGTGCATATTTCACATTTTTTGTTAAAATCAATATTTAACTTAGGCAATAAATTCATATTTACCATCCTATGTATGGATCTATTGTTTACATGTCATAATCTAGCATGCCAAATATCATATGAATCCACGATATAAACAGAAGACTTCATTTTATTCATAGCATTAGTAACAATTACAATCAGTTTGAACATACCATCAGCTAAGTACCCCTACCTATATAGTCAATACCTTTACTTAGTACAAACTTTTCAGACTATAATACAAGTTTGAATCCTTTTTGGTAAGGAGAGGACCCGAAATCAAATTCTTCCTAATTTCAGGAACATACAAGACATCAATCAAAGTAAGAACTTTTCCAGAAGTAAACTTCAGCAAGACTTTTCATTTCCCTTTGACACTTGAAATGGATAAATTCCCCATATGGAGTTATTCATCACTGGTGACATCTTCAAAGGTTGAAAACAGACTTTTGTCATCGCATATGTGCCTAGTAGCAGCCGTATCAATCCACCAACCCTTAACATTGTCAATCATATTGACTTCGAAATTACAACAATCAAGTCTTCATCAGTAGTAATGACATTGGCTTGATTATGTTGAGATGAATTTCCAGCAGATTGATCTTTGCGGTGACAACATTCTTGAGCCTTGTGTCCCGGCTGCTTGCACACCCAACAATTTCTTTTTATCTTCTTAAAAGGTTTGGCTTTAGGTGCAAGACTATTTACACCCTTTGTAAAAGTTTTCTTACCCTTAAACTTCTGAAACTTAGACTTTGATGTCTCTCCTTCAACCACATTTGCCTTCGCAGCAAAGGTAGGTACTCAACTTTATCTCTCTTGCGGTGATCTTCTTCAACTCGAAGCCTCAGAATCAAGTCCTCCAAAACATCTCTTTCATTTTATGCTTCAAATAGATCTTAAAATTTTTCCATGAAGGATGTAGCTTTTCAATTATTGCACCAACTTAGAAATGTTCATTGATAGAACACCCCTCCGAATGCAACTCATGTATCGAACTTGAATCTCTTCTAATTGTTTAATCACATTTTTGGAGTCCTCCATGACATACTTGAGAAACTTTCCAATGACAAACTTATTCGCCCCGACATCTTCAGTTTTATATTTCTTCTCAAGCGTATCCCAAACTTGCTTTGCTATTTTATATGATGAATATATATCATATAAAGTATCATCCAGACAATTCAGGATGTAATTTCCACAAAGAAAGTCGAGTTTCTCCAAGCCTCTATGGACATCAATAATTCCTTGCTGTAAGGATATTCATTGATCTTAGGCTCTTCCTCCCTTACAATATTCGCAAGGTTGAGGGTTGTCAAGTATAATAACATCTTTTGTTGCCACCTCTTAAAGTCCATCCCCTTGAACTTTTTAGGCTTTTCTTCATGCTTCTTAGAGTTGATGGAACTCGATTGTAGTTATGTCATCTTTCAAAATTTCTGAAATGCAACACAACATAACAATATCTCAGAAATTTTGAATAAATTTATGAATTCTGTTTTTCTCAAATAGAGAAAAATTATGTCTTAGATTGTTATTTCAAACAATCTATAATGATCTTATGTACTATAAATAGAACGAAATTGTAAACAAACAACAACATAATTTAATGATAAGTAAACAAATAATATTCTAACCAGAGGCTTGCACGAGAATAATGACCTAAGACATAATTGTTTCATGATTTGGTGATAAAATCTCTTCAGAAATCTATCCCCATGATTCAACCGTAGTGCCCTTCTAAATTTAAAAATCACCAATTTGAAAGTCTGCCAAATTATGTTTCTTTCTCTCTCACATAACAATTAATTTCAAAAAATTTGTATTACAATTTGTGTTCTAATAGAACTTAAATAGTAGTTTCGAAAAATTTCGTATCTCAATTTATGTTTTAATCGAACTTAATTAAATAGTAGTTGAAGTGTAA
Source organism: Stephania cephalantha (assembly GCA_039657325.1). NCBI lineage: Eukaryota > Viridiplantae > Streptophyta > Magnoliopsida > Ranunculales > Menispermaceae > Stephania > Stephania cephalantha. Next base: position 1,968,144 of record CM077573.1, on the reverse strand, counting down.
CGGCCCGAATTTAATTCACCATTATTATTGACGTGGTTGCGTGGCTGACAACTCAGACGCTCGTGGGACCCGCAATTAGGATAGGGCGCATCTGGTGTTAGGTAAATAGTTATTTTATGTGCTGATTTGTCTAATTTACGATGTTTATGTTGAAATAGAGTAAACGACATCGCATGTGTGTACTTATGTTACGTTTGACGTACGAGATTGTGATAATTATTCGACTCGATATGCGTGTCGATGCGGGTACCGAGTAGGCTAAAAGACTAAATACTAGGCCGGGGAAATAATACACACACGAAATGAATAAAATGGGTTAAATAATTAATATTTAATGTCTATTTGATGGTTAGGGTCATGGTAGTACGCATATGTCGCGATTTGGGACGCAAAATCGGGCGTCGAACACCCGAGAGGCAACTTATTGGGTTAAGTACAAGGGCGAGTGTGCCATCAGAGTCAATTTATGAGTCATTAGAGGTTGGAAAATGGAGCAAATAGTGCTCATTGGATGGCATAGGGATGCACAAGTGAGGAGAGATCCTTTAAGGATATAAAAAGTCAATTTGACTTCATTTCCACCACCTTTTCTCTCTCCTTATCAAGAAATCCGAAAATTGAGAAGAAGAAAAGAAGTGTTTGGAGCACTCAATTTGATCATTTGAGGAGCTTGGAGTGGTTGATTCATCAAAGTAAGGTGAGATACACTATCACCTCAACTTTCTTTATCTTTTGGTATGAATTGTTGGGGTGTTTGTGTGAATCCAATATAGATTGTTAAGTGGTTGTTTTGGTGGGTTTCAAGTGCTATGAAGTTGAGTAATATATGTTGTGGTTGTTGTTGTTGTTGTTGTTGTTGTTGTTTGTTGTTCTTTACGTTTCGAGTATGGATTTTCGAGTTTTGGGGTGAGTTTTGGATATGCGAGTTAGCTCGCTTATTGGGGGAGGGGGGGTTTGCTATGATTTTTGATTTGGATGGGAGCAATTATCATGATATTGAATTTTGTGGATGGTGGTGTTGAAGTTGTGGAGCTTTATCGGGGTTTCGCCAAGTTTTATCGGGGTTTAGGTTTCAATTTGGCCAATTGGGGGCCTATCCCAGGGATCGATACTCCGGGCATAATATGAGTTAATATGATGGATTTGATACTCTAATGTGAATTTGGGAAATTCCAAAGTTTGGAGAAATTGATAAATTAAAGAATATTAGGTACTTGGATTTGATCAACGGGTGTTGGGGCACGCATTTGGAAGCGTGGAGATTTGCTTTTGTATTTATGGAACGCGGTTTGAGGTGTGTAGTATCCCAACTGAAGTTTCTTGAGCATTTACTTATTTTGGCTTTTGAATTCAAATTCTATCTTTCAATACTTTATTCTTGGTTTTGGTTTAAATGGACGGACGTTGAGGATCTCCCTCCGTACCATTCATGTGTGTATGTCCACTAGGCCATAGAACGTGTGTTAGGAATCTCGGTGAATAGTTCGACTAGAGAGTCGCGTTGGGGCACATGTAGGTGCGTCGTAGGTTCTACGCCGACCACCTAGCGGATCCAGATACGGCCTTGCTTGAGTGGTACTCGCCGGCAGTATTCTATGGAGAGTCCGAAGTATGGCATTAGTGTGACCCTAGGCTCTAGGAACACACTTTGAGCTTTCACTATTACTTATCCATGCGATGATCACAGTTGCTTGTATTTATTTCCGCATGTTTATTTAATAGTTTTGTTTAAATTACAGTATTTACTTTCAGTATTGCTCACTTAATTTCTTTGGGAATACTCACTCTGGACTCGTCATTTGGCTTTTGTGATGGCTTGAGTGCGATCCGAGAACGAGTCGTGGCAAGGGCAAGCTTGTAGAGTACCGGTGATTCAGAGACATTGAGCGAGACTTGTACGTTTGTATTATATATTTTTTTTTCATTTTGGGGATTTGGGATTGTGAGAAACTTCAGGACCCTACATTTTGATATTTTGAAACCTTTGAGGTGTATATCTGATATATGTTGGCTTATGAGTTTTCTACACTATGTATCAGAGTTAAAGGCATGACTTTGATGCTTAATATTTTATTTGTCATGATTAATGACTTCCACTGTGAATATTTATGGTTTGAAACGATATTAAGAGATCACTTGAATTCATTAACAATTTAAACAGTAAATTGTTGTTCATTGAGGTTAATAATGATTAAATGGTGGATAAGCTTGCATATGGGACACAACTGGCGCTAGTAGGCCAGGTTGTGGGCCCGCATTGGCCCCCATGGCGGTTCATTGGAAAATGGGTCGCTACATGAATAGTTGTTTTCCAATAAACACAACTCTTTAATTTTGAAAATAAAATAATCCATTGAGTTCAACAATCATAACTGTTGAAAAACCCAACTGTATTAACTGTATAACAGTTAATTAATCTTGAAAATTAATTACTAAAAAATTTAAGTAAAAAGTAAATCTATGTTTGACAACCAAGCCAAAGCCCAAAGAGTCCAAGGCCCAAGGCCCATCTTTGACATAAAAATGTATGGGTCACCCTATACCCATATGCATCCATGTGCACCCAATAGGTTCCTTTATCCTAAACAAAGTATGTTGGGTTGCTTTCACTTATAGAGTGTGAAAGTGTTTTGTAGTTCTCTTATGTGGGACTAAATGTTTTCCTTTCAAAACACTAGAACAAGACACATGAGTCTTTTGTTCCAACAGGTGTAAGGTGGGAGGAGTCCATTGTTGTGCAAGGTACTTTGATTCTTAACAAGGGAATGGAAACGGTGGTACGTATACTTTCTTAGGCCTGAGATTTCAGGTTGGGAGCTAACTGAGCATTGCCCTGTCAAGATAAATAAGGGCAGTGCACCTGATTCGAATCAAGCCTAAGAAAGTAAGAAGTGAAGGACTACGTTCGTATGGTAATTAATATGGTTGGGGATAGGTGTGCCCTCTGTTTTGGCAAGCTCGAAAGAAGTCTTTGCTATATTCAAGCTCATATTTTTGGAAGACTAATGTGTATGGGAACTCGTGTTTTATTTTTATAAGGTGGTCCGGCTTTTTGTGTTATATGTAAAGATAGGATTGACAAAAGTTGTCCAAACCCGTTTGTTCGATTTTTGTCCGGACCAGTTAAAAACGGGTTTGGACACAATTTTTTAAAAAAATATACGTGGACATTTTTTGTCTCCCCTCACAAAATTACTCTCACGGTCTCACCCCTCACGGCCTCACTCTCACACCTCACGGCCTCACCCTCTCGCGCCTCCGGCTACCGACCTCACGCCTCTCGCGGCTTCGCCTCCGACCTCACGCCTCTCGCGGCTCCGCCTCACGCTGCTGCTCTCACCCTCACGCTGTCATGCACAGCCTCACCCTCGGTCCCTCACCACTCACTCCGCGACTCTGCCTCGCCCTCTCCAGTCACGCACATGTAGTAGAAGTTTTTTTAATAATTGATAAATAAAATATTTAATCATATTTAAAAATAAAAATAGACAAAACGAGAAAGTTTTCATGATGTTGATTTTTACAAAAATATAAATAGTCTTGAAAAAAAAAATCCTTATTCTGTTGCGCTCTGCTTTAAAAACGGAGTGGATCCGTTAACAAACTTAGACACTAATTTTAATAGTTATAAGGAGGGTGTCCGGTCCCGCTATCGTGCAGCCGCTTTGGGTGTTACCGATATTTGTCCAGTCCATTTTTTGAGGGAAAAGCTTCTTTCTTGGTTTATTTGATCTTCGTTATGTTCCTACTAACATCGGTTTTCCCTTTTTTTTTTTTGCCATCCTAAAGAAGTATAGTGACCATTCTTTTTGTAAATAGCTATACTAATATTTTTATAAAATTATAAATATTATGTTTCTCGGTGCATTATTAAGTTACTATTAGTTAATAAACTATTACACTCGAATTTTCAAAATTAATAGAATATTATAATATGTCAATCATATATTGTTTTAAGTTTTAACAAAGTTTCTTTCAACAATTTACGTTTTTTGTCTTAAAAATTATTTTTGCTTGTATTAGTGCTCCTTAATTTAACAATGACATCACCTGGCTATAATTATTAGAAGCTCGCGACATAATTTTCTGGTTATGCCATAAACTAATATAAAATATTAGAAAAATAATTACAAATTAAAAATATACATATTAATTGGAGGGTAGACTATACTTAGAATACTAATATATAGAAACTTTTGTATCTGTATTTTTATTTTTGAAATAAACTACGCGTGTGCATTTTCAATCTAAAACTTTATCTAAAAATCAAATCTAATCATGTATGTAATTTCAGTGAGTTCAGTAGAGGCTTGGTCGACTGGGTGGGTGTTATAGGAAGGTGGCTTTCTATGTCACTTTTTAACCACGTCAAGCTATATATAATCACTTCTTTATCTGTCCATCCCACTTGGAGAAATATTTCTTCACATAATTCTCCAAATCCAATTGGAGACCCAAAGCAGCCTCTGCTACCCACTAACTCACGCACCTTTTCTCATCCATGTACATTTTTTATGAGTATCGATCATGAACTAGGCAACATATATAATTTTTCTCATCCACAAATGTTATTAATTATTTGGAAAGAGACAAGGCAATATGCATGTATATATACACTTTTTTAATATATAAAAGAGCCTTATATACGTTGATTCAAGCAATTTTATGTATGCATCAAAAGTATGTACCCTCTCTTTATCCATGTTAATTATTTATTCGTGTTGTCTTTTTGCTTTTGATTATTAGTGGACCTAGTAATCTAATTAAGAACAATTTGACTTAGGAGAAGTAAGGTTTAAAGAGAGAAAAAAAGTGTTACCTAAGTAGAAACAATTAGGTAATTAAGAATACACACCAATGCCATCAAAATATGAGGTCGGCCTAGTTGAGTCGATGAGTTTGATGGAGAGAGAACGGTTCTGATTAATATTGAAAGTCGTGGACTTTGTATAGATATTGAAAACACCTTTTTTTTTTACGAAATGCTAGGAACGCCTTGTTTTTAAAATTGCAGCTTAATGGATTATGAGTATTATGTGTAAAATCTTTCGTAAAAAAGAATTGACCCCTTAAAAATATGACCAGCTAAAAAAAAAAGAGAAAATAAGCAAATACAAAGTAGGTAGCATAGATCGATATTAATCAATAAAAATTTAGAAAACTTTGTGGCACCACAAAGGTGAATTTCTTATAAGAAATAAATAATATATACGTGATTAAGTTGATACACTTTACGTAGAGGTCTCAAGTTTGAGTCTAGAACATTACGTCGACAGACTTAAAGTCTTAAACCATGTTTTCTATTATATATATATTGGTTATTAGTAAGATATATATATATACAGCGTAATTATATATAAAAGCACCAACCAAAATAATTTAATTTATTTGAAATTTTATTTTTAGGTGAAAAGGTAGACATGCATATTTCTATATAATTTTATTATATATAGCCGCCTTTGCAAGCAAATATTAATTAATTGTGGAATTGTTCAATTTCACTTGGTCTATCTTCAACCAAGTTGTCACTAAAATATATTCCTATATTATAATATTATAGTAATAATTCATATGCATCAATAATTTAGGCTTTGCACCTTTAATTAGGTTTGTAGAAATATTAAAGGTATATATAGCTAGGCGTAAGGGTGACGTTTCCAAGTGGCCATTTTAAATTTGAGAAAATATAAATTGAGATTTACATATGCAATCTTCATGCAGGATCCAACGGACCATATATAACAAATGTGTCTCATAAATGCACGTTTTCCCATTAAAATTCAATTCTTTGTACGTACTTTGACTGAAGTCCATGTGGAATAAAGTGAAAATGACATGGCGAGATCGTATGGCCACTGCAATTTATATAATGTATATATTGTTATAAACTTGCCTAAATATGCCTAAACACTTATTGTATGGTTGAAATGCTTAATCATGATTTTCAAATAAAATTCTTGATTATGATTGAAACTTTGAAGTCAGCTTCGTCAACGATGATTTGATCTTGGTCATGACACTGATGATCTGATTGCGACGAGGCAGGTTATCGGACCTTTGACGGAGCTTTTAACTCTTGCATTAAACTTAATAAAACCACCAAAAAATTAATTAGATGGCTCAATGATTTGGTATGAGATATGAAAGTAAGAGGTTATGAGTTCAAACTTTGGTGGGTGCAAAAGTTATTTCTTTCTTTTCAAAATAAATAAATAAACCACGAGAAAAATGATCATCAACTAAATGGTAGCTCAATGCTAATTTGGTGTGTGGTCACATATACAAGAGATATTGTTAGGATTACGAGTTTTTTTTGAATAAATATATTACAAGAAAAAACAAGAAGAATCAAATTGATATTGATAGGTCATTGGGTGGTAATAACCAATTAAAGTCGAGCTAACCCGGGTCTCATATGGGAATAGAGCTTTTTCAGTGATCTTTAATTTGTTGTATCGATGAAACTCAAATCTATGACCTTATTTATTAAAAAAAAATTATTAAGACCTGAAAAAAGGTTGCCTCTTAAACTTGAAATTGTTCATCGCGAGCTTGAAATTGAAACAAAGATACATTTGAACAGATAAAAAGTTTGCTCCTTACGAGCTTATTGTGATAATAACAATAAGAGAAGATTTAGGCATCATATAAATTAACACATCCTACATTAACTATTAGAACTATCACTTGGTTGATCAAGAACAAAATTAATTTTGAAGAAATTAATAAAGTAACACATATAATTTTGATACATACATTTGCTACATAACCTAAAATCTTTTAGATTTGACGTCTACATGTATGTCTACATATATATGTATATATGTGCGTATTTCTCAATGTATGTTAAGAAAATCTCCACCATTATATAGTTGATTAATGTACGTAAGTATCAAAACTATACTACTCAAATCACTTTACATAATTTAATCAACATGTACAATAGCTTAAATGCCAAACAGTTATGAATGAATTAGAGCGCCGCTAAGGGCACCCCACCATTTAATGAAGGCACCCAGTTAATGTGGGCACAAACCGATTTACCTAGGGCACCCAAAAATTAGACCCGAAATACCTAAACTACCCCCGCGTGGAAATCCATCTCGCACCCCACCACCCCCAAAGCACCATCTTCACCGCTGGACTCCAAGAACCCGTTTTCAGTGTGAACCGACCGACTGAGAGGGATCTCCGAAATCGTGTCTCCCGTGTCTCGCCTTGTGTTTCTCCTTCGTTTTACGGGTTTTGCGCTTCGTAGGGTCGTGGTGTGAGCCGATTTCGTCTCCAAGTTAGGGTTCGGTTGAACATCGTCGAACACACATCATTTGCGCGAAATCGGTCGTTTGAAGGTACGTTTTTAGTGTAAGTAAGTTACATTTGGTAGAGTAGTTGTGATTTACAAAGTGATGGTTTGTTCAATAGTTAAAAAATTGGGAATTCGCGGTTCTCGACCACACAGCCGAGAGAATGTGATAACTCTCTCGACCCAAGCATGGCCGAGAGAGAGCTACAATGCGGGAAGTCGAAGTCTCGCCACAAAGGCGGAAAGCTCACAAATGCGTCTCTGCTACGCAAGGCGAGAGTACTTTCTAGTATCTCTGCCGAGACATGACGAGAGCTACAATTAGCGATAGGTAATGTGGCGGCGGTGGTGTACAACCGAGAATTTGGTCATACTCTAGGTAGTACCATGGCGAGAGTGTTAGAGTAGGCTCGGGCGTGATTGGCCGTGAGAAAGGCGAATTGAAATGGTGAACACATCGCGGTGGTGTACAACCGAGACCGTTTCATTGGACTCGGTTGTAGACTGTCGATATATTGGAGGAATTGTCGGTCGTGGGTGACCGAAAATATGTGTTGTTTCACGAACCTGCTTGACCGGGACATCAGAAATGGGTGAATTTGAACAATTTTTTTTTGTAAATTTATTTTGGGATCTGTTCCATGCGCTTATATGTCGTAATTTATTCAGGTATGGCTCGTCCGAAGCTACCGGTGACTAGGGAGGAGGTTGGAGCTGAGGTCCCGAGGCCTAACCGGGGCGAGGTGGCGGAGACCCCGACAAAGATCGTATCTGGAAAAGAGAAAGAGAAGGAGAATGAGGATGTTAAGGGCAAGGCGAAGGTAGATGGCACTCGTGGAAGGATACGTTTGCACGATGAGGGTTCGACCCTCGATGTCGGGCGACCTGAGGATCTCGTTGTTGCCGTAGGTGAAGAGGAGGGGCATGCATCGGAGTGTAGTAGCAGTGAATCTTCAGAGGCGGGGAACACGAAAGAAACGATCGTAATGTGGGCGGGAGCAAGAGTGGTGGAGCCGGGCCATTATGAAGGAGAGCGAAGTGTCCGGTTGAAGCGCGTGCTCCATTCCCCGGTGGTCCCATGGGAGACGGGCGTTGTTGAAGAGCTTCAAGGATCATGTGGCTTTAAAGATTTGGCGCAATGAGGTAATTTCAAATTCATTGAACGGATTAACTTAACACTCATGGTCTTCACATAATGACGAGATGTTTTTACATTTGCAGGAGCGGCCGTTCTTAAGTGTATCAATCACGGAGCTCAAATAGCGGAATGGGATTTACAGTCGTGCCACCCGGACACGGCGGGACTTCAGAGGATTATTCAGGGTTCGGGGTTGAATACGCTGATAGAATGCTCATACCGCAAGGCCAACAATGAGGTTATCTCTGCATTTGTGGAGCGGTGGCAGCCGGAGACGAACACATTTCACCTACCTTTTGGTGAAACGTCTATCTCATTAGAGGATGTCAGCTTCCTCCTGAAGATCCCTGTGACGGGCAAAGTTGTTGCATTGGAGAAATTTGCGAGGTACACGGAGGAATCTCGCTCGGACGCTATCAAGATGGTCTCGAACCTACTTGGGGTTAGCGTCGAGGAGGCCGAGGAGGAGGTGAATATCGCCAGGGGCTCACAAAGTGCGCAACCATTGGTTGAAGAGTCGATGGTGCCCCAAAGTTTGGTGAGAGACCCGAAATTATCCTCCCGTGGAATGCACCGCCCGAGCGTACATGCTTTGTACTTGTTGTCCCGCACTCTTTTTGCCGATAAGAGTGGGTCTCGGTGTCGATCGCGCTGCGAAGTTTCTTGAGGACTTGGACGATGTAGGAAGCTGCGCATGGGGTGCGGCTGCGTTGGCCTACTTGTATCGACACTGGGGTCCGCCACGAGACCGCAAGTGTCTCGTATTGCTTGGCTACCTCACATTGCTTGAGGTATTTTAGTGAAATAGACTTAATTTTCATTTTGTATTTCAATTAGGCCAACTTGCAATGGTGGACTAACTAACATTGTATGTATTTGCAGGGTCATGTACGACCATTTCAAACTTGGTCCGCCACGCCCAATGCGAAGTACATGGACTACGTGCACCCTCGTGTCTCCAGATGGATTCAAAAGCACGAGACGATTGCGGATGTTGACAAGTTAGGGGCCATTAGGAGAACCTTGGATAGGTTGCGACCAAGTGAGGTGAGATGGTTATCCATATCCTTAGATGATTGATTTTTCTTGGTTATTTTTTTTGCTAACAATGGTTGTTGAATTTTTACTAGGTCACTTGGGACCCATATGTGAATTTAAGGGAAAATGGCGTTGTGCAAGCGATGGCCTTTTACAGTGGGAAGATCAAGTACATGGATGTGGTGGAGCCCTACCACCCGGAGAGGATTCCGAGACAGTTTGGCCATGTGCAATCTATACCAGATCCTCCGTACCGTCCATTGGAAGCACACGGAGGCCCATCTGCGAACAAGTACTCCGTCAAGTATGGGTTCGAACAAGACAATTGGGAGCGATGGAGGAACCATGTGTTGGCGCCTGAAGTTCGGGGCGAGAAGGCGGTATTTGAGTTTTTGGCTACACCAGACTACCTGCCTTGGTTCGTCAAAGTGTCTCATCCCGTTATCACAAATCCGAGCTTTGAGGACCTTGAAATGGTCGCCACAACCATCGCAGACAACGGGCTACTTGAGGTATTGGAATGATTATATGTATTATGCATTTATTATTAATTCCGATATGTTTTACATTGACAGTAACCCGAATTTTTTCATCAGCGTAATAGGCGAGCGTTGGACGCGGCGTTGCGATGGATGGACCTCCCGTCGGAGGCGTGTACGATTGAGTCGGCGAGGACCATTCTGAGTGACATGGTCAACTTTCTTTCGGGGATGAGTATAAGTCCCACCCCCACGAGTACGACTCCGGCGACCGCCACCGCACAACCGCAACATCCGGCCCTACCGAATCGGCCCGAGGCATTCCCGCCATGGTAGCACTACCACACCCTCCACACCGACCACAAACTCGGGACCGCCACGGCCGATGCTCGCCCTCCGAAGAGAATGCATGGGAAGGAGTATCGAAGGAAGAATATGAAAAAACTCAAGCACCGACCTAGAAGCCGAGAATGGAGGGATAGACATTTGTATGACATTCTATGAGTTTTATGATTAAATGAGTTTTTATGAGAGTTTGTAATGTTTAATGAGTACTTGTTGGGTTGCGATTATATGGTGCGTATGGCTACCTCACATTTGTATGACAATTTTAAATGTTTGATGACTACCTGTTGCCTGTTGACTACATTTTTATGACAGTTTATAATGTTACATTGCCTATTGTTTTATTTTGGTTGTAATTTGTTCTTGGATCCTAGTTTTTTCTGCTTATGAGGGTGTCTCGATAAAGCAGGGCCGACACTCATGTCTAATTTTCGGTACTGAACAACCGAGACAAATGCATGATGCACGGTCTTGACCGGCCGTGGATGTACCTGTTGCCAGTATTTAAAAATGTGTCGGTTACTCATGGCCGAGAAGCCATGAGTAATGTCGCGCATAGGTCGACGATAAGAGGCAATTTCGGTATTTCGCAAAGGAGCCTGGCCGTCAATTATCGGTGGTGTATGACCAACACATTACCGTACTTCTCGGTCATCCAGTACCGAAACGTCTGTTCCAGCAACAAGTTACAATTAACAAGACAACTAACTTTCCAATTTCCAATCATCAAACTGTACAACAATACCCGAAAGGTAGGATAAATTCACTCATTCTATATCCATACCACTTGACAGCTAACTTTCAAAATTAGTAAATGTACAACCAACCAAATTTAACTGTACCAGTTTTAACACTACGGTGTACCCAAATCTACAATGGAAATGGTGGCATCAAGTAGAGTTGCAATGGGCGCGATGTCTCGAAAGACGAATATATCACGCCAACCTTTCGCACTATCCTCAACATACCTATCCCACGAAGGGTATAAGGATGGCAATGGTGCATTCATGCTCAACTTCACCCGTCAAAGTGAACAAGATAACATGATCATATTGTCGGAAAGAAAAAAACAATTCAACAAAGTTCGTATCACTTACCCTAAGCCAATGTATATTCCTGTCATTTATCATGGCAATGACAAATCTGTTGTGCGCGTTGGACGGTGGAGCACTACGTAGAGGTAGAAATGTGGAGGCACTCCCATGCGAGAGGTTGACGAGAACCACATTGAATGCAGTGGCTACCAACAGTCCCATGTCTAGAAGTGTCAACCATTCTTGGAAAGATGCACCAACTTGATTCTCTCGGCAATGCACCGCAATCTTGACACTCTCGTAACTCGAGCCTAGCAATTCCCGCCAAAGGTTTTCATGCCCGATAATCTCATCATACATCCTTCTACGGACAATCCTCCACCACGATCTACATCGGCAAGTCCAAGCCCGGCACGCAACACACCTATATCCACAATTTCCATCGGCAAGCACATCGATGATGCCCTCAACATGTGGCAACCAATCCGGTTGTACGCAATGACCATAAGCCATGTTAGTTGCACTTTGGGCGCGTCGACTGGCACGACGCATTTTAGGAACAACTTTACTTTTCTTCTGCCTAGAACTGGAGGCCTCCTGAGTCGATAGCACGTACTCAAATTCGCTCGGCAACCGTCTCGTAGAAGAATCGTCACCATCGTGTTTTCTCTTCGAAGACCCCGGTGTCCTCCCTTTTGTCTTAATTTTTGCCGGCAGCACAACACCCGGTGTAGACGAAGGTCGACTAATCTCCCTGAGCTGCTTGAATAATCTGAGTCGATCGTCCTCATCGGTGCAAGCATGAAACTTTTCCAACACCCGTTGAATCTCATCGTGCACGTTGTACCCGGCCAGTCCACCGGATTCTCGGGTATCATACTCAACTTTCGCCAAAACATTGATGTCCTCGAGAGGATGGGCGACCCAAAGCAAATATATGATGGTTTAGCTCATGTGCACATGGAAGGCCATGTGTGGTGCGTATCTCGCAACCACAACGAGTGGAGTCGTGACCAACATCCTCTCAACGTGTCAATTCATTTCTAATTAGCCTAAGCGCCCGTTGAGAGACATAACCACGCAATCGTCGATACAACTCATCAATGTACTCATGTTGGACGACATTCAAACTTAGCTCAAACGATGCCTTGATATTGTTGTGTTGGATTCTAAGGAGACCATCAACCACATTCCACAGAGTCTCAAAATTGGCCTGACTGTTACCAATGTGTAGCTTCAGAATAGAATGCGCAGACTCCACCCTCTGCGTTGTCGTTTCCCCAAAGTGCATAATTCTATTTGTCCAAGCGGAGACAAATTTGTCTTTGTAGTTCTTTAACCATGTGTTGTCCAAGTACTCCGTAACACCCTTTACATTCCCAAACTCACAACGCAGGTCATTCACCCTAACTTCGAATAAGGCCTCCGAGTTGGCATACATCACACTCGTCCACCTATCCATAAAACGCGCAAAACCATCGTTCTCCCCAAACATCTTCTTAGTCTTGGCCAATACTACTTTGTTGATGTGCCAAGAGCAAAGGAGGTGAGACGAGGTCGGAAAAACTTCTTCTACGGCACTAATAAGGGCTAACTCCCTATCTAAGTAACGAACACGTCAGCTTAGGCCACCCATCCAATATGGATCTCAAGTTCTCAAGTGCCCAAACATAATGCCCATGACTCTCTCGATGATAAGAATGTGAACCCAACGGAGAACGTCAAGTGCGTAGAAGTGATGCCAACAATCTCCAACAAAGTCATTCGGTACCTATTTGTCTTGTGACGTGCAATCCATCAAAATAACCGATGGGAAACACCTTACCAACTTTATTGAGTCGGGATGTGACCAAAATAACTCAAAGACAACATTCGTAACAAATGCTTCATATGCCATGACATGACCACTTATTCTTCTCCAATATGTGCAACAGCTTGTTGCATTTGAGTCCTCCCACCCGCATCCTCATTTCGGACTTTTTATCTTGCATTATATATTGTCCTCATTGTCGATACGTTTCTAACGTCTCTTTGCTTCAACGTATTTAGGATGTCTCTTGGCTTCACATTCCCTTTATCATTTGCACTACAACTTCCTGCTCCCCCTTATCCAATCTACCTAAGGCAAATGAATGGCCGTCCAAGTTTTTTGCGGGCTCGTGATTGTGCCTCCCACATATAACAAATGATATACCACAACGAGTCGAGATTTTCCTTTACGTTGATAAGGAAAGGGCATCCACATTTCTTGGTACCGGTTGGGTCCTCGCCGTTTCCTCTTCTTCTTCATTTCTTGGTTTCGAAGCAATTTTTGCCGCTTTACCCTTCCCAACTCTTTGTGACATTCCCTTATAAGTCCCCGACCTCTCACAGCAAGTTTCACCCTTCCCTGCGCTTAATGCCCCGGCGTCGAGTGCTTTGTCACTAGCACAAACATGTTCTCACGCCTATCATTTGAACCCATGAAACTGCCGCTTCTCTAGTTGGGAATGGCCCACAAGGTGTAAACGTGTCCGTGTATTCTGGAAATAGGGTAGAAACCGGCATTACCTGCAATACAAACAGTGTAACATTATAATCAACCGAAATGTACAGCACAATCACAAAAACATCCCAAAAAACAGGTTCTCGGTAGTACAGGTCCGCAACTTTCTTCAAAGTCTCGCTCACGAACGACCGAGAGTTACTGAATACTCTCGATTTTACCGTTCCGTGACCTACGTATACCTATCGTTCCTATATGACCGAGACGTAACCATACATCTCGGTCCTGCGAGGCCGATACAATCGCGCACCCAGACAGAAACTTCGGATAACCGCAAAAAAACACAATAAATTTGCAAAATTACCTTTAGTACGACCTCCTCTTGCCGCGGACAATCCTCCATTATATAGTGGAAACAAGTTCGGATTTGAAGAAATTACCAAACCCTACTATGACAAACAAATCAAACAAAAGCACCGGCACTCTTTAATTTATGTCTTGGACAATATTTTATTTCACAACTTTTTTTGTTTTTGTTACTTGTTGTACCAATTATGGACTTATCATAGCAAAGGCAAGGACGCACATCATACTCATTATTGACAGTTGGTTAATTGTTAAGGTTGAAAGTTAATTAAATGTATTTGACAGTTGCACAAAATAAAAATAAAATAAAATAAGAAAATTAAAACACAAATAAATCAAATAAAAAGTTTTTTTTGATGAGTCTTTACTTGTTGAGGCACACTAGCATTTCATAAATAATTACACCGGCCCAACAAATTCAGATACGTGCCAGTCCGTGACATGTCTATACACAATTGGTGGATATATGTTTTCGATATAAAAGTACAACTTTTGTACATTGTTATGAATTAGAGTACTTAGGTGAGCTTAAATACAAGCTTGATTGGTTAAGCCCCCAATAATACAAGATCAAAATATTAAAACCCACCATTAAGGTAGTGGCTGCTATTGTCGTTTCAGACAGGCCTTGCTTTTTCGAAGTTAAGGCCCTAGTAGCTTGACACGTAGCTATCCTATTAAAGCACCAACTTTTAAATTTTTTTTACTTTTGTGATGAGATGAGACAACCTTAGATAATGCCATGGCACGCGCCCTCTTATAAAAATTGGATATAAATAACACATTTGGTCCAACAAAAAGATAAAGCTATGAAGAAAACTTTTAGTAGACAATTATAGTTCTATTACTTGTAATAAATCCTAATTTAATATATGTTGACCCTGTTTAGGCTAGAATGTTATTCTAATACAATATTACAATCATACTTTCTTTTATAGATATACATCTCCATTATACCAATTGGTGTAGGACATTCTATTGGTGAGTCCACTTCCACTAAAGCTTTTTATGTGGCCTTAATTAATTATGTTTAGATGGATAAGTCGAGTACTTAATTTAAACCGTAAACCCTAAACCAAAAGTATGTCAACCATAGTTTAATTATATAACTATGTGTAAGTAGTGTTGTGAAGTTTCTAGCTAGGATTTGTATATTAACAAATGATCGAAGGGATGATAGCAAGAAAGATAGAAGGAAACAACAAGGAAAAAGAATGGAAAGTATACTTTTGATGAGGTGTTGATAGGTCATACACTTTTTTTAGTTTTGTAGAATAAAGTCGATTGAAACATCAAAGAAGAAAATTATGATATATAGAATGAATGTTTTGTAGAGAAATCAAGTGGCGCACTTTGAATGATGAAAGAGGGAGTGAGTTTAGTAGACAATTTGCACGCATGGATGAGTCAATTTTGGTGAAGTAGTGATCTTGAATTTCTAATTAAATGTCTTTTCTATGACTATGAGTTGACGCTTGTTGACATCAATGACATGTTTGTACATAGCCTTCAAAAGGGTGTGGTGTGGTGACAAAGAAAAGAGCGAGATAAATGTCATGAGTACATATAATTATCGATAATTATATTATATGAAAAATATTAAAAGGACAATAATATCACACCACAAAATACATTGACTCTTGTGTTATGCATCGGGATCTGTGTATGCTCGCATATCTAGACGTACATGAATGTCTCTTGTGAGCCAATGTCTCTTGGTTACCAATTATGGAGTTGGGCACCCTAATATCTCTTACAGATTAGGCGAATTAAAACAAGGATGAAGTGGCTGAAAAATATTTGGACACTCATAATTCTCTAGTTATTTACTTATTTATTTTTTTAAAAAATGTCTACTATACATATAATAATATTGAGGTACCAAACATATACAAGTCTGTCCTTATTCGGTTAGCTTATTTACATTTTTTTAATTAACTATGGGTATCCATATATATATTTATCCGACCATAGTCTCATGATGAGCTCTGGGATTGAGGAAATAGACCACTAGTGGTCTGACGTTTAACTATTGTGAAGAATGAAACTCGAGATCGTGCACCTAATCCACACAGTCATGCATTCGCTTTTACCACCAGACCAACCCGTCCGGATTGTTTGCTTATGTACATGTGTACGTAAAGAAGATAAAAGAAAAACTCAAAGCTTTAGTAGATTTGATGTAATCAATGCAACGATAGTATTCAAAAAAAAAAATGATGGTACAAATTAGTGTTTTTTTTGTCTAAACTACTCGGTCTTGGACTATCTAATTACTTCGAATTGGCCTTCAATTGCGTGCTTCATAAGATTGGGGAAGCTCTCAACATTGGTGTTTTTATTTTTGGAACTCAACTTGAGCCCCTGATGAAGAGAACCTTCTTTAGGCCAAGCCAAAAGGGCCTGATTTGGTCCACCATCCTTGCCAATCATAAAACATGTTGGGCTTTGGAAACTTATTTTCTGCTTATGGGATGGGCTTGGTGATAAGTCCAATAATGCTCTTATCATACAAAAATAAAATAGCAAACATATAAGATTTGTATCCAAAGCCCATGGGCCTCACTTATTCCGTAATTCAGGTGTTATCAAACGGACCATTGAGCTTAGGGTTTTAAGGATACTCTCTGCTAAGATTTGAACTCAAGACCTTTAATCAGTGTTCTCGAGTTCAAATCTTAGTATAAAGTCTCTTCAAAACTTTTGAAGATGAGCTTTGTTTTCAGTATGTCAGCTAGTGGTCCTAATCCTACCTAGCTCAATCCTACATTAGTTAAGGCCCATTGAGCTTTGGATACTAAGTGACTCACACCAATAAAAAAAAACATACAAAGCATAGAGAATCTCTTCGTATACTGGGCAAGTTCAACTCAACAATGTGTACAAGCTCTCTATTTATAGTAGTTGCCCACACCTCTACTCGGATCGAGTTTAGGTAGGACTATTAAATAGTAGATTTGCCTACTTAAGTAACACTTTATTGAAAAATAAAAAAAATGATTACCCTATCTCACGATGAAGTGAGAGGATGTTATTTTCACTGTGTTAAAAGCTTGGTTGACAACCTCGATGCTAAATTGGTACGGATTTGCTACGTAGATCAAACTCTTAATTTTGTACTCAATTGAGTGCAATGTTCTTATAATAATAATAATAAAAATAGTGCAATGTCTTTAACAAAAAAAATAAAAAATTATTTGCTTATATATTGCTAACAAAAAAAAAAATCATCTCTTAAATGTGTGTTTGTGTTGCTTTCTATTTTCTTTTTTTTTTTGTAATTGCATGGGAAATAGAAAATGATATTTTCTTCCAAGAAATGTTACTTTCTTTTTCTTTTCTTTTTTCTATTTTCGTAATTGTAAGGGAAATAGGAAATGATATTCTTATACACCCCCACACACTAAGTAACGTACTCATTAAAACCCCGTTCGATAACATCGAGATACGTTTTCACATTGTCGATTTCACATCGCACGGTCTCCAAACATGCGTGTCATCTAACTTAAACCGTATAATTGTAATCGCATCCGTAATCCCAAATTGCATTCCAAATCCAATCCCCTATAAATATCCGAACCCCGCCCCCTCCCGAAGCCCTAGGTTCGATCGATCGTCTCCCATTCAATCGAATCCAATCGCGACAGATTCCTGTGTTTCATTCCGAATCGGATGATGGAGAGTGTGCTCACAGCGATGGAGAAGCAGACCATGGTCTCGTCCTTCCTCGAGATCGCCGTCGGACAATCTGCCGAGACTGCTCGCCAGTTCTTGCAGGTCACTTGATCGTCCGATTCTTTTCGTGATTTGCTTTTTCCGATGATCCGCATTGTTTTTGTTATGAAAATCTTGGCTGTTGGAAAACCTAATGTGGTTAGGGACTAGGGTTTTGATTGTTCGAGTAGTGATTTCTCGATTGAAAGGCGAGAGCTTTTTTGGTGCCGCAATTGAATCGGAGAAGAACAAAGAATCTTAGATTTTTAGGTCATTGTCAAGATAGGATCTTCTTGTAAAGATAGAATAAGAAATATAGAAATTCTAAGAAAAGTAGGAGTGACACTAATTGACGCAAAGACTAGGGGATGGCGGTTGCGGTGGTTTGGACACCTGCAAAGACGGCCTATAAATGCACCCACTAGAAAACATGACTTAAAAAGAGACTGAAGAAATTCGAGTAGGTAGGGGTAGACTGAAGGTAGCTTGGGATGCATTAATTAGGAGGGATTTGAATAGTTTGGAAAGCTCACCATTAATTGCACTAAATCGAGCACAATGGAAGAGTTTGATCCAATTAATGTAATAGGTTCTTGATAAGTTTATCTTGTAGTTAGGTTTTGGTTATGGTGATTGAGTTGTTGGTCGTGACAAGATATGGCGGTTTCATTCATTACATTGATGATTGAACTTCACATTATCTTGTCATGAATCCCTTTCGAGCGGCGATGTAATAAATTGAAATTGAAAAAGTTTGCAGTTTTAAATCGGTAGATATAGTTCGACCTGCTTACGGATATCATTTGAATCTATGAGTACGTATATGGTACGCTATGATCGAATCATTGAACCATTTAATTCCGTATGTTGTCACATTTAAGCGACAATTTTAGTGTTACAATGTACTAATAGTGGTTTAATTTGGCTAAGTTATGCAGTGGACGCCTTGCTTAAGTTAAAATGTGTTGAATGTTGTGCCTTTGTAATGTTAGAGAAGCATTTACTCAATGATACAGAATTACAAATTGGAACTTCGACAATATCAAATGCCATATAACTAGGAGAGAATGAATCTTGGATCAAACATGCGTCGTTGCATTTTTTTATTTTTTCATGTTATTTCGTACTTGTTATTTGTTTATTTATCTAAAAAAACAGGTGCATGATTTTTTGTATCTCAATGTTATAATATTGTTTGACTCTTATGATGGGATTGGATTGGCTGCAGGCAACAAGTTGGAAGCTTGAAGAAGCTATTCAGTTGTTTTATATTGGGAACGAAGGTAGTCTGGCATCATCTTCTCATGCGCCTCTTGCTGATGATGTTCTACCATCGACTGAAGAGAAATCAAGGTGAGCTGTGGAAATTTGTTTTAAGTTCTAATATAATTGATTGAAAAAGTTTATCCATATTCATTGTTTCTTTTTGTTGGTTTCATTGCTTATCATTTGAAAATGTCTGTTTTGATTAACGCAGGGTACCTGTGAAGGACAGTTTGAATGAAGATATTGGAGGTTATATAAGTGATTCAAGCGATGATGTCCGGCCTCCTATACCTGTGAGAAGAGAAGTTTTATATGACGACGCTATGGTGTACAGGTTGGATTTCTTTCTTTTCATTGAATGGGTGCTTATTATTCTCATAAAATATTGAAATTGATGAATTATAGATAAGTGCTTTTTAGCTTCGCCTTATCCACATGTGGTACAAGAACATCTGTAAATGGAAGTACTGTCTAAATATCTCCTTTTTTTTTTTTTTTGTTTGAATGCTTTTACAGCCGACCCCAGTTAATTTGGGACTGAGGCTATGTTGTTGTTGTTGTTGTTTGAATGCTTTTACAATCACCAAGAAGCACCAAGAAGCACCTCTAATCATAAAATTGCAAAGAGGGCTTGTTGCTCACTTTCTTGCACAGAGTACGACCTATGCAGTTTGAGATGAGAATGCTTATGCAATGATTTTTTTAGTGCTTGGGCAATGCTAAGACAACCCTGATATTAGCTGTGTTTGGAATCTTTGGGTTTTCTTACCTATTATGTATTTTCCTGCCTGATTGAAGAAAATTTTGCAGAGTATGAAGAGTTCAGTAACTTATTATTTATTGTATAAAAAATGTAGTTGCATCAATAGTAAATTTTCTTGTATCGCTGCAGAGGATCAAGAATGGGTTATCCATCTAATGAAGCAAGTGCGGTGATGGCATTTAGAAACTTTGATGAGGAGATGAGGCGTCCTGGAGTTTGGGAGTCAGACCCAAATGCTGCCTCCACGGCGGATAATGGCCCAAAAAACCTCGCTGTATTGTACCGCCCACCTTTTGCGCTGATGCATCATGGGCCGTTTGAGCAGGTAAGGAGGTTTCTGCTTCGGGACCATTTGAGTTTTGTAATGAGACATTTTACTTTTTTAAGACTACTATAAACTCAGAACTTCTTTATGTTTGCATGGCGTTGTAAAGGCTTGAGTATGCTATGATTATGTGTTAAGTCAGATAAATTTGGTATAGAAAATGTGGACATTTTTATTTTGGATCTTGCCTCTTTTTTTTTTTGTACTTAGCAATCATATGAACCAACTCCACCTATGTTGTACACTATGTGCGCTACATAGCCGGTCCCAAGTCCGGATAAAAGAGGAGGACTCTGACGCCCATTTTTTCATACCGAAAAATGGGTAAGGGAGGTCCCAAACTCACTTTTCATACCCGAAAAGTGGGAGAGGGAGGCCCCAAGCTCATTTTCCATTCTTGGAAAATGGAGGAGGGTTGCGATAGGTTGACAGCCAGCGTAAAACTTTTGTCACTTTTCATGAAATGGATCAAACATATATAAACGTTGGGGCGTTCCCACCTAGTAACGCGCTGCATCGAAGCCCGGGTGTAGTGAGAAATGAGCAAGGGTGTTGCTCACCATCAATTGCACTTAATCGAGCACAATGGAAAAATTTGATCCATGTAGCTGACCCCATTTAATTTGGGACTGAGGCTATGTTGTTGTTGTTGTTGTTGTTAGCAATCATATGAACCAGAAGAGTTACCTTTCTTAGGATATTTTAGGTTTTGCTTCTTTATGAAAATGCCTCTGTGGTGGGTCTGCTAATACCTTGATGTCATTGCTTTTCGTAGAGATATGTGTACATGTGCAGTTGTCTTATGCATTCATTCTATTTGTATGTTTATAATACATTAAGATATTCTACAATAGTTTCAGATATATGCATGTCACTAAGCGCATTATTAGCAATAATTTCTATCTTCTTACTTATGCCAACTTTAGTGGTCTCCTTATGCATTGTCAATTTCAGATTTAGTAATTGGAAATAAGGATCAATTCATCCAGTTGTTTTTTAGTATATAAAAGAGTCGGGGTGTTTCAGATAGAGTTCTAGTCAGTTCCTATTATGTCATCATTTTCTTCCAACTGAAAATCTGGTACATTTTTTGATAGGGTTGAGTTGAGTCTCTAGCTTTAAAGAACATTGGAATAATTGGTGAATATAATATTAAGATTAGGCAGATGGATAAATTTGTATAAATTTGTCAATCTTTCGTTTTGACAATTCGTATTTCTGCTAGTAATAAATTAACAGTTGTTTTCTTACTCAAAATTAAATAAGTGGAGATTGCGGTGTATCGCAAATTTTTAAATATAAATTTTTGTCTATTTTAACTAAAATTTTCACAACTTACGTGTCACCTTTTGCAAATTCAGGCGAAGCAGACTGCGTCAATCCAGGACAAGTGGCTTATAGTGAACTTGCAATCTAAAACAGAATTCAACTCCCATATGGTAATGTTTACCTTATGTCCTGATTTTTAGTGTTTTGCTTCTCTATTATATAAAACATGTGTTAATTACTGATTTCTTTTATTCTTTATGTTCAGCTAAACCGGGATACATGGGCGAATGAGGCTGTGGCTCAAACTATCAGTACTAATTTCATCTTTTGGCAGGCACGTGCTGATACTTAATCTATACCGATGATGCATTTGATTTCCTGTTTTTAAATCTCAATTTATCTAAAAGATATGTTGCTTTGTTGGATGAACCTGAATTTCTTATTCTATTTCACCATTGTAAGAGTGTTTTTTTTAACCGTCGGCGATGCAGTTGACAATCTAGATATTCATAGATAAAGCTGTCTTTACAATCACCAGTAATGTGCACTTAAAATGGACTACCGTAGATGCTAAAAGCTGGTGAAAAATGTTAATCAAGATACCAATAATTTTGAATTTTTGATGTGATTCTCTATTGTGTGATGTACAGGTTTATGACGACGCTACTGAAGGGAGGAAAGTCTGTACTTATTACAAATTGGACTCTATTCCCGTGGTGCTTGTCATTGACCCTATTACAGGGCAGAAAATGAAGTCGTGGAATGGAATGGTTCATCCTGATCGTTTACTGGAGGTAGCCATATTTTGCGTGTCTTGCTTTTCATATTTTAATTGCTTAATTGATTATTATATGGAAAAAGTGAATTCATTTATTGGAGTTAGGTCCTTGAGTACATTGAAAAATATAGTTAGGACTTGGGATTATGTTGTTTTACAATTTGAACCTTTTAACTCTACCGATTGATTCCTTTTCTTAAATAACAGTAATATAAGAATAATAAATAGTAATGTTACTATAATTACAGTTCCTTTTTCAAGAAAATGATAACATTTATCATGAAAATAAATTCTTCTTTTACTTATTTTTATGCCTTCAATTTTAATGAAAATGTGCTATTTTCTCGTCATGTCTCGGCTTTATATCTTTTATTGTTTTTATGGTTTTCTTTAACTCTTGATAAAATTTCTTATTGTTGATTAGGATCTTATGCCATTCTTGGATGGTGGTCCTAAGGATCATCATGTAGTTCTTCCTAACAAACGACCAAGAGAAAACTCTCAGCCCTCTGTGTCCAAAAAGCACGGTATGTCTCCTTTTTCTTTTCTTCTTCTATCCATTTGTGATATAAAGTATCTAACATACATATGCAAGAGCTTGTTGAGGAATGCTTCTAAATAACTGTTTGGTTTTTATATTTAACAACTCAAGCTCAACATATATTCTATGCTAAAGTTGCTTTTAACGTATTTTTTCCCCCTCATTATTCTCAATGAAAGCAGAAGATATCTTTGGGGATGTTGCTTAGGTTTCAATGAATAGATAAAAGTTAATTTTTTTTGGATATTAGAGACTGCTTATATTGTTAAAAACTTTTTCGTAAAATCCTTTCTTTCGAATTTTGTTTGATATTGATAACCTTATCTTAAATCAAAATCTGTTGCCCGCCAATTATTTTTTATATGAAGTTACTATCATCAAAACTATGAGAAGTCTGATTTGGGAAATATTATTGGTCGGTTTACTTTTTTTTTTTTTGTCAACAATTGGTTGCTTACTTTAAAGTTGCTGCTTTTGTGTTTACTTGGGTTATACTTGTGATGCTAAGCTACATATATCGTATGACTTGCTTGTGCCATTTTTCGTGTACAACAACAACTACAACAACAACAACATAGCCTCAGTCCCAAATTAACTGGGGTCGGCTACATGGATCAAACTTTTCCATTGTGCTCGATTAAGTGGCCATTTTTTGTGTACTTCCCTGAAATATTTGGTTTTTCCATTTCCTGTTCTTTTGTTTCATTCATTTGGTCCTGAACTTGAAATACACTATTATCGACAGATGAAACCACTGAAGAGGACGAAGCTGTGGCATTGGCACTGGCAGCTTCTCTGGAAGACATGAAGGAACATGCTGCCGGTCCTTCCTCAACCGATGGAAATGAATCTAAGGTTGATGAAGAGAGCAAGTTGGATTCATCAATTAAAAAGCCTTCATATCCACCACTCCCCGAAGAACCAAAGGGGGTTGAGAAGGCCCTCGTATGCAGAGTTGGGTTCCGTCTTCCTGATGGACGAAGGTGCCAGCGAACTTTCCTCCGGACCGACCCTTTGAAGGTATTGTATTCTCTTAAACACACAATCCTCTGACAGGTATCTCATTCAAAACTGCATTAATGAGTTAGTTTTTCTGATCTCTCATTCGTTTTAACATATTGTTTGTGCATGGTTTTGGTTTTTTTTTTTTTCGCAGCTCCTATGGTCTTTCTGCAGTTCACAACTTGAAGAAGCCGAGTTACGACCATTTCGCTTGACAAACGCCATCCCAGGTGCTTCAAAAGTTTTGGACTTTGAAAGCGAGATGACCTTGGGAGAGTCGAATCTTGCAAACTCGATGGTTTCAGTAACGTGGGAGTGAAAACCAGGTTTACAAACTTCATGTTCCTCAAATTTTAAAATGTCTGCAAGGGTGAATTTTTGACGTCCTGGTTTCTGTGTATTGCAAAGTCTCTCCTTCTCTTTTGATTTATTATATTATGTAGAAGTGTCTTAGGTCAATCAATATTGTATTTGCACATGCGCAATGATTATCTCTTTATTTCGTTTCTGTAATATATTATGTTATTACACATTACACAATATATATTTTTTTCTTTGTATATTTTCGAGTTTTATTTGTTTTATTTATCTATCAAGGGGAGTAATGGGATTTAGTAGTTATATGACGGCTTATTAAAAGATTTATACTTTGCTATATGTTTAGGACATAGTATTTTGATGTATTATAGTTTTGATAAGAATGTGTGAACACAATAACGTAGTAAGTTTTTGTCAAATGAATCAGGAGAATAGATTTTTGAGAAACCCTGAGTTGGTTGTTTGCGAGTTGTGAGTTCTTATTTGTTACTTAGTTTTTTTTTTTTTTTTTTTCTTCTCCTCATCCTTTGATACCATTTTGGTGTAGGACGTAATTAAAATTGGGAAAATACTAGAATGACAACAATAAAGTCACACCACAAGGTATATTGACTCACAAGAGTCATCTATGTGACCTCGACTTGCGTGTGATGCATTGAAATTTGTATATGCTCGCATCTCGAGGTGTACATGGACGACTCTTTTAAGCCAATGTATCTTGTGGTGTGATTTTGTTGTTGTCATTATAGCACCTCCCTTAAATATCAAACTCAAACCCCTTCTTTCTTCTTTTTTCAAGTCTTTAAATTTTTACAAATTCAGGCTCGAGCTATTTCACAAAGGAATAAAAATTTTTCTACTTGCCAAAACATCTTTAGTGAAATGGTATGATGGAGGCATCCACAAACAATTAGTTGGCACAACCAAAAACGAATTGTTGTCTATTAACTAGTAATTCCGGTTCGAATTCTAAAAGTAAAAAATTAACGTTGAGATATGGTGCTCGACTCGAGACAAATTCAAAGTATTCGAATGCTCAAAAAATAGATATTAGACAAAGTTTAAGGAGGACATGAGTTTGATTCTCACTTAAATTAAAAAAAAAAAAAAAATCTCAACTCAATTGGCACAATTAATCGAAGCTCGACTGAATTTATTTATAAAAGAGTAAAGCTCTCCAACACAAGCACGACTCGACCAACTGATGAATCAATAGAATACATAAATCACCAGAAATTAAACAACTCAACAAAGAATATATTGACTATTCATTATTCAGTGTGTCACGTGGCGTTATTACGACGGTCCGATGCAATGGCATTCGAAAGGTTATTAACGGCTGACACCAACCCTGACATGGCTCGGCGGTTGAACTCGGCCCTCGCCTCCTCGATCCGCAATCTCCGCTCTTCGAGGTCCATCAAGTCCCGGTGCCTCCTCTCCCTCTTCTCCTCTCGCGCCAACATCGCCCGCGCCATCACTCCCGCGCTCCGCACTATGCGTGATTCGAGGCCCCGAACCTTCCTCCGCTTCGTCTCCTCCCCGTTCGTCTCGGACGAGTCCGACGACTCCACTAAAAAAAACACAAACACAAACACAGAGGGCAGAACCGTCATTTCACCTCCAATGTGTCGCAAACTGCGTCAGAATCTGCGTCAGAATCAATAAATCGCTGAATCGACCAGTTTCAAACCTGAAAACTCCGTCGGCGGGGCCGGCGGTGGTGGGGCCGTCGTGGGTGGAGGCGGCGCTGCCTCTTCCGCGGCGGTTACGGTGGTGGGCATGACTTGGCTACGACAACGTGTTTTGTTCGTGGTCGTTGTTGTAGTTGTAGTTGTAGTCGTTGTTGTCGTGGGTGTTGTTGTTGTTGTTGTTGGGGCGTTGTTGTCTTTGTTGCGAAATGTGAGTTGTGCTTCGTTGAGGGCTTGGTAGACTTGGAGGGGGAGATTGGAGGGGAGGTCACGCTCTTTGCGTTGCTGCCTCTCCATCTCCCAATACGACAACGAAGAGTGCGCCTCTTGTTGTTGTTGTTGTTGTTGTTGTTGTTGGTAGTGATGGAGTTTTTTGTAGTCGCGGAGGAGATTGTCCCACTTGTCGTTGCACTGGCTCTGGCTTCTCAAGCACCCGTGATCCCAGCAGTAGTCCTCGACCCACTTCCACCGGAGCGCCGCCGTGGGGGTGGCGCGGCGGCGGCGGTCGTGGTGGAGCTTCTTGGCGGTGATGAGGGTGAGGGTCTCGTGGAGGGTCCAATTCCCCCTTTTGTACTCTCTTGCCATTACAATGTCCGATGAGCTTCTATTTGTGGTGGTGGCGGTGGTTTTCTCGGCGGAGGTCGGCGGTGGCTTGAGTATGACTGGTGCTATCATCGGCGGCGGCGGTTCTGACATGGCGTTGGCACATTTAGAGGGGGTTGGGGGGAGATGGGTTGTTGTTGGGAGGCTCTTTATTGAATATATCGCGATAAATTGGAATTATTTATATCGCGAGATCTCTTCCGTCGTTGCTACATTGATCCATTTCGGGCATCAAGTTGGACGCATAGGTGGGTGCGCTTAAGTTGATAATCAAAGTGAGTGAACGGATTATTTTCCTTGTTTAAAATAGTTAAACTCATAAAACTAGTCTCGATGAAATGAATGAGTTGCACCGGTATTGGTGGAATAGTATATGATATTAAATTGATTTGATACGGGGTTGCTTAAGTAAGAGGTCGGGAGTTTGAGTCTCACAATTGACAAGTTGTGGTTTCTTTCTTATCATAAAAAAATGTGTAATTTTAATTATGTTTTTAAATTTGTGAACAATTCATCCAATTTGACGATTTAACGTACATTTTTTTTTCTTTTTAAGAATCATCGAATATTTAGCTCTTCGGTTTGACTAATCCAACGCATATGCCTAACCTCTTTGTCAATCCAACCCCATAGTTTGGGAGAGAAAAAGAATATAACGAAGTTACTAAAAACTGAACTCTATTTTATTGTCTCGAATATTGCGAAAAAGACTTTGTGCTAATATATTTTCTACCTAAATCTCGATGAGCATTGTATGACAGGATAAAATTTTACTTTACAATCCTTGTCAAATATAGGTAGAGTTGGTAAAACTCAACACACATATCTTAATCTCTTAATTTTTTTTAATCAAATGATAATATAAATATTTCAAACATGTTCTAATTAATACTCTCAAATTATCTCAGATTGTGCACTAAACAAAATTAAACACAAAATGATTAACAAGGACTCAATGGCGTGCGTTCTCTCTACGCCCAGGAGTCACAAACCTTAACTCACCTCCTCAATCATTCCACCTAATACCAAACTCACACTTCACATAATCACATCAAACAACTTGCGACTTCCGAGTTCCCTTGTTCGGGTCCTTAAAATAGAAGAGGACCGCTAAGGGCACCCCACCGTTTAATGAAGGCACCCAAAGTTTTTGTAAAAAATCCAGCAAAACTGGAAAAGACCATTTTGCCCTTGTATATATACTCACTCAAACCCCACAAATCATTTTCAATGCAAAACAGGGGCACCCCACCACATTGGATCACAAGTGAAACCTAAAGCCACAATTGTGTTTGTTGAGCATATGAAGCTTTGAAGGAACTGTTTTTTGGATCAAAAACTGTGAAATTGATGATTTTGTTTGTCAACATAAGGTTTCTCAAATTTTTTAACGTTTTTTCACGGACGCGATTGATTCGGCCTCGCAGGACCGAGAGTTATGCAAACGTCTCGGTCAACATCCACCGAGAAAGGAATAAAAGTTTCGGTAAATGGACAACCGAGAGATATGCTACGTTCTCGGTTGTACATCACCGACATGACATAAACTATACACTTCGACTTACTCTCGTGACGTGGTGACCGAGACGACAATAAAAGTCTCGGTCATGGACAACCGAGATCTATCTTACACTCTCGGTTGTACATCACCGACATAACATAAACTATACACTAATGGTTGCTCTCGTGAAGTGGTGACCGAGATAATAATATAACTCTCGGCCATTCGTTGCCGAGACTGTGTAAACTATACTGGCCTGTCTGGCCGAGAACCACGAGTTCCCAAAAATTTCCCCTCAGTCTCGGCCATGCTTGACCGAGACCGTAACCAAATTTTCTGGCCTGTGTGGCCGAGAACCACGACTTTCCAATAAATGCACCATTGAATGCACCGCCACACAAACATAACAACTATTCTACCAAATGCAACTTAATTAGACTATCAACATACATTCAAACAATCGATTTCTCGACTTGAGTGTGTGAACGAAAAACTAGAACCGAGCCCTAATTTGAAGACGAAATCGGCAAACACCCCGAGCCTACAAACTGCAAAAACCTCCTACAACGACGGAAAAACACACGGAGACGGACGAAAACGACGATTTCGGGGTATCCTCGCAAGGAGTTCGGTGGTGGTGGTGGTGGTGGTGGTGGTGGTGGGGTGCGAGAGGTTTGTTCGAGGGGTATTTTGGGTATTTCGGGTCTAATTTTTGGGTGCCCTAGGTAAATTGGTTAGTGCCCACATTAACTGGGTGCCTTCATGAAACGGTGGGGTGCCCTTAGCGGCCCTCAAATAGAAACACCAATTTTTGAGCTCCTACTTTGCGAGACCCCAATTCGAGATAGACTCAAATCTCTTAAAAAAACATGAAAATAAATAGATAAAAAAGAGATAAAAGAAAATAGAGATGAAATAAATTTTTTGGCAAATAATATAATTTGGTCCTTAAACTTTAATGAGCAATTTACAGGCGGTTCACATCTGATTTATCAACTCAAAAAATCAATTTGTGAATAATTTTGTTAGTAACTACTACCCTCCAAACTTAATAAAAACAACGAAAATAGAGGGAAATGAAAGTTGGTCGACTAAATCAATAAAAGTTTGAAAGTTAAAGGGACGAAATGATATTTTACGCCAACTTTTTTCCTTATTAGATTGATCTTCAATAATCGCGAACGCCCTTATACAAATTACAATACTATTCTTATAACGGCTTGTCTATATCTCGTACTACTAAGTCTAATAGATTAAGAGGGCCGCTAAGGGCACCCCACCTTTTCACGAAGGCACCCAGTTAATGTGGGCACAAACTAATTTACATGGGGCACCCAAAAATTAGACCCGAAATACCCAAAATACCCCTCGTGCAAAAAACTCTCGCACCCCACCACCCCCACCACCACCTTCACCGAAATCTTGTGGAAGAATTCATTTCTTTTGAACCGACCTGTGAGAGGGATCCCCGAAATCGTGTTTCCTGTGTCTCCCCTTGTGTTTCTCCTTCGTTGTACGAGTTTTTTGCAGTTCGTAGGGTCGGGGTGTGAGCCGATTTCGTCTCCAAGTTAGGGCTCGGTTGAAGATCGTCGAACACACATATTTTTCGCGAAATCGATCGTTTGAAGTTACGTTTATAGTATAATTAAGTTACATTTGGTAGAGTAGTTGTAATGTGTGTGGCGGTTTGTAGAATGGTAAAAAAATTGGGAAATCGCGGTTCTCGGCCACACAGCCGAGATCGTGTGTTAGCTTGTCTCGGCTAAGCATGGCGAGACGAAGCTAAATTTTTGGGAACTCGCGGTCTCGGCCACGATGGCGGAAGAGTTCACGATGTCTCGATTACGCATGGCGAGAATACTTCGATTATCTCGGCGAGACATGACGAGAGCTACAATTAGTGATAGGTAATGTGGCGTAGGTGGTGTACAACCGAGAATTTTCTCCTACTCTCGGTTGTACATACGGCGAGAGGGTTAGAGTAGGCTCGGTCCTCTATGGCCGAGACATTTCAATATATCTCGGTCTGCGAGGCCGAAACAATCGCGCACATCGACGAAACTTCGAATAACCTCATAAAAAACACAATAAATTCGCAAAATTACCTCAAGTTCAACCTCCTCTTGCACCGTAGCAAGACAAATCCTCCATTATATAGTGGAAACAAGTTCGGATTTGAGGAAATTACCAAACCCTACGTTGACAAACAAATCATCATTTTCACAGTTTTACCCAACTAAACAGTTCTAAGAAACCATCATATGGTTGTCAAACATTGTTACATCGCTGTCGGATGATGTCAATCCGCAAGAATCGATAAACGCTCGCCAAACGCAATGTGGCTTTGTGGTTCAAGCTTGGTGGTGGGGTGCCCTTTTTCTTTGTCAAAATGATTTGTGGGGTTTGAATCATTATATATACAGGGGCAAAATGGTCTTTTCCAGTTTTGCTGGAATTTTTACAAATAATTTGGGTGCCTTCATGAAAAGGTGGGGTGCCCTTAGCGGCCCTCTAGATTAATCTTGCTATCTATCACCCCACTGTATAACGCGCGGAGTACCAAATCACCCACGCAACGACACCCTCTTTAGGTCTTCGCTTCGGTGTACATAATCTCTTCTGCATTTCCATTTCATCTCACTCGATCTTCGTCGATCTCTTCGAATTCGATCTTCAACTCTCCGAGATCGATCAATTCATCGATCGATTTCGCGAAATCGGATTCGTCTGATCTGTAACTCCAATGGCGACGATAGGGAACAACAATCTGAACGCCAAACTGGTGAGTCAACATCAACAGCAACCACCACCACCACCACCGCCGCTTTTAGGGTTCCATTTCGATCATCAAAACCCTAATTTTGGTTCCGAATCAATCAATTCTCAATCTTGAGTTCTCGATCGCAGGTTCTGCTCGGCGACATGGGCGCGGGGAAGTCCAGTCTCGTCTTGCGCTTCGTCAAGGGCCAATTCCTCGAATTCCAGGTTTGGTTTGAAGAATTTGTGTTATTTGGGGGTTAGGGTTAGGGTTTTGTGGTGATTGGGTTGGTTTTGGTTGGTAGGAATCGACGATCGGGGCGGCGTTCTTCTCGCAGACGCTCGCGGTGAATGATGCGACTGTTAAGTTTGAGATTTGGGACACGGCGGGGCAGGAGCGGTACCATAGCTTGGCTCCGATGTATTACAGGGGAGCTGCGGCCGCGATAATCGTTTACGACATTACCAGCATGGTTTGTTGTTCATCTTCAATGTGATTTTGTTTTAGATAGTATTTTGGATTGTACGCATATCATGAAATTTGAGTCTTTACTCTAAATCGAGCGCAATGAAAGAGTTTGATCCATGTATCCGAGCCCAAATGGTTATGATATATCTAGCACGGTTTGTTGTTCATCTTCAATACAACAACAACAACAACATCAACAACATAGCCTCAGTCCCAAATTAATTAGGGTCGGCTACATGGATCAAACTTTTCAATTGTGCTCGATTGAGTGCAATTGATGGTGAGCTTTTCAAACCATTCAAATCCCACATACTTAATGTATCCCATGTTAACTTTGGTCTGCCCCTACCTCGTCGAATTTCTACAGTTTCTATTGAGTCGAGTTTTCTAGTTGGGGCATTTGTAGGCCGTCTTTGCAGGTGACCAAACCACCGCAACCGCCATTCCCTAATCTTTGTATCAATTAGTGCCACTCCTACTTGTCTTTGAATTTCTATATTTCTTATTCTATCTTTACGAGTTTTACCACACATCCGCCTAAGCATCATAATTTCTGCTACGTTCATTTTATGTAATTGTTGTTGCTTTCACTTCCATAGAGCATAGTTGGCTTAATTACGGTCCTATAAAATTTTCATTTTAACGTAGTAGGAACATTTCGATCACAAATCACCCCTGTTGCACTCCGCCATTTCTTCCATCCAGCTTGAATTCTATGTGTGACATCATTCTCAATGTTACCATCATTTTGTATGATTGATCCTAGGTATCTAAAGTGGTTTACCTTAGGAACTTCTACTTCCCCTAATTTTACCACTCCGTCATTTCGATGTCTTGTGTTTCTAAACTCACAGTGCATGTATTCGGTTTTCGTCCTACTCAACTTAAAACCTTTAGATTCTAATATATTCCTCCAGAGTTCTAATTTCCTATTCACTCCATCTTTTGTTTCATCCACTAAGACAATATCATCTGCAAATAACATACACCATGATATATCCTCTTGAATATGAAAAAATGGGCGTCAGAGTCCTCCTCCTTTATCCGGACTTGGGACCGGCTATGTAGCGCACATAGTGTACAACATAGGTGGAGTTTGTTGTTCATCTTCAATGTGATTTTATTTTAGATAGTATTTGGTATTGTATGCATATCATAATTATCATTAAATTCGAGTCTTTGGGCTAAATCGAGTGCAACGAAAGAGTTTGATCTGTGTAGCAGAGCAGCCCGAGCCCAACTAATTTGGGATTGAGGCTATGTTGTTGTTGTAATGACACTTATCGCTGATGATTTTTTAATTATGTGCAAATTTATTAGATAATTGAGATTATGAGATCATTTAGGAAATGACGATGATTCATCTAGTGTTGTTAGACTTTATCATTGTTAGCTCCCAATGCCCTTTTTTTCTAACTTAATTTGTTAACAAAATGCAGGATTCCTTTACACGCGCTAAGAAGTGGGTTCAAGAGCTACAAAAGCAAGGTGGGTTTCGGATTTTGCTTGTTTAGTTGACAACAAAGGCTGACCTTAAGCGGGGGTGGGGGGTGGGGGGAATTTATTTTAAGCTTGAATTGACTTTATCAAAACTTCTCTTGTTGAATTATGCTTTTTTAACATTGATCTAGGTAATCCTAATATGGTAATGGCGCTGGCTGGGAACAAAGCAGACTTGGAAGACAAAAGAAAGGTGACAACAGAGGTGAGATTATTTAACCTATCCTTGAATTTGTTGAAATTTGTCCTGGCGAGGAAGAGGCTGTCTAGTTATTTTGTTATTATCTCATAATTCTGTTTTGATGGTGGGCAAGATTGAGTTAATCTTTTCTGGAGGATATCATGAATTCTTGAATTAATTAATGGGTTTGTGTTATGGCAGCAATTTTGTTTTTCCCGAGATCAAGTAATGAAGTTTCATTAATGGGAAAATATAGGCAGAAGAATAAGAGGTTAACATGAGTGGTACAAGGGCTAGAACCCATTCGAAAACCAATCCCCAATTGGCATCTGCCTTTACACTATGAAATCTTAATCTCTTAGAATGTTCAGTAGGGAATAATCATCCTTAAAAGCTATATCCAAGGATAACAAACATATATTTTATAATATTTGTGATCCCATATGTATTGTACATCAGTTCCGTTGCCCTTGAAGATTGTGCAATTCCTGTCATTCCATTTAAATTGCAAAATAGCCAAGAATGGACCGTGCTGAGTAATGTTTCTTCTTTTGTCACTCCTTGCTCTTATATTAACCGAAGAAACTGTCACGGTCATTAGTGGCTGCTGACTAGATGTTTTGTGTGCCAATCAAATTTGCAATGCACTAGTGAATGATGATCAGTAGGTGTTTCCACTTTGCACATGATACATAAATATCGTCTCTTGCATAATATTAAAGGAATTGATTCCTTAGATTTAGTAACCAACAAAGGAATATTTTTTCTATGGGAATTTTGGTTTCCAAATTGCTTGGTCAAAACTAAGTATGGAGAGTGTTTTAATTTAGGTTTTGAAGTACAATTATAGTTGGAAAGAGTCCTATTCTTTACGACCATGTCCATGATGCCCTTGTCTTATTCATAATATATCTATTTTACTGTAACTTGATGCAATGAAGGTTACTTGTTACTAAGCTTCCTTGGAATTAGTGATTGAATGTTGTTTGATATGGTTGGTTTGTATGCGTTTCTCAATCTCTGGATGGTGACCTTTCAGTTATTTATTTTTTCGACATCAGACCTTTCAGTTATTACTGTTCAATTATTTGCTAAGATTCTGAACTACTCTTTATTTTGTTTTCAGGAGGCTCAACTATATGCAGAGGAAAATGGTCTTTTCTTCATGGAAACCTCTGCCAAAACAGCAATCAATGTCAATGATATATTCTATGAGATAGGTGTGTTTGGTATTTCTTCTTATTGATAAATTTGGAAAGATATTATCATTGACTGTTAAGTTTGTGTGTAGCCTCAATTTTCAATATCATTTTCATTCCCTTCTAATCATTTCTTTAATTTGTGGGATTCAACTTCTATTATTGTCGTTTTATAAGTATACTTTCATTCATTTCACCTTTGTATTTTTTGTCCTCTTTAGTTGTAGTAAATTATAAAAAAAGAAGCAACCTAAATGGTCTTTATTATATATATGCGTTCATGTATTTATGTATCTAGCCTAGGAACGGTCTTTCATTTATTTATCTTTTAAATACTTGCTAGATCAAAAGTTCAAATATAAGTGACATATTAGATGTAAGAATGTGAGATTAACATTTTTGATCAAACATTTTTCTATTATACGCTGTTTTTTGTTTCTTAACTTTGATGTGTATTCTCCCCAATCACAAGTATTTAGAGTCTTCTATGCATATTAGATGAGAATTTTGATGAAAACCTGACTAAATTAGTCATTATGTAGGAAAGTTTAAAGATAACCTGACTAAATTAGTTTTTCCATTTCAAAAAACTGTCAGTGACTTTTACCAGAAAAAAAAAAAACCGTAAGTGACCTATACGTTAGTACGTACAACATATTATATGAGGAACAGGATCAATATGGTTGAAGCATAAAAAAAAGAGATAAAGATCGATATCTTTTTGTCTTAGTTCCGATAAATAAAAAAAATCTTATCGTCTTAGCTGAAAGAGAGTTACGAAGTTGCAATTTCAGTGAAAGGGGAGTCATGTACCCATATGTGTGGATGTATGACTTAGATCAGTTTGTTCTGGCAAATAGTTCCAGATTAAAAAACCGATTTTGACATTTTGTATTTAATGATTCTTGTATATATAATAACAGGGCAAGCCTAAGTGAACCAAGTTAGAGTTGGGATGTATGATTTTTCTTTTTTTTCTATTTATTTTTTATTTTTAACGTTCATATAATCTAGTAGACGTGTATATCTTCAGGTTGTCCCCCCTAAAGATGTTGAGAATAGTTTGGCTTATATATTGATCTTTAACTGGTCAATGCTCATATTACATCTTTGTTTGTTTTTGTGTTTTTTATTGAATATGTTTGTTGTTCTGCAATTTATTTGTATTGCTTTTCTTGTGCATCTAAACATACTCTTTAACAGTGTTCGTAGGTCTACCATTGAAGAATTCTGATTCAGTTGAAAATTGATTATTGATGTGTATTAGAAAAAAAGCTCGTTTTTTCGCCACTAACTTAAATAGTTCACTTACTGAAATAGCAACCTTTGCTTATTGGTTGACTTTATAGTCTAGGTAATTCTGGTACGTAGGAGTATTTATTATTTATTTATTTCATTCACATTGAGTTCACTGGATTCAGAATTAAAAAATCTATCACTACTTGCCAGTTGAGTTTGATATTAAAATGGGAAATCGATATTATAAGGTCATGGGAAGGTATTAAAATAGCACCTTCTTTTACACACACTTGCAACACTCTGTCAGGAATCAGTTACAGCGAGTGCAACTCTCGAACTCTTGAGATTGTTTCACTTTATCTATGCTCTTAAATATAAGTGTTGGGGAACAAGAAGTCACTGGATTTTGAATTGATCTTCTCTTTAGGTTTCAAATGATTGATGATGGTTGGGTCATGGGTGGTTTTGGTTACTGCAAATACTTACCATGTCCATGTGAACCAACAACTCTTAATTCTATTCCCTGGTTGTTGCCTAGAAAGCTGGATGCACCTTGATAAATGCTGTTCCGCATAAGATATCTTCTGGAGCATTCGAACAATAAGAATGTTTCTAATTTGTTCCAATTTATCTTGTTCCCTATATGATGTTGGAAGTATTTTCTTCCTGAGCTTTTGGGTAGGTTTGCCAAAGAGGGAAAGTAATATCAAATGGAGCAATTTGGACCACTATTTGAACTTTCTCTACCACAGAGAATTCAAACTTCAGAAAAAGGAGTCACAGTTTGAGAGTTTTTTTCTTTTTCTTTTTCTTTTTAATTGCTGGTATTGTAGATAGATTGTGCCTTGCAGATTGGTTGGTACTGATGGTTTTTGGATATTCGCAAGTTGTATTTCTTGCAGTTTGTTTGTAGTAGTTATTTAATTTGGTGAACCATCTGGTCTGTCTCATATAGGTGTCAGCAATCAGTATCTGTTTTCTTATAAGTTACTCAAACATTGGAAGGAGTGCTTCCAAATTCCAAGTGGGTGGTTTTTGAATCCAGCATTCTAGGTTCCCAAATCCTCCCTCAAGCCTCAAGGCCCTTGAACACGCCTTTCATTAAGAAAAAGAAGGAAAACTGTAATGTTTATATGCATTGTTATGTTGCTTCTAGAACTTGGACGCTCATGCAGTTCATGTGAATGGTGACTGTTTGCTCGTTGCCAATAAAGTTACACATTTAGATTCCAGGAGACATAATAAAAGATGGTGGTGGTGGAGTGAATTTGTGGTATAGTCTAATCGACGCTATTTTGTTGTGGAGCTTCTGTCGAATCATTCATGATTAATGTTTTCTAAATACTTCTGTACTATATTTCTATTGTATCATCAAGTCCTATTGGGTTTGATATTTAAAACTAATGTAAACAATGATCTTTACAGCAGTTCAGTTATTCTTACCATTAAACTTTGGGAACTGCTAGAGTAACCCACTTTGGGCACGGACCCAGTCTGATGTTGTGCAATACAGGCCGAGATGCTACGGCATCCGATTGGGTCGGTGCCCAAAGTGGGTTACTTTTGCATTTTAAACTTTTATTTGGATGCCTTGTGAATTTTTTTTTTTTAGAGTTCTTTGAATCAATGAATCTTATCCATGTTTTGATCGTTAGGCCGTATTTGTTTGTTCAGCCCATGATGTGTCCATACTCTGATATCAGTACCTTGTAGCTCTGATTTTTCATCACATTCTACTGCGAGCACATTTTGTAACTTATGATATTTTGCTTTGATTTTGAACAGCAAGAAGGTTGCCTCGGGCTCAACCTTCTCAAAATCCTGCTGGAATGGTTCTTGTGGACAGACCAGCTGAAAGAGCCGCGGCCGGGTCGTGTTGTTCCTAAGTATTTTCTTTCTTCCCTTTGCTGCTCTTTGAGTTTCTTCCTTGTAACACTTGTTATAGGTGGATCCATTATCTTAACCGGAAAATGGTTTCCCAAGTACATGTGCCCTTGCCCTATCGAGATTGTGTAAATTATTCTTTATGAACTCTAAATCAATTTATGTTTTGTTCTTACTTTGCGCTGCTGTGATCGTTGCGCAGGCTTATTATAGTAGTAGCAGCGACTCTACATGCCGCGAGAGAAGGATCGGAAGTTGAGTACTTCGCGTCGACCATTGATTTGAAGGCAGTTGTTCTTATTTCTAAGAAACTCACTAAACCTTGTAAATGTGTAGTAATATCAGTGTGCAGCTTCCAGACTTGTCAAATACAATTGCGGTGTGATTCAAACATATCTTCTGAAAATGGAAGTGCTATCTAAATCTATCTATACTGGCTTTATATGTTGGGCAAGGGCGAATAATATTGATTGAAGAGAAGTTGAAATTAAAATACATCTTAATTTGATGATATATCTTTTGATCCAAGCACAATGGAAGAATTTGATTCATGAGTTGGCTTCAATTAATTTGGGATTGAGGATTGAGGCCTTGATCGCCGTCGTGTTGGTGGTGGTGGTGCCATAAAATGCCAAAGCTTAAAGGGCTCGGAATCCAGACCTTTGTTTAAGTAACTCAACTATAAATTCTAACCAATTGAAGGAATTGTATGGTGTAGGAGAATAATTTAGAGTGTGTTGAAGTTTGAGAGCATACCATCGTCGACATTGAGTAAGTTAGAATCAAAAGAGTTTGATTCGTGTCGCAGACTCAAATTAATTTGGGTCTGAGGCGAAGATCAGTGTATTAAATGGAATTGGAAAATGTTAAAATGACACAATTAAGTGACACCCGAATTCACATTAAGCACAAAGCCATCCAATTGTGTCTCGAGATTAGAGCAAATACAACTCTTGACTGCCGAGGCCACATGACGACTCTTATACTCGATGTGACTCTTATACTTGATGCACAAGATCCATCAAATTCGAATCTTTCGATAAGACAAAACAATCTCGACAAACATCCAACGGTTGAAGATGTCTATCCAATGCTCCGCCACTTCGCCTACGAGCGGTCGCTTCGTGTACCAAATTTAAATTCTCAACGGCTACTTCTCTCTCTCTCTCTCTCTGTCTCTTTCTCTACATCAGTTTCTCTTTCGATCACTTCAAAGCCCCAATTCGATCTTCTCAATCATCAATTCCTAGGGTTTGCGCTTCGAAAACGCTCCAAAAAGGGATTTTTCGGATCAATTCGATCTTAATCAACAATCTCACCAATGTCGATTCCCCAAGAAATCGACGTCTTCATCAAAGAATCAATCGATCACTCAATCGGCCTCCCCGTCACTACCGAAACCCTAGAATTGAAGCTTCGCGCCGCCGAGGAGTCGCAGCGGCGCCTCCAGGACCAGATCTTCGTTCTGCACGCTCGGCTCAAGGAGAAGGACGAAGCAATTGAGCGAGCTAGGGTTTGTGATCCGATCTCTTGTGCAAGGGTTTAGGGTTTTTTTTTTTTTGGGTTTGATTTGATTCTTGTTTTGTTTAGTCGGAAGCGAGTTTGAACGCGCAAGCGCTGAAGAAGTTTGTGGAGGAGAATCAGAGATTGGCGCTTGAATGTAGTGATCTGTTGGAGAGGTGTTCGAGGTTGGAGAGGGAGTGCTCGTTGTATGACCATGATCGGGAGGCGTTGATGGAG
The DNA here is from genome assembly GCA_039657325.1 of Stephania cephalantha. NCBI lineage: Eukaryota > Viridiplantae > Streptophyta > Magnoliopsida > Ranunculales > Menispermaceae > Stephania > Stephania cephalantha. The sequence goes on along the minus strand of CM077573.1, from coordinate 1,929,216 downwards.
TTTGCGAATGAAGCGGATGAGCGAGCGAGAGAGGCGGAGAATCGCGTTGTTGTGGTTGAAGAGGAGTTGAGGAGGGTCGCCGGAGAACTAGAATCGCGAGGAAATGAGCACGAAAGGGGCTCGGTAGTCTTCAAGAATCCTTCTTTTCCCCCTTTTGTGCTCATTTGTTCTGAAATCATGGCTCTCTTTGATGGCAGGTTGATGGAACAAAGGCGAATGATGAATTGTGCCGGTCGAGGGAGAAAATTAGTGATCTTGATCGATTTACGGGGTAATGAAGACGGTTCGCTATCCGATTAATTTGCTTTTCAAGCTTTTGGGGGTATGCTAAATCGTTTCTTGATTTTTAATTAGCAGGGCAGAAGGGTGTGATGGTACTCCGGTTTCTTGTGGCCGACATTCTTCCTCAAAGGGATATAACAAGAATTTACAGCCGGTCTCCATGAACGTGAGTACTAAACATGGAAAATCTTTCATTTCTACATTTTAGAGAAGGGTTGTTAATGACCATAACGATGAAGTGAATTATTGAAGAATCTATCTCATTTTATCTATTTGAGATGATATTTTGGGGGTGCTTATATGTGGTTGCCTTTGGTGATAAAAGGAGAAGCTTTAGTAACTTTCGGTGTCTGATACTTGTATTTATCGTTAACTATTGTTGGTTTGTGATGTTCGATAGTTATGAACTTAATAACTTCTATCGATGTTATGAACTTATTTCAAGATTTCTTATGCTGTTTGGTAGTGTTGAAGCTCACTGTTTATTTTCTACTTAAGCTGTTGAGTGAAGTCATGGTTTAGTTGATCATTTGTACAAGAAAGTGAAACCAATTATTTATTTCCTTATAATATTTTTGTTTTTGGTTTTATTTAATCACTGAATAAGGATGGGAAATTACACAAATGCGATTGCTTCAAAAGAGACTCTTTTTTTACTCAAATTTATCTTAATGGATCTTAACTTTTTCCAGAGCTTTCGCTTTCCTGTTTTTTGTTCCGAATGCGAATCAAATTTATACTGATTATCTATTGATACAGTACAAGATTACAGGTTAGGATGAGGGGCTAACCAAATACATCTTGATTGTTGTCTATGATGTAGGAGGATAGCATTAAGGGAAGTATGACTGCGGAAGGACATTTGCTCGAGTCATTGATAACTTCAATGATTGGGATTGCTGATCTGGCAGAAAATGCGCATTCTTTCTTGGAAGCAAACATTGGAATTGAAGCATGTCAAAAGCTGCTTGCGATGTGGCAGCGGTATGTTTCCTTCGTCCAAGCTTTAGTCTTGTATTTGTTTTTCACTCTTTGGAATATGTAGGATCAGACTCGAAAAAGGTTTTGTTTGTCCGGGACTTCTTTTTCTGCATGTTTGTCTGGTTATAAGATTTCTACTATGGAGAAAACATGAGACAATCACTGATTCATTCTTTTCTGTTCTAATGGAAAATCATTGGTTAAGATTAGATCTATGTAATAAAATCTACTATCTTTACATGGAAACTAATATTGGCTAAAGTTAGAGCTAAATGACGAAAATATTGAAAATATGCTCGATATTGGATAGTCGGGCTGCAGTTGAGGTTCAACGTTCAGGTCTTGTTAATCTCCACTCGGCGTTTAACAGCACCCAAATCCCAACCATTTTAGTGGCCATATTCCCATCTGGATACAGCTTGTAGATTGATTTGGCTTGGTTTGATTTATTGCATGCTTATAATCGCTAATTCAATTGTTCAATTGTTACATATGAACAAGCGAAAATTGTTTGATTGTTACAGCTTAGGGTCGACGGCATTACATATAATAGCACTAGCTGCTGAAGTTAAAACTCTTCAAAATGACAAGGAACATCTTCGTGTCAACCTGACAAGAGCTGAAGAAGAGGTAAATGCAATAGAATTCTATATGAACTTTTGCTTCGTACCGTCCTTTATAGTCGCCGATATCTTCCTTTTATGCTTCAGGTGAAAGTGTTGTTCGAGGAAAACAACATATTGGAAGAGGAGTATAAGAGGTTGTTGAGGAAGTACACAAACAGAGAAAAACAACATGGATCTAGCGGCAAGCATTCAAGTAGTGCATCAGGGAAGGTAAGATGATTGGATGATTGTTAAATAATTGTGTGTATAAATAGTATTTATCCGGGACGGCGTTAACCGCATATATAGTTACCATCTTCTTGTGTTGCTTGAGAATGTATAGCCTTTAGAAATTGCTTAGTGACCATCTAGCGGACCTTCGCGTACAATTGCTTTGAATCTCAAATTCAAGTTGTATATATTTTTATGTGCTTTTCTCATGCAGGGCAACAAGAGGAAATCAAGCCCAAAAATGTGCAGTTCTGTCGAGGGGATGATGATCGACTTTGACGCTTCTGAGTCGCCGAGACAACCCTTGTCTCCTCTGCAGTACAACTCTCCAGAGAACAGAATGCATAAGAAATGACATAAAACTGGTTGGAAGTATCTCTACTTTCTTGATTACATTGGTCTTTTTGTATCATGGATAGAGTTACATCTCTTTGTAACCAACTAGGAATCCTTGTCTCAAGCATTTGCAATCTTTGTGAAATTTCTTTTTTTTCTTTTGCTTATCATAACATTTTTTCCGAAAGTATGAAATTTTAATCAAAATTTGATCTTCTTTCCCGTTTACATAAAAATCTGATCTATTTCAAGCTTCTTTTTGTTTCTTCTTTGTAGTAACTGCTTATTAAAACTTGTCTATACATATTTTGGTTATTTATGTCAAAAAATAATTAGGAGATGTTTTTTTTGTGATGAATTAGGTTTTATTTGTTGGGTTGAATGTAGTTAATGGTGGTAAATTGCACATGCATGTAAAAGCCAAAAAAAAGCTCATGCAATAGAAAGTCTGAAAGTGACTAGTGCTTCAGTTCTAGCCAAGAAAAAATAATTTAAAGCTCACATTACCAAAAAAAAAAAAATTTAATTAAAGCTCAAAAGAGTTATCGAACTTGTCATTGTTGTTACTGATGCAAATTAAGGAACATTTTATTCTAGGCAGCGTTGGTTAAGAGGGACTTACGACATTTGGAAAGTACACAATCAATTACACTAAATCGACGTACAATTGAATAGTTTGATCTACGTAGCCTACTCTAAGTAATTTGAGATTGAACCTTACTACACCGGAAAAAAATAAAAAAAATAAAACATTTCTTAACAGATACAACATCTTAGCCTTAATTTCAAAGTATGGTTGAATTCAAAAAAAAAAAAAAAAAGAGTTGAGGCCGGCTACATTTTTTTTTTTTTTTTTTTTTTATAAGAAAGAAATAATTGCATCCACCAAGGTTTATACTCATGACTTTTTACTCCCAAACACCATACCAAACCATTGAGCCACCCAATTGATTGGTGTTGAGGCCAGCTACATAGATCAAACTCTTTCATTACGCTTGATTTAGTGTACTTTATAAGTAATGTCGTGTTTTCAAATCCTTTACTTAATCCTTTAATTTCTTAATTATCAATAGCCATGAAAAATTAATAAACTAATTAAGTGATATGCCAGTCATGATTACCAAATATTATTTTGGGCTTATATTATTGGCTAAAATGGGATCAGAGTCACTAGTTACATGGCATGATAAAAAATTGCAAAGCTAGTGGGTGTAACCAATAAATTATGTTGGTGCAATGAAGTCTTAATTTGTTGCAAATGGTGATGAATGTATATAGATGTATCTCTTGCTGTTGCAACGTATGCAAACCACTTAGTCGAACCCTACTATAAGGACACACAAGTCAAAATCATATATATTTTATGTAGTTGGATTGTTCAATAATTTTTACCACAAAAGAAGAACTTCATCATCATGCAATAAAGGTTGTAATATTCACTTTGTTCAATATATAATCATAGTGTAACAATTAATTAATAGGTATAAATGCCCTCTTGAATTCATAAAAAAGTGTAAGTACTTGATTAAATAAGGGGTAAAATATGTTTAATAGGTATAAATGCCCTCTTAAATTCATAAAACTGACTTATATTTTGATATCCATATATAAAAAGCTAAGTTGAGATTAAATCCTTGTTAATTAACAGGTTAAATTTGATAGAATCAGTATATGATGCAGTATCAAAAACTAATTCTATTTAATTTAGAAATTAAATTATATATTGTCCCCTAATATATATGAATAAACAATAAACTATTGATGATAATTGAGGGTGCTATCCTTATATAAACAACACGTCAAAGAGCACTTACTAATGTAAGGCAGGCATTCATAACACGTAATTGCCTTGAGTGGCAACTACTTTAAAAAGACAACGAACCCCTCAAAACGTTGATGTCTATATATTATATATAATTATGGGGGGTTGATGATTTGTTGTTGTATGTCTACAATTTACCTTGCAAGCATTGAACAACTTTTTCTTTTTTTTTGAAATATTTATAGCAAGGCCGATGATAAGTATTTGTCGATCAAGTTTATCCTTTATAGATAGGATGTATATTTTTCCTACTATTAATTAAGTCTTTTATTGAACCATCACTACAAAAATATGAATAGAATAGGGACGGAGCTATGTCCCGTCGCTAAAATGCAACGAATTAGCGAGGGGGTCGTCTGTTGACTCGTTGACTAGATTAGCGACGGGGTTAGCGACGACCCCCGTCGCTAATCATTGGGCGGAAAAAATTTCGCCCAAATTCAGCCACATGACAGGTTGCCTGCCACGTGGCCGTGGTTGTACTGGCCACGTTGGAATTAGCGACGGGGTAAACCTGTCGCTAATTCTCATCGCTAAATTTGGGGAAAATGAGGGCTTTCCCTCTTCTCCCCATTTTTGTCCTATCGAGCTCTTCATTCCTGTCCTTGTGCCCTGCTAGCTCCATGTCTCCCTCTCTCTCTCTCTCTCTCTCTCTCTCTCTCTCTCCCCATTCGGGCTCCCTCCCCCATTCGGGCTCCTCGGCCCTCGATTCTAGCGACTCTACCGCCGCTGCCGTGGACTCGCTCTGTCCGTCCGTGGACCCTCGCCGTCCGTCCGTCGACCGTCCCCGCCAACGCCCCTTTTAGTGCCCCATTCCGTTGTGCATTTAGATATATATTATTTTATTTTATTTTAATGGGAATTTTAGTTTGTGAAATAAATTTAAATAATATATGTATTTTAAAATCATCTGTATTTTGAGTTTATAAAAAAAGCTGTTGAAAAATAAATTTGTTTGTTTGAAATAAAAACTTTATTTATAAAGTATTTTGGTGAAAAATAAAGTTGGTAATTTGATTGAAATGTTAGAATATTTTGTATGTTGATATGTATGAATTTATAATTTTTGTGACAAATATATATATATATATATATATGGCATGATTTTAATTAATATAGTTTTTGTTGTGATTATTTTTGATTTTTGTGTATAGCATGATTTTTGTTGTGATTTTGGAATTTTGTGATTTTGGATGATTTTGGTATATGGCATTTTGTTGTGATTTTTGTGAAAAATAAAATGTAATTTGTTAGCGTTGAGATATGCACTTTTTTATTTGTATATGGCATGATTTAATATGTGTTATAATTTAGTTGAGAAAAGATAAAATAATATATATAGAGTAATGTACATTTTACTAATAAAATCTTATTTAAATGATAAAAATTAAATAGACCAATTACATTTCAATTAGGACAAAAAATAAAGGACTAATGTAATATATTATATTATATGTGTGTGTGTTTGTGTTTAAAGCACTTTAAAATTAGTTATGGAATATATAATTGATAGAAGAAAATATATAATATATATAACTTAATTATATTATATGTAATGAAAATAAAACTAAATTCAACCAAAATTTTTAAAACAAATTGAAGCACTTAATATGGACGACATATATAGAATGTGACGGCCCCAGTTTCCCACAAACTGGGTCTCGCCCGACCTAAACCCATGTGGACCCCCGAGCCACTCATTTTTAAATTTAATATCGGGGTATAAATTATCGATATAAACTATTTAAAGAAAACTATTTAAATATCGGGCTAGTCTTTAAATTTAATATCGATAGAATCTGAATCAGTCTCTGTGACTGATTGTAACTATTTGTTTACATAGAACTTCTACTATATATTTGTAAAAGAAAACTATTTAAAGATTAATAATTTATACTATATGTATAATTATTATATTGAAAGAAGAATATATTAATTTATACTATATGTACAATTATATTAATGTAGTTTAAGACTTTAATTAATGAAAGAATTGTGCTTACTATATATATATTGAAAAGAAACATAATTAAGCAAAAGAAATAGAAACAAAGTAAAAAACATAACATTTAGTAATTTTTTAGATATATATATACACTATATGGATATACGTAATATAATATATATAGAACTTATACTATATATTTGTAAAAGAAAACTATTTAAAATTAATAATTACACTATATATATTGAAAGAGAATTATAATAATTTATACTATGTGTACAATTATATTAATGTACTTTAAAACCTTAATGAATAGAAAACATAGTATTTACCGTATATATAATGAAAAAAAAACATAATTAAGCCAAATAAATTTATGGCAAAATAAATTGAAACGAAATAAAACACTTAAATTTCATAATTATGGTAGCTATAATATATAATAATGCTACGCAAAGTATATTGTTTTCAATTTGACTAATTACGGTTAACATTCGACTAAACATTATAACATATGTGACGCAAAGTATGTGCAAATGCAACCAATTCGACTAATCACGGTTAACATTCGACTAAAATGTATATAATTATTAGTGTGTAAGTCTGTTTAATTAAGTAGGGTTGTTTAGGTATTTCGAGTTGTCTGTGTCTCGAGATTGGATATACAACCGCATTGAAGACGGTTCACTCGATTGGATTTTGTGGTTGGCATGAAGGAGTTCATTAAATTTGTCATGCAATACTGCACCATTTTTTTCAACGAAGTGAAAACTCGATGTTCTTGCCGAAAATGTCGCAACGAGAAATACTACGATGTAAACACAGTAGAGCTTCATCTCGTGAGTCGAGGATTCGTTCCCGATTAGTATTGTTGGACCGAGCATGAGGAGGAAGAATTATTAAACGATATGGACGATGAAGGTGATGATCCAATGGACGAATATCTGACGTCATATCATCAAATAATACACGACCACGCGGGTCGAGTTTCGATTGGAACCGTGAAGAGGAACCAACCTTGAAGCAAAAAATTTATTCAAAATGATTGACGCATCGAATCAACCACTTTGGCCGGGTTGCGAGAATATGACAAAATTGTCAGCTATAACACGTTTGTTGACGATAAAGTCAATCACCACATTTCGGAGCAAGCATTCGATGAAATCTTGCAGGTCGGTAAAGACATGCTGCCTGAAGACAACCGTTTGGTAGACAACTTTTACAAATATAAAGGTTTAATGCACTGGTTGGGTCTGCCTTATGAGCGAATCGATTGTTGTCCCCAGTTATGCATGCTTTAATGGGGACCCAATTCCGACCTTATGTCCTGCAAATTTTGCAAGGAAGTTAGGTTTAACTCCAATAAACGCTCGCACAAGACAATGCTTTACTTTCTCTTGGCCCCTCGTTTACAACGTTTGTTCGCGTCGAAAGCTACGGCGAAACACATGCGATGAAACGTAGAACACGTATAGATGAGGACCATATGCAACATTTCTTTGATTCCATTGCATGGAACCATTTCAATCAAGTGAACCTTAGCTTCAGCTTGGAGGTTCGTAACGTTCGACTTGGGTTATGCTCTGATGGGTTCCAACCTTTCGGAATGACCAGCAAACTGTACTCCTCGTGGCCGATGATTTTAACCTTGTATAACTTGCCTCCATCGATGTGTATAAAGAAAAAAGTAATTTTCTTAACAGTGATCGTACTTGGACCGACCAATCCGTCACAAAAATGACGTGTTTCTCCAATCGTTGGTGAAAGAATTGCAGGATTTGTGGTATGTCGAAGTTCCTACTTTCGATGTATCGACTAAGACGAACTTTCAAATGCGCGCCGCATTTATGTGGATTGCAAGCGACATCCCAGCCTAGAACATGTTGTCGGGATGGAGCACGCACAGGAGGACAACTTGCCCTTATTGTATGGATGATACAAACGCCTTTCAATTGAGGTTTGGCGGGAAAGTTAATTGGTTTGGCTGTCACCGACGCATTTCTTGTCGCGGTATTCAAAGGAGAGAAAAAACAAATTTAGTTTCCGTAAAGATAGAATTGTGTCAAGTAAGCCACTGGCCGTAAATCGGGTAAAGATATGTTGCATGAAATTGAGGCATTAGGGCTGATGAAGGTTATTGAATTGGGATCCGATGCTATAAATAACGAAGTCTCGAAGAATAGTGGGTGGAGAAAATGAAGCATGTTGTGGGACTTGCCGTATTGGAAGACCAACCTTGTAAGACACAATCTAGATGTAATGCACATCGAGAAAAATGTTTTGACAACGTTTTCAACACAATTATGAGTGTACTAGGGAAGACGAAAGATAACGCAAAGTCTAGGGAGGATTTGAAGGAGGTTTGTCATCTGCCAGAACTACATTACGATGCAATCTCTAAGAAATATCCAAAAGCATTATACATGCCTTAGACAAGCAGAGAAAACAAGTGTTGTGTAAGTGGATTAAGGAATTGCGCTTCCATGATTGTTACACATCTAATATTGGACGTTGTGTAGACTCTAAGAAGTTGAAGATGTTTGGAATGAAAAGCCACGATTGCCATGTATTCATGCAATGATTGCTGCCAATTGCATTTTGGGATCTCTTAGAGGATGACATTTTGATTGTAATCAGCGAGTTTAACATTTTTTTAGAGATTTGACAGCTAGAAATTTAAATGTTGCGAATCTACGGCTTTTGCATGAAAACATTCTAAAATATTCAGATCGTTCAGGTGGACGGTCCGGTGGCAGCGGAGATAGCCGATCTCGCCATTCGGATCGTTCAGACTTCCAATCTCCTCACGATGTTGCTTCAGAGTCCAGTTAGGGCCAGTATCCCCAACATTAGCATCCTCAGCAGCATCACCCTCCGTAGGCCCGTTATATCATTCGTACCCATTCCAACCCTTTCAACAGACATTTTTTCCATCAGACACCCCCTCTTATTTACATCCACCACCTCCCTCTTCAGCGTACGACATGCCTTTGCCATCTGCATTTGCCGATGACCCGACCTCCATGCAGATGTAGTATACACTCCTATCTTCGCTACCGACACATCCTATCGCGGGTCACGTTACCACGCGACCATACTATGGGCATACTTTTTCATCGGGGATCAGCATCTCCATCACATCAGCCCGACCAGCAAACGACCGCACGATCAGGCCCATGTGATTTACATGCCTCAGAGTCGCTGAGTTCTAAACCACACCCTTCTAGCGACCCGACCATCGGCACAACCTCACGTGGATGGCGACGAGGCGTTCATGCCGCTAGAGAACCTAGAGGCACAACTTCTACGCAATCGAGGGGGCGGATATTCTTGGTTGTCAAGGATGATAGATATTAAGTATACGTAATTTAGTTATAACTCAAATGCGTTTAGTTAATTGATGAAAATAAGATTTAACATAAATTTTCAATTTAGTGGATGAAAGTTGCACCCGTCAGATAGTGTAACGACCCATTTTCCAAATGGACCGCTACGGGGGTCAATGCAGGCCCACAACCTGGCCTACCAGCGCCAACTGTGTCCTACATGCCATCTCATCCACCATTTAATCATTATTAACCTCAATAAACAACAATTTATTGTTTAAATTGTTAATGAACTCAAATCATATGTTTATCATATCATTTTAATCCCAAATAAACCACAGCGGAAGTCTTTTATCATTAAAATTAAAATATGAAACATTATAGTCATGCATTTAACTTTGATACCTAGTGTGGAAAACCCATGTGACATCATATATCAGATATAAACCTCAAAGAGCTCAAAATATCAGTGTATAGAGTCTTAATGTGTCTCACAATCCCAAAACCCAAAATAAAACAAAATATGTATAACATAAACGTACAAGCCTGGACTCAATATTTTTGAATTACAAGTATTCCGGTAGCTTGCCCTTGCCATGGCTCGTACTAGGATCTGCACTCAAGCCATCACAAGAAGGCAGATGACGAGTCCAGAGTGAGTATTCTCAAGGAAATTAAGTGAGCAACTCGGAAAGTAAATACTGAAATTTAAACAAAACTATTAAATAAACATGCGGAAATAAATACAGACAACTGTGCTCATCGCATGCATAAGTAATAGTGAAAGCTCAAAGTGTGTTCCTAAAGCCTAGGGCGAGACTAGCGCCATACTTCGGACTCCCAACAAACTACTGCCGGCGAGTAGCACTCATGCAAGGCCAATATCTGGACCCGCTAGGTGGTCGGCGTGGAATCTACGACGCACCCATAAACGTGGCCCGACGCGACTCTCGGGTCGACCTATTCACCGAGATCCCTGGCACACGTGCTATAGCCTAGTGGACATACACATAGAAATGGCACGAAGGGAGAGCCTTAACGTCCGTCCATTATATCAGACCAAGAATAGAGTATTGAAAGACATAATATGAATTCAAAAGCAAAAATAAAGTACTGCTCAAGAAATTTCAATTGGGATACTACACACCTCAAACTGCACTCCGTGTCCCGTAAATAACTCCCGGTCCAGCTCCGCCTAATCCCAGATATCCAAATTACCGCCCGAAATGACCTATTTCCATTTATAATTAATTTTTAGTCAATTGGATGTATTTTATGTCATTTAGCAAAAATAATGTCAAAACTGTAATATCTAGCGCGCTGGGTCTGGGAATTAGCGCGCTAGATTCCCAAGCAGTTATACGTTCTCCGTCAGGAAGAACATTAGCGAGCTAATCGTCATCTAGCGCGCTTGATGACGTCATTAGCGCGCTAATCGCGTTCTGGACAGCAAGTTTGCTGAAAATTATGGGTTATAAACCCCTCCACCAACAAAAACAACAACCACAACACCAACCACTAAACTTCATAGCACTTCAAAACCTACCAAAACAAACTACTCAACAACTACTTAACAACTCTATTGGATTCACACCAACACCTCAAAAATTAAGACCAAAAGATAAAGAAAGTTGATGTGTTTGTGATTCTCACCTTGATTTGATGATTCCACCACTTCAAGCTCCCAAAATCACCAAGTTTGGATCTCTAAACCCCTGGTTTGTTCTTCTCAAATTTTTGGATGAAGATAAGGAGAGAGAAAATGTGGTGGTTTTGAAAGTCAATGTGACTTTTATAGTTGAAATGACATCTCTCCTCACTTGCGCATCTCAAGGAAATCCAATGACCTCCATTTGCTCCATTTCCAACCTCTCATGACTCCAAAAATGTCACCAATGGCACACTCTCCATTGTCTTTAACCCAAAAAGTGACATTTCGGGTGTTTCGACACCCGGTTTCGAGTCCCGAACCGCGACATACGCGTACTACCATGTCCCTAACCACCAAATATACATTACATATTAATTATTTAACCCATTTTATTCATTTTATGTGTGTATTCTTTCCCCCGGCCTAGTATTAAGTTTTTTAGACTACCCGGTACCCGCGTCGACACGCATATCGAGGCGAATACTTAACACACAATCTCGCACGTCAAATGTAATATACGTACACACATTGCGATGTCGTTTACTTTATTTCAATATAAACATCGCAAATTAAACACAACCACGTTATTAATAACGACGAATTAAATTCACACCATTACAGATAGAGCTGCACGGGAGATGACGAGGGCTTATAAATACTCTTTGCATAAGGATGGCTACTCATGGGAGCATGTTCCCCAGCACGTCCGAGATGTATATTGAAATCAGTGGAAGGTAACAACTCTTTACCCAAAATGTTTCTTTTACAAATTAGAATATATAAACTAAATTACATTATTTTTGTACATATCTTTCTTTTGATTGGGATCCATCGGATGACGTGGCTATTAGAGAGGCATACGATAGGCGATTGCCACGTGTTACTCTGACTTCATTAGCAAGATGTGCTTCAAGGATAAGAAGCCTGGTCATGTATCTACCGAGATCTTGGACCATTACAAGAAGATGCGGTCAACCCCTGACTTCAAAAAAAAATCTGAGTGAGCGAGGAAAAAATAGGATAACGGAGACTGGGGAACCCGGTACGGGTGTTGTTGTGCATACAGGTGGTTCCATATCCATCTATCGACACACAGAGAGGCTGGTGAGTTGTGCTATAATAAGTTCATATATAAATATAATATTACTTAATCTTAATTAAACATATATTTTGTAGGAGGAGAAATTAGGTTGACCCCCGACTGCTTTGGAGTTATGCTTATACTTCCACACCAAAGATCATGACGGCGTCACTTTCCTGGATGAGAGAGCAGATAGGATTGTCGTAAGAAAATAGTTTTGTAGTAATTGTTTGGTTAATTAATGATAGGTATCAATGACTTACATATATTATTTGTGAATGTTTAAATTCTTATTTCAGACGGCGATACGCAACAGATGCATTGAGCTTACACAGTCGTAGCCAGACACGCCAATAGATGGGACTGAGTTATATTTGTCCGTCGTGGAGCGTGACGACAAAGGACTAATATATGGATTAGGGTGGACACCATCGAGGTTGAGATGTAGACATGATGGAGCTGGAGCTGGATCTTCTCGACTTATTTCTGGCTCATGATGAGTCCATTAAGCAGCTGAGGAAGGACATTAAGGAGATGCAGACAAATATTCTACGGGTTATGCAAGATAACACCTTAGACCGTGAGGAGATGCGAGTGGTGTAGGGACAGTTCCGTCGCATGAAGCATGCTCTAATGGACATATTGGGGATTTCATTCATACGCTTCCAGGAGATAATGATGATGATGGCTCAGAGACCGACCACGATCTCGACGATTGAGTCTGATGTATAGACTTGTTTAGACTTTAGACTTTATAAGTTTTTTTCATATTTTGTAGTGTTTTTATCTCACTGTACATTTTACATATACATGTACTCCTTTTGTTATATATATTTATGAGACGAGCCTTCAAAAAAAATATTTTTTCACCAAAGAAAATACTTTTATTTTTTTTTTTTACAATTTTTGATAATAATTTAAAATAAAAAAATATCTTGGTATTAATTTTAATAATAAAAAATAGTTAAGATTTTTCCACGATGTTTTTCAAATAAACAAAACCAATTTAATATTTATTAAATTAATTAATTCTTAATTTATTAAAAGTAATATTTGAATTTTTTTATTACAAATTTACAAATTTAATAATTATTATATAATTATTAAATTTAATAATTATTTATTTTCAAAACAAAACGGTTTTTTTTTTAAAAAAATTTATACCCAAATAACGACGGGAATAGCGTCGGTTTTCCGTCGCTAATCCCGTGTGACGTGGCTTTGAATGAGGCCACGTGTCACGAATGGCGATGGGATTAGCGACATGAAGCCGTCATTAATATGGGTGACGTGGCAGAAAATATTTGTTGACCAAATCCACGTGTCAGAATAGCGATGGGCAGTAGCGACGGGTTCCCGTCGCTAATCTCTGACACCCGCCGCTAAAAAAAATAGCGATGGGCTATCCCGTCGCTAACACTACTTAGCGACGGGTTTCCCGTCGCTATTTTGGTACATTTTTGTAGTGATCAAGAATATTATTAATTCCATTTTGTGGATAAAAATATGTACGGTTGGGTGAAGATTTTTATTACTCGACAAGAAGAATTAACCTGCTTATATATAGAGGCTGAAATGAACGTGAATCTAAGTTACGAAATTCATGAAAAAAAAAAAGTTACGAAATAAAAATATATAGTTCTCATCAAACTTAATTAGTACCAACAATTCTTCAGTTTACTTGCTTAAAATTGATCAAAAAGTTGGAGATGAAAAAACCTTTAAAATCACAACCTCCAAATTTAGATCTTAAATAGCTATTTTTAGTTATGGAGACGAAAAAGAATTAAACCTTGGAATTATGTGCCATAGTAGCTAGCTAGCTTAATTGTGTATGGTTAATTATATAACTTTATTCATTTTCTATTGTTTTTTTTGATAAGAAATAAAACCACAACTTGCCACCTACTGTGAGATTCGAACTCCATGCCTTTTACCTAATTAATTAACCCTATGTACCAATTAAATTAGTGGAAACCAATGAGTCATCCACTTGTTGGTTTTATTTTCTACTTTTTTGAGGAACACTGTTTTTAGAAGTTGTAACACAAATGATTTGAATGTAGATAGTAATTCTTTCCCCATATATATACATTGATTAAATGAGAAGGTTTGAGAACGTGGTGGGCCATTGGTTTGTACTTCATTTATATTTTAACTTAGAGTGCGGCTATGTGCACCCTGATTGTTTCTCAGGGCACCCCGATGATCAGGGCACCCAATCAATTTCTCAAAGCACGCCGTCAAGTTTCTCAAATTGCCCCTTGGTTAAAAAATGAGCACCTCACCCTCGATGATCCGGGCACCCCGGTTGTTTCTCAAGGCACCCTAACTGTCTCAGTCCTACAAGTTTGAAAAACAACATGAAGTCTCGGTTGCACATGTTCGAAACCATTCTTCAAGTCTCGGTACTCAGTGACTGTGACTAGTACCACATAATATATACATATGGTTTCAGTTGCTTTAGTCTGAGACTCGTGCAAGAGTGTCGGTTTGGGTACATGAGTGAATCGGTTGGGTTGAGAAGGCAGTTTTGACATTTCCTTCTTATCTTAATTTTTACTACATTTTGGCTAGGTGCCCTGATCATTGTGCAGGGTGCATATAGCTGCACTCTTAACGTAATTAGTTTTAACATATACATATGAGTGTTTCTACCATGGAACCTAATTATATACCATTTATTACGCGTTTAATGTGTTTTGTATTAACTGCACTATATACATCAATCACCATTAGATTAAAATTTCATAGTAATCCAATGGTGAGATATATAGTTCTCATGACATGTGTATATATTTGAGCTCTATTGTAAGATTACTATATATATAGCTAGGTCCCTAAAATTCTTCTTCTTGATTTACTTTTGTGATTTTTTTCTTGAACCACCGCCGATCGAAGAGGATGATCGATCAATGCAGTGGTTCCAATCAAATCTCTTTTGCATTTTATTTGTACAATAACCAACAGATCTAATCAAATTTGTGGAGATTGATTCATCCTTATTGCGGTGCATCATTATCAACGGTGTTGCGTGGATTTGTGGGGTCTTGGATTGATATTTGTCTTTAGTTTATTTTATAGTTAATTTTCTTCCCCAATTGGAAGTCTTTGATTTGTCTTCTCCTTGTTGGGAAGTTTTAAGTTTTCTTCTCATTTATTGGGAAGTTTTGTTATTCGTTTTGTGGTTCTAGTAGTTTTGTGTATTGTCATGAGTTTCAACGTTGTAAAGAGCAGTCCCTAATTTTCAAACTGTTTCAATTTCGCATTTACAACCAAATTAATGTTTGTTTGTTTAAATAAATAGGATTAGCGAATCAATGTACTTAATTCTATATATGATCCTGTATTAAGCCACTATATATATATATATATATATATATATATATGGGCACCCCACCAATTAATGAAGGCACTCATTTTTTGTCATTCTCCCATCTAAATTACACTTTGATGTAAATGACTCTATTGCCCCTTCATATAAACTCTCTCCAATCTCACAACCCATTTTCAAATAAATTTTGGGGCACCCCACTACATTGGTCTCTCATCTCTAATCTAAAGCCACGTATTTGTTTGCGGGCGTGTATCGATTCTTGCGTTTTCACATCATCCGATAGCGAGGTAACACTGTTTTACAACCATATGAAGATTCGAATGAACTGTTTTTTGTTCAAAACAGTGAAATTGATGATTTGGTTTGTCAATGTAGGGTTTGGTAAATTCGACCATTCCGAACTTGTTTCCAGCTTAAAATGTACGAATGTACTGCAATTGTACAAGAGGAGGTACAAGAAGAGGTATTTGTTGAAATTTATTGTGTTTTTTCTTGTTTTTCATGTTTTCAATCGAAGTTGCACGGGCGCGATTGTTTCGGCCTCGCAGTACCGAGACTTATGGATGAGTGCCGGTAGAAAGACACCGTTACTTATCCGTAAGTCACGGTCATGCTGTGACCGAAACAAATTGTATAGTCTCGGTATAAAAAGACCGAGACTATTCCATAAATGTGGATGCCCTTTCCTTATTAACGTCAAGGAAAATGCTGATTCTTTGTGGTATGTCACTGTCATCTGTGGGAGGCACAATCACGACCCGCCAAAAACTTGGACGACCACTCATTTGCAGGAAGATTAGATAAGGGTGAGCAGGTGGTTGTGGTGCAGATGACTAAGGGTAATGTGAAGCCAAGAGATATCCTCAACACGTTGAAGCAAATAGATGTTAAAAACGTATCGACAATGCGGACAATATATAATGCACGACAAAAATTCCTAAATGAGGATGCGGGTAGGAGGACTCAAATGCAACAACCATAGCACA
Source organism: Stephania cephalantha (assembly GCA_039657325.1). Lineage (NCBI taxonomy): Eukaryota > Viridiplantae > Streptophyta > Magnoliopsida > Ranunculales > Menispermaceae > Stephania > Stephania cephalantha. The sequence continues at coordinate 1,912,633 of CM077573.1, read as the reverse complement.
TATTAGAGAATAATAGGTGGATTTCGTGGCATAGGAAGCATCCTGATACGAATATCGTCACTGATTTATTTTGGTCACATCCTGATTCAATTAAGTTGCTGCGGTGTTTCCCGTTGGTTCTTTTGATGGATTGCACTTACAAAACAAATAGGTATCGAATGTCGTTATTGGAGATTGTTGGCATCACTTCAACGCATTTGACGTTCTCAGTTGGGTTTGCTTTCATATCATCGGAGACTCATGCAAATTATGTTTGGGCACTTGAGAACTTGAGATCCATATTGGATGGGTGGCCTAAACCTGACGTGTTTATTACGGATCAGGAATTAGGCCTTATTAGTGTCATCGAAGAAGTATTTCCATCATCGTCTCACCTTCTTTGCTCTTGGCACATCAATAAAGTAGTATTGGCCAAGGCTAAGAAGATGTTTGGGGATAACGAAGGCTTCGCTCGTTTCATGGATAGGTGGACGAGTGTGTTGTATGTTAAGTCGGAGGCCTTATTATAACTTAGGATGAAATCGTGCCAGTTGTAACTTCTCAAGAATGCACGCTTTCCGTAGTAGATTTAGCTTCGCCTTAGTTATCAATAGTCGTGTTTAACGTTTTAAGTTTTGATGTGTATACTTCAATGTGCCTAGAATCTTTGTGTTCAATAAATATGTATCAAAGTTAATTGTTTTATAAGTTTTTAAGAGTATGCTTCTCGGTTAGCTAATATTGATATGTTATGGTTTGTAATTGTGAGAAAATTAACTCTCGGCCAAGCCGGTCCGTGACTCACGCATATGTTTCGAAATTCAATAACCGGAAATTAGCCAACCTTCTCGGTATGACACTCCCGAGAGAAGTGTTTCGCTATGTAATTTGTTGGTTTACAGATACGACTCGTTGACTCGTGCACGACCCAACTGGAGAATTCTATGTTCCTCCAAAGCGAAACTAAACGTTTAGTTTCGTTCATGCATAACCGAGACACTATCGAGTTTATTAGCGTAGTTACGGTGGGTTATGGTCGATACCTTACTGAGACTACTCGGTTACGACATGATATAGCTGAGAATTTCACCATGGTCTCGGTTACTACATACCGAGAATATAATAATTCATGCAATTATGTCACCTTACGGTATGCTGGAACCGATATTATGACATTATTTTCGTCACCAACTAACTGATCTGTGATAGATATTTTCGTTCACATCTAACCGAGACATTACCAAATTTCGTTGTCTACATAACTCTCGATTAGTATTCAACGAGGCTCATACGAAGCTCTCGGAGGTACATACCCGAGAGTTTTTTGAATGTTTCGGTTGTATGGCACCGATAATTTCATACCGGTCTCGTCCCTGAAGAACCGAGACTCTTTTCTTGATCACAAAATGAACATGTTTGTAAACCAGAATTATAAAAAACAAATCTCAATACTAACAATAGCACCAAAACATAGACAACAGTCAAATATTTAATGTAAAACAGTACAAGTTCCATAATCCGTCATTCAACATTCAAACAAGTCCAACATTCAAACAACATTATACAAGTTCCTTAATCCAACAAAAACTAAAACAGTAAAAGTTTCATAATCCAACATTCAACAAGTCCCTCATTGCTTTGGCTTCTTCAAATTCTTTCTACTGTATTCCTTGCCATGCATTCTCTTTGGGGGGAGCATCAACCGTTGGCGGTGGAACATTAGCCTTGCGGTATGAGCAGTCTATCAGCGTATTCAACCCAGACCTCTGGATGATCCTCTGAAGGTCCTCGGTGTCAGGGTGGCACAACTGTAAGTCCCATTCTTGGATCTGAGCACCGTGATTGATACACTTGAGTATCGGGCGATCCTACAACAACAAAAAACATTTCATCGGCTATATGGAAACCATAAGTTTTTAAGTACTCCATTCAATGAAACTTTATATACCTCATTGCACCAAATCGCTAATGCGACATGATCTTTAAAGCTCTTCAGCAATGATACATCTGAAAGTCCACCGGGGAAATGAGCACACATTTCCAAATGCCCTTGTGACTCTCCTTCATTATGGCAACCTCCAGCACTAGTACTCCCACCCACATTACGATCGGTACTAGTGGTGTCTGCCGATGCTGATGAGTCACTACTACTAGACTCTGATGCATGAGCCTCATCTTGGCCTCGAGCAACTACAAGATCTTTTTGTCGACGCGCGTCAATGTTGGAACCCTAATCGTGCGATTGAACATTATTTGCACGATTCCCAACCATCTTTCCCTTTCCCTTCACATCTACCTTCTCTCTCTATTTCCGATAAGATGCAGTCTGGGTCTCCGACCGCCTCGCCCACGTTTACCTCGACACCTCAACACCAACCTCCTCCCTAGTCACCAGGGTTTTCGAACGAGCCATACTTGATAAGAGTACAACATGTAAGCGCCTGGAGCAGAAACATAAGTAAAATTCAAAAAAAATAGAACAAAATCTTCCATTTCTATAGTCTCGGTCAAGCAGGTTTGAAAAAACAATTAGAATCGTGCCGAGATAAAACAATTAGTCTCGGTAATGGACAACCGAGAAAATTTTTTCATTCTCGGTTATACATCACCGAAAGGAAATCAACTATACACTCTGAATTACTCTCGTGATGTGGTGACCGAGAGCAATTACAGCGTTACGCTACCTAAAACAATAATACATAAGCATAATCTCGGTTATGGTTAACCGAGGCAACAATGTGTCTCTGTTACTATGTAATCGGGAGTTTAAGCACAACTAACCTTAAACTTAAATCTCGACTAACAATGGTCGAGATTGTTAGCATCTTCTCTAACCTATGTGGCCGAGAAAAACGGGTTCGCAAATTTGCCAAGCATAATTTCGGTTATGGTTAACCGAGACAACAATGTGTCTCTCGTTACTATGTAACCGAGACTTTAAGTGCAACTAACCTTAAACTTAAATCTCGGCCATGGTTAGCCGAGATTGTTAGCATCTTCTCTGCCCTGTGTGGCCGAGAAAAACGGGTTCGCAAGTTTGCCTAACCTAGCAGACGAACCACACAAAACAAACAAAAATCGAACTATAATCTATCAAAATCGAGTTCAAACATACCTATAAGTTGCCGAAAAAACGCCTCCTGTGAGATTGGAACCCTAAGACCAAGCCCTACAACGTACCCAATGCAAACAACTCGAGCTCTCTGAATACGGAAGAACACCACTACTTGAATGAGCGACAAGACAGAGGAGATGCTCAAACTGGTTAACAAAAAGAAAGAAAAAAACACCTCCATTTTCGTTTATCGAAATCGGAATTTGGTGGTGGGGTGCACTTGGGGGCAATTTCGGAATTTCATTCAAATGTTTTGGGTGCCTTTGGTAAACAACCTGGTGCCTTCAACAATGGTGTGCCTTCATTAATTGGTGGGGTGCCCATAGCGGCGCTTATATATATATAAGTGGTAACGCCCTACATGTATACCGATAGTTAAGATGCCTCTTTTGCCATCTCCATATGTACACATTTTTATAAGGGTAGTGCTAGATGGACTCAAAAAGTTTGGACTCAAACAACCAAAAAGACATAAAGATTCTTAATTCAAATTCATTATTGGTGTTTGGGGGTAGAGGGTAATTATGTCTTTTACTTAGATAGATATCTTAAATTATTAATAAAAAATCTTTGAGTCCGGACTCAAAGAGTCCGAACAGATTTTTTGTTTTTATAATTAAGATCGAACAGCAATATTAATTACATTAATGGACATAACCTTACCCAATTAAGCTAGTTTAAATCTTGTCATGATTCGAAAAATGTCGTCTTAGATCGACATGCACATAGGACGTGCCACTTGATGCCCATGCACCAAAACCCTTGCAAAAAGCACTCACATATGTAACAAATTTAATGAACTTGTATAATTATGTTATACCACATTTAAGAAACACTCACAAAAATATATAAAAAAAAAAAAAAGGTGAAGTTGGGGGAAACGCCAGTGCTTCCCCTACTCCTCCATGTTGTTGCCTTGACGATCCGCAAAAGAAGGCTTGCCAAAAACCACCCGTTCGCCTAATTGCCTTTATAAGGAAAAGTTGTAGCTAACTCACTTTTGCATAGTATTCGTTAGATGGTGCCTCGAGATGCACGCGTCTTGCATTTCAATGTACACTCAATTAATATCCTATGGTGTATTCACCCCTATTTATTCATATTTTTTATACAATAGTAAAGTTGAAAATGTAAGGTATCTGAAGTTTTGCTAAATTAATTCTAGACTCGAGGAAGGGTATACATCTATTAATTAGGGTGAAAAACTTCTATGAATTTTGAAGTTGTTTTCATTTTTAAAATTTGAAATTTAGAAAAGATGACATGCGACTATCCTACCACAACTTTTTTTTTTTTTCTTGGTGTAAGCCACCTGATATCCAAAGCGTAATGAATCCTGATTAATATGACCTCAAGCCAGATATAATTACTAGCTAGGTGGCAGCAAAAGTTCTCTTTAATTCAAAGTGGGTTTTAACTACACTATACCCAGCACGACAACTTGAGACCACTGATTAAGGCCAACGCAATATATGAGCTATCACACTAGAAAACCCTAAGTAAATACTATAATGACAACAATATCACACCACAAGACACATTGGCTAACAAGAGCATATCACGTAAGCTCGACCCCGTGTGTTGTGCATCGTGAAATGTGTACGTTCGCGTATCAAGGTGCACATAAATGACTCTAGTGAGCGAATCTGTCTTTTGGTGTGCGGAAGCAGTTCTCTTCATCATATTTCATTTTGTGCGGCTTTATAACGTGATGTATGGTGTCACTATAACAATCTCGAAAAGCGGGTCCCACCCACCAACACAATGGAGAACGCATGTACTCAACACAACACTCTCTCTCTCTCTCTACATATAAATACACCCCAATAACACTTCACAAAGTACTCCACTCCACCTTCAATATGGATCATAATCAAGAAGAGAGAGCAGTCCTCATGATCGACGATCATGACGACCACACCAGTACCACCACCACCAACTCTTCATCTCCACCGTTGATTACGAGGCTGACCGTGGAGGAGGTGATCGAAGATCACGTGGGGTCCTTCGGCTTCTCTCAGCTCTTGCACGTGTTCTTGGTCTCCCTAGCTTGGACCTTTGACTCCCAAAACACTTTGGTCACAATTTTTACGGACGCCCAGCCTACTTGGGCATGCAAAGGTGGTGGCACTTGGTGTAGTAGCGGTGCCGGTCCGACCGGGCCCGGTTCGATTTGTGGGGCTAAACCGGGGAGCTGGGAGTGGACCGGTGGGAGCCGCGGCTCGACCGTCGCCGAGTGGGGGCTCGTTTGTGACCGAAAGTTTTTGGCTGGCTTGCCGGCTTGCCTGTTTTTCATCGGCTCGCTGTTGGGTATGTGTGGAATTGGTTTGTTGGTTTGAGGGTATTTTGGTCATTTCGTAAGAATTTCATTTTTTGGGTTTTATCGGGATGCGTGCTTCACAGATCTTGCAAAGGAGCTGTGCCCGTGTGTTACAGTGCATGTACACCACTTTGGCTTTGCTGCACCACGTTTTGTGTTTTGCCACGTGTTCTTTTTTAATTTTTTATTTCGATAGTGTGGTGTCCAAAATTACTCTTGTAAAATATATGCCTCAAAAAATTACAAGGAAAGGCTCAAGTAAATAATTAGCAGTATGACTCAAACACTCTACTAAGGCAATGGTCGGTATCACTCCTCACGTGTTCTTTCTTTCTTTCATGCTAAGCAGACAAAAAAAATGTTTTTTCTTATAGAAGAGAAACGCTTTTACCCCTAAATTAATTAGTTAGTTGGAATTGAGTGCATAGATCAAACTCTAAATCTAACACAACTATATTAATTAACTTGGTCTGCTACATAGATCCAACGTTTCTATTAAATTTAAGCTACACTATACACTTAATGATGTAATTTAGCAAATTTTTAATTCTTTCATGATTACCATCACCTTTTCAATCCTACGCAACTCGGGCCCAAATTAGTCGGTTTCCAATGAGTTTCGATGAATATATATAATTATAATTGGTGGTCTCTTCAAATTAATGGAAAATAGTCTTATAATCAATATGCACCCCATCAAGTTCTTGTGAGACTACTATATATTTTCGAAATCTTAAGTTTCTAACTCGCGATTTTTACATGCGTCTAAACTACCGCAACCACCCTCCTCTTATTTTTTTTTTTACTGCATTAAAATCACTAAATCGATGACACTATATATATACAACTAGTTAATGATGAATTTGATTTTTTAATTGGTGTTGGTGGCACATGCATGCAGGATCAATGGTGTATGGCCGAGTGGCTGACCTATACTTAGGAAGAAAGAAAACAGTCCTAATTTCATGCCTCTCAGCATCTCTCACTTCATTCCTCACATCACTCTCTCCCAACATATGGGTCTACTCCTTCCTTCGCTTCTCAAATGGCTTTGCAAGGTCAGGCATTGGCATATGTTGCTTAGTCCTCTCAACAGAAGTTGTGGGTCGAAAATGGAGAGGCCAAGTAGGCCAATATGGGTTTTTTTTCTTCACATTTGGTTTCCTATCACTCCCCCTAATAGCCTACCCTTTAAGAGGGAATTGGAGGCACATTTACACAATCATATCTGTTCTCCCTTTGATTTACTCTATTTTGGTACTACCCTTTGTGTCTGAGTCCCCTAGATGGTTGGCTGTGAAGGGTAGAACCAAAGAAGCTATGGAGGTTTTGAACAAGTTGGCTAGGCTTAATGGGAAAAAAATACCAAGCAATGTGTCCATTTCAGTCCCCAATTCAGGGGTCACAAAGGGTAGTAGCAGTAGTAGTGGTGGAAGAGAGTATGGTAGTTTATGGTCGGCGAGTTGGGCGGCGCGGCGGATGCTTTTGATGATGTTTGCTGGTTTTGGAGTTGGGTTTGTGTACTATGGGATTCAATTGAATGTGGAGAACTTGAGCTTCAACCTATACTTCACTGTTGCATTGAATGCTCTAATGGAGATTCCAGCAGTGTTTCTAGGGAGTGTGCTCCTAAGTTTCATGAACCGAAGGACGCTTCTCGCGTGGTCGGCTTATGTAGCGGGGGTTTCGTGTCTTCTCTGCGGTGTTTTCGCTGGGAAGAGCCGGTCGGGGGAGAACCAACTTAGAGGAAGCTGGGCTCAGTTGAGTGCAGAGGCTGTGGGATTCATGGCAGCATCAACTGCCTTTGATGTTATGTATATATACTGTGTGGAGTTGTTCCCTACAAACACTAGGAACATTGCAGTGTCTCTGCTGAGGCAAGCTTTGATGCTGGGCGCCGCAGTCGCACCTGTTCTGGTCGTCGTCGGTCGATTGAGCCCGTCGTTTTCGTTCCTTGTGTTTGGATGCCTTGCAATCCTCAGTGGGATTTTGATGTATTGGTTGCCAGAGACTAGGAATGCTCCTCTATATGAGACATTGGAGCAACAAGAAGAGGCAGAGAAGTTGGACAATAGTTGGGGTTCAGATGAAGCAGATATTGAACTTGCCAAACAGTGATTCATGATGGTATAATTTCAAGTTGCATGCATTACTTTCTTTTTTATGTCATAAGAGTACAAATCAAGATGGTTTAATTTCAAGTTGTACAACAGGTGCATTTGTAGCATTTAGAGTATAAGGCATCATCATGCATGCATGAGGTTTCTTTGTAAACAAATAATTCTATCGAAATAAACATTTCAGCAGTGATTCTACATCAATATTAAGTCATCAGTTTGAACTGTTCCTATTAAAATGAGAGAGGACATGATTTTACGCCAGAAAGTAGAAGATGTGAAGCCAAACCAATTAGCAATTAAAGGCTCACATCCTAGATATTTGAAGAGGAACTAAAGACTCCATAGTTTCATCTCTTAAAGAGGCAAACTTGAACAGTTCCATATTACCAAGTTTCTCTGATAAGTGCTGACGACAATCTTCTGCAGCCAACACTCCTGAACTATACGCACCATGAACGGAGCCAGCATGGTCCATATTCACAGCCTCGCCCCCAAAGAAGAGATTATTTACTGGAGCGCGAAGCCTATCATACAAATCAGCGGAATTACCAACGACGTCATAGGAGTAAGAACCGAGAGAGTCACGATCAGTCCCCCAATGTGATACGAGATACTTGATCTGTCGGCAAAACAAGGAACACTCAATGTAGGGAACAAGAACTTGATTTTGCAATCCACCGAAAAAAAAAAAAACCATAAGAATGAAAATAATGAGAGCATATTATGTAAAGCAGTTTGAGGGAATCTAAATTTCCTTACCGGTTCGGTTGCATTATGAAACATTTTCTTTAGCTGTGCCATTGCGAAGTTAGCAGCAGCTTCATCAGATAACTTTTCAATATCATATGCAAATCTCCCAGCCGCCATATACACAAGGACGGGGTTGCCTGTTGCCTTGTGAAGATTGAGAAAATAACCACACGAATAAGATGTAGGCGCAACAGTGCCTAATAACTCGACGTTTGGCCAAAATACTGAGTCAAATAGCAATGCAATCTTGTTTTCGTTCCCGACACCCAAGTCAGAAATTGCTTCAACCTTCCCGCTAGGTAGTTTAGGCTCAAATTCAATTAAATTAGCTTTCAGAACACCAAGGGGTACAGTTACGATAGCAGCATCAGCAGAAAAAATTGTACCATCTTCAATAGTGACCGTCACTCTATTATACCAATTGGTAATCTTTGTAACCCTGAAAATTGAAATCACGAAACATAATTTTTTTCAAATTTGCTTTTTACATCTAATAATGTGAAAAAGAGAAAGAAGAGGATTTCAAACATAAAATCTATCACTGCAGCAAGCCACCAATTTCAATAAGATACCATAGTTCCACATATGACTAGGTGCTTGAGTTCAAAGATGTTTCATGATGATATAGTATGCTACTAAAAGAAGAAAATAAGAGTGCATGCAAAAAAAAACAAATGATTAATAGTTACCAACAACAAAGCCTCAATCTCAAATTAGTTGGGGTCGGTTATATGGATGTATATTTTCTATTTTGCTCGATTCAATGCACTTGATAGTGTGTTTTCTGTTATCCTTCCTAATTAATGCATCATAAGTTAACTTGGGTCTACCCCTACATAGTCGAGTTTTTTCACTTTCTATTTTATCTAGTTCTCCAACGGTTGCAATTCGTCTTTAGATTTGTCTAAATCACCATAACCGCCCTTCCCTAATTTTTGCATCCATTGGTGCTACTCCTATTTTTCTTTGAACTTTAATATTTTTAATTCTATCTTTACCCGTTTAGAAGCACATAGGCATTTATTAAGTCAACTCAAGTTTAAATAACAAAAAGACCACCAAAGAAATCTCAATCTCCAACTTCTGACTCGTTCATCTTGTAGTAAATATCTCATTGGAGTTCTTGATCCTTACCAGAGGATAGATTTCCAAGAGAATTTTGATTTACTATAAATGGGAATAACAGTATGCTAATGAAAAAAGTGACAAACAAAATCAAGACCACAAGAAACAATGCATTGCATGATCAACAGTTCTCTAATCATGCATATCAGCTCACATTTGGCAACCTATGACTCTATGAGGCTACATTCCAAATGTTACCTTAAACTAGCACAAATAAAACAACTTATATAATGACATCCATGAACTACTACTGCCCACACCTTTCACTCAAAAGCCAGTGACACTTAATAATCAAGGTGAATAAAAAGGGAAGATGAGACGCACCTATGATTTAAGCGTATGTCAATGTCTTTAGCTAAAGCCTTTATTACGGGGTCATAACCTTGCACCATGAGTCCATGACCACCAGAAAGAACTTGCTCCTATATTGCAGAAAGATACAAAGTTCAATACAATATAAACCGAAACAACCCTCCAACCTTGAAATAATGTTCAGCACAAACCATTTACCATTACAAACGAAAAGAAAAGAGTTTAAAGGATTTTTCCATAAAAAAAAGTCTGTAACTCCTTTTGTTGTTACATGCAAATGAAGAAAAATGAAAGATGAAACTATTCTTGCCTGGTCCCAGCTTTTTAGTGATATCATGTCAGCATCAGCAGCAAACCAAGCTTCCATTCTGCATATGTACCACTGCAAAACTTCATGGGCAAGTCCACTTTGTCTACCACAGAACAAGAAAATCAAGCTAGTTAAATGAATGGAGCCTGTATTTAAAACAACAAAGCAACTAATGAAGTATTTTGAAATGCTCCAAGTTGATCTGAAACAACCACTAACCTTAGTTCTGGGTTTTGGTTCAGAACAATTGAAATAGCATCAAGAACAGACATGTCTTCACTGTGTTCATCTCTAACTTTTTCAGTCTGTAGCAATCAGCAATTGAACCAATTATCCCTCATTGCCTTCTATAGTAAAATCAAATCAAATTTACTAAACTTCAAAACTCGCACCTCTTTCAGTATTCTTTTGAATGTCTCACCCACATCAATTACAAGCTGTTGAGGCACTTGATGCCCATCCATATCAAAAAGTGCATAGCTGCATTTGAATCAAAATAAGTTCGGATTAGAAATATTTGATTGGAATAGAAGAGATGAAAAAACTGAAAGAAATTCATTCCCATCTGACAAATGTTTTGAGGAAAGTTCAGAGGAAAGATTTCAATTCTCAAACAGAGGCTAACGTGCACGTCTTGAAGAGTTTAACAAGGTAATACGGGTGATCCTTTGCCTATAGCAGCATTTTAAAGGTGAAAATGAAATAAGTTGAAATACATCTAGCTATCGATTCATCTAACAACTCTGTAGGAATAGAGATGAACTAACCAACATTAGAACATTTATAAATATATATATATATAGAAACAACTTTCATATGAAAAATTACGATAATAGGATCCAAAACAAATATTGTTCCATCAAGGACATAAAAGAACCAAAAACAGCAACACAGCTGTGCCATCGTAGATATAACAAAGCAGATTTCAGATTTCAGTTATCAAAACAAAAAAAAAAAATTGTATTCAGTTACCTTTCTAAATCATGGTCATACAATACAGAATTGTCGCCACTAGTACGATATAAAGTGAGTCCCAAGCAACGAATAAGCGGGGCCACAGAGTTCTCATTGCATACACCATGAAGCCTGAATTGCCACCATACAGAGTAAAAGAAAACAAGATCAATGATTGAATGCATGACCATAAATTCACTACAATTAGACATGCATAAATTAAGTCTTATTGATTACATGTAATGAATAATATGATAGGAGTGAAGATGAGCGACAAGAGACAGGTAAGTCATAAGCATAATCCAAATTCCCAAAATAGGAGAACATAAACATACCACGATGCGCCCATGTCAACAGGACAACCAAATGAATAGTCAGTATTAATACGCCCGCCAAGTCTATCCCTTGATTCCAATAAGACCACCTAATATATAGTACATGAAAGAGCATGAGAAAAGCATGAAAAGTGAAAAACAACAAATAGAGCCTAGTGTAAATAAGAGCAAATGGATCACCTTGAACGAGGCATTACGAAGAGCACTAGCAGCAGCAATGCCCGAAATTCCTCCTCCAATAACAATAACTGAAGGACAAGAAGATTTTTGTCTCTCTATGTGTGAGAAAAATGCACCTAGAAAAAAGTAACGCTTTCAAATCCTGCTCAAACTTAAAAGCACAAATTGCAAATAAAATAAAAAATCATTTAGGTAACTGTTGTTTATCCTTCACTGCACAAATGCTCTCAAACGCTCAGACTTAAAGCACATATTGTAAATACAACAACATAGCCCTAGTACCAGATTAATTGGAGTCGGCTACATGGATCAAACAACAACAACAACAACATAGCCTCAGTCCCAAATTCCATTTCATGAAAAGTGACAAAAGTTTTACGCTGGTTGTCAACCTATCGCAACCCTCCTCCATTTTTCAAGAATGAAAAATGAGCTTGGGGCCTCCCTTCCCCACTTTTCGGGTATGAAAAGTGAGTTTGTGACCTCCCTTACCCATTTTTCGGTATGAAAAAATGGGCGTCAGAGTCCCCCTCCTTTATTTAGGTAGCTATTGTTTATCCTTCACTGCGCAAATGCTTTCAAATTATTTAAAACAAAATCAATTGGAGAAGAAAGTAGCATCTTTCGATATTATTACCACTAATTCCCATCAAACAAATAATAAATAAGCATCAAGTTATATTCCTGTATTTATAGAAATTGACAGTTCTAAAGCAAGAATATTTATTCCCAAAAGTACCTCCCACAAATTATATTCCAGATCAAACAAGTAGCTTCAGCCACAGGAATACAAGTAGTCAATGGAATCCAATCCATTAATTTTTTTTTTCTTTTGGTTTCCCACGCAGTATCTGGGCACCAACTAATCCACACTCACGTGGTACCCAACCAACGCCAACCAGCACTGACTAATCCACACTCGACACTGTCGCGCCCTATACAGGGCGCGACCCTCCCAACCCATTTTGTTGGAATCCAATCCATTAATGTTTTTCTTTTGGTTTCCCACACAATATCCAATGCTGACCGCACCAACTAATCTAAACTCACTAGGTACCTAACCCAACGCCAACCGCACTGACTAATCCACACAATCATTAAGTTTTGTTTTGTTTTGATTGTGTTGTTTGTTTGATTTTTTTCCATTCAAAAGACTCGAACTCAATACCTCGAGTCCTTCACCACTCGGACCAACCAATTGTTAATTTCCAAAAAACCCCTCCAAAATCCGTTAATTTCCAACTTAAAAACAACATCAAAAATCAAAATCAATCAAGAACACAACTTGCATAGTTTTCTAATCAAATCAATCCAAAAAAGGGCAAAAATAAAACTTAATCAAAACCATACAATGAGCAATCTTTTCACGTATCCCGACAAGATCGAAGAAAGAATCGAAAGGACTAACCGTCAGCATCGAAAACCATCTCTTTGGGATCCATCAAACCGGATTGGCGAAAGCCGAGGGAGATCGAACGAACGAACGAACGAACGAACGGACGAGATTGGGAGGGAGCGCGATTAGGGTTTTATAGGAATCAAGAAATTATCGGAGATTAAGAAGAAGGAATGGTCGAGAATGAATATGAAAAGGCCGGCAACGAAGCGGGCGGGATCTGAGCAACAACGCAATCCCGAGAACCAACTCATAACCGCCACCATTGATTGTCGAATCGAGATCGAGAATCGAAGAGTTCGAGAATCGAAGAAGCCAGTATCGCAATTCGATCTCTCTCCAACTACTCTCTCTCTCTCTGTTTTTGTTTTTGTTTTTGTTTTCGTTTACGTTTCTTCTTCACAGAAATCGAAAGCAGCCTTTATATAGAGCGTTGCCTCTCGCTCTCCTCATGCGTAATTACGTAAACGCCCATAACCTTTTTGAATTTTACTTTTTTTTTTGAATTTTAATAACACCCCAATTCTAGGAATTTTTAAAGGGCATCTCCGATCCAGCGCCAAGACTGGCTGATGGTTCCGGATTGGTGGGGCTATTGTGACGCGTCATATGTAACACGATACTATAGCATTTACGCTATTTCGGAGTTGAATTTAGTTTTTTCAATTGTGTGTGGCCGACTGGCTGGCACACATCTTTAAAATATTAATCGTTAATATTATTAAAAAGTTAAAAGATTTTTAAAATATATTTTTTGTAGTGTTAAATTGGTGTGACGGGTTACAGATAACAATAAAACACTTTACTATGTTTTAATGTAAATTAAAATTATACTATTTTAATGAGAAGGAATTGGGGGTGTTGATTTTTTTTTGTCACGAAAAATACATTTTAATATTGTTTTGATTGATTAATAAATTATAACTACCGCGTTAAGGATTGAAGTAAATACTCAACTTAATTCATCGAGCAATAACTAATGCATCAAGATAAATATCTTTATACACATAAATATGTACGTCATTCGTCAAGATATTTTTTGGTCAATTATTTTTTATAACACGTAATATGTCATTTTAATATGTTGATAGTTTTTGACAATAATACATTTGTACTAATTTATGTATGTGATTAATTAGGACCAAAACTTGTTATTGTACCTCGAGTAAACTATTAATTGTGTGACATTTATTTGACGCGACACGTTTGGTACATGGTTGTTAGAATCATTTGAAGCCTCATTAATGTGATAGTCTATTACTTCAATAAATTCTTTTGGTCGTATTTTCAAGTAGTAATAAAGAAGAGTTTTCAAAATCACAAAATGGAAAAAAAAAAAAAAAAAACAAAGAAAATAAAAATAGTGGGAAGGGCAATGCTGTCATTTCACGACAACTTGACAACGAGCGTGTTTGATGCATGCAGTTCCCGCTGGACGAATCTCATTGAGCAACAGTGCGCTGGCAGGCATTAACAGATCATCCTAAAGATACGCTTCAACATTCCATCGGACGGTGATGGAAACGGGATCATGTACTCCCGAGGCTGATGATAAGATTGGGGAGGATATGCCGAGTTGGCTGATTCGGTACGACGTAGATGACGTCACGTGGTCGTCGTGTCGGCGAAGAATTTGCGAAAGTCCAGGGCTGCCCTCTGGTGTTCTACGATCACGGTTTCGCCAGGTCAGCCATGTTGAGGGCATTAGTGTCATTTAACAAGCGAACATCTGTTCATCGCCGTCCATTCCTTTCTTATTTAAAGGTTGATATATTGACCGACTTTAACCCCGACTTAGGGACGCTACTACGATACACCTCGAGATGGGAGCCGAGTTCGCATTAAAAATGATAAATGCGCTTATGTTGATGTCCAAAGTTGATGACAGTTCAATTTGTTGTAGCAGGTAATTCACATGTGTGATCCAAGTTGGCCCATTTTTTATTTATTTTTTTTGGTTTTTGATAGGGCCATCTTTGTTTCTTGTTAATCCGCAATTTGGAGCACAAAAGGAATGACATGTCCATGACTTTACCTTACAAGTTACAACTACATTTATGCGAAGAAATTTTTACTAAAGTACTAAAGTTTTTACTTTAAAAGAAGTAAATAAGGGTGAAAAGTTTTTTTTTCTCACACTAAGCAATCTCGCCTAATGAAAAGGCGTTATTGCTGACGTGGCCACATGGGATGCGCATCCCCACGTGGACAGGGGGGAGAACCAATAGCGCCTTCTCAGAAGGCGCTATTGGTTCGCCCGTGTCCACGTGGACTTCAACACCAATAGCGCCTTCGGAGAAGACGCTATTGGTTCTAGAAGTCCACGTGGATCCACGTGGAGTTCCAAAGCAATAGCGCCTTCGGAGAATGCGCTATTAGTGCTGCCCCTGTCCATGTGGAGCCTCGTGGATCCACGTGGACACGTTTGCGTGGGGTGCGCTGATAGCGCCTTCTCAAAAGGCGCTATCTGCGCACCCCACTTTCGTCTTCCTGAATCGGTTTCGGTAGGCGGAGGGTAGGGATACAGGGGTAGGGGTGGTAGGGGTCACGGGATTACTGTCCACGAGGGGGACGTCGGCTATATAAGGAGGGGAGGAGGAAGAGCTCGGTGGAGAGAGACACCATGGAGGGAGGAAGAAGGAGGGCGGGTTGGGTGAACGACGTGCTTCTGGAGTGCACACGCGCGACGGAGAAGGAGGACAAGAGGTTGTGGGGGCACCGGAGTGAGGAGCAGCGGCAGTGGTACGTGGAGGGAGCAGCGGCAGCAAATGAAGGAGTAGCAGCAGCGGAGGAAGGAGCAGCGGAGGAGGGAGCATGCGGAGGAAGGAGCCCCCAGCAACAATGGCGGAATGAGGAGGGCAATGTAGCGAGAGAGAGAAGGAGGAGGTTAGTGTAGTTTAGTAAGTTGAGGTAGTTAGTTTAGTTTGTTAAGTTAGTTTAGGTTAGATGTTTAGTTTAACTTAGGTGGTTAGCTTAGTTAGTTAGGTGTAGGTGGTTAGGTTATATTAGTTTAGTTTGGTTAGGTTAATTAGCTTAGTTAGTTAAGTTAGTTTAGTTTAGGTGTTGAGGTTAGTTTAGGTTAGTATAGTTGAGTTAGGTTATGTTCGTTAGTTTAGTTTAGTAGAGTTTAGTTTAGTTAATTTATTTTACATAGTTAGGTTAGGTTAGGTTAGTCGAATTTAGTTCACATAGTTAGGTTAGGTTAGGATAGGTTAGGTTAGTTAGTTAGTTAAGTTACTTGAGTATAGTTGAAGACGCTTTATTTGGGTAAAGGTTTAATTTCGTTAGTTAGGTTATTAATGTTTGATTACTTTACTTTAGTTTTGTTGTTCGACAAATTTAGGTCAGTATAATTTAGTTTTGTTGGGTTCGTTAGTTTAGTTCACATAGTTAGGTTATGTTAGGTTAGGTTATTTAATTTTCTTAGTTATGTAATTAATAGTTCTTTAATTTTCTTAGTTAAGCACTTCAGTTGAAATTAACAATGGAACAATTTCTTTATGCAGTTTCCACTTTCACTTTTGTTTGAGAATTGGAGTGTTTACTTTTTATGTTTGTTAGCATTATTTTAGTACTAGTAGTTCAAATGTTATTCTATCAAAATATCATTTGCTGAGAAAGTTAATTGAACCACTTCTCTATGTACCTTTAACTTTCACTTTCTGGTGAAATGCTGTGGTTGTTTATGCAAAAGATTGACCAAGAAATTTCACTTCTCTGTCTTGTCATTTTTATGTGAATGCCTTCATGTTTGTCTACAAAAGCAGCCCTTTTTAGAGAAAAGAAAATAGTTGCTTCACAACTTTTGAGGGACTAAAGGGATTAGCTTATGTCTGCCCACTTTTTAAAATGATAGAATTAGCTAGTTTGGTGTTCATAACATAGTTAGGTTAGGTTAGGTTAGGTTATGTTAGGTTAGGTTAGGTTAGGTTAGGTTAGTTAGTTAGTTAGTTAGTTAAGTTATTTGAGTTTAGTTTAACACTAATTATTTGGGTAAAGGTTTACTTTGGTTAGTTAGGTTAGTTATGTTTGATTACTTTAATTTAGTTATGTTGTTCTAAACTAACGAAAATAAAATGTCATTGTAGGATTGTTACGTTGAAGACAAAAAGCGGAGAAAAATAGTAAGTTCACAAATTTAGTATTTTTCATAATTATTTCGTATTGTTTGTTATGATTTACATGATATATAGTGACATACACTTTGTTTTTTTTTTGACATACACTTTGATATGTTTAATTAATGGAAAGTGCATTTAAAACATTAAGAAAATCAAACACAGATGAATGAGTAGGCTCTGTAGTTGCGCCATTAAGGCGATCCTCTACATCTGAAAGTTTCCCTTGTGTCTAAATCCCTCCCATATCAATAAAATGCTTGAATTAAATTTTTAAATGAATAATGTGCTCGTTGTGCAATAGTTTGGTAGGTTTGATCATTATTACACAGAAAATGTGAATGCAAAAGAAGGAGTATGCTCTGTAGTTGCGCTCTGATTGCGATCTTCTACATCAGAAAGCTCGACCGCGCTTTAACTTGCTTCAGTCATCACCTATTTCACTTAACATATTTGTGCATTTGAGTGTAACCCTTTTACATCAATGTTCGAAAACTTATGTAGGTCATGGAACATAGGAACATCCCCTTTCTATTCTATGCGCACGGTGAAATTATAAATGGTTTAAATGGCATCGCGTACAGCGCACCCCCATCAGTAGTGTTGATGGTTAAGTTTGAGACGAGTGGCCGTCAATTGATGGATGACGTGTGTAACGCGTTCAATATCTCATCTACAGAGACTCTAGTTCAGATGACTTATCGTCACATGATAATCCTCCCCGGAGGCCATAATTATTTCGTCCCTGTGTTGCTGCATGATAGGACACACTTCGACTTGATGTGGGAGACGGTGGAAAATTTTCCAATAACTGCAACGGTAGATATCTATTTGACATTTGAACCAATCGACTCAATTCCAAATCGAACGGTTCATTCGCAAGTTATTGATGAACGTGTCGGCACGCCAGACGCAACATTAATGATGGAAAGGCTGCATATGCAAACTCCACAAGATGAGGTCGTGCAAGAGGGATTTGTTAGTCAATTACGTGAAGATATTAATGTCTCTAATGCGATGAAGTTAACGAGAACGCAACCAATGAAACAGGTGAGGACATACGTCCCAACAACGATGTTGCAGCAGCTGTCAATTGGGATAACGTTAATGTGTTCACGGCTGATCCCATATATGAACCTCCGGGTGCGGAAAATGTGGAAGATAATGAGCAATTTGCTATCGACGAAGAGATTTTGTTGGAGGAAGCAAGTGATGATGAAGTTCACCAACCAATATCGGTATATAACGAAATCGATTGGGAGGTGGCTAATTCCACTGCGACCCAACATTCCCATCAGCAAACTAGGGGGGACATGTCTAATTTCGATTTGGATTTAGAGATGTACTTTGACAATAAAAAAGACTTACAACATGCCGTCAAAGTGTGACATGTTAATCGACATTGTCAATACCGTGTGATGGAATCGACTACAACTACATGGGCGATTAAGTGCAGAAGTGCGCAATACGGGTGTATGTGGCGTCTTCGTGCTAGTTTGCGAAAGAAAACACAATTATGGGAGATAACACAGTTAGACGTACCGCACACGTGTATTAATCCCGACATTGACCGCGGACATGCCCAACTTGACGCCAACATGATTGCGCGAGAGATCCAAAGTGTCGTCAAGAGCGATCAAGGTATCACGATCAAAGCGTTAGTACAAATAATTAAGGAAAAATACGGACACGAAGTCAACTACAAGCGAATGTGGGATGTCAAAAGGAAGGCAATTGCATGTGCATTTGGAGATTGGGATGCGTCGTACGCTTTATTACCAAGATGGTTGGCGGCTGTGAGGAGTAAGAGTCCGGGGACAAGAATCGAGTGGTCACATAGACAATGGCATGCTGATGAGATAAGAACTGCGTCTCCTCAATTTCGGCGTGTGTTTTTTGCATTTGAAGCATCAATACATGCTTTCAAGTTTTGCAGGCCTCTGCTTCAAATTGACGCAACATTCCTATATGGCAAATACAGTGGGAAGCTAATGATTGCGATATCTGTTGATGGAAATGGACACATATTACCGGTTGCATTTGCCGTTGCAGAAACCGAATCAACTGATTCGTGGGGGTGGTTTTTGAGGATGTTGCGCAAGCACGTTACAAATAGAGAAGGAGTTTGCGTTATTTCTGATCGTCATCCTGGCATTTTGGAGGCGGTCAATACCCCAAGCAACGATTTTTGTCCCCCAAAAGGGTACCACCGGTATTGCTTGCGACACTTGCTTAGTAATTTCGGCACCCAGTTCAAAAATGACCCCTTGAAAGCACTCATGGGTCGAGCAGCTGTTCAACATCAAGAACGAAAATTTAATGCGTGCATGGAGCGTTTTGCATACTTATCATCACGAACGCCTCAATGTCTGCAATATGTCAATGGCATCCCCAAAGAACTATGGACTCAATCGCACGACGGAGGCATGCGGTACGGATGGATGAATTCTAATGGTGTTGGTATGTACGAAATACAATTTATGTTTTGCACTCAAACACACACAGTTATTGTCGAACAAATATTACTTACACGAATGTTGTCGTCAATTGTAGAGTGCTTTAACGATGTATTGAAAGGGGCCCGATTCTTGCCAATAACAGCGTTGACTCAGATGATTTACTACCGATTGGTGGCATACCACGATCAACGCAATCAGGAAAACAATGAAGCAATCTCAAACGGACAATCGTACACGAAATATGTCATGGACAAACTCACGGAAAATGAAAAATCTGCTAGGAGGCATCAAGTCACTTTGATCAATCGCGACATTGGTGAGTTCGAAGTGCGGACTGGAAGACATGGAGATCGCATGCATAAAGGCAACAACACCCAAGTCGTCATCCTAAAGGACCGGGTGTGCAGTTGTAATAAATGGCAGTCGTTTGGTTTCCCTTGCTCACACGTGTTAGCTGCATGTGCCTTTATTCGAGTGAGCTACGCCCAATTCATCGAGCCATACTATAGGACAGATGTGTACGCACAATGCTACTCCTTCAATTTCAAGGCCATCCCAGATGAGAAGTATTGGCCGACTTTTGGGACGAATATCATACCCGACCAGTGCGGACGTGGCCGAGGGAGACCAAAGGGATCGCGAAGACATAACGAGATGGATATTCCTAATGTCCAAAGGCCTTTGCGATGTGGCATATGTCATCAAGAAGGACATAGAAGAACAACATGTCCAAATAAAGACCGTGAACGAGTCCCAACTAGGAAGAACCGGTGTGGTATTTGTCGTTCAGAGGGACATAACAAAAAAAATTGTCCAAGCAGACCTCAACCTTCCAATGAAAACCTATAGTCGATTTTCTATAATGTTTGAAATAACTTAAGTTTGTGCATTTGTTGCTTTTTAGCATTTACGCATTTGTTGTTGTGTGAGCATTTATGAAATAGGTATCGTTTGGTTTCGAACAACACTCTAATTCTTTTTATAACATTCATTTGTAGTTGTACAACAATGGATCCAGGTCCTTCAGATCCATCACTTTTGCAACTCCAGTCTACACACAGATCATCGCGAACCTGGAGGGGTGAGGTAAATTGTTTTACATGAATACGTCAAATTTACAGCAATAACGTATCAAAATATAGATTAATACATTATCAATTATAAGGTGTACGAAACAATGCACGTACGTCGAAGACGTGGGGTCGTTGATCGAACGGTGCAGTATCATTCGAGAATGGTCTCATATCTTCGTTCCAGTGGGTTCTATGGGATTTCATGGGTAGCATTTTTCAGCCTTGATTGGGCTTAGATTACTGCGTTCGTAGAGAGATGGCGCCCTGAGACGCATACATTTCACATGCATTGTGGGGAGTGCACAATTACACTCCAGGATGTGCAGGTACAGCTTGGATTACCTATCGAAGGTATGTCTGTGACGGGAACGACAGATACAGACTATGCTGATGTCTGCGAGAGGCTGCTTGGTCGAACTCCTGGTGGAGATGACGTTGTTGGTTGTAAACTTAAAGTCGATTGGCTTGAGCGTAACGTACCAGCTATAGATGATGATAGCGATGAGGAGTCGGTGCAACGTTATGTTCGATCGTACATACTACAACTTATCGGTGGTTGTCTTTTCGCCGACAAGTCCAATCGATTCGTATATTTGATGTTCCTACCATTCTTTGGAGGATTTCCAAGTAATGGACAATATAGTTGGGGAGTGCATGTTTGGCTTATTTGTACAGGGAGTTGTGTCGCGGATCTCGCGCAGGGGCACATGAGGTTGCAGGCGCGTCAATTCTTGTACAACTGTGGGCATGAGACAGATTTTCATTCATAGCACCGCGGCGCCGGGGTGTTTCTAGAGTTTAACCGCGAACAGTGGATGGAGAACATATGCTGATGGACGTTCCACTGGGACACAGGTAATACAAATATTTTTCATTAATTTGCTAAAAAATCTTGTCCAATTTCATTTATCTTAACTTATTGTTTTCTACACAGATGGCTCGATGCATTTTCGGTATCACAAAGTGCGACGCACGTCGTATCGGCTTACCATGATGCACTCGACTCGCAAAGGCATGAGGATGATGTGGTTTGGCAACCATATATTGAAGTCATGGGGTCTCTTCCCGATTACTGTACTAACGGTCACGGTAGTTGGCTTTCTACGTGTCCCCTTATTTGTTTCCACATAGTCGAGTGGCATCGACCGGAAAGGGTTATGAGACAATTCGGAATGGTACAAGCGATGCCACCAAATTGTGCTTATGACGCCCAACTGCACCGCCTCGAATTGCGTGGACATCATCATGAAAATCGGGTGACTTTTCACGCAAGCTATATACACATGTGGGAAAATCGTGGGGACATCATTGCCACAGCGCCACATAATGAAGGGCACGATCATCAAGACTACATGACGTGGTATCACTCGGTAACTAGGAGATTCATTGGACACGACGGGGCTTTACGTGACTACTCGGTAAACTTCTAACTCTTATTTTTCTCGAACAACTAATATCTTATATTGCGTGCTTTGAGCTAATGTTTTTATATCAGTGTAACTTGGTGCATCGACTTAGGCGAGTGTTTATTGAGGATGGGTACGAGCAAGGTCTTGTCACGCTTATGAAGGGATTAAAATTTTAGACGAAGCTGAAAGGCAAAGGTCTACTCTTTCGTATGACGTAATTGACGTCGAACAAGACATAAATGAGGATAATGAACAGGAAGATGAAGAAGACGATCAGGGCAAATCAAACAGAGAGGTGAGAAGAAGACGAACACGACCACGATCAGTGCGGGAACGCACCGCACGTCCTCGTCCACCACGTCCATCTACTCGGGCCGAGATTGCTTTGCAGAGAGAGTAGCAAACGTTCTCCTCCAGCACGTTCATCTCGTCCGAGAGCGAGTAGAACATAGACTGTTGGCGAGAGTAGCCAACGATCATCCCCACCAACTCATTCTTCTCATGGGTACATTCCTGCATCGTCCATAATGCAACCAAAACCTCAAATGTTTGTACCCAGGCCGCCGGTCGTGAATCTTCCTCATTACCATTTTGATCCTTACGCACCTGGGCCGTCGTCTTCATATGTGGACCATGGAATGCCTACACATCAAATGTATCCGTCACTGCCTCAATACATGCCGAGTCCATACACTCCACCATGTTATAATTACAATATGCCATATAGTGGAGATGCCTCATTCATGAACTTGTTGACCATGCCGCAGCCTTATGTTCCTTTCCCTCAACCGCATACAGGAAGCCAGTATTTTGGGATGGTTCCACCACCTATTTTTGGGAGCATCGAGAGCAGAGGTGAGTCGAGTGAAGCACCGAGAGGAAGAGCATCAATCTACTCGACGTCATTCAATGCAAGACCAGCAACCTCAACAACCTCAACCGGATGTACAAACACATCGTCCAACTAGACATAGAGTACGTCCGGTTTGCATCACCGAGCAACAACGTCAACGTAACCGTCGTAATAGACATGCATGATGAGTTTTCTTGATGTCATGGTGATTTGTTTCATCTTTTATTTTGGGTGAACGAAGTTGATGTATACAACCTTCTCATGGAATAAACTTATTTCTCATGTTTTCCATATTATTATAATGTCGTATCTGTGATTATTCTCCTATATTCCATAACAGAAACTCATCACTGTGAAAGATATATATATCTCGAAACATTAGAAGATTCGAACTTATAACCTTAAAGAACTTCAATTAATTAAACAACTAGTAGCTAGCTAGGTCGTAACCAATGCATGAAACCCAGAGTTGGTTCATTGACCTCCAAGTTGGTTGGTGCTTTACATATTTATTTTTGGTGAGTTTTAAGTACTACTTTTAAGAGTCTAGGGTACGATATCCATGTTTTTGAAGTGATTGACTTAAAGTTCAGTGCTTAATCAATAAAATTAATCAATCTTATTGATATTATAATCATTTAATTGAAGAAAAATCTCAAGCCGAATCATATGAAAGAATATAAAGAGAGGGACTTCAATGTGAGTATGGCTAGGGCAGAGCTCTACCAAGTTAGGTGTTTTTGTAATTTGTTTATACACCTTAATTTACTGCAGCTTTTTGAGGTTAAAAGTAATTTCTTTTGTACAGGATCCTATGGAGTCTTAGCCTTTGCAATCTATAAATTTGAATTGATTGCCCCAAGGCCTATATAGAACTAAAATATATGGTTAGTTGTTTTATTTTACATTTTAGCAGTAACTATTTGGAAGTACTGCAACTACTTGTGTGCAAATTTACTTTCCGTAGCTTCAAATTGTCAACTTCAGATTTTTGATATTTTGTCACTAATTTATGAGAACAAATTACAAAAGTACTTTACCTTTTAGTTTAAACCCCGAAAAATATGTGTGGTTTTCTTTTTTTTTTTTTTTTTCTTTTTTTCTAAATCTAGGCTATGTCGCCTTTCCAACAGGCGCTATTAGTTGGGTAGATTTTTTCCGCTGACGTGGGCGCTATCCGTGAAACACAGTCCACGTATGACGCCACATGAGCCGCCCGAAAGTTGGTTTAACTTATTGGTTAATTTGGTATGAACACTTATGTAAAAAGTAAGGAGTTCGAGTCATTGTGGGTAAGTTCGTTTCTTTCTAACCCTGACGAGTTGATCTAGTGGTAAGGTGAAGGTAGGACTATGTGGATTAGGTGCACGATCTTAAGTTCGATTCCCCACGGCTGCCAAATGTTGGGCCTGATGGTCTATTTCAGCAATTTCAGGGTAAATAATACTATTTAAATCTAGATACACATGGTTAATCAAAAAAAAAAAAAATTGGTTTCTTTTTTATACAAAAATAAACTGCTTTAGTGCATATTCAAAATTGGTTGTCATTGTCGAGATCGCTTAACTATCAATTACGTGGGTAGCTCACTATTAGGATATGGGGCCTCGATCTTATATGCAAGAAGTCGGGGGTTCGAGCTTTCGTGGAGGAGGCTCTCCATCTATATTTTAGATATTGCTATATCGAGCCACTCTTCATCACATAATAAAATAGCCGTGATTCCTCAAAAAATTAAATACCAATTCATTAGATTCTATGATTTCCTTTCTCATGTAACCTTGCCACAACAATAGCCGTGATCCTTTCTTTTGTACAGGATCCTATGGAGTCTTGGCCTTTGCAATCTATAAATTTGAATTGATTGCCCCAAGGCCTATATAGAACTATAATATATGGTTAGTTGTTTTATTTTACATTTTAGCAGTAACTATTTGGAAGTACTGCAACTACTTGTGTGCAAATTTACTTTCCGTAGCTTGGAAGTGTCAACTTCAGATTTTTGATATTTTGTCACTAATTTATGAGAACAAATGACAAAATTACTTTACCTTTTACTTTAAACCCCGAAAAATAAGTGTGGTTTTCTTTTCTTTTTTTTTTTCTAAAACTGGGCTATGTCGCCTTTTCAAAAGGCGTTATTGGCTATTTTTGAAGTTTGTGAGGTGGCGGGGAGGTGGCGGGCCAAATGTATAGATACAAACCTTTACAAATTATGTCCCCCTATGCCCCGCCACCTCACCGCCACCTCACAAACTTCAAAAGCAATAACACCTTTTTAAAAGGTGTTATTGATTATTTTTGTTAATTCAAAGTACACCACCCTATTTTGTGAAATAAATTATAAATGTGTCTTACTTTTAGAAAAACACCTTTATGCGAAAGACTGTCAAGTGTTTGTGCTACTTTTTTTTTTTTTTCGTTATATCACTTGTATGTATTCTCGTTAGGGACGGTTTCGCTTCGATTGATTAATTAATTTAAGTTAGGTACTGTTTTTGTTTGATTGTAAAATTTGGTACCATCCATCTACTATAAATTTATTATTTCACTGACTTGTAGTTGTGGCATCCACCAACCATATTATTCATCGTACTTTTTGCTGGACCGAGTCACTGAAACAACTTTTTTTTTTTTGTCAAAAGATTTGTATTAAGGTCTTCTTAGTTCAATTGGATATGTATTACAAATAAAACTTACAATAATGAAGCATGGAACAAATTCTGAAAACGTGCACATATAGTGCGACCTCAAATTCAACCCTAAAGCAGGGACAACCACTCTAACGACAGAGACAACCACCTCGGTAACGGGGACAACATCCGCACATAGACGGAAACTAGACCCTAACAAACCGAACTACAACTGAACAAAACACAAATACTACAATTATTAATGTGGACAACGGACAAACATATAGTAGAGATGAAGAAAACCACACTAACCGGACTCAACAATCTGACGGGAGATCGATCTCAACGTCGAAACACACCATCATCTTGGTCATGGCAGTATCGCTGATCGGTGATGTCCACACGTCGGCGAACCTCCTGGTATGTCGAATAGCGACGTACCGACGTCACTCTCAAAAGTCATGTTTGTAGATAGGATTACACTAAGCAATGAAAATCGATATGAAAGAGTGCATTCCGAGTTTGAGTCCTATAGATTGAGACGCAAGTTTATGCATGAGAGCTCTTCACTTCAATAGTGAACCAACTTGAAGTAAGCCCGAAATAATCAATTAGTTCAAATTTCGGAAAATCTAGACCAAAAAAAAAAAAAAAAAAAAAAAAAAAAACGCTTCTTAGAAACTTCGCATATAACAAGACAAATCACAATGCAAGAAAAAGGAATTAAATGATGGAAAGTGATTGATGTGCTAGTAATAGCATATATATATATAATAATACATTAATGAACGGTCACCAGACATTTTAAAAGGATTCTTTGAATAGTTGGACAACCTTGGAGCCGTTGGATTGTGAAGGATACTGACTCAAATTGACTTCAATTTTCTTCATTTGAACCCAAAACTACTTAATGGAGCAAGTTTTCATGAGCAAGGGATGCAAACAAGTAACAGTTGAAGTTGATGTTACGTCAAAAAAATGTGTTAGACTTAATTATGGTCCATCTTGGCGTCCGATTAAGTAATTATCTATATGTAGCCAACCACCTTGCCATCAGATGATATTAATTAGTCTTAAGATATATGGATGGACAAAATAACAATATGAAAGGAGAATTTTTAAACATGAATATAGTTTTTTTTAGTAGTATCAAGACTTTTTAGAGTAAAACGCGAGTACGCAAGTTAAGAGCGAGTGAATATGGTCACCTCTTCGGCTTGATCCTTGATGTTTGGTATTTAGACTGTCTCACTTATTATACTGGCCGGGATTAGAATTTGATATCATCTTGTAGATACAATATGGTGATTAATTAGATTCATTATTCATTAAATTGTTCCAAAAAGTCTGAGAATCTTGAATAATTAATCAAGTGGAGCATATGTTTTATATCACGTAGAAACAAATTGTAAATAAAGGAATCATTTGTTGCGAGAGTACAAAAGATGTACTAATTTTTCTAGAACATCTTTTTTCGTGTGATTATAGTTTTAAACATGAATTAAATTGAATTAAATTGATGACGACAACAACAACTCGATTTCAAATTAATTAGGATCAACGATATGAATCAAAATCTTTTTTTTTTTGGCTCAATATGGTCAAACACAAATGTCAAGGGCACATCGATGGTTCCTTGTATATATCAAACTCATGTTGGAGTCGAAAGTGTTGTAATTAAGTTGGTTTCTTATTTATCTCAAAAAAATAAAATAAAATAAAGAGTTCTGCTATATTGATCCACTTTCATCGCACGCACTCATTGAGAGTCCCTTAGACGCACATCAAAAGTTACAAACACACATCAATGCAACAATCAAGGGCCACAAACAAGAGCGTGCCCAAAGTGGGTCAAGAAAGCATCTCTTTTTGAAAAATTAGATTGAGTTTTTTTATAATCGTGGGTGTCGAGGTTACTCCTCACTAATCCCACAAGGCCCTGGCTCTATCGACCCGGAGTGAGAACCCAGTGGCCCGAATAATCAAAATTAGATTGAGTTTTAAGTTCAACAAGGGTTGTAGACTACCATATAAAGCACTGGAAACATTATATGAACAAACAAACAAAAAAAATAAGCTATTGCAATAGGGTCAACAACCTTGAACATTTCAGCAACTAATTAAAGCAGCACTTCAACCAACCATAATATGATCGTATGCCTATTTGCATGATTTCATCAGATCAAATCAAATGGTATGAGGCATTTGATTGTGCTGACGATGTAAACAACAAGCATCTTCATGGACTGTAACAGGTAACAGTAACTCCGAGGCGGTTCTCTAGCCAATCCAAAGGTTTTTTCATGACATTTGAAATTTAAGCTCTTAATAACTATGTGAATTTGTTTAGAAGAACAGAAGTTTTTTCTTCGATTTTTATCCATTATTTCTTCGGAAACATCAAAAGATTTTTTTATAAAATCAATGAGTTTTCTTTAAAAAAATTAAAATAAAAAAGAAGAGGCATTCTTGTTGTACATGTGTGTTAAGTCTGAAAATGCTAAGAAGTCAATTTCAACATGAAGATAACATTATTCCTATTAATAATAATAAAAAAAAAAAAAAAAACATGAGGATAACATTATAGGTATCTCTGGCAAGATTATTCAGTTTTATTCGTACTACGAAAAGATTGAGCACATTGTCGCCAAAACAGCATAAATTGCCCACATTAAGTTGATGGAGTTGGCACCACATTAATACGATCCAAGTCGAAAAGTTGACCTTCAAAACAATCTCGACTGTCAAATTTAAAGATTACTTTAATCAAATCTAACGGTTCTTAAGTTCAATACTGACAGTGTAAAATACTATAATGTGTTATCTAGGCATATTCATAGTCATCCTCTAGATCATCTCCTCAATGGCTCCCATGATTAGGTGTAAAAATGGCTCTCACGACCATGAATCATTAAATATCAGAAAATATTTCATTTTAACATTACTAAAATCTGTAGTTCTAAAGCCAATATCAGCATGAGATTTATATTTCACATTTTGTAAAGAAAAGTGTAATTCCAGCCCAAATGAGAGCAAGTATAGAGCAGTTCAGTTTGAGTCTTACCAAATTGAGTAGCTCAGTTTGAGGCTTTGGCAGCTTGAAGCATTTCCACAATGAGAGTCTTCACGTCCCTTCGAAAATAGAAAAAGAAAATTCTGTAAAATCTAGGTCGCAGAGAAACAATAAATAAATATATAAAAAGTATAAGTCCGGCACTGAAGCTTACTTTCTTTCCTCGCGCGTCTAGAAAAAGGTATCCTAAGCTTCCACGTATTACCTTGATAACCGGCCTAAACAAAATAAAATGTCAAAATTTATTCAACATCTGCAATGAACTAGTAGAGAAAAAACATGAAAGGAAGAAAGAAAAAACAAACAAACATGAGCGATTAACCTTCAAGATCGGGTGACAAAATTAATATAAATGAAATTGACCGAGAGAGTAACTGATGATAAAACCTCCCAGTTATTCATGGTTATTTTCCTACTTGAGCGTTTTGCAAGAGAAACCTTGATTCTTAGAAGAATTTAGTATACTTTTCGGATAGAAGAATGATAAATGTACAAATGGACATGACTGTATGTATCAAACAGAAATTACAATTAATCAAGAAGTCATATGATAAAAGTACCTTCACATTGAAACCGAGGCTATCCATGTCCAGCATGTAAGCAAACTCCACCTGAAAGTTCATGAGAGAGAGAGAGAGAGAGAGAGAGAGAGTAAATAGGTAAATAAATAAAGAAATAATTCAAAAAAGTAAAATTCTTATACTCCAGAACATCTAACATTGGCTATAAATCGGTAGTGAAATTGGCACATCAAGTGTCATATTAGGGACCGGAGACCTAAATGTTTTTAGAAGATACAAAAGGTAGACATTTCTTTTCTACTGCACAAGGCTGACATAGAATAGACAACCGTCTGGTTGCAAATTATGTTTGCTGTTACTAACATCAGGCGATATTAAAAATTTGCGGTTCTAACAAATACTCATATTACCGGAACTTTGGTTATGTGCTGCACAATTGCCTTTGTATCCTCTCCATGATCCTTATTCATGTGAGACTGGCATTAAAAAAGCCTTTATTAATACCAATCATATAAATCTAGCAAAAGTCAAAATGCAAGAAAACAGCATAGAAAAGGATTTGAATTAGAAAAAATACCGCAACAGGAGCCGAGAACTGTGCTATAGGATCAACTTTTGCAGCTTTGTACAGCTCTTTCTCAAATTCTTGAAGAAAAACAAAGGTTGTAATTGTAATTAGCAACAAAAAAAATAGATGAGAACCAAGAGAAAGGCCCCAAAACATATGAACAAAGAAGCCGCAGGAACGGTGCATGGTATTCAATAGATGTTATACCTCCTGATCCTAGTAAAGCTGTAGCAACTCCAGAGACATACCGCACAATCTTTGGTTCAATACGCATAAATTGGAAATCACCAAAGTCAACCTTCAATGAAAGATCACTAATTTAGTTTAGAATTACAACACTGGTCAATATTAAAAGCACATGAAAGGAGGAGCTCACCCAAAATGCATTAGGATGTCTTTTCAAGTATTCAATACGCGCAGACTCCCTATCTTTTTCAGGAACCTAGAGAATTGAAAAATGTCATAAGCAATGGTATGATGGCTAGGAAATCTAAGGAAAATAAAGAATAATGAAAGAAAAACTGAATGCACTTTATAAAAATGCAGGCAAGTAGCAAAATTAAATCATACCAAAACAGCATCACCATGTAAAGTTATAACTAGATCTGTCCTATCCTCAGGATCCCTTGCTACAAGTAAGGAACACTTGGGATTGGATAAGAGGTCCTGCAAACACCATGGCAAACAATGAAACCGAAGAACTGCACAGTCTGATGAAATTAATGTTTAGGGGGATAACTACTTTGGTACATTCTGTAGAATTAAGTCATGCATAGAAGTGTTGCATGAAAAGCATAAGAGGCGACAAAAAGTTACAACTGCCTTATGGCTAATTCTGATATATTAGGGACGCTTCGTGTTCTTATATTTACTATCAGCGTGTTATTTCTGTGGCCAAATAACATATAAATATACAAAAGGAGCAAGTTGATCCGTTTCCCGCAATCGTTAAAAATGGATATCCGATTAAAAAAAGGACCAAAGTGCTTTAACAACTTTGTTAATAATCAGCATTTCACAACTCAAATGTGCCAGCATGATGCTGAATGTGAGCATCATTCCATTTTTATTTTTATTTTTTTTGTGTTTTTTTACCTCATATTTTCTTTATCTTTTCCCTTTTGACAATGATAGCAACCTTTTGTCAAAAAAGGTTTTTAGAGACTTAAAACAGTGTAGTACATACCTTTGAATGAACTGCCAAGCTACTGACAGCCAATATTGGAGTTCCATCAGAACCACAAGCAAAGTCAACCATTGATCCTGAGGGATAACCCTCATATTTCTGCACAAAGGAAGGCAGAGAAAATCAGAAAACTATGCCACATACAATCTAACAGAAAAGTTTAACCGTGGGTCGTAAGAATTACTTGTTAAACAGAGATGATATGAATATATTTCTTATAAATATGAAGGTCACAAATCACCAGAAAAGAAAGGTTAATTCTTATCATATGTTAGCACTAGAAGGTATTCATCATTCAGTTTTGGAGTACAATTCACAAACCCAATCAAACCTAAAATTTATGATTCTTAAACCATAAATAATATGATTATTTGACCTGTACTCTACCTGAATTTGTTTTAAATCAAAGGCAGGACCTTAAGTCACAAATAATGAAAAATCTTATACAATATACAAGACAAGTGAACGATGAATCGATGAAAATCTTCAACAGCTGAGGCATACAACCAAATTAGTTGGAGTCGGATATATGGATCAAACTTTTTCACTCTGCTCGATTTAACAAGAATCGGAGCTACGATCCAGAAATTTTACAAGGGACAGACATGTTTCTGATATCGACTAGTTGAAAGTTTTATGTATAATAAATATAAATTGATGGAGCGCAAAATTAAATTTTTTCTTAAACAGTTAAAAAACTTTCTTTTTGGATAAGATTGAAATCTACACGATCTACAAATAAACAAAGGGGCAACCCAAAATGAAAGAAGAATGCATTCTGGAACATGCAAATCCTCTTTGGTCTTGATCCAATAAAGAAATCAAATGAATGTAAAGCAAAATGTGCAAAGAAAATGACAATATCTTCTAATCAAAAAAGAAACTAAATCAATTGCAATCGGCAGGTAGTCCGGTACTACTCAAGCTAGCCAATCGACAAGCTTAAACAGTTACACTAGATTAAAAGATCAAAAGATTTTCCCCAAAGTTAAGAACAGGAATATGACATTAAATCCAAACTTCGTAGCATCCATACCTATTTAATCTAATAACTTGCAATTAAAACTTCGTCAAATAATTCAAAGGTTCTATTAAAGCAAAAATTCACTAGTCAAGGAACCTGAGAAAAAGTGGAAAGCATGCCCCGAACACTCTGATCGAGTACTGTCCGAATTTCTTCAACAGGGGGGAGCCTACTCGCTTTGTCCTGCGTTTAATAAGGAAAAAAGAGAAAACAAAAATCAACGACCTTCTTCTATTGTTAAGATAGCAGTCAAAGTATAACAATAATGAATAAATAAGCCAAAGTACAACATGTACCTGATGAGTTTGAATCAATTGATGAATATCCGCATCAATGCCGGTATCTCCAGGTGAAGCCGTCTACGAAATTCAAACAAAGAATGTAAGACGAAAACCCCCATAATTATTCAGTAAACACCGAATCTCGCCCTATAAATTCAACCTAAATTCCAAAACTACATACATGTTTGTTTGTTCATAAGAAACCTAGTTAGCACTTACACCACCCTCAACAAATCTAAAAATTTCAACACAAAAATACTTGATCCCTCAACCTCAATGAGAGGTGATATACCAAACTAGTGAAGCTACCACTAAAGTGCCCAAAAAACTATACATACATAGTCATGAATAAATCCAACACATAATCAAAACGTAAATATCTTTACAAAAATTAAAAGGGCAATCAAAATTAAGGTAGAAGCACCCACTTTTTAACTTAAAAAAAAAAAAAAAAAAAAAGAAACTTAGAAGATCAATATAAAATTACCGAACAATTACACAATCAAACTATAAACTGCACATACGCAGAATATTATAGGTTGCGAACACAAAAAACTTGATCCCTCAACCTCACTGAGAGGTGCACGCACATACCAAACCAGTGAAGCTACCAGTTACTACTAAAGCGCCCAAAAAACTATACATACATAGTCATGAATAAATCATAAATCCAATGCATATAATCAAAACGTACAATATCGCCACAAAAATTAAAAGGGCAATCAAAATAAATAAATAAATAAAAATTGATCAATTATACAATCAAACCATAAACTCCCCCTATGTAAAACATTATATATGCTGCATAGCTGGTCCCAAGTCAAGATAAAGGAAGACTTTGAAGCCTATTTTTATACCCAGCGTAAAACTTTTGTCACTCTTTACTAAAGGATTACTAAAGGATTAAACAAATAATAAAATTGCTTGCAGACCCGCAATGAAAAAATTTGATTCATGTAGCCGACCCAACTAATTTGAGATAGAGAGTAAAATAAATAATAAAAGGGCAAGTAGAAAGGGGTGTGGGATGGGAAGTGGTTACCTTGGGTTGGGCGGAGGAGGCCATGAGGAGGAGAGGAAGACGACGTCTGGATTGGGGAAAGTGAGAGATTAAAGGCGGTCTGGAAGATGAAGATGAGGATGATGATGATGGGGAAGGAATTAAGGTGGTGGAGAGAGGGTAGAGTGGGGTTGGTGGTCTCGTCAAACTCTCCATTCCTACAATTCTTTATTTTACTGTGGAGATTGGTTTGGGAGTTTTCTCTCTCTTTTGAGTCCAAATGGGTTTTTTTTTTTTTTTTTTTTTTTTTTTTTTTTTTTTTTTGTCAAAGCTTGGTGGAGTGGAGGATGTAATGTAACACGCCAATCGAGGACCACAAAAGTCGAAGGAAATAGATGGCCTTACGATGAATTGAGTTCTAGTCTTGAGATTTGTTGTTGTTGTAATGAATTTTAGGGAGTTTTTGCTTGATTATGACATTTTTGGATAAATATTATCACCCCAACATAGCCACAAAACTATTTTCGAACCTAACACACTTTTGACCACATCACGCGCCACGTCAAGGGCAAACTGTGGCCAGTGGATGGAAGTTGTGAGTCTTCCTTTCAATGGAAGTCGTGACTGCAAGTCACGACTTCCATGTGAATAATTTTTTTTTTTTTGTGCAGATACCCAACATGACATACAACAAATTTAAGTTGGCAACAAAATGGCATTAGCACCCCGAGTGTCTGTCATTAGATTAAGCCCATAACAACATGACATACAACAAATTCTTAAGTTGGCAAAATTCAATCATTTCATAACCCTCAAAGCATGAAGTTATCTTCACATGCACAATAAGTTAACTTACACTGTAATATTACAAAAAAATGATCATTCCTATCACAATATCTATCAAGAAAGTCCTATAACAACATGACATACAACAAATTCTTGAGTCCTTGTAGATCAATAATCTCAGCATTAGTAACTACAGAACCATTCATGACAAATAGAAGAAAGTCGAAAAAATTAATGTTTTCCACACAAATTGTAGGATCCACCAGTAGCCAAAACTTGCATATTTGGAGTGCACAAGTGTACGGGAAAGTTGAAATGTCCAACCAAACTAAACAGATTCAATTATTTGCATAGCCCTCATAGCATGAATTGAAATAATTTATTCAAATATCACCACCCAAATGAAAGTAAAGAGGAAGGGGAAAGAATCCAATGACTATTTTTATCTTTAAAAAAGTAAAGTAAAGGTTTAATGAAGTACAAAATACATAAAAAAGGGAAAACAACAAATGTCTCATTATAGTTAAGGACAACTCCTAGTCTGACCCCAAATAATGACATCCAGTCCCACAACGTGTTCTCTTCGCCTCTCTACGATTACGGTTTAAAGCTAATGGGACATTCGGATGCACTGGAGCAGGATTTTGAGCATCTTCTCTTTGATTGCCTTCGATATCACGCATTTCACCATCATGAGTACTAGTACTCCCAGAGAAATTCATCATTATTGGACTTGCATTAAAATGACGCGAAGATGTAGGTGTCATGTCAAATGGAAAGGCTTCCGTAGCCTCGAAGGCCATGTTGGGAGAAAATGATGGAGTATGCGGAGTCTCAAACGCGTTGAGAGGTACCGAATGAGTATACAATGGAGTGTCATGCCTCGAACGTGTATCATCATGAGAAGATTGATGAGAAGCTTCAAATGAAGTGGGCATATTATGCATGCGATACTCTGCATGTACTGCAATCAAAGTCGTTGCCGCTACATCTCTAATACGTGCAATAGAACCATCATCATCCAATGTCAACTGATGAATTGATGTCATTCCATGTGCCTACATATAAAATAAGAAAAGAATTTGTATGGGAAAGTAAAATGAGAACAACTATTTGAAAGACTTCATGATTGAAATAAATAAAATTGAACTTACCAATGCCTCAGCAATAGCTCCACGACGAGACATGAATCGTCATGTAATGCGACGATACCAAAGCATATACGGGTCGTAAAAGTCCATTGGCTCCTCTAATATTTCATCGCTGCAATATCGAGGCACGTTCGTTCCACATGCGACATAGGCACTATGTTCTCGCGCTCCAATCCTTATCCGTCTTCCTCTCAAGTCAATCTTATGTAGCTGAATGCTTGTGCTCTGTAAAAGTGGTATCATTTGTCTGAAACCAAATTGTCGTATGACTCTATCGAGATTATACATTTCGACTACACGTAAGAAAATCAAAGGTGCCCTCGTTCGCCAAATAGCACGACCACTCGCTACGAAAGACGCAGTAGGGACATTATCACCGTATCGGGATACGGCTCCCATATTACCCGTAGTAAAAATTTTGAGTCCAAAGGGTTTTTTTTTTTTTTTTTTTTTTTTTTTTCAGTCAAAGCTTGGTGGAGTGGAGGATGTAATGTAACACGCCAATCGAGGACCACAAAAGTTGAAGGAAATAGATGGCCTTATGATGAATTGAGTTCTAGTCTTGGGTTTTGTTGTTGTTGTAATGGATTTTAGTATGGACGTGCACTTGTAATTGGCTCTCGATACACCTCGAGATATATGCGAACTATGAGAATTATGGGCGGATGATGAGGTGCGTGTTGGTGTTGGGTATCATAGCATTTTTCTTCATGTATGTATGTATTTATGTACGCAAAAGGGGAAATCAAAGTAATCCACTTTGGACACATAGCGAAATGAGCACGAAGTGGGTGGGTGCTGCGCGATAGATCTCAAGGGTTCGTGAAACATTTTTCATATGCCCCCTCCTGATGTTACGCGCTTGTGCAATTAAGTGCACCTCGGGATGTCGTCAGCGCGATATCAACCAATCACAAAAAATATCAAACAATATATAAGCGTTTTTTTTTTCTAAACCACTCGGTATGCGGACTATTTGACTGCTACAAGTTCGCCATGAGTTGCGCATCGTATGGGTGGGGGAGCTCCCAACGTAAATATTTTCATTTCGAGAACTCGAACTCTAGTTATTAATTAAGAGACAACAACACTCTTTCAATTGTGTCTACTAATAGTTGGTCAATGCACAAACTTCTTTTTTTTTATCCTCAATGCACAAACGTTTAATATAATATTTCTTTTTTTTTTTTTGTCTAAATCACCCGGTATCCGACTATCCGACCACTTCGAGCTTGCCCTGAATCGCACACCATATAAGTGGGGGAGCTTCCAACGTTGATTTTTTTTAATCTTATGATTCAAACTCGAGTCACTAGTTAAAAGACAATAAACCGCTTGTAAGTTGCAGCTATGCGAACCATACGTTGGTTATATAATGTTTCTTCAATTTTAAATTTTGAAGTTGTTTTAGACAATACCACAGGGCCCATACTCACTCTTGGACAAGTCTTAGAGAGTAATGATCTTGGACTGCTCTAGTAGGGAACATTTTTTTGAGCCCAAAAATAATGAACATTAATGGGCTTAGTAGGTCCACATGAAGCTCAGCCCAATAGAGTAATCACATTTTATTAATAATAAATAAATGAATAAAATTAGTTAGGTTTTCTTAAAATAAAAAATGATAATATAATTGGTGAGACACAGAGGCCAAAAGTGGATTTGGAGGGTTGACTAGAGACATTCTATCTGCTTCATTTAGAGGAGAAATCAATGAAGATAGAAGGAAAAATCACAACAATTTCAAAGAATGTGGGCAGGAGACCAAGTCTTCAACAAACCTAATTGATTCAATTAAATCTAAGAAAAATAATTCTAGATGCTTCTACTTATCAGTAATTATTTTTGTAATAATTTTTTTCTCATTAAGAAGACTTGTCATTTTCTTACCAAAAATGTAAAAAATAAATTAAATTCTTGCTAATGAAATGGAGGTCTCCATCAATAAATTTTCACTAAGACATTATTAGTCTTCTTTTTTTTTTTTTTTTTCTCTTCAAGGTACATTTATAATTAGCATTTAAAATTGGTCGAGTGTTTCAGTGCCTGGGTATTTGAAGCATAGGTATCAATTCTGATCTTTACTAATAGAGTCACTTTTTTTTTTTTTTGATAAGTGACTCCAACATGAATCGAATCTAAAACCTCTCAACCTTATCTTTTAGCAAGTGATGCGTCGTCTATCTCACTAAAAATGCTTTGACAATGAAGAATAAAGTCATTTTCGGTGAAAATATTTTACTCCTTTATAGACCGAATTGACTTAAAACTTAATTAGTGAGGCCATCAAATTTTTATAAACATATATGGGATGGCACAAACTCAAAAAAAAAAAAAAAAAAAAAAAAAAAAAAGAAAAGTAGTATTGCAATGTTCAACGATTACAAATATATATATTCTCTCCCATGCATCTAATTAATGTGCTTAGCCTCAAATTGAAGATTACTACTAATAGTACCTTGCAAAAAAAAAAAAAAAGATTAGTTTATATAATTATAGCAAGTTAGGAGTTATGAAAAGCAAATTATTAGGAAAAAAGAAAGAAAGAGAGGTTAGGTCGTTAGGAGCTTCAAATGCATAGGTTCATACATCTTTATAACTTCAATTGAAGTGGGTGTGAAAGGGGCATCAGCGTTCAATACTCCCAAAAGCAGCAAAGTGGGTAATGAATATAAATAACTCAAAAGCAAAAGTGGGCAATATATAAAACAAAAAATATTACACATAAAAATATAACAATTTATAATTAAATTAAATTTAGAAAGTAAATCAAGATGCACAATATAAAACACTTTCCAGTACAATAACCAAATATAAAAGAGAATTGTCCTTATTCTTAGTGCTTCAATCTCATTATTACAATCAAATTCATGACAATTAGATATTTTTTTGAACGAACAGAATTAACAAATAGTTGAAATTTTTATTTTACTTAAAAAAAACACATTAGCGTTTTGTACAAAAATAAAAATAAAAATAAATTCCACTTAAGTGCCTTTGTGTGCAATGTAGCATATCTCTCTTGAAAGAAATTGCTTTGGTATAATTTTCATTTGAGATTTTTTTTACCACAAGAGGTTGCATGTTTGTCATTCCACTGTCTAATTTGTTCTTGTTTAAGGTGATGGTTCTATTAACTAACTTCATTACCACCCGCAGCCTCTCTTTTTTTCTCTTTTTTCTCCAAAACCCTAAAATTTTTCTTCTTAATTCACTTTTGTGATTTTTGT
The DNA here is from genome assembly GCA_039657325.1 of Stephania cephalantha. Lineage (NCBI taxonomy): Eukaryota > Viridiplantae > Streptophyta > Magnoliopsida > Ranunculales > Menispermaceae > Stephania > Stephania cephalantha. The sequence continues at coordinate 1,874,372 of CM077573.1, read as the reverse complement.
TTTTGAACTACCGTCAATCATCCTCTTTGATCGGTGGTGGTTCCAATTAAATCTCTTTTGCAATTTATTCATACAATAACCAACAAATCTAATCAGATCTGTGGAGATTGGTCCATCTTTATTCCGGTGCATCTTCATCAACGATGTTGTGTGGATTTAGGCGGCGCTTGGATTGATCTTATCTTTAGTTTTATTTTATAGTTAGTTTTTTCCCTAGTTGAAAGTCTTTGATTTGTCTTCTCCTCATTAGAAAGTTTAAGTTTTATTTTCTTTGTTGGAAAGTTTTGTTATTTGTTTTGTAGTTCTAGTAGTTTTTTGTATTGTCATGAGTTTCTTTCAACGTTGTAGAGATCAGTCCCTGATTGTCAAACTGTTTCACTTTCATATTTACAACCAAATTAATGGCAGTTTGTTTGAACAAATAGGATTAGCGAATCAATGTATTTGATTTTATACATGGTCATGTATTGAGCCATGAATGATTAATGAAACTTTTCTTCATAAAAAAAGGTGATAGTCCCATCAAGCACGGTTCCTGGTTGGAACTGGTGAACTCTTAATTTCAAATCATATACCAAATCATTAAGCCATTTAATTGGTTGATTATTGAAGCTCTTGAAATTTAAGTGTTCATAAGTGAAGCTACTTGATTTTTTTAACTCACGGTCTGAGGGTGATTTAGAAAGTTTAAAAACTACAACCTCTGGTTTGATGACGGATTTTGTTTTTTAAAAATCCATTGTTCACAAATCCGAATTTATTGTAGAGGCATTTTAAGAATTTTGATTAAGTTTTTGTATTTTTGTATTTTATTTTTAGTGGGTGGAAATGTGCGCTTTCTTGTATTTTTACTAAATAGACAAGCATGGACATCAACATAAAATGCTTTCCTTTTTGCGTGGAATTTATGGTAGGATTTTCAGTTGATGGACATGTATCACAAAAAATTTTTTGTTGAAAATGTGTTGCAATAAAAATCAAACCTACCAAATCGCGATCGGTCGATCGCATTTTTTAAGTTTCACGATTTTGGTGATGGTCTAAAAAAGTGCCAAATTACAAACCACTGATTTGGTGGCAGTTTTCCAGGTATCCACCACCAAATCGCGATTTGCACGCTCATAGTTCATATCATTAATAGGCATGACATCATCAACGTAAACATAGCATAACAATACTGATTCAGAAGCTTTGGCGACACCTCCATCTAATATGCACCTGCGTACAACATCAAGATAGAAATACCTATAATAAAAATTAGCTAGTTTAAGAAACACCTTGAATTAGTTAGCAACAACATCCCTCCATTATATTTTTGGAGCAAAAATTGAACCTTCAATTATGTATCAATTGATCCAACTGCTTGTTTTAATAATAATAAGAAGAAGAAAATATTAGGATGACATATTTTGAGACACTCGGAATGAATACTCAGTTATTAGTGTCCATTGATTTCCACATCAATATTTTTGTGCACACAAATCGATGTGTATTGAATGAACAACAACAATGAGATGTCTACTCCGAATGTCCCAAAAAATCACTCTAGCATCTTCCATAATACTCCATCCGATCGTTTATATAAGTCGTTTAAGGTAAGGACACAAGAATTAAGAGAGCTTTAATTATGAGTGTAATTTACATATATGTCCTTTTACATTAAAAGAATTGAAGAATCATAAATATTTGAATTGTATGAGGGTAAAATGGATTAAAATGCAATAAATACACTCTTAAATTTCGAAAACGACTTACAATATTGAACAAGAAGTTTTGCTAAAACGACTTATATAAATGACCAAATGGAGTAATAATTCTAACTAATTAAACCCCACCATCTTCTTTTGTAGGTGTGGAAGGAGCTCCAAAACACACAAAAAAAGGGTAAATTAATATAAAGAAAAAATTACACATCATTAATTGTATATACACATACTTTTTATATAAAAAAAAAGGCAAAATCCATCATGTAGTCCTTGAACTTTGTGTTTTTTTATGTTTTTAGTCCCTACACTTTTATTACTACACATTTGGTCTTTGAACTTTTACAAAGATCTACATTTAGTCCATCCACCATTTAAAATGTTAAATTTCAGGAATGTGGGTAACAAGAGTGTCGCATGACTAGTCAAGAAGAGTAAAGTAGTTTATATTACTGAACCGAACGACTCATATTGACCAACAAAAGCCGAAAAAAAAAAATTTTCTCTCGTCCAAGAACATAAAAAACTCAAAGTTTAAGGACCAAAAACATAAAAACTCAAAAATTCATAGACCAAATGTAAAACAATAAAAATTTAAAGATAAAAAACATAAAAGACTCAAAGTTTAAGGATCAACAAATATAATTCGTCTCAAAATATATATATATACACACACATACATATTTAAAACAAGGTATGTAGCTCATGGTTTTGACGATAGGGAAGGGAACCTTTGAATTTTGAACAGATATGGATGAACACAATGAGGCGTGGAGCCTTATCCTTTAAAGGGCCTCTCTCTCTCTCTCTCTCTTTCTTGCATTATAGACTTATAGTACAAGATTATGGGTGGGAAATTGAGTGAGGAGACAAAGAAAGCAAAAGCAGATAATGCCGAATCTAAATAATATACAACTCCTTAAATTATCAATACCACACTTATCCTCCCAAACCAATCTCTTCATTTATTATTGACAAAGATAGACCTACATATACATATACTAAGTTGTTTCATTTCTTACACTCACACGTGTCCCCACCTCCACCATCAGATCTAATCCATCATCATTTCCATATCTTTATATATACTTGTTGAGGTTGAAAGTTGGAAGTTCAACATTGTATATATAGTACTTATAAGTCTCATCTTGTACAAGAGAGAATTAAATCCATTTCTAGCTGTATTTGTTCTCCTTTTGTGCCAAGAAAAGTGAAGATAAAATAAAAAAAAGATGGGTGGTTCTGCTTTCAATAATCTACAACAAAACATCAAAGATCATGAAGAAGAATATTATGATGATGATTTGGGTTTCTCTTCTTCTTCATCATCAGATGATGATGGTTCAAGCAGTGCTAATTCTTCCTCTTCAGATCTAGTAGAAGATGGAACAACAACAACTACAACTACAACTTCTTCATCTTCATCAATAGCAGATCATGATCAACTAATAGCAAACAACAAGGGTGGTCCTTTGGATGAGATGTCCTCTCTCATGCACCAACTCCCCTTCAAGTACTAATTCATATTCCCTTTCTCTTTAATTTGTAGTTCATTTCTGGTTAAAAGATCGCTCCCTGACTAGATTTTTTGGTTATGTCATTGATTGCAAAGATTGATTTTCATAGATCTTATATATAATTGTCGATCTCGATCTCCTTCCTTCACTTTTTTACTTGATTTTTTGGTTCTGCCACTGTCTGCGAAGATTTATTTATTTATTTATTTTTTGTAGGAGAGGATTGTCAAAGTTCTATCAAGGGAAATCCCAGTCATTCACATCTCTATCAAATGTGAGGAGCTTAGAAGATCTAGCCAAGCCAGAGAACCCATACAACAAGAGATTGAAATCTTGTAGGAGCTATGGAGGATTTTTCATATCTGAAAATCAACATCAAAAACAAAGCAAAGCTTTTTCAAGGGCTATAGCCAAGAAGAGCTCTTCCTCTTCAAGGCTCTCTTCATGTTCTTCTCTTAGTGCAAAGAGGAGTCATAGCTTTTTGGGACTTAATAGGCCACCAATAGCTCCACAAAAAAACAGCACTGCAACCACTCTTTGTAATCAACAAACCCCTTTGTTTGTTTAATTAAAATGGTTTGGTTTTTGCATCTTTATATGGAAGTATTGATTCGGTATTTTATGTAGAAATATTTAAAGAGGGAGAGATGTCAACTAGATGTTTTTAAAGAGAGGTTTAGGAGATGTTGTGTTTGTATTGGAGAGCTTCTGCTTTATAATATATTCCATATTCATTCATTCTTCTTTGTTCATGTCAAATACATGTGATTGTGATTAATTTATGTGCATATCAGCCCTTTCTAGCTATTTAATCATCACCACCACAACAACAACGTAAAAAATTAATTAGGGTCGCTTACATGGATCAATTTTTTTTATTGTGCTCGATAAAATTTAATCAAATAAAAATTAAAAAATTCAACGGTTATCAAATGTATTAAATCAATTATTAAGCATGATAAAAAAAACAATAAATGAAAGTTATGAAACCAACCAATTCCAATAAATTGTTTATATCATCACCACCATCCATCCATAGCTATTGTTCTAAATCTCACATATTTGTTCACCACCAAATATAGTACCTTTTTTTTTCTAGTAATGACAATGAATCCAAGAGCAATTAAAGTGGATATAGCAGGTCTGAAATGGGCAAAAAAAATTCAAACTAAAATGGGTTTTGGTTTCAATTTAAAGGAACCTTTTGAATCAAATTAAACATGCACAAAAAGAACCAACAAGAGCAAGTTGAGTAGGCAGGAATGTTGTGTGTGGGCAGACAGTATGTGCAGAACAACACGGTTCATTGAAGCAGAATGGTCAAAAATGTAGATAAGGTTTCAAGGTGTCTTTGGGTCCACACGGCCTAATTTTATATTACTTTTTATGTATATAAAAAGAGATTAATTAGAGGGTCAAAAAGTGATTAAGAGATAACGACCTGATTAATTAGTCAATAATGTTGTCTGACAAATGACGTAGTGATGTTCTATACTTTTATTTTCATGTGTTGATAAGGATAAAGTCTTATGCCCACGTTGATATATTCAACCCTAGCTGATCATGATAATTTAGTATATATGCTATTTATCAATTGGTTAACGATAGCCACCGATTTATCATGAAACATGTGATTAAAAATAGCAACTTAGCAAGGCATTCTTCGAAAAAAAAAAAAAAAAAAAAAAAAAGCAAGCTAGACATAATGATAAAGTTTGCAATTTAATTTTTTTTTTTTTTAAAAAAAAAGTGGTTCTCATAAATATCATGACTTATAGTGAATTTAAATTATTTTACCACGATCACGATAGACTAAATCGAGTGCAATGAAAGAGTTAGATCAGTAATAAATTAACAGAAGCTCTCTCTCTCTCTCTGAGAGAGAGAGAGAGAAGTCGTCTCTACCTCTCACCACATCCAGAGAGCTCCCGTAGGCAGAAGATCGACGGTGGGGGCTCCAGCAAATGCCGCGACACGCGTCGGCAGTCGTGAGCGTGATGGTGGCCCTTCCCTTTCCTTGCCCTTCTCCTTCTGTCTCTCCTTTTCCCATATCTTCTTCTCTTTGAGTTTCCTGTCACCACCACTGGATCCGATGGAATCTAGTGCCGTTGGTAAATGTGACGACCCGAAATCTAATAAACCCGCCCTAGGGGCAATTGGTAAATTTTCAAACCCTAAACTAATGAAGCCCTAATATAAATTGAATTTAAAACCCTAACCACCTTTTTTGTTCAAAACCCCAAATTTGAAGAGAAGGTGGAGGAGAAGACAAAAACTAAAAAACCAATTTTGAATATATATATATATATATATATATGTACATTGTTTTAAACCTTAAACTCTCTTTTCTAAACTAACTAACATTAACTAACATAACCAACTAAACTAAATAAACTAACTAACTAACTAAGTAACTAAGTAACTAACTAACTAACCTTAACCAAACTAAAATAACTAACCTTAACTAACATAACCAAACTAAACTAACTAACAAACTAAACTAACTAACCTTAACTAACTAACTAAACTAACTAACTAACTAACTAACTAACTAACTAACTAACTAACTAAACTAAACTAAACTAACTAACCTAAACTAACCTAACCAAACCAAACTAAACTAACTAACTAACATTAACCAAACTAAACTAACTACCTAAACTAACCTAAGCAAACCAAACTAAACTAAGTAACTAACTAACTTCAACTAAACTAACTAACTAACTAACTAACTAACATAACCAAACTAAAGTAACTAACAAACTAAACTAACTAACATTAACTAACCAAACCACCTAACAATACAAACTAAGTAAACTAAAATAACTAACTTAACTAGCTTAATTGCAAACATAACCTAACTCAACTACACTAAGGAACATACCACTAACTCAACTACACTAAACAAACATAACCTCAACACCTAAACTAAACTAACTTAACTAACTAACCTAATTAACCTAACCAAACTAAACTAATATAACCTAACCATAGACACCTAACTAAGTAAGCTAACCACTTAAGTTAAATTAAACATATAACATAAACTAACTTAACAAACTAAACTAACTATTGAAGAGTAATCAAATCTACGACATTATAATAATATGAAAAAGCGTGAGAAATAAGTTTATTCATGAGAAGGTTGAATACACGTACTTTGTGAACCCAAAATATAAGTTAATTACAAATCACCATGACATCAAGTAAACTCATCATGCGAGGTCTATTTGGTTAGTTGACGTTGTTGCTCGGTGATGCAAACCAGACGTACTCTTTGTCTTGTTGGACGATGTGTTTGTACATCCGGTTGAGCTTGTTGAGGTAGGCTGGTCTTGCGATGAATCACGTCGAGTAGATTGTTGCGTTTCCTCTCACAGTTCTTGACTCGACTCACCTCTCTACTCTTGATGCTTTACCAAAAATAGGAGGTGGAACCATCCCGAATCTTGAAACTACTGCGTGGGGTTGGGGAATGGAACATGAGGGCTGCGGCATGGTCAACAAGTTCATGAATGAAGGGTTTCCACTATACGCCATATTGTAATTATATGGAGTAGGAGTATATGGACTAGGCATGTCTTGAGGCGATGATGGATACATTTGAGGATGAGGCATTCCGGGTCCATATATGAAGGCGACGGCCCAGTGCGTATGGATCAAAATAGTAAGGAGGAAGATTCACGCTCGGCGGCACAGGTACAAACATTTGAGGTTCTTCTTGGGGTGGCGACGATCGTCGGCTACTCTCCACCACGACGATCTGCATTCTACTCGCTCTCGAGCGAGATGAACGTCTTTGGAGGAGATCGTCTGCTACTACTCTGCGGCAATCTCGATCTGAGTAGATGGACGTGGTGGACGAGGACGCTGGTGCGTTCCCGCACAATCTCGGTCGTGCTCGTCTTCTTCCTACTCTATGTTTGGTTCGGCATGATCGTCTTCTTCATCGTCTGTTCATTATCCTCATTAATGTCTTGCTCGACGTCAATTCCGTCATGCGAAAGAGTAGACCTTCGCACTTTCGTCTTCGTCTAAAATTTGAATCCCTTCATCAAGCGCAGCAAGACCTTGCTCGTACCCGTCCTCGATAAACACTCGCCTCGATCGATGCACCAAGTTCTGTTGATATACAAAATATAAGAGGTCGAGAGCACGCAATATAAGAGATTTAATGTTCGAGGAAAATAAAGAGTTAGAATATTACAGAGTAGTCACGTAACGCCTAAATCGTCGTGTCCAGCGAATCTCTAGTGACCGAAGCGATACCACGTCATGTAGTCTTGGTGATCGTGGCCTTCATTAACTACTGCATTTGTGGCAATGATGTCCCCACGATTCTCCCAGCATGTGTATATAGCTTGCATGGAAGGTCACCCGATTTTCATGATGATGTCCACGCAATTCAAGGCGGTGCGGTTGGGCGTCGTAAGCACAATTTGGTGGCACCACTTGTACCATGCCGAATTGTCTCATCACCACTTTACAGTCGATGCCACTCCACAATGTGGAAACAAATAAGGGGACACGTCGAGAGCCAACTTCGTTACCATTTGTACGATAATCGGGAAGAGACCCCATGAGTTCGCATAAGGTTGCCGGACCACATCATTCTCATGCCTCTGCGAGTCGAGTGCATCACGCGTAAGCCGATACGACGTGCGTCGCACTTTGTGAGACCGAAAATGCATCGAGCCATACGTGTGAAGACAATAATTTAAGATAAATGTAAATGGTCAAGATTTTTATGCAAATTAATGACAAATCGACTTTCATACACGTGTCAGAGTGGAACGTCCATAAGCATATTTTGTCCATCCACGGTTATTTCTTGAGCTCTAAAACACGCAGCGCGCCATGGTGCTATGAATGGAAATCTGTCCCATGCCCAAAGTTGTAAAAGAATTGACGCGCCGACAACCTCATGTAATGCCCGGCGCGAGATCCGCGACACAACTCCTGTACAAATAAGCCAAACAAGCACTCCCCAACTATATTGTCCAGCTAGTTGGAAATCCTCCAACGATGGTAGGAACATCAAATGGACGAATCGATTAGACTTGTCGTGAAAAGACAACCACCGATGAGTTGTAGTATGTACGATCGAACGTAACGTCGGACCGACTCCTCATCGCTATCATCATCTATTGATGGTACGTTACGCTCAAGCCAATCGACCTTTAGTTTACATCCAACGACGTCATCTCCACCGGGAGTTCGTCAGTAGCCTCTCGCGAGACATCGGCATAGTCTGCGTCCGTCGTTCCGTCACGTACCTTCGATAGGTAATCCTAGTTGTACACTGCACGTCTTGAAGTGTAATGGTGCACTCCCACAATGCATGTGAAATGTATGCGTCTCGGGCGCCATCTCTCTACAAACGCGATAATCAAAGCCCAATCAAGGCTGAAAAATGCTACACGAGATATCCCATAGAACCAGCTGGAACGAAGATATGGGATCATCTAGAATGATCTTGCATCGTTCGATCCACAACCCCAGCGTCTTGACGTACACGCGTGTTTCGTACACCTTGTAATTGATAGTGTATTAATGTATGTTTTTGATACATTATTGATTTAAATTTGACGTATTGTTGTAAGAAATGTTACCTCGCCCCTCCATGCTCGCGTTGATCTGTGTGTAGATTGGAGTTGCAATAGTGATGGATCGAAGGTCCTGGATCCATTGTAGTACAACTACATATAATGTTAGAAAAATAAAATGAGTGTTGTCGCAACCAAACGATAAGTAATTAAGAAATGTTCACACAAGCAACATATGTACGGAACTTTAGTTACTTCACACAATATACAAACTCGACTATAGGTTGTCATTGGATGGTTGAGGTCTCATTGGACAATTTTTTTTGTTATGTCCCTCTAAACGACATATACCACAACGGTTCTTCCTAGTTGGTACTCGTTCACGATCTTTATTTGGACATGTTGTTCTTCTATGTCCTTCTTGGTGACAAATCCCACATCGCAAAGGTCTTTGGACATTAGGAAGATCCATCTCCGTAGGTCTACGCGATCCATAGGTCTCCACCGACCCACGTCTGCTTTGGGTCGGGTATTAGTTTCGTCCCAAAAGTCGACAATACTTCTCATCACGGGATGGCCTTGAATTTGTCGAGTAGCACCGTGCGTACACATCTAACCTATAGTATGGCTCGATGAAGCTGCGCGGAGCTCACTCGAATCAACGCACATGATGCTAACACGTGTGAGCAAGGGAAACCAAATGATCGCCATTTATTACAACCGCACACCCTAGGTCCTTTAAGATGACGATTTGTGTGTTGTTGCCTTTATGCATGCGATCTCCATGTCTTCCGATCTGCACTTGGAACTCACCAATGTCTCGATTGATCAGCGTGGCGTGATGCCTCCTTGCGATTTCTCATATTTCGCGAGTTTCTTCATGACATATTCGAGTGTACACTTGGCCTTTTGAGATTGCCGCATTGATTTCTGGTTGCGTTGATCGTGGTACGTCACCAATCTATAGTATATCATTTGAGTCAACGCGAATTGGCAAGAATCGAGCACCTTCAAGACCCAGTTAAAACACTCTGCAATTTCCGATGAAACTCTAGTAAGTAATATTGGTTAGTCGAATATTTAATGTATTATAGTGCAAATAATACATTGTATTTTGTACTTACCAACACCATTAGAATTCATCCATCAAGTAACGCATGTCTCCGTCGTGCGATTGGGTCCAAAGTTCTTTAGGGATGGCATTGACATATTGCGAGCATTGTGGCGTTAAATGACGATAAGTATGTGAAACGCTCCATGCACGCAATAAATTTTCGTTCTTGATGTTGAGCAATTTGCTCGACCAAGTAGTACTTTCGGGGGACAACATTTTTGAATTGTGTCTGCAAATTACTAAGCAAGTGTCGCAAGCAATAACGGTGGTACCACTTTCTGGGGACAAAAGTCGTTGATTGGGATGTTGGCCGCCTCCAAAATGCCAGGGTGACGATCGAAATAACGCATATCCGCTTCTCTATCATGTCGTGTGTTTGCCCGAGCATGCGCAAAAACCACCCCATGAATCGAGTTGATTCGGTTTACTGGCAAAAACATGGTAATATGTGACCATTTCCCTCAACGAGATAACGCAATCATGAGCTTCCCATTTGTATCGCCATATAGGAATGTCGCGTCAATCTGAAGCGAGAGGCTGCAAAACTTGAAAGCTTGTATTGAAGCTTCAAATGCAAAAAACACCCGACGAAATTGTGGAGACGCGGTACTTATTTCATCATCATGCCATTGTCTGCGTGTGACCACTCGATTCTTGTCCCCGGACTCTTACTCCTCACCGCATGACCAACCATCTTGGTAATTGAGCGTACGACTCATCCCAATCTCCAAAAACCCATTCAATTGCTTTCTTCTTGGCATCCCACATTAGCTTGTAGTTGACTTCGTGTCCATATTTTTTCTTTATTATTTCTACTAATGTTTTGATCGTGACACCTTGATCGGTTTTGACGACGCTTTGGATCTCTCGCGCCATCATGTTGGCGTCAAGTTGGGCATGACCGCGTTCTACGTTGGGATTAATACACGTGTGCGGTACGTCTAACTGTGTTATCTCCCATAATAGTGTTTTCTTTCGGAAACATGCGCGAAGACGCCACATACACCCGTGTTGTGGAAATCTGCACTTAATCGCCCACGAAGTTGTAGTCGATTCCATCACATGGTATTGACAATGTCTATTAACATGCCACACTTTAACGGCATGTTGTAAATCGTTTTTATTGTCAAAACACATCCCTATCTCCAAATCGAAGTTAGGGATGTCCCCCCAAGTTTGCTTACGGGAATGTTGTGTTGCAGTTGAATTAGCCACCTCCCAATCGATTTCGTTATACCCCGGTATAGGTTGGTGAACTTCATCGTCACTAGCTTCCTCCAACATAATCTCTTCATCGATAGCAAATTGCTCATCATCTTCGACATTCTCCGCACCGGAGGATCATATGTTGGATCATCTCAGTGCAAACGTTAACGTCATCCCAAACCGCAATCGATGGAGCTTCTTCGTTGTGATGCGTTTCCTCATCGATCTCGATATTTTCGTCGTCGTTTTAAGTCATCGTCGGTATATGCATTATTATCTTCATGTAATGGAGCAACGAACCCCTCTTGCGCTACCTCATCCGTGGGGATTGCATGTGCAATCTGTCCATGTCTAGTAAGTCTGCGTCGGCGTCTTCGCTACGTTCGTCAAGAACTTGCGAATGAATCATACGATTTTGATTTGAGTCGATGACTCAAATGTTAAATAGATATCAATCGTTGCGGTCTTTGGTAATTTGTCCACCGTATCCCACATCAAGTCGAAGTGTGTCGCATCATTCAACAACACAGAACGTAATAATGTGAGCCTCAGGAGAGGCATCATGTGGCGATACGTCATATGAACTATAGTATTCGCCGTACATTCGGGAACGCGTTAGAAACGTCATCAATCATTTCACGGGCACTAGACCCAAACTTCACCCACAACACTATGCGATGGGGGTGAGGCATCTGTGATGCCATTGACCCCATTAACAATGGAGCCGTGCGCATAGAATATAATAGGGATGTTTCTTTGTGACATGTCTACATAATGTTTTGAAATTATATGTAAAGATGTTACAGACAATTGCAAAAAATTGTTCGGGAATTAGTTGAAAATCATGTGGTGATAAAGCGCTTGATCGAACTTTCGATGTAGAAGATCGCAATAATAGCGCAACTACAGAGCATACTTATTCTTTCGCACTTACATTTTCTGTGTAATAACGTTCATTAAATAAATATATCAACCGTACTTCATAAACAAAATACCTATGTCCCTATATATCATGCAAACCATAAACTAACCTAAATAAATTATTATGAAAATACTAAATTAACGAACTTACTTTTTTCCACCGCTTTTCCTCTCCAACAAAATATTCCTGCAATAACATTGTATTTTCGTTTGTTTAGAACACAAAGAGTATAATAAATCGGCTATAACAAACTTAATTAACTGACTAACTTAAACAAACTTACTAAACTAAACAAACTACTCTAACTATACTAACTAACCTAAAAACCAAATTAAACTAAGCTAAATACCTAAAACAAGACAAACTAACACATACTCAACTAACTAAACAAACAAACTTAAACCAAATTACACATACCTAAACTAAAAAAACTAACACATACTTTAACCTCACTGCCATTTATTTTTCATCACGTACATACCTCCTCCTCCTTCACTTTGGACCTCCTACTTCTCCTCAGCCGGACGTTGGTGCCCATGCCGTTGCCTCCGCGCTCCCCTGCATAGCAAATCTCCGCTCCTCCGCGTGATCGCTGCCACTTCTTCTCGCCTCGCCTCTGCCGCGGACCTCCCTGCTCCCTAACCCGTCTCCACTCTCATCCTGCTCAGCGCAAGAGACCTTCCTCATGCCGCTTCTACCTCCTCTCGCGTGTCCCTCGATCAACGTGACTTGGCGCCTCCTTCACGCTCCTCCGTCCGCGTGGTCTCCCTCCAGCCGAGCTCCCCGTCCCTCCTTATATAGGCGGGCGGCAATTATCGGGCATGGTCACGGGATCGTAATCCCGTGACCCCTACGTCCCCTACCCTCGCATCCTTACCCTGCATCCTAAAACCGACGCGAGAGAATATTCTCTGCGTCGGTTTCAACGAAGACGACGAGGGTGCGGCGATAGCGCCTTCTCACCCAGCACAAAAATGTGTCCACGAAAACTACACATATGGCGCCTCAAAATAGGTAATCTTTAATCTATTCATGTTTTTGTTATTTGGAATTTTGGAGAGGAGAGCACACATAAATGAATCTTTAATCTATTCATGTTTTTGTTAGGAATTTTGGACCGCCGCCACATAAATGAGAGAGGCACTAGCGTCACCGCGCCACCAAGAGGACTCGAGTCGCCCATCGTTGGAGAAAGGTGACAACGGCATCACCGCCGCTACCCATGGTGGGGCCTCCATTATGAGGCCCCCATAAAAAGGAAGAACGAGGGAGGGGTGGCTCACTGCCACCCTTCCATATTGACCTCGCCACGGGGTTGGCCGGAGTGGCCAACCCCGACAGGGGCGCTCCAGCGCCGCGGCGCTGGAGCATCCCCGGTTAGCGCCGAGCCCCCCCGGCGTCCCACAAATGGTGGACGCTAGGCAAAACGTGACCAGGGGCCGGTTTGACCCCTGGTCCACCCTAGACAGGGCCTATTCGGCCCCTGGACTGAGCCAGGGGCTGGTTCGGCCCTGGACCGGTCAATATGGGCCAAAATGGCCTCTGGACCAAATAAAAATAAAAATAAATAAAAAGATAAATAAATAAATAAAATATATGTATATATATAAACAAAATAAAAGCAAATTATTGCTTTCGATTGGGGCGCTATCACGTCTCCAAGGGAGATTGATCGGGTCCCACTCCTCGACCTTCGCATCGGGTGACGGGGGACCCGCGGGACCCACACTAGTGGATCCCAACGACCAATAAATGGGAGATTCAATTAATTTAAATTAAAGCATTTATTAATAAGGTGTATTATGTTTGTATAGTATTGCGCAAAGGTTCACATCAGGCCCCGAGCGTACCATGAGTTGTTATAGGCGTCGCTGCGAGGTAAGTGAGGAGTTCCGCTCATCTATCAAATGTGGCTTGCTACTAGTGTATCTAGAATTCATGATTTTAACAAATGACTTGGGATGGCGTCATTACCTACCTTGGTTGACTTCATGTAAGGCCTCTTGGGGAGTCATACTCATATGGTGGAACCAAATCATTTTACATGCTCAAGGGCCCCTTGGGGAGCCGTAGTAATACGGTGGAACCAAGTCACCCATTTCTGCAAGGGCCACTTGGGGAGTCGTGGATGCACGATGGAACCAAGTCACCCGGGCCTCTTGAGGAGCCGTGGACACACGGTGGAATCAAGTCACCCACGCATATTTATTATATTATGATGATTGGTCAACAAGGGAAGGTAATGACAAATGTGACCACGAACTTGCATTTATATCTATTACATTCTATGTATATATCTTGGAACCCTTTTGCATGCAAAAGTTGAATTTCTTATGTTTTTACAATCCTTGATACTCCATATATCTGTTTAAGTTGCTCTATGATTATGATATGTTTATTCTATATGAAATTGATGTCATGCTACATATTTCAATGTTATCCTGATTTTAAATGCATGCTAGCTTTATTTTGCTTTATAGGTATTATGTAACAACCCAGAATTTCTAACCGTGTTTAATTCCTTAAACAGGATCAACGACTCGTACCGTGGGACCCACACCGCGATATGTCCATTGACCGAAGTAAGGGTCAAGGTATATTTTATATTTGTTGTGATGTATGCCTAGTGTATTGTATATGTGTAGACTATTAAGTCAATTTTATACGGGTGTATAGGTATCGAGACGAGCGGGGACGTACCTGAAGTCGCGTGTCGACGTGGGACCGAGGTAGCGGCGTATGGGGTAAGCTTAATTAATTTGAGTTAAATATGAATTTAGTAAGTGGCTTTAGTGGCTTTAGTGTGGTCACATTTAAATAAACATAAAATGCCTAAAGTTAGTAAAATAAAACAATGATTACTAGATGTGCATCAAGACACGTATTAAGCCATCAAGAGATCAAGGAGTCAACTTGTTGAGTCACTCAATGGTGACTTGAGGGACAAGTGGGACAAGGTGGTCTATGAGTCGACCCTCGATATACGTGTGCACACCATGATCAATGGCTAAAGTTTAAACATATATATATAGTCAAATGAATCAATTAAGTCAACAATTGTCATTTCATCCTCATCAAAATCGGTTTGCGAGGAAGGAAGAGAGAAAAGAGAGTTGCTGGTGTGGATTTGGAGGAGGAGAAGTGTGCAAATCTGTGAACCTAAGTTTCAAGAGCCGTTTAATATGTAAAGATCAAGTTTAAGTTAGACGAATCAATGGTATGAGCCATTGGTTCAAAGTCAACTTAACATACACATATGACAAAATCCTAGGATGGGATGGGATAGAAGAAATTTGACAAAAAAAATTATTATGATGATTATTTGCTACCTTGTATATATATATAAATATATCGCTAGATATATAGATAATTGTCTTCTTTTAAGACTAGGAACTTAAGTTCTACGTGAATGGAATGACAATGAACTGCGCAAGAAAATCGAAGTGAACTCTTTGGGAGAGAGCCCACACGCGCTTCGAATGATATTCGAAACAACTATAGTGAAAACGAATAAGCTTGGATTGGGAATTACATAATGTAATGCACCTATACTTAATAGTAATGTAGCAAAATAAAATAGTCAAATAAGAATCATGAGACATGAAAGGGCAGAGAGGCGCCACGCTACATACGCAAAAGGGAGTAGTGACGTGATCACACTTCAGAGAATGAACTCTAACACTTGAAGCTTTATTAAAACGATTAAAATTCATGATACCTTGTTTAAAGGAAGTCAATGATCCTAGTGCTAGGAAGTTAAACTTGAAGACTTAAATTAAAGATGTGAATCATTGGTTTATAATTCGACTAAAAGGTCAATATAATAGTCGACTTTTGTTATTTTATGAAATCTATTTTACTTAAAAAAATTATTCGACTACATTAGATCATGATTTTTGTATTGATCGGAGTTGATGTTCATTACACTTGCAAGAAGTTTTAATGAAAGACTCTGCTTGTTTTACAAGTTCAGAAAGCGTAAGCAAGTATAAAAGGGAACGACTTATTTTTCTTAGTGTTATAAAAATGAAAATGGAGTGAACAGACTTTTATGTATTTCAAAAAAAAAAAACACATTGTCGTAATTTTGCTCGAATTATATACTAAGTGATTTGTATCATTGAAATGGGATGAACTAGACATATGAGTTTTCAACTCGTCGTGAGAATCCGAAAGGCCATTTAAATAAAATGAAGAATCTTGAAATGAGTTTTGCAAACGTGGTTGAGATTTTTTGGATGATTGAATTTAAGATAGTTCGAATCTAATTCGGTTGTACGAAAGACTTTTTACGGGACTTGAAGCTTGACTTAATGAAATGCAAAGTAACGGTTTGGACCTAAACTATCATCCCATGAACAAATATATATATATATATAAACTTTTGTATGGTGTTATGATTTTTTTTTAAATTGCATCAACGGAATTGATTTAAAAAGGTGTTTACAGTCGCTCGAAACGCGATGATAGTTTTATATTTTTTCGTGAAAATAACTCTGTTTTGGGATCATGATTTTTTATGAAAACTCAAGACTTTGAAAAAGCTTCGATTTGGATTTGGCATATAGGAAATTGAATCACCTTACTCAAGTTTTGATCGACCTTATGTAAAAAAATAAAAATAAATCTAAACCAGCATTCAATAGGTTGAATATCGAAGTTGAGGAATCTTAAAATGAGAGTTAATGTGAAATATAAGTACATGACATACTGACTAGTAAATGAGAAGTTAAAGAATACCTCAAAACAACTCAATGAGAAAATTCAATGAATACAAAATGTCAAACTAGTACCCTCGAATATATGCGAGTTACTAAAATTGGGGATCCCGAGTCAAGGGCTATTTTCGGTGAATTGCCACGTGTGTAGATCACGTTGCTAAGTAGAATTTGTTGATGTGGTAAGGACTCTGGATTCGAGATTAAAACGATATAAAATGAAGGCAACTATCACGACCCAAATCTCTAACCACCGTTTTAATTCCTTAATCAGGATTACCGACCCTTGACGTGGGACCTACACTGTGATACGTGCACCGACGAGGCACGTGGCCGAGGTATATTGTATTTTTGTATTGATGTATGTCTAGTGTTATGTATTGTGTAGACTTACTAAGTTGGTTTGTACAGCTGAAGGCGTCGAAACGAAAGCGAGGACACGCCTCGAGTAGCGTGCGAGCCGGGGAACCGGGTAGTTAGCATTTTGGTAAGTCTTATTTAATACTAATATGAAATAAGGAATTACTTATAAGCTTATGGTTGTGTTTGTTAATGTAAATCAAATTAAAGGCCTATAGTTGAGTAAATTAAATGGAAAGCATAAAATTGGTCTAGAGATACACATTGACACATCTAGGAACTAGGTGAGTAATGGAATGGTGTCACTTGAGGTTGAGATAGTGGGAGTTAGTGGGATATATGGCAAGAGGTGGACCATTAGATGTTCATCGGGATACATAAATCCATGGAGATCAAGGGCTAAGAATGAACATCACCTTAATATACAATATTAGTGATCAAACAACATGCAAACTAAATCACTCATTCATTTTTGCTGGAGAAGAATAAGGAATTACTGGAGAGGAGTGAATCATCAAGGTGTTGAAGTAATCCATGGGAGTTGGTGAGAAATTCTCAAGCTATGGTGCTACATCAACTAGGTACACATCCTTTTAGTTGAAATTAGAACAAGTTCTGGTTTTAGGCTAATTTCATATGGTAGATGATTGAGTATTTGCAATTGATTTATATATTTAGATTCATCATTTCAAGCTGATAATTTAGCTATATTGAAGTTCTTAATTTGGTTTTGAAATCATAAAGATATGAATTTTTGAATTTGCAACACCAAAACTAGAATTATGCATGTTGTATTAGGAATCAACCTGGGTAATTTGGTCATAATCTGCTCATTTTAGATCCAAATTGATCCAAACCAGTGGCATTTGAAAGCTTATTTAAAGTGGAATAACTTTCTAAACTGAAGATATTTTGATTCAAATGTTTTTACGTCCAAACATGCTCTACAAGTAGGTGCTGGAATTAAAAAAGGAAAGTTTTGAAACTAAACTTGTTAAGGGCATAACTCCCTAACTATTTATCCAAATGATCTGATCTTTTAGTATGTTGTATTTGAGTATATTTTCTGTCTTGTGACCAAAAATCACATTTTTAGGAACTATAGATTGGGAGAAATAGATTTTCTAAGTCCGCTGGTCGGATTAAATTCCAATTAGACCTATGATTAGTAAAATCATGACATCTCTTTCATTTTAAATCATAATTTTGCAAACTAAACCTTTCCGTAAAGCTAAGAGAGAGACAAACAATAATTGTAGTAATGGAGGATTTCGATATTTAGACTATTTCATGCTTAAAAGTGCGTTAAAACGTAGGACTGAAATTGAAACTTAATTTAGTCTTTAGGGGCTGATTTAGGAAGATTGATTTAAAGTCTATTGAACCAATTTGAATACACAATAAACACCACTAAATTGAGCTTAAACCCACTATATTTGAACTAATGAAACACCAAACTCAGGAACCTAGGAAAAGGGTACGGGAGAGCGAATACAAGATTTGGAGTATCGGGAGGCCAGTAAAGCTAGGACTTTACTTTGTTGTGGTGAGTATACCCAATGACAACTTTACTTGGCATTTCATTTCTATTAATTGTTGTCCTTGCATAGTCCTTTTGACTATTTTGCCTTTGTATTCCTATATCATGAGTTCGTTGTGTCTATGCTCACTTGATGAGTCTAGTTTGCATAATATACATTCATTTGATTTGATTCATTGATTCTATCCCATGCTATGTCTATTCTTGTTGTTTTAAATGTGAATTGAATGATAAATAACATGCTATTAGGCTAGTGAATATCTTATAAATATTTAAGAAGACTTGTATTCCTTATTTGTTTAGGTGTGTAGATGTGCTTATGCCTTGACAATCCATACTTGGTATTTCTTGAAATTTAAAAAGTAGTTTTTGCATTTAGGTTTCGTACTCGATCGAGGTGTGCGCGATTCACGGGGTTAGAGTCCCTGGGGATGTCGGCACATGTTACTTGACACTGTATGATACTCAGGGTTAAAGTCCCTGGTAACATTTGGGTTAGAGTCCCTTGTGCTATATGATTATTGAGTCAGAGTGACACGTTTCACTTCCGATCGGACCTAAATCATCACTACTTAGCTTAGTGTCAGTATCACTTGTTTAACTCTAGTATTTACTCGCATATGGTTTATTTTCCAGTTTTCCCATTTATATGCTTTTAAATATCATTTGAATATTTGGAAATGCAAATTAAACTTGTCATCGGGATTACTTGTTTTATTCTTGTACTCACCGTCCTTTTTATGACGGTGGGTGCGAGTCGTCTACCAAGCAGTAGGGCAAGGAGAATATCAGCGATTATCCCTGAGCCCGTCGCGCGTCACAGCATCGATTGTAGGTCTTCTTTTGGTATTTTGATTGTATATGTTATATGTCTTTCAGATACTATTTGGGGTTGTATATTGGGTTGAGCGTTAGTTTCCCCAACTTGACTTAGACTATTTTACTGTTTCAATGCATTTTGAGGACTTTATATATGTGATGTCATTTCCTGGTTTTTCACACTTAGGATTTTATAAATGGCTTCCGCATAAGTTACTAATTGCTTCCGCATAATCAATAAGACTTCCGCTAATTAATTAATTTAATAAAAAGTTTTAATTAACTCTAAATTTTATAAATTGGTAGGACTAGTGTATTATTTATCATGAACACGAGAAAGAGGCGTCTAGATTGTAAAGGCTGACTAATACGTAGTTAAGTCCTGCGTGGAAATGATTAGGGCTTAATTACGGGATTAGGCCGAGCGGTGCCCTAGATTAGGAGAGGGGCCGTCACAGCAACCGACACAAAGATAAGTTATTCTAATTTAACTAGAAGTGAGTTGACTCATAAAATTGGGGATACC
This sequence comes from Stephania cephalantha, assembly GCA_039657325.1. Taxonomy (NCBI): domain Eukaryota; kingdom Viridiplantae; phylum Streptophyta; class Magnoliopsida; order Ranunculales; family Menispermaceae; genus Stephania; species Stephania cephalantha. The sequence goes on along the minus strand of CM077573.1, from coordinate 1,854,401 downwards.
AAAAATTGATAAATCATTTCGAAATGAATGTTAGGTACGCGGTGGCGGTATACCATAATTGAGAAATTAAAGAATACCTCAAAATTTAGTACTTCATGAGTCAAAATGTCTACAACTTAGGGTGCACACTACTGTAAATGATATCGTAATAAACCTAAGGATAGGTGAACCATTAAAAATTGGAGATACCCAGCTAAAATGATATCATTAGTATGATTGTCTAGTAATGGACACGTAAACTAACGACTATTAGGAAAAAAAAAAGAACCTAATATGATCGAAAGGGTAGTTGAATGAAAATAATGCCGAGAGATAAATAAGGTAATTAATGTAATCTAACCGAAGTCAATGATGATTGAATCTTTAAAATTGGGGATCCTAAGATAGGATCGATCCGTATAAAAAATAATAAATTAGTGGTATGAAAAATTGTGATCCCGATAGGGAAGACATTTACTACGATAGCTTTTGTAGCCGTTGGACTTTCAAGTGGGAGTATTGTGTCTCAAAACTTAAAATTCTTAATTGAAATGATGACATCACGAGAAATCATAATAATTACGTGTGAAAAGTAACCCGAAATTTCATGATAAGAGTAAACGTCGTTGTAAGAACCTGGACAACTAAACTACACAGTTTTGGAAAGGATAAAAGCTCGAACCAATGATAGGTTGACAATTTAAAATTGGGGATCCTAAGTTATGATCGACTCCCAATGAAGTTCATATTGTGTAACACGAACAATATGATAACTAGGAAAGATGAGAAGACATATTAAGCTAGTTATGAAACATGAACCTCTAAGTGGAGATGAGATATTCTAAATTTGACATCGTTAAGAATTGTTAAACAGAATGTGTCATTTACACTTGGAAGCTTGAGAACTTAATGCGATTTTAAAAGTGGAAACCACCTGCTTAGCGTTGCAAGAAAATTTTCGAAGCATGTATAAATGTGAGTTTGGATACCATTGAACCAAAGCTTTAAATGACATGACGTGCGAATACGCTTGCCTAAGTAATAAGTACACAATCATGCACTTTACTTACGAAGTATCCAAAATAATAATAATAAATAAATAAATGAAAGTGCGACAGTAGTAACGCACAGAAGCAACAAATTGAAATGTTGAGGGTGAATTATGAACTTAGAATAATTGGATCGAGTAAATTACGATTCCTTAATGACAAAACCCGAGGTATGGGATTATATATTCTCAAAAAACGACATGAAAGTAAAACCACCATTAAGTTCTCAGCGACAGAAGTTATAAACAAACTATAAGAGTTAAGAGTTAGCTCTGAAGGACGATAAAAGACGTTTGCGCACTAAACGTGAACCTTGACTACGCCAAAATAATTTAAAACGACCAACCAGGATCATAAGAGTTGATTGGTACGATGACGCCATACGAAAAGTCTCAAAAAAATTCGAGAGAATACGATGGGAGACCTTGATATGAAACAAAATTACGATATAATAAAACGCGTACAAATGAGTGTCGAAAGCTGCTTGGGGATAGCAATGATGATGATGATTCCACAACTTACCAAGGGTGAAAGCTTGATGTGTAAGTAATCGGTTAAATGTGACGGAGAAGTTACGAGGTGGACTGTTGATCACGAGTTGACTTGAATTATGAATCCACATAAATTAATGTCGATAAACGTGTAATGAAAATGATGTTAAGGTATAATTCCAGAAAGAAATATCATGTATGCACATTTGTAGCCTTCACAGATGAGTCGCAACGACATGATAAGTCGTTCATGGATATATGTAATCGAGATGGTGACAAAGATGGCGTGCTAGTGTTCATATCATAGCAGATACATATCCTCGTTCCTACTACTAGTTGGTGGTGTGTATTTGTTGCCAGATGACATAGAGATTTTACGACACAGATAGACACCAGGTGACATCTGAGTATGGTTCTTTCTTAATGTTGGTTGGACGACTTGTGTGCACGTTGCGACTTCAGTGAAGATTACAAAAGAATACCCAGAAATGCGTGATTATACAAGGACTTGGCAAGTAGCTAAGATATCATGATTCTATTGGGACTCACATGTAGCCGACTTTTTGAGTTGCGGCTTGTGGGACAAAAATAATACTATTGAAAAGTTAGATTCAAGAGTAAGATTTTTTTTCACGATGGTACAATCAAATTTCACAGAGCAAATTAACATCAGTTAAAAAAAATGGGTCGTAAAAGAAATCATTACGAATAAATACATCAGATTACTAGTGTACCTTACTTTTACTTTCGAGGACGAAAATTCTTTAAAATTGGGGATGTCGTGACGACCCAAAATCTAATAAACCAGCCCTAGGGGCAAATTGGTCGATTTTCAAACCCTAAACTAATGTAGCCATAATATAAATTGAATTTAAAACCCTAACCCCCTTTTTTGTTCAAAACCACAAATTTGAAGAAAATGTGGAGGAGAAGACAAAAACTACACAGATCTCAAAATAAGTAATCTTTAATCTACTCATGTTTTTGTTGTTTGAAATTTTGGAGATGAAAGTACACGAAAATGAGGGGAAGGGGGTAGTGTCGCCGCCACCACCGAAGAGGACGGCGGCGAGTCGCTGCCATCGTTGGAGAAAGGCGGCAGCGGCATCACCGCCATTACCCATGGTGGGGCCTCCATTAGGAGGCCCCTATAAAAAGGAAGAACGAGGGAGGGTGGCTCACTGCCACCCCCTCATATTGACTCCGCCACGGGGTTGGCCGGAGTGGCCAACCCCGACAGGGGCGCTCCAGCGCCGGGGAGTTCCTTCCCCCCACCAGTGTCCCACGAATGGTGGACCCCTGGTCCTCAAACCAGGGGTATTATGGTTGTATAGTGTTGCGCGAAGGTTCGCATCGGGCCCCGAGCATACCAGGAGTTGTTATAGGCTTCAATGCGAGTCGAGGTAAGTAGGGAGCTCCACTCATCTATCAAATGTGGCTTGCTACTAGTATATCTAGAATTCATGATTTTAACAAATGACTTGGGATGGGGTCATTACCTACCTTGGTTGACTTCATGTAAGGCCTCTGGGGAGCCATACTCATATGGTAGAACCAAGTCACTTTACATGCTTAAGGGTCTCTTGTGGGGAGCCGTAGTAGTACGGTGGAACCAAGCCACCCATTTCTGCAAGGGCCTCTTGGGGAGTCGTGGATGCACGATAGAACCAAGTCCCTCGGGCCTCTTGAGGAGCCGTGGACACATGGTGGAATCAAGTCACCCACGCATATTTATTATATTATGATGATTGGTCAACAAGGGAAGGTAATGACAAATGTGACGACAAACTTGCATGTATATCTATTACATTCTATGTATATGTCTTGGAACCCCTTTGCATGCAAAAGTTAAATTTCTTATGTTTTTACAATCCTTGATACTCCATATATCTGTTTAAGTTGTTCTATGATTATGATGTGCTTATTCTATATGAAATTGATGTCATGCTACATATTTCAATGTTATCCTGATTTTAAATGCATGTTAGCTTTATTTTGCTTTATAGGTATTACTTGCATGTTTAATATTTGAGCGTAGTTCTTCTCTTATTGGGCTCCGTTAGTTCTTTAGCTCACCCCACTCACACTACAGGTCCATCTACGAGTGTGATAGATCGTGAAAAGGGGAATGTCATTGCTTGGAGTCTCCTTGCAGCGTGAGCATTATATGTTATATCTAATAATTGTTTTGAAAATTATTAAAAAGGGTTCTAACCTAGGCAAATCTATTGGGTAGTTAACCTTACTTGAGTTAGTTGGATACATTTATAAGCATGTGAAGGTTATGGGAATTTCATACGGTCTTGATTTACTTAGATGAATTTGAGATACTCCATGATTTGGTTTATGATGACATATGGTATTTATTATAATTCTAAATTTTGCATTCTTTTGTCATATTGTCTATATGCTATTCCGCAGGTTGTTTAGGCGTGCCAGACCGAAATTTGGGTCCGGTTCAGGTATCGAGCTTGAGTAACGGTCTAGGCCGGGCGACCCGACCCTATTTCAGGTGATGGTCGTTTCAGTAAAGCTCAAGGCACCTCCCTTTTTTTTTCTTCCATTTTTCCCTTTGGGCTTAGGGTTCGACTGGGTCGGTGGATTCGGCCGGTTCGGTTGGATCATTGTTGGGTTTTGAATAATCCTCATAGATGTGCAATCCGATTTTGATTGTTTAGTTTGGAGATTGAGATTCTGGTTCCGCAATGTAAAGAGTTGAGACAGATTTCGGTTTCGCAGTCGAAAAATATTGTACTGGCCACTTTTTTTTCTTGTACATTATTTTTTCAAATATTTATATATATTTAGCAATGGAGTATCGCCTCCTTTTCATCAAAAAAAAAAATAAATCATATATTCAACCCAGCTAATTTTAAGATTGAGGTTATATTCTTCTTGTTGAACCCAGATCACGATGGACTCAAATGAAATATCAAATAAAGATCTAATTTTTATTTTATAATCCACAAAACTCGAACTTGATCTCCTTAATTAGCTGCATCAGAATCCAAATTAATATGTAATTAGCATGTCTCGAATTCGAATTAATTGAGGTTGGATCAAACTTGATATGGGAACAATGAAAGTCTAATATTGTTCATAATCAGTAGTGAGCCGAAGTATGGAAACAAAAATGTTCAACATTTTACAAACAATCTATTAATGAGTTCGGTACCAATCTTTGCCCAAGTCAATAAAAGTTGGCCAATTTCAGCAAACATATATCCATATTGATTTGAAATCAAACTTAGATAGACTACATAAAGATCAACCAAGGCCCCTCAAATGACAAGTGGCTCCTATTTTTTCTGTTTTAAGGGACAAATAAACAAATGTACCAAAATATGAGGTAAAGAGGCCCTGAAAAATGAATGTGTCCCAACTTTTCTCAGCTGAATCAATGCCTCTAATTGTGGCCTCACAATCCAAAAGGCATATGAACCCAAATAATAATAATAATAATAATAATAATAATAATTCAAGAGACTAGTGATTTCAATGCTTCCCAACTTAGAATTCTTAGCTCATGCTAGTTAGTCCACAATTCACAACTAGGTCGGCGACAACGAAATCTCGAACTAAACAACGACAACAAAGCCTCAATCTCAAATTTGTTAAAGTCGGCTATGTATAGATCAAGCTTCTGCTCGATTTAATGCGAAATCTTGGAGTAAACAATAACTCAGACATCTCAAATTAATTAAGGTTGGCTTCATACAGATCAAGCAGAAGTTTGATTTAATGCGAAATCTTGGACTAAACATAACTAGGACGGGTTGGCCTAGTGATAAAGGCGAAAAGGGGAATTGTGTAGGTTAAGCGCATGGTCTCGAGTTTGATTTCTCGTGACAATCAAACGTCGAGCTACCGATGGTCTCTTTTTGCAATCTCGGTGCCCATGAGACTAATCAGACAAATATCTGGATACCCATGGTTAATCAAAAAAAAAAAATCTTGGACTAAACAATGATCAATTACTTTATCAGCAAAACTATTTCCAAGGAAAAAACAGACATTTTTAGGTTAAATTTTCACCTAATTGCCAGGCTTTTCTTGAAATGGCTTTCTAGTTCTGCAAACTCTCAAAGCATTTTCCAAGTTAAAGCTTTCTTGAAACCACTTAACCTGAACTTGTAGTCCAGCATCCCTTAGAGCATTCATGGCTGACTGATACAGCCTCACGTCCAACTCCAGTTTTTCAGACTTAAGTTCTTGCAGGAATTCGACCAAAAGATCGACCCGATTACCCTTCGAGTAAACACCAACCATGATCCCCGCCAAAGCAAGGTCGATCCCGCCTCGTTGTTCCCTCAACTCGTTGTAGAATCTTATGCAAGCATCAAAGTCCTTGACCTTGCTGTAAGCACTGATAATGCTAGTGTAGCTGATCTTATCAGGAGCGATTTTTCGACGCTTCATCTCTCTCCATAGCCTCTCAACTTGCCTAATGTCCTTGACCTTCCCATGCATGCTCATGAGAGAATTATAGATCCAAACATTAGGCTCACACCCTTTTTGTTTCATCTTCGCCGCAACCCTTCTTGCATCAGTTATCCTTCCAACTTTCCCATACATTGAAACCATGTTTGAATAAGCTACAACACATTTCACAAACCCCCTTTTCAGCATCTCTGTAAAAACCTTTTCTGCATTGTTATACAATCCTAGTCTGCAGTATACTCCTATAATGGAAGCATAGGTCACTTGTCCTGGCTCACAACCAGATGAAACCAAATCCTCATAAACCTTAATGGTCTCTCTAAGCCCTCTATGTTTAGAGTAACCATTGACGACTGCACATAGAATGCAATCCGAGACCTTCATTTTTATCTCCTTCATCGCCAGAATCACTCCTAAGGTCTTCTCCACGGACTCTTCTTCAACATACATTAGTATGAGTTTCTGGAACAATTCTGGGTCTTTCGCCATCTCCTTCTCCCTTGCTTCTTTAAATAGTTCTTCTGCCATTGTTACTTCTCTAATGCCCGCGAAAGAAGAAATTAGAGACGAATATATCGATGAGTCTCCTACATGGCCTTCTTCAGAGAACTCTCTGAAACACTCCAGAGCTTCAAAGGGTCTTCCAGATTTCCCCAATGAGTCGCATAAAATGCGAAAAATCCGTGGAGAAGAGGATGAAGGTTTTGGATTCTGGGTTTTGAATTCTTGAAACAAAGAGAGAACTTTGTCAGTTTCACCAATTTTCGAATAAGCTTCCATGATCCGGTGATAGCAACCGGAATCGGGAACAACACCTGAAGATCTCATTTGGTTGTACACAGCAATTGCATTGTTGTACATATGAAGCTTGTTGTAAGCTTTCATGGCTGAATCAAATGAAGAAACAGCTATTTCTCCCTGAAATTGAAAACTCCCAAGCAACATTTCTGCAACCTTGAATTTCCTAGCTTTAATACAAACACCCACCAGACTACTACATGTGGATTTATCAGGGAACACGCCGAGAACACCGAAATCTTCAGAAAGCGAAGAAATTGAACTCCAGTCATTGCATCTGAGCAAATACCTGATCAGAAGCTTCAGTGTAAACCGCCGTGGTCTAAACCCCGGAAAGTCTCTCACTTTCTGATAGTATCTGAAAGCTAAGGATTCAGTTTCAGAATCTTTGCACAAACTGCAAATGGACTCATTAAGGCTTTTGTTATCCAAAAGGTTTTTCTGGGTAACGGAGAATGTTTGGTCAGGTTCTATAATCTGAACATCCCTTAAAGCCTCTTCAACCAGTACTGGTGATATACATCCATGAGAGTTCAAGCACAAAATTCTGTAATTTGAGTTAGATAAGGAGAGAAGAGAGAGGCGAATCGAGGACGAAACAAGGGCTTGTGAGATGATTAGGAGTTCCTTTCGAGAGGAAAGGGAAGCAAACATGGAGTCTGCTGTGTTGAAAATGGCCATTAGAGAAGCTCAGAAGAGAACTTGAGAAAGCAGAGGTTTATGAAGTTAGTCCATATATACCTTATCCCAAGTGGATTCTCTAGTGTCTAGTTCATGGCAACTAAACAATGAAAAAGAGACACGTGGCGCAACAATATCAAAGTATTTTTCAAAGTGGAATACCCGAAAAACCCTTTTAACAGCAACTACCTTACTGGACACAATTCAAAGCTCAGAAATGAAAAATGAAAAATGAAAAACATGCCAAAAAACATAGTAGACGAAACTAAGGGAAAGACGGATCCAGCTTCGGTACAGTCATTACAACATAACGTTCTTTAAATGCAAAACATCAATACTAAGCATCCGCGCAAATGCTAACCCACAGAAGATGGCATTACCAGGAACTATACAACAACAACAACATAGCCTCAGTCCCAAATTAATTGGGATCGGCTACATTGATCAAACTTTTTCATTGTGCTCGATTAAGTGCAATTGATGGTGAGATTTCCAAACCATTCAAATCTCTCCTAATTAATGCATCCCATGTTAACTTTGGCATGCCCCTACCTCGTCGAATTTCGACAGTTTCTATTGAGTCAAGTTTTCTAGTTCGGGCATTTGTAGGCCGTCTTTGCAGGTGACCAAACCACCGCAACCGCTCTTCCCTAATCTTTGTATCAATTGGTGCTACTCCTACTTGTCTTTGAATTTCTATATTTCTTATTATATCTTTACGAGTTTTACCACACATCCACCTAAGTATCCTCATTTTTGCTACGTTCATTTTATGTAATTGTTGTTGCTTTACCGCCCAACATTCACTTCCATAGAGCATAGCTGACCTAATTGCGGTCCTATAAAATTTTCTTTTAACTTAGTAGGAACATTTCGATCACAAATCACCCATGTTGCACTCCGCCATTTCTTCCATCCAGCTTGAATTCTATGTGTGACATCATTCTCAATGTTACCATCATTTTGTATGATTGATCTTAGGTACCTAAAGTGGTTTACCTTAGGAACTTCTACTTCCCCTAATTTTACCACTCCGTCATCTCGATGTCTAGTGTTTCTAAACTCACAATGCATGTATTCGATTTTCGTCATACTCAACTTAAAGCCTTTAGATTCTAATGTATTCCTCCAGAGTTTTAATTTCCTATTCACTCCATCTTTAGTTTCATCCACTAAGATAATATCATCTGCAAATAGCATACATCATGGTATATCCTCTTGAATATGTCTAGTTAGTTCATCTATAACTAAAGTAAATAGATATGAGCTTAAAGCCGATCCTTGACGTAGTCCTCTATCGTAATGGGAAATTCTTTTGTAGCTCCTCCAAATGTCTTTATACTCGTTACTACTCCATCATACATATCCTTAATAGTGTCTATGTATCTAGCATGCACTCTTTTTCTTTCTAGAACCCACCAAAGAACATCTCTAGGGACCCTATCATATGCTTTTTTTAAATCTACGAATACAATATGAAGATCTTTTTTCTTTTTTCTATATTTTTCTAACAATCGTCTTACAAGGAAAATCGCCTCCATAGTTGACCTCCCACGCATGAAACCAAATTGGTTCTCTGATATTGTTGTTTCTCTCCTTAGCCTATTGTCAATTATCCTCTCCCAAAGTTTCATAGTGTGACTCATAAGTTTAATTCTCCGGTAGTTTGAACAACTTTGAATGTCTCCTTTGTTTTTGAAGATTGGCACAAGCGTGTTTCTTCTCCAATCCATTACCAGGAACTATAAATCTGATAAACTAAGCCAAAGATTAGCAAGGTCTTGGTGCAATCAGTACAACGCGGCACACTTAGACTGTACAAATTTCACTCGAGATAAAGGACTTCCAGACTTGTAAGCAAAAACAATTATATGGTGAGTATCAAAATCATTTATTGAGTGACGTAGCAAAATCAAAGGGCGTCAAATCTCTCGATTGTAGTTATTGCGCTAAAACTACACCCGGCAAAGAAATCCAAAAGAAATGAAAACAGAAAGTAAGAAGAAGAATAGTACACAAAGAAGACACCATGTCAGTGAAAAAGATTGTAGTAATTTGCATTATTATGCTTCACCTAGAATAAGACCTCATCAAAGTTGCAGAATTCAACTTCTCAAACAGATGACACTAGATACAAAGACAGTTCCTCAACTCTCGCACCAAACCCAAACATACACAACAATATTTTTGCAGTGAAAACATCATATTCAGACCAAACATAGCAGAATGAGCTTAGAACATGACCTGTGAAATACCTTCAGGTAATAAAAAGTGCGCCCGCGCATTAGAACGATACCTTAATGTCAAGCAATGCCATTAATTGTGAAACGAATTCTGGGTGGCCAGGCCAAGCTGCTCCAGTCACAAGATTACCATCAGTAAAGCACCGATCTATTGGGTTAGGTTCTAACCATTGTGCTCCAGCCAGAACAACATTGTGCTTCACCGCAGGGTAAGCCGTACATCTCCTCCCCTGCAATGAGTCCAACAAGAAGGTGCAAAAGTCATCGACAGGAGGAATTAAAAACTTCAGTTATTTAAAATAACTTATGTTCCCCTCGATACCCAACTAATCTCGGATTGAGATCATGTGGTTGTGGTTCCCCTCAATATAACTGCTATCAGCCCAAATGGGCACACGCATCACGATTTCAAAACATTTCAACTACCTTTTTGGGCCAGTGCCAATTCTTTGAGGGCTAAATAAAATTAGTTTCAAATCATTTCAGAGCACCAAATTGATCAAATTATTTACAGTTTACATTGTATGGAGGGCATCGAGAAGGAATTTTGCAGATCCAAGATCAGCATTGATTAAATTTTAGTCTTGAAGCTAAGCAAGGCAGGGTTCATAACTCTCAAGGAAATGCATGAGCAATAATACCACATAACCAAATTGCTCAACTGGTCTGGTCCCCATTAGGTCAATCAAATGCTTATACTATATCAAAAACCATAATGAGCTCAAACATTGAACAAGGATGAAGAAAAAATAAAAAAAGATACCAAGTACCTTAAGTACATTAGCAGCAGCCAAGATCTGCTGTCCATGGCAGATGGATGCAACTGGTTTTCCCAATTCCATGAAGTGCTTCACTAAAGCAATTACTTTCTTGTTCAATGCCAAATACTCTGGAGCTCGACCTCCAGGGATCACAAGTGCATTGTATTCTGAAAATTTTAACCCTTCAAACTTTGCTGTCAAGGTGAAATCATGTCCTGGCTTCTCACTGTAAGTCTGATCACCTTCAAAATCATGGATAGCTGTTCGGCACTTATCACCAGCCACTTTTTTTGGGCAGACTGCATCTACATGGCATCCAAGAGCTTGGAGAGACTGGAATGGAACCATCACTTCATAATCTTCCATGTAATCCTGCAAATAAATAAATCCATTGACCATGGAAATGAATTGCAAACTAAGCTCCAAATCAACCTATTGGCAGACACACCTAGAGTGATGTTGCAGGAACACATGTAAGTCCAACTTTTATACAAACATTTACATCTAACTTTCATACTAGATTTCAGATAGCATAGCATGAGAGCACGTAGAATTGTGGAGCTTCAAGATCTACGTTCCATTTATTCATTTGTTTGAGCCTGAAGGCGAACCATCATATTTTGAGATTTAAATTATACCCACCAATTTGCCAATACCGAAGCTTTTGCTGCTGCCAATCTCACATAATTTCTCTAAGCAAGAAATTTCAACTGAAATTATGCCACGGTGACCCAAGAGAGGAACTGCAACAGTGCACACCACTTGTCAGTTGCCCAGTGTTTCTCAACTCAGGTGCTCTGTGTGATCCAAGAAACATTGAAAGACCCAGAAGGGGACAATGATTGCAGCACCCCTTGTGGGTCGCAGTAGCATAACTCTCTTTTTTAATTATTTTTGATAAAACCACAACTAGCAATGTCGCTCCAACAACAACGACAACAACATAGCTTCAGTCCCAAATTAATTGGGGTCGACTACATGGATCAAACTCTTCCATTGTGCTCGATTAAGTGTAATTGATGGTGAGCTTTCCAAACCATTTCAAATCCCTCCTAATTAATGCGTCTCAAGTTAACTTTGGTCTACCCCTACCTCGTCGACGCGTAGCTCCAAAAAACAAAAATAAAAAGGAAGAACTTACACCACAAAGGAACAGAATTTTCTTATCTGAGCCCGTAATAGTGCCACCAAGTGCCTTGACGAAAAGCTGAATAAACTCAGGATGAGCTTCATAGGTTGCTCCAGTTATTAGGTTCTTATCAACTGCACATGCTGACATTGTCTCTGGCTCAACCCATTGTGAACCTGCAGAAACTAGCGCCGGCTTAACTGGTGGATAAGCAGTACAATTCCGGCCCTTCACCAAGCCTGCCGCTGCTAAGATCAATTGCCCATGACATATAGAAGCAATGGGTTTCATGGCATCTGAGAACTTGCTAACCAGATCAAGGACAGATTCATTTATGGAAAGGTATTCAGGGGCTCGTCCACCAGGGATAATCAACCCATCATATTTGCTTGCATCAATCTCATTAAAAGTGGCATTAAGAGTGAAATTGTGGCCCTTAGATTCAGAATAAGTCTGCGAAAATGAAGATTATGAAATTTAGGAACAAAACGACTAATAATATGCAAAAAACCACATTGTTTCATGCAATTCAATCCTCCTGTTTATGCAATTCTTCATTTTTTTTTTTTTTTTTTAATGAGAATAGAACCGGATTTGTACCAGCAGGTATTAGGTATCCATCAACTATTATTAGCATCAAGCTTCCATAACAGTTACCCAGCAAAGTACAATAGCTAAATCTAAGGATCACCCAGAACATTGAACTCTTATCGCAAAATTCAGATGACATAAATTAAATGGTGATCTCTAAATCCCGTGTGAAGTTTACTAAATTACTTATGCCATAAATTAAACCTGAATTAAATCGATGAATAAATCATTCTAGTAGTCTACACCTCTCTACATGCAAATCAGTTCCTTTTCACTGGATCTCTATAGCTAAGATGCATTAGGTCTAGAATCTAAAAACAGCGGAAATTGTTTACTTAGTTTCAGCTCATAATTGTGAAAAGCTTGGAGTCCAATTTTTACTGCTTTTCATTATCTTCCAAAACCAGATGCAAAATCCTAGTTGGTTGACTGCTTAGTAGATTACAAAAACAGATAACCTTCTTCCATTTCTGAATCAAGTGCAGCTTATAAATCATAAAAATAAAAATAAAAAATCAAAGATTATAAAAGCAACATGATATGATACTTGCAACACATAAATTTGAGTCAACACATCCTTAACATATAACTTTTCCCCATTCCCAATGGTAAAACCCAGTAATCCACCGTGAAACAGTTATAGAGTTACATTGTTATAATAAGCCACCCAATTTCAAGTTGATTATATATATAAATATATATATATATATATATATATATAGATATAAATTCGCTTATATATGCAAAAAAAAAAAAAAAAAAAAAAAAAAAACCCAAAACCATAATACTTGCATTGAGCAATTGTTTCCGCTTTCACCAGGTTCTGTACCATGAGAAAAGTCATGAAGGCCATAGCCAAGTTTCAAAAGTTTAACTTTTATAGAAGTGAATAGGGCAGGCTGTCCAACCTTAAAGGCAATTGATCCCCTTATCAGTTGTAAGGAAAAAAAAAAATGGATGGCAAAATAAAATATACGAACATTTTCCTGATTTAATAAGAAGTTGTAGATCCTTGACAAAAAAAGGAGGGTTGGAGATGATCGTTGGCACTATCTTAAGTACCTAGCTCAACTCATCTGTTTATTTTTCTCAACCTTCAACATTCCCTAACCTGTGGACAAGCTTAGACTCGTAAAACATTGAGTCCAGTCCATAACATGAGGAAATCAAACCCAAAAGTACTGGAATAATCATTGCACCTTCTTAAAAAGAAAAAAAGAGAGAATTTTGACTCCAGGTATCAGTCTTTAATTGATCTCAATGTAAAGAACAAGCAATCACTCTCAAGTCTCAACTTAAAAGAGTTCTAACTTCTAACTAGCTCTAGCAATCTTGGGAAACTGTGAACTTTAAAACAAAACATAGTTCCTCAATGCGACCTATCATACTTTTTAGTAACAATGGCATGAACCTTATTCATTGATTGCATCCAATGTTAATGTGGTATATAGCAGGCAAGTGTAACGTTCAATGGCCAAATAGCATGAAACACATACACAATAGGCATTTGAATATTTGGTACAAAAAATTGCATCTGAGAAGGCTTTAAACCACGAAGATAAGACTTGGGTCCTTAATATTTGATACAAAATCAATCAAGGGTAGTAATTTTTAACTAAGTTGATTTTTTTTCGGAAGTAGGAGCTGTTGTTTTCTCATGTTGAAGTTTCCATATAATAGTCAACAATAATATTCGACCAAAAATTTTCTGAACCAGTAAAAATGTAAGTTCTCAAAAATGGTAATAGCAACAAATCTTTGTTCCACACCATGAAGTCTGATTCCTTTAAACATCCCATTCTGATTGCAACACAATTGATATTGAGTAAATTAACAAGCGATCGCAAATAATTTTGAAAACGTTTCAATTAGCATATAGATTGAAATCTTGGAGAGTCTGAATTGCACTTTAAGCCATTTCGTTGGTCGAATTTTGGCCTTCACGTTGCCTAACCTCATAGACAGAGCATGGTAGCACGCTAATCAGTCCAATCCCAATCTTAGATTCATAAGAACTCATAAGCCTAAACCTAAAGAAAGCAACCCTCAAATTAACATCGATAATCATTTCATCTTCATACAAAGAAAATGAAAATAAAAAAAAAAAGAATCGATACCCTTTGTTAAGGTAAGATTTAAGATTGTCATTTATTTGCACACCCTTGAGATGGTAAGTAAGTGGATATAATGTGATCAACTATAAATTGTGGGTTAAATATGCAGAACTGTGTTTGCTGGTTTTGCGCCCACATAAGTCTGTGGGCACAACTGGAATTATTTGACAGATGTCAGAATATTCTCCAACGGACAGTATATACAGCTGGGATATCTTCGAATATATTCTCCACTATAACCAGCGCTGACATTTGTTGTCAACCCACAAGATTTGGCAATCTTTCCTTGCACGAAATGAAGAATGGAGAAAATGAAAGATATGCCAACTCATTGATTGAAGACGCAATAAGGAACGTTTCTAAAATCTTGTATTGTGTTTTCTTTATAAATTGTGTAATCAACAATCACAAATTGTCCCTTCTTTGGAGACCAAAAGTCGATCTTGAGATAGACAAACACAAGTTCGATTTTTTTTTCTTTTTACAAACCTGTCAAGGGGACTTGACTTGTAAGCCGAGGGGATCTTGGTAATAGTGTAGGTTCATTAAAAGGAAAGTGAGTAGTGCAACAAAGTTCGATGAGGAATCATTAGTTCGGGATTTTGTGTAAATATGTACGTCACTTTTTCTTAGTGGATCTTACACCAGGGCGTGGCCTCGCAAACGTAGGACGGGAGGTCCGAACTGCGTAAACAATTCTTATGTTGTGGTATGGTTTTATTTCCTTTACTGTTTTAGTGTTTTTCATTGATTGCAATGCATTGAACTTTATACCCTCCAAATCCCAAACTTAATCAATCCCGAAATTCAGTGCAACATGTTCCATTCATCTGAAAACAGCATGAACAACCAATAATCACCAAATCAAAATGAGACTTCTCCAATTGAAATCCACAAACCTGGTGACCGGAATGTTGATGAACGGCAGTGCAGCAAACATCGCCGGCTTTCTTTCCCGGACAAACGGCATCCACCGAAACTCCGTATGCCTGCAACGCTTGAAACGGGACCATCACCTGCAAACCAAAC
The DNA here is from genome assembly GCA_039657325.1 of Stephania cephalantha. Lineage (NCBI taxonomy): Eukaryota > Viridiplantae > Streptophyta > Magnoliopsida > Ranunculales > Menispermaceae > Stephania > Stephania cephalantha. Next base: position 1,839,096 of record CM077573.1, on the reverse strand, counting down.
CCTAAAAATCAATCAAACGCAACCTAACTCAACAATTCCAGAAATCCAAAAATCATCACTTGGGACTGAAGAGCATAACACTTAAATCAGATCAACAAGAACAGTAAACCAAAAATTGCATATCCGATTGCTCAGAATAGTCCCACATCGGGTATTCAAGTAAATAAAGAAAGAGTTATAAGTTGGGATTGGAGACACCATAAAATCTAATATGGTATCAGATCAATAAAATGAGAGCGCCCAATGTTTCAATTCAAGCCATTTACCAAGTAGGCTATCCTCTTAGTCTTGGCCAATGCCCCGTTGGACCATCCCAGTTAGCTTGTTTCCCATAGTTGGCCAATGTCCTGTAGGATTTGAGTTGTCCCAGTTGGCAAGTTGCCCGTTAATTCAAGTCACAACTTGGTTATCGCTCGTCGGACTTGAGGGGGAGTGTTAAAAATAGTTCCACGTCATTCAAGTAAATAAAGAGAGAGTGATAAGTTGGGATTAAAGACACCATCTTGCCTTGACATTTTGGTGAAGCCTCCACTCCAAACCTTAAGCCCTCCTATGTAAACTTGGACTAGGGAGTTTCATCCTACAAATTCTAACATGGCATCAAACCAACATAACCTAACACAACAACTCAAAAAACCCGTCATAACCATCACTTGGAACTGAAGAGCAGAACACTAAAGTCAGATCAACGAGAACAATAGTAAACAAAAACATGGGAATCCGAGTGTGTGAGCAAAACCTAGAAATCAATTATAACCTAACACAATAACTCCATAAATCCATCATAACCATCACTCCAAACTGAATAACATAAATGTTGGGATGTGTGGACCAAAATATAGTCCCAGATCAGTTAAGTGTGACTTAGTGGTTATCTTTCACCAAATAGTACTGAGGCTTTTTGGAGTAAAACCCTACACATGGGACCCAAAAAGTGGTCAATTTATGGACAATATATGTACTAGCGAGATCCACGGACCCACGAATAAAGGGGCGGGCAGGCCTAACAAGTGGTATCAGATGGTTCAATTGGGACAAGACATGTATGTTGATAGTCATGGGTTCCTCGAGTCCTCTCCTCGAGATGACCGATGACAAATCATGCGGTGAAGCATATTGGAGGGAAGTCGGTCTAAGGTGGAGCCAAGGCATCGGTTAAGTGTGACTTAGTAAATAAATAGTTAAATGGTTATCTCTCTCTGAATAGTAACAAGGTCTTTTACAAGTAAAACCCCACACCTTTCACGTACAAGGTGGTCAGTACTAATAAGATCCACGCACCCGCAGATAAAGGCGCGGATGCAAAACCTAGAAATCAAACCAACAAAACCTGTAACCCTAACACGACAATTCCAAAAATCCTTGAAGACCGCCACTTGGAATCGAAGAACAGAACTGAAATCAAGCCGAATCAACAACAACGAAGAGCGTAGAAGATGTGATTTCAGTGGAAATCGAAATCACTAACCTCGTAGTCCTCCGCGTAGTCTCCGAGAACCATCAGCACTGTTTTCTTCGCTTGCGAATCCGCCATTTTTGTTAATCGCTCGCGCACACAGAGAGAGTGCGTGTGAGAGAGACGGAGCGAAGCGCGATTTCTCCTAAAATAGTGGATGAGAGAGCTCTTAAACTGAGTCGGAGCGATGCGGTGACGCGTACATGGTCACTTCGACTCTGCTGATGTGCGTTGCGATTCGTTAACACAAGTTTTCGTTCTAATCTAACGGAGAGTGTTGAATGTGTTGCTAAGTGCGTGTGAATTAGTATTGTTGTGAAGTTTTGGTGTGCAAACAACGGGTTTGGATTGGCAGTCCCGCTCTTTATTGGCAAAACCATCGCCAGATGGCAAGGTCTCGGTACGCGTGGCTGTAGCAGCTTAGATTTTTTTTTTTTTTTTTTCTAAGCCATGTAGTATTTGGACGGAAAAATTACAAATGTACTGTCAAAATTAATATAAATGAGTAAAATAAGTTATGTTTTTTTTTATTTCAAAAGTAAGGTAAAACGCATTTTGGAAATGCGCCATTAGTTGAAGAAAAATTTTCCGCTCAAAATACACGAATAGCGCATTTCCAAAATACGTCATTCGTGTATTGTAGAACAATCCACGTGGCGCCCACGTGGATGTTCCCTAACATGAATGACGCATTTTGGAAATGTGTCATTCATGTTTTCTGAATACGGGCACCACGTGGAGTGTTCCACGTGGGCGCCATGTGAATGGCGCATTTCCAAAATGCGTCATTCGTGTATTGTGGAACAATCCACGTGGCGCCCACGTGGATGTTCCCTAACATGAATGGCGCATTTTGGAAATGCGCCATTCATGTTTTCTGAACACGGGCACCACGTGGAGTGTTCCACGTGGGCGCCATGTGGATGCCAAAATAATGTGGGATTGTCTACCTCGAGATACGTGTGTGACGTTTGCATGGGTTGTCCACCTCGAGATACGTGCGCGTTGTTTGCATTGGTTGTCCACCGCCGTATACGTTCGTGTTGTTTGCATGAGTTGTCCACCTCGAGACACGTGTGTAACGTTTGCATGGATTTGTCCACCTCGAGATACGTGTGTGTCGTTTGCAAGGGTTGTCCACCTCGAGACACGTGCGTGACGTTTGCATGGTTTGTCCACCTCGAGATACGTGTGTGTTGTTTGCATGGGTTGTCCACCGCTAGATACGTGCATGTCGTTTGCATGAGTTGTCCACCTCGAGATACGTGCGTGTCGATTGCATGGGTTGAACAAAGTACTCCTTTTGAGGAGTAAAATAGAGGTTGTGTATTTTGTATAGATGACTCATTTTCAAAAGGAGTCATTCATTTTGTATAGATGACTCCTTTTCAAAATGAGTCATTCAAAATGACACATGTCACATGGAGCCACATCATCATTAATTATTCTTTTTCAAAATGAGACATACCTTAGTTTTGTAATTTAAAAGTAGTCAACCTTATTTTTGGAATAAAAAAAGTTTCCCACCATACTTTTCTAAAAACCCAGTATTTGGACTATCTGCCTCAAATAGTGCACTGTATAAATAGAGCTTCCACGCTTCAACTATTTATGGGTTGTATTGGTGATTTATGGAGTATTGCATGATTTAATTGATTAGAAGAAGCAAAAAAACTTCCAATGAATGAATGTGGTGGTAAAGTTGTTGAATTTTGGATAGTAAATAGTCAAAGTGCTTTGCGGGCTAGTTTTGCAAAATATAAAGATAAGTTTAAGCTTGAAATGGAAGTCGACGTAGTTTCGGCGGCAAATGGAAAGCATCTTCCTTCGGTGGTATCAGAGGATGAGGAAACGACTTCTGAGAAGGTGAGGAATGGGGAAGCCTTCTGTAACGACTCTAAAATCTAACTCATGTCACGTGTCATTTCAGGGTCGTATGTGGGACCCACTTGTCGTAATACGCATGTCCAAATCTCGAGAGTCGACACCGTGGTATACTATTTTTGTTTAATGCTTGTATTATTTATTATACAAAAGATTGAACAATTTAAACTAATTAATTTCGGAAATGTGCTGGTAAGGTACACGCGAGGCATATCGGTGTCGAGACGAATGGAGATGTACCTCGAGTTGCGTGTCGACGTGGGACCGATGTAGCGGCTTATGAGGTAAGTTTAAATTGAGCTAACTATGGTTGTATAGATGCTTTTAATGTGGCCATGTTTGATATTAAATTAGTGGGCCTAAGTTAGTGAGCTCATTTAAATAGCCATATGATGTGCATCAAAACACATATTAACCAATCTAAAGGTCAAAAGAGTCAACTATTGGTGTCACTTAAGGATGACTTGGGTGATAAGTGTATGAAAGTAGTCCACTAGTTGAGTCTCGAGATACGTGTGCACATAAGATTAAGTGTCATGGCTCAACCTTATCAATTTATCCATAAAATCACATAAGTCAACCATTTGATCACACTTTTCATTCTCATCGATTTGGAAAAGAAATAGAGGTTGTTGGACTGATCAAGGAGAATAAGAAGATCAACAAGTGTGGCTCGGAGAGATCGGTGGGTTGGTGAATAAGAAGATCAAGTTCATCAAGCTAGGTAACTCCATTAACATAGTTTGGTCAATTCAATGAATTCACGAATTTGATGTTGTAGGTTGTTGTTTTGTGTCGTGGTTGATGTTAGGGACTTCTAGTAGTGTGTATAAGGGTTCCCAAGGCATCAACATGGCTTATGTGTAGAGAAAACTCGAAATTCGAATTTTATAATTTTGGGTTACTGCTACACATAGCGCGCTAGGTGGGAAATCTAGCGCACTAATATTGATTAGCGTGCTAGATATGCATGGTAGCATGTTAATTTCGAAATTAGCGCGTTAATATCAGAATTAGTGTGCTAATTGCCTTGACAGTACAAAAATCTGCAATATTTAAGAGTTCCATAAACATTATAAACAATTATAATACCCTAAGTAAATGTCCCAACACACTCAAAAATCTATAATACGATGTCAGGAAGCTAAGGAAGAGCTACGGGGAGTCAAATACGTATTTCGGAGTGTCAGGAGGCCGGATAGGCTAAGAACAAGCTTTGTGATTTGTAAGTAAACCATCTAGGAAATGTACATTATTTCATTTTAAGTTATTTAATATTGTTGTTCATCGCTTTGTTATATATCCTTGAAATTACATTATAATTGAGTTGTCTGAGGGCAAGTGGGTCAACAATGATCATTAGAAGGAGTGGCTGGCTGAGGTAACATTCAAAAGTCATGACCTCATGATGTATTGCACTAGGTACTGATTTTTGACGGGGTGTGAGTTCTTAGCGTGGTTGTCCTAGGAAGTCTCACTATCTCGTGGGTTTAGGGCTTGTTAGTGTACCAAGTCCTAGAACCCGAGTCTTAATGGTTTGTCAAGACTCAACGACCTATTGGTCGGGACTACTTGTACCTCTCTGTTTGCATCCCTATACACTCATTGATCGATTGTTTTTTATTTATTTATTGTCTTGTATTTATTCATGCATCCTTATACATTTCTTTATATATATCTGCATGAATATAGACTGATTTATTTATTTTGAAATATTGTATAGTATCATACTGGTGTTACTTACATGGGCTCGTTATTCTCGTGTTTAACTGAGTGCAGATCCGCAATCAAGCAAGGGAAAGGGGTCAGTACTAGAAAATCTATTGTAAGGACTTTGAAGCGGCCTTCCCTCTCGCATTTTTGTAGGTTTTGTATTACTTATGTCTATTTTCTTGTCACATGGGGTATATGAGTTTTGTAAGATACTTTAGGACATGTATATGATATTATTTTTCTCTCATCTGTTTGTGATACATATTGAATGTGTTATGCGGGGTTTCCACACTCTTGGTTGTCCTGACTAATTTTATGTAGAGTTGTTTAAATTTGTTTAAGCTGAAATCACTTCCGCATAAACTTTGATAACTTACAAATTTGAATAACTCACTATAAATGTTAAATTTCACTGTCTTGTAATGAAACATGGTTATGAAGGGTGACTAGGCTCGCGTTGACGTCGCGAGGATTGACTCGGGTCCGCGTAAGTCTAGGCCGGGCGGGGCTCAGTTTGGGTTGTGGAACTAGGGCCGTCACACCTCCATGGATGGTGACTCGAGCTTTGTCAATTCTTTTAAAGAAACTATGGTCAACAACACTGAATGTGCTGTGGCGGAGGAAATGTGTGCAACGGAGATCGAAGTTGGATTTGACGACATCTTGGTGGGATCCAAAGAAAAGTTGATTGTCATTTCATTTTATGACCATATTCCCAATTTTTTTTCTAATAGTATTCTACATGAAATGACACAATCTATGAATCGTACTTTAATGGTCAAACTCATTGGGAAAAATCTTAGTTATCCTGTGAAGTTTAACAGATTTCAAAACTTATGGAATCATTTTGGCAAATTTAGGATTACAGATGGAGAGAATGGGTATTTCATTGTGAGATTCGAAAAATGATCGACTGCCACACTGCTCTCTTGAATGGCCCTGTGGACAATCATGGGACACTATCTTTTAGGGTGTTTTTCCAAAAGTAGGGGATATTTACATTTTATTTCACAAAATAGGGTAGTTTACTTTTTATTTTCAAATCTAGGTGATAACACCTTATGAGAATGCGTTATATCACTATTTGTAGGCTTCATGGGTGTGAGGTGGCGGTGAGGTGGCGGTGAGTTGGCGAGACAATTTGTATAGATAGCTCCTTTTCAAAAGGAGCTATCTATACAAACTATACTTTCTCGATAGCTCCTTTTGAAAAGAAGCTATCAATACAAATTTTTTCCCATCACACGCCACGTGCATATGGAGATGGACGACCCGCGCCACTCGCGTATCTCGAGGTAGACAACCAATGTAAACAATACGCACGCATATCGACGTGGACAACCCATGCAAACGTGCCCCATGTATGCCGAGGTGAAGATTTCATGCAAATGTCAGGCACGTCTGTCGAGGTGGGCGACCCATGCAACCTCGTGCAACTCATGCAAACGTCACGCACGTGTCTCGAGGTGATAAAGCCAATGTAAACGTCATGCGCGTATTGCGAGGCGGACAACCCGTACAACCCGTGCAACCCGTAGGCGCTATTCGGTTGGCTCATGTTCGCGCGGTCATCATACGTGGACTGTGTTACACGGATAACGCCTTTTCAACACACGTATCTCCTGGTTGACAACACATGGAAACGCCATGCACATATGTCGAGGTGGGCGCCAACCATGCATATCCATAGTAAGCATGCAACTCACCGGGTTGTCCGCCTCGAGATAAGTGCGTGACGTTTGCATGGGGTCCATGTTCGTAGTGGATATGCATGGTGGCCCACCTCGACATACGTGCGTGACGTTTCCATGTGTTGTCAACCAGGAGATACGTGCGCGACGTTTACATTGGTTTTACCACCTCGAGACACGTGCGTGACGTTTGCATGAGTTGCACGAGGTTGCATGGGTCGCCCACCTCGACGACGTGCATGACATTTGCATGAAATCTCCACCTCGGCATACATGGGTGACATTTGCATGGGGTCCATGTTACGTAGTGGATATGCATGGTGGCCCACCTCGACATACGTGCGTGACGTTTCCATGTGTTGTCAACCAGGGAGATACGTGCGCGACGTTTACATTGGTTTTACCACCTCGAGACACGTGCGTGACGTTTGCATGAGTTGCACGAGGTTGCATGGGTCGCCCACCTCGACAGACGTGCCTGACATTTGCATGAAATCTCCACCTCGGCATACATGGGTGACATTTGCATGGGTTGTCGCGTCGATATGCGTGCGCGTTGTTTACATTGGTTGTCTACCTCGACATACGCGAGTGGCGCGGGTCGTCCATCTCCATATGCACGTGTCGTTCATGGGGAAAAAAATTTGTATTGATAGCTCCTTTTCAAAAGGAGTCATTCATAGAGTGTATAATTTTGTATAGATAGCTCATTTTCAAAAGGAGTTATCTATACAATTGTCTTCCACCTCACTGTCCACGTAGAACGCGTAGATTACACAGATAGCGCCTTTTGAAAAGGCGCTATCTCGTGTAATTTACGCCACTGCCCGAGCACACGCATGGATAGCGCATTTTCAAAAGGCTTTATCCATGTCCACGTCATCAAAAAAAATTTCCCACAGTGATAGCGCCTTTTCATTGGGCGTTATTGCCTATTTCTCCGAAATAAATACAATTCACCCCTACTTTTCTCATTTAAAGTACAAACATGTGTACATTTGTAATTTTTCATCTTTTAGTGCAAACGTACTCCATTGACTTCAACACCAAATAAGTTAACATCTCTTTTGTGGCGGCGTGGGTCTAATTTTCAAGGTTTCCGCTTCATTATTGCCAGTCATAATGGCGAGTTTATTAAAATTGGCCACAACATTTTGGGTTCGGAGAGAGCATAATTTGCAATAATGGCGGTTAAATTAGATCTTCGCAAACCCTTCGCTTGGCAAATATACATTGATGATAAGTTTCGAAACATTGAATATGAAGGTCTCCCATTTATCTGCTATAAGTGTGCAAGGTACATAGATGTCAGTAGTGTATGTCCTTACTCCTACAAGAAACAGGAGAATGCGCCCACTTTAACGATAGTCTCCTCAGTAATCAGTACTTCCTCTTCCCCAACACCGGAAAGTGCTAATACGCCGGCCACTGCCCTACAGGCTTCATCAGAGATCGAAGATGTGACGCGACCGTGGATCCACGCTATGCGATATGTAAGGAAAGCGAAATCAAAGGCCCCTGTGTAACGACCTTAAAATCTAACTTGTATTATTTATTATACATGATTGAACAATTTAAATTAATCAATTTTGGAAATGTGCGGGTAAGGGCGTCGATACGAGCGGATGCGTACCTCGAGTTGCGTGTTGACGTGGGACCGAGGTATCGACTTATGGAGTAAGTCCTTGTGAGTTAAATAAGGTTTTAACTAGTTTTAGTGTGACCAATATTTGATGTGAAAAAAAAATGACCACATGATGTGTCTCGAGACGCGCATTGACAAATCAAGAGGTTAATGGAGTCAACTTGTGAGTCATTTGTGCATAACTTGGTTGATATTTGTATGAAGGTGGTCCCTTAGACATGCCTCGAGATACGTGTGCACGAATGGATGTGTGACCATAGTTCATCTCTATCCAATACATACAAGTCAACATTGAGTCAAAAGAGTTGGTCTAACCTAAAAACAAGATAAGTAGAGATAGAAGCCTTCATGTATTTGTTCATTTTGAGTCGTTGAAGGTGGTGTCTCACTTGTTTTCTTTGGGATTACTATTAGTTGAGCTAGAAGTTGAGAGAATCCAAGGGAGTTGGTATTTTGGGATACCTAAAGCTTGAATTGAGCCAGGTAAATTTCTAATATTGTTCGATTTTGTTGATTATTAATTGGGATAAGTGAGGCCTTTTGGGTTGTTATTTTTGTTGGATTCGTAAGCACAGAATTTACGATTTCTAGGAGACATACATTGATTCTATGTCACTGCCATTTATGATTGTAAATTTTAGACATACATTGATTCTAAGGCTTAGCATGAGACATGTTGAACTGGAGTAAGTAATATTTTATTGATAACAAATATCATTGTTGAACTTGTTTTTGGAGTGCCAGTTCATATTAAGTCTAAGTGGGAAACTGTTTGTATATCAATCAATAGTCACGTACTACTTAGGAGGAATGATTTTGGTTTAGGGATAAAAAGATTGGGAGCCCTGTTGTGCATTTCACGCACAACTGGGAGGGCCACCTCTCAGGGCTAGGCCCAAGCCTTGCTATATGGACTTGGGCTAAGTCATGAATAGTAATAGATGTATATATAAATATATAAATATATATATATATATATATATATTTATATATGTATATTTCAATAAATTATATTATATATGTATAATGTATATATTTAGTTAAAACCACTTAATTGGTTTTGGAAAAAAATTGTTGAAGTTGTCGAAAGTTTTTACATTGAAAAATTTCTTCGAAAAGTGTGCCACCACTATGATTTTTCTAATTTGAACAATTTTGGGATTTAAAAATCTAAAAATTTCTCAAAAAGGCTCTAACACGATATAAATTTGTCCATATGATTATCTGGGGAATAGTTTACCAGTGTCGAGTAATGGGTACGGATTTGGAGGCGTGTCGGAGCCGATTTGAGTGCGTATTAGCTTGGATACAGGTAAGTAAACCAGTGAGGAATTTTACAGTTATTTCTTGAGCTTTAATTTGTTGTTATTGCTATGTTCATCATTTCTTTTGAAATTTTCATTGGTTGAGTGGTCCATTGGTAAGTGAGTCATAGTTACTATTTATCTGTGATATGAGCTATTATCTTGACGTCGTCGATATCTCCCAATTGAGTGTACGTTGGGGACACTTATCCGGGTCTGTGGATATCTCATAGTCGCAAGGGTTAGGGCTGGTAGACTGTGTCTCGTCCTGAACCCGAGTCAGCTGGGTTTTTGTCGCGACTCAACGACCTTTTGTTCGGGACTCCTTGCTATTCGGTTTTCGTATTCCGGGCCCTCACTTATCGATTGATTTATTTACAGTCTTTTATATTCATGTGTTCCCTATTCATTTCTTTCTATCTGCATGAATTAGACTGATTTATTTATTTTGAAATGATGTATATATGCCCTGCTTGGCGTTACTTACTTGGGCTCGTCATTCTTGTGTTTGATGGAGTGCAGATCCACAGTCCAGCAAGGGGAAAGCTCCACAGCTAAGAGATATCATTTGAGGATACCGGAGCAGTTCTTTCCACTTGTCTGACATAGGTGATTCTTTTTGTATTATTAGTTATACTTGTTTTGAAACACTGGGATTTGAGTTTTTGAGAGATCTTGGACATGTATATCTTGTGTTTGCTCTCCACTGACTGTTCATTGATGATGATATACATATTCGGGGCTTCCGCACTCTAGGTTGTCATAACTTGTGTGTCTTTGAGGTTTTTTATTTAGTTTGAGGTTTAATTGTTTCCGCTATAACTATGATAACTCACTAATTGATTAACTCAACTTTAATTGTTTGATAAATGGTAAATGGTAAAGAAGGCCGATTTGGCTTGAACTTGCGTGACTGAGCTGAGACTTTGGGGTCTACGTAAGTTTAGGGTGAGTGGAGCCCAGGTTTAAGATTGCGAAACTGGGCCGTCACACCCTGATTCTATGGAACGGTCTACCGTCAATCAAGAAACCCAATATCATAGTAGACCCCGCTTTAATGTTCTGGCAAACCTTGAAAAGGAATGTATTGACAATTGGAATATTCTTTGTCCAGCAAAGTGATTTCCCAAAGTCAAATTAATGGCAAAAAGTCTAATGGTTCAAAACAAAAAAAAGGCCCATGAAATGCCTATTGCCCAAAAGCTCACCACGGTGAAAGAAAATGCAAATCCAAATTTGGGGGATAGTCAATCTAAGCTAAAACATGTTGTCTCCAATGGTGTGAAAGAGAAGTGCCACCATAGGGAATGTTGAAGAGGCGAGAGAGCTTTTGAACAGCTATCTCGATCCTAATCACCACTAAGAGGTGGTTTTTTCAGATCCATTCTCGACAACTCCATCTACGGTGCGAAGATCAAGCCACACTAGTCTGCCTCCAGATAAATCGAAGCAACTCAACTTGAAAATTGATCTCAAGGTGAAAAACAAAGTGGGGAAGATGAAAAAGAGTAATAAAACACCCTCACAGTACGAACTGATTGATATCCAACAACTTTTAAAAATGGAGAGCAATCTCGGTGTTGCAACAAGTAGTTGAATTGAATTATTAGAGGCATATAAGTTTTTCATTCGTATTTGAATTGGTTTAATTAATAATGCTCGAGATTTCTTGCCCAATATTTTATTCATTGTAACTTGAGCTATTACGCTCCCTTTCTAATAAAAAAACACAAGTGCTTTGCTGGCCAAATACTGCTCAATCTTAAAGTGATCTGCTAGTCTAAATATTGAGTAATTCACATTGAAATTGATAGTTTATTATATCAAGTTTTACCTCATAAAAATAAAAATGTTTTTTTCTGAAAAAAAAAAACTACAATTATGTTGGTTTTCTCATATCATATACTATGGGAAAAACTAGCGTGCCTCAGCAAGGGCACTCAACATGGACACTCAGTTGACTCAGCATTGATAGTCGGTCGACTGACAGGGACAACCATATAAAACTAACACATTGTAGAAAAAAAAAGATGAGGAAAAGCCGACATTCGACTAATTATCAATGATGACTCAGCTACGTGCCCATCATGTGACACGCTATATAGCATTTTCCTTATACGATTAAGTGTTTGCCTAAACTTAGGAAGGAGTCCACAAAAAACATGTACCACATGAATCCATGATAATTATATTAGAAAGTTAATAATTAAATAAGTCATATATGCCTAGGATCTTAATAGCATATGCCATATCATTGATTCGGAATACTTTATAAGATTATATAGTTAATGGTGAAAGTGTTGCCTCGAGATTTACCCTTTTTCAATGTCCATATCGTCCAATTGAACAATCTCTGAATCTTGATTGTGTGATCTCTCCTCTCTGTGTGACAACTTAAAAATATAAAAAATACTTTATTTTATAGTAACAAGATCTCCCCTCGTGATATGTATGTTTTCTTGCACCATTATGTGTCACTCCAAGTAAACAGTAAAAGGACTGAATTTCCTTAACAAAAAACATAGATAACTGGGCTAGGAAGGCCACTCTTGCAACAGTGTACAAGTTTCAGCCCATGCTAGTCAAAGTCAAGTGTAGTTTTTTTTTTTTGTTATTATTAAGGTATTCGAAATATGACTACTATTAATTCAGGTACGAAGGAATATGAGATCATTCTTTTTTTTATTATTGTTATGGTATATGAGGCATAATGCGACGGCCCCAAATTTTGAGGTAAATCGGGTATCGCCACGTAACCAGACACGTCACCAAGTCATGCCACGTCACCTGCACACCTGTCCATGACGGCTCGTGAACTATCCGTCATGTAATCCGACTTAGTAAATTTCGTTGTTTTAAAAGATTAATATTCTATCAAAATATGCTAAGTTAAGAAGTTTTACAATTTAATTTATTTATTTTAATTCTTTTCAGGTTATTTTTAATAGCGGAAGTTTTAATAACATACATATAATTAATGTAACAAGTTATACATTAATTAACAACCTATGGGGTGAAAACCCGATAAAAGGATACCATGTATATCAGTTAAGGCGACAAAAATGTATAATAGGTGTCAATATACATGTATCAAGTGAAAAATTCTCCCAAAATGATCCCAAAAAGTATGTATATGTAAATACAAACACCTACGAGTAAGCTAGTGGAGGCGCTCCAGATCAGAGTAGTCGCCAATCACCGTCTTACCCCGGCTCGTCGTAGGATCTGCAACTTGCCACCAACAAACAATGACAAGTTCCAGTAAGTAAATCCCAGAGAAATTCAGTTAGTATTCACAAGAAATCTAAGAAAACGGCTACAATTCATGCATATAAAGTAAATGAACATGAATGTAAAACATGAATATAAGTCGTGAGATAATCAAGAATATGGAACACGAGTGTGGTGTATAGCTGTCGAGCCCTGAGACGTACATACTAAACCGAGAAGGCCCTGGAGGTGAGGAAATCCACACCCCCTCTTCACGGTCGAAATGAGGAACTTTGTTGGTCGGAAGGTAGACTTCCGTCCAACGTCTCAAAGGAGAGGAAATTTGTGACGGAGGTGGGCCTCACGTCAACTCGCTATCGAGATCATCGACTCGCTTTTGAAATCTCACGCGTAGTCTAAGGTATGACCAACATCGTAGCAACAATCGGATTATCATCAATGAGAAAGCCGAAAAGGGGTCACACCTTCCCTTCGACCATACACAGACACACGCGAGAATAGAGTAAACATGCAAGCTGAACTGGCGAAAAATAATGTGAAATAAATAATTTACAAGAAAAATAAGTAAATTTTAAGCTGACTTTCTCGTGGGTTTACTTACCTCAAACAATCGCAAATATCTCTCTGAAATGTCCCGCTCACGCCTCGAGATGTGTGCCCAAATCGGACTGTAGTCTCATAAGTCCCTAGTGTCCAATTATACCACTTTTGTTATTTAGAGTCACGTTAAGTGGATTTATAATGTAGGACAAAAATTTGAATTTTTATTTTCAAAAAATTTAGTTTCGGCACACTTTTCGAGTTATACCGGGGTGCGACGCCCCAAAAAGCGTCGAAAACTACTTTTTATATTTTCTCATTTTATTATATTTTTCTTGATTTTCTAGATTTTTTCATAATTTTCTAGCTATTTTTTCCTATTTTTTTGATATTTTCTTGATTTAAAATGTATTTTATTTAATTTTTGTAATTTTTAATTAATTAAAATTAATTTAGGTTGGGTTGGGCCCGAACCGGGCCCGGTTCGCCCGACCCGCTGATCTGGGCGGTTCGCCCGCCTTCGGCTGGGTCGCTTCGGCCCGCTTAGAAACTTGGGGGCACCATGGCCCACATGGTCGCCCAAGCTCCGCTGGCTCTGCCTGCCCACCCCTTCCCTCTCCTATGAAATCGTCTCTCCAGAGACCAATTTTTTTATTTATTATTTTTTACACAACAACAACAACAACACCAACAACCCAACAATACCATCACCATTAAAATTTAAGTTTCTCTACAAAAGCTTAAAAAATCAACAAAACTCACCTCGATTTGGAGATCGTCGCGAGCGAACACTGCGAGAGATGTGAGTCCGATTCGAGGGAGTGATGGAGAGCTTGACGAGGGTGAGATTGATGGAGATTGAGTGGTTTTGTTGGAGGAGAAAATGAAAATGAGAAGGGGAGAAGAAGAGCTCGGGTAGAGAGGGAGCGAGTGAGGAGAGAGCGAATTTTTTTTATTTGTTTGATTTTGTAGAAGAGAGAGAAAAAGTGGGGGATGGGTTGATTTGATGGGTGATGTGAGGTGATGTTTGATGTGACAACTAATCCTTGGCTACCCCATACACCGCGTTACGCGCACACCGAGACGTCGTACACTCTCGTCACTACACGCGCACAACGTGACTAAACGTAATTCTCAATTGGCGCGATGCGAATTATTATATAATAATAAAATAAATAAACACGTGCCACACAAAAATAACAAATTTACTTTGTTAGGCATGCCCTAGACTTTTTCCGCGACGTCCACGTGGATCTGAGCTTAGGGTTCTAATCTGTAATTTATCAGTTAATCGGGATTAATTAAAGCGGGCCGTTACACATAATCCCAACTAATTTCAGACTGAAGGAACGTGGGATCACAAAGACATCATTTCTAGTGAAAAAAATTAAATTTTTTTTTTTTAAAACTGGAACTCAAGACATATGGTAGTTAAACGTAGTTTTCAATTAAGGAAAGACATATCATTCAAGAGGGTTGCGTGAAAATGATACAAGTCTCTCTTCATTTAACGAGAGATCTCAAATTCGAGCTATGAGAATATAACAACTTCAAAGCTTTTGGTTAGATGTCGTCCACTTGTCCTCGTGGTCCTGTGGCGGCCCTCGCCGCCCCGAGGTGACGTGTCTTCGTGTACTCCTTGCCAGCTGGCCCTACTACACGTGTACGACACATGCCCGTTCTATTTTTGTATCGAAATTCGTATCCACTTGTGTGTACAACGTATAAATGACATATTCAGCGGAAGTCGACTTAAATGCAAGAAATATTAATAATCAATTTTACAAATCCTATTGTGGAATAACCCTGAAAAGTACTATGTATAGAAGTAGACGACTGTACCATATAAGGTATTTATGTACAATGTCATGTTACTCCCCAGCTCCCAAAAGAATCAAAATATCAAAACAAAACACACGTACAAGTAATCCTCAACGGTAGGCAGTCAGAGGTAGTCGCCTAAGATCCCCTTGTCCTTACTTGTACTCGGATCTGCACTCAATCATCACAGAAGAAAATGGATGACGAGTCCAATCAGTAAAATCCCAAGGAACTCCTCCGAGCATTCAAATAAACAAATGAAAGTCAATAAATACTGTTAAATAAACATGCGAAATGTAAACAGACAACTGTAAGTAGGGCATCGCATGCATATATAACAATAAAGTGCAAATGTATGTGCCTGTTCCAATCAGACTAAACCATACTTCGGAATACCCTTCCAGGATCCCACCAGTGGGCGCACCCAACTAGCTATCACCTGGTCCCTCTCGGTGGCTGGCGTAGACCTACGACGCACCGACACATGTAGCAGTTCATTAGCTCGGGTCGTTATCCACCGAGAACTCCTGATACACATGCTATAGTCTAGAATGCATAGGCACACAACGGAAAATCCGGTGGGAGTAACTCAACCAGCCATCCAAACAATGACAAGATATAGATGTAATGAAGACCTCGAGGAATACTAGAAATGAATGGAAATACAAAGCGAAATAAATACTTAGAGTTTTTCAATTGGGTTTTACAAACCTCACAACGCACTCCAATACCTCGTAATCAATCCCCGAGTTCAAGTCCACTGGGTCCTTGGTCGCCAATTGATCACCCGTGTCCACCTATGGTCATTTATCAATAATTCCGATTTAGCATGACAATTTATGACCAATTTTTTAAAATTTTAGGCCAAATTGCCCATTTCACGTTTTTCGAGGCAAAACCACGCAAAAGTCGCGTCCAGAATTTCCAAATTTTTTTTTCATAGAAATTCATCAATTTCTATTTATTTTATTGAAATATAATTTTTCGAAATTTTTTCCCAATTTTTCTTTCCTTTTCTTCTTTTTTTTTTTTTTTTTTTTTTTTTTTTTTTTTTGGTTTGGTTCTGGGTCGGGTCGACCCAAACGGGTCGGAACCGGCCCATGAGGTGGGTGCACACGGCGCACGCGAGCGCGTGTGCACCATCCTCACCCGATCGAACGGGAATGAATTTTTTTTTCTTCTTCTTGCTATTGGGTTGGGGTTGCTCTCCACCCCAACCCCAGTGGAATCGATGGCAGGGGAGACACCCCTGCCATCACCACCTCGAACCGGTTTTGCCTCCATGACCGAACCCCCCTCTCGGCCACCATGGCCAAACCACCGAGACCCCCAACAGAAACCACTAGGACTCACCTTGATCGTGACATTTCCACTCTCTCTCTCCTCTCATTCCTGGCTTCTTCTCCTCCTCCTCCTCCCCGTTTCTTCTTTTTCCTCTCGGCCTATGTGAGTTTCGAGTGTGTGTGTGTGAGAGAGAGATGTGATAGAAAAGGTGGTGGTGGAGTATAGATAAGGCTTGTTGACTTGTTCCTTTGACTCCAAAGTGTGACACATTTGGGACACTCGCCCGTGTTTTACGCACCGAAATGTCATTTTCGGGCGTTTCGACTCCCGGTTTCGCGTCCGAACCGCGATATACGCGTATCGCCGCGTCACTAGCCACCTAATATCCATTCCATATTAGTTACTTGGCCAATTTTTATGTAATTTGTGTGCTTTAGTTTTCCCGACCTAATATTCGGTCCCGTCAACTACTCGTACCCGCGTCGACACGCATATTGAGGCAAATACAGTTCACACAATCTCGCACGTAGTGTTTTGCAACATACACACATGCGATATATTCAATAAATTGCACCGCAAATAAGCAACCAACACACCATAAACTATCACACCTATGTCCCCGTGTGTCATAGCCTACTGCGGCGTCCACGTAGATCTAAGCTGGCGTCCACGTCTCTAAATTTGAGACAATTAACAATATTAATAAAATGGGCCGTTACAATCCTATCTCCTCGAGGTTCGAAATTAGTCGAAGCAAAGCTTAAGACACTTATAAGCAACACTTGAGGTTATTAGTGATTTAGCGGTTGGTTGGTCCGAGTTGTTCCACGCTCGCGACTTGTTCGCTTCACATTTTAAGGAGACCCAAGATCATGTGATTAGTTTGTAATGGGACTAACACATGAGTTTATGTATTAGTCTCTTTTATGTATCTTGTTCGATTGGGAGTTTTACGGTTGGAAATAAATGTGGTTGTAATAGGTACATTTACTAAAGTACAATTCCATTTAAGTTACATCATCTCCAACAAAATCTGAAGCTTTTGTTGGGCATATGGTTTCTTTTGCTTCACTAAGAAGAAGCGAGGTTCTGTGGTTAGGTTTTTGGGCCATATTTTTGTTGTTTGTTTGGGAATCTTTTTGTAAAGATAGACACTCATACAAGTATATATGTACCAGTGTTGATTATACGTTACATATGTATATGAGTTTTGCCTCCTTAGTCCTTTCAATCTAAGGGGGTGTATTCAATTGAGATTTTAATAGACTTTTAGTTACTTTTATTGACTAAAAAAGTTTATGGGTATTCAATTAAAACTTTTAGAGAGTCTCTAAAAGTAAGGTGTATTCAATGTGAACTTTTATAGACTTTTAAAAAGTCTCTAAAAGTTTTGGGGTATTCAATTTAAACTTTTAGAGAGTCTCTAAAAGTAAGGTGTATTTAATTTTTTTGTGACTTTTGTGGTTTGGTTACAAATCTAGACTTTTATAGACTTTTTGTATAAAAATACACATAAAGAAATCTCCAACTTCTCTTCACCTCAACCCAGAAACTTTTAGAGACTTCTAATTTTTGTTGGTTCCCTTATTCAATTAAGACTTCATTGTTCATAAGGTATTTTCTTATCAATTGTTTTTATCAACTTCGCCAACCACTCCACAACTCATGGATTTCATTGCTCACTCATTATACTATAATGTCCATGTTTATAAAAATGATGTTGTTATTAATATATAAGATGTCATTCTTGCATCATTGTACATTTTTATACGATTTTTCACAAAGAAGTTTCGTTTATTAAGTGCATAATTATAATCACAAAAAGTGTAATATTATTATTTTTGAAAAAAAATAATCATTTTTTTTCAAATGCAAGAAGTGCATTTTAAGAAATTTAAACAATTATTCTTAAAGAAAAAACATTAATTTTTTTACTTAAGTAAAAAAAGTGCAAAATTTTTGCACAATGATCTTACTTATTCTTTTTTGCCCCTAAAAGATGATTCATTTACCTATTTGTTTTGTTGATATTTATTTACTTATTTGTTATGTTACTATTTTGATAGTAACTCATTAATATGTATATATGATTTTTTTATTAAAATATAAAAATACTTTGAAACAAATTAGTAATAGTTATTAAGAAAAAGCAATATAATTATGCCTTGACCGATCATCAAAATCATGTTTAAGAAGTTCACAAAAGTCACTAAAAAATTTAAATGTTGATAAAAGTCATCAAAATGAAGTTCACGTAAAAATTCATTTAAGTCTTTCGTACTTTATTTGTTATTTTTACAATATAAATTTTTAATAACCCTAGTAGTTTATTTTTTCAATTAAAAAGCAACGGAAGCTTTAAAAAATGTGCAAGAAGTCCATCAAAGTCAATGTTCATGAATGTTTATCAAAAGTCATCAAAATTAAAAGTTTATCAAAGTCTATCAAAGTCCTTAAAAAAATCCATCAAAGTTAATAAAAGTCATCAAAATAAAGTCTATCAAAGTCTATCAAAGTTTTTAAAAGTTTACAAAAATCTACAAGTCTCTAAAAGTCATCCACTTATAAAAGTAACTAAAAGTCTATTAAAATATCAATTGAATACACCCCCTAAGAAACTTTCTCAATTGTAACAATACCAAACAAAGATTGAAATTAATGAAATCTACACATACCCATTCATTAGATCTTCCTTTACTGCTGTGAACCCACAACACAAAAAATTCAAACAACAACAAATACTCATTTTACATAACACACCAAATACAAAATCTACACGTACCCAGTTGAGAAAACTCACTCTTTTGGCCGAATATCGCATTCTCTTCTCCCACGATTCGAATATCTCTTCCCTCCTTCCTTAGTTAGGGTTAGTCTCCCCCAAATCACCTCACACAATCGAGGACTGTTGTGTTCGGTCTGTTTTTTGATTCTCGATTCGATTGACTCTCAAACAATAGTGTGTAAAGAGGGAGCGGTACTTTGGTAATCTGTGGAGCCCAAGCATCGGGACTAGTTAGTCCCACCAAAATTGATGGTTTACTATAATCACCTCTATTGGATATTAGATACTTTTGTGGAGTAGTTAATTGGCCAAGCGAACACCGAATTAACCATCGAATTAGCTAATTCAATGTGGCTAATTCAACTAAGACCATGAAGCGAACAGGCCTTTAGTCCTTGAGTTGCGGAGTGATAGAGACAGGAGAAACAAAACAAAACCCTTGAAAAGCATTTGTGATCTCCTTTGCAGTCTGTGTTAGGGTTTTAGCTTCAGCGACTCCAATGGAGGTCGGCGACCATCGAAACCGCTCAACGAAGCGAAGGAGAGACGACGAAGACGATCTCAACAACCACTCCACCGAGAACGCCAGCAATGGCGACGCATTCGACCTCTCCCTCCTCGAAGCGGTAGAGAAATCGCGAAACGCGGTCGAAGTCCTCGACATCAAAACCCTAAAAAAGCTCGTCTTGTCATTCGAGCGCCGCCTCCGCGACAACATCGAAGCTCGGTTGAAGTATCCAGACCAGCCGGACAAGTTCGCGGATTCGGAGATCCAGCTCCACGACGAGATCGAGAAGCTCAAGATCTTGGCCGGCGGACCGGAATTGTATCCAGAATTAGTCAATCTCAACGCGATTCCGTCGATTCTAGGGTTGCTGAGCCACGAAAACGTCGACATCGCGGTCGACGTGGTGGGATTGATCCAGGACTTGACTGATGAGGATGTGTTGGATGAGAATGACGAGGCGGTTAGGGTTTTGGTGGATGCGTTGGTGGAGAACAATGCGTTGGAGTTGCTGGTGCAGAATTTGGGGAGGTTATCGGAGAGCGATCCGGATGAGATGAGCGCGGCGTATGGGACGCTGGCGACGGTGGAGAATATGGTGGAGGTGAGGCCGGCGGTGGCGGAGTTGGTTTGCGAGAGGACCAAGTTGTTGAGGTGGATGTTGGGGAAGATTAAGGCGAGGGAGTTTGATAGTAATAAGCAGTATGCGTCGGAGTTGTTGGCGATTTTGTTGCAGAATAGCGCGGCGAATCAGAAGAGGTTGGGGCAGATTAATGGGGTGGATGTTGTGCTTCAGGCGGTGGCGATGTATAAGTCGAGGGACCCGAGGAGTTCGGATGAGGAGGAAATGGTGGAGAATTTGTTTGATTGCTTGTGTTGTTTGTTGATGCCGGTAGAGAATAAGGAGAGGTTTGTGAAGGCGGAAGGGGTTGAATTGATGATCATTATAATGAAGCAGAAGAAATTGGCTTATGGGTCTGCCATTAGAGCTCTTGATTTTGCAATGACGAATTACCCGCCTGCTTGCGAGCGGTTTGTTGATGTTTTGGGATTGAAAACTGCGTTTGCCGCTTTCATGGGTAAGGCAAGTCTCCTTTCCTCACTTTTACTCTATTAGCATAGCAATGCAGTTGTCTAAATATCTCTTTGTCGTGTGACAACCTGGTATGTGCTGAATTAAGGAATAGCCGTACTCTAGGAGAGCAATGTATATTACAAGTGTGAACTATTGTATGATATAAGACTCTTAATTAGAACTTTTGCTGATTAATTGAATTAAGAAGTGTTTATTTGATTAATAATGATTTCAATTTGTACGGTCCTAAGTTCTTGTGTTTAGCCGACCCCAAGTAATTTGGGACTGAGGCTATGTTGTCGTTGTTGTATTTGTCTTGTGTAGAGTGCAAACTCCTATATTTTGGCATGAGCTACCTCAAACGTTAGTTCAAATTATTTTGATTTTTTCGTGTGTTTCAAAATGATTATTGGTCCAATATTTTTACATTCAATCACCATGAGTTTTTGGGAGATTATAATTTCTTCTCTGTTACTTACTTGTGTCCAGAATCCTATGAGCAAGAAGAATAAGAAAGAGAGCCACCAGGAGGAGCTTGAAGAGCGTATCATATCTCTTGTTGCCTCTTTATTTGGTAAGAATGCAAGAGCATTTAGAATTTTGTATCCATCATTGTGGCAATGTTAATACATGTTTCGTTTTTATTTTTTTCTCGTACACGAGTCTTTGAACTTCGTGCATTTCATAAAGTCAAACTTCGTATTGATCGTTTTCTTGAAGTGCCAAGCAGTTAGTTCAATGTCTGATTTTGTGTTGAATTAAAGTAAAATGTACAAATCAAAGTAAAATGATACATTACCATAATGGTTGCAAATGCTACTTTGGGCTAATTTGATATGATTTTGAGAACAATTTTGTCATTTATTCCTTATATTCTGCCTTTAAAAGTGGAAAACTTGGAAAACAACAAACATAAATTGTTGTTTTTTTTTTTTTTTTGAAGATCATAGGCATCCTAATTGCAGACCTCTCCACAAATGTTTGCTTTAGCTTTTATAGCCCCACGTCTCAAATGCGATTTGCTTTTGGGGACATTTGTTTTGTACTGGGGCATGTTTCTTTGATGAAATCATGCATCTTATTTACCCAATCTTTTTTTATGGTAGGTGGCATTTTGAGGGGTTCAAGAAGAGAAAGACTATTAAGTAAGTTTGTGGAGAATGAATGTGAAAAGGTAGATCGTCTTATGGAGCTCTACATGAGGTAACACTAGAATGGATTAGCTTTTTCATTTACCCATCTTTTTGAAAAGAAAATCTCTATAGTGGATTTATTATCCATTTAACTGGCATTAATTCTACTAATAAATTTTCATAGCTTTTCAAATGTTAGCATTTGGATATTGACTCTTGATCAATTAAAACCTTGTTGAGTTTTGAAGGTACTCTGATCGAGTTAAAGCAGAGTCTGAACGACTGGATCAACTTGAACTTGATGATTTAGAGGTTAGTGTTCCATGTTGTTTAATATGTCATGAAATCAATATTAGATTCCTGAATACTATCTTTAAATTATATTAAGTGATGGTGATTTTTTAAACGTTAATAGATGGATGAAGAGGAGCACTACAATCGAAAATTAGAATCTGGTCTATACACCCTTCAGGTTACTTCTTTCTTTTCCTGCTATTTTTTCTCAACTCAAGTTTCGTTGTTTGTAAGAACTGAACTTATGAATGCTTTGTAAACTGCTTAAAGATTGGAGATAAGCAGTGCAATACTGTTAGGACTTATAGATTGACAGTAAAATGTATAAAAATGCTGTCTTTTGGTGTTTTTACAGTTCTTAATTCTTATAGATATCCCATTATTAGAAAACCCGTCAAAACAATAAAACTACCGTTCCTTTTTAGAAAATTTTCACATGGGGTCACGTGTTTTTAAATTCAAACATTAGTAATTGTGATTTTGTTTCTAGTTTCCCTTCATGATGGATCATGGATGTTGTACTGATGATCTTCCTCTTTCAATCTTTGGGATGAAAACTTTCCTGCTCGGGCTCTGCAGTTGATAGCTGTCATTCTTGGCCACCTTTGGTCATCTGAGTATGTATCTATCTTTTCTTTCTTTTTCTATCCTTTAATCATTTAAGCTACAAATGGAACTGATGAGTAATTAAAATTCCTTTTTGTTTCTGAATTGTCTTACTTCCTTGTACTGAATCATGCAGGCACCCTAGAATTAGAGCCAGGATTGAACTATTATTGAAGCAGCAAAAATTGACAAAAAGAGATGTGGCTGATATACTTCAGGTATATTTCTATGTAACGCCTATTCTTTCCATGTGTGTCAGAATTTGGTTTTTTGTACTTCGTTTCTTTAGTAGTTTGACGGGCCAACAACCAGCTTTGTTTTATTGGAATGAGTGTTGGGCAGAAAGAAACAACACGTACATAAATATATGGAGATGCAGATGATTGGATAGATGTGTGGTAAAACTTTTAAAGAAAGATAGAATCAGAAATAAATAAAGGTGAAAACTTGATAGAACACTTGTATTTCATAATAACAATGCTGGAGGTGGATGCATTTCACCGCAATGGTCTCTATCTAGTTGACTCCTACTGAAGAATCTTTGAGAAAGGGTCCTTGGCTGGCACCACTTTAATGAGTTGGCTTTTCAGGGTTCGATCATTGGCTTCTGTTACCAAACTTTTGTTAATAACTTATATGAATTTGATGGAACAATTGAAACATTCATTTTAAGTCTTGCATTTCTATGGCAATGCTTTTTAAGATTTTGTTGCTTTGTTGAGGAACTGTTTGGTATCTTATTAGTGAAGGGATGTCATCACTTCCTTTCCCCTATCTTCACAAAGACATGCAAGTACAAAGTTCGGTACGAACATGATATTTGAAGCATGTAAAACCTCACCACCTCCAAAAGTAGCTATGTGAATGTATTGCCCCAATTCGTCATTAAGAATGTACCGCCACCGACTCACATCATAAGGCAAAGAATAACCCCAAATCAGAACTAACCATAAACACAAATGTAGCACCAACATAAGAAGGCACGAACCAAGCCAACCGCACTTTCAAGACAAGGAAGCGGCATTTGACGAGGAAGAACAATCGATTTTTGTTTGACAGTCGAGTTTAGGAGCACCACATCAAAGGTTGAAGAGAACACTAAGACCTCAAGATTATTCTCGAACAATGGGAAATGTATGTGGGCCCAAAACTTACAGCTTGATAGAAAATACGTAAGTCGATGATAATCAAACAGAAGAAGAAAAAACTTGGTAGAGGTGTGGTTGCATGGGCAAATAACATGTGAACAACAAATTTGTTGTGGGTTAAAGCTCACCGTATGATTTCCTCGAGTGTAGCATTGGTTCATCATTGTCTTTTTCTCCAAATTCATTGGTGCGAGATTGGGCGTTGAGTGTAGCGAAGATGGTGGCGGCCAAGGCGGTGGATCCAAGTCATCATCAATTGAACTCTCCATAAGAATGGTATGATCTGATGGATATGTGACTTTAGTGAAAACCTTTAAAGTAATGAAAACCTCCATCAAAAGAGCACATTGCAGATGAGGCCAAGGAGGTAAATCCAGGGCAATAAAATGATATCCTCTCTTCATGAAGAGTGCATCCAGGTTTGCGAACAGTATCACATCACAAAGCACCAAGGACGGATAAAGTGCATCTGTATCCATTAGAGATGGATCAACAAAAGTAGGAGCAAATGGTTTAATAGTACTAAATTGTAGTGGAGTGGATGGAATCACTGAGCGAAGCAATGGTTTGGGCAGATTCGAGCAAGCGAATGTAGCTTTGTTGGTAAAAAGATTCGTATAACAAGATTGGGCTTCATTTTATATAAGGGATAGTGCAGACTTAACAACATTTATCTAAGATATAGGAATGTGGACGAATTTAAGCTATGTTTGTGATTTTTTTAATCAATTATAATGTTGACATAAAAGAAATGCATTTCCTTGTTTCATGGCACAGGAATATCATGACAACATTGGGGACCTGGATGGATTGGAAGAAAAGGAAAGAGCGCAGGCAAAGATTCAAAAGTTCATTTCAGCATTTAGAGAATAAATGATTATCCTTGCACAATTTCTATATCGGTAGCTGATTACATGTCTGATCAAATCTCATGAAGTTTCGCTGGTTAGTGTCTCTTGGAGTTGTTATATATTGTGGAAAAACGAATCATTGTAGAGCTTTAAGCTGGTTCAGTTACAGCAAGCACGAGGTTACTTATCTGAACCTTGCTTCTGTTGTTTTGATTATTTTGCATGAAGATATGGGCAAGCAGTGTAAAAATGATACTGCACTTTGGTGCTGCTGTAAGTCAAGTTTTTCATAATACAAATTTTCACCTTGGGTTTTGACTGAAGAAGCTTATTCTAATATCTAATGACAATGGGTGCTGCTTCTAAGAAAATCATCTGTGTATCTTTATCTTAAACACATATCCATGCACTTGATATTCTTTCTGATCTTCCAAGCGCAGTTGAAAGGGATTGACTATTAAATGTTACCATTCTCTTAAACATTAGCATTCTGCAAAACATGGAGTTATCGAAGGTTTGCTGTTGATTTAGTTGACATTGCCAGTTGAACTGAGACTAGAATTGCATGGTAAGAAAAACGTGACTTGAATCATTAATGAAAGCTTTGTTATTACTTTTGTTGATAGATAAATGGATGAATTGAGGTCAATGTATATGGTATCTACTGTAATTTTTTTTCAGATCCTCCAAACTTCTCTTTGCATTTATAACTTACGACATGAAAATATGATAAAATACCTTATATTTGTATCTCAATTACCTACACAGATCTGCAGCTAAACAAATAACAAAAACTTTTTCAAGTACACTAGGCAACAAAAACTCCAAATGACCATTTCTAAAGTATCTTCATTTGTAGATCTCCATAAGCTGTTCTTCACCATCACCTGCATCAGCGACCACTGTTTCAATAACATTTTTCATGCATTTCAACCCCTTTTCTCCACAAACAGTTCTGATATTTTAGATAATTCATGGAAACCTACGAGCGAATCCCTAACATTATGCATGATTTAAGTTGGAGCTATGAAGCCTAGTGCGTAGCATACCAGCATGTACAATTTGTTGTCTAGCTTGTAGGGAGTGAATTTAAGCCACTGTATTCCAGACTCCAGAGTAAGTTATAGTTGAATCATCCTCTTGATTGAAATTTTATTTTTTATTTTGCTAGTATTATCAAATGATCAAATGTACCTATCACTTTCCTTGCAAAAGGGAAAACAAAATCAGTGTACTTTTGCAAGAAAATCTTTTTGCTGTAAATATTCTGAAGTATCATTCTGCAGGTTGGTAAAACTTCTTTTTCCTACAAATTTTGCACAACTCACCTGGAAAGCAATAAATCTTGCTAGTTTCTACTTCAGATGCAGTGAATCTAAAGGAGCAGACAATGATTTTGAGTTGGATTCACGGTCTTCCTCTGGAGTGATTTCCCAGCACATTGGAAGCTCGAAGTCCCTATAGGAGAAGCTACAAGTAAGTCAATATATTCCTTGTCTATTTGTCAGGCTTTGAAATTTTAACAGGAAATTTGATTCTAAAGTAAATTTGAAATAAACATGCTTTTATTAGGAGGAGAATGGAAATTGAGAGAGAAAAGAAGAGATCCGTGCATACCCCTCTATACATTTGAATTTTAGATGATTGATATTCTCAGTAGTATACTTTCTGAAAAAATGGTTGAGGCTTTTAGCTAGTTTAGGCATTTCAAACCATGTGGAGATCTCCCAAAACTTTAGTACTTCGATGCATTGTAAGTTCTCTTTAAGAAGATCAACAGTCCAAACAAGAACGTGTTCCTTGTCAACTTCATAAAATTTCAATAGCTGAGAAGTACCAATCTCTGTGACTACAAGGTCCCTTTCCTGTTTGGGATCACGCCAGCCATTTGATAGCTCCTTCAAGGCTTCAACAAAAGAATAACTTGATTTTTTGCCTTGACACTTCTTATATCTGTCAATGATCTAAAGAAATCCTCTCCAAACATAACCTGTTCATTGTCAAGTCAAAGTATTTAGCAGCTATAGGCTTAGCCTTGGTTCCAGTTTGGCCTACTTACCAAAAGATTGTTAATATTAGAATTCACAATTCTGCACATGGCATACTTTCCACTTTGCATTTTTGAAAAGTAGTGATTTTGTTGTGAGCAAGTCCTCAAGCTGCCCAGATTCTACCATGCCATCTATGATGGCTTCAGCTAAAATATTATCCTCATCAGCATTGAAGTAACATCCCCTGCTCTCTGCATCATGTATTAGTTTCTTCCAAATTGAGTCCTTCTGAGTCAAGGTTTGACCATTGCCTACGATCCATAGACAATACCTGCAATTGAATAAATCTGGCCTTGTGAGACACACTTTATCTACCAAAGAGACCTAATACAATTATCTGAAGGTGTTTTGATCATGACACTTTTACCTTGCCCTTGTTAGAGCAACATTTGTTTGTTGGAAACTGGTTAGGAACCCCAAGGATCCATTCTGATTTGACCTAACTGTGGAGATGATTATCACATCCTCTTCACCACCTTGAAACCCATCAAAAGATCGAACACTAATGGAGAAGTTATCGCTCTTTCCATATTTATCTCCAAGTTTCTTTTGAATAGCAAATACTTGAACAGCGTACGGGGTTATCACTCCAATACTAACTCTCTTCCCAGTGGCGGTTGATGCTGCGAAGGTTAAGAAAACTAATTCAGCAGCATGAACACATTTTTAGGTGTGAGGTTATAAGTTCATATATTAAGTAGCACAAGAGCTTGCAGGTTTTTTGAAGTAAGCAAGAGAGAATAATGTAACACACGTTCATATAGTCTTGCCACTATCTTGGAAACCACAGCTACCTCCACCATATTTTTCTGTACTAGCTTGTTAGACATTTCATTCGCAGAAGCAACATTAATAACTGGTCCGTACATAGCTCCCTCGAGCAAATTTAGCTTATAGTTTGCTTCCCTGACATTGGCTCCATCAAGAATCTGGTTGTTATAGAATTGCCCCAAGGACACCAATCTCTCAAATAAGCTTCTCCCGAAATCGGCCTCCCAAGAAATCTGATGAATGCAAAAATTTCAGACATATTAGTCTCTCTCTTGCTAGCAAAAGCAAAAAATTAAGATAACGAAGGAAGAACTATACCCCGCTTTTGAGTGTTGCAGGTAATTGGCAATCATCGCCTATGAGAATTGCGTGTTGGATACCTGGAAGTCGTAGGGGAATGAGCAACTCACATTCTTTTAGGTGGGCAGCTTCATCAACTACCAACATCTTTAGAGGTTTCATCTTCTTCAAGTTCATGTTACATGAGCTTGAGGCGGTGGAAAAGATTAGGGTTGCATTTCGAAGACAGAATTCTCTAATTAAAAGTTCATTACTGACATCTGGAACACAAAACTTGCTATAAAGAGAGCGTAAAATTTTGAGGCACTCTTTTCTTTGGTTTCTCAATGTGGTGCAAGATGTATGATTTTCTTCATCTGTGTCACTTGTGAATTGTTCACAAGGCACACACATTTTAGTCATCTCTTCATCAGAAAAGGTACCGCTATACAGCAAAGTCTTGACAGATTCCAGCAAACCGAGGACAGTGTTCATGTCCTGTGCAACCTCTGAAATAAATGGTGAAGGCACATTGTTGCACAAGCCACCTATGCATAACCGAAGATCATGATATATTCGTTTGAAATTTTCAGTAACATATTTCCCTAACCTTGGAATATCGTCATTGTGGATATTTTCGGCGTCTCCTCCTTTACTATCCTTATTTTGATCAAGAGCATCTGTCTCTTCTTTCTTAATCCTGGATTTCTTTTTATCTTGCCGCTCCATCTTTTTCTGGTAGACAAAGTATTGTGCAGCAGTTCTTCTAGCAAGCATACCACGGAATCCAACAAACCCTTCCATTTAGAAAAACATTTACTGAGTATACTAACTCGATAGTCGAGACATACATCAGAAATTTTATCATAATTCGGCAACCTCTGTCTTTCTTCAGTCCCCACTAGTACAATGTCTCCTAACCAGTAACAATTGGATCGATTTGACTCCCTCGCAAACTTCAGGAACTGCATAACCATTTCAACCACTGTAACATTTGTCGGAGCACATGCCATTGTCCTGCACTTCATGTTCAGGAGTGCCCAGAGTAAACATGCTGCAGTCTCTGTCTTTCCAGTCCCAGGAGGTCCCCAAACTAGTTTAACTGAGTTTTTATGATTGCATGTACTAGTCAAAATAGAGCTTAAAACCGCATTCTCTTGAGACTCATTCAGATTGTATGACTGCAACTCAGCATATAAATCCTTCCCTATGACATGCTCCAATTGTCGAGACGAACATATATTACATTCATCTCCAACCTGTCAGAAAACCATGCATGATCAACACCAGAACTAATTGTTAAGGGTCTCTTATGTCAAAAGAAATACTAGAACTAGGAAGTGAATTGAATAACAGTATATCTTTCATTTGATTGAACTTACAGTAGAACCAGCATCCAGCACATCCCGAATTATGTTCAGGCTCTTCCCATGTGTCTTCTGTTTAATGCGTCCCAGGTACGAGTTCCACTAGTTAAATTCATCAGGAAAACTGCATAAAGATTGTGTGTCCACTTCTGCGTAATGTACGCTGAAGTTTGAACTCTATCGTTCATGATCACTGCGAGAACAATCGATTTACCAGACCTTCTCAAATCATCAATGCATACATTCCTGGTGTTCGAAAGGAGAACCAGATCTCCGCTCCGGATCTTGAACCCCTTCCGACTATTTTCTTCTAGGTTTGGCCTGTGCAATGTTTGATATCGCACGTATTGGGGCATGAGAAACATTTTTCATACTGGTGTAGACATTCTCATGCACTTCCTCCATGAGAGGGTCAGTAAATGAGTTCAAGTACTGGTCTACTGATTCGAAGGTTTTCGGTATCTTCTTCACCTGCCAAAGTTCAGAGTTCTAGTTATAATTAGTGAAAACTCTTCATGTTCTATGAGATATCAAAATAGAAAGATAGTGGAGAGGAAAGAGAGAACCTTGGTTTCATAGAGTTCAGAGTTGAGGATATCAGAGAGACTCCAAGAGAAGACAATATCAACCAAAGCACTGTGAGCAGCATGTCTTCTGATTCCTGTTTTTGATCAAATGATTATCATAGTTTATTTATAGTACAAGTGCATGAGAGGCATCAGACATCCAAGAGGTACATGAGAGGTACATAACACACACCTCTCGATGTAACTCAATGATTCAATTGGCTTTTAATGCAATTGAAAGAAATCTCTTCGCTTCCCCACATTACCAAAACTTTTCCTATTCCAGATTATTGTCTGCTCTATTTTCACTAGAAAGGTGACTTGGAAGTTGAAACTAAAACCCAATTCCATTTTCTTATTACTTTTAGTATTTTGGAAGTCAGGCACGGACATCTTCGCTATATGTGTAGTCTTGAAAAGATTATTTCAGACTATGATGCAATGGATATATCATCAGATCACCCTTCATCTCTTTCAATTTCGTTGACATATACTCCATCTCAAACCCTCAATCTAAGATGAAGTGACTGCGTGTCAAATTAATGGAGCTATCGCCTGATTTACAGCGCGTATCTAACAAGCATAAATGAATTCATCTAAATTTAACATGCCCAATCATAATCAAGCAAAATAACGATGGTTTTCATATATGGGTCCCTTTCAGCACACAATAATTTATACAAAAAATGTCTGTAGAAGTTGCAAGTGGACATATGAAAGTAGAACTAAAACAAAACCATTGCAACCATACATGCAAATATATGCACATATATATATAATGATGTTCTCTTGTATAGTAAGGTAAGGCATTTGTTCCCCAGTATGTAAAAAACTCAAAATATCTCTTTATCCAAAAAAAAATTCTCAAAATATGAAGCTGAACTACTATAGCAATAATAGACATTCTTTTCTTTCCAGGTTAGAAGACAAATGCTTCACCTTATCTTTCTTCTCTTTATATTTCTGCAACAAACATACCAAAAGACTTTACGCAAGCCTTTAAGTTTGTCGTTCCCAATCAAATGCGAGCAATAAGGCTTGTTGAATTGGGATTTCATGGTAAGAAAAATATGATGTGAATCATTAACAAAAGCTTTGTTGTTACTTTTGTGGATAGATGGATAAATTGAGGTTAATGCATATATAGGGTATAGAAAGTTTTTTCTGTCTCTGTACTTCTCTTCGCATTTGCATTTACAACTTACTACATGAAAATATGATGAACACCTTAAATTTGCATCTTAATTTCCCAAACAGCTTAAAACAAATGACAAAAACTTTTACATTAATATTAGGAACAGAAACTCCAAATTGCTCAAGCATCTTCATTTGTATATCTTCACAAGCTGTTCTTCGCTTCCACCTGCATCAACGACCGTCACTGTTTTAATAACAATATTCATGCATTTCAACCCTTTTTTTACACAAACAGTTCGGGTACTTTGTGATTGCATATGTTGCCAGTATTATCCAATGATCAAATGTGCCTAATACTATTATCTTACAGTAGGGCAACCATAATCAGTATGCTCTTACAGGAAAATCTTTTTTGCTGTAAATATTCTGAAATACTCACCTGAGGCAATAATTCTTGCTTGTTTCTACTTCAGATAGAGTGAAGCTAAACAAGCCAACAATACTTTTTATTCGGATCGTGGTCTTCCTCTGGAGTGATTTCCCAGCACATTGGAATCTCGAAGTCCCTACAGGGTACAAGTAAGTAAATATATGCCATATCTTTGTCAAGAATAAAATAAAATTATGCTATTTCTATTTATCTGGCTTTGGAAATATAACATGAAACTTGATTCTAAAGTGCTCTAATCAAGGAAATTAAAATGTTTTGTTATAGAAGGAAATTGGAACTTGAGGGAACAGAAAACAGATCAGTACATAACTACATACCCCTCTAGACATTTAAGTTTTAGACGATAGATATCCTCAATTGTATACTTTCTGAAAAACTGGTAGAGCCTTTTGGCTAGTTTAGGCATTTAAAAGCATGTCGAAATCTCCCAAAACTTTAGCACTTGGATGCATTTTAAGTTGTATCTGAGATGATCCACTGTCCAAACAAGAATGAGTTGCTCATCAACTTCATAAAGTTTCAACAACTGAGAAGTACCAATATCTGTGACTTGGAGGTCACATGCCTTTTGGGGATCATGCCAACCATTTGATAGCTTCTTCAACAAAGAAATCACTTCCTTTTTTGCCTCTACACTTCTTACATCTTTCAACGATCTAAAGAAATCCTTGCCAAAGATAACCTGTCAATAGTCAAAAGCGTTTAGCAGCATTAAGCCTAAGTTCCAGTATGTTTAACTGAATTTGTAATTCTCCAAATAGGAGAGGTTTAGGAAAAGAAATTGATTAATGCTTTTGAAGAAGGCAACATATAGAATTCACAATTCCTTGCATGGCATACCTTCCACTTTGCCTCTCTGAAAAGGAGAGATTTCATTGTGTTTATATCCTTAAGCTGCTCGGAATCCACCATGCCATCTATGATCGCGGCAGCCAGAGTATTGTCCTTGTCAGCATTGAAGTAACATCCCCGACTCTTTGCATCCTGAACTAGATTCTTCCAAATTGAGTTATTGTGCATCAGGGTTTTACCATTCCCTATGATCCATAGACAGTACCTGAAATCAAACAAATATGGTCAATTAGAATTTTACTAAAGAGATGACTAATTCAAGGTCCTCCAGCTCCTTACCGCGCTCTTGTTAAAGCAACGTTTGTCCGTTGAAGATTGGTTAGTAAGCCCAAAGCTCCAACCTTGTTTGACCTCACAGTTGAGATGATTATAACATCCTCTTCACCACCTTGAAACCCATCAACAGATTGAACACTGACCGAAAAGTTAGTCCTCTTGCCATATTTGCCTCCAAGTTTTTCTTGAATAGCAAAAACTTGGCCATTGTATGGGGATATGACGCCCATGCTAACTCTCTCACCAGTGACAATTGACGCTGTAAATGTTCAAATACAGTTCTAAATCAACCGCATGAAATGTATAAACTGATGTATCCCAAAACAAAGGAACCATGTTTGATGTGAGGTTATTGATTCTTCTTGGTTTAAACCATGTTTTGAAGGAAGCAAGAATAGAATGAAGTGAACACACCTTCATACAGGCTTGCCACTATTTTGGAAACCACTGCAGCCTCCACAATATTTTTCTGACTATGCTTGTTATTCAACGCTTCACTTCCATACGCAACGTTTATAAATGAATAAGCCCCGAATATGTCTCCCTTGAGCAAATTTCTCTTGTAGCTTTTTTCCCTGACATTAGCTCCATCAAGAATCTTGTTGTTGTAGAACTGTTTGTTTGGAAATAAGCTTATTGAAGAGTTCATTCTATATTGAGTTTTAAGTAAGTGCTTTCTCTGCCCCCAACGATACCATTCTCTCAAACAAGCTTCTCCCAAAATCTGCCTCTTGAGATGTCTGAAGAGTGTAATTCAAATTTTATGTTAAAACTTGAGATTAAAATGTGAAGAAAAAAATTTTAGGACGACCAAAAGGAAAACAATACCGTGCTTTTGATTGTCGCCGGCAATTGGCAGTCATCACCTATGAGAATCATGTGCTGGATGCCTGGTAGTTGTAGGGGAATGAGCAATTCACATTCTTTAAGTTGCGCCGCTTCATCAACTACTAACATCTTTAGAAGTTTCATGTCTGCCAAGTTAATGTTAGCTGAGCTTGAAGCAGTGGAAAAGATGAGGGTGGCATTTTGAAGACAGTATTCTCTGATTAAATCTTTGTCGTCGTGGTTAGGAATAGAAATTTGCTAGCTAGAGCAATTAGAATTTTGAGGCACTTGTTTCTTTGCTTGCCCAGTATGCCTAAAGATGGAGAATCTTCTCCACCTGTCTCCTCATGAGGAACAAATTTTGCTCAGCTCCTCATCAGAAACTATATCTTCGTTCAACAAAGTCTCGACGGAATCCAGCAAAGCTAGGATTTGGTTGATGTCCTCTACAACCTCTGAGATACATGTGGAAGGCACATTGTTGCACAAACCACTCAAGCAAATGCTTAGTTTGTTTTTTATTTGCTTGAATTCATTGCTAACATACTCATGAAATGATATTTCTTCTTCATCATCGTCATTATCATCATCATCAAAATCTCCGTTCATCTGCTTGTCCTTCCTGGCTTGTCCCGCTCGCATTCCTTCATCTCCTTCATTTTTTCCAGGTGGGCAATGTAATTTGGAGTAGGATCTTCTAGCAACGTTATCATGGAATCCACCAAAAACTTCCATTCGGAGAAGCACTTGCCAAGCGTAGTAACTTGATAATCAAGAAATATGTCTGATAGTTCATCATACTCCTTCATCCTCATTCTTACTTCATTCCCAAATAATACAATGTCTCCCAGCCCTTTGCAATCGGGGTTATTCTTCTCCTTAGCCAACTTCAGGAGCCTCATTGCTCCCAACCACCGCAATGTTCGTCGGGGCACATACTAATGTTCTGCACTTCATATTCAGAAGTGCCCAGAGCAAAATGCAACAGTTTTTGTCTTTCCTGTCCCAGGAGGCCCCGAAATAAGTTTCACTGAATTCTTGTGACTGCATTTACTTGTCAAGATAGAACGCAGTACTGCATCCCTTTGCACGCATTCAGATCGGCTGACTGCAATTCTGCATACAAGTCTTTCTCAATAACATCCTCCAAATGTAGAGATGGACATTGGTTACATTCTTCGCCAACCTGTAAGAAAACAATGCATGATCATGTCAGAAGAAATTCTAGGAATAAGAATTGCTGTAGCGAATACGCATTATGGGTGCTTAAGTTGATTGATGAACTTACAGTGGAACCATCATCCAATACATTTCTAATGATGTTTATGCTCTTCCCTTCTGTTCCTTGTTTTAGCGACTCCCATATACGATTATTAGTCGTTAAATTCACTAGGTAGACAGCATAGAAATCATATCTCTTCTGCTGCGCAATGTAGGTCGAAGTCCTGATCTTGTCCTTCATTACCAAAGCAAGTACAATCGATGTTCGAGACCTTTTCATATCGCCGACACGCACATTCCTAGTGTCTGGAAGTAGAATTAGATCCCCCATCTGGGGCTTGTATCCCTTCTGACTATTTTCTTGATCAAAATGTACATCATAGATGTTACTTCTTCGCAGGTTTTTGTCTGCGGATTCTGCCACGTAGAGAACTTTACATGTCGGAGCATGACCGACATTTTTTACGCTTGAGAGGACGTCTGCATGCGTTTCTTCGAGAAGAGGGTAAGTAAATTAGTTCAATTAATGGCATACTGATCTGAAGGTCTCTGGTATCTTCTCCACCTGTAGAAATGCAAAGATCAATTACTTTCTGATTAGTATAAACAGACCAAATGCTATAGTCTAATCAAAAGATAATTATGTCTATAGAGATGTCCTTTTTTCTGTATAGATTTTGATTCAACATGTCCTCCAGTGACCCTGAGAAAGACCATATCAACCAAAGTATTGTGAGCCATTTCTTCACTTGATCAACCTCAATTTTTAGTTCCACAGTTACACTCCCTCCGGTCATTTATATAAGTCTTTCTAGCAAAAACTTCTTGTTCAAAATTGTAAGTCGTTTTCAAAATTTAAGAGTGTATTTATTGCATTTTCACATATTTTACCCTTATACAATTCAAACATTTATGATTCTTCAATTTTTCAATTCATTTAATGTCAAATGACATATATGTAAATTATACTCATGATTAAAATTGTTTTAATTCTTGTGTCCTTACCTTAAACGACTTGTGTAAATGACCAGAGAGTACTATATAGTAAGTGTTTTTGGACCTTAAGAGAGCACTTGAGACTTGAGAGTGTGTTTTGGTACTTGTGAGGCATTTTGTGAAACTAAACGACGGATCAGTTAAGTCTCATTGTACTTAAATCAATTGGCTTTTAATGCAATTATGAGAAATGTTGACTCCTTGTTAGCAAGCAAAGCTTTTCCTATTCCCATGCAGAATTAAAATAGAATATGCATCGGTAGCAGCAAAAAGTGACAACTGACAACTAAACGAACTCGCTACCTCCGTAAAAATTTTGCCTTTTGACAAGTAATGCTTCATCCATCGTAAGTTGTGACGTGTATGAGCATGGGTACTTGAACGACCTACGCAGGCTTGAGTTTGCATGTCTATTTAAATTCCACTTATGAAGCTTGAAAAACATTTTTATGGAGCCCAATCGGGTTGTCACAACGGTAAGGACGAATGCGGGGTTGTGTGAGTTAAGCGCACGACTTCAGTTTCGATTCTCCGGTGTGGTAAGATTGCTCGGGTCACTAGGGTACATTGTGTTTATCTTTCAACATCTATTAAATATATTTAGTATTGCAAAAAAAAAAAAAAAAAAAAAAAAAAAAAAAAAAAAAAATTACTCCACTAGCAAAACTCCTATGGACCCTGGCATTCAGACCCGGCTCATATCAAGCTTATAGAAATTGGATACATGAAAGCAGAAGTAAAACGAAACCATTGCAACCTTTAAAGCAAAATATGCACATACATATAATGATGTTTTGTTTTCCTTCTATATAGTAAGGTAATGTGTACAAATCTCAAAAGATGACAGCAGAGCTGTATCAAACATTCTTTTCTTTCCAATTGAGCAAATGATGATTCTTCCTCAAATGCTTCGACTTACCTTTGTTCTCTTTATATAAGCTGCAACAAACATACCACAAAAAATCCTTTAATCATTCAAGTATAATCAAAGCTATAGCATGCATGATGATGATGATCAAATAGTTCTTTCCTACTAGTTAATTAACAAGCCAATGCACTGCATATAGTTGAGTTTCCATATTTGCAGGAAAGAATGGACTAAATATATAATGATTCATTCATGCATTGATAATGGCAATGAGAAGTCACCTTGGAGGTGGAGGGACTGCATGATACCCTTCCCTCAGAGAGAGCGATGACAACTTCGACGACAGCCATTGAGAGTCTTCTTCTTCATTGTGGGCACTCGAGGAACTAACGTCGACAGTGTCAATTTCCCAAGTCATTGGAACCTCCAATGCCCTGCAAGTACAATAGAAGATCAGCCAAAGTAAACAGTTAGAAAGAATGCCATAGTGTCTGAATCGCCGCAGCAGCAGCGGCGGCGGCGGCTAGGCAAAATAACATGATTATAATCACCTTTCGACGCATTTGAATTTGCAGCGGTTCATTGTATTCGTGGTATAATTTCCGAAGACGAAATCCAGATGTTGAACCAGTTTCGGTATCTCCTGCGACTGCAAAGCATCCCAAAACTTCAAAACTTGAATGTACTTTTTGTCTTCCTTAACAATGTCAACTGTCCAAAGAAGGTAGTACTGGCCGACGACATTGTACAGCTCTACCAGCTGCGAACAAGTCCCGTTAATACGAATAGACTTAAGGCTACTTCGAGCTTTGCTCGAGTCTCGCCAACCACTCGCGAGCTTCTTCATGAGAAACAGCAGCTTTTTCTGAGTCTCTAGGTTCTTCAATTTCATAACTGAAGCAACAAGGCCATCTCCAATAATGATCTGTAACAAAGAGAAGAGTTGGTTAGACAACACTCTAAAGGAAGAGAAAATTAACTGAAGCATGCAACTATGGAGAAGAAAATTAAAGTTTAAGATTCATAGTACCTTCCACCTAGCCCTTCGAAAAAGAGGAGAATCAGAATCAATTAACTCGCCGATATGGCCAAGCTTGATCATAGGTTCTGCCATTGCTTCAGCCAATTTATCATCATCTTCGACGCTAAATAAACAGTTGCGACGCTTTGCATCAAGAACTAGATTTGTCCAAACAGACTTACTATTGACTAGAGTTGATTCATTTCCTAAAATCCAGAGGCAGTGCCTGCGAAAAAAAAATGTTAGCAACGACGAAAAGATTTCTGCGAATTGCAAACTGTGATTAATTGAAAGACTGATCTTAGAATGATAGTTTATGGCAGCAAACAAATTAATTAACCTTGCTCTTGTCAGTGCCACATTTGTTCGTTGACGATTAGAGAGGAAGCCAACTGATCCATTTCCATTAGATCTCACAGTAGATAAAATTATCACATCGTCCTCGCCGCCTTGAAATCCATCAACAGATCGAACGCGAATAGAGAAGTAGTCGTTTTTGTCGTATTTTTCACCAATCTCCTTCTCGAGGGCGAAAACTTGAGCTTTATATGGAGATATGACACCAACACTAACCTTCTCCTTACTAGCAAGTGAAACTGTAACAGTAGAAGCAGTCATTAACAAAGTCATTAACAAAGCAAGTGTTACTATATAAACCACCTTGTGAAAAAGAAAATGAAAATGAACATACCTTTGTATAGGCTTGCCACTAAGTTGGAAACTACAGCAACTTCCACCATATTTTTTCTGCTATAGTATTTGTCGAATTGCTCTCTTCCATAGCCAACATTTATGAAAGAATATGGTCCAAACATTTTCCCTTTAAGCAAATGCTTTCGATAGCTTTCTTGCATGACGTTTGGAGCATCGAAAATCTGGTCGTCGTAAAACTCTTTTTTCGGGAATAAACTTATGGAAGGGTGCATTCTATACTGTATATTGAGAAGGTGCTTAGGCTGTCCTAAGGAAGCCAACCTCTGAAACAGACTTCTTCCAAGTTCAGCATCTGCAGAAATCTGATCATTTCAATGTTTTAAGACTCTAGAAGAATACCAACAAATCATCGGTGTATTAGGTGTGCGTGCGGGGGTGCGTGTGTAGAGTCAGAGAGAGCGAGAGCGAGAGAGAGAGATAGACCTGGCTCTTAATTAAAGCAGGCAATTGGCATTCATCTCCTATGTGAATAGCATGCCGGAGACCTGGCAGTCGTAAGGCAATGGCCGATTCACATTCTTTAAGCTGCGCAGCTTCATCGACAACCAACATATCATAAGGTCCCGTTTCATGCAGCTTCGCAGTACTTGAAGCAGTGCAAAAGATAAGCAAGGCATTGCTCAAACAATATTTACTGGCAAACCGCTTATCCGTCGTCACTGGCAGATCACACTCCGAACGCAGGAACTTGAGCTTACGTAGGCATTTGTCCCGGATGTTGTTTAACAAAGAAGTGGATGCGATTCCATCTTCGCAGCTCTCACCATCATTTTGAATGAACTCATTCTCCAGCTCTTCATTTTTATAACTATGTAAAGCCATTCTCAAAGCTTCAAGCAATGCTAGAGCTTCATGCATGGTTTTTACTTTAGCCAATGAAAGACAGGAAGTAGGCAGGTGCTTGCACATGTTCCTTATACAAAGATTCAGATTTCTCTCCTTTTTCAATAATTCTGTTCTAGTAAACTCCAAGAATGTTAAAGCACAGACCTCTTTATCATCCTCATCAGCTTCAACTTCCTCGCCATGATCACGACCCTCCACGGTTTCCATGTTTTTATTTTCTATAGAGTTTTTGGCATGCTCCTTTTTCTCCCTCTTTTTAGATCTTCGTTTTCCCGCCCTGCCACATCTATGATCCTCACTTCCAGTACTTTTTTCATTTTCAACATGGACCTCTGATTTATTCTTACATCTCCAGTGCTTGTTTGTTTTCGTATCAACATCCGTCTTCTCTGCCTTCTTGTTTTCATTAATTCCTAGTCGAACACATTCCGCCTTTCCTTTAGTTTTGATTTCTTGTTCACTCTTCCTACTGATCACATGCTCCTTTTTCTCCCTCTTTTTAGAGCTTTGTTTTCCTGCCTTCCTTATAGTGCTGCTGCCGCATCTATGATCCTCACTTCCAGTACTTTTTTCATTTTCAACATGGACCTCTGATTTATTCTTACATCTCCAGTGCTTGTTTGTTTTCGTATCAACATCCGTCTTCTCTGCCTTCTTGTTTTCATTAATTCCTAGTCGAACACATTCCGCCTTTCCTTTAGTTTTGATTTCTTGTTCCACATGCTCCTTTTCCTTCTTTGAGTTTTGCAAGTACAAGTCATATTCAGTTTTTGGATACTCAAGAAACCATATCAGTGAATTTACACAATGCCTCCATCCAAAGAGAGGATGAAAGCAACTCTCTAACAGTATCTCAACTCGAAACTCAAGAAAAACATCAAAAAGATCATCACAATCGTCAATCTTCATTCGTTCTCTATTTCCGGATAACACTATATCTCCCAGTCCATAACAGTCATCTCGAAGGTCTCCTCGAACCAACATCAGCAGGCGGGTTGCAACTTCCAACACTGCAATGTTAGTAGGAGCACATGTAACCGTTCTGCGTTTCAAACCGAGCAGCGTCCAAACTAATGCGGCGACTGTCTTTGTTTTCCCAGTTCCGGGAGGGCCCCAAATAAGTTTGACTGAATTTCTATGATGGCAATAACTCGCTGCAATAGAACTTAAGACTGCATCCATTTGTGAGGCATTCATACTTAACAAATTTAACTTTGCAAGTGATCTTTTTGCAGGTCCATCGAAAACCTCTTGCAAAGAGCATTTATCACAACTATCTCCTGCCTGCGCCGCCAAAAGCATAAACTTGTAAATAGAGAATCATATATGCATCAAACTTCATATATCAGTGAGAGACATTTATATGTTGTAGCATTAATGCCTCGAATAATTAGATAATTCACTCTTTCATGAAAGATTACTGAGATGTTATTACTTTCTAGCAAAGTATGGATTTGCTGCACCATGTTGTCTCCAATGTAGGAAACTGAATGTTTGTCATGATGTCTGCAACCACCTTGTAAAATGTAAACTCTCCTTTCCTCCAATTTAATGACAAACAACGATATGTAGCAGAAAATACAGTCTAAGAATGGTTGACTGAATGTAAAAAATGAGTTCCATTACCAATAAAAGATTTCAACAAGTGCATTTCAAAGATAAACAACTAACCTTTGAATCAGCTTGCAATAGCATCTTAATTAAGTTCATGTTGCTTTCTCCGTGCAACGCATTCCATATACGCATGCTTGTCGTGATGTTTATCAGGAAAACAACATAGAGATGTCTTTCCTTCTTTAGAGATTCCAGGACTAGTCCGTCGTCTCCTTCGCCCATGACGGGCTTTAATGCCCGGATTTTAATATGATTTTCTTCATCTTCTCCTCTTACAATCATAGCAGGAAAATAGTATCTTGGTGGTTTGCTCAAGTCACTGGCATACATAGGTATAATACTCGACAATAATACGATATCTCCTCCTTCGGGTTTATAGAATTCCCTCCCTCCATGATCATCTAATGCAGCTCTAACTTCAATTTCGTAAACAAAATTTTTGGGTGGTTTGTAATCTCCATGAATCCAAATGTTTGAGATTTCACATATAGGGCCTCGAGTCAGACCCATCATTCCAGACAGCATATCGGCATGAGTCTCCTCGATCAGAGGGTAGATGAATGAATTCAAGTAATGCCGAATCGAAGGAAACGTTTCCGGGACCTCCTCAACCTGCATAGAAACATACTTTGATCACCATTTGAATCTTTTCAAGTGCTATTTCACTCCATTGTAAACAGACTTCAAAGAAATGTATTCAATTTCAGCAAAGCTCAAACACAGTTAACATGCTGAAATTGATAATCCAATACTCTCATAAACCCAAGAAAACACAATCTACATGCCGAAATCGATACTTAATCGAATAACAGACACAACAATATTCCAATTATTGCAATCATCATGTAGTATATTGTACAAAAAAACATATCCAAATCCAAGAGAAGATGCTAAATAAAAGCTATGCTTTTACATTTAAGTTTTCTTGATAATCAAGAAGTTGCTTCTTGAAAGATGAAATCATGAATGTACCTCAACTTCTAATAATTCCTTTGTCGAAAAAAGGTTTTGGAACAACAACTAACTACAACAAAGCCTCAATCCCAAATTAGTTGGGGTCGGCTGAATAGAACAAGCTCTTCGAGCTTCGAGGAAGATTGAAATACCCAATTCTAAATTTTAAATAATAATAATAATTAAAATCATATATACAGATACTAATGTTACTTTTCTATGAGATTTTCACAAGAGATAAGATCAGAGATGACCTTGTTAGAGTAAAGATTTTTGTTGAATACATCATGGAGAGTCCAAGAGAGGACCAAATCACTCAAGCCATTGGAACCCATGACTACCCTTCAAATCTAAAGCTTGTATTTGCCAATGAAACTGAGTTTCCAACTATTTCAACAACATGGGTTTTGCTTACTCACAAAGAATTCTCATACATGGTACAAAGACTTTAATAAAAAAAGACTTAAACCATCAATAAAGTTAAAGTATCTAAAAAAGAAAAAGAGGAGAGACCTTGTTTTTGTAAAGATTTTTGTTGAAGATATCTTGGAGAGTCCATGACAACACTAAATCAACCAAACCACTGTGATTATGATTTTTCTTTGCGCCATTGTCGGAAGAATCCATTGTGGAAGAATAATAGTAACAAGGAATGTGAATGGCCTTTGGAGTTAAAACGCCATTGTAGAGGTGCAACTTTTTTTTTTTTTTTTTTTTTTTTTTTTTTTTTTTGTACTGAGTGCATTATATAGGAAGGAAGAAAAAGTAACTTTTTTTAAGCCAATGTAACAATAGCCTTTTTCCTCTCTCTCCATAAACATATCTTTTTTGTTTCCATTTTCGCCTCCATACAACAACAACAACATAGCCTCAGTCTCAAATTAACTGGGGTCGGCTACATGGATCAAAATTTTACATTGTGCTCGATTAAGTGCAATTGATGGTGAGCTTTTCAAACCATTCAAATCCCTCCTAATTAATGTATCCCATATTAACTTTGGTATGCCTCTACCTCGTCGAATTTCTACAGTTTTTATTGAGTCAAGTTTTCTAGTGAGGGCATTTGTAGGTCGTTTTTGCAGGTGACCAAACCACTGCAACCGCCCTTCCTTTATCTTTGTATCAGTTGGTGTTACTCCTACTTGTCTTCGAATTTATATATTTCATATTTTATCTTTACGAGTTTTACCACACATCCACCTAAGCATCATAATTTCTGCTACGTTCATTTTATGTAATTGCTGGCCTAATTGCGGTCCTATAACATTTTCGCCTCATACAGTACAAAAAAAGATAAATTTAAAATTGTTAATTTTTCTTAGAGTAATATATATATTTGAAATTGTTAACCTAATTAGAAAACTCGAGTCAGTAAAAAATGAAGAAATTCGACTGTAGAATCTCGATGAAATCTACCTCATTGTGTATCCAATGTATGTATGTACCAAAAGAATGTAACAAATAGCATGGTCCGAAGAATAATTCGAATTAATTAAAACGCGAAGCTTTCTTAATATGTACTGTACTTGTCAACCCCATAAACTCCGTAACATAAACAACTATTTTTCTAACTCAATCAACTACTATATATGCACCCATGGCTTTTACCTTCAATCATATAACATTTTTTAGAGGATTTCTCTTTTAAATTCACTTATTCAATAAAATAAAATACAAAAAAAAAAAAAAAAAATCTGTTATTGGTTGGGCGTTGGCACCACAACCCCTCGGGACCCCTCATAGTACCCCTACGTATAGTCATTTTTTTTTAAAACCCTCTGTAGTTTCGCCTAAAGTTCATCCCCTGACAAGATTTTTCAATTCCGCCACTGCAAGCACATACCCAACACGGAGAGAATCTCTCCTCATTTTCTGCGCTTATAAACCACGCATAGAGTTCTTAGAGAGACATGCATGATCAGAGTCAAACATATCAATCGTTGGAACTCAACATCACTCTTTATCTTTTTCTTTTAATAGTGGGGGTCCTTAATTACCCCCCACTATCCATCCAAGGTGCATTCTCAACAGGTCTCAATCAAACAGTCGGCTCCGATACGTTATCTGCAAGCGAGCACTTCTGCAGACACTTCTCTGCGAGCCTATGATCTCTGATATTGTCTCCAACTTAACTTCCTTTCAACTCATAGTTGTAAGGTTTTATTTTAAAAAGCCTCGGTACTAATTTCAGGGGTCATCATCGCTTGTACACTTCAATTTGAAGTTTCACTTATCCGACGTGAGACTAACTTTCGATCCACACGTCTCCACAAAACTTAAGGCTCTATCTTACTCTATCTTGTACTAGCAGTCTAGCACTACTATTTAGATTGACAGAATGACTGACAAAAAGGAAGAATTAGAGCACAGATTACTCTACAGAAACATTGGGAAAGGAAGCCACATCAAACTTGAGAGTTCCAAAAAAACATATAGAAGCTGCAAAACAAAGTCAAAATGGTGGATGAGGTAGTAAGAAAATTATAGCACTCAAATTCATTACAAGTATTGATAGTTCTGCACTGACAATGAAGACACAAATGAAGGCAAAAACGCATCAGTAATTCAGTATCACCCTCTCAAATGTAATATGCAAAACTTCCTAGCTACACAACACATTATGGTTTAATTGCATCCATGATCCACCCAGTATGAAAAACTATTATCGGTCCTCGGAATTCCGTTGAGTCATACTTTTGTGATGAAGAACAACATATACGATCCACTGCGCCCGGAGTAAAAGAAAATCGGTGAGAGGACTTGGGCGAGGCAGCAAGACTGCATGCGTTAGCTAGCCCGAAAATCTAGAAAAAGTCCCAGTTTCTGTACTAATAGATCGCGAGCTCCATACAAGGGCTTGCCGCTGATTATCCAATGCTTTTCGAGAATTCCTGCTTTGGTGCTCCCCATCATCTCATCGTGGAATTCAGATACAATGATGTAGATTGAAGTCCTAAGGACGTCGGCCATTGCATAAGCTTTTGCGTGCAAGGGACCGCCTTTCTTCTTCCCCATAATGCTTGCAGAATGGTCCTTTCGCCCAGTGCTCAATGTGGCCCATTTGATATTGGCAGGACCCATCAGATTAGGAGCTTGTATGTTGGTCTTTTTTCCCATGGATGC
This sequence comes from Stephania cephalantha, assembly GCA_039657325.1. Lineage (NCBI taxonomy): Eukaryota > Viridiplantae > Streptophyta > Magnoliopsida > Ranunculales > Menispermaceae > Stephania > Stephania cephalantha. The sequence continues at coordinate 1,794,195 of CM077573.1, read as the reverse complement.
CTCCACGGCAAGCAGGCAAGAAAGCAGCGTCGAGAGTACAGCAGCATTGGAACCAGAGAGTTGTGCCACCCCAAACCTGTCATCTTTGTGTGATCGTGCGGTCAGCGCCGCTAATGTCCTAGCGCACCATACATAAAGCTGTAAAATGCCAACAATTGAATCCTCAGCGCCGCTAATCGTGTGGCATTTCTTGGCAAGTCATGGTTTGTTTAATATAAACAGTACTTGAAAACATGGCGTTTACATTTTAGAGCTTCAAAGTTAAATGATGCGTGCAGTATTCAGAAGAATATTAATGTTATCTAAGGAATTTTGACATGAACCCAAAATGGTAATGTAGAAGTCCAACAAAAACATTCAAATAAAAAGTTCCAATTTTGGTTAATCTTAGAAAGAAAACTCACAAAGCCAAATCACTTTCAAGGTGGAAGGGGGAGTAAGAATTAAAAAAAATGCAACGCGAAGAACTGAAAATTATTCAACCGAAGACTAAAAGCAACGAAAAGTACCTGCATGTCAATAAATGCCTCATGAAGCTTTGCATTGAGTCTGTCAGTGTTTGAGTGTAATTGAAGGGACAATTGATCAGTCTCGTTTAATGAACCACCTTCTAAACCTTCAGCCAACTCGGATGCCAATTGTTCCAGAGGCTTCAAGCACACAGATATAACTCTTTTGTAGGTCTCACCAGTTTCCTCGAAGAAGGCAGCTCGCCTCCAGGTATCAACATTACTTTCACAAACCATACACAGATCAAGATATGCAAGATACTGCAAAAGAGATTTAGGAGGGCTCTCCTCCAAGGCTGCAAGAAGAGGTTCACTTGGATTTGTTTCGGCGGCTGCAGAACCTTTTGGAGGAGCAAAAACACTCCTCTTTGTATGCAGCACCTAAATAAACAGTTCAATACCGTAAGCGAAAAATATTATGCATTTCAGAAGGAAACACAATGCAGAAATCGTTTTAGTGTGCTTTGCAGTGTATGATGTATCCATCCATCTATATCTGCTGCAGTAAACTAGAAAAAAAATCAAGAATTGATGCTGGTCCTCCAACATATTTCATTCTTCTTGGGTATCAAAAATACAACTAAGTTAAATAAACATCCATAGAAGGCCTTATAAATGGAGTAGATTGAACAGGTGAAGTTTTCTAACCGAGAAAAAAAATTCATCTTTTATATTTTTCTTTGAATTATATGCAAGTAACAGAGTAGAGAGTAGTACGAGGAAAATGATCCCATATAAATGAAAGAGAATAATAGTACACCAGCAGTAGTAAATGAATATCAAACAAAAGTGAAAAGCAAACCTGATGCAAATGATGGTTTAGTTCCCAACAAAGAGTGAGAACAGAGCTTCCAATGAAGAAGATGATGTGCTCAAGAAAGAATTGCCGATTGGTTTCCCGTATCTTGAAATGATCAGGCAGGAAAGTGGTGAGCAAAACTGAGCAAATGAAAGCATCAGCAGATAACCTTAATGCTCGTCCAAAAGCTGAAGGGAGCACCATCTTAAAACTGAAAAGAGGAGGACGCTGCAAATACATACACATACAATATAAAAAAGGTGAGTAATCCAAAATTAACGGAAAGCACCAAACATATATTTAACACAAACATTACAACATTCTTGGGAGACAGAGAAAGTCCGCAAGGAATAGCTCAATAGCTAAACATTAAAACGAGCAATATATGATAACAAATTGATGAGTCGTAAAACGTAGTAAATAACAGTGGCACTAGCTTATTATAATATCTAAACCAAAATATTCCGAGATTAGCACAGAGAGATGCGCAACTGATGTGGCCATTCAGTAAGAACTAATAAACTATACAATTGTTTTCATCAGTGAAAGCATCATTAAGAAAGGAAATAAAATATAGCTAGGCAATTCGAGCATATGTGTACATTGCAAAAACAAAGTGAAAACAATAGAAATTAGAGTCACTACATGCAAAACTAGAGCTTCTTCAGCGACTACTCATTTGAATTGAAAACATCACACAGCCCATAGATCCACCGCATATGCTGTGAAAGTAAGTCTTTTTTAAACAAGGAAAACCCTTTTGCCTCCATTATAAAAACTCCACTTCCTCTCTAGTTTCTCCTAAACTCCTATTTTCCCCCTAAGTTCCAAAAGGCAACAAACACGGAAACCGCCCTAAATGCACCTACCTCCGTCGAAAGGCATCCATTTGATATCTCCAATAAAAAACTACATCCAAGCAAACAACAACAACATAGCCTCAGTCCCAAATTAATTGAGGTCGGCTACAACAACAACAACAACAACAACATAGCCTCAGTCCCAAATTAATTAGGGGTAAGCTACATGGATCAAACTTTTCCATTGTGCTCGATTAAGTGCAATTAATGGTGAGCTTTCCAAACCATTCAAATCCCTCCTAATTAATGCATCCCATGTTAACTTTGGTCTACTCCTACCTCGTCGAATTTCTACAGTTTCTATTGAATCAAGTTTTTTAGTGAGGGCATTTGTAGGTCGTTTTTGCAGGTGACCAAACCACCGCAACCGCCCTTCCTTTATCTTTGTATCAGTTGGTGTTACTCCTACTTGTCTTTGAATTTATATATTTCATATTCTATCTTTACGAGTTTTACCACACATCCACCTAAGCATCATCATTTGTGCTACGTTCATTTTATGTAATTGTTGTTGCTTTACAGCCCAACATTCACAATTGGGGTCGACTACATGGATCAAATAAAAAACTACATTCAAGCAACAAGCTCAATAATCATAGTTGATCCCATTATTTAGAAGCTACAATTTTTAAGCTCAAAAGATGATCTAACAAACAATTCCCACATTGTACCATAATCTATCATGACATAAACCAACCAATCCTAACAAAAATGCTCAATCATAGATACCAACTAACGCAATTCGGGGTGAATTCTCCGCCGCTAATCGATATGGGGCATAATTAAACTAAATGCTGAATTATGCTCAATCATAGAGGGGGTTGAATTCTCTGCCGCTAATCGATATGGGCATAATTAAACTAAATGCCGAACTATCAACCTCCCACCAAATAGGGCAAAATCAAAACCCTAAAACAAACAACAAGAAACCAAAAAAAAAAACCTTCATTTATCCAAATTGAACTGCTACAATGACGAAATCGAATCGCGAGAACCGACTCACCTGAACAATGGGGAACCCCAAAACCCACCTCCCACTCCAAACATACCTCCCCCAAAAACCACCCCAACCACAAACCCCTTCACCCCCAACACCACCGCCCTCACTCCCCCACCCCCACCACCACTCTCCCCTCTCCAACACATCGCCGCCACCCCGATCCCCCCCGCGAGCCCGCAACACCCCAAGAACACAACAAACCCTAGCGCCACCTTCACCCGGCGCCGCACCCCCTGCGCCCCCAACCCCCCGCCAACCGCCGCCCTAAACCCCGCGGCGGCGAGTTCGGAGGCCGCGGCGGGGCGGTCGGCGCGGGGGGAGGCGACGGCGGAGAGGGCGGAGGAGAAGAGGAGGAGGGAGAGGTGGAAGAGGACGAGGTGGAGAGCGATGGCGATGGGTCGGGAGGGTGGGAGGAGTGCGGATTTGAAGAGGGCGAAGAGGATTGTGGAGTGGATCGATTGCCAGATCAGAAACCCTAGAAATCTGGTTTTGATGATGACCTCTAATGGCGGTGATGATGATGACGATGAAGAAGAAGAAGAAGAAGACATGGTTTAGGGATTTTGGGAGTGAGGGGGGTTTAGGGGAGATTTTAAGGAAGGGCGGGAAAGGGTTAATGGGTTGTGTTGTAATTAATTAAGACTCGAAGTCACTCGATATCCGAAGCCCAACATTGAATCATTGAATCAAGTCTTACTTACCGTTTAGTTCATTTTTGTTAACTTACAGTCTTAAGTGTTAGTTCGGAGTTATGACGTTGAAGTTAATATTTTCGTGTTTAGTTCAACTTTAAACTTTTTGAAAAGTTTAAAATTTTTAAATAATAAAAAATATGAATTGACATAAATAGCCTTCAAACAAGAGATAAATGAGTAATAAAACAGTCATAAATGAGGGGTAATTATGTCCATAACTCATAGGAGATAACTCCCTAGGGGATGGTGGGGAGATATCTCACACCCTATAGTGTAAATTGAGAGATAACTTAAATGTCATTTGGGCAATCAAACAAGATTAGTTCATAATTTCATGTGAGTTATCTCCTGCTTGGAAATATCTCCATCTCATATCAAACGAGGCTTAAATATGTTGGTTTCTGTAAAGTCATGAGTCTAATTGGTTCTCATAAAAATAGCCAAATATAAATACTAAGGATAAAAAAAGGTAAGACATTTTTTTGGTACTTGGACTTTATAGTTTTTTCTTTATTTGATCACTTAACTTTGATTTGTTAATATTTGGTCAAAGAATTTAAGTTTGATATTTGTACACATTTAGAGCATCTTCAATGGGATGTAGATTGAGGGTGGATGTGTGACACCTAAGATAGTATAGACATCCCAATCAAAAAACTCTCTCCAATGGTAATGTACTTGGATAAACATCCATATTGTCTACTACACCTTCTATTTTTAGAGGGTATGATAGACAGTGTATGCTATGTCACCTCATAAAAAACCAAAAAAAGTGACAAAAAAAAATCGGAATACTTTGTGTTTTCTAATTTTATTCTATGTACTTTCAGTTTTTTTTTCATTGTCTCTAGTTTTTGTACTTATCATGTATATATAAGATAATTACAGATATATTTTAGAAAAAAAAGATAAATACAAACAATAATATTTTTTGAACTGTTCATGTTATGTATAAATAACAATCGTATTTTATAAATATAATAAGTGTATAATCATTAAATAACTGCAAATTAAAATATATAATCGTTTAATACTTAATTACCAAAAAAAATATATAACCATTTAATAATGATCAAAATCAAAAAAAGAAGTTGCCACCTCGATCATAGATAAAGGGTGCAATTATACCCATTGGAGACTATTTTAAATATTGAATGTGTATTTATGCCAACTAAGGTTAACATTCCTTCCACATTCGTGACGTGGCAAAAATCCACAGCATAATCGACATTTATCATTAGAGATGCTCTTAGTCATTTTGTTAAATAAGGCTCTAACAAATTATATTGAATTGATGAGAATGAACTGAAAGGGTCTCACTTTACTTATTACAAGACAATAGTACAATACCAAATTATATTAACATCTCATTTGACGAAATTAAAGAACCAAATGCATATATGAAAAAAATAAAAGTTTAAGTATCAAATCATGAAAAACTTTGAAGTTGACGGACCAAATGTTGACACATCAAAGTTCATGGACCAACAAATCAAGAAAAACCTTAAGCTACTCATCTAAGCACACTAATTGAAAAAAAAAATCACTACTGTCATTAAACCACGGTTCGTTTGTGATTAGTTATAAGCTACTCAATTAAGCACAGATCGAGAGACTTAATTTTTTTTATAAGAAAGAAATTACAACTTACCCCTTGTGAGTTTCGAACTCTCTGCCTCTTATCTCATACGTACCAAATCAGTGAGTCATCCACTTGATTAGTTGATTTAGGGACTTAATAAATGCACGTTTTTTAAATATAGAAATAGAGATTTGCGAGCCAGCCTTATGTTAGCTTATTTATCCATTAAACACAAACTTTGTGAACACTATTTAGCCAAAAGTCCTTATAGTACGGCTAAATTAAGCTTGAGTCAGAGTAGTCGCTTAAGTCTAGATATATATAAGGAATTAAGGGGTGATTGAAAAAAGAAAATTGTGGCCACCAAACATATATATTATTATATGGGAAAACTACTCATAATATATTGCACTTTTATTTATTCTCAAAATCGTTCTTAATCGATTTGAAGATGCACATTCGACTCCTAAAACATCAAAATAACTAATGTATACATAGGAGTTGTACATTTCTACCACCCTCTTCAAAGTGGCACAACAATGACTAAACATGATCTACTATAGATATTTTTCAAGCAACTACTTAATTAGTAGCTCTTGAAAACACACTAATTATACATTTAAAGGAAGTGCTACAAAGAAACCCTAAAATCTCGAGTTCACCTCAGGTTGCGAGCTTATGCATCCCGAGGTGCATATACGCATGCATGCATGCATGGGTTGATATTATAATTAATTATACTCTATTGGGAGCACTACAAATCCTCCTAATTTGGCCAGCTGACCCAACAAGAGGCCTAATGTCTCCCATTTTAACCATAGCCGCCGCGAAATCCGACCTAAAAGCTCCATTATTTCTACTATACCCGGTGACTATAGCATCAGTTGAGCCTCCATTGAACAAAGCTTGATCGGTGGGAAGAAGGCCTTTTTTGTTAACCAAGTTTATGAAGTAGTTGTTGTCAAAACTGTTTGGAGTGACCAGATCTATAGGAGCCAAGTTTCCATCTCCACCGTTGATCGGACAGTTGCGTCTGCGCGTGGCCCGGAACCCAGCGTCTATGTTTGTGCCATTGTTGTATAGTCTGGCCCGGAACACTCCGCAAGTGGCTTGGCCTATTGTGTGTGCACCTACAATGTACAAATCACAAAAAAAATTTGTATTAGATATCGATGCCTCGAATCATGCAAAAGATGTGATTTAAGATAGCATGATTTTGATTATTATCAGGGTATCCGAAGCTAGCCTTGCCTCGACTGTGGAATCCCGGAATCAAGGAGGGAAGGGCTGCAACCTCTAGCTATATATAGCCAAGAGTTTTAAATTAAGTTTTTTTTCATTCTCAAGGCTCGATCGAACTCGTAAGTTCAATCGAGACCTCTAGGTTAAAGGAGGAAGGACACATGACATCATTCCAACCACGACCCTCTAAGTTATTATTTTTAAGATAGCACAAGTATTTTAAATGAAATCGATTTTTTTTTTTTTTCTTTTGAAGCCGAATTGAGTTTAATTTTGATGTGACTATAAGTGTCTTTTTTTAAGGTCTTCTTGCATGGTGTCTGAGAGACTAGTCCGAATCGACTTATTGTAAGTATAATTAATGTGATATTTTAATTACCAGAAAGGATGACCAGCTCCCTTGCATTGAAGCCTTGGTCTCTGAAATTCTTGAGAAGGTCGTCGAGGGTAGCAGTGGCTCGCGGAATGTTTGCTTCTGCTAAGGCTCTGCTTGCTGTTGTGGAGTCTCTTCTTCCAAGTTTCACAGTCCATGATGGGCCACCAGCCTGAGATTACCAAACAATTTTATACAAATTATTAGTCATGAATTAACGAAGTTTCTATACATGCAAACTATTACATATTATTATATTCAACATACAAGAAGGAATTATATCATTCAAACTCCACCTATGTAGAACAATATGTGCACTACATGTATAGTCGGTCCCAAGTTCGAATAAAGGAGGATGCTGACACACATTTTCATACTAAAAAATGGGTAAGGGAGGTCCCAAATTTATTTTTCATACCCAAAAAATAGGGGAGGGGGCTCAAACTCAATTTTCATTATTGAGAAATGGAGGAGGGTTGTAATAAGTTGACAACCAGCGTATATTTTGTCGCTTTTCATGAAATAGATCAAACACATATAAAAGTTGGGGCGTTTCCACTCAGCACTAAATCGAGCATAATGAAAAAGTTTGATCTATGCATGTAGCCGACCCCAATTAATTTAGGAGTAAGGATATGTTGTTTTATTTTAAAGATACATGTTTTTTTTTTTAATCTTTAATAAGAGTTGAATCCACAACTTCTCTAAACCTTGTTTTTTGGTGCACAAGTGAGACCTCATCCATCTTGCTGGAGATGATTTGCTATATATTATGTACAATAGTTAAGAATTTATGATTTTTTTTAGTAGCCGTAGGTATCCAGACACTTTGTTTGACTAGTCTCACGGGTCCTGGATTGCGGAAAGAGACCACCAGTGGCCCGACGTTTGACTGTCGTGTAGAGAATCGAAACCGAGGTCGTGCGCTTAATCCACACAACCTCGTCCTCGCTCTTACCACTAGGCCACACCCGTTCGGGTTAGTTAAGAATTAATGATTAATAATAATACGTACTGCCACAGTGGCGTCTCTAGCTACGACTGCAAGGATGTCAGCACAAGATACAACTCCAGGACAAACTTTCTCAACCCTTGATTTTATCGCATCGATGACTTCATAACCTCTCAATGATCCAGCATTTTGGAAGGCAGTCTTCTCGCTTGTGATGGATGGACCGTTATTGAGCAAGAGCGATGCATCACAACCCTACAAAATCAACACAATCAATAGTACTTAATTAATTTAATTAATGACCATATGTATACGTACTCATGTATATATGTGAATGTGTTTGTGTGTTTGTGTACTCATGTTCGTGTATGTTAATTGAGACTCTCGCTTAGAAAGATAAGATTCGCACTCTCAATCTCATACGTATAGAAATAAGTAGCAATAGGGAGCTATAGGGCCACTTGGTTGGTACAAGATTTTTACTATATTAGTATAGATATACAGATAATTAATTAATCAAGGCCATTAATGTATGGAAAATGATTGGTTGACATTTGCGGGAACACAAATGGAGCGCACAGTCTACGTGGCGCACATGTGGCATCTCCTTTATGTACTTTCTAGTAGGCCCCACATTTAAAAAAAAGGACGCCACATGTGCGCCATTAGGCTGTGCGCTCCATTTGTGTCAACCAATAATTTTCCTTAATGCATGTATATATATAGCTAGCTAGAACTAAAACCTGAACAAAGCAATCATGGAAATGAAGGCGAAGGAGGGACGCGGCCATGCGACGCTCACGAGAGACTGCAGTCTTCACGGCCGCTTGAATTGTAGGAAGCGCATTAGGACATGTCCGGTCGTAAAATGAAGGAGAGAGTTGGGCTTGGGAGTCAATAACATTGTTGTTTAAGATCAACAACAATAACATAAGAGTTGAGGAAGCCAAAAATGCTAGGGATGAAGCCATGAATTAAACACAACTATAAACCTAGTGCTAACTAGCTAGTTATGCTAATCATATGACTATCTACGAGAAATAATCAAGATTGTGTGAGATCTCCAATTTGTATGCATGGATATATATAGCTAGTATAAGTGTTGTAGCTAGTAACATAGTGAGTACGAGTCAAGAATGTCACCTCGTTTCGTTAATGACGAAAATTCAAAAGTTTGTTTTTTTACTTAAAGGGTGGCAAGGTAGCCCGGCCAATTACATACGACAAATAATAATTCTAAGTATATGTACAGTGACACTTCGAATGTCATCTAACGAAAATTCAATTTTGTTGGGCCATTGCCTAGCATGTACCTTTCCATGCATGCATGCAGATGGCTTCAAGTAATTAACCTAGCTCTTTGGAATAATAAGTCCTTGTATAATTAGTTAAGGGTCGTGTCATATGGGATATAATCAATATGTTTATATATTATCTAGGCTTGTAATTGATTTAATCAACGAAGACATATTGTCGCTTGTGTAAAGTTTTCCAAATCAAGTTGCTATATGTTCCTTTTAAAGTAAATGTTTAAGCTTGACTTGTAGTTTTTGCAATTTTTTTCTAACATGTAAGGTGTGTTTTTCGTGATAGGACTGAACAGTAATAAAAAGCTTGTCTGGTGGGCTGGATGCTTGATTACTCAACCATTTTTTATTCAATGATATATATGTTTAATTTTGATAGCATTATAAGTAACAACTGGCAAGTACTGGCCAACCAAAAAAAAAAAAAAGGTGAATTAAAGTAGGGAAAATTGTATACTTAGGCTTTGTTTGGTATGAGGTGGAGATATCTCCAAGAAGATAACTCACAAGAGAGTTGAGAACTAATCTTGATTAATTTGATTGTCCAACTTACTTGCAAGTTATCTCCCAACTTACATCCTAGGGTGTGAGATATCTTTCCACCACCCCTACCCCTTCATTAATGACCTTTTTATTACTCATCTCTCTCTTGTTTGAAGACTATTTTTGTCAATTCATATTTTTTATTATTTAAAAACTTGAAACTTCCCTGCAAGTTCAAGTTGAATCAAACATAAAAATATTAACTCCAATGAGGTAATTCTCAAGTAACACTGTAAGTTATCAAAAATAAACAAATAGAAGCCTTAATTAGAAAAGGACAAACCCCCACTCACTCACAATTGACTCGTTCATAATTTTTTAAAAATAAAAAGAAAGGTCAATCAAAATTTTAAAGATATATACCACATAGCCTCGGTGCAACAATTAGGACCTAGCTAATAATTGTTCATTTGTATCTCTAAAGACCACAAGTTTAAGGAAAATACTAGAACGACAACAACAATGTCGTATCACAAGATGTATTGGCTCACAAGAGCTTTTTATGCGACCTCAACCCATATGTTATGTATCGGGATTTGTGTATGTCCGCATCTTGAAGCGTGTCTGGATGATTGCTATGAGCCAATATGTACGTCTTAATTGTCATTCTAGCACGTACTTAATTCTCCAAATTTAAATACCAACTATTTGAGTGGCCCAATAATTTGGTATGTGATTTAAAAGTAAGAGGGCTTGGGTTCAAATCTTGGTGGGTGTAAAAAGGAGTATTGCCTTCAATTTATCAAAAAATTCTCCAAATTTAAATCTTCTAACTTTGTAAGGTATACTTCTCGTAAAGTCTGATGAGAAACACCTGCGACCATCAACATTCATGAACCACATATATCGACCGATACTACTGGTTGGACCCATCAACCGCACCTGCCTGCTTGAGCTCATGTACCGATGCTATATCCAATTCAACCACTTACAAATGCACTTTTTTTTTTTTTGATAAGAAATAAACAATTGCCCCAATTAAAATTTGATATCATGATCTCTTATTCCCAAATATCATACCAAATTATTGGGTTAATCAATTGGCTGGTCCTACAACGCACTTATGTGCGTGGGTTTTACTTCAAAAAGTCTTGACACTATTTGGAGGATCCACACTTGTGTACTTCTTTAGAAAATCATCGTTTTTTTTTTAATTATAATAGATATTTCAATTAATCATCATGACTTAATACATTCAATGAAACATGACTAGTCATAGAATCAACCGCTCTAATAAATCCTAATCATTCAAATTAAAGAACATTTAATTGTCATGATCGACTGTAATATTATAGACATCGTGACAATTATGGATTGTGTTCTCTTACAAATAGTTGAAACACAATAATACACAGACGCCACTTCAATTACCATTAATAAAAAATAAAAAAATAAAACTTCTAACTAGGAAATTAAGAAAAACAAAGCTTCCAATCACGGAAGCAACCTTAAACTTTCATTAAGGGTCCGGGGGACAAACTACCTAATAAAGATTGAAATGTAGCAATTTCATAGTTGAACGGGAAGATCCATACCCAACCGTTGAAAATAATGTAGACGTAGAGGAGCATCGATTAAAATTACTGGTGAATCCGACAATCTTAATGGGGATAAAACATCTCAATATGTGTCTTAGAAGATCCGTAATTTATTCTAAATAAGAAAACAAAAAAAAAGATGTCGAAACCAACACTGATCAAAAGAGAAAATCAACAATTAATAATAAAGATCTGATTTTCTTTATGGCATGAATTTTGATTTTTTTTTGGGTGTACGAATTTTGATTCCTTTATTACTACTAGTTGTGTCATTAGACATAATAACTTAATTGGTATGTGTTGAGTTTTTGATAACATGTATAGGGTCAAGTTTATGAAGAGTCACGTCATGTGAATAATCGCACTCTTTTCTTTAGCACGTGTAGGGACACGTCCATTGAATTTTTATCAAAAGTCGCAACTTTAGAATTATACCTTTTAGATTTATGTAAATATCTCTTCTCATGAGGAAATTGATAGAAATTAAGGAGTTGATTGTGGAGCAAATTTATTGAAAGATATTATTGAATGAGATTTTATTTCTTCTTTAGAAAGGATTGATTGAATCCTTGATTGTAGGATAATTTATTTTTTCCTTATATCTGATTCTTTCCTTGTATTTTATTATTTCCTTGTATATGTTCAAGTGATGTATTCTATATATAGTGTAACTACTCCATTGATTTACACATACATTGATTTACACATACATAAATTCTTTTAATTGTGTTAATTGATAGAAATAAAGTATGTACAGTTGTTGATTAAGTTTCTAGAGACTAAGAGTGGTGAGTGTTCTCTCTTTATCTTCTAGAGACTAGAGTGGTGTGTGTTCTCTCTTTATCTTTTGCTTCTAGGCTGGGGATACAAATCATGCTCCATAGTGATAGTACGATCCGATGTAATATTCGTACGTATGTTTATTGATTGTTAATCATGTCACATATATATATACTAGTTTCAGGACGTGCTACGCACGATTGACTCGCTCCTTCGATCGCGGGAATTAATTTCTAGTTAATCAACCAAAATTGAAAAGAACCGCTACAATTAATAGTAAACATGAAAAACAATAAGTAGAAGGCGACTAACACTTGAAACTAAGTGAACAACATGATCTTCTAAATCTTCCTTATTTTGTAAAGTGCGGAAAAAACTTGCATATAGATTTTTCGCAAGCATACTAATTAACCTTGCCAAAATTGTCTCTTTCATCCTATCAGAGCAATGCATTCGGTTTTGCACTTCATGATCGTATCATAAAAGTACAGTTGCAAAAAAGAAGGATGCTCCTTGTCAGGAAGTAAATTATTTATAAAATGATGAATTTGATGTAAAATCAAAATTGGTGTTATAAGTACGGATGTACATCAAAACTCACGTGTGTTCTTAATCATAATTGATGTTTGAAGTGAATAGGTCGAACATTTCTTCATTTAATAACACTCTATTTAATAGGGACAACATTAGGAACGAGGGTTACTTGACCGTTTGAACAACAAAAAAAACTATTAGATTCATGAAAAACCTCTTCGCACTACAATTTTGACAAGAGTTTACAGATGGTAACACATCTGCTGAACTTGCAACGTGCTCAAAACCCATAGCGACATAACGTGGTTTTGCATTCCGGGGACCTATACATAGAAAAGAAATAAAGGCAATTTAATTTCTAAATTATTAATTAAAATCATTCATTTTGCTTCATAGCATTTACTCTACTCAATATTTCATAGAATATTTTGTGAAGTTTCAAATCCATACTGTGATCATTCAACTATTTCTTTTCACTCCTTAGTTGTCTTTAACGAGCCCGCTTCATTTCTTTTTCTTCCTCCATTGCAAATTTACGTTTCAAACTATCCACCTCCCTACGATTAGTATTTATTGCTTTTCTTACAAAGTATTCACTATTGTTGATAACTCCTAAGTTTTTAACCATGGTAACTCGCTAATGCAAGGTAAAATGGTTATACTTAATGAATTTTTAGATGAGATTGTTAAACTACAATCCAATGAAACAAACATTAGAGTAGTAATTAAATAAATAAATAATATTAATTTAATATGCAACTAAATATAAAATTTAAATTTAAATAATATGTATGAGTTTGAACAAACTATGTAATATAAAATCCAAACGTACATAATTTGAATACGTAATAAGTAAAAATGCAATTCAAGAAGCATCATTTAGCAAAGAAAAAAATAGAAAGAAAAAAAGGATCCATAGGAACGAAATATCAAAGCAAAAGACGTGACAAAATTGACTTCACAATTGTGGACACATATACTATAAACATTGTTAAACATTACATGAAACAATTGTGGACACATATACTATAAACATTGTTAAACATTACATGAAATATACTGACGACATGAACCGCTCATCTAAATATTATCTTTTTTGAAAAAAAAAATAGAACTATACATCAATATTTAGCTCTGAGGTTAATGACTTTTGGCTTTTAGTCCTCCCTAGTCTTCCAATAGATTAGCACACAACTCGCAAATATCTTCTTTTGAAAAAAAAAAAAAATATACAATAGACTTTTGATCAACTCGCAAATATGTCTTGTTAATTTTTATAGTGTTTAATTATTTGTTCTAGAAAATAAAAAAGAAACAGTAGCCTAAAATTTGAAAGATGACCAACTTTACAAATTGGACTTGTTTGATGAACAAAGTGGAAAGCGATAAGGAAAGATTAGAAATTTATGCCAAAGCATCTCTAATTAGATGAATTAATATATATTGAGGCAGATGTCAAAGGAAAGGTTGGGGGTTGACTTTTTGACTCATTTTGGAGTCACCACCAAATGCAAGTAAGTTTAAGCCACCCATTGAGGATTGAACTTCTTATGTGTAACTTTACCTTAATTAGACCTTTAAAACTTAAATACATTAAAACTTAATTAGATCTTTAAAACTTTACCAAATGGAAGTAGGTCTATATAAAGAGCAAATTACAAGTTCAAGTTCATATTACCTATTAAAAAGGATTTATCACGAGTTTTTCGAAGTCGGATTACTAAGAAGAATTGCTTACGAACACATTTTCAAAATATAAATTGGGTGGAAAGATGGATGAGAACTCTAGGAATGGAAAAACTTTAAAACTCTTGCAAATTATTGTAGTCCTACATTCCTCGATCGAGTCCAAAATTGACCGGGGCAAATCCTTGGATACCTCGAGAATAATCTAGAAAAAATGGAAAGAGGGATGACAATTGCCTCAATAAGGGGCTCTCTCATTATACTTCAATTGATGTTACATATTATTCTTATTTTATTATTCCTTTATTCGCTTTATTGTCAAGACCTACTTTGAGGAAATTAACCGAAACAGAAAACCACATAAGAACGTGTCAGTCATAATTGTAAAATTAAGATGGTAGACAAGCATCATTGTAAAACTAAGATGGTCCATCATTTCATCTTAACTATGAATTAAGATGGTATTTCTGCACATATAGAAATTAACTGATCGGTTGAAAACTGCAATCAAATAGTGTATGCATACATCATGTTTCATAATCGAGCAAATGCAGTAGGCTTTGCTCCTTGATATCAAATTATAATATGATAAAACACAAGTATTGACAATATAATTTGGAGACGATTTGTGTTTTTAGTTCAACTTCAGTTCCAAGTTATAATAGGATTAACATGTATTGTGGTTGTGACATCTCAAAAGAATTCTGCACCGTGAATTATGTATCACAAAGATTACTTCGAGAGCTTGTTCAACAAGTAGGGTCGGCAATTCGTGTCGAGTCGTAACGTGTCGTGTGTCGTAAACGTGTCGTGTCGTAATTATCCTAAACCCGCACACGACACGTTTATTAAACGAGTCACTATTTGTAAACACGACACACGACACGTTTAATAAACAAGTAACATGTTTATGACACGTTTAACACGTTTATTAAACAGATCATGTTTAACATGTTTAACTCGACTCGTTTGTGTACCTGTTTAACACTTTATTAAACAGATCATGTTTAACCTGTTTAAATCGACTCGTTTGTGTACCTGTTTATCAACCTGTTAAACATGCTACTAGATTAATGATATCTCACTACAAAATCAATACAAACAACATAAAATATTAAATTATAAACCCATCTACCAAGTTAGGGTTTGATAAGAGTTGAACTGTTGAAACTTGAAGGGAAATAAAAAATTTGTATTTATATGAGTGATTAGTGAATAGTGATTACTGATTAATTATATAATTTATATGTAAATAATTATGCGAGTCATAAACGAGTCACACGGGTTAACATGTTAACGACTCGTTTATTAACCGTGTATAAACAAAGTTAACCTGTTTATGACTCACATACACTTTTGCCAAACCCACGACATGTTTATCACGTGTCGTGTCGTGTCGTGTTAAACGTTTCATGACCCAAATTGACAGCCCTATCAACAAGACATAAAAGACATAATTTAGCTGAAAAATTAAAAAATATCGACCGCGAGTTCGATATAGATAAAAAGACACAAGAATTTCATTGCTTACTTTCCATCTCCTACGTGCTTTTATTGGAGGCTTTCATTTATCTCAAATGTGCACAAGAACTGTACATTCATTTGTGTATGAATCAATGAACCAAGAGATTAGTTCGTCACCAACAACACAACAAGTTCAACAAACAAATATTAAAAATACTTCATGTCCTTTTTTTTCCAAGTTTGCTAATATAAAAAATGCAATTTTTTAATTCTAACTTGTAAAAAGACAGACAAATCAAACATCTATATATTTCTTATATAAAGGAAGA
Organism: Stephania cephalantha; assembly: GCA_039657325.1. Lineage (NCBI taxonomy): Eukaryota > Viridiplantae > Streptophyta > Magnoliopsida > Ranunculales > Menispermaceae > Stephania > Stephania cephalantha. The sequence continues at coordinate 1,778,002 of CM077573.1, read as the reverse complement.
AGATAGAGATTATTTTGACATTTCAACAAACACCTAGTATTCAAGATCTTAAAGCCCAATTCAATTTCGACTTATGTCTTCAAGAAATCACTCACTACAAATAGTCAAACATATATGTATCCCATGAATTCTAATAACCATACAATGAAAGAGGTGTTGATCATATTAGCTTCCAAGGTATTATTTCAAAAACCATGAATCAAATTGAACCATATAGACCAGATGAAAGAGGGCTTTTGTGTTAAATTTAACATTGAATCAAAGGTGGATTAGACCCAAATTTCTTTCAAAAACCATGAATCAAATTGAACCCACTAGAACAATTTCGGTATTTAATAGAGGTTTTAAAACCCCTATTAGAGGGGGGTGTTATTAAATAACACCTAATTGATAGGAGTTTTAAAAAACCTCTATGTAATACATGTATTAAAAATTAAAACATAACACATTTTCACATGACATTTAATAACACTCTATTTAATAGTGGTTTTAAAACCTCTATTAAAGGCCAAAAATGTTCTAGTGACTATATAGACCAGATGATTAACTCGCATTTGAATCGAACCTCCCTGAAAAAGAAAGAAAGAAAAGAATTGGAGAAGATAAGTGGATTAACTCACATTTGAATCGAAGAGCAAATAAAAGCAACGAATGAGTCGATGAAGGAAAGCAGAGAATGAATGATTTGAAGAGGAATGAGAGTCGTTGATTAGTTGAGTTGTTGATCGATTTGAAGAGGTATGAGAGTATTTGAAGAGGTAGTGTTCAAGACGTTGAAGATGTAGCATATCTCTATCCCTAAAAATCCCACTTCCCCGTTTCGTCGTCGTTTTCACGTGTCTCTCCCACGTGTGATCGTGCTTTGTGGTCCATCGATGCACCCGGAGATTTGTTGAACATCGATTTGTGAAGGAACTTCATTTCGAACCCCGGATCTCGCGAAGATCTCCTCGATCTCTTGTGGATTGCGCATCCCTTTGTGAAGGAGCTTTGATTCGAGCACCGGATCTCGTGAAGGAGCTTCATATCAAACATCAAATCTCATGAAGGAGTTCATCTTCTCACTTCTTCTCGTTGGCTCATATTGTGTTGTGCGATTCACATATCTCGAGATCCAATTTCACCGAACAAGGTTTGCCGTGTCAAGAACTCTAGGTTCGTACTTCTCTCTTTCAAATATGTGGTGTTTAGATCTCGTGTTAGGGTTTTCTTTCATGAAATTTTGTTAGGTTAACTTGAATCTGAGATTTTTGGTGGATTGGAGTTTGGTTTCGTATTGCACTGGAGATTTGTTCTTCAATCTCTCGCTTGAGACTTATGCATATCTCCGCGACTTCGTCCGCTCAATGTCAAGGGTTTCTGGTTTCGTCTCTGTTTCGATTGCAACACATTCGCGAGGACGTCAAGGAATTAGGTTTGATCAAGTCTTTACTTTTTTTCTCTCAATCGCTGGATCGAACTTCCCTAATTTTATTGTGAAGTTATTGTTTGGTTTATTTGTAGATGTGTCGATGTTTTTGGCATAGATCTAAGTGTATCGATGAGTTTTTTTTTGAATTCATGTTGGTAATGTTTATAATTTGTTTTGTTGATGTTTGGGCTTTGAGTCAATCTCCATCTCTTCTCTTCTCTCCCAATCCTCGCTATCTTTGCTCGTCCGAATCTCCAATGGGTCGCCTTCCCCAAATCATTTCGTCTAATTTAGCAAACCCATAGGCTTCAAAAATTTGTGAATTGTCAGAAAAAGAAAAGTTTGGTTTACGTGATCGAAAATATGAGAGGTGATGCAAGGTGTTTGTTTGAAGCATAGGAAGAGGGGTTTGACGAATCGAGAAGATGAAGAAGAGAAAACTTGAGCACGGAGTAATGCTACTGAAAATTGAAAGCGGGAGACAATAAACCTCAAATTAAACGAAAAAAACTAAAGAAGAGAAGGGATTTCGGCAAGGAGTTAATTAAGGATCTCAAATTGAACGAATGAAAAATAATGATAAGGCAGTTTTGTAACATTATCCATCCACTTTTTTTCTTTTTTTTCATTTTTTTTTATTTATGCCCCAATTTTTGGTTGTTTCTTTTTGGATTAAGTTTGCTTCAACAGCTTATTTGAGCATTTTGTTGTTGGTAACAAGAAGACTCAAATGAGTTACAAGCTAGGTTTGGTTTTTAGTTGAGCTCTTATTGTTGTTTTTGCTGGATTTGCAGTTTCATGTGGAATCAAATCATGGTCAATAGAAATACCTATTTCTCTATCTCTATCTCTCACTCTCTCTCTCTCTGCAAGTGCTGTTGTTGGTGAAGCAATAGAAATACCTATTTCTCTATCTCTATCTCTCACTATTTCTCTGTCTCTCTCTATCTATTTTTTATTTCCAGGGTTCAGTTCATCTCTTATGATTATCATTGTCGTCTTTGTCTATGTTTGTTTAGATTTGTTTTGGTTTGCTATTTTGGGCGCCAATAAAAAGGGTCTTAAGTTTGGTTCATGGATTACTTGGTTCATGGATTATTTTGGGCGCTCATAAAAAATGAGTGGGCTATATAAGGTTTACTTTGTGTTAGTATTTGAGTGGACTATAAGTTTCGTTTGCATTTCCTAATAGTGAAACTTAGTTGAAAGCGTAAAAATCTTCCTTATAGGATTTGAAACTTATTTTGGCTTAATTTTTCTACTTATTGTTTAGCTTTGCTATTATTATTTTTTTAAATATTTAGCTTACTTTTTTGGAAATGGACTTATTTTTACTAATTTCCTTGTCAAACAAAATTGACATTTATTTTTTGTGGGCCATATATGTAATTGTGGTAGGTTTTCATGCAAAAGAGAAAATGAATCCAAATGAGAGTAAGAGAAAATCCTTTGAAAATAAAGAGGTAGAAGAAAGAAATCGTGTGAATAGTCGTAGAAGACAATTGTATGCTCAATTAAGTCGAGAAGAAAAAGATAGAAGAAATTATGTTCGTAGGTGTCATATCGACAAAAGCGATATCTTCAATGTATGGAGAAAGGTAATTTCTTATAAATGTAAGATATATTTAGTTATTTTTGTTGCATACATTGTTTATTGTCTTCGTATTTTATTTTATTCCTCGATGATGACTTTTTTTAACAGTATTTTTGTTTATTGTCTTCGTATTTTTGTTGCATACATTGTTTACAAAAGAAATATGAAGACGGGGTTATATCGTGTGTATTTTGTTTTTAACAGTTCATCATCAAACCATGATGGTTGTATTAGTGATGATACGATAATAGATGGATTGCAAAAAGAATGTATGGTTGAGGGAAACATTGGAACAAATGCAGATGCATGACGTTTTATGTTAAAAATATTGAAATTATTGTTAACAATAGTTTTCATGTGTTTGTTCCTCACATAATGCTTTTTGATGCACATATTAATTGATAATATTTTATATGATTGATAGGTTGTGATCTTGTTTAAAATATTGATACCATATAAATTTTTGAAGGAAGCCACTATAGCCGTATGCTAAATAATATTATGGACAAAAAGATTTCGTGTATCTCGTTTGTTTTTGATCTTTGTTGTTTTATAGTTCTTTTGAATGTTAGTTAATTGTTCATCCGTTATGTTATTTCATGATATGTTGTTATTATCTCCTTTACAATAGTGATAGTCTCTTTAATTTTTGTCGTTTCATGTTTCGTTAATGCTTTCAATTTTCTCTTTAAGATATACTATATATATAAGTGCTAGATGCATAATTTGTAACTATATATTCATGAGTTCATAAGAGGTTCAAATTTGAACTATGTGTGAATTTGACATTATAGGTTAGTGATCAAATGTTGGACAATCATAATGCAAAGCGATTCGATGAGACTTCGATAAACTTGGGAGGTAATTTCATAATTCATAGAGGTGTTTATCGTTGAAAAAATTGTTAGAAATGCATTTATATGGATAAAGTAATTTACTACAAATGAAGATGCTTTTGTAGGAAAAAATAGAGGAAATGAATTGTTGATAAATGAGTATTGTAACGATATGGATGAAGGAGAAGAAGAGGATGAAGAAGTGTTTGGCAATGTGCTTACAGAGTCGTTTGTGTTACCAGAAGGTACATATTGTAGCCATTGCTATGCCAAAAAATTTACTTATGAAAGTCGATGTTTTTGTTGTTGCGATGGAGCAGTGGCTCTAGCAATCAATGATGCACCGGATGAATTATATGCATTATTCACAAGAATATGTGATGAGTCGAAACATTTTTTGAAATATATTCGCGGCTACAATAATAACTTCTCTTTTACATCATTTGGCGTGAAATTAGATGATAATGTTAGTATAAAAAATAAAGGCATTTATACATTTAGAATTCAAGGTCAAGTATATCATTATATAAATCAATTACTCCCATGCAATGATCAACCATCATATTTACAACTTTATTTTTTTGATACAGAGCACGAAGTAGAGAATCGCATTGGAATATTTGATAACTTGAAAAAGATAGTATTGTTAAAGTTAATCAACATACTTTCCATCAATCCATACACTAAATTCTTTCGAAGCTTAAGCACAATCTCAAATTTAAGCAATCAAGAGATATGCATTCGATCAGATCCATCATTCGATCAAAGAGTATATAATTTACCCGAAGCATCCCAAGTTGTCAGCCATGTGATAGAGAGCAAATCATGAAAATCAACCTACAAAGCGAGATATCATCGTTCATAGCCATAAGTGGTAATAGTCACAAAGTTAATTATTTTTATGGATGTTATGATCCATTACAATATCCAATATTATTTCCATATGGTGAAACTGGTTGGAATGAGTTTGTTAAGAAGAGAAACAAAAGCAACGATGTTTCAAATTGCAACCAAAGTAACGGTGTTGATGACATTAGTTGTGTGGACGATTTGTTATTGGAAGAAAGGCCAAGTAAGGATATTGTTTGATAGTTACTTAATCATTTCCTTATTTGATTGAAGCTTGTTTTTTTTTTTTTTTTATTTACAAGTAATTCTAGCAGAACGATGTTTATTTCATTGTTTAGGTGGTCAACAAAGATGCAGAAACAACGCGGTATCTTGTCGGGAGTATTACTGTTACAAGCTTCAAATAAGACCCTTAAGTAAAAGTGTAATATTACATGCTGGTCGTTTACTTCAACAATATGTTGTGGATATGTATGTAAAATTAGAAAGTTCGAGATTGGATTACATTCGTCTCAATCAAAAACAAATTAGAGCAGAACTTTATCAAGGTATAATTGATAGCATCGAAATCGGTGAAAGAAATGGCTCACAAATTGGTCGACGGGTTATCTTACCCGCATCGTTTATTGGTGGACCAAGAGATATGAGAAAAAGATATATGGATGCGATGAGTTTAGTGCAACGATTTGGGAAGCCGGACATTTTCTTGACAATGACATGTAATCCAAAGTGGAAAGAGATAAAAAATGAATTAAGGTTTAATGATGAGGCACAAAATAGACCGGATCTTACATCGCGGATTTTTCGTGCAAAGTTGGAGGAATTGAAGAAAGATATATTGAAAAAAAAATATTTGGTCCTGTCACAAGATACGTTTATGTTGTGGAATTTCAAAAAGGGGATTGCCTCATGCTCATTTCTTGATCATTCTTGAGCCAAATTCAAAAATCAGTGATCCATCTACTTTCGATAGGTATGTTTGCGCAGAAATACCGAACAAAGCAAAATATCGTCATTTGAATGAACTTGTAATAAAACATATGATGCATGGGCCTTGTGGTACGTTAAATCCAAAAAATATTTGCATGCTTGTAGAAGGAAAATGCAAAAATCACTATCCCAAACAATTTTGTGAGTACACATGCCATGATATTGACTCTTATCCACAATATCGACGAAGAAATGACGGGAAAAGTGGAGAAAGTTAGAGGCTCCGATTTGGACAATCGTTGGGTGGTCCCTTATAATCCTTATTTGCTATCAAAATATGATTGTCACTTGAATGTGGAAATTTGTTCAACAATAAAAGCGGTTAAGTATCTATACAAATACATTTACAAGGGTCATGATCGAATTGCATTTGAAGTGCGCTCGAGAATGTAGATAACCATATTGATGAAATTGAAAGGTTCCAATCAGCCATTGGTTTCAAATTTCAAGCAATGTGGCGTATGTATAGCTTTCCACTTAATGAGATATATCCTTCTGCTATAACATTGCAATTACATTTAGATGGGAAGCAAATAAAGTGTCATTTGAGATTGCGATATGTTGGAAGATGTGGTTAATAGTGACATGAAATGTGCGTCAATGCTAACAGAATATTTTGCACTTAATAAAGTGGATGAATTCGCAAGAAGTTTGTTATATAGGCAAATACCTGAGTACTATGTTTGGAACCGACAATCAAGACTTGGAAGCGCGAAAACAAGGTACTGTTATTGGAAGAATAGTTTCTGTAAGCCCGAACGAAGGAGAAAGGTATTATCTAAGGTTGTTACTAAATCATATAAAGGGTTGCACATCTTTTCAAGAGTTAAAAATTGTTAATGGTGTAGTTGCCGATTCTTTTCACCAAGCAGCTTTATTAAATCGTTTCTTAGAAGCAGATGATTGCTTGGAATCATGTATGGAAGAGGCTTGTAAGTATCAAATGCCATTTGCGTTACGTCGATTGTTTGTAACAATATTATCTTTTTGTAACCCTGAAAGTGGTAGACAATTGTGGGAAAAGTTCAAGGAGCAAATGTACGAAGATTATGTTCATTTGAACTTGAACATTGATACAGCCGAGAAGAAAGCATTAAAACATGTCAATGAAATGTTGCTTGCAATTGGAAAGAGTTTAGCAGCTTTTAATATACAATATGAATTATTCAATGTTGAGCCAGGTGTCAATGATATGCTAGAAATAAATGAGGAATTGGAAATTAAAGCTTCTGATGATGATGTAAAGATTATAAAAATGTTGAATGAGCGCCTAAGTATGCGTATGATTGTATTGTTAATAAAGTGTTCAATAAGGAAGAAGGGTGTTTTTTATAGATGGTCCAGTGGACAGCAAAACTTTTTTATATAGAGCATTATTAGCAACTAGTAAGAAGAAAGGGTGACATTGCTTTAGCAACAAGATCATCCCATATTGCAAAAGATCAATTTTGCCTGAGGTCGCATTACCACTCAAGATTCAAACTTCCTATTAATGCCAATGATAATCGACATGCAATGTAAGCAAACAATGTGCCTAGCAAGGTTGTTGGTGCTCACGAAATTGATTATATGGGATGAGGCTCCAATGGTTCATAAACACTCAATCGAAGCTTTCGATCGTTTGCTTAAAGATGTTTGTGATAACGAGAACTCATTTGGAGGAAAAGTTGTTGTCTTTGGCGGTGACTTCGCATAAATATTACCATTGTTCATAGGGGAACTAGGCATGAGATAATTGACTCGTGTTTGGTTAAATCATATCTTTGGTCACAAATGAAGAGAATAAAGTCAAGTTGAAAATATGCGTGCAAAACTGGATGAGGTTTTTTCAAAATATCTACTTTGTGTTGGGAATGGAGTTGAGAGACAATATAAAGAACGTTACATCAAAATTCCATCAGAAATGATTATTCCTTATAAAGACATGAAGACGTCGTTGCGACATTTAATCAATCATATTTATGGTAAATTGAACGATTATGCGAATAATTTGGATGCAATGACAACAAGAGCTATACTGACAACGAAGAATGAATTTGTAGATGAAATTAATCAGTTACTTATAGAAGAATTTGTTGGAGATATGGTTAAATATTACGCTTTGATCAAGTCATTGATAATAATGAGCATAATGTAACCAAGAGTTCTTAAATAGTTTGGTATTGAATGGTATTCCTCCACATGAATTAATTTTGAAGAAAAATTGTCCTATCATGTTATTACGAAACATAAATCCCGCAGAAGGCTTATGCAATGGAACACGTTTGATATGTCTCAAGACTTTGAGAGAAATGTAATTGATGCGTAAATAATAAATGGCGATTACAAAGGGAAGAGAGTTTTCTTGCCACGAATACCATTTGTGCCAAATGAAGGAGATAAATGTCCAGCTTCAATTCAAAAGGACGCAATTTCCGATTCTGTTATGCTTTGCTATGACAATAAACAAGGCTCAAGGACAAACATTAGACTCTCATTGGAATATATTTACCCGAACCCGTGTTCTCGCATGGACAATTATATGTTGCATTGTCACGTGCAAAATGCGCAAAGATCGGTGAAAATGTTGATCAAGCCACAAATTGCAACAAATATTGTGATCGAACAAAGAATATCGTTTATAAAGATCTTCTTAAACATGTTAATGAAGACGGTTAAACTTGTCTACTAATCAAAGAGGTTAGTGCGTTGTGCTTATAATATTCATAAAATTGAATAAAATTTGGCACATTTTTGTAATTTTGCTAATATTTTCTTCTATTATGTGCAATTTTCTACGTTGGTTGTTTGCATTTCAATTCTTTTTCGATTATGCATTCATCAATTTTTTAGTCATTTCTCAATTTTGTTAAAACTTGTTAATGGTGCCCTCCAGCATAAATACCAGATGGTGAATGAGGAGCTAAGGAATGAAGCAAGTACACATGGATACATCTAATTCCTTTTGTTCATTACTCCAACCTTACTACTTGGTAGACCGTGGTCATTTTCATTTATGAGGTAACTTCTTTTACTCTTAGAAGCATGGATCTATTTGGTTTTGTGTTTATGTCATTTGTTTAAAAATTGTGTATCAATATCTAAATGGTTCATGAGAATGTCTAAATTTCTTATAATGAAAAAAAGAAAAAAGAGAGGAAGAACTCTGATAAGGAAGATGCGATTCTTACACACCAATGATAGACATATTTGATGAGGCCGGGATGGTTTCATCGATGAAGTATGTTATTCAACATATGCAAGAGCTGACATTGGAGGTCGATGTGGTTACGTACATACACCTCGCGTTGTTACATTGGTTTTCGAAGAATGGGGACTTCGAGGAGATGAGAATTAATTAATTCTCATACTTAAACTGTATTGACGGAATATCTTTCTAGTGGCTTCCAAGGTTGAGTGCATTTGTTTTCCTTCTTTCTTGTGTATGAACTGGTTGTTTGGAGTTTAAAAGTTTCAATTCTATCAATTTTTGTTATGCTTTGTTAATGCTAGGGGTAGCAAAAGTGTAATGTGGTTTGACATTAACTTATGCAATTTCCCCGATAACTCATTTTAGTTCAAAGAAACAATATATATTTTTATCGAGTGTTTTACAATAGGGGTTACTCTTACAATTTCTCGTGAATGACCCTAACAGCTTCCAACAATTTTTTTGCCACTTAATTTATTAGTCATAAGATAAAATAGATTTAGCTCAATGTGTTGTCAACATCTCTTTGTGTTTTAGAGTTTTAGTGATTTCTTTCTTTGATTTGTGTTGGGAAAATTGTATGTTGTCATGTTGAATTTTGTTTCGATTTTGTTTTTAGGTATGTTTAGTACTTCTTCAAATTTCTCTAAACAAATTATCATTTTTGTGATTCTCGCTCAACATGTAAGGTCTATGCTTTTGTTTCTCTAGCCGTGACTTTGAAATGACAATTTGCAATTGGAAGAAGCTTCATTTGAGAATGCATCAATTTTTATATCCAAAAATGTTGTTTTCGAAAGGAAAAGGTTAGTGCAATCGCTTGTGTTATTTGTTAAGAATAAATGGCTTCTTCATACGGTTGTTTATTAGGGTCTCCTTTTGTTTTTGGTCTTTGTGGTTTTGATTGGTTGTGAAGAGGATTCAGCTGGTAGGTTCAATGACCTTACCATATTCATTAATGGGAATGAGGATTACCTTTTCGTGGTTTATTTTGGTGTTGATTGTTTGATTAGTCTACTTTTTTGCTAAGAAGAGTGTATGTTTCTCTTTTCATTGTTTGATGAGGATAACTTTTGTTTGGTTGATTTTGGCTTATGTTGACATTAATTTTTTTAGGTTCTTATTTATAATTATTAATTTATCTTGTAATTGTTAGTGAATAAATCATGATGGATAAAGTTTTTGAGTTTTTTATTGATTCTGTGGATATTGACTCGTTTGTTGTGTGCGTTTTTGTTTAGGTTTCACTATCAATAATATTGTAGAATTTTCAACCTCTTAACAACATTGTTGTCCTTCATTTATTTGTTTAGCACTTCATCTTGTTCAAAGAACTCATGCTCTCATTTTTCCCATTGTAACTATGATCAACTTGGTGACAAATGTAGGAATCAAAAGTCGGTTACTCTAAAGCATTAGGTGAAAGTAAATCAATTTCAACTTCTCGCGAGGTTAGTTCAGTTTCTTGAAAAAATGCTATGAACATTATAGTATGCTAGAGATTTAGGTTTAGTTGAAGTTAGGAATGAACTGAGCTGGTTTGCCATGAGATTCTCAACGAGTTGGATTGATTTTCTTTTGGTCTATTAATTTGTTTTAAGGGAAGTGATTTGTTTCATAGTTTATTTGCTTAGAGTGCAGATGCAATTAAAAGTAAATGTATTGCTAAACCAATCTAGCAAATCTTCAAGTTTATCTGTTCCAGTTGCTGAGTATTTCTTAGGAATTGTGCTTTCGCCTCCCATCAAAGTAAGTATGTAGAATGCAATATTATTGATGCTTCATGACATGCTAACAGGTAACATTTTTCTTTTCAGCACAAGAGACTGCAAAACTTTTTTGTTATTAGTTTTAATTTGGAGGTTCTTTGTTATGTCGAGAGAGATCTTCCAGTGGCCCACGCCATTTCAATGTTGGTAGTGTCTGAGTTAATTGACCAATTATCTCCTATGAAGAAGATGTTTTGTCTTGCCTCTTATCAAATCATCCTCAGGTACTAACTCGTTTTCCCAGCTTAATCCACCGTATCAAAGTCGAAAGAAACATTTTTTTAATCTCCTCTCGTTATGGGGCCTAAACAACATTGTATGCACACATTGTTTAAGACAAAATGCGTTACTTAAAATGTTGTATATGATACATGTAAAAAATCGTCGTGGTTAACCTCTTTTTGAACCGTGGTTTGAACAATCATAATCTTATGTATTCTATTTTATGTGCTTCTATTTTATGTTCTTTAACTATAGCACGTGTTAAGGAAATTTCTACCTATACTTTATTCTCTATTTCTTCTCCGTTTCTTTTCTTTATTTTCATTTCATGTTGCGTAGGATCAATAAATTGATTGGGTGACTTTCGAATTTAAGTGTTCATGCTTAAAAGAGAATCTCTTGCAATATTAAAATATTACTTCCCACGTGTGGGAGAACCGATCTTCTACTTTTTTTTCCTATATTTATTTTTTTCACTCCTTAAATTTGTCAATCTCTTTTTCATTATTGTAACTATATGTAATTGTATATAAATTTTGTTCAGATATTTTGATATTTTTTATATTGAATAAAGTCATGATCCTATCAAAAACAAATTGTTGTTATATTAAATTTTTGCTAATTAACTTCCCATCTCTTTATATTTTCAAGGGCATCTTTTCTTTGTAGATGTTGTTAATCTATTGCGTTTGATGCTTTGAATAATTACAGTGAAGATATTTGGTAAAATTTGTCTTTCTAAATACCTTTCATGCATGCTAGACTCTGCACATAGCCCCGCTTTTATTTGTTAATTATTCTCCACACCAGTGCCACCCGACATGTATGTCCACCTCCATTTGTTGTCCATAACTTCCCAAAAAAAAAAAAAACCTCTTATGTACTCTGAATGCACCAAACACAAAGTGATCCATCTGAAATGGTTTCACCCATGTCATACCAAAACCTTCAGCCTAAAAGTATCCAAATCCAAGGAGTCTCTCCCATTTCCATTCCCTTCTTCTTTCTTGTGTCTCTTGTTTTATTTATTTATTGTAATTGTAATTTCAGTTGGGTATTTATCTTGTTTTTGTAGGTCTTGGAGCGTTTAAAGAAAAACCGAGACATGCTCTTCACTGAGGTCAAATGTTTAAACTTTCTCCTCTATTCACCTCTTCCACTGATTACAAATTGGGACTTATCAAATTGGGACTTATCACATGTTAGGCAATCTGATGGAGATCTCCTGAGGTCTGTTTTTTATCATTTGTGAGTATGGCTACGTTAAAGATCTCTTCAAATATCTCGTTATGAAATATTTTTGCGAATCTATATTTGGTTCTCGATTGGTACGACTACGTTGGACATATTAAGTTATTGCATGTAGTATCACATAACCATAAAATTTGGCAAACGATACGTTGGACATATTAAGTTATTGAATTAAAGCCACTTGACCCGATATAATTAGTTACATATTGTGGATTTTTTTTTTAATCCTATTTATGTGGTTGAGTGTTTCATTATATGTGATTTAAAGCACTGATGTTCTGTGTTACTCCAGTGATGATGTATTTCTTATGAGGTTGTTATGTCCATGTGTCTAAGTAGCTCATTTTTTTTTCATACATTAGATTTTTTTTTTTCCTTTGGTTTTGATTAAGAGTTGAAGATGAAGAACAACTATCCTTGTTCTTTCTTATGCAAGGATCATAACTTGGATAAGCAGGCAAAATTATTTTAAATAGAAATACTTTTTTGGAGTTTTTGGATGTAAATTTTAGTTAAAGATTTCATTTCGAGTTTTTTTTTTTTTTTTTTTTTTTTTTAAATGTTACCTCTTTCAATTGCTTCTCTAGCTTCATTTTAGGTAATTACAAAGAATTTGGCTAGCTTTTCGAAAGAATTTAAGGTGGAAGTTTAAGCTTTCATTTTTCTTTTTGGTTATACTCTACTCGAAATGTGTCCGTTGCGACAATGTTAAACGTGAATATTAAAGTAATGGATGCAACTTAAGTATCTCTAATTATGGGCATCCTCCAAACGAATTGATTCATATGAGTAATTAAGTTCATTTTCATCAATCTCTGTAACTTAAAATTCTGCTATTTTCTTTGGCTTGGTGAGTATGGTAAGAATTGGTACAAAGTAAACTTTTGCATCTATTGGTTAGCGTAGAAAATTTATGTGGTTTTCTTTTATGCTTGATCAAACCAAGTTTCAAATTTCACCATGACTAGCCGTCTTACCTCTTAGAGTTGCCATTGAACAAGGACTATTATTGCACTATAAATGAATTAACTTTATGGGCATTCTTTAAGTGTATGTAATTTAGCAACATCGTCTCCTCCTTGCCGATTTAGCAGATTCTTATGTGCTCAAAAAGAAAATCCCGATATCCTTTATTTTTTACTTTCAAATTTCATTTATAAAGCTCAAATTCTTTCTCAAGTCATAGTTCTTTGTGTTTATTTTGTCATAATAGAGTCGACCCTTTTCACTCTCTTCAAATGAAGAATTCGTAAAGGTTGTTTTCACTTGTTAGAGTTGTTGAGGTAGTGCGCAGATAGTAAACCAATTGATTATATTTTACTTCAATGCTCTTTTTGGTACAAACTTGAAATTGTTAGCCTGAAATGTTTAAGAAGCTTAAGAATAGGTGAAATAAAATCTTTTATTTTAAAAAGTATACAATCCACCTTTTGATCTTATACGTCAATGGCTTATTCACAAATCACACCAACAACAATAACTAAGCCTTAGTTCCAAAATTAAAATAGGTCACATATATGAAGATTTTCTTTTATGCTTCTTCGATGGATTATTTAGAAAGTAAATGGTAAGTTGGCGAAGCAGAGAGTATGTCCATTTAAGTGTATATATGTCTTCCTTTATTCCTTTATAAAGGGAATACAACACTTTCAACAGATTGGATCAAACTTATTTAGGCCACAAGATTCAAATTTGATTAGTAGCTAGGAATCTAAATGCATATCAATTCAGATTTATAAATTCATGAGGAATAGCCAATGTGGTTTGCTTGGTGTGAGGCAATAGGTCTCACTTTTTTTAAAGAGTATGAAACGTTTTGAGGAAAATTTATCACAGTTCTTGAAATTTACTAATATGATCAGTTATTGAAAAATCATCTTCAACAAGGAATATTAAAAGAAAATGAGAAAACAATCATTTTAAGCTTCTTAGTTGTGCTAAGTTACTAATTGTTAGAAACTTTACTAAAAACTGATTGAACATTGTCCTTGGTTAAGCAATTCAATTCTCAAGTTTAGGTATTTTTTTCATCCATCAAATTTAGTTTTTTCAATTATTAGAAAGATATGTAATTAACTTTTTTCCATAATATTGGGTAGGTAATTAAGAAGTTTTAAATTTATGTATAAAAATATTGGGTGCTTACCACTTCCCATTTTTTTGCAAAGATGTCGAGGATTGTTAATTGCAACTTGTGCACAACATACTATAATATTGCCCAAAAGTTTTTTTAAGTTGTTAGATTAATATTTTTGGCATTGTTAATAAAGTTGCAAACCTCTTACTCTTTTAAGACAAATGTTTTTTTTTTTAAGAAGTGAAAAAAATATGTTAATTGAATAAGCATGGTTGTTCATGGAAATTTTAAAGCATCTCTTATGAAGGTGCAAAGTAATGACAATGGGATTAGATCTTAATTATGTGTCATAATATCCTTTGGTCAAACACTCATGTAACTCTTACAATAAACTTTTCGTTAAATAAGGACAAGGCTCATGTGATTCATTGCTTGTGCTCCAACTGATTAGATAGACAATGGTATTGGTTTGGATAATATTTGAGATTTAAGTCTGATTCAATCCAGGTTTAACTTACTGTATTTTTCTATTTAGGTCGATGGTCATTTTATGGTATGACTTTCCTACTATCGATACTTTAGATTCAATTGCCTTGTCTAATATCCTTATTCCTGTTGAGAATTCATACTTTTATGGGTGATAATATTAGGCTAAACTTGATTCATATGGTTCACCTTTATTCTTTAACTCAGTTGTTAAAACAATTGCTGATAATTCACACTTTTTTATAGGTGATAATATTTTTAGTTATGTCAACCTAATTAGTCTCTTTATTTTTTTCAATTTTGTTTGTACTTTTTGTTATTGTATAGTTTAGAAAATAATTCAACCGCTGCCTTGTAAAAACAATTGACATCAATTTAGTTCATCAATCTTGAACTTCGAAAGTTCTTATTTTGTTTAGTAATCTTTATCCTTTTTTTTATTCTTCAGATGTTATACCGTTGGAGTCTAAGCTCAAAACCTTGTTTTAGTTGCTTTAAATTTTTATTCGTTGTCCTTCTTTAAGCGTCAAATTGGTGATTAGCTTAAAAGAAATTCCAAATTGCTGGAGCAAGCTATAGAGGTAATTGGTGCATTTCTTTATCATATTCTATTAAACTATTGCATACATTGCATAGTAAGTGACTAGACTTTTTTATTATTATTATTTACCTATCATTGAAGGCATGAAAAGGGAGCGAAGCACCAAAACTCATCCATTTGCCATCTTAGAATTTCATATACTTAATAAGAAAATATGTAAGAGTTAATTTGAGGGAATATCCTGCATATTTCGCCACAAAAAAAATAACGCATATTCTCGATATACTTTTGATTTGTCTTCATCGTCCTTCGATGATTTTCTATTTAGATATAGTTTTCAATAAATTAATTTTACCTAATATTTTGTCCACTATTTATTTTACAATGGTTGCGCTTTTGGATTTTTTTTTAGAGAAGTGCTTGTTGCAGTCATTTTAACTCTCTAGATTAGAAGGCCAAATGATCAAAAATATTCTAACCGTTACAAGTTGTATCAATTCTATCATAACCTTTGAGCTTGTGCATAAACGTTAAGGTGATGATTGAAAATCTTAAAAAGAAAGACATTGAGACTAAATTACCCCTCATTAATAGCATTTTTTTAATGAGTTTTTGCTTTACTAATTAATGTGAAACCCTCAATTGGCATTAGTGACATAATTTTAAGTTAAGGGTAAGATTGGAAAAAAGATAATAAATGCACCCTTGATTTCCTAATGTGACACATTGTGAGCAAGAAAAAATTCAATGTGACAGATAATATCGAACTAAGAAGTCTATGAATTGAAAACTTGTAACACACTTTACATGAATTAGAGTCGTCATGTTGATGTAAATAATGTTGGTTTTGTTAAAGCATTTGTTATTAGTTCCTTGATTCTAGAGAGTTAACTCGTGAATTTCTCATGTGGTGTTCTTGCATATGTCGCCGTTGAATTTTTGTTTCGATTGTTTTTAGGTATGTTTAGTACTTCTTCAAATTTCTCTAAACAAATTATCTTTTTTGTGATTCTATTCAACAGTAAGGTCTATGCTTTTGTTTCTTTAGGCGTGACTTTGAAATGACAATTTGCAATTGGAAGAAGCTTCATTTGAGAATGCATCAATTTTTATATCCAAAAATGTTGTTTTCTAAGCAAAAGGTTAGTGCACTTTTTGTGTTATTTGTTAAGAATAAATTGTTTTTTTATGGTTGTTTATTAGGGTCTCCTTTTGTTTTTGGTCTTTGTGGTTTTCATTGGTTGTCAGAAGAGGATTCAAGTGGTAGGTTCTCAAAACATGATTTCATTTTTTGTTAATTTCTTATCTTATCTCTCTCAATTGCTTTTCGATTTCGATTGTGTAATATACTTGAGCATGATTATCTTATTGTGAATAATATGATGGTGGAAGTTTAACTATTGTGTTCCTTATTGTCAAGCTTGCTTTCTTGTAGGTGAATGTCACATCATGATATTGGTGCATGTGTTAACTAAATTTAGTGGAAAGTGATTTTCGCGCTTCGTTGAATTGCTACACGTAACAAATTGTTATGTTGTTTCTTCACTCTTAATATTGGTGCATGTTCGGTTCCTTGTAATTGCATGAAATATTGTAATATGATGAAGTAGTCCCATTTGATGCTTTGACTCCACCGCTCAAAATTATTGGCTCCATTGACTTACGACTTGCCTTTGATTTTTTCAAATAATATCATATGAACTTTACATCGTCCAAAACAAGATTTATGATTTAAGAAGTGATTATTTAGGTTCGATCCAAAGGAAAAATTCAACTTATTTACTACTAATAACTATTGACTAATTATTGATCGTGTAATCATATAACGTTTTTTTTTAGTAATAGTACAACATTGCGATGGAAGCCCAAGATAATGATTAATGAGTTCTATTAATCGCTCACTTGTGTCTCTCTCTCGTGTATAACTTCAAATCTTTTAATTTTTTAAAGTATTTTTTTACATTAAGAATCATTGTAATTAAAAATATTACTCAAACCTTAAAAAGAATAATTTTACGATAACGCTCCTTCATATTATTTCACATACGACAATAGAACGCGTAAACTCACATCTCGAGAGAAATACGAAAGATTAATGTGTGGGGTTTGCATTTGGTTAAGTTGGGAGGAGTGTTATTCAAAACTAAGTTTGAATGTCTATAGTTATACTGCATCGAGTTATGTGCTCAATTCGAACCCAATCAGGTTGCTACAACAAGAAATATGAAAACGGGTTGTGTGAATAGTTAAGTGCGCGACTTCAGCTTTATATTCTCCAATGTGGTAATTAATTTCGTTCGGACCACTGGAATACCTATAACCGGATTATGTTAGGGCATCTCGTCTGGATATATCCACGAATTAAGAAAAAAAAAAAAAAGTGGTCAATGCATAGGAAGTAGGAACCACAGTATCAAATCTCTTGCCCTGCACGTGTCGAATAATGGCTTGAGCAATTACTTTTAATAGCAATGCAAGTTGGAGCCCTGGGACAGCTCTCTGTCAAAATCACGTGCTTGCAATTATTGAAAGTCCCCTTCTAACCGCGTTGTACCTGATCGACCCCTCTATCCCTCTCTAGAAACTACAAAATCCAACCTTCATTTCTCTCCATCTCTCTCAATCTCTTAGATCTATCTCTACATTTTCTTTACTCTGTAATTTCTCCTTACCTTCCTTTTTCCTTCGTCAACTCAAACCAAAGAAAACAACCAACGCTGCGTGATCATCCGTGCAGTATGCACTGTTATTATTTTATGAGCTTGGGTTGGGTGTTTCATGATTTAGCTGTTGTTTTTCAAGGGCATCTTTGATTGACATCAGAACGTGATAAGCAAATCGCAATGCATTTCTTGTCGACCAAGCGACCTTCCCTTCTGTGTGAGGATTCGATGTGATGTATGCTCAGATCAGTCGGACGCTCTGATTTCTTTTCTTCTCGCGCAAGTTGCCAGGGCTGAAGGTCCAGAATGTTGTGAGTCAAGGAGGTCTCAGATTTGAAGGTGACTGGTCTGTTTTTTAACCATAGGGCATGAGCAAGATCAGGCACTTGGAGACGCCATGATGTCACTGCAGTTGAGGTGTGCGTGCCCTTTACTTTTAATACATGCTTGCTTGTTTCCGTGCTAAAATTTTTTGATATTTGTTTTGAGGTTTGCAGTCGTGACTTCATTTCATTTCTGATTTAATTGGGGCAAACAAGATGATTTTTTTTTTTCATTTGTTTTGAAGGTTGAGAGAACGAGGAGACGCATGAGGGAAGGAAAAGATGAAGTACAACATACTGTACAACCATGAGGCTGACAATGATGGAAGGGGAAAGAAGAATCAAGGTGCATCTTACCACATTTGGTTTGACATTACTTGCATTCGATTACTCCTTGCCCTTTCTTCTGTCTCTTAATCATGGTCCATCTTACCCATATCTTCTTCTGTCCTTCTCCATCATCTTCTTCATCCTTTCCATTCCCATTTGCAATCTATAAATGGATAGATTGCTAGCACGTTCAACACAACACAACCATCAGCTGAAGCTCTTTATACTTTGTCTTCTTCCTTTTGAATTTTCTTCGCTTGAAGTGGCTAATATGCCTAGAGTAAAGAAACTGTTGAAAGATATTGACCCAAATACTGTCAATTGGTATGCTGATGTCTATGTCCTTGAGAAGTTGCCCATAAAACAAAGCAATACCAGTTCTGTTAGGCAACAACGACTGATTCTTGTGGATGAAGAGGTCAAGTCTTTATATCCAATGCACACTAATAGATTGACTTCAAATTTGTACTATATGCTTTCATCCAAAATCATTTCTAATTGTGTGATTTGTTTGGTGGTGGTTTATCAATGAATTAATAGGGGTATCGGATCCAGGCTACAATATTTGGGAACGACATCAACCTATTCGAGTCCAGACTTCAAACTAAGGTTGCATATCGTATTTCAAATGCATTTGTAAAAGAAATTGAAGCTCGATATCGCCTTGTCCCAAGTCCTCATCAATGGTCAATCTCAAGAAATACTCTTATCAAGAAAGTGCCGGATTCTGAAACTTTTCCTCTAATAGAGGAAGTCAAATTCGTAACTCTTGATCAAATCGATGAGTATTTAGATGTAGATGAATACATTGGTATGTGTATGCCACCTCAAATGTTTAATTCTATAATCCATTAGTGAATGTTACTATTTTATGCATTTAACTCATTCAAATGTATAAACATTACAATGGTGCAGATGTGGCAGTGCTTGCTTTGATTGCAAAACCAAAAAGAGATGTGACCAAACGAAATGGACAACCAAAGCATCGTTGCAAGAGTTGATCGTAATTGATGAATGGTAGGACATCTATATATATTGTCTTCATGCTCATGTAATTGAATTCGATGCACATATTTGACATAACTATCCATGTTTGGATTTTGCAACAGTTGTATGCCCATTAGATTGACCCTATGGGATGAATTTGCTACAAGGATTGGTCCTTCCGTCGAAGAAAGAATTGCCAAAACACCGGTCTTAGTTTGTAGAAGGCTTAAAGTAGCCTATCATAGTGGTAATCTTTTTTTTTTTTTTTTTTGGAAAATTGTTATTTCACAGCTCAAGTAAATGCTTATGCTTCAAAATTACATTTAATGCACAGGGATTTGTTTAGCAACACGCTCTTCATCAACCATTGATCTTGTTGATGACAGCGAAAGAGCCCAAACCTTGAGGCAGTGGTATGGTAACCAATACCAACTATGTACATGTAAGATAATCCATACTATTCTATATTTTCTATAATTGTATTACTAATTGAGTTCATTCTCTTGTGTAATAGGTTTAATCGAAATTGCACTGTGATTGAAGATCTTATTAACAATGATGGAATGTCTATTCCCATCCATTTTCGTAATCCCATTGTTAGGCCCAAAAATGGCCCCTTGTTACAATTGCAAAGATCAATTCGATGTTAAATGATGTGAGAATCTTAAATTCTTTACTTTATGACAATGCTATTTTAAATATTATTTGTTAATCAACTATGTTATACATATTTGATGAAAAAGATTTTGCTATACATTACATTATTTATTTTTTTTCAGCAAGCACTTTTTTGCTTAAAGGTTGCGATTGCAGTACCCAATGTGGAACAAAGTCTTTGGTTTATGAGTTGTCATAATTGTTCTAAGTTTACCAATGCTGAAGTAGGTGAAGTATTCTATTGTACCAATTGTAATCATGAAGATGCACATGGCACTCCTAGGTATGTATAAATTGTTATGAATGTACAGTTATGTATATTTGAATTACAATATGCTTATAATCTTTCCTTTACGTCACAAGGGCTCGCATTGAGGTAGAGCTTACTGATGAATCTGGTGCACTCAAGGTTGTGGCTTATGGAAGTATTGCTGAGGATATTATCTCGCTAAATGCGCAAGAAATCATGACAAAGACAATAGCAGTAAGTTTTCCTACCTATCTTTTAAAGATTTTTATTAGATAGGCTTATTAACATATATATATATTTATTCTTGAATGTCTCCAACCTCTACAACTCTAAATGTTGCTTTGAATTGATCAGGGTGAAGCATGCAATGTCATGGATGCTTCCAAATTATTGAAATCTGCCTCCTTTTTTTATGTCTATGTTCAAGCGGATAAGCTCGTTGACAATACAATCACTCGGTTTTTCCTTGTTGGAATATCACCTATCAATGTCAAAGTAGGTAATCTGGATTTGAATGGTCACAAAGGAAATATCGATGGGGCTCTGGTTGCCAATGCACAAACTTCAGTGTGTGGTAGTGCTCGTTTGAAAGAAACAAATGGTGAAGTCATTGTTGAGACAGGTGAAGTCATTCTCCACACCGTTGCTTCAGCGACTAGCAGTTCAAAGAGAGAAACCTCTAATTTTACTAGCCGGTCTTCGAAGCTATTGAAGCCAGCTGTTGTTTCTTTGGAATCTGCATCCGCTTCATCAGGATAAGTTAGTTCGTGTTTTTTTTTTTTGTATATCATACTATATATAATGGTTGATCAGTTGATATTTTGGTCTAGCCATGAATCATGTCATGGTATAGGTGTAAGTCTTTTAGGTACAATCAGTTTAAGTTATCACTGATGGTAGTTTAGATAGGTGCAAGTTGGTAGACTTTTTTGGACATGCTTAGATATGGCTTTCTCAAACTTCAGACTAAGGTGTTGATGTATATGAAACCACAAATTTTTTGGACATGCTTAGATATAGTTTGTCCATGAAATTTGTGAATAGTTCTTGCAAACAACTATTATAATAGTAAAAGATATATTACTGTAATTTGTCTCTTTGTGATTTTAGCTTCTATGGTCATATTTAAAGTTGGAGTACTTCTAACATATCAAAACAAGAGCATTTAAGTCTAATCACTATAATAAATCTCATAAATCAAATGAAAGGGAGGGAGGGAGGAACGAAAACAAAAATGAAACTATATGGACATGTCAGTAAGAATCTATCATACACGAACAAGACAATAATGATGAAACAAAACTTAATACACTTGGAACCAAAAATCTAAAGTCTTACTTATGAATGCATGATAAAAACACTTAATGGATCTGTTTCTTCTTGCCTATGGGTGTTACCTCTGAGAGTGTCTTGGCAAATCCAGAACGGTTGCTCTTCGGAGATGAACTCAATGCTTTTTGCCTAAGGACATGATTCTCATTTTCTAAATTTGAAAGTTTCCCCTCCATACTGAACAACAAATAAGAAAGACTCCTGAGATAAGACCTTGTGAGGTAAAATATAAAATAATAGAGAATTAAAGATCTTTTCTACACTTATATTTTGATGCTTGATACCGAGCAATGCTCCAGATAACTGAAGTACAAACACAAACAGAGCGCAAGGACTACCACTTGCAAGCTATTGAAATTAACAATAAATTTCAAATCTGAAGCTGCTACCTTTGCAAATTCTTTCGGAGCTGAAAATAATTATTTTCCACTTCACGCAATTTTTCCATGGTGTGGTCGGTATCTTTTCGAGCCTTTGCAAGCTCAAGCTCCAAAGCAGAATTCTGCTCTTTCAAACTATCAACTAAATTCTGTAGAAAAGAAGTTCAAACGATTCCATGATAAAAATGTCTTAAGGTTCAAAAATGACAATACAAAGGTACACATTAGGGCTCAACAAGAAAATAATCATAGAAACGCAACTAAACCTTTAAACTTCATAGTTACCATAGAAGGTTAACCTTAAAAGATTTGCATAGTAAAAAATAAAATAACTCCAGATCTCTTAGTCTATATGATATGTTGATATCCATCAAGGTTCGAAACTTCGACTTCACTGATAGAATCTCAAGTGAAGGGATCAAAGCTTTTAAAGGGGGGCGGTGGATATATTAGTCATTTTCCTACTCATATCATTCACTTTATAATACACCCACCTAAAATTTGGAAATAACTGGCCTAGAAAACAACAACAACATAGCTTTAGTCCCAAATTAATTGGGGTCGGTTACATGGATCAAACTTTTCCATTGTGCTCGATTAAGTGCAATTGATGGTGAGCTTTCCAAACCATTCAAATCCCTCATAATTAATGCATCTCATGTTAACTTTGGTCTACCCTACCTCGTCAATTTCTACAATTTCTATTTGAGTCAAGTTTTCTAATGGGGGTATTTGTTTCGTCGTTTGTTGACCTAGATTACAAAATGTTCGAGTAAGTCATATACAGGGCTACTCCATATGTTACAAAAGAAATTATGCTTAAATAAATGCACGAAATTAAAACCAGAAATTACGTATATGATGTATCTACAAGCCTCTGTAATCACAACACAGTACATAGCGATTATTTGCTTCTCTTTTTACATGTGAGAAGTTGAAACCAATATTGGTAAACAACAAACATCAATGTCATGTGAAGAAAATTTTAAAACTTGTTTTGTCTTGTGCCCAACAGTTTCCTCCACAATGCAATATCATGCAAATACAAAATGTTAAGAAATTAATAATACATCAAAATAATAAATTCATCGGATGAAACAAAATTCATTTGAATTACAATCATGCTCATCAAGTAACAATTTAGCAAGCGCTAATATTTCAATAAGAGTTTGCTTCCTGTAACAATAAAAAGAAAAGTAAAGAGCTAAAGAATAAATGCACCGGCAAACACCACAATTCTGTATACTTCTACTATTTGAATTCAATCCCAGTTACATACGCATATAAATTAAGGGTCATTATTTTAGATTCAACATCAAACACCACACAGTTAGAAGCCTATATATTCTTTTTCAAGTCAAATTGTAAAACCCCTTTCTCACGCTATCAAAATTAACTCTTTGGGATAGTCTTTAGACGAAGCTGCGTTTTCAAAGCCTCTACTTTATGCTTTCAAATGACTATTTCGTATAATAAGCCAAATGAGATATATATATATGAGCAAAGAAATAAATTTTATGTATATGATAGATATATAAGTAACAATATCCTGGGCGACTTCCCTGATTTTTTTTTGGTTAAAAAAAGTTACTTTTTACTAGAGCTAGGGGACAAAGCCTGTATGACCGTACGTATCATAAAAGCTAAGTTTACCAATATTTTTTTTTTGGAGAAATAAGTTAGCAATATTTCAAATGCTACGACAACTTAATTGTATATGTTCATCGCCATGTAGAACCCAAACACAAAATATATAAAGAGAACACATTAACAAACAAATTAAAGACATACCACGCGCTACTACAAGCATGACAGACACCACAAACAAAACAAATAAAAATAAAAATAAAAATAAAAATAAAGGTGATGAAATGAAGTGAAAGTACACATGGGATGCATGCATGCATGCATGCAGAATGTACGTAGCTAGTAATTATTAATTAACATGGCTTGCTACAGATGCATCTCCTCCGGAAGCCGTGGCAGTGGCCGTCTGTGAAGTGCTCGGTCTGGCAAATGCTGGCGCAGTTGCTGTCCCTCCCGCATGGTCCCTTGAACTTGTGACTAGCAGACTCGCAGGTCCTCCCTTCCACCTCTCTCATCACCTTCATCTCTGCATGCATTCATTTAAATTAAGTTTTAATATATTTATAAATCGGTTTCTTTAGAGAATATATAATTATATTGAAGCCTCGTGCATGATTAGAATTAGTTCAATCGTCTTATATATAGAAAGGACGTTTCTTCAAAGAATTAATTAATGGGGGTACCTATCAAAACATTTTTAGGCATTTTGCTTACAAGACTGAGGCTAGAGACCTAACTTTTTGTAGCCAAAGATTTTTAGTTGCAAAATTTTTTTGTAGCAAGCTTGTAGCCTAAGCTCCTATACACTATATATAAAAGTATAATGCAACGACTTTGATCTTTCGTAGCTAATTTAATTTTAGCTACATATCTTCTTCTTTTTTTCCTTTTCTCTCGGCTGAAAATTAATGGTAATCACCCACAAATTCTTTTCCTAGTAAATCTCACATTTGGTTGCATTATTCGTAGCAGGATGAAATATTTTAGTACGAGTTTTTTTTTCAATCATATACATATTTTGATGTGCACTGCACGATTTTTAAACAAGCATGCATCCAACCCTAAGTATATATAAATGTAGCACTCCCGTGTACGTAGAATCTTTGGTGTGATAGAGAGGAGGACATCACTTGTCGAAAGACAATGTTGGTTGACCAATCAGGTTTGACATGAGTCGAACCCGCAACCTCTTCCAACATTATCACCACAAAAAAAGATTAAGGTAAAAAAAAAGATTAAGGTTATGAGTTCGACTACTACAGCCAACCTAATGAAAATGTAACTTTACTAAGGAAAAAAAATTTATAGTTCATGCACGCTTACCAGACCCTAAGAGCACCAAGCATACAAGTAGAAATGCAAGCACAGTAGTTTTCTTGTTCATGGCCATATCTAATCTCTCTCTCTCTCTCTTTCGTGTCACTCGTATCAGTCTGTGAGAAACTGATTAACACCACCACTATTTATAGGCAGAGATGAGGGTGAAAATAATTGACATTCCAAAACTGCCCCTCTCTTATTTTTTTCTCGAACTTTGAAATTTGTAATCCTCATAAATGACACGTTGCGTCACGTCAGAAATCAGAGGTACGTCAGCGCAGATAGTACCGAAGAAACATCCAGATCCCATGGAACTTTTAGTTACTTAACGTATGTAACCTCCTAGTGCTTATATCGACACGTGGTGGTTTGGGATACTAGATTATGGTGAAGGGTTGTGATGGAGGTGGAGTTGGGTAGGCTAAGTAACAAGCCATGTACAGGTTGTTCTTATCGACCTGATATTACACGTGACTCGTACAGTAAGGCCGCTGACGTGGACGTCGGAAATCTGAGGCACTGTCGATAAGGTACGAGTTCCACGTGAATTGTTTTTGGCTTTATTGATCCTCGATTTTCTCGACATCGCATCTCTAAGACTATGTTTTATTTCTTTTTCACATTTTTTTGTTGGACAAATGTGTATGCAAGAGAAGAGACTGAAAATGGTTGCCACTTGCCAACGACGCCTGTATCACAGCGTAAAAAAAAAGAAAAAAAAGACAAAAATAAAAAAAAACCGGTGTTTTATAGGGCAACTCGTTTATGAGTGCACCTCAAATTTAAATTTCAATTTATAAAGGCACATACTGTAACATTTTTATCAAAATTCTCCCTTGTCCCAACTTAAGCACCCTACTCTAAAACTTGATCGACACATCTATATTTTAAGTTCGGCGGCACATGATCGAGATTTATCTGTTGGGTTCGGTGTTGTCCAATAACCAAACCTCTTTAGTGAAACTTGATTGATAATTGTCTACTTAAAAGTTTGGTGGGTTCCGACCGACTCTCCAATTAAAGATTCGACGAACTTTAATTGATTTTTCAATTAGAGGTTCGGTGGACTCTAACTAACTCTTCAACTTGAGATTCGGAGCTGCAAAGTCGAGTAACTCGATGATGTTCTACAAAATCACAAGAAAGACCAAAGTGCGTAAAGGGATGATGGTGGTGTTGGAGTTGTAATCTAAATTAGATTAGTGTTTGAGTTTGATTAGGATTTCGAGTTAGAGAACGAGTCTATTTAGGTCTTCTAGTTGGATTAGGAGTATGCTTATGTGAGTCTATAAATTAGAGTTAAGCCCCGCATTGTAATTAACGAGTTTAATTTATTAGAGATTAATAAAGTGTGTCATTGCGGTGTCTCTAAACCTAACATGGTATCGTAGCAAAAGTGAGATCTTGAGATCTGTGAGAGTGAGACCGAGATTTTAGATCTATGGTGTGAGACTTTGTTCAAGATCGAACAAAGAATTTGGGCTTCGCATCTATCGAGAGATCGAAGCGTGCGCGCGTTTCTTGTTTTGGAGAAGAAACGAAGATTTGAACAATTTGTTCAAAGTGTGTGCGACAGAGAGTTAAAATCAAAATTGAGATTTTTGATTTTCTTATTTGGTGTGAATTATGGCGACATCGTGGAGACCAAGTTCAACCTACTCTTCCAATATTCGACGGAAAGAAGTTTGATAAATGGAGCACTCGATGAGAGTCTTGTTCGCTTTTCAAGACTTGCTCGTAGTAGTTGAAGATGAGTTCGAAGACCCACCCACCGCTACCTCGACACAAAGGAGCTTCGCAAGAAAGATCGAATGCACTTTATTTTATTTTGCAAACGCTTGATGATGTGGCGTTTGAGAAAGTGCAACCGGCGAAGACATCAAAGGAAGCGTGGGACACTTTAGAGACGTCTTACAAGGGTGTACGAAAAGCCAAGAAAGTTCGGTTGCAAACTTTGAGGCGACAATTCGAGTTGATCGAGATGGACGACTCGAAGATATATAGAAGTACACCAATCGTGTTCATACAATCGTCAATCGCTTAAAGATGAATGTCGAAAATGTCGCCGATCTCGATGTGAACGAGAAGATTTTGCGCACCTTGACCGCGAAGTTCGACCACGTAGTAGCTGCTATTATGGAGTCTGGGACAGATTATGAGACCAAGTCGATTGAAGAAATAATTGGTTCATTACAAGCACATGAGCAACGAATCAATGAAAAAAATGAAAAAGTCAAGCATACTGAGCAGGCATTGAAGACTACAGTTGTTCCGAATCTAAACAAGAATCATAGGTTCAAAGGCCGTGATAAAGTCAACAACAATGGCAGAGGTCAGAATAATAATCAGCAGTGGTGGGATAGAAATAAAGGTCGTGGACGAGACAAAGGTCGCGATCAACAGAGAAATCGGATTCAGTGTTACAACTGTCGCAAGTTTGGGCATATAGCCAGAGACTGCAACAATAAACAACATGCCAAATCTGTCGAGCATGTGTCCTTTGCCCAAGGCAATGATTGTACCCAAACACTTTTTATGGCTTCGTCAAAGCCAAGAAAGTTCATAAAACTACGCGCGTGGTATCTTGATAGTGGATGCTCCAACCACATGTGTGGTAATAGAGAGTTGTTTGAAGAATTAGATGAGTCGATGACGACAGAGGTCAAGTTTGCGATGATAGGAAACTTCCAAAAAGGAAAAGGAAGAGTTCTAATTCGGTTAAAGAACGATGATCATCGATATATCTCTCGATGTTCTTTATGTGCCTACAATGAAAAACAATCTATTGAGTCCAAGGGCGACTTGTAGAGTAAGGGTACACAAATGAATTTGAAAGATGGCTATTTATCCATGTTCGACTCTAGAGGTATTGCCATTCTTAAATCTCCTTTAAAAAATCGGTTATTTCAAATTGAGATTAAGTCCGCTCTTATCCATGTTTTCAATCTATCATTACTAATGAGTCATGGCTATGGCACCCGAGATATGGTCATCTCGAACTTCAAAAGTTTGAAATTGCTCACTCAAAAGAGATTAGTGAAAGGATTGCTTGTTATTCGACATCCTGGAGCATTCATGAAGGGTGTATTTTAGGGAAGCAACAAAGACAAATCATTCGCTTCCAACACTCGTGGCGTGCCCAATCTCCATTACACTCGGTTCACTCGATCTTTGTTGTCCTATGCAGAGACAAACATTAGGAGGAAGCAAATATTTTATGACTTTTATTGATGACTCACAAAGGATGATTTGGGTGTATACTTTAAAGAATAAGTCGATGCATTTAGTTGCTTTCGAAGTTCAAGGCTACTGTGGAGAAACAGAGTGGATGCTACATCAAGACTTTGAGGACAAATGGTAGTGGTGAGTACATGTCCTCGACATTTTCAAAGTTTTGTGATCGTCATGGGATTAAACATGAGATCATTCCACCACGATACAACGCAACATAATGGTGTTGCGGGGAGGAATAATAGTATAATTATAGACATGGCTCATAGTATGTTGAAGGCCAAAGGTCTATCTCGATTCTTTTTTGGTGAAACAGTTGCATGTTCGGTTTATTTAATGAATATGTCTCCCACAAAAGGTGTGTCCCATATAACCCCAGAAGAGGCTTGGAGTGGTTACAAGCCAAGCGTCAAACACTTGAAGGTGTTTGGATCCACTGCATATGTACATGTTCTTGATGCTAACAGGAAGAAGTTAGATGACAAAGGCGTGAATGTCATATTTATTGGTTATATTCCAGGGAGGATTGGAACGTACAAATTGTACAATCCAGTTACCAATGCAGTCATTGTTAGCAGAGATGTCAAGTTTGATGAGAAGAGTGCGTGGATTTGGGACATAAAAGGAAAGAATATTGCTCAACCATCAACAATTAGATGTGAGGATGAAGCTTCCACTTCAGTTGGTATTGACGCTAGACCCAACGTACCGAGCTGCGACCACAAAGAAGTGTGAAACAACCAAATTTCGACTTCAGATTGTAAGATCACCCATGATAATATCGTTGATGACAAAGACAATCGAGTGCATTGTGCATTCGTTCAAAGATTGAGGAAGTCATGCGAGATAGATGGCGGGTGAATGATAAAGGATGTCGTCGATGGAGGTCGAGATCTCGCATTCGAGAAGATCAGAAGATCATGACAATCGAATTATGGGGGATGATGTTTTGTTTTTTAATTCGAGATAGGTAATTTAGATTATGGGGGATGTTGGAGTTGTAATCTAAATTAGATTAGTGTTTGAGTTTGATTAGGATTTCGAATTAGAGTACGAGTCTATTTAGGGTCTCCTAGTTGGATTAGGAGTATGCTTATATGAGTCTATAAATTAGAGTTAAAGCCCCCGCATTGTAATTAACGAGTTTATTAGAGATTAATAAAGTGTGTCATTGCGGTGTCTCTAAACCTAACAGGTGGGATGCATAATTATTTAGTGCATTAATTGATTTCAATATATAGTAAATGTTTGTTAATATTATTATTAAATATTAATCGTGCTTTAACTAATTTCTTTTTTAAATGATAGTTATAACTCTACGAACGTCAAGCCACGTTGGAGTTTATATGGTCATGTTTAGATCCAACATGATTTACAACTCATATGAGAGGTATTTGTTTAATTAGATCAGGCTTGGATCAATCAAATTAACTTTCTTCATAGCTCAATAATCTTGTGGAAATTACGAAGAAAAAAAAATCCTTAAATAACATTTCAGTATGGCTCACATTTTTGTAACATTATTCTTGTGTACATATTTATTATAGGTATATAATAAAGGAGGATTGTCACTGTTCATCCAAAAAAAAGGCCGCTAAGGGCACCCCACCGTTTCATGAAGGCACCCAATTTTTTTGTAAAAATTCCAAAGAAAAATGAAAAAGACCATTTTGCCCCTGTATATATATTGATTCAAACCCTACAAACCATTTTGACAAAGAAAACGGGGCACCCCACCACCAAGTTTGAACCATAAAACAACATTGCGTTTGGCGACCGTTTATCGATTCTTGCGGATTGACATCATCCGACAGCGATGTAACAATGTTTGACAACCATATGATGGTTTGAAGGAACTGTTTTTTGTCAACGTAGGGTTTCTCAAATTTTCAGACGTTTTTTCACGGGCGCGATTGATTCGGCCTCGCAGGACCGAGAGTTATGAAAACGTCTCGGTCAACATCCACCGAGGACTCTCGTGAAGTGGTGACCGAGACGACAATAAAAGTGTCGGTTATGGACAACCGAGAGCTATTCTACATTCTCGGTAGTACATCAACCGACATGACATAAACTATATACTAATGGTTACTCTCGTGAAGTGGTGACCGAGATAACACAATTACTTTCGGCCATTCGTTGCCGAGACCGTGTAAACTATTCTAGCACTGTCGGCCGAGAACCACGAGTTCTAAAAAATTTCCCCTCGCCCTCGGCCATGCTTGGCGAGACTATAAACAAAAACTCGGCTGTGTGGCCGAGAACCACGAACGCCCAATAAATGAACCATTGAATGCACCGCCACACAAACATAACAACTACTCTATCAAATGCGACTTAATTAGACTACCAACGTACATTCAAACGATCGATTTCTCGACTTGAGTGTGTGAATGAAAAACTAGAACCGAGCCCTAATTTGAAGACGAAATCGGCAAACACCCCGAGGCTAAAAACTACAAAAACCTCCTACAACGACGAAAAACACACGGAGACGGACGTAAACGACGATTTCGGGGTATCCTCGCAAGGAGTTCGGTGGTGGTGGTGGGGGTGGTGGGGTGAGAGAGGTTTGTTCGAGGGGTATTTTGGGTATTTTGGGTCTAATTTTTTGGTGCCCTGTAAATTGGTTAGTGCCCACATTAACTGGGTGCCTTCATGAAACGGTGGGGTGCCCTTAGCGGCCCTAAAAAAAAACTCTTGTCACCTGTTTTGTACCTCGAGATGTATGCGATCACCTAACCCTGTGTATAATTGAGATGTCCATGAATGCCAATATTGAACAAATTTTGACATCCTCTCAAGTGTGGATACATTAAGAATCGCTCATGGCGTGTGGCCTACCACCTCTCCTTAGTTTTCTCCTTAATTTGCCATACATGTTCAACGGTGACAATTCATTTTATACCTCCCAATTAAACACCACTATATACATCAACTGGCTCGTGGAAACCACATTCCTCAACACATGCATGCATTCAATCTCTCAAATCATAAAAACCAAGTTTTTATTTTTTACCAACTTTTCTTAATCCCAAGTTAGTTACATTAATAATGAATTCTTATGATCAAAAATCAAAAGTCTTGCCCCTTAGTCCATTCCCATGTTTTACATCAGCTCTTCTCTTGTTATTAATCTCCATGGTTGCATGCCAAGCCAATCCACTCACTCCTTCGTTCTATGATAAAACATGTCCCAAGGCACTTCCTACTATTCGAAATGTAGTTAATGGCGTCGTCTCAAAAGATCGTACAATGGCTGCGTCTCTCATGCGTCTCCATTTCCACGATTGCTTTGTCCAGGTACGTACGTACGAAGTACTAATTAATCCGTAGTGCTTGAGAATTAACACGCCTCGAATCAATAATGCATGCAAGCTATTGAAAAATAATTACTTCGCATCGAATGTTGTATTTTTATGCGATCGCGTGTGGATTAAAGTTTGTTTTGTTGATTAATTAATTTTAATGATTTAATCATAGGGTTGTGATGCATCATTGCTATTGGCCGATAGCCCTAAAATCCAAAGCGAGCAAAATGCATTCCAAAACTTTCGATCACTTAGAGGCTTTGAAGTCATTGACACTGTGAAGTCTGAAGTAGAGAAGGCTTGTCCTGGTGTTGTGTCTTGTGCTGACATACTTGCTGTTGTAGCCAGAGATGCCACCGTTGCGGTTTGTACTTAATTATCTAAAACGTCCTATATATATATAATTAGCACATACATTATTATATACAGTATGTATCAAACTAATGTCACCAAGTAATTAAGATGGTTTATGAAGTTAATTAATTGATTGATTGATTGATTAATTATTAATTCTAGGTGGGTGGCCCAACTTGGAATGTAAAACTTGGAAGAAGGGACTCTACAACAGCAAGCCAAAAGTTGGCAGAACAAAATCTCCCAACATTTAAAGATGATCTCAACGTGATGCTTGCCAACTTTAAAAGGAAGGGCCTCAATGCCAGAGATATGGTAGCTCTGTCAGGTAAAAAAAAAAAGAGCGCATAACTGAACTATCGACTCTGATATCAATTCTCATAAATCTTTATTACTATCAATATAATTAAGTAAAAAAAGACATGCTCAATTGCAAATCGTACCATCGATTCTGATATCACTATTAGACCAACCTGATTAATATATTCTTATGAATATTTGGTATATACAACTAATCTCATGAGAGTTAATTAGTCGGACGCTCCAATTCTATAACCAACGAAAAAACCAACTGAATGCACATGAGACGAAACCAAGAATCGAACCCGCCATAACCTCTGCCTCAGTCAGAGTTACGGTGCTCATTTCTTTGCGACTACACAACAAGTACCCCTAGGGGGCATCTCATTGTTTAACTTTAATGTGTCATAATAATATTATAGAAAATACTACTATAAAGACCTATTGGCTCACAAAGAGCCTTCCATGCATGCGACCTCGACCCGCGTGTTATGCATCGGGATCTGTGTATGTCCACATTCCGAGGCACGTATGGATGACTGTTGCGAGCCAATGTGTACGTCTAGTGGCGTGACATATTGTTGTCATTATAGCACTTCTCTAATATTATTACCATTTACATTAATTAATTAATACCTTTTTCACATGACTGTATACATTGCAGGTTCACACACAATAGGTCAGGCTCATTGTGCAACATTCAGGTACAGACTATACACCAATGTAACCAAGGCAGAAAACAATTTCAAGAGGGACCGAATGAAAGTGTGCCCCATCAGCAGTGGAGAAGGGAACACAGCCCCTCTAGATTATGTCACACCAAATGAATTCGACACCAACTATTTCAAGGTTTTGATGGAAAACAAAGGAATTCTTCACACCGACCAGGTCTTGTACAATGGAGGCTCAACCGATGCATTCGTGGTCGAATACAGTAAAAATAAGCAAACTTTCTTTAATGACTTTGGTGCTGCCATGGTCAAGATGGGTGACATTGCTCCTCTCACTGGGTCGAATGGACAAATTAGAAGGATATGTAGAGTGCCCAATTAATCACTAGTTGTGATCAATTGTACTTGTAGTAATTTGTAATTTTTTTAGTTTAGATTTTTGTTATGCGTGGGTGGGTGGTAATACATTAAGGTCGAGCTAGCCTTATCGAGAAATTATGAAGATATGAGTACTTCGACTTCTGCTTCCCCACTCGAAAGGAGCGGTGGAGAATTTAGATCACTACTTAAGGTCTGGGGCGATATAAAGGGACTTCAATTTTTTATTTTTTTTTTTCCATTTAATTGTACTAATTTGTTGAGATGATGAGCTCCCTATATTGGAAGAGTTCATTTTTTTTGTTGTTATGTAATTAATGATATATAGTTTAGTTTTCTTTAAAAATTTGGAAATAAGCAACCTGTGTTTGCCCCTTATATATCATTAGCTTTTTATAATATAAATTAATTGGCGAATGTGCTTGACCTTATCATTAGCTTTTTATAATTTAAATTTTTCAAGTGTAGGAGAGGAAGTTCGCGAGTCACGAATGTGCGTAAGGGCTTAGGGTTTGAAGTGGAGGCTTCACCAAAAAGTAGTCCATCACCTATCCAAAGGTATAACTCTTTTTTTTTTATTTGAAATAGATTATATAATAATCTCAACACTTATTGCCAACAAGACACGGGGCAATACATTTTTAGGTCCTATTGAGAAATTGCGATGGACATGGATTGAATTTGAATAAACTTTAACTATACTAACTCATCTATGTTGGTAAAAACTTATCAAATGTGATCTATTCATTTTTTTTTATTACAAGTTCGATGAGGAGCAATCCCGCCCCCTTGAGATGGATGAAATATCATTTTTTGAAAGACAAAGTTTAGGTATGTCATGAGTTCAACTCTATATGAAGTCAAAAAAAAAAAAAAAAAAACATGTTTACAAAAATAAACATGTAATGACTCCTACATTGACGTTTTGATTATATATCCAACACCCAAAGCAACTACATTTATCAATGTTCTTTGCGTTTGCAAATCTAAATCTGGAGACACCCGATGGTAATAACAAAAACTTCGTGTCAAACTATTGAGCCACCAAATTGATTAGTAATGATTTTTTTTTCTTTTTAAAGACCAACATTTACTCAAAATATAATTTACCTCAATATAACTAACTTCCATTAATAATTTACCTCAATGTATATTTTTTACTAATTTTTACAAGTTAAAATTTATTATTTACTTCAATATTTATATTTATTTTTGTCAAATCCTCAATACACTTTCAATATATTTTTAAGGAACCTGCTACTATGCTTCAACATAAACACGCACTTGTCAAATCCCCTCTCCTAATCTAGGGCACTTAATCAATTAAATCATAATCATATCCAAGGACTTAACTACGTATTAGTCGGCCTTTACAACCTAGACGTCTATTTTATCGTGTTCAGGATAAGTAATACACTAATCCTACACGAGTTAATTATAACTTTTTATTAAATTAATTAATTAGCGGAAGTCTTATTGATAAATGCGGTGAAACAAGAAAATAGTCTAAGTCAAGTCGGGAACTAACGCTCAACCCAATATACAACCCCAAATAGTATCTGAAAGACGTATATAACATATACAATCAAAATATCATAAGAAGTGCCGCGGGCTCAGGGATAATCGACGATCTTCTCTTTGCCCGGCATGCTGGTAGACAACTCTGCACCCACCGTCATAAAAAGGACGGTGAATACAAGAATAAAACAGTAATCTCCGATGACAAGTTTAATTTGCATTTCCAAATATTCAAATGGTATTTAAAAGCATATAAATGGGAAAATTGGAAAATAAACCATATGCGAGTAAATACCAGAGTTAAACAAGTGATACCGACACTAGGCTAAGTAATGATGATTTAGGTCCGGTCGACAGTGAAACATGTCACTCCGACTCAATAATCATATAACACAAGGGACTCTAACCCAAGTGTTACCAGAGACTCTAACCTCGGTGTGTAGACCACCTCAGGGACTCTAACCCCGAGTGTCATACAGTGTCAAGTAACATGTGCCGACAACCCCAGGGACTCTTACCACGTGAGTCGCGCACACTTCGATCGAGTACGAGACCTAAATGCGAAAACTACTTTTTAAATTTCAAGAAATACCAAGTATGGATTGTCAAGGCATAGACACATCTACACACCTAAACAAATAAAGAATACAAGTCCTCTTAAACATTTATAAGATATTCACTAGCCTAATAGCATACTATTAATCATTCAATTCACATTTAAAACAACAAGAATAGACATAGCATGGGATAAAATCAATGAATCAAATCAAATGAATGAATATCATGCAAACTAGACTCATCAAATGAGCATAGACACAAAGAAAACATGATATAAGAATACGAAGGCAAAATAGTCAAAAGGACTATGCAAGGACAACAATTAATAGAAATAAAATGCCAAGTAAAGTTGTCATTGGGTATACTCACAACAACAAAGTAAAGTCCTAGCTTTACTGGTCTCCCGATACTCCAAATCTTGTATTCGCTCTCCCGTACCATTTTTCTAGGTTCCTGAGTTTGGTGTCTCATTAGTTCAAATATAATGGGTTTAAGCTCAATTTAGTGGTGTTTATTGTATATTCGAATTGGTTCAATAGACTTTAAATCAATCTTCCTAAATCAACTCCTAAAGACTAAATTAAGTTTCAATTTCAGTCCTACATTTTAATGCACTTTTAGGCATGAAATGGTCTAAATATCAAAATCCTCCATCAGTACAATTATTGTTGGTCTCTCTCTTAGCTTTCCAAAAAGGTTTAGTTTGCAAAATTCCGATTTAAAATGAAAGAGATGTCATGATCTTACTAAACATATGTCTAATTGGAATTTAATCCGACCAGCGGATTTAGAAAATCTATTTATCCTAATCTAGAGTTCCTAAAAATGTAGGCAGAAAAGTTACCCAAATACAACATACGAAAAGATCAGCTTATTTGGATAAGTAGTTAGGGAGTTATGCCCTTAACAAGTTTAGTTTCAAAACTTTCATTTTTAATTCCAATACCTATTTGTAGAGCATGTTTGGATATAAAAACATTTGAATCAGAATACCTTCAGTTAAGCAAAGTTATTCCCCTTTAAATAAGCTTTTCAAATGCCACTGGTTTAGATCAATTTGGATCTAAAATGGGCAGATTATGACCAAATTACTCAGGTTGATTCATAATACGACATGCAGAATTCTAGTTTTGGTGTTGCAACTTCAAAAATTCATATCTTTATGATTTCAAAACCAAATTAATAACTCAATATAGCTGGATTATCAGCTTGAAATGAGGAATCTGAATATATAAATCAATTGCAAATACTCAATCATATACAATCTGAAATTAGCCTAAAACCAGAACTTGTTCTAATTTCAACTAAAATGATGTGTACCTAGTTGATGTAGCACCCTAGCTTGAGAATTTCTCACCAACAATTCCTTCTTCTTCTCCAGCAAAAATGAATGAGTGATTTGGTTTGCATGTTGTTTGATCACTGATATTATATATTAAGGTGATGTTCCTTCTTTGCCCTTGATCTCCATGGATTTATGTATCCCGATGAACATCTAATGGTCAACCTCTTGCCATATATCCCACTAACTCAATCTCAAGTGACACCATTTCATTACTTACCTAGTTCCTAGATGTGCCAATGTGTATCACTAGACCAATCTTATGCTTTCCATTTAATTTACTCAACTATAAGCCTTTAATTTGATTTACATTAACAAACACAACCATAGGCTTATAAGTAATTCATTATTTCATATTAGTATTAAATAAGACTTACCGAAATGCTAACTACCCGGTTCCCCGGCTCGCACGCTACTCGAGGCGTGTCCTCGCTCTTGTCTCGACGCTTACAACTGTACAAACCGACTTAGTAAGTCTATACAATACATAACACTAGGCGTACATCAATACAAAAATACAATATACCTCGGCCACGTGCCTCGGTCGGTGCACGTATCACGGTGTAGGTTCCACGTCAAGGGTCGGTAATCATGATTAAGGAATTAAAACGGGGTTAGAGATTTGAGCCGTGACAGTTTGTGCCATACATATCGAGATGCGTGTGCATGCATCCCAATTAGATAATCAATGCACGCCAACACGTGTACGTAGCGCACAACATTTTTCTACTTTTTATTTCTCGAAAAAGTATATTTTCATCAATAAGCATCGATTAGGCAGGCATCATGCGACACCCTTCAAGCAGTGTGTACAATGCATCTCGAAGCGCATCACACCGCATCTACGATCAATGTCCATTTTACTAATGAAAAAACACTAACCCGACCCAAAACATGCACGCGAAAAGAACACACTCTCGTCAACGTCCTTTGATCAATGCAGTAATACGAGTGCACACGAAAAATAATGTGTATCTAAAGAACGCAAACAAGTGGGTGTCGGTTTCGCCGATCGAGGTTAATCTGTCCCCTAAATAAATCCTTTGGTTTGCCAAAGTTTATTTTTAGACAATTGACTGATCCTACGGTCACGAGTCGCCAACAATCCCTAAAACTTCTCGTTCTGTTACGATCTGTTCTTCCCCAAAAACCCTTTCAATCGCTCACTCTCTCTTCATT
The DNA here is from genome assembly GCA_039657325.1 of Stephania cephalantha. NCBI lineage: Eukaryota > Viridiplantae > Streptophyta > Magnoliopsida > Ranunculales > Menispermaceae > Stephania > Stephania cephalantha. Next base: position 1,740,115 of record CM077573.1, on the reverse strand, counting down.
TCTCGTTCGATCTCTTCTTCGTCGATCTCTTCTTCGTCTTCGTCTTCGTCTTCGTCTTCTTCTCCGATCTCACCATGTCTGCAGAGAAAGAGCGGGAAAGCAACGTGTACTTGGCGAAGCTCGCCGAGCAGGCCGAGCGATACGACGGTGAGAAACCCTAGATCTCGTCGAAATGTTGGATTTTTTTTTTTTATCTGTGTTCACGCTTTTGATGTCGATTCCTGTGTTTCTGTCTGTGGATCTGTTTTGGTTGTGTGGTTTTTGATTCGGTTTTGGTGGATCGGTTGTTTTCGTTTGGATTTAGGGTTTGGTTTCGGAAAATGTTGGTTTGATCTGTGAATGTGTTGGATCTTCGATGCGGTTGGGTTGGAGACTTGGATGATTGGTTTTTTTTGAGGTGTTAGGTTTGGTTTTTGGTCTGGAATGAGATGTGGTTTCGTGAAAGTGAAGGATTTGTTCGCAAATATGACTGTTTGTGTTGATAGGATCGCAATGCGGCGCGTTAGCACGGACTTGATTGATATCCTACTTGTATGGTGATCATCTGCAAGTGTGAATAAATTACATCTGTTCACAGTATGGTTATTTCATTAATGTTCCTACATTTTAGATTCTAGATCCGCCGCAACATGATTGATTGGTTTACAAAGTTAATCGTTAGCATCACCTTTCGCTGTCATAGAATTCATGGATGTGCAGGGTGGTAGGATTTGGTTGTGTGTTGGTTAGTCACGAAGAAAGTATTGAATGATGGAAGTGATATTTGAGATTTGCATGAATTGTAGCAAAATTGTTTAAATGCATTTTAGATATGTTATAGTCATGGCACGTCAGTGGTACTCCCTATTTTTGAAGAAATGAATGCTCAAAATGCCCAAATTTAATGATTAAATGATATTAATCAGTGCTCCTGCAATGACATTGATGCGAAACTCGTGCAAGGATTATATAGGAACCAGGTTATTAGATATTTATCCTTGGCTCATCTTTTTTCTTTTGAAATTAATCGCCAAATCCAAATGCGGCATCTTTTGATAGAAAGAGGGCTTTTAAAAAAATAGTATTCTATTTCAGGAGGTACGAAACTATGGAATAACCCGTTGCAATTTTCTCGTTCCTGCTTAAATCAAGAAGGATTTGTTTTTGCAAAACATTTATGTTTATAGTTTGAACAGGCCTTCTAATGATTCATCACTAAAAAACAAAGAGAAGCAGAGGCCTTCTGATCATTAGCATTTGTTGCTTAATATATAAATGTAATGATTCTTGGATTTAATGGAGCAGAAATGGTGGAGTATATGAAGTTGGTTGCAAAACTTGACGTCGAACTGACTGTGGAGGAGAGGAACCTTCTATCTGTGGGTTACAAAAATGTTATTGGGGCCCGTCGAGCTTCATGGCGCATTATGTCCTCCATTGAGCAAAAAGAAGAGTCAAAAGGAAATGAACAGAATGTAAAACTGATCAAGGATTATCGCCAAAAGGTGGAGGAAGAGCTTTGGAAGATCTGTAATGACATCTTGACCATCATAGACGAGCACCTTATCCCTCATTCTGGATCAGGAGAGGCTACAGTTTTCTTCTACAAGATGTAAGTATCTATTACTTATTTTGGTTTGCAAAAAAAAAAAAAAAAAAAAAAAAAAAAACTCCTTGGTTTGCATTAATATCTAGCTATGTTATTTCAAATGGTTATTTTATTGGTTGCTTTGGCAAAGCCATTTTAGGGTACTAGGAGTTTGTCTGTGCGCCTTTATTTGGAAAATTTGTATCCATTTTTCTCTGTTGTAAATGTGTGTGAACTTTACATTTAAGTTGAGATCCGGTATCTGCCTTTTGTTCTTATTTGCCAAAAAGATTTTTTTATCTTTCTTACTTGTGCATTTTTTTTGACACCCTTCTTCTTTTAGCATGTTGTTTAGTTGTTAACATTTCCCATTTACATATATGCAGGAAAGGTGATTACTATCGTTATCTTGCTGAGTTTAAGACTGATCAAGAGAGGAAAGATGTTGCTGATCTATCTTTGAAAGCTTATGAGGTATGATTTCCATCTCTCTTATCTGATTCTCATGAGTGTTTTACGCAGCATTACATTCTTTTTTCTATTAGTACTTGCTCATGTACCCATTTTTTATATTAATACATTTGTGCTCTTCATTGTGAAGGCTGCATCTACCACAGCGAATTCGGATCTTCCATCAACTCATCCTATTCGACTTGGCCTTGCCCTTAACTTTTCTGTTTTTTACTATGAAATTCTCAATTCTCCTGAAAGGTAATTTTTTTGGTCCTGATTTATTTTAATTTTGTTAAAAGACTTTTAATGCCTTTCTCAACAATTTTTGCTTTCCAAAACTAGCAATCAGTTTACCTTAGATTTCAGTACCATAGCTAATGACTCTTCAACAACAACAACAAAGCCTCAACCCCCAAATTAGTAGGGTCAGCTACGTGGATCAGATTGTTTTACTTATCTCGATTTATTGCAGCCGATGACTCTTAAATTTGGTTATTGTGCTTTCAGGGCTTGTCACTTGGCTAAACAAGCCTTCGATGAGGCAATTGCCGAACTGGACACCTTAAGCGAGGAATCGTACAAAGATAGCACTCTTATCATGCAATTGTTGAGGGACAACCTCACTCTTTGGACCTCTGATTTACCTGAAGATGGAGGTAACTCCATACCTTTTCAAATACTTACATTGAACACATCTAAATTTTGATTTATCTTTTCTCAAACGAGAATTTTTATTTTTTATTTTTTTTTGCGCAGGTGAGGATGGTGGATTCAAAGGCGAGGAATCCTCCAAACCCGCCGAGCCAGAGGTAAGCTTTGTTATGTGCCTTCTGATGTTTTACATCATTAGCTGTAATTCCGAGTTTTACTCACAAACGTTTCTTAATCGTTCCTTTTTTTATTTTTTTTTGCAAGGCCAAATGAGAATGCAAACTGTTGCAAAATCACCTTGCAGTAGCGAGGATGTATCTCTGCCATCGAAGACTTCGTAACGAGCATATATCATTCATTTTTCTTGGAGAGACTCAGTTTACTTATTTAGCATTTTTGAGTTTTGTCGAAAGATCGTCTATTGTTCTTATTATTATTTCTTGTCCTTTTGGTCCCTGCCTCCTTTTATGTTTTGGTTTTGCTCACCTTTCCTTCTGAGCAAGGATTAGGCTTCATATAGGAGAGCAGTGGATTTGCATATATTTGTTTCTCCTTTTATTCAATTCTGCAACTCAAATACTCAGCCTTCTTTCAACTTATTGTTATTATTTGAGTTAAAACAAATTTGTTGCTTCATAGTCTTCTATGCCAGGGATAACTTATTGGAAAATGCTAAGTAACCCACTTTCGACACTGCAAAATAGCCCTCGGGTAGCTTGCTACTGCCCGATAAACCTTGATAGGTCTGCAAACTACATCTCGAGGGGCATTGCAAGTTTGTAACCCACTCGATGCCCATTTGGCAGTGCTGAAAGTCGGTGGTTACCGATACATTTTCGTATCTACTCTAGACTGACTCGAAGTTTTTCTTCGCCAAGTGATATTTTATCCATTTCATCAGAGATGCTCGGTGTTTTGGCTTAATATTTAAAAGAATACAACTTTTTAAATTTTCTTGCAAGTTTAGAATGTATTTATTGTCATTTTTTTTTTTTTCTTGTGTTTTGTTTTTCATTTTGTTGCAAAATACAAAATTAGTTTGCAGGTATGTTCTTGTGTTTTGTAATCACATACTTTTCATTTTGTTGTTGCACAAAAAAATGCAAAATTAGTTTGGCAGACAATGTTCCATTGTGAATTAGTTAGTATAGTTGAATGTGAATTAGTTAATATAGTTGATGCTAAATATCACGTGAGAAACTGTTCGAATGTGAATTAGTTAGTGTAGTTGGCACTAAATATCATGCGAGAAACCATACAAAAATACAAAATTTGTGATATAATAATTAATTAAAAAATTAATTAAAATTTGTTTTATTAGATTTGGAGGAAAATCAAGTGAAGTCTTTGTTATTTTTGGTTTCTTGGTTTGGAGGGAAAAGAGAGTTTGACAAAACGGTCAATATCCCTTGCCTCCTTGGTCTCTCTACAGAAGAGCCGTGAATGGTCCTCGAGATTCTCAAACTGGTTAAAAAAAGCTACACGTGTCATCCATTGGCGTGCAGTGAATGAAGAATACTAAACGTCCATCGATCCCTTCAACTTCTACTACTTCACAAGTAACAATAGCTCTACCACATGAATGTGTCCTTCAACACAAAAGCATTTTCAGTGAAAAAGCAACAACATAACAGAGAGAAGAGCCTTATAACTTGAGAGGTAAACACTTACAAATTAATGTCTCTTTCAACTATTATGCTTTTCTTGCTTTTGCTTTAATTCCTTACAAAGAAAACATCATGAACATTTATCATCTACTGTTTGCAAGAGATTTTTTTTTTTTTTTTTTTTTTTTTTTTGGTTTGATACTGTGGTGTTTGGGATTACATACTACTCTACGCCCCATGTGACAAAAAATTAGTAGATTCATGGGTGAAATCTCGTAGAGCAGGCCAAAAGTGAACAACTAGCTAGTATGTTCCAACCGCTAACGGATGAGGCAAACTAGATATTGTATATATATCACGTGAGTAACCTTAAAAACATAAACCTTACTAACCAAGCGAATATCTCATTGATTTAGTATGAAGTCACTTGTGCAAGAGGTTGAGTGTTCTCGTCTCTCAATGGTGATAAATCGGATTCTTTCTTATCAAAAAAAAAAAAAAAAAAAGTAACAAAATCGAATGCAAGAGATTGGGGCATTGTATGGCCCCGGACACTATACGGGAAACCAAAAAAATAAATTAACATCAAACCTTAAAACTGTTTTTGAAAAACAAAATTGAACCAAAAGCACCATTGACTCCCAAATGATCTCACCAATGGTAGTCACAAAGGTGACGTTTCCCCTGTGATGCACTTCCTGGTCCCACCACCTAGACTCATAATCTCCACCGTCTAATATTTAAATTTTTGTTTGATCATTAATCCACCTCCCGCCACGTATAACTTTCTCATTGCATGCTTTTGCTCTTGTACGGACTGGACTGCTCTTCACTGATCAATAATCTCTTTAGTTTTTGCCAACTTTTTTGATCTTTCCTTGTACGTTGCTTTCTTTCTGCCAATGGATTTACTAGGAAGATTGGTGAGAAAGCATTAAGAGATGCTGTGGAAAAGTGGGCATTGATTGGTTTTTTGATTGATTAATGTGTTAGATTCCTAGGCTTCACATTTCATGTACAACAAAATTTCTTTGTAGCTAAGCAATCTCTTCAATATGTAAATACCCTATTCATATAAACTTGTTTTTTTCTCTCTTTTGATGATGTTTGACTCAGAAACACAAGTTGAAGTTCTTTAATCAAGTGGTGGAGACGTACATCACTAATAATGGCTTCTTCTAGTTCATGAGGATTTTAGATTGACCATTTGTTCTCTTGGACTCTTGAAGATGTGTTTAATGATGAGCTTTATAGTGACAAGGTTTGTTAAGTCTTAATTTCTTTATCAATCTATTTTATTTTTTGTCTGTGTTGTTAGTTTGGTAGACTAAATTTTGTGATTTTGAGAATACCCATATTTTTTCTTCATGTGTGTTTGATGTTCTTTGCTTTACTTGGTCACATACTCACATTTGTTAACTAAGTGGCTTCATAGTTAAAGGGCGTCACAGGAAGTTCATCTTCATTGCATACTGACTTCTGGGTATTGTTTATATTGAGCCATTAATATGTGTTTTTATTTCTTCATGAATGAAATATGTTTCTGTATATTGTTTTTTCATTTTGTTTGTTTGTTAGTGTCTTATGATTAATAAAGGTTAGTAGTGCTTATTTTTTGTAATACATCAGACTTATTATTGACTTGAACTTGTTAGTGTCTTGTGATTGGTGTTTGCGGTTCGCCTTTTTTGAATCCAGTATTTAGTTTCATGTTCATTTTGGACTTTTACTTGATTTGATTGTTAAGTCCTTTGTGTTAATTTAGGCTGCATTTGAAACTCAAACACCTTTCAAGTTGTTTTTGCCGCATTAGTAACTCAAACACTCGTTTGGGGTTAAGGCTTTGTAGTTATTGTTGTAGGAATTCAAACACTCTTTAATTTGTTTTTCCGGCGACAGGAAATCAAATACTTTATAAGTTGTTTTTGCAGGTACACAAAATTCCAGAGTCTTTTGAATCAGTAGATCATTATCTTGGCTCTTATGTATTTCCTCTACTAGAAGAAACTCGTGCGGAATTGCAAGCGAGTATGGAGGTTATCTCCATGGCACCGAATGCTCAAGTAATAGATTTGGCGGAGTCCAAGCCTTATGGATCCATGTTATATAATATTAATGTGGATTCTTGGAGAAACAGGTCTAGCAAAGGCGGTAAGGATCCATACAATCCGAAACCTGGAGACGTTTTTGTTTTGACAGAAGAAGTGCCCGAAGTTGTTTCTGATTTACTTAGATATGGGAGGAAATGGAGTTTTGCTTTAGTAGAGAGAGTTGGTCATAATAATGACAAAAAGGATGCTGAAATTGCCGAGGACGACGGCAAGGACAATGATACCCCAACGATATTTAAAGTTCAAACTTCAAAGGCCATTGAATTAGAAGAGGGCATGAGGAACTCAATTTTTGCAGTTTTTCTGATTAATATTACGACAAATAATCGAGTTTGGAGCGCGTTACACAAGTTAGGAAATTTGAATGTTCTCAAAGGAGTTCTCTCAGCCAATTCTATGGTAAGTAATTCTCATGACTTGTTTTAGATTCCTCTTTGGAAGCTTTATTATTACTCCAGTTTAGGAGGCCTTTGTTTGCCTACTATTGCGAGGGATAAATGCCTATGAATAGATTTGAAAACACTTTTTATGTTTCGATTTTAACATATGAACTTCACATTGCTATTGCTATATAGATTGCTGCCCAAAATCTCATTTGGTAGTTGGTAATATGCCATTAGTCATTCATGTCGCAGAACCCTGCTTGATTGATTGAGCATGTATGATTTCATCGTTTATTGATGTCGTCATTTTAACATCGATTATCTTTGTCAACTTATTTTTCGCTCTATTTTCAATCTCAACAGCTTAGAAAAACATTTTTGGCAATGTTTGTTTCCAAAATATTGAGTAGAAAATAAGTTTTGTCACTTCAACTTTCAGGTTAATGAATGTGATCTATGTACTTCTTCACAAGGAATTAATGGCATTCAGGATCAAGAATTTGGTGTTAGATTGTTATCTATGCTTAATGAATCTCAAGCTGGTGCTGTGCATCATTGCCTTTCGACGATGCAATGCCGGCACAGGTTTGCTCTTGAACTCATATGGGGTCCACCAGGTACTGGAAAAACCAACACTCTTAGTATACTGCTCTGGTTTCTCTTGCAAATGAAATGTAGAACTCTTGCATGTGCTCCAACAAATGTTGCCATAAAGGAAGTAGCTTCGCGAGTGTTGAAGTTGGTTAAGGAATCTGTTGACATGGACTTAATGGGGAATGTTTCATTGCCCTCACTTGGGCGACTAGTCTTATTCGGTAATAATGATCGTTTGAAGATAGATGATGAGTTGGAGAATATATATTTGGATTATCGTGTGGATAGGCTAGCAGAATGTTTTGCGCGACTAACGGGTTGGAAACATTGTTTCACATCCATGAGAGATTTTCTTGAGGACTGCCTCTCTGAGTATCAGATCTTCTTAGAAAATGAATCAAGGAAGAAGGAATCTGTAGAGGAAAAGGAAAATATCGTTGGTTATGGCATTTCGCTTGTGGAGTTCACTAGAAAGCGTTACGATGCTATTGCAGTAACGTTGAAAAGTTTCATTGCGACTATTTGCACTCATCTGCCATTGCATATTCTTAGGAAAATTAATTATGACCACTTGGTCTCCCTTCTTGAGCTGCTGGGAACTTTTGAAAGTTTTCTTTTTGAGATGAGTATGGTTGATGAAACACTAGTTGAAATCTTTTCATGTGCAAATGTGATACGGAGTGAACGGAGGTATGGAAAAAATAACTGCTGCAGATCTACTCTCCTTTGTAATGCAAGGACTAATTGTATTTCCTCTTTAAGTGGTCTCCGTCTCTCTCTCGCTTATCTTGATGAGCTAAATTTAGGCAACAAAGGTTCTGCGAGGAAATTTTGTTTCCAAAATGCTTTACTCATCTTCTGCACTGCTTCGAGCTCATATAGGCTGCATATGGTGGACATGGATCCGCTTAACTTGGTAGTTATTGATGAAGCTGCAATGCTTAAAGAATGCGAATCGACAATACCTTTACAACTTAGTGGCGTGAGGCATGCCTTTCTAATTGGAGACGAATGTCAGTTGCCTGCCATGGTTAGTAGCAAGGTAAATGTTTTACGTCGTTGTTTTTCTAAACTTTTTCTATTGCGCTCGATTTAGATTAGAGTTTTCTATCAATTTTCAGATATAGTAATGAATGACTTCCTTGCTCATGCAATGTGACTTCTCTTTCTATGCTAGATTTCTTGTCAAGCTGGCTTTGGAAGAAGCTTGTTTGAGAGGATGAGTATAGAAGGACGACCGAAGCACCTTCTGGATATGCAGTACAGAATGCATCCCAAAATAAGTCGTTTCCCAAATGCGAAATTTTACAATAACATGATTCAGGATGCTTCAAACGTCCGGAAAAAAAATTATACGAGGAAATTTCTTCCAGGGCCTATGTTTGGTCCCATACTCGTTTATCAACATTGCCGATGGAAGAGAGGAAGTAGGTGATATTGGACACAGCTATAGAAATATGGTGGAAGTGGCTGCTGTGATGAAAATCGTACGAGAAGTTTTCAAGGGTATGATCTCGTTGTCACTTGTAAATGTCAATGCATTCTCTTATCCATATATTTTAGCTCTTTAATGCCGCCACTCTTGATTCGCGTGTTGGCCATAAAACTGTTTAATTTCTGAAATCGGCAGCAGATGTTGTCAGCTCTTTCATATTTTTGCCAATGTTGTTAAATTCAACTATCAGTACGTACTATTGGTGATTTCAAAACAGTTTCTCAACATCACTTTGTGAATTACAGTTAAGCGTTTTAGTTTTGCATATCGACGAGTCACTTGTTTCTAGTCAATGGTCATAATCATATTGGTCTGTTTATACAGCATGGCATGGATCAGGGAAGGAGCTTAGCATTGGTATAATATCCCGTACGCTGCTCAAGTTGCTGTTTTGCATGAAAAAATTGGTAAGAAATATGAAAAAACAGAGAAATTCTCGGTAAAGGTGAGAACCGTTGATGGCTTCCAGGGCGGCGAGGAGGATATCATAGTAATCTCTACGGTTAGAGGCAATGCCGGTGGATCCATTGGGTTTCTTTCCAATTTGCAGCGTACTAATGTTGCTTTAACAAGAGCTAAGTACGGATTTAATTGAGATGGTTTTATCAGCCAGATTTATTTCTTCTGTTTGAGATATCTAGTTTTATCATCTATGTTTGTTTTCTTTGTAGACACTGCCTTTGGATCCTAGGAAATGGAAAGACTTTGGTGAATAGCAGGTCCATTTGGGCTGAATTAGTGCAAGATGCAAAGGATCGCGAATGCTATTACAACGCTGATGAAAATGTGGACCTCGCTAAAGCAATATTGGAGGTCAAGAAAGAGCTTGATCAGCTTGATGATTTACTAAGAGGGGATAGCGTGCTTTTCAACAATGCGAAGTGGAAGGTTGTTATAGTTTATGTGCTTTTGCCTTCTATCACTAATGATAGTGAAATTCAAATTTTTGCACATGAAACCAGACATAAATTCTGTACTTGGTTTTGATGTGTTTCAACAGGTTCAGTTTAGCGATAACTTTAGGAAATCTTTTGGGAATTTGAATAGCCGTACGCAGAAGTCAGTTGTCAATTTACTATTGAAGCTTGCGAGTGGCTGGCGCCCAAAGAAAACCAATGTTGATTCTACAGGTGGAAGCTCGTCGCAGCTGGTGAAGAAGTTCAAGGTTGAAGGTCTGTACGTGATTTGTACGGTTGACATTGTGAAGCAACCGATGTATGTTCAAGTTTTGAAAATATGGGATGTCTTGTCACTGGAAGATATTCCCAAACTAATTAGGCGTCTGGATGGCATCTTTGCCATGTACTCAGATGATTTTGTCAACCGGTGCAATGTGAAGCGTATGGAAGGGTATGTAGATTAGTCTCCAGTACTTAGTATTGACAACCGTTTTTATGCTTTTAAACATTAAATTTCATATTGCTTGAACAATTTAGTTGTTTTGATGAAATTAGTGGCCTCGATGAAATTTTGGTCTGAGGTGCAATGCATCATTTTTTTTCCTTTTTCTTTTTGTCTCGCGCAGAAATTTGGAGGTGCCAATGTCTTGGGCAGGCAATATTGATATTATGCGTTACAAGGATCGAAGTGAAGCGGAACTGGAACAAGCACAGGCATATCGGATGGTAGAATTTATGTTGAAAACTCGAAAGTAAGTGAGAGTCTGTTGCTAATGAAATTCTACTCTTTGTCGGCTGGTGTGGTGGACCATCTGCTCTCTGGACGAGATGGCAGTGAACTTGATCTGCCTTTCGAAGTAACAGATCAGGAGTTGGAGATAATTCTTTTCCAAAGGAGTGCTTTCATCATCGGCAGGTCTGGGACTGGGAAAACAACTGTATTAACCATGAAACTGATTCAGAAGGAGCAACAACATTATATATCTTCGAAAGGATTGTATGAAACAGGAAATAACGTCTCTGCCGGTTCTTCTAAGCTAAATGAGACTGATGTGGAGCATAAGGATCCTGTCTTGCGTCAAATGTTCGTTACAGTTAGCTCAAAACTTTGTGCTGCTATCAAGAATCATATTTCCCATCTAAAAGGGTATGTTACATTAATTTCATTATCATGATGTTGTTGATCTTTGGCTTGTGATATTGTTTCGTAAAATATTTACGTTCACTGATGTTCTGCCGGTGCTACTGATTTCATTACAGCTTTGCCTGCGGAGCACATTATTCAGCAGAACATAGTTCGATTGATATGCTTGATGTCACTGATGCAATTGATTTCAGAGATATCCCAGACAGTTTTGCTGAAATCTCACCTGACTCCTACCCGCTTGTTATAACTTTTCATAAGTTCTTAATGATGCTTGATGGAACCACCGAGAATTCGTTTTTTGATCGGTTCCATGATGTTAGGGAACATTGTCAAGGTAGTAGTGGCATTTCGACGTCAATTGCTTTGAATGCATTTATAAGAAGAAAAGAAGTGACTTATGATAAGTTTAGTTTGTCTTACTGGCCACACTTCAATAGTCAGCAGACTAAAACACTAGATTCCTCGACAGTGTTTACTGAGATAATTTCCCATGTGAAAGGAGGATTGAAAGCAAGTGAGGCTCTCAATGGGAAATTAAGCCGAGAAGAATATGTTGCACTATCCGAGGGGCGGTCCAGTTTGAGTCGGGAGAGAAGAGAAATGATATATGACATTTTTCTTGATTATGAAAAAATGAAGCTTGAAAAAGGTGGCTTTGATTTAGCTGATTTTGTCAATGATCTTCATCGTCGGCTAGAAAATGGAAGTTATGATGGCGAAACGATGGACTTTGTCTATATTGATGAGGTGCAGGATCTAACCATGAGGCAGATTGCTCTTTTCAAGTATGTCTGCAGTAATGTCAATGAGGGATTTGTTTTCTCTGGTGATACTGCACAGACTATCGCAAGGGGCATCGATTTCAGATTTCAGGATATCAGGCATTTGTTCTATAGGGAGTTCTTAATGGAGTCGGTAAATAGTTCAGGAGATAAAATGAAAGACAAGGATCAACCAAGAATGTCGAAGCTATTTCATTTGAATCAAAATTTTCGAACTCACGATGGCATTCTTAGGCTTTCGCAAAGTGTTATCGACATTCTTTATCATTACTTTCCATTATCTGTTGACATTCTGAACCCTGAAACAAGCCTCATTTATGGTGAAGCACCAGTTTTACTAGAATCCGGTAGTGATGAAAATGCAATCGTTACCATTTTTGGCAACAGTGGAAGTGACAAGGGAGGTATGATTGGTTTTGGAGCGGAGCAAGTCATTTTGGTACGTGATGATTATGCGAAAAAAGAAATTGCTGGCTATGTTGGAAAACAAGCACTGGTTTTGACAATCGTTGAGTGTAAGGGCCTAGAGTTTCAGGTGATACTGCTGCACTGCTTTTACTTTCACACTGTCTCATAAGTCATAACATAGTTTTTGTTGTTGTTTTGAGACATCCTGACTTCATTGCTTCTGCAGGATGTGTTGTTGTATAATTTTTTTGGTACTTCTCCTTTGAGAAACCACTGGAGAGTAGTTTATGAATATATGAAAGAAAAAAAACTGGTCGATTCCAATTTGCCGTGTCAACATTTTGATGAGGTGAAACACAATATTCTTTGTTCTGAGTTGAAGCAACTTTATGTGGCTATAACTCGTACAAGGCAAAGGCTATGGATTTGTGAGAATGTAGAAGACATATCGAGGCCCATGTTTGATTATTGGAAAAATTTGTGCCTTGTGCAAGTTAGACAACTCGATGACTCACTCGCACAGGCAATGCAAGTAGCAAGCAGCAAGAAGGAGTGGAGTTCACGCGGTATAAAGGTTCGTTTGATTTTTGGCTTTCACTTTTTATATTCTATTCCCGCCTTCTTATTTGTTTGTCTTGATATCAGGAACTAGTTGCATCAAAGGCAGACTAGAACAATTAATCCCCTTTTTATATATGCGACCAATGAAGATGATAGACAAGTTTTCTATTAGGAAGATTATTGCAATTTAAAATTTTGAAAATTTTCGATAGCATTAAAATGTCTTAAGGACTATAATTTCTTCCATGGTGTGACATGGTTGGAAGGCATTATCTTTTAATCAGTTTTAAAGGACTGTTAATCAGTTCTAGCAGTCTTATCACATTTGTATATGGAAGATTCATTTTTTATGCAAGAACAGTTTGGTTAAGTTCGACACTAATCAATTTACGTGGACTTTTTACTTGCAGTTATTCAATGAAGGTAACTATGAGTTGGCAATAATGTGCTTTGAAAGAGCCAAAGACTTGTACAGGGAAAAATGGGCTCGAGCTGCTGCTCTTCGCGCATCTGCTGACCGAATCCGTGACTCGAATTCTGAATTAGCTCGTATTAATCTTGTGGAGGCTGCTGAAATTTATGAAACGATTGGAAAAAACGAGTTAGCAGCAAATTGTTTAATCGAGTTGCGAGAGTTTGAAGCAGCAGGTTTGTACTGTCATCTCTTTCGAAATTTTTAAGCAATGAGCATAAAGTTTAGTTTTTGTTTGTTTGTTTGTTTGTTTGGTTTTTTTGCGTTTGCGTGGTGTGTTCTGCAGTTATACATATTTATATTAGTTGCATTTGAGTTTATACTCTTTGGCACAACAATTTTATGGTTCTTTGTATTTTCTTCAACACAGGTAAAATTTATTTGGAAAAATGTGGGGATTCAAGGTTAGAAGATGCTGGTGACTGTTTTTCTCTTGCTGGTAATTGGACTCTTGCCGCCGAAGTATATGCCAGAGGCAAATTTTTCTCCAAGTGTTTAACTGCTTGTACCAAAGGAAAGCTCTTTGATGTCGGCCTGCGTTTTATTAAGAGCTGGAAAGTTAAAGCAGATACAGTGATTGACTCGGCCCGGAATCAACAACTGGAAGAAATGGAGCAAGCTTACTTGGAAAGATGCGCGCTACACTACCATGAACTGAATGATAGGAAATCTATGATGGAATTTGTTAGAGCGTTTAACGCCATGGATTCGAAACGTGCTTTCTTGAGGCGTAGGGACTATCTTGATGAGCTAATTCTCCTAGAAGGAGGAATCAGGAAATTTTAGAGAGGCTTCAAACCTCGCTAGGCTGAAAGGCGATATACTTCTCGAGGCAGATATGCTTGGAAAGGGTGGGCATTTTGAAGATGCAACAAGGTTGCTTCTATTGCATGGCCTAAGCAACTCTCTATGGGGAAAAGGAGGCAATGGGTGGCCTATTAAGCAATTCCCAAACAAGGTTGAAATTCTAAACAAAGCCAAGGCTTTTGCGAAGAATGTATCGGATTCATTTTACGAGTCTGTTGCGCTGGAGGTGAAGGTATTATCAGAATCGGACAAGGAGGTTAAATTGTCAAACATGTGTGAGTTTTTGAATGCTTCTCAAAGACTGGAAAATTGTATAGTTGAGTTTGTTGCTGCTAGGAAAATTTTAGACTTCCACCTTCAATCGAAGCCTCCAAAATATGGGTGGGAACGTGAAGCGGTGGCGAATTCAATGAATCATTCTGTTGATTTGATTTCACATGGCAATGTCTCCGTTGAGTCCTTGGTCTATTTCTGGGATTTTTGGAGGGAGAAAGTGTTAGGCATAACTAAATACCTTCATTCTCTTGGAGCACAAAATGAAACGGAGAGGACGTCTCATGGTGAAGTTTGTCTGGATTTCCTGGGTGTTAGGCGACATGTCTTCGATGTGAATACGGCATACATTTTGCTAAACCCTGATGCCCATTGGAAAAAAGAAATTAATGAAAAATCGCTTCAAAAGCACGGTAACTTGTTTGGTTTAGATGTTCATCTCTTGGTATCTTCTGCCGAATCGTACTGGTCTTTGGAAATGCTTCATGTTGGCATTAAAGTACTAGAAACTTTGGAAGCTTTGTTAGAGTTCTTGGCAAGGAATTCTTCGTCAATTTTCTGCAACGGAACATGTATTCTTCGCATTTTTCATGTTGCTAGATCCATCATGGAGTCTAAGATACCTCATGGAAAGAAGTATACTGGTTTAATTCAGAAGATTGAGAGATCCATTGCGCTATCTAGAGAGCGGTTCTTTGGCATAGTATTTCCGGTTGATTGGAGAGATACAATGATGGAAAACATGGTTGTTCTTAGAGAAACTGATCTTTACAAGGATCTCCTTGAAGTAGTTGCTGTGGAAAATATCAAGAAAAGTGGTTTCACACATGGAAAAATTGGAAGGGCGGCGATGCTGCTTTTTGTTTCGGGAAAGCTAACTGATGAACTGTGTGCTTTGATTAGCGCGTGTTTTGCTGCAAATGAGAGCTCACCTTGGAAGCCATTCTTTCACCAGCTCAAAGTGTGCATGAATACTGGAGGTGGACGAGTTTCCCTCGCATTCCATCTCTTTGCAGCTTTGCAAGATACATTTTTTAATGCGAACTGGCAGATTGAAGTTGACTATATTTCACCCCACTGCTTTGTATATCTTGTCGAGCGACTTCAGTTCTTGGTATTGTCATGCCAAGAGAGGTTTTTCACAACAAGATCTTCTGTAGTTGAATCAATTTCTTGCGAGGATTGGATAAAAATCTCTACCGCTCCTAAGTCGAGTGATATGTCATCTTGTCACGACTTTATCGGTCGCATAGTGCATCAACTTATTTCTGATTGGCGAGGAACCATTGCCTGGATGGGGAAGTTTGGAATAATCAACTCAAGGCGATTCTACCCGGTTTTGGTTCTAAGGCTGGTTATATTAATTTGTCTAACTGTTCTGAACTCTGGCGGGCGACATTCAGACTTGCTGACAATTGTGCTGAATAGAAGTAGTGTAAAATCAAACCTGCCTTCTACATTCTGTGAAACTCTCTGCCGTAGCAAAAACCGTAACCTTGTAACTGTCATTTCCGAAGCTCTTGAAACGATTAATAATCCTCTAGTGATTGTATTTTCTGGAAATCATCCTGGATGTTCCAGTCCTCAAGCAGTCTTTCTGAAAAGGGACAGCATTAACAGCAAAGAGGATATCATACAAGTCTTGTTCCCGAAAAATCGTGAAGTCCAGACATATGTACATGATGCTAACAAAGACATTTCTTCACGCGGCACTGATGAGGCGACTACTGATGCAGTTCCTGATAGTTCTCCTTCAGTAGCGATTACTGATAGGAACTCGAAAGGCCCGGACAAAATTAGCGACGATCAGTTGGACTTTCCGAAGTTGTACAGTAGCTTCTGGAATACATTTGATTCTATAAGTTCTGAGATGCTAGGAAAGCATGATGATGAGGCTGGAAGCTCACCTACTAATGCTCTTCAGCTTAAGGTACATATGAGTTATGTCAACTTTCATTTTCTTGTTTTATTTCTCATCTTCATGTTCTCTTAACAAAGGCGGTATAATTTGTGTTGTTAAATTATGCAGTCGAAGGTGGATGAAGCAATTCGTGTTCTTGAAACCGCTAAGACTGAACTGAAAACAATGAACATTGCTATTAAGGAAGATACGAGGAATAGCCTCGGCGGAGATTTGGAAAGCATGCGTGGGGAGCTAGAGCTACTCTCTGTTGCTTTGGATGTGAGGTGAGAGTTCCTACTTCCTATCCAAAATGTATGTACATATTACTGTTCTATGAATCTTGGTTGAAACACCAACCTGCATTATTAACCTTCATTACCGCAACCGGAGTCGTCGAGAGTATGTATAACTTCCTTGCCTCATGCTTAGTTACTGATGATCCATTTTTGACACTTTTTATTTCAGTGGTGAAGAACTACATAGTAACTGGCCTAAAATTGAAAGTACTGTTGAAATCCTAAAAGAGAATTGGCCAAAGCTGCAGCCATTTTTGGATTTGCCGGTTTCGAAAAACGACTCTAGTACTTCATCAGTGACTGAGGCTTCGCCGAGCAATGATAATGCTGGTGCTGCACCGAGCAATGGTGAAACTGGAAGCAAAAGCAGCAGCAACAATGGGAAGAACCCCAAGTCCAAAAAAGGAGGGAAGAAAAACAAAAACAAGAACAAGAAAAAGAAGTAACCAAATCTGAATGGAAAATGATTTTTTTGACATTATTTTGTTACATACATTTGCTACATAATGATGTAGATTTCCTTGAAATTTGTGGAGTCCACAATGTATGTCTCCTAGAATGTCAGATTATCATCTTCTATACTATCCATGTACATGATCAATATATGAGGTACGAATAGAAACATGTACAGTTCTTTGTGACATGAAATGGTGAGAGTGGCCATTGAAAATGTTTTGAGATGCATGTGCACATATCATGATTAAAATTATTGTACTCGGTGTCATGGGATTGGAGCGGTACAATTAACTCTCATGGGATTAGTTTAGTTTGAGTTCTAACTAAAGCGATGCTAAATAAGTTAGAACACATCAACAACAATAATGACGACGACAACAACAAAATCTCAATCACGTATTAAAATAATGTTTAAATACATCAAAAAGAAAAATAATACTAGAATCTTACCTCGGTGAGTCATTAGGTTAGGATGCGTGAATTGGCTCGTGAGATTAATCTACTTCAAGAGCAGTTGGAAGGGATTTAGACACCCATAGTTATAATAGTTGAATCTTAGTTCTCTCGAGTCATAAAGTTGGGGTGCTTAAACTGACTCTTGTAGAATTAGTCGTTGATCCTAAGCAGGGAGACGTTGAAAATGATTCGGACACCCATAATTATTAAATCTTACCAAAGTCGTTAAAAAATAAAATAAAATAAAATAAAAAACTAGCAAAGTCAAGAAAAGTGTGGAATCCTCCTCTGCCTTGGAGAGTACTCCAAAACCAAGTCAAACAATGAAGATTTGCCATGGACGACCCATCACCAGCTGACACGTGGACGCTGGCCATTTTCAACACTACCCATATCTATTTGAGAGTTCAGATTCGCTCTTCACAGAGAGTTAGAGAAGAAAAGAAACCAAAAAAATGGATCCAATTGAGTTGCTCCCTAGAGAGTATGGTTATGTGATTCTGGTGTTGGTCCTGTACAGCTTCCTCAACATGTGGATGGCGTTCCAGGTCGGCAAAGCTCGAAAGAAGTAAGGATTACTGATCATCTTTACTCAAGAAAACAACCCTTTTGTTCAAATTTTGTTTCAATTCATGGTTGTTGAGATTTTTGTCAAAAAGTGGAAAAAATTCAATTTTTTTTGGTTTCCATTGATGGATTTTGAGATTTGTGTTTGTGGGTGGTTTGGTAATTGGTGGAATTGCTGAGAATTAGTGTTGATTTATATCAATATATATCTACAGAAATACCTTTGGTCTCAATCTTTCAATTCATTGATGATTCTTTTTGTTTTTGTCAATCTTTTGTTTCAATTGGTGTTTCTGCCAAAAAGAGGGAAAATTCAATATTTTTAGTTTCCATTGATGAAATTTGAGATTTGTGTTTGTGGGTGGTTTAGGAATCTGAATTGGTGTTAATTGTTTCAAATGTGTGTCTACAAAAAATACCCTTTTTGTCAGTTTTTCATTTCATTAATGGATTTTGAGATTTCTGTTTGTGGGTGGTTTAGTGATTGAAGGAATTGCTGAGAATTAGTGTTGATTTATCTTATTCTGTCTCTACAAAAATACACTTTTGTCAATCTTTCATTTCATTGATGACTCTTTATATTTTTGTCATTCTTTTGTCTCTACAAATGCCCCGTTAAAAAAATCGACTCAATAAAAATTATAAAGAAATTCGACGATGTAGGAGTAGACTAAGCTAACTTGGGACACATTGATTATGAAGGATTTAAAATATTTGGAAAGAACATCATTAATTGCACTAAATAAAGCGCAATAGAAGAGTTTTATCCATGTAGTCAACTCCAACTAATTTAGGTTTGAGGCTTTTTGAGATTTCTGTTTGGTGATTCTATAGATTTATGTTTGTGGGTGGTTTATTAACTGTGGTAGAATTATAGGTACAAGGTGTTCTACCCAACCCTCTACGCTTTAGAATCCGAGAACAAGGATGCCAAGCTCTTCAACTGTGTTCAGGTAATAGCCCCAATCTCACCCAACCTTACTTTTTAATAAATTCGATTAGCATAGAACATGAATTTGGATTAAATTTGATGAATTTTTTTTTTTTTTTTTGTGTCTCTAGAGAGGGCACCAGAACTCACTAGAGATGATGCCAATGTTCTTTGCCATGTTGTTGCTTGGCGGGCTTCGGCATCCTCTTGTTTCTGCTGGTCTCGGACTGCTTTATGTGGTTGGTCGTTATTTCTACTTCACTGGCTACGCCACTGGGGATCCCAACAACCGATTGAAGCTCGGGTAAGAATGGATTTACTTTGTTAAATCTTTTCTGCTTCTTGATCAGTTTATCTATTTAGGATATCTGGGAGGTGTTGATTTTGGATGAATTGGGGGATTTTGTTTGCTTTGTTGTATTACAGGAGATTGAGTTTTTTAGCTGTTATGGGGCTCACAGTCTGCACCATTTCATGTGGAATCAAGTTTGTGCTTTGACGAGTCTGGTGTTCTATGTCACTATGTCTCTTTCTATGTTCGTTGATTTAGGTGTCGAATAATACTTGTTGTGTAGCTAATGTGGACAGTTCACTTACAGAAAGAATTAGCATGAATTCTCTCCAATAGAATGCTCTTTTTGTGAAAATAATTTGCATCTCTTCAAACGATAACTTTTAACATATTTTCATATATGACCTCGATCTCTTCATTCAAGAATTTAGTTTGTTTATACGCGACCAAACTATATCTATTAAACTAGAAGAAAATTTTATGAGACCGTATAATTAGGCCAACTATGCTTCGTGGTAGTAAATGTCGATCAATTAACGAACAACACATATAGGAAGACCCTCTCTACAGAAGAAACAATTGTTGTCTCAGTTCCAAATCAATACCAAACAAGTTGGAAGTGATTGAGTTCAGTGGCAGATATCAGGATGTGAAAACGTACATCTCGATTCATGATCCGTGAGAAACTCTTCAAGTTGTATGTTGTACATGTATAAATCAGGTGAAGCTCGCAATAGCTCAACGTTACACTGCTTTTTTTGTTTGTTTGTTTGTTTTCTATTGTCCACATAATTATGTATTGGCCATGTATGACAATTGAGCTCTTTTTAGTTCTGATTCATTGATATTCAAACAGAGTTACTGGATATTTCTACTTTTGTACTTGTAACAGATAAGTACAACAATAATATATCTATCTAACTTCTGTTGTCAAGGAAAGATGAAGTCTTGTACATGTTGTGCTTTCTTCACCCTTTAATAACAGATAATTACAACAATAATATATCTATCTAACCTTGATGAGAAATAAAAAGTTTGAAAAGGGATGCAAGACTTTATACATTATTTATACATGATGTAGTGCTAATGGGGAGACTAACTGCTACTAGTTCCTCTTTATAAATATAAATGAATGATTTTCTTAATGATATATTTCCATTCAAGGTGCCACTTGCACTTTTTTTTTTTTTAATGTTCTTTTAATTTAATCATTGTGTAACTGCTCTGATTTGTGTAGTTTGATTTATATAATACTTTGGCATGCATAGAAACTCTTCAACATGGAGTGAAGCCTTAATTTGTCTTCTTTCTCTGGCATCTTGTAGCTATATATGATAATGAGATTCAGTAGTTTAGAATATGTTTGCATAGTTTAATAGCATTTCCAAACAGTTTTTTCTGCTTTGAATGGGAGTGCTTGATTTCCATTGTTAAAATATGTGATTCAAATATGTTAAAATGTTTTGTTTAGTCAAATCCCATGTTATTATTAATGTGTAATGGGTAGTTACATTATGTGTACATGGGTAGTTACAAAGAGTGCGCTAATGTAGTGGAGCTACCAAGTCATGAGTAGTTACTAGTTAGTTAAGGAGAAGGCCTATATATATGTGTGTTGTACAATTAAAGAATATACTCACAAAAATGTAAGCAATGAAAGTGATTTGCAAATGAATGTATGGTAGCAGTTTGTGAGTTAATTTAGTGAAGTTATATTTTTAATTTTTTTCTTTGAAAAAATTCAACATCCATAACATGGGATATGATAAAAAAAGGTAAGCACCACAAACCTTGTGATCAAAACATGTGATGACCTCGTTTCCCTAAATAAAAAAAAAAAAACAATGTTGCATTCGTCGGGTCTTTCTGGCGCAAAAAACCTTATGATGAAAACAATGTTGTTTTGAAAGTCTTCCGGACGCGTCAATAAAATATAATTCCTAAACCAACTATTTTGTAGATAGCGGTAAAGGATCGATCCCATAGAGAATGATATTCTTTCTAAGGTTTTAAAAGAAAAGAGAAAATGGGGGTTTTGAGAGAATGAACAAATTAACTAATCTAAATAACAAGGAATTAAATATAACGGGGAAGAATAGTTTTGAAACCAATTAATAAAAATATCTAGGTCAAGACATACAAGTTTGTCGATAAAAGATTGGATTTGATCTTCAATTTATGTAAAATATGCAAATAAAAAGTATCCTAGTGTAGTTATAGACCCGGTAACGTACGCGGTTCCTCACAGTACTTCCTAATCTCGATAGCCAAGGTACGACAATGACTATTTCCCTAGCCAAATGTATAACCCTATACTCAAGCACATTGGATTTAACACGATGACCGCAATGAGTTTTGTGAAGGCATTACACCTAGACAATCGGATCACTAGTGTGTCCGATTTAGCCTAGATCCCTAAGGTATTCGACCAATCCCAAAAGAGGCGAATCAATTGGTATGGTCAATTGCCACTTGTGTGGTCTTATTGCACAAGGATGAATGCTTATGACTCACTGGCAAAAGAATCAAGGTTTAAATCTAAAATTAACCCAAATTAATCAATCAATAACAACAACAACAACAACAACAACATAGCCTCAGTCCCAAATTAATTGGGGTTGGCTACATGGATCAAACTTTTCCATTGTGCTCGACTAAGTGCAATTGATGGTGAGCTTTTCAAACCTCACAAACTCGTGATCGAAGAACACAAAGGGAATAAAATAACAATGAAAAGCAATGAAATTAAAATAAATAAACCTCACAAACTTGTGATCTTGAACTCTGATTGAAGAACACAAAACAAAATAGGCAAAACACATTTTTTGGTCCTTGAACTTTGAGACTTTTATGCTTTTAGTCCTTGAACTTTTATTAGTGTTAATTTGGTCCATGAACTTTCATTTTTGATTAGTTTTGAATGTTTTATGCTCCTTGAACTTTGAGGTTTTTACGGATGAAGAACACAAAAAACAAAATTAAAAAAAAAATTTAACAAAATGGTGGAAGGACGAGTGTTAAAGAGAAAAAATTAGAAGTTGAGAGTTCTCCCTTAAAAACCCAAGTCCTATTTATTTAAAACCACTAAAATTGGTCTCTGGAAAAGAGAGAATGTGATTCTCGTGGGTAATTTAGTGGCACGTGCGCCGAGGCAGATCGGACGGATGTTGTGAGCTTGATTGCAAGTTCGAGACACGTGGCAGAATGCAATTGGCTGAAGTTGCTGTGCAGATGACGTGGTGTGCAAAGATTGGACAAGAGAGCTGTTGAAGACGTGCGGGACGAATGAGGCGTCGACACGTGGCAGCTGTTGGATGGGAGAGAGAGGACGCACGAATGCTTGTGCGAAGATGTGGGAGAGGGCACGAGCATGCTCCCGAGGACAATCAACGATGGCTGCTGGATCCTGAGGCGAATCAACACCTTCATTTCTCATTTTTGCTTGATAAGAATGCTGATCTCGAGGCAAAATCAAAGGCCCTAGTACCGAGTGACTTAAGTGTGTTCATGATTCGCGTCATTCAGTTGCTCTTCATCTCTAAATCAACTGTGCAGTGCGTGTCTCGAGGTTGATCTTCTGGTAGCTTATCCATTGCATGTAAATACACTATTCTGATAAGGATCATCTGATAACTGCTATTCTGTCAAATAATTTCAGTGAGTATTATTTTCATTTGCTCAGATTGGTCAATCGATTCATTAATTACTGGCATTATTAAGTTGATATTCGTATTTGTTGATATTAGTCTTTGTGTTTGTTTGTTTATATGGTTTACTTAATGTAATGTTGCAACAGAAGTCATTAGATATGATGCTGATGTTTTTCATTGTGACGTTGCTCGGTGGGCTTCAGCATCCTCTAGTCTCTCTGCAGGTCTTCGGCTGCTTTATGTGGCGAGTCGTTACTTGTAATTCACTGCCTACGCCACTGGTGATCCCAAAGACCATCTTGAATCTTGGGTAAGATTGAATTTACTGTATTTAATCTCTTCTTCTTCATCATCTTCTCTGTTTGGAATATTTGGAGTTCTTGATTATGAATGAATTGGAGGGCTTGGATTTCTTTGCTATTGTATAATTGGAGATTGAGTTTTGTGGCTGTTATGGTTCTCACAGTCTGTACCATTTCATGTGTAATCAAGTTTCTACTTTGACAAGTCTAATGTTCTCTTTCGTTTTCTGTCAATTTAGGTATTGAATAAAACTTGTTTGGTAGCTAATGTGGATGGTTCAGTACTTGTACACAAAATTAGTGTGATCTCTTTTGCAATGAAATGCTCTTTTGTGAAAGTAAATCAAATCTCTTTGAATGAGAAGTTAAAAAAAAAATTTCATATACGTCCTCGATCTCTTCTTTCAAAAATATTGATTCATGAAATTAGTTTGTTTATATGTGACTGAAATATCTCCATTAAATTCATAAGAAAATCCTGTGAGATCACAATTAAGCCAACTATACTTTGTGGAAGTAAATGTTGAGCGATAAACAAACAACAAACATATATACATAAAATGATGTACGTATATATATAGGAAGAACCCCTTTGTAGAATAAACATATTGTTGTCTCTTTTCGTCAATATATATATATATATATATATATATATATATATATTGTTGTCTCGGTCCCAATTCAGTAACTAACAAAAAGAAAGTGATTGAGTTGAGTGACAGATATCAAGATGTGCAAGCATACATCTTGATGTACAATCCGATTTCCGAGACACTCTTTGAGTGATAAATGTGTGTGTAAAAATCAGTTAAGCATGCCACGTTTGTTTTCAATTGTCTGTATGTATGTATGTATTGGATATTCAAATAGAGTTGCTTGGATATTTGCACTAGTAACTTGTAGTTTTTCGAATGTTGCTACTGTTAGATTTCTCTTATAGCAAGTTGGATCATCCGTATAGGATACAAAAGGAAACCCCAGATATTTGATATCTTTCTTTTTGAATGAGATCTCAATTCCAACTACGGTGTCATTAGATATCTTACAACTAGAATCCCTCTTTTTTCCGATCCGGTTCCTCCACCACCGCGAACCCCAGTTAGATTCAGGCATGATACACTTTTTAGTTATTGGGAGAACCCAAGTATATTATTTTGATGTTATTGTGTGCTTTCTTTATTACTCCCTTCGGTAAAAAATTTAAGACTTTTTGCTCAAAACACACATATTGAGAAAGCATTAATTGTGAGTTTAAATTACATTCTTACCCACATTTAATTCTTTATTTCATCCAATGAAAGAAAGATAAGTGTTTAATTATAATTAAATGTTTGAGTTAAATTCGTAGATTTAGAAAAAGCATATGAGATACATAGACACTATTAAGGATATGTATGATGGAGTAGTAACAAGTATAAAGACATTTGGAGGAGCTACAAAAGAATTTCCCACTACAATAGGACTACATCAAGGATCGGCTCTAAGCCCATATCTATTTACTTTAGTTATAGATGAACTAACTAGACATATTCAAGAGGATATACCATGGTGTATGCTATTTGCGAGATGATATTGTCTTAGTGGATGAAACTAAAGATGGAGTGAATAGGAAATTAGAACTCGGAGGAATACATTAGAATCTAAAGGCTTTAAGTTGAGTAGGACGAAAACCGAATACATGCACTGTGAGTTTAGAAACACTAGACATCGAGATGACAGAGTGGTAAAATTAGGGGAAATAGAAGTTCCTAAGGTAAACCACTTTAGGTATCTTGGATCAATCATACAAAATGATGGTAACATTGAGAATGATGTCACACATAGAATTCAAGCTGGATGGAAGAAATGGCGAGTGCAACAGGGGGTGATTTGTGATCGAAATGTTCCTACTAAGTTAAAAGGAAAATTTTATAGGACCGCAATTAGGCCACTATGCTCTATGGAAGTGAATGTTGGGCGGTAAAGCAACAACAATTACATAAAATGAACGTAGCGAAAATGAGGATGCTTAGGTGGATGTGTGGTAAAACTCGTAAAGATAGAATAAGAAATATAGAAATTCAAAAACAAGTAGGAGTAGCACCAATTGATACAAAGATTAGGGAAGGGCGGTTGCGTGGTTTGGTCACCCGCAAAGACGACCTACAAATGCCCCAACTAGAAAACTTGACTCAATAGAAACTGTAGAAATTCGACGAGGTAAAGGCGGACCAAAGTTAACATGGGATGCATTAATTAGGAGGGATTTGAATGGTTTGGAAAGCTCACCATCGCTTGCACTTAATCGAGCACAATGGAAAAGTTTGATCCATGTAGCCGACCCCTGATTAATTTGGGACTGAGGCTATGTTGTTGTTGTTGTTGTGAGTTAAAAGAAGGGTAAAATAGGTATAAGAGGTACAAAGTTCTCTCGAATTATGAAAACGTCATATTTTTTGAAGCCAAAAAATTCCAAAACGTCATATATTTTTGATTGGAGGGAGTATTTATTTGTTGTTGTTGTTGTTGTTGCGAAAGAAAGATAAAGTCTTGTCCATTTTGTTTATTACAACGACAATATATCTAACCTTGATAAGAAACAATAAGTTTGAAATTAAGGGCTTGCAGTATGGCTTTACATTATTTATTCAGGACGTAACGCTAACGGAGAGACTAACTGCTACCAGTTTCCTCTTAAGAAAATAATTGAATGATTGTTTAATTGATATATTTCCATTCAAGACATATAAAATGCCACTTGCAATTGTTTTTAAGTTAATCTAATCGATGTATAAATGTTTGGTTTTGTCTTGTCTGAGATATGAAATACCTTGGCATGCATAGAAACTCTTCAACATGGATTGGAGCTAGCCTTAATTTGTCTTCTTGATCTGGCATCTTGTGTTTATTGAGATTCTTTTTTATTCTAAGAGTGATTACTTGTGCTGTTGCAGTTTATATATGATAATGAGATGTGGTATAGTTGTTTTCAAGAGCAGCAAAGACTGTCTGCAATAGCTGCATTTCCCAAGCCTCACTAATTAACTAGCTGCATAACTTGATCTTGGAGACATGGTTTGTGATTTCTGGACGGCGTTAATTACGCCGCTGGTTGATCTTGTCAAATACTTATGGAATTTTCTGTTGAAACATGCCAGTTATATCTGCAATCTACAGGAGAATCTGACTTCTCTTGAAGGTGGTATCTCACAATTAAGAAATATAAAGGAAGAAGTGGATGGAAAGGTCCAAATGGCTGAGGCACAACAAAGGCCTTGCAGGCCGGCAGTGCGAGGCTGGCTCGTAAAAGTACAAGGCACTGACGGTCGTGTAACTTCAGTGGTAGTTCATAGCAATAAAGAACTCCAGGACAGATGCAGTAGTTGCTGTCCTAAGCTTAATTGTTGCAGGAGTTACAAGTTAGGAAAGGAAGTGGTGGAATTGATCGCGGAAGTTCAAACATTGACGAACGAAGCTAATGCTCCCGAGTTTCAGGACGTGGCTGATACAAATCGTACAATTGCAGTTCAAGGAATTCCAATAGATCCAACCACGGAGTTCCGCGTGGATGTTGAGCCGAACCTTGTGCAAGATCTTCAAGGTACTATTCAGTCAGTTCAAGGCAATGCTCCTCAAGAAGAGACCGATCAGTCGAACCTGGCCAAAGCTCTCCGGATGATTGGAGATGCGAATATTGACATTGTAGGAATATATGGAATGGGAGGTGTGGGAAAAACATTCCTCCTAAACAACATCAACAATCACTTCCGTGGTGGAAATGGCGAGTGGAAGGTGATACATGTAGAGGTTTCCAAGGAATTAAACTTGGGAAAAATTCAAAAAGAAATCGGACACAGAGTGGGGTTCGATAGGGAAGGTGACAATCTTGACGAGGAAAGAAGAAATATCATCTTCAACATGCTGTCGATGACGAAATTCCTTCTACTGTTGGATGACTGCTGGGAACGTGTAGATTTGCAAGCCATTGGAATTCCATCTCCTCGTCAATGTCAGAACGGGGGCAAAATAGTTTTCACAAGTCGATGGATGAGAGTTTGTGGAGATATGGGAGCCCAGGACACAACTATCCAAGTCAGATGCTTTGAGAAAGACGGCGACGAAGCATGGCAGCTATTTCAAAGAGTGGTAGGAAGAACAACTCTAGGTTCAGATCCACGAATACCTGAGCTGGCAAGAAATGTTGCAAGAGAATGCTGCGGTCTCCCCTTGGCGCTGGTTACTATAGGAAAGACCATGTCCACAAAGAGGACTCATAGAGAATGGGAGAATTGCTTAACAGTAGTACAAAATTCCGGAGCAGGTATGGAGCTTAAGTATTTAACTAATGAAAATTGAGTTTTTGCTTCACCATTGTTTGTATATATGACTTCCATAAGTTAATCATGTATACGCCTATATTAATTGTTTTTCTGCATGCAGGCACATTAGATCCTGAAATTACTGAGGTTACAGAGTTGCAAATATTTGCTAAACTGAAATTCAGCTACGATGACTTGCGCGGAATTCATAAACCGTGTTTCCTATATTGTGCCTTATACCCTGAAGACTTTTACATTCAAAAGGATCAACTGATAAGACATTGGACAGGGCAGGGGTTTCTTGATGGATTTGAAAGCATGGATGAGGCATATGACAGCGGATACGGTGTCATTGAAACTTTAAAAGCTGCTAATTTGCTGGAGAGCGTTCTCGGTAGTGATATACATGTGAAGATGCATGATACGATTCGAGACTTGGCGATATGGATTGGTCGTGAATGTGGGAGAAGAGCGAACAAAGTTTTGGTGAGATCAGGAGCTCATTTTTCCGAAGCATCTTTAACCAATGAGGAATGCAATGAAGTGGAGAGGATATCACTCATGAGAACTAGTATAAGGTATCTGGGAGATCTGCCCGCAGTATGCACCAACCTGTCCACCCTTCTGCTTAAAGAAAATCACCAGTTGAATGCCATAAGTGATAACTTTTTCCAGTTCATGCCTGCTTTAAAGGTTCTTAATCTGTCGTCGACGGGAATAGGGCGCTTGCCTACGAGCATCTCTCATTTGGTTGCATTGGAATTTATGGATCTGTCCTACACTCGTATCCGACAATTGCCTGGTGAACTGAGAAGCCTGGTGAGACTAAAGTACTTGGATTTATCTTTTACGGATCTTACCATGATTCCGCAGGAGGTGATTTCTCATCTATCGGGCTTGCGAATGTTGGATCTCCATGGAAGTGATTTTGAAAATTGGAGAGTCGACGAGCCTGGTCAGGGTAATGCTGCTGGTACTTCTAATGGAGTGAAACTCTCAGAATTACAACAGTTGAGGCATTTAATTGCTCTTGGCCTCACAGTAAGCTCAACTGCGGTACTCCAATATCTAGTCTCAGACAATGAACTACGAATAAGCATCACGAACCTCGTGATTAATAGATGTTCCGATGTTGTTTCAATTAATGTAGCACCGTCGACAGCAGCAACAGAAGCCGTAAATTCAGTTGATCTCCAGGGCGTGAAGAGCCTACAATTTCTAGACATCAGGAGCTGCAACTCACTAAGAGAGTTGACAGTTACTTGGACGTCAACCGGTTTCAAACGCTTTGAAACTCTTCAATTATATCGGCTTACAGCATTCACCACATTGTCCATTCAACGCGAGCCGCAATCCATCACCCCGACGCTTCAATTTGTCGAGATCATTGGCTGCCATGCTTTGGAGGACCTCACTTGTTTCATTTTTCTTCCATATCTCAAAAGGATTGTTATACAGAACTGCACAAGATTGAGAAGAATAATCAACAATGTGGTTGTGGATAGGAACACATTATTGTCAGGTCTTAAGAAACTTGAACTGCATACTTTGGACATGTTGGAGAGCATATATGAGCATGCCTTGCCCTTCCCTCACTTGGAGACCATCACAGTCCACAGTTGCCCTCTTCTACTAAAGCTACCACTTAACCGCATCAGCGCCAAAGATACGTTGCAGATCATTCATGGAGACGCCAAATGGTGGGAAGATGTTAAAATTGTGGATGGCGAAACGAAGGCCTATTTTCAACGGTTTTTCAATCGAAGAAATTAAGCTGGTAAGATTATTATATTTCATTTTCTTAATTGCTAGCTCCATCAATTGATTTACTAGCATTGTTTAAACTATATATATATGAAGTTCATTTTATATGTGATCTACCCAAGCTAGTTTAAGGGATCTACTTGTATATATGGTTTAACATGAAGTTTTTACTCTTGAGATATTGATTTTTGATGTTCTTAATTACTGTCATGTAATGTTGCATTTTGTTTACTGATAAACTGAAGGCTGTCTTTGTATTTTTTTTTTCTTGATAGTAAACAAGAATTTTATTGAGATAAGAAGGAATCGAGGACCAGGAGTCCTCACGATACATCATTACTACAAAAGTTATCCAACCACAAAAGTGTAGAAAAATAAAAACAGTATTTAAGGGTGCTTGCATTACAAAACATGAAATGAGTAGTCCATCAATGTGCCCTCTACATGATCCATCTCCAATGATAAAACCAATCTGTGCATGTCTATCCTTTGTTAAACTTACTGTTTGCTATCCATCTCCAATGATTTCTTTTGCCTTTTCCTCTCAATCTCTCAAGGATGAGATTCAATCCAATTAATGATCTAGGATTTGAGATGAGGCAAGTCCACATTGGAAGAATAAATGCTCCACTGTTTCCTCATTCATCATGCAAAGCTGACAACAATTCCGTGATAGAGAAAAGTATGGCGCTCTCCATTGTAACTTCTCTCAAGTGTTCAAGCCACCATGTAGCAAAATCCAACCAAACACCTTGACTTTGGGTGGAACAATAGCCTTCCAAAGCCAAGATAAATGCATGATGCTCCTCAAGGTTAGGCCTATCAATGATGTGATGGAAAAAAGATTTGCAGGTGAAATGCCCTGATGTGTCTAATGCCCATGGCCACTCTCTTCTATCTTCTCTGTTAAGAAAATTATGGTAGTTGCTATATTTCGTAGTTTAGGTATTTATGAAGTTTCTATATTTTGATATCTAGGTAGTTTTGGTAACTTTCCTTATTTTATGATTTGTTCAGCTCTATAAATAAGAGCACTCTATTGTACTCAATGGACATACATTAATACAATTCTTAGTCTCTTCTTTGAAATTTATCATGGTATCAGAGCTTGGTTTCTAGTACTAGGTCGGTCGACCTTCGAGTCGACGACCGATTTGTGATGTTTGCTTTCATGCTTCCGTTCATGTTCACTTCTTGTTGTTTCCATTGATGCTCGTTTCAGTTTTTTTTCTTGTTTTTGATCTCTTCTCATTTGTGATTTCTTTGTGATGTTCACTGCTCTGCTTGCTCTGTTTTGCTTTGTCGACTACGTCGACTCCGATGCCTGCCTGATGACTATGTTGACTCTACTGTCTACCTGTCGTCGACTACGTCGCCTTCGCTATCTATCCGTCGTCGACTCCGTCGACTCTGATATCCGTTGTTCTACAGTTACGTTGTTCTAACTCTGCCACATCAGAATTTGTTTCTTGACGTCTTAGGTGGTCGTTGATCTGTTCCGCAACGAACCTTAGATTGTCGTCTTGGGTGGTCGTTGATCTGCTCTGCAACGAACCTTAGATTTGTCAGGTTTAGTGATTCGATTGACAACCTCAAGTTGAACCAACTTGAGTTTGATGGAGGGTGTTAAGGAAATTATGGTAGTTGCTATATTTCGTAGTTTAGGCATTTAAGAAGTTTCTATATTTTGATATCTAGGTAGTTTTGGTAACTTTCCTTATTTTATGATTTGTTCAGCTCTATAAATAAGAGCACTCTATTGTACTCAATGGACATACATTAATACAATTCTTAGTCTCTTCTTTGAAATCTATCATTCTCTATTAGGAAAAAAAACTCTTGCTTGCCTTAATAGGATAAGCAAATCATTTTTCTCCTCTTGAAACCTAGAAGGAAATCTACTTGGTAAAAAGATGTAATTTATAGGTAGATCTAAGAGCCACACCTGCATCTCATTTATTTGGATGAAGATTATGAATACTTTTTACAACCTTATGTCAAAGTGCCTCCCTTTTTCTAGGAAATCTCCGTAACCATTTAGAAACTAAAGCTTGATTCTTTTTCTTTAAGTTTCCCAATTCCAATCCCCCTTTGTGTAATGGCATTTCTACAATTCCCCACCTAATTAGGCATTGACATTTGTTCTCATCTATCCTTTGCCATAAGAAGTCTCTAGAAACCTTTTCAATTATCTTAGCCACCACATTTGGCATTCGAAAAATGGACATCAAGTAAATGGGGATCGCCTCCCAGACTGACTTAATGAGACACAATCTCCCTCCTTTGAGAGAGAAGTTTTTTTCTCCAAGATTCTAGTCCACGTCCTATCGTACCAATCACTGGCGCCCAAAAATGTATTGAATTAGGGTTTCCTCCTAATGGCAATCCTAGGTACTTAATTGGCCAAGAACCCACGAAACACCCTACCTTCTTAGCCAATTCCCTCATTTCCTCCTCCTCCTTATTAATCCCAACTATTTGACTTTTGTTCATGTTAATAGCGAAGCCTGAAATTCCACAAAAATCATTAAGGAGGTTTATAAGTGCTTCAAAAACTTGAGTGTCCCCTTCAATGAGAAAAAGTGCACCATCAGCAAATTGTAAATGAGAGACTTGGACTCTATCCCTACCTACTGTCATCCCTCTAATGATGCCTCGACTCACATCCTTTGTCACGGCCCAAATCTCTAACCCTGGTTTAAATTCCTTAATCAGGATCACCGACCTTTGACGTGGGACCCACACTGTGATACGTACACCGACCGAGGCACGTGGCCGAGGTATATGGTATTTTGTATTGATGTATGCCTAGTGTTATGTATTGTGTAGACTTACTAAGTCATTTTGTACGGTTGTAGGCGTCGAGACGAGAGCGGGGACACGCCTCGAGTAGCGTGCTAGTCGGGAAACCGGGTAGTTAGCATTTTGGTAAGTCTTATGTAATACTAAAATGAAATTGAATAACAATTTGTCAAGTAAATAATATGGAATATATATATATATATTGAGTGACTAACGACGCGATGGTACGCGAATATCACGGTTCGGACGCGAAACCGGGCGTCGAAACGCCCGAAAACACGGGCGAGTGTCTTCGCTGTGTAACCATTAGGTGTCAACACACCTAACAACACCACACTTGTTCAATCACAGCAACACATGTCCAAACTCTCCCACCACGTGCCACCACCCCCACCTACCCACTTACACCTACATCACATACACACACAACACACATGCAAACACAAAACACAAACACAAACGATCGGCCAAAACAGGGAGAAAAACCGAGAGCGAGGAAGAAGAAAAGGAGAGGAGGAGGAGGAGAAGTGACGCGCCGGGAAGGATCGAGGTGAGTCGTTGTGGTTGTTGTTGTTTGGGTGTTGGCAGTGGGTGGCCAAGAGTACGCCCGCGGTGGTGATGGCAGGGGTGCCTCCCCTGCCATCGGCTCCACCGGGGTTGGGGTGGAGAGCCACCCCAACCCATCACCGGAGGAGAGAAAGAAATAAAAAAAAAAAAAAAAAAAAAGTTTTCTTCCTTCCTCCCGATCGAACCAGTCGATCGAGAGGAAGGAGGTGCACACGCGCACATCGCGCGCGTGTGCACCCAATTGCTGGGCCGGGCCCAGAACGGGCCAGGCTCGGCCCATGGGCCGAGCCTGGACCTGTTCTGGTCCAGGCCGGGTCGGGTTCGACCCGTCTGGGTCGACCCGACCCAAACAGTAAAAAAAAAAAAAAGAAGAGAAAAATGGGAGAAAAATGAAAGAAAATTTGGAAAAATTCTGGAAAAATTGGGAAAATTATATTTAGATAAAATAAAGTTTAGTGAACCAATTTGAATACACAATAAACTCACTA
Source organism: Stephania cephalantha (assembly GCA_039657325.1). Classification (NCBI taxonomy): domain Eukaryota; kingdom Viridiplantae; phylum Streptophyta; class Magnoliopsida; order Ranunculales; family Menispermaceae; genus Stephania; species Stephania cephalantha. Next base: position 1,707,133 of record CM077573.1, on the reverse strand, counting down.
TACTTGAACTAATGAGACACCAAACTCGGGAACCTAGGAAAAAGTGCACGGAGAGCGAAGACAAGATTTGGAGTTACGGGAGGCCAGTAAAGCTAGGACTTTACTTTGTTGTTGTGAGTATACCCATTGACAATTTTACTTGGCATTTCATTCCTATTAATTATTATCCTTGCATAGTCCTTTTGACTATTTGCCTTTGTACTCTTATATCATGTGTTCTTTGTGTCTATGCTCATTTGATGAGTCTAGTTTGCATGATATCCATTCATTTGATTTAATTCATTGATTCCATTCCATGCTATGTCTATTCTTGTTGTTTTAAATGTGAAATGAATGATAAATAGCATGCTATTAGGCTAGTGAATATCTTATAAATGTTTAAGAGGGCTTGTATTCATTATTTGTTTAGGTGTGTAGATGTGCCTATGCCTTGACAATCCATACTTGGTATTTCTTGAAATTTAAAAAGTAGTTTTTGCATTTAGGTCCCGTACTTGATCGAGGTGTGCGCGAATCACGGGGTTAGAGTCCCCGGGGATGTCGGCACATGTTACTTGACATTGTATGACACTTTCGGGGTTAGAGTCCCCGAGGTGGTCTACACACCGGGGTTAGAGTCCCTGGTAACACTTGGGTTAGAGTCCCTTGTGCTATATGATTATTGACCGGGGGTTAGAGTCCCCGGTAACACTTGGGTTAGAGTCCTCTTGTGCTATATGATTATTGGGTCGGGGTGACACGTTTCACTCGCCGAATCCAGGACCTAAATCACTACTACTTAGCCTAGTGTCGGTATCACTTGTTTAACTCGGTATTTACTCGCATATGATTTATTATTCAGTTTTCCAATTTATATGCTTTTAAATACCATTTGAATATTTGGAAATGCAAATTAAACTTGTCATCTGGGGATTACTTGTTTTATTCTTGTACTCACCGTCCTTTTTATGACCATCTACTAGCAGTGCCGGCAAAGAGAAGATCGACGATTATCCCTGAGCCCGCGGCGCGTCACTACATCGATTGTAGGTCTTATTTTGATATTTTGATTGTATAGTTTATATATGTCTTTCAGATACTTTTTGGGGTTGTATATTGGGTTGAGCGCTAGTTCCCCGACTTGACTTAGACCATTTTATCGTTTCAATGCATTTTGAAGACTATTTATATTTATGCGATGGCATTTCCTGGTTTTCCACACTTAGGATATTATAAATGGCTTCCGCATAATCAATAAGACTTCCGCTAATAATTCATTTAATAAAAGGTTTAATTAGAAAAGGCTGACTAATACGTAGTTAAGTCCTGCGTGGATATGATTAGGACTTAATTACGGGATTAGGCCGGGCGGTGCCCTAGATTTGGAGAGGGGCCGTCACATCCTTATCCATCATTCTACTAAAAACATCTACCACTAGAGTAAAGAGAAAAGGAGAGATAGGATCCCCTTGCATAAGACCTCTAGATGCTCTATTCATTCCTTTTGGTCTCTCGTTAATCATAATTGAGAAGTTTGTTGAGTGAGACATCCTTTGATCCACCTCCTCCATTTCGGATGGGAGGATATGAAATAAAGACTACTTTTCAACGGTATTTAACTTCCATTGATTAATCCCTCATGGCGCACTCGAAGAAACTCTGGTAAGATTGATATTCCATTGGTTTAATTGCTAATGTTCCATCATCTTGGGTTTGCTCTTAATTAGTTCAATATAATTAGATTAGCTTTTCTAAGGTTTATATGTTGTGTTCTTGTTTAAGGAATTGGAGGGTGGGTGTCATGGATTCTTTGGAGGATATGTGCTTGGGCATGCATGTTTAATTTTGGTACTATGAATTAGTGTTGTTGTTGTTGTTGTTGTTGTTTTTGTGGAATTAATGCTGCATGATTATTGATTTGGTAGTGTGTTTGTCAAAGTCAATCTCAAGTCCCTCAAAGGATGATGAAGTTGATTTTGTGTAATCTTGAGATATTCGATGGTCTTATTGTAATGTAGTGTTGTAGCTATATATGACTTATATCCGACGTGAGACTATTATTTTTTCACTTAACCGATGCGGGACTACTATTTCATAAGTTAGCCTTTATTCCTATTTTATTTTTTCTGTAGGCACATTAGATCTTTTTTATTTTTTATTTTTATTTTTTGGTCAAATGTAGGTACATTAGATCTTGATATTCAGAGTTTGCTAAATTGAAATTTAGTTACCACGACTTGTGTGAAATTTATAAACCGTTTCCTATGTTGTGCCTTATACCCAACTTATAAGACATTTTGACATTGGATATCAAGAGGCCTAAGTGACCTTAAAAAATATGCCTTGAAAAATTTAAGAAATTCGAATAACTTTTGATCTTGACCACATAAATATCTTTTTTTTTTTTTTTTTTTTTTTTTGTCTAAACCACTCGGTATCCAAGTATTTGAACTATTTTACCACTTCAAATTTGTCTCGAAATACGCATCACTTAAGTAGCGAGAGCTCCCAATGTCGATTTTCATTCCAAAAATTTTAAGTCGAGTCACTAGTTCAACAATCCGCGTTGGTGACCACATAAATATTTGTTCATTCTAATTTTGGCGTGGCTACTTTTGAGGAAATATTTTATTTTGTTGACTCCAAAGGTCCCGCCACAGCAACAAAGGTGGGAAGTGGGAACGCAGTGAAAAAATTAAAAAACAACAAGTAACTCTCTCAATACCGTCAGATATTAATCGCATCTCTGAAACACGCATCTTCATGCACCATCTAACGAATCTCATTCTTGCAATAACTCATACAGACGTACACCCTACATCACACCCATCCCTAACCGTCAGATCCACTCCGCAACGTTTCAAAACTCATCTCGACGCACCACCTTCGCGCACGCGCCACCGTACCGAATTCACAAATTTCAAAATCTCCCGCGCTTTCGCTTTGTTCTTTAACACAAACTCTGCTTTTCAGATCTTCACATTTCACACACACACACAAGTCCTCAGACTCTCGCATTCAGATCTCTGAATGCTTGTGTGATTTGGCGAGATGGGGAAGCAAGCGAAGCCGAAGAGGGCGTCGCCGTCTGCGGCGGCGGCGGCGGCGGAGGCGTCTTTCGGGAAGGGCAAGGTGACGCCAGTCCAGGTAGCATTCATGGTGGATCGGTACCTCTGCGACAACAACTTCACAGAGACGCGGTCGGTGTTCAGAACCGAAGCGTCCGGGCTCATCTCCAAGACCAATCTTCAAGAGGCGAGGCGTCGATTTTCGTCAAGTTTCGATTTTGGCGACATGGGTGGTTGTGGTTTTAGGGTTTCTGATCTGGGTTTTGTGGGTTTGTGCAGGCGCCGAAGAGTTTGTTGAGTTTGGGGGCGATACTGGACGAGTACATTACGTTGAAGGAGCAGAGGGTGATTGTTGAGCAGGAGAAGCGCCGCGTCGAGATGCTGTTGCAGGGGATGCAGGATGTCATGCAGGTTTACAATTCTGGGGGCGCGATTGCGTCTACGCCGTCGAACGCAGGTTCGATGCCGATGACAGTGGCGGCAGCGGCGCCGCCGGCTTTGGTTCCGCAAACGGGTCTGAATGTTGGGTCTGCTGCAGGTACTACTACTACTACTACATTGACATTGTTGATGAATTTGAAGGTTTTGATTCATGAATATGTTGAAAAGTGTGGAATTTGTTGTTGGGAATTTAGGGCTTTTGGTGCTTTTTTTTTTTAACTGAAATGAAGCCAGATTAGGGTTTCTGAATTCTAGGGTTAAGTTGAGCGAATTCCCCCTAAAAAGCAGACATTTTTTTTGCAATATTAGGGTTTCAACTTGAAAATTCAACTTTAGATCAAGGGCTCAACTCAAAATTTAGGGTTTGAAGTTGAAAGTGCAACTTAATATCAAGTGTTCAACTCCAAATATAGGGTTGTACATGTTTGGAATTCATGTTCCTTCACAACATCTTCTTCAAAGATTCTATGCATTGCTTTGATTAAAAGTTAAACAACAACAACAACAACAACGTAGCCTCAATCCTAAATTAATTGGAATCGGCTACATGGATCAAACTTTTCCATTGTGTTCGATTTAGTGCAATTGATAGTGAGCCTTCCAAACCATTGAATGTGTAATTTAGACACCACAAATAATCGGTTGCTTAGCTTGATTGAGTTTCTCACATTGAAAGAGTTTATGATTGCAAGGACTGATTTTTATGTTTGTGAGCAGGGTACCCAATGAGGAAAACTGTAGTTCCTAATTCAGTGCCTAGACCTCCCACCATCACTGCGGAAGCAAACAAGTTTGCGAATCCGTCGGCTAATGTTCCTTCTCTTAGCAAAAGGAGAGGCTCTAGAATCTACGCTGATGCGCCGCCGACTGCAAAGAGAGCTCGCAATCAAAAGCCGATAAACCTATCGCCACTTCAAGGTAACTTTTTTTTTTTCCAAAGCCTGTTATGAAGTTGTTAGAGCATCTTCAATGTTTGTTCATCTTTGTGTCTGATAGCAGTTTTTCAATCTATGTAGGTAACAACAATGTGTCCACTCATGCTGTCAAACATGTCTCTGTGACTCAGTCCTCTCCCGGGGCTTCTCACCATACTGGGTCTTCAGTTCAGGGTTCCTCCGTCGCGAAGAACTTGCTCAAGCAGTTCTCTTCATGCCCTAAATTCAGCTCGCCCGGACCGAAGACCCCTCCACCAGTAGACGCACAATCGGACAGTTCTGCTTCGCCTAATGGCACCAAAAACAATACCCCTCAAGAGTTGACTCCTACTAATTGTGCTGTGATTTCTTCTTCTGAGACACTTATTATAAGCCCTTCAAAACAGCTAGCTTACTACTCAGTGGAGAGGAACCACTACATTTCTACTTCTTCACCCATCAAAACACAGCTCAAGAGGACTGGAAGTAGGGATCATGCGAAGGGGAGGTTGGATTTTGATGCTAATGAGGCATCGAAGAGCTCAGATGAACCAACCCTACGAAATGATCCTTCAACGTCCACTTCCAGTGGGGAAATTGACTCGTTCGACTTAGATATTGATAGTCTCGATATTTTCGGGCCCGATTTCTGCTTGTCAGAGCTTCTAGGAGATTTTGATCTTGATCAATCCTGTCTGGTTAGCGATCCTGCGAATGCCATCGCGGGGTATGTAATTCTCATCACTTAAAACTAATCTGATATGTTGTTTATTTGCTTTGTTGTTCTCACAGTTGTGCATTTTTGTTCTGATGTTTTTGAATCATATACTCAGATCCCCACCTGAATCAGAAAATCTAACTTTGCAAGGAAATGAAACTACAGCTGAACCTTTGTTGACCACAACTGAAACTCTTCATGAGAAAGATGTGAATGCACAAGGTATATACTAAAGAGCAATTTAATCATTTCTTTGTTTTTTTTTTTTTATTTGTATTGTTATTGAAATCTTTTCTTGTTTGTTTTGTTAGCAGACCCAGATGCTTTGGCTTCCATGAAATCTATAAAGAAGTGTGTTATGATTCTAAGTCCAGGTAATTGATTAATCTTTCCTCCCTTTTTGTTATTTTTTCTCAATTTGCAATTGTCATTGAGACAGGTTATTTGAAATGAATTTGCAGCTAAGAATCAAAGAATTTCTCCATCACATCAAGGGAATCAATTGACATGAAATTGACTGGTTACTAGTCTACTAGATGAAACGACACAGGATTTACGCGGTATCATCCATCAAAGTCTGAAGTTGTTAGATTAGAAGATGTTACCTTTCGTTCAAAGTTTTAACCAAATTGATTATTCATTGACCAATATACTATCATTCCTTCTCTTTCATCAAAATCTTCCTTCCCACATCAAAATGACAATGAACCTAATCTGAAGGCATGACCTCTACATTATGTTTGAAGGTGACTTGACAAATTTTACTGAATAGATACTTTATGTTGTAGCTCCATTGATGTTCCCTTCCAAATTTTGTGCAATAGTTGGTGCTCGAAATATTGTTTCATCAAGTGCATTAAAACGATTTGAAAGGAAACGTTCGATTCATGTTGTTGTCATATTGTTGTCAGGGGTGGTACTTGAAATTTGTTGAAATAAAAAGAGCACTAATGATTATAATGATAAGGACATGTACAAGCCATTCAATACTCAATAGCAAGAGCTCATGCAGCAGCCTTTTAAGAGGGAAACACAGTTTCATATTTTCATTCAAGTTTGCTTTTTTTGAATACAAGTAATCCTCATCATATTGAATTCTTTCTAAAATCCTTGTTGTACATAAGGAACCACATTCAAACAACAAAATAGATGAAGAACAAGTAAAGAGAGTGAGATACCTAACTCATACATGACTTGAGTGAATCTCCTGCGCCCTGAAAGAAGCAATACGAAAGGAAGAAATCGGCGACAAATATCCCCACAAGGGATATCACCACCGCTGAAGTAGTCGATTCACCAACACCTTTGGCACCTCCAAGAGTCGTAACCCCCCACGCGCAACTCACAATGGCGATAATTCCCCCAAACACCTGCGACTTTATCATAGCACTGATTATATCCCAAGGCCTCAAAGCCCTCTGCGCCGAATCCAATATGATATTAATGCTCACCCCATAAACCGCATCGGCAAGAAGAGCACTCGCAGCCATACCAATCGTAAAACATAACAGTGTCAAGATAGGCAATGCTACACAACAAGCAATCACCCTCGGCGTAACCAAGTAATCAACAGGATTAGCTCCAAGCACCCTCAATGTATCAGTCTGCTCAGACACCTGCATTGTACCCAACTCCGCCGCAAACGCACTCCCTATCCGCCCGGCAATCACAATCGACGTAATAACCGGACTCAACTCCCTCGAAAACGCTAACGCCAAAACACCGCCTACCGACCTATTCAGCCCCAACCTAGTGAACTCCTTCACAAACTGGATTGTAAATGCCATGCCCACAAATGCTGCAGTCAGTAAACACACACCAACTGACCTAGGCCCAACTCTCTCCAACTGATAAAGAGTGTTTTTTCTATGAAACTTGCCCCTCAAAACCCTAACAAACACCTGCCCAGCTAAAACCAGCACAGATAGGCCCCTCCAGAGAGGTCTTGGGGGGCTCCATGTACTAAACAAGGGCACTACTGAGTTGTTATTGTTGTTGTTTTCAATGTTCTCTTCAGCTATGCAAATGGGGCTCAAGTAATGACCATCTCCTCCATTGCTAGGGTCTGCAGAAACTCTGAATTTGGGGGAAAGCACAAATTGGGGGTTTTTGTTTTGAGCATTAAAGATCAAAACTTTGGCCTGCCCAGTAAATTTTTGGTGGTGAACTCTGCGAGGGGTTCATCAATTCAGATGAAATGCGAAGAATTGAAGCGAATTGAGAGTGAAAGTGAGGGGATTACCTGGGAAGGATTGAAGGGCTTTGAAGGCGAATTGCTTGCATTGTTGGAGTGAATTAGATCGCCAGAGCTGCAATTTGGGGGTTTTCATGGTTAGGTCAAAAGGGTTTTCTAGGGTTCGATCGATTGATGAATTTGAAAGACGTGATTGAATTAGGGTTTGTGATTTGGGTGTTTCGAGTTTCATGAGTTGGAGTCTGAGTAAACGAACCGAAGGGATGAATGAAGTGCCCAAGGGTCCGTTTGGCAGATGATTTTGAAACAGTTTTGCAATTTTAGTTTTTTTTTTTTTTAAACCAGTATTTGTTTAAAAACTAAATTTTAAAATATTTTTTAAGTTTTTTGTAATTTGTTTTTTTTTTGTTTTTTTGTTTTTTTGTTTTTTTGTTTTTTGGTTTTTAGTGACTCCACCATGAGTAGAATTGTTGAACTAGAGACCTCTTCCAACTTTATCTTTTAGCGAGTGATGTCTCATCCATCTCACTAAAGATGCTTTGACTGAATGAAGCGAAAAAAAAAAAAAAAAAAAAAAAAAAAAGTATAATTGATGAAGCCTGTCAAAAGAGTTTGATTCATAGGGCTAAAGTTTCGTTCTTGAAAATTTTTCTACAAGAATTATTATTTTTATGTGTTATTTGTAGCATTTTGAAATGTAAGATGCAACCCATTGTCTAAAAGCTTGCCAATGCTGGTCAAATTAAGTTTTTTTTTTTTTTTTTTTTTTTTTTGTCAAAAAAAAAAAAAAGTTACGTTTGGTTCCCAAGACGAGTTTTTTTTTTTTCAAAATATCTTGAATAAAAAGAAAAAAATATGAGTCACGTCGAAATATTCAAAAAACTTTTTAAAGAAATTTAATATATATTTCTAAAAGAAAGTCTCAATAAAAATTATTTTTTACAACGCAGCAAAAAAAACATCCTCCCACCTCTGTGAAGTTAGGTGATCGATTCTCAAAAGCAATTATTTTTTAATTATAGTATCTAAAATCTTGAAACAAATTAAAGAAAACTATAGTGCTTGATTAGGAAATATATGCGCATTGAAAAACTTTCAGACCTTGGCCCTTGGGCGATTTGCGTGGAAGATTGTGAAGTTATATGATTATTGCAGTAACTATAGTGCTTGATTAGGAAATATGCACAAAAAAAAAAAGTTAAACAATTTTTCGACCTCTCCCTACTTAAGATCGACTTCCACGAGAGTCATTCAAGCGCCCCAAACCCTTTAGATTAGGAGAAACCAACATATTCTGAGTTGGATTAGAGAATTTGATCTCATGACCATTGATCACTATGCGCATCTTAGCAACTTTGTCATAACACCAATTCCATTCAGAGCAATATTACCTGTAGATTTTGACTCAACAGGAGGTTGAATGGATTCCAGTGTTGATAGATGGTGACCCATCAAGCCATTCAATCACAAAATTATTCTATCCTATCCATCACAACTACATATATATTCTTACTTTATCATACCACCATCAACATGTACAAGAAGCTTTTAAAGCAGTAAAGAAAGATAAGAAGAAAAAGAAGTGGAGAACAAATAAATTGAACGGAACATATACCATACTTTGTTTGCAGTAGCATTTCCTAGAAGTTGTTGATGTGATCTTAGCTTTTGTCGAAAATCCGTCGATACCCGCAACCGAATTCGATAGTTTTTCTGGTGTGATCTCAATTAACAGATTGGCTGCTAGTATGGAATTTGTTGGCCCTGCAATTGATCTTGTCAGACATTTGTGGAGCTGCAGTGGAGATCACATAAGCCATCTCTTTAATTTGGAAGAAAATCTCGAGTCACTGAGGAATTCGACGGAGGAACTGAAGAACTTAAGAGATGAGGTGAAGGCGAAGGTTGCGTCTGCTCAGGCACAGTCAATGGCGTGCAGACCTGTAGTTCAGGGTTGGCTTCAAAGAGTTGAAGGCATCGAAGCTGAGATACGCGAACTCTTGCAGAGAGGCTCCAGACTTACTGAGGAAGGGTGTATGAAAGGATTTTGTTGTTCCAAGAATTGCTGGACTAATCACAAGTTAGGGAAAAAAGTGGCGAAGAGGTTGAACGACGTCAACGACTTGAAGAGCAAAGCCTGCGAGTTTGATGAAGTGGCTGATAGACATAATGTGGTAAGTGTTCAAGCAATGCCTGACAGTCCGGCGGTAGGCATGGAGCCTTTGCTGAACAAGGCTATGAAGCTTCTAGCCGATGATGAAATCGACATTCTTGGCATATATGGAATGGGCGGCGTCGGGAAAACGACTCTCCTGCATAAAATGAACAACGAGCTTCTAAATCTCGGTGCTAATCATGAAGTGGTGGTCATAATGGTGGTGGTCTCGACGAAGAACTTGAGCACAATTCAACATGAAATTGGAGAAAGGCTGGGGTGGAAATCGCAAGCACAAGATCAAAGAGATGATGGAGTAGTAGATCAGCATCTGACACTATACATATTCAACATACTGTCAAGCAAGAAGCTTGTCTTATTGTTGGATGATTGTTGGAACCGTGTGGACTTGAAGAAGATTGGAATTCAAGTTGGGAGCAAATGCAAAGTCGTATTTACAACTCGATCCGATGTTGTATGTGGAGAAATGGAAGCCAAAGAGAAGATAAAAGTCGAGTGCTTAGATTCTGACAAAGCTTGGAGTCTTTTCAAGGAAAAAGTTGGCGAAAGAGCCTTAAGTTTAGATCCAGAAATACCCGACTTAGCTGAGATGGTTGCGCGAGAATGTGGTGGTCTACCCCTTGCACTGATTGCTACTGGAAGGGCCATGGCTAGCAAGAAGACGCCGCAAGAGTGGAGGCATGCCTTAACATTGCTGAGAAAATCCACATCAGAGTTTTCAGGTATGGGAAATGAAGTATTTCCTCTCTTAAAGTTCAGCTATGATAATTAACAAGATGACACCATCAAATCTTGTTTCCTATATTATTCCCTCTACCCTGAAGACCATAGCATTAGAAATGATGAGATTATAAGACACTGGATCGGCGAGGGGTTTCTAGATGGATTTGAAAATCTAAATGAGGCTTATGACAAGGGGTGCAGCATCATTGGAATTCTTATAGATGTTTGCTTGTTGGAGAGTGGTGCTCACAGAAACATCACTGTGAAAATGCATGACGTGATCAGAGACATGGCGATATGGATAGGCAATGGATGTTGCGAAAGAGTGGACAAGAATTTGGTAAAATCAGGAGCTCATTTGTCTGAAGCAACTATAACTGAGAAATGGAGTGAGGCACAAAGAATATCTCTGATGCATAATGATATAGAATTATTGAAAGATGCATCAACAACATGTACCAATTTGATAACCCTTTTGCTTCAACATAACCAAACACTGAGGAACTTAAGCGACACATTTTTCCAATTCATGCCCGCTCTTAAGGTTCTAAATTTGTCATCGACTTCCATTGAACATTTGCCAAAGAGCATTACTCATTTGGTGGAACTGCGATTTCTAGATCTCTCACATAGTCGTATCAAACAATTGCCTGGTGAGCTTAAGAATTTGGTGAAACTAAGATACCTAAATTTATTTGGTATGAATTTCCTAGAAATGATTCCGCAAAGGGTATTATCAAGTTTATCTAACTTGCAAATATTGAATATACGGGAAGGTTGTTATCGGAATTGGAGAGTTGAAGAGAATGAAGAGAATGTTCAGGATGATGGGGAAGTCAGTTTAACAGAATTAGAAGATTTGGAAAGTTTAAGTGCTTTTGAACTCACCGTGTATTCCACAGTCGTGCTCCATCAATTACTCAACAGTAAGAAGATACGAGCGTGCACGACATATCTTGAGATAAGTCAATGTCCCGGCCTTGTTTCACTCAAATTAGAATCGCCCTCATCATCCTCATCGTCATCATCACTTGCAACCATATCAGAAGCATTAACACCATCAAGGTTAACTCAAGTCAACCTCAGGGGCATGAAAAACCTACAATCACTTACAATCTGTGATTGTTCACTCGAAGACCTAAGCATCAATTTCAAAGAGGTGGAGAAAGAGACAATCAGTCTCTTCAGAAGCTTAAAAGAACTACGGTTATATGATCTCTCAGATTTGATCATTACATGTGAGAAAGGATCAACATCCCACCAATGCTTTCAAAAGCTCGATTATGTATATATCGAAGACTGCCATGCTTTGGAGGACCTCACGTTGGTTTTGTATCTTCCAAACCTGAAATATTTGTACGTCGACAATTGTTGGGGGCTAGAAACAATAATAAGTAATGAGGACAGAACAACAATTGCAAAGATGAATCCCTTCTCAAGGCTTAGGAGGTTAACTCTAACAGTTCTACCAAGCTTACATAGCATATGTGAGCATGCATTGCCCTTTCCTTCTTTGGAAGTAATTGCAGTGAACTGGAGCCCTCATCTTCTGAAGCTACCGTTTGACTGCAGCAGTGCTCAGAGCACTTTGAGAAGTATAAATGGACCTTCTGACTGGTTGGAGAAGTTACAGTGGGAAGATGAGAAAATCAAGTCTCAATTTGTACCATACTTCAACAAACCATATCTATATCCGTGAGGATGACCCCGCATTCCATTTTCGGGTATTTAACGATGGTCTAGTAAACGAGAATTATTTATGTAATAAGTCTACCTCAAGTTTCATCCCCGTGTGTCCTTCTTGGGTAACTAATTTCTATATACAAATGTAACGTGACTGAGCAATTTTTCAGCTCGTTGACAAACAAAGTTAACATGGGATGCATTAATTAAGAGGGATTTGAATGGTTTGAAAAGCTCACCATCACTTGCACTTAATCGAGCATAATGGAAAAGTTTGAACCATGTAGCCGACCCCAGCTAATTTGGGACTGAGGCTATGTTGTTGTTGTTGACAAACAAAGTTAAAGAAAGACCTCACATCTTTCATGTCTTCATAAGGGCAGGACTTCCAAAGACTAACAATTTATGCAAAAAAAAATAGTAAAATGAAAAGGAATTTGCAAGGTACATTCAAAATCATTAATCAAGCCAACAAGAACAAGCTATTCGTCAAATTGAATCGCGGCAATTCTTTTTATTTTCATAAATCAAGCTCTCATTCAGTTTCTAATAGTAACACTTCAAGGGCAACGCGAAAAATGAAGTGCAGATAGTACAACAATTTTATTGAACAGAAGATGTCTTTGTGAAACTGACCTCCAATTGTTTGCTCTAAGTTCCGATTTCAATTATCAGTTCCATAGATTTTCATTCTTGACAACGTGCTTTGCAAGAACACTTCGATATCAAATTTCTCCGGAGAAGCCTCGCGGCACTTTGCAAATTGCGCATTCGCTTCCTCGTCCCTATCAAGCTTATGATAAATTATGCCTTGATAGAAGTAAGCCCGAAAGTCCTTCGGGTCCTCTCTCGAAACCTCCTGGTAGCATTTCAATGCCTCATCGAAATTCTTCTGAAGATAGTAAATTTGCGCCATTATCAACCTCACATTATTCTTTTCAATCACAGAATTTCCCGAATTCTCCGCGAGCTCAAGCGCAATGTGAAGCTGTTGCAGCGCGGCTTGGCCTTCCCCAATTTGATCCATTAGCAGAGAATTCAAGAACAGGACTTCAAAGCACAGCGGGTTCCGCGACAAAACCTCTTCGAAAACCTTCCGGGCCTCGCCCTTTTCCCCCATTTCACTAAGCAATCTCCCCATCAAAACCCTCCATTGAACCTCCGCGGGCAATGCCGACACCAATCCCCTCAATATCTTCAACGCCTCTTCGTCCTCGCCGTCTTCCAGCTTCCTCATCACCACACCCTTCAATTCATCCACCGTTTCCCGCTTCGAATTCAAGAACTCCGACAACAGAGTCTCCTCCGCTTCTTCGCTCTTATCGCGTTTCTCGCTCTTCTCCTCATCAACTAGCGCAACCGGAGCCTCCGCTCTCGCCGGAAACTGCGACAACTTCCCGACCGTCAGCGCCGTTGCCGCCGTGAGAATCAAAACCTTCCCGGCGCCTTGAATTCGCCGAATCAAGTCATTGTTCCTCTCAATTTCTGGTCTCAAACTCGATGTAATGCTTGCCCTAGCAGAAACCCTAGATCGAGAGTTACCGCAGAAGATGAGATCCGAAGAACGCGAAGAACGTGAAGAACGAACGAGTTTAGGTTCGGGACTGATAAAGGTGGCGCCTTTGAAGATTTGAGCTCCTCTGGAGAGAGAATCCATGAACGCTCGCTAGAGTTTTGGGAGCGATTAGGGCTTGCGGTTTTGGTTTTTAGGGTTTTTGGTTTGATCGATTTGTGTTTTAGGTTTTGTTGTTGTTGTTGTTGTTGTTGTTGGAGATGAAATGCACGAGAGAGCGCGAAAGAGAGAGTGAGTGAGTGAGATAGACGTTGTGGAAATGACTGCAAAGCCCTTTTGTCTCTCTTCAAGGTTGTCGATGCGGAGAGGTTTTGTTCGTAATTTTGTGTTTTTTGGTTGGTGGTGTCGTCAGTCATTGTTAGTGATCCGGTACTCGTGACGACATTGTGGTTATATGGCAAGTTGAGGATGAGATTATTTTATTTTATTTTATTTTATTTTATTTTATCTATACCACCTATTATTCGACTTAACCGATTATTCCAAGCTCCAGGTGTATCGGCCTACTAAAAGGTAAAGCTCTATCAGCGGCGGTTTCTATGTTCTTGAAGTCTCGACCTCGAGATATCATCTTAAGCTTTAGTGTTGAACCACTCCAACACATAAATCATTGGTTGGATGTGATTAGTTAAATTACACAACGCGTGCACTTTATCATTTCATGTTAATTGCATTGTCTTCAAGTAAATGTAGGATATCAAATATAATAATATTACTATAAACTATTAGATAATTATTTTTTTAATAAGGGACGTGCTTTCACCATTGGGAGTATTGTGCCACAATAAAATGTACAACAGTTGATGCGGCGTGTGGGCCTCACATTAAAATGGAGTGTTGGGTGTGTCCTTTTATGAGCCGCATCAGCAGTGTGTAGACATGTTCAACAGGCAGGCCTGGGCGGGCCTGAGAGGGCTCAGGTCGGGCCAGCCTTACGCGGGCTTTTTTTTTTCAAGGCCTTGTCCAAGCCCGCTCAGGCTCGACTTTTTGATGGGGCGAGCTCAAGCCCGCCCAGGCTAGGTTCGGGCCGGGCTTGGGCGGGCTTCATTGGGCTTATTATTATTTTAAAAAAATTAAATATATTTATTAAGTTTCAAAAGTTAGCCAAAGAAAAAGTGGGTGGCGAAATGGTTAGAATCTATTCAAATGCACATGAGGGTGTAGGTTTGAACCTCACAAACTCACATCTAGCATTACTTTTTATATAAAGTATTAATTTTCATCCAAGGTATTTATAAAAAATACCTTATTCAAAGCGGGCGAGCCTGGGCCAAGCCAGTCTTCAATTTTCAAGACCAAGCCAGGCCCATGTCGGGCGGGCCTAGCGGGCCCCCGGCCCAGTGAATATGTCTAGGTGTGTGCATTCTATTGTGACATAATGTTGTCATTCTAGCATTTCCATTCGCTACTCTAGTCAATAATTAACTTGAACTCCCATTTGAAAAAAACTCAACCCTTAACCTTATTTGTAAGGTAAGGAAATGTTCAACTAGGGAGCCACCATTTAATTTTGAGAAATGCTACAATGACAACATCATGTCACACTGCAATGCAAATTAGCTCACAAGAGCCATCTATATGCGTCTCAAAATGCGGACGTATAACGCGCAAGTCGAGGTCACATAGAAGACTCTTGTAAGCCAATATATCTAGTGGCGACATTGTTGTTTTCATTCTACTATTTTCCTTTAATTTTAGATAGGATATGATACATGCAGGTGAATATATGTTGAAATATATATTGAGTTTGTATTGTATCCACTATTAGTCCCACATGGGAAAGAAACTTTTTGTTTCTTTCCTTATAAGAGATT
This sequence comes from Stephania cephalantha, assembly GCA_039657325.1. Classification (NCBI taxonomy): domain Eukaryota; kingdom Viridiplantae; phylum Streptophyta; class Magnoliopsida; order Ranunculales; family Menispermaceae; genus Stephania; species Stephania cephalantha. The sequence continues at coordinate 1,691,850 of CM077573.1, read as the reverse complement.
TTTCACTTGAAAGTCTTAGTTAAGTGAATGTGGGGTTGGAGGCAAAGACTATGGGTATTCCCCATTGATTAATATATATTAAATATTTGATATTTAATATTTCTTTAATTAGGCCTTGGGCCTTGGGCCTAATGTTAAAATAACTTAGCCAATTCACAACACAAAATTTTTACTTTTTACATTAAATTTAATTATTTTCGAAATGTGGTAATTAGTGGTGAACAGTCACCATTAAAATTAGTTATTTTCGAAATTGTTATTAGTGGTGAACAGTCACCATTTTTTATTTTTAAAAGGGTGTGTAATTAGTGGTGAAGAGTCACCACTAATGACCTCGTTTTTGAACAGTTGTTATTGTTCAAAAGAGGTGTCTTTTGATCTATAAATAGGGGTTGTAACCTCATTAGAAGATATAGAGAAAAATTTCGAAATTAAGAAGTTTTTTCTGGTTTTGAGAGAGAGATTTTTGTTGTTGCAGAAGAAAGGATTTTTTGGTTGGTGTGTAATCAAAGATCAATCCAGTTGTATCCTGGAGACGAACCTATTGAAGCATTCATACACCGAATTGGAGGAAATTTCGTCTAAGGACATTGCAATTTAGTGCAAGCCTCTGGTATGATTTAATTTAGTTCTTTGTAATTGAATTCATGCATGATATAACAACAGTTCAATTATATGCATGTTTTTTGTATATTGTTCCAACAATATATTCATTTTCTAATTAACATTTCATTGTCTTATCTTGCTTAATCAATTCCTTGTATGTTATTGAATTGATCGATGAAAGAAAAATTTACTTATACATTCTTGGGTTTTTGTTTTCTTCCCATGAGAGCTTATTAGCTTTCATGGAATTATTACAATGTCAATTACATTTGTGTCATCTAATGTCTATGCTCCTTTGGTCCTGTCAAGGCTTAATTAATTCATAACTGTAAACGCTCAATTCACTGCAATCATGAAAAACAACAACAAAGCAAGCAAAAAGAAAATTAAATGAAGAAACAAAATTGTTATATCAGTTCGGACATCCCGTTCTACGTTTACCGAGCCACGCCCAGGTGATGTACATATTTATTAAAAGTTCCTAACCGATGACCCCTCATCTAGCTAGTGAATCCCTCATCAAACTTTGCTACACTACTCACTCCCCTTACAACCGATCCTACATAATACCCAAGTCCCCTTGGTGCCCGAGATCCCTTCAGTTAATCGGCTAAGTCCCCTTAGCCTAGTGTGTGTAAATTAAAAACAAAAAACAAAAAAAAAAACATTCTCTCTAAAGCTCTTGTCTCATAGTAATATTGAGAATTTTAGCATTGGAGATGAATTTTTTGTTGTGATTACATCAATATATAAAAATATCATACACAATGAATTTCTTGTAGAAGCTACCTTGTATATATGTCTTCAATCAAATGAGGTGGCAAATATATTGTTTCCTTCTTTCTTTGCTTGATCAAATGAACCATGCTTTGATTAACTTGCGAGTCGGCAATCGAATATCTTTTCCTAGCTGAACGTATATGCGTGGGTTGGCAAGGATATCTTGCCCAGCTGTAAGTGAATCTATCGAAAATATTGGGTAAAATTTTGGAACGTGTTCTCGCACCTACAGACCAGTCTAGGTACAGACCAAGTCTTCCTGTATAAACTCGCAAGGTTTAAATCATATCCTTTTTCATACCAGAGTATTTGGTTGAACAAATAATGACAATAAATATTTTACCTTATCAATAACAAATCAACATATGTAACACATAGCAACCAAGAAACAAACAACTTAAAAATGAACTATGACTGAGTTTCCAACTATTTAGAGAGCATGCACTTACATGTCTCGTCCAGCTTATTAGTCATACTATTCATGTCGCGTGTGTGCTCACTTTGCATAACACTTGTATTTTATTTTACACACACTATGGTGCAAGAGTACATATATACTCTTTAAACTTGAAGTTCCTAACCAATGTGGGATTAAACATTTATTTTGAAAATGTTCAACAATCCCCCGCCATTTTCAAAATAATCGATTATTCAATCCACGAAATCTCACACATTATATGCATAACTAATGGTATCTTGCGATTTGAACCACTAATTTGTGAAAAGTTCATTACATCATATCGAATTACATGGTAGATAAACTTTGAACCAATGATTCTATTCGATATGTAGCATAAACATATCACGCATATAACTTACACCAAAAAAAGCCATAAATATCCCGACACATTCAACATTGGCCTTGTGTCCGTATCTTCTCGTGAATGTTTTTGGAGCCAAGCCCTTGAACTCCTTGAAGCGGCCGCACTTCACATCCACATAGGTAGTCTCCATTCTAGTACCCCCGCAATTTAAGTACTTTTAGAAGACTATTAAGAGATCATCTCAACCTCCTCTCTTTACATGCAGAGTCTACCGAGCACTAACAACCTTGGGATGGTTATAAAAATTTAGTGCTCACACTCTTATAATGAAATTGATCGCATTGAACTCAAGACTTAACGTAATGTTAGGCGTCGAGTTGAGTTTCCACTATTGGTGACCTGTAATTTATGGGCTTGAGACCCATCCCTCTTGATGTTTTATTCACCAAGTCTCTTGGCAATCCTTTAGTAAGGGGATCTGGCCAAGTTTTGACTAGATTTCACATAGTCAATCGTGATAACTCCTCTTGTTATCAATTCTCGACACAACTATGTCTCAGTCCAATATGTCTGGACTTACCGTTGTACATTTGGCTATAAGCCCTTGCCAATGTGGCCGACTATCACAATGGATAGAGATTGGAACTACGGTTTAGGCCACAATGGTATCTCGTGTAATAATTCACGTAGCCATTCGAGCTTCTTTTGAAGTTCGAGGCCAATCTGCAATAAACTCGATTCCATGGTAGAACCACCATTAAAGTTTGCTTCTTTGAAGCCCACGAGATTGCACCTCCAAAGAAGTGTGAAAATCCACCCACTTGTGGATGCATGATTTTGATCTTTCACAATCCAACTTGCATCGAAAATCCTTCTAAGACCAAGGATATCCACTATAGCATAAACCATAGTTAATTGTTTTCTTCAGATATTTCAAAACTCTTCGAATTGCAAACCAATGCAACTCGCTTGGATTAATTGTAAATCTACTCAACTTGCCTACTGCCAAGGCAATATCCGGCCTAGTGCATGTCATTGCATACATTAAGCATCCAATTAATCTAGAATACTCCAGTTGTGAAACTGGATTGCCTGTATTTTCACTAGCTCAATACTTGAATCTAGTGGGGTAGAAACAGGGGCAACAATTCAAGTGATTGAATCTATTGAGAATTTTCTCAATATAATGAGATTGAGTTAGAGTAATACTCCCCTCATCTCTTACAATCTGAATTCCGAGTATGACATCAGCTTGCCCCATATCTTTCATTTCAAACTGGCTTGAAAGAAACCTTTTGGTCAACTGAACTTGTTCCAAGTCAGTTCCAAAAATCAGCATGTCATCTACGTAAAGACAGATAATGACACCATTGCCCTTTTCATCAAACTTGCTATATGCACATTTATCGATTCATTTATTTTGAATCCAAAAGCAAGTACAACCTGGTCAAATTTTTGGTGCCAATTGTTTTGGTGCTTGCTTTAAACCATACAATGATTTCCGCAATCTGCACACTTTATTCTCATGATCGGCATTATAAACCCTTCAGTTGTTCCATGTATATTTCCTCATCCAATTCTCCATTTAGGAACGCTTGTTTTAACGTCCATTTGGTGGATGACCAGCTTGTTTATAGGCTGCAATTGCAATAAGCAATCGATAGTAGCAATTCTAGCTATTGGTGAATAGGTATCGAAATAGTCTATTCCATGCTTTTGGGTGAAACCCTTAGCAACCGATCTCACTTTGTGTTTTTCAATGGATCCATCAACTCTTCTTTTCCTTTTGAAGAGAAATTTGCATTTAATGGGTTTACACCTGGAGGTAGATCAACTAGCTCCCAGTGTTATTTCCCATTATTGAATCCATCTCATCATTCAATGCCTCTTTCCGTAAAGTTCGCATCCCTTTCTTTCATTGCCTCCTCTCTTGTTTGAGGATCGAACTTCCGTATTAAAACAATACGAATTTGTCTAGTTCTTGTTTCTCTACTTCCTTCAACTAGGAATGTATAGAAATCAGAACCAAATGACTTAATTTTCCGAGCTCGTTTGCTCCTTCGAAGTTCAGGAACTTCTAATAATTCTTTGTCATTTTCAATTTCTATGACTTCCTTCCCTTTTTGGTTTTCTTCGGGAATACCTTTGGTGACAGATTTAAATCTTGTCTCGTCAAAGATTGCATCCCTTGATTCAATTACAGTGTTTACTGAAATCGAATTATTAGGCTCAATTACCATGAACCTATATGCCTTCTTGTGTTGTGCATATCCAATAAATATGCACTCCACTCCCTTTCACCCAATTTTCTCTTTTTGGGTTGGGTATTTTTACTATTGCTTTCTGACCCCAAACTCTTAAATAATTAAGATTTGGTTTTCGCTATTCCAAAGCTCATATGGGGTGACTTTATTCCTCTTTTGTGGAATTCTGTTCAAAATATGGCATGCGATCAAGAATGCCTCTCCCCAAAACCACTACTCAAACCAGAGTTTGATAGCATAGCATTAACCATTTCGGTTAAAACACGATTTTTACGCTCACCACACCATTTTGTTGCGGTGTGTAAGGGCGATAGTCTCATGGACTATTCCAGTGGATTCAAAGTACTTTGGATCATAGTACTCTCCTCCCCTATCGGACCTTAAACATTTTATAAAGGTCTCACATTGCAATTCGGTTTTACGCCTTATAGGCCCGAAACTTAACCATTGCCTCATCTTTGGAATGCAACAAATAAACATAACAAAACTTGCTATAATCATCAATAAATGTTATAAAATATTTATTGCCTCCTATTGAGGTGTACTATGTATGTCACGAGACATCGAATGTATCAAGTCTAGTAACTTTGAATTTCTTTCAACATTAGGAAATGGATTTCTAGTTATTTTTGTTTTCATGCATGTATTGCAATTTCCTTCATATTTATCAAAATAAGGCGATAATTCCAGTTGACCATATCATATAATTTTCTCGAAATGAACATGTCCTAATCTATGATGCCATAAAAATGAAGGAGACTCCACAAGATACGCAGAAACAACATTCTTATTAGATAAAGCGATTACATTGAGCTTAAACATGCCCTCATAAGCATACCCCTTCCCTACAAATACCCCTCCCTTGGAGAGTATAAACTTGTCAGCCTCAAAGACAAGCCTAAATCCAAACTTATTCAACAGACCACCCGACACAAGATTCTTCCTCACTTCTGGTGCATAATACACGTTAGTGAGTGTTACAACTTTGCCAGAAGTAAACTTCAGATCAATACTACCTATGCCTTTAACAGGGACAGTAGCATCATTTCCCATGTACAAGACAGTATTTTCATCTATCGCCTCCATGGTTTTGAAGAACCTCTTGTTCTTGCAGGACATGTCGAGTAGCACTGAAATCTACCCACCAAGCCATATCATTTTCAACGACGTTGATTTCGGATATCATAGCAATGAGATCATCATTGTCGTTACCTCGCACCTTTGGCGGTCTTAGAGGAAGCATGATTTTTTCCTTGCTTCCTCTTCCAATGATAACATTCGGACTTGAGGTGGCCATCTTTCCCATGAGAACCAACAAGTGACTTTCTCGCTTCTTTTGATTCGATTTTGGTTGTTCGGTTTTCCCAACCAATGAGCTTTTTGAAGCCACCAGGCTTGTTAGGCCTGTTCAGGAAGGGCTTTTTGAACTTTGCTGCTTCCATCACATGCACCTTTGAAATCTCCTGAGCATTCTGCTCTTTTTCATTTTCCTGCATGCGACAATCCTCTTCTACACGAAGATGGTTAGCAAGTTCATCAAGAGATATGTCCTCTTTTTTATGCTTAAGAGTTCGTTTGAACTCCTTCCAGGATGGGGGCAGTTTATCAATAATCGAAGACACAACAATTGTTTCATCCATGACAAGATTGTGTTGAGAGAAATTATTTCTAATCCTCTCAACTTCACGAAATTGTTCCATGACAGACCTTTCATCAACCATTTTAAAATTAATAAACTTTGATATAAGGAATTTCTTACTTGTCGCATCCTCCTTATGGTACCTTGCCTCCAATTTCTCCCACAGCTCCTTGCGGAGGGACGTCATGGTAGAGGTCGAGCAGTGAGTCCTTCATGGCGTTCGAATATGACCTCTGCAGTGTGGTCATCTCTGTCTCCCATTTCGCCTCTTCCCGATCTGCGCTCGACGGTTTCATCATCGGACTCCATAGGTTTCGGTGTGCTCATGTATCAAACTTTTGTTCACTAATAGCTTTGGCGATGGTATGTTTTTGCAGGGCCAGAAGTACCAAGTTTTTCCATGTCACACCAAGCATCGTTGGTCCTGTCATTAGGCATTGTGGCATTTTCAATATTGTTTTGGTTAAATTGACATTCAAAAGTATCCCAATTCTTCTATTCTTAATTGCTGTAATTGATGTAAAAGCAAGTTTTGTACTGCTAAGTTGATTACAATTGTAACAAGATTTCTTAATGATGAGGCTTCTAATTCAGCAAGTATTTCTCCTACCACGAGCACAGTTTCGACTAGTACAAGTATTGGACTCCAGAGTACGAGTGATAGAACGCGTAGGACTCCTAAGCTGCCGGCTCGCCTTCAGGATTGTCAGGTAACCTCTGATGTTGCTGTTGATGATGATGGAAATTTAGTTCATTATGCCATGTTTGCAGATTCAGACCCTATTAGCTTTAGTGAAGCGGTGCAAGATCGATGTTGGGTTGATGCTATGAATTCTGAAATCGAGGCTCTTGAGAAGAATGACACTTGGGAACTTGTTGATATTCCCCAAGGTCAAAAAGCCATCGATGTCAAATGGGTTTTCAAGACAAAAAGGAAACCCAATGGAGACGTGGAGCGTTACAAAGCTAGATTGGTGGCCAAAGGATATGAGCAAAGGCCTGGCTTTGATTATCAGGAAGTGTTTGCTCCAGTTGCTCGCATTGAGACGGTCCGGTTATTGATTGCCATTGCTGCCCAGAGAAGGTGGAAACTTCACCAGATGGATGTGAAATCGGCTTTTCTAAACGGCTACTTAGATGAAGTAGTTTATGTCAAGCAGCCAACGGGATATGTTCAAGTGGGCAGTGAAGACAAAGTTTATAAGCTGAATAAGGCACTTTATGGCTTAAAACAGGCACCGCGAGCTTGGAATAAAAGGATTGATGAATTCTTTCAGGGTTATGGACTGGAAAAATGTGTTTATGAACATGCTTTGTATGTGAAGATTGATGCTTCTACTAGTACTGCACTGATAGTTTGTCTTTATGTTGATGATTTAATTTTCACTGGCAATGACATCAACATGATCGACGACTTTAAGGCGAAATATGATGCGCGAGTTTGAGATGACGGACGTTGGTCTAATGTCCTACTTCTTAGGCATTGAGGTAACTCAGCGAGATGATGGCATTTTTATATGTCAGAAACGATATGCAGCTGAGATCTTGAAGAAATTTGAGATGTCTAGCTGTAATCTTGCTTATACACCTGTGGAGGTTGGTACCAAGTTGTCCAAAACAGGACAGGATGCACCAGTTGACTCAACATATTTCAAGCAGATTGTTGGGAGTTTGAGATACTTGACTTGCACTAGACCTGATATTCTTTATGGCGTTGGATTACTCAGTAGATACATGGAGCACCCTCGACAATCTCATTTGGTTGCAGCAAAGAGAATTCTGCGTTATATTCGAGGTATTACTGATCATGGGTTATTTTATTCCATTTCAAATGATAGTTCTTTGTTTGGCTATTCTGACAGTGATTGGGGAGGAGACCAGGATGATCGAAAAAGTACTTCTGGCTATGCTTTTTATTATGGTTCTACAATTTTTTCGTGGTCTTCGAAGAAGCAGTCTGTCGTTGCATTGTCTACTTGTGAGGCTGAGTACATTGCAGCCGCCTCTAGTGCATGTCAGGCTATTTGGTTGAGAAAATTATTATCTCAGATTCATTTTCCGTGTAATGGCCCTACACCAATCTATGTTGATAATGTTTCGGCTATTGATTTAGCGAAAAACCCAGTCACACATGGTCGGAGTAAGCATATTGATATGCGATATCACTTTCTACGTGATCAGGTGGAGAATAGAGAGATAGAGCTGGTATATTGCAGATCAGAGGATCAAGTTGCAGATTTGTTTACCAAGGCATTGAAGATTGAATCTTTCATGAAGTTAAAGGCTATGATTGGGGATTGTCCAATCTGAATTATGGGGGGATGATTATTTGTTTTTTTTAATTCAGATAGGTAATTTAGATTATGGGAGGATGTTAGAGTTATAATCTAAATTAGATTAGTGTTTGAGTTTGATTAGGAATTCGAGTTAGAGTATGAGTCTATTTAGGGTCTCCTAGTTGGATTAGGAGTATGCTTATGTGAGTCTATAAATTAGAGTTAAGCCCCCGCATTGTAATTAACGAGTTTATTAGAGATTAATAAAGTGTGTCATTGCGGTGTCTCTAAACCTAACAGAATTGTGAGATCAATCACTTACCATTGTATCATTCTAAACAAAGTTTTGTCATAATATTCTTATAATTATGTTTTGGAGCCCATTTAGTATTGATAATACATAAATAGCCCCCAACGAGTGTGGTGTAGTGATAAAGAAAGACGCACGATAGCTTTGATTGAGGCAAAATTCATCATGGATTCGATTCTTGATAACTACATTATATTCTCTTGATTTCTCTTAAGTTATGAGGTTGTGGCACCCGACTAAATCTCATATAATTAGTCGAATCAGTTGAAAAAAAAATTTCAACCCCCATGATTATTACCAAAAAAAAAAAAAAAATGTAAGCACAAATTAGTTCAATTAATAGTACATAGTACTAAATATTTTTTTCCTATATTAATGCTCAAGAAGTTCATGGAAGAAGGACAGCATTTATGCTGTCTTATTATGTCTTTGCTTTAATTCAGAACAAATCAACATCAAACATTAATTATCAGCCAAAACACCAAAAGGAATTTAAACACATAGACTGAGTTTCCAACAAAGCACTTCATTTTATTATTGGTATCTACTAAGACATGTACATTTTATTTGTTATCACTACCATAGGACTACTTTAAACATGAATTTCATCATCTCTGCTCTCCTCTTCTTGTTGATTAATGGTGTCAAAGCTGATTACTCAGTTTGCGATTTAGTCGATTGCGGGCGAGGAACATGCAGGCCTTCAAATGCCGCTTCGATTTTTCCATTCGAATGCGATTGCTTCCCCGGATGGAAGCCTATTAAACTAGGTCCTATGACCTTCCCCTCCTGTGTTCTTCCTAATTGTAAGTATGCAATAAATTTTTGTTCATTAGTAATTTTGTTACTTTAGGAGGTTGAATGATTCATTAACCAACCGGGTTTTTTTTTTTTTTTTTTTTTTTTCGGGTACGTAGGCACGCTAGATATGAATTGCGGCGGCAGTGCTCCGCCGTCGCCTTCCCCTCCTTTCCCTCCATTTCCTACATTACCAAATTTCACTGACAGTAAACTTTCATTTGATGAAACAAATCAATACATTTTTACTGAAGTGGACTAAATTAATATGATGGTAATTAAGTAGTTAATAATGTTTGATTCAATTGTTAATTAATTATGATTGCAGCTTGTGCAATGACTTGGTGTGGAGATGGAACTTGTGTTGCCAATGGAACATGGCATCTCTGTAAATGCAATGAAGGGTCAGGAAATTTGATGAACATGACAGCCATGCCTTGTTTCAAACAATGTAAATTTAGTATCTACTTAGTTATATAACCAGTACTTTAATTTCTTTTATTTTTATTTTTTTGTAAGATAGATGTGGAACATGTTTTGATTAAGGAGGATCATAATTTGGAATTTGTTTTACAGGTAGCTTGGGTGCAGATTGCAATGGGATTATATTGGGACCTCTGTCACCACCATCACCCTCATCAGCACTGCAACCACCAAATCCAAGTGCTCCATCCCCACCAAACAATGGTAATAAGTAATAACTTAAGGAAATTAAATACTAAGATGACCCGTTTTGAGACACTCGGAATGGACACCCGGCAGTGATGGTATCCATCTTTTCATGCATTGATGTGTGTGCACAAATCTCGATGCGTGAATGGATAGACACCGTCACAGTGTCACTAAATCACCCTAACATCTTTCAATATATATATAAGGGTCTTAACTAAACCATGTCTATCTTTACTAATTTGTTGGTAATGAGTGGACCGAAATATAATTCCACGTTTACAACAATAACATGGCAAATGCTAGAATGACCCGAAAATGACACCCGGTCAACGCACGTGAACCGGGTGGATCCCACCCGAAAGCAATTGGTTTTTAGGAAGCTGGCGTCAGCAGGTGCATTGACGAGTATCGTTTTTGAGAAATTCTATCATTTCTCCAGCAACATAGCCTCAATCCCGAATTGCTAAAGTCGGCTACAAACAATTTTAAATTAAAGAATCACTGAATTTCTCCCAATTAAATTACTATTTAGATTCTTCTTTTTTTTTTTTTTTTGGAGTAAAACCTTATAAGATAACTAAGACTTCTCTTAAAATCCGGGACAAGTCCAGATTTAGAGGGCCTTATACCTAGACCTAGTTTGATTATTAGTCGAAAGGTCTTTGTCTAGATTCGGCCTGAATTTATAACAACTTTGTTCAGATCCTTTTAGACAACAAATAGGTATGTGCAGGCTGGTCCAAACACCTAACTTGGATTTCTCAAACTTGAGTTTGATTGCCATTGTGGTGGTCTGTGTTTTGCAGGGCCAAGGGGCCAAGTACCTAGCTCCTCCATCACCCATGAAGCTCTGGTCATCCTGTCCTTGGCTGCAGTGGCATTTTCATCTTTATGGATCTACAATTGATATTTCAAGCCTCGGAAATGTTAAAATGACAACACTAAATCACAACATTGCACAACAGCCGATGGCGTGTGTGTGGGCCCACATCAAAATGGAGTGTTAGGTCTATCTTTTTATATGATTTTGATGTGGAGCTTATACGTCACATCAATTGTTGTGTAATATGTTGTGACTTGTGTTGTCATTCTAGCATTTCCCAACAAGCCTAGATTAATTTGCTATTTAACATTGCTCTTGAAAAATGTTGGAGTGCACTATATATTAATTTGTCTTGATTGTGTTTTGATATATGAAATGAGTAATATAATAGCTTGTAACTGCAACTTGCTATTTGTAAATATAAGGGCCCTAAATATAATAAGCAGACTACAAACTACATTACCTTATATTATTGTTACATAAAAGAGTAAATGGTAGTGGTAGGATGATCCATTTTAGACATCCGAAATGGATATTCGATACTCGTTGTTGGTGTCTCTTAAAGCACATCGATTTTTGTGCGCACAAAAGTTGATGCACAAATTAATGGACACAAATAAGATTAGTTTTCTATTAAGTAGGATCCTATAGTTTAGAAGCTATATATGAAAAATGTTCATCTCATGTTAAGTAATCAGCGAATTTGCTGATTTTTAATTCGGACATGAGGTCTTTGTCCTAGAAGGCCCAAATTGCCACACTTAGATGTACATCAATATATATGTGTATGGTATCTAAAAATTGTGAATTGGTGATGCTTTCAGGAAACTGATCTACTGTGAATAATTGATGATGAGTTGATATATGCTTAATGTAGAGATAGAAGTGATTCCAATGGCAACACACATTATCCAAAGAGAGATAAACTCGATGAACGACAATCCGGTGATCGATGAAGCTCGTGACCAGGCACTAAGCGGAAGGTGCTTAAAGGGAACTAAGTTCCTTAACACTTGGACCAATCAGTTGTTGGTCCGATAAAATTAGTCATAAAAATTTAATTCCCATAGCCGACCCCAACTTATTTAAAACTGAAACTAGTTGTTCAAAAATAAGCAGAACAGAAACCAACCTGACCTTGCAATTCTACACAAGTTTGAAATCAAAATCAAATTCAAGTATAGAGAGAGTTGTCAAGAATTCAAAGACCCAAAAGAAGGTGCAGTGACAAGCTTGACATCAAAATTTCCAATTCAACAGTAAAAATCTACTAGGTTCATTGACAGTCATACAAATCTTAACTCAGTAGTGCATCCTCATAAATCATGTCTACCCTTCTCACAGCTTTTTCAGCATAATCAGATTAAGTTCTCAATTCTACTTAAAACACAGCCAGATTAATGGCTTCCTTTCACTAGTACAATGAAAAATTCTTGTCCAGCATAACAAAGCTAAATAATGACTTGTATGCTACATTGTCATCTTGAATAGCAGCCATAATTTCAAATAGAAGCCAAGCTACCCCCAAAGTTATTTGCAACAGCAATCCAAGAATGCTCTCTCTCCCTCTCTCTCTTCAAGATAACACGATACCAATTCGCTTCTCAAAATCGTCGCCGTCATCGTCATCCAAGTATTCTTCTTCTGCTTCTACATTTTCTTCTTCTGCTTCTGCATTTTCTTCCTCGCCTTCTGCATTTTCTTCCTCGGCTTCTGCATATTCTTCTTCGCCTTCTGCATATTCTCCCTCGCCTTCTGCATATTCTCCTTCTGCGCCATCAGCGTCCTCATAATCATATTCACCTTCTTGCTGATCATATTCCTCAAGCTCTTGATTGTCTCCTTTGTCCAACATCACCGCATCTTGCTGCTCAAGCTCACTTTCCTTCAGTTCAGAAATGCCGACGACATCAGTTACTTCACCAGCTTCTACATTGTCTTCATTCACAGGTTCATCATCGGGCCTGGGTTCCTCCTCAATGTTGAAAGCCGAGTCATTCCCAGAAGCCGCCGCTGCTTTCTCTTCTCTTTTTCTCTTCAAAATCTCACTTAAAGACTTCGGACCCTCGAAAGAAAGAGAATTTTCTGATTCTTGAAGACCACCAACTCTCCCCGGCCTAGCGTTCCTCAGCTCTCTGGATGGGGCCAGTTCTTGGCTCATTACTTGACGGCGGTCGCCGGCAGAAGAAACCTTCGAGCCTCTTAGCTCTGCCAAGCTCTTAGGAGGCACAAAATCTGCATTATCCTCGCCTACAAAAATTGATCCACGCAGACTTCTTCCTTCAGAGATGGTGTCATCTTCTAGCCGCCGCTTCAGCCTATCTTGGAGCCTTCCCTGGTGAGAGGCTGTTATTTGTCTGCCCGGCGATGTTCTACCCCAGTTTCTTCTCCTGTCAGCCTCCCTGCTCGAGTAAGAATCATTTTGGTCATCCTCCGGCGAAGATCTCCCAAAATGCGACAATCTACCCTGCAAGCGATTGCTTCTGGAACTCTCATGAACCCGGTATCTTTGATCTTCACCACGGAAGCCACGGTCATCCCTCCTATAGGCGTCTGCACGACGGTCAGAGCTAACAGCTGATCTTGACTCACCAACCCTTCTCTGTTTTGAAAGGCGATGCCGCAGATCTGACTCATTGAACTGATCAGGGCTGTCTGCCCTTGCGAAGCCTCTCCTTTCAGAAAGATATGAGCCCGCAGAAGCTCTCTCCGAGGAAGCCCGATGCTGTTCCCGACCATACTGATCTTTTACTCGACCATACTGCTCGTAAACCCGTGGATCATTTAGAGTTTCTCTATCATATTTTGGAATAGAATTGTAATCAGCCACCGCCGAAGGGATATATTCAAATTCATTCTGAGAATTCAGTTGTCTTTCATCATGCCCCATACTTCTCCCAAACTTATCTTCATTCTGGTAATAATCAGCATCCTGAAGATCATTGTCCACAAGAACATCAAAGCCTGGAGACGACTCCCTCAAAAACTCATCAGGTTCCTTGCCATTTCGCAGATTCCGCTCATCCAATGGCTGAGTCTGGCGACTACGGTGAGGCCTCAGCATAGGATTCCCACCAATGACCGAAGGAACATTTGATTGCTTGTACCTAGGGGGTTCATCATCAAATGGGGCACGTACCAGCATAACTTTCTCAGTCACTTTTCCATTTTCCACCACTGGAGCTTCAGCTTTTGCGAGTGCTTTGGCTGGAGGTACCACTTGAACAGGCTTAACAACACTTGCTTGAGGTAATTTAGTCAATTGTGCATTCCTTTTGGGTTCTACAAGATCTTTTCTAGCATTCTGAGTCTCGGCAACAGATTGAGCCTTAGGAGGAACTGGAGGCTGTGGAGTTGTACCATCAACAGGCTGCGGACCGTGCATAAAGAGGCAACGGTCGCCCTTCAAGCAATGCCCCTTCTGGAAATAGTAGCACAGTGTAGCTTGTTTGCCCGTATTGTAACCATAGGCATTGGGTGCATAGAACTGTGCTGGTACTGTAGGTTGTGCGGGCAAAGATGGTTTGCCAGAAGTTGCAGCGGAACCTCCCAACAGTGCATCCAGTGGCTGAAACAGAATATTACGCATCAATACATGGTATTCAGATTCAATACTAAAATGATCAGAAAGGAAAGAATGTTAATGCTAAGCATGTATAATTAATTATCCCATGTACGAAAGGAGTGAAGGATGGCACAATCATACTTTTTTTTGGTAGAAACACAATCATACTTTTGATATCATTTGCAACCACTTCATATAAATTATAGCAAATAAGAACAATAGCCAAACGTATAGTAGTCAAAAAAGTGACGTACCGGATGTCGAAATGGGCATTTGGGATTCAAGCAGCCACTATTTGTCCAATACCAGCAATCCCGCGGGTTAATTCTAGCTTCCTCACTGTGACGGTATTCGCATTCACTTCCCTGAGAAAAAGTACGGACAAAAAGGTTAATTAAATAAATGTTCTCAGTAATAGTCATAACAAAAGATCCCACAACAAACCACGTGGCATTGTAGGTCCTACTTAAGCAATATGAAATCGAGCGTAACGAAAAAAAAAAAAAGAAATTGAATCATATGCATATTTATAGTAAGCATCACCAATCTATCGACTAAATCCAGTAAGAACACGTGGCTTGCAAGGCATAAGGAAGGAAAGAGTATTTACCAAAAAGGCGAAAAAAGAAACAAAGATCGAATCCGAGAGGACCCATCATGGCTATCTTATTTTAGAATCGACGACAAAAGAATATCATTGAATCACAAGATACTATGTTCAAATATGCCCACTTGTAGACATAAGTAGCAGAGCTCAGGTAACAATGATATTTTACCAGTAGCCTACCATCAATTATCATGATATTTATGCGTAGAAGACCGGTACCGACAGCTCACAGTTGCAATTAATCATTAAGAGATACAAATAATCCACACTGGAACATTACTAATATTTGAATATAGCCACAACAAATATAGAAACAAATAATAGTACGCAAGTTTCGCGGAAGAAAGCTCGCCAAAGTAAGGCCGAAAACTAGAAAGAGACCGTATAAACTCCCATACATCTCTACACGCGGACAATCAAACAGCGAGACAAATACATGCAGTTTACTTCGCGCGCAAACTAGTTTAAACTCCTTATTAGCTCTTAACTACATGCAGACAATCAAAAAGTAAGAACTACAGCATCCATTAACATACAAACTCTCATACATCTCTACATTGTTCATGATCAACTAAACAGCTTGATAATAGATAATTTTCACATAATCAACATGCATTCAACAAATAGTTCCACAAATCTACAACACTTCAAAACTAAATCTATGATCTATGAAATTTCATAATACTCTCTTAATTTGATCAAATAAGAACTAATCTTCAATGCCCATCAATAAGATTCAATAACTAACATGGAGATCCACACTTAACCACCATAAAATGTCATCTGATGATCAACAAGAACTAAAGAAACCCTAAAACATCAAAACCAAACGAAAACACAAAAAAAAAAAAAAAAAAAAAAAAAAAACAAAACAACAAACCCCTAAAACAAAACTAACTCCACAAACACCAAAAACCCTAATCAACAAAGACCCACCCACATCAAATACAAGATTCACAACTCCACATACACCTCCAAAACCCCCAAATCCCCAAAACCCAAAAACACCCAGAATTGAAAAAAAACCAACACAGAACCCAAAAGGCGATACCTTTTTGCAAGTCAAAGGCGACGCAAGAAAGTACACACAATCCGTGTTCCTCTTCACGGCCTCATCCTCCGCCGCCGTCGCCGCCACCGCGGTCCCAACCTGGGTCGAATCACGATTCATCGCAGCCCCCTAAAAAACCCCTCTTTCAGGGCAGACTCAGAAACCCTAAAAAACCCTAAAAATCAAATCTTTGGCCCGAATTTATCGAAAAACACCAAATTAAAGACTGCCCAGGTCGTGAAATCGGTGGAATTGCAATTAGGGCAAGTGAGATTGGGCGAAAGAGGCGTAGATCCGATCTGGGTAGGCACAGATCGGGCTATAAGAGGAGAATTTGGGGGAGAAAAGTTTCTAAATTGGGGGAGAGAAATAGAAACAGAGGTGCGATTGGAAAGGCAGAGCTCCTTAGAAACAGAGGTGGGATTGGAAAGGCAGAGCTCCTGAGTTAGAGAGAGAGAGAGAGAGGGCTTGGTGTGGTTGAGCACTTGGTTCTTATAGGTTTTATTATCTTTGGTGGTACAGCAAATGCTGATGTTTTGGTGTCCGTTGGTTCATACATGATACATCAGAGACAAATTTTGATGACTTTTGAAATTGTTGACTCATCTCTTGATTGGGCCACGTGTGGAGAGTTATGGCCGTTTGATAGGGGAGGATCTCTTGAGATGAATCAAGATTGGATTTGGTTTCTATTTTTTTTCCCAACTTTGGTTTCTATATTTTATTTTATTTTTTTTGGAGGTAAAGGTTTCTATTCTTTTTTATGTTGTTACTATGGTTTTTTTTTTTTATTGAGTAAATGCTTTTTAGTGCCCCAGCTATGATACTCACTCGTGCAGTTGCCATTGATTCTCTTGGGTTCGCACGCATCTCGATGTGTATTATTGGCGGACGACAAGTGCATGTCCGACCTGCGTGTTCATGCTAGGGCACCCTAGCATTTTTCATAATTTTAATATTAACAATACAGTGTACCAAGAGCTAAATAAGAATGATATTTTTTTATTTTCCACCTGGTATCGGGTGCCAATTGTACTGACAAATTCACGCTTTTGCGTTGTTGGCCCTATACAAGGGGCGGTCTTCCAACTCAACTTTTTCATCTAAGAGACTCAAACTCGAATCCTTGCTTATGGAGAATCAAGTTAAAAATGATATTTGAAAAAAATAGATATTTAGTAAATAAATTTCATTTAAAGAATTGGTGAAGCATATGATGTTGATGCATATTTAACAAAAAAAAAAAAAAGCATGTTAATGCAACGGTCATAAACAATTACTTAAAAAACCAACGTATGGTTGGTACAACTAGAAGTAGCTAGTTGTTCCTTAACTAGTGACTCAAGACGAATTTGAAATAATTAGATAGTCCGGATGTCTGGTGGTTTAAATAAAAAAATACTAATAAACAGATTGGGAACATTTATACCATTTTACTAAATTTATTCATTCATTGCGAATGGTTAACTGGAGCACATGCTGCACACGTGGCATCTTAAATTATCAAAAATAATATTTTACTATTACAAGCATCTCTACACGCTTTTTTTACTTATTACAAATAGTAATTAATACACATGCATGTCAAAGTATATATACTTCCTCCGAACATTTATAGAAGTCGTCTAAGGTAAAGGCATAAAAATAAAGACAACCTTAATTATCAGTGTAATTTACATATATATCATTTGACATTAAGGTTTTGTTTGATATAATAGAAAAGAAAAATGTTCCAAGAAAAATGATAAATTTCGTGAAAAAATTATATTTTCTTACGTATGATTGCCAAAACTTTCTCGCGCAATATTTTCTCACTATTTTCAAGTTTCCATATTAAGACTCATATATTTTCTCACCTATTGAGGTAGGCAAATTAAATTTTCTTTGAGAAAATGATCGAGTTTCCATATTGAGATCTATAAATTTATATTTTAAATATAAAAAGTAATACATTTAATATATATTGTAAGTTTTCATCTTTATTTCAAAATTTGTTGTTGGTGAGTTTTAAGGGAAAAAAAAATTATATGTGCAATCAAACATATGTAAAAAAAAATTCTTATAAACATTTACTCATGAAAACTTTCTTAAAAAAACGTTTTTTCCTATGGAACGTTTTCTTTGCAATCGAACAAAGCCTAAATGAATTAAAGAATTGAAGAATCATAAATATTTGAATTATATAAGGGTAAAATAGATAAAAATGCAATAAATACACTCTTGAATTCTGAAATTTTTTTTCCTAATGGACGAGAAATCACTAGCAAGGTTGGGAAGGTAGATTTGACTCATGTAGCCATGTAGGAGTTGTTGGTTACTTATACAAAACACATTTAGCTTCCAAACATGGCAATTAACCTTTTCATCAAAAAGATGTCGAACTTTGTGTTTGGTAACACATGGTGCTGTGTACAAGTCTGTGAAAGTCAATAACACAATAACAATACCTCTAGAGTAGCAAATTACAAGGACCTAACACTTCACTATTCCTAAACGCAACAAATGGTTTTATTATTATTTGATCATTGTCAATGTTGTTATTGTTGTTGTTGTTGTTGTTGTATCATTGTCGAGGTATACGAGGCACAGCCTCAACTAATCCAAGACTTAAGGGAATGGAGTACTACAACATTTATAATTGATCAAACATTGAACTTTCTTCATGGGCATATATTCAACATCATGCTTAATTTTGTACACAATTTGAGGAAAAAAACTCCAAGAGTGCATTCATAATAGAACATAAGCTTCAACATTTGTTAGACAGATTTCTAAAAGCTTTCATGAAGACAATGAAAATTGAGAGTGAGAACTAGGCCAGTGTACCAAAAAACACATTCAAAGCAACAAGAACATGAACCTACATATATAATCTGCATAAACTAAGATTAAGAATTCCAATCTTTGATTCACAGGACATTTTTTTTCTGGCCATGTCTCAACTTCAAAGTTGCCCTAATCAGTTTAGGATTCTAATAACTGGGGCAATTGCCATCAAAAGTTTTCTTGTGTATAATTCACAGTACAGTTACATGACAATTGCAATAGCATGAGTGGTAAAGGAACAAAACAAGAAGAGTCTAGGGTCGAGTTCGGACGAGGAATATGTTTTACGCGCATGCATGTATACAACAAAGTAAACACATTAAGAGTCCTACTCGTAGTTCATAAACGCTAACGTTACTAGAAAATCTGCACCATTTGATAGTCCCGTCGAAGAGGGACCATAGTCCGGTATCATCCTGCATTACAGAACAGATTTGAACAGAGCATATGGGAGTACCCACGGCGTCTCGCAGGTACTGGATCTTGAGAACCTGCAAGCAAATATTTTGGTATTTATGAGTTGAAAGAAAGATTAATAAATTCCACAGGTTCGAAATAAGTAGCATATAGAAATTCCGCAAGTTGTCAAACACGAAACCATGAATCAATATAAGCTCAATTTCATAAATTCAAGCACCGGTCTGCCGAGGAGGTAGACACATGCATAGTTTCACGATGAAAAAAAAAAAGTTCAGTCGATTAAAAATCTTCTGCTAAAGCATACCAAAAAACGAGCACAAGTGAAATGAGGTTAAGGGGAGAAAAGAGAAGCTAATTTGATTTGGAGAAGTATCATGTCGATGACTCATTCGCAAATACAAAATCCAACATCGATGATAGATGACCACGATCAACAAAAATAGAAGTATAAGCCAAAGAAAACAAACCGCATTTTAAGTCATTCCACACAATGATTAAAAAGAGTAACGAACTTCACGTTGTTGCACATAAAGTCATAAAAAAAAAAAAGCAAGGAAGAACATTTATGCCATACCATTTTAAAGCATTAATATTCAAGCGAGCCCATTGAATGTATCCCAGAAGTTTGATTACGAGAGTCACAGCTATTGCTCATCCTATGACCTCCGGTAGGGCTCAAGGATTCTTGCCCTTGCTTCCCGAGCTTATGCACATCCTCTGGGGAAAGTATCTTTATATACCAGACGTTATTCACGAATGACCTGCAAAAGAGGAAAGCATAAAAACATATAAACTACTGCACGACAAGCCTACGTAAAGGACCACACCAATTGAAGAATTCGACATTGCTTCTTGAAGAAAAAAACACTCCCGTGTGCCACCGAAATATTAGAGTACTACATGCATCAACCATCCCACAAAAAGAAGAGATGGATGACACTTTAAAATGTAATAACTGGATCTAAGTACTTACTCCCATGGGTCGTCTCCAAGGAGCAGTATGTCGTTCTCCCTGTCGACAAATACAAGCTGCCAGCCTGATCTCAAAGGGTCCTCCAACTGCCCTTCAATTCCAAACATCTGACCCAGTTCCTCTCTCAGCTCTTCATAGCTGCTGAACCGGCCAATGTCCAGTGACCTCCCAACTGCCCCTTCTTTGTAAACCTGCAAAAAGTTTAATCAGCACAAACTGTTGAAAAGAAAGAAAGGGAAGGACCTTAAAAGAGTACATACCTTAACGAATGTATTGGTTTGTACATCAACTTGCCCCACGCTATTAAGCAAACCAGAAGAGTCGTCCATGCAACTGTACATGGAACTCTGCAAGCCGGAAGCTCCAAATGGCACGGAGGACACATCAGTGTCAATTGAAGAAGTACCTAAACTGGGGACAACACCCTGAAGTAACATTGGCGAAGAGTCAATGTTAACACCAAAAAGTGTATGGGCCTGGGCGTCTCCACTGCAATTGACTGGCTCCATAGCACTATCCTTCCCCGGGAATGGAGGGAGGCTCACTGTGTTGCCGAAAGTACTGTTTTGGGGATATTCCAACTTAGGGGTCCATAGTTGGTTTTGCTGCTGCTCATTCATCATAGAATGGCTGATCCTTGAAAATGAAGGAACATTGCCATTCCCTTCAGCACATATAGAACCCAGCATGTGTTGCATATTGGAAGGATTTAATGCGGCCGAAAACGTAATATTTGAATCAATGAAATCTGGTTTTTGGCTCAATGGAGCAGGCAAAGGTGATGCCTGCTGATAATGAGTGTTTGGCATCTGAAATGCCTCCTGGTAGGTTTGTTGCTGCTGTTGCAGCTGTTGTTGATGATGCTGTTGCTGCTGCTGCTTCTGCTGGCCATCGAGTGCCGGAGGCACAAGGTGACGAAGCTGGTTCTCCGACAAATTCTGTGACTGTCCATGAAGAATTTGCTGAGGAAGTGTTTGTTGCATCATCTGCTGCTGCAAGAGAGAGTTCGATGGCGGACATGACTGCTGAAGGTATTGGAAAGGCTGTTGAAAATGCAAATATTGCTGTTTCAAAGGATCACCAGCTCTAATATCCTGCAATGCAGCTGCAGCAATGGCTTGGTACTGCTGGTCATCATTTCTTAGCAATGATGGTTCCATTCTCTGCTGCATCCATGGACTTAAACCAAGTCCCTGAAAATTAAGGGACTGAAAACCTCGATCTCCAAGATCCCCTCTAAGCCACATGAGGCCAGCATCATCTTTATTATCTGAGCTACGATAGAAATTCGTTAATGATGGAATTGTATACCTAACAAGGAAGTGATTATAGCTGAACAAGATGTGTTACCAAAACAAAAACAACAAAACCTCAATCCCAAATTAGTTGGGGTCGGAACAATAAATATAAATATATTACTTCATAAAGTACCCACAAAGATATACCGAATCACGTAACGCTTCCATGAAACAAGCTACGCCAGACTCGTATTTGAGTATTGTTAGGTGCCAAAAACACATTTTGGTTTTATAATACCACACACAACTAAGGTACCGTAGGCGTAGTGACGTAGTCTAGAAGCAAGTGACAAGTAAAAGAAATCACTATAATTGGACAAAACTAAACTAAAGGAAGAGTTTTTTTTTATTTTTTGAATTCAACTGAAGGAAGAGTTAGGAGAGAAGGAATGCAAATCATATTTCCAAATCCAACTAATTTGGGATTGAAACTTAGCTGTTGTTGCATCACATTTTCAATCATGATTAACATGTCCAAGGGGACAAGCAATACCCAAGATGGTATAGCCAGTGCTTTCCAGTTTCCACTTACAGAAAAGGGGAAACACAAATATGGATAAAAAAAAAAAACACGAGAATTTGTAAAATCCACAATCATGATCGAGAAAGCAATATAACCATCGGTAAAGGAAATCAGTAGAAAAGTTCTGCCTGTCTTGCAAAATTTACAAGGTTTTTACTAGTTTATGGCTACCAAAATAGTTTGAGATTGTTTCGGGCAGTGGGAGGGAACAAAAGAAGAAACGAACATGAAAGACCAGTGCTCCAATCATAATAATTAGAAAAAAGTCCAAGTGAACAATCAAACAAGCACTTGAAAATTTACTTCTTAACAAAATTCAATAGATTCTATTTCTTTCAAATAATGGTCAAAGTTTAAGATGCATGGATAACTTCACAATACCCTTCAACTAAGAAAAGGGGAAAGTTTCGGCAAGGAAATAATACAGAATGAACAGTGTTTCCAATTAGCCATGGGAGCTGATTGAAGGAATCCACTTTCTTCACCACGTCGAGAAAAGAGTTATAGCTTTTGCCATATCACAAGTAGCTACAAAGCCTACAATCTTAAATAATCCTGAGGGTATCAGGCCTCTAAAAGTCATTTCAGCTCATATTTTCTTTAGGGCTACTGTTGATAATTAATATGGAAAAAATTTTGGCTCTTCCTCACAAGCACACCTGTAGTATTTGTTGCAAATATAACCAGACACGGTCTCATTTTTCTCTTAGGCTGCTTTCTACCACATACTGGATGTGTTTTTATCAAATTCTATCTTACATTTGGTTGTTCTGTAAAATTGATGAGATAATTGAGTAGGAACCATCAAAATCCCAAATGTCTAACGATTAATAGGACTTCAAAGTATCAATTAGCTGTACTATTATGATCAAGAGCTTAATGCTGTGCACACAAGTAAAATATAGGATCCACAGAAATATGTGCTTATTTTTTAAAACAAACGCAGAAAGAGCATAGCTATGATCCTAGAACATAGCAATCCAGGGCAAAGTGATCCAATCAAACTAAATATCTTAAACAATCGTCTAGTTCAAATACGGTTCGTAAAGAGGCAATGCAGCTATGAAGGTAATTGATTCGCTCATCTGCTCACCATGCATGCCATCCAAAATACAGTTTCAGCTCATGATATCCATAAACAGCAGGTACAGGAAATCAAAATGCGCAAAGAGGAGCTTAGACACATTTTATTAGAAAAAAAAAAAAAAAGGGGGGGGGGGGGGGGGGGGGGCTTCAGATTCCATTTTTTTCTTTTTGAAAACCAAGATGATTCCATTTTTGACGTCACTATAATTCATTAATCATATAACATGCACATGATCAATCGAATTACAGAATCAGAAAAAAAAAAAAAAAAAAAAAAAAAAAAAAAGAGGAAGATAGCAATATACCATGCAAAGAAGACATTCCAGGATGCCAAGGGCGTTTCAACCTGAGGGGAAAGAGAGATGGGTACATTGGGAAAGTTGTCAAAGGCTCAATTTCCCAGAGAGATACTCGTGGCTGTCTCTCACCGGCTGTTGACTCGTCCCAACCAACCTACACTTGCAAAACTCATAAATAAATCACAATGCACTCAAGGAGGAGTTAGCTCTTAAATGCAAACAATTGATTTATTACGCAACGCCAAATAGCGACAATCACATCAACAGATAGTAGCAATCACCATTTATCATTTCACATTAATAACAAGAGGATGTGCTAGTTCACTAGCTGATAAAAATCCATAGCTATCAAGTATGGGCTCAACAATGAATATCAAGCTATACCAACATCCTCCCTCACAAGCAACCCATCTCGCTAAGTAAGTTAACAAGATGACTTGACCACAAGCCATACTGCAAGCCAAAGCACTACAACAACAACAACATAGCCTCAGTCCCAAATTAACTGGGGTCGGCTACATGGATCAAACTTTTCCATTGTGCTCGATTAAGTGCAATTGATGGTGACCTTTTCAAACCATTCAAACCCTTCCTAATTAATGCATCCCATGTTAACTTTGGTCTGCCCCTACCTCGTCGAATTTCTACAGTTTCTATTGAGTCAAGTTTTCTAGTTGGGGCATTTGTAGGCCGTCTTTGCAAGTGACCAAACCACCGCAATCGCTTTCCTAATCTTTGTATCAATTGGTGCTACTCCTACTTGTCTTTGAATTTCTATATTTCTTATTCTATCTTTACGAGTTTTACCACATATCCACCTAAGCATCCTCATTTCTGCTACGTTCATTTTATGTAATTGTTGTTGCTTTACCGCCCAACATTCACTTCCATAGAGCATAGCTGGCTAATTGCGGTCCTATAAAATTTTCCTTTTAACTTAGTAGGAACATTTCGATCACAAATCACCCCCGTTGCACTCCGCCATTTCTTCCATCCACTTGAATTCTATGTGTGACATCATTCTCAATGTTACCATCATTTTGTATGATTGATCCTAGGTATCTAAAGTGGTTTACCTTAGGAACTTCTACTTCCCCTAATTTTACCACTCCGTCATCTCGATGTCTAGTGTTTCTAAACTCACGGTGCATGTATTCGATTTTCGTCCTACTCAACTTAAAGCCTTTAGATTCTAATGTATTCCTCCGAGTTCTAATTTCCTATTCACTCCATCTTTAGTTTCATCCACAAAGACAATATCATCTGCAAATAACATACACCATGGTATATCCTCTTGAATATGTCTAGTTAGTTCATCTATAACTAAAGTAAATAGATATGGGCTTAAAGCCGATCCTTGATGTAGTCCTATCGTAATGGAAAATTCTTTTGTAGCTCCTCCAAATGTCTTTATACTCGTTACTACTTCATCATACATATCCTTAATAGTGTCTATGTATCTAGCATGCACTCTTTTTCTTTCTAGAACCCACCAAAGAACATCTCTAGGGACCCTATCATATGCTTTTTCTAAATCTACGAATACCGTATGAAGATCTTTTTTCTTTTCTTTATATTTTTCTAACAATCGTCTTACAAGGAAAATCGCCTCCATAGTTGACCTCCCAGCATGAAACCAAATTGGTTCTCTGATATTGTTGTTTCTCTCCTTAGCCTATTGTCAATTATCCTCTCCCAAAGTTTCATAGTGTGACTCATAAGTTTAATTCCCCGATAGTTTGAGCAACTTTGAAGCCAAAGCACTAATACCATGTTAAATCATAAACTTAGCAGCAAAGTTGTCAAGGGCACAGTGCATTTTATTAAACTACTACAACTGCATAGCTGACAACCACATAACTAAGCCTCGCTACTAGTGATCTTCAAAAACAGAGCAAGGGACAGCAGTTTATGATGAGTATGACCAATCCCCCACTTTTTGGCTTCTAAGAAAACTTGAAACCCCACTTGTCTAGCGGGACAAAATATTACCAGCCTATGATATAGGTCATTGGTCTTCTTTAAATTAATATTATCATTAAACTAAAAGGCAAAAAGTTGCCCTTTAAGCACATGATTCGCAATTCGCAAGAAGCTTATGAGGATAAAGCATGCAAAATGCTATGTTCAAAGACTTCTTTGCTTTTAACCAAGTTCGAATCTATCATACGAATGTTGGGGCCAACTACACCCAACTCCATTCACTACATGACCATGTAAAATTATACATTCATGATTTGATATAAAAATAAATAGTAACCTCATAAATAAAAATGACGTGTTTTAGTAAAGCCAAAAGGCAATAAAAACATTATGTTGTCCTCATTCCCCATGTTGCCTAATTGACATACAGTAGAAGTCCCCTATTCTTTTTGCCGAGATAGCATTATCTCATTTGTTGGTTGCAGGCTTGCAGGTAAATCTACATCATATAATTGTACTATTCTTTACACTCACACATCATATTTCAATAGGAGCTATCTTGATATCGCTAATAGAAGATCTAGGCAAGTCGAAATAGGAGAGAACACATGTAAGAAGATCCAACTGATTGGCATTACCCAAAGAAGATCTTTCTTCAGTTTAAATGTTTATTTAAATTGAAACTTCTTGGAGTTCTTCTCATGGACATGGAAAGAAAGTGAATGCATGGTACGAATAGGAAACAAAAGTAATGTCTGAACACACATACACACACAAAAACAAAAATACTTCTCCAGACGACATTCCAAATCATACATTGAGCTACATTCACCTTGACAGAGCGCCAATGGGAGTTTGGCCAACGAACAGGATCTAGATCACTTATGCCAGTTATTGTACCCATATACCTGGTTGGATGGAAATTGAGACATTTAAGCAAGAAAATTGACTAATAAATTGGACACAAAGATCAGGAAATTGACAAAATTTACAGTTAGACAACTAAGAATACCTACGGACGCTTGATTCTTCGGTCTCAAACAGCATGCGGAAACGCATCCCAACAGATACACGAGTGTGATACACTGCTTTCACGTACTTTGAGAGAGGTATTACAAATTCTGATGGACTAGCCCTGAAAAAAAGTAGCATGATGCATCAGAAGAATTTCATAATATGCCCATGTAAAATATGAAATTCAAACACAGCTTTCCACCATACCTTGGATTGTAAAAAATTGTGAAGCGGCTGTTAGTGGCAGCAGCATGAGCTGCAGCAGCAAGTAGTCCTATATGCATACTGTCACTTGATATAACAGATGAAGGCATCACGGTTTGCGGTCTACTAGCACGGCGAATTCCTAAAAGCAGCTGGTTTTTTTCATTCCTATGAACCAGCATTTAGAAAAAGAAAATATAAAACAGGAGAGCAAGAACGGATGTAAAACCATAAAGACAATTCACATGGAATGAGAGCATGTGATGATTTGAACCAGATAAAAAGAACAGAATCTCCAGCGACAAGTCTCTTGGCACTGACAAAAACACTCCAGCCCGTGGTCAGAAGATGCCTTTTTGGTTGCCCTGCATTTTTAAAAGACATTAAAAAAAAAAAAAAAAAAAAAAAAAAAAAACTGAATGATAAACTACCACCATATTCAGGACACAACTTGCAAACAATATTATGAACAAGTGTGACAGGATTCAATTGTCGAGACATTATCCTTGACGCAGAATACAAACACGATTCCAATTTTCAGGCAGATTGCACAAAGGCAACAATTATTTAGTGAAATTAGAATTCAAAATGCACTCGACCTACCTCGGAATATGTGTCTAAACTTCCATTCGACATCATGAAGATCCCTTGCAATAAGTTCTTGAGCAGGCGGCTGCTGAGAGAAATCCTGAAGAACAAGCAAATGTGATTTCGCATTGAACAATACTTCAGAAAACAAAAAGTAAAAAGTAGGAGCACCCACCAATGGAGGAAATACTTTCTCAGCAGCGCGACGTGGAACAGAAAATCCTCCATGAGTACTGGTATCACTTGCAGTTAATGTTTTGCAGAAGTAATTGGTTGGCTGTTTGCTCGGAACACCAAGCTCAGCAGATAGATAGGTATCCTTCTGCTCTTGCTACAAAATGAAGAATTTCATTTCCCCCCATTTTTTAGTTCATTCCGAAGGAACGGCCCAGTAATTACATCAAGCAAAATCAAATAACAAATTCGACAATACCCACCGGCGTCAATGGCTGCAGAGTCATTTGTGCATAGACTTCATCCGTCTCGACATCTGCCTGAATTTCAACATCCAACAACACAATTCCCATATATGCTCTTCATCAAAAACTAAAATTACAAAAAAAAAAAAAAAAAAAAAAAAAAAAAAAAAAAAAAAAAAATAATAGAAATTAAGATGAAAAGCAACAAACCCACATGCATTGTAACATTGTGAAGCTGGCAGATGAGCTGTGCCGGCAAGTTTGGATAATTGGGGATATGGCCATCGATTTCTTTGTTAGTCGACGCGGCCACCTAAGTACACAAACAATGAAATCAAAGATACTCAACCACCCATAGCTCATAACATGAAATTCAACAAAAATCAAACAATCCTCCAAAATCTAACCTGCTCACTATGGCCCTGTGGAAAGTACACAACACGGCTACCGACCGTGGGCAGCGAAACAAGAGGCCCAGCACAAGCATGCCATAGCTCAGAATTCAAACACCTCTTCTCTCCTAATCCAAAATCACATCCAAAAACACAAAGGAACAGTGATCATTCAGTTTGACAACTATGTGTATGACATGAATTACATCAACAAATCTCAATTTCTATACACTAAGTTGAAGAACAAAAAAAAGGGTACCAAAAACACAAAGAAACAGTAATCATTCAGTTTGACAATTATGTATGACATGAATTACATCAAAAAATCTCAATTTCTACACACTAGATTGAAGAACAACAAAAAGGGTATCTAGTATGTACCTTCTTGAACCTGCTGACCCAACCCAGCTGAAGAAGAAGTTGAGGAGAGCTTCATCTCATCAAAACCCTAGCTTTTCTTCACAATTGAACAAAAACAACACTAATACACCAATAACAATTCCCTCTCCACTCCCCCATTTTCATCTCCCTCTTCAATCAAACCACATTCACTGAAACACTGAAACACTGAAACTTCAAATCAACAACACAAACAGCAACAAATCCAAAACCCCACTTCACAACACCCTCCAAAACCCCTCAATTCCACCAATTCACCAAAACCCCCAATTTCCACTCACACCTCCTCCATCTCCACCCAATCCTCACCAACCCCACCACAACAAAACCCTAAACAAACCCCTCCTTGTACTTCATAGATCGACCCACCAAAACCCCAAAACCCCCTCACAAATCACCACTACCCACCACACCAAACACCACCGCAACCTTCCCCATCTCCTCCACCGCCATTAAAACCATCAATCAGACCAGAAACCAATCGAAAAACCAACAAAGACGAGACTTTGAACCAACTAGAGTGAGAGTTGCTGCACAGAAATGAAAACCCAGAAATTAAATCACAAAAGCTCTCTTTTACGCCAATCGCTATCCTCTCTCATGTTACAGAGAGTGAGGAAATCTAGAGAGAGAAAGCGAAGTGTAGAGAGAGAGAGAGAAAAAAGCAAGTTGGGGGAGGAATTTTGTGGGGCGTTGGATGATCCGTACTTATTGAATCTGGGCCGTTGATCTCATTGAGATGCTCTGTCTGACTGATGAGACGTGAAGCATGTGCACTGCATCTTTAGTGGTCGTTGTCAGAGGAGTACGGAATGGAATGGCAAGAGAGAGAAACTAGAGTGAGAAAATATTTAATTTTTTTTCTAAATTATTCACTATCTGAATTATCCGATTATTATCGGTTCACCTCAAGTTGCACACCGTCTATGAAATGGCGCACAGGCCTCACATAAAAATAAATGTAGGCAAAATAATTCTTACGGCATAACACGTGTGGTATGTATCTTGAGACGCACTCAAATTGCTCTCATGGTCTCACATGTCACGTCGTATGAGTGTCGACTTGAAGTGTCAATTAGGATGTCATTAAATATTTTTCAAATATAATAACTCTTAATGTTTATGTTTTTGTTCTCAATAAGCAAACTCGAGTCACTAGTTCGAGGCCTGACAAAGCTCCAATATAGATTATTATGTGCAATTGACATTCAACACTAAGTAAAAAACTACTACTACAACGACAATATAGTCTTAGTTACAAATTAATTGGAGTCGATTACGTGGATCAAACTCTCTCATTGTGCTCGATTTAGTGCAATTGATGATGAACTTTTCAAATCATTCAAAACCATTTTATTTGATAGGACCAAATTATTTTTCTATTTCATAAAGAGTGACAAATATTTTATATTGGCTATCGATTTATCGCAATCATTCGATTTGGGATCTCCTTCTTCATTTTTTGAGTATAAAAATTGAGTTGGGGACCTCCTTTACTCTTACCCATTTTTCATTTGTCAGAGTCTTCTTTTATTCGGACTTGCCACCGTCTACGCAGCGGAAAACTAAAAAAAAAAAAAAATGATTTTTCTAGACAAAGAGAGAGGAGGAGAGAGTAAATTGGGTGGGGCCCGCACCTGACTGGGAGCCCAGATTGGGGTGTCCCACCGTTGGATTGAGGCCTCGAGATGCGTGAAGTGGCGTTGGGTTTTGTGTAGAGAGAGGATTAAATAATGATAGATCGGCTGACGACGAAGACCTTTGCCGTCCACCTCAGGATGATGGTAAGTAGCAGTCCTTGTTTTAAAATCAAATGTGGGAAATTAGAGATGCCTCCTTCTACTTTTGCTTGAATTGGCGAGCCACCCGTTTGATAACTCGATGGGAATCTCGAGGCACCGATATAAGTGATGTGGTTTACCATTCACCACATAGGAGTTTTGGTGTGGCTAGTTTGAAGTGATTTTATGAACTAACATGTTTTATTCAATTAAGTTGATATCACGATCATCCTAAGCGATAAAAATTGGACTCTAAATGCATAATTGAATAAGAAATATCAATATAATAAAGTAGAATAATCATTCACGGGCTAGATAAATCATAATAGATCAACTTCTTACAAAGCTAGATAGCTTGACTTCTTAATGTATATTCAAAACTCAAACTTAAAACATCAAGTTAAACGATATAACAACAACAACAACATAGCATCAGTCCCAAATTAATTGGGGTCAGCTACATGGATTAATTTTTTTTTCATTGTGCTCGATTAAGTGCAATTGATGGTGAGCTTTTCAAACCATTCAAATCCTCATAATTAATGCATCTCATGTTAACTTTTGTATGTCCCTACCTCGTCGAATTTCTACGGTTTATTTGAGTCAAGTTTTATAGTTAGGGCATTTGTAGGTCGTCTTTGCGGGTGACCAAACCACCGCAACCGTCATTCCCTAATCTTTGTATCAATTGGTGCACTACTCTTACTTGTATTTGAATTTCTATATTTCTTATTATATCTTTACGAGTTTTACCACACATTCACCTAAGCATCTTCATTTCCGCTACGTTCATTTTATGTAATTGTTGTTGCTTTACCGCCCAACATTCACTTCCATAGAGCATAGCTGGCCTAATTACGGTCCTATAAAATTTTCCTTCTAACTTAATACGGACATTTCAATCTCAAATCACCCATGTTGCACTCCGTCATTTCTTCCATCCAGCTTGAATTCTATGTGTGACATCATTCTCAATGTTACCATCATTTTGTATGATTGATCATAGGTATCTAAATTGGCTTACCTTATGAACTTTAATTTTCCCTAATTTTACCACTCCGTCATCTCGATGTCTAGTGTTTATAAACTCATAGTGCATGTATTCGATTTTCGTCCTACTCAACTTAAAACCTTTAGACTCTAATGTATTCCTCAAGAATTCTAATTTTCGTATTGTTAGTCATACTGAATTTACGTATCTAAGGTCAGACTTATTTTTAATATGTATATTTTTTATATTCAAGACTCAAACTCGAGACATCAAATTAAATGACATTGGGTCCCAGTGGAGCTCTCTTTTATTTCATGAGATCAATATAGATATAGACTTATAGTGGTCCTCTTTGTAGTAACACTATTGGAATAACCCCTTGTCATTTTAAGATTCTACATACTTGCTTATATGAGTATTATTTATTTATTCAATTAATCTAGTAAACTACCTAGATATGTGTAATTGGCAAGAAATTCAAAAAGACTTGATTAGACTTAATTAATCATTAGTGACCACGCAAAGTCAAAATGAAATGACAAATATTGAAAATATATGGAATTAATGAGCTTTGCTATTCGTTTGTATAATTGTCAATAATAGATAAGATAAAGTTTGTTAATCAAATGTGGAAAGTAAGTGTTAGAGTGATTGAACACTAATCTTTCTTATCCTATTTGATTAGAATTAATTCATAGATTAAGAGGAGACAACTTCTGTTGGAAAACTATTGCTTCTTTCCTAAATAAGAAAAGAGAGAACTAAATGCCTAAATTTGTTGGCTTTGAGATTAAGCAAATCTCTTCAATTAGAATCCAACACTTAATTAATTAGTAGATTACTTAAGGGAGGTTAATTAGCTAGCTAAACCTAAAATCAAGTTAAACAGGCTATAAAAAATTAATAACTAATCTTAGGTTGTGTTTGATTTGTTATTTGAAAATAAATTGTTTATTTTTCCACAATGTAGGATATCATAATTCTCAAAAATAAGTTATACGTGTTTGGTTTCAAAAAATTTATAAATTATTTTGCAATTGAAATATTTTGGAGTCTGATAGTATCTGAAACAATTTTATTTTATTTTTTTTCTAAAATTTTGGTTGAAACAATTTCCATATTATTGTATGATCTAATCAAAATATCACCTTCTTCTATGGAAAAGTGACCAAATTATTAGGTTCCTTTGAATTGATTGCATTTCAATTTACTTACTATTACTGTATAAAAAACAACAATCTTAAAAACTTCTCAAAAAAAAAGAAACAATCTAAAAAAAACATAATATATTTTTCACCAAGAAGTTCAAAGTTATTTTCAGAGTCTTAATTTAAGTATCCAATAAATAAACTTATACTTGTTGTCAAATAAATAAATAAATCAAATATTGAGGCCTAAGCTTTCATTGTTTTTCATTGGGGTTGGGACTTTCCTAGGCTCTAGGCAATGCTACTGAGCAACATATGTGATAGAATCGTAGCCATCCCAACACCTAATATGAATCGAGGCCCTGACTCCATGAGTTGGATGTATAACAGTAGAATTGTGGGGAATCAAGTTAGGCTTACAGGAAGCCATGTGCATATGGTTTAAATGCCTCATCGTTGAGACAGACTCTCTCGAGGCAATTTAGTTATTGGAACAAAGTGTGGCGATGGTGCGAGCTTGAATAATTAATTGATTGTGGAAATCAAGCACCTCTTATCCCTTGATTGGGACATCTTCATTCGCTTCATACCTTTCGTGATTATAATGCACGTGCGGACCATTTAGCGAAAGAAGCTTTGACGATTATAAGAGATTATAGGAAGTTTTCTAGTCCTCATGGGGTTATCTTGATATTGCAACATGATTTAGCTGTTGGTTAATGATTTGTTGTTGTATTGAGCCATTAGGCATGTTTATTCACCAAAAAAAAAAAAAAGGAAAGAGGCGTGCTATGGGCACCCCACCTATTAATGAAGGCACATCATTGTTGAGGGCACCAAGTAGTTTACCAAGGGCACCCAAAAATTTGAACTGAAATCCTAAAAATGCCCCTAAGTCACACACCCCACCACCAATTCGATTAAATGAAGAACAAAGAGAAAATTTGGTTTTCTTTTGGAACCCTAGACTCTCTCTCGATCCATTGCAAGGACAAAGCTCAATTTCTCTTCGTTTCTCCTTTATTTTAGGTCCGTTCAAGTTGTGGTGCGCTTCAAGTTTGAAAGTTGTCCGAGTTGTCGAAGTTCGTCTCCATTTTAGGTGTAACGGCCTAAATGTGATTCGCCGTTAATAATGACGTGTTTGCAAACGTGGCTGACAGCTCAGACGCTCGTGGGACCCGAAGTTAGGCATGTGCGCGCTTGGAGCTAGGTAAATAGTAATTTTTGTGTGTTGAATTGTTTAAATTGTGATGTTTATATTGAAATAGTGTACATGACATCGCAATATGTGTTAGTATATTACATTTGACGTGCGGGACCGTGTGTTAAGTAGTCGCCTCGATATGCGTGTCGACGCGGGTACCGGGTAGTTTAACCACTTAACACTAGACCGGGGGAAATAATACACACAAAATGAGTAAAATTGGTTAAATAATTAATATGGAATGTTTATTTGGTGGTTAGGGACATGGTAGTACGCGTATGTCGCGGTTCGGGACGCGAAATGGGCGTCGGAACACTCGAAACACCACTTTTTGAGTTAAATACAAGGGTGAGTGTGCCAAAGATGTCATTTTCGGAGTCATGAGGGGTTAGAATAGGAGCGAATGGAGTGCTTTGGATGGCCTAGAGATGCACATGTGAGAGGAGATGAAAATCAATTATAAAAGTCAACATTATCTCATTTTTTCACCACCTTTTCTCTCTCCTCATTTTCTATCCGATATTTGAAGAAGAAAAAAGGTTTTGGTGATTTTCTTGGTGATTTGTGGAGCTTGGAGGGGTGAAAACATCAAATCCAATGTGAGAATCACAAACATCACACCTTTCTTTATCTTTTGATCATAATTTTGTAGATGTTGGTGATGTTTTGGAGGTTGGTGAGTTGTTTTTATGATGGGTTTCTAGTGTTTTGAAGTGTTGTTGTTGGTTTTGCGGTTGTTGTTGGGTTGGTAGGGTGGTAGAAAACCCAATAATTTTCAACAGTTGTGCTGTCCAGAACGCGATTAGCGCGCTAATCGCAACATCTAAGGCGCTAATGACAATTAGCGCGCTAATGTTCGTCTAGGCGAAGAACGTATAACTGTTTGGGCATCTAGCGCGCTAATACCCAGACCTAGCGCGCTAATGTACCCCTGTTTTGACATAATTTGTGTGAAATGACTTAACACACTTACAAATGACTAAATATCACTTATACATGGAAATATGTCAATATGGGCTATAATTTGGGATATCCGGGACTAGGCGGAGCCGGACCGGGGGTTAGTGACGGTACACGGAGTGCCGTGTGTGGTATCCCAACTGAAATTTCTTGAGCAGTATTTACTTTTGCTTTTGAATTCATTTTATGTCTTTCATTACTCTATTCCTGGTGTGTTGGACATTGAGGCTCTCCCTCCGTGCCATTTCTGCGTGTACGTCCACTAGGCCATAGCACGTGTGTCATCTCGGTGAATAGGGCTACCCGAGAGAGTGACGGGCACGTGTGGGTGCGTCGTAGGTTCCACACTGACCACCTAGCGGATCCAGATACCGGCCTTGCTTGAGTGCTACTCGCCGACAGTAGTCTGTTGGGAGTTCGAAGTATGGCGCTAGTCCGACCCTAGGGGCTAGGAACACACACTTTGAGCTTTCACTATTACATTTGCATGAGATGAGCACAGTTGCCTGTATTTTATTTCCGCATGTTTATTTAATAGTTTTGTTTCAATTCCAGTACTTACTTTTCGTATTGCTCACTTAATTTCATTGGGAATATTCACTCTGGACTCGTCATGTCTTTTTGTGATGACTTGAGTGCATCCTAGTACGAGCCGGGGCAAGGGCAAGCTACTGGAATACAGAGACGTTTAGCCAGGCTTGTACGTTTGTATATACATATTTTGCTTTATTTTGAGATTTGGGCTTGTGAGCGAGACACCGGGACTCTATACTGTTGATATTGTTTTTCATTGAGGTACATTTTTTATCTGTGATGATATATGAGTTTTCCACACTAGGTATAATAGTTAATTGCATGACTTTACTGTTATATATATTTTGTCATGTTTAACGACTTCCGCTGTGTTTTATTTAGGATTCCTAGATTATTAGGATATGAGAAATAAATGATTTGAGGCCATTAACAATTTAAACAATAAATTGTTGTCATTTGAGGTTAAATGGTGGATGAGTTGGCATGTGGTGCACAAAAATGTAAAAAAAAAAACACAAGTAAAAATCAACAAATACTTCTTCTTGTACTTCCTCCTACACCATTGTGTTATCTTCATCCATTTCACGCTTAAAAACTTCGGAATGGCCGGATCTACCAAACTTTACAATGAAAATCCAAATCATTAATGTCATTATTTGCCACACAAACACATCTTTTTCGAACCTTAATATGGTTGAAATCGATTGTCACCTCGCCACTGGATGATGTGAAAGCGAACGAATCAATAAACGTCTGTCAACGGATCACTTGGGTTTCAGTTGGAGATGATAGAGGAAAATGGTGGGGTGCCCAAATTCGTTCAACTGTGGCTTTGGGAAGTGTGAGTTGTTTATATGAAGAGGTAACCGTGTCATTTACATCAAGGTACAATTTGGAGGAGAAAAAAAAAGGCCGCTAAGGGCACCCCACCTTTTCATGAAGGCACCCAAATTATTTGTAAAAATTCCAAAGAAAACTGGAAAAGACCATTTTGCCCCCGTATATATAATGATTCAAACCCCACAAATCATTTTGACAAAGAAAAAGGGCACCCCACCACCAAGCTTGAACCACAAAGCCACATTGCGTTTGACGAGCGTTTATCGATTCTTGAGGATTGACATCATCCGACAAATGATGTAACAATGTTTGACAACCATATGATGGTTTCTTAAAACTGTTTAGTTGGGTAAAACCGTGAAAATGATGATTTGTTTGTCAACGTAGGGTTTGGTAATTTCAGTGGGAAAAAATTAGGTGCCTTCATTAATAGGTGGGGTGCCCATAGCGCCTCTTAAGAGTGACATTCTTTTGCCACAACTTTTTTATACAACTCCTATTGTTGTTGTCGATTTAATTTAGTACTGAAATGAGTGCGCACGTATTCTTATGTATATTTAACCGACCTCAACAATTGTGTAGCAAAAGGTCGTGACAAAAGTACTGTCACTTAAGCATTATTCATGTTTATTCTTAATTACTTAACACATTACATGAGGAAATAAATACCACTAAACAAATATATATTCATACAACTTTAACCTCTCCAATTTTTTTCCTTTTTTTCACAACTACATATATGGACTCTTTGGTTAATTCAGGTAACAAAACATAAAAAAGAAAAAAAGAAAAAAAAAAAGAAACTGGACTGTAGTTCATGTGAATGAGACTATCATTTTCACTTTTCTTCTTTTCCATCTACTGCTAGTTGTGAGAGAGACATATCAATATTTTCCACTCCCACTTTGCTTTCCTTTTGGGAGAAATGTCCAATTTATTTTCACCTTTTCTTTTCTTTTTTCACCAAGACCGGTTGATGCTATTTCACTATCAGGTCTGAAACAAGGAAGTAGCACAAGCCACTTGAAATTACACAATTGCCCTCCCTCATTTCTTTTTTTTTTTTTTCCTTAGCTTTTCGACATGGCACCATCATTGATCACGACGATAAAAATGAAGAAGAAGATGAAGAATGAGAAGAATGATCAGTTGCTATCCATGTAAATTTGTTGGACCTACACAATCCTCTTAATTTGTTTGAACTAAAATTAGTATATATTTTTGAGAAGGAATGGTCCAGCCCTTCTTTAGCTCCATAGGAGAGCCCTAGTCAATTCATTATATATGTAACATTTTTCACTATACTACCATACATATATATATATATAATATGTGAACAAATAAATTAATGAACCTGCGCTTCTAGCAAAAAATATGAAAGTATAGAAGTAATCATTTATATAGTTTTTGTCTTCATTGTTGTCGCCACTGTAATCGATTAGGGTTTTTCTTTTTTGTGGATCTGAAACATGCTTCTTTCGCGGGAATATCATACGTGTCAAAGAAAAAAAATGAATCATTAATTAATTACTTTGAAGAACTATTTTTTTGCGTCACTTTGGACCTTGGATTAATTGATTTTATTATGTAAGTTGTGACATTATAACACATATATATAGTGTCACTTTTATTGGCATGATGCGTTTTGGTTGGAGATTAGGTAGCATGAGACCACGCCTTGTCTTCTTTAAGGATGAACAATGAATGAATCCCAATTTATTAGTGTGAATTATGGCTAAAGGATTCCTCTTCCCTTAATTTATTTTATTTGTTTTTAGCAGTATCCTTTCATTTAGTTGTCACAACATAAATACCTCTTTTTGATATTAGGGTTATCCAACATAACTTATTTATTGAAATATATTTATTTATTTATTTATTTAGAGACATAAGATAATAAAACAATTAGATTTTTTTTTTTTCCCTACGAAGACAAGAACCTTTGAAATTAATGGATGTTCCTCTTAGAGTAACTCAAGCACTTCTCCTTTCTAGATAGCTCGAGAAAATATTTCTAGGCCAACTTTCGTGCGCCTTCAGACTAATTTTTAAGACTTAAACCCTTCATAATAATTACTTAAGCAAATAAATTAATCATCAATTACTTGTCATAGATTTCGATTGACCTCGGGCAACGCATTTACGATTGACCTAGGTTTATTATTAAACCAAACTCATGGTTGACATATCCAAAAATCCAAGAGGCATGAATGCTCAATCACTCCACATTGGTGTTCCATTTGAAATTAAACCCTAGACAATTGGCTTGTACACATATTTGTCTCATTTAAAAAACACTTTGCTTTTCTTTTTCTTTTCTTTTTTTTTTTTTTTTTCAAATTTTACTTGAGAAAAGTAGGTGGTGAGAGGTGCAAATATGTGGAGCCACCACTATGCACTAAGATACAAGAAATAGTCAAATCACCACATAACTTGACAAAACCCATAGTGTCCAACTTCCACAATGCAAAGCCTGATGAGAGTAGGTCACTTCTCAAGTCACCACTGCAATGTGGAAGAGACTCCATTGCCAGCTTGTGTAGGAGGAGAGCCCTCATATTTAACTATATAGTGGGGACATAAATTAAGCATTACTTTATTTTGGTTTTTTATATGCAATGTTATGCGTCTATTTAAAATCGTGCAATACACATCAAAATACGCGTCGCAATATTGTATTAAAACAAGTGTAACTTTTTTTCAATTATCGATTTATAGCGTACGAGTATCCAATACTTTGTCCCGATTCGCCTGAATTTGGAGTTGGTAAGACTACTGAGTGCATGACGACATACTTGACCCTAAGGTTTAAGGTGACTCTATTTTTTGAGATCGAACTCAAAACATATAGTTAAGGGTGACATATCAATGCCATATCAAAACCTCTGGTTAAGAGCGACTAGATCCATACCATCGATCACAACTCCGAGGT
Organism: Stephania cephalantha; assembly: GCA_039657325.1. Classification (NCBI taxonomy): domain Eukaryota; kingdom Viridiplantae; phylum Streptophyta; class Magnoliopsida; order Ranunculales; family Menispermaceae; genus Stephania; species Stephania cephalantha. The sequence continues at coordinate 1,652,941 of CM077573.1, read as the reverse complement.
TAGAACAAGCGTGTGACTTTAACTGTGTCAAAATATCATATTCTTACTTATTTTGTTCATAAATGTAAAGGGAGGGCATGCACAACGTGTGGATGATAGAGAAAGGTCATGCATGGCCATTCATGTCAAACAATTAATAATTAACATGTATATAAATTAAACCTAATTACCCCCAAAGAATTCTAAGAATGTTGCTCATTAAGGATCCAATAAAGTGTATCCTAAAGATCAATACCCACCAAATCTTTCTTAGGCACTAAGTAGGTCCCTCCAATATTTGCTTTTGCTTTTCACCTCAATTAATCATGTATTCATGATTCCAACCTTAGGTTATAACCGTACGTAGATACCTCTATTTTAATAAGAAAAGAAAAGTGGAATCTTCTTCTTGTGTGAAAGGGAGAAAAATATGAGTCTAAGATCCAATTGATACCGAGGACCCTCGTTTTTTTTTTTTTTTTCTTTCTTTGATGTCACTACTAATGTGAAAGGTATGACCCAACACGACAAGTGTAAATTGCGGTCGTGGGTTTGACTCCCGCTGACGTCAAAAAAAAGACAAGTGTAAATTACAATCGTGGGTTTGACTCCTGCTGACGTCAAAAAAAAGACTAGTGTAAATTGCAGTCGTGAATTTTACCTTCACTGACGTAAAAAAAAGACAAGTGTAAATTGCATTGGAGACAAACCAAACAAAAAAATCAACTTATAAAGAAGTTTTCTTTCAAATGAGCGTACTACCTTAAAATAAAACTTTAATGAAAGTTTGACAAAATAAATCAAACAAGATCTAATATCAATTACATGATGTGATCCGGATACAACAATAGGATAAGATGTCATGCAACAAAACAAAATAAAGTTCATATACCCATTATAATTTTCTTTCATTTAGTTTCGATATGAATGAAAAGTAATAGGTTCACCAAAAAAAAAAAAAAAAAAAAGTAATAGACAATTGAGAATAAACTTCAAAAAAAGACAATAGAGAATAGAAATAGTTGTCATAGTATAGATAAGTGGCTTGAAGTTTTTTTTTTTTTTCAACAGTACTAGCTACCTTGAAAATAAAATAAAATTAAGCTTAAGTTTTTTTGTTAAAAAAAATACTTGCTGCCAGTTGAGTTCGAACGTATACTTTTTACTCCCAATCCCCATACCAAATCATTAGACCAACCAATTGATCGATAAAAAAAAAAAAACCTTATCCGAGATGTAGATGTATATTTACATTGATGTATGGTAAATTTTGTAAGGATTGTATTAGAAATATGAATATTCAAATTGATATACAAATTAGAGGCCTACGTTGAAGTGCATGTGTATATATATATGACAAATACAATTGAAGTAATTTGATGGTATATATATATAAAAGCATGGACATAAGATGACATTGTATACATTAATTAAGGACTTGAATACACTATATATTGTATTAAACTGAATTGAGTGGAAGCGTTTGATCTGTGTAAACGACCTCAACTAGTTAATTCAAAAATGAAATTTTGCAATCTACCAAAAAAAGGAATTTTGCAGTTGTACAACTATTTTTGTCCACACTAATGATTTAAAGATCAATAATTAAAATTAAGAAAATACTAGGATGACCCGATAATAGTGTCCATTTATCATACATCGATGTGTCTATGCACATATCCCGATACGCAAATCAAATCGATGAACGCTATCAATTGGTGTTACATCCTGGGTCACCCAAGCATGTTCCAATTATATTAGTAATGTATAGAAAATTGAGGTGCTTATTTATATTATTATTTACTTGTTCATCTACTACACATGGAGAATTAAGATGATGATGATGATGTACTGAACAGTGAATCTTGCACATGATTTTTGATGTTGCCTACTTTTTGAAGAGATTGTCCTTATCCATTCCAATACTCAATGAGTTATAAATTTTCTCAAATAGGGTTGGTTTCCTATTGATAGATGAGGACATCTCCTATTAAATTTAAATTTCATTTATTTATAAAGGACACCCTATATACCTATTCCTTTAATGCAATGGAAAAATAAAAAGGAATCATAAAGTCCTCATTAAATTAAAAAAGATGATCACTAGCTTCCATATATGAGTTGCTAAAACCTTAAAGTGTAGGTTCATAATTGGAAACCAAACATTAATATAGGATATTAGGTTCTAAAGAATGTAGCAGTACACCTAAAATTGTGAGGGGTAGGGATATATAGGTGGGGTTCATGCAAGCATTGTTTTGAAGTTAAAAAAGTTAGGCACATGTTAAAGGTAGTCTTTCCTAAAAGACTAATGTATGCCAAATGACTCGTTAAATATCGCAACTAAAATCAAATTATAGTACGTATAAGGGGTATAGAGAGAGCGAGATCGTGTGAAAGTATTGATATAAAAAAAAAAAAAAACCGATGAGGGCTTTTTCATAAATTTGAAAATTCTAAAAATGGGGGAAGGATTTTAAAGGATTCTTACACTTAAATACATGCAGTTGTTACATGGATCTCAATGGAAGATCTATAGGATCTAGAGTAAGATATGTAATACCAACAATAGGATGTTTGTGGCATGTTTAATATATGGTTCATATATAGTTATAGCATTCTCAAAAAAAGGAAAAAAAAATGTGTCAATGCTATATGATGCTACCACCACATAGAATGATAACTTTAAAGAGAGTGTTGATGACACTAAATCTCATCTTTTAACATATTCAAAGTCCTGGTCCAAAGAGTACCAACTTTTCTAAACAAGGTGAGGCTCCAATGAAGTAGGTTGTGAATTACAGCAAAAAGCAACACCATAGCCTTTGCATATGTTTCCAATGCCTAAAGATCTTATAACTACTTGGTAAAAATTGAAAAGCTTAGGTAGAGGTGTTAGAAAGCCTAGCCAAAAACAAAGAAGCAGTGAGGGGTTCAACACAAGATAGACTATAAAAATTAGGGTATTCATTAATATTGTTTACCTTGATTGTATTAAGTACAAAAATAAATAATGAATATATATGATATAAATTAAATTAACTCTTTTTTTGTCTATTTATTTGAGAATTAGGGCACGAAGAACTATGTTATAGGATCACGATTATCTATCGTTCAGATCGTTAGAGAATGTTCTGTCCTCTTAATCCCTTGTATCCAATTCTCTGGTCGAGTCCGGACTACTTTGGAATCGAGCCACATATTACCCCATATACAAGGAGCTCTCTAAACATTATCTTTTATGATCACACGACTTTAATTCGGGACCTTGCTTAAAGACGCCAAACTGGCTCCTTTTACTTGAACCAAAAATCCGATATTGGTTACAACTTAGTTACACAAATCCTCTTTATCCCTACTTATAAATTTATAATTCACCTATGTCCTATTGATTTCTAGGGTTGGTATACCTACAAAATCTTATAAAAAAGGAAGTGGTTTCAAAAGGAGAAAACAGCTTCAAGTGAAAGGAAATTATGCCTACTTTACCAAGCTGAACTCCTATTGCTTTCACAACATTCATGTTTCAATAACTTGCAATTGTTGGTCTAATTCACAAGAATGGTAACAATAATAAGCTGTAAATGAGTGCATATATAGACTCAATCTAACTTGGACACATAGAGCCCGAAATGTATGTTTTGGTGGAAAGTATGTCTACAGTTATTAGGAATTGGTAGTGTTTCCACCAAGATAGCATATAACTTAACTTTTTTCACAGAAAAGAAGATTGAAGCAACATGGAAAGCAAACAAAAGATGAATTCAAACTTCTTTAATTATCAAAATAGCTAGAAAGCTCAACCATCATTAGATCATGTCTTTTAAACAAACCTAAGAGTCACTTCCTTCCATGCCAAACAGGAATCTATTTTCACAATAAAGTTTAACATTCATAGCCAAGAAAATCATTCTTGAAGATTGCGAGGGAAAAATCATTAGGCCTTTCACGCCATTCGTCGGAAGGTAGCCTAGAGAGATGTCCTACCAAAAAAAAACATGGTGGGCTCGACGCCAGAAATCTATCTATCATGAATATTTTCTCATCATCAATGTTATACTTTTGACCCTTCATTAATTCATTAAAGAAAATAATTCAGTCTAATTGCAAGTTGTAACACTTCTTTTTCGCCCTTTATCGATCTTTATTTGCAAACCTAAGACAGTACATAACAAGTGAAATCAGAGTTATATTGAAGGACTAAGTTAGTTGAAGATGACAAATGGTTGCAGAGACATGGTTTCAAGATTATGGACCCTCTATGCCTTGTTGTCTCTCATTAAGTGAAATGAAATGTGAGACTACTTTCTCATCCTTTGTAGCTTTCTCTTCTGCCTTTGTGTTTGTCATCTGTTTCATGAGTTGTCTATCTGATGCAACAATACATCATCTTTTGTGGAATCAGTGCAACTTCACTTAAGAAGCATTCACAAGAGAGTGAGTGATCTTTGACAATCTAAGAAGTGGAAGTAGAATCATTCTTTGAGACATAATTTTTTTTTGGTAAGTAGAAGACAATAATATATAGACAAACTGGAGGAGGAGAAGAAAAATCGCGAAAATCAGTTACCGCGCCACGCGGAACTGTTTTTCGAATGTCTTGATGATATGAAGCCAAAGGAGACAAGAAGAGGGAACAAGGTTGATGTAAAATCATTCATGTCCAAGATGGAGAAAGGTCATAATGTTGATATCAAATAAGGGGGCACTCCTTTAATCATGTAGTTTCTAAGAATGTTCAGTAATTAAGGATTCATTTTGCACAAAACACCAACATGTCATTATTTTCATCTCTAAGGACACAACTTGGCCCTTCAAGACTCATCTGGTCTCAGCACATCATCAGCCTTTAATCATTCTTTCATAATTTCAAATTTTTAGGGTTTAGACTAAGTTCTTCAACATGGCAACATACCTTGAAAAGGATTTACCAATGCAACAAAAGGGGGTCCCATCTTGTGATGGAAAATGTGACAAAGACTTGTGGACACACCATGCTCACCTAATGACACTGAGAAACAAGACAAGCCTCTTTGCTTGGGCACAAATCCTTCATTTCCCTTTATTAGTTTCTACATCTCTCTCTCATATCTTTTTCGTTGAGAGGCGCGGTTCGACAAAATGAAAATTGAAAAAATTCGATCGTTTAGAAGTAGACTTAAAAATAACGTGCAATGCATTGACTAATGATTTAAAGGATTTTGAATGCACACCAACAAAGGTATTAAATCAAGCGGAGTAGAAGAGTTTAATCCATGTAAGCTATGTCGCCGAACATAACTAATTCGGGATTGAAGCTTTGTTTTTGAAAGGTGTGATGGTTGTTCTATTGGAGACTGGGTTGCACTTACTTTTGCCAAATTGAGCAGAGAAGAACTTTTAGGATTTGCACTGTTTTGATTCCCAATTGAGTCAATCTGCTACACCTGTTAATATTCCTGCAACTGTGAAGTACTGGTCCACACACACATTTAGGCAAACTGGGCATCCATGAAGCAAGGTTCATGACAATCATCTTTCATTGTCAACATCTCAAAAAACTCAACAAGTAATCACACTAACTATAGTAGCTTCTCTGCATCTAAAAAGAAATGAAGAATAAACATTGTATTTTTTGAACCTACAATCTCCACTATGTGTACTGCTTTCTTCAACCATTTTATTCTATTTGGACTGATTAGAATTACAATTCAACTGTCATAAATAATCTCTCCAAAGGTTGTCAATAAAAGGTAATGCATTTTCAATCTTCTTCCTCGAGTATTGGCTACATGAACTAAACTCTTCCATTCCACTTGATTTAACGCAATCCATGGCATGCTTTCTCAACTAATGCATCCCAAATTATCTTACCATTTCTCGAGTTGGACCGACAAAAATACAATTCAACTGTGATATATTATTCTCTCACAATTAAACAATAAAGGGTATGTGTAAATGCAACTTTAAAACAGCTTTGTGACAGTGGGCATCTTATATAGTTTGTACTTGTATATGATGATACAACAAGATTGATCTTTTAAACTTTTTTTTTTTTGCCAAAATTTAGAAAGAGGAATCTATCATTTTGACAATAAGTTCACAAATGCTACTGACAGCCTACCAAGTACTTAATTTGCATAAAAGCACAGTATTCCAGATTTATACAATATGGGCCTGACTTTATTATTCCCTTCAGAGGCTTCTCTGGTCCAAATTCCGTTGTCTTGAATCATTTTATGTGCAAAAGTTGTCATACATAAGCAAAGAACTTCGATGAAAATTGAAACTTTAATCCATGTCCTGTAAGTTAACCTTTTTTTTTACAAGCCATCCTTTAAGTTATCATAATTCATATTAATACATTATACACCAAAAGCAAACCTCAAATGTTAATCATGCACACTATTCATAATCTTTTAACATGTTTTTTTATTATTTTCAAGACGAAGCACTTGTTAGCAGACACAGAAAACTATTAGGCATAGATGCATGGATCTCAAACATGAGCCAACAGGATTGATTTTAAAAGAGATTTGATCATCATGTTGCAAACATACACCCCTCCTGACTGAATACATCTGAAGAATGTTCATGGATATTGCAGCAACAGCTCCAAATACAGAAAACAATTTCAACATATATAGACCTATCAGAATGTGTGTTATTAAATACAAGAAATACCATGTAAAAGACGGAAACTGAGTACCGTATTTGTTGAAGACGTCGCAGATTGACTTGGTTTGATGGAGAATAGTAACGGGTTCAAGTCTTCAAGAACACCAATTGCAGCAGGAAAAAGAGGAGGGTATACGCCCTGTTCTCCTTATATATTCCGCCTGCTGCTCGGTTTTTGCTGCTTGACGATTTCTCTTGGCATCTGCTGCTGCCCGCTTCTCTTCAGCTTTGTGTCTTGCTGCTGCAAGCTTGTTCATAAGCTTATCATGAGCCCTTCCTCTCATTCTTTCAACCTCAACCTGGAAGCCACAACCTTTAAGTAATTGAAGATACTCGATACCAAAATTTCAGGTACCATTGCACTTAGAGCTCATAAATATTATCCTTTGATCAATATAACATTGGTCAAGTTTGTTTCAAAGCATATCAGGTAAATATGATATGCTTTTATGCAGTTAGTTGACATCGATTTGAATCACAAACCCCAAACCTCAATTAAACACTCTTAATGACATGAACCATGTCAAGGATTCAATTCCAACAAAGGAATCTTTGAACTGTTTATGAGGAGTGAACACATTCAGAGATCCAACTCACTCATATTGAACAAGCAAAAACCACTCAGGGATTAAGCATACCTTGATCCTTGAGACACACCCGACAAGCATACTCATATGCTCAGAAAATCATCCAAAAACAGTGACAAAGACGAGAAATTTGCTGGTTTAAGCCTTGACTGAAAAAACTAAAGTTGACAGGTAGAGGACCAAAAACGCATATAGTCAAGTTTAGGTAACAGTCCCCTCACATGTAAGTATATAACCCATCGGTCCCATCTTACACGGGGAGAAACTAACCAAGACCTTTCGTAAATGTAGGCCTTAATCCATGTTCGATACTACTATAACTGATGTAGGGACCAAAGCAGCTATTATTCATTGACAAAACTCAAAAAGGAATAATGTTCTAGCTATTGATGTAAGCTGACACGAATACCTCAATCTTCCTCATCTCAGCTTCCGTCTTTGCTTTTTGATGGTTTTCCCATACTTGTATTTTTATCTCCTCCCGTTTGAACCTGTAGTGAGCAATAATAATTATTAATTACAGATTGTACAAAACTATGATGAATGAACATCTTGGTATAGTGAGTGCAACTTCATCACTACTTGACCTAAAACAACATGAAACACTGATGAATGGTAGAATAAAATTACCTGGCCATATATTTCGCTTTCTCTGCCTCCTCCCATGCTGCTGCACGGGAGTCAATAACACTTTTAGCAGGTTGGTCCACACCGACAATCTTAAGTGAAGTCGATGCATCTTTGTCCTCCTCTTCCTTACTTGCCCAGGCTGCTATGTTTGTCTTGCCAAGCTGAGTCCCAAGTGCCATTATTTCTCTCCTTGTTTTCCTTTGCATCTCTTTCTCAGATAAATTCATTTCATTAGGGTCCATCTGGCAATTAGCTGTCTCGACTGGGGATGAAACAGCTCCAGCTCTTCCCGGAGTAGTTGGCCTTGATGAAGCTGGACTTCGTAGTGGCGTTGTAGCTCTCACAGGGGTGCCATTCCTAGAAGGCTCTTGACTGGTAATCGGAGTCATCTCTGTACCCATATCCCTCATTGAAACAGATCTAACAGTTGAAGGAGGAGGAATATATGTTGTAGCACTATTCACAGTCATGGATGAATCGTGCCGGCTGAGACTAACTGCATGAGGCCGGAGACAGGATTAAATTCAAAGAAAACCCAATCACATCTATAATTTAGGTAAAAAAAAAAAAAAAAAACTAACGGAGAATATCTATGAACAATCATGCGCTCAAACATAAGAAAGAAAAAATGCAAATATCGTGTAGTCTACACTTTTGATTAACTTTAATGTGATGATTAATATCTCTTGTTCCTCATCTTTCAACAGAGAAACTGTTAATAGCCTCCCCGCATATGTATATTTGTAATGCGAATAAAATAAATGAGAGCGCAAAACCTGTCTCTAGTAGAACAATAAAAAAAAAAACCCAATTCATCCACACCACTCTACAAAACGTAACGAAAATAAAGAATTTTAGGTTCTGTCATCTAAAAAGATGATCCAAGAGATGTGCCCGACCAAGGGAGAAGATAAACACTGGGATAAATTTTTGAGCCTTGGCATAAAACAGAGGGATAATCGGGCATAAAAATTCTCAACAATGCAAGAATGACATTTTCAAATTAATAGAATGAGATTTGCAGTGACTGAATGGATCACTCACTCCTATTTCTAAAAGTGTATTGACGAAAAAAGCCTATTTGAGAATCTAATCATTCTTGTGGAAGACACCATAACAAGTGAACTACGAATTAAGATGCACGGGATAATTCTCTACAACATCAATTTCCTACTAAATTTCATATCAATTGGTGGTACGCTGCATATTTTCACTATCTTTATCTACGTCATTTCGGTCCACAGCCATGTAGTATAAAAAACTCCAACACCATTGTATGGAGTAAGAGACAAAATGATCAATCATATAAATTTCTTGAACTTGTTAGTTATCGTACATGGGATGCATTGATTAGGAGGGATTTGAATGGTTTGGAAAGCTCACCATCAATTGCACTTAATCGAACACAATGGAAAAGTTTGATCCATGTAGCCGACCCCAATTAATTTGGGACTGAGGCTATGTAGTTGTTGTTGTTGTTAGTTATCGTACAAATTACAAACATATTGAAACATCAAAATTTGCACTAAATCGAGCGCAATGGAAGAGTTTGATCCATGTAGCCAACCCCAACTAATTTGGGCTTGAGGCTTTATTGTTTTTGTATTGAAACATCAAAAGCATACAATGCATCACTTTGTACTACATACTTGTATAGTTCATATTCATTTGTTAAGCATTATACATCAATATCCAATATGAAGTGAAAATATATGCGCCGAAGAAGCAATGACTAACATTGTATGATAAACTTACTTGCTGAATCTGCAATAGAGCTCTCAACAAACACTGCGGGCTTGATGAAGGACTCCGCAACCGGGTGGGGATCGAGCCCCCAATTCACAAACTTCTGCCCCATTGCCTCCCTCCTAGTTTGTTCACTTTGATCAATCCTCTTCGTATCGGGCTCTTCCAACGCAACCATCTTTTGTTCCATAACTTCAACCACAACCTTAGTCGACGACTGCCTACTCCCATACCCAAGAAACCCACCTTTCCTCCACAACTGCTGCTGCTGCCCCGGCTTATTCCTACTCGAAGTCGGACTTGCAATCCACTTCTGCGCATCATCCCACTTCGACGGCGCCGGCTTAGAAAACGGCGTAAATGGGACTCTATGCGGCGCCCCCCTCTCCGCAGTCTTCTGGAACTCGAAACCGGATATCGACACACTAGCACTATCATACCCACTATCATAATCAACAAATCCATCATCTTGAGCCCTAATTCTTGAATTCACCACACCATGTTGTTCTTTGATTTTACCATCACTAGTTACCATATCAGATGCCATTGAAGAACAATCAGGAGTCTCACTAACAATGTCTACATCCTTGCAACTCTCATAACTGCTCAACCCTAAAAAAATTTAGGGTTCATTAGCAAACAGAAGTTACAAAACCCTAGTTTTTGTCCTTCAAAACCCTAATCGTCCAAATTAGACCTAGAAATGGATCAATTGAGCGAAAAGATTGAAACTTTACCTCGATCGTCGAGATGGGTAAGATCAGATCTCGATGAGAAGGCCGGGTCGAGCTCCTCTGCTTCTCTCCTCTTCTTCTCCACCCCTAAAAGCATGCTCCGAAGCTTCGCCGGCGAAAACCCACCTCCCTATCAATCTCAAACTCATCAAAATCAACAAAAAACACTCAATCGAGGCCCCAAATTAGATCAATCGAGCTCGGGTTTTCAATTTTCAGTGATCTTTGAAGCCCTAAATTGGTGAGTTGAGACAATATACCTGATTGGGCTTTTCGATCCTCTCGTAGTCCATTTGGGTTTCTTTCATCAATCACACGCACTACTAGTGTGTTCTGGACTTCATCGTCGTCGTATTCGTCGTCGTCGTCGTCGTCGTTGTTGTTACTGTTGATGCTCTGCTTCTGCTCTGTTTTTCACGTTAATGGAGTCTCCCTGTTTTTCTCTCTCTAGAACACACTCTCACTCAACTTTCTCTCTCTAGGTCTGGTCTTCTTCACTTGATTAGCTTGAATGGGGCGTTGGGGAATTGACCTCGGAAGGCTATTTATTTACGGAGGATGCCACTGGTTTGGTTTTTGTTGGGGAATCATTAATTATTGTTGTCGCTGATTAGTTCATCCAATCACGTGTTTAGCAAACAAAACAAACGCTTCATTGTCCTAATTGATTTTTTTTTTCTTTTAAAAGAAACTAACCCGTAAATTGTTCATTTAGGATCTAACAATAACAACTTAAAAGTTACCATACATATAACACCGGACAAGCGTAGTGCAGTGGTAGTAGAGCGAGCGTTAAGACTCTGAATAAGGCAAAGGTCTCGCGTTCGAGTCTTGACAGCTACAAAATTTCTCGAGACTTACTTGAGTTGTGGAGATTGGCGCGTCTGTTAGGCTATGTAAGTAAACCGACATCAAGACAATGATTATTCGTGAAGAAATATGATTGTACTAACACTAGTTGATTATTTTTTTATCGAACTTCTTTAAAAAATTTAACGCTTCTTTCATTATAATAAAAGTGAAAACGTCTTGTGATTTTGTTTATAATGCTCGAGTTTTATTCACTCCTTTTTGCATTATTATGTTATTTAGGTATGAATTGATGATAATAAAGCATATATGGTAGGTAGTCTTTACATAATGAACATTTATAAGGACAAATTTGCTCCCACCACTCACACGAAGCTTTTCCAATTGAACAAGTTTTCTATTTTTATTTTTTTTTCAAAGTGCAACATCAAGACCATGATTAAGACCAAAGATTTGATTGGATTGGGACCCCCTTAACCAACATTACACGAGACTTGTCCATGGAATAATCAAACAACATTACATTATTTGCAAAAAAAAAAAAAAAAAAGCACAAACACATTTTCACCAACACTTTGGTAGGGCAACAATTTAAATTTAACAGTACAAAAACAGTCAAAACAGTTGCTAATACTACATGATATGCACCGATCATACAAATGAAACATACCACCCATAATTGAATGAATTGGTGCGACAATAAAATTATTGAGATGTACTTGTGACCAACAGGCTATAGAATCAAATCATCACGTCCAACTTCAAATATGTTATTTTCTTATTAGTCAGAAGATTGAAAATCGAATTCTTTTATCTAATTTCAAATATATTTTTTCTCTATAGTCATGAAATTGGAAGGTCTGATTAACTCTCATAAAAATAGTCAAACCAACTAATCAAGTGAATAAATAAAAATGTTGCTAGCTTGCTTTAGGTCCGACGACATTGGCCACGTAAGTGCATTCTCTAATAAAAAGTATACAAGATTGTTAATTGGGCAGTGTGGTTAATAAGTGGAACAAGGAGGGTGTTTTGGGAATGAGTATAGGAGCTTACGTGGCCAGTCAAAGGAGAGTCAACATCGCGAGGGAGACCATATGCGATTGCGTGGCCCTAGCGGCTAGTAGTGGAGGTGACACGTGTTGGAGTGGGAGTGGACGTGAAGGCCATGTTTGGTGCGAATGGGACTAGTGGATTAAAAAGCGGGGCTTCGATGCGGCGGAAGTGCCCGCGCCGCCTGCCCAATTGAGAGTTGGATGTGTCTCGAGATGGGAAGTGACATGGATTGAGAGTTGAGACTAGACTGTATTTAAGGTGCATTAATTAATGTATAATACAAATGGAGATTGGGGAAGATTTGTTGGAGACGTGTGGATGGAAGGATTAATATCATTAATCAATAGTAAGTGTGGATCTCTCCTCATTATTATTGAGTTGTTTTGAATTAAAACCTAGTACACTGTGGACCGTGTAAAACTTGCAAGCTAATTCCACAATTTGCCCTCTAATTTAAAAAACAATTAGCAAAGGATGAGAGATTTGACGGAAACATATCCAAAAAAAAAATTCTAGCCGCAATGAGATTTACGTCACCTTGGCTGAAACAGATCCACATAATTTTAAATAGACAAACCACAGTCGAGATTTATGCCGCCTTAATCTGAAATAGATCCATACAGTCATAAACAACTACAAGAAAAATTGCATCTTATAACATCCAACAACATTATTGATACATACTTAGTTAAAACATATTAAATAAAAAAATAATACATAAGTAATTAAATAGTTTTTTTAAAACAAATTCAATATATATATAATGATATATTGGTTGTTGTATTATTATGTTTGTATTTTTAAATTAATAAATAATTACATATAAATTTTCTAAATTAATTACATATTATAGGTCAATTATATATTGATTAATTTTTAATTAACGTTGTCATCAACAACTTAGTGCTTTAAAAAGTATTTTTTTCTTAGTGATGTCATTCAAAGTTAAAGAAAAGTTAAATCAAATTACCAGTAGAGAAACTCAATCCTACGTTGTATTTGGTGATGTTTCTAGTAAGTTGGAATTTTTTTTTCCAATTGGTTGTGTTGGAATACACGTACGCACATAAAGTGGTTTGAGTAGTTTTTGTAACTGATTAAACAACTACTTAGTAGTTATCTGTTTTTGTAACTGATTAAATAACTACTTAGTAGTTATCTATATTAGATATAAATAAGGAGATTGTGTTAATCTCATAACAAGAAATTAACGCACAAACTTTCTTGTGTTTTCTCTCTAATCTCCGCAAGAGTACTTAGGCTGTGATTATTGGGCATTTTTGTCGTTTTGTCCGAACAAGTAAATGTTATCTTTTGTTCCGCTTCGGTATGTGTTTTCTTATTTGATCTTTAGGATTCAACATTGGTATCAGAGCATGATTTACTTGTTCCTTGTCTATTATCATAGCGGTTTAATTTTAGTGGGTATGATGCCATGAATTGATCCAAATAAAAACAAAAAAAAAAAAAACTTTGATTGTCGTTTTTTTTTGTTTAGTATAATATCAAAACTTGATTTTATTACGGATCAAATTACTGTGGCTATTTGGGGATATACTTATATTAGGATTTATACCTATCATTGATCCAAAGATTAGTTAAGTGTAAATAAAAAAAAAAAAAAAATTTTGAACTTTGTATGGATCGATTAATTTTTTTTGTAAGATTTGCTTTGTTTTCTGGGCCTTAAGAAGGTTTGGGCCTTGCTTTGTTTTCCTTGTTTTTTTTTTTGTAAGAAATGCTTTGTTTTCTGGGCCTTAAGAAGCCTTAAGAAGCCTTGGGCCTTACGAATTCAATTGTGGGATACTGTTCTGATCTTGCTTGGACTACTGGTTGTTTCTTAATTGTTCGAGATTTTCGTAGAGCAACAAAAACAGAGCAAAACAGAGTTCCTGATATCAATGAGTCATGTTTAAGAGCATGTGAAATTTGATGTTGGATAAACATGAAATTAGATCAAAAGGAACTCTGTTAGTTTATTATGATATAGGATTCTGTCTGTATGCAAATGTATGTATCAAAGTATGTCACCCAATCACAATCATATGCATGCAATTAAAAATAAAATAAATAATAACCGATGCATACATATGTGAATAATTTTTTTTTTTTTAAAAAAAATGAGATATACGTACGGTTTGTTAGGCATGCAAACATGTATTAATAATTTATTATATACATGCATAGGCCATAATTTTTTTTTTTTTTAAAAAAGGGGCTTACAATTTTGGTTTTAAGAATGCATGCAATTAGTTGATGACAACATTGTTGAGTATTAATTGCATGCATATGCATAACAGAGTACATTTTTTTTACATGCTTATGACATGTTTACATGATTGCATACATATATCATTTATATGTTTGTGGGAAAATGATATGATGAAATTTTGTACAATTCGATAGACTAATAATAATTACACACATAAATATAGATGATGATTGTGACACTTAATTTGTGCACTTTTGACTCTATACTATGTGAATAATTATAAATTATCTATTTAAATTGTGACAAAATAACTAAGTGTGGTATGCTAGGCATTAATTGATATGTGCATATATGTCTTTATTCAGATACATATTTCTTTGTGAAAATGGCAAGTGCTAGCAAGAACATTGTTGCTGAGCTCAATAAGGGTGAAAAATTGAACGGGGACAATTATGAAATCTGGAGTTTGAAAATCCAGTATGTCCTGGAAGAGCAAGAGGCTCTTGAAGTTCTCGAACAATATCTTGACCGAGCTCAAGATGGCAACACAATTCAACATAGAAGGGACCGTGAGGCATTTGAGGCCCGAAAAAGAAAAACTCAACGGCTCGCATTACATTGCTTAGTAGCATGGAAAATGATATAATGCGAGAGTTCAAGAGTTATGATGTTGCCAAAGTAATGTGGGAGGCCTTGAAGAAGAAGTTTGGTGGAACCTCGTCACCAAGCTTCGACACTCACTATTAAGTTTGACACATACAAGAAACGCCCTAACCATAACATGAGGCAACACTTAAGGGAGATATCAAACATGATCAGTGAGTTAAGGAGGCCGGGCACATTCTGACTGATGAACAACAGGTTCAGGCTGTTATACGATCCTTACCTCATAATTGGGAGCATATGAAGGTTAATTTGACCCATAATGAGAACATAAAGACCCTTAATGATGCTGGGCGTCATTTGGAACTTGAGGAAGACCGCATTGAGGCTTCAAGGCCTGATACTGATGTGTATATGGCTAGCTCAAGTAATAAAAAGGGTCATAGTGGCTATAAACGCAAGCCTCATGGTGGCTACAAAAGGCAAGGATCAAAGAGAGCTAAAGGTGATCATCATTGTGCAAAATATGATCATCATGGAAAGGGTAAAGCTCCTATGGCTCATCAGACGAAGAACAAGGCTAAACTTAAGTGCTACAACTGTGGAAAAAAGGGTCACTTTGCTCGTGAGTGCAACGAGCCAAAGAAGGTACAAACCCTTGATGCATTTTCTATAAATAATGTTTTTAGAAGTGCAATTTTTGTTTCTAGTTCTGTTTATTTGATCGAATCTCATCCTTTGTGGACTGTAGACTCAGGAGCAACAGACCATGTAGCTAATGACCGTGATGTGTTCGTGGAGTTTCGTCGAGTTCCTCGTGGAACAAAATGGATATATGTAGGAAACAACTCACGTGTTGAAGTAAAAGGGATTGGCACCTGCAAGTTGAGCATGCGTGGTGGACGACCTCTTATCCTATATGATGTGTTATATGCTCCAGAGATTCGACGAAATTTAGTTTTTGTTATTGTTCTTCTACAGTGTGGATTCGTTATGAACTTCAATGGTACTAGTGTGAATTTGTTTCTAGAACAAACTTATTATGGTTGTGGCTATGTGTCAGATGGTTTTATTGTATTGGATATTGACTATGTTTCGAATAGTAATATGTATCGTGCTTGTTTTTCCCTTGTTACATCTTCTATCGATTCAGATGTTGATGTGAATGTTTGGCATGCTAGACTTGGCCATATAGGTCAACAAAGAATGAATAGATTAGCAAAAGAGGGCCTATTGGGGCACCTTGAAAAGGTTAATTTACCAATATGTGAAAATTGTCTAGCGGGAAAAATGGCAAGAAAACCATTTGGCAAAGGAACGAGAGCTGAATTTCCATTGCAATTGATTCATTCGGATATTTGTGGTCCGATGAATGTGAGATCCCGGCATGGAGGTGTTTATTTCATCACTTTTATTGATGACTACACACGTTTCGGTTATGTTTATTTGATTTCTCATAAATCAAGCTTTAGAGTGCTTCCGTAAATACATTAATCTTGTTGAGAATCAATTAGATAAAAAAAAATAAAAATGTTGAGAACGGATCGAGGACGTGAATATTTGTCCGATCGGTTCAAACAATTATGTGATGAAAAGGGAATAGATAGGCAGTTAACTATTCCATACACTCCACAACAAAATGGAGTAGCTGAAAGAAGAAATAGAACTCTTCTTGAAATGGTTAGGTCTATGATGGCCCAAGCCAATTTACCAATCACCTTTTGGGGTGATGCTTTGTTAACTGCCACTTATATTCTCAATCGAGTACCCTCCAAATCAGTTTCATCCACTCCTTATGAGTTATGGACCAATAGAAAACCAGATTTATCTAATCTAAGACCTTGGGGTTGTGGTGCCTATGTTCATGATTTACATCATCAACATGGAAAATTAGGTCCAAGAGGAAAAAAAAGTATATTTATAAGATACTCTGAACATTCAAAAGGTTATGTGTTCATTGGTGAACATTCGAGTGGGAGCATAACTGAATTTGAGTCTCGGGATTCTACTTTTATGGAAAATGATTTTCCAACAAAGGGTGAGATAAATCAATCTTTATCTCTCTATGAGATGCAAGATCAAGAAGATTCTACTTTGATGAATCGTTTGGTTCATGTGTCCGAACAAATGCCGATAGTATCTCATCCAAGTGGGAGCAAGACAAAAGATGTTGAATCTGTTTCAACTGAATCACAAATAAGGCGTAGCAATCGTGGCAATATCCCCAAACGCCATTTTCCTATTGAAAATGAGGTTTATATGATTGCACCTCAAGATGAGGATGAGCCTAAAACTGTTCAAGAGGCTCTTACTTGTCCTGCTAAAGAGAAATGGAAAATTGCAATGGAAGAGGAAATGGAGTCCATGAGATCAAACAATGTTTGGGAATTGGTTGACCTCCCCGAAGGACGTAAAGCTATTGGGAACAAATGGGTTCTCAAAATTAAACGAAAGACTGATGGTTCTATTGAAAGGTACAAGGCACGACTTGTAGCCAATGGGGTATACACAACAAGATGGAATTGATTATGAAGAAACATTTTCCCCAGTTGTGAGATTTGTCTCTATAAGGTTAATTCTAGCCATAGTTGCAAATTTAGATTTGGAGTTATATCAAATGGATGTAAAAACTGCATTTCTAAATGGAGGACTGGAAGAGGAAATCTATATGGAACAACCTATAGGTTTCATAGTTGAAGGTCAAGAGCACAAAGTGTGCGACTATTAAGATCTATTTATGGTCTTAAACAATCTTCCAGCAAAGGGTACATAAGATTTCATCAAGCAATTATTTCTTATGATTTTGTGATGATTGATGAAGACCACTGTGTGTATGTCAAGAGATCTAATAGTAAATTTGTGATTCTTTCACTTTATGTGGATGACATACTATTGGTTGGAAATAATGAGGAGTACTTAATAACCATTAAGCAATGGTTGTCCTCCAATTTCGAGATGAAGGACATGGGTGAAGCAAATATATACTTGGTGTAAAAATTAAAAGGGATCGATCAAAGAAGATGCTAGCTCTTTCACAAGAGCCATACATCAAGAAAATTCTTGAGAGATTCCATATGCAAGATTGCAAACCCATTGATACTCCTATTACAAAAGACCAAGGTCTAAATCAAAGAATGTGTCCTAAGACTCCACATGAAAGAGAACAAATGGCAAAAGTTCCTTACACTAGTGCTGTTGGAAGCCTCATGTATGCAATGATGTGTACAAGACCTGATATTTGCTTTCTTTGTTGGCATGGTAAGTAGATATCGAGCAAACCTGTGAGACAGACCCATTGGAGAGTCACAAAAGGATACTTAGGTATCTCAAAGGCACTCGTTGATTATTCATTGTGTTATCAAGGCAATAATTTGCATCTAGTTGGTTATACGATGCTTGATTGGGGAGGAGATTTAGATGAAAGAAAATCTACCTCAGGTTATGTTTTCTTACTGAACAATGGAGTGATTTCATGGAGTAGTAAGAAACAATCATGTATAGCCTTGTCAACAATGGAAGCTGAATTTGTAGCATGTTCAAGAAGCGAGCAAGCAAGAAGCGGTTTGGCTTAAGAGATTCTTGAGTCACTTGGGTTTTGACAAAGATGCATCAAGTCCGGTTTTGGTGAATTGCGATAGTCAAGCTGCAATTGCATTCACAAGAGATCCCAAGTACCACTCAAAGACCAAACATATTGATACCAAGTATAACTTTGTCAGAGACATGATTGCACAAAAAGAAGTGAAAATGCAGTACATATCTACGCAGAAGATGATTGCTGATCCTTTTACAAAACCTATACCTAGAGATGCATTCAATGGTCATATGAAATCTCTAGGATTGCGTAGAGTTTAACATGTATGTATTGTACTTGATGAAAAACAATTTGTTGTTATTCTTCCTTTATGTTTGTAATATACTATTTACTATATATTAATGCGTATCAAAGTTTTGTGCTTTGTCTTATCATGCATACACACACATCTATGTTATGTACATAAAAGTAAAGGTATGTCGGACAGTAGATTGGCCTTCTCACACAGGCAATCGCTTCTATGACTTAGTAGTGCATAGAAATGAGATTGGTTTTAAGCTTTTGTGATATAAATTTGGAGAGCTCGAGCTTAAAACGGAAAATTGCCTTGATAGTGAATCAAGATGAGGTCACTAAATTAAATTGTGATCGAAAGGTAAAACCTCCCACAAGTTTACCTTAACTGTCTTTATATGCCAGGTGGGAGTCCTGTGATTATAAATTGAGAATTTAAAGTAGAGTTGTGGACTCAAGTTAGATATTGAGTATATCTGAACTATCACCTGTACAATATTAGTTTGACATACGCTCCATTTCAAAAGGAGAATAATATTGTAGCATGTGTTTCATACCACATGTGCATTTTGCGAAAAAAAAAAAAGGTAACATAAGTTTTTGATCTCTACTTCTAAGTTGTGTGAGCCTTAGAGATTAAGGAATCTCATTTAAGTACCCTCAGTACTTTTTGACTAATCTTGAAGTTTTATCTCAATGTTAGTTATCTTGAAATGTCACCAATGATTATGAATCATTCGATCTAACGGGCCATATTCAGATAACAGTTGATTTAAAATGGAAATATATAACTTGAAAAGGAAGATCATCGAAGTGTCTCATTTGCTTAAGTTGTATCCACTGGTCGACCAATTATATTTATTTGTTAAATATGATTGTGGGTACACGAGAATTTGAAATAAACATATAAAATAGATCTTAAGATATTCAAATGTGACTGATGTATCTAGGGTATTGCATACATACTCTACTTACAAGTTGAGCTGATGTATATACCTAACAGTTATATAGCTATGAGCTCTCAGATATTAATTGTATGTTGGTCGCACGGCCTATTTACTTGTATGAATATGTTTTTGCAGAGATAAGAAACATTGTTCTCTATAGATGGAACTTATGAGAGATTAAACCCATTATGTGCGAGTGGGAGATGTTGGAATACACGTACGCACATAAAATGGTTTGGGTAGTTTTTGTAACTGATTAAACAACTACTTAGTAGTTATCTGTTTTTGTAACTGATTAAATAACTACTTAGTAGTTATCTATATTAGATATAAATAAGGAGATTGTGTTAATATCCTAACAAGAAATTAACGCACAAACTTTCTTGTGTTTTCTCTCTAATCTCTGCAAGAGTACTTAGCCTGTGATTATTGGGCATTTTTCCCTCTTGGTGATTTTGTCTGTGACCAGTGAACAAGTAAAGGCTATCTTTTGCTTCCGCTTCGGGTATGTGTTTTCTTATTTGATCTTTAGGATTCAACAGGTTGTAACTAAGAGATTAATCAATTTCATTCCCAAAACTCATTGATAAGAAAACGGTTAATTTGCTTGTTATAGATAGAACGAGTTTTCTTATATTATGAGGGTTTTAGTCGCGTGCTAAGTAACCATCCCAAATCCCACAAATAACTAACAACCCTGCAACTTATGCATTCAACTTAATATATATAAGTTTTAATTAAAACAATTAATAAATAAATGACAAAGTTTGAAGGGCTAGGCCTACTAAAAGGCCTCCACGTTTATACATGAGTAAACTACACTTTTTATTGTTGATCTCAAATTCAAAAAAAGGAAAAGTTATGAAATCAATTTAAAATTATAATTATACTTTAATTTTAATAATTAATAAGATCAGAAAATAAAATAATTATAATGAAAGCTTTTTTTTTTAATGTGGCAACATCGAGAGCAAAAGCTCTCGTTTCTAAAGTAACGAAACAGAGCTCCAATTAGGGTTGTTTTGAGAGTCAACAAGGTTTCTCTGCGGTTGAGCGTCAATGAGAATGAGTTATATCTATCGTTGCTCAGTGGTGGTGCGCCCGCAAGAAGGGGCAAATGTGGATGATGGGTGCAGCGACAAGAGGCGAAGGAGGGGAAGACGTGATACGAGCCAAGTATTGGCATCAACAAGTTCGACGTGTTGGTGGCTAAGATCGCAGTAACGACCAGCTTGCCTAGTTTGCTGTGGGTCCAAATTCCTCTCAGATATTCTTCTATCCGCGCATTTCCTCAATTAATTAATATATATAATGATGTTTGGTTTTGTTCTCGTTGATGGAGGCTTTTAGTTGAAGCATTGCCATTAAAGATTGGTGTTGTTTGTCCCCAATAAAGATTGTTGTCTCCGGTGTAGGGGTTGTTGCGCTCAATTATGGGCTTGTTGTCCTCATTATGGGGCAGTTGTGGTTGGCAGTGATGCAGGTTAGTTTGTTGTGAGGACAACTTCAGATAACTTATCTTTGATCATCTTTTTCTATTTTTCCGCCGTGACGACAAAGGTGTAACTGTTTTACTGTAATGGTACAATCTATCTTTCTCTGTTAAAAAAAAGCCAATTTTTTTGAGGTTTTTCTCACTAGGCCCCCCAAAATGTTAAGCGGGCCTTGATTTTATGTGCCACGTCGATCCTAGCTAGACATATTCTGCAATCAATAGCTCCCTCTGCTCTACCAACCAAATGAGGCTAATGATTTGGTATGAGATTTGAAAGTAAGAGGTCATGAATTCGAACTTGAATTAAAAAAAAAAATATGGCTCTCTCTGTTCTAGAATTTTATAGCCATTATCATCTTAAAAACCTTCACCTATGAATGCGCAACAACCGCACACATCGTACAACAACAAATGAAACCGACCCTAAAAATAACCATATGTACTGACTGAGTTGCAATGTTTTTTTTTTTTTTTTTTTTTTTTTAGGAAAATATTGATGGTCCGAGTTCGATATATATGGGCCGTATCAGACATATACTATAACTGATTAACTGGCAAGTTTTCACATACCAAGTATTTGGTGAAGGCCCATTGATGATGAGTTATGCATTCACCTGTTCACTGGGCCGGGCGCACCCGGGCCCGCTCAACATGGGTCGAGCTTTGTCTTACAAATTAAATACAAGCCCGATTAAGGCCCGAGCCCGCAAAAGCTCACCTATTTAATGGTGAGACTAAATTTGTGCTTTTAGTTCAAGCCTAACCTAGTCTCGACCCGCTTTAAATAAGAAAGATGTTTCTATAAATTCCTTGTATAAAAATTAATATTTTGTATAAAAACTAATGCTAAATCACATTCTTTTGAATAAATTCTAACTACTTCACCACCTTTTTTTTTGCCAACTCTTTAAACTTAATAAATATATTTAATTTTTTAAAATAATAATAAGTCCAATTAGGCCCGCACAAGCCCGACCCATATTAACCCGGGTGGGCTTGGACCCACCCCATCAAAAGTCGGGCTTGGGCGGGCTCTGTGACGGCCCCTTCTATAATCTAGGGCACCGCTTGGCCTAATCCCACAATTAAGCCCAAATCCTAACCTCACGAACTTAACTACGTTTAGTCAGTCTTTCTATTCAAATCTACTCCACACTAGTGTTTAGGATAAATAAAATACATGTCACTTTTCGATTGAATTTCAGAGTTAATAAAAACTTATTAAAAGTTATAAAATTTAGCAAAAGGCTTAACAAATTGTGCGGAAGCAATTATTAAAAATCCTAAGTATGTGGAAACTAGACCTGATCATCGGGCGGGCTTGGGCGAGCTCGGGCGGGCCCAGGTGGGCTTTTTTTGAAAGCCATGTCCAGACCCGCCTAAGCCCACTTCTAAGTATTGCGGGCCCAAGCCCGCCACGGGTCGAGCTTGGGTCGGACCTAAATGGGACTTTTTAAAAAAGTATTAACAATAAAAACTTTTTTAAAATTGATTAGTGAACCAAAAAAATATTATAATAAATATATACATATGTCATTAGATGATAAGAACAAAAGATTAGCATATTGGTTAAGACTCTAGTGTAGCATTTGAGCAACTTGGGATCAAACTTTACTTCCTCACTTTTTAAACATATATATACACATATTTCTACATTTTGGACACAAGCCTATACGGGGGGCCGGGCTTGGGTTGATAAGAAAAAACCCAAGCCCACCCACAAAATAGAGGGCCTTCACGAATTGGGCCAGGAGGGACCCTATTGAGGTTTTTAAGGCCCAAGCCCGACCCATGTTGATCGGGCCCGGGCCGGGTTGGGCGGTACCGACCCAATGATCAGGTCTAGTGGAAACCAGGAAAACAACGATCACATGCATATATAACAAAGTGGCGAATATAAACACTGTGATGTCATAATAAGTCAGGGAACTAAACGTTCAACCCAATATACAACCCCGAATTATATCAAAATAAAATTGTATATCACACAAAATATCAAAAACCTACAAAATGTCGATGTAGAGGTACACCGCTAGCTTAAAGGTAGTCGTCAATCTTCTCTTTGCTCGACCTACTTGTCGACGGCTCTGCGCCCCACCGTTATTAAAAGGACAATGAGTACAAAAAGTAACAGTAATCCCGTTGACAAATTTATTCACATTTTCAAAACAAACCGTAACGACCCGCTTTAATTAATCCCGATTAATTGACAAATTACAGATTAAGATCCTAAGCTCAGACCCACGTAGACGTCGCGGAAAAGTCTAGGGCACGCTAACGAGGTGAAATTTGTTATTTTTGTGTGGCTAGTGTTTATTTATTTTACTATTATTTAATAGTTTGCATCGCGCTAATTGAGAATTACGCTTGGTCGCGTTGTGCGCGTGTAGGGACGAGAGTGTACGACGTCGCGGTGTGCGCGTAACACGGTGTATGAGATAGTATGAGATTTAGTTGTCACATCACACATCACATCGCATCACCTATTTAATCACCATACTTAAACCCATCACTCACTTTTTTCTCTCTCATCTTCAAAATCAAACAAAAAAAAAAAAAAATTCACATCTCCTCACTCACTCTCTCTCTACCCGACTCTTCTTCTTCCCCCTCTCATTTTCACTTTTTTCTCCACTTCCAACTCCTCACCACCAAGCTCTCCATCGCACTCTCAACTCGGTCGCACATCCCTCGCGGCGCTCTCGATCTCCGAATCGAGGTGAGTGTGTCAATTTTTGTTAACTTTTGTGGAGAAATTTAGAGTTTAATGGTGATGAGGTTGTTGTTAGGTTGTTGGTGGTGTTGTTGTTGTTGTAATTGTTGTTGTTGTTGTGTTGAAAAAAAAAAAAAAAAAAGGAAGAAGAAATCGTCTCTGTGACGATTTGGAGGAAGAAGAAGGCCGGGTGGCCCTGGTTGGGCCGAACCGGGCCCAACCGAACCGGGCCCGTTTCGGACCCAACCCAGCCTAAATTAATTTTAATTAATTAATTTTTTTTAAAAATTAAATAAAATACATTTTTAAATCAAATAAATATCAGAAAAATAAGAAAAAAAGCTAGAAGATTATGGAAAAATCCAAAAAATCAAGAAAAATATAATAAAATGGAAAATAATAATTTTTTTGAGGACTTTTTTGGGGCATCGGCACCCAGGTATAACTCGAAAAGTGTGTCGAAATTAAACTTTTTGAAACGAAATCTCAAATTTTTTGTCACACATTATAAATTCACTTAATGTGACTCTAAAATAACAAAATTGGTATAATTTGGTTACCAGAGACTTAGGAGACTATAGTCGGGTATCGGACGCGTATCTCAAGGCGTGAGCGGGACATTTTGGAGAGATATTTGAGATTGTTTGAGGTAAGTAAACCCACGAGAAAGTCAGTTTAGAATTTACTTATTTTTTCTTGTAAATTATTTAGTTCACATTACTTTTCGGCGCGCCGAACACGTCAATAAAGTAAAGTTTCATAAACCAACTATTTTGTAGAATAGTGGCAAATGGTCGATCCCACATAGACTGATTGTCTTTCTTAGGTTAAAACAACAAAAAAGGAAAATCGGGGGTTTTAAAATAAATATTAATTTAACTAACTAATTTAACTAAATTAAATAAATAAATTAACTAAACTAATTTCTAAAACAATTAATTAATAATTAATTAACACCTAATTAATGCCTAAATAACACCTAAATCTCCAGTTCCACAAATCAGAATCAAGATTCAATAGCATTCAATGGTCCTCAATCTTTCCCAAAAAATTATTAATTTAAATTCTCCTAGATTAGCTATAGAAAATCGACATCCACCAGAAATTCCTAGTTCCCCTAATCTCGATAGTCAGGACGTCCGCCACTAACTACTTCCCTAATTAATGTATAACCCTAGACATCCGCCAATCAGGTTTAACACACTAACCGCAGTAATATAGATCTATGGGAACACTAATCCTAAATAACCGGGTCGCAATCGCTACCGATTTAACCTAGATTCAATTGTTGTACACTCAAGAACCGAAAGGGTTTTACGGCAAATGGGTGAATGTTTGTTACTTTATTGGTCTAAAAGCACAATTACACGGATACTAATATTCCAAATAACAGTAGATTATCAATCTAAAAGCATGCACATGCCTCATACATACCATAGATCTAAATCATAATAATTAAAATCAACAACAATGAAATAGGAGAAATTTAAATTAATTAAATAATAAAATAAAAAGATCTCACATATTATGCTTTGAATCCATGATTTCGACTTGCTTCCCCTTCGACTTAGGCAAGAAATTAACTACCCGGACATCATCTTCAAAAAATCTATACTAAAAACTAATAGTAATTAATCTAAAATTACAGTAATTAATTGTTCTCCTAATAATACCTAGGTTCCTAATATATAAAAGTACTCCAAATATGACTCTGATACTAATTTTAGGGGTTAGGGACGTGACTCGTGCGTCGAGGAGGATCTTAGGGGTGTTTTTAGATAAAAAAATCGGATTCTGCCATGTGTCACAGCGTGATTCGCTGTTTTATAACCGCTGCTCCACGTGTCTCAACGCCATTAGACCGCTGCTGCACCGCCTCTGATGTGTCGCCGCATCATTCGCCGAGAACTGTGCGTTCCGTTGTGTGTGTGGTGACTCAGCGACACGTGGCATCACATGAGTGGCTGAAACACGTCAATGTGACCCGTCTGGCGAATAGGAACGCGCCACGTGGACGAAGAACCGCGGAAGAAGAATTCGCGCGAATACGGCGAAAATCTGGGAGTCTGTGCGGGCACGGGTCTCGAGGCAGATCGATTAATTGCTGAAGCGCGGAGAAGATTGCTTGCGGGTGACGTGGCAACGCGTGGCGGTCTCTCATTGGTTGCTGGAACCTCCGATGCTGACGTGGCAGTTTCTGATTGGTCTAGAGATAATTCTCGCTGACGTGGCATGCTTTGATTGGCTGGAACACCCTGTCTGCTATTCGACACACCGCGCAACGCGTATTTCGAGGCAAAACCGTCCGCATCCGATTCTTTACATGAGTAAATACTCCATTTTGAGTATTTTTCCGCCACGAATTCAGACGCGCACTCTGTTTCACCTAAAATTGACCAAAAATATAATTAAATATATATTTTAAATACTTTCAATAATTAAATATACTAAAATAGACTACTAAAAACTTATAAATACTGACTTATCAGTTAGTTCAACTTACATGTTTACTCTATTCTCGCGTGTGTCTGTGTATGGTCGAAGGGACGGTGTGACCCATTTCCGGCTTTCTCGTTGATGATGATCCGATTGGTGCTATGGTGTTGGTCATTCCTTAGACTACGCGTGAGATTCTCTCAGCGAGTCGATGATCTCGAAAGCGAGTTGACGTGAGGCTCGCCTCCGTCACAGATTTCCTCTCTTTTGAGGCGTTGGGCGGAAGTTTACCTTCCGGCCAACACAGTTCCTCGTTTCGACCGTGAAGAAGGGGTATGGATTTCCTCACTCCAGGGCCTTCTCGGTTTAGTATTTACGTCCTGGGCTCGACAATTGACTATATACCACACTCGCGTTCCATATTCTTGATTATCTCACGACTTATATTCATGCTTTACATTCCTTTTCATTTACTTTATATGCATGAATTGTAGTCGTTTTCTTGGATTTCTTGT
Source organism: Stephania cephalantha (assembly GCA_039657325.1). Taxonomy (NCBI): domain Eukaryota; kingdom Viridiplantae; phylum Streptophyta; class Magnoliopsida; order Ranunculales; family Menispermaceae; genus Stephania; species Stephania cephalantha. The sequence goes on along the minus strand of CM077573.1, from coordinate 1,625,992 downwards.
GAATACTAATTGAACTTCTCTGGGATTTACTCACTGGAACTTGTCATTGTTTGTTGGTGGCAAGTTGCAGATCCTACGATGAGCCGGGGGAAGGCGGTGATTGGCGACTACCTTTGATCCAGAGCGCCTCCACTAGCTTACTCGTAGGTGTTTGTACTTATACATATACATACTTTTTGGGATCATTTTGTGAGACTTTTTCACCTGATACATGTATATTGACACCTATTATACATTTTTGTCGCCTTAACTGATATACATGGTATCATTTTGCTGGGTTTCCACCTCATAGGTTGTTAATTAATACATAACTTGTTTACATTAATTATATGCATGTTCTTAAGACTTCCGCTATTAAAAATAACTTGAAAAGAATTAAAATAAACAAATTAAGTTGTAAAACTTCTTAACTTAGCATATTTCGATAGAATATTAATCTTTTAAAACAACGAAATTTACTAAGTCGGATTACAAGACGGATAGTTCGCGGGCCGTCATAGACAGTGTGCAGGTGACGTAGCAAGGCTTAGTGACGTGTCCGGCGACGTGGCGGTGCCCGATTTGCCTCAGAATTTGGGGTCGTCACACAAACTAAGTGGTATTTAAAAGCATAAGTTTAATAAAGAAAGACTAGTACCACAATTATGCCAAAAAATACCACCTTTAAACAAGTGAAACTGACACAAGACTAAATAGTTATGATCTAGATCCGGTCGGTCGTGACATACGTCAGTGAAGCCTTAACTATTATAGGATGTGCGTGGTGTCGCACAGTCTAATATCACTAGGGACTCTAACCCCAGTGCCATCAGGGACTCTAACCCCGATATCATTAGGGACTCTAATCCCATATATGGGCAAACCCAGGGACTTTAACCCCGTGTTCCTTATCATTGTGGCGAGTGACGACATCCCCAGGGACTAGAACCCTATGTGCCGATCGACTCATAGTGCAATGGACTCTAGATTCTATAACTATTTTATACTTCCAAGAAATTGACTCAATAAGGATTCCAAGAGTTGGCTACGCTACAAAACACAAATTCTCCAAAGAATACAAGTCCATAAAACCATTCCTAGCTCCATAGTTCCTAATAGCATGCTATTTGTACTACATTTACTGTAAAACAACAAGAAATGACATATAACACATATATGGATTCAAAAGATTTCAAGTTATTAAAGTATCATGGAAACTAAGCTCAACAAGTGAGGAATAACAATTAAGTCCATGATATGAGAGTACAATGCTAGACATAGTCAATATAGACTAGGGTTGTAAGTGGGGCAGGGCGGGGCGGGGATCGAAATTACCGTCCCTGTCCCCGCGGGGTGCGGGGCTGGGGATTTATTCCCACAAATTCTTCGCAGGGCGAACTTTGCCACCCCACCCCGCGGGGATCCTCGCGGGGTGGGGAATCCCCGCGGTACCCCATCAATTTTGTAAAAAATATATATTTTGATTTTCATTCCTTTGTCATTTTGGTACTTAAGTACTACTTTCTCAATTTTTTTAAGAAACTATTTTTCTCAAATTGAAGGATTAAAGTAGATTTGTTTTGTTGATTGAGTTACAAGTTCTAAATACAATTTTATATATCTTTATGATATAACATATATATATATCATAGAATTAATTTAATGGTAAAAATAAATTTTATTGTTGGAGATCTTGAGTTTCATTTTATATATTACATATGTTTTAAGTAAAAAAGTTATATAATTTTTTTTTGTAAAAACATAAAAAATGGAGAATTCTATGCAATAGATGTTGGGCGGGGAATCCCCGCGGGCGAGAACAATTACCGTCCTGCGTTATCTCGTGCCCCGCCCCGCAGGGAGCAAAAAACGGGGATTCCTTGCCCAACCGAGGCGGGGCACCGCGGGGAACGAAGATTCTCCGCCCCACTTGCAGCCTTAACATAGACTATAACAAACAAGTTAAATACTGTAAATGAAATGCAAATAAACAATCAACGGGTATACTCACATCAAGCAATGTAAAGTCATAGCTTTACCAGCCTCCCGATACTCCAAGTCTCGTATTCGAAACCCTCATAACCCTTTCCTAGGTTCTTGATATCACATAACATATTTTTGGATGTGTTTAGACATTTACTTAGGGTATTAGGCTCAGTTATTGTGTTTTGGCAAATTTCAAAAATTGTAGATTTTTATGCTGTCAGGGCAATTAGCGCGCTAAGTGATTTGATTAGCGCGCTAGTGGCTTTATTAGCGCGCTAACCACTGTCTCTAGTGCGATAACCGAAATTAGCGCGCTAACTATCCTACCTAGCGTGCTATGTGCAGGAAAACCAAGAATTCTGCAACCAGAATTCTGAGTTTACACCACACATAGTCTTCACCAATGCCTTGGGGACCTCCACAAACACCTCAAAAACCCAAGACATCATCAACAACATAAGAACAACCACTAACATGATCTAAGTCATGAATTCATCAAATTAACTAAACAAACTAGTGTAAGCGAATTACCCAGTTGATGTTCACTAGCTTGATCAACCACCTCACCTTGATTTCACCAACCCAAACTGATTTTCCTCTTCCTCAAACCTCTCCAGCAAGTTTCTTAGCTCCTAAGCTTATGAGAATGAAATATGTGGTTTGCATTAATTGATCTCTAACTATATATATAAAATAATGGATATGGTTGAATGATAACCATTTATCTAATTACACATACATATCTCGAGACCTATCTAATGGTATACCTCTTAACACATGTCCCACTTACCTCCACTAAATCATGTCAACTAACTCCAATGTGTGACTTAATTGGTTTCTAGATTGCTAATACGTGTCTCGATGCATATCACATGGCTATTGTTTTAAAATGCTAACTTAGGTTACATTTAATTAAAAATCAACTATAGCCACATTAAAACCACCATATAAGCTATACTAACTCAAAATAGACTTACCACAACACTCTACCCTGGTTCCACGTCGGCACACAACTCAAGGCATGTATCCACTCACGTCTCGACACCTATGCACGAGTAAGTGTGACTTAGTAGTCTATATGTATACAACACACTAGGCATACACCACAACAAATCTAACATGTACCTCGGCTATCTCGCCGCGGTCAATGCACATATCGCGGTGTGAGTCATATGTCTTAGGTCGGTGATCCTGATTACAACTAATAAGCGAGATTAGAAATTCGGGTCATGACAGGCTCGGACGAGGCATTGAAAAAAACCTTGCCTAGGCCCGGCACGGGCCCGCCCAGGCTTGTTCGTTGAACATGTCTATTTTTTTTATTAGAACGTTGAAGAGGCCTAATTATGCATAACTTATGCATGGCTATCTTAATTTATGTGCCCACAGTTCCACTTGATGAGCTCACTGAGATGCTCTCTATGGATTCTCGTGGGAGAAGTGCTAGAATGACAACGAATATATATGTCACATTACATTGGGTCTTTGAGTCGTTTATGCGTCTCTTGAAATACATACATATATAGATCTCGGTACATAATATACAAGTCGAAGTTGCATGAACGGTTTCTGTAGGTCAATGTGTCTTTCGATGTGTGTATATATATATATATATATATATATATATATATATATATACGTGTTGTCATTCTAATATTTTCCTTTTCGTAGATCTCAATATATGAGCATCTGTAATGAACGACGCCTAATTAACATCTCTTACTGACTCGAAAAAAAAATGATCTATCTAATATGATAAAATATGACAAAAATGTAAACTAGTCAATTTTATATCAATTAAATGAACAAAATTAAGAAGAAACATACATATAATCCCTAACTAACACTAACCATAGTAATTAACCTAGCTAGCTTGTACCAAGTCTTAAGATTATAATTAAGAAAAATGTTGTGGACTAAACACTTTTAGAACCTGTCATGGGTTATATATGTACTTCATCAACAATTTGCAAAATATGCATTTGCTTTCTTTGTACGTATATGCATCAATTATCCATGGAGATTCAAGGCCAACCAGTCATTTATAAAATGCCTTTAGATTACTCTTGTCTCAGTTACTAAATATTAGGCCCCACTGCCATGTGCCCTGGACAAAAACCAAAACCATGGAGTTGAATTGTCAAAGACTCAAAGTCCTTCCTTGTGATCTATAGCTTATGATCTCATTCAGATATTCATGTTGGCCTGAAGAACGTATATTAATACATGGTCACATCTTTAAATAACACACCAGCTTTTGTCCATGTGATACAACAGCTCCCAAAAGTACTTAATTATGAACACTTTAATGTGACATATTATTTCCCATGCACATGAGTAAATAAAAGAGATGGACTTGATCATGACTCATGAGCAGTCACATCTCTCCTCTCATCCTCACATTTTGCTAATAGATCTAAATTTATTATAGCAAATAGCAATTATAACCAATAACCAGTTGGTTGGAGCGACAAATGACTTAATTTCTGTTAATTGAGGTATCAATTTGAATTTCATGGATAGAAGAAACTGAGTTTGGAGGAGGGTCGCCTTGGAAGAGACCTAATACTATTTAGTGCGACAAAGCATTAATAAGAGTTATTTCGACTTCCACATCGTATGTTTGCCTCGTTGTTTGACACTTTTATTACTATTTGTTTTTATATCCGTGGGTATATATCCAGCGGGTCTGACTATTCTTAGGAGACCATGATGTAATCGGTCTGACCGTACCTCAATAACCCAGACAATTTTAATACAACGATGAATTGAATTTGAGACCGTGCACCTAACTCGCCATACAATTCCGAGCTCGTGGCACTACTAATTATTAATTCGAAGTCTTTGTCAAGGTGACCAAATTTTGTTCATGACAAAACAAGAAACAAGTTGTCTAGTGTCTCATATATTTGATGGTATTCACTACTCTCTTCTTTCACCTTTTACAAGTTATTGGACTATTAGACTAGTTAATAACTAATACATTACACATACAAGAACAAAGGGTATTGTCGGTTGCTGCTCTTCCCATCTCTGCTAACAATTATTCATCAATACTCTTAAGACATAGCATTGAAGAGAATTGATGAAGAGGACTCTGGATTTGGAGTCTAGGAATCTTGCAGCTTTTAAGTAGATGACAAATGAAAAAAGAAACTACATGTCAAACTCTGAAAATGAGAGGCCAACAACCATATATGCATCTCTCATCTCTCCACCTATAATAACTAGATGCATTATTATTATTTTTGCTATAATAACTAGTGCAACAATGTGAAGAACACAAACTAATTTAGGCATCCACATTATTGATCCCTAAAATTCCTTCACCTTTCAAAATGGCATCATACAAAATAGTTATTACCTTGATCACCCTCCTCTTCTTCACCCTCCTCATTTCATCATCCTTCTCCAAAAGAATTTATAGAGAAAACCTCGAAATCATTATCGGCGGAGGTAGCGGTTGTAACGGCAATGACGATGACGACAATTGTTCTCCCCCTCCTCAACCCGAACCCCCCCAATGCCCGCCCCCGCCCCCCCGCCCCAATGCCCTCCTCCTCCACCACCACCACCACCACCGACGCCACTTATAAGTCCTCCTCCACCACTTATAAGTCCTCCTCCACCACCACCGACGCCACTTATAAGTCCTCCTCCAAAACCAACAAAACCGAAACCACCTTCTCCTTATAAGTTTGAAAACAAAGCACTAGAAAGGGCATTCTATGTGATCAAGGAGTTTAGAAAAAAGATCACATACGATCCATTTGGTATCACCAAGACATGGAGAGGCCCTGATGTGTGCTCCTACAAAGGCCACTACTGCGAAGCGCCTCCAAAAATGAAGGAAAGAAGAGTGGCTTCCATCGACTTCAATGGCTACGCATTTGGAAACAAAGACCACAACCTCCCTCTCAAAGGCTTCATCGACAACCTCCCCGACCTCGCCATCTTCCACGCCAACTCCAACAACTTCACCGGCGCAATCCCCCGACTCTCCCACCTCAAGTACCTCTACGAACTCGACCTTAGCAACAACAAGATCCCCGGACCATTCCCCCTACAAGTCCTCAAACTAGACCTCAGCTTCCTAGACATTAGATTCAACTTGTTCACTAGTAACATACCTCCCCAACTCTTCACTCTAGACCTCGACGTCCTCTTCCTTAACAACAACCAATTCCCCCCCCAACCGATCCCCGACAACCTCGGTTCCACCCGTGTCCTCTACCTCACCTTAGCCAACAACCAGTTCACCGGCACCATCCCGAAAACACTCGGAACCGGCAACTCCTCACTCATCCTTAAAGAGGCTCTCTTCTTAAACAACAAACTCTCGGGGTTCTTGCCATACCAAATAGGACTGCTTAAGAGAGCTACAGTTCTTGACTTTGGCGGGAACTTGATTACCGGTCCGATACCGATGTCTTTCGGGTGCTTATCGTCGATGGAGTTGCTTAACTTTGGTAGGAACTTGTTGTGTGGGGAGGTGCCGGAGGTGCTATGTAGTGAGCAGCAGCTGCCTAGGTTGGTGAACTTGACACTCTCGTTCAACTACTTCACTAAAGTTGGACCAATGTGTAGAGAGTTGGTGAAGAGGAGGGTGGTGGACTTGAAGATGAACTGTGTCGAGGACTTGAAGGACCAGAGATCTGCCGAAGAGTGTGCATTGTTTTTTCACAAGCCTAGGCGATGCGATCATGAACAGGAATGGATGAAGATCATTCCATGCAGCATTAAAAACAGAGAAAACAGGGGTGTTGGTAGTAGTGGTATTAGTGGTACTGGTGACATTAATGGTGGCCGCCCTTCCTCGGCTTCTTCGGCTTACTCTGCTCTTAATGCAGGGCATGGTCACCATCTTCATCATCTGTAATTCTGTAAATTAATTGGTTTTTCATCTCTCTAAACCAAAATTCTCTTAAGTGTTCATAATTAATGTTCTTGTTATTGTTTGTGTGCATCGATCCGCATCGAGATGTGTGCACGCATGTGACAAAGTGTATCTAAATGAGGAGCCTTATAGGACTTTGTGACAAGTGCATGTATGTAGCAAATAAAGCATTTTAGAATCAATTTCTATATCTCATTATTTATATTTGTGGGTTTCATTTTTATGATTTTTTTTTTCTAGTGTTGAGATAGGGAAAAAATAATAATATTGTTGTAATTTTTTTTTTAAAAAAAAATTGAGAGCAAGTTAGCTACCTTTTTTTTCTTGGGAAGATACTAAAATGACATCAATAATGTCACACCGCAAGATACATTGGCTCACATGAGTCATTCATACAGTCTCAACCCACACGTTATGCACTGAGATTTATATATGTCTGCATCTTGAGGTGCGCATGAAATCTCATTTTCTTGATAAGTCGATTTCTTTTTTTTTTTTTTTTTTTTTTTTTTTTTTTTTTTTTTTTTTTTTTTTTTTGGTCTTTTATTGTTTTTGAGGCAAGATTGTTGCATCATCCAAAAGATCCAAATTTTATCACATGGAATGTATTTTAAAAGAAAAGACAAAAAATCGTCATGATATGTATGAATAATTGACAAAGATTTTGAGGCAAGATGAGTCATTGCATCATCCAAAAGATCCAAATTTTTATCACATGGAATGTATTTTAAAAGAAAAGACAAAAAATTGTCATGATATGTATGAATAATTGACAAAGATTTTGGATGATCACATTGTCAAGCATGACTTTCTCATTGAGTTGTAACATCAAACATTGATTTATATCCAATGTACTCACTATTCCACATGTATTGTCAATGTTGCTCGTGAAGAGTTGTATGACATGTGTTGTATGTGTTACTTGTAAACATTGTCTAAGTACATTTATCATCATCATCACCAAATGACATATATAAAGGGTGCCAACCTCATTGTAAAATCACACAAAGTTGAATGAAGAACTTCTAATTCCAACTCTCTAATTTCTTCTCTTATCTTTTGTAGTAGTATAAGTTATAAGCCTCATACTTTCCTTCTCTAGTTTTTAGCAAGTTCCAACTTAATCTACAACTATATTTATCAATAATTCTTTTGTAATGTCTAATGCTTCTTATAGCTATAACTTGATTTTTTTGATAAAAAAAAACCACTTTATTTATTCCAAATGTTTTGTCCAGCACATTGCATATAATGAATCTTTTGTCTAGGTTACAACACATCACTCATTTCAACCAAATATAGAATTAACTTTCAACAATTAACAATGTGGACATACACGATGATAAGACTTTAAGTCTATTAACAACTCACACATTTCATAAATAAAAAAGAATGCCTAACAACAACAATTTGGTAATGCCTAACAGCAACAATGTATTCTATCAAGATTAGATCAGAAAAAAGTTGTATCGTCTTAATTCCAAACAAACTCTTTTATTGCGCTCGAGTAAATAAAAAAAAAAAAAAAAAAAAAAGAAGAAAAAATGGAAGTCACGTGAGAAGCACGTGCAAATAACGTCTGAGACAACAGAGAATCCAAGCTGCAGAGGCCGATCTGTCCAGCAGAGCGACATAGGTTCCCACGTGCGAACCACAAACACACGGAGATGATCTGTCACCACGAAACCCGCCACGTGTCCACCCGCCAAATTACATCTCTACCCTTCCCTCTCGATCAATTCATCCCTTCTTCGCCGCCCTCTCCCAACAATTCCAAACTCCCAATCCTCCAAAACTTCGATTCTTCGATTCCTCGCTCGCTCGATTCATCGATCGATTGCTTGACCGATCGGTTCCTCGATTGGCTGATCGTGTTGTGGAGCGATCGACCGACCGACCGACCTGTTGTTGTGGTGGTGGTGACGGCGCCGGAGTGGACGGGCGGCCGGAGAGGCTCGAGATGGACTTGGCGGAGTCAGTGACGGCGCTCAGACTAACCAAAGCCGTCAACTGGTGGGACGACGTCAACGGCTCCCCAATTTGGCAGGACCGGATCTTTCACACCCTCGCCGCGCTCTTCGGAGTCGTCTCCGCAGTTGCTCTGGTGAGGAATCGAATCAAACGATATCAAAATCTCTGAATCTACGGTGTTGATTTGATTTTGGAATGATTTGTTTGTGATTTGGTTGAGTTTTGAATGGATTCGTGCGAGTTAGGGTTTCTGCTAATTGGGGTTTTTTGGGTTTCTGCAATCGGAATCTCTGAATGTGTGGTGTTGATTTGATATTGGAATGTTTTATTTGTGATTTGGTTGGGTTTTGATTGGATTCGTGCGAATTAGGTTTTCTGCTAATTGGTTTTTTATTTTTTTTTTTGGTTTCCGCAATCGGAATCTCTGAATCGGTGGTGTTGATTTGATATTGGAATGATCTTTTTGTGATATGGTTGGGTTTTGATTGGATTTGTGCGAATTAGGGTTTCTGGTAATTGGGTTTTTTTTTTTTTTTTTTTTTTTTGGGTTTGTTGTGAAGTGCAGGTCCAGCTTGTGCGGATTGAGTTGAGAGTGCCGGAATATGGGTGGACTACGCAAAAGGTGTTTCATTTCTTGAACTTTCTCGTCAATGGGGGTTCGTATGAATCATATCTGTGTTTCCAAGTTCCCATTTTTATTAGGGTTCAAGTTTGGGAATTTGAATTTGGTGATTTAATTGGTTCCTATGGTGATTGATGCTGCTTTGAACAGTTAGGGCATTGGTATTTGGGTTCCGCCGCGATGTAGCGAAGATAAAACCTGGGGTTTGTATTTGCATTTGTGTTTGTTGAGATTGTTGTTGGTGTTCTTTGTATTGGGATTAGTTTTTAATTTGATTCGGTATTGGTCATTGACAGATTCTGCAACATATCTTGCTTGACATGCCCAGTCTTTTGTTCTTCACAACGTATGCACTTCTTGTTCTGTTTTGGGCTGAGATCTACTATCAGGTTGAGTTGGGATCAGTGCTTATTTGTGATTGTAATATGTATTGCTTAGTTTGTTTTTGTGGGTTGTCTACATTGTACAAGGTTGTACTTTGTTTTTGTTTTCTGTTGTCGACATTGATTGATTCTCCAGGATTTGTTTTGGCTGATTCTTCTGATGTTGGTGTTTGACAGGCGCGTGCGGTGTCTACTGATGGGCTGAGGCCGACTTTTTATACGATCAATAGTGTGGTTTATGCTATACAGGTAACTATATTATCTTCTTGTGTTCTATTCTAGCAAATTGAAGGCCCAACAAAGGGATGTACCTTACTTGCTTGCACCTTTAAGATGTTTTCTAGAGAACCAACTTCAACAAATAGAGATCACAGACTTATGCATTATGGGTAACTTGTTTTGTATAGGAGATAAGCTTTTCTTCAATTTGATTTAATGGGACTGGACAATCCGCTCAAATTTGTGCAAATTGTGTGCAATTTTATTAAAACTGTATTTGGTTTATTACTTGAAGACTATAGATGATTTCAAAAAATAAAACTAAAGAGAACAAGTAGTAGTTTCAAAATAAAAAAAGATGGGTTTCATTTGTTTGTTATGGAGACAGTTTTTGCGTTTTGCATGTAAAAATGTGCGTGGTATGTTCAAAATCTTGGATGTGGAGAGTGGGTACCTATTTGAAAACGAAATAAGAAAAGGTTGACGGCCCATCTCCACAGTTGACCTTGATTATATATAGCCACCAAGACTTCCCTCTAATATTTCCCCTTTTGTTATGTTCATTGCCATAGAATTTTATGCACACGATTTTCTTCCCCGCAATTTGTAGACCATTTGTCTAATATTACCACTATTTTATATATACATTACCATAGAATTTTATGCGCGTGATTTTTTTTTAAAAAAAATTATAAGCTAATACATATAATAATAAATCACATCATCTATGACGTTGTCATCTAAAATCATGGATGGTTGAGTACATTCTCAAAAGGTGTTAAATCACTTCACTACATCTTTTTTTCTCTATTTTCCTTATGGTATAAGTGAGTGTAAGATAATAGAGTTGGAGTAAAATCAAATTGCAAGAATTGATGTTGGTTGGTGCACCATGGTGTTGACTGTTGACGGTTAAAGTTTTATTGTTATTAGGAGAAGCGCCCTATATGCAGAAAGATGTTTTAGCAACAAATAAGCGATATGCGAATTAAGTCAAAAGAACATGTTGGCATGCTGATGTGCTGATGTTTAAAAAATGATTGATCCTTCTATATTTCTTGTTGCATTTATAACATCTTTGTATTTATGTTGCTAATGCTTCTGATTATGTAGTATAGAAGACAATTACCTGTCCTGGATATTTTTAAGTTTTCTTAGCTCAAAATTCTTTTAACGTTCATCATGTCATTTCGTTTGCATGTTATATGTCTATGGGTGTATTTACATCCATAGATTATTGGTTAAGTTGATTGATTCGTGTATTCTTTCTGAAAAAATTTCCAGATAGTATTGTGGTTGATAATGTGGTGGAAGCCTGTCGCAGCTGTTGTGACTCTATCAAAGATATTCTTTGCAGGTTTGTGATATTCTAAGAAGTACACTTATAAAATATTTAACTGAGTCTTGGATCAGAAATCCTATTAAATCAATCTTTTATTATTTTTCTTATCTAGATATCTATTTATGTTAATGTTTTTTACATTTTACATGTCTTTGGCAGGTCTCTCTTTGTTTGCGGCCCTTGGGTTTCTTCTATATGGTGGAAGGTAAGATTTATTGTTTTCATCATACCTTAATAAGCTTAGGACCTGCATGGGTGTGTGCGGCAAGTCCCACATGAATGCATGCATATTGACTGTTAACGAACAGATTTCTGCACTGTAGGTTATCTTTACTTAAATTTTTGCTCAAAGATACCAACTCTAAATGCGTGACATTTGTCAAGGTCAACCCTTGTGGTCCAATTTTGTAGATGCAATTTAGTGCATAGATCATGCTGGGTTATGTTTTGCTTTCTCAAATCTTACTAAGGGAGCTATGCAATTGCATGCATTCAGACTTACTTGCGTTCTTCTGAGCGGCATTTCCCTTATTTTCTGTTGCTGCAGGCTTTTTCTAATGCTTCAACGCTTTCCTGTTGAGTCCAAAGGAAGGCGTAATAAGTTACAGGAGGTATCACTTACTTGTGATGAAGTTTCATACAAAAGAATACCTTTTTTTTTTTTTTTGTACATATCTCATTTGTATTATATCTGTTACTTTTGTTCCTAGCTTCTATCCCTGGTTTCAATTTTGATTTTTTTTTTTTTTTTTTTTTTATGAAGTTCTACTGTTACAATTGGCATAAATCAGTGATAAACAGTTAAACACCATTGGCTATACGTGAATACTGGAATTAGAAAATAGGATTAGGTTTATGTGGGTTGAGTTTTTTGGTACAGCAGATATTGATGTATTTGTGATTATTTGATCGTTATGGTATCTAATTTATTTTTCTTGGAATCCAGGTTGGCTACGTGACTACTATATGTTTCTCTTGTTTCCTCATTAGATGTGTTATGGTGAGTACACTCCTAACTTGATTTAATATTGCCATAGATGTATGTGCTCTCCTTACTTGGCGAGGAACATCCTTGGGGATCGGGAGGGTGCCTCTTTTTTTGATAAGAAACAGCTTTTCTGGTTTCGAATTGGTAACATGGCTTTAAAATTTGGAAAAAGGAATGAGAGAACGAAAACAGAATACCATCATCTCATAATCCCCCAACGATGACAATGGTCGATCATCCAATTCGTGCCGCATTAGAAAACCCGAAGTTTGTAATGGAAGCCAATTACATATTAACCTCATGTTCGACACAACCCCACACATCATCTGTGTGGGTTGTACTCTGTCATGAGGAATTTTACCATTTACTTGCAACCCCATGTACCTAAAAATTAATGGGAAAGGTGACTGCATAATTGTTTCTCAGCTGTTTGAAACTTCAGACATCTAGAACTCTTCACTCTTGAGTTGATCAGTGATGATATTTGCACTAATTGTATTCTATGCTGCACCTAGCCATTCTCAAATCCTTCTTACACAATTGCTTTGCATTTATGCTGCAGATGTTTTTTGACGCATTTGACAAAGATGCCGATCTTGACGTTCTGAATCATCCAATACTCAGCTTCTTATATTATCTGGTAAGCTTGAGCCTTTGATATTAATAGCAATGGTATCTATATAACCATATGAAGAATGACAGTGGTGGTACGAGTCAGTGATTTGTTGGGTTCGCCACCTAATTTTCACTGGTACTGGAAAACTATACTACTGCTGTAGAAAATGTCAAAAAAGTTGCTTCTGTTGGTGACCTGTGTAAAATGCCAGGGCCTAAAACAGTGTCTGACGTGTGATTGACGGTGATCTTTTTTAACGAATAAATGTAGGGAAAGTTATGCCTATAATCCCATTAATAGAGAAATGATGTTGGGCCAATATCTCCGCTTTTTTGAGGGTCGAAGATCTCCATAAAAATTTGCAAGCTTTCATTTTTGATTGGTTTCTTTTTTTTTTTTTTTTTTTTTTTTTTTTTTTTTGATAAGAAAGAAACAACTTGCCTCATTGAGGTTCGAACTCATGACCTCTTACTCCCAAAGACTATACCAAACCATTGGGCCACCCAATGGGTTGTCTATTGGTTTCTTTGGTACTCTTGATTCATGTCAAGGAGCTTCAATAATTGAGGAAAGTTGAATTCGCTGCATTGATACTATTCATGTGCACAGAATCTTTAATGGACTTGCAGACCGCAACTTCTAATCATATTCCAAACTCTATGATGATCAGAAACATTGTTTCGGTTACGATTTGGAGGCCTTTAAGGTCTTGAGGCTTGGCTTGAAGACTAGACATCATTTTCCATTTTCTCTAATGCACAATATGTGATTCAGGGTTGAGTGGTGTCATTTTGTCGATATTTCTTCTGTTATGTTCATGCATATTTTTTGTCGCTTATCATTCGATGAAGGCTAGAACTTCGTTTGGCTGTCGACGACACCCTTTGTTCTCTTTTTGATAATTTTATGGGCTTCAATTCTCTATGACTGATTTGGCTTAGAATCAATCTTACTTAGTGTGATTCCTTTTTTTTCTTCTGCGTTTACAGTTGGTGGAAATTCTTCCTTCTTCCCTTGTCCTTTTCATTTTGAGAAAGTTGCCTCCCAAGCGCGGTATTACACAGTATCATCCTATCCGTTGAGAGGACAGAACACAATATGTGTTGGATAGGAACAACAAACTACCGAAGAACGACTCTCATCTGCAATTGTTATCGACACTGGTAATCTTTTCTTCCCGACGAAACGCGGTTTCTTTGCTGCCGAGTGAGTCTGTTGTGAATCTACGCAAGCTCAAAAAAAAGGTTAAAAAAAAAAATTCCATGTTGTGAAATATTTCGAGTCTTTTTAGTGTATTTTCCAATGACCTTAACCTTCAGCTAGGTTGTTTGTATACATATTTAACAATATATGATTTCTGTTACTTGTGTCTCTCATCTGTTCCACTCCCCCTTATATATGTAAGAATTGTTTGAACTCAGCTTAAAATCAGTCTACGACCACTATCGAAAGACGATATTTTTTTTTTTTAAGTGTGAAGCAAGCACAAAGGACTGCAAATTGTAAATCTGTCAACATACCTGTTTGTGGCTTGGCTGATGATTTAGATGGGATTTTATTGCTCCTCCTCCATTAGCTGATAAATGAGTGATTCCTCTTTTCCATGAAAAAATTGGCCTGCCCTCTTGTGGTGATTTATAGAAGATGAGTGGTCTGGTCTGCCATTCTCTGCTTGAGCTGCCAGTCAACCTTTCTTATACATTTGAATGTTTGGTATTGTTCTGCTGTTGAAGTTAGCTCTTGTGATATGGTTTATTTGGTTTGTAGGGTATATTTTAGAACTTTCAGGAAGCTCAGTCTTAAGTGCATTAGAGTGAAAAGAATTTGATTCTTCATCTAGCTGATTTTAACTAATTTGAGATTGGAGCTTTGGGGTCACGACATTTGTCTCGTCTAGGGCACTGATCGTATTTAGGTTCATATAGATTTTGGTAGTTATACAGATTCGTCGGGTCCACTAAGCTTAGTTAGGCTTTATGGATTGTCATGACCCAACTAAGTTTTATGGGTACATAACGATCGGTGTAGGCATATCCACATAACGCTATTAAGCTTGAAATTGTTCTTTGTGAGCATGTAATAGAGACAAAATGCCTCTCAGGGCGGTGTAGCTCCATCGAGTTAAGCAGAGTAGAAGAGTTCGATTTACATAGCTGACACTAATTAATTTGGATCGTGAAATTTCGATTTAAGATGAGTGAGTTGTGTATTGATTTCAATTTTTAATGAGTCAAAGCAGCATTTGTACGTGATGTGTAACTGTATGTATAATGAATGGTAGTACTTGTTAAGTTGTAGTATTAATTTCAATGAAGCAAAGTAGCGTTATTCATTAGTAGGTGGGTTGGTGGGTAGAGAGGAATTTGGTATATATGTAGTTGACAATCTATTGGAAGTTGAAGATAGACTTTGAATTAATGGATCAAGGACTTTGATTTCTTAAAGTTTTATTCATATTGTATGCAAAAGCAACCTTTTTTCTCTACTACACGGGTTGGTTTTTTTTTTTTTTTGGACTTTATTTAACGCATCATTTCATTTTTTCTTCTTTGAAATAGGCAAAGTGACTCATTTGATTCATTAACTTTCAAGCTTTTTCTTGATTTGATTCTCAATTTTTTATCAATTCACTTTTGGTCTTGAACTTTTATTTCTCTTTAATTTTGGTCCTTTTGGTTAGTCAAAGAGTAAATGTCAACGATTCAGAAACTGATTCATTAACTCAAAAAAATCAATCGTGAACCGTTTGTGAATTCACTTTGTCAACATCCGTTACTTACCAACTTAACGAAAAGACCAAAAGTAAAAAAATAAATAAAGGCATCGTTTGGTTTATTTTTGCTAATTTACAGTGTTAGTTGAGTATTATCTCTTTAAAGTTAATATTTTCATGTTTATTCAACTTTAATAAACTTGAAGGGAAGTTTCAAAATTTTAAACAATAAAAAATATGAATTGACATAAATAGCTTTCAAACAAGAGAGATGATGGGTAATAAATGAATCATTAATGAAGGGTAATTGTGTCCACAACTCTTGGGAGATAACTCCCTAGGGGGTGATGGGAGATATTTTACACCCTAAGGTGTAAGTTGAGAGATAATTTGCAACAAGTTGGACAACCAAACAAGATTAGTTTTCAACTCCCTGTGCGTTATCTCCCGAGAGATAACTCCACCCCTAACCAAACAAGGTCAAAAGTTCAAAGATCAAAAGTGAATTGATGAAAGTTTAATGATGAAATCAATAAAAACAAGAAAGTTCAACAATCGAATGATACTATTTACCAAATAATTAAAAAAATATTAAAAACAAAAGACTCCCTTTTTATAATCAAGTATGTTCGAAACTTTGTTCGGTCTTTCCTTGCTTTGATTTGACTAATCTCTTGAGAGTTAGTCGGGCACCCAAACATCATAATCTACAAGAAATTTTAAAAATATAATATTGCTATCAATAATTGAACTCATGACATTCACTTTTTTAGGTTTTTTTTTAAAAAAATATATTAGAATGACAACAACAATGTCACACCACAAGATACATTGGTTTACAAGAGCTAGCCTTTCACGTGACCCGACTTGTACGTTCATCGCGATTTATGCATGCCTATATTTTAAAGTGTACATGAAAGTCTAGCTCCGGTGAATCAATATGTCTTGTGACGTGACATTGTTATTCTCGAGCCAGCACTTCTCTTTTTTTTATACCAAGGCAAACTCCGTTACATATAGAAACTTGTCACCCGTTGTCCTCGTAGCAATCAATTTGAACTCATCCGTTCGTGCGCTCTAAATAATAACAAATCATGATCCCTTAATCAATCAATCAATGTGAGCATAAACGTCAGACTCCACGCCACGTTTCCACGTGTCTCCAATTCTTTTCAAAAAGTGTCGGCACGAAGTACAACAAAACCAGAACCCGACAGAGATAGAGAAAGCCCAGAGAGACCACCGATCAATCCATCAATTTCCCCATTTTCTAGAGTGACGTAGATTGGGCACTCATTAATTCATTTGCAGATATGTCATATGCAATATTCAATCTCGATGTTCAAAATATATTACCCAAGTTTTTTTCTTTTAGTAATAATTGATTGGTCCAAATTAAGAGGTATTTGAATGATTTGAAAAATTCACTATCAATTGTACATAATCGAGCGCAATGAAAAAGTTTAATCCATGTAGTCGACCCCAATTAATTTTAGACTGAGGTTATGTTGTTGTTGTTGTTGTTGTTGTTGTTGTTTTAGTAATAATTGATTGGTCCAAATTATAACATATTCGATTTTTTTTAACTGAGGTTTCGAGTTTTAAGTATCATAAATGAAAAAAGGACATTAGAATGATTAGTCAAATTCACTATCAATTTAGTGTCAGCATCAATGATTCGAATATCCTCAATTATAAAAAATAAAAATAAAAACAAAAAGGACCTTATTAAAGTAATCTACTTCGGGCATATTTAACTAGACTTCAATCACGAGAGAGGTGTGTGATACACCCCAAGCGGTATGCTCAATATATCTAAAGGCGCATCGCACGATACTCACGTGGTCGGTGTTTATTTGGCAACCCACAAAATAAACAAAAAAATTATTTTTATGAGAATATTAAAGAAAATATTTTTCTAGCACGGACTGTACGTGTTAACATCTACTGATTTTTGCTTCTGTATGTAAGAGCGCGCATCTTGGTGTATATCACAAAGACAACGAATAAGTATATGTTCGTGAATAAGTTATTGTTGCGTAACCCAAAATTAAGTGCATAACCCCTAAATTAAGTTAGTGCTCTGGCGTAGATTAGTCGGAGTTGCTGACTCCAAACACCTTGTAGGAAAAAAAAAAAAAAAGAGAATTGAGAGAGAAAAAAAAAAAAAAAAAAAAAAAAAAAAAAAAAAGGGGTCATTGTCAGTTGGGTGGGTGATGGGTGGCTTTCCAATCCCTTCTCTTCTCTCTCTCTCTAGCCACCTTTGAA
This sequence comes from Stephania cephalantha, assembly GCA_039657325.1. Classification (NCBI taxonomy): domain Eukaryota; kingdom Viridiplantae; phylum Streptophyta; class Magnoliopsida; order Ranunculales; family Menispermaceae; genus Stephania; species Stephania cephalantha. The sequence continues at coordinate 1,608,008 of CM077573.1, read as the reverse complement.
AAGCTTGTCAAACTTGTTAAATTTGCAGTTTTTCCAATACAGAGTAGCTGACCTTGTGATTGATTAATTTGACTCAACTGCCAAGGTGTTTCCTTTATTTCTTTGACTGGTTTATTGGTTGCTTCTCTCTATACCCTTTTAATACTATGCCTTGAATTTGTCTCTATAGTAGCCTTTCTTGCTCCCCAAAAAAAGTTGGTTTGGAGAATATGGTCATGTGTTCGAGATGGGTTTCTTGTATTATTCCTAGTTTTTGGATTTGGGGCTCTTGGATTCCCTGTGTTGGAGAAACTACATAGTTTTTTGATGTATAAAGGCGAAGACTTGTGATGGGTTTTGGAGCAAAGAAGGTGAGTTTGAGTTGTTGAGGTTGGTGCTTTGTTTTGCCTTGTAATTGTTTGATGAATTGCGTAAGAGAGTTGAATTGGGTCATTGGGGTTCTTCAAGATTTTGGGTTGTTATAGGAAGAGATTTGATTTGGGGTTTTTGAGTTTGTAGTTCTTGAATGAATTGGGGAATTGGGTTTTCCCCAATTTTTTTACTGTGATTGTGCAATTGTTGGTTTGGTTCTTCACCCTTGAAGTTGTATCTATATTGGGTGTGTTCTTGGTTTCTTGAGATTTCTCTTGTTTGTTTGTTTGTTTGTTTGTTTGGTTGGTTGGTTGGTTGGTTATCTAGTCAAGGTGATAAAGAGAGAAAATGAAGAACAAGGGAGGATCAGGAGGGCACTACTTTCTGCTTAACAACGGGGCGAAAATCCCCGCAGTAGGTCTAGGTACATGGCAAAGTGGTGGAGACCTATGTATTGAAGCTGTGAAAACAGCTTTGAAATTTGGGTATAGACAGATTGATTGTGCCCATCTGTATGGGAATGAAATTGAGGTGGGAGAAGCTTTGATGGAAGCTTTTGATGGTGGATTGAAAAGGGAGGACATTTTCTTGACATCTAAACTCTACTGTACTACTAATTCTCTCAAGAGAATAGAGAATTCTGTGAGGGTTTCGCTTAAGAACCTTGGAGTTTCGTACTTGGACCTTTACTTGGTGCATTGGCCAGAGAGCTCGGCTTTCAGTGATGCCACGGATCCTCCATTGAAATCAGGTGGCGAGTATAGGCAGTTCTCGAACCGATTGAAGACAATATGGAAAGCCATGGAGGCTCTTGTGGAGGTTGGCCTGGTTCGAGCTATTGGAGTTAGCAATTTCAGTATTCGACAAATTGAAGAACTGCTCCAATTTGCGAAGATTGTGCCGGCAGTGAATCAGGTTGATTCCTTGCATCTTTTTTCCTTTGCGTATTTGTTGGTATGACTATTCTATTATTTGCGACTTTGAATGTTCGAATAGAGTGATACTCCACAACTGCTATATATCAATTGCTACATTAGGGAAATAGATGAGCTATGATTTTGGACACGCAAATGTTTCACAAGAGAGTTCGTAGGATATTAATTCCATTCACAATTAAGAGAGGGAGTGTTCTTCCTTCTGATATGGTTTCAGTCTATTAGTTAGCGCCGGCTAATCGAAGTTTATAAGGTTACATTAGATTTAACCTGCTTTATCTCTCAAATCACTAAAATGACGCCGCCCGATTTTCATTCGTAATGGATGTTACATGAGATCTATACTATTAGAATACCCATCTTTTTAATTGTTTCTAGACAACTATACTATGAACATTTCCTAAATGAATCTAGTTAGACGACTCCTAGCTTGGCTAGTTGATGATGTTGTACCCTCAAATTGCTTTAATAGAGACCAGATTAAACTATGGAATTCTTGGGCTTGGTCACTAGTAGATCTTTTTTTTTTTTTTTTTTGATAGTAAACAAGAGACATTTTATCCAATTTAAAAGCAGGACTGGTCACGAATAGATTTGTGCTTCATTCAAGTGTTGGACCGTCCGTGGTGTTGTCATTGATTGATTCGTCTTTGATGATCTTCAATGCTTTTGCTGATCTATGTTCTTAATTAATAGGTAGAGTTGCACCCCTTCTGGAGACAAGATGAACTGGTGAAATTTTGTCAAATGAAATCTATACATGTTTCGGCTCACACCCCTTTGGGAGTGCCGGCATCTAGTCAGGCACTGGCTGACTGTGGTTCTGGTAGTGAAGATGAACCAGGTACTCCTCGAATAACATTCAGAAGGTCAAGATCAGTACATGGACCCATGTTGAAGTTATCTGTTGTTGGAGAAATAGCAGATCGGTACAAAAAGACACCTGAGCAGGTATGTATTTCTTTTACAGTTTTGTTTGTTTCCTCATTGTTTGACATTCAAAAGCATCCTAAACTTACGGATTCGAAATTTTCTCATTATATAAGTAAGCAGTTGAAACCTATGGTTTATTAATTCAATTTATGTGATCTCTTTTAAATTTAAAACTACTTGAAATGCATCTATTCTCTCAGCCCAACTGATTTGAGCTTTAGATTTTTATACTTTGTTATTTGGAGGCGTGCTTGGCAAACATAATTGACGCTGCGAGTCATGCTTATACTATGTGATTGGCTAGAACTTGTCATTATTTTTGAGATGATGAATTGCTAGCTTATGTTCGATGGAATCACATCTTTCCTTTAGGTTATGTTGAAGATTTTCTTTAATGCCATGTTTTTTATCATCTTCTTTGTCAAAAATAAAAAATAAAAAAAAAATTGCGCATCTTTTCCACCCCCCTAAAAAAATCATATTTGAAAAGGAACTGATACTTACAATGAGATGTCACATTCTTTTCTCACTTCTCAGTACCATTTGCATGTCAAAGTGGCATGTGGTAGCTCAGGTTAGGTATGAAGTTTGCAAAATTGTGGACGTTCCTCCATTTTGGTGGTGTTGCTTAGCAAGTTTATTTGGGTTATCCTCCATATGGTTCCAGTACGTTGGTTTAAGTCGTCTTGTTGGTTCTTGTAGAGTAACTAGTTTTGCGGTCGTTAGGTCAACCAGTGATCTAACATGGTATCAGAGCTTTTTTTTGTGGAGGGTCTTGTTTTCAAGGTTCATCATTAACATTTGTTACACCCTCGTTTGAAATTCAAATCCTTCTCTTTCTTCTCACTCCTTACATGCAAGATTCAGCAGCATGTACGGAAGGGCGTCTGAATAATTTATTTAATCGTTGCTCAGGGCTTACCTAAACCTACGCTTCCATGAAATCTAGATTGAGACTCATTTCATTGGTTTTCGATCGGAAACGGCTTTTGATATAGTAACGTGATTGTACAAGTACAAAAGCAAGACTGCATGAAAATTTGTATATCTGCTGCTACTTTATAGGAAAGTGGTTCTAGCATTGTATTATTGTGACTTAGAATCCAAATTATGTGATGGTAGGTCATTTTACGCTGGGGACTGCAACGAGGAACCAGCGTTCTGCCTTGCAGCCTGAACCCCGATAGGATCAAGAAAAACATCGACATCTTCAATTGGTCGCTCTCGGATGAAGAGTGGAACCGGCTGAACAGAATTGAGCCGCAGGTCTGTCTCTTCGGAAACGGGCTCGTTAATTCTCATGAAGGCGGCTTTTCATCTGGCAGTGGCCCTCTCCAGGCTGTGTATGAGATGGAAGATGACACAGAATAGAAAGATTGATTACTTCTCTTATACATATATTTCTGTAATCTCATCCATAGATGTATAACAATTTTTTTTTACTTTTTTTTTTTTTTTTTCAGTTGGATTCATATAACATTGTGGTATTTCACCATCTTATAAGATTGTGGCTTTATATTAAGCATGAAGCATTTGCATTCCCAAGACTCATTTCCTGGATAAAATGCATTTACAGCTTTCATTACTGTTAGAGTTTGGATTGTAACATGGGAATTCTCAGCATGTTATTCTGCAAAGTAATGTGAAGGCTCAAAAACTGTATATATTGACTTAGGCGCATGGTTTCTATTCTTCCTCGTTGTGTTAAGATTGTCTGGGCCATAAGGGTATGCTCAAGCCAATTACATGAGGGTCTCGTGGGAATAATCAGGCTCGTCTAGATAACCACGGATATAAAAAAAAAAAAAAAAAAAAAAAAAAAAAAATCATATATGTTGATAGTGATTAATTATTTTTTGAAAATGGATGTTTCAATTAGAGTATTTTGAATGCACACCGTCAAGTGTATTAAATCGAACGAACTGGGAGAGTTTGATATATTTAGTTGATCCCAACTCATTTGGGATTGAAGCTTTGTTGTTAAGATATACATTTGTAATGCATTTACTTTGTAGTTAAGTGGGTATGAAAGTGATTTAATTATCTAAGTTCCAGTGTGTGAAACATGCTTTAGGTTTTGATTTTCAAAGTTTCAAATTCAACTGATCTATATTAATGAAGTTGGCCAGCTAAACAATATATTAATATTCATGAACATAGTCAAATTAGCTGAGTCAAACTGAGGCATACTTAGATTACAATATTTTACTTTGACAATCTCAGATGTATCAATCATGTATTTATGAAATAGAAGGCCCTTTGTCATAGTCACATCACATTTTTCTTTCCTTATTTGGTGATGTTGAACTTGGCTTCTGCATCAACAGTACAATGCAATGGTATCCAATGTAGAAAAAATCACAATAATGTAGAATTAAAAGCGCGTATCTCTTCAAATGGTACCGAGGCCTTTCAGAGTAAACCCCCACATTAGTGCTCATAAGGTGGTTAAATTGGAGACTCGAACTCATGACCTTCTCTGCCGTGGGCGAAGTTGAGGTTTCGCGCCAAACCATGTTGTTATAAGATCCATTGATGCCATAACATATCAGGAAAATTAAGTGCAGACTGCACTAGATGCACTCCAGTAGAATCAAAAGCTAACAAATTGAACATGTCAAATACTCTTAACAGCACAATGGCTTCAAACTCACTCGAAAAATAACTAAACCGCGCCGATAATGCGAAGAGTTGAGAGACTTATGATCAGCCAAAATAAAAGGGGAGAGTGGTTATAAACTTATGATCAGCCAAAATAATAAGTTGGCTCGCCGAAGCGCAGCGCAAAATGTAGAGGGTGTATCAATTATCAAACTAATCTTGAATATGATAACTTACAACATTTTATAGGTGAATTTATTGCTCCAGTCAGATTGCTCTATATTGTGAAACAAATTTAAGAAAGCTTGAAACAGAAAGAAGTATATACAAATGATCTTACTGGAGAGTGGAAGCAGCACAGAATATTAATCTGGTGAAATGAATTTGTCTGAACCAGCTTCCTTTATGTTTTCGTCACCTTACTTCGTCTGTTGGTCGATGAGATCAATATTATCAAGCCATGAGACTACCTGTTGCGACGAAGGCCTGGCTTTAGGGCACTCGCTCAAGCAAAGACATGCGATTTGAAGAACCCGCATCATTTGCTTATCGTATTGCTTTTCATAAGCAAAAGGATCGAACACCTCTGATTCCCGCTTCTCCGTTTTCATCTGAAAAACCCACGAGATCAAATCTCGAAACCCTTTAGGCTTGCACATATCCATCGGTCTCTTCCCCGTAAGCAACTCTAGAAGGACAACTCCAAAACTATATACATCCCCTTTGAAGGTGGCGACCGAGGCTTGGCAGTACTCGGGTGGTATGTAGCCTAGAGTTCCAACCAAATCCGTGCTCACATGCGTGTCGTAAGGTAGCAGAAGCCTTGCTAGCCCAAAATCGGCTAAATGTGCTTCAAAGTTCTCATCAAGGAGAATGTTACTAGATTTGACGTCGCGGTGTAGGATATGAGGCTGGCATGACTGATGCAAGTAAGCCAAACCCCTGGCAGCTCCACGGGCGATCCGCAGTCTTGTTTCCCAATCCAACGAGGAAGCACCATCAAGTTTCTCATGTAGCCAATAGTCCAAGCTCCCATTCACCATGTAGGAGTAAATTAAGAGCCTGTCAGTCCTGGACCTGCAATACCCTTGAAGGAGAACAAGGTTAGGATGCTGAGCTTTTGAGAGAGCTTCGACTTCAGCTTGAAATTCCCTTTCCATCTCTCCGCATTCCCCGGAGAGCCTCTTGATCGCAACCTTTCTCCCATCGGGCAAAGTTGCTCTGTAGACCAGACCGAAGCCCCCACAACCTATGATGTTAGCTTGATCAAAGTTGTTTGTGGATTTCATTATGTCATCAATAGACAGCTCCTTATTTGTCTCCTTGTTTTGAAAGAGAACTACCAAACTTGAGCCAGGAGCTTCGACATCTTTGTCGATGGCATCAGATTCATCATTTACTGGATCATTTCGTTTCCACCCGCGACCATTTGTCACAATCACGAACATGAGACCAAGAAGGAAAACTGTCCCTGATCCAATTCCGATGGCCATCCCGGCAATTACAGCTTTGTTTCTCCTTACTTTGCTGGATGACTTTGGAATGAAGAGAACTTGAGTATCCTGTTGGGAGAGACAAGTTTGCTCATAGCACAGATCCTTGTTTCCCTCGAAGCTCGAACTGGGAAAGGTTCCAAACTGGCCTCCCATGGGGATCTTTCCAGATAAATTATTGAATGCCACACTGAACTTCGACAAAAAACTCAGACTAGTGAGGGAAAAGGGTAGTGTACCGGATAGATTATTATGAGACAAGTCCAAGTCCTCTAAGTTCTTCATGTCGGATAACTGATATGGAATGGATCCTGACAACCGATTCAATTTCAGATCCAACACAATCAGCTTCTTCAAATTCCCAAACTCAGGCCAGATACTTCCTGTGAGCATGTTATCACTCAAATCCAGCAATAGTGGGAAGCTTCTTATCTGATTATACTGCAAGCCCCTCCCAGACTGGTTCCTTTTCATGAAAAAAGAGAATTCGGGCGAAGGTTCATCGATTGATATATTACGGCTGATAAAGCTCTCCAATTCTGTCAAGTTTTTAGGAATCTCCCCCGAAAAAGAGTTGTTCGACAAGTCCAAGTAAAAAAGAAACTTCATCGAGCCAAACCAGCCTGGAATCGTTCCACTTAAGTGATTCCACGATAAATCCAGAAGCTGCAAGTTCGTGGAGCTGGTCAGCCATTGCGGGACAACACCATTCAAACCACAATTTGCAATTACCAGAGCCTTCAGATTTGGAAAATGTAGATTTGCATCGGTTGGCATTTTCTCGCCGCGGAAATTCAAGGTGAGAACAAGAGCAGTTAAGTTCCTGCATTGTTCTAGAATCAACAATGCACTAGAAATGTTGTGGATGCTGGTATTGGAGAGTGAGAAGAACTTGAGGGACTGCAGATTCTTAAAACTTTCAGGTATTTCACTATTGAGATTATTCTTCGCAAGGTTTAAAGCCGTCAGACCACGACACAAGGAGAGACTATCAGGAAGCGGCCCTTGAAACTTGTTCGAGCCAAGATCAAGAGAGCTTAAGCGAGCCATGCTCGTGCAATTAAAATTGATTGAACCAGTCAGTAAATTGCCCCTCAAAGAAACTATCTGCAAAGACTGGGAGCTCGACAATGAAGAAGGTAAAGGGCCGGAGAAATTATTCGAATCAGCAGCGAAGCGTTCTAGCTTTCCAAGACTACCAAAGATGTCGGGAAGAAACCCCGAATATTGATTATTGCTGATATCCAATTGAACAAGGTTAGAAAGGTTACCAATTCCATCAAGTCTCCCAGACAGCGAATTCTGATCAAGCCTCAACCAACTCAATTGCTTCAACTTGAACAGCTCGTTGGGCAAATTCCCCGATAGACAATTCGAACTGAGGAACAGTTTCTGAAGTGAAGTACAATTCCCCAAACCGGCCGGAACAGCTCCTCGGAGATTATTGGAAGCCAAATTAAGAACTTCAATTCGAGTCATGTTTCTACAAATGCCCATATCAACTGAACCATCCAACACATTGTATGAAACATCAAGAACTCGAATAGCGGGAAGGTTGATCTCCCTCGGAATCGAACCATGAAAATCATTGTAACTCAAATCAAGCAATTCCAACTTCTGCATATAGTACAGTTTCGCCGGAACAGGTCCGGCGATGAAATTACTCGATAGGTTCAGCTTCTTCAACTGATCCAAACCAGCCAAAGAATCAGACAACCTCCCCCTCAATCTCTTCCCAACCAATTCCAAACCAACCACCCTTGATGACGACTCATCACATGAAACCCCAATCCAACCACAACAATCAACAGCACTAGCAGATGAAGATGAAACATTGGTAGTAGTAGTAGTAGTAGTAGTACTAGACCCAATGCCCCACCCATCAATCACAGATTCCAAACCCTCCAAAAACCCCTCCAGTGCCCTCAAATCACTAGAATCACAACTATGGTTTTGGCAATTCAAGACATCAATTTTCACACAAAACACCATAAAAATCAACAAAACCCTCCAATACTCCCCAACACCCATCTCCCCAAACCCCACAAAAACACAACCAAAACAACAATCACACAAAATGGGTATCTCCCAAACACCCTCAAAAAATCACTCCCCAAAAAAAAAACCCATCAAAGTTCTCATCATTTCTCACATGGGTTCCTCTCCAATCCTCTCAACACCACCAAAAACCCCACAAAAATTCCCAAACAAAACTCAACAATCAACAAACAAGCAAGACCATTGCTTTCACAGAGACAATTTACATGCACAAAATCAATCAAGCACCAACCTTTCAATCACTCAGCGATAAATCACACAGACCCAGATCGATTGATCGGTTGATCGATCGATTGGCTCAATTGGCTCTTCTCCTCCATTGATCCTTTCTTCAGAGAGCTTTAGAGAGAGAAAGTTGGAGGGGTTTTTTTTTTTGGCCTTTTGTGGGTGGTCAGCTCAGCCGTTAGTGGTGGGGCCCAGCGGCGACCGGAGACCGGATATCACCGGTCAAAGTTGAAAAGTCAAAGGGCAATGGTTGTGATCTTGACACGTGTCGAGTGGGCTTGTTCGATCCGCTTCACGTATGGCCCGTGTAGACATTAACTCGTCCTACTAAACGTTGTGGGGATGTTAATTTAGGCCACGTTCGGTTCGCTTTTGGGAGGGACTAACTAAACTAATTTGACTTTGTTGCAGGGCACTACGTGAGAAATCAAAAAAAAAAAAAAAAAAAAAAAAAAAACTAATTTGATCACTTTATTTACTATTTTGAAAAAAAATAGTTAACGTGAGTGTTAATTACACGATCTTGTTGACCGAATGTGCTATATTTATTTCAGAGTCATTGAAATTGATAATTCACGCGTTGTTTTATTTATAGTCATATAGGTGATGGTTTTACCAAATCATGAGAGTTACCACTTAATTAATCAGTTGGTTTTACGCGTTTTTGTGTTTCATGTGTGGTTATATATCTAAGAGTATTTCTTCAATCGATTAGGCTAATTACAGTCAAATTATATGTAAAAAAACTGAGTTTAATTCGGATAAAATGAATCGTGAGTATATCTTGTTCTCCAAAGAAAAGAAGAAAAAAAAATCTCAATTTGACATTATTCTTGAAATTGCATGAAATTGTAGGATACTATATTATATACTTTAAAAGAATATTAAAATTAATTAGTGACAAGAATTGTAATTTATTTGATATCAATTGGAGATTTCTTCTCACGAAAAAAAAAACCAAAAAACAAAATTATTGGAGATTAATTTCCTAAATATTTTGTTGAACTTGTTAAGTTGTTAGTAATTAATGCAAATTTCCTCCAAGTGATTCACATTATTATAAAATTAATGAAAAGACAAATAATAAATCATTCACTTCTTATTCTAAGGACATGAATTAATCCTAGCAAAATCATAAATGACTACTAGCTAGTGTCCTAACCTCTGTTATATTCTTTTTTCCTTTTTTTTTTTGACTTCAACAAATGTTGAACCTACGACTTCTTTAAACCTTATTTTTTGATAAGTGATGTCTCGTCTATCTCATCAGAGATGACAAATGCTTTGAGGCGTGTGTTGAATTCTTACATCAAGTGAAATTGAGATTTACTAGTTTATAATGAAAGTAACAGTGATCGAAGACTCTAAATTGGTAGTACAACTTTGAAACTTGTTGGCAGCTTCTTCAAATTCCCACGATGATTAATCCAATCTCCATGCACGTGCAAAGAAAATCTTCAGCACAGTATTAGACTATTAGTTGCGCTTTTTTGTTAGACACGTGCTGAAATTGTCTATCGAATGATCTCATAATCTTATGAAAAAAAAAAAAAAAAGTTCTCACTCATAATCAAGTTCGCAATGCAACATCAAATATATATAGCTTAATTAATTTTTTTCTCGGTCATGGAATTTTAATGTCTGATTTTAATTTGGCTAATCAAAGGTTAAAATAGCCTGATTATAATATTTTTTTAAAAAAAAGATTTTTGTGATAGATCCAATAAATATGAAATGTACATATATGATTTTAACTATCTAATTATTAAAAAATCCAACTTTTGTAAATATTTATGATCAATAGTACTCAACATGAAAAGATTATGCCTTTTTATTTTATTTTGTTTTTTTTTTTTTTCGGGTAAGGAGAATCACATTCTCCAATTATATTCTATTATTTGAAATTATTTTAACCATCGAAATCATGGAACTCAAATTCTTGTTGCCAGAAAGTACACTATATATACTATTCAAGAGGTTAAGCAACTCTTGATATCGGAGAACTCGGACGGCTTACTGGTTACTCAATAGTAATGGTAAGCTTGAGATTGTGTAGATAATTAGGCGCACGGTCCAAGATTCAATTCATTTGTTGCATCAAGATTGTTCGGGCCATTGAGGTACGTTCATGCCAATTGCACCAAGGTCTTGTGAGAATAGTCAAGCCCACCTGAATACCGACAAATAATTAAAAAGCCTTTCAGAGTAAACTTTTGCGCAACTAGATTGAAATGATAAAAAAGGAAGATGATAATTTAATATTCAAGAAGATATACATTTGCTACACAATAGTGTAAATTTTATTGAGATGTTTGGACCCCATAAATTTGAAGGGAATCTATATTATTAGGTGACGAATGTATGTAATAAAAGAAGGTCAACAAAATTACTTTTCAAAAAAAAAAATGACAAAATTAAGTTTAGAAAGTATATGAAAATAGTCACATCAAAATTCCCTCTTTATCAAAAGCAGAAGAATCTAACTGTGCACATAATTATAGGCTCTATATCCCAATTTGCTTTAAGCTATAATAATGAGTTTCAAGCAGTTCTACGTATAATGAGTTTAGATTTTAAAACATCTAGAAATCAAAGACTCGAGTATGAGGCATAATAAATGAATATCGGAAGTCAAATGAAAGTGATTGAGAAAAAAAAAATATCAAAACTTGATTCATACATGAAGGGTCTATTTTATAATGCATGAAGTATCGAAATCAAACAAGTTGAACAATTAATTAATAATTTATATATTATTTACCACTGCGTACTAAATGCAATTAATTAAATAATCCAAAAAAATCAATAAAATTTAAAATACTAGTCTTTTGTATATAAAAAATAAAAAAATACTAGTCAGCTCAGCTAATTAACAACAGTTATAATACAAGCTACAAGTGACGGTTTTTAGCCGTTCGTTTATCAATTATAACTAATGATGGGGCCTACTTTTGGTAATTGAAGCCGTGACGTTTGAACAGGAACCGCGTGGTCAAGTCAAACATTTGACTAGAAGACCCGCAATTGTGCTGATGGTCAACGTTTTTGTTTGGGAACCAGTAACCTCATTTCGGCATTGACTCAGTTAAATATTGTGCAATACATATCGAGATGTGTGCATGTGGATTTTGAGGCAAAATGCACGACATTCGACTAGGTTGACGCTCAAAATGGGTTACTTGTGCATTTTCTTTTTGTTTTGTTGGTACACCGAGGTTGATAAGCCCTACCATCAACAAAAAAAAATCATTTTTTTATAAAACAAAAAAATCAACGAGAGGTAACAAAGAATATTAAGAAGATGGCCAAAGCACCTCTGGTGAGATGGTAAAGACATGACTTGTCAAAAGATAAGGTTTTAAGGATCGAGGTCATGAATTTGATTCCCGCTTAAGTAAAAAAAAGTGTTAAAAAGATGATCTCAATGACTGACACACGTCACAAGGATATTTCGAGTGATACTCCTCATCAATCTTAATTTGGTAGATTAATATCAATTTTTTTAAAAAGAGATTTGATTATTGTCGGGCATTAACTCGAAGTATGGTCTCAATTAATCTCAGACTCACGGAGAAAATGACCTTAAAGGCGACAACCTTTTACCAAAAGTTTTTAAGTTTTTTCATTAGAAGATTGATATCAGTGGAGGACATCAAACACATAAACAACACATGACAAGAGATTAAGGGCTATTAGAGTAGATACCCTTATAAGTATCCAATTAATTAAGTAAAGTTTTAAAAATTATGAAAGCATACCATAATATAAATAGTCTTAAATTAATAAAGCAAATTGAAAAAAGTTTGAATAACTCCATCCGGTAAAAAATATAAGTCTTTCTAGCAAAAACTTATTGATCAAAATTATTAGTCGTTTTTGAAATTTGAGAGTGTATTTATTTTTTTTTTACTAATTATACATTTATACAATTCAAATATTTATGATTCTTCAATTATTCAATTCATTTAATGTCAAATGATGTATATGTAAATTACATTTGTAATTGAGGTTGTCTTAATTCTTGTCCCTTTTATGATCGGAGTATTAAGAAAGTTTAATTAGCCGACCCTAATTAATTCAAGATTGATGTTATATTATTATTATTTTTCGGTTACAAGGTGGTGGTGGTGGTGTTGTAATAAATAGTACAATATTGTTTAGGAGGAGTCATGCCGCACACCACATATTTCATGCATGCATTAATGTTGTAATAATTATGCCATACTTCCTTTGATAAAAAAATAAAATAAAATTAGGCCGCCATACTTCCCCGTCATGAACCATGCTCATAAAATTAACTCTCTTTTTTTTTGAAAACTAAATTAACTCTTTGTATAGGAGTACTTATTATGTATGCACAATCTCTACTTTTATGTGGCTACATCTCAACTACAAGTGCACATGGGATTTGACGCACTTTCTCCTATATTAAGCCAAAGAAACTCAAGCCCATCAATAGATAACCAATTAGAATAGTTTGGTGTAAGGTTAATAGTATAATTAAGATGATGGGGTTTGAGTTCTAATGGAGTTAAATAAGTTAGTTTAATTTCTTTCTTATAAAAAAAATTAATCAACGGATTAGAGAAATTAACAAGGTATAAGAACATTACTAAATGTTGTAAACTACTCCCTCCGAATTTTTTAAGTGTCGTTTTAAGGTTGTTCACAGTTCTTAAAAAAATCATTTAAGTATCTCGATTGAGGAGAAAGTGGCAGTTAAATGACTAAATCACAATTTATCTCTCTTAACTCCACCACTTCTACATACACTAGTTATTAAGGTGTACTCCCTCCGTTTCTTTATAAGTGACTTTTTAACCATTTTGAAATATTTCAAAATATCTGTTAATTGATAGTTTCAATACACATTAATTACATCATTGACTTTTATACCCTTCATAGAAAAATTAAGAAAATTTATTAATTACATATTAATAATTAGTGTATGTAGAAGTTGTGGGGTTATGAGAGATAAAGGGCGGTCATTTAACTGCCACTTTCTCCTCATTCAAGGTAATTAAATGACTTTTTTAAAAACTGTGAACAACTTTAAAACGACACTTAAATAGAAACGGAGGGAGTAATTATTAAACTTTATTTTATCTAAGAAAGATATAAAAGTCAATTAAGTAATTAATGCGTACTGAAACTATCAAATGACATATATTTTGAAATATTTTAAAATGGTTAAAAAGACACTTAGGGTGTGTTTGATAAGAAAGAGAATTTTCAATGATAAAAAATTATTTTCTTCAGAGAATCTTCCTTGAAGAATTTTCTTAAGAAAATTTTCTCATTATTAATTGTTTTATTACATGCGAGAAAATTTTCCTTTTTCTAACTAAGCAAGTGGGGCCCACACTTTCCTTTTCTCCAAAATCATTCATTCCCCATAAGCCGCACCTCCATCTCGAACCACCCGTGCCCACCACCATCGCCACTATCACCTCTTCGTCCCCAAGCCCATCATCGAGTTGAAAATCCTCATCAATATTCAAACAATTTCAACTTGTTAAGAGAGGGCTTGAACTTACTATTCACGGGTATCCATATGCTTGTTTGACTAATTTTATGGGTCCTGAGATTGCGAAAATTAAGAGAACGCCAGTAGTCCGTTGACATTTGATTGTCGTGGGGAATCAAACTCGAGACTGTGCGCCTAACCCACGCATTCCCGCCTTCGCCCTTATCACTAGACCAACCCGTGCGTCCGGGTTATTCTCGTGTCATGAGTTGGAGCACCTTGTTCGACATATATTACTTGTTGGAATCGAGTACCAGGGAGGGATTAAAAAAAAATGGTTCCAACACCATGATTAATTATATATATATATATATAAAACTAACTTGTTAAATAATAAATAACAATAATAATAATAAGAAAACTATCAATGCCATCATATAAGACCAATAGTGTAAATATATATCAGTGCTTTTGCTCATCTCCAATATTGGCGAAGCACTAAGTACATCAATGAAATCTAACCAAGAAAAGGAGAATATGCCTCACGCACTACCACTAGCGCGCGGCCTTGCTAGCTTTCTGTGATCCATTGGTCTACCCGTCATTTGTCAATAGAAGTTCATAAAAATCATAATATGGTCACCATCGTTAATCTTTTTTACTTTTTATTTTTTCAAAATATACTAGGTTCCTATTTGATTTAATTGGAAGTTCGAAGAGAAAACTATTTTTTTTTTAATAAAAAAAAAACAATGTTATCCCACCAGAGTTCGAATCCATGACATCATATTCCAAAACCTGTATTAAATTATTGGGGCGCCACCTAATTCGTTGAAGAAAAAACCCATGTAGGCACGTAGGTTGAGTAATTCCAACAACAAGATCAAAGTCTAAATCTTGAGGTACTTTGAGTCTGTTACATACATCAAACTTTTCAACGCCGTCCTATTACGTGCATTCAAAATCCTTTAAATAATTCTTAATCAATATATATTGTATCCTTAACTTATTTTAGGTTTACTCTTATACAATTGATTTTCTTGTATCATTTTTAATTTGTGTTGAGTTTTTTTAATTGGAGCATTCGCAAACCGTCCTTATATGTGTCCATATTCCCTAAGTTTAATTAATATAATAATAATAAGCATATATGTATTCCTCAAAAAAAGCATATGTGTATGTACATATGTGGAAAAGATAATATATATGTAAATGGATTTGTGGTAAAATTATAATGGCAAAACTATTAATTGAGATAAATGGCTAGTTTCCTTATGGAGTAATCTCCAAACCCACTTTTATCACAAAGTTCTAATAATGAAATAATGCAAGTTGCACATATATGCAAGAGATAATATTAATTAAGTAATCTCATCACAAGTTAATGCTATGGTGAGATAGAAGAACAAAATCATGGTTTTTAATGTTTAAAATTCATTTGGATTAATTATTGTCTTTGATATATATATATATAATTGTAGTGGATGGGAAAAGTTGAAGAGCAACTCATGAGTGGTTGAGAGGGATATCAACCTAACTAGAAAAATAGAGAGCACAAAGCAAAATTTTTGTTCTATCCACTGCAAAGAAAAGAAATTTTTTTTTTTGAAAAGTGAATCATCAAATATGCTAAAGTGATATATAGGTAGGGCTCAATTCAGGCTACAAATGTCCGGTGGAACCCTATTATTGTGACCTTAAATTAAATAAAATAAAGAAAACCACAACAACAATTCTAAGTAAATTAAGATAGGCTCAAAACACGTATGACCACTACAAGATTATATATTCTATATCCCTAGCAAAAAAATTTTTAAACATACATGTGTCTAATTCAAAGGTAAAAACCTTAGTAGATATAAGTTCTATAGACCTAAAGTAGCTTTTCATAACAATTAATTTTTTTTTTTTTTTCTTAAAGTAACACGAATAAGGAATCCAAGTAAGCTTTTTGAAAGCCATCTCCTTTAGCTTAAATGAAGCTAGCATTGTAAGTCAACATGTAAGCCCTAAATCAACAATTACTTTATGCTACCTAGTATTAATGAGCATAGAATTTACATATAGAATATATATTGATCGCCTTTTTTTTCTTCTATCGTATGGTATCAGAGCATGTTTATTTAAGTGACACCAACAAGTGTCTGGTGTTGATTTTGAGTGTCCAAAGTGGATCACCTAGTACGACCCTTTACCCCTTACTAAATATTAATATTGAGACATCATCCCTAGAGTATATGTATTGATAGATTTCAAAGAAGAGACTAAGAATTGTATTCATGTGTGCAAACTGAATACAATAGGGTGCTCTTATTTATAGAGCTGAACAAAGTATAAAATAAGGAAAGTTTCTTAATACTACTTAAATACCAAAATATAGAAACTACTTAAATACTTAAACTACGGAATTATAACAACTACTATAGTTTCCTTAACACCCTCCCTCAAACTCAAGTTGGTTCAATTTGAGGATGTCAATCGAATCAGTAAACCTGACAAATCTAAGGTTCGTTGCGGAGCAGATCAACGACCACCCAAGACGACAAATCTAAGGTTCGTTGCCGAAGACGACAAATCTAAGGTTCGCTGCGGAACAGATCAACGACCACCGAAGACGACATGAAAATAGTTCAGATGTGGCAGAGTCAGAACAACGAAACTGTAGAACAACGGATATCAAAGTCGACGACGTACAGATAGCAGAGTCGATGGAGTCGACGACGGTCAGATAGCGAGTCGACGGAGTCGACGACGTACAGATAGCAAAGTCGACGACGACGACGTACGATAGCGAGTCGACATAGTTGTCGAAGTCGAGCGATCGCGGGTCGATCGGAGTCGACGACGACAAACAATGGAATCAACATAGTCGATGACAGATAGCATGGTCGCGGGCGGGCGGCAGATTGGCTGACGGTTTGCAGGCGAGACACGCGACAGCGACGTGCAGACGGAGGTGACAGACGAGTGCAGAGAACAATCGCGTGACACGTGGTGGCGTCGGGCGGGGTGACAGACGAGAAACAACGTTCACACAGAAAACAATGTTGTGTCACACACAACCAGATGACAGATTGAAAACGAAAACCCACGATTAGGGCTCTGAAAAACACAACCCAAAGCGAGAACAACAACGAGAGATCGAAAGAGACACCACGAATTGGTCGTCGACTTGAAAGTCGACCGACCTAATACTAGAAACCAAGCTCTGATACCATGATAGATTTCAAAGAAGAGACTAAGAATTGTATTCATGTGTACAAACTGAATACAATAGGGTGCTCTTATTTATAGAGCTGAACAAAGTATAAAATAAGGAAAGTTTCATAATACTACTTAAATACCAAAATATAGAAACTACCTAAATACCTAAACTACGGAAATATAACAACTACTATAGTTTCCTTAACATGTACCATATGTTATATTGAACCAATTGTTTTCTGTTTTTTCTTTAGATTCATACAGTAAAAATTGAAGGAATTAATTCGATTATGTACGTTTAGGCTTGCTTGTAAATTTTTTTATTTGATTGCAATTAAATTGACAGTCTTTTGCTTCTTATAAAAAAGGAAAATAATTAGATGATCCGTTCAGGGACATCTGGAATGAACACTAAATTGTTGGTGTCCATTGATTTTCACATTCATGTTTGTGTGCACATACAAATCGGTATGTATTAAATAGGCACCAACAATTGAGTGTCCATTTCAGGTGTCCTAAAAAGGTCACCTTAGCATTGTGCTAAAAAAATTATCGAAGTATATCATCAACTACTTTCAATCGAACCGAGATATCGTAATTGATTCATATAGCTTACCCATCTAATTAATTAATTGGGATTAAGGCTTTGGTTCTTATTGTTGTTTGTTACTTCACTAGTACTAACCAATGCACTTCACGATTTCATGATCAATTTTTGAACAAGGTCAAGGTCTAAGAAAAGAAGTTTATTTCTTTGAAGTACTTTTGCGAGTCATGCAATTAAATTAGGCGTCAAAACAGTTGAATAGTACATGGACCACCTTCGCTCTCAAGGGTCATAAAAATCATGATACATGACATTCGGTTTATGCATTATTGGTTCTATTGGTCTCCAGTGGTTTGTAACTAATTAAGAACCAATAACTATGGAGGACCATTAAAAATTGTCCTAAAACCACTATTATTTGGTACACGACAGAGGGTAGAGGACAAACTTCTCGATCGTCAAGTCCGCAGTGAGATACGCATACATATTTTAAATTTCACTCGAAAACATGACACAAAATGCTCTTAAAACGGAGTGTGATTTCATATGATCGTATTAAGGTAGCAAAACTTAGAGTGACTGCGAATATTAAAACTTGCAAATTATTGTTGGAAATTAATGAAACTATTAAGCTAGCTATCTTATGCGGAGATTTCCCAAATTAAATTTCTTGGTTTTATCTTATACCAATGAGGCTAGCTATAAAATTATAAATCAAATAGTCAGCAGCATTGGTGGCTCCAAGCCCAGCTATGATAGTGGGCCTGTCTCATTGACTCTCCGTTGGTTCAATTTATGGCCCAAATATTGAGCATAAGCTTAAAAGGACCAGCCTTTGCTTTTGTTGTAAATTTTGTAATAAAGTTTATTCGTTTGTTGGTTGGACGTTTGGAGGGCTTAAGAGGATGTCTCGAGACATATGTATGTGTGTGTTTGTCGATGAGGTCGAGCATGACACGAACTCACACCTAGAGCTAGCTACCCCGTGTTGTTAGAGTAGTTGCCCGTGTCGGGGCTATACGATGACTATCTCCCAGTGAGACCCGTTAGGTTGAGAGATGTTTGACGAAGACCTAAGTCTCTGTCATAGGTTTTCTCTCGAGAGACGTTTGGGCGGGGTTCTACTGTTCATAGGTTTCCTCTCATTCGATCGTGAGACGTTTGGCGAGATGATCGTCATGAGTTCCCTCTTAGTTTAACTAGGTCAATTCCCGAATGTCGACCAAGGTTTCTGTCACACTACACTCGTGTCCAGTCTCGACTTCTCCGCGACTTATTTTCATGCGAACACCTTATTTTCTATTTTTATTTAAATTGCATGAATTGTAGCAATTTTTATTGAATTTCGTGAATACTAGCTAACTTTCTCTGGGATTTACTCACTCGAATTTGTCATTGTTTTTTTTGACAAATTGCAGATCCTACCACGAGTCAGGGCAAGGGAGTCTTAGGCGACTACCTCTGAGCTAGGAGAGCCTCATCAACTTTTTGTGTAGGTGTTTGTATGTGGCGGCCCCAAATCTCGGGCCGCCTTGGGACCCGCCACGTCGCATTCCACATCGCCGAGCCTTGCCACGTCATGGCTTGCTTATCCTTGACGCCTTGTGACCTACCTGATTGCTTACACTTTTCCAGCTAACCCTAGTTACGCTAATTAATCTATATGTAAATATTAATGATTTAGTTAGCTATTTAATTAATTTATCAAGTTATATTACAATTTTACAGTAAAAGTCTTAAATTAAGTAAGTTATGCAGTATTTAACAATCCTAAGTAGTGGAAAACCTGACAAATGATACCATGTATATATCAAGGCGAGATAAGTATAACAAAAGTTTCATATACATGTAATCAATTTTCTATGGTCCCTAAAACCCAACAAAAGTAAAATAAATACATATTGATATTACACTCGAGCTGGCTCCACAATTTCAGAGGTAGTTGCCCAATACCTCATTGCCCTTGCCTTTGCTCGTCGAAGGATCATCACTCAGTCACCCATAAATACAGTGACGAGTCCAATGAGTAAAATCCCAAGAGAAATCCACATAATATTCATGAAATAAAACTAGTAATCTACGAGACATGCGAATATAACACCTAGAGAAGAGTACGTCATATTCCCATGAATGTAAGCAGTATACGACAAGTAAAATACGTAGCGTGAAATAAATAAACAACATATACCAATAAAACCAGTTCATAAATAAAACATTAATTAGTAAACATCCGTATAATCACGAGAAAACTCTGACCCAAACCAGCCAGTAATCGATAAAATTGAATAAGAACCACGTATATACTTACAGGCTTACAATAACTAAACCGCAACTTCAGTTAAAGGCATAGTCCCTTTTGACGCTGTTACACATCAAGACCACTCTAATCCCTCCTAACGGTTGCAAGTTTATCCTACTACCGTCGACACAAGCACTATCACAAGTAACTCGCGAGAGCGATTTAGCCGCAACTAATATATAAGCAAACCGAAATAGGAGTGAAAACTCATTTGTGCCCACCAGCAGTCACACATGAATTCTATGAGGCATTCCAATGGGTTTACTCACCTCAATCCGTGCTCCGACTTCCCCGGACTCCCGTATCCGACCCGACAAGCTTCCCGACACGAGCTACGGTCCCCTAAGTCCCTGAAGTCCAATTTTACAAGTGTTAAGGTATGTGTTAAGTCGAGATTCTCCAAATTAGTCCTTAAATTTAGTTTTTATTTGGCATTAGCGCGCTAATTGTCTACTTAGCGCACTAATGGGTCTACTTAGCACGCTAGGTGGAGTTAGCGCGCTACTGTTCTTCATTTTGAAAAATAGTTGGAAACCCGAACGATTAGCACGCTAACCGTTCCAAGTAGCGCGCTATCTGGCCTCTGGGACATAATTCTCAAGTCGAGAATTATGTCTTTTCCCTCCAAATTTGCTACCTAAGTTTGTTTTACACACTCTTCACATGTAATTAACCCAAAAACAACAACCAACCAACCAACCTTAGAACAACAATTTGATCAAAATTCACAAAATCACATGAATCCTCAAATTTTCCCAAATTCTTTAACGAAACTTAATTCTTTAAAACCAGGTGTAACTCTTCCATTTATATAATCATAAAACCAATATTTCATCAATTTTTTTTCATCAAAACCAGGGATCTAACCCTCTAACTTGCATTTCATCGAAAACATATAACAATGGGTTCATTAGATATGATAGACGATGAAGATGATGATTACCTTGGTTTAAATCCTCCAATTGAACTCCAAAATGATTGAATTCCAGCTTTCCAATCTCCTTCTCTTCTCTCCAGCAAGTTAAAAACAAATTGGTTTCATTTGCATGCTTTTGATCCAATTATCTTATATATTAAGGTAATATGTATTTCTAACCCTTGATCTAAATATATTTTCGTATCTCGAGCTTCATCTAATGGCCAATCTCTTGCCACTTAGCCCACTAACTCCCACTAACCAAACTCAAGTGACACCAATTGATACTCCCATAGCTCCTAGATGTGCTAACGTGTATCTCTAAGACAAATCATATGGTTTCTAATTAATTAACCAAATTATAGGCCTTGATTTATTTGATTTATTTATCACTTAGCTTTGGCCCATTATAATACATGTGGTTTATTCACTAAGGTTGAAAAATTTGTGATTTCACTAACCCTCGACTACCCGACACTCGATGCTCCACGTCTCGACACGCATTACAAGGTACGCCATAGCCTATTATTTTAATTTAATAAACTTAGTCTATGGTTACATTACCCATTTTAATTGATTAACTAGTCATCATAACGTGAATTAGTTGATTTTCTTAATGTACCCGTAGTTCGCATACTCAATACCTGCGTTGACACACCTTTCGAGGCGAACACCCGTCGCACTGACTCGCTCGATAGCAACGTACACACATGCGGTGCAATATAATAATAATAATTTTAAACACCACATATACACAACCATCATCCACGAATATTATATTTCTTCGGTTCTCGTGTCCGAGTCAATCGTGTTTACCACGTAACGTCGAATTACGACAGTTAATCTCCAAGATTAACGCTAATCATAGTTTAATTAATTTGGGTCGTTACATTGTATATATCTATTTACTTCTTTTTATGAGATTTTGGGAGGACTTGTGTACGTACCCGATGCATGTATATGACCATATTTTGTATTTTTTGTCGCTTTCCGATATACTTGGTATCTCATGTCGGGTTTCCACACTATAGGGTGATTCTGACAATATTTGCATGTTGTAAAGTAGAGGTGGGCAAACCGCGGTTTGGTGGTCGAAACCATCAAACTGCGACTAAACCGAGGGTTCACGGTTTGGTCATTTTGCAAACCACCACCAAACTGCGAACCCTCAAAACCGCAACCAAACCGGCCGCGATTTATGGTATTTGGTCAGTTTGGTTTTGCAGTTTTCTGCAACACATTTAAAAAATAAAAAATGACACATATTCCATACATGTTTATTAACAAAACATGAAACAAAACATATAAATATCCATACATGACCACCAAAAACACAATGAAACACATTAACTCAATCAAAATTATGAGTTTTTCTTCATTTTCGAATTTAAAACAACATTAAAAAGCTTCAACTCAATTCCAAATTTGGAGATGGTTTTGCGGTTTGGTGAACCGCGGTTTTTCATAGATGAAAACCACTACCGAACCGCATAATCACATTTTTCAAGTTTTCTAAACCACCTCAAAACCGTGGTTTTAAATAAAAAATCACACCGACCACGCGATTTGTATGATTTGGGTGATTTTATGGAAACCACTGCCCACCCCTATTGTAAAGATTTTCGCTTTGATATTCAACTTATAATGATCTAATAAGTTGTAAACAACTTAACTTAGGTAACTTCTTGTAAATGTAAATACATGATAAATACTAAGTTAATGCGAATAAGATACAGATGAAAGTTTACGTCGCATGCCTTTAAGGACAAGTGTGCGGTGACGTGGCAAGCTTGGTGACGTGTCAAGTAACATGGCAGTATCCAGTTTTCCTCGGAGTTTGGGGTTGTCAAGCAACGTGGCAAGCTTGGATACTTGTGAATAGAGTTAATTAGATGCGGTTTTTGAATCAATTAAAAACACAACTCGTGCACAGCCTGCAACATACACGTTTATTTCCTATATTCTTGGTCGTTGACATTAAAATAAATATTTAATTCAACGTAATTATGATGTGGAAAAAAAAAAAGGAATAATATACATGTAGTTCTTTAGTAGGATTTGTCACAATCTTTTTTTAAGGAAATTAAAAAAAAAAAAAATTTCAATCTCAAGCATTTGGTGTGTTATTGCATGACTATAGGAATTACCATTGAACATTACTCCTTGCTCCATCTTTTTCAATATGTCATGACATTTAATCAAATTGAGGTCCGACCAGTTTACTTAAATTAAGGTTTAAGGCAACTTTATCACATTATGCAAGTTTGGTGACATGTCAAGCAACATGACAGTATCCAGTTTTCTACACCGACTCCCTCGTGTACTTGTGAATAGAGTTAGATGCGTTTTTTGAATCAATTAAAACACAGAGCTCGAAACTCGTGCACATCCTGCAACATACACGCTTATTTCCTATATTCTTGGTCGTTGATGTTTATATATTGTTTGTAAGAAAATGATGTTTGTTTAACATATTTTTACAATTCTCTATTAAAATATTTAATTCAACGTAATTATGATGTTTTCGACACAAAAAGGAAAAAAAAAAAAAGGAATAATATACATGTAGTTCTTTAGTAGGATTTGTCACAATCTTTTTTTAAGGAAATTAAAAAAAAAACATCTTTTTCAATATGTCATGACATTTAATCAAATTAAGGTCCGACCACTTTACTTAAATTAAGGTTTAAGGCAAAGCTAATTAAAGAAGAGGGCCGCTAAGGGCACCCCACCTTTTCATGAAGGCACCCAAATTATTTGTAAAAATTCCAGCAAAACTGGAAAAGACCATTTTGCCCCTGTATATATAATGATTCAAACCCCCACAAATCATTTTGACAAAGAAAAAGGGCACTCCACCACCAAGCTTGAACCACAAAGCCACATTGCGTTTGGCGAGCGTTTATCAATTCTTGCGGATTGACATCATCCGACAAATGATGTAACAATGTTTGACAACCATATGATGGTTTCTTAGAACTGTTTAGTTGGGAAAAAAAAAGTGTGAAAATGATGATTTGTTTGTCAACGTAGGGTTTGATAATTTCCTCAAATCCGAACTTGTTTCCACTATATAATGGAGGATTGTACTTGCTACGGTGCAAGAGAGGTTGAACTTGAGGTAATTTTGCAATTTATTGTGTTTTTTTTTGAGGTTATCCGAAGTTTCGTCGATGCGCAGACCGAGATATATTGAAATGTCTCGGTCATAGAGGATCGAGCCTACTCTAACCCTCTCGCCAGTGTACAACCGAGAGTAGGAGAAAATTCTCGGTTGTACACCACCGACGCCACATTACCTATCACTAATTGTAGCTCTCGTCATGTCTCGGCCGAGATAACTGAAGTATTCTCGACCATGCGTAACCGAGACACTGTGAACTCTTCCGGCCTTCGTGGCCGAGACTGCGAGTTCCCAAAAATTTAGCTTATGTCTCGGCCATGCTTAGCCGAGACAGTTAACATAGTCTCTGGCCTGTGTGGCCGAGAACCGCGATTTCCCAATTTTTTTACCATTCTACAAACCGCCACACACACATTACAACTACTCTACTAAATGTAAATTAATTATACTATAAACGTAACTTCAAACGATCGATTTCGCGCAAAATCTGTGTGTTCGACGATCTTCAACCGAGCCCTAATTTGGAGACGAAATCGGCTCACACACCCCGACCTACAACCGCAAAAACTCGTACAACGAAGGAGAAACACACGACGAGAGACGAAAACACGATTTTGGGGATTCCTCTCACCGGCCTGCTCAAACCAAATGGGTTCTTCCACTCACGTTCGGTGAAGGTGTTGGTGGGGGTGGTGGGGTGCTCAGGGATTTCCACGAGGGGTATTTTCGGTATTTCGTGTCTTATTTTTGGGTGCCCTAGGTAAATCGGTTTGTGCCCACATTAACTGGGTGCCTTCATTAAACGGTGGGGTGCCCTTAGCGGCCCTCTTAAAGAACTACACGTTAAGGTCACAATCTAGAGCGGTTATTTTTATTTTTATTTTTTGATGAACGGAGGCGATACTTCTATCTAAAGCAGTTAATTAACAATTAACATAGAAACCATCGGTTACACATTACATAAGATTTACATATATAAATGCTCATAACTAGTTTGTAACTTGTTTTTTCTGTCAAAAAAATAAAAATAAAAAACTTGTTTATTCTGAAATATGACTTCTTAAGATCTATTCAGATACATCCCATAATAAAATTAAAAAACGATGCATGCAGAAAAGATTCTTATGCAAATGTATACTACTTTAATTAGAGTATGATCACAATTAATTTTTCGAAAGTTTTATTAAGAGATCTAATGTGGTAGTTAGTCTCTTAATTTGCTCCCATTGGAATCTAACACGTGGTATTAATTTTCCAAAAGTTTTATTAAGAGATCTAATGTGGTAGTTAGACTCTTAATTTGCTCCCATTGGAATCTAACACGTAGTTAGACAAAATTAAGAAACAATAAATTTATTTGGACTCATAAGTCCAGACTCCTAGGGAAGTTTTTAAAATTTTAACAAATATTTAATTGATATCAAAAGAAATTTACAAATGGATGTGTTTGCTTCTTAAGGATGACGACTTTGAAATAAATAATATTTTTGAGGCCGGACTTATGAGTCTAAATAACACTACCCAATTAGAAAATACTTTTGCCCTAGCACGAACAACACCAAGGACACATACATGTCGATGTTGCTTAATTTTTGCGCCAAGATTTGCATGTTGTTAATTTATAGGCTGAATTAGGTTATTCAAGCTTCCATTTTTTATGATTTTTAGTAAGTTCTTAATTACCATAACTTTGACTAAGAGTTTCGATTTTGATATCGTTTATGGCGTTTTTATTTTTATTTTTTTCTTTCTAATTTTTATTTTCAGGGCTTTTCAATATTTTACTATTTTTAGTAATTTCTTACGGTTTCACTATATAACGTATCCTACCTTTGTTTTAGAGTCAAATTTTTGATTGAATAAAGAGACTTTCAAACTTTTTCAAGTTTTTGCCCTAAATAGCATTGTTTGTGGAATCGATCACTTAGTTTAGAAGATCCTCAATATGTTACACGCCTTGTGGGATAATGCTGCTACTACGGACATTCACTACGAGCACACACCTTAATTTATTAATTTTTTTTTTTACAATTTTGTCCTCACATCCCACACATGACACCATGTACCTTCTTTCTGTCTACGCACACCATCACCCTCATCAATCATGAAATAGTAAAAAAAATCAAGATGTGGAATCGGAGTAAGTTTCCGCAGTGGGTCACTTTAACATTATTCCAAAAATAATATACCATGTGTGTGTTTGGTACCAAAATATAACATAACCAAAAAAAACGATGCATGTGTGTTTGTGTGTTGGATCCCACGGGCTCCTCGTTTGCTTAACGTGACGATGGCAAGGATGTCAAAACGCCACTCCCACGAGATTCACGATGCATTTTCTTTTGCAATCTCACGTGAGTCAAAGTCTTTAAATCTCACTCACATTCCCAAACTGCCCCTGTCCTTCATCCTTAATTTTTTAATTATTATAAGAACAAATTGTTACTTTGACTTAATCAATCAACTGCAATATTGTAATCACCAAATTAACCTTCCCCATTGCAATAATTAGTATAATCTTTCTACATGAAAGAAGATTTTTCAAGTCCATAATTTAGATAATACAATCTTTTTGAGAAATATTTCTCCTCTAGTTTTCCCGCTTGAATTCTTAACAATTTTTAATTATATTAAGATTTTTCACATCTTATTCCTCTTGTCGAAAATTTGATTTTTCGATTATGGTTTAAGTAATATGTATATGTGTATATGTATTATCATGTTCCAGACGTTTGTCAAATTAGTTCAATTATTATAGTACGTCGCAGTTCTTGAAAGCTAGCCAACTTTATGATAGTTGAATAATTTTTTTTTCCGAACAATTAGAATCAGCGAATTAATTATCAAGATGATTGATCTAAGAGTCATCTTGTTCCATTGAATGCATTGAGAGCCATAAATTTATTTAAAATAATATTTTGATGTGTTGCAAGGTTTTTTTTTTATATCCGTAGGTGTCCAGGCGAGCTTGACTATTCCCACGAGGCCCTGGTGCAATCGGCTTGAGCGTATCTCGGTGGCTCGAGTAATCTTGCTAAACCGAAAAATCGAAACCGAGATCGTGTGCTTAACTCACACAATCTCGTCTTCGCCTTACCCGTTGTGGCAACCCGATCGGGTTATACATTGCAAGGTTTTCAAATCTCAGGATAAAAATTGTTCCAAAAGTACTTTCATCAACTTGCATAAAATGAATCCCAATGCATTATGGATTCCACAAAACTTGATATATTTAATCAACCAGTCAAAGTATCATCAAGCTAGTCTACAATCCACACTAGCTCCTTCTGTCTCCTTCACACGTGCCATGGTGTATTAAACACTACAACAACAACAACAAAGCCTCCGTCCCAGATTAACTGGGGTCGGCTATACTGATCAAACTTTTTCATTGTGCTCGATTAAGTGCAATTGATGATGAACTTTTCAAACCATTCAAATCCCTCCTTATTAACACATCCTATGTTAACTTTGGTCCGCTTCCTACCTCGTCGAATTTCTACAATTTCTATCGAGTCAAGTTTTCTAGTTAGGGCATTTGTGGTATATTAAAAACCAAATCATTAATTTTCAATCAACCTCGATCTGTCACACTATATTTAATTGCCACCACATATAATAATAATAATGATTAAGGAGGAGGGTTAGATAGTAATTTCACTTGCAAATCCCATATTAAAAACTCAATTCTCATACGTTTGTAGTAGTTTAAGTAGCACTCTAAACGTACGTGCTACTAGTTACAACAACAACAACAACAACAATAATAATAATAAGAATGGATCAACTCCACCCTCTCCTCTCCTCCTCCGCCGCGGCGGCCACCGCATTCCTCTCCTCTGCCACGCTGTCCACCTCCCTCGCCATCGCCGCCTCGGTCATCGCCTTCCTCCTCCTCCCCACCCTCCTCCGAAGGCGCAATTGGAGTAATGCTCCGGCGGGTCCTCGAGGGTGGCCGGTGCTCGGGTACCTTCCCTACCTCACCGACCGCCTCCACGAGGACCTATTCCACTTGGCGAATAGCTACGGGCCGTTATTCAGCCTCCGAATGGGCCAAAGGCCGGCGATAGTGGTGTCATCGCCGGAAATAACCGAGGAGATACTTAAGCATCAGGATGCCACCTTCTCGAGCCGGACCATCACGGAGGCCGTCCGCACCGTCACCTACGGCGCCACCTCCCTCGTCTTCGTCCCCTACGGCTCACGGTGGCGCCTGCTCCGGAAGGTTCTCACCACCGAGCTCTTCTCCTCCAAAGCCATTGAGTTGCTCCAACCGGCTAGGAGACAACAGGTTAATTACTTTTCTTTTTTTTTTTTTTTATCTATTCTATTCTATGTTGCTTTCATAATCAAATATATTATTTAATTTCATACAAGTTGCCATGACTATATATATATATAAAAGCACGAATCACAAATTTTTGAGTGGTAATGAAATTTACCTATTTGCCCATACTCTTCTTGCATTCCTTGATCCAAATTTTTTAGTTACTACTCGTGCATTCCCTGATCCAAATTTTTGAGCGGTAATAAAATTTACCTATTTGCTCCATACTTCTCGTGTGTTTCCTAACCTTTTTTTTTTTCATACAAGTTGGGGTGCTTCTATCATGCCAACTTTGAATTAATCTGCCGGCCAAATCTAAGTAGGGAGGAACTGAAAAAAAAAAAAAAAGAAGGTTAAAACATCCATAATTATTAAAATAAAATGTATCTCACATGTAACAATATAAAGGAGTATCGATCGCCTTCATTTATCCAAAAAAAAAATTGTTTCTTTGTTTTTTACTACAAAAAAAAAATGTTATCTCTTACTAATCTTCCATTATTTTTTGTAGTAAAAAAATGTATCTTTGTTTTTTTTACTACAAAAAAAAATCAGATTTGATTTTTGTATGCTTCTTTGTCAAGATCAAATTAAAACTTTATTGCTTCAATTTATATATTACTTAAGGTTTTTGTTGCATTTTTGTGCCTACAAAGTGGTCAATTAATTTATGTTGATGATCTTCTTTAATTAATTTGCACTTGAAATATATAATATAGGTGACAGGAATGCTAAAAACAATGCATTCAGCCTATAAGAACAACACTCCAATCAACATTGCAGACACCACCTTTGTAGTCTCTGCCAACCTCATTAGCAACCTTACATGCTCAAAGAGTTTATTTGACAACACTAAGAAAGAAGGGAGAGAGCTGAAGGACATGGTGTGGGAGATCCTCGAAGTCGTGGGGGCGCCGAATCTCGCCGATCTCATCCCTATATTGAAGGTTTTGGATCCTCAAGGGTTGAAGAAGAGAGTGTGGAAGTCAGTGAAGAAGTTCGATGACTTTTTCGAGAAACTCATCGACGAGAGGCTCGAGGAGAGAAGGAAAGGTGTCCAAATTAATGAGAATGGAAGATTGGACATGCTTGATGTGTTCTTGAATTATAAGAGTGAAAGGAAGCATGATGAGATCAAAGAATTCTCCAGAGTTGACATCAAAGGAATGCTCTCTGTAAGTCCTTCCACTCCATTGATTGATCTTACGCGCTTTAATTAATTCCTTTTAGTACAGGGACTAAAGTGCATATTATGACAAACGTCGTGAACCCTTAATTAATTAAATCCATCACTTCACTTGCTAATGATAATGAACTACTAGCTAGCTAGGTAGTTCACATTTATATATGGATTGAATTAGATCATGTACTTTAAAATTCTGATATGATGAAGTAAAATTGCATGTGTATGCTTTGAAATGCAGGACATGTTTGTGGCAGGAACAGACACATCTTCAAGCACAGTAGAATGGGGGCTAACTGAGATCCTAAAGAGACCAGAAATCTACAAGAGGATCATAGAGGAGCTCGACGAAGTCGTGGGAAGAGAGCGATACGTCGAGGAGACAGACATCCCCAAACTAACATACTTCCAAGCAGCGGTTAAGGAGACATTCCGACTCCACCCCGGCGTCCCCTTACTAATCCCTCGCCGCACCAGCGAGGCGACCGAGGTCTTAGGCTATAGCGTGCCGAAGCACTGCATTGTGTTTGTGAATGTGTGGGGGATGGCAAGGGACCCCAAGGTGTGGCCGGAGCCACTCGAGTTCAGGCCGGAGAGGTTCCTAGGGAATGACTTAGATGTTAAGGGTCAGGACTTTGTGGTGCTGCCCTTTGGGACTGGGAGGAGGTCTTGTGTAGGGATGCCCTTAGGACATAGGATGGTGCACTACTCATTGGCCTCATTGTTGCACACTTTTGAGTGGAACTTCTCTAAGGACATTTTGGGGGATATGAGTGAGAAGGTTGGGATTACTCTACAAAAGGCCAAGTCCCTTGTTGGTGTCCCCAAGCCTAGGCTTTCTGAGCCTGCTTACAACTAAATTAAGGTGCCCTACAAAATGCTTATGTATATGGACTTTGATGAGCTCTTGAATTAAGGGTTGGTGTTGCATGCCCCCCTGTTGTTGTTTTAAGTGTTCTGTACCTAAAAAGGTTTTGTTGAGGAGGGTATTTTCTGATCATTATTTCTCTCTTTGTGAATTACTGTCTTGTTTGATTATTACTTGGCACTTAAAATCTATATATGCAAAATGTTCTTTTTTTTTTTTGGTGAAACTAAAGTTCATTGTTGTTGGAGGACTTAATTTCCAATGGGTTTTGTAGTTTGTAACTTGTATTAATTATTGTTTTTGCTTCTTTCATATACATGAAAATTTTTATTCCCAAATTACACCTAGATTAAATAAAGTTTTTTTGAGAAACTCAACATATGTCGATAGATATTAGGATGATTTAAACTTGTATTAGCCTTCAATCAGTGGAGTGATCGATCTATATGTTTCTTGATCCCATCAAGATTCATAAAATTTGATGGTGTAGAGCTTATTCTATGACATTAATTATAGTAATTAGTTTTAAGCTTTGGGCATCTCTTCAAAACGACTATATAATTTAGGGAAGTAATGGTTGGTTCAGCCACATGCATCTCTATTCAATTAATTTAGATGGATGAGGCATCCCTTTGTTTTTTTATATTTGTGGATATTCAGGCGAGCCTAACTATTCACATGAGGCCCTAACGCAATCGACTTGAGCGTGTTATAGTGGCGTGAACAATTTTGTTGTAGCAGAGAATCGAACATGAGACTGTATGCCTAATCCACACAATTATAAGCTCGCCTCTTACCGTTGAGCCAACGCGTCCAGGTTGTTCATTCTCTCTTTGTGAATTAACTATCTTGTTTAGTTATTAGTTGGCGCTTGAAAAGATATATATTGAGGGATCATTTAAATTATTAAATTCTATTAATTTTCCGTTGGTGGGCAAATCATCCACCCGCAAGTGAGCCCGTGGCGCATTTGAATCTCCATTAGTGCTGATATTATCCCGGCTTAACCATCTTCAACTCATAGTAGTAAGATTTTAACTCAAAAGACATGTACTAATTTAAGGGAGAGTATCACTTATATATACTTCGCTATGAAGTTTCACTTAATCTAAAGGCAAAACCCTTATTTTGGTCCTTGAACTTTCAAGTTTTTATGATTTTGGTCCCCGAACTTTAAAAACAACACATTTGGTCCTCCAACTTTTAAAGTAGTGCACATTTGGTCCTTCTGTTAGTTGGATGGTTAAAACCGGTGATGTGACTAAATGAACATGCCATGTAGCCGGTTCTTCTCTGAACCGCCGGTTTACATGAACCGAGCCGAAATCCAAAAATTGGAACACCTAATTCGAACAAAATCATCTCTCCATCGTCCATTCTTCGTCTCCATCTCACTCTCCAAGGTCTTTCGCCACCTCTAATGGAAGACTCTTTTCTTTACAGAGCTCCTCAAACTCGTTCGGTTCTTGAATTTGGTTTTCCATAGCTGCTTTGACTCGGCGTTTGGGTTTTAGATCACTCAGATGAGCTGATGAACTTTTCGATTTCAGTTTTTGATTTTGTGATTTATGATATGCGATTTGTGATTACTGAAATTGCCGAGTTCGATTGTGAGATTCAGTTGGAGATTGTAGGGAAGTTGAGGCTATTTTGTCAATTTGGAAGAGGAGTCAATTCAAAGTGTTTGGTAAATTTGTTCATACAAATTATGTGTTTTCTGATTCATTGGTTCATTTTCTCTATGAAGAGGTTTTGATTTTGGAGTTTTTATCTGGTTTTAGCTCTCAAGATCGTTTGGTCAGTGTATTTAAGTCTCCATTTTTGCTTCTTCAGATAACTTTCTAGTGCAATTCCATCTTTTGAGTCAATATTGATTAAGTTATTGAGAATTTATTAAGAATCTTGATTGGGTGTTCGAACCATTGGTGCTTGGTTTCGTTTTTTGATTTTTAACCAAAAAAGGGGTTTGGTTTATGTGAACCGGTTTAAAAAGTTATCCACATCAACGAAGAACCGACCACATGGCATGTTTAGTTAGCCACATCAGCGATTTTAACCATCCAACTAATAGAAGGACCAAATGTGACACTACTTTAAAAGTTGAAGGACCAAATGTGAAGTTTTCAAAGTTTAGGGACCTAAAGCATAAAAACTTGAAAGTTCAAGGATCAAAAGATTGAGTTTTGCCTAATCTAAAATAATTAGCTCAATGAAAGAAAACTGAGCAAAGTATGCAGCCTACTATATATATTTTTTTTTCTTTAGATATAGATTCTATATCCTCAATTACATCATTGGTAGAGTTTAACTTTAAACAGTACCTACAAATCTGAAATAATTTAACTCAAGTGTTGAATATATTATCAAAGAAGAATTGCTCGTCTACTTAAACAAGAAGCTGGCAATCACTTTCTTGCACAACCTTCATCAGTCATTAGAGCTTAGTATAGATGCAACATACAAGTTGACTTAGGGTGGAGTTTCTCATATGATGTCTGGCGTTTACATAAATCTAAAGTTTCTCATATAATGTCTGGCGTCTACATAAATCACACCGATTAATTCATAATTGAGTATCGTCGAGCTCCATATGAAAAGAAGACTTCCTAACCAAGCATTTTTCATCTACACTCTCAACTTGAGAACTTGGTTAAGAGAATAATTTATTCTCACTTCCCATCAACCAACTAATAAGTGACACATCACATGTCACAATCATGTTCATTTCTAAAAGGAAGTCGATTGCAAAGTATCTTATCCGTCTTGATGGTTCTTCGACAATCACGGAGCTTATTGTGCCAAGTGTCTCTCCATAATCATACTATGCTTTCCTTACCTTAAAATTACATTTAATAAACTATCAAAAAAAAAAAAACAATATCTTTATCCAAAAAATATATATACTTAATTGTTTTATCGTATTGTAGGTTTGACACATTTTATGATTAGTTTGAAGTACTTTTCATGTGTATAATTACGCGCCTCAAGTCATATCATCACGTATTTAATCAATTTTTTTTTAAATTATTGTTAAGTTACTTATTCGAGAAATAGTCACAACTAATTCTAAGTGACTAATTCTAAACTCGATGAAAGTAAGATTATAAGAGAGGCGCATTTAGCCAAGAGTTATATTTTTTTTTTTATTCCCAAGATTACTGAAACTCGAGACATCTGGTTAAGGGAGGAAAGACCCGTGTCATCCCGCCAGATTTAAGTAAAAAAAGTTGAGAAAAAAATTTAGACCGCTGCATGTCCACGATTATATATGCTACATAGCCGATTTTTAATTTGACCAAAGGTAGAGGGCTCCCAAACCCATTTTTTCATATGAGAATTAAAATAAGGAGGGTTGTAATACTTTGATGGTCAATGTATAACTTTTTATCACTTTTTACGAAATAGATCAATGCATGCCGTCTATCCTCAAGAGATAAGTTAAATAAAATATCTAAGTTTTATTAAATTTTTTAAAAAATCACATTACAGTAAAAGCTTGCACGACTTTTCTACATTTGATCATCATGACTAGGAAAGATGACTTGATCTATTCAAATTTTCCTTAAATTTCATCATCGCTTTCTATTCGAAGGGAAGTCTAAGTGCCCCTAAAAGAACGCATGTGTGCCCTGATTAATAATAATCATATTTTCTACTGGAAACTTAAACTGTATCATACGTTGAAATGGTATATATAACAAAATGATGCTTATATTAAAGATATAAAATGATGATGCAAGAGCAAGTTTTCATTAATTATAATCATGTACCCCATGATCATATATGTTGATTTTTTGGATTGGAATCATGATTTTGGGGGTTGAATTAGTTTTTAAGGTTGGGTGAATGATGTTGTGATATGAGAGGTCATGATGGTAGTGGCATGAGGCGCGTTTTTTTTATTAGATGATGATTGAAACCATTACTTATTTAATTTAAAATTTTTAGGATTTAAGGAAACACATTGTTTCTCGCCACGTATATGTGAATTGGCTATAGTAAAATAAGGTCTCAATCCTATCAAAAAAAAAAAAAAAATTGTTAAGATTTGCTTTCAAATGGGTGCGATGGATTTGCTATGAACAAAGATTTACTACTCTGACCGAGATAGAGATGATGGATTCAATTCGCGACAGCTACATCATTTTCTTAATTTTTGATATTTGAATTAATGGTAGGGGCACCTTAATTAATTAGTAGTGGTCGAGGCGGTTTGGACACCCACATTCATTAAAATAAATGGTAGAATTTCTTAATTTTAAAACAACCACTTCAAAAAGAAAGAGAGTTTAACTACCTACTAAGCATTCATATCTGCTAAAGTATCTTTGATGGGATGAATTAGACATCCTTGCTAAAATTAAGGTTTATAGAGTTATTTTATATTCTATATAATTCTATATCTATATATTTGGCTACTAATTTGTATATATTTTCCATGCCATCCCAATAACCCCTAACTTTACTATCATTATATTTCTTTTACGAAAATAAAAAGAAATCTTGGATTAATATTCTCAGTTCAAAAAATTAATTAATTAATCAATGAAAAGTTTCTGATTTAGATAATTTTAATTTCATTTTATTACGATAGGTACAGATATATTTCTTTCCTTTAATAAAAGTTATTATTATGAGTGTACCATAATTGGTTAGATCTTAAAATTACTCTTTGTGAGTTTGTAAACTAAGATGCCTCTCAAGGAGGCCCGAGTTGCACTTATGAGTCGAGTCGGTCTTGTAAAGGTAGTTGAACTTAAGTAAGGAAACAATAACAACGTAGCCTTAGTCCCGAATTAATTAGGGTCGGTTACATATATCAAATTCTTATATTGTGCTCGATTTAGTGCAATACTGCAATTGATATTGGTGCGCTTTTCAAATCACTCAAATCCTTCATAATTAACGCGTCACAAGTTAGCTTCGATCTACTCATGCCTCGTCGAATTCTTCGTTTTTATTGAGTCAAGTTTTTTAGTGAAGACATTTGTAAGCTGATTTTGTAGGTATCTAAATCACTGCAACACAATAATAAAAAGAAAACTACTAGAATTACAATAGATTGTCACATCGAAAGACACATCAACCCAACATGAGCCCTTCATGCAGCCTCAACTCCCGTATTATGCATCGAGATTTGTGTATGCAACATCTCAAGAAGCATATATATATATATATATAGCTCAAAGGCCCTTTATGACTTTCGGAGTGATATAACCGTTGTCATTATAATACTTCTCTAACCAAAAAAAAGGATAAGCACTAGAATAATGACACGCAAAGCCGTCCACGCACGCCTTGGGATTCAAGTATAGGAGATGGTAATGAGTTTCCAAAAGTATGTAGCAAGGAGAGGATGGAAAGAAGTTAAGCAGAATGGACGGCGAGAAATGCGAGATACCGAACGGTGAAAAAGACTGCGACCTTTGACTCTTTCCCTCTCTCCAAGTCCACACCATCCACCACGTCTTTGATCCCGTCCACTTCATCATTAGTCGACGAATTTCGTCACTCACTAAATCACACCCACTTGTACTCACCCTTAGATACCCTCCGAAGCGGGCGACTCGCATCTCGAGGTGAATCCCGCGTTTGAAAAAGCTGGTCAATCCGGCAACTTACAACAAGAAAACAACCAAACAAACAATCCAACAAACATCCGCTTTGAATTCACCGATCCCTCCATTTTAAACCCCCCAAAACCCCCATTAAATCCTCTTCGATCGATCGATCGATCATTCGATTCTTTGATTCTTCTTCTTCTTCTTCTCCATCTCCCATGACTCAAATCCTCATCAATTCGTCAGTCATGGCAGAGACGGAGACCTCCCCTGTTCCGGATCACCTTCAAAATCAAGAACCGATGCAACTGGGCGATCAGGGGGACCGCCCATCCGACTTCTCCGAGGTCGAGATCGTCGAAAAGAGAGAAATTTACATCCGAAAAGATCAAGACGAGACAGATTCTCACCAGAACAAGCTCAAGTCGGGACCTTTAATGGGGGGCAATGGCGGAGGCGGAGGCGGCGACGAGCTCCTCCAGCCCCTACCCCTCCTCCCCCAGCCCCAGCCCCCTCCGAGCCTCCTCCGTAAATCGCTTTCCTCCATCGGAGACGACCCGCCGCCGCGACAACGCCTCGACCGCTCCCGCTCCTCCTCCGCCTTCGCCTTCGACGTGCCGGCGATCGGGAAATTCTTCCGCGACCGCAGCAACAGCTTCTCCTCCGCCATCGCCAACCACATCTCCTCAATCAGAGACACAACCACAACCACCACAAACGCCGCCAATGTCACCGAATTCAACCTCTCAGGATTGAAAGTCACAGTCCAATTGAAGGAAAACGAAGACGGATTCGACTCCGACGACGAATCCGCAAAACCCCCAATTCGTCCCAACAAAACCCTAGCCGGTCTCAAAGGGCGCGTAAGCTTCTTCTCTCGATCGAACTGCAGAGACTGCAGAGCGGTTCGGTCGTTTTTCAGAGAGAGAGGTTTGAAATTCATCGAGATCAACATCGACGTGTACCCATCTCGAGAAAAGGAGCTGATCCAACGGACGGGGGGGTCCAATGTAGTGCCGATGATTTTTTTCAATGAGAGCCTGTTTGGGGGCCTTGTGGCGCTCAATTCGTTGAGGAATTGTGGGGAGTTGGAGGGAAGGTTGAGGGAGATGGTCGGGAGGAAGTGTACCGACGCCGCGCCGAGGGCGCCGGTCTACGGGTTCGACGACGATGACGAGGATGGGGAGG
The DNA here is from genome assembly GCA_039657325.1 of Stephania cephalantha. Taxonomy (NCBI): domain Eukaryota; kingdom Viridiplantae; phylum Streptophyta; class Magnoliopsida; order Ranunculales; family Menispermaceae; genus Stephania; species Stephania cephalantha. The sequence goes on along the minus strand of CM077573.1, from coordinate 1,570,728 downwards.
AGGATCGGACGGATGAGATGGTTGGGATTGTGAGGGTGCTGAGGCAGAGGTTGCCTATTCAGGATCGCATTGCCAAGCTCAAGATTGTCAAGAATTGCTTTCTTGGGAGTGAGCTCGTTGAGGCGTTGATCCAACACCTCGATTGCGGCAGAAAAAAAGTAACATTCTTTATTTATTTATTTATATAATCTCGGCCGCTCCATACTTAGGCTCAACTATTTCTACGAGAGTCAGTAGTCAGGAAGATGCCCGTGTCTTATTTGAAGTTAGATAGCAAGATTTGATTTGATAGGACACAAGCGCGTCTCAGTAACTTTACCATTGCACTAATTCTGTCGGGACAATTCAAATTTAGTTTTTTTAAGTAGGTGAGGTGAGGCATTGATCAGCACCTCGATTGTGGCAAATTTAGTTTTTTTAAGTAGGTGAGGTGAGGTTAGGATCAACTATTTCTACACGAGTCAGTCAGGGGAGCCCATGTCTTATTTGAAGTTAGATAGCAGGATTTGATCACATAGGCTTAGTAACTTTACCACTGCACTAATTCCGCTAGGACAATTCAAGTTTAGTTTTTCAAGCAATCCTGAATCTAGGGTTTCTAAGTAGGTGTGTGACTTTTGAGACGTGAATTTTGCCTGTGTTGTCTAAGGATGCCATTTTGAGTTTGATGACCAAGATCAAGTTAAATATTTGATTAAAAGTTTGGTTGTTTGTTGTTAGTTAAAGGTTTGTTTTGTTATCTAACAAAGTCATAGGTAGTAAGTCAATGTGGGTTTTATGCTTGTGTTGCTTTTTGAACTGTTTTTAATTCTTATGTGCTCTATTAAAACGGTTGGAGTGGTTTCATGTCATTTTTACACATACTATAGGTGGTGGGTTTTGGTTGATTATTTTAAGATTTTGAAATATTGACTTTTGGTTCTCTGTATAATACTACCACTATTAAAGTAAAAGTGTAGCTGAGTTGAAAACTTGAACTGCATATCTTTACTTCTACATGGTAAATATGCTCAACATGCAGAGAGTAGTGAAAATTAGTTGTAAAACCAGAACTTCTAGCGCTACGGAAGAGTTCGGTCTATGTAGCCGACCTCAGATTGAGGCTTTGTTGTTGTTGTTGTTGTTGTTGTCGTATTCTATGAAATGACTGTATATTTTTTTTTCCTTTTGGTCCCGCAAGTTGCATAATTGAATCACTCCAAAAGATTCTGAAAAGCCTGAAAGCTTGGTTTCTTTCTTTCTTTCTTTCTGGGTGCAAGGTAAAGGAGGCTTAAATATGTCTTGTACCAGAGACCAGACTTCACATGGTTCTTTATGGCGCTGGCCCCTCCCCTTCGACTTTAGAAAGTTAAAATAGAGAACACTTTCTTCTATTCTTTTATATCATCTTGTTTTTGAATCTGTTATCTGTCTATTCTTTTGATATGGGCAGGCATGGACAAGGCAACATCATACACAATAACATACTAAGAATATTTAATCTATATTTCTTAGAAGATAGTTATTGAAAACAGTATACACTTTCACTTCAATTTGATTCATAGAAATAATTGAAAATACTAACGTTGATGCATTAAACTATGCGTATTATCTGCATTGCGTGGACTCTAATGCATGTATGGCTTTGTCGCGCAACTTCATCTCCCTTATTTTAATGGGTGTGTTCAGTGGGCCATCTTTGTCTATATTGTGAAAAACAATAGGAGTAAAAACCATTGAACCTTTCTGCAGAATTAAGGCCTTTGTCACAGACACAGCAGCTAACTTGTCATTCAAGGCTTAACTTTCTTACATATACTCATCACAGTAGATAGAAGTCATCCCACCTTATTAGGCCAAATGAATACCATTGCTTATAAGTAAAACTAGCAAACCTTCTTGGACCTTTGTGTTGGAATAGCAGAACAGATTTATGTTGCCTTACACAATTTTTTTTTGACCTTATGTCAAAGTATTCTCTTTTGCGGGTCCCCTATTACGCGCACCTTGTTAGAGCCCCAACAGATTTTTGTTCTTTCTTTTGTGAAGAAAAGACTGTTTATCGTCGTGAAGGGGCATGGCTAGCTGTTCATCATCATAAGTCTTAGTCTAGAAGCGAATACGCTTAATTTGAGATAGAGCTTTGGATTTGTCTCTCTACGATGAACCATATACACAACAACATAGCCTCAATCCCAAATCAACTTAGTTCCACTACACGGATCAAACTCTTCCAATGAGCTCGATTTAGTGCAATTGATGGCGTGCTTTCCAAATCATTTAAATCTCTCCTAATCAATAGGAATTAGCTTAGGTCTGCCCCTACCTCGTCGAATTTCTTCAGTTTCTATATGGATTAAAAAAAAAAAAAAACTATTTGATTGAAACCAAAAAAGAAAAACTATTTGATTTTTTTTTTTTTCCCAGAGATCACTAATGGTAACTTTGTTCTTGCACACAGGCTGTTGAGATTGGAAAGGAGATAGCGCGAAGGCACTTCATCCATCATGTGTTTGGGTGAGAACTTAGCAGCATTAAGACTAGTAGTTAGAGATCAATTTTGGATCTACTTGATGTATTTAATTGCCTTGTGTTATTTTTCCTGACTGTTAATTATGTATAGGGAAAATGATTTTGAGGATGGCGGCCACCTCTACCGTTTCCTTGAGCATGAGTCCTTCATTCCTAAATGCTTCAACTTTCGACTTTCCACCAATGACTCTGAACCTAAGCCCGCAGCAGTAGTCAGTCAAAAGCTTACGAAACTAATGTTTGCCATGCTAGAGTCCTACGCCTCTGAAGATAGACGGCATGTCGATTATACTGGCATTAGTAACAGCGAGGAGTTTCGCAGGTATTTCTTCTTTTAATGTTATGTAAATTCCTTAACACTGTGATGTGCAAGAATAAGTGTTCATCTAAATGTAAAAATGCCATGGTCATACAACCTGCTTCTATATATGATTTTTCCCGCTAAAATTTACGAGCATTTTCCGTCACTTTCGTTTCTCATATCAATGTTTCCAGGTATGTGAATCTGGCTCAAGATCTTCAACGGGTGAACCTCCTATCGCTGTCAGGAAATGAGAAGCTGGCCTTCTTCATCAACTTATACAATGCCATGATCATACATGCTGTGATAAGGTTAGGCTGTCCAGAGGGCATGATAGACAGGAGAAACTTCTTTGGCGAGTTCCAGTATGTTGTTGGAGGTCAACCCTACTCCCTTACCGCCATTAAAAATGGAATTCTCCGATCAAACCAGAGGCAACCATACTCCTTATCTAGACCCTTTGGCGGCGGTGACAAGAGGCTGGAGGTAAGAAGCTCTTTTCATAATCGTACTTTCCGTGCATATACGAGTTCTTGATTGGATTCATGAAACATGCTAAACCCTGTTATCATTTATCTCTAAGCTTTTGCTTTGCGCGTCATCTCATTCATTTTATATTTTATGAATTTCAGTTGGCCATGCTTAAGGTTAACCCCTTGATTCATTTTGCGTTGTGCAACGGAACTCGGTCGAGCCCAAGGGTGCAGTTCTTCTCATCCGAAGGCATTGAAGCCGAATTAAGATGTGCTGCCAGGGATTTCTTTCGCGAAGATGGAATAGAGGTGGACTTGGACGACAGAATTGTACATCTTACCAGAATCATCAAGTGGTAATTAAAGCCATCAATATCAAGCTTTTTAAACCAAAAACATGTTCATGCACAGTAACATACTTATCGATGACAATTCAGTCATGTTGAAACAAATGCAACATCTGCCTTGCAGGTATAATTCAGATTTCGGAACGGAGAAAGAAACGCTGAAGTGGATCATCCAGTACTTGGACGCAAGCAAAGCCGGTCTCTTAACTCATCTTTTGAACGACAGAGGCCCTATTTCCATCGTGTACCAAGATTATGACTGGTCGTTAAACTCCTAATCACCTTATTCGCTCGAAAGTTCACATGTTTGGTCGCATCGGCATTGCCTAGTCCATCGTTGTTACAGTTTACTTGGTGAGGATATGTAGAAGAAAATTAAATTCATCAAAAGCAGTGGAAGAATTGTAGGAGAAAAAGAGAGAGATTACTGTATATAGACATTTATCTAAGTTTGTGATTGCTCCATAGCTTTGTGGTTTATGAGTGTTTGATTGGATTATATATGTAGCTGTTAAAAGCAGATGAAGGGGTGAGAATGCCCATCAAAGCTGCTCTAGTTTTGCTTGTAAACACACAATTAATTGGTAAAAGGAGATGAGGGGTGAGAGTGGACTTTGAAAGACATACATTGTGACCTCGTTTCAGTATCTTGGATTTCAAATTGATTTTTCTTGGGTTTCTTGAATAGGTACATACATAAGTCTCAAGTCAGCTAATAGAAGTTTGAATGAAGAAAAGTGTTTAGTCAAAACAAGCAAGTTCACTCTAATTTCTAAACGATGGGATATATTTTGATGGTGCTCAATGGGAGAATTGTTAATAATGTGTAGTTATACTCGTAAGGAAATACTAGAATGACAACGAGTGAGTCACACCTCAAGACACATTGACCGCATGAGTCGTCCATGTAGCCTTGACCCGCGTGTTATGCACTGAGATTTGTGTGTCTCCACATCTTGAAGTGCGCACAAACGACTCAAAGGCCTGATGTGACTTCTGGTGTGACTTCCTCGTTGTCATTTTAAAACTTCTCTGCTCGTAAAGATTGAATGAATGAGAAAGGCAATATATTAAGAAAAAAAGAGGACTAATTAAGGATGATTAGTTGTGATGATTCGGTGGAGCATCTTGAGACGATCTGCAAATGTCTCTAGTAGAAAACTAGACAGTAAAGTTCGAAAAAGTTGGAGCAACAACAACAACAACAAAAAAACTCTATCTTCCAAATTAATTGAGGTCAGATACATGAATCAAACTATTTCTTACACTCAATTTAATGTAATTGATTTTTTTCAAAAAAAATAAAAATTTTTTTAATCAATGCATTTTAGTTAGCTTTACTCTACTTCTAAATCATCAAATATCTTCCATAAGTATTGAGCGAAGTTCTCCAACGAGCATTAGAAAAAATAAAACATGAAAAAGGGAGATGGTAGGGTGACCCGAGATGGACACTTAGTGATGGTGTCTATCAATTTATACATCGGGATTTATTTGAACACACATCAATGCGTAAATGGATGTGCACCGTTACTTGGTATTTATCCCATAAGTGCCCCAAAATGGTTCATCCACTTTGACCCTTCGGTAGGGAACTGCTCCACAGAATCATAACCTCCCAATATTTCCCGCCATTTTACTCTTTCCCGCCAAAATAAGAAAAACAGATCAACAAAGTTTGAATCTCAGCATTTCAAATCAAAAACCCAAAATTTCTCAGAAATCTCATCACCGATCGAAACCTCGCACAAATGGAGAAGCCAATCCGCGGCGGCGGCGGCGGCGGCGGCGGCGGCGGCGGCGGCGGCGGAGGCGGCGCCACCGGGTGCTTCAAGTGCGGCCTCCCCGGCCACTGGTCCCGAGACTGCCCTTCATCTGCGCCAAACCCTAACCCTAACACCACTACCGCCAACAACCCCATCAACGGCGGCGGCGCTACCGCTTGGAAGCCGCCGCCGCTCAAGAAACCCATCGAAAAGCCCAAGAAGGTTCCGAAGAAGGTCCCCAATCTCACCCCGGAGCGCCTCCTCTCCGACGATGGCCTCGGCTACATCCTCCGCTACTTCCCCAAATCGTTCAAGTTCCGCGGCCGCGGTCACGAGGTAGGCGTTTGGATTTCAATTGATTGTGTGGCGTTTGTGAAATTTGGTTGATTGATTGATTGATTGATGTTGTGTAGGTTGGCGATTTGGGGAACTTGATTGGATTGTACCGGGAATGGCATTCGCAGCTCCTTCCTTCGTACCCGTTCGATCAGTTCGTTCAGAAGGTCGAGAAAGTCGGCGCCACGAATCGTGTTAGGGTAAAGTTGGAATCTTTGTTTTTGTTTAGGTTTGATTTTGGAGGAAGAACTCAAATTTGTGTGAATTGAGTTGTTCTACTGTTGATGCCATTGCTAGTTCATTGATTCTCTAGTGAATAGATTTTCTTTTGATAGCCGAGGGTATCTGAGCCACCATGACACTGGACTGATGGTGAACTTGACTAATCCCTCGGGGTTCCTTAGTAGCTCCCCTCACCAGGGAACCCAAGGAATAAATTGGAGGGAGAAAGGAGTGGGTAGGTTTTGAACTCAACACATCTGCCTTGGTCAACATGTTAGAGAACTGAACTTACCATTCGACCAACGCCCTTGGGGCGGTGTAGATAGATTTCATATTCAATGTTGCATATGTGCTAGTTCCCTTTAAATGTGTATGTGTATGTGTATTGATTTTGATGGCTATATGGTTTTGTTTTCCGAGTAGACGTGTATTAGAGATTTAAGAGAAAGAGTTGCTAATGGAGGGGATCCCTCAAAGTTGCACGAACCGCCAGTTGAACGCGATGGGGAACATTATGAACCTGGTAACCATTCAACCGCCGGTTGATTTCATTTGTGCATGCTTAGTTAATTCATTTTGTTATCCTTGCTTTGATGTATTTTTTTCTTTCCAAATAAGGTTGTCAGGATCGAGATTCTATACTGGGTGCTGAAGTGACTATATATAGTTGTAGGACTGGAAGAGGGATGACATAAAATTTTATCATAGAATAAGATAGTGAGTTGTAGCATAGGGCAGCAATGATTTGCTGCCTCACAAAAAGTGCTGCCATCGGTGAAATGTAGCTATGTGATCCTGTCGTGAAAAAAATGAACATCTATGAACTTGAGTCGGAGTGGTAACTAACAAACTTGTTAGATGCGTCCCTGTTGAAAAATAAGAAGTGAGAACATAAGCTTCCTCTACAGTGCAATGAGAATGAAATTAAGTTGCAGCAGCATTGATCATGTTTCCCTACTGTGTGAATTGATATTTTGAACCTTCTGTGTTTTTTATTCACTGCCAGGCAAGGGCTTTTGCTCTATAATGCATAATTCATGTTCGCTATTGTTGGGGATGTGTGGACCGAAATATAGTCCCACGTAAGTTAAGTGTGACTGCATAAAGAATTTCTTAAGTGTTGATCTCTTCCCAAATAGTACCGAGGCCTATTGAGTAAAACTCCAACAACAACAACAACAACAACATCAACAACTGCATAGCCTCGGTCCCAAATTAATTGGGGTCGGCTACATGGATCAAACTTTTCCATTGTGCTCGATTAAGTGCATTTCTCACTACACCCGGGCTCCGATGCAGCGCGTCGCTAGGTGGGAACGCCCCAACATTTATATGTGTTTGATCCATTTCATGAAAAGTGACAAAAGTTTTACGCTGGCTGTCAACCTATCGCAACCCTCCTCCATTTTCCAAGAATGGAAAATGAGCTTGGGGCCTCCCTCCACCACTTTTCGAGTTTGAAAAATGAGTTTGGGACCTCCCTTACCCATTTTTCATACCGAAAAATGGGCGTCAGAGTCCTCCTCCTTTATCCGGACTTGGGACCGGCTATGTAGCGCAACATAGGTGGAGTTATAGAGTAAAACTCCAAACCCGGGATAATATCGGTGCTAGTGAGATCCACGTAGCCCAACAGTTAATTTTTTACTATGACAACTCTTGTTTTTTTTGACTTTGACAGTAGTGTTTATATGAAAAGATCAATAGTGTTGTTCTAAATTTTGATTTTTGAAGTTCTTTTTCCTTATGTTAGCTTATCTAAGTTCCAATTCTTATTTTTACTCTAAAGCCACGAAAGCGACAAGTCTCAGGTTCTTCTTTTCTGGAGAATCTTTGCCTTGATTGATAGAACAGCCTCTAGATAATGATACTAGCTAGTTCATTCTTCTTTGCTGAGAATTAATGTATGGTTTTGATGTAATCTTTTTACAGTGGAGGAAGGTAACAACTTGGATGTCCCGAGTTTCGATAATGGAAAGGCGCCCGAATGGACAAATGAAGCTGATGTCGTCATGCAGGAAGAAGAATTGGCTGATGAAATTTATAATACAGTTACAGGAGTAAGTACTTCTTTGAGGAATATGGTATTACTGATTCCCTTATTCTTTATTTGTTTGATTAGTAAAAGCTTCTTGTAAGTTGTGTCATTTCAATTACTATTATTAGAACAAAGAATTGGATTGATTTTAAAAAATATATGTATGAAATATCAACTGCTAGCCAAAGGCGCTCCTAACTGGAGCAACCTGGTTGGGATTGGAGGGACATTGTGTTTAACTGTTTAGTTTATACCGCAGTGGAAAAGGTTATTTAGAAAGCATAAAACGATAGAAGCGCGTGTCGGTTGCTTCAATTGTATGAGAAGTCAGCGCACTGAGGAGCCGTTGGTTCTATATACTTGAGTATACAGAGTATACTGTGATGTGTTCACAGGCGCTGATACAAAGAAGTATGTGTTTTTGCTCTCAAACAAACAAAAAGATGGATATGATAAGTGGATTGCAAGCCACCCTTGAATGTTCATAGCTGGATTAGATTTATGAGTTGAAGTGGTCTAAGCATCTTGAAGTCTGTCAAATTGAGTTGTGAATGGTTTTCGTCATGTCTGATGTGTAATAACATGCTTGCCTTATTTATTTGTCGCAGGAACCGAGCCAGTCTTCACTAATCGAGAGGACTGCCAATGAAAGTTCCTCTGATCATAGTTCTTTAAATGAAACACCAAATCAAGTGGCAGAAAATAGTACAAACTCTTTAAGTGAAAACCAGATCTCCGAGGAACAGAAGGCTCGTATCGAAGCTAGCCGGCTCAAGGCATTGGAAAGAGCTGCAGCTCGTGTCCGCATGTCTCAGGCAGCTTGAACATCTCCATCCACATTGTGAGCATATTATTCTCATGTTTTTTTAAGGCCTTTTATCTTACTTTGTTATATTATTATATACTAATACAACAAGATGTGTTACTAGCATTACCTATTTCATTGGCAATGTCGAGTGGACTAACCTATAACATTTATAAGCCTTTATCATTTTGAGATTTCTTTTTCAAATTAAAGGTGCATTAAAAATCTTGACAAAGTAGCTGGACAAGAAACCTGAAAATTGTGGCGTGTGCTTGTTATGTGCAAGTCCTTTTCTTTCCCAGAAGAACTTTGTGCCTTTTCCTTAATGAACTCCTTTAGGGTGTGTTCGGTTCAAGTTGTGTGTTCCAGAGTTGCAATTGATAGATTTCAAATAAGAGACTAAGAATTGTATTAATGTTTGCCAATTGAGTACAATAGTGTACTCTTATTTATAGAGCTGAACAAATCATAAAATAAGGAAAGTTACTAAAATTACCTAGATATCAAAATATAGAAACTTCATAAATAGCTAAACTACGAAATATATCAACTACTATAATTTCCTTATCACCTTCCTTCAAACTCAAGTTGGTTCAATTTTAGGTTGTCAATCGAATCGAAAACTTCTAAGGTTCGTCAACGACCACCCAAGACGACAAATTTAAGGTTCGTTGCTTACCACCGAAGACGACGGAAAATGGTTCGGATGTGGCGAGTCGAACAACGAAATTGTGAACAACTATCGAGTCGAGGCCGTGACGACGGACGATTCAACGTAGTCGACGACAGGCAAAGTCGACGGAGTCAAGTGCATTAAACGTTGTGTGACGTCGACGGAGCAAGCATAGCGAGGACATCACAAAGAAATCTCAAAGGAGAAGAGATCAAGGACAAGAAAAAAGTGAAACGAACATCAATGGAAGCAACAACAAAGTGAACATGAAACAAAAGCATGAAAGCAAACACCACAAATCGAGAAGGTCGGGGAGAAACCAAGCTCTCGATACCATGATAATTTCAAAGAAGAATTTAAGAATATTGCATTAATGTGACAAATTGAGTGCTTTTATTTATAGAAATTGAACAAATAATAAAATAAGGAAAGTTATCAAAACTACTTAGATATCAAAATATAGAAACTTCCTAAATACCTAAACTACGAAATATAGTAATTACTATAATTTTTTTATCAGAAACAAAACCCGAGTGGGGGAGATTAATTAGTGGGAGGAGGGCGCCTTCATTTTTTTCTGCTCTCGGCGGGATAAATTAGTCTCCTTCCTTATTTTGCGGCTCTACCGAACACAAAATTAAACGCAGTCGGGGAAGCGAATGGCCCCTAAGAGGTTGAAAGGTTATCAGTAAGACTGCTCTATGCTGTGTAGAAAGTAGCAGAGCTACCATTACTAATCTAGTAGTTTGCCAATCTTTGTAAATTATATGCCCATGACACACTGCTTGCCATTTTTTATGAAACTGCTTTTGTTTTCAAGATCTAAACTATGATGAAAGTAAAAGTTGCCAACTTGGTATTCCTCACTTGTTCTTGCCCATTTGTGTATGTCAGTTTCATGAGCTGTATATGTTTGGGAAACTCTGTTTAAAGCCCCCCCCATAATTTCATCTGTCTGCCTACCCATAAATTGTATAGTGCATCACAATGATACATGGGTTGGTAAATTGAGCACTTTAATGGTTGGAATAGAATTCCCTTATTTTGAAATTTTGATAGGTTGATTATTTCTCAACATTGTGATGCTGAGATTTGTTAATGTCTTGAAATGTCAGGTTTAAAAAAAAAAACCAATGTATGTCAATACTTCAAAGCAATCTAAAACAATTTGTTTTAGGATTTCATTAATGTTCTATTACTTTTTTTTGCGTGTTCTTGGAAATTTTGAGCTCATAATCTTCACTAGTACCAATATTGTGTCAAACTTAACCACCTCATTAGTGAAGGTATGAAACTTTTCTCCAAAAGACCTCAGCATTATTTAGAGAGAGGTCTACACTTATATTCTTCGTTTTGAAATCATTTTTAACCGATGTAGAAATAACTTTAGAATTTATACAAATAATATGTTCTATTAAAATTAATTTTTATGTGTGTTGCATGTGCCAAGCATTGTTAAAGATTTCATAAAGATGCCTAAAAATTAAAGAATCAGTGGATGTTATATTACTATTATACTCTCTGGTACATATTAAGAAACAGTACACTCAAGTATTATTGGCAACATCATAAGTAGCTTTTTAAACATTAATCACACTATGCCTGCATGCATTAAAAATATTTCATTGTAACGAATATAAATGTCTACCATACTAAGGTATGCATTAATGTCTATATATTAAAAAAAATTCAAATTTGGACACATTTAATTGATATAAATCATTTGAATTGAAAACCCATTTTACTCAACTACTTGTACTTTAATTGATGCAAATAATTTGTTGAAGTTGTTACAAGCCTATCTTTTGATGGACTAAAACTGTACTGTACTTCCTCAAAGGCTTGATAAGGTGGGATATGGTTGGTTGGATGGGCACAATAATGAGTTTTCATATTATTTGCCCATCAAACTTCTAAAATTTATGGTTTTCATTGTAACTTCAAAATGGGCACTGCTAAGATTGTTTGTCCAATATGAGCAACCTTATGTTTCAAGGTTTTATAAGAGGACTTTTGTGTGTAGGGTTTTTAGATTTGTATACATTGTTGGTGGTGCTTGTATTTTCTCAAATAGCATTACATGTTTTGTATTGAAGCATCATGACATATCACATATGATGTGATTTGCGATTTGGAGGGATATTAATTGTGATTTGTTTTCTCTTTGAAGTGCTAACAAAGTTGTAACCATGTTTAATGGTTTGTTATGTTTGGGATGATTAGTTAGGTGCTTACAAAGCTTTGTTAGGATGATAATGAATGTATAGGTTCATTTAATTCTTGCAAGTTTGAATGAACTTGTTAGTTTGTCATTATGTTTAATTAAGGAAAACTTTTTGATTAAGTTAATCTCTTCTTCTTGTACTATTAAAGAAGTTTCATTGCTTAGGATAAGCCTAAATGCACGTGTATGATGTGCAACATAGTTGAAAATACTATACATTATGTTCTTTTTACTATACGCCTTGATTCGGGTTGTACATTTATCTTGATTCGAGTCTCATTAGTGGCAAGTAATATTTGAAAGAAAATTCATGCTAAGATAAAAGTATATATATACTCAACTTGTAATTCAAAATCTTGACAAAAAAATTATGTTAGAAAGCATTTATTTATTTATTTATTTATTTTTCTACTTGAGCAGGAATCAGACTAACGACCATTTTTAAACTTTATTTTTTGTCAAGTGATGCTTCATTCATCTCACTAAAAATGTTTTAACTTGAAAGTATATAATTTATTCTTGATTATATTTCAAAATCACTACTAATATATATATACTTTGGATGTTATGGTTCTTATGATCAATAATTAATTTTTCAATGAAATGTTTCAACATCCAAAGACTGCATAGCTGTTGTTGTCTTCCATGGTCACAAGGCTTGGATGAGATAATACAACAATGAGCCTAACAAACACCTGTAATAAATACTGGTCAAATAAAACCAAAAAAATACAAATAAAAATTGATTAGATCTCAGACCATCACATGTTGTGGTGGGTCATGATTGATAGCCTGAATTTAATGCTTTTTGAACAGTTTCGACTCTTGTTCTTGTACCCCTTTTTTGAGTCAAATTTTTCTATGGCCCTCTTCATTTGATAATGAAACAATAAAAACACAAGAATACCTTAATCAGTTAATTAAGAAAAAAAAGTGTACCATTTTTTGAAGGAAGTTCAATTCTTATAACTCCACTTTGTACGAGTTGAGATTCTACAAAAATAAATATGAAAAAATAATATACAAAGACAGCACGTGAAAAACTCATTTTCTTTTGTTTGATCATTGAGTTTTTTTTCATAAAAGTCTCCATTAGTTACTTAAAAAGGGTATAAAGGTAAAACCTTGATTACCAAAAAAAAAAAAAAAAAAGAGTTCCAATCTTTTAGAAAGGCTAGTATCACTTTTGTTCAAAGTTGCAAACATTAGAATATTTTTGTGAAGGACAATGTTAGGGTGCCCGAGTATTAGCATGGGCATGTACTCATCATCTGTCATTCGATACACCTCAAGATGTGTCATTATTTTTCTCATAATAAAATCAAGGCCTTTCGATATAAAATCTCACGTTTATGAGTTGAAGGTGATTAAGTTAGAGGCAATATCAGTATTGACAGAGGTTTACGAGCTTGAGCACTCTTGTGCGGCGCAAGAAGATTTAAAAATTTAACAAGATACGTGCAATCTCGAGAATCAATGGCAGCTTAACGAGTGTATATCCGACCTGCGTGTCAGTGTTGAGGCGCCTAAACATTTTTCTTTCACGAATGACACTATCAACAACCACCCTTCAATACATTTCGAGAATCAAGAGCGACCGACCAGTGCATGCTTATGCTAGTCTACCCAAGCATTTTCCTTTCGCGAATTAACAACATTAAACTCTAGAGTTTAGTTGTGATGACAAGAAATCTAAATCATAACCTTAAAACCTTTTTAGCTCATAATTTCTCTCCACAACTCATAGATTCGCCGGGATCTAACTTTTCCGGCAGCCACCGTTGTTCGAAATCGCGACACCTGTCCTTTCACGTGACTCCAAAAGCCCGGAGCGTGAGCCCCTTTATTTCCCCCAACTAACCCAACACCATAAACAGGAATCCACGTGTCATGTCCATCCATCACGCCACGTGGCACCATCATAAGCGTTCGTGGCCCGACAACTCTGTGCTTAGTAGCTGTCGAGTACACCCTATCGTGTTGTATTAAATTCGATTCAAAATCACTGTGTTTTCCTCCTCTGTTTCTCTCTTCAGAGCAAAACAGAGCTTCTTCAGAGCTCAAAATCTCTCATTCTCTCTTGAGTAATTTCCCCATTTAGCGATCTGGGTAGTTTCAATATCTTGTTTTAGATCCGCCCTTCATTTCTCTACTTCATTGGTTTTCATTTCCACCCATTTTGATTCATTAGCGATAGAGTACTACAGTGTTAATTGTGTTCAGAGTCTCTGTTTTTTACTATTCAAGTTTTGTTTAGTTTTGTTTAGTTTGGTTTACATTACAAGTACTTCTGACTGGATTTTGTCGTTGTGGGTTTGGTAGTGACGATCTCGAAGTTGCTGATCTGAAATTTGGGTTTTTGAGGAGCCCGAGAAGGGAAAATATTAGTATAATCTGCAAAAACAGGGGTGAATTCACGTGGAGTGAATGCATCCCGTCTCGTGAGTTTCTGGGCAGCTTGAAATTCGAGGAAATAATGCATCTTTCATAGTGGGTGAAGCCCCCATTGATGAATCTCAAGCTCATTGGAGTTGGGGCTCTGTTTATATAGATAGAGATCTAACTAGGGTTTTGGGTTTTGGGTTTTTGGTTGATTTTGATGAGAAAGATTGAACCTTTGTGTGGTTTTCTTTAATGGGTAGTCCCCATATTTGTTGTTGTTGTTGTGGAGAGTATTAAAGATGGTAGTCCCCATTTTTGAATACATTATGAGATTTGAGAGGTTTTAGTGCATTTGTTCTTTGTGAATTTCATGATTTGGGGCTTCTTTTAATGGAGTCTTTGTTTATATGGGTACTACTTTCATGTCTGTGTTTGTTATCTGTTCTGCCTCTCTCAAGATCAGGAGATGCAGAAGCTCTTCTAGGCCTGAAATCATCACTTGATCTCTCAAATTCGCTTCAATGGCGAAAGGGGGATTCGGGTTTCTGCAAATGGGAAGGAGTGAAAGAATGCCAAAGAGGGAGAGTCACAAAACTTGTGTTAGAACACTTGAGCCTCAATGGAACACTAGATGAGAAAAGCTTGAGCCAGCTTGATCAACTTAGAGTCTTGAGTTTCAAAGCAAACTTGATTTCAGGCCAAATCCCCAATTTGTCATCCCTCACAAACCTCAAATCCCTCTTCCTCAACGACAACCGGTTTTCCGGCGAGTTCCCGGCTTCCATCGCCGGGCTTCATCGGTTAAAAGTCGTGGTGTTGTCGGGAAATCAGTTATCCGGCGGCATTGCGCCGTCCATTCTCAAGCTCCAGAGATTGTATGTTCTTTATTTGCAAGACAATTTGCTTACTGGGGAAGTCCCAGCATTCAATCAAACTAGTCTTAGATTCTTCAATGTCTCCAATAACAGACTATCTGGTGAAATCCCATTAACATCAACATTGTTGAGGTTCAATTCATCTTCTTTTACCAATAATTTGAACCTTTGTGGTGACCAGATTGGGATACCATGTAACATCACTTCCAATGCGACACCGCCTTCGGAAGGGACCGAATTGCCCGCGCCATTGTCGCCTTTTTCGCCCCCTACGAAGCGTAGGAATAGGGGGAAGTTGATCAAGATCATTGGTGGAAGCATTGGTGGATTCATTCTTGTGTTGGTTTGTGTTGTTTTGATGTGTTGCTTTTGCAAGAGAAGTAAGAGTACTTCTTCAGGTGAGTTTAGAAACAAAGAAGGAGAGGGCACTCAAACTGGTGGTGTTGGCGAACCGCGTAGTGGCGGTGCCGGCAATGGCGGCGCGAATAATGGTGGAAGACAAGGTGGGTTTTCATGGGAAGCTGAGGGGTTGGGGAGTTTGGTGTTCTGTGGAGGTGAAGATCAGCAGATGAATTACAGTTTGGAGGATTTGTTGAAGGCCTCAGCTGAGACACTAGGGAGAGGGACTATTGGGAGCACTTACAAGGCTGTGATGGAGTCTGGATTCATAGTTACTGTGAAGAGGTTAAAGGAGTCTAAGTACCCAAGTATTGAAGAGTTCAGGAGACAAATGGAGGTGTTTGGAAGTCTCAGACACCCCAATTTGGTCCCTCTCCGGGCGTTTTTTCAGGCGAAGGAAGAGCGGCTTCTCGTCTACGATTACTTCCCCAATGGCAGCCTCTTCTCCCTTGTTCATGGTAAAATTCAATCCTCCCTCAATTCATCTCTTCACAATTTTACATTGCTTGGCATATCATAGTAATCCTTATTTCTTTATCATTCATCTCTAAAGTTTTTTACTTAGTGATTTTACTGCTATAGTTTTTTTTAACCTCAACGGGATTGAAGCCCACGACCTCCCCAAACCTGGCTTTTTAGCAGCAGATGCCTCATCCATCTCACTAGAGATGCTTTGGCGAAAGCCCACGACCTCCCCAAACCTGGCTTTTTAGCAGCAGATGCCTCATCCATCTCACTAGAGATGCTTTGGCAATTTTGCTTCTATAGACCTATAGTTTTTTTTTTTTTTTTTTTTTTGAGAATCGATCATCTGGCCTTGCAGTGGGAGGATGTCTTTTCCAGTGCGCTACAAGAATGGTTGGCTCTATAGACCTATAGTTAGTTATGATTGAATTGGAAATATTGATGGTGAAGCTAGAGAGTTGTGTTCATACTTGGAGAATTTTTTCACTTCAGTACCATTGACTGGTCATTATTACAAACAATGAAATTTTGGAATTCACTCTCCAAGACATAGTAGTCCATGAACAGACCTATTCTTTGTCTGTTCTCTGTGTTTAGGTACCCTTATTAGTTATGGAGCCTGTCCTGCTCTGGTGCTCTTTTGTTTGCTATCATGTACAAGGCCTTTTGTTTATATGATTCAAAATGCTCTATTCATCAACAAAGATGCATGAAAAAGTGATTACTCTTTTTTCCATGTTCTGCAATATAGAATCCAAAATTGATGGAGACATTTCATCTGTCCAAATCTCAATACAACTCTTTAGCTTTTTTTTTTTTTACATCTTATGTTGCCATCACTTAGATTTGGGAGAATAATATTTGGTTCACAGCTGGTTATAATCAAATTTTGTTTGTTATTAATGCTGTCATTTGGCCTTAATTTGAATCATTTGATGTTGCTTGATTGGACCGACGAATCGATGGACAATTTGCTGCGAATAGTTGTTTGTACCAATGAAATTTGTTCTTGATGAAGTAGCAGTTAGAAATGAATCATTTTTCTTGTTTCATTGTTTTAACTGTTAGTGTTTTGCCTGCTCAGGATCTAGAACTTCAGGTGGTGGAAAACCACTGCATTGGACATCATGTTTAAAGATTGCAGAAGACCTCGCCGCAGGCTTAGTATACATCCACCAAAACCCGAACCTAGTCCATGGGAACCTTAAATCCTCGAATGTCCTCCTCGGGTCTGATTTCGAGTCTTGCCTTACTGACTACGGCTTAACCGCATTCAGAGATCCCGAAGGAAATGAAGAATCAAGTGCAACTGCTCTATTCTATCGGGCGCCTGAATGTAGAGACCTGCGAAAGCCATTGACGCAGGAAGCAGACGTCTACAGCTTTGGCGTTCTTCTCCTAGAACTGCTAACCGGCAAGACACCGTTTCAAGACCTTGTTCAAGAACACGGCGCAGACATTCCTAGATGGGTCATGTCTGTGAGAGAAGAGGAGATAGAGTCGGGCGATGACCCCAGCTCAGGCAATGAAACGTCGGAGGAAAAGCTCGGGGCACTACTGAACATCGCCTTGGCTTGTGTTTCGATCGCACCTGAAAACAGGCCGAATATCAGAGAGGCTTTGAAAATGATTAGGCAAGTTCGCGCTGAGGCTCAGGTTTCTTCCAATAGCAGTGACCATTCTCCTGGAAGATGGTCTGATACCATTCAGAGCTTGCCTAGAGAGGATCATGTCAGCATTTGAGAGGGTACAGTACATTGCGTGACATCGCAGTCCTATATGAAGCTCCATCTTTTTTCGATTTTTCGATTCTTCAACGGGCAGTTGCAGAGGTTTTTCATGTAAAGCTTTTCGGATTGAATTCGATTGCTTCACCTTGTAATTCTTATTTATGAGTGAGCTTCAACTTCCACAGGAAAGCTGTGGTGCTTCAATGAAAAGAACAAGCTTGCTACATTTCTTTCTGCAATGTATAAGTGAATGTGAATTCAGCAAACAATGGTCTGTGTTGTCTGTGCTCTTTTTGAAGCAGAAGATCAATAGATATGATTGGATCAAAATCTTTGCATTCACTGCATTAGCACTATCTGAGAAGAAGAATTTTCATTTCATTTTTTCATCTAAAAACCAGTTTGCAGAAACAATGCATCTTCAAAACAGTATTCTTTCTTGATAGATATCTAATGCTTTGATGACTTTTTCGAGAAACCGCTTCCGATGCAACCGGTACCTGTAAGGATCCATTCTCATATTTTAGGACTGATATGCTTAACTCTTTAGAGTTTTAAGAAAAAACAGTACTTGAATGCAAGGTATGAGTGTTTTCTACATACTTGATAGCTGCCTCAAGAGTCCTCCTTGGTTGTGACATCTTATCTGATAGTTAAAGAGAAGAAATCAAAACCAAGATAATAATAATTAAAAAATTAATCAAAACAGGTTCATAAGTTCAAGACCTAGTTGGATGCATTTCTTCATCCTTGCATAGCTGTGAAAAACTTCTTGAACTCCAATAAAATGCCTATCTTTTGGATAAAGCGGTTTTAATGAAGCTCGTAAATCGGTGCCCGTATTCTTATCCGAGAGTTAAAAAATCTAAATTATTCTTACTGATGATATCAGAAAGACCTATCTTTGGATTTGAGCACTAACATGAGGAACTAAGTTAGCAATACAAGATCTTTGACGTGTCGTACCTAAGATTTTCTGGTCCTGATCAGAAGTCGTAGGGAATTCCGCTAACATCTGTCGGCATTCTTCCTGTAACTCCTGAGCAGCATTTCTTTCTAAGCTTGGGATTGGGGGAACGTCCCTCTCTGACCATGTGGGCAGTGTTCTGGCTGCTGCTATTACAGCTCCGTCAATAAAACCGTCTGCGTTATTTGATAACCTACCTGCAAAAGTTGAAATATCTCATGTAAAGATGACATTGGATTCAAAATGTGAGGAGGGCGAAAACTCTTACTGTTATGATAGTATTCCTCAGGAAGACCAGCAATGTCAAAAACCGATAAGAAAGAATCCAAATGAATTCTAGCATTTCCCGAAAATTCAATGTCATCCCAGGGATTCTGCAATTTATAGATTTTTAAAGAGAAATGAATGAACAGATATTCTAAATCATATTCGTCGACAAAGACTTGGAAAAATTTTGAAGTTTCTTTGGAAGAGCAATGAATGAGTACGAGCAACATTCATTTCATGTCTAATTTCTTGCATCTCTCTTTCCTACAAACTTTCAATGGTGAATTAAATTCCAACTCGACAAGGCTATATTCTAAATCATATCGCGACAAACACTTGATTTTTTTTTTTTTTTTTTTGGGTAAGCCTTGTTACTTGATTTTAGATAAAGTACAAAAGTGACTAAATACCTCTGATGACGAAAAACCATACTGCTGCATGAGTGCAACATTCTTCATGCCATTCATATAGTTGATGGTCATCTACAAGTAGTTGGAAAAGAAAAGGTAAATTAAAAAACATAAACCATTGAATACGTCTGGCAACTTGTGCATCCTAAATAAACCAACAAAAGAATTCTGAAATTCTGACAATGGTACTTGAAAAGAAAGCAGGGAATTAAGAATTCGGTTGGGCATCCATCGAGGGGTGTAAAGAAAAGAGGACTTTAACTCTGACCGAGGCAGTGTTCATGGGTTTGATTCTTGACAGCAACATTATATTTCATTGGTTTCTCTCAGGTTATGGGGTTGGGGTGCTTGACTAACTCCCATGGGATTAGTCGAACCAAAGTAAGGAGGAGCTGATAAAGGTTCGGACACTCATGGTTATCTGCTGTCCAGCATTTAAATGACAAGAAACAATACCTCCTCGCCTTTGCTAATCTGCTGTCCAGCATTCACCATCACTTCAAGCATGCGGTCTTTGTGACGCCAATGAAGAAAACAATTTGGCTTGAAGGAATGATTCAACATGTCTGGAAAATAATTAACAATTATTTGAAGCTTTTGTGCTACGCCATATAATAACAATAGCAGCCAGCTATCATCAAAGACGGAATCATTTTAAAAATGCTTTCATTTAAATAAAAATGAAAAAGAACTGATCACAAAGAAATATTAGGAATAAACAGTACCAGCATATGGAATTAGCATATTTGCATCTTGGACAAGGGCCCCAATCCTCGTTTGCCAGTTAATACGTCGTGATTGAGCAATACTCACTGCCCACATGAATCTATCAGAATCACGAGCGAGGCGCTTTATCTTAAGGGGAGCAGCTGAGTGCTACAAGATTCAAACTAAGTTAAATCGAAGCTGAGTGCTACAAGATTCAAACTAAGTTAAATCGAATACAAATGGAGATGAAAAGAACTCAATACAAATTGTTCCTTACCCAATTCTTTTCCCAAAATTCTAATGCTCGACGCTGCTGTATTCTCATTATTGAAGCTAGATTTTCATCCTGAAGCTCCAAAAGCTCTTCCTTGATTGATTAAAAAACCCAATTGAGTATACTGAATTATGATAGATAAGGTGGAATTTAAATTGTCAAAGTACAGAAGAATAAGCCGCGAAACAAAGAATACAAATTGCATATGAAACAAGACACAGTAAGGAAAAGACCTAAAGAGTGCTTCTAAGTTGGAAGACTACTTAGCCATAATCAGACTCATCTGCGGCACTCAGCTGATACATAAATGCTCAAATGAGACATAAACTTACCGGAAATGCAACAATCTAACAGATGCCTATAAATAAGAATATCCATTTCATCTCATATTAAAAATTTTGAAAATGCCTCAACTGACCTCAGTGGCTAGAAGTAAGCTAGGGCAATCCTCCTTGTCTGGTAAAAAATCACCATACAACTTCCAGAAGTTGCCCTCCACATCAAAAGAAAACAAGAGAAGGCATGCTAATCTCAAGTCCCAATCTACCTGTCGATCGAAGTGATAGGATAAAAGATGAGAGAAAAAAAAAAGTTAAGAGAATGAATTCGCCATTGAACACAATTCAAGTCAATATAGATAAAAAAATAAGATATTAAAGAGTAAAGCTGCATAAACCATGAAACCAAGACTAGTTTTTGCGAGCATTAGCTGTTGATCAGATTTTTAAAGATGTTGGATTCGCTACTTTATTTAAAGGTTTTCAAATAAGCAAGATAGTGGATTCAAATTTGGGTGTGTTGAGTATGCATTGATGATTAATTCAGAATCTTATAATGTAGCTATGTTAACATAAAGGTCTTGGAAACTCTAGACCATCAATCATGAGGAAGGGAAAACGAACCAAATTGGCAATTACCTCGGGATTAGTCGAGTTGATGATATCAAATATAGGATGACCAACTGGTATAATATCTGGAAAAAACATCCATGGAAGCTTTTGACTGATTGTTAACATCAGCTCCAGTGGGATTTCCATTATAATCTGCATTCATACAATTTAATATAAGATAAGAACTCAAGAAACACATTGAGATAGAAACATATAAAGAACC
Source organism: Stephania cephalantha (assembly GCA_039657325.1). Lineage (NCBI taxonomy): Eukaryota > Viridiplantae > Streptophyta > Magnoliopsida > Ranunculales > Menispermaceae > Stephania > Stephania cephalantha. Next base: position 1,549,442 of record CM077573.1, on the reverse strand, counting down.
AACAAAAGGACACAATGACAAAAGTGAAAAGCAAGAACTAAAGAGGGAAAGAGAAAGCGAACCCGGGCTCGCCTAAGGGGCTTAATATCTTTAGAAGCAAATACTCCAAACCCATCTGGGCCTTCCTTAAACTCAATCCCATAAGCTCTAACACTCCGAACATAACCAATCTTATAGAAATCAGGATCTGCTGGTTCCAACTGCAAAATTAAAAAGGATTGAAACACACAAAACCAAGATTTGCGTATTCCGTCATAATCCCAAAAATCACTGAAACTCTGAATTCCTCAATAATCAATCAAATCAAACACACAGTAATGTAATTCATGAAAAACATAGATAGGCATTCCGTCATAAGCCCATAAACATCGCTGAAACTCAGATTTTCCTCAATAATCAATCAAATCAAACATGGATCAAGCTCTTCCATTGTGCTCAATTTGGTGCAATTGATGGTGAGCTTTCCAAGGCATTTAAATCCCTCTTAAGTAATGCACTCCAAGTTAACTTCAGTCTACCCCAACCTCGTCGAATTTCATCCATTTCTATTGAGTCAAGTTTTTAGCGGGGGCATTTGTAAGCCCTCTTTACAGGTGTCTAAACCACCACAACCGCCATTTTCTAATTTTTGTGTCAATTGGTGCTACTCCTACTTTTTCCTTAAATTTATGTATTTCTTATTTTATCTTTACGAGATTTACCACACATCTACCTAAACATCCTCATTTCTGTTACGTTCGTTTTATCATTTTATGTAATTGTTATTGCTTTACCGCCTACCATTCACTAAACACACCCAATATAGCAATTCATGAAAAACATAGACGGGAATTCCATTATAACCCCATAAACACCATATAAACTCAGATTTTCCTCAAAAATCAATCAAATCAAACACACCCAACACTGTAATTCATGAAAAACATAAATTGGCATTCCATTATAACCCCACAAACATCATCAAAACTCATATATTCCACAAAAAACCAATCGAACCAAACACACCCAATACAGTAATTCCCAAAAAACACAAATCACAGTGACTCATACACCTACCTCAGAAGAAGTTTCCTCTTCTATCTTAGGCGGAGACTCAAAAATCCTAAACGGGGGTGTTGCTGTTGCAACTCTGATGGGTCGAATCTTGTCGAAACGGGAAGCATAGTTGGGCTTTGGAGATGCAAAGACATTCAACTGCTCAAGAGAGACTTAAAAATTTAGAGAGTATGAGATGTGAGAAATGAAGGGATTATTGTTGAAGAGGCAAAAACAAACCTTTGTATCAGAAATGAAGAGATGGGTGGGAAGCTGAAGAGTTGGAGAAGCCATTAATGGGGACTACAAACAGGCTCGCTTGCTGGTCTCCATTGATTTCTCCATTGAAAGAGTGAGAGAAAGAGTTCACAAAGCAAGAACTCTATCCACTGATGACTTCAAAGGCTCACCAATTTTTAACTCTATAACATTTTTTATGGCATAATTCCCATTTTGACCCTATCCTTTGTTTTCTACATATGACGTCAAATGCATCGACTAATTCGACTCAAAACACAAATTCAAAGACTTTATTTAAGAGAGAATGTTACGGGACATGTAGGTGCGACATGCATATGCTCATCATCTACCCTCCGCACATCTCGAAATGCATGCATTTCTTACAAATCGATGGTGAGTTGTCCGCGTCGATATACGTAATTCTCCACCGCGAGATACATTTACTTTAGTAATTTTCTTTTAGAAGATTGAATCTTTTATTGAAAATAATTAATACACGTTTATTTCGTTAATTACAAAATAGACTCGTCTCCCTGCTAAGCTTCGAATGATAGTTTAAGGGTGACCAACTCTTGCTACATGTATTTGCTGCAAGGTTGTTAGGGTCAATTATGTTGTTACCAACAAAGGTAACTTTTTATTGAAAGAGACATTACGTTACAATCATTAAGTGTACAACTAGAGGTGGTAAGACTTAGGCTTCGAAGGATAGTTTACTTTGCAGGTTGTTAATCAATTATGTTGTTACCAACAAAGGTAACGCATAAAAGGAAAATACTAGAATGACAACAACAATGTGATACCACAAGATACATTAGTGCTCATAAGAGTAGTCCATACATCTCGACCCGCATGTTATGTATCGGGATCTGTGTATGCTCACGTACATCCCAGCATGCATAGACAACTCTTGCAAGACAATGTGTCTTGCAGTGTGCCGTGTGATTGTCATTCCATCACTTCTCTTAATATTGATTAATTTCAAAACAAGCCACAAAATGTTGCAAGTGTAAAAGGTCATAATCAAATCTACAACCATGAGATTGTGGAAAATGAAAATCTTGGTGGGCTTAAGTTGATCTTTTGGGCTGGTATTGAATCTTCTTAAAAAAACATAATCCCAAGAGTAAATCTTCCACAGATATTTGAAAGGCCAAAGCCCAACAGGCTGATCTATGGGCTAAAACAACAATAACAAAAAAATAAAAATAAACAAATAAACAAAAAGAGTTGTACAATTAACTTGCACTACAGTGACACCCCAAACACAAATGGCCCACACAGAGACTGTTTTCCCAATTTAATTTTTTTTTTTTTACTCACAAGTCTCGAACTCGACATTAAGAAGAATCTAATTCCTCACCAGATGGAGCAATCGATTAATAGTAGCGTAATGTACATTTAGAGTGTTATTTTAATATTTTGTAAAAAGATAAATTTCTAATCTTAAATTGTTTGAGAGGTTGCAGACTAAATGACAAATCATGCTTTTGATTTCACCTTGAGCACTCACGTGTTTGAAATACGCCTGATAATTAGCAAGCCATTCTGAACGAGGATATCTCTTGGGTATCTTTTTCTAGATAGTGTGCACTGTAATTTTTTGTGGTGTATTAATAGGGCAATTTAGCCCCCTTTTAATCCAAAAAATAAAAAAATTTGTTTGAGAGGTTTTATCATATCAATTTGTAGGTGTCAATCTCTCTCCGGTAATACTGAAGTTACATTTCACCCTTTTCTAATTACATAGTTTTTTTTTTTTTTTAATGACTGGGTATCCGCACCTTTCGAATACGACTAATTCCATAGGGTCAAGTCGGTCCCACCAAACTTATTGACCAGGAGAAAGCGCCAAAAAATGGTTTCATTGCTTATGTCATGACTCGAACACGCAACCTTCTTCCATTGAAGAAATCCCAATGTAGTACTTGTGCCACTCCACCACCCAACTCAAGTGGTTTTTTTTTTTTCTCTATATATATGGAATGTGGTGCCAACCACGACGATTATACAATTTACGAGCCTCATATTAAGAGGCGGCCCTTCTAATCTAATTTTTTAATTCAGGATATTCGAATGAAAGACCTTACTGGTTATTTTTAGCTAAGGGAAGTGCTAGGCGTACATCGCAAAACGAACATCGAACGCACATCATGTTCTGATGTTCGTGCTATGTACCTCGGGATGCAAATCACGTACATCTCAAGGTACATTGCACGCACATCACAAAGCGATGTGTGTTTGCGATGTACGCGTAGAATTTTCCTTTAGCTAGATAATTTAAATCGAATATTGCAAACGGAAATGGCGAAAGCGGGGGTTGTGTGAGTTAAGCATACGACTTCGATTTCGATTCTCCAGTGTGGCAAGATTTTTGCTCGAGCCATTGAGGTACGCTCAGGCCGATTGCATCATGGCCTCGTAAAAAATAAATCAAGTTCGCTTGGACACTAACGTATATCAAAAAAAATAATGTTAAAAACTTAATATTGGAAGAACAAGAATGATATTATTATTTGGAGGAGTGTCTGTGTTATGTCTGTATATGGGGACAGGCGGACAGCCAGAGCACACGTGAACTGGAGTGGCATAACCGTAATAACACGGAACCTCGAGCCCTATCTGGAAGGCCCCGACAAACCAAGCTTCCACGGACTGCACGTAACGATCCCGTGATCTTGTACGGTCGTTAACCTGCTCTCCCGGTAGCACCCATCCCTCCCTCCACCCCTGCCACTTCAAATGGTCCCTACAAATTTAAGAAACTTTGTACAGTAATTCACTTTGGACATCGACTTAGTTGCAAAGCGATACACCTCAACACGTGAGCTTGCGCGTCATGAGATGTATTGCATAACTTAGTCAGGTGCTTAAAGTGGGTTATCTAAACTTTTCCAATTATAAATTCGATTTTTAACTAGTTGGCTTTCGCGCGCGTATCAATATATTAATTTTTTAAGACAATGTTAAGATGACTTTTTTGGGACACCCAAAATAAACTCTCGGTTGTTAATGTTCATTCAATGCACATCGATTTGTGTGCTTAAAAACGAATATCGATGCATAAATCAATGGACACCAACAAGTGAATGTCTATTTTCAGACGTCCCAAAACTGATCACCAAATTATTTTTTATTTTTTTATTATATTAATGGTTGAATTGCAATTTTAAAATTTTTAATAACATAATAATTAATAAACTGTTATGTATTTCGCGGAATAATCACAAATAATCATAGGAATCATATATTGACATCATCAAAGAAAGAAAGAGAGTCATGCTTACTACTAATTTAAGAGTACAAGTGTGATCGAAAAAAAAAGTTCACATATATATACAATTGAAAAAAAAAAAAAAATTCACGTATATGAATGTGTGTACGCATAAATCTCGATGCAGAAATGGACGCCATCACTTGGTGTCCATCTCGAATGTCCCAAAACGGGTCAAGTTAGCATCTTCCATATCTTAATTAGGCAAAGCCAATATATGAAACAAAAAATACATTGATATACAAGGAGACAATTGGTTATGGTGTACATGCAAGATCAAACTCTTAAATAGCAAAACTTGGTGGACAACAACGGGTCCTCTCTAAAATGCCCAGAACTCCATCACCCTATCTACCATGCACAAAGTAAATGAAAATTAAAATATATATGTATAGAACATGTATATGAAGTGCACACCGGCCCCGTGAGAGCGGTGTCCATAACATGAATAAATATGAAGTATGGTCCAAAGTTGAAAGTAAAATATTACCAACTTTTGTTGTGTTTTTCAAGTTTCAGACTTCGAGTGATGGGGGTTTCTCGGTCTCTTCATAACATGCTCATTTGAAGTGGACGTTTCAACTCTACACACGCCACTGTGTTTTTCTTTAGGTTCTATTCTGTCCTCATGTCCGTAGTGCCCTCTCTACATCCCATACATAGCTCAACATATATAATGCCATCGTGCCCCAGCAAAGTCACGCAACAAACTCACGTGGCTAACTCAACACTAACATGTCAACTGATTGTCAGTGCAAAAAGTCAATTGGCTGTCAGTGCAGTAGATATAGTCACATAAAATGAAAAAAAGAAAAGACAAGAAAGTAAAAACTGACAAAAAACCAAACAAAAAAGTCATTTTGGTGAGTCCCATGACAACTGAATCATCTGCGTGTTGTTGTTGCTTTCCTATATGATTTATACATACCAGACTTGAGCTTGAACTTGTTCTTGATTTCTTTTGGAAAGTGTTGGTTGAATTTGTGATTACTTTATGCGAAATAGAAGAAAAACATAAAACAGTCGATCGAGGCTTGAGTTATACTCAATGTCCCGAAGACTATTGCGCCCCTCTATAGTGCTTACGGTCTAATGGCGATAGTCTCCCAATATGCAACGATCATACTAATGATTATAACACTCCAAATCATTAGTCTACGAACCAATAGAATGATTCAACACTCTCTCTGACTCAAAACCATGAAAAGAGAAGGAAACTTGATTTTGACTCATTTTCTTAACCTTATAACTCTATTGTTAGTCTTTTAAAACGATCTATCTAGTGAATATATATAGACTTTCATGTGTTTATTAGCTAGGAAAGACATGTCTCTTAGCGAATAGATTCACCTTTTAATATCTCACATTCCTCCATAGAATACACACATTTTCACATAATTTCCATTCAAATTATAAATAATTAAATAAATAAATTAATTGTTCCAACATAAAGTTGTTGCATTTTGGCCATCGTAGCTATTCTACAGTCATCACGTAATAGCAACATCTTATATGAATGAATGAATTAATATATGTATGTAAATAATAATCAAAATTGTGATAATATATCTTGTAAAAAAGTTCTAAAACACATCTTATCAAACTTACACATCTCAACTTTTTTTTTTCTCAAACGTACCATTTTCTTTTCCTTTTTAGTCAAAAATACTTTATTTCTTTTTCATGTGATCTTTGTATTCACTTTTCATTTTGTTCACACATCATATAATCGAAAAAGTTAATATATAGTTTCCTAGGAGTTAGGCAGTAAGATGTGGCGGCCTCTTATCTGATTAGGCCTCTAAACTACTAATTAAACGTATTAGGCAAGATGTAATTAAACATGATTAATTAGCCAAATCCAAACCTTGCAATTCAATATACTAGTGGTAAATGGTACGTGGTAGTTATATATGAAGATTATACATGGTTGATAAGTCGCGGAACCAAAAACTTTATTTAGAGGGGCGAACTTTAACGTATAAATTTAAGTTTGGATCTCACTCAATACACGCGCTCAACGTCGTGGATCTGACTTAAATTGCAAAAAAAAAGATGGTATAAACCAGACCCTCCTTAAGAACACTATATAAAGTGCGATAATTTGATGCGCAGACTACCTAGATTAATTTGCATCTGTAGTTCGAGTAGTGCCTTCATGAAATTAGTATTTTTACTTAAGAAGTACATCAACGGTAGGGGGTGGGAGAGGAGTCAGGGGGCGGGAGAGGTGCCTGAGCGGGGTATACTACAAGGGGATCTCGGGCTGATCGAGGGGGCTGATCGTCCACCTTGGCCTCCTCTAGTTCCGCCCTTGGGTTGATGTACAAACATTTTTGTTTAGTATTATGAATATATGCCTTTAATTCGCGATAGGAGAAGAAAAAGGGATTAAGCGAAAAGCTCCCTTTAAATTATTTGAGAATCGTAGATAAAGCTATGCAACATAATTAATTTATGCAACATAATTAATTAACAAATATATACACATATGTAAGTGAAAATCCAATCTATTTTGGATATATAACTCGAGCAATTTGAGAAAGAAAAAGAGTTTCATAATATCTTATTGGTGTTAATCCTCATTGGTGCCTAATTGATCAATCCATATATCACTCGAAAAATAAAAAAAAAGTAAGGCTTAATTATGATACTTTGCCTTTACAAAAAACGAAACTTTGTACTCTAATTTACCTGTTCAAACTTTAAGGCCTTGTACCTTCAAATTATACTAGTTACGTATTACTCATCCATTTCAAAATACATGACATTCCAATTTTACTGCTTTTTTTTTTTTTTTTTTTTTTCAATTCTATCTCCATCTAATTGTATGTTTTTTTTTTTTTTAAGTGAATCAATCATTGTGCAAAAGTCAAAATTGCGACATACATTTAAAATAAAGAGAATATAATTAATAGTTAATTATATTAAAATATAATTATTATTGTTTTGATCCAAAAAAATATGAAGTGTTTATAGCTAATACTCTCAATTATTTCAAAGAATTTATTATTGACTAAAAACAAAATCTTAAACTAAGTTCTTCTAATATCTAATAATTAAGTTTTTGTCCCTTTTTTATTGTTTTCTAAATAATAGAAATCATATGATTGTGGGCTCTCTTAGTGATAACTTTAATATAATCAACATTATCATCCCTAACTACATTTTCTTTCCTATATATTCTTTTAGCAGCCATTAATGATAAAAACTTTATAGCAGTACCTAAAACAAAACTTAAAAGCCGCACTGCTGGTTCACAGTCACAGACCGTCACCTTATTTTCTACACAGTGGCAACTTCGTAATTCCGTCCATGCCTATGGGCCTTCTCGCAACACTCCACTTCATTATTACGTGTTTAAAAATCATTAAACAAGGAAAATGCAAAAGTAACCCATTTTTGACACCGACACGATCGGATGCCGTGCATCTAACACATATCTCGGCGTGTATTGCACGACATCTGACTAGATCGGTGCTTGAAGTGGGTTACTCTAGCAAATCAAATGGGTCTTGGAGAATGACATCACACACTGGTCTCTCATCCCTTAACCACATGTTTCAAATTTGAACATTAGAAATGAAAAATTTTAAAGGAACTTGCTATGGTAACCCGCTTTAAGCCCTAACCTAATAAAAAAATCATGCGATGTACCTCGAGATATGTGCGCACACGTCGTGAAGTGCATAACACAACTACTGCTCTTGTGACCGTCCCTACTTGAGTTCGGGATTAGTCGGGGGAGGACTCCGGATACCGTGACAATAATAATAATAATAATAATAATAATAATAATAATAATAATTAAACAAAAGAAATGCCAGAGAGAGAAAAAACAGACGTACACACAAAACAGAGCAAAACAGAGCAGACCACACAGAACAGAACACTCTGTGAGTCTTCTCTGCTCTCGCTCTTCTCAACTCCTCTGCCATCTCTCCTGAATCCACAACCCAACAAAACCCAAATGTAGTCACCCCAGATTCCCAAACAAGAGTCTTTGTTTGAGAGAAGATTTGAAATCAAGAGAGACCCATTTGTTTGATTTGTGAATGTCGTTAATTCAGATGATGAGAAGGGTAGCTCTGGACTCTTCGGCTTGAGATTTGGATTTCCTCTTCGATTTAACGAGTTGGGCGCGCACTAACTACTCGTTAGAGGTATTTCTTCTTCAACAATCACACTAATCTCTCTCTCAAAGTGTTTGTTTTTCGATTTGTTTGTTCACAATGCATTCTTGTGGATCGATCAACATACCCATTTTTTCAATTTCCCAGAAATGTTGGTTTGAATCATCAAAATCTTCACTTTGATCTCCTCGATTATGTGGTAATTTTAGTGGTTGTTGAGGGGCATTTTGGGAATTCCGACCATCTCTTCTTCTGTTCTGTTCTGTTCATCAAGGAGGCCTCTTCTTCTGTACTTTTTTTGTTAATTCACTGAAACCTCCCTCAAAACTTTCATATTTGCAAACAAGCCCCTCCAACTTTTCCCTATTTTCTCATCACCCCTTTCTGTGTCTCACATGCAGATCATCTAATTTGATGTTCAAGATCTGATTGAAATTTTGTTTAATTTTTAAAACTCTTGTGGGTCCTAATAGTGAATACAATATCATTATCACCTAAGATTTTGTTGTAAAGCACAAATTAATAGGACAGTGTGCACCCTGTACATGTCTGTCTGCTGCACACTTGGCATCTCTGAATGTTTGTTGCATCACAAAGTGTGCTTAGTGTTTTGAGTCTTCAATTTTATATTTTTTTGTTCAAAGTGTTGTTATTCACAGCACACATTTGTTTCTCTTGCAGAAATTTCTGTGTTGTTCATGAGAGTTTCATCTTAGTTTCTTACAAATGGAGCAAGGTTTGTCACAGGTAAGAGGGCCATTATTTATTTATTTATTATTGAGAAGTGCTAAAATGGCAACGGTATGTCACACACAACTCACATCACATCACATCGGGCCTTCGAGTTGTCTATGCGCACCTCGAGGTACGAGCATACGTATATCCCAGTGTACAACACGTGGTCTCTAGGTCGCATGGAAGACTCTTGTGGGCCGACGTGACCTTCGATGTGACATACCTGTTGTCATTCTAGTATTTTTGTTATTATATCAATTTTGATTTGTGTTTATGTTTTTGAAGGATTTGAATGTATGCCATTAACTTCATTAAATCGAGTATAATAGAAGAATTTGATACGTGTAATTGAACTAACTAATCTGAAATTTAGGCTTTGAAGTTATTTGTTTATGTTTTAGATTTTGATCATTTAGAAGGGACACTACAGTTGACATGGAGCCTATGCCCATCATGTCATGGGTCCTACCTATGTGGTCTCCATTTTGAGAAGTCAACTTTTTCATGATCATCAATTCATCGTAAATTCACAAAATCATGTTGATCTTCTTATTGTGTGATCTCTTTATTTTATGTTTTTTGCTGTTCTACTGATGTTTGTTGACCCTTGAAAAGTGGATCTCATTTATATCTCCCATGTATACCAAAGTTTATATTGTTAGAATCCTTGCATGATAAGAGAAATTCATGATTGTCTTGCAAATTTGCAATGCTTGCATTAGGTCTCTTTGTTAGGACTCATTGTTGAGGACCGTCTAGTAGTGAAGTGGTTGCACATGATCAGTGGCAGAACCAGACAATCTTGTTATGGGGAGGGGGGGAGGGGGACTTTAACCTTAAATTTTTTTTTTCCAAACAAAAAAAAAAATTAGTATGAAAAACTACGCATAACAAATTTTTTTTGACAATGTTGCACTCAAGACACTTCAAATACATCATTTATTTTTTTGGCAATGCAACACTTGTTATATAGAGAGTGTATGTCGACCATGAGGGGCGGAAAGGACGAATACGTAGGGATTTGGTACCCCTGTGTTGGGATACTATAGGGGGTCTCGGGGGTTGGGGGGGCGACCGCTCCCCTGCCCCCCTTAGTTCCGCCACTGCACATGATCATATGAGGTTTAAAAATGAGAATTACATTTAGATTTTCTACAAATATTGTTTCAAGAACAAAAATCGTATGATTTACGAGTTGATTTCAAATTCTATTTCTATTGAATTTGCGACTTGATTCCGATTTGACAACTATAGTTGCTCTTAGCTTATTCATCATACGTACAAAATGGCGAAAATTCATGTCCTCTCTATGTGTTACAATGTAGGGATCTTGGTGATCAATCTGCACTATGATTGGATGAGATTATCAACCCCAATAAATGTAATTCATTTGAACAGTTGACACTACTTGACTTTCTGTGCATTAGAAAAGTAAACATTTGGTAGAGCAGTTAGGATCACCATCTAAACCTCATTAAATAGAGTAGTTGATGGTGAAAGCTTTTGCTTTTTCTTTATAGATTCTTTCCCTTCAATTGCATATACTTTCATAAGTTCTTGTAGGTAGTAATCAATGGCTGCTGAACTGGATCATGGAGCATATATATAGCCCTCAATTACTTTCCTAATACTGTGGGACATGCTAGAGAAAATGAGTGTATGAGTAGAGTGTGAGGAGAAAGTAATTATGTCATGTGCTTTGAAGAGAAGAATTTGTTGTAGAAAAAAAAACATATATATATTTTAATTAAATGGGGGGTAGAAATAATCACCCAAATTAAATTAATACGTTCTAATCTAAAAAGAAAAATGCTACCCTAACAATAATCTCTATGATAATCTAGCAATTCAAAGGACACTCAATGTCTGGAAGCTGCTGGGCCCCGACTAATCTAGGCTTGAGCAGGATTATCCCGCAAAGGGGTACTGATCTTCATTGGGCGTGTTTAGGGTAAAGGAATAGGAATAAAGGCGAGGGCGTTCTTGGGTAGAATTTAATTGATCTTGAATTGGTCATAGGACTCACAAATAGGGTAGATGGACCCTAAAGCATCCACCTACCTTTAACCATCACTTATTTATTGTCCTTTTTTTGTATGTGCAATCTAGTTGATGAATAGCTGTACATTGATTGTGATACATGAAACAAAACTACTAAGATCTTTGAAATCATATTATTATTATTATTATTATTATTATTATTTTTTTTGCTACATAAAAAGCTAGAAGGACAATAAAACCATGCAAGGATCATAAGAGTTGACTGCACACACTTAGAAATAAAAATTTACATTATGTCATTTGGAGAACTCTCAACATGAGGTGCATGTTCCCATTTCACATGAAAGAACAATTTTTCCCTGGTCAGTCACATGGGAGCATCATGTTTTTATTTAACATGCTTTGATCTCTTTAAGGTTTGTTTGATATTTGATAATTTTACATTGTTGAATAGTTGCTAAACTATGTTTTAATAATCTTCATGACGGCGACTTGTTCAATGCTCATTCGAATGTTTAACACTTGATTTGAAAATGTTGTTGCATTAAATCAAGCAAACTGGAAAATTTTGATCCATATAGCCCGCCCCAATTAATTTGGGATTTGTTGTTGTTGTAACGTTGTTAGATGTTTTGCGAAACGACCAGTCATTGAAAAAACTAATATAATGTTCTTGGTAACGATTGAAAGCCGCTGATTTTCTGTGTTATATATTGTTCAGAGTCAAGTGATTACCATGGATAAAAGTGGTAATGTGATATTGGATGTCGAAAGCCTAGCGCAGTCCCTAGATATGAACTCAGGAAGCCCAAAGATGACTGTAAGTATATTCTAAACTCCTAGTTGAAAAGTTTCTTTTCTCATTCAAACTATAATTCTGATATTTTTTTTCCATTAATTTCTGTAGAGAGTGCTTTCGCGCAAAGGTTCTTATCGCCTAGAGAGAAGATGTTGCCCTGATGAAGATGAAATAGACGAAGCGTCGAGGAAGCTACTTCTCAAAAGTACGGACTGTTTTTCTTACTAAGTTTTGGAAGCTAATCCTCTATAAATTAGTTAGGCCGGCACATAAATTTATCTCACTCGCCATATTATGTTGCAGTGAATTCACATTTGGAGCCATTGATCACCACCAAGACTCTATCGACAGTTGCACCCGCTATAAATGGCCCTGCTCTCGTAGAAGCTGTTGATGGACGGTGTAAGCGATTCAACCGCTTTATGTCTCTCAATCCGAGGAAGATTCTTCTCCTCTTTGCTACCATGTAAGTGTGCGCACGGCCAAGCCCCTTTTCTCTAATGATGAAATAAAGATGTAGACAAAGAATGAAACAAACATCTCATGTTCATTTGTATCTTCCCCTGACAACTGAAAAGATAAGATCACAAGCCCATGCACGTAGGAGTTCCATGATGGATGAAATTAAAACACTCAAGATCTCATAAATCTCATATAAATTATAAATAAAAGACTTACAAGTAATTCTCATTAGAAGATCTTCAACTTTCTGCAGTCTTGATGGTGTGATAGTTTGATGGATAACCTTTTGCCCAAAAACACTTATTTAATTACTGCGAAGGCTGGGGACTTTCAACGGATGATCAATGACCAACTCTACTTAAAAAAAGACCAAAAGGCCCCTAATAATATCTTAGATAATAATAAGTTAATCAATTAAAATAAACCATATCTAACATTCCATTTATCGCACACTGTTAAATCATCGAAATGAAATTGTCTCGCACATTGGGAGTAGTAGATGTGGTATTTAATATCAAAGATACTTACTAAACATAAGTTGTTGGTGGTTTCAGGTCCAGCATGGGCACAATGATTCTCATTTACTTCACACTTGCCATTAACAGGAAGACCTTAAGTGTGGAGGGTAGGTAAGTGCAGGCCGGGGCATCATAATTTATTACAGCAAGAGGTGATGAGATCGAGTAATAGTTTGGTCATAGGAAGAGAGCCCTTTTGTGGCATTGTCATGTATTTTGATTGTCTGCTATATATTCCATTTGAACCATAGTAATGAACTCTGCCAAGTTCTCCTTCAGTTGATGGCTAATAATTTAAGAGGGCCACTATTGGCACCCCACCTATTAGTGAAGGCACACCATTGTTGAGGGCACCAAGTGGTTTACCAAAGACATCCAAAAAATTTGACTGAAATTCATAAAATTTTGGGAGTGTGAAGGGTTCATATATATGAAGGGGCAATTTTGTCATTTGCATCAAAACAAAATTTAGAGAAGAGAATAACTATAAAAGTTGGGTGCCTTTAATAATAAGTGGGGTGCTCATAGCAACACTCTTAATTTAATCTCTCAGTAATATACTTCTAGTTCATTTTCATATATATAAAAGGTTCTGACACCTACGATTATCATACAATACATTATGGTTTGCAAGTGTTGCATCTCGCATGCGACTTTGCAACCATTTCAAAAACAAAGTGCGCGTGAAATCGTATTTCCCATGGCATCGCGTAGACTTAATGTTGATAGTGACAAACACAAACTTACGAAAACTAAACCTAAACTCATTGCGACACTTTGGATGCCCTTGCTTAGTACTAGAAAGAAAAGAGTTGTTCAAGAAATGTAAAAGAGCTACATTATGTCTTTCGATTATTTTGGGGTGTTGGAAAATGTGCTCTTGATCATTCCTCGTGGGATTAATCAGACTTTAATTGGGAGGGGTCGAGTCAGTTTGGACTCCTATGACATAAAAAAAGTAAAAGAGCTAATTAATAGTTAAAAAAAATCTCATAAAAAACAATAAATAAAAAAATTAAAATATTTTTTATGACTAGCTTATGAGTTAATTGGCGTTCAGTGGACAGACTTAATCGATCATAGTAAACCATATAGTCTAGATGGTTAAGAGGGAACTCATAGAGCTTTAGTGTGCTCAGTGAAAATGAAGGATCCGCATGACTAGAAGGATCCATAGTGGACTTGATTATTATATCAAGATCCAAGATGGACTTGGATTAAATATTAGCTAAAGATTTAGTATTTGTTTTGTATTATACGAGTGTTAAACATTGTAAGTTCGAGAGGGAAAGTTACACTTTGGCAATCGCAGTTAAAATAAAAATAAATAAATAAATCTTAAGGAAGAATTAATCGTTTGTAACATCTAAAAGAAAATAGAAAAATGCTAGAATGACAACAATAAACCACATGACACATTGGCTCACAAAAGTTATCCACGTGACCTCAACTCGCGGGTTTAGCATCGGGATATGTTTCAACTGTAGATAAGATTATAAACTTATACAAGTACATAATCTTTCATTCAATATCAATCATTGAAAAAGATCTTAGTAAAAAATATATATACCTAAGGTTTTTTTTTTAAAAAATATATGCAATACATAACTCTTTGGTCGTGCAACCATCAAACATGATATTAAATATATGGAAATGCTTTCGTAACCCACAAACGACATGCACATGTCTGTGCACCGTAAGATGCGTCTCGAGATGCATGTGCGTTGAAATGCATGCATGGCGCCACACATACACTTTCGTTTGTAGAGATTAAAGCTATGAGTTACAATAGCAGACTTCTAAATATATATATGCGTACGTGTGATGACTAGTTAATCTCATTATATTTAATCAACATAATAAAAAAATCTCATCGTTTTTATTTATTATTAAAGGTAGTGCTATTTGGACTCATGAGTCCGGACTCAAAACTTTTTTTTTTTATTTCAAATACATCATCGAGCAATTAATGAAGCAACCATAATCACTTGTAAAATTCCTTTAATACCCCTTAAATATTTACAAAAATTTTAAAAACCTCCATATGAGTCCGGACTTATGAGTTCAAGTAGATTTATTAAACTAAATTGTGGATTAGGTTTTGACATCAAGCTCGAGGATTCATCAAAACTTAGGGAAATACGTAGATGAAGAGTAATTGGAGCCAATAAAATAACCAAATGAATAAATAGAAATTAAAGGCAATACTCCTTTTGCACCTACCAAGGTTTGAACCAATGACCTTTCACTTTTAAATCTCATACCAAATCATTGGACCACTCAATTTATTGGTACGGTTAAAGTAAATTCACACATCATCTTTGAGAAATATGCATTTATACAAAGAGGATAAATGAATGGGGACTGAAGCCAAATGGGGCCAATAATCCAACAACCATTAGCCAATTGCGTGGCCCAATAATTTGCATGACCCTTGTGGGGCATTTTTTTTCTTATAAAAAAAATCTGACAACCATAACAAGTTATGTATACTAATCTTCTTAGGTCTAAATTGTATATACTTATATTTTATATAATAAACCATAAAGCAAAAAATGTTATTGAAACCACTATTGATATATCAAAAGAGAAGATCGGTCATCGGTGGTTGTTCAAAAATTAAAAGCTGAAAATAAAATCAAAGATGAAGAAATGAGAGTTTTCTAGGAGTTTCAAGGAGGCGAAAATACTTACTTGAAAGTGCTTATCACAATAAACCTTTGTATATATTTGTTACAAAATAATAGAATTTTGTAATTTTTTTTTGAATTATTGCAATTTTTGTATATAGAGAGAGAAAAGTATACTGGATTGTGATGCATACCTGTAAAGGGTAATATAATATAAAATAGGGTTATAGTAGTATAAGGTTAATTTGATAATTTAAATATAATTTGTTAGGGTTTAGTCACTATATAGATGTAATTAGTTTGATGTGAAGGCAAGCAAGAAATACAATTCTATATCTTTAGCTTCTCTCTTTCTTCTATAACCTTAATTCTCAATTTTCTCTCTCTCTCTCCAATCTCTTCTCAATCAATTCTTCTTCCTAATCTCCTTCTTCTTTCTCTCTCACTCTCTTCTATCTGATTTCTTTAATCAAACTCACGATCAACCACACTAGTAGTTGCATCAGATTGGTTCTTAAAAAAAGTTTCGTGGATTGGACTTTTGTATTAAAAAATGTCTGAACATGAATTTGGGGGCCCAGACCCAGGCATGGATTGAGTCGATTGACCCGAAAAACAAGTACATGGAGATTCGAAAGAGTATTATAATTGTCATCTCGAGTGTTTGATCCAATGGCTATGATGAAGAAAGGATTAAAGGAGGAATGAAAGAACAAATCCAACAATAAAGAACACATACAAACACTCAATTCATGGGTTTCTTTATTCAATTCTTCAATTCTTCAATTCATATGATAAAAGCTCACTAGTGTACGTAGAGTGTTTATCACGCTTTATACAAACCACTAAAAACCTTAATACATCAATATTATATAATTCTAATATACCCACGCTATATAATAAATTCTAATGTATCAACTAAGGCCTACATAGTTATTACATTAGGCTACAATTACATAGTATTTGGAAACTGTGCAATTAATACACATAAAATTATGAGAGCACGCATCTCGAAAATATTGCACCGGATTTAAAGAAGCAAGCACACATCTCGAAAAAATTGCACCACTTATAAAGAGGCGCCTGACCTTACACGTGTGTGAGATTATCATATTCCTTAATTTAGAGTCTTATTTAATAGGAATAGTTTCGTAGATTAAAAATCTAAAATGAGAAAATAAAAAACAATTCTTTAGGGAGGGTCATTGGAATATCTCATTGAAAAGATAATAAATGTAAGATAGAATCACTGAACGTTATACTATTGAATTGTATCGAGAGGGTGAGAGTTCTCATATACTCCATCCGTTTCATATTATTTGTCACATTAAATTTTTTTTCTTGTTCCACAATATGTGTCACATTAGGAAATCAAGGTGTATTTATGGTCTTTTTTTCAATTTTATCTCTAATTTAAAGTTATGTCATTAATGCCAATTAGGGTCTCACATTAATTTTTAAAGCAAAAACTTAAAAAAATAGGCTATTAATGAGGGGTAATTTAGTCTCAATGTCTATCATTTAAGGACTTTCAATCATCACCTTAATTTTTATGCACAAGCGCAAATGTGACAGATAATATGGAACGGAGGGAGTATATGACATCTATACATTTAGTTTTTTTTTTTTTTTTTTTTTTAATAACTGTGAGGGTGTCTTTACCCTTTAGGTGCGACTAATCCCACATAGGGCCCTGGCGGCTCGACCGTGAATGTCCTCTAGTGGGCTAAATGAACTTGACAAACCGGAGAATCGAACCCCAGATCGTGCGCTTAACTCACACAACCCCACACTCGCCCTTACTATTAGCCAACTTTGAGTGAGAGCTATTAAGATGTTGACACGTGTGATGTAATCCAACGAATCTCATTTACATAATAAATCAAATATAAATGCAAGTTATGACTTTGTGTTCGAGCAGAGTTTTTGAGGGAAAATTAGGGTTTTCTGTTCTTGATGTTCTCTTCAATGTCTTTTTGAATTCTCATCAGATTAAAATAAATGAGGGAAAAATAAATTTTAAGGATCATTATAATATCACATTAAAAATAATGTTAAAGCATCATTTGTCAAAAGTCAAGATTTGAAGAGCTCGTGAGTTCAACTCTTTTTGAAGTCAAGAAACTTCTCATAAAAAATAATAAATAAAAAAGTTAAAACAATTTTTTCTTATTACTAGCTTATGAGAAGCATCCCCTACCTTATTGATTGGCAATTTATCTCAACTGCAAACTACAAGGAGCAATTACAAGTTAATTGACATTCGGTGGACATACTTAGTTATAGTAGACACATATAATTTATATAGTTTAGAGGGAACTTATAGAGCTTAGGTGTGCCTAAAACATGTATGCAATATACATTGTTTATTTCGAATGTCTACTTCTAGACGATGCAATTAATAGCTACATCATCAATTCTCTCGAAAATATATGGAAAACTATTAATTTTCTTAAATAAAAATTGCAATCTATCCACATGGACCATTTGAGATCTATTTTAAAATCCAATGTCTATTTGAGTCACAAGGGATGGACATGCATTCTTTCCACGTGGCTATCGTAGCAAGAATCCACGCCCATAATCCACATTTACCATTTGAGATGCTATAATCATCTTATGAGATCTTACCAAATCTTATTTGATAGATAGAAAACAAAAAAGGTTATTATTCGAATCACCACAAATTAGTATCAGAGAGGATTGGCAATAATTAAAAACGTTGAATGGACAACTAGAACCAAAGAAAAAATTAAGGTTTTCACTTCTAATTGCAGCAATGGTTATTTAAAAAGTTGAATCGTCAAGGAGAACTAAAGGAAAAAAAATTAAGGTTTTTGGCTTCTATTTGCTAGCGGTTTGGTTTGCGCATTGAACAGGTCTTAGTTGTGCATATTGTTAAGGAAACTAAATAATATAGATCCCGTGTAATTAGTAGTTAAGGAAATTAGAATCCCGTGTAATTAGTAGGATCCTTTTGTGGTTCGCACTTTCTTTTTGTATTCTAGACCTATGTGTACAATATTTATAATCCCACACGAAGAATTAATTAATTATACCAATGAAGATTGTGAGAACATGATAATGATACAACCGTGATGATTATGGACAAATGTGATTCAATAACTAAATTCATACAATAATCACACAAATGTGATTCAATAACTTGATTTGTCAAAGGAGGAGTCATTCTAATTAAGACTTGGCATGAATGAGTAGAGCAAACTTGCAAAGTCTTTACCACGATATAGATCTTGATCAAGCTTCAAAGGAAGGTTAGGAGTCGAGAGAATCCCTTACCATCCTAATTGTTTTGACTTCTTCTCCCCATGAGTCTATTGAATATGTGTTTTCAGTGATCTTCAAATCTTCGATATTATTTAGTAGAAAATTTATCATGGGAAAGTCTTCAGACAAATAACCATATTCACTGATTTGAATTTCCTTAATCTTCGAGTGAAAGCATGGTGGGAGCATTTCTCCAATGTAAAGAGTCAAATCATCTTCACTTGAACCACTAACCTGGATTCAAAATTATAGTCAATAAATTGTCATAGAAATGAAAAATGAAAAAGACGTGCAAAGATATATATATATATATATACTACAACCCGGACAAATGTGGCCCAATGGTAAGGGCGAGACCGGAATTATGTGGGTTAGCAAAACTTGTATATAAGTCGAGGTTACATGGAAAGCTCTTGTGAGCTAATGTGTCTTACGGGTGTGACATTGTTGTTTAGCATTTTCCATACCAGCTGGTTGAAGATGAGATGTTCAAGATTAGGCATAACTTGGAGCAACCTTAGTATATCGGGACCATCGTAGCATCCGAAAAGTTCAAGGTAGGTCAAATTGGGAAAAAATATTGGAAGACCACAACTCATGAAATCTTCATGTGGAGAAAACTATTAAGAAAAAAATGAGCAAGAAGAATTAGTAGACATTAATTAAGAACTTACATTGTAAGAGCACGAAAAAAAAAAAATAAATTATTATTTGGTCCATGAAGTACTTTCACGCTTTTGTTGATTTGATCATCGAACTTACATCTGTTCACTTTTGGAACCGTGAACTTTCATTTCCTATACTTTTGGTCCTTTTGGTGAGTTTGGAGAACAACAATCGCTAACCAACAAGCGATTCATGGGCAGTTCACAATTGATTCATCACCCAAGAAATCGATTTTGAACTGTTTGTTAGTATCCATTACTATACAAACTTACGAAAATGATCCAAAGTAGAGGAAATGAAAGTTCATGGACCAAAAGTGAATTGATGAAAGTTTGGGGACCAAATCGACAAAAAACGTGAAAAGTACTTCAGGGACCAAAATGATACTATTAGCAAAAAAAAAAAAAAAATCAATTGTTCAAACGAGAAAATCATGCATCACCTCAAATAGGACATTAGGTATGTGTAGTTTCTTTACATTAATGAGAACCTCAAGTAGGTTGTGTGAATTATTATGTTTGTTTAGTTCTGATGGGCATAACCTTGTTGGATCACGATATACTCCGGTGCACTAATATATGCTTCCTGCAGCACAGGCATGCTTGATAAAATGTATTCTCTTGCTGGAGTTAAAGTATCGAAGTAGAGGTCACGAAGTTGAGGCGCATAAACCTTGATTATTGGATAACTTATATAAAAAGGCTCAAAATCTTGATCCATCAATTCTCAAGCTATTAAGAGAAGTCGATGATATTATCAATTTCTTATAGTCAAGAAATCTACAGCGTAATAAAATCAAATGTTGAAGAGCAGGGAGACTAGAAAAGAATTGTTGCATCAGGTCGTGATCATCATCCACAAAACTCAAACTATTAAGTTTGAGTGTTTTAAGAGATGGAAGAGAAATGGAAGTAGGCGGATTGAATTTAGATCCCAAAAAGGATATTTCGAGCACCACGAGGGACTCGCAACAATAAACACTCATAGGAATCACATTGGAATCTAGTTCATAAATTTCCAAATAAAGTTCACGGAGCTTCGAGTGGGCAACAGTTGAAATCCATGAATGAACACGAGATATGTCACAAATACCAAAACATCCAAGTTTGAAGCAATGCAAGTTTGAAATGTCATGGCGAAGCAAGACATTATCAACAAAATTCATGAACATGGCGGGTTTATCAGGACCACAGAAATTTTACCCAAACACGAAAACTCGAGGTTTGGAACACCAGTCCACAACCATCTCCATCTCTTAGACAAGATGCTGGTAGCCAGAACACACCTGGTTGGGAGTCTAGAGAGGATTTCATTATGAAGAATCGAGTCGGGCAATTCACTAATCCTATCATCCTTCATTTCCATATCAACCTCTACTACTATATGGTGGTTTGATGCATGGTTTCCCTCTCCTCTTAAATAATAAAGCAAATGAGACCTCTTAATTAAGATTCCCACATTTATTATCTTTTAAATGAAAAGATCGATATTACAATGATCCTTTGTTAAAATTTGTTTTTTATTCGCTCATTTATTATTTTTAGTGAGATATTATACTAATCATTACGTAAGATTTATTATATACTCCCTCCTCCGTTTCTTTATAAGTGACTTTTTAGTCATTTTGAAATATTTCACAATATATGTCATTTGATAGTTTCAATACACATTAATTACTTAATTGACTTTTATACCCTTCAAAGAAAAAGAAAATCTATTAATTACACATTAATAACTAGTGTATGTAGAAATGGTGGGGTTAGGAGAGATAAATGATGATTTAGTCATTTGACTACCACTTTCTCCTCATTCAAGATAATTAAATGACTTTCTTAAAAACTATGAATAACTTAAAACATCACTTCAATAGAAACGGAGGGAGTATTCTTTTAGGGTGGTGTATTCAATTGGATGATTTGAACGGATTTTAAAAAAGTTCGGAGGATTTTGAAATCAAGGTGTATTTAATTTGGATTTCAAAAGATTTTTAATGGACTTTTGAAAAATCAAGGTGTATAAAATTAAGACTTCGATGGATTTTAATAAATTTCTAAGAAGTCTAGGTGTATTCAATTTTTAAACTACCAATGGCGTATTCAATTGAGATTTTAATAGACTTTCGGGTATTTTTATAACTGTATGATCTTTTTTTAAATTCTATAGATTTTCGTAGATTTTTAAAGGCTATGATAAACTTTTATGTACACTACATTTTAATGACTTTTGTTAACATTTAATATTTTCGCTTTTGTGAACTTCTTAAACAAGATTTTAATTGATACCAATAGATTTGTGCTTTTTATAATGAAACAAATAATTTGCACTTTATTATAAAAAATAATTATACTTTTTTTCTTAAGAACTATTACTAATTTTTTAAAAGTATTATGGAATATATTTTAATAAAAAAATCAAATAGACATATTAATGATTTTAATTGGAGCCGTTAATCACCACCAAGACTCTTCCGGCAGTTGCACTCGCTATAAATGGCCCAGCTCTCGTTGACGTTGTTGATGGACGATGTAAGCGATTCAACCGCTTTATGTCTCTCAATCCGAGGAAGATTCTTCTCCTCTTCGCTACCATGTAAGTGCGCGCACGACCAAACCCATTTTCTCTAATGATGAAATTAATAAAGATGTAGACAAATAAATTAAACAATAAATTTACTTGGCCTCATGAGTCCGGACTCATAAGGAGGTTTTTAAAATTTTTGTAAAACTGTTAATTAAGATTCCCACATTTATTATCTTTTTAATGAAAAGATATTACAATGATCCTTTGTTAAAATTTGATTTTTATTCGCTCATTTATTATTTTTAGTGAGATATTATACTAATCATTACGTAAGATTTATTATATATTCTTTTAGGGTGGTGTATTTAATTGAATGGTTTTAAATGATTTTAAAAGAGTTTGGAGGATTTTGAAATCAAAGTGTATTTAATTTGGATTTCAAAAGATTTTTAATGGACTTTTGAAAAATCAATGGGTATTTAATTAAGACTTCGATGAATTTTGATAAATTTCTAAAAAGTCTAGATGTATTCAATTTTTAAACTGTAGATTTTGATGGATTTCTATTAAAAAAATACACAACCAAAAGATTTGGATGGATTTGGATTAAGTCAATTCAAATCCATCAAATTCCATGAAATCCATGGAGATTCTGTGACGGACCCTTCTACAAAACAGAGCACCGCCCGGCCTAATCCCGTAATCAAGCCTTAATCCAAATCACATAAGACTTAATTAAGAAATTAGTATTATTAGGTAATAGTACCTTTTTTAAAGTTAATCACATGTTAAGGTCAATATTGATTAGGGCAATACTTAGCCTTTGAAACCCTAATGAAGCCCAAATTACCTTTGCTAGACTTAACTAGAGCCAACAACCTTACTACCTTTACCCGATAAGCATTACTGTATATTGACTATCAAAATAAAACAAATCATAAACGCAGCAGAAATTTAAAACCTTTTAGATAATCCAAATATAATATACAATATTAAAATAAAACAGAATAAACATCGGTTATGTAATCACTCGTCCCATATGATATTACAAATATGCAATTCAATACAAATATATAAAACTAGAGAAATCATTACATCGAAGAGAAATTCAATTAAGATTCCTCATTAATATATTATATTTTCAATGAGATATTACCATGATCCTTCTTTAAATTTGTTTTTTATTCTCTCATTTATTATTTTTAGGTAGATATTACCACAATCATTACGTAAGATTTAATTTATTTTTTTGAGAAATGTTAGATGACAACAACAACATGTCATACTACAAGACACATAGGCAAATAATATTCATCCATGTATTCATCGAGATGTGGGTATACACAAATCTCGATGCAAAACATGTAAGTCAAGGTCACATGGAAGGTTCTTGTGAGCCAACGTGTTTTGTTTTGTGACATTGTTGGCGTTATACTATTTTTCATTTTCTTTTAGATGTTACAAACGATTAATTATTCCTTAAGATTTAGTTATTTATTTATTTTTATTTTACCTGTTGTTGCCAAAGTGTATATTTTCCACCCGAACTGACAAGGTTTGATACCCGTATAATACAAATTAAAATAAGTACTAAACCTTTAGCTAATATTTAATTCAAGTCCATCTTTGATCTTGGTACAATAATCAAGTTCACTATGGATCCTTCTAGTTATGCATATCCTTGATTTTCACTGAGCACACCGAAGCTCTATGAGTTCCCTCCTGGACCATAAAGATTATATGGGTTTACATACTGTGACCGATTTAAATTGCTCTTTGTAATTGCTCATTGAGTTTTATTTGAAATAAAATTGTCAATCAACAAGATAGGATACGTTTCTCATAAGCTAGCAATAAAAAAATGTTTTTAATTTTTTTTTATGAGATTGTTTTGTATTTTTGCCTTCAACAAAACTTAAACCTCACGGCCTCTTCAGGTCTTGACTTTTGACAAGTGATGTATTGTCCTCTCTCTGAGATGCCTCAAGATTTGTTTATCCAAAACATTAAAAAAAAAAAAAAAAAAAGATTTGTTTTTCAATTGTTTATTCCAATGATCCTTGAGATTTATTTTTTATTTTCTCATTTTATTTTTGACTACATTTTCATTGAAGCGGTGCTTGTTGCACTCTTTTTTTGATTGGTTTTCTAGAACGGTGATTAATATTTAAAACTTTATGTTCCAGATATAATTGCAAGATATCCTTTCAGGAATAATCAACCAATTAGATATGTTGATCTACTGAAACCCACGGGCAATGAGAGTGAAGAAAAAATAAAAAATAAAACTGGAAGTAGAAGCTTGTCGAACTATTAGCTCGATCTTTTACTTCTTTTTTTTTTGTCTCCGTAGTCGTCCAAACCGCCTCGGCCCGTCCCAATTAAAAGCTTATTAATTCCACGAAGAATAATCGAGAGCATCTTCCCCACATTCAGAGACAAAGCCAAAGCCAATGTGAGGGGGGCCATGCCCTGACCTCACCCCTCCCCTTATATATGTTAAACATTTTTTTCCATTGGTTATTTAATATTTAACTAGATAGCCCCTCTTCCTCTTGCCCAACTGTTTCATTTGTGTAAGAAAAAATCATGTCACATGCATGTACTAATTCTTATCAGTGACTTTTGAAGCAACATAAATAAACTACAATTAAAAATCACTCTTCAAATTTGTACATATTATTAGTTAGTGCATGTGGTTTTCATTGAAACAAATCAATTTTTACCTCTTGAATTTGTTACTTTTGTATAATAAAACTTAACTTTTAAACTTACGTGCATTTGACCTCATACCAAACTTAGTTTTTAGAGATCAATTATTAGCATTAGAGATAATACAACAACAACAACAAAAACAACAACATAGCCTCGATCCCAAATTAATCGGGGTTGGCTACATGGATCAAACTTTTCCATTGTGCTCGATTAAGTGCAATTGATGGTGAGCTTTTCAAACCATTCAAATCCTTCCTAATTAATGCATCTCATGTTAACTTTGGTATGCCCCTACCTCGTCAAATTTCTACAGTTTCTATTGAGTCAAGTTTTCTAGTTGGGGCATTTGTAGACCGTCTTTGCAGGTGACCAAACCACCGCAACCGCCCTTCCCTAATCTTTGTATCAATTGGTGCTACTCCTACTTGTCTTTGAATTTCTATATTTCTTATTCTATCTTTACGAGCTTTACCACACATCCACTTAAGCATCCTCATTTATGTTACGTTCATTTTATGTAATTGTTGTTGCTTTACCGCCCAACATTCACTTCCATAGAGCATAGCTGGCCTAATTGCGGTCCTATAAAATTTTCTTTTAACTTAGTAGGAACATTTCGATCACAAATCACCCATGTTGCACTTCATCATTTCTTCCATCCAAATTGAGTTCTATGTGTGACATCATTCTCTATTTTACTATCATTTTGTATGATTGATCCTAGGTATCTAAAGTGGTTTACCTTAGGAACTTCTACTTCCCTAATTTTACCACTCCGTCATCTCGATGTCTAATGTTTCTAAACTCACAAGGTGCATATTTCGGTTTTCGTTCTACTCAACTTAAAACCTTTAGATTCTAATGTATTCCTCCGAGTTATAATTTCATATTCACTTCATCTTTCGTTTCATCCACTAAGACAATATCATCTCGCAAATAGCATACACCATGGTATATCCTCTTGAATATGTCTAGTTAGTTCATCCATAACTAAAGTAAATAAATATGGGCTTAAAGCCGATCCTTGATGTAGTCCTATTGTAATGGAAAATTCTTTTGTAGAGGTTTTAAAACTCCAAATGTCATTAAAATGTGTTACTCATGTTTACTACTCTCATCATACATATCCTTAATAGTATCTATGTATCTAGCACGCATTTTTTTCCTTAATAGTATCTATGTATTTAGAACCCACCAAAGAACATATCTAAGGACCCTATCATATGCTTTTTCTAAATCTACGAATATCATATGAAGATCTTTTTTCTTTTTTCTATATTTTTCTAACAATCGTCTTACAAGGAAAATCACCTCCATAGTTGACCTCCATTAGAAATAATACTTAATGATAATTAATTATGTGAATTTGCTACATGTTTGTTTAGTTTTTCAACATATATCAATCATGTACATTTTTTTTTTATAAGCTTCATGTATATTTTTTTACTTGATAATATATGTGGAGGCTTGGCCTCCCTTCCGTTGGATGTCTGGCTTCGTCCCTGCCAACATTCCCCTACATAATGTAGCTCTTTTACATTTTTTTGAACAATTCTTTTCTTTCTAGTATTAAGTAAGGGCATCCAAAGTGCTGTTGCAATGAGTTTAGCTAGGTTTAGTTGTCGTAAGTTTGGGTTTGTCACTGTTAGCATTAAGTCTACGTGATGCCATGATGCCATGCGGAACACCATTTCGCACGCACTTTTTTTTTAAATGATTGTAGAGCAGCATGCGAGATGCGACACTTGCAAACCTTAATGTATTGTATGATAATCATATAGGTGTCCGAGCCTTACATATTATATATATATATATATATATATATATATATATATATATATATATATATATGGAAATGAAACTAAGCTTGATTCAAGTTACCTGTTGCGCTAAAAAAATTCAGTCGATTTCTAGTAGCTAATCGAATCCATTAATCGCCAATAAGATTAGCAACGAATTTTCGTTCGTCGTTAGTAAGATTAGCGAGAAATTTTTGTCCTTTCGCTGATCCGTCGTTAAATCAATTTTATGGCCGGTTTTGTCACGAATCTCGACGTTTCGCTGATCAGATACGTTGGGTCAGTGTTCAAGTCTGAATTATGGGTAAATGCTACAGGGCTGGCAGATTATGTGGTGTGGCCTTCCTTAGGATCAGCCATACTTTCAACTCTTATAGATCTCATCTACTATCGCTAGCACCGATATTATCCCCAACTTAACCACCTTCAACTCTTATAGTGTGGGTTTAACTTAAAAATTTCGAGTTTCATTTAATCAATATGAGACTAACTTTCGATCCACACATCTTCAACAGGATGTGTCATATGTAACTAGACCATTGGTCTCTTTCTAATTTTTTTTTTTTTTTAAAAAAAAAGCTACTGCTGCCTCCTCAAAATCTTAAATGAATTTTCATCACGATTTGCTGTATTTTTCTTCTCGGAAAGGCTTCTATATATATGATTCTCATTATGATAACATTTTGGGCTTGAAAATTATAAATTTTCACATTTGAGTGCCAAGCCACACAACTCATGCAAGTATCTCTCCCTTCTTGTAGGGGCATTTTTGAACTTGTATTATGAAAAACGGTTGCTTGAAAATTCTCATTTTGTGTTCCAATCTTAGAGCATCTTTAATGGGATGTGAATTAGCCTTCAATGTATGCCACAATGACCATTAATTAGAGAGCAATTTTAAACTTGATCAATGTCTATTCAAGCCTTCATGACTATTGATCAAAAAAAAGATATCAATTCGTGAGTAGACAATCCATATTTACCATTGGAGATGAACCTAGCAGTGCTTTAGCCTAATAATCTCTATAGTTCGTTCATACAAAAGTATTGTTTTTCACTCAAATTGCTTACCCTTCATAGAAATTAAGGAGTTCATTGGAATCCAATTGTCTTTTTTCTTGGTTCTTTACGTGGTATCTCACGTTAACCACGTCAACTTTTTTTTTTTTTTTTTTTTTTTTTGGAAAACCCAAAAGTTAATTTTATTGCAAATCATGCCACTTGTTTCGACTAGACAAAAAACTAGCCTCCCTTACCGCTGTGTGGTCTGCTACATTCACTGATCTACAAACAAATACAACTCGATATGACCTTAAGTCTTATGTTACCAACTAACACAATCATCTACAATAGAACCAAAATAAGAATTATCTCTTGATTTTCCTTTCATAGCTTGCACAACTAATAGTGTGCATCCGTCTCCTCTCTCACTTGCTCGGGCCTTCTTCCATGCCATCAGATGAGATATATGATAAAACAAGAGTAGAACCTTGCCTTTGCCTTTTGAGGGGACAAAGAAATCAGATATTTAAGGGACACCTTCAAAAGAAAGAGACTAAACAAGAAAGACACTAGACTGAACACGAATCCACCAAGCGAGAGAATACGAGAGGATTACATAAACGTCGATCGAAACTTTGGAGCAAGTGGAGTAATTTTAATGTCGATTCAAACTTTGGTTGCAACTATCAAATGTCATAAAAACTATCATCTGTCATAAAAACTTGGTAAGGAAGTCATCTTAATGCATGAGAAACAATTATTAGAACGTTTTCAATGACGGTTCATTAGAAAAATGTCATTATTTATCACTTTTTGAATTACAGTTATTTTAAAACTGTCATAAAGTTGATGTCATCAAAAGTAGATTTTGCTGTACTAGCTAGCTGCACCCGTTAGGGCGAAACCCAATCTTCTCTCCATCGAGATCATACACCACCTCATATGTGGATTGTTGTTTGTTGCCAATGATTCCAGGTGTCCCTTCATCTCTCTTTGCGGAAAAAGCCAAGCAAAAGCCCTTTTTAGTTTTAACAAGAATCCCGGACCTATGCACCTCCACATCCACATCCTTAAAGTGCATTACAATCTTGGGCAAGGGGATTTGCTTTATCCTTTCTTCTGTAATAAGATAACAAGTGTCAAGCGTTTTATCCTTCTCGCCTAGTGGATACGCCGCCATTAATCTTCGAAAGGAATCACGAAGCACTGTGTAAGCCTTGGCAGGTAACCTTGTGATGGGCGTGCCGGTGTCTAGAATTGTTCCGGGAGAATTGAGAATTGATGGATCGATTGGTAGTTTTCGTCCATCAATACTTATACCTATGAAGTGTATGAAGTTACGTGAGGGCTGACTCGGATCTTTTATGATAGGAGTGTACTTAGTAGCAGTACTGCTACTAGTGGTACTTCTTCCTAATGCGAGGTAACCCTTGGAGTCCTTCAAATAAGGAAGACAATAGGAGAAAACTCGGCCAAATGTTGAACTTAATTGTGATACTATGGAAATGGGGTCGCGGGCGAGGCCTAATACCCCGGCTCCCGTTCCGTAGCTGCCGCTGTTGTTGTGGCCACAACCCAAAAGAAAACCAGGGAATACATGATTTGGAGTGAGTGATAGTGTTTCGCGGACAAGGATCCCGTTTGTGTATGATTTGTCTCCATATTTGATGGAGTAGGCGCAAGTGGTGGGAGTGTCGCGCTCATGAGCATGATAATTGAAATTAGAGCACACGGGGGAGCTGGAAGGGATTTGTGAATAAGTGGTGGAGCTGAAAGGATTAAAGATGATATTTTTTTGCTTGTAGCAGTTAACACATGGTTCGCATTGGATCCATGCGACATTGCTACCTCAAAGGTTAAGTAGAAGTTTTTTTAAGAATTGCCCACGCCTATGATGACAACAAAGTTGCTAGGAACGTCAATAACGTTGCCTGAAATAATTGGAAGCAGAGCTAGTGAAGGGTTAGTGTCATCCCTGTGCTTGATGGGCAGCATTAACAATGGCACTTTATCATTTGTTTTGAAAAACAGTAATGGAAACAAGAGGATGGTTAGAGAAATTAGAAGGGCTTGAACAATGGCCATTGGAATTGATTAATTGCTTTTGCTAAGTAGCTACCTTTGAATCGAAATGAATACATATATATATATAACACAAACCAAAGACATGTAATAGACATGTAACAAAGAATTTGCATTAAGTGCATGCAATAATTTGGATTTGTTGCTAACTATTTACAAACAATTTTATAATTAATCCCAAAAGAATAAATACACGTTCACATCTATTTTAATTTGTTGTAACTTCAAGTGAATCAACAAAAAAGAATAAAAAAACATAAGGTAGAAAAGGATGGAACTAATGTCCATGCCATACATGCTGCCTGAAACCAAACATTCCAAAAAAGCAAAAACCAAGAAATAGAAAAAAAAAAAAAAAAAAAAATCTTTGCTGCTCAATAATTTTGATTTGTTGTTACTTATTTACAAATAATGCTACTCACAAAAGAATGGTTACAGGTAAGGAATCAAAATAAGGCTCTTCTCTGTTGATCTAATCTTTGTAATCCTACTTCAGCATTTGACTTAGCAGCTTGGTTGTTTTATTTTTTAGAATCAAAAAATATAATGCATGTACAAAAGGATGGAACCAATGCCCTTTTTATGCATGCTTTTTACAGCCCCGAAACTACATATCCCAAAAAGCCAAAACCAAGAAACAGAAACAAAAAAAAAAAAAATTATTTGCTGCTCCACAGCACAGGCATAGTCTCATGGGAACACGCTCATCAATCTTGTGCATTTTCTCGGTTGATTTTGACGTCTCAAGAAGGTAGTTTTCTTTTTAGTTTTTTTAAGAAGGATTTGTTGTTGTTGTTGTTAGACTGAGAGAGATGTGCTATGCATGGTGTACTTATTGTTGCATGAAAGTATTTGACTGGGCAGCTAGGTTGTTTTTTTTTTTTTCTTTTTTCAATAGTGGCAGTTGCATTATATAAGACTAAAAAATATAATGTACAAATGGATGGAAGGTAACTATGCCCATGCATGCATGCTTGTTACAGCCACTGAAACTACATATCCTAAAAGCCCAAAACCAAGAAACAGAAAAAAAAAGAATTATTTGCTGCTCCACACCGTAGTTTTCTTTTTAGTTTTTTTAAGAAGGATTTGCTATTGTTGTTGTTGTTGTTGTTGTTGGACTGAGAGAGATGTGCTATGCATGGTGTACTTATTGTTGCATGAAAGTGTTGTTTCTTTTTGTGATTAAACCGTCAAGATAATGTTGCATCTTTGATTGTCTGCTATTCAAGCATATTTATTGATGTCTTGTAACTTCTTTTTCATTTTGTTGTACATTGGTGCTCGGTTGTATTATTTAATCTCTACACACTCCTAATGTTTCTCTGCTTATTTGTATTAAAAAAAAGGTTGAGACATCTATAAATTTTTTTTTTTTTTTTTTTTTTTTTTTTTTTTTTTATGTAGTAAGGAGGAACAAAGGTTCCAAAGTACCCAAGGAGGGGAAATTACAAAAGGCACCTCAGAAGCTAAGCTTAATCTCACAGTTCCAAGTACAATCCAATCCAATCCAATTCAATTCATGTTCGATTCGGTTGCCAACCACATTTAATTTGAAGCGAAATGACAAAAATGCCCACCTCCTAATCACAGACTATCTTGCAATCAAGACATCACAACAACAACAACATAGCCTCGGTCCCAAATTAACTGGGGTCGGCTACATGGATCAAACTTTTTCATTGTGCTCGATTTAGTGCAATTGATGGTGAGCTTTGCAAACCATTCAAATCCCTCTTAATTAATGCATCCCATGTTAACTTCGATCTGCCCCTACCTCATCAAATTTTTACGCTTTCTATTGAGTCGAGTTTTCTAGTTGAGCATTTGTAGGCCGCTTTTGCGGGTGACATAACCATCGCAACCGCCCTTTCCTAATCTTTGTATCAATTGGTGCTACTCCTACTTGTCTTTGAATTTATTTATTTCTTATTCTATCTTTACGAGTTTTACCACACATCCACCTAAACATCCTCGCTTCTGCTACATTCACTTTATGTAATTATTGTTGCTTTACCGCCCAACATTCACTTCCATAGAGTATAGCTGACCTAATTGCGGTCCTATAAAATTTTCCTTTTAACTTAGTAGGAACTTGTCGATCACAAATCACCCCCTGTTGCACTCCGCCATTTCTTCCATCCACTTGAATTCTATGTGTGACATCATTTTCAATGTTACCATCATTTTGTATGATTGATCCTAGGTATCCGACGCAATGGAGATCTTCTCAACCTGTTGAACGAATCCACGAACAACTCGATCTAGGTCGAACTTAAACCAAAGTTCAAAAATTCTTTTATTTCACCCAAAAACTATGAATTACACCCAATAGATCGCTTAAATAGCGAAACCCTAAAATTTGCCAAAAATAGTAATAAGTCCAAAAAGCCCTAAACTGAAAAACTAGATGAAAAATAGAAACAAACGCCGCAAACGGAAATAAAAACGGAAATTCCTAATGAAAGTTATAAGCGAAACAAAAGTTTCTTAAAATAGCAAAATTGCCGTTTCGGAGGGCGAAACGATGGAATTTCGCGAAAAACATTGTACTCACAAAGATAGCTGTGAGTCGTGATCTCCACGTCGTTTCCAATAAACCCATGCCCCCGAACACCAAAACTCAAACGCTCGAACTTCACCGAAATTACAAAAATGCTATCCTGTCATATCTTTTCCTATTTTTCCAAGAATTTGCAACTAATTATTGGACTTTATCATTATCCTGTCAAGAATTTGCAAACTAATTCTTGGACTTCATCATTATCCCGTCAAGAATTTGCAAGCTAATTCTTGGACTTCATCATTCTCCCCAGGGTGCACTAGAACATTTTTGGCATTTAATAGAGGTTTTAAAACCCCTATTAAATAGAGTGTTATTAAATGACATGTAAAAATGTGTTATGTTTTAATTTTTAATACATGTATTACATAGATGTTTTTTAAAATCGCTATCAATTAGGTGTTATTTTATAACACCCTTTAATAGGGGTTTAAAAACCTCTATTAAATGCCGAAATTGTTCTAATGGTGGACAGAATTCGCCCTCGAATTGTCATCATCGACGTATCACCATAATAGGGAACAAGATGTTTGACATTAAATACATCACCAAATGCGAATGTGACTTGGCAACTTCAATCTGTAAGCATTAGGATTAATTTTCTCAAGAACCTCCAAATGACCAATCTTCCGAATCGAAAATTTGTTGTAATCACCCACGAAGAACCTGTATTTAGTGAGAACGCCCATATAAAGTCACCCACTTCAAACTCCACGTGACGCTTCTTCCGATCTCGCATATTGTTTGTACTTGTCTTCAACCTCGTCTGCGCAAATCCTCATGCACACCGAGACTCATTCGGTAGTGTGGTCTATTATGTAGTGACGCACAAGGTTCAAGGTCAATCCGATGTTGAATATCAAGCAAGGGTGGTAGTCCTTCTAGCATCTCATCGGGAAAACAAACAAAACTCCTTAACAATAGGAATTGCGACTTTCAGGAACATCAACATCTCTATCTACCTCCTTTCCCATCAAGATGTAAACTACCTCGAAATCTGTAATGCATCTTCAAATCTCGCCAAAGACAACAAGTTTGCTAGATTCTTTAGTAAGCTTGACTTTCTCCGGATCCTTGGCGGGGTACTAGCACAATCTTCACTCCTTTGAACATAAGGGTGTACTTATTGGTTCTCCGCCATCATGCACAACTCCCCTATCAAACGCGCCAATGACGTCCCAAGAACAAGTGGCAAGCATCCATAGCCACAACATCGCACCAAACTGAATCCTTGTAGTTAGCACCAATAGAAAAAGTCACCAAGGCGCGTTTCGACACCCGCACCTCACCACTAGCTTGTAGGGCTCAGGGGTGTTGTTCGATTAAAGGCCCAACTTCGAACCGCTTCAATCGAGACGATATTCTCGCAATCCGCTGCACGCATCAATCATGAACACGCACACCTTGCCTAAGATTGTACACTTGGACCGAAAGATGGTATTCCGCAACCACTCATCATCGCAATAATTCTAGGCGTCATACAAGAACGCCTCACAACCAAGCGACCCACGTCTCCAAATCCACGATCTCCTCTTCCGTGTTGTCGAAGTATCAAAGGTTGGTTCTGCAATGATGTTTGCCTCTTCCCTGCGTCTTCCTCATCATTCTCAATATAGAGAGTCTTCTTCCCTTTACATTCGACTTCCTGTGACCAACTTCGCAACAACCGAAACATCTAATCCCAATAGCGCTAGGTCTGTTTCGTGCTACTAGCAAGGTTAGTTGCACGGTATTACCTCCGTATTGGTTGTCCCAACGCTAACATTACTTGGAAGCATTACTCACACCCTAACGCTGTTGTTTCTCCACCAACAATGCTCACTGGGTGCGCCGTGCAGATAAGGAAGCTGGGTCAAACATGTTGACGACATCTTGGATCTGCACCCTCAGTCCACCAATATACCGCGCCACTAATTGGTCGTTAGTCTCCTGCAGTTCGTTTTTAGCGACTAACTGATAAAACTCAGTGGTGTAATCATCTACTGACTTTGCCCCTTGTCTCAGATTCTGCAACCTCTTATACATAAGGCGTTACAAATTGTAAGGCTAGAACTCAGCCGTAAGTGCTTTTTCATCTTCTCCCACGAGGTGATCTTCGCCTTTCCATTCCTATTCCGCATCAACTTATGTTGTTGCCACCAAGCCATGGCCCTGTTGCGGAATCTGGTCGCAACCAGTTGCACACGCTTGTCTTCGGGCACACCTTTGAATTCTAGGACTTCTTCAACTGACGCCAGCCAGTCTAAGAATTCTTCCGGTTGAAGGGTGCCATGGAATTCTGGGACCTCTGTCTTCATCCCAGACTCCCACCGCTTTGCGATCATCCTCTACGCACGCACCGTAGCGGCTCCTCGGTGCCTCAACATACTCATCCTCCCATTCGGTAGAAGAATCTCTTCTTGGTTCATCACATACGTGATTCCCTTCGATGGTTACGAATACAATTCATATTCCGACCCAATAACTTATCGATTCGCGCGTTAATTGTTCTACCACCGCGCCCATGCGTTGGTCAATTATTTGGCCAATTTGTCGATTCGATTGTTACTGATCCATAGACCTCCTCGATACGATCTTTGGTTCCTCTTCGGCGGCATGATTTCTCCAATCACGGCCGAAGCGGACTCGATACCAACCGACGCAATGGAGATCTTCTAAACCAATTGAACGAATCCACGAACAACTCGATCTAGGTCGAACTTACACCAAAGTTCAAAAATTATTTTATTTCAGCCAAAAACTACGAATTACACCTAATAGATCGCTTACATAGCGAAACCCTAAAATTTGCCATAAATAGTAAAAAGTCAAAAAAAGCCCTAAACTGAAAACTATACAAAAAATAGAAACAAACGCCGCAAATGGCAATAAAAATGGAAATTCCTAATGAAAGTTATAAGCGAAACAAAAGTTTCCTAAAAAAGCAAAATTGCTTAGTTTCGGAGGGCGAAACGATGGAATTTCGCCGAAAATGTAGTACTCACATCATAGTCGTGAGTTGTGATCTCCACGCCGTTTCCAATAAACCCATGCCCCCGAACGCCAATACTCAAACGCTCGAACTTCACCGAAATTACAAAAAATGCCATCCCGTCATATCTTTTCCTATTTTCCAAGAATTTTCAACTAATTCTTGGTCGTCATTATCTAGTCGGGAAATTTGCAAACGAACTAATTCTTGGACTTCATCAGTGGCAGATTATGTGGTCCGCCTTCCTTAGGATTCGATACTTTCAACTCTTATAGATCTCATTCTGCTATCGCTAGCACCGATATTATCCCCAACTTAACCACCTTCAACTCGTGTGGGGATTTAACTTAAAAAAATTTCATTTAATCAATGTGGGACTAACTTTCACCCACGCATCTTCAACAGGATGTGTCGTATGTAACTAGACCATTGGTATCTTTCTATTTTTTTTTTTTTTAAAAGGTACTCCTGCCTCCGTAAAATCTTAAATGAATTTTCATCACGATTTGTTGTATTTTCTTCTCGGAAAGGCTTCTATACATATATTCTCATTATGATAACATTTTGGGCTTGAAAATTATAAATTTTCACATTTGAGTGCCAAGCCACACAACCGATGCAACTATCTCTTCCTTCTTGTATATAGGGGCATTTTTGAACTTGTATTATGAAAAACGGTTGCTTGAAAATTCTCATTTTGTGTTCCAATCTTAGAGCATCTTTAATGGGATGTGAATTAGCCTTCAATGTATGCCACAATGACCATTAATTGGAGAGCAATTTTAAACTTGATCAATGTCTATTCAAGCCTTCATGACTATTGATCAAAAAAAAGATATCGATTCGTGAGTAGACAATCCATATTTACCATTGGAGATGAACCTAGCGTTGCTTTAGCCTAATAATCTCTATAGTTCGTACATACAAAAGTATTGTTTTTCACTCAAATTGCTTACCCTTCATAGAAATTAAGGAGTTCATTGGAATCCAATTGTCTTTTTCTTGGTTCTTTACGTGGTATCTCACGTTAACCACGTCAACTTTTAATATAATTTGTTAGGATTTAGTCACTATATAAGATGTAATTAGTTTTATGTGAAGGCAAACAAGAAATACAATTCTATATCTTTAGCTTCTCTCTTTCTTCTCTAACTTTAATTCTCAATTTTCTCTTTCTCTTCTCCAATCTCTTCTCAATCAATTCTTCTTCCTAATCTCCTTCGCTTTCAATCTCATCACTCTCTTCTATCTCGATTTCTTTAATCAAACTCACGATCAACCACACTAGTAGTTGCATCGATTAGATCTTCAATTCTTCAATTCATATGATAAAAGCTAACTAGTGTACGTAGAGTGTTTATCACGCTTTATACAAACCACTAAAAACTTTAATACATCAATATTATATAATTATAATATACCCGCACTATATAATAATTTTTAATGTATCAACTAAGGCCTGCATAGTTAATACATTAGGCTAGCTAGGGCATGAGGTTTCGTTATCTAATTAATAGGGTAATGCTTCGATTACACTTTTTTTAGAAGCCTACAATTACATAGCATTTGGAAAATGTGCAATTAATACACATAAAATTATGAGAGCACACATCTCGAAAATATTGCACCCGATTTAA
The DNA here is from genome assembly GCA_039657325.1 of Stephania cephalantha. NCBI lineage: Eukaryota > Viridiplantae > Streptophyta > Magnoliopsida > Ranunculales > Menispermaceae > Stephania > Stephania cephalantha. The sequence continues at coordinate 1,512,372 of CM077573.1, read as the reverse complement.
AGAAGCAAGCACACATCTCGAAAAAATTGCACCGCTTATAAAGAGGCGCTGACCTTACATGTGCGAGATTATCGTATTCCTTAATTTAGAGTCTTATTTAATAGGAATAGTTTCGTAGATTAAAAATCTAAAATGAGAAAATAAAAAATAATTCTTTAGGGAGGGTCTTTGGAATATGACGGTAATAAATGTAAGATAGAACCACCGAACGTTATACTAGTGAATTGTATCGAGAGGGTGAGAGTTCTCATATACTCCATCCGTTTCATATTATTTGTTACATTAAATTCTTTTTCTTGTTCCACAATATGTGTCACATTAAAAATTAAGAGTGTATTTATGGTCTTTTTTCCAATTTTATCTCTAATTTAAAGTTATGTCATTAATGCTAATTAGGGTTCCACATTAATTTTTAAAGCAAAAACTTAAAAAAAGTAGGCTATTAATGAGGGGTAATTTAATCTCAAGAGTCCTGACTCATAGGAGATGTTTAAAATTTTTGTAAATATTTAAGGGGTATCAAAGGAATTTTACAAGTGATTATGGTTGGTTCATTAATTGTTGGAGGATGTATTTGAAATTAAAAAAAGTTTTGAGTCCTGGACTCACGAGTCCAAATAGCACTACCCTAATTTTTAAAGCAAAAACTTAAAAAAGTAGGCTATTAATGAGAGGTAATTTAATCTCAATGTCTATCATTTAAGGACTTTCAATCATCACCTTAATTCTTATGCACAAGCGCAAATGTAACAGATAATAAGGAACGAAGGGAGCATATGACATCTATACATTTAGTTTTTTTTTTTTTTTAATAACTATAAGGGTGTCCGTACCCTTTAGGTGCGAGAAATCCCACATAGGGCCCCGGAGGCTCGACCGAAAATGTCCTCTAGTGGCCCAAATGAACTTGACAAATCGGGGAATCGAACTAGGGATCGTGCACTTAACTCACGCAACCCCACACTTGCCCTTACTATTGTGCCAACTTGTCCGGTTGCATCTATACATTTAGTTGAGTGAGAGCTATTAAGATGTTGACACGTTTGATGTAATCCAACGAATCTCATTTACATAATAAATCAAATATAAATGCAAGTTATGACTCGGTGTTTTAGCGTAGTTTTTGAGGGAAAATTAGGGTTTTCTGCTCTTGATGTTCTCTTCAATGTCTTTCATCGATTAAAATAAATGAGGGAAAAAACAAATTTTAAGGATCATTATAATATCACATTAAAAATAATGCAAACCATCATTTGTCAAAAGTCAAGATTTGAAGAGCTCGTGAGTTCAACGTTCTTTGAAGTCAAGAAACTTCTCATAAAAAATAATAAATAAAAAGTTAAAACAATTTTTTCTTATTACTAGCTTATGAGAAGCATCCCCTACCTTATTGATTGGCAATTTATCTCAACCGCAAACTACAAGGAGCAATTACAAGTTAATTGACATTCGGAGGACATACTTAGTTATAGTAGACACATATAATTTATATAGTTAAGAGGAAACTTATAGAGCTTAGTTGTGCCTAAAACATGTATGCAATATACATTGTTTATTTCGAATGTCTACTTCTAGACGATGCAATTAATAGCTACATCATCAATTCGCTCGAAAATATATGGAAAACTATTAATTTTCTTAAATAAAATTTACAATCTATCCACACGGACCATTTGAGATCTATTTTAAAATCCAATGTCTATTTGAGTCACAAGGGATGGACATGCATTCTTTTCATGTGGCTATCGTAGCAAGAATCCACGCTCACAATCCATATTTACCATTTGAGATGCTATAATCATCTTATGAGATCTTACCAAATCTGAAGCTTATTTGATAGATAGAAAACAAAAAAAGGTTATTATTTGAATCACCACAAATTAGTATCGATAGGATTGGCAATAATTAAAAACGTTGAAACGACAACTAGAACCAAAGAAAAAATTAAGGTTTTCACTTCTAATTGCGGCAATGGTTATTTAAAAAAGTTGAATCGTCAAGGAGAATTAAAGGAAAAAAAATTAAGGTTTTTGGCTTCTATTTGCTAGCGGTTTGGTATGCGCAGTGAACAGGTCTTAGTTGTGCATATTGTTAAGAAAACTAAATAATATAGATCCCGTGTAATTAATAGTTAAGGAATTTAAAATCTCGTGTAATTAGTAGGATCCTTTTGTGGTTCGCACTTTCTTTTTGTATTCTAGACCTATGTGTACAATATTTATAATCCCACACGAAGAATTAATTAATTATACCAATGAAGATTGTGAGAACATGATAATGATACAATCCCGATGATCATGGACAAATGTGATTCAATAGCTAAATTCATACAATAATCACACAAATGTGATTCAATAACTTAATTTGTCAAAGGAGGAGTCATTCTAATTAAGACTTGGCATGAATGAGTAGAGCAAACTTGCAAAGTCTTTACCACGATATAGATCTTGATCAAGCTTCAAAGGAAGGTTAGGAGTCGAGAGAATCCCTTACCAAACCTAATTGTTTTGATTTCGTCTCCCCATGAGTCTGTTGAATATGTGTTTTCTCAGTGATCTTCAAATCTTCGATATTATTTAGTAGAAAATTCATCATGGGAAAGTCTTCGACAAATAACCATATTCACTTATTTGAATTTCCTTTATCTTCGAGTGAAAGCATGGTGGGAGCATTTCTCCAATGTAAAGAGTCAAATCATCTTCACTTGAACCACTAACCTGGATTCAAAATTATAGTCAATAAATTGTCATAGAAATGAAAAATAAAAAAGATGTGCAAAGATATATATATATATACAACCCGACAAATGTGGCCAAGTGGACAAGTGGAAAGGCGAGATCGAATTATGTGGGTTAGCAAAACTTGTATCTAAGTCGAGGTTACATGTAAAACTTTTGTGAGCTAATGTGTCTTACGGGTGTGACATTGTTGTTTAGCATTTTCCATACCAAGAGGTTGAAGATGAGATGTTGAAGATTAGGCATAACTTGGAGCAACCTTAGTATATCGGGACCATCGTAGCATCCGAAAAGTTCAAGGTAGGTCAAACTGGGAAAAAATATTGGAAGACGGCTACACATGAAATCTTCATGCGGAGAAAACTATTAAGAAAAATGAGCAAGAAGAATTAGTAGACATTAATTAAGAACATACATTGTAAGAGCACGAAAAAAAAAAAAAAAACATAAATTATTATTTGGTCCATGAAGTACTTTCACCCTTTTGCTTATTTGATCATCGAACTTACATCTGTTCACTTTTGGACCCGTGAACTTTCATTTCTTATACTTTTGGTCTTTTTGGTGAGTTTGAAGAACAACAATTGCTAACCAACAAGCGATTCATGTGCATTCACAACGATTCATCACCTAATAAATCGATTTTGAACTGTTTGTTAGTATCCATTACTATACAAACTTACGAAAATGATCCAAAGTAGAGGGAAATGAAAGTTCATGGACCAAAAGTGAATTGATGAAAGTTTGGGGACCAAATCGACAAAAAAACGTGAAAAGTACTTCAGGGACCAAAATGATACTATTAGCCAAAAAAAAAAAAAAACTCTCAGAAATATTCAATTGTTCAAACGAGAAAATCATGCATCACCTGAATTAGGACATTAGGTATGTGCAGTTTCTTTACATTAATGAGAACCTCAAGTAGGTTGTGTGAATTATTATGTTTATGTTTGTTTAGTTCTGATGGCCATAACTTTGTTGGATCACGATATCTTTGGTGCACCAATATATGCTTCCTGCAGCACAGGCATGCTTGATAAAATGTATTCTCTTGCTGGAGTTGAAGTATCGAAGTAGAGGTCACGAAGCTGAGGCGCACAAACCTTGATTATTGGATCACTTCTATAAAAAGGCTCAAAATTTGAATTTTCAATTCTCAAGCTATTAAGAGAAGTCGATGATATTATCATTTCTTATAGTCATGAAATCTACAACGTAATAAAATCAAATGTTGAAGAGCGGGAGACTAGAAAAGAATTGTTGCATCAGTGTCGTGATCATCATGTAAGTATTCTTTACATTATACTTATCCTAAGTGATCCTTGTGGGCCCCACACATTACAAGTGTCAAATTATGATGAGATGGGCGGTTATCTTTTGGGATATTAATCAACGTAGTTTGGTCCCCCAATTTCATTCTCTGTTTTTTGACTCCGAACACCATTAAGGAGAGGAGAAGAAGAAATTGGAAGATCAAGCTTTGGAAAGAACAACAATGGCTGGAGGTAATTCTTAATTTATTTCCGCAATTTAGATTAGATGATCTTTGTGTTTGTTCACACAAAGATCATTAATGTTTAATGATCTAACAATTGGTATCAGAGCTTTAATGCCTCTGCCTTGTTGTTTGTTCTTCTATTCATGTTTTGGAGTGTGTTGATATACACTTATTTACGAAATCGATTTCTAAAATCCGAAAACTAATTTTGAGTTTCGGTAATATTTCAAATACATATTTGTGATTATCGATCAATAGTAGAGAGGCATAAATTTCATCTTGACCATATTCCTCTAATTTGTACTTATCCTTTTGTACATATGTATAATGACACGTTGAGAAACTGATTTCTATATTCAGTTATTAGATTTGGTTGAGAAACTGTTTTGTTATGCTAAACAACAAAATATTTGACATATAGGATTTCTTATTGTTATCTTTTGGCTCACGTTTCTTTTGAGAAATTGTGTTGTTATCTTTTGGCTCACGTTTCTTTGTCATCCACATATACTTACGAATCATAATTTGATCGGCTGGAGGATTTTTCGTAATATTCTGAAATTTTATACAAAACAGTGTAGCTATGTCACATATATTTGTTTGGCATGTTCAATATGCATGGATATGCATATATAATAGAATTGACATATGCTATATGAATATGACGCTTACATATTAAGAGTAGTACATGTGCATAAGAGGGATTATATATATATGCATATATAATAGAACCGATACATGTTTAGTACAATTTGATAATCACTTGATGAGTATTATGTTCTATATATTTAATTTTCAGGCACATTAATTATTTTATTTAAATAATACATGAGATAATATGCCATGAAGTATATATGCATGTATATAATTTGTTAGTATTGTTTAAATAAGGATGCAATACATTAAGAAATTCATTGATTAAATGTAGGATGATCCATGCATTAAATAATGTTAGAGTGGCCACATCTAAATTATAAAGGATCATTCATACATTTGTTGTAATTAGTAATATGGTTGTGGTAAAATTTATCCCATGGATATTTTACTATACTCATATAATTAATTAGAATAGAATATCAAATTGTATTTTCTTAATTTACCCACAGGAATTGAGAAAATGAAAATAATTTGATAGTTTTATTATATGGTTAATGAATCTTATTGAGTAAAGGCATTAGCCCACAGTGCATGTTTTTACGTCACTTGATTTATTTCTTTTATTATGTTTGCATTGGTAAAACATATTATTTGTAGTCTCTATTTGTTGTTAAGCATGTATTTATTTATTTAATATTTGCAGCTACTCATATACCCGTCTTAGGTTCTGAGTTAAAATTTGAGATCCCGACTCTTAATGGAGAGAATTATAGGGTATGGAAGGAGAGAATTCTCCTCCATTTGGGAGAATGGATATAGATTTTGCCATACGTAAGGACGAACCACCAAAGAATCACCGAGGCTAGTCTTCCTGACGCGGTTGATCTCTACGAAAAATGGGAGAGATCTAACCGCATTTGTGTTATGTTCATTAAAACGAACATAACGGCTAGTATTCGGGGTACGGTGGAGAAGTATGACAAGGTTCATCCATTGCTTAAGGCCATCGAGGATCAGTTTCAGACATCTGATAAGGCACTGGCAAGTACTCTAATCATGCAATTCTCATCACTCCGGATGACCGGAGTTAAGGGTGTGCGCGAGCACATCATGCGGATGAGGGACATAGCGGCCAGACTCAAAACACTTGAGGTTGATATGTTTGAGAGCTTCTTAGTCCACTACATTTTGAACACACTCCCTTCTCAGTATGCACCCTTTAAGATCTCTTATAACACGCATAGAGATAAATGGTCGATCAACGAGTTGACGACCATGTGTGTTCAGGAGGAGGGTAGACTGATTATGGAGCAAGGAGAGAATGGTGTGTTGCTGACGGTGGACAAGAAGAAAAAGGACAAGAGAGCCAACTGGAAGGGGAAAGACAAAATGCAACCCCAAGGTGGAATTATGAAGAAAGAATCCAAGTGTTTCTTCTGTAAAAAGAAGGGACACATGAAGAAGGATTGCATCAAATTCCAACAAAGGCTTCAAAAGAAAGGTATATCAATTTCATATGTTTGTTTTGAATCTAATATGGTTGATACTTTACATGACACTTGGTGGATTGACTCGGTTCTACAATCCATGTTTCCAATACATTACAGGATATGATAAATCTGCGGAAACCAATGGGAAGTGAGTTGAGCATTTATTCAGAAATAAAATGCGCTCACATGTGGAAGTTTGTTGGGACATGCATCTTAAAATTGTCTAGTGGCTTTATTTTAAATTTGGACAATGTTTTCTATGTACCTAATTTTTCCAGAAACTTAATTTCAGTTTCCAAGTTGTTGTATTTGGGATTTCACTTCAACTTTTCTGGAACATCTTTTGATTTGATATTTAAATCAAATATCGTTGGACATGGTACTTTATTGAATGGTTTATTTTGTTTGAATTTAGAAAATAATGCCACTTTAACGCAATGCATGTTACTGGTTTGAAAAGAAGTGTCATGAATGGTGAATCTTCTATGTTATGGCACCGGAGATTAGGACATATCTCCAAGGATCGAATCAAAAGATTAGTAAATGATGGAGTACTAAGTGCTCTTGACTTTGCTGATTTTGAGATTTGTGTGAACTGTATAAAGGAAAAACAGACTAAAGTATCCAAGAGAGGTGCTCATAGAAGTTCAACATTATTAGAAATCATCCATACTGACATATGTTGTCCAGATATGGACTTGAAAAATGGTCCAAAATACTTTATCTCCTTTATTGATGATTTCTCACGTTTCATGTATGTCTACTTGCTTCATCATAAAAATGAAGCATTGAATGCCTTTAAAGTTTTTAAGGTCAAGTAGAGAAATAAAGTGGGAAACAAATTAAGATTGTCAAATCGACAGAGGGGGTGAGTTTTATGGTAGATACACTTTGAAAATGGACAAGCATTTGGTCCATTTGCTAAGTTTCTTCAAGAGCAAGGAATAGTTCCTCAATACACCAATCCAGGTTCTCCAAGTGAGAATGGTGTAGCGAAAGAAGAAACCAGGACCTTGATGGATATGGTTAGGAGTATGCGTAGTAATGCAACTCTACCTATCTTTTTGTGGAGTGAAGCTCTTAAAACGGCAGTGTATATATATAAACAGGGTTCCAACTAAGGCATGTTTCAAAGACGCCATTTGAGTTAATGAAAGGTTGGAAACCTAGTTTGCGACATATACGCGTTTGGGGATGCCCGTGTGAAGTGAGAATCTATAATCCACATGAAAAGAAGTTGGATCCTAGAACCATTAGTGGGTATTTCATTGGATATGCCGAGAGGTCTAAAGGATATCGCTTCTATTGTCCTTCTCATAACACTAGAATTGTGGAATCTAGAAATGCAAAATTTCTAGAGAATGACATGATTAGTGGGAGGAATCATTTTCGGGATAATGTTCCTAAAAGGGTTCATTATGATGATCTTCCTTCTAAATCAAGTAGTGATCATATGTATGTCATTCCAAGTTTTGCTCATGTTCCATTGAGAATTGAGGAACAAAGAGTTCAAACTCCACAAGTTGTTGACAATCCTCCAGTAGATCAAGTTGTTCATGAAGAACTTGAAATGGTAGAACAACCAATTATTCATGAAGTACCTCAAGTAAATGAACAAGTTGATCAACATGATCTTCAAGAAAATGTTGATACAACATTAAGAATATCTACTAGAGTTAAAAGGTCAAGCAATACCTAGTGATTTCATTGTGTATCTGCAAGAATTGGACTATAATGTCGGAGTTGAGAGTGATCCCGAAACCTTTTCACAAGCCATGAATTGTCTTGAATCGAATTATGGTATGATGCTATGAATGATGAAATGAATTCTATGTCATCAAATGATGTTTGGGACCTTGTTGAGTTGCCTAAAGGAGCCAAAGCAATTGGATGCAAATGGATCTTTAAGACAAAGAAGGACTCATTAGGCAACATTGAGAGATACAAGGCGGACTTGTTGCAAAAGGATTCACACAAAAGGAAGGAATCGATTACAAGGAAACTTTTTCTCCTGTATCTAAGAAAGATTCTCTTCGCATAATTTTGGCTTTGGTTGCACATTTTGATTTTGAGTTGCAACAAATGGATGTGAAAACCGCATTTCTTAATGGTCAACTAGAGGAAGAGGTTTACATGAAACAACCGAGAAGGATTTTCCTCTATTGGCAATGAGAATTTGGTTTGCAAGCTTAAGAAATCTATATATGGATTGAAACAAGCCTCCCGACAGGTGGTATTTGAAGTTTCATGATGTTATCTCTTCATTTGGTTTTGTTGAGAATATTATGGATAATTGTATATATCGAAGGTTAGTGGGAGCAAAATTTGTTTTCTCATTCTATATGTGGATGACATTTTACTTGCAACAAATGATAAGGGTATGCTTCATGAAGTGAAACAATTCCTTTCTAATAGCTTTGATATGAAGGACATGGGAGATGCATCCTATGTTATTGGCATTAAGATCCATAGAGACAGACACGTTGTATTCTTGGAATGTCTCGGGAAGCCTATATCAACAAAGTCTTGGAAAGATTCAGAATGAAGGATTGTTCATCAAGTGTAGCTCCCATTGTGAAGGGTGATAAGTTCGGTTTGAACCAATCCCCTAAAAATGATCTCGAGCGGGAACAAATGCTTAACATTCCTTATGCTTCACGTTGGGAAGCTTGATGTATGCTCGAGTTTGCACAAGACTGACATAGCATTTGCGATTGGGATGTTAGGAAGATATCAAAGTAACCGGGTATGGACCACTGGAGAGCTTGCAAAGAAGGTCATGAGATACCTTCGTGGGACAAAGGACTACATGCTTACATATAGACGAACTAATACTTTGGAAGTCACTTTGGATACTCGTATTCGGACTTTGCTTGGTTGCATTGATTCACGTAAATCAACATTGGGATTTATTTTCATGCTAGCTAGTGGAGTTTGTATCATGGAGAAGTGCAAAGCAAACATTGATTGCTACTTCCACTATGGAGGCCGAGTTTGTTTCTTGTTTTGAGGCTACTTCTCAAGGTGTTTGGCTAAAGAGTTTCATTTGTGGGCTTAGAATCATGGATTCTATCTCTAGGCCATTGAGAATGTATTGTGACAATTCAAATTTGCTATCTTTATGGCTAAGAACAATAAAAGTGGGAGTCGAAGCAAGCACATCGACATTAAGTACTTAGCCATAAGGGAACGTGTCAAGGACAAAACGGTGGTCATTGAGCACATTAGCACTTGAATTAATGATAGCGAGATCCTTTAACTAAAGGCATGCCACCAATGAAGTTTAAGGATCATGTTGATAGGATGGGACTTACATCCATTATGTGATTATTATTGTAAGACTGATGTTTATTGGAACTCTTTGAGGTATTTCTTTACTTATGTATTGTGTACACATTCATGTTTTATTTGATTTGAGAAATATCATTAAGTTTGGACCAAGAATAAACATGAGGTTTATTCATTAAGTTATGACAATATGTTAAGAAATTTAATGCATTGTGATACATGGAAGATATTACTCACTTGATAGAGGACCTATCGCCATGATTCATGTATTTTATTTCTTAATTTTGGTAGTAATGTGTATATGGATCAAGTGGGAGAATGTAAGTATTCTTTACATTATACTTATCCTAAGTGATCCTTGTGGGCCCCACACATTACAAGTGTCAAATTATGATGAGAGATAACGGTTGATGGGCGGTTATCTTTTGGGATATTAATCAACGTAGTTTGGTCCCCAATTGCATTCTCTGTTTTTGACTCAGAACACCATTAAGGAGAGGAGAAGAAGAAATTGGAAGATCAAGCTTTGGAAAGAACAACAATGGTGGAGGTAATTCTTATTTTATTTCCGCAATTTAGATTAGATGATCTTTGTGTTTGTTCACACAAAGATCATTAATGTTTAATGATCTAACACATCATCCACAAAACTCAAACTATTAAGTTTGAGTGTTTTAAGAGATGGAAGTGAAATGGAAGTAGGCGGATTGAATTTAGATCCCAAAAAGAATATTTCGAGCACCACGAGGGACTCGCAACAATAAACACTCATAGGAATCACATTGGAATCTAGTTCATAAATTTTCAAATAAAGTTCACGGAGCTTCGAGTGGGCAACAGTTGAAATCCATGAATGAACACGAGATATGTCACAAATACCAAAACATCCAAGTTTGAAGCAATGCAAGTTTGAAATGTCATGGCGAAGCAAGACATTATCAACAAAATTCATGAACATGGCGGGTTTATCAGGACCACAAGAAATTTTACCGAAACACGAAAACTTGAGGTTTGGAACACCAGTCCACAACCATCTCCATCTCTTAGACAAGATGCTGGTAGCCAGAACACACCTGGTTGGGAGTCTAGAGAGGATTTCATTATGAAGAATCGAGTCGGGCAATTCACTAATCCTATCACCCTTCATTTCCATATTATATGGTGGTTTGATGCATGGTTTCCTTCTCCTCTTAAATAATAAAGCAAATGAGACCTCTTAATTAAGATGCCTACATTTATTATCTTTTAAATGAAAAGATCGATATTACAATGATCCTTTGTTAAAATTTGTTTTTTATTCGCTCATTAATTATTTTTAGTGAGATATTATATTAATCATTACGTAAGATTTATTATATACTCCTCCTCCGTTTCTTTATAAGTGACTTATTAGTTATTTTGAAATATTTCACAATATATGTCATTTCATAGTTTCAATACACATTAATTACTTAATTGAATTTTATACTTTTCATAGAAAAAGAAAATTTATTAATTACTCATTAATAACTAGTGTATGTAGAAATGGTGAGGTTAGGAGAGATAAATGATGATTTAGTCATTTGACTACCACTTTCTCCTCATTCAAGATAATTAAAGGACTTCTTAAAAACTGTGAATAACCTTAAAACATTACTTCAATAGAAACAGAGGGGAGTATTCTTTTAGGGTGGTGTATTCAATTGGATAATTTGAACGGATTTTAAAAAAGTTCGAGGATTTTGAAATCAAGGCGTATTTAATTTGGATTTCAAAAGATTTTTAATGGACTTTTGAAAAATCAAGGTGTATAAAATTAAGACTTCAATGGGTTTTAATAAATTTCTAAGAAGTCTAGGTGTATTCAATTTTTAAACTACCAATGGCGTATTCAATTGAGATTTTAATAGACTTTCGGGTATTTTTATAATTGTATGACATTTTTTTAAAAATTCTATAGATTTTCGTAGATTTTTAAAGGCTATGATAAACTTTTATGTACGCTACATTTTAATGACTTTTGTTAACGTTTAATATTTTCACTTTAAACAAGATTTTAATTGATACCAGAGATTTGTGCTTTTTTCTAATGAAACAAATAATTTGCACTTTATGATAAAAAATAATTATACTTTTTTTCTTAAGAACTATTACAAATCTTTTAAAAGTATTATGGAATATATTTTAATAAAAAAAATCAAATAGACAAATTAATGATTTTAATTGGAGCCGTTAATCACCACCGAGACTCTTCCGACAGTTGCATTCGCTATAAATGGCCCCGCTTTCTCGTTGAAGCTGTTGATGGACGATGTAAGCGATTCAACCGCTTTATGTCTCTCAATCCGAGGAAGATTCTTCTCCTCTTCGCGCCATGTAAGTGCGCGCACGACCAAACCCCTTTTCTCTAATGATGAAATTAATAAAGATGTAGACAAATAAATTAAACAATAAATTTAATTACTTGGCTTCATGAGTCCAGAATTTACTTGGCCTCATGAGTCCGGATTCATAAGGAGGTTTTTTAAATTTTTGTAAAGCTGTTAATTAAGATCCCCACATTTATTATCTTTTTAATGAAAAGATATTACAATGATCCTATGTTAAAATTTGATTTTTATTCGCTCATTTATTATTTTTAGTGAGATATTATACTAATCATTACGTAAGATTTATTATATATTATTTTAGGGTGGTGTATTTAATTGAATGGTTTTAAATGATTTTAAAAGAGTTTGGAGGATTTTGAAATCAAAGTGTATTTAATTTGGATTGCAAAAGATTTTTAATGGACTTTTAAAAAATCAATGGGTATTTAATTAAGACTTCGATGAATTTTGATAAATTTCTAAAAAGTCTAGATGTATTCAATTTTTAAATTGTAGATTTTGATGGGTTTCTATTAAAAAAAATACACAACCAAAAGATTTGGATGGATTTGGATTAAGTCAATTCAAATCCATCAAATTCCATGAAATCCATGGAGATTCTGTGACGGCCCCTTTTACAAAATAGGACACCGCCCGGCCTAATCCCGTAATCAAGCCTTAATCTAAATCACATAAGACTTAATTATGTGTTAGTCAGCCTTTCGTAACCACATGTTACATTATTAGTAGTTAAGGAAATTAGGTTCCATTATTAGGTTAAAGAAATTAGGTTCCATTATTAGGGTAATCAGAGTACCTTACACTTTTAAAGTATGTTAACATTCACTTCGAACACCATCCAAAAGTGAATGTAAGGTCAGAGCATTGTCCATGATACCCAACTGTATCACTGTTACCACTTTATCCCTAAAATTGATAAACCATAAACTCTGGCACCACACTGTATCAGAGTTATTCAATATAACAAAGCTCTTAAACCTTGTCCCTACCATCAAGTTTGTAATCGACTTTAAACCTAGTACTATGAATCTTGTTGTAAACCAAACTCGAACTTAGGTGACGACCTAGGCTCTGATACCAAGCTGTAGCATCCCCTAACTTAATTAGGGCAATACTTAGCCTGAAACTCTAATTAAGCCCAAATTACCTTTGCCAGACTTAACTAGAGCCAACAAACCTTACTACCTTTACCCGATAAGCATTCTTTGTATATTGACTATCAAAATAAAACAAATCATGAACGCAGCAGAAATTAATTTAAAACCTTTTAGATAATCCAAATATAATATGCAATATTAAAATAAAACAGAATAAACATCGGTTATGTAATCACTCGCCCCATATGATATTACAAATATGCAATTCAACACAAATATATAAAATTAGAGAAATCATTACATCGAAGAGAAATTCAATTAAGATTCCTCATTAATATATTATATTTTCAATGAGATATTACCATGATCCTTCTTTAAAATTTGTTTTTTATTCTCTCATTTATTATTTTTAGTGAGATATTACAACAATCATTACGTAAGATTTAATTTATTTTTTTGAGAAATGTTAGATGACAACAACAACATGTCATACTTGCAAGACACATAAGCAAATAATATTCATCCATGTATTCATCGAGATATGGGTATACACAAATCTCGATGCAAAACATGTAAGTCAAGGTCACATGGAAGGTTCTTGTGAGCCAACGTGTTTTGTTTTGTGACATTGTTGGCATTATACTATTTTTCATTTTCTTTTAGATGTTACAAAGGATTAATTATTCCTTAAGATTTAGTTATTTATTTATTTTTATTTTACCTGTTGTTGCCAAAGTGTATATTTTCGACCCGAACCGACAAGGTTTGATACCCGTATAATACAAATTAAAATAAGTACTAAACCTTTAGCTAATATTTAATTCAAGTCCATCTTTGATCTTGGTACAATAATCAAGTTCACTATGGATCCTTCTAGTTATGCATATCCTTGATTTTCAATTGTTTATTCCAATGATCCTTGAGATTTATTTTTTATTTTCTCATTTTATTTTTGACTACATTTTCATTGAAGCGGTGCTTGTTGCACTCTTTTTTTGATTGGTTTTCTAGAATGGTGATTAATATTTAAAACTTTATATTCCAGATATAATTGCAAGATATCCTTTCAGGAATAATCAACCAATTAGATATGTTGATCTCCTGAAACCCACGGGCAATGAGAGCGAAAAAAATAATAATAATAAAACTGGAAGTAGAAGCTTGTCGAACTATTAGCTCGATCATTTACTTCTTTTTTTTTTTTTTTTTTTGTCTCGATGGCGTCCAAACCGCCTCGGCCCATCTCAATTAAAAGCTTATTAATTCCACAAAGAATAATCAAGAGCATCTTCCCCTACATTCAGAGACAAAACCAAAGCCAATGTGAGGGGGCCATGCCCTGACCTCACCCCTCCCCTTATATATGTTAAACATTTTTTCCATTGGTTATTTAATATTTAACTAGATAGCCCCTCTTCCTCTTGTCCAACTGTTTCATTTGTTTAAGAAAAAATCATGTCACATGCATGTACTAATTCTTATCAGTGAATTTTGAAGCAACATAAATAAACTACAATTAAAAATCACTCTTCGAATTTGTACATATTATTAGTTAGTGCATGTGGTTTTCATTGAAACAAATCAATTTTTACCTCTTGAATTTGTTACTTTTGTATAATAGAATTTTGAAGCAACATAAATAAACTACAATTAAAAATCACTCTTCGAATTTGTACATATTATTAGTTAGTGCATGTGGTTTTCATTGAAACAAATCAATTTTTACCTCTTGAATTTGTTACTTTTGTATAATAAAACTTAACTTTTAAACTTACCTTCATTTGACCTCATACCAAACTTAATTTTTTGAGATCAACTATTAGCATTAGAGATAATACAACAACAACAACAACAACAACAACATAGCTTCAGTCCCAAATTAACTGGGGTCGGCTACATGGATCAAAATTTTCCATTGTGCTCGATTAAATGCAATTGATGGTGAGTTTTTCAAACCATTCAAGCCCTTCCTAATTAATGCATCTCATGTTAACTTTGGTCCGCCATTACCTCGTCAAATTTCTACAGTTTCTATTGAGTCAAGTTTTCTAGTTGGGGCATTTGTGGTCGTCTTTGCGGTGTGACCAATTAAACCACCGCAACCGCCCTTCCCTAATCTTTGTATCAATTGGTGCTACTCCTACTTGTCTTTGAATTTCTATATTTCTTATTCTATCTTTACGAGCTTTACCACACATCCACTTAAGCATCCTCATTTTTGTTACGTTCATTTTATGTAATTGTTGTTGCTTTACCGCCCAACATTCACTTCCATAGAGCATAGCCGACCTAATTGTGGTCCTATAAAATTTTTCTTTTAACTTAGTAGGAACATTTCGATCACAAATCACTCATGTTGCACTTCATCATTTCTTCCATCCAAATTGAGTTCTATGTGTGACATCATTCTCTATTTTACTATCATTTTGTATGATTGATCCTAGGTATCTAAAGTGGTTTACCTTAGGAACTTCTACTTCCCTAATTTAAATTTACAAATCAAATCATCATCTCGATGTCTAATGTTTCTAAACTCACAAGTGCATATATTCGGTTTCGTTCTACTCAACTTAAATCCTTTAGATTCTAATGTATTCCTCCAGAGTTATAATTTTTTATTCACTTCATCTTTCGTTTCATCCACTAAGACAATATCATCTCGCAAATAGCATACACCATGGTATATCATCTTGAATATGTCTAGTTAGTTCATCCATAACTAAAGTAAATAAATATGGGCTTAAAGCCGATCCTTGAAGTAGTCCTATTGTAATGGAAAATTCTTTTGTAGCTCCTCCAAATGTCATTATACTCGTTACTACTCCATCATACATATCCCTAATAGTATCTATGTATCTAGCACGCATTTTTTTTCTAGAACCCACCGAAGAACATATCTAAGGACCCTATCATATGCTTTTTCTAAATCTACGAATATCATATGAAGATCTTTTTTCTTTTTTCTATATTTTCCTAACAATCGTCTTACAAGGAAAATCACCTCCATAGTTGACCTCCATTAGAAATAATACTTAATGATAATTAATTATGTGAATTTGCTACATGTTTGTTTAGTTTTTCAATATATATCAATCATGCACATTTTTTTTTATAAGCTTCATGTATATTTTTTACTTGATATGGAGGCTTGGCCTCCGTTCCGTTGGATGTCTGGCTTCGTCCCTGCCAACATTCCCCTACATAATGTAGCTCTTTTACATTTTTTTGAACAATTCTTTTCCTTCTAGTATTAAGTAAGGGCATCCAAAGTGCTGTTGCAATGAGTTTAGCTAGGTTTAGTTGTCGTAAGTTTGGGTTTGTCACTGTTAGCATTAAGTCTACGTGATGCGTGTGCATGATGCCATGCGGAACACCATTTCGCACGCACTTTGTTTTTTAAATGATTGTAGAGCAGCATGCGAGATGCGACACTTGCAAACCTTAATGTATTGTATGATAATCATAGGTGTCCGAGCCTTATATATATATATATATATATATATATATATATATATATATATATATATATGGAAATGAAACTAAGCTTGATTCAAGTTACCTGTTGCGCTAAAAAAATTCAGTCGATTTCTAGTAGCTAATCGAATCCATTAATCGCCAATAAGATTAGCAACGAATTTTCGTTCGTCGTTAGTAAGATTAGCGAGAAATTTTTGTCCTTTCGCTGATCCGTCGTTAAGTCAATTTTGTGGCCGGTTTTGTCACGAATCTCGACGTTTCGCTGATCAGGTACGTTGGGTCAGTGTTCAAGTCTGAATTATGGGTAAATGCTACAGGGGCTGGCAGATTATGTGGTGTGGCCTTCCTTAGGATCAGATACTTTCAACTCTTATAGATCTCATCTACTATCGCTAGCACCGATATTATCCCCAACTTAACCACCTTCAACTCGTGTGGGGATTTAACTTAAAAAAGAGTTTCATTTAATCAATATGGGACTAACTTTCAGTCCACGCATCTTCAACATGATGTGTCGTATGTAACTAGACCATTGGTATCTTTCTAATTTTTTTTTTTAAAAAAAAAAAAGCTACTGCTGCCTCCTCAAAATCTTAAATGAATTTTCATCACGATTTGCTGTATTTTTCTTCTCGGAAAGGCTTCTATACATTTGATTCTCATTATGATAACATTTTGGGCTTGAAAATTATAAATTTTCACATTTGAGTGCCAAGCCACACAACTCATGCAACTATCTCTTCCTTCTTGTATATAGGGGCATTTTTGAACTTGTATTATGAAAAACGGTTGCTTGAAAATTCTCATTTTGTGTTCCAATCTTAGAGCATCTTTAATGGGATGTGAATTAGCCTTCAATGTATGCCACAATGACCATTAATTAGAGAGCAATTTTAAACTTGATCAATGTCTATTCAAGCCTTCATGACTATTGATAAAAAAAAAAAAAAGATATCGATTCGTGAGTAGACAATCCATATTTACCATTGGAGATGAACCTAGCAGTGCTTTAGCCTAATAATCTCTATAGTTCGTACATACAAAAGTATTGTTTTTCACTCAAATTGCTTACCCTTCATAGAAATTAAGGAGTTCATTGGAATCCAATTGTCTTTTTCTTGGTTCTTTACGTGGTATCTCACGTTAACCACGTCAACTTTTTTTTTTTTTTTTTTTTTTTTTTTTTTTTTGGGAAACCCAAAAGTTAATTTTATTGCAAATCATGCCACTTGTTTCGACTAGACAAAAAACTAGCCTCCCTTACCGCTGTGTGGTCTGCTACATTCACTGATCTACAAACAAATACAACTCGATATGACCTTAAGTCTGTTACCAAATAACACAATCATCTACAATAGAACCAAAATAAGAATTATCTCTTGATTTTCCTTTCATAGCTTGCACAACTAATAGTGCATCCGTCTCCACTCTCACTTGCTCGGGCCTTCTTTCATGCCATCAGCAGACCTTGCCTTTTGAGGGTGACAAAGAAATCAGATATTTAAGGGACACCTTCAAAAGAAAGAGACTAAACAAGAAAGACACTAGACTGAACACGAATCCACCAAGCGAGAGAATACGAGAGGATTACATAAACGTCGATCGAAACTTTGGAGCAAGTGGAGTAATTTACCCTTCACTTGGTTGCAACTATCAAATGTCATAAAAACTATCATCTGTCATAAAAACTTGGTAAGGAAGAAGTCATCTTAATGCATGAGAAACAATTATTAGAACGTTTTCAATGACGGTTGATTAGAAAAATGTCATTATTTATCACTTTTTGAATTACAGTTACTTTAAAACTGTCATAAAGTTGATGTCATCAAAAGTAGATTTTGCTGTACTAGTAGCCTAGCTGCACCCGTTAGGGCGAAACCCAATCTTCTCTCCATCGAGATCATACACCACCTCATATGTGGATTGTTGTTTGTTGCCAATGATTCCAGGTGTCCCTTCATCTCTCTTTGCGGAAAAAGCCAAGCAAAAGACCTTTCTAGTTTTAACAAGAATCCCGGACCTATGCACCTCCACATCCACATCCTTAAAGTGCATTACAATCTTGGGCAAGGGGATTTGCTTTAACTTTGCTTCGTAATAAGATAACAAGTGTCAAGCGTTTTAGCCTTCTCGCCTAGTGGATACGCCGCCATTAATCTTCGAAAGGAATCACGAAGCACTTTGTGTAAGCCTTGGCGAGGTAACCTTGTGATGGGCGTGCCGGTGTCTAGAATTGTTCCGGAGAATTGAGAATTGATGGATCGATTGGTAGTTTTCGTCCATCAATACTTATACCTATAAAGTGTATGAAGTTACGTGAGGGCTGGCTCGGATCTTTTATGATAGGAGTGTACTTAGTAGCAGTACTGCTACTAGTGGTACTTCTTCCTAACGCGAGGTAACCCTTGGAGTCCTTCAAATAAGGAAGACAATAAGAGAAAACTCGGCCAAATGTTGAACTTAATTGTGATACAATGGAAATGGGGTCGCGTGCGAGGCCTAATACCCCGGCTCCCTTTCCGTAGCTGCCGCTGTTGTTGTGGCCACAACCCAAAAGAAAACCAGGGAATACATGATTTGGAGTGAGTGTTAGTGTTTCCCGGACAAGGATCCCGTTTGTGTATGATTTGTCTCCATATTTGATGGAGTAGGCGCACGTGGTGGGAGTGTCGCGCTCACGAGCATGATAATTGAAATTAGAGCACACGGGGGAGCTGGAAGGGATTTGTGAATAAGTGATGGAGCCGGAAGGTTTAAAGATGGTATTTTTTTGCTTGTAGCAATTAATACATGGTTCGCATTGGATCCATGCGACATTGCTACCTGTATCAAAGGTCAAGTAGAAGTTTTCTGTAGGATTGCCCACGCCTATGATGACAACAAAGTTGCTAGGAACGTCAATAGCGTCGCCTGAAACAATTGGAAGCAGAGCTAGTGATGGATTAGTGTCATCCCTGTGCTTGATGGGCAGCATTAACATTGGAACTTTATCATTGGTTTTGAATAACAGTAATGGAAACAAGAGGATGGTTAGAGAAATCAGAAGGGCTTGAACAATGGCCATTGGAGATTAATTGCTTTTGCTAAGTAGCTACATTTGAATCGAAATGATTATATATATATAACACAAACCAAAGACATGTAATAGACATGTAACAAAGAATTTACATTAAGTGCATGCAATAATTTGGATTTGTTGCTAGCTATTTACAAACAATTTTATAATTAATCCCAAAAGAATAAATACACGTTCACATCTATTTTAATTTGTTGTAACTTCAAGTGAATCAACAAAAAAGAATAAAAAACATAATGTAGAAAAGGATGGAACTAATGTCCATGCCATACATGCTGCCTGAAACCAAACATTCCAAAAAAGCAAAAACCAAGAAATAGAAAAAAAAAAAAAAAAAAAAAAAAAATCTTTGCTGCTCAATAATTTTGATTTGTTGTTACTTATTTACAAATAATGCTACTCACAAAAGAATGGTTACAGGTAAGGAATCAAAATAAGGCTCTTCTCTGTTGATCTAATCTTTGTAATCCTACTTCAGCATTTGACTTAGCAGCTTGGTTGTTTTATTTTTTAGAATCAAAAAATATAATGAATGTACAAAAGGATGGAACCAATGCCCTTTTTATGCATGCTTTTTACAGCCCCGAAACTACATATCCCAAAAAGCCAAAACCAAGAAACAGAAACAAAAAAAAAAAAATTATTTGCTGCTCCACAGCACAGGCATAGTCTCATGGGAACACGCTCATCAATCTTGTGCATTTTCTCGGTTGATTTTGACGTCTCAAGAAGGTAGTTTTCTTTTTAGTGTTTTTTTAAGAAGGATTTGTTGTGCTATGCATGGTGTACTTATTGTTGCATGAAAGTATTTGACTGGGCAGCTTGGTTGTTTTTTTTTTTTTTTTTTCAATAGTGGCAGTTGCATTATATAAGACTAAAAAATATAATGTACAAATGGATGGAAGGTAACTATGCCCATGCATGCATGCTTGTTACAGCCACTGAAACTACATATCCTAAAAGCCCAAAACCAAGAAACAGAAAAAAAGAATTATTTGCTGCTCCACACCGTAGTTTTCTTTTTAGTTTTTTAAGAAGGATTTGCTATTGTTGTTGTTGTTGTTGTTGTTGGACTGAGAGAGATGTGCTATGCATGGTGTACTTATTGTTGCATGAAAGTGTTGTTTCTTTTTGTGATTAAACCGTAAAGATAATGTTGCATCTTTGATTGTCTACTATTCAAGCATATTTATTGATGTCTCATTACTTCTTTTTCATTTTGTTGTACATTGGTGCTCGGTTGTATTATTTAATCTCTACACACTCCTAATGTTTCTCTGCTTATTTGTATTAAAAAAAAGGTGGAGACACCTATAATTTTTATTTTTTTTTATTTTTATTTTTTATGTAGTAAGGGGAACAAAGGTTCCAAAGTACAAAAGGAGGGGAAATTACAAAAGGCACCTCAGAAGCTAAGCTTAATCTCACAGTTCCAAGTATAATCCAATCCAATTCAATTCATGTTCGATTCGGTTGCCAACCACATTTAATTTGAAGCGAAATGACAAAAATGCCCACCTCCTAATCACCAAAAGGGACTATCTTGCAATCAAGACATCACAACAACAACAACATAGCCTCAGTCCCAAATTAACTGGGGTCGGCTACATGGATCAAACTTTTTCATTGTGCTCGATTTAGTGCAATTGATGGTGAGCTTTGCAAACCATTCAAATCCCTCTTAATTAATGCATCCCATGTTAACTTCGATCTGCCCCTACCTCATCAAATTTTTACGAGTTTCTATTGAGTCGAGTTTTCTAGTTGAGCATTTGTAGGCCGTCTTTGCGGGTGACATAACCATCGCAACCGCCCTTTCCTAATCTTTGTATCAATTGGTGCTACTCCTACTTGTCTTTGAATTTATTTATTTCTTATTCTATCTTTACGAGTTTTACCACACATCCACCTAAACATCCTCATTTCTGCTACATTCACTTTATGTAATTATTGTTGCTTTACCGCCCAACATTCACTTCCATAGAGTATAGTGACCTAATTGCGGTCCTATAAAATTTTCCTTTTAACTTAGTAGGAACTTGTCGATCACAAATCACCCATGTTGCACTCCGCCATTTCTTCCATCCAAATTTGAATTCTATGTGTGACATCATTTTCAATGTTACCATCATTTTGTATGATTGATCCTAGGTATCGGCGCGGTGGAGATCTTCTCAACTTTGTTGAACGAATCCACGAACAACTCGATCTAGGTCGAACTTAAACCAAAGTTCAAAAATTCTTTTATTTCACCAAAAACTATGAATTACACCCAATAGATCGCTTAAATAGCGAAACCCTAAAATTTGCCAAAAATAGTAAAAAGTCCAAAAAGCCCTAAACGAAAAACTAGACGAAAAATAGAAACAAACGCCGCAAATGGAAATAAAAAAGGAAATTCCTAATGAAAGTTATAAGCGAAACAAAAGTTTCTTAAAATAGCAAAATTGCCGTTTCGGAGGGCGAAACGATGGAATTTCGCCGAAAAACGTTGTACTCACAAAGATAGCGTGAGTCGTGATCTCCACGTCGTTTCCAATAAACCCATGCCCCCAACACCAAAACTCAAACGCTCGAACTTCACCGAAATTACAAAAATGCTATCTGTCATATCTTTTCCTATTTTTCCAAGAATTTGCAACTAATTATTGAACTTTATCATTATCTGTCAAGAATTTACAAACTAATTCTTGGACTTCATTATTATCTGTCAAGAATTTGCAAGCTAATTCTTGAACTTTATCATTCTCCCCAGGGTGCACTAGAACATTTTTGGCATTTAATAGAGGTTTTAAAACCCCTATTAAATAGAGTGTTATTAAATGACATGTAAAAATGTGTTATGTTTTAATTTTTAATACATGTATTACATAGAGGTTTTTTAAAATCGCTATCAATTAGGTGTTATTTAATAACACCCCCTTTAATAGGGGTTTAAAAACCTCTATTAAATGCCGAAATTGTTCTAATGGTGGACGAATTCGCCCTCGAATTGTCATCATCGACGTATCACCATAATAGGGAACAAGATGTTTGACATTAAATACATCACCGTGCGAATGTGACTTGGCAACTTCAATCTGTAAGCATTAGGATTAATTTTCTCAAGAACCTCCACATGACTAATCTTCCGAACCGAGAAATTTGTTGTAATCACCCACAAAGAACCGGTATTTAGTGAGAACCGCCCATATAAAGTCACCCACTTCAAACTCCACGTGACGCTTCTTCCGATCTGCATATTGTTTGTACTTGTCTTCAACTTGTCTGCATGAAATCCTCATGCACACCGAGACTCATTCGGTAGTGTGGTCTATTATGTAGTGACGCACTTTTGGTTCAAGGTCAATCCGATGTTGAATATCAAGCAAGGGTGGTAGTCCTTCTAGCATCTCATCGGGGAAAACAAAGACAAAACTCCTTCATAATAGGAATTGCGACTTCAGGAACATCAACATCTCTATCTACCTCCTATCCCATCAAGTGTAAACTACCTCGAGAATCTGTAATGCATCTTCAAATCTCGCCAAAGCGACAAAGAAGTCGCTAGATTCTTTACTAAGCTTGACTTTCTCCGGATCCTTGGCGGGTACTAGCACAATCTTCAATCCCTTGAACATAAGGGTGTACTTATTGGTTCTGCCATCATGCACAACTCCCCTATCAAACCGCGATGACGTCCCAAGAATAACAAGTGGCAAGCATCCATAGCCACAACATCGCACCAAATGAATCCTTGTAGTTAGCACCAATAGAAAAAGTCACCAAGGCGCGTTTCGACACTGCACCTCACCACTAGCTTGTAGGGCACTGGGGTGTTGTTCGGTTGCAAGGCCCAACTTCAACCGCTTCAATCGAGACGATATTCTCGCAACCGCCGCATCAATCATGAACCCGCACACCTTGCCTAAGATTGTACACTTGGGTGAAAGATGGTATTCCGCAACCACTCATCATCGCAATAATTCTAGGCGTCATACAAGAACGCCTCACAACCAAGGCAAGACGTACCACGTCTCCAGTCCACGATCTCCTCTTCCGTGTTGTCGAAGTATCAAAGGTTGGTTCTGCAATGATGTTTGCCTCTTCCCCTGCGTCTTCCTCATCATTCTCAATATAGAGAGTCTTCTTCCCTTTACATTCGACTTCCTGTGACCAACTTCGCAACAACCGAAACATCTAATCCCAATAGCGCTAGGTCTGCATTCGTGCTACTAGCAAGGTTAGTTGCGGCGGTATTACCTCCGCGTATTGGTTGTCCCAACGCTAACATTACTTGGAAGCATTACTCACACCCTAACGCTGTTGTTTCTCCACCAACAATGCTCGTTGGTGCGCTGAGATAAGGAAGCCGGGTCAAACATGTTGATGACATCTTGGATCTGCACCCTCGGTCCACCAATATACCGCGCCACTAATTTGTCGTTAGTCTCCTGCGATTCGTTTTTAGCGACTAACGATAAAACTCAGTGGTGTAATCATCTACTTGACTTTGCCCCTTGTCTCGGATTACGCAACCTCTTATACATAAGGCGTTACAAATTGTAAGGCTAGAACTCGGCCGTAAGTGCTTTTTCATCTTCTCCCACGAGGTGATCTTCGCCTTTCCATTCCTATTCCGCATCAACTTATGTTGTTGCCACCAAGCCATGGCCCTGTTTAGGAATCTGGTCGCAACCAGGTTGCACACGCTTATCTTCGGCACACCTTTGAATTCTAGGACTTCTTCAACGACGCCCGGCCAGGTCTAAGAATTCTTCCGGTTGAAGGGTGCCATGGAATTCTGGGACCTCTGTCTTCATCCCAGGACTCCCACCGCTGCGATCATCCTCTACCGCACGCGGCCGTAGCGGCTCCTCGGTGCCTCAACATACTCATCCTCCCATTCGGTAGAAGAATCTCTTCTTGGTTCATCACATACGATTCCCTTCGATGGTTACGGATACAATTCATATTCCGACCCAATAACTTATCGATTACGCGATTAATTGTTCTACCACCGCGCCCATGCGTTGGTCAATTATTTGGCCAATTTGTCGATTCGATTGTTACGGTCATAGACCTCCTCGATACGATCTTTGGTTCCTCTTCGGCGGCATGATTTCTCCAATCACGCCCAGAAGCGGACTCGATACCAACCGACGCGGCGGAGATCTTCTAAACCAATTGAACGAATCCACGAACAACTCGATCTAGGTCGAACTTACACCAAAGTTCAAAAATTATTTTATTTCACCAAAAACTACGAATTACACCTAATAGATCGCTTAAATAGCGAAACCCTAAAATTTGCCAAAAATAGTAAAAAGTCAAAAAAGCCCTAAACTGAAAACTATACAAAAAATAGAAACAAACGCCGCAAATGGCAATAAAAACGGAAATTCCTAATGAAAGTTATAAAGCGAAACAAAAGTTTCCTAAAAAAGCAAAATTGCCGTTTCGGAGGGCGAAACGATGGAATTTCGCCGAAAAAAAATGTAGTACTCACATCATAGCGTGAGTTGTGATCTCCACGCCGTTTCCAATAAACCCATGCCCCGGAACGCCAAAACTCAAACGCTCGAACTTCACCGAAATTACAAAAAATGCCATCTGTCATATCTTTTCCTATTTTCCAAGAATTTGCAACTAATTCTTGGTCGTCATTATCTAGTCAAGAATTTGCAAACGAACTAATTCTAGGACTTCATCAGCCGGCAGATTATGTGGTCGGCCTTCCTTAGGATCCGATACTTTCAACTCTTATAGATCTCATCTCGCTATCGCTAGCACCGATATTATCCCCAACTTAACCACCTTCAACTCGTGTGGGGATTTAACTTAAAAACTTCATTTAATCAATATGGGACTAACTTTCGGTCCACGCATCTTCAACAGGATGTGTCGTATGTAACTAGACCATTGGTATCTTTCTATTTTTTTTTTTTTTTTAAAAAGCTACTCCTGCCTCCTCAAAATCTTAAATGAATTTTCATCACGATTTGCTTTGTATTTTTCTTCTCGGAAAGGCTTCTATACATATGATTCTCATTATGATAACATTTTGGGCTTGAAAATTATAAATTTTCACATTTGAGTGCCAAGCCACACAACCGATGCAACTATCTCTTCCTTCTTGTATATAGGGGCATTTTTGAACTTGTATTATGAAAAACGGTTGCTTGAAAATTCTCATTTTGTGTTCCAATCTTAGAGCATCTTTAATGGGATGTGAATTAGCCTTCAATTAATGTATGCCACAATGACCATTAATTGGAGAGCAATTTTAAACTTGATCAATGTCTATTCAAGCCTTCATGACTATTGATCAAAAAAAAAAAAGATATCGATTCGTGAGTAGACAATCCATATTTACCATTGGAGATGAACCTAGCGATGCTTTAGCCTAATAATCTCTATAGTTCGTACATACAAAAGTATTGTTTTTCACTCAAATTGCTTACCCTTCATAGAAATTAAGGAGTTCATTGGAATCCAATTGTCTTTTTCTTGGTTCTTTACGTGGTATCTCACGTTAACCACGTCAACTTTTAATATAATTTGTTAGGATTTAGTCACTATATAAGATGTAATTAGTTTTATGTGAAGGCAAGCAAGAAATACAATTCTATATCTTTAGCTTCTCTCTTTCTTCTCTAACTTTAATTCTCAATTTTCTCTTTCTCTTCTCCAATCTCTTCTCAATCAATTCTTCTTCCTAATCTCCTTCTTCTTTCTCTCTCACTCTCTTCTATCTGATTTCTTTAATCAAACTCACGATCAACCACACTAGTAGTTGCATCAGATTAGATCTTCAATTCTTCAATTCATATGATAAAAGCTAACTAGTGTACGTAGAGTGTTTATCACGCTTTATACAAACCACTAAAAACTTTAATACATCAATATTATATAATTATAATATACCCGCACTATATAATAATTTTTAATGTATCAACTAAGGCCTACATAGTTAATACATTAGGCTAGCTAGGGCATGAGGTTTCGTTATCTAATTAATAGGGTAATGCTTCGATTACACTTTTTTAAGCCTACAATTACATAGCATTTGGAAAATGTGCAATTAATACACATAAAATTATGAGAGCACACATCTCGAAAATATTGCACCCGATTTAAAGAAGCAAGCACACATCTCGAAAAAATTGCACCGCTTATAAAGAGGCGCGCGACCTTACATGTGCGAGATTATCGTATTCCTTAATTTAGAGTCTTATTTAATAGGAATAGTTTCGTAGATTAAAAATCTAAAATGAGAAAATAAAAAATAATTCTTTAGGGAGGGTCTTTGGAATATGACGATAATAAATGTAAGATAGAACCACCGAACGTTATACTAGTGAATTGTATCGAGAGGGTGAGAGTTCTCATATACTCCATCCGTTTCATATTATTTGTTACATTAAATTCTTTTTCTTGTTCCACAATATGTGTCACATTAAAAATTAAGAGTGTATTTATGGTCTTTTTTCCAATTTTATCTCTAATTTAAAGTTATGTCATTAATGCTAATTAGGGTTCCACATTAATTTTAAAGCAAAAACTTAAAAAAAGTAGGCTTAATGAGGGGTAATTTAATCTCAAGTGTCCGGACTCATGAGTCCGACTCATAGGAGAGATGTTTAAAATTTTTGTAAATATTTAAGGGGTATCAAAGGAATTTTACAAGTGATTATGGTTGGTTCATTAATTGTTGGAGGATGTATTTGAAATTAAAAAAAGTTTTGAGTGCTATTAATACCCTAATTTTTAAAGCAAAAACTTAAAAAAAGTAGGCTATTAATGAGAGGTAATTTAGTCTCAATGTCTATGATTTAAGGTCTTTCAATCATTACCTTAATTCTTATGCACAAGCGTAAATGTGACAGATAATATGGAACGGAGGGAGTATATGACATCTATACATTTAGTTTTTTTTTTTTTTTTTTTTTTAATAACTGTGAGGGTGTCCGTACCCTTTAGGTGCGACTAATCCCACATAGGGCCCTGGCGGCTCGACCGTGAATGTCCTCTAGTGGCCCAAATGAACTTGACAAATCGGGGAATCGAACCCGGGATCGTGCACTTAACTCACACAACCCCACACTCGCCCTTACTATTGTGCCAACCTGTCCGGGTTGCATCTATACATTTAGTTGAGTGAGAGCTATTAAGATGTTGACACGTTTGATGTAATCCAACGAATCTCATTTACATAATAAATCAAATATAAATGCAAGTTATGACTCAGTGTTTTAGCAGAGTTTTTGAGGGAAAATTAGGGTTTTTCTCGCTCTTGATGTTCTCTTCAATGTCTTTCATCGATTAAAATAAATGAGGGAAAAAACAAATTTTAAGGATCATTATAATATCACATTAAAAATAATGCAAACCATCATTTGTCAAAAGTCAAGATTTGAAGAGCTCGTGAGTTCAACGTTCTTTGAAGTCAAGAAACTTCTCATAAAAAATAATAAATAAAAAAAATTAAAACAATTTTTTCTTATTACTAGCTTATGAGAAGCATCCCCTACTTTATTGATTGGCAATTTATCTCAACTGCAAACTACAAGGAGCAATTACAAGTTAATTGACATTCGGAGGACATACTTAGTTATAGTAGACACATATAATTTATATAGTTAAGAGGAAACTTATAGAGCTTAGTTGTGCCTAAAACATGTATGCAATATACATTGTTTATTTCGAATGTCTACTTCTAGACGATGCAATTAATAGCTACATCATCAATTCGCTCGAAAATATATGGAAAACTATTAATTTTCTTAAATAAAATTTACAATCTATCCACACGGACCATTTGAGATCTATTTTAAAATCCAATGTCTATTTGAGTCACAAGGGATGGACATGCATTCTTTTCATGTGGCTATCGTAGCAAGAATCCACGCTCACAATCCACATTTACCATTTGAGATGCTATAATCATCTTATGAGATCTTACCAAATCTGAAGCTTATTTGATAGATAGAAAACAAAAAAGGTTATTATTCGAATCACCACAAATTAGTATCAGATAGGATTGGCAATAATTAAAAACGTTGAACGGACAACTAGAACCAAAGAAAAAATTAAGGTTTTCACTTCTAATTGCGGCAATGGTTATTTAAAAAAGTTGAATCGTCAAGGAGAATTAAAGGAAAAAAAATTAAGGTTTTTGGCTTCTATTTGCTAGCGGTTTGGTTTGCGCAAAGGAAACGAGTCTTAGTTGTGCATATTGTTAAGAAAACTAAATAATATAGATCCCGTGTAATTAATAGTTAAGGAATTTAAAATCTCGTGTAATTAGTAGGATCCTTTTGTGGTTCGCACTTTCTTTTTGTATTCTAGACCTATGTGTACAATATTTATAATCCCACATGAAGAATTAATTAATTATACCAATGAAGATTGTGAGAACATGATAATGATACAATCCTGATGATCATGGACAAATGTGATTCAATAGCTAAATTCATACAATAATCACACAAATGTGATTCAATAACTTAATTTGTCAAAGGAGGAGTCATTCTAATTAAGACTTGGCATGAATGAGTAGAGCAAACTTGCAAAGTCTTTACCACGATATAGATCTTGATCAAGCTTCAAAGGAAGGTTAGGAGTCGAGAGAATCCCTTACCAGCCTAATTGTTTTGACTTCGTCTCCCCATGAGTCTGTTGAATATGTGTTTTCTGTGATCTTCAAATCTTCGATATTATTTAGTAGAAAATTTATCATGGGAAAGTCTTCAGACAAATAACCATATTCACTGATTTGAATTTCCTTAATCTTCGAGTGAAAGCATGGTGGGAGCATTTCTCCAATGTAAAGAGTCAAATCATCTTCACTTGAACCACTAACCTGGATTCAAAATTATAGTCAATAAATTGTCATAGAAATGAAAAATAAAAAAGATGTGCAAAGATATATATATATATACAACCCGACAAATGTGGCCAAGTGGACAAGTGGAAAGGCGAGATCGAATTATGTGGGTTAGCAAAACTTGTATCTAAGTCGAGGTTACATGTAAAACTTTTGTGAGCTAATGTGTCTTACGGGTGTGACATTGTTGTTTAGCATTTTCCATACCAAGGTTGAAGATGAGATGTTGAAGATTAGGCATAACTTGGAGCAACCTTAGTATATCGGGACCATCGTAGCATCCGAAAAGTTCAAGGTAGGTCAAACTGGGAAAAAATATTGGAAGACGGCTACACATGAAATCTTCATGCGGAGAAAACTATTAAGAAAAATGAGCAAGAAGAATTAGTAGACATTAATTAAGAACATACATTGTAAGAGCACGAAAAAAAAAAAAAAAAAACATAAATTATTATTTGGTCCATGAAGTACTTTCACCCTTTTGCTTATTTGATCATCGAACTTACATCTGTTCACTTTTGGACCCGTGAACTTTCATTTCTTATACTTTTGGTCTTTTTGGTGAGTTTGAAGAACAACAATTGCTAACCAAAGCGATTCATGTGCGATTCACAACTGATTCATCACCTAATAAATCGATTTTGAACTGTTTGTTAGTATCCATTACTATACAAACTTACGAAAATGATCCAAAGTAGAGGAAATGAAAGTTCATGGACCAAAACAAAAGTGAATTGACGAAAGTTTGCTGACCAAATCGACAAAAAACGTGAAAAGTACTTCAGGGGACCAAAATGATACTATTAGCCAAAAAAAAAAAACTCTCGAAATATTCAATTGTTCAAACGAGAAAATCATTCATCACCGAATTAGGACATTAGGTATGTGTAGTTTCTTTACATTAATGAGAACCTCAAGTAGGATGTGTGAGTTATTATGTTTATGTTTGTGTAGTTCGATGGCCATAACTTTGTTGGATCACGATATCTTTGGTGCACTAATATATGCTTCTGCAACACAGGCATGCTTGATAAAATGTATTCTCTTCTTTGGAGTTGAAGTCTCGAAGTAGAGGTCACGAAGTGAGCGCACAAACCTTGATTCTTGGATCACTTCTATAAAAAGGCTCAAAATTTGAATTTTCAATTCTCAAGCTATTAAGAGAAGTCGATGATATTATCAATTTCTTATAGTCATGAAATCTACAAAGTAATAAAATCAAATGTTGAAGAAGCGGGGAGACTAGAAAAGAATTGTTGCATCAGTCGTGATCATCATGTAAGTATTCTTTACATTATACTTATCCTAAGTGATCCTTGTGGGCCCCACACATTACAAGTGTCAAATTATGATGAGAGATAACGGTTGATGGGCGGTTATCTTTTGGGATATTAATCAACGTAGTTTGGTCCCCAATTGCATTCTCTGTTTTTGACTCAGAACACCATTAAGGAGAGGAGAAGAAGAAATTGGAAGATCAAGCTTTGGAAAGAACAACAATGGTTTGGAGGTAATTCTTATTTTATTTCCGCAATTTAGATTAGATGATCTTTGTGTTTGTTCACACAAAGATCATTAATGTTTAATGATCTAACAATTGGTATCGAGCTTTAATGCCTCTGCCTTGTTGTTTGTTCTTCTATTCATGTTTTGGAGTGTGTTGATATACACTTATTTACGAAATCGATTTCTAAAATCCGAAAACTAATTTTGAGTTTCGGTAATATTTCAAATACATATTTGTGATTATCGATCAATAGTAGAGAGGCATAAATTTCATCTTGACCATATTCCTCGATTTGTACTTATCCTTTTGTACATATGTATAATGACACGTTGAGAAACGATTTCTATATTCGGTTATTAGATTTGGTTGAGAAACTGTTTTGTTATGCTAAACAACAAAATATTTGACATATAGGATTTCTTATTGTTATCTTTTGGCTCACGTTTCTTTTGAGAAATTGTGTTGTTATCTTTTGGCTCACGTTTCTTTGTCATCCACATATACTTACGAATCATAATTTGATCGGTACTGGAGGATTTTTCGTAATATTCTTAAATTTTATACAAAACAGTGTAGCTATGTCACATATATTTGTTTGGCATGTTCAATATGCATGGATATGCATATATAATAGAATTGACATATGCTATATGAATATGACGCCTACATATTAAGAGTAGTACATGTGCATAAGAGGGATTATATATATATGCATATATAATAGAACCGATACATGTTTAGTACAATTTGATAATCACTTGATGAGTATTATGTTCTATATATTTAATTTTCAGGCACATTAATTATTTTATTTAAATAATACATGAGATAATATGCCATGAAGTATATATGCATGTATATAATTTGTTAGTATTGTTTAAATAAGGATGCAATACATTAAGAAATTCATTGATTAAATGTAGGATGATCCATGCATTAAATAATGTTAGAGTGGCCACAAAGACATCTAAATTATAAAGGATCATTCATACATTTGTTGTAATTAGTAATATGGTTGTGGTAAAATTTATCCCACAGGATATTTTACTATACTCATATAATTAATTAGAATAGAATATCAAATTGTATTTTCTTAATTTACCCATGGGAATTGAGAAAATGAAAATAATTTGATAGTTTTATTATATGGTTAATGAATCTTATTGAGTAAAGGCATTAGCCCACATGCATGTTTTTACGTCACTTGATTTATTTCTTTTATTATGTTTGCATTGGTAAAACATATTATTTGTAGTCTCTATTTGTTGTTAAGCATGTATTTATTTATTTAATATTTGCATGCTACTCATATACCCGTCTTAGGTTACGAGTTAAAATTTGAGATCCCGACTCTTAATGGAGAGAATTATAGGGTATGGAAGGAGAGAATTCTCCTCCATTTGGGAGTAATGGATATAGATTTTGCCATACGTAAGGACGAACCACCAAAGCAATCACCGAGGCTAGTCTTCTGACGCGGTTGATCTCTACGAAAAATGGGAGAGATCTAACAGCATTTGTGTTATGTTCATTAAAACGAACATAACGGCTAGTATTCGGGTACGGTGGAGAAGTATGACAAGGTTCATCCATTGCTTAAGGCCATCGAGGATCGGTTTCGGACATCTCGATAAGGCACTCGCCGATACTCTAATCATGCAATTCTCATCACTCCGGATGACGGAGTTAAGGGTGTCTTGCGCGAGCACATCATGCGGATGAGGGACATAGCGGCCGGACTCAAAACACTTGAGGTTGATATGTTTGAGAGCTTCTTAGTCCACTACATTTTGAACACACTCCCTTCTCGGTATGCACCCTTTAAGATCTCTTATAACACGCATAGAGATAAATGGTCGATCAATGAGTTGACGACCATGTGTGTTCGGGAGGAGGGTAGACGATTATGGAGCAAGGAGAGAATGGTGTGTTGCGACGGTGGACAAGAAGAAAAAGGACAAGAGAGCCAAGCTGGAAGGGGAAAGACAAAATGCAACCCCAAGGTGGAATTATGAAGAAAGAATCCAAGTGTTTCTTACAGTAAAAGAAGGGACACATGAAGAAGGATTGCATCAAATTCCAACAAAGTGGCTTCAAAAGAAAGGTATATCAATTTCATATGTTTGTTTTGAATCTAATATGGTTGATACTTTACATGACACTTGGTGGATTGACTCTGGTTCTACAATCCATGTTTCCAATACATTACAGGATATGATAAATCTGCGGAAACCAGCGGGAAGTGAGTTGAGCATTTATTCGGGAAATAAAATGCACTCACATGTGGAAGTTTGTTGGGACATGCATCTTAAAATTGTCTAGTGGCTTTATTTTAAATTTGGACAATGTTTTCTATGTACCTAATTTTTCCAGAAACTTAATTTCTGTTTCCAAGTTGTTGTATTTGGGATTTCACTTCAACTTTTCTGGAACATCTTTTGATTTGATATTTAAATCAAATATCGTTGGACATGGTACTTTATTGAATGGTTTATTTTGTTTGAATTTAGAAAATAATGCCACTGCAATGCATGTTACTGGTTTGAAAAGAAGTGTCATGAATGGTGAATCTTCTATGTTATGGCACCGGAGATTAGGACATATCTCCAAGGATCGAATCAAAAGATTAGTAAATGATGGAGTACTAAGTGCTCTTGACTTTGCTGATTTTGAGATTTGTGTGAACTGTATAAAGGAAAAAGCAGGACTAAAGTATCCAAGAGAGGTGCTCATAGAAGTTCAACATTTATTAGAAATCATCCATCTTGACATATGTTGTCCAGGATATGGACTTGAAAAATGGTCCAAAATACTTTATCTCCTTTATTGATGATTTCTCACGTTTCATGTATGTCTACTTGCTTCATCATAAAAATGAAGCATTGAATGCCTTTAAAGTTTTTAAAAATTTGAAGTAGAGAAATAAAGTGGGAAACAAATTAAGATTGTCAAATCGACGAGAGGAGGTGAGTTTTATGGTAGATACA
Source organism: Stephania cephalantha (assembly GCA_039657325.1). Classification (NCBI taxonomy): domain Eukaryota; kingdom Viridiplantae; phylum Streptophyta; class Magnoliopsida; order Ranunculales; family Menispermaceae; genus Stephania; species Stephania cephalantha. The sequence continues at coordinate 1,478,380 of CM077573.1, read as the reverse complement.
CTTGAAAATGGACAAGCATTTGGTCCATTTGCTAAGTTTCTTCAAGAGCAAGGAATAGTTCCTCAATACACCAATCCAGGTTCTCCAGTGAGAATGGTGTAGCGAGAAAGAAAAACAGGACCTTGATGGATATGGTTAGGAGTATGCGTAGTAATGCAACTCTACCTATCTTTTTGTGGAGTGAAGCTCTTAAAACGGCGATGTATATATTAAACGGGGTTCCAACTAAGGTTGTTTCAAAGACGCCATTTGAGTTAATGAAAGGTTGGAAACCTAGTTTGCGACATATACGCGTTTGGGGATGCCGTGTGAAGTGAGAATCTATAATCCACATGAAAAGAAGTTGGATCCTAGAACCATTAGTGGGTATTTCATTGGATATGCCGAGAGGTCTAAAGGATATCGCTTCTATTGTCCTTCTCATAACACTAGAATTGTGGAATCTAGAAATGCAAAATTTCTAGAGAATGACATGATTAGTGGGAGGAATCATTTTCGGGATAATGTTCCTAAAAGGGTTCATTATGATGATCTTCCTTCTAAATCAAGTAGTGATCATATGTATGTCATTCCAAGTTTTGCTCATGTTCCATTGAGAATTGAGGAACAAAGAGTTCAAACTCCACAAGTTGTTGACAATCCTCCGAGTAGATCAAGTTGTTCATGAAGAACTTGAAATGGTAGAACAACCAATTATTCATGAAGTACCTCAAGTAAATGAACAAGTTGATCAACATGATCTTCAAGAAAATGTTGATACAACATTAAGAAGATCTACTAGAGTTAAAAGGTCAGCAATACCTAGTGATTTCATTGTGTATCTGCAAGAATTGGACTATAATGTCGGAGTTGAGAGTGATCCCGAAACCTTTTCACAAGCCATGAATTGTGCTGAATCTGAATTATGGTATGATGCTATGAATGATGAAATGAATTCTATGTCATCAAATGATGTTTGGGACCTTGTTGAGTTGCCTAAAGGAGCCAAAGCAATTGGATGCAAATGGATCTTTAAGACAAAGAAGGACTCATTAGGCAACATTGAGAGATACAAGGCGGACTTGTTGCAAAAGGATTCACACAAAAGGAAGGAATCGATTACAAGGAAACTTTTTCTCCTGTATCTAAGAAAGATTCTCTTCGCATAATTTTGGCTTTGGTTGCACATTTTGATTTTGAGTTGCAACAAATGGATGTGAAAACCCCATTTCTTAATGGTCAACTAGAGGAAGAGGTTTACATGAAACAACCGAAGGATTTTCCTCTATTGGCAATGAGAATTTGGTTTGCAAGCTTAAGAAATCTATATATGGATTGAAACAAGCCTCCCGACGCAGTGGTATTTGAAGTTTCATGATGTTATCTCTTCATTTGGTTTTGTTGAGAATATTATGGATAATTGTATATATCGAGAAGGTTAGTGGGAGCAAAATTTGTTTTCTCATTCTATATGTGGATGACATTTTACTTGCAACAAATGATAAGGGTATGCTTCATGAAGTGAAACAATTCCTTTCTAATAGCTTTGATATGAAGGACATGGGAGATGCATCCTATGTTATTGGCATTAAGATCCATAGAGACAGGACACGTTGTATTCTTGGAATGTCTCGGGAAGCCTATATCAACAAAGTCTTGGAAAGATTCGAATGAAGGATTGTTCATCAAGTGTAGCTCCCATTGTGAAGGGTGATAAGTTCGGTTTGAACCAATCCCTAAAAATGATCTCGGCGGGAACAAATGCTTAACATTCCTTATGCTTCAGAGTTGGAAGCTTGATGTATGCTCGAGTTTGCCAAGACTGACATAGCATTTGCGATTGGGATGTTAGGAAGATATCAAAGTAACCGGGTATGGACCAGCTGGAGAGTTGCAAAGAAGGTCATGAGATACCTTCGTGGGACAAAGGACTACATGCTTACATATAGACGAACTAATACTTTGGAAGTCACTTTGGATACTCGATTCGGACTTTCTTTGGTTGCATTGATTCACGTAAATCAACATTGGGATTTATTTTCATGCTAGCTAGTGGAGCTATATCATGGAGAAGTGCAAAGCAAACATTGATTGCTACTTCCACTATGGAGGCTGAGTTTGTTTCTTGTTTTGAGGCTACTTCTCAAGGTGTTTGGCTAAAGAGTTTCATTTCTGGGCTTAGAATCATGGATTCTATCTCTAGGCCATTGAGAATGTATTGTGACAATTCAGCTGCTATCTTTATGGCTAAGAACAATAAAAGTGGGAGTCGAAGCAAGCACACATCGACATTAAGTACTTAGCCATAAGGGAACGTGTCAAGGACAAAACAGTGGTCATTGAGCACATTAGCACTGAATTAATGATAGCAGATCCTTTAACTAAAGGCATGCCACCAATGAAGTTTAAGGATCATGTTGATAGGATGGGACTTACATCCATTATGTGATTATTATTGTAAGATGATGTTTATTGGAACTCTTTGAGGTATTTCTTTACTTATGTATTGTGTACACATTCATGTTTTATTTGATTTGAGAAATATCATTAAGTTTGGACCAAGAATAAACATGAGGTTTATTCATTAAGTTATGACAATATGTTAAGAAATTTAATGCATTGTGATACATGGAAGATATTACTCACTTGATAGAGGACCTATCGCCATGATTCATGTATTTTATTTCTTAATTTTGGTAGTAATGTGTATATGGATCAAGTGGGAGAATGTAAGTATTCTTTACATTATACTTATCCTAAGTGATCCTTGTGGGCCCCACACATTACAAGTGTCAAATTATGATGAGAGATAACGGTTGATGGGCGGTTATCTTTTGGGATATTAATCAACGTAGTTTGGTCCCCAATTGCATTCTCTGTTTTTGACTCAGAACACCATTAAGGAGAGGAGAAGAAGAAATTGGAAGATCAAGCTTTGGAAAGAACAACAATGGTGGAGGTAATTCTTATTTTATTTCCGCAATTTAGATTAGATGATCTTTGTGTTTGTTCACACAAAGATCATTAATGTTTAATGATCTAACACATCATCCACAAAACTCAAACTATTAAGTTTGAGTGTTTTAAGAGATGGAAGAGAAATGGAAGTAGGCGGATTGAATTTAGATCCCAAAAAGAATATTTCGAGCACCACGAGGGCCTCGCATGACAATAAACACTCATAGGAATCACATTGGAATCTAGTTCATAAATTTTCAAATAAAGTTCACGGAGCTTTGAGTGGGCAACGATTGAAATCCATGAATGAACACGAGATATGTCACAAATACCAAAACATCCAAGTTTGAAGCAATGCAAGTTTGAAATGTCATGGCGAAGCAAGACATTATCAACAAAATTCATGAACATGGCGGGTTTATCGGGACCACGGAAATTTTACCGAAACACGAAAACTTGAGGTTTGGAACACCATCCACAACCATCTCCATCTCTTAGACAAGATCTTGGTAGCGAACACACACTGGTTGGGAGTCTAGAGAGGATTTCATTATGAAGAATCGAGTCGGGCGGTTCACTAATCCTATCACCCTTCATTTCCATATTATAAGGTGGTTTGATCGATGCATGGTTTCCTTCTCCTCTTAAATAATAAAGCAAATGAGACCTCTTAATTAAGATTCCTACATTTATTATCTTTTAAATGAAAAGATCGATATTACAATGATCCTTTGTTAAAATTTGTTTTTTTCGCTCATTTATTATTTTTAGTGAGATATTATACTAATCATTACATAAGATATATTATATACTCCTCCTCCGTTTCTTTATAAGTGACTTATTAGTTATTTTGAAATATTTCACAATATATGTCATTTCATAGTTTCAATACACATTAATTACTTAATTGAATTTTATACCTTTCATAGAAAAAGAAAATCTATTAATTACTCATTAATAACTGGTGTATGTAGAAATGGTGGGGTTAAGAGAGATAAATGATGATTTAGTCATTTGACTGCCACTTTCTCCTCATTCAAGATAATTAAAGGACTTCTTAAAAACTGTGAATAACCTTAAAACATCACTTCAATAGAAACGGAGGGAGTATTCTTTTAGGGTGGTGTATTCAATTGGATGATTTGAACGAATTTTAAAAAAGTTCGGAGGATTTTGAAATCAAGGCATATTTAATTTGGATTTCAAAAGATTTTTAATGGACTTTTGAAAAATCAAGGGGTATAAAATTAAGACTTCAATGGGTTTTAATAAATTTCTAAGAAGTCTAGGTGTATTCAATTTTCAATTGAGATTTTAATAGACTTTCGGGTATTTTTATAATTGTATGACATTTTTTTAAAAATTCTATAGATTTTCGTAGATTTTTAAAGGCTATGATAAACTTTTATGTACGCTACATTTTAATGACTTTTGTTAACGTTTAATATTTTCACTTTAAACAAGATTTTAATTGATACCGGTAGATTTGTGCTTTTTTCTAATGAAACAAATAATTTGCACTTTATGATAAAAAATAATTATACTTTTTTTCTTAAGAACTATTACAAATCTTTTAAAAGTATTATGGAATATATTTTAATAAAAAAATCAAATAGACAAATTAATGATTTTAATTGGAGCCGTTAATCACCACCGAGACTCTTAAACAGTTGCATTCGCTATAAATGGCCCCCGCTCTCGTTGAAGTGTTGATGGACGATGTAAGCGATTCAACCGCTTTATGTCTCTCAATCCGAGGAAGATTCTTCTCCTCTTTTTGCCATGTAAGTGCGCGCACGACCAAACCCCTTTTCTCTAATGATGAAATTAATAAAGATGTAGACAAATAAATTAAACAATAAATTTAATTACTTGGCTTCATGAGTCCAAATTTACTTGGCCTCATGAGTCCGGATTCATAAGGAGGTTTTTAAATTTTTGTAAAAGCTGTTAATTAAGATCCCCACATTTATTATCTTTTTAATGAAAAGATATTACAATGATCCTATGTTAAAATTTGATTTTTATTCGCTCATTTATTATTTTTAGTGAGATATTATACTAATCATTGCGTAAGATTTATTATATATTCTTTTAGGGTGGTGTATTTAATTGAATGGTTTTAAATGATTTTAAAAGAGTTTGGAGGATTTTGAAATCAAAGTGTATTTAATTTGGATTGCAAATTAAAGATTTTTAATGGACTTTTAAAAAATCAATGGGTATTTAATTAAGACTTGATGAATTTTGATAAATTTCTAAAAAGTCTAGATGTATTCAATTTTTAAACTGTAGATTTTGATGGGTTTCTATTAAAAAAATACACAACCAAAAGATTTGGATGGATTTGGATTAAGTCAATTCAAATCCATCAAATTCCATGAAATCCATGGAGATTACAGACGGCCCCTTTTACAAAACAGGACACCGCTTGGCTAATCCCATAATCAAGCCTTAATCTAAATCGCATAAGACTTAATTATGTGTTAGTCGACCTTTCGTAACCACATGTTACATTATTAGTAGTTAAGGAAATTAGGTTCCATTATTAGGTTAAGGAAATTAGGTTCCATTATTAGGGTAATGAGAGTACCTTACACTTTTAAAGTATGTTAACATTCACTTGAACACCATCCAAAAGTGAATGTAAGGTCGAGCATTGTCCATGATACCCAATTGTATCATTGTTACCACTTTATCCCTAAAATTGATAAACCATAAACTACGGCACCACACTTTATCGAGTTATTCAATATAACAAAGCTCTTAAACCTTGTCCCTACCATCAAGTTTGTAATCGACTTTAAACCTAGTACTATGAATCTTGTTGTAAACCAAACTCGAACTTAGGTGACCTAGGCTCGATACCAAGTTTGTAGCATCTCCTAACTTGATTAGGGCAATACTTAGCCCTTTGAAACCCTAATGAAGCCCAAATTACCTTTGTTAGACTTAACTAGAGCCAACAAACCTTACTACCTTTACCCGATAAGCATTACTTGTATATTGACTATCAAAATAAAACAAATCATGAACGCAATGAGAAATTAATTTAAAACCTTTTAGATAATCCAAATATAATATGCAATATTAAAATAAAACGCAGGAATAAACATCGGTTATGTAATCACTCGCCCCATATGATATTACAAATATGCAATTCAACACAAATATATAAAATTAGAGAAATCATTACATCGAAGAGAAATTCAATTAAGATTCCTCATTAATATATTATATTTTCAATGAGATATTACCATGATCCTTCTTTAAAATTTGTTTTTTATTCTCTCATTTATTATTTTTAGTGAGATATTACAACAATCATTACGTAAGATTTAATTTATTTTTTGAGAAATGTTAGATGACAACAACAACATGTCATACTTGCAAGACACATAAGCAAATAATATTCATCCATGTATTCATCGAGATATGGGTATACACAAATCTCGATGCAAAACATGTAAGTCAAGGTCACATGGAAGGTTCTTGTGAGCCAACGTGTTTTGTTTTGTGACATTGTTGGCATTATACTATTTTTCATTTTCTTTTAGATGTTACAAAGGATTAATTATTCCTTAAGATTTAGTTATTTATTTATTTTTATTTTACCTGTTGTTGCCAAAGTGTATATTTTCGACCCGAACTGACAAGGTTTGATACCCGTATAATACAAATTAAAATAAGTACTAAACCTTTAGCTAATATTTAATTCAAGTCCATCTTTGATCTTGGTACAATAATCAAGTTCACTATGGATCCTTCTAGTTATGCATATCCTTGATTTTCAATTGTTTATTCCAATGATCCTTGAGATTTATTTTTATTTTCTCATTTTATTTTTGACTACATTTTCATTGAAGCGGTGCTTGTTGCACTCTTTTTTTGATTGGTTTTCTAGAATGGTGATTAATATTTAAAACTTTATATTCCAGATATAATTGCAAGATATCCTTTCAGGAATAATCAACCAATTAGATATGTTGATCTCCTGAAACCCACGGGCAATGAGAGCGAAAAAAATAATAATAATAAAGCTGGAAGTAGAAGCTTGTCGAACTATTAGCTCGATCATTTACTTCTTTTTTTTTTTTTTTTTTTGTCTCGATGGCGTCCAAACCGCCTCGGCCCATCTCAATTAAAAGCTTATTAATTCCACAAAGAATAATCAAGAGCATCTTCCCCTACATTCAGAGACAAAACCAAAGCCAATGTGAGGGGGCCATGCCCTGACCTCACCCCTCCCCTTATATATGTTAAACATTTTTTCCATTGGTTATTTAATATTTAACTAGATAGCCCCTCTTCCTCTTGTCCAACTGTTTCATTTGTTTAAGAAAAAATCATGTCACATGCATGTACTAATTCTTATCAGTGAATTTTGAAGCAACATAAATAAACTACAATTAAAAATCACTCTTCGAATTTGTACATATTATTAGTTAGTGCATGTGGTTTTCATTGAAACAAATCAATTTTTACCTCTTGAATTTGTTACTTTTGTATAATAGAATTTTGAAGCAACATAAATAAACTACAATTAAAAATCACTCTTCGAATTTGTACATATTATTAGTTAGTGCATGTGGTTTTCATTGAAACAAATCAATTTTTACCTCTTGAATTTGTTACTTTTGTATAATAAAACTTAACTTTTAAACTTACGTTCATTTGACCTCATACCAAACTTAATTTTTTGAGATCAACTATTAGCATTAGAGATAATACAACAACAACAACAACAACAACATAGCCTCGAGTCCCAAATTAACTAGGGTCCGCTACATGGATCAAACTTTTCTATTGTGCTCGATTAAATGCATTCGATGGTGAGCTTTTCAAACCATTCAAGCCCTTCCTAATTAATGCATCTCATGTTAACTTTGGCCTTTGCCCACTACCTCTTCAAATTTCTACGGTTTCTATTGAGTCAAGTTTTCTAGTTGGGGCATTTGTAGGTCGTCTTTGCGGGTGACCAATTAAACCACCGCAACCGCCCTTCCCTAATCTTTGTATCAATTGGTGCTACTCCTACTTGTCTTTGAATTTCTATATTTCTTATTCTATCTTTACGAGCTTTACCACACATCCACTTAAGCATCCTCATTTTTGTTACGTTCATTTTATGTAATTGTTGTTGCTTTACCGCCCACATTCACTTCCATAGAGCATAGCCGACCTAATTGTGGTCCTATAAAATTTTTCTTTTAACTTAGTAGGAACATTTCGATCACAAATCACTCATGTTGCACTTCATCATTTCTTCCATCCAGACTTGAGTTCTATGTGTGACATCATTCTCTATTTTACTATCATTTTGTATGATTGATCATAGGTATCTAAAGTGGTTTACCTTAGGAACTTCTACTTCCCTAATTTAAATTTACTCATTGTCATCTCGATGTCTAATGTTTCTAAACTCACAGTGCATGTATTCGGTTTTCGTTCTACTCAACTTAAAGCCTTTAGATTCTAATGTATTCCTCCAGAGTTATAATTTCCTATTCACTTCATCTTTCGTTTCATCCACTAAGACAATATCATCTGCAAATAGCATACACCATGGTATATCCTCTTGAATATGTTTAGTTAGTTCATCCATAACTAAAGTAAATAAATATGGGCTTAAAGCCGATCCTTGAAGTAGTCCTATTGTAATGGAAAATTCTTTTGTAGCTCCTCCAAATGTCATTATACTCGTTACTACTCCATCATACATATCCCTAATAGTATCTATGTATCTAGCACGCATTTTTTTCTAGAACCCACCGAAGAACATCTCTAAGGACCCTATCATATGTTTTTTTTCTAAATCTACGAATATCATATGAAAATCTTTTTCTTTTCTCTATATTTTTCTAACAATCGTCTTACAAGGAAAATCGCCTTCATAGTTGACCTTCATTAGAAATAATACTTAATGATAATTAATTATGTGAATTTGCTACATGTTTGTTTAGTTTTTCAATATATATCAATCATGCACATTTTTTTTTATAAGCTTCATGTATATTTTTTTTACTTGATATGGAGGCTTGGCCTCCGTTCCGTTGGATGTCTGGCTTCGTCCCTGCCAACATTCCCCTACATAATGTAGCTCTTTTACATTTTTTTGAACAATTCTTTTCCTTCTAGTATTAAGTAAGGGCATCCAAAGTGCTGTTGCAATGAGTTTAGCTAGGTTTAGTTGTCGTAAGTTTGGGTTTGTCACTGTTAGCATTAAGTCTACGTGATGCGTGTGCATGATGCCATGCGGAACACCATTTCGCACGCACTTTGTTTTTTAAATGATTGTAGAGCAGCATGCGAGATGCGACACTTGCAAACCTTAATGTATTGTATGATAATCATAGGTGTCCGAGCCTTTTATATATATATATATATATATATATATATGGAAATGAAACTAAGCTTGATTCCAGTTACCTGTTGCGCTAAAAAAATTCAGTCGATTTCTAGTAGCTAATCGAATCCATTAATCGCCAATAAGATTAGCAACGAATTTTCGTTCGTCGTTAGTAAGATTAGCGAGAAATTTTTGTCCTTTCGCTGATCCGTCGTTAAGTCAATTTTGTGGCCGGTTTTGTCACGAATCTCGACGTTTCGCTGATCAGGTACGTTGGGTCAGTGTTCAAGTCTGAATTATGGGTAAATGCTACAGGGGCTGGCAGATTATGTGGTGTGGCCTTCCTTAGGATCAGATACTTTCAACTCTTATAGATCTCATCTACTATCGCTAGCACCGATATTATCCCCAATTTAACCACCTTCAACTCGTGTGGGGATTTAACTTAAAAAAGAGTTTCATTTAATCAATATGGGACTAACTTTCAGTCCACGCATCTTCAACATGATGTGTCGTATGTAACTAGACCATTGGTATCTTTCTAATTTTTTTTTTTTTAAAAAAAAAAAAAAGCTACTACTTTACCTCCTCAAAATCTTAAATGAATTTTCATCACGATTTGCTGTATTTTCTTCTCGGAAAGGCTTCTATACATTTGATTCTCATTATGATAACATTTTGGGCTTGAAAATTATAAATTTTCACATTTGAGTGCCAAGCCACACAACTCATGCAACTATCTCTTCCTTCTTGTATATAGGGGCATTTTTGAACTTGTATTATGAAAAACGGTTGCTTGAAAATTCTCATTTTGTGTTCCAATCTTAGAGCATCTTTAATGGGATGTGAATTAGCCTTCAATGTATGCCACAATGACCATTAATTAGAGAGCAATTTTAAACTTGATCAATGTCTATTCAAGCCTTCATGACTATTGATAAAAAAAAAGATATCGATTCGTGAGTAGACAATCCATATTTACCATTGGAGATGAACCTAGCGTGCTTTAGCCTAATAATCTCTATAGTTCGTACATACAAAAGTATTGTTTTTCACTCAAATTGCTTACCCTTCATAGAAATTAAGGAGTTCATTGGAATCCAATTGTCTTTTTTCTTGGTTCTTTACGTGGTATCTCACGTTAACCACGTCAACTTTTTTTTTTTTTTTTTTTTTTTTTGGGAAACCCAAAAGTTAATTTTATTGCAAATCATGCCACTTGTTTCGACTAGACAAAAAACTAGCCTCCCTTACCATTTGTGTGGTCTGCTACATTCACTGATCTACAAACAAATACAACTCGATATGACCTTAAGTCTGTTACCAAATAACACAATCATCTACAATAGAACCAAAATAAGAATTATCTCTTGATTTTCCTTTCATAGCTTGCACAACTAATAGTGCATCCGTCTCCACTCTCACTTGCTCGGGCCTTCTTTCATGCCATCAGCAGACCTTGCCTTTTGAGGGTGACAAAGAAATCAGATATTTAAGGGACACCTTCAAAAGAAAGAGACTAAACAAGAAAGACACTAGACTGAACACGAATCCACCAAGCGAGAGAATACGAGAGGATTACATAAACGTCGATCGAAACTTTGGAGCAAGTGGAGTAATTTACCCTTCACTTGGTTGCAACTATCAAATGTCATAAAAACTATCATCTGTCATAAAAACTTGGTAAGGAAGAAGTCATCTTAATGCATGAGAAACAATTATTAGAACGTTTTCAATGACGGTTGATTAGAAAAATGTCATTATTTATCACTTTTTGAATTACAGTTACTTTAAAACTGTCATAAAGTTGATGTCATCAAAAGTAGATTTTGCTGTACTAGTAGCCTAGCTGCACCCGTTAGGGCGAAACCCAATCTTCTCTCCATCGAGATCATACACCACCTCATATGTGGATTGTTGTTTGTTGCCAATGATTCCAGGTGTCCCTTCATCTCTCTTTGCGGAAAAAGCCAAGCAAAAGACCTTTCTAGTTTTAACAAGAATCCCGGACCTATGCACCTCCACATCCACATCCTTAAAGTGCATTACAATCTTGGGCAAGGGGATTTGCTTTAACTTTGCTTCTGTAATAAGATAACAAGTGTCAAGCGTTTTAGCCTTCTCGCCTAGTGGATACGCCGCCATTAATCTTCGAAAGGAATCACGAAGCCTTGTGTAAGCCTTGGCAGGTAACCTTGTGATGGGCGTGCCGGTGTCTAGAATTGTTCCGGGAGAATTGAGAATTGATGGATCGATTGGTAGTTTTCGTCCATCAATACTTATACCTATAAAGTGTATGAAGTTACGTGAGGGCTGGCTCGGATCTTTTATGATAGGAGTGTACTTAGTAGCGATCTGCTACTAGTGGTACTTCTTCCTAACGCGAGGTAACCCTTGGAGTCCTTCAAATAAGGAAGACAATAAGAGAAAACTCGGCCAAATGTTGAACTTAATTGTGATACAATGGAAATGGGGTCGCGGGCGAGGCCTAATACCCCGGCTCCCGTTAAAGTAGCTGCCGCTTTGTTGTTGTGGCCACAACCCAAAAGAAAACCAGGGAATACATGATTTGGAGTGAGTGTTAGCGTTTCCCGGACAAGGATCCCGTTTGTGTATGATTTGTCTCCATATTTGATGGAGTAGGCGCACGTGGTGGGAGTGTCGCGCTCACGAGCATGATAATTGAAATTAGAGCACACGGGGAGCTGGAAGGGATTTGTGAATAAGTGATGGAGCTGGAAGGTTTAAAGATGGTATTTTTTTGCTTGTAGCAATTAATACATGGTTCGCATTGGATCCATGCGACATTGCTACCTGTATCAAAGGTCAAGTAGAAGTTTTCTGTAGGATTGCCCACGCCTATGATGACAACAAAGTTGCTAGGAACGTCAATAGCGTCGCCTGAAACAATTGGAAGCAGAGCTAGTGATGGATTAGTGTCATCCCTGTGCTTGATGGGCAGCATTAACATTGGAACTTTATCATTGGTTTTGAATAACAGTAATGGAAACAAGAGGATGGTTAGAGAAATCAGAAGGGCTTGAACAATGGCCATTGGAGATTAATTGCTTTTGCTAAGTAGCTACATTTGAATCGAAATGAATATATATATATAACACAAACCAAAGACATGTAATAGACATGTAACAAAGAATTTGCATTAAGTGCATGCAATAATTTGGATTTGTTGCTAGCTATTTACAAACAATTTTATAATTAATCCCAAAAGAATAAATACACGTTCACATCTATTTTAATTTGTTGTAACTTCAAGTGAATCAACAAAAAAGAATAAAAAAACATAAGGTAGAAAAGGATGGAACTAATGTCCATGCCATACATGCTGCCTGAAACCAAACATTCCAAAAAAGCAAAAACCAAGAAATAGAAAAAAAAAAAAAAAAAAAAAAAAAAAAAAAAAAAAAAAAAAAAAAATAATTTTGATTTGTTGTTACTTATTTACAAATAATGCTACTCACAAAAGAATGGTTACAGGTAAGGAATCAAAATAAGGCTCTTCTCTGTTGATCTAATCTTTGTAATCCTACTTCAGCATTTGACTTAGCAGCTTGGTTGTTTTATTTTTTAGAATCAAAAAATATAATGCATGTACAAAAGGATGGAACCAATGCCCTTTTTATGCATGCTTTTTACAGCCCCGAAACTACATATCCCAAAAAGCCAAAACCAAGAAACAGAAACAAAAAAAAAAAAAATTATTTGCTGCTCCACAGCACAGGCATAGTCTCATGGGAACACGCTCATCAATCTTGTGCATTTTCTCGGTTGATTTTGACGTCTCAAGAAGGTAGTTTTCTTTTTAGTGTTTTTTAAGAAGGATTTGTTGTGCTATGCATGGTGTACTTATTGTTGCATGAAAGTATTTGACTGGGCAGCTTGGTTGTTTTTTTTTTCTTTTTTTCAATAGTGGCAGTTGCATTATATAAGACTAAAAAATATAATGTACAAATGGATGGAAGGTAACTATGCCCATGCATGCATGCTTGTTACAGCCACTGAAACTACATATCCTAAAAGCCCAAAACCAAGAAACAGAAAAAAAGAATTATTTGCTGCTCCACACCGTAGTTTTCTTTTTAGTTTTTTTAAGAAGGATTTGCTATTGTTGTTGTTGTTGTTGTTGTTGGACTGAGAGAGATGTGCTATGCATGGTGTACTTATTGTTGCATGAAAGTGTTGTTTCTTTTTGTGATTAAACCGTCAAGATAATGTTGCATCTTTGATTGTCTGCTATTCAAGCATATTTATTGATGTCTCGTAACTTCTTTTTCATTTTGTTGTACATTGGTGCTCGGTTGTATTATTTAATCTCTACACACTCCTAATGTTTCTCTGCTTATTTGTATTAAAAAAAGGTTGAGACATCTATAATTTTTTTTTTTTTTTTTTTTTTATGTAGTAAGGAGGAACAAAGGTTCCAAAGTACCCAAGGAGGGGAAATTACAAAAGGCACCTCAGAAGCTAAGCTTAATCTCACAGTTCCAAGTATAATCCAATCCAATTCAATTCATGTTCGATTCGGTTGCCAACCACATTTAATTTGAAGCGAAATGACAAAAATGCCCACCTCCTAATCACCAAAAGGGACTATCTTGCAATCAAGACATCACAACAACAACAACATAGCCTCGAGTCCCAAATTAACTGGGGTCGGCTACATGGATCAAACTTTTTCATTGTGCTCGATTTAGTGCAATTGATGGTGAGCTTTGCAAACCATTCAAATCCCTCTTAATTAATGCATCCCATGTTAACTTCGATCTGCCCCTACCTCATCAAATTTTTACGGTTTCTATTGAGTCGAGTTTTCTAGTTGAGCATTTGTAGGCCGTCTTTGCGGGTGACATAACCATCGCAACCGCCCTTTCCTAATCTTTGTATCAATTGGTGCTACTCCTACTTGTCTTTGAATTTATTTATTTCTTATTCTATCTTTACGAGTTTTACCACACATCCACCTAAACATCCTCATTTACTGCTACATTCACTTTATGTAATTATTGTTGCTTTACCGCCCAACATTCACTTCCATAGAGTATAGGCCGACCTAATTGCGGTCCTATAAAATTTTCCTTTTAACTTAGTAGGAACTTGTCGATCACAAATCACCCATGTTGCACTCATGCCATTTCTTCCATCCAAATTTGAATTCTATGTGTGACATCATTTTCAATGTTACCATCATTTTGTATGATTGATCCTAGGTATCGACGCGGCGGAGATCTTCTCAACTTTGTTGAACGAATCCACGAACAACTCGATCTAGGTCGAACTTAAACCAAAGTTCAAAAATTCTTTTATTTCAGCCAAAAACTATGAATTACACCCAATAGATCGCTTAAATAGCGAAACCCTAAAATTTGCCAAAAATAGTAAAAAGTCCAAAAAGCCCTAAACCGAAAAACTAGACGAAAAATAGAAACAAACGCCGCAAATGGAAATAAAAAAGGAAATTCCTAATGAAAGTTATAAGCGAAACAAAAGTTTCTTAAAATAGCAAAATTATAGTTTCGGAGGGCGAAACGATGGAATTTCGCCGAAAAACGTTGTACTCACGGCATAGGCGTGAGTCGTGATCTCCACGTCGTTTCCAATAAACCCATGCCCCCGAACACCAAAACTCAAACGCTCGAACTTCACCGAAATTACAAAAATGCTATCTGTCATATCTTTTCCTATTTTTCCAAGAATTTGCAACTAATTATTGAACTTTATCATTATCTGTCAAGAATTTACAAACTAATTCTTGGACTTCATTATTATCTGTCAAGAATTTGCAAGCTAATTCTTGAACTTTATCATTCTCCCCAGGGTGCACTAGAACATTTTTGGCATTTAATAGAGGTTTTAAAACCCCTATTAAATAGAGTGTTATTAAATGACATGTAAAAATGTGTTATGTTTTAATTTTTAATACATGTATTACATAGAGGTTTTTAAAGCTGCTATCAATTAGGTGTTATTTAATAACACCCCTTTAATAGGGGTTTAAAAACCTCTATTAAATGCCGAAATTGTTCTAATGGTGGACGAATTAAGCCTCGAATTGTCATCATCGACGTATCACCATAATAGGGAACAAGATGTTTGACATTAAATACATCAGCCGTGCGAATGTGACTTGGCAACTTCAATCTGTAAGCATTAGGATTAATTTTCTCAAGAACCTCCACATGACTAATCTTCCGAGCCGACAATTTGTTGTAATCACCCACAAAGAACCGGTATTTAGTGAGAACTTGCCCATATAAAGTCACCCACTTCAAACTCCACGTGACGCTTCTTCCGATCTGCATATTGTTTGTACTTGTCTTCAACTTGTCACGCAAATCCTCATGCACACCGAGACTCATTCGGTAGTGTGGTCTATTATGTAGTGACGCACCGGGTTCAAGGTCAATCCGATGTTGAATATCAAGCAAGGGTGGTAGTCCTTCTAGCATCTCATCGGGGAAAACAAAGACACAAAACTCCTTCATAATAGGAATTGCGGCTTCGGGAACATCAACATCTCTATCTACCTCCTATCCCATCAAAGTGTAAACTACCTCGAATCTGTAATGCATCTTCAAATCTCGCCAAAGACAAAGAAGTTGCTAGATTCTTTACTAAGCTTGACTTTCTCCGGATCCTTGGCGGGTACTAGCACAATCTTCAATCCCTTGAACATAAGGGTGTACTTATTGGTTACGCCATCATGCACAACTCCCCTATCAAGCGCCAATGACGTCCCGGTAACAAGTGGCAAGCATCCATAGCCACAACATCCCACCAAACTGAATCCTTGTAGTTAGCACCAATAGAAAAAGTCACCAAGGCGCGTTTCGACACTGCACCTCACCACTAGCTTGTAGGGCACAGGGTGTTGTTCGATTGCAAGGCCCAACTTCTGAACCGCTTCAATCGAGACGATATTCTCGCAGCTTTGCTGCATCAATCATGAACACCGCACACCTTGCCTAAGATTGTACACTTGGGTGAAAGATGGTATTCCGCAACCACTCATCATCGGCAATAATTCTAGGCGTCATACAAGAACGCCTCACAACCAAGCGTACCACGTCTCCGGTCACGATCTCCTCTTCCGTGTTGTCGAAGTATCAAAGGTTGGTTCTGCAATGATGTTTGCCTCTTCCCCTGCGTCTTCCTCATCATTCTCAATATAGAGAGTCTTCTTCCCTTTACATTCGACTTCCTGTGACCAACTTCGCAACAACCGAAACATCTAATCCCAATAGCGCTAGGTCATTCGTGCTACTAGCAAGGTTAGTTGCGCGGTATTACCTCCGGTATTGGTTGTCCCAACGCTAACATTCTTTGGAAGCATTACTCACACCCTAACATTGTTGTTTCTCCACCAACAATGCTCGTTGGTGCGCTATTCTGAGATAAGGAAGCCGGGTCAAACATGTTGATGACATCTTGGATCTGCACCCTCGGTCCACCAATATACCGCGCCACTAATTTGTCGTTAGTCTCCTGCGATTCGTTTTTAGCGACTAAGCGATAAAACTCGGTGGTGTAATCATCTACGACTTTGCCCCTTGTCTCGGATTACGCAACCTCTTATACATAAGGCGTTACAAATTGTAAGGCTAGAACTCACCCGTAAGTGCTTTTTCATCTTCTCCCACGAGGTGATCTTCGCCTTTCCATTCCTATTCCGCATCAACTTATGTTGTTGCCACCAAGCCATGGCCCTGTTTAGGAATCGGTCGCAACCGATTGCACACGCTTATCTTCGGGCACACCTTTGAATTCTAGGACTTCTTCAACGACGCCCGGCCAGTCTAAGAATTCTTCCGGTTGAAGGGTGCCATGGAATTCTGGGACCTCTGTCTTCATCCCAGGACTCCCACCGCTGCGATCATCCTCTCTTGCACGCGGTAGCGGCTCCTCGGTGCCTCAACATACTCATCCTCCCATTCGGTAGAAGAATCTCTTCTTGGTTCATCACATACGATTCCCTTCGATGGTTACGGATACAATTCATATTCCGACCCAATAACTTATCGATTCGCGATTAATTGTTCTACCACCGCGCCCATGCGTTGGTCAATTATTTGGCCAATTTGTCGATTCAGATTGTTACGGTCATAGACCTCCTCGATACGATCTTTGGTTCCTCTTGGCGGCATGATTTCTCCAATCACGGCCCAAGCGGACTCGATCGATACCAAGCGACGCACGGAGATCTTCTAAACCAATTGAACGAATCCACGAACAACTCGATCTAGGTCGAACTTACACCAAAGTTCAAAAATTATTTTATTTCGACCAAAAACTACGAATTACACCTAATAGATCGCTTAAATAGCGAAACCCTAAAATTTGCCAAAAATAGTAAAAAGTCAAAAAAGCCCTAAACGAAAACTATACAAAAAATAGAAACAAACGCCGCAAATGGCAATAAAAACGGAAATTCCTAATGAAAGTTATAAGCGAAACAAAAGTTTCCTAAAAAAGCAAAATTGCCGTTTCGGAGGGCGAAACGATGGAATTTCGCCGAAAAATGTAGTACTCACATCATAGGCTGTGAGTTGTGATCTCCACGCCGTTTCCAATAAACCCATGCCCCCGAACGCCAAAACTCAAACGCTCGAACTTCACCGAAATTACAAAAAATGCCATCTGTCATATCTTTTCCTATTTTCCAAGAATTTGCAACTAATTCTTGGTCGTCATTATCTAGTCAAGAATTTGCAAACGAACTAATTCTAGGACTTCATCAAATTTGAGATTATGTGGTGCAGCCTTCCTTAGGATCCGATACTTTCAACTCTTATAGATCTCATCTGCTATCGCTAGCACCGATATTATCCCCAACTTAACCACCTTCAACTCGTGTGGGGATTTAACTTAAAAAAACTTCATTTAATCAATATGGGACTAACTTTCAGTCCACGCATCTTCAACAGGATGTGTCGTATGTAACTAGACCATTGGTATCTTTCTATTTTTTTTTTTTTTTTTTTAAAAAGCTACTCCTGCCTCCTCAAAATCTTAAATGAATTTTCATCACGATTTGCTGTATTTTTCTTCTCGGAAAGGCTTCTATACATATGATTCTCATTATGATAACATTTTGGGCTTGAAAATTATAAATTTTCACATTTGAGTGCCAAGCCACACAACTGATGCAACTATCTCTTCCTTCTTGTATATAGGGGCATTTTTGAACTTGTATTATGAAAAACGGTTGCTTGAAAATTCTCATTTTGTGTTCCAATCTTAGAGCATCTTTAATGGGATGTGAATTAGCCTTCAATTAATGTATGCCACAATGACCATTAATTGGAGAGCAATTTTAAACTTGATCAATGTCTATTCAAGCCTTCATGACTATTGATCAAAAAAAAAGATATCGATTCGTGAGTAGACAATCCATATTTACCATTGGAGATGAACCTAGCGTTGCTTTAGCCTAATAATCTCTATAGTTCGTACATACAAAAGTATTGTTTTTCACTCAAATTGCTTACCCTTCATAGAAATTAAGGAGTTCATTGGAATCCAATTGTCTTTTTCTTGGTTCTTTACGTGGTATCTCACGTTAACCACGTCAACTTTTAATATAATTTGTTAGGATTTAGTCACTATATAAGATGTAATTAGTTTTATGTGAAGGCAAACAAGAAATACAATTCTATATCTTTAGCTTCTCTCTTTCTTCTCTAACTTTAATTCTCAATTTTCTCTTTCTCTTCTCCAATCTCTTCTCAATCAATTCTTCTTCCTAATCTCCTTCGCTTTCAATCTCATCACTCTCTTCTATCGATTTCTTTAATCAAACTCACGATCAACCACACTAGTAGTTGCATCGATTAGATCTTCAATTCTTCAATTCATATGATAAAAGCTAACTAGTGTACGTAGAGTGTTTATCACGCTTTATACAAACCACTAAAAACTTTAATACATCAATATTATATAATTATAATATACCCGCACTATATAATAATTTTTAATGTATCAACTAAGGCCTACATAGTTAATACATTAGGCTAGCTAGGGCATGAGGTTTCGTTATCTAATTAATAGGGTAATGCTTCGATTACACTTTTTTTAGAAGCCTACAATTACATAGCATTTGGAAAATGTGCAATTAATACACATAAAATTATGAGAGCACGCATCTCGAAAATATTGTACCGGATTTAAAGAAGCAAGCACACATTGCGAAAAAATTGCACCGCTTACATGTGTGAGATTATCATATTCCTTAATTTAGAGTCTTATTTAATAGGAATAGTTTCGTAGATTAAAAATCTAAAATGAGAAAATAAAAAACAATTCTTTAGGGAGGGTCTTTGGAATATGACGATAATAAATGTAAGATAGAATCACTGAACGTTATACTATTGAATTGTATCGAGAGGGTGAGAGTTCTCATATACTCCATCCGTTTCATATTATTTGTTACATTAAATTTTTTTTCTTGTTCCACAATATGTGTCACATTAAGAAATCAAGGGTGTATTTATGGTCTTTTTTTCAATTTTATCTCTAATTTAAAGTTATGTCATTAATGCCAATTAGGGTTCCACATTAATTTTTAAAGCAAAAACTTAAAAAAAGTAGGCTATTAATGAGGGGTAATTTAATCTCAATGTCTATCATTTAAGGACTTTCAATCATCACCTTAATTCTTATGCACAAGCGCAAATGTAACGAGATAATAAGGAACGAAGGGAGCATATGACATCTATACATTTAGTTTTTTTTTTTTTTTTTTTTTTTTTTTTTTTTTTTTTTTAATAACTATAAGGGTGTCCGTACCCTTTAGGTGCGAGTAATCCCACATAGGGCCCTGGAGGCTCGGCCGAGAATGTCCTCTAGTGGCCCAAATGAACTCGACAAATCGGGAATCGAACTCGGGATCGTGCACTTAACTCATGCAACCCCACACTCGCCCTTACTATTGTGCCAACTTGTCCGGGTTGCATCTATACATTTAGTTGAGTGAGAGCTATTAAGATGTTGACACGTTTGATGAAATCCAACGAATCTCATTTACATAATAAATCAAATATAAATGCAAGTTATGACTCGGTGTTTTAGCGTAGTTTTTGAGGGAAAATTAGGGTTTTCTGCTCTTGATGTTCTCTTCAATGTCTTTCATCGATTAAAATAAATGAGGGAAAAAACAAATTTTAAGGATCATTATAATATCACATTAAAAATAATGCAAACCATCATTTGTCAAAAGTCAAGATTTGAAGAGCTCGTGAGTTCAACGTTCTTTGAAGTCAAGAAACTTCTCATAAAAAATAATAAATAAAAAATTAAAACACTTTTTTCTTATTACTAGCTTATGAGAAGCATCCCCTACCTTATTGATTGGCAATTTATCTCAACTGCAAACTACAAGGAGTAATTACAAGTTAATTGACATTCGGAGGACATACTTAGTTATAGTAGACACATATAATTTATATAGTTCGAGGAAACTTATAGAGCTTAGGTGTGCCTAAAACATGTATGCAATATACATTGTTTATTTTTAATTTATTGTAACAAAGAATTTGCATTAAGTGCATGCAATAATTTGGATTTGTTGCTAGCTATTTACAAACAATTTTATAATTAATCCCAAAAGAATAAATACACGTTCACATCTATTTTAATTTATTGTAACTTCAAGTGAATCAACAAAAAAGAATCAAAAAACATAATGTAGAAAAGGATGGAACTAATGTCCATGCCATACATGCTGCCTGAAACCAAACATTCCAAAAAAGCAAAAACCAAGAAACAGAAAAAAAAAAAAAAAAAAAAAAAAAAAAAAAAAAAAAATCTTTGCTGCTCAATAATTTTGATTTGTTGCTACTTATTTACAAATAATGCTACTCACGAAAGAATGGTTACAGGTAAGGAATCAAAATAAGGCTCTTCTCTGTTGATCTAATCTTTGTAATCCTACTTCAGCATTTGACTTAGCAGCTTGATTGTTTTATTTTTTCTTAATTAAGAATCAAAAAATATAATGCATGTACAAAAGGATGGAACCAATGCCCTTTCTATGCATGCTTTTTACAGCCCCAAAACTACATATCCCAAAAAGCCAAAACCAAGAAACAGAAACAAAAAAAAAAAAAAATTATTTGCTGCTCCACAGCACAGGCATAGTCTCATGGGAACACGCTCATCAATCTTGTGCATTTTCTCGGTTGATTTTGACGTCTCAAGAAGGTAGTTTTCTTTTTAGTGTTTTTTTAAGAAGGATTTGTTGTGCTATGCATGGTGTACTTATTGTTGCATGAAAGTATTTGACTGGGCAGCTTGGTTGTTTTTTTCTTTTTTCTTTTTTCAATAGTGGCAGTTGCATTATATAAGACTAAAAAATATAATGTACAAATGGATGGAAGGTAACTATGCCCATGCATGCATGCTTGTTACAGCCACTGAAACTACATATCCTAAAAGCCCAAACCAAGAAACAGAAAAAAAAAGAATTATTTGCTGCTCCACACCGTAGTTTTCTTGTTAGTTTTTTTAAGAAGGATTTGCTATTGTTGTTGTTGTTGTTGTTGTTGGACTGAGAGAGATGTGCTATGCATGGTGTACTTATTGTTGCATGAAAGTGTTGTTTCTTTTTGTGATTAAACCGTCAAGATAATGTTGCATCTTTGATTGTCTGCTATTCAAGCATATTTATTGATGTCTCGTAACTTCTTTTTCATTTTGTTGTACATTGGTGCTCGGTTGTATTATTTAATCTCTACACACTCCTAATGTTTCTCTGCTTATTTGTATTAAAAAAAGGTTGAGACATCTATAATTTTTTTTTTTTTTTTTTTTTTTATGTAGTAAGGAGGAACAAAGGTTCCAAAGTACCCAAGGAGGGAAATTACAAAAGGCACCTCAGAAGCTAAGCTTAATCTCACAGTTCCAAGTATAATCCAATCCAATTCAATTCATGTTCGATTCGGTTGCCAACCACATTTAATTTGAAGCGAAATGACAAAAATGCCCACCTCCTAATCACCAAAAGGGACTATCTTGCAATCAAGACATCACAACAACAACAACATAGCCTCGAGTCCCAAATTAACTGGGGGTCGGCTACATGGATCAAACTTTTTCATTGTGCTCGATTTAGTGCAATTGATGGTGAGCTTTGCAAACCATTCAAATCCCTCTTAATTAATGCATCCCATGTTAACTTCGATCCGCCCTACCTCATCAAATTTTTACGGTTTCTATTGAGTCGAGTTTTCTAGTTGAGCATTTGTAGGCCGTCTTTGCGGTGACAAAACCATCGCAACCGCCCTTTCCTAATCTTTGAATCAATTGGTGCTACTCCTACTTGTCTTTAAATTTATATATTTCTTATTCTATCTTTACGAGTTTTACCACACATCCACCTAAACATCCTCATTTACTGCTACATTCACTTTATGTAATTATTGTTGCTTTACCGCCCAACATTCACTTCCATAGAGTATAGTGACCTAATTGCGGTCCTATAAAATTTTCCTTTTAACTTAGTAGGAACTTGTCGATCACAAATCACTCTGTTGCACTCAGCCATTTCTTCCATCCGAGCTTGAATTCTATGTGTGACATCATTTTCAATGTTACCATCATTTTGTATGATTGATCCTAGGTATCGACGCTTGGCGGAGATCTTCTTAACTTTGAACGAATCCACGAACAACTCGATCTAGGTCGAACTTAAACCAAAGTTCAAAAATTCTTTTATTTCACCAAAAATTATGAATTACACCCAATAGATCGCTTAAATAGCGAAACCCTAAAATTTGCCAAAAATAGTAATAAGTCCAAAAAGCCCTAAAGCGAAAAACTAGACGAAAAATAGAAACAAACGCCGCAAACGGAAATAAAAACGGAAATTCCTAATGAAAGTTATAAGCGAAACAAAAGTTTCTTAAAATAGCAAAATTGCCGTTTTCGGAGGGCGAAACGATGGAATTTCGCCGAAAAAACGTTGTACTCACGACATAGGCGTGAGTCGTGATCTCCACGTCGTTTCCAATAAACCCATGCCCCCGAACACCAAAACTCAAACGCTCGAACTTCACCGAAATTACAAAAATGCTATCTGTCATATCTTTTCCTATTTTTCCAAGAATTTGCAACTAATTATTGGACTTTATCATTATCCCGTCAAGAATTTGCAAACTAATTCTTGGACTTCATCATTATCTGTCAAGAATTTGCAAGCTAATTCTTGGACTTCATCATTCTCCCCAAGGTGCACTAGAACATTTTTGGCATTTAATAGAGGTTTTAAAACCCCTACTAAATAGAGTGTTATTAAATGACATGTAAAAATGTGTTATGTTTTAATTTTTAATACATGTATTACATAGAGGTTTTTAAAGCGCTATCAATTAGGTGTTAATTGATAACACCCCTTTAATAGGGGTTTAAAAACCTCTATTAAATGCCGAAATTGTTCTAATGATGGACGAATTCGCCCTCGAATTGTCATCATCGACGTATCACCATAATAGGGAACAAGATGTTTGACATTAAATACATCAGCCGTGCGAATGTGACTTGTCTTCAACCTCTCTGCGCAAATCCTCATGCACACTTTGAGACTCATTCGGTAGTGTGGTCTATTATGTAGTGACGCACTAGGTTCAAGGTCAATCCGATGTTGAATATCAAGCAAGGGTGGTAGTCCTTCTTGCATCTCATCGGGAAAACATCACAAAACTCCTTCACAATAGGAATTGCGACTTAGGAACATCAACATCTCTATCTACCTTCTTTCCCATCAAGATGTAAACTACCTCGAGAATCTGTAATGCATCTTCAAATCTTGCCAAAGACGACAAAGTTGCTAGATTCTTTACTAAGCTTGACTTTCTCCGGATCCTTGGCGGGTACTAGCACAATCTTCACTCCCTTGAACATAAGGGTGTACTTATTGGTTACGCCATCATGCACAACTCCCTATCAAACGCCAATGACGTCCCGGTAACAAGTGGCAAGCATCCATAGCCACAACATCCCACCAAACTGAATCCTTGTAGTTAGCACCAATAGAAAAAGTCACCAAGGCGCGTTTCGACACTGCACACTCACCACTAGCTTGTAGGGCTGGGGTGTTGTTCGGTTGCAAGGCCCAACTTCGAACCGCTTCAATCGAGACGATATTCTCGCAACGCTGCTGCATCAATCATGAACACCGCACACCTTGCCTAAGATTGTACACTTGGGTGAAAGATGGTATTCCGCAACCACTCATCATCGCAATAATTCTAGGCGTCATACAAGAACGCCTCACAACCAAGCGATACCACGTCTCCGTCCACGATCTCCTCTTCGTGTTGTCGAAGTATCAAAGGTTGGTTCTGCAATGATGTTTGCCTCTTCCCCTGCGTCTTCCTCATCATTCTCAATATAGAGAGTCTTCTTCCCTTTACATTCGACTTCCTGTGACCAACTTGCAACAACCGAAACATCTAATCCCAATAGCGCTAGGTCATTCGTGCTACTAGCAAGGTTAGTTGCGGCGGTATTACCTCCGGTATTGGTTGTCCCAACGCTAACATTCTTGGAAGCATTACTCACACCCTAACGCTTGTTGTTTCTCCACCAACAATGCTCGGCCAGTGCGCTGAGATAAGGAAGCCGGGTCAAACATGTTGATGACATCTTGGATCTGCACCCTCGGTCCACCAATATACCGCGCCACTAATTTGTCGTTAGTCTCCTGCGATTCGTTTTTAGCGACTAGCGATAAAACTCGGTGGTGTAATCATCTACGACTTTGCCCCTTGTCTCGGATTACTGCAACCTCTTATACATAAGGCGTTACAAATTGTAAGGCTAGAACTCGGCCGTAAGTGCTTTTTCATCTTCTCCCACGAGGTGATCTTCGCCTTTCCATTCCTATTCCGCATCAACTTATGTTGTTGCCACCAAGCCATGGCCCTGTTTAGGAATACGAGTCGCAACCGGTTGCACACGCTTATCTTCGGGCACACCTTTGAATTCTAGGACTTCTTCAACCGACGCCCGGCCCGGTCTAAGAATTCTTCCGGTTGAAGGGTGCCATGGAATTCTGGGACCTCTGTCTTCATCCCAGACTCCCACGCGCTGCGATCATCCTCTTGCCGCACGGCCGTAGCGGCTCCTCGGTGCCTCAACATACTCATCCTCCCATTCGGTAGAAGAATCTCTTCTTGGTTCATCACATACGATTCCCTTCGATGGTTACGGATACAATTCATATTCCGACCCAATAACTTATCGATTACGCGATTAATTGTTCTACCACCGCGCCCATGCGTTGGTCAATTATTTGGCCAATTTGTCGATTCGATTGTTACGGTCATAGACCTCCTCGATACGATCTTTGGTTCCTCTTCGGCGGCATGATTTCTCCAATCACGGCCGAAGCGGACTCGATACCAACGACGCGCGCGGAGATCTTCTAAACCAATTGAACGAATCCACGAACAACTCGATCTAGGTCGAACTTACACCAAAGTTCAAAAATTATTTTATTTCACCAAAAACTACGAATTACACCTAATAGATCGCTTAAATAGCGAAACCCTAAAATTTGCCAAAAATAGTAAAAAGTCAAAAAAGCCCTAAACTGAAAACTATACAAAAAATAGAAACAAACGCCGCAAATGGCAATAAAAACGGAAATTCCTAATGAAAGTTATAAGCGAAACAAAAGTTTCCTAAAAAAGCAAAATTGCCGTTTCGGAGGGCGAAACGATGGAATTTCGCCGAAAAATGTAGTACTCACATCATAGGCTGTGAGTTGTGATCTCCACGCCGTTTCCAATAAACCCATGCCCCGGAACGCCAAAACTCAAACGCTCGAACTTCACCGAAATTACAAAAAATGCCATCTGTCATATCTTTTCCTATTTTCCAAGAATTTGCAACTAATTCTTGGTCGTCATTATCTAGTCAAGAATTTGCAAACGAACTAATTCTAGGACTTCATCAAATGGCGATTATGTGGTCCGCAGCTTCCTTAGGATCCGATACTTTCAACTCTTATAGATCTCATCTGCTATCGCTAACACCGATATTATCCCCAACTTAACCACCTTCAACTCGTGTGGGGATTTAACTTAAAAAAACTTCATTTAATCAATATGGGACTAACTTTCAGGTCCACGCATCTTCAACAGGATGTGTCGTATGTAACTAGACCATTGGTATCTTTCTATTTTTTTTTTTTTTTTAAAAAGCTACTCCTGCCTCCTCAAAATCTTAAATGAATTTTCATCACGATTTGCTGTATTTTTCTTCTCGGAAAGGCTTCTATACATATGATTCTCATTATGATAACATTTTGGGCTTGAAAATTATAAATTTTCACATTTGAGTGCCAAGCCACACAAACCGATGCAACTATCTCTTCCTTCTTGTATATAGGGGCATTTTTGAACTTGTATTATGAAAAACGGTTGCTTGAAAATTCTCATTTTGTGTTCCAATCTTAGAGCATCTTTAATGGGATGTGAATTAGCCTTCAATTAATGTATGCCACAATGACCATTAATTGGAGAGCAATTTTAAACTTGATCAATGTCTATTCAAGCCTTCATGACTATTGATCAAAAAAAAAGATATCGATTAAGTGAGTAGACAATCCATATTTACCATTGGAGATGAACCTAGCGGTGCTTTAGCCTAATAATCTCTATAGTTCGTACATACAAAAGTATTGTTTTTCACTCAAATTGCTTACCCTTCATAGAAATTAAGGAGTTCATTGGAATCCAATTGTCTTTTTCTTGGTTCTTTACGTGGTATCTCACGTTAACCACGTCAACTTTTAATATAATTTGTTAGGATTTAGTCACTATATAAGATGTAATTAGTTTTATGTGAAGGCAAACAAGAAATACAATTCTATATCTTTAGCTTCTCTCTTTCTTCTCTAACTTTAATTCTCAATTTTCTCTTTCTCTTCTCCAATCTCTTCTCAATCAATTCTTCTTCCTAATCTCCTTCTCGCTTTCAATCTCATCACTCTCTTCTATCTGATTTCTTTAATCAAACTCACGATCAACCACACTAGTAGTTGCATCGATTAGATCTTCAATTCTTCAATTCATATGATAAAAGCTAACTAGTGTACGTAGAGTGTTTATCACGCTTTATACAAACCACTAAAAACTTTAATACATCAATATTATATAATTATAATATACCCGCACTATATAATAATTTTTAATGTATCAACTAAGGCCTACATAGTTAATACATTAGGCTAGCTAGGGCATGAGGTTTCGTTATCTAATTAATAGGGTAATGCTTCGATTACACTTTTTTTAGAAGCCTACAATTACATAGCATTTGGAAAATGTGCAATTAATACACATAAAATTATGAGAGCACACATCTCGAAAATATTGCACCCGATTTAAAGAAGCAAGCACACATCTCGAAAAAATTGCACCGCTTATAAAGAGGCGCTGACCTTACATGTGCGAGATTATCGTATTCCTTAATTTAGAGTCTTATTTAATAGGAATAGTTTCGTAGATTAAAAATCTAAAATGAGAAAATAAAAAACAATTCTTTAGGGAGGGTCTTTGGAATATGACGATAATAAATGTAAGATAGAACCACTTTGAACGTTATACTAGTGAATTGTATCGAGAGGGTGAGAGTTCTCATATACTCCATCCGTTTCATATTATTTGTTACATTAAATTCTTTTTCTTGTTCCACAATATGTGTCACATTAAAAATTAAGGGTGTATTTATGGTCTTTTTTCCAATTTTATCTCTAATTTAAAGTTATGTCATTAATGCTAATTAGGGTTCCACATTAATTTTAAAGCAAAAACTTAAAAAAAGTAGGCTATTAATGAGGGGTAATTTAATCTCAATGTCTATCATTTAAGGACTTTCAATCATCACCTTAATTCTTATGCACAAGCGCAAATGTAACAGAGATAATAAGGAACGAAGGGAGCATATGACATCTATACATTTAGTTTTTTTTTTTTTTTTTTTTTTTTTAATAACTATAAGGGTGTCCGTACCCTTTAGGTGCGAGTAATCCCACATAGGGCCCTGGAGGCTCGGCCAGAGAATGTCCTCTAGTGGCCCAAATGAACTCGACAAATCGGGGAATCGAACTCGGGATCGTGCACTTAACTCATGCAACCCCACACTCGCCCTTACTATTGTGCCAACTTGTCGGGTTGCATCTATACATTTAGTTGAGTGAGAGCTATTAAGATGTTGACACGTTTGATGAAATCCAACGAATCTCATTTACATAATAAATCAAATATAAATGCAAGTTATGACTCGGTGTTTTAGCGTAGTTTTTGAGGGAAAATTAGGGTTTTACTGCTCTTGATGTTCTCTTCAATGTCTTTCATCGATTAAAATAAATGAGGGAAAAAACAAATTTTAAGGATCATTATAATATCACATTAAAAATAATGCAAACCATCATTTGTCAAAAGTCAAGATTTGAAGAGCTCGTGAGTTCAACGTTCTTTGAAGTCAAGAAACTTCTCATAAAAAATAATAAATAAAAAATTAAAACACTTTTTTCTTATTACTAGCTTATGAGAAGCATCCCTACCTTATTGATTGGCAATTTATCTCAACTGCAAACTACAAGGAGTAATTACAAGTTAATTGACATTCGGAGGACATACTTAGTTATAGTAGACACATATAATTTATATAGTTCGGAGGAAACTTATAGAGCTTAGGTGTGCCTAAAACATGTATGCAATATACATTGTTTATTTTTAATTTATTGTAACAAAGAATTTGCATTAAGTGCATGCAATAATTTGGATTTGTTGCTAGCTATTTACAAACAATTTTATAATTAATCCCAAAAGAATAAATACACGTTCACATCTATTTTAATTTATTGTAACTTCAAGTGAATCAACAAAAAAGAATCAAAAAACATAATGTAGAAAAGGATGGAACTAATGTCCATGCCATACATGCTGCCTGAAACCAAACATTCCAAAAAAGCAAAAACCAAGAAACAGAAAAAAAAAAAAAAAAAAAAAAAAAAAAAAAAAATCTTTGCTGCTCAATAATTTTGATTTGTTGCTACTTATTTACAAATAATGCTACTCACGAAAGAATGGTTACAGGTAAGGAATCAAAATAAGGCTCTTCTCTGTTGATCTAATCTTTGTAATCCTACTTCAGCATTTGACTTAGCAGCTTGATTGTTTTATTTTTTCTTAATTAAGAATCAAAAAATATAATGCATGTACAAAAGGATGGAACCAATGCCCTTTCTATGCATGCTTTTTACAGCCCCAAAACTACATATCCCAAAAAGCCAAAACCAAGAAACAGAAACAAAAAAAAAAAAAAGAATTATTTGCTGCTCCACAGCACAGGCATAGTCTCATGGGAACACGCTCATCAATCTTGTGCATTTTCTCGGTTGATTTTGACGTCTCAAGAAGGTAGTTTTCTTTTTAGTGTTTTTTTAAGAAGGATTTGTTGTGCTATGCATGGTGTACTTATTGTTGCATGAAAGTATTTGACTGGGCAGCTTGGTTGTTTTTTTCTTTTTTCTTTTTTCAATAGTGGCAGTTGCATTATATAAGACTAAAAAATATAATGTACAAATGGATGGAAGGTAACTATGCCCATGCATGCATGCTTGTTACAGCCACTGAAACTACATATCCTAAAAGCCCAAAACCAAGAAACAGAAAAAAAGAATTATTTGCTGCTCCACACCGTAGTTTTCTTGTTAGTTTTTTTAAGAAGGATTTGCTATTGTTGTTGTTGTTGTTGTTGTTGGACTGAGAGAGATGTGCTATGCATGGTGTACTTATTGTTGCATGAAAGTGTTGTTTCTTTTTGTGATTAAACCGTCAAGATAATGTTGCATCTTTGATTGTCTGCTATTCAAGCATATTTATTGATGTCTCGTAACTTCTTTTTCATTTTGTTGTACATTGGTGCTCGGTTGTATTATTTAATCTCTACACACTCCTAATGTTTCTCTGCTTATTTGTATTAAAAAAAAGGTTGAGACATCTATAATTTTTTTTTTTTTTTTTTTTTTTTTTTTGTAGTAAGGAGGAACAAAGGTTCCAAAGTACCCAAGGAGGGGAAATTACAAAAGGCACCTCAGAAGCTAAGCTTAATCTCACAGTTCCAAGTATAATCCAATCCAATTCAATTCATGTTCGATTCGGTTGCCAACCACATTTAATTTGAAGCGAAATGACAAAAATGCCCACCTCCTAATCACCAAAAGGGACTATCTTGCAATCAAGACATCACAACAACAACAACATAGCCTCGGTCCCAAATTAAGCTGGGGTCGGCTACATGGATCAAACTTTTTCATTGTGCTCGATTTAGTGCAATTGATGGTGAGCTTTGCAAACCATTCAAATCCCTCTTAATTAATGCATCCCATGTTAACTTCGATCTGCCCCTACCTCATCAAATTTTTACAGTTTCTATTGAGTCGAGTTTTCTAGTTGAGCATTTGTAGGCCGTCTTTGCGGGTGACAAAACCATCGCAACCGCCCTTTCCTAATCTTTGAATCAATTGGTGCTACTCCTACTTGTCTTTAAATTTATATATTTCTTATTCTATCTTTACGAGTTTTACCACACATCCACCTAAACATCCTCATTTCTGCTACATTCACTTTATGTAATTATTGTTGCTTTACCGCCCAACATTCACTTCCATAGAGTATAGGCCGACCTAATTGCGGTCCTATAAAATTTTCCTTTTAACTTAGTAGGAACTTGTCGATCACAAATCACTCTGTTGCACTCATGCCATTTCTTCCATCCGACTTGAATTCTATGTGTGACATCATTTTCAATGTTACCATCATTTTGTATGATTGATCCTAGGTATCGACGCAATGGCGGAGATCTTCTTAACTCATTGAACGAATCCACGAACAACTCGATCTAGGTCGAACTTAAACCAAAGTTCAAAAATTCTTTTATTTCACCAAAAATTATGAATTACACCCAATAGATCGCTTAAATAGCGAAACCCTAAAATTTGCCAAAAATAGTAATAAGTCCAAAAAGCCCTAAACTGAAAAACTAGACGAAAAATAGAAACAAACGCCGCAAACGGAAATAAAAACGGAAATTCCTAATGAAAGTTATAAGCGAAACAAAAGTTTCTTAAAATAGCAAAATTGCCGTTTCGGAGGGCGAAACGATGGAATTTCGCCGAAAAACGTTGTACTCACAAAGCATAGGCGTGAGTCGTGATCTCCACGTCGTTTCCAATAAACCCATGCCCCCGAACACCAAAACTCAAACGCTCGAACTTCACCGAAATTACAAAAATGCTATCTGTCATATCTTTTCCTATTTTTCCAAGAATTTGCAACTAATTATTGGACTTTATCATTATCCCGTCAAGAATTTGCAAACTAATTCTTGGACTTCATCATTATCTGTCAAGAATTTGCAAGCTAATTCTTGGACTTCATCATTCTCCCCAAGGTGCACTAGAACATTTTTGGCATTTAATAGAGGTTTTAAAACCCTACTAAATAGAGTGTTATTAAATGACATGTAAAAATGTGTTATGTTTTAATTTTTAATACATGTATTACATAGAGGTTTTTTAAAGCGCTATCAATTAGGTGTTAATTGATAACACCCCTTTAATAGGGGTTTAAAAACCTCTATTAAATGCCGAAATTGTTCTAATGATGGACGAATTAAGCCTCTCGAATTGTCATCATCGGACGTATCACCATAATAGGGAACAAGATGTTTGACATTAAATACATCGGCCGTGCGAATGTGACTTGTCTTCAACCTCTCTGCGCAAATCCTCATGCACACCGAGACTCATTCGGTAGTGTGGTCTATTATGTAGTGACGCACTAGGTTCAAGGTCAATCCGATGTTGAATATCAAGCAAGGGTGGTAGTCCTTCTTGCATCTCATCGGGGAAAACATCACAAAACTCCTTCACAATAGGAATTGCGAACTTCAGGAACATCAACATCTCTATCTACCTTCTTTCCCATCAAGATGTAAACTACCTCGAGAATCTGTAATGCATCTTCAAATCTTGCCAAAGACAAAGAAGTTGCTAGATTCTTTACTAAGCTTGACTTTCTCCGGATCCTTGGCGGGTACTAGCACAATCTTCACTCCCTTGAACATAAGGGTGTACTTATTGGTTCGCCATCATGCACAACTCCCCTATCAAGCGCCATGACGTCCCGAAGTAACAAGTGGCAAGCATCCATAGCCACAACATCCCACCAAACTGAATCCTTGTAGTTAGCACCAATAGAAAAAGTCACCAAGGCGCGTTTCGACACCCGCACCTCACCACTAGCTTGTAGGGCCTGGGGTGTTGTTCGATTGCAAGGCCCAACTTCTCGAACCGCTTCAATCGAGACGATATTCTCGCAATCGCTGCATCAATCATGAACACACACCTTGCCTAAGATTGTACACTTGGGTGAAAGATGGTATTCCGCAACCACTCATCATCGCAATAATTCTAGGCGTCATACAAGAACGCCTCACAACCAAGCGTACCCACGTCTCCGGTCACGATCTCCTCTTCCGTGTTGTCGAAGTATCAAAGGTTGGTTCTGCAATGATGTTTGCCTCTTCCCTGCGTCTTCCTCATCATTCTCAATATAGAGAGTCTTCTTCCCTTTACATTCGACTTCCTGTGACCAACTTCGCAACAACCGAAACATCTAATCCCAATAGCGCTAGGTCTGTTCGTGCTACTAGCAAGGTTAGTTGCGGCGGTATTACCTCCGTATTGGTTGTCCCAACGCTAACATTCTTGGAAGCATTACTCACACCCTAACGCTTGTTGTTTCTCCACCAACAATGCTCGGCTGGTGCGTGCTATGAGATAAGGAAGCCGGGTCAAACATGTTGATGACATCTTGGATCTGCACCCTCGGTCCACCAATATACTGCGCCACTAATTTGTCGTTAGTCTCCTGCAGATTCGTTTTTAGCGACTAACCGATAAAACTCGGTGGTGTAATCATCTACGACTTTGCCCCTTGTCTCGGATTACGCAACCTCTTATACATAAGGCGTTACAAATTGTAAGGCTAGAACTCGGCCGTAAGTGCTTTTTCATCTTCTCCCACGAGGTGATCTTCGCCTTTCCATTCCTATTCCGCATCAACTTATGTTGTTGCCACCAAGCCATGGCCCTGTTTAGGAATCTGGTCGCAACCGATTGCACACGCTTATCTTCGGGCACACCTTTGAATTCTAGGACTTCTTCAACCGACGCCGGCCAGGTCTAAGAATTCTTCCGGTTGAAGGGTGCCATGGAATTCTGGGACCTCTGTCTTCATCCCGGACTCCCACCGCTGCGATCATCCTCTCTCATCGCACGCGGCCGTAGCGGCTCCTCGGTGCCTCAACATACTCATCCTCCCATTCGGTAGAAGAATCTCTTCTTGGTTCATCACATACGATTCCCTTCGATGGTTACGATACAATTCATATTCCGACCCAATAACTTATCGATTACGCGATTAATTGTTCTACCACCGCGCCCATGCGTTGGTCAATTATTTGGCCAATTTGTCGATTCGATTGTTACGGTCATAGACCTCCTCGATACGATCTTTGGTTCCTCTTCGGCGGCATGATTTCTCCAATCACGCTGAAGCGGACTCGATACCAACCGACGCAATGGAGATCTTCTAAACCAATTGAACGAATCCACGAACAACTCGATCTAGGTCGAACTTACACCAAAGTTCAAAAATTATTTTATTTCACCAAAAACTACGAATTACACCTAATAGATCGCTTAAATAGCGAAACCCTAAAATTTGCCAAAAATAGTAAAAAGTCAAAAAAGCCCTAAACCGAAAACTATACAAAAAATAGAAACAAACGCCGCAAATGGCAATAAAAACGGAAATTCCTAATGAAAGTTATAAGCGAAACAAAAGTTTCCTAAAAAAGCAAAATTGCCGTTTCGGAGGGCGAAACGATGGAATTTCGCCGAAAAATGTAGTACTCACATCATAGTTGTGAGTTGTGATCTCCACGCCGTTTCCAATAAACCCATGCCCCCGGAACGCCAAAACTCAAACGCTCGAACTTCACCGAAATTACAAAAAATGCCATCCTGTCATATCTTTTCCTATTTTCCAAGAATTTGCAACTAATTCTTGGTCGTCATTATCTAGTCAAGAATTTGCAAACGAACTAATTCTAGGACTTCATCAGTTTGGCGATTATGTGGTCCGCCTTCCTTAGGATCCGATACTTTCAACTCTTATAGATCTCATCTCGCTATCGCTAGCACCGATATTATCCCCAACTTAACCACCTTCAACTCGTGTGGGGATTTAACTTAAAAAAACTTCATTTAATCAATATGGGACTAACTTTCAGTCCACGCATCTTCAACGGGATGTGTCGTATGTAACTAGACCATTGGTATCTTTCTATTTTTTTTTTTTTTAAAAAGCTACTCCTGCCTCCTCAAAATCTTAAATGAATTTTCATCACGATTTGCTGTATTTTTCTTCTCGGAAAGGCTTCTATACATATGATTCTCATTATGATAACATTTTGGGCTTGAAAATTATAAATTTTCACATTTGAGTGCCAAGCCACACAACCGATGCAACTATCTCTTCCTTCTTGTATATAGGGGCATTTTTGAACTTGTATTATGAAAAACGGTTGCTTGAAAATTCTCATTTTGTGTTCCAATCTTAGAGCATCTTTAATGGGATGTGAATTAGCCTTCAATTAATGTATGCAACAATGACCATTAATTGGAGAGCAATTTTAAACTTGATCAATGTCTATTCAAGCCTTCATGACTATTGATCAAAAAAAAAAAAAGATATCGATTCGTGAGTAGACAATCCATATTTACCATTGGAGATGAACCTAGCGAGTGCTTTAGCCTAATAATCTCTATAGTTCGTACATACAAAAGTATTGTTTTTCACTCAAATTGCTTACCCTTCATAGAAATTAAGGAGTTCATTGGAATCCAATTGTCTTTTTCTTGGTTCTTTACGTGGTATCTCACGTTAACCACGTCAACTTTTAATATAATTTGTTAGGATTTAGTCACTATATAAGATGTAATTAGTTTTATGTGAAGGCAAACAAGAAATACAATTCTATATCTTTAGCTTCTCTCTTTCTTCTCTAACTTTAATTCTCAATTTTCTCTTTCTCTTCTCCAATCTCTTCTCAATCAATTCTTCTTCCTAATCTCCTTCGCTTTCAATCTCATCACTCTCTTCTATCTCGATTTCTTTAATCAAACTCACGATCAACCACACTAGTAGTTGCATCAGATTAGATCTTCAATTCTTCAATTCATATGATAAAAGCTAACTAGTGTACGTAGAGTGTTTATCACGCTTTATACAAACCACTAAAAACTTTAATACATCAATATTATATAATTATAATATACCCGCACTATATAATAATTTTTAATGTATCAACTAAGGCCTACATAGTTAATACATTAGGCTAGCTAGGGCATGAGGTTTCGTTATCTAATTAATAGGGTAATGCTTCGATTACACTTTTTTTAGAAGCCTACAATTACATAGCATTTGGAAAATGTGCAATTAATACACATAAAATTATGAGAGCACACATCTCGAAAATATTGCACCCGATTTAAAGAAGCAAGCACACATCTCGAAAAAATTGCACCGCTTATAAAGAGGCGCCCGACCTTACATGTGCGAGATTATCGTATTCCTTAATTTAGAGTCTTATTTAATAGGAATAGTTTCGTAGATTAAAAATCTAAAATGAGAAAATAAAAAACAATTCTTTAGGGAGGGTCTTTGGAATATGACGATAATAAATGTAAGATAGAACCACTTGAACGTTATACTAGTGAATTGTATCGAGAGGGTGAGAGTTCTCATATACTCCATCCGTTTCATATTATTTGTTACATTAAATTCTTTTTCTTGTTCCACAATATGTGTCACATTAAAAATTAAGGGTGTATTTATGGTCTTTTTTCCAATTTTATCTCTAATTTAAAGTTATGTCATTAATGCTAATTAGGGTTCCACATTAATTTTTAAAGCAAAAACTTAAAAAAAGTAGGCTATTAATGAGGGGTAATTTAATCTCAATGTCTATCATTTAAGGACTTTCAATCATCACCTTAATTCTTATGCACAAGCGCAAATGTAACGAGATAATAAGGAACGAAGGGAGCATATGACATCTATACATTTAGTTTTTTTTTTTTTTTTTTTTTAATAACTATAAGGGTGTCCGTACCCTTTAGATGCGACTAATCCCACATAGGGCCCTGGCGGCTCGACCGTGAATGTCCTCTAGTGGCCCAAATGAACTCGACAAATCGGGGAATCGAACTCGGGATCGTGCACTTAACTCATGCAACCCCACACTCGCCCTTACTATTGTGCCAACTTGTCCGGGTTGCATCTATACATTTAGTTGAGTGAGAGCTATTAAGATGTTGACACGTTTGATGAAATCCAACGAATCTCATTTACATAATAAATCAAATATAAATGCAAGTTATGACTCGGTGTTTTAGCGTAGTTTTTGAGGGAAAATTAGGGTTTTCTCTCTTGATGTTCTCTTCAATGTCTTTCATCGATTAAAATAAATGAGGGAAAAAACAAATTTTAAGGATCATTATAATATCACATTAAAAATAATGCAAACCATCATTTGTCAAAAGTCAAGATTTGAAGAGCTCGTGAGTTCAACGTTCTTTGAAGTCAAGAAACTTCTCATAAAAAATAATAAATAAAAAATTAAAACACTTTTTTCTTATTACTAGCTTATGAGAAGCATCCCCTACCTTATTGATTGGCAATTTATCTCAACTGCAAACTACAAGGAGTAATTACAAGTTAATTGACATTCGGAGGACATACTTAGTTATAGTAGACACATATAATTTATATAGTTCGGAGGAAACTTATAGAGCTTAGGTGTGCCTAAAACATGTATGCAATATACATTGTTTATTTTTAATTTATTGTAACAAAGAATTTGCATTAAGTGCATGCAATAATTTGGATTTGTTGCTAGCTATTTACAAACAATTTTATAATTAATCCCAAAAGAATAAATACACGTTCACATCTATTTTAATTTATTGTAACTTCAAGTGAATCAACAAAAAAGAATCAAAAAACATAATGTAGAAAAGGATGGAACTAATGTCCATGCCATACATGCTGCCTGAAACCAAACATTCCAAAAAAGCAAAAACCAAGAAACAGAAAAAAAAAAAAAAAAAAAAAAAAAAAAAAAAAAAAAAAAAATCTTTGCTGCTCAATAATTTTGATTTGTTGCTACTTATTTACAAATAATGCTACTCACGAAAGAATGGTTACAGGTAAGGAATCAAAATAAGGCTCTTCTCTGTTGATCTAATCTTTGTAATCCTACTTCAGCATTTGACTTAGCAGCTTGATTGTTTTATTTTTTCTTAATTAAGAATCAAAAAATATAATGCATGTACAAAAGGATGGAACCAATGCCCTTTCTATGCATGCTTTTTACAGCCCCAAAACTACATATCCCAAAAAGCCAAAACCAAGAAACAGAAACAAAAAAAAAAAAAAAAAAGAATTATTTGCTGCTCCACAGCACAGGCATAGTCTCATGGGAACACGCTCATCAATCTTGTGCATTTTCTCGGTTGATTTTGACGTCTCAAGAAGGTAGTTTTCTTTTTAGTGTTTTTTTAAGAAGGATTTGTTGTGCTATGCATGGTGTACTTATTGTTGCATGAAAGTATTTGACTGGGCAGCTTGGTTGTTTTTTTCTTTTTTCTTTTTTCAATAGTGGCAGTTGCATTATATAAGACTAAAAAATATAATGTACAAATGGATGGAAGGTAACTATGCCCATGCATGCATGCTTGTTACAGCCACTGAAACTACATATCCTAAAAGCCCAAAACCAAGAAACAGAAAAAAAGAATTATTTGCTGCTCCACACCGTAGTTTTCTTGTTAGTTTTTTTAAGAAGGATTTGCTATTGTTGTTGTTGTTGTTGTTGTTGGACTGAGAGAGATGTGCTATGCATGGTGTACTTATTGTTGCATGAAAGTGTTGTTTCTTTTTGTGATTAAACCGTCAAGATAATGTTGCATCTTTGATTGTCTGCTATTCAAGCATATTTATTGATGTCTCGTAACTTCTTTTTCATTTTGTTGTACATTGGTGCTCGGTTGTATTATTTAATCTCTACACACTCCTAATGTTTCTCTGCTTATTTGTATTAAAAAAAAAGGTTGAGACATCTATAATTTTTTTTTTTTTTTTTTTTTTTTTTTTGTATGTAGTAAGGAGGAACAAAGGTTCCAAAGTACCCAAGGAGGGGAAATTACAAAAGGCACCTCAGAAGCTAAGCTTAATCTCACAGTTCCAAGTATAATCCAATCCAATTCAATTCATGTTCGATTCGGTTGCCAACCACATTTAATTTGAAGCGAAATGACAAAAATGCCCACCTCCTAATCACCAAAAGGGACTATCTTGCAATCAAGACATCACAACAACAACAACATAGCCTCGATCCCAAATTAACTGGGGTCGGCTACATGGATCAAACTTTTTCATTGTGCTCGATTTAGTGCAATTGATGGTGAGCTTTGCAAACCATTCAAATCCCTCTTAATTAATGCATCCCATGTTAACTTCGATCTGCCCCTACCTCATCAAATTTTTACGGTTTCTATTGAGTCGAGTTTTCTAGTTGAGCATTTGTAGGCCGTCTTTGCAGTGACAAAACCATCGCAACCGCCCTTTCCTAATCTTTGAATCAATTGGTGCTACTCCTACTTGTCTTTAAATTTATATATTTCTTATTCTATCTTTACGAGTTTTACCACACATCCACCTAAACATCCTCATTTCTGCTACATTCACTTTATGTAATTATTGTTGCTTTACCGCCCAACATTCACTTCCATAGAGTATAGCTGACCTAATTGCGGTCCTATAAAATTTTCCTTTTAACTTAGTAGGAACTTGTCGATCACAAATCACTCTGTTGCACTCAGCCATTTCTTCCATCCAAACTTGAATTCTATGTGTGACATCATTTTCAATGTTACCATCATTTTGTATGATTGATCCTAGGTATCGACGCAATGGGAGATCTTCTTAACTCGTTGAACGAATCCACGAACAACTCGATCTAGGTCGAACTTAAACCAAAGTTCAAAAATTCTTTTATTTCAGCCAAAAATTATGAATTACACCCAATAGATCGCTTAAATAGCGAAACCCTAAAATTTGCCAAAAATAGTAATAAGTCCAAAAAGCCCTAAACGAAAAACTAGACGAAAAATAGAAACAAACGCCGCAAACGGAAATAAAAACGGAAATTCCTAATGAAAGTTATAAGCGAAACAAAAGTTTCTTAAAATAGCAAAATTGCCGTTTCGGAGGGCGAAACGATGGAATTTCGCCGAAAAACGTTGTACTCACAAAGCATAGCGTGAGTCGTGATCTCCACGTCGTTTCCAATAAACCCATGCCCCCGAACACCAAAACTCAAACGCTCGAACTTCACCGAAATTACAAAAATGCTATCCCGTCATATCTTTTCCTATTTTTCCAAGAATTTGCAACTAATTATTGGACTTTATCATTATCTGTCAAGAATTTGCAAACTAATTCTTGGACTTCATCATTATCCCGTCAAGAATTTGCAAGCTAATTCTTGGACTTCATCATTCTCCCCAAGGTGCACTAGAACATTTTTGGCAT
Source organism: Stephania cephalantha (assembly GCA_039657325.1). Lineage (NCBI taxonomy): Eukaryota > Viridiplantae > Streptophyta > Magnoliopsida > Ranunculales > Menispermaceae > Stephania > Stephania cephalantha. The sequence goes on along the minus strand of CM077573.1, from coordinate 1,438,348 downwards.
TTAATAGAGGTTTTAAAACCCCTACTAAATAGAGTGTTATTAAATGACATGTAAAAATGTGTTATGTTTTAATTTTTAATACATGTATTACATAGAGGTTTTTAAAATCGCTATCAATTAGGTGTTAATTGATAACACCCCCTTTAATAGGGGTTTAAAAACCTCTATTAAATGCCGAAATTGTTCTAATGATGGACGAGAATTCGCCTCGAATTGTCATCATCGACGTATCACCATAATAGGGAACAAGATGTTTGACATTAAATACATCACCGTGCGAATGTGACTTGTCTTCAACCTCTCTCGCGCAAATCCTCATGCACACCGAGACTCATTCGGTAGTGTGGTCTATTATGTAGTGACGCACTAGGTTCAAGGTCAATCCGATGTTGAATATCAAGCAAGGGTGGTAGTCCTTCTTGCATCTCATCGGGGAAAACATCACAAAACTCCTTCACAATAGGAATTGCAGCTTTCAGAACATCAACATCTCTATCTACCTTCTTTCCCATCAAGATGTAAACTACCTCGAATCTGTAATGCATCTTCAAATCTTGCCAAAGACAAACAAGTCGCTAGATTCTTTACTAAGCTTGACTTTCTCCGGATCCTTGGCGGGTACTAGCACAATCTTCACTCCCTTGAACATAAGGGTGTACTTATTGGTTCTGCCATCATGCACAACTCCCCTATCAAACGCCAATGACGTCCCAAAGAAATACAAGTGGCAAGCATCCATAGCCACAACATCCCACCAAACTGAATCCTTGTAGTTAGCACCAATAGAAAAAGTCACCAAGGCGCGTTTCGACACCCGCACCTCACCACTAGCTTGTAGGGCCTGGGGTGTTGTTCGATTGCAAGGCCCAACTTCAACCGCTTCAACCGAGACGATATTCTCGCAATCGCTGCGCATCAATCATGAACCCGCACACCTTGCCTAAGATTGTACACTTGACCGAAAGATGGTATTCCGCAACCACTCATCATCGCAATAATTCTAGGCGTCATACAAGAACGCCTCACAACCAAGGCAAGTACCCACGTCTCCAGTCACGATCTCCTCTTCCGTGTTGTCGAAGTATCAAAGGTTGGTTCTCAATGATGTTTGCCTCTTCCCCTGCGTCTTCCTCATCATTCTCAATATAGAGAGTCTTCTTCCCTTTACATTCGACTTCCCGTGACCAACTTCGCAACAACCGAAACATCTAATCCCAATAGCGCTAGGTCTGTTCGTGCTACTAGCAAGGTTAGTTGCGGCGGTATTACCTCCGTATTGGTTGTCCCAACGCTAACATTCTTTGGAAGCATTACTCACACCCTAACGCATTGTTGTTTCTCCACCAACAATGCTCGCAATGCGCTGCAGAGATAAGGAAGCCGGGTCAAACATGTTGATGACATCTTGGATCTGCACCCTCGGTCCACCAATATACCGCGCCACTAATTTGTCGTTAGTCTCCTGCGATTCGTTTTTAGCGACTAACGATAAAACTCGGTGGTGTAATCATCTACCGACTTTGCCCTTGTCTCGGATTCTCGCAACCTCTTATACATAAGGCGTTACAAATTGTAAGGCTAGAACTCGGCCGTAAGTGCTTTTTCATCTTCTCCCACGAGGTGATCTTCGCCTTTCCATTCCTATTCCGCATCAACTTATGTTGTTGCCACCAAGCCATGGCCCCGTTTAGGAATACTGTCGCAACCGGTTGCACACGCTTATCTTCGGGCACACCTTTGAATTCTAGGACTTCTTCAACCGACGCCACCCCGTCTAAGAATTCTTCCGGTTGAAGGGTGCCATGGAATTCTGGGACCTCTGTCTTCATCCCGAGACTCCCACCGCTGCGATCATCCTCTATCGCACGCGGCCGTAGCGGCTCCTCGGTGCCTCAACATACTCATCCTCCCATTCGGTAGAAGAATCTCTTACTTGGTTCATCACATACGATTCCCTTCGATGGTTACGATACAATTCATATTCCGACCCAATAACTTATCGATTACGCGATTAATTGTTCTACCACCGCGCCCATGCGTTGGTCAATTATTTGGCCAATTTGTCGATTCGATTGTTACGGTCATAGACCTCCTCGATACGATCTTTGGTTCCTCTTCGGCGGCATGATTTCTCCAATCACGCCGAAGCGGACTCGATACCAACCGACGCAATGAGAGATCTTCTAAACCAATTGAACGAATCCACGAACAACTCGATCTAGGTCGAACTTACACCAAAGTTCAAAAATTATTTTATTTCACCAAAAACTACGAATTACACCTAATAGATCGCTTAAATAGCGAAACCCTAAAATTTGCCAAAAATAGTAAAAAGTCAAAAAAGCCCTAAACCGAAAACTATACAAAAAATAGAAACAAACGCCGCAAATGGCAATAAAAACGGAAATTCCTAATGAAAGTTATAAGCGAAACAAAAGTTTCCTAAAAAGCAAAATTGCTTGCCGTTTCGGAGGGCGAAACGATGGAATTTCGCCGAAAAATGTAGTACTCACATCATAGCCGTGAGTTGTGATCTCCACGCCGTTTCCAATAAACCCATGCCCCCGAACGCCAAAACTCAAACGCTCGAACTTCACCGAAATTACAAAAAATGCCATCCCGTCATATCTTTTCCTATTTTCCAAGAATTTGCAACTAATTCTTGGTCGTCATTATCTAGTCAAGAATTTGCAAACGAACTAATTCTAGGACTTCATCAGTTGGCAGATTATGTGGTCCGGCCTTCCTTAGGATCCGATACTTTCAACTCTTATAGATCTCATCTCGCTATCGCTAGCACCGATATTATCCCCAACTTAACCACCTTCAACTCGTGTGGGGATTTAACTTAAAAAAACTTCATTTAATCAATATGGGACTAACTTTCACCCACGCATCTTCAACAGGATGTGTCGTATGTAACTAGACCATTGGTATCTTTCTATTTTTTTTTTTTTTTTAAAAAGCTACTCTGCCTCCTCAAAATCTTAAATGAATTTTCATCACGATTTGCTTTGTATTTTTCTTCTCGGAAAGGCTTCTATACATATGATTCTCATTATGATAACATTTTGGGCTTGAAAATTATAAATTTTCACATTTGAGTGCCAAGCCACACAACCGATGCAACTATCTCTTCCTTCTTGTATATAGGGGCATTTTTGAACTTGTATTATGAAAAACGGTTGCTTGAAAATTCTCATTTTGTGTTCCAATCTTAGAGCATCTTTAATGGGATGTGAATTAGCCTTCAATTAATGTATGCAACAATGACCATTAATTGGAGAGCAATTTTAAACTTGATCAATGTCTATTCAAGCCTTCATGACTATTGATCAAAAAAAAAAGATATCGATTCGTGAGTAGACAATCCATATTTACCATTGGAGATGAACCTAGCGAGTGCTTTAGCCTAATAATCTCTATAGTTCGTACATACAAAAGTATTGTTTTTCACTCAAATTGCTTACCCTTCATAGAAATTAAGGAGTTCATTGGAATCCAATTGTCTTTTTTCTTGGTTCTTTACGTGGTATCTCACGTTAACCACGTCAACTTTTAATATAATTTGTTAGGATTTAGTCACTATATAAGATGTAATTAGTTTTATGTGAAGGCAAACAAGAAATACAATTCTATATCTTTAGCTTCTCTCTTTCTTCTCTAACTTTAATTCTCAATTTTCTCTTTCTCTTCTCCAATCTCTTCTCAATCAATTCTTCTTCCTAATCTCCTTACGCTTTCAATCTCATCACTCTCTTCTATCTCGATTTCTTTAATCAAACTCACGATCAACCACACTAGTAGTTGCATCGATTAGATCTTCAATTCTTCAATTCATATGATAAAAGCTAACTAGTGTACGTAGAGTGTTTATCACGCTTTATACAAACCACTAAAAACTTTAATACATCAATATTATATAATTATAATATACCCGCACTATATAATAATTTTTAATGTATCAACTAAGGCCTACATAGTTAATACATTAGGCTAGCTAGGGCATGAGGTTTCGTTATCTAATTAATAGGGTAATGCTTCGATTACACTTTTTTTTAGAAGCCTACAATTACATAGCATTTGGAAAATGTGCAATTAATACACATAAAATTATGAGAGCACACATCTCGAAAATATTGCACCCGATTTAAAGAAGCAAGCACACATCTCGAAAAAATTGCACCGCTTATAAAGAGGCGCCCGACCTTACATGTGCGAGATTATCGTATTCCTTAATTTAGAGTCTTATTTAATAGGAATAGTTTCGTAGATTAAAAATCTAAAATGAGAAAATAAAAAACAATTCTTTAGGGAGGGTCTTTGGAATATGACGATAATAAATGTAAGATAGAACCACCGAACGTTATACTAGTGAATTGTATCGAGAGGTGAGAGTTCTCATATACTCCATCCGTTTCATATTATTTGTTACATTAAATTCTTTTTCTTGTTCCACAATATGTGTCACATTAAAAATTAAGGGTGTATTTATGGTCTTTTTTCCAATTTTATCTCTAATTTAAAGTTATGTCATTAATGCTAATTAGGGTTCCACATTAATTTTAAAGCAAAAACTTAAAAAAAGTAGGCTATTAATGAGGGGTAATTTAATCTCAATGTCTATCATTTAAGGACTTTCAATCATCACCTTAATTATTATGCACAAGCGCAAATGTAACAGATAATATGGAACGAAGGGAGTATATGACATCTATACATTTAGTTTTTTTTTTTTTTTTTTTTTTTAATAACTATAAGGGTGTCCGTACCCTTTAGGTGCGAGTAATCCCACATAGGGCCCCGGAGGCTCGACCGAGAATGTCCTCTAGTGGCCCAAATGAACTCGACAAATCGGGGAATCGAACTCGGGATCGTGCACTTAACTCATGCAACCCCACACTCGCCCTTACTATTGTGCCAACTTGTCCGGGTTGCATCTATACATTTAGTTGAGTGAGAGCTATTAAGATGTTGACACGTTTGATGAAATCCAACGAATCTCATTTACATAATAAATCAAATATAAATGCAAGTTATGACTCGGTGTTTTAGCGTAGTTTTTGAGGGAAAATTAGGGTTTTCTCGCTCTTGATGTTCTCTTCAATGTCTTTCATCGATTAAAATAAATGAGGGAAAAAACAAATTTTAAGGATCATTATAATATCACATTAAAAATAATGCAAACCATCATTTGTCAAAAGTCAAGATTTGAAGAGCTCGTGAGTTCAACGTTCTTTGAAGTCAAGAAACTTCTCATAAAAAATAATAAATAAAAAATTAAAACACTTTTTTCTTATTACTAGCTTATGAGAAGCATCCCCTACCTTATTGATTGGCAATTTATCTCAACCGCAAACTACAAGGAGTAATTACAAGTTAATTGACATTCGGAGGACATACTTAGTTATAGTAGACACATATAATTTATATAGTTCGGAGGAAACTTATAGAGCTTAGGTGTGCCTAAAACATGTATGCAATATACATTGTTTATTTTTAATTTATTGTAACAAAGAATTTGCATTAAGTGCATGCAATAATTTGGATTTGTTGCTAGCTATTTACAAACAATGCTATAATTAATCCCAAAAGAATAAATAGACGTTCACATCTATTTGAATTTATTGTAACTTCCAAGTGACTCAACAAAAAAGAATAAAAAAACATAATGTAGAAAAGGATGGAACTAATGTCCATGCTATACATGCTTCCTGAAACCAAACATTCCAAAAAAGCCAAAACCAAGAAACAGAAAAAAAAAAAAAAAAAAAAAAAAAAAAAATCTTTGCTGCTCAATAATTTTGATTTGTTGCTAGCTATTTACAAATAATGCTACTCACGAAAGAATGGTTACAGGTAAGGAATCAAAATAAGGCTCTTCTCTGTTGATCTAATCTTTGTAATCCTACTTCAGCATTTGACTGGGCAGCTTGGTTGTTTTATTTTTTCTTAATTAAGAATCAAAAAATATAATGTACAAAAGGATGGAACCAATGCCCTTTCTATGCATGCTTTTTACAGCCCTGAAACTACATATCCCAAAAAGCCAAAACCAAGAAACAGAAAAAAAAAAAACAGAAAAAAAGAAAAAAAGAATTATTTGCTGCTCCACACCACAGGCATAGTCTCATGGGAACACGCTCATCAATCTTGTGCATTTTCTCGGTTGATTTTGACGTCTCAAGAAGGTAGTTTTCTTTTTAGTGTTTTTTTAAGAAGGATTTGTTGTGCTATGCATGGTGTACTTATTGTTGCATGAAAGTATTTGACTGGGCAGCTTGGTTGTTTTTTTCTTTTTTCTTTTTTCAATAGTGGCAGTTGCATTATATAAGACTAAAAAATATAATGTACAAATGGATGGAAGGTAACTATGCCCATGCATGCATGCTTGTTACAGCCACTGAAACTACATATCCTAAAAGCCCAAAACCAAGAAACAGAAAAAAAGAATTATTTGCTGCTCCACACCGTAGTTTTCTTTTTAGTTTTTTTAAGAAGGATTTGCTATTGTTGTTGTTGTTGTTGTTGTTGGACTGAGAGAGATGTGCTATGCATGGTGTACTTATTGTTGCATGAAAGTGTTGTTTCTTTTTGTGATTAAACCGTCAAGATAATGTTGCATCTTTGATTGTCTGCTATTCAAGCATATTTATTGATGTCTCGTAACTTCTTTTTCATTTTGTTGTACATTGGTGCTCGGTTGTATTATTTAATCTCTACACACTCCTAATGTTTCTCTGCTTATTTGTATTAAAAAAAGGTTGAGACATCTATAATTTTTTTTATTTTTTTTTTTTTTTATTTTATGTAGTAAGGAGGAACAAAGGTTCCAAAGTACCCAAGGAGGGGAAATTACAAAAGGCACCTCAGAAGCTAAGCTTAATCTCACAGTTCCAAGTATAATCCAATCCAATTCAATTCATGTTCGATTCGGTTGCCAACCACATTTAATTTGAAGCGAAATGACAAAAATGCCCACCTCCTAATCACCAAAAGGGACTATCTTGCAATCAAGACATCACAACAACAACAACATAGCCTCGAGTCCCAAATTAACTGGGGTCGGCTACATGGATCAAACTTTTTCATTGTGCTCGATTTAGTGCAATTGATGGTGAGCTTTGCAAACCATTCAAATCCCTCTTAATTAATGCATCCCATGTTAACTTCGATCCGCCCCTACCTCATCAAATTTTTACAGTTTCTATTGAGTCGAGTTTTCTAGTTGAGCATTTGTAGGCCGTCTTTGCGGGTGACAAAACCATCGCAACCGCCCTTTCCTAATCTTTGAATCAATTGGTGCTACTCCTACTTGTCTTTAAATTTATTTATTTCTTATTCTATCTTTACGAGTTTTACCACACATCCACCTAAACATCCTCATTTCTGCTACATTCACTTTATGTAATTATTGTTGCTTTACCGCCCAACATTCACTTCCATAGAGTATAGTGACCTAATTGCGGTCCTATAAAATTTTCCTTTTAACTTAGTAGGAACTTGTCGATCACAAATCACTCTGTTGCACTCCGCCATTTCTTCCATCCACTTGAATTCTATGTGTGACATCATTTTCAATGTTACCATCATTTTGTATGATTGATCCTAGGTATCCGACGCGGAGATCTTCTTAACTTTGTTGAACGAATCCACGAACAACTCGATCTAGGTCGAACTTAAACCAAAGTTCAAAAATTCTTTTATTTCAGCCAAAAATTATGAATTACACCCAATAGATCGCTTAAATAGCGAAACCCTAAAATTTGCCAAAAATAGTAATAAGTCCAAAAAGCCCTAAACTGAAAAACTAGACGAAAAATAGAAACAAACGCCGCAAACGGAAATAAAAACGGAAATTCCTAATGAAAGTTATAAAGCGAAACAAAAGTTTCTTAAAATAGCAAAATTGCCGTTTCGGAGGGCGAAACGATGGAATTTCGCCGAAAAACGTTGTACTCACAAAGATAGCCGTGAGTCGTGATCTCCACGTCGTTTCCAATAAACCCATGCCCCCGAACACCAAAACTCAAACGCTCGAACTTCACCGAAATTACAAAAATGCTATCTGTCATATCTTTTCCTATTTTTCCAAGAATTTGCAACTAATTATTGGACTTTATCATTATCTGTCAAGAATTTGCAAACTAATTCTTGGACTTCATCATTATCTGTCAAGAATTTGCAAGCTAATTCTTGGACTTCATCATTCTCCCCAAGGTGCACTAGAACATTTTTGGCATTTAATAGAGGTTTTAAAACCCCTACTAAATAGAGTGTTATTAAATGACATGTAAAAATGTGTTATGTTTTAATTTTTAATACATGTATTACATAGAGGTTTTTTAAAATCTGCTATCAATTAGGTGTTAATTGATAACACCCCTTTAATAGGGGTTTAAAAACCTCTATTAAATGCCGAAATTGTTCTAATGATGGACGAGAATTCGCCCTCGAATTGTCATCATCGAGACGTATCACCATAATAGGGAACAAGATGTTTGACATTAAATACATCACCGTGCGAATGTGACTTGTCTTCAACCTCTCTGCGCAAATCCTCATGCACACTGAGACTCATTCGGTAGTGTGGTCTATTATGTAGTGACGCACTGTGGTTCAAGGTCAATCCGATGTTGAATATCAAGCAAGGGTGGTAGTCCTTCTTGCATCTCATCGGGAAAACATCACAAAACTCCTTCACAATAGGAATTGCAAACTTAGGAACATCAACATCTCTATCTACCTTCTTTCCCATCAAGATGTAAACTACCTCGAATCTGTAATGCATCTTCAAATCTTGCCAAAGACAGCAAGCTGCTAGATTCTTTAGTAGGCTTGACTTTCTCCGGATCCTTGGCGGGTACTAGCACAATCTTCACTCCCTTGAACATAAGGGTGTACTTATTGGTTCTGCCATCATGCACAACTCCCCTATCAAACTGCCAAGGACGTCCCAGTAACAAGTGGCAAGCATCCATAGCCACAACATCACACCAAACTGAATCCTTGTAGTTAGCACCAATAGAAAAAGTCACCAAGGCGAGTTTCGACACCCGCACCTCACCACTAGCTTGTAGGGCTGGGGTGTTGTTCGATTGCAAGGCCCAACTTCGAACCGCTTCAACCGAGACGATATTCTCGCAATCGCTGCATCAATCATGAACTGCACACCTTGCCTAAGATGGTACACTTGACCGAAAGATGGTATTCCGCAACCACTCATCATCGCAATAATTCTAGGCGTCATACAAGAACGCCTCACAACCAAGCGTACCCACGTCTCCAATCACGATCTCGCTCTTACGTGTTGCCGAAGTATCAAAGGTTGGTTCTGCAATGATGTTTGCCTCTTCCCTACGTCTTCCTCTTCATTCTCAATATAGAGAGTCTTCTTCCCTTTACATTCGACTTCCTGTGACCAACTTCGCAACAACCGAAACATCTAATCCCAATAGCGCTAGGTATGTTCGTGCTACTAGCAAGGTTAGTTGCGGTGGTATTACCTCCGTATTGTTTGTCCCAACACTAACATTACTTGGAAGCATTACTCACACCCTAACGCTTGTTGTTTCTCCACCAACAATGCTCGCATGGTGCGCTTGTAAAAAAGGAAGCCGGGTCAAACATGTTGACGACATCTTGGATCTGCACCCTCGGTCCACCAATATACCGCGCCACTAATTTGTCGTTAGTCTCATGCGATTCGTTTTTAGCGACTAACCGATAAAACTCGGTGGTGTAATCATCTACGACTTTGCCCCTTGTCTCGGATTACGCAACCTCTTATACATAAGGCGTTACAAATTGTAAGGCTAGAACTCGGCCGTAAGTGCTTTTTCATCTTCTCCCACGAGGTGATCTTCGCCTTTCCATTCCTATTCCGCATCAACTTATGTTGTTGCCACCAAGCCATGGCCCTGTTGCGGAATACGGTCGCAACCGAGTTACACGCTTATCTTCGGACACACCTTTGAATTCTAGGACTTCTTCAACCGACGCGCCGACCAGGTCTAAAATTCTTCCGGTTGAAGGGTGCCATGGAATTCTTGGACCTCCGTCTTCATCCCAGGACTCCCACCGCCTTTGCGATCATCCTCAATCGCACACGGCTTTGTAGCGGCTCCTCGGTGCCTCAACATACTCATCCTCCCATTCGGTAGAAGAATCTCTTCTTGGTTCATCACATGATTCCCTTCGATGGTTACGGATACGATTCATATTCCGACCCAATAACTTATCGATTCGCGATTAATTGTTCTACCACCGCGCCTATGCGTTGGTCAATTATTTGGCCAATTTCTCGATTCGATTGTCACGATCATAGACCTCCTCGATACGATCTTGGTTCCTCTTCGGCGGCATGATTTCTCCAATCACGCCGAAGCGGACTCGATACCAACGACGCGCGGAGATCTTCTAAACTAGTTGAACGAATCCACGAACAACTCGATCTAGGTCGAACTTACACCAAAGTTCAAAAATTATTTTATTTCAGCCAAAAACTACGAATTACACCTAATAGATCGCTTAAATAGCGAAACCCTAAAATTTGCCAAAAATAGTAAAAAGTCAAAAAAGCCCTAAACTGAAAACTATACAAAAAATAGAAACAAACGCCGTAAACGGCAATAAAAACGGAAATTCCTAATGAAAGTTATAAAGCGAAACAAAAGTTTCCTAAAAAAGCAAAATTGCCGTTTCGGAGGGCGAAACGATGGAATTTCGGCGAAAAATGTTGTACTCACATCATAGGCGTGAGTTGTGATCTCCACGCCGTTTCCAATAAACCCATGCCCCCGGAACGCCAAAACTCAAACGCTCGAACTTCACCGAAATTACAAAAAATGTCATCCTGTCATATCTTTTCCTATTTTCCAAGAATTTGCAACTAATTCTTGGTCGTCATTATCTAGTCAAGAATTTGCAAACGAACTAATTCTTGGACTTCATCAAGTGGCGAGATTATGTGGTCCGGCCTTCCTTAGGATCGATACTTTCAACTCTTATAGATCTCATCTGCTATCGCTAGCACCGATATTATCCCCAACTTAACCACCTTCAACTCGTGTGGGGATTTAACTTAAAAAAATTTCATTTAATCAATATGGGACTAACTTTCAGGTCCACGCATCTTCAACAGGATGTGTCGTATGTAACTAGACCATTGGTATCTTTCTATTTTTTTTTTTTTTTTAAAAAGCTACTCCTGCCTCCTCAAAATCTTAAATGAATTTTCATCACGATTTGTTTGTATTTTTCTTCTCGGAAAGGCTTCTATACATATGATTCTCATTATGATAACATTTTGGGCTTGAAAATTATAAATTTTCACATTTGAGTGCCAAGCCACACAACCGATGCAACTATCTCTTCCTTCTTGTATATAGGGGCATTTTTGAACTTGTATTATGAAAAACGGTTGCTTGAAAATTCTCATTTTGTGTTCCAATCTTAGAGCATCTTTAATGGGATGTGAATTAGCCTTCAATGTATGCCACAATGACCATTAATTGGAGAGCAATTTTAAACTTGATCAATGTCTATTCAAGCCTTCATGACTATTGATCAAAAAAAAGATATCGATTCGTGAGTAGACAATCCATATTTACCATTGGAGATGAACCTAGCATTAGTGCTTTAGCCTAATAATCTCTATAGTTCGTACATACAAAAGTATTGTTTTTCACTCAAATTGCTTACCCTTCATAGAAATTAAGGAGTTCATTGGAATCCAATTGTCTTTTTCTTGGTTCTTTACGTGGTATCTCACGTTAACCACGTCAACTTTTAATATAATTTGTTAGGATTTAGTCACTATATAAGATGTAATTAGTTTTATGTGAAGGCAAACAAGAAATACAATTCTATATCTTTAGCTTCTCTCTTTCTTCTCTAACTTTAATTCTCAATTTTCTCTTTCTCTTCTCCAATCTCTTCTCAATCAATTCTTCTTCCTAATCTCCTTCTCTTTCAATCTCATCACTCTCTTCTATCGATTTCTTTAATCAAACTCACGATCAACCACACTAGTAGTTGCATCGATTAGATCTTCAATTCTTCAATTCATATGATAAAAGCTAACTAGTGTACGTAGAGTGTTTATCACGCTTTATACAAACCACTAAAAACTTTAATACATCAATATTATATAATTATAATATACCCGCACTATATAATAATTTTTAATGTATCAACTAAGGCCTACATAGTTAATACATTAGGCTAGCTAGGGCATGAGGTTTCGTTATCTAATTAATAGGGTAATGCTTCGATTACACTTTTTTTTAGAAGCCTACAATTACATAGCATTTGGAAAATGTGCAATTAATACACATAAAATTATGAGAGCACACATCTCGAAAATATTGCACCCGATTTAAAGAAGCAAGCACACATCTCGAAAAAATTGCACCGCTTATAAAGAGGCGCGACCTTACATGTGCGAGATTATCGTATTCCTTAATTTAGAGTCTTATTTAATAGGAATAGTTTCGTAGATTAAAAATCTAAAATGAGAAAATAAAAAATAATTCTTTAGGGAGGGTCTTTGGAATATGACGATAATAAATGTAAGATAGAACCACCGAACGTTATACTAGTGAATTGTATCGAGAGGGTGAGAGTTCTCATATACTCCATCCGTTTCATATTATTTGTTACATTAAATTCTTTTTCTTGTTCCACAATATGTGTCACATTAAAAATTAAGAGTGTATTTATGGTCTTTTTTCCAATTTTATCTCTAATTTAAAGTTATGTCATTAATGCTAATTAGGGTTCCACATTAATTTTTAAAGCAAAAACTTAAAAAAAGTAGGCTATTAATGAGGGGTAATTTAATCTCAAGTGTCCGGACTCATGAGTCCGGACTCATAGGAGATGTTTAAAATTTTTGTAAATATTTAAGGGGTATCAAAGGAATTTTACAAGTGATTATGGTTGGTTCATTAATTGTTGGAGGATGTATTTGAAATTAAAAAAAGTTTTGAGTCGGACTCACGAGTCCAAATAGCACTACCCTAATTTTTAAAGCAAAAACTTAAAAAAAGTAGGCTATTAATGAGAGGTAATTTAATCTCAATGTCTATCATTTAAGGACTTTCAATCATCACCTTAATTCTTATGCACAAGCGCAAATGTAACGAGATAATAAGGAACGAAGGGAGCATATGACATCTATACATTTAGTTTTTTTTTTTTTTTTTAATAACTATAAGGGTGTCCGTACCCTTTAGGTGCGAGAAATCCCACATAGGGCCCTGGAGGCTCGACCGAAAATGTCCTCTAGTGGCCCAAATGAACTTGACAAATCGGGGAATCGAACTAGGGATCGTGCACTTAACTCACGCAACCCCACACTTGCCCTTACTATTGTGCCAACTTGTCCGGGTTGCATCTATACATTTAGTTGAGTGAGAGCTATTAAGATGTTGACACGTTTGATGTAATCCAACGAATCTCATTTACATAATAAATCAAATATAAATGCAAGTTATGACTCGGTGTTTTAGCGTAGTTTTTGAGGGAAAATTAGGGTTTTCTCGCTCTTGATGTTCTCTTCAATGTCTTTCATCGATTAAAATAAATGAGGGAAAAAACAAATTTTAAGGATCATTATAATATCACATTAAAAATAATGCAAACCATCATTTGTCAAAAGTCAAGATTTGAAGAGCTCGTGAGTTCAACGTTCTTTGAAGTCAAGAAACTTCTCATAAAAAATAATAAATAAAAAGTTAAAACAATTTTTTCTTATTACTAGCTTATGAGAAGCATCCCCTACCTTATTGATTGGCAATTTATCTCAACGCAAACTACAAGGAGCAATTACAAGTTAATTGACATTCGGAGGACATACTTAGTTATAGTAGACACATATAATTTATATAGTTAAGAGGAAACTTATAGAGCTTAGTTGTGCCTAAAACATGTATGCAATATACATTGTTTATTTCGAATGTCTACTTCTAGACGATGCAATTAATAGCTACATCATCAATTCGCTCGAAAATATATGGAAAACTATTAATTTTCTTAAATAAAATTTACAATCTATCCACACGGACCATTTGAGATCTATTTTAAAATCCAATGTCTATTTGAGTCACAAGGGATGGACATGCATTCTTTTCATGTGGCTATCGTAGCAAGAATCCACGCTCACAATCCATATTTACCATTTGAGATGCTATAATCATCTTATGAGATCTTACCAAATCTGAAGCTTATTTGATAGATAGAAAACAAAAAAAGGTTATTATTTGAATCACCACAAATTAGTATCGAGATAGGATTGGCAATAATTAAAAACGTTGAAACGACAACTAGAACCAAAGAAAAAATTAAGGTTTTCACTTCTAATTGCGGCAATGGTTATCTAAAAAAGTTGAATCGTCAAGGAGAATTAAAGGAAAAAAATTAAGGTTTTTGGCTTCTATTTGCTAGCGGTTTGGTTTGCGCGTGAACGAGGTCTTAGTTGTGCATATTGTTAAGAAAACTAAATAATATAGATCCCGTGTAATTAATAGTTAAGGAATTTAAAATCTCGTGTAATTAGTAGGATCCTTTTGTGGTTCGCACTTTCTTTTTGTATTCTAGACCTATGTGTACAATATTTATAATCCCACACGAAGAATTAATTAATTATACCAATGAAGATTGTGAGAACATGATAATGATACAATCCCGATGATCATGGACAAATGTGATTCAATAGCTAAATTCATACAATAATCACACAAATGTGATTCAATAACTTAATTTGTCAAAGGAGGAGTCATTCTAATTAAGACTTGGCATGAATGAGTAGAGCAAACTTGCAAAGTCTTTACCACGATATAGATCTTGATCAAGCTTCAAAGGAAGGTTAGGAGTCGAGAGAATCCCTTACCGACCTAATTGTTTTGATTTCGTCTCCCCATGAGTCTGTTGAATATGTGTTTTACGTGATCTTCAAATCTTCGATATTATTTAGTAGAAAATTCATCATGGGAAAGTCTTCGACAAATAACCATATTCACTTATTTGAATTTCCTTTATCTTCGAGTGAAAGCATGGTGGGAGAATTTCTCCAATGTAAAGAGTCAAATCATCTTCACTTGAACCACTAACCTGGATTCAAAATTATAGTCAATAAATTGTCATAGAAATGAAAAATAAAAAAGATGTGCAAAGATATATATATATATACAACCCGGACAAATGTGGCCAAGTGGACAAGTGGAAAAGGCGAGATCGAGAATTATGTGGGTTAGCAAAACTTGTATCTAAGTCGAGGTTACATGTAAAACTTTTGTGAGCTAATGTGTCTTACGGGTGTGACATTGTTGTTTAGCATTTTCCATACCAAGCGGAGTTGAAGATGAGATGTTGAAGATTAGGCATAACTTGGAGCAACCTTAGTATATCGGGACCATCGTAGCATCCGAAAAGTTCAAGGTAGGTCAAGCTGGGAAAAAATATTGGAAGACGGCTACACATGAAATCTTCATGCGGAGAAAACTATTAAGAAAAATGAGCAAGAAGAATTAGTAGACATTAATTAAGAACATACATTGTAAGAGCACGAAAAAAAAAAAAAACATAAATTATTATTTGGTCCATGAAGTACTTTCACCCTTTTGCTTATTTGATCATCGAACTTACATCTGTTCACTTTTGGACCCGTGAACTTTCATTTCTTATACTTTTGGTCTTTTTGGTGAGTTTGAAGAACAACAATTGCTAACCAAGACAAGCGATTCATGTGCGATTCACAACGATTCATCACCTAATAAATCGATTTTGAACTTTGTTTGTTAGTATCCATTACTATACAAACTTACGAAAATGATCCAAAGTAGAGGGAAATGAAAGTTCATGGACCAAAACAAAAGTGAATTGACGAAAGTTTGCTTGACCAAATCGACAAAAAACGTGAAAAGTACTTCAGGGACCAAAATGATACTATTAGCCAAAAAAAAAAAAAAACTCTCGAAATATTCAATTGTTCAAACGAGAAAATCATTCATCACCCGAATTAGGACATTAGGTATGTGTAGTTTCTTTACATTAATGAGAACCTCAAGTAGGATGTGTGAGTTATTATGTTTATGTTTGTGTAGTTACGATGGCCATAACTTTGTTGGATCACGATATCTTTGGTGCACTAATATATGCTTCTGCAAAGACACGGGCATGCTTGATAAAATGTATTCTCTTCTTTGGAGTTGAAGTCTCGAAGTAGAGGTCACGAAGGTGAGGCGCACAAACCTTGATTCTTTGGATCACTTCTATAAAAAGGCTCAAAATTTGAATTTTCAATTCTCAAGCTATTAAGAGAAGTCGATGATATTATCAATTTCTTATAGTCATGAAATCTACAACGTAATAAAATCAAATGTTGAAGAAGCGGGGAGACTAGAAAAGAATTGTTGCATCGGCTCGTGATCATCATGTAAGTATTCTTTACATTATACTTATCCTAAGTGATCCTTGTGGGCCCCACACATTACAAGTGTCAAATTATGATGAGAGATAACGGTTGATGGGCGGTTATCTTTTGGGATATTAATCAACGTAGTTTGGTCCCCAATTGCATTCTCTGTTTTTGACTCAGAACACCATTAAGGAGAGGAGAAGAAGAAATTGGAAGATCAAGCTTTGGAAAGAACAACAATGGTTTGGAGGTAATTCTTATTTTATTTCCGCAATTTAGATTAGATGATCTTTGTGTTTGTTCACACAAAGATCATTAATGTTTAATGATCTAACAATTGGTATCGAGCTTTAATGCCTCTGCCTTGTTGTTTGTTCTTCTATTCATGTTTTGGAGTGTGTTGATATACACTTATTTACGAAATCGATTTCTAAAATCCGAAAACTAATTTTGAGTTTCGGTAATATTTCAAATACATATTTGTGATTATCGATCAATAGTAGAGAGGCATAAATTTCATCTTGACCATATTCCTCGATTTGTACTTATCCTTTTGTACATATGTATAATGACACGTTGAGAAACCGATTTCTATATTCGGTTATTAGATTTGGTTGAGAAAGCTGTTTTGTTATGCTAAACAACAAAATATTTGACATATAGGATTTCTTATTGTTATCTTTTGGCTCACGTTTCTTTTGAGAAATTGTGTTGTTATCTTTTGGCTCACGTTTCTTTGTCATCCACATATACTTACGAATCATAATTTGATCGGTGGAGGATTTTTCGTAATATTCTTAAATTTTATACAAAACAGTGTAGCTATGTCACATATATTTGTTTGGCATGTTCAATATGCATGGATATGCATATATAATAGAATTGACATATGCTATATGAATATGACGCCTACATATTAAGAGTAGTACATGTGCATAAGAGGGATTATATATATATGCATATATAATAGAACTGATACATGTTTAGTACAATTTGATAATCACTTGATGAGTATTATGTTCTATATATTTAATTTTCGGGCACATTAATTATTTTATTTAAATAATACATGAGATAATATGCCATGAAGTATATATGCATGTATATAATTTGTTAGTATTGTTTAAATAAGGATGCAATACATTAAGAAATTCATTGATTAAATGTAGGATGATCCATGCATTAAATAATGTTAGAGTGGCCACAAAGATCTAAATTATAAAGGATCATTCATACATTTGTTGTAATTAGTAATATGGTTGTGGTAAAATTTATCCCACAGGATATTTTACTATACTCATATAATTAATTAGAATAGAATATCAAATTGTATTTTCTTAATTTACCCACAGGAATTGAGAAAATGAAAATAATTTGATAGTTTTATTATATGGTTAATGAATCTTATTGAGTAAAGGCATTAGCCCACAGGCATGTTTTTACGTCACTTGATTTATTTCTTTTATTATGTTTGCATTGGTAAAACATATTATTTGTAGTCTCTATTTGTTGTTAAGCATGTATTTATTTATTTAATATTTGCACTACTCATATACCCGTCTTAGGTTACGAGTTAAAATTTGAGATCCCGACTCTTAATGGAGAGAATTATAGGGTATGGAAGGAGAGAATTCTCCTCCATTTGGGAGTAATGGATATAGATTTTGCCATACGTAAGGACGAACCACCAAAGCAATCACCGAGGCTAGTCTTCTGACGCGGTTGATCTCTACGAAAAATGGGAGAGATCTAACGCATTTGTGTTATGTTCATTAAAACGAACATAACGGCTAGTATTCGGGGTACGGTGGAGAAGTATGACAAGGTTCATCCATTGCTTAAGGCCATCGAGGATCGATTTCGGACATCGATAAGGCACGGCCGATACTCTAATCATGCAATTCTCATCACTCCGGATGACCGGAGTTAAGGGTGTGCGCGAGCACATCATGCGGATGAGGGACATAGCGGCGGACTCAAAACACTTGAGGTTGATATGTTTGAGAGCTTCTTAGTCCACTACATTTTGAACACACTCCTTCTCGGTATGCACCCTTTAAGATCTCTTATAACACGCATAGAGATAAATGGTCGATCAATGAGTTGACGACCATGTGTGTTTAGGAGGAGGGTAGGCGATTATGGAGCAAGGAGAGAATGGTGTGTTGCTTGACGGTGGACAAGAAGAAAAAGGACAAGAGAGCCAACTGGAAGGGGAAAGACAAAATGCAACCACAAGGTGGAATTATGAAGAAAGAATCCAAGTGTTTCTTCAGTAAAAGAAGGGACACATGAAGAAGGATTGCATCAAATTCCAACGGTGGCTTCAAAAGAAAGGTATATCAATTTCATATGTTTGTTTTGAATCTAATATGGTTGATACTTTACATGACACTTGGTGGATTGACTCTCGGTTCTACAATCCATGTTTCCAATACATTACGGGATATGATAAATCTGCGGAAACCAATGAAGTGAGTTGAGCATTTATTCGAAATAAAATGCGCTCACATGTGGAAGTTGTTGGGACATGCATCTTAAAATTGTCTAGTGGCTTTATTTTAAATTTGGACAATGTTTTCTATGTACCTAATTTTTCCAGAAACTTAATTTCAGTTTCCAAGTTGTTGTATTTGGGATTTCACTTCAACTTTTCTGGAACATCTTTTGATTTGATATTTAAATCAAATATCGTTGGACATGGTACTTTATTGAATGGTTTATTTTGTTTGAATTTAGAAAATAATGCCACTTTGCAATGCATGTTCTTGGTTTGAAAAGAAGTGTCATGAATGGTGAATCTTCTATGTTATGGCACCTAGGAGATTAGGACATATCTCCAAGGATCGAATCAAAAATTAGTAAATGATGGAGTACTAAGTGCTCTTGACTTTGCTGATTTTGAGATTTGTGTGAACTATATAAAGGAAAAGCAGACTAAAGTATCCAAGAGAGGTGCTCATAGAAGTTCAACATTATTAGAAATCATCCATCTTGACATATGTTGTCCGAGATATGGACTTGAAAAATGGTCCAAAATACTTTATCTCCTTTATTGATGATTTCTCACGTTTCATGTATGTCTACTTGCTTCATCATAAAAATGAAGCATTGAATGCCTTTAAAGTTTTTAAGGTGAAGTAGAGAAATAAAGTGGGAAACAAATTAAGATTGTCAAATCGACGGAGGAGGTGAGTTTTATGGTAGATACACTTTGAAAATGGACAAGCATTTGGTCCATTTGCTAAGTTTCTTCAAGAAGCAAGGAATAGTTCCTCAATACACCAATCCAGGTTCTCCAAGTGAGAATGGTGTAGCGAAAGAAGAAACCTGAGGACCTTGATGGATATGGTTAGGAGTATGCGTAGTAATGCAACTCTACCTATCTTTTTGTGGAGTGAAGCTCTTAAAACGGCGAGTGTATATATTAAACAAGGGTTCCAACTAAAAAATTTTTTCAAAGACGCCATTTGAGTTAATGAAAGGTTGGAAACCTAGTTTGCGACATATACGCGTTTGGGGATGCCGTGTGAAGTGAGAATCTATAATCCACATGAAAAGAAGTTGGATCCTAGAACCATTAGTGGGTATTTCATTGGATATGCCGAGAGGTCTAAAGGATATCGCTTCTATTGTCCTTCTCATAACACTAGAATTGTGGAATCTAGAAATGCAAAATTTCTAGAGAATGACATGATTAGTGGGAGGAATCATTTTCGGGATAATGTTCCTAAAAGGGTTCATTATGATGATCTTCCTTCTAAATCAAGTAGTGATCATATGTATGTCATTCCAAGTTTTGCTCATGTTCCATTGAGAATTGAGGAACAAAGAGTTCAAACTCCACAAGTTGTTGACAATCCTCCAGTAGATCAAGTTGTTCATGAAGAACTTGAAATGGTAGAACAACCAATTATTCATGAAGTACCTCAAGTAAATGAACAAGTTGATCAACATGATCTTCAAGAAAATGTTGATACAACATTAAGAAGATCTACTAGAGTTAAAAGGTCAGCAATACCTAGTGATTTCATTGTGTATCTGCAAGAATTGGACTATAATGTCGGAGTTGAGAGTGATCCCGAAACCTTTTCACAAGCCATGAATTGTGCTGAATCTGAATTATGGTATGATGCTATGAATGATGAAATGAATTCTATGTCATCAAATGATGTTTGGGACCTTGTTGAGTTGCCTAAAGGAGCCAAAGCAATTGGATGCAAATGGATCTTTAAGACAAAGAAGGACTCATTAGGCAACATTGAGAGATACAAGGCCAGACTTGTTGCAAAAGGATTCACACAAAAGGAAGGAATCGATTACAAGGAAACTTTTTCTCCTGTATCTAAGAAAGATTCTCTTCGCATAATTTTGGCTTTGGTTGCACATTTTGATTTTGAGTTGCAACAAATGGATGTGAAAACCGCATTTCTTAATGGTCAACTAGAGGAAGAGGTTTACATGAAACAACCAGAAGGATTTTCCTCTATTGGCAATGAGAATTTGGTTTGCAAGCTTAAGAAATCTATATATGGATTGAAACAAGCCTCCCGACAGTGGTATTTGAAGTTTCATGATGTTATCTCTTCATTTGGTTTTGTTGAGAATATTATGGATAATTGTATATATCAGAAGGTTAGTGGGAGCAAAATTTGTTTTCTCATTCTATATGTGGATGACATTTTACTTGCAACAAATGATAAGGGTATGCTTCATGAAGTGAAACAATTCCTTTCTAATAGCTTTGATATGAAGGACATGGGAGATGCATCCTATGTTATTGGCATTAAGATCCATAGAGACGGACACGTTGTATTCTTGGAATGTCTCAGGAAGCCTATATCAACAAAGTCTTGGAAAGATTCAGAATGAAGGATTGTTCATCAAGTGTAGCTCCCATTGTGAAGGGTGATAAGTTCAGTTTGAACCAATCCCCTAAAAATGATCTCGAGCGGGAACAAATGCTTAACATTCCTTATGCTTCAGGCCAGTTTGGAAGCTTGATGTATGCTCGAGTTTGCACAAGACCTGACATAGCATTTGCAGTTGGGATGTTAGGAAGATATCAAAGTAACCCGGGTATGGACCACTGGAGAGCTGCAAAGAAGGTCATGAGATACCTTCGTGGGACAAAGGACTACATGCTTACATATAGACGAACTAATACTTTGGAAGTCACTGGATACTCAGATTCAGACTTTGTTGGTTGCATTGATTCACGTAAATCAACATTGGGATTTATTTTCATGCTAGCTAGTGGAGCTGTATCATGGAGAAGTGCAAAGCAAACATTGATTGCTACTTCCACTATGGAGGCTGAGTTTGTTTCTTGTTTTGAGGCTACTTCTCAAGGTGTTTGGCTAAAGAGTTTCATTTCTGGGCTTAGAATCATGGATTCTATCTCTAGGCCATTGAGAATGTATTGTGACAATTCAGCTGCTATCTTTATGGCTAAGAACAATAAAAGTGGGAGTCGAAGCAAGCACATCGACATTAAGTACTTAGCCATAAGGGAACGTGTCAAGGACAAAACAGTGGTCATTGAGCACATTAGCACTGAATTAATGATAGCGATCCTTTAACTAAAGGCATGCCACCAATGAAGTTTAAGGATCATGTTGATAGGATGGGACTTACATCCATTATGTGATTATTATTGTAAGGCGATGTTTATTGGAACTCTTTGAGGTATTTCTTTACTTATGTATTGTGTACACATTCATGTTTTATTTGATTTGAGAAATATCATTAAGTTTGGACCAAGAATAAACATGAGGTTTATTCATTAAGTTATGACAATATGTTAAGAAATTTAATGCATTGTGATACATGGAAGATATTACTCACTTGATAGAGGACCTATCGCCATGATTCATGTATTTTATTTCTTAATTTTGGTAGTAATGTGTATATGGATCAAGTGGGAGAATGTAAGTATTCTTTACATTATACTTATCCTAAGTGATCCTTGTGGGCCCCACACATTACAAGTGTCAAATTATGATGAGAGATAACGGTTGATGGGCGGTTATCTTTTGGGATATTAATCAACGTAGTTTGGTCCCCAATTGCATTCTCTGTTTTTGACTCAGAACACCATTAAGGAGAGGAGAAGAAGAAATTGGAAGATCAAGCTTTGGAAAGAACAACAATGGCTGGAGGTAATTCTTATTTTATTTCCGCAATTTAGATTAGATGATCTTTGTGTTTGTTCACACAAAGATCATTAATGTTTAATGATCTAACACATCATCCACAAAACTCAAACTATTAAGTTTGAGTGTTTTAAGAGATGGAAGAGAAATGGAAGTAGGCGGATTGAATTTAGATCCCAAAAAGAATATTTCGAGCACCACGAGGGCCTCGCAACAATAAACACTCATAGGAATCACATTGGAATCTAGTTCATAAATTTTCAAATAAAGTTCACGGAGCTTTGAGTGGGCAACGATTGAAATCCATGAATGAACACGAGATATGTCACAAATACCAAAACATCCAAGTTTGAAGCAATGCAAGTTTGAAATGTCATGGCGAAGCAAGACATTATCAACAAAATTCATGAACATGGCGGGTTTATCGGGACCACGGAAATTTTACCGAAACACGAAAACTTGAGGTTTGGAACACCAGTCCACAACCATCTCCATCTCTTAGACAAGATCTTGGTAGCCGAACACACCTGGTTGGGAGTCTAGAGAGGATTTCATTATGAAGAATCGAGTCGGGCGGTTCACTAATCCTATCACCCTTCATTTCCATATTATAAGGTGGTTTGATCGATGCATGGTTTCCTTCTCCTCTTAAATAATAAAGCAAATGAGACCTCTTAATTAAGATTCCTACATTTATTATCTTTTAAATGAAAAGATCGATATTACAATGATCCTTTGTTAAAATTTGTTTTTTATTCGCTCATTTATTATTTTTAGTGAGATATTATACTAATCATTACATAAGATATATTATATACTCCCTCCTCCGTTTCTTTATAAGTGACTTATTAGTTATTTTGAAATATTTCACAATATATGTCATTTCATAGTTTCAATACACATTAATTACTTAATTGAATTTTATACCTTTCATAGAAAAAGAAAATCTATTAATTACTCATTAATAACTAGTGTATGTAGAAATGGTGAGGTTAGGAGAGATAAATGATGATTTAGTCATTTGACTGCCACTTTCTCCTCATTCAAGATAATTAAAGGACTTCTTAAAAACTGTGAATAACCTTAAAACATTACTTCAATAGAAACAGAGGGAGTATTCTTTTAGGGTGGTGTATTCAATTGGATAATTTGAACGGATTTTAAAAAGTTCGAGAGGATTTTGAAATCAAGGCGTATTTAATTTGGATTTCAAAAGATTTTTAATGGACTTTTGAAAAATCAAGGTGTATAAAATTAAGACTTCAATGGGTTTTAATAAATTTCTAAGAAGTCTAGGTGTATTCAATTTTTAAACTACCAATGGCGTATTCAATTGAGATTTTAATAGACTTTCGGGTATTTTTATAATTGTATGACATTTTTTTAAAAATTCTATAGATTTTCGTAGATTTTTAAAGGCTATGATAAACTTTTATGTACGCTACATTTTAATGACTTTTGTTAACATTTAATATTTTCACTTTAAACAAGATTTTAATTGATACCAGTAGATTTGTGCTTTTTATAATGAAACAAATGATTTGCACTTTATTATAAAAAATAATTATACTTTTTTTTCTTAAGAACTATTACTAATTTTTTAAAAGTATTATGGAATATATTTTAATAAAAAAAATCAAATAGACATATTAATGATTTTAATTGGAGCCGTTAATCACCACCGAGACTCTTCCGACAGTTGCATTCGCTATAAATGGCCCTGCTCTCGTTGAAGCTGTTGATGGACGATGTAAGCGATTCAACCGCTTTATGTCTCTCAATCCGAGGAAGATTCTTCTCCTCTTCGCTGCCATGTAAGTGCGCGCACGACCAAACCCCTTTTCTCTAATGATGAAATTAATAAAGATGTAGACAAATAAATTAAACAATAAATTTAATTACTTGGCTTCATGAGTCCGTAATTTACTTGGCCTCATGAGTCCTGATTCATATGGAGGTTTTTTAAATTTTTGTAAAAGCTGTTAATTAAGATCCCCACATTTATTATCTTTTTAATGAAAAGATATTACAATGATCCTATGTTAAAATTTGATTTTTATTCGCTCATTTATTATTTTTAGTGAGATATTATACTAATCATTGCGTAAGATTTATTATATATTCTTTTAGGGTGGTGTATTTAATTGAATGGTTTTAAATGATTTTAAAAGAGTTTGGAGGATTTTGAAATCAAAGTGTATTTAATTTGGATTGCAAATTAAAGATTTTTAATGGACTTTTAAAAAATCAATGGGTATTTAATTAAGACTTCGATGAATTTTGATAAATTTCTAAAAAGTCTAGATGTATTCAATTTTTAAACTTGTAGATTTTGATGGGTTTCTATTAAAAAAATACACAACCAAAAGATTTGGATGGATTTGGATTAAGTCAATTCAAATCCAACAAATTCCATGAAATCTAAGGAGATTATGTGACGGCCCCTTCTACAAAACAGGACACCGCTTGAGCTTAATCCCATAATCAAGCCTTAATCTAAATCGCATAAGACTTAATTATGTGTTAGTCGACCTTTCGTAACCACATGTTACATTATTAGTAGTTAAGGAAATTAGGTTCCATTATTAGGTTAAGGAAATTAGGTTCCATTATTAGGGTAATGAGAGTACCTTACACTTTTAAAGTATGTTAACATTCACTTCGAACACCATCCAAAAGTGAATGTAAGGTCGAGAATTGTGTCCATGATACCCAATTGTATCATTGTTACCACTTTATCCCTAAAATTGATAAACCATAAACTCGGCACCACACTTTGTATCGAGTTATTCAATATAACAAAGCTCTTAAACCTTGTCCCTACCATCAAGTTTGTAATCGACTTTAAACCTAGTACTATGAATCTTGTTGTAAACCAAACTACGAACTTAGGTGACCTAGGCTCGATACCAAGTTTAGCATCTCCTAACTTGATTAGGGCAATACTTAACTTTGAAACCCTAATGGAGCCCAAATTACCTTTGTTAGACTTAACTAGAGCCAACAAACCTTACTACCTTTACCCGATAAGCATTCTTGTATATTGACTATCAAAATAAAACAAATCATGAACGCATGCAGAAATTAATTTAAAACCTTTTAGATAATCCAAATATAATATGCAATATTAAAATAAAACCTAGAATAAACATCGGTTATGTAATCACTCGCCCCATATGATATTACAAATATGCAATTCAACACAAATATATAAAATTAGAGAAATCATTACATCGAAGAGAAATTCAATTAAGATTCCTCATTAATATATTATATTTTCAATGAGATATTACCATGATCCTTCTTTAAAATTTGTTTTTTATTCTCTCATTTATTATTTTTAGTGAGATATTACAACAATCATTACGTAAGATTTAATTTATTTTTTTGAGAAATGTTAGATGACAACAACAACATGTCATACCGCAAGACACATAAGCAAATAATATTCATCCATGTATTCATCGAGATATGGGTATACACAAATCTCGATGCAAAACATGTAAGTCAAGGTCACATGGAAGGTTCTTGTGAGCCAACGTGTTTTGTTTTGTGACATTGTTGGCATTATACTATTTTTCATTTTCTTTTAGATGTTACAAAGGATTAATTATTCCTTAAGATTTAGTTATTTATTTATTTTTATTTTACCTGTTGTTGCCAAAGTGTATATTTTCGACCCGAACCGACAAGGTTTGATACCCGTATAATACAAATTAAAATAAGTACTAAACCTTTAGCTAATATTTAATTCAAGTCCATCTTTGATCTTGGTACAATAATCAAGTTCACTATGGATCCTTCTAGTTATGCATATCCTTGATTTTCAATTGTTTATTCCAATGATCCTTGAGATTTATTTTTTATTTTCTCATTTTATTTTTGACTACATTTTCATTGAAGCGGTGCTTGTTGCACTCTTTTTTTGATTGGTTTTCTAGAATGGTGATTAATATTTAAAACTTTATATTCCAGATATAATTGCAAGATATCCTTTCAGGAATAATCAACCAATTAGATATGTTGATCTCCTGAAACCCACGGGCAATGAGAGCGAAAAAAATAATAATAATAAAACTGGAAGTAGAAGCTTGTCGAACTATTAGCTCGATCATTTACTTCTTTTTTTTTTTTTTTTTTGTCTCGATGGGCGTCCAAACCGCCTCGGCCCATCTCAATTAAAAGCTTATTAATTCCACAAAGAATAATCAAGAGCATCTTCCCCTACATTCAGAGACAAAACCAAAGCCAATGTGAGGGGGCCATGCCCTGACCTCACCCCTCCCCTTATATATGTTAAACATTTTTTCCATTGGTTATTTAATATTTAACTAGATAGCCCCTCTTCCTCTTGTCCAACTGTTTCATTTGTTTAAGAAAAAATCATGTCACATGCATGTACTAATTCTTATCAGTGAATTTTGAAGCAACATAAATAAACTACAATTAAAAATCACTCTTCGAATTTGTACATATTATTAGTTAGTGCATGTGGTTTTCATTGAAACAAATCAATTTTTACCTCTTGAATTTGTTACTTTTGTATAATAGAATTTTGAAGCAACATAAATAAACTACAATTAAAAATCACTCTTCGAATTTGTACATATTATTAGTTAGTGCATGTGGTTTTCATTGAAACAAATCAATTTTTACCTCTTGAATTTGTTACTTTTGTATAATAAAACTTAACTTTTAAACTTACGTTCATTTGACCTCATACCAAACTTAATTTTTTGAGATCAACTATTAGCATTAGAGATAATACAACAACAACAACAACAACAACATAGCCTCGAGTCCCAAATTAACTGGGTCCGCTACATGGATCAAACTTTTCTATTGTGCTCGATTAAATGCATTCGATGGTGAGCTTTTCAAACCATTCAAGCCCTTCCTAATTAATGCATCTCATGTTAACTTTGGCCTGCCACTACCTCTTCAAATTTCTACGGTTTCTATTGAGTCAAGTTTTCTAGTTGGGGCATTTGTAGGTCGTCTTTGCGGGTGACCAATTAAACCACCGCAACCGCCCTTCCCTAATCTTTGTATCAATTGGTGCTACTCCTACTTGTCTTTGAATTTCTATATTTCTTATTCTATCTTTACGAGCTTTACCACACATCCACTTAAGCATCCTCATTTTTGTTACGTTCATTTTATGTAATTGTTGTTGCTTTACCGCCCAACATTCACTTCCATAGAGCATAGCCGACCTAATTGTGGTCCTATAAAATTTTTCTTTTAACTTAGTAGGAACATTTCGATCACAAATCACTCATGTTGCACTTCATCATTTCTTCCATCCAGACTTGAGTTCTATGTGTGACATCATTCTCTATTTTACTATCATTTTGTATGATTGATCATAGGTATCTAAAGTGGTTTACCTTAGGAACTTCTACTTCCCTAATTTAAATTTACAGCTCAGTCATCTCGATGTCTAATGTTTCTAAACTCACAAGTGCATATATTCGGTTTTCGTTCTACTCAACTTAAATCCTTTAGATTCTAATGTATTCCTCCGAGTTATAATTTTTTATTCACTTCATCTTTCGTTTCATCCACTAAGACAATATCATCTGCAAATAGCATACACCATGGTATATCCTCTTGAATATGTTTAGTTAGTTCATCCATAACTAAAGTAAATAAATATGGGCTTAAAGCCGATCCTTGAAGTAGTCCTATTGTAATGGAAAATTCTTTTGTAGCTCCTCCAAATGTCATTATACTCGTTACTACTCCATCATACATATCCCTAATAGTATCTATGTATCTAGCACGCATTTTTTTTCTAGAACCCACCGAAGAACATATCTAAGGACCCTATCATATGTTTTTTTTTCTAAATCTACGAATATCATATGAAAATATTTTTTCTTTTCTCTATATTTTTCTAACAATCGTCTTACAAGGAAAATCGCCTTCATAGTTGACCTTCATTAGAAATAATACTTAATGATAATTAATTATGTGAATTTGCTACATGTTTGTTTAGTTTTTCAATATATATCAATCATGCACATTTTTTTTTATAAGCTTCATGTATATTTTTTTTACTTGATATGGAGGCTTGGCCTCCGTTCCGTTGGATGTCTGGCTTCGTCCCTGCCAACATTCCCCTACATAATGTAGCTCTTTTACATTTTTTGAACAATTCTTTTCCTTCTAGTATTAAGTAAGGGCATCCAAAGTGCTGTTGCAATGAGTTTAGCTAGGTTTAGTTGTCGTAAGTTTGGGTTTGTCACTGTTAGCATTAAGTCTACGTGATGCGTGTGCATGATGCCATGCGGAACACCATTTCGCACGCACTTTGTTTTTTAAATGATTGTAGAGCAGCATGCGAGATGCGACACTTGCAAACCTTAATGTATTGTATGATAATCATAGGTGTCCGAGCCTTTTATATATATATATATATATATATATATATGGAAATGAAACTAAGCTTGATTCCAGTTACCTGTTGCGCTAAAAAATTCAGTCGATTTCTAGTAGCTAATCGAATCCATTAATCGCCAATAAGATTAGCAACGAATTTTCGTTCGTCGTTAGTAAGATTAGCGAGAAATTTTTGTCCTTTCGCTGATCCGTCGTTAAGTCAATTTTGTGGCCGGTTTTGTCACGAATCTCGACGTTTCGCTGATCAGGTACGTTGGGTCAGTGTTCAAGTCTGAATTATGGGTAAATGCTACAGGGGCTGGCAGATTATGTGGTGTGGCCTTCCTTAGGATCAGATACTTTCAACTCTTATAGATCTCATCTACTATCGCTAGCACCGATATTATCCCTAACTTAACCACCTTCAACTCGTGTGGGGATTTAACTTAAAAAAGAGTTTCATTTAATCAATATGGGACTAACTTTCAGTCCACGCATCTTCAACATGATGTGTCGTATGTAACTAGACCATTGGTATCTTTCTAATTTTTTTTTTTTTAAAAAAAAAAAAGCTACTGCTTTGCCTCCTCAAAATCTTAAATGAATTTTCATCACGATTTGCTGTATTTTCTTCTCGGAAAGGCTTCTATACATTTGATTCTCATTATGATAACATTTTGGGCTTGAAAATTATAAATTTTCACATTTGAGTGCCAAGCCACACAACTCATGCAACTATCTCTTCCTTCTTGTATATAGGGGCATTTTTGAACTTGTATTATGAAAAACGGTTGCTTGAAAATTCTCATTTTGTGTTCCAATCTTAGAGCATCTTTAATGGGATGTGAATTAGCCTTCAATGTATGCCACAATGACCATTAATTAGAGAGCAATTTTAAACTTGATCAATGTCTATTCAAGCCTTCATGACTATTGATAAAAAAAAAAAAAAGATATCGATTCGTGAGTAGACAATCCATATTTACCATTGGAGATGAACCTAGCGTGCTTTAGCCTAATAATCTCTATAGTTCGTACATACAAAAGTATTGTTTTTCACTCAAATTGCTTACCCTTCATAGAAATTAAGGAGTTCATTGGAATCCAATTGTCTTTTTTCTTGGTTCTTTACGTGGTATCTCACGTTAACCACGTCAACTTTTTTTTTTTTTTTTTTTTTTTTGGGAAACCCAAAAGTTAATTTTATTGCAAATCATGCCACTTGTTTCGACTAGACAAAAAACTAGCATCCCTTACCGCTGTGTGGTCTGCTACATTCACTGATCTACAAACAAATACAACTCGATATGACCTTAAGTCTGTTACCAAATAACACAATCATCTACAATAGAACCAAAATAAGAATTATCTCTTGATTTTCCTTTCATAGCTTGCACAACTAATAGTGCATCCGTCTCCACTCTCACTTGCTCGGGCCTTCTTTCATGCCATCAGCAGACCTTGCCTTTTGAGGGTGACAAAGAAATCAGATATTTAAGGGACACCTTCAAAAGAAAGAGACTAAACAAGAAAGACACTAGACTGAACACGAATCCACCAAGCGAGAGAATACGAGAGGATTACATAAACGTCGATCGAAACTTTGGAGCAAGTGGAGTAATTTACCCTTCACTTGGTTGCAACTATCAAATGTCATAAAAACTATCATCTGTCATAAAAACTTGGTAAGGAAGAAGTCATCTTAATGCATGAGAAACAATTATTAGAACGTTTTCAATGACGGTTGATTAGAAAAATGTCATTATTTATCACTTTTTGAATTACAGTTACTTTAAAACTGTCATAAAGTTGATGTCATCAAAAGTAGATTTTGCTGTACTAGTAGCCTAGCTGCACCCGTTAGGGCGAAACCCAATCTTCTCTCCATCGAGATCATACACCACCTCATATGTGGATTGTTGTTTGTTGCCAATGATTCCAGGTGTCCCTTCATCTCTCTTTGCGGAAAAAGCCAAGCAAAAGACCTTTCTAGTTTTAACAAGAATCCCGGACCTATGCACCTCCACATCCACATCCTTAAAGTGCATTACAATCTTGGGCAAGGGGATTTGCTTTAACTTTGCTTCTGTAATAAGATAACAAGTGTCAAGCGTTTTAGCCTTCTCGCCTAGTGGATACGCCGCCATTAATCTTCGAAAGGAATCACGAAGCACCGTGTAAGCCTTGGCGAGGTAACCTTGTGATGGGCGTGCCGGTGTCTAGAATTGTTCCTGGAGAATTGAGAATTGATGGATCGATTGGTAGTTTTCGTCCATCAATACTTATACCTATAAAGTGTATGAAGTTACGTGAGGGCTGGCTCGGATCTTTTATGATAGGAGTGTACTTAGTAGCAAGATCTTGCTACTAGTGGTACTTCTTCCTAACGCGAGGTAACCCTTGGAGTCCTTCAAATAAGGAAGACAATAAGAGAAAACTCGGCCAAATGTTGAACTTAATTGTGATACAATGGAAATGGGGTCGCGGGCGAGGCCTAATACCCCGGCTCCCGTTCCGTAGCTGCTGCGCTGTTGTTGTGGCCACAACCCAAAAGAAAACCAGGGAATACATGATTTGGAGTGAGTGTTAGCGTTTCCCGGACAAGGATCCCGTTTGTGTATGATTTGTCTCCATATTTGATGGAGTAGGCGCACGTGGTGGGAGTGTCGCGCTCACGAGCATGATAATTGAAATTAGAGCACACGGGGGCTGGAAGGGATTTGTGAATAAGTGATGGAGCTGGAAGGTTTAAAGATGGTATTTTTTTGCTTGTAGCAATTAATACATGGTTCGCATTGGATCCATGCGACATTGCTACCTGTATCAAAGGTCAAGTAGAAGTTTTCTGTAGGATTGCCCACGCCTATGATGACAACAAAGTTGCTAGGAACGTCAATAGCGTCGCCTGAAACAATTGGAAGCAGAGCTAGTGATGGATTAGTGTCATCCCTGTGCTTGATGGGCAGCATTAACATTGGAACTTTATCATTGGTTTTGAATAACAGTAATGGAAACAAGAGGATGGTTAGAGAAATCAGAAGGGCTTGAACAATGGCCATTGGAGATTAATTGCTTTTGCTAAGTAGCTACATTTGAATCGAAATGATTATATATATATAACACAAACCAAAGACATGTAATAGACATGTAACAAAGAATTTGCATTAAGTGCATGCAATAATTTGGATTTGTTGCTAGCTATTTACAAACAATTTTATAATTAATCCCAAAAGAATAAATACACGTTCACATCTATTTTAATTTGTTGTAACTTCAAGTGAATCAACAAAAAAGAATCAAAAAACATAATGTAGAAAAGGATGGAACTAATGTCCATGCCATACATGCTGCCTGAAACCAAACATTCCAAAAAAGCAAAAACCAAGAAATAGAAAAAAAAAAAAAAAAAAAAAAAAAATCTTTGCTGCTCAATAATTTTGATTTGTTGTTACTTATTTACAAATAATGCTACTCACAAAAGAATGGTTACAGGTAAGGAATCAAAATAAGGCTCTTCTCTGTTGATCTAATCTTTGTAATCCTACTTCAGCATTTGACTTAGCAGCTTGGTTGTTTTATTTTTTAGAATCAAAAAATATAATGAATGTACAAAAGGATGGAACCAATGCCCTTTTTATGCATGCTTTTTACAGCCCCGAAACTACATATCCCAAAAAGCCAAAACCAAGAAACAGAAACAAAAAAAAAAAAAATTATTTGCTGCTCCACAGCACAGGCATAGTCTCATGGGAACACGCTCATCAATCTTGTGCATTTTCTCGGTTGATTTTGACGTCTCAAGAAGATAGTTTTCTTTTTAGTGTTTTTTTAAGAAGGATTTGTTGTTGTTGTTGTTGTTGTTGTTGTTAGACTGAGAGAGATGTGCTATGCATGGTGTACTTATTGTTGCATGAAAGTATTTGACTGGGCAGCTTGGTTGTTTTTTTTTCTTTTTTCAATAGTGGCAGTTGCATTATATAAGACTAAAAAATATAATGTACAAATGGATGGAAGGTAACTATGCCCATGCATGCATGCTTGTTACAGCCACTGAAACTACATATCCTAAAAGCCCAAAACCAAGAAACAGAAAAAAAAGAATTATTTGCTGCTCCACACCGTAGTTTTCTTTTTAGTTTTTTTAAGAAGGATTTGCTATTGTTGTTGTTGTTGTTGTTGTTGGACTGAGAGAGATGTGCTATGCATGGTGTACTTATTGTTGCATGAAAGTGTTGTTTCTTTTTGTGATTAAACCGTCAAGATAATGTTGCATCTTTGATTGTCTGCTATTCAAGCATATTTATTGATGTCTCGTAACTTCTTTTTCATTTTGTTGTACATTGGTGCTCGGTTGTATTAT
The DNA here is from genome assembly GCA_039657325.1 of Stephania cephalantha. NCBI lineage: Eukaryota > Viridiplantae > Streptophyta > Magnoliopsida > Ranunculales > Menispermaceae > Stephania > Stephania cephalantha. The sequence goes on along the minus strand of CM077573.1, from coordinate 1,405,029 downwards.
TTAATCTCTACACACTCCTAATGTTTCTCTGCTTATTTGTATTAAAAAAAGGTTGAGACATCTATAATTTTTTTTTTTTTTTTTTTTTATTTTATGTAGTAAGGAGGAACAAAGGTTCCAAAGTACCCAAGGAGGGGAAATTACAAAAGGCACCTCAGAAGCTAAGCTTAATCTCACAGTTCCAAGTATAATCCAATCCAATTCAATTCATGTTCGATTCGGTTGCCAACCACATTTAATTTGAAGCGAAATGACAAAAATGCCCACCTCCTAATCACCAAAAGGGACTATCTTGCAATCAAGACATCACAACAACAACAACATAGCCTCAGTCCCAAATTAAGCTGGGGTCGGCTACATGGATCAAACTTTTTCATTGTGCTCGATTTAGTGCAATTGATGGTGAGCTTTGCAAACCATTCAAATCCCTCTTAATTAATGCATCCCATGTTAACTTCGATCTGCCCCTACCTCATCAAATTTTTACGGTTTCTATTGAGTCGAGTTTTCTAGTTGAGCATTTGTAGGCCGTCTTTGCGGGTGACATAACCATCGCAACCGCCCTTTCCTAATCTTTGTATCAATTGGTGCTACTCCTACTTGTCTTTGAATTTATTTATTTCTTATTCTATCTTTACGAGTTTTACCACACATCCACCTAAACATCCTCATTTCTGCTACATTCACTTTATGTAATTATTGTTGCTTTACCGCCCAACATTCACTTTCATAGAGTATAGTGACCTAATTGCGGTCCTATAAAATTTTCCTTTTAACTTAGTAGGAACTTGTCGATCACAAATCACCCATGTTGCACTCCGCCATTTCTTCCATCCGACTTGAATTCTATGTGTGACATCATTTTCAATGTTACCATCATTTTGTATGATTGATCCTAGGTATCGACGCGGAGATCTTCTCAACCTATTGAACGAATCCACGAACAACTCGATCTAGGTCGAACTTAAACCAAAGTTCAAAAATTCTTTTATTTCAGCCAAAAACTATGAATTACACCCAATAGATCGCTTAAATAGCGAAACCCTAAAATTTGCCAAAAATAGTAAAAAGTCCAAAAAGCCCTAAACGAAAAACTAGACGAAAAATAGAAACAAACGCCGCAAATGGAAATAAAAAAGGAAATTCCTAATGAAAGTTATAAAGCGAAACAAAAGTTTCTTAAAATAGCAAAATTAGTTTCGGAGGGCGAAACGATGGAATTTCGCCGAAAAACGTTGTACTCACGAACATAGGCATGTAAGTCGTGATCTCCACGTCGTTTCCAATAAACCCATGCCCCCGAACACCAAAACTCAAACGCTCGAACTTCACCGAAATTACAAAAATGCTATCTGTCATATCTTTTCCTATTTTTCCAAGAATTTGTAACTAATTATTGAACTTTATCATTATCTGTCAAGAATTTGCAAACTAATTCTTGGACTTCATTATTATCTGTCAAGAATTTGCAAGCTAATTCTTGAACTTTATCATTCTCCCCAGGGTGCACTAGAACATTTTTGGCATTTAATAGAGGTTTTAAAACCCCTATTAAATAGAGTGTTATTAAATGACATGTAAAAATGTGTTATGTTTTAATTTTTAATACATGTATTACATAGAGGTTTTTTAAAGCTGCTATCAATTAGGTGTTATTTAATAACACCCCCTTTAATAGGGGTTTAAAAACCTCTATTAAATGCCGAAATTGTTCTAATGGTGGACGAGAATTCGCCTCGAATTGTCATCATCGACGTATATCACCATAATAGGGAACAAGATGTTTGACATTAAATACATCACCGTGCGAATGTGACTTGGCAACTTCAATCTGTAAGCATTAGGATTAATTTTCTCAAGAACCTCCACATGACTAATCTTAGAACCGACAATTTGTTGTAATCACCCACAAAGAACCTAGGTATTTAGTGAGAACTTGCCCATATAAAGTCACCCACTTCAAACTCCACGTGACGCTTCTTCCGATCTGCATATTGTTTGTACTTTTTTCAACTTTGTCTGCGCAAATCCTCATGCACACTGAGACTCATTCGGTAGTGTGGTCTATTATGTAGTGACGCACCAGGTTCAAGGTCAATCCGATGTTGAATATCAAGCAAGGGTGGTAGTCCTTCTAGCATCTCATCGGGAAAACAAAGACAAAAAACTCCTTCATAATAGGAATTGCGGCTTCAGGAACATCAACATCTCTATCTACCTCCTATCCCATCAAGTTTGTAAACTACCTCGAGAATCTGTAATGCATCTTCAAATCTCGCCAAAGACAACAAGTCGCTAGATTCTTTAGTAAGCTTGACTTTCTCCGGATCCTTGGCGGGTACTAACACAATCTTCAATCCCTTGAACATAAGGGTGTACCTATTGGTTCTGCCATCATGCACAACTCCCCTATCAAACGCCATGACGTCCCGGTAACAAGTGGCAAGCATCCATAGCCACAACATCGCACCAAACGAATCCTCGTAGTTAGCACCAATAGAAAAAGTCACCAAGGCGCGTTTCGACACACCGCACCTCACCACTAGCTTGTAGGGCACTGGGGTGTTGTTCGATTGCAAGGCCCAACTTCACGAACCGCTTCAATGAGACGATATTCTCGCAATGCTCGCATCAATCATGAACACCGCACACCTTGCCTAAGATTGTACACTTGACCGAAAGATGGTATTCCGCAACCACTCATCATCGCAATAATAATTCTAGGCGTCATACAAGAACGCCTCACAACCAAGCGCAAGTACCCACGTCTCCGGTCCACGATCTCCTCTTCCGTGTTGTCGAAGTATCAAAGGTTGGTTCTGCAATGATGTTTGCCTCTTCCCTGCGTCTTCCTCATCATTCTCAATATAGAGAGTCTTCTTCCCTTTACATTCGACTTCCTGTGACCAACTTCGCAACAACCGAAACATCTAATCCCAATAGCGCTAGGTCCATGCTCGTGCTACTAGCAAGGTTAGTTGCGGCGGTATTACCTCCGATATTGGTTGTCCCAACACTAACATTCTTGGAAGCATTACTCACACCCTAACGCTGTTGTTTCTCCACCAACAATGCTCGCATGGTGCGCTGCAGAGATAAGGAAGCCGGGTCAAACATGTTGATGACATCTTGGATCTGCACCCTCGGTCCACCAATATACCGCGCCACTAATTTGTCGTTAGTCTCCTGCGAGTTCGTTTTTAGCGACTAACGATAAAACTCGGTGGTGTAATCATCTACTCTGACTTCGCCCCTTGTCTCGGATTACGCAACCTCTTATACATAAGGCGTTACAAATTGTAAGGCTAGAACTCGGCCGTAAGTGCTTTTTCATCTTCTCCCACGAGGTGATCTTCGCCTTTCCATTCCTATTCCGCATCAACTTATGTTGTTGCCACCACCGCCATGGCCTGTTGCGAATACGAGTCGCAACCAGGTTGCACACGCTTATCTTCGGGCACACCTTTGAATTCTAGGACTTCTTCAACCGACGCCGGCCGGTCTAAGAATTCTTCCGGTTGAAGGGTGCCATGGAATTACAGGACCTCCGTCTTCATCCCGGACTCCCACCGCCTGCGATCATCCTCTACGCACGCGGCCTCGTAGCGGCTCCTCGGTGCCTCAACATACTCATCCTCCCATTCGGTAGAAGAATCTCTTCTTGGTTCATCACCAACAGATTCCCTTCGATGGTTACGGATACGATTCATATTCCGACCCAATAACTTATCGATTCGCGGTTAATTGTTCTACCACCGCGCCCATGCGTTGGTCAATTATTTGGCCAATTTGTCGATTCGATTGTTACGGTCATAGACCTCCTCGATACGATCTTTGGTTCCTCTTCGGCGGCATGATTTCTCCAATCACGGCTGAAGCGGACTACGATACCAACCGACGCGGCGGAGATCTTCTAAACCAATTGAACGAATCCACGAACAACTCGATCTAGGTCGAACTTACACCAAAGTTCAAAAATTATTTTATTTCACCAAAAACTACGAATTACACCTAATAGATCGCTTAAATAGCGAAACCTAAAATTTGCCAAAAATAGTAAAAAGTCAAAAAAAGCCCTAAACTGAAAACTATACAAAAAATAGAAACAAACGCCGCAAATGGCAATAAAAACGGAAATTCCTAATGAAAGTTATAAGCGAAACAAAAGTTTCCTAAAAAAGCAAAATTGCCGTTTCGGAGGGCGAAACGATGGAATTTCGCCGAAAAATGTTGTACTCACATCATAGTTGTGAGTTGTGATCTCCACGCCGTTTCCAATAAACCCATGCCCCCGGAACGCCAAAACTCAAACGCTCGAACTTCACCGAAATTACAAAAAATGCCATCCTGTCATATATTTTCCTATTTTCCAAGAATTTGCAACTAATTCTTGGTCGTCATTATCTAGTCAAGAATTTGCAAACGAACTAATTCTAGGACTTCATCAGTTGTGAGATTATGTGGTCAGCCTTCCTTAGGATCCGATACTTTCAACTCTTATAGATCTCATCTGCTATCGCTAGCACCGATATTATCCCCAACTTAACCACCTTCAACTCGTGTGGGGATTTAACTTAAAAAATTTCATTTAATCAATATGGGACTAACTTTCAGGTCCACGCATCTTCAACAGGATGTGTCGTATGTAACTAGACCATTGGTATCTTTCTATTTTTTTTTTTTTTTTAAAAAAAAAGCTACTCTGCCTCCTCAAAATCTTAAATGAATTTTCATCACGATTTGCTTTGTATTTTTCTTCTCGGAAAGGCTTCTATACATATGATTCTCATTATGATAACATTTTGGGCTTGAAAATTATAAATTTTCACATTTGAGTGCCAAGCCACACAACCGATGCAACTATCTCTTCCTTCTTGTATATAGGGGCATTTTTGAACTTGTATTATGAAAAACGGTTGCTTGAAAATTCTCATTTTGTGTTCCAATCTTAGAGCATCTTTAATGGGATGTGAATTAGCCTTCAATGTATGCCACAATGACCATTAATTGGAGAGCAATTTTAAACTTGATCAATGTCTATTCAAGCCTTCATGACTATTGATAAAAAAAAAGATATCGATTCGTGAGTAGACAATCCATATTTACCATTGGAGATGAACCTAGCGAGTGCTTTAGCCTAATAATCTCTATAGTTCGTACATACAAAAGTATTGTTTTTCACTCAAATTGCTTACCCTTCATAGAAATTAAGGAGTTCATTGGAATCCAATTGTCTTTTTCTTGGTTCTTTACGTGGTATCTCACGTTAACCACGTCAACTTTTAATATAATTTGTTAGGATTTAGTCACTATATAAGATGTAATTAGTTTTATGTGAAGGCAAACAAGAAATACAATTCTATATCTTTAGCTTCTCTCTTTCTTCTCTAACTTTAATTCTCAATTTTCTCTTTCTCTTCTCCAATCTCTTCTCAATCAATTCTTCTTCCTAATCTCCTTCGCTTTCAATCTCATCACTCTCTTCTATCTCGATTTCTTTAATCAAACTCACGATCAACCACACTAGTAGTTGCATCGATTAGATCTTCAATTCTTCAATTCATATGATAAAAGCTAACTAGTGTACGTAGAGTGTTTATCACGCTTTATACAAACCACTAAAAACTTTAATACATCAATATTATATAATTATAATATACCCGCACTATATAATAATTTTTAATGTATCAACTAAGGCCTACATAGTTAATACATTAGGCTAGCTAGGGCATGAGGTTTCGTTATCTAATTAATAGGGTAATGCTTCGATTACACTTTTTTTAGAAGCCTACAATTACATAGCATTTGGAAAATGTGCAATTAATACACATAAAATTATGAGAGCACACATCTCGAAAATATTGCACCCGATTTAAAGAAGCAAGCACACATCTCGAAAAATTGCACCGCTTATAAAGAGGCGCGACCTTACATGTGCGAGATTATCGTATTCCTTAATTTAGAGTCTTATTTAATAGGAATAGTTTCGTAGATTAAAAATCTAAAATGAGAAAATAAAAAACAATTCTTTAGGGAGGGTCTTTGGAATATGACGATAATAAATGTAAGATAGAACCCGAACGTTATACTAGTGAATTGTATCGAGAGGGTGAGAGTTCTCATATACTCCATCCGTTTCATATTATTTGTTACATTAAATTCTTTTTCTTGTTCCACAATATGTGTCACATTAAAAATTAAGGGTGTATTTATGGTCTTTTTTCCAATTTTATCTCTAATTTAAAGTTATGTCATTAATGCTAATTAGGGTTCCACATTAATTTTAAAGCAAAAACTTAAAAAAAGTAGGCTATTAATGAGGGGTAATTTAATCTCAATGTCTATCATTTAAGGACTTTCAATCATCATCTTAATTCTTATGCACAAGCGCAAAATGAACGAGATAATAAGGAACGAAGAGGAGCATATGACATCTATACATTTAGTTTTTTTTTTTTTTTTTTTTTTTAATAACTATAAGGGTGTCCGTACCCTTTAGGTGCGAGTAATCCCACATAGGGCCCTGGAGGCTCGGCCAGAGAATGTCCTCTAGTGGCCCAAATGAACTCGACAAATCGGGGAATCGAACTCGGGATCGTGCACTTAACTCACGCAACCCCACACTCGCCCTTACTATTGTGCCAACTTGTCCAGGGTTGCATCTATACATTTAGTTGAGTGAGAGCTATTAAGATGTTGACACGTTTGATGAAATCCAACGAATCTCATTTACATAATAAATCAAATATTAATGCAAGTTATGACTCGGTGTTTTAGCGTAGTTTTTGAGGGAAAATTAGGGTTTTCTGCTCTTGATGTTCTCTTCAATGTCTTTCATCGATTAAAATAAATGAGGGAAAAAACAAATTTTAAGGATCATTATAATATCACATTAAAAATAATGCAAACCATCATTTGTCAAAAGTCAAGATTTGAAGAGCTCGTGAGTTCAACGTTCTTTGAAGTCAAGAAACTTCTCATAAAAAATAATAAATAAAAAATTAAAACACTTTTTTCTTATTACTAGCTTATGAGAAGCATCCCCTACCTTATTGATTGGCAATTTATCTCAACTGCAAACTACAAGGAGCAATTACAAGTTAATTGACATTCGGAGGACATACTTAGTTATAGTAGACACATATAATTTATATAGTTCAGAGGAAACTTATAGAGCTTAGGTGTGCCTAAAACATGTATGCAATATACATTGTTTATTTTTAATTTATTGTAACAAAGAATTTGCATTAAGTGCATGCAATAATTTGGATTTGTTGCTAGCTATTTACAAACAATTTTATAATTAATCCCAAAAGAATAAATACACGTTCACATCTATTTTAATTTATTGTAACTTCAAGTGAATCAACAAAAAGAATCAAAAAACGTAATGTAGAAAAGGATGGAACTAATGTCCATGCCATACACGCTGCCTGAAACCAAACATTCCAAAAAAGCAAAAACCAAGAAACAGAAAAAAAAAAAAAAAAAAAAAAAAATCTTTGCTGCTCAATAATTTTGATTTGTTGCTACTAATTTACAAATAATGCTACTCACGAAAGAATGGTTACAGGTAAGGAATCAAAATAAGGCTCTTCTCTGTTGATCTAATCTTTGTAATCCTACTTCAGCATTTGACTTAGCAGCTTGATTGTTTTATTTTTTCTTAATTAAGAATCAAAAAATATAATGCATGTACAAAAGGATGGAACCAATGCCCTTTCTATGCATGCTTTTTACAGCCCCAAAACTACATATCCCAAAAAGCCAAAACCAAGAAACAGAAACAAAAAAAAAAAAGAATTATTTGCTGCTCCACCGCACAGGCATAGTCTCATGAGAACACGCTCATCAATCTTGTGCATTTTCTCGGTTGATTTTGACGTCTCAAGAAGGTAGTTTTCTTTTTAGTGTTTTTTTAAGAAGGATTTGTTGTGCTATGCATGGTGTACTTATTGTTGCATGAAAGTATTTGACTGGGCAGCTTGGTTGTTTTTTTCTTTTTTCTTTTTTCAATAGTGGCAGTTGCATTATATAAGACTAAAAAATATAATGTACAAATGGATGGAAGGTAACTATGCCCATGCATGCATGCTTGTTACAGCCACTGAAACTACATATCCTAAAAGCCCAAAACCAAGAAACAGAAAAAAAGAATTATTTGCTGCTCCACACCGTAGTTTTCTTTTTAGTTTTTTTAAGAAGGATTTGCTATTGTTGTTGTTGTTGTTGTTGTTGGACTGAGAGAGATGTGCTATGCATGGTGTACTTATTGTTGCATGAAAGTGTTGTTTCTTTTTGTGATTAAACCGTCAAGATAATGTTGCATCTTTGATTGTCTGCTATTCAAGCATATTTTGTTGATGTCTTGTAACTTCTTTTTCATTTTGTTGGACATTGGTGCTCGGTTGTATTATTTAATCTCTACACACTCCTAATGTTTCTCTGCTTATTTGTATTAAAAAAAAGGTTGAGACATCTATAATTTTTTTTTTTATTTTATTTTTTATTTTATGTAGTAAGGAGGAACAAAGGTTCCAAAGTACCCAAGGAGGGGAAATTACAAAGGCACCTCAGAAGCTAAGCTTAATCTCACAGTTCCAAGTACAATCCAATCCAATCCAATTCAATTCATGTTCGATTCGGTTGCCAACCACATTTAATTTGAAGCGAAATGACAAAAATGCCCACCTCCTAATCACAGACTATCTTGCAATCAAGACATCACAACAACAACAACATAGCCTCGATCCCAAATTAACCAGGGTCGGCTACATGGATCAAACTTTTTCATTGTGCTCGATTTAGTGCAATTGATGGTGAGCTTTGCAAACCATTCAAATCCCTCTTAATTAATGCATCCCATGTTAACTTCGATCTGCCCCTACCTCATCAAATTTTTACAGTTTCTATTGAGTCGAGTTTTCTAGTTGAGCATTTGTAGGCCGTCTTTGCAGGTGACAAAACCATCGCAACCGCCTTTCCTAATCTTTGTATCAATTGGTGCTACTCCTACTTGTCTTTGAATTTATATATTTCTTATTCTATCTTTACGAGTTTTACCACACATCCACCTAAACATCCTCATTTCTCGCTACATTCACTTTATGTAATTATTGTTGCTTTACCGCCCAACATTCACTTCCATAGAGTATAGTGACCTAATTGCGGTCCTATAAAATTTTCCTTTTAACTTAGTAGGAACTTGTCGATCACAAATCACCCCCGTTGCACTCATACATTTCTTCCATCCGAACTTGAATTCTATGTATGACATCATTTTCAATGTTACCATCATTTTGTATGATTGATCCTAGGTATCCGACGCAATGGAGATCTTCTCAACTTTGTTGAACGAATCCACGAACAACTCGATCTAGGTCGAACTTAAACTAAAGTTCAAAAATTCTTTTATTTCACCAAAAACTATGAATTACACCCAATAGATCGCTTAAATAGCGAAACCCTAAAATTTGCCAAAAATAGTAAAAAGTCCAAAAAGCCCTAAAAATCGAAAAACTAGACGAAAAATAGAAACAAACGCCGCAAACGGAAATAAAAACGGAAATTCCTAATGAAAGTTATAAAGCGAAACAAAAGTTTCTTAAAATAGCAAAATTGCCGTTTCGGAGGGCGAAACGATGGAATTTCGCCGAAAAACGTTGTACTCACGAAGCATAGCTGTGAGTCGTGATCTCCACGTCGTTTCCAATAAACCCATGCCCCCGAACACCAAAACTCAAACGCTCGAACTTCACCGAAATTACAAAAATGCTATCCCGTCATATCTTTTCCTATTTTTCCAAGAATTTGCAACTAATTATTGGACTTTATCATTATCCTATCAAGAATTTGCAAACTAATTCTTGGACTTCATCATTATCTGTCAAGAATTTGCAAGCTAATTCTTGGACTTCATCATTCTCCTCGGGGTGCACTAGAACATTTTTGGCATTTAATAGAGGTTTTAAAACCCCTATTAAATAGAGTGTTATTAAATGACATGTAAAAATGTGTTATGTTTTAATTTTTAATACATGTATTACATAGAGGTTTTTAAAACTGCTATCAATTAGGTGTTAATTGATAACACCCCCTTTAATAGGGGTTTAAAAACCTCTATTAAATGCCGAAATTGTTCTAATGGTGGACGAAATTCGCCCTCGAATTGTCATCATCGACGTATCACCATAATAGGGAACAAGATGTTTGACATTAAATACATCAGCCGTGCGAATGTGACTTGTCTTCAACCTCTCTGCGCAAATCCTCATGCACACTAAGACTCATTCGGTAGTGTGGTCTATTATGTAGTGACGCACCAGGTTCAAGGTCAATCCGATGTTGAATATCAAGCAAGGGTGGTAGTCCTTCTTGCATCTCATCGGGAAAACATCACAAAACTCCTTCACAATAGGAATTGCGGCACTTCGGGAACATCAACATCTCTATCTACCTCCTTTCCCATCAAGATGTAAACTACCTCGTAATCTGTAATGCATCTTCAAATCTTGCCAAAGACAAAGAAGTCGCTAGATTATTTACTAAGCTTGACTTTCTCCCGATCCTTGGCGGGTACTAGCACAATCTTCACTCCCTTGAACATAAGGGTGTACTTATTGGTTCTCGCCATCATGCACAACTCCCCTATCAAACCGCGCCAATGACGTCCCAAAGAAACAAGTGGCAAGCATCCATAGCCACAACATCACACCAAACCGAATCCTTGTAGTTAGCACCAATAGAAAAAGTCACCAAGGCGCGTTTTGACACTGCACCTCACCACTAGCTTGTAGGGCCTGGGTGTTGTTCGGTTGCTGCAAGGCCCAACTTCGAACCGCTTCAATCGAGACGATATTCTCGCAATCGCCCGTGCATCAATCATGAACACCGCACACCTTGCCTAAGATGGTACACTTGGTGAAAGATGGTATTCCGCAACCACTCATCATCGCAATAATTCTAGGCGTCATACAAGAACGCCACAACCAAGGCGTACCCACGTCTCCAATCACGATCTCCTCTTCGTGTTGTCGAAGTATCAAAGGTTGGTTCTGCAATGATGTTTGCCTCTTCCCTGCGTCTTCCTCTTCATTCTCAATATAGAGAGTCTTCTTCCCTTTACATTCTCGACTTCCTGTGACCAACTTCGCAACAACCGAAACATCTAATCCCAATAGCGCTAGGTATGTTCGTGCTACTAGCAAGGTTAGTTGTAGTGGTATTACCTCCGATATTGTTTGTCCCAACACTAACATTACTTGGAAGCATTACTCACACCCTAACGCTTGTTGTTTTTCTCCACCAACAATGCTCGCTTGGTGCGCTGCAGATAAGGAAGTCGGGTCAAACATGTTGACGACATCTTGGATCTGCACCCTCGGTCCACCAATATACCGCGCCACTAATTTGTCGTTAGTCTCATGTAGTTCGTTTTTAGCGACTAACGATAAAACTCGGTGGTGTAATCATCTACTTGACTTTGCCCCTTGTCTCGGATTACGCAACCTCTTATACATAAGGCGTTACAAATTGTAAGGCTAGAACTCACCGTAAGTGCTTTTTCATCTTCTCCCACGAGGTGATCTTCGCCTTTCCATTCCTATTCCGCATCAACTTATGTTGTTGCCACCAAGCCATGGCCATGTTGCGGAATCTGTCGCAACCAGCTTGCACATGCTTATCTTCGGGCACACCTTTGAATTATAGGACTTCTTCAATCGACGCCGGCCCGGTCTAAGAATTCTTCCTGTTGAAGGGTGCCATGGAATTCTTGGACCTCCGTCTTCATCCCAGCACTCCCACCGCTGCGATCATCCTCAATCGTACACGGCTGTAGCGGCTCTCGGTGCCTCAACATACTCATCCTCCCATTCGGTAGAAGAATCTCTTCTTGGTTCATCACCAACAGATTCCCTTCGATGGTTACGGATACGATTCATATTCCGACCCAATATCTTATCGATTCTCGTAGTTAATTGTTCTACCACTGCGCCTATGCGTTGGTCAATTATTTGGCCAATTTCTCGATTCGATTGTCACGACCATAGACCTCCTCGATACGCTCTGCTGGTTCCTCTTCTACGGCATGATTTCTCCAATCACGATAAAGCGGACTCGATACCAACTAACGCAATGGAGATCTTCTAAACTAGTTGAACGAATCCACGAACAACTCGATCTAGGTCGAACTTACACCAAAGTTCGAAAATTATTTTATTTCACCAAAAACTACGAATTACACCTAATAGATCGCTTAAATAGCGAAACCCTAAAATTTGCCAAAAATAGTAAAAAGTCAAAAAAGCCCTAAACTGAAAACTATACAAAAAATAGAAACAAACGCCGTAAACGGCAATAAAAACGGAAATTCCTAATGAAAGTTATAAGCGAAACAAAAGTTTCCTAAAAAAGCAAAATTGCCGTTTCGGAGGGCGAAACGATGGAATTTCGCCGAAAAATGTTGTAGTCACAAAGACATAGGCTGTGAGTTGTGATCTCCACGCCGTTTCCAATAAACCCATGCCCCCGGAACGCCAAAACTCAAACGCTCGAACTTCACCGAAATTACAAAAAATGCCATCCTGTCATATCTTTTCCTATTTTCCAAGAATTTGCAACTAATTCTTGGTAGTCATTATCTAGTCAAGAATTTACAAATGAACTAATTCTTGGACTTCATCAAGTCGGCGAGATTATGTGGTCTAGCCTTCCTTAGGATCGATACTTTCAACTCTTATAGATCTCATCTCGCTATCGCTAGCACCGATATTATCCCCAACTTAACCACCTTCAACTCGTGTGGGGATTTAACTTAAAAAAATTTCATTTAATCAATATGGGACTAACTTTCAGTCCACGCATCTTCAACAGGATGTGTCGTATGTAACTAGACCATTGGTATCTTTCTATTTTTTTTAAAAAAAAAAAGCTACTCCTGCCTCCTCTAAATCTTAAATGAATTTTCATCACGATTTGCTTGTATTTTTCTTCTCGGAAAGGCTTCTATACATATGATTCTCATTATGATAACATTTTGGGCTTGAAAATTATAAATTTTCACATTTGAGTGCCAAGCCACACAAGCGATGCAACTATCTCTTCCTTCTTGTATATAGGGGCATTTTTGAACTTGTATTATGAAAAACTGCTTGCTTGAAAATTCTCATTTTGTGTTCCAATCTTAGAGCATCTTTAATGGGATGTGAATTAGCCTTCAATGTATGCCACAATGACCATTAATTGGAGAGCAATTTCAAACTTGATCAATGTCTATTCAAGCCTTCATGACTATTGATAAAAAAAAAAAAATATCGATTCGTGAGTAGACAATCCATATTTACCATTGGAGATGAACCTAGCGGTGCTTTAGCCTAATAATCTCTATAGTTCGTACATACAAAAGTATTGTTTTTCACTCAAATTGCTTACCCTTCATAGAAATTAAGGAGTTCATTGGAATCCAATTGTCTTTTTCTTGGTTCTTTACTTGGTATCTCACGTTAACCACGTCAACTTTTAATATAATTTGTTAGGATTTAGTCACTATATAAGATGTAATTAGTTTTATGTGAAGGCAAGCAAGAAATACAATTCTATATCTTTAGCTTCTCTCTTTCTTCTCTAACTTTAATTCTCAATTTTCTCTTTCTCTTCTCCAATCTCTTCTCAATCAATTCTTCTTCCTAATCTCCTTCTTTTCAATCTCATCACTCTCTTCTATCGATTTCTTTAATCAAACTCACGATCAACCACACTAGTAGTTGCATCAGATTAGATCTTCAATTCTTCAATTCATATGATAAAAGCTAACTAGTGTACGTAGAGTGTTTATCACGCTTTATACAAACCACTAAAAACTTTAATACATCAATATTATATAATTATAATATACCCGCACTATATATAATAATTTTTAATGTATCAACTAAGGCCTACATAGTTAATACATTAGGCTAGCTAGGGCATGAGGTTTCGTTATCTAATTAATAGGGTAATGCTTCGATTACACTTTTTTTAGAAGCCTACAATTACATAGCATTTGGAAAATGTGCAATTAATACACATAAAATTATGAGAGCACGCATCTCGAAAATATTGTACCGGATTTAAAGAAGCAAGCACACATTGCGAAAAAATTGCAACGCTTATAAAGAGGCGCGACCTTACATGTGCGAGATTATCGTATTCCTTAATTTAGAGTCTTATTTAATAGGAATAGTTTCGTAGATTAAAAATCTAAAATGAGAAAATAAAAAACAATTCTTTAGGGAGGGTCTTTGGAATATGACGATAATAAATGTAAGATAGAACCACCGAACGTTATACTAGTGAATTGTATCGAGAGGGTGAGAGTTCTCATATACTCCATCCGTTTCATATTATTTGTTACATTAAATTCTTTTTCTTGTTCTACAATATGTGTCACATTAGAGAATCAAGAGTGTATTTATGGTCTTTTTTTCAATTTTATCTCTAATTTAAAGGTATGTCATTAATGCCAATTAGGGTTCCACATTAATTTTTAAAGCAAAAACTTAAAAAAGGAGGCTATTAATGAGGAGTAATTTAATCTCAATGTCTATCATTTAAGGACTTTCAATCATCACCTTAATTATTATGCACAAGTGCAAATGTAACAGATAATAAGGAACGAAGGAGCATATGACATCTATACATTTAGTTTTTTTTTTTTTTTTTTTTTAATAACTATAAGGGTGTCCGTACCCTTTAGGTGCCGATAATCCCACATAGGGCCCTGGAGGCTCGGCCAGAGAATGTCCTCTAGTGGCCCAAATGAACTTGACAAATCGGGGAATCGAACTAGGGATCGTGCACTTAACTCACGCAACCCCACACTCGCCCTTACTATTGTGCCAACCACATTTAATTTGAAGCGAAATGACAAAAATGCCCACCTCCTAATCACCAAAAGGGACTATCTTGCAATCAAGACATCACAACAACAACAACATAGCCTCGATCCCAAATTAACTGGGTCGGCTACATGGATCAAACTTTTTCATTGTGCTCGATTTAGTGCAATTGATGGTGAGCTTTGCAAACCATTCAAATCCCTCTTAATTAATGCATCCCATGTTAACTTCGATCCGCCCCTACCTCATCAAATTTTTACGCTTTCTATTGAGTCGAGTTTTCTAGTTGAGCATTTGTAGGCCGTCTTTGCTTTAAGTGTGACAAAACCATCGCAACCGCCTTTCCTAATCTTTGAATCAATTGGTGCTACTCCTACTTGTCTTTAAATTTATATATTTCTTATTCTATCTTTACGAGTTTTACCACACATCCACCTAAACATCCTCATTTCTCGCTACATTCACTTTATGTAATTATTGTTGCTTTACCGCCCAACATTCACTTCCATAGAGTATAGGCCGACCTAATTGCGGTCCTATAAAATTTTCCTTTTAACTTAGTAGGAACTTGTCGATCACAAATCACTCTGTTGCACTCATGCCATTTCTTCCATCCACTTGAATTCTATGTGTGACATCATTTTCAATGTTACCATCATTTTGTATGATTGATCCTAGGTATCCCTTGCAATGGAGATCTTCTTAACTTTGTTGAACGAATCCACGAACAACTCGATCTAGGTCGAACTTAAACCAAAGTTCAAAAATTCTTTTATTTCAGCCAAAAATTATGAATTACACCCATAGATCGCTTAAATAGCGAAACCCTAAAATTTGCCAAAAATAGTAATAAGTCCAAAAAGCCCTAAACGAAAAACTAGACGAAAAATAGAAACAAACGCCGCAAACGGAAATAAAAACGGAAATTCCTAATGAAAGTTATAAGCGAAACAAAAGTTTCTTAAAATAGCAAAATTGCCGTTTCGGAGGGCGAAACGATGGAATTTCGCCGAAAAACGTTGTACTCACAAAGATAGGCGTGAGTCGTGATCTCCACGTCGTTTCCAATAAACCCATGCCCCCGAACACCAAAACTCAAACGCTCGAACTTCACCGAAATTACAAAAATGCTATCTGTCATATCTTTTCCTATTTTTCCAAGAATTTGCAACTAATTATTGGACTTTATCATTATCTGTCAAGAATTTGCAAACTAATTCTTGGACTTCATCATTATCTGTCAAGAATTTGCAAGCTAATTCTTGGACTTCATCATTCTCCCCAAGGTGCACTAGAACATTTTTGGCATTTAATAGAGGTTTTAAAACCCCTACTAAATAGAGTGTTATTAAATGACATGTAAAAATGTGTTATGTTTTAATTTTTAATACATGTATTACATAGAGGTTTTTAAAAATGCTATCAATTAGGTGTTAATTGATAACACCCCCTTTAATAGGGGTTTAAAAACCTCTATTAAATGCCGAAATTGTTCTAATGATGGACGAATTCGCCTCGAATTGTCATCATCGACGTATCACCATAATAGGGAACAAGATGTTTGACATTAAATACATCGGCCGTGCGAATGTGACTTGTCTTCAACCTCTCTGCGCAAATCCTCATGCACACTGAGACTCATTCGGTAGTGTGGTCTATTATGTAGTGACGCACCAGGTTCAAGGTCAATCTGATGTTGAATATCAAGCAATGGTGGTAGTCCTTCTGGCATCTCATCAGGGAAAACATCACAAAACTCCTTCACAATAGGAATTGCAGCTTCAGGAACATCAACATCTCTATCTACCTCCTTTCCCATCAAGATGTAAACTACCTCAGAATCCTGTAATGCATCTTCAAATCTTGCCAAAGACAGCAAGCTGCTAGATTCTTTAGTAGGCTTGACTTTCTCCGGATCCTTGGCGGGTACTAGCACAATCTTCACTCCCTTGAACATAAGGGTGTACTTATTGGTTCGCCATCATGCACAACTCCCCTATCAAACCGCCAATGACGTCCCGGTAACAAGTGGCAAGCATCCATAGCCACAACATCCCACCAAACTGAATCCTTGTAGTTAGCACCAATAGAAAAAGTCACCAAGGCGCGTTTCGACACTGCCGCACCTCACCACTAGCTTGTAGGGCACAGGGTGTTGTTCATTGCAAGGCCCAACTTCGAACCGCTTCAATCGAGACGATATTCTCGCAATCGCTGCATCAATCATGAACCCGCACACCTTGCCTAAGATTGTACACTTGGACCGAAAGATGGTATTCCGCAACCACTCATCATCGCAATAATTCTAGGCGTCATACAAGAACGCCTCACAACCAAGGCGATACCCACGTCTCCAGTCACGATCTCCTCTTCCGTGTTGTCGAAGTATCAAAGGTTGGTTCGCAATGATGTTTGCCTCTTCCCCTGCGTCTTCCTCATCATTCTCAATATAGAGAGTCTTCTTCCCTTTACATTCGACTTCCTGACCAACTTCGCAACAACCGAAACATCTAATCCCAATAGCGCTAGGTCTGTTCGTGCTACTAGCAAGGTTAGTTGCGGCGGTATTACCTCCGGTATTGGTTGTCCCAACGCTAACATTACTTGGAAGCATTACTCACACCCTAACGCTTGTTGTTTCTCCACCAACAATGCTCGGCTGGTGCGCTGCAGATAAGGAAGCCGGGTCAAACATGTTGATGACATCTTGGATCTGCACCCTCGGTCCACCAATATACCGCGCCACTAATTTGTCGTTAGTCTCCCTAGCGATTCGTTTTTAGCGACTAACGATAAAACTCAGTGGTGTAATCATCTACCGACTTTGCCCCTTGTCTCGGATTCTCGCAACCTCTTATACATAAGGCGTTACAAATTGTAAGGCTAGAACTCAGCCGTAAGTGCTTTTTCATCTTCTCCCACGAGGTGATCTTCGCCTTTCCATTCCTATTCCGCATCAACTTATGTTGTTGCCACCAAGCCATGGCCCCGTTTAGGAATCTGTCGCAACCGATTGCAGCACGCTTATCTTCGGGCACACCTTTGAATTCTAGGACTTCTTCAACCGACGCCGGCCGGTCTAAGAATTCTTCCTGTTGAAGGGTGCCATGGAATTCTGGGACCTCTGTCTTCATCCCGCACTCCCACCGCTGCGATCATCCTCTTCTATGCACGCAGCCGTAGCGGCTCCTCGGTGCCTCAACATACTCATCCTCCCATTCGGTAGAAGAATCTCTTCTTGGTTCATCACATACGATTCCCTTCGATGGTTACGGATACAATTCATATTCCGACCCAATAACTTATCGATTCGCGATTAATTGTTCTACCACCGCGCCCATGCGTTGGTCAATTATTTGGCCAATTTGTCGATTCAGATTGTTACGGTCATAGACCTCCTCGATACGATCTTGGTTCCTCTTCGGCGGCATGATTTCTCCAATCACGCTGAAGCGGACTCGATACCAACCGACGCGGCGGAGATCTTCTAAACCAATTGAACGAATCCACGAACAACTCGATCTAGGTCGAACTTACACCAAAGTTCAAAAATTATTTTATTTCAGCCAAAAACTACGAATTACACCTAATAGATCGCTTAAATAGCGAAACCCTAAAATTTGCCAAAAATAGTAAAAAGTCAAAAAAGCCCTAAACGAAAACTATACAAAAAATAGAAACAAACGCCGCAAATGGCAATAAAAACGGAAATTCCTAATGAAAGTTATAAGCGAAACAAAAGTTTCCTAAAAAAGCAAAATTGCCGTTTCGGAGGGCGAAACGATGGAATTTCGCCGAAAAATGTAGTACTCACATCATAGGCGTGAGTTGTGATCTCCACGCCGTTTCCAATAAACCCATGCCCCCTAACGCCAAAACTCAAACGCTCGAACTTCACCGAAATTACAAAAAATGCCATCCTGTCATATCTTTTCCTATTTTCCAAGAATTTGCAACTAATTCTTGGTCGTCATTATCTAGTCAAGAATTTGCAAACGAACTAATTCTAGGACTTCATCAGCCGGCGCAGATTATGTGGTCCGCCTTCCTTAGGATCCGATACTTTCAACTCTTATAGATCTCATTCTGCTATCGCTAGCACCGATATTATCCCCAACTTAACCACCTTCAACTCGTGTGGGGATTTAACTTAAAAAAACTTCATTTAATCAATATGGGACTAACTTTCGGTCCACGCATCTTCAACAGGATGTGTCGTATGTAACTAGACCATTGGTATCTTTCTATTTTTTTTTTTTTTTTTTTTAAAAAGCTACTCCTGCCTCCTCAAAATCTTAAATGAATTTTCATCACGATTTGCTTTGTATTTTTCTTCTCGGAAAGGCTTCTATACATATGATTCTCATTATGATAACATTTTGGGCTTGAAAATTATAAATTTTCACATTTGAGTGCCAAGCCACACAACCGATGCAACTATCTCTTCCTTCTTGTATATAGGGGCATTTTTGAACTTGTATTATGAAAAACGGTTGCTTGAAAATTCTCATTTTGTGTTCCAATCTTAGAGCATCTTTAATGGGATGTGAATTAGCCTTCAATTAATGTATGCAACAATGACCATTAATTGGAGAGCAATTTTAAACTTGATCAATGTCTATTCAAGCCTTCATGACTATTGATCAAAAAAAAAGATATCGATTCGTGAGTAGACAATCCATATTTACCATTGGAGATGAACCTAGCGATTGCTTTAGCCTAATAATCTCTATAGTTCGTACATACAAAAGTATTGTTTTTCACTCAAATTGCTTACCCTTCATAGAAATTAAGGAGTTCATTGGAATCCAATTGTCTTTTTCTTGGTTCTTTACGTGGTATCTCACGTTAACCACGTCAACTTTTAATATAATTTGTTAGGATTTAGTCACTATATAAGATGTAATTAGTTTTATGTGAAGGCAAACAAGAAATACAATTCTATATCTTTAGCTTCTCTCTTTCTTCTCTAACTTTAATTCTCAATTTTCTCTTTCTCTTCTCCAATCTCTTCTCAATCAATTCTTCTTCCTAATCTCCTTCGCTTTCAATCTCATCACTCTCTTCTATCTCGATTTCTTTAATCAAACTCACGATCAACCACACTAGTAGTTGCATCAGATTAGATCTTCAATTCTTCAATTCATATGATAAAAGCTAACTAGTGTACGTAGAGTGTTTATCACGCTTTATACAAACCACTAAAAACTTTAATACATCAATATTATATAATTATAATATACCCGCACTATATAATAATTTTTAATGTATCAACTAAGGCCTACATAGTTAATACATTAGGCTAGCTAGGGCATGAGGTTTCGTTATCTAATTAATAGGGTAATGCTTCGATTACACTTTTTTTTAGAAGCCTACAATTACATAGCATTTGGAAAATGTGCAATTAATACACATAAAATTATGAGAGCACACATCTCGAAAATATTGCACCCGATTTAAAGAAGCAAGCACACATCTCGAAAAAATTGCACCGCTTATAAAGAGGCGCCCGACCTTACATGTGCGAGATTATCGTATTCCTTAATTTAGAGTCTTATTTAATAGGAATAGTTTCGTAGATTAAAAATCTAAAATGAGAAAATAAAAAACAATTCTTTAGGGAGGGTCTTTGGAATATGACGATAATAAATGTAAGATAGAACCACCGAACGTTATACTAGTGAATTGTATCGAGAGGGTGAGAGTTTTCATATACTCCATCCGTTTCATATTATTTGTCACATTAAATTTTTTTTTCTTGTTCCACAATATGTGTCATATTAGAGAATTAAGGGTGTATTTATGGTTTTTTTTCCAATTTTATCTCTAATTTAAAGTTATGTCATTAATGCTAATTAGGGTTCCACATTAATTTTAAAGCAAAAACTTAAAAAAAGTAGGCTATTAATGAGGGGTAATTTAATCTCAATGTCTATCATTTAAGGACTTTCAATCATCACCTTAATTCTTATGCACAAGCGCAAATGTAACGAGATAATAAGGAACGAAGGGAGCATATGACATCTATACATTTAGTTTTTTTTTTTTTTTTTTTTTTTTTTTTTTTTTTAATAACTATAAGGGTGTCGGTACCCTTTAGGTGCGAGTAATCCCACATAGGGCCCTGGAGGCTCGACCGAGAATGTCCTCTAGTGGCCCAAATGAACTCGACAAATCGGGAATCGAACTCGGGATCGTGCACTTAACTCATGCAACCCCACACTCGCCCTTACTATTGTGCCAACTTGTCCGGGTTGCATCTATACATTTAGTTGAGTGAGAGCTATTAAGATGTTGACACGTTTGATGAAATCCAACGAATCTCATTTACATAATAAATCAAATATAAATGCAAGTTATGACTCGGTGTTTTAGCGTAGTTTTGAGGAAAATTAGGGTTTTCTGCTCTTGATGTTCTCTTCAATGTCTTTCATCGATTAAAATAAATGAGGAAAAAACAAATTTTAAGGATCATTATAATATCACATTAAAAATAATGCAAACCATCATTTGTCAAAAGTCAAGATTTGAAGAGCTCGTGAGTTCAACGTTCTTTGAAGTCAAGAAACTTCTCATAAAAAATAATAAATAAAAAATTAAAACACTTTTTTCTTATTACTAGCTTATGAGAAGCATCCCTACCTTATTGATTGGCAATTTATCTCAACTGCAAACTACAAGGAGTAATTACAAGTTAATTGACATTCGGAGGACATACTTAGTTATAGTAGACACATATAATTTATATAGTTCAGAGGAAACTTATAGAGCTTAGGTGTGCCTAAAACATGTATGCAATATACATTGTTTATTTTTAATTTATTGTAACAAAGAATTTGCATTAAGTGCATGCAATAATTTGGATTTGTTGCTAGCTATTTACAAACAATTTTATAATTAATCCCAAAAGAATAAATACACGTTCACATCTATTTTAATTTATTGTAACTTCAAGTGAATCAACAAAAAAGAATCAAAAAACATAATGTAGAAAAGGATGGAACTAATGTCCATGCCATACATGCTGCCTGAAACCAAACATTCCAAAAAAGCAAAAACCAAGAAACAGAAAAAAAAAAAAAAAAAAAAAAAAAAAAAAAATCTTTGCTGCTCAATAATTTTGATTTGTTGCTACTTATTTACAAATAATGCTACTCACGAAAGAATGGTTACAGGTAAGGAATCAAAATAAGGCTCTTCTCTGTTGATCTAATCTTTGTAATCCTACTTCAGCATTTGACTTAGCAGCTTGATTGTTTTATTTTTTCTTAATTAAGAATCAAAAAATATAATGCATGTACAAAAGGATGGAACCAATGCCCTTTCTATGCATGCTTTTTACAGCCCCAAAACTACATATCCCAAAAAGCCAAAACCAAGAAACAGAAACAAAAAAAAAAAAAAAAAATTATTTGCTGCTCCACAGCACAGGCATAGTCTCATGGGAACACGCTCATCAATCTTGTGCATTTTCTCGGTTGATTTTGACGTCTCAAGAAGGTAGTTTTCTTTTTAGTGTTTTTTAAGAAGGATTTGTTGTGCTATGCATGGTGTACTTATTGTTGCATGAAAGTATTTGACTGGGCAGCTTGGTTGTTTTTTTTTTTTTTCTTTTTTCAATAGTGGCAGTTGCATTATATAAGACTAAAAAATATAATGTACAAATGGATGGAAGGTAACTATGCCCATGCATGCATGCTTGTTACAGCCACTGAAACTACATATCCTAAAAGCCCAAAACCAAGAAACAGAAAAAAAGAATTATTTGCTGCTCCACACCGTAGTTTTCTTTTTAGTTTTTTTAAGAAGGATTTGCTATTGTTGTTGTTGTTGTTGTTGTTGGACTGAGAGAGATGTGCTATGCATGGTGTACTTATTGTTGCATGAAAGTGTTGTTTCTTTTTGTGATTAAACCGTCAAGATAATGTTGCATCTTTGATTGTCTGCTATTCAAGCATATTTATTGATGTCTCGTAACTTCTTTTTCATTTTGTTGTACATTGGTGCTCGGTTGTATTATTTAATCTCTACACACTCCTAATGTTTCTCTGCTTATTTGTATTAAAAAAAAAGGTTGAGACATCTATAATTTTTTTTTTTTTTTTTTTTATTTTTTATTTTATGTAGTAAGGAGGAACAAAGGTTCCAAAGTACCCAAGGAGGGGAAATTACAAAAGGCACCTCAGAAGCTAAGCTTAATCTCACAGTTCCAAGTATAATCCAATCCAATTCAATTCATGTTCGATTCGGTTGCCAACCACATTTAATTTGAAGCGAAATGACAAAAATGCCCACCTCCTAATCACCAAAAGGGACTATCTTGCAATCAAGACATCACAACAACAACAACATAGCCTCGGTCCCAAATTAACTGGGTCGGCTACATGGATCAAACTTTTTCATTGTGCTCGATTTAGTGCAATTGATGGTGAGCTTTGCAAACCATTCAAATCCCTCTTAATTAATGCATCCCATGTTAACTTCGATCTGCCCCTACCTCATCAAATTTTTACGGTTTCTATTGAGTCGAGTTTTCTAGTTGAGCATTTGTAGGCCGTCTTTGCAGTGACAAAACCATCGCAACCGCCCTTTCCTAATCTTTGAATCAATTGGTGCTACTCCTACTTGTCTTTAAATTTATTTATTTCTTATTCTATCTTTACGAGTTTTACCACACATCCACCTAAACATCCTCATTTCTGCTACATTCACTTTATGTAATTATTGTTGCTTTACCGCCCAACATTCACTTCCATAGAGTATAGTGACCTAATTGCGGTCCTATAAAATTTTCCTTTTAACTTAGTAGGAACTTGTCGATCACAAATCACTCTGTTGCACTCCGCCATTTCTTCCATCCAGACTTGAATTCTATGTGTGACATCATTTTCAATGTTACCATCATTTTGTATGATTGATCCTAGGTATCTGACGCAATGAGATCTTCTTAACTCGTTGAACGAATCCACGAACAACTCGATCTAGGTCGAACTTAAACCAAAGTTCAAAAATTCTTTTATTTCAGCCAAAAATTATGAATTACACCCAATAGATTGCTTAAATAGCGAAACCCTAAAATTTGCCAAAAATAGTAATAAGTCCAAAAAGCCCTAAACCGAAAAACTAGACGAAAAATAGAAACAAACGCCGCAAACGGAAATAAAAACGGAAATTCCTAATGAAAGTTATAAGCGAAACAAAAGTTTCTTAAAATAGCAAAATTGCCGTTTCGGAGGGCGAAACGATGGAATTTCGCCGAAAAACGTTGTACTCACAAAGATAGCGTGAGTCGTGATCTCCACGTCGTTTCCAATAAACCCATGCCCCCGAACACCAAAACTCAAACGCTCGAACTTCACCGAAATTACAAAAATGCTATCCCGTCATATCTTTTCCTATTTTTCCAAGAATTTGCAACTAATTATTGGACTTTATCATTATCCCGTCAAGAATTTGCAAACTAATTCTTGGACTTCATCATTATCTGTCAAGAATTTGCAAGCTAATTCTTGGACTTCATCATTCTCCCCAAGGTGCACTAGAACATTTTTGGCATTTAATAGAGGTTTTAAAACCCCTACTAAATAGAGTGTTATTAAATGACATGTAAAAATGTGTTATGTTTTAATTTTTAATACATGTATTACATAGAGGTTTTTTAAAACTGCTATCAATTAGGCGTTAATTGATAACACCCCCTTTAATAGGGGTTTAAAAACCTCTATTAAATGCCGAAATTGTTCTAATGATGGACGAGAATTCGCCTCGAATTGTCATCATCGACGTATCACCATAATAGGGAACAAGATGTTTGACATTAAATACATCACCGTGCGAATGTGACTTGTCTTCAACCTCTCTGCGCAAATCCTCATGCACACTTTGAGACTCATTCGGTAGTGTGGTCTATTATGTAGTGACGCACCAGGTTCAAGGTCAATCCGATGTTGAATATCAAGCAAGGGTGGTAGTCCTTCTTGCATCTCATCGGGGAAAACATCACAAAACTCCTTCACAATAGGAATTGCAAATTTCTTCAGGAACATCAACATCTCTATCTACCTTCTTTCCCATCAAGATGTAAACTACCTCGAGAATCCTGTAATGCATCTTCAAATCTTGCCAAAACGACAAAGAAGTCGCTAGATTCTTTACTAAGCTTGACTTTCTCCGGATCCTTGGCGGGTACTAGCACAATCTTCACTCCCTTGAACATAAGGGTGTACTTATTGGTTCTGCCATCATGCACAACTCCCCTATCAAACTGCCAATGACGTCCCAAAGAATAACAAGTGGCAAGCATCCATAGCCACAACATCACACCAAACTGAATCCTTGTAGTTAGCACCAATAGAAAAAGTCACCAAGGCGAGTTTCGACACCCGCACCTCACCACTAGCTTGTAGGGCTGGGGTTGTTCGATTGCAAGGCCCAACTTCAACCGCTTCAATCGAGACGATATTCTCGCAATCGCTTTTGCATCAATCATGAACCCGCACACCTTGCCTAAGATGGTACACTTGGACCGAAAGATGGTATTCCGCAACCACTCATCATCAAGCAATAATTCTAGGCGTCATACAAGAACGCCTCACAACCAAGGCAAGTACCACGTCTCCAATCACGATCCGCTTCTTCGTGTTGCCGAAGTATCAAAGGTTGGTTCTGCAATGATGTTTGCCTCTTCCCCTGCGTCTTCCTCTTCATTCTCAATATAGAGAGTCTTCTTCCCTTTACATTCGACTTCCGTGACCAACTTCGCAACAACCGAAACATCTAATCCCAATAGCGCTAGGTATGTTCGTGCTACTAGCAAGGTTAGTTGCATGCGGTGGTATTACCTCCAGTATTGTTTGTCCCAACACTAACATTACTTTGGAAGCATTACTCACACCCTAACGCTTGTTGTTTCTCCACCAACAATGCTCGTCGGGTGCGTCTTATTTGTAAAAAAGGAAGCGGGTCAAACATGTTGACGACATCTTGGATCTGCACCCTCGGTCCACCAATATACCGCGCCACTAATTTGTCGTTAGTCTCATGCGCTTCGTTTTTAGCGACTAACCGATAAAACTCGGTGGTGTAATCATCTACCGACTTTGCCCTTGTCTCGGATTACGCAACCTCTTATACATAAGGCGTTACAAATTGTAAGGCTAGAACTCACCGTAAGTGCTTTTTCATCTTCTCCCACGAGGTGATCTTCGCCTTTCCATTCCTATTCCGCATCAACTTATGTTGTTGCCACCAAGCCATGGCCCCCGTTGCGGAATACGTCGCAACCAGATTGCACACGCTTATCTTCGGACACACCTTTGAATTCTAGGACTTCTTCAACCGACGCCACCCGGTCTAAGAAATTCTTCCGGTTGAAGGGTGCCATGGAATTCTTGGACCTCCGTCTTCATCCCAGCACTCCCACCGCCCGCGATCATCCTCAATCGCACACGACTGTAGCGGCTCCTCGGTGCCTCAACATACTCATCCTCCCATTCGGTAGAAGAATCTCTTCTTGGTTCATCACCAACAGATTCCCTTATGGTTACGGATACGATTCATATTCCGACCCAATAACTTATCGATTCGCGGCAAGCTTAATTGTTCTACCACCGCGCCTATGCGTTGGTCAATTATTTGGCCAATTTCTCGATTCGATTGTCACAGTCATAGACCTCCTCGATACGCTCGCTGTCTTGGTTCCTCTTCGGCGGCATGATTTCTCCAATCACGCCGGCGCGGACTCGATACCAACCGACGCGAGATCTTCTAAACTAGTTGAACGAATCCACGAACAACTCGATCTAGGTCGAACTTACACCAAAGTTCAAAAATTATTTTATTTCACCAAAAACTACGAATTACACCTAATAGATCGCTTAAATAGCGAAACCCTAAAATTTGCCAAAAATAGTAAAAAGTCAAAAAAGCCCTAAACTGAAAACTATACAAAAAATAGAAACAAACGCCGTAAACGGCAATAAAAACGGAAATTCCTAATGAAAGTTATAAGCGAAACAAAAGTTTCCTAAAAAAGCAAAATTGCCGTTTTCGGAGGGCGAAACGATGGAATTTCGCCGAAAAATGTTGTACTCACAGCATAGCCGTGAGTTGTGATCTCCACGCCGTTTCCAATAAACCCATGCCCCCGAACGCCAAAACTCAAACGCTCGAACTTCACCGAAATTACAAAAAATGTCATCCTGTCATATCTTTTCCTATTTTCCAAGAATTTGCAACTAATTCTTGGTCGTCATTATCTAGTCAAGAATTTGCAAACGAACTAATTCTTGGACTTCATCAAGTTGGCAGATTATGTGGTCCGCCTTCCTTAGGATCGATACTTTCAACTCTTATAGATCTCATCTCGCTTATCGCTAGCACCGATATTATCCCCAACTTAACCACCTTCAACTCGTGTGGGGATTTAACTTAAAAAAATTTCATTTAATCAATATGGGACTAACTTTCACCACGCATCTTCAACAGGATGTGTCGTATGTAACTAGACCATTGGTATCTTTCTATTTTTTTTTTTTTTTTTTAAAAAGCTACTCCTGCCTCCTCAAAATCTTAAATGAATTTTCATCACGATTTGCTTGTATTTTTCTTCTCGGAAAGGCTTCTATACATATGATTCTCATTATGATAACATTTTGGGCTTGAAAATTATAAATTTTCACATTTGAGTGCCAAGCCACACAACCGATGCAACTATCTCTTCCTTCTTGTATATAGGGGCATTTTTGAACTTGTATTATGAAAAACGGTTGCTTGAAAATTCTCATTTTGTGTTCCAATCTTAGAGCATCTTTAATGGGATGTGAATTAGCCTTCAATGTATGCCACAATGACCATTAATTGGAGAGCAATTTTAAACTTGATCAATGTCTATTCAAGCCTTCATGACTATTGATCAAAAAAAAAAAGATATCGATTCGTGAGTAGACAATCCATATTTACCATTGGAGATGAACCTAGCGGTGCTTTAGCCTAATAATCTCTATAGTTCGTACATACAAAAGTATTGTTTTTCACTCAAATTGCTTACCCTTCATAGAAATTAAGGAGTTCATTGGAATCCAATTGTCTTTTTCTTGGTTCTTTACGTGGTATCTCACGTTAACCACGTCAACTTTTAATATAATTTGTTAGGATTTAGTCACTATATAAGATGTAATTAGTTTTATGTGAAGGCAAACAAGAAATACAATTCTATATCTTTAGCTTCTCTCTTTCTTCTCTAACTTTAATTCTCAATTTTCTCTTTCTCTTCTCCAATCTCTTCTCAATCAATTCTTCTTCCTAATCTCCTTCGCTTTCAATCTCATCACTCTCTTCTATCTCGATTTCTTTAATCAAACTCACGATCAACCACACTAGTAGTTGCATCAGATTAGATCTTCAATTCTTCAATTCATATGATAAAAGCTAACTAGTGTACGTAGAGTGTTTATCACGCTTTATACAAACCACTAAAAACTTTAATACATCAATATTATATAATTATAATATACCCGCACTATATAATAATTTTTAATGTATCAACTAAGGCCTACATAGTTAATACATTAGGCTAGCTAGGGCATGAGGTTTCGTTATCTAATTAATAGGGTAATGCTTCGATTACACTTTTTTTTAGAAGCCTACAATTACATAGCATTTGGAAAATGTGCAATTAATACACATAAAATTATGAGAGCACACATCTCGAAAATATTGCACCCGATTTAAAGAAGCAAGCACACATCTCGAAAAAATTGCACCGCTTATAAAGAGGCGCCCGACCTTACATGTGCGAGATTATCGTATTCCTTAATTTAGAGTCTTATTTAATAGGAATAGTTTCGTAGATTAAAAATCTAAAATGAGAAAATAAAAAATAATTCTTTAGGGAGGGTCTTTGGAATATGACGATAATAAATGTAAGATAGAACCACGAACGTTATACTAGTGAATTGTATCGAGAGGGTGAGAGTTCTCATATACTCCATCCGTTTCATATTATTTGTTACATTAAATTCTTTTTCTTGTTCCACAATATGTGTCACATTAAAAATTAAGAGTGTATTTATGGTCTTTTTTCCAATTTTATCTCTAATTTAAAGTTATGTCATTAATGCTAATTAGGGTTCCACATTAATTTTTAAAGCAAAAACTTAAAAAAAGTAGGCTATTAATGAGGGGTAATTTAATCTCAAGTGTCCGGACTCATGAGTCCTGACTCATAGGAGATGTTTAAAATTTTTGTAAATATTTAAGGGGTATCAAAGGAATTTTACAAGTGATTATGGTTGGTTCATTAATTGTTGGAGGATGTATTTGAAATTAAAAAAAGTTTTGAGTCTGGACTCACGAGTCCAAATAGCACTACCCTAATTTTTAAAGCAAAAACTTAAAAAAAGTAGGCTATTAATGAGAGGTAATTTAATCTCAATATCTATCATTTAAGGACTTTCAATCATCACCTTAATTCTTATGCACAAGCGCAAATGTAACGAGATAATAAGGAACGAAGGGAGCATATGACATCTATACATTTAGTTTTTTTTTTTTTAATAACTATAAGGGTGTCCGTACCCTTTAGGTGCGAGAAATCCCACATAGGGCCCTGGAGGCTCGACCGAAAATGTCCTCTAGTGGCCCAAATGAACTTGACAAATCGGGGAATCGAACTAGGGATCGTGCACTTAACTCACGCAACCCCACACTTGCCCTTACTATTGTGCCAACTTGTCCGGGTTGCATCTATACATTTAGTTGAGTGAGAGCTATTAAGATGTTGACACGTGTGATGTAATCCAACGAATCTCATTTACATAATAAATCAAATATAAATGCAAGTTATGACTCGGTGTTTTAGCGTAGTTTTTGAGGGAAAATTAGGGTTTTCTCGCTCTTGATGTTCTCTTCAATGTCTTTCATCGATTAAAATAAATGAGGGAAAAAACAAATTTTAAGGATCATTATAATATCACATTAAAAATAATGCAAACCATCATTTGTCAAAAGTCAAGATTTGAAGAGCTCGTGAGTTCAACGTTCTTTGAAGTCAAGAAACTTCTCATAAAAAATAATAAATAAAAAGTTAAAACAATTTTTTCTTATTACTAGCTTATGAGAAGCATCCCTACCTTATTGATTGGCAATTTATCTCAACCGCAAACTACAAGGAGCAATTACAAGTTAATTGACATTCGGAGGACATACTTAGTTATAGTAGACACATATAATTTATATAGTTAAGAGGAAACTTATAGAGCTTAGTTGTGCCTAAAACATGTATGCAATATACATTGTTTATTTCGAATGTCTACTTCTAGACGATGCAATTAATAGCTACATCATCAATTCGCTCGAAAATATATGGAAAACTATTAATTTTCTTAAATAAAATTTACAATCTATCCACACGGACCATTTGAGATCTATTTTAAAATCCAATGTCTATTTGAGTCACAAGGGATGGACATGCATTCTTTTCATGTGGCTATCGTAGCAAGAATCCACGCTCACAATCCATATTTACCATTTGAGATGCTATAATCATCTTATGAGATCTTACCAAATCTGAAGCTTATTTGATAGATAGAAAACAAAAAAAGGTTATTATTTGAATCACCACAAATTAGTATCGAGATAGGATTGGCAATAATTAAAAACGTTGAAACGACAACTAGAACCAAAGAAAAAATTAAGGTTTTCACTTCTAATTGCGGCAATGGTTATCTAAAAAAGTTGAATCGTCAAGGAGAATTAAAGGAAAAAAATTAAGGTTTTTGGCTTCTATTTGCTAGCGGTTTGGTTTGCGCATGAATGTGTCTTAGTTGTGCATATTGTTAAGAAAACTAAATAATATAGATCCCGTGTAATTAATAGTTAAGGAATTTAAAATCTCGTGTAATTAGTAGGATCCTTTTGTGGTTCGCACTTTCTTTTTGTATTCTAGACCTATGTGTACAATATTTATAATCCCACACGAAGAATTAATTAATTATACCAATGAAGATTGTGAGAACATGATAATGATACAATCTGATGATCATGGACAAATGTGATTCAATAGCTAAATTCATACAATAATCACACAAATGTGATTCAATAACTTAATTTGTCAAAGGAGGAGTCATTCTAATTAAGACTTGGCATGAATGAGTAGAGCAAACTTGCAAAGTCTTTACCACGATATAGATCTTGATCAAGCTTCAAAGGAAGGTTAGGAGTCGAGAGAATCCCTTACCACCTAATTGTTTTGATTTCGTCTCCCCATGAGTCTGTTGAATATGTGTTTTCTCAGTGATCTTCAAATCTTCGATATTATTTAGTAGAAAATTCATCATGGGAAAGTCTTGACAAATAACCATATTCACTTATTTGAATTTCCTTTATCTTCGAGTGAAAGCATGGTGGGAGCATTTCTCCAATGTAAAGAGTCAAATCATCTTCACTTGAACCACTAACCTGGATTCAAAATTATAGTCAATAAATTGTCATAGAAATGAAAAATAAAAAAGATGTGCAAAGATATATATATATATACAACCCGACAAATGTGGCCAAGTGGACAAGTGGAAAGGCGAGATCGGAATTATGTGGGTTAGCAAAACTTGTATCTAAGTCGAGGTTACATGTAAAACTTTTGTGAGCTAATGTGTCTTACGGGTGTGACATTGTTGTTTAGCATTTTCCATACCAAAGCGGCGGAGTTGAAGATGAGATGTTGAAGATTAGGCATAACTTGGAGCAACCTTAGTATATCGGGACCATCGTAGCATCCGAAAAGTTCAAGGTAGGTCAAACTGGAAAAAATATTGGAAGACGGCTACACATGAAATCTTCATGCGGAGAAAACTATTAAGAAAAATGAGCAAGAAGAATTAGTAGACATTAATTAAGAACATACATTGTAAGAGCACGAAAAAAAAAAAAAACATAAATTATTATTTGGTCCATGAAGTACTTTCACCCTTTTGCTTATTTGATCATCGAACTTACATCTCTGTTCACTTTTGGACCCGTGAACTTTCATTTCTTATACTTTTGGTCTTTTTGGTGAGTTTGAAGAACAACAATTGCTAACCAAAAGCGATTCATGTGCGATTCACAACCGATTCATCACCTAATAAATCGATTTTGAACTGTTTGTTAGTATCCATTACTATACAAACTTACGAAAATGATCCAAAGTAGAGGGAAATGAAAGTTCATGGACCAAAACAAAAGTGAATTGACGAAAGTTTGCTTGACCAAATCGACAAAAACGTGAAAAGTACTTCAGAGGGACCAAAATGATACTATTAGCCAAAAAAAAAAAAAAAACTCTCGAAATATTCAATTGTTCAAACGAGAAAATCATTCATCACCCGAATTAGGACATTAGGTATGTGTAGTTTCTTTACATTAATGAGAACCTCAAGTAGGATGTGTGAGTTATTATGTTTATGTTTGTGTAGTTCGATGGCCATAACTTTGTTGGATCACGATATCTTTGGTGCACTAATATATGCTTCTGCAAAGACATGCATGCTTGATAAAATGTATTCTCTTCTTTGGAGTTGAAGTCTCGAAGTAGAGGTCACGAAGCTGAGGCGCACAAACCTTGATTATTGGATCACTTCTATAAAAAGGCTCAAAATTTGAATTTTCAATTCTCAAGCTATTAAGAGAAGTCGATGATATTATCAATTTCTTATAGTCATGAAATCTACAATGCGTAATAAAATCAAATGTTGAAGAGCGGGGAGACTAGAAAAGAATTGTTGCATCACTCGTGATCATCATGTAAGTATTCTTTACATTATACTTATCCTAAGTGATCCTTGTGGGCCCCACACATTACAAGTGTCAAATTATGATGAGAGATAACGGTTGATGGGCGGTTATCTTTTGGGATATTAATCAACGTAGTTTGGTCCCCAATTGCATTCTCTGTTTTTGACTCAGAACACCATTAAGGAGAGGAGAGAGAAGAAATTGGAAGATCAAGCTTTGGAAAGAACAACAATGGCTGGAGGTAATTCTTATTTTATTTCCGCAATTTAGATTAGATGATCTTTGTGTTTGTTCATCTAACAATTGGTATCAGAGCTTTAATGCCTCTGCCTTGTTGTTTGTTCTTCTATTCATGTTTTGGAGTGTGTTGATATACACTTATTTACGAAATCGATTTCTAAAATCCGAAAACTAATTTTGAGTTTCGGTAATATTTCAAATACATATTTGTGATTATCGATCAATAGTAGAGAGGCATAAATTTCATCTTGACCATATTCCTCTCGATTTGTACTTATCCTTTTGTACATATGTATAATGACACGTTGAGAAACCGATTTCTATATTCGGTTATTAGATTTGGTTGAGAAAGCTGTTTTGTTATGCTAAACAACAAAATATTTGACATATAGGATTTCTTATTGTTATCTTTTGGCTCACGTTTCTTTTGAGAAATTGTGTTGTTATCTTTTGGCTCACGTTTCTTTGTCATCCACATATACTTACGAATCATAATTTGATCGGCTGGAGGATTTTTCGTAATATTCTGAAATTTTATACAAAACAGTGTAGCTATGTCACATATATTTGTTTGGCATGTTCAATATGCATGGATATGCATATATAATAGAATTGACATATGCTATATGAATATGACGCCTACATATTAAGAGTAGTACATGTGCATAAGAGGGATTATATATATATGCATATATAATAGAACTGATACATGTTTAGTACAAGTTGATAATCACTTGATGAGTATTATGTTCTATATATTTAATTTTCAGGCACATTAATTATTTTATTTAAATAATACATGAGATAATATGCCATGAAGTATATATGCATGTATATAATTTGTTAGTATTGTTTAAATAAGGATGCAATACATTAAGAAATTCATTGATTAAATGTAGGATGATCCATGCATTAAATAATGTTAGAGTGGCCACAGCATCTAAATTATAAAGGATCATTCATACATTTGTTGTAATTAGTAATATGGTTGTGGTAAAATTTATCCCACAGGATATTTTACTATACTCATATAATTAATTAGAATAGAATATCAAATTGTATTTTCTTAATTTACCCACAGGAATTGAGAAAATGAAAATAATTTGATAGTTTTATTATATGGTTAATGAATCTTATTGAGTAAAGGCATTAGCCCACAGGCATGTTTTTACGTCACTTGATTTATTTCTTTTATTATGTTTGCATTGGTAAAACATATTATTTGTAGTCTCTATTTGTTGTTAAGCATGTATTTATTTATTTAATATTTGCAGCTACTCATATACCCGTCTTAGGTTCTGAGTTAAAATTTGAGATCCCGACTCTTAATGGAGAGAATTATAGGGTATGGAAGGAGAGAATTCTCCTCCATTTGGGAGTAATGGATATAGATTTTGCCATACGTAAGGACGAACCACCAAAGAATCACCGAGGCTAGTCTTCTGACGCGGTTGATCTCTACGAAAAATGGGAGAGATCTAACCGCATTTGTGTTATGTTCATTAAAACGAACATAACGGCTAGTATTCGGGGTACGGTGGAGAAGTATGACAAGGTTCATCCATTGCTTAAGGCCATCGAGGATCGGTTTCGGACATCGATAAGGCACCGCGATACTCTAATCATGCAATTCTCATCACTCCGGATGACCAGGAGTTAAGGGTGTGCTTGTGAGCACATCATGCGGATGAGGGACATAGCGGCCGGACTCAAAACACTTGAGGTTGATATGTTTGAGAGCTTCTTAGTCCACTACATTTTGAACACACTCCTTCTCGGTATGCACCCTTTAAGATCTCTTATAACACGCATAGAGATAAATGGTCGATCAATGAGTTGACGACCATGTGTGTTCGGGAGGAGGGTAGACGATTATGGAGCAAGGAGAGAATGGTGTGTTGCTTGACGGTGGACAAGAAGAAAAAGGACAAGAGAGCCAACTGGAAGGGGAAAGACAAAATGCAACCACAAGGTGGAATTATGAAGAAAGAATCCAAGTGTTTCTTCCAAAAGAAGGGACACATGAAGAAGGATTGCATCAAATTCCAACAGTGGCTTCAAAAGAAAGGTATATCAATTTCATATGTTTGTTTTGAATCTAATATGGTTGATACTTTACATGACACTTGGTGGATTGACTCTGGTTCTACAATCCATGTTTCCAATACATTACAGGATATGATAAATCTGCGGAAACCAGCGGGAAGTGAGTTGAGCATTTATTCAGGAAATAAAATGCGCTCACATGTGGAAGCTGTTGGGACATGCATCTTAAAATTGTCTAGTGGCTTTATTTTAAATTTGGACAATGTTTTCTATGTACCTAATTTTTCCAGAAACTTAATTTCAGTTTCCAAGTTGTTGTATTTGGGATTTCACTTCAACTTTTCTGGAACATCTTTTGATTTGATATTTAAATCAAATATCGTTGGACATGGTACTTTATTGAATGGTTTATTTTGTTTGAATTTAGAAAATAATGCCACTGCAATGCATGTTACTGGTTTGAAAAGAAGTGTCATGAATGGTGAATCTTCTATGTTATGGCACCGAGATTAGGACATATCTCCAAGGATCGAATCAAAAGATTAGTAAATGATGGAGTACTAAGTGCTCTTGACTTTGCTTGATTTTGAGATTTGTGTGAACTGTATAAAGGAAAAACAGACTAAAGTATCCAAGAGAGGTGCTCATAGAAGTTCAACATTATTAGAAATCATCCATCTTGACATATGTTGTCCGAGATATGGACTTGAAAAATGGTCCAAAATACTTTATCTCCTTTATTGATGATTTCTCACGTTTCATGTATGTCTACTTGCTTCATCATAAAAATGAAGCATTGAATGCCTTTAAAGTTTTTAAGGCTGAAGTAGAGAAATAAAGTGGGAAACAAATTAAGATTGTCAAATCGACGAGAGGAGGTGAGTTTTATGGTAGATACACCGAAAATGGACAAGCATTTGGTCCATTTGCTAAGTTTCTTCAAGAGCAAGGAATAGTTCCTCAATACACCAATCCAGGTTCTCCAAGTGAGAATGGTGTAGCGAAAAGAAGAAACCGGACCTTGATGGATATGGTTAGGAGTATGCGTAGTAATGCAACTCTACCTATCTTTTTGTGGAGTGAAGCTCTTAAAACGGCAGCGATGTATATATTAAACAGGGTTCCAACTAAGGTCAAGTTTCAAAGACGCCATTTGAGTTAATGAAAGGTTGGAAACCTAGTTTGCGACATATACGCGTTTGGGGATGCCCGTGTGAAGTGAGAATCTATAATCCACATGAAAAGAAGTTGGATCCTAGAACCATTAGTGGGTATTTCATTGGATATGCCGAGAGGTCTAAAGGATATCGCTTCTATTGTCCTTCTCATAACACTAGAATTGTGGAATCTAGAAATGCAAAATTTCTAGAGAATGACATGATTAGTGGGAGGAATCATTTTCGGGATAATGTTCCTAAAAGGGTTCATTATGATGATCTTCCTTCTAAATCAAGTAGTGATCATATGTATGTCATTCCAAGTTTTGCTCATGTTCCATTGAGAATTGAGGAACAAAGAGTTCAAACTCCACAAGTTGTTGACAATCCTCCAGATAGATCAAGTTGTTCATGAATAACTTGAAATGGTAGAACAACCAATTATTCATGAAGTACCTCAAGTAAATGAACAAGTTGATCAACATGATCTTCAAGAAAATGTTGATACAACATTAAGAAGATCTACTAGAGTTAAAAGGTCAAGCAATACCTAGTGATTTCATTGTGTATCTCAAAAGAATTGGACTATAATGTCGGAGTTGAGAGTGATCCCGAAACCTTTTCACAAGCCATGAATTGTGCTGAATCTGAATTATGGTATGATGCTATGAATGATGAAATGAATTCTATGTCATCAAATGATGTTTGGGACCTTGTTGAGTTGCCTAAAGGAGCCAAAGCAATTGGATGCAAATGGATCTTTAAGACAAAGAAGGACTCATTAGGCAACATTGAGAGATACAAGGCGGACTTGTTGCAAAAGGATTCACACAAAAGGAAGGAATCGATTACAAGGAAACTTTTTCTCCTGTATCTAAGAAAGATTCTCTTCGCATAATTTTGGCTTTGGTTGCACATTTTGATTTTGAGTTGCAACAAATGGATGTGAAAACCGCATTTCTTAATGGTCAACTAGAGGAAGAGGTTTACATGAAACAACTAGAAGGATTTTCCTCTATTGGCAATGAGAATTTGGTTTGCAAGCTTAAGAAATCTATATATGGATTGAAACAAGCCTCCCGACAGTGGTATTTGAAGTTTCATGATGTTATCTCTTCATTTGGTTTTGTTGAGAATATTATGGATAATTGTATATATCGAGAAAGGTTAGTGGGAGCAAAATTTGTTTTCTCATTCTATATGTGGATGACATTTTACTTGCAACAAATGATAAGGGTATGCTTCATGAAGTGAAACAATTCCTTTCTAATAGCTTTGATATGAAGGACATGGGAGATGCATCCTATGTTATTGGCATTAAGATCCATAGAGACGGGACACGTTGTATTCTTGGAATGTCTCGGGAAGCCTATATCAACAAAGTCTTGGAAAGATTCAGAATGAAGGATTGTTCATCAAGTGTAGCTCCCATTGTGAAGGGTGATAAGTTCAGTTTGAACCAATCCCCTAAAAATGATCTCGAGCGGAACAAATGCTTAACATTCCTTATGCTTCACCATTGGAAGCTTGATGTATGCTCGAGGTTTGCACAAGACCTGACATAGCATTTGCGATTGGGATGTTAGGAAGATATCAAAGTAACCGGGTATGGACCACTTTGGAGAGAGCTGCAAAGAAGGTCATGAGATACCTTCGTGGGACAAAGGACTACATGCTTACATATAGACGAACTAATACTTTGGAAGTCACTGGATACTCAGATTCAGACTTTGCTGGTTGCATTGATTCACGTAAATCAACATTGGGATTTATTTTCATGCTAGCTAGTGGAGCTGTATCATGGAGAAGTGCAAAGCAAACATTGATTGCTACTTCCACTATGGAGGCTGAGTTTGTTTCTTGTTTTGAGGCTACTTCTCAAGGTGTTTGGCTAAAGAGTTTCATTTCTGGGCTTAGAATCATGGATTCTATCTCTAGGCCATTGAGAATGTATTGTGACAATTCAGCTTGCTATCTTTATGGCTAAGAACAATAAAAGTGGGAGTCGAAGCAAGCACATCGACATTAAGTACTTAGCCATAAGGGAACGTGTCAAGGACAAAACAGTGGTCATTGAGCACATTAGCACTGAATTAATGATAGCAGATCCTTTAACTAAAGGCATGCCACCAATGAAGTTTAAGGATCATGTTGATAGGATGGGACTTACATCCATTATGTGATTATTATTGTAAGACTGATGTTTATTGGAACTCTTTGAGGTATTTCTTTACTTATGTATTGTGTACACATTCATGTTTTATTTGATTTGAGAAATATCATTAAGTTTGGACCAAGAATAAACATGAGGTTTATTCATTAAGTTATGACAATATGTTAAGAAATTTAATGCATTGTGATACATGGAAGATATTACTCACTTGATAGAGGACCTATCGCCATGATTCATGTATTTTATTTCTTAATTTTGGTAGTAATGTGTATATGGATCAAGTGGGAGAATGTAAGTATTCTTTACATTATACTTATCCTAAGTGATCCTTGTGGGCCCCACACATTACAAGTGTCAAATTATGATGAGAGATAACGGTTGATGGGCGGTTATCTTTTGGGATATTAATCAACGTAGTTTGGTCCCCAATTGCATTCTCTGTTTTTGACTCAGAACACCATTAAGGAGAGGAGAAGAAGAAATTGGAAGATCAAGCTTTGGAAAGAACAACAATGGCTGGAGGTAATTCTTATTTTATTTCCGCAATTTAGATTAGACGATCTTTGTGTTTGTTCACACAAAGATCATTAATGTTTAATGATCTAACACATCATCCACAAAACTCAAACTATTAAGTTTGAGTGTTTTAAGAGATGGAAGAGAAATGGAAGTAGGCGGATTGAATTTAGATCCCAAAAAGAATATTTCGAGCACCACGAGGGCCTCGCAACAATAAACACTCATAGGAATCACATTGGAATCTAGTTCATAAATTTTCAAATAAAGTTCACGGAGCTTCGAGTGGGCAACAGTTGAAATCCATGAATGAACACGAGATATGTCACAAATACCAAAACATCCAAGTTTGAAGCAATGCAAGTTTGAAATGTCATGGCGAAGCAAGACATTATCAACAAAATTCATGAACATGGCGGGTTTATCAGGACCACAAGAAATTTTACCGAAACACGAAAACTTGAGGTTTGGAACACCAGTCCACAACCATCTCCATCTCTTAGACAAGATGCTGGTAGCCAGAACACACCTGGTTGGGAGTCTAGAGAGGATTTCATTATGAAGAATCGAGTCGGGCAGGTTCACTAATCCTATCACCCTTCATTTCCATATTATAAGGTGGTTTGATGCATGGTTTCCTTCTCCTCTTAAATAATAAAGCAAATGAGACCTCTTAATTAAGATGCCTACATTTATTATCTTTTAAATGAAAAGATCGATATTACAATGATCCTTTGTTAAAATTTGTTTTTTATTCGCTCATTTATTATTTTTAGTGAGATATTATACTAATCATTACATAAGATATATTATATACTCCCTCCTCCGTTTCTTTATAAGTGACTTATTAGTTATTTTGAAATATTTCACAATATATGTCATTTCATAGTTTCAATACACATTAATTACTTAATTGAATTTTATACCTTTCATAGAAAAAGAAAATCTATTAATTACTCATTAATAACTAGTGTATGTAGAAATGGTGAGGTTAGGAGAGATAAATGATGATTTAGTCATTTTACTACCACTTTCTCCTCATTCAAGATAATTAAAGGACTTCTTAAAAACTGTGAATAACCTTAAAACATCACTTCAATAGAAACGGAGGGAGTATTCTTTTAGGGTGGTGTATTCAATTGGATAATTTGAACGGATTTTAAAAAAGTTCGGAGGATTTTGAAATCAATGCGTATTTAATTTGGATTTCAAAAGATTTTTAATGGACTTTTGAAAAATCAAGGTATATAAAATTAAGACTTCAATGGGTTTTAATAAATTTCTAAGAAGTCTAGGTGTATTCAATTTTTAAACTACCAATGGCGTATTCAATTGAGATTTTAATAGAATTTCAGGTATTTTTATAATTGTATGACCTTTTTTAAAAATTCTATAGATTTTCGTAGATTTTTAAAGGCTATGATAAACTTTTATGTACGCTACATTTTAATGACTTTTGTTAACATTTAATATTTTCACTTTAAACAAGATTTTAATTGATACCAGTAGATTTGTGCTTTTTATAATGAAACAAATGATTTGCACTTTATTATAAAAAATAATTATACTTTTTTTTCTTAAGAACTATTACTAATTTTTTTAAAAGTATTATGGAATATATTTTAATAAAAAAAATAAAATAGACATATTAATGATTTTAATTGGAGCCGTTAATCACCACCGAGACTCTTCCGAAACGATTTGCATTCGCTATAAATGGCCTGCTCTCGTTGAAGCTGTTGATGGACGACGTAAGCGATTCAACCGCTTTATGTCTCTCAATCCGAGGAAGATTCTTCACCTCTTCGCTGCCATGTAAGTGCGCGCACGACCAAACCCCTTGTCTCTAATGATGAAATTAATAAAGATGTAGACAAATAAATTAAACAATAAATTTAATTACTTGGCTTCATGAGTCCAGAATTTACTTGGCCTCATGAGTCCGGATTCATATGGAGGTTTTTTAAATTTTTGTAAAACTGTTAATTAAGATCCCCACATTTATTATCTTTTTAATGAAAAGATATTACAATGATCCTATGTTAAAATTTGATTTTTATTCGCTCATTTATTATTTTTAGTGAGATATTATACTAATCATTACGTAAGATTTATTATATATTCTTTTAGGGTGGTGTATTTAATTGAATGGTTTTAAATGATTTTAAAAGAGTTTGGAGGATTTTGAAATCAAAGTGTATTTAATTTGGATTGCAAAAGATTTTTAATGGACTTTTAAAAAATCAATGGGTATTTAATTAAGACTTCGATGAATTTTGATAAATTTCTAAAAAGTCTAGATGTATTCAATTTTTAAATCGTAGATTTTGATGGGTTTCTATTAAAAAATACACAACCAAAAGATTTGGATGGATTTGGATTAAGTCAATTCAAATCCATCAAATTCCATGAAATCCATGGAGATTACAATGACGGCCCCTTTTACAAAACAGGACACCGCTTGAGCTAATCCCATAATCAAGCCTTAATCTAAATCGCATAAGACTTAATTATGTGTTAGTCGACCTTTCGTAACCACATGTTACATTATTAGTAGTTAAGGAAATTAGGTTCCATTATTAGGTTAAGGAAATTAGGTTCCATTATTAGGGTAATCAGAGTACCTTACACTTTTAAAGTATGTTAACATTCACTTCGAACACCATCCAAAAGTGAATGTAAGGTCAGAGCATTGTCCATGATACCCAACTGTATCACTGTTACCACTTTATCCCTAAAATTGATAAACCATAAACTCTGGCACCACACTGTATCAGAGTTATTCAATATAACAAAGCTCTTAAACCTTGTCCCTACCATCAAGTTTGTAATCGACTTTAAACCTAGTACTATGAATCTTGTTGTAAACCAAACTCTGAACTTAGGCTGACCTAGGCTCTGATACCAAGCTGTAGCATCTCCTAACTTGATTAGGGCAATACTTAGCTTTGAAACCCTAATGGAGCCCAAATTACCTTTGTTAGACTTAACTAGAGCCAACAAACCTTACTACCTTTACCCGATAAGCATTACTTGTATATTGACTATCAAAATAAAACAAATCATGAACGCAGCAGAGAAATTAATTTAAAACCTTTTAGATAATAATCCAAATATAATATGCAATATTAAAATAAAACCGGAATAAACATCGGTTATGTAATCACTCGCCCCATATGATATTACAAATATGCAATTCAACACAAATATATAAAACTAGAGAAATCATTACATTGAAGAGAAATTCAATTAAGATTCCTCATTAATATATTATATTTTCAATGAGATATTACCATGATCCTTCTTTAAAATTTGTTTTTTATTCTCTCATTTATTATTTTTAGTGAGATATTACAACAATCATTACGTAAGATTTAATTTATTTTTTGAGAAATGTTAGATGACAACAACAACATGTCATACGCAAGACACATAAGCAAATAATATTCATCCATGTATTCATCGAGATATGGGTATACACAAATCTCGATGCAAAACATGTAAGTCAAGGTCACATGGAAGGTTCTTGTGAGCCAACGTGTTTTGTTTTGTGACATTGTTGGCATTATACTATTTTTCATTTTCTTTTAGATGTTACAAAGGATTAATTATTCCTTAAGATTTAGTTATTTATTTATTTTTATTTTACCTGTTGTTGCCAAAGTGTATATTTTCGACCAGAACCGACAAGGTTTGATACCCGTATAATACAAATTAAAATAAGTACTAAACCTTTAGCTAATATTTAATTCAAGTCCATCTTTGATCTTGGTACAATAATCAAGTTCACTATGGATCCTTCTAGTTATGCATATCCTTGATTTTCAATTGTTTATTCCAATGATCCTTGAGATTTATTTTTTATTTTCTCATTTTATTTTTGACTACATTTTCATTGAAGCGGTGCTTGTTGCACTCTTTTTTTGATTGGTTTTCTAGAATGGTGATTAATATTTAAAACTTTATATTCCAGATATAATTGCAAGATATCCTTTCGGAATAATCAACCAATTAGATATGTTGATCTCCTGAAACCCACGGGCAATGAGAGCGAAAAAAATAATAATAATAAAACTGGAAGTAGAAGCTTGTCGAACTATTAGCTCGATCATTTACTTCTTTTTTTTTTTTGTCTCGAGGGCGTCCAAACCGCCTCGGCCCATCTCAATTAAAAGCTTATTAATTCCACAAAGAATAATCAAGAGCATCTTCCCCTACATTCGAGAGACAAAACCAAAGCCAATGTGAGGGGGCCATGCCCCGACCTCACCCCTCCCCTTATATATGTTAAACATTTTTTCCATTGGTTATTTAATATTTAACTAGATAGCCCCTCTTCCTCTTGTCCAACTGTTTCATTTGTTTAAGAAAAAATCATGTCACATGCATGTACTAATTCTTATCAGTGACTTTTGAAGCAACATAAATAAACTACAATTAAAAATCTCTCTTCAAATTTGTACATATTATTAGTTAGTGCATGTGGTTTTCATTGAAACAAATCAATTTTTACCTCTTGAATTTGTTACTTTTGTATAATAGAATTTTGAAGCAACATAAATAAACTACAATTAAAAATCTCTCTTCAAATTTGTACATATTATTAGTTAGTGCATGTGGTTTTCATTGAAACAAATCAATTTTTACCTCTTGAATTTGTTACTTTTGTATAATAAAACTTAACTTTTAAACTTACCTTCATTTGACCTCATACCAAACTTAATTTTTTGAGATCAACTATTAGCATTAGAGATAATACAACAACAACAACAACAACAACAACATAGCTTCAGTCCCAAATTAACTGGGGTCGGC
The DNA here is from genome assembly GCA_039657325.1 of Stephania cephalantha. Lineage (NCBI taxonomy): Eukaryota > Viridiplantae > Streptophyta > Magnoliopsida > Ranunculales > Menispermaceae > Stephania > Stephania cephalantha. Next base: position 1,361,437 of record CM077573.1, on the reverse strand, counting down.
TACATGGATCAAAATTTTCTATTGTGCTCGATTAAATGCATTCGATGGTGAGCTTTTCAAACCATTCAAGCCCTTCCTAATTAATGCATCTCATGTTAACTTTGGCCTCGCCACTACCTCTTCAAATTTCTACGAGTTTCTATTGAGTCAAGTTTTCTAGTTGGGGCATTTGTAGGTCGTCTTTGCAGGTGACCAATTAAACCACCGCAACCGCCCTTCCCTAATCTTTGTATCAATTGGTGCTACTCCTACTTGTCTTTGAATTTCTATATTTCTTATTCTATCTTTACGAGCTTTACCACACATCCACTTAAGCATCCTCATTTTTGTTACGTTCATTTTATGTAATTGTTGTTGCTTTACCGCCCAACATTCACTTCCATAGAGCATAGCCGACCTAATTGTGGTCCTATAAAATTTTTCTTTTAACTTAGTAGGAACATTTCGATCACAAATCACTCATGTTGCACTTCATCATTTCTTCCATCCACTTGAGTTCTATGTGTGACATCATTCTCTATTTTACTATCATTTTGTATGATTGATCATAGGTATCTAAAGTGGTTTACCTTAGGAACTTCTACTTCCCCTAATTTAAATTTACAGCTCAGTCATCTCGATGTCTAATGTTTCTAAACTCACAAATGCATATATTCGGTTTTCGTTCTACTCAACTTAAATCCTTTAGATTCTAATGTATTCCTCCGAGTTATAATTTTTTATTCACTTCATCTTTCGTTTCATCCACTAAGACAATATCATCTCGCAAATAGCATACACCATGGTATATCATCTTGAATATGTCTAGTTAGTTCATCCATAACTAAAGTAAATAAATATGGGCTTAAAGCCGATCCTTGATGTAGTCCTATTGTAATGGGAAATTCTTTTGTAGTTCCTCCAAATGTCATTACACTCGTTACTACTCCATCATACATATCCTTAATAGTATCTATGTATCTAGCACGCATTTTTTTTCTAGAACCCACCGAAGAACATCTCTAAGGACCCTATCATATGTTTTTTTTCTAAATCTACGAATATCATATGAAAATATTTTTTCTTTTCTCTATATTTTTCTAACAATCGTCTTACAAGGAAAATCGCCTTCATAGTTGACCTTCATTAGAAATAATACTTAATGATAATTAATTATGTGAATTTGCTACATGTTTGTTTAGTTTTTCAATATATATCAATCATGCACATTTTTTTTTTATAAGCTTCATGTATATTTTTTTTACTTGATATGGAGGCTTGGCCTCCGTTCCGTTGGATGTCTGGCTTCGTCCCTGCCAACATTCCCCTACATAATGTAGCTCTTTTACATTTTTTGAACAATTCTTTTCCTTCTAGTATTAAGTAAGGGCATCCAAAGTGCTGTTGCAATGAGTTTAGCTAGGTTTAGTTGTCGTAAGTTTGGGTTTGTCACTGTTAGCATTAAGTCTACGTGATGCGTGTGCATGATGCCATGCGGAACACCATTTCGCACGCACTTTGTTTTTTAAATGATTGTAGAGCAGCATGCGAGATGCGACACTTGCAAACCTTAATGTATTGTATGATAATCATAGGTGTCCGAGCCTTTTATATATATATATATATATATATATATGGAAATGAAACTAAGCTTGATTCCAGTTACCTGTTGCGCTAAAAAATTCAGTCGATTTCTAGTAGCTAATCGAATCCATTAATCGCCAATAAGATTAGCAACGAATTTTCGTTCGTCGTTAGTAAGATTAGCGAGAAATTTTTGTCCTTTCGCTGATCCGTCGTTAAGTCAATTTTGTGGCCGGTTTTGTCACGAATCTCGACGTTTCGCTGATCAGGTACGTTGGGTCAGTGTTCAAGTCTGAATTATGGGTAAATGCTACAGGGGCTGGCAGATTATGTGGTGTGGCCTTCCTTAGGATCAGATACTTTCAACTCTTATAGATCTCATCTACTATCGCTAGCACCGATATTATCCCTAACTTAACCACCTTCAACTCGTGTGGGGATTTAACTTAAAAAAGAGTTTCATTTAATCAATATGGGACTAACTTTCAGTCCACGCATCTTCAACATGATGTGTCGTATGTAACTAGACCATTGGTATCTTTCTAATTTTTTTTTTTTTTTTTTTAAAAAAAAAAGCTACTTCTTTGCCTCCTCAAAATCTTAAATGAATTTTCATCACGATTTGCTGTATTTTTCTTCTCGGAAAGGCTTCTATACATTTGATTCTCATTATGATAACATTTTGGGCTTGAAAATTATAAATTTTCACATTTGAGTGCCAAGCCACACAACTCATGCAACTATCTCTTCCTTCTTGTATATAGGGGCATTTTTGAACTTGTATTATGAAAAACGGTTGCTTGAAAATTCTCATTTTGTGTTCCAATCTTAGAGCATCTTTAATGGGATGTGAATTAGCCTTCAATGTATGCCACAATGACCATTAATTAGAGAGCAATTTTAAACTTGATCAATGTCTATTCAAGCCTTCATGACTATTGATAAAAAAAAAGATATCGATTCGTGAGTAGACAATCCATATTTACCATTGGAGATGAACCTAGCAGTGCTTTAGCCTAATAATCTCTATAGTTCGTACATACAAAAGTATTGTTTTTCACTCAAATTGCTTACCCTTCATAGAAATTAAGGAGTTCATTGGAATCCAATTGTCTTTTTCTTGGTTCTTTACGTGGTATCTCACGTTAACCACGTCAACTTTTTTTTTTTTTTTTTTTTTTTTTTTTGGGAAACCCAAAAGTTAATTTTATTGCAAATCATGCCACTTGTTTCGACTAGACAAAAAACTAGCCTCCCTTACCGCTGTGTGGTCTGCTACATTCACTGATCTACAAACAAATACAACTCGATATGACCTTAAGTCTGTTACCAAATAACACAATCATCTACAATAGAACCAAAATAAGAATTATCTCTTGATTTTCCTTTCATAGCTTGCACAACTAATAGTGCATCCGTCTCCACTCTCACTTGCTCGGGCCTTCTTTCATGCCATCAGCAGACCTTGCCTTTTGAGGGTGACAAAGAAATCAGATATTTAAGGGACACCTTCAAAAGAAAGAGACTAAACAAGAAAGACACTAGACTGAACACGAATCCACCAAGCGAGAGAATACGAGAGGATTACATAAACGTCGATCGAAACTTTGGAGCAAGTGGAGTAATTTACCCTTCACTTGGTTGCAACTATCAAATGTCATAAAAACTATCATCTGTCATAAAAACTTGGTAAGGAAGAAGTCATCTTAATGCATGAGAAACAATTATTAGAACGTTTTCAATGACGGTTGATTAGAAAAATGTCATTATTTATCACTTTTTGAATTACAGTTACTTTAAAACTGTCATAAAGTTGATGTCATCAAAAGTAGATTTTGCTGTACTAGTAGCCTAGCTGCACCCGTTAGGGCGAAACCCAATCTTCTCTCCATCGAGATCATACACCACCTCATATGTGGATTGTTGTTTGTTGCCAATGATTCCAGGTGTCCCTTCATCTCTCTTTGCGGAAAAAGCCAAGCAAAAGACCTTTCTAGTTTTAACAAGAATCCCGGACCTATGCACCTCCACATCCACATCCTTAAAGTGCATTACAATCTTGGGCAAGGGGATTTGCTTTAACTTTGCTTCTGTAATAAGATAACAAGTGTCAAGCGTTTTAGCCTTCTCGCCTAGTGGATACGCCGCCATTAATCTTCGAAAGGAATCACGAAGCCTTGTGTAAGCCTTGGCGAGGTAACCTTGTGATGGGCGTGCTTAGGTGTCTAGAATTGTTCCGGGAGAATTGAGAATTGATGGATCGATTGGTAGTTTTCGTCCATCAATACTTATACCTATAAAGTGTATGAAGTTACGTGAGGGCTGGCTCGGATCTTTTATGATAGGAGTGTACTTAGTAGCGATCGCTACTAGTGGTACTTCTTCCTAACGCGAGGTAACCCTTGGAGTCCTTCAAATAAGGAAGACAATAAGAGAAAACTCGGCCAAATGTTGAACTTAATTGTGATACAATGGAAATGGGGTCGCGGGCGAGGCCTAATACCCCGGCTCCCGTTCCGTAGCTGCATTGTTGTTGTGGCCACAACCCAAAAGAAAACCAGGGAATACATGATTTGGAGTGAGTGTTAGCGTTTCCTGGACAAGGATCCCGTTTGTGTATGATTTGTCTCCATATTTGATGGAGTAGGCGCACGTGGTGGGAGTGTCGCGCTCACGAGCATGATAATTGAAATTAGAGCACACGGGGGAGGCTGGAAGGGATTTGTGAATAAGTGATGGAGCTGGAAGGTTTAAAGATGGTATTTTTTTGCTTGTAGCAATTAATACATGGTTCGCATTGGATCCATGCGACATTGCTACCTGTATCAAAGGTCAAGTAGAAGTTTTCTGTAGGATTGCCCACGCCTATGATGACAACAAAGTTGCTAGGAACGTCAATAGCGTCGCCTGAAACAATTGGAAGCAGAGCTAGTGATGGATTAGTGTCATCCCTGTGCTTGATGGGCAGCATTAACATTGGAACTTTATCATTGGTTTTGAATAACAGTAATGGAAACAAGAGGATGGTTAGAGAAATCAGAAGGGCTTGAACAATGGCCATTGGAGATTAATTGCTTTTGCTAAGTAGCTACATTTGAATCGAAATGATTATATATATATAACACAAACCAAAGACATGTACGTAATAGACATGTAACAAAGAATTTGCATTAAGTGCATGCAATAATTTTGATTTGTTGCTAGCTATTTACAAACAATTTTATAATTAATCCCAAAAGAATAAATACACGTTCACATCTATTTTAATTTGTTGTAACTTCAAGTGAATCAACAAAAAAGAATAAAAAAACATAAGGTAGAAAAGGATGGAACTAATGTCCATGCCATACATGCTGCCTGAAACCAAACATTCCAAAAAAGCAAAAACCAAGAAATAGAAAAAAAAAAAAAAAAAAAAAAAATCTTTGCTGCTCAATAATTTTGATTTGTTGTTACTTATTTACAAATAATGCTACTCACAAAAGAATGGTTACAGGTAAGGAATCAAAATAAGGCTCTTCTCTGTTGATCTAATCTTTGTAATCCTACTTCAGCATTTGACTTAGCAGCTTGGTTGTTTTATTTTTTAGAATCAAAAAATATAATGAATGTACAAAAGGATGGAACCAATGCCCTTTTTATGCATGCTTTTTACAGCCCCGAAACTACATATCCCAAAAAGCCAAAACCAAGAAACAGAAACAAAAAAAAAAAAAAAAAATTATTTGCTGCTCCACAGCACAGGCATAGTCTCATGGGAACACGCTCATCAATCTTGTGCATTTTCTCGGTTGATTTTGACGTCTCAAGAAGATAGTTTTCTTTTTAGTGTTTTTTTAAGAAGGATTTGTTGTTGTTGTTGTTGTTGTTGTTGTTAGACTGAGAGAGATGTGCTATGCATGGTGTACTTATTGTTGCATGAAAGTATTTGACTGGGCAGCTTGGTTGTTTTTTTTTTTTTTTTCAATAGTGGCAGTTGCATTATATAAGACTAAAAAATATAATGTACAAATGGATGGAAGGTAACTATGCCCATGCATGCATGCTTGTTACAGCCACTGAAACTACATATCCTAAAAGCCCAAAACCAAGAAACAGAAAAAAAGAATTATTTGCTGCTCCACACCGTAGTTTTCTTTTTAGTTTTTTTAAGAAGGATTTGCTATTGTTGTTGTTGTTGTTGTTGTTGGACTGAGAGAGATGTGCTATGCATGGTGTACTTATTGTTGCATGAAAGTGTTGTTTCTTTTTGTGATTAAACCGTCAAGATAATGTTGCATCTTTGATTGTCTGCTATTCAAGCATATTTATTGATGTCTCGTAACTTCTTTTTCATTTTGTTGTACATTGGTGCTCGGTTGTATTATTTAATCTCTACACACTCCTAATGTTTCTCTGCTTATTTGTATTAAAAAAAAGGTTGAGACATCTATAATTTTTTTTTTTTTTTTTTTTATTTTATTTTATGTAGTAAGGAGGAACAAAGGTTCCAAAGTACCCAAGGAGGGGAAATTACAAAAGGCACCTCAGAAGCTAAGCTTAATCTCACAGTTCCAAGTATAATCCAATCCAATTCAATTCATGTTCGATTCGGTTGCCAACCACATTTAATTTGAAGCGAAATGACAAAAATGCCCACCTCCTAATCACCAAAAGGGACTATCTTGCAATCAAGACATCACAACAACAACAACATAGCCTCGAGTCCCAAATTAACCTGGGGTCGGCTACATGGATCAAACTTTTTCATTGTGCTCGATTTAGTGCAATTGATGGTGAGCTTTGCAAACCATTCAAATCCCTCTTAATTAATGCATCCCATGTTAACTTCGATCTGCCCCTACCTCATCAAATTTTTACAGCTTCTATTGAGTCGAGTTTTCTAGTTGAGCATTTGTAGGCCGTCTTTGCAGGTGACATAACCATCGCAACCGCCTTTCCTAATCTTTGTATCAATTGGTGCTACTCCTACTTGTCTTTGAATTTATTTATTTCTTATTCTATCTTTACGAGTTTTACCACACATCCACCTAAACATCCTCATTTATGCTACATTCACTTTATGTAATTATTGTTGCTTTACCGCCCAACATTCACTTTCATAGAGTATAGTGACCTAATTGCGGTCCTATAAAATTTTCCTTTTAACTTAGTAGGAACTTGTCGATCACAAATCACCCATGTTGCACTCCGCCATTTCTTCCATCCGGCTTGAATTCTATGTGTGACATCATTTTCAATGTTACCATCATTTTGTATGATTGATCCTAGGTATCGACGCAATGGAGATCTTCTCAACTGTTGAACGAATCCACGAACAACTCGATCTAGGTCGAACTTAAACCAAAGTTCAAAAATTCTTTTATTTCAGCCAAAAACTATGAATTACACCCAATAGATCGCTTAAATAGCGAAACCCTAAAATTTGCCAAAAATAGTAAAAAGTCCAAAAAGCCCTAAACGAAAAACTAGACGAAAAATAGAAACAAACGCCGCAAATGGAAATAAAAAAGGAAATTCCTAATGAAAGTTATAAGCGAAACAAAAGTTTCTTAAAATAGCAAAATTGCCGTTTCGGAGGGCGAAACGATGGAATTTCGCCGAAAAAAAACGTTGTACTCACGTAGCGTAGGCATAAGTCGTGATCTCCACGTCGTTTCCAATAAACCCATGCCCCCGAACACCAAAACTCAAACGCTCGAACTTCACCGAAATTACAAAAATGCTATCTGTCATATCTTTTCCTATTTTTCCAAGAATTTGTAACTAATTATTGAACTTTATCATTATCCTGTCAAGAATTTGCAAACTAATTCTTGGACTTCATTATTATCTGTCAAGAATTTGCAAGCTAATTCTTGAACTTTATCATTCTCCCCAGGGTGCACTAGAACATTTTTGGCATTTAATAGAGGTTTTAAAACCCCTATTAAATAGAGTGTTATTAAATGACATGTAAAAATGTGTTATGTTTTAATTTTTAATACATGTATTACATAGAGGTTTTTTAAATCGCTATCAATTAGGTGTTATTTAATAACACCCCCTTTAATAGGGGTTTAAAAACCTCTATTAAATGCCGAAATTGTTCTAATGGTGGACAGAATTAAGCCTCGAATTGTCATCATCGACGTATCACCATAATAGGGAACAAGATGTTTGACATTAAATACATCACCGTGCGAATGTGACTTGGCAACTTCAATCAGTAAGCATTAGGATTAATTTTCTCAAGAACCTCCACATGACTAATCTTCCGAACCGACAATTTGTTGTAATCACCCACAAAGAACCTAGTATTTAGTGAGAAGCGCCCATATAAAGTCACCCACTTCAAACTCCACGTGACGCTTCTTCCGATCTGCATATTGTTTGTACTTTTTTCAACTTTGTCTGCGCAAATCCTCATGCACACCGAGACTCATTCGGTAGTGTGGTCTATTATGTAGTGACGCACCGTGTTCAAGGTCAATCCGATGTTGAATATCAAGCAAGGGTGGTAGTCCTTCTAGCATCTCATCGGGAAAACAAAGACAAAACTTCTTCATAATAGGAATTGCGGCTTCGGGAACATCAACATCTCTATCTACCTCCTATCCCATCAAGTCAGTAAACTACCTCGAAATCTGTAATGCATCTTCAAATCTCGCCAAAGACAAAGAAGTGCTAGATTCTTTAGTAAGCTTGACTTTCTCCGGATCCTTAGGCGGGTACTAACACAATCTTCAATCCCTTGAACATAAGGGTGTACCTATTGGTTACTGCCATCATGCACAACTCCCCTATCAAACGCCAATGACGTCCCAAGAACAAGTGGCAAGCATCCATAGCCACAACATCACACCAAACCGAATCCTCGTAGTTAGCACCAATAGAAAAAGTCACCAAGGCGCGTTTCGACACCCGCACCTCACCACTAGCTTGTAGGGCTGGGGTGTTGTTCGATTGCAAGGCCCAACTTCAACCGCTTCAATCGAGACGATATTCTCGCAATCTGCATCGCATCATGAACCCGCACACCTTGCCTAAGATTGTACACTTGACCGAAAGATGGTATTCGCAACCACTCATCATCGGCAATAATTCTAGGCGTCATACAAGAACGCCTCACAACCAAGCGTACCCACGTCTCCAAGTCACGATCTCCTCTTCCGTGTTGTCGAAGTATCAAAGGTTGGTTACGCAATGATGTTTGCCTCTTCCCCTGCGTCTTCCTCATCATTCTCAATATAGAGAGTCTTCTTCCCTTTACATTCGACTTCCTGTGACCAACTTCGCAACAACCGAAACATCTAATCCCAATAGCGCTAGGTCTGCATTCGTGCTACTAGCAAGGTTAGTTGCGGCGGTATTACCTCCAAAGGTATTGGTTGTCCCAACACTAACATTCTTGGAAGCATTACTCACACCCTAACGCTGTTGTTTTTCTCCACCAACAATGCTCGCCGGTGCGCCGCAGATAAGGAAGCCGGGTCAAACATGTTGATGACATCTTGGATCTGCACCCTCGGTCCACCAATATACCGCGCCACTAATTTGTCGTTAGTCTCCTGCAGCCTCGTTTTTAGCGACTAACCGATAAAACTCGGTGGTGTAATCATCTACCGACTTCGCCCCTTGTCTCGGTTCTCGCAACCTCTTATACATAAGGCGTTACAAATTGTAAGGCTAGAACTCGGCCGTAAGTGCTTTTTCATCTTCTCCCACGAGGTGATCTTCGCCTTTCCATTCCTATTCCGCATCAACTTATGTTGTTGCCACCAAGCCATGGCCCCGTTGCGGAATACGGTCGCAACCTGGTTGCACACGCTTATCTTCGGGCACACCTTTGAATTCTAGGACTTCTTCAACCGACGCCGGCCTTGATCTCTAAGAATTCTTCCGGTTGAAGGGTGCCATGGAATTCAGGACCTCCGTCTTCATCCCAGACTCCCACCGCTGCGATCATCCTCTACGCACGCGGCCGTAGCGGCTCCTCGGTGCCTCAACATACTCATCCTCCCATTCGGTAGAAGAATCTCTTACATCGGTTCATCACCAACAGATTCCCTTCGATGGTTACGGATACGATTCATATTCCGACCCAATAACTTATCGATTACGCGATTAATTGTTCTACCACCGCGCCCATGCGTTGGTCAATTATTTGGCCAATTTGTCGATTCGATTGTTACGGTCATAGACCTCCTCGATACGATCTTTGGTTCCTCTTCGGCGGCATGATTTCTCCAATCACGCCGAAGCGGACTCGATACCAACGACGCAGCGGAGATCTTCTAAACCAATTGAACGAATCCACGAACAACTCGATCTAGGTCGAACTTACACCAAAGTTCAAAAATTATTTTATTTCACCAAAAACTACGAATTACACCTAATAGATCGCTTAAATAGCGAAACCCTAAAATTTGCCAAAAATAGTAAAAAGTCAAAAAAAGCCCTAAACCGAAAACTATACAAAAAATAGAAACAAACGCCGCAAATGGCAATAAAAACGGAAATTCCTAATGAAAGTTATAAGCGAAACAAAAGTTTCCTAAAAAAGCAAAATTGCAAGTTTCGGAGGGCGAAACGATGGAATTTCGCCGAAAAATGTTGTACTCACATCATAGCCGTGAGTTGTGATCTCCACGCCGTTTCCAATAAACCCATGCCCCCGAACGCCAAAACTCAAACGCTCGAACTTCACCGAAATTACAAAAAATGCCATCTGTCATATATTTTCCTATTTTCCAAGAATTTGCAACTAATTCTTGGTCGTCATTATCTAGTCAAGAATTTGCAAACGAACTAATTCTAGGACTTCATCAGTGGCAGATTATGTGGTCCGGCCTTCCTTAGGATCCGATACTTTCAACTCTTATAGATCTCATCTGCTATCGCTAGCACCGATATTATCCCCAACTTAACCACCTTCAACTCGTGTGGGGATTTAACTTAAAAAATTTCATTTAATCAATATGGGACTAACTTTCACCACGCATCTTCAACGGATGTGTCGTATGTAACTAGACCATTGGTATCTTTCTATTTTTTTTTTAAAAAAAAAAAAAAGCTACTCCTGCCTCCTCAAAATCTTAAATGAATTTTCATCACGATTTGCTTTGTATTTTTCTTCTCGGAAAGGCTTCTATACATATGATTCTCATTATGATAACATTTTGGGCTTGAAAATTATAAATTTTCACATTTGAGTGCCAAGCCACACAACCGATGCAACTATCTCTTCCTTCTTGTATATAGGGGCATTTTTGAACTTGTATTATGAAAAACGGTTGCTTGAAAATTCTCATTTTGTGTTCCAATCTTAGAGCATCTTTAATGGGATGTGAATTAGCCTTCAATGTATGCCACAATGACCATTAATTGGAGAGCAATTTTAAACTTGATCAATGTCTATTCAAGCCTTCATGACTATTGATAAAAAAAAAAGATATCGATTCGTGAGTAGACAATCCATATTTACCATTGGAGATGAACCTAGCAAAGCGTTGCTTTAGCCTAATAATCTCTATAGTTCGTACATACAAAAGTATTGTTTTTCACTCAAATTGCTTACCCTTCATAGAAATTAAGGAGTTCATTGGAATCCAATTGTCTTTTTTCTTGGTTCTTTACGTGGTATCTCACGTTAACCACGTCAACTTTTAATATAATTTGTTAGGGTTTAGTCACTATATAAGATGTAATTAGTTTTATGTGAAGGCAAGCAAGAAATACAATTCTATATCTTTAGCTTCTCTCTTTCTTCTCTAACTTTAATTCTCAATTTTCTCTTTCTCTTCTCCAATCTCTTCTCAATCAATTCTTCTTCCTAATCTCCTTCTTCTTTCTCTCCTCACTCTCTTCTATCTCGATTTCTTTAATCAAACTCACGATCAACCACACTAGTAGTTGCATCAGATTAGATCTTCAATTCTTCAATTCATATGATAAAAGCTAACTAGTGTACGTAGAGTGTTTATCACGCTTTATACAAACCACTAAAAACTTTAATACATCAATATTATATAATTATAATATACCCGCACTATATAATAATTTTTAATGTATCAACTAAGGCCTACATAGTTAATACATTAGGCTAGCTAGGGCATGAGGTTTCGTTATCTAATTAATAGGGTAATGCTTCAATTACACTTTTTTTAGAAGCCTACAATTACATAGCATTTGGAAAATGTGCAATTAATACACATAAAATTATGAGAGCACGCATCTCGAAAATATTGCACCGGATTTAAAGAAGCAAGCACACATCTCGAAAAAATTGCACCGCTTATAAAGAGGCGCGACCTTACATGTGCGAGATTATCGTATTCCTTAATTTAGAGTCTTATTTAATAGGAATAGTTTCGTAGATTAAAAATCTAAAATGAGAAAATAAAAAACAATTCTTTAGGGAGGGTCTTTGGAATATGACGATAATAAATGTAAGATAGAACCACGAACGTTATACTAGTGAATTGTATCGAGAGGGTGAGAGTTCTCATATACTCCATCCGTTTCATATTATTTGTTACATTAAATTCTTTTTCTTGTTCCACAATATGTGTCACATTAAAAATTAAGGGTGTATTTATGGTCTTTTTTCCAATTTTATCTCTAATTTAAAGTTATGTCATTAATGCCAATTAGGGTTCCACATTAATTTTTAAAGCAAAAACTTAAAAAAAGTAGGCTATTAATGAGGGGTAATTTAGTCTCAATGTCTATGATTTAAGGTCTTTCAATCATTACCTTAATTCTTATGCACAAGCGTAAATGTGACAGATAATATGGAACGGAGGGAGTATATGACATCTATACATTTAGTTTTTTTTTTTTTTTTTAATAACTGTGAGGGTGTCCGTACCCTTTAGATGCGACTAATCCCACATAGGGCCCTGGAGGCTCGGCCGAGAATGTCCTCTAGTGGCCCAAATGAACTCGACAAATCGGGAATCGAACTCGGGATCGTGCACTTAACTCACGCAACCCCACACTCGCCCTTACTATTGTGCCAACTTGTCCGGGTTGCATCTATACATTTAGTTGAGTGAGAGCTATTAAGATGTTGACACGTTTGATGAAATCCAACGAATCTCATTTACATAATAAATCAAATATTAATGCAAGTTATGACTCGGTGTTTTAGCGTAGTTTTTGAGGGAAAATTAGGGTTTTCTTGCTCTTGATGTTCTCTTCAATGTCTTTCATCGATTAAAATAAATGAGGGAAAAAACAAATTTTAAGGATCATTATAATATCACATTAAAAATAATGCAAACCATCATTTGTCAAAAGTCAAGATTTGAAGAGCTCGTGAGTTCAACGTTCTTTGAAGTCAAGAAACTTCTCATAAAAAATAATAAATAAAAAATTAAAACACTTTTTTCTTATTACTAGCTTATGAGAAGCATCCCCTACCTTATTGATTGGCAATTTATCTCAACTTGCAAACTACAAGGAGCAATTACAAGTTAATTGACATTCGGAGGACATACTTAGTTATAGTAGACACATATAATTTATATAGTTCGAGGAAACTTATAGAGCTTAGGTGTGCCTAAAACATGTATGCAATATACATTGTTTATTTTTAATTTATTGTAACAAAGAATTTGCATTAAGTGCATGCAATAATTTGGATTTGTTGCTAGCTATTTACAAACAATTTTATAATTAATCCCAAAAGAATAAATACACGTTCACATCTATTTTAATTTATTGTAACTTCAAGTGAATCAACAAAAAGAATCAAAAAACGTAATGTAGAAAAGGATGGAACTAATGTCCATGCCATACACGCTGCCTGAAACCAAACATTCCAAAAAAGCAAAAACCAAGAAACAGAAAAAAAAAAAAAAAAAAAAAAAAAATCTTTGCTGCTCAATAATTTTGATTTGTTGCTACTAATTTACAAATAATGCTACTCACGAAAGAATGGTTACAGGTAAGGAATCAAAATAAGGCTCTTCTCTGTTGATCTAATCTTTGTAATCCTACTTCAGCATTTGACTTAGCAGCTTGATTGTTTTATTTTTTCTTAATTAAGAATCAAAAAATATAATGCATGTACAAAAGGATGGAACCAATGCCCTTTCTATGCATGCTTTTTACAGCCCCAAAACTACATATCCCAAAAAGCCAAAACCAAGAAACAGAAACAAAAAAAAAAAAAAAGAATTATTTGCTGCTCCACCGCACAGGCATAGTCTCATGAGAACACGCTCATCAATCTTGTGCATTTTCTCGGTTGATTTTGACGTCTCAAGAAGGTAGTTTTCTTTTTAGTGTTTTTTTAAGAAGGATTTGTTGTGCTATGCATGGTGTACTTATTGTTGCATGAAAGTATTTGACTGGGCAGCTTGGTTGTTTTTTTCTTTTTTCTTTTTTCAATAGTGGCAGTTGCATTATATAAGACTAAAAAATATAATGTACAAATGGATGGAAGGTAACTATGCCCATGCATGCATGCTTGTTACAGCCACTGAAACTACATATCCTAAAAGCCCAAAACCAAGAAACAGAAAAAAAGAATTATTTGCTGCTCCACACCGTAGTTTTCTTTTTAGTTTTTTTAAGAAGGATTTGCTATTGTTGTTGTTGTTGTTGTTGTTGGACTGAGAGAGATGTGCTATGCATGGTGTACTTATTGTTGCATGAAAGTGTTGTTTCTTTTTGTGATTAAACCGTCAAGATAATGTTGCATCTTTGATTGTCTGCTATTCAAGCATATTTTGTTGATGTCTTGTAACTTCTTTTTCATTTTGTTGTACATTGGTGCTCGGTTGTATTATTTAATCTCTACACACTCCTAATGTTTCTCTGCTTATTTGTATTAAAAAAAGGTTGAGACATCTATAATTTTTTTTTTATTTTATTTTTTATTTTATGTAGTAAGGAGGAACAAAGGTTCCAAAGTACCCAAGGAGGGGAAATTACAAAAGGCACCTCAGAAGCTAAGCTTAATCTCACAGTTCCAAGTACAATCCAATCCAATCCAATTCAATTCATGTTCGATTCGGTTGCCAACCACATTTAATTTGAAGCGAAATGACAAAAATGCCCACCTCCTAATCACAGACTATCTTGCAATCAAGACATCACAACAACAACAACATAGCCTCGAGTCCCAAATTAATCTGGGGTCGGCTACATGGATCAAACTTTTTCATTGTGCTCGATTTAGTGCAATTGATGGTGAGCTTTGCAAACCATTCAAATCCCTCTTAATTAATGCATCCCATGTTAACTTCGATCTGCCCCTACCTCATCAAATTTTTACGTTTCTATTGAGTCGAGTTTTCTAGTTGAGCATTTGTAGGCCGTCTTTGCGGGTGACAAAACCATCGCAACCGCCCTTTCCTAATCTTTGTATCAATTGGTGCTACTCCTACTTGTCTTTGAATTTATATATTTCTTATTCTATCTTTACGAGTTTTACCACACATCCACCTAAACATCCTCATTTCGCTACATTCACTTTATGTAATTATTGTTGCTTTACCGCCCAACATTCACTTCCATAGAGTATAGCCGACCTAATTGCGGTCCTATAAAATTTTCCTTTTAACTTAGTAGGAACTTGTCGATCACAAATCACCCCTGTTGCACTCCGCCATTTCTTCCATCCAAATTGAATTCTATGTATGACATCATTTTCAATGTTACCATCATTTTGTATGATTGATCCTAGGTATCCGACGCAATGGAGATCTTCTCAACTCATTGAACGAATCCACGAACAACTCGATCTAGGTCGAACTTAAACTAAAGTTCAAAAATTCTTTTATTTCACCAAAAACTATGAATTACACCCAATAGATCGCTTAAATAGCGAAACCCTAAAATTTGCCAAAAATAGTAAAAAGTCCAAAAAGCCCTAAACTGAAAAACTAGACGAAAAATAGAAACAAACGCCGCAAACGGAAATAAAAACGGAAATTCCTAATGAAAGTTATAAGCGAAACAAAAGTTTCTTAAAATAGCAAAATTGCCGTTTCGGAGGGCGAAACGATGGAATTTCGCCGAAAAACGTTGTACTCACAAAGATAGCTGTGAGTCGTGATCTCCACGTCGTTTCCAATAAACCCATGCCCCCGAACACCAAAACTCAAACGCTCGAACTTCACCGAAATTACAAAAATGCTATCTGTCATATCTTTTCCTATTTTTCCAAGAATTTGCAACTAATTATTGGACTTTATCATTATCCTATCAAGAATTTGCAAACTAATTCTTGGACTTCATCATTATCCTGTCAAGAATTTGCAAGCTAATTCTTGGACTTCATCATTCTCCTCGGGTGCACTAGAACATTTTTGGCATTTAATAGAGGTTTTAAAACCCCTATTAAATAGAGTGTTATTAAATGACATGTAAAAATGTGTTATGTTTTAATTTTTAATACATGTATTACATAGAGGTTTTTTAAAATGCTATCAATTAGGTGTTAATTGATAACACCCCCTTTAATAGGGGTTTAAAAACCTCTATTAAATGCCGAAATTGTTCTAATGGTGGACGAGTTCGCCTCGAATTGTCATCATCGGACGTATCACCATAATAGGGAACAAGATGTTTGACATTAAATACATCACCGTGCGAATGTGACTTGTCTTCAACCTCTCTCGCAAATCCTCATGCACACTAAGACTCATTCGGTAGTGTGGTCTATTATGTAGTGACGCACCGTGTTCAAGGTCAATCCGATGTTGAATATCAAGCAAGGGTGGTAGTCCTTCTTGCATCTCATCGGGAAAACATCACAAAACTCCTTCACAATAGGAATTGCACTTCAGGAACATCAACATCTCTATCTACCTCCTTTCCCATCAAGATGTAAACTACCTCGGAATCTGTAATGCATCTTCAAATCTTGCCAAAGACAAAGAAGTCTAGATTATTTACTAAGCTTGACTTTCTCCGGATCCTTGGCGGTACTAGCACAATCTTCACTCCCTTGAACATAAGGGTGTACTTATTGGTTCTGCCATCATGCACAACTCCCCTATCAAACCGCCAATGACGTCCCAGAACAAGTGGCAAGCATCCATAGCCACAACATCACACCAAACTGAATCCTTGTAGTTAGCACCAATAGAAAAAGTCACCAAGGCGCGTTTTGACACACGCACCTCACCACTAGCTTGTAGGGCTCCAGGGTGTTGTTCGGTTGCAAGGCCCAACTTCGAACCGCTTCAATCGAGACGATATTCTCGCAATCGCTTTGCATCAATCATGAACCCGCACACACTTGCCTAAGATGGTACACTTGGTGAAAGATGGTATTCCGCAACCACTCATCATCGCAATAATTCTAGGCGTCATACAAGAACGCCTCACAACCAAGTGCACCCACGTCTCCAATCACGATCTCCTCTTCGTGTTGTCGGGAAGTATCAAAGGTTGGTTCTGCAATGATGTTTGCCTCTTCCCTGCGTCTTCCTCTTCATTCTCAATATAGAGAGTCTTCTTCCCTTTACATTCGACTTCCTGTGACCAACTTCGCAACAACCGAAACATCTAATCCCAATAGCGCTAGGTATGTTCGTGCTACTAGCAAGGTTAGTTGTAGTGGTATTACCTCCGATATTGTTTGTCCCAACACTAACATTCTCGGAAGCATTACTCACACCCTAACGCTTTGTTGTTTCTCCACCAACAATGCTCGCTTGGTGCGCTGAGATAAGGAAGTCGGGTCAAACATGTTGACGACATCTTGGATCTGCACCCTCGGTCCACCAATATACCGCGCCACTAATTTGTCGTTAGTCTCATGTAGTTCGTTTTTAGCGACTAACGATAAAACTCGGTGGTGTAATCATCTACCGACTTTGCCCCTTGTCTCGGATTCTCGCAACCTCTTATACATAAGGCGTTACAAATTGTAAGGCTAGAACTCGGCCGTAAGTGCTTTTTCATCTTCTCCCACGAGGTGATCTTCGCCTTTCCATTCCTATTCCGCATCAACTTATGTTGTTGCCACCAAGCCATGGCCCCTGTTGCGGAATACTGTCGCAACCGATTGCACATGCTTATCTTCGGGCACACCTTTGAATTATAGGACTTCTTCAATCGACGCCGACTAGTCTAAGAATTCTTCCTGTCGAAGGGTGCCATGGAATTCTTGGACCTCCGTCTTCATCCCGCACTCCCACCGCCTGCGATCATCCTCAATCGTACACGCCTGTAGCGGCTCCTCGGTGCCTCAACATACTCATCCTCCCATTCGGTAGAAGAATCTCTTCTTGGTTCATCACCAACAGATTCCCTTCGATGGTTACGGATACGATTCATATTCCACCCAATATCTTATCGATTCTGGTAGTTAATTGTTCTACCACTGCGCCTATGCGTTGGTCAATTATTTGGCCAATTTCTCGATTCAGATTGTCACGATCATAGACCTCCTCGATACGTCTTGGGTTCCTCTTCTATACATGATTTCTCCAATCACGATAAAGCGGACTCGATACCAACTAACGCAATGGAGATCTTCTAAACTAGTTGAACGAATCCACGAACAACTCGATCTAGGTCGAACTTACACCAAAGTTCGAAAATTATTTTATTTCACCAAAAACTACGAATTACACCTAATAGATCGCTTAAATAGCGAAACCCTAAAATTTGCCAAAAATAGTAAAAAGTCAAAAAGCCCTAAACTGAAAACTATACAAAAAATAGAAACAAACGCCGTAAAAACGGCAATAAAAACGGAAATTCCTAATGAAAGTTATAAGCGAAACAAAAGTTTCCTAAAAAAGCAAAATTGCCGTTTCGGAGGGCGAAACGATGGAATTTCGCCGAAAAATGTTGTAGTCACAAAGCATAGCTGTGAGTTGTGATCTCCACGCCGTTTCCAATAAACCCATGCCCCCGAACGCCAAAACTCAAACGCTCGAACTTCACCGAAATTACAAAAATGCCATCCCGTCATATCTTTTCCTATTTTCCAAGAATTTGCAACTAATTCTTGGTAGTCATTATCTAGTCAAGAATTTACAAATGAACTAATTCTTGGACTTCATCAAGCCGTGCGATTATGTGGTCTAGCCTTCCTTAGGATCGATACTTTCAACTCTTATAGATCTCATCTCGCTATCGCTAGCACCGATATTATCCCCAACTTAACCACCTTCAACTCGTGTGGGGATTTAACTTAAAAAAATTTCATTTAATCAATATGGGACTAACTTTCACCACGCATCTTCAACAGGATGATGTGTCGTATGTAACTAGACCATTGGTATCTTTCTATTTTTTTTTAAAAAAAAAAAGCTACTCCCTCGCTCTCCTCTAAATCTTAAATGAATTTTCATCACGATTTGCTTGTATTTTTCTTCTCGGAAAGGCTTCTATACATATGATTCTCATTATGATAACATTTTGGGCTTGAAAATTATAAATTTTCACATTTGAGTGCCAAGCCACACAAATGATGCAACTATCTCTTCCTTCTTGTATATAGGGGCATTTTTGAACTTGTATTATGAAAAACGGTTGCTTGAAAATTCTCATTTTGTGTTCCAATCTTAGAGCATCTTTAATGGGATGTGAATTAGCCTTCAATGTATGCCACAATGACCATTAATTGGAGAGCAATTTCAAACTTGATCAATGTCTATTCAAGCCTTCATGACTATTGATAAAAAAAAAAAAAGATATCGATTCGTGAGTAGACAATCCATATTTACCATTGGAGATGAACCTAGCGGTGCTTTAGCCTAATAATCTCTATAGTTCGTACATACAAAAGTATTGTTTTTCACTCAAATTGCTTACCCTTCATAGAAATTAAGGAGTTCATTGGAATCCAATTGTCTTTTTTCTTGGTTCTTTACTTGGTATCTCACGTTAACCACGTCAACTTTTAATATAATTTGTTAGGATTTAGTCACTATATAAGATGTAATTAGTTTTATGTGAAGGCAAACAAGAAATACAATTCTATATCTTTAGCTTCTCTCTTTCTTCTCTAACTTTAATTCTCAATTTTCTCTTTCTCTTCTCCAATCTCTTCTCAATCAATTCTTCTTCCTAATCTCCTTCTCGCTTTCAATCTCATCACTCTCTTCTATCTGATTTCTTTAATCAAACTCACGATCAACCACACTAGTAGTTGCATCGATTAGATCTTCAATTCTTCAATTCATATGATAAAAGCTAACTAGTGTACGTAGAGTGTTTATCACGCTTTATACAAACCACTAAAAACTTTAATACATCAATATTATATAATTATAATATACCCGCACTATATAATAATTTTTAATGTATCAACTAAGGCCTACATAGTTAATACATTAGGCTAGCTAGGGCATGAGGTTTCGTTATCTAATTAATAGGGTAATGCTTCGATTACACTTTTTTTAGAAGCCTACAATTACATAGCATTTGGAAAATGTGCAATTAATACACATAAAATTATGAGAGCACACATCTCGAAAATATTGCACCCGATTTAAAGAAGCAAGCACACATTTCGAAAAAATTGCAACGCTTATAAAGAGGCGCCCGACCTTACATGTGCGAGATTATCGTATTCCTTAATTTAGAGTCTTATTTAATAGGAATAGTTTCGTAGATTAAAAATCTAAAATGAGAAAATAAAAAACAATTCTTTAGGGAGGGTCTTTGGAATATGACGATAATAAATGTAAGATAGAACCACCGAACGTTATACTAGTGAATTGTATCGAGAGGGTGAGAGTTCTCATATACTCCATCCGTTTCATATTACTTGTTACATTAAATTTTTTTTCTTGTTCCACAATATGTGTCATATTAGAGAATTAAGGGTGTATTTATGGTCTTTTTTCCAATTTTATCTCTAATTTAAAGTTATGTCATTAATGCCAATTAGGGTTCCACATTAATTTTTAAAGCAAAAACTTAAAAAAAGTAGGCTATTAATGAGGGGTAATTTAGTCTCAATGTCTATCATTTAAGGACTTTCAATCATCACCTTAATTCTTATGCACAAGCGTAAATGTGACAGATAATATGGAACGGAGGGAGTATATGACATCTATACATTTAGTTTTTTTTTTTTTTTTTTTTTTTTTAATAACTATAAGGGTGTCCGTACCCTTTAGGTGCCGATAATCCCACATAGGGCCCTGGAGGCTCGGCCGAGAATGTCCTCTAGTGGCCCAAATGAACTTGACAAATCGGGGAATCGAACCCGAGATCGTGCACTTAACTCACACAACCCCACACTCGCCCTTACTATTGTGCCAACCTGTCCGGGTTGCATCTATACATTTAGTTGAGTGAGAGCTATTAAGATGTTGACACGTGTGATGTAATCCAACGAATCTCATTTACATAATAAATCAAATATAAATGCAAGTTATGACTCAGTGTTTGAGCAAAGTTTTTGAGGGAAAATTAGGGTTTTCTCGCTTCTTGATGTTCTCTTCAATGTCTTTCATCGGATTAAAATAAATGAGGGAAAAAACAAATTTTAAGGATCATTATAATATCACATTAAAAATAATGCAAACCATCATTTGTCAAAAGTCAAGATTTGAAGAGCTCGTGAGTTCAACGTTCTTTGAAGTCAAGAAACTTCTCATAAAAAATAATAAATAAAAAGTTAAAACAATTTTTTCTTATTACTAGCTTATGAGAAGCATCCCCTACCTTATTGATTGGCAATTTATCTCAACGCAAACTACAAGGAGCAATTACGGTTAATTGACATTCTGGGGACATACTTAGTTATAGTAGACACATATAATTTATATAGTTAAGAGGAAACTTATAGAGCTTAGTTGTGCCTAAAACATGTATGCAATATACATTGTTTATATCGAATGTCTACTTCTAGACGATGCAATTAATAGCTACATCATCAATTCGCTCGAAAATATATGGAAAACTATTAATTTTCTTAAATAAAATTTACAATCTATCCACACTGGACCATTTGAGATCTATTTTAAAATCCAATGTCTATTTGAGTCACAAGGGATGGACATGCATTCTTTTCATGTGGCTATCGTAGCAAGAATCCACGCTCACAATCCATATTTACCATTTGAGATGCTATAATCATCTTATGAGATCTTACCAAATCAAGCTTATTTGATAGATAGTAAACAAAAAAGGTTATTATTTGAATCACCACAAATTAGTATCGATAGGATTGGCAATAATTAAAAACGTTGAAACGACAACTAGAACCAAAGAAAAAATTAAGGTTTTCACTTCTAATTGCGGCGGTGGTTATCTAAAAAAGTTGAATCGTCAAGGAGAATTAAAGGAAAAAAATTAAGGTTTTTGGCTTCTATTTGCTAGCGGTTTGGTTTGCGCGATGAACGTGTCTTAGTTGTGCATATTGTTAAGGAAACTAAATAATATAGATCCCGTGTAATTAATAGTTAAGGAATTTAAAATCTCGTGTAATTAGTAGGATCCTTTTGTGGTTCGCACTTTCTTTTTGTATTCTAGACCTATGTGTACAATATTTATAATCCCACACGAAGAATTAATTAATTATACCAATGAAGATTGTGAGAACATGATAATGATACAATCCCGATGATCATGGACAAATGTGATTCAATAGCTAAATTCATACAATAATCACACAAATGTGATTCAATAACTTAATTTGTCAAAGGAGGAGTCATTCTAATTAAGACTTGGCATGAATGAGTAGAGCAAACTTGCAAAGTCTTTACCACGATATAGATCTTGATCAAGCTTCAAAGGAAGGTTAGGAGTCGAGAGAATCCCTTACCACCTAATTGTTTTGATTTCGTCTCCCCATGAGTCTCGTTGAATATGTGTTTTCTGTGATCTTCAAATCTTCGATATTATTTAGTAGAAAATTCATCATGGGAAAGTCTTCGGACAAATAACCATATTCACTTATTTGAATTTCCTTTATCTTCGAGTGAAAGCATGGTGGGAGCATTTCTCCAATGTAAAGAGTCAAATCATCTTCACTTGAACCACTAACCTGGATTCAAAATTATAGTCAATAAATTGTCATAGAAATGAAAAATAAAAAAGATGTGCAAAGATATATATATATATACAACCCGACAAATGTGGCCAAGTGGACAAGTGGAAAGGCGAGATCGAATTATGTGGGTTAGCAAAACTTGTATCTAAGTCGAGGTTACATGTAAAACTTTTGTGAGCTAATGTGTCTTACGGGTGTGACATTGTTGTTTAGCATTTTCCATACCAAAGCGGAGTTGAAGATGAGATGTTGAAGATTAGGCATAACTTGGAGCAACCTTAGTATATCGGGACCATCGTAGCATCCGAAAAGTTCAAGGTAGGTCAAACTGGAAAAAATATTGGAAGACGGCTACACATGAAATCTTCATGCGGAGAAAACTATTAAGAAAAATGAGCAAGAAGAATTAGTAGACATTAATTAAGAACATACATTGTAAGAGCACGAAAAAAAAAAAAACATAAATTATTATTTGGTCCATGAAGTACTTTCACCCTTTTGCTTATTTGATCATCGAACTTACATCTGTTCACTTTTGGACCCGTGAACTTTCATTTCTTATACTTTTGGTCTTTTTGGTGAGTTTGAAGAACAACAATTGCTAACCAACAAAGCGATTCATGTGCGATTCACAATCGATTCATCACCTAATAAATCGATTTTGAACCTGTTTGTTAGTATCCATTACTATACAAACTTACGAAAATGATCCAAAGTAGAGGGAAATGAAAGTTCATGGACCAAAAGTGAATTGACGAAAGTTTGGGAACCAAATCGACAAAAAACGTGAAAAGTACTTCAGGGACCAAAATGATACTATTAGCCAAAAAAAAAAACTCTCAGAAATATTCAATTGTTCAAACGAGAAAATCATTCATCACCTGAATTAGGACATTAGGTATGTGTAGTTTCTTTACATTAATGAGAACCTCAAGTAGGTTGTGTGAATTATTATGTTTATGTTTGTGTAGTTCGATGGCCATAACTTTGTTGGATCACGATATGCTTTGGTGCACTAATATATGCTTCCCGCAAAGACAGGCATGCTTGATAAAATGTATTCTCTTCTTTGGAGTTGAAGTCTCGAAGTAGAGGTCACGAAGGCGAGGCGCACAAACCTTGATTACTTGGATCACTTCTATAAAAAGGCTCAAAATTTGAATTTTCAATTCTCAAGCTATTAAGAGAAGTCGATGATATTATCAATTTCTTATAGTCATGAAATCTACAACGTAATAAAATCAAATGTTGAAGAGCAGGAGACTAGAAAAGAATTGTTGCATCGGCTCGTGATCATCATGTAAGTATTCTTTACATTATACTTATCCTAAGTGATCCTTGTGGGCCCCACACATTACAAGTGTCAAATTATGATGAGAGATAACGGTTGATGGGCGGTTATCTTTTGGGATATTAATCAACGTAGTTTGGTCCCCAATTGCATTCTCTGTTTTTGACTCAAACACCATTAAGGAGAGGAGAAGAAGAAATTGGAAGATCAAGCTTTGGAAAGAACAACAATGGTGGAGGTAATTCTTATTTTATTTCCGCAATTTAGATTAGATGATCTTTGTGTTTGTTCACACAAAGATCATTAATGTTTAATGATCTAACAATTGGTATCGAGCTTTAATGCCTCTCGCCTTGTTGTTTGTTCTTCTATTCATGTTTTGGAGTGTGTTGATATACACTTATTTACGAAATCGATTTCTAAAATCCGAAAACTAATTTTGAGTTTCTAATATTTCAAATACATATTTGTGATTATCGATCAATAGTAGAGAGGCATAAATTTCATCTTGACCATATTCCTCTCGATTTGTACTTATCCTTTTGTACATATGTATAATGACACGTTGAGAAACTGATTTCTATATTCGGTTATTAGATTTGGTTGAGAAACTGTTTTGTTATGCT
Source organism: Stephania cephalantha (assembly GCA_039657325.1). NCBI lineage: Eukaryota > Viridiplantae > Streptophyta > Magnoliopsida > Ranunculales > Menispermaceae > Stephania > Stephania cephalantha. The sequence continues at coordinate 1,336,995 of CM077573.1, read as the reverse complement.
AAACAACAAAATATTTGACATATAGGATTTCTTATTGTTATCTTTTGGCTCACGTTTCTTTTGAGAAATTGTGTTGTTATCTTTTGGCTCACGTTTCTTTGTCATCCACATATACTTACGAATCATAATTTGATCTACTGGAGGATTTTTCGTAATATTCTTAAATTTTATACAAAATGTAGTGTAGCTATGTCACATATATTTGTTTGGCATGTTCAATATGCATGGATATGCATATATAATAGAATTGACATATGCTATATGAATATGACGCCTACATATTAAGAGTAGTACATGTGCATAAGAGGGATTATATATATATGCATATATAATAGAACCGATACATGTTTAGTACAATTTGATAATCACTTGATGAGTATTATGTTCTATATATTTAATTTTCAGGCACATTAATTATTTTATTTAAATAATACATGAGATAATATGCCATGAAGTATATATGCATGTATATAATTTGTTAGTATTGTTTAAATAAGGATGCAATACATTAAGAAATTCATTGATTAAATGTAGGATGATCCATGCATTAAATAATGTTAGAGTGGCCACAAGATCTAAATTATAAAGGATCATTCATACATTTGTTGTAATTAGTAATATGGTTGTGGTAAAATTTATCCCACAGGGATATTTTACTATACTCATATAATTAATTAGAATAGAATATCAAATTGTATTTTCTTAATTTACCCACAGAATTGAGAAAATGAAAATAATTTGATAGTTTTATTATATGGTTAATGAATCTTATTGAGTAAAGGCATTAGCCCACAGGCATGTTTTTACGTCACTTGATTTATTTCTTTTATTATGTTTGCATTGGTAAAACATATTATTTGTAGTCTCTATTTGTTGTTAAGCATGTATTTATTTATTTAATATTTGCAAACTACTCATATACCCGTCTTAGGTTCGAGTTAAAATTTGAGATCCCGACTCTTAATGGAGAGAATTATAGGGTATGGAAGGAGAGAATTCTCCTCCATTTGGGAGTAATGGATATAGATTTTGCCATACGTAAGGACGAACCACCAAAGAATCACCGAGGCTAGTCTTTTCCGACGCGGTTGATCTCTACGAAAAATGGGAGAGATCTAACCGCATTTGTGTTATGTTCATTAAAACGAACATAACGGCTAGTATTCGGGGTACGGTGGAGAAGTATGACAAGGTTCATCCATTGCTTAAGGCCATCGAGGATCGGTTTCGACATCATCGATAAGGCACGCGCATTCTAATCATGCAATTCTCATCACTCCGATGACCGGAGTTAAGGGTGTGCGCGAGCACATCATGCGGATGAGGGACATAGCGGCGGACTCAAAACACTTGAGGTTGATATGTTTGAGAGCTTCTTAGTCCACTACATTTTGAACACACTCCTTCTCGCATGCACCCTTTAAGATCTCTTATAACACGCATAGAGATAAATGGTCGATCAACGAGTTGACGACCATGTGTGTTCAGGAGGAGGGTAGACTGATTATGGAGCAAGGAGAGAATGGTGTGTTGCTGACGGTGGACAAGAAGAAAAAGGACAAGAGAGCCAACTGGAAGGGGAAAGACAAAATGCAACCCCAAGGTGGAATTATGAAGAAAGAATCCAAGTGTTTCTTCTGTAAAAAGAAGGGACACATGAAGAAGGATTGCATCAAATTCCAACAGTGGCTTCAAAAGAAAGGTATATCAATTTCATATGTTTGTTTTGAATCTAATATGGTTGATACTTTACATGACACTTGGTGGATTGACTCTGTTCTACAATCCATGTTTCCAATACATTACAGGGATATGATAAATCATGAAACCAATGGAAGTGAGTTGAGCATTTATTCAGAAATAAAATGCGCTCACATGTGGAAGCTCGTTGGGACATGCATCTTAAAATTGTCTAGTGGCTTTATTTTAAATTTGGACAATGTTTTCTATGTACCTAATTTTTCCGAAACTTAATTTCGTTTCCAAGTTGTTGTATTTGGGATTTCACTTCAACTTTTCTGGAACATCTTTTGATTTGATATTTAAATCAAATATCGTTGGACATGGTACTTTATTGAATGGTTTATTTTGTTTGAATTTAGAAAATAATGCCACTGCAATGCATGTTACTGGTTTGAAAAGAAGTGTCATGAATGGTGAATCTTCTATGTTATGGCACCGGAGATTAGGACATATCTCCAAGGATCGAATCAAAAGATTAGTAAATGATGGAGTACTAAGTGCTCTTGACTTTGCTGATTTTGAGATTTGTGTGAACTGTATAAAGGGAAAACAGACTAAAGTATCCAAGAGAGGTGCTCATAGAAGTTCAACATTATTAGAAATCATCCATACTGACATATGTTGTCCAGATATGGACTTGAAAAATGGTCCAAAATACTTTATCTCCTTTATTGATGATTTCTCACGTTTCATGTATGTCTACTTGCTTCATCATAAAAATGAAGCATTGAATGCCTTTAAAGTTTTTAAGGTCAAGTAGAGAAATAAAGTGGGAAACAAATTAAGATTGTCAAATCGACAGAGGAGGTGAGTTTTATGGTAGATACACTGAAAATGGACAAGCATTTGGTCCATTTGCTAAGTTTCTTCAAGAGCAAGGAATAGTTCCTCAATACACCAATCCAGGTTCTCCAAGTGAGAATGGTGTAGCAGAAAGAAGAAACCGGACCTTGATGGATATGGTTAGGAGTATGCGTAGTAATGCAACTCTACCTATCTTTTTGTGGAGTGAAGCTCTTAAAACGGCAGTGTATATATTAAACAGGGTTCCAACTAAGGCTATTTCAAAGACGCCATTTGAGTTAATGAAAGGTTGGAAACCTAGTTTGCGACATATACGCGTTTGGGGATGCCCGTGTGAAGTGAGAATCTATAATCCACATGAAAAGAAGTTGGATCCTAGAACCATTAGTGGGTATTTCATTGGATATGCCGAGAGGTCTAAAGGATATCGCTTCTATTGTCCTTCTCATAACACTAGAATTGTGGAATCTAGAAATGCAAAATTTCTAGAGAATGACATGATTAGTGGGAGGAATCATTTTCAGGATAATGTTCCTAAAAGGGTTCATTATGATGATCTTCCTTCTAAATCAAGTAGTGATCATATGTATGTCATTCCAAGTTTTGCTCATGTTCCATTGAGAATTGAGGAACAAAGAGTTCAAACTCCACAAGTTGTTGACAATCCTCCAAGAGATCAAGTTGTTCATGAAGAACTTGAAATGGTAGAACAACCAATTATTCATGAAGTACCTCAAGTAAATGAACAAGTTGATCAACATGATCTTCAAGAAAATGTTGATACAACATTAAGAAGATCTACTAGAGTTAAAAGGTCAGCAATACCTAGTGATTTCATTGTGTATCTGCAAGAATTGGACTATAATGTCAGAGTTGAGAGTGATCCCGAAACCTTTTCACAAGCCATGAATTGTGCTGAATCTGAATTATGGTATGATGCTATGAATGATGAAATGAATTCTATGTCATCAAATGATGTTTGGGACCTTGTTGAGTTGCCTAAAGGAGCCAAAGCAATTGGATGCAAATGGATCTTTAAGACAAAGAAGGACTCATTAGGCAACATTGAGAGATACAAGGCCGACTTGTTGCAAAAGGATTCACACAAAAGGAAGGAATCGATTACAAGGAAACTTTTTCTCCCGTATCTAAGAAAGATTCTCTTCGCATAATTTTGGCTTTGGTTGCACATTTTGATTTTGAGTTGCAACAAATGGATGTGAAAACCCCATTTCTTAATGGTCAACTAGAGGAAGAGGTTTACATGAAACAACCGTAAGGATTTTCCTCTATTGGCAATGAGAATTTGGTTTGCAAGCTTAAGAAATCTATATATGGATTGAAACAAGCCTCCCGACAAAGTGGTATTTGAAGTTTCATGATGTTATCTCTTCATTTGGTTTTGTTGAGAATATTATGGATAATTGTATATATCAGAAGGTTAGTGGGAGCAAAATTTGTTTTCTCATTCTATATGTGGATGACATTTTACTTGCAACAAATGATAAGGGTATGCTTCATGAAGTGAAACAATTCCTTTCTAATAGCTTTGATATGAAGGACATGGGAGATGCATCCTATGTTATTGGCATTAAGATCCATAGAGACAGGACACGTTGTATTCTTGGAATGTCTCAGAAGCCTATATCAACAAAGTCTTGGAAAGATTCAATGAAGGATTGTTCATCAAGTGTAGCTCCCATTGTGAAGGGTGATAAGTTCATTTGAACCAATCCCCTAAAAATGATCTCGAGCGGGAACAAATGCTTAACATTCCTTATGCTTCACCCATTGGAAGCTTGATGTATGCTCAAGTTTGCACAAGACCCGACATAGCATTTGCGATTGGGATGTTAGGAAGATATCAAAGTAACCCGGGTATGGACCACTGGAGAGCTCAAAGAAGGTCATGAGATACCTTCGTGGGACAAAGGACTACATGCTTACATATAGACGAACTAATACTTTGGAAGTCACCGGATACTCGTATTCGACTTTCTTTGGTTGCATTGATTCACGTAAATCAACATTGGGATTTATTTTCATGCTAGCTAGTGGAGTCAGATCATGGAGAAGTGCAAAGCAAACATTGATTGCTACTTCCACTATGGAGGCTTCGAGTTTGTTTCTTGTTTTGAGGCTACTTCTCAAGGTGTTTGGCTAAAGAGTTTCATTTCTGGGCTTAGAATCATGGATTCTATCTCTAGGCCATTGAGAATGTATTGTGACAATTCAGCTGCTATCTTTATGGCTAAGAACAATAAAAGTGGGAGTCGAAGCAAGCACATCGACATTAAGTACTTAGCCATAAGGGAACGTGTCAAGGACAAAACAGTGGTCATTGAGCACATTAGCACTGAATTAATGATAGCAGATCCTTTAACTAAAGGCATGCCACCAATGAAGTTTAAGGATCATGTTGATAGGATGGGACTTACATCCATTATGTGATTATTATTGTAAGACTGATGTTTATTGGAACTCTTTGAGGTATTTCTTTACTTATGTATTGTGTACACATTCATGTTTTATTTGATTTGAGAAATATCATTAAGTTTGGACCAAGAATAAACATGAGGTTTATTCATTAAGTTATGACAATATGTTAAGAAATTTAATGCATTGTGATACATGGAAGATATTACTCACTTGATAGAGGACCTATCGCCATGATTCATGTATTTTATTTCTTAATTTTGGTAGTAATGTGTATATGGATCAAGTGGGAGAATGTAAGTATTCTTTACATTATACTTATCCTAAGTGATCCTTGTGGGCCCCACACATTACAAGTGTCAAATTATGATGAGAGATAAGGTTGATGGGCGGTTATCTTTTGGGATATTAATCAACGTAGTTTGGTCCCCAATTGCATTCTCTGTTTTTGACTCAGAACACCATTAAGGAGAGGAGAAGAAGAAATTGGAAGATCAAGCTTTGGAAAGAACAACAATGGTCGAGGTAATTCTTATTTTATTTCCGCAATTTAGATTAGATGATCTTTGTGTTTGTTCACACAAAGATCATTAATGTTTAATGATCTAACACATCATCCACAAAACTCAAACTATTAAGTTTGAGTGTTTTAAGAGATGGAAGAGAAATGGAAGTAGGCGGATTGAATTTAGATCCCAAAAGAATATTTCGAGCACCACGAGGGACTCGCAGCAATAAACACTCATAGGAATCACATTGGAATCTAGTTCATAAATTTCCAAATAAAGTTCACGGAGCTTCGAGTGGGCAACAGTTGAAATCCATGAATGAACACGAGATATGTCACAAATACCAAAACATCCAAGTTTGAAGCAATGCAAGTTTGAAATGTCATGGTGAAGCAAGACATTATCAACAAAATTCATGAACATGGCGGGTTTATCAGACCACAGAAATTTTACCGAAACACGAAAACTTGAGGTTTGGAACACCAGTCCACACAACCATCTCCATCTCTTAGACAAGATGTTGGTAGCCGAACACACACCCGGTTGGGAGTCTAGAGAGGATTTCATTATGAAGAATCGAGTCGGGCAGTTCACTAATCCTATCACCCTTCATTTCCATATTATAAGGTGGTTTGATCGATGCATGGTTTCCTTCTCCTCTTAAATAATAAAGCAAATGAGACCTCTTAATTAAGATTCCTACATTTATTATCTTTTAAATGAAAAGATCGATATTACAATGATCCTTTGTTAAAATTTGTTTTTTATTCGCTCATTTATTATTTTTAGTGAGATATTATACTAATCATTACATAAGATATATTATATACTCCTCCTCCGTTTCTTTATAAGTGACTTATTAGTTATTTTGAAATATTTCACAATATATGTCATTTCATAGTTTCAATACACATTAATTACTTAATTGAATTTTATACCTTTCATAGAAAAAGAAAATCTATTAATTACTCATTAATAACTAGTGTATGTAGAAATGGTGAGGTTAGGAGAGATAAATGATGATTTAGTCATTTGACTATCACTTTCTCCTCATTCAAGATAATTAAATGACTTTCTTAAAAACAGTGAATAACTTTAAAACATCACTTCAATAGAAACGGAGTGAGTATTCTTTTAGGGTGGTGTATTCAATTGGATAATTTGAACGGATTTTAAAAAAGTTCAGAGGATTTTGAAATCAATGCGTATTTAATTTGGATTTCAAAAGATTTTTAATGGACTTTTGAAAAATCAAGGTATATAAAATTAAGACTTCAATGGGTTTTAATAAATTTCTAAGAAGTCTAGGTGTATTCAATTTTTAAACTACCAATGGCGTATTCAATTGAGATTTTAATAGAATTTCAGGTATTTTTATAATTGTATGACATTTTTTAAAAAATTCTATAGATTTTCGTAGATTTTTAAAGGCTATGATAAACTTTTATGTACGCTACATTTTAATGACTTTTGTTAACATTTAATATTTTCACTTTAAACAAGATTTTAATTGATACCAAGAGATTTGTGCTTTTTTCTAATGAAACAAATAATTTGCACTTTATGATAAAAAATAATTATACTTTTTTTCTTAAGAACTATTACAAATCTTTTAAAAGTATTATGGAATATATTTTAATAAAAAAATCAAATAGACAAATTAATGATTTTAATTGGAGCCGTTAATCACCATCGAGACTCTTCCGACAGCTTGCATTCGCTATAAATGGCCCCGCTCTCGTTGAAGCCGTTGATGGACGATGTAAGCGATTCAACCGCTTTATGTCTCTCAATCCGAGGAAGATTCTTCACCTCTTCGCTGCCATGTAAGTGCGCGCACGACCAAACCCCTTTTCTCTAATGATGAAATTAATAAAGATGTAGACAAATAAATTAAACAATAAATTTAATTACTTGGCTTCATGAGTCCGAATTTACTTGGCCTCATGAGTCCGGATTCATAAGAAGGTTTTTAAAATTTTTGTAAAACTGTTAATTAAGATCCCCACATTTATTATCTTTTTAATGAAAAGATATTACAATGATCCTATGTTAAAATTTGATTTTTATTCGCTCATTTATTATTTTTAGTGAGATATTATACTAATCATTACGTAAGATTTATTATATATTATTTTAGGGTGGTGTATTTAATTGAATGGTTTTAAATGATTTTAAAAGAGTTTGGAGGATTTTGAAATCAAAGTGTATTTAATTTGGATTGCAAAAGATTTTTAATGGACTTTTAAAAAATCAATGGGTATTTAATTAAGACTTCGATGAATTTTGATAAATTTCTAAAAAGTCTAGATGTATTCAATTTTTAAACTCAGTAGATTTTGATGGGTTTCTATTAAAAAAATACACAACCAAAAGATTTGGATGGATTTGGATTAAGTCAATTCAAATCCATCAAATTCCATGAAATCCATGGAGATTCTGTGACGCCCCTTTTACAAAACAGACACCGCCTCGCTTAATCCCATAATCAAGCCTTAATCTAAATCGCATAAGACTTAATTATGTGTTAGTCGACCTTTTCGTAACCACATGTTACATTATTAGTAGTTAAGGAAATTAGGTTCCATTATTAGGTTAAGGAAATTAGGTTCCATTATTAGGGTAATGAGAGTACCTTACACTTTTAAAGTATGTTAACATTCACTTCAACACCATCCAAAAGTGAATGTAAGGTCGAGCATTGTCCATGATACCCAATCGTATCATTGTTACCACTTTATCCCTAAAATTGATAAACCATAAACTCGGCACCACACTCGTATCGTAGTTATTCAATATAACAAAGCTCTTAAACCTTGTCCCTACCATCAAGTTTGTAATCGACTTTAAACCTAGTACTATGAATCTTGTTGTAAACCAAACTCGAACTTAGGCCGACCTAGGCTCGATACCAAGTCAGTAGCATCTCCTAACTTGATTAGGGCAATACTTAGCTTCAAAACCCTAATGGAGCCCAAATTACCTTTGTTAGACTTAACTAGAGCCAACAAACCTTACTACCTTTACCCGATAAGCATTATCAGTATATTGACTATCAAAATAAAACAAATCATGAACGCAAATAGAAATTAATTTAAAACCTTTTAGATAATCCAAATATAATATGCAATATTAAAATAAAACCTAATAAACATCGGTTATGTAATCACTCGCCCCATATGATATTACAAATATGCAATTCAACACAAATATATAAAATTAGAGAAATCATTACATCGAAGAGAAATTCAATTAAGATTCCTCATTAATATATTATATTTTCAATGAGATATTACCATGATCCTTCTTTAAAATTTGTTTTTTATTCTCTCATTTATTATTTTTAGTGAGATATTACAACAATCATTACGTAAGATTTAATTTATTTTTTTGAGAAATGTTAGATGACAACAACAACATGTCATACTTTGCAAGACACATAAGCAAATAATATTCATCCATGTATTCATCGAGATATGGGTATACACAAATCTCGATGCAAAACATGTAAGTCAAGGTCACATGGAAGGTTCTTGTGAGCCAACGTGTTTTGTTTTGTGACATTGTTGGCATTATACTATTTTTCATTTTCTTTTAGATGTTACAAAGGATTAATTATTCCTTAAGATTTAGTTATTTATTTATTTTTATTTTACCTGTTGTTGCCAAAGTGTATATTTTCGACCCGAACTGACAAGGTTTGATACCCGTATAATACAAATTAAAATAAGTACTAAACCTTTAGCTAATATTTAATTCAAGTCCATCTTTGATCTTGGTACAATAATCAAGTTCACTATGGATCGTTCTAGTTATGCATATCCTTGATTTTCAATTGTTTATTCCAATGATCCTTGAGATTTATTTTTTATTTTCTCATTTTATTTTTGACTACATTTTCATTGAAGCGGTGCTTGTTGCACTCTTTTTTTGATTGGTTTTCTAGAATGGTGATTAATATTTAAAACTTTATATTCCAGATATAATTGCAAGATATCCTTTCAGGAATAATCAACCAATTAGATATGTTGATCTCCCGAAACCCACGGGCAATGAGAGCGAAAAAAATAATAATAATAAAACTGGAAGTAGAAGCTTGTCGAACTATTAGCTCGATCATTTACTTCTTTTTTTTTTTTTTTTTTGTCTCGAGGCGTCCAAACCGCCTCGGCCCATCTCAATTAAAAGCTTATTAATTCCACAAAGAATAATCAAGAGCATCTTCCCCTACATTCAGAGACAAAACCAAAGCCAATGTGAGGGGGCCATGCCCTGACCTCACCCCTCCCCTTATATATGTTAAACATTTTTTCCATTGGTTATTTAATATTTAACTAGATAGCCCCTCTTCCTCTTGTCCAACTGTTTCATTTGTTTAAGAAAAATCATGTCACATGCATGTACTAATTCTTATCAGTGAATTTTGAAGCAACATAAATAAACTACAATTAAAAATCACTCTTCGAATTTGTACATATTATTAGTTAGTGCATGTGGTTTTCATTGAAACAAATCAATTTTTACCTCTTGAATTTGTTACTTTTGTATAATAGAATTTTGAAGCAACATAAATAAACTACAATTAAAAATCACTCTTCGAATTTGTACATATTATTAGTTAGTGCATGTGGTTTTCATTGAAACAAATCAATTTTTACCTCTTGAATTTGTTACTTTTGTATAATAAAACTTAACTTTTAAACTTACGTTCATTTGACCTCATACCAAACTTAATTTTTTGAGATCAACTATTAGCATTAGAGATAATACAACAACAACAACAACAACAACATAGCCTCGAGTCCCAAATTAACTCGGGGTCCGCTACATGGATCAAACTTTTCTATTGTGCTCGATTAAATGCATTCGATGGTGAGCTTTTCAAACCATTCAAGCCCTTCCTAATTAATGCATCTCATGTTAACTTTGGTCTCGCCACTACCTCTTCAAATTTCTACAGCTTTCTATTGAGTCAAGTTTTCTAGTTGGGGCATTTGTAGGTCGTCTTTGCAGGTGACCAATTAAACCACCGCAACCGCCTTCCCTAATCTTTGTATCAATTGGTGCTACTCCTACTTGTCTTTGAATTTCTATATTTCTTATTCTATCTTTACGAGCTTTACCACACATCCACTTAAGCATCCTCATTTTTGTTACGTTCATTTTATGTAATTGTTGTTGCTTTACCGCCCAACATTCACTTCCATAGAGCATAGCCGACCTAATTGTGGTCCTATAAAATTTTTCTTTTAACTTAGTAGGAACATTTCGATCACAAATCACTCATGTTGCACTTCATCATTTCTTCCATCCACTTGAGTTCTATGTGTGACATCATTCTCTATTTTACTATCATTTTGTATGATTGATCCTAGGTATCTAAAGTGGTTTACCTTAGGAACTTCTACTTCCCTAATTTAAATTTACAAATTGTCATCACGATGTCTAATGTTTCTAAACTCACAAGGTGCATATATTCGGTTTTCGTTCTACTCAACTTAAATCCTTTAGATTCTAATGTATTCCTCCGAGTTATAATTTTTTATTCACTTCATCTTTCGTTTCATCCACTAAGACAATATCATCTCGCAAATAGCATACACCATGGTATATCATCTTGAATATGTCTAGTTAGTTCATCCATAACTAAAGTAAATAAATATGGGCTTAAAGCCGATCCTTGATGTAGTCCTATTGTAATGGGAAATTCTTTTGTAGTTCCTCCAAATGTCATTACACTCGTTACTACTCCATCATACATATCCTTAATAGTATCTATGTATCTAGCACGCATTTTTTTTTCTAGAACCCACCGAAGAACATCTCTAAGGACCCTATCATATGTTTTTTTTCTAAATATACGAATATCATATGAAAATCTTTTTTCTTTTCTCTATATTTTTCTAACAATCGTCTTACAAGGAAAATCGCCTTCATAGTTGACCTTCATTAGAAATAATACTTAATGATAATTAATTATGTGAATTTGCTACATGTTTGTTTAGTTTTTCAATATATATCAATCATGCACATTTTTTTTTATAAGCTTCATGTATATTTTTTTTACTTGATATGGAGGCTTGGCCTCCGTTCCGTTGGATGTCTGGCTTCGTCCCTGCCAACATTCCCCTACATAATGTAGCTCTTTTACATTTTTTTGAACAATTCTTTTCCTTCTAGTATTAAGTAAGGGCATCCAAAGTGCTGTTGCAATGAGTTTAGCTAGGTTTAGTTGTCGTAAGTTTGGGTTTGTCACTGTTAGCATTAAGTCTACGTGATGCGTGTGCATGATGCCATGCGGAACACCATTTCGCACGCACTTTGTTTTTTAAATGATTGTAGAGCAGCATGCGAGATGCGACACTTGCAAACCTTAATGTATTGTATGATAATCATAGGTGTCCGAGCCTTATATATATATATATATATATATATATATGGAAATGAAACTAAGCTTGATTCAAGTTACCTGTTGCGCTAAAAAATTCAGTCGATTTCTAGTAGCTAATCGAATCCATTAATCGCCAATAAGATTAGCAACGAATTTTCGTTCGTCGTTAGTAAGATTAGCGAGAAATTTTTGTCCTTTCGCTGATCCGTCGTTAAGTCAATTTTGTGGCCGGTTTTGTCACGAATCTCGACGTTTCGCTGATCAGGTACGTTGGGTCAGTGTTCAAGTCTGAATTATGGGTAAATGCTACAGGGGCTGGCAGATTATGTGGTGTGGCCTTCCTTAGGATCAGATACTTTCAACTCTTATAGATCTCATCTACTATCGCTAGCACCGATATTATCCCCAACTTAACCACCTTCAACTCGTGTGGGGATTTAACTTAAAAAAGAGTTTCATTTAATCAATATGGGACTAACTTTCAGTCCACACATCTTCAACATGATGTGTCGTATGTAACTAGACCATTGGTATCTTTCTAATTTTTTTTTTTTAAAAAAAAAAAAAAAAGCTACTGCTTCCTCCTCAAAATCTTAAATGAATTTTCATCACGATTTGCTGTATTTTTCTTCTCGGAAAGGCTTCTATACATTTGATTCTCATTATGATAACATTTTGGGCTTGAAAATTATAAATTTTCACATTTGAGTGCCAAGCCACACAACTCATGCAACTATCTCTTCCTTCTTGTATATAGGGGCATTTTTGAACTTGTATTATGAAAAACGGTTGCTTGAAAATTCTCATTTTGTGTTCCAATCTTAGAGCATCTTTAATGGGATGTGAATTAGCCTTCAATGTATGCCACAATGACCATTAATTAGAGAGCAATTTTAAACTTGATCAATGTCTATTCAAGCCTCCATGACTATTGATCAAAAAAAAAGATATCAATTCGTGAGTAGACAATCCATATTTACCATTGGAGATGAACCTAGCAGTGCTTTAGCCTAATAATCTCTATAGTTCGTTCATACAAAAGTATTGTTTTTCACTCAAATTGCTTACCCTTCATAGAAATTAAGGAGTTCATTGGAATCCAATTGTCTTTTTTCTTGGTTCTTTACGTGGTATCTCACGTTAACCACGTCAACTTTTTTTTTTTTTTTTTTTTTTTGGGAAACCCAAAAGTTAATTTTATTGCAAATCATGCCACTTGTTTCGACTAGACAAAAAACTAGCCTCCCTTACCGTGTGTAGTCTGCTACATTCACTGATCTACAAACAAATACAACTCGATATGACCTTAAGTCTGTTACCAAATAACACAATCATCTACAATAGAACCAAAATAAGAATTATCTCTTGATTTTCCTTTCATAGCTTGCACAACTAATAGTGCATCCGTCTCCACTCTCACTTGCTCGGGCCTTCTTTCATGCCATCAGCAGACCTTGCCTTTTGAGGGTGACAAAGAAATCAGATATTTAAGGGACACCTTCAAAAGAAAGAGACTAAACAAGAAAGACACTAGACTGAACACGAATCCACCAAGCGAGAGAATACGAGAGGATTACATAAACGTCGATCGAAACTTTGGAGCAAGTGGAGTAATTTACCCTTCACTTGGTTGCAACTATCAAATGTCATAAAAACTATCATCTGTCATAAAAACTTGGTAAGGAAGAAGTCATCTTAATGCATGAGAAACAATTATTAGAACGTTTTCAATGACGGTTGATTAGAAAAATGTCATTATTTATCACTTTTTGAATTACAGTTACTTTAAAACTGTCATAAAGTTGATGTCATCAAAAGTAGATTTTGCTGTACTAGTAGCCTAGCTGCACCCGTTAGGGCGAAACCCAATCTTCTCTCCATCGAGATCATACACCACCTCATATGTGGATTGTTGTTTGTTGCCAATGATTCCAGGTGTCCCTTCATCTCTCTTTGCGGAAAAAGCCAAGCAAAAGACCTTTCTAGTTTTAACAAGAATCCCGGACCTATGCACCTCCACATCCACATCCTTAAAGTGCATTACAATCTTGGGCAAGGGGATTTGCTTTAACTTTGCTTCTGTAATAAGATAACAAGTGTCAAGCGTTTTAGCCTTCTCGCCTAGTGGATACGCCGCCATTAATCTTCGAAAGGAATCACGAAGCACTTTGTGTAAGCCTTGGCAGGTAACCTTGTGATGGGCGTGCTTGCGGTGTCTAGAATTGTTCCGGAGAATTGAGAATTGATGGATCGATTGGTAGTTTTCGTCCATCAATACTTATACCTATAAAGTGTATGAAGTTACGTGAGGGCTGGCTCTCTGATCTTTTATGATAGGAGTGTACTTAGTAGCGATCGCTACTAGTGGTACTTCTTCCTAACGCGAGGTAACCCTTGGAGTCCTTCAAATAAGGAAGACAATAAGAGAAAACTCGGCCAAATGTTGAACTTAATTGTGATACAATGGAAATGGGGTCGCGGGCGAGGCCTAATACCCCGCTCCCGTTCCGTAGGCCGCCGTTGTTGTGGCCACAACCCAAAAGAAAACCAGGGAATACATGATTTGGAGTGAGTGTTAGCGTTTCCCGACAAGGATCCCGTTTGTGTATGATTTGTCTCCATATTTGATGGAGTAGGCGCACGTGGTGGGAGTGTCGCGCTCACGAGCATGATAATTGAAATTAGAGCACACGGGGAGCTGGAAGGGATTTGTGAATAAGTGATGGAGCTGGAAGGTTTAAAGATGGTATTTTTTTGCTTGTAGCAATTAATACATGGTTCGCATTGGATCCATGCGACATTGCTACCTGTATCAAAGGTCAAGTAGAAGTTTTCTGTAGGATTGCCCACGCCTATGATGACAACAAAGTTGCTAGGAACGTCAATAGCGTCGCCTGAAACAATTGGAAGCAGAGCTAGTGATGGATTAGTGTCATCCCTGTGCTTGATGGGCAGCATTAACATTGGAACTTTATCATTGGTTTTGAATAACAGTAATGGAAACAAGAGGATGGTTAGAGAAATCAGAAGGGCTTGAACAATGGCCATTGGAGATTAATTGCTTTTGCTAAGTAGCTACCTTTGAATCGAAATGAATACAGATATATATATATATATAACACAAACCAAAGACATGTAATAGACATGTAACAAAGAATTTGCATTAAGTGCATGCAATAATTTGGATTTGTTGCTAGCTATTTACAAACAATTTTATAATTAATCCCAAAAGAATAAATACACGTTCACATCTATTTTAATTTGTTGTAACTTCAAGTGAATCAACAAAAAAGAATCAAAAAACATAATGTAGAAAAGGATGGAACTAATGTCCATGCCATACATGCTGCCTGAAACCAAACATTCCAAAAAAGCAAAAACCAAGAAATAGAAAAAAAAAAAAAAAAAAAAAAAAAAAAAAAAAAAAAAAGATCTTTGCTGCTCAATAATTTTGATTTGTTGTTACTTATTTACAAATAATGCTACTCACAAAAGAATGGTTACAGGTAAGGAATCAAAATAAGGCTCTTCTCTGTTGATCTAATCTTTGTAATCCTACTTCAGCATTTGACTTAGCAGCTTGGTTGTTTTATTTTTTAGAATCAAAAAATATAATGCATGTACAAAAGGATGGAACCAATGCCCTTTTTATGCATGCTTTTTACAGCCCCGAAACTACATATCCCAAAAAGCCAAAACCAAGAAACAGAAACAAAAAAAAAAAAAAAATTATTTGCTGCTCCACAGCACAGGCATAGTCTCATGGGAACACGCTCATCAATCTTGTGCATTTTCTCGGTTGATTTTGACGTCTCAAGAAGATAGTTTTCTTTTTAGTGTTTTTTTAAGAAGGATTTGTTGTTGTTGTTGTTGTTGTTGTTGTTAGACTGAGAGAGATGTGCTATGCATGGTGTACTTATTGTTGCATGAAAGTATTTGACTGGGCAGCTTGGTTGTTTTTTTTTTCTTTTTTCAATAGTGGCAGTTGCATTATATAAGACTAAAAAATATAATGTACAAATGGATGGAAGGTAACTATGCCCATGCATGCATGCTTGTTACAGCCACTGAAACTACATATCCTAAAAGCCCAAAACCAAGAAACAGAAAAAAAGAATTATTTGCTGCTCCACACCGTAGTTTTCTTTTTAGTTTTTTTAAGAAGGATTTGCTATTGTTGTTGTTGTTGTTGTTGTTGGACTGAGAGAGATGTGCTATGCATGGTGTACTTATTGTTGCATGAAAGTGTTGTTTCTTTTTGTGATTAAACCGTCAAGATAATGTTGCATCTTTGATTGTCTGCTATTCAAGCATATTTATTGATGTCTCGTAACTTCTTTTTCATTTTGTTGTACATTGGTGCTCGGTTGTATTATTTAATCTCTACACACTCCTAATGTTTCTCTGCTTATTTGTATTAAAAAAAGGTTGAGACATCTATAATTTTTTTTTTTTTTTTTTTTTTTTTTATGTAGTAAGGAGGAACAAAGGTTCCAAAGTACCCAAGGAGGGGAAATTACAAAAGGCACCTCAGAAGCTAAGCTTAATCTCACAGTTCCAAGTATAATCCAATCCAATTCAATTCATGTTCGATTCGGTTGCCAACCACATTTAATTTGAAGCGAAATGACAAAAATGCCCACCTCCTAATCACCAAAAGGGACTATCTTGCAATCAAGACATCACAACAACAACAACATAGCCTCAGGTCCCAAATTAACTGGGGTCGGCTACATGGATCAAACTTTTTCATTGTGCTCGATTTAGTGCAATTGATGGTGAGCTTTGCAAACCATTCAAATCCCTCTTAATTAATGCATCCCATGTTAACTTCGATCCTTTACCCCTACCTCATCAAATTTTTACAGCTTCTATTGAGTCGAGTTTTCTAGTTGAGCATTTGTAGGCCGTCTTTGCAGGTGACATAACCATCGCAACCGCCTTTCCTAATCTTTGTATCAATTGGTGCTACTCCTACTTGTCTTTGAATTTATTTATTTCTTATTCTATCTTTACGAGTTTTACCACACATCCACCTAAACATCCTCATTTCTCGCTACATTCACTTTATGTAATTATTGTTGATTTACCGCCCAACATTCACTTCCATAGAGTATAGCCGACCTAATTGCGGTCCTATAAAATTTTCCTTTTAACTTAGTAGGAACTTGTCGATCACAAATCACCCATGTTGCACTCCGCCATTTCTTCCATCCAAACTTGAATTCTATGTGTGACATCATTTTCAATGTTACCATCATTTTGTATGATTGATCCTAGGTATCTCGACGCAATGGAGATCTTCTCAACTCGTTGAACGAATCCACGAACAACTCGATCTAGGTCGAACTTAAACCAAAGTTCAAAAATTCTTTTATTTCAGCCAAAAACTATGAATTACACCCAATAGATCGCTTAAATAACGAAACCCTAAAATTTGCCAAAAATAGTAAAAAGTCCAAAAAGCCCTAAACCGAAAAACTAGACGAAAAATAGAAACAAACGCCGCAAATGGAAATAAAAAAGGAAATTCCTAATGAAAGTTATAAGCGAAACAAAAGTTTCTTAAAATAGCAAAATTGCCGTTTCGGAGGGCGAAACGATGGAATTTCGCCGAAAAAACGTTGTACTCACAAAGATAGCTGTGAGTCGTGATCTCCACGTCGTTTCCAATAAACCCATGCCCCCTGAACACCAAAACTCAAACGCTCGAACTTCACCGAAATTACAAAAATGCTATCCCGTCATATCTTTTCCTATTTTTCCAAGAATTTGCAACTAATTATTGAACTTTATCATTATCCTCGTCAAGAATTTACAAACTAATTCTTGGACTTCATTATTATCCCGTCAAGAATTTGCAAGCTAATTCTTGAACTTTATCATTCTCCCCAGGGTGCACTAGAACATTTTTGGCATTTAATAGAGGTTTTAAAACCCCTATTAAATAGAGTGTTATTAAATGACATGTAAAAATGTGTTATGTTTTAATTTTTAATACATGTATTACATAGAGGTTTTTTAAAATCGCTATCAATTAGGTGTTATTTAATAACACCCCCTTTAATAGGGGTTTAAAAACCTCTATTAAATGCCGAAATTGTTCTAATGGTGGATGAATTCGCCTCGAATTGTCATCATCGACGTATCACCATAATAGGGAACAAGATGTTTGACATTAAATACATCACCGTGCGAATGTGACTTGGCAACTTCAATCAGTAAGCAATAGGATTAATTTTCTCAAGAACCTCCACATGACTAATCTTCCGAACCGACAATTTGTTGTAATCACCCACAAAGAACCTAGGTATTTAGTGAGAACCGCCCATATAAAGTCACCCACTTCAAACTCCACGTGACGCTTCTTCCGATCTCGCATATTGTTTGTACTTGTCTTCAACCTCGTCTGCGCAAATCCTCATGCACACCGAGACTCATTCGGTAGTGTGGTCTATTATGTAGTGACGCACTGTGTTCAAGGTCAATCCGATGTTGAATATCAAGCAAGGGTGGTAGTCCTTCTAGCATCTCATCGTGGAAAACAAAGACAAAACTCCTTCATAATAGGAATTGCAGCTTCAGGAACATCAACATCTCTATCTACCTCCTATCCCATCAAGTCGTAAACTACCTCGAATCTCGTAATGCATCTTCAAATCTCGCCAAAGACAACAAGTCGCTAGATTCTTTACTAAGCTTGACTTTCTCCGATCCTCAAGGTACTAGCACAATCTTCAATCCCTTGAACATAAGGGTGTACTTATTGGTTCTCGCCATCATGCACAACTCCCCTATCAAACCGCCAATGACGTCCCAAGAATAAGTGGCAAGCATCCATAGCCACAACATCGCACCAAACCGAATCCTTGTAGTTAGCACCAATAGAAAAAGTCACCAAGGCGCGTTTCGACACCTGCACCTCACCACTAGCTTGTAGGGCTGGGTGTTGTTCGGCTTGCAAGGCCCAACTTCGAACCGCTTCAATCGAGACGATATTCTCGCAATCGCTCGCATCAATCATGAACCCGCACACCTTGCCTAAGATTGTACACTTGGACCGAAAGATGGTATTCCGCAACCACTCATCATCGCAATAATTCTAGGCGTCATACAAGAACGCCTCACAACCAAGGCAAGCACTCCACGTCTCCAAATACGATCTCCTCTTCCGTGTTGTCGAAGTATCAAAGGTTGGTTCTCGCAATGATGTTTGCCTCTTCCCCTGCGTCTTCCTCATCATTCTCAATATAGAGAGTCTTCTTCCCTTTACATTCGACTTCCTGTGACCAACTTCGCAACAACCGAAACATCTAATCCCAATAGCGCTAGGTCCTGTTTCGTGCTACTAGCAAGGTTAGTTGCGATGGTATACCTCCAAGATTGGTTGTCCCAACACTAACATTACTCGGAAGCATTACTCACACCCTAACGCTGTTGTTTCTCCACCAACAATGCTCGCCGGTGCGCCTGCAGATAAGGAAGCCGGTCAAACATGTTGATGACATCTTGGATCTGCACCTCACCCACCAATATACCGCGCCACTAATTTGTCGTTAGTCTCCTGCGCTTCGTTTTTAGCGACTAACCGATAAAACTCGTGGTGTAATCATCTACCGACTTTGCCCCTTGTCTCGATTCTCGCAACCTCTTATACATAAGGCGTTACAAATTGTAAGGCTAGAACTCACCCGTAAGTGCTTTTTCATCTTCTCCCACGAGGTGATCTTCACCTTTCCATTCCTATTCCGCATCAACTTATGTTGTTGCCACCAAGCCATGGCCCTGTTTCGGAATCTGTCGCAACCAGCTTGCACACGCTTATCTTCGGGCACACCTTTGAATTCTAGGACTTCTTCAACCGACGCCACCAAATCTAAGAATTCTTCCGTTGAAGGGTGCCATGGAATTCTGGGACCTCTCTGTCTTCATCCCGCACTCCCACCGCTGCGATCATCCTCTATCGCACGCAGCCTCCGTAGCGGCTCCTCGGTGCCTCAACATACTCATCCTCCCATTCTAGAAGAATCTCTTACGGTTCATCACATACAGATTCCCTTCGATGGTTACGGATACAATTCATATTCCGACCCAATAACTTATCGATTCTCGCAAGCATTAATTGTTCTACCACCGCGCCCATGCGTTGGTCAATTATTTGGCCAATTTGTCGATTCAGATTGTTACGGTCATAGACCTCCTCGATACGATGATGGTTCCTCTTCGGCGGCATGATTTCTCCAATCACGCCGAGCGGACTCTGATACCAACCGACGCAATGGAGATCTTCTAAACCAATTGAACGAATCCACGAACAACTCGATCTAGGTCGAACTTACACCAAAGTTCAAAAATTATTTTATTTCAGCCAAAAACTACGAATTACACCTAATAGATCGCTTAAATAGCGAAACCCTAAAATTTGCCATAAATAGTAAAAAGTCAAAAAAGCCCTAAACCGAAACTATACAAAAAATAGAAACAAACGCCGCAAATGGCAATAAAAATGAAAATTCCTAATGAAAGTTATAAGCGAAACAAAAGTTTCCTAAAAAAGCAAAATTGCCGTTTCGAGGGCGAAACGATGGAATTTCGCCGAAAAATGTAGTACTCACATCATAGTCGTGAGTTGTGATCTCCACGCCGTTTCCAATAAACCCATGCCCCCGAACGCCAAAACTCAAACGCTCGAACTTCACCGAAATTACAAAAAATGCCATCCCGTCATATCTTTTCCTATTTTCCAAGAATTTGCAACTAATTCTTGGTCGTCATTATCTAGTCAAGAATTTGCAAACGAACTAATTCAAGGACTTCATCAGCCGGCGCATTATGTGGTCCGCCTTCCTTAGGATCCGATACTTTCAACTCTTATAGATCTCATTCGCTATCGCTAGCACCGATATTATCCCCAACTTAACCACCTTCAACTCGTGTGGGGATTTAACTTAAAAAAACTTCATTTAATCAATATGGGACTAACTTTCACCCACGCATCTTCAACAGATGTGTCGTATGTAACTAGACCATTGGTATCTTTCTATTTTATTTTTTTTTTAAAAGCTACTCCCGCCTCCTCAAAATCTTAAATGAATTTTCATCGTATTTTTCTTCTCGGAAAGGCTTCTATACATATGATTCTCATTATGATAACATTTTGGGCTTGAAAATTATAAATTTTCACATTTGAGTGCCAAGCCACACAACCGATGCAACTATCTCTTCCTTCTTGTATATAGGGGCATTTTTGAACTTGTATTATGAAAAACTATTGCTTGAAAATTCTCATTTTGTGTTCCAATCTTAGAGCATCTTTAATGGGATGTGAATTAGCCTTCAATTAATGTATGCCACAATGACCATTAATTGGAGAGCAATTTTAAACTTGATCAATGTCTATTCAAGCCTTCATGACTATTGATAAAAAAAAAAGATATCGATTCGTGAGTAGACAATCCATATTTACCATTGGAGATGAACCTAGCAAGGTGCTTTAGCCTAATAATCTCTATAGTTCGTACATACAAAAGTATTGTTTTTCACTCAAATTGCTTACCCTTCATAGAAATTAAGGAGTTCATTGGAATCCAATTGTCTTTTTTCTTGGTTCTTTACGTGGTATCTCACGTTAACCACGTCAACTTTTAATATAATTTGTTAGGATTTAGTCACTATATAAGATGTAATTAGTTTTATGTGAAGGCAAACAAGAAATACAATTCTATATCTTTAGCTTCTCTCTTTCTTCTCTAACTTTAATTCTCAATTTTCTCTTTCTCTTCTCCAATCTCTTCTCAATCAATTCTTCTTCCTAATCTCCTTCGCTTTCAATCTCATCACTCTCTTCTATCTCGATTTCTTTAATCAAACTCACGATCAACCACACTAGTAGTTGCATCGATTAGATCTTCAATTCTTCAATTCATATGATAAAAGCTAACTAGTGTACGTAGAGTGTTTATCACGCTTTATACAAACCACTAAAAACTTTAATACATCAATATTATATAATTATAATATACCCGCACTATATAATAATTTTTAATGTATCAACTAAGGCCTACATAGTTAATACATTAGGCTAGCTAGGGCATGAGGTTTCGTTATCTAATTAATAGGGTAATGCTTCGATTACACTTTTTTTAGAAGCCTACAATTACATAGCATTTGGAAAATGTGCAATTAATACACATAAAATTATGAGAGCACACATCTCGAAAATATTGCACCCGATTTAAAGAAGCAAGCACACATCTCGAAAAATTGCACCGCTTATAAAGAGGCGCCTCGACCTTACATGTGCGAGATTATCGTATTCCTTAATTTAGAGTCTTATTTAATAGGAATAGTTTCGTAGATTAAAAATCTAAAATGAGAAAATAAAAAACAATTCTTTAGGGAGGGTCTTTGGAATATGACGATAATAAATGTAAGATAGAACCACCGAACGTTATACTAGTGAATTGTATCGAGAGGGTGAGAGTTCTCATATACTCCATCCGTTTCATATTATTTGTTACATTAAATTCTTTTTCTTGTTCCACAATATGTGTCACATTAAAAATTAAGGGTGTATTTATGGTCTTTTTTCCAATTTTATCTCTAATTTAAAGTTATGTCATTAATGCTAATTAGGGTTCCACATTAATTTTAAAGCAAAAACTTAAAAAAAGTAGGCTATTAATGAGGGGTAATTTAATCTCAATGTCTATCATTTAAGGACTTTCAATCATCACCTTAATTCTTATGCACAAGCGCAAATGTAACAGATAATAAGGAACGAAGGGAGCATATGACATCTATACATTTAGTTTTTTTTTTTTTTTTTTTTTTTTTTTTTTTTTAATAACTATAAGGGTGTCTCAGTACCCTTTAGGTGCGAGTAATCCCACATAGGGCCCCGGAGGCTCGACCGAGAATGTCCTCTAGTGGCCCAAATGAACTCGACAAATCTGGGAATCGAACTCGGGATCGTGCACTTAACTCACGCAACCCCACACTCGCCCTTACTATTGTGCCAACTTGTCCGGTTGCATCTATACATTTAGTTGAGTGAGAGCTATTAAGATGTTGACACGTTTGATGAAATCCAACGAATCTCATTTACATAATAAATCAAATATAAATGCAAGTTATGACTCGGTGTTTTAGCGTAGTTTTTGAGGGAAAATTAGGGTTTTCTCGCTCTTGATGTTCTCTTCAATGTCTTTCATCGATTAAAATAAATGAGGGAAAAAACAAATTTTAAGGATCATTATAATATCACATTAAAAATAATGCAAACCATCATTTGTCAAAAGTCAAGATTTGAAGAGCTCGTGAGTTCAACGTTCTTTGAAGTCAAGAAACTTCTCATAAAAAATAATAAATAAAAAATTAAAACACTTTTTTCTTATTACTAGCTTATGAGAAGCATCCCCTACCTTATTGATTGGCAATTTATCTCAACCGCAAACTACAAGGAGTAATTACAAGTTAATTGACATTCTGAGGACATACTTAGTTATAGTAGACACATATAATTTATATAGTTCAGAGGAAACTTATAGAGCTTAGGTGTGCCTAAAACATGTATGCAATATACATTGTTTATTTTTAATTTATTGTAACAAAGAATTTGCATTAAGTGCATGCAATAATTTGGATTTGTTGCTAGCTATTTACAAACAATTTTATAATTAATCCCAAAAGAATAAATACACGTTCACATCTATTTTAATTTATTGTAACTTCAAGTGAATCAACAAAAAGAATCAAAAAACATAATGTAGAAAAGGATGGAACTAATGTCCATGCCATACATGCTGCCTGAAACCAAACATTCCAAAAAAGCAAAAACCAAGAAACAGAAAAAAAAAAAAAAAAAAAAAAAAAAAATCTTTGCTGCTCAATAATTTTGATTTGTTGCTAGCTATTTACAAATAATGCTACTCACAAAAGAATGGTTACAGGTAAGGAATCAAAATAAGGCTCTTCTCTGTTGATCTAATCTTTGTAATCCTACTTCAGCATTTGACTGGGCAGCTTGGTTGTTTTATTTTTTCTTAATTAAGAATCAAAAAATATAATGTACAAAAGGATGGAACCAATGACCTTTCTATACATGCTTTTTACAGCCCTAAAACTACATATTCCAAAAAGCCAAAACCAAGAAACAGAAACAAAAAAAAAAAAAAAAAAAAGAATTATTTGCTGCTCCACAGCACAGGCATAGTCTCATGGGAACACGCTCATCAATCTTGTGCATTTTCTCGGTTGATTTTGACGTCTCAAGAAGGTAGTTTTCTTTTTAGTGTTTTTTTAAGAAGGATTTGTTGTGCTATGCATGGTGTACTTATTGTTGCATGAAAGTATTTGACTGGGCAGCTTGGTTGTTTTTTTCTTTTTTTCTTTTTTTCAATAGTGGCAGTTGCATTATATAAGACTAAAAAATATAATGTACAAATGGATGGAAGGTAACTATGCCCATGCATGCATGCTTGTTACAGCCACTGAAACTACATATCCTAAAAGCCCAAAACCAAGAAACAGAAAAAAAGAATTATTTGCTGCTCCACACCGTAGTTTTCTTTTTAGTTTTTTTAAGAAGGATTTGCTATTGTTGTTGTTGTTGTTGTTGTTGGACTGAGAGAGATGTGCTATGCATGGTGTACTTATTGTTGCATGAAAGTGTTGTTTCTTTTTGTGATTAAACCGTCAAGATAATGTTGCATCTTTGATTGTCTGCTATTCAAGCATATTTATTGATGTCTCGTAACTTCTTTTTCATTTTGTTGTACATTGGTGCTCGGTTGTATTATTTAATCTCTACACACTCCTAATGTTTCTCTGCTTATTTGTATTAAAAAAAAGGTTGAGACATCTATAATTTTTTTTTTTTTTTTTTTTTTTTTTTTTTTTATGTAGTAAGGAGGAACAAAGGTTCCAAAGTACCCAAGGAGGGGAAATTACAAAAGGCACCTCAGAAGCTAAGCTTAATCTCACAGTTCCAAGTATAATCCAATCCAATTCAATTCATGTTCGATTCGGTTGCCAACCACATTTAATTTGAAGCGAAATGACAAAAATGCCCACCTCCTAATCACCAAAAGGGACTATCTTGCAATCAAGACATCACAACAACAACAACATAGCCTCAGTCCCAAATTAACTGGGCCGGCTACATGGATCAAACTTTTTCATTGTGCTCGATTTAGTGCAATTGATGGTGAGCTTTGCAAACCATTCAAATCCCTCTTAATTAATGCATCCCATGTTAACTTCGATCTGCCCCTACCTCATCAAATTTTTACAGCTTCTATTGAGTCGAGTTTTCTAGTTGAGCATTTGTAGGCCGTCTTTGCAGTGACAAAACCATCGCAACCGCCCTTTCCTAATCTTTGAATCAATTGGTGCTACTCCTACTTGTCTTTAAATTTATATATTTCTTATTCTATCTTTACGAGTTTTACCACACATCCACCTAAACATCCTCATTTCTCGCTACATTCACTTTATGTAATTATTGTTGCTTTACCGCCCAACATTCACTTCCATAGAGTATAGTGACCTAATTGCGGTCCTATAAAATTTTCCTTTTAACTTAGTAGGAACTTGTCGATCA
Organism: Stephania cephalantha; assembly: GCA_039657325.1. Taxonomy (NCBI): domain Eukaryota; kingdom Viridiplantae; phylum Streptophyta; class Magnoliopsida; order Ranunculales; family Menispermaceae; genus Stephania; species Stephania cephalantha. The sequence goes on along the minus strand of CM077573.1, from coordinate 1,311,509 downwards.
CAAATCACTCCCGTTGCACTCCGCCATTTCTTCCATCCAAACTTGAATTCTATGTGTGACATCATTTTCAATGTTACCATCATTTTGTATGATTGATCCTAGGTATCTCGACGCAATGAGATCTTCTCAACTTTGTTGAACGAATCCACGAACAACTCGATCTAGGTCGAACTTAAACCAAAGTTCAAAAATTCTTTTATTTCACCAAAAATTATGAATTACACCCAATAGATCGCTTAAATAGCGAAACCCTAAAATTTGCCAAAAATAGTAATAAGTCCAAAAGCCCTAAACTGAAAAACTAGACGAAAAATAGAAACAAACGCCGCAAACGGAAATAAAAACGGAAATTCCTAATGAAAGTTATAAGCGAAACAAAAGTTTCTTAAAATAGCAAAATTGCCGTTTCGGAGGGCGAAACGATGGAATTTCGCCGAAAAACGTTGTACTCACAAAGATAGCATTTGTGAGTCGTGATCTCCACGTCGTTTCCAATAAACCCATGCCCCCGAACACCAAAACTCAAACGCTCGAACTTCACCGAAATTACAAAAATGCTATCCCGTCATATCTTTTCCTATTTTTCCAAGAATTTGCAACTAATTATTGGACTTTATCATTATCCCGTCAAGAATTTGCAAACTAATTCTTGGACTTCATCATTATCCCGTCAAGAATTTGCAAGCTAATTCTTGGACTTCATCATTCTCCCCAAGGTGCACTAGAACATTTTTGGCATTTAATAGAGGTTTTAAAACCCCTACTAAATAGAGTGTTATTAAATGACATGTAAAAATGTGTTATGTTTTAATTTTTAATACATGTATTACATAGAGGTTTTTTAAAATCGCTATCAATTAGGTGTTAATTGATAACACCCCTTTAATAGGGGTTTGAAAACCTCTATTAAATGCCGAAATTGTTCTAATGATGGACAGAATTCGCCTCGAATTGTCATCATCGACGTATCACCATAATAGGGAACAAGATGTTTGACATTAAATACATCACCCGTGCGAATGTGACTTGTCTTCAACCTCTCTCGCGCAAATCCTCATGCACACCGAGACTCATTCGGTAGTGTGGTCTATTATGTAGTGACGCACCAGGTTCAAGGTCAATCCGATGTTGAATATCAAGGAAGGGTGGTAGTCCTTCTTGCATCTCATCGGGAAAACATCACAAAACTCCTTCACAATAGGAATTGCAAATTCAGGAACATCAACATCTCTATCTACCTCCTTTCCCATCAAGATGTAAACTACCTCGAATCCCGTAATGCATCTTCAAATCTTGCCAAAGACAAAGAAGTCGCTAGATTCTTTACTAAGCTTGACTTTCTCCGATCCTTGGCGGGTACTAGCACAATCTTCACTCCTTGAACATAAGGGTGTACTTATTGGTTCTCGCCATCATGCACAACTCCCCTATCAAACCGCCAATGACGTCCCAAGAACAAGTGGCAAGCATCCATAGCCACAACATCACACCAAACTGAATCCTTGTAGTTAGCACCAATAGAAAAAGTCACCAAGGCGAGTTTCGACACCCGCACCTCACCACTAGCTTGTAGGGCTCTGGGTGTTGTTCGCTTGCAAGGCCCAACTTCTCGAACCGCTTCAACCGAGACGATATTCTCGCAAATCGCTCGCATCAATCATGAACCCGCACACCTTGCCTAAGATGGTACACTTGACCGAAAGATGGTATTCCGCAACCACTCATCATCGCAATAATTCTAGGCGTCATACAAGAACGCCTCACAACCAAGGCAAGACCCACGTCTCCAATCACGATCCGCTCTTCCGTGTTGCCGAAGTATCAAAGGTTGGTTCTCGCAATGATGTTTGCCTCTTCCCCGCGTCTTCCTCTTCATTCTCAATATAGAGAGTCTTCTTCCCTTTACATTCTCGACTTCCTGTGACCAACTTCGCAACAACCGAAACATCTAATCCCAATAGCGCTAGGTATGTTCGTGCTACTAGCAAGGTTAGTTGCGGTGGTATTACCTCCGCATTGTTTGTCCCAACACTAACATTACCGGAAGCATTACTCACACCCTAACGTCGTTGTTTCTCCACCAACAATGCTCGCCGGTGCGCTTTTGTAGAAAAGGAAGCCTCGGTCAAACATGTTGACGACATCTTGGATCTCGCACCCTCGGTCCACCAATATACCGCGCCACTAATTTGTCGTTAGTCTCATGCGCTTCGTTTTTAGCGACTAACCGATAAAACTCAAGGGTGTAATCATCTACCGACTTTGCCCCTTGTCTCGGATTCTCGCAACCTCTTATACATAAGGCGTTACAAATTGTAAGGCTAGAACTCACCCGTAAGTGCTTTTTCATCTTCTCCCACGAGGTGATCTTCGCCTTTCCATTCCTATTCCGCATCAACTTATGTTGTTGCCACCAAGCCATGGCCCCGTTGCGGAATCTGTCGCAACCAGCTTGCACACGCTTATCTTCGGACACACCTTTGAATTCTAGGACTTCTTCAACGACGCCACCAGTCTAAGAAATTCTTCCGGTTGAAGGGTGCCATGGAATTCTTGGACCTCCGTCTTCATCCCGCACTCCCACCGCCCGCGATCATCCTCAATCGCACACAGCTTTGTAGCGGCTCCTCGGTGCCTCAACATACTCATCCTCCCATTCTAGAAGAATCTCTTCCGGTTCATCACCAACAGATTCCCTTCGATGGTTACGGATACGATTCATATTCCGACCCAATAACTTATCGATTCTGCGCAGTTAATTGTTCTACCACCGCGCCTATGCGTTGGTCAATTATTTGGCCAATTTCTCGATTCGATTGTCACACGATCGTAGACCTCCTCGATACGCTCTTGGTTCCTCTTCTACGGCATGATTTCTCCAATCACGCCGAAGCGACTCGATACCAACCGACGCAATGAGATCTTCTAAACTAGTTGAACGAATCCACGAACAACTCGATCTAGGTCGAACTTACACCAAAGTTCAAAAATTATTTTATTTCACCAAAAACTACGAATTACACCTAATAGATCGCTTAAATAGCGAAACCCTAAAATTTGCCAAAAATAGTAAAAAGTCAAAAAGCCCTAAACTGAAAACTATACAAAAATAGAAACAAACGCCGTAAACGGCAATAAAAACGGAAATTCCTAATGAAAGTTATAAGCGAAACAAAAGTTTCCTAAAAAAGCAAAATTGCCGTTTCGGAGGGCGAAACGATGGAATTTCGCGAAAAATGTTGTACTCACAAAGCATAGTCATGTGAGTTGTGATCTCCACGCCGTTTCCAATAAACCCATGCCCCCGAACGCCAAAACTCAAACGCTCGAACTTCACCGAAATTACAAAAATGTCATCCCGTCATATCTTTTCCTATTTTCCAAGAATTTGCAACTAATTCTTGGTCGTCATTATCTAGTCAAGAATTTGCAAACGAACTAATTCTTGGACTTCATCAAGCCGCGCAGATTATGTGGTCCGCCTTCCTTAGGATCGATACTTTCAACTCTTATAGATCTCATCTCGCTATCGCTAGCACCGATATTATCCCCAACTTAACCACCTTCAACTCGTGTGGGGATTTAACTTAAAAAAATTTCATTTAATCAATATGGGACTAACTTTCACCCACGCATCTTCAACAGATGTGTCGTATGTAACTAGACCATTGGTATCTTTCTATTTTTTTTTTTTTAAAAAAAGCTACTCCTGCCTCCTCAAAATCTTAAATGAATTTTCATCACGATTTGTCGTATTTTTCTTCTCGGAAAGGCTTCTATACATATGATTCTCATTATGATAACATTTTGGGCTTGAAAATTATAAATTTTCACATTTGAGTGCCAAGCCACACAACCGATGCAACTATCTCTTCCTTCTTGTATATAGGGGCATTTTTGAACTTGTATTATGAAAAACGGTTGCTTGAAAATTCTCATTTTGTGTTCCAATCTTAGAGCATCTTTAATGGGATGTGAATTAGCCTTCAATGTATGCCACAATGACCATTAATTGGAGAGCAATTTTAAACTTGATCAATGTCTATTCAAGCCTTCATGACTATTGATCAAAAAAAAAAGATATCGATTCGTGAGTAGACAATCCATATTTACCATTGGAGATGAACCTAGCGTTGCTTTAGCCTAATAATCTCTATAGTTCGTACATACAAAAGTATTGTTTTTCACTCAAATTGCTTACCCTTCATAGAAATTAAGGAGTTCATTGGAATCCAATTGTCTTTTTCTTGGTTCTTTACGTGGTATCTCACGTTAACCACGTCAACTTTTAATATAATTTGTTAGGATTTAGTCACTATATAAGATGTAATTAGTTTTATGTGAAGGCAAACAAGAAATACAATTCTATATCTTTAGCTTCTCTCTTTCTTCTCTAACTTTAATTCTCAATTTTCTCTTTCTCTTCTCCAATCTCTTCTCAATCAATTCTTCTTCCTAATCTCCTTCGCTTTCAATCTCATCACTCTCTTCTATCTCGATTTCTTTAATCAAACTCACGATCAACCACACTAGTAGTTGCATCGATTAGATCTTCAATTCTTCAATTCATATGATAAAAGCTAACTAGTGTACGTAGAGTGTTTATCACGCTTTATACAAACCACTAAAAACTTTAATACATCAATATTATATAATTATAATATACCCGCACTATATAATAATTTTTAATGTATCAACTAAGGCCTACATAGTTAATACATTAGGCTAGCTAGGGCATGAGGTTTCGTTATCTAATTAATAGGGTAATGCTTCGATTACACTTTTTTTTAGAAGCCTACAATTACATAGCATTTGGAAAATGTGCAATTAATACACATAAAATTATGAGAGCACACATCTCGAAAATATTGCACCCGATTTAAAGAAGCAAGCACACATCTCGAAAAAATTGCACCGCTTATAAAGAGGCGCCGACCTTACATGTGCGAGATTATCGTATTCCTTAATTTAGAGTCTTATTTAATAGGAATAGTTTCGTAGATTAAAAATCTAAAATGAGAAAATAAAAAATAATTCTTTAGGAGAGGGTCTTTGGAATATGACGATAATAAATGTAAGATAGAACCACCGAACGTTATACTAGTGAATTGTATCGAGAGGGTGAGAGTTCTCATATACTCCATCCGTTTCATATTATTTGTTACATTAAATTCTTTTTCTTGTTCCACAATATGTGTCACATTAAAAATTAAGAGTGTATTTATGGTCTTTTTTCCAATTTTATCTCTAATTTAAAGTTATGTCATTAATGCTAATTAGGGTTCCACATTAATTTTTAAAGCAAAAACTTAAAAAAAGTAGGCTATTAATGAGGGGTAATTTAATCTCAAGAGTCCGACTCATGAGTCCTGACTCATAGGGAGATGTTTAAAATTTTTGTAAATATTTAAGGGGTATCAAAGGAATTTTACAAGTGATTATGGTTGGTTCATTAATTGTTGGAGGATGTATTTGAAATTAAAAAAGTTTTGAGTCCGACTCACGAGTCCAAATAGCACTACCCTAATTTTTAAAGCAAAAACTTAAAAAAAGTAGGCTATTAATGAGAGGTAATTTAATCTCAATGTCTATCATTTAAGGACTTTCAATCATCACCTTAATTCTTATGCACAAGCGCAAATGTAACAGTATAATAAGGAACGAAGGGAGCATATGACATCTATACATTTAGTTTTTTTTTTTTTTTTTTAATAACTATAAGGGTGTCCGTACCCTTTAGGTGCGAAATCCCACATAGGGCCCTGGAGGCTCGACCGAAAATGTCCTCTAGTGGCCCAAATGAACTTGACAAATCGGGGAATCGAACTAGGGATCGTGCACTTAACTCACGCAACCCCACACTTGCCCTTACTATTGTGCCAACTTGTCCGGTTGCATCTATACATTTAGTTGAGTGAGAGCTATTAAGATGTTGACACGTTTGATGTAATCCAACGAATCTCATTTACATAATAAATCAAATATAAATGCAAGTTATGACTCGGTGTTTTAGCGTAGTTTTTGAGGGAAAATTAGGGTTTTCTCTCTTCGATGTTCTCTTCAATGTCTTTCATCGATTAAAATAAATGAGGGAAAAACAAATTTTAAGGATCATTATAATATCACATTAAAAATAATGCAAACCATCATTTGTCAAAAGTCAAGATTTGAAGAGCTCGTGAGTTCAACGTTCTTTGAAGTCAAGAAACTTCTCATAAAAAATAATAAATAAAAAGTTAAAACAATTTTTTCTTATTACTAGCTTATGAGAAGCATCCCCTACCTTATTGATTGGCAATTTATCTCAACCGCAAACTACAAGGAGCAATTACAAGTTAATTGACATTCTGAGGACATACTTAGTTATAGTAGACACATATAATTTATATAGTTAAGAGGAAAACTTATAGAGCTTAGTTGTGCCTAAAACATGTATGCAATATACATTGTTTATTTCGAATGTCTACTTCTAGACGATGCAATTAATAGCTACATCATCAATTCGCTCGAAAATATATGGAAAACTATTAATTTTCTTAAATAAAATTTACAATCTATCCACACGGACCATTTGAGATCTATTTTAAAATCCAATGTCTATTTGAGTCACAAGGGATGGACATGCATTCTTTTCATGTGGCTATCGTAGCAAGAATCCACGCTCACAATCCATATTTACCATTTGAGATGCTATAATCATCTTATGAGATCTTACCAAATCAAGCTTATTTGATAGATAGAAAACAAAAAAAGGTTATTATTTGAATCACCACAAATTAGTATCGATAGGATTGGCAATAATTAAAAACGTTGAAACGACAACTAGAACCAAAGAAAAAATTAAGGTTTTCACTTCTAATTGCGGCAATGGTTATCTAAAAAAGTTGAATCGTCAAGGAGAATTAAAGGAAAAAAATTAAGGTTTTTGGCTTCTATTTGCTAGCGGTTTGGTTTGCGCAAAGAATGAATGTCTTAGTTGTGCATATTGTTAAGAAAACTAAATAATATAGATCCCGTGTAATTAATAGTTAAGGAATTTAAAATCTCGTGTAATTAGTAGGATCCTTTTGTGGTTCGCACTTTCTTTTTGTATTCTAGACCTATGTGTACAATATTTATAATCCCACACGAAGAATTAATTAATTATACCAATGAAGATTGTGAGAACATGATAATGATACAATCCCGATGATCATGGACAAATGTGATTCAATAGCTAAATTCATACAATAATCACACAAATGTGATTCAATAACTTAATTTGTCAAAGGAGGAGTCATTCTAATTAAGACTTGGCATGAATGAGTAGAGCAAACTTGCAAAGTCTTTACCACGATATAGATCTTGATCAAGCTTCAAAGGAAGGTTAGAGTCGAGAGAATCCCTTACCACCTAATTGTTTTGATTTCGCTCCCCATGAGTCTCGTTGAATATGTGTTTTCTGTGATCTTCAAATCTTCGATATTATTTAGTAGAAAATTTATCATGGGAAAGTCTTCAGACAAATAACCATATTCACTGATTTGAATTTCCTTAATCTTCGAGTGAAAGCATGGTGGGAGCATTTCTCCAATGTAAAGAGTCAAATCATCTTCACTTGAACCACTAACCTGGATTCAAAATTACAGTCAATATATTGTAATAGAAATGAAAAATAAAAAAGACGTGCAAAGATATATATATATATACAACCCGACAAATGTGGCCAAGTGGACAAGTGGAAAGGCGAGATCGAATTATGTGGGTTAGCAAAACTTGTATCTAAGTCGAGGTTACATGTAAAACTTTTGTGAGCTAATGTGTCTTACGGGTGTGACATTGTTGTTTAGCATTTTCCATACCAAATAGGTTGAAGATGAGATGTTGAAGATTAGGCATAACTTGGAGCAACCTTAGTATATCGGACCATCGTAGCATCCGAAAAGTTCAAGGTAGGTCAAACTGGAAAAAATATTGGAAGACGGCTACACATGAAATCTTCATGCGGAGAAAACTATTAAGAAAAATGAGCAAGAAGAATTAGTAGACATTAATTAAGAACATACATTGTAAGAGCACGAAAAAAAAAAAAAAAAACATAAATTATTATTTGGTCCATGAAGTACTTTCACCCTTTTGCTTATTTGATCATCGAACTTACATCTGTTCACTTTTGGACCCGTGAACTTTCATTTCTTATACTTTTGGTCTTTTTGGTGAGTTTGAAGAACAACAATTGCTAACCAAAGTTTATTCATGTGCGCTTCACAACCGATTCATCACCTAATAAATCGATTTTGAACTGTTTGTTAGTATCCATTACTATACAAACTTACGAAAATGATCCAAAGTAGAGGGAAATGAAAGTTCATGGACCAAAACAAAAGTGAATTGACGAAAGTTTGCTGACCAAATCGACAAAAACGTGAAAAGTACTTCAGAGGACCAAAATGATACTATTAGCCAAAAAAAAAAAAAAAAAAAAAAAAAACTCTCGTAAATATTCAATTGTTCAAACGAGAAAATCATTCATCACCCGAATTAGGACATTAGGTATGTGTAGTTTCTTTACATTAATGAGAACCTCAAGTAGGATGTGTGAATTATTATGTTTATGTTTGTTTAGTTCTGATGGCCATAACTTTGTTGGATCACGATATGCTGGTGCACCAATATATGCTTCCTGCAGCACAGCATGCTTGATAAAATGTATTCTCTTGCTGGAGTTGAAGTCTCGAAGTAGAGGTCACGGTTCGAGGCGCACAAACCTTGATTATCGGATCACTTCTATAAAAAGGCTCAAAATTTGAATTTTCAATTCTCAAGCTATTAAGAGAAGTCGATGATATTATCAATTTCTTATAGTCAAGAAATCTACAAACGTAATAAAATCAAATGTTGAAGAGCAGGGAGACTAGAAAAGAATTGTTGCATCACTCGTGATCATCATGTAAGTATTCTTTACATTATACTTATCCTAAGTGATCCTTGTGGGCCCCACACATTACAAGTGTCAAATTATGATGAGAGATAACGGTTGATGGGCGGTTATCTTTTGGGATATTAATCAACGTAGTTTGGTCCCCAATTGCATTCTCTCGTTTTTGACTCCGAACACCATTAAGGAGAGGAGAAGAAGAAATTGGAAGATCAAGCTTTGGAAAGAACAACAATGGTCGAGGTAATTCTTATTTTATTTCCGCAATTTAGATTAGATGATCTTTGTGTTTGTTCACACAAAGATCATTAATGTTTAATGATCTAACAATTGGTATCGTAGCTTTAATGCCTCTCGCCTTGTTGTTTGTTCTTCTATTCATGTTTTGGAGTGTGTTGATATACACTTATTTACGAAATCGATTTCTAAAATCCGAAAACTAATTTTGAGTTTCTGTAATATTTCAAATACATATTTGTGATTATCGATCAATAGTAGAGAGGCATAAATTTCATCTTGACCATATTCCTCTCGATTTGTACTTATCCTTTTGTACATATGTATAATGACACGTTGAGAAACCGATTTCTATATTCAAGCTATTAGATTTGGTTGAGAAACTGTTTTGTTATGCTAAACAACAAAATATTTGACATATAGGATTTCTTATTGTTATCTTTTGCTCACGTTTCTTTTGAGAAATTGTGTTGTTATCTTTTGGCTCACGTTTCTTTGTCATCCACATATACTTACGAATCATAATTTGATCTACTGGAGGATTTTTCGTAATATTCTTAAATTTTATACAAAACAGTGTAGCTATGTCACATATATTTGTTTGGCATGTTCAATATGCATGGATATGCATATATAATAGAATTGACATATGCTATATGAATATGACGCCTACATATTAAGAGTAGTACATGTGCATAAGAGGGATTATATATATATGCATATATAATAGAACCGATACATGTTTAGTACAATTTGATAATCACTTGATGAGTATTATGTTCTATATATTTAATTTTCAGTGCACATTAATTATTTTATTTAAATAATACATGAGATAATATGCCATGAAGTATATATGCATGTATATAATTTGTTAGTATTGTTTAAATAAGGATGCAATACATTAAGAAATTCATTGATTAAATGTAGGATGATCCATGCATTAAATAATGTTAGAGTGGCCACAAAGATCTAAATTATAAAGGATCATTCATACATTTGTTGTAATTAGTAATATGGTTGTGGTAAAATTTATCCCACAGATATTTTACTATACTCATATAATTAATTAGAATAGAATATCAAATTGTATTTTCTTAATTTACCCACAGAAATTGAGAAAATGAAAATAATTTGATAGTTTTATTATATGGTTAATGAATCTTATTGAGTAAAGGCATTAGCCCACATGTTTTTACGTCACTTGATTTATTTCTTTTATTATGTTTGCATTGGTAAAACATATTATTTGTAGTCTCTATTTGTTGTTAAGCATGTATTTATTTATTTAATATTTGCAAATACTCATATACCCGTCTTAGGTTCCGAGTTAAAATTTGAGATCCCGACTCTTAATGGAGAGAATTATAGGGTATGGAAGGAGAGAATTCTCCTCCATTTGGGAGTAATGGATATAGATTTTGCCATACGTAAGGACGAACCACCAAAGAATCACCGAGGCTAGTCTTTCCCGACGCGGTTGATCTCTACGAAAAATGGGAGAGATCTAACCGCATTTGTGTTATGTTCATTAAAACGAACATAACGGCTAGTATTCGGGGTACGGTGGAGAAGTATGACAAGGTTCATCCATTGCTTAAGGCCATCGAGGATCGGGCTTTCGGACATCCGATAAGGCACGCCAAGACTCTAATCATGCAATTTCATCACTCCGATGACCGAGTTAAGGGTGCGCGCGAGCACATCATGCGGATGAGGGACATAGCGCGACTCAAAACACTTGAGGTTGATATGTTTGAGAGCTTCTTAGTCCACTACATTTTGAACACACTCCCTTCTCAAGATGCACCCTTTAAGATCTCTTATAAAACGCATAGAGATAAATGGTCGATCAATGAGTTGACGACCATGTGTGTTCAGGAGGAGGGTAGACTGATTATGGAGCAAGGAGAGAATGGTGTGTTGCTGACGGTGGACAAGAAGAAAAAGGACAAGAGAGCCAACTGGAAGGGGAAAGACAAAATGCAACCCCAAGGTGGAATTATGAAGAAAGAATCCAAGTGTTTCTTCCAGTAAAGAAGGGACACATGAAGAAGGATTGCATCAAATTCCAACAAAGGGCTTCAAAAGAAAGGTATATCAATTTCATATGTTTGTTTTGAATCTAATATGGTTGATACTTTACATGACACTTGGTGGATTGACTCTCGTTCTACAATCCATGTTTCCAATACATTACAGATATGATAAATCATGAAACCAATGAAGTGAGTTGAGCATTTATTCAGAAATAAAATGCGCTCACATGTGGAAGTCGTTGGGACATGCATCTTAAAATTGTCTAGTGGCTTTATTTTAAATTTGGACAATGTTTTCTATGTACCTAATTTTTCCGTAAACTTAATTTCGCTTCCAAGTTGTTGTATTTGGGATTTCACTTCAACTTTTCTCGAACATCTTTTGATTTGATATTTAAATCAAATATCGTTGGACATGGTACTTTATTGAATGGTTTATTTTGTTTGAATTTAGAAAATAATGCCACCGCAATGCATGTTACTCGGTTTGAAAAGAAGTGTCATGAATGGTGAATCTTCTATGTTATGGCACCTGAGATTAGGACATATCTCCAAGGATCGAATCAAAAGATTAGTAAATGATGGAGTACTAAGTGCTCTTGACTTTGCTGATTTTGAGATTTGTGTGAACCGTATAAAGGAAAAACAGACTAAAGTATCCAAGAGAGGTGCTCATAGAAGTTCAACATTATTAGAAATCATCCATACTGACATATGTTGTCCAGATATGGACTTGAAAAATGGTCCAAAATACTTTATCTCCTTTATTGATGATTTCTCACGTTTCATGTATGTCTACTTGCTTCATCATAAAAATGAAGCATTGAATGCCTTTAAAGTTTTTAAGGCTCAAGTAGAGAAACAAAGTGGGAAACAAATTAAGATTGTCAGATCTGACAGAGGAGGTGAGTATTATGGTAGATACACTGAAAATGGACAAGCATTTGGTCCATTTGCTAAGTTTCTTCAAGAGCAAGGAATAGTTCCTCAATACACCAATCCAGGTTCTCCAAGTGAGAATGGTGTAGCAGAAAGAAGAAACCGGACCTTGATGGATATGGTTAGGAGTATGCGTAGTAATGCAACTCTACCTATCTTTTTGTGGAGTGAAGCTCTTAAAACGACAGTGTATATATTAAACAGGGTTCCAACTAAGGTTGTTTCAAAGACGCCATTTGAGTTAATGAAAGGTTGGAAACCTAGTTTGCGACATATACGCGTTTGAGGATGCCCGTGTGAAGCGAGAATCTATAATCCACATGAAAAGAAGTTGGGTCCTAGGACTATTAGCGGGTATTTCATTGGATATGCCGAGAGATCTAAATGATATCACTTCTATTGTCCTTCTCATAACACTAGAATTGTGGAATCTATAAACGCAAAATTTCTAGAGAATGACATGATTAGTGGGAGGAATCATTTTCAGATAATGTTCCTAAAAGGGTTCATTATGATGATCTTCCTTCTAAATCAAGTAGTGATCATATGTATGTCATTCCAAGTTTTGCTCATGTTCCATTGAGAATTGAGGAACAAAGAGTTCAAACTCCACAAGTTGTTGACAATCCTCCAAGAGATCAAGTTGTTCATGAAGAACTTGAAATGGTAGAACAACCAATTATTCATGAAGTACCTCAAGTAAATGAACAAGTTGATCAACATGATCTTCAAGAAAATGTTGATACAACATTAAGAAGATCTACTAGAGTTAAAAGGTCAAGCAATACCTAGTGATTTCATTGTGTATCTCGCAAGAATTGGACTATAATGTCTGAGTTGAGAGTGATCCCGAAACCTTTTCACAAGCCATGAATTGTGCTTGAATCAATTATGGTATGATGCTATGAATGATGAAATGAATTCTATGTCATCAAATGATGTTTGGGACCTTCTTGAGTTGCCTAAAGGAGCCAAAGCAATTGGATGCAAATGGATCTTTAAGACAAAGAAGGACTCATTAGGCAACATTGAGAGAGACAAGGCCGACTTGTTGCAAAAGGATTCACACAAAAGGAAGGAATCGATTACAAGGAAACTTTTTCTCCCGTATCTAAGAAAGATTCTCTTCGCATAATTTTGGCTTTGGTTGCACATTTTGATTTTGAGTTGCAACAAATGGATGTGAAAACCCCATTTCTTAATGGTCAACTAGAGGAAGAGGTTTACATGAAACAACCAAAGGATTTTCCTCTATTGGCAATGAGAATTTGGTTTGCAAGCTTAAGAAATCTATATATGGATTGAAACAAGCCTCCCGACAAAGGTATTTGAAGTTTCATGATGTTATCTCTTCATTTGGTTTTGTTGAGAATATTATGGATAATTGTATATATCGAAGGTTAGTGGGAGCAAAATTTGTTTTCTCATTCTATATGTGGATGACATTTTACTTGCAACAAATGATAAGGGTATGCTTCATGAAGTGAAACAATTCCTTTCTAATAGCTTTGATATGAAGGACATGGGAGATGCATCCTATGTTATTGGCATTAAGATCCATAGAGACAGACACGTTGTATTCTTGGAATGTCTCAGAAGCCTATATCAACAAAGTCTTGGAAAGATTCGTAATGAAGGATTGTTCATCAAGTGTAGCTCCCATTGTGAAGGGTGATAAGTTCAGTTTGAACCAATCCCCTAAAAATGATCTCGAATGCGGAACAAATGCTTAACATTCCTTATGCTTCACCGTTGGAAGCTTGATGTATGCTCAGTTTGCACAAGACCCGACATAGCATTTGCAACTTGGGATGTTAGGAAGATATCAAAGTAACCCGGTATGGACCACTCGGAGAGCTGCAAAGAAGGTCATGAGATACCTTCGTGGGACAAAGGACTACATGCTTACATATAGACGAACTAATACTTTGGAAGTCACTGGATACTCGATTCGTACTTTTGGTTGCATTGATTCACGTAAATCAACATTGGGATTTATTTTCATGCTAGCTAGTGGAGTCAGATCATGGAGAAGTGCAAAGCAAACATTGATTGCTACTTCCACTATGGAGGCCGAGTTTGTTTCTTGTTTTGAGGCTACTTCTCAAGGTGTTTGGCTAAAGAGTTTCATTTGTGGGCTTAGAATCATGGATTCTATCTCTAGGCCATTGAGAATGTATTGTGACAATTCAATTCATATATCTTTATGGCTAAGAACAATAAAAGTGGGAGTCGAAGCAAGCACATCGACATTAAGTACTTAGCCATAAGGGAACGTGTCAAGGACAAAACAAAGGGTCATTGAGCACATTAGCACTGAATTAATGATAGCAGATCCTTTAACTAAAGGCATGCCACCAATGAAGTTTAAGGATCATGTTGATAGGATGGGACTTACATCCATTATGTGATTATTATTGTAAGACTGATGTTTATTGGAACTCTTTGAGGTATTTCTTTACTTATGTATTGTGTACACATTCATGTTTTATTTGATTTGAGAAATATCATTAAGTTTGGACCAAGAATAAACATGAGGTTTATTCATTAAGTTATGACAATATGTTAAGAAATTTAATGCATTGTGATACATGGAAGATATTACTCACTTGATAGAGGACCTATCGCCATGATTCATGTATTTTATTTCTTAATTTTGGTAGTAATGTGTATATGGATCAAGTGGGAGAATGTAAGTATTCTTTACATTATACTTATCCTAAGTGATCCTTGTGGGCCCCACACATTACAAGTGTCAAATTATGATGAGAGATAACTATTGATGGGCGGTTATCTTTTGGGATATTAATCAACGTAGTTTGGTCCCCAATTGCATTCTCTCTGTTTTTGACTCCGAACACCATTAAGGAGAGGAGAAGAAGAAATTGGAAGATCAAGCTTTGGAAAGAACAACAATGGCCGGAGGTAATTCTTATTTTATTTCCGCAATTTAGATTAGATGATCTTTGTGTTTGTTCACACAAAGATCATTAATGTTTAATGATCTAACACATCATCCACAAAACTCAAACTATTAAGTTTGAGTGTTTTAAGAGATGGAAGAGAAATGGAAGTAGGCGGATTGAATTTAGATCCCAAAAAGAATATTTCGAGCACCACGAGGGCCTCGCAAAGAATAAACACTCATAGGAATCACATTGGAATCTAGTTCATAAATTTTCAAATAAAGTTCACTGAGCTTTGAGTGGGCAACAGCTTGAAATCCATGAATGAACACGAGATATGTCACAAATACCAAAACATCCAAGTTTGAAGCAATGCAAGTTTGAAATGTCATGGCGAAGCAAGACATTATCAACAAAATTCATGAACATGGCGGGTTTATCAGACCACAGAAATTTTACCGAAACACGAAAACTTGAGGTTTGGAACACCATCCACAACCATCTCCATCTCTTAGACAAGATGCTTGGTAGCCGTAACACACCTGGTCGGAGTCTAGAGAGGATTTCATTATGAAGAATCGAGCCTGGGCAGTTCACTAATCCTATCACCCTTCATTTCCATATTATAAGGTGGTTTGATCGATGCATGGTTTCCTTCTCCTCTTAAATAATAAAGCAAATGAGACCTCTTAATTAAGATTCCTACATTTATTATCTTTTAAATGAAAAGATCGATATTACAATGATCCTTTGTTAAAATTTGTTTTTTATTCGCTCATTTATTATTTTTAGTGAGATATTATACTAATCATTACATAAGATATATTATATACTCCTCCTCCGTTTCTTTATAAGTGACTTATTAGTTATTTTGAAATATTTCACAATATATGTCATTTCATAGTTTCAATACACATTAATTACTTAATTGAATTTTATACCTTTCATAGAAAAAGAAAATCTATTAATTACTCATTAATAACTAGTGTATGTAGAAATGGTGAGGTTAGGAGAGATAAATGATGATTTAGTCATTTGACTACCACTTTCTCCTCATTCAAGATAATTAAAGGACTTCTTAAAAACGTGAATAACCTTAAAACATTACTTCAATAGAAACAGAGGGAGTATTCTTTTAGGGTGGTGTATTCAATTGGATAATTTGAACGGATTTTAAAAAAGTTCGTAGGATTTTGAAATCAAGGCGTATTTAATTTGGATTTCAAAAGATTTTTAATGGACTTTTGAAAAATCAAGGTGTATAAAATTAAGACTTCAATGGGTTTTAATAAATTTCTAAGAAGTCTAGGTGTATTCAATTTTTAAACTACCAATGGCGTATTCAATTGAGATTTTAATAGACTTTCGGGTATTTTTATAATTGTATGACATTTTTTTAAAAATTCTATAGATTTTCGTAGATTTTTAAAGGCTATGATAAACTTTTATGTACGCTACATTTTAATGACTTTTGTTAACGTTTAATATTTTCACTTTAAACAAGATTTTAATTGATACCAAGAGATTTGTGCTTTTTTCTAATGAAACAAATAATTTGCACTTTATGATAAAAAATAATTATACTTTTTTTCTTAAGAACTATTACAAATCTTTTAAAAGTATTATGGAATATATTTTAATAAAAAAATCAAATAGACAAATTAATGATTTTAATTGGAGCCGTTAATCACCACCGAGACTCTTCCGACAGCTTGCATTCGCTATAAATGGCCCCCGCTCTCGTTGAAGCCGCTGATGGACGATGTAAGCGATTCAACCGCTTTATGTCTCTCAATCCGAGGAAGATTCTTCTCCTCTTCGCCGCCATGTAAGTGCGCGCACGACCAAACCCCTTTTCTCTAATGATGAAATTAATAAAGATGTAGACAAATAAATTAAACAATAAATTTAATTACTTGGCTTCATGAGTCCGTAATTTACTTGGCCTCATGAGTCCTGATTCATAAGGAGGTTTTTTAAATTTTTGTAAAACTCGTTAATTAAGATCCCCACATTTATTATCTTTTTAATGAAAAGATATTACAATGATCCTATGTTAAAATTTGATTTTTATTCGCTCATTTATTATTTTTAGTGAGATATTATACTAATCATTGCGTAAGATTTATTATATATTCTTTTAGGGTGGTGTATTTAATTGAATGGTTTTAAATGATTTTAAAAGAGTTTGGAGGATTTTGAAATCAAAGTGTATTTAATTTGGATTGCAAAAGATTTTTAATGGACTTTTAAAAAATCAATGGGTATTTAATTAAGACTTCGATGAATTTTGATAAATTTCTAAAAAGTCTAGATGTATTCAATTTTTAAATCGTAGATTTTGATGGGTTTCTATTAAAAAAATACACAACCAAAGATTTGGATGGATTTGGATTAAGTCAATTCAAATCCATCAAATTCCATGAAATCCATGGAGATTCTCGTGACGCCCCTTTTACAAAACAGACACCGCCCGGCTTAATCCCATAATCAAGCCTTAATCTAAATCGCATAAGACTTAATTATGTGTTAGTCACCTTTCGTAACCACATGTTACATTATTAGTAGTTAAGGAAATTAGGTTCCATTATTAGGTTAAAGAAATTAGGTTCCATTATTAGGGTAATGAGAGTACCTTACACTTTTAAAGTATGTTAACATTCACTTCGAACACCATCCAAAAGTGAATGTAAGGTCAGAGCATTGTCCATGATACCCAACTGTATCACTGTTACCACTTTATCCCTAAAATTGATAAACCATAAACTCTGGCACCACACTGTATCAGAGTTATTCAATATAACAAAGCTCTTAAACCTTGTCCCTACCATCAAGTTTGTAATCGACTTTAAACCTAGTACTATGAATCTTGTTGTAAACCAAACTCTGAACTTAGGCTGACCTAGGCTCTGATACCAAGCTGTAGCATCTCCTAACTTGATTAGGGCAATACTTAGCCTGAAACCCTAATTGAGCCCAAATTACCTTTGTTAGACTTAACTAGAGCCAACAAACCTTACTACCTTTACCCGATAAGCATTACAGATATTGACTATCAAAATAAAACAAATCATGAACGCAAAGCAGAAATTAATTTAAAACCTTTTAGATAATCCAAATATAATATGCAATATTAAAATAAAACCTAATAAACATCGGTTATGTAATCACTCGCCCCATATGATATTACAAATATGCAATTCAACACAAATATATAAAATTAGAGAAATCATTACATCGAAGAGAAATTCAATTAAGATTCCTCATTAATATATTATATTTTCAATGAGATATTACCATGATCCTTCTTTAAAATTTGTTTTTTATTCTCTCATTTATTATTTTTAGTGAGATATTACAACAATCATTACGTAAGATTTAATTTATTTTTTTGAGAAATGTTAGATGACAACAACAACATGTCATACCGCAAGACACATAAGCAAATAATATTCATCCATGTATTCATCGAGATATGGGTATACACAAATCTCGATGCAAAACATGTAAGTCAAGGTCACATGGAAGGTTCTTGTGAGCCAACGTGTTTTGTTTTGTGACATTGTTGGCATTATACTATTTTTCATTTTCTTTTAGATGTTACAAAGGATTAATTATTCCTTAAGATTTAGTTATTTATTTATTTTTATTTTACCTGTTGTTGCCAAAGTGTATATTTTCGACCCGAACCGACAAGGTTTGATACCCGTATAATACAAATTAAAATAAGTACTAAACCTTTAGCTAATATTTAATTCAAGTCCATCTTTGATCTTGGTACAATAATCAAGTTCACTATGGATCGTTCTAGTTATGCATATCCTTGATTTTCAATTGTTTATTCCAATGATCCTTGAGATTTATTTTTTATTTTCTCATTTTATTTTTGACTACATTTTCATTGAAGCGGTGCTTGTTGCACTCTTTTTTGATTGGTTTTCTAGAATGGTGATTAATATTTAAAACTTTATATTCCAGATATAATTGCAAGATATCCTTTCAGGAATAATCAACCAATTAGATATGTTGATCTCCCGAAACCCACTAGGCAATGAGAGCGAAAAAAAATAATAATAATAAAACTGAAGTAGAAGCTTGTCGAACTATTAGCTCGATCATTTACTTCTTTTTTTTTTTTTTTGTCTCAAGTAGGCGTCCAAACCGCCTCGGCCCATCTCAATTAAAAGCTTATTAATTCCACAAAGAATAATCAAGAGCATCTTCCCCTACATTCAGAGACAAAACCAAAGCCAATGTGAGGGGGCCATGCCCTGACCTCACCCCTCCCCTTATATATGTTAAACATTTTTTCCATTGGTTATTTAATATTTAACTAGATAGCCCCTCTTCCTCTTGTCCAACTGTTTCATTTGTTTAAGAAAAAATCATGTCACATGCATGTACTAATTCTTATCAGTGAATTTTGAAGCAACATAAATAAACTACAATTAAAAATCACTCTTCGAATTTGTACATATTATTAGTTAGTGCATGTGGTTTTCATTGAAACAAATCAATTTTTACCTCTTGAATTTGTTACTTTTGTATAATAGAATTTTGAAGCAACATAAATAAACTACAATTAAAAATCACTCTTCGAATTTGTACATATTATTAGTTAGTGCATGTGGTTTTCATTGAAACAAATCAATTTTTACCTCTTGAATTTGTTACTTTTGTATAATAAAACTTAACTTTTAAACTTACGTTCATTTGACCTCATACCAAACTTAATTTTTTGAGATCAACTATTAGCATTAGAGATAATACAACAACAACAACAACAACAACATAGCCTCATCCCAAATTAACTGGGTCCGCTACATGGATCAAACTTTTCTATTGTGCTCGATTAAATGCATTCGATGGTGAGCTTTTCAAACCATTCAAGCCCTTCCTAATTAATGCATCTCATGTTAACTTTGGTCCTCGCCACTACCTCTTCAAATTTCTACGCTTTCTATTGAGTCAAGTTTTCTAGTTGGGGCATTTGTAGGTCGTCTTTGCGGTGTGACCAATTAAACCACCGCAACCGCCCTTCCCTAATCTTTGTATCAATTGGTGCTACTCCTACTTGTCTTTGAATTTCTATATTTCTTATTCTATCTTTACGAGCTTTACCACACATCCACTTAAGCATCCTCATTTTTGTTACGTTCATTTTATGTAATTGTTGTTGCTTTACCGCCCAACATTCACTTCCATAGAGCATAGCCGACCTAATTGTGGTCCTATAAAATTTTTCTTTTAACTTAGTAGGAACATTTCGATCACAAATCACTCATGTTGCACTTCATCATTTCTTCCATCCAAATTGAGTTCTATGTGTGACATCATTCTCTATTTTACTATCATTTTGTATGATTGATCCTAGGTATCTAAAGTGGTTTACCTTAGGAACTTCTACTTCCCCTAATTTAAATTTACAAATTCATCATCTCGATGTCTAATGTTTCTAAACTCACAAGGCATATATTCGGTTTTCGTTCTACTCAACTTAAATCCTTTAGATTCTAATGTATTCCTCCGAGTTATAATTTTTTATTCACTTCATCTTTCGTTTCATCCACTAAGACAATATCATCTCGCAAATAGCATACACCATGGTATATCATCTTGAATATGTCTAGTTAGTTCATCCATAACTAAAGTAAATAAATATGGGCTTAAAGCCGATCCTTGAAGTAGTCCTATTGTAATGGAAAATTCTTTTGTAGCTCCTCCAAATGTCATTATACTCGTTACTACTCCATCATACATATCCCTAATAGTATCTATGTATCTAGCACGCATTTTTTTTCTAGAACCCACCGAAGAACATATCTAAGGACCCTATCATATGCTTTTTCTAAATCTACGAATATCATATGAAGATCTTTTTTCTTTTTTCTATATTTTTCTAACAATCGTCTTACAAGGAAAATCACCTCCATAGTTGACCTCCATTAGAAATAATACTTAATGATAATTAATTATGTGAATTTGCTACATGTTTGTTTAGTTTTTCAACATATATCAATCATGCACATTTTTTTTTATAAGCTTCATGTATATTTTTTTTACTTGATATGGAGGCTTGGCCTCCGTTCCGTTGGATGTCTGGCTTCGTCCCTGCCAACATTCCCCTACATAATGTAGCTCTTTTACATTTTTTTGAACAATTCTTTTCCTTCTAGTATTAAGTAAGGGCATCCAAAGTGCTGTTGCAATGAGTTTAGCTAGGTTTAGTTGTCGTAAGTTTGGGTTTGTCACTGTTAGCATTAAGTCTACGTGATGCGTGTGCATGATGCCATGCGGAACACCATTTCGCACGCACTTTGTTTTTTAAATGATTGTAGAGCAGCATGCGAGATGCGACACTTGCAAACCTTAATGTATTGTATGATAATCATAGGTGTCCGAGCCTTTTATATATATATATATATATATATATATATATGGAAATGAAACTAAGCTTGATTCAAGTTACCTGTTGCGCTAAAAAATTCAGTCGATTTCTAGTAGCTAATCGAATCCATTAATCGCCAATAAGATTAGCAACGAATTTTCGTTCGTCGTTAGTAAGATTAGCGAGAAATTTTTGTCCTTTCGCTGATCCGTCGTTAAGTCAATTTTGTGGCCGGTTTTGTCACGAATCTCGACGTTTCGCTGATCAGGTACGTTGGGTCAGTGTTCAAGTCTGAATTATGGGTAAATGCTACAGGGGCTGGCAGATTATGTGGTGTGGCCTTCCTTAGGATCAGATACTTTCAACTCTTATAGATCTCATCTACTATCGCTAGCACCGATATTATCCCCAACTTAACCACCTTCAACTCGTGTGGGGATTTAACTTAAAAAAGAGTTTCATTTAATCAATATGGGACTAACTTTCAGTCCACGCATCTTCAACATGATGTGTCGTATGTAACTAGACCATTGGTATCTTTCTAATTTTTTTTTTTTTAAAAAAAAAAAGCTACTGCTTGCCTCCTCAAAATCTTAAATGAATTTTCATCACGATTTGCTGTATTTTTCTTCTCGGAAAGGCTTCTATACATTTGATTCTCATTATGATAACATTTTGGGCTTGAAAATTATAAATTTTCACATTTGAGTGCCAAGCCACACAACTCATGCAACTATCTCTTCCTTCTTGTATATAGGGGCATTTTTGAACTTGTATTATGAAAAACGGTTGCTTGAAAATTCTCATTTTGTGTTCCAATCTTAGAGCATCTTTAATGGGATGTGAATTAGCCTTCAATGTATGCCACAATGACCATTAATTAGAGAGCAATTTTAAACTTGATCAATGTCTATTCAAGCCTTCATGACTATTGATAAAAAAAAGATATCGATTCGTGAGTAGACAATCCATATTTACCATTGGAGATTAACCTAGCAAGGTTGCTTTAGCCTAATAATCTCTATAGTTCGTACATACAAAAGTATTGTTTTTCACTCAAATTGCTTACCCTTCATAGAAATTAAGGAGTTCATTGGAATCCAATTGTCTTTTTTCTTGGTTCTTTACGTGGTATCTCACGTTAACCACGTCAACTTTTTTTTTTTTTTTTTTTTGGAAAACCCAAAAGTTAATTTTATTGCAAATCATGCCACTTGTTTCGATTAGACAAAAAACTAGCATCCCTTACCGCTGTGTGGTCTGCTACATTCACTGATCTACAAACAAATACAACTCGATATGACCTTAAGTCTGTTACCAAATAACAAAATCATCTACAATAGAACCAAAATAAGAATTATCTCTTGATTTTCCTTTCATAGCTTGCACAACTAATAGTGCATCCGTCTCCACTCTCACTTGCTCGGGCCTTCTTTCATGCCATCAGCAGACCTTGCCTTTTGAGGGTGACAAAGAAATCAGATATTTAAGGGACACCTTCAAAAGAAAGAGACTAAACAAGAAAGACAGTAGACTGAACACGAATCCACCAAGCGAGAGAATACGAGAGGATTACATAAACGTCGATCGAAACTTTGGAGCAAGTGGAGTAATTTACCCTTCACTTGGTTGCAACTATCAAATGTCATAAAAACTATCATCTGTCATAAAAACTTGGTAAGGAAGAAGTCATCTTAATGCATGAGAAACAATTATTAGAACGTTTTCAATGACGGTTGATTAGAAAAATGTCATTATTTATCACTTTTTGAATTACAGTTACTTTAAAACTGTCATAAAGTTGATGTCATCAAAAGTAGATTTTGCTGTACTAGTAGCCTAGCTGCACCCGTTAGGGCGAAACCCAATCTTCTCTCCATCGAGATCATACACCACCTCATATGTGGATTGTTGTTTGTTGCCAATGATTCCAGGTGTCCCTTCATCTCTCTTTGCGGAAAAAGCCAAGCAAAAGACCTTTCTAGTTTTAACAAGAATCCCGGACCTATGCACCTCCACATCCACATCCTTAAAGTGCATTACAATCTTGGGCAAGGGGATTTGCTTTAACTTTGCTTCTGTAATAAGATAACAAGTGTCAAGCGTTTTAGCCTTCTCGCCTAGTGGATACGCCGCCATTAATCTTCGAAAGGAATCACGAAGCACTTGTGTAAGCCTTGGCAGTGTAACCTTGTGATGGGCGTGCCGGTGTCTAGAATTGTTCCGGGAGAATTGAGAATTGATGGATCGATTGGTAGTTTTCGTCCATCAATACTTATACCTATAAAGTGTATGAAGTTACGTGAGGGCTGGCTCGGATCTTTTATGATAGGAGTGTACTTAGTAGCAAGATCGCTACTAGTGGTACTTCTTCCTAACGCGAGGTAACCCTTGGAGTCCTTCAAATAAGGAAGACAATAAGAGAAAACTCGGCCAAATGTTGAACTTAATTGTGATACAATGGAAATGGGGTCGCGGCGAGGCCTAATACCCCGCTCCCGTTCTCCGTAGCCGCCGCTGTTGTTGGGCCACAACCCAAAAGAAAACCAGGGAATACATGATTTGGAGTGAGTGTTAGCGTTTCCTGGACAAGGATCCCGTTTGTGTATGATTTGTCTCCATATTTGATGGAGTAGGCGCACGTGGTGGGAGTGTCGCGCTCACGAGCATGATAATTGAAATTAGAGCACACGGGGGAGCTGGAAGGGATTTGTGAATAAGTGATGGAGCCGGAAGGTTTAAAGATGGTATTTTCTTGCTCGTAGCAATTAACACATGGTTCGCATTGGATCCATGCGACATTGCTACCTGTATCAAAGGTTAAGTAGAAGTTTTTTGTAGGATTGCCCACGCCTATGATGACAACAAAGTTGCTAGGAACGTTAATAACGTTGCCTGAAATAATTGGAAGCAGAGCTAGTGATGGATTAGTGTGATCCCTGTGCTTGATGGGCAGCATTAACATTGGAACTTTATCATTGGTTTTGAATAACAGTAATGGAAACAAGAGGATGGTTAGAGAAATCAGAAGGGCTTGAACAATGGCCATTGGAGATTAATTGCTTTTGCTAAGTAGCTACATTTGAATCGAAATGATTATATATATATAACACAAACCAAAGACATGTAATAGACATGTAACAAAGAATTTACATTAAGTGCATGCAATAATTTGGATTTGTTGCTAGCTATTTACAAACAATTTTATAATTAATCCCAAAAGAATAAATACACGTTCACATCTATTTTAATTTGTTGTAACTTCAAGTGAATCAACAAAAAAGAATCAAAAAACATAATGTAGAAAAGGATGGAACTAATGTCCATGCCATACATGCTGCCTGAAACCAAACATTCCAAAAAAGCAAAAACCAAGAAATAGAAAAAAAAAAAAAAAAAAAAAAAAAAATCTTTGCTGCTCAATAATTTTGATTTGTTGTTACTTATTTACAAATAATGCTACTCACAAAAGAATGGTTACAGGTAAGGAATCAAAATAAGGCTCTTCTCTGTTGATCTAATCTTTGTAATCCTACTTCAGCATTTGACTTAGTAGCTTGGTTGTTTTATTTTTTAGAATCAAAAAATATAATGAATGTACAAAAGGATGGAACCAATGCCCTTTTTATGCATGCTTTTTACAGCCCCGAAACTACATATCCCAAAAAGCCAAAACCAAGAAACAGAAACAAAAAAAAAAAATTATTTGCTGCTCCACAGCACAGGCATAGTCTCATGGGAACACGCTCATCAATCTTGTGCATTTTCTCGGTTGATTTTGACGTCTCAAGAAGGTAGTTTTCTTTTTAGTGTTTTTTTAAGAAGGATTTGTTGTGCTATGCATGGTGTACTTATTGTTGCATGAAAGTATTTGACTGGGCAGCTTGGTTGTTTTTTTTTTTTTTTTCAATAGTGGCAGTTGCATTATATAAGACTAAAAAATATAATGTACAAATGGATGGAAGGTAACTATGCCCATGCATGCATGCTTGTTACAGCCACTGAAACTACATATCCTAAAAGCCCAAAACCAAGAAACAGAAAAAAAGAATTATTTGCTGCTCCACACCGTAGTTTTCTTTTTAGTTTTTTTAAGAAGGATTTGCTATTGTTGTTGTTGTTGTTGTTGTTGGACTGAGAGAGATGTGCTATGCATGGTGTACTTATTGTTGCATGAAAGTGTTGTTTCTTTTTGTGATTAAACCGTAAAGATAATGTTGCATCTTTGATCGTCTGCTATTCAAGCATATTTATTGATCTCTCATAACTTCTTTTTCATTTTGTTGTACATTGGTGCTCGGTTGCATTATTTAATCTCGACACACTCCTAATGTTTCTCTGCTTATTTGTATTAAAAAAAAAGGTGGAGACACCTATAATTTTTATTTTTTTTATTTTTATTTTATGTAGTAAGGGGGAACAAAGGTTCCAAAGTACCCAAGGAGGGGAAATTACAAAAGGCACCTCAGAAGCTAAGCTTAATCTCACAGTTCCAAGTATAATCCAATCCAATTCAATTCATGTTCGATTCGGTTGCCAACCACATTTAATTTGAAGCGAAATGACAAAAATGCCCACCTCCTAATCACCAAAAGGGACTATCTTGCAATCAAGACATCACAACAACAACAACATAGCCTCGGTCCCAAATTAACTCAAATTCGGCTACATGGATCAAACTTTTTCATTGTGCTCGATTTAGTGCAATTGATGGTGAGCTTTGCAAACCATTCAAATCCCTCTTAATTAATGCATCCCATGTTAACTTCGATCCGCCCCTACCTCATCAAATTTTTACGCTTTCTATTGAGTCGAGTTTTCTAGTTGAGCATTTGTAGGCCGTCTTTGCAGGGTGACATAACCATCGCAACCGCCCTTTCCTAATCTTTGTATCAATTGGTGCTACTCCTACTTGTCTTTGAATTTATTTATTTCTTATTCTATCTTTACGAGTTTTACCACACATCCACCTAAACATCCTCATTTCTCGCTACATTCACTTTATGTAATTATTGTTGCTTTACCGCCCAACATTCACTTTCATAGAGTATAGCCGACCTAATTGCGGTCCTATAAAATTTTCCTTTTAACTTAGTAGGAACTTGTCGATCACAAATCACCCATGTTGCACTCCGCCATTTCTTCCATCCAAATTGAATTCTATGTGTGACATCATTTTCAATGTTACCATCATTTTGTATGATTGATCCTAGGTATCTCGACGCAATGGAGATCTTCTCAACTCGTTGAACGAATCCACGAACAACTCGATCTAGGTCGAACTTAAACCAAAGTTCAAAAATTCTTTTATTTCACCAAAACTATGAATTACACCCAATAGATCGCTTAAATAGCGAAACCCTAAAATTTGTCAAAAATAGTAAAAAGTCCAAAAAGCCCTAAACCGAAAAACTAGACGAAAAATAGAAACAAACGCCGCAAATGGAAATAAAAAGGAAATTCCTAATGAAAGTTATAAGCGAAACAAAAGTTTCTTAAAATAGCAAAATTGCCGTTTCGGAGGGCGAAACGATGGAATTTCGCCGAAAACGTTGTATTGTACTCACAAAGATAGCCGTAGTCGTGATCTCCACGTCGTTTCCAATAAACCCATGCCCCAACACCAAAACTCAAACGCTCGAACTTCACCGAAATTACAAAAATGCTATCCTGTCATATCTTTTCCTATTTTTCCAAGAATTTGCAACTAATTATTGAACTTTATCATTATCCCGTCAAGAATTTGCAAACTAATTCTTGACTTCATTATTATCCCGTCAAGAATTTGCAAGCTAATTCTTGAACTTTATCATTCTCCCCAGGGTGCACTAGAACATTTTTGGCATTTAATAGAGGTTTTAAAACCCCTATTAAATAGAGTGTTATTAAATGACATGTAAAAATGTGTTATGTTTTAATTTTTAATACATGTATTACATAGAGGTTTTTTAAAATCAAGCTATCAATTAGGTGTTATTTAATAACACCCCCTTTAATAGGGGTTTAAAAACCTCTATTAAATGCCGAAATTGTTCTAATGGTGGACGAGAATTCGCCCTCGAATTGTCATCATCGACGTATCACCATAATAGGGAACAAGATGTTTGACATTAAATACATCACCGTGCGAATGTGACTTGGCAACTTCAATCTGTAAGCATTAGGATTAATTTTCTCAAGAACCTCCACATGACTAATCTTCCGAACCGACAATTTGTTGTAATCACCCACAAAGAACCTAGTATTTAGTGAGAACCGCCCATATAAAGTCACCCACTTCAAACTCCACGTGACGCTTCTTCCGATCTCGCATATTGTTTGTACTTTTTCAACCTCGTTCACGCGCAAATCCTCATGCACACCGAGACTCATTCGGTAGTGTGGTCTATTATGTAGTGACGCACCAGTTCAAGGTCAATCCGATGTTGAATATCAAGCAAGGGTGGTAGTCCTTCTAGCATCTCATCGGGAAAACAAGACAAAACTCCTTCATAATAGGAATTGCGGCTTCAGGAACATCAACATCTCTATCTACCTCATATCCCATCAAGTCAGTAAACTACCTCGTAATCCCGTAATGCATCTTCAAATCTCGCCAAAGACAAGAAGTCGCTAGATTCTTTAGTAAGCTTGACTTTCTCCGGATCCTTGGCGGTACTAACACAATCTTCAATCCCTTGAACATAAGGGTGTACCTATTGGTTCCGCCATCATGCACAACTCCCCTATCAAACCGCCAATGACGTCCCAAGAATAAGTGGCAAGCATCCATAGCCACAACATCGCACCAAACCGAATCCTTGTAGTTAGCACCAATAGAAAAAGTCACCAAGGCGCGTTTCGACACTCCGCACCTCACCACTAGCTTGTAGGGCACCTGGGGTGTTGTTCGGCTTGCAAGGCCCAACTTCGAACCGCTTCAATCGAGACGATATTCTCGCAATCGTCGCATCAATCATGAACCCGCACACCTTGCCTAAGATTGTACACTTGACCGAAAGATGGTATTCCGCAACCACTCATCATCGCAATAATTCTAGGCGTCATACAAGAACGCCTCACAACCAAGGCAAGACCCACGTCTCCAGTCCACGATCTCCTCTTCCGTGTTGTCGGAAGTATCAAAGGTTGGTTCTGCAATGATGTTTGCCTCTTCCCCTGCGTCTTCCTCATCATTCTCAATATAGAGAGTCTTCTTCCCTTTACATTCGACTTCCTGTGACCAACTTCGCAACAACCGAAACATCTAATCCCAATAGCGCTAGGTCCGTTCGTGCTACTAGCAAGGTTAGTTGCA
The DNA here is from genome assembly GCA_039657325.1 of Stephania cephalantha. NCBI lineage: Eukaryota > Viridiplantae > Streptophyta > Magnoliopsida > Ranunculales > Menispermaceae > Stephania > Stephania cephalantha. The sequence goes on along the minus strand of CM077573.1, from coordinate 1,282,786 downwards.
ATGTATTACCTCCAAAGATTGGTTGTCCCAACACTAACATTACCGGAAGCATTACTCACACCCTAACGCTCGTTGTTTCTCCACCAACAATGCTCGCTGGTGCGCCGTGAGATAAGGAAGCCGGTCAAACATGTTGATGACATCTTGGATTTGCACCTCACCCACCAATATACCGCGCCACTAATTTGTCGTTAGTCTCCCGCAGCTTCGTTTTTAGCGACTAACCGATAAAACTCGGTGGTGTAATCATCTACCGACTTCGCCCCTTGTCTCGGATTCTCGCAACCTCTTATACATAAGGCGTTACAAATTGTAAGGCTAGAACTCAAATAAGTGCTTTTTCATCTTCTCCCACGAGGTGATCTTCGCCTTTCCATTCCTATTCCGCATCAACTTATGTTGTTGCCACCAAGCCATGGCCCCGTTGCGGAATCTGTCGCAACCGCTTGCACACGCTTATCTTCGGGCACACTTTGAATTCTAGGACTTCTTCAACCGACGCCACCGCCTCTAAGAATTCTTCCTGGTTGAAGGGTGTCATGGAATTCTGGGACCTCCGTCTTCATCCCGTACTCCCACCGCCTCGCGATCATCCTCTCGCACGCACCGTAGCGGCCTCCTGGTGCCTCAACATACTCATCCTCCCATTCGGTAGAAGAATCTCTCTTGGTTCATCACCAACAGATTCCCTTCGATGGTTACGGATACGATTCATATTCCGACCCAATAACTTATCGATTCTCGCGGTTAATTGTTCTACCACCGCGCCCATGCGTTGGTCAATTATTTGGCCAATTTGTCGATTCGATTGTTACGGCCATAGACCTCCTCGATACGATGCTTTGGTTCCTCTTCTAAGGCGGCATGATTTCTCCAATCACGCTGAAGCGGACTCGATACCAACCGACGCAATGGAGATCTTCTAAACCAATTGAACGAATCCACGAACAACTCGATCTAGGTCGAACTTACACCAAAGTTCAAAAATTATTTTATTTCACCAAAAACTACGAATTACACCTAATAGATCGCTTAAATAGCGAAACCCTAAAATTTGCCAAAAATAGTAAAAAGTCAAAAAAAGCCCTAAACGAAAACTATACAAAAAATAGAAACAAACGCCGCAAATGGCAATAAAAACGGAAATTCCTAATGAAAGTTATAAGCGAAACAAAAGTTTCCTAAAAAGCAAAATTGCCGTTTCGGAGGGCGAAACGATGGAATTTCGCCGAAAAATGTTGTACTCACATCATAGCCGTGAGTTGTGATCTCCACGCCGTTTCCAATAAACCCATGCCCCCGAACGCCAAAACTCAAACGCTCGAACTTCACCGAAATTACAAAAAATGCCATCCTGTCATATCTTTTCCTATTTTCCAAGAATTTGCAACTAATTCTTGGTCGTCATTATCTAGTCAAGAATTTGCAAACGAACTAATTCTAGGACTTCATCAGCCGGGCAGATTATGTGGTCCGCCTTCCTTAGGATCCGATACTTTCTACTCTTATAGATCTCATCTCGCTATCGCTAGCACCGATATTATCCCCAACTTAACCACCTTCAACTCGTGTGGGGATTTAACTTAAAAAAATTTCATTTAATCAATATGGGACTAACTTTCACCCACGCATCTTCAACAGATGTGTCGTATGTAACTAGACCATTGGTATCTTTCTATTTTTTTTTTTTTTAAAAAAAAAAAAAGCTACTCCTGCCTCCTCAAAATCTTAAATGAATTTTCATCATGATTTGTTTGTATTTTTCTTCTCGGAAAGGCTTCTATACATATGATTCTCATTATGATAACATTTTGGGCTTGAAAATTATAAATTTTCACATTTGAGTGCCAAGCCACACAACCGATGCAACTATCTCTTCCTTCTTGTATATAGGGGCATTTTTGAACTTGTATTATGAAAAACGGTTGCTTGAAAATTCTCATTTTGTGTTCCAATCTTAGAGCATCTTTAATGGGATGTGAATTAGCCTTCAATGTATGCCACAATGACCATTAATTGGAGAGCAATTTTAAACTTGATCAATGTCTATTCAAGCCTTCATGACTATTGATAAAAAAAAAAGATATCGATTCGTGAGTAGACAATCCATATTTACCATTGGAGATGAACCTAGCAAGGTTTTAGCCTAATAATCTCTATAGTTCGTACATACAAAAGTATTGTTTTTCACTCAAATTGCTTACCCTTCATAGAAATTAAGGAGTTCATTGGAATCCAATTGTCTTTTTCTTGGTTCTTTACGTGGTATCTCACGTTAACCACGTCAACTTTTAATATAATTTGTTAGGATTTAGTCACTATATAAGATGTAATTAGTTTTATGTGAAGGCAAACAAGAAATACAATTCTATATCTTTAGCTTCTCTCTTTCTTCTCTAACTTTAATTCTCAATTTTCTCTTTCTCTTCTCCAATCTCTTCTCAATCAATTCTTCTTCCTAATCTCCTTCTCGCTTTCAATCTCATCACTCTCTTCTATCTCGATTTCTTTAATCAAACTCACGATCAACCACACTAGTAGTTGCATCGATTAGATCTTCAATTCTTCAATTCATATGATAAAAGCTAACTAGTGTACGTAGAGTGTTTATCACGCTTTATACAAACCACTAAAAACTTTAATACATCAATATTATATAATTATAATATACCCGCACTATATAATAATTTTTAATGTATCAACTAAGGCCTACATAGTTAATACATTAGGCTAGCTAGGGCATGAGGTTTCGTTATCTAATTAATAGGGTAATGCTTCGATTACACTTTTTTTAGAAGCCTACAATTACATAGCATTTGGAAAATGTGCAATTAATACACATAAAATTATGAGAGCACACATCTCGAAAATATTGCACCCGATTTAAAGAAGCAAGCACACATCTCGAAAAAATTGCACCGCTTATAAAGAGGCGCCCGACCTTACATGTGCGAGATTATCGTATTCCTTAATTTAGAGTCTTATTTAATAGGAATAGTTTCGTAGATTAAAAATCTAAAATGAGAAAATAAAAAACAATTCTTTAGGGAGGGTCTTTGGAATATGACGATAATAAATGTAAGATAGAACCACCGAACGTTATACTAGTGAATTGTATCGAGAGGGTGAGAGTTCTCATATACTCCATCCGTTTCATATTATTTGTTACATTAAATTCTTTTTCTTGTTCCACAATATGTGTCACATTAAAAATTAAGGGTGTATTTATGGTCTTTTTTCCAATTTTATCTCTAATTTAAAGTTATGTCATTAATGCTAATTAGGGTTCCACATTAATTTTAAAGCAAAAACTTAAAAAAAGTAGGCTATTAATGAGGGGTAATTTAATCTCAATGTCTATCATTTAAGGACTTTCAATCATCATCTTAATTCTTATGCACAAGCGCAAATGTAACAGATAATAAGGAACGAAGGGAGCATATGACATCTATACATTTAGTTTTTTTTTTTTTTTTTTTTTTTTTTTTTTTAATAACTATAAGGGTGTCCGTACCCTTTAGGTGCGAGTAATCCCACATAGGGCCCCGGAGGCTCGACCGAGAATGTCCTCTAGTGGCCCAAATGAACTCGACAAATCGGGGAATCGAACTCGGATCGTGCACTTAACTCACGCAACCCCACACTCGCCCTTACTATTGTGCCAACTTGTCCGGTTGCATCTATACATTTAGTTGAGTGAGAGCTATTAAGATGTTGACACGTTTGATGAAATCCAACGAATCTCATTTACATAATAAATCAAATATTAATGCAAGTTATGACTCGGTGTTTTAGCGTAGTTTTTGAGGGAAAATTAGGGTTTTCTGCTCTTGATGTTCTCTTCAATGTCTTTCATCGATTAAAATAAATGAGGGAAAAAACAAATTTTAAGGATCATTATAATATCACATTAAAAATAATGCAAACCATCATTTGTCAAAAGTCAAGATTTGAAGAGCTCGTGAGTTCAACGTTCTTTGAAGTCAAGAAACTTCTCATAAAAAATAATAAATAAAAAATTAAAACACTTTTTTCTTATTACTAGCTTATGAGAAGCATCCCCTACCTTATTGATTGGCAATTTATCTCAACTGCAAACTACAAGGAGCAATTACAAGTTAATTGACATTCGGAGGACATACTTAGTTATAGTAGACACATATAATTTATATAGTTCAGAGGAAACTTATAGAGCTTAGGTGTGCCTAAAACATGTATGCAATATACATTGTTTATTTTTAATTTATTGTAACAAAGAATTTGCATTAAGTGCATGCAATAATTTGGATTTGTTGCTAGCTATTTACAAACAATTTTATAATTAATCCCAAAAGAATAAATACACGTTCACATCTATTTTAATTTATTGTAACTTCAAGTGAATCAACAAAAAAGAATCAAAAAACGTAATGTAGAAAAGGATGGAACTAATGTCCATGCCATACACGCTGCCTGAAACCAAACATTCCAAAAAAGCAAAAACCAAGAAACAGAAAAAAAAAAAAAAAAAAAAAAAAAAAAAAAAATCTTTGCTGCTCAATAATTTTGATTTGTTGCTACTAATTTACAAATAATGCTACTCACGAAAGAATGGTTACAGGTAAGGAATCAAAATAAGGCTCTTCTCTGTTGATCTAATCTTTGTAATCCTACTTCAGCATTTGACTTAGCAGCTTGATTGTTTTATTTTTTTCTTAATTAAGAATCAAAAAATATAATGCATGTACAAAAGGATGGAACCAATGCCCTTTCTATGCATGCTTTTTACAGCCCCAAAACTACATATCCCAAAAAGCCAAAACCAAGAAACAGAAACAAAAAAAAAAAAAATTATTTGCTGCTCCACCGCACAGGCATAGTCTCATGGGAACACGCTCATCAATCTTGTGCATTTTCTCGGTTGATTTTGACGTCTCAAGAAGGTAGTTTTCTTTTTAGTGTTTTTTTAAGAAGGATTTGTTGTGCTATGCATGGTGTACTTATTGTTGCATGAAAGTATTTGACTGGGCAGCTTGGTTGTTTTTTTATTTTTTCTTTTTTCAATAGTGGCAGTTGCATTATATAAGACTAAAAAATATAATGTACAAATGGATGGAAGGTAACTATGCCCATGCATGCATGCTTGTTACAGCCACTGAAACTACATATCCTAAAAGCCCAAAACCAAGAAACAGAAAAAAAGAATTATTTGCTGCTCCACACCGTAGTTTTCTTTTTAGTTTTTTTAAGAAGGATTTGCTATTGTTGTTGTTGTTGTTGTTGTTGGACTGAGAGAGATGTGCTATGCATGGTGTACTTATTGTTGCATGAAAGTGTTGTTTCTTTTTGTGATTAAACCGTCAAGATAATGTTGCATCTTTGATTGTCTGCTATTCAAGCATATTTTGTTGATGTCTTGTAACTTCTTTTTCATTTTGTTGTACATTGGTGCTCGGTTGTATTATTTAATCTCTACACACTCCTAATGTTTCTCTGCTTATTTGTATTAAAAAAAGGTTGAGACATCTATAATTTTTTTTTATTTTATTTTTTATTTTATGTAGTAAGGAGGAACAAAGGTTCCAAAGTACCCAAGGAGGGGAAATTACAAAAGGCACCTCAGAAGCTAAGCTTAATCTCACAGTTCCAAGTACAATCCAATCCAATCCAATTCAATTCATGTTCGATTCGGTTGCCAACCACATTTAATTTGAAGCGAAATGACAAAAATGCCCACCTCCTAATCACGTAGACTATCTTGCAATCAAGACATCACAACAACAACAACATAGCCTCAGTCCCAAATTAACTGGGTCGGCTACATGGATCAAACTTTTTCATTGTGCTCGATTTAGTGCAATTGATGGTGAGCTTTGCAAACCATTCAAATCCCTCTTAATTAATGCATCCCATGTTAACTTCGATCCGCCTCTACCTCATCAAATTTTTACGCTTTCTATTGAGTCGAGTTTTCTAGTTGAGCATTTGTAGGCCGTCTTTGCAGGTGACAAAACCATCGCAACCGCCTTTCCTAATCTTTGTATCAATTGGTGCTACTCCTACTTGTCTTTGAATTTATATATTTCTTATTCTATCTTTACGAGTTTTACCACACATCCACCTAAACATCCCCATTTCTGCTACATTCACTTTATGTAATTATTGTTGCTTTACCGCCCAACATTCACTTCCATAGAGTATAGCTGACCTAATTGCGGTCCTATAAAATTTTCCTTTTAACTTAGTAGGAACTTGTCGATCACAAATCACCCCTGTTGCACTCCGCCATTTCATCCATCCAACTTGAATTCTATGTATGACATCATTTTCAATGTTACCATCATTTTGTATGATTGATCCTAGGTATCTCGACGCAACGGAGATCTTCTCAACTCGTTGAACGAATCCACGAACAACTCGATCTAGGTCGAACTTAAACTAAAGTTCAAAAATTCTTTTATTTCACCAAAAAACTATGAATTACACCCAATAGATCGCTTAAATAGCGAAACCCTAAAATTTGCCAAAAATAGTAAAAAGTCCAAAAAGCCCTAAACCGAAAAACTAGACGAAAAATAGAAACAAACGCCGCAAACGGAAATAAAAACGGAAATTCCTAATGAAAGTTATAAGCGAAACAAAAGTTTCTTAAAATAGCAAAATTGCCGTTTCGGAGGGCGAAACGATGGAATTTCGCCGAAAAACGTTGTACTCACAAAGATAGCGTGAGTCGTGATCTCCACGTCGTTTCCAATAAACCCATGCCCCTGAACACCAAAACTCAAACGCTCGAACTTCACCGAAATTACAAAAATGCTATCCCGTCATATCTTTTCCTATTTTTCCAAGAATTTGCAACTAATTATTGGACTTTATCATTATCCTGTCAAGAATTTGCAAACTAATTCTTGGACTTCATCATTATCCCGTCAAGAATTTGCAAGCTAATTCTTGGACTTCATCATTCTCCTCAGGGGTGCACTAGAACATTTTTGGCATTTAATAGAGGTTTTAAAACCCCTATTAAATAGAGTGTTATTAAATGACATGTAAAAATGTGTTATGTTTTAATTTTTAATACATGTATTACATAGAGGTTTTTTAAAATCTATCAATTAGGTGTTAATTGATAACACCCCCTTTAATAGGGGTTTAAAAACCTCTATTAAATGCCGAAATTGTTCTAATGGTGGACGAATTCGCCTCGAATTGTCATCATCGACGTATCACCATAATAGGGAACAAGATGTTTGACATTAAATACATCACCGTGCGAATGTGACTTGTCTTCAACCTCTCTCACGCAAATCCTCATGCACACTAAGACTCATTCGGTAGTGTGGTCTATTATGTAGTGACGCACCAGGTTCAAGGTCAATCCGATGTTGAATATCAAGCAAGGGTGGTAGTCCTTCTTGCATCTCATCGGGAAAACATCACAAAACTCCTTCACAATAGGAATTGCAAACTTTCAGAACATCAACATCTCTATCTACCTCCTTTCCCATCAAGATGTAAACTACCTCGAATCCCGTAATGCATCTTCAAATCTTGCCAAAGACAAGTCGCTAGATTATTTACTAAGCTTGACTTTCTCCTAGGATCCTTGCGGGTACTAGCACAATCTTCACTCCTTGAACATAAGGGTGTACTTATTGGTTCTGCCATCATGCACAACTCCCCTATCAAACCGCCAATGACGTCCCAAAGAATAAAGTGGCAAGCATCCATAGCCACAACATCACACCAAACCGAATCCTTGTAGTTAGCACCAATAGAAAAAGTCACCAAGGCGCGTTTCGACACCTCGCACCTCACCACTAGCTTGTAGGGCTGGGGTGTTGTTCATTGCAAGGCCCAACTTCAACCGCTTCAATCGAGACGATATTCTCGCAAATCGCCCGCATCAATCATGAACCCGCACACCTTGCCTAAGATGGTACACTTGGACCGAAAGATGGTATTCCGCAACCACTCATCATCGCAATAATTCTAGGCGTCATACAAGAACGCCTCACAACCAAGGCAAGACCCACGTCTCCAATCACGATCTCCTCTTCGTGTTGTCGAAGTATCAAAGGTTGGTTCCGCAATGATGTTTGCCTCTTCCCCGCGTCTTCCTCTTCATTCTCAATATAGAGAGTCTTCTTCCCTTTACATTCGACTTCCCTGTGACCAACTTCGCAACAACCGAAACATCTAATCCCAATAGCGCTAGGTATGTTCGTGCTACTAGCAAGGTTAGTTGTAGTGGTATTACCTCCAGTATTGTTTGTCCCAACACTAACATTACCGGAAGCATTACTCACACCCTAACGCTTGTTGTTTCTCCACCAACAATGCTCATTTGGCGCGCTAGCAGATAAGGAAGTCGGGTCAAACATGTTGACGACATCTTGATCTCGCACCCTCGACCACCAATATACCGCGCCACTAATTTGTCGTTAGTCTCATGCGCTTCGTTTTTAGCGACTAACCGATAAAACTCAAGTGGTGTAATCATCTACCGACTTTGCCCCTTGTCTCGGATTCGCAACCTCTTATACATAAGGCGTTACAAATTGTAAGGCTAGAACTCACCGTAAGTGCTTTTTCATCTTCTCCCACGAGGTGATCTTCGCCTTTCCATTCCTATTCCGCATCAACTTATGTTGTTGCCACCAAGCCATGGCCCTGTTGCGGAATCTGTCGCAACCAGCTTGCACACGCTTATCTTCGGCACACCTTTGAATTATAGGACTTCTTCAATCGACGCCAAACCAGTCTAAGAATTCTTCCGGTTGAAGGGTGCCATGGAATTCTTGGACCTCCGTCTTCATCCTGCACTCCCACCGCTCGCGATCATCCTCAATCCGTACACACTGTAGCGGCTCCTCGGTGCCTCAACATACTCATCCTCCCATTCGGTAGAAGAATCTCTTCTTGGTTCATCACCAACAGATTCCCTTCGATGGTTACGGATACGATTCATATTCCGACCCAATATCTTAACGATTCTCGGTAGTTAATTGTTCTACCATCGCGCCTATGCGTTGGTCAATTATTTGGCCAATTTCTCGATTCGTATTGTCACAACATAGACCTCCTCGATACGCTCGCTGGTTCCTCTTCTACGGCATGATTTCTCCAATCACGATAAAGCGACTCGATACCAACTAACGCAATGAGATCTTCTAAACTAGTTGAACGAATCCACGAACAACTCGATCTAGGTCGAACTTACACCAAAGTTCGAAAATTATTTTATTTCACCAAAAACTACGAATTACACCTAATAGATCGCTTAAATAGCGAAACCCTAAAATTTGCCAAAAATAGTAAAAAGTCAAAAAAGCCCTAAACCGAAAACTATACAAAAAATAGAAACAAACGCCGTAAACGGCAATAAAAACGAAATTCCTAATGAAAGTTATAAGCGAAACAAAAGTTTCCTAAAAAAGCAAAATTGCCGTTTCGGAGGGCGAAACGATGGAATTTCGACGAAAAATGTTGTACTCACAAAGCATAGCCGTGAGTTGTGATCTCCACGCCGTTTCCAATAAACCCATGCCCCCGAACGCCAAAACTCAAACGCTCGAACTTCACCGAAATTACAAAAATGCCATCCTGTCATATCTTTTCCTATTTTCCAAGAATTTGCAACTAATTCTTGGTAGTCATTATCTAGTCAAGAATTTACAAACGAACTAATTCTTGGACTTCATCAAGTCAGGCAGATTATGTGGTCCGCCTTCCTTAGATCGATACTTTCAACTCTTATAGATCTCATCTCGCTATCGCTAGCACCGATATTATCCCCAACTTAACCACCTTCAACTCGTGTGGGGATTTAACTTAAAAAAATTTCATTTAATCAATATGGGACTAACTTTCACCCACGCATCTTCAACAGATGTGTCGTATGTAACTAGACCATTGGTATCTTTCTATTTTTTTTTTTTTTAAAAAAAAGCTACTCCTGCCTCCTCTAAATCTTAAATGAATTTTCATCACGATTTGCTTTGTATTTTTCTTCTCGGAAAGGCTTCTATACATATGATTCTCATTATGATAACATTTTGGGCTTGAAAATTATAAATTTTCACATTTGAGTGCCAAGCCACACAACCGATGCAACTATCTCTTCCTTCTTGTATATAGGGGCATTTTTGAACTTGTATTATGAAAAACTATTGCTTGAAAATTCTCATTTTGTGTTCCAATCTTAGAGCATCTTTAATGGGATGTGAATTAGCCTTCAATGTATGCCACAATGACCATTAATTGGAGAGCAATTTTAAACTTGATCAATGTCTATTCAAGCCTTCATGACTATTGATAAAAAAAAAAAAGATATCGATTCGTGAGTAGACAATCCATATTTACCATTGGAGATGAACCTAGCAAGTGCTTTAGCCTAATAATCTCTATAGTTCGTACATACAAAAGTATTGTTTTTCACTCAAATTGCTTACCCTTCATAGAAATTAAGGAGTTCATTGGAATCCAATTGTCTTTTTCTTGGTTCTTTACTTGGTATCTCACGTTAACCACGTCAACTTTTAATATAATTTGTTAGGATTTAGTCACTATATAAGATGTAATTAGTTTTATGTGAAGGCAAACAAGAAATACAATTCTATATCTTTAGCTTCTCTCTTTCTTCTCTAACTTTAATTCTCAATTTTCTCTTTCTCTTCTCCAATCTCTTCTCAATCAATTCTTCTTCCTAATCTCCTTCTCGCTTTCAATCTCATCACTCTCTTCTATCTCGATTTCTTTAATCAAACTCACGATCAACCACACTAGTAGTTGCATCGATTAGATCTTCAATTCTTCAATTCATATGATAAAAGCTAACTAGTGTACGTAGAGTGTTTATCACGCTTTATACAAACCACTAAAAACTTTAATACATCAATATTATATAATTCTAATATACCCATGCTATATAATAAATTTTAATGGATCAACTAAGGCCTACATAGTTATTACATTAGGCTAGCTAGGGCATGAGGTTTCGTTATCAAATTAATAGGGTAATGCTTCAATTACACTTTTTTTTAGAAGCCTACAATTACATAGTATTTGGAAACTGTGCAATTAATACACATAAAATTATGAGAGCACGCATCTCGAAAATATTGCACCGGATTTTAAGAAGCAAGCACACATCTTGAGAAAATTGCACCGGTTATAAAGAGGCGCCCGACCTTACATGTGTGAGATTATCATATTCCTTAATTTAGAGTCTTATTTAATAGGAATAGTTTCGTAGATTAAAAATCTAAAATGAGAAAATAAAAAACAATTCTTTAGGGAGGGTCTTTGGAATATCTCATTAAAAAGATAATAAATGTAAGATAGAATCACTGAACGTTATACCATTGAATTGTATCGAGAGGGCGAGAGTGCTCATATACTTCATCTGTTTCATATTATTTGTTACATTAAATTTTTTTTCTTGTTCCACAATATATTTCACATTAGGAAAACAAGGGTGTATTTATGATCTTTTTTCCAATTTTATCTCTAATTTAAAGTTATGTCATTAATGCCAATTATGGTTCCACATTAATTTTTAAAGCAAAAACTTAAAAAAAGTAGGCTATTAATGAGGGGTAATTTAATCTCAATGTCTATCATTTAAGGACTTTCAATCATCACCTTAATTATTATGCACAAACGCAAATGTAATGAGATAATATGAAACGGAGGGAGCATATGACATCTATGCATTTAGTTTTTTTTTTTTTAATAACTGTGAGGGTGTCCGTACCTTTTAGGTGCGACTAATCCCACATAGGGCCCTGGAGGCTCGACCGAGAATGTCCTCTAGTGGCCCAAATGAACTTGACAAATCGAGGAATCGAACTAGGGATCGTGCACTTAACTCACGCAACCCCACACTCGCCTTACTATTGTGCCAACTTGTCCGGGTTGCATCTATACATTTAGTTGAGTGAGAGCTATTAAGATGTTGACACGTTTGATGTAATCCAACGAATCTCATTTACATAATAAATCAAATATAAATGCAAGTTATGACTCAGTGTTTTAGCAGAGTTTTTGAGGGAAAATTAGGGTTTTCGGCTCTTGATGTTCTCTTCAATGTCTTTCATCAGATTAAAATAAATGAGGGAAAAAACGAATTTTAAGGATCATTATAATATCACATTAAAAATAATGTCAAACCATCTTTTGTCAAAAGTCAAGGTTTGAAGAGCTCGTGAGTTCAACTTTCTTTGAAGTCAAGAAACTTCTCATAAAAAATAATAAATAAAAAGTTAAAACAATTTTTTCTTATTACTAGCTTATGAGAAGCATCCCATACCTTATTGATTGGCAATTTATCTCAACTGCAAACTACAAGGAGCAATTACAAGTTAATTGCCATTCTGGGGACATACTTAGTTATAGTAGACACATATAATTTATATAGTTATAGAGGAAACTTATAGAGCTTAGTGTGCCTAAAACATGTATGCAATATACATTGTTTATATCGAATGTCTACTTCTAGACGATGCAATTAATAGCTACATCATCAATTCGCTCGAAAAAAATATGGAAAACTATTAATTTTCTTAAATAAAATTTACAATCTATCCACATGGACCATTTGAGATCTATTTTAAAATCCAATGTCTATTTGAGTCACAAGGGATGGACATGCATTCTTTTCATGTGGCTATCGTAGCAAGAATCCACGCCACAATCCATATTTACCATTTGAGATGCTATAATCATCTTATGAGATCTTACCAAATCTGAAGCTTATTTGATAGATAGTAAACAAAAAAAGGTTATTATTTGAATCACCACAAATTAGTATCGATAGGATTGGCAATAATTAAAAACGTTGAAACGACAACTAGAACCAAAGAAAAAATTAAGGTTTTCACTTCTAATTGCGGCAATGGTTATCTAAAAAAGTTGAATCGTCAAGGAGAATTAAAGGAAAAAAATTAAGGTTTTTGGCTTCTATTTGCTAGCGGTTTGGTTTGCGCATGAATGTCTTAGTTGTGCATATTGTTAAGGAAACTAAATAATATAGATCCCATGTAATTAATAGTTAAGGAATTTAAAATCTCGTGTAATTAGTAGGATCCTTTTGTGGTTCGCACTTTCTTTTTGTATTCTAGACCTATGTGTACAATATTTATAATCCCACACGAAGATTTAATTAATTATACCAATGAAGATTGTGAGAACATGATAATGATACAATCCTGATGATCATGGACAAATGTGATTCAATAGCTAAATTCATACAATAATCACACAAATGTGATTCAATAACTTAATTTGTCAAAGGAGGAGTCATTCTAATTAAGACTTGGCATGAATGAGTAGAACAAACTTGCAAAGTCTTTACCACGATATAGATCTTGATCAAGCTTCAAAGGAAGGTTAGAGTCGAGAGAATCCCTTACCAAATTAATTGTTTTGATTTCGTCTCCCCATGAGTCTATTGAATATGTGTTTTCTGTGATCTTCAAATCTTCGATATTATTTAGTAGAAAATTTATCATGGGAAAGTCTTCAGACAAATAACCATATTCACTAATTTGAATTTCCTTAATCTTCGAGTGAAAGCATGGTGGGAGCATTTCTCCAATGTAAAGAGTCAAATCATCTTCACTCCAAGCACTAAACTGGATTCAAAATTACAGTCAATATATTGTAATAGAAATGAAAAATAAAAAAGACGTGCAAAGATATATATATATATATATATATAAATGTGGCAAATGGACAAGTGGAAAGGCGAGATCGAATTATGTGGGTTAGCAAAACTTGTATCTAAGTCGAGGTTACATGTAAAACTTTTGTGAGCTAATGTGTCTTACGGGTGTGACATTGTTGTTTAGCATTTTCCATACCAACGGTTGAAGATGAGATGTTGAAGATTAGGCATAACTTGGAGCAACCTTAGTATATCGGGACCATCGTAGCATCCGAAAAGTTCAAGGTAGGTCAAATTGGGAAAAATATTGGAAGACGGCTACACATGAAATCTTCATGCGGAGAAAACTATTAAGAAAAATGAGCAAGAAGAATTAGTAGACATTAATTAAGAACATACATTGTAAGAGCACGAAAAAAAAAAAAAAAACATAAATTATTATTTGGTCCATGAAGTACTTTCACCCTTTTGCTTATTTGATCATCGAACTTACATCTATTCACTTTTGGACCCGTGAACTTTCATTTCTTATACTTTTGGTCTTTTTGGTGAGTTTGAAGAACAACAATTGCTAACCAAATAAGTTCATGTGGCGGTTCACAAACCGATTCATCACCTAATAAATCGATTTTGAACCTGTTTGTTAGTATCCATTACTATACAAACTTACGAAAATGATCCAAAGTAGAGGGAAATGAAAGTTCATGGACCAAAAGTGAATTGACGAAAGTTTGGGGACCAAATCGACAAAAAACGTGAAAAGTACTTCAGGGACCAAAATGATACTATTAGCCAAAAAAAAAAAAATAAATATTCAATTGTTCAAACGAGAAAATCATGCATCACCTGAATTAGGACATTAGGTATGTGTAGTTTCTTTACATTAATGAGAACCTCAAGTAGGTTGTGTGAATTATTATGTTTATGTTTGTTTAGTTCTGATGGCCATAGCTTTGTTGGATCACGATATGATGGTGCACCAATATATGCTTCCTGCAGCACAGGCATGCTTGATAAAATGTATTCTCTTGCTGGAGTTGAAGTATCGAAGTAGAGGTCACGAAGCTGAGGCGCACAAACCTTGATTATTGGATCACTTCTATAAAAAGGCTCAAAATTTGAATTTTCAATTCTCAAGCTATTAAGAGAAGTCGATGATATTATCAGTTTCTTATAGTCAAGAAATCTACAGCGTAATAAAATCAAATGTTGAAGAGCAGGGAGACTAGAAAAGAATTGTTGCATCAGCTCGTGATCATCATCCACAAAACTCAAACTATTAAGTATGAGTGTTTTAAGAGATGGAAGAGAAATGGAAGTAGGCGGATTGAATTTAGATCCCAAAAAGGATATTTTGAGCACCACGAGGGACTCGCAACAATAAACACTCATAGGAATCACATTGGAATCTAGTTCATAAATTTTCAAATAAAGTTCACGGAGCTTCGAGTGGGCAACAGTTGAAATCCATGAATGAACACGAGATATGTCACAAATACCAAAACATCCAAGTTTGAAGCAATGCAAGTTTGAAATGTCATGGCGAAGCAAGACATTATCAACGAAATTCATGAACATGGCGGGTTTATCAGGACCACAGAAATTTTACCGAAACACGAAAACTTGAGGTTTGGAACACCAGATCCACAACCATCTCCATCTCTTAGACAAGATGCTTGGTAGCCGTAACACACCTGGTTGGGAGTCTGGAGAGGATTTCAACCTCTACTATATGGTGGTTTGATGCATGGTTTCCCTCCTTTCCTCTTAAATAATAAAGCAAATGAAACCTCTTAATTAAGATTCCCACATTTATTATCTTTTAAATTAAAAGATCGATATTAAAATGATCCTTTGTTAAAATATGTTTTTTATTCGCTCATTTATTATTTTTAGTTAGATATTATACTAATCATTACGTAAGATTTATTATATACTCTCTCCTCCGTTTCTTTATAAGTGACTTATTAGTTATTTTGAAATATTTTACAATATATGTCATTTCATAGTTTCAATACACATTAATTACTTAATTGACTTTTATACCCTTCAAAGAAAAAGAAAATCTATTAATTACACATTAATTACTAGTGTATGTAGAAATGGTGGGGTTATGAGAGATAAATGATGATTTAGTCAATTGACTACCACTTTCTCCTCATTCAAGATAATTAAAAGACTTCTTAAAAACTGTGAATAACCTTAAAACATTACTTCAATAGAAACAGAGGGAGTATTCTAGGGTGGTGTATTTAATTGGATAATTTGAACGGATTTTAAAAAGTTCGAAGGATTTTGAAATCAATACGTATTTAATTTGGATTTCAAAAGATTTTTAATGGACTTTGGAAAAATCTAGGTGTATAAAATTAAGACTTCAATGGGTTTTAATAAATTTCTAAGAAGTCTAGGTGTATTCAATTTTTAAACTACCAATGACGTATTCAATTGAGATTTTAATAGACTTTCGGGTATTTTTATAACTCAGACGATCTTTGTTTAAATTCTATAGATTTTTGTAGATTTTTAAAGGCTATGATAAAATTTTATGTACACTACATTTTAATGACTTTTATTAAGATTTAATATTTTCACTTTTGTGAACTTCTTAAACAAGATTTTAATTGATATCGAGATTTTGCTTTTTATAATGAAACAAATAATTTGCACTTTATTATAAAAAATAATTATACTTCTTTTTCTTAAGAACTATTACTAATTTTTTTAAAAGTATTATGGAATATATTTTAATAAAAAAAATCAAATAGACATATTAATGATTTTAATTGGAGCCGTTAATCACCACCAAGACTCTTCCTATAGCTTGCATTCTCGATGAAGTCCAAGAATTAGCTTGCAAATTCTTGATAGGATAATGAAGTCCATGAATTAGTTTGCAAATTCTTGATAGGATAATGATGAAGTCCAAGAATTAGTTGCAAATTCTTGGAAAAATAGGAAAAGATATGATTCAAAGCGTTCCGAGGGCATGGGTTTATTGGAAACGGCGTGGAGATCATGATTCACAAACTATGCTTTGTGACTACGACGTTTTTCGGCGAAATTCCATCGTTTCGCACTCAAAACGGAAATTTTGCTATTTTAGGAAACTTTTGTTTCGCTTATAACTTTCACTAGGAATTTCCATTTTTATTGCCGTTTGCGGCGTTTGTTTCTATTTTTCGTCTAGTTTTCGCTTTAGGGCTTTTTGGACTTTTTACTATTTTTGGCAAATTTTAGGGTTTCGCTATTTAAGCGATCTATTGGGTGTAATTCGTAGTTTTTGGCTGAAATAAAAGAATTTTCAAACTTTGGCTTAAGTTCGACCTAGATCGAGTTGTTCGTGGATTCGCTCAACTGGTTTAGAAGATCTCCGCAAGCGCGTCGGTTGGTATCGAGCGTGTTCGGCGTGATTGGAGAAATCATGCCGCCAAGAGGAACCAACAGCGTATCGAGGAGGTGTTTGACCGTGACAATCCGAATCGACAAATTGGCCAAATAATTGACCAACGCATGGGCGCGGTGGTAGAACAATTAACCGCGAATCGATCGGTTGTTGGGTCGGAATATGGATCGTATCCGTAACCATCGAAGGGAATCGTTGGTGATGAACCGAAGAAGAGATTTTTCTACCGAAGGGGAGGATGAGTATGTTGAGGCACCGAGGAGGCGCTACAGTCGCGTGTAGTTGAGGATGATCGCAGCGCGGTGGGAGTTTGGGATGAAGACGAGGTCCCGTAATTCCATGGCACCCTTCAACCGAAGAATTCTTAGACCGGCCGGCGTAAGTTGAAGAAGTCATAGAATTCAAAGGTGTGCCCGAAGACAAGCGTGTGCAAGGTTGCGACAGATTCAACAACAGGTCATGGCTTGGTGGCAACAACGAAGTTGATGCGGAATAGAAATGGAAAGGCGAAGATCACCTCGTGGGAGAAGATGAAAAAGCACTTACGGGCTGAATTCTTGCCTTACAATTTCCAACGCCTTATGTATCGAGGTTGCGAATCCGAGACAAGGGGCAAAGTCGAGAGATGATTACACCACCGAGTTTTATCGGTTAGTCGCTAGAAACGAATCAGGGAGACTAACGACCAATTAGTGGCGCAATATATTGGTGGATCGAGGGTGCAGATCCAAGATGTTGTCAACATGTTTGATCCGCTTCCTTATCTCGCAGCCGCACCAACGAGCATTGTTGGTGGTGAAACAACAAGCGTCGGGGTGTGAGTAATGCTTCCAAGAATGTTAGTGTTGGGACAACCAATACTGGAGGTAATATCGTTGCAATTAACCCCGCTAGTTGCACAAACAGACCTAGCACTAGTGGGATTAAATGTTTCGGTTGTGGCGAAGTTGGTCACAGGGAAGTCGAATGTAAAGGGAAGAAAACTCTTTTATTGAGAACGAAGAGGAAGACGAAGGGGAAGAGGCCAACATCACTACTGAACCGGCGTTTGATACTTCGACAACACGAAGAGGAGGTCGTGATCGGAGATGTGGTACCGCCTTAGTTGTAAGGCGTTCTCGTATGACTCCTAGAGTCATCGCCGATGATGATGGCGCGCGAATAACATCTTTCACCAAGTGTACCATCTTAGGCAAGGTGTACAGTTCATGATTGATGCGAGACGATTGCGAGAATATCGTCTCGATTGAAGCGGTTCCTGAGTTGGGTCTTGCAACCGAACAACACCCTGTGCCCTACAAGCTAGCTTGGTCAAGAAGGGTGGTGAGGTGAAGGTGTCAAAGCGCGCCTTGGTGACTTTTTCTATTGGTGCTAACTACAATGATTCGATCCTCAGGTGTGATGTAGTGGCTATGGATGCTTGCCACTTGTTACGGGACGTCCTTGGCGCTTGATATGGGAGTTATGCATGATGGCGAGAACCAATAAATACACCCTTATGTTCAAGGGAGTGAAGATTGTGCTAGTACCCGCCAAGGACCCGAGAGGAAGTTACGCCTACTAAAGAATCTAGCGGTTTTTGTCTTTGGCAAGATTCGAAGATGCATTACAGATTCTCGAGGTAATTTACATCTTAATGGGAAAGGAGGTAGATAGAGATGTTGATGTTCCCGAAGCCGCAATTCCTATCGTGAAGGAGTTTTGTGATTTTTCCCCGATGAGATGCCGAAGGACTACCCCATTGCTTGATATTCAACATCGATTGACCTTGAACCTGGTGCGTCACTACATAATAGACCACACTACCGAATAACTCTTAGTGAGCATGAGGAGTTGCGCAGACAGTTGAAGACAAGTACAAACAATATGCGAGATCGGAAGAAGCGTCCACGTGGAGTTTGAAGTGGGTGACTTATGTGGGAAGTTCTCACTAAAAACCTAGTTCTTTGTGGGTGATTACAACAAATTGTCGGTTCGTAAGATTGGTCATGTGGAGGTTCTTGAGAAAATTAATCTTAATGCTTACGATTGAAGTTGCCAAGTCACATTCGCACGGCCGATGTATTTAATGTCAAACATCTTGTTCCCTATTATGGGGATACGTCGAGCTAAAATCGCCCCGCTCTCGTTGAATTTTGCTATTTTAGGAAACTTTTGATTCGGACGAACTTTCAAGCGATTTCAACCGCTTTATGTCTCTCAATCCGAGGAAGATTTTTTGACAACTTCAGGGTTTCCTCTTCTATTGGGTGTAATTCCATTTTTATGTAAAAGAATTTTCGAACTTTGCTTAAGTTCACGACCAAACCCCTTCGTGGATTAGCTCTTTAATGATGAAATTAATAAAGATATAGACAAATAAATTAAACAATAAATTCTACTTGGCCTCAAACCCCTTTTCTCTAATGATGAAATTAATAAAGAAGTATAAATTCATAAGAAGGTTTTTAAAATTTTTGTAAAACTCGTTAATTAAGATCCCCACATTTATTATCTTTTAAATGAAAAGATATTACAATGATCCTTTGTTAAAATTTGATTTTTTATTCGCTCATTTATTATTTTTAGTGAGATATTATACTAATCATTACGTAAGATTTATTATATATTCTTTTAGGGTGGTGTATTTAATTGAATGATTTTAAAAGAGTTTGGAGGATTTTGAAATCAAGGTGTATTTAATTTGGATTTCAAAAGATTTTTAATGGACTTTTGAAAAATCAATGGGTATTCAATTAAGACTTCGATGAATTTTGATAAATTTCTAAAAAGTCTAGATGTATTCAATTTTTAAACTGTAGATTTTGATGGATTTCTATTAAAAAAATACACAACCAAAAGATTTGGATGGATTTGGATTAAGTCATTCCAAATCCATCAAATTCCATGAAATCCATGGAGATTCTGGACTTGCTTCTTCTACAAAACAGGGACACCACTTCGACCTAATCCCGTAATCAAGTCTTAATCCAAATCACATAAGACTTAATTATGTATTAGTCAGCCTTTCTAATCACATGTTACAATATATTATTAAAGACATAATTAATTAAAATTTTGTTATCATGTTATGCAGAAGCTTTCATTATCCAAAATCCTAAATGTGGAAAACCATGAAAAATACAACATCAAATGCATGTATATATATGGAACTAGTCACTCAACCCAATGCACAACCCAAAATGACATAAACAATAATAATACAACAAAAGTCGAGACATACAAAATGAGTGAGGAGAGTCGCTGAACTTCTCAGAGGAAGTCGTCAATCTTCTCCTTGCCTGGTTTCTCAAATTTCTTCGATGGACGGACCTACACCTACCGTCATAAACTAGACGGTGAGTATAGTAATATTTAAGTAAAAACTGAGAATTCTATGCCACATTTCCAAAATAAACAAATTGTATTTAAAAACATAAATAGCAAAAGACTAGTCGAATCAAATAATGCAAGTAAATACCATAGTTAAAAAGAGACCGACACAAGCTGTGTAATCTACGTTCAGAGAACCTATCACTTAACCATTCCCACTACTATATGGAGTTGTGATTTTCTTAGCTTGTAAATTCTTGGAAAATATGATGGAAAGATATGACGGTGAGTAATTTCCTATCACCTAACCACTTTCACAACTCACTATATGAGACTACGACGTTTTTGTTTCGCCCTCCGAAACATTTTGCTATTTAAATGCTCGGCTAGAAAACTTGACTCAATAGAAACTGTAGAAATTCGATGAGGTAGGGGCAGATCAAAGTTAACATGAGATGCATTAATTAAGAGAGATTTGAATGGTTTGCAAAGCTCACCATCAATTGCACTAAATCGAGCACAATGAAAAAGTTTGATCCATGTAGCCGACCCAGGTTAATTTGGGACTCGAGGCTATGTTGTTGTTGTTGTGATGTCTTGATTGCAAGATAGTCCCTTTTGGTGATTAGGAGGTGGGCATTTTTGTCATTTCGCTTTAAATTAAATGGGGTTGGCAACCGAATCGAACATGAATTGAATTGGATTGGATTGGATTGTACTTGGAACTGTGAGATTAAGCTTAGCTTCTGAGGTGCCTTTTGTAATTTCCCCTCCTTTTGTACTTTGGAACCTTTGTTCCCCCTTACTACATAACATAAAATAAAAAAAAATAAAAATAAAAATAAAAATTATAGGTGTCTCCACCTTTTTTTTAATACAAATAAGCAGAGAAACATTAGGAGTGTGTAGAGATTAAATAATACAACCGAGCACCAATGTACAACAAAATGAAAAAGAAGTTATGAGACATCAATAAATATGCTTGAATAGCAGACAATCAAAGATGCAACATTATCTTGACGGTTTAATCACAAAAAGAAACAACACTTTCATGCAACAATAAGTACACCATGCATAGCACATCTCTCTCAGTCCAACAACAACAACAACAACAACAATAGCAAATCCTTCTTAAAAAAACTAAAAAGAAAACTACGGTGTGGAGCAGCAAATAATTCTTTTTTTTTTCTGTTTCTTGGTTTTGGGCTTTTAGGATATGTAGTTTCAGTGGCTGTAACAAGCATGCATGCATGGGCATAGTTACCTTCCATCCATTTGTACATTATATTTTTTAGTCTTATATAATGCAACTGCCACTATTGAAAAAAGAAAAAAAAAACAACCAAGCTGCCCAGTCAAATACTTTCATGCAACAATAAGTACACCATGCATAGCACATCTCTCTCTGAGTCTAACAACAACAACAACAACAACAACAACAAATCCTTCTTAAAAAAACACTAAAAAGAAAACTAACTTCTTGAGACGTCAAAATCAACCGAGAAAATGCACAGATTGATGAGCGTGTTCCCATGAGACTATGCCTGTGGTGTGGAGCAGCAAATAATTCTTTTTTTCTGTTTCTTGGTTTTGGCTTTTTGGGATATGTAGTTTCAGGGCTGTAAAAAGCATGCATAGAAAGGGCATTGGTTCCATCTTTTTGTACATGCATTATATTTTTTGATTCTTAATTAAGAAAAAATAAAACAACCAAGCTGCTCAGTCAAATGCTGAAGTAGGATTACAAAGATTAGATCAACAGAGGGTCGAAAATATACACTTTGGCAACAACAGGTAAAATAAAAATAAATAAATAATTAAATCTTAAGGAATAATTAATCGTTTGTAACATCTAAAAGAAAATGAAAAATAGTATAATGCCAACAATGTCACAAAACAAAACACGTTGGCTCACAAGAACCTTCCATGTGACCTTGACTTACATGTTTTGCATCGAGATTTGTGTATACCCACATCTCGATGAATACATGGATGAATATTATTTGCCTATGTGTCTTGCAGTATGACATGTTGTTGTTGTCATCTAACATTTCTCAAAAAAATAAATTAAATCTTATAATGATTGTTGTAATATCTCACTAAAAATAATAAATGAGAGAATAAAAAACAAATTTTAAAGAAGGATCATGGTAATATCTCATTGAAAATATAATATATTAATGAGGAATCTTAATTGGATTTCTCTTCGATGTAATGATTTCTCTAATTTTATATATTTGTGTTGAATTGCATATTTGTAATATCATATGGGACGAGTGATTACATAACCGATGTTTATTCCGGTTTTATTTTAATATTGTATATTATATTTGGATTATCTAAAAGGTTTTAAATTTCTACTGCGTTTATGATTTGTTTTATTTTGATAGTCAATATACAATAATGCTTATCGGGTAAAGGTAGTAAGGTTGTTGGCTCTAGTTAAGTCTAGCAAAGGTAATTTGGGCTCAATTAGGGTTTCAGGCTAAGTATTGCCCTAATCAAGTTAGGAGATGCTACAGCTTGGTATCAGAGCCTAGGTCAGCCTAAGTTCGAGTTTGGTTTACAACAAGATTCATAGTACTAGGTTTAAAGTCGATTACAAACTTGATGGTAGGGACAAGGTTTAAGAGCTTTGTTATATTGAATAACTCGATACGATGTGGTGCCGAGTTTATGGTTTATCAATTTTAGGGATAAAGTGGTAACGAAAGTGATACTGATTGGGTATCATGGACAATGCTTTGACCTTACATTCACTTTTGGATGGTGTTCGAAGTGAATGTTAACATACTTTAAAAGTGTAAGGTACTCGATTACCCTAATAATGGAACCTAATTTCCTTAACTACTAATAATGTAACATGTGGTTACGAAAGGCTGACTAACACATAATTAAGTCTTATGTGATTTAGATTAAGGCTTGATTACGGGATTAGGCCGGGTGGTGTCCTGTTTTGTAAAAGGGGCCGTCACAGAATCTCCATGGATTTCATGGAATTTGATGGATTTGAATTGACTTAATCCAAATCCATCCAAATCTTTTGGTTGTGTATTTTTTTTAATAGAAACCCATCAAAATCTACAATTTAAAAATTGAATACATCTAGACTTTTTAGAAATTTATCAAAATTCATCGAAGTCTTAATTAAATACCCATTGATTTTTTAAAAGTCCATTAAAAATCTTTTGCAATCCAAATTAAATACACTTTGATTTCAAAATCCTCCAAACTCTTTTAAAATCATTTAAAACCATTCAATTAAATACACCACCCTAAAAGAATATATAATAAATCTTACGCAATGATTAGTATAATATCTCACTAAAAATAATAAATGAGCGAATAAAAATCAAATTTTAACATAGGATCATTGTAATATCTTTTCATTAAAAAGATAATAAATGTGGGGATCTTAATTAACAGCTTTACAAAAATTTTAAAAACCTCCTTATGAATCCGGACTTATGAAGCCAAGTAAATTACGGACTCATGAGGCCAAGTAATTAAATTTATTGTTTAATTTATTTGTCTACATCTTTATTAATTTCATCATTAGAGAAAAGGGGTTTGGTCGTGCGCGCACTTACATGGCAGCGAAGAGGAGAAGAATCTTCCTCGGATTGAGAGACATAAAGCGGTTGAATCGCTTACATCGTCCATCAACAAACTTCAACGAGAGCGGGGCCATTTATAGCGAATGCAACGTTTCGGAAGAGTCTCTGTGGTGATTAACGGCTCCAATTAAAATCATTAATTTGTCTATTTGATTTTTTTATTAAAATATATTCCATAATACTTTTAAAAGATTTGTAATAGTTCTTAAGAAAAAAAGTATAATTATTTTTTATCATAAAGTGCAAATCATTTGTTT
Organism: Stephania cephalantha; assembly: GCA_039657325.1. Classification (NCBI taxonomy): domain Eukaryota; kingdom Viridiplantae; phylum Streptophyta; class Magnoliopsida; order Ranunculales; family Menispermaceae; genus Stephania; species Stephania cephalantha. Next base: position 1,258,546 of record CM077573.1, on the reverse strand, counting down.
CATTATAAAAAGCACAAATCTACTGGTATCAATTAAAATCTTGTTTAAAGTGAAAATATTAAATGTTAACAAAAGTCATTAAAATGTAGCGTACATAAAAGTTAATCATAGCCTTTAAAAATCTACGAAAATCTATAGAATTTAAAAAAAGGTCGACAATTATAAAAATACCCGAAAGTCTATTAAAATCTCAATTGAATACGCCATTGGTAGTTTAAAAATTGAATACACCTAGACTTCTTAGAAATTTATTAAAACCCATTGAAGTCTTAATTTTATACACCTTGATTTTTCAAAAGTTTATTAAAAATCTTTTGAAATCCAAATTAAATATGCCTTGATTTAAAAATCCTCCGAACTTTTTTCAAATCCATTCAAATCATCCAATTGAATACACCACCCTAAAAGAATACTCCCTCTGTTTCTATTGAAGTGATGTTTTAAGGTTATTCACGAGTTTTAAGAAGTCCTTAAATTATCTTGAATGATGAGAAAGTGGTAGTCAAATGACTAAATCATTATTTATCTCTCCTAACCTCACTATTTCTACATACACTAGTTATTATTGTGTAATTAATAGATTTTCTTTTTCTATGAAGGGTATAAAAGCCAATTAAGTAATTAATGTGTATTGAAACTAAAGTCGAAAAGAATGACGAGAATGGAATAATTTTATTCACCATTTTGGCGTGTTTAAATAGAAAATTACAGAGTAAATGCTTTACATAAAAATAGCAACTAATTGATCCTAATTGATCCTAATTGATCATATCTTATCAAAACAGATTACAGGATCCTAATTGATCCTAATTGATCCTAATTGATCCTATCTTATCAAAACAAATTACAAATATATTAAAAAACGATTATACTGACTAATTACTTCTAATTCTAATTAATTACAAATAGAATAAATATACTAAATAACAATCCTAATAATTATGTTAATATTCTCGACACCCATCCTCAAGTCGGAGAATAGATATCGATCATTCCCACTTGGATAGAAACCCTTCGAACATAGCAAAAAGTCCCTTAGTAAGAACATCGGCCGAGCTGCTCGGATGATGGAACAAAGGGTATGCGATATCGCCGTTTTCCGCTTTCTCCTTGATGAAATGTCGATCGATTTCGACATGTTTTGTCCGGTCATGCTTTGCACAGATTCGAGCAATATTGATTGTCGATTTGTTGTCGCGAAGACAACCTCATCGGTTTATCTCCTTCGACCTTCACTCTCTAGATCTTCCGAAGCCATAACAACTCACATACTCCTTGAGCCATAGCTCGAACTCGGACTCAAGCATCGCTTCGAGAAACAACTGGTTGTTTCTTGCTCCTCCAAGTAACTAAGTTGCCCCGCACAAAGGAGCAATAGCCGGTGGTAGATCTCCCGTCTCGTAGAACTTCCGCCCCAATCGATCGGTGAAGATCTCCACACTTCGGCTCCCATTCTTTGAAAACATAATTCCTTTACCCGGCTTCCTTTCAAGTAATGAAGAATCCGATGAACAAACCTTGAAGTGTTTTTCGATGGACAATGCATAAACCGACTAACCAAGCTCATCGCAAACGCAATATCGGCCTTGTATGCGCCAAATAAATTAGCTTCCCACTGCCTTCCGATACCTGGTTCTTGTCCACAAACCTCAAGACCATCTAATTTTTCGAGTTTCGATTCGGATCGACGGGAGTTGCCACCGGTTTACATCCGAGTAATCCGGTCTCTTTCAAGAGATCAAGTACATATTTTCTTTGTGAGATAACTATTCCTTTTGAGGATCTAGCCACCTCCATTCCAAGAAAATATTTGAGATGTCCTAGATCTTTGACTTCAAACTGGTTGGATAAGAAGTTCTTCAAGACTCCAACTCTACTATGTCATCTCTCGTCATCACAATGTCATCTACATACACAATTAAAATAGCAATTTTACCATGATTGTGTTTGTAGAACATCGTGTGATCTCGAATGAGCTTGAGTGTAACCACATTGTTTCACGCTTCTCGTGAATCTTTCGAACCATGCCCTCGGAGATTGTTTCAATCCATATATGGATTTCTTTAGCTTACATACTCGCCATCCTTTTTTAGCTCATCAAAGCCTGGTGGAGCTTCCATATACACCTCCTCCTCTAGTTCACCGTTTAAGAACGCGTTCTTCACATCAAACTGTCCGAGAGGCCAATCCAGATTAGCGGCTAACGAGAGAAGAACACGTACGGTGTTTAGTTTGGCCACAGAGCGAAGGTTTCCTCGTAGTCAAGACCGTATGTCCGAGTGAAGCCTCGTGCTACGAGTCGAGCCTTGTATCTCTCGACCGAGCCATCGCATGGTATTTTATGGTAAACACCCACTTGCTCGCCTACACATTTTTTTCCTTCGGGTAAAGAGGTAAGATCCCACGTGTCGTTCTTCTTCAGGGGCCTTCAACTCCTCAAAGACCGCCTCTCTCCATCTCGGAACCTCTGAGCTTCATGTATCGACTTAGGTAGTTCATCATCCATAATCCCGGTGGAAAAGGCTTTGAAATCGGTGAGAGCTTATGATAAGATACGAAATTGGATATTGGATTTTGTGGTACATGATCCGACACCTTTGCATAAGGCTATGGGTTCAAAGAAATCAGTAGAAGGTTCTAAATTTGGAAGAGAAGTAGGAGAAAGAAAGCGCGTACCTTGGACCTCGGTCGAGTCCGATGATTGGCCCACCTCGGAAGTTTGGTGGAATATTACTTGGTTGAGTCCTCCTTTTAGAATAAACACGAAGTTCAGAGTAGGTGGTTCCAAGTTGTTTTCTACCCGGGTCTCACGAGGTTGTGAATTTATAGGTTGTGAAATCCTAGGATTAGTTACGTAAATAATTGATTCCACCGAACTATTTTCAACCGATTTTGGCAAAGATATTTGTTCCCAAAAACTCATTTCGAATCATTCTCCCCCGAATTGAGTTTTTTTCAAAAAAAGGTTGTTTTTCAAAAAAGTGACATCCATACTTACGTAATATTTTCCGATTTAATTAGGATCAAAACATTTATACCCTTTTTGTGTTGGTGAAAAACCAAGAAATATGCATTTATGTGCCGGGGATCAAGCTTTCCTCTATTATGGCCGTGTATATGAACAAAAGCAATGCAACCAAAAATTTTAGGTGTTAAATCAGTGAACGATCTATTTTCAGGAAACATATTCTTTAGTGCTTGCAAAGGAGTGATGTAATTAAGAACTCTTGTAGGCATTCGATTAATCGATAAGCTGCAGCTTAAGAGCGCTTCATTCCAAAAACGATTAGGAACATTCATAGCAAATAATAACGCCTGTAGACACCTATAATAAATGCCTATTTTTCCTCTCAGCCACTCCATTTTGTTGGGGAGTATCAACGCAAGAACTGTGATGAATAATTCATTTTTCTTTCAAAAAATCACCTAAGATTGCATTAAAATATTCTCGGCCATTATCGGTTCTAAGAGCTTGAATATTAGTATGAAACCGAGTATTAATCAAAGAGTGAAAATTTTTGAAAACATTTGCGGCCTCGGATTTTTCCTTCGAAGATAAATCCATGTGACTCTAGTGTGATCATCAATGAATGTGATGAACCATCTAGAACCCGAGGCAATTTTTACTCTTGAAGGGCCCCAAATATCACTATGCACAAGTGAAAAAGGTTTTGATGGCATATACTTCAAAGAAGGATAAACAGATCTATGATGTTTTGCCAACTCACAAACTTCACAACAAAAAGATGAAATGTCTTTAATTTAAAAAGATTTGGAAACAAATATTTCAAGTAATTAAAACTGGGATGGCCTAACCTATAATGCCACAACATTATGTCATTCTCGCAAGACAAGGTAGTTAAACATCTTGGTTTCGAACTTGTTTATCCGAAGGATTTTCCGAGACCAAGTGATAGAGTCCATCAACTTCCTTAGCATTGCCAATCATCTTCCCCGAACAAGGGTCCTGAAATTCAAATCCAAAGAAATGTTATTGTAGCAATACATTTGCAATCATGAATAATACGACTAACAGAGATGAGATTGCAAGAAATCTTTGGAACATGTAGGACATTTAGTAATGTAAGAGATGGAGACATAATAATAGAGCCTTTTCCAAAGCAATAGAGGTTAGAGAACCATCGGCAATTTTAACTTTCAAATTTCCGGATAAAGGATAATATGAAGAGAATATGGAGGAACTACCAAATCATATGATCGGTTGCCCCCGAATCTATGATCCAAGGGTTTAATTTTGAGCCTACTTTGTGAAAGTTGTAGGGTAAGTACCTTTTGAGCTAAAGAAGAAGAGGCAATGTAAGATGATGAGTTAGAAGTGTTGGATACAATTGAATGAGAACTCATTAGTTGATACAATTGCTCTAGCTGTTCTTTCTTTGAAAGCGACGACGTCTCGAGGCGATTTCGGCTCTTTGGAAGTGTCTTCGGATGAGGCATGAAAACCCTTTGAATCATGAGGATTCCTGGTTAGATGAAGGGTTCTCGGGGGCTTTCCATGCGAGCTTCCAACATTTGGCCTTAACATGCCCCGGCTTGTTGCAATGCTCGCAGATTGGCGGTCTTTATCGCTGCGACGGTCGTTGCGGCGTGGTGGTGACTAGAGAACAGGCGAAGGCTCGGTGGGAGCTGGTTAATGTCCTTCGAGCATGACGGTCCGCCGCTCTCCTCTCTTCCGACCTCGGCGAAGACTTCTCTAGTACTCGGTAGTGGATCACGACCAAGAATGCGTCCTCTCACTTCATCTAATTCCTTATTAAGGCCGACGAGGAATTCGAAGACACGTTCTTTTTCCACCATTTTCTCAAACAAAGCCCCTGTCCTTCGCACAGCTCCACTCATAATCGCCGAATATATCTACCTCTTGCCACAAGGTTTTTAAGTCGCATAATATTGAGTGACGCTTTCTCACCTTGTTTTAGCCTCCATAGCCGAGTTTTTAGCTCAAACCACTGTCCCTGCATTCCCGAGATCGAATAAGTCTCGTTCACAAGATCCAAATGTCATGACCAAGTAGGTAGGAAGAGATAGGTTCTTCCTACACTCGAGTCCATAGAATTTATGAGCCAAGACATGATCATCGAATTTTCTCGCCTCCCATTTTTCGAACCTTCATCTTTCTCAAATGGGTCTCGCATTGGTACCGTAAGATAATCGAATTTTCCACGGCCTCGAATGAACTAAGTTTCACCGATTGGGACCATCAGTAGGAAATTGTTTCCATTCAAATTGTGAGAAGTGATGGAAAGGTTTTGGAAAGATTCATGGTTAAGGGAATTGAGGGTGAGCGAATAGAGCTCATAGAATCGATACCGTAGGTATCATCGAGGTTTAGCCATTTAGGCTCGATACCATAAAGTCATAAAAGAATGACAAATGGAATAATTTTATTCATCCATTTTGGCGTGTTTAAATAGAAAATTACAGAGTAAATGCTTTTCATAAAAATAGCAACTAATTGATCCTAATTGATCCTAATTGATCCTATCTTATCAAAGCAGACATTACGGATCCTAATTGATCCTAATTGATCTTATCTTATCAAAACAGATTACAAATTATTAAAAAATCGATTATACAACTAATTGTTAGTCCAAGCAATCTATAATAAACATAAATCGAACATGGCACTCGTTATCACAAGCAACTAAACATGCTTGATTAAACAATAAAGAAGATTAATAAACAAAGTGTACCAGAGGCTTGCAAAGAGCAATGTCCTAAGACAGAATAATTTCCCCCAACTCTATGCGAGAATTCAACTAGGAGTTTTGTCCCCAGGATACAATCGGCCTATTCTTTGATTAAAGCACCAATCAAAGAACCTTCAAACCGCAAATCGTCTCTCTCTAGTAAAACACATGAATTTTGATTTCCGAAAAAGCATGTTTTCTCTATCAAAAGACTCCTCTATTATAGATAAACATCTAATCTTCCAATTAGTGGACGCTTTTTCCATAACTATCTAATTAGTGGTCTTAATTAGTGTGCAACTAATTGATAGTTATTTAACTCCTAATTCGAACTTAGCAACTTTGTTGGTGCTCTTTTGTATTAATTCAAAAACGAAAATAAAAAATAAAAAAAAAACGAAAAATAAAAACTATGTTTATGAATGGCTAAGTCTTGAACAAACCAAAGCCCTAAAGTCATTGTCAAAGATTTTTTAATTAGGGTGATTTCCTAGTGAACCCCATGGTCCACTCATTCTAACTCACTTCTCACTTAAACAATAGTGAAGTGAGTTGGAACATATATTAAGTGAGAAAACCAAACTTTTCTCTCCTATGTGGGACTAAAAGTTTTGTTCTTTTCCAATACAAAACTTTAACTTCAATGTTCAATACTAATTACTTCTAATTCTAATTAATTACAAATAGAATAAATATACTAAATAACAATCCTAATAATTATGTTAATATTCTCGACGAAACTATGAAATGACATATATTGTGAAATATTTCAAAATGACTAAAAAGTCACTTATAAAGAAACGGGGAGGGAGTATATAATAAATCTTACGTAATGATTAGTATAATATCTAACTAAAAATAATAAATGAGCGAATAAAAAACATATTTTAACAAATGATCATTTTAATATCGATCTTTTAATTTAAAAGATAATAAATGTGGGAATCTTAATTAAGAGGTCTCATTTGCTTTATTATTTAAGAGGAGAGGGAAACCATGCATCAAACCACCATATAGTAAAGGTTGATATGGAAATGAAGGATGATAGGATTAGTGAATTGCCCGACTCAATTCTTCATAACGAAATCCTCTCTAGACTCCCAACCAGGTGTGTTCTAGCTACCAGCATCTTGTGTAAGAGATGGAGATGGTTGTGGACTGGTGTTCCAAACCTCGAGTTTTCATGTTTCGGTAAAATTTCCTGTGGTCCTGATAAACCCGCCATGTTCATGAATTTTGTTGATAATGTCTTGCTTCGCCATGACATTTCAAACTTGCATTGCTTCAAACTTGGATGTTTTGGTATTTGTGACATATCTCGTGTTCATTCATGGATTTCAACTGTTGCCCACTCGAAGCTCCGTGAACTTTATTTGAAAATTTATGAACTAGATTCCAATGTGATTCCTATGAGTGTTTATTGTTGCGAGTCCCTCGTGGTGCTCAAAATATCCTTTTTGGGATCTAAATTCAATCCGCCTACTTCCATTTCTCTTCCATCTCTTAAAACACTCATACTTAATAGTTTGAGTTTTGTGGATGATGATCACGACCCGATGCAACAATTCTTTTCTCGGTCTCCCCGCTCTTCAACATTTGATTTTATTACGCTCAGTAGATTTCATGACTATAAGAAATTGATAATATCATCGACTTTTCTGGTCTCCCTCGCTCTTCAACAATTCTTTCTCGGTCACATTTCGTGACCTCTACTTCTATACTTCAACTCCAAAGAAGAGAATACATTTTATGAAGCATGCTCTGTCTTTGCGGGAAGCATATATTAGTGCAGTGAACTAAACAAACATAATCATTCACACAACCTAATTGAGGTTCTCATTAATGTAAAGAAACTACACATACCTAATGTCCTAATTCAGGTGATGCGTGATTTTCTCGTTTGAACAATTGAATATTTCTGAGTGTTTTTTTTTTTTTGCTAATAGTATCATTTTGGTCCTCAAGTATTTTTCACATTTTTTGTCGATTTGGTCAAGAAAACTTTCGTCAATTCACTTTTGTTTTGGTCCATGAACTTTCATTTCCCTCTACTTTGGATCATTTTCGTAAGTTTGTATAGTAATGGATACTAACAAACAGTTCAAAATCGATTTATTGGGTGATGAATCGGTTGTGAATCACACATGAATCGCTTGTCTTGTTAGCAATTTTTGTTCTTCAAACTCACCAAAAAGACCAAAAGTATAAGAAATGAAAGTTCACGGGTCCAAAAGTGAACAGATGTAAGTTTGATGATCAAATAAGCAAAAGGGTGAAAGTACTTCATGGACCAAATAATAATTTATGTTTTTTTTTTTTCGTGCTCTTACAATGTATGTTCTTAATTAATGTCTACTAATTCTTCTTGCTCATTTTTCTTAATAGTTTTCTCCGCATGAAGATTTCATGTGTAGCCGTCTTCCAATATTTTTTCCCAGCTTGACCTACCTTGAACTTTTCTGGATGCTACGATGGTCCCGATATACTAAGGTTGCTCCAAGTTATGCCTAATCTTCAACATCTCATCTTCAACTTCTTTGGTATGGAAAATGCTAAACAACAATGTCACACCCGTAAGACACATTAGCTCACAAAAGTTTTACATGTAACCTCGACTTAGATACAAGTTTTGCTAACCCACATAATTCTCGATCTCGCCCTTCCGTTGTAGTTAAATATATATATATATATATTTGCATGTATTTTTCATTTTTCATTTCTATGACAATTTATTGACTATAATTTTGAATCCAGGTTAGTGGTTCAAGTGAAGATGATTTGACTCTTTACATTGGAGAAATGCTCCCACCATGCTTTCACTCGAAGATTAAGGAAATTCAAATCAGTGAATATGGTTATTTGTCTGAAGACTTTCCCATGATAAATTTTCTACTAAATAATATCGAAGATTTGAAGATCACAGAAAACACATATTCAACAGACTCATGGGGAGACGAAGTCAAAACAATTAGGATGGTAAGGGATTCTCTCGACTCTTAACCTTCATTTGAAACTTGATTAGAATGACTCCTCCTTTGACAAATCAAGTTATTGAATCACATTTGTGTGATTATTGTATGAATTTAGTTATTGAATCGCATTTGTCCATAATCATCAGGGTTGTATCATTATCATGTTCTCACAATCTTCATTGGTACAATTAATAATTAATTCTTCGTGTGGGATTACAAATATTGTACACATAGGTCTAGAATGCAAAATGAAAGTGTGAACCACAAAAGGATCCTACTAATTACACGAGATTCTAATTTCCTTAACTACTAATTACACAGGATCTATATTATTTAGTTTCCTTAACAATATGTACAACTAAGACTGTTCATCAAAGCATACCAAACCGCTAGCAAATAGAAGCCAAAAACCTTAATTTTTTTTTTTTCCTTTAGTTCTCCTTGACGATTCAACTTTTTTAAATAGCCATTGCCACAATTAATTAGAACTCGAAAACCTTAATTTTTTTTTTTTTTTCAAGTTCTAGTTGTCCGTTAAACGTTTTTAATTATTACCAATCCAATCCGATACTAATTTGTGGTGATTCGAATAATAACTTTTTTTGTTTTCTATTTATCAAATAAGCTTCAGATTTGGTAAGATCTCATAAGATGATTATAGCATCTCAATTGGGAAATGATGATTGTGGGCGTGGATTCTTACTACGATAGCCACGTGGAAAGAATGCATGTCCATCCCTTATGACTCAAATAGACAATGGATTTTAAAATAGATCTCAAATGGTCCATGTGGATAGATTGCAATTTTTATTTAAGAAAATTAATAGTTTTCCATTTATTTTCGAGAGAATTGATGATATAGCTATTAATTGCATCGTTTAGAAATAGACATTCGAAATAAACGAGGTATATTGCATACATGTTTTAGGCACACCTAAGCTCTATAAGTTCCTTCTAAACTATATAAATTATCAATAAATCTACTTGGACTCATGAGTCCGACTCATAGGGAGTTTTTTAAATTTTTTGTAAATATTTAAGGGGTATAATAGAAATTTTACAAGTGATTATGGTTGTTTCATTAATTGCTCAAGGATGTATTTGAAATTAAAAAAAAATTTGAGTCCTGGACTCACGAGTCCAAGTAGCACTACCCATAAATTATATGTGTCTACTATAACTAAGTATGTCCACCGAATGTCAATTAACTTGTAATTGCTCCTTGTAGTTTGTAGTTGAGATAAATTGTCAATCAATGAGGTTGGGGATGCTTCTCATAAGCTAGTAATAAGAAAAAATTGTTTTAACTTTTTATTTATTATTTTTTTATGAGAAGTTTCTTGACTTAAAAAGTTGAACTCACGAGCTCTTCAAATCTTGACTTTTGACAAATGATGTTTTAACATTATTTTTAGTGTGATATTATAATGATCCTAAAAATTTATTTTTTCCCTCATTTATTTTAATCTGATGAAAGATATTGAAGATAACATCATGAACAGAAAACCTTATTTTTTCCCTCAAAAACTCTGCTCAAAACACCGAGTCATAACTTGCATTTATATTTGATTTATTATGTAAATGAGATTAGTTGGATTACATCACACGTGTCAACATCTTAATAGCTCTCACTTAACTAAATGTATAGATGCAACCCGACAGTTTCGCACAATAGTAAGGGCAAGTGTGGGGTTGTGTGAGTTAAGTGCACGTACGATTTCGTTCCCCGATTTTTCAAGTTCATTTGTCCCACTAGAGGACATTTTCGATCGAGCCGCCAGGGCCCTATGTGGGATTAGTCGCACCTAAAGTGGTACGGACACCCTCACGCTTATTTAAAAAAAAAGCTAAATGTATAGATGTCATATATATACTCCCTCCGTTTCATATTATATGTCACATTTGCGCTTGTGCATAAGAATTAAGGTGATAATTGAAATTCCTTAAATGATAGACATTGAGATTAAATTACCCCTCATTTATATTCTTTTTTTTTTAAGTTTTTGCTTTAAAAATTAATGTGGAACCCTAATTGGCATTAATGATATAACTTTAAATTAGAGATAAAATTGAAATAAAGACCATAAATACACCCTCGATTTCTTAATGTGACACATATTGTGGAACAAGAAAAAAAAAATTAATCTAACAAATAATATGAAACGGATGGAGTATACGAGAATCTCACCCTCTCAATACAATTTAATATATAACGTTCGGTGATTCTATCATACATTTATTATCGTCATATTCCAATGACCCTCCCTAAAGAATTGTTTTTTATTTTCTCATTTTATATTTTTAATCTACGAAACTATTCCTATTAACTAAGACCCTAAATTAAGAACTGGTAGTGCTTAGATGGACTCAAAAAGTCCAGACTCAAATAACTAAAAAGACATAAAGACCCTTAATTCAAAATCATTATTGATATTTGGGGGTAGAGGGTAATTAGGTCTTTTACTTAGATAGATATCTTAAATTATTAATAAAAAATCTTTGGGTCGGACTCAAAGAGTCCGAACAGATTTTTTGTTAAGGAATATGATAATCTCACACATGTAAGGTCGGCACCTCTTTATAACCAGGTGCAATTTTCTCGAGATGTGTGGTTGCTTCTTTAAATCCGGTGCAATATTTTCGAGATGCGTGGTCTCACAATTTTATGTGTATTAATTGCACAGTTTCCAAATACTATGTAATTGTAGGCTTCTAAAAAAAGTGTAATTGAAGCATTACCCTATCAATTAGATAACGAAACCTCATGCCCTAGCTAGCCTAATGTAATAACTATGTAGGCCTTAGTTGATACATTAGAATTTATTATACAAAAAATCTGTTTGGACTTTGACTCATATAATTTTTACTGTTAATTTATGATATGTATCTAAATAAAAAGACTAAATTACCCTTACCCCTAAAATCAATACAAACACTTTCACGTTCTACCCCTTCCACCGCCACTTTTCCTCCACCACTTCCACTGCCATAGCTGCCGACGACCGCCGCTGACTGCATATGCTGACCGTCCAAGCCTCCGCCGCCGCGTCTGCTGGCCGTCGTCCGCACCAGCCGCGTCGTCTCCCACCGACGAGCCGCATCGTCGCCGCGCCACTCCTCGCCGGACCTGCCGTTGCGCCGCGCCGGAGCTCCCTCTCTCACCACCATCCTTCTCTCTCCGCCATCTCTCTCTCTCTCTCTCTCTCTCTCTCTCTCTCTCTCTCTCTCTCGGCGGTCAGATCTCTCTTTCGGCCAGATCCGGTCGCTCGACCAGATCTGGCCGAGAGAGGCGATCGGATCTGACCGGGCCACTCCTCGCCGGACCTGCCGCTGCGCCGCGCCGGAGCTCCCTCTCTCACCGCCGTCCTTCTCTTTCCGCCATTTCTCTCTCTGTCTCTCTCTCTCTCTCGCGGCGGTCGGATCTCTTTTTCGGCCAGATCCGGTCGCGCGACCAGATCTGGCCGAGAGAGGCGACCGGATCCGCCGCCGCGTCTGCTGGCCGTCGTCCGCACCAGGCGCGTCGTCTTCCACCGCCGAGCCGCATCGTCGCCGCGCCACTCCTCGCCGGACCTGCCGCTGCGCCGGTGATCACGGCAGCGGCGGTGGTCACCACATCTAAGGCGGCAAGTGGTGGTAAGCAGTGGATTGATGAAGAAGGGTACTTTAGTCTTTTTGCTAGTTTGAGTCCACCTAGCACTACCCTTTATTATATAGTGTAGGTATATTAGAATTATATAATACTGATGTATTAAGGTTTTTACTGGTTTGTATAAAACGCGATAAACACTCTATGTACACTAGTTAGCTTTTATCATATGAATTGAAGAACGTATAAAAAAGGTTGAGACACCTATAATTTTTATTTTTTTTTATTTTTTTTTTTTATGTAGTAAGGGGAACAAAGGTTCCAAAGTACAAAAGGAGGGGAAATTACAAAAGGCACCTCAGAAGCTAAGCTTAATCTCACAGTTCCAAATACAATCCAATCCAATCCAATCAATTCATGTTCGATTCGGTTGCCAACCCATTTAATTTAAAGCGAAATGACAAAAATGCCCACCTCCTTCTTGCGTGGTACTCGTACAATCAAAATCACCAAAAGGGACTAACTTGCAATCAAGACATCACAACAAAATCATATAAATCCATCAATAACGTGACTTTCCATCAATCAATAGACTCAAAATTGACAGTAGAAAAAAAGAGGGGCGAGTCCAACAGTACTGCTTATTTTCGAGAGGAAGAGCAAGAGATTGTCAACCTGAGTTAGGGTTAGTTCATAAATATATCAGGGGGTATTTTAGTCATAGTATGGTGGCTTTGGCAGCCGCCTCAATTAATTTTGGAACTGAAGCTATGTTGTTTTATGAAAGCACATTTAAACCTATAAAACAAACTCAAAAGAAGGCGCGACCGCTTTTGATAAAAAGACGGTCACCTTGAGCACATTTAAACCTATAGTAAGCATGTTCACTCTTAATGCAAAACCAAAAACCATCTGCTTCTGGGGATGTCAAGCAACATAAGTAGAATGAGAAAATGACAAGAAACAGATGAAAGAGCAGAATAAATAAATCCAGCCCAGTGGGTGGTAAACACCATATAAATGAAGGGAAAATTAAGGAGGGGCCCCTTTATAACACTCTTATCTACTAAGCTTTAACATCTTCAGCCTCTACGTCAAAGGTCTGCCCCTCGACAAGTTCTGGGACGTCGTCGTCATCGTCGTCTTTGGTAGCATTGGCGCCAGGTGCTTGCTTTTGGAACTGTTCTGCGAGCTTCCTCAAGTTGTCCAAGTTATCTGGACCTGGAAAAGGAAAGAAGCTCAAGTAGCGTTATTACCGTACTTAACACTCAATGTATGTAGAGTAAAAGTTCTGTTTGTTACGTTCCATCATGCGCTAACTCATCGGTTTCAAACAGAAGGGCTACTACCTATAGACAGTTCGTGGTGGCAAAAGCAAGAAACAACAAAATGGAGAACAAAGCCCTATTCTGAAACTCCAGTAGTTTTTAAATAAAAATGATAAAAGAAATAAATTGACGTGTAAAGAATTCATGACTATTTCATGGCATCAATTGATTGCAGACAAATTGGAGGCACCATAAATCAGCATTTGAAATTTATGAGAAGTGTAAGAAATAGACAAGTCAAAAAATATTATAGGTGGAAAAGGAGACAACATACCTAATTGGTTGATTATTCCGGGAAGGATATCTTGCAATTCTGGAACATCAAAGATTCAAATATTAAACACCATACTAGAAAACCAATCAAATAACGGGTGCGACAAGCACCGATTCAATGAAAATGAAGTCATGGTGTTGGTTTCAGAAAATTCAATCAGACAGAACACTGTAAAAACCATAGACTTCCCAATCAAGATATATTTATTCTCTATAATGCTGCTAGTGTAAGGTAAAACCCGAGGAACTTGTTTTCCGAAAAGTTTTTGAGAAGGATTTTGTATCCACTCTTGGGAAGCAGCAATACCAAGTTGTATCTCATGTGCATGGCAAATGGACAAAAATAAGTAATGAGTCAAAGAAGAATACTTTTTGTTTGCGAAGCGCCACTAACGACCCAAGTATTTGCATTAAGTGATGCTTGAACTGAAACACGAGACAAGGGTATTAGAAGTCAACTAAATAAAAAGACATACATACTTCTCCCGCTGCATTGATCATTTTACCTTTAGGAGTTTGAAACTGAATGACAACATCATCCTTGAAAATATTGACTTCTTCAATGCCTGGAATGGAATTAACACCTATCCTTTTTAGGGTGTTTTGTAGCCTTTTGTCATCGGTTGTAGTGGTCTTGTGCACTGCCTTCTTCTTTCTACAATCAATATCATTGCAGCAACAAACAAACCAGTGAATTCGAAATTGAAAACATTACCAATCAGCAATAAAATACTAGCAAAATAGTGACTGATATGTGCTTATGTCGCCTAACTTTGTAATATAAATAAAAACAACTCAATTCCTATATCCCTCCAAAGTCTAACCAAATTATATGCAAAAGAAACCAAATTGTATGCTGAAGAAATAAAGGCCATGAAGATTTTCCTGACCTTCTCACGCTGCCCTTTCCACCAGTGCGAACAGAACCAGCCATTTTCATAAGCTTGTCCCGATTCATCTGCAAATTTTACACCAATTCACTCATCTAGAAGACTCAAGTTCAATATTTTTTTATTTAAATAAAACCATGAGCTTACAATCAAGTATGAAGGAGCAAGATTAGCAAGCAACAACAAGATTAAATATTTGAAAAAAAAGCGGCGGATACACAAATCAACATGAGTAAGAAAATATTTACACGCTGAAACTAGTTCTCCATTAAAACTTATCCTTCAAAACAAATTTCCATGCTTAAAATCTTGTGTGGCTTAAAAACAATATGACATCAAACAAAACGTTTGAAGTCCGCCACACGAACACCACGAGACACCTCTTCTCATTAAAAAGAAAATCAAGACCCAAAAAAAATTTCTTGGACCTTAGACAATGACTAGAGGAAGTTCCATAGCAATGCCCTCATCGTTTTACATAAACACACTGTTAAACAACTACATATGGGAATTACATGCGAACACGAAAAAAAAAAGTACCCATACCCACCAAAAGGCCTCACTTTCGCCCATCCAACTCTTCACGCTAAATAGTGAATACTACACTCCGACTTGCATATCGTATCTTCAACGGTAAAATCATCGATAGAAAGCCGCGTTCCCATAATCGGGATAGCAGAACCTTAACAATTCGACAAAAGAGTAGCGATACCACATAACGCCATCAATCAATCATTGCATATTAGGCTTATTACCAAACAAATACGACTACCTCAAACTCTAGATGATTCCCACTCAAAACCCTAATTCTTCATCAAACAAATACCACTAAATCTACACCATATCAACAAACAAGTACTTCGCAAAGCCCTAGAAACTTGATAATCACTCCAATCAACAAAAGATTCAATTTTTAAGAGTATTTCGAGCGCCAGAACAAAAAGCCCTAAACTCATCAAAGCAGAAAACATGAACGACAGAAACCCTAGTTGATTGAGACCTTAAACCCTAACGAGATGACTGACATTGAAGAGCAATAGAGAGTGAATCGATTTGGGAAACAAAGAGAAGATTCAAAGACAGAGAAATGGTGAAGATTTGAAGGAGAGATTACCTTGATTAGGGTTTTGATTGAACAAAAATGGCAGAATCGCGTGTGTCGCCGCGCGAGAGAGGAAGTAAGAGAGAGAGCGCTCGAGGGCTTTGGTGGATTTAAGGATTTTATATGTCGCGACTTATCGTGTAATTCGAATGAGGCCCTCCTACTTCTGTTGGTATTGCATATTTGTCCTTTAATGAAAGGAACTTGCTATGATATACTTTGGTCACCGAATCACTCGATGCCCGTGCGATACACATTGATCACGTGCAAGAGCATCTCGAGGTGTGTCGTACGGGCATCTAGTCGGCTTGTGCCTAAAATATATTACTGAAGTTTTTTTTAATGAAATACCTTATGGGTCGACTCTAGATTACCTTGATTAAAGTGGGATTAGACGGTTTTTATTTTATTTTTTTCATTTGTTTCTATGCTCAAATATTGTCGGACCCCATACGAGGTAGCCCTCCAAATCAATTTTTTTCATTCACGATACTCGAACTTGAAATCTCGCTTAAGGGAAACAAAATCCCATACCATTCGAATCAACTTTTTTTTTTTTTGATAACCGTGGGTGTCCAAACTACATTGGTCATCTCCTGATTAAACCCGATTAACCCTAAGGGTGCTAAGAAGGTTCCCCTGCTACTAACCTAAATGTCAAAGAAGATAATGCAGCTGTTGTTAATCGAACTCATCACCTTTGTTTAGTTGTCAAAGTATTAAAACCATGTTCGCAGCTGTACCACATCCCTAGCCTTCAAGGTTACCATTCGACACAAACTGGTTGTTGGTTATTGGGCTATCGTTTAACCTGAGACGTTCACTATTTTAAAAATTGTAATCCAATTCATTAGTACTAATTTGGATTTGCCTATGTGTGCCAAAAAATTCCAATGGCAACTGTTTCAATTGGTTCACGTTTGAAAACCATTATGATCCGTTCGGTTCCATGTAAAATAATTTCATGATCATGAGATTATTTTACACTAAGATTATAACATGAGTTTGGGTATTAGTCTCAATAAGGGGGCTTGTTCGATTGGGGGTATAGAGGGTGAGATTACACATGATTTAAATATGTGAAGTTACTAAAGTGCCCTTTTAGGTTGTTTTGATTAGGGTACTTTGGCCATTTGGAAGTCACCAACATTGAGATAAAATAATACCATCAATTTTATGATTTTAAATTTTCCCACTCATGTGGATTAAAATAATCTTATGAATAATTTAATATTCAAACCGATATTATTTAGTACCACAACTTATCTCACCATATCATATGAATCGAACAAGCCTTTAGATCTATTAATGATAAGGTAAAAGATTAAAATAATTTTGATACATGCATTTGTTAAATAGTCGTGGTAGTTAATTTGGATTGCCAATTTATGCCAAAAAATCCACCCATTGGGTAGGAAATGCATACATAATAGGATGTTAAGCATATGCTTAGAGAACTGAATTGAGTAACGGACTTTTGATACATATACATTAGTCATGGTAATCCTACACACCACAATATTAAAAAATAAAAAAAAAATTCGTACCAAAATAAAATGAATTAAATTGGTAATGATTCTCTTTCTTTTTCTTTTTTTGGTCTTATACCACCCGTTGTCTGAAAGCCTAATGGGCCCGATTATTTCAGACTCGCCTCATGTCAGCATACAATCGAGGTAAATAGCTTCTAACGGATGACATCTCCATCGATAAGGTTCAAACTCGAAAGTCACAACTTAGACGACCCGAGTGTCGAGCCACTTGGACAACCCTGCAGTGGTAACGGTTCTTTCATTCATCTGGTTTGATCCATGATAGTTAGTACGTTGATATAAAGAGTACACGGGCCAAAACCATTAGCCCATACTAGCTTATAACATAACTGAGCCCAAACTTGAACAAAGGAGTCCAAGATAGCAATACCCGGCCCATAGAACTTGCTCCAACTTTTTAACATGCCAGTAAAAACTCATTTCTATCCCCTGTAGTATTACCCAAATAATTACTACAATCCATAACAAGTTAACAACAATGAGGGCCGCTATGTGCACCCCACAAATTCATGAAGGCACCCTCTTATTGAGGGCACAAAGCATATTACCAAGGGCACCCAAAAATTAGGGCAGAAATCCCGAAAATACCCCACGTTCAAAACAGAGGCACCCCACCACCCCACCACCGTCCTCTTGAAGCAACCAATACTCTCTTGAACGAGCAAGCAATCCCGAGAGTCATTTGTCTTCGTTCCTCTCTGTCTCTCTCCTCTGTTGTAGGACGTTTTTCGAGTTTGAAGGCTCTGGGTATTGGTCGATTTCGTCTCCACATTAGGGCTCGGTTCAAAGTCGTGAAATCGATTGTTTGAAGGTACGTTGATAGTCTAATTAAGTTGCATTTGGTAGAGTAGTTGTTATGTTTGTCTGGCGGTGCATTCAATGGTTCATTTATTGGAAAGTCGTGGTTCTCGGCCACACAAGCCAGAGAGTTAATTTACAGTCTCGGCCAAGCATGGCCGAGACTGAGGGGAAATTTTTGGGAACTCGTGGTTTTCGGCCAGATAGGCCAGAATAGTTTACACAGTCTCGGCAACGAATGGCCGAGAGTAATTGTGTTATCTCGGTCACCACTTCACGAGAGTAACCATTAGTGTATAGTTTATGTCCTGTCGGTGATGTACAACCACGAATGTAGAATATCTCTCGGTTGTCCATTACCGAGACTTTTATTACAAGTTTCGGTGGATGTTGACCGAGACGTTTGCATAACTCTCGGTCCTGCGAGGCCGAATCAATCGCGCCCGTGAACGTCTGAATATTTGAGAAACCGCAAATAAAACACATTAAATTTCAACAATTACCTCTTGTTCTACCCCCTCTTGCACCATTGCAGTACAATCTTCCATTTTATATTGCAAACAAGTTCGGATTGGTCGAATTTACCAAACCCTACGTTGACAAACCAAATCATCAATTTCACAGTTTTTGATAAAAAAAAAAAACAGTTCCTTCAAAGCTTCTGGTGGTGGGGTGCCCCAGTTTTGCTTTGAAAATGATTTGTCGGGTTTGAGTGAGTATATATGAAGGGGCAAAATAGTCATTTACATTTTAGATAGGAGAATGAGAAAAAATATGGGTGCCTTCATGAATTAGTGAGGTGCCCATAGCGGGCCTCACAACAATCTTCTGTGATAATAACTTGAAAAGTGCTAGAATGGCAATGGTTATGTCACATCGCAAGACACATTGGCTCACAAGAGCCGTCCACGCCTTGAGATATGAGCATACACAAATCTGATGCATAACACACGGGTGAATGTTTCATGAACGGCTCCTATAAACCAAAATTTGTCTTTCGGTGTGACATAACCGTTGACATTCTAGCATTTTCTAATTTGAAGAACTACTTTTTCTAAAATGACATTGACATTATTTGTCATTGTGATAAGTGAGTGGTGGGTATCACAGCAATCTTGAAAGGCTGCGCACTTCAATCGACTGAGCTTGCATGTTAGGGGTGGAATACAAGCACACTTTTGAAGAGATAAAAGAAAGTACCAAAGCAATGCAATGCTGGTACAATACAATGAATTTGTGATAACTGTGGGCGGTGCACTGATTGATTGTATGTGTTTGTTGTATGATAGATGAAGCCTAAAGAAGATATGTATGGAACTGCTATTTGAGGAACACTCTACTATGTATTTTTTTATATGATTTTATTCCACCTATGCTTGGCAAAAAGAAAAGTTTCAAAGAAAATAGTTAAATGCTACCTACATTTAATGCGAATGCATGATGACAAAGCCTCAATTTCAAAATCGAGGCGCGCTAAAGGCACCCCTACATAAGAGTCATTTTCAAGAAGAGTTCAAAAATATAAAATCACCAGGGTGCCTTTATACACACTAAGGTGCCTTTAGCACGACTCTTGATTTAATGAAGTTGTTGATGTGCTTTCATAATCTTATCTTAAGTTTACCTTGCAACTTCAATTGGTTAATCACAATTCCCATCGTCAAGCTCTACCAAATGCATTACTTTGACGATAAAACGTTCTTTCATAACTTTTGAAAAGTTTCAACAAAGTCACTCTGACAAGTTCCTGTTGAAGTGGTGCCACATAAAATTTCATTCAAGATAACTAAACTTTTGTTTGAGAATTTGAGTTCAATCACATATAAACATAAGTTACATAATAGGCATAGTTGGAAGGAGAGGAACATTAGAACAAAAAAGCAATAGCTATGGAATTTTGTATAAACAATGAAAAAAAAAAGAAAACAAAGGAATAAGTGGTGATGATGCAATGGTAGTGAATCAGTGATGGAACCATTGCGTCAATGCTACAAGTAATAAGAGTGCCACCATAAAATACTCAACTAGTGGAAACCCAAAGAGATTTTTTTTTTTTTTTTTTTTTTTTTTTTTTTTGATGAACCCCAAAGAGATAAATTTAAAAAAAGGGACAAAGCTCATAAGAGATAAATTAAAAAAAAGGGACAAAGCTCATTGTATTGAAGGATATGCTTACTGTCCATGCTCATATCTATCCAAGTGCACTCCACAATTTTTTATAAATCGCTTGCACACTTTGTGCTTGCCATATTAATCATTTATATATAGTTTAAGGGTTTAAGCAATGTCCTATCTTACTTTTGAAATGACTTTGTAAAGGTGTTGTAAGTGGGATACTCGCACTTTCATTAACAAATAATACGAAAGTTCTAGCTAGGAAATCAATGCAAAAGGGCTATGTTTAGAATATGACTTGAAAATTGTTTCAATTGAAAGTCCTTTTTTTGGAGAAAACAATTGAAGAAGGCTCAACTCTTTTACACTTGTGAGAGTGATTCTCATTGAAGGTGCACTTACCAGTCATTTTAGAATCCACTAATCTCCCTAACAAATTAACAATAGTGGTCATTAATTTCTATGCAGTATCCAAAACTCAAAACTACTTTCACTAAAGATTTCTTTTTAGATCATGTACACCAACAAGGAAATGAGGTGAATTGTAATTTTCATGTTGGGCCCACCCGCACAAGCAAGCGCGAGCCCGTGAATCTCCGTCAATACTGATATTGTCTTCATTTTAACCACTTTTAACTCAATATAAGTTTTTAATTCAAAAGGCCTTAGTAGAAATTGAGTGGAGATCATCACTTACATAAAAAGAAATTATGAAGTTATATTTAATCGATATATGAGACCAACTTTTTGATCCACATATCTTCAACATGGATCAATTCACTCTATACGACTAGGCAACGAATTTAGCGGGAATTAGCTTCCCTAGCTACACTATAGGCCGCTAAATTCGTTGTTCTCCAAACATAATACACAAAATAGGACATCAATTCCTTTAACAAAATATTAGTTAACTAACACTTTACTTCTAGAAGCTTGTACCAAAGTTAAAAAAGATACCCTTTTCCACAAAAATTTGGAAATAAAAATTTACTTTTTCAATCTCAAATTAAACACATCCAAAATTAAAATGCAAGAGTTATAGACCTATAGTGCCCAATGAAAGGGACCTATCAACCCAATGGAAAAGCAATCCAAGCCTATTTGCCTAGAAAAACATAGGGAGAGGGAGAGCCCTTAGAGAATGAAATTGAAAGCTGCAACACACTCCACAAATTCTTGGAACATGGCTAGTTCCCTTAGTTGCCCTATACAATGCATATGAACTATTATTTTTTGGTACAAAATGAAAATGACCTCTGGTTCAACTCAGTGGTTCCCAATTGTGCATGCAAAGCACAAGTAATGCCCTTTTCACTAGTTCACTAAGTCACTCTTTTTTAGTTTAGGGTTGGCTCTGCACTTCAAAGCATAAATCGCGTCATATCTTAATGCCCAACTTCATCTGTACATTTATCATCTTCGAAAGTGATAGATCGATGCATTTTCGATCATACATTACGTGCAAAGTTATAATGGAGTCCTTTCGACACAAAGATAAATACACATGCATTCGACGCACAATTCAAAGAACCCTAACCATTGTTTCGCAAAGATATGCATTGAAAACACATCGCCAAATCTTTTCCTATCTTTTCTTTTCCCCACTGCCCTCAATTGACTTCAAACTCATTCATACAGTAAGGTTGGATCTACAACATCTCCAAATGGGAAAATGCCAAACTCAAATCAACCAAACCAACCACCACTATTTTCTTTTACAAAGTGATACAACTTAAGTAGGTCCAACACTTTTCTTTGACAACACAAGAGAGAGCACTAAATTTTGAAGACAGTGATGTTTCTGTCTTTGGGGCTCTACCTATATATTAGGAGAATATCAACTTCCATGAACTTTGGATCACTAGAAGACCATTCCACAAAAGGGTTAACATCAAATGCTCTTCCAAACAGCCAAGTCCCAAGCATCTCTAGCACTACATTACAAACCATGAAGGCATGACTCAAAACAAAGGCTTTAATTAACAATGTTTCAAGCTATTCAAACATATAAAAATAAAGCACATTGTATTATACAATAATGACAAATACAAAAGCCTTGGCATCTCATACTAGACAAACAAGCCTTTTTGTGTGGTTGAGAGTATCTTATTCTCTCTATGTGTGTGCTAGTTACAAAGTCTTCATTGACAAATGTTATATAACATATAACTTTCCAACTACTATGCCGCCCGACACTTCAATTTTTTTTTTTTTTTTCATTTGTAGTATAAGTTAGTAGTATATTAGTATACCAACTTCACGTGTAGTACTACCAAAGCTTTTTAGAATTCGAATCACCGCACCTTATATCTTTCAATAGAGTTATATATGTTAATGCTTAATATCATCTAGGACGGCAAAGTCAGTATTTATATAAAACTTTTACCTACATGCATTGTACTAAATGTGTAGTTGTAACATTGCAAGATAAAGAATGCAATTTTTCCATTTATGATTCAAAGCAACAGGACGAGAAAAAACTCAACAATATAGGAATAGACCTAAGATCTCGATGGTATAAAAACAAAGACCTAAGATATTTTAGGATGTAGCGATTGAGAAAGAATTATAAGAATTTGAAAGCAGACCATCAACTGCACTAAATCTAATAGAACAAAAGTATTTGATCCATGCAGCTTTCCCAACTAATACTTCATTGTTTTTGTGGTGGTCGCTTTCCTTTCTTTTGAAAAAAATAAAAAATATAGATGTTATACCAAATAACTTCTTTTCTTCTTCTAGATAGTAATTTTTCTTTCTAAAGTGCAGAGCCCACATCATCATTCCTCTAACAACATGACAGTATATTCCCTTTCTTTTCCTTAGCATAAAAATTTAATTAAAGGGCAAATAAGTCAATCTTGAACTACAGGGCCATGGTTTCAGACCCCACTACAACCAACCTACCTATGCAGTACAATATTGATATGTACACTATTTATACATAATATATTGTATTATACATGTAAAAAGACTAACGGGTACTTTTTTTTTCTTTTGATACTACAGAGTTCAAGATTATCCGGTCCCTATTCCCTGACTATTTCACATGAAATTAGTAGGTCCCAACAAATCTACAATGGTTATCGGAAAACATCATACGTGATAGTGAATTTTATTTATAACAAAAACTTAAATCATATTAGTCATTTTTTTGTCAAATCCTACAATTCATATTGGTAACCATAAAAATAAATCTTGAATGACTTCACTTGTGTGAAGAAAATATAAGGCCTATCTATGGCTGATTTTATTCCATTTCCCACCAATAGACATATACAATTTCCTTGGTTTTCTCCCAAACTTTCACTTGTCTACACTGACTCACATGTGAGGGGCTGACCGACTTGATATGGGTTTCTTGTACTGGAAAATTCTACTGAATGACAGAAGCATCGAGTGCTTTCCTAAAAGCGTTTGAAAATCAATGTCATCTAACAGTAGATAGTTTGATAGGCCCTTTTCTTTCCCTTTTAAAATTCTTTGGTACCCTGGTGTTCAGGGATTATCCCCGATAATTCTACGGGAGACACAATCCACTCTACAAAAGATATTCTTCAAAGTTGCACAGATGACAATTAGTAAGTCCCAACCCCTACATCCAAAACAATAGTTAGGAGTTTGAGCTTGTTTGCTTCCTCTCTTTTTTTTTTTTTTTTCGGTATAAACCATCTTGTATCCGAAGCCCAATAGATTCTGATTACTCCAGGATTGAGCCGGGCAAGACCACTAGGAGGAGGCATAGCTCCCCCTCAATTAAAGGATCTCAAGACTCTCTAACATAAAAAAAAAAAAAAAAAAAAAAAAAAAAAGAAAGAAAACAACAACAATGTTTAATTTTGGGTTCATTGTTTATTAAATAAAACAATCAATCAAAACCAATCTAATGCCTAATGAATGGACTCGTTCAGTGCTCTAATCAAACAAAACAAATAGGAAGAAGAAAGATCATTGGCCGACATATGTTTTAGGCAAAGAAATCTAAAAATAATTTATAGTCAAAAAGTAAATCTCTTAAGAAAAGCAATACTTGCTTTGATAGAAACTAAATTTTGACATACACATCTTTAATTATCAGGACTTCTCACTATAGTCCATAAGTTTCTGGCCGTCCTTTCACACGACCTCAACAAAGTCATACTAGAAGTTTGATTTTTTTGCCACTTTGCGTCACCTCTTTTATCATCTTCAATACAATTAGTTTCTTCCTTCTTACCACACACAATATGTTAATTTGCAAATGTGTGCTGTTCCTTATAAGGACAATGCCCATGTAGCAAGTCACTCTCCCAATGACAAATGTCACTAATTAAGGGCATAAGCTTTTGTCCATTCTCCTTGTGCAGTTATGAACCCTTTTCTATGTACTGGTCTTAAACTCAACTCACTTGTTTGCCACACCTATATAAACCCCACGCCCCCCTATTAGAAACTAAACACCATCACCAACATCTGAGTGGGGGTTCTTCCAAGTCTCTGGTTCTGTTCTTCATTTGTTGAGAAACCATGATTGATTTCGAAAGCCAAAGAGACCCGCCTCTCCTGGATCGATTCAACTCTCTGTCGCTTAATTCTCAATGCGGGGAGCACCAGAACAAGTTGATGCAAGAATGTGAGCTCCCGGTTATAGACCTCGATGGGTTGAAGAGCCTTGACGTGAAGGAGAGACAGCGATGCGTTGCTGCGATCGCAGCAGCGGCATCTGAGTGGGGGTTCTTCCAAGTGTTGAACCATGGGATAAGCTCAGAGCTTCTGAGTGAGATGAGAAGAGAGCAAGTGAGACTGTTTGAGATGCCCTTTGAGAGGAAGGCCAATCGTGGACTGTTGGACAACTCATACAGGTGGGGAAACCTAGCTGCCAAGTCCACTGCACAGTTCTCATGGTCTGAGGCCTTCCACATTCCTCTTAACAAGATCTCTGATGAGGCTTGCTATGGAGAGTTCAGCTCTTTAAGGTACTTTGGTTTGATCGCTTAAAAGCTTAACACTCCTATTTTACTTGTCTTAAACATTTGTAGTGCATTCTACAATACATGCTGAGGCAAAACCTGCTTTAATATGGCAGAAGAGCTGAACTCAGCATGTACAGCATAGGTCCCATCATTAATTTAATGAACAAAACCATGCAGTAGAGAAAGATATAAGGAAAACTTGTACTATCTTATCTCAATATCAACAATTGAGACATCTGAAAATGATGGAGTTGGAATAGGCTACTAACTTGTTAGGGTGCTCAACATATAGGGAGGCGACGAAGAAAGTAGCGGTGTCAATGTCAAAACTGGCTCGACTGCTTGCCGGAGTCCTAGCAAAGAATTTAGGACATCCGGAAGGAGTTTTTGATGGAGTTTGCAATGAAAGCACCTGCTTTCTTCGCCTGAATCACTACCCGAGATGCCCAGTCACAGCAGAGACGTTCGGTTTAGTGCCGCATACAGACAGTGATTTTCTAACAGTTCTCTATCAAGATCAAGTTGGTGGACTGCAACTGATGAAAGATACCAAATGGGTCGCTGTAAAACCTAATCCAAGCACTCTGATTGTCAACATAGGAGATCTTTTCCAGGTAATTTCCCTGACAAAGTATCTGCAATTTATCTTTCAAGCAATTCACAAGAATGTAATCTGATCATTTGACCAACCAAACCCAACCAAAATTTTAATAAAGCAATGCCCAAACTTGACATAATGGGTCCCAGGTATAGACTTTGGCAAGAACTAGCTTTGGATTAGAATTGGTTGAACCAAGTGACCCAGCGACTTGTCCTTAACTACATACAAAAAATGAACCAATCAGACGGCCCGCAACCAAGCTAAAATTTGTTTGTTTGGTTCATAATCTAATCACTCTTTTGCAATTGATGCATCACAATGCAGGCATGGAGCAACAATGCGTACAAGAGTGTGGTGCATAAGGTCATGGTTAACAAGAAGGTTGAAAGACACTCGGCGGCTTACTTTCTCTGCCCATCTTATGACTCTTTGATAGGGAGTTGCAAAGAGCCTTCTCTTTACAAGAAATTCACTTTTGGTGAGTACAGGCAACAAATTCATGAAGATGTGAAGAAAACAGGCCATAAAATTGGCCTGCGGAGGTTCCTCCTCTAGATGATGGCTTAATTGTTATAGGAAAGATGTGTAATACAGGATACAAGGTAGCATCAACATTGTGAATCAAATAATAGTTGAAGCTTCCAAAGATGATATAAGCACATGAGTTTTGGAGGATTAAAGGCATAGCCAAAAAGAATATACATAGTAATCCAAATCTAAGAAAAATATTTTGCGCCATTGTCATTTCAAATCCAGATATCTGGAGATATGATAGGAAATATCAGGTTAAAAATAAATGAAACAGACAACCTATGGACACAATAGAAAGTAGAAAAGAATTGGTAACATAAGATAAAAAGGAAAACAGAGATTTACTACTTTTTGAAATAATTATGTTATCCTAAATTTCATGTCACCTAGAAGCTAGAACTAAAAATTTTGAAGGCCTATAAGGGCTCTCTACTGCCTTCCCCTACAAATCGATCCCCACATTTTACACGTGAATTTAGAGAAATGCCGTGTGGCATAAGGGACACACTTGCAACCTAGAGATTGCAAATCCAATCCCTCCCTAAGCATTGGAGAGGTTTTTGTGTACTTAGTTCGAGATGATTTCAGAACTAGTTGATTTTATCGCGTTGTTGTCAAGCTATCCAGTGAAGAATTACTACCAAATAAAGTCTCACGAGCTTCTAATTCAAGCTGTGTTGCTGTTGAGATTGGTTCACATTGCAGTTAAAATTTGCCTTGTGTTGGAAATGTCAATTCCAATTTCTTCAATGATTGTATCAATGCAATAAAATTGAACAATGTAATGTAATCTCTCGAGTCTAGAAAAAAAAAAAAAAAAAAAAAAAAAAAAAAGAAAGAAATGACAAAAACAAAAGAAATGATACTTTTGGCACTAAAAGGTCAAAGTCAAACCATAAAGTCATACACCTAGTTGAAGATCTAATGGTACATATTCAAAAAATGGGCGTGCCCATTCCAATGTTTTTGCACGATCTCCAAGTAAGTGTGTGACTTTCAGGTATAACTTTAGCATGTCACTATAGCACTGTCCAAAAAAGTGCGATACTGGATGCACCATGGTAAATATGGTTTTTTTTGTCATGAGAGATTACATTATTGTATTCAAGATCTACATTGACATGACATTGAAGCACAAGGAACTACAGTTCTTAATAGAAGACCATTCCCGACAACAACACGACTCGAACTACAAAGTCTTGAGACTTTCTTTGGTAAGAATTGTTATTGAACAGCTTGGCAACACCGCGACAAAATCAACTACTTCAGAAGCTACACCGCAAACTAACCACAAAATCTTTCGATGTTAGGAGATCAGCTGAACCTATAACCGCTAGGTTGCAAATGAACTCATCATACCAACCTAGCTTACACTCGTGTTTGTAATGGGATTAGAATATGCATAATTTTTATTCTTCCGATGATTTCATAACAAATTACCTTAGTGTGTGTAAAGTATAGAATATACACTTGTTCCCGCGAATTATGCATAAATCCCCAAATAGTGGAACTTGTGCTTTTCTTAAGTACAAATACTTCAATTGGGATTCAACGCAATAGATTGCCAAATAGGTATAAAGTAGCCGACCCTACCTCTTTCAGATCTTGTCAAAAGAAAAGCACAAACTACATGCTTTTATATATAAAGTTTTGATTTCTAAAACAGAAGTTATCCACCCAAGTGGCCCAAGAAGCCCTTTCTGAACTACATCAGATACACTAGATATTTTACTTTCTCTACTTCGTAATGCTGAGGACTAAATCTAGAGTCATTACAATCTTTCTTTTTAGCTACATCTTCCCTTCATCCAATCTTCCCATCGTTATGGTAAGGGCTTCAGTATGTGATGCAATATTTATTCCATTTCACTCATTAAAACGTAGTAATAGGTTGACTTATCCTTTTGGCTCAAGAACGAACCAATGTGCCTATTTAGGCTTAAAAAAAAATCTTTCTAATCAGCACAACACCCAATACCCTTGAGCTTTTCCCCCATTTTATTCATAATTGTGGCCAATCCTACAATTTCCAAGATTAGTTATTTCTAGCTTTAACTCCAAGTAATATAACATAATTTCATCTCAGCATCAGATTTTTTACACTCGAAAGTTTACTGTTGCTGTTTTCCTGATAGCCTCAAAATTTTATTTCAGAATGCAATTACAAATAGCCCATTTTTATATAGGTCCTAATTAAAATCTTCATCCTAAACATAATAATAAGAAATAAAAGAAAATCTACACGTAGAACTTTTTTGTGACATGAGATTACGAAAACAGTAAATAATTCAAAGGTATGAGAATCAGTAGTCCTAAACTCTACATTCCATCCTTAGTTACACCTATCAAGCATCAATCTATAGGAGTTGCCTAATTCTCACAACAACCTAAGAAGTCAAGCTCTTGAAGTACTCCAATACAGTGAAACAATGAAAAGATTAGCTCTCAAAAATCCTCTTACTCTTCTCCCTCAAAGTTGATCACAAATTTTACAAATCCCTTAATTTTCCCTCTTGGAGATGGGGAATTCTAATCATGTCATGGATAAGAAAATGAAATTAGGTTTCTAAAATAAAACGGAAGTACTCAAATAAATCATAATAAACAGGTGGATTATTTTCCCACACGTGGCAGCGCAAGGGAAAGCCACATTACAACCCTTAAACCCCTTCATTTAGAGAGGCGCATGATTCATCCAGACCCACCACTTTACCAAGCAACCAGTGCTCTTCCCCTAAAGTATAAACCAATTCCATGTCCAATCAATAGATACCAAAAAAAAGAGGTGGAAAATCCCAAGACCTAATTTTTCTCATTAATTCCATATTGATTATCATTATTATTATCGCCAACCATCATTCTCCAAACACTGCCAACAATTTATTTCGATAAGTACCACATCAACACCAACTAGGCAAAAACCCATGTTCATACACAAGAAATCACTGTCTCTTTCTTCATCATCTCATGTTTCTTAAAAGCCCACGTTTCTCCAAGTTCCTTCTCAGCTTCACACGCCGCCCTTCTTACAAGTCTCATCAAGAAAACCCCACACCACCAAACATCATCCTTATTTTAGATGCCATTATTCATTATCACCACGTTCCCTATTCTTTTATCGCTTCACATCATTAAGTCCCTTTTACACTAGTCCCCTACCTCTGATTTTTCTCCAAATTTCTATATTCCATGTTTCCATTTCCATTCGGTCTCATCACCAGTCTTACTCCCTGGTACCAATGCGTACTTTTCTACTTAACATCTACCTCATAAATGTTTTCAAAGAAAAAATATCTACCTCTGAAATATCGACACGTCTCGCTGATTTGCAGCCAAAAGTGTGCGTCCAAGACCACCACAACTCTGCTTTTTTGAGCTCTAAGTGCCCCATATCATAGGGGTCACTCCGTATAAGTTTTGCATGTTTTGTCCCTCTGATGTCTATATATCATGTTAAGAAAATTATAGTAGTTACTGTATATGTCATATCTATAAGTTACTATAATTTCCATAACATGTCAGAAACTAGAAAAGGGTAAGATGTCAGCGTCATCTTTTTATTCTGAAGCACCAACATAGACAAGAACAGTAAGAGCACCTTTTATATCCTAAATTATGCTCAGTTACCAGCTCACAATCAGGTGGAGCCCCTAAAGAGTTGCCTAGATACTATTGGAGAGAACCCCGAAGCTACAGCATCTTGAAGATCAAATAAAAAGAGTTCGGCAAAAGTTTCATAAAAGCACTCTATTGCACTAGTGGGCCACAAGACATTAGTAAACAGTAATAATAAGAAAAAGAGACTTAAAGGTCCAGTGATATAGAGATTAGCCATGGGAAGCTCAGTAGGATAGAACTTACGTGACTCAAAAGACTGCAAGGTTTGGAACCATTGGCGAGTTTGCAGGAAACACCTAACAAATGCAAATCACCCACATATGAGGCAGAGTGACTTGAACATGTTTATAGGAGCAAATCCATTAGTAAATAGTAAAAATAACGATATTACAATAATTTTATTGTCGACAATATTAAGCATCATGTTTGCTTTCGTGCTTACGAAAATAATATCACTAAAATTTGCACAAAATTTCACACACCTGGATGACAACCTTCAGATAACAACAGGCATGGATTGAGAGACTATCTCCAACTAACACCAGAGAAAACCCCTTCTTCTGTTTCATGTTATTATTACATTCAATTTACTCCAAGCAAATTGAAGCTCTAAACATCTCTTTCCTCTGAGAAGTAATGGTTTAAACTTTCTGAAACGAAGATGTTGGAACCCATAGCAAACGAGCTGACAGTTGAAATGTGAAGTTGGTTTCTGATGAACCGCTGTGGCATATCAAGGATTTCGCATTAGTAATAAAGGATAATAAAAAAAGAGAGTGCAAGACATTTCAATTAACCCATGTTCCAGCACCAACCACCACCAGCTAAACCTCCCATTTAGTAGTATTAATTTATATCGGCTGCCTACATTGATCAGCACACTCAAACCTTAACTTTTTTTTCCCTCTTTTATAACAAATAAAACAGTGTTTCCACGTTTTTCAAGAACAAAAAAAATTTCTAATCATGCCCAACAAGAAACATACAGATAGCTGAGAGATAATCTCTTGATTAGTGTCAACATGCCAATCTGGTTCTAATTGCCGAACAAACGATGACCTCCCACTTTCAGTACTACAAAACAGAACCTGCAGCACATTCAAAAGGCCAAAAGCTGATAAACGTTCAAAATCGACAGTTAGATCAAACAAATTAGCTTCTCATATGCTCGAATCAGCAAAGCATACACAACCAAAAGTTAAATCAGAAAAAGTTATATATTGCCTTAGAGCATAGCTGAAAATAAATTGAATGATCTCACCCAATGTTTAAATGTTATTAAGGTGTAACTGAGGCATTGTACTTGAGAGAAGTGAGGCGTAAGCCTCAGTTTTTTGATAGCATAAGGGGTCGACCACCTATCACAAAAGTGTATAGGCCTACGAAGATGAGAGTACTGGAGCATTGCACGTCCCAAAAAGTGCTGAAACGGTTCAGGGTGGGCCCAGCACAGCTAACAAAGAGTGAGGCGTGTGTGAACAGATGAAATGTGTGTGGTTTTAGGCAAATGAGGTGTGTGCGGGATAGTGTGTGTAAGACGTGCTCAGAGAAGAGTCTAGAAATGGGTATAAATAGGAGTATTGTTCACAGTATTGGGTATCTTGTTATCTTGTTAATTGGGTTTTGGGTTTGAGAGGAGTAGTATTCCATCTATGGGTTAGGGTTATCTCTTCACTGAGTTGTAACTCTTTCTTCTTTGGTATTAGAGAAATCGAAATGGGGCCAAAGGTAGATTCACGGATCGATGTTTTGGAGGAGCAAATGAAGTTGATTCCGGTGAGCTTCAGAAGATCCCGGTGTCGGAGAGCTCTTTTGGCGAGTTGCGTTCAGAGGTACGAGATTTGATGCGACAGATCAAAGCCATGTATCGACCCACCAACATGCACACGCCTGTATCTAGCCAAATCGGAGAGTTTAGTGGACAACCACAACAGATTGGAACGAATCCATCATTACCAAACTTTGTGGCCGAAAGGAGGGGCGATGGGAGAGCATATCTAGGTCCTCAAGTGTATCGTTCAGGTCCAAATGTCAGGAAGATCAAGATGCCAACATGCAATGGTGAGGATCTCATCGTCTAGCTCAACTAGGTAGAACACTATTTTGCACTCCACGAGATGCCAGAATATTCGAGGTTAAGGGCTACCCGAATTTGCCTTATTGTTTTTGCTCAAATCTGGCTACAAAAGGAAAAGAAGACGAAGATCTTCAAAAGCTGGTTGGAGTTGAAGAAACAGTTGATTCGCCAATTCATGGATGCAGACCTTTTGGTCTGTATCAACAGTTCTTTTCATTAAGGGAGGAAACCATGGTGGCAGAATACCGTGAACGTTTTAAGTTGTTGTACCTACAACTGGAGGAAATCACAAAAACCCAAGCCATCGCAGTCTTCATCAACGGTTTGGCTGATCGGATTCAAGTGGAGGTCATGGTGGATCCACCGGGAACCAGGCAGGGCGTGGTTGAGAGAGCCACTCAGGTGGAAACGCAAACACAGGGACAGCGATGCTCTTGGGCTTGGGAAATCAGGCGACCCACAAAGTCCAACAGTCTAGAGTCCAACCTTCAAGGCTGAGCCTAAAGCCTTAGGTTGGGTTTCACACACGTTGGTCAGCCCAACACATGACACGGGCCCAATACCCTTAAAAAGCCCAGTCCAGTTCCCTCTTTATCCAAATCAAGTCCTTCGTCTTTTGGATCGACTAGCCCATCTTCATCCAAGGAAGTGACGCCCCATGTTTCATCGCCAAAACTCAAACGCCTGACGAAAGCAGGGGCTGAGGTTCGACGGAAACAAGGTTTGTGCTATCGGTGCGACGCAAAATGATTCGCAAGGCACCGCTGCCAACGGAAGGAATTCACGTCATGCTCGTTGATGATGAAGATGATGAGTCCTCTGGTTCGCCATCGGAGGAGACAACCAAGCCTGCTGAGCTGACCACGTTGGAGCTATCTGCCCATTCCATGGTGGGGGGGACCTTCACCTCGTACTATCAAGGTCAGAGGATCAGACAGTGGCACTGAGGTGGTGATTTTGATCGATAGTGGGGCTTTTACAATTTCATCTCGTTGACGTTGGTGAACAATCTTCACCTTCCGATGACCACTACGGCAGACTATGGTGTTTTAGATGGCGGAGCGTCGCGGATTCCTGGTTCAGGGGTTTGTGAAGGAGTGCAACTCAACTTCCAAGGCCTTCAATTCACCACTGATTTCTTTCCCATACCAATACTCGGGTCTAATCTTATTCTTGGAATGCAGCGGTTAATGTCGTTGGGTATGACAGCTGATGATTGGCCCAACTTGACAATGCACATTCATCATCAAGGTCAGTGGGTGGCGATCAAGGGAGATCCAACTCTGCACCGAGCCCTAGTTTCGTGTAAGTCAATCCGTCGCTCTCTTAATTCCGTATTGGGATGCTTCTTAGTTGAATGTTTGAGTGGGGAATTCCAGCAATCCGACTCGGTTGCTCAGGTTTCGGAACCCTATATTCGTGCCATCCTGGAGTCCTTCCCGGCACTATTTGATCAACTATCATCTCTGCCCCCACCACGGGGTTGTGACCATGCCATCATTCTCAAAGATGGTACAGAACCAGTGTGGGTTCGACCCTATCGATACCCACAGATTCAAAAATCTGAAATCGAGCGAATGGTGAGTGAGATGTTATCTGCAGGAATCATCCAACCCAGCAACAACCCCTTTTCCAGCCCTGTGTTATTGGTCAAAAAGAAAGATGGCAGCTAGAGATTCTGTGTGGATTACAGAGCCTTGAATAAGTCCACTGTCTCGAATAGATTTTCGATTCCTAACATCGACGAGCTTCTCGATGAACTCCATGGCGCTAGCGTCTCCTCCAAACTGAATTTGAGGTCAGGGTACCTTCAAATCCGTGTCAAAGCTAAGGATGTCCACAAGAGGGCCTTCCGAACCCACGACGACCATTTCGAATTCTTGGTGATGCCTTTTGGATTATCGAATGCCCCAGCTACCTTTCAATCTCTAATGAATTCCATTTTTAAAGGGCTCATTCGTCGATGTGTCTTGGTCTTCTTCGACAACATCCTCGTGTACAACAAAACATTGGCAGATCATTGTGTTCGCCTTTCTTAGGTCCTTTCTATCCTTCAATCAAATTCTTTTTTTTCAGCCTTAAGAAATGTTGTTTTGCAAGGGCTAGCTTGGACTAGTTAAGGCATATCATCTTTAACGAAAAGGTACTTGCCGATCTGAGAAAGTGAAAACCATGGATCGCTGGCCACTCACATCTTCCCTAAGGAGCTTCGGGGATTCCTTGAGCTAAATGGCTATTATAATCGTTTTGTTCGCAATTACGGGCACATGGCAGCTCCTCTCACTCAACCGCTCCGCAAGGACAGTTTTAATTGGGGCAATGAAGCCGCGTTTGCTTTTGCTCAGCTCAAGGAGGCAATGAAAGAAGTGCCCACCCTGGATCTGCTTGATTTCGATGCGTTATTTGTTATTGAGACGGATGCCTCGGGAGTAGGGGTATGAGCGGTGTTGTCCCAACATGATCGACCCATAGCCTTTTTCAGCCAGGCGATGTCTTCCCGAGCTCGATCCAAGTTGGCGTATAAGCGAGAGTTAATGGCGATCGTATTGGCAGTTCAGAAGTGGATGCATTTCCTGCTCATGAGGAGATTTGTTATGCGTACCGATAACATAGTTTGAAGTTATTGTTGGAGCAGCAATTGTGGCCCCGGAGTACCAACGTTGGATGATCAAGTTGTTGGGTTCCCATTTCGATATCCATTACAAACCGAAACCTTCCAATGTCGTTGTCGATGCATTGTCACGTTATCCCTTGGATTCGAAACTCCATTCCTTATCCGTTCTCTCTTGTACGGATGACGGCCTGTTGGAGGTCGAGGTTATGAGGGATCCAGCCCTCGCGGAGATCATCAAGACACTACTGACAGCAACGAGTTCCAAGCTCAGGTGGTCCTTATCTTATGGGCGACTACAGTTCCGTAACAAGTTTGGTCATCTCAACCTCCTCGGTGCTTAAACCAAAACTTCTCTCGGAGTTCCACGTGGGACCTATTGGGGTCATGGGAGCTTTGTGAAGACTAATAAACGCATCACGACTGAACTGTTTTGAATCAGAATGCGCGGAGATGTTCAGGATTTTAAGGGTCCTTGCGACACTTGCCAACGCAATAAGTATGAAACCTTGGCCCCGGGCGATCTTCTCCAACCTCTTCCCATTCCAACGGCAATTTGGGAGGACATCTCCCTTGACTTCATTGAAGGTTTACCCCTCTCCAGTGGCTATAATTCCATCTTAGTAGTGGTGGATCGTCTGAGAAAGTATGGGCATTTCCTCCCCTTGAAACATCCATATTCTGCCAAAACAGTGGCTGACGTCTTCGTGAAAGGCGTGGTTCGCCTGCACGGATTTCCAAAGAGCATGATGTCCAATAGGGACAAGGTATTTCTTAGTCACTTTTGGGCTGAGTTGTTTCGACTTCATCAGACCCAGTTGAATCGAAGCACAACATATCACCCGCAGAGTGATAGTCAAACGGAAGTGGTCAACCGTTGTTTGGAGACTTACCTTCGCTGCTTCATCTACCAGCGACCCAAGCAATGGTCGGATTGGATCCATTGGGCTGAATATTGGTATAACAAATCTTTTCACTCTTCATTACAATGTACTCCCTTTAAAGTTGTCTATGGCAGGGACCCTCGTCCCCTATTTTGTTATGAGATCTCGTCTTCTTCGGTGCATTCAGATTTGGACGACGTGTCGACAGTCCGTGACAATGTCCTCCGCAACTTCGTGATCAACTTTTATGTGCCCAGAATAGGATGAAACAACAAGCCGATCAGCTCGAAGGGAAGTGGTTTTTGCACTGGGGTATTGGGTGTATTTGAAGTTACGTCTCTACCGGCAAGTGACAGTGGCTAAGCGCACCAACATGAAGCTCCGTCCCAAGTTTTTTGGGCCTTTTGAGATCGTTGCTCGTATTATGGAAGTAGCATATAAATTGGCCCTTCCTCCTTCCTCCACAATTCACACTGTTTTTCATGTCTCCCGACTCAAAAAGGCAGTGGGCTCTTCCATCGTGTCACCCAGCCTTCCACTTTTTGCTCCGGACTCTTTGGTTGCCTCGGTGGAACCAGAGGCAGTGTTGGCCTATCGCTCCCTCGCTGTTGGTCCGAAAGTACTGATCAAGTGAACCTCTCTGCCCGTGTGCTCAAAGCTACGTGGGAGTTAGTCCGGCATATCCGAAAGTCATTTTCGGCTTTCCACCTTGATGACAAGGTGGTTGTCCAAGGGGGGCAAGTATTGATAGTATAAAGGGTCGACCACCTATCACAAATACGAAGGTGAGAAGTACTAGAGCATTGCAAGTCCCAAACAGTGCTGAAACGGTTCAGGGTGGGCCCAAGGACAGCTGACAAAGAGTAAGGTTTGTGTGAACAAGTGAAATGTGTGTGTGTGTGTGTGTGTGTGTGTGTGTGTGTGTGTGTGTGTGTGTGTGTGTGTGTGTGTGTGTGTGTGTGTGTGTGTGGTTTTAGGCAAGTGAGGTATGTGTAGGATAGTGCGTGTAAGACATGCTCAGAGAAGAGTCTAGAAATGGGTATAAATACTAGTATTGTTCACAATACTGGGTATATCTTGTTATCTTGTTCATTGGGTTTTGGGATTTAGAGGAGTAGTACTCCATCTCTGGGTTAGGGTTATCTTTTCTCTGAGTTGTAACTCTTTCTTCTCGGATTATCAATAAAATTGAGAGGCGACCCCTTCTTTCCTATCATTTTTCTTGAAAAAAAGCTAAATATTATGAATAATACATAATGCATTAACAAAAACAATTACTAAAATCAAACAAATCATTTTTTTGACAACTCAAACATATCATATTAATAACTTAATAAAAAGTAAAAAATAACTTCGATGTTAGTATACGACGTACCACATCACTCAAATAAAACTATGCACCAAACTATACTTATTTGCAAATATCTATATAAAGCTTTGAAATGAACAAATTGTGAACAATCAACCATCTCTAAAATTTTGTACCTATACATATGGAAAAGAACAAATTGTTTAGGGTATGAACAACAAGAGGTTTCCAACTATATTTTGTATGCTATGATAAAAATATTTACACATAAATTAATGAGATAAAAACAATCACGTCCGCATAAGGTAAATGTTATAACACAGTAGGCAGATGAAATGAGATACCAGGCTATGATATACAATCATAATTCTTTAAGTTATGCACAAGATTTATTAAGGTAATTCATTTTCGTCACAAACATGCCCTCCTGATTTGGTTTCAATTACCAATCCATTTTTAGTTCAAGCTCTTCATACCATTAGTAAGTAGTAAGAACTTGATGTAGGGCCTAGGACGTATGAAGCTTTTTCCTAAATATTTTAAGCGTAGAACTACAGTTTGACTTTGTTAGAATTTTATTTTCTTAGGGTTCTTGATAGCTAGGAGTTTAGTTTTTGAGTCATCATGTAGTTAGGAGTTTTTCTTAATGAGCACAATGGAAGAGTTTGATCCATGTAGCCGACCCCAATTAATTTAGGACTTGGTTGGGAGTTTTTACATTTAGGATTGAGGCTTTGTGGTTAGGAGTTTTTAAGCAACTAGAATTAGATTTTTTTTTCCTATATTCGTCACTTATATTAGGTGATATTAGAATATGATTAGGAATTCAAAGTCTTGCTTTTAATAGGAGTTTTTTGTTATTAAGTACAAGTTCGTTTAGATTTTTTTAAGGTATGTAGATTAAAATAGACAAATAGGTTTCGCCTTTCGCGCTTCTTCTTCTTTCTTCTCTCCCAAATGGTGTAGGTTGTTATTTAGCTGCAAGGTTCATATGGATCCTGACATGGTTGTTTCCTCGCACTCATTCACGTACCTCCCACCATGAGGGTTCACGTTCGGGTATATCCATCTTCTTCGGTGATCACTTCTTTAGCTACCACCTTGAGGACAAGGTGGATTTTAAAGGGGGGAGTAATGATAAAGTCCCACATAGAGTTTTGTTGAGTTAGTAGGGAATACTATACATAGGGGTAGAGAAATATTGTAACGTCATTCAATACATTTGTCTTGGTTTAGAAACTCATTTGACTACTTGGAGAGTCCAGCATCTTGAATGTTGTAGGAATGCTTGTACTGTGGTTCAGTTCAACAATAGATCTTTTCTTCTTTACAATTTTGTTGTTTTTTCTCTTCTTTGTTAACTCAATTCAACAAAGGTTCTGGGTTCTATCGGTATATCAAATCCTTACGTCGGGACAAAAATAAATTAAAAAACAATTTAGAAAAATATAATGATAATGATGCATCAAAAAGCTCACTGGCGACCACCTAGATTGTGGCAATGATTTGTAGCATAAAAAATAAACATGACAAGTAGAATAATGAACAAACGCAATTGAACACATAATAAAGCAAGTTTTACCTTGTCTTTCATCAAACCTCCAGTTCTAAAAAGCCCAGCCTCCTCCAATGCAAATAGAATTCTATCCTGCATGACAACCATGAACATCAATCTATTGGCATAGATAATAAAGTTACTACTTCAACTGCAAGCCACTAAATACAAATAATGAAAGAAAATTAACATGATGGCAGTCCTCACAAAATGCCACTCGCCACTATTAAGAACACCGCATTTATTGCTAAACATGCATGTGGTGGGGCCTGTGGGCAATAGGGTGCAAAAAATAAAAAGAAATTTTAGAGTAAAGAGGGACATTGGAAGGTTTAGGCAACCCTCCCCGAGTAATGGTTGCAAGATGGTTTGCTGTGAGGTACAATATCAAAGGTTATGACATGATACGATGTCTTAAAAATTGATCTTAGGCAATTTTGTGAAGCATAAATATCCCTACCAAGGTAAAAGGAAAATTTTATAAAACTGCAATTAGGTTGGCTATGCTTTATGGAAGTGAATGTTTAGTGGTAAAGAAAAAACTACATAAATGAATGTAGAGCATATGAGGACGCTTAGGTGCATGTGTTGTAAACTCATAGAGATAAAATAAGAAAAACAAAAATTCAAAGAAAAGTAGGAGTAGCATCAATTGAAGCAAAAAGTAGGAAGGGCGTTTGCGGTGGCTTGAACACCTACAACAACCTACAAATGCCCCCTTAAAAAACTCGACTCAATAAAAACTGAAGAAATTCAATGATGTAAGGATAGACCAAAACTAACTTGGGACGCATTGATTAGGAAGGATTTAAATGACTTGGAAAACACACCATCAATCGCACTAAATTGAGCGCAACGGAAGAGTTTGATCGATGTAGCCGGCTCCAACTAATTTGGGATTGAGGCTTTGTTGTATCTACATCCCATGGAGTATATCTTGTTTTTGGCTATTATTATGGTGTCACTTAAAGTTGCAAGTTACAGTGGTCAGTAGCTATTTTGCATTTTTTTATAGCTCTTCCATTATAGTAATATATATGTTATTTGTTTCCTCTCAAAAACAATAACAATAGCGCACACAAGAAAGCTCAGTTTCATAATTAAGGAAAAGATAAAATTATAACCCCCTGAATCTACAAAAGTAATATTCAAAGTAACAATGGGAACAAGATTATAACTGATACTCCCAGATTTAGAAGTAAAACTTTAAAAAAAATAACAAGAATCAAACAAACAAAAAAAGAAAGAAAGAAACTGAAGAGGAAAAGAATGGTACGGCACCCCAATATTTAGGTAAAAGACAAGCTGGATGCAGATTAAATCATAATGGATTTTCAGAGAACATTATTCAAGGTTAGATTGAACAGTGCAGAAAAAAATGCTCACCCCACTTTCATCGTCAAGGATTCTTTCCATTAAATAGACTTCACAATATTTACTAATTTCCAACAGTGTTTCCATCACCAAGGGCCTCACAGTTGCATGCTTCTGCACTAAGAAAATAGAACTTCACTTTTTAAGTTTCTATAAAAAAAAATGCACCTTCCAAAAATACGATAGAAGTGAAGTAATAAGTCTAACCAAGAGATCTTCAGGGCTGTTCTCCTCAAGAATCACCCCCAGAAGCTGGCAAGTCATCTGAGACAAAAGACATCAATTACAAGAAAGAATCAAATCTACATGCTTATAGTTGCATATTCAGCGACTTATTACAATTTAGAAGTTGGAAAGTGGAAACTAAGAAGAAAAGAAAAGTAAAGAGAGGGCAAGAATAAACTAGCGAAGAGGACTTTCACCATGTTCAATTTCTTTACCACCTGACACTTCCTGCATTTTTTATTTAAACATGTAATATAGGCCTATCATTTTAAAATCAAGTTCATACAATAGATCATGTGGCGGGACAACTAAACCCAATTCGTACAATGTATCACAAACAATGGGATGTTGGCTATCACGTTTATCTTCAGCTGTTTACAATAGTCGCAATACCTTAAAAGGAACCAAATGCTCATAAACAATTTTAGCTTAAAAGGGAAATGCGCAAGCCTTAAAAAATAAAAACTAGAACCAATAAACTGAACTCCTGGTATAACAATTGGAGCTAATATAAACAAAAATCCAGAAACTGCAAGGCTAACCAAACTATTCAAGTTATTGCCAAAGCTAAATTTCTAAGACTTTATCACACCCCTGCAATTTAAATAGTCCTTCATGAAAATGTTCTTGACAACATATGCTAAAAAAGCTACATGTATGAGAAAGGGCGTACAAGAAAACTCTTATGCATCGTCCTGCCCACCTTACTTAAACACGGACTTCTTTGACGACTTGCTAGAATTTAAGGGAATTAAGACAAACAACCCACCCATGTAACAGAAGTTATGACATCATTTGAAAACCTGTCCAGAAACAATCCATCGAAGTTTTTTTGTAGGATGGAAATCCACTTTTCAAAGAAACTGGAGTTGCAGATACACAGCAGTCAGGCTGATTATTTGAACAAAAGCAATGACAATCTTCCATAATTAGGTTCAACAAGGGATGGATATTTCCAAATAAACTTCCAATACAATATGTTTGGAAAATCAAACATGATTTCTTGTAACAAAGACAAAACGTTTGCACAAAATCCAAAAGAAAACAGCCCACTTCAGTTCCAAGTCAAGTTCTGCCACAGGGCTTCCACGACTAAATCTCTAATAATATAAACATATGATCCATATCTACCCCTTGCATGTGGGGATTTACCAAGCAAAGACGAGAGTTCTATCATAACTGAGCTTGTGATTTCACGTTGTGGAAATCAACACTAGTCTTTAAGATTATTCCAATAAAACCATCTTATCACCAACCTAAAGTTCAGCTACCGATACAAAGAGGATTCCTAAAAAGCACTTTAGCAGAATATTTTAGATCTACAACCATGTTAATGCAACATAATAAGTCCAGCAATTAATCCACAATTCAAAAATTTCAGTGCCTCTAACAAAAATATCTAGTATATCAATAACTATTTTGCAAAATATAAACCTGTTTAGAATTTTTTAGCATTTCGCATTATAATTTACATAAGCTAAGAGACCATGGGCATAAACTAATGGTTATGAAAGTTCATAAGGAAAAGCTTTGAAAATTTTTCATCCCTTGAATCTGAAGCAAAAGGTTGAAGATATTGGAAAATCCAATGAATGTATAAAACTCTTTTTAGTAAAAGATTTGGCCAGATGCTTTTCAAGATAAATATAAAAACTTATTTGGATCTTGCTAAATAAAATGCAAACCCCGTGTTTTGTTTTGTTTTGTTTTTTTCAAAGGTTTGAGGAATTAGAAGGTTGTTTTCCAGGTGTGCACTGAACGTACTCCTAATGCTCAAGATTTTAACAATACATTTAAGGATGGAAAACATACGAATTCCCAAAATTATGAGTACCTTTCTGCCTCCATTCAGCCTCTTCCTCATAATTTGTTCACCTGTCAACTGAAAAATTATAAAAAATGAGTTTCTACATGAGCAAGATTTATTACGGGAAAAGCAATGCTCACCTTCACTTGACGAGATGATTCATCGATCTCATCATCATCAACTTGAGAATAAGAAGCAACTTCAAGAGCGTGACCAGTAGACCTGCTCGTTGATTCAGAATTTATAAACTTCCGCTGAATTCTTTTCGGTTTCGTTGAGGGTCTCAGAAACTTCCAAGAGAAAATAACAGCAATGGCAAATCCAGCAACAGCTCCCAATGTTCCAGCATGCTGAAAAAAATATTACTAGTGAATAAAGTTAAGTTTATTTACAAGAACAAAACCAATCCAACATCAGCTCGCTTGACTCAAGTTTGAGTGTATATGCCTTCAAGCACGTACATGCACATTACACCTTCGCGCGTATGCGAGCATCATTCTCTCGCATCCGCCTCCATGCATATGTTGTCATGGGGTTAATAGCAATTATCACGTGGTCGCAACTAGAGGTTCCTCACTAAGAAAAATACGCTTAACTTTTTCGCTCAAAACAAGGTGCACTAGAAGCCTACCTAACTCAGCACTCCAACACTCACAAAAGAACATGAAATTAGGCACCAAGGAACAGCTCTTAACTAAGGCATAGTTGAGTTACACTCACTTGCTACATACACTCCACCAACTCTCACCGATCACATTTATTTCCCATCAAACTCCTCTCCACGACAAATTTGGTCGATATACCCCTCACTCACATAGCCACATAGGTGACTCGATTTCACTAGAGTCCCTAAGTACACATCTCGAGATCGATCCTCTTTTATCCAACTCATCACTTAGTCCCTCACTCACTCAGTCACATTAGCCTGTTAGGCCAGTCTCGATCTTGTCGTACTCAATCAATCTCGCGTGCACTTATCTCAAGGCGTATCATCCATGTCATTGAATAGGCTTCAACTTAGCTCCACACGGCTCGAATTTCACGAAGCAACACCTATAACATATAATAAATCACATAAGCACGCATCATCCATAAATAACATCTCAGCTTTTGTGCCTGAGGTTTGACTGAGGTTTCTTCACTTAAGCTTGGATTAAAGGTGGTAACCGTGCAAATCAAGTATAATTAATATCTTTAAATTTTTGGGTCGTCACAAGGCGGGACAAAACCGTCTCACCGCCTTGAAAACACTGCCAAGGATAGAGTGTTAGGTTTTATATTAAACAACCGTCTACACATTTGCCCTATTTTCGATGCATTTAAGAACTAATAAAACCCATATTCTCGTGAGTGGCTAGTTGACATGCTCCTGCAAGTTCACTTCTCCGATTGTTGCCCAACTGCCCATTTTCTGGAGTGTCGCCTATTTCATAACTCTCTTGGTCAAAGAGCATGTGTTCAATGTACTTAGAAAGCGTCTTGTCACGTGCCCAGGGGCCACGAGCACTAACCAAGTTAGTGCTCATAATTGCTCGAGAGATGCCTTGGTCACTTTGACTTGGTCCATCCAAGTCTTCATGTGAACTTGGGTCTATCCCAAGCCACAATCATACTCATCTTGGTCACAACAGGGCCATGCTCGTGGTGACTAAATGCGTGTGGCCACCTTAGGGACAGCTCGCCGGAGCCTAACCATGTCTAGTGCCTCCGGTAGAGTGCTCAATCGCCACCCCTA
The DNA here is from genome assembly GCA_039657325.1 of Stephania cephalantha. NCBI lineage: Eukaryota > Viridiplantae > Streptophyta > Magnoliopsida > Ranunculales > Menispermaceae > Stephania > Stephania cephalantha. The sequence goes on along the minus strand of CM077573.1, from coordinate 1,214,939 downwards.
TCTAGTATGGGTGAGGTCCGGTGAACGCCCCGTGCCTCCTAGAATCTCGCTCCGTCAAACCCATACCCGCCACCTTAAGGAAGAGTGGTCCCCCATCATAGTAGATGCTAAGCCGATCGATCTTGGGTTTCCAAAAGGAAACATCACAAAAGTGAGACCAATCATACCGTCCCTTACACTAGATTTGTGTCTCACCAAGTTTTATGAACTAGAAAGCCAATTGGGGATAACACTACCGCCATCAAAGCGCATCATCAATAGATGGCTCCATCATACAAACAATCCAAGCCATCAATTCTTCAATCCACCAAACCTCTCCCAAATCCGTAACCCTAAAAAAACCGACAAATCACTACACTATCTGACATTCTCCAACAAAACGTCAATCCAAAACCCTAAATCCGACTATCAGCGACAAAAGAAAAACAATCAGAAACACAAGACGATCACGCACCTTGTGATTGAAGAGAGTGAGAATGATCTCGGCGATCCTCCGATTGCATCCGTTGCGAAGCCTCTTCAGCAGATTCAACACGTGTTGCGCAAGCGAGTCCGCCATTGATTGAGAGACGATCGAGGTCGCCGGAGAAAATTCCATGAGTGAGGAAGTAGAAGAACGATCGAACGAAGGAACGAATGAGAATCGAAGGAGTTGTGATTCGAAATTCGAAACCCTATCGAACGACTCTCGAATTTTGCCCGCCAAATCGCTGTGATTCGCGCGTTCGGGGATGGAGAGGATGTTATAGAGCTGGAATTGTCGTCCTACTGAGGAGGTGGTCGTCCCCAAATTAAAACCGTTCGATATTCACCGATTACATTTACGTCACCCGCGCAAAACTCTTCTGTGTCGTTAGATGTACCTCGATTCACTACTTTACTTAAATCGAGGGATACATAGATAACAGTTTTCCGGCACTTTGCGTTTTTATGTTTTTGGTCCTTAATTTTCCTTAGCTTACATTTCGTCCGGAAACTTTTATTGGTATATATTTGATTCATGAACTTTGAGTTTTTTTTTATAGAAAGATGGAGTAACTCAATTTGGGCACCGAGATTGAACACTGACCACTCAATTGCCGCACGATATATCTCAAGATGTGCACGAGCGCGATGTGAGGTGCACCACACAGTAACCGAGTGGGTCGGTACCCAATCTCAGTGTCCAAAGTGGGTTATCGAAGCTTTTTCTTTTTTTATATGCTTTTAGAGAAATTGAGTTTTTTTTTTTTTTTTGGTTTTTGTTAGTTGAACTAAGTCATTCGGTTTAGTAATATAAACAATTTAACTCTTCTTGGCTATCCATGTGGCACTTCTATTAGCCACGTCAGCGGGATTCAACATCATAAATGGTGAAATGACCAAATCTACATTTTTTTATGAAAGTTTAGGGATCAAATGTGTAATAGAAAAATGCAACTCGCTTTGGGCATCTAGTGGGCCCAAGTGAGTGACCAACCATGCGATATACCTCGAGGTGTGCATGCAACACCTCGAGATGTGTGCTCACACTTCTCAAGGAGTATCACATGAAAAGACATCCACTTGAGCCCACTAGATGCCCAAAGTGAGTTACGAAAATATTTTCCTATTGCTCAGGCCACTTAAGTGCCGATTGCACCAAAACCACATGAGAATAGTTAGGCTCACCTTGATAAACACAAATATATATATAAAAATAAAATAAAAAAAAAAAAACGAAAGCATTTTCCTAACAAACAAACCAAATTACTCTTATATCTGTCAAGAAATGTGACAATAGTTGATGAAGTCAAATGTAACATTTCTCTCTCTTTTTTTTCTTCCAGTTGTTGAGTTGAAAACATGAAAATGTTTCACCCATCTCACTACATATGCCACTGGAAGAAATGTTACATCTCACTTCGATTGTAGAACTCGTCTTTAATGCCATGAAACTGTTCAAAATAAGCAAACATTGATACCCTCTCATAACCTTACAACAATAAAGCCTCAATTCCAAATATTTGGAGACCTTTACATAATTCAAACTCTTCCACTCGATTTAATGCTTTTAATGGCGTGTATTTAAAATGCTTAAATCCTTCTTAATCAATGCATCTAAACTAATCTTAGGTCTAACCTTTCAATAGTCTAAAAGAAAAAATAAAAAGATACAGAGATTGAAGAAGCTATGCCAGTTTTCGTCGACAAACATGAGATTCTTTGCCCAACTTACAAGCTGGAGATGCTGGCCCTTTTAGCATGCCCCAAGCATCAAAGTCCCTTGATGTCTACGACCAGAGATCTATCTTTGCAATGACAATGAAGAATACAACCACAATGCCCGTTATTCTTCATAATCCTACAATCTGGTTGGCCTCGATAAGCTTGTCCATATTCCTTGGTCTGCAAACACCTGCCATGCGAATGCATATCATAAGGTGAATGCAGAGAATAGTAAAAGAAAAGAAAAATGATTTCCTGATCTAAATGTTGTAAGAAAAGCACAACAGTTTACGGCCTTGTTTGGGTAGGGGCGGAGTTAACTCCCTGGAGATAACTTGCAGGGGGAGTTGGAACTAATCTTATTCGGTTGCCTAACTTCCCTGCAAGTTATCTCTCAATTCACACCCAAAGGTGAGAGATATCTCTCTATCCCTGGAGAGTTATCTCCCAGGAGTTTGCGGACACAATTACCCTTCATTTATTACCTTTTTATTACCAACATACATCTCTTTTGTTTGAATGGTATTTATGTCATTTCATATGTTTTATTGTTTAAAAATTTGCAACTTCCCTGCAAGTTTAAAGTTGAACCAAATATGAAAATATGATCTTTCACTTAGCTCCGCCTGCAATATAAGTTGGCAAAAACAAACCAAACAAGGCCTATAGGTAATACTAATAATTTGCGGTAACTAAGCTTAATCGTTTGGAGGTAAATAAGGTTAATCATAGTGTAATTGTTGATCCTTTAATAACCATGAATTATCCACAAAGCCTCGCCTTGGGAGCAACATGAGCTTTCCATAACATACAACCAGAAAGAAAGTAAGGGAAGGATAGGAAATTCAAAGTCGAGTAGGTAGTTGAAGAAGATTTGCAGGAAAAAGCTGCTATGAGCTAAGAAGCCAGGATCTCTAACCGTCGACATGAAAATCTAAGAAAGAGAACCCATACCTAGCTAAGAAGGTTATTTTTGATAAGAAAGAAACCACAACTTTCCCACTATGAGGCTCGAACTCCCGACCTCTTACCTAAGTAACCCCATACCAAAACAGCGAGCCATCCACTTGGTTGGTCCTAGCTAAGAAGGTTTTGGCCTCACTCGCTTATCTAACATGCATCTAGAAAATTATAAATTTCAAGAAGCTCAAGTCCCTGATAACGCATTATCTTAGGATGGGATTGGTAGGTTCCTCAAGTTCTTTTCAAAAATTTCTACATTATAATCTCAAACAACTTTAAGAAAAAAAAAATACAAAAAAACAAAAAAAAAAAAGATTTAATTATTTAAAAGTTGCTTCAAGAAAGAAAGCGAGATTTGCGAGATTTTGATAACAGCCTTAAATATAATGCCAAATAGCAGTCAATTCTTAGTTTATAATTTTTACTTCAAGAGACCAGCAGTAAAGAAGAAAATAGAAGGATACTAAACTTCATTTTATACGTACTTCGTAAGTTCTAATAAGGCAACTAACAATTACCTAAGTAACCTCATGCCAAAACAGCGAGCCATCCACTTGGTTGGTCCTAGCTAAGAAGGTTTTGGCCTCACTTGCTTATCTAACATGCATCTAAGAAATTATAAATTTCAAGAAGCTCAAGTCCCTGATAACGCATTACCTTAGGATGGGATTGGTAGGTTCCTCAAGTTCTTTTCAGAAATTTCTACATTATAATCTCAAACAACTTTAAGAAAAAAAAAAAAAACAAAAAAACAAAAAAAAAAAACAAAAAAAAAAAAAAAAAAATTTAATTATTTAAAAAGTTGCTTCAAGAAAGACAGCGAGATTTGCGAGATTTTGATAACGGCCTTAAATATAATGCCAAATAGCAGTCAATTCTTAGTTTATAATTTCTACTTCAAGAGACCAGCAGTAAAGAAGAAAATAGAAGGATACTAAACTTCATTTTATACGTACTTCGTAAGTTCTAATAAGGCAACTAACAATAGAGAAATGAAAGGTAGGGATGAAAAGGAACCTGAACAACACAAGTCCAACTTTACTTCAACTTCTCTACAGCTTTTCTAACTTGTTGCTAGCAGGAAATATATGAACTTTCATCACAAGATCAACCGCCGCATCTATCAGCTCAAAAACACACATGTCTCCTTTCTGTAAATTAACCCCACGCATGAAAGCAGTCCATCCTTTGCTTATCCGAATCTGAGTCATGTAGGAAGAGCATCCTACTTCCCACGAGCGGCCATCTGGAACTTGAAGCTTGATATTGGGCAAGCCACCGGAAAGGTGTTTCCTAACAAAGTCGACTGGCATATTCTAAAGAGGACAAAAGAGGGCAATTATCAGTAATAATTAATAAATGGAGTTAGTTAGCAAGAATATAATTTGGATGGGGAAATATCTTCTATAAAAAAACAGACTTTGGAAATGGCAAACTTGCATAGCATCCAGAGTACGTGTGATAAAGTTTCATGGAGTTTCTACTCTAACAGCTTACCATAAAATTGTGATTCACATATGATGACTTCATAACAGAAATGAAGTAAGGATTTTTGGACTCGAAAGAAATGGCATCTTTAACTGCTACATCACTTTGCCAAGAATTAACAGCCTCACTAGGAGATAAACTTTGTACGTTGGCAGAGTTCTCTCCAACTCCACCATTAGGTTCTCGGCATATCCTCCCATTACTTTGTTCTTCACAATTATTACAAATGCAGCGATGACCTACCTCCACACCACGCACATCAAATATAAGAACATTAAACTGAGATTTTCCATCAGATAAGAGTCCATCATATTGGAAAACCAAGAAATGCCCAGCACGTATAGAATGGTATTCTAGGAAATCCAGCAAACCATTCTGAAACCAAATGGCACCATCAACTTTCTTTAATTCAATATTCCATGCAGTACCATTCCGGACATTTAGAACAGAAGTATCGGAAATGTTCTGTCCAAATTTATTAACAAATTTCTTTGGCAACTCCTGCAAGTGAGAAAAAAAGTTGATCAGGTCAATAATGTGAACGTTCGAGTTTTAACATTCAAAAACCATGTGTGAATGATATAACAGATGAATTATGGTCTTAGCATTCGGAGTCTGACTACATCTTCCACTTTTTTTACTAATCATAATATCCATCTTGAGTAGCATTTTCAAACTTTAGATGTTACAAAATTGTTCTTTCCAGTATCACCACCACGCCTCCTATAATGGAAAACTTCACTTGATTAAAAGGTTCCTGTGAATAATTATAACCATGATGGTGGAAAAGGGGATTTCCATGAAAAAACGCCAAAAACCTATGTTATTTATCAACACATGAAATTGCTGCCAGATGCCTCAAGACATCAAAGAATGAGAACAAAGAGCACATCCTATGAAATAGCGAAAGCTGCGAAACCAGGGGCTCCAACAAGGAAAGAGAAGCATATTCTAAAACCTTACAGTAGATCTTTGGATTTCAAATAAAATCAAACGATGCAGTGGCTGAAGAATTGTGAATCTATTATCCTCCTCAACAACAGAAACAACAACAACATAGCCTCAGTCCCAAATTAATTGGGTCGGCTACATGGATCAAACTCTTCCATTGTGCTCGATCAAGAACACGTTTATATGTGTTTGATTCATTTCATGAAGAGTGACAAAGGTTTTATGCTGGCTGTCAACATATCCCAACCCTCCTCAATTTTCCATTCTTGGAAAATGGGCTCGGGGCCTCCCTCTCCCATTTTTCGGGTATGAAAAATGGGTTTGGGACCTCCCTTACCCATTTTCCAGCATGAAAAATGGACGTCAGAGTCCGGACCTAGGACCGGCTATGCAGCGCACATAGTGTTCTACATAGGTGGAGTTATCTATTATCCTCCTCGCTTCTACAAAATCCAAAGCTTCTTATATCAAACTAAACATAAAGTACATGGATCAAACTTTTCCATTGTGCTCGATTAAGTGCAATTGATGGTGAGCCATTAGCAATCAAACTAAACATAAAGTACGCCATTAGCAATCGCCTCATCGGCGAAACCTCAACAATCTCTCACACAAAAGCCTAACAAAATCACTGAAACACAAGACCAATGAACCAACCAAACACAGAAATCAAGAAATCTTCAATCTTTCCTTCAATCTTTCCTCCACTGCAAGCTTCAAAAACACAAAGGAAACCCACAATTAGCGGCGAAAACACCGCGTCGGAGCAAAATTAACACCACATTGTGACAGATCAAATTCAAACTGTAGTTTCACTGTTTCACAACCTCATATGCAAATTTCTCCATTCCTTCCATTCCACAACCTCAACTCCTCACACAACATTCACAAAAACCTCAAATTCCAAAGAAAACCAGAAAAATCAAACAAATGATCAATCTATCTCTAAAACCGCTCAATTTCACGAACGATTGAAACAGAGAATGAAATCCGAGAACACAACTCACGAGCTTCCGCTCACGAACCACCGCGGAGTGCATGATCTTGAAGAAGCTCGGCCGATCCGCCATTTCGCCGGAAAACGCTTGTTAGGGTTTCCAGTTTCACATTTCAACGTCGCCATTTTTGTAAACAATTGACAGTGTGGTGGGAAAAATTCAGGCATTTTGTTTTGTTATGTTTTCTTAAGATCAGTGCTGGTGAGCATCTCGAGAAACATTGTTCATCTTACACTTATCTAAGTTGGTGTCTATTTGGGGGTGTTAGACAATAATTTTCCTTTTTTTTTTTTTTTTTAATCTTTGATAAGAGTATCTCCAATGGAGATGTGGATTGGGTGTGTGAATGTGCGCCACCGAGGATTGAATAGACATATGAACAAAAAAATCATCTCAAATGCAAATGCGTATTTCAAGTGTCGAGCCCAGGTGGCATATAAGAAATAGATAATGTTTATTTTCAATGTCTACTTCTAGACAGTGCAATTCATAACAACGTCAGTGATTCTCTCTAAAAAATATAAATAAAAAATTGATAAAATTTTAAAATAAAAGTGCAATCCAATGGTCGACCATTGGAGAACACTTTTGAACTTCAATGTCTATTCAAGCCACTTAAGATGGATATCATCTCCACGTTTGTTGATGCGGGATCAATCCACATTTACCATTAAAGATGCTCTAACTATGAGTGTCCGAATTTTTTTGAGCTCCTCTTGCTTTGATTCGATTAATCTTATGAGAATAAGTCAGCGCCTTCAACCTCATAACTCAGAAAAACCCAAAAAATATAATGTAACTTCGAATAATCGAATCCATGACTTATGCCTCAATTAAAGTAATGTTGCTCACATCACACCCCTTGGGAGCTCATTCATGTGCACTTTTAATCTGTGAATGTTGAAAGTGTTACTTTTTTTTTGATAAGCAACTCCAACATCCCACAGCCACAATCTTCCATTTTAGCAAGTGATTCCTCATCCATTTCACTATAGATATTTCCCCGAAAAAATGAAAATGCCACTTTTATATGAGCAAGAATTGACCAACAACTCTCATTAAGCGAGGTTTAAGTTTCGAATCTTGATAACTACATAAACTGAGTTGAGAGAGTCACCCTGAATATGATCCAACAGTATTATTAAGCGTTTATAGGCAGCTTTTCCACTCAAAAGAGCAAGTACCTTTTGCATCAAACATCCAAAGCAGCAAAGCCTCTTGATGACTTAAATCTTCATAAAATATTAAAATGAAGCCTAAAAAACAACAAGCTTCAATCTCAAATTAGTTGAAATTAGTTGGGCTCGGCTACATGATCAAACTCTCCCAAATTATTTCTTTTAGACCAAACTCTCCCAAATTCGAATTGCCGCAAAACAAAACAAAACAAAACAAAAACGACGCGCTTTATTCTTTGTAATTCTAGTCTGATCATCCTCAATAAGTTTGTCCACATTCCTTGGTCTGCAAACACCTGCAAAATGAATGCATATTATTATACTCCTGGAATCTGATTTGAAAAAAAGAAAAGAAAAAAGAAGAAGACGACGACGACAAAGAAGAAGCTCAGCTGATTCACATTCTGCAAGCAGAGAACAGCAGTCTATAAGCAAAACTGATGTTTAAGGTTTCTAAGTTCAATACTTCGGTAGGCATTGACCCTTCAATGGAGCATGAATTATCCATAAGCCGAGGAGGCCTCGGGAGGAACATGAACTTTCCGTATGATAGAAGTGAAGGGTAAGTAAAGGAAGGATTGGAATCAATTAGGAGTTCGAAAATGGATTTGCAGAAAAATGCTGCCTCAGGCTAACAAGCCAGGGTCGCCAGTCGTCAACATGTCATCTAAGAGAGAGAACTCTAGCCTAGCTAAGAAGGCTTTGGGCTCACTCACTTCTCTAATAGTGTAAGTATCTACAGAATCAAAAAATTCCAAGAAGCTGAGGTCCTTGGAAGGGTATTATCATCCAAGAATGAGATTGCTTGATGTGTCAAGTTTGTCTTCAGAAATTTCTACATTACTATCACAAAGAATCAAAGAAAGCCATAAAACAAAGACTCAACAAGAAAATTAACGAAAGTGTGATTTTGATAACAACCTTAAATCTTAAGCCAAATGGTAGTCAACTTTGAGTTGTAGTTTCTACTTCAACAGATCAGTCGGTTTTACCGGCAATAAAATGCAATACCACCAGGCGCCTGCTTTGCAAAGAAAATAAATCAGAATAGAAGAAATTAGAAAGGGTGTTAATCCTCGCATACAACGTAAGCACTCTGTGAAATCGAATAGTGCAACTAACAATAGATAAAACAAAGGTTGAGGTGAAACGGAACCTGAACAGCGCCAATCAAACTTTACTTCTGATATACTGATTCTCTATGGTTTTTCTAACCTGCCGCTTGCAGGAAATATATGAACTTTCATCACCGGATCATCCTTCACTTTTATCAGCTCGAACACACACACATTTCCTACCTGCAAGTTGGTCGCGTTCACGAATGCAGAGAATCCTTTACTCATCCTAATTGCTTTCCTAGAGGGAAGGCATCTTACTTTCCACAAGCGCCCATCTGGAGATTGAAGTTTGACTTTGGGCAAGTCGTCGGGCAGATACTCCCTGGTGAAGTTGCATGGTATATGCTAGATCAAGCAAGTTACAAAATTTATCAGTAACAAATGGAGCTTGTAATGATTTGGATGGAGGAATGCTTCGCTACAGGAGACATAATGGCAGGTCTTCTATGAAAACAGCACAGGCTTGGGAAGTCATAAAACTAATAGCATCAAGAGTATGCATGCCGTGAATCTGATAAAATTCTGGAATTTCTACTCCGAGAGCTCACCATAAATTTGTGAGACAAGTATGCTTGCTTCATGACAGAAATGAAGAAGGGATTTTCGGACTCGAAACGAATTGCATCTTTAGCTGCTCCGTCTCTGTCTTTGTCAGTAGTGGGAACCGAATGCCCTGCAAAGAATAGTATATAGGATCAAACCAGCAGACACCTTATTTTACTCTTTAAGGTGGCTCACCCGGACTGCACGCTATGCACATAGAGCTGGTAAAAACAATTACAAAACAACGCCAATAATTGAAAGCCTTACCGGAAGAGACTCTTTGCGTGTCAGCAGATTTCTCTCCAACATCACCTATAGGTAGTCGGCATGTCCTCTCATTATTTTGTTCATCACAATCATTACAAATACGGCGACGCCCTACCTCAACACCACTCATATCAAACATAAGAACGTGAAACTGAGATTTTCCATCAGATGAAATTCCATCATATCTGAAAACCAAGAAGTGCCCAGCACATATAGAATGGTGTTCTGTGAAATCCTGCAAACCATTCTGAAACCAAACGGCACCATCAGCTTTCTTTAATTCAATATCCCATGCAGTACCATTACGAACGTTTAGAACAGCGACATCAGAAATGTCTTGTCCAAGTTTATTAACAAATTTCTTGGGCAACTCCTGCAAGGGAGAGAATAAGTTGTTCAGGTCAGCAATGAGAAAATTTGAGTCTCAACTATCAAAACTATGTAAGAATAAATTGAATAATATAACAGATGAATCATGATTTTAACATTCAATATCAAGCTGCAAGTGCCACTATTTCAATTACATTAGAACACGTTGCATTTTATACTCCTGGCAATTGATTAATTCCAAACTCCTAAATTTCACAAATTTCCTCGCCTCCTAATAGTCAATCACGATATCCATATCTATTCACAAAGTTAAAAACTTGAACTACTTTTTTTTATCCAAAACAAATCAGAATGCGAAGTAGAAATGCGGCCGCCCCCAACCAACCAAATTTGGTCATTTCGAACCTCTATTGATGAGTAGGAACTCGGACTATTTAGCAACAACTCTACTTCGAAAAGATAAAAAATAGAAATTGGAAATTGCTTCAATTACCGGATTGGCACATGGGTTTGTTTCAATTTCAATCAAATACATCAAAGGTGGGTGTTTATAAACTCCACATATTTCTCATTCTAAAACTCTTTGCCCATCAACTTTCTTTCCACTTAGTTCCCCATATCTACCCCTCTCCTTTCCTTCGCCACGCATTCTCAGGGCACTTTTTTGAGGATCAGAATCCGAATTAACTCGTGACAAAACAAGGGGAAATCAAAGAAACAAGAAACGAAGAGCAAGAATCGATGATAAGCATTCTCCCAGTTCAACAAACGAACACAATGTAGCATTTTCTAAATTTAACTATCTAAAGACATTCTTTCTAGTAGCATCACCAGTTAATAATCATAACTAAAAAGAGGGCCTCAAAAACGATATCGCAATCGAAAGCATCACCAACTGCCACCAATTACAATTTACAACTGCAATACTTTTTTTTTGAAGTAGTAAAATAGAACTTTCATTAATCGCCAATGGCTCGATGCCGGACCAGATTTAAAATCAATTACCCTAATAAAAGTACATTGATTCGCTAATCCTCTTTGTTTAAAAGAAGGCCGAATTGGTTAAAATATTCTAACTTTTCACAACTTCCTGTTATTATATCCTAACCTGTTGAGATTTGTTATTATATCCTCAACCTTTCTAGATTATTTAATTTATATCCTAAACCACTTTTAAACTCCAAATTTGATGATGTGGCTCTTAGAATAATGAGTTTAAATCATAAAATTAACAATCGTTTTGATAATTATAGGTGATTTAGTGGTTTTTTAAATTCATATTAAGGTGCCACCCCATCAAATTTTAAATTAAAAATTGACTTGAGATACAAATTAAACAATTAAGAAAGGTTAAGAGATAATAATAAATCTCAAAAGGTTGGGATATAATAACAAAAACTTTGAAAGTTTAGAATATTTTAATCAAGTAAGCCTTAAAAGAACTAAAATCCATTTCTTTTTTTTTTTTTTTTTTTTTTTTGATAATTTCATCCATTTCGTTGTGAATGTGATTGTAATATTGAAACAGTGTGACAATACTTGTTCGTTATGATTAACAAAATATTTAATTTCTTGTAAGATCTAAGAATTCCAAAGTAAATAATTGGTTTTGTTTTTTGATGAAGCTCAATCCATCAAGAATGGTAGATCAAAAGCACCTGAGCTGTATTGTGTAGTGGTAGCAACTCAAACTTAAGGCGTTAACTGAGGCAATAGTCTCGAGTTCGAGTCTCATCAACTACATTATGTCCCCTTGATCCTAATCATCCCTCGTGGGACTAGCCAGACTTTAATCAGAAAGGGGCCGAGGCGATCTGGACACCCACGAATCTCAAAAAAAAAAAAAAATAAATAAAATTGTAGATCAAAATAATCCCATTCTCGGTCGATCCTAAAAAAAAAAAAACTCTAATTTCGAACTAAACCTAAAGATGCAATTCTGTTCTCCTGAATCAATGAAACAGAAACACAAGAATTGACACAACTCACAAGTCGACTCTCCTGAATCACCGTGGAGTGTATGATCTTGAAGAATCTCGGCCGGTCGCCGTCCGAGTCTCCGGCGAGGTTACCGTCAGCCATTTCGCCGGAAAATCACAGGTTTCCCGCGCTTGCCAGCTAGGGTTTACAGCAAAAGAGCAGTATTTATTTTTCTATTTTTTCCAACCGTTACATTCCATTTCAATTAATGCAAATGTACTAACAATGCAACAATCCGTCGGTCCGAGTAGCAGAAGTCTCGAGTTTAAGTGTGATAAGTGGAAAAAATTGGGATGAGAAGGTCGATGTCGAAGTGCGGATTTTTTTTTTTTTTTTTTTTTTTTTGTATTTAAGTGAGAGTCGAATGCATAACCTACCTAAATTTTACATTTTGGCAAAAGATGCATCTACTATCTCACTAAAGATGCTTTGACACTTGTAAGAGTGTAGAGTAATCGAGTAATTGGCATTGGATACTAAATAATAAAAAAAAAAATACATTACAAAATGTTGTCACTAATTAAGCTAAAGGATTGTACTACTACAATTCGAAAAGACACGCAAAAACATGTATGTGTCGTCGTTCTTTAATATATCTCGAGGTGCGCATGAATCAAACATCAAGGGCTGAAAGATGGGTGTGTGTTGTTTGTGTATCGGCAAAAATGAAGGGACGTGCAAAGATGCGTGTCCTATCAAAGTTACACTAGCATTTTCGTTATCGTGAACCATTAGATGCTATCTAATAATAGACTAATAGTAGTACTTTACAGGTTCCCAAAGATGTCCAGCACACATTACAATGAACATCCAACTGCTCAATAACAACCTTATCAAAAGCACCACAAAATTACCACCACCAGAGTCCACATCTCTCCAAATTTAGAACAACACACACACACCATCACAACAAAATGTCATCACTAGTAGCAAAAATACTGACACCCTTTAAGCCCAACAACATCTCCTCCACTTCACCAAAAACCCCTCAAAAGAAGCTCAACAACCAAACAGGTGTCATTAACAGAAGAAGAGCCATAGCACTCACAACATCAACAATGGCAACACTTGTTGTGTTGGGCAGTAATGCTGAGAAGGGAGGTTGTTTTGATTTTAGAATGACAGTTCCTGACCAGACACTTGAAGAGGCAGAGAGTATGGTAAGAGGGCATGCCCAAGAATTGTTAAGTGTGAGGGATTTGATTGAAGAGGAGTCATGGAGAGAAGCACAGAGAGAGCTGAGAAAAAGCTCTACATATCTCAAACAAGATGTCTACACAATCATACAAGCCAAGCCTGGTGGGGAGAGGCCTCTCTTGAGAAAGTTGTACTCACAACTCTTCAACAATGTCACTAGAGTAAGTTCAAGCATAAGCATTTTTTGTCATCTCTAAACTCTGACAGGTTGGCCCAACAGTGCAAGTTTTTATCCGAGCTATCATGATACGCTCAGGCTGATTGCATTAAGACCTCGTAGGAATAGTAAAGTTCACTTGGATGCCTACGGATATTAAAAAAAAATAAAATAAAAATTGGAAGTTCTTATTGATTAATACTTTCTTGTTGATCCTTGCAGTTAGACTATGCGGCGAGAAGCGAGGATGCGGCGCAGGTTTGGGAATGCTACAATAACGTTGTAACTGCTCTAAATGATATATTGTCAAGATTATAATGAACTTGTTTTCTTTTCATTTCCTCGTATAGATACAAGCATTAGCAGTCAAGGGTCTTCAATAGAGAAAATGAATTATGCAGTTTCTTCTTCCCAGTTTAGTCTTCTTCAATTGCCATCTTGGGTCTTTGACTGTCGAAATAAATAGAGCAACGGCGCGTTTAGCGTATGCTTCATATATGTATGCAGTTCCGCGACGAAGGTAGGTCTCAAGAGTGCATGCAATATATATATGGAAGAAGACACTTTCAAAGGTCTCCATTGCTTGCATTCCAAGTCCTACTTATCCATCAATTGCAAGTGAATTCTATAAACAGTACTTGGATGCATTATGCACCATACTTGCACATCACTACTTCTCTCTTCATGACACATCAACTCTTCATTCCACTACTACAGACACTTACAACAACAACAACATAGCCTCAGTCCCAAATTAACTGAGGTCACCACATGAATCAAAATTTTTCATTGTGCTCGATTAAGTGCAATTGATGGTGAGCTTTTCAAACCGTTCAAATCCCTCCTAATTAATGCATCCCATGTTAACTTTGGTCTGCCCCTACCTCGTCAAATTTCTACAGTTTCTATTGAATCAAATTTTCTAATTGAGGCATTTGTAGGCCGTCTTTGCAGGTGACCAAACCACCGCAACCGCCATTCCCTAATCTTTGTATCAATTGGTGCTACTCCTACTTGTCTTTGAATTTATATATTTATTATTCTATCTTTACGAGTTTTACCACACATCCACCTAAGCATCCTCATTTCTGCTACATTCATTTTATGTAATTGTTGTTGCTTTACCGCCCAACATTCACTCACTACTGCAGACACTTCCAGCAACAAAAAGAGATCTAATGAAGAATGGCAAGAATCTGACAGAATGTAAGTTTCTACTTGTAAGAAACAAGGATGAAGGTGCTGCTCATGATACAGTCTAGTAAAAGTATAGGAATCCAATTCTATGCACAGCCTGTGCCTATTGAATAAAACAAAGGTCAGCTGCACATCAACAGAACTTGTTTTCACAGTGTGGAATTCAAGATGAAAACAAGCTACAAACTGCAGTATCATTCATGAAAACCCAAACAGAAGACATGAAAAGCAAAAACAAAGGGATGCTGGTCTCTCACCATGAAAATAGGAAAACTAAAGAGACGTCCATGCAAAACCAAAGGACTCCAACAACCATGCAACAAATACGCGTCTCAAAAGTATGCCACTTAATATGTTCCAATGCTCACACATATCAGAAAAAGGGAATGAAGAAGAGAGAGAGAAGGTTAAACATGAATGCAAGTATTTGACAAAGCAAAACAGTATGAGACTGTCACTTCTATATTCATGTGCATGAAAGAAATAATTTCAGTGCCTGCTAGATTTAACAAATGTCGACAATAGTCTCGTATCATCCAAATCCACATCTTCACTGCATGAGCACCAAAATTTGAAAGAGTGACTAGCTTACTAATGCATTGATGTAGTTTCACTAAATCGTGCGCGGTGTAAGGAATGGTCTAACAATAGAAATCTAGCAAGAACAAATTATGGATATTCCAACATTTCTTGTCTCATGAATTTATACAAAAAGTTATAAATTGGCGTTCAGTTTACAAAAAAGGTTTGATTAAGCTCTCTACCAGTGGGGGGCCCTAGGATGGTCGCCTTTATTTTTACTAACCCGGGGATGGGTTCAACGGTGAAACGGTTACAGATTCCGAAATGGGTCATCCCAAATTCTCTTCATGGTACAGGATATCGTGTGTAATATGTGTATACACAAATTAAAAAAGAGCCCCTACCGACTTCCTATGCATTTACAGAAGGAATTATGGTACTTACACAGAATGGATGATCCCTCTCAAGTCTCAACCTATGAACTCACCTTCAACACCTAGGTTCTTGTTTCAAATGGATCCCCTGCGGCGAGCCAAACATCATTCCCTGCAAATTGAACAAAAGCAAAGGCATCCTAGTCAAAAGAAATAAAAAGGAAGAACTCTGCGGTTTTTGACTCATGTATCAGCATTATCAAGTGGATGCATTTTACTTCACAAACATAATAAGTAATCCAAAGGCAGACACACTCATGATGTCAAAACAAAATGTAGATGGTAGCATCTCCCAACAAGTTCTAATCGGCGGTATTCATTAAATGCTTTGTTATCCATTTTGCAAGGAGACGCAGCATAAGCTTCTATAAATAATATGATCTAGATCAACGAATGATAGATTATTAGACTATCCTTTGAGCCCCAAAAGCAGTTCTTGCAATGGCCAAAAGGCGGGTTTAAGGAAGAACAAGGTATTCACACAAGATAAGACTCAAAAACATGCAAAATATGTGGAATTAACCACTAAAGCAAGTAAAAAAAAAGAAAAAAGAAAAAGAAAAAAGAGCTCTCAAGCCTCATGAATGATTCCTCGAAAATTGTTAAGAACAGATATACTCCCAAGCCAGCTACAGATCCAACATGCAAAAATCTCGAACAAATCGAAAAGTTACAGTCAGATGAGGAGCTCTCATGAGTCATGACAAAAATTAACTCCTCGGTACTGGTAAAAACAGCCATTGGTTTAATCTTACCTACTGATGGCAAAAAATGCCAAACTCGTTTTGCATGTTTGCCCATAATTAACTACAGCTATTTTCCCTTGAAGATAAAGATACTTCTTTTAATAATTAGTTTACTTTAATCTCTTATCAAAGAAGCACTCAAGTCAATCAAAATACAATCTGAACAACAAGATCAAACTTAACATAAATTCTGAAGAGAGGCACTTGAAGTTTGATTATATCAAAATTGTTCCAGCCCAAATCATGAAGTCGAAAACTCAACATCCTAGAAGTTCAAGGAATCCGAATGTGTAGGGGTGGACTGTAGACATAAGATAACTTGAGATGCATTAATAATAAAAGAATACACATCATCAAGTACATTAAACCAAGCAGGATGGACACGTCAAATTCACGTAGGCGACCCCAACTAACTTGGGTAATTGAGGTTGAGGCCCATTTGTTGCTGTTGCAGCTGCTGCTGCTGCTGCTGCATGAGTTGGATAGAAAAACATGCAACATACCGAGAAAACAAATTCACATATCAAGTCAAGCCAATGATTGATTTGTTCAAGCTGAAGCAGGTAATTCAACTTAATTGGACAACATAAAACTTAAATGGAGGTCAAGAAGGTCAGTTCTGTAAGGCAGCATTACATGTTGGGATGCTAATGACCAAGCCCATTCGTTAACTATTAAATGTAAATCATAGCAACAAAAATAAGAGAAATACTGCCAAAATTTTTCACAATTATGATTCAGCAACTGATTCTTTTTAGCTCTAACCTGAGATGTCGAAGGCAAAATTGTATTTGCAAGTTCATCATTAATTGATACAGGCAATGGTGGCATCTCTCTCATCAATCCAGGTGTGGAACGCATGCTGTAAAGTTTGACCAAACCAATTTTCAGAATACCAATTTCTCATAATCAAGGCATAATAATCATTAACAAGATATGATGCATAGAAGCCAATCAAATAAAATGAGAAGAGCCACATACTCATCCAACAATGCAAATATATTATTCCTCGTGTGATATAGGAGATCAATATTTTCTTGTACCTGCATAAAAACCAGAGTGGCAAGCTTCGCAATTACGACTAACAATATTTTTTGATTAGTCATTGTAATCCATATTCAATATATACTTCAACGAAACTAACAAGCCTTTAGGGTCGTATGTAACATTAGTTATGTTAAGATTTTGTTGTCGGGTAGGTAGGTATTCATAGTATCGAACTTAATTGTAATTAGCCCCTCCAGTTTTCTAAAAATTATTTAGAATGACAATTGCCTAGGTGATTCTACCCCCAAAATGTCTAGGCGATGCCTAGGCGCCTTGCAATCACTGGTAAACACATAATATTTTAAAATTGAAGTGAAGGATATAAAAAGGTAAAAAGAGGAAAAAACAGTAAGGAACATGAAGTAGAGAAATAGGTAATTTATATGTAACTTGAGTTCAATTTCACAATAGTTTTTTTTTTTGCGTACTATTTTTTGTCTAAATTTAAGACAATTACGCAATATTACCTTTCATCATACAAACGATAGGTATCAAGCAAGGCTCGAGGACTTTTAAGTAATCTAGTAGTATTCTAGTACTTTCTCTAGTTGTAGGTGAAGGGTACAAATAAGAAGTGTGATGTATTGTGAAGGGAATGACCTCTCAAATGCCTATGTTTCTTGTTTGTGTTCTTGTTTCCTTGTAATTCATCATTTTAGATCTATCGAAGTGTTCTTCCATTTGAAGATCCTATCAAATTGGTATCAGAGCCACTACGATCCTCAGAATTGTTGAAATGGATGTAGAACAGTTGGAGATCGTTAAAAAGAACCTCTCGGTGGTTGGAGAGTCTTTGGAGAAGATAATGCTTGAGATGATGAATCTGAAATCAAATTTTGGTGATCTTGCTCGAAGGTTCGATGATCGGATTCGTCATCAACAACAAGTCCATCGGCTTTCAATGAATGGCGTCCACATTGATGCCAAGACCTTCGTTCCATCATATCTTCCTCTCCAGCATTATAAATCACCGGCAAGGCTTGTTCAACCATTGTTCTATTCAAATCCTTCGCAATACATTACACTTCTTATTTATACCCTTCATCTACAACTAGAGA
Organism: Stephania cephalantha; assembly: GCA_039657325.1. Taxonomy (NCBI): domain Eukaryota; kingdom Viridiplantae; phylum Streptophyta; class Magnoliopsida; order Ranunculales; family Menispermaceae; genus Stephania; species Stephania cephalantha. The sequence continues at coordinate 1,196,578 of CM077573.1, read as the reverse complement.
AAGTACAATACTAATAGATTACTTAAATGACCTTGAGACTTACTTGATACCTATCATTAAACAGCCACAAAAATTCTCTAATATTGAGGGATTGACCACACCTAATTGCATTCACTTTTGGCATCACAAGCAACTACACATTTGAGACAACATTCAAAATCCCACTACGAGCATTCTTATCCTAACCCAAATTCCAATCTCAAGGGTGACTGCAAAGCTCCAGGTAGTAAATTAAATGTTAAAACTACCTGAAGTTTTATATCTAGAACTTATTAAATTCTTTCCAATCAAACTTGTTGAACAATATGATGGAACATGAACAACATTTTGATAGTTAGACAGTAAATAAAGAATGAACTTACCCTAAATGATGTAAGGTTAGCAGCAATTTGGTTAAAAGCCTTCTTGTTTTCCTCCAATAAATGCCAAGTAGTGCTACTTGCTCCTGGGACAAAGAAAGAAGAGAATCACAAAACAAACAACTAGTAAGACTTAACAATAAAAGAATACAAATATGTTGTTTATCATTTTCATTCTTCACCAAAGTACATTTTTGAGATGGCTGAGAGGCAAACACCGAATGTGGTGGTCATACGATTAGATCCAGAGGGATGTGACCATGGGCGTAACTGAGCGCGGAGGTCCACAATGTGGGGAAAAGTAAATTGTTTTTTCAGCATCATAAAGCATGAAAATAGAAACTAAGTATCACTAGATTCACAACAATAAACTGCCAATAGAAAATTGCTTGCTAGTCCAATCTGTCTTAAAGTATAACCATTATGGTCCAAAATTAACTACCAATCGGATGGGAGGTTATTGAAATGCTTATTAAAATGTAAGGATGCAAAGAAGAGATTTCACCCGCCTCAGTGGTAAATTGGTAATTGACTGCGGAAAACAAAGAGTTACTAAACAATATTGGTTCGCTGAGGGTGGAAAACAGTTTAAATAGCTTTTTGGCAAAAGTAAGAAAGTAAGAGATTACAGCTTTAGCATTTATATCTCCAAAAGTCCTTTTCCTTATTCATATTCATTATCAAGGTGAGACTTTGACAACAAGCATTTTGAGTTCAGTCTGCAGATTGCTAAAATACTGTTTGCATGTTTGAAGCACGATCATGCTTGATTACATTATTTATAATTATTAAATAAAGTCAACAAATTACCACTGAGACTACAACTACAAAACTCAAGTCGGAAAACAAGAAACTCAAGAGGTTCAACATAACGCAAAAGAAGGAATTACAAAATTCCTTCAGATACCACAAGTCATCATCATAAACACATCAAGTCGCTTCTTTTTCCTAGAGAAGAGAGTATTCTCTGATCCTATTCATCATACCATGTGTGAACTAAGGAAATGGGTTCAGAGTTTTTGTTTCTCTTTTACTTGCCATCAAGGCCAAAATACGCAATATTTGTTTCATATAGGGATTGTAACTAAAACAATAAATAGCAAAGAAGCTAAGTTTAGAGTTTTGAATAAACGGAATATATGTATAAGGCTTGCAAACCTTCAAAAGGTAACCGATCGTTACTGTCCATATGTTGCACCATAAGTGAGTTTGACGCCACATTCACTAAGGGAAGTGACCGTGCATTTGCCTTTGAGGATTCCGCAAGAATGTCCTAGCAAACCATAACAATTATTCGTGATCTGTAATTTATATTTGGTTGGAGCACAATTTGTAATACACAAACTAAAAAATAAACTAGAAAAGATATGTCAAGTAAAAGGGTTTCAGACAAGAAGTAAGCTTCCCACTTTACATTTAGAAGCCATTTCTAGGTTACAACAATAGTTACTGCAACAAATCCTCAAACCCGAGATTTCAAGGTTATTAGTCAATTTAAAAAAAAAATCACATGTTCCTGATTGTATGGCATGAAACTCGAAAATGCATATTGTAAAGTAAAAGGGTATCGAACAAGAAATAAGCTTCCAACTCTACATTTAGAAGCCATTTATAGCCCATTAGCCATTTTTTTTATAAATCGCATGTTCCTTATTATACAACATTGCATGTATATATTTGCTAGCACTAAAAAAAACATTACCAAGAGCTAAAGTAGATGCATTCCTAAGAATAGGTAGTGTATACATCATATTGTACTCAAAAGTGCCAAAATGGAAGGATATGGTAATGAAGGGAGAAAGCATTTATTATGTATTATCAGAATAATTTGGCAAAAGCCAAAACATCATATGACATAATCATAGTCCCTAAAGTATATGAAAAAAGCCAAAATGGAAGAAAAAGAATAAATAAATGAAAAAAAAAACAGCAATAATCTCGAATAGTTCAACCACGTTAGAATCAACAAGAGCAATAACTATTGCATTACTCACAACTAAGGCGTGGGTTCATCAAATAAGTCCCTATCTTACCAGCAACAATACATATATATATATATATATAAAAGCACGAATCATAAATTTTTGAGTCGTAATCAAATTTACTTTTTTATCCCTCTCCCACACAATTTTTTCTCGTCCGTCCCTTCCTTTTTTTCTCACGTCGTGCGTCCTTATCTTTTCGTGATATCTACTGATATCTACTCCTTCCTTTTCTCTCTCGTCTCTCTCTCATGTAACAACTTCTACTCCTTCCAATTCTCTCACGTTACAACAACAACAATGCAACAACAACAACAACGCGGGATCTTCTTCAGATCTCCGACTCTCCACTTATAAGATCCACCACCACTCTCCGATCGAGCTCGAGATCGAACCCCGCCCACATCGAGGTCTCCGCTCCTACAAGTCCCGTCCAGATCTATAGGTACCGAACCAAAACGAGTTCTTCATTCAATCTCATGAGCTAGGGTTTCGTTTCGCTTTCACAGGTTTGTGCGATTCGCGATTCGCGATGGTCATGGACTGGATCCGACTCCGCTGAGGTATCTTCCTCGTGATTCTCGCCGCGGTCGCGTTCTCGGCCTCGGTATCTGCTCAGGTAGGCAGATCTCGACATTGTGTTAGGTTTTGATCTGATCCGTGTTGTTAGGTTTTGATTGTGTTGAAGTTTTGATTCTTATCAGGTACTTGAACGGGAGAGTGAGAGGAAGAGCGAGGCGTTGAAGAGAGTCGCGAAAGACCTCGGTCGGCGAAGTAAAGTGAGGATTTTGGTTTTTATTGAGAGAGACTAGGGTTTGTGTTAGTTGAGAAGTGTTGATTTTGTGTTTTTGTTGTGCGATTGAATTGGAGTCTCTGGAGCATGGTAAATGGGGTGATAAGAATGATCAGAAGTTGGTTATAAGGGATGCCGCGGGCGGGGAAATTTCGGCCTCGTGTGGTCTTGGGATTTTTGATGCTTTCTTTGCCATTTTGTCAATGATCTTGGTTAGCGAGGTTTGTGCATTTGCCCTATTATTATTTCACGTCGCTACGATGATTGCAATTTATGTTGATTAGAATGTATTGCAACTTGCGACATTGCCGCATTGCATTGTTAGCTCGCGCGTCAAGTTAATATGTATTCAAAATTACATCTTGATGTGTAACACTGTACGCGTGATCGGTTCACTGTTCTGTAGTCCTCTTTAATGTGTGGTGGATTAGCCGGGTAATTTGAAGGCGCACGATTCTTTTAGCGTATGGAAATATATGTTTGAACGTCTGGTGAAAGGATTCTATGCTCGATTCACATGGAACTTCAATACTTAAAGTTTTAAATTGTTTAGGGGAAGTCCGTTCTGGTCATTGTAGTATGAAATTCATTATTCATCCCGTTAAGTTTGTGTTGAGTTTCTTTTTTTTTTGGATTGGATGTCGGTTTTCTAGGCATTGGGTGATGGTAAATGTGAGCCAATTCAAGGTGCATATGAGATTATCAACAAATATATGCTAAAATTTATACAGAATATGGCACTGGTAGAATTTTTTTAAGTTAGTATACTTTGTTTTGCACACTATCTCAAAAGTCAAAAAAGTTCTTTATACATTTTTTTAAAGGTAGTTTGTATTTTAAAAATGAACAAATCTGAAGCTACATTTGTTAATGCTATTGCTTCTACCACTTTTTCCATATTTTCTCGCTTGATCTCGATGCATGTTTGGTACTTTTCTAACTTTTGCTAGATTGGAGATGAAACCTTTATAATTGTTTGCACTTATGGCTATGCGCCATCCTAAATCAATTGTGTTATCTCGGGGCTCTTCTTTGCATTGATTGTCATGACAAGAAAGCTCTTCCCGTCTCAATTCATCATATTGGTTTGAGCTATTTATTTTTGAGACTCGCTTTTCTCATTGTGTTGGTTTTCACTTTGATGTTAAGCTACCAGCCCACTGTGATATATGGTTCCATCATGCACATGAGGATTATGAGTTCACATCCTAATTTACAAAATTTAATTTTGAATTTGCTTATGTTTTCTTGTTCATTTTGTGAATTAGGTACTGTCCACGGACTTGGTAGGATCGTGCCAAATTTAATATCAAGGAAACATACAAATAGTGCTGCTACAGGTATTTGTGTAGTTCATTACTTGTTTATAGGACATGTGGGTATGCCTTTAGTGACCAATCGATCATGGTTTCTTAGGTAAGTTTCTAATTAATTTTACATATGTTAATCTCGGTGTTAATCTCGATGTTAGATTGTTGTTGTTGTTGATTAAATTTGTTAGTGTTAGATTGTTTGAATCATTGAGTAGTTGTGATTGCAATAGTGAGGATTTTCTTAGGTAAGTTTGTTTGATAATTGATTGAATTTTTACAACACAGAGGATTGTGGTGGTGGGTATGCCTTTAGTGACCAATCGATCATGGTTTCTTAGGTAAGTTTCTAATTAAATTTACATATGTTAATCTCGGTGTTAATCTCGATGTTAGGTTGTTGTTGTTGTTGATTAAATTTGTTAGTGTTAGATTGTTTGAATCATTGAGTAGTTGTGATTGCAATAGTAATCATAAAATGTCGAAGCGTGTGATACGAGATACGTGCAAGATAGTGAGAGGACTCGAGATGAGCCATATTTGTTAATTGACCAATCACAAATTAATTCCTGATTTGAGATGAGCCATATATTCTTAGAAATTAAATTTTAATTACATGTTAATTGAAGATACGTGCTTTAAGATCTTGAATACTAGGTATTTGTTGAAATGCCAAAATAATCTCCATCTTCTTCCTTTATATAAGAAATATATAGATGTTTGAATAATTGGATTAAATGAACCCCGTGTGATTATTATTTTGGAGTATTTTGGCCTTTGTGATGCTTTTTCTTTTCTGGGATGTTTGGAATTAAAAGTCGAGGAGTAAATATTACAATCTTCATGAACAGAGGTGCACAATTAATAGAAATCAAATCATATAAAAAGAGAGGGTGAAAATAAGTTCATATAAAGTAGGGAGTTGGATGTTTCGATGCTACCTGTGGTTTGCAAGATGTCAAGCATGAATAATGCAATGTAGCAAATGCTTTTATCTTGTGCCACTCTTATCTATCCTTAAAAATCTTGAAGGATGTTATCATTTTTTAAATCTTCCATTTTCACATTTTTTTAATGCGAGTCTATAAATATGTGTCATATTTGTGATTAACAAGTTTGAGATTAATATTTGTGATTAATAAGTTTGAGATTAATATTTGTGATTAATAAGTTTGAGATTAATATTTGTGATATAATTGAGAATAGGAATTGCGTTTTCCCCTTTTTTTATGAATTTAGTTTGGATTTTTGTGCATTGACTTGGATTTGTTGTTAATCTCGATGTTAGGTTGTTGTTGTTTTGATGTTAGAATCTCAATTTCTCCGGTTCTAATGTTGATTTCGTGCTCGATTCATGGATCTGATGCGTTTTAGCCTTTTTTTTTGATTAATTTTGTTTGGATTTTTGTGCATTGACTTGGATTTGTAGTTAATCTCGATGTTATTAATGTTGGTTTTTTTTTCTAATTAATTTTACATATGTTAATCTCGATGTTAGGTTGTTGTTGTTGTTGATTAAATTTGTTAGTGTTAGATTGTTTGGTCTCATTCAGTTGAAAATTAAGAGGGTTTTTTCTAATTAATTTTACATATGTTAATCTCGATGTTAAGTTGTTGTTGTTGTTGATTAAATTTGTTAGTGTTAGATTGTTTGAATCATTGAGTAGTTGTGATTGCAATAGTAACTGCAAAAATGTCGAAGGCGTGTGATACAAATACGTGCAAGATAGTGAGAGGACTGAGATGAGCCATATTTGTTAATTGACCAATCGATTAAAAGTTTGTGTTAGTGTATAATGTATATAATTATATAATTTTAGTCTCAATTTTTAATATGTTTTACCTTGAAAAAGAATTGTATTAGTGATCGATATCCATATTTGTTAATTGACCTTTTCCAATCACCTAGCTTATTCATATCCACATTCTACAATTTATATCAGTCAAGTGTTTGATGAAGTTTGTTAATGAGTTTAGTGAGAGAGTTGGTTTGAGCAATGTACGCCTATGATTTGATCAATATTAATAGTGAAATCGTGTTTTATGATTGGCAATGTTGCTTATATTTTTGGGTGAAAATATGTTTGGGTAGCAATCAAATGTGCGACATCTTCTCCAAGTTACTAAGCATCAGTAGTGAAGCTTTCCTGTTAAAGAGTAGATGGGCATGAACAAGTTCCTTATTAGAAGTACTTGAATTTTGGGGTAATCTTTATAAGTAGCGCTAATATCGTGCGTAGTAATAGATGAGCTTTGTAAGAATAGAAGTAGAGCAGGGTGAAAGGAAAATCAATGCTGCAATCGATTTTGTGAAGAAACAAAGCTAAACTTCTTTAAAAACAACACTATTATGATCAACCCCTCTTTCATTTTATGGTTCTTGAACAAAAAAAGCCGAAACTTAATTGGGCTTTAAGATCTTGAATACTAGGTGTTTGTTGAAATGCCAAAATAATATCCATCTTCTTCCTTTATATAAGAAATATATAGATGTTTGAATAATTGGATTAAATGAACCCCCGTGTGATTATTATTTTGGATCCAATGGTGGCCTTAAATGAATTGTAGATAATGAGCATTATGTTAGAGTTGTAATCTAAATTAGTTGTATGTTTGTGTTTGAGGCAGACTTTGAGTTTGTTTAAGTTTTTTTAATTTGATTTGGAATCAATTTTTTTTAATGCGAGTCTATAAATATGTGTCACATTTGTGATTAACAAGTTCGAGATTGATATTTGTGATTAATATTTGTGATTAACAAGTTTGTGATTAATAGATTTGGTTCACATTTGAAATATATAAATGTTTGAATAATTGGATTAAATGAACCCCCGTGTGATTATTATTTTGGATCCAATTGTGGCCTTAGATGAATTGTAGATAATGAGCATTATGTTAGAGTTGTAATCTAAATTAGTTATATGTTTGTGTTTAAAAGACACAAGAACTTCATTGCTTACTTTCCATCTCCTTTTGAATATTAAATTAACATTATTTATTTTTTTAATTAGTACTCTAATGTTTGTTTCGTTGGATTGTAGTTTAACAATCTCATATAAAAATTCATTAAGTATAACCATTTTACCTTGCATTAGCGAGTTACCATGGTTAGAAACTTAAGAGTTATCAACAATAGTGAAGACTTTGTAAGGAAAGCAAAAAATACTAATCGTCCTTCTCTCGAAAAATCTTCTCAGAGGCCAGCTCTTGGAGGCATCATTAATGGCATTGAACCCGAAGTTCTTGTAGAAGTTTTCTTTCCGGAGTTGGTACGGTTTCCATTAGATGGTTTTTTCTGCGGATTTACAGCACTGAATAGAGGCTTTTATGAATTGCTCGAGATCCTTTCATGACCTTTAAACTTATTATCTTGAATGTTGTTTTTTGAGTTTTGTCTTTGCCCTTTTTGTCTTTGCTTGAACCCTCTCTTTGGAGAATTGGAAGTTTGAAGTATGTTTGGTTGCTGTGATGTAATAGTTTGTAGAGTTTTTTGGTGTTTTCTGTACACTGGAATCCTTTCATTCACAAATTTTCATTCTTTCGGGTGTGTGATCTACTGGGTTCGTACTTTTCCTCTTTAGCACACACAACATCTGTGTTTTTCTGAATTTGCAGTTTCACTCTTTGAAAACCATCCTTGAAGGATTTGTATAGTGGCTCCTCAAAGTCAGCTCTTTTCATGGTTTTCTATTCATTCAGATTTGTAGTCTCCTTTATTTGATTTTTTTCTTGTCTGTCCACCAAAATTGCAGTGTTAAGTTGTAACTGATGATTGCTGTTGCTGGTTGTATAAATTTTGTCAGTCAGCATATTCAAAATGAGTATAAGATGCAAATGTTGCTTTGTCCTTCCCGTTTTACTCATACTTTACCACCCGAACTTTCTTTACAACATCAACATAACATCTGTCTCAAATTAATTGGGGCTACATGGATCAAATTCTTCCATTGTGCTTGTTTAAGATCATCCCCTTTTTCTTAAATGCCTATAAATTACAGTAATTGTGATAGTAAGGTATGTCCAGTTGTATTTTCCATGTTAGTCTGAGAGAGCCACTAGGAGGCGGGTTTCAATGTTGCAAGAAATATGTATACTCTCTACTTGTTTGCAACATGGCTTTACAAACAACTGACTACCAATTTTTCCCAAAATTTAGCTTGCTTTTCCCTCTTTTTTTTTTTTTTTTTTTCTTTTAGTTGGAGGTCAAAGTAATGGTATTTGTGATTCCATTTTCCTTCGTATCAACCATAAATGCCTATTTTTCATGTTTGAGCTTCTTTTTGTTCACAGGTAAACGTTTAAGAGATCCTTATCTGATACCAACATTCTTTATGAAGCTGACACTCCTATATCAATTATGAGCATAGAATGAAGAAATTTTCTAACACTATTGTACCAAAAAAATCGCATGGAGACTGCGCTGGTATTTCTGAATCCACACCTTATGTGTCAACCAATGAAAATGGTATATCATACAGTAGATTAGTTTATTGTCTCTATTTCATAACATAATGTATCTCATCATCTAAATTTGCCTGCCTTACATTAGAATGAGAGTGCAAAGCCGCTTCTCACATTGTTTTGTTGTAAAAGAAAATGTACTTTTAAATGCATGCATAGAAGGTTTTACAGGATATACAAAACCCAAAGAGAGAAACATCAAAAATAAGAAAAGAATGGAAAGAGATCAACTAAGGCAAGGTCGTTTATGTGGAATATGTGATTAAAGGACTACAGAGTTCCACATGGTACTTGAGAGAAGGCAACACAAACTCTCTTTTAATATTTTTTTTTCTTGGTCAGGCTATCTAAACCTTTAATCCCAACTAATTCAATTATTTACATTCATAATTTCAAAGTTAACCTTTTCTATCTATAGAGTTTGAGGTAAAGATTGAACTTTATGTACAATTTTACTGAATTTCCACAAGCAAGTGTTCATAAATTAATGGGTCAAACCACTTGTGTTTTTTTCCTTGTTTCCCTTTTTTTGAGGAAGTAATGGCCTAGCATGACTAGCTTGTTTTTTCATTCACGTCTTATCTCAATTACATTAGAGAATATGTATTTTTAATTTTTAAATTTTAATTACAATTTTAACTTTTATTAATAAATTCTTAGAAATTAATTCCCGCGAGCGAAGCGAGCGGGTCAATCGTGCGTAGCACGACATGAAACTAGTATATATATATGTATATATATCTAAAATTATTACAGCAAGAAAATATTTTGGACATTATTTTTCAAAGGTCATGTTGTGCTCCATGACATATAGCATGTGCTCATTAAGTTCTTAACTATGTCAATGACGAGCAAGAGAAACCCACTTAACAGTTAACACTAAAAACCACTCGAGTTAACAACACATACTTAAAATTGCTTCATGATTTCTTAATTATGGGTCCTCCTCGTTTAGTTCTTCTCAGCCGAATAATATTAATTTATCAAAAAGGTGAAGCTTCAGTTCAGCCTCAACGTACAAACTGTTTCTTCCTCACAACTCGCAAGATTTAAAGCTTGCATACAAGATAAAGGACATCAATGATCCAGAGTAAGCTCTCTTAATAAACTCAAAGGATGGTTCATGCCAAGCACGGGTAATAAACAATTTCAAAAGTTCAAATGAAGTTACCTTTTTGTCCTTCAACTTCCTTCCATTGTAGTGTTCTTGCTTTCTTCGCTTTCTGTTCTCATTCTTCGAACATAGAAGACGGCATAAGGAAGAAAACAACAGATATAAACATGATCACTACATAAACCGTAGTTAGAGAAGTTCACGAAAGTGACACATACAACATGATGTGGACATAGATTGATGTATGAAAGTATATGGGATGCGTAAACAAAGCATTAAGCAATGAGAAATTGAGGAAAAATTAAATATTGGCAATGAGTAGAAATGCATACAACAATAAGAGTATCATTAATCTCACAAAAATCTCATCTATTGCGTTGAAGAATAAAGTAAAACGAGAGAGAGCGAGAGAGAGATAGAGATAGAGAGAGAAAACATATAGATCGGCTCTTGCCTTTCTTTCACATGAGGAAAAGATAAAACATATTAAAAATTAATATGCAATCTTCTTGTACTACAGTATTACGCTATAATTTCAGTTCATGGATACATTCTAATTATACACGCCTTCCAGTTATTGTTGAGAGTGATCATTTTATTGAGAATATTGCATGCTCTATAACCCCCAATACAATCAGATATGGAAGAATAAGTCGGGTTTGGATGTGCACAACTGCGCATGTTTTTGTCACAAAAGGATACGGTTTCCTAATACCTTCCAATTAATCCTATTTGACAAAATAATTTAGATTACTAATTATTGACCAAGGGCATCAAAGACTAAAGTAAATCTCAATTCTCAAAACTTCCTTTGGCTTATAGTCAAAAGACTCAAAACTTACTCGTTGCCATTAAAACGAGAGAGAGATCAGCCTCTAGAACCACAACTTCTCTTCTTAAACACGGTAGTGGCAATTGTGCATGTTTAAAAAGGTTTAGTAGATGAACTAACATGCACTCAATGAAATTTCAAATTTCTTTGCCAGGAAAACGCATAACATATGATGTCAATTGCAACTTTTACTAAATTATCGCATCAGAAACATGCTTGCATGCTTAAACCTTTTAAAAACTACAATATTGCCAACTCAATTAATAAACAAAGCACCCACCATCATCCACCTGCATCTTAAAGCAACATCTCGTACAGTCTTGTCGCGCAAAGTAGCAGCAATCTTGATGTACCGCATAATATTTGGCTCATTGGCATACCTGAGAACTTCATAGCGAACAATCAGTATATGCTGCACTAATGGAAAAGGAGAGAAATATATAAACACTCAATGATAAAATGTTCGCAGAAATAATTGTAGCAAAGTCATAAAGGCAAATCAAGTATTTTGTGCAACTCCATCAAAAAGCTACTTGGAGAGGCGCATGTAACACAACTTGAATAAAGTACTATCAGTTCTTTGGGGAACTTGAAAACAAAATCAAATTTCGTCAACGTTCTCCATCTAAAATTTAATGTGGAAAGACTATCATTGTAAGACATTTGTAAGTCGTAACTACTAATTTTTCTCCACGGCACTTTGAGAGATCAATCAATTCGCGCAGAAACAAGCAATGCACAAAAAAACAAGTGAAGCAGAAAAGGAAACAAACTACCTACTTTATAAGACCTTCTTCCAATCTGGACTGTTCTTCAACAGACCAATCAATAGCAAAGCCTGCATCATGCTTGAGCCCTGATTCAAATAGGTGACTACTACCACTAGAATTTCCAGAACAACTCATCCCAGTATTGTTGCCATTCATCACGCTAGAATTGCCGGCAATAAACATCCCGGCAGTGCTATTCACTCCAGCAGGATTCCCTATCGGAATCATCCCCGACGAGCTGTTTATCGCTCCAGATTGAAACGAAATCGCGTGTCGATTCAACGCAGATGCTAGAATTGCATCATGGTGAAAGCCCATGTTGGAGTCTGCAGCCATTTTTACACTCTCAGGAAGGCCCCCCTAAAATTCTCTACCACTTCATAGTCCACCAAAAGCCCCCAATTGCCCAAAAAAAAAAAAAAAAATCAAAATTTTTAAAAACCCACTATCTTTGATTCATGTCCCATTCAAACTCCTGAAATACTCAATAAATGGCAACCTTTGCTTAAATTAAACATACCAATCACACCACTCAAAAATTCAATAATCCCAATTGAAACTCCAAATACCCTTCTCTTCCAACCCAGAAAAATTGAAGATTTTCATGAGCTTACCTGCAATATTCATACACAAAATAATCAAAAACCCAAAAAGATGAAATTTTGAGAAACGCCCATTTCAGGAAATCACCCAAAACTGATAAAAACACCAAAACCCAATTCAAATCCAAACCCAGAATCACCAAAAACCCAAAAACATGAAATTTTGAGAAACACCCATTTCAGAAAATAACCAAAACAGGCATAAACACCAAAACCCAATTCAAATAAAAAAACCCCCAACATACCCACCAAAAAAAAAAAAAAAAATCAAATTTTCCCTCAAAAACCCACCTTTTTCACAGAATTGAATCCCGAATCAGACCCCTAATAACAATACAAGACTCAAAACCTGAAACCCTAATCAGGAAATTTAAGAGATCGAGAGAAAGAAGGCGGTGCAGTACCTTTTTTGAGCCCACTTTTGAGCAAAGAAGTGAAAGACAGCATGAGAAATGAAATCCCCTCCCACTCTCTCTCGCTCTCTCTAATTCTATAGTTGCCCACTCCCCACTTTTGCTTTTGGAGAGAGCCTCACAAACACAAAGTTGGGTCTCCTCCAATGAGGATCCAAAGCAGCAAAAAGGGGGCTCCAAGGATGTCTAAATAATTGCAAAAATCACACAAGTGTGTATGTGTGTGAGATTTCTTGGAATTCAGCAATGGTGCGAATCCCAATAAGCATTTGATGCCAATTATTGTTCCAGAGTGGACTCATTCACAGCACAGGCATCCATTTTTTAATACTACTACAAAGCTTTCTCTCTCTAGCTCCACTTTCTCTCTCTAGTTTCTCTCAAGCTCTGTTTTGTCTCCTCTCACTAAAAGCAAAGGCAGTGGAGAAGTAGAAATTGATGAATCCACCCCAACACTTCATAGTGAAGTATGGAATATGTTTTTTTTTTTTTTTGGCAAGTAGCATAATATATATTACTGTTTCAAATTTTTTACAAATTTATCGCAACGGTTTATTTTTTACAAATACATTGTAACATTTTAGGTTTCTTACAAATTTATCTTAACATTTCAATTTTTATAAATACTTCATAACATTTTAGTATTTTACAAATTTATTTCAAAAATTTTTCATTCTCAAGTTTTTAACCTTACATATTGTAGCTGATAACATGATAAATTGAGAGAAACTCTTCATGTTTACAATAACAAGTTAAAAGTAATCTAAAATTAACTCAAGTTTATTCATATGATACGATTTCAAAACGTTGTGATGTATTTTTAAAAATTAAAATGTTAAGATAAATTTGTAAAAAATCTTAAACGTCACCATATATTATGTTGTTTATATGATACAATTTATATAATTTCAAAACGTTGTGATGTATTTTTAAAAATTAAAATGTTAAGATAAATTTGTAAAAAATCTTAAACGTCACCATATATTATGTTGTTTATCTTATTTTACCAAAAAAAAAGTATGGAATGTGGTTTTTTGTATTTTTTTTTTAGAGTTACATCTCTAGTTTACGGATGATATTCTAATATCCCTTTTTAAATTTTTGTTTTTTACTTATGAACCCAAAAAATCATTACAAAAAACCAAAAATATTTGAACTTTATCTGCTAGAGCTAAGTTATGTTGCATATTTTGACTCGAATTATATCTTATGCCACGTGATGAGAAATTATTTCTTTGACAAAAAAAAGTATAAGCTTATTTATGTTCGATAAATAAATTTAATCTGTAGTAGTAGAGCGTAAGTGGTGCTTCCAAATTACAATTTTTAATAGTTATAACATTGTATCATTGACAACACTCCAAGTATACTTTTAAGCCTCAGAAGGTGAAAGAATATAAATGCTTTCAGCATTGGCAGGAAAAGATAGACAATCATTATCTTGTAAAAAAGTATCAATAAGTCATCAAAAAGTAGATATAAACATAATTTACTCATCAATAGCTTGTCTAAAGAACTATTTCAATTTGAATGCAAACAACCTTGCCACATTTAATTACGACAATTTAGTTAAAGCATTTTTGAAATTATCATTGTTAAATGGTATGTTATTGAAACTTTATTTGTATATAATTCATACACACTTTATATATTGTTATTTTTTCAAATCAATATCAAATGGTCTATTAAAAATATTAAGTTAACAGAGCGTGGAGCATTAAACCGTTTTTTTTTATTTTCGAAAAATATTTTTTGATAGTGTTTAATTATTTTTTAATAAACTTTCGTTGTCACTTTAATTTTTATCTAACATATTGATACTGTAGCGGCCCGTTTTATTAACGTCGTTATTTATTTCGTAATTTCAAACATGGATGCTAGCTCGGATCCACGTGGACGCAGTGAGTAGGCTAGGACACACGTCGACCTAGGTACACTAGTAAACTATGTGTTATGTTGTTTAAATTGTGATGCACTTTATGAATTTACTTGTAAATACATCGCATGTATGTATGTTGAATAGCGATATCGTGCGAGGTTGTGTGACGGGTAGTCGTCTCGAAGTGCGTGTCAACGCGGATATCGAGATGCGAAGTACGGGTACTAGAGAAATTCAACAAACTTACGTACGTTAATATGACTAAGTAATTCGATTGAATTAGGTAATGTAAACATAGGCTAATTGAGTTGAAATTTAAATAATAAGCTTTGGCGCACCTCGAAATACGTGTCGAGACGCGGGGCATCAGATATCGGGTAGCCGAAGGTTAGTGGGATCATGAGTTGGTTAATTTTGATAAATAAAACACTAACCATATAGTTTGATAAGGCTTAATATAAGGTGGGTTAATGAAATAAATAATAAGCCTATAGTTTGATCTAAATAATGAGGACCATAAGATGGATATCAAGATGTTCATATTGAATAATTCTAGGAGATGAGTGTGTTAATGGAGTCATCAAGTGGTGTGAGACAGCATGTTTATGAACCATAAGAAAATCCTCGAGATACGTACGCACACTTGATCAAGACCAAAACTATATATAAAAAGTAAGTGGGATTTTCATCTCCACTAACTGAAAATTTCCATGCAAAATCAGTAAAAAACCAGAGAAGAATAAGGATTTTAAGCTGGGAATTCAACACATTAGAGACCAATTCAAGAGATCAAACCAAGGTAATCATCATCTTCATCTTCTATACTCTTCAATGAACCCATTTTTAGGTTTGTTTTTAGTGAATTCGAGTTTGATGATTAGACTTCTGATTTTTAGTGAAAACTTGATGAATTACATGTTTATAGATCATTTTTCATAGAGAATTTACAATTGGTTTAGCTGGAATTAGTGTTTTGGTGGAAGTAAAAAATTTGGCGAATTCATGAAATTTAGTAAATTCGGGTGAATTTGATGTTCTAGAGTGTTCTAGTTGTTGCTTTTGGGTTAAATTGATATGGAGAAGGTATAAACCAGGTTATAGTAGCTAATTGAGAGGTGTAGGACAGAATTCTCGACTCGAGAATTCTGTCACAATGGACAATTAGCGCGAACTGGGCTGGTTAGCGCGTTAATCGTTATAGGTTTTCGACTGTTTTTCAAAATGAAGAACAGCAGCGCGCTAGACAGATCTCTTAACCCGCTAGATAGATCCATTAACACGTTAACTTCACCTAGCGCGCTAGGCAGATGTAGCGGCCCATTTTCCAAATGAACTGCCACGGGGCCAATGCGGGCCCACAACCTGGCCTACCAGCGCTAGCTGTGTCCCACATGCTATCTCATCCACCATTTAATCATTATTAACCTCAATAGACAACAATTTACTGTTTAAATTGTTGATGAACTCAAGTCATCTGTTAATATCGTTTGAAACCATAATAAATAACCATAAGGAAAAACTTTTATCATGACAAATTAAAATATTAAACATTATAGTCATGCATCTTACTCTGATACCTAGTGTGGAAACCTTAATGACAACATATATCAGATATAAACCTCAAAGGTTTCAAAATGTCAAAATATAGGATCCTGAAGTATCTCACAATCCCATTTCCCAAAAAATGAAAACACAATATATATATATATAATACAAACGTACAAGTCTGGCTCAATATCTCTTAATCACAGGTATTCCAGAAGCTTGCCCTTGCCACGACTCGTACTAGGATTTGCACTCAAACTATCACAAAAAGACATATGACGAGTCCAGAGTGAGTATTCCCAAGGAAATTAAGTGAGCAATACTGAAAGTAAATATTGGAATTAAAGAAACATGCGGAAATAAATACAGACAACTATGCTCACTGCATGCATATGGAATAGTGAAAGCTTAAAGTGTGTTCCTAGAGCTTAGGGTCATACTAGCGACATACTTCAGACTCTCCACAGACTACTGCCGGCGAGTACCACTCAAGCAAGGCCAGTATCTGGATCAGCTAAGTGGTCGGCGTAGAACCTACGACGCACCTACACGTGCCCCGACGCGACTCTCGGGTCGAGCTTTCACCGAGATCCCCGGCAAACGTGTAATGGCCTAGTAGACATACACACAGGAATGGCACATAGGGAGAGCCTCAACATCCGTCCATTTAAACCAAAATCAAGAATAGAGTATTTGAAAGACAATGAATTCAAAAGCCAAAGTAAGCAATGCTCAAGTAATTTCAGTTGGGATACTACACACCTCAACCCGCACTCCATGTCTCGATAAATAACCCCCGGTCCGGTTCCGCCAAATCTCCGTGTAACGGCTCATTTTTCAAATGGACCGTCACGGGGGCCAATGCGGGCCCACAACCTAGCCTACCAACGCCAGCTGTGTCCCACATGTCATCTCATCCACCATTTAATCTAACAAGTTACTGTTTAAATTGTTACTGGACTCAAGTCATCTGTCAAAATCATTTTAAATCCTTAATAAATCACAGCGGAAGTCTTATAACATGACAAACAATAGCTGAAACAATAAAGATTATAGTCATGCATGAATAACTCTGATACCCAGTGTGGAAAACTCATATCAACATAGATAAAAAATATACCTCAATGTATCAAAATATCAACAATATAAAGTCGTAGTGTCTCACACAATCCCAAATCCCAAAATAAACAACATACGTATATATAAACGTACAATCCTAGCTATACGTCTCTGTATTCCTATAGCTTGCCCTTGCCCCGGCTCGTACTAGGATCTGCACTCAAACCATCACAAAAAGACAGATGATGAGTCCAGAGTGAGTATTCCCAAGGAAATTAAGTGAGCAATACGGAAAGTATATATTGGAATTCAACCAAAACTATTTAATAAACATGCGGAAATAAAGTACATGCAACTGTGCTCATCGCATGCATATGTAATAGTGGAAGCTCAAAGTGTGTGTTCCTAGCCCTTGGGTCAGACTAGTGTCATACGTCGGACTCCCAACAGACTACTGTTGGCGAGTAGCACTCAAGCAGGCCGATCCTGGATCCGCTAGGTGGTCGACGTGAAACCTACGACGCACCCACACGTGCCCGCCACAACTCTCGGGTAGCCCTATTCACCGAGATGGCACATGTGTTATGGCCTAGTGGACGTGCACACATAAATGGCACGGAGGGAGAGCCTCAATGTCCGTCCATTATAACCATACCAGGAATAGAGTATTGAAAGACATAAAATGAATTCAAAAGCAAAAAGTAATATTGCTCAAGTAATTTCAGTTGGGATACAACACACCTTACGCTGCGCTCCGTGTACCGTCACTAACCCCCGGTCCGGCTCCGCCTAGTCTCGGATATCCCAAATTACAGCCCGTACTGACCTATTTCCATGTATAAATGATATTTAATCATTTGTATGTGTGGTAAGTCATTTCCCACAAATTATGTCAAAACAGTGGTACATTAGCGCGCTAGGTCCGGGCATTAGCGCGCTAGATACCCAGACGATTATACGTTCTTCATCAGGAAGAACATTAGCGCGCTAATTTTCTGGCCTAGCGCGCTAGATGACCACATTAGTGCGTTAATCGTGCTCTGGACAGCAACCAGCTGCAAATTTCTGGGTTTTCCAACAACCCACTGTGACGACCCCAATTTCCCACAAATGGGCCCCACCCGCCTAAGCCCACGTGGACCCCGAGCCGCCTCGCAAGGTCAACGCAGACTTAGTCGACCTTCCAATCCCTCATTATACGCAATTTCACAATTTTAAGTTGAGTTATTAATATTTTGCAAGTTTTACAATTTAGCGGAAGCAATTACTATAAATAAATAACTCAACAAGATTTGAAAAGAGTGGCAACTAGTTGTGGAACCCAAGAAATATGTTATCATCGATGAAAGTAAATACAAGATATACAAAAATTCACCTAGCTATGAAGCTTTCCCTTTGCTACTGTCTGCGACTCGCACTCGATCAAACACGAGATTGACGAGCCTGTAAGTAAAATCCAAGTAGAATCTAAATAATAATTCAAAATAAATGAAGCACGATCCTAAAAATCATGCGGATAAAAAAGAAAGCTATATATATATATGAAATGCATGATAATGAGACTGTGAGGATGAAAGTACAACGAGAATGAGTGTCACGGACAAAGATAAAGAGGTGCCCAAGTAGTCTAAGACCACCGAATGCGGGTGTCACAGGGGTCGGGGTCACAGAGTCGCGCAACGCCAAGCGGACTCGGGTCATAGGATGCGGCATCGCCGTACCTAGAATGTCGCGAATGAGGGATATCAACGGTGCCCTGATAAAACACATCTCATTCCGACAACTCAAGTGACTCGAGGTCATGGCCCCGGTTGCAAGCCTAAGAACCACTCCAATCGAGAGACACGAGTTTGACTCACTTGCTCTCGAACACTCATAAATGGGTGAAAATTCCAAGAAGGGACATGGTTTAACATCAAACAAAAATGCAAGCTCAATGAACTATTGTACATTTTCTAACCGGTTTTACTTACAGTTTACGCGAACAATCCAATTCGTCCTTAAAACGTCCGCTCACGCCTCGATTTGCGCACTCGACACCCGACTCCGTCCCTGGTGTCCATTTATTCCTTTTAGGCCTATTTTACGAAGTCAGTCAAATCACAACCAAATTATGTAACATACAACTCACCATGGAATTCCAACCTCGTTTGAATCCACCACGTCGTCGAGCTCGTCGTCGCGCCGCGCCTCTCGTCGAGGATCGATCGGTCCAACGACGCGTCACCGCGCAAATGCTCCACGCTATTCACCGTGCCACCCCCGCTACGGCGTCGCTGCCGCTGCCGTGCCGAAGCCGCTCGGCCGTCACCGCCGGCGGAGTCGTGCTGCCGCCGAAGCCGCGCCGCCGCCGCTGCTGATCCCACCGGAGCTACTCGTCCTCGCTGCGTCGCCGCCGGCAGCATCTCGCTGCTGGTTTGCCACCGCGCCTGCCGTTGCTGCAGCTCGTCCGCGAGCTGCCGTCCGCCGCTGCTGGAGCTGCCGCCGTGAGCCAGAGTCACCGCTGCCCTGCAACGTCGCGCCGCTGCCCTGCGCGATCGCCGCCGCTGCCGCATCGTCTGCTGGCCGTCATCCGCACCGGCCGTACACCACCTCACGCGGTGCTGCTGTAGTTGGTCCGCCGTCGTCGATGGAGCCGCGCTGCTCGCGCCTCCCCGTCGACCACCACTGCGACTGGTTCGCCGTTGCAGCCGCTCGCCGCGCTGCTGGTACGCTCGTCCGCGAGCTCCCCCGCACGCCGGTCTCCTCGCCGCTGCACCGGCAGCTGTCCTTTGATCTCCTCTCTTCTCCGATTTCTTGCTCTCTCTCTCTTCTCTCTCTTTCCATCTCTCTCTCTCTTCTCTCTTTTTGACGAAGAAATCACGTGTCCTCGAGATTCGCGCGGAGCGGAACTCGAGGCACATCAAAAACATATTATATTCAATTGTTTTCCTTAAAAATTGGGCAGCGCGTATCTCGAGGCACCACAAATATGCACACCACTTCCACCTCATTTCACATTCTCGACACTCGCGTCACACGCATCCCGAGGCGCATCCAATGTACATTTTCCCTTTTATTTTTAATGTGACCACATAGCCACTATAGCCACATTAAGTCGCTACCTCGTTCCCACGTCGACACGCGACTCGAGGTACGTCCGTCGTTTCGTGTTTCGGCCACCGAATTCCTCGCATATACCACAATTAGCATTATACTCTCAAATTGGATCTTACATACACACATCACGAAAAAATATCATACATCGGTATCTCCACCTGAGATTCGGACATACGCATTTCGACGAGTGGGTCCCACATACGACCTTGACTTGACATGTGGCACAAGTCAAATTTTCGGGCCGTTACACCCACCAAACCAACCACAACACCAACAACACAACTTCAAAGCACTTTAAACTCATCTAAACAACAACTCAACATCCACAAAAAAAACATCACCAAAACCTCTATAATTGAGATCAAAAGATAGAGAAAATGAAGGTTTAAGTGATTCTCACCTTGCTATTGGTGTTTACACCCATCCAAGCTCCTTGAATCACTAAGAAAATCCCTAAACCCTTGTTTCATTCTCCTCCAATTTTCGGATTATGGGATAAGAGAGAGAAAAGGTGGTGGAAAATAAGTCAAATGATTGAATTTTATAGTTGATTTGCATCTCCTCTCACATGTGCATCTCTAGGCCACCAAATGAACCTTATTTGCTCATATTTTAACCCCTAATGACTCCAACCGCTACAAACGCGTACTACCATGTCCCTAACCACCATATCTACATTCCATATTGAGTATTTAGCCAATTTAATTCATTTTATGTGTATTATTTCCCCAGGCCTAGTGTTAAGTCGGTTAATCTACCCGGTGCCCATATCGACACGCATATCGAGACAACTACTTAACGCACGGTCTCGCTCATCAAATGTAATATACTAACACATATTGCGATGCCATTTACACTATTTCAATATAAACATCGCAAATTAACAATTCAGCACACAAAAATAACCATTTACTTAGCTCCAAGCACGCACGAGCCTAACTGCGGTTCCCACAAGTGTCTAAGCTGTCAGCCACGTCTGCAAACACGTCATTATTAACGGCGAATTAAATTCAGGTCGTTACACCCCGATATCCAAATTACCACCCAAAATTACATATTTCCATTTATAATTGATTTTTAGTCAATTAAATGTATTTTATGTTACTTAGTAAAAATATTCTCAAATCTGCAATATCTAGCGCACTAGGTCTGGGAATTAACGCGCTAGATTTCTGGGCAGCTAAACGTTCTTCATCAGGAAGAACATTTGCGCACTATATTTTTCACCTAGTGCGCTAATCGTCATCTAGCGCGCTAGATGACTTCATTAGCGCGCTAATCGGGTTCTGGACAACAGTTTGGTTGAAAATCTTGGTTTTTAAACATCACCACCACCAACAACCACTACAACAACATATACCACTTATCATCATAGCACTTAAAACCCACCAAAACAACCACTTAACAATCCATATTGGATTCACACAAACACCTCAAAAAATTGTACCAAAAGATAAAGAAAGTTGAGGCGAATGTGAATCTCTTCTTGCTTTGACGAATCAACCACTCCAAGCTCCTCAAATTATCAAGTTTTAAACTCCAAAACCTTTGTTTATTCTTCTATATTTTTGAATTTGTTGATAAGGAGAGAGAAAATGTGGTGGAAATGAAAGTCAATTTGACTTTTATACGCTTATAAGAATCTCTCCTCACTTGTGCATCCCAATGCAATCTAATGAGCACTATTTGCTCCTTATTAAACCTATAATGACTCCAAATGTAACACCAATGACACACTTGCCCTTGTTCTTAGCCCATAAAGTCGTCTTTCGAGTGTTTCGACATCTGGTTTCGCGTCTCGAAACGTGACATACGCGTACTACCATGACCCTAACCACCAAATATACTTTACATTTTAATATTTAACTCATTTTATTCATTTTACGTGTGTATTATTTTCCCCGACCTAGTATTTAATCTTTTAGACTACCTGATACCCGCGTCGACACACATATCGAGGTGAATACTTATCATACAGTCTCGCACGTCATACGTAATATACATACACACATTATGATGTCGTTTAATCTATTTCGAAGTATCGCAAATTAAACAAATCAACACACAAAATAACTATTTACCTAGTTTCAGGCGTGCACTAGCCTAGCTGCGGGTCCCGCGAACGTCTGAGATGTCAGCTACGTCTGCAACCACGTCATTAATAACGACGAATTAAATTCAGACCGTTACAGCAGACCTATTAGCGTGCTAATGACAGATAAAACATGAATTTAAGGGTTGTTTTGGTGATTTTCAACTTAATACATATCTAAACACTTATAAACTGCCTCAAATTATAAAATTGGACTATAGGGGGGCTTAGTGGACCATAGCTCGGTGTCGGGGGGCTTGTCGAGTTGGATACGGGAGTTCGCGGAGGTCGGAGAGCGGTTTGAGGTTTGTAAAACCTAACTAAAAAACTCTGAGTATTTTATTATGTTTTGAATTTCATTCATATCATTTCCTTGCTGATTTTATTATTCTATTCTGTTACTCGGACATGGGTTGAGGTTACTCACCAGATTTTCCTAGTTGTGTGTTCATGATGCACCGGACTATATCACATTGATCCGGCCCTCAGTGAACGTTAACCTGAGCTTGCCCTTGGTGCACGTGTCGATGACTCAGCGGATTGGCTAGCACCGTGATTGACCAAGTGTCGGGCCAGTTAGGCGCGACCACTAGTGGGAACTTGGTGACCCGAAGTACAATTTAGTCCATCTGAAGCCAGCACACACATTTGTTAGCTTAGCTGTTATCTATTCATACGATGAGCCAATTACAGTTGTCTGTATTTACATTCCGCGTGTTTACTTGACAATATTTCTTGCATTTCCTTTCTTTTATTATGCGAATGCTCAGAGGGGTTCCTTTGGATTTTACTTACTGTACTCTTCATCTGTTTTTTTTGTGATGATTGAGTGCAGATCCTAGTACTAGTAGGGGCAAGGAGATCCTAGGAGACTACATTTGATTGCTCGCCGTCGAGGACCTACTAGCACGTGTTTATTTTGATATTTTGTATTATTTCGGGTATTGATAAACTTGAGATGACACTGTACATGTATATATGTCTTGTTTATGGCACTGCCGCTTATATATAAAGTACTCTTGAGGGTTTTCCACTTTAGGATTTGCTCTTAGAAATAATGTTTACCATGCTAGTTACTTATACTAATTGTATCAATTAAGGCTTCCGCTGATATATGTTAACTTGTAAGATACAACCCATTAGTATGGTTAGACATTAGAATAAATTTTTAAATACTTAAAGATAATAAGTTAAGAAAATATTGATAATCCACTAACTAATTTGATAAAACACACGTGGACACGAATTCTGAGACAATAGGTGAACGGGCAGGTGTCAGACACGTGTAGTTGGGCCCACCGGTCAAGGAGTACACGGAAACACCTCACCCCGGAGCGGCAGGGCCGCCACAGATACTCTCGATTTTTCCCTTTAATCAATTCCCATATTACGGATTTAATAATAAAATTATGAAACTACTCGTTTAATATGCAAACTTAACGAGTTAATTAGAATTTAAAAGATTTTACGATGAGTATACATGATTTTCCTCGAAAAAAAAAGTTGAGTATATATGATTAATATATTGTTTTGTTTGTTTTGTTTTTTGTTTTTTTTTTACTTCAGTGGCAGTCGAACCCACGACCTTTTCCAAATTTTGTATTTTGGTGATTAATTTCTCGTCCATCTCAATAGAGATACTTTGGCATTAATATATTGTTATTAGATTCAAGTCCATTGGAGTTTATTAATAATAAGTTTCACTTTTTCGCTTGTTTCCATTAAATTTATTTTTATCTAATATATTAACACTTAGTTTTGTCTGTAAGGAAGCATGAGGTACAAACTAGTTTATTACAGTGTTCATAATAATAACTAACTAGATACATTTATGATAATAAAATAATCATTTATTGATGCTATTATAAGACCTTGTTTGGTTAGGGTGGAGTTAACTCTCCGAAGATAACTTGGAGATGAGTTGAAACTAATCTTATTTGGAAGATTTGCTAAAAAAAAAAAAAAAGTTTTTTCGATTTTTTTTGCTAACTTTCCGTAGTAAGCTATCTTCCAACTCACACAGATATCTCTCCCACCCCTTAGGGGAGTCATCTCCCGAGAGTTTGTGGATAATCACCCCTCATTAATTACTTTTTATTACTCACATCCAAGCTCTTTTGTTTGAAGGGTATTTACGTCAATTCATATATTTTGTTATTTAAAAATTTACAACTTTCATGCTAGTTTAAAGTCGTACTAAACATAAAAATCATGATCTTTTACTGTGAGTTAACTCCAACCTCGCACTGTAAGTTGGCAAAAACGAATCAAATGAGGCATAAAACAAACATGTGTATGTACAATAGTGAAATAACGTTAACAAAATTAGTCTTGAGTGCCAAAACATCTATCTATGATTGGATGATAGAGACATTACTTGCCGATAAACAAAATTTGAAAAGTTTGTGGGCTCGAGCACATCCTCAACACACCCAAGACATCCCCTATTGTCAATCCAACGGCCCGTAATTAACCCCCAAAATACTTACCGGCCCATAAAAAAGTCTAGCGCATCGATGTGAATGTATATCTCACTGTACATCGAACGATCGAAAACACATCCCCAAGTTTCAATCCAACGGTTGACAGGACAACAGTCCACAGCACCCTATCTATAAATAGTTATCAAACCCTAATTGAGCTCGTCTTCTACTTCCGCGCGAGACGACGCTGTGCGTTCTTCGAAGGTACAAACCCTAATTTCTTCACTACACACTTTGATCTGCAAGTTTAGGGCTTCGGTCCGTAAAGAATTCATGCACAGATTCGAAGGTGTTGTTCAATGACTTCATGAATCTGGTTTTCTGTTGATTGTGTTATTCGTTTGTGTGATTGAACTTTGAATTGCTCGTTTGGAGCTTGTGAGTCGCTTGTTTTTTGGAGGATTTTGTGTTCTTAGTATTTCCAGTACAAGTTAGTTTCGAATTCGAACGAGAATTGATGCGACTGATTCCAAGATACCTCATTTGAGGGTTTAGGGTTTAGGATTTATTGTGGCGTAATTCGAGTCGAATGAGAACAATTTTGGGGCAAGTTTAAGTGGAAGAATGCGGTGTGTGTTTTGTTTCGGTTGAATTTAAGTCATTAGGAGCCATTGATTGGATGTACATTCAGAGGGGGTGGATAGGGTGTTCATAGTTGAGATTTGAGAATATCAAGTGCTTAGGTGGCAATGGTTCGATGTATATTCCGAGGGGAAGACATGGTGTTCATAGTTGAGATTCGAGAATATCAAGTTTGGCGATCATCGTGGATGTTTATAAACCATGTGGGGATTTTTTTTTTCCTGAAGTTTCGTTATACGAAGATAAGTTGGAGTGAGCTAGTTGAAATGTCAGTGACTCCATAATGCGCCATGTTAGGTTTTAGATTTTATGGTTTAGGGATTATGATCTATTGTGGGCATAATTCGAGTTAAATGTGAACACTTTGGGGCAAGTTTGGTTGGAAGAATGTGGAGTGTGTTTTGTTTTGGTTGAATTCAAGCCCTTAGGCACTCAATGGTTTGATGTATATTCTGAGGGGAAGATAGGATGTTCATAGTTGAGATTTGAGAATATCGAGTTTGGAGATCATCGTTGATGCATATAAACCATGTGGGGAATTATTTTTTTTTCCTGAAGTTCCGTTATACGAAGATAAGTTGGAGCGAGCTAGTAGAAATGTTATTTTTATGTCTGGAATGTTACCCAAAGAGGCGGTGTCGTATGATTTAGTGATTAATCGAAGCGTAAATTTTGCCTTTTCTGGTTTGTGGTGAATGTTAACATTGTTGTGATTATTTATGCAAATCCCATTATTGGAATACAGTAACGTTGAACTTAAAAATTATTTTTCTGAATACTATTCAGGGATATGAAGCAAAGTAACTTCTCTAATTTATGTATCTTATTCATAATATGGTTGTTGAAGAATATAATACTCAATTTTGATTGATTTAATATGATTGTGAATCCGAATGCTTTTAAGATAAATTTTGTCAGCTTCACTTGCAGATGCATGCTTGATAATTCGTCCTTTTTGTTTATTTATTTCTTGGATTCAGATAAAGAATGGTGAAGCACAACAATGTTGTGCCTAATGGGCACTTCAAGAAACACTGGCAGAACTATGTCAAGACATGGTTCAATCAGCCAGCCAGAAAAACAAGAAGACGGATTGGTATGTGGCTCTTTATTTTTTCCACCATTTTTTTTTTTTTCATTTGTGGGAAATTATTTTAGTGTTTTTAATTTTATGTCTATAAAATGAATCCGTGTGCTAATCGTGCAGCTCGTCAGAAAAAAGCTGTCAAGATCTTTCCAAGGCCAACTGCTGGACCACTCCGTCCGATAGTTAATGGACAAACCTTGAAATACAACATGAAAGTTAGGGCAGGGAGAGGTTTCTCCCTAGAAGAGCTCAAGGTGCACAAATTAAACTCTAAACTGTATTTTCATTGCATTTTTTTTGTTTATGTATTGTATTTAAATACCTTTGGCTCTTCACATCATTTTGGTTTTGTACATTGACATGTTGTTAAACCAAATGTGGGAATATAGTCACAGAAATTATTGTTTGATTGAATTTCATTAGCGATGTTTCACCAGCAGGTATATTTTGTTTAAGTTGCAAAAAGTATACACGTGATCTTCTTGAGTTTTTCTCACTGTGTTGTCACTCTAAATTCTAACAAGTATAAGGATTTTGGTATGAAAACTGTGCCTGGGGAAGAGCTCCCACTTGGTTGAGAGACAACCAAAAAGGAGAAAATGAATGTGGATACCTGATTTGGTGAATGGGTTAGAGTAGCTGTATTTTGCAAAAATGGTACAACACCGGTTTCATAAACTCATTTCGTTTATGGAATGTCATAAATATAAATGTGAATATGCTCTTTACATTCTCTGTTGAACTCATGATTCATTAGATTCTTGTTATGAATGTCAACCAAGTATCGTAAATAAATTGATCCCGCTTGCTTGCTTAATCTTTGGATACTTGTTTTATGTATATTTGTCCATACAATTTATGAATACCTTATATTTTGGTTTTGATATTCTCCTCAATGGTTCTTGATGTTAGGTAATAGGAAACTGTGTATTGTTTTTTTCGTTAGCAGCATTCTATTTCCTACCTTTAGAAAGTTTTAGTATCTCATATAGGAACTTGGTCGAAGTTATTGAAACTGTACAATTTGATCACTAGCTAAGGATACCCCCTTTTCCCCCTGATTAGCTGGGTTCTTTGTTTTTTTTATCTGTTCCCCTCTATATCTGGCTTCTCCTAGGCATATTGCCCCTGACTGTTTTTTGTTTTAAGAATCAGATAGATTCAATTCCTATGACTTTTGAAAAAGATAATCACTAAAGTTTGGCGACTCTCAATCCATTCTGCTTGGACATTCATGGTATGTGGTGGTCTGGGGCCTTAATTTGCTCCAAGAAAATAGCTGGGCTAGGGAGCCGGATCCTTAGGCTACTTAAAACACAAGCGTTTTCTACTCCTGGATATGACCTTTTGGCAATACTGATTTGGGGTCTATGTTGAGACATTGTATTTGTGACATCATGTGACATGCATTAAAGAACATGTTCTAATTTGCAGAGGCACCATTACATCCTCATTTATCACAATTAATTGAATCTTGATTCTTGTTCAAACATGCCAACCATACTCTCCTTTTTACCATAAACCAAAACTGATTTGAACTTTCCTTTGTTCCATTGATGAACATTGCTGTGAGCTAAGCTTGATTAGTACTCCTTTTAGATGTCAAATTCAACTGTCCAAAATTGCTATTATGCAAGTACACAGCGACTAAAAGTTTTCTGTTGTTTTCTTGGGTTGGATGATTCATTCTGCAGCAACTTTTTCATTTAAGTGGTTGTTTATTGGAACAGATAAAATGTGTTGAGTGGACTTCATATTAGAAATGTTAATAGAAGTTGGAGGAGGTTCAATTTGTTGCTTGCTTATGTTTGTGACTTCCAGATTTTCTAATATATATTCTTGCCTCTATGATCTGTTCTTGTTACAGGCGGTTGGGATTTCAAAGAAACTAGCTCCAACTATTGGTATTGCAGTGGACCACAGAAGGAAGAACAGATCACTTGAAAGCCTCCAAGCCAACACACAAAGGCTGAAGACATACAAGGCTAAGCTTTCTGTTTTCCCAATTGTCCCTGGCAAATTTAAGGTAAAAAAATATTCCACCTGGTTTTATTGAACCTAGAATAATTTATGCTCTATATTCTTTTTATTTTTCTTACAATTTCGTTCATGCATTATATGTTTTATATTACTGGTGCTGTGCTATTCTATTCTAATTGAGTTGAAGTACTATCAATGGTGCATCAACTGGACAATGTACGAGCGATAACTAACTGCTTTACCTGGAGGTCCATGCATATGTGTGTGTATATGTATAATAAATATATGTGCACACTGAAAACATGACTGTATTTGGTTTTGTACAGAATGGAGATTCTAGTGCTGAGGAGTTGGCGACAACCACTCAGATCCAAGGACAGTTGATGCCAATTACCAACGAGCGGCGAACAGTTGAGCTCGTTCATATCTCTGATGAGATCAAGTCTGTCAATGCCTACCAAAAGCTTCGTCTGGAGCGGACGAATAAGCGCCACCATGGAGCAAGATTGAAGAAAGCAGCCGAGGCAGAGAAGGAAGACAAGAAATAGAGATGCGTGCGGTTGAGAAAAGGGCGTTAGCATACCGGGCAAGTGCTAGGAAATCATGCATTCTAGTTTTTTGTTGTTTAAATACAGAAGTCGTAATTTACGATTCCGCAGTTTTCTCCATTTTTCGGCGTGAGATTGCAATCCCTTGTGAACTTTTTGGTTTGAAGAAATTTTTGGCTCCTACCTCATCTTCAATATAGCTTTGTTATAGTTCTATGCTCCATTTTACTTGCTTATGTCCTCTGCTGCATATTTAGTTTTAGATTTATGTTGCACTTTCACCATGTGTATTTAGTGCACCCTAAAATCTGAGATATAGTTAATCTGTTAAGAGTGACTTTAAAATGAAGAATATTAGCTTGGACTTCTTTCCAAATGTTATCAAAAACCCGTGTGTTGGAGGTGGTTAAGTCGGGAACAACTGAATCCACGGACTTGCGAAATGTTTTTGGAATCAATTCTTTTGTTATATGTGCTCCCCCTTGTCCTATAAAGTCTTAAAATTTATATGATAACATTGGGCATACATCCAGAAGAACTTGAAAACTCTGTGCATGAAGTGCCTCTTTTTTCAACAAACATCAAATTCAAATGCTCAGATCTTCACATGTTATGGAGTGTGGTGTGAGGCTAAAGATGGAGTAATTTTGTGTACTTTGCCAGATTGTTCAAGTAGAGACAAATGTGAATGGACTGCACCCATGCCCCCCATCACTGTTCCTAGCCATTACAAACACACCATAGCAGAAAAATCAAAGTGATAAAGACTCCTCCACAGTGGTCCTGCACACATACACTGCAATGAAATATTGAAGGTGGTGCTGCTGCTGCTGCTAGCCCTGGTAACTGATATCATAGCAGTGCAAGAATCTCTCATTACATCATGGACAGTTGTGAAGACGCGTTCCTCGTATAAAATTATCGACTCTAGAGATATGGCAACGCAGACAAGTCAGAACTGTTTGAAGCGCAGACAAAGCCGGAAGCGCGCACCTTGTTTCGAAGAGCTGAGGACAGTTTGTGCAAGAATCTCTTGTTACATCATGCATAGATGTTGCCACAAGCGTAAGAAGCAATTGCTTTACATCTCAATTCCCTTTTAGGTAGGGTATTACCCAACAGTGGAATAAAGTTGCACAAACTGGCTTAGTATATTGGTTGAATTCGAGGCGAATCGAAGAATTAAATCGATATTCGAAGATTAAGATTTGGATATCGATTTGGTTTTGATTCAAATTCCTACTGTAATCTCTTCCTAAACATCATTCTTTCTCAATAATTATTTGTGTAAAAATGGATCAAAAGTGATGAGATTAGCAAGTTTTTATACCACTTGTGATGTCAAAACTTTACATTCATGATTCATGACAGATAATATTTCAACATAAAATCCAATCTCCTTGTCTTATTAATAAAGGGTATGTAGTGATGGATTAAAGAACTTGAGTGGTTCATATCAAGCAAGTTTTCTTTTCTTGTTTAGTAATCTTATATAGTTTCATATTGTCATAATGGTGTTTAGAGATATCAATTGGTTTTAAGAACCTAGTGGGATTTCTGACCTAATAAATCAAAAGCTAGTGGATCAAATCTAGTAAATCTTTTCTTTTGTTTGCGCTAAAGATCTTGTGGAACAAATTTTAATGGGTGAATTGATGAGCTAGTGCACTTTAGTACTTTATTTTGTTCTAGATCAAAAGACAATAAATCTTAGATTTGATTTACATTCTCTTAGAGGGCAACGAAGATCCTAGAAAACAAAAAAAGTCAAGTATTGCATAGATGCATGTCTGAGGATTCCTTAGTTGTCACTTATCCAAGGTTGCAGTATGAAAATGTAACACAACAGTCAACATATGAAACAATATGTCAAGTTTAGTGGGTCCTAAGAGATTTCATTTCATTGTTTTCATGTTTTGATTACAGTTCTAGGAGGGATTAGTACCAAAACCTTATCCAAATCCAATTATTTTTCTTGTTAGATAAACAGGTTGCAGTTGAAACTAATCCAAATTCATCTGTTCACAACCTTCAATGTTAGGTGAGAAAATGAACTAATGAAGCATTGATTATTGTAACTTTCGTCTTCATATGCCCATCTAATTAATAGGAATTCTCTAACATATTGAAAAATTAAAGAAGGGCGGTCGCGGTTGTTTGTGGACACATTGAAAGATGATGTACAAGTGTTTTCGCTAAAAAACTCGACAAGATATAAGTTGAAGAAATTTGAGAACATAGACATAGACTTCTAATAACTTGGGATGCGTTAATTACAAATTAAAATATTACGAAAGCGCGTCAAATTAATTACAAAGGATTTAAAAAATTATGTTGCGCAAAGAAAAGAATTATGAAAGCACACCATCAATTGTCTTTAATCGAGTTAGGTGAAAGCGTTTGATTAGTAGCTAACCCTTTAATTTAGAATTGATGTTTTTTTTTAAAAAAAATTTATGATATTCATGATGGAAGAAAGTAGAATGACTTTTCTGTAACACCTGATTGTTGATGTCTATTCAACATACATCGATTTATACGTGCAGAAACATCGATACATAAATCAATGAACGTTAAATCATTTTTTCATCCATGATTATCCCCGACTATTTTATATAAGACAAATCTCACTTTAATAGTGACGTGTGTCGAAAAGTTACAAAACTCGAATCCAAAATCTAAGTGAAAATCTAAGTAGGGCCATGGTAGGTAATTGATGGTTAGTTGTTATTCTTATTTAGTAAAAAGAGTTTTACATTGACAAATGGGCATTGAATTCTTTCCATTACCATTCAAACATCACTACAGCTCAGATGTCAGATATGATGCAGAAATTGGCATAAAATGGAACTTAAGATGATGCAATCAAAACTTTACACTTCAACTTTCAAGTTTCTACCATTAATTCCACATGGGCAGCTGTGGTCAAGAATCTATTAAAGATTGCAGCAGTGAATATCATGGAACATCTCCAAAGGAATCCCCAAAAAACACAGAAAAGACACATACACAGATATTGCACTGCCATGCATGCCCCTCCATTCTCTCCATTGTTTGTCTCTCAAGTAATAAAAACACTCAAAACCAAAAACAGAGACAAAAACAGAGCAAAAAACAGGGCAGTCTTTTCCACTTGATAGCAACATTTGGATTCACAATCCCCTCCACTGTACATTCAAACTCCCGAAAAAAAAAAAAAAAACCCATCAATCTTTCCCTCATTGGGAACGCACATTGGGTCTCAATTTCTCCTTGGGTGATCTCCGGGTGAAGATCTTCTGTCCCGGAGCGAGGACGTTGAGTGGGTCGTACTCGGTTTTCCGGCGAACTAGTCTTCGCCATTGGTGCTCGCCGAAGTGGTCTTGCCACTGCTCCTCCGAAGAGTAGTGTGGCAAGTACTGTTTAGCTCTGATACCAATTATTGGGTCGCTCACAGTCTGGGTGATTTTGCGGTTCTCCGTGAGGAAGTCATTGAGGCATTTCGTCGAACACCTTGTGGGGTTGGCTGATCGGAGCATCCCCACTATGTAGACTACCCTTTCTTCTCCGGGTCCGGGGAGCACGGCCGAGGCGTCTGAATTCCACCTATTTTTTTAGAACAAAAAATTGTGTAAATTATATTTCTTTCAAAATTTATAAAATCAAATCTTGCCATCTAATTCAAAATATATTGGTTTCTTTGAAGTTTGAGAGGTCTCGACGAACAACTTTTGTAGGAATAATTTAACTACATAAGGAGGAACGGAAAAAAAAATTTAAACACTTGCAATTATCCAAAAAAGATTAAACTTTTATGATAAGTTGTCGCTTTTTTTACAAAAACTCGTACTTTTTTGTTAGTAGATTAAGCCAACCAACTTTTAATATGATATAATTGAAAAGTACGAAAAAAAATTTATGGGTTAAATTTTTTTAGGTATTAAAGGATTTATTTTTGAATATTTTTAGGCCAAGTTTTTAGAACTAAAATTATCTTCAACTACAAAACTTTTTTTCCTCTCTATTTTACAGTTCTGTCACCACTAACTTTATTTCTTCTTTTACCAAAACTCTATTTCTTATTTGTATTAATTTTCTTTTTTATTTATATTAATTTTAATAAATTGTTTAACGAATAAAAAATTTTCAAAAAAATATTGTTTACTTTTAAAATTTAAAATAAATATAATTAAAATCACATTTAAAAAATTGAAAAAAAAAACAATGAAACACCAAATTTAATTAAAAAAATTCGCATTCCACATTTAACAAACTTCATTCCATTTTCATCGTCCGAACATGCAAAATGCAGTTCGATTGGAGGTGCTCTGATAATTAAGTATCCATTCATGTGATTTTTAAAGTGTTTCTTAATAAATCAATATTTTTACTTCAACCTTCAAAAAAAAATATATATATATATATATATATATATATTTATTTTAGAAGAAGTTGTTTACACGTGGAGGGTAGATTTGGTCAAACATGAGATGAGAGCAGCAGAATTTGATGGGTCAGAGAGAGGGGACAGAGGGGCAGACTAGTGCTGCAAAAAGACAGAACTGCCCATGGTTTCAGGGACTTTTTGTGGTTCAAAGAAGCAGTGGTGGAGGGCAGTTTTGTCATTTAGAGTAATGAATCACTGAGTCACCCCTACATCACCAGCCGCTATCTGCAATGAATGTGAGAATGGTAAAAAGAAAAAGAATCCTATGTAATAGAGAGAGTGTGTGTGTGTATGTGTGTTGAGTGTTAGTGGTGTTGCAATCCTGGGAACAGCTAAAAAGCTGAGATTTTTGGGTGAAAAAAGTGAAACATGATCTCAGATTCATCTCCCCCAAATCCACCTCGAGATTCTCACATTTTTCATTTAATATCAACAAATCAAAAAAATATAAAATATAGTATATAGTATTCCCTCAAAACCTCCAAAATTGTACCTATACAAATAAAATGTCAAGACCAAATATAGACTCCCAACAAAAATAAAAAAATAAAACATGGCAAATGCCCTAATAACAAGATGTTGCCGAGGGAGCGGCTTCTATATAGTCTTTTGTTTTACGGTCTTTGTAATCTTACATGTGTCAACTCTTGATTGGTCCACGTTTACAATCAAAAAAATAAAGAACGAAAAACCCAAAAAATACAACTGTTTTTCATCTTTTTTGAGGTGCAACGTGTAAGATTGCAAAAACTGTAAACCAAAAGACTGTATACAAGCTTATCCCTGTTGCCGGAGTGCTGCAATTACGCATTGCCATCTAATCATCTTGCATATTATTTAGACAAGACTTATAGTCAAAACTTCGTTCGATCGTCATTACGATAACAACTAACTATAAGTAACACAGTATAAAATCAGATGACGATATTGTAGCGAATATTTGAATATCGTGCAATACGCATTGTCACGTGCGCGTACACATTCCAATGTAGATTGCACGATATCCGAGCAAGTGTTGACTTGGGGTGTGACTTCAAATTTCATTCTAATAATTGGATTGGGTAGTGCTATTTGGACTCATGAGTCCGGACTCAAAAAAATTTTATTTTAAAGTAATCCTCAAGTAATTAATGAAGCACACATGATCACTTGTAAAATTTATTTGTTACCCCTTAAATATTTGTAAAAATTTGAAAAACTTTTTTATGAGTTCAAGTAGATTTATTGAATTGGATTTGTGTCACGAGAGTATCTCTATGTATGTATAGTAGTATTTTTGATGTGTTTGGAAACTTACTTGTCTCTCAAAATAGGGTAGATGAGGATTGGGCCTTCAAATGCATTTGAAGAGATGGTCTCCAACAACAAGTCTTTGAACTTGGCAATCCCTGACTTGGGCACAAACATGTTGAGCCAAGGGTGTGAGACATCCCACAGTCCATGCTCTCTTAGATTCATTTCCTCCACCTTTACCCTGTTTAGGAAGTAAAAGTAACTCACTTCAACACTGTATATGTGTGATGGAATAAAACTCATCTTCTTTGACATCTCCTCCACAACCTGAAAAACACCCCCAAAAAGTCACTTAGCATTCATTCTCCCAAAATAGTATTGAAAAAAATATTTCATTTTATTTTTCGAGCGCAATGAAAAAGTTTGATACATGCAGTTATTCCGACTAATTTGGAATTGAGGCTATATTACTGTTGTTTTTATTTTTTATATTTATTTCTTTGCAAACGCAACTACTCTGAATAAAGCAGAAGTCATGAGTTTGAATCGTGTTATCTCTAGGGCTATTGGATTGGGGTGCCCGACTAGCCCTGTAAGATTAGTCAAACCGAAAGTTTAGATACGCATAGTTAACAAAAGGAAAAATTAAAACTTATTTTCTTACTTGGTCTAGAGTGGAGTGCTTGTTAGGATGATCATAGATTGCAAACTCTATGCAGTAGTAGATTTGGGGTGAGGAGCCAGAAGGGAAGAGTTGGGGAATGATGGATGTGAGATTGGGAGAGAAAGCAATGGATGAGCTTTGTATAGATTGCTCATTCAACACTATAAACCCTTCAACATAATCCACTTTATCTGCCATTGTAGTGATGAGAAGCTCTTGGTCTCTTGTGAATTTCTCAAAATCATCATAAAATGCTCTCACCCATTTCACCTGTATTGGTATTTCATCAGTTTTTGGATTGCCCACCAAGTGTTTGGGATCATAGAAGGCCAGAACTGAAAAACACTTAAAAAAAAAAAAAATCTTACCTTGGTTGGAGCCTCTTGAACCAAAATTCTAGCACTTGTGATGATTCCAAACTGGCCTAGCCCACCTAATACTGCATAAAAAAGGTCAGGACTTTTTGTGGGTGAGCAGGTCACAAGGTCTCCTGTACCTGCAAATCATCAAAACCAAACTTTCCCATCATTCACATGCCCAAATTCATCAAACCCTCGTAAGGGCGAGTGCAAGGTTGTGTGAGTTAAAGCGCACGGTCCCGAGTTGGAAAGCACCGGGGCCTCGTGGGATTAGCGAGGAAAAATAAATTCAAGAAAAGCCATGAGGTGTAGAGGTGTTGGTGTACCAGTGACAACATCTAGTTGAAGAACATTGCTGATTTGAGGACCATATTTGAAGGTCTGACCACTGATGCCAGCATTGGAGAGAGTCCCACCAATTGTGAGGTACAAGTAATCAGTCCAAGACCTTGGAGCAAGACCTTCTTTAAGGGTATCCTCTAGGAGCTCAATCCACATAGTCCCACCACTCACATCAACATAAGAGTAATCCCCATGTCCCCTACTCTTGTGAATTTCAATGGATGATGGGAGTGAGTCCATCTCCACAACAATGCCATTCAAAGCCTGTGCTTGGCCATTGATGGAGTGACCAGCACCTCTAGCAGCAACAGTGATGACTCTACTGAATGAAGAGGCAGACACAAGTTTCAACAAAAGAGAGATTTCTTTTGCTGACTCTGGCCTTAGCACTGCCAATGGTGTGTTGAAGTAGATTCTCCCAAAATCTAGAGATGCTGTTTTGGTTGTTTGGAGGAGATTTAGAGGCCCAAAATCCATTGGGCTTTGAATGAATTTACAAGGTGAAGATAGCACCAAAAGGAACACTAGGAAACTAAGGAAACTGATTTTGTTCCTAAAAAGTGATGAAGACTCCATTAACATAAGACCACCCCCCCACAAAAAGATGACCAAAACTCAATATGGGCAGTACTAATTTGAAGTCGTTTTCACTTTTCAAGAACAAAGAATGTGTTCTCTTGATGAGTTTTTGGTTTCTATTGAAGAATATGAGAAACCAAGAAGTGGGGTTTTTAAAAGAGGGGGAGAAGAACAAAATCTAGAAAAAAAAAAAGATATTGTGTGCTATGTGGTGATGAAGTAAACCAAAAAACAAAAACTGGGTATGTAATGAAATTGTTGAATAGGTGGCTGAACAGTGAGAGAAAAAGAGAGAGAGAGAGAGAGAGAGGAATTAGTAGTCCAAAAAGAGAAGCTGTCACATAGAAAAGGCACCCATGTGAGCCCCCTCTGGCCTCTACTTCACTATCTCTGTTAGATATGCTATGCTTGTACCAAACAGCACATCCAATGCACTCTCTCTCTATATATATCTATAATGTGTTGTATTTGTACACTCTTAATGTCTCTATATCTATGAGAGGGCAGAGGGAGATCTTCTCAT
The DNA here is from genome assembly GCA_039657325.1 of Stephania cephalantha. Lineage (NCBI taxonomy): Eukaryota > Viridiplantae > Streptophyta > Magnoliopsida > Ranunculales > Menispermaceae > Stephania > Stephania cephalantha. The sequence continues at coordinate 1,159,462 of CM077573.1, read as the reverse complement.
CCAGTAATCTATGTATACACCTCTTGTTGTACTTTTGTTTGTATTTATAGGCATTGAGAGACTCATAACCACACTAAACAAAGCAGACTCTCTCACCAGTATTCGGACAAAAAAATAAATGGGTGATTAGGACATGGATTCTATTGAATTAGAGAAGGATCTTACTGCCAAGATCTCAATCACTTGTATTTGTTTTTACTATTTTTATTTTTATTTTTGCACAGAGAGAGAGAGAGAGAGAGAGAGAGCACTGTGACCAGACACACATTTGGCTAGGCACAACTATGTTTTCAACTTATATTGTTTTTCATTGGCTGAGACACCCCTTCAGACCCTATTTAATTTTCTTGTCTCTAGCTTAAGTTTTTCATTGGCCATTGTATATACATAGTATTAAATTCAAACCACACCTTAGTTGAAACACATTTCATTCATGCCAAGTGGAATTCAGATTTGTCATACTCTCACCAAATTCATCCTATTATTTATATTGCATCATAGTACATAGATTTTTTATCATTTTTTTTCCAAGTCAAGTGGCAGTTCCTTAATGTTTTTTATAAGAAAACCAACTTAATTTTGTGACAGTGAGATTCGAACCTCGACCTGATCTTAATTGATTGTATACCAAATCATTCAGCTACGACCACTTGATTGATAAGCGACGAGTCTTTAATTAAATAAAAGGATTTAAGTTTGACGACCGTTTCATATTTGATGAACACCAAGAGAATGTTTATGTTGGCAAAATACTTTGATTAACCAATTTAAACAAAACACACCTACTCTTTTGTGACAAATCTGAAAGGGCATTTGGTTGTTAATATTGAAAACAAAGGAGTGCAAGTTTAGAAAACTTTTCAATGCATATTTGATGAACACCAAAATAATGTTTGTATGGGCAACATATTTTGATTAAGAGAATTTTGAACCAAATACACCTACACCTTTTTGTCACAAATTTAAAAGGGCATTTTAGTTGTTAAGACCAAGTAATTAACTCTTAAATTGAAAAAAATAAAATACTATACAATTTGGTTTTGTATTTGGTCCAACAACCTCAATTGCCCCTTCAAATTATCTAGTGTTTGCAGGCCAAAAAATTAACATAACAACATGTTATAAAGAGAAAGATTCCTCAAAAGGGTCACCTTCTAAAAATTCCATTGGTATTGTGAAATAAAAAATATGTTGAAATATTCCTCAGATTGGTGTGCAATGTATTTGGTAGTTAGTGAGCTTTTTCAACTTTCATGTACTTGGGGAGGCATGAGAGGTGCACAAGTGTTTGTGAAGCAAAGGCCCATAGTGTTTTCAATTGAAAAAAAAAATGCATAATAAACAAATTTCTTTGTATTTTTATAGATGATTGTCTGCATAAATAAATTAGTATTAAGTCACCGGCCTATTCATATCATAAGCACATTTTTGATAACTATAACAAGGTCAGAGTATATACATTAATTGGATCATGTGACAAATGAAACAATTCCTTCTTTGTTCCTCAAGTCAATGGCTATTGCATGGTCAATATCACATTGCTTGTTCTTTTTTCTAGCATGTTAACCTTTTATGCATATCTCTTCCCTTAAACGGAGTCAACTTTAATTACTATAACTTCATGGCATTACATTACTTCTACTTTCAATTTAAGCTACCATAAAGCTTAATTACCTTGAAAATAGCAAAAATCAGTAATGTTTATTAATTTATTTATTTATTTTGATAAGTGAATTCTACATTACTCGAATCTAGCATGCGACGTCTCGCATCCATCTCACCTGACATGCTTTTGGCCAAATAATGTTAATTCGCGTTTTATTTGAAGTCTCCTATATGTATTACATGAAATGTTAAGGTTAATTAATTTTTAAATAATAAAATAATTGATTATGTACTTTATCACTAAAAATAGCTTTTTCATAAGTACATTGAGCTGACTTGCCGTGAAAGAAGAAAAATTAATGAACAATATATTAAAAAAAATTAGTTGACTTCGAATCAGATTCAGGCCCTCAACTATTCCCTAGGTCAACCAGCACATCTTGCAGTGTCAAAGCCAGTTTAGTCCGTTGGACGGTCATCGAGTTGATTAGATCTAAAGAATGAAATGGTCTATTAATTATAAAAGTCCACAAATCACACTAGTCAATGCAACATCCTAACCATTGGATTGATCTCAACATTACCAATCTCAACAAACGACACCGTACCACATTCTAAAAAAACGATTGGATTAAGACGAAAACTATGACTTTAGTTTGATTCGTTTTTATCAATTTACATGAGAGTTTTCTTATCGAAGAGTAAAATTATAGTGAAAATCACATTTTTATGTTTCGTGCAATACGGACTTCAACCCAATTTATATACCCACATGTATGTATGGCCCAACCGCCCGACACTCTCCGGGCCCATAAATTTTTATAGGTACTACTAAATTAACCGTACTATAAAAAAATATAATTAAGGGATAATGTTGTTACAGTCTACTTGGATTTTTGTTGTCATAATTTTGTTTTATTAACCTCGATGAGTTGTCATAGTGGTAAGGGCGAAGACGAGAGTTAGATGCACGGTGTTGAATTCAATTTCTCACGACAACCAAACGTAGGGTCACTGGTGGTCTATTTCTGCAATCCCTGCTCCACGGGATTCGTCAAACAAGTGTCTAAATAATCATAGTTAATAAAAAAAAAAAGAATTGCTTGAATACTGCCTCCTAATTATTAGCTGCTGAAAACATAGTTAACAAATTGAGCTAAAAGATAAGAAAAAGCATTAACAAATTAGAAAATTAATAGTGAAGAGTGTTATCAAGGAGAGAAATGATAATGCATGTCTCTCTCTATCTCACACACATGAAAACAAATCAAATGTGTTCTATCTTGGCTTTTTTATCAAGTTGGCATTAAAGACAAATTACAAGATACTGCAAAAGAAAACCAAAATCTAATCACATTCAAATGATGAGATTAGTCATCTGATGAGTTATTTTTTCAAAAATTGTGGATATGTAACACAAAACTATAATATTAAATTATTGATACACATGTAATGATAAGCTTATTAATTAGTTTATAGGTAACAAAAGTCTCATGCTGATGTAGGCATTTTAAAAAGAAATCTACTAGTAAAATAATTCACCAGAAATTTGGTTAAATTAATTTGGAATATAAAGATATAGTTTTTTAAATCAAAGGAACAAATATTAATATGGTTAATTATGACATAAATGTAAAAGGGGTTGTCTATATACAAAAAAAAAAAAAAAACAATGCTAATAAATTTGCATTTTTTAACAAAATAGTTAAATTTTGAAAACCTTGGTTTATATTAATCAATATTGGATTACCCGCCATACTAAATTCTGATATGCATTTTATTACTCCCTCTGGTAAAAAAAATATAAGTCTTTAAAGCAAAAATTTCTTGGTCAAAATTATAAGTCGTTTTCGAAATTCGATAATATATTTTTTATTTTTTACAAATTATACTCTTATACAATTCAAATATTTATGATTCTTTGATTATTCGATTCATTTAATGTCAAAAGACGTATATGTAAATTATACTTGTAATTAAGATTGTCTTAATTCTTGTACCATTACCTTAAACGACTTATATTTGTGACAAGAGAAAGTATATCATAATTTGTTGACTTTTTTATTCCTACCAAATTTCTGTTATTATCACTATCAAGAAAAAAATTTACACACTTAAAGTCAAATATTAGTTAGCCATACAAAAAGATAAGCAACTAAAAAATCAAATTCATTTGCAACATACATCGATTAATATATGCTTAATCATTGTTAGAACAATTTATGGTCGAGCAATCTCGAGCCCCATATAAAAGTGACCCTTATAATCCAATTTATTCGATCCACGAGAATCGAAATAACTTTACTTAAGAAGAGCCGAGTCTTTCGCCCTGGTTTAAGGCCATTAAGAAGGCCTAACCGCCTAAGTGAGGGTATAAAGGGAAGATAATATGATAAATAGAACACGTGCTAAGGTGGGCAGTGAATATTGAGTGTTGTGGGCCCACAATAAAAATATGCATTGAAGGAGCCTCCAAGGCCAAGTCTGATTCGAATCGGATGGATGAGATTCTGTGAAAGGGAGTTCTGAGACGCGAACAGCGACATCTTGATGCCTCACCAATGCTCTCTTGCCACCTCAGCTCAGCTATTTTTGTACACGTAATCAATCTGGGCCCACCTTCCTTCCTCCCGCATCCGACGTGGCACTTCATTTTTTTTTTTTAAAAAAAAATGCTATAATATTACACTCAAAATCACATCGAGTGATGTGATGTAGGGGCCCTTTGTAAAAATAGATGTGATTTTAGAGTGTACATATAGGTCTTCATTGCATAATACTCGGGGTGTGTATCCCGAAATGCACACAGACGTCTTCCAAAAATGTAGGCATGCACGTCACGTCACTCGGTGTGACTTTTTAATATTGTTGTCGCCTCTCGCTCACTCAAAAATTTAAAATTTAAAATTTATATTTAGCTAAAAGAAATAATATAAAATAATAATGAATGAAATTAAAATTTAAATCAATGCCTATAACCTACCATCTACCATACAATTAAAAAATAGAAAAATAAAAATTGGTGATACAATTCTTCTAAATGCCTCAAATATGGAATTGGCACTCAGTAAAGTTGTTGAGATGCACTCGAAGACTTGAAGTTCATGAGGTTAAGTTCTACTATATTCAACCCTAAATAAGTAAATATGTATCTTTCTATCAATAAGTTATGGGTTGAAGCACTCACACTATTCTCATGAGATTATAAGTCGAATCTTAATAAAGAAGAGTTGAAAACAGTTTAAACACCGGCATACGATTATACAAAGAAAACAACAATTATAAAATATCAAGCTCATTAATTGAAGATCATCAATTCAATTCAAGCATGGTCATTGGAACTACAATCTCATCATATTTATTTCAATGAGGATTTAACTGTAACCCCCCAAAAAACGAGAGCATTAAACACAATAGGAAGAAATAAAATAAATAATGCTTGAACATTAAATTTTTTTTTTTTTTCATGAGAGCATTATTATTCAATACTCCAAACAAAAGCAAAGTAATGATACTTTTAGAAAAATAATTCAAATACAAAAAAAAAGAATTAAAGGGCATATAATTAGTAGGTCCTCCCACAAATCTTTTTGTACTTGGTTGTATGGACTATAGCTTGACTTGCTTCCACAAAACTGTTCCCCCCAATAGTCCTCCCACCTCCACAAAACAAACCATATAGTTTGCTCTATATATGCATTTTTTTTGCTTTGCTAGCAAAATAGACTTTCAATAACTCTATCTCTCTCTCTCTCTAGCTTATAATTCCAACTCATGCACTTGTGTGTATATAACATATAGGGACATGCCTATCCCATTTATTTCATGACTTAGAATAATTGAAAAGTAAGGAGACAAATATTTGTGTCATAGGGCCCATCAAGATTCTACCTTTCAAAGCCAAGGCACCCAAATCTATCAATCAGTACAATAGTGGTCCATGCCAACATACTTCAAATTGAGGGAGGGTCCCTATGTAGTATACATGTAGTGCTTTTATCATCAACCATATGTATCTATCTCTACAAGGCCCATCCCTACACACCCTTATTTTTGTTCTTTACTTTCCCTAATTGTGAAAGTATATATGAACATAGCTAGCTAGGGAGTAGAGGAGGGGCCATAAATAGGGCCACTAGGAAAAAAATTTCCCCATTTTGTGAAGAGGGTTTATGCTTGTAGGCTGTATGTAGGGTATGTATCTTTGAGTGAAAGCCTTAATTTGTGGAGTGTGATGTATTTATGATGTATTCATATATAACCTTAACATGCAATTGATGCTTGCCACGTAGGATGAAACGGACATTAAAACAAACAAACAAAAAAAAAAAAAAAATCTATAATGCAAATGTCAATTAGCATGTGAACTGACGAAGCAACAATAATTTTTATATTGAATGTCTAATTATATACATTGTGGATAAAGGATGTCTAGAAGTAGACGACATTGTGGGTACAAAATGTCTAGCATTATAGACTTTTTTGTTGCCACGTCAGCTCACATCTCTGGTAGACATCTGCATTGAAGATTTTTTTTTTTGTTTCAATGTCCATTCCATTATATGATCGAGGTACACATTTTCTTCAATCCACATTTCCATTGGAGATGCTTTAATATTTTTATTACGGTTTGTTTATGTAACGTGCCGTTAAAAGTAACAGTCTTATAAAGTTAGTTATTTTTACGGCATGTCCAAATTATAAGCTGTAATAACTATAAATGACGAAGTGGAACATGTGATATGTTATAAGCAAAATGGTGATGAATATATGGTTATGTACTCCAAATCTATATTTTGAAAATGAACCTAACATGTGAAGTCCTTTTCAAGATGGCCAAGATCATGCACTTTCCAATTTGTATATATAGATACAATATATCTATCCTAGTTCAATAATTAAACCCTAAAAGGATAACATATGATGCTTTTGTTAAAACAATCAAATCTTCTCAACAAAAAAACAATCAAACCTAACAACCAAAGAAACAGAAGTAATTAAAGAAGAGGTATTCATAAGGGACGATGTGTTTTTCCTCAACTACATTGATATGAGTTTTTTCGACTTTATTTTAAGGAAATACATGGTTTCTTACCATGTATATAATTTTTTGCTAAGCCATACATGTTTGTGCTTAATCGTACCCTCAATCATGTTAATTTTTATAATTTTATAAAGAAAGTGCGAGGAAACTATATATGTGTGTGTGTGAAAAGATAAAAAGAAGAATCTCTTTTTTGAGTTTTTGTACTAATTTACTTATACTTAGGGCCACAAGACAAAAAAGAGTGCATCTAAAATCACCAAGATATGACAATAACTAAAATGATATCAAATGCCATAATTCATTGGAATTTTTTTTTTAATTAATTAAGATTAAGAATTCATCTTTTAGCACTCAATCATGAAGCAAAATATGGGCAAGCGATATAACTAATAAATCTATTTAAAAATTGTTCTAATTTCCGGATGCGACATGTTGTCACACCTTAGTTAAAAATATATATACTTAGTGATTAAGTAACTTTCACGAGTATGTCTTCTATTCTTTCTCAAAAAAAAAAGAAAAAAAAAATCTACTTAAACTTGCACGAACAATACATGCAAAGGTTGTTATTATTATTTTGATAGGAAAACAACATTTGACTTCACTCATGAGTCGAACCCCCAACCTCCTTTTTGACAACCGATGTCTCAATCATCTCACACTGGGATCATATACGCAACTATCACATATTCTCCAAATAAAAAGTGACTTTAAATTAAGTTTAATGGTAGAGTACGTTTTCCCCTTTTTACTAATTAGCTTTAATTTGTAAAAATCTCACAAAACAATATTGAATAGATCTTTTTTTTCAATGCCTTGGCCAATTATGGTTCCAACATAGCCTTTTATGTCCAAATTTTCCTTCTAAACATGAGAATGTGCATTATGTCTAAGGCCTTGTTTGGTATGAAGTAGAAATATATCCAAAGAGATAACTCACAGGGAGTTGTGCACTAATCTTATTTGGTTGCTCAACTTGCTTGCAAGTTATCTCCAAACTTATACCCTAGAGTGAGAGATATCTCCCTACCACTCTTCTTAGTGAGTTATCTCCCAAAAGTTGTGGACACAATTATCCCTTATTAATGACCATTTTATTACCGATCTCTCTCTTGTTTGAAGCCTATTTATTTCAATTCATATTTTTTATTGTTTAAAAATTAAAAACTTCGCTACAAGTTTAAAGTTGAATCAAAATGAAAATATTAACTCGAATGAGTTAAATCCAAGGAGATACTCCGAACTAACACTTTAAGTTAGCAAAAACGAACCAAACGAGGCTCGGCTGGTCATCAACTTCTTGACAGTAATGCAAATATGAATATGTCTTGGGTTGGTTCACAGCAGGGACAGGTACTACCATTGTGGCAGCTGTTTTCAATGGAAAGCTTTAAGAGTGGACAATGTGATGTGGTCACAGCTAGCTAGCTAAGACATTGTGTTTTTTTCTTTTTTTTTGGGTGCATTATTTGAAAATGAAAAATGAAAAATATATAGGTTCTGTTTTTCTTTTTGGATGATTGATGAAACTTACAGAGAAAATTGATTGTGATTTCATTGTGTAGAGTGACATACATACATGTACATGCAATGATATATTCAAACCAGCCAATCATGAAAACTATTTTTTTTGTTTTTATGAAAAAAATAAAAACAAAAAACTAATTATTTTGGATTTTTTTCCTTTATTTTCTCTTTTTCGGTTTTCTAATAATTCCTTTTATCATATTTTTATTGCAATTTGTCTTTAATTAATAAATCCTTAAATGGTCCCATGCTCTCTCTGTTGCTCCCTAACCATATTTTGTTCTTTTTTTTTGTTCCATCGTAATCTCATCTTGTTCTTTATTATTATTATTATTATTTTTGGATAAAAGAAGGAAACTCATCTTGTTCATTCATCATGGCTTTAAAGGTAACAATAACATTGATCATAAAACACCACAACATTAGTTCTTCTATATAACATCACCATATTTTTTTTATTGGAATTTTCAAGTACACTTTTTGATAAAGTTGGTGTAGTTTACCACGAGAGTCGAGAGATCATTTTTTGTTGTAATATCTTTTATTGAGTCGCAACTTAAAAGCTCCGAAAAGAGACAAACTACCTATTTGAGCTTCAAAAAAAAAGAGAAAGACGTGTTAATATCCCTTACAATTAAATACAATGTCAACTCCAAATAAAAACCTGATAAATTATTTTTGGAGTTCTTATAACTACGTGTTAAACTATACCAACTTTAAATAAGAGAACTCTGCGAGTACATGACATGCAATTATGGTGAAGATGAGAGGAAGCGTTTTATATTTTGCCTTTGCACTTTTTCTTTTTTTCCTTGTATTGAGGATGGTGTTGGCTTTCCCTCATATTATATGATAGTAAAATCATATCAAATTGCTGCTCATGATGATGCCTTTATTAAGCATTAAAAAGACATGTATTAAAAGAAGGGCAAGGCCTAATGATTATGACTTGATAGTAGTATTATTTTTCTTTGAATTGAAAGTTGTAGTTTGCCTTTTTGTTCTACTTTTTTAAGGTGAAAGTCAATAAAATAAGGACCAAGTTATAATTGAGACAAGAAAATATTTAAGTACTAACTTGAATGGCAACAATAATAACAATAACAAAGGCTCAATGTTAAATTAGTTAAAATCAATTGCATTAATCAAATTCTTTCGCTCCACATAATTTAATGCACTTGATGGTATGTAGTTAAAATTCAAATTGCTAATCAGACACATTATTTTTTTCGTAACTTAAATTAGTTAAGATCAGCCACATGATCAAACTCTTCCGCTCCGCCTAAACCACGTATTTTCGAAATTCTTTAAATTATTTTAAATAAAGCAAACATAAAAAGGCCAAGTATATTTAAAGTGATCTCTTTAGTAAAATAAAATGGATAGAGACCACTAACAACTTCATTGAACAAGATTCAATAGTACATGCAATTAGGTAAATAAACAATGTATTAATTTAAAAAGATAAAAATTGGCAAAAGAATACACTTTTAGCTGGAAATAAAACTATTTAATTTGCTGTAACATAGATATTAATATTGTTGACATGGTCCCCTCCATTTGTTTAGTTGATTTCCACGTGTTATGACTATAGAGGCCCTTAATTGCCATGAAAGGCCAGAAATATACTTGCAATACATTCATACAGTACATGTCAAATATATGAATGCATGAATGTATAATAAATAAAGTTGTTGATTAAGTATGGACCAAATTAAAGAGTAGGCACAAGGAGAGAGTGCTTGTTGGAGAACCCTAAACCCATTTCAACAACAACGGAACTTTTCTCGATAACAATTCAAACACCATCGTCGTCAAAACAACAACAATAAAGCCTCAGTCCCAAATTAAAAATAGTACTGTCGCGTTCATGTATAATTTATAAATGTAAATCTTCCTTTTATTAGCATCAAAGCCTTAACAAAAAAATAGACCCAACACAGTAGTCCAAAGTTGCCACAAAAATAATAAAGTGGAGACAATATTAATGCAGATTGAGATCTAAGCTCACCATGCACATGCAAGACATGGATTAAGATAAGCAGAAGACACAAAATCCAACAACTTGGTGTGATCTAATTAATAATTTGTTCTCTGGTAGGTATGGATGCATTACATTCTTCTTTCAATTATACTGACTTAGAAGATTAGTCTTATACCACAAAAAACCCTAAAAAATTATTAGCCTCTGAATCTTCTCTACCATCACTACTCCTGTTCACAAATTAAATTAATTTTCAGAAGAATCTAAGCGAATCACACGCATTGACTAATAACAAATATTAAAAGAAAACGACTAAACGTACACGTAGAGAACTACTTCCCCACGAAAAAGACTTTCGAGTAGAATCGAACCCATAGAATACGACCTTGATCGAATTGCAGTATGTTTCATGCCGTTACACATGTGTTCAACATTTCACAAAGTAAAAATCAGCAAAGAACATACAAAACATACTTATAAATCAAAAACTGACTACATGCAAATGTGTTCACATATCCATCAAAACTAGCTAGTTAGGAACTGCATGTGTTGCCAAACTATTACTAGATGATAGTAACCATACATAGAAGAAGCTAATCCAAACTATAATTTAAATGTATTTAGAGACGACTTGACAATAAGTAAAGTCGCTTTCACTGATTTCAACATTTACTCGAAACTTGTAAACGACCGCATGAAACTCATGTTGGACAAGAAAAGTAAAACACCTACAATATCATGTGTGATCAAATATGCAATCTTCATGCAATGTTCAAAGTCATTGTGTTCTAACTGTTTGTCTAAATTGACAGGTCAGAGAAACAGATGATAAGCAAAGCTATAAATATTGTTTCTTAAAGGAAACTGATGGTGTGGAGACAAAAGAAAAAGGCATGCTCTTCATCTACTTGTAACAAGATAACAATAGCAGCTGTACTTACTTGAAAGAAAACAAAGATGTGATGTTTACATAAAAATATTCAAATGAGATCATTCTTGATTTATTATAGATTGGATATGAATCTAGAATTAGACTAACATGAGAAATTAGATTTGGGATCTGAGTAGGTAGTAAGTCTGTGTCAAGTCATCGTATCTTTCGAAAACTATGTTACAAATGGTTAATTAAGGTCGGCTAAATCATGCGTTATTGTAGCTTAATTTAATTGGTCGGCTTCGAACTCCTAAGGCAAGGAAAAGGAAAGACATGAAATTTTAGATACTTGAGATCATATCTGATCATCTCTATCATCAAAATGACATGTAAACTCACTGTACATCATTGTTCTACATAATGGAAGATAGTTGAGAAGTAATATAAAAAGAAGCTAAGATAATGTAGGATTTAAGGATGTAATTACTTATGATATTGATCAATTCAAGCAGAAAATTAACATGTGGATAGTGACTTCATTAATCTGCATTACATCAGTTTAGATTCAGATTGACCATGTAATGATCATGAGTTGATAAAATCTTTGTGTAATCTTCTAAATTTCATCTGTTTGGAAAGGTTGTTAATTGCAGCTTGCCTACTATGACCATTTCTAGTTCAACATAAGAAAGCGAGGGAGAATCAATGTGTGACCAAGAATATTTGCATAGACCAGCAAGTCCTATTGACTCATTCATATCTAATAAAACTCAAATGAAGACAATCTCCATACTGGTTCTTGCTTACCAAACAAGCGCTAGGAATTACCTATTGGTCGAGTAGGTAAGATTTTCCATTAATCAACTGACCTAGAACAAGTATCTAAACCAAACTGTGTTTGCATTCAAGAGAGTAATCTCAGTAAAAAACCAGTTCATCAAAAAAAAAAAAAAAAACTTGTATATGCCTTGTTAACTTCAACTAACTATCAAGTGAACACGGCAACAACAACAACATAGCCTCAATCCCAAAAATAATTATCAAATGAAAAGAAAAGGAAGGAATGAAACAGCACAAGTTACATTACAAGAAAGAAAAATGTACTTCCAACACTAATTTGCTTTCTGAAACGATGTATAGTCGCGGTTCCTAACCTTATAAAATCCTAAAATCTTGGCAGTACAGGGCTGCACTCTTCTAGCAGCAGTGTATTAATTCTAATAATCAGATAAGGAAGGGGAATGGACAGATGAACATTCACTGATCAGTTATTCTATTTTTCCAATTCTACAGTGTTGTCATGTTTACCATCCTAGAAATTGAATTTGCATCAGCATCACTAGGTCATAGTCAGAGATCACTAGCAGTTAAGCATTGATTTCACAAAAATTGTGGAGTATAGAGAGTGACTTGCACATTAACTTTCTTCCATGAATCTTCGCTGCATCAGATGGATTACATTGACTTGTATATAGATTTGAAAAGATCTTTGCAAGATCCATATAACATAAGCTTTTATCACTAGCAGTTAAGCATTGATTTCACATAAATTCAGGATTGTAGAGAGTGACTTGCACATTAACTTAACATTGAAAACCCATTTTTGCCCTGGAAATTTCTTCCATGAATCTTCGTTGCATCAGATAGATTACATTGACTTGTATATAGATTTGAAAAGATTGTTGCAAGATCCATATAACATAAGCTTTTATCATCAAGTTATTGACACATTCCTTTGTTGCTGTTTCTCATTGCTTATGTCAGAGAATCAAGAGTTAGATATACTTGTTTGCCTGTGTTAGAAGGAAAGGTATACTACAGAAGTTTTATTCTCAAAGATTATTTGTAACTTGAAGTTGCCTATCTTGGTAAGAAACAAATCCAGTTAACAGTAGCACCAAACAATGAAGAAAATGGCCACATAAACTTGGGGCCGCCGACCTTATCAGAAAAACAGGCTGGCTAATCAGCCAGAAAAATAATGAAGCAACATCAAAATATAAAAGTGAAGAATAGAGAACAAAAGAATGACAGATGAGAAACAAAAATTAAAAGATTATGCTTATCTTCTCTAATTGATCGAGGCGTCCAAATACTTTTCATAGTTCTATAGTAAGGTGCATGAATGCACAGGATTTTTTGTTTCGTCACACCTAAACAAGCCCATTAAAGAAGTAAGAACAATGAACTGGCAAATCATGCCTTTTGATAAAATTGAGTTGTCTGATCAAGGTCTTGTAATGTGACTCCGACACTACTCATTATTTCAGTTTTTATGAAAATGTATTCAAACTGTTGTTACTAGCTTGAGGGAAGACATTTCACAAAGTAGAACAGGTGCTGCCGCCAAATTCTTTAAGCAAGGTGGTGAGTAGAGACTCATATACCAGTCCCCAGTTTCAGATAATAGAAGAATGGTGTAGAGAACAAAATCTGAAAGACGATTTTATTAATTAAGTTCAAGGTACATTGATGAATAAGATTGACTTGAGCTATTTCAAGGCATTAGATAATGTTCAGCTAAGCTGGACCCTATCTCAATTCTAAAAACCACTTCCTGGAGACAGAGATTTATCATTTTCTTCACAATTTCAATAACAAATTCCAACTGCGTAGAGCCTAATACATGGAATGACCGCACTGAGACGGTTCATCTGAGGAGGAAAAAAATGAAAGGATTTTAGTAGGAACTGCAGGATAGGAAGTTTTGCACTTCATTCATAACCTCCATCATTGTCTTTTATGCAATATTAGTAATCAATCATAGAGACTATTGATGACCTTAAATGTTAACTTTTCTTTCTTGAACTGGATTTCTTATGACGATGAAATGTATTTGATCACTCACTTTCATGTAAAAATAACTTGTATACCTCACAAAAGATGCTACAATGTGAAACGCTGTACAAGAAGATACTAAGGGATAACAGAAAATACTAAGAAGGGACTTTAGAAGGGAAATTAAGCATCAACTCATTCTGTGTAACCATGCTCTATATTTTAAAATGCTAACAAATCAACGACCAGATGATTCAGTGATCGATACCGTGGCGTTTGATGTGGATGATCCAGCGGACGTGGATGTGTCACCACGAACCCTCCTAGTAGAGTCAATGAAGGTAGGTCGGGTTGGCATAAGCTCCACAAATCCCTTGCTTAATAGCAAAACCACAACTTCAGACATTGTGGGCCTTGCAGCAACTGAGGATTGAGTGCAACATAAAGCAATCTCAATAACATTTTTTACTACCTCCCACTGAAACTCACTTTGATCTAGGCTTTCATCCACCAAGTCCATCTGCATGCCACTCTCATATAGTTTCCAGGCCTGTCAATCCATGATTAAGACACGAATATTATGTAATTCCTTTTTAATCATTTTTTAAAAATAAAAATTATGGATTTCTTCTTATTACAAATGGCAATGAAGTGTCATTGATCACTCACAGATTTTCATGTAGAAATGATTTAATTACCTCACAAAAGATAATGTGAACAATGCAAGAAGATACTGAGGAAGGAATAACAGAATTTTTATACGCCAAGTTAGTGAACCTTCGTGATATCAATATGCAATGAATCTTTAGTGTAGATTCCAAAACATAAAAATTATGATAGAATGAGATAACAAAATCGGTAATGTGAGGTGATGTATTCCTTGCTAAAGATAAGGTATTGAGTATGTAATGAATTAGCAATAGAAGAACGTGTGACGATGGTTGAGGATATTTCAGCTACAAGAGTTACGACACACTTTAAGCTCCTCAGTAACTAGCTAAAGTTTCCCATTTCTTTATGCACATGAGGAATATCTCTATTATCATGCGTGCATTTGCTTTGCCATGGGCATTCTTATATTCATCTGATGAGTATAGCTGTGACGAGAAGAAAAGAAGCTCTAAAAGCATAATTACCCGTTCAAGAAGATATTGACTATCAGGTTCGCGATTCATGTCAGTACTCTTCTGGCCACTTATGATTTCAAGGACAACAACGCCATAGCTGTAGGTATCGACCTTTTCAGACAACTTTCCTTGAATTGCATACTCAGGTGCAGTGTAACCTCTGTATCACAATCACACCAGATTCTCGTTAAGGTTAAAACATACAGATCAATATCATGGCTCGAAATATATGATCAGACAACCGTACAGTATATCACTTGATAAGAATACATATATAAAACCTTATTGCAACTAATTAACAGAGGGCAAGCAACAAGGTAATTGTTTACACATTGACTTACAAGGTCCCGGCAAATCTGGTGCTTAGGTGACTCTGATCAGCAGGAAGAAGCCTCGCCAATCCAAAATCCGCGATTTTTGGTTGGAACTCATCATCAAGTAGTATATTACTAGATTTAATATCTCGATGAATAACACATACATGGAACTCCTCATGTAGATAGGCAAGCCCCCGGGCAATGCCAAGAATTATATTAAACCGCTTTGTCCAGTTGAGAGACCCTCGTTTATCACCTGCGAAGTTAAGAGCAGAGAAGAAAATAAATATGCCATAACAGATAAGTTCTCGATTCACTACTAGAAAAAAAATCACAGGAATTGTTGATTATTTTGTTACCAAATAAGAACTTATCAAGGCTACTGTTTGCCATGTATTCATAAACAAGTAGTAGTTCTTGGCCTTTGCTACAACATCCTAGGAGGCGGATGAGGTTCCGATGATGCACATTGCTGATAAGCTTCACTTCACTCTCGAACTCGGCTTTTGCTTTGCTAGATGTGCCAACCGATAGTTGCTTGACTGCAACGATTTTTCCATTTTTCAGAGTGCCCTGGCCGACAGTTGAATAAAAGACCGTATAAACAACACATTGAAAAATATCTTGAAGAAAGCATATCACTGGACTAGAAATTTGAGTGGGGTACTGATGTTGATTTATTTTTTGCAGAAAGAAGTTAAATGGAAATATAACCACAGTTAAAACCATGGTCATTCCCAGATTCCATGTTAAGAGTTATAATAGTTAAGATGATTATAAATTGATAACACTACAGAAAGCACAATTTGAAAATAGAAACAAACATTTTTACCTTGTATACACCTCCAAATCCTCCTTCACCCAACTTATTTTCTTCACTGAAATTTTTGGTTGAATATTTAAGGTCTTTGTAATTGAAACTCACTGGGCCCCTTAACTCAGTTGCTCCCAAAATATCTCCTGTCAAAAGCAATTTTGTGAATGCCGATTCGAAAACTAGGATCAAACCAAAAGCTTTAAAATCCAACAAGCAAACCTACAAATCTCCAATTTATTTCTCTTTCCATTGTTAAGTTTAGATTCAATGTTTCAAGTAAGATGCGTTGCAAGTATTTATTTTTTTATAATACAAAGATCAACACGAAGCACACAACAATGGAAGTACAAAAAATAAGACATCATAGGCAAAAAAACTTTGAATTAAATCTAAGCCCTTGACCATTTCATCTCTTTGAAACACCGATAGAAGACTTCTTACATGAACTATTTAAGTTCCATCAAAGTTCTAATAAAAAAAATTCCATCAAAGTAAGCTGAAAATAGAAACAGTTCATTCACTTTTACCTCTACGCGCTCTCTTAGGTTTCCTTCTGAAATATCCAAGCCATGCCACTAATGCAGCTACTAACAAGAGAAGTGCAACACCTCCAACCACCCCTGCAATGATAGCTTTCTTTTTTCTTGAACGACCTGCGAACACCCCAGCTCCATTAAAGGAATCTTTACAAAATTAACCAAACATTTTACTAAAGGAAATCTTTCTCAAAAACTGTAAATTGTGCCCAACTTCTAAACCAGACGAGACCTCAAAGACCAGCTTGGGCATTAAGTAGCAACCAAAATCCATGCAGCGACACACAAAACCTAAACAATCTCCTTTCCAGACACTGATGTATAGTAGTTCATACAAATATGCCCAATTCTTCTAATCAACAATACCATATCCAAGTTCCATTAGTTAGGGCATTGGCCCTTCAACCAAATCGTCAACTATCTACACAAGAAATACACTAATTCAGCCCCGAGAAACCAATTCAAGAGCAACTCAACACCCAAAACGAGAAATCAAAACGCAAATCAATTAGGGAAAAAACAAAAGGATAAAACTCAATTAGAATCCGCCCAATTCAACCAATTCACACCAAATTCAAGTTCCATTATTTAGGGCATTCACCCTTCAACCAAATCTGCCCAATTCTTCTAATCAATACCTAAATGCACCAACTCAACCCCAACAAATCAATTCAAAACAGCTCAACACCCAAAATGAGAAATCAAAAACCCAAATCAATTAGGGCAAAGAACACACAGAAAACTCACCATTCCCCAACAACCCAAATCCATTATTTTGGCATTGGCCCTTCGATTAAATTGTGTGCTTCCTATGCAAGAAATGTGCCATTTCAAGAACAACTCGACACCCATAGTGACTAAACATCGTCAAAAGGTTCTTCAAATCGCTTCACAACAACGAAGGAGACACATTTGAATGGCTGCAATATGGAATATATTGCCTCTTTGTCTTTGACTCTATATAAGCAACATTTGAAAGCCAATGAAAAGCACATTTTCAAGAGTCACGACAACATTAAAGAGACGTGATGTACATGTTTTATATCAAGACTTTCCTATTTTTGCATCATCTACATTCACTTGGTTTTTGAGGCTCAATCCAACTAAATCCAGGCTGCTTCATCACTCCGTGCTTTGTCATCAGTTCTCTCATGCTGGCTGAGTCTTCCCATTGACCAACAGCTGCATAGATATTTGACAAAAGTACATAGATAACGGAATTATTAGGTTCTTCATCAAGAAGAAACTTAGCAGCAACAGTTCCTAACATCACATTTCCGTGAGCTGCACAAGCACTCAGCACAACCCACCAGATAGAAGAATCAGCTTGAAAGGGCATTGTATTTATCAATCTATACGCTTCAGTTAGTCGGCCTGCGCGCCCTAGAAGATCAATAATGCAACAATACTGATCCATTCTAGGTTCCATACCATAGTCTTCCACCATGGAAGAGAAAATTTCAAGGCCCTGATCAACCAAACCAGCATGACTGCAAGCTGAAAGAACTGTCGTAAAGGTGGCCTCATCTGGCTTGAGAACACCCAACTCCTGCATTTTCTTGAAGCATGATATGGCTCTTTTTCCTTCACCATGCTGCGAATACGCTGCAATCATCGAATTCCAAGTGACTACATCCCTTCGAGTCATCCCATCAAACACTTTAGAAGAATATTTCAAATTCCCGCATTTCGCATACGTAGTTATGAGAGCATTGCACAAGGATACTTCTGAATCAAATCCAATTCTAAGGATGTATCCATGGACTTCCTTCCCAGAGCCTAAAGCTGGTATAGCTGCACAAATGCTTAGAACAGTACTCAGTGTGTACTCATTAGGCGCAAAACCAGAGATTAACATTTTACTGAAGAGCTGTAAGCCTTCAATAGTCAAACCATTAAAAAGACACGCAGATATAAGTGAGTTCCAGGAGATCAAATTTACACAAGACATGTCGACGAAAACTTGACGAGCATGCACTATCACACCATACTTCGAGTATGATGAAAGCAATGCATTACAAACATGGGCATGGGAGGTGAGCCCAGTCTTAGTTACTAAGGCTTGAATCATCTTTGTGGTCTCTAACTCGGAGCATGATAATAAACTTCCTACTGTAAATTCATCAGGTGCAATTCCATGTATCTGCATTTGCAAGTACACATCAACAGCAGATCTCGAATAATTCCATTGAGCATAAACCGCAACTATAGAATTCCATGAAACAAGATCCTTCACTTGCAACATTTCAAATACCAAACAAGCTGAGCCGAGATCTTCGCAGTTGGAGTACATGGTCATGGTGGCATTGCTAACTGATGTATAAGCTTCAAAGCCAACCTTAACAGCTAGGGAATGCACTTGTTGACCAAATTTAAGCATTTTCACTGATGAACATGAACTCATAACACTCACAAAAGTAAGTTCAGTGGGTGTAAAATAAGCTTCTTGCATCTCAATGAACACAATCAAAGCTTCTAAATCTTTTCCACAGCTAACCAATCCAGCTATCATGGCATTGTAAGTAATCTGATTGCATGTGTTGGCTTTCGCTTCTTCGAACAATTCATATGAATCTGGTACCATTTCACAATTGAAATACATAGTGAGAATAGCATTGACCACGGAAACTCTTGACAGAAATCCAGTCCTGACCACCAACCCATGAACCAGCCTCCCAAAATCCAGCATCACAGGCCTACAACACAAGCTCAAAACACTAGCCAAAGAGTAGTGATCATGCCCCACACCAGACAAATGCATCCGCCAAAACATATTGAAAGCAATCTCGTTGCTTCCATTTTCCACACAGCCCGTGAGGACAGCATTCCACATTGCAATATTTTTATGAGGCAGCCTATCAAACACTTGAATGGCAACGTCAGTTCTCCCACACTTGACATGAGCAGACAGGAGAGTTGTCCAAGAGTACACATCAGGAGATGAAATTTCACTGAACACTCGGATCACAGAGGTTAATTGGTTGGACTTTGAGTAGAGAGACAACAATGAGTTGCAAACATGTGGGTAGGCCTTGAAACCGCACCGAACGACAAGGGAGTGGAGTTGAGCCCCTGTTGAGACATCATGAAGGTTGGCACAAGCAGTAAGGGCAGTGGCCAAGGTGTAATGGTCTGGCTTGAGGTGGTGGGACGAGTGAATTTCATCGAACACTTGGAGGGCACGAGAGAATTGGTTCGAGCTGTTAAGTTTCGCAATCAAAGAGTTTAGTTTCAGTAGCTCTATCGAGTTTGAACTCATTGAAAGCCTCTTCATTCCGACGCTAATCCTCGTTGACGAAGGAGAACAAATTCACCAACTCAATGTTAGAGATTCTTCCGCTACGTGTTTATTCGTTAGTTGATCCAAAACACACAGTGCAATGTAAATGAGAGATCTCAATGGGTGAGATGTATCTCCAGCAACAAAAATATGCCTCACACTCTCCACTTCAATCCAGCTACACACCTAAACGAACTCTCTCTTTCCAGCTACTAATGTAATAGTTCAGACAAAACTGCCCAATTTATCTAATCAATACCAAATCCAAGTTCCATTACTTAGGGCATCGGCCCTTCAACCAAATCATCAACCATCAATGCAAGAAACGCACAATTCAAATTTCAACCCTAACAAACCAATGCAAGAACAACTCAACACCCATACAATAAGAAATCAAAAACCCAAATCAATTAGGGCAAACAAAAAGGAGAAAACTCAATAAAAATTCGCCCAATTCATCTAATTCATACCAAATTCAAGTTCCATCATTTGGGGCATTCTCCCTTCAACCAAATTTGCCTAATTCGTCAAATAAATACCAAATTCAAGTTCCATTATTTAGGGCATTTACTTCATAAATGCACCGATTCAACCCTAACAAACAAATTCAACAACTCCTCAACACCGACAACAAGAAATCAAAAACCCAAATCAATTAGGGCAGCAACAACAACAACAAAAAAGGAGAAAATTTGCCCTAATTAAGAACAACTCAATTAGAATCCGCCCAATTGAATTGTGCGCTATCTATGCAAAAATGCACCAATTCAACAAAAACTCGACACCCACAACGAGAAATCAAAAACCCTAATCGATAAGGGCAGAAAAAACTAGAAAACTCAATTAGAATCCGCCCAATTCATCAAATTCGCGCCAAATTCAAGTTCCACTAACTAGAGCACCCAAATTTTCGACTACTTTTATGCAATCAATGCACCAATTCAACAACAACATCTGAACACCCAAAACGCGAAATCAAAAACCCTAACCAATTAGGGTAAAACCAAAACAGAAAAAACAGAAAAACCTCACCTTTCCGCAACAAGTCCTCGAGATCGGTGACCTGATCATCCCGAAAGAATGCCGAATCCGAGTACCTCAAAAAACACCCAGCATCGACGGCTCTCCCATCCGCGTTGGGGTAGCACCCCCTGATGTTATCATGCGCGACGCGCAGGCAGTCTCCGCACCCGCTCTCGCTCACCGTCTGCGCGCACTGCGCCACCGCGCGCACTGCAGCGCCGCCGCCGCCGCCGCCCAGCGGCCGAGTTGAGGCGGCGAAGAAGTGGCGGGTTCGGGGCGCGGCGGCGACGAGGTCGGAAATTAGGGTTTCGGTTGTTGTTGTGAAGTCGGAGATTTGGGTTTTTGGGGATATGGCGTTGGTGCCGCAGATTGGGACGTTGCCGGGAAGGGTAGTTTGGTCAAAAAAGTCGTTGCTTTCGTACCTGAAAATGAAGCATAAGCATATTGTTATACGGGACGCTATGTCCACCCCACTTGAAATGACTAATATGACCCTTAAAAAATCATAAAATACGCAAACAAACTTAGAATATATAACTCTCATCTAATTTTATGAATTATAACATTTTGGTTACAAAAGTTATGCTTATAACACAAAAATCACACAACTTTTAAAAATTCTACAACGATAGTCACCCAAGTTTTTTTTGATTGTTTTCTAGCAAAATTACCAACGTGGCAATGATGTGAGGCCACGTTGGCAATTAAAGGTCAAAAATACCCCTCACTCTAAATCGAGCAACTAATTTTTTTATTTCACAATTCCCACAATCTCAAAACATTATTCATCCGAAAAAAAAATTAAGGAACTCGAGAAAAAAAAGACGACATTTTAGTTTTGATGTTGAAATATTTCTACATCATTATAAACGTTAATTTTCTTTTCTACGAATGTGATCTATCTCTGTAATTTTTTGGTGCGACAACATTAAATTTTTATATGAAAATTTATAATTAACAAATATAGATGAATCTTTTTCACTTGGAATGACAAATTCTACAAATTAATTTGCAGCAACACATCATCTAATATGTTTCAAAAAAAAATGTAATCCAATAAATGGAAACAAATATCAATTATAAACAAAATGATTAATTAATTTCAAAACATCGAATGTAAAATATTCCATCTATAGAAATAAAACTATTTTTAGGAGGATTAATTTCTAAAGAATGAAAATATATAAATTTTAAAAAAATTTAGGTGTAAATTTCCATATTTATTTTTTTGGGTTATGGATTTCTCGAATTTTTTAAAAAATTAAGCAAGTTAACTAATTTGGAGTGAGGGGTATATTTGACCCTTAATTGCTAACGTGGCGCCACGTCATTACGTTGGCAAATATGTCAGAAAAAAACTGAAAAAGTTTGGGTGACTAAAGTTGCAAGATTTTAAAAAGGTTTGTAATTTTTGTATTACAAAAGTAACTTTTGTGACCAAATTAAACAGGGTCGTTAGAAAGAGTTCTTATGATCAAAAGGTGCAGCCTACTTGAAAAAAAAAAAAGAAAGGAAAAGCAAAGCAGGGTAGTTTTGGAATCTCAATTCTCAAGGAATAGTTTTTTTTTTTTTTTTTTTTTTTGCAAAAATTCTCAAGGATTAGTTAGAGTGTCTTTCTCATCTAATTTTTGAATTAGTAATGCTTGCATCATTTGATTGTTCTCATATTAAGCCCTTCTTTAAGGACGAAAATACCCTCCATCAAACAATGTCATATAATAATCATTAGGCCGGCGGGACTCACACATCCTTCTGAATCTCAGCCAACCAATAAGCCAACTCAGCACACTGCTGACCATAATTTGTCCTTTCTCAAGCACCACGTCATAGTCGACATTCTCCTCGGGTTTGAGATTAGTCGAGAGACTCTTCCTCCTCGAATGCCAAAAAGAAGAAAAATATCATAATGACAACGAATATCTCATATTGTATGACACAGTAGCTCACATAAGCGTCATGTGGTATCGATCCGCGTGTTATACATCACAATCTGCGTATTCCTATATTTCGAGGTGCATATGAACAGCTCTAATGAGTTACTGTGTCTTGCGGTGTGATATACATGTTACCATTCTAACACTTCTCAAAAAAAAAAAAAAAACACGAAGACCTCCATCAAATTGAACACACAAGGATGATGATGATGATGATCTCAAATTCTCATTTTTGATCCAACATTCACTCAATCATCAAAAATTTAATAACAAAGAAATCAGTGATCATATAGGCTAATTAATTAAGTTGTTTGATCATATATGATTATAATTTGTACTTAGCAGCGTTGCATGGTACATATATAATTCAGCATGTATAATTAGTTAGTACGTACATACCTTAGGAAGCATCCGTCGTAAATGACGCGGGCGCCGTTAGCAGCGGAGCAGCGGCGGATCTGCGATGCGGCAACGGTGAAGCAGGCGAGGCAGTCGGAGGTGGAGAGGTAGTCCCTGCATTGAGCCAAGGTGAAGGCAGGATTAGAGGCTTTGGCGCAATGGGAGGTGGCGAAGTGAGTGTTGTTCCCTTGGAGCACTGTTTTAAGATTGGCAAAGGTGCAGTTGAGGTTCGCGACGAAGTCCCGAGGGTTCGTCGCATTGTACTGACTGCATCCGGCGTTGAGGAGCGTCGTTTGCGGATCGGCGACGGCTAAGTTGAGAAGAAGAAGGAGATGGAATAGAGATGGAATTGCTAATAAGTTAAGAACATCCATGAGATAGAGAATATGAGGTTAGAACTTAAGTTGATTTAGATGGATTATTAATACATTCAAATGTGCCTCGAATCACGCGACTCGGCATGATTTGAGATGTATCTAATAAATTGATGGTGTTAGTTGTGACTTATTGTGAGTGATTTGCTGTGTAATAAACTTCAATTTAAGACCTGAAAATATATCAAGATATGGACAGCATCATGAGAATATTTTTTTTTCTTTTATAACATTTAATTTATTACAAAGGCCGGTACATTGTATTTGACTTTGATTTTCTTCCATTAATTGGAGAAGTATATTTTGAAGTGTCTCTCTCTCTCTCCAACATCATAACATGTTCTATGAGCGCATATTCCTACCTAAAAAAGAATATGATTTTGCAACACAACATGAGTATGATGATCCCTTGATTTTTTGCAATGCATTACAAATATGATGTTGTTCCCGCATGTCCGTGATGGGTTACAATAACAGAATCTTAAAAAAAAAAAATGTGTTATTTGTTTCTAATAGAGGGATTGGATATCATTATCATGGCAAGACTAAAATGTTGAAGTCGTTCTTTCCAATTTAAACTAATACTGTGACGCAACCCATGATGAAATTGAAGAAAAATTAATTGGATGCCAAGACTTCCAATTGTTATACTTCAACTTGATTGCAATTTGTCAGCCGCCTAATAAACACTTAGAAGCCCCGCCTCTATTTTAACTTTAAAATTCTTCTTCCTAGTTCATTTGTAATTTTTGTTTTTGAATCACTGTCGATACCCATCTTCGATCGGCGGTGGTTCCAATAAAATTCTTTTTACATTTTGTTCATACAATAACCAATAGATTAATAAAATTTGTAGAGATTGGTTCATCCTTATTGCGGTTGTGCGGTGGAATTGATATTATCTTAGTTGGAAGTCTTAGATTTATCTTCTCCTTGTTGTGAAGTTTTAAGTTTTCTTCTCCTTATCGGGAAGTTGTGTTATTCATTTTGTGATTCTAGTAGTTTTATGTATTGTTATGAGTTTCAACATTGCAGTGAGCAGTTCCTGATTGTCAAACTGCTTCAATTTCGTATTTACAGCCAAATTAATGACAGTTTGTTTGAACAAATAAGATTAGCGAACCAATGTACTTTATTCTAAGTCTAGTCCTGGTCCTGTATTGAGCCATGAATGACTAATGAAATTTCTCTTAAAAAAAAAAAAAGATTGAGAACCATACTGTTGTGGAGTATGGATGACCATGCATGTACACCGACATATTGTGTAGTCATGTAACTTGTATTTCTTACTTAATAGTACCTCCACTTGTCTATGTATCGTCATGTTACTTGTAACAATTTCCAATGTACACCAACTTTTCCATGTATTGTCAAATTACTTGTAATGTGTTGTATGACATGGGGTGTATGTGTTACTTGTACATATTGTATAAATTACATTTATCATCATCACCAAATGACTTATATAAAAGGTGCTAACCTCATTGTAAAAACACACCAAGTTGAATAAAAACATCTCATTCTAACTATCTCATTTCTCCTATTCTCCTTTGTAGTAGTAGTTTATAGTAGTAAAAGTTCTTAATCTTCCATTTCCTTATCTGGTTCTTAACAAGTTCCAACTCAATTTACAACACTTTATACATAAAATTGTTTCGTAATTGTTTTTTGACAAGAAAAAAACCAACTTGCTTCCATTGAGACTCAAACCCCCGACCTGTTACAAAAAAGGCCCTATACCGAACCAGTGGGCTACCGAGTGTTTAAATTAAACCACGAGATGCCCGAGTGAGGAATTGACCGCCGCAGAGACTTTAGCCATCTACTGAAAACAGGTCAGCTCAGGGTCATGTTGCGAGCCAATCTTTCAAACTCAAGCATAGCATAAAAGCCATTGATTAGAGTGAATAGCCTCAATCCCAAATTATTTGGAGTCGGCTACGTCAGTCAAACTTTTCCACTCCACTCGATTTCATGCATGGTGGCGTACATTTGTAATCCTTTAAATCCTGATTCGAGAGAGAATATCACGGTTTATGTCAAGCAAAAAAATCTAATCTAAACACAACAAAGAAGATAGCGAAAAGAAAATATACCTCCATCGACAAGTGAATCGGCGAAAGTACACTCTCTAGTCTCTACTCACTTGTATAAAATCACTAACCCAGCAGGAAGTTGGTCTTGCTAGTAATTGTTGGTCAGAAAATGGAGGTGAATTTGTTTCCGGGTCTTGTAGACACTGCCTATCGCATTATCGGAGCAGGCCTTGCCTGCTGTTTGTCAAAGCTTCCGAAGAGTACGTAAGTTGTTGTTACTAGGGAAATGAAATCACTCTCAGGTTGAGACGCTGCTCCTCGTGCACGGTAACAGTAGCCACCGTGCTGACTAGCAAGGTCGAAATCATTTCCAAGCTTAATATGTTGATCTTGCTCAAATTCGATGTAGTAACAAGGCAAAGCTGCAATAACACCCAAGGAATGCCCAGAAGGACCTGTAAGCTTAGATTTGAAATACAAAAGTGTTAAAGAGTCATAAGAACTAAATATTGAAAAAGAAAGTATAATTGGAGTTCAAGAACAACGGTTAAATGAGCCCTTAAGAAAGAAAAAAAAATTACAAGAAAAATATAGAATAGAAGCTTATGAAAATGATAAAAAAAAAAGTTGAGAGAACTGATGACGGATAATATAATCCCATAAGTGCTATAATTAGATCATTCTTCACCTCATTAACACTTTCAAATTGGTTCATAATTGTCAAAGATTTATTTCAGTCACCATATGCACAGCGTTACTTAAACTTTAGTAAGTTCCCCAATCAATAAATTCAATGAATTGGGCTTCGAAAAAAATTCAAATAATTAGCACCGAGAAATAAGTAGGGAAAATGAGTTGGTCTTCATTGAAGTATGTCAAACTTAAAATAAACAAGGAGAAGCGCGAAACTCTCACTAGGCATACTGTTACTGTATAAGTTGTGTATTCATCATTAAAATTACCATTCAAACAGATATCATAATGTTTTTAACTTCTACATGAAACCACATTCATCCAAACCCAGGTAGCAACTTCGAATTCTTTGAATCATTAATATTGAAATTATATGGTAACAGCATGTCCTGTTCACAAGATATTACAGTTTGCATCTAATAAAAATCAAATGCAAAAAGAACAAAAATAAATATATTCAAAGGTGAAACACCATACACCAAATAGGAAATTGAAACAGAAACTGGTAAATGATGATGAACAAATTGAATAACCATAAGAAATCAAGACAAAGCTAATAACTCATCGCTACCATATACTAATACAAGGAAAACCACCCAACCAGCCTACACATTCGTACTGCTTGAAACTAGTTTCCGAAGGAAGATTGTCCCACCCCTCTGATGGATCCGTTTCCTTAGATAAATACCCTCTCGAATAAATATATTTTAGAAGAAACAACAAAATATTGTTTGACTGAATTCAATGTACAACCTGAATTTCACACGTACCCTTTTCCATTTGCGAAAGTAGTTTTTCCAATGGAGCTTTACAACTTTTAATTGAGAATGTCTTTGCTGAGCAGTAACTAAACTCAGTACCCAACTATTTCTAGTTTTCTCTTTTGAAAGGAAAATATCAGGGAACAACTAACTGCTAAAAAAAGAGGCCTAAGCTCCCAAACCATCACCATGCCGAATAATCACTAACTCGCGTGTTAAAGTAAAGGAAATTATATAAGTGAGCAACGCACCTTCATCAACTATGGCAAATTCATGCCAAAAGAATAAAGATCGTGAAAATATCACTTTCTCTCTTTTGATATAGTAGTGCATTTCAACGTTTTTCAGACTCCGCTATAGAGATGTCCATCAATATCTGGAACAAAACCCTGCTCAACCATTTTCTCTCTAATTATTTCATAAGTTATCTGATTTGGGATCAAGCCCTTCTCCAACATCTCATTAAGAAGTCCATTGGCTTCCTCCAGCTTACCTTTTTTACAGAGTCCCTTGATTAACACATTGTATGTGACAATGTTTGCTCGTCTGCCTGCCTTCTCCATCCGCATCTTCATGTTAAAAGCTGCGTCAAGCTTTCCCTCCCCACAAAATGCATCTATTAAGATATTATAAGTCAAGTGACGAGGCTTCAAACCTACATCAATCATTTCATCCAAAAGTTTCATCGCCTTCTTTGACTCTCCTTTCCTGCATAATGCACTGATCAGAATGTTGTAAGTAACATCGTCAGCTCTTACCCCTTTTTCCGCCATCTGATCCAGAATTTCACTAACTCTCTTTTTGTTTCCCTCGGCACAAAGGCCTGAAATCAAGCAATTATAAGTAGAGACATTATCTGGGCAGACATTTTTATCCAACATCATCAAACCATGCAACTTTAATGCTTCCTCCATTTTCCCGCCCTTGTTGTACGCATCAATTAAAGTATTATAAGAAATAACATTGGGAGACAGACCTTGCTCAATAATAAAGTCAAACAGCTGACGAGCTTCCTTTACCATCCCCTTCTTGCAAAACCCGTTGATCAAAGCATTATTGGTTGCGACATTAGGTATCAAGTTCATACACAACATCTCATCTCGCAAGCTAAGCGCTTCATCAAGCTTCCCTTGTTGGCAAAGCCCATTAATAAGTGAATTATACGTGATCACGTTAGGTGCCAAGTCCGGGTGATCCTTAATCTCCTTAAATAACCTCTTCGCAGACAAAATATCCCGGTCCTTGCAGTACCCGTCAATCATAATGTTGAAAGTGACTTCATTTGGATGAACATTCTTCGAAATCATTTCCTTGAGAAGCGCATCCGCTTTGTACAGTTTCCCCGCCTTCCCCGATTTGCAATACCCATCAATAAGGGTGTTATACGTAACGACAGACGGTAAAACTCCCCACGCCTTCATGTCCTCCATTACATCCCCAGCCTTCTGCAACCTACCCGCCTTGCACAAACCATTAATCATAATATTGAAAGTAATCAAATCCGGCGAAACCCTCCTCCTTATCATCTCCTTATACACAGCCTCAGCATTCTCAATCCTACTTTGCTTCACCAATGCATTCAACAACGGATTACACGAAAATCTCGACAACCTAAACCTATAATCCCCAGCCCTCTCAAAAGCCTCCACAGCAAAATCAACCTTCGAATTCTTCACATACCCCAAAACCAACATATCAACAATAACATCACAACAAACCCTCTTTTTCAACCTTGATGAACTCGATGTCGATACAATTGAATGCAAAACCAAAGAAACCGACTCGTCTCTACTTTTAACAAACCAATCAATCAATGACCTAATTTCTCCATACCTCTTCGCCATCGCCAACAGATTCAAGAGCCTACAATGAAACTCAACGCCATAACAAACATCAAACTCTTTTGCAGACCAACGGAAGTACCTGAGAGTGGTCTCTGCATCGAATGCTTCAGATTCGAACAAGAATTGCAGAAATTCTTCAGGGCTTGTTCGATTCACAATGCTTCTCAGATCACGCCAGTGTTGCTTGGAAATCAATTCGGATAACTCGGAATTGCCAATCTGTTCTTCCGAAGCAGAAACTAGGGTTTGTGTGCGACGAAAGATTGCAACTTGGGCTCTCGGAGATGCCAATCTAAGTGAATGAAGCATTGTAGTTGCCGATCATAAACTCTTTGTTCGATTACACGAATTGATCATTCCATTGCACAAGCAACAAATGAAGTAGAAACTAGAAACATCATTCTAAGTAGCACTTAAAACGTGAATTAAGTAATTAATATGTATCGAAACTATGAAATGACAAGATATCGTGAAATGTTTCAAAATGTCTAAAAATATACTTATTGTTAGGGGTGGGCATTGGTCTCCACAAAACTGCTCAAATTATGTAAATCGCATGGTTTGATTTGATTTTTTTAACTTGCGGTTTTAGGGCGGTTTATAAAACTTAAAAACCGCAATTCTACGGTTTGGTGGTGATTTTTATTTACAAAAAACTGCGGTTCACCACACCGCAAAAACCAACCTAAACTCGAAATGTATTGAAATAAAGTTGAAGTTTTTTCTTGTTGTTTTAACCTTCAAAATGATCTTAGACTCATAATTTTGATTGAGTTCATGTGTATTATTGTGTTTTTGGTGGATGATCATGTATGAACATATATTTTGTTGATGTGATTGTATGGAATGTGTGACTTTTTTTTGAAAATGTGTCAAAAAAAACGCAAAACCAAACCGACCAAACCGCGCAAAACGCGGTTGTTTGGTTGTGGTTTTGAGGTTTCGCGGTTTGGTGGTGGTTTGCAAAACGGTCAAACCACGAACCTTCGGTTTGGTGGCGGTTTGATGATTTTTACCACAAAACCGCGGTTTGCCCACCCCTACTTATTGTGATATGAATAGAGTAGCACTTAAAATATAGATAGACTATCTGAAGCTATCTAATTATATGAGCCTGCTAATGTAACTTAGGAAAGAAACGCAACTGTAAGCGAGCTGTCTATTTCATCGTGCATGCATCCTGGTGTGCATTTTAACATGCACGTGTCTTTCTTAAGTTTACAATTTTTTATTTTTATAATTATACACTCGAACATAATTAACTCTTATGGATAGTTAGACATAGACCACCATTGTCATTTAGCTTTTTTTTGTTTGTTTGAAAACTACAAAGTTAAGTAGTTCTTATGGTCGTTTCCTCGCTCCTCACCTGCCAGGGTGGAAATTCCACAAGTAAAAAAAAGAAAAACAAAAAACAAACAAATTAAACATCGATATTCAAATTCGCATAGCAATCTACCGCCACATGAATTCTTGAACGTTCAGTCCTTCACCAATTCGAGTCCACCAACCGTCGACCGTCGATCCAACCTCGCGATTCCCGACTAGCACGACAGTGACCGAAAAGACGAAAGTACCCCCCAAATCACCGTCAACTCGGTAGATAATCTGGATCGGATCTCAACAACAGAGCTTTCAGAGATCCGTCCATGGCGACTTTCATCAAGCTTGAGGACTCCCCAATGTTCAGAAAACAGGTCCGTCTTCATCTCTCTCTCTCTCTCTCTCTCTCTTCAATTCTCGCGTTTCCGTTCGTGTGTGGTGGTTTCGGTGGATGGATTCGGATTGTGGAGTCGTAGGAACCCTAATTTTTCGGTTTAGCGAATCAATGATGTTTGGGGCTCGATTGGGTGGATTGAGCTGACGAGAGCCAATTTTGAGGTGATTAGGGTGGAGAGAATGTTAATCTAGGTGCGATTGATTGGTGGATTGAAGGCGCGGTGGTTTTCGAGGTTTTTGCGAAAGTTTTGTTACTGATTGTGATGGATGTTGTGAAATTTGTGGTTTTTCTGTTTTGTGTTGATGTTATGGGAGCTGGCATTGATCAAAGACATGGATTATGGTGAATGAGAGTGGAATTTGTGATAATTGGATTGGGGGAGTTGCGAATCTGCATGTACCTCATCATTATGGATCATGAGAATCTGTATTTATCGCGTCAAACTACAAAACATGCGTTTTATATCGCCAAAGCATCTCTAGTGAGATGGACGAGGCATCATTTGCCAAAAGCGAAGTTGGGTTGGGGGTTCGACTCATGTTGGAGTCAAGGGTGTTGTGATTAAGTTGTTTCTTATGAAAAAAAAAAAAAAAAAAAAAAAAAAAACCATGCTTTTATATAGCAGTGCAATTAGTTTTTACTGTCACTTTTATGAAAGTGTCATCGAAGACTATGATTGATTGCTAGAGGCCTTACAATGTATATCAGTCTAAGCAGACTGATTTTCTCCCTTATGTGGAGCATAATTTTGCGTGTGCAAGCGTGTCCTTTTTATTTTGGAACAATTTAGTGGAATACATAAGTTCTCGGGTTGATGCTTGAACACAAGATCTCCACGAATTGAGTAATGTCTGAAAGTTATCGTTAAACATTGAAGCTATAGTTGTTTGTACTCGTAGAGGCCTAATTCAATAGATTACTACTAAATCACTAATCTCTCGAAGGGAAGATTGCCAACAGTTCGCCTCTTTGCGATGCAAGTAACTAAGCATGTTTCATTTTGTTTTTATAATCTAATATATCCACGTTATACTTTTATTTTCTGGACCCTTTTTTGCTGCTTAGAAATGATGATTTTGGTTTCATTCTCTGTAATCTAGCAGTTATCTTCGTTTGAAACTATGACGAATGAACTAAAGGATCGTTGCCTGAAACTTCAGAAAGGATGTAATAAATATATGTGAGTAATTTATGTCTTTCCTTGTTGCTATAGTGTGCAATGTGCTTTTAGTTACTACAATATCATATGGCTTGCAAACAGTTTCAATTGGACTAGTCACTTAATGATGTGCATGATTCTTGTACTGTTGTACCTGGGAAGGGAATGGAAAGAATTTAGGAATTGAATTGTATTCATGATACATGGAATACCTTTACTATTTTAAGGGCCTGCTGGCTTGGTCTTCTGTCGCGACTCTCTCAATAATTATGAATTTAATGTAAAAACCATGTCATTTCCTGGATGGTCCCAGGCGCAACTTGGTATGAATGCAAGTGAATCATCCAACCTAAGTGTCCATGCTAATACATGCATGTGGTTCTATTGTGACATGCAATGAGTTGTCCTCGCCTCTTCTCCTCCATAGACCATTTGTTTAGGTTGGCTTTACCCTTCCATTCCTACATAGCCTAGTCCGCAGTGTTGACTAGGCTTTTCAAAATAAATTTGAAACTTCACCCTCGCATTGTTGTGAAAGACCACTACCGTATGGCTAGGTGCGTCTTGAAAAAACCCGACCATGATAAAACTTAAATAAGTGATTATTATTGCACAATATACCTTTGAGAAACTATTTAACAACTCATTGTATTATGATTTATTTTAGAGATTTAGTTGTTTTTTTCATGAAGCATGCACTTATTTTCATGTTTTATATTTTAGTGAATATACTGATTCTTTTATGCATTTTAGTGCCTAGCTTCAATTGACCGTATAATATGCCTACGTTTGAGATTCTGGAACCTCCTTAAGTTCACTTGTAGGACCAGTTAAGCCAGTTTTATGATTCTGATTGTGAAAACTTTTAATATATGTTTCAAAAATGTGCATGAAATGTATAATACATGAAACTCTGTAAGATTAACTCACATTCCGACAAGATCAATTACTTGCAATCATATCTGAAAACAAATGCAAATTTTAGAATGCCGTTTAAAAAAAAAATAAAAAATAGAAGCCAATCTTGGAATAGTAATCATTGCATAAAAGGAAGAAGGTGATTGAATCCTATCAATTAGTGTTGGTTGTGGGTGCTATAATTGATTATCTTACACTTTGACGCGTCTGCCTAAGCATGAGAGCTCAACATCTGTAAAAGATAATAGAACCTTTGAAGATTGAAGTGGCATTCGAAGTTTAATGAATTCATAAGTCAAGATATGCATTGTACAAAACTATATACATCTCCTTCCAGGTAATGCTGATATACTAAGTGTTGCAATGTAAAGCATCTTGTTCATTATATGTTGAACTTGTAAAATATTTTTGTAAGCTTTCTAGGGACAAGTTTTGTAAGTTTCTTGCTTTATAATCACAGTAAAAGTTAGGGATGACTCGATATTAATCTTCATTCTGGACAGGGCATCTCTTGAAGAAGCATATGATGGAGATCTTGCCTTTGCAGAATCTTTAGAAGCGTTCGGAGGTGGACAGGATGATCCTGTTAGTGTGTCTATTGGAGGTTGATTTATTTTATTTTCTTGTTTTAGGGTCAATACGAGTATGCCTATGATCAGCTCTGTTAATATGATTATATGAACCCACTCTACAATTATGGCTTGTCATGTACAATAAAACGCGATGGATCTGATTTTGTGGATCTTTGGCTAGATGTCTGTTTTTCACCTATCTGATTAAATTACTCTCCAAATTGAAACTTGCCCATTTCTCACGTGCTCAGATTATGAAATTGTTCTACTCCAGTAATTGCGTTATTGATAATTAGTTTTACTTCTTTCCAGATTGAACATGAGACATATACTTCCCTAGGAACTCATCTGTTGTCAACTTGATAGTAGGCGTGCATGTGTACATACATGTATGTGTGTGTGTGTGTGGATTTCCATGACCGAAATGCTTTACATCGCATATGTCAAATAATTGTTTGAAGGTTTGATGTGCTATTCATATGATTAGCGTTCTAGGTTGGATCTCTTGAAGATGCTTTCACTCATGTCAATTCATGCCATGTGTACATTTCTCTAGTTATAGGAGCTAGAGATATTTTTTCGCTGTTTTTACGAAATTTTCTCATTATTTTGCTGATGACTACTTTTCAATTGTGGAAGGGCCTGTCATATCCAAGTTTATTACCGCTTTTCGTGAGCTTGGCACTTATAAGGAGCTTCTTCGG
Organism: Stephania cephalantha; assembly: GCA_039657325.1. Lineage (NCBI taxonomy): Eukaryota > Viridiplantae > Streptophyta > Magnoliopsida > Ranunculales > Menispermaceae > Stephania > Stephania cephalantha. The sequence goes on along the minus strand of CM077573.1, from coordinate 1,125,433 downwards.
TCTCAAGTAAGTTCAAGGTTATTTTCTCTGCTTGGAACATATTGTTGTTCTCATCAGCACATTTCTCCTTGAAGGATATGTTTCTATCTATAGTTCACTTATGGATTGTGTTTGTTCGACTTCATATTAGAATATCTAGAAGAAAGGCGTATTTAATAAATGTGGAGGTAGGCTGCTTCAAGCTGTTTTCATGCAGTCATTGGAGCATGATCGTCTTGGAATCTACTCTATAAATTTTTTTCCTTAGATTTGCAATACTCTCTTTCTTTCACCATAGATGATGCCAACCCTCTTACTGATGTTGTTTAGGTATCCAACACGGTTATCCAAGTGTCAAATTTACCAATATAATTTACAGTTTTTTTTAGTTGTTCCTTTGGAATACAACAACAACAACAACAACATAGCCTCAGTCCCAAATTAACTGGGGTCGGCTACATGGATCAAACTTTTCCATTGTGCTCGATTAAGTGCAATTGATGGTGAGCTTTGCAAACCATTCAAATCCCTCATAATTAATGCATCCCATGTTAACTTTGGTCTGCCCCTACCTCGTCGAATTTCTACAGTTTCTATTGAGTCAAGTTTTCTAGTTGGGGCATTTGTAGGCCGTCTTTGCAGGTGACCAAACCATCGCAACCACCCTTCCCTAATCTTTGTATCAATTGGTGCTGCTCCTACTTGTCTTTGAATTTCTATATTTCTTATTCTATCTTTACGAGTTTTACCACACATCCACCTAAGCATCCAGTTGTTCCTTTGGAATGAAAAAGAAAAAAAGACTTTACCCTTATTATCATCAGGTTCTTTGTTTTAAAGCCGCTTCATCTTACAATTTCTCTATACATATTGTAGGTAGAGCATATGTTAAGTGACCGTTTGATGCAATTTATCATGGGTGATCTCCAAGATGCTAAGGTATTCTTTCATCATTATGCTCCAAAATTTTCTTTATCTACAAACTGCAGTTAACCGGTTCAGTATCTGGTTTCATAATTGACTGTTAACTTCAATATCCAAACGGATCATCTATTCTTGATGTGATAATGCTGCATCAAATTTGCATATATTGAATTACCTTTCTTCTGAATTATCCATAATAGAAGTTGCAAGCTGGCTTCACATGCAATAAAGACTTGCTTGCTGGTTGTCTCTAATGTTTGTACATATTCACCATGCCGAACACCTAGCTATTACAAAGTTTTCATTTACAATCTTCGCTTTGCTTTGCAGTCTTTAGAAGTTAAAGATATAGAAGTGTGCCAGAGGAACGTTTGGTTTTTTTAGTCAAAGGATTTATTGACTTTACAACAGCTAGGAAGTCTCGTTCAAACTAATTACAGTAAGCGAAGGGAAGCTTACAGAGAGAGTTACTCACTTTTTCAACTCAACTCAATAAAATCTTTTTGACAATATTTGGGTTGTCTACTAAAATTCACTTTCTCCAGTTGCTCTATAAAGGACTACATCCGTAGTCAAACTAGTGGGGCACATTGTTATTCATCACTTCTGCCAGTTTTATTACAGGCCATCCACTTCTTGTTGCATTGCCATTTATTTTCAACTTAACTCTTGCTCTGTAAGATATCGATTCGATTGGTCTTCATTGAACGTGTCCAAACCGTCTAGTATGTATCTCATTTTATCTCCAATCAACTGTCACCTTCCATTTTCATGTTGTATGTTAGGAATTGTATCTTTTAATACTTTACCAGAAATACATCCTGTCATTGTCTGTTCTATGACATATATAAACTGTTTTTGTCTAGCATGAGCTCAATACAACAACAGCATCAAAGCATAGAAATCTAAAACTTTCTCTTCTTATATTAAATTTGCAGGAGTCACGCAGGCGCTTTGACAAGGCTACCAATGTTTATGACCAGGTATTTTGTGATTTTGTCCATAATATATACTAATAACCTGCAACTTCTCATTAGTTTTGGATTGGGCTTGAAACTAGAAGAAACCAAGACTTGCATGCAAACATATTAATGCAAAAACATGTTGTCATTGAAAACTTTAATGATTATACTTCAATCTGCTACTGCTGTGGTTTACAGCCATTTGTCAGTCGGCAATCTATAGTTTCCAATACCTGGTAATTGGTATATACAATTGCACAACATTTATTTTGTTCTTAAAATTGTGGTCTTGATCTGTTGATCACCTGGATTGTTTTAAGCTTTCAAACGCCATGTTACCCAATACTTGAATGTGGTAATTGGTTTTTCTAGTCTGAAGTTTATTGTCTTTTCATATTTGAAATCTATACTTGATAAGTTGATGACAAAAAAATGTGGCAGCTTCCCACTACTAATCCCTATGTTCTGCATTACACATGGAGGAGAGGCACATGGTGAAGTTGCTTCGATAAATGTATAAAGTTAGCCAATTTGAGCATGCATTTCTATTTTTTCTTCCGCATCAACTGTAAAATTTATTAAATTTAATTAGCCAAACCTGATTTAGATATTTGATGATTATTAAATTTATTTACATGCTTTTTGTTTGGTACTTTGGCTGCTGAAAACATCAATACTGACCTTGATTCTCCTGATATAAAAATTTTCGAATAGGCACGTGAGCGTTTTATGTCATTAAGGAAAGGAACACGTGCTGATATTGTTGCTGAGCTAGAAGAGGTATGTCGTTTCACCTTTTCCTTTGTCATAAATCTTATTGCACAATCATGTGGATAAATAATTCAATTTTGCTAATATCCTCTTATTAGTTATTACATGCCCTTTTATTCTTTTTTTTTTTTTTGTTGAACATGCTCTACTATTAGAGCATGCTCTACTATTAATCATCATATGCAGATGGGCTTGAATTTTCTTTTCCAGTTATTTATTTATTTATTGATGGTTATGTCAGTTTATCATGCTAATCTTAATGGTTAAGAATGGCTAAGAGGCGTGATCAACTCAATTTTCCTCTGTGAAGCAACATCTAAGCCTTGGTGGCACAAGATGCAAGTCTCACATTTATGAAGAAGAATATATAAGCTTAAATGTTTTAGAAAAAAGCACTCTTAAGTGATGCAACTTTTAGTATAACCTATAAACTACTTTGCCAACTTCACCTATACATACAAGTGTCAAGCACTCAAGATGAAAATCGATTTTATAATAAATAGGCCTCTCTCTCATATGCGCACACGTGTTGGTTTGGCCTACCTTTTTTTTTGCGGGGAGGGTTGCTTTCTGCCTTTCCATGACTTGGGAAAGGTAAGATCTGCCAATTTTGAGCATCTACTCTTGAGGAATGTTCTTAAGCCTCAACAAATTTCAACGCTAAACTTATCATGATGAATCAATTTAAGGTAGAAATACTGATGATGTTTTGCCCTAAGTTGACTTAAGCCCCCAATTAGAAAAAAAAAAAAGAATTGTCAAAATAATAAATTTGCTTATGTGGCAAACAGCAAGGAAGCTTAATATATTATTTATATTATTATAGTAAAAGCTACTATTTCCTTAAATGGAGAAAAATTGCTAAAATATTAGAAAGCTTTAAGACTTCTAGTATAATAATGCTTCTACTAGTGACTAGAATTTTTAAAACACAAATGCTTTTAGTGAAGAAATCTTTCTTGTGTATATGTGTGTGTGTGTGTGTGTGTGTTTTTTTTTTTTTAGATTATCTTTCTTGTGTTTAAATGTAGAATATACAAAACCAGGCATGTGATAGGATCACGAACAGGAACAAAGCTTTGATTGATCAATTATGGAGAATTACAAAGAACAAGAACTTGTTGATAGAGTTTTCTTGAAAGCAAAATATTCCATGTCCCCTGCACAATCTTTCAGCCCTTAGTTATAATATTCTATTCCAACCCATATACATGGCACCTATCAGCATATTTTATTGTGGTTGCTATCTTGGCGGCCTTGGAGGCTTGTACTTCTTTGAATGAATAAAGCGGCTTTATTATTGAATATACAGAATAGTTCTTTTTCCTATTTTCTAGTCTTTTTGGCCTGACATCTTCATTTCGTTACTAAATATACAGGATCTGGAAAACTCGAAGTCAACATTTGAGAAATGTCGCTTCAATCTAGTGTGTAATACAAACTATCCTCATTTTCTTTTCAGCATTTTATCATTCTTGTTCTAAAAGATACTCTCCTTGGTCCCAAGAAACCAGGTAAATGCATTGATGAGTATTGAAGCAAAGAAAAAATATGAGTTTCTGGAATCGTTTAGTGCCATTATGGATGCTCACTTGAGATATTTCAAGCAGGTAATGTATATAATGATAATTAGCTTTTTCAGAGGTTAACGTTACCTGTTATATGATAAAATTTGTTATTCTTTAATGTCATAGGGATATGAATTGCTGAATCAGATGGAGCCTTTTATTCATCAGGTAAATATGGTTTGTTCTGACCTGTTCAAAGAGTAAGAATATTCTCAGCAGAGTGAAGAACTAATAAGGTCACATGGTAGCTTAATACCATCATCCCCATACCTTTTCCATCCTATTTGGGATTTTCACCTATGGCATGTGATATGGTAAATAAGGTGGGGGCAACAATGCCATGAGTTCAGAAGGAATTGTGGACAAATTATCTCACACTTCCTCGAGCGAGCCTTTCTCCTTTGCCTTTTTGAAGTGCGAGCCTATAAACAAATTTTGGAAAAATGTAGAATCCAACAATGTGATAGCCATATGACAATTTTACTTCTTTGTGCTTGGGTTTCGCATCTCAGCCAATGTTCATTCTTATGTTTGTACAAGTTTTTTTTAGGAGCTTTGTCTTGAACAACCACAATAAATTTATATGCTCATCATTCTTGTGTTTTCACATAGGTTTAGATTTGAAAACACTAGTAGAAAGTTGCACCAATTGTCAGCTCCCAATCCCTTTGAATGTCTTAGTTAAAGTTTGAAAAAAAGAAAAAGAAAAAATGGTATCAAAATTTCCCTAAAGAATGTGAACGTGCTAAAAATCAAGGCTTTAACTTTGAGATACCACGTTCCCTTTTGGGCGTCTCTTAATCATTTTTTGAAAGCGGGCCTTGAATAGGTCCAAATGGATAGGTTCCTGTTAATGATATCCAGTACTAGAACTACGATAGAGCATCATGAAACTCCAGTTCTTTGAATTACTCTAAAATCAAGGTTTAGAAGTTTGATTTCAATCTAGACCTTGAGCACTAAGTGTAATTATTAAATTATACTTATCATAAAGTGATCCATGTGGGCCCCACACATTACTAGTGTCAATTTGTGATTAGAGATAACGGTTGATGGACGATTATCCTTTGAGAAAATAAACAACGCAGTTTGGTCCCCAACTCTACTCTCTTGAAGTTTTGACTCTGGAATGCCATCTAGGAGAGGAGAAGAAGAGTTGGAAGATCAAGCTCTAAGCGAATAATACAATGGCTGGAGATAAATCTTATTTATTTCTGCATTTTGGATTAGATGATCTTTATGATTGTTTACACAAAGATCATTATATGTTTAATGACTTACATTTGGTATTAGAGCTGCAATGCCTTTGCCTTGTTGTTTTGCTTGAGTTTGATTCATGAAGTTTCATGATTTATAGTGTTCAATTTCGGTGTTCATTAAGGAAAGATTTCCTAAATTGATTTTCCCTATTAAAACCGCTAATGGCCGGTTGGATTCTTGTTGAATTTCCTAATTAGATTTTGGGTTTTCGATATTCAAATTCTTGCAAGTTTACGTTTTTGATTTCCTGATTTGTTTCCTACAAGTTAGGCTTTCAAATTTTGGAAACATTAAAACCAATTAATTAGATTTGGTTTGTATATAGTCGGTTACATTAATTGTAGGATTCCATCCGTGCTTGCCATGTGTACATGATAAAACTGGAGATAACTATGAATTTGATCTCATATGAGTGTGCTTATATATTGACATGCATGCTACAAAGTCTTGGTTGGTTAAAAATAGGTGGTTTGATTTTTATCTCAATCCCATTAATTTAGGGATGTATTCACATGCATGAAGACACGTTTAATGCAATACATGTGTGTAACTTTTGACCGTATCATGAACACACGTTTAATGCAACGCATGAACACATGTTTCAAATAATCTACCGCTGTGCATGTTATTTAAGGACCCAATCATGTTTATACATTTTAAATAACATTTTAAACATTTTAAACATGAGGGTCCTTAAATAACATGCACAACGGTAGATTATTTTAAACACGTGTTCATGCGTTGCATTAAACGTGTGTTCATGATATGGTCAAAAGTTACACACATGTATTGCATTAAACGTATCTTCATGCTTGTGAATCCATCCCTAAATTAATGGGATTGAGATAAAAATCAAACCACCTATTTTTAACCAACCAAGACTTTGTACGCATGCATGTCAATATATAAGCACACTCATACGAGATCAAATCTATAGTTATCTCCAGTTTTATCATGTATACATGGCAAGCACGGATGGAATCCCACAATTAATGTAACAGACTATATACAAACCAAATCTAATTAATTGGTTTTAATGTTTCCAAAATTTAAACGCGTGACTTGTAGGAAACAAATTAGGAAATCAAAATCGTAAACTTATCAAGAATTTGAATATCGAAAATCCCAAATCTAATTAGGAAATTCTACAAGAATTTAATCGGCCTCTAGCGGTTTTAATAGGGAAAATCAATTTAGTCTTTCCTTAATGAACACCGAAATTGAACACTATAGATCATGAAAATTCATGAATCAAACCCAAGCAAAACAACAAGGCAGAGGCATTGCAACTCTGATTCCAACTGTAAGTCATCAAACATATAATGATCTTTGTGTAAACAAACACAAAGATCTTCTAATCTAAAATGCGGAAATAAATAAGATTTACCTCCAACCATTGTATTATTCGCTTAGAGCTTGATCGTCCAACTCTTTTTCTCCTCTCCTAGATGGTGTTCCAGAGTCAAAACTTCAAGAGAGTAGAGTTGGGGACCAAACTGCGTTGTTTATTTTCTCAAAGGATAACCAACCATCAACCGTCATCTCTAATCACAACTTGACACTTGTAATGTGTGGGGCCCACATGGATCACTTTATGATAAGTATAATTTAATACTTACACTAAGATCCTTGGGAAATGTAAATTTCCTCGTGGAAACTAGGTCCATAGAAGCTTATGAGAAGAATCGAAATGTCCATTGGCATTGTCACAACCACATGCAGATTTTTGGTTACAACTTACATTTGTTTATATATCCTTACGACGTACGGAAATTGTCATGGTCATGATAACAAGTTAGTCAACCCAACTTTGTTTTGCTGTGAGACGAAACAATTTTTTTTTCTTTTTCCTTGCTTGATTTGACTTAGAATAACATTTTCATAAAAGCAGGTCTTGACTTATGCACAACAATCAAAAGAAATGGCCAACATTGAACAGGACAAGCTTGCAAAACGAATCCAAGAATTCAGGACCCAATCTGAGCTCGAGAGTTTGCGTGCTTCCAGCAATATTGGGGTTTCAACAACTGGCGATTATATTCGTAATGTTCAGAGTAACAAAAATATAGAAGCACTGATGCAGTCTACAGCTAACGGCGAGGTGAGTGATTTTCCTTTTTTTTTTTTTTCTCTAGAATTACTCAGGCTTGTTGACTCCTAACTGATTGTTTGTCGGATTGCCCATTGATAGCAAGTATATATTTTTCTTCAGCTTCCTACATTGAGATTGAGTCAATACATGATTGAAACGTGATATCTATGTCATTGTTTTGTGAAGTGATTCGTTGCCTTCTTAGGTTCAAACAATCAAGCAGGGATACCTTCTGAAATGGTCCTCAAGTTTGAGAGGAGATTGGAAGAGGCGGTTCTTCGTCCTTAATAGCCATGGGACTTTATACTACTACAGGGATAAGGGGACAAAACCTACGGTGCGATTTCTCCTTTCATTACCTTTCTTGCCTGAACCAAAAATATAAATAGCCGTCACTTGTCAGCATTAATTGTGCCAATCGGGTAAAAGTAAAACATGAAATTTGAGTTTCATTGCCTATAAATATGCAAACTTATTCCAACATACAACTGATAAAGTTATATGTAGAAGACATACTGAAAGTCCTTTAGTATCACTGTCATAGTGAATGAATCCATAATCAACATGCAAAGACGTCCAGCATTGCCATCAGCTGAATTTATGATACTGCGCCACAATGATGTAGAACTGTTACGAGTATATAATGTAGGCACGCCATACTATTCCATATCCTCCCCAGAGGCTTGTATTTATCTGTTTCACTTGTATAAAAGGTTGGGGTTTCGAGCTTCAATGGAGGCAAGTTGTGGCTTCTTTCTTTAAAAAAAAAACTCCTATCCCAGGACTTTTTTGGAAAAAGGATTGTTGAAACTTACAAACAAACAAGAAAATGGGTTGCTCTAGTATGTTGAAATCTTTTCCAATAAATACAAATATTTCTCTTTTATTTCTTTGATCTATTATTTTGTATTATGATTGATGAAATGTCATTGTTCAGAATCTTATGTTTCAAATTACTTTACCAGGGTTTCCAGTCGCTTCAATCAACTGCCACATCTGAGCCTGGTACTGGTGTCTTTGGTAGGTTCAGAACGAGGCACCAAAAGGCACCATCATTGAGCAAAGAAAATCTTGGATTTCGTACTGTCGACTTGTGTGTCTCAACAATAAAGATTGATGCTGAACACACTGACTTAAGACTTTGCTTTAGAATAATTTCTCCATCAAAAACCTACACATTGCAGGTGAATTGTTAGACTTCCAATCTATTGATATTGAAGCCAATCATTCTTGATCAATCTGTCTGCTTTTTTATTTTTTTATGTATGTACGTGGAGAATAACTATATGCGGTTCAGGCATAAGCTGAAAATAGTTGTCATTGAATTCGTCTACCTCATCTTTTAATTGAAGAAAAGCTTAATCAATTAAGCAGATTATCCTATCAGATAGCATATACTGTATAGACTGTTGGTCATCTCAGGTTGAGGTTTGCTTGCCCAATCTTGTTGAGATTTGAGGGATTTGCCACTCTCGGTCGATTATAGCACATTGCCACTTTATGATGTCATTGAGAACTTTAGATTGCACTAAATCGAGCGCAATGGAAGAGTTTTGATCCATGTAGCCGACCTACTAATTTGGGATTTAGGCTATGTCGTTGTTGTTGTATTGAGAACTTTAGAATGTTATTTTAATATGTTGTTTTGATGGTTATGCTGCTTAGGAATAGGAACAGAGGTATAATTCTTTATTCCTAATAAATTTTGTTTGAACTAGTTTGGAAAGCTCACCATCAATTGCACTAAATCGAGCACAATGAAAGAGTTTGATCCATGTACCCGACCCAGTTAATTTGGGACTGAGGCTATGTTGTTGTTGTTGTTGGCAACAATTTGAACAGTACATATTTGCTTCTGCAGGCTGAGAATGAGGCAGATAGAATGGATTGGGTTGATAAAATAAGAGGAGTAATTGCATCACTTCTACAGTCCCCATTCCTTGAACAGGTGGATCGTCTTCCTTTTCATTATTGGCAATAGCAGCTTGTGATTGCTTTTCAGTTGACTCATCATTTAAGTTCTTACTATTGAGAGTTTCATGGTTGATGGTAGCATCGTACTGGACGTGAGGATGCCCCTGTCCGTGGCTATGCATATGGTTCGGGATGTGATTTATCCGTAGGGGATGCATATAGGAGGTTAGAGGATGACACAATCAAAGGACAAGATGATGCATTGAGGATTCTTCGAGAAATTTCTGGCAATGACCTTTGTGCGGAATGCGGTGCTCCTGATCCTGATTGGGCATCTTTGAATCTTGGGATCCTTCTTTGCATTGAGTGTTCTGGCGCTCATCGAAATCTTGGAGTTCACATTTCAAAGGTGTTGCACCTTTAGGATATCTATTACTGTTCTATTATCCTCTTCAGATTGTTTATGACTGTTTGGTTGCACCCGTCTTTGTTTTGTTGTAGTTGTCGCCTCTCTAATCTAAAGTGATGATTGCTTTTCACTTTTTTGTGAGGATTTACACTTTTTGTTAATGAAATTGACTCAATTTCCTTATGTCGTTTTTGATTCTTTTAATCTACAGGTGAGATCTATAACACTGGATGTCAAGGTCTGGGAGTCTACTGTCCTGGATTTGTTCCGTGGTTTGGGTAATGCTTACTGTAATTCTGTATGGGAAGAAATGCTTCAACATCAGCATGAAAGGTAATTTGGCTTGATGTCAGGAACTATGTCATCATATTCTTCCATCCTAAGATTACTTTCCCAAAATCCTTTCGTCAGTAGCCGATTGTTCATGTCCCCACTAAAGATACTGCCATTTTTAAGTTCTAACTTGCTGGAATGCTTGGGTATTAGTCATGCACCACCGGCTGTAGTAAGTAAAAGTAGGTGTTGGAAATGGCTTTACTCTTGCGGCATTCATCGTCTCATCAATTATTTACAGACATTTTCTTACTGTTGACTCTAATCGCTACTTCATTTTCATCTAGTGAGTTGCCTCATGTAGCTGGCCCCAATGTTGTTGAGTTGCCTCATGCTAGTAGATTGGGTTGTGCGCTAGTCAATTGATTGTATGATGCATCTCTTTCAGCTTTATGACTGCCAAGTATTTGATGATGGACACTAATTGATGGATGAATCTGAAATATGATGCTGCGCCAAATGTCCGAAGTTCCCATGTCATTGATTAGATATTTGTCTGTCTTGAGGCTCATGTCATTTAAATCGCTTTCCTAGCATCATTAATATTTTCTTAACTACTTGGTCTTTGGGTTTGGGAGTTTATTTAAATAGCAACATAGCCTCAATCCCAAATTGGTTGGGAGTTTATTTGTGAAAAGTATTTTTCATTGGACTAATTGAAGTCAGCTCTTACTGTATACTGTCATCTGTTTATCTATTTATTTCTCTTAAACTGCGATTGGCTCAGGTGCACAGCTAACATTGGCAAAATGCTATTTATAAATTGTTAGAAAAAGCATGTGTTTGATAACCATGTGTAAAATGATTAGGAAAAATAATCGTAGATGACATGTGAAAGACAAGATATCTATATTTGTGCTAATGTAAATCTTGTTGTAACTTAATGTTATAAAACAAAATAAAGAATGCGTCGTAGTCGACTTTGTATGCCAAATCTATCTTGAAAGGCCGCTCTTCAATTTTTTATATATTTTTTTCTTAATGTGCTCTCTTCTCAGTATGCTTGTACAAGTTGTACCTCTTACTTATATATTGGAAGAGCTCTGTAAATTTAACATCATTGCAATTTATTTTTTGGTTACTGAATTCCTCAAGTTGCAAACTTTCTTAAAAAATGTCAGCATCAATTTGAGGTTCACCAAATTAATTTCTACTATAGTTGACTTCGGTTTAGAAGAAAGTTTGCTAACCTCCATGTAGATTAATTGATTTTGCTTTCTTTTCTTTTTTGATTTTATGCAGAACTAATGAGTCAGACTCACTCCTTTTGATTACTAAGCCTGGACCCACGGATCCTGTTGCTAAAAAGGAGAAATACATACATGCAAAGGTACTTTTGGAGTTCAATGCCATTATATACTTCTAATGGATTTGCTGGTTCACATGAACGTGTAAAGGTCTTGACCCGTTGTATAATTTTCAATTGTTTATTTATTTTTTAAAGTTGGTTTTATTTAATTTTGTAGGAGTCCAAACATTTAAGTTCATAAAGTTTGACTTTACTTATTGCCCGACTTGAGCTCTAGTTTCCTAATTTTGGTAAAACAACATACGTAATAGGATTTCCAGAAATGATGTCTGTGCTATTCATGAAATATTCAAGTTTAAAATCAGCTTGAATACTTGCTTCTATATCTATAATCCTAGTGTTACTGTTCTACTCAACAACAGATCTATCATCTATCATAAATTCTCAAATGGCTTGGAGGAACTCTTATTCTCCACCATCACTGTAAATTGTTGGTTAATTTCATTTGCAATCTTTGTATGGTCATTCCAATGTAAAGAACGTTTTCCTCTTTCATGGTATAGCGATATATATTAGTTAGCAGGAAACATATGTGTTAGAAGATGCTATTGATGTTTTTCACTTTCCATATCAGCTCGCACCATGTGTTTATCAAGACCTGGATAAGTTTAGTCGCGCTCATCTTTATGAGCTTTAATTTTTATCTTCGTTTTCATTTTCTGCTTTGTTGCATTATCTTAATGATCGGGTTGTATTGTGACTTGCACATCACTTATAGTGATATACGATCACCTTAACTGTTGTTCCTAAATCATCTCTTAATTTAACCTGTATATGTTGTGGATCTTGAGAAAAATGCTACTGGCTAGCCTCCTAATTCATTTAGCTTTTTTTTTTTTTTTTTTGCATCGAAGTATGTGGAGAAGCTATTCATCAACAGAGAAGCTACCGATCCTGAAATTCCTTCAAGTGCCACTCGCATTTGGGAGGCAGTTAAAAGTAAAGATATTCGAGAAGTCTATCACCTCATTGTGGCTTCAGATGCGAATATCAACACCAGCTATGATGAAGTGAATGGTTGCGATCTCTGTCACCTCCTAAGTACAGCAGAGTTTCAAAATGAGTTGAAGACATCAGATAAGAGTCGGTATGATCCAGCACTATGTCAAAGAATCAAGGAATCCAATGATCCGGCAAGTTGTCTGCAAGGATGGTCCTTACTGCATTTGGCCTGCCACGATGGTGACTGGGTGATGGTTGAGTTGTTGCTATTGTTTGGTGCCGACATCAATAAGTGTGATTTCCACGGAAGAACTCCTCTGCACCATTGTGTTTCCAGAGGGAACAATTCATTGGCAAAATATTTACTAAGAAGGTAAGATATTTACAATATCTTGATTCCTGTGATTACAAACGTATATAAGTTACCAGCCAAGCGGTAGCCCACTGGTTTGGTATGGGTCCGCTTGTGTTTGTGTAATAGGTTGGAGGTTCGAGTCCTAGTGGGGCAAGTTGGTTTCTTTCTTATAAATAAAAAAAACGTAACAATACGTAGATAAGTTTCTCGAGAAGCACTCATAGTTAGGTATCGACATTAGTATTATAATTGCTGTTGGTTGTGGCTTGTTTTATTCAAATTGTGTTGATCTTGTGCATTTCATGGCTAATAATAGATACGATAATTGAGTTAATTGGTTTCACTTGTTGCTGAAAATAGCTTTGCTTCCAATATTTAATGTTTGTGACATGTTTGTATATGCTTATCGAGTAGGGGTGCGCGTTCGTCGTTGAAAGATGGTGGAGGTCTAACCGCACTAGAACGAGCGATGGAAAGGGGAGCTATTACTGATGAGAGACTCTTTATTTTGCTCACTGAGCGTGAGTGAAAGGCCTCATATCTGATTCTCTGCATTGTATGTTCTCGAGTTCAGTTTATCTGGTAGAACTGAATTATAATGACAAAAATTAAATTCACATCTTCTCTTTTATGTTTTCAGATGTAAACTCGACGATCAAGAAGTCGATGGAACTTAGATGTTGTGGCCTAATTTACACGCTAGCTTCCATCCACAGCAAACAGTCACATTCGCTGCGTTGCTCCCGGCTCCCAACAGCAACCTGGGTAATTTGAATTCTAGTCGGAACATTCTATTTTCTGATTTATTTATCAAAGTGTAAAAATAGTCGTCGCAGAAAGAGTTGCTAGACTGGCTGTTATCAATGAGCCAGTGACTACTCCATACTTCAATTTGTTTTGGTATTCATAAGTTATTTGTAGATGATTGACTATTTGGGTTACCAGTTGATTATAATGATCTTTAGCAGTTGTTTATTCAACCGATTAATCGGATTATCGGTGTTGATTCTCATAGTTGAATAAGACTGGAGACATGCTTTTCGCCAGAAATCTGGTATGAAGCTAAGTTCATTTCTTCAGCTTGCTTGCCATCAAGGGAACTGCCCATTATATGTGTTGGATAGTGTCTGGACTTGGAAGTAGTTGAAGTACTCCTGGCACAAGAGGTTGCATGTCATACTCAAATAGAGTTGGTCTGATGGTAAAGTTACTAATTAAGATGTTCTTTGTAAATGTGATCAAATCCTATAGTTCAAGTCTGAATTTATAGGTTTATGTCGAGTCATGGAATTGAGACGCTTGACTGGCTCTCGTGAGATTATTGGAGTCTAAGTAAGAAAGGTGCAAGGATTTAGGGCCGAAAAGAGGTCCTAATTAAACCCACCTCCGAATATGTTGGTTACTCCTAAGTCATCGGGTTGAATTTTACCATCTATCTCTAAATACGTTGGTTTCTCTAAAATGTGTTGTGGTAAAGTTACCGATATGTGCTTAACGATCATAAGCTACGACTATGAGATTGAATTCTACCATTTATATCTAAATATGTTAGTTTCTCATGAGTTATGGGGGCAGGACACCGACTGCTTTTCGTACAAAAAATCGAGCTTAAATAGAGAGGACTAAAAAGTGAAAAAAAAAAAAAAAAAAAAAAAAAGGCTCGAACACCACAATTGTCACATAAAAAAAATCTCAAACCCTGCAAAAATAAAAGTGTGATAAAATATCTTTGGTGAAATAGGCGAGACATCACCGGGAGGCGGTAAGTTCCACTCCCTCCCACTTAAATACGTATATGCATATATGTTCAAGCAATGTACGTCGAGATACGTGAGTGTACATCTCAATATACATCGCCAGTGAAGTCCGCTTGCTACTATTTAAGCGCGAGAGAGATGTGACGAGAATCTCTAGGAGAGTGCAGTGGATTTCATTCGTTCGGATTCTTCAATGGCGGCCGAGGCCTCTCCAGGGCTTCGAATTCTTCTCCACCAGCACCACAAAGACAGAGCTCCTGCTCACATTTCCAGCCATGCCGACCGCGATCGAGTCCTCGTAATCCCCCTCACTCACTCACTCACTCTCTCTTTGTTGCTTTCAATTTCGCTCAATAGATTTCAAAATCCGAACCAAAACCTATTAGCGCTGGACTTGTAGTGCTCTATGATTTCTAGATGACTTTAGCTCGTTTGGTTGAGTTTTGAGAGATTTTGCCCTAATTGCGTGAGTTTTAAGCGTGATGCGGTTTCCAGGTGATTTTAGCTTGTTTGCGTGAGTTTTAATCTATTGGCGGTGTTGGATTTGGTCCGAGTTTGGCGAAATGCTGCCCTAACCGCGCTGAATTTGAAGCGTAATGTGGTTTCTAGTTGATTTCTTTAGCTTGTTTGGTGTGCAGATAGCTCGTAAAGATAAAATAAAAAATATAGAAATTCAAGGACAAGTAGAAGTAGTACCAATTAACACGAAGATTAGGGAAGGGTGGTTGTGATGGTTTGGTCACGTGCAAAGATGGCCAACAAATGCTCCTACTATAAAACTTGACTCAATAGAAACTGAAGAAATTCGACGAGGTAGAGGTAGACCAAAGTTAATTGGGACGCATTAATTATGAGGAATTTGAATGGTTTGGAAAACTCACCATCAATTGCACTTAATCGAGCACAATGGAAGAGTTTGATCCCAATTAATTTGGGATTGAGGCTATGTTGTTGTTTGGTGTGCTGATATTTGTATATTTGAAAACCAGGAAATATTCAAAAGTGCTTTGTCAAAATCGGGGCCGCCTTCGGAGTTTGCTTTGCAGACGGTGCAAGTTGCGATTAAACCTCAGGTATTTGGTGCTACTTTTGCAATTTTTGATTGGTTCTATGTTGGTACTTGGTACTAATGTTCCATGAGTTCACTGTACTGTTCTGGGTAGTTAAGAGAGCAAGTTCAAGATGATTTGTGATGATTTTTTTTTACGAATTGAACTGTTTGATGTTGACTTGAATTTAGTTCCTTTGAGCTAGTTCGCTTGTTGAGGGATCCCGTGTGTTGAAGGTCATGGAAAGGTTTAGGGTCCAGTGTCGTGAAATTTGACTTGTCTTACTTCTTATTAATGCTTGGAATTAATCAATACGTTATACGACCAGACAGACATTTAACTGAACTGAGCGAATTTAATGTACTAATCAATATGAATTGAATACAAAACTGTAGTGTATTTTGTTTCTGCATGTGCTGATGTCTGTCTAAAATGTTCGGTTTCATAGGATATTTGGATAGGAAGTTCTAATTCTTGAACTCAGTAGTTGTGATCATAACCTTATATGGAGATTATGTAAAAGATTTGTTCAACTTTTGTCTATTTTGACTGGATATGCTAAGGAAATTTCTTTGTACAGAGGCAAACAGTCTTGGTTCAGGATGAGAATCAATCATTGGAAAATGCTTTAAGAACCCTACTTCAAGAGCTGGTGGTAAGATCTGCTTTACCAATTATCACGCGGCCCTCGTGTATTTAATGACATATGGGAAAGTGGTTACCTTTTTTTTTTTTAATTGAATGTTGTTCTTTCTTTTCTAAGTATAATATATACTTCTGTGCTAATAACTGCATAGGTGCCATTTGGTATGTGTCCCAATTTTCTTTTCTTCGCAAAATATTCATGTACATTTGTTTTTACCATTTCTCACTCTTCCTATATGCAATGCTATTAAATTCTTTTGTACAGTCATCAGCTGTTCAGTCTGGGGAAAGGATCATGCAGTATGGACAATTGATTGATGATCAGGAAAGTGGCTTGGGTCATATTCCACGCCTTCTTGGTTAGTACATATCTATATTTCGGTGCTTGGAATCACATTCTCTTGCCTATGAATGATGATCCTCTTTCTTATTCCTTTCTATTTATTTTTTGATCTTCCATTATTTATTTTCTAGAGTTTCTTCTTTAACTATCTTGATCTTCTTCCTTTGCGTTTTAGACATTGTGCTGTATCTTTGTGAGAGGGGCCATGTTGAGGGTGGTATGATATTCCAGCTGTTAGAAGATCTTACAGAAATGTCCACAATGAGGGACTGCAAAGAGGTCTTTGGTTATATTGAGAGTCAACAAGATATCTTAGGAAAGGTTTGTACTTGTAAAGTGTTGTATTATTTGGTTTTAGTGCAATGGAAAAATATGATCTCATGGGTGGTGAATTTATTCTCTTCATGAATTGGAAGCTTATTGTTATTGTTGTTAAATCCTCGTGGGTACTTTGTGTGCAGCAAGAGTTGTTTGGACGAGGGAAGCTAGTGATGTTGAGGACCTGCAATCAGCTTCTTCGCCGTCTATCAAAGGTGGTGCTATGTTGCTAACTTAATATATCCCTTGAGTTTTTTCATGTAAGAGATAATCAGAACAATAAATAAGCATACTGGGTCATTCTCAATTGTTTTCCACGGATGAGCACTTCTTTAACTTTAAATTTCTCTATATTGCATATAATATTTGAATGGTTGCATATAACTTTCGAGTTGATTTTGTTAGTTTTAGGTCTTTAGTTTTCTTAAAGAGTGACAAAGTCTTACGTTGTCTGTCAACCCACGTGACCCTCCCCCACCATCCTGGTATGAGTGATGGGCTTGAGACTATAGTTTGTTTTAGAACTTGTTTTCTTGAAGTAGTCCGCATGGTGCATTCAAAGGTATGAATTTGATGGCTGACTTTGTTTTCCGCAACAATATTTCAGTTACTTAATGTTCACATACGCAGTTCCTTCTACATGCATGTGAACTATCAATATATATATATATATTTTACAAATTCACAGTTTAATTGTGTGTCATAAAGATGTTTATTTTGTTACTTCTACTGAAATAGAGTTCGTGTTGAGCTACCTATCAAAGAAAAAAAATCTGTTGGCAATGCTGAAGTGCAGACTGTTTAGCTTTTCATGTATCTGCACCACTTCGCAGCTAAACTGCTCCTTATGGTCTGATAATCGAAGGGGACTCGATAGATATCCAAACTAAACCACAAAAATCAGTTTGGCTATTGCATCTTCCCGTTACCTTGCACACCTAAAAAAGACGTCAAATTCCTGGAATGAAAGCTTCATACTCAAACCCATCAGATATGAATTACAACTTTTAAACAATGCACAAAATGTCTAGTGAAGCAAGCTAAACTTTCTAAAAATATAACCATATCCTAATAAAAGTTCTCAAAGGTAGCATCAACTCTCAAATTATTGCATACCCTCGGCTATGCAAGTATAATTTAGGCAAAACATATTTTTTGGTCCTTGAACTTTGAGTCTTTTATGCTTTTGGTCCCTGAACTTTTATTAGTGTACATTTGGTCCCTGAACTTTTAAGTTTTTTATGCTTTTGGTCCCTGAACTTTGAGTTTTTTATGTTTTGAGGGAAAATTAAATTTTTTTTTCGACTTTTGTTGGTCGATCTCAGTCGTTCGGTTCCATAATATAAACCACTTTACTCTCCTTGACTAGTCACATGACACTTTTGTTACCCACGTTGGTGGAATTTAACACTTTAAATGGTGGAAGGACTAAATGTAGAATCATTGTGAAAGTTCAAGGACCAATTGTGTAGTAATAAAAGTTCAGGGACTAAAAGCATAAAAAACACAAAGTTCAAGGATCAAATCATTAGTTTTGCCAATAATTTGTTTAAACTTGTTTATCCAACCATGTTTTTATGCAACTGATTCACTGAAGACTCATTTCATGATTTGTGTTATCTATGTGTGCTCTGATCTAGTGATTTCCCTCTTGTTTCTAGGCAAATGATGTGGTCTTTTGTGGGAGAATACTCATGTTCCTGGCACATTTCTTTCCGTTGTCTGAACGCTCAGGTTATATATATGATTATTGTATTTTTAAACTTGGATCATTATTTGTGCCAGTTAACAATGTTGCATTTATCAACTGCCAATCATCACAGCTGTGAATATAAAAGGAGTTTTCAACACCTCGAATGAAACAAAATATGAGAAGGATGCGCCTGATGGTAATTTCAAGCAAAGAGTAATGCCTATTTGCATTCTGTTTATCCAAAAATACATTTTGGTTGAGTATGTGTTGCATAATACAGCTGCTCTTAACCTCCAACTCAAAGAAGTGTTTATTGATCTACTTCTTGGGATTTTCAGGAATTTCTATTGATTTTAACTTCTACAGAACCTTCTGGAGTTTACAGGTCAGTCATCTTCCTTCAGACCTTGTCAAGGCATCAACTAGGAAAAAGACTAGTTCACTGCCTCAGCAATTTGCAATTTGCAATTAAATAGTTTAGGCAGTAGTGAGTGTGGGTAATGAGGCTCCTTAAATTTTTATCAACTCGACGAGCTTTCCATTATGGTATTTAGTCATAGCATTTTGTCAAAAGAAATTTGTATTTTTCAATCCTTCTTTTGAATAAGAAAAGAAGCTGACCAGCTGGAATAATTTCTTAGTTGTCTTTTAATATTGAGCAAAAGTTTATTTATTTATTTATTTTTTGGATATTTTCCTGTCTCCAATTATTGTGCTACTATTTTTTTTTAAAAAAAATTATTGCTTAAAACATCTTACCGTGGAACCTTTTTTTTTTTTTTTTTTGGTTTCCCTTTTTCCTTTTCTATATATCTTTCATTCTTTCTTTCCTATTATTTTTCTAGGTTATATATGGTATATGTTGTTACCATGTGATATAATTCTTCATTTGCACAATAAAAAAACGAACTATAGGCCTTTCGTTTTTTTGAATTTTATGGGCATGAAGTTGAAGAACGCAAGGATAATCTATCCTTACTTCACAATAAAAAAACTATAAGAGACTTGTAACTAAATGATTAACTCTTGGCGCTGCCTTGCTTAGATGTGGCCAATTGCTTTAGCATTTTCTTGAGGTCTTAGCAACACTGGTTTCTCAAAATTTGAGACATCATTTGTAAGCATTTTAGTTTTCTGCTTTGCCTATTTCTCTGTGGTGCTTTGTAATAGGTTTGAATTGAATAATTGTCATTAATGTTATTTTTTATATGAGGAAGTTAGAGCATTAAGTGGCTGCTTTTGTTATGCTTTGATGGATTTTGACCATAATCAGTATCACCTGTTTCATGTTTCACTTATCTTTGATTTCAGGAGCATTTCTGTAACCCTGCTTCAACGACATTTGCTCCTAGCAAGTGGCATAAGTTCTCATCCAACTTAATGGTATACTCATTTACAAGTCTTTTCATCTACTATATAATAGTTTTCAACGTGTCATTTGCTCTACGATAATGAAATATTTAGGTCGTTTTGGACACCTTTGAGGCTCAACCTTTAAGCGATGATGATGGAAATGCAAATAATCTTGAGGAAGAGGAGGCTTCAGCTTTCAGCATTAAGTATCTGACCAGCAGCAAATTAATGGGTTTAGAGGTAAATAAATTTTGTGTTAATCAATTTTGTTTACAGAATAATTCTTTGCATGCTCATTTTATTTGTGTCATTAATCATTACATTTTTTGGCAGTTGAAAGACCCAAGTTTCCGACGCCATGTCCTTCTTCAATGCCTAATATTGTTTGATTATCTGAAGGTATGTATTGCACATCCCTCCACAATATTTGACATTTCAGACTTGTGAATGTGTTGTTAACGTTTCTTTGTTTCTATGTACTTTATTATCCAATCAATGAGATGATGTTCTGAAAACTTTTTTTTCCATCTCAGGCCCCTGGAAAAAATGATAAAGATGGGCCATCTGAAACCATGGTAAGCCTCCGGATGAATTTCATTGGATTAGCTATGTCTTTATTCTCAAAGTGAACTCATATGATTCTCCATTTTATTGTAATCATCATCTGTATTTTTGCTTGGAATATTGGACTTATTGGCTCTATCTGCACAGAAACATTTTCATTCAATTTTTTTTTTATCTGTATTGCTATAGTTAAAATTCTCCAAATAAATAAATTAATTAATGACTAAAAACTCATCATACAGTGAAAACCTGTTTCTTTGTATATGCATGTAGGGATAAGTGTTCTAGGGTTTTTAATCATGGAAGGTATTATGATCAGATCTTTCATTATTTGTATTTTCAGAAAGAAGAAATTAAGTCTTGTGAAGAGCGTGTGAAAAAACTTCTTGAAATGATTCCTCCCAAGGGAAAGGAGTTTCTAAATAGCGTTGAGCATATATTAGAACGAGAAAAGAACTGGGTGGGTGATATTCTCTGTCTCCTCCTCAAATTTGTTTTAGTTTCATCTTTTATTCACATAATTAGACTTATTTATTATCTCCACCACTTGGTTTTGTTTTAGGTTTGGTGGAAACGTGATGGTTGCCCTCCACTTGAGAAACATCCTACAGAAAAGAAAGCTGGTCATGACGGACTTAAAAAACGGTAAGTGTTTCAATGGTTCGTTTATCCTAGTTAGAGGCTTTCCCTACAGAAAATTAATGGAGCTAAAAGTATTTGATATTTCTTTGTTGGTGACAGTTTTGAATATTTTTTTTTTTGGCGTGAAAAACTATTACTAGAGGAAACAAGTGTAGGAAGGAGTCCTCCAAAATTAAAGTGAACGAAGCAGGATGAGAAATGAAGGAAGATTGCAATGTAATGTTCTCATCCTTCGAGAGCATCGAATGAGGAAAACACCAGAAAACTTTCCAGTTGCAACCAAAAGAAGCCTTGACCTAATGAGTTCTATTGTGGAGTCCACCTCATTTGAGCTTGCCTTATAAATCCCTGATTTTCTCGATTTCCTCTTTAGGAAGATGCACCAACTAGATGCTAAAACAGTGATTCCCTAGAAATTTGTGAGCATTTCTTGTGTAGACCATGGAGTGAAAGAGTTGAGTTGAGTTGCAATATCTATTATGAGATTGCCGATATATTGGATACGAAGTTGGGTTTGTTTATATCATGTAATTGACAGTGGATAGGATATTTGGCCATTATTTTGGGAAAAATTCTAGTTCCTGAAATTGATTTACAAATTAGTTAGCGTTACTCTTATAATTATATTATACATAATCAAGTTTCTTTTTTTTTTTTGGTGGGTTTCTTTTATGTGAAGCCGCTAGACCATTTTGTTTGCACTTTGCATACTGTTCCTTTTTACTCAAGAAGCCTAATCTGCTATTATGTAAATAGCACACCTACTCGGAATAGAGATGGATATAGGAACGGAGCATAGGGAAAACCAGTGTTTTCCCACCTGTGATGATGACTTGATGAGTTATCTTTTGTATTTTTTTTGGCACAATTCCATTAATACTAGTATTACAGTTTCATCTTAAAAAAAGAAGAAGCCTAAACTGCTATCTAATTCAGGCGCAAGAGTTATTTATTTCTTCATTGGCTCTATTTTATTTGATCGTGTATTACTTGTTTCTGGTCTTTTTATTGTTTCTTGTTGCTTCTTACAGTAAACCACGCTGGAGACTGGGAAATAGGGAACTCTCCCAGTTGTGGAAGTGGGCAGATCAAAATCCTGTATGTTTGTGTTACTTAATCTCTTGATGGTTTTGGAATTATATTATGTATGCTACCATTGAGCTTATTCACTCAAGCTTTTGTTACCATATAATTTTCATTTTACTTTTTTAAGTCCAATTGAGTATTGCTTTCAGGCTTTGGCATCTTCATTTTTTTCTTACCATCTCTTATTGTGTTTTGCCTTGACAAGAAGCAACTTACTTCTTTGTTGTAGCTATTGTTCTATTGAATTTCTCAAAATATAATCAGTTTGAATGATGGCCATGCTCTCGACAACTTATATGGACCAATTTTCTGCATTTTCCAATTATAGTTGAAAAAATTTATAACAAAAGGCTAAAGCCATGCTTCCAGTGACTTCCATCGATTACCCTTACATGTGTTTACAGTTGGTGAAAAAACAACCTCCATATATGTGCAATTTTAGATAAAATCCGCTGCAGTGAGTTTTAGTGGGTGGGCTAACCTTGTCTGGTCCCTGTTGGCAAAACTTTGCTTTTCTCGTGAAAGTGTAGTTGAAAACGAAAGCTTCCCACGACCTCTGTCAATTATGGGTTCACAATTGCTGAGAAATGATGCCTCCTATGTATGTGGCTATTTTAAATGTACCTTGTGTTGAGTAGTGATGGGAGGATTAACATCCATGCCTGGTTTTCGATTAACAAAAAAAGCTTTCTTTGCTCATTTTGACTTATTTGAATAGCTCTCAATAGAGTCCTTTCAAGTTCTTATGCGGAGGACATTTACCTCTTTAGAATTTTCCTATGATGTTAGATTTCACTCTTAGAGAATGGTCTGACCGTATTTCATAAAGTACGTATTCGATTCTATAGTATTAGAGTGTTGCCAACCATTGGCCTAACAGTGCGCGGGGAGCAGTTTTGTTTGATTTGCATGTCCAAACTCCAAACCTCATTCTACCACTTTTCATTAAATCGCATTCTCTTTATCCATAATATTTCCAGTGCTCAATCTTTCTCTGCACTCAAAATTTTTGCTAGTAATGAATTATTTTCTTTCTATTGCCAGTTGAAGTGTAACCTTCTATGTAAAAATGCTTCAAGTCCTCACCATGTCTATTTGTCATCTGCGGATTTGTAGCGTTGTTAATTTGGTGGAATTGTTCTTTTACTTTTATCATGTTTTTTTCTTGCAGAATGCTTTGACTGATCCTCAACGTGTCCGGACTCCTTCTGTCATGGATTATTGGAAACCCTTGGCTGAAGATGTAAGCACATCCAGTCTTGTGTCTGTTGTCATAGTTGAAATGACATTTTGGCATTATTGTTCTCTTTTCCATCTCTTCTTTATAGAACGCTAACTGATTGCATGAACTGTTTAAATTGTAATTTTGTCTCTTGAAAGTACAGATGGATGCATCTGCTGGAATAGAGGAGGAATATCACCATAAGAATAACAAGGTGCTCCAAAGTTTTATTCCCTCATTGTCTGTTTCATGGATCAAATTCATTTATACGTGAGAAAACTTTAGCTTCGTGGACGGTATTTTCTGTTATTATAGCTTCATGGATCAAGTTCTGGTTAATCTTTTAGAGTCCGAAAGCAGGATCATATCTCCTGACCTCTCATGATGCACTCTAATATTTAGCGAATATGGTTGGTGTCCTAGTGGATGGTCGTCTCAGAAAAGATTGGTAATAATCACAAGAGTGGGGCTGTAATATCTGATGCCAAGAAACTGTTAACGGCTTTGGGGAATTAGAGCGCATCGTCATTATCTTAGTTGAAATAGTTCCATTAGGTTAAATTTGATTGAACACCTGCTGACATGCATTAACTATTTTTCTTCACGCAGGTCTATTGCTGGAAAGGCCTTCGATTTGCAGCTCGACAAGACTTGGAAGGGTTTTCTCGAGTACGGCTTCTTGAACAACAGTTTTTTTTAGCTGCACAATTATGTGTGCATTCTCATTTGTTGAAGTAATTGCATTTGATGCAGTTTTCCGAATATGGGATTGAAGGGGTTGTTCCTTCGGAGCTTTTACCACCTGAAGTGCGTTCCAAGTATCAAAGTAAACCTAGCGAAAAATCCAAACGAGCTAAAAAGGAAGACGAATCAAAGGAGCCTGCTCAACAATTAGAGGACAACCAGGTAAATATCCGGAGATCAACTTACTTTCCAAAAAATATTATATTATGCAACCTTCAATTGGAACAAAAAATTAGGTCTGGTAAAGTATGAATTAGGGAATGTCGTATTTTTTGACGTATCTAGGAAGCATGTCCAGACAGTTGATAAATGGGTCAAGTTGACGCCGACCGCCAGGAAAGGTTGGATTGTATGACATAAATCTCAATGTTTTGGATTTGTGTCCATGTAATGACATTTTCGCCTTTCAGATTTAGGTTTCAGAAATGGATATTGGCTATATTTTATCCTCTCAAAAGATTTTTCTCTTCACCATAATTTATTTTGCTCTTTCATTATCGACCAAGATTGCGACGCCTGCAACTGACATTGATGGTGGAGGTAATGGCGCTGAACTTGAAGATGTAGCCACACCAATGGATGCAGATGCCGCGATACAAAGTGGAGCTCCAACACCTGAGGAGAAGCAGAGTCCCAGTGGAGAACTGGGTCAGGAATTATTACGGACAGAAGCCGAAGCTGACCTTGAACCAGAAGTTGATGTTGAAGTCGAACCAGAAGCAGAGGCCGAGGCAGAAGCGGAAGCAGGAATTATAGACGGAGAATCAGACACAGAGGCAGACGCAGTGGTCGTCCCAAGCTGAAACTTACAGTGTGAGATCTTCCTTGCGAATCCGAAGCCGAAGCCGGAACAACAGTTTTAGTGGAAACTTCGCTTAAATTCAATGCTGAAATACTGTAACGATTGAATGAGGTGACTCGCGGATCCAATTTTTTGGTAGGGGCGCGTGTTCTCGGGCGTCGCTCCTCAAAATCCATCCAAGAAAGTGTATGAATCTATTTGTGAAGCTTATTCTGGTACAATTAGTGCTGCACTGACATTAGGGATTTATTTAGATTGGGAGGGATGAGTCTCCAAATGAGTTGTTTTTCTTCATGTGCTAATTTAAAGCATGGAGAACATGAAATGGTGGATTGAAAATCACATAGCAACTCATCAATTAACATTATCTTGAACTTTGTGGTCTGTTTATTATATGAAGAAACCTTTCTAAGGTTGGTCTGTATCAAATTGTTAAAAAAAATAATGCTATTTTTAGGTTTATGTCTATCTGATTATTTTTGTTGGGCCTGCTTGTGCCTTTATCTGCGGGTCCTTGGACCTCATTAGTACGATATTGTGATATAAATGTGGTTAAGTTGGAGACAATATCGGTACTTAGTGAGATCATGGACCTGCGGATAAAGGCACGAGAGGGCCCAACAATTTTGTTGTTAGTTTTATTGAAAAAAAAAAGAATTGGCCAATATCATATGGTTTTTCGCATATATCGTTGTCAAGATTGATTCAATGTTTTTTATTGCTTGGTGAAGATATAAAATGATGCATTGATGGTTTGCAAAACCAAAATTGCACAACAACAAAGTTTCGACTCTAAATTAATTTGAGTTGGTTACATAGATCAAGCTTAACGGTGTGCTTTTTAAATTCTTTAAAAATCTTTTTAATCTCAAACGCGAAGGAAGCAATATAGATCGACGAGAATTGCAGAAGCTGTTAGATTGTTCCCAATGTAGCATTACTCACTTTAATCTTATTGGTGAGTACGCTTATTCATAATATAATACTATGTACGAAACACACAATGTTATATCTAATAATCTTGGTAAGTCTCAAAATTAAAATAGTACATTCTTAAACGTGCCATGTAGTTTATTTTTATCGTCATTTTATTTTTTATGAATTATACTTTGTATAGCAATATATTCTCAAAGTAAAAGTAGGTATCCTATGAAATCCAAACTCAAAAGGTCTTGTCTCAATTGTCTGGACCCAACTCAGATATCAATTCGAACATATTTAAAAAATTACTGTTTGAACCCTTTTCTATTAAAAAATTAACACTCCTAAAAAACATGGATAAAAATACAAAAAAACACTAAGATGACTCGGTGATGGGACACCCGGTGATGGTGTCCATCCATTTGTGCATCGATGTGTGTGTGCACAAATCCCGATTACTGAGTCTTGGGTACCCCGGCCCATTGAAAAGCCTACCTGGCCCAGGCCCAGGCCCATTAGGGTTTATATTAAAACTGTCTCTTCCAATCTTTCTCGCCCTCCACTCTCTCTTGCGTTCGTGAGCTTCAGCAACTTCTAGGGTTTCAGAACTTCTAGGGTTCGTTCGTTCGCTCGCGAAGCAAATCGACACCAACAATGGCGGAAAAGGCTGTCACAATCCGAACCAGGAAGTTCATGACCAACAGACTCCTCTCAAGGAAGCAATTCGTCAGTTCTCTCTCTCTCACTCTCTCTCTCTCTCTCTGAATCACCGATTTGAAACCTTAAACCCTAATTCCTTCGCTTTGTGTTGTTGTGATCTGTTGTTAGGTCATCGACGTTCTTCATCCTGGAAGGCCGAACGTGTCCAAGGTAGTTTCGAGTTCTTCGATTTGGTTGTTTTGATTTGTGAATGCGTTTGGTTTGATTGTGATTGTGATTGTGATTGTGATTGCGATTTGATGAAGGCCGAGTTGAAGGAGAAGTTGGCGAAGATGTACGAAGTGAAGGATCCGAACTCGATCTTCGTGTTCAAGTTCCGAACCAACTTCGGTGGCGGGAAGTCCACTGGTTTTGGGTTGATTTACGACTCCGTTGAGAACGCCAAGAAGTACGAACCCAAGTACAGACTCATTAGGGTAAGAATTCCTTCGCTCTTTGTTCTACTTGATCATGGCGTGTTTCGTGTTGTTGATGTTGTGGCATTTAGAATCACTTGTGTTGTTTGGAAGATATGCTCATTGTGATGAAATGCATTGCACTTCTATCGAAAGTTGTTTGCTTTGTAATCCTAATGTATGGTTTTTTAGTGCTAGTTCGTTAGTTTAGATTTGTATTAATGAAATGTGTTGTCATGAAGACTTAGAACTGTTGTATACTGATTACTTTACCTGTTTAAATGGATTATATTTGTCGGAATGCGTAACTCGCGGTGGGCTTAATGAGTTGCTTTTTATTATCAGTTCATGAAATACCTTGTTTAAGCCAAGTTTTAGATATGTTTGTATAGTACGATATTAAGATAACATGTATGATATTAATTCAATTTCTATTATACTCCATGGGATATTTATTTTGAAGAGTTGAAGTTTCGAGATTTAAAAGTAAGCTAGAAAATGGAAAATGATTGGGTGATCCGTTTGGACTCCCGAAATGGACACCGCTTGTTAGTGTCCATTGATTTGTGCATTAGTGTTTGTGCACGCTCGAATCGATGTGTATTTAAGGGACACCGACTAATGGGTGTCCAAAGTGGCTCACCTTAGCACTATTCCTAGAAAACTAAGTTTTTTCTGACCCCAACTAATTTGGGATTAAGACTTTGTTGTTGTTATTGTTGTGTATGCAGTAGAATACTATGTAGGTGTATGCATAATTGCATATAAACTATACTGTATGCGAATTGTTATTGGAATGGATTGGATCCACAGATTTTAGGAGTACAATCTGCCATCAGGTCATGTCACTTTAATTGTATATTTCAATTTAGTTCAACTGACTATGTAATCCATCCTGCGCAGACAGGACAAGATTCATAAACTGATTGCTGTATATTCCTAATCCTATAAATGCCCATTCTTTATATGCTTTTCTCGCTTAGAGGATCCCAACGTAGAATAGTACGCAACAGGAAGTAAGGTGGGTTTCTCCTTGGTTAGAAAGTGCAATCTGTATTAGAGAAATAGATTGAGATTTGTACTTAAGAGTCATTCCCAAACCAAGTTTTGCCAACGCAAAAGAACTATTACGTGACTTGAGAGGCATTAATCGTAGTTGCACTCTCTTATGTAATAGACTATTCCCTCAACCATTTATATGAGCTTCTATACCTTGCTTTGCTTCTAGAAACCAAGTTGATTGTCAACAGCTCCAGATAATACTCCACTCCAATGACTTGGGGAGTTTTGAAGATGTTACTTTTCAAATTGACAACTGATATCGAATTTAATGTGTTTTTTGTCTGTTGTTCTTTGAAGAATCAACGTTGTTGTAGTTGATCATTGCTTCTCATTTGCTGAGCTTTTTTTTGGGGGGTATTTGCAGAATGGTCTTGATACCAAGGTGGAGAAGTCAAGAAAGCAAATGAAGGAAAGGAAGAACAGAGCCAAGAAGATCCGTGGAGTTAAGAAGGTGAACTAATGTCCACATATCTATCTCACATTTTTGTTTTTCCATTCCAATATTTGGTGCTTAGCCTTTCTTTTACCCCCTATTTGCAGACTAAGGCCGGAGATGCTGCTAAGGCTGGAAAGAAGAAATGAGGTGATTGAGGATAATCTGGTTATCGTATTTTGTATTAGCTATTTTTGAGTAGCTTTCATTTAGTTTTGAGTATTTCATTTGCGGGACAATATTTTTGCTGTGTTAAATACAATTTCATTTCCAAATGAACTTAATGTCGAAATACCGATCATGAAAGTTTCTAAAGTTGGAGAAGACCCCAGGGTTTGAGATCTTCCCTAATGTGCTTTATTTTTTTTTTCTTGACATTCCTGTTTCACTTGTTAGATGAGAAAAATGTGTGGTAATTAATGTTTGTTGAGGTGTTTTCTTGGTTTATAAGTTTCAGTTTCAGCATTATGTTGGAATTAGAATAGAGTGGACAAAGCACGCAATCAAAACTGTTCGATGGCGTAGTCGCAGACATGTTGCGCGCAATGCCAGTAGAATTTAAGAGGGTTAAATGGTTGAATGAAATGATGTTTATCATGAAATTAAACTGGATTGGTTGGGGGGGACAGCATAAACAATCCTATGATTTGTAAATGCTTGGCTGTTTGGTATTGGAAAGCTGGGATTGTGCCTTCAGGAGTCATACACACTCGCTGAGCAATTTGTTTGATAAATGTTGTTACTGTTATTGAAAATTATGTATATAGTGTAGTTGCCAATGGAACTCTCAGAAAAGAAGACTCTCCCTCTATATGTTGGCAGTATTGGTTAATGACTCAGGAGTGCCCTTCTATACAATTGCAAATTGTAAAATTTGCACAATTACTAATCACAATGTGGCATTTCACATTTGTCATTTGATGGAGAGAGAATGAATTAGGGATAATTTATTAATTTTTGTATTACTAATTTACCTCTACTTTTATTAAAGAAAATATTTTAACCTTTTAAAACTTATTATATCCTAGCCTTTCTAAATTGTTTGATTTGTATCCAAGTCAATTTTTAATTTAAAATTTGATGAGGTGACACTTTAATTATGGTTTAAAAAGCCACTTCATCACCTATAATTATCAAAATAATTGCTAATTTTATAATTTAAATTCATTATTTAAGTGTCACATCATCGAATTTGTAGCTCTAAAGTGGTTTGGGATAGAAATTAAACAATTTAATAAGGTTATAATATAATAACGTATTTCAAAAGGTTAGGATTTAAAAATAGAAGTTGTAACAAGTTGTAATATTTTAACCAATTTGGCTAAATAATTTTAAACATTTACCTTTTGTACCTCGAGATGCGTGCACATAAATTATGATGCTTAGCGCGTGAGGTGTGTATCTTGAAACGCACACGGACGGCTTTCAAAGTTGATGTACATTTTGGGTATGCGTGTGTTCGATGATGTCAAAATATTATCTCTTTGTTAGCGTGGGGTAAAATAGTAATAGTAAAGTTAATAGATTTTCTTTCCTTTATTATCTTTATCAATGAATGGTTTGGAAAGCTTATGATCAATTGTATTTAATCGAGCACAATGAAAAAATTTGATTCATATAGTCAACCCCAATTAATTTGAAACTGAGGCTATGTTGTTGTTGTATTACTTTTATCAGATGAACACATGGCGCCTTAACATTGATAATTGTACAAATCTTACAATTTGGAATTGTATTGCAATTGTATAGAAGTTGCTTCTTAATGATTGATGACATTGCAAGTCGTTTTAACATGCAACTTTGATATATGAATGAGAACATCACTGATCTCTCAACTCCGTTTTTAAGTAAGTTATAATTTTTTATTTTCCACATGGTATCTCGCACCAACCCCTCCGACTAATCTAGATTTGGATTTGGTAATCGTCGTGTTTCAAACGGAGGGTGGCCCTTCAATCCAATTTATTCTATTCAAAAGATTCAAAATCGAGACCTTGCTTTAGGGGAATCGAAACCTTGCCGCTCAGATCAACCGATTGTTGTTCATCGACAAGTTAGATCATACCAACTATTACTCTTGACTGCAATTGAAATATGTATGGAGTTTGTATTAGAAAAGCTGCAATAAATTCATTTGATCCTTGATTGTATCATCATCACCATCAGACCACCTAAATGCCTTCAACTGCTGCTCAAGCACAAGCAACAACATTACAATCTCCTCCATACAACAATGAGACCTGTCTCCTGCAACAAATTCATAAACCACACCACCCACCTCAATCAAGCTACAACCAGGCACCTTCTTCACATTCTTGCTTTCCATCTCCTTCCTCACCTTTGCCACATCTCCCCATTTGTTAGCTGAGGCATACATGTTTGATAGAAGAACATGAACACCCCCATGGTCAAGCCCCTGCTCCACCAACCTCTCCGCCGCCTCTTCGCCAAACTCGACTTCCCCGTGCATTCTGCACGCGTTAAGCAACGCCCCCAAAACATACGAATCGGGCTCCATCGGCATCTCCCTCACTACTCTCATGGCCTCCTCCAACGCCCCCGCCCGCCCTAGCAGATCCACCAAGCACCCATAATGCTCCACCCCTGGCTCAATCCCATAACATGTTTTCATGGTTTTGAAAACCTCATAACCTTCCTCCACCATTCCCATTCTACTACAAGCACTCAAAACACATATTAGAGTAACTTCATTAGGCCTAACACCTTCCCCTCTCATCCTACCAAACAACTCAACTGCACTTCCATAGCACCCATGATTTGCCAATCCAGATATCATGGAAGTGAATGCAAACACATCTCGATCCGCCATCCTATCGAAAACCTCGCGAGCCGTCTCGATGCATCCACACTTAGCATACATGTCTATTAGAGCAGTCCCCAACACTCTATCAACCTCCATCTTGTTCCTATCAACATAGGCATGAATCCACTTCCCCTGATCAAGTGCACCTAGGAAACCACAAGCCGATAGCGCCCCGACGACTCCGGCGTGATTAGGCCGAATTCCCGCCATTTGCATCTCATTGAAGACCCCCAATGCATCCCTAAACATGCCCACTTGAGCATACCCAGTAATCATGGCACTCCAAGAAACCACATTTCTCTCAGGCATTTCATCAAACAGTTTCTTAGCTTCCCCCAACTGCCCAATTTTCAAATACCCATTAATCATTGCAGTCCAAGAAATCACATCCAAACTCAAACTCCCATCAAAGATCATCCTCGCTGAATCAACACAACCACTCATCACGTACATGTGAATCAACCCATTTTGCACAAAATCATAGCTTTCCCAACCAAGTTTCACAATTTGGGCATGAAGGGCACTCCCAAAACACCCATTAGAGGTGAGAGTGCAAGCTCTGAGAACGAAAGAGTATGTGTAGTTGTTGGGCGAGATGCCCATGTTGAGCATTTGATTGAACAGGGCATTGGCCTTGTTGGGTCGGTTTTTCTCAACGAATGCTCTCATCATTGTGTTCCAAGTGAAGGTTGTGGTGTTGGGGAGGTGGTGGAAGAGATTGTGAGCGTGATGGAGGTCGCCTCGGTTGGAGATTGCGCAGAAAGCGATGAGCTTTGCGGATACGAATGGGTCGGAGAGAGCTCCGGAGACGGTGAGGTTGGATTGGATTTGCTTGATTTGTTTCATTGAAAGCCATTGTTGTTGGTCAAGGAGGGAGAGTGTTTTCTTGTTTGATTTGAGATGCTTGGTGAGGTGTTGAGCCAACATTTCTCAACAATGTTTTCATATCAAGCATGTTAAACGCTCGGAGGTGCGTTGCTCGAGCGGTAAGTTTCGTTCTCATACACGCTGATTAGTCGAGTGGTGGCAACTAAGGACTTTCAAAGGATTAGTTGAGTCCACTTTCGAATACTTTTGGCTATAAAAAAATATCAAGCATGTTAAAGAGCTAGAGTTGTTCATTGGGTGGGGTTAGGCGGGCTTAGTTTTTAGACCTCTATTCGTGCCTGTCTAAACCCGTTTTAACATGTAGTCTACCCAAACTCAATACGAAACAAGCCTGAGCAAGAAGTGTTGGGGTATCTTGGGTAGGACATACATGAGAGGCATGCACTCGTTGTTCACCCTCGATACACCTCAGGATGCTTGTACGCCCTGAGAAATAAAGGGCGGCTGACGAGTGCGCGCCCCTCGTGCGTGTCCTATCCGAGCGCTAAAGCATTTTTCTTTTTTTTAATTAAAAATCATAATTTATTTATTCCAAATTTTTGTCTAATACATAAGAGAGAAATAATTGTACAATACACCACTCATTTCTACCAGATATATAACAAGGCAGCTAAACTCAATCAATGGTGAGAGCAATAATAATAGTATGCTTTATTTCTTAGTGGACCCAGACACGTGTCGTCAGAAAAGAGCCGGCGTTGGTTAAGTTATTCTTTACAGGCGTACCTAATCATCAATCTCTGATTCTCTCTCTCTCTCTCTCTCTCTCTCTCACTCTCTCTGTTTTTGTATGATTTCTCTCTTTCGATTCTCAAATCAACAACAATGGCGGTATCGCTACAATTCGGTATCAGTTCTTCATGCGTTCGACCTCGAAAAGGAGTCATTTGTGCCAAATCTCCAATCAATTGTTCAAGCAAATCATCTTTATCTTTGAAATCCCAATTCACAGGTGAGCTTCTGAAACCCTAAATTTTGAATCTTTTGATTCAATTTCGTCTGACCTTTTCGTTTCATTTGATTATCTTTGTGGGTTTTTGTTTTTGTAGATGTTTTTGGACGGAGAAGACCTAATCTTACTTTGGAATTCCATGAGAAGGTCAATAAGAGTCTTCAAACAAGGTAATTTAGGGCAGTTTTGGGAATTAAGGTTTTCATTGTTGTTGTTTCATGAGTTTTAGGGATTGAGTTTGGGTAAAGATTGGGTTTTGATGGACTTGTGTTCTTGAGGTGTCTAGCTTTAATGGGTGGTTCACTGTTTGCTTTTGTTGAGCTGATGAGATTTTTAGGGTTTTGCACAATTAGCTTTCTTTTGACAAGAATTGATTTTGTTTTTGAAAATGAACAACCATTGATGTCAAGATTTGCAGTTGATGTTTTCTATAGAGTTGTAGCTCATGTTTGCTTTCTTTGTTTCTTCTCGCATTGTTCGCCAATGCGTCGAAGAACATACATGTATTGCTAATTGAGAAAAGGAAAATTCTGAAGGAGTTAATGGGGACTGAGTTTTGTGTTTCAAATCTTACATGTCTGTTTTAGATAAGAAAGTGTACATTCGACATCAAGATTTTTCGGGAAATTACGCGTAATAGCATGTGATATAATGCACGATGGATAATAGTGAAAATTCTTGGTTGAATGGAATTTGGTTACTGATAGTGTATGACAATCCATGATTGAATGGTTGAAGCGCCAACTTATAATAGGATGCATCGTCCATCGTTCGCGCATGGTGTTGTTACTTTTGTAACTTCAATGTGTGGATGCTTATGCCGCTGATTCTTGATTGCTGTCGTTTTCTTTTTCTTTGTCGAGATTTTATGATTTCTGATTCTTTCTCTTCTTTTTGCCCTTTTTGCAGGACTGGTAGCAAGGCAACACGTGCGCGAATTCGGATGATGCCCATAGGTGTACCTAGAGTGCCCTATAGAACTCCTGGTGAAGGAACAATTCAATGGGTTGATTTGTGGAATGCACTTGTAAGTTATTGAGTTTTTTACTGCTTTCACCTGGGATACGTTGAATTCTTGTATCACCGCAGGGAGTAGTGTCCCCCTATTGATACAACATTAGACTCGGCACACATTCAGTTTTATTTCATAGTGGATCCTTTTCCATGGAACTAGTTCTGTTGACTGGAACCACATGATCTATACAATAAAAATGTTTAGCATTTGTTTAATCACATTTAGTGTTCTTGTGGTACCAAATGCATGTCCTTTTTTTTTTTTCAGATCAAAGTGTTAAGAATAAGAAGTATCACATATCCATTTCTCAGATTCAAAACCTGACTTGTTTTTATTGAGTTTCAGTATCGAGAGCGTGTTATCTTTATTGGACAAGAAATTGATGAAGAATTCAGTAACCAAGTCCTGGCAACGATGCTATATCTTGATAGCGTTGATTCTTCCAAAAAGATCTTTCTATACATTAATGGTCCTGGTGGAGATGTGAGTGCTCTTTTGAACTATATCACAAATCAATCTTCTCTTTGTTGTATTTTCCCTTTATTATTTATTATACTATGATAGTTGTTTGACGAATCTCCCTGCTTGCAGCTTACTCCAAGCATGGCTATATATGATACTATGCAGAGCTTGCAAAGTCCTGTTGGCACTCATTGTGTGGGTTATGCCTATAACTTGGCAGGTTTTCTACTTGCAGCTGGAGAAAAGGTTTGGATATTCTTTCTGCCTTCTAGCATACTCTTACAAATTGGATTTTCCAACATATCTAGTCATTGTCGACTCATCCTATCTGAAATTTTCCCCATCTGTTTGTTTTTTCAAAAAGATCTGTATTGTATACCTTAATTAATGTTTTCTTCCTCCTGAAGGGTAACCGAATTGCAATGCCTCTTTCGAGAATTGCGTTACAATCACCTGCTGGGGCT
Source organism: Stephania cephalantha (assembly GCA_039657325.1). Taxonomy (NCBI): domain Eukaryota; kingdom Viridiplantae; phylum Streptophyta; class Magnoliopsida; order Ranunculales; family Menispermaceae; genus Stephania; species Stephania cephalantha. Next base: position 1,090,261 of record CM077573.1, on the reverse strand, counting down.
GCTCGAGGTCAGGTATGACTGTGGTTGCTGTAAATTTGTTGTATTATTATTACTATTGTTGTTATTAATTAATTATTATCTATATTAATATTTATATTTACCTTTACCAACCATTCGGGGGGTCCAATGGTTTGGTATGGGGTTATGGGTGTAAGAGGTTGGGGGTTCGAGTCCTAGTGGGAGCAAGTTAAGTTTCTTCCTGTCAAAAAAAATATATATTTACCTATGAAATTGGTTTTTCAGGCTGATGATATTCGTAACGAGGCAAATGAGCTTCTCAGAATCAGAGATTATCTCTTCTCCGAGCTAGCTATAAAGACAGGCCAACCTGTTGAAAAGGTACCATTTGCTTCAACAGCTACCTATTAAGGCTATTATTTTATTATCATGTGAATGAGATTTGATTAATTGCCACTAAATTAAATAACTTGAGCGGTCGATGGTGGTGTGGTATCAAATCTTTCTTATAGGCATTTCGATTCATTTCTAAACATCTTTTTTTTTTTCCTTCATTATCTGATACTCCTTGCTTTTTATGATTTTTTGTGGGATGTTTAATGGTTCCAGCCTTTCAATTCATCTCTAAACATCCATTTTGTTCCTTCAATCTGTCATTGTAACGGCCCAGGGGCCATCACAGTCATATATTTTGGAGCATTGAAATTCACCATCCTTACCTTATATCTCGGCGTGGGGAGAGTTGATCCAAAGCGTAACAGTTGGACCTTTTTTTTTTTTTTTTTTTTTATTTCGCGTTAAGTTGGACTTTAGTTTTGACTGAAGGAGATTCTTTAAATCATTATTGAACTATCTTGTTCGTGATTTTTCAAAATCTCAATATTAGCTAGGATGGAGACATGATCCTGCTGTATACTGCAGTTTGATGTTAACTAGTTGAGCATCCAATTTTATTGGAGTTATACAAGAAGTTACCAAATGCTTTACCTTGACTTTAGTTAGAGTTTTCGAAGAGTTAGAGGGTGGAGCTAGACTGCTAGAGTTACTAAACTTCATTCAAATTAAGAACAAAGCATAATAAATGGTAGTTGTTGCATGTCATGCAACATTCATCGATTCGAACTTAATATTTCTATATGGTTGATGCAGATAAACAAGGATCTGAGTAGAATGAAGCGCTTCAATGCTCAGGAGGCTCTTGAATATGGACTCATTGATCGAATAATAAGGCCGCCGCGTATCAAAGCTGATGCACCTTCTAAAGAAACCAATGCAGGCCTTGGTTAATCGTTCGCCACTGAGTTCTCCCAAGCTGCAGCCTTTGTAAAACTCAGTATGCTCTCCCCATATTTATTTGCTTTCTCTTGCAAAAATGTAGATGCAATTCATGCATAAAAGAGGTAGCTGATGAACTCTGTTCAGTGCTGTTGGCAGTTAATGTTCACTTCTTTCTTAATCCTTAGTATTAGAAAAAGTGAGACAGTTTAGCAAAAAGTTTGAATTGATTGGGGAAACTCATTCATTCATTCTCATATAATTCATGCTATGTATCAATACATTGAGTTGTAAGCTCAATTACGGCACATTTTGATTTCGCGATCGATGTAATTTTTTCGACATATGCTGTATTGCAGAAAAAGCCTAGCTGACAAAATGTGAAATCGAAATTAAACATAAGCTTGGTTTCTCCAGTTTTTGATGTTGGCATGTCCTTTTGAGCTTTGTTCAGTGTAGTATTTTGATTTACTTTTGTTTCTTAAGCCTTTGGTTTGAATTTCAAATTAAAAGCTTGTGTTTGTTGTTTGGGGGGGAGGGGTTTCGCTCTAGTGCTTGGAAATAGTATTCCAAAGCTTTCGTATGCTCCCGTTGCTTGTGTGGATAAAACCTATGTTATAAAGTATATAACTTGTTTTTTCCATGAATAAAATTAGAGTACCATCTCCTGCTTCTCAAAAAAAAAAAAAAAAAAGTATATTACTTTGATCATAAGGATCACTTTATAGTCGCGTAGCTTCACAATAATTATGTAAAGCTTCCGAATAATTTCATTCGGATTGAGCCAAAATCCATTATGGTCGATCATTCTATTCGAAAGAACTCCCGTTCTAGAACCGTACATGAGATTTTCACCTCATACGGCTCTTCTCTTTTGTACATAACTTCATAAGAGAATAGATGGGTGATTTGGATGATATTTAGATCCAACTTTTTATTCACTCGTGGAATTTGGGCGGTTCGAGGGTATTTTGGAGTAGTGGAATTATAATTTGGTACACGGCAGAAAAGACCTTGTGGTGGAGGTAACAATCTTCTTATCTTTATGTGATTAAGAACACGCTCTTTTTAATTCATATCAAACTTCTTGGGACAAGAAGATGTTCTATTTTTTATTGCAGTTTTTTCATATCAAAAGCTCGTTTTTTGCAACTCTAGTTAAGAGACGCTGAGTCCCAGACTACTCAACTCAACTATTTGATTTGTTAAAAGATTTTTCGCTACAAATCAAGTGTAATTGTGTAAATTTACACGATTTTTTTTTTTTTATTATTTTTGTAAACTTATATAAGGTGAACTTAGAACATTTCTTCTAATCTAAATAGGAAAATGATTAGTTGATCCGTTTTGGATACCTAAAACGGACATCTGGTTGTTGGTCTCCATTAATTTTTGCATCGATATTTGTGCGCCCACAAATTAATGTGTATTTAACAGACGCAAACAAACATATGTTCATTTTAGATTACTCAACACGACGGGGAAGTTACTCTTGAAGTCACATTGGCCACATGAGGCATCCATGCGGCCTCGACTCGAGTATTATGCATCGAAATCTGTTGGCGCTTGACAGTATGAATATTTTATACATCGAGATACTACTCTAATAGATCTAGATGCTCATCCAACGTACATCATTGCATATCTATCAATTTTGTTTCCGAAAGTGTTCACAATAGTCTTAGCTTCTCATCAGACATGGCGAGAGCCTGAGCCGCTCCAGCTCGCGCTCTCTAACCATCTCAACCAGAGCCCATTCCATCATCGAATGAGTAAAACCCTCGCAGAGCTTTCAGTAGGTCCGTAGTTCTCTTCTCTCGCTCGGTTTCTCCGAATCAGAACTGACAGGTTTGTTCTTGTTCTGACCCTCTTTTGATCTTTTCACTGTGATTTTCAACCAATTTGATTGATTTCAGCGCGTTTTGGGTGAAGATTGTGGAGATGGGAAATGGGTATTATGTATGATGTCTTGCTTGGCTGTTTTAGTGCTGCCCGCCAAGTGTTTGTTGAAATGCCTATGTGGGGTTTTGTGTTTTTCAATCACACCCTTGTGTTGATTTCTGGGTTTTCGAGTGAAGATTGTAGAGATTTCAAATGGGTATCGTTTAATTTTTGGTGGGTTGTTGTTTCAATTCTAGACCACCCTGTATCCAGACTTAACTGACTACTCCGGTTCGGTGCCCGCGGTGGTTTCAGTGTTTGTTGAAACAATGTGGTGTTTTTGTGTTTTCTAATCATGCATGCCCTTGTGTTGATTAACTTGATTTTAGTGAAGCGGAGTCTCTTTGGTTATGTGGAGATTTCATGCTTGCTAGGAAATTTTGTGGGATTGGTTAATGGAAAATACTAGAATGACAACAACAATGTCACACCACAAGACACATTGGCCCATAAAAGTCCTCCATGTGACTTCGGCCCGCATCAAGATCTGTGTATGTTTGCATCTTGAGGCACTCTAGGATGGATATTGTGAGCGAACGTGTCTTGTCTTGTGGTGTGATATGCTGTTGTCATTCTAGCACTTCTCTTGGTTAATTACATACGTTAGGATTCAGTGGAGAGTTGGTACCGCTTAGGATGATGAGATGTCTTTGTGAAGTGGGAGAAGAAAAATGTGAACTTAAATTATGGGTGAATGTACTTCTGGCAAGGAATGCAAAGGGAACAAATTCTCCTTTTGTTTGTTATTCTTAGTTTCGAAATAGCCGCGTTTGGCTCAAGAATATTAATGAAAAGAAACGTAAACTGGTTAGTGTTACATGAATAGATTATCGAGAGTTAGTACACTCATAAATTTTCATATTAAAATATGAAAGTATTTTACAGTATGGTTATAAGTTACTTTGGCTGGCCTCTTCTAATGCAGTTTAATACATTGGCTCTGGATTATTGTGATTTTGCTACTTAGAGTTAGCAGTGCAGCTCTTCTACATGCATCATTGCTTGCCACCCGGAATACGATATTCCATCTTCTCAAACTTATGTTTTTGTATTTAGTTTATAAGAAGTTCCAAAGAGGAGTACTGATTTCTTTTGCTGAGGATGTTTTCAATCTCGCGCAATTATCACAGTTAAATAAGTGATTGCACTGCTATATATAAGTAATGAGACCAAAAACCCAAAAATATTGCCTTTATTCATTCGATCTCCGTTTATGATTGATAACTTTTAATGTCTTCTCCAGCAGGTACTTAACATGAATTTGAGTGGATGCCTCATAGCATCTGGAGGTGTGGCTCTAAATGCCAAGTTCTGCCATAGGTCTGTATCACATAAACAATTTTCGACATACAGCTCTTATGTGCCTGTGAAGTCAACATTTCCTAATGTGAGAAGCTCGTGTGGACTTGATCAGGAGAGCAAGTCCTTCCCCTCAACAGGTATTTCAATTTTTCTCATATTAAGCCTAATACCATTGTATACAAAATGTTTTTCGCCTCCTATAGATAATCGGAAAATCTGTTTTACTAATGGAGAGTTTGAAAGCTCGAAAATGTTCTGCCGCATAAATGTAGGGAATGACAGATATTTGGTTTAATCTACCTTTTTCTTCTAGTGTCAAGACAGCCTTTGTTGCACCTTTCTGCTTCATCAAGTTCACTCTTAAGTGGAGATCATGGGAGCCTTTCGTCCACAATTCCGCTGCTACCCAAGCGGCACAGTGTGGCGCGTAGATTTCACATGCCCCCTCGAGCATCCAAGGACGTCCCCACTAGTTTCCGCTACCCTCCAATGACCAAGAAGCCAAAATGGTACTGGAGAATGCTGGCCTGCCTCCCCTACCTCATGCCCCTCCACGAGACATGGATGTATGCAGAGACAGCATACAATCTTCATCCCTTCTTAGAAGACTTCGAATTCTTGACATACCCGTTCCTAGGAGCCATCGGAAGGTTGCCCAGTTGGTTCTTAATGGCGTATTTCTTCGTTGCATATCTCGGGGTAGTGAGGAAGAAGGAATGGCCGCACTTCTTTCGGTTCCATGTCGTAATGGGGATGCTGTTGGAGATATCACTGCAGGTGATTGGAACAATAAGCCGGTGGATGCCGCTAAGCGTGTACTGGGGCAAGATTGGCATGCATTTCTGGACTGCTGTTTCATTTGCATACCTGTTTACAGTGCTGGAGTCCATACGTTGCGCTCTCGCCGGTATGTACGCCGACATCCCATTTGTTTGCGATGCGGCGTATATCCAAATTCCCTATGATTAAGGTAAGGCTTATCCATGGAAGATGCAAAAGCATGAGTTTTTTCTTCACCTTTTGTATGTTGAAGTTGCTTAGGACTTGGAAAACTTTAAGAGGGTAGTTTACATTGCATCCCGTTTTGTTGAATTTAAATGAATTGTGAGAAGATACTTCTATTACTTCGTTCAATTCTCTTATGTGAAATGCAAGGTTAATTTTTTCGTTTATTTGTAAGCAATTTATCGATTGAAAGTATGAAACCAACAAGCCAGGAATAGAATGACAACAATGATAACAACAATGTCACACCACAAGACACATTGGCTCACAAGAGTCTTTCATGCGACCTCGACCTGTGTGTTATGCATTGAGATTTGTGTATGCTTGCATCCCAAGGCGCGCATGAATGACTCTTGTGAGCCAATGTGTTTTGTGGTGTAACATGCTGTTGTCATTCTAGTTTATTATTATTATATCTTAATCTTTTTTCGCTCTCTCTACTAGAGCTCGACTATTCCCACGAGAATTGATCGAGTGCTTCACTCCATAAAGGGACTAACAAATTTGAGTTGGATGGTAAGATTAAATTTCATCACCTATTGGTCATCAAACACGTCTCGGTAATTATACCACTTCACCAATTTTATTGATGTAATTAACCAATTTTTAAAAGGAAAGTAGCTTTGTAACTCAAGTTACTCAGTAAAGACACGCACTTGCTAGCGTCCCTTGATTTACGCTATTTGTGTGTGCACACCCGATGTGCATCAAAGAGTGTCTTTCTTGAGTTACTATAGTAAACTCTTTTTTAACAAATTTTATTAAGGTAATTAACCAATTTTTTTAAAAAAGTAGCTTTGTAACCCAATTACTCAGTAGAGACACACACTTGCTGGCGTCCCTTAATTTATGATATTTGTGCGTACACATCCCGATGTGCATCAAAGGGTGTCTTTCTTGAATTACTATACCAAGTTCCTTTTAACAAATTCTATTGAGGTAATTAATCTTTAATTCAGTTACTCAATAAAGACACGCACTTGCTTGTCCCTTAATTTATAATATTTGTGTGTACACACATCCCGATGTCCATCGAAGGGTGCTTTCTTGACTTACTATACCAAGTTCCTTTTAACAAATTCTATTGAGGTAATTAACTTTTAACCAAAGACACGCACTTTGGTTGGAAACCATCTTGATAGCGTCGGAGCGAGATTCCTCCGTGTACCTAGCAAATTTGTCCACTTCTACAACTTTGCCCGTCACGAGGGATCGTCCCTTAATTTATAATATTTGTGCGTACACACATCCCGATGTGCATCAAAGGGTGCCTTTCTTGAGTTACTATAGCAAGTTCCTTTTAACAAATTCTATTAAACAATTAACCTTTAACCCAATTACTCAGTAAAGACGTGCTCTTGCTGGCGTCCCTTGATTTATGTTATATGTGTGTGCACACATCCCAATGTGCATCAAGGGTGTCTTTCTTGAGATATAGCAAGTTCCTTTTAACAAATTTTATTGAGGTAATTAACCTTCAACCCAGTTACTCAGTAAAGACGCGCACTTGTTGGTGTCTCTTGATTTATGTTATCTGTACGTGCACACATCCCGATGTGCATCAAAGGATATCTTTCTTGATTTACTATAGCAAGTTCCTTTTAACATATTCTATTGAGGTAATTAACTTTTAACTCAATTATTCAGCAAAGACACACACTTACTGGCATTCCTTGATTTATAATATACGTGCGTGCACACATCCATATGCATCAAAGGTCGTCTTTCTTGACTTACTATAGCAATTTCCTTTTAACAAAGAAATAAAGCAATTAGCAACTTTTTTTTCCTTTCCAGTCGCAGAGAATCGAACTCGAGATCATCCAACAGACAATATTCCATCAATGTGTTAGCCAATTGTGTTAGAAAAAATAATATCTTGGTACCAAATCTTTCCCAATTGTAAACAATAGATTACCGATCTTATTAAGCAAGCGTGGCCGTGAAAATAGCATAATTGACGCGTTGAAACGACGCGCTTTGATACGCGCGCGTTAGACATAACAATAATTCCCAACTACAAAACCATCAACCGCCCAACCAAAACCCAATTTTCTCATCCCACTTTCCCAATCGAAAATTCTTCAATTCCCAATTCTGTAAGTGGGTTTTCTTCTTCATTCTTGTTAATTTCATGGGTATTTTGGTTTTGATCTTGTTTTTTGTTGTTTGATGAGATTGAGATTGATTATCTTTTTGTTTGTTATGATTCTTTTTTGTGTTTTTGGATTGTTTTGGATGTCTAAATTTAATGATCTCTCTTACCCACTTTTGATCTTGGTGATAACATCATGTGTATAGTTTTTTTGGGTGTTGTTGTTTGGGTTGAAATTGCAAGTTCTTTATGGTTGGTTTCATGGATTGGTTGTCTTTGGAAATTTATTCAATTTTGTTGTTTGTTTTGATTTTGGGCATCAATGATTTTGTTCTAGTTTTGGACCATTGAGGAGATTGAGATTGATGGGGGCTTTTTGTGCAAGTTTTGTTCCAATAATTTTTAAAGAACAAAGGATGATGTAGATGTCAAGATTTTTTGACTAGTTGGTCAGGTTTTAACATTCTTGATTTTACATTATATGTCGGAAAAAACTCGGCTCAATGGAAACTAAAGAAATTCGTCGAGCTAGGAGTACACCCTAGCTAACTTGGGACGCATTGATTAGGAAGGATTTTAAGTATTTGGAAAACACACTATCAATTGCACTAAATCGAGCGCAATGGAAGAGTTTGATCCATGTAGCCGATCCCAGCTAATTTGGGATTGATGCTTGCCTTCAATGTTTGATTGGATTAAGTGATGGCTGATGATGAAATCAAGATTGGATGGTTAAAAAAATGTATTATGAGTTTGTGACATAGATAGGAGGTTTTGAGTAAATACCAAACAGAAGGGTCGGTTTCAACTATGTTATAGTATGTTATAGTTGGGGCTTTTAATTGAACCTCAGTGGGGCAAAGAGGCAAACAGCTTTTTTAAATACAAGAGTCCTCTAGACTATCTTTGTCTGAACAAGCACTTAAATAATTCTGTTTAATGAAGCTGAAATTCGTCGAAGAAGGACAAGCGATTTGGTTGGTGAATGTTAGAATGAGCTATTGGAAATATGCATGCTTAATTTTTATGCTCTAGATTTATGCTACTGGGACTCAATCTAAAAGTTATACATTTTAGATAATGCATTAAGTTTGATATTCATCACGACATAGCGCGCATGAGGGAAAGGAGGATGGGTTGTATTATATATAAATTATTAGGCCTCGATCTGATGGCTATAGATATATGAAGTGGTTATTCTTACAAAGAAAAAAATGTGAAGAAGATGACCCATAGAAGTGCAAAATGGAGCCCATCAAGTCTGTAATTCCCCGATGGTGTTTGTGTTGTTAACCTTTATGATGTATCATCTTCACTTTGGACCCAAAAATTAAGGATCTGTCTCCTATGTCGTCTCTTATGTCTCTGAAGTTTTTTTTTTTTTTTTTTTTTTTTTTTTTTTTTTTTTTTTTTTTGCATAAGCTATTAAGTACGTGATACATGTAGTTTCAACTTTTATGTGTTTGCGTCCTGGAATGCAAGCATAAAACTACATAAGTGGCTTTGTCTACTCGAATCTCGAAATATGAAGACGGATTATCTATTTGCAGAGAGATGAATGTGTAGATTAACAGCATATCTGGATGTGTCATGCTTTTGTTGAAAGATATGATAATTGCGGTTTAAAGAAGGTTAATGGCCGATGGGTTCACTCCATTTGTCAGTTCTTTCAGCATTTGCTTACAATGCTATCCATATGTATTGATTAGAATGATGATGAAAAGCATCGAAGACGATTAAGCAAATACAGGAAGACAAAATTAGTAGTGCCAAATTCCTCGTGCATGCTGACCTTCCTGTAGTTCTCAAATTATGTTGAATCGAATTTATTTTTTTCAATTTTTATGTTTCCCTCATTTTATTGATCTATATGTGTGACTAATCAGACTTGTCTGGTCTTTTGATTTTTCAATTGTATTGCATTAGCCGATAAGTGAAGAAAAATGGGTGGAAAGGACAACCATGAAAATCCAGAATCTAGTGACAAAGGGCTGTTTTCAAGCCTAGCTTATGGACTTGCCGCAGGACATGGGCCTGGGCACTATCCTCCACCGCCACCGGGTTATTATCCTCCGCCACCAACTGCATATCCTCCACACGGTGGCTACCCTCCCCAAGGATACCCTCCTTCCGGATATCCTCCACAAGGGTACCCGCCAGCCGGTTATCCACCTCCTCAACACGGGTATCCTCCAGCAGGTTATCCAGGTGCACATCATCCGCCGCCATATGGAGGTGAGATTGCCAATCCATCCTATATTTTTTTTGAGAAAACAATTGCCTTGGTAGATTCTTAATAATAATTCTTTTTTTTTTTTTCTCATTAATGTGAGAATGGATAAACTGAGATTATTCACTCAATCACTTGGGAATTTTGTCTAGAAATTTAGATGTGAAGTGTATACTAAATCATACAATTGGAAGATGCCAATTTAATGCTATATGATATGATGTATGTTCTGTTGCCTTATTTTCTAGCCTAACTGCCTAAGACAAATACTTCATCCTTTGATCATATCCATGTTTTAGTTGCTGAAACTCAAGAACCGATGCAGGTCACGGGCATGGATACGGTGGCATGGGAGGAATGCTAGCGGGGGGAGCTGCCGCAGCCGCTGCAGCTTACGGCGCTCACCATCTGGCTCACGGGGGGTATCACGGGCACGGCTTCATGGGGGGGCACCACGGCAAGTTCAAGCATGGCAAATTCGGCAAGAGATGGGGACACGGCAAGTATGGCAAACGCTGGAAGGGAGGGAAGTTCATGAGGTTCAAGAAGTGGAAGTGATATGCTCCCTTCACCACCACTGGTGACTTCATTTCTACTATTTTGTTAGTTTTAATACTTGATTGATTGGTGTTTACTTTTTAGCAATCACTTCTATAGGGACATATAATGCAAGCTACGTATAATGCCGAAATGATCCAACTTATGGATTCATATTTGGCTCAAAAATAAATGCTACATAGTACTATATTTGTTAGTTACTGTAAAGGATGGCTATGATATCAGTGTACATATTTGTGAATGCAAAATTCTTAGCTATAAGTTTTAAAGTGCCTCACAGTGTTGAGATTGATGTTTGTTGGGGCTTCCAACAATGGACTGCCAAGAAAGGAACAGAAATCATGAAGGGACCTTCCCTACTCAATTTAAATGGATCATGATCATTGAATACAGAGAGGTCCTACTTGTCAAAAATAAATAAGGGACCAACTGTTATTATTGGCATTGAAGAGTATATGCAGAAGTTCATTTAGTAACCAACTATAACTCTGATTCTCTACATTTATGTGGCTTACTATTGCTTTGAAATTCCTATCTTAGAATGCTTGAATTTGAACTTTAGTCGATTTAAATGATCTATAGTTTCATGTTTCTTATTCTTTTATTATTTTCTTAGTACATAGTATTTATATTACAACAACAACAACATAGTCTCAGTCTCAAATTAATTGGAGTCGGCTACATACTAATTCAAAGTTGAAATTATTTGACGTTATTATTTCGCAATAAGATCAAAAAATGAAAAAAAATTGTTCGCTACATTTATCCAACATCCTTACTCAAATCAATTTAATGTAGTTGGTGATTTAGCTTGCTATATTGAATTATTTCAGGAAAATGCTTTTTTTTTTCTTTTGTCAAATGGAAAATGCTTTTGTTAACCTAACCCACTTGGGGCATATCTCAATGTATATCAAAGGGATGGTAACAACTACGTGTCATAAGCCGCAAGGCCCATTATTTTATATTGCCTAGAAGGGTGTAGTTAGCAAGACCCATTATTTTATATTACCTCGAAGGGTGTAGTGCAAAGACAAAGAAAGAAGCTTCATTACTTTGGATAAAAGTCATGGGATTGGATTCCCTTGTTTCTCTGGGGTTACAAGGTTGGACCGCTCGACTAACTTCATAGAATTAATCGAATCAAAGGTCTTGTTTGGAGGGGGGATACCTTGCAGGGAAGTTCCAACTAATCTCGTTTGGTTGTTTTTATAAATCCAACTTCTCCGCAAGTTATATTTCAACTCACACCTTTGAAGGTGAGATAATTCCTTCACACCTTTAGGGGAGTTATCTCCTTGAAGCTTTACGGACACAATTGCGCTTCATTAATAACATCTATATTACTCACATCCCTCTTTTGTTTAAAGAGTATTTATGTTAATTTTTGTGTTTTTTTTAAAAAAAAATTTTTTTTACTATTTCTCTGTAAGTTCAATGTTAAACCAAACATGAAAATATAAACTCTCCGTGAGTAAACTCCCTGTAAGTTGACAAAAATGAACTAAACGAGCTCAAAGTATCGAGGAGCTAAAAAAATCTTAACATTCATGGTTACCAAAATTCACGATGAACTTGAACTAAATACTAGTTATAATCTAACATTTATTCTCCATTCCAAATGACTCAAACCTTGTTTGTCTCGTCGATAAAAATACTTAGTTAACATTTCCCAAAAAGAATATGACAAGTGTGAGTAGCTTGATAAATCAAACAAGCCAACCAACCACATTTTGAATTTGAATATTTTGTTCTCGAATCTCATCTTATACAACAAAAAGAACACTCATGCATTTCCATGTATGTATGCATGCAACGTACAATCTTTCCAACCACTCTCTCACGTCTCCCTCACCTTGAATACACAAACGCGACGACGCGTCAAATCAATGGCAAACAACGTAAATAAACCCAAAACCCAGGGCATATACCACGCCAACTTCGCCGCCGATTCATTTTTGAACTCCATCTCTACTTAATCTACTTACTGTCAGCCCCCCGCGCACCTCCTCCCCGTCTCCCATCCGTCCGATCGTACGAGGCCCCATCCGACGGTCTCCAGCCCACTTCGACGGATTTGAATTTCGAGGCCACGTGGAGGGTTCTCATTGGTCGATCCCACTAGTACTACTAGTACTCTCTCTCTCTCTCTCACTCTCTGTGTATATAACAAGCAGAGAAGCTTCTGCGCTTTTTGGAGTTCTCTTTCGCTCTCTCTCTCTCTCTCACTAGACAGCACGCGCAATTTCTCTCTCTAGAATCCCGGCGACGGAGGAGGGGTCTTCCGGCGGACTTTCCGGCGAGTTCTCGCGCGGAGGATCGCGGTTTCAGGTGAGGTTTCGGATTTGTGTTCGGTTTTGTAGACTCGCAAACGCAATGTGTTTCGGGTTTTTCGGGTTGATTCTCGCCGGAGTGATTTTCCGGCGAGTCGCCGGGATTTCGCCGGAGATTTGGTTTCTGAGTTCGAATTTGAAGTTTTGTTGTTGTTGTTGTTGTTGTTATTGTTGGATTTGATGGAGTGGCTTGATTCGGAAATTTGAACTGGATGCGAGGGTATTTTGGTCTTTGCACATCTAATTCCGACTCCTACTCGGTGATTACTTACTCCGTTGATTACGAGCTTTTAAATCGCCAGGATTTCTGGTTTCCGTAAATACCCCTAAAAACCTTCCAAATGTTTCGCTATGCGGTTTTCTACACGTGTTTGGATGAACTGTATTCGAGGGTATTTTGGCCATTTCTCCGCTAATTCGTACTCGTACTTCTTGTCTGCTTTTTATATAACGAGGGTAGTATTGTCAAAATAAATAAAATATTTTAAATGTTTTGAGTGTAATATTGTAAAAAAAATTAAAAAAAAAAATTTATTATGCGTAATTTTTCATATAAATTTTGCCACCCCTAAAAAAATTTTGTGGTTTTGTGATTGAGTTTAGGTCCCAGTTAATATTTAATTCAAGCCTATAATAAATCTTCGTAGAATAATTAAGTTTCACTGTCGATCTTGATAGTTAATTTTGCAGCCCGTCAATTCATTAGACTCGCCTAAGCGTCATGAATTATTTGTGACCCACCTAAATAATATATGGTAACTTATGAATGACTGGTCAGGAGGTCTGATTAAAACTATGCTTGTAATTGGAGAAAAACATAGCTTGTTTCATGGTTTTGCACACGTGGCTTGTGTGTTGGGATGATCTCCACGTGGCCTGGTGCAGCAATTAATGCTGTATCTGGGTACATAGGATCCACTGCAGCTTATTCACTACGTGTTGTAGTAGGAGTTGCATTGTACACAAACACAATGCTATTAATTCGGTCAGAGATTTTTTAATCAACCAAATTTTTTTGGAGGATCTTTGGAAGAAATCTTCAATACGGGTGTCTCGCTTTCCGCACAAATCTTCAGATCTCGATCTTGTGATTCAATCTTATCTTCTCTGACTCTGTCAAATCACATTGTATGTGTACATGTATATATACTCTCTCTCTCTCTCTCTATATATATATATATATATATACAGTAAAACTGTTAAAAAACTTCTATGTACTTCTTTGTCTTGTTTTCTCAAATTGTTCCTTTGTGGGTCGGATGAACAATGAATTAGAGTCTCTAAGGTGGGTTCTTTGATGGGTTGTGAAGTGCACGGATTATTCATTGTTGGGTACTTGTCCTTTTGTCTATTTGTTGCTTTGCCCTTTTTTGTTCTGGTTGGATTTTAAAAGGATTTGGTTTAAAAACTTTCATTGCACTAAATCGAACGCAATGAAATAGTTTGATTCACGTAGTCTATCCCAATTAATTTGAAATCAGGTCGATTGCACTAGGGCTGGTAGAAATAATCAGATTCGCTTGGATATTGATGCAATTGCACTTAATCTAGCACAATGAAAAAGTTGGATATTGTTGTTGTTGTTGCTTGGATATTGATGCAAATCAGAGTTTGTGTTAGATTATGATTTCTTATTTATTAGATAAGATTGTTAGAGTTTGTGTCAAAGTTGGAGTCATAGTTTAATTAAGTTGGATTTGTTTTTAGTATAGGAGTTTATAGTAGTTGTAGTCTATGTTGGAGTCTACGATAGTCTATAATAAAGCCTATATATAAAGGTTGATCGTAATTTATTAGTTGTAAATATTTTGATTAATAAAGCCTATATAGCAATTGGTAAATTTCTTGCTGCATCGCATATCCGGTTGTGAAGTGCAGGGGTGATTGATTGTTGGGTACTTGTTTTTTTGTTTAATTGTCGATTACCCAATTTTTGCTCTTGTTGGATTTTAATGGGGCCTGGTGTTTTTTTTTTTTCTGATATGCAGAGGAAAACAGTGGAAATAAGGGAAGCAAAGATGACTCCTAGTGGAAGTGGTGAGAAGTGTAGAAGTAATGGTTTCAATACGAGTAGGCCATCGTGGCTTCAGTCCACACTTGCAGGTACAATAGCATCTCTACAGAGACCCATCTCTATCTGTCTATTTTTTTTTTCTTATTTTTTCTCTCGTCTCTATGTGTCCTTGTTTGTTCAAATTTCAAAAAAAGCATATGCTTTTCTGTGACCCTTTTGGGCAAAATTGATAAAACAACTGTTGCTTTGCTGGGTAACTGTGTTGTTTTGGCTGAATAGGCTCAGTTTGCCTTGCGTTTTGGATTGTAACATGCTAACATGTATTAAGTCCGAAAGAGTGTGGCCTAGTAGTAAAGAGATGAGCATCATAATTCTGACTGAGGCAAAAGTCGTGGGTTCAAATCTTGGTAACTAGTACATAATATCCCTCGGTTGGGGCGCTCGACTAACTTCTACACACTAGTCGAACCAAAGAAAAGAGAGGATGAAAAGGTTTAAACACCCACGGATATAAGAAAAAAAAAAAAAGAATATTATAGTATGTGTTAGGTTCTTATGTGTTTATAATATGCTAATGAGGAACTGTTGAAAGAAACTAACAATGGTCCTGAGATGGATGAAAAGCAGTTCTTTTTTATTTATTGCACACGGTTTCTTATGATGTGTTTTTGGGGGGGTCTTTGTAGCCCCACCATCAGGAGCATTGATTTGCATTTATTTGCAATGCTAAGGTCGCTGGGTTCTAGTTTCCCAGATGAGAAACAGTGTCAATCCAAGGAAATTCAAGTCAAATTGTACTAGTGTGACTGTGTGACCCATCATTGTTGCTGTTTTGAGTCCATAAAGAGCTATTTCACGTGAGAAACAAGGTCCCTGTCTTGCTGTTTTCCAATGGTTTTGCCATGTTTTTTTCACTGTGATTATCATTACCACTACTTGAGTTCATTAGAGCTAACTTGTTCTTCACGGTTTATGAAACTAAAGCCATGTTTTACTGTGCTGGTTCTGGTCATTTTCACTGGTGGGTACTTGTTTAATCTGATAAGTAGGTTGTTATTATTATGTTTAAGGTTGACTTATTCTTGACAGTTTGATGAAATGATGATATATCCTTGCTGTTCGAGCTTCCTTTTTTTACCTTCATTGTAAGTAGTAAAATCTATTTTTTTTTCAAGTGAGAGTTGAACTCACAACCCCACAAATTTTGCTTTTTGGCTAGCCTCTACAATCTTTTCAGAAATGCTTTGGCAAGTTTTATATTTTTTGTTAGATAAGGTTAAAAACTCCACCTAATATTTGGTCACAAGTCCGGATAAAGGAGGAAGACTCTTACGCCCATTTTCATAACAAAAAATAGGTAAGAGAGGTCCCAAACCCAATTTTCATAATCGAAAAATGAGGGAGGGAATGAAATGGATCAAACACAAACGTTGGGCGGTCTCACCTCACTTAATCGAGCACAATAGAAGAATTTGTTTTTTTATGTAGCCAAATCCAACTAATTTGAGATTTGAGATATTGAGACTTTACTAATTAATGGAACAATGTGTCGGTGATGGTTTGAATTTACTGTCCAAATTTTGTTTATTTTGTTACTGATGAGTAAACTTGTTGTTTGATGGGGAACACAGAAATCGAAGAGAAAATGAAGACACTAGCTGTGAATCTTCACGAGGAAGATGACTCTGACTCCTTCGCTGAACGCGCTGAAAACTACTACAGAAAACGCCCTCAACTTTTGAATCTCCTGCAGGACCTCTACAACGGCTACCTCTCCTTGGCTGATCGTTACTGCCAAACAGTGATCAAGCAATATCGGGCAGCATCTTCATCATCATCCCAATCAATCTCAGCCCTTAATTTCGATGTTGATGATCATGGGTGGACTCACTTTGATTCCCAACAAAATGACTCTGACGCTGAAAGCTCTCTATCCTACCAAGCACCAACAACTTCACTGACACAACAACAACAACAACAACATGAACTACAAGAACAGAATGCATTGGATTCTGATGCTCTTGTAGCTCAATTGGTGATCAAGACAGTAGAATATGAGTTTGTAGCTCATGAATTGGCCACCCTCGAGAGGTGCAACAGTGAGTCGTCGAGGAAGATGGATTTGCAGAAGAGTTTGCTCGAGGTTTTGGAGTCGGAGAGGCTGGTATTGCTAGGGGAGAATGCGAGGTTGGGGTACAGCGTCAATGCATTGACGGACGAGAACAAAGGGTTGACAAGGGAGGTGATGTTGATGAAGAGAAAAGCGGGTGACCTCGCGAGGTGCGTTCTGAAGATGAGGGCGGATCACCGAGTGTGTTTGTTGGTTCGAAGAATTGAAGACCTGCAATGCCAGGTATATGGATTGGAGAAGAAGAACCGAGAATATAGCGAGCAGTTGATGGAGAAGAAGACTGAGGAGAGCGAATGTATGGAGAAGAATCATGCAAGTGATGGTGCTGCTGTGACGGAGAAGTCGAAAATGGGGAGCAACAGATGGGTGAAGGCTGAGACAATCTTCTCAAA
This sequence comes from Stephania cephalantha, assembly GCA_039657325.1. NCBI lineage: Eukaryota > Viridiplantae > Streptophyta > Magnoliopsida > Ranunculales > Menispermaceae > Stephania > Stephania cephalantha. The sequence goes on along the minus strand of CM077573.1, from coordinate 1,073,027 downwards.
GAAGGCCTCAAAGACAGACAGTAACAAGAAATGGTGGGGCAAGGTCAAGAAGATGGATTTGTTCTTCCTTTGTGGACCTAACTCTAATCAACAAGTACAATAAGCATTTGCTTCAATACATCTGAACAGTAGAATATTGTAATAGTAGTATTGCATGACCTTTTGATGAGCTTAAATGTGGATCTTAATAGTAGTTCTTAACTATAGGATGAGAAGTTCTTAATATATGTGAAAGAAGCTTTTGTCATGTCAAATGTTACTACTAAGGCAAGGAAATTGAACTGAACTGAAAAACAGTAAATCATATTATAAAGAGACTTTGAATGATATGAACAAACAATAATATAACTAATAATCAGAGGCTTGGTGGTAAATGCCATGACAGAATCACCTCTTTGAGCAAAGTCATTGATCCTTGATGATACGTCGATAGCGATGTTTCAGCTGGCCCTCGCGACAAGGTGAACCAGGGCATGCTTGTCTTCTTCAAAAGCAGGATCTGTGTAACTGCATCAAAGAGTTACTTTACCAGACAATGCATCCAAGAAAAAAATTATACAAACAGAATTATACATTTAGAATGGCATTGACATAAATACTATAAAATGTACAATCAAAGAATTACTTAGGCCAGTCAATCTCAGATCAAAATCATGAGAGGTAAATCATTCTGGAGGCCATAAAGAACCTAACACGAATTGCGACGATATCTCCATTTACTTTATAACACCTGAAAAAGATTGACATCTGCAGGTGTTTCTAGGTCCTACCTCTCCCTGTATGTAGTAACTTCCCGTGTCAAACCGCGTGATAACCTAAGCAATCTTCTCTATCTTGTATTCTCTACAAACCTTCTTTCAAGCTCCGGGTTTCTGACTCGCGTTCTTGGGTTTTGATGCTGTTATAACGCAAGCAATTCGAATCCCATTCTGGCCTTCTCGAGGTTCAAGATCAAATTCTGGTCAATAATATAATGTGGAAATTCCCAGAAGCTATCCTTTGATGAGGAGCAACTTGGCAGAAATTTTCAGCCATTGTTCTGAACAATTGGTTGGCATGGCCGTCTGTCCTCACTGGATTGTGAAGTTGAGACCTTTCGTAGAGAACGGTATTGTAGCCGGACACTCTCTCCACTTCCAAGAATTTTTAGCAAGTACCTAGACGATTTGTTTAAAACGGTTAGCTTGAAAAAGGGAGCTCATTATTAAAGCGACGGGCTCAGAAAATTTAAGAGAATGTACAGATATAGTCAAAACATTAACTAGGGCACATCTAACATAATGAAGAAAACAAAAAAGAATAATAAAGACTATAACAGGCAGCGTCATGATGTGGCGGTAGCATTTGCACTCTTATATAATTGAACCAGGACTCAACAATTCAGTCAAGCCAATAATCTTAATCCGGTCATCATTTTGAGGCAAATGTACTACCTTAAGATAGCAAATGTTTAAGAGAGAACTTTTTTGTTCGTGAGAGGATAATCATTAATAATTTGGGACTGAGGCTATGTTGTGGTTGTTGTTGTTGTTGTTGTTGTGGAGGATAATCATTAACCAATGGCTCTAACATTATGAAAATGACAGAGAACTTGAAAGACGTGATAACGACCGGCAACAACTCACCAGCCATTGAGGCACTGGGATGTGATTACTGCTTCCCTGCCCACAAATTTCTCAGGCGTCCTCCTGTTTCCCTGCACCAGCCCAATCTCCCTCAAAATATATTTCAAAGAGCCATAAAAAAAACTTAAACTTCGAAAATGTTTTATGTAAGAGAATTACCTTAATTACCACTTTTTCATTAACTGAAAATGGATATTGCACTCCTCTAGGATGCATTGGACTCTCACCATCAGCAGACATCTCGCCATTTTCCTACAAAAGAAAAATCCCGCACTCGGATTTAACTATATTTAAGCATTTAACCAATTACACCCGTTATATAACTTATTTCTTAATTGAGAACTCAAAAATGCACATTTACACAATGAGATTTATTCAATACGCAATTCCAGCAAATACTCCACTTACAACTGTCGCATCAAAATAATAAGCATATTCTCCAAATCTCCCAACAGTTAGATTTTTTTTTTATAGAACTAATTATGCAGGAAGTTTTATTGAAGTTCTACAGTTCTACCCCTAGGCAAATGACGTAACAACGATAGCAATACGCATAATGTATGTTTGTGCATGTATTAATAAAATTCTACTTCTTCGTTAAACAATTTTGTGCATGTTTTTTGTGCATCGGCATTTCATTTATCAATGATCGAATAATCCACTTTTATATTACGGCACTGAAGCATACCCTACTCAATCTCTTTCCTGTATAAATTTGTTCACCCACTTCTTTCCGCCGCTTTCGAAGAGCTGCATTATGGAACAGTCTCCGGTCATCCTCATGCTTCACAGCTGCGGCTGCAGCTCTTAAAGCTGTGGAAACAATCAAATCATGAGCGCAACATGAAATTAGAATGTATAGGGAGAAGGAGAGTATTCAACAAAGAGTTTTCAGCAGTACCAAGATTGGGGATCAAAGAACCAGCTTCAATTTCTGCATTGCAAATGTTGCATCTTAACTGCAAATCAAACCAAAATAGATTTGATTAATGCATTTCCAGTTTAATACTCAGGCATGGCCATGCAGATACTTCCTACCACCTAAAAGTTGTTCACAACCTGATGTCTCAAAATCTGTAAATGACGACTATTAGAATAAGCCATAAACTTTGCACAATCTTTCATTAGGCAGTAAAATCAAAGTGAAATGATACCACTTACAGAAAAATAGATAAGAACTCAGATTAATGCTATCAATATGTTTGGGACAGTAGACAAGAGGCATATAAATATGGAGGGACATTTGAATCTGAAGGAGACAGATAACGCGGATACGTAAAATTACATAGTGTTTTGGTTACTCTATCATTGACATCAAGAAAAGTAGAGGTAAGAAAACAAAACTACATGAAAACACATAAACACCATAAAATCCTATATTCAGAAGAAAAAACATCTGCATAAGAAAAGATTTACAGTTCTACTTACAGTCTCAATGACCTTTCTCAACAAGAGACCCCCAAATGAATGTCCACATGAAACAACCACGGCGTCTTCAAGAAAAGAACCACTGCAACATCAACATCTTTTTTTAGTAGAAACAGAAACATTAACAATTAGAATTGCAAACATTTTTTAACATCAATTCAACAGCCATGATATACAGTTCTACATGAGAACAAATAACCAAAAGCTCCTCCAAAGTAAAATTAAAAGACTACTATGTGCTTACAATAACAATTACCAAACAGGGCCTTGACTTATAGTATATCAATCTGATTTTAACTAGTAAGCAGTAACGCATGCAATGAACACAAAAGAAAATTTTACATGGCTTAACAACTAACAAACAAATAAAACACTGAATTTAAACTTACGATAAGGGATCTGAAAGAACACTGCGTAAGGATGGTTCCCTATTTAAACTACTTCGAGCATCCTGCATGGATATTTTGAAAAACAAAATCAATGTGTTAATTAAAAACTTACTGTGAATAAAAAGAAAAAGGACAGCTCCAACACTCCCCTAAATATATGACCTCTTCATACAGTGGACGACGTAATAGCTTCTTGGACCTCAATAAATTTGATCCTTAATTGACCTAGGAGTTGTTCCCGGGCATCCCCAATCGAAAGGTTATGGGACACCCCAACCTTGGAAAGAAAAAGGTAGTACCGAAGAACGGACTTCTAGAATATTGAGGTCCACATAAAATGGTGTCATGTAGCCCACTTTTCTCCATGATTACTTGAGAACAGAACATTTCTCAGTACCTAAAGGTACGAACTTACATGTACAGTGTCAGAATTGGTGCATGCCACATCATCCTCAGCAGAAAGATCGTCCATGAACTGGCTTACAGTAATCGGGACATAGCTTTGTGGAATTACATGGCCTGCTGTTGCAATTCGAGAACAATCTAGCACAGCATTCCCCTGAGGCATGAGTCTGAATGCTAATGACGTCCTACAGCAACATGCCAGGAGTAAACAAATGGATTAAAAGAATAGTATGATAAAAATGCCAAGCAAGGCGCTTCCCTAACTAAGAGCATACCTTCCAATGCCAGCGATGCCTGAAGAATAATCAGGAATAGTTCTATAAGAGGCAGCAGGGCGAAGACCAGCAGTGGCATGGCTAAGAGCCTTCCCCGTAAGTAACAAAACGTCGCCAGGACCTAACTCACCATCAGCTAGGTACCAACGATTATTGGGGTCACAAACCTACGCAAATAAAAAAAAAAAAAAAAAAAAAAAAAAAAAAAAAAAACCTGAATGAAATGACTAGGAGATAGAAAGGGAATGAACAAATAATTCATATCGCCAATATTCCAGGCAGCAATGCTAGAGAAAGATTGAGAGTCCAGCCAATTGGAAATGAAGGTAATATTAGCATATGTACCATAACGTATCTCAAACAAATTCAATATTATTAGTTTTATTTTATTTTAAAAAAATTTAAATAAAGTAGTTTGTGAGAGCGAAAGGCAATATACCTGAAGACCTGGACTGTCCGAGGTAATTAATGTCAACAATCCCTTCTCAACTTCACCATTTATTGACGGTTTCCCTCCACCTACAGCTACTTTCCCATTTTGCAAGGATGTAGGAGAATAGGTAGCAACTAACACTGAAGAAGACGTCTCATTGGGAGGCAATGGCATATCATCAAGTAAATGGTTAAAGAAACTGCCAGTCAAAATTCAATTTAAATAACTAGTTAGGAAAGAATGGAAATTGAGCTATAAAATACTATTCGCAGACTCAGTTATATCGAAATTCACCAGAAGCACTCTTACTCGCTACGCAAACGAAGATGCCTTGCAATTGCACACAAAGCAGTACGAGCAGCCTTTCCCATACATCGAAAAGCATCAGCCATGCATGGAGGAGAAGACTCAATATCTCCCAAAGTCCTGCCATAATACGAACAAGTAAATAATTTACGTGTTATTGGGCAAAACTTTCAACCAAGAGAAAAAGCGAAAAACAGAGACAAATAAATAAAATAAGCACTTTATGAATGGCAATATCTATTTCACAAATGAGAGGAATCGGGGAAAAGAATGGAAGGAAAGAGAAGAGTCGCTTGAAGCTTAAAAGCACATTCTAGAAGGCATGATTTCAATAATAACTGCATCCTAGCAAACCTAAACACCTTAAATTTTTCTCATGACCTTACTGGTAGCGCGCTAAAAAATCTTTTGCCTCAACACTGTGTCGATGATCAATGACCATGCATGTACAAAATATACCATTCTAAAAATGAAGGTCCAAGAGATCAATGTGAAAGGAATTTATGCCGATTCCTTCTATAGTTTTTTTATATTGTGTTGTCTAGAATTAGTCCTAACAATTCCATATGAGACACAACCCATCCTACAAGAGATATGCTACGTTATAACATTTGTACATTGTTGACCTCTTGGAGACGCAAGTGAACAACTATTAGGTCCCAACCACTGTACCAAGGCAACATTTGGTTACTTCTATAGTTATCTACAGACTTTCCGCATAATTCTTTGAGGTAAGAGAATTATCGCATACCTTCCATTTCTCTTAAATCTTTTATCATGGCCCCCATGGTCATTTGAAAGATTCCACCTAAGTTTGCGGTTATTTTGCATAGCTCAAACAACAACAACAACAACAACAACATAGCCCGAGTCCCAAATTAATTGGGGTCGGCTGCATGGATCAAACTCTTCCATTATGCTCAGTTTGCATAGCTCAAACAAATGATCCAGAAACCCGCACTTGCATATATAGTCAGCACACTCTTTATTCCAATATCCATTCAATTCAGCACTTCATCTTACAAAAGACTTCACTAAAAACGTTTACTTGCTTTAACATTCTAACATAATGGAGCCTAACACTGAGTACAAAATTTCCTGGGGTAATTAATACTATGTACGAAATGAATTTGACAGTAATATTGAGCTCTTACCTTCCTGCCCTGTACATATGAACTCCTCTATTCGTCTTCCCCAAATTCCCTCCAACATTGCCACCAACACCAGTAAACGCCCTCGACCTGAAATACAACTTAGCGGACTCCAAAGCACATCGCAAAAACGCAACTTCCTCGATCCCCAGCTCGATCACCGCCGCATTATGCCTCATCAGCGATCCAGACAAAGCCTCCACTGCCCTAACGTACGCCCCACACTGCGCCCCATCGAAAGGCACAATGTCCGAAAGCCTCACTCTCGACAGCGGCGCCGCCGCAGCAGCAGGAATCACACCGTCCATCGACGGATGCGCCGCCGCGATAGGCTCCGGCTCAATCACGCTCTGCTGCTGCTGCTGATGATGATGATGATGATGGTGCTGATGGTGCTGATGATGCTGATGATGATGATGGTGCGGATGATGAGATGCTTGTACAGATGAAGATGGAGGCAGAGACAACAAACCGAGCGAAAGCGAAGACGTGAGCGGCGTCGCTGGCGATCTCGAGCACTGAAGATTCACGCTTTCGCCGTTGTTGCTGTTGTTGTTGTTGTTGTTGTTTGGATTCGATGACAGCGAATTGGGAGCCATGGCAGAGGAAATCTGCATACCGACTCAAATTCGACCAAACGATGATCATTTTAGGGTTTCCGATGCCTCCGGACCCGAATTTCCACCTCTCTCTCGACCATCAATCGCGTAGAACAGCAGAATTAGGGTTCCTCGCCGGCCGAAACCCATCGAAAGCATTGATCATTTTAGGGTTTCGTTAGGGTTTACGTTTCGTTCGTTCGTCGCGTCGCATCGAACGCGCGGAAACTGTGAAAAGAAGGAGCTCAAGAAAATAAGAGAGACTCTGCTGCCTGTTCCTCTCTTCCACCTGAACGACGTTTCCGTTTTTTTTTTTTCTCTGCAAAGAATAAACGTTGTTATTTATTACATTTTATATTATAAAAACAAAAACGCGGATAGTATCATTCTGTCCCTAAACTTTCAGGTTTTTCTTGATTTGATCTTCCAAATTTCATCGCTTCGCTTTTCTACAAGTTTTAGTCCTTTAGATAAGTTTGAAGAGTGACGGAGAATAACGAAACAGTTTACGGTTGATTTTTTGGTTGATGAATCAAATGTGAATTGCTCGTGAAGCGACTTTGTTAGCGATCGTAGTTTTCAAACTTAATAAAAAGACTAAAAGTAGAAGGGAATGAAAGTTAAGGAATAAAGAGTGAGCGGATGAAAGTTTGAAGACTATAAATCATCATAAGCTTGAAAATTTAGGACCAAACGATACTTTATGCCTTAAAAATTGCTCTATTTTTACCTACCTTATTTACAAGGGCACTCGCACGATACGCGCACCCCAAAATAACAACAACAAAGCCTCAAATTGAAATTAGTTGCAGTCGCTACACGAGTCAGAGTCTTTCATTACACTTGACTTGAAAGGTATACTTGTAGTTGGCAAGGGGGATGTTCCTCCACTGTGACGTTGGAGTTGCGCCGCACCTTTTTTCACATATGTATATAATGGACCTCAATAACCATGCAGTATAAAGTTTGTAGCTTAAGGATGTTACCATATTATCATCTGATTTTGTCTCAAGCTCTTATGGATTCAATGAAGCGTATTACATAGGCGTGGGGCTTCGAGGGTGACCATCATTATCATAATCCATGTGCAAATTAACACGTTTATGTGATGGGAAGCAAAGAAATATATGTCCAGACTTCTTGATGATTGTTTTGATGAGGCTATATATCCATGAAAGGTTGAGTTATAGATCAATGAGAAAATAAACTTATTTCGAATTTTATGACGTGCGTATTGTTCGAGTGCTCTTAATCGAGTACAATGAAAGAGTTTGATCCATGTAGCCAACTCTGATTAATTTGAGACCGAGGTTATGTTGTTGTATTGTTTTAGTGCTCTAGCAGAAAAAATGGGGTGCAAATAACAAGGCTATAAAAAAAGTACCAACAACTAATTAATTAATTAATTAGTCCAAATGTTTAGAGACTTCGATTCCATTAAGAGCATCTCCAATGGTAAAATGTGGATTGTTGGCGTGGATTGATGTCATGTCGGCAACGTGAAGAGGATGCGGTTTGAATAAACATTGAAGTTCAAAAGTGTTCTCCAATGGTGAATGGGGATTGCACTTTCTATTTTAAAATTTTATTATTTTTCTATATATTTTGGAGAGAATTGTTGACGTGATAATGGATTGCACCGTGTAGAAGTAGACATTCAAAATAGACGATGTCTATCATGAATCTATCCACATCAACTCGACATTCAAAATGCATATTATATTTGAGAGGCTACTTTACCCCCAATGTCTATTTAGTCACAAGTGACACACATTGACATTCAATTCACGTTTCATTAAAGATGGTGTGAGCAAGATATCAATTTTCAAGTCTCGTAGATGGAATAATTTGAGAAAAGTTTGATCCATGTAGCCGATCCCGATTAATTTGAAACTAAGGTTATGTTGTTGTTTGTTTGTTTGTAGATAGAATAATTTGAGTAGGAAGGGAAACCCTTACATAGAGTCCGACAATGCTCGAGTGTGGATTGCTTAATGTGTGTGGCTACAAATATATGCATGTTACCCTCTATAATAGGAAAATGCAAAGTAACCCACTGGCATCGACCTAATCGAATGTCGTGCATTTCCCCTCGAGATACAAACTGCGCATATATCACGTGTGTATTACACGACATCCGACTGAGTCGAAGCGCAAAGCGAATTACTCTATCAGAGTTCACAATCTCTATAATCTCCTTATTTAATGAACTACTACTTCTCTCTTAATGTCTTCATTTCTTTTTAGAGACAGGGCTCCCTGACTATAGGAGTTGCGCAACAAAATCAATATACGACTTGTCTTGGCGCCACGTGGTGCGTTATCCAATCGTTTGAACATAACTTCAGGTGGGCTAACCTTGACGTTCGTTTTGGATAACATCGTACGAGTGGGATCACTTTTGATCGTACAGTATTCCTCGAGATTCGTTTTTTGTGTGATAGGCAGTAAGAGAATTCAATAATTGTGATCATTAGGCCTAAGCATGATTAGTGCCACCATAATCTTTTGTGAATAACTCAATATGGTGTCCAGCATCACGAGCATGACCATTTCCCCAACATCATCTTCGTCATCGTCATCATCACATATAAATGCACACATCGATCATTACATTTACCATCTCGATCTCCATGGCTTTCATTATCATACTCACCATATATGCATCATCATCATAGATAGAGAAAGCAAAGTTATATATTACAAATGAGAATGCTAGAGTGTCTCGGCAAGGGCACGCAGTTGACTTAAGCACTGACAGATAAATGATTGTTAGTCTTTGAAAGTCAGTTGGTTGTATGTGACAACCACGTAAAAATAAAAAAAAAAAAATAAAAAAAGTTGACGAACAAACAAAATAAAAAGTCTTTTTGGTTGGTCAATGGCAGCTGACTCGGCGCGCGTGCCCTTGCTCGGGGCACACTAGCATTTGCATATCCATGTATATACATGTAAAGTAATTAAGATCTCTCATGTCTTATGGTCATGATAAAAAAAACAAAAAGTTGTATAGTGATGTGGATCTTGACCATTCCTTCCATTTGATAGATCATGAGAGGAAAAATCATGATGAGGGCATGGATGAGGGGCATAATTTATAGCTATGATGGAGAAGGTAAAATTTATATTATGGGGATTGGATCAAGATTTTTGAGTATAAGAGGTGAAAATACAATCAAACTCCTTTTTTTTCCATAAACTTGAGACAAAATGATGTATTCGGGAGGATGAATGGAGGTGGTCATCGTTTTCTTGATCCTCAACAATCGTATGCAGTACTCTTATATAATTGTCGTCATTTTTTTAACAAAACCAACTTTTTATTGATTTAAAACAATTAACTTCTTTGTATGTATTGAACAAAATAAACCTTATAACAAGTAGGAAAAAAATCCAATATGTTGTAAACTAAATTGTAAGCCAACTAGAACTTAAGTTGGACTTGCTAGAGACTTAAGTATAGAAGACATAAACTAAGAACTACTAAAACAAGTTGAGAATATAAGACAAGAGAGAAGAGAGCTAGAGATGAGAATGTAGAGATTTCATTCATACATTGGCGTGTTCTTTACAAGTGAAGGAACCTCCTTATATAGGCCCTTAGTCATGATGAGAATAAATACTTGCACAAAGTGTGCAAGTTATACCAAAGTCTCATGTCATACATGATTACAAGTTACATGACAATACATGGACAAGTGATTATACATTGGAGTTGAATATAAGTTATGTAGAGTGTACAAGTTACATTCAATATAGAAGTCATGTTTGATGTTACAATTCAATGTGAGAGTCATGCTTGACAATGTGATTATTCATAAGCTTGGTTAAAGGGTCATCCAATTTACAACACAATAAGCCAAATTGCAGCATTAGGTCTATTATTGATGAAGAATATGATATAGTGAGGAAGTTTTCCTTCCCATATATATAAAAGGAAAATGATATTTTTAGCCATTTATGGCTCTTTCTTATCTCCCAAAGCGTGCCTCACATCTTACAAAACACCATAAATGACTAAAAAACAAAGTGTGCGCTCCAAAGCGTGTTATTTGATCATTTTCCTATATAAAAATGAGATTGTTTAAATTTGTTTTTTTTTATAAAAATAAATCAACTCAATTCAAGTTCGAGATGAGTTTCTAAAATATTTACGCATAGAAGACCAATATAAACTCTCTCAACACTTTGCCAACAACTTATTAGTTCTTACAAATAAGTGTAAAAGAAACTTAACCCACTTCAATGGTCAAACATTTCCAAGGTCTATGAGTACTCCTTTATATCACCCAATAAACACATCATTATATATAATTGGAGACAAATCCCACCCTATAAAAACTAAAAAAATGTTAAAGTTAAAAGATTCAAACATCTGAATTTAAGGACACACAAGTAAATAGCTAGTGGGTCTAAAAAAAAAAAAAAAAAAAAAAAAAAAATCACAAACCCGGCAAGTGAAATATTTGAAGATTACCATTCCCTTCTATCAAGAAAATTGTTGGCAAGCTCATCTCGATATACGTTGAAAACATCTCTATCATTGTATATCAAAAGCGTATATAGCAAAAGTATGTTACTCAATATTAATGGTCCCACTCTCCACCTTATTTTTCTTTTTTAGAAAGTGTTAGAAGGTAAAAAAAATAACATTTTTTTTTTTTTTTTTGGGTAAATTTTGCTTGAGCATTCAATTTGATGTACCTACTAAGTAGTCGACCCGTGCAAAGTGCCGGCTTGGGCGGGCCCGGGTCGAGCTTAGGCGGGATTTTTTTTTTGAAAGTCTTCTACAAGTCCACCCAAGCCCACTTTTTTATTTGGCGGCCCAAGCTCTGCCTGAAGCCCATTACAGGTCGGGTTTGAGCGGGCTTTCGACGAGCCTAAATGTGATTGTTTACATTTTTTAAAGTAAGATATATTTAATAAATATTAAGTATTACAAATAAGGGTAAGGTTGTGTAATGGTTAGGATTGTTACAATTATATATATATATATAAGAACCTTTATTTTTACAAAAATATATAAAAAGTTGCAATGAAGCTGAGCTTGAGCCAAATACTTATACCAAGCCCGCCCATTAGTCGGTCGGGTTTTTTGCGGGCTCGAGTTCGGGTTGAGCTTTTATTAAATTTCGATACGGTCCATGTTGCTCTGGTCACAGGTATCACAGTCAGCGACGAGAGTTCCATTTTTTTATTTTAAAACAAAGTAAGATATTTGATTTCTTGTGAAAAAATGTGATGTATGTGCATATTCCATGTATTCCACATTTTTGGCCATACACTTAAAATTAAAGACTTCCAAAATGTAGTCTATCTCATTGCAATAATGTGCAACAATGAATGATCCTCAAATGTGGAACAAATTAAATCATATTCGCTTATTTTTCTTTTGTGTCATCCCAAATGAAAGACATGTATTAATGTTGATCTTTCGGTACTCCATACTTTGATTGATGATCATAAGTTACTAAATGTACTAAGCGAGGTCTATCTGTCTATGTTGCTCAATGATGTCGAAGCAATACAGAGATTTGAGAAATGGACTTATTGTTTAGGTATCATTTGAACGGGTTGATTTTTCACAAAAAAATTAGTGCGGAACATTCAACAGTTTCTACTTGAACGGGTTGATTATGCACAACAAATAATTTTTGTTGTTTAGGCAGCATTTGAACAATTTGGAAACTTATTTGTGGCAGTGTCGTCAAAGGTGTTGCATTCAATTACAACTTAATGCCAATTGTTTTTTCTTTGCCATCACCATCTAAAGGTGGAAATCCCTCATCCTCTGCAAAGAAGGTAAAAATCATTCTTCTGGTTTACTTTGCAGAAGCTGTACATTTGGGAGAAGAAATTCTATGAAGAAGTTAAGGTACACAATGTCATCATTTTTATTTAAGATGTACTATGTTTTTTCCTTAAAAATGTCGCGCAACATTTTTTCTTTACGAGCAACTTAGTTTATGCTTAATGAAAATACCATAGCGTTCCCTTTTTTATGCTTTTCACATTGTCATTTAATTGCGACTGTGGAATTGAAACGTAGTTAATTTGTATGAATTCATGTGGATGATCTAATCAGGATGAGCGCGTAGATTAAATGTATAAGCAAATGCTCACAAGCACAAGGAATATATAGCCTTCTAATTGTGTGGTGTTTAATGTTGAATCTAAAATAACGACTCTTAATTAACATGCGTATGTAACTACATTCAAGAAAATTAGCATGTCTATGTATTCATTTGTTTCCTTGCAATTTAAATATGATCATAAAAGCTAAAATCACACAAAGAGACAAATTATAGTAATTTATCTTTTACTATTATAATAGTGGTTTGCATGAACTATTCACAAATTTCATGGACAAACTACATCTAAGCAAGTCCAAAAAATTTGTGGTTCCATATACATCAACACCGTAGTCTGAAGTTTGACGGAGCCATATCTAAGCATGTCCAAAAAAGCCTACCAACTTGCACCTATCTAAACTAACACCAGTGACAACTTAAACTGATTGTACCCAAAAGACTTACACATATACCATGACATGATTCATGGCTAGACCAAAATATCAACTGATCAACTATTATATATAGCATGATATACAAAAGTAAAAACACGAACTAACTCATCCTGATGAAGTGGATGCAAAGTCCAAAGAAACAACAGCTGGCTTCAATAGCTTCGAAGATCAGCTGGTAAAATTAGAGGTTTCTCTCTTTGAACTGGTAGTCGTTGAAGCAACGGTGTGGAGAATGACTTCACCATTTGTTTCTTTCAAACGAGCACTACCACACACTGAATTTATTTTTTCGGTATTACATGGCACAAGTTGCGAAAGAAGTGAATTTTGTGCATTGGCAACCAGAGGCCCATCGACATTTCCATTGTCACCATTCAAATCCAGATTACCTACTTCGACATTGATAGGTGATATTCCAACAAGAAAAAACCGAGTGATTGTATTGTCAACGAGCTTGTCCGCTTGAACATATACATAAAAAAAGGAGGCAGATTTCAATAATTTGGAAGCACCCATGAGATTGCATGCTTCACCCTGATCAATCCGAAGCAACATTTAGAGTTTTAGAGGTTGGAGACATTCAAGAATAATATATATATATATATGTGTGTGTGTGTGTGTTAATAAGCCTATATAATAAAAAAAAGTCATGCATACCGCAATTCCAATGTTTCCCTCAACCATACATTCTTTTTGCAATCCATCTATTATCGTCTCATCGCTAACACAACCATCATGGTTTGATGATGAACCCATTAAAAACAAAATACACATGATATAACCATTATTTCTTGAAAAAAAAAGTCATCATCAAGGAATAAAATAAAATACGAAGACAATAAACAATGTATGCAACAAAAATAACTAAATATATCTTACATTTATAAGAAATTACCTTTCTCCATACATTAAAGAGATCTCTTTTGTCGATATGACACCCTACAAACATAATTTCTTCTATCTTTTTCTTCTCGACTTAATTGAGCATACAATTGTCTTCTACGACTATTCACACGATTTCTTTCTTCTACCTCTTTATTTTCAAAGGATTTTCTCTTATTCTCATTTGGATTCATTCTCTCTATTGCATGAAAACCTTCCACAATTACATATATGGCCCACAAAAATAAAATGTCAATTTTGCTTGGCAAGGAAATTTGTAAAACCAAAAAATTAAGCTAATCCTTCTAAACAAAGGGAAGAAAAAATAAAATTGATTTTGCAAAGTTAAGCAGCGAAAAGAAAATGCAATTAATTTTCTGAAGGAGTAATCCTCTCAAATGGTATAATGTTGATACTAATGGTATTTGCAAGTTAAGGCAAGTCACAAGTGGCACCATCGCCTATAAGTATAACTCATCACAACATGATAACAAATGAACGTTAATATTCAATTAACATAGCCTCGATCCCAAATTGATTGGGGTCGGCAACATGGATCAACCTCTTCCATTAAAGCTTGATTTAGTGCAATTGATGGTTACTATTCAATCACAATTTACAAAAAAAGCGCAAAAGGAAATCTGATAAACGAAAGACCGAGATGATTCATTTGATAGCCAACAATTCACTTGATATGAGCCTATACAATAGTAGATTGTGCTCAACATAATAATGGGCAACCTTAGCTTCTCAACAACCAGGATATCCAAAGAATTATTTTGCGAGCAACACCTATCCCTATATCCACCACTACAATGCTCATCTACTATCTCAACCTCTCCTCTCCCGTTTTGCCATCACCAACACTCAAATTTGAGACCGACATCACACATGATCCAAAACATCACTCTCCTCTGACAAAACCTCAACTAAAAAGGACTCTTGAAACTTCCTTAGATTTTCAGCCATTCTTCAACGTAGAGGCAATAGTCATAAAAATACCAACTTTATGAAAAGAGAGCATTCTTAAATGATTCTAATGATCTCTCAAATCAACAATTTCTTCTAATTCATTCCAACGTGATACATCATAAGCATGTTGATCAATTAACTAAAAAAATTGCATCAGTAAATTTAATAAATTCAAAAAGAATGTAAAGCAAACAAAACAAAGAAATCTAAGACATTCTTTACCTCGTAATTGATGTGTTGATGTACCAAACTACACAAATTAACATTACTCATCAATAATATATTGACAAAATATTTCAACATC
The DNA here is from genome assembly GCA_039657325.1 of Stephania cephalantha. Taxonomy (NCBI): domain Eukaryota; kingdom Viridiplantae; phylum Streptophyta; class Magnoliopsida; order Ranunculales; family Menispermaceae; genus Stephania; species Stephania cephalantha. The sequence continues at coordinate 1,057,732 of CM077573.1, read as the reverse complement.
TCTTTTTTTCCAATAACCATGGGTATCGAAATCTTTTTTCAGCCTTTCCTTACTATGGTTTGACTAATCCCATGGGAGTTTACTTAGGTGGCCCAACCCCATAACTTTGGGAAACCAAGTGAATAGAATGTAGCTACCGAGAATTGAACGTGCGACCTCTCACCGATTAGAGTATTAGTGCTATTTTCTTTGCCACTTCAACACACTCTAGGGCATGTTTCAACATTTATTACATGACATATTTCACCATGAAATCTACCTAATTTATCTTTTCTTTAGGTTAATTTTATGTCGTTCTTAATAAATGGGGTGCCCAAGGTTGGCAACTAACTAACCAAAAATTGGAAGGTCCAATTGACCATACTAAGAAGATAGCAAATTGTTAATAAATAATAGTGATTACTATGTTACCTATGACATTGCTCCGCATGCAAAATCTCTCTCTTGACCTAATAGTTCAAATCGTATAAAACTGCAAGAAATCAACCACTCATTAGAAATTAACAAACAACAATGAAGAAAACTAAGGAAGCAAAATGCAATTTTTTTTCTTCAAAATATCGAATTAAAGCACTTATCACTACCAAATCCAATTGTGATCATACTCACGTCACGTACATTAAGAACTTGACAAGATTCAAAAACTCATGATGTAAGATGACATCGAGTTAAAATGTAGCTATATGAGAAATCCACAAGACTTTCTTTTTGTTTATTGTTCTTCAAGCAAAAAATCATCAATCGAACGATGGACACCAGACAGAGATGATGACGCACTATTGCTAGGAACTTGAAACCACAATTTCTATAAATCGAAACATGACATTCTTCAATTTAATTGAGCATATAAGGACTCAAAAGTACAATATAAAACCCAATCTTACTCTTGACTTCAAGTCATGTGTGAAATTTGAGTGTTTGATGAATCTTCACCAATACCAACTCTTATAGACCTCCCATTTGCACTCTATGTTGGTTTTCATCCATATCCACAAATGAATAGCCTTGACAAACACGAATTTAGGTAAGATCAAGCTACGGTATTTTGATCTTGATCTTTGCCATGTGAAAAAAAGGCTATAAACATTGTGGATCTAGAGATGACAAAAAATAATAGAAGAAAAAAAAAGCTACGAAACTCGAGACTATCATCGGTGTTATCAAATCTAAAAGTAAATCCAAATCAAAAGGGGAGAATAAAGAGAACCAAGAGAAAGCAAAAATAAAAATAAAAATCAATATTAGATAAACAACCCAATTGAACAACTTCTAAGGGAAAAACCAAATCAAATCAAGCGTACTCAACAAAGAACCGCACCAAAGTATGAATTGCAAGAAAATAAAAATAAAAAAGAAAGCTACGAAACTCGAGACAATCATCGATGTTATCGGATCTAAAAATAAACCGAAATCAAATTGGAAAGAATGAATACAACCAAGAAAAGCAAAAAAAAAAATATTAGATAAACAACCCAACTCAAACCCCAACTTCTAAAGGAAAACCCAAATCAAATCGGGCATACTCAACAAAGAAGCGCATCAAGTACGAATTGGAAACAAAAATATCTCGAAATTAAATAAAAAAGGTCAACTTTTGCCAGTGAAAAAGAATGATTTGTTATGCACTAATAATAACCTTGAGAATAAAATCGAAAGCAACAAAAAATGAGATTTAATTAGAATTATTCTTGTGAAGCTCCAATTCATGAAACATGTTCTTGATTCTTCATTCTTGAAGAGAGAGGAGATCAGAGGTTGAACGAGGAAGGTCAGAAGATACAAACAAAAAAGGGGAAAGCTTGCACAAGTGATATATTGGTGCTTGGAAAAGAAAAGAGATTATGGTTGCTCTACCACTCGATCACTAATGCATATTGTAATAATAGATTATCAACAAAATGAAAAGCTAAAAACCGTCGAGAGACTTGAACAATGACGTTAATTAAAACTCAAATCAAAGTAACTCAGTAATGAATATTGCAAGCTTAGGCAGAGGTCCTTCTTCGAGAAACCATTGTTTTGCATACAATAAAATAAGCCGCAAGTCCTAAACAATTACTGGTTGCTAATTAAATTCAAAGTTTTTATAGGGAACAAAACCCAAAAAATACAAAAACATGATTGATGTGTTGATGTAGCAAACTACACAAATTAACATTAGGCGGAATTAACAAGTCTTGAGATTGTCAAACTGTTTGTTAGAAGAGACATAAATTTTTTATGCAAACCTTAAGACACCAAGTTTGAAAATTCACCAAAAAAAGAGAAAACCTATAATGATAGCAAGAGGTATTGGTTTGGATCATTACCTCCAATCCTCTTTCCCAACCAACAAAGAATCAAACAATACAGATGAGAGAACATAGTACCTAAGATTCAAAGTGACAATCATTAATGCAATTTCATTACTTCGAATATCGAAATAGGAGAAAAATCAGAGTTGGACGTAAACTTGTTCTACCACAATGATATTAATTGTGGAAAGAAATACTCCTATACTCTGTAAACAATGGAATCTCTACACTTCATGACATAGAGCTTGGGCAATTAAATCTAAAGTATGAACTACAAAATATATCAATTCGAGAGAGAAAGTATATCTTTCATGCAACTACAAAGAACTGAACATGACGAATTGATATAAAGAATAAGAGATGACAATCAGTGAAGAAACAACATAACAATTTCTTACGTGTAGCAATTCAACGAAGCAGTGAAAATCACTTTCCCTAAATTTAGTCGACACATGCACCAATATCAACAATGACAACATTCACCTGCAAGAGCAACCAACAAGAAACACAATACTTAAACTTCCACCATCATATTATTCACAATAAGATAGTCATGCTCTCTATATTACACAATCAAAAGTCTAAAAAGCAATTGAGAGAGATAAGATAAGAAATTAACAAAAAATGAAATCATGTTTTGAGATTCATGATCAAAAACTCAAAAAAGCATTCGAATTCCAAATAACTTCACATGCTAATCACATGAATGATCATTGCATAAGAAAAAAAGAGGATTAAGTCTTCTTTGTCTTCAACTTTTAATCCAAGATAGGGTTAGCTCTGACCAAACCCACGAACAGGAGATCAGCAGAAACCATTGAAGTGCGAGTGTGGGTTCACCTAAATCAAATTCCTTGTGGCCACCAAGTCACGAGAGGGATCACCCAAATCATAAAATTAATGTCAAGCAAATATGAGGTAACTACGATTGACCATGATTTGATTCCACATGAAACTGCAAATCCAGAAAAAACAACAACAATCAAGCAAGAAAAACAAACTCCATCTCAATTAAGAGGTCAACTAAAAACCAAACCTACCTTGTAACTCATTTGAGTCTTCTTGTTACCAACAACAAAATGCTTCAATTAGCTATTGAAGCAAAGTTAATCCAAAGAGAAACAACCAAAAATTGGGGCTTGTAGAGACCAAAAGAAAAGGCGACCCATTGGAGATTCGGACAAGTAAAAGAGCGAGGATTGGGAGAGAAGAGAAGAGAAGAGATGGAGATGGAGTCAAAGCCCAAGCATCAACAAAACAAATTATAAACATTATCAACATGAATTCAATAAAAAAATCATTAATACACTTAGATCTATACCAAAAACATCGACACATCCGCAAATAAACCAAAAATAACTTCACAATAAAATTAGGGAAATTCGATCGAGCGAGTGAGAGAAAAAGTAAAGACTTTATCAAACCTAAGTCCTTGACGTCCTCCACGAATGTGCTGCAATCGAAACAGAGAGCGAAACCATAAAACCCTTGACATCAAGCATACAATTGTCTTCTACGACTATTCACACGATTTCTTTCTTCTACCTCTTTATTTTCAAAGGATTTTCTCTTATTCTCATTTGGATTCATTTTCTCTATTGCATGAAAACCTATCACAATTACATATATGGCCCACAAAAATAAAATGTCAATTTTGCTTGTCAAGGAAATTTGTAAAAATAAGTCTCTTTCCAAAAAATTAAGCTAAATATTTTTAAAAAATAATAGCAAAGCTAAACAATAAGTAGAAAAATTAAGCCAAAATAAGTTTCAAATCATATAAGGAAGATTTTACATTTTCAACTAAGTCTCACTATTAGAAAATGCAAACGAAACTTATAGCCCGCTTTCGAAATACTAACACAAAGTAAACCTTATATAGCACACACACAAAGCATGGCTAGGGTTTTTTGGTGTTGGAGAGTCGAGGAAATGATGAATGAATGTGTGTTTTTGGTGTTTATGATGAGGGTATTTTGGAAATTTTAATGTCACCAAGATTGGGATAAAATAATACCGTTGAATTCATGGAGAACGGGCCATAAAAGAAAGAGAATAAACTGAACACCAATATTATTTAGTACCACTACTTATCTCCTAGTGATTTCGCACAAAATAGATAGAAGAAACTAAGTGAATGAATTAACCCCACATAGAAAGTGACTCATATCATCTATGCCAGCTAAAACCCTCCCCATCACACACATATAAAATGCAAATTAGAAAGACCCTTCACAGCATCTCAAATCATCAGATTCATTTCAAACACCTTCACTTCGCATACATTTAAAAAAAAAAACAAAACGTTATAACTTATCCATTTGCAAGGGCTTGTTTGGTTTGTGTTATAGTTGGTGTTTTAGTGGTTGTCTCCTATGCTAATCAATACAATAATGTGGACATAACATGGGGAGATGGTAGAGCTAAGATATTCATTAAATAGGAACATAACAACCGCGACCACGAAATATAGAAAGCAAGAACAAAGTAAACAATCAAAAATACTTGAATGAGTATATCCATATATACCTTAATTTTGGAATCGTCAAATCCTTATTGCAACATTTCTGCAATCCGATACTAATTCTGCAACATCAACATTACAACCACTTTAGCAACATCATACAACCACATTTAATTCACAGAAAGTCATAATTAACCACAAATAACACAATCAGATCCAATTCTCTCTAACAACTCATTTAAATCAATCGCGCATAATTCAAGACTCGAGCTAGAAAGTTAATTCTGAAAGAAAGAGAAAATTCATTTAAGTCTTCTCGTTACCAACAACAAAATGCTCATAAAGGATAAAACCAGAGATAAATTGAAAATTTGGAAGAGCGAATAGTAGCAAAATTCTTCAAATTAGAAATAAACAAAAAAAAGTTTGATAATTCGATCCTCCCATATTGCTCATCTCACACAAATTCAGAATAGGGCAAGACTATGTGTCGCGAACAACAAAAACTAATTTGATTAAGACATCCTCTATTGAGATCTTTGTGTTTTGGTCCTAGCCTATTTGATATAGCGGAAATTCAACATTTTAATCCCCTAAAATCTAACAGGATTGATAGAAAAAATCACATATAAGAATCAATTTAGAGTGAAGGTTAAAACACTTAAATCCTAATTAGAGCTATGAAAACAAATTCACCAAAAAAGAGAAAACCTGCAATGATAGCAAGAGGAATTGGTTTGGATCATTGCCTCCAATCCTCTTTCCCACCAACAAAGAATCAAACGATACGAGATGAGAGAACATAGTACCTTAGATTCAAAGTGACAATCATTAATGCAATTTCATTACATCGAATATCGAAATCTCTATCCCTAAAAAAATGGGATTTTGTGTCAAAAAGTTTGGACTTGTTGTGGAGAAGGGATGGTATGAGAAATGTTGAATTGGATACCACATCGGGTGAAAGTTCGAACAATCGTAGGTATTGTTGCATTGTTGGATTTGTTTCAAAAGACAATGTGAATGATTTTCATATTAAAAAAAAAAATTAAACCTTTAACCCTTTCGAGTAGCCACAACGGCGAGCGAAGGTGAAGTTGTGTAAGTTAAACGCGCGACCTCGGTTTTGATTCCCTGGTGTGGTATCCTTGAATGGTCGACATGCATAAAAGCATTTTCGCACCGAATAAAAGAAAAATCAGAAATACTTCAACGCCAACTACGCATAAATTCAATGCCCTAATATAACAAGCGACACAAACTATTATCAATAAATGCGCGCGCGCACGTGTGAAGCTAACGCACCTCCCAACTTCATCATCTGACACAGCACCGTCGCACATCAGAACGAACATCGCGTTCTGACAGACGTGCGATGCAGCTCGAAATTCGCGTAAACTGCATCACGAGGCGCGGCTGACGTGCGATGGTGATGTAGGCCAAACATTTTCCAGACTCCTCCACTCACTCTTCTAGGCTTCTAGCTAGGGCTCCAGCGGAGCGAGGGTTCGTCCTTGGTCCGATCCGTCACGCGATCTGCATTTGCTCTCGCTCGATCGCCGCCATTGATGCAGCGGAGCTGAAGAGCCTCTGCAGAGATCGATCGAGCGATGGATTCGTCGCCATCGACATCGAGATCGCCGGCATCAGAAGAGGCGGACCGCGAGAGAGCGAAGACGTGCGAGAAGAAGAAGGAGGGGTTGGGATGGATGGAGTGGATGAGAGGATGGCTGTACTTGGCGTACGAGATGTTGTTTCAGAGGATCACTGCGAGTCACTTGCCGAATCCGATGCCCCTGCCGCATCTCCACGAAGTCACTTGCGTTATCACCGGTTGCACTAGCGGGATCGGCCTTCAGATCGCTAGGTATGAACTTGATTACTGTTTTGTTCTTGGATTTGTGGAATGTTTGAATGTATTTTGGTTTTTAGGATTGAATGTTGGCAATACCTGGAATTGGTGTGTGAAAAACCTGAGGAAACATAACTAAGATTCAATTCATTCGCCAAGAGATATCGTATGGAGTTGTGATTTTAGTCTTTCTAGCTGAGCGTAGCTTAAACGTGGTAGATGACGGATCTAGAGACTAGAGCTAGCGAGGACGAGATTCGGAGCATGACGGTTTTGTAATTTTAGTACTGGCAATACCTAGAATTGGTGAAGTAGTGATGGTGTGTGAAAAACCTGAGAATGCAGAACTTGGATTCAATTCGTTCACCGAGAGATATCGTCAAGTCGTGATTGTAGTCTTTCTTGTTAATTATAGCTTGGAGGTGGTAAATGATGGATCTAGAGACTAGAGCGAGCGAGAACGAGCTTTGGAGCCTGGCGGTTTTGTATTGTTAGTACTGGAAATACCTAGAATTGTTGAAGATAGAACTTGGATTCAATTCATTGATTCCTTCACCGAGAGATATCATCCGAGTTGTGATTGTAGTCTTTCTTGTTAATTATAGCTTGGAGGTGGTAAATGACGGATCTAGAGACTAGAGCGAGCGAGGTCAGATTCGGAGCCTGGCGGTTTTGTATTGTTAGTAGTGGACTCGTAGTTTTACTTTTACAAAGCCTCAATCCCAAATTAGTTGGAGTTGTCTACATGGATGAGACTCCTACACTGCACTCGATTTAGTGCTATTGACGATGTGCTTTCTAAATCCTTTAAATCTCTCCTAACTAATCCATCCCTAGTTAGCTTCGGTGTGCCTCTACATCGTTGAATTTCTTCCGTTTCTATTGAGCGAGTTTTCTAGCATGGACATTTGTAGGCTGTCTTTGTAAGCCTCAATCCCAAAGTAGTTTTACTTTTAGAGGAAATAAAATCCAGGAGGGAGACTCGTGTACTTATTCAACTGTGCTCAATTGAGAAAAGCCTGTTTAAACTGGTTGTCATGCGTAGATGAATTCTTTTGTGTAGATAAACCAAACCTTTCTTTATATTTTCCTAATTATGTGTACGTTACTAAGTCACGCTACAGATTGTAAACCTAAACGTCTAGTTATGCATGTTCTATGGATTTTTAGTGAATGCAATCATAACTAGCTTCACGGACTCAAACAATTGAAACTGACATTTGTTTTTTTTTTTTTTTCATCAAATATCATTTGGTTCTCACTTCTCAGTAAGTTCAATGGCGATTCTCAATTATTTAAAGTCTATATTGGATGAAATGAATGCCTACCTTCTCCTTTTAATTTGATTTTGTTGGTCTGGTTGTTTCTTTGTAATAATAGGCAACTAGCAGAGTCTGGAGCACATGTTGTCATGGCAGTTAGAAATACTAAGGCAGCTCATGAATTGAGCCAGAAGTGGCAGAGTGAATGGTCAGGAATGGGGCTTCCACTTAATATTGAGGTATTTACTTACCTGAATGCCTTCCAGTAGATTGAGATTAGACTATTGTTTTCTGATAGCCTGATCCACAAATGTTTGGTGATACAAAATAACTTCAAAAATAAAAATTGATCAGGAGCAAACTAAAGCACATGTATTTGTTATCAATCTTGTAATGCTTTCGCTCTTTCCCTGTCCTTTAAAAGTCTTGCTTTTTCTATTATTACCAGTGGTTTTTCAATATTATTTTCAGTGTAGCTTTTGGTTTTACAGTTATGACATGGCTGTGTCTGTGACTCCCTTTGAAGGTTTTGGAGCTCGATCTTCTTTCATTGGAATCTGTTGTGAGATTCACAGAAGCGTGGAATGCACGCTCAGCGCCTTTGCATGTTTTGATTAATAATGCTGGGATCTTTTCAATTGGAGGTTGGTACTGAACGTTAGATGCTTTGTATTTTTGAGGAATTCCTGGATAGAAATATATTTTTAAATAACTTTTTCGGTGGACTTGCCATGCCTGTTACTATGGGTTTACAACAATCTCATCTGTTCTGTTATATTTCCTTAACTCTCATGATAGCTCATGACTATCTATCTGGTTTCACTATATGTTGTTTATTATCCTCATTTCAGAGCCACAAAAGTTTTCAAAGAACGGTTATGAAGAACACTTGCAAGTGAACCATCTTGCTCCGGCATTGCTCTCATTATTGCTTTTGCCATCTCTTATCAGGGGTTCTCCGAGTCGAATTGTTAATTTGAATTCCATTGTAAGCTCTTCATCTTCAGTGTATCAACATAAGAGTAATGTACATATGTTGTCACTTTGACTGCGTTTCCATGCCATCAGAGGTTCTTATTTGTGATTTGCTCTTTATCAGTTTAAATTCTTAAAGTATGCTGCATAATCTAGTCGAGAATTAAGCATTATGTTAGATCTTCTGTTGTATTGTTTTGATGAAGTTTATTAACAAATGACGCGTCAATCAAAAGCTATCCATATTATCCATATATTGCAATAAAAAGTTCTAAGTTTGTATCTATTATCCTCGTCTATTTTAATTTTTAGATAGCGGAAGACCAACGTTATAAACGTCACTTTTACTCTATGAATGAACCTGCATTTAGATATATGATATTCCTGTCAATGTATAGCTTGGTGTGTATAATGACATCTTATTGAAACTAATGAAATCCATGTTGCATAATAGTTTCAGATTGAGATTACCTGAATGAACCATTGATTTCATTTTGTATTTGATGAATGTTCTGGTTATTCTTTCAGATATGAAAGGTACTTTACCAATAACCCTTGTAACATTGTGCCACAGATGCATTATGTTGGTTTTGTTGACCCTGAAGACATGAACATAAATTCGGGGAAAAGAAAATTTTCAAGTCTGGCGGGATATGGCAGTAGCAAGCTTGCACAGGTAACACAAAGCTCCAAGTTTGTTTGGTTTGGGAAACCTATTGCTTGTTTATTAGGAAAATAAGGATGGAATTGAATGTATTTAACTTGGGAATGTTTTATTCTATTTGCAAAGAAGCGCAACTTTGGGATTCAATTATGGTTACTCTTTAGATTGCTTTGTTTACTTTTTGTATGTTGACTTCTATGATTATTCTTTTTAGTTTTGTTGGTGCTTCACTCACACACTCTCACAAGCACTTATAGGGCTTAAGTTTTCGGTCTACAATAACATCTATCTGACTTGAGCTTAATCAAGCATGAAGTATTGAGATTTGAGTTGAAGAAATTAAACGATATAGGGGTAGACCTAAGATATTTTGGGATACATAAAGTAAAAAGGTTTTTAAGGGTTATGAATTCACACCATCGACGACTTTAAATCAAGCAGAGTGGAAGAGTTTGATTTATGTAGCCGACCCCATCTAATTTGGGGTTGAGACTTTGTTGTTGATGTTCAGTTGGATTAGATTCCCCCAAATTTTAAATTCCATTTTCCTGTAAGGGAAGGAATTTGTTTGTTTGTACTAATGCAATAGTTATTTTCTCCTTTGTTTTTCTCATTGAAATTATCACACCCTATTGTCTGAGCTTGCAACAACAACAACCTCAATCCCAAATTATTTGGGGTCAGCTACTGGGATTAAGCTTCTCCTTCCACTAGATTTAGTGACCATTGCCTGAGCTTAGTCCCCATAATATAATGCTGTTACTTTTTTTTTTTATAAAGTGAAAGAAAATTTATTATCTTGGTGAAATCTCTGTATAGTGATTTTGAATGGTGATCTCTTTTTCCAGATTATGTTTAGCAGCATTCTCCATAAGCGACTGCCTGCTGAAGCTGGTATCAGTGTTGTTTGTGTATCACCTGGGATTGTCCATACCAATGTTGTAAGTCTACTATAAGCATTTATTTATCATATCTTATGAGTGCTTCACTCATCTTACTTTTCATAATTGTTCCTTCTCGTGCACTGTGGACATTGGGACCTCATCTTTTGAGGACCAGTCAAAGTCAATTTATTTGGAAGGATTGGTTTATCTTTGTTGATTTTTGGTCTTTCTTCTTGGCGTTAAACTGTTAATGTTGGTCCTTGGGTCAGAGCCAATTTGGTGTTTGGTGTTTAGACTGGTAAAAATGCCAAATAGAGCAGTTTTAATCATTGGTTGATCTAGTCAAAGCAAAGTTGATTTTTTCAGTTGATTATTGATCTTGAATTGGTAATTGCAGTTGGACCCTCATAAAGATTTGAAATTGTTAAATATGCAGGCAAGAGATCTGCCTAAATGGCTTCAAGGTGCTTACCATCTCATACCATATTTCATCGTCACTCCTCAAGAAGGTGAGTCTTCCTAATCATTGCTGTTCTTATGTGATTTTTTTTTTCTTCTAAGTCATCATAAGCATGATCTTTCTGTTCTAAACTTAGTGATCCGGTTAGAGTTGGGAGCACAAAACTGCCAAGAACTCGATAATTCACCAATGGGCGATAGAGTTAGAAAGAACTGTTGATTCTAGCTGCAGCTAAATTTGCGAGTTAAAAGAGGGTATTTGGAGATGATTATTATCTGCTCAAATGACAGTACATTAGCCCAGATCATCAAAGGGGTTCGAATCAGATTGAGCTTTGGACAACTAGCATATTTAGCCCTTTAGTTAGATTAGGAAATGACCTGCAAAGTAAGAGAGACTCGTTATCCATTTATTTCTATACATAACCAGGCTCGCATCGTTCGTTCTAGTTCTGCAGTGAATATGGAAGCTTCTTTAGGAATTAAGAGCAATTGTTTGGCACTTCCCTTTTGCGCAGTTGTTAATCAGGGGTAATACGATCTTATTTCTGCAGGTGCGAGAAGTGCGCTGTTTGCAGCTACAGATCCTCAGGTCTCTGAATACTGCGCTTTGCTGAAGTCTGATGACTGGCCCGTCTGTGCCCTCATCTCTCACGACTGCCGCCCTACAAATGCATCAGAAGAAGCACACAATTTACCAACATCCATCAAGGTGTGGGAGAAGACACTAGCCATGATTGGGCTTCCTGCAGATGCCGTAGAGAAGCTCATAGAAGGCGAGCAAGTTCAGTGTCAATACGGGCTCAAGCAAGACTAGAATTCTACGCCAACATCTCGTCGATAAGATCAATTGACTCCTTTGGATCGAACGGAGTAAAACCTTGTACCACTAGTGCAACCAAATGTTCTGGTGAGGAAATTCCCTTCTCCATGCATAAATACGGGATTTGTTTACATTTTTAGCTGTAGTTACTAAACGTTCATTGCGACTTAAACTTGTATTGGTTCACCATTTTTTCTTCAAAATTCTTATACGTTCAGCACTTTTTGAGTTGCGAAACAATTCCTCGTCTCGCTTATTAAACGTGATCGATGGGAGAGCAAACGTCCTGAACGACGTCGGCAAGGAACATAAACATAAACGCTTTTTTGCCATTGCAGAAAGTAACAGAGGCATTCAACTTAACTTTGCTGTAGAGAAACAAGAGATGTATGTAAATGAATTATATCTCAATGGTGTAAGTTGACACAGAAACAGGACTGAAGGAACAACATTCAGTCGTCGAGGCGGGCGAGATTATATACTGCGCGAACCTGCTCGAGAATATGAATATGACAGCAAGTCTTTCCAGTGGAAGGAAAGATGCCATTTGGTGCTTAAGAGAATTGTAATCTGCAGCAGAGCACCCCATGAACTGAATCAACTGTAATATATATTTCCTTGTTGGGCATGGTGATTTTCGCATTCCAATTTATATCTGTATGTCAAAACTGCACTGACTAAAAGAGGTATAATCTGCATTACTTGTAAATCCATTCCCTCGCGCGCCCTCCAGATTCGTCCATGTCGATGAAAATGCTAACGGCCTGCGACGATAAACATGAAAAAATAAGTCATGTAATCCACAAATCCAACACTGATTGATTTTACTACTAGCCTCGGTCTCAAATTAATTGTGGTCGGCTGCATAGATCAAACTAGCTTTCCAAACCATTCAGAAACTACCATTTGGAAATTGGAAGGGTGAGTGTACGGTGATGAGGTTTCTCTATAAGATGCAGTGCATAACGGAATTCCTTAAAGTCAACGACGACAACAACAACAACAACATAGCCTCAATTCCAAATTAGTTGGGATGTAGATTTTTCACCTTTCCTATTCGAGGCCGCTCCTTCAACTTCGCGAGGCTATTTCGAATGTGTGAGACTGCTCCCCAACATTTCAATGTGTTGGCTACATCATCTAGTCTCAATAAGTATTCTTCCTCAGTCAGTGGAAAGGATTTCTGAGAGCAATGCATTAAAAATAGCAAATGTAAGTCACTTATAATACAGCAGTAATCTGCAAACGATCTTTACTATCATAAATAAAAGGTTGAAGCTGTCCACATTTCAAAAGATATTGAACTGTTAAATCTTGAGCAGATTTTTAATTTTTAATTTTTTTTTTTTCATGACAATAGCGTCGAAGCACAAGCAGCAAAATATTCACAGCGTACTGAAATATCGGCGAAAGGACTTAATACCTGTTCCCTGTATTTCCACATAACATTCATTGCAAGGAGATTTCTTCCCATGAACTCCTGCATTGACACAAGAATTAAGCAGCTAAAAGTGAGAAGTTATTTAAGTTAATAATTGAAATACAAGAATTGCAATTTCAAAAACTTCACTAGTCTTTTTGTAAATAGCATAGAGGGTAATTAAACAACCCCTCCAGTGTATCTAACTTTATGATTAATACAACTGTCCGGAGCTCGCCTCCATTTCTCAAAAAAAAAAAAAAAAAAAAAAAAAAAAAAAAGAACCTTCACTGAAAAGGATACCTTCTTTATCAACTGAACATCATATGATCTCCCATATTTATTTCTAATAAGCGTGGCAAGATCGATCCCGCTAAAAGTTGAATCATCTGTTCCAATAACTTTCTCTAGATTCTCAAGGAACTCATTAGTTATCTGAAAAATGAAACATATATATCAATCAGAATGGATGCATGCCAAGGTACATATAAAAATAATAATCTGCATTCATGAATGAGTGCAAAACCTTAATTTCACAAGCTCAAATGGCTATTTCTATACTGCACAAGATATTCGGTTTTCAGTCTACATAATAATAACGTCGAAGGCAAAACGTAATAATACTATACCTTAATTTCTATACTGCACTGTATAGCGCGACTTGTTTTTCATTCAGAATAAGCTAAGGATTAAATTTCACCATCTAGATTTTCCAAATGAATAATAACCAACTAATTAAAGTAAAGACACATTTTCATAAAGCTTATGCATAAAAAAGGCGCTTCCCTTACCCCTCCGGTTTCTCTTCGAGGAGGTACTTTCTCAGGATTTTCATCTTCCGAGTCATTTGGCTCCGTACCATCATCCAAAACGCTTGACAAAACTGGCTTAAGACGCCTTATTCCTCGATGATGCCCATCGCTAAAAAACGGATCTTGCACAAATAATGATCCTCCACAAGGTAAAGAAGAACCAAAATATGTCAAACAAAGAACCTTGTGGCGTTTCCTCTTGAAATGGTAATCTTGAACTCCTCCTAATGAACAATTTTGTAGGTAGCTCGACAACACACTCGTCATGTCCTGAAAACCAACCAAAATGGCCTACAAATCAAAATCTCAAACACTTGAACTGATAACAAACAAAGAAAAAATTAGGAAAAACAAGCCATAGCAATATATAGTAGTACTAATTGATTCTATATACAAAGGCCTCCCGTGCTAATTGGGGATACTTCATTACGAAGTCTTGCTTAACCGATGCAGGAATATTATTTCGGTCCGCGCATCTCCAACAATATCGCAATAGTAGTACTTTTTTTAGTAGGTAAGAAACCACAATTTGCCAACTGTGAAACTTCTCACCTAAATTAATAACCCCATGCCAATAAGCCATTGCAATAGTAGTACTAAACAACTAATTAATTCTACAAACAAAGCCCGAATCTCAAATTAGTCGGGGTCAGCTACTTCCTACGTACACGGATCAAACTCTTCCATTGCATGCCCTCGACTTAGTACTAATTGACTCTACACTTGAAAAAGGCCTAAAAATAGCGCAGTTGCTGCGAATCGAACCCGTCACCTCTGCTTTAGTCAGAGGATGGTGGCCAAGTACAAGTAGTGATTCTTAATTTTCTTTTTGATGAATGCATGAATCTACCTTCAAATTTGCCCCTACCAACACTACAGACCAAAAAACTCTACATTTGTTTATACTAATTTGGATAGAAATGAAATCAAATTAAACAACAAACAATCAATAGAGAGAGAAGAGCGAAGCATTACCTCTTAATTTGTGAGCATAAAATCGAGTGAGAGAGGGAGAGAGAGAGAGAGAGAAAGTTTGCGTGTGCGTGTGTACGCATTGGATAGAAATTCCATGGCCTTACTTTGAATCGCCAATTAATCGGGCACTTGGACGAGTTCATGTCATATACTCGTTTAGTGAAATTACTGATAAGCCTTTTTGGGATGCAAATCAAATTAATTAATACATTTCTTTTTTTTTTTTTTTTTTTTATTTTTGGAGAAGTGTTTGAATGACAACAACATGTTACATTGCAAGACACAGTTGACTCACGAGAGTCATTTCCGCGCACCTCGAGTTATGGGTATACACTGACCTTGATGCATAACACGCGGGTTGAGGTTGTATGTGAGACTCTTGTGAGGTAATGTGTCTTGTAACGTGAGTCATGTGACATTGTTGTTGTCATTCTAACATTTTTTTTTTTTTTACTAGATTAGATGTTTAGGATTATTATTATTTTTAATTAAAGTGGGTGTTCGAACCGCCTCGGTCCCTCTTGATTAAAGCCTAACTAATTTCACGAGGTTATGATGACGCCCCTTCTACTAACACTGAAGTTGAAGGAGAAATAATCAAAACCACTGCACCACACCCTTTGAGGGCATATGTCTAGGATAATCTTCACCTTAAATCGAAATCTATTTAAAATGCCTCATCAGTCAAACCATCAATTCTTATACCACTTGTTAGTCCCGCACACACATGTGTTACTTCCACATGCTTGTGATGAATTTCTATAGTATTTTCTTTTTTGACATGAATCTCAACTAATATTGATATTGTTAATTTACATGTTTTTAATTTTTTTCGGTAGAAAAAAAAAACATATGCTTACATGCACGTGAGATTTTTTTTTTTATATATATATATAAAATATAATGCATACATGATACATGGGATTGTTAGTTAAAATCATACCACTTATGCATAGAAAATTTAAAACCCACACATTCATATGTATGCATTGCTTTACTTCTACTTCAAGATCTTCCAAAAATTGTCCTATTCTTTTCACAAAAATTATCCAAACTTCCAAAACATCTATGTAAGCAACTTAAACTTCTCTTTGATATTTTACTCTGATTGCCTTGAAAGACAAATCTCAAATTTATGAAAAGTAAAAACAACTTCTCAAATATTCTTACACTATTGAGGAGAATAATGTTTTACATATGTAATTAACTTTTTGCTATGATAATCATTCACAATTTTGCTTAACACATTGCACAATACCAACATTACTTTTTTTTTTTTAGAATCGATCACTCGAGATAAGAAGATGTCTTTTCCACTTCACTATACTGGCAGAGTTAGCGGCATTACTAATTTTTTTTCAAATCTTGAATTAATCATTTTGATTAATTTTTTTTTATCATAAATTATTTATTTATTTATTTATTTATTTACATGATAATTTTCCAATTTTTTTCTGTGGGCCCACCCTGTATTTCTCCAGCACACTATTCCTAGTCCACAAAACCGCATGGAACAACTCGTTAACGCCGTTAAACAAACGGTCCAAACCGTCAGAAAACGCCTCCGTCACCGTCTTCAACTCCGTCACTTCCCTCTCCAACTTCTCCAACCTCTCCGTCTCACTAACGGCAACGGCACCATCTCCTCCCGTCAAATCCCCGTCACCGTCACCGTCACCAACTAAGACTTCACACACACTCTTCACGCGCGACTCCAACCTCTCCACATCGCCGACGAACCCCTTCGCGAACTCTCCAGAAACCGCCGCGGTCAAACCGTTGAACGCCTCCGCCCAGGCGAACTCGCTCGGGACTTTGACAATCGGCGCCGGAGCCGTTCCGGTCAACGCAGCGACGACCGCACCGGCGACGAAGACCGCGATGGCCTCCGCAGCGTAGATCGTGCGGCGGACGAGTTTTCCGGCGGTGGAGACCCTTCCGCGCGGCGGATCTTCCAGCCTCCTCGCCAGATCTCGGATCAACCCCGTCCGGATCTCGAGGTTCTTCCGATTCGCACTCGCCGACGACGCGTTCCACTCCGACAGCGACGTCTTCGCTCCGACGAGCGACGAAGGCTCTGATTTTGAAGCGATGAGGTGAAGAGCGAAGCGGAGCGAGAGGCGACCGTGGCGAAGCCGCTCGATCTCGGACGCGATGGAGTTGCAGAGATCGAGGAGCTTGATGCTGTCCTCGAGATACGCGCAGAGCAGATCATCGTCGTCGTCGGATCTGAGATGAGCGGCGACGATGTGGTGAGCGTCCGAGTGAGTCTTGGAGAGGAGGTCGAGAGCGAGAGAGAGCCAGTCGAAGGAGAGCGAGTTCGCGGTGGTCAAATCGGCGAGTCGGCTCAGCAAGGCTGAGTCGAATCGGCGGGAGAGCTGGTCGAGGTTTTTCTTCGCCGGGTGTCGATTTCCGGTGAAGCGGAAGGGGGAGAGAGAATGGAAGCGGACGTCCTCGATGAGATACATGGATGGATCTATCGAGGAATATCGACGGCTAGCGAGGACTTGTAGGTTCTCGATCGAACAGTCGTAGAGGATTGTGCGATCGAGAAGTGACGGATTTGGACGACTGGTTGGATTTATAGTTAGAGCGTTTGTGACTCGTGAGAGAGAGAGAGAAGGTGCGCGGAGGGCGGGTTGGAGGGAAGTTGCGTGAGTCACAGCACAAAAGCATTAACGCGGTTACCTCAAAAAGCACGGATGTGATCCCATTGAATTGTAACATCAAGCGTTACTCTCACATTTCAAGTAATCAGCTTCATCTCCAATGTACACCAACTCTTCTATGTATTGTCTATGTTGCTTGTGATGTGTTGTATGACTTGTAGTGTATGTATAACTTGTACACATCAGTATAAGTACAATTATCGTTATCACCAAATGGCCTATATAAAGGGTGACAACCCCATTGTAATTCACACACCAATGTATGAATGAAATCTCTACATTCTCATCTCTAGCTTTCTTCTCTCTTGTCTCATCTTCTCTACTTGTTCTAGTAGTTTTTAGTTTATGTTTTCTATACTTAAGTCTCTAGCAAGTCTAACTTAAGTTATAGTTGGCTTAGAACTTAGTTTACAACATTTCCCACCATTTTTTTAAAGTAGTAAAATAGAAATTTCAATAATCAATAGTCATAATAAAAATGGATTTACGCTGATGGCGTGCGGGCCCGCGTCTTTGGGAGTCGTCTATGAACAATTCGAGATACGCACACTTAATGTTATGCACTGAGAATTATTCGCCCGCACTCATTTTCACGTGGGGCTTCCACGTTACGTCACCCTGGTGTAACTTAATGGTGTCATTGTAACATCAAAAGTCACGCTCAAAGTGACTTGGCGTACGGGCCTAATGTGAAAATGAATTTGCGCCTATTGTCCCGGGTGTATGTATATATAATACGCATGATGTGTATCTCGAGGCGTGTTTGAAAGACTTATAATGAAGCAGACCTATACGCCATGTCACCAAGGGTGATTGTGAGTGCATTCTTAACATTTCTTCGCATACAAGAAAGATGTCAATGGACAACTTAATTACGTGAAATGAAAGTTCATAAAAAGCTCTAAAGTTCATGTAATTAGGAACCATTAATTATGATAGGTAACCTTTGAAAAAAATGATAAAAAAAAAAAAAGTTAGTGTTAAGGGCGTCTTCTTAGCCCCTATTAAATTAGTCGGGTGTGTTAATTTTCAAAAAGATACTCCCTCTATTTTTATTTAAGTTTAATTATCTTTAATGAGGAGAAAGTGACACTTAAATGACTAAATCACCATTTATCTCTCATAACCCCATCACTTCTACACACTAGTTATTAATGTGTAATTAATAAATTTTATTTTTCTACGAAGAATTTAAAAGTCAATTAAGTAATTAATGTATATTGAAACTATCAAATGAAAGATATGGTAAAATATTTCAAAATGATTAAAAAGTCACTTATAAAGAAACGGATGGAGTAATCTTTATTGTATATAATTCTTGAGTACAAACTACCTACTTATTTATCAATAAATTTATTTAGACTCATGAGTCCGGACTCATAGGGAGGTTTTTAAAATTTTTATAAATATTTAAGGGGTATTAAAAGAATTTTATAAGTAATTGTGGTTGCTTCATTAATTGCTCGATGATGATTTTGAAATAAATTTTTTTTTTGAATCCAGACTCATGAGGTCCAAATAAGACTACCCTTTTTATTTATATAGGTATTGGTTACAATTGGATGATCTCAAATTTTAACAATCGAGAAGGACCGAAGCGGTTCGGACACTCAGAACGCCTTTTTTTTGCAACTTTGCAAGCAAAAAAGCCAAAATGCATACAATCGATGCAGGGTCGTTGGAGATAAAACTACTTTACACGCAAACCCAATACTTTTCACCAACATATTTTACACATCTCGATAAACTTTTTTAACGGTTTCAATTGAACTTGTTACTTGTATAATGTTGTTGTTTTTTATTGGTTTAACCATAATTTCAAGTTTTTTTCTTATTACAAGTTGACTAGAATAACTCATCCCAACAAAGTTGGTTTTTTTTTTTTTTTTTTTTTTTTTTTATCAAAGGGAGGCTAGATGCTTAGTTTATTTTTAATAAAAACGAAAAAAAGATACTCCTCTTACGTCCTCCTCTAAAATAGAGGTAATAGCAAGAAAAAACAATTTTAGAAAATGAACATAAGATAAGACTTTCCCATCAAATCAGCAGTCATATTTCCTTCGTGATGAATGTGTTGGATCCGCACTTCCCACTAAAGATCGAGGAGTTGGAAAATGAGAGATATTAGGCCCTTGCACTTATTAATTTGCCAACCTCTTCTTCTTGTTAATGCTCAACACTACCCCCAAGTTATCAATTTCTAACAATACGTACCATCCGATAGCCGAGTTCTCAAGCATGTTGTAAGGCCGACATTGCACCTCAAAGTTCGGCCTCGAATATGGAACACGAACTCAGACTAGCAGCAAATCCTCCGAGCCATTCACCATTGGGATTTCGTAGTAGACCTCCAGCCGACACTAAAGCATATCTGATGAGATGATAAATACATCACTTGTAAAAAAGTAAGATTTTAGGAAAGTCGTGAGTTTGAATTCCACTTAAGCTAAAAAAAAAAAGGAATAACTCATTCTATTAAGAGATAATTTTGTTTCGAGAGCAACCCAATAAATCTGTCGGCTCCACTATATTGTGTACTTTTTTTTTATTGGTTTTATAAATATGAGTAATATAAATTGTGGAGAAAAATAGGAATTTAAAGCCACGTGTTAAACAATTTTTAGTCAGCATTTTGTAACTCACGATTTGTCAACACACATAGACAATATTATATGACACAAACAAGCCAAACGCGTAAGGTTAACAACAAAACTAAGTCATTTGAGGCACACGTGAAGGTGTGCATGTATATTTCCATGCATAATTTAAAGCGTCAAAAATTAACTAATCTAACAATTACAGTAGCTATAAATATATGTGCCAAAAGTTTATCAACTAATTGTGTTCCTTTTGAAATTGCAAACATACATACATAGTTTGATACATAATAAATTGCAAAAATATTTTTTTTTTTGATAGGAACGAGACTTTATCTTATTAAGCCGAAAGAAAATTATGTACATGACGGGAAACAATGTGTTTCCTTAAAATAAAGTCGATAAATTGCAAACATATTATTATTGTATCAACACACTTGGCTTTACTTATTTAAGATTGTACTTGTTTAATCTCTTTCAACAGTGGAAGAGTAGAGTTTATTAGACGATATATTGATTATATAATTAGCTTATAATCTTGCAAGAGCTTGTGTTTTTATGTCATAATTGTTAGGTTTAGAGTCACCACAATGACACTTTTTATTAATCACTCTAATAAACTCGTTAATTACAATGCGGGGGGTTAACTCTAATTTATAGACTCACATAAACATAATCCTAATCCAACTAGGAGATCCTAAATAGACTCATACTCTAACTCAAAGTCCTAATCAAACTCAAACACTAATCTAATTTAGATTACAACTCCAACATCCCCCATAATCTAAATTACCTATCTGAATTAAAAAACAAAACATCATGCCCCCATAATTCAGATTGTCATGATTTTCCACTTGATCTTCTCTCGAAATGCATATCTCGACCTCCATCAACGATATCCTTTATCGTTCACCCGCCGTTTATCTCGCACAACTTCCTCAATGTTGAACAATGCACAATGCATTTGATCGCCTTCGTCATCAACGACATTATCATGGGTGATCTTACAATCTTGAAGTCGAGCTGGTTGTCCCACACTTCTTTGTGGTCTGCAACCGGTACGCTGGGGTCTAGCGCCAATACCAACTGAAGTGGAAGTTTCATCCTCACATATAATCGTTGATGGTTGAGCAATAGTCTTTCCTTTTATGTCCCAAATCCATGCACTCTTCTCATCAAACTTGACATCTCTGCTAACAATGACCACATTAGTAACTGGATTGAACAATTTGTACGTTCCAATCCTCCCTGGAACATAGCCAATAAATATGACCTTCATGCCTTTGTCATCTAACTTCTTCCTGTTAGCATCAAGAACATGTACACATGCAGTGGATCCAAGCACCTTCAAGTGTTTGACACTTGGCTTGTAACCACTCCAAGCCTTTTCTGGGGTTATATGGGACACACCTTTTGTAGGAGACCTATTCAGTAAATAAACTGAACATGCAACTGCTTTCATCCCAAAAAGAATCAGGTAGACATTTGGCCTTCAACATACTATGAGTCATGTCTATAATCGTCTTATTCTTTCTCTATGCAACACCATTTTGTTGCGGTGTCTGTGGTGGCATGATCGCATGCTTAATCCCATGATGATCACAAAACTCTAAAAATGCCGAGGACGTATACTCACCACCACCATTTGTTCTCAAAGTCTTGATGTAGCGTCACTCTGTTTTTCCACAGTTGCCTTGAACTTCTGAAAGCAACTAAATGCATCAGACTTATTCTTTAAAGTATACACCCAAATCATCCTACTGCAGTCATCAATAAAAGTTATAAAATATTTGCTTCCTCCTAGTGAAGCAGTCTGCATAGGACCATAAACATCCGAGTGAACCAACTGTAGTAGAGATTTGGCACGCCTTGGAGTGTTGGAAGCAAACGTTCGTCTATGTTGCTCCCCAAAATACACCCCTCACAAAATTGTTATGGATGTTGAATCATAGGCAATCCTTTCACTAAATTCTTATGAGTCAGCAACTTCAAACTCTTGAAGTTCAGATGTCCACATCTCAAATGCCATAACCACGACTCATAAAAAAAATTGATTCAAAACATGGATAAGATCCAATCTTAATCTCAATCTGAAACAACATATTTTTCAAATGAGACTTAAGAATGATCATACCTTTAGAGTCAAACACAGTGAGATGACTATCTTTGAAATCCATTGTGTACCATTTCTCGAGCAACTGCCTCAAACTTAGCAAATTGCATGTCAATGTCGGTACATATAACATATCTGAAATGTATTGATGATCACCATTCTTCAACTGGATTAGAATTCTTTCTTTTCCCTTAACTGGAAGTTTCCTATTATCAGCAAACTTGACATCTATTAACACTGACTCATCCAACTCATCAAAAAATTCTCTATTGCCACACATGTGGTTAGAGCATGCACTATCGAGATACCACATGTTACTCCGAGCATTCTCATAGGCTGATGAAATCATCATTAATGTCTGATGACACTCCTTATCTTGATCTGCCTGCTCCTCAAATTTCGACTCTGACTCTGATAATTGCTTTATCCTGCATTGTCTAGCTATATGCCCAAATTTGAGACAGTTGTAGCACTGAATCCGATTTCTCTGTTGATCGTAACCTTCGTCTCGTTCACGACCTTTATTTCTATCCCACCACTGCTGATTATTATTTTGACCTCTGTCATTGTTGTTGACTTTATCACGGCCTTTGAACTTATAATTCTTGTTTAGCTTCGAGACAACTGCAATCTTCAATGTCTGCTCAGTAGGCTTGACTTTTTCACTTTTTTCATTGATTCGTTGCTCATGTGCTCGTAATGAACCAATGATTTCTTCAACGACTTGGTCTCATAATCTGTCTCTGGACTCCATGCTAACAGCTACTATGTGGTCGAACTTCGTGGTCAAGGTGCGCAAAATCTTCTCGTTTACATCGAGATCGGCGATATCTTCGCCATTCATCTTTAATTGATTGACGATTGTCTGAACACGATTGGTGTACTTCTCTATATCTTCGGAGTCATCCATCTCGATCAACTCGAATTGTCACCTCAAAGTTTGCAACCAAACTTTCTTGGCTTTATGTACACCCTAGTAGGACGTCTCTAAAGTATCATACGCTTCCTTTGATGTCTTCGCCAGTTGCACTTTCTCAAACGCCACATCATCAAGCTTTTGCAAAATAAAATAAAGTGCCTTCTGATCTTTCTTGCGAAGCTCCTTTTATGTCAAAGTAGCGGTGGCCCTTGGGTTTTCGAACCCATCTTCAACTACTGCGAGCAAGTCTTGAAAACTGAACAAGACTCTCATCTGAGTGCTCCATCTATCAAACTTTTTCCCATCGAACACTGGCAGTGTCGGTTGAACTTGACCGTTTCCAATTGTGGCCATGAATATTTACCACTGCAAAATAATCTATTGAACATAACTGTTCAAATTGCAATAAAAATTGCTTGCCCTCTGATCTTTGTCACAAGAAGACAAAAAGATTTGATTTGATGTATGAATGTTTTATAACAAAGCAACTTCCAATTTCTTCTTCAACGAATTTGCTACAACTCAATCGAGCCTTCTTCAACGAATCTGCTACTCAACCACGCAATTCGTGTCTGCAACAGAACGCAACAATTCAATCTTCGTTTCTTCTCCAAAACAAGAAACGCGCACGTTTTGATATCTCGATAGATCTGAAGCCCAAATTATGTTCTTGAATCTTCAAGAACTCTTACACAACCAAGATTAAAATCTCGGTCTCTCTCTCACAGATCTCAGGATCTCACTTTTGCTCTAATATCATATTAGGTTTAGAGACACCGCAATAACACTCTTTATTAATCACTCTAATAAACTCGTTAATTACAATGCGGGGGGTTAACACTCTAATTTATAGACTCACATAAACATACTCCTAATCCAACTAGGAGATCCTAAATAGACTCATACTCTAACTCAAAGTCCTAATCAAACTCAAACATCAATCTAATTTAGATTACAACTCCAACAATAATCAATATTGTTGGAGTCTCAAACGGCTGTACGTAACTAATTCTTTCAAATAAAAAACAAAAAACAAAATGTGATAAAAGTTTATTTTTAAAATTATATTATATTTTTATGACACAGTAATAATACTAAATCAAGTGCAATAAAAGAGTTTAATATATATTATATATAGGTGCTTCTACGTACTATGAAACTCAATTACATAACATTTATTACGCATTTAATCAATCAATTACCATTAAATTGAAATTCAATAGTAATTCAATGGTGAAATATGTAATATCCATGACATGGATATATCTTCTTGAACTTGTGCACACATTTAAGAGTTATAAATGTAGCTTTCATATTCACCATTATATCTAAATTTTATGGTGAGAATTTTAAATTACCATCTATACTGATTTAAAAAAGCTACCATTAATTGTAGAATTATATATATATAGCTATAATCATCGTTCTTAAAAAAATATAGCTAATTGAAATTATTTGGATTGAATGCATCGGCAAATGCTTACATTGGAAATTTGTAGAGGGCCCACATTCATTGGTATTGTGGGCTTTTGCCACCTGTCAGGAGTTAGTTGTTTACTATGGGTCCGACCTCAGCAAATCACACGGCATCTCTCATCAAAAGCAAGCAACCAATGAACTACGAAAGTATGGTGTGCTGAATTAGTTGGATACTCTAATGATTTAATAGTAGGATTTATTGAGTTCGAGACTTTAAATTTACGAGCGCAGAAAACCACCGCTAGAAGATTGCTTTATCTTTTAGTGAGTTGACCCGACTTGCTCGAAATAATCGGTTAAAAGCAACCAATGAACCAACTAATACAAATGTCTCTTCCACGATTTTTCCTCAATTTTTTTTTTCGATAAAAGAAAATATATAGGCCTCAAAAGAAACAACAAAAGATATATATCATAATTAAACATATACATGGTGATATGTTTTCATGCATGTTTGATACTCAATGCCCAATTTGTACAATTATTGGGCATCACTAGTTAAAACTTCAAAGGAAGGGAAGGGTGAGTTGTTGTTGCAAATTAAGGCAAAGAAAATTAAAATCTTTTCAATCTTCAAGTAGCATTGATGAAGATATATAACTGCCATGGAAATCAAACTGAACTAATTAAACTATACAAAGAGCATTAGCTCATCTGCTTTGTCAACATTTCCTACAAAAGAAAATCTCAACTACATATATTGTACCAAACAGTGCTAGCTCTCAAGAACCACCAATTGCATAACTTGTGAAGATGGGCATGTACATGCATTTATATGGTTAGTTTAATTTCCTAAAGAAACCTCTTAACATTAAAATATTCCAATATGAGAAAATGCACCAAAAAAGAGTTCCCATTTTTTTTTAATATGTGGTTTGATTTTAAGTTGGGCCGGCAATAAATGCAGTACTGGAATTCTTTGAATCTGTATAAAAAAATAAAACAAAACTATATAGTATTAGTACCAATTAAAAGATCAATAAATGTAAGAGAGTGTTTGTGTAGGGTTTCCTATGTATTTCCAAGGCTGCAAGTTATATATTGTAACCTTAGTGTATAATGAAGTGAATTATTGTGATAGGTTGAAAACCTCGGAGCGGCTTCTATACAATTGCAAATTGTAAGGTTTGCACGATTATCAATCGCAACACACTATGTGTCATTTGATGGAGAGAATAAAAGAATGAGAATCTATTAATTTTTCTATTACTAATTTACTTCTATTTTAACTTACGTTTTTTCTAAATGAGGGAGAATAATTTTACACTTTTACCATTTCATGCATCGAGATACGTGCACATAGTTTTCGATGCATAACACGCGGGGTGTGTATCCCGAGACGCACACGGACGATTCTCAAAGTCGATGTACGTTTGTGATGATGTGTCAAAAAATCATTTCCCTTTGTTAGTGAGAGGTAAATTAGTAATAAAAAAGTTAATAGATTTTCCTCCTTTATTCTCTCCATCAAATGAACGCATGACACATTGCGATTGATAATTGTGCAAATCTTACCATTTGCAATTGTATAAAAGCCGCTTCTTGACGACTAACTTAAAAATTTATCGCTCCTCCACCAATCTTGCCCTTTAGCAATGCCTCGTCCGTCTCATTAAAGATGCTTTGGCAAAAATGTTTATATTGTTGATCAAAGAGAAAAAAATAAAATAAAACATAGGTACATCTTCAAGTAGTATAATATATATGAAGCTTGATATTCAACTGATTTCTTTATTAATCCGGCGCCGATACCATCATGTCTCCAGGTGATGATCCCCTTCATTTTGGCTTAATTAATTGTTCATGTTTGTATATTCTTTCTTAGTTTTTTTTTTTAATATATATAGTCCGTTAGAATATTCTCATGCATTTCTAATCACGTTAAAATCATACGTTATACATTTTCTAATTTTTATTTTTATTGATCAATTTCTGTTTAATTAATATAATATATATATATATATATACTAATTATAATTGTTTCTGTCTATACAAGTAGACACACATGGGGTATTGTTGTTTTTATATATATAGGTTATTTTAGTTGTATAGGTCGGAAGGCAAAACCATGGGCGTGCCAAAAACAACAGGATATGTAATGAGCAAACAAGAGGCAATAATTGAAAATTATTAGCAATCAAACATAGAATGTCCCAACATAAATAAGATAAGTTTAGTGATGCAAAAGTTTATGAAATTCAACATCCAATTATAAATATATAAGTACGTTGATTTCTCACAGATTATAAGTCAGGGTTAGGGTGTCCGATTGATTCTTGAGAGATTAATTAGTCGCTTGAACAACGAGAGATTTAAAAATAAAAAGTTTCGACTATGATAATTACCATGAAAGAAAAGAAAAATGGGCTATGAACATTAAAAAAATAAATAAATTATTATACCCTCACTACGAGGTCTCTCCCCTCTCTAGCTATATGAAATGAAGGATTCTTATTCATCAAAAAAAAAAAAAAAGTGGTGGATTCTTATATATTCACCAAAAATAAATGAATAAAAAATTGAACAAAAAATAAAAAAATGATATAATATTGCATTTGCTTTGATGCTCCATTTTTGCCCCTTTATTACATCCTCTATTTTTGCTTTGATGCTCCTCTCTAAAGTTGATGTAATAGATGAATTCAGGACCAATCATGAACAATAAATCTATTTGGACTCATAAGTCCGGACTCACATGGGGATTTTTTAAATTCTCGTAAAAGTTTAAGGAGCATCAAATGAATTTCAAAATTGTATTTGCTTCATTTATTGCTTAAGGATGATTTTGAAATTAAAAATATTTTTGAGTTTGGATTCATAAGTCTAAATAACACTACCCTGTCATGAAATCATGATAGGTAATAATAACCTGTTGAAAAAGATGGCGATTTATTAATTAACTAAAAAAAACTATTTTTTTGAAAGAATATTGTCAATAACTATTATACACATGAATATGTCCCACCTTGATCTTGTCATTCTAGTTTTTTCCCATCATAAAAGCCTTTCATGTCCTATACTGATTGCTCTATTATTTTTGATACCAATCAAGGCATCAGTTGATGTCATATAACATTTTTTGTTTCCATTTTGACAAAAAAATAAAAATAAAAATAAAACATTTTTTGTTTCCAAGGATATTATTGGTACTTACATAAGTTGTATGTAAGGGAATGACATGCAATAATATATAGTCTTTTGTGATCTAGCTATAAATCAAAGATGGTAGATTGAAGTTTTGGAATCACTCTATAGCTAGATTCAAGCCCTATATATCAAGATAAGATCTCTTCCCTAATCAACCACAGCATCATAAGATCACAGCCACCAAATTAATTTCTCTCCACTAATGTCCCAAGCCCATGTCATATTCCATCTTTTACCCCTCAAAACCCCAAAAAGGACAATTAATTTCTCTTATTAGAGTACATGTCCATGTTTCCATTGCTAGTAAGGGCAGTAAGGTCATTTCACTTTACATATTATTTGGGGTTTCTTCACAAGTCCTCCTCAATGTTCCTTTCACATGCAGGCATCCATGCTTGGATACCAAATGTGACAAAAAGGACTCCAAAGCACCAAAAGACAGGTTTTCTTGACTTTCAGATGCTGTCATCCAAGCAAAGACAATGCCATACAATATTATTTATTTTCCTTATATACAATTTGCAAATAAAAAATAACATTTGATCAACATATTTAGATTTTTAAAACATTAAAACTTGTGCTCTTCTGGATTGATGATACTAACTTGTCACTACATATATGTCCCCATCTTATCTTTGACAAAAAATTCTCAATAATAATCCCCTAGTTTTTGCAGTAAATTTAGCTCAACCACCAAGGTTATCTAGTATGAAGTTTTCATCTACTTATGTTGATACAAGGAAAATAAAAAAACCATATCGTATTTTTGAAAAAAAACCATAGCGTATTTTGTTATTCAACATATAACGTATAATTGTAATAGACATGCGTGCGCGTACACATCTCAATGTATTTATTCGATGAACTCCAATACATATATAATAATAAGTTAGTATATAGTTGAAGCTAAAATTAATTATAATTTATTTGTATGTATCAATCATAAGCTATCAATGACCAATGACTATTAAGTTCAGTGGTTGAAACTTACTAATGACTAGTCAAAATATTAATTTGATCTTTAGTAGGGCTACCAAAAAGAGAAGAAATATATATAAATGTTATTTTTTGTAAAGATCGCCTATAGCGAAAATCGATGCATTTTATTTTCTCGAATGAAAAATATAAGTTACCATTAAAAAAACAATGTATGTACGTATGTAACCAACACGCAATTGGTGCAATTGGAAGCGGCTCGTATTCCCTTAACTACATGACATGTACAGAGACTACTCTATTAATTGGGAGCTCTTCACCCGAACATGAAGCGACCTGGGGTGAACCTGGATCAGTCCAATTCAATTGAAGTTCTAGACACCGAATGAGTTATCGGAAAAAAATAATAAATAATAAATAATAACCAAAGTCTACAAACATTTTCAATCAATGACAAGACAATTTTTGGGTTACCTGGCCCGTGAGCTAACCTAAATGTACTCTAGAACTTATAGGAACTAACAAATTAAAAAAAAAAAAAAAACTTTGGGTTATACAAAAACTGATTAATATATATTCCTAGTGGGCACAACACCATCTGTACTTCTTTCACTGTTAATAACTGTATATAAAGCAAACCAATTTTTTCTCTTCTTGTCACAAACTCTGATTCACAAACTCTCACTCAATCATGCCAGACCTCTCTGACCTCATCAAAGTTGATGTTAATGGCCAACACACATTCTTTCTTGATCAGGTAAATCCACATGAATGTTCTTGAATTTGTTGCTAATGCTCTTGAATTTGTTGCTAATGTTCTTGAGTTTGTTGCTAATGCTCTTGAATTTGTTGCAGATGATCATGTCAAGGTACAGTGGGAAGTTCAAGAAAATGATGAAACAAGAGAGGAGGAAGCCCCAGATCATGAAATCAGAAATTGGGTTTGATGATTTCCCATGTGGGGCAGATGGGTTTGAACTGGTTTCAAGATTTTGCTACAATGGTGGGAGAATCAAAATCAGTACATCAAATGTGTGTCTGCTTCACTGCTCTGCAATGGTTCTTGAAATGACTGATGAAGTCTCACCATGTAATCTCATTCAACAGACTGAGACATTTCTTGAAGGGTTGTTTTATTGGACTTGGTCTGACATTTTGATCTCTTTGAAGAGCTGTGATGGATTCTTTCAATATGCAGATTCATCTGGTATTCTTGAAAAACTCATCTGTTCATTACTTTCGAAGATTACCCATAATTCAGATTTTCAATTCAATGCTTCTTGGTCATCTTCATCATCATCTCCTGAAACCATTAATGGTTTCAAGTTTTTCACATCAAACCAAACAACCCCTGATTCAAAGGCATGGTGGTTTGATGATTTGACCATTTTGTCCCCCAAGATTGTAGTAAAGGTCATCAAGGTCATTGGGGCATATGGGGCTGATAACAACAGTTTGATACTCACCAAGTTCATACTTCACTACCTAAAAACAGCTCTTCATAACAAAAACTGTGTTGGGTATGAGTCCTTGTCCAAGTCTTGTTCAATGGAGTATGCTGAGCTTGCAGACACAGCTGTTCATGGGATGGCTTTGATGGGCAAAACTGGGTTTTCATGTAGAGGGCTATTTTGGGTATTGAGGGTTGTTTCTGATCTGGGTTTGAGCAAAAGTTGTAGAGTTGGTTTGGAGAGGTTGATTGGAGGAATGCTTGACAAGGCAACATTGGATGATTTGTTAGTGCCTGGTCACAGTGGTGGTGGTGGTGTTGTTTATGATGTTAATCTTGTTTTGAGATTGATTAGAGTGTTTGTTAGCAGTGATGGTGTGACAATGCAGAGAATGAAAAGAATTGGAAGGTTGATTGATAAGTACTTGAGAGAGATCTCTCCTGATCAGTATCTCAAGGTTTCTAAGTTCCTTGCTGTTGCTGAGAGCCTCCCTGATTGTGCTAGAGATTCCTTTGATGGTGTCTACAGATCAATTGACATCTACATAGAGGTATAAACTAAACTGTTATTCTACAATTCTCCTTTTTATGATTTATATATGCTTCGTTATTCGGATAACTCCGGCTACTCTAATATATATAGTGGGCGGCCCTTCCAACGGCAATTGTTTCATGCAAATGCCGAGATTAAAACTCTGGTCATGCTCGAGAGGCATCGAGTTCTTTACCACTAATTCCAATATCCGTTCGTAATTGCCACGTGCCTTTAACCAAGACTTTTTCTTTTTGCCATTTATTTGATGCCAACCTCCCCGATTAATCAATGCCGACCTTTTGTTGTTCCCCCGAAAGGGTGAGGTCTCTCGACGTAGTTTTCGAGCTACGACATGTTTTTCCTGTTGTAATAGTAGTGCATTTATGTTATGACATTGAGGTGACGATTTAGAAAATCCTTAAGTGGCTCTAAAAACATAGCACTTAATTCAGGCCTTGCAATGCATAGAATGAATAGATTAATTTGGTTGTTTTGATTGGAAGGTTCATTGGTTCTTGGTAGGGTGGGCCATGAGTGAAACATAGGGTTCATGAATCATGAGCTTGAAGAAATGAAGAACCACTATAAACTTATAGTTGATAGAACTGTTTTTATTTTCTTATGTTATTATTTGTTCACAGTGGGCTCCCATGCAATGCCCATGACAGGTAATTGACAATCCTTGTTAGAAGTCCAGTTACTTTCATGTTTCCTTTTTGGAAGAAAGTGCATTGCAATGGTTTGGTTTCATTCTATCTGCATTGCTGTCTTTGATGTTTCTCTCATTTGTTGATACCAATGAGCTCAAAAAGAAAAAATAAAAGTGAAATCATTTGCTTTTCATTACATGTTCTGGTGGGGCTACTAAGCATTATTGACACTTTGCACAACAACAAATACTTAATCCTAAATTAGTTGGGGTCGATTACATGGATCAAACTATTTCATTCCGTTTGATTTAATGCACTTGACGGCATGCATTCAAAATCCGTTAAATCCTCGTTAGCTTTCGCAATTTAATTAAGTTTGATTAACATGTGCAGAGTCACCCAAAGCTTTCTTTTGATGAGAGATCAAGACTGTGCAGATGCCTTAACTATGAGAAGCTCACCCTTGAAGCATGCAAGGATTTGGCCAAGAACCCTAGAATCCCTCCAAGAACTGCAATCCAAGCTCTCATGTCTCAGCAAACCAAGTCTCAAAAAAAAGTGGAGGGTCTTGAAACTACACTGATCCCATCAAAAGAATATCTACTCGAAAGCCCAACGTTGCTAGCAGACGCAGACGCAGACGATAACTGTTCCGAGTTCTCTGAGGAGAGTGAAGAGATGAAACTGCACATACAGAAAATGCAGTGCAGGGTGTTTGAGTTGGAGAAGGTGTGCAAGGAAATGAGGGGACAAATGATAAGGCTTTTGAGGGAGAACAATGTCACAACTTCTCCTGCACTTAATAGAGCAGCAGTGCCTAGAGGCCCTAGACTTTGTTAACTATCTCTTTGTTTGATGAAAAATTTGTTGTCAATTGTAAAACATTTTCATCCCTTTTGTGTGAAGGTTTAAGGCCAGTTGGTGTATGATGTAAAATTGTGAGCTCAATTTTCAAGGCATTGTATAGAAGACATGAGAGAATCTATTGGATATGAAAGTGGATGGACATAAATAAAAAAAGTTTCTATTTCAGAAGAGACTAGAGAGAAAGAAACATTCTGCAGTTCTATATAGCGGCGTAAAGTCCTGACTAGTTCCAAACTGAGCTACGTCGAACCTCCTCACATAGGAGGGGCGCGCTCCAATTGTTGTATGCGCTATTCACAAGACTCGAACCTACGACCTTTCTTAGGTGGTGCTTCTTCTAGAGCAAGACCAAGTGACACACAAAATATTTCAGAGCAAATCCCTATTCAGTTCTATGATACACACATACCACAAACACACAAAAAAGTTATGTATGAATGTCATGCTGAAATGTGGAAGAGTTTTGGCTTAAAGAAACACAATATGCTTTAGACTACTTAACAAGTAGTAACTGTGGCTCAGCATATTCATAAACTGTTACTACCAGCACATAGGAATATGAAATGCATTGAAGAAATAATTTACGAGAGGAGACGACAGACGATAATGAATCTGACCTTGCTAACTTCGTTTCGCTCCTGTTGTGAAGGAAAACAGGCTTCCTGAGAGTGCATGGTTGAGCCATATATACCAACTTTGTGTTCCTTTTTCGAGTAAAAATAGTTCGACTGAATTCAATTGCGTTCCATGTAGTTTCCATGCCGACAAAAACCCAGAAGCAATCAAAATTCAGGCCTGTAAACAACAAATACGGCATAGAAACAACGAGATAGAGATTCACAAAAAAAGTTCTGAATCGGATTAAAATTTAAAAACGAATGAATTGCATTAGTCAATTTAATCACAATAGGGAACACTTAATCCACAATTACACTACACCTGCATACAATCAAAACTTGTGACCACATTTTGTCAGACAACATAATTGTCTCGAATCTAAACACTGCACGAACTATTTAATTTACAAATCTGAATAAAAGAAAATCATCCGAAAATTTTTACAACACGCTGAACCTTGAAAAACTAGCGTTAAAGAATCAATTCCATTGAAAAAGTACTTAAAAGATGAATCTTCTAATAAATAAATCAAACCTGCCCAATGGTTCCTCGATTGACCAGGTTCAACTGTATGTACATTGAGATGCATGAGTGATGCTTTGCAAGACATTGAATGAATTTTGGCCTCAGCATACCACCAGCCGACGACAGACACTTCCCAGCATCAAAGCCTATATACTCTTCAAGGCGTATTCAGCCTGCGAAGGTCTTCAACAACATCGGCTGTATTCTCAAGTCGTTGAATGTCAGATCTGTGAAGAACATTTGATGGGATTTTGCCTGAATATCTTATTTTTGAGTCAACTTTCTTCGATGTGAAGTTTTGACGCACACGAACACGGTGGCTTCTCATCTCAGTGGAGCAACTTCCCCGAATAGTCACAACCAAAATGACTTCCTTGTCTCTTACATCTTCGCAAAATGAATTCTGAGGGACCCCATCCACAAACTCCAGTTGGGTATGAAACTCCTCATGACGCACTGAAACTTCTCCAACTTGACCGGGTTTGATCATGCCAACGGCTGGAATGACCTATATAAATGCATCAGAAATTATAAGACTAATGTGCAGGAACAACTAGCAGTTATAGTATACACCCATTGAAAAATGAAAGAGGCGAAACACGTTAGTGGATGTTATAGTCATCATATACTTCTAGTACATTTTCTTGCGTCTTTCTAACATATCAGCTATTTCATCATTAGCATTCGCTCAGAATGGACTCCCCACTAGCTCCTAGTTGCACGATATCTCCTCCACCTAACTTTCCAGACTATCCATTGGCGATCAATGAGAAAGACGCTATATCTGCCCCCTTAGCTTCAATAGTTGAACGAAGACATAGAAAATGCCAAAGGCTGGACTTATAGGTTCACTTTTGCTAAGAAAAAGCTCGACTGACAAACATTGACACTGAAAACTGCCATAGGAGGGGCAGTAGCAGCAGAATCTGAGCCTACCGATAACAGGATATAATTATGTGTACAAAAGTAAGATTAAATATACGTCCATCACTGAAGACAATCTTCTAGAATGATTTAAACACATCAATGAAAATTCATAATGAGGTATTTGTGTGTCACTTTGAATCTAAATTCGGTTCATATAATACAACAGCGTATGCTATTAAGAGGATGCTAGACACCATAAAGGTCCTTAGATATTGCATATTAAGAAAACAAGCCCTTCATGGTATTTCATTTCTTGTCTTCATCCTTGCTACCACAACTATTTATATAAGACCTTCATGGTCCGATACAATTACTAAATTATCCTTGGTACTTTTTTTTTTGTCAAGATATCCTTTGTACTTATTTGTGCCTATATATTTCCTCACATGAGTAGATCAACTACTCAAACTATATACCTACTAATATATGCATCATTCTATCATTAAGAAAATGAGCCCGTAAAACGACCATAGTATTTTAGTAATTGAGTTACATGAGTACATCAACTACTCAAACTATATACCTACTAATATATGCATCATTCTACCATTAAGAAAACGAGCCCGTAAAACTACCATAGTATTTTAGTAATTGTGTGCATCATTTATAGTCTTGTTCTTCACATGTTCAAGCAGAATTCCATCAACCACCTTTCACCTAGAGAACAATTTCGCATGCACGTGACTTGTATTCGCATCTAGCTTTTCAAATTCTCCAAAACATTGAATAATACAACACAACACATGGATATTGGAAATAAGTTACCTCCAGCCAGGGTGGCAATCCAAAGGCAGCTCTTGGAAAAGGGTCAGATGCTTGACCTTCCTCGTTTATGGCTGACTGACCATCACAAACAGTTTCAAACATTGCTCTGTCGTTCCCACATTTGTTAGTTATCCGTAATATGGACGGGTCATTGTTCTGCAAGATTATATTGTTTGTGCTAACAATTGTTTCTGGGACAAAACACAATTCTTGAATAATAGATCGGATCTTTTCATTTGAATCCATGATCCTCCCGAACTCCTTCCTTCTAATGGACTCATCCACGCGTGCAATGTCAACATTGAAGACGCAGCGGACAGGCTTGTGATCACTGTCAGTCACATCCATACAAGCCTCATACCTGATAAGCAAGAACCCGAAGTCTCATTAGTCACAAATTAAAATGCGATAAGTTTCGAATGCTAGACAACCAGATGCTCACTGTGTTATTGAGGATACGACAGGGCACTCCAAGTTGCAATCAGACATTGAAGACGAACGATTGTCACGATATAATATTCTGTCACACCAAGCTGGAATACGTTTCTTCTCACCAGAATCATAACCTATAAGATAACAAAAGATTAAACACTACCTCTGAAGCTGCCACCCAGAAAAAGAAAAACTTCATCGAAACTCTTAAAACCGCACGGCCACCAACATCACTCAACCAAATTACAGGTAAAAGTCAGTAACAAGCTCATGATTTGCTTAATCATAACCAAGAAGTCGCCACAGTGTTCACAACACCGTTTAACTTGAATCACCCAACAAAATCACATAAGCAGGAAGTCAGACAACTAGGAGAGAATTTACCTCCTAAACCAGCTTGATGTCTTTCAAATTTATATGTGGGAGGAAACATTATGATTCCTTCACGCATCCCTTGGAAAACTTTTCCGGCTACCATTTCCGCTCTGAGCTGATCCCTTTCTTTGAGCCAATCAAAACATCTTTGGGAAACGAAGTCCCTTGCTTCATCATAAGAAATTCCATGAAGCCGATAATTGAAATCACCGAGAAAGACAACCATGTCTGCTTCAGATAATTCTGGCTTTGCATCGTCAGGATGAACTGCCCCAGCCTGCAAAAGATAAAAATGCTGATTTCGCAACTGTAGACAGACAAGAAAATAGATCCCATAAAAAATAAAATTGCAAATTAATATATAGAGAACAAAGAGAATTTACGTACATTTGTACCCCGAAGCATGTGAACAGCAGATGAGACACCGGCTGCAACAGAGAGGACAAATGGGAAGCCAGAAGAATCAAGCAGCCAAAACAAATATATAGAGCAGGCAAGAGAGCAACATAAAAACAGGCATCGCACCATACCAGCTGCTGTATTAAGCAGATTAGACGGTCGGCTGAAGACCATCGTTCGGTAAACATGATCAAAGTCTGCATTACGGCGATTGACAGCTTCCAAATGTGCAGCAAAGTGACAATTCACAAAGCATATAATCCTGTCATACACTCTCATCCTCAAACCAACGGCTCCCTGTTCAAAGAACGATTAATTATGTTGACTATATTCATGAAAAAAGAGCACAACAAGGTTCAACTAATTACTCTAATGTAATAATATAACTACTTTTTGGCACTGCCGCTGTTGCTCTTTTTATTACTGTCACAGCAACTTAAGCAATGGAACCAAAGGAATCAAAGGAATTGACCATTTGAACTGGAAATAATGATTAATGAAGCGCTTATTGAAAAGATGGCATTAAATTTTTTAAAAAGCCTAAAGGATTAAGGTTTTATTAACCTTTTTCGAGACAAGATTTTCATTTAAATTTCAAAACCTTGAAACAGTTAATTTTGCAAAAACATAGTCAGGTGAGTGCATCATTTGACGTTTGATTCAGGCTCCTTCAGAAGATCCAGGTACACATAATTCATTCAACACGGTTGCATCGGCATAATCTAGAATTCCACTGTAGCGAATCCTATAGGAGCTGAATCAGATGAGCCTGGAACAATGTTATTGAGAGCCAATATCATACCGATTAGACTATATCCAGTTGTAACAGATGGAAATGCCTCTAATCACTCAGAAGCCGAACTGATTTCCATTTCCCAGATCAAGCAAATACAACAAAATAAAACGTTGATCAAAAGCTGAGACAGTCATATTTTTAAAGATGAATCTAATTGTTTGACATAACTAAAGCTATTTAAGTTCAACTCCAAACTTTCAATTGTTCAGGTTAATCGTAACTTTTAAGGCCTAGTGAATGTTTTTATCTCTGTGATAGCTGTTTTATTTTTGGGTAAAAATATCTGTTGTAGCTTAAAAGATAAGTAATGAGGTTCAGTATTGGTTAAAAAAATGGTCTAATGTCAAGTTTTCGAAAAACATTTAACATTAAATCTTTGTTCACAAGGAATTCAGTTAATCAAAAAAGGAAGATTTCACTCTCATCTCATATGATTACCAATGGAAACAACAGTTAATCGAGCGTTATGTGTTTAACTTCACATGAAGGAGCAATGAGCTTAAAGCAAGTAAAACAGACCTTATTACCAATAGCGCGTCCAAACCCACATGGGACAGCTGCAGCATCAACATCACCAATATGTGGCTTAAGAGTCCGTCTAATCCTGAAGAAGTTCAAATAACAGAGACATGTTATTCTAAAATACAGAAACCCAATGAAGATGAGCG
This sequence comes from Stephania cephalantha, assembly GCA_039657325.1. Classification (NCBI taxonomy): domain Eukaryota; kingdom Viridiplantae; phylum Streptophyta; class Magnoliopsida; order Ranunculales; family Menispermaceae; genus Stephania; species Stephania cephalantha. Next base: position 1,019,981 of record CM077573.1, on the reverse strand, counting down.
AGAAAAAGTAAGTGACTCGCTATGGCAAAGGCTAAATCGAAGAGTCATCACTCATGACATTGCATAATAGCTTAATCAGGCAAACATAGTTACTTAGTATTCTTCGAAATGATAGGACTCACCAAACGGAAATAAGCAAACCAGCTAGCTGTCTCGAACCAACCCGTTCAAATGTTGTTCCCTCATCTAATGTTCTCCCAATTGTATCAAGCCACCACTGTCCCATGGCACTTCCCTCAAGCCCTACCTATAATCAGTCAGATGTATTAGTGCATAACACAAGGCAATAAAAGAAAACACAATTCCCAATAGAATAAGGTCAAACATAAGGAATCATACGAAGCTGGGAGTGCTAAGTTACTAACAAACAATCTTTACCAATCAAGCGTACAAGATTACACAAGCTAGTGCATGTACCTTAATTATCCTGAGATATTGTGAATCATTCATTTAACAGTCTGAGTCCAAACATCGGTAATGGAAATGATAAAGGAGGTACATGTTTGAAAAATTTAGAAGAACATACAGTTTCCTTAGCTGCAGACACGGCAAGAAAGCCTGCGCCCATTTCCACTTCTTGAAGCCCTACAACAACAATGCCAACTCCGGATGCGACAGAACCCAGCCAAGATATAAGTGAGTCATGAGAAGCTCTCCCTTGCCCAACATTCCAAGTGCCGGCCAATATTTTCAGATTCTCTAGCTTGGTATACATCAATTCCTTGCTGGCCAATTCTGATCGCAATATGTTATCTATCGGCCCTGGAGAAGCAAGACTCCATCCGCGTACACCACCATGGTTAGCTAAGCTAAAGACGTAACCACCTCCGACTGCCATTTTTATAATAGGACCGCTGTGCCCAACCCATCCTCCTAACAATCTACCCTCGAGATCCAGTACCTGAATAGTTCCACTTGCATAGCCCACCCATATACTTGACCCAAAAACACAAAAACATTGAACAGCCGAAGAATGGTAATGGAAGTCTTGTATTCGACCCCCATTTCCATCCCACTGCACCAGTAAACCATTCGCACAGCCCGTCCAAATCATTCCATCCATCGACATTACAATTGCTTCTGTCCTCCGATAATCATCACCAAATGCACCCTTTGCTGCCACTCGCCGAACAGCATCAGCTGCACCCATTAGCGCGTTGCGTGAGCGTTGAAAAAAACCTTGAGGCTTCTCCTTTTTAGATACAGAAGCAAACTTTGTTTTGACTTCTTCTTCTCCGGATGCCTCAAGTAACGTCATGTCAACACGGTTCTCAATCTGTCCATCTATATTGAACACCTTTAGGAGTTCCTTTGTACGAGCATCCCTGTATAACCAACACAAAAATCTAAGGTCAGGATTTTAAATAATTGGAAAGAAACTCCAAATAACAGCAAAAATAAAAATTTAACAGGGAGGGGAAAAGACTAGCATCATTATACCATAATGCAAATGACAGGTGCCCAGCACTCCAGACCTTTCCTCGACAATTGTCAGAGAGTATATATTTCACATCTGAACCAGATATATTGCAAACACCATTAAAAGTGACCTGGCTCCTCAGATCAACATATGACCTCTCAACTAATAAACTGGCCATATGCCTTTCCTCCGTTGTAAGAGAGAGAGACTTCTCTATGGCCTCCCACGGCCATACCTTGACCACACCTCCCTCAAAACCTGACCAAATGTCACCTGAATTGGAAAAGTAGCATGATATCAACAACAAACCAGATGAAAAATGGATCATTTGAAATGTTAATCAAGATGACGCTAGCAAAAATTGCTTTTTAAAACTCCAAGCTGCATTGAACAACAAGCAAATTATCAGTAGCATTGCAGGGCAGGATAGTGGGTATGGGCTTGTCAAGGAGAGGAATGTGTTACTACATTGAATTTTATTCTTCTTCACCAGAATTCAGCACATAAGATTGCACAAATTGAATTGGTTTTCAGGTTAACAATATAGATGGTGCTGTGAGGAAATCAAAATAAATAAAGTTCCACTAGTAGCTTAAAACTAATATATTAATCCTTATTTGGAAGTTTAAGGAAAATCTGAATTGTGATTCTTTTGAAAAGCAAAAAGCTATATATTACTAGTTCTAATAAATATAGATTTTTTTTTTTTACTGAAATATCATAAAATACTATTCATCTAGAAACCCATTCATATGGAATGTCGCTTCTGCCAAAATTTTATATACGTTTGATTTGCATTGAAATTGAAACCGTGGATGGCATTCCCCAAGCAAAAACTGTTATTTTAACAACATACTCGTTGAACTTTTTATCTGCTCCTTGTTCTTGTTTAAATAAATACGAAACCACGATTTGTCCAACAATATGAAGTCAATAAGTTTTACGTAAGAAGAGATTTAATAGCAAATCAAAGATTTGAATGATCTCGCTCTTCTCCCGACAGCTAACACCTACTATAGCACCCTCGTATAATTGTTTCAATAAACAATGTCACGGATTAGAAATTAAGATTAAAAGTGTCGACAACCTCTCATATTATCAGGTTTCTTGTTAGTAAGTTAGATTAAAAGTATTGACAACCTTGCTCAAACAATCACCAAGGAAGTTGGTGCAAAGATGAGGTAGCTCAACCAATATATGAAGGTGTTTGCCAAGAGGTTAGTAAGCTTCATGTCTTCAGTGTGCTTATTAGTGCAATTGTATATCAAAAAAATTATGTTGAAGGGTTTACTACCAAATTTACCGATTCTAATATCAAAACAACAATACGACGAAACCTCAATTCCAAGTTAGTAGGGGTCAGCTATTTGGATCAAGCTTTGTTTAGATCTACCCCTACATCGTCGAGTTTCTTCAACTTCTATCGTGACTAGTTTTCTAACTGAGGCATTTACTGGTCATCTTTGTACAACAACAACGACAATAACAACAAAGCTTTAGTTCCAAATTAATTTTTTCATATACGCAAAGCTTCAAATCCAAATTAGCAGGCCTCGCCATAAGTAGATGATCATGGGTTCGATTACTCTTTTTTCCTACAAAATCAAGGCGCATATGCAATGGTGCACCATACAATGATTATCAATGATTTAGGGAATCATAATGGCGTCGGTCTATGATCAATTGAGTAAAAGTAGATAGTGAGGAGCTACTAAATTCATTACCATATAAACTGATAGCCATGGAGAGAACAGGGCCGCGGTGAGCATGCCATCCAAAACCATCCTTTAAAGGGGCTTCCTCCTCCGAAGCGCCGCCGCCGCCGCCGCCGCGATCCATCTTCCACGACCTAATCTTCCCATCCTTATGCCCAGTCCAAATAAACCTATTCCCAGCATCAACAATCAAGCACAAGGTAGGCGAAGTCGGCGCGGACTCCGTAAACGGCGCGGCATCCTCATCCCCCCTCCTCATCCTCCCCCCAATCCCGCACCCAACCTCATACAAATCCCTGAACTCCCAAACCCTAACCCCGCACTCCTGCCCCGCCCACAACTGCCTCTCCGTGCATCCAATGCTCCTCAGAAACCACCCCACCTGCGTCTCCCTCAGCGGGTGCGGCCTCACCTCCAGGCTCGGCGGCCGCCCCGGGTGCATCGCCGCCCTCACCGGAACCTGAAATATCCCGCTCCCGCCGCCGCTCGCCACGAACTCCGCCAAAAACTTCCTCTGATCCTCCGGCACCTCCTCCGGCTGCGGCTCCAATATATCGTTAAAAAACGACTGCAACTCCGTCCCTCCTCCTCCTCCTCCTCCTCTTCCATTGATCGTCTTCGCGAACTCTTCGTATTCTTCTTCTTCGCCGTCGGATCCGTCCAAGAACATCGACGATTCCACCTTCTTCGACGTCTCGTCCATGCTGTCCAGACTGTGGTTTCTTAAATTGATCTTTCTAGTCGTCGCCATCGTCGTCGTCGTCGTCGTCGTCGTCAATTGGTGGCTGTAGGATTGGGTTTTGCGATGCGGCCGCGGCGGCGCGGCCGCAAAAGGTTCTCTGTCTTCTTCGTCCATGATCGGATGACCGGAATTGGATGGTTCGGAGTGGAATTGGATCGAATTTGGGGGTGGGATTGGGTCGAAATTGGGGGAGATGATGAGGTGGCGTTCGATCCGACGAAGAGGGGGAGTGCAGCGGAGAGTGTGGAGAGGTTATGGACGGACACGAATCACTCAAATGAGCTTCGCGGCTGCCACTCTTCGTTCGTTTTCAATTGAGAACTTTTCATCTAAAAACACATTCGCTCACGACAACTATTAATGCGTACGAAAATCCGTACTTACACGAATCTCGATGTGTGTTGTGGTGTTGTTTGCGTGTAACAGGTGTGCATTGTGTTTGATGTGCCGTAGCCTAACGTTCAAAATTCCTTTCTACACGTGGCGGATGGATGTTGGTTGTGTGAGGGTTTATGAAATTGGTAGATGTACAATGTGTCGTCTAGTTTATGACGTGTACCATATTCAAGAAAGGCCCGAGATTGAGTATTGACCGCTCCTGTTGGATATGCATCGAGATGTGTGTGTTTCAATCTCGTGCTAAAAGTGGGTGCCTCAATCATTTTATCAATTCCCCTTTAACCAATGGCTCGACGTCATCTGTCATAAGTAGATATTGGAATGATTTTTATTAGTCATGATCGATGTCAACATCTAATATTACATGAGAAAACAATTTTTTTTTTTTTAAAAAAAAAGACTTATATTTTGTAGTGTATGTTTTTTTTAGATCCAAATCATTTGATATCCACACTAATCGATTATATCGAGCTCGCTTAGGGTCAGCTTATATTTAGGGTAAAGAGTTTTTAACCAATTGACATCTTCATCCATGTAGGACTCGAACTTAAATCACAACTTAAATGACCTAATTAATATCGAATCACTCAAACCAATCGGCCATTAGTAACAATGACGATGTTTAAGATTAATTATCTATGATTATTCCATGCATATGGAAGAAACATATTTGGGAGGCTCGAATCAACAATTTATAAGTCTACCAATCATCGTCGCAAAAAGCTACCGAAAAAGTGCATGATGAACTACCTGTATTGAAATGGTTCTCGAAATGGAAATAAAAAATCTTTAAATGGCACCTATATCAGAATTGTCTTAACGGGTCCTGCCGTATTTTCTATTTATATGCTTCCGCATACAAAGTGTGTCACGACTTTCTTTACTAAGATTCAACTTATAATTAGTATACCAGCCACAGCTAGCTTGGATCTCCATTCAATGAACTTTTTTTCTTGATCTAAAAATAGGATCGATTTCATTTCATGAAACAGAAATTACATCCTTTGCATTAAGTTCGACAATTAAAACAATACATTGGGTGGCTAATTCATTTAAAAAATTTATTTCATTTTATTTATTTATGTTATTCATGGGTATTTAAGCAAATTTGACTATTCTCATGAAGCTTTTGTGCAATCGACCTGAGCGTATCTGATTGTTGTATCCCACAATCAAACATGATTTATGCCAGCCTTTTAAGAGTCATATATGCACATATATATTATGGATCTTACGTCATGCATGCTCAATAATGGTGGGCCTAAGAAGCTAATTAGTGGTCACTGATTTAGAAGACAACTACATATAAAATGGGGACGGAGTTCATAGAATCATATGCAGATGATCTAGTGCGCCAGCATGCACTATCAACATCGTATCCCTCGTTATCTTTGACTTGGTGGGGTTGTGTAGGTGAGTGGTAGGTTTGTATATATATTTTAGGTTCAGTCACCTATACATAATACATCTTACTCTCTCCTAGAGTCCTTTCAAATTAATGTATCATCAATAATGCTCAACACATACGCTGTCCTTCAATAATTCACATGGAATATATTATATTCATAACATGGAAAGTGATTGATCGGTTGACCCGCTTTAAGCACTGACTTAAGCGCATTCATTTGTTAGCACCATTTATCTCCAAGTGCATCATACAGTTCTCACTCAGTGGATACATCTAACTTGGTATTCAAAGTGGGTCATTAATGTAGCAACCTCATTAATTAAAACAATATATCTCCCTAATCAAGAAATTTTTTTTTTGATAATCGTGGGTGTCAAGGTTACCCTCAATATTCCCACGATCGAGGTCCTGACTCTATTGAGTGGTAGTGAGAACTCAGTGCCCCGAATGATCTTATCACACCAAGAAATCGAAACTGAGGTCGTGCGCTTAACTCGCATAATTCTGCCTCCGCTTTTACGATTGTGACAATCCGACTGAGTTACTATTCTAAAAATATGTACAAAGCCTCAATCACAAATTAGTTAGAGTCAAGTATGTAAATCAAATTCTTTCATTTCGTTCGATTTAATACACTTGATGACGTACATTCAAAATCAATTTCATCCAATTTAATCAATATATAGAGATTTCTACTATTAGGTCATTTACCGATTGACTTTTATATATAAAGCTATAATTTTATTTAAAAGTTTTAATATTTTTATTATATCTTTACGAGTTTAAAGATAAACAACTCGCCTTTGTATTTTTATACATTTCTACGCATTCATTTTATATATTATTTTTTTCTATGCGTTTTTATAACCCATATCTAACTAAGTTAGAGTGTTAGACTATTAATTTTATACAATTTTTTTTTTAGCCTAACAAGAATATATTGAATAACTACGGCATGCGAAAAGAATGTATATATGGGCTTTCGTGCCAATAATTTGTTGGTCGGAAACAGTAGAAAATAAAAATGTCATTGTTTGTATATATAATTATATATACTAGTAATAGATGTATGATGTATGATGTATGATGTAACTTTAGGGTGTCCCCCATAACGAAACTGGAGTGGCGTGTAGATAAGGAAAGTGCTGTACACGTAGCCACGTGGTCAACATGTTTAAAGTATCATATTTCGTTGTCTGGTGAATTGGATCATTTCAATTAATGTCCTATACACAACCTTATCTTAAATTCATATATGTGTACACAATACATCTGAAATGTGATTAAATTCAATAGGGGGTACTGCTCGAATATATGTAAAGATGTGTATATGCGTATCTCGACAAAATGCACGGCATTCAACTAAATCGATGTCCAAGTAAGTTGCTTTTGCATTTTCGTAAATTCAAATGTTAAGATTACTTGAGCTTGTTAACAACGAACTCTTAGCTTGACTGGTATGAGAGTGCACTGACAATCATGAAATTGTTATCTTTTGTCGAATTTTAACGTGACTAGTTCGAAGTGCTTTTCAAACTAACTAATTTCGTCGCAGTGATGTAGCATTATTGTCAAGTGTAAAGTTCACCTTGGCGTTAGGTATGCCAAGCTTTTTAAACATTATCGTCGAGATAAAATGCACGACATCCAACTAAGCCAATGCCCAAAGTAAGTTGCTTTTGCATTTTCGTAAATTCAAATGGTAAGATTACTTGAGCTTGTTAACAACGAACTCTTACCTTGACTGGTATGAGAGTGCGTTGACAATCATGAAATTGTTACCTTTTGTCGAATTTTAACGTGACTAGCTCGAAGTGCTTTTCAAACTAACTAATTTTGTCGCGCAGTGATGTAGCATTATTGTCAAGTGTAAAGGTCACGTTGGCGTAAGGTATGCCAAGCTTTTGAAACATTATTGTCGCGATATGTTCATGTTGCAACATGTACAATTGATGGTTACAATTGATGGTGTCCTTTAGATACACATCACTGTCCCTGCGCACAAATATCGATACACAAATCAATGAACAGTAATAACTATGCTGCAAATGCATGCATCAAACAACCGTGCAACTAATGAGTGTCAACCTTATAAGAGCAGACCTAATATTATGGACTGATGATGAAACACATAAGATTAAGAAAGTTGTGAAGTTGCACAAGATTTTAAACCAATACAGAAAGAAGGGGAAATTAAGAGTTGTACTGGCCATGGATTACACTTTCCTAAGATCAATCCCAGCCTTCTTAGCAACAGCATCCAAGCCATTTTTCTCGATCGTCTTCAATGCCTTGGTTGATAGCCGTAGTTTGACATAACGTTTCCCGGCTTCCCACCAGACTTTTTTGTATTGTAGGTTGACAAACTGCAACGTCTTCGTCTTGTGGTTTGAGAAAGAGACCTTGTTCGCTCTATTTGATTTCTTTCCGGTGAAGGGGCATACTCGACCTGAAACCAGTGCATATTAATCATAAGGATGAACTAATCGACGCCGCAAAGAAGCACTATAGGAACAAAGCAAACAAGGGATAGGAAGAACAAACAAACACGATCCTTCAGATTTAGTGAATTGGTGTACAAAACTACAAGCTATCCATCTTTTAATCACTTAAGTCACTTAGCGAGCCCAAGAGATCTGCAGTCAAAGATATGCTTCTCCAAATGATTCTTATAGAAAAAATAGTATGCACTCGAGGAAAGGTTGTGGGCGGAAGCTGCGGTGGGATATACTTCGTTAGATTGGATAAGGAGCTGAAGTTCTACTCTAAAGAGGGGTTGGTGATCTAGTGAGATGCTCTCCCTCGAGTCATGTAGCATTTGTTTTTCATTGGTAGGCTTCTTGGTCCCTTCTCTGATTGTGTTTCTTAATTTTAGATGAATCTTCCTTATTCAAGAAGCTTAGGTAAAAAACTCGTACAAAGACAAGTAGGAGTAGCACCAATTGATACAAAGATTAGGGAAGGGCGGCATGCGTGGTTTGGTCACCCGCAAAGACGGCCTACAAATGCCCCAACTAGAAAACTTGACTCAATAGAAACTGTAGAAATTCGACGAGGTAGGGGCACTCAAAGTTAACATGGGATGCATTAATTAAGAGGGATTTGAATGGTTTGAAAAGCTCACCATCAATTGCACTTAATCGAGCACAATGGAAAAGTTTGATTCACAAATTTGGGGTGAGGCTATGTTGTTGTTGTTGTTGTTGTTGTTGTTGTTGTTGTTCCTTATTCAAGAATAAACACACACTAGAGAACGAGCTCTGGTATTACTGTATCCATGGTGATTGACTATAAATCTATCGACAATTGATCGTTAAACTCAAATCACCAAGACACACATTAGAACAAGTACACAACCAAAATAAGAGCTAGCCATACAGCATAACACATTAACACAATAGCACAGCCCTTCCATGGGCATTGTTTAGTCTTTGATGGTATATTTGTGACTCGGAAGGTTAAGCATGCTGTTGCCGGAAAGGTAAGGAATTGATAAAAGAAAAGCTGACTACCATGTACCAAATGCAGTCAACAATATGATAACATACACAATTCGATAAAAATAAACCTTGAACAAGTAAAACCACTCATTTTAAAATCAGTGAGGCAATTCACTGCTTTGGACCTTTTTTTTTTTTTTTTCTTTGGTACATTGCAGCTTTGGACTTTTGAATCTCTTGCCAGTTAGATAGTAACAAAATTCCACCAACCATAGCATGGCCAGATAAATGAACACAAGAAAAAAGATACCGTTAAGTTTAAGAAAAGAAGATTTCATAGAAGGATTCGGATCCTTTTCTGTAGAAAGAAAAACGAGTGAGCCTCCGCCGCCTTTCTCAACGGAAAACTCGAGTAGGGACCTAGACTTATATAACTAATGAGTTGATTTTACTTAATATAATTCAGCTTTCGTGAGGAAAACCTCAGTCCCAAATTAATTGGGGCCGGCTATATGGATCAAACTCTTCCATTGTGCTCAATTAAGTGCCTTTCGCGAAGAAAACAATATAAGAATTTTACAATTCAAATCATATCTTCTAGAACACTTCAAAATTAAACCTAGACTCTAAAAAAGAGCAATTAGCACTTCACAAAAATCTAAACCTAGAAGCACAAGTCGCACATGAAAGAATTTAACCATAATGTGTTGGTATATAGTGGAAGGTGAGAGTGATTCATACAGTGAACTAACTAAGAACGCACAAATTGGTGCATAAAATTAATCAAGCCATCCCAGTAGGGATGGACTTAAGACTAGAATATCGTAGAAATAACAAAGAGCTAAGAATGCCCCCTTGGGCTTGGTGTGTTTTGCAGTGGGAAAGAGATGAACGCCATAGCTCTGACTGAGGGCAGAGGTTGTGGGTTCTAACTTCTAACCATTATAGCTACATTATATCTCCTTGGTTTCTCCTAGCCTAGGCTATGCGTTAGAAGCGCTTTACTAGGTTCAAAGTGATAAGTCGAACCCAAGCAAAGTGATAACTCGAACCATAACACTGACCGAGGCAAAGGTTGTAAGTTCTAACCATGATAGCTACATTATATCTCCTTTGTTTCTTCTAATTTAAATTGTAGGAGTGATTTACCAACTTCAAAGTGATAAGTCGAGGCCAAGCACGAAGGAGATGAAAAAGTTTCGGACACCCACAAATGTGTGTTGAAATTGATCTCCATGGAGATAAACCAACAACAACAAAGCCTGAATCCCAAATTAGTTGGGGTTTAGTGCAATTGATGGTATGCTTTCTAAATCTCTTTAAATCTCTCATAATCAATGCATCCCAAGTTAACTTCAGTCTACACACTCTACGCCTCTCTGCGCCTGTATTGTCGAATTTCTTCAGTGTCTATTGAGTCAAGTTTTCTAATGCTCCAACCACCGCAACAACTTTATTTCAAAATTGAACAACTTCTCCACATTCATAAGCACCAAAAGAGGAATTGAGCAATCGAGCGAGCGAGAGAGAGATTACTTACGAGCGACGGGTTGGATGAGAGAAGGAGAAGCAGCGGAGATGGAGAGATTGGCGTGGATTTGGGGAGCGGAGATGGCGATGCCCTTCAATTGGGACGACACGAACCCTAGCTCGGAAGCACAAGTGTTCGATTTCAGAAGCGCTGACGAAGAAGACGGTTTTGGTAGTTGGCGAGAGCGCGGAAGTGATGATGAGTGAGCGCTCAATAGCACCCCTGACGCCGACGCTGCCGCCATCGCTCGCTCGCTCGTTTGGGCTTTCGTTGAGGATAAGGCGCCTCTAACGCCAATGCGCCAACCGTTATAATCAATACCTGTATTATTATTATTATTATTATTATTATTATTATTATTATTATTATATGTACCATGGCAAGTGAACCAAACCGATTCTTGATTTGATATTTTTACTAATCAAAAGTTATTTGTAAACAAACCTAACAAAATCGCTTCCAAAAATATTTTTTCTTTAATCAATGTTAACATTGAAGGGTACTTTTGTCAGTAAAACTATTTTGATTTAAGAAAATCTTAAAAGTATTTACATTATATATAAGATTATTATTATTATTATTATTATTATTATTATTATTCGAACTCACGAACTCCTTAAATTTTACTTTTTAACAAGTGATGTCTTGTCTATCTCACTGGAGATGCTTTGACAAAATCACACATGTTTTGGTAAGTGTGGTTGGATTCTTATAAGGGGAGTGATATGTTGACGCAAATAGGCGCACGCCCATGTGGCACCCCTTTTTTAGACATGGGGCCCGCAAAAAAGTGCCAAATAGGCGTGCATTTGTAAACCATACTTAAAAGTATATATATATATATATATATATATATATATATATATATATATGATCATTTTTTGTACTTTTTTCTAAATTTTTATATTTTCTAATGAATACATTCCATATTATATTTGATTTGTATATTTTGCGCAGTTAAATTTCTTTAATTGATATTTCATGGAGTTTTTAAACTTGAAAAAAAAAACTTAAATGTCATTATGTAAACTATACTTAAAAGTATATATATATATATATATAGATCATTTTTTGTACTTTTTTCTAAATTTTTATATTTTCTTTTTTCTTATTATATTAAAATCAACAAAACTAAAATCACGCATCCATATATACATTCTAGCCAATATATCATCGCTGATTATTTATATAATTAATGTAATAGTAATTGATATAGGTAATACAATCTATATATTTAAAGCATAGTTTCTATCTTTTTTTTTTCGAAAAACCTTGATCATAGTTTAAAACGTTTTTAAAGAAAAAAAAAACTCAGTTTCAAAAAAAAAAAAAATTACATACAGTAAAAAAAAAAAAAAAGTTCATTTTCTATTTTTTTTTCTATTTTATTTTAAATTTCTTTGTGGATTGAGATTGTATGGCGCGAAGTGAAACCTCTGTGAGAAGGAGATGAAGCTCGCGAGCGCGACCGACTTCTCGTGCTTTCGCGCCAAAACCCCTCCTCGAGATCCCCACCACTCCCATCCCAACAAACTCGTCTTCTCCGTCTCGCCGACCAGATCAGAACTCGAAATTAGGGTTTGCGTGAACAGAACCTGCGCGAAGCAAGGGTCGAGAGAAACCCTAGAAATCCTCTCCGGAATCGCCCCCTCCAACGTCTCCATCACCTCCTGCGGTTGCTTGGGCCGATGCGGCGCCGGTCCGAACCTCGTTGTCCTCCCCGACGAGCTCCTGGTCAGCCATTGCGGCACCGCCGCTCGTGCTGCCGAGGTGATGGCGAGGCTCGGCTGCGGCGAGGGGTCGAAGAGGAGTCTCGAGGCGCTCGCGTTGCGGAAGCGAGCGGAAGGGGAGTTGGAGAGGGGGAATCAGTCGGAAGCTGAGGTTTTGCTCGCTCAGGTGAATTTCTGGATCCGATCCCCTTTTTAGGATTGTCAATTGTTTGAGAAAATGCGAGTCAGGTCGAATTTTCGATCCGCGGTGGATTCGCCATTCCTTAAGTGGCAATGGTTGTTACTCTGTTGAATCTGATATGGACGCATAAGAAATTTGTGATCTTGGTTTGGTTTGGTTTGGTTTGATTTGCTTTGTTTCTTGATCTGTTGTGATGGAACATTTGATTTGGAGTGTTTCGCGTGTTTGTGATTGCAGGCGATTGATCTTAAACCGTCCGGAGGTCTGCACTTTATACTTCGAAGCAGGCAGGTTTGCCGATTCGATCGATTCTTCAATGTTCTAAGTTTTCTACCTCGATTCAATTACGAATTATGTCTGTCGTTCGAGTGGTTGTGCAATTGATAGCAATCCACGAGGATCTACATATCTAAGCAATCTAGGTTTATGAGAGACTATTTGCTTGTTTTTGTTGATAGGAACGAAACTTTATTTATTATAGCCCAATATGTACAAAGAATGGTGATAATTTACAAACAGGCGGGATACAATGTGTTTCCATAAACAAATTCGAAAAAAAACCAGGGTAGTAGGAGAAAAACATGTCGTTCCTGAAATAAAATACCTCCCCGACTATGAGAACGAGTCATTGAGAAAGACTCTACTTATTAGCAATATGTGTGTGTGTGTGTCTATGCTAGCTTTCTAGTATATGATGACTACATTTCAAAGTTTTCTATTGCGCGGATGATGTGTGCTAATGTTAACTTGCATAGTTGGATTGTAAAGTATAGAAGTTTTATTTTCCTATCTGTATATATCAGGTCTGTTGCGAGATTAGCAATGGGAAACTATCAAGGGGCTCTTGAGGATGCCGAGGAGGCTTTAAAACTAGCTCCCAAATATCCTCAGGTAAGTCTAACTCTTAACAATCGTAGGGAAGTCTGGGGATCAATTATTTGAAGTTGCAGATTAAATGCTTTCGAGTTCCTGAAATTGTAAGACTTGGAACGGATTTGCATGAAACTTCAGAATTCAAGATATAGAGTTGCGAAATGGAAATGACAAACTTAATAATAAGGCTAGGTAGTCAGCACGAACCAACTCATGTATGACTATGTCGTTTTCTTATTCAACATTTCAATCATGTTTGAATTGTGTAGCAAGTGTGTTGCATATTTCTTGAAGCGCATATTCAATCCTTAAAAATTTATTATGTGATCATGGTGCAACAACCTGCAGGCCTACCTATGCCAAGGCGATGCTTTCTTGGCATTAGAGAAATTTGATGCGGCGGAGAATTCATATGCAATTGCTATAGAGATTGACCCTTCTTTGCGCCGTTCTAAATCATTCAAGGTTTCACTCACTTTCTCATTTCCTTTTTATATCATTAGTTTTGATCTTTTTCTCCCATTGCATATATGGCATGCAGTTAGAACATAGAACCTTTACGGCAGAGGTAGTATTTTAGGCTCAAAGGAACGTTGTAGCGAGTTCACTAGTAAACCGTAGTTACTCTTCTTCCTTATAATAGATGCCATTGAGCTGTGAATTCAATTCGCGTGTTTTATCTATGAGTTTACTGACACTTTCCCATTTCCATCGTGACATTTGACTTTAATTTCTCTTGGAACATTAAGGCAATCGAATTTCCATTCTAGTTCATGATATCTTTGCTATGTCATAGCAGTAATTGTTTATGATCTCCACTCTCCAATGTTTGAGACTGAAATGTGCAACCACATTGAGCATACATCAACCTTGTTATTTGCTCATCTCATACTGACAAGAGTCGATTGTTCATCTTATGAAAAAAAAAAAAAAAAGTCACAGAGATTATGTTCCGTTTTCGTACATTATTAAAGTCCACATGTAATCGAAAACTAATGATCTCTTTTCCGTGCAGGCTCGTGTGGCTAGGCTTCAAGAGAAACTATCTGCCACTAATGCGGCCTCTTAAAATTCCCAACAAAATCAAAATAACCACAGCTGATCGAGCACCAATTTTCGGGAGGCAACGTAAAACTCAATCAGTAGAAGATGAAGTACTGATCAACAGCGCAAATAGATCACCGTTTGCGATGTACCAGTTAAACGACAATTTTTGCACCTGCTGAGATGAATATCATTGGTGGCATCTGCAGGAAGAACATCCAGAGTGCTTGAATTGAGCGAGGCAAGTAGTGTTGAACTTTGGAGTTCAAATTTTGTATTGCAAAGTAACTAAACCTTTAGTCCCACATAGGAGAGAAAGGTTTGGTTTCTCAATTAAAATATGATCCAACACACTTCACTATTGTTTAAGTGAGAAGTGGGTTGAGTGAGTGGCCCATGGGGTTTCACTAGGTAAACACCCTATTTAAATAATCTTTGACAAGGACGTTGGGGGCTTTGGTTGGTTCAAGACTTAGCCATTCATAAACATGTTGCTAATTTCGTTTTTCGTTTTTGAATAAATCAAAAAGAGCACCAACAGTTGCTAATTTCGAATTAAGGAGTTAATTAACCATCAATTAGTGGCACACTAATTAAGACCACTAGTTAGATAGTTATTGAAAAATTGTCCACGAATTAGACAGTTAGATAATTCTCTATAAGAGAAGAGTCAATTGACATAGGAAATATATAGTTTTTTCGAAATCAAAATTTAATGTGATTTTTGTTTTGAGAGAGAGAAGTTTTTGCAGTTTTGAAGGTTCTTTGATTGGTGCTTTAATCAAAGAGCAAACCAGTTGTATCCTGGGGACAGAACTCCTAGTTGAATTCAACACCGAGTTGGAGGAAATTTTCTGTCTTAGGTCATTGCACTGCAAGCCTCTGGTACACTTTGTTTATTAATCTTCTTAATTGTTAAATCGGCATGTTTAGTTGCTTGTGATAACAGTGCCATGTTCAGATTTATGCTTATATAGATTGTTTGATCTAACAAGTAGTTATGGAGGTGAGACTGTAGATAAGATGGCCTTGATCTTGCATGTTTATCGAATGCTTTGCAGTTGCTTAAACACGTTTTAGATTGCAATTTAAGTGCAAACAAATGCAGTCATTCTAATAGTAAGAAAAACTTATGAGAATTTGCATTAATATTTATGCCAGCACTTGCTAATTTTAAATTTAGTACATGACCCATGTGTTTTCTTCCCGCTCTCTAACAGAATACAAATCAATGGCGGCAATGATCGAACAAACTGCGAATGGCAATGTCGGACGATCCCTGATGAGAACCACTCGGAAGGAGCGGGACTTCTTCTTCTTCTTCTTCTTCTTCTTCTTCTTCTTCAATAGGTGCTGTGAATTCCAACTCTCTTCTTAATAGCATGGCATCTAAGCAGCCTTAGCAATCTCTTCTTCTGCGGGAGATTGTTCTCCACTAACCAAGCCAAGCTCAATCTCAAGCTTCTTCCAAGCATTCAAAAAGCTCGCCGGAAACTTCTTCTTCACCGTCCTGATCACGCCTTTCGCATCCTTCACCTTCTTCTTCTCCACCAATCCCCTAACCAAAAGCTTCAAAGTCCCGAAATCCGGTATCTTATCTCGCTTCGCACTCTCCTTGTAAACCCTGAACCCCCTACCAAAATCCCCATTTTTACACAAGTGATACACTAGAGTCCTAAACGTGGTCGCATTCGGCGCGCACCCGTTCCCCTTCAGACCCTCATAAACCTTCACAGCATCCTCAATCATCCCATTCTTGCAGTAACAAGTCATGAGATAATTGTAACTGATTGTATCCGGCTTGATCCCCGACGAATTCATCTCGTTGAGCACCGGCACCACATCTACATCAGGCTTCCCTTGATGGGCATGCATCAATCTAACATTATAAGCAGTGGCATCAGGAGCACAACCATTGCTCACCATTTCACTCCAAATCCTCTCAGCTTCACCTACATTGCCCTTTCTGTACAACGCGTCGATTACCGTCGTGTAACTAATCGCGGTAACCTCCACATTATTGCCATTGCCATTGCCACTGCCATTGCCATTCATTTGATCAATCAATGCAATGGCGGAGTCGACGTTACCGGACTCGCAAAACGACCGGATTAAAATCCCATACGAGACCTTATCAGGCACAACCTTGTTGTGCTTGTTGGGAATTTGTTCAAACAGCTTGGTGACTTGGTCAAACTGCTTGGACTGAATGCAAGCGCTCAACAAAGCATTGAAGGAGAGAGCTGTTCTGGGGGTGCCCAGGTCGTCCATCTGATCGAAAGTGCGGCGAGCGTGGTCGAACATGCCGGCGCGGCCGTACGACCGGATGAGGGCGGAGAGGAAGGTCTCTTGGGCAATGTGGGGGCTCTTGATCTTCTGCGATTCTATTAAGGTTTCGATGTCGGCGTAGCGGCCAGCCTTCGCGAGGCGTTTTATGGTGAGGTCCTGAGCGTATCGAGTGGAGGCTGAGGCGGTGGAGTGGTCGGATAGTGTGGTGTAGATTGAGAGGGCCTCGTCTGGGTCGTACACCGACCGGAGCCTCGCTTTGGCTGCTGAGATTGTGATGGCCGAAGGACTTGTTGTTGTCGTTGTCGTCGTTGTTGTTGTTGTTGTGGTGGTGGTGGATGAACAGAGGAGACGACAGTGGCGGAGAGAGGAAGAAGACATTGTGTGGTTTCAGAATTCAGGTGGAAAAGAGAGAGACTAGCGTATGAGAAGAAGGCTGCTAGGGCTTAGTCAGGGTTTTATTTGTTTTTTCTTTATTTTATTTGATTTGATGTCTCCTCCATCTCACCAAAACATCAATTAATCCACCTTTACGCTCTGCCACGGCGCACAACCCCCCTCTTTTGTTTTTTCTCCATTAAAATTTATTTGTTATCATGAATGAAATTACTTCTCGTAAACTTTGAATAAAGCGAATAAAATTACTTATGTTAAAATTTTTCACGAGAAAATAATATTTTTTTTTTAAAGGTTTTTGAGTAATAAATGTTCATAAATTTTTTTTTTTTACATACGTTTGATTGCACATATAAAATTTTTTCCTTCATAATAGTTTTAAAATAAATATGAAATCTTACCAATATATATATTAAATATACTAATTTTTATATTTAAATAAAAGCTTAATGTGTTTTAATATGAAAACTCGTTTTCTCAAAAGAAAACTTAATTTGTCGACTACAATAAGTGAGAATTACATGAGTTTTAAAATGAAAAATCAGATATTATGAGAAAATATTCAGTGAAAAAATATTGGCTATGAAACACAAGAAAATATCATTTTTTCATAAAATTTATTATTTTCATTTTTCGTCCGGGTTTATGGTTTTTTTTTTGGACAAAAAAACTAATTAATCAACGTGGCACGAGAACACAACTATGAAACCCCATAATAAGCAGCTCCCACAAACACAATAACATTGTAGGAAGCGTCCGTACAATAGCATCTATCTATATTTTTATTATTATTATATACAAATAAGGCAGGCGCGCACAAAATTCGCCTTACATCTCTCCCCGCCAATTCTTTTCCATTTTTTCCAATCCTCATGACCAAAAAACCAAACCTCCTTTCTTCTTCACCTCCCAATTTTCCCTTCATCCAAATCTCTCCACTCCCTTCCAACAATCCATCTCAATCTCAACCTCTCCCCATCATTGACGACGACGACGACGACGATTATTTCGATCGATCTACGACCATCATTTGATCGCATTAATTATTATTATTATTATTATTCCATCACAAACTATGTAAGAACAAGTTTGTGATGGCGAAACCAACCGGTGATCGACCGAGCAAATATTGCAATGGTTGTCGTTATTCTTCGCTGCGTTAAAATTGTTCAAGGCTACTACGTATATACTGGGGTGCGCTCAGGCCAACTTGGGCTTGGCTAGATACCCGCGGATATCAAAACATATAATCTAAGCCAGGACTAGATATTAATTTGCTCATTTGATTTGGATTGATTTGTTGTTCTCCTCTTCTTCTTCTTTTGAGAGATGAGGAACGGAGGAATGGTGGAGATTCGTTGCGGTTTTCGGTTTTTTATAGGTGTTGTTTGTGTGTTATTGGTTTTGAGTAATGTGGATTGTCTTGATGAGCAAGAATATAAGGAGACTGGAAACCCTGCGGTGCTCCCCATCGTTACGGAGCTCATCTATAATAGGCTTATGAATCTCACCGCCATCTTTGATGGAGACATCGCCAAGCGTTTGAGCTTTTGCATAAAGGATCTGTGTGTAAATCTTGCCTTAATTATCAATAATAATAATAATAATAATCTCTCTTGGAGATTTATATAATTTGGTTAATTTGTTTATCTTGAATTCTATTAATTTCAGAGACGCCGATTGGAATGGCGCCTTCAACTTCACGTCGAATTTGGAATTTTTAACTACTTGCATTCGACAAACAAAGGGTATGTATATATATATATATATGTATATGATGGAGTTTTCCTTTCATTAATTATCTTTGATTTGATTACCAATTAATGTACCAATACTTTTAATTCTATGTTCAAATTATTTTCGACATGTACTAGTCGCTTACTTTGTGATCGAAATGTTCTTACTAAGTTAAAAGGAAAATTTTATAGGACCGCAATTAGACCAGCTATGCTCTATGGAAGTGAACAACAATTATATAAAATGAACGTAGCATAAATGAGAATGCTTATGTGGATGTGTGGTAAAACTCGTAAAGATAGAATAAGAAATATAGAAATTCAAAGACAAGTAAAAGTAGCACCAATTGATACAAAGATTAGGGAAGGAGGTTGCGATGGTTTGGTCACCTGCAAAGACGGCCTACAAATGCTCCAATTAGAAAACTTGACTCAATAGAAACTGTAGAAATTCGACGAGGTAGGGGCAGACCAAAGTTAACATGGGATGCATTAATTAAGAGGGATTTGAATGGTTTGAAAAGCTCACCATCAATTGCACTTAATCGAGCACAATGAAAAAATTTGATCCATGTAGCCGAGTTAATTTGGGACTGAGGCTATGTTGTTGTTGTTGTTGCATGTACTAGTCGCTTACATTTCGCACTTTTCCTATATGAAATATATTTGCAAGCTTTGGATGATCATGTGTAGATCATTCTCATACTGAATGTGGTTAATTTGTACTGTTTTGGTCATGGCAGGTGACCTCCCTCAGCGGTTGTGCACAGCGGCGGAAATAAAATTCTACTTCAATAGCTTCTTTGAGAGGGGATCACACAGTACAAACTATGTGAAACTTAACAAGAATTGTAACTTGAATTCATACAATGACGGTTGCGAACCGGGGTGGGCTTGTAGCGTCGGTAAAGATAAAAAGGTCGACCTCAAAAACTCCAAGGAAGCACCTTTGAGAACTCAGGACTGTCAGCCTTGTTGTGCTGGTTTCTTCTGCCCCCACGGCATTACGTGCATGATCCGTAAGTAAATTTATCGAATGTTAATTATGCGTTCTTAATTAATTAATTTGTTTCGAGTACAAATCAAAAGCTAGCTGATGAGATTACACAATTTGGCACTTGAAATGAATGAACAATTCACTTTCACTATATATTAATGCCAAGTTTGGCAACTAATTTGTCATTTGTTCACAATGTCCATATATATGTTGTTGCGGCGCGCAGCTTGCCCGCTAGGCGCTTACTGTCCTGTGGCGAAACTCAATAAAACCACTGGCATATGTGATCCGTAAGTTAGCGTTTACGCCCCGATAATGATATTTATAAATCATGTTTCATGTTCTGTTTATGGTTCAATTAACCAACCTCATGATCCTACTACAAACTGTCGATTAATAGATACCGCTACTCGTTACCTGCTGGTAAGCCAAACCATACTTGTGGTGGAGCAGACAACTGGGCTGATGTCGCGAGCAGCGGCGAGGTATTTTGTTCGGCAGGATCATATTGTCCAACTACAATCAAGAAGATTCCTTGCAGCAGTGGGTATATATTGATTTCTGTCTCAAACCTCATTGTGTATTTGTTTCCATCAATTGGTTATTTAGATTTTTGTTTCTAACTAGCTTTTCTTTTTTTCTTTTTGTTGTTGTTTGTCATGCGCGCAACAGACATTACTGCAGAACAGGATCCACATCAGAGAAGAGTATGCTTTCGATTCCAATGATTCTATTCTGATTAATTATTCCACATAATGTACTTAACAATGGCTACTTTGCAGGGTGCTTCAAATTGACTTCATGTGATCCGAATACCGCGAACCAAAACATTCATGCTTATGGTGTCATGCTCTTTGTAAGTCATTGTATATTTAGACTTCATGGGACTACATGGCATATTGATCACAATATGTGAATGTATGTCTAACAAGGTAGTTTTGAAGCAATGCAGGCTGCCTTGAGTACTTTGCTGCTCATAATCTATAACTGTTCCGATCAAGTCCTGCACACCCGAGAAAGAAAACAAGCGAAATCAAGGGAAGCTGCGGCGAGAAGTGCAAGGGAAACTGCACAAGCACGGGAGCGGTGGAAAACTGCAAAAGATGTAGCTAAGAAGGGTGCAATTGGAAAGCTACAAAACCAGTTGTCTCGAACATTTTCACGCAAAAAGTCGGTGAGGCAACCGGAGCAACTAAAAATGTTTGGACAAGGTAAAGGTGCATTATCAGATGATGCTTTATTACCACCATTACCGGCCGGGGGGGGCGCTTCATCAGGGTCGGAGAAGGCAAAAAAAAAAGAGCCAAGTAACCTGACCAAGATGATGCGTGCGCTGGAAGAGGAGGACCCCGACGGTAGTCATGAAGGATTTGATCTGGAAATCGGAGATAAGAACATAAAAAAGCATATGCCGAAAGGAAAACAAATGCACACGCAGAGCCAGATTTTCAAGTATGCATATGGACAACTAGAAAAAGAGAAGGCTATGCAGCAGCAGAACAAGAACCTGACGTTTTCGGGAGTAATTTCAATGGCTACCGATGTTGAGATCAGAACCAGACCTGTAATTGAGGTTGCTTTCAAGGATTTGACAATTACTTTGAAAGGAAAAAACAAACACCTTTTGAGGTGTGTTACTGGAAAACTCATGCCGGGCCGCGTTTCTGCTGTCATGGGTCCATCTGGTGCTGGCAAAACTACATTTCTTTCAGCTTTGCTTGGAAGAGTAACTGGTTGCACCCTCACTGGTTCAATTCTTATAAATGGAAACAATGAATCCATCCACTCGTATAAGAAGATCGTTGGCTTTGTGCCGCAGGATGATATTGTGCATGGCAACTTAACTGTGGAGGAAAATCTTTGGTTCAGTGCAAGATGCAGGTGATCAATGTTCTTTTAATTACATTCATAGCATACAATATATATATATATATATATATATATATATATATATATATATGTATCATCCATTAATAATTACTGATCATAGCTTTATTTTGTTTCATTGGAATTTGTTGTTCTAAGACTATCAGCAGATATGTCCAAAGCAGACAAGGTTTTAGTTGTTGAAAGAGTAATTGAATCCTTGGGACTACAGGCAATACGAGACTCGTTGGTAGGAACTGTTGAAAAGCGGGGTATTTCCGGAGGTCAAAGGAAGCGCGTAAATGTTGGTCTGGAGATGGTTATGGAACCTTCTCTGTTAATTTTAGATGAGCCAACGTCCGGTTTGGATAGTGCTTCTTCTCAGTTACTTATTAAAGCTCTTCGCCGTGAGGCTCTTGAAGGAGTGAACATTTGCATGGTGGTTCACACGCCAAGGTACATAATAATTAAGTCTCATTATTTTTTCAAGAGAAAAAATGGCTTGTGAAATCTTATTATTTGCAGTACTTTCCGACGGACTAGTTCATATACATACCATCTGTCCTACCCTTTAATGTAAAGACTCATTAATTTCGACTTATTTTTGGATATGAAACTGGTTCCTATCTGATCATGCTTATTGTCATGTCTTATGCATGAAACAGATCTATGGTTATGTATAATATTGGTGATACATGTTCCTTTTTTTTTTTTTTTTGTGTTTCAGTTATTCGGGACTGAGGCTATGTTGTTGTTGTTGTTGTGTTTCAGCTATACCCTATTCAGGATGTTCGACGACTTGATACTTCTAGCAAAAGGTGGTCTCACGGCCTACCATGGACCGGTAAAGAAAGTCGAAGAATACTTTGCAGGTCTGGGGATTACGGTCCCTGAACGTGTCAATCCTCCTGATCACTTCATTGACATACTAGAAGGAATTGTAAAACCTACAGGCTTGAGTTATAAAGATCTACCAGTCAGGTGGTTGCTTCACAACGGCTACCCGGTACCCCCGGATATGCTGCAGAATGTTTCTGGCATTGATGTGTCTAAGGCTACTGTTAAAGCTACTGAGCAGATCAATCCAGCTGCTGGCGGTACAGAAGAGTCTCTTGCCGGCGAATTATGGAAGGATGTTAAGTATAATGTTGAGGTCAAGAGGGACAATATACAGCACAATTTCTTGAAGTCCATGGACCTATCCAACCGGAAAACTCCCGGAGTCTCGCAACAATACAAGTATTTCCTTGGAAGGTAATTAAACCGCAAAATGTGGCTTCTTATATATATTCATCCCTCCCGCCCCCCTTAATTCGGTTTTCTTTACTTATTCATATATAATCTTTTAGTTTAGCATCTCTTATTATTTTAAACCAGTGAAGAGGCCTCTTTATCTCTCATTTTTGACGTCGACTTCATTTCTTATACCTGCTCGTGACAGAGTTGGTAAGCAAAGACTACGAGATGCTAGAATACAGGCGGTGGATTTTCTTATATTGCTCCTCGCCGGTGCTTGCTTAGGAACACTCGCTAAAGTCAGTGATGAGACCTTTGGTGCACTAGGCTACACCTACACTGTTATTGGAGTCTGTAAGTTAATTACTAGACTACAACTTCCAAGTTATTCATTATGCTCTTTCTTTCTTTTTTTTTAGTCTAGACACCTGGTAGTATCTGGACTTAACCGACTACTACTCCAGGCTCAAGCCGCCAGGTCGGCCCATTAAGGGGTAAAGCTCTTCCAACGGTGGTGGTTCATTATGCTCTTTAGTATCTCCAATAACTTTCTTCAAGCTTTTGTTCAAAATATTAAAATGGAAAACTGAGACTGTTCTCACTTGCTAATCTGCAGCCCTCCTAAGCAAAATTTCTGCTTTGAGGTCATTTTCCTTGGACAAGTTAATTTATTCAAGAGAGAGGTCTTCTGGAATGAGCAGCCTCGCATATTTTCTCGCCAAGGATACTATCGACCATTTCAATACGATTATCAAGCCCCTTGTCTATCTCTCCATGTTCTACTTCTTTAACAACCCAAGATCCTCATTCACAGATAATTATGTAGTTTTGGTTTGTCTCGTTTATTGCGTGACCGGCATCGCCTATACATTTGCCATCTTCCTCGAACCCGGTCCAGCGCAACTGGTGAGTAGCTAAAACATATATCCAATTATGCCATAGATTTCACTTTTACTTCCAACTTACATTGTTCTTTGGTTGTTGCAGTGGGCAGTGCTTCTTCCAGTTGTTTTGACTCTGATTGCAACTCAGGAGGAAAGAAATGGACCTATGGATGTTGTGGCCAATTTATGCTACACAAAATGGGCTCTGGAGGCATTTGTTATAGCTAATGCAGAAAGGTTTGTCTTTGCTTTCTTTTGTTTTCATAGGAAAACTAATTGGATTGTGCTTCATTTACATCAGTTAAAAAAACTCGACTAAGAAGAAACTGAAGAAATCCGAGAATACATAGGAGTAGACTTAAGATAACTTGGGATGCGTTGGTTAGGATTTAACGGATTATGAGACTACACTGTCATGCATTAGATTAAATGCGGTAGAAGAGTTAATTTGATCCATGTAGTCGGCCCCTACTAGTTTGCGTTTTAGGCTTTGTCTAGTCGTTTTTCTTGGCATGTTAAAGATTTCTGTTGTATGACTAATTAATCTCCTTCATTCATGCCATCCAGGTATTCCGGGGTGTGGTTGATAACACGCTGCGGTTCGCTCCTGCAAAGCGGCTATGATCTCAATGACTGGGCTCTGTGTTTGATCATCCTTGTCGCCTATGGTTTCGCCAGTCGCGTCTTAGCTTTCTTTCTCATGGTGACCTTCCAAAGGAAATGAGTAGTCAAGTTTCATTCTTTTGGTTGCAGCTCTCTGTATAGATTTGACACAACATTTTTTACTCTTGGCCTGGATGATTGTTTCATATATATTCATTCATCATCCTGGGTACTGCCATTGATTCAAAGGATCCATCGCGACGTATACGATGCCGATGAAAGGAAGATCTTTTAGTCAGATGAAATTAATTAGAACTTCTAGGTACAAGCATGAGAGAGTTCAACTTCATGTTCATCATCTTGAACAGATTTTTTTTTTTTTTTTTTTTTTTTCTTTTTGTAGGATGAACAGATTGTATTTCAGAAGTTTATGTCACATGGTTAATCTCAAAGCAGTTCAAGAAACTCTATCTGTTTTGTCACCAAAGTTCTTGTAGATGCTACTGATTGTTTAGTAACTGATGCATTTACACAAAAAAAAAAAAATATACTATTCTCTAATTAACATTTTAAGTTTTTTTAAGAAAAATTTAGTCATCTATAAACATCAAACCTGTTCATCTATTATTAGCATGCAACTCAAGAAATTTATATTTGGGGAGTTAATAATTTTTTTTCTTCTCAAAAACTTTGAATCTTTGATCTGTATCTCGAAATTTATATACATTTATTTTTCATCATTTTTTTTTATAACTTCAGCGGAATGAGTCAAACCATGACCTCCCTTAACCTTGCCTTATAGTAAGTGATACATCATCCATCTCACCAGAGACGTTTTAGCCACTTATTTTTCATCATTAAACGGTTTAAAAGGTTTGCATTCAAACAGTTTAGGGAAACGAAATTTGAAGAAATATATTTTTTTAGACACCAAATTTAAAATGTAACAACTTGAAAAAAAAAAAATTATCATAACTGGAAGGAAAATGCTTTAGTGGCCAAAATGGACAAGCAAGTGTTACTTTTTGCATCGAGATGTGTCTTCACACATTCCAACATGTATTGCACTAACACCGACAAAGTGTGCATTCATGTTGGGACACCTTAGCATAACTCTTAACCCTAATTTTAAATGCAACACCATTTCAATAAAGATTTATTTGTTAAAAAACAAAAAAAAAAAATTGAGCCTTACTCTAATATCGCAATCTACAAGGCAATAAACAAACTCATGCAAGCGAATTGTTGTCCCATAATTATTGACTCGAGGTCAGTCTTGAGAATAGAAATATCAATGTTGAGAACTCCCTCCGCCTACACGATGAACAAATCAAGACGAAACGGGTAGTTTAGAAATAAAAAAAAAAAAAAAAAAAAAAAAAAATACTCATGCAATAAAGTCCAACCCAAAATTTTAAGAAAGTTGGAAAGGCCACTTGACCACCACAACGGTTCCAAACTCACAAAATACGAAACGCAACACATTGATATTGATGTGAAGTGAGTGGTCACAACTCGCAAGAAACAAGGTTTGCTCTCAGGGACTAAAACTTCACGGCACAGCATTAAAAAAGAGCAATCGTGAAAGAATGCCTACAAAACATGAGACTTTACGTTTCTTAACATCTGAGTGAATAACACAAGATATCCATGAGAGGAGCATAGAATCTGCAACTTAACATCATAACTCAAAAATTAACCAAAATAATCGCGAGGGGATTAGAGGGAAATTGCCTTATTTGCAATCAATCACGAAACCGGTCCCTTTCGTGGTCTCTGTCTCGAGTGTGTTCCCTACCTCGGTCATAATCGTAACTTCGACCCCTGTCTCGCTCTCGATCTTTCCCCTTGTCACGATCCCTCTCCCTCTCCCTCTCCCTATCTCTGCTTCTGCTCCTCCGCCTGTCTCTCTCATGGTTATTGTAAACATCCCGATCTCGACTCCTCCTTGCACTCTCCCTCTCGTCGCGGTCTCTTCCTCTATCTTTGCTTCTCTCTCTACCATTTCTTTCTGCAAGTATATAAGCAAGTGAAATTGGTTGAAGCAATGCTTCTAGTATCACACTTTCGTCATAGGAAGATTGGTTAATAACATACCTAATTCCTCGACTTCCCACCCGGCACGCCCAGCACCAGGGAGAGCTTGTCCAGCTTCAGCTTGCTGTGTTTTGGCACGAAATTTCTTCTTAAGATTGCCAAATTCATCATACAATTCACCATCATCCTGAAATTGCACCAGCAAAAGCATTCATTAAAGGAAAACGATTGTGTCGCATACTCTTGATACATACTTCTACTACATGGTTGTCAATGCCCCTTGATTTGTGTATCGATATTTGTGCGCGCACATTACAGTGTGTACCCAAATGACACCAAGAACTGTGGAGCAAATGTATGTATCAAAAGTATGTCAACCTAGCATTCCTCTTCATAAAATAAGCTTGGGAACCTTCAGTAACACTGGGATTTGGGAACATGAAAGTGCTTACTTCTTCAGCCTCTTTCCGCCTTCTCCTTGTTTCCTCTATTTCCTCTTCATCAAATTCCTTGTAACCTCCAGCCCGTCCTCCTCTGAAACAACAATTATCATATGTCAATAATTTGGATACGATGTGCCCACAAAAATAAAATACGATGTATAATTGATGAAATCTACCCGCACAGGAAGCTCATAAGAGATGTTCACAAGAAAACTTGAACCGAAACCATGGATAGTGGATAGCGTCAGTTAGACACAATGGTTTAGTCACCAGAACCTCCACCAAAGAAACATCTTGAAAGAACACAACTTTATGTGGATGGTGGGTATGTAATATGTTACTCCACAAAAAACTGCCTAGTAGGAAGACTAACATTTGACCACCAAGAAGGTTTTTAGATAGGAGTACAATCTTCTTTATTGTGTCCTTTAAGCTGAACATAAGTTACCATATAGGATGACCCCCCAAATAAATTCCAGGATAAAACAAGAACTTTGCTGTTTTCAAATTTTTGAATCGAAATGACTCGGATGAAAGATTGTTTACCACATACATAAATAGACACCTACACTTGCCCAAAAAAAAATCCAATATCAAATACTTTGTTCATTTTGCAAAACTTCCATCGATTAAAAAATAAGATAGGTTGATATAATGAGGTCAGGTCGATACATTGGGCTTCAATATTGAGCATCTTCATCATTAGAAAAAATGTGACAATAACCTAAAGGTGCTCTTAGTCAAG
Organism: Stephania cephalantha; assembly: GCA_039657325.1. Classification (NCBI taxonomy): domain Eukaryota; kingdom Viridiplantae; phylum Streptophyta; class Magnoliopsida; order Ranunculales; family Menispermaceae; genus Stephania; species Stephania cephalantha. The sequence goes on along the minus strand of CM077573.1, from coordinate 992,269 downwards.
AGTCAAGATTTGTCAAGGGAGGTATGAACTAATCCTATCAAGGCGTCAACTATCAATTGACTGGTCCAATGCCAACACACATCATATTACTTCATCTCCTCTCTCACGACTAGAAGTGGTGCCTCTTCATAACAATTTCAAAGGATTTAAGCATTTTCGATATAATTAGCCAAAAACATTTTAAAGAGGTATAAAAGTACATTTCGCACTATCCTTCTTTTTAGATCTAGTATGAAATCAAGACTTTAAAATCAACATCCTTCTTGTTAAAAAGGATTACTATCCGGCAAGTAAAAAAGAAGCGTTTCTGATGGTAGAACTATGACCGCATTGGGCAATAGCATGAACAATAGGCACTTATGAATCTTGGATATATTCGAACAACAGATTGAGCGACAAGGTCACAGCTGCCAAATTCTCAAATATATGTGAATTTTTATTCTTTGTATATTAGACATCCATAAGAACTCTTCGCTAAAAGATTAAGAAACTTCTTGCTTTCTAGCTTCTTAGGAACACGTCTGTAATTTTGTCATTAAATAAGAAGATTCAATGAATATCCACACGGACTTACCACAGGAAAATTGAAAAATATAAAATGTAACATAGAAAACATAAATTGCATAAGATCAGATAATTCAAAAAATGAAACCCAAAAAAAGGGAATACACGTCATTCAGGAAACCATAAACAGCTTTTCAAATTGAATTCGCAGTTAACAGGTAAAGGGGAAATTCTGTCCGCAATCAGTACCTTACACCACCTTCATTATGACCAGGCTTATTGGTGTTACAAATATTGCATTTTGTTCGCTTAGCCCAATTAATGTTGGCACACCTGTAAACAAAAGATAAGTGAGATCAAGCGTTCATTATACATACAAGACAAAATCAATATGTCAGCCTTGAACCAAATACAAATGCCAAAATTCCACCCTTGAAATGCAAACGAACAAAAAGGCAATAGCTAAATAAACAACAACAAAAAAAGGAGAGCATCAATAGATGAATATTTGGGTAGCAAAATAAATTTGTGAAAATAAGGATTGAAATTTTGAGTTCACCATAACTTCAGTCACTAAACTACAAAGTTAGGGGGGGAGAAGAAATAGTGAAGGTTAAAGAAATGATTTCATCAAACACTGGCTATTCTTCTTTTGATATATGCCATCATTGACGTAATACATACTTTAAATACTATTCTAAAATATTACTATATGGAGTAAGATTTACGTTCACAAATACTGTAAAAGAAACAATGGGAACAAAAAATCATTCTACAACTATTATGTACCCTACACATGTAAAAACTTGCATAAAATCCAATTTAAGTATTCGATCATTTTTCAAATATCACAAGTGCTAAAAAATTCTTGATTACATCTACCCTCACTTATTTAGTTCAGCTAGTTCATTTATACAATTGATGCATCCAAGGGCCATTATCATTTGTCCAGATAATCTGGTTTATTCTTCCTTATTGAACTATAATTTACGCAACCATGTCTTTCGTGTTCACTTTTGAGCGTGTTTCAAAGTGATTATAGTATTCACATACAAGAGTACTTAAAAACTTGAGTGAGGAAGTAGAAAAATATAAATGCATCCCATGAAATGAAGCAAGTGTAAATCGTCGTACATTGGACATGGCCAATCATTTGGCCCAAAAAGCCCTGTGGGACCACCAAGTGAGCGACCTCGACCGCCAGAGTCATCAGCACCACGACCTTTTCCCCGACCAGCCCCTCCACCAGTGCCAGAGGCACCAGATGGGCGAGCGCTTCCGCAACGATTACAAACACCACGAAATGCAAAGTTTACATTGCCACAACTGCTAGCAAAATAGAGCATGAGAAATTTTGATGACATTTATCTTAATAAATATAAGAGAACATACAAAAAGGGGAAAAATGTAAAAAATGGAATCCTATGCTAGAAGCGCAAGAAAGAGCTGCTCACCAATGTCACATCACAGACCTTGTATTCGGACACGACCAATCTCCATCTTGCTGCCAAGCTTTCCCTGGTCCGTCACCTCGGCCGCTACCTCTTCCACCCCCGTCGACATCCCTATCATCCCCTTGCCTGCCAAAATCACCTGCCACAACTGGATCTGCAAGGTTATCATCCTTTGATTTCGATTCTGCAATAAACACTCCAATGATACTTCCGTGAAAGTCCTTGTTGTTGAACCATTCTACTGCAGCCGATGCTGCATGTGGATCCTCATAAGTGACAGTTGCATCTCCCTTTGGTTCATTAGTAACTTTGTCTCTGTATAACCATATCTTGGGTTTACCACTCCTTTTGTCTTTCTAAGAGAAGCAACATCAACATAAAACATTAAAAGGTTATTAGATTCCCATCCGCTGAATTATATAGCAGAAAAGGTAAATAATTATAATTAAGTAGATTTGAATTTGTTACCTGCACGAATACCATACCTTTAGCAACCCAATGGTCCCAAAAAACTCGGCAAGCATAGTTTCATCAGTTCCAGCAGGCAAATTGCAGACATAGACAGAACCATTAGCAGGGCCTCCTCTTCCATAATAATTAGCCATGTCAACAACTATTCCCCAATTTCATGTAACCACAACAAAGAGAACCGAAACAACTGTATTTCTGCCAAAACTAATTGTTAGACTGATAAGAAGAAACATGTGTATTGGAGACATAGTGACAATTGACTAACAAACAAAATAAAGACCAGCCTGATGGTGACGGCGCTATCCAGGCTAATCCCTACTTGATCTTAGAAGTCGTTTACCATCAATGCAAACAATACAAAGCAACACCAACCTAGCCGACGATCTTAAGCTCTCACCATGAAAAAAAAAAAAAAAAGAATAAATACACGAACGCCGTTGGCCAAAACCAAGCTACAACGATCCCATCGAACAAGGTAATGCACAGAAACACATTACTTGTAGTTGTTTTCAATAAAATGCACACCCTAGCTTCAGCTCAACAGTAATACTAGCTAACTTTGGCTATATTTGTGAAAATCAATCACCAAAAGAAACACTTCACGATGCATTTTGTTCAAGCAAATCCATAACAACTTCATAGGAGATTCCGCATCTACAACTCTCTTAAGAACTCACGCACTAACCCTAGCTTCAACTCAACATTGATGCTAGCCAACTTCGCCTAAATTGCAAAAATTAATCACCAAAGGAAACGCTTGACGATGCATTTAGTTTAAGCAAATCCAGAATAACTTCATAGACGATTCCGAATCTACAACTCTCTTAAGAACTCACTAACACCCTAACTTCAACTCAACTGTAATACTAGCTAAATGGGCCTAAATTTGCGAATTCGATTGACAATAGAAACGCTTGACGACTCATTTAGTTCAAGCAAATCCAGAAAATCTCCACATGAGATTGTGATTCTACAACTCTCTTAAGAACTCACACGCTAACCCTAGCTTCAGCTCAACAGTAATACTAGCTAACTTTGCCTTAATATGCAAAAATCAATCACCAAAAGAAACATTTGACGGCGCATCTAGTACGAGCAAATCCAGAACAACTTCATAGGAGATTCCGAATCTATAACTCTCTTAAGAACTCACGCACTAACCCTAGCTTCAACTTAACATTAATACTAGCTAACTTCGCCTAAATTTGCAAAATTTAATCACCAAAAGAAACGCTTGAAGATGCATTTAGTTCAAGCAAATCCAGAATAACTTCACAGGCGATTCCGAATCTACAACTCTCTTAAGAACTCACTAACACCCTAGCTTCAACTCGACGGTAATGCTAGCTAACTTGGCCCAAATTTGCGAATTCGATTACACTTGACGACACATTTAGTTCAAGCAAACCCAGAAAAGCTTCACATGAGATTGTGATTCAACAACTCTCTTAAGAACTCACACACTAACCCTAGCTTCAGCTCAACAGTAATACTAGCTAACATCGCCTAAATTTGCAAAATTTAATCACCAAAAGAAATCCTTAACGACGCATTTAGTTCAAGCAAATCCGTAATAGCTCCACAGGCGATTCCGGATCTACAATTCTCTTAACAACTCAAACCCTAGCTTCAGATCAACAGTCATACTAGCTAACATCGCCTAAATTCGCGAAAAACGACCACCAAAAGAAACGCTTGACGATGCATTTGGCTCAAGCAATCACAGGCGATTGCGGTTCTACAACTCTCCTAACCAACTCGATCACAACGATTCTCGATTTCTTGTTTCCGCAAACCCTAAATCTCGCATAAACACACGGATTCAAACACGAATTGGTGCGAAGAAATCAAACCAACCGCAAATTTCAAAGACGATGTCAGACAACGAAACGAACACAGATGGATCATTCGAACGAATGCGAAGATGAGATGCGATCTTCGACTGACCTGAAAGCGAAGCGAAGCGAACGATCGATCGAAGAAATGGAGAGAACGATTTCTAGGTTTTTTTTTTTTTTTTTTGTTCCGCGAACGAAGAGATCTTCAAAGGCGGAGACTGGAGAGTTGCCTTTTTATTTACAGAGAGGTGAAATGACTATTATGCCCTTGAGAAGTGCTAGAATGACAACAACAACCCAAATATATATTGGCTCGCTTACACTGGAGTCATCCATGCATGTCTCGCGATACAAGCATACACATATTCTGATACACAACATGCGAGTCGAGGCCGCACGGAGAGTTTTTGTGAGCCAATGTGTCTTGCAGTGTGACATTATTGTTGTCATTCTGGTATTTTTTTTTTTTTATTGTCAAATGCTTACAAATTTTGCGTTTATATTGTTCCAATGTTATGTTACAAAATTTTAAATTTTAAAATAATTTTTAAAAGTTTTCTCAAAATAAATCACTAGATCGCGTGAAAAGAGTTTGGTCTATATAGTCAACCCCAATTAATTTGAAATTGTTGTTGTTGTTGTCCTGGTCGTCGTTATTGTTGAGGTTGTTGTTGTTGTTAATTAGAAAATCTCATTGAAAATTTTCACTGTGTAAATTGTAACTCTCGTGAAATTGGATTAGTTAATGTAGTTGATGCGAAACAAAATATTATCCAACTTTAATGCATAATAATGTTATAATGTAGTAAATCACAACATGTCTAACACCAAACAATTATAGAACCTTCTTCTAAAAAAAACAAACCTAAATCGAAAATGGAAGCATCATTGCTATGTCACTGCAACTTTTTTTTTTTTTCTTTCAATCCCATCATCAAACATAAAAAATCACTTAGATTTACTTTGAATTCAAATTGTAAAAGACGCGGTTCCTCTAAGGCTTGAACATCATTATCACCACAATGTTAGAGATTGAATTAGTCGGTATAGTCGGTACTAGATAAGGTCGGAAACCAAAAAAGAAAAAGAAAAATGTTACAATAACATTTCAAAGTCGCACTTAAGGTCGCAAGGTGATGTAGCGTGCAGGCCCGTGTCCTGAGAACCAACCGTGCTCGCTATTTGAGATACACACCGCGTGTTATGCACCGAAAACTATTCGAACAAATTTATTTTCATGTGGAGCCGCACGCCGCTTCACCAGATGTGACTTTAGATGTGATATAATGATTAGGGATGCACACGGATTGGATCCAATCTAATTAGGGTCAATCCGTAATCCGATCCAATTATTGCAGATTGAGAAATTGCAATCCAGTTCGGTCCATTTATTTTGCTAATTCGACTTGATCCAATTTTTTTAAATGCGGACCGAACTGAATCAAGCTATGCGGATTGACAATTATAAAATTAATATTCATAATACTATAAAATTAATATTTTAAATTAAAGCTTACGCAAATCCTTAAAAACAAAAAAAAATTATGATTGTCAAAGCATCTCTAGTGAGATAGGGTAAGGTATCATTTGTTAAAAGACAATTTAGAGATGTCATTGGTTTGACTCATACTAAAGTAAAAAATAAATAAATAAATTATGATTTGTAGGAAAAATCTTGGATACTAAATTTTAATTAAAACATATTAGTTTTAACATTTTATATATTCATTTAACTAGATAGCTTAATATGTGCACTTGAACATGAGAATAATTAACTTAAGTTGCGAATATTTAGATTTTGAAGTATATATGAATAATTAGTAGATGAATTAGTGTTAAAGAAACGTTAACACCATCTAAATATAGTTCAAAAATTTTAAGAGTATATGTGTACGTATAATGTAAAATATATATAAGTTAATTGAACCGGATTGCAGATCGGATACGCGGATTGAGGTGTGCAATTCGCAATCAAATCCAATCCAATTTAACAACCTCAAATTATGAACCAATTAGAGCTAAACATATTGGATCGAACTGGATTCGCAGATTCGCGGATTTCATGAACACCCCTAATAATGATATTGAAGCTCATTGTAACATCTTCCAAAATATAATAACAATTGAAGCTTCTCACTCAAAATGCTTAAGCTAACCCACTTTAGACACCGACTTTAGGCATCTAGCAAACAATCATGCACCATTCGATACACTACGAATACGTATCTCGAGGTGTATCAACGAAGTTGGACAGCTAGTTGTACAAAATCGGTGTCTAAATTGGTACCCCTCTCTCTCTCTCATTCGCCAGTGTTCTTTGTGTCTCTTCCGACGAGCCCTTCGAGCGCGAATTCCCTGACGAAATCTAGGGTTTACACTCTCTCAATGGGCGCGAAAAAGATCAAATCTTGATCAATCTAGGGTTTCATCGACATGGAAAAACCGCCATTGAAGCACCTCTCAGTCCAAGATTGGGAGCTCCTGATCGAGGACTTCCAATCCGGACGCACAAACAGATGGATTTCACTCTACCCATCTTCGAATCTCTCGCTCCTAGACCTAATTCTGTCGTCGATTCTCCGCAAAGACTTCCCAATCAAGCTCAATCTCATCGTCTTCTTGGAAGAATTTTGGGGGGTTTTGGTCCCTGAATCGGATCTCGAACTGGGCCTGTCTAGGGTTTTGGAGGCGCTTCGCGCGGTCGTACAAGCCCCCGTCGACGCCGCCTCGGTGACCTATTCGGTTAAGGAGCAGATGATGGCGAGTGTGAGTTCAATTTTTGTTATTGTAGTTGTTGATTTGATGATGAGTGTGATGGTGAATGGATTGGAAATGAAAAATGGGGTTTTGTTGCAATTTGAGGGTTTGGTGGAGTTGTTGTTGACAGTGATTAACAGGCCTAATCATGGTGTTGATAGGGGCACTAGGGGAGTGGCGTGTGAGTGTTTGAGGGAATTGGAGAGGGCGTGGCCTTGTTTGTTGAGTGATGTTGCTGGGCATTTGTGGGGGTTGTGCTTGAGCGAGAGGACTCACGCGGCGCAGAGCTACGTGTTGTTGTTGACGGAGGTGGTTCATGATATGGTGGTGGTGGGGAAAATGGGGGGATTGAGTTTTGGGACTAATGTGCCATTGGTGCCATTCAATGTGCCACACATGGTTTTGGGTGGTGGTAGTAGTAGTAGCAGTAGTAGTAAGGATGGATTGAGTTCGAATTCAAAGGAACTTAGGCGGGTGATGGCGTTCTTGCTGGAATGTCCGCAGATTCTAACTCCATGTGGGGTGATGGAGTTTATGCCGATGATTATCCGGATTGCGATGGAAATTGAATTGCAGGCGGCGCTTTTGAAGGTTCAATTCTCTGGACTGCTTTACTCGTATGATCCTATGCTATGCCATGTTGTTCTGATGCTGTATTCACATTTCCCAGATGCATTTGAGGGTCAAGAAGGCGAGATTGCCCGTCGGCTCATGTTGATTTCGAAGGAGGGGCAGCAGCATTTGGTTTTCCGTTTGCTTGCGCTTCATTGGTTGCGGGGATTCATTGGTGTGCATTCCTCAAAGGGAGAGGGTGTGAAGAAGCAATCCGTTGTCAGCAATGCTTTGAGCTTTTACCCGACCGTGTTTGATCCTTTGGCATTGAAAGCAATGAAGTTGGACTTGCTTGCTTATTGTGCTATATCTCTTGATCGTTCAAGATTGGAGAGGACTGGAAGTTTCAAGGGTGAAGTGATGGAAGCTGTAGCTTTGGTGGTGAAGCTATTCGAAGATGGCATTGTCTCCGTTTCTGCATTCAAATGGTTGCCACCATGGAGCACGGAGACTTTGGTTGCATTCCGGGCATTCCACAAGTTCCTTATAGGAAGTTCACCTCATTCTGCAACCAATGATACAACAATTGGGGCCCTGATGGAGTCTGCTATTTTTCGCACATTGCAGGTACATTCAGTTTCTCATTTCTGTCCAATGACCTGGATTTATTTTCTTTCACCAGTACTTGGTCTACATTGTGCTCTTATTAGTATAAAGGTCGTGCTTTAGTGCGTACATTCTTTGGTGAACACTATTGAATGAACTATAGGAAGAGTTAACACAAGGATTCAGGAAAGAACTGTTTTTTTCTAATGACACCAATGAGTGATAATCATAAATTGATTGGAGCAATTTTCTTTAATTGACCAAGATAAGCTAAGGTCCAACGAGATATACCTGCGTTCTTGGGCGAGTTTCAAATTTTGGCCAGATTTCTAATGTTGACCAATGTGTTTGATGTTTTTTTTCTGCTTGATTCGTACATTTCCAAGATTGTTTCTCTGTAATTGCCTTTTCTAAGTCTTAAATCCCGATTTTCGACCTCTCTCTTCATTTAGAAAAAAGCGATATACATTTAATGTGCAACCCCAGCCATTTATGAGAATACAAAATGAACTGCTTACATATGACAAAGGGGTTTGAGTAGCTGTCAAAAGTCTGTGATGGGTTTTGATGTTGCAAAGGTTAGCTGGAAATGAGTAACTCAAATTTTGTATGGAGATTTTTGAACAAAAAGTTCTTTCTTTTTTGTGGTGTTAAAGCCAAAGCAATGAAGATAGCTCATAACAAATTACAGTTTGGCTACAATAAGTGAATCTGTTATGATTTTGAGAAGCTAGCCATCTTCAACTTTGTTTATTAGCCTTTGCGTCTTACCATCCTAGTTATTTATTTGATCAAATAACAAAACTTTCCCTGCTTTTTTTTGGTTCCTTATTTCTTCTCCTGGGACTTGTCATTTTTATCAAATTAATCTAAAATTGTTTTTGTCGAACATAACTTGATATCAATCAAGGCCCACCTAAGTGATGATATTGAGGGCAGTCCGTTTTATTTCATTTGCAGTTGGATTTGGTTGTCTTCGTGCATAATTTTCATTGCGTTCTTAACTGGGTGGTCGTACTACGACATTTTTGTGTACATATCTCATTGTAACAACAATAGATCAAGTTTGTCAAGTTGCCATCTTTTAGTCTTCAAATTTTCATTTTCTGGCGGATACTACAAACAATCAGGATCTTATTCATGACTGCCATGCAGAGGGTTTTGGTGGAACTGCTAGTAGAATTTCGGAGATTGGTTCCTGTTACCGTTGCTTTCATTGATCGACTGTTGGGATGTCATTCACATTGTCAATTGGGAGAGCGCCTGCTACAGACCTTTGATGAGCATTTACTTTCAAAGATCACTGTGGGCTATGGCTTGACTTCTTACTTTCCGGTCTTCGATAAAATTGCAGAGAGTGATACCATACCTCCTCGGGGGCTGTTAGAATTGCTCACCAAATTTGTTTTCTTCCTTGTCAAGAATCACGGTCCAGACACAGGATTAAGATCATGGTCTCAGGGAAACAAGGTTCTTGTTATTTGCAGGACGATGCTAATGCATCATCCTAGCTCCAGAGTGTTCCTTGTTCTCTCTCGCCTCTTAGCGTTCACTTGCTTGTACTTTCCTGATCTGGAGATACGTGATAATGCCAGGTATAATAAAGCGTATTAATTCTTTAGTTACCATTCAACTATTTTATTCTTTAATCTTTTGCTGTTGTTTCTTGTATTGTATGGAAATATTTTCACATCCTATCTTCTGCTCACGATATCGGTGCCTAAAATTTATTTCTTGGCATCCCGTCCTTGAAATCAGGCTCCGGTCTCTATTTATTACTTGCCTCCGAAAAGGGGTCAAGTGAAACACAATGTAGAAGATTAAATGTGAAGAAGAATGAATTTTGATGTATTAATCTCTCTTATTTTTTCTTCTATTCTTGTTATCTAACAAAGACATCATGCTTTTCAGGATCTACCTACGAATGCTCATATGCATACCTGGTAAGAAGTTGAAGCATATTCTAGGCCTTGAGGAGCTGCTTCCTGGTATTTCACCATCTCCACATATTGCATCATTTGATCTTAAAAAATCTAGAAATATCTCTTCATACACTCATCTCGAGCGGGTGATTCCACTGCTTGTGAAACAATCATGGTCCTTGTCTCTATCAACCTTTGGCTTTGGAAGTGGCCAACCTGGATATATTGAGACCATAAGGGACAACGAATCTGTTGTCGGCAAGGGATCTGATGTTGATGATCATGCTGATGTTCCGAATGTTCCGGGAACAGATCGAATTGATTCACATAAAGAACCACTACGTGTGATGGATTCAAAAGTAGCAGAGATTTTGGGGATACTGCGCCAGCATTTCTCATGTATTCCTGATTTCAGGCACATGCCAGGACTCAAGATTCAAATCCCATGTCATTTGAGATTTGAAGCTGAACCCTTTAATCACATATGGGGAGGGGGAGGAGATTTACCTGCCAATGATCTGAAAGGAGTTGACGACCTTCCTGCCTTATACGCAACCGTTCTAAGCTTTTCTTCTTCAGCGCCATATGGATCTATTCCATCATCTCACATAGCTTTTCTTCTTGGAGAACCTCCAAAAATGGCCAGCTTTGTCGGTAAAGAGGGTGGTCTTGAGATTGTGCCATCAGGAAACGTATCAGAAGAACAACAGGAAAGCTTTACAGCACTTATCGTGATTGAATTGGAACCTAGAGAACCAATGCCTGGTCTTATTGATGTCGCCATTGAGGCAAATGCTGAAAATGGGCAAATTATTCGCGGTCAACTCCAAAGCATCACTGTTGGTATTGAAGATATGTTTCTCAAGGCTCGAGCTCCATCGGATATCCTTGAAGAGTCGCTACCTGGTTATTATGCGGATTTATTCACTGCTCTGTGGGAGGCATGCGGTAGCTCTTCAAACACGGGCAGGGAAACGTTTCCTTTGAGAGGAGGCAAAGGAGTTGCAGCAATTAATGGGACTCAATCAGTCAAGCTACTCGAAATCTCTGCAAATTCTCTGGTTGAAGCCGTCGAGCAACACTTGACACCTTTTGTAGTAAGTGTGGTCGGCGAATCCCTTGTTGATAAAGTGAAGTACAATGGGGTCATCAGGGATGTCGTATGGAAGGATGGGATGAATTCTCCCACTGATGACAAATCTTCGGCTGCAGAATTCAATGTCGCCCCTCTTCAGCTTAAGTATTTAGACGACGAAGATGACAAAAAAAGTCATTGCGACGTTAGGAAGAGAAATATGGGATGCTTTCTCATTCTGATATTTCTTCCACCGAGGTTTCATCTTCTTTTTCAGATGGAAGTAAGCGATTTATCCACGTTAGTGAGAATCAGAACTGATAATTGGCCCTGCCTGGCTTACATAGATGATTATTTAGAAGCTTTGTTCTTGACATGAAGGAATGAATACCGTCTTCTTTTGCGACACCGGCGAGCTTCCTTATATCAAAACTCTCCATGCCGACTATTAACGCGTCGCCGGAGAGTGTTATACTGCTGCGGATTTTGCTTCCCCAAATTGTTATTTTTCCATGGGGTGGAAGTGAGATGGAGTGATGTTGTACATACTGTTGGATGAGTGAGCCTGTTCATCTTGTATGCAATTCATACACCAATGTTGAAGAATTGTCATTTTTTTTTTTCCATATTCTTTATTTGTTCTCTACAAATTACATTTGTTGGTATGGAAATGTGCATAATGAATTGGTAATTCTGTCAATACTTATGTGCTTGAAATGTAATATTATGAAGGGAGAATGCTTGCTGAGGCACGCTGCTGACTCGGCACTGACAGTTGGCTGATTGTCAGTGTCAAAAGTCAATTGAATGTCCTCTACACAAATCAGAAAAAACCAAAAAAAAAAAGTAAGAAAAAGTTGACAAACAAATTAAATGAAGTCTTTTTGGTAGGCCCTACGACAACTTATTTAGCTGCTTGAGCTTGTTGAGTGCCCTTGTTAGACACGCTAGCATTTTCCATTATAGAAAAAGGGTATTTGCTTAAAGAATGAATTGCAATCACCGAAATTGGTGATAAAGAATTGAATGCCCTTTAAACACGATCAAAGTACTAATTCTAACGTATGTGCCCTTTAAACACGATCAAAGTACTAATTCTAACGTGTACGTATATCGGGAGAAAATACTAATTCTAACGTGTACGTATATTGGGAGAGTTGCCTACTATGTATCCAACAGTGCTCAAACTTGAAGTAATTTAGAAACTGAGGTTGCAAGATTAAAGAAAGAATGATAATAAAAGAATGGATTGTAACATGTCATTTTGAATAAAATTAATTAACCTAAAGAAAACATTATATTAAGAAGAGAACAATAAACTTGTTCAAGATTACAATCACCCAATATTCTTACATATCAGACATACTACAAGAGGTCTATTATTTGACAAAAAAAAGGCATAACACAGGAAGTAAATGAGAAGGGAGATCATAATAAGATTAGAAACATTTCAGAACTGAAACTGCATCTCTGATGTGTATCCGAGGGCATCAAGATGCGCCGCCATGGCCTTATTCATTGGAGGAGGACCGCACCGCAATATCTGCAAGTTTCGACAACAGCCAAACATGCACTTGATTATCAGTCAATCATGTAATCTTCTTGATTGGCATGAAGTCAGCACATCACTCAAATTAAGTTATTTCTACCTTTACATCATCTGCTGGAGCTGGGCAGTGTTCTTGAATCATTTCCTTCGATACAAACCCGACTCCGCCATTCCATCCTTCTGGAGGCTGATAAATCACACCACCACAAAACTCATGAAGCCTTAATGAAATATAAGGAAATTAAGTAACTCCTTCACATACTTAGTTTTATCAAAAGATTAATGCTACAAATATTGCTCTAGGTAGGCACCAAACTTATGGTCAATTAATGGCACAACTCCTCCCCTCTACCAAACTTCATCGCTATCGAATCATGCATTCATGGTATAGTGAGATGGTCTTAATCAATCACGACAGTAGCAACGCCCCAAGAAAGCAAGCCTTGCATTATTAAAACACAGCTTTCATTAAGCTTTGAAGTGCAAAAAGTTTACAAGGCAATTTACCTGATTAAGAACATAGTACACTTTGAAGCAATCAGGATAGTTACTGGCAAGGCTGTCTAGCTCTTCCTGCATATATTGCATGACAGAAGAATCAGTATATAGCACTTTTTAGAGGAAATGGACTATACTAATTCAAAATAAACAATGTACAATCACATGGAAATAAGTTAATTCCAGACGAACTGGTCATCCCAGGCAAGAAGTACCGCATTAGGAAAAGAACTTCGCGAGTATTTAATGACCACTAAATACAATAGAAAAAGTGAGTAATTAAACATGAAGTACACAATGATCTCCAAAATAGCAAGCTTTTTTGGGTAAAAGATGCTGAGCGAAAACAAACGCAACTAAAATTTTGGAAGGGCAAATGGAGAGGTATTGTACTTCTGCTTCCTTCGGGCTGATTAGAAGTCCAAAATAACTAAAACGAGCCAATGTATCATATATTTGAGACACTTTTAAGTTTTAACACATTTTCAAAGTCGCGGTGTATCAAGAACTCACATCACAACACCAACCATTTCTTACGCCACAAACATAGAGGCAACGCATTATAGAAAGTGAACTACTCCAACAACATCAAGTCCTTTCAAGTTGGATTCTAAAAGCCAATTATTAGTTTTTTCTTTCCCATTGCTTCTACGCATCGTTTCTCTCGAGGCTTCATCAATAGTGAGAAGCCTGAAACAATGAAATATCAATTCTATGGCAATATTGCAGGGAAAAGCTATCAGATATTTGCTAACTTTTGAAGAGTATTTCATAACAAAATGACTTGTCAATTGTATCACGCATGCACACCAAGAGAGAGGGGGGAAAGGTATTAACCTTCAAAAGTATGTCCTCAAATGTAACATTGGCATAAATGAGGTGCAACTTTGTGTTGTCTTTTGCGTCTTCCAGTATCGCCCTAGCAACCTGCAATTTCATTGGACACGGCATTAATCATATATAAGCAAAAAATATGCCGCAGAAAAGTGTCTTTTCAGCTAATTAAGCATGAAAAACTAAGCAAAACTTTTTTTACTTGAAACATTGGCGTAATGCCAGAGCCACCAGCAAGCATCCCAAAAGCCCGAACTTGACCTTGTTGATATCGGAAACGACCCTACAAGTATTGATTACATTATTTTAATCACAAGTAATGAACTCATCTAGGCAAATGCTTAGTAATTTAAATTTAATCAACCAAATATATCTTGAAATTCAAGAAACTTGCAAGTAAAAAGAAAAAAAAAATAGTAATCCTGAAAGTAACTTGAGTGTGACTCTTTATCAGGACGGTAAGGTAGCGCTTCATTTCCATTTTATCATTTTCTTCTTCTTTCTCTCCTTTTATTTTGCGTATGTGAACATGTGGGCTGATGGCTACATGTCTCTTATTACATCAATTGTGGTTACAAGCCCGACTATGCCCCTTAAAAGATTGTGATCCCTCGTGATCAATTGAGCTATATAATGCACAACAAGACTTTATCAATACTTGGATTATGTTAATCTACATGAAATTGTAAGGCTCGTCAATAAAGCTGGTATGAACACATGAATTCCAATATCTGAGTGGGCAATGACGAACAACAATGATACAAATCAAAACTAAAACCAACATAGCTCATGAGATGGTGATGTAAAAAATGTACATACCTTGGGCCCCTTTACGGCAAGGTAATCACCCACACGCATCTCTCGAAAATGGTGTGACATCCTTCCTTGTGGATACATCTAAAAGGCCATTAAGCAAGCAAGCAGTAATCAGTCAAGGTGTATTAAATATGCAGCCAAGAAGTAAACTAAGTGATAAGGAGTGTAGGGAAAATTGTAAAAGAGAAAGTACCTTAATGACTAGTTCAAAAAATCCAACATCTGAATCGAGTGTGGTGGGAGTGTAAGGCTTAATAACTTGTTCACCAAGGCCATCTTTTCCCCTGTTGGAGAAGTTAAATACATAGGAATGCCAATTAGGTGAGTATCATCAAAACATTGTTGATTAGTTTTATGTTTTAGATGTAAGAAAGAAAAGCATAAGTAGTAAGTAGCATAGAAATAGAAAGGCAAAACCCATCTTTTGGTCTCTAAAATTGGTGTTTTTTATACTTTTGGTCCTTGGACTTTTATTATAACACATTTGGTCCCTCAACTTTTATAAAGATGTACATTTGGTCCTTACACCGCTTAAGACGTTAAATCCTACTAACGTAGCTAACCAAGAAGAGTAAAGTGGTTTTTACATTACCAAACCACTTTACTGACGGCTTACTTCAACTAACAAAAAACCAAAGAAAGAAACCCACTTTCCTCAAAAGCATAAGAAACTCAAAAGTCCATGGACCAAAGGTATGTACGCCATGTAGAAATTCGATACATAAGAAATATAGATCAGTTAGAGAATTATCTGCAGAAGCGATTATATAGACTCCTAAAACCCAAGATCCTATCGCCCTCATGAGCGTCAAACATTCGGCTTATTGTTTAATGATGTAAGTGCCCTTTTATAGGCTTGATGGAGAACCATTGAACTTTCCATATTTACACTAATTTTCATCAAACTGGTAACCATAATTGAGCTCAAAACACTTTGAGGTTCATAAGTTACATAACTTCTTCATTATATAAATTAATAGGGTATTATGAGACGCATTATGGTCTTACACACCAATGAAAGTTCAGGGGCCAAATGTACACTACTGAAAGTTCAAGGACCAAATGTAAGACTATAATGTGTCTTCTCATAACATCTTATTAATTTATCTAATGAATAAATCACGTAACCTATGGACCTAAGATTTTTGAACTCCCAATACCGTTACCAATTTGATAGAAATTGGTATTAATAGGGGAAGCTCAATGGTTTTCCTTCAGGCCTATAATGAAGTTCTCAGTGATTTTAGGAGACTAAAAGCTTCCGCACGTAATTCTCTAACCTCTAACCGATCTATATTTCTTATGTTAAAAGAAATAGAGAGAGAGAGAGAGAGCTGACTTGCAAGTCATATGCTGGCCAATTGGGAGACCCAAAATTGAAGTGGGAGTGGGAAGAGAAAATCTAAACTTGGCGACATTGTGGCTGAGCTGGATGCGCTTAACCAGTTTGAATTCCTTGAACCTATCGGGATCCAAGCATCCTGCATGCATGCATGTCTCGTTTCACTGAGATTCAGCCCTTTGTTGCATCGATTCAAAAAAAATACAATAACTGCATGACGGTAGTACCTAATTTGGATTTCTTGGATAAGAGAAAGTACGCGGCGGAGGCGGCTCCAATCGCCGCCAGCGCCACGGCAATGCTCACTAATTCCATTTTGTTGCTCACCAACAAATCCATTGCTTCCAGTTATTTTGCTAGCAATTCAAAAACTCAACAATGATACATACTAGAAAATCAATTATCAGTATAAATAAATGCTTGATCGATAAAAAAAAATCCAAAATGAAAACGAAGAGATGCGACGGACTCACCTGAAATTGAAACTGCTGGATCGATCACCAAAGCTAAAATGAGGGTGGGCTGCCTTTTTCTTGCTTTACAGAGTCAAGAAGGTCCTTCAACTTTCATTTTATTCACTGTAGGTTAGTCAAGATTTGGGCCCGAGTAATCCACATTTGAACACTGTCGGGCCCATTAAGACTCGAACTTGAAATCTTGACTAAAGATACCAGATCCCTTACTACGTGAGCCAACCCGATTGATGAGTATCTCATTTTCTCATTTTCAAATATGAGAATATTATTAAGAAAAGTGGTTGATCAATGGATTCTTCTTTTTACGAATATTGAGTGACGTTTTTTAAAACTTTAATAAGCAATTTCATATCTTACCTCGTTAAAAAGTCATTTTATCCTAATTACAAGTTCGAGGAACAATTACAAGTTTACTAATGTTTAGTTATCGGACCTAAATCGCTTATAGTAACATACTTTTGAAACAATAACTGTGATGCATTCAGTAATTTTTTAAATAGTAATTTTCTTATAAGGAATTGGGGTAATTAAATACCTCTTAAACATAATTTAACGTAATTTTGACGTGTTCATGGATTGACCACCATTTGTAAAGCCGTACACTCGCATTCGGACCGGCAATAATTCGTATAATGGGGTGGCAAGATTTTAAAAGAAAATGATAATAAGAGAATGAATATATTGCAACATGTATGCCATTTAGAATAAAATTAATATAGTTAAAGAAAACATTACATTAAGAAAAGAACGAGAAACTTGTTCAAGATTCATATTCTTACATGTCAGGCATACTACAGGTGGTAATGAAGAGGGAGACCATAAGTAAACGAAGAAAAAAAAGAGCATCTTCAACTAGAGAGATTTCAGAAACAAAATCTCCTTCATGATCAGCTTCACAGTTTTATTGAAGTGCTCCAAACTCGAAGCAGCGAATCAAGTACGAACTTTGCCGTTTATACGCGAATAATCCCGCTTGCAGAGAATTAAGCGAGTCTATGGGACAAAGTTCGCAATTGCGACAGGGTCGGTCCCCTTGGTTCTGATTCATGATGCTTGTAAGTCCCTTCCTACAATGGGTTCACCTGCCAAAAAATTTGTGGACTGTCAAATATACAAGGCAAACCAAGTATGTTGACAGAAAGAAAGTATAAATGGGACAAATTCAAATGAAGAAGCCCAGTACTACAGCAATCAAGATAGCCTGGTAAAAGTTAACAAGATTAGATCGTCGACAAAACAGATTATAGTAAGTTGATGAAACTTTAATCAAGAGGGGATGATTCTGTTCGACGTACGTTCACTTCGAATAACTAATGAAAACCAAGGAACTGAACAAAAGCCCATGACATGCTGAGATGAAACAATTTCAGATAGCCAAGATGTGGCTTCCTACAAGCCTACAAACAAACAAACAAACAAACAAACAACAAGATAACCTCAATCCCAAATTAGTTGGAGTCGGCTACCTTTTTATGAAAATAGGCTTGGAACCTCCCAACCTCATTTTTCAGTATGGAAAATAGGCTTTGGAGTCCTCCTTTATCTGGACTTGGGACTAGCTATGTGGCGCATATAATGTTCTACATAGGTGGAGTTTTCTACAAGCATACAAGAGGCAACTAAATTATTTACCGAACTTTTTGTGGTCCTTGGCAATGTGTTGTACTGCTGTTTTTTTTTTTTTTTTTTTTTTTTTTTTTTCATATCTCCTTTTTTTGTTTGGTTTAAATGACTATTTCACTACAAAAGTGACTGCTGATGCAACTTCTTTCATTAAATCACAGAAGCCCATGAAAACCCAATTACCGTTGCTTTAAGCACGCAGTCAAACTCGCACTCAAACAAATTCGTAGTTGCTTACCTCAGTTATCTCCTACCATGGGTTCTCCTCGACCCTGATGGTGACCTCTTTCGAGAGTCAAGTGAGCTTCTACCTTTTGTTTCCGTATAAAGCTTGTCTTCATTTGTATGGGGTGCTGAATTCTGCTTTCGCAACATTTCCTCGGCGTATCGCCGCCATAGGGACTCCTTCTCCTTGCGTGGCATCTTTAAATATCGAGGATCAGGCTTTAGAAGTTGTTTGGCGGTGGACCAAGAGGTAAGAACAGTTTTACCATCTTCCAGCACTTGGGCTGCTGCTTCCACAGTTAGGACTTCACTCAATAGAGACCGGAATTCACGTGCACACCGCTGAAATGAATGATCAAGACAAGTCACAGACATCAAATTCGGATCCTTGAGTCGGGGAAAAAAAAGAGGGGGAACCATTTCTACATTTGTATCAGTCATGCAAAAGCAAGATGCAAATATGCAATAATATATTTGTATACTTAAACAATCGTTTCTTTTTAATACCCAACTTTACCAGTAAACCAATGTACAAAACAAAAATTCTCCCAGTTCCCTAAGTTCTATAGCAATTATATATTGGAAAAAGCCCGAGTAACCCACGCACCGACCCACTCGGTGCCCATGCGATACACCTCGACACACGAGTGTGTATATTTCGAGGTGTATCGCACGGGCACCGAGTGGGTCAATGCCCAAAGTGGGTTACTCTAGCAGTTTCCTTATATATTTGCTTCATCAAATTAAGTATTCCAAATATCAATTTCAAAAGGAGATTTCATAAGGAAAGCCCTTTGAACCATAAATTTTCTTTCCCAGAAATCTCACCAGTTCAATTGTCAATGCCTTCCTTAGATAGTGACAGAAGATCAAGCAAACACAAAAGCACACTACAGCTTGAGCGCACAAAAACCAAAAAAGGGAAAAGGAAAATGAATTGCAGCGTGTGAAGCTTTCAGGAGCATACAGAGTTATAGCCATGAATTGAAGGACTTCAAAGTGTCCCCTAGGCACCACCTAGGCCATAAGGAGTGAAATCGACAAGGCAACTACCATGACAACCGAGGGTTTGAGAACGATTTCAAAAGATATAAGGGATTAAAAAACATAGAGACTGATGCTTATGATAATTTGATAAACTATTTTGTGCATTTGTGGAAAGGCGATGGTTGAACCAAGTAAAATGCTTGGATGGTGACAGAAAGTACAACTGGAGGTTTATATATGTATATATGCGTTCAGGGTTCCATAAATTAATATCATTGAGTTCATCATCTGTAAAAGCACCAATTATTGAAGGACTTGTAAACAAATATTATTCTTATCACCAAGGCACTGGATAGCCTTCATCAAATAAATTGCGTGGGTTTTTTTTTGGCGCGTTGCAATCCTTGATAGAATCCTGAAATGGCACGTAGTGATCAAACAATTACCTCATATAATGACTTAACATGTTCTCGAAACAGCTTTTCCATGTCAGCTTGGTCTAAGTCTGAATTAGCAGCACGCCCTTGGGGATCCTTGTCCAATTTGGGTTTAGATTCAGTCCATGATGCCTAGAAAATGCAAAGAAAAACAAATGAAACTGAAATGGATAAAGTTATTGACTGATTGCAGAAATCCAAAATAAAATGTCACATAAATCGTAAAATAAACAAAAACCAAAAAAAAAAAAAAAAAAAAAAAAAATCACAGATAAAATTTTGTAAAATAACATTTTAGCTTCTATTTATTCTCAATATCATTAAACAAGATGAGGTGACTGGTGAGGTCTGGGACTACCAGCGGGTCTTTAATTGTTTCCACAAGTAAAGCTTGATAAGAAGCAACAGCCTCTTTTCTGCGAATTTTCAACCGCACTCTTTCCATTTCTTGCTCTTCTCTTTCTTTTCGTTTCCGCGTTTCTCGTTCCCTCTCCCTTAATTTATCCTGATGACACCACGGACAGCATTTTTTATGCAATATCAACATAGATAAATATATGGAATTAAATTTGAAGTCTCACATACAGGCTTGGGAAATTTTACAACTAAAAAAAGAAAAAAAAAGAAAAAAAAGAAACACAGAATGCCCAATTGATCAATCAAAACAAGAAGTAATGATCAAATAATGTTAATATAAATCTAGCTGATACAAAAACATTGGCATAACGAGAAGTAAGTTTGGGTCCTTATTGACAGCATCAAAGCAGCATCGCAGTCAACAGAAAAGCACTACAAATACAAGTCTCCAGAGAAAAACTTCAGGCTCTGATGAAAATAAGAATGAACAATCAAGCCAAAAAAAAAGTGCCTTAAAGATAATGTTGACAAGGATCGCCCTCCAGTGATTTATCTAACAAACAGAAAACCAGTATCCACGACACTCCCATTTTTGTGCACTAAATCTTTCTATCACTTTATCATGAAAAACTAAGTGATCGACATAATTAACCAAAGCCACGAAACACAGACAACAGGCCATCTTCTTCTCATCCTTTATTGGTTTGGTTCAAGCAGGTATTGCAGAGCATGTGGTAATAAAAGTGTGATCTACACATGCTAATATCTCAAGGCCCTTGGAATTTTTTAAAGAAAAAATACAACATGGAACAAAATGTTCATAACTAATAACAAATATGACAACCAAGCTGTAGTAAGTAGTAACAGTCTAGTTCGATCCAATTTGCACTGATGCTAAAATCAAGATTTAAGGGCACTGCATGCAGGTCCTCTTGGCAGGGAAAAAATCAAAGACAAATTAAAGGTGAACGTAAAAAAAACATCCATTAGTCCCTTAGAAAACCAGATAATAAAATGACTTCCAAAAAGCATGCATTTGAACATTCTGATGGTTAACCTTGCAGAACATGCCTAATGAGGCAATACAACCACACTTTGATTGCTCAAAAGCCCATCAAGTTTTTAATTCACTCAGAAAGATGCAAATTTTATGCTATCATCAATAATGACATGAAGCATCTAATAAGTCTAATATCTCCTTTTATTAAGAAAAAGACTAATATCTCCTTTAGTTCTGTAAAATAGGAACTTTATTTTCATGACATCGTTATCTGGAATCTGGACACGGGTTTAAAATCATTTCAGACGATCCTATGAAAATATTTGCACCTATATTCTAACAAAAACAAATAAATATAATAGCTCACCTGCTCCTCTCTTTTGGCTTTTGACACTCGTTCAGCTTCCTCTTCTGCAGCCTTCAGTTCAGATATATATTCATTGAATATTGCCTCTCTATCTTCATGCTTAACAGATTTGTATCTGGGATCATTCCTCAGGCTATCCTTCACCTGACAAATAGCAATAGTTGAATATGACGTCCACAAGAATGTCGAGAAACATAAATAACAAAATGATGTCAGAATAAATAATAAATGGCAATGGTAACCCCTGCTTAGAAGACAAGGTTAGCTGGAATTTAAGAAGATCGTGCCCAAAACATCAAATTTTCAGCTTTCCACCACCCAAAGAGAGGAAAAAAAATTTGTATCTTTCGGCATTAATCTCAAAGAACAGAGTAGAAATAATTGTCTGGAACTAATTTGAATTCAAATAAATTCTAATTAGAGCAGTACATTAACAGTTTCATTTAGAAGTAATAACAGAAGCAATCAATACCATTATGCAAATCATTTAAAGGAAGAACCATTCTGGCAAATAACAAAGACCAAATTTCAATGGTCACAAACTTGCTTTCATTAAAGTATCCTCGGCGTACAAACTGTCTGTTTTTTAGTGGAAACAAATATGAACATTACATTCAACAACAACAACATAACCTCAGTCCCAAATTAACTAGGGTCGGCTACATAGATCAAACTTTTCCATTGTGCTCGATTAAGTGCAATTGATGGTGAGCTTTTCAAACCATTCAAATCCCTCCTAATTAATGCATCCCATGTTAACTTTGGTCTGCCCTCTACCTCGTCGAATTTCTACAGTTTCTATTGAGTCAAGTTTTCTAGTTGGGGCATTTGTAGGCCGTCTTTGTAATTGTTGTTGCTTTACCGCCCAACATTCACTTCCATAGAGCATAGCTGGCTTAATTGCGATCCTATAAAATTTTCCTTTTAACTTAGTCGGAACATTTCGATCACAAATCACCCATGTTGCACTTCGTCATTTCTTCCATCCAGCTTGAATTTTATGTGTGACATCATTCATGAACATTACATTCACTACCAAAAAATATATATATTATATGTAACTTTAAACCATTTTCGGATTGAGGCTTTGTTTGTTGTTTGTTGTCTTTGAAGCACCAAGAAGATATACAAAAAACCCTAAGCGCAAGAAGAGACCAATCCTTATATAATTAAGATCCACCTATTACTTTACCCATCTGGATAAAATGTACCCATTTCCTGCCTTGCTAATAGCGATAAAAAGAACCACCGCTCACCATAGCTTTCTCCAAGACATAATAGCAATGCTTTCGAGCCAAATTTCATGGATCGCACGAAAGAGTTGATATGACACCTTATTTTCAAACACAAGCTTCTCAGGTAAGCATATCCCATGCGAACAAGCAGATAAAGATCAGTTATTTAAGAAAATGCTCATAAAGCAGCATAACACCAGGGTGTAAGACCTTCATTAATTAAGAATGTAATCAGATGCACAGATCAAAATTACCGTTGACTACAGGCTTGGAGGAAGCACAACGCCCCTTTCTATGACCGCAAAGAAGGCCGTCTTTGTCCATGTCCTAACTGGTGTTTTCTATTCAAAGGGAATTGGGTATCATTACATCACATTCGCTTCGTTGCAACTTTATCATTTAGCAGTTATAAACAGTTTAACGTTCTCCTAGATGAGTCTAAAGGGTACAGACTGAAGCTAACTTGGGACAAGGAGTTGAATTATGTAGAAAGTAGAATATTACTGATACTGCCCCATTCGTACCTGTGGAGTGAGAGGCAATTACAGGAATGTCGATGAAAAATATTCACATATACATTCTAACCAGGAGAAGTTGCAAAAGAAATAACCTCCTAGGACGTCTTCCCAGAAAGGCTTTTCAAGGGAGACGCATGTCAAACACCAATTAAAGATTGGTTGAAGGTTGTTGTTAATCATTTCATCATAAATCTATAATTATAGATTCAATTAGAGGAAATACGAGGAATCAACTTCCTCATTAATAGAACCTGTAAGCTTGGAAAAAAGCCTTTATGGGTTGAGTAGATTTGTAAATCCACTTTTACTGAACCAACCAAGTGGGTGGCTCGTTGGTATGGTGTGGGGTGATTACGTAAGAGGTCAGGGGCTCGATCTTCAATGGAGGCAAAATGTAGTTTCTTTCTTATCCCCCAAAAAACATCCACTTTTACTGTTGTACATTCTATATTCTTGATAGTTGATACTTGATAATACTCATTCCTAATCCAAACTATAAAAAGACTGCACAATTCTCATAGACTGGAGGTAACTGCTGTGATGCATCATGCGTGTTGAAAGTAATATGAAAATCGATTACATTAAAAGAAAACCGAAGAAATTAGACAATGTGGAGGTAGACTGAAGCTAACTTGGGACACATTGATTACGAGGGATTTAAAGGATTTGGAAAACACACCGTCAATTGCAGTAAATCGAGTGCAATGGAAGAGTTTGATCCATGTAGTCAACCACAACTAATTTGGGATTGAGGTTGTACTGATATTTAACAAGAGTTCCCCTTAAAGTTTTTGTTAATGAATGAGACGAAAATTTTTTGTTTAAAAGAAAAGGATAGCATCAATATGCAACCTGCATGACATTAAGGTTATATCAACGGATAATCTGCTTACCCTGGACCATCGTGTGCTCATGGTGATGCCCCCTTTGTCTTGAAGCATGGACTTGAAGCTTGCAGCAGATGCTGCACGTATGGCTTGAATCTTCTCTTCTGCAGCCTTCTTCAATGGAAGAACCCTAAATAACAAGTTCATACAATATCAAAATAGGATAAAAAACAGGAATATGAGACCAGGAAGCAACAAGAAAGAAAAACCGAAGGTAGAAGCCACATCATAAACTTCCAATGCACGTAGCATTACCTTTCATTCAATAATAGCTCCCGCTCCTTGCGATCCAAGGCCTCAAACCGTGGATCACTGCCCCATTTCTTTTTGAAAGATTGATAATCAATTTTATGATCAATTTCCTGCTAGAAAGTAAAAATGTAAGTTTGGGTCCTGAATTTCTCATACCAGGAACTTGCCCAAATGAAATTCCAACCTCTGAAGCTTCTTCCAACAACTGCTTAAATCCCTCTATTGCAGCTTTCTGGGCAGCTCGTTTTTCCTTTCGTTCCTCTTCAGCTCGTGTCCTAACATAATGTTCAAACAGGGATCTACGAGTAGAATGACCAGGAACAGCCTGCGAGGGAAATTTCTAGTTTAGAAAAATAATAAAGTTGGCAAACTGTTAATTATCCAAAAAAATAATACTATTGACTTTTCAAAAAAAGATGCTGAAAGCCTGAAATACAGTGGGCCACCATAATTTTGAGAGGGGAGGGGGGAGCACATTAATTTAAGTATACTATCATTTGGATACACTGGTTTACCACCCAGAAGCATTCACAAATTCTACCAAAACAACTCATGAGCATGATACATCAAGTATACAAAATAACACAGACAACGTGTGCTTAACAAAACACATAAGAAAGTAAATTTTACAAGAATAAGAAAACCTGTAACATGAAAAGATCTTTCCAATTCTAAATTAGCACCACTCTTAACGACTGCCCTTAGTGTAATGTGACGAAGGAATCAACGTGCAAAAGAAGGGATGAATCTCATAAAAATGACACCATCAAATCTGCTAACAGATTATGCAGGTTTTGTAGGTATTTCAATTCGTTAAAATTCATAGTCATCGTTAAATGAGAGTTGGCACCACTTTTGAGGGGTAAGTAGTTCAGTTGCATTTCTCAATAAAAATTGAAGACAGGTCATTTATATCGGTAAGCCTTTAAACCTCTTTTGTTCTTCTAATTTATCAATTTTAAAAGGAGCAAAGAAAAGGAAAGCAAGATTTTTTCATTTTATTGAATTGTAGATTCGCAAACCAGAAACTAGGAATGGTCACAAGCACCATATGAAGACGACAAGAATGTATAAGTTGCCCCCATCATCATGCAAATTGCATTACCAGCAAGATGAAAACTAAAACATAGAAGGCAATTAAATCCCATTACAACTAAGCAAAACAAACGGGTCCAACAAACCTGTTCAACTGAGTTGCAGAGGAAGGAAAGTCCCAAATTTCCCGTACTAAGAAACACATAATCTTTAGACTCAACAAACCTTAAAGCGTGGATCGAACAATATCTTCGGCAACTCCTTCTCCCATTTTGAGAATGGCGCTACTCCACGCTCTTTAAGCATCTCCTATAAAGTTATCACACACACAAAAAGAAATTACTCTGAGATGCACATTGACGAAGAATATATATATGCAAATTTATAACACCTACACATATAACATTTTTTTTTATTTTGAAACCACATATAGGATCTCAGATGAAAGAAAACTTCATATAAAGCACAATTACGCATCACACTAAAAAAGAACAAAAGAAACACATAAGTTGATGAGATTCAAAGAAATAATGATGCATTGCATACAACAAAATAAAGCTATAAAGAGAATTGGAAGGCAGACAAGTAACTGAGCCCAACAGCTGCTACAAACATTTGGCATCAACTTGTATTGGCAGAACCCTAGACAAGTGCGTCAGGGATCTAGTTTATTTACAACTCCTGAAATTGACTATATACAGGCCGTAATCTACCAAGACCTAAAATTATTATCAACTATCAAGCATCACAAAGTTAGTCGATCATTCAAGCATAGCAAATTTTAGTCGCTCTTAAAAATGGAGAAACCTTGAACTGGATTATGCACTCTTCTTTAGTTGGCCCACTGTCCAAGTCTTCTGAATCTGAAGAAGAATCTGACAAATTGCCATCTCCATTAGCATTCTGTCTATCTTTACTACTCTCGCCCTGTGGGCCCTTGGTTGTAGCATCAACAGTTCTAGAACCATTTAACTCTGATATGGTTGTTCCTGAAGAAGCTGGAAGAGGTGAGGAAGTAATAGGAAGCCCAGGCTCCTGCAGTTTCTTTTTTATCAAATCCAATGCTGATGACGATCCAGGTGCAGCTGAAGGTCTAAGGGGAGTGGCATCACGACCCCCAGTATTAATTGCCGGAGCACTCAGACTAGTAGGGATAGATACTCTTTCAGCTAGAGCACTAGCATTTTGTACAGGAACTGCACTAGCATTTAAAGAACCTCCATCCTCCTTTCTAAGCTCTGCCACTTCCTTTGGGATTTGCCAGCTACTTACCTGTAAGAAGAAAAAAAAAAAAAAAAAAAAAAAAAGCAGTCAACAGAGCAAGTATATTCTCACTTCCACTATATCACATTAGAACCTCTATCCTCCTAAGCGATTCATAAGAATGCCAGATGAACAAATAAAGGACGACCACATATCGATATCGCTACAGATAAGTTTCGAAATGGTAGAAACATGGATATGTGGCTAATAATAATAAAGGAAATCCATTAAAAATCACAAAAAAAAATTACTGACTAAAAATTCCCAAAAAAGCTACTAAACCTTGGTTTTGTCATTGTGGTAATACTTCTTTCCAACATCAGTTGTAACTAATGCCCAATCAGTACCAGCCAACTTCTCCCTAAAGACAAAAACATGTTAGACACAGAAATCAGATGAAAAAAAATTCAAACACTTGAGAAATAGAAATAGTACCAAACAAAAGAAATAAAAAAAAGGTGAACAGTGAACTAATGGCAGAGACAAAGCATCAGAATCAAAACTACCATCAAGATGAAGTGAAAAAAAAAAATACACACAATCATGTCAATTAACAAAATCATTATGTTTCTTCAAACAAAAATCATTAAGCAGTCCTGGCATTCAACAATTGTCCGAGCTAAGTAAAAAAGAAAACAAGAATTCCTGAACTGGGTCGAATCGAAATTATGTAGGTTCTTTCTTCTTCTGCACACTGTCACATTAACCACTTTAACATTTGTTCATAAGTTCCAGTAGGGTGGTTTCCCTTCATCAACTCTCCAATTCTTTGAAATACTCTCAGTTAACTGACACGACATCCGAGCTAAGTAAAAAAGAAAAAAAGAATTCCAGAACTGGTTCAAATTGAAATTATGTAGGTTCTGCCTTCTTCTGCACGCTGTCACACTAACCAATTTAACATTTGATCATAAGTTCCAGTAGGGTGGTTTTCCATCATCAACTCTCCAATTTTTTGAAATATTCTCAGTTAACTGACACGACTTCATATCACACACAACGGCTACAACAACATAGCCTCAATCCCAAATTAGTTGGGGTCGGCTGCATGGATCAAACTCTTCCATTGTGTTCGATTTAATGCAATTGAATGTGAGATTTCCGAACCATCTAAATCCCTCTTAATTAATGCGTCCCAAGTTAGCTTCGGTCTACCCTACCTCGTCGAGTTTCTTCCGTTTCTATTGTGCCAAGTGTTCTATTGGGAGCATTTGTAGGTTGTCTTTGGATGTCTCCAAACCACCGCAACCGGCCTTCCCTAATCTTTATGTCAATTGGTGATACTCCTACTTTTCTTTGAATTTATGTATTTCTTATTATATCTTTACGAGTTTTAGCACACATCCACCTAAGCATCCTCATTTCCGCTACGTTCATTTTACATACTTGTTGTTTCTTTACCGCCCAATATAGCATGGCTGACCTAATTGTAGTCCTATAAGATTTTCCTTTTAACTTGGTAGGATTATATCGATCACAAATCACACCTGTTGCACTCTTCTATTTCTTCCATCCAACTTGAATTCTATGTGTGACATCACCATCATTTTTTATGATCGATCCTAGATATCTAAAGCGGTTCGCCTTAGGAACTACTACTTCCCCTAATTTTACCACTTCATTATCTTAATGTCTAGTATTTCTAAACTCACAATACATGTACACGCAAAAATAAATCACTTGAGAGTACAAGCCAGCAATTAGAGAACTCAATTTCTACATTTATAGTGCATCTACTTTGATGATGTTATGCTTTATCCATTAGCTTTTGGGATATATGGAGAACACAAATAGAAAAAATTTATACAATACTAAAGTGCCTGATGTTACGCAAAAAAATAATTTTTTAATGAATCATATTATTTTATAAGTAGAGCAAGATATAAATAAAATGTAGCCTGAAAATAGATGATGGACAGAAAAGTAATGGAATCTTACATTGAAACTGGAGTAGGCTGGACTGTCAATTTATCGGACTGCAAAGGAAGAAAGTTATCTATCAATCCAGTTGCTAGAAAAAAAGAAAGAAAAAGATGGTAAATAAAGTAAAAAGCTGATAGCAATAAAAGATTCAATCACTTAAAAGTCCATCTAACGCAATTTGGATGCTCAAAGTCTCTGGTCTAGTTAATGGAAAAAATAAGCTAGCAGGTCCAAATCCAGAAAATAACAATTTACATACTGCCAGCAAAAATGAAATTCCAATTGTTCAAGATGTGAAGCAGCTCCCATTAATTCATCAAAATAAATTTTTACTAACAAACATTATATTTTTAATGTTTCCAGCAATACTGGTGAATCCAAATACTTTTAACTATGCTAGAACTTTTTTTATCGATGTCTCCAGCTAAACATCCTATTACCTCCCCCTCAAATCCAGAAGGTCTATCATACGTGGACTCTCCACTGACAGCATTATAAAAGTACACGGCCCCTGTCTCAGTTCTGTGGGCAGTCCAGGCATTTACGTCCACATTAATAACAGCAGCTCCATCCACGTCGGCTTTTTTCTCATAATCTATAGAACCCCAAGAAGAAATCGTTATAACAATTTTTTTAAAAAAAAATACAATAAAACTTACCCTGCATCTTGAATTAAGCGGCATACCAATTCCAGGAGGAGGTAACTCTGGCTGTAGCAAAGAACTGCCAGCCGGTGGACCTAACCCCACAGATGCAGAAGCATAGCCAGGGGGTCCAACAGGAGCAATTGCAGGAACCTGTGGATTGGGCAAAGATACAGGAGGCATCACACCATGTGCAGCCAAAGGGAAAGGACCAGGAGGAACACCAGAGAATGCCATAAACGGGGGCCTAGGCAACCCACCAACTGGTTGAGGCTGCATCCAAGCCATCTGAGGAGGTACAGCCACAGCAGGCGCTGACAGATAAGAAGGATAAACCAGTTGCTGACCAGATAGATTAGGTGGAAGAGAAACCGTAGATGAGACAATGGGCCTTTGAAATCCTGAAGATGAATCTGCGGGTGTTGAGTGAAAGCCAACATTGGTGGACATTGGTGGAAATGGAGGGATACCTGGGGGTCCAGGCATTGCTAGAGTTCTTGGCATTCCAGGTATAGATGGAGCAGCCGGCATTCTGATAGTTGGATAAAAATTAGAAGTGGCAAGTGGAGTCAGATAAGAACTAGCTGGTGAATTTGCAGGCAAAGACACACTCTGCGAACTGGTGGATGCAGGAGGAATAGCTCCACCATCTTGTGTGGCATGCCCTAAAGTATGCTGCAACCATTCAAACAATTAAGATCATTCAGAACGGAATGAGATAAGGTGTGAGTTTATACCATTTAGAAAGTGACACAGTCAGCAATTAGCCATTCCACCAGAAATGTTCCCTTGATTCAGACCATCTAATTGACGAAACCTCTCCCTGCTAAGACAATGCCAAGTCCAAGGCAATCAGACAATCCCAGCCACCCAATAGTTTCTCCATTTTGAGGACCATGCCACACTTAACGAAAAGGTTCATAGAGACAACTGGTCCCTTGTTTGTTAACTCTATATTGACTTTGGCACTAACATTTATTAGTTGCAGGGGTTCAAGCTCTGCTATTGCAGGGGTTTAAGCTCTACTACAAGTCAAACTTTCAACTTAACTTTAGGAGTTAACCCATACAACAAATAGCAGTAAATATGATAACAAAACAAATTGCATTAAACATTTTTTTGAATTTCAATAATTTATTTTCTTTGAGAGGACCGATAGAAGTAGAATTACCAAACGGTATACTGTCTAGAATGTCAGAATCAGCTGACTCATGAGTGTTAGGGGAAAGAGTCATTAGCCCAAATGGTAAATGAAATGAAAAATTTAAACTGTACATCATGGTTCTAAAAGCCGATCAAACCATGAAGTAGGACACTTTCAGCCTTTCCTACAGCACATGCATTTTAAGCAATTAAAAAGAAAAAGAAAAAAAAAAACATCTTAATTTTTATTTTTTTAAAGGCAACCTAAACTTACTATGGTGGTAATTTGATACCTCTAATGATCACATCCTAACAGCAAATCTATATATATGATCTTAAAAAGAAATATACATCTAGAAATGGTTAATTCTTTTCCTTTTATTTTAGCAGTTCAATCTCAAAATAATTCAGATTAGAATCTATGAGTAGAGCTACAGAGCTCAGTTGGAACTTGGAGGAACGAAACAATCACTATATTTCGAACCATTTAGTTGGCATTATATTTTAGAGCTTAGGACTATACTCTACTTGTTCTCCTCTACTAGACGATGAGAAAAAAGGACTAGCAAACTAACAACATAGTAACATACAGATTTAAGTGATGTGTCTTTTTGCCTGGCATCTACCGCAGCCAGAGACTGGGACGCCCTACTGAAAGAAAAACCTGCTGCTACTGAGGGAGCTCCATTAGGAACAGGCACAGGAGAGGGAAGAGGATCTTGCACAGCTTGATCCGATGTTCCAGTAATAGATACATTTGGGTGTCCAGCTGGTGCTTGAACTGGAGACTGTACAACTGTAGCAACAGATGTAGCACTCTTGCCACATTGCGAATGACCAGAACCAATGGCCTGGAATGCAACAAAAGAGAAGTCACACAATCACAACTTCTAGAGAATGAGGTCAAAGTATGCATCATCAACCAAACTTCAAAAAAGAGAATTATCAGTCTTTTCATGAAAATAATCTAGCAATAACAAAGCACTACTAGTGAAAACGTGCAATGTATGAGAAACTACAAACGACGCAAACTGCGTGTGAGGTTTCTGCCATAAATTGAGTTAATTAATAATCACAACCATGTGAAAGTTCTCTGGAGACAGAACATAATGCTGCAGTATCTGAATTGAGCAGCAATTGGTTCAACAGATTACTTGTGGATCAAGGTCCAAAGAAAAGCTCACTGGTGTAAACATCTAATGCCCCTTATGACTGTTTCACAAATAACAATAGAAATCTTAGTAATTTAAGGATTAGATGCTTACACTGCTTGTTGTAAACTGCTGGCTATTCAAAGAATCAATATTATTATGTGTGTTGATGCCATATGAGAAAGATGGCCTAGTAGTTGAAGACTGACCAGGCACAGGGGGATGGAGGAGGGCACTAGCAGATGCCGGTTGACTTGACTTCATAGCCTGGAGAACAAATGCCATTCATAGATTAAAAAAATTGACAAAACTATATTCTATATTGACCTACATCAAACAAAAGAAAAAATCAACTAACAGGAGTAGCAGACGGTTGCATGGAGCTTTCAGATGCTGACAGTGTATTAGGAACCACGCCGTAAGAGAAAGAAGGCGGTGGAACACCAACCCCAGCTGCAGAACTGAATGTTGTCCGTGCCGGATCTTGCAATGTGTTATTTGCATTGCCAATTGGACTCTTTGGCGAATTTTGTCCCACCAAAGTGTTAGCACTTGGAGTTGAATGAGCCATAATAGGCCCTTCAATTAGTAAACCTGAGACAGAGGCTCACAGTTTTATATCTTGGAGTGAAGAATCAACATAATGTGATAAGAATCATAAAATATAACCAGCCTAATGACAACGCTAATCATCTCTGTGCAGTAGGTTTCAGGTTATACCCCTAACCACTACCTGGATAAAAGCAAGAAGTGAGTACATCTAAATAAGCTACAAGCCTACAAAAAAATTATCTGCCAAAGAATAGGACAATGTCTTCCACTGATGAGATTCATTTTCCATTGGCTATGTCAATGATGTTCATGCGAAGAAAGTTGAGCTTCAAGAAAGAATTAATGTCGCCTTCGAAATAAATATTCAATTCTGTTTTGCTGATATACAGCAATCGAATCCAATATCTTATTTTCCCATTCTCATCAATGGACACTTGATACAAAGGTGTGAAGTTGACACTAAAAATTACTGTCTATGCTGAATTATCCCATAACATTTTAAAACTGCCAAATGCATAACCATATATAACCAACTAACACAAGCTTGCTATTAGATAAGGGTGAGAAGATGTATAGTTTCAAATGATGAGATACAAACCAGATAAATTGAAAGAATTATAAAACATCTTGGCATGAAAAATTTCACGGAAATTAGTAGCACATAAATTCAGATAAAAAGAACATATAATTGTTATGCCTATGGATTTGATTCCTCCCATTACGAGTCAAATTATATTTATTTAAAATATCTCAAGAGTCAAGATGTGTACAGATGATGGTTAACTATACTTTCATACGGTTGAAGGGCATATCTTATCAAATAATTGTGATAGTGATAATCTACGCAAAAACGGATGAGGACTGTTGGATAGCCATGATAAAGCAGCACAGCTTTCATCACAGCAGAACAGCTGCAGCAGCTAAATCTTTCTATGGGCCTGTGTTTGTCGGAGTAGTAACTGAAAAGCTACAAAAGGTTCGTAAAAAAGCTTCTACTCACTCTAGATTCTACAAAAATTGAAATGTGTTTCCTTAGTTAGTTGTGTTACTTCCCATCCGAGAGGAATACATGGCCTCAGTCCCGAATTAATTGGGTTGGGCTACATGGATCAACCTTTTCCATTGTGCTCGATTTAATGCAATTGATGATGAGCTTTCCAGAGCATTCAAATTCCTCCTAATTAATGCGTCCCAAGTTAACTTTGGACTGCCCGTACCTCATCGAATTACTTCAATTTCTATTGAGTCGAGTTTTTTAGCGGGGGCATTGGTAGGTCGTCTTTGCAAGTGACCAAACCACCGTAACCGCCCTGCCCTAATCTTTGTGTCAATTTGTGCGATTCCTACTTGTCTTTGAATTTTTATTTTTCTTATTCTATCTTTACGAGTTTTACCACACATCCACCTAAGCATCCTCATTTCTAGTACATTCATTTTATGTATTGTTGATGCTTTATCGCCCAACATTCACTTTCATAGAGCATAGCTGGCCTAATTGCGGTCCTATAAAATTTTCCTTTTAACTTAGTGAAATGCCAGAGCTATTGCATACCGTGCTTCCGTTCCCCATTTTCTCGTAATTGCATCCTCCCAACAGTACATTTTCAACTATATACAAGTGAATAAAGGCGACAAAATCCTAACTTTGTCCAGCAAAATCATCACATATCATTCTAAGTTTCGCCGAGGAATCACCACCTAAACTTAATTTTCATGTTACCACGACAGCTTCATAAATACTTTTTTATGCATAGACAAAAGTTCTTCCTATATTCAAAATGCAACTAAGAAAACAATCAATTTCAATTGCGACCGCCTTCATGTCCCCATTCAACAAATGCAGACTACTCAAAACTCGAGACGGAGACAGCCATCTCGACAATCTACCACAACTCCGAACACAAACGCAAGCGTAAATCCCTAGTTCCATCAACGACGGTCCCCAATAAACCTCAAAATCACAACTTTTTCCAGTATATGATGCCCTAAGAACTAATTCTTCGATCCAATCATCAAGAAACACATAATATCATACAAAACAACACATTTGATTCAAGGCGGACAATAAACAAGTTTTCGTGATACAGTGACAACTTCAATACTTTATGCATTGATAAAAGTTCTTCCTTCCTATATTCTTCTAAATGCAAGTAAGAAAAGCAATCAATCGCGACCGCCTTCACGTCCACAATCAACGAATGCAGACAACTCGAGACTCGAGACGGCGACAACCATCTCGACAATCTACCGCAACTGCAAACACAAACGCGCGCGTAAACTCCTAGTTCTATCAACGACAGTTCACAATTAACCTCAAAATCACAACTTTTTTCGATGTACGATGCCCTAGGAACTAATTCTTCGACCCAATCAACAAGAAACACAGAATTTCACACAAAACAACAAATTTGATTCAACAAGGACACTAAACAGTCCTTAAACCTAACAATCATGGAACGTAAGTAACGAAACCCTAGAAATGGCGATCAAGGGTCGCGTAGGCTGACCTGATGAACAAAAAACAAAGCGACGAAGCTGCTTCGGTTACGGAGAGATCGAGCGCTGTTGTTTGAAACGGAAGAATAGTTGGAGAAGAAGTGCAGTTGCGAAGCGCGAAGAAGAAGAGGAAATAGTGACTCTCTCGTTCGATTCGTTGAAGAAAACTCGGCAGCGCGGGCGACGAGGGCCTTTTTGTTCGGTAAAATGCGATTAAGCGATCGGCTTTCGCTGTCATGGGCTTTAGGCTTGGGGGCTTGTTCATTGCTTTGGCCCATGGCTCGCTTCGTGGGATGATTTGAAAGCGGATTGTTTGAATGAGTTCGAGTCTTGTGAATAGAAACACTGACTTTATGAGCTCCCTTTATTTAAATGGTGCACGACTCGAGGTGAACTCGGAGTTAATTTAATAGTTCGAATACCACCGTATTATTAATTTTACCATAAGTTCGAGTTGTTGTATTACAATCAGTGCGTTGTGAATGAAAACTCCAACGTTAAAAGCTTTGTGATATGAAATTGTGCGCAATTTGGGTTGAATTTAGAGTAGTTGATAGTTTGATATCGTGTACTTTATACCAAAAAAAGAAAACGAGGCATTTGGCATTGGATGTCACTCGTAAAACTTACAAAAAATTCATAAATAAACTTAGAGAAGGTCCAACCATTTGATTACAAGTGGGTATATGCAAAATTTGTATAATAGTGAAATGAATGAGAGATTAGGTATCACTTGCTAGAAGGAAAATGATTTCGGGAGGTGCAGCTTCGACTTGAAACTTAAAAAAATTGCAAATTTAAGTTTTACTCGTAAAAACTCGTACTATCGTGTTTTTTTTAATTATTATTATTTAAATCGCCTATTATCTATCCCATGGTGTTGCCTCAATATAGCATATTACTTCTAATTGCAAGTATTCAATTGATGGATGAAAACAATGTCATTTTAAATATATATTAACACATGGTTACGTTGCGTTAGAGATCATGTTTTTTACTTCTAATAATAGTTATATCAGTAATTCTGTGTCACGAAATATGACACTTTTCTGAACGGGGTATGACATCATATTTCATTTTTATTTTATTTTTTGAGAACAAACGAACGATACTTTTTCATCACTGCTTGTGTTTAATAAGTTAATAAGTTTGACTGGATGAATTTGTCAATTTTTTTTTTTTGAGAACCCTTACAATCCATTACAACGAGGATAATAGATATTACAATACTCTAAAGCCCGAAACATCCTCCAATCGGGGACAACATCCTCCCGAATTATGGCAACAACCCCACGAATGGGACAACATCCTTCTAATAGAGGGCAACAACCTTACGAAATGGGCGACATTCCCACAAAAGGGACAAAAAAACCCTTATAATACTACTACAAACAGAGAAAGAACAATGAGAATGCGAGACCCAAGTTGTTGGGCGACTCACGCCACCAAGATGCCGCTCGTTACCACAAAGGGGTCGGTCGCGACGTTCGCCATCACTGCCATGGAGACCCGCATCTTGTCTCACTGTCATATCCTCAACTTTCTCTATATTTTGATCTCAATTTTGGAGGTGTCGATGATTGTTTGGTGGTTGTTGAGTTGTTGTTTTGATGGGTTTGAAATGTTATGTAGTTGAGTTATTGGTGTTGTGGTTGTTGTTGGTGTTGGAGGGGTTGTTAAAAACCCGAAAAATTTCAAAGCTTTTTCAGTTGATTAGCGCGCTAATGACGTCACCTAGCGCTAATAATTGAATAACGTATAATTGCCAGGGAATCGCGCTAATTCCCAGTACCTAGCGCGCGCTAGATTCATAGCTTTGACATTATTTTTGTTAAGTGACTTAAAACACATCCAAATGACTAAAAATCAATTATAAATGGAAATAGGTCATTTTGGGCGGTAATTTGGGATATCTAAGACTAGGCGGAGTCGGACCGGGGGTTGTTTACGGAACACAGAGTGCGGTTTGAGGTGTGTAGTATCCCAACTGAAATTTATTGAGCAGTATTTTATTTTGCTTTTAAATTCATATTATGTATTTCATTACTCTATTTTTTGCGTGTTATAATGGACGGGCGTTGAGGCTTACCCTTCGTGCCATTTATGTGTGTACGTCTACTATGGCATAGCACGTGTGCCATCTCGGTGAATAGGTCAACCCGAGAGTCGTGTCGAGCACGTGTGGGTGCGTCGTAGGTTCCACGCCGACCACCCAGTGGATCGAGATACTAGCCTTGCTTGAGTGCTACTCATCGG
This sequence comes from Stephania cephalantha, assembly GCA_039657325.1. NCBI lineage: Eukaryota > Viridiplantae > Streptophyta > Magnoliopsida > Ranunculales > Menispermaceae > Stephania > Stephania cephalantha. Next base: position 955,224 of record CM077573.1, on the reverse strand, counting down.
CAGTAGTCTGTTAGGAGTCCGAAGTATGACATTAGTCTGACCCTAGGCTCTATGAACACACACTTTGAGCTTTCACTATTACATATGCATGCGATGAGCACAGTTGCATGTTTCCATTTCCGCATGTTTATTTAATAGTTTTGCTTATTTCCAAGGAAATACTCACTCTGGACTCGTCATCTGCCTTTTTGTGATGGCTTGAGTGCATATCCTAGTACGAGCCGTGGCAAGGGCAAGCTACCGGAATATTTGTGATTCATAGTTAATTGCATGACTTTAATGTTTTAATATTATAGTGTCACGATAAAAGACTTCCGCTGTGGTTATTTATGATGGTTTAAAATGATCTTAGCATGTGACTAGAGTTAAGTAACAATTTAAACATATATTGTTGTTCATTGAGATTAATAATGATTAAATGGTGGATGCGATGGCGTGTGGGACACAGCCGACGCTAGTAGGCCAGGTTGTGGGCCCGCATTGGCCCCCGTGGCGGTCCATTTGGAAAATGGGGCGTTACAAAAAAAGAGGTCGTCGGTGACAGTCACCTGAAAACCACAAGTAAAAAAGGAAGGGAAAAGAGGGGAAGAAAAAAGAAAGGGCGAAAATGAAAGGCTGAAGGCGGTTGGAGTGGGGTGGGAGGGAGGGGTGGTGAATAGAGGGGTCACAATGGTAAAGGAGGGAAGAGGAGCAAAATGGTGGTGGAGATGAGAAACGAGATGCGGGAAGGTCACGGGCGAAGGGAGAATAATGAATAAGGAAGGGGAGAGGAAGAAAAATAATGAAAGGAATCGGGAAGGCCATCGGCAACAACCGCGTCGACGCCGACAACCCGACGATGGTCTAGAGTCGACTCTTAAGGGGAGGAGGCGTCGGCGACGTTAGAGTTCTCTGTCCCTAACACTATCGGCTGTTGATTTTGTCTAAATTTGATGAATTTGTCAAATTAATCTTCTTCTTTTTTTCAAGTTCAATTGACCTAGTATTCGTGTTCGAGCCAAGTAAGACATATATTGACAAAACTATCTCTAAAGGGTTTCCACACCTAAGGTCCGAATCCTATCATTAGATTTCTTAGTTCTTACAGATTCATCTTTTTTTGTCAAATTAATTTTTTTTTTTCAAGTTTAATTGACCCAGTGTTCATGTTCGAGCCAGTTAAGCCAGTTAAGACATATATTGGCAAAACTATCTCTAAAGGGTTTTAAATATGCTCCATACCGAAGGGCCGGATCCCATCCTTAGATTCCTTACATTTTTTTTTTTTTTTTGTCAAATTAATCTTTTTTTTTCCATGTTTAATTTCATTTTTTAACCAGACAACTTGGTAGGTGGTACCTATGCTATGTGAATGGTCCTACAGCAGTTGCTTGATCATTAGAACTATCTATTTTTAAAGGAAGCACGAACGTGGGAGGACCACATCTTTAATTTTCTATCAAACTACACTAGTATTTTTTTTAACCAAAAAAAAAAAAGAAAAAGAAGCTAAAGTGCATGTGCTTTTATTTTATTTTTTGCAAATAATAAATAAATGTGGGTTTCATAGAAAAAATAAAATAAATAAATAAATGGGGGTAACTTTTGTTTTATTATATTGTCTGTTAAATTATCTTTTTACACGTAAAACCACTTATGATTGATTTTTTTAAGGGAAATATTTGAATGACAACACTATGCCATAACAGCTGATGCGGCGTATGAGCCCCACATCAAAATAAGGTATTGGACGTGTCTTTTTATAAGATAGTGTTATCATTCTAACCTTTCCTTTTTTTTTTTTTAATTAAATTGAGCTTAAGCAATCATATAAGACAATAAATATGAGATTTCTTGATTAGTTCAATCGAGTTTAACATGACGCCTTAAGTTACATAAATTATAATTAGCAACTCAAGTTCAAGCTTTAGTATGAAATTTCTTTAAAACTTTTGAGAGTGAGTTTTATCAGTTATCATCCACTAAAGGCTCTACCCAATCTAATCGGAGTTTTTTGAGCTTCGGATACTGGGTGACTTATTCTGAAAATCAAATTTAAACATAATTTTTTGAACACAAACTTAAAAAAGAGGCGCCATTTTTCAACAGTTCACCTCGAAACCGACGGAAAAAAATAGGCCCTGAATCGTAATTTCACACGTCTCCCTACTTGCTCTTCAACACACCTCACGTGGCGATCTTGTCAGTTAAGATTGTACCTTTTATCTAAACAAAATGACTCATTCGACACACATCGAGACGCCCACACACGAATCTGCACACAACAATCCAACGCACACAAACACTGAAACAGACAAAACACGTCAATGTCTTTGTGATCTGTCACTTTTGGTTCCAAAACAGAGCCATTTTTTGGTACTATATAAAGCGCAAATGGCGCTCACACTTTCTAGAAGCCTCTCTCGGTGAAAAAAATCTGAACAGTTAAGAGAGAGAGATCTGGAGAGAGAGGAGCTTCGCTATCATCGTCTTCATCGGTAAGTCTCGGACTCTCTCAGACTCACAGAGCTCTGTTTACGTATTCAATGGCGTCCTCGGAAGCCCTAACATGTGATTTGCGATGGTTTTGCGAGTTTGTCGCTTGTGTAGTCGTGTGGATGTGTTTTTTTAATTCGAACAAGTTTGGTGGGGTTTTGTACTGTATGTGGTCGCTGTCGGTCGATTCGCGATCGTATTGCGAGTTTTTAATTCGAATCGCAGTACAGATGTACATCTCACATGCGAATATCTGAATCCGAACGTGAAATCCAGCGAATCGCTGCAGAGATGCCTCTGTTACTCCACTTGCTTGCTGTTTTATTTATAAATCTTGCTTTCGTTTTGGTTCTGTAGTTGTTTGGTAGTGAGAGTGCGAGCGAGACGATCGCGACCGCTCTCGCTCTCGCTCTCGTTCTCGCTCTCGCTCTCGCTGAGTGGTTTTTTGGTCCGAGTTTCTGCATTTTGAGGTCTCTGTTGACGGATCTTTGGTGAGTTCGTCGTTCTACTGCTCTGATTGCTGTTTTGGTTTGATGAGTTGAGTTTTGCTAGTTTTGACTGTGTTTTTGGCTGTCCTGAGCTCGTATGTTAGCTGTTTCAGTGAAGATCGGGAGGTTTTTATGTTCGTACATGGAAATGCTGTTGATCTTCTTATCTGTTGTGTGGAGAATTGGAAATATGTTGATCTGGAGTGTGGATCTGTACTTGAATGCGCTGCGGTGCCTTTACTTGTGTGAAGTGTGGTTGATAGTGTGCGCTTTTACTTTGTTTGCTCTGTCGTGCTGTCTGCGTTTGGTTTGTCCGTTCTTGATCTGTGGAGTATGTTCCATTTGGTGTTTTATGGGTTTCAAGCTACTGTTGGATGTGTAACGTGATTAGAACCATGTTTTCTATTTGCCGCATCGAGCATGGCGTATTCAATTGGATGATTTGAAAGGATTTTAAAAGAGTTTGGAGGATTTTGAAATGGAGGTGTATTTAATTTGGATTTCAAAAGATTTTAATAGTCAATGGGTATTCAATTAAGATTTCGATGGATTTTAATGGATTTCTAAAAAGTCTAGGTGTATTCAAATTTTAAATTACATTAGGATTTTGGTGGATTTTAATGGATTTTGATGGATTTCTATTCAAAAAATACACACGACCAAATCCCACCCCTACCTATGAGATTTGAATGGATTTGGATCAAGTCCTTCCAAATCCATCAAATTCCATGAAATCCATCATTTAAAAAAAACCCTTGGTTTGTCAAATTTTGAATACACCCTCTAATCATCGTGACAAGGTTCTCTAGATTTGTTGTTGTCTATGTTTTCTTGCTGGTCACTTCTCTGTTCAAGACTTAGAAATAATTAGCATTCCCCCCTTTGAGAGAAGCATGCAATTGATAAATGAAAATGACGCATTCTTCCAGTTGTTCGGGTCATTTTCTGGAATTCATTTATCTGAGCTTGATCCTAGCTATTTCATGTTCATTATAAACAGCAAGCTTTCCTTTCAAAAAAAAATCCGATCTTTAACATATGTTCAGAATTTAAGTTAATGTTGCGCCTCTTACAGTTTAATTTTCTTTCACGCAGTAGATCTGATCCTGTTACACAATGTCGGATCTGGAAGCTCCTCTGCGCCCCAAGAGGAAGAAGATTTGGGTGGATTACTTTGTGCAGTTCCGCTGGATTATTGTTATCTTTGTGGTTCTCCCCATCTCTTTCACTATTTATTTCCTCACCTATCTTGGAGATGTCAAGTCCGACCGTAAGTCCTTCAAGCAGCGTCAAAAGGAGCATGATGAGAATGTAAAAAAAGTTGTGAATCGCCTCAAACAGAGGAATCCATCAAAGGATGGCCTTGTTTGCACTGCCCGTAAGCCTTATATTGCTGTTGGGATGCGGAATGTTGACTACAAGCGTGCAAGACACTTTGAGGTTGACCTCTCGGAGTTTAGGAATGTCCTTGATATTGACAAAGAGAGAATGATTGCACGGGTTGAGCCTTTGGTTAATATGGGCCAGATCAGTAGAGTTACTGTACCAATGAACCTCTCCCTTGCCGTGGTTGCTGAGCTTGATGATCTCACTGTTGGAGGCCTCATCAATGGCTATGGAATTGAAGGAAGCTCTCATTTATATGGTCTTTTTTCAGATACTGTGGTGGCTTATGAGATTATTCTTGCTGATGGACGTCTAGTGCGAGCGACCAAAGACAATGAGTACTCCGACCTCTTCTATGCAATCCCCTGGTCTCAGGGAACACTGGGCCTTCTTGTGGCAGCTGAAATCAAGCTCATACCTGTCAAGGAATACATGAGAGTGACCTATAAACCAGTGATAGGTAATCTCCAGGAACTGGCGCAGGGCTATGTGGATTCTCTTGCACCTAGGGATGGAGATCAGGATAATCCTGAAAAGGTCCCAGACTTCATAGAAACCATGATCTATTCTCCAACTGAAGCTGTGTGCATGACTGGGAGATATGCATCCAAGGAAGAGGCGAAAAAGAAGGGAAATGTGATAAACAGCGTGGGATGGTGGTTCAAGCCATGGTTCTACCAACACGCGCAAACAGCTCTTAAGAAGGGGGAATTTGTGGAATACATACCAACCAGGGAGTACTATCACAGACACACTAGGTGTTTGTACTGGGAAGGAAAGCTAATCCTGCCATTTGCAGATCAGTGGTGGTTCAGATGGACCTTGGGGTGGCTAATGCCTCCAAAGGTGTCATTGTTGAAAGCTACTCAAGGTGAAGCAATCAGAAACTATTACCATGAAATGCATGTGATCCAGGATATGCTTGTACCACTTTATAAGGTGGGGGATGCACTTGAGTGGGTTCATCGCGAAATGGAGGTAAATATATGTTCGAAAACTTCAAGAAAAGTTTTTTTTTTTTTTTTTTTTTTTTTTTTTTTCCAAGAATTTGTTAAGAGCTGTTACTTTTTTTTTTAACCCATAGCTCCTGATTTTTCTTGTTTTAGGATTTTCGATTCTATTATCCATGCTATATATGCTATTCCAATACATCTTTTTGCTTGTTCTTGTACATCCGAAATTCCGAACAGTTTCAGTCATTTTCTGTCAATACTTCCCATGATCAATTGATTAGTTGTGTTTATGCAAAAATTGTCAGAATGAGTAGCATGCATAATCTTTATTGTAGTTGCATGTGATCAACTCAGTTCATGTCTTTCCGATTGTGCTTTAGCTGTAACCAGGCTGCAGAATGATTTATGTTCTCTTCAATACCCTGTTCTCATATCAATTGCTTATCCAGGTATACCCAATCTGGCTCTGCCCTCATAGACTGTTCAAGCTTCCCGTTAAAACCATGGTGTACCCTGAGCCTGGATTCGAGCATCATCATAGACAAGGAGACACTGAATATGCTCAGATGTACACGGATGTTGGTGTCTACTACGCCCCTGGGCCAGTTCTGAGAGGTGAGGAATTTGATGGGTCAGAAGCTGTACGCCGGATGGAGAGCTGGTTGATCGAGAACCACGGTTTCCAGCCGCAGTATGCAGTATCCGAGCTAAATGAAAAGAACTTCTGGAGGATGTTCGATGCTTCACTGTACGAGCATTGTCGCAGGAAGTATGGAGCGGTCGGCACCTTCATGAGCGTTTACTACAAGTGTAAGAAAGGAAGGAAGACTGAAAAGGAAGTGCAAGAAGCCGAGCAAGCGCATCTTGAGACGCCTTATGCTGAGGCTGACTAGTGTTAGTTTCCTAAAATTATCGCCTTTCATTTCTCCGAGTTTTCTCAGTTTTGCATTAATTTAGAACTCTGATTTATCGCTTGTAGCTGTTGTGTTTTCTTGTGAACTTGCCATGCTTTTCTTTACCTGGTTACTTGGAGTATGGATTTGGTATTTAGATTTGGTTCAAATTAGTGATCTTTTTGTCTGTGATTAACTATTTATGAAACTATGAAAAAAAATATTATTCCATGAACTATGACTTTATGAGTAGAAGGGGTGGGGGAAGGAAGAGGAGGTCCAAGCTTAACATTTTTAAAAATTCCGATACCGCCGTGTCCTTGAGTCGTAGATGTCGTTCCATTTAAAACCGGTTCCGCATGTTAAAAATTGACTGTTGAACTGGTAAAGTTGCTTTTATCATGCAAGTCTTTTGAGGTTATATTTTGCATTACCATGAACATTTTGACTATGCTAGTCGTTTGGGTGTTAAAAGGGTGAATTTCGAGCTGCAGAATTGGGATGGGTAACAGCTTTGTCTGTAAAAGACCCAAGTTTCCTCTTACCATAATTTTAATTCTAGTATTGTTTGCTTTGGTAGTTGATAATTATTTACTTTGGTAATTGCTGAATGGAATTTAATTGTTTATTTTTATCATTGCGGGTGTCTGAGTCTTTATTTTCCCCTCCCTACTTAGGCTCGACCATTTGTATGAGAGCTAGTCTGACACCCCAACCCTATGACCCAGGAGAAAGTTGAGAAATCAACATATTTGGAGTTGGATTTGATTCCATGACTTATTGATCATCAATCACATCTCCAAGCCGTTACTTTTGGTTTGGTTCTTCGGAAATGTACTTCCTAAGAAGTAAAAAAAAGGGGAGTGCTAGGGTGACTCGTTTTGGTACACCTGTTGATGGTCTTCATCTTTTCATGCATCAGGATTTGCGTGCACACATATTGATGTGTAAATGTATGGACATCATCACCAGGTGTGCATCTCGGGTGCCTCTAAAAGGGTCAATCCTAGTGTTTTCCAAAAAAACCATCACACAGTCGAACCAAAATATGAAGTTCCAAGTAAATCTACTTCTAGGGAAGTTGAACCAAGTATCCGTGTATTGTTCGATAGCCTTTGTTATCTTAAATGTTGATAAAGAAACTCAACGGATAACCAGACAACATTTAATTTTGATGAAGGGACCTCAAACAAGTCGTAAAATGCATTCCTTAGGCATCATCAGCTCATTGAACCTCTTAGTGTCCTTACAATAATCATAGACAAGATGCTTTGCTCTGACCCACCTGAGCTGGTGATTCTTGTGCCTGCCCAGCCCAATGTACCTTTCAGGTTCATCATCCCTCCAGAAGTACTGGGCTGTTTTACTGCTGCATTTCACGGCGGTTCCGTAACTTCCGTTGCGTTCTGAGGACAAGTACAGGCATCGATATCGAATGATTCGAAGCTTGCGGTGAAGGGCGAGTGAGTCCAATTGGTTTTAACTAGTCCTACTTGTGTCGCCCAATCATCTGCGGAGGCGTGGATCACCATGGGTTGGTCTTTTGGGAAGGGCACTCCATCTTCTTCTCTGTTTGTGAAGACTCTGATTGGAATTTGATCCACAAGAAACCTGTTGTAGCAGTTCCTGAGGGAATTAATAAACAGTTCATTGTGAGCAGGATAAAAATATGGAATATATGTAGTTGTTTGTTTTAATTTTGTTTAGAAAACTCTAGGTCTGATCACCACACGAGTCAAACCACGACCATCATAGACCTTGCCTTTTAGCTAAGAGATGCTTCATCCATCTCACTAAGATGCTTTGGCAGGTTTAATCACAACGAACTTGTTGCCCAAGATGAGGAAATAGTTTAGTTTTAGGCGTATTCACAACTGTAAAACGTGTTTTTATCCTTACAAGAATTATTTGGAGGTTGCAACTTTTTGTCTTATTTAATCTTTAACATTGTTAAAAGCTCTTGAAACTCATGTCCAAGAACATATTTGCAAAAAGAATTGGCGGTTGGTCCGTAAAGCACATTTTTGTCTTATTTAATCTTTAACTTTTTATATTATTTTATCCTTACAAGAATTATTTGTACTACTTGGAAATCTTAGAATTGGCAGTTGGTCCGTAAAGCACCTTGAATTAGCCATAAATCCCTACAGGCCAAACCAAACTCCTCGCTTATTGGCTTTTCTATCGGTACTTTTTTTACTTTCTTTCTTTTTTACTTTTACACTATGAAAATTATAGATGTTTTTGAGATGTACCTCCACTTCTAATTGATCTATATAACATAGGGCTTTAGATGATTCATTACAAAAAGAAAGATGATTCATATTACATGATGCAATGCCGATTCCAGAGAACAGAATAGGTCCTTTCTCCAGTTCCATTAACATATACATTAGTTTGAACAAGGCAAGGTTCACCGGAAACGTTACCGAGGAACTCGAAATCTAGCTCATCGTGGTTAGGACCCTCCGACGACATCTGCATTTTCATTAAGCTAAGCACATAATCAAGAACTATAAAATTTTATGCACACAGACTATAAGCTAAAGCAATATTAATGGAGTCCTCTTTGAATCCATTTTTTCATTAAGCTAAGCACATAATCAACAACTCACATAGAAGGCAGTGACAGTTCCTGCAGAGTCACCTTCAGCCAGTTTAATTTGCATGCTCACTTTACCAAACAAGTACTTGCTTTTCGACTCGGACCCGCAACCTCAAAACGGATAATAACTCAAATTCAGTAGTCAAATACATGGATTTCTATGCAATAACAAGAAATAAAGATAACCAACGGTTGGTTGCTACAATTGAAAGGGTGTTATCCCTTAACCAGTGACTCGAGTTCGAGTCCAGAGAATGGAAACACCAATGTTGGGACCTCCCCCTACTTATATGATGTAGTGAGGAATTGATCAATTTCTTGCTACAAAAAAAAGATAGATTTTTCTAGTAATTCATTGATTCCACATATACTGAATTGAAGAAACACGTTTCTTCAATAATCCATAATCAAATAATCAACCCCTTTTTAACAACTGATCAAGCCTTTGTATATATTAGGCTTAATCAAGTTAACATATTATTTAACTCCAAGTATAATTCTTATTCTAAAAACAAATCCAAGTTAATCTAACTATAACTTCAACTTTTGACACAAACTCTAACAATCTTATCTACTCCCTCCGGTTACAAATATAAGTCGTTTAAGGTAAGAGCAAAAGAATTAAGACAACCTTAATTACAAATGTAATTTACATATATGCCCTTTGACATTAAATGAATTGAAGAATTGAAGAATCATAATTATTTGAATTGTATAAGGGTATAATTAGTAAAAAAACAATACTTATACTCTAGAATTCCAAAAACGACTTATAATTTTAACCAAAAAGTTTTTGCTAGAAAGACTTATATTTTTGACCAGGAGGAAGTAATAAATAAGAAATCATAATCTAACACAAACTGTGATTTGCATCATTATACAATGCACAACTCGAGGTAAACTGGGAGCGTTAGACAAAAGAAAAAAAAAAAAAAAAACCAAGAAATGAAGATAAACTAAGCTAGTTTATTGTAGTAGGAACACTAACCGGAAGTGGCATCTAATGTAAGGTTAACAAGCTGATCTCCTTCCACCAATAAGTGATCAGGTGCCCAGTTAGCTTGGAAGAGCTCACTGAAGTTAGCAGAGCTAGCTAAGTTTAACTGCATTTATAAACAAAGAAGAGGCATGACAGACTTGATTGACTTGAATGAAAGCTCCATTGATTCCTGGGCTTAGAGTGAACAGAAAGTGAGATTTAAAGATGTCAGAGAGAAGGGGAGCTAGTCAGACTCAGCTTCAAGTGGGAATCATTTTTTTTTAATAGCCGAGGCTATTCGAGCCATCGCCGTTGACACCATATTTATAACGAACCCAACTAATCTCTTGAAGGTACTTAGTTGCCCCACTAGAGAGCTCGAGAAAAAAATCGGAGGGAGAAAGGAGGGGGCAAGTCTCGAACTCAACGCATATGCTTTTAGTGGGAATCATGTTTTGCTGACTTGGAATTCCATCCAGAACTTGAAATGTAAGTCTGACTCTGTGGGCTTACAAACCTGGAAAGACCAACTTTTGAGTTTTGAGAGAGGACTCACTAACTGCAGAGTGAAGGGAATCAATCAGGCTTTTAGTTAAAAAGGATCCATTCAGCAGTTGTTCCCCACTTCGATCTGCTACAAGCTTCCCACCATTCTTTCCTTTCTCATTGAAACTATAAATTATTTCTGCAAGTGCTCCTCACATGATTTATAGGCAGAAAACACATTATTTGGTCTCTGAACTTTATAATTTATAATTTTTCTTGACTTGATTCCCGAACTTGAATTCATTAACATTTAATCCCTAAACTTTTCAGGTTTTCTTGATTTGATCCCTAAACTTTGACTGACTAACATTAGATCCCTGACTTTTATTTTTTACACATTTAGTCCCCCTCGTTGCGGAGGCACGTTGTCGAGAAACCAAATAGCCGGACTAAATGTGCAAAAAAAAAAAAAAAAAGAAGTTCGGGGACCGAATGTTAACAAAACAAAGTTCAGGGGCTAAATGTGGACAAATTGTAAAATTTAGGGACCAAATGTTAACAAATCAAAGCTCATTGACCAAATTAAGAAAAACTGTAAAGTTCATAGGCCAAATAGTGCATTTTGCCTTGAATTTTTCAGTGATGCATTCAATATCATCACAATTAAGAATTATATCTATCAATCTCATCATCTCAACAATGCAAGAAAATGGTACCACAGCAAAGTGGACTTGGCATACACATGATGCAAAAAAAAAACAGAAACTTCTGTACATAACTTAGCATTATCAAATCAGAGGTAGTCCTTGCCTCTGCCCATTTACTTGGGAAGGCAAAACCATATATTATGCTTTGAAAAATGAATGAATATACAAGGAGGGGCATTACCTTATTATGCCTTCAAAAAAAAAAAAAAAAAAAAACTAAAAATTACTGCCGCCTAGAGAATCTTCCTCATTTCCTCTGCTAGTAAAGCATACATGATGTACACAGAAAGAAAGGTGCATAGATACAATTGCTAGCAACAAGTAGATGATGCCAGAGAAAGTGCTCCCACATCTATGCATGGAAAATCGTTCGCAGATAGAAAGTCTTTTGTCGAAAATTGGCACAACTCCTTCAGCCTTTCTTTTTGGAACGACAAATTGGCGAAACTGTTGATCACCTATTAATCAAATGCTGTCGCACTAATCAGGCGTGGAAGATTTAAATGGGATTTTTGGGTTAGAAGACATATAGGAAGTGACATGGGAAACAACCTTGGCAGAAGAAATGTTGGGTAATTCTAGAAAATTTAATAGTCGTGTGAGATGCTGCGTTTCTTCCGCATATATGGTTGGAAAGGAATAAACACATCTTTTGTGGACAACAACAACAGCCAACCAAAATTGAGGAATGATTAAGTGGCATTAAAAAAGGATTATCAATCCTTACCTAGCGAAGAATCATAACATGTTGGTATTCCATTGAATGTTGAAGCAACAGCTTTTCAAGGGTTGAAGAAATTTGAATCACCAATATTAAGAGCAATGAGTACTGCTAAACTAGTAATGATAGCCAACCAAAATAATGCTGACTCTGCAAAAAACAAATACATACACAAGTCATTAATCATCGCGAAAACATAAAATTACGAGCAATATAACTTCAGTGATAAATGAATTACCTCCCAGACTGCCAGAATTACTTTCTGGATTAATGGGAATAGAATCAGAGACAGCGTTTCCTTGTTTAGGCTCCAGATTTGGAACTTTTTCGGAAACTTTGCCATTTACTGTATCAGAAGTTACTATCCCTTGAAATTCCTCACTTACAAGTAAAGCTGCCAGAACATTCATAAAAGATTCTTGGTTTGTTCCATCTGTTTCCTCCATCTCTTGTTCATTTCTAGCAGCTGCTACATCAGAGTCTGACATCTCATCATCAGATGCATCAATATCAATGAACTCCGTCTCAGTCTTGTCATCTTCTTCATCCTCGACATATGCTTTATAAGTCAACCGAAGCAATATTTCTCCCGAATATCCCTTCTGAAAAAGTCTCCACCCTCCTTGTAACACCACAATTTTGTCTGTTGGTACAGTGTCCTTGAGGGATCCGAGCTCAACCTGAAACAAATATCGCGTTCAACAGGAAGACCAGGAGACAAGATGCATCAACTAATAAATCTTATACAAGAGGTAAACGATATCTAATTCTTTTCCTGCTAGTGATGACTTTACGTTGAGCACAAAATTCTCACTAGCTCAGTATATTCTCCTCTACCCCAGAAGCAAAAGATTTACAGAATAATGCCAGAAACGCGAAAAATTTCATGGACAGTTACTATTATTAGCATGTTTTCTAAAAGAAATTTATATATCATGCGACAAACTTCAGTAACAAAACTTTTATTCAAGTTCTATAACTCATGACAGACTCCCTAATCTGATGATGCTTTGTTATGAGTCATGACCAGCTGAGCGATAGGTTGTTGGCGAAATAACAAGCTGAAGAAAATGGAAGAATCCCCTAATACATTTTTTCCTCAAAAAAAAAAAAAAAAAATAAATAAATAAAAAAAAAACTCCCTACGAGAAATGCAAGTTAAAAAACATTTTTAAGCTTTAATCAATTTTATTGATATAGAGTAACCAATGATAAGTCTTTTGGTAAAATAACCTCGAGATAGTTGTTCTTATTGTTGTTGTTAGTGACTTAGTGTTGACGTAGTTATTATTGTAATTAAGAGTTAGCTACAGATAGTTTACCTCTGCTGAACCAATTGTAAACTCTGCGAATCCAAGAGAATCCTTCACCTGGATGGATAGCTTCTGTTTTCTTGGGTTTGTGACAAGCATATGAAAATCCTATCACCAAGTATACAGTTAGTATTGAAAAATGCAAAAAAAAAAAAAAAAAAGGTGAGGTCAACTTACTTGGTTCCAAATTGGTTGACCTGGTGGCCCAATGACAGTTGTCTGGCTGTTCTTTTTACTACGAATTACTTGATCGTCCAAACTTAAAACAACATATGGATCCGTTTTTCCTGATTTAATCATTAAGAAAGAAGGATGCATATGAGACAAAGTAGTAAAATAACCTGAAAAGTAAAGAATGGCTTAAAACTCCAAATTTGTTCATAATTTACGGCCTGCCCATAAATTGGCTGCGCAAAACTGATGCATAAAACCATTTACAATGCAATTACTCATCTAAAGAATGATAAATACGCAATCAGGAAATGCTAAAGCAAAAGACTTTCTTCGTAACATTTTTTTTAAATTTATTTGATGCACAATGGGGTACATATGCAAATCTTTACGCATAATTTAACAGGTTAAAAAAATTAGTAGCGAAAAAGAGCCAAAAATGCATTAATTCAGATTTTTCCTAAATTAAATAAGCAAACAAAATCATAAATGCATGGGAAGAAGACAACGTACCATACAGATAAGCAAGTTTCTGAGCATCAACTATAGTCACTGAAAGCTCTCCAACGAAATCCTTATTTCCATCTTGAATTTCACCATCTTTAGAACCATTTGGAACAGGGCCAACTGCTTTACCCTTTTGGAAGTCGAGGACGATTTTGTTGGGTCGTACAAAGAGTCTAGGCAGATCTTCCGTCAGAAGTTTCGTCAAGAACCTATAGAGATATTAACACCCAATTCGCTCTGAGATATGCATAGAGGGGAATATATGCATTAGAGAGGCAAAATGAGAAGCACGGAATCTATGACCTACCTTTATATAGCAACATCAGTGCAGGATACATACATGCCTTTTCCAATAATAAAAAAAAGATGTTCGCCTTGAAAAATAAAAACTTTCAAAATAAAGAGCAAATCTCTTTGGTTGCTTGAAATATGCCTAAGGCTATATATTAAAGAGAAAATCTCTTCAAAAATACATTATACAGCTAAATAGAATCCAAAACACAAGACAAGGTAAAAAAAAGGTTTTATAATTTTCTTTACAAAAGAATAATGTTTCTAAGAAGAACCACTGTAATATCGATGAAAATGGCTTATGAGATAAATAACCAAGAAATGTTAATCAAATCCAAAGAAAATCCAACCACAATTAAGCAAAGAGATAATTTGATATGTAGAAGACTTGAGTTCTTCAGAAGATAAACAAACACAATTAAAAATAAGTGTACTTACATGGAGAGAACAGGAATCGCTGAAGAATTTCCAATTGCGCGCATGAGAGAGAAAATAATACATCAGAAACTTGAAGAAAAATAAAGCATACATCACAACTACAATGCAATTACGAACAAATGAAGCATTAAGTCATACAATTACCTAAAAACATACAACAAATCGAAAGGAAAAAGTAAAGTACGTAATGGCCATGCTGCATAATTAATAAACACTAAGCGACACAAACTTTTTGAAAAAGAAATAACTAAACATGAAATAGAACTACATATATTAACTTCAAAATTATAACTCCAACATTCTCACATCTGTCATTATGAAGTCAAAGTCTACGTTACCCGGACCCTTCACTCTAACCCAAAGTACCCGTGTCGACACTTGAAACGAGTCCGACACTTAAAAAGATATGGATACTTCATTAGTAGAGCTCTTTGTATAAAAAGATTCAAAATGTAAGAGAATAAAGAAAAAATTAACAAAAACTTTCTAGTGTGAAATAAGAAATGAAAAATGAGAAAAAATATAGGTATATAAGCTATTATATATATGTTATTACATATATGTGAGCATATGTGCATCAAGTTTTAGACACTTTTTGCCGAGTCACCGTGTCCTTAAATTAGAGAATAGGTGGGTCCGACCCTTAGACACATACCCGCACCCGACACTCGCACCCGAGTCCAGGTAACATAGGTCAAAGTATCCTTGTTTGAATCGAATGCATCAAAAGTCAAAGCAAGATCAACAGGTAATTGGTATGAGGTTTTGTCAAAAAGAAATAGAAATTTTTCCACTCAAATAAAAGATTACTTCGCTCTAAAAAGTTTTAACAACATTAAACGATATTCAATGTTAAAGCTGCACTAAAATTATATTATCTTTGGAACCTTGTCCCAAAGAAAAAAAGATTGACACAATAAATATATTTAAAACAAATTAAATCAAAGATATGCATACGCACAGCTACATGACTTTTTACTTTTTCTAAGAGTTTTTCCAAAGATAGAACTCAATTATAAATAGTATAATGAGTTACCATAACATTTAAGACTATTAGGACAAACATTAAGAATTTCGATCAATTTCTCTGAAACGCTCTTTGAATCATAAGATACTCAAAAGTTTCAAATCAGGATTTTGACATTGATGAATATGACCTTATCATTAGAGCTAAAGGGATGTTGAAATACTGGCATTTTATAATTTTTCCTAAGGCTCTTAAATATTTAGGACCAGCATTGTGTAATAGTCAAGCATATCTACTTACTCTCATGATTTAGCTCCAAATACTTGGAAGGAGAAATAGACGTATCATCAAGAACTCGAACAACAAATTTTGACGAGATCATAATCGAGGATGAGTAGGGTATACATCTCATATCATGCACGTGAACATAGGAGTTCATCTTGAATGCTGGCTTGATAAGCAAACTCTGAAATGATTCATTTTCTAGTTCAAGATTCCGCCAACTACATTCTCATTCCCAAGAAAATTATCTTATTCCTAGAGATAGGATAATCTAGTACCGAAAAGAAGTGAAGTGCACTTATGCCTTGAGATATTACCACATTCTAGATATAATTTGGTCAAAATAGAAATCTGGTTTCTTAAGAGGATAAAAACACGTGTTAAAAGCCAAATGAATGTCGAAATGGCCAATCAAGTAACTAAGTTTCACCAGTGAGAGTAGCAAAAAATAATCAACCAGATAATTTCAAGAATCCATAACTGATCAGTGCTGAGCATCTTTCTCGAGAGTTCATGCTAAAGTGCCACACAAAGAGTCAATGGAGCTTCATAGGCATGAAAAATAAAAACTCACCCATCAGGTTGAACAATCGAAATGGTGACAACTCGAACTTTATCTTTGGAAGAGAAACAAAAGCCCATGACACAGCTCCTACCCAAGGCTCGGTCGGTATCAACCGCAATTTAACCCAGAGTTCTCCATCAATGTCAAAATCCCGAACTCCAACAGGCACCATTACTGGGATAATACCAAACTTTAGCGTCAACATCAAGAGCATTCGAGCACCACCAGCATAACGAAGGCCTATCTGGTACCTAAAGAATTAGAAGGAAGGGGTTGATCACAATCAAAAAATATCACAGAATGTCAATGCACAAATAGACTGAAGGTAATATAAATATGCACACGACAGACTTTTGATACATCGTGTTGGGCAAATCAATGCAATTTTAAGTATCTTTTAAGAACTACAAAAAAAAGCAACACGTGGGAGCAATTTCAATTCGAGTCAAATGTACAAGGTTAAGAAATTGTTTTCTGTATTCACTTATTAATTTAACATATCCCGACAATAAGGTAAGTTGCAGTATTGATCTGTCAAGCTCGAGCATTTCCACCATTAGCATTAACAACTAGTTTTTTAAATGCTGGGTGTTAGCAGATTCGGGTTCTGTAAGTCGATCTCTTGAAATATCGGGATATGAGGGTACTCACTCTCTCCGGGTTGTATTCGTCTTTTGATAATCAATAAAATCTCCTGAAGTAGCGTCTCCTTTCATCAAAAAAAGAAAGAAAGAAAAAAAAACTAGCTTTTGAATGCAAAAATCAATATATTTAAAAATGGTGCAGTAATAAAAAAAGTTCTCTACTAAAATGAAAGGAGCATATGTAAACAAAAAGAGAATCTATTCAATGAGATGTTTGTCGAAAACTCACTGTAAATCATTAGCTCGGCGAGAAGTTCTGCGCTCGACATTCCTAACAGACAAGGGCTCTTCCCCCAATGAGAACTGCTTTATCTCAACTCTTTGCACATATTCAGGCTTCTTAAGGTTGTCAATCACAGGCTGTAACAATCCAATGATCCAATTCTCAAGCCCACCTCTATACACCTTCCACAACTTCCCTAAAACCATGTTCACCCATTCCACTGACTCTTTCCTTTGCAAATCCTTCTCAAGGAACAAAGAAAAACTAGAGGGCACCTGAGGCCAAATCCCAGTCCGCGCATCCCTCTCCAATTTCTGCCTCTTCCTAGAGGTCCACAACTTATCAAAAGCAACCCCAACAAAGAAAAAGAACACGAAAAGACCCGCCACGCCCCGATTAATTGGCGGGGACGGAATCGGGTGAATTACACCTAACTGAGTCCTAAGCTTATCCACCAATGGATCCTCTTGAAACCCAGTGAACTTCGACGACGCCAATTGAACTGTTTCTTGCTGAGAATCCAACTCATCACTATCAAATTCGTCGTAAAAACGCTGTGTAACCAAAACTTTTGCGCTCCGCCTCGCGGAACTCCCAAACCCTAAGTTCAAATTACCACTACAAGATTTCCCACCACCACTAGTACTAGTAGGAATTGCACAAGCCCTACATACTCTCAATTTCCTCCTCAAACCCCTAAAACTACCTAATCCAACAACAACAACTCTCAAACGTCCATTACTCCTCCTCGAATTCTCATCTAACCTACATGGGCACAAACAAGAGCCAATCTCTCTGAAGGTCCAGCTCGGTGAATTCGTTCGCAGAACCATCTAAGCTGAACACTAAGAATCCCAAAACCCAAAATGCCAAGCAAAAACATGAATTCTCTGCTCTTCTCAAACAATCAATCAACAGAAGCAACAAAACCCGAAAAAGAAAACACAAAAACCCTAACAAAGATGTAATCTTTTGTTAGGGTTTTCCCAATTCGACCACCACAGACACCAAAACCACAACCAATTCAATCCGATTCTTCTCAAATCGAACCCAAATCCACAAAAATACAAACCCTAACAAATTCGGAATCTTTAATTAGGGTTTTCCAATCCGACCACTACGGACACCAAAACCACACTCAATTCAATCCAATTCCTCTCAAATCGAACCCAATCGCCCAACGCAATCACCGAAACCCAAAACAACACGAACCCTAACAAAATTGGGATCTTCAATTAGGGTTTCCCAAATCGATCACCACCACCACCACCACAATCAATTCAACCCAAATCACGAACAACAACAACAACGAATCACTCGAAAGTTTCAATTTTTCGACCGAATCTGGTACCAATTTGTAGTAATGAAGACCAGACGACGATGCGGTTGGCGAATTTCATCAAACAAAAAACGTGATTTTGAACAAAAAGAGGGTCGAACGTTGAGCGAGTTGACGAGGAAAGCGAGTAGTGATGAGCGAGTGGAGGCGGTGATGGAGTTGGGAGCGTCGGATCTGCGTCGGGATCTGTGCTGGGAGTGGGGGGAAAGAGCGGGAGCGGTGGGCCCCAGTGATCGGCAATTGCGATACGCGCAATTCGTGTGAGCGTTTTTAAACCTCACTTTGGAGGACGGCGTGGATAGGCTGGGTCTTAGAATGACGTACACGTGGCCGTCTCCCACTGTGGGCTGGACGGATTTGGACCGGCCCACCCACCCATTACAACAATTAACCACGTGTCTTCACTGCATTATATATATATATATATATATATATATATATATATATTATGTGCGTATTTTTTGAAGGGGTAAAGAAAAAATGATTTTCAATAAAATAAACACAAATTTCAGGAAGAAAACGTGAATAGAGTGGAGAGAGAGAGAATGGAGGGGAGAGAGAGAAACGTGGAGGGGAAAGAGAGAGTAGAGAAACGTGGAGGGGAAAGAGAGTAAAAGGTGGAGGAGAGAAAAAAAAAATCATCCAAATCCCACTTTGTTAAGAAACCGACTACTAATTTAAAAAATTTTGAAAACTAATTGAGTTTTCATCCGCACATTTAAAATCAAAACCGCCTATTAATTTGTAGTTATCAATTAAATTACTATTTTATCCCGAATTTAAATATTTGTATCAAAACACTTAGGGGCATTGTTAGAAGTTATAGCCAAAAAGGCTTCACGGTTAACCGTTTTGAGCTATTATATATATATATATATATATATATTTTTTTTTGGCATAGTGGCAACTGCCCCAACTAAACTATAATATAGTATGTTGATTATTTGGAATCGTGTGTGCTACTTATTTTGAAGGGGTATGTGATTTTTTTTTTTTGACTTTAACCTTTGCTAAAATATCAACAACAACGTCATAGTCTCACTCCTAATTAATTGGGATTGGATGCATGAATCAAACTTTTTCATTAATGTGCTCGATTAAATGTAATTGACGGTGAGCTTTCCAAACCATTCTAGGTGAGAACACCTCAATGCTTATATGTGTTTGGATTCATTTCATGAAGAGTCTCTCAACCTATCGCAACCCTCTTCTATTTACCAAAATGAAAAATGAGCTTGGGGCTTCCCTTCCCCATTTTTCGGTATGAAATTGGCGTCAGAATCCTCTTCTTTTCTCTGAAATTAGAATCGGCTATGTAGCACCTCCTTATCCACCATGTCGTGTATCTCAAGGTGCGTACGCTTGCATCTTGAGGACAACGTATCAACGTGGGGTCGTGCATTTGTTGTTATGTTGTCCCTTTAATCTAAAATATAAATTATAAAAATTATAAAACCTTTTTATAAAGGGGACAACCCACATTGATATATCGCCCTCGAGATGCAAGCCTACGCACTTCGAGATACATAACCATGATGGATAAATAGGTGCTTTATGTTCTATTAATATTAATATTTTTATTTTTATTTAGCATTTTTGAAAGTTATAAGTCAACAAGTAGTACAAAAAATCTCAAATTTGTTGATTTAATTAGGCAAAGATTAGCATACTACATAATGTACCATTTCTCAATCTGAAAATAAGCACTATTAAGGGTCTTGTATTTAATTCATAAAACTCATATGCTCATTTAAGAGACTCATAATAATTAAGTGCCAATTTGGCGTGCTTAAATGGAGTCAAAAGTAACAAGATTCTATTAACACTAATAATTAAGTGCCAATTTGATTGGCGTGCTCGAACGGGGTTAAAATAGCATTAGTCTATTAACAATTGCTTGCAAATCAATCACGTGGGTAGCTCACTCGTATGATACGAGTTCATTTGCGTAGCAAGTTGGGGTTCTATTCACAATGAGGGCAAAGGTTGGTTTCTCAATTTTATTTCGTGGTGCTTTTCTTCTAACCTTTCCATTCAAGGCATAAAAAGAGTTGCGTAAGCTAATGAATTGCTGTATCCCACACGCATGAAACAAAACTCAAAGATAGAAGGAAAAGATTTGTCTCTCTTTTCACATGCATCTCTTAATGAATTCTTTTTGAAAAACTTAAACCATCTTCCCTAAAAGTGTTTTGTCTCGACTCAGATGAGTTGGTCTAGTGATAAAAACGAATGCAAAATTATGTGAATTAAGCACACGATCTCAAGTTTAATTCCTTACGTTAGCCAAACATCATATTATTGGTGGTCGCTTTCCGCAATCTCAAAGCTCGTGTGACCAATCATATAAGCGTCTGAAAACTCATGGTTGCTAAAATGACAACGAAAAAGTCACATCGAAAGTCGCATCGAGCCTTTTAGACATTCGTGCTTATCTCGAGATGCAAGCACACAAAAATCTTGATGCATAAATATGCGAGGCCCCGTGGATAGTTAACGCGGGCTAATTTGTTTGTCTTTCGGTGCAACTTACCCATTGCCATCTGTCATTCATGCCAACATAAATTGACGCTCGACAGCCACGTCACCAAAACTACTTTTCCCACGCGTCGTCCTCCACCCTTGTGGCGTCACTCACTTATCAACCATCGGTAGCACCAGATCGAAAAAGTCCAAGTCCGTGAAAACTCTCTCTCTCTCTCTCTCGTATTAAAAGGCGGCAACGCTTTGGGCTTTGGGTTTTGGGTTTTGGGTTTTGGGTTTTACGTTTCGCGATTCGTATTATTTTTAAAAAACCTCTTGAATTTGTTCGAAGATCTGTAGAGATCTGGTCGGTCTGGATCAGCGTTTTCGTGAGGGACTAATCGGTTTGGAGATCTCGTGTTTCTGAGGTTTCTGTTGAGGTGTGATATATATAGGTTCTGTTTTGATGAATTTTGGATGAGATTTGTTGATTTATTGGAGTTGTTTTGATGGTTCTTTTGTGTGATCTTGCTGAATTAGTTAATGCGTGTTTGAAAATGTTTCTGTTTTGGTGGTTTTTGGATTGGATTTGTTGTGTTCTCAATTGCATCTTTTGATTTGTTAAACTTTGTTCACCTGGACGGGTTGGCCTAGTTGTAAGAGCGAAGGTGGGATTGTTGTGTGGGTTAGGCGCACATACTCATGTTCGATCCCCTATGATTGACAAACGTCGGGCCACTGATGGTCTCTTTTTGCAATAACCTGTCCTAGTAGTAAGGGCGAAGGCGGGACTGTGTGTGTTAGGTGCACGGACTCGAGTTTGATTCCCTACGATAATTAAACGTCGGGCCATTGTGGTTCTCTTTCTTGCAATAACCTATCCTAATAGTAAGGGCAAAGGCGGGACTGGCGGGACTGTGTGTGTTAGGTGCACGGACTCGAGTTCAATCCCGGCCATTGGGGTTCTCTTTCTTGCAATAACTCGTCCTAGTAATAAGGGCAAAGGCGGGACTGTGTGTGTTAGGTGCACGGACTCGAGTTCGATTCCCTACGACAATTAAACGTCGGGCCATTGTGGTTCTCTTTCTTGCAATAACCCGTCCTAGTAGTAAGGGCAAAGGCGGGATTGTGTGTGTTAGGTGCACGGACTCGAGTTCGATTCCTTACTACAATTAAACGTCCCGCCATTGGGGTTCTCTTTCTTGCAATAACCCGTCCTAGTAGTAAGGGGCAAAGGCGGGACTGTGAGTGTTAGGTGCACGGACTTGAGTTCAATCCCCTACGACAACCAAACATCGGGCCACTGGTAGTCTCTTTTTGCAATTTCAGGGCCTCTAAGACTAGTCAAACAAGTGTTTGAATACCCAAGGTTAATCAAAAAAAAAATAAAAATTGTTAAATTATATTTGGTACAAAATCATGTGTAGTTCTTGGAGTATACTTAATTTCAGGAGCGATATTACAATGATCTTGTGTTGTCATTGCTATCTTCAATGTAATAATTAGGATGATATAATATTAATATATGTATGTAGAGATACATTAGTGGAAGTGATCAAAGCTGAAAGTGTTGAGAACTCGTTCAATTTATGGTTATTTGGAGTCTTGGATAGGTTGGGATGGATGGGAACTAGTTTAGTTTATATTCATTATTCACTCGAAATTGAAAATCTAATACAATTTTGGAGTAGGGAAAGATTTGGAAGTTATATATGTTAGACACGAAGATTGATGTATGTGATATTTAATGCAACAATGGTGGATGAAAAATTGATCATACAGTCATACTAGCATATTCATGATCAGCAAAATTGGAAGGAGTGATTCATGTTGCCTTGGAAGAATAAGGTTGTATGAGCTTATTTCTGCAACTCTTTTATTGTTGTCTTTTGTTTTGCATTGCGGAATATCAGTGCCAGTCATTTGTGTCGAGGCATCATGTTTCATGGCTTCATTTTGTTGGACATTTTTAATGTTTGCGTGATAGGGTTAAGTTGGTCTCTGTGTTTGAGATGTTAACATGTGAAGCTTCTATAGGGTGCCGCTGCGATGGAGGGTGGTGTCCTGGCTCTTACGGATCACGTGTTTTTGCCAGTAAGTGCAGTTTTGGCTGCTATCAAAGAGCTTGGAGATAAAAGAGATGAGGAGAGCGATCCATCCATCATTACTCAAGCTTCGTTGCTAAGTAATTGCTATTCTCGTTCTTACCATATTTTAGCTGTGCTCTCTCGGACTAGTCCGAATCAAGGCTTTCTTCTTGTTGACAATTTTATCTCCTTGTTTTATCAACAGAAGAATTACCTATTGAGTCTTCTTCCAAGGACATTGTCATCTACATCTCAAGAATGCAGGACTTGCCTAGTGATCATTTGCTCGGAGAGATTTCTAGAGTACTGAGATCTGGTGGAACATTCCTGATTCAGATGTCTTTATCTACTGGGGGAAACTTAGATGAGGTAGTAATTTTGCTATCCTTAACTATTTGAATATCTTTAATTTCTTCATGTGGTCTCTTGTCCATGTATGAATTGCTGTTTGTTCTTTTTTTTTTTTTTTTTTTTTTTTTTTTTTTTTTTTTTTTTTTTTTTGGCAGTTTGTTTCCACTCTCAAACGCAAATTGATGCTGTCCAGCTTCCTAGAAGCACGGACTGTTGACATGAAACCATTAATAGTAGCATCAGATGTGAAGTGTGCCACTGTGAGTTTTGCTTACGTTTCCCGTGTATCAATTTTCTTCCATCTATCTACAATGTGCTTATTCGACAATGGTTTTTATTGGAGAACAAGTTCGAAGGCATTAGAATAAAAATTTCCCTTTGATTGGAGTTTCAAGTTTTCTCTATTATGGTTTGCAGCCTATAGTTAAAAAATGTGCTGTTCTTTCCGCAGGTGAAGGCAAATAAGCCTTTGTGGAATGTAGGTTCATCCTTTTCCATTAAGAAGCCCGCGAAAAGTCTGCCCAAAGTACAGATTGATGATGACTTGGATCTGATTGATGAAGATAGTCTGTTAACTGAAGAAGACTTGAAGAAACCACAAATTCCAATTGGTATGATAATAAGATTATTACTCCAAGCTGTGTTTTTTCAGGTTTCATAGTGAAATGTAAGCTTTGTAATGTGATCATGACTTGTGCAGCGAGTGATTGTGAGATTGGAAGCACTAGGAAAGCCTGCAAAAATTGCACTTGTCGAAGGGCTGAGGAGGAGGAGGAGGAGAAAGTGGTGAAGTTGGGATTGACTGCAGATCAGTTGAATAACCCTCAATCTGCATGTGGCAGCGTAAGTAGCGAACCGATATCTTACTTGTATTAGTTAAAGTAGGATAATATTTGTGTTAAAGACGGCTTGCCAGATTTCAAGCCTTGAATACAACAACAACATAGCCTCAGTCCCAAATTAACTGGGGTCGGCTACATGGATCAAACTTTTCCATTGTGCTCGATTAAGTGCAATTGATAGTGAGCTTTTCAAACCATTCAAATCCCTCATAATTAATGCATCCCATGTTAACTTTGGTTTGCCCCTACCTCGTCGAATTTCTATAGTTTCTATTGAGTCAAGTTTTCTAGTTGGGGCATTTGTAGGCCGTCTTTGCAGGTGACCAAACCACCGCAACCGCCCTTCCGTAATTTTTGTATCAATTGGTGTTACTCCTACTTGTCTTTGAATTTCTATATTTCTTATTCTATCTTTACGAGTTTTACCACACATCCACGTAAGCATCATCATTTCTGCTATGTTCATTTTATGTAATTGTTGTTGCTTTATTTCAAGCCTTGAATCTTTGTTTTCAAAAAAAAAAAAAAAAAATTCTATTTTAGCTTTTACATACTTGATTGTTGAGGAAACAATTTTGGTTTTTCTACAATGCGAATATCAACCTAAGCGAGCGAGAAATCTAGGAGAACTAGCCCCTTCTTTCTTTGAGCTTGTTGTCTGTCTGTATAGGCATTGCCTATAGCAATCCTACGCAATCTATCTATTGGAAAAATCTAATTGTCGAGACCCTCTTAATTAAAGGTTATGAATCTGATGATAATGGGCGCCGTCGAAATTTTTTCTAACTTGTGTCATCTTTTTCTTTTCATTTTTTGGCTTGACATTGCGCAGTGCGGACTAGGGGATGCATTCCGGTGCGGCACTTGTCCTTACAAGGGTTTGCCTCCGTTCAAAATGGGTGAAAAGGTGCCTCCGCAGCGCGCTTAAATCTCGTTCCTTCCTTCGATTCTGTTATCACTGATCCAAACCACAAATGGAAGAAACCGATTTATGATTTTACTCTACAAAACTGATTTTGATGCGTCCTGTCTTCTAATTAATGCAGGTGCTGCTTGCCGACGACTTTCTTGCGGCCGACATTTGATCATTAGCAAAATAGCAAGAGTTTTGAACCAGTGAAAAATGTGTATTTGCCTTTTGGAATGACATCAAATTTCACAATGTTGAAGATTAGAATGATACCCGTGATTTTGAGAGCACTAGTCTTACCATGAAATGCAAATCTTTCTTCATTTGTCATCTTACATTGTGTGTGTAATTGCAGAACTTGTGTTTAAAGAGTTGTTCAAGAAGACCCTCTGAAGCTGACAAAAATATGCTAAAAACATTGTTTATTAGCTTTAGTTTAAATTTAGTTGTGGTTGCCATTGACCAAAAAAATAAAAATAAATTTATTTGTGGTTGCTTCTAATTTTATTTTTATTTTTTTAATCTTGGAATATTGACTCTAATATATAGTTTAAGATATGATATTGAATTCTTTCACTTTTATAATACCAAAAAAGCAGGCGATCTTGGAAATATGTAATGGAGTTGTTGGGGTATTTATCTTTTCTATGAAAGCCAATAGATAGAGAAATGGTTTTTGCTGCTACAAATACAAATTGACTTTGTTTTTTTCTTTTTGTACTGAAATGTATAGAAGGGATCAGATTTGATCAAGTAAACTGGAATTTTGTACATTTGTTTCAAACTTATCAATATAGAAGCTTGGTCTCCATGAAATCAACAAAGGCAAGATGAAACCTCGAAAGATAGCCCTACCAAGATGAAATTTCAAGTTTTTGTTTTGATTTTTCACTTGTTGATTAAAAAAAACAAAATAACCGGCAACAGTTAACTGACACGATTGAAAGTGAATTATTGTCCATTAATTAGTGACCCGAGTTCGATTTTTGAGAATGAAAACACCAACGTAAAAACTCCTCCCACTTATACAATATACGACTCGAGGCAAACTCGGAGTAGTCGGATAGTCTGACTACCGAGTGGTCTAAAACCAAAATAAAAAATAAAATAAAATAAAAACCATACAATTGTAATACAGTAGAGTGGTTCTTTCCTAAGACACTGGAGGAGACATCCAACCAAAAAAAAAAAAAAGTTCTATCATTTCCTCTGCAATTCAACGCTCAGATTCATTGGATTCACAGTTGAGACAGCCCAAGAAGCGAAGATTGAAGGGGTTTGGAGACGAACCCACGGATCTTTGTGGGGGTCTCTTTGTCTTTCACTTGATAGATTCTGAAACCCAGTTGAAGAGTTTTTTCAATCAATTGGTTCTTCCAGTCTTTGCAGTTCAACACATGGATGGCGCGATCGAGGTACTTGTTCATCATAGTGTTTTTGATGCTGTTTTGTTTTGGATTGATGGGTTCTGGGTGTTTTGTTGGGGTTTGGATTCTGGGTATTTGTCTGTTGATGCATTGATGGGATGGATTTGAGGGATTGGATTCTGGGTCAATCTTGAAATGAAGAAATTTGAGCTCCTGTGAGTGTTTGTGCAACTGGGTTGTTCATGTAAGAATTAATTTCCCTAGAAATGAGGTTAGGTGCACGGTCCCAGGTTCGATTGTCTGTTGTGTCAAGATTGCACGATGCCTCGTGAGAATAGTCAGGATACTAACGGATATTAAAAAAAAAGAAATTCCTAGAAATGAAGAGTTATTTAGTACTTTAGGTGATCTTAAACTATGATCATTAGGGGGAGTTTTGTCACGTTTGCGCAATTGGGTTGTCCATTTAGGGATTCCTAGTTGTTGATTCATCGTGAGTAGAACTTGACTCAATAGAAACTGAAGAAATTCGATGAGGTAGGGGTAGATTGAAGTCAACTTGGGATGTATTAATTATGTGGGATTTAAATGGTTTGGAAAGCTCACCATTAATTGAACTAAATCGAGCACAATGGAAGAGTTTGATCTGTGTACCCGACCCCTATTAGTTTGGGACTGAGGCTATTGTATCCTAAATAAAAGAACTCTTCTTGTCAGCCATGGTGTAAAGGTTTTCCTTTATTTGTATTTATCATGCATTGTCAAATTTAAAGATCAAAGAGGAAAGTTTATAGTGATCGAAGCGGAAGGCAATCGTTATTTGGTCACCGGTCACAACAAAATCACGATATGGGAATTGCCTAAGATCACAAACTAGGTACTTCCTTGCAGAGATTAGTCAGTTTTCTTTCTTAAAAAAGACAAGTAGACAAAATTGAGAGTAGTCTTTTCTTTTTTTTTTTTTTTTTTTTTTTTTTTTTTTGGCAAGTGATGCCTCGTCCATCTCACCAAAAATGCTTTGGCTTGAGAGTAGTCTTTTAGTTAGAGAGAATGTAAGTTTTTGTGTTGGTTAGGGGAAAATTCTCATCTCTTCATATTTATCTCAAACTCAATAACTGCAAAGTAGTTATGGGATAGGGAGTTGCTAAAACTATCCTTATATCCACTCTTATGTGCATACATGCCCAACAATCAATTAATCTATGGTAATTCAGCCTTGTTTTCTTTCTTTCTTTTTCTTGCTTGGGGTAACATCACTTTATTTTCTCTGCTAGCATGGTATTGACTTGGGTTTACATTAAGACACTGAATGAGACATGTTATTACATTAATTTGGTCGATTTGATTACTCATTATTCAGTTTTTTCTTTATGGTTATCTGGTTATCAGTGTTATTTTTTTTGATAATCTGTTGAGCATCCATATGTAGGAGGAGTGTCGTGCCATATCCATTCTTGAGGAACCTGGAACAACATGTTGGGGTTGTGGATTTCACATTCTCGTTCCATCTTTTACAACCGTGTTCAAGTGTGGTTGGTGTGGGGCCATAACAAATCAAAACCCACGGAGACATGGAATTGGGCGCCCTCGATGGAAATACGTGAGGGACCGATGCTTAGTAGTTGTACTGCTCATCTTCATGCTCCTTGTAATATGTATGCCACCTCAATTTCGATACACCCAACCTGCATTGTTTTTTTGTGCTAAATCATCAGTTCCGTTTGCATTTAATTGTTTTTTTTTTTTTTTTTTTTTTTTTTTCTTATGATTTCCTACTTTTATGCATTTGAGAATCGTGTTTTTCTATTGTATTACTATGTCGGTGTTGGTCATACCCTAAACAATCTATTGGACAAATTTGGAACAAATGGAAGCTATATATCGAGGTAAAATATAGGAGAAGTGAGCAAAACAATTATGAGTTTTGTTGCGTTGGTTCTCTACTTGGATCCACGAAGTTTTTTAGGAGATTCTGGAAAATCTATTGGACAAATTTGGAACAAATGGAAGCTTTATATCAAGCTAAAATATAGGAGAAGTGAGCAAAACAATTATGATTTTTGTTGCGTTGGTTCTCTACTTGGATGTAAGAAATGTTTTAGTAGATATGCATTGTTTTGTTTTATGTGATCAAGGTCATTAGTTAGTTCCATTTACTTTACACGTGATCCAGGAATTTTTAATCTTTCTTTTTGCAGAACTATCGTGTATTTCTTTTGCATCAAATGCTTATTGTTTGATTTATTTGGTTTTTGAGAAGTTGCTACGATATACATTAGTGCATTTCAGGTGCATGGCGTCCTTGTGCACATATTCCCTATACAGCTGACTAAAAACCAGTAAAACTTGAACTTTGATAATAGATGTATTGGTCTTAATTCTTAACATTAGCTGTTTATTGCACTTCAAAAAAATTTAGTCCTTTCACTTTGCAGGGACACTTTCTAGCATCCTCCTTAAAAAATGAGATGTGTTTGTTGTGCATAATGCTTCGAGTTACTCTTTTTCTGCATCTAACTTATAATTGTGTTATTTTAAAGTTGCCGCTCTCTTGGTGTTGCGCTTACTTTGCTATTTTTCAATCAAAATGCAGGTGGCGGAGTGTGGGCAGTATATCCTGTTGTTTTTTCCATCAGTTTTTCACGTGGAGTTATCCATTGTACTGTAACAACTATTTTGTCAGTAAGCACAATTGCTAGCTTTAGCTTTGCGGCATTCCGCAGTCCTGGTGCACCACCAATCATACCATGGGGAGGCTACCCTCTTGTGGGGAAAGGTTGGCTTGAAAATTACAGTTTCTGTGTATATTGTTCAAAACCAAAGCCACCTAGAACCCATCACTGCCGTTCGTGCGGAATGTGTGTATTGGACATGGATCATCATTGCCCATTTGTAAGTGTTTTCTTCTGATCATCTTTCGTAGAAATATGCTTGCTGCGCTTTAGTATGATTCTTTTGATGCAATTATCAACATGCATTAAAATTTACTGCTTAATTGATTGTTGTTACCGACTCATTTCGTAAAACAGCTGGTCTAATTACTTCAATCTTTTCATTTCTGAAAGTGTTTTAGAAAAATCTAGTGTACTTCACTGAAATTGAACAATTGCGAAAAACGTGGGATATCTTGTATGACATCATGGAAGCATATTTTTTAAAGATCCAATAGAACAAGAAAAATACTTCATTATGATTTCTCTTTCATTTTAGCTGGAAACATCAATAAGAACCTCTCAAAATCCCTTTGTACTCAAGTTTTCTTATTAGTTCAGTTCATTCATCGGCTACTGTATTGAATTTCGGCAAAAACTATAGCAAATAGTTTAGTTCTTATCAGCAGGTTAAGGATTCGACAAATGTGCAGCATTTCCTGCTAAAATAGACAAACTCAGTTTATGTTATTTCCATGCATTTGAAATGTTAAGCAAAACAAATTATGAATCCATTATAAATCTTTTGCGCTTTCTTCTTATTGCTTCGTTATCCCAAAGAATTTATCTTGTTCAGTTCTCAAGTGAACTTGTCTCCGACGCTTGACAGTCATTTTCCTAATCGGCGCAAGAAACTGGTTGAGTGTTTGATCTTATGTTTTTTTTTTTTTTCCTTATCATGCAGATTGGGAATTGCGTAGGTGCTGCAAACCATCGATCGTTCATAATATTTCTAGCTTCTGCAGTCATCAGTACAATATATGCATGCATTATGTCTATTTATGCAGGCTACCGTGTGTGGCCGCCTTTAGCTTCGCTCTCACTTCATCATGTGACAAGGCCTGGCGCAGACTCCGGTTTAAAAGTGGTTAAAGACGTCGTGGTGGCTTTTTTGAACTCTGCCGTGCTGCTGTCACCCAGAGACGTTGTTCTTGTTTATCTATTCATTGCCAGCTTCTCTGTGGAGATTGGACTAAGTGTTCTCTTATGGCAACAACTTAGGTACATCTACAAGGGGAAGACCTACTTAAGTCAGTTAAGCTCACCGGAAGAAGATAATATAGGAGACGGCGGTTGTCGGAATCTCCTTCGTTTTTTCGGTTGCCCTTATTTTGCATCGGCATTTCGGACATTTTTTTCGAGGAAAAAAGTCATGACAAGTGAGGTTGGAAATTGCAAGAGGAGAGATTAGTGTTGCACTTGGAAATAGAGTTCCTCATTCTGTGTAATTTATTTTGTACAATATACATCACAGTAATGTAGATTATTAGTAAAATAACCTCCGTACTTCATGCATCGAGATTTGTATATATCTACATCTCGAGGTGTGTACGCAAACTCCCATCGTGTCCCAGATCACATTCCGTGAATCGAAAGGGGAAGCCCACTCATCCATCAGCTCCTCTCGTGGATGCGGTGCGGTTTTACGAAGCGTCTAAGCACAGTTCACATAACCAGCTCAAAGGCCCGATGTAACTTCGATGTGACATACCTACTGTCGTTCTAGTATTTTCCTTTTTTTTGGTTTCCTATGTGATATCCAGCCACGACCAACCATCGACCGATCACACAGACTAGTCCACATTTAGACACAGTCAGCCCCCATACATGGACGGCCAATACTCTCAACCTAATTTTTTCATCCACGAGACTCAAACTCAATACCTCCTTTCATAAAATAGTAACTCAATTCCAAACCTGCGAGAAGATTCAATTGGCAATTCTCAGAAAGAAACAATTCCCAAAACAGAATTGTCATATCACATCTGCCCAAGAAGAAATTCATGACATCTAAGTAAAGATTAAAGTATATGATAAAGAAATAACTACTTTACATGCTTAGCTGCTCTAAAAACTTGACTATTAGACACCAAAAATCAGGCTGTTCTACCTGTTACATTTCCAGGCCAGTGGAGCAGTGTGTGTGGGTCTTCACTTACTCTCCATGCTCCTTCAGCAATCTCGGCGAAAAGCTGATTCCATCCCCAACCCGAGTACCCCAAGAAAAACCAATAATCATCAGCCGATTGCGCTCCGACTCTTATATCTTCCATTTCTTTAACTGTCGCCACCTGATCAAGGAAGTATACATTTGGAAGGACTTCGACGTAGCTATCCTTGGGAATACTGCAGCGCGACAAGCTGACTAAGGGCATTTCTTGTAATACGACTGGGCCGCCAAATGAAAATGGAGCCTGCTTCACTTGCTCTATACCTTCTACACTCTTTCCAAACCCTTCGAAATTGTCCCAGCTAACGTGCTTGTTTATAATGAGACCTTGAAATCCGGTAATGCGATCGACTTGGACGATGAGAATCTGTGCTTTGTCAAATAGGGCGCATTTAGAAGTTTGTCAGTGGCAACAAGGACAGTGCCGACAGCCACCTGTGGAGAATCCTCCGATGGGTGAGATCTAGATTTTTGAGTTTCTATTGCTCTTCTTGATGGTGTGTTGATAGGTAATTCATCGTTGTCCTTTCCGACAGGCACATGATCTTCTGTAAGGATTGAAGGCGCAAACTTGTCTGGTGATGAGACAAAATTCTTGTTCCCACCTTGCCCTGCTCATAAGATGCCGAAAGAATTGTCAAACACATTCTCATAAAAGAATTGAACTTGATTTCAACTAGACAAAAGTAATTTATAATATAGTTGTTTCTAGCAGGTAACACAGACTAACAGTATGTACTACGACAAATAATTTTTTGTTAGATCAAATTATTTCACCATAATAATACATCGATAGAGCCTCGGCATGATCTTATGATTTGTTCACCATTAGATCACCATTGGGTGGTGACCTTAGAACATAATTTCTATATTAGTACACCGAAAAATGTTTAGAGTGTCGAGATGATGACGTGCCATTGGCACTCAAGAATCCCGACTGCAAATCAGGAAATTAGATGCAGATCAACATTTAGACATATATGATTAACTAGGATCAGAATAGGCAAATACCAAGCAGTTGAAAATAAAAATAGCCATAGAATAATGCTTATACAAGATATTTGACAATTACATCTTATGTAGCTTTTCATTATACAAATAGAAAGTGAATGAAGAATTTATATACCAATAAAACAAGGAATGAAGAATTTTATTGTTTGCAAGGGATTGAGAAGTCAAGAAGTTACCATTTGCTTCATTGGTACGATCAAAATTGCTTCCATGCCCAACAATGAACTTCATAACACTAGTCACTGACATATCGCCAAGGTACTTGATTCCATTTTTCTTCCCAGCAGGAAATAAAATTAACGTGGGATAAAGTTCTTCCTGCACATATCAAGCACAAAATTAAATAAAATTCAAAGAACTATGATAATAATATAGTGGAAGAAATAAAGCTATTGTAAATGAATTAAGGGCCACGCCAACAAAATTCTTCATGAATTAAGAAGGAAGATGCTTGATCAACAAAATTCTTCATGGAATTAATGGAGCCAAGCCCATATAATTGGAAAAAGGATTTTGTTGGGTTGATTGAGCCGAGTTATTCAATTACATCCACAATTGCAGAAGGAACGCCGTTTTGTAGCGACTAGCCAAAAAGCCGTGACTTAAGGAATGAAAAATGAATACGCACCTGAACAAATGATTTCATAATTGAAGTACAATCATTCAATGTGCAATCCATTAAGTAGATCAACGGAAGCTCAGTAAATGTAGCACCTCCCATATTATCTGCACAAAGTTTACAACTGGTCACTAAAGGCCATAATAAATGGCATCAACACTCCTGCCACTGCAGGGTCCAAAACATATTGATTTGCATCAACTAGCGCGCCTGGTTTCAAGGCATCAACACTCCTGCCGGATCATATGAATCTTATATTATATTATATTCATTTTGTTTTCCACAACTGATATAGAAAAGAATTCTGTTTTAAGACAAACAAATGCGTTTCCAATTTCTGATATTATTGTGCAGTTAATTTTTCTTTAAAAGGAATTATGAAGACGACATATAGTTATAGAGAAACTAAAGAATAAAAAAGAGTGCATACCACTAATAAAGATTGAGTCTCTTTTCCTAGATTCGCCTTTCAAAGAGTTCATGTATCCCTTGAAGGCTCGAAATACTTCACGAACTACCAATTCCATTCTCTGACAAAATCCACACCAGTTATTGCTAAAGAGCACTAGTACATCCTTCATCCGAGCATCATTAACATTATGAGACTCAGTCTCGCTAGATCCCAAAACCATCTTAGAGAATGTAAGGGCAGTGACTCTAGGGATAGAATCCACCTCATGGAAATCCTGATTTACAAATGGTGGTATAATGGTTTCTCTCGGTGTTTTAAGACCATGTTCTGAATGTTGATACGGAATGAGACTCCCATTATGAAATGCGTCAACGAATTCACATAGTGAAAAGTATGTAAAATTTTCTTCTTCCGGAAAAACATAATGTTGATCAGAGATAGGATCAACAATTATCAGGGAAGGAATATTTGATCTTGAAGTGAGGGATCTAAGTAGTTGATTATTGCCATCTAGAAAGTAATAGAAGCCATCAAAACCATGGAGTTCGACCTCTACATCAAGCAGATTAAACTTCGAAAAAGTATCATCAACTTTTGTATGCTGAGCAAAATCAACCACATCATTCATCACGATCTGATTTGATTCTGGAGGAACTAATTTGGATTGAGTGACAATGTAGGTACGCTTTGATTCCTTCAACTGTGAAGGCTCTATAGTAGGAAGTTCGATCTGCTCCTTAGGGTCCTTTGGAAACTTACTTGCATCATTAGGAACACCATTTTCCATGTTGGTACTGCTTTCAGCAGTTTTTTCAGTGGCTTCTGGTAATACTTTGTCGGATTCAACATGTTCTGCCTGAGATGACTGCAAATTTGCAACCTTCACCTCAAAATCATCAGATAAAAGCTGGAATCCTGCCTCCTTAGCAAGCAAGCTCAGCTTTCCATTCTTTTTATGCTTTAGCAAGTTGGCCAAGATCTCATGAATAGAATTTTCCCGTGCCTTTGCCGATATATCATCCGCAGCAAAATTCCCACCTCCATCAATAAGTATGACAGACACCTTATGTTTTTCTTCATTCAAATCAGCTAGTCCTGGGCGGCTCTTCCTTTGAAGCCCAAATGGACTTAAAGGGTGCCCATTTCCCACCCCATTAAAAGATTGGTCCGAGTATTTAGCATGCTTGACTCTGGTCCAAAGTGCCATCTGGTAGGAAGACGGTTTGTGCAGTGCAAGATTCCTAAATACCCCCAGAGCTTCCATGCTCTTTCTTTTAATAATTGGAGACTCAGAAGATCTATCAACAAAAAGAATAATAGATGGTTTCTCCACTGGCAAAGCAAGTGTGGTATCATGTCCCTCACTTTCCAGCTGCATAAGAAACAAATCAAGAAAAAACTCAATAAGAAAAAAAATATAACATAGAAAGCAAGTAGAACATGCACTATATGAAACTCTAGCAACTAGGAAACCATTTTTCAGTATTGGCGAAGATTTCTCCCTACTTTTTGACATTCTAACTATTTCCTACACCTTTTGATCACCCAACACATAACTAAATCCCCTCCACTCTTTTTGGCATCGCTAATGAAATATCCTTCACTGTATGATTCGAAAATAAAATGATCGTCTTGTTTCTAGTCTGAAATTAGATTTGAGGGCAATTAGAATTGCAGTTCAGAAAACAAATTGGACCTTTGATCAATGATAGAACGCAATTAAGATGTGTGCCTCTCACCTACTTCAAGGCATAAAACGTAAAGACACTTTTTTTTGCCATATAAGCTAAATTAAAAAAAATAAAGCAATTTAATGAAATCTCAATAGGAGATAAAACACTTTTTATGTCCTTGAGCAGTTATTAAATAAGATAAACCTTATGCAAAATAGAAGTAGAGATTATCAGTTATTACATGAGCTCTTATCGAAAAAAGGCTAGTCAAACAACAAAGCTACTCTACCTCTGTAGGGAATGAAGGATGCGAATGCAACAAATCCTTGAGGTCGTCCCCTTCCTCAAAAAACTTTGAACAGTTGGGACATCCAGCAAAATGAACCATAAGAAGCCATGAATCAAGATCCCGTACACCCAAAGACGGAAGCAGAGTTCGATCAAGAATCAAACCGTACCTTCTCCTCTCAGGAGGCAGGAAAAACTCTCGGGAAAACTTTGTGAGATTCAAGAAGAAAGACTCAAAGTACTGGAACTCTTCAAATGAACATGATTCACCAGCATCTGGATCACCAGTTTCAGCCCAAGAAGTCATTGGCATATAGCTGCCCAACAATGGATTTCCACTGTGTGCATTTTCAATGCCACAAGTTAGCTTTTCATTTTTCAAGTCCTGTTTCGAGTCAAAAGAACTTCAGATCAGGGTCTCCACTACCTGAAGCATTTTCCTTCAATTTCTGATCCAAATCAGTCCTATTTTGATGTGCATTATAAAAACTCACAGCCAGCTTCATGCGTTTATTTGCACTGGACGTCAATGATTGATTTCTCTCTCCAAACAACGATTCTTCAATAAGAATCCCTGCAAAATGAAGCTCCAGTGTCTAAGGCCAAAATGTCTATTTGACTCAGTGTCTAAGGCCAAAATGTCTGTTTGACTAAAAAAAAGAATTACACAGTCGCATGTCACTCAACATTCTCAGATATTCGTACATAGATGGTGTTGTTACCTACCATTTTTTGATGAATTCTGGACAAGAAATACACCTTCGGTTGCATTGGTTTTGTCATCGCTCATCAATTTCTGTGACCATCCGCAAAACTCGAGGAGAAGTATAGCCTTGTCCGTTGATTGCAAAAATGCATCAAGCTCCTCTGCAGTCGTCAAGGATTTTAAGGGTAGTTCTCCGGGTTGAAGATGCGTGAGATATTTGACCGAAGATAAGATATTTTGCGTTCGTAATCTCCCTTGATACTTATAAGACACGGAGTGATAATAACAAAATATTGTTGTAGTTTCAGTAGCATGAATAGCATTTGCTAGCACCTCATCTTTATTTTTATATACAACCATAAGCTTCAAATTATTGAACTCCTCCATCTCGTAAGAAACTCGACGAACCACTTCTCTCATAAGGGATCGTGCTTCACCAGACCCTACCATACAAAACAAGAAGATGGAAACTTGTTAAAAAAATTATTCGTACAAAAAATAACTTCACGACATAACATACCAACTGAAAGAAGTCCAAGTTGACTATAGATAAATAAGAAAAAGTTCAACTTGTAATATTCGTTGAGAAATCTTTCAAAAATCCGATTTTTTCCCTGATTACTATTACCTATCACGCCACCATTCACCAAATTCTCCCAAACGTTAACTACAACAACATAACCTCAGTCCCAAATTAATTGGGGCCGACTTTCTTCTTTTTTTTTTTTTTCACACCCAAGCGGCAATATGAAACACACCCCTGCTCATTTCTCACTACACCCGGGCTCTGATGTAGTGCGTCGCTAGGTGCGAACGCCCCAACGTATATGTGTTTGATCCATTTCATGAAGAGTGACAAAAAGTTTTACGCTGACTGTCGACCTATCGCAACCCTCCTCCATTTTCCAATAATGGAAAATGAGCTTGGGGCTTCCCTCCCTATTTTTTGGATATGAAAAATGAGTTTAGGACCTCCCTTACCCCTTTTTTGGTATGAAAAATGAGTGTCAGAGTCCTCCTAAACATTAACTAATAAAAAAATTCAAAAATGAAGCCGAAAGACGAAAACACAGTTACATAATCAAAAAAAATTCTTGGCATTTGAAACAACAAATAAAATGATGCCACAGACGCCACCGCTGAGTAATGACACGGTTGACACCGAGCACTGACCACGACTTACTACCACAGTGAACATTGCAATGTTGCATCCTCTTTACCTGAAACTTTTGTAACAATGAAGCATTGGTGGTAGTTTTTTTTTTATGTTTAACTTCTGTAACAATAAAGGAAATGGCGGAGTGCAACAGGGGTGATTTGTGATCGAAATGTTCCTACTAAGTTAAAAGGGAAATTTTATAGGACCGCAATTAGGCCAGCTATGCTCTATGGAAGTGAATGTTGGGCGGTAAAGCAACAACAATTACATAAAATGAACGTAGCAGAAATGAGGATGCTTAGGTGGATGTGTGGTAAAACTCGTAAAGATAGAATAAGAAATATAGAAATTCAAAAACAAGTAGGAGTAGCACCAATTGATACAAAGATTAGGGAAGGGCGGTTGCGGTGGTTTGGTCACCTGCAAAGACGATCTACAAATGCCCCAACTAGAAAACTTGACTCAATAGAAACTGTAGAAATTCGACGAGGTAGGGGCAGACCAAAGTTAACATGGGATGCATTAATTAGGAGGGATTTGAATGGTTTGGAAAGCTCACCATCAGTTGCACTTAATCGAGCACAATGGAAAAGTTTGATCCATGTAGCCGACCCCAGTTAATTTGGGACTGAGGCTATGTTGTTGTTGTTGTTGTTGTTGTAACTTCTGTAACAATAAAGCCTGAATTTCAAATTAGTTGGGGTAAGCATGGATCAAATTCTTCCATTATGCTCGATTAAGTGCAATTGATGGTGAGCTTTCCAAACCATTTAAATCCCTCCTAATTAATGTGTCCCAAGTTAATTTCGGTCTACCCTTACTTCGTCTAATTTCTTCAGTTTCTATTGCCTCGAGTTTTCTAAAACACATGAAGTTAAACCGTAATGAAATCTTCGTAAAACAAGCTCAAATACTCATACAGTGATGGAATTTGTGGTTATGAACTCAGCACGAGCTATGCGAATCAAACAACAACAAAAAATCATTGATTTGATGAGTAAATGAACAGAGAAAGTACTAGAGGAGCAATCGAGCAGAAATGCTTACACGGAATAGTGACGATCAGAAGGACGCGTTCATGGAGTCTGATCTGAGACGTGAAGTTCCTCTTCGTGAGAAGCTTCCATTCGAGAGCTTCATTTCCTCGGAAACTCAAAGCTTCTGCACCGTCAACAGATGAATAGAAGAGAAGAAGAAACGCAGAGATTGAGAGGAATCGCCATCGCCGCCATGAGAGCTCCGATTCGAGAAAATTAGGGCATGAGTTCGTCATCGCATCCAAGATCGAGCGTTGTGCGCTCAGCGGCAGATCGTTATACGATAACACAAGTACAG
The DNA here is from genome assembly GCA_039657325.1 of Stephania cephalantha. Taxonomy (NCBI): domain Eukaryota; kingdom Viridiplantae; phylum Streptophyta; class Magnoliopsida; order Ranunculales; family Menispermaceae; genus Stephania; species Stephania cephalantha. Next base: position 916,687 of record CM077573.1, on the reverse strand, counting down.
AACTTACCAGACCTTGTTGCACGTGGATCCCACGTGATTTTATTTGTCGGGTCCATGCGATACGCATCGAGATGCGTGTGCAATAATCTCGATGCAAAGACTGATGAGAAGGATGAAATTCACTTCATGTACATCGATTACGACTCTGTTTGACAAAACTAGCTGATATAATATGTGAACACACACATACGCATTGCGACACGCGACACACATGTATCAATTTCATAATCCGATCAAGATGCGTAACGGCAAGGACGAAGACGGGGTTGTGTGAGTGAAACGCACAACCTCGATTTCGATTGCTCAGTATGGTAAGATCGCTCGGACCACTAGGTTATGACTACTGTTTGATAGAGTTACGCCTCGTGGATTATCGAGGGTAACCTCAACACCCACTATTATCAAAAAAATATATGATTTACATTTGTGGTACTGTAATTTGATTGTGATTAACTCTTGTATGAACAACTTCTACTTTGATTTCTCTGCTACTTATATTGGGGTTGGAATGATTTGTCCACACATAGTGAATATATCTATGCTTGTTGGATCAATAATTTCTTGGGGACTCATGTGGCCTCTCACAGATGCCAAGAAAGGTGACTGGTTTGTACAAGGCTGCTCTAAACCCCTAAGTAGGGGTGGGCGAACCGCGATTTGATGGTGAAAATCATCAAACCGCCACCTAATCGAGGGTTCGCGGTTTGGCCATTTTGCAAACCACCACTAAACCGCGAAACTTCAAAACCATAACCAAACCGACCGCGCTTTGCGCGGTTTGGTTTTGCGATTTTTTTGCGACACAGTTTAAGCAAAAAAAGTCACACATTCCATACAATCTCATCATCAAAATATATGTTCATACATGACCATCCACCAAAAACACAATATTACACATGAATTCAATCAAAATTGTGAGTCTAAGATCATTTTGAAAATTAAAACCACAAAAAAATGCTTCAACTTTATTTCAATACATTCCAAGTTTATGGGTGGTTTTTGCGATTTGGTGAACCGCAGTTTTTTGTAAATGAAAACCACCACCAAACCGTGGAATTGCGGTTTTCAAGTTTTCTAAACCGCCCCCAAACCGCAAGTTAAAAAAACTAGACCAAACAACGCGGTTTGCACGGTTTGAGCGGTTTTGTGGAGACCAATGCCCACCCCTACTCCCAAAGTCTTAGGGGCCTACAAGGCTACAATGTACAATTTCAAACACTCCAAACATCTTCACAAGCAACATGAGCCACTCTTATAACAAAGTCTGCTATTTAATTTGTTTTTGCAGGTCTTCATTGGCATTGCCATGATCCTTGGAGATGAACTTTACAACTTATCGAAGGTCTTCGGTTCGACCATCTTCAACCTTATTCGTAGATGTCAAAACATTTTGCAGACGATCCGTCTCGCATTAGTTCATCTATCTCGTTCGATGATGAACGATGAACTCGACTTTTTCTTAAAAGGCCATAGTCCTATAAGGCTTGCAGCCTAGTTACATTACTCTTGCTGTTGTTTCCTGCATTACAGTTCCACAAATATTCAGCTCTCTCAAGTGCTACCATGTCCTTGTAATGCCTTTTTTAATGCCTATGGCGTCTGTCTCACCGACTTCTTGCTTGCGATCTTAGCCAACAATGGAGGGGTGCTTGCAGGGCTGGCAGCGTGTGGAGTCACGATGAACGTTATTGCGACGGCTTCTGACCTTATGCAGGACTTCAAGACAAGTTACTGCTTGACTCTAGCTTCTCCAAGGTCCATGTTTGTGAACCAAGTTATAGGGACTGCAATGGGCTGTGTCATATCCTCATGTGTCTGCTGGATCTTCGTCAAGGCCTTCAAAGGAGTCGGTGAGACCGGGTTCAGAGTTTCCGGCTCCTTATGCGCTTGCTTTCTGCAACATAGCGATATTAGGCGTCGAGGGCCTTTCTCAACTCCCTCAACACTGCTTAAAGCTATGTGCAGGGTTCTTTGCTGCTGCCATTCTCAATAATGCAGTGAGAGATATGTTACGAAAGAAAGTGGCACGGTTCATGGCGATGGCAGTTGCATTCTATGTCGGAGCATACATTGGAATCGACATGTTTATCGGCACTGTGATAATGTTTGTCTGGGGGAAGCTGGATAAAGTGAAGGCGAGAGCACACGGTCCTGCAGTCGCATCGGGTATGATCTGTGGAGATGGTATATGGTCATTGCCTGCGTCGATCTTAGCTTTGGCAGGATTGCGCCCACCCATATGCATGAAGTTCCTATCAAGAGAAACAAACTCCAGGGTAGATCAGATCATAGCTAGTTGAGCAACAAACATTGTTAAAGATTGTGATGTTTTTTTGATAAATTTAAAGATTGTGATGTAAGTTTGAAATGACATATAATTGAGCAATTAAGCATCATACACTTAAAACATATCAAATGAGGATGAACATTCTAAGAATTAAGTATGACAGTATAGATTATGGAGCTCTTAATATTTTAAAGCAAGATCTGCTGGAATTCAAATAAAAACATTTTTTTTCATGATAAGAAGATGAGTTCATGCGAAAAAAAAAATTTTGAAAATCTAAAAATATGAGTCTGGTCATGGTCTGTCTGTTTTAAGCACTCTTTACGCCATTTTTGGTCTTGTCGTCTCTATTTTCGCACATTTGATTGCTCAAGTACGCATCTTTTTAATGCGCCAAAGCTCTTCAGTCACTTCTTTCATTGTTGGCCTCTCACTGTCTTTATCACTAGTGCAAATATTGGCAAGCTCTATACATTTTTTGAACTGCATCTCAATCACCCTTTCTATCACTTTCTTAAAAGCAGATTCCAGTGTTTCATTGCTCAAATGTGCATTGCATTGTAAAAGCTCAAATAGGAGGATTCCAAAGGAAAATACATCTGTCTTCTCGGATACTCGACCTTTTGAAATGTATTCAGGAGCCAAGCAGCAGTGAGTCCCCAAGAGAATCGATGTTTCTACGTCAGTTCTACCGAGAGGCAGTGGAATGCAACGCGAGAAATTAGCCAATTTAGCTCCTCCTTGTCCATCTAAAATAATGTTTTCAGCAGTTATGTCATTGTGAATAATGGGCCTGACAGTGAAGCTGTGAAGATACGCAACTGCATGCGCAATCTCGGCGGCAATCCTTAGCTTTTCTTCCCATGGAAATACTGGATCCTCGAGGCATGTTGAAGTAGTGCCGCTATGAATGCGATGAGACAGAGTTCCATCGGAAACAATTTTTGAAAACCAATATGGGAAATTCAGTCTCCAAACAGCAGCCTAGGAGTTCCACCACATTTTTGTGCTTGATTTGTGATAGCACTGCAATCTCTGTTGCGCAATGTTTTCTATCAGGCCAATCCAAGAACTTCTTTATCAGAACATCCCGGTCTCCGCAACGTCCCTTGTACCAAGTATGCACACTGATGTAACCCAAAAATTGATCTGAATCATACTTGTTGGTGGCCTCTAAAATCTCTTCTTCGGAGAAGACCCGAATCAGATTATATTTGCCATGAATGGAACTAACCAACTCTTTCAACAACAGTCTGTTGTTCTCCAAGAAGAAATCATTTCTTTTGGATGATAATTCTTTCTTGATAGCCTTGAAGCACGAGGCCATGTTTGTTTCTGCAATAACAACAAAACAAATCGACGGAATCCAAAATAGAACAATAAGTAGGAAAAGAAACAGAAAATGAAATTCACAAATGCAAAAACATATTATGATACTCGAAGGTATTACATACTACCTCGTAATTGCAGAGGCGAACCTGAGCAATTAAATTTCTTGGGAAGCTAATGATCTATAGATGAAGATAAGGTTTTTGAACAGCTAAAGGAAAAGAAACGGACAAAAAAAGTAGGACCTCTCTTAAGACTAATATGGCAAGATTTGCTGAAACCTCATCAAAAGGAACTGCGATACCTTCAGACCACGCGAGGGGCGAGAAGTCAAAGTCTATGCATGATGTAGAAGTAAATTTGATTGAAAATGAAAGTATATTCATCCAAGTGCAAGAAATTAATAATACATGAGTGGAAGCTGTTGAGATATGAAACTACTATAATTCTGAAAGAGCACATGTACTAACTACCAAAAAAACAAACAAACAAACAAATAGCATATGTACTGCCATAAAACATTTTCAGATAATAATAAATTTTTAACTAGACCTGTTATGTCTTTCAAAATATGTTTTTGAAGTTTTGACTAGTAGCCTTAAGCATAACCATACATAACATGGGAATCATACTTGAAAGGGTGGACAATTAGCTAGAGCAGCGTGTGCTGTAGTGAAACTGATTGCAATAGAGGGTAAATCGGCAAACCATAGCAACTTTTATATAGTACTTCAATCAAGGTACTGATCATTGTGGCTGCACCTGGCTTGCTTTCCAAATGCGCCTGAGCTCCTTTGCCACTTCTATCATTTCCGGCCTTTCGTCTTCATTCTCTCTTGTGCATCTAATGATAAGATTGGCATAAGCCTCCAATTGTAGATCGCACATTTGCTCTGTAACTTCTTTAATCTTTGGGTCTACAACCTGCCTAAGAAGGTCAGCTTGTGCTGTCAAACACCATATTTGGTTTTCAAAATCAGGGTATTCTTCGTTCAATTTGTAAACAGATTTTCCTGATAAAATCTCAAGAAGAACAACTCCAAAGCCATAGACATCTGCCTTCTCGGATACCCGACTTGTCACTATATACTTAGGGTCTATAAACCCAAAGTCCCCACCACACTACCATCTTCCACATGAGTTTGGCCATCAGGAATTCTAATGCAAAGTGAGAAACCAAACAATCTAGCAACATCTTGATGGTCCAAAAATATATTACGGAGCTTTACGTCCCTGTGTATGATAGGCCTTGAAGTGAAAGTGTGTGTGTATGTAATGGCATCTGCAATCTCTGTAGCAATCCTTAGTCTACTTTCCCATGACAATGGAGAACTTTGATGATCATCGATTATCAGATCGGATAATATTTTATTAACATCAGAACATTCGTAAACTAAGATGGGAAGTTCAGTCTCTAAGCAACAGCCCAACAACTTCGCCACACATGCTTATGGTTGATCTGTGACAGCACAACAAGCTCATTTATAATCCTCTCTCTTGTATCGCTGTGCCCTTTGTAAGAAAACTTCTCTACGAGAATTGGCCGATCATTGGTCGTTCCATGTTTCCCTTTGTACAAATCACTGAAACTGTCCTGGTGTATGATGAGACCTGGGTCATAGTTGCGAGTTGCCTTGGCAAGGTCTTTTGCAGAGAAAATAAGGATCGGATTGCACTTGCCATCAAAAGCTCTCGTTAACTCTTTCAAGAACATCTTGTTGTTCTCTAATGAGTGATCAGTTACTGATCCCTTACTCTTCATTGATCTAAACAGCCCCAACATGTATGCTTTGCTGCAGACAGAAACATGAATATCAAAAACAAAATCCAAGCATTAAGAGTGGAGTTTACCTTAACTCTTGAGAGAGATTAAATTGAATGAAAGTTTGACGGCCTAGACTTACGTGGACCCCGAGTCAATCCTCGCGACGTCAACGCAAGCCTAGTCAGCCTTCCTAACCATTTATCATTACATTTTTAGTGAGTTATTCAAATTTGTAAGTTATCAAAGTTTATGCGGAAGAGATTTCACGAATTATATTTTAGGGTCGTTACAGAAAGTACATACCTGCTAATTAACTCTATTGAAGTTGTTGAAGTACCTTTGCATGAACATCAGATCAGTAGCTCATCTCTTGAACAAAACGTTGCTGTCCAAGAATGAAAAAAAAAATGAAAGCAAAACCAAATTTTCCACCCTTTGCATTGAAAAAATAATAACTTGGAATCATTGGAACTTGCTTGGACGCTCCTTTTGAGCCCACGCAAAGTGAGAAATCGACAAATAACAATACATAATCAGCCAACTAAATTGGAACTGCAGTATAACAGACAAATACATTGATTATTAAAAACAAAAAAAACACTAGAATTGTAGCTCGCAGATCACAAACAATATTCAAGCATTATTAGAATTAGAACTACCGAGAGACAATTGGGTCTTCCAAATGCGCTTGAGCTCTTTTGCTACTTCTATCATCGTAGGCCTTTCATCTGCTTCCTCTTTTATGCAACTAACAGCAACATCTGCATATTCTGCCAATAGTTGGCCGTTTACTTCCCATCCTTGTCGAAGCACATCATCATACATCCCACAAAGAGTTTGCTTTGTCAACCAAAATTCAACGCCATTGTCAATGTATGCATCTCCATTTTCAACTGCTAGGCAATGAAATCTCTTTCCCACTAAAATTTCAACCAAAACCACTCCAAAACTATACACATCTGCCTTTTCTGACAGTCGGCCGCTTATTGCATATTCAGGAGCCAAAAAGTTATTAGTCCCTTCAATTATATCTAAATTTAGATGAGTTTCACCTAAAGGAATTGGAATGCAAAGTGAGAAACCACACAATCTAGCAACATCCTGACTATCCAAAACAATGTTTGGAGGCTTTATGTTTCTATGTACAATGGGCATTGAATCAAAATTGTGTAAGTAAGCTACTGCATCCGCGATCTCAGTAGCAATTCTTAGTCTACTTTCCCATGACAATGGCTCCCAATGGCGATCATTGCCGCCCACAACATTATCTTTCATATAAAGTCGTTCAGCCAGAGTTCCATTGGCGTGACAATACTCGCAAACCAAGATTGGAATCTCGGTCTCGAAGCAGACACCAATCAGCTTCCCCACGTTTTTATGGTTGATCTGTGATAGAACAACAAGCTCATTTATCACATATGTGATAGAACCATAACCATGTCTGGCAAAATTTCTATTGATTACAACCCAGTTGTTCCACTTGTACGAAGGACTGACATATCTACTACTTATAATGAGACATGGGTCATAGTTACGAGTGCCCTTTAAGATCTCTTCTTCGGAGAAGATGTGGATTGGATTGCGTTTACCATCAAAGAGCCTTATCAGCTCTTTCAAGAACAGTTGACTGTTCTTCTCGTTCAACAACTCAGTACGGTTTGATCTATTCCTCCTCCTAATTGTAAAAATCATTGTTGCTCCTTTGATCTTGTTCAGACAATTCATCAAACAAAACAAAGCAAGAAATTGAGAACTCGTTAAAAAACTGAAGGCTGAGAACAATTAAAATTAATTTGAGAGAACAGATACTATTCCCATTGAGTACCTGGTGAAGGAGATGAAGAAGTGATGCCTAGTTTGTTCTGCAAATCGACCGAATTGAAGTATTGAACCTTGCAATCACACAGAAGTGAACCAAACCAACTAACTTTCTCAGGAAGCTAAGGATCTTAAGGTGAAGATAAGGTTTTGAGACATCAAATTTCTATTTTAAACATCAATATTTTATTATCAATAATTGCAGTAGCCATCAAAAGCTCTCATTAGCTCTTTCAAGAACATCTTGTTGTTCTCTAATGAGTGATTAGTAACTGATTCCTTCCTTTTAAAGGAGGTGTTATAGTACCTTGCGACGATCAAACAACAACGAATTCAACCAAACTTCCCGAGGAGAAATTACTGTTGTGTTAAAGGGGATGAAGTATTTAATTGGAAACTTTCCCTCCTTTAAAAGGAGAGAAATTAAATGAGACCAGAGAAGGTGGAAGTCTATAAACAACAATACATAATCAGTCAATAAACTTAAAATTGCAGAACAACAGACAATTACATGCATTGATGTTTGATTGAGAGAATAAACGATATTCAAGCATTATTAGAACTAGAACTAACCAGAGACAGTCGGGTCTTCCAAATGCGCTTGAGCTCTTTTGCTACTTCTATCATTGTAGGCCTTTCATCTTCTTCGTCTTTAACGCAATTAATAGAAACATCTGCATATTCTGCCAATAGTTGATCGTTTACTTTTCCCCATAGCACATGATCAAACATCTCCAAAAGAGGTCACCTTGACAACCAATAGTTAACACCATAACAAAGTGAAGAAGGTCCTTCATCATTTCCACTGTCTTCACTTTGAAAATCCTTTCCCATTAAAATATGAATCAAAACCAACCCAAAACTATATACATCTGCCTTCTCTGACAGTCGCCCGCTAAATTACATATTACAATTCTATTTAAATTTAGATGAGTCCCGCCTAAAGGAATTGGAATGCAAAGTGAGAAACTGCACAATCTAGAACAATGTTTTGAGGCCTTATGTATCTACTTACAATGGGCATTGAAGAAAAATTGTGTAGGTATGCTATTGCATCGGCAATCTCAGTAGCAATTCTTAGTCTACTCTCCCATGACAATGCCCCCTAATTAAGGATAACCATTGCCGCCCACAACACTATCTTTCTGATAACTCTCGGTCTCGAAGCAATCAAATACTGATCAGCTTCGCTATGTTCTTATGGTTAATCTGTGATAGAACAACAACCTCATTTCTCACTTCTGTGATAGGACAATACGCATACCTCGGAAAGTTTTTATGGATTACAACCCAGTTTCACCAATTGTACGAAGGCCTCAAGTCCATTTTCCATTCTTGAAAAACGGATAATGAAGGTTGCGATAGGTTGACATTCAGCATAAAACTTTTGTCGCTCTTCAAGAAATGGATCGAACACATATAAACGTTAGGGCATTTGCACTAAATCAAGCATAATGGAAGAGTTTGATCCATGCAGTCGACCCCGGTTAAGTTGGGAATGAAGCTACGTTGTTGTTTACGACGAGATCTCGATCACGGTTTTTTTTTTTTTTGTTGATATCCGTGGATGTCCGGGCGAGGATAACTATTCCCACGAAGACTTAGTGCAATCACCCTGGTGTACCCAACGGCTCGAGCGATCTTGCCGCACTGGAGAATTAAAACCGAGGTCGTGTACTTAACTCACACTACCCCGCTTTTGTCCTTACCGTTGTGGCAACCCGACTGGGTTATCTCGATCGTAGTTATGAGTGCCCTCTAAGAGCTCTTCTTCAGAGAAGATGTGGATTCGATTGTGTTTACCATCAAAGGACTTTACCAGCTCTTTCAAGAACAGTCAACTGTTCTTCTCACTATGTTTTGAACTATTACTACTCTCAATTCTAAAACATAGTCAACAACGAAGCTTCTATAGTTTTGTTCAAGCATTTCATCAAACACAAACAAAAAAGGACATTGAAAAAACAGCAGAATGAGAACAATTGAAATCAATTTGAGAGAGCAGATGATATTTCTGTTCATAGTACCTGAAATTGAAGAAGATTATGATGATGAAGTGATGATGCCAAGTTTGTTCTGCAAATAGATTGAATTGAAGTAATGAACAATGCAGACACAGAACCCCATTTCAAGGTAGCAGTTCAATTAAGGTACGTTGACCAACTTTTGGCGTCAACGATTGGTCGATCAAGTTGGGCCTAAGAGGACACCCCAAAGTCACACTTGCATGGCATGCGGGCCTGCGTTTTTATGAGTAGTCCGTACACCTCTCGTGATACACAACATAGTATTTTTTTTAAGAAAAATAAAAAAAATTATTAATCATAACTCGATACAGGACCAGACATATGGTAAAAAAGTAATTTGATTCGCTAATCATATTTATTCAAAAGAATTGCATTTATTTGGTTGTGAATGCGATTATGAAATTGAAACAATGTGACGTCAGAGACTGTTGTCTACAATAATAAAATACATGACACTACACAAGCACCATTATAAACCGCATAATTAAACAAATACCAAAAATTGCAATAAGAGAAGTAAAACCTACGACTTCCCAAGACAAATGAAAACTTCATACCAGGGAAGACAAACTAACTGTAAAATGAAAAAAATAATAATAAAGAAAAGACCAATAAAGCCTCAGCATAAAATTCATGCACAACCGTTGAGGAAGATGTATCGTAATAAGGATGAAACCAATATTCGCAAATTTGACTAAATCTGTAGCTTATTAAATGAATAAAATGTAAAAAGATGTGATTTGATTTTGAACTACCGTAAATTCTCTTTTTTCGATCGGTTGTAGCATACCCTGGGAACAATATAGAGATATTCATTTTTACGTAGGGCTCGCACGCTACCTCACCTCACCTCACCTCAGTGTGACTTCCTGCGTGACTTTGGGCCCTTGGGGTGTCATTGAAGCACATCTCAAACTGTCCAACAGGGACACAAGGTACAAGGGCCTAAAGCCCAATGGAAAGAGCCCACAATACTAGTACGTGCCAGTCACGTGGCCCAAAAAGTTCCATACGTCACTCAAAACGCACGCACTGTCTCTCCCTCTACACCAAAAGCCATCGAAAGCTCGAAAGTCGAAACGAAACTCCAACTCGAAAAAGCGCGGGAGAGACGTTCATCAAATCACAAAAACACACGATTCGAGGCACATCTAGCAGCAAGAAAGCTACACGTCACTATTTGGAGTCCCAATTAGTATCAATGTAGTAAAATAATTAAAAAAACATCTTCGCTTTCATCGCCTCTCGACGGACTCCACTAAGACACCAAACTGTATTTCAAGTCTTCAACAACCCTAAATCCAACCAACTCAACTCAACCACTCTTTCTCGAAAATGGCTCTCCTCAATAAGCCCTTCATTTCCTCCAAAATACCATCCATGTCCTCACCATCTCCATCGCCGCCTCGGAAGTTCTGCACGGTCAGGTGCTCGTCCTCCGCCGCGGCGGCGGCGGCGCCGGTGAAGGCCGGGGGTTCGGCGGCGGTGAAGTCGGTGAAGGCGAGGCAGATCGTGGACAGCAGGGGGAATCCGACGGTGGAGGTGGATCTGGTCGCCGGCGATCAGGTTTTCCGGTCGGCGGTCCCCAGCGGCGCCTCCACCGGGATCTACGAGGCGCTGGAGCTGAGAGATGGTGATCAGAGTGTTTATGGAGGGAAGAGCGTGGGGATTGCTGTAAGGAATGTGAATGAGGCTTTGGCGCCGAAGTTGATTGGAGTCGATGTCAGGTGAGAGTGATCGATCGTTCGATTGTTCGATCAATCTCTTCAATTTGATGTGTGTTCGTTTGTTTACATGATCTCTTGAACTTAATTGGTCACTATTGATTGGAATTTCAATGTGGATTGCAGGATTGTTGTTAGTTGTTCAATCATTTCATGAATGCTGTTTGATCTATTGATTAGGTTAATTTTTGGTTTTAGGTGTTGAATTTGTTGAAGATGGGTGGACCGAAAGTTGAGTCTCAAATCAATTAAATAAGACTTCATAAATACGTATATAAGTGATTATATCCATCCTAATAAAACCGAGGCCTTTTGAGTTAAAACCCTGCACCTAAGAGTTGAAGGTGGTTAAGTTGGGGACAGTATCGGTGCTGCAGAGATGCACAGGCTTGCGTACGTGTGTGCGGCGCGGCCTGGAGAATTTTCCTGAATTAAGGTGAAATCTCTAGTTGCTAGTATAATTAAAGCGTATACGCTTGAGATTGGAAGTTGTTTAGTTGTTTCCATCAACTAGATGCTAGTGAATTACAGCTTCTTAGTGATATAAATTTCGAATTTGGTTTTTATGTGAATGGAAGTTGATTGGAGTTCAACGTTAGGCGAATGTTTGATTTATAGTTGGTTTTGGCTCCTAGACGCTCAATTGTTTCGATGTATGATCTCTTGAACTCGCTTGTTATTGTTTTTTCGTAATTTCATGTGGATTTAAGTTTGTGCCAAGTGATCATAATCGATATCTAGTTGGGAAATTGAAATTGAAAACTGTTGCTAGTTCAATCATTTCTATACTTTTTGATCTCTTGACTCGGTTAATTTTTGGTTTTACATGTTGATTAGTGTTGAGTGTCGACTTTGTTTTAAATCTCTAGTTGCCAGCACTATCAAAGTATATATACATTTGAGATTGGAAGTTGTTCAATTGTTTCCATCAAGTAGATAGGTATTTGATTCTTGGACTGTGTGAATTACAACTTCTTAATGCGTTATGTTTAGGTATGTTGTTTTATGCAAAATCATGCTTTATTGTGTATTGTGTGGTGGAAGAGAGCCTTTAATTAACTAATTTGTGTGTTTTGGTTTATTATGTGTTAGCTTGATTTGGGATTATTAATGGGAGCAACTATTTATCCACCAAGTGTTATTGACGTTGTGATATCAGAGTATTCATTGTTCTTATTTGTTTTCAGGAGCCTTTTATTTTATAAGTGTGAGCTTGTCATTTAGTTTATTCTTTGTACTGAAATATTCTTTTAACTCAACATGGTGTTATGTAAAACAAGCATTTTTTCACAATAAGCTTTGCTGTCTTTAAATTAGGAATCAAGCTGATGTTGACGCGATCATGCTTGAACTTGATGGAACACCAAACAAATCAAAATTTGGGGCGAATGCCATTCTTGGAGTCTCTCTTAGTGTATGTAGAGCTGGTGCAGGAGCAAAGGGAGTACCCCTGTACAAGCACATTCAGGAACTGGCTGGCACAAAGGAGCTTGTTATGCCAGTTCCAGCTTTCAATGTGATTAATGGGGGAAGCCATGCGGGCAATAGTCTTGCCATGCAGGAATTTATGATATTGCCTGTGGGTGCCACTTCATTTGCTGAGGCAATGCGTATGGGAAGTGAAGGTTAGCTCATTCATGCGCTATGTGATTTTCATTTGTTGGGCGACATTCTATTTAATCTTGTTTTGCTGAGTTTATATTCTATTTAATCTGGTGGAGAGGCAATCCTGTTCAGCTTTGCGCACTGCTCTTCTGTTCTATTGATGAAATTTTGTGACTGGTTTTTGCCACCTTATTTCATTTCTTCTTCTGCACTAAAAGTGCCCGTTCTTATATTTGAGAAATGCAATTGGTTTAGTAGTAAAACGTTGTAAGTTGTAACTAAAGCATTGTTGTGTCATTATGTCGTTTCTGCTTTCAGCTAACTTTTGACAAGAAATATTGAATGACTATTGAAATTATCGCATATGTTAACAGTGTATCACATCTTGAAGGGCATCATCAAGGCAAAATATGGGCAAGATGCATGTAATGTTGGAGATGAAGGTGGGTTTGCTCCAAATGTTCAGGATAATAGGGAGGGACTTATCTTGCTGATTGATGCCATTGAGAAGGCTGGTTATACAGGCAAGGTAACTTACGGTTTAAAAACCTTCTCTCCATTTATATCTTTTCTGGCTTGTTATTAGCTTTCAGATTCTAAGATTTTGCTTGAAATATTTACTATAGATCAAAATTGGAATGGATGTCGCGGCTTCAGAGTTCTTCATGAAGGATGGCAGATATGACCTCGACTTTAAGAAGCAACCAAATGATGGAGCTCATGTACTCACAGCTGACCGCCTCTGTGAATTGTACAAGGAGTTTGTCAGAGACTTCCCAATTGTGTCAATCGAAGACCCTTTTGACCAAGATGATTGGAGTTCTTGGGCTTCACTGCAGTCTTCCACCGACATCCAACTTGTGGGCGATGATTTGCTGGTCACAAATCCCAAAAGAATCTCTGAGGCAATTCAGAAGAAGGCCTGCAACGGCCTGTTATTAAAGGCAAGCATCAAAAACTTGTTTCTATTGTTGTTTCTACTGATCTAGCAATTTAAAGAACGAGTATCTTCCTTTCTCATCATAGACATTAGGTGGTTTTTATGATTTAACTTTTAGGTCTGTTCCCAAATTAATGAACGACTTTTTTAAGTGCACCATCCATTCTTCTTTACAGAGAATTGCACCAAACCATTATGAAATAAATGCATCAGCTGAAACAATATTATTTTATCTGTGGCTTCACTTCACCTTCAGGTCCTTTCGCCGTTACTAACAGTTAACAAACAGTATTCGTAGTACAATTTTGAACAAAATTTGGGGATGGCAGCAACAGATATTGTGACGTTTCAGTTCTGTGCTCTATTGATTTGACCAGGTTGATACTGGTAGTGGTAGCTGTTGTACTCATGCCTCCTCTCTTTTACAGGTTAACCAGATTGGCACTGTTACAGAATCCATTCAAGCGGCTCTTGACTCGAAGGCTGCCGGATGGGGTGTTATGGTTAGCCACCGAAGTGGAGAGACTGAGGACAATTTCATTGCCGATCTTTCCGTTGGTTTGGCAAGCGGCCAGGTATGCTTAGGCACTCTTGATGCGATGATGTTCAATTTCTTGATGTTATGTAGCTCACTTTTCATTTGTCTTTGCAGATAAAAACTGGAGCTCCTTGTCGGAGCGAGCGTTTGGCCAAGTATAATCAGGTAAGAACGATTTGTTTATGCAGCATTTGTCCGGGAGTTTTTTTCCCCTTTAACTCGAGCATGCACGAGTTGCCATCCATTTCATACAATTGAAATGAACCACAAAGTGCAGCACTGTTTCTGGACGAATTCCTATTGTCAAAGTAATTCTCTCTGAACAATTCATTGTTGCTTTGTATGCAGCTCCTGCGGATTGAAGAGGAACTTGGAAACGTGCGGTATGCTGGCGAAGCTTTCAGGTCTCCATAGGAAAAGCTGCACCAAGTTTTTTGCCAACTCAATAGAAATAAGGCAAGCAGTGGATCCAGGTGAAATCGAGAATTTAACCTATGCGTTTAATTGTATCTTTCCCCAACAAGATTTCTTTTGGTTGAGTTGTTAGCTTATATTGCATTTTCATACCGGCATTGCTGCACTTGGACGAACTTCTTGTGTGTTCTGGGCATTCTATTGCAAGTACATGAAGTTGAATTCGACGAGTGAGGATCTTTTTTGATAAAAATTCTAATATAAGTAAACTTTTTTTTTTTTTTTTTTTTTATATATGAAGTAGTGTTTCTTAACGAATAGGTCTTAAATTTGAGTCTTGGATACTGAACAAAAATCTTGTTGGTAGGCCTCACCCCCTACTTGGGTCAAGTCTATGAAAATTAGAATCAAGCTTTAGTTCAGGTATTTTTATTTTCAACTTGGATACTAGGAGAGTATTTTGATCTCTTTTGATTCAAAGAAAAGGGGAGCAACAATAGATGCAAAATTTAGAAGAGGCGGTTGTGGTGGTTTGACCGCATTAGAAAAGCATTTGAAAATGGCTTGCAAATGCTTTGGTTAGAAAACTCGATACAATAGAAATTGAAGAAATAGATATAAAGTTAGATTTAAGATAATTTGGGATGCATCCCTTTCTCTTCTGCCTACTTAAGCATTGAAGTGGATAATGATGACGTCATGAATTTTAACCCACTTTGAACACCGACCTAGTCGGATGTCGTGCAATACGCGCACAGATGTGCAGGTTACTTTTGCACTTTCTGAAGTGACAAAAAGTGTGATTGTTGCATTATTAAGCATTTATGTAATTCTAAAGTTTGTTTACAAGATGTATGCTCGTTTACAACACAAAATCACGAACTCGATTGTCTTGTAGGCCGCGGTTTTGGTGGAACTTTTGGATTTGATCCATTTAGTCGATATCAATTAATTTGGGATTGAGTGGTTATTGTTTTCTTGGCGTGTCCGCATGTTCAGACTCTAGGCTCATCTAGGTATATGTGTGTGAACATATGTGAAGAGAGTTCTATCTTCTTCTTAATGGAGGTTTATAATCTGATGAAGATGTAGACTAACGTTGTCAATGAAAATGAACTCTTCATATGTTAAGTTACTTAGGCCTCGTTTGTTTCGTTTTTGCTAACTTACAGTGTTAGTTGAGAGTTATTTTCTTGAAGTTAATATTTTCATGTTTGGTTCAACTTTAAACTTGTAAGGAAGTTTCAAATTTTTAAACAATAAAAAATATGAATCGACATAAATAGCCTTCAAACAAGTGAAAGATGAGTAATAAATGAGTTATTAATAATGGGTAATTATGTCCACAACTCTTGGGAAATAACTTTTTGGGAGGTGGTGGTGAGATATCTCACATGTAAGTTGAGAGATAATTTGCAGGTAAGTTGGACAACCAAATAAGATTAGTTATCAACTCCTTATAAGTTATCTTCATGGAGATAACGTCACCCTTAACCAAACGAGGCCTTAGCGACCCCATCACTCAATCCCTTTCAGCTTAATGTTGCAGGTCGGTCACGTGATGTGAACATATATGGTTTGTAATCGTTGATGTGCGTGTGGGAATTAAAAATTGTGGAAATCTTGTTGACTAAAATGACATATTGTTTGTGTGTACGCATTAATAAATGCCATATTTTTCTCCCCTCGTAACACAGTATATTGTTCATTAATAAACAAGCTAAGCATGGATTTTTTGCACATCTAGTGACAAAAGATCTATACTTTTGACATCCTCAAAAGATTTGCATTTATAACATATTTCACTAGTCAACTGATTTTTTATTTTTTTTTGCCACTTAAGCAAATCAAGACAAACACAATAACTGAAGAGCCTTTAGAAAATACATTTTGAAAACGTGCCTTCAAAAAAAACTTTTTGCCTTTAAATAATGGCTTATTTGAATTGAAGGCACGTTTTGAAAGCGTGCTTTCAATTCATCCACTTAATGTTGACCAGTCAAATGAGTTATAACTACAATTTTGTGAGATAGTAGTTTCAAAAGTGTGGATTTTTTCCTACCACGGTATAAATGTGCAAAAACTTCGTTAAACATACTTTATTAAAGTAGAGTCGGTGCTCTGGCATGAATTATAACTCTATGTTCAAACTTACGATTGATATTGCACTAAATCAAACGCAATGGAAGTGTTTGATCCATATGTAGCCGACTGTAACTAATTTGGAGGATTGAGGCTATGTCATATCGAACTAAAAAAGACTAAAGGATGTCAAATTTTTTATGAAGTATTTACGAAAACCGTACGGCTATGTGCACCCCAAATCTTACTTTGTGCAAATCAAAGGCCATGTGCAAACCACATTTGGATTTGGGCACCACAAAGAAAATTTTCATTCCCAAAACACCCTTGCTGTTGTGCACCCCACAAACATTCGAATTCTAAGCCCGTGCTTCACTGTGAAGAAGAATACGAGAACCTCAGGTCATTGATCGAATCGACTCGGTGAAGCTTCAACTCGGTCAATAATCTCTCTTCGCTCTCCTCTCTTCCCCTCGATCTTCGTTCTAGGCGGTGGTGGAGGTGGTTTTTTAGGCGGTGGTGGATGTGTCTTTGAATACGGTTCGCTTAAGTTGAGTGCATGGAAGGTATAAAATTTGTTTGGTTTTCGTTGAAATTTATATTATTATGTGTTTGTTGTGGTGTATGGTCGAATTTGAATGAGGTTATTGTTTTAATTTGCGATACTAGGTCGAATACGATTGTTGTTTTGTGCGTTTATCATGGAATTTGGTTTTTATCTTTGATTTTTCTTGTCATGTGTGTGTGTACCTGTTTTGATCGAACTTGATGGACGATTTGTCGATGTTTGATGATTTTCAGTAGCTCGGTAACAAAGAATCGATTGAAATTCCACTGTTCGGATTACCGTGATCGAGCAAAGTTATTTTAGTTGATTTTAGGAAACCGAACTAAACATGTAGTATAGGAATTGTTTTGCTCGGTTTGGGATGACCAAATTGTTGTTGTTGTTGTTTTTTTTTTTTTTTTTTTTTTTTTTTCATTCGGTCTATTATAACCGAACAACACAGTTTAGTATGTAAATTGGTTGTTCGGTTGTAGTTGACCGAAGTTGAGTAGATTGTCCAAGGTTCTTTCACTCGGTCTTATGTTACCGAGTAACAATAATTTATTCGGTTACCTTGAACCGAGCTATGTATTATAATTCGGTCATGTCAAACCGAACAGTTGAATTTAAATCGGTCATTATCGACCGAACAGTGTATTTTTTGAGAAACGT
Organism: Stephania cephalantha; assembly: GCA_039657325.1. Taxonomy (NCBI): domain Eukaryota; kingdom Viridiplantae; phylum Streptophyta; class Magnoliopsida; order Ranunculales; family Menispermaceae; genus Stephania; species Stephania cephalantha. Next base: position 898,939 of record CM077573.1, on the reverse strand, counting down.
CATACAATGATTGACTATTAATGCTTGGGTAATATGTGTGTCACTTTAATAGGTATGACACGTACAAAGACGACAGAGGCTCCCAAAAAAAGTGAACAAGAGATAGAGAAGACGGCAGAGGTGGGTGAGCCAGCGGGGAGGAGAGCTCAAACGACATCTTACAGGAAAAAGAAGGAGCTGGGAAGGGGAGCGGGGGCAAGTAAAACCAATTGTGACTTTGAACCCATTTCACTGTGACCCCCAAAGATCGCCAGGGAGACAGCTTGTGCCGTCGAAGCTATCCGAAACGCCCATAGGACCTCGTGGATATTTCCCCCTCCCGCGACTCGAACCGCGCCCACAGGGTGGCAAGTACGATTCAACGAGTCGTGTACCACAGCCAAGGTAGCTCGGTGGTACACGACTCGTTGAATCGCCGTACTGCACCCTGTGGGCGCGGTTCGAGTCGCGGGAGGGGGAAATATCCACGAGGTCCCATGGGCGCTTCTGGATAGCTTCGACGGCACTGCAGCGTCCTGGGCGTCTGTCGGGCCGTTACAAAAAGGAGCACCTTTTTGTTGGGGCACACGACCTGCCCTACGGCCTGCCGAACCCCCGGGACACACTCGATCCGCCCAAAGGACCAATCCGAGCGCCCTCCCTCACCCCCCACGGTTCGAACCCGCGCTGTCGAGGGATAACAGCGTGGGCTCATGGAGCCGTGTACCTTGGCTCAATGGTACACACCCTCAAGAATCTGCGTACTTGTACCCTAGGGGCGCAGGTTCGAATCCCAGGGGGGTGTGGGAGGGGGGAAATATCCACGAGGTCCTATGGGCAGTTTCTGGATAGTCTTGACGGTACCATGAGGCCCTTTGGGCAGTTCTGGGCCGTTACATCACCGCCTCAACCCTACTTCCAGATGTAATGTATGTTATGAAATCTGCAGTGTAGTCAAAATAGGCAGCATCATCCAAATTTACCTGTAAAATGGTCAATAATTGTATTAAATTATATGCTCAAACAAAGAAGACAACAAAATACCATAAATTCCTCATTTCACGTCAATCGGTCTCTTCATACCGAATAAAGACCTTCTGTTCGACCTAACTGAATTAAACAATTTATCTCTGTTGGTCTAGATCGAGCAATATCGTTATATTCGGTTGAAACTTACCGAACCAACCTTTCCAAACTCTTCGATTATAAATCGGCACGTACTTGGCCGAACAAATGACCTTTGTTCGGCCCTGCGTGGCCGAACAATTGACGAAACTGAGGTTTTCAATATACAAAAAAAAATCAACTGCTTATTCTACAATTATCTCTCCTCCATGTTTGATATCCACTTCTCCTTCACGTCTAGCTTCCATTACTTATGGTAAATCGCCACGATCAACGCAAACACACAAATCCCTATCAATAGAAAAAAATTTGTTCAAACGCTTTAAATTCCATACCAAAAATGACCAAAAACATCATTTACCAACATTAACTGTGATGAGAAATACTTACAGTACTCTGAAATCTCTACGTTTGCTTCGCCGGTCGTCATCGCCGGTTGTCGGAGGGGATCGTTAAAGACAATGTTCGATCAATGTGGGGTGCAAACAAGGGCGGGAAAATGTGAGGGGTAAGGATGTCATTTAGGGTATTTTTGTAATTACAATCAAAACATTTTAGTGGTTTGGATATAGTAAAATGTGGTTTGTACATAGCCGGACCGTTTCGAAAAGCATGGTTTTTTTTTTTAATCGTATTTTCTAATCAAACATGCATGTTTTAATATTCATGAAGAGAACAAGTGGATATATAAAAGAATACATATGATTTTCAAATATTTGTTTTACGATTGAGTTGACGATTTAATTAAATTAATCAAAAGGCAATCACGAGAGAATCATCATCATTTGGTGGTAAAAGTAAGGCAAACTAATCTTTTCCTCATTAATCTAAAGTTGCACGGCACTTTATATTAATTCATTCATGCATGCAAATTTTTGTTTTTTGGTGACGTGCTTTTCTTTTAACACTATCATTATTCAACGAACAATCCACTCTACAAGAGATGTGTATTGAAAAGTTAAAAGAATCGAACATGCGACTTCTAAGAGGTTTTAAGTAAACAACTAATAAGTGCCAACAGCTATACAAGTTTTAAGTAAACAACTAATAAGTGTCAACAGCTATACGTACCATGGAAATGCAATGTTTATTAATACGTCCACCATTGATTGATTGCTTGTTATAAAAAATAAGAGGGTCGCTAAGGGCACCCCACCAATTCATGAAGGCACCCAACTTATTTGTAAAAATTCCGGCAAAAATGGAAAAGACCATTTTGCCCCTGTATATATATAATGGTTCAAACCCCACAAATCATTTTGACAAGGAGTTAGGGCACCCCACCAACAGAAGCTTGAACTACAAAGCCACACCACATTGCGTTTGGCGAAGAGCTGATCGATTCTTGCTCGTCCGACAGCGAGGTAACAATGTTTGACAACCATATTCGGGTTTTTTAGAACTGTTTAGTTGGGTATAACTGTGAAAATGATGATTTTGTGTCAACGTAGGGTTTGGTAGTTTCTTCAAATCCGAACTTGTTTCCACTATATAATGTAGGATTGTACTGCTACTGTGCAAGAGGAGGTCGAACTCACGAAAATTTTGCAATTTTTTTGCGTTTTTTTTGCGGTTATCTGAAGTTTCAGTGGATGTGCGCGATTGTATCGGCCTCGCAGGACCGAGATTTATGGTAATATCTCGGTCATAGAAGACCGATAGGTGTACGTCGGTCACGGATTGGTAAAACCGATAGTACTCGGAACTCTCTGGTCGTTCGTGAAATGAGACTTAGAAGAAACTTTCGGATATGTAAAACCGATTTTTTGGGTCTTTTCGTGTTTGTCTTTGTACATTTTGGTTGAATTTAAACAGATCGCTTCTAAATGTTCGTCATCTACCATATCTCTGTTTCGATGATAACATTCAAAGTCTTTCGATGCGATTTGTGACCACGATACTAAGAGTCTCCTACTTGCTACCATGAATCTTGCCATTCATCATCATTTGGTAGAGTTCATTTGTCAAGAATTATTCAACAATGGCGTTGAGATTGACTGGAATCCTCCTCCAAGGCGGCATTCCCTCAACATTTTCACATATCATATCGACCATGTGTGGACACAAGATGATATTTGTCTTCTATTTGGCTTATGGTATTTATTGGGATGTCCCATTATCCGTGTGTATATTCATTTTCCGACTATGACGCGGTTCCCGATTATGTGTATGTCGCTTGCTCTCGGAATTTCTCTATTTTTCCCCCGCCTCATCACATTGCATTATCCGTTACCAAGGACCTAGCGACTAATCGTGCCCATGCCATCTTCAAATCAAGCTCATGCTTTTTAGACGTGTCTAGCCATCCGCCCATGCCGCTTGTGCTTTTGCTTTTGGTCTCTTATTATGTAAAGAAGTAGTTACTATTTGCTTTCACCGTTTACTTTTGTCTGGTTGTAATTATTATATATTTTGCTTTTTGAAGCGGCTTTGCTTTTACTAAAGCGAGATTCCTCATGACGCTTATGATGTATGACTAAGTATCATCATCTTTCCTTTAATATCCTCCCTATTCACCTATGCCTTCTGACGAGCCATACCCGAAAAAATTACAACATATAAGCGCATGGAACAAACCCAACAAAAAATTTACGAAAAATAATGTTCAATTTCATCCATTTCGATGTCTCGGTCAAGCGTGTTCGTGAACTAACCCATGTTTTCGGTCACCCATGACCGACGATTGTTCCTATATATCGGCGGTGTCCAACCGCGTCTAATTGAAAGGTTTCGGTTGTGCACCACCGATATAGGTTGACCACTTCAATTCGCCTTGCTCTCGTCAAGTCTCGCCGAAGAACTAGAGTACTATCGGCCATGCGTAACCGAGACATCGTGAGACTTTCCGTCCTTTGTGGCCGAGACTGCGACTTCCCAAAATGTAGCTTCCTCTCTGCCATGCTTGGCCGAGAAAGGTAGCACGCCTCTCGGCCCGTGTGGCCGAGAACCGCGAATTCCCATTTTTAAACTATTGAACAAACCACCACCACCGTAAATCACAACTACTCTACCAAATGTAACTTAATTACACTAAATAAGGTGTGTCCGACGAACTTCAACCGAACCCTAACTTGGAGACGAAATCGCTCACACCACGACCCTACGAACCGCAAAAAAGCCGTAAACCGAAGATGGTGGAGCGCGTGGTGGGGTGCAATAGTCTTGGAATCGAAATCGGCTCGCGCCTTGGAGTCAAGATCGGTGAAGGTGGTGGAGGGGGTGGTGGGGTGCAATGGGTTTTTTCGTGTTTGTGCGGGAGGGGTATTTTCGGGATTTGATGTGTAATTTTTGGGTGCCCTTGGAAATTTGTTTTGTGCCCTCAATAACAGGGTGCCTTCATGAATTGGTGGGGTGCCCTTAGCGGCCCTAAAAAATAATTATGATTCGTTTGAATTAATTAAGTACTCTTGGGCTCGACTTAGATGGACAACTGTAGGATCTCCTTATCAGTTACTCCCTCCAGTCTACAATAAGTGTCTTTTTAGCCATTTTGAAATATTTCACAATATTTGTCATTTGATAAATTCAATACACATTAAATACTTAATTACCTTTTATACCCTTCATAAATTTTTTTTAATAATTACACATTAATAACTAATGTATGCGAAGTGGTGGGGTTAAGAGAGATAATGGGTGAATTAGTCATTTAACTGTCACATTCTCCTCGATTAAAATAATTAAATAATTTTTTTAAAAATTATGAACAACTTTAAAATGTCACTTAAAAAAAAACGGAGGGAGTATTCACATAATTCTAAAGACTATATATCAATGATTCATATACATAGAATCTTCTAGAATCCTACAATTAATTATTATGAGTTGTTTTTTTTTTTTGAATAAATCATTATGAGTTGTTTTAGTTATATAATAAATATTATGAGTTGTGCACTACTTTGTAGGGAAGGGGGGCCCTTCTATAAAGCTTATGTAACTAGGTATAAAATCAAGTTGGATTTGGTATCAATTAATATAATTGAATTCAAATTAAGAAATTTTGATCATTTTGAAAAGCCGTATCAGTTGCGATCGCTTTATATTTAGAAAGTAATTAATTTGTTGTCTAATTGTGCTTTGTGAGTTGTGAGTTACGACCAGGCCATATAAAATCAACTCCTGTCATTTAACTCTAAATATATTCAATTTTTCAAATGACAAAATTGAGGCACTTCTCCAGTGAGATCAGTCGAGCCTGCAACAAAAAATCCATAAAAAATAAAAAAAAATTGTTACGTTGTTGGTTGTTGTAATGGTTGATGTATTTTTTAGGAGGAATCGAGGATTCTCAATCATTCAACCTCTCGACCTGTCAAAGGTGGGAACATGCCATTTTCACTGCTTTAAATATATTCAATTTTTCTTAATTAATGCTAATCATATTTTTTAAGAAAAGAATCAATAAAATCCACCTATAACTCATACTTATCTATGCGACCAGTCCTCCAAAGAGCAAGACACAGGATCAGTGGTCCATTTCCACATAAAGCATCCATGTGGAAGTTTGTACTTTGAATCTAGACAAACCAAAAAAAGATTTTTTTACACATTTATTTATACTTTAGTAGCAACAAATTTACACTTTTCACATCCATTTCAAAATATCCGCAGTTATAATTTTATTGACTGATTAAAATCAAGTGAATGGATTGAAGCACGTGTTCGAAACGTATCTTCAATTTAAATAAATTATTATTTAGAAGCAAAACGTTCATTCTGTATACGTATTTTCAAATTTAAACAAAATTTTACTTATCAAAAAAAAAAATCAAAACAAGTCTTTAAAAGACACATTTTCAAAACGAGCATTCAGTTATTATGTTTGTCTTGATTTGCTTGGGTAGCTAAAAAGTATCAGTTGACCAGTTAAAAGAGTTTATAAGTAAAAATCTTTAGCGGCCAAAAACCACACCGATATCTCACCCTCTCACCGAGATCCGTCCGCGCGCATCTCAATGTACAGTCAACAACCATCGCATACACATTGACTGTCACTTAGCTGTCCGCACCGCGAGACACCGGATCAGCCAGTTGTCTTTGAAGAAGCACAAAAATATCATCTGTTCACACACGCACTCTTCATATTTAAGCGAAAACCAAAAACATTTCTTCACACACACAAATTCAAAATTCAAGTCTCTAATGGAGAGCAGAGAAGTGGAGCTCAACGAGCGCGGCAATGGCGTCGCCGCCGCAGATCGAGAGGCTCGCCGTGAGCAGTCGTCGACGAAGGTCGTTGTAGGAGGAGGATCTGATGATGATGATGATGATCGGTTGCAGAACTCGGTCGAGCGGATCTTCGAGCGGAAGGACGTGCCGTCGTGGAGGGAGCAACTGACGGTGCGAGCGTTCGTGGTGAGTTTCGTGCTCGGAGTGCTGTTCACCTTCATAGTGATGAAGCTCAACCTCACAACAGGTATAATCCCTTCGCTCAACGTCTCTGCTGGTCTGCTAGGGTTCTTCTTCGTCAAAACGTGGACGAAGTTTCTGGACAAGTCTGGAATGCTCAGGCAGCCGTTCACTAGGCAGGAGAACACCGTGATTCAGACCTGCGTCGTCGCCACTTCCGGAATCGCCTTCAGCGGTAAGGATTTGATCATCTTGTATAGTCGTTCGATTTTCTCGAGATTTGTGGTTTTGTTTTGTGATGATTGATTGTGGTGATGATTTGGAGAGTGAGATTGAGGACTGATTTTGAGTTTATTGTCATTGATTAGGCTGTTGTTGTCTTGATTAATCATACGGTCTAATTAGTTTATTGTGATTTTGAAACTGAAATGCGTGTTTCTATGTTCATGATGGATGAGTGTTTAGGCGAGTCAATGTTGAGAGTAAACGCTTGGAATCTTATCTCTTGTTTTGGAGAAATAAGCGATTTGGAGATGATAGTGAAGGCCATTCAATTTGAGATCCAAAACAATATTAGATTAGCGATATAAGAAAGTCTTAATTTGTTTTCAAAAGAAAGTTTTAGTTTTAATTTAGTGTTATACTTGTATGATTAGTTGGTCTGAGTGGTAAGGGATTATTCTTAGTAAAAAGTCAAATTTAAGAATTGAAAAAAATTGAGTTGGAATGGACGCCCGTGTAAGGCCAGCTTGATAGTGTACTCAGGTGGTGGTGCTGGGTGGGTCACACGACCGTGCACCCACACCTATCGTGGATTCATCGTTGCGATTGGTTCTAGATGACATGTATTAAGTAAAGTTTAGGAAGGTCTCAAATTCGAGACTGAGGATTACAGATCCGACAATGCACCCATGCGTTGATGGCAGTGGTGTGTGGGTCACACGACACTACACCCAAGACAGTGTCGGGAGTGAATTAGTTAGTGCAATTGGTACCAGATGACGACGTGGGAAAAAGTACGAGTTTTGGTTTTGGAAGGTGGTATAGTGATACCCTTAAGTCACACTAGATATTGTACGAGTTCTACGTGAAAATTGATGTGCGTAAATAATTTTTGGTATATACTCTTTTTGGTCATAAATATAAGTCGTTTAAGGTAAGCGCACAAAAATTAAGACAATTTTAATTACAAGTGTAATTTACAGATACACCTTTTGACATTAAATGAATTGAAAAATTGAAGAATATTTGAATTGTATAAAGGTATAATTGTTAAAAAAACAATAAATACACTATTGAATTCTAAAATGATTTATAATTTTGACCAATAAATTTTTACTAAAAAAGACATTTTTTTTTTATAAATTAGAGGCAATACTCTTTTTTACACCCACCAAAGTTTAAACTCAAACCCTCTTACTTTCAAATTTCATACCAAATTATTGGGCCACTTAAATGGTTGTTAAAAAACTTATATTTTTTACCAAAAGAGTAATATTTAAAAGTGTATATTTCGAAGTGCGTATAGATGGCTCGAAAGACAAGGGCAAAGACAAGGGCACACCACTTCATCGTGTGATGACTTTTGAATGGGATTTTAGGATGTTATTGTCGAATGTTCCTTTAGTTGCAGTACACCCACGCGGTGGGGGTGGCGGGTGACACTTCGTATGATTTGATCGCTGCTAGTAGTGCTTGCTAATCAAACGTAGTGATGGAAAGAGAGTAGGAATCACGTGTATTGATCAAAATACTCGATAGTGGACCTGTGAGACTTTGCGGAAGAGTGGCTTGTCTTTAGCGAGTAAAGTGGGCTCACTATTCTATACAAGTCGTCTCTTTTTTCCACACTCCAATTTCATTTAGTGGGGCAACACTTTGAAGTCAAACTTTAGCCTTCACTGCCGTTTTTCTTGGTGCGTAAGCAGAGCGTGGATTGACAGTTGGTAGGATTCGACTTTGATGCCAATCTGATCTTGATGGGTGAGGAAAGTTCACGTGCTTGGACTGTCACTTATAATTTTATAGTGATAATTGATTTCAAAGTATGTTACTCCCTCCTAATTTTTTATGTTATGTTTTATCTAAGTTGACAATTTTTAAAGAGTCCCATTAAGATTTGACAAAAAAAGTCCTATTAATGTGTGTTGATTGGGGAGAATATGATATGTTAGGTCTAAAATACCAAGTTGTATTTATTACCATTCATTTTCTCTATAGCCATAAGGGTATTAATGAAAAAAATTACATTAATGAGTGTTGGTTTTCTCAAACGACAACTGTTGTGAAAATTGACCAACTCTCTAAAACGTCTCTTATATGGTTTGGAAGGAATAAAACTTGTTCTTAATGGAAAAAATGTATTTGGACATTATTTACAATTTCTTGATATACAAGAGAAAAATGCTTTGGTGCCTCAGCGCAGACACACACATGTTAGCGTCTATTCCTTTTTGTATCGGGACAGAGAATTTTATTTCCTCATTACCCTTAATGTAAAAAGAGTACCTTTGTGAATAAGTTGTTTTAGTGTAAACATAATTTTTAGGATTAATGTGATTTATTTATTCCGTGATATAGTGAAACATTTGGAGGGGCTATACCATATTACCATGTAATATTGGCAAGAAGACTATATCATTTTGTTTTCAAACATTAACTAAATTGCAAGCTTAAAAGTGGGTGAATGCGGAAATGTAGATTGAAGTTTTGATTAAAATATTCTTTTGCTTGATTGGCAATAATGTAGTCTGGTTCATTATGTTAATGTCTTAAAATGTGGCCTGTTATTTTGTTGATCAGGTGGCTTTGGAAGTTACATCTTCGGGATGAGTGAGATTATAGCGAAGCAATCAACAGAAGCAAATAATCCTCAGAACATCAAGAACCCACAATTGAGTTGGATGATTGGATTTCTAGTTGTTGTTAGTTTCCTTGGCCTCTTCTCTGTAGTGCCTCTCCGAAAGGTAACCTTTTATGAAAATTTATGATCATAGATACCTCATTTTCCTGTTCTTTATGTTTGTGTCATTAATCCTAACTCCGGATTTGCTCAGATAATGATTATAGACTTCAAGTTAACCTACCCAAGTGGCACTGCAACAGCACACCTTATTAACAGTTTTCATACGCCGCAAGGTGCCAAGCTTGCCAAGTAAAATTTCTTGCAACCACCCCACATTTGTATTTAATGGTAATTTCAATTGAAAAGCTCATAATCTTTAGAGCTCCTTGATTGCTAATTCACTTTATTAATGTAGAAAACAAGTGAAGGCATTGGGCAAGTTCTTCTCCTTCAGCTTCTTGTGGGGTTTCTTCCAGTGGTTTTTCACTGCAGGCGATGGTTGTGGCTTTAATAGCTTCCCAACATTTGGTCTCAAAGCATATCAAAACAAGTACGTTGCATTTATCCATTAAAATATTTCTTGCTACATCATTCTAGATTCAGCATTTTAAGCTTTACAGTAGCCGTACTAACAACATAGCCTCAATCCTAAATTAATTGGAGTCCGCTACATGGATCAAACTTGTCATGAAATGGATCAAACATGTATTTATAATAGCCATAGTCAAAGAAAAATCCTTAGGTATGGTCAAAGACATTTATCTGATTTCCTATATCTAATAGTACTCTTTTCAAATGTGCAGGTTCTACTTTGATTTCTCTGCTACTTATGTTGGGGTGGGGATGATCTGCCCGTACATCATCAATGCATCTTTGCTCGTTGGATCAATTCTATCATGGGGTATTATGTGGCCTCTTATAGCTAAAAAGAAAGGGCATTGGTTCCCCGCCGATATCCCGGCGAGCAGCCTCCATGGTCTCCAAGGTTACAAGGTAATCTTACTTTATGTCTGGTTATAATGTGTACTGCTGCTTTCACTATGGATATCTTTTGATTGCTAGCATGTTTATAATTAACAGAGTTCACCTTTATTTCCAGGTTTTCATTGCCATTGCCATGATCTTAGGCGACGGGCTCTACAATTTTCTAAAAGTCTTGCACCGAACTCTTTTTGGCTTGTTTTCGCAACTCCGCAAGAAGGACAAAGGCGTCCTCCCAGTAGCGGTCGCTGAACGCACTTCAACCGTTGCGGCTTCTTATGATGATGCGCGCAGGACAGAACTCTTCCTCAAGGACCAAATACCTACCCTAGTTGCTATCGGTGGCTATGTTACCATCGCAGTCGTCTCCATTATTATTCTACCTCACATTTTCCACCAGCTGAAATGGTACTATGTCTTGGTCATCTACATATTCGCGCCAATTCTTGCTTTCTGCAATGCTTATGGATGTGGTCTCACTGACTGGTCACTGGCTTCCACCTATGGAAAACTTGCGATTTTCATCATAGGCGCATGGGCCGGATCGGCTCATGGCGGAGTCATTGCCGGCCTCGCAGCTTGCGGGGTGATGATGAACATAGTCTCCACGGCTTCAGACCTGATGCAGGACTTCAAAACTGGGTACATGACTCTAGCTTCTCCGAGGTCCATGTTTATAAGTCAAGTGATTGGCACTGCTATGGGCTGTGTCATCTCTCCTTGTGTTTTCTGGCTCTTCTACAAGGCCTTCCATAACCTTGGAGTGACAGGTTCAGAATACCCCGCTCCCTACGCCACTGTTTATCGAAACATGGCGATACTCGGAGTCGAGGGCTTCTCCGCTCTACCTAAAGACTGTCTAAATCTCTGCTACGTGTTCTTCGCTGCTGCGATTGCCATCAACTTGATTAGAGACCTTGTTGGGAAGAAGTGGTCGAGATTTATTCCTCTCCCAATGGCGATGGCTATACCGTTCTATCTCGGATCCTACTTCGCAATCGATATGTGTGTCGGCAGTGTTATTTTGTTTGTATGGCAGAAGCTGAACAAGGCCAAGGCCGACGCTTTTGGCCCTGCAGTGGCTTCTGGTTTGATTTGTGGCGACGGGATATGGACTCTTCCCAGTTCGATTCTTGCTCTCGCCGGGGTTAATCCACCCATCTGCATGAAGTTTCTATCTAGGACAGCAAATGCCAAGGTTGATGCCTTCTTAGGATCTTAAAGAAGGAAAAAGAGATTTTATGGTTAGTTTTCTTTGATAGTGTTTTTTGCTCAAGCCAAATGTGTGTAAATATTTAAAAAGGCTCATGCTATTGTTTGTATTTCATTAGAAGTTTCTTTCTTGTGTGTTTTCAAAATATAGCAAAAGTTTTAGAGTTATTAAAGGTATGCCATTGAGCTTTTTTTTTTATTCAACTAAAATTAAAATGTTAGTAAAAACTAGTCATTTCAAGATCACAAAAGCTATCACTTATGATGACAAAAAACTATGGTATTTTATCTAGTGTAGAATTAATGATGTTTTCATTAAAAAAATCTATTCATATTTTACCCAAATGCATATGTTTTTAGTCACTGAAGAGATGCAGTATGCATTTAGAGATATGAAAATGGTTTCTTTTTTGAAGTTGCAACATTTAATTTTGGGTGTCTAAACAAATGTATAATTATTGATTTTTTTTGTTCCCCAAAAAAAATTATTGATTTTTATTTGAAGATGATAAAATTATACATTTGGGGTTCAACAATAACAACATAGCCTCAGTTAGGGCTGACAAATTGGGTCATGAAACGTTTAACACGACACGACACGTCATAAACATGTCGTGAGTTTGACATAATTGGGTCTGGGTCATAAACAGGTTAACCTGTTTATACATGGTTAATAAATGAGTCATTAACATGTTAACTTGTGTGACTTATTTATGACTCGCTTAATTATATACATATACAACTTATAATTTACGTATAATTAATCACTCATATAAATACAACTTTTTTGCTCATTAAACTTGAATGTATCTCTTATTTCTATGTTAACTTCATATAACATTGTAGTTGGGTTATTAAACTTGAACTTGACTATTTGAGAACTTGTATTTTTCCTTGTTAAACTTAGATTTTGTCCATTTCTATGTGATAACATTGATATAACTTGGTAGGTGGATTTATATTTTATGTTGTTTGTATTGATTTTGTAGTGAGATATCATTAATCTAGTAGCATGTTTAATAGGTTGATAAACAAGTACATAAACGAGTCGAGTTAAACAGGTTAAACATGACTTTTTTAATAAACGTGTCATATACAAGTTACCTATTTATTAAAAGTGTCTAAATAGTGACTGTTAAGATAATTGGGTCGAGCACGACAAATGTAAATTAACGACATAAATCAAAATTTTCAAATCGTGACATTTAATGATTAGTGTCTAAATTTGTTAGAGCACGACAAATGCAATTGATTGCGACTCTGAGTTTGTGACAAACTAGCATATTTGTGTTATGCTCAAATTTTTATTTATTTATTTATTTATTTATTTTGCTATCAAGAAAAAGCTATGTTAAAATCTATTAAGACAGCCCTTCTAATAAAAAAAAAAAATCTATTAACACAACCCTGAATGCATAAAAAATTTATTAACATAACCCCAAATGTATAAAAATCTATCAACATGGCGCCAATCCCCAAATGCCTAAAAAATCTATTAAAATAACCCCAATCTCCAAATGCGTAACTTTGTTAATGAATACTTTTGGCTTAAAAATGCATAATTCTTTTTTGGTAGAAAAATGCGTACTTTTTTTTTTTTGGCAGATAAAAATGCCTACTTTTTAAGAATATGAGTGCACAGTAAGCAGAAATCCTAAAAAGAACTTTATCAACATATCTCTGAATTCATACTTTTTTTTATAAGAAAGTAAGAGACCACAACTTGCCTCCCGCCCTCTTGCTCAAATAAGCCACATACTAAACCAGTGAGCCATCTAAATCCACATGAAGTAATCTCATACGAAGCTAGTGAGTTATCCACCTGGTTGGCCCCGAATTCAACTTTCTAAGTTACTTGAAGGTGATAGATTTATGCCTTTCAGCGTATCATTATGGATTTTCTTTTCCAAAAGGTGAAAATTGCATCTACAAACTTTTTAATATTTCTATAAATCAAGAATCATTGATTGTGCTCTCCCAGAAAAAAAATATATAAAAAAGAATTATTGATTGTAATGATCAAAATAAAAGTATATGTGTGTAAGCGCAAAGGTTACGTTTTTTCATACAAAAAAAAGAAGAAGATATTAATCAAAACATTAATAACTGAAACTGTCCTTGGCCCTCTTAGTATCCAAGCCAAGCTAGAATAGAGAGGGGACACGACTTATACGAAAATGGCAGCTCCAAACTAAAAACCCAAACAGAAAGACCACATTTAAGCGATTAATGAATGGCAGACGACGAATGCGGTGCGCAAATGAGTTAGAACTTCATAGACAAAATAATCTCCATGAAATACAACAAAAAAGATCTGTTCCGTGAAAAACCGATATGCCAAAGAAAAAAAATTGCATGGCATAACCAAACATTGCTAGGAAGAGCAAAAGAAAAGAAAACAACCTAATTACATTTTGCTTTCTGCATGGAAACCAATTTACAAGGAAGAGAACAGCGAAGAGAAGCTTATCTGGATTTACAAGACTGTGTTTATATGAAGCGCTTTAAGCAGTGCAGTGGCCATTTGCTTTACTAGGACTTGGCCACCAGAACGCCGTCCGTCTCTCCGCTCCTCAATGAGATTCTGGAGCTTTTGAGGAAGATCGTTCTCCACAATCAGTTGCTTGGGTCGAGGATGGTGCTCATAGACCGCCTGCAATAATGGTTAACAATGTTAGGGCTTCCGCAGATTTTCTAATCGGCCAAACTGACAATCTTCAGCTAAAATACGGTGCAGTAGAACATTATGACATCAAGTTATTTTCTATCCTTGGAACGAAATGAGGGCCTCTCGAGGCTAAACTGATCGCATTCACAATCTTCTTCTACAATGTTATCAGCACAGCAGTTACAATCGTAGTAAACACTACCCAACTTTCCATCACATGCGTACAACCAGTTTCAGTACAGCTAGGGCATAATATGGCAAAAAATGGCCCTAAGTCTCACACGGTGCTCTCCTCTTGTTGCCGCAAAATATTTTAACAAACGTTTTATTGCCTTGCATTATTATCATGTCATACAGATAGATACAAAGTGGAGCTTACCTTTATTAGTTTGAGCAGATTGAGGCGAGCTATCGCATCTTGGTGGTCAAGTCTTGCAATGAGCAAAGGTGTTAAACCATTGACAGCAAGAGTTGTATTAATTCGAGCGGATTTCCTGCATTCCAATATTTTTTAAGTTTAAATCAATTGTCGCAGATCACATATATAATTCAGAAGGTAAATTCCTTTTTGCAAAATCGTATCTCATTAGTAAGAATGCTTAATGATTATTTACGCAGGTAAAGAAATCCAACTTAAAAGGGCTTTCTAAATAGATAATGGTATTTCCTAAAAAAATGACATGAAGATAATTCATAGAATGCGAATTACTTGGAAGAAAAACAGCTATTTGGATTCGTTATGATAAAAGAAAGCAGAAGCTGGAAGACCAGTTGAGCAATTTTTTAAAAATCTTATCCTTTGCTTATCATAACACCAGGATATTAATGGTTAAGCACTCCTATGGTTGCACAACTAACAAACACTAATTATTATAATGAAGAATGAAAACAGACAGAGCGAGACCAAGCACAAAAAATTAAAGAAGAAACAAATAACAATAGTAAGATGAAAGAGAAGAGACGTGTAGTGGCTTACGTGACGATTTTCAAGAACGGCTCCAATATATGCACAAAATGTAGCTCTGGACAGCTTTGAAAGAAGTTTACCAATTTATGAATTGCTTCTTTCTTCAGTAAAGCTTGCTCTACTTTCTTGTTGTCACTATCGTGCGCCAAACAAACTGCAAGAGAATCTAGTGCAGTCCCTGACCACAGCTCATCGTCCAGCAAGCTCAAGTACACTTCGAGTCCACCGTGCGCTCTTAATTGCTCTCTTGAATTTCGGGATGCATGTGCCATGTCACATAATAGAGGCAATGCGTATTGTTTCAAAGGTGACTTTGACATGATGATATGCATCAAGTGTGGAATAATTCCATTTTCAGCAGCTTGCTCTTGTCTTCTTTTGTTAATCTTACATAGATTGAACAGTGCTTGGAGAACCTTCAGAATAAGACGAGTTGGAAACCATCAGAAACAAGGTTCATAGCCGAACATCACTTAATCAAGTTTCAACATTAATATTGAAATAAATAAAACATGAATAAAATAGAATGTCGCACAACTAACTTAAAATCAGAGCAAGCTCAAGAAGAAAGTAACTCGACAGTTCAAGCAACTTCCTATCTCAAAATTTCAATAAAGCTCTTCTAAGGCATCATGAAAATCGCACCACATAATAAAAAAAATGAATGCATGACATGATAAAAATAAAAGGAGAAAATATGAATGACGTCCATTTCTCTTGTAGTACTTGATCTTGGAGATAACAAACTATAGGAATGAGACGCAACAAAACTCACTTCATGATGAATTTGAGAAATAAAAAGCCCTTCTTGGAGTTCAAGGTTTGGAATCAAATGTTTGATTGCATCTGCTCGCTGAAGATTCTCTAGGCAGTTTGGATCAGTTGACAAATGGTTGATGCACTTCAACAACTACGACAGAAAGAGGAGAAAAATCAATGCACATCAAACTGGAACTAAATAAACCATCACTTTGCGAGTGAACAGGTCCACAAACCTTCAAAAGAATGGGAGGTTCGACTCTGTTGAACATTTGAAATAGACGGGTAAGTAAACTTTGAGTGCACATATACGATTTTACAACTGTGTCTGCCCGGGCAAACTCAAGCAAAAGATCTGCCACCTTTTCAAGGTAATCCCGAGCTGCATCAGCATTGAATGTGGAAGCCATATTGGAAAGTAACCCAGAAGATGTAGCGCTTCCCGGTCTAGCATTTAAAACACCTGAACCAGACAGCACACCTGATGCTGTCTGAGAGGCAACACCAGATGTTGAAGCAGCACCCTCGTTGGATGCCATTTTCTTATTGTTTGCATTCTTATAGGAGGCCCTTGGAGTAGAGTCAGAATTTCCACCTTCTCTTCCACGTCCAGAAACTTCTGCAAACCATCTTAACTCTATTGATTCCCAGCTTGATAACTCATTTAACACATTTCCTTTCCGTAAACAGAAATGTCAAGAAAAGAAATTATACTATTTTGCATTACCATAGGGTAAAATGATAAAACTAGAAATCTATGATTTTAATTTCCCCTTTATAAAGATAAAAAGCCCAAGGGCCAAGGTGTAAACAAGAATTACCTGCAAATTCCTCCATTAAGAAATCTAATTCACCATTTGTTTTCCTTTCTGCCGAGGCATGTAACAATGGCAACATAGTTTCATGCCTTTCCAGACCTGAGAGGTGGCGAATGTACTCGAGCTGACCAGAGACATGTCGAGAAGGAGGTTCTTTGTCCAACAAACTAAGAAGAGGCCGGACTTGCTCCTGCTGAGAAACCATTGTATTCGGGAATCCATTTGTTGATGCCTCCATCTGTTTTAGAGGCTTATCAGTAGATATTCTACTTGTAGCATTACTGAGTCTTGTCTGCTTGAGGTTTTCACCTTCTGCTCGAGAAAGGTCTATTTTTCGTAATTCCAAAAGTTCCCAATCCTTAAGGTTGGTAGCACCTTCATTGCTTGATTTTCCAACATGATCTGGGGTAGCTAATTCAGGCAATTTAGATGATATTGAAGCTTCCATGGCCACATGGCTTGACTGAGACCTATTACCATCTCCAGGGAAATACCTGGAGTCTAAATGATCCATATCTGATCTTTGAGAGTGAGACGCTGAAGTTCGAGATGGTTCAATGTTCAAAGGATTGTCAATGGATCCATTTCTAACCTTGGGGAAATCACAGTGATCAGAACTTAAAAGTGGTAATTCACCCTGTGGAACACTATGACCGAAATCCAACGGACCAGATCGTGGTCGTAGAGCACTGCCATCTACTGGGAAAGCTCCACCACTAACTGACATAGAGGCCAAGCGAGTTGCCTCATTCAGGCTATGAAGAGTGTTGATGAGCCTGATGAGTATACCATTCTTTGCAGCTATGCGGCAGAAATCATTTCTTGGTGTTGAGCGATGCAGCATAAACACCTGCCACATGCCATCGATGGCAAGATGAACCATATCCCTGGGTATGCAGCAGATGATAATCAATAAGCTTATATACACCCATATGCTTGACCTATCAATAATTATGGTCTAATGGAATTCCAAATTCACCTCTGGTTTACAAGCCAAAGTTCCATTAGAGACCATCTAGAAGAAAACTTAAGGCCCATAGAGGAGAACTCTAAACGGCAGGTGGATTCCCACCTGCAACTGGGCTAGGGGAGTCCCCTAGAATTCACCAATGATTAAACGTTTACTCTAAATATAGTACAAGACAAGAAATTCAAATACCTGTATTTCGCGTAATCAGGCTCAAGAAAGCCCACAAGAACAGGTATGCCACGACAAGCTATAAACATTTGCAGTGTCAAGGAGCTGGAAAGCAAAGGTTGCCCCGTCAACATTAATATATTCCAACCAGAAACATACCAATGAATTTACAGGGCCAATGTATATAAATATTCAAACCTAGACTGGCAAAGCTGCTGCACAAAAAATGCTGCTTGCATGCGGATTTCTCGTGGACGCTCAGGTCTAGCAAAGTTCATAACAACAGGAATCTGCAATTGAACTTCCAATTAGTGGAAAGGATGATAAAATTTTCATTTATGCAGATCACAATGACATTTTTCAAAAGATATCTTGTAAATGGTATCGAAACAATCAATTGACATCCAAAACCACCTGCACTAGCTGTAGGGTTTTAACATATAATGAATGAACAAGTTGTACATGGATGCTATGAAGAGCTGAAAAATGTTTATGACAACCACTTAGAAAACCACTAACTGATCAGAAGAAACATCATGAATAAAATGATTAGGACCATGCGACAGCGAAAATTTTGTAAGAAAAAACAATTTCTTGCAACATGACAAGCTTCGACATATGAAGTTTGAGTAAGTTTCCACAAGAACTGGTAGGAACCCAAACAAAGGTAGTTCTTCAGTAGGAAAGTGTGGAAAGCTACTAAAAGCCTGTAACATGGAAGTAAACAAGACTCTTTAATCATGCCAACATGCCTCTGGAGCTTTTGCTCAATGAATATTCTTGGATCCATAGGTGTTTTGAAATTATTTTATTTGCTGCCTTCTTCAATGCATCAATGGCCAGCCAACATTAGAACCATGCATTAAAGAAGGCAGCAAGGAAAATGATTCAAAAACAACAGCTAAATACATAAATATTGAGTACGAGCTTCAGTGAAATGTGGACATGATTAACAATCTTGTTTACTTCCACGCTAAAGGCTTAGTCTAGTGTCTTTCTACCTGAAGAACCACCTTTATATTGGGTTCCTATCACAATCTTCTGATACCAGAATATATAAAAGTAACCAACGCATTCATCCAAGTGAAAGTGCACTTACCATGCCAACAAGACAAGCATTTTCTTGAATGTCAGTGTTGTCCTTGATGATCAGATTTATAATTTGTAAAACAGAACATATAACCTGAATAACAAAATAATCGCATCAATATTTATTCTCCAAATCTTCATAATCCTAAAAACTTTTAGGAATATCAAACCATGTTATGAAGCCATCAAAAGATGTACGTACACGATTTTTAGGAACGTCAAGTAGGTCAATTAGTGGAAGTAACCCATACTGACTAACAAAAACAATCTTCTGGTCAGGCCGCTCATGAAAGAAAACAATAAGTTTCTGACAGGCTGTGACAATTACTTCCTCAGACTCCTCTGGCTTTAGTGACCCAACTAATCTGCTAAATTCTACAGCCTGCACAAGCAAACCCAACTTCTGTCAAAAAGAGGAGGAAGATAGAGTGTAAGACATGTAAGCGAGAGATGAAACACGTGGATAATTGAAAAAAATAGGCCTCACTTTCTTTAGATGTGATGCGAGGTCTTGATAGGCATTTTTCAGCTTTTCGGGGAAAAAAACAGATTTTACATTTAAAGGTAGATGATATACAACATTCTTGTGAACTCCCTTTTGAATTCATAGGCCTTCAAAAATACACATGAACTTAGCACCATCTATAGTGAACGTGCTACATTGTGGCACAGAAGAAGAGACAGGAATCACAAGGCAACAATAACTAAGCCTCATTCCCTAATTAGTTGGGGTCTGCTACTCGGAACAGACGCTTCCACTATGCCAATCAATGATGTGCTTTCATGTTCTTCATATACTTCATAACTAATGCAACCCAAATTATCTCAAGTCTACTCCCTTACCATAGAATCATTTAATTTCTATTGTTTCAAGGTTTTTGACTAGGGCATTTGCAAGCCGTCTTCAGATGTGCTAAACCACCGCAATCTTCCTTCTTTAATTTTTGCATTTAATGGCGTTAATCCAACTTTTCTTTGAGTCTCCATATTTTTAATACTAGCTAGACAGGTTTTACAACCTATCCAACTAAGCATCCGCATCTCTCAAGTTTATTTTATGTGCATGTATTGTCCAATGGTCACTCCTAAAGTATAGTTGGCTAATTGAGGTCACAAGGCGATAATTATAAGAAAAACAAATTTTGCGCGGCCTCTTGCCACTTGAACATATGTTTTTGTTATCCTATTACCAATTTTAAGCAACAATGAAAACTACTTATTCTTTTGTGGCTTCTTCAGAGTGATTCCTCCAATCAAACTATAATTAAAAGAAGAAAATCTAGACAAGGAATTGTCTACAAACAACAACAAACCCCTGATCCCAAATTAGCAGGGAACACCTAGTGACTCGTAATCACACCTGATCCATCCTAACTAAAATAAAAAAAAGGTTGATTATTGGCAAAAGAAAGATATCGACAATTAGTTTTTCATTTGAAATATTAGAGAATCCCAATATCCTAGCAACATGTTGGGAACTAAAAGTAAAACCTTCATGTCGGGGTGAGGGTAAAAACTGAGCCCAACAAGTTGCCAGAATCTAGGAGCTAATTGATAAAGCTAGGTTCACATACTTCATACTTGAACACAATGACCTTGTTGATATTGTTCCATTGTGAAGCACTATTTATTTCGTAAAAGATCTATTTAATTATGCAGCAATAAAGAAAAATTGAGTCCATAGAAAGGCTTAAAATGAGCATATAGTTAAAATGAAAATCAAGCACCTGTGGAGGGAAAAGATTTCCTCCTTGAAATTTTTCATCAAAAACCTGTTAAAACAAAGACAAGAAATGCAAGAGAGTGTTAGCAATGCTGAACAACTGATTCTATTAAATGGACAAAAAAATCACAAAGCTTTACCAAACCATCAATATCGATCACATCCTCCCGAAGAACTCCCATCACAAGACGCAATAAGTCGCTCCCATTTGCCTGCCCCGTTTCATTCTCAATTCGCTTCTGAGCTATCTTAGCTTTGAGCTTTGTCGCCAACTCATTTTTTCCATATTCATTTACATTTGCATTGCCTTGGTTAACATGTGACAAGGAAGCAGATGTCGAAGCTTCAGTCGTTCGATCCTCCTGACTCCTGTCCAATGGATGGAATAGATCATCCAAAGTGGCGTCTCCTGGGGTGTCACTAAATCTACTCAGCCCATCTCCTTTGTAAACAGCCGACGCCTTTGAAGCCTTCAAAACATTAAGTACCACAAATCCATCACTCTAAAATAGCGTTGGAAGTATAAAATTGCTAATCAAAAAAGGTCAGCAAGTTTTACAGCTCCAGCAATACAATGTAGACATTAAAAAATACTACATTTATTCGAGCTTTCTACAATATCCAAGTTCAAGCAGGATATAGCTATAGTCGCCAGCCACCAAGTGGTTAAATTAAAGTGATTTGACTAGTACTGTTATCAATTGCAATCATGCGTGTTTAGGCAGATATAGAAATAGCTTCAGTTCATTTTCATATAATTACAAAAGCATTACATTGAAGGAACGGAAAAAACACAATTCCAAAAGAAAATACAGACAGCATCAAGCGCAAAATACACTACTTACACGAACACAACCCACTAATTCCCTTCCAAAATAATATTCCAGTTCATTCATTCCTCACAAGTGAAAACAATCACTACATTATCCAAAATTTAAATTGCCATTCTCTAATCCTCAAATATACATCTGTTCTACTTCAACCAAATGTGCAGCAATGTTGCAAGAACCACCACATTCCAAGCTACTTTAAACATCCTATAATTGTTCCTCAATCCTCTCAAATAAAACCTCCATGGATACCTGCGAAAAACGTCAAACACCAGAAATCTCGAGGAGTTCTTTCTGTACTAGATTAGCAAAACTGGACTACACTAAAACTGATCTCACATAAAGAGATCAAAAGTGAGAAGTACCCCGAGACCCATGAATTTCCCAACTGTGAGTTTTCTGTGCTGCACTAAGACACCAGATAGGTCATTCCCCACTCTCAAGAAAGAGATCTAAAGTGAGAAATACCCCAAACAAGGGAAGTACTCTACCTGCTGATGAATGGAGTGATTATAGATCTTCCCCCAAGATGTAAAAATCTCATCTGCCTGGTCCACCACCCCATTTTTTTCCTTTTAATTGAAGCTGGTTTGTCAGTCTTTATTGCATATGTCCAGTATCACAACATACCACTTGCTCCATACCATGAAGAATTATTTGGTGACTAAGTTCAAGATACCTGGAAAGCACATCTATGCGGCAGTGTCCTTCTAAGCAAATTTTTTAAAGTTGAAAGGGCCGCCTTGCAATCAACTTGGCGTCTTGCAATCCTTGTTTCCAATCGATAAGAAAACTCAAGCACTATTATCAATGTGAATATGCCCAAACTTACAATATTTTTCAATCACGTGCTTCATAAATCATTAACCCAGGTAATCAGATCACAAAACCAACATACAGCTAGTACCTACTCATAAAATACAGCTTCAAGGAAGCAGCAAGGGAAAAAATAAATACTATGAACCAAGTTGAATTTCCTTTTTTCTTTTCTCTATATTTTCTAACAATCGTTACTTTTTGCAATTCTACTTCTGACCTTTGATAACAAGGATTGAAAAACAACTGTTGTTTTAATTATATGCTTTTCCTAAAACTAGTATTTGCTTCCTTGTATCAAGATTCAAATGACTGTTCTTTTCTCTACTCTTTTCTCCTACCCATTTTGTCTCTTGGAGGCAAGAAAAGGTAAATGCTAGACTCTACCTTCTGAGAAGAGGTTTCATTGAGCCTTTGACCAGAGCGAAATAAATTATATTCCCCTTGGAGAGGACTTTCCACACCTGCATGATCTACGGCTGTTTTGCTTTTCTTCCTTGATTCCATCAATTCTATCTGTTGACTTGAAGTCATGTCATCTTGACCATCCATATTTGATAGCTCATGTAGACTTGCAGAATTAGCATGAGAAGCGTCTCTGTAAGATAACACCCTTCCAGAACTACTACCTAGTGACGAATTTTGATGGAAGGCTAGAGTGGGATCTTGGTCTGGAAGAGTATCATCTCTTGGATTATCTAAACTGTCCGGAACAGGATCAACACTTGATTCATTATCCTTATCAGACTTCATATCAGCAGTTTGTGATAATAACAAGTCTTTATTAGACTCCTCCTGAAAAAAAAACATGAAACGCAGCATTATTAAACTGCATATTATTAGATAATCATAGAACTGAAAAGCTATACTGTTAGGCGGAGACATAGAATGATGCATGTCTCTACCTCTCCCACAACATGTGTAACTAATATTGCACATCAAAATATATAACAATAAGGAAAAATGGAAAACAAGCAAACAATAAAAACATCACATAATAAAAATGTTTATAACATATAGCCATAGAACCAAAAAGCTTAAACTGTTAAATGGAGCTCTTCAAAATGAACACACACATTGTAGTAGCGGACATCTATATCTTCACTCCATTTATCAAAACAAATTTTGATCTTATCCAGAAAAGCATAGAGACATGAGCTTTCTGCTTTAAGAGAAAGACTAATGGTAACTTCCAAAAAAAAAAAAAAAAAAAGAATGATGGTTGACATTATGTTAGACATATTAAACTGGAAAACGGTAACTGTTAAGCAAATGCCTAAAAATACATTAAACTAACACCAAAAGGCAGAATAAAGGTAACTTAAAGGACACAAAACTTGCATTCAAACAAGATTCAAGAGATTATGGCTGACATGATGGTCTTGTGAATCTGTGATAAAGAAATGCAGAATACATTAATTGGACCATTAACCTGTTGAAACACAGAGCCTGTTCCCTGCATATTCTCTCCAGAGGGACTCTCACCACTGCTGTGATCATCTCCATTTGCAGTTTCTGCAGCACCTGAAACGTCTTCCTGAATATTCCTGCAATAAATGAAATCCATCGAGACTTTAGCTTTAAGTAGCATCAAGAGATTCTTCAAAAAACAATAAGTAGCATCAAGAGAAAAAATGATTAAAACTTGATCAGTGCCATCCATAACATGTGATGTCTTGTAAGAATTTTGTGAAAATCTCTGAAGTGCCACAAAATTGATGATTGAATAACAGAACGGCAAGCTGAAAATTGAATATTAATGAACTTGACCTCACAAACAACTGATAAGGTAGCACTTAGCACAAAACTACCACCACTTGATCTCTTTGAAAGCCTACACAATATCGCCAAAAGTTCCAGCATCATGATTCATAATGAGCAGTTAGATTTTCTTAGTTACCACTATCTATGCTATTTTAGTTCGTCTTCCCTACTGTCACTATTAATTGTCAATACTAATTTATCCGTAATTGCCAAATCTAATCGTCTTTGATCTTTTTCATATTTACATAACCTTTCTTAACCAATTTCTCTCCAATGGGAAGCTACTCCATTTCTTGACAGTTCTAAATTCTTTGCATTTTAGAGTTTTGGCACACATCCACCTCAGTATTTCCATTTCTATTAAACTTACTTATTAAGATGTTGATTGGGTAAAGGTGTTTATGTGAAAGATCATCAAACCACCAGGTCCACCACAAATCTAACATATTGTGTGAAGGCATTCGCCCTCTGTGTCTTGTAATTCCTTTACCCACACCACATTCAACTAGAAGTCTAGAATGTGATTCCAGTATCCAAGTCACCAAATACAATAAGTCAAGCATGACACAGCATTCAACAAGCACAACCAAAGCCATGCTTAAATTATAAACCAAGTGATCAGATACATTGTATAAAGTATAATGATTTTGCACCATCAACTACACAGTGACGATGAACACTTAATAATCACTCAATATGTAACCAATGAATACGAAATTAGAAATCATATATACCTTACAGTACCACTGGTTTGCCTGAGAGCAGACTGCAAATCACGCCTTGAATTCTGAATCCACGGGTGCAAAAGTAATGTCTTTGCATCAGGTCTCTTTCTAGAATCCTGCACAAAGATCTCAAGTTCAGGAAATTCATACTAGCCTCAAGAGAAGATCTTTTATGCATATGGAAAAAGTTTAAACCTTAATTGCAAGAATAAGTAATTCTTAATTAATTAAAAAAAATGTTATTTTTTCAAAAAATGGCAAGACCAAGCATGCACTAGAATTCCCGCCAAAACTAATCAAAAGGTCCGTGTTTCCAGTTAGAAAATAAAAAGAAGTT
This sequence comes from Stephania cephalantha, assembly GCA_039657325.1. NCBI lineage: Eukaryota > Viridiplantae > Streptophyta > Magnoliopsida > Ranunculales > Menispermaceae > Stephania > Stephania cephalantha. The sequence goes on along the minus strand of CM077573.1, from coordinate 873,814 downwards.
AGATTAAATTTAAAAGTAATGCTATGTTCATAAAAGTCAATCAACAAGCATCAATGCTCATTGTGAAGTTAACTCGAGCGCTAATTCTTTTCTATCGAACCTTGATTCTTTTGAATAAAGAGAATAAAATAGAATAGAGATGTTCAAAAATGAAGCAATCACAGGAAAATATGGGGTTTCTTTTTTGTATAATAATTAACTTCTAAAAGTCTCCTTCATTCTCATCAACATTAAATTTTGCCGACTATTTAATAAATTAACTCTCAAGGAAATTGCTTACAAAAAAAACTATCATGGAAAAGCATGTGAGCCAAACTACATATAAAATAGTAGGCTGGTAACACAGGTGGAATGAAAGCACTAGCTAAAGTGGCTTCTAGTAACGACCATCTTCCTCCTTTTAACTTCAACAAAAAATTGTCTTACAATAGTTTCCCATAAAATACTGCAACATTCCTACACCATAGTATAAGAAGTCAATGTAAGCATCAATTCAAAAGCAATACACCATATTTCCTATTAAAAGCTCTACTATAAGTCACTGACTTCATATATATTAAGGCAAAAGTGCGATAAAGATTAGTTTGTAAATTGGCCCCAAACATCTATTCTGTTAAAAAATAATCTAACATTCACCTCAATCGCATGCAAGAGAAAAGGAAAAAGAAAGAAGACCACTACAAATTCAAGGATATTGGAAATTAAACTGGACAAGAATGGTGCTGAGGGTTATGCTAAGTCAAATTTTGAATTTGTCACTTACCTAATTCTTTTCAGAAAACACAGACCCGGAGTTCGAAAAGAATTCATACACGCATAAGGAAATAATAAGAAACATAAGAGAACATAATGCAACATCAAATGAGAAACAGGAGAAAGTTTACTACATGGCAAAAACAACAGGTGAATTTTTAATAAGATATAAAAATACACCTTTTTAAAGCACTGACGTAAGAAATCCGCAATTTCAGGGGATAAGCTGTCAGATATAGGAGGATGATCATCCTGTAAAGCAGAAAAACAAGAGAAAAAATCTTATTGAAAACAGAAGTTAAGATAACATAATTTATTTCAAAGCCTATCTTCATTTAACTCCACAACCACAATATCAACAACACTTCCTGTCTGTGGAATCAACAAGGATCTATGTGCCATGTGTTTGGATCAGATTTACAAAAGTATTGACATGCTAAACTATTAAAAAAATAAAAGAACGGACAAAGTGGAAACAGATTAGCAACGGTCAACATAATAAGAGGGGCTACCCCATTTAAAACTGAATAACAAATTAGCACAAATATGGTAAGAGTCAAAAGGTTCGCTAGAAACCTGAACAATTCGAAAAAGTGCTGGCATAGGTTGAAGTTCATAATATGGAGGAACACATGTGAGAAGCTCAATCACAGTGCAACCAACACTCCAGATGTCTGATGCAGCACAGACCCCTGCCATTTCAATCACCTGCACCAGATACAGAGTTTTATTTTGCTGTGTTTTTCTCCTTAAAAAGACCGATGGTCAGCCCAACCCCCTCAGAAGTTTCACCGAAGGGTTGGGGTAGACTGATTATAAACTCAGATGTTTCAAGTTTCAACAAACAAACAAAAAAAAAAGAACCTCTCACTCCCAAACAAGGATTGCATGACATTAAGGCGATCCCGAGGCGATTTCCCTGACCTAGGCGAGGCGGTGCCTAGGCGATGCCTAGGCGAACAAAATAATATTCATTTAAAGGTCTTCAAATAAATATTTATTTATTTATAGATTCTTAAATAATACTAATTATCTATGCCTAGGCGAACAAAATAATATTCATTTAAAGGTCTTCAAATAAATATTTATTTATTTATAGATTCTTAAATAATACTAATTATCTATTAGTCAATGTGATTATTATTTAATATATACTTCAAAAATACTAATAAGTCTTTAGGTCCTTATGTAAGGTCCCATTAAGAGTTGTTAGTGGGGAATACATATAAATAGGGGTATTTGTAAGGCATTATTTGTCTTGGCTTAGAAACTTTTGAGTTCTTGGAGAGTCCATTTTAATTATCAAACTTCTTCTTCTCTCAATTTGTATCGAGCACACTTTCAAACATGGAAGCTCCCTCGATTAGATCAAATTAAAGAGGAGTTGAAGAAGATTTCAACCATTGAAGTGTCGATTGGGGAGCTTAGATATGAGATGAGGTTTATGTTTAGTGGGTTGCATCAGAAGCTTGACGAACTTCTTCGTCATCGCGGGATCGAGTCAAGCGGCACGAGGGAGCATCAAATCGAAGAGTCTTGCGGTACGAAAGCACCAGATCCGCCAGATCCGATGACGTTTGAGTTGATTCGGGTAGTTGGAGATTCAGATCTAATGGCGATTGAGGTGTTTCCAACTGTCGACGCTTCAGATCTGGTGGAAAAACAATCACCCAACCTCAAATCCAAGGCAAATTCAGAGATCCAAGGGTTGGTGCTGCGGATTGAGATCGAATTGCCCTCGTCAACCAAATTTTTTTCTAGATCTAGCTACGAGTCACCAAATCTCAGCAAGATCCTCACGGTTTCCATTCTCGATGACTCGTCTACATATCCAAGATTTGTAAGTATGGATGACTGGTTCTTTGAAATCGATCCACCGCCATGGCCACCGCCTTGCCCTCTTTATTTGCTGCCTTTTCTTTCACTAGCAATCTGCATTTTTGTTCTCTCTGGTACGCGCAAGTTTTTTGAAACAAGGGCTCGTTTGGAGATGATTTTGTTTAGAGAATGGCACTCATTTTTGACTTCTCCGTTTGGGGAGATGTCTTTGATACTTTGTGGGTACTCCATCCTCTGCAACTTGCTTCCTCTTCATTTACTGTGGCTTTATGGTATTTCCTAGCACAATTTTGGGTGTCTCCTTGGAATATACTGGTCGCTCAAGATCGTAGGCGATCATGAAGACGCATTCAGTAAATCCTGCAGAGCATTTGGTATTCACAACAATGCTCATTGTGTTTACCACTTACACTATGGAGAAAGTGATTGAGTATGTTATCTTTGATCCTACAATAGTTCTTCCTCATCATTTTTGGACATTTATTGATCACTTACATCCAATCACTACTTCATTTTTTATGACAATCTTGTTGTGGTCTACATCTGGAGGAGTTTTTCATGTTGCCTTCAATGTGTTTGAAGAAATGTCTGCTAACTTGAGTAGTGCGATTAGTCATTCTATGAAGTCTTTTCCCCTCATTTTTCCTATTACTAGTGTTGGGGATCTTCATCATGCTCTATTTGACTTTCATTACATGGGTCATACTTTGTTCGGGCAGCTTGTGGATTCCTCTTTGACATTGGAGTGGGTTAGTCTGCTATTCATTCTTGATGATGATATGGTCCAAGGGGAGTGGGGTTTGGCTTGCACAGTTAAGACAGCTGCATTCAGTTTGGTCGTGCTTCTTCACTTTTGGACTGATGCAACTATCGGTATGGCTTGGTTGAGCATCAGGTTGATGAATGGTGTACGTTGTTATTTAGCTGCAAGGTTCATATGGATCCTGGCATGGTCATTTCATCGCGTTCATTCACATACCTTCCACCACGAGGGTTCACGTTCGGGCATATCCATCTTCTTCGGTGATCACTTCTTGAGCTACCACCTTGAGGACAAGGTGGATTTTAAAGAGGGGAGTAATGATAAGGTCCCACATAGAGTCTTGTAGAGTTAGTTAGTGGGGAATACTATATAAATAGGGGTAGAGAAATATTGTAAGGCATTCAGTACATTTGTCTTGGCTTAGAAACTCATTTGAGTTCTTGGAGAGTCCACGTTGGGGATTGCTTGTTTTGTGGTTCAGTTCAGCAATATATCTTCTTCTTCTCTCACATTTCTCCTGTTCTTTGTATTTTCTTTGTTAGTTCGGTCCATTAAAGTTTGGGGTTCTATCAGTAACATTAATTGTGTCAAGATTTTGTTATTAGTTAGGTATTTTATTATCACACTTAATTGTAAAAAGTCCCCTCAAATTTCTAAAAATTACTTAGGACACCGCTTGCCTAAGGCACCGCCTAGGCGATTTTGTCTCAAAACGTCTAGGCGATGCCGAGGCGACGCCTTGCAATGGCTCCCAAACAAAAAAACAAATGAAAACGGAAACAAGACATAAATTTCTAACTCTATTTAAGGTCAATGAAAAAATGTATTTTCCGAAATAAATTACACTTTCACAATCAATGAAAAGTATTTTTTCAAGCAACTATCAAAATTCAATATTAAATACCAATAGAGCATATGCCTAGCCAAAGAACCCAAAAACCTTTACATCAAATGATTAAATCAGCCCAGTTCCTTGACCAATCATCTAAAGTGAAATCTGGATATTAACAAATACCAAAATAATGAACTCATGGTGTCCAGAAGGCCTTTGAAGAAATAAAGTGTGAAATAGATGAGGCCATGTGATATGTCATCCTAACTTCTCCAAAGTCTTTGATGCGTCATGTGATGTGTTTGGCATAGTATAGGTGGTGTATTGAGTAAAGAAGGTTGTATTGTTGCATATTTTAGCGAGAAACTCAATAAATCCAACGCCACTCCACCTAAGACAGAGGTTTATGCTATTGTGCAGTCCTTGTGTTATTGGAGGTGCCATTTGTTAGCTGTTACCTCAATAGTTAATTTTTTATTCTGATCATCAGGCTTTAAAGTATATTAATTCTCAAAGAAATTTGAGTGCATGACATGCCAAGTGGGCTGCATTCCTTCAGTAGTATATTTTTGTCCTTCATAGCCATGTTGACATTAATAATAACTAATAAGCTCACTTTTAGTTGTCCTTCAGTCACTAAGTGTTAGTGTTGTTGAATTTGGTAGGATTAAAGATAAGCATCTCTCTTTTCCTGATTTTAATCATATTTACCTTGCTATTTTGGATGGAAATCATCATTCTCATATTGATTTTCTAATTCGAGGTGGCTTCTTATCCAAACCTAATGAATGGAACTTAATGATCTTCCTCTATAACTCAAATTGTTCAATTAATAAAGTAAGTCCTCATCGCACGTTTTAAAAAAACACATACTTCCTCTTTCAAGATTTTGTAATGCAGTAAAACCATACAGTTAGCAATAGAACTCCAAGTATGTCCAAAATAGAAATCCAAGTACGTAGCCGACCACAATTAATTTGGGACTGAGGCTATGTTGTTGTTGTTGTATAAAACATCTTTGAGAGTGGAAGTGTGCAACATAGATAATATTTGTAGGAAGAGGTAAGATCTAAACTGTCAACCAAGTTTAAATGGCTTAGGTCTTATTCGGTTCGATGGCCATAATGGTGCTAAAAACTAGTGAGCTCAGAATAGGAAAATAAAAAAGACCTAATATTATACATAATTGCAAGTCCCTATAAAAGCATAGCTCAATGACATGGAACATAAAAACAACAAGAAGTGATCAATTCCTCATAGAGTTTCCATAAGCGAGCATAGGAAAGTTCATGATTCACACACATCTCAAGAGCCAAATTGGATGCTCAGATCGATCAATGCACCATTGAATCAACAAAATAAGAATATGATCAAGTATAACAATAGAGAAGAAAAAAATTAAAGACTTCCAAATTGACACACACAGACCAAGACAAAAAAAAATGATGACACATCAAAATAGTATCGCAGCAGGTACCTCGGGAGCCATCCAATATGGTGTTCCAACCACAGAATGTGTGTTAACATCTGCCTCATTTAGTTTTGTTGCCACTCCAAAATCAGCCAGCTTCACACGACCCTGAAAGAATGAATCAGCCTCAGTTTGTTTTCTTGACACTCCAAATTCCAAAATCAGCTAGTTCTACACAACCCCGGAAGTATGAATCAGCTAGAATGAATCCCGTTGAATAATCAACCAAAAAGGAGGAAATAAATCAAAAAAAGGAAATGACAAGATACTACAATCATATACATACTAAGTGCACCGCGCAAAATTCAGTAACACGTTAAATTAAACCAAAACCAAAACAACACATAAATAAAGCATCGATAAAACTAAAAGGAACAAAAGCCAATAGTTATCGTTCAAGACTCTCGAAAAATACAAAAAATCAAATATTGCCTATGAATACAAAAAAAAAAAACTTTGATAAAGCCAACTTCACATAATTCATGAAACACTGATCATTGATTATCTATAATATATATACATATGTATATATTACATACTTATTAACTTTGAAAAGCAAGATGACCCATCTCAATCGGACAATCCAATTATCAAGTAATCAAATGCATTAGTTTGCATTCAAGAATCGACAACGTCCTCCTTTAAAACCTTGACATGAATGTTGTTGTCGAACATCATATCCAAAACATCTCAAAGCTACGATTTTTATTTCTTAGAGTTTAGATAATCTTGATTTTAAAGAAATTTAGGCCCATAAGTAGTAAAAACAGATCAAATATTGTTTATCAAGAAAAAAAAAAGATAAATATTATGCAATCTTCTATTTTCATTTCTTTTCAAGAAAAATAAGGTAAAACTCGTAAAGATAAAAAGAATGTAGTAGAAATGAGGGTGCTAGGTTGAAGTGTGATAAAACTCTTAAGGATAGAATAAGAAAACGGAGATCCAAAGAAAAGCATAAGAGGCACCAATTAAACCAAAAACTAGGTAAGGGCAGTTGCAGTGGTTCTGACATATCTAAAGCTACTTGCAAATGCTCGAATAGAAAACTCACAAATATAGAAATTCAATGGTATAGAGGTAGATCTAAGATAACTTGGGATAAATTGATAATGAAAATTCAAAGAATTTTGAAAGTACGTCATCAAGTGCATTAAATTGATCGGAATAGAAGAGTTTGATCCATGATGTCGACTAATTTGGGATTAAAGTTGCAAATGGGGCGGGGAATCCTCATGCCCCGCGAGGCCCCACCCCGGTGGGGCGGAGATTCCCTGCATTTTTCCTAGGAGGCGGGGGATGGGAAAAGTTTTCGCCCCACTATTGTATTATAAATATGTTTAAAATATTCAAACTCTTCCATTGTGGTTGTTGTTGTTGTTGTTGTTGTTTTTGTTGTTATTGTTTTTGTTGTTGTTGTTGTTGTTTTTGTTGCTGTTGTTGTTGTTGTATTTGCTGCCAACTTTAGAAATCTTAATTTTATAGGAAACCATAGAAATCTTAGATATTTAATTTAGTATGATAATTTGTTATTCAATCAATGTACTTACATCAAAAGGGAAAATTAAATCGATATGAGAAAGTAATTTCTTCAAAAAAATAATAATCAAGTGATAGAAATAAACGAAAAGATGAGAGTAAAAACGAACATTGTGTGGAGGGCCAAAGTTCGCCTCGTGGGGAATTTGCAAGGATAAATCCCCGCCGTACCCCATTTGCAACCCTGTTTGGGATTGAGGATTTGTTGTTGTCACGTAGTATGCACCAACGTTAAATAAAATAATGCATGCCAGTGGATGAATACCAATTTGATAAAAAACAATAAGATAAGCCCCCACTTGCTCTAGTTCACAGCTTTACCTCTTTGGTTATCAATATATTTGCACCCTTGATGTCGCGATGGATCACCCCTTGTTCATGCAAATAAACCAAACCTTCCAAAACCTAAAAGATGTGGACATTAACAAGTGCAAATGACCCATAAAAGAAAAGTTAATCAATCGCAATCCCATGAACAAACCTGAGCGATATAAAAAGCCACCAATTGTTCAGGAAAAGGCCCAAATTTGTTTGGCTTTATGATGTTAGCAAGTGAACCATTTTCCACATACCTAGACAAGTCAAATTCTCAATTAAACACTTGTTTACAAACTAAGAACTACATAAAGGGGATAAAAAAATAAACTGTCAGCAGTACTCACTCAAGGATTATGTGCAGGTGAGTCTTTGTCTTCAGTGAACCAAGATACTTCACAATATTTTTGTGGTTCAAATTCTGTGCCAGGAGAAATGAGTTAAATGAATCAAAACAGGTGCTCAGTTATCTAGAAACATTCCAACATGTCAAACTCATGTGGAGGAAAGCGCACAGAGATTGTATTGGAAGAAAAAGTCCCGTGCTCCAGCATGAGTTTGATCATACCTTGGACAAGAATATCCTATAGAAGATTAACAAGCAGGAATGAAGAAAACGCAATTTTTTTCCTCTTTCACTTCTCCCCACAATAGGGATTGAAAAATTCTACACATCCGAAATTAAACTTTTATGATTTATCTCCAGTTCAATGTCTATTCATTGAGCACTTTTGGGTTTTTGATCCTAGAGCGTGAATTTCAATAGCATGGGAGACTGGTTAGACAAAGACTAACGCTTTTATAATAGATAAAACGTAAAGAAGAGAGGACAGACATAAGAAAGGTGATGTACAAATAAAGGTGAGAATACTGCAATTTAAAATATGTGAAGAAAGAGCATTGCAAAGGTATGTGACATAAACTTGCAATAACCTATCAAAAATAAACACTCAAAGCTAAAACTAAAAAGAGAATCCAAGATAAAGCAAATCATACCTTAAGTAGATCAATCTCTTGCTGAGAAGCCCACCATGCAGCCGTAGAACAGTATTGTAAAGAAAGAAAGAACAAAAAAAAAGGATTGAGATAAAATTTTCGAAAGTCCAAACACGGAGACATCAAACATTATAGCTTCTCATCATAGAAAGTCACGTGGCTACGCGAATCTTTATATGCTGAGGCTTAGAAGTAGATATCAAAGGCACCAGCCAAATCTATAGATAAGGATTATACTTTTTACCATGGAAACATATTATTTAGGACATGATTGATATGGATGATGCATGTAAAATTTTGTCATGAGAATGAGATCAGCCCTTCTCTATTTCTAAATGAAAAAGTACCCACTCATGTTCAATCAGTTCTTTCACTTCGATAATAAGAGATACTCAATGATGAACACATAACATCCAGCACCGTGTTTTCCTAATGTAACCTTTTCTCGTTCTTACTTAAACAACATATACATATAGGCCTATAGACATATAGCACAAGAATAAGGTTTGTTTATTGCCATTAAGATTCTTCTTGACTATACTTAGTTATTTACGCTCATCCTCGCAATAATAAGATACAACAGGGCAACCGACAGCCCCTTACATAAACAATCTAGAAGAGCTAAGAATCGAAATTCCTTATAAGTTTAAAAATTATTCTGCATCGACGAAAAATGCTCATAAGTTTTTGTGACAAATTTCCACTATCTATTTCTTCTAAAACCGGCAATAATTGCGCATATCAAATGAAACAATTCAGGATTGACAGATAACTAATTCTTCGATTAAGCAACAGCTCCGGCATTTCGCCACATTTCGATATTACGAGTAGATTATGATGCTAATCAAAGTAGAAGAAGCAAACCATAATAATGTTAAGATCCTCCTGAGCAATATTCTCCAAAGAAACTTGCTTAATCGCGACGAAGTCTCCATTCACCAAGTCCAGACCTTTGTACACTCTACCAAACGCGCCTTTACCGATCTCATCGCCGAGCATCTACAATCCACCAAAAAAAACCACATACTCACTCCACATTCAATTTCAACACTCAAACACACTAAACACAAAATCACCAAACCCTAGAAACCGATCAACCACACAACGAGCAGTTCGAATCAAACGCTGTAACCAATCAACAAAACCAAACCGCACTCACGTATTTGTTGTCGAGAGTCTTCGATTGATGAAAATACGACGACGCCGTCTGCCGCGACATCTTCTCGCTCGCTCTCTCTCGATTCCGCTCTCAATCCAAGCCGATTCCTTCCCAAACCCTAGAATCGCTCCATTAGCGATCAAACATCGAGGAATCGAACGACATTTGTTCGAAAAACGATCGGAATTCGCAGAGGCGAAGCGGAATTCCGAGAGCGAGACTGGAGAGAACCAGAGCTCGAACTGAGAGAGAGAGAGAGCTTTGTTTGGGTTGGCGAGGCGACGAGTCCTACGTGGCGCGTGCCACGTCGGACGGGATTACTCGAAAAATTAATGAGTTTCCTAATTTGACCTCGCTGTGTGAACTGGAGATTTGCTGTCAGTCACATTTGAGATTAACTAATCTTTTTTCTTGACCTTTTTTTTACGGTGGTTTTATAACTTTTATTCCCTCCAAAAAAAAAAAAAAAAAAAAAAAAAGTTATTATTTTGCATTTACTCCTCGTAAAATATAAAGAATGAGAACAAGTACAAACATTGTTAAGTTATATCGATCCAATGAGTGAGTTATTCCCTCCAAAAAAAAAATGTGATTATTTTGCTTTTACTCCTCGTAAATCGATCCAATGAGTTATTCACGTGGGCTCGATCCGCATGTATGCATCGAGATTAGTGTATATTTGTATTCCAATGGATGCATGGATGATCCAAATGTCCGATGTGACTTGCGGTGTAACATACCAAAATGTGTATACTATAGTTGTTTTTAAGATGTGAATCTTTGTTAGTACTAAGAGCATCTCTAGTGGTAATGTGAATTTAGATAATGAATTGGTGTCACATTATGAATGCGGATGTGATGTCTATTTTATGTGACACTTGATAGACATTCACCTCTCAAAATGGTCTCTAATGAACAATAGATTTAGACTATGGATTAATGAGTTGATATTTTTTATCTTCAATTTTCATAATATTAATAAAAGCTTGAAATAAATAAAAAACTTTAAAATAGTTTATTTGTCTGATGTGGTTGTCTACCACAATGTTTAAAAGTATACATTGTGGTAAACACCCTCCACTTTGATTTCATGTCACATAAGATGGACATTATCAACCCACGATATTATTGAAGAGCATTTTTTGGGTTGGATGTGAATTGTATCATAAGTGAATCTTTTTCTACCCTAATCTATGATCCCATTTGAAATGCTCTAATAATGTTCCAAACTTAACGTTTAACTGATGAAGGTAATTGATTCCTGCAATAAATTGATGAGATTTTGCAACTCCCAAATTGTTATTTAACGGTTTCTATTGATAAAAAAAAACGTTATAAAAATGGGTAATGCTACTATGACAACACTATGTTATAATAGAATGCATAATTAATAGTGTAGCGAGTGGCTCCGCATCAAAATCTCATAAAAAGACATATCTAATTCCTTATTTTGATATGAGACTTATGAGTCTACACACAACATCAACCGTTGTGCATTATAGTGTTAATAAGGGTGGACAAACCGCCACCAAATCGGGGGTTCATGGTTTGACAGTTTTGTAAACCACCACCAAATCGCAAACCTTCAAAATCGCAACCAAACCGACAGCGGTTTGCACGATTTGATCGGTTTGATTTTGCGGTTTTCCTGCGACACATTTTCAAAAAAAAAGACCTCACACATTCCATACAAATCAATATATCTTCATCAACAATACATGCAACGAAACATGAAAAAGCTCCAACTCTATTCCATTACATTCCAAGATTGGGGGTGGTTTTGCGGTTTGGTGAAACGGGTTTTGTCATAAATGAAAACCACCACCAAATTGCGGAATCATGGTTTTCAAGTTTTTTAAACCACCCAAACCTCTAGTTTAAAAAAACCATACAAGACCACTCGGTTTTGGTAGTTTGGACGGTTGGACCCCTGGGTGTCGCAGAGTGTTGTCTTCTAGCATTGTTGAAAAAATAACTAAGGTCTTATTTGGTATGAGGTGGATATAATTCACATGGAGTTGAGAATTAATTTTGCTTGGTTACCCAACTCCATATAAGTTATCTCATAACTTACAGGAAAGGGTGTGAGATATCTCCACACACCTCCCCCACAAAGAGATGACTTGCGGGAGTTATATGGACACAATTATCTCTTACAGATTTACATTTACCTATGTCATTACCCTCCCTAATGCTTGTTATTAATCCATAATAAAAAATTAAATAAATCATCCATATATAAAAAAAGTATTTTTGAAATGAGAAATAATTATTTCAAATAAATATAAAAATACTTATAATTATTTAATGTTGTTTACTAACATTTTCGTAAATAATATTTTATGTTTTTTATTTAATTCAAGTTTTTATTATTATTTTGAATAATTAAATAGTAGTTTATGCGGCTAAAATAATAATGTTTTATTTTATATCTTAAAAATATGTTTAAAGGGTATTTATGTCAATTTTCACATTTTACAGTTTTTAAAATTTGCAACTTCTCTGCAACTTCAAAGTTCAACCAAAGAGTTATCTGTAATCCATAAAATATGAACTTATGGCCCGTTCGCTTCATGGTCTTAGGGTGGATTAACCTCACTGGACTGGCTAAGCTAGTGTTCGCTTCGCATATTAACTAAGCCACGAGATTAAATAATACTCAATAGAGGTGACTAAAGTAAACCACCAATTTTGGTGGGACTAACTAGTCCCAATGTTTGGCCATTACAGATGACCAAATTGCCCTTCCTCTTTACACATTTTTCTCAACCTTTAGAACGAGTTTCGTTCTTCACAATTTTTATTTTTATTTTCTTTATTTTCTTTTTTAATTTCTCGATAATCCGGGGTTGAGCTCATGGCCGAATACACATAAGAGATGACATCCATTTGTGTCATCTTTTTCCTTAAATCCGAGCTTCAACTGTGTGTTGTTTTGTTTTTGTTTTTTTTTTTTTTAAATAGTCGATCCCTCTCCTCCTCCTTTCTCCCTCAATCAACACAACCAACAACAACAATGAAACCTTCAATCATACCCTCAACGTCTCTTTTGATTACACACATACACAGTTCACCAAAATCGAAACTAAAATTCAATTTATTTTCCATTACTTACACCAACAATTTACAGTGACGGGTAGAAATGTATTAAAACCAGAGACGAGAGAGATTGAGAGACAACGAGGAAGAAAATCGTAAAGAGGGTGAACAGGGGGAAAGAAACAATGAAGGCATGAACGAGGGAGATGATGAACAGGGGGAAGGAAATCGACTTTGATGATTTTGTTGGAGATGTATGTTAAATAGAGGGGTAATTTGGTAAATGTACATTTTAGAACCACATTTATTCGTAAACTTAAAACTCCAACCGAACAAGTCCCATAAAAGGGATTAATACATAAACCCATGTGTTAGTCCTATTACAAACTAATCACAAGGTCTTGGGTCTTGTTAAAATTTAAACCGAATAGGTCATTACACTATAAGTTAATGAGTTATCTCCGCTCGCACTATAAGTTGGTAAAACAGAACCAACCAAGGCCTAAAAAATAGTAGGAAAAAGCCCGTGATATACGTGCATCGGATCGCACAATAAACTCGATCCAAGGCAAATCTGACAGCACAAGAGCTACTCATCGTCACTAGTACTTGAACTCCCAATTGATGGACGGAGACTTTGCTGGTCTTCGTCTTCGTCAACGCAATTTGCTCAACATCTTCTTCACTCGATCGAAGAACCAGGTACGGGAGTCATGGCGGACACCGTTGTTTCTGTGTTCTTAGAGAAACTACTCTCAGCGTTGGCCGACCAGAGCATCCCCGTCTCCGACTTCGCCCACCAGTTCGAGCTCCTCCGAGACGAGCTCCAGTACATGCTCTGCTTCCTCTCCGACGCAGAGAAGCTCAAACGAAGCGGCGGCGGCGACGCCACTCTCCGCTCCTCAATCGCCGACCTCAGAGAGCTCATCTACCAAGCCGAAGACATCCTCGCCGACTGCGCCGCTCGGCCACGACACCGACACGCTTGTCTCTCACTTCGATTTCGGTACAAGACCGGCAAGAGACTCATGAAATTGAATCAGAGAATTGCTGATATCAAGCATAGGGTCTCGTCTTATGTTGGGGTTCTCTTTGCAGGCCACAGGTTATTATTATTACTTTTTTTTTTTTTTTTTTTTTGTCTTCAATTTTGAATTTTTTATGTTTTTGGTCCCGAAACTTTCGTTAGTGTACATTTGGTCCATGAACTTTTGAGTTTTGTATTCTTTTGGTCCCTGAATTGATCGATGTGAGTTCGTGCGGTTCAATAATATAAACCACTTCGCTCTTCTTGGCTAGTCACGTGGCACTTCTGTTACCCACGTAGGCAGAATTTAACACTTTAAATGGTGGAATGACTAAATGTAGATTTTGTAAAAGTTCAAGGACCAAATGTGTAGTAATAAAAGTTCGGAATCAAAAGTATAAAAAACACAAAGTTCAAGGACCAAATGATGAATTTTTTTGTTTTTTTTTTGTTTATTTTAAGAAATGGAGGAGAGCTCGAGAAAGTTTTATTAATCATAAAGTTAGATACACGAGGGTTGTTTACCTCTATGCTATATTTACAAAAAAAAAAAAAAAAAAAAAAAAGGCATGTACACAAAAGATTCAGAATATGTATCGTACATGTTACATTACTCACTTGGATTTGGATCGTTTCGATGCAGCGGCGGCAATGGCGGTGGCGGGGGCGAGGGGTGAGGGTTAATTCGCTGCTTTATGATCATGATCAAGTGGTGGTTGGATTGGGGGAGGATGTGGAGAAGATTAAGGATTGGTTGTTTAGTGCAAAGGATCATGACTTACTTGCTGTTGGGATTGTGGGGATGGGAGGGTTGGGGAAGACTACGATAGCGCGGACGGTGTTTGAGGATAGGCGAGTGGAGGACTATTACGATAGGAGGATTTGGGTGTCGGTTTCGAAGCCATTGAATGAAGAGAGAGTGATGAGGATTATGTTGAGGAGCTTGGGCGATGCGAGTTCCGCCGACAATGTACTTGAGTTATTGAATAAGATTAAGCATTACCTTGTAGGTTTGAGGTATCTTATAGTGATGGATGATGTTTGGAGCGAGGACAACTCGTGGTGGCGGCGGATTTATTCTGCATTGCCTAAGGGGAATGGGAGTAGTGTTATGATCACTACTAGAATTGAGAATGTGGCTAGGAATATGGGGGTTGCCGAAGGGAGAATTCATCGCCCGAGCTTGCTTAGCGAGGATAACAGTTGGTTATTGTTGCGGTTGATAGCATTCGCCGCGGCAGGGGAGAATGGGGAATGTAGAGATGTTGAGTTGGAGAAAGTTGGGATGGAGATTGTTCGCAAATGTAAAGGGTTCCCATTGGCGATCAAAGCAGTCGGCGGGATATTGTTCTATAAAAGCCTAAGTTTCTTTGAGTGGAGGCGAATTGCGGACAATTTTCGTGAGGAATTGGCGAAAAATGGCGACACGGTGAAGGCCTCCTTGCAATTGAGTTATGATGAGCTCCCATCTCATTTGAAAGCATGCCTCCTTTGTTTTTCCCTTTATCCAGAGGATTGCATCATAAACATGAAGCAGTTGGTACATTGGTGGATTGGTGAAGGCTTTATTCCAATGAGGAATGGTGAATTAACAATAGAAGCGAGTGAAGATTGTTTCTCGGAGCTTATCAATCGATGTTTGGTTGAAGTGGTCGAGAGAAATTACAATGGGAGGGTTGGCACTTGCAAGATGCACGATATGGTTCGTGACTTGGTGATTAGTTTGGCCGAGGAAAATGCTTTTACTTCATCGTCGAATGGAGGAGTGAGTTCTCGTCGTGTTGGCCTCACGAGCGACATCAGTTTCTTATATCATACGAGAAATTCAAAGTTGCGAGCATTAGTCTCAACAGCAGACATTGGTGAAGTTAATGAAATTGTTTCTGTCGAGGCTAATAAGAGTTTTCGAAAACTTAGATACCTCAGAGCTTTGGATCTCTCAAAGTCTATCTTTCATGTCGATAATTGGCAAAGCGGATTTGAATGGGTAGGATCACTTAAACATCTAAATTATCTAAGCTTCAACAATTTGCACCCATTGGCTCAGTTGCCGCGCTCGGTTGAGAATCTGAAAAATCTCCGGATTCTAGATGCTAGCTAT
Organism: Stephania cephalantha; assembly: GCA_039657325.1. Taxonomy (NCBI): domain Eukaryota; kingdom Viridiplantae; phylum Streptophyta; class Magnoliopsida; order Ranunculales; family Menispermaceae; genus Stephania; species Stephania cephalantha. The sequence continues at coordinate 857,980 of CM077573.1, read as the reverse complement.
TGCCTAAATCTTAAAATTCTCCCCTCATGCATTACATCTTTGGAAAAGCTTATGGTCTTGGATGTAAGTAATTGTGGATCACTCAAGTACTTGCCTAAGGGGCTGATAAAGCTTTCAAATCTACAGGCACTGATGGGCTTTAGACCTTCGAAACTTAATGAGTCTGGAGGTTGTCGAATCACAGAGCTTAAGAAGTTGACGAGATTGAGGACTCTCGGTTTGCGACTAATAGAAGGCGAGGAGATTGGAGATGATGAGGTTGATGCTTTGTTAGACCTCCATGAACTGCAGTTTTTAACCATTAGTTGCTTTGGCAGTCATGGTGACAATCTTTTAGAGAAACTCAACAAACTCTCTCCACCACAAAAACTTCGAGAATTATGTCTCGAATTCTTCCCGAGTAATACAAGCCCGGCTTGGCTCAACCCCTCTTCACTTTCTCTATTGCAATATCTTTCCATATCTTCGGGGAACCTTGCGAAGATGAATGAGTGTTTTTGGGGTGATGGGAGGAAATCATGGAAGGTGGAGGGCTTAATGTTGAGCTCACTGTTGGATTTGGTAATGGAGTGGGAAGATGTTCAGCTGGCAATGCCAGGCCTTAGAACGATGAACATTAGTTGGTGTCCGAGGCTAGAAAATTTCCCCGTCGAAGAGGTTGGGTTCAGAGGTGGTTCATGGAAGAAAGAACAAAGGAGGTAACCGCGGAGTCAAGGGAATCAATGGTACAAATTATGATCATGACCCTTACATGCCCGTACAAGTATTCTTTCAGGTAATTTAGATGCTGATGTTGTAGCAATATGAATCATTATAATTTTTTGTATGCCAAGTACTGTTCTATATATGCTGGTGCATTTCCTAAAGTAAATACCTCTTGCAATTATGTTGGATTGAGATTTGTTGTAGAATTTATGAATTGTAACAATTTCTTGAGATTAATCGTGTTTTAGTTTGAATTCAACTAGCAATTACTTCTTCTTGGATTAATCTTCTACTACGTATCTTGTGTTGCAATCTTAATTGCACATTGTGTTCTTTGGTAGCTTCCTTATTTAATCCTGGCGTGCACATTTACGTTATGCGTCTTTCTTTGAGAATGTTTTTGGAAACTGATTAGGTACTGGCTTTGGTTTCAAAGTAATATTCACATCTACTAGTGCTAGCAACAATGAATCCCAGAATTAACTTAAGTTTTTAGAAATATGTGGTACCGGTCGCTATTCTTTCTTCTTTACTTGGTTGAATAACAATGCATTAGACGTCCATGTGAGATTCATTATCATTGTTGGCTTTTAGCAATCGACCCTTAGCCTTGATATTTTTAAATTTTGATTGGCAGGGAAGCAGTATTGTTTGATGCATTGTTGCTTTCGGATGATAGATTGCATCTATCTTTCTCTTTAGTTTTTTTGGCGGTTGATGAATAAAAACGTTCCTTAGTGGTATCTTATTGGCTTCCATAACAAATGTTTGAAAGCCAAAGCTTGAGCTTAATCAAAACCAGAAATTATTTTATCAAAAACTTTGAATTCACAACCACTGAATTGCATTTTATTCCATTTATTTCAACAGTTAAAGCCTGTTATAGCCTGGTGATTCTGGCCCTCTTGTATTTGGAATTTTGGAGCAACTGACTTTGTTGAGTTGTGAAGTAGTTTTTACGGTCGCGGCTATTTTGGAGCAACCCTTCCATGTCTCTGATACTTATAATTCGATTTGCTTGTTTGAGAGCGGCTTAGAGTATATTGTCAAATTTAGTTTGCTTTTGATCTTCAAATGTTTCGGGACTATGTTTGAGCAACTTCGCAACACTGCTTTCGGGTTAGAAAAAAAAAGAAGCAATGGGAGCTATAGCACACTTTGCAGAACTCAGAATTTAGTGACAACAGTTAAAAAAAAATAAAGCGGTACTGTTGCTTCATAGCTTCCAAACTTATTATTTGTTTGATTGGTGTTTTATATAGTTATATTCAGAGTAGCAATTTGAGATTAAAATGAAGAGAAACTTGATTGAATGGTTAAGAAAGGTATTATCTATGGCTTCAAAATTAGATTCTTACAAGTCTATGATGCTGATATCACCAGATATACAATCAGAGCTAGGCATATCAAAGTTACTCTTTTTTGTTTGAGCAATCAAAATCTCATATTGGTTAATGAGTAATACTATCAGTTCTCACAGTTATGTTAGTCTTTTGTTTTTTATTTTCATTGGAAAAAACTTGCCTAACTACTATCGAAGTGCTTTCCAAACTAATCGATTATTGGGGTGTTACCGAGCTGTTATTTGGAGGAAGGCTGCAACGCATTGACAATATTGAGTTTTAAAACAAAATTTTGACTCGTGCTGCTATTGTGATTTATCGTATTGATTGTTTGTTGGTATCAACAGACTCATTGTCGAAGCTGATTCCTTCGAAGCAATTAACTCTGGTTAAGAAACTGCTGAGGACAACGTTCTCATTCTCGAAAAAAAAATTTCCCATGAAAAGTTTTGTAGCACGACACGAACTCTAATCAGTCCCTTAAGTTCAATTTCGAATTGTAATACAATTAGGATCTCAGATTAGATGATATTATTCTTGACTTTGATGATGTTAGGATGTGTGGACCGAAATATAGTTTCACATCAGTTAATTGTGACTTCTTAAACAAGTACTTAAACCGTGGTTCTCTCTTCAAATAGTATTGAGGCCTTTTGGAGTAAACCCCACACTTATAAGTGCAAGGTGGTTAAGTTGGGGACAATATCGGTGCTACTGAGATCCATGAACCCGCGGATAAAGGCGTGAGCGGGCCCAACATATAATTTGATTTTAGATTATAAGCATTATTATTATTATTATTATTATAATAATAATTATTATTATTATTATTATTATTTGGTTCTCATCAATTTTCTTATTTTATACTCTTGACTTCATCACAAGAACAATAGACTCTTGTCGAAAGAATTGGTTTGTTCCTTTCATTTCATGGCATATTGTGCAGCAGAGATTGCAGTGCTTTCACAAATCAAGCATAAAAATGTGGTGAAACTCCTGAGCTGCTTTTTGGAGACTGAATTTCCCATATTGTTGGTTACCAAAAATTGTTTCAATAAATTCGGTTATTTGTCATGATATATATAAGTGTACAATGTTTTACATACTGCTCAAGTAGCTATGAACTGATCTACCCTGGCATTTGTTTCTCTTGATAGGAATTTCATGCATATGGGCGGCCGCAATCCGGCCAAAGCTAAGATCGACGCAGGCAATGTCCATAAACCATCTCCACAGATCATACCCGAAGCGACTGCAGGACCGTATGCTCTCGCCTTCGCTTTGTCCACCTTCCCCCAGACATACATTATCGCAGTGCCTATAAACACGTCGATTCCAATGTATGCTCCGACGTAGAATGGAACTGCCATCGCCATCGGCAAAGGAATGAACCGTGCCGCTTTCTTTCCTAACATATCTCTCGCAGCATTAATGAGAATGGCAGCAGCAAAGAACCCTGCACACAGCTTTAAGCAGTTTTGAGGGAGTTGAGAAAGGCCCTCGACGCCTAATATCGCTATGTTGCGGAAGGCTAGTGCATAAGGAGCAGGATACTCTGAACCGATCTCGCCGACGCCTTTGAAGGCCTTGACAAAGATCCAGAAGACACATGGGGATATGACACAGCCCATTGCAGTCCCTATAACTTGGCTCACAAACATGGACCTTGGAGAAGCTAGAGTCAAGTAACCTGTTTTGAAGTCCTGCATAAGGTCAGAAGCCGTCGCAATAACGTTCATCGTGACTCCACACGCTGCCAGCCCTGCAAGCACCCCTCCATTGTTGGCACCGGCCCATGCTCCGATTGTGAAGATCGCAAGCAAGCCGTAATTGGTGAAGAGCGAGAAGTCGGTGAGTCCGACGCCATAGGCATTACAAAAGGCCAGAACTGGTGCAAAGACATAGAGAACAAGGACATGGTACCACTTGAGAGAACTGAATATTTGTGGAACTGTAATGCAGGAGACAACAGCAAGAGTAATGTAGCCCAAGGCTGCAAGCCATATAGGAATTTGGTCTTTAAGAAAAAGTCGAGTTCGTCGCGCATCATCGAACGAGATAGATGAACTAACGCGAGACGGATTATTGTCTGCAAAGCTGCGTCTAGTTGACGAGACTTTTTGACATCTACGAATAAAGTTGAAGATGGCTGGACCGAAGACCCTCAAGAAGTTATAAAGTCCATCTCCAAGGATCATGGCAATGCCAATGAAGACCTGCAAAAACAAATTTAATAGCAGACTTTGTTAGAGTGGCTCATGTTGCTTGTGAAGATGTTTGGAGTGTTTGAAATTGTACCTTGTACCCTTGTAGGCCCCTGAGACTCTGGGGGTCTAGATCAGCCCTGTACCAGTCACCTTTCTTGGCATCTATGAGAGGCCACATGAGTCCCCAAGAAATTATTGATCCAACAAGCATAGATATATTCACTATGTGTGGACAAATCATTCCAACCCCAATATAAGTAGCAGAGAAATCAAAGTAGAAGCTGTTCATACAAGAGTTAATCACAATCAAATTACAGTACCACAAGTGTAAATCATATTTGACTTCACATCTCTTGTTAGTCTACTACTATTACTATGTATATGGAAGTTATATAGACATGTGTGTCGTGTGTCGCAATGCGTATCGATATGTGTGCACGTGTTCCAATGTGTATATAGGATGTTTGAATGAACATATATAAACCTGTTTTTGAATGCTTTTAGGCCTAGTACAGGGAAACTTCTAAAGCCACAATTGCCTCCAGCAGTGTAGAACCATTGAAAGAAACTCCAAATGAAGCTGAAAGAGAAGAACTTTGCCAAGGCCCTCACTTGTTTCCTTTACAAGAATAAAAAACATGAATGAATATTAATTAGCTAGACTGTAAGAGGAGTGTTTAATTTATTAACAATCAAACTATGTAAGCAGTAGTTTTAGAGTCTCACTTTGCTAGTTTGGCACCTTTAGGAGTGTGGAAGTTGTTTATGAGGTGTGCAGTTGCAGTTCCACTTGGGTAGGTGAGCTTATACTTCAAAATCATTATCTGAGAATTAGCAAAACCAATTACTAACAGAGTGATCAATAATGTTGTTCAATCAATCATATCGCTATTTGGTCGAAAAGCTATTTCAATCAGGCGTCGTAGAATGTATCAAGCTATTTCAATATCCGATCGATCCCTTGCGGGCAATCCTAACGAGTGAAGAAAAAATGAGCAAACTTTGCTCCAATACTACATTAGATCATTTGGTGTTATATACTCTCTCCGGTCATTTATATAAGCCGTTTAAGGTAAAGACACAAGAATTAAGGTAGCCTTAATTGCGAGTGTAATTAACATATATGTCCTTTGACATTAAATGAATTGAATGATTGAAGAATCATAAATGTTTGAATTGTATAATAGTAAAATGAGTAAAAATGCAATAAATACACACTTGAATTCCGAAAACGACTTACAATTTGGAACAAGAATTTTTGCTAGAACGACTTATATAAATGAACCGGAGGGAGTGTTGAACTTTAAAGGTTATTTGAGTTTGTATTGTATCCAATTTTTAGTCCACATGAGGAAAAAACTTTTTGTTTCTTTCCTTGTAACAAATCGTCTACTTGAAGTAAGTGATTAAGTGAATGTGGGGTTGGAGGAAAATACCATGAGTATTCTCCATCGATTAATACACATTTAATATATCCTTGAAAGGGCCTTGGGCCTTTGGGCTAATGATTAAATAACTTAGCCAATTCACAACATAATTTTTTATTTTTTACTTTTTTTACATTAAATTTAGTTAATTTCGTATCTGGTAATTAGTGGCGAACAGTTACGACCTTTAGTTTTTTAAAATGTATTTAATTAGTGGGATGATTAGTGGTTAATGAACCACACCACTAATAACCTCGTTTTGAACAGTTGTAACTGTTCAAGAGAGGCAATTTTTTGCTTATAAATGAAAATGGTTTTAACTTCATTTGAGAACTAAGAAAAAATTTTGAAATTGAGATTGGTTTCTCTGGTTTTTTGAGAGAGAATTTTCGTTGTTGCAGAAGAAATGATTTTTGGTTGATGTGTAATCAAAGATCAATCCAGTTGTATCCTGGAGACGAACCTCTTGCAGCATTCATACACCGAATTGGTTCGTCTTAGGACATTGCCATTAAGTGCAAGCCTCCGCTATTATTTTATCTAATTCTTTGTAATTAAATTCAAGCATGATATATTATAATTCAGTAATATGCAATTACATTCCTACAACATTGTACATCAATGATGATTTTCTCTATCGAAACATGGAGAGATCAAGATGATAAAGTACCTTTCGAAGAGGCAAAACGGAGAAAATGCCAACAAAGCTAACTAGGAAGAGAAATCCAATAATCCATCCAAGACTTGGATTCTTAATATTAGAAGAATTCCTGGTTTCTCCTGTTTGATTTGCAATGGATTCACTCATTCCAAGAAGATAGTTCCCAAAGCCACCTGTTCAAGGCAAATATGATTTACTCAAATAAGTTTTATGCACCGCGGAATTGGGCGGGTGATTGGGACTCAACGCCTCTTAATTAGAGATTTTAAGTTCGAGCCCAGTGTATATGTTGGACATTTTCAAAAGAAATGTTTAGTCCCACATTTGTTAGAAACTTCAAGTTTAAAGAGTATATATATACTCTTGCACTATAGTGTGTGTTAAATAGAAACACAAGCGCTATGCAAAGTGAGCCATATTGTATAAGTGTGTGAGATATAAGAAAAACTTTTTACCATTATTTTTTACCATTTTCGAAATTACAATGTGGGCAGTTATTTGATTGACTCACTCAAGCATTGAATGAGCAGTTAATAAACCCATTCAATACTTGACTGAGTGGATGCAGTTAAAACTGTTCCACTACTCCATTTTCTACTCTAATTGGTTTTGACAAGTGTTATATAAGATAAGAGGTTTGAGGAGGAAGAAATTATCTCGAAATTAACCAGCATTTGTTCCTGTTTTTCATCTTTCACTACTGCAAAGTGAAAGCTGAGCTTGCTTCATCGTATCCTTTAGGATATTTGCTGACTCTTGCAGTGTAGAGAGCAAAACTTCATTTAGGAAAGTGACAGTGTTACACGCTTTGAAGTCATTGCAAATCCCTCTGGTCTAAGAGTATATACTTGGTAAAAACACAATAGGAGATCTCTAGCTCTTACGAGCCCTACAGAAGGTCAGCTTAAATTAGTCGTAGATGCGTAGTGTTGTACTAACATGACATGATCAAAACTAGGAGTTCCACTCACCACTCGAGGCAATGCCGACGGCGGCAACGACGCAAGTCTGAATGACAGTGTTCTCCTGCCTGGTGAAGGGCTGCTTCAACCATGCAGAATAGTACTTCTCCAAGAATGCTGTCCATGTCTTGACTAGGAAGAATCCTAACAGCCCAGCAGAGACACTGAGAGAAGGTACTAAACCAGTTGTCAAGTTGAGTTTCATAACAATGAAGCTCAACAGCACACTCAACACTAGGCTCACCACAAATGCTCTCATTGTCAACTGGTCCCTCCATTTAGGCACCTCTTTGTCCTCGAAAAGCCGCTCTATCGACGCCTCTCCCTCCTCCTTTTCTCCGTCGTCGTCATGGTTGCAGTTGTTATTGGTCTCGGGCGCGTCTTCAAGGACTATGTCTTCGCCATTTTCGACTTTCTCTAGAGTTGTTTGAGCTCCTAAGGCATGTACCATTGCCCCCATTGATTGGAAAATAAACTTGATCAACAGTCTAAGTTAATTATCTTTTGTTGATACAATTCATGTTTGAGCTAGCTCCAAAGGCATGTATTTATATCATATGTTCATTTGGGCTCATGTAAGAAGGAAAATGAATTGAAAGTTTAATTGTTCAAAACTGATGGCTAATTAAGGCTAGAGTCAAGAATGAACATTCTACGTACTCTGAATAGTCTTTCTTCTTTTGTAAATATTAAACTTGTTTGACATTGCGCCTAAGGGAGTTGGTCGAGTGGTAAGTCCGTTCTCTAATATGCTGACTAAGGCAGATGTGTTGAGGATTAATCGAGTCCACCATCAGTCTGGTGTCAGTGGTGGTGACTCAGATATCCTCACTTAAGAAAAAAAAGTTTGACATTCTACCTTGATTACTATATATATATATATAATGTTAGAATGACACCCTTAAAGGCACCCTTACCGTGTTATACGCTAGGGATGCGTAAGCCTGCATCTCAAGGTGTGCACGAACAACGTGTTGGACATTTTCAAAAGAAATGTTTAGTCCCACATTGGTTAGAAACTTCAAGTTTAAAAAATATATATATACTCTTGCACCACAATGTGCGATAAAGAAAAACATAAGTTCTATGCAAAGTGAGCCGCGCCATGACGCATTTTAGGCCCTTTTATAGGCGCACTTAGCACGAGGCACGTGCGCGTGTGTGTATATGTGTACGAGCTAACCATGGGTAAAACTTTTTACCATTATTTTTTACCATTTTCGAAATTACAATGTGGGTAGTTATTTGATTGACCCACTCAAGCATTGAATGGGTAGTTGAAACTGCTCCACTTACCCATTTTTTCTTCTCTAACTGGTTTTGACCAGTGCTCTATAAGAGAAGAGGTTTGGGGAGGAAGAAAGATATCTCGAAATTAAACAGCATTTGCTCTTGTTTCTGCTTTCACTGCTGCAAAGTGAAAGCTGAGTTTGCTTCATCGTATCCTTTAGGATTTTTGTTGACTCTTGCAGTGTAGAGAGCAAAAAATTTTCTTTTAGGAAAGTGGCAGCGTGTTACACGCTTTGAAGTCATTGCAAATTTCTCTGGTCTAACACAACGGATGCGGGGTTGTTGTGCATTTTGTTTTGCATTTGAGGTTGTTATTCTAGCACAGTCAATTTGGTTATTTTAAACAAAAAACTCTCTATTGTTAACAATGTTTTCAATAGCTTGAGTGTGAATCCATGACTTGTGTCGTTATATCTCCTAGAACAATTATAAACAAAGCTTTGACGTAAACATTAGGATGTTCGGGAATCAACATGGGTGCTTCATCTGAGGTTTCAAAGACTTGACATAATTAATTAGGGAATTTCCAAGTCCCTTCAAGCATCTAGCAGATCCAGCCTTACAATTCTTTTTTTTTTTTTTTGGACCTTGGACCCCGACCTATCCGAATCACTCTAACTACTCTGGGTCTGGGCACTATTGAACACATATAGTGGACGTACCTCCCACAGTAGTCGCACCATGTACACACTAGGATTAAAACTTCAGTCGTGCGGCATCCACTTCCTTACCACTGAATTCAACATCCGTTGAGATTTTCAAGATAAAGTGGCTTTAAAATGTGTCTTCATGTGTTTTTATATGAAAGAACAAAAAAATATTACAATATCATGCTAAAAACAGCACAATTGATCAGGTTTTTTTTTATGAAGAACAATGTTTTCATATGAACAACTTGAAATTAACTGAAGTTTCATGTACTTCCACAAGAATTGTGTATTAATTCCTACAACATAACTTAGAAAATTTAACAAACACTTATTTTTTGTGTAAACACACATAGTTCAAGTTTAACTCAACCACCTAGGAACTTGTCTACCCTGTCATTTGTGCTTCTTGATAGGAACTTCATGCAGATAGGCGGATGCACACCGGCCAAAGCTAGGATTGATGCAGGCAACGTCCAAATCCCGTCTCCGCAGATCATGCCTGAAGCGACCGCGGGAGAAAAGGCCCTCGCATTCACCAAATCCAACCTCTCCCAAACAAACAATATCACAGTACCTATAAACATGTCGATCGCAAAGTAGGATCCAATGTAAAATGGAATGGCCATTGCCATTGGCAGAGGAATAAAGCGTGCCACCTTCTTTCCCGAAAGGTCTCTCAATGCATTGATGAGAATGGCAGCAGCGAAGAAACCAGCGCATAGTTTAAGGCAGTTTTTAGGAAGGTGAGAAAGGCCCTCGACGCCCAATATTGCCATGTTTCGAAAGACCAGCGCGTTAGGAGCTGGGTATTCAGAACCAATGACACCAACGTTTTTGAATGCCTTGAAGAAAATCCAAAACACACAAGGAGAAATCACACAGCCCATTGCAGTCCCCATCACTTGGCTAATGAACATGGACCGCGGGGATGCTAACGTCAAATAACCAGTTTTGAAGTCCTGCATTAGATCAGACGCAGTTGAAACGATGTTCATCATGACTCCACTCGCTGCAAGCCCTGCAAGTACTCCTCCATGGTTGGCACCAGCCCATGCTCCAATGGTGAATATAGCAAGCTTTCCATAATTGGTTACAAGGGACCAATCAGTGAGTCCAGCACCATAAGCATTGCAGAAGGCTAGGATTGGCGCGAAGATGTAGAGAACCAGGACATGGTACCACTTGAGAGGGCTGAAAATGTGAGGAACAGTAACGGTGGAGATGGTAGCCAGAGCGATGTAGCCAAGTGCCGCAAGCCATATCGGAATTTGATCTTTGAGAAATAGTTTAATTCGAGTTTGATCATCGAATGAGACAGATGAATCATTCGCGAAAGAAAGCCTGGCGGCGTCGTCTTTCCGATGTTGATGAATCAAACTGAAGATGGTCCGGCCTAAGACCATCAGAAAGTTGTAAGCTCCATCGCCGAGGATCATAGCAATTGCAATGAAGACCTGCAATCATAATGTTCCCGAAGTAATGGTTTATAAATGCTCATATATTGTGTTGAGAGGCTTAGCAATGTCCAACATAAATGAACATATTTAGATAGTTATTTCAAAGTTTCACCTTGTATCCTTGCAGACCATGGAGACTCTTGGGTTCGAGATCTGCGCTATACCAGTCGCCTTTCTTGGCCTCTATAAGAGGCCACATGAGACCCCAGGAAATAATTGCTCCGAGGAGCACAGATACATTTATGATATGCGGGCAAATCATTCCAACTCCGACATATGTAGCCGAGAAATCAAAGAAGAAGCTGGTCATATAGAAAGTGAAAATCAAAATATAACTAAAGTTGTCATTGATTAATCAAATCAAGATTCTTAGTCTCTAAGAAGATCATCATGAACTGATAACGACAAATTTACAACCGCTTAATGGTGGCCTGATCAAACTGAAACATGCATGCATATTACCATCATGATCACCAAAAAGTACACAAGAAACATTTCAAGGAAAATAAAAGAAAATGAAGTTCTTATCTTAAGATCGCGTGACATACGTATTTTGCAATGCTTTTATCCCAAAAGTGGGGAAATTTCTGAATCCACAATCATCTCCTGCAGTGAAGAACCACTGAAAGAAACCCCACAAGAAGCTGAAGGAGAAGAATTTTCCCAAGGCTCTCACTTGTTTCCTAGAAAGAGAAAACAAGAGTGAATAAAGGATACGCCAATGCGATTCGAATTATGAGGAGTTTGAAAACCTCACTTTGCAAGTTTTGCGCCTTCTGGCGTATGGAAACTGTTTATGAGGTGCGCAGTTGCAGTGCCACTAGGATAAGTGAGCTTATAGTCTATGATCATAATCTGAAAGCAACAAATTGAAACAAAAACCATTAGTCAAATGCCTTTAAATCCATGCATAAATCATGATGAGATTATCAGATATTTAGATATAAATTAAAAATAAGAAGATAGCTTACCTTCCGAAGTGGCACGACAGAGAAAAGACCAATGAAGCTAACAATGAAGAGGAATCCAATCATCCATCCCAAACTTGGGTTCTTAATATTCTCTGCATTCCTATCTTCAATTATTTGATTAGCAACCCGATCACTCATTCCGAGAAGATAATTTCCAAAGCCACCTATTGCAAAGTAAATATGATTCAACACAAGCACAATTTAATCATGAAAATAAAGCTTATTGTGAAATATTGAGTACTGTCCAAGCACACCAAAATTACGCATTTATACATCCGGAATCGACATAATACAGCCAATTCGGTATTCATCCTTTAATTAACCTTGTTCAATTATTGAAGCCTGCGCATCCAATTTTAGCCAAAGGAATTCAGTATGATTTGTGAGAACTGAAAAGTAAGCAGCTAATTTGTCTCTCAAACTCCTTGCTATCATGTAATCACGATTACATTTGCGAAATCATTTAGTAATGTAGGCGATTCAAATAAGATCGAAAAAGAAAAAAAAATACAGTACCAATTAAAGAAAAGGGGAAAAGAGGAGAGGAAAAAGATCGACCATATATTATATTGATCAAAACTAATTTGTAAATTTAATATGCTGCAATATGTAACATAAAAGCAAGATAATTCAGGTTCCAGACTTCATTTATGAAAATCAATTTAGCTTACATCAAAAGTTGACTTCCACATAGATGATAAGAATAGTTTGATCAGAACACCCAAGCCCTCTAACAAATTAAAAACCATTAACAGTCTAAGAAGACATTAATTAACACAGGAGAGATAAAACAATCAGACACCCATAATTACTTCAAACAAATATGGTAAGAGTAATCTCACCACTAAAAGCAATTCCGGAGGCAGCAACAATACAAGTCTGAATCACAGTGTTCTCTTGCCTAGTGAAGGGCTGCCTCAACAACCCGGATTTCTCTATAAACTTAGTCCAAGTCTTCACAAAGAAGAACCCCAGTAGCCCAGCCGAGACGTTGAGTGAAGGTATGATCCCAGTAGTCAAATTCAGCTTCATCACAATGAAGCTGAACAACACACCCAAGAACAGACTCACCACAAAAGCTCTGATTGTCAGCTGATCCTTCCATTTAGGCACTTCTTTGCCTTCAAAGAGCCTCTCAACTGACAACACTGCCTCTCCTTCTTCTCTATTGTTATTGTTCTCTTTGTAGGTGTTGTTGTAGTTCTTGGTCTCTGGTGGTGCTTCTCCAACATCAACTGCTTTTGCAGATGGTGAATTGTCCATTTTTGAGCTGTTTAAGCTCAAAATGATGATTTTGATGTGTCAAGCTTTATGAATATTCTTTTGAAACCAAAAACTGTGTTGGGATTGCTTGTTTTAATCGATAACCAAGGCTGATTGCTGATTGGATCTTTTCAGTATCCAGTTCACAGACTTTGTGCTCCAGGGCATTGAATAGCAATGCAGCTCTCTCGACGCCCTTTACGTCACGTGTAACTTGGACAGTGATTATTATATATTACTTGCCAGTGCAGATAAGAAATCTAGATGCCATTTTTTTGGAGGAAGAAATCAAGACACCATAGTCTCATTGGAGAGATTACTAAGTGATGAAGTGGACACTGACCCACATAGAAAGCAATATTGACAAGTAATCTTGTTAACTAATTAAATCAACATCAGAGAGCCATGTGGCATGCGTACATGAAGTCAAGAGTCAACTTTGGTGAGTGACATTAGACGAAAAGTCTCATAGAAAACCAGTTTACTGGCTGATTATGCAACCTTGGCATCAACTAAACACCAATCACATGTAAAGCTACTTTTGTCTTGAATCATGTACTTACATGCGATTCAAAGTGCATCCGACAAACTTAGAAGTGTGGATCGAAATATAATCCTACAGCGGTTAACAATAATTTTAGAATGAAGAATATAAGTGGGGATCTCACCTCAACTGGTACCAATTCATGGGCGGGGCCGTGCCAACATTATTCAGCACATTTTCACGTGTAGAGAATCACCCTTTTCTCCTTTCTGCATAAAAAGCCAAACAAGCCAAGAAACAAGGGGGTCCATTTTGAAAAATAAGTTTACAGTAAAATCTAAAGAGAATTTTGTAGCAGAGAAGTCATTTATTGTAACAACTTACAAGTTTTGGAATCATAGATTGAGACATCTGAACTCCAGACAAATAAATAAAGATAAGAGGGCCCCTTTCTGCATAATCAATAAAGCCCAACATGTCAACTTCATAGAACATTAATGTGCAACCAAAGCTATAAAGAAAGCAACCTTTTAAACTAGAATTTGTGTAGTTATCAACAGTCCCAACTAGAATAGAAACTGTAGAAATTCGACGAGGTAGGGGCATACCAAAGTTAACATGGGATGCATTAATTAGGAGGGATTTGAATGGTTTGAAAAGCTCACATCAATTGCACTTAATCGAGCACAATGGAAAAGTTTGATCCATGTAATGACCCCAAGACACGAGGCTATGTTGTTGTTGTTGTTGTTGTTGTGTAGTTATCAACAGTGAGAAACATGGCTAATGACACAATGCAATGAAAAACATGACTAAAGACAGAAGCAAACTTGAAGAAAAAGAAGAGTTCCCAGAATTGGAAATACTTGATAAAATATCAGACAACCTATCAAGGCATCTAAGAGGGATCATCAAATTCGGTCGTTATTTCGTTGCCCGTGAAGGGTAAAAAACAGTTGTCATCGTAAAATAATTATTGTGCGTGATGGAGTATCTAATACAGCTAACCTTCTTCTCTAGCATTTCCAACTTATCCACAGTTGAAATGTTTTCTATGCTGTGCCCCGTTTAAAAAGCCAATGCTACAGTTCCCACTTATTCTTGTTCATCGTATCAACAATCTGGTACAGTGGTACCGACTCCCTTGCTTTAGATTCTGTCTAAAGAGTGCGCCTTCCATTGTACACCAGACATAGAAGTGGTTGAACTCTAGATAGTGTTTAAATTACTAGGAAAACTACCAGTAGTCCTTACAAGAGCATGATCCATCTCTAAAATGGTGAAACCGATTTCTATCCCTCACAAATATATCTCTAGTAAATAGTTTTGACATAAGTTTCATAACAGTGTGGCAGTCACTACATGCTCGAAGGTTTTTCACTACTCGAATTGGCTTTCCCTGGGGCGTACTCATAATTCCAAAGGCCACAGCAATCCTCTCACTGTGATATCTTACCACACTCTCTTTTTCCTCTTTATCAATATCATGAAGCACGGATTCCATGTCTGGTACATGGCCAAGAACTTTTAATTTCTTGTCAACATCGTCTAAAAATGCACTGATTTGAGCAAATTGTGGATGTGCAGCATCACCCGCCATGAATTCATGTACAACATTGTCCACCTCGATTAGACTACACCCAGGTGTTTTATGGACTCCCTTCTCGGCCATTAAATTCCTGCATATCTCGACCTCATCCCAACGGTTCAAGGACGCATACACATTTGACAAGAACACATAATTTCCACCATCGTAAGGATCCAATTTTAGCAATTGATCTGTCACTTGCTCGCTTAGTTTGGCGTCCTTGTGAATTCTACATGCCCGAAGCAAGCTCCCCCACACTGCGGCATTTGCTGATACGGGCATGGACTTGATCAGCTCCAGGGCCTCTTGTAGAAGCCCTGCTCTGCCAAGAAGATCAACCATGCAACCGTAATGCTCTATTCCAGGTTCGACCCTATAGACTTCAAACATTTCGGAGAAATATTTTCTGCCTTCAATGACTAGACCTGAATGACTACATGCACTCAAGAGACCAATGAAGGTGACGCGATCAGGTTTCACCCCCTCCTTATGCATCTGGTCGAAGGTTGCAATCGCTTCCTCGCCGTAACCATGCATAGCCAATCCCACAATTACAGAACTCCAACAGTAAGCATTCCTCTTAGTAAGACTGCGAAAGACATCAAGGGCAGCATCCATACTTCCACACTTGCAGTACATGTCTACAAGAGCATTACCCAAGAAAACGTCGATTTTGAAGTTTTGCCGCCTAATATAAGTGTGAATCCAGTTACCCATATCTAAAGCACCGAGATGAGCACAAGCGGACAACAAGCTAACCATGGTTGCCTCTGTTGGCTTCACATTCTCAGCTTGCATTTGTTGGAATGTGGAAATCGCCTTACCGAATTCTCTATACTGAACATATCCCGAGATCATCGTATTCCAAGTCACAGCATTCTTCAAATCTCCAGCGCGATCAAACAACTCTCTAGCCAACATCAGCTGGTTTGATTTACAATACCCGTCAATCATGGCATTCCAAGACACCACATTTTTCATTGGATTATAATCAAAGATCCGCCTAGCGGCTTCAACGTCACCCAACTTGCAATAACAAGTGATCATAGTATTCCAAGACGAGGACGTCCTTTCCGACATCTCGTCAAACAATTTCCTCGCATCACTCAAAAACCCATTCATCCCCAATGCAGCAACCATCGCATTTCGCGCCACCACATCCCTCTCCGGCATTTCATCAAACACCCGCCGCGCAAGTCCCAATTCTCCAACTTTCCCATAAAAATCCAACAACCCAGTTTGCAAAAACACATCAAACCCAAAACCCATCTTCAAAATCTGACAATGAACGCCCCCTCCAACCTTGCTCCCCAAAAAACCCGCGCAGGCGCGAAGAATTACACCAAAAGTAAACCCATCAGGACACACATTTTCGAAACGCATAGCGTTATAAAAACCGATGAATTCCCAATCAAAACCAGACTCCACACACTCCTTAATCACTGAATTCCATAAAAATGAGTCTGTGAATGGAAGATTCTGCAAGAAATGCAGTGCGTAGTCGAGATGGCGAGATCGAATGCATGATAAAACGAAGTTTAAACGAAAAGGGGGTCTGCAGAGATGATATTTAGTGATGATTTGAGCGTGAATTTGCTGTAATTGCTTAAGATTGAAGAGGGTTTCTGGGATTTTGAGTAGCAGAGACGGTACGTTTCGAAGAGCACCGTTGTTCATGTGTTCTTGCTCTGTTTCTTCACAAGCGCATTGAATACGCGCCAAAATTCGGTTTAAATTACGGTTAGTTCTGTTGGGCTTGGGCTTGGGCTTGGGCCTAGCCCACTAAGTGTCTGACCTTAGATGCTCATCGAGTTCCGTGGTTCGCACTCTAACGGTTTAAAAAGATGTCTTTACTTCGAGACTTCATAAACGCAAGAACCACCGCTGAAAAAGCTTTACCCTTAGCGTGTCGATCCGACTTGAGTATGGAGTAGTCGGTTAAGTTTGGATACCGATTGGTTTAAATTCAAAAAATTTATATACGTCGATGCATCAATTAAGAGTCACAATAAAGGCGTGCAAAATTGTCATATTCAAATTGAGTCAAAAGCATTGTTTTAACTGGACAGGTTGACCTAATGGTAAGGACGAAACCGAAACTCTGTAATTTAGGCACATGGTCTCGAATTTGATTTCCCACGATAGTCAATCGTCGGGCTACTAGTGGTCTCTCTCCGCAATCTCATACCCGTGTTTAATTTTTTTTAAAAAAAGTAGCATTATTTTTGTTATATGGCTCTCGGTCTATGGTAGAGAAATCCCCCTCACACGGTCACATCTGTTGAGTGAGTCCTTGATTTCATGTTCCCGAAAGCGGTCCTGCCATGTAAAGTGGTGGGGGAGATATGATACAATGCACTACTATCTCATAGAACCATGGTCACTCCAGTAGCCACGTTAAAAGAGTGTGAGAAAAAAAAAAAAAAAAATATATATATATATATATATATATATATATATTTTCGAAAAAAGAAAAGAAAAGAAAGGAAAATAGTGTGATAAATTTTAATTATTATTATCTGTATATCTTTTTTTGGTTACAAACTTACGAGGAGCAACCTTCGCCTTCTTGAAAGACAATTTTGTTTCAATTACAAGCTCATGAAGAGCAATTTCAAGGATACTGACGTTCAATGGCAGACCTAACCAGTCATAGTTGACTCATATAACCTAAGCGAGTCACATCAAACTCATATAGCTTTAAGTGTGGGTTCGGCCCCATAACTATTAAAGTCCATTAGGGACTTAGATTATTATACCAAGATCCGTGACGAACATAAAATAAATATTACCTAAAGGTCTTGTAGTTGACCAAAAAAAAATTGAAGGACCAATATTTATTTTGCATTTTATGAAACACAAATCTTGTTCGCTCGAGTGAAAATGTTATACATTGTCCACTAGCTCACCGCATCTACTCTACAATGATTATTAAGGTAAATGGTTCAAGGTTTAAGGTTAGGGAGTAAGTGGTCATGAGTTGGAATCATAGTGGGAGCCAGATGTTTATTTCTTATAAAAAAAAAAGGTAATTGCTTATGTGTCTAGCTTTTCTTTGTATATTAGTAAGAAATGAAGAATTACAATTGATAAATCTAATAAAATAACATTCCATTCTTATGAGGATTAGGATTAGCAGACTCAGTGTAATTTTATTAGGGTAATAATTAGTTTTATGTTTGGTCCATTCAAAAAAATATATATATACTTTAAACAAACACACGAAAGAAGAAAGACTTGAGTTTTAGGAAATACAGTAATTGATCAAAACGAAAGGGAAGAACGCCCGGTGATCTTATAAATGGTAGATTTTATTGGTATTTATGTTCATGGGATTAAGAATCTGCTTGTAGGATAAAAAAGATTCAAGCTCGACCTATATCGAGTTTGGATTGATTGTTTATGTTTTACAAATAAGGCCATGTTTGATTACTAAAAAAGTGTTTTTATAGGGAAAAAAAATATTTTCTTAAGAAAGTTTTTTAAGTAAATGTTCATAAAAAATTTTTACTACATGTTTTGATTGCACGTATAAGAATTTTTTCTTTCAAAAGTTACCAACAACGTCAACTTTTGAAATAAATATGAAAACTTACTATATATATTAAATGTAATAATTTGTCATATTTAAAACATAAAATTAATGTGTCTTAATATGAAAACTTATTTTCTAAAAAGAAAACTCAATTTGCCACCATAATAGATAAGCAAATATATGTATCTTGATATGAAAAATTGGCAATCATGAAAAATATTCCGCATGAAAAATTTGAATATCAAACGCAAGAAATATAATTTTTTCATGAAATTTACCATTTTTTTAAAAATATTTCACTTTTCTTCAATCAAACACGGAAGAGAAGAATAAGAGGAGAACAATTTTTCAAAGGAGATCAATTAGATCGCCTTCCTATAAGGAAACAAAAACAAGTAAAAACTCCTTAAAATATCGTTGACTTAAACCAACAAATAAAAACCAGAATCACAACCGTCCAATGAAAACACCAAACAAATCACAACCGTCCAAAGTCAAAACCGAACTCTACCTAACGAAAACAACAGCTGGGACCACCGAATCAGAACACGGTAGTAACTGCCGCAACAAACTCGGCTCATATCTTCACAAAGGAATCACCCATCAATCTCTCTCTCTTTATAAGAACAAAAAAGCATTGCTAATTCAACACTATTTTTGATCAATCAATATATATCAATGGGGTCATCGGATCACGAGGACGATCGGAGGGACGGGGAGGGGGAAGGAGGGTCTTCGATAGAGCAGATCTTTGAGAGCAAGGAGGTGCCATCATGGGCAGGGCAACTGACTTTGAGGGCATTTGCTGTGAGCTTGGGTTTGGGGTTCCTGTTTGGCTTCATAGTCATGAAGCTCAATTTGACCACCGGAATCATTCCGTCGCTCAATGTCGCCGCGGGGCTCCTCGGCTTCTTCTTCGTCAAGTCGTGGACGACGGTGTTGTCCAAGATTGGGTTCTCTAGCAAGCCGTTCACTCGCCAAGAGAACACCGTTATTCAGACCTGCGTTGTGGCCTCCTCTGGGATCTCTTTTAGTAGTATGTTGGTCATTTTTTCATGCATTTTTTTTTTGTGTAATCGAGCGTAATTGAAGAGTTTGATCTAATTAGCTGACTCCAACTGATTTGGGAATGAGGCTGTGTAGTTTTTTTTTTTTTATAGAACGAGAATTATATTTGTTATAGCCCATATGTACAATTATCAGAGTAGTAGGGGAAAAACAGTCGACCCTATAATGAAAACTAACTACTGCCCGTACAATGGGAAAGAGCCATTGATGAAAACTCGATCTTGTGTGATGCCAAGTTCCCACCGAATTAACTTGGTTGAACATGTGGTAGTGTGGTTGGGCTTACAAAAATGGTAAGATAAAAATATAACAAAATGTCCCTCGAAATACATAAACATCGTCCCTTCATACAAGCTCCACTCTACAAGATTGAGGCTATGTTGTTGTTGTTGTTGTTTCTTTTTTGATACCATAGCCGGGGCAACTCGTTTTGGGGGGCTAATCTTAATTTGTTGGTTTTTTTTTTCTTTTTTTTTTTTGTTTTGTTTTGTTTTGTTTGAGACCTTGGTACTAATAAAAAGTCAAGCTACATTAGACCCTAAATATATAAGAGAAACTCAAATATGAGACATATAGCTGAAGGGAGTACTAGCTATGTTAGCATAATATTTTTTTTTAATGATTTTTGTCATAATATATGCTTCTTCTTAGTTCATGAGTATATTATGATCCGATTTTTGAATTAATGTTTAAAATAACTAAAATAATTATTTAATGTTTTAGAATCAAATTCATGATGACCTCTCACAATCTTACTCATATAATCTTCTTTTTCTCTTGGGGATTAATTATAATTTAGGTGGTTATGCAAGTTACATTCTTGGCATGACAAAGAAGGTAGCAGCACAATCAGATGCAGGAAACACTCCAATTAACACCAAGACCCTTAGCTTAGGCTGGATGATTGGATTCGTCCTCGTCGTCAGCTTCGTCGGTCTCTTCTCCATCTTGCCTTTGCGAAGGGTAAATCAAATCTCTACCAATCTTTACACATGTTTAAAAACAAACATAATTCATTGAAAGCAATGGCAGAACCAAAAAATCAAAGTTGAGGAACGAGGGACAGATCGAAAGTTACATCATGCATGCATACTTTCAAATATTAATTCAATATTTTTTTGTTTATATATAGTTACATGTGATATTAACATAAATGTAGATGTTGTTGTTTTGGTACTCAGATCATGATTCTGCAATACAAGCTTACCTACCCAAGTGGAACAGCCACTGCATACTTGATCAACAGTTTTCACACTCCTAAAGGAGCTAAACTAGCCAAGTAAGCAAATATTAAGACCATAAAACTTTTATGCTCAATTTTGTATAGAAACATACTAGAATGATCACAACAATGTCACACCACCAAACACATTGGCTAGCAAGAGCCCTCTATGCGACTTCGACCCACATGTTATGCATCGGGATCTGTGTGTGCCCGCATTCCGAGGCACACACCAATGTGTCTTGCAGTGTGACATGTTGTTGTCATTCTAGCACTTGTCTTTTGTATATATGATGTAATTGTGCATATGTTAAACTATACACTTTGATGAAACTACAATGCAGGAAACAAGTAGCTAGCCTTTTCAAATGGTTCTCAGTGAGCTTTGTATGGGCCTTCTTTCAGTGGTTCTTCACTGCTGCTGATGGCTGTGGTTTTGCAAGCTTTCCTACTTTTGGTCTCCAAGCCTTCAAATACAAGTAAGTACTTCAGTTTCTTCTCCTCATCAACTACATAAGTTTGATCAATTTGATTGTTTTTCAAACAAGTTATTATTCATCATTCATTTTTTTCTATGTATCTGCAGCTTCTACTTTGATTTCTCATCAACCTATGTTGGTGTTGGAATGATCTGCCCCTACATAATTAACTTGTCCATGCTTCTCGGATCCGTTATTTCGTGGGGAATCATGTGGCCTCTAATCGAAAAGAAGCAAGGCGTTTGGTACACCGCCGGAGGCATGCGAGGGCTACAAGGATACAAGGTTTATGCCCCGCCCGTCGACTTTCTTATTTCGCCATAATAAGCCTAAAAAATCATCACATTGTATACATATTGTTTTGTTTTTGGCAGGTGTTTGTGGCTATTGCTATGATTCTTGGAGATGGTCTCTACCATTTTGTGGCAGTGTTTGCAAAGACATCAATCAGCTTAATCAAGAACTTAAGAGAAAACCGCGACGGTTCTAGAACAGACCCTTTATCATTAGAGAACGATAACCTTAGCTACGACGATAAACGCCGAATCAAATACTTCACACAAGACCAAATACCAATGTCAGTTGCTCTAGGAGGCTATGCTTTCCTTGCCATAATCTCAATCATTATAGTGCCTCACATATTCACTCAATTGAAATGGTACCACATTCTAGTCATCTACCTAGTAGCACCAATCCTAGCCTTCTGCAACTCATACGGATGCGGCCTTACCGACTGGTCTCTCGCTTCAAACTACGGCAAGATTGCAATCTTCGTCTTCGGATCATGGGTAGGCATGGAAAAGGGAGGCGTAGTTGCTGGCCTCGCCGCTTGCGGTGTCATGATGAGCATTGTCTCAACAGCCTCAGACCTAATGCAGGACTTCAAAACAGGATACCTAACACTAGCCTCCCCAAGGTCCATGTTCTGCAGCCAAGTGATAGGCACTCTAATGGGATGCATAATCTCCCCAGTTGTCTTCTGGGTCTTCTTCTACAAGGCCTACCCTACACTAGGCGAGCCGGGCAGTTCATTCCCAGCCCCGTTCGGCCTCCTATACCGAGGAATTGCATTGATAGGAACCGAAGGAACCTCCGCCCTCCCTAAACATTGCCTCGAAATCGCTCTAGGATTCCTCCTACTAGCAGTGTCACTCAACTTGCTTAGAGACATGTTATGCCATTTCAAGATAAGTGCTCACAAGTATGTGCCTAGCGCGATGGCGATGGCGATCCCTTTCTACCTAGGCGGGTACTTCACGATCGATATGTGCGTCGGAAGCTTGATAAGGTTTATTTGGGAGAAGAAGGACAAGAAGAAGGCTGAGGCTTTTGTTCCTGCAATGGCATCTGGTCTAATATGTGGTGACTCAATATGGGGGTTGCCTGCAGCAGTACTGTCTTTGGCCAAAGTGAAGCCACCCATATGTATGAAATTCTTGTCAAGATCTGCCAATGCTAAGGTTGATGGCTTCTTGGGAGGCTAGTTATAATTATTATTCACTCATATATAATCTCTACTAGTTATGACTCTAATTGATCATCTCTCTAGATCCATCACTTTAGTTGAGAGTATACTTTCTTAATTTCTTCATCACTGTACAGTTTTATTTTTAAAACTTAGAATTACTTAATTTTTATAATATTTCTCAATGGGTAATTTTATTTCTCTTTGCAGTTACCCATAAAACGGTTATATGAAAAAACCACATGATTTTTCATGTTTTTTTCTTTTTTTCATTTTTTTGCTATCAAACGCACCCTTAAGGAATTGATAAAAGTGTTGACGAATTTTATAAACATTTTTAGCTAGTGATGATGCTATTGTATCTCAACATTAATTTTACTATGCTTTTCAAAATAAATTGTCTCCAATAAATTAGATTGGTGGGCGCTTCTTTACTATTGTCGCCTTGTCGGGATGTTTTATATGTGGCGACGTATTTAAAATTAAGTATCACCAATGAATGAAAAATACCAACTGTGCTTCCATATTAATGTCCGAAATATTCTTAATGTGTAAATGCTTTATTTGGTAATGTTGAAAGTGTTTTTAACTTAGTAATAGTATTGTATTCCAAATATTAATTTCACGACGTTTTTAAAATTAAAAAATCGCCAACAAATTTATTTAAAATACCAACACTTCTAAATTTAATGATGATTTTTTTTTTTAAATTTCCGTGTTACGTAATTGACGGTTTTTCCCTTTTCCTAATCAATAAAAAAAACAGCCCCTTAAAAAAGAATAACTAATACCAATTAAATTAATATGAGAACAAATAAAGAGAAGTAATAAAACGAAACAGTCGTGACACACCGCAACATTTATTGAGTCACAAAAGTCATATGTGTGCACCTCGATATACGGGCGTACTCAGATTTCGCTGCATAACACCCCGTCGAGATCGCATGAAAGACTTTTATGAGCCGATATATTTTGACTCTTGTAGTATAATATTGTGGTTGTCATTCTAATATTTTCCATGAACAAATAACCATACTAAAAACACAAACAGTATATTATTAATATTACTAGAAAAGAGTAACGAAATTAAATGTAACCTTCAACACACCCAACAACCGATTCCACTCGCCCAACTCGTTACAATCGACTCACCTTCTGTGACCCCATAGACTTAGCAATCTCTCTCAACACAAACTTCTGAACTTTCCCAGTTGATGTCTTTGGCAGCTCATCCTTAAAAACCACTGATTTGGGCACCATGTAACGCGGCAGCTTTTCTTTACAATATTCAATAATCTCCTTTTCCGTGACTCGGCCCGACTCGGCCTTTAAACTCACAAAAGCACACGGAGTCTCGCCCCAGAACTCGTCCGGTCGAGCCACCACGGCCGCTTCGTTAACGAGCGGGTGCGAGTACAACACCGATTCCACTTCAACACTGCTCAAATTCTCTCCGCCGCTGATTATCACGTCTTTAGATCTGTCCTTTATCTCGAGATACCCGTCCGGGTGCATCACGCCCACGTCACCCGTGTAGAACCACCCGCGCTTACTATCCATACACTTAGCGGTCCCAACCGGGTCATTCAAATAACCCAACATGATGCACCCGCCCCGCAACACGACCTCGCCGAGCGACGACCCGTCTCGAGCCACGCTCGCGCCCGACTCGGGATCCACCACGTCGATTTCCGTCATTCCTATTGTTCTCACTCCTTGTCTCGCTTTCAACCGCGCGCGTTCATTAAGTGAAAATTTGTTCCACTCTCGTTTCCAAGCACAGGAAACCACGAGCCCGCCCGTTTCGGTCAACCCGTACCCGTGATCCACTTTAAACCCGACCGACTCGGTCCGGGACAAAACCGCGGCGGGCGGAGGCGAGCCGGCGGTTAGTATGTGGACCGGTCGGGCCAGCGGTTCGCGGTTCGGGGCGTTTGCTAGCATGTTGAGCACGACCGGGGCCCCGCACATGTGAGTCACGTGATGCTTGTTGATCTCGTCGTAGATGGTCGCCACGTCGACCTTGCGTAGGCACACGTTGGTCCCACCCACTGCTGCCATCCCCCAAGGGAAGCTCCAACCGTTGGCGTGGAACATGGGTAGGGTCCACAGGTATACAGGTTGCTTAGGCACAGCCCAATCGATGAGAGAATCGACGGCCACGATGAATAGCCCTCTGTGGCAGTGGACCACCCCTTTAGGAGCCGAGGTCGTGCCGGACGTGTAGTTGAGGACCATCGGGTCCCACTCGGTTTTAGGCCGGACCCACTTGAACTCCGGGTCCCCCATCTCGATCAGACTCTCGTAAGTATGATCAACGGCTGGTGATGAATCCGATGCCGCGTCAGCGTGGGTGTCAGTGATGAGGACCACGATGGGGGGACTGGATTTGGATTTGGAGCTGTTTAGTTGGATGGCGTCGCGGAGTACGGGGTATGAGAGGGAGTCGACGAAGACGAGTTTTGATCCGCTGTGGCGGAGGAGCACGGAGACGGTGCGGGAGTCGAGGCGGGTGTTGATGGTGTTGAGGATGGCGCCGGACATGGGGACGGCGAAGTGGAGCTCGTACATAGGGGGGATGTTGGGGGATAGGACGGAGACCACGTGGCCAGGGCGGATGCCTAGGGATGCGAGTGACGAGGCGAGCTGGAGGCATCGGCGGTGGGTCTGGGCCCACGTGTATGAGGTCGTGTTGTAGATGATGGACGCGCAGTCGCCGTACACCGTGGCGGCTCGGTCGAGGAAGCCGAGCGGCGTGAGTGGGGATGAGTTGGCTGGGCTTGGCTTCAACTCCTCCATCTCTCTCTCTCTCTCTCTCTCTCTCTAGAAATTAAAACTCTATGTTTCTCACTCTAGCCAGCTCTATGTCGTCTTTGTACGTGGTTTCAGATCTGGAGAGATTAATTGGGCGGGGCGGAATTAATGAGTTTTGGTGGTGGTGGTAGTGGTCTCCTCGAGATACGTGACGCGGGTCTTTATGACGAAGAAGATAGTACTATTAGTAGTATATTGTGAGAAGTCAAGTTTTAAAGTTGTTGACTTGGGAAGAGTGGAGGTGTAGTGTGGTGAGTGGTGACACGTGTTGGAGGAAATTACGACGAGATTGGAGATTACGTAGTTGTCGTTATCTTCATCGAGAGGGACAGCGACAGCGTCAATCAGAAAAGATGATGGAGGTTAATTAAAATGGTAATGTAGTAATTGGCTCTTATCTTTGCTAATACTACTAGTAAAGGAGATTAATGTTATGTTAATCCAAACTGACTAGGACGCTTACGTAGGGATGCAAATGGGATGGGGAGGGGAGGGGATGGTGACCCATCTCCATCCCCATCTCCATCTTCATCCCCGCATAAGAATTCATCCTCCATCTTCATATTCATCCCCGCGCGGGGATGAATTTTCATCCCCATCTTCATCCCCGCCTAATCCCCGCGAGGATAAGGAATCCCTATGGAGAAAAAACATTCTTCATTGAATATCTCCGCAATGATTTTTGCGGGGAATTTGCGAAGAATCACCTCGGGAAAAAATTTTTTCCCACTTAATTTTTTTTCAAAAATTTATAAAAAGTATGGTACACATGCATATAATTACAATTGTTGAAAATTTCAACCAAATAAAGTATAACATATAAATATAGTTGCAAAAAATTCAACACAACAAATATAGTCATTTTAAAAAACATATAATTAACCAAACGAATTAAAATTATAAATCACATTAGAGTTTATTTATCACTAGTGTTTTGGGTGAAAGCCTTGTAATATTATATAAAATTGATATATACAATGTATATAGACATATTTGATAAATACATGGATCTTCGCAGGGATCCCCACGAGGATCCCCGCGGATATTATCAATGGGGATTCCTCGCGAGGGTCCCCGCGAATATATTTTTTTTTTCTCATCCCCGTATCCATACCCGCGTGGTTATGAGATTTTATCCACATCCTCATTTAAATTTCTCATCCCCATCTCCGTTGCGGGAATCCCCATCCCCCGTAGAGATTCCCCACCACACTTGCATCCCTACGCTTACGTGTTGTGCATATACATATGTTTGCAAATGGCAACAATCAATTATATTTATTGGAAAATGTTAGAATGACACCCTCATGACGTGACGGGCGGGTCCCAAGTAAAATTGAGTGTGCGCAAAATTGTTCCTGATACACAACACGCGTGAAATGTATTTCGAAGCGCGCACAACGGCTCCCCTTAAATGTGAGCCAGCATGCCACGTCACATTTTTATGTAGGACTCGTTCGCCACGTCATAAGAGTGTCTCTTGGGTGTCATTTTAGCATTTTTCATAATTATTTCATAATTTTTGTTTTTTTGTTTTTTTTTGTTTTTTTTTATGTGTATGCTATAGAGATGGAGTGAATAATCTTCATGATACGGTGGCTAAGATCTAGCATTTTCAACAGGATGGATAAGTTTCGAGTCTTGTGGAAGCAAAATAAATGTTAGACCTTTAATTAGTTAGTATATACTTAATTTAAGACCATCATGGATATATATTGGTAGCTAGAGTAATTTACGTCTACTATAGATCATGGTAGTTATGCGTGTATGTCTATTTCACTAGACTCAACTAGACTTTATGGATTCGCTTGTGATCGAATCGTTTAGACTAGCTACATGGATATACCCTGGCCGATTAAATCTTTCCATCAAACGTCAATAGTTTGAATATGCTCTTCATGAATAAATAAAGAGTTAGAGAGTGAAAATAAGAACTTAAAACTGTTTCAAATTACTCCCGGTATAAAGACCCATTTTTCAAATGGACCGCCACGGGGCCTGATGCGGGCCCACAACCTGGCCTACCAGCACCAGCTGTGTCTCACATGCCAACTCATCCACCATTTACTCATTATTAACCTCATATTACAATAATTTATTGTTTAAATTGTTAAGGAACTCGCATCATCTGCCTATAAGATCGAGTTAATCACAAATAAACCACAGCGGAAGTCTTTTATCATGACCATTAAAATACAAAACAATTAAGTCATGCAATCAACTCTGATACATAGTGTGAAAAACCCATATATCATCATAGATCAAAAGTGTACCTCAATAAAACACAATATCATCAGTATAGAGTCCTAGTGTATCTCACTCACAGTCCCAAATCCCAAAATAAAACAAAGTATATATAATACAAACGTACAAGTCTGGCTAAACGTCTCTATATTCCGATAGCTTGCCCTTGCCCCAGCTCGTATTAGGGTCCGCACTTAAGCCATCACAAAAAGACAGATGGCGAGTCTAGAGTGAGTATTCTCAAGGAAATTAAGTGAACAATAAGGAAAGTAAATATTGAAATTGAAACAAAATATTAAATAGACATGCGGAAATAAAACACAAGCAACTGTGCCCATCGCATGCATATGTAATAGTGAAAGCTCAAAGTATGTGTTTCTAGCCCTCAGGGTCAGACTAGCGCCATACTTCGGACTCTCAACAGACTACTGCCGGCGAGTAGCACTCAAGCAAGGCCAGTATCTGGATCCGCTAGGTGGTCGACTTGAAACCTACGACACACCCACACGTGCTGGGAGGATTTCTGGGTAGCTAACAAACATAAACTGCTTTTATGGCCAAGAAGATTGAATGCAAGGTGGCAGAATTGATTGATCAATCTACAAAATGCTGGAATCTGACATTAATCAATTCCATTTTCTCACATGAAGAATTCAAATGTATTACTGCCACGCCAATTAGCAGAACAGGATGCGAATACAAGCTTATTTGGCATTATGAACAATATGGATTATTCTCAGTCAAATATGCCTACAAATTAGCTTATTCTTTTGATACTCAAGGAACGTTGGATAATCCTTAAGCTGGAGAATCTAGCTCTAATACAACAACAACAACAACAACAACAACAACAACATAGCCTCAGTCCCAAATTAATTGGGTCGGCTACATGATCAAACTTTTTCATTGTGCTCGATTAAGTGCAATTGATGGTGAGCTTTGCAAACCTTTGTCTACTTGTGTCCCATAATTAGTATTCAACACGTTCCTTTCCTCATATATATTCTATATACATTTACAAAAATAATAACAAATCAAAAGTTCTACATATTTAATATTTCAATCAATCAATCAATCAATATCTATAAATTTGAAGACATTGAGTTGGTGTTCACAGCTCATATGTCACACCCGAAAAGTAAATCTTCACACCAAACACGTGCAACAAAAATTAAGACTAGGCCATAATGCCACAACTATCAAAGCTTTCACACTGGGAGAAAAAAGAAAATGATTTTTTGACATTCTTTTGTTACTTACATCTTACATGTGCTACACAATTGTATAGATTACTTTAAATTTGAGGGGTCCATACAGCTTAATTAAATTTACACTATCGTGTAGCAAATTTATGTCTCTTAAAATGTTAAATAAGGACGCTATGTGCACCCCAATTGTTTATAAGGGCACTCCAAAGGTGTACCAATTTATATTCATTTTGGGTGCTCTCATAAATAATTGAGATGCATATAGCGGTGCTCATTATCATCTTCCCGAGAAAAAGTGTCATATCAAATTAATAGGATAAATGGGCTACAAGCCTACAACAACATAAAACAACTTCTCCAATGAAACTCAAAAGAACTTCAACTACAGTCGACTTTTTTTAAGTGGACTAAAAGACTTGGCCATGTCTCTCAAAACAAACTTCTTAATCTTCCCAGTTGAGGTCTTCGGTAGCTCGTCCTTAAAAACCACATATTTGGGCACCATATAATGTGGCATTCTTTCTCTACAATATTCAATAATCTCATTTTCCGTGACCCGACCCGACTCGGCCTTCAAACTCACAAAAGCACACGGAGTCTCGCCCCAAAACCCGTCCGGTCAAGCCACCACGGCCGCTTCGTAAACGAGTGGGTGCGAGTACAACACCGATTCCACCTCCACACAACTCACTTTCTCACCACCACTGTTGATCAAATCCTTAGATATGTCCTTAATCTCGAGATACCCATCGGGGTGCATGTCACGGCCCAAATCTCTAACCCCATTTTAATTCCTTAATCAGGATCACCGACCCTTGACGTGGGACCTACACTGTGATACGTACACCGACCGAGGCACGTGGCCGAGGTATATGGTATTTTTGTATTTATGTATGCCTATGTATTGTGTAGACTTACTAAGTCGATTTGTACTGTTGTAGGCGTCGTGACGAGAGCAGGGACACGCCTCGATATGCGTGTCGACGCGGGTACCGGTAGTTGACAAAACCAAATATTAGGTCGGGGAAACGAAAACACACAAATTGAATAAAAATATGTCAAGTAACTCATATGGAATAGATATTGGGTGACTAACGACGCAATGGCATGCGGATATCACGTTTCGGACGCGAAACCGGGCGTCGAAACGGCCGAAAACACCGACAAGTGTCTTAGTGGTGTCACAGTCAGGTGTCACTTGTACACACACACCACAACACACTTGTCCAAAAAATACAAACACTTGTCTAATGCCCCACCACGTGTACACACCCACCTACCCACCTACATCACATACAACACACACATGCAAACACACGATCGATCGGACCAAAGAAGAGGAAGAAAACCGAGAGAGGAAGAAGAAGAAAAGGAGAGGAGGAGGAGGAGAAGTGATGCGCCGGGAAGGAGAGCAAGGTGAGTCGTTACTGTTGTGGTTGTTTTGGGTAGCCGAAGAATGGGGGTTCAGCCTCCCTGGCCGAACCCCATGACCGCGGTGGTGATGGCAGGGGTGCCTCCCCTGCCATCGGCTCCACCGGGGTTGGGGTGGAGAGCCACCCCAACCCATCACCGGAGGAGAGAAAGAAATAAAAGAAAAAAAAAAAAGTTTTCTTCCTTCCTCCCGATCGACTGGTTCGATCGGGAGGAAGGAGGTGCACACGCGCGCATCGCGCGCGTGTGCACCCCTTTACTGGACCGGGCCCAGAACGGGCCAGGCTCGGCCCATGGGCCGAGCCTGGACCTGTTCTGGTCCAGGCCGGGTCGGGTCCGACCCGTCTGGGTCGACCCGACCCAAACAATAAATAAAAAAAAGGAAGAAAGAAGAGAAAAATGGGAGAAAAATGAAAGAAAATTTGGAAAAATTCTGGAAAAAATTGGGAAAAATTGGGAAAATTATATTTAGATAAAATAAAGTTTATTGAACCAATTTGAATACACAATAAACCCACTATACTTGAACTAATGATACACCAAACTCAGGAACTTAGGAAAAGGGTACGGGAGAGCGAAGACAAGACTTGGTGTATCGAGAGGCCAGTAAAGCTAGGACTTTACTTTGTTGTAGTGAGTATACACATTGACAATTTTACTTGGCATTTCATTCCTATTAATTGTTGTTCTTGCATAATCCTTTTGACTATTTGCCTTTGTACTCTTATATCATGTGTTCTTTGTGTCTATGCTCATTTGATGAGTCTAGTTTGCATGATATCCATTCATTTGATTTAATTCATTGATTCCATTCCATGCTATGTCTATTCTTGTTGTTTTAAATGTGAATTGAAGGATAAATAGCACGCTATTAGGCTAGTGAATATCTTATAAATGTTTAAGAGGGCTTGTATTCATTATTTGTTTAGGTGTGTAGATGTGCCTATGCCTTGACAATCCATACTTTATTTCTTGAAATTTAAAAAGTAGTTTTTGCATTTAGGTCCCGTACTCGATCGAGGTGTGCGCGAATCACGGGGTTAGAGTCCCCGGGGATGTCGGCACATGTTACTTGACATTGTATGACACTCGGGGTTAGAGTCCCTGAGGTGGTCTACACACCGGGGTTAGAGTCCCTGGTAACACTTGGGTTAGAGTCCCTTGTGTTATATGATTATTGACCGGGGTTAGAGTCCCCGGTAACACTTGGTTGAGTCCTTGTGCTATATGATTATTGGGTCGGGGTGACACGTTTCATTCGCCGACCGACCTAAATCACTACTACTTAGCCTAAAGTGTCGGTATCACTTGTTTAACTCTCGGTATTTACTCGCATATGGTTTATTTTTCGCTTTTCCAATTTATATGCTTTTAAATACCATTTGAATATTTGGAAATGCAAATTAAACTTGTCATCGGGGATTACTTGTTTTATTCTTGTACTCACCGTCCTTTTTATGACGTGGGTGCGAGCGATTCTAGCAAAGCGGGCGGCAAAGAGAAGATCGGCGATTATCCCTAAGCCCGCGCGCGTCACTACATCGATTGTAGGTCTTCTTTTGATATTTTGATTGTATAATTTATATATGTCTTTCGGATACTTTTTGGGGTTGTATATTGGGTTGAGCGTTAGTTCCCCGACTTGACTTAGACCATTTTATCGTTTCAATGCATTTTGAAGACTATATATATTTATGCGATGGCATTTCCTGGTTTTCCACATTTAGGATATTATAAATGGCTTCCGCATAATCAATAAGACTTCCGCTAATAATTCATTTAATAAAAGGTTTAACTAGAAAAGGCCGACTAATACGTAGTTAAGTCCTGCGTGGATATGATTAGGGCTTAATTACGGGATTAGGCCGGGCGGTGCCCTATATTAGGAGAGGGGCCGTCACAGTGCATCACCCCCAAATCGCCCGTGTAGAACCAACCGTGTCGACCCATGCACTTGGAAGTCGAAACCGGGTCCTTTAAATAACCCAACATCAAACACCCGCCCCGCAACACAATCTCACCGAGAGTCGACCCGTCGCGCTTCACACTCCGACCCGACTCAGGATCCACCACGTCGACGTCCTCCATACTAACCGTCCTCACGCCTTGCCTCGCCTTTAACTTCGCGCGTTCACTTAGTGGCAACTCGTCCCACTCGCACTTCCACGCGCATAACACGACTGTTCCTCCGGTCTCCGTCAACCCGTAAGCATGGGTCACTATAAACCCCATGGGCTCGACCCGTTCGAGCACCGGCACGGGGGGAGCCGACCCGCCCGTTAAAACATGGACCGAGTGGGTCAAGGGTTGGAACCGGTCCGACTGAGTGTTCGCTAGCATGTTGAGCACGACCGGGGCACAACACATGTGCGTGACTCGATGCGTCCGTATCAACCGATAGATGACCGCCACGTCGACCTTTCGGATGCAAATGTTGGTCCCACCCACCGCGGCCATACCCCACCTGAAGGTCCAACCGTTGCCGTGTAACATCGGTAGGGTCCACAGGTAGACCGGCTGTTTAGGTACGGACCACTCCATCAAAACCACCGTACACACTATAAACAACCCCCTGTGGCAGTGGACCACCCCTTTAGGAACAGAGGTCGTACCTGATGTGTAGTTTAGGACAATTGGGTCCCACTCGCTTTTGGCCGGACCCACTTGAAATCGGGGTTCCCCATCTCGACTAACCTCTCATAAGTGTGATCAACGGCTGGTGATGGAGCATCAACATAAACGTCCGTGATGAGGACCACTATGGGAGGGTCTACAATGGTCTCTTTCATAGCATCATGGAGTAGTGGATAAGATAGGACGTCAACGAAAATGAGCTTTGATTCGCTGTGGCGCAGGAGGACGGAGACGGTGTGGGCGTCCAAGTGGGTGTTGATCGTGTGTAGCACGGCGCCGGACATGGGGACAGCGAAGTGGAGCTCATACATAGGGGGACGTTGGGGGCTAAGACGGAGACCACGTGGCCTGGGCGGATGCCTAGGGATACGAGAGATGAGGCGAGCTGGAGGCATCGACGGTGGGTTTGGGCCCACGTGTATGAGGTTGCGTTGTATAGGACGGAGGTGGAGTCGCGTAGACCGTGGCGGCTCGGTCTAGGAAGCCGAGTGGAGTGAGAGGCGAAGAGTTGGCTGGGCTTGGCTTTAGCTGGTCCATTAATTGGCGATTGATTCAAGTTTCTCTCTCTTACACTTAGATTGACTCTCTCTCTCATAAGAGTAGATAAGCTAAGTAGCTAACTAGGTCGATATATATATATATATATAATCGATCGATATCGATATTATATATAAAGTCGAAGGAGAGAGAAATTTATGAAGCAACCTCCTACGCCTCAACATTTATTTTGGTCTCAACATTCACCCAAAGAACTCTTCAACATTCACGCCCAGTTGAACAACTATAATTCCACACTTGGTATGGACACTAATCGACCATTCCTCTTGCACAGCAGCCGATGCACTCCCATAAGTAGACACCTAGTGTGTCCGCTCATCAACATACTGGTGTGCATCCACCTAACAAACAACCTGTTGAAGGACATGCACAACAAGCCCAGTCTTTTCCTGGGCAAACATTTAACTCCCCATCCGTGGCGAGACCCTGAAACGCGAGCTTGAGCTCCGTGAGGGCGTGCATTAGGTTCTCGGGAATTTGGGATTTACATTTAATGGGTGCTCTTCATTTTGCGTATAGGGTATTTGGGATTTGGAATTTTTGAGCGATTCATATGATTCAATGGGTGGTCTGGCATATCGTCTTCAATCCCCGTGATACAAATTTTGGCTCCTTTAGAGGATTCACATTCTCAGCATCTCATACTCAATGAAGAAATCTTTGTATGGATTTGTGCGTTTATTGTTTTTGGAAATAGAGATTTTTTGGCCGATTGGAGTTTTAGCTTGGGAAGAGTTCTGGCCTATTTACTTTGAAGGAACTATTATATACTTTCATCATATTGTTAAACGTTATGTTCGATTAATAGAATTAGTACATTGACCTCAAAACTATGGCAGGTACACTGAATTAATTGTGCTGCAAGTCATATTCCCCTTATAAATTTCACTTCTCATCCATTATTCTTGCAATTCATTTAGTTTTTTCCCTACCCCTTGAAAGAATTTGAACAACAACAAAAAAAAATTAGTAAAATTCCACATACTTCTTTACCTTTACTATTTATGTTAACAAAATGACTCCCTTAGCTGACGTTCTTTTTTTTGCCTTCACGCCCAACTAGAGATGGAGTACACAATGCTTAATGACTTGCGACTTACAAGAGAAAACTGGGCCGTTCGAGTTCGAATATCTAGATTATGGGAATCCCAAAATATTCGTAATAACAATGAGCTCATCAGTTTAGACATGATTCTAATTTATGAACAGGTAATTGATTTTTTCATAGAGAAAAAGTAAGGATTGGAGATTGGAGTGTTTGAAGCAGTTTATTTAGTTTACTTTATACTTTGTACGGTTAGGTTTTCAGTTTGTTTGCTGATATTATTATTTATGGCATGAGGAAATAGGAATGTGTTGCTTTGATTGCTAATTTTACTTCTACATCAATGTAATGCATTTCTTTTAAAAAAACCTTTATTCTTATTATATTGTTGCTGTTTTTTGCTGCTAATTTTACTTGGCAAAACCAATCTTTTGGTCCCTGAACTTTGAAGGTTTTACACTTTTGGTCCCTCAACTTTGAAAACAACACATTTGGTCCCTCAACTTTGCATATAGTGTAAATGAAGTCCTTTTGTTAGTCCAGTCATTATTATTGATGACGTGGCGAAAGTCTATCGCCACATGGCGACACGTGGCAATCCTTGTCATCAAGAGTTGGTTCAATGAACCGGTTGGTTGGTTCAATGAACCAACCGTGAACCAACCGGTTCATTTAAAATCCAAAACGTTGAACCAACTGGTTCATTTAAAATCCAAAACCTCTCTCTCGCTTTCTCTTCTCTTTCTCCTCTTCTTTCTCTCTCTCCGCCTTCTATCCTCCTCTCCTCTCTCTCTCTCTCTCTCTCTCTCTTGCTCTCTGCGTTCTCTCTTCCTCAATGTTCGCGTGAACATCTTTCCCGCTCTCCCTCGCGCCTCGCTCACCGTCGCGCTCACGCCCTCTGCCTCGCGACCTCGGACTCCTCACTAAATGACTTAATGAAACCGTTCCATATAGAAGAAACCTTGGACTGATCAACCACTTCCACCTTGTTCATCATCCTCTTTATCCCCATTTATAATCATGTATTGGAATTCCAATTGTGCAAGTTGATGATTCTACATGGGATTTGGAAGAAAAACTATTCATTGGCACCAAAGATGGCATGTATATTCTTGGAAGGGACAGACTCAATAATATAAGTTCAATTTTGTAAGAAAAAAAACTAGTGTGAAAGCTGTATTAACTTGTTTAAACTAAGCACAAGTGGTGCATATGATATAATATACACATGTTCTTGTTCATTTCACTTTGAATAAGACCATTTGATCATTGAAATGCGATCACCGCAACAATGGAGCAGAAAGCACCAAGCACCATCACCGTGCGAGAAACGGTGGAGGAGATGGTCGACTACAAGGGCGAAGGCAAGGAGGTCGAGCACTGGTGGATGGCGATCCGCCGGCTTCATAATCGGAGTAGAGATTGCGAGAGAGATTTGTTTTCTTTGGCATCATCTCGCAACCTCATAACATACTTAATCGGAGCGCAACCGCTCGCGAGGCGTGACCGGTCGCAAAGCGAGGCGGCGGCGCCGCCGCGATGCAGAGGACGGTCGCGAGGCGAGGGCGGTCGCGAGGTCGCCGGTCACGAGGCGATGGCGTGAGCGACGCGCGAGGGCGCGAGCGCGACGGCGAGCGAGGCCGTGAGCGAGGCGCGAGGGAGAGCGGGAAAGATGTTCACGGCGAACATCGAGGAAGAGAGAACGCAGAGAGAGCAAGAGAGAAAGAGAGAGAGAGAGAGAGAGAGAAGAGAAGGCGGAGAGAAGAGAGGCGAGAGAAAGAGAGAGAGGCGGATGAGAGGTTTTGGTTTTTAATTGAACCGGTTGGTTCATTGAACCAACCAACCGGTTCATTGAACCAACTCTTGATGACAAGGATTGCCACGTGTCGCCATGTGGCGATAGACTTTCGCCACGTCATCAATAACAATGACTGGACTAACAAAATGACTTCATTTACACTATATGCAAAGTTGAGGGACCAAATGTGTCGTTTTCAAAGTTGAGGGACCAAAAGTGTAAAACCTTCAAAGTTCAGGGACCAAAAGATTGGTTTTGCCATTTTACTTTTACAGTATATACACAAGTAGGTCAGATCAAACCTAATTAAGTTAATAGTGATGAGAAGTTTCACAAATCATTGTATTGGTTCTAATTAAGATTATCTAATGAAGAAAAGCATGTACAATTAATTAATGTAATGTTTTCAATCTGTGGATGGCACAAGCAAAGCCCATATTGTTTGACGGTATATAGTTTTTGATCTTTCATACATAAAATGATTTTTTCTCTTTTGAGTTTTAAATCAAGATTCATAAATTGACTTATAATTGAGGTCTATTAGATATATATACAACTAGATAGGTTTGTTTTTCCTGAATAGAAATCAAGTAAAAAATGATCAAGTTCTTATATATGTATTGGTCCTTCAAATTAGCACAATAATGCTATGTGAGTAGTTCACTTCCAATTAATTAGTCTGCTTCCTGGAATAAAAAAAATTAACTAACAATTCATAGAATTAATGGTATAAATGTAGCTTACTTAAGCTTTGATTGCTAATTTTACTTCTACGTCAATGTAATGCATTTTTTTTTTCAAAAACCTTTATTCTTATTTCTATTTTTGTTGTTTTTTGTTGCTTCAATTACACACACACACACAAATAGCCTGATTTCCAAATTATACTTTGGTTAGGTTGATTGAAATATATTCCCACTAATGTTTCTCAACGGAAAATAACACTATTAAACCCTAAAAAAAGTTAATTGATCCTAAATCCGTAATAGTTTAGTTACTTTGGTTACTTAGATGATGCTTAAGCTCACCAATTCACCTTAATTTAATTATGTAAGCTTTTGTAAATATCCCGACAAACCAAATTTGCCATGACTAACTCAATTATGGTAACCCACGATAAGTAAAATGGGAACAACGTGTATGCACAACTAAATTATGTCTTTTTATTGTCTTTATTTCGTTCAAGAAACTCCGGTATCAATAACATATTGCAAATTTATTAAAATAGAGAAATAAGTGTTCATCATACTTTGGATATTTTACATCCTTCAATTTCATGTCCTTTTTAATAATGTTTAAATTATTAAACCTACATGAAACAATGATGCATGCAACTTTTAGGAAAAACTAGATTTCCAAATACAAATATATCTTGCAAGAAGGATGCATCATTTCTATGAAGCACTTGAAGGTTACTGCTGCTGCAAATCAATACAAGCCAATAAAGAATGGTTTCTGTATTTTTTTCATGGCCATAACAACAATACGTCGACAATGTTGTCATTCCTAAGTATGGATTCCAATTTATCTCATCCGAGGTCATCTACGCAAGGGTTAATGACAATACAATACTCACAGGTAACCACTCATTGTTGTGCATTAATTTCTCCATAAAAATGAACATTATTCCATCATAAAGTCCATCAACTAACTCAAATCTTCATTACTGCACTTTTATACGTCCCGAATGTCATTGGTTGCTTATCTAGCGTTGGAAAAATCACCCATGTTGGAGCTGAGAGAAAAATCCCAAAAAGAGAAATCGAACTACTTGGAGATGAGTGTGGCTGCCACAAAAACACACCTACTAACCACAATTTACTTACTCCCTGAACGCATTTAGAGAAATATATATTTTTAACATTTTCAATTTAACGTAGGATCACCACAATGAAAGTGACACTATAGGGCACGCTAGCCGAAACTTTTGATTGGAACCCATACACTGGAAATGCGGGACCTTTCATTGTCATTTTTACTTCGACAAGTATCGAAAAATATCAAGGTATTTTAAAAAAATCAAACTTTCACCATCATCGGTCCAACATTTTTATTATAGGGTCTTTACATACAAAATTTTATGATACCTTCAACATTATACTATTCTTTACATATAACTTTTCAATCAACAAATTATTATTTTTTTATAAAAAAAACCTATGTCACGGGTGAATTGTACTTCTCATCAACAAGTGCAACAAGGATCTACATTAATATTGAAGTTCCTCATGTCAAATCACTTGCCGATAGGTATGATCTCCATTTTCACAATCCACATGAGCTATATGTACGCTTATTACAATTTCATATCATTAAACAAATATTATCATCCACAGATTCTCCATGTTTGCCCCAAAAACCAAACGAATTGACAGTAAAGAAGTTATCCACATATCTGACGAATAAGACATGATAAAGAATAGGAAGAGAATTACAGACATATTGCAAACGGAATAGCTAGATGATCAACAGGTAAGAAAACCTATCAATTGACAGTTTACGACTTTTGAACATTAAATAACATACAACTATATGCTAACCAATCTTAATGTTTTTTAAACCAGGAATGTAAATTTACTATCAAAGCAAAAGTGACTGACATTGATACTATGTATGGTTGGTCGTACATATCCTGCAACATATGTTCAAAAAAAGTAGTTCCCCGAAATTTTTCCTATGTTTGTGACACATGCAACAAAGAGTGCATCTACCCTATGGCAAGGTAAAAATAACAACTCAAACCCATGTTATTTGTAGAATAGTTCATTTTAACACCTATTTTCAGGTACAAGATCCATTTAATGGTGAAAGATACTACTAGAACAACGACTTCTGTCATATTCAACAAGCAGACTGAAAATCTACTTGATACATCATCCAATAGTGAACAACATGTTGAACTGTATTTGAGTTTGTATTGTATCCAATATTAGTCCCACATGGGAAAGAAATTTTTTGTTTCTTTCCTTATAATAAATCTTTCACTTGAAAGACTTAGTTAAGTGAATGTGGGGTTGGAGGAAAAAGACAATGGGTATAACCCATTGATTAATACACATTAAATACTTGATATTTAATGTGGGGTTGGAGGAAAAAGGTGTGTAATTAGTGGGATAATTGGTGGTTAATGAACCACACCACTAAAGACCTCAACTGTTCAATAGAGGCAGTTTTTGGTTTATAAAATTGGTTTTTAACTTCACTGAAAAACTAAGGAAATTTTCGGAAATTAAAGATATTTTTTCTGGTTTTGAAAGAGATTTTTTGTTGTTGCAGAAGAAAGGATCTTTGGTTGGTGTGTAATCAAAGATCAATCCAGTTGTATCCTGGAGACGAACCTCTTAAAGCTTTCATACACTGAGTTGGAGGAAATTTCGTCTTAGGACATTGCCATTAGTGCAAGCCTCTGGTATTATTTTATTTAGTTCTTTGTAATTGAATTCAAGCATGATATAACAATAGTTCAATTATATGCATGTTTTTGTGTTTTGGTCTAACAAGTCTAACACAACATCCTAATACTCTTCCAATTCAAATATCTAACTTATGTGGCAAAACTTTCATCTTCAAGATTAAGTCGAACAATTACAATTTGCGGGATGGTTGATAACCATCTTACAAGGTTAACTTTGAAGAGGTGATTGATGATGATTGGGAACTTAAAGCACAAGATTATTTGCAGATACTTAATTACATTTAACATAAATATAAAAAACCAGGCTTCTCATTAGCATTATACCTATTAAACCAATACTTCGTACTACCTAATGTTAATTGCAACATTTTTCTCACAAAACTTCATTACAATTCACTTTTAAAACATCAACATACATTCAAACTACTAATGTTGTGTGTCAATGTTTCTATTCACCAATCAATTAGTGTGTACTACCTATTAAACAACCTACTCACTCAGATGATACTTAACAAACGTCGAATTCCACATGGACAACCTATTAGTTAACGAATCTAAAGTGTATTTAGAAAATGACAGTTAATATTTTTCTACGTAAATAAGTTTGTTGTGGCATGACAACAAGTGCATCAAGTGTTGTTAGCAGAAGTGATTATTATTGATGATTATGATTGGAATTAGAAAGTTGGAACCTCA
Organism: Stephania cephalantha; assembly: GCA_039657325.1. Lineage (NCBI taxonomy): Eukaryota > Viridiplantae > Streptophyta > Magnoliopsida > Ranunculales > Menispermaceae > Stephania > Stephania cephalantha. The sequence goes on along the minus strand of CM077573.1, from coordinate 817,360 downwards.
TAATTGAACTCTCTTTTACCAAGTTCGTTGTCTGTATTGTCAAATACTGCAATTTTGATGTTGTTATCTACGCTTCCGACTTCTTTACCTTTTACATGGTTTTTGTTACATGTTCATTTAGTTTCTTATACACGTAAGACTTGTGTGTTTGGTTAGTACATATGGGAAACTAGGTTTCTACAAATATTATTGTGTAATATTGACATGGAAATCATTTGAATCAAAAATATTTTATTAAATAAAAACACAACATGTTGTTATTAAAAGACTTATATAGCTCATAGTGCACTATATCGAGTGTAATTTTCATCCATGCACTCGACCCCAATACTTTTGAAACAATAACAAAACAAAATTCATTACTTTCGAGTTTCGATTGAGTGTTTAAGTGCATCCGGGAGTACTGGATAAGATAGAACGTCGACCAACAAGAGTTTCGATTCGCTGTGCCACAAGAGTACTGTTGAAGATAGCAATACCTCATGCTCTAAAGCTTACATGAATGTTGCTACGTCTACAAATGTACCAACACATGTCTAGCACATAAGGCTGGCAAAAGTTGTCCTGACCCGTTTGTTCGATTTTGTCCGGACCCGTTATAAACAGTTTCGGACAATATTTTTGTAAAAAATATACGGGTTTGGACAATTTTTTGTGTCCGTTTAAAAATACGGGACCGAGTCCGAGCAACAATTTAAAAAAAACGGGTACCCGTTTAACAATTAATTTGGACTATTAAGATGATCTCTTTTTTTTTGAGACTTTTGTGATGTGGGCATGCAATTTTAAAACTTAGACAATAGTGATGTGATGTTTTGTCTTGCATTTCTTGAAGATTTTTTATCTATGATGTTTATATTGGAAATTAAAAAATTGTGATCTTATGTATTTATTTTTTGGTAATTGAATGTTAGGTGACATGTAGTTAAGGTTTTTTAAAAAAATAATTGATAAATAAAATATTTAATCATATTTAAAAATAAAAATCGGACAAAACGGGAGCAGTATGTTTTACAAAAATACGGGTCCGAACAAAAAAAAAGTGTCCGTTTTAAAAACGGGAACGGGTCGGACACTAATTTTAATCATTATATAGAGGGATGTTCGGTCCCGTTTATGTCTGATCTCATTTTTTTGCCACCCCTACTAGCACACTCCACTACCTTCAGTTGTAACTTACCATTGTAACCCAGAGTCCACTACATTCAGTTGTAACTTACCGCTGTGACCCACTTATATCTCACTATATAAGATGGGCTCTGTTTTGTACTAGTTAATACAACAAAAATTAAGTTCCAAATCTAAGTTTTCTTCTACCTCTCTTTTTCGATTGTTTTTTATTTGTTAATCTGCTTAAGTACATATTAAATCAAGTACCGATACAGTGCGCGAGTCGAGGCGAGTGTTGATGGTGTTCAGGATGGCCCCACACATAGGGACCGCAAAGTGGAGCTCGTACATAGGGGGACGTTGGGGACTAAGACGGACGCCACGTGGCCTGACTTGATGCCTAGAGATATGAACGATGAGGCGAGTTGGAGGTATCGACGGTAGCTCTAGGTCCACGTGTAGGAGGTTGTGTTATATACGATGGAGGTAGAGTTACTGTGGACCGTCGCGGCTCGGTCGAGGAACCCAAGTGGGGTTAGTGGGGACGAGTTGGCTGGGCTTGGCTTCAACTCATCCATTGCTTGTTTTAGGCTTGTTTGATATGATGTGAAGATATATCCAAGGCGAATGTGAGCTAAAAATTGAAGTTTATAATACAATTAAGTAGTGTACAGCATTACTAAAGTCCAGGGAAATCTATTAAGAAATACAAGTTGGATTTAATATGATATTGGATCGTAAGTTCACTGACTTTTATGTCAAGGCTCCAGTCCCAATCTAACTCCTAGGCAGCTTTTATGTTTGTTTGATGGCATATATTCCTTTCGGTCATTTATATACGTCGTTTAACGTAAGGACACAAGAATTAAGGCAGTCTTAATTATGAGTGTAATTTACATATATATATCTTTTGAGATTAAATGAATTGAAGAATTGAATAATCATAAATATTTGAATTGTATAAAGGTATAATAGGTAAAAATGCAATAAATGCTCTCTTGAATTCTGAAAACGATTTACAATTTTGAACAAAAGATTTTTGATACAAAAAAAACTTATAAACGACTTACAAGTTAGATTTAATATGATATCGGATCATAAGTTCACTGACTTTTATGTCAAGGCTCCAGCCTCAATCAAACTTCTAGGCAGCTCCATGTTTGATTGCACATACTTGTATGCGCACATAGCTAGAGTGACTTTGATCAAATGAAATTTTGAATGATTAATAATAAAAGAAATAAAAAATCCAATTAAATTAGTGTTACGGTAAAGTTATGAATATGTGCTTAATCACTAATAAGTCATTGAATTGAACTCTGTCATTCAACTTCGAATATCTTGATTTCTCTTTGATCTTGTAGTCTGAGTGGAATAGTCAAGCCTAAGGATCGAACACTGACGAGCCATGGCTATAAAAAAAATAATAGAAGGAAAAAACAATTGAAGCACGCAAACCAAATAAATTTACGTACATCATTATAAGCAAAGGCGAATAAATAACGTGAATGTTATAAAAATCAATTGGAAGAGAGAGGCCATATTGAGCAAGTTTGTGAACTATACTTTATGTAACAATATGGCTAGGATGTGCATTGACTATACAGTACTTTTACTTGGAAATTATCAGAACTCCATCTGAGTCACCATTGTTAGGGTTTTGGTGCTCTGTGAACAGAAGAGAAAATGATCTCTCTCTGTCTTTCTTGACAGAGAAGATACCAGCCTTTCATTTATATAGCAAGAGATCATTACATCACAACCGTTGATCACATGTGTACACAGTTGATCTACACACACAATTATACAATACACTCACACGTACATACATCTTTAATGATTTGTCCTAATAGAAATCCATCAATTTGAATCATTTGATGCATATGAAGAGCCATGTTTTCATCATGTGGGGTGGTGGCAGTACAAGTTCATGTTTTGAAAACAACAATGTCCCACCACAATACACATTGGCTCATAAGAGCCTTCCATGTGACCTTAACCCGCTTGTTATATATAAGGATTTGTGTAAGCCCGACTCTTGTGAGTTAACGTGTTTAGCGGTCATGCGATGTCACTCTTTTTCATACTTCAATTTGTGCACAGTTCAATGTCAAAAATAATGCATAGAAGCCAAAGATTGCAAACATGTCTCCCAAACAATTACAGAGATTTCCATATGAAGATTGAAGGAAAGTTCAAAACAGAATCAATAATTTTTAAGTTACCAGAATAAATAAGAAAGCCGTACATGCTAAAGATGAAATTAAGTCATAGAACTTCACTTTCACTTTCTACTTCTTCCAAAGAATGGTTGTTTCGGCGATCATGGAAGTAACGACGTAGGGATCCATGTTAGACGCCGGCCTTCGATCTTCAAAGTAGCCTGTTCAATCGTTACGAAACATGAATTGCATTAGCACCATTTTGAATCAAATTCTTTCATTGTGATTTATAGCATTAACAGTGAATGTAAGCATTTGTCCAACAATGTCAATGACTTGTTCAGTTATGGTATTAGAGTTAAAAATGCAATGCACACAGCATTTCACAATATTAGTCCCTCGGTGTCGTGCAATGTCGTTCACAAGCGTATGGTACCCATGATTAATTACGCCATAAAATGTAGAAGACCCTCTCACCTTTGCCATTCTGTTCAGTGTCGCGACCAACACGAACCGAAGCTCCCCTGTTGGCTACCCCCTAAGATTTTCAGAAAGAAGCATCATAAGATAAATGACAGACTAGAATGCTAACTAAAATGTAGGTGGCTTATTAAGATCATAAGTAGCATAGAACAACATTAGGACTTACCCATGTGAATGTGTTAATATCAGCAGTTTCATGGCGGCCAGTCAGTCTCCTCTCATTGCCCTCGCCATAGGCTGCGATATGCTCCTTGTGGCGTAAACTCAACTTTCCAATGGCCTTCTTAATAACATCGATCCCCCCACTTTTTCGCATGGACTTTGTACTGAAATGGTCAAAACATAAAATGGAGATGATCATAGAGTTCTTTACAGTGATTAGAGTTTTCAAAAGTTCAGCTAAAGTTGGTACCTATAGTTTGTATGTGCCCCCGCCCCGTTCCAGTCGCCCTGTTCCAAGATAATGTTAGAGAAGAATTACAAAATACTTAAACCAAAAAAAAAACTTATGTTTAAGAGGATTGTAACAATAGACGTCGAATAATATGACAAACCACCATCGAAAATAATATAGAAACAAAGCTGAACCTTTATTGGCTTGGGGTCAAAAGAAAGCACACAACCAGCAATTTCTGTAATTCTCTGTTCACCAAACAAGAAGAATATATGATTAGGACAAACAAAAAAAATGAAGACGAAGAAAACAAAGAAGATAATAACACAATCCTGGAAACAAATGCACAACAAAATATGAACATACCTCAAGAATATACCTAGCCACCCACACTTCATCACCAGCTGAAATTCCAACAGCAGGGCCAACTTGGAACTCCCACTAATCAGGAAACAAGAAATATATTCTATTATATAAAATCATAGTGAATTAAAACATTATTGTCGCAGACGGATACGACATCGCAGTGTTTCAATTCAATATCCTATAGCTAACCAAAAAGTATAAAGCAACATGGCTAAGCAGTAAGCTAAGTCGATATTTACTTGGCCGGGCATGACTTCTCCATTGATACCACTGATGTTAATGCCAGCATATAGACATGCTTTGTAGTGTGAATCTACTATGTCACGACCAAACGCTTTGTCTCCTCCGGTGCCACAGTAATACGGTCCCTAAACAAAGTCGTATGTTCAGTATAATAAGTAACTAATAAGACTAATAATCCAAATTAAGTAACAGATCCGCAACCATACCTGTGGACCAGGAAAGCCCCCAACAGGCCACCCAAGAGGCCAGTGAGTGTCCTTTTGAAGCAGAGTGTATTCTTGCTCAATTCCATACCTAATCAGAAAATTTGATAAGCAAACTTCAAGACAATTCCATTCAGTGGATCTCATTCTGACCAACTGCTAATTGTATGATTAAGGAAACAGAAAATGCGCGATATATGGTGTCAAACCGAATAGTTGTAGAATACACAAACGCCTTATTAGTGACGAGCAATCAAGGACATGGCATATTACTTGGTCTACTATGGAAAAATGTAGCATCTTAGAAATCTAAAGGGAAGTCTACTACGTCCCAAAATGAACTCGGGAATTTAGAAAGACGACGGTCGTAAGTTGCCAAGTTTAAATCCAAATACAACAACCAGCAATACTTCGTACACCAAAGATCTAACTAAGTTAGGGGATAATGGTTAGAGACATGATGAATGAAACATGCATGAAAAGTCCTTGATTTTAAGTATTTGAACAAAGAGACCATGACAAACAATAGATTCATAACAGCATCGTATGATACTAGAGAGAGGATATTGTTACATTATGTTTACATTGCTTTTCGTGGTTTTTCTTCGATCAACACAAACAGAAGAGCATGATGCTTAAAAATAAATGAATTGCTAGTTATCATTATTTCTTCCCCATACAAAAAGGGAATACTAACTAAAACTAGTACCGCACTTAGTTGATGGATTTGGAAAAGGTGAACTTTGGGGACCATTAGCGAGCAACTTAACGGGGCTGCTGGATGCAACGAGGGTTGCATTTGGGTCTCACACACTTGACTGGCTTTCCATGGTACTTAGGTTCAATGGAAAACTTGGGCACTCTTTTCCTAAAGCAAGAAGGTAAGCACAACAATGTCAAACATCACCTTGTTCTTGCAGTACTATCATCGTCAACAAAGTAACTTGATCACATAGGGTGTACCTATCGTTATCATTCTGTACATAGTAGGTCCAATCCAATTTTAAGAGTTTGAGTGCAAGCTTATGGTTTGAAAGAGGGCATTTCTCCAAAATATTAAGCCAAGTTAGAGTTCTCACTCCAAACTTATAAGCATTTGTATTCCTTCCCAACTAGTCTATGCGGACTTTTGGTACTTTTTACCTACAACACTATTCAATACTCCATAATACAATGTACTACTTTGTTTGGTTTCAAACAATAAGCAAACAATCCCCACAAACTAACATACAAGCATGAAAAACCAAGTCAATGAAGTAGATATCCTTTTTTTTTATACAATTAGACATCTCTTTAGTGCAGGCAAGCCGGCCAAATAAAGTTACCCAACATAGTAAAGTAGTACTAGATGAATCCATTTTTAGAGTACCCAACAAAGCTTTCCTAGTTTTGTTCACAACAAAGACAAAGACAGTGATGACAACTTTACAAATAAGCCAACCAAGTGGACGACTCACTAGTTTTAGTTTGGTATAACGTTATTTGAGTGATAGGTTGAAAATTCGAGTCTCATAATGGACAAATTATAGTTTCTTTCTTTTGGGTGTTCGGGCAAGCTGACTATTCCCACGAGGCTCTGGTGCAATCAGCCTCAGCGTACCTCAATGGTCCGAGCAATTTTGTCACACCGGAGAATCGAAACTAAAGCCGTGCGCTTAACTCGCACAACCCCGTATTCGCCTTACGGTTATAGCAACCCGACTGGGTTATAGTTTCTTTCTTATCAAAAAACAACTTTACAAACAAGTACTAAGCAGCAAAACAAGCAAAACAGTAAACACAGTGTATAATTCAAAAAATTTCTGAATGATAGGGGCATTTTGGGAATAGAAAGTTAAGACAAACCATGGCTCTTCGGCAACCACATCCGGGTGGCTGAAGATCTTCGCAGCATTGTGCCTGTTGTTGTTGGCAATCGGTTCCCCTTGTGGGGTATAAGCGTCGCACATTACCTGAAAAAACAAACGAAATGACCAAATTGCCCTTCACAACCAAGAGAATCTCAAAATTACAGGAGGAATATATTCTAGTTACCAAAATATTGTTCCCTCTCCTGAACGGATCCTTGAACACAGCCTGGGGACTGATCACATGAACCACAACGCAAGTTAAGAACCAAAATTAAACAAATCAATGGTTCTGATGAACTAAGAACTTAAAAACTTTGACCATGTAGTTGTCAATGTGAATACTCACTAGAGAATCACTTCGCTGTCCTCGCCGGGGGCTTGGCCGGTGCTGGATCCGTCGTAGTTCCATCTCGGAATCTCGCTCGGTTCAGTGACCGAATTTGGCAAAGTCTGATCACAAACACAAACACACACACACAACAAAGGTCAATGACAAAAGAAACATGATGCAGCGAGGAATATAACAATTGCTCGCTACAAAGAAAAAGTCAAAACTTTTCTAGCCACCGGTCGAAAAAGAAGAAATCAAGAGAAATCATAATCAACAACAACAATAAAGCCTCAATCGCAAACTACTTGACGTCCTCGATTTAAAGTGGTCAACAACAATGTAACCTCAATTTCAAATCAGTTTTCGTCGACGACATGAATCATAATGTTTTGTTGCGCTCGATTTAGTGCATTTAACATCGAGCACTTAAAATGAGTGATTTTTAAAGAAGGACAAAGATTGGTTGATCACTTTGGACCCCTACCAATTATGTGTCAGTGCGATACACCTCAAGATACATGATCTCTAGGTCAATCTAGCAGTCTCCTTAAAAGAAATCTTAATCAACAACAACTACAAAGCCTCAATCTCAATAAACTACTCTATTGCGTTCGATTTAATGCGCTTAATTGAGTAGTTTCCAAACTCAAGAGGAATCCTAATCAACACCACCAACAAAAGAGCCACGATCATATAGTTGTTGAAATCGACTGCATGGATCAAACTTTCACTGCACTCGATCTAGTACACTTAATAAAATAGAGTAGTTTCTAAATCCAATAGAAATCCTAATCAACAAAACCTCGATCTCAGATTAGTTGAGGTCCACAACATAGATCAAACTCTTTCATTGCACTTTATTTAACGCGCTTACCGATGCGATCGGTAAAAAAATACGCATAAGAAATCAACCAAACATCTTGTTCACCTACCCTGGCTTTGCTCCTCATGTCCATTCCAGATCCGCCGATCCTGTACACCAAAACAACATTGTTCAATCAAACAACCGAACGAGAACATAGAGATCTGCTAAAAACAGAGAGATCGCCCGTATCACAATGTCAACGATCCGAACACGCGCAGCGCATACCATATGTATTCGGCGATGATCTTGTCCGTTGATTCAGAGAGGTCGAGATTGATGAGATCGGTCAGGAGCGACATCGCGCGTGAGATCAATCGATTCAGAGATTGAGAAGACGAAGAGACGATCTGGAGAGCGAAGGATCGGATGAATAGCGAGTTTCGATCTTTGAACGGGCTTTTATAGTGAGAGGAGAATCACTACGAATCCGACTACAAGTGTGAATCTCGAGGTGTGATTCTGTACGCGCCAGTGGAGCTTACACGTGTGGGATTACGTGGCGGAGTCCTATTGGGTTAGTGGTTGGACTTTATCACGTAGTAGTAGTGTGGGGGGAATATACATTGGGGAATCGTGAATCTCTTGACCAGAAAAGATACCGTCCCCATGAATCACGGGATTATCGCCTATTAATTACTAACTGTTGTGTTGTAATTATCTTTATGGGAAATGCTCTGGGATGCAAATGGGGAAGGGAAACCTATCTCCATCCCCATCTCTGCTTAAGAATTCATCCCCTATCTCCATACTCATCCTCAAAGCGGAAATAAATTTTCATCTCCATCCTCATCTCTGTCTAATCCCCGCGAAAATGAGGAATCCCCATAGGAAAAAACATTCCCTATTGAATATCCTCGCGGAGATTTTTACAGGGAATTTGCGAAGAATCATTGCTGGAAAATATTTTTTTCCACTTAATTTTTTTCAAAAATTTATAAAAAGTATGGTACACATGCGTATAATTACAATTGTTGAAAATTTCAACCAAATAAAGTATAACATATAAATATAGTTGCAAACAATTCAAAACAAAAAATATAATCATTTAAAAAAACATATAATTAACCAAACTAGTGAAAATTACAAATCACATTAGAGTTTGTTTATCACTAGTGTTTGGGGTGAAAGCCTTGTAATATTATATAAAATTGATATATACAATGTATATAGATGTATTTGATAAATACATGGATCTTTGCGGGATCCTCATGGGTAATCCCTTGGGAATCCCCACGGGAATCGGATATTACCAATGAGGATTCTCAACTGGGATCCCCGCGAATATATTTTTTTCTCCATCCCCGTACCCATACATGCGTGGGTATGAGATTTTATCCTCATCTCCGCCTCCATCCCATTTAAATTCTCCATCCACATCCCCGTTGCGGAGAATCCCCATTCCCCGTGGGGATTTTTCACCCCACTTGCATCACTCATGAGTCCGAACTCATATGGGTGTTTTTAAAATTTTCACAAATATTTAAAGTGTATCAAAAGAATTTTACGAGTGATTGTTTTTGCTTCATTAATTACTTGATGATGACTTTGAAATTTAAAAAACTTTTGAGTCCAGACTCATGAGTCCAAATAGCACAACCTTTTTATAAAAGTCTTTTTAGCAAAAACTTTTTTAAAAAAAAAAATTGTAAGTCGTTTTCGGAATTCAAAAGTGTATTTATTGTATTTTTACATATTTTACCCTTATACAATTCCAACATTTATGATTATTAAATTCTTTAATTCATTTAAGGAAAATGCTAGAATGACACCCAAATGACACTCTTATGACGTGGCGCGTGGGCTCCACATAAAAATGAATATGCGCAAAATAATTTCTGGTGCATAACACGCGTGTGTGTATCTTGAGACGCATTCGAACGACTCTCATGGATGGGCCCAAGCGCCACGTCACAGGGGTGTCAATTAGGGTATTATTCTAGCATTTTCCTTCATTTAATGTCAAATGACATATATGTAAATTATACTCGTAATTAAGGTTGTCTTAATTCTTGTGTCTTTACCTTAAACGACTTAGATAAATGATCGGAGGGAGTAGCTGTAATGGCCCATTGTCCAAATGGACCGCCACGGGGCCGATGCGGGCCCACAACCTGGCCTACCAGCGCATCTGTGTCTCACATGTCATCTCATCCACCATTTAGTCATTATTACCCTAAAATTACAACAAGTTACTCTTTAAATTGTTAATGGTCTCGAATCATTTGTCTCAATTTCATATTAAACCCAAATAAAACACAGCGGAAGTCTTTTGCATGTCAATTCATCTACTAAGCAATTAAGTCATGTAATTAATCTCTGATACCTAATGTGGAAAACCCATATATCATCATAGAGCAACAATGTACCTCAAAGTATCAAAATATCATCATATACATAGTCTAGTGTCTCACACAATCCCAAAGCCCAAAAGAAAACAAAATATGTATATACAAACGTACAAGTCTAACTAAACGTCTTTGTATTCCGATAGCTTGTTCTTGCCCCGGCTCGTACTAAGATCTGCACTCAGCCATCACAAGAAGACATATGACAAGTCCAAAGTAAGTATTCCCAATGAAATTAAGTGAGCAATACAAAAGTAAACACTGAAATGGAAACAAAACTATTAAATAAACATGCGGAAATAAAATACAGGCAACTGTGCTCATCGCATGCAAATATAATAGTGAAACTCAAAGTGTGTGTTCCTAGCCCCTAGGGTCAGACTAGCGCCATATTCAGACTCTTCCACGAGACTACTCGAGTAGCACTCAAGCACACGACCGACATCCTACCGCTAGGTGGTCGGCGTAGAACCTAGGACGCACCCACACGTGCCCATCACTCTTTCGGGTAGCCCTATTCACCGAAATGGCACACGTGCTATGGCCTAGTGGACGTACACACATAAATGGCACAGAGGGAGAGCCTGAACGTCTGTCCATTATACACATACTAGGAATAGAGTATTGAAAGACAAGAGATGAATTCAAAAACAAAAGTAAATACTGCTCAAGTAATTTCAGTTGGGATACTACACACCTCGCACCGCACTCCGTGTATCGTCCCTAACCCCAAGTCCGGCTCCGCCTAGTCCCGGATATATCCCAAATTACCGCCTGTACTGACTTATTTCTCATGTATAAGTGATATTGAGTCATTTGTATGTGTTTTAAGTCAAATCACACAAATTATGTCAAACTAGGGTACATTAGCATAGCGTCATTAGCATTAGTCTAGGGCATTAGCGCGCTAGATGCCCAGACAGTTATACGTTATTAGCCCAGACGAACATTTGCACTCTAATTTTATGGTATAGCGCGCTAATCGCGTTCTGGACAGTAAAACTGCCAAAATTTTGGGTTTTCCTCAACCCCACCAACCCAACAACAGCCACCACACCAACAACAACACTTCAAAACACTTTCAATCCATCTTAACAACAACTCAACAACCTCCAAACCTCACCAAAATCTACAAAAATAAGATCAAAAGATAGAGGAAGTGAATGTGTAAGTGATTCTCACCTTGCTCTTGGTGTTTTCACCCTCTCCAAACTCCACAAATCCACAAGTTTGAGTTCCCCAAACCCTGGTTTTTGCTATTCAATCTCGGATAAGATGATGAAGAGAGAAAAAAGGTGGTGGAAAATGAGGTCAACTTGACTTATATAGGTCAAAGTTCATCTCCACTCACTTACACATCTCAATGCCATCCTAAGCACCTCATTTGTTGCTTTTCTAACCTCAAATGACTTCATTTGTGACTTTGATGGCACATCCCCCTTGTATTTAACACAAAAAGTCCATTTTAGGGTGTTCCGACGCCCGATTTTGCATCCCGAAACGCGACATACGTGTACTACCATGTCCCTAACCACCATCTATACATTCCATATTAATTATTTAACCAAATTTTATTCATTTTGTGTGTATTATTTCCATCGGCCTAATGTTAAGTCAGTTAAACTACCCGATACCCACGTCGACACGTATATCGAGGCGACTTACTTAACACACGGTCTCACACGTCAATGGTAATATAATAACACACATTGCGATGCCATTTATGCTATGTCAATATAAACATCACAAATTAACCAATTCAGCACACAAAAGTACTATTTACTTAGCTTCAGGCGCGCACAAACCTAATTGCGGGTCCCACGAGCGTCTGAGCTGTCCGCTACGTCTGCAAAACACATCATAAATAACGGCGAATTATATTCAAGCCGACAATAGCTGATATAGCGTGTATATCAAAATTTTATAAAAGGACACACCTAATACTCTTTTTTTGACCTGAGGCTCACTTGCTGTATCACCTATTGTGCAATGTGTTGGGAAGTAAAAATGTTTTAATATTTCCCTATCGTTTACGATGTTGCTTTTTTTGAAAAGATGTTTTATGGTGATGCTTTGATGATCGGGTGATTTGTCAATACTAGCCTCAGAAATCTTAAGGAATGAATTGGTGGTTGGATTTTTATGAGGGGTAATGACGGTATTTTCGCTTTAAAGATTCATTGTTATTGGCATTTTTGGCAATATGGAATCAATATTGATTCCAAACAATCCTTGACATAAAATGTGGGAATCATGTTTCGGGTTCTGTCTGGTTTTCAATTTAGACAAGTATGTTTTGCTAAAGACTCTAAAACCCTCTTTAGAGTTGAGTTGTCTAAGGGCATCTCCAACTCAGCGCTACGTTGTATAGAGATTTGGTGTCGAATCGGTCTCTAATCCAATGATCTTAACGCTAAGGCCTCATTTGGTTTGTTTTTGTCAATTTGCAGTGTGAGCAGAGTTAACTCATTTGAGTTAATTCACAGTGAAATATCATATTTTCATGTTTTGTTCAACTTTAAACTTGCAGAAAAATTGCAAAGTTTTAAACAATAAAATACATTAATTGACATAAATACCCTTCAAACAAAAGATATGTTTTGAATTCAACCTGAATCGTACCTACGACCTCTTAAAACTTCGTCTTTTAGCAAGTGATGTCATATCCATCTCGCCAAATATGATTTGCCAAAAGTCTTAATTGTCAATGTCTTATGTTGTGATGCCAATTAAGCGGCAGCTCAAGTGATTTGAAATATGGCCGCCTCGTGCAATGACTAAACAATAATTTCAAACATCTTTGTTTAAACTTTTTTTTTCCCTTCTATCAAATTAAAATTTGCTACCTTAACAAAACCAACAAGAATGTCACCTCATCCCCAAACTCATCGAAACTACTTATTATCCTCAAACCTATGCCATCTATTGCAATCTCTTTGTTGCGTGCCTTAATTATAAGCAGGCATCTTTAGTGGGATGAAGGGGCGGACCCAGGATTTAAACTTGCCCTGAGTTAGTAGCGAATCAAAATGTCCAATCGTAAAAAAATAACTTTTTCGCGGCTTCGAAATCATTACCCCCATTAGGATTAGTTGGTGCGGTACTGAATACTACATGAAAAACTTTTTAAAAAAAAAAAAAAAGTCTATATTTGTGATACTATCAACAAATAAATATTAGGGCAAACTTATGTTGGGGGCACCTATGTATGTGAAATTAGGAAATAGAGGCACTTAAGGATGTCAAAAGTTCTCTCTCAATTACACTTTTTTTCATTTGACGTGAATCGGTCCGAGTTGCAATTAGTTTCGGAATCGACCTTAATTCCTAAATTCGCAAACATGTTTGGCCCTGAAACTTAGTTTCTTTTAAATAAATAATATTTGTTACATACTTATGGTACAATACATTAGAAACACGATGGTGTAGATTTTATGAAATATGTGTTACACGTATCCTAATGAAATCCACACCATTGTACATTCAATGTATGTACCTCAAAAAATCATTTTCCTTCTAACTATTACACTCCAAATATACATGTTAAAAGATCATGAGATTCATTGGTCAAAAAAAAAAAAAAAGATCATGAGATTCATGAGTTATAGAATCTCAAGGCCTAGATTTCACAACCGAGGCAGTGATTGTTAGTAGAGGTGGACTACACTATTTTGAATATTTTATTGGGTGGTTCGTGTATTGTAACTTTTTCCTAATCAGACTAAATAGGACAATATATTTACATGATTTCCCCAACGTTGCAGCCCAGGGACGAGCTGAACCTAGGTCCGCCACTGGTGGGAATTACTTGTTTTAGCGAAAAATAGAAATTTACTTGTTAAATATAAAGTTGGGGAGGTCATGGTTCCACCCATGTTAGAGTCAAATGTTGGCTTTAAAATAAATAATAGAAACTAAGGATGTCCGTATTTCCTTACACGTTTTAGGAACCAAAAAATCTTGTTAGCAGGACGAACTTTAACTTTTAACTTTTTTTCAAACAAAAAATATATTAGTATGAAAAATTAAGCATAACCAAAAAAAAAAAATGACAATACTATACTCAAGACACTTCAAATACTTTATTTTTGTTGACAATGCTACACTTTGTGATATAAGAAGTGTATGTCGACCACAGGGGTGGAAATGAAGAATACGTAGAGGTACTATAGGGGGTCCTGGGGGTTGGGGCGACCGCCTCCCTACCCCTAAATCCACCCCTGCTTTTTAGCGCTATCAGTTTATGCATTGTTTGTTTGTTTGTGGTTTTTTTTTTTTTTTTTGCGTAGACTACTCGGTATCCGGATTTAATCGACTACTCCGAACTCGAGTCGAGTCGACCCACTAAGAGGTAAAGTTTTCCCAACGATGACTTATGCGTTTGTGGAGTTTCAAACTCATACATCATCTTAATCCGTTAGAACGATGAACCACTTCAACGCAACAGCAGTTGGTCCGTTTATGCATTATTATAATCAAGAGATCTTGCCTCAACATTCTATCAATGTATGCATGGTATATGTTGTTATAATCAAGTGATATTGCTCTCAACTATTCTCTAGAGGGATGATTACGAAGAATGCAAGTGATTCCAATATTAAAATGATCAGCTTTTATCTACTTCCATGCCAAAATCATTTACAATAAAATTTTCACGAAAAATGATTTTCCAACATTTTTTGGTACATATATTTATTACACAATAGTATAGATTCTTTTGGAATTCGTGCGATACAAACATCTCGATCAAATTTATATCATTGTGTAGTAAATGTATGTCTTATAGAATGATAAATTATCATCTTTCATTTTTCGCATTGAAACAAAAAAATGGATCCCACTCAATCTACAAGCTAACATAACTAAAAGTATTTGTCCTAAATTTTACCCATGAAATATGTTAGCTTAATTAGACGAGTTATTCAAGTGATGCGCCCTTCAATTTTTTATTTTATTATTTTTGTTACGCAAAAAATTGTATAAAAGACCTTATAACATGTATAAATTGGCTCTCTTTAGTTCAAATATGTAATTTAGATTACAAGGATGTTATAATATAAATAAGTTTTATGACTATGTTATTAAGCTCAATCGCGGCATGTATCCGCAAACGCTCTAGTTGGAATACTTATCTGCGAGTTTGTAGATCTCTTAAAGCAATTGCATTGTATATTTGAAAAAAAAAAAACCATCTTTTTTAAAGGAAAAATACAATATTTCAATTTTGCAATATCATAACACGATTATATTTTTTTAGTGGAATAAGGTTTTCTTAATTTTCATGTGTGATAAAATTAAGATTTTTCTTTTGAATTAGAAAAAGAATTAAGTTGAATTGTTTTATTTTATGGAGTTTTTTTTTGAAGTAATATAAATAGTTTTTTAAAAACAAGAAGTTAAATCAGTTCAGCGAAAAATCAAATCTAAAACAAAAATAAGTGATCGATGCATAACACGAGTGATGTATATCTCGAGGCCCGCATAGATGGTTCTAAGATGCGGGCCCACACATCAGGTCACCTGGTGCGATTTTGGGTGTCATTGAAATCATTCCACGTGGCACTTTAAATAGGCCGAGTCTGGCTGACTATTTCATTTGAAAGACCGGCGGCTACTTATAGCGGCAAAATCTTCGCGCGGGCTCCTAAAAATTTTAAATTTCCAAATCAACGTTCCAAAACGTTAAAGCACAAAAACTATTCAAATTTCAAAACGAATCAAATCTCCCACTCTCTCTCAAAACCAGATCTACAATGGCGAGCGAGGTCGACCCCCTCACAAGAAAGCTCAAATCCAACATCTGACCAAAACCCACTTCGATTTCATCTCCCATTTCGTTCTCTTCACTGCCCAAATCCGTCGATTTCTCGCAATTCAGTTCGTCGTTGTCGTCATCGGGATCTGGGTTTAATCAATCGAAGTTGATTCGGTGAGTTTTCTTTTTTTTTTCATATCAAATCAATAGATGGAGTGGGAAATTAGGGTTTGTTCATCCTGCGCTCGAAATGCGAACCTTTGCTTGCTTGTCTGGTCTGAGAATTTTGCGGGGTTTGGTCTCTGATGCATGTTTTTCAAGTTTTCACTGCAAATTCGTCTGATTCGGTTGAAAATAAGATTGCCCAGTTTTGAAATCATGGTTAGGGAACTCAAAGTTGAGACCTTTTACGCTAGATTGCGCGACGCGGCTTCTGCGTCGCCTTCTTCGCCTTTGTTGATCTTTCCTTCGACATCCGATGTCGATTCGCTATGTGCTCTTAAGATTATATTTCACATCTTGGAGTCTGATTCGATCCGCTACGCTTGTTACCCGGTTTCGTCGTTTAGAGAGATTTACAAGTATACTGGAGAAAATCTGAGCTCGTCGAATAAGCCCTTCTCGGTTCTTCTCATCAATTGGGGGTGTCATCGAGACCTTAGCCGAATTCTCAATTTGGGGCCTTTCGCTAGGGTTTTCGTTGTCGATAGCCATCGCCCGATTCATTTACACAATCTCAGTGACCAGAATGATAAGGTGATTGTTCTTTTCACTCGCGACGATGAACAACAAGCCGATTTGGCTTATGATTTTGATGTATCGGCGCTTGCGAATGCGTCGGATTTGAATAGTGATGATGAGTTGGATGAGAATTCTGATGATAGTGACAGTGAGAGTGAAAGTGAGGAGGAGGAGGAGGAGGATGACCGTGGGAGTAGCGGTGGGGGGTCGCGGAAGAGGAGGAGAGTGGGCGAGGAATCCGAAGAAGACCCGATGAAGGTCTTTAGAAAACTAAAGAGGGAGTACTACCATTTGGGTACTTTCCATGGAAGGCCTTCTGGTTGTTTGATGTTTGATCTGTCATACTCACTAAGGAAAAACACTAATGAGTTGCTTTGGTTAGCTTGTGTTTCGCTAACCGATCAGTTCGTCCACGAGAGGCTAACCAACGAGAGGTATCACGCCGGAGTGATGGAGTTGGAACAGCATATCAACAGCTCGGGTAATTTGGAAGCGGTTACTTCGGTGACACTTAAAGACGGTACGAAGATTAGGGCGCCGGATGCCTCAAGAATTGCATATGAAGATGAACCTAGGCTGATGCTTTTGAGGGAGTGGAATTTGTTTGATTCCATGCTTTGTTCATCTTACATTGCGACGAAACTGAAGACTTGGAGCGACAATGGGATGAAAAAGCTTAAACTTCTTCTCGCCCGGATGGGTTTCGCTCTAGTTGACTGCCAGCAGAAGTTCCAGTACATGAATCTAGATGTGAAGCGAAAAATGAAAGATGAGTTCGAACGGTTTCTCCCCGAGTACGGCCTCAACGAGTTGTATTACCGCAGCTTCTTAAGATTACATGGCTACAGTTCAAAGGTATCTGCTGCAGATGTAGCATATGGTGTCACTGCATTGTTGGAGTCATTTGTAAAATCAGATGGATCTTGTGCTTCCGAGCAGTTTGGAGTCGCGTACGACGCTTTGTCTTTGAAAAACCTCGATACTTTGCGAAAGGGCATGCAAAATGCTATCAAGATACAAAGGTCAATACTAAGGCAAGGCAGTGCAGCCATAATGAAAAGCGGTTCTATCCGAAGCGGTAGGAAATTTAGGTGGGTGAAGCTTGAAGACGCCGCAGACACGAAGCTGCTAGGCTATCCACAAGCCTTGACCAAATTTTGTTACTTTCTAATGGATGCATTGAGGGAGAAGGGTGCCAAGATGAAGCCATTGATATGTGCTTGCTTGGCGCAAGAGCCAAACAAAGTTCTAATCGTCGGCGTGTGTGGGAAACCTCGGCTAGGTGCAGTTCAAGGGAATGCATTTGGTGTGTCTTTTAGAGCTGCAGCTGAGGAGATTGGAGCCGAGTTCTTCCATGAGATGTTCGAGTCGTCGTGGATTGTTTTGGACTCGGGGGCCGTCAATCCGTTTATGATCAGGTTAACTGAGAAGTTGTGATGTATTGCATTGTTTTTCCTAATCTTTTTAACATCTTAGAGGGTTGTAGTCTAGTCCTGTTGGCTGTCTCTCCCATATCATTGTGAAGTAACTTGAAAATTTCCCCTACTTTGATTGCTTATGGAATAATAGCCATTTATTCAAAATTTCTTTGATTTGATCTGTTTGATTAATTGTGAACTAATGTATCGATAGGATGTTATTCAACAAAGTATAGATCGCTAAATTGTAGAAAATTTTGTCCGAGCAGCAAGGATTTGTGATGAGACTGTCAATTGCTTGGCCAAATGTTTGTTGAAGTGTAATGCAGTTTGTTCTGCTTGTATGTCAACTGTCAAGGATTTGTTGAAACTGTTTTGAAGAAGGAAAATGCTAGGCGTACATCGCCAGATGCACATCAGAACGCACATCACGTTTTAATGTGCATGCGATGCTTCTCGGGATGCACGTAAATGGCACCCCTAGGTACATCTCACGCACATCAGAATGCACATCGAGTTGTGATATACGCCTAGCAGTGCCCTTTGAAGAAAATATATGCTTGGGCCTCTCCAGTTCTACCAACATTTGGTGAATGCAATTTGTATAAAAATTGTTCTTTTTGTTAAGAGATCACTATACTCATTGTGGTATGAAGCAAAGAGGAACTCAAACAAATCATGAATGCAATCTTTTGCCCTACATTTACAGGGATTAATAGTTTACATTCATATATCTTGAATCCTTGATAGAGCTCCTGTGCCAAGTAATAGTCCACTTGTTGAACTCCACTGTTCTCTTGATGAACACTGTTTTCTTTTGACTTCAATGGGATCGAGCCTACCAAATATAGGATCGGGTTGGGCGCACTACCTGTCGAGCTCGACCCGGACAATGCCCGATTGGCCCCCAACCCGATCCCTTGTATCATTAATCTCAACATAGCAGCGTGCCCAATCCCCGAGTTAAAAGACTCCATGACCAATGCTTGAACTCCTTGTGGCCAAGCAAAACCGAGGCCACATTCCTTTTTGTTGAATCCCAAACATCCTCCCACCTATTCGCTTTATCATTAAAGATTCGGTGGTTCCGTTCGGTCCATATAGCCCGCAATATCGCAATGGAACCCGCTCTCGCACAACGCCCGTTCCTATTCGTTTGTGAATTTGAATTCACCAACTCCGCCATAAGTTCAAAGATTGTGGTCTTGCTACCACACTAGGTCGAGCTCCCCTAGCATTGCCGCCCAAATCAAAACACTACGAGTGTGTACATAGAGAGGCAACGATCATAATGGACAAAAGGCCGCCGCACTACCTTGTTGGTACTTCAAACAAGGTAATGCCCAGTTGGTCCCCCCCCGTCCTTTTTGCCTCCACAAAACAAACATAAGCTGCAAAAACCAAACCAACAAATCGTCAACAAAAAAATGCACCAGCTTCCTTGCCACTTGTTGCCATGACCATCCCGCGAATTCTTTATGTCCGTGCAAGGCCAAGCCTACATTCCTCTTCGTAGATTCCCATATCTCTTGCCAAGTGTTGTCAATTTCTTTAAAAATTCGTTGGTTTCTCTCCCCCCACAGTGCCCAAAGGAGTGCCAAAAGTCCGGCTTTAAACAACAAATTCCTTTTATTGCCGCATGAAATAGCCGCCGCTTGTTCCATCCATGTTCTTAAAGATTGGGGATTTTGCCACTCGATGCCTATCTCCCTCGACAACTCCTCCCATAACCTACACGAAAATGAACATGCCAAAAAAGGTGATCAATGGATTCCATATGAGAAAAACACAAACAACATCTTGACGAGAGGGGTGATATGAGGGAGTCGTCTTTGGAGCACATCTGTCGTATTAATCTTTCCTAGCCACGCCATCCAAGCAAAAACCCTAACCTTCATAGAAGTAACAGATTTCCATATTAGATTATAAACCGGAAAAAATGCCAACGAGTTTTCAAGACAAAGACCATAGAAAAAAGATTTAACAGAGAAAGAGCCGGGAATGGTCCCAACCCCACCCACGCTTATCCTCCGTGTGTGGGGTAAAGGAAACTTCCCGGAGACGATGCGTGAGTGTCGCGAATTCTATAGCTTCCGTTTCTCCTAACCTCCGTCGGAAACCGTAATGCCAAGAGTGATCCCACTCGCTCCCCCCGACAAAAGAGGCCACCTCTGCCACACTTGCTTCGGGATTTCGCGAGAGAAAATAAACCCGGAAAGTCCTCAAAAAAAGATCGCGTCCCGTTCCATGCATCCCGCCAAAAGCGCGAGCTTCATGCCATTCCCTAAGCGTGAACTCCACACCTTTGATGAAATCCCGCTGCAACTAGCAATAAAGCGCCATGGAGATCCGAACGAGGGCTAAATCTTAATGACGTATCCCGACCATTAGCCTCCTTACCATAAATACTTCCTATGACATTCGCCCAAAGAGCCTCCGCCTCTCTTTGGAAACGCTGAGCCATTTACAAGCAAGGGCCGTATTGCGCATTAAGAGGTTTCCAATTCCAAGACCCCCAAGCCGTTTGGGGAGCTTTACTTGGTTCCAAGCCACGAGCGGCCACGAAGCTTGGCCATCCCATCGTTTCCATAGGAAATCCCGCATCATCTTTTCGGCCCTCTTAGCAATACCTACCGGGAGTCGAAAGAGTGACATGAAATATGTCGGAATGGAGTCGAGAACTGAAGCGATTAATGTGACTCTACCTCCTTTGGATAAGAAGCCTCGCTTCCACCCATCCAACCTGCGCGCAATTTTTCGGAGAACCGATTCCCAAAAATCGGCCTCAAGTGGGGAACCCCCTAATGGCATACCAAGGTATTTCATGGGCCAAGTCCCGACCTGACAATTGATGCCCTCAGCCGCCTGTAATACGATATCGGCCGACACGTTGATCCCCAACAAGCTGCATTTGGACAAATTTAGTTTTAGACCCGAGATCTTGCAGAAGGCCTGAACGAGCTGCATCACCTTGTGAACCGCCTCATCCGAGTTTTTAACGAATAACAAATAATCATCGGCATATCGGGTGTGTGACGTGTACCCCTTCTCTGCTACCTTAAAGCCTTCTACCATTTCATTGTTCTTGCGAAAGGTCCATAATTCTTCCCATGACATCGGCCACCAAGATGAAGAGGAAGGGAGATAATGGGTCCCCTTGTCTCAAACCCCTTTGTCCTTTAAAGCTTCCTTCAGGTCGCCCGTTAATGAGAACCGAATAGTGAGCCGATGAGACACATCCTTTCATCCACAATCGCCATCGCTCGCTAAAGCCTTTCCTTTGAAGCACATAATCCAAAAGGTCCAGTCCACTCGGTCATAAGCTTTGGCAAAATCCAGTTTCAGAACAAAGCCTTGTAATCCCCTTTTCCTGGCATATTCAACCACTTCACTGGCTATAAGAACTGAATCCAACATCTGTCTATCAGGGACAAATGCAGTCTGTTCCATCGCAATTGTATGTTTGAGAACGCCGCTTGACGATGAGCGAGGACCTTTGCCAACGGGTTTGTACATAGATGTAACCAGACCGATAGTAGAAAATCCTCGATCCTCCCAACTTGGGAGCCTTTGGGAATCAAGCATATGAATGTCTCATACATGTTTCGACTAATCACTCAGTTACTATGAAAATCTTCAAAGAACTTCATAATGTCACCTTTGATAACTCCCCAAGATCGTATGATAAATGCGAAGGTGAATCCATCGGGGCCCGGTGCTTTATCCATTTCGCAGGAAGTAACCGCCGCCCATACCTCGTCTTCCGAGAATGATCTCTCCATATGACTCGCCTCCTCTCCCGGAATGACACCCCAATTAATACCGTTGATCTCCCATGTACTATCCATTTCGTCCGTGTATAAATGTCTGTAGTAGTCAACAATCTCTTGCTTGATTCTACTTTCTTTCCTCAAAACTCCCGCCCTGAAGTTGTATCCCGTCGATAACGTTCTTAGACTTCCTTGCTCCCAAAATGCGATGAAAAAACTTTGTGTTCGCATCCCCTCTTTTTACCCACTTAACTCGCAATTTCTCGGCTCGCCGATCGATTTTCAATAAGTAAGACATTCGCATATTCATCCTTCGCCTCCTTCGCTTTGCCAACAATATGTCATTCCAATTAGGACCCCCTCTATATCATCTAGTTGTTTAATTCGAGCACTTAGCACCTCTTTCCTAGTTTGAGTCGAGCCAAAGACCTCTCTATTCCAAGTCTTCGGCCTTCCTTGAACTTTCCCTAATTTCCTCATCAATTTGAAACCCGCCCTCCATGTCTTACCTCCCAAGACCACCAAATTTCTATGTGGGTTTTGAAGGAGGCTGTGATCTAACCATACATTTTCGAAACGAACGATGCGATGTCTCCAAAACTTAGCTTTTCACAAATGATGCCTCCTCCATCTCACTAGAGATGCTTTGACGGTTTTCTCTTTTCACTTAATTTTTTTCTCCAACAAATGAAAATACTATGATATATGATATTATAATCTCATATCAAATTAGTGAGCTACTAATTTGATTGGCGAGAGACACGCTCTCAAGTCACACATATATTTGAAACCTTTGAATGACGTATCAAAGTAAGAGAATGCACCCATCAAATTAAATATATCAAAATGCTTCCAATATATGTGCTTTCAACAATTTTTTTATAAGATGTTTTCAACAATTTTTTGTCTTTCAGAAAGTCATGTGGAATAATCAAATGCAAATCTAGTCCTCTACACGCTATGTTTATTCCAATTTATTGATACAATACAACAAACAAACAACCTAGCTACATAGATCACACTCTTCTATTTCGATCGATTTAATGCAAACTAATTTATTGATAATACATATTTTTTTTTTTTAGGTGGTAATTTTTTCTTCATTTTTTCTTATTTTCAATTGTGGTCATCTCGTTACTATACAATAACATGGTCTCAGTCTCAAATTAATTGGAGTCAGCTATATGGATCGAACTATTTTATTGTTCTCGATTTAGTACAACTGGTAATTACTAAATTCGAAATATATAATGTGTATTATTTAGTAAGAAATAAGAAAAATAGTAATTACAAGCATAACGGAGTTGCGAGCCATACGATTAGCCACGTGGCAATTAAGGACCACTCGAACGCTCGTTAGCAAAGCATCGCCGTACACACAAAAACCACAAAAATATCACAACGTATAGCAAACCCTAATATCTAAAGCTCGTATATATAAAGCGTTCGAGGAGCGCCAGTACTTCTCTTGTTCATAAACCCTAACTTTCTAGGGTTTTTGCCGCTCAAAATCTGCTTCGCTTCGCCTCTGCTTCTTTGATCTCTCGTTTCGGAAGCTCAGAAACCCTAGCAATGCCGAAGTCGAGCAAGAAGTCCGCTGCACAGGTGTGGATCTTCGCGTTCGATACTGTTTTCTTCCGATTTGTTGCTTTGTTGGTTGTGGTTTTGTTGTTGATGTTGTGAGTTTTGGCGATTCGTCGTGTTTTCAGGGCAAGGTAGCTC
Organism: Stephania cephalantha; assembly: GCA_039657325.1. Classification (NCBI taxonomy): domain Eukaryota; kingdom Viridiplantae; phylum Streptophyta; class Magnoliopsida; order Ranunculales; family Menispermaceae; genus Stephania; species Stephania cephalantha. Next base: position 793,602 of record CM077573.1, on the reverse strand, counting down.
CGGCTGATGTTGCTCCGGTGAAGTCCGCGAAGAAAGGTTAGGTTTCGTTCGGTTTGATTACTGGTTTTTGTCACTTGATGGTTTGGTTGATTTTGTGTTTGAAATTGGTTTGATAGGGAATAAGAGAGATGCGGAGGAAGAAATTGAGAAGAAAGCGAGCGTGAAGAAGCAGAAGTTGGCCGAGCAGGTCGCGGCGAAGAAGAAGAAGCAAGAGACAAGTAGTTCGGAGGATGAATCTGATTCATCATCTGATGAGGTTTGTCATTACTTGCTGATTTGAAGTTTTGAGTGTTGGTATTCCTTATGTTCAAATGCTGTTGTTTGTTATCTACCTATGAAAATGAAAGCTGTTTTGTCGCGGTCACTTCGTGTTTTGGCGACTAAAGTTCTCGCCTTTGTTGTGATTTTATGTCTTGTTGGTTTAGTTTTAGTTGCTGGTTTGTAGTTGAATGTTGTTGTTGTTCCATATGTTGAAACTCTGAAATTAATAATCTCTCTAATGAAGCTGCTTTGTCGAGGTTACTTCGCATTTCGATGACTAAAGCTCTTGCATTTATATGATTTTGTAACTTGTTAGGTTCACTTTACACTTTAATAGCTGGTTTGAAGTTGCATGTTGTTATTCCTTGTGTGAAAGCGCTGTCGTTAATTATCTTTGTCATAAAGCTGTTTTGCTGTGGTTAACATGTGTTTTAGTAACCAAAGTTCTGACATTTGTTATGATTTTGTAACTTATTAGTGCCATTATTTGTTGTTGATTTTGTTTTAGGAACCAGTTGCTCCACCCAAGAAGCAGGCTCCTGCTGTTTCTAAGAATGGTTCTGTCGTCGGCAAGAAAAGGAAGCCAGCAAAGAGTAGTTCCGACTCTTCCGACAGTGATTCTGATGAAGTGCGTGTGCGTTTTATTTCTGTTTCCTGCAATTATTGATTTGTATTGATTGTGTTTTTGACTTTCATTGCTTTGCTCAGGAACCTAAAGCCAAAGTGAGTGCCCCAGCAAAGAAGACACCTGCTGTTGCTGCAAAGAATGGAGCTGTACAGGTACCCAAAAAGAAAGTGGAATCCAGTGATAGCTCTGAGTCTGATAGCAGTAGCTCTGATGAAGATGATGTGAGTGGTTCATTTTCTATCTATTTGGTGGAGCATGAGTTTTTGTTGAAATTTGACATTCTCTCCAATTCAGCATATTTGTCCGTGGATGTTAACATTTAATTTGCTTTTGTGTGTATTTAACCATTATTTACTTCATTGAATCTGCTTTTGCAGAAAAAGACCCAAAAGGCTGTTCCTCAGCAAAAGAAAGCCCCAGCTTCTGCTCCAAAAAAAGTTGAATCAAGCGACACATCCTCTGATAGTGACTCTGATGAAGAAGAGGTAGGCGCTTACTTTCTTTTGTTGCATTATCCACAGGTAACAGAAAAATGTATGGTTGGAAGTATTGGTTTTAGTTTTACTCAACTTTGCCTTTTTTTCCTTGTTCTCCGTCGATTGTTTGTTCTAATGTTTGTCCGACATGTGAGTACAAACGACCCAGATTCCGAGTCTTTTGTACTCAATTAACTTAGTTTACTGCTAGTTGAGATGACATATAATAGAGTTGTATTTAAATTTTAGATCATGTTTATTTTGCTTGCGCTCTGATGACTATGTTTTGGGTTTTGTATGCAGGAAAAACCTGCGAAGGTTACAACTCAACCGAAGAAAGCTCCTGTGGCACCCTCAAAGAAAGCTGAATCTAGTGATAGCTCCTCAGAGAGTGACTCAGAGGAGGTGTGGACCATTTGCTTTTTATTGGACTGTCTTGTATGAGGTTTATGGTAATTAACATTCTTGTGTATATATTCAGGAAAAACCTGCAAAAGTATCTGCTCCAAGTAAGAAAGTGCCAGCTGTGGCTGTAAAGAAAGCTGAATCTAGTGATAGTTCTGATGACAGTGATTCTGAAGAAGAAGAGGTTTGCTTTCTTAATAGTACTTTGTATTTATTAAATGCATCTCATTTAATATTTTACCACGCGTGAAACAATTATATTTTATTTGAATTGTTGATTGTATAGGAAAAACCAATTAAAGTAACTTCTGAAGCTAAAAAGGTCCCTATGGCAACATCAACCAAGAAAACCGAGTCAAGTGATAGCTCCTCAGAGTCAGAAGATGAGGTATGTCAATAACTTATGCTGTTTGATTTTATTGAGTCTTTGCATTTGCTCTACGGAGAATGTTGTATCGTTGAAAGTGACGTTTGTGTCTATGGAGAATGTTGTATCGTTGTTTTTCTTTAAGATACGTTTGCTCTGTATATTGATTGTGGTTGTATTGGTTTCCAATTTCCACATAATGGTGAATTCGTTCATGGTTGCAGAAGGTAGTTGCCAAAGCTCCAGTGCCATCCAAAGTTGCTCCTGGCCCAACTAAGAAAAAACCAGAATCAAGTGACAATTCATCTGAAAGTGATTCTTCTGATGAAGAGGTAACAGTGGCATGCCTTTCTCGTTCGATGCGTGGGATAATTTAGCTGTACAATGTGTTCCACAATTCTCATGATACTTCTTGTTTGATAATAAAGGTTAACCTGTATAGGCAACATACTAATAATATAATTAGTGACATCTAATCATGGCATGGCTATCTCCTAGACTTGCAATTTATTTTTGTTCACATTCCTAATTGAAACGTACTGACAAAATGAAATGTACTAATATGGTACCATAGACAGATTTTGGAATGATATTATGGGCATGTGGTTTTGTTGAGTTCCATTAGACCTTTGTCATTTTTCCAATATTATGTAGGCTAGTTGGTGAAGAGTGCAAAATATATCATTATCAGGCTGCTAGGCTCATATTTTGTTATCATGAGTGGTGATTGTTCTAAAACTAATTGCAGTGGTGAAAACTTATCCGCAATTAAAGATCTGCATTTAACTCTTTACTCATTCAAGTGGGTCTTTGTTGAAAATTATAACTACAAGCATCTTTAGAGTTAATAATGGCTTCTACTCAAGGCTAGAACAGGCGGTACTCCCTGATCTTGTTTAGTGGACAACGATGCCTACAGTTTGAACAATTCCTTGCATGAGACCATAATGTGTTTATGCACAGGCTGCGCCTCTCAGTGCATGCCCGTTTTTGCGCATATGAAATTCTGTTCCAGCCTACCAAATATATCCCCGATCTTGTTTAGTGGACAACGATCTTAAATAAAATATTATCTTTTACATATCCTTTTAGTAAGTTAATGATAGTGATTCGTTCTGTACTTAATTTGCATATTTGTGTCATGAAATTATTTTATAGTTTTCTGAATATTTTGTTGCTTGCTACATTGCTTTTTATTTTCTTTTTACATTTCCAGCCTACCAATGTTGCAAAGAAGAGCAGCAGTTCCAGTGAGGAATCCTCTGATGAGGAAAGCGACGAGGATGAACCTGCCAAACCTACCAAAAAAGATGTAAGATGATACTCACGAATCATGATACAACTTAAGGAAACATGTCTATTTCTCAGCTGTTGATTTTCATTGAAAATGACTCGTTAATTTGTTGCACGTTTATTTCATGAACTGGAGTTCAAGGTGCATCATGATATTTATTTGTTGGAATATTAAGCTTGTGGTTCATATTTTTTAGGATCTGGATTTTACCTATAATTTTTGCTAGAGATCACATTACACAAAGAATGTTAAAGTCTGGTTTCGATAGGAGATGTGATTCACCTTTTTTTTTTTTCCGTAAAAGTAGTTATTTATAGTTTATGTTTTAATTCTCTAACCATTGTTTGATTGCATGATTTATAATTGTAGCAAAATACAAACTAAGACATATTACCCGTATGTAGTTATTATTAAGATTGTAGGAAAGGTAATGTCTGAAGGAGGGAATTTCAGTTTTGCGTTGCTGCTTGTATGAAAAGGTGGAAATTTATTGAGCATTTTTCACTTCTATTAATAATCAACCAATCCTCTGCAAGCTAGTTTCAATTGCCTTGTGTTTTTATAGCTGAAAAATGTTTTATGTAGTGGACTATTTTAGACTAAAAAAGACAGTGATGTCGTACCTATCTACGATGGATATATTTTGTTACTCTTTGTGATGTAAACCTAACAAATTCTTGTACTGGACTATTTTAGACTAAAAAAGACACTGATGTGGAAATGGTGGATGCATCACCCAAGACGGTTACCAAGACAGCCGCTGCAAACTCGGAGAAGAAAGCGGTATTGCTAAGTTCTTCGATTTCGCATTCATGGGGATTTTAATATTTATAGCCAGCTCAATATAATTTCTTTTTTCTTTTTATATATTTGTTCAGCCCAAAACCCCTGCAACGCCTTCACAGGAAGGCACTGGATCAAAAACGCTGTTTGTGGGTAATCTATCTTTCTCTGTTGAGCAAGCTGATGTGTAAGTACAGTTAAAAGATGTAGCTTCTTATATAGAAACATTTATAAAGTTTATATTTTCCCAGTTTGATATATAATTCAATTTCCTTTTCATCATGCAGGGAGCAATTTTTCAAAGATTGTGGTGAAGTTGCTCATGTACGATTTGCAACAGGTGAGGATGGAAGATTTAGGGGATTTGGCCATGTTGAATTTACGACAGAAGCAGCTGCAAAGAAAGTAAGTTCTACTAGTAAAAAATCTGATTGAGTTACATTAATACAGTGGTGCTATTATTGTGTTGCTTGGTAATCTTTCGGTATCTATCCAAAAGGATATGAACAAATTTATAGTGTGCGCTATTCTAAATACGAAGTGTCTCATGGTTCTATCCTTGGTCATCATGTGATATGTAACAAAATATGCTAATCTTTTGCAGGCTCTTGAATTGAATGGTGAAGATTTGTTGGGTCGGCCGGTTAAACTTGATCTTGCTCGTGAAAGGGGCTCATTCACTCCACACAGCAGGTACTGCTGCTGCTAATTGCTACCAGAAACTAAATGTTCTATTGACCTTGATTTGTTACTGAACTTATTATTGCCTTGTTTGTTAATTCTATGATTGTAGCAGGGATAACAACTCGTTCCAGAGGGGTGGTAAAAGTCAGAGTCAGACATTATTTGTTCGAGGTTTTGATAAATCCCTCGAAATGCATCAGGTATTTGAAATAATGAATCATTTAAGCTTTTTTTCTTAATTGATAAAAATATAGTTTTAATTCATGCCGATGTTCTTAATATACAGATTGAAAACAACCTGCGTGAGCATTTTGGAACTTGCGGTGAAGTAACCAGGTTGTCCATCCCCAGAGATTATGATACTGGTGGTGCCAAGGGGTATGTGTTCTATCGACTTGAAGCCCTCGATTCTTTTGTATATCTTGATACTGTGATTCTTTTGCTATATACGTTGGTGTTTCTTTAACTAACTGCCTTTTCTTTAACTAACTACCTTGTTTCTCTTTCTACCTTCATCCCCCCTCTTTCCCTTCTTCTCTTGGTTTCCTTTCTTGAGATTTATGCATCTTTATGCTAATTCTAAGGAAATATCAAAGTGTTGGCCATTTCTTGTTTTCATATTTAACTTGATCAGTGCGTCTTTATAACATTATCTTGGAATATCCAACTCTTGACTGCGGAAATCCTTTTTTTTTTTTTATTACAAAACAACTTGGTTAATTATTGCAGGATCGCTTACATTGAATTTGGTGAGAGCGAAAATTTCTCCAAGGCTATAGAACTCAATGGATCTGAGCTTGGTGGTTATGAGCTTCAAGTTGAAGAAGCAAGGCCAAGAGGCGATAGTCGTGATGGTGGTAACTTCAGCGGTGGAAGAAGCGGTGGTGGAAGGGGTGGACGTAGTGGTGGTAGAGATGGAGGTGGCCGATTTGGTGGCCGTGGAAGAGGTGGAGGTGGTGGCCGATTTGGTGGTGGCGGTGGACGTGGACGTGGTAACAAACCAAGCATGGCTGCTTCTGGTACAGGTGAGATGTGCTAGTCTTTATTTTTTGAACTCTTCTATCAGTTTGATATCTGCCAAACTCGATTTTTTTTGCACTGCTGATTTGCCTCCCATGTTTAGTTAAGTTTAAGATTCCAATATTTGAAAACAAAAATCGCCTTCGATTTTTCATTTTCTTTCCAAATTATTCCATTGAATGAACCAAATTTGGTTTTTGTTATATGGTGATTGTGTTTGTGCGTGAAGAATGTTTGTTGGTTCTTATTCGTTCATACTGATGATGCTCGACTCATTGGTCGGAACGCATTCTAATGAATTGGCATTGTTGATGATTTTGTAGGTAAGAAGACTACATTTGATGACTAGAGGAGGCGAAGCCAGCTCGGTATGCCGTTCATATCATACCTTGGAGTGCTAAGTTAAATTTGATGTGATTGGTATTGTGATAATATATGATGCCTAAGTGACTCTTTATTCGGTAGAGCACCAAATTTTGTTACTGTGTTTTTTTGTTGTCTTGAGTAGTAGTAGTTCAATATGCTGAAATAGTTGTTTCTTAAACGGGTGAAAACTTAATTAAACGGTGGATGAGTAGTATTCTATTATAATTCATTGCGAATATGTGCTTTGTTCTATCTTCATAAAATTATTTTTGATGACATGTGTTTAGATATATGATGTTATGGTGAGAAAATTTGTTGTGATGGAGATAATTATTTTTAGCGTCTATACTTTAGATGGTGTTCGATTCTATGACTTATTGCTCATCAAGCACTGTTAAGTAACTTTACTGCCGCATCATTTTAAGCATTTGTGAGTTGTGAGACAAATTTTGAACTATGCAAAGTTTATTGATAGTGATTGTAATGCAAGGTCGAGAACGCTATGTGTGTAGACGATATAGTTGCAGTAATTTGAAGGATCTATTAACATTGCTCCAGACGGGGACTTTTTTCACTTGAAGATAATATACCTCAAGATGCGATCGTGCCTAAAAATTAAGGGCGGATTAGGGGCGGTTTAACTAGTGCCTATTTGACAGGGTGGGCCACTAAAGCATCTTCCTTTCTTGAAATGTTGATGGAAATTAATGTGCGGAGAGTTTATATATATATATATAAACACAATTAAAATATTTGCAATGAAACAAAAAAAAAATCTATTAACTTAAATCTTTGTTTTATTTTAGAATTGTAATTTTTACCATGTTTCTTGAAATTAGAATTTGTTTATAAAACTGAAGGGAAAAGAAAAAAATCAAAATATTTGCTATGAAAAAAGAAAGAAATTATTAACATAACTTGTTTATGGGTTTGTCAAAGCATCTTTGGTGATAAAGATGAGACGTCAATTGTAAAAAGTCAAAAATTGATGACCTGTTCGGTTTACATGTTAAATAATCCAAAGATTATGAGATTATTTTACATTGGGATTATAACATGGGTTTGGGTATTAGTACCAATAGAGGCACTTGGTCGGTTGGAGATATAGAAGGTGTGATTAAATTTGATTTCAATAGGAGAAGTTACTAAAGTGTTATTTTATATCTACAAATTGATTCTCACATCCTTGACAAGCTTGCAAAGTCAAATATACATATCAAAGCAACTTCAACGACACATAAACAAAGTCATTCAGAAGCAGAAGCCTAATAAATTCATGAATAGTGAAGAAAATTCAAAGTGAACTCGTCGGCTATAATAATTGTGATCTGTTATGTGTTGTCTATTTGTATTAGTATAAATGAAAATTAAAAATTTAATGGTGGGTCTCGTAGCATCGCGCGATTTAATTAATAAATGCGGTTGAAGTTTGAACAAATATTTAGTAGTACTAAATATGTCATCGATGGATAGAGTTGATTCATGATCATGAAAACGATATGTTGATTCGATTCGCGCGTAGACGGTAACTATAGTGCTACATTGATATACTAATGTCGCACACCATAGGTTTTTTGGTGTTGGAGAGTCGATAATAGTAAATGAATGTGTGTTTTGGGTATTTATGATGAGGGTATATTAGTCATTTGAAAGTCACTAAAATTGGCATAAAATAATACCATTGAATTCATAATTTTAAATTATCTCAATCCCGTGGGTTAAAATAATCTTATGAACAATTTTATACTCGAACCGAATACTAGTATTATTTAGTATCACCAATTATCCCACCCTATCCTATGAACCGAACATGCCATTAGAGTAGTTGTGGGTTCGACTCTCGTTGAGTTCAAAAAAGAAAAAAACTTATTCATGGGTTAGTGGGCTAAAAGCATCTCAGGTGAGATGATAAAGCATCAGTTGTTAAAAGAAAAGGTTTTGAGAGATCGTAAGTTTTTGATGGTCTCGGGCTCAGACCAGTCCTGATTGGGCCTAGGCCCAAAGCCTGAAAAATTAGATAAAGCCCAATTTAACTCTTCCCGCACCCAAGAAAAGATCGACATTTAACGGCCGCGCGTTTCGCGAACCAACAATTTGATCTTCTAGGGCACCGATCGATCTTGAATTGCGTTTGGCGATCAACCTTCGCAAACCCTAGCAGCCGCTGCAGCAGCAGAGATGCTAGATGGGTTATGCAGCCTAGTCGAAGCCAAAGCAGCAGCAGCAGCGGAGCCTAAGAAGCTCGTTGCGGAGGGAAACAATGGCAGCGGCGAAGCGATTGTGTATCTCTACATGTTTCCGATACCCGCGGAGGTTGAGGAGATGATATTGTTGGCGGAAGTGAAACGAGAAGGCGAATTGCGAGAGGTGAAGAGCAAAAGCGTTGATTTTGAAGGTGGTGCAGGGAGTGAGAGCGGAATTGGGGGATCAAAATTGGGTTTTTTTGAGGAATCGAGCGATTGGGTACTTGTTTGATTTCTTGTTTTCTGGGTAGATGTGAATTTGATTGTAGTGTTCATGAAAGCTGATTTTATTTTATTTTTTTACGAAAATTAGATGGTTGAAGGTTGGGGCTTTTTTTTTGGTGGGGATTTTGGTTTTGATTTGACTGATTGATGTAGTGCAATAAAAAAGATTGCATTTTTACCAATTAAATTTCAATGTGAAGAAGTTTTTTTTTTTTTTTTTTTTTTTTTTTTTTTTTTTTTTTTAGTTAGAGTCGAACCAGGACAGAACAACCTTTGTCCATCTCACCAAAGATGCTTTGGCATGAAGAAGCATGTTATTGTTTTTATTTTTCATTATTTACTAAGGCAGATGTTGGGGGTTCGATTCTTGGGAGCAACATTATATTTTCTTGGTTTCTCTGAGATTATGAGGTTGAGGCACCCGACTAACTCCCATGGAGAGTTGATAAAGGTTCGGACACCAAAGTAAGGAGGGGCTGATAAAGTAAGGAGATTATGGAATCAGTCAAACCAAAGTAAGGATGGGCTGGTAAAGGTTCGGATACCGCAATTATAAAATAAAAAAAGAAAAAAGAAAATCGAGTAGACTGGAAGTGTTTGATCTATGTAGAAATTAGGATTGTTGTTAATTTTGATATTTGATGGAGGCTTACAATTGCATATTTGATACTACTTATAGGAACTTGAAAAGTGTTGAATACAAAGGAAAATACATAGATTTGATACTCATATATGTGTGACAGTGTATGTGTATAAATCAAACTCAAAATTTTGTAGTCTCATTGTGGATAGGGAGATAAGGTAATACTTGGAACAACTCCTCCAATCCTCACTGTATTTTGTTGGAGGTGATCACTGATTCACTTGTAGCTTATGACTGAAACCTTAGCTTGAGGACCACCTTGAACATAGACAAAACTGTACTGTGATGCTGGTTTTAGGACCTTGAGCCATTTAGGAAGTTCATACATGTTCTTCTCTGAAGTTGGAGTGAGGCCCCATAGTGACCCAGATAGGTTCTCTAGTCTCAATTTGAGTTGTGTGATTGGCTTCTTAGATGTGTTCTTAATAATCACTTTATGGCGATAGTATTTCGTCTTTGCGACAGTCCATGTGTCGGTTATCGAATGAAGGAACTCAACTGGGACTCCTGCAGAAGAGGCATTTTAGTTCATTTGTTGCAGACTTTGCTTTGACAGATACAAGAGGAAACAGTTCCCTAGTTTGCATCATTGGATCACTGATTTTGCTTAGATGATGTCCTATCACTACATTAGCCATTTCATTATAAAACCACAGGTTTTGTTGTGGAAGAGAGTAGGGAAGTTAGTCATTGCTCACCTGATGCCGCGGGGTGGTATTCTGTCGTTGGAGATTTTTTGGCATCGGAAGGACCTGTAATTTATTGATGGACAGGTATTCTAGTCATTGGTATGCTAAAGAGATTTGATAGCAAGGAAATGGAGAATTTAGTTATCACTCACTTGGTGTTGTATGGTAGAGCTCTTTCACTGCTGGTTTTTTAGCATAGTAAGGACCTGCAAAGTACAAATGAAGATTTTATTATCCATGGAGGATATGAGAGTGAAGCTGCTGAGGAATTACATACCCGATCCTCCGACGGCGCTCTGCAACTTGGAGAAGAGGCCTAAAAGAGGAGCAGCAGCGGAAATAGTAGGTTCGGTTTCTTCGTAGTTGGACCTATCATCGGAGAACTCATCGTTCCTGTTAGGACCTCCTACCAGGGCTCCTACTATAACGTTAGGATCCGCTTCAGCACGGCGATACCACTTCTCAAATCCTTCAACACATCCCACTTGAGTGTGGAGAACATATGTGGATGCAATGGAAGCATCCCTGTGATGAACATGGACTGGGTACTTTGCTCCATAGCCAACTATGTAGCTCATTGACTGGGGATTCTTGCCCAGAATGTAGTCAGCCTGAATTTACCAAAAGCAATGGCAGTGAGCATCAATTTTTTTTTTCAGAATACTTTCATAAATTGAGATTCTACTTTGTTCATGAATGCCTACAATTTTCACATTTTCGCAGAACTTGACAGCGGGAAATATCTCGAACTTCAGCATTTGATTTTGTAGAATAATATGGAGTTTTTGTGCTTTATAGATCAAATTCATACCAAAGATTTAAGGAATTTTCTTGTTTTTTATTAGAAAACACTTGCTCTTTTATGTATGTGATCTGATGCAGATTTTGGTGATCAATCCAATGGTACCTGTGATTGAGCAAACTTGAGAAGATATTGAGGTCCGAGTTGAGCGTCAGCGCAGCTAAGCACGGCGTTTGCAGCAGATAGATAATCAGAATAAACAGCTAGGAGAAAAGCCGCCGATGACGCATACTGCAAGTTGTTCCACTCATGCACATACAACAATCCTCCTGATGGAGCACCAATCAATCATAAATAGATGAAGTAAGTACTCTTTCATCAATCAATTTGAATTTACCTAATTGAACTAATTCTGCCATACCTGGAGTCAATGCGACGTTGTAGCCGTCGTTCTTTTGCATGCAAGCGCAAGCGAAGAAATCCGCTTTGGCCTTGTATTGCTTGAGAGTGGAGGCATAGGCTCCACCTTTCCCTTCTAGCAGCACCTGCATTTATATTTCAAACTTGTTTAGCAAATATCTACAACAGATGGTTTGGAGGTGCAGTGGCTGCTAAAAACTATGTGAATTAATACCTTTGCTAGAAGAATCTGCAAACCAGCATATTTATTATCCCAGGAGAATTCTCCCACTGCCCATCCAGTTCCTCCCATGGAAGCAGCATTGTCGACGACATACTTGAGATAGTACTCGTCGCCTGTGGCACGAAAGAGCCACGCAGCCGCCCACAGCAGTTCATCCTTAATTCCAAGACATATTTTTATTAGAAACTACAAGCATAGTAAAAGCCAGGCTTTCTTTTAGATGCTCACAACATTAAGAAATTGAGAAGCCTAGTTACTTACATAGTAACCAGAAGAAGAGGCATAGAATAGCTTGGCATTCTCAATGGAATCATCATACCGACCCCGGAAACTGTTCGCGAAGGAGAAGAGCTGGTTTTGTGCATATGCAGGTTTGATCAAGTTAGGCCATCAGTAACTGTAAATTAGCACCTTATGGAACATGAAAGAAAAACATGAATTCAGGATTCTTACTTGCTTTGCATGTGCTAAGAGGAGATAAGAGTAAGTAGAGTTGTAAAGTCTGAAAGCAATTGAAGCCGAAGCCATGGCCGCAGCTGTCTCCGCCGCAAGATCCGAACCGGGATGTTCCGGATCCAACTTGAAAGCTGTTCTTGGAGTTGTCATGTCCTCTGCCCTCTCCCAACAGTAGTGATCAGAGGATCCATCTCCAACCTACAACCATAATACCATTTTTAACTTCATAAAGGGTAACTTCTAGCTACCAACTAAGCGGGTTGTTGTCCTTTAACTAGTGCTGGGAGGTCCCTCCACCTATACAGTGCGCGGCTCAGGACGAACTTGGAGTTGTCGGATAGTCCGGATACCAGGTGGAGTAGACAAAAAAAAAGGTAACTTCTCACATAAACTACAAATGTGAGAATACTTGTTCTTGTGAAATGTACATGTAGGTAGTAGTGTCTCACCTGGCCCCAGAGAACATTGGGTTGCTTGTGAGCTTTGATGAAGTAGTCTGTCCCCCATTTGATGGCTCTCAAAGTGTGTCCTAACTGGTTTATGTCCATGACTTCCTTTCTGAAATCAATAGCTCCCCATGAAAGCATAGTCACAGAGAAAGCCATTGGCAGCCCAAACTTCACATGATCCCCTGCATCATAGTAACCTCCCACCAAGTCCACCTACAACAAATCCAATACACATCATGCACTTCAATACAATCTACTGATAACCTCTCATAGATTCCACATATCCATTCATATATAGAAAGAGACTCACCCCTTGAAGAAACCCGTCGCGGAGACCGGAGTCGCCCCGCCACTTAACCCGCTGATCGGAGGGAAGTTTGCCGGACCGTTGAGCCTCGAAAAACATCAACGTCTTGCTCGCGGCGTCGCCATAGTCGAAGCCCATCACTCCTCCATTGTTAATCACTTGCAAGGCAAGCAATGAGGACACCAAGGCCAGTAGTGTAAGCCCTCCCATGACTCCTATATATTTTTTGTGCTATATCACTAACTAGTAGTAGTATTAATTAGACCCTTGTTGTTGAGAAGCACAAATCTTCATAGAAGTGAAGATAGTGAGAGTTGTATTTATACACACCAACGTACATACAATTCTATGAACCCTGCTATTGTCACCCACATAGGATACGCACATACGACACGCACTTGTCTGCATCACTTCGATGTGCCTCAGGATGCGCATATAGACGAAAATCAAGGGACGAGCACAAGTGCTTGTCCTATGAGGGTGACAATAGCATTCCCAAGTCTAATGTACTTGTTGTTGTTGTTGTTGGTCATGATTGAATTGGTTTGAAAAACATATTGTTTGTTAAATTGGTTAGTAGTGTTCACGTTTGGGATGGATTGGAAGCACGTTGTAGTGTGAACCGCTGTGGCTGCGGCGTACGGAGCGCAATGCGCCCCACCTACCTACTCATCTCGACCGCTATTATTTTGATCAGATAATGTAATGTAATAACGCATGCATTGAGTGCGTTTTCAGTGTAGAAAAACACGAGATGTTTGTGTGCACAAACAATTAATGGTCTCTCAACTCTCAAGTATTAAAGCAGTAAGTGACATCCTCGTTTACATAGCTTCTCTATACTCTATGTCACATGTTTTTGGTCTCATAGTGTGTGAATCCATATTATTAGAGAGAAAAGCATTCGTAGTGTGTTGGGTCTATCTAATTTAATTTAAACTAGCTAATCACTGCGGGCAAAGGTCCATTTGATTATGTACGTTTAATTTTTTTTTTTTTTTTTTTTTTTTTGTTACACATAGGAGTCGAACTCACAACCTCCTTAAACTTTGTCTTTTGACAAGTGATGCATCATTCTTCTCACCAGAGTCGTTTTGGCAAGTTTAATTGGTGTTGTTAAAGATTGATTTAAGATCGCGTTGTTAATTATTAGTGTTTTATGACCACCTGGCTTGGGTAGCGGAGTGGTGCATGTACTGCATGAGAGTTTTTTTAATGGAAGGAGGTCGCGTGTTCGAGTCTTGGTGTCGACAATGAAATCATTTTTTGGTGGTTTCTCCCGGTCAATGAGTTTGGTGGGACCGACTTGACCCCATGGAATTAGTTGTACCCAAAGGGTGCGGACGCCCATAGTTATCAAATATATATATTAGTGTTTTATGCTTTTTGATCTTTTAGGATAAGTCAACAGTACTTTTATTATTGGTTAAAGATTAGGAGTTTGTTATTTCTCGGATGTATTTAAATATGTGAAGAGTACATTATTTTATATGACCAACTGATCATATTATTAATGTTTAGCAATGGTGTGCTTTTATTCGGCATGGTGGTCACTCCAAAAATTATTCTTAGATTAGTTGCAGGAGACAATGAAACGAAGTGCTCAAATCTGGGCATCTCTAAGAATAATTTTTGGAGTGACCACCATTTTTTTTTTTTTTTTTTGAACAAATGCTTATTGTAAATAAAAATAAAAATAAAAATTGTGTTTTAGTTTTACAACATTGATTCCATTGAAATTGTTAGGTAACTTGACATGGTGCGGTGCCATTACTAGATGGAGGGTTTTCAGAATTTGTATCCAACCAACTTTATAATTAATAGGCATATATGATATGAGGTGTGTACATTCCTTTATTTATTTATTATTTTGCATGTACACTGATCAATTTATAACACTATTTTAAGTGCTCAACGTGACAAACATAAACTTTGACAAATCTATATTTCTTTTTTCTTTTTGTTAGGAAATGAAATCTTGGTTAGAAATTTATGAGAAAAGATATATAGGCTCTACTGTAGGTAGATCTTGATTAATGAAAGCACGGTTTTGAGTGTGATCGTAACAACATTGATGCACCGGATCCCATCAAAACTCTGCACTCAAGTGTGCTTGGGTGAGAGTAGCATTAAGATGGGTGACATGCAAGAAAGCACATTTTTCAATGAAAATAGAACAGCACTAGAACTAAAGAAACATATATTGCAGCAACTAAAACGGTTAGAGGTTGCCACCCTATGGTCGTTCCCTCCTCGACTCCAGAATTAATTAGTCAGGGCAAAACTCCAATTACCTCGACAATAATCTTAAAAAAAAAAAAAAAAAAAAAAAAAAAACAGCTTAACTGTACAAACAATTAACAACTGAAAATGTTTTGAAGAGATGGAAAATGTTTTACAAACTATAAAAAACCAGAAAACAATAACAACTGAAATGAGAGCACAGAGTTTACAACATTTAAAAGGGCCGCGCTTACAGCAGCAGCGCCGAAGCTGATTTTAATGGAAGACATAATAAAACTAGGTTATGTAAATCCATATACAGGAAAATCATACAAATCTAGCAATATAACTGGCACTAGCCTGCCTAATATGATTGACCTATTAAGATTTCCCAAAAGAGTAAGATTTTTAGCTATTATTCTGAAGTTTCTGTTGTAAAAAAAAAGTGTACGAAATGCCAACTGAGTAACCAGGAAACAAGGGTATGTATGTCTACCATCGTCGCCGAGAAAGAAAAAACTCATAATCAGGTTGCCGGTTTGTAGCTCGCTCGTTTCCCTTTCTAACAACACCCCTCGCCATAACATTAGCGGCTTCCTGCAGAGTTCGCAAGCGTTCTTTCAGAAGTTCCGAGTAATTCATTGTTTGTTCTGCCCGAGTCGCCACAGGTTGCCTGAGCTGGAACCAGCCTTCATTCTGCATAATGCATGTATGTTAGCTTAAAATTCTCCATTTCAGAAAACAGTTTTCGAAATCATCAAAAGGACGCCATTAATATTGCAGTGAACTTAAATGACTCTCAAAAGCCAGAAGGCCTCTTTAACAAGCGGGCAACAGCGATAAGCGGAAGAGCATGGACAATGTGGTGATAAATTGTGCAAGGATGAGAAGGTAAACAATTCATATTTACAATAGAATGGCTAAGTAATTTCCGAATAAGAATCATTAAGAGCCAACGAGGATTTGTTTTTAGTAGAAGAAATGATATCATTAATGACCCCAACGGCGCAAAAAGATGGATCTCATTTCTCTATTTACATGTTGGTTCGCCCAAATAAAAGGTCATTCACCTACTATATTGTCAAGGCAATGTTGCAAATATGGCATGCATTGAAGTCAATCATCTAATCTCGAAAGTCAAGTGTCTAGACATGTAAAGAAACCTCTAAGACTCTGAGTGGTAGTTTACTTTCTACTCGAAAGAATATAATTACATGCGTTTAGACACATGGAATTTCTCCTACAATTCTGCTCTAATAACCCACAATACTTCTCACTATCTTCAATTTTATTATTGCCGAGATATTCTCGAGTATTTTTTCAACAGAAGCAATAGCTTATATTTATACATGACAGAAGGTAAGATCAAGATCAGAACTTTTTTTCTTCAGCTTCATATTCTAGGTAAACAATAATTCACATATTAAATTGTATATCCACATGAACTTCCGAATCATCCTTATTCCTTATTCTAGAACTTATACTGTTATACATCTCGGTGACTTTAATACTAATTCTAACTTTGTTGTTTTAACGCTTATCCACTTTAAAATCCTAATCTCCCTCATATCATTTATATAATTTCCCTATTATTAACTGTCCTATTCTGCTTCTGTGATAATAAGTCTTCCAATTTCCTCTCGCTCCTTATGGGATATCAAACTATAGTCTATAGATAAAAATAAAAAATAAAAATCACATAGTAATTAGTAAACATCCTCATCCTAAATCATCTCTCCAAGCTCTATATTCAGATTAATCCCATTCCAAATTCACCAATCAATAAAATATCATAGACAAACGGTATAAATCGTTAGACATCCATCTGTATCTACAACACACGTAAATAGGAACAAAGAAGATTTCAGATACCTGAGAATTGTAACTCTGAAGACCCACAACTGGACAAACTATAGAGCTATCCCCACCAAAGCAGTCAGATGAGGAACTTCTACGAATCCAGTGGCCAAAAGAGTGAAAAGTTAAGAATGAAGCACGGAAACTGGCATCCGGTATCTTATATATAGGATACCACGCTACGGAATACCTGAAATCAAAAGATAAGTCATCAAGTTTTTATGTGGGGATTTTCTTATAACAACTTTATCTGATTATATTGCACATTTTGTGCAGAGAGGAAATAGAAACTTACTACTTCACCGTTAAGTGCATAAAAAGTAAAGAAATATATATCTATCTTTTTGAAAAGAAAAGCCGGATATACAAGTTTATTTACTAACCAGGATGCAGGGTGGATATCATGCAGATGCAAGGATTCGAGGGTCGTTGGATCCCCGTATACTTGGAGATCAGATGTCATTTCACCTCTAATCAGCTCCTTTATCCTGAATTAATCATAACTAGGATGAGATTGTTGATCTGGTAAAGAAAATGGTTACCAGGTCCCAGAAAACTAGAACATCAATTAACAGATAATTAAAACACTTTGCTCCAATATCAGGAATTTCATAAAGAAAAAATTCTTGGATAATATGGTGCTTTCGACATAAGGATGGGACATAACGAAGATTCCTAATTTGAGAGATTATAATAGAAAGCCTCCACAAAATACAAGTTTATGCAGTGAAACATACAGACACTTTCTCAAAAGTAATCCACAAATTAAAAGTATGAACCTGACATGATGAGCTTCAACAAAAATAAGACGCTAGTTCTATAGCACATAATTTAAAAGTGAATCAATAGAGATGGTCATAATACCCAAAAAAGTCCATTTCAGCTCACGATATGTAATTCTTTGACCTTCTCCAAATCATTCATCAACTTGCGGTATGTAAGTTCTCTAACCTTCCCCAATTCGTAAGATGTTTTTTTTTTAAACAAAAAATTAAAATTAGATGCAAATGATTCTATAAAAACTTTAATGTTGGGCAATAAATCGAAATCCTTTTTTAAATGCTAAACTATATATAAAAAAAGATCATAATAAATGTCATTTTTTGTGCGATGATGCTCCTAAAGAATAAAATTATATAAAACCGTGCAAGACTAGAAATCAATATGAAGTAGGAGGAATCACTTCTAAACAATTGATAAAAGAAGAAATGATTGTAAACATCAAAATCATTAAATCCAACTTCAAATGAAAATTAAGAAAAAGTGTATTAAGAGAAAAAGGTCAATCAATTAATGCATAAATTGGAGAAAAAAAAAAACTCCCTTTACTCTAGGCACTGATTGTGTGTGCATTCCTATCATCCACTGTTGACCATACTCAATCCTCAAAAGTCCGACTTCCTTAACCAATTAAATATTTTAAAATTTCTTTTGAGATGAAGCTGAAACAAATGCACCAAACAGCTCCATGATAGCTTAGTAAATACCCAAAGACCTAGGAAAAGGCTTTGAAATAGTTGTTGAACCATAAAAAAAAAAATTCACTCTCTGATGGATCAAACAACATCATGAATTGTCAAATAAGACACTTGGAAAAGGCTTCAAAAGTATAAACACGACCACTTTTGATCTGTTCTATAACCACAATTCATGGAATCATGTGCTTGAAATAGTACGTCATGGGACTTCTTTTTTCTCAATGATATAAGTCTTTGCATTCCTATCCAGTAATTAAAATTGCACCATCCCCCTCTGTAACAACTAAGAAACATTTTTTTGGAAGGAAACTATGAAACAAATTAACCATAGGAGGATGACTTACTTTTCGAACAGAGGAGGGCGATGCTGAGGCCGCCCAGATTCAAAGAACTCAAAAAGGAGCTGTGATTCATCAAAGCATGTGGTCCTAAGGGAAGGACTGGAGTACCATTCTTGGCCAGATGCTGGTGACAGTTCTGAAGTGCACGGCGAATTCTGAGGTCGTAATGCTTGGTTCTCAAGAGGTATAAGCACATCTCTGACAGGAATCACCGTGCAAGAACTCATGGAGCAACCTCGACCAAACAATTGAACTGCCGACAAATAGGGAACAAAATAGGCACGGAACTCAGAGATGGCAGAATCCATTCTCTTTGAATTTGGAATGTCCTCCACCTTAACTTCTAAACCATAGCTCCCATGCTTTTCATACCATTGCCAAAGGCTTCCCAATGAAATATTTGGTATTTCATGCAAGCAAGTACAAGCACCAGTAAATTGATTACGTGAGCACAAGTTGCACTTACCAATGCTCTGTGCTTGACCAATATATGGGGAAGCAGAATATAAAAGCCTCTCGAACTCAGCAAGAGGACGACCAGTAGCCATGTGAACGCCTTCAGATGCCAATTGCGTTTTATAGGAATCCTCTATTGCCCGTGTCATGTTTAGAATAGTTTCAGGCACACATTTATTGGCATATTCTGGCTCATGAGTTATGGCGTGGTAAGTTACAGCACTTGTGCAATATGGGTTGCCAGATCTCGAGTTTTCAGTCTGAACTTCATCATTTGGAGCTGGATGGCTTATATCCCCAGAACTGCCAAATGATTTCACAACTACATTCTTCAAGGGCACAGAATTGCAAACACAAGAACTCAATCTCTCTTTATCTGTGATCTTGCAATCATTTTTATCTGATTCATCTATATTCGATGTCACCAGATTTCCAGAACCACTAGGAGCTGTCATTTCAGCATCGCTTCTTGCAGCCATCCCCTTCTGAAGAACAGATCCAGAATGATGCTCCTGCTTGACATTTTCTGCATCAGATATTTCAGCTTGTGATCCGGCAGGTCCACTGTTAAAGGGCGGAGAGAGGCTCCCATCAGAATGCACCTCAAACAATGGTTTTGGGTCCGATGTCTTTGCAGTTCCAGATGACAGCCAACTTTCATTTGAGTTGGATTGATCATCAATATTTAAAACTTGAGCACGGGCACATTCAAGTTGGACTGATTCAGGTAGACTGTTAATACTGCAAGACGGATTTTTCCCTCCCCCAGAATATGTATATATGTGAGATCTTGGACTAGCTAGGATGCCTTTCTGGTGATCTACCTTCGATGGTAACTCAGATGCTTCCTCCTGTCCTGTATTGGTTCTTGTATCTCTACTTGACTTAGTTATGTAAATTGGAGCTGGAGGTCTCTTTCTTGAATGGCAGGTGTATTCTTGCTTCGGCCCCACATTTTTTCTTTTCATCTTTTCAACAGCCCTTACATTTGATTTATGATTGCCATTTGATTCTGGAATAGCTTCAGAAGTGATTGTGGAACCAACAGGAGGTTCCCCGCTTGACTGTGGAACCAACGGATGGTTCCCCCTTTGACTTCGAATCTGCCAGACAGAATTTGTTTTCTCCTTTCCGCATCGACCATGTGCATTCCCGCCACTATTGAATTTGTCGACGCCAATTGAACTTCCATACTGCTTTATTCTCTGTCTACCTCTCTTGCGATGTACAACCAAATGAAAATCGCTGCTGCCACAACCCTGAGGGTCACATTTAGTTCTCTCAGCTTGATTGTCGACATGGACAACATCATTTGACAAATTATCTTGAAATGGTTGTCTCCTTCCAAGTCTGTCTTGTGTACTGTCACCATCAACAGACCCTGAAATACTTATTCCATTATTTCCTTCGATGAATGATTTCTCTTCTGAATAATCTCCACCATTGGCGCTAAAATCACTATTCCAACCATCAGAAATCGAATCCAGCATAGAGCCATTATGCACATCAGGAACAGCTTCAGAAGAAACATTCTTAAAATAGCTGGCCCTTTTCTGGCAGCTATCTGTAACTTTACTGTCTGAGGTAGATCGGATTTCCCCCTGAGGTATAGGTGATGCAATTTCTGGAAGGTTAATGATACTTCTATTGTTCTTCTCATTGTCACTTCTATCCATGCAAATATCATGAAGTGGACCATTTTCAACTGACTTATCTGAAATAGATCTGTCATCCCAAGCGGAGCCAGCGTTAGCACCTGCCTCGGACAAAGAACTCTGACAAATGCTTTCCTCACAGAAAGCTTCGACTCCAGAAGATTCAGCAAAGCAAACGGGTTTACACCGTTTCCCCTTCTTTTTAGCTTTCTTTTTTGAATTACGTTTTACAGGTTTATCAGCCTTACGCTTATCCTTGACCAGATCAGTTGAGCAAGAAGATTTTGATTCATCCTCAATCAAAATAGAGGAATTACTAGAAATAGTAGAATTATCCTCAGAACTTTCATGAATCTTAGACGCTGCTTTAGCACGTCTATTTAACACGCGCCTGTACCGTGATTCTTCTGGGGCACTTGATTGGGAAAGGTGACTAGCCATTACTGATTTTGCAGAATGCGCACGATCGGCCAAATGGCTCCCTCGTGCACTTTGTGGATCAATCTGCAAAATATCAGTTATAGGATAAAAAACAAGTCCACTATCACCGACTGAATGACCTCCGGAGCCTGGTTGATCTTCAGGGTCAGAAGAACTTTGCAGAGCCAGAACAAGTTTCCGCTGGTCAGGCCCGATTTCCAAAAATGTGAGAATAAGGTACCTGGTAGATGAATAGGAAAGATATTTTAGTTATAGCTTTTGCCTTTTAGGGAAAATTGAAACTATAATTGTTGAATAGACTACATGCAAGTGTAATGAAGATTAATCAAAAAAAAAAGTGTAATGAAGAAGAACCAAAATCTTAGCGGCTCGGCACCAGCCAAAGGCGAAAATAGTTATTTGATTAATATTTTTTCCAAAGCCACCTAAGCTGAGTAACCGGATAGACAGAATCCCAATAAATAAAAACACCAATCAAGTAAGTGTTACCCTTCAGGACCCTTCAAAATAACAGCAGATAATTCCGGTTCCTGAAAACAAAAAAGGCGATCAGATGCTATGGTACAGCACTTAAATGTTTAACAAGAGTTACTTTATAACAAGTTGCATATACAAATGTAAAATTACAACCTTTGTGGACTCGTCGTTTTTCTGATCTAATACTTCCCCAGACAGCGTAGAGCTTCCTTCATTCGCAACTCTCTCAATACTATTATTCGCACTTTTGAGGGCATTCTGCATCTTTTCTTTTACCTGTCAAGTGTCACGAAACACGGCATGTTTTAAAGAAAGGAGCAAAACTTTTAAATTTAGAAGCATAGGAAGCACTAGAATACAAGTAACTAGTTGGAATCTAAGCAAGATGTCCATCTTAAATGCTGATAGAAAATGCATGAAGACACATTCTAGGGTCAGAGTGGCATTTGGGAAAATGCTAAGCACAAAAACACCATTATGGTATTGGTTGATTTAAAATGAGTATCATCAGAAAAATATCAAAGGAACTTTTGCTAAATTTCATGGAAATGGAATGGTAGAAACCAAATCTTAAAATTCTCTACATACTGAAGTTATAAGACCATCACATTTTCTTAGTCGTGTTATCGACGCTTCAAATCAATGACGGGATAGAGTCGTGCAACAAATTGTGGGATTAGGGCTTTAGTAACATTAATAGTGCCCCGATCTTACGAGTTAAGAGAGCTCAATTTCTTGCATTTTGACGTCATAAAATATGATTACAACCCATTTTGGTATCATCATTAACATATGTTTGAATGTTGCGCACCAACTTCCACAAGGATAAATATATCATCCAAGAAAATATGAATAACAATAAAAACATAAATAGTTCCCTACACTTTATAACAGATAAAAATGAAATTTTGCGCCACTTTAACATGATACATGATCAATAATCATAATGAAATTTTGCGATTCTTTTGTTATTATATCATTTTTGCGCAACTTTTGTTATTAACCATTAGTCATTAACCTTTAGTCATTAACCTTTAACAGATAAATATATTTCTTTTGTTATTATATCATTTTGCGCCACTTTTGTTATTATATCATTTTAACAGATAAATATATCATTTTTGGTATCATCATTTACCTTTAGTCATTGACAGCATAAAAAATGAAATTTTGCGCCACTTTTGTTATTATATTTCTTTTGGAAAAAGACATGATACATGATCAATAATCATAATAAATATATATACAACCACAAAAAGGAAATATTGGTTGTCAAAACCATTAGGCTTTAGCTATATTCTATTCTGAATTCATGATCATTGCATGAAAATTCCCCAAATGTCTTTGAACTTCCCCAAATTGGTTAGATTCTTTTAACACCAAATTAAGAATTAAATGTAACAATATTTTACGAAAAATCTATCAAAGTTAAGGAAAACGACATAGTTTGCGAATGTCTATAATGATTTGTAAAGAAAAAAAAAAATCTAACTAGTATCCACTTTTTGTTTGGAGATACTACTGAGAATGCGAACATATTAGATGGTGAAAACTAAACCATCAAAATTCCAATAAATTGCCAAAAAACGAAAGAAGTAATATCCAAAACGAACAAAACCATCAAAATTGAACTCACTAAACTTGAGATGAGGTATAGAAAAAGAAAAGCACAAAAATATCAAATGCGTGTTTATATAGCGTGACTTTATAGCATATAGGCGTCATGGGCACTCAAACAAAGATCAATACTTCTCCATAATGTCAAGATTTTATGAAAATTCCGTACATTGAATTAAAATTTCTAAAGATTGAAGTGTGAGGCGAAGTCAAATTTCGATTCTAGCTCCCTATTCAACCAGACATCAAAATAATTGCCCACTTTGTACAAACAATCCAAGAGGATGCACGAAACTTGACCGACTCCCAAACACTAAACTAATCAACACTTTCTCCTCAAACAGTCTCTTATTCATATCCTACCAACCAAGCAGAAATAGAAAATCACAATTTGAGCAATATTTCTATTATTCTTCGACCCGTCTACGGATGTCATCAATATATTATCATTATCATCCGGCCTCTTGACCTTTCCATTTGCAAAAAAGTGCCATTGATTCCAAATATGTCTAACAAATCCCCACCTCAAAAAGTTCCATTTTTGGTACCATCATTAATAGATTTTTGTATATTGCATGCTAACTTCCTCAATGAATAACAATTTGATCCAAGAAAATGTATACCAAATTAAATTAGTTGGTCGTATTAATAGTTCGAGAAATGCTTCCACATTGTTAACCACGTCGGAACAATATAACTAGCCCCAGATAATGGAAAAACTGATCTACAAGAGCATGGCATGATATTAAGATAAGGTGGAAGGAATCAAATCCAAACATACATTTCCCCTTCTCTCCCTTCCCAGTCGATTATATATAGAAAACTACCTTAAACATCCAATCACCTCGTCAATAACAGAAAGATCCATCGACAAAAATTTCATTTTTACCTTGAGAAAAGTTTATTGTTGCATAACTTCCAGCTACGGCAACACCTTCCATTCCAGACAAGTCCACACGACTTCTCCAATTAAAACAACAAGAATTCAAATCAATGCAGGTGGACATCTGGATTAATTGTATGAAAATTGTTTCAACCCTTTTGTTTTCTCTCCTAATCCAAAAACTAACTTAACTGAAAAACTCCAACCCCTCTCAATGCAACCAAATCAACAAACATCCCCCTCTCTCCACGAGGACAAGAAAGAAAAAACTAATCTCAATCCCTTCTCAATGTTAAACAAGACTTAGACACTTCAAACGTGATACAATCACACCAATCTCTGCAAAATCACTATCACTCAAACCAAGATTCAATTTTTATTATTATTTTTTCGGTAGATGACCAAGATTCAAACCCTAACAAATCATCTCATCATCATCATCATCATCATCATCACCAACAAGTACTCCCCAAACCACTTCCAATTCTTTGACACATTATCTTCAAAATCCAAATCCTCGCATCAAATCGCCGTATTTTCCTCCAAATCCTCCCGAAAATAGAAAACCCAAAAAAATCTGTACCAATTTTTCATCCAAACTCAATCACGTCAAACTTCACTAAATTAATTGCGGCCAAGAAATCCAAGAACCTCCGCAAATTCAGCACAGCAACAAAAACGCCTAAATTTTCTGCGCCGTCGCTTCAATCGAACTAACCATCCAAAAAAATCAACCACAACAACAACAGATCAAGAAATCACAACAGAACAAATGAATGTCAATTCCAGAACTCAAATTGAAACATCAACAACAACAAATATCTATTAAAAAACCACATCAGAACTCTAAAACAGGTACAAATGAACTCAATTTCTCGTTTTCCACTAAAAACTCGGCGGATTGAGAATCTGAGACGATCGAACAACACTACAGACCTTCTTTCCAGCCATTGATCGATCGATCGGTTCAATCAGATCAACCGGTTCAGCAATCTGCGATGCTCGCTCGCTCGCTCTTCGATCGATCGAGTTTTCGCCTTTTAGGGTTTGCGATTCTCAACAACGAGCGATCAAAATCGAGAGTTCGTCGTTGTTCGTCGAAGATGAAATCACACAGAGAGTCCAAACCTCTCTCTGTGTTTCAGTGGTCCGTATAAATAGGGAATGGCGGCGATGTCTGAAAAGAGGTTGGTTGTGTAAATTGGGGGACCTGGGGAGGGCGTTTTGGTCATTTCGGTTGGTGGTGCATCATAGTGAGCGTCAGCAGATTATTGTTCTTTGGTTTATTCCGGATTCGATTCCGAGCTTTAAATTAAAAAAGAGTGACACTTGGCGCGTGATTGCAAACGAGATAGGAACGGTTTGTGTTCCTTTTATTGCATGGGATTGCGCGGGCCATTGCCCGCCACGTGGCCGTCCCAAGGAGATATTTTGTGGGCCATCTTTTGGAATACTTGAAGAATACTTGCCAATCTCGAGAATTTAGCAAGTGGTTGATGCGACTCAACATTTGGTTCATCTTTTACTTTGAGCTTATATTTTTACGACCTTATTGAGAAGTGCTTGTAAAAAATAAAAATTACATAGGGATGTGCTTTTGAGAATTATAGTAGTTATGATAGTTTTGATTGTCACGTCAACATTTCATCTATCAATCGCCAAAAAAAAAAACATAAAATGGAATTAAACGGTACAAAATTTATTTATTGAGTATCATATCAACGATAAGCAAAAGTATAAGTCGAACCAAACAAGGCATGAATCTTGTAGATAAATTGGATTTGAATTGTTGCATTCAAGGGGCGGAGCCACGTGCCTAGGCTGTTATGGACTATAACATATGAGCAACTTGCATGTGACGTCATTTTTAATATACATAGTTGTTTAATAAAAATAAATAAAAATGCCTGAATGTTGCCCACTTCTCAGAATTTTAGCCTTTATTGCACTCTATATAAAATGATTGATGATGTTCAAACATGAATTAGTCAATGCACTCGAGATCAATTTTAACATACTAACAATTGGTTGGTTCGAGTAGTAAGAGCCTCAATTCCCCTTAAATGAGGTATAAACTTCGATTTCATGAAAAAAAAAAAAAAACACACACACACACTTTGCTAAGAATCTAATGATTAGAGGGTCGCCCTTCCTGTGGGCGTGGAGTAATAACGTCCAAGTGTGAATTAGTCGATTTGTTTCGCGCTTATACCATGCATGAACGAAAAAAAACAATCTCGAGGTACGTGCGAGGCGGGAAGATTGATGTCTAATCGCGAGTAGGATAGCATAAGTGAAGCACGGTAACAGGATTGCGATTTACAAGTGGAAATGGCCCGACAGAGAAAATATGCTGATACGCCATTCTTGTTGAATGAGACGTGGATTGGAGCGTTTTTCCCGAACCTAACCTCTTTTGTACCTACCGAGCGCACGTGCAGGCCCACGTGACATGTAGACTTGGACTTGCGATAGTCACGTGTCTAATACTATACTGTATGTTGAGGCTTGGGAGAAGATCAGGTGCTTCACGTCGGATATCAGCGTCGATGTCGCGGGCCCAGTTTGAACGACAAATGCGCTGGTGACATTTATGTTGGTAATGACTCGTGTAACGTAGTTGGATAGCTTTTCATTGGAGGGTCGTAACTTTTTTTTTTGTGGGGTACAGCATAACCTTTTAGTGATAGAAACGTATTCTCCATGCAAAAAAAAAAAAAAAAAAAAGGCAGTAGTAGTGATTTAGACACAATTGCAAATGTCATTCTTGCGGATTGACATCATCCGACAAATGAGTAAACAATGTTTGACAACCATATGATAGTTTATTAGAACTGTTTAGTTGTGGAAAACGGTGAAAATGATGATTTGTTTGTCAACGTAGGGTTTGGTAATTTCTTCAAATCCGTTGTTTCCACTATATAATGGAGGATTGTAATGCTTCGGTGCCGGATGAAGTCGTCCTTGAGGTAATTTTGCGATTTTTTGTGTTTTTTATGCGGTTGGGAGAAGTTTTTGTCTGGGTGCGCGATTGTATCGGCCTCGCGGGACCGAGATGTATGGTGATGTCTCGGTCTAAGGACCGAGAGGTGTACTTAGGTCACGCGGTATGGTACGCCGGTGTACAACCGGAGTATGAGCACATTCTCGATTGTACACCACCGACACCACATTACCTACCACTAATTGTAGCTCTCGTCATGTCTCGGCGAGAGAACTGAGAGTACTTTCGGCCATGCGTAATCAGCGACAACGTGAACTCTTCCGCCTTTGTGGCGAGACTTCCCAGTTCCCAAAAGTAGCTTCGTCTCGGCCATGCGAGGCCGAGGCTGTGCACGCCTCTCGGCTGTGTGGCGAGAACCGCGAATTCTCATTTCTTTAACTATTCAACCGAACCCTAACTTGGAGACGAAATCGGCTCACACCACGACCCTACGAACCTCAAAAAGCCGTAAACCAAAGGAGAAACACAAGGCGAGACACGGAAAACACGATTTTGGAGATTCCTCTCACTGGTCGATTCAAACTAAATGGGTTCTTGCACTGCGGTTCGGTGAAGGTGGTGGGGTGCTCGGGGTTCGGTGAAGGTGGTGGTGGGGGTGGTCGGGTGCTCGGGGTTCGGTGATGGTGGTGGCGGTGGTGGTGGCGGTAGTGGTGGTAGTGGTGGTGGGGTGTAAGGGTTTTTTGCACTAGGGGTATTTTTGGTATTTTGGGTTTAATTTTCGGTGCCCAGTAAATCAATTTGTGCCCACATCAGTTAATTAGGAAAAAAAACTTAAATGGAAGAAATTCAACGATATATAATTTTTTTGAAGTAAATTCAATAATATAACTTAAAATAATTAACTTAGTATGTATTGACTGAAAATGATTTAAAATATTTTGAGGCATTTAAGATTTGAGATTAAAGGTTAATTCACTCATGACTACTCAACTTTATTATTAGTTAAGTTTGCTAAGGTTTAAATCCTTAAATTTAAAATCTTGGCATGATATGTTTCGCACGTAATGTATATGTATATAATAGATGAATAAAGCGACTAATGTATGATCGTTCGAGAAAAATGTAGTTTATTAGGCTTTTTCCGCATTATTTTCTCTTTTCATTATTTATGATTTTCCTTATTTCGTAACTGTGACGACCCTTTCTTCTAAACAAGGCACCGTCCGCTCTAATCCCGTAATCAAGCCTTAATCATAACCACGCGAGACTTAATTACGTATTAGTTAATCATTCGTCCATATATTCTTCGATACACGTGTCCATATATTATTAAGTTTTAAAGTTAATTAAAACTTTTTATCATATTAATATTATCATGTAGTTTAAAGGTTTTGCGGAAGCTTTTATTATTCAAAAATCATAAGTGTGGAAAATCAGGAAAAACAACATCACATGCATGTATATATCATAAAGATAATAACACATTATGATATATGAGTATCAAAACGAGGGACTATACGCTTAACCCAATATACAACCCAAAATGTACAATAAAGATATAAAAATAATCGTACAGCAAAAGTCGAGTCATACAAAATGAGATAGGAGAGTCGCCGAAATGCTCAAGGAAATGCGTTGATCTTCTCCTTCCCCGGTCTGCTGTTGGTCGACAGACCTACACCCATCGTCACAACTAGACGGTGAGTATATTGATATTTAAGTAATAATTGAAGAATTATATGCCACATCTCAAAAATATAAGAAAAATATTTAAAAACATAAAGTAACGAAAGAGTTGTTGAATCAAGTAATGTAAGTAAATAACACAATTAAAAATGTATAGACTGGCACATGCTAATTCGAGATTATTTATCTCCGGTCGGCGGTGATAACTATCACCTAACCTTTTCCACTACTATATGGAGCTGCGCTCAACATATTCCATACAAATAGCGAGTTGCGCTTCTATGTATATAAATCATCTATCTCATTCTTGCCGACCACCCCGAGTCCCGCACAAGTGTAGTGGTGAGTGCCAGAACCTCGGTAGACCCATGTCCCCGTGAACCACGCATCTCTTGTGCAATGGACACTAGATAATCCATACTTTAGTTTTCACGGATCAATAGTTCTAAGACTCTAGGATTTCAAAACTAGTTAAGCTACAAAGCCCAAAGAAATAGAACACAAATCTAATATATATTCCAACTTATCCCAATAGCATGCTTTTGATCAACTATCTATCAAGAATATCATCAAGAGTAGAAATTGAAATCAATGAAACATTTTACAAGACATCGTGTCAACAATATTCAAACATGAATAAAAACAGAAACAACATGATGTGAGATTACGAGTAGCAATGTCTACAACTAGACTATAAAAAGATAAGAGTCAATGAAATGAAATATATAATTCTCACTTTACTTACAAGTCACAAAGCTTATCCTAACCTATCTGGCCTCCCGACACTCCAAAACGCATTCCCGAAATCCCGAGATCTCCCCTTAGTTCCCCAAAGTTGTTTGATAGGTTTGGACCTCTACTTATAGTTTTAAAACCATTTATAGTGTTTAAGCCATTTTTGAAAATTGATGATTTATGTACTGTGAGGGCAATTAGTGTGTTAATTCTAACTTAGCGCTCTAATAAGCCATATCTAGTGCGCTAGATTTCCTAACTAACGCGCACTAAGTGCAACAGAACCCAGTGAAATTTTGCAATCAGAATTATGAGTTTTCTCTACACTTAGGTCATGTTGATGATGTGAGAACCCTCATACATATTACCAGAGTTCTCCTAACATCAACCACAACACAAAACAACACCAATTTCATGAATTCATTGCATCTATGCTTATGGTTTGATGAATTTACCTAGCTTGATGAATTTGTTCTTTTTTCTTCAACAAACCTTCAATGACTTTCAAGCTCCTCTCCTCCACCAAGATCACACCAGCAAACTGTCTTCTTTTTGCTCTTCTTGCCCAAAACGATTTGATGAAGATAAGTGTGATCAATAGGTTGACTTATGAGGTTTATATGGATAATTGGATATGGTTGAACCATGGCCCTTGATCATTTGTGCACACGTATCTCGAGACTTATATAATGGACTACTTTCACACGTTTATTTCACAAGTCATGCTTAAGTGACACCAATAGTTGACTCATTTAGCCTCTTAGATTGGTCAATACGTGTCTCGATGCACATCATGTGACTATTGATTTATTTTACTAACTTAGGCACATTTATGATATATTAAACATTACCACATTAAAGCTACTTATAAAACCAAAATTAGCTCACATTAAACTTACCCCATAAGCCGCTACCTTGGTCCCACGTCGACACGCAACTCGAGGTACGTCTCCACTTGTCTCGATACATATATACCCGTAGAAATTGACTTAATAGTCTACACATATACAATACACTAGGCATACGTCACAACAAATATAAAATATACCTCGACCCTCTTGCCTCGGTCAATTGACATATCACGGTGTGGGTCCCACAGTACGGGTCGATGATCATATTTAAAGAGTTAAACGCAATTATAAATTTTTGGGTCGTTTACGCGGTATTAGAGTCGATGGTTTGTTTGATTATTAGAGTCGATGGTTTGTTTGATTCAAGAAGTGTGGAAATCGAAGTGTTTCAACATATGACAACCAATCCGGTTCTATGCAATGAGAATAACCAATCTTATATACACTTTAGGTCTCACAACATGTACGACGTATTTTAGGCGTCTTCATCGTGTTTCCTCTTTGATCCTATCTTCTTTCCTTTATTCAACAAACTTCTAATTGAAGACCCGGTGTCCTTCCCTTTGTCTTTATTTTTATAAGTGGGACAACTCTCGATGTAGATGAAGGACGACTAATCTCCCTAAAGTTTGTTGAATAATCCTGATGCGATCATCCTCGTCGGTGCAAGCATGAAACTTTTGCAACACTCTTTCAATTTCATCGTTCACATTTTACCCAGACCGATCCACGGGATTCTCTTGTAACATACTCAACTTTTGCCGGTACACATGAATGTCCTCAAGAAGGATGGGTGAACCAACAAATTTATTAAAGTTTAGCTCGTGTGCACAAGGAAGGCCATGCGTGGTACGTATCTCACAACTACAACGAGTAGAGTCATGTCCAACATCCTCTCTACGTTCAAATTCATCTCTAATTAACTTAAGCGCCATTTGAGAGACATAACCACACAATCGGCGACAAAACCCATCAAAATATTCATGTTGCACCACATTCAAACCGAGCTCAAATGATGCCTTGATGTTGTTATGTTGGACCCTAAGAAAACCATCAACCATTCTCCACAAAGTCTCAAAATTTGTCTGATTGTTGCAAAGATGTAGCTTCAAAGTGAAATGCGCGGACTCAACCCTACGTGTCGTTGTTTCCCCAAAGTGCATAATTCGATATGTCAATGCCGGTACAAATTTCTCTTTGTAGATCTTCACCCATGTGTTATCCAAGTAATCGGTAAGACCCTTCACATGACCGAACTCACAACGCAAGTCATTCCTCTTAAGTTCTAATAAGGCCTCCAACTTAGCATACAACACACTCGTCCACCTATCTATGAAATGAGCAAAGCATTCGTTATCCCCAAACATCTTCTTAGTCTTGGCCAATACTACTTTGTTGATGTGCCAAGAGCAAAAAAAGGTGAGACGATGATGGAAATATTTATTCGATGACACTAATAAGGCCTAACTCCCAATCCGTAACAAACACGTCAGGTTTAGGCCACCCATCCAATATGGATCTCAAGTTTTCAAGTGCCCAAACATAATTTACATGAGTCTCTGATGATATGAAAGCAAACCCAATGAGAACGTCAAATGCGTTGAACGATGCCAACAAGTTCCAATAATGGCATTCGATACCTATTTGTTTTGTAAGTGCAATCATCCATCAAAAGAGAACCGACGGAAACACCGTAACAATTTAATTGAATCGGGATGTGATCAAAATAAATCGGTGACGATATTCGTATCGGGATGCTTCCTATGCCATGACATCTACCTATTATTCTCCAATATGTGCAATAGTTGTTGCATTTGAGTCCTCCCACCAACATCCTCATTTCGGAGTTTTTG
Organism: Stephania cephalantha; assembly: GCA_039657325.1. Lineage (NCBI taxonomy): Eukaryota > Viridiplantae > Streptophyta > Magnoliopsida > Ranunculales > Menispermaceae > Stephania > Stephania cephalantha. The sequence goes on along the minus strand of CM077573.1, from coordinate 761,424 downwards.
TCGTGCATTATATATTGTTCGCATTGTCGATATGTTTTTAACATCTCTTTGCTTCAACGTGTTGATGATATCTCTTGGCTTCACATTACTCTTAGTCATCTCGCACCACAACCACCGCTTTCACCCCATATAAAGTTGGGTGGTAGCTATCTCTCTCAAGATAACTTACAGAGAGGAATAGTATAACTAATTTTGTTTGGTTGTTCAACTTGCCTTCGATGCATGAGTTTTCTCCCAACTTACACCATAAGGAGTGAGATATCTCCCAACCATCCCCTCTAGGGAGTTATCTCACAAGAGTTGTGGACACAATTACCCCTCATTAATGACTCATTTATTATTCATATCTCTTTTGTTTGAAGGCTATTTATGTCAATTCATATTTTTATTGTTTATAAATTTGAAACTTCCTACAAGTTTAAAGTTGAACCAAACATGAAAATATTAACTCCAAGGAGATAACTCCCAATTACACTGTAAGTTAGCAAAAACGAACCAAACGAGGCCTAAGTGTAAGTCGAAATTTAGAGATTCGTGAATAGATATTTTAGTTCTTAAAAATTTCAGGAATTTTAATCAAAAGGGAGTATTGTTTCGACTTTATTTAAACTAGATTAATTATTATTAATTTTAGATTTAGTTAATCTTATTAGTTAAGTTTGCTAAGGTTTATGTACTTAAAAATAAGTTTACCAAACAAAAAAAGTACTTAAAAATAAGATCTTGGCATGATCCGTTTAGCATGTAAAGATCTATACATAGATGAATAAAGCGACTAATCCACGTATGATCATTTGAGAAAAATGTTATTGGGCTTTTCAACATTATTTTCTCTTTTCATTATTTTTTTTTGCTTTTTCTTGTTTCATAATAGTGGCATTAAAGTCGATGGTTCAATCATGCGGCGTGTTTGATTAAAAAGTGTGAATAGAAGTGTTTCACAAGTGTGACATTCGCAACTAAGTATAATTCGAAAATTAGAGATTCGATAAGAGATATTCTACTTCTTGTAAATTTTAGGAATTTGAATCAAATTAAAGAGATTATTGTTAACACTTGGTTTAAACTACATCAATGATTATCAATTTTAGATTTAGTTAACCATTATTAGTTAAGTTTGCTAAGGTTTAAGTCCTTAAAAATAAGATCTTGGCATGATCCGTTTAGCATGTAAAGATCTATATACGTATGAATAAAGCGTCGTAATGTATGATCATTTGAGAAAAATGTAGTTTTTTGAGCTTTTTCCATGTTCGGTCTTCTTTTCATTATTTTTGTTTTATGTTATTTTGTAACACAAATTAAGGACGGGTCCGTAGATCTATTCATGAAATCTTTCATCTTCAATAATGAAAATGAATACAAATATCAAGAACTCTTCATGAGTATTTCGATTAGGCTATAATTGGTTAAAATATATTAATCTTACACAATTTTTGTTATTATATCATAATATTTTATAGATTGTTTAATTTTTATCCTAAACTACTTTTGAAATCCAAATTTGATTATGTGGCATTAAATAATGAATTTAAATTATAAAATTAATAATTACTTTGATAATTGCAGATTGATTTGGTGACCTTTTAAACTCATATCAATGTGTCTCATTAAAAATTAAGTTAAAAGTTGATTTGAGATACAAATAAAACAATTTAGAAATGTTAAGATATAATAACAAGTCTTAAAATGGTTAGTATATAAAAACAAAAGATGTGAAAGATTATGATATTTTAACCAATTAAGCATTTTGATTAATGAGATTTTCTATGAAGAAACGCTCGCACTCTGAACCATCGATGGTTCAACTCCAGCCACCACAGGATCATCTTGAATCCGTACATCAATCTTAGACTACACTTCAACTAGGTTTAGAATTTTAGATTAGCATGAATGAGTTTATTTTTATTTCTCACTACTTTTGCTACTAAACATGCTTGGCAACTTCCTTTACAATTGATTGACTCGGTGTGGTTGGGTTTTGAGTAGCTATATTTTAAAGCACATTTGTTTTGTTTTTTGTTTATTTTTTGACTCGAATAAGAGTTCAACCCACAACCTCTCCATACCTCGTCTTTTGATAAGTGACGCCTCATCCATTTTACCAAAGATGTTTTAACACTTCGTATGTTTTGTTTGTCTGTTCTTAAAAACACATAATCTTTAAATAGTGTCTTTTTTTTTTTTTTAGTATAGACCACTTGGTATTCAGACTTAATCAACGGCTCAAGCCGGGTCAGCCCACTATGAGTAAAAGCTCTCTAAGCGGTGAATTTTATGTTCGTAGAGTCTCGAACTTGAGACGTCCTCTTAAAACGCTAGATGTCGAACCACTCCAAAGCAGCATCCCTTGGTGGTGCTTGAATGGCTTCTTGCATGTATGACCAACGACCATCCAGAGTTCTTTTAAGGATTCAGGGCCCAACCCCAGCCCATAGAATCCGGCCCAGCTGTGCCTATTTTATACTACTTTCGTTGATATATTTGGCTTCGCTCGCATAATCGCATGACTCGACTAGCCTATAAATACTCGGAATTGCACTCGCAATCACTAATCCTCTCTCGTTCGATTTCGAATGCAATTCTTTCAAGGCAACGAAGAGAATCCTCTCTCGATCGAACGAGCAAACCCTAGCGAGTGAGTTCTTTCTTTCTAGGGTTCCATTTCGATCCAATGTCGTCGGACCTCAAAATCAGGTGAAATCCGAGCTCAAGCAAGCGCTCTTCAATGGAGTCTCCGTGGTCGGATCCGCCATTGCTGCTCGAAGACTTCGGGCAGAGAGTCGATCTCACGAGGCGGATTCGAGAGGTTCTGGTGAATTATCCGGAAGGGACGACGGTGTTGAAGGAGTTGATCCAGAACGCGGACGACGCCGGCGCGACCAAGATCTGTTTCTGCTTGGATCGAAGGAGTCATGGCGTCGAGTCTTTGTTGTCTGGAAAGTTGTCTGAGTGGCAAGGCCCCGCGTTGCTGGCGTTCAACGACGCCGAGTTCAGTGAGGACGATTTCGTTAGTATTTCGCGCATTGGGGATAGTAAGAAGCAAGGGCAGGCGTGGAAGACCGGTCGATTCGGGTAGCTTGTGTTGTTGCACTGATTTTGTGTTGTTGTTGTTGTTGCAAATATGTGTTAAGGACCAGCTGCTATGCTAGGGTTAATGACTGCGATTGTCGCGAGTTTCTTAAAAAATTGCACTCGTGATAGTAAGACTGTGTGAGTACTGAGTTGAGTTCGTTTGTGTAGAAAATGGTGCTGGCATTGACTCAATTTGTTGAATTATGTGAATTGGTTATGCCGCGAGGAATCCTAGTGAATGCTGTTGATGCCAAGTTGTTTTTGAATTCTAAAAGCGATAGTGCAACTGTGTAAGAAAAGTTAGGATGCATTTTGAACAATGTGGTTTGGGAAAGTTGCTTTACAGACGAGAATTTTCATTTTTAGTGGAAGTTGTTTGGTTGATTAGGTATTAGGTTAATTGTGCTGCAGTGAACTGGCTATTTTTCTTGCTACATCACTTTACATATTTAATTTAGTTGAAAATATTGATGTATGGCCCTGATTTATTCCAAATGAAATGCTCGATTAATTAGAAGAAGGCGTAAACTGATGTTTTGGATTTATATTAAAAATGGGTCATGGAAATTGGAAAGGAGTAATGTTGTTTATTGACCATGTGCATCATTTGATGAATGCGGGTGGGTGTAATAAATATTTTAGCGTCATAAGATACTTTTGGCTAAATGTCGACAGTTTGCTTTTGCAGGGTTGGGTTCAATTCCGTCTACCATCTGACAGATTTACCGTCTTTTGTAAGTGGCAAGTATGTTGTGCTATTTGACCCCCAGGGTATATATCTTCCTAATGTTTCGTCAGCGAATCCTGGAAAGCGTATTGAGTACGTTAGTTCTTCAGCCATCTCACTTTATCAGGACCAGTTCTTTCCGTATTGTGCTTTTGGATGTGACATGAAAAATTCTTTCCCTGGAACTTTATTCCGTTTCCCTTTGAGGAATGCAGATCAGGCAGCTGTTAGTAAGCTCTCAAGGCAAGCATATTTAGAAGATGACATCTCCTCCATGTTTACTCAGCTATACGAGGAAGGTGTTCTCAATTTGCTATTCCTTAAAAACATTCTATCAATTGAGATGTACATATGGAGTGGTGGGGATCCAGAGCCACAGAAGCTATATTCTTGCTCTGTAAGCTTGCCAAATGATCAAGTAGTTTGGCATCGAAAAGCAATTTTAAGGCTCTCCGACTCCATTTCTTCGTCAGGCAATGAAATGGATTCTTTTTCGTTGGACTTCTTGAGCGAGTCATTTTATAAATCTCGGCAGGAGAAGAAAGTTGAGACGTATTACATTGTGCAGGCAATGGCATCTGAATCGAGTAGAATTGGTTCTTTTGCTCTCAGCGCTGCTAAAGAATATGACATACACTTGCTCCCTTGGGCATCAGTAGCAGCCTGCATACCCCATGGTTCGTCCGAGGTATTCTTTATTAGTATTGAATATGAAATGTGAGAGAGGTTCCTACTGAAGTCTAATGCATTCGTTATAATAGTAGTATTGAATCTTTTGTCATTATCTTTATTACTGATTAGCTCGTGTTATTTGTAGAAGTGAAAAATTTATGTTTTCTTGAGAAGTTACAACCACTGCCACATATATTCATTTTTTAACCCTGTCAAAGCACATTTAAAAGAGCTGAAAGAAGAAAATTTGGATGAAATATAAGGTGGATAAAAAGTAGCAAAAACATGATATCCAACTTGACGGCGTTCCAAGGTTATGTGTATAATTACAAGTTGAAGAATCGGAAAATTTAAGCAACAATGCGAATATGAGATATTTGTCCTATGTGTTGTCCCATTGACGATAATAATGTATGAGTCAGATTGACGAATTGAAACTTGACTTGATGAAAAATTTCTTAGATTTTGTAGATTGGGATAAGATGCTGGATTTGTTTTGCTGGAGAAGATTCTCATGAAGTCTGATTGCTAATTAACAATAGGGGTGGGAAACCGCGGTTTGGTGGTGAAAACCATCAAACCGCGACCAAACCGGGGTTCACAGTTTGGTTGTTTTGCAAACCACCACCAAACCGCGGACCCTCAAAACCGCAACCAAACCGGCCGCGGTTTACGCGGTTTGGTCGGTTTAGTTTTGCGGTTTTCCTGCGACACATTTCAAAAATAAAAAATAAAAAATAAAAAATGTCACACATTCCATACATGTCTATTAACAAAACATGCAACAAAACATATAAATGTCCGTACATGAGTCACGAGGAACGAAAATTCGATAAAATTAGCTGAAGCTTAGGCGAAATTTGTCGAAATTGAAGGGATCGAAACGAAGTTCACGGATAGTTTAAAAACTACAAAACTTGTTCGAAGTTTATGTTAAAAATCGACAACACTGATACCAATTGATATGGATTGTTAGAAACAAGGAGAAATTGCAAACTTTTCGGTCAAAAAAATCGAATATGTGTGTGGGAGGCCGAAAGGTTAAGGGTTATAATGGATGGTGGCTTTTGGATTTTATTGAGAATTTGAGAGTGACTCACTTTTGTACACACTTTTGGACCGATCATGTGATCCCTTAATTTTGCATCAAGATTTAATTATGGACATACATCTCTACAACGCTTTGTAGTTTTTTATTGATGTATAATGCCAAAAAATGGTTATTTTCTTTTGCTTTAAATACTAATCCATATAAAAAAGAATGTTTCATAATTTTAATCTTATGTGAATGTGCAATTAATAAAATAGTTAGATAATCAAATTAAGTGCAATTATTATCACTAAAAAGTGATCTACCATACACAACATGCATGCTAATGCCAATAAAATTGATTTAAAATCATTAAATTGTAAATTTTTTAGGTATACATGCATAGTTGTTCTTGTTTTGACATCCTATAAATTGAGTTTTAGTTAATTGACCATTTAAATAAAAATTTTCTAAACTTCTCTAAGTTAGCGAATTTGTACCAAAATTCTCTACATCGAATTAAACTTCTCCGAATTAATTCCGATTATCAAGAGGGCGAATTATAAGGCGAAACCGAAGTTTCGATCTTTGTACACGACCACCAAAAACACAATGAAACACATGAACTCAATCAAAATTATGAGTCTTACTTCATTTTCAAAGTTAAAGCAACACGAAAATGCTTCAACTCAATTCCATTCAATTCCAAGTTTGGGGATGGTTTTGCAGTTTGGTGAACCGCGGTTTTTCATTGATGAAAACCACCACCAAACTGTGGAATCGCGGTTTTCAAGTTTTTTAAACCACCCCCAAACCGCGATTTTAAAAAGCCACACCAGACCATGCGGTTTAGACGGTTTGGGTGGTTTTATGGAAACCATTGCCCACCTCTAAGTAACAATGTTTCCAAGTGTTGAGGTGGTATCGAGCCTGGTTCCATACTTAGCAGAGGTGGGGCTCAGGTGACTAGAAATATTTATTTTGAGCGCCTAAACAATTATCTAGCTAAAGTCTCTAAAAAAAAGTAAATTTTTAAGAAGAAATTGATAAAAAAAAACTGTAATAGGATTTTGGAGAGCAAAAAACAAACAGAATGTTAAGATTTTTGAAAAAAGAGGACGCTGTTCAGGTTTTTGGATTATAATTATTTCCAAAAATTTACGCCCAAATTGCAAATGAAACAGAATGTTAAAATTTTGGAGAACAGTGGAAATAAGTTAGGGCTAGGCAATGATCCCATATCAATAAAAATTGATCATAATCTACAATGCTTGCCCCAAACTTTTTGCAATAAGGCTTCACTGATGTAGTAGCCATATGTGGCTTCGTGTGGGTATTAATAGTTAGTAAATGCTTAGCTATGATACTAGTTTTCTATCTTCTCTCAGTTAAATGTTTTACCCGTCAACTTTCTACTTATTTTGTGATTTACTTAATAGTTATTGAATGTTTCACAACTTTGACAGGCTGATGTTAAGCATGGTCTTGCGTTCTGCTCCCTTCCTCTACCGCTAAGGACTGGATTGTCTGTCCAAGTGAACGGATACTTTGAGCTTTCTTCAAACCGTCGCAGTATATGGTACGGAGATGACATGGATAGAGGCGGAAAGCTTCGCTCTGACTGGAACAGGCTTTTACTGGAAGATGTTGTGGCTCCTGCTTTCATGAATTTACTTCTTGGTGCCCGAGGGATGCTTAGCCAGTCCAAGTTGTACTATTCTCTGTGGCCCAATGGCTCTTTTGAAGAACCTTGGGGAATTTTAGTGCGTATGATTTACAAAAGTATAGCTGGTGTGCCTGTGTTATTCTCAGACATTGAAGGGGGTAAATGGGTATCTCCTAGGGATGCTTTTCTTCACGATGAGGAGTTTGCAAAGAGCAAGGAACTTGGTCAAGCTCTTCTATTGTTGAGAATGCCCATTGTTTACTTACAGAGTCCCCTAATTGACATGCTTCTAAAATATGGTACTAATTTTTATCAAAAAGTTGTGACTCCTGCCACAGTACGTGAGTTCCTTAGAGATTGTAAAGGCTTGCTTCCATTGAGCAGATCAGACAAACTAGTTTTGTTGGAATATTGTCTTGAGGATGTGATTGACGCTGATGTTGGTAGAATTGCAAATGGTCTACCTTTGGTACCGTTGGCAAGTAATGAATTCGGATCCTTTTGTGAAGGATCACAGGGCGTTTCTTATTTTATTTGCAACGAACTCGAATACAAGCTCCTTCAAAAAATTCCTAATAGAATAATTGATAGAGATATTCCCAACAAATTATTGAGTAGACTTTCAGGTATTGCCAGTACCTCAACATCCAATATCATGCTATTCGATTTTCAGTGCTTCCTTCAGTTGTTCCCAGTATTTTTCCCCTCAAATTGGAAATACAAAAGCAAAGTTACCTGGGACCCAGAATGCAGCCCTAGCCATCCAGAGGCATCTTGGTTTATGATATTTTGGCAGTATCTTCGAATACAGGGTGAGAGTGAGACATTGTTTTCATTTAGTGATTGGCCAATCTTGCCATCCACTTCGGGGCATCTATATGCACCTTCAAAAAGCTCGAAGTTGATTAATGCTGATACTTTATCTGATAAAATGAAAGGTATCCTTGCTAAGATTGGTTGCAAGATGCTGAATCCTTATTATGGGGTTGAACATAGACAATTGTCTCAATATGTCTATAATGCCAATGGCGGTGGCGTTTTGGATGCTATCTTTGATGCAATTTCTTTAGATGAGGGTTCAGTTGAGGTCTCTTTAAATATCAGTGCAGATGAGAAGAATGAGCTATGTCTGTTCCTTTTTGACCCAAAATGGTATGTTGGAGATGGTATAGCTGAAGCTCAGATACAGAAGTGCAAGAGGCTACCAATTTATACAGTTTATTCAGGTGGATCCATCCATGTGGGGGACTTTTCTGATTTAATAAGTCCCCAGAAGTATCTACCGCCTTTGGGTGTTCCTGAGCACTTATTGGGAAACAATTTCGTTAAAAGCATATCAAAATGGGAGGAGGACATTCTAGTAAGATATTATGGAATTGAACGGATGGGCAAAGCGTGCTTCTACAGGAACCACGTGATGATCATGATTCATGAGTTACAACCAGAAATTCGTGATAGGGTCATGCTTTCTGTTCTGCATGATCTACCCCAGTTGTGTCTGGAGGATGCTTCCCTTAGGGAATCTTTGAGAAAGCTTGAGTTTGTCCCAACAAGAAGTGGTTCTCTTAAATGTCCTGACGTGTTATACGATCCTCGTAATGAAGAGCTATATGAACTTTTGGAAGATTCAAATAGTTTTCCATATGGTTTATTTCAAAAATCTGACGTTTTGGACATGTTACAAAGTTTGGGCCTTAGGACATACGTCTCTCCTGAGACGATTATACACAGTGCTCGTCATGTTGAGCTTTTGATGCAAAAGGATCAAGCAAAGGCACATTCCAGAGGCAAGGTTCTTCTTTCTTACTTAGAAGCAAACGCTACAAAATGGTCATTGAATCTGTCTAATTCTGGCAAGAACCATAAGGCAATAATTAAAAGGACCTTATCTCATGTCACAACTGCTTTTAAGTCCCCAAATCAAGAATCTGATGTTGAAAAGTTCTGGGATAGCCTGAGAATGATTAGTTGGTGCCCTGTTTTGGTTTCTGCTCCCTATCCAACTTTACCATGGCCTTCTGTCTCATCTGTGGTTGCCCCTCCAAAGCAGGTCAGACTGCAAACGGATTTATGGATTGCTTCGGCAAGTATGCGTATATTGGACGGGGAATGCTCATCAACATCACTATCACTCAACTTGGGTTGGTTATCTCCACCTGGGGGTAGTGTAATTGCTGCGCAGCTACTTGAACTTGGGAAGAACAATGAGATAACCAGAGATCAGGTTCTGAGGCAGGAATTAGCTGTTGCAATGCCGAGAATATACTCGTTGTTAATGGGTATGATTGGCACTGATGAGATGGAAATTGTCAAAGCTGTTCTTGAAGGGTGCCGATGGATTTGGGTCGGAGATGGGTTTGCTACTTTGAATGAGGTTGTTCTTAGTGGGCCTCTTCATTTGGCTCCTTATCTACGTGTTATTCCAGTTGATTTAGCAGTTTTCAAGGAATTGTTTATGGAACTTGGCATACGGGAATTTTTAAAACCTTCTGACTATGCTGACATCCTCTGTCGAATGGCTGGAAGAAAAGGTAATGCTCCTCTGGATGCTCAAGAGCTCAGAGCAGCTGTGTTGATTGTGCAGTACCTTGCAGAGGCTCCTTTTCAGGATTATAAGATTCAGACTTACTTGCCAGATACCTCATGCAGATTGCTTCCTGCTTCCACTCTAGTTTTTAATGACGCTCCCTGGTTGCTTGGCTTGGGAGATACTGAGAGTACATTTGGTGATGTATCCAACGTAGGTTTGAACACAGCTACTTCCGTGCAAAAATTTGTGCATGGAAATATTTCCAATGAAGTTGCTGAGAAACTTGGCGTTCGTTCTCTTCGTAGGATCTTACTTGCTGAAAGTGCCGATTCCATGAATTTGAGTCTGTCTGGGGCTGTTGAAGCTTTTGGGCAGCATGAAGCTCTGACGACCAGACTTAAACATATAATTGACATGTATGCAGATGGGCCTGGGATTCTGTTTGAGTTGGTGCAAAATGCAGAAGATGCGGGTGCCTCTGAGGTGATATTTCTCTTGGATAAAACTCATTATGGAACATCTTCTGTTCTCTCTCCTGAGATGGCAGAGTGGCAGGGACCTGCTCTCTACTGTTTTAATAGTTCTATTTTTAGTCCTCAAGATCTTTACGCAATCTCTCGAATTGGCCAAGATAGTAAACTTGAGAAGCCTTTTGCCATTGGGAGGTTTGGGCTTGGCTTTAATTGTGTTTATCATTTTACAGATATCCCTAGCTTTGTTTCAGGAGAAAACATTGTAATGTTTGATCCGCATGCCTGCAATCTTCCTGGAATCTCTCCTTCTCATCCTGGCCTACGTATTCAGTTTGTTGGAAGAAGAATTTTAGAGCAATTTCCTGATCAATTTGCTCCATTCCTACACTTTGGCTGTGACTTGCATCATTCATTTCCTGGTACTCTCTTTCGCTTTCCTCTTAGGACTGAGCTTGCAGCTTCCCGAAGCCAAATAAAAAAGGAGAGATATGCACCTGAAGATGTTCTATCACTTTTCTCATCTTTCTCGGAAGTTGCATCAGAAGCCCTACTCTTTCTTCGGAATGTGAAAAGTATCTCCCTTTTTGTAAAAGATGGTGTTGGTCATGAAATGAAACTTTATAACCGTGTTGAAAGGAACCATTTTAATGAGCTTGGAGCAGAATCACATCCACGGGATTTGATGCTTAACTTCATTCAAGGAAGGAAGCAGGCTGGAATGGACAAGGATCAATTCCTGAACAAATTGAGTAAGACCTCAGAGAATGATTTGCCATGGTATTGTCAGAAGATAGTTATTACTGAAGAAGACACCTGTGGTAGAAGGTCTCATTTCTGGATGATGGGTGAATGTTTAGGGGGTGGGCGCGCAAGGAAGAAATCTATAGCTTCAGAGAACAGGTCTCATAATTTCGTTCCCTGGGCTTGCATTGCTGCGTATATGTACACTGTCAATCTGCAGGAAACAAAAATCTTAAGTGGTAGCCAGTCAACTGAAAGCGAAGCTGGCAGCAGTGCAGATGCTTTTCCGGTGCCATCTGATTTTTTGGCAAATAGGAGGGACTTTGAGGGCCGAGCCTTCTGCTTTTTGCCTCTGCCAATTAGTACTGGTCTTCCAGTACATGTTAATGCATATTTTGAATTATCATCAAACCGAAGAGATATTTGGTTTGGTAATGACATGGCAGGTGGTGGGAAAGCACGGTCAGATTGGAATATCTTTCTTCTTGAAGATGTTGTTTCTAATGCTTATGGTCGCTTGCTTGAAAAAATTGCACAAGAAATTGGTCCAGGAGACCAGTTTTCTACATTTTGGCCCACCATTGGTGAAGCAGAACCGTGGACCTCCATGGTACGGAAACTCCACCTGTATGTTGCTGATCTCTGTCTACGTGTCTTCCATACAAAAGCTAGAGGCGGCCAGTGGATCTCAACCAAACAAGCTATTTTTCCTGATTTTAGTTTTTCCAAGGTGCATGAACTTGCAGAAGCCTTGTCAGATGCTGATCTGCCTTTGATTACTGTTTCCAAATCAATAGTAGAGAGATTTAAGGAAGTTTGCCCATCCTTGCATTTTCTGACTCCTCAATTGCTCCGTACATTGCTAATTCGTCGGAAACGTGGATTTAGAGATAAAGACGCAATAGTCTTAACTCTTGAATATTGCTTAAGTGACATTAAGGGACCTGCCACCTATGACAGCTTGCATGGGTTACCCTTGATTCCCCTAGCTAATAGTTTGGTTGCGTCATTTAACAAAAGGGGAGAGGGCGAAAGAATATTTATCACTACCCAAAATGAGTATAATCTTCTGAAAAGCTCTGTTCCCTATCTTCTTATAGACATCAATATTCCTGAAGAACTACACCAGAAGCTGTTTGACATAGCTCAACATGGGGGTTCAAACATCTCCAAGTTGTCATGCCATCTTCTTGAGGAGCTGTTTCCCAGGATCTTACCCACAGAATGGCAGAACTGTAAGCAGGTGTCTTGGACCCCTGGACACGAAGGTCAGCCAAGTTTAGAGTGGATGCGATTGCTATGGATATACTTGAGGTCATCTTGTGATGACCTTTCAGTTTTCTTTAAGTGGCCTATTTTGCCTGTTGCTAATGAATCTCTTCTGCAACTTGTTAGAAGTTCAAGAGTGATTAAAGATGATGGGTGGAGTGAAAATATGTCATCATTGTTAAAAAAATTGGGATGTTTGTTTTTGAGATCTGAATTTGAAATAGATCATCCCCAGTTGAAAAATTTTGTGCAAGACTCGACAGCTTCTGGAATCTTAAATGCTTTATTGGCAGTTGGCGACATACAGAATATCACTACATTATTCTGTAATGCGATGGAAGGTGAACTTCATGAGCTTCGCTGTTTCATTCTTCAATCCAAATGGTTCAGCGGGGATCAAATGAACCATAGACATATCGATATAATCAAGCAAATTCCAATGTTTGAATCATACAGTAGTAGAAAGCTTGTCAGTTTGAGTAATCCCACAAAAATGATTAAACCGGAAGGTGTGAACGAGGATCTTCTGGATGGAGCCTTTGTTCGCACTGAATCAGAAAAAGAGAAGTTTATTCTAAGAAGCTTTCTAGAGATTAGAGAACCTACAAGAGCTGAGTTTTATGTGGATTATGTACTCAATCGAATTTCAGAATTCATCTCACAGCCAGCAGCTTTGTCTGCTATTTTGCGTGACCTGAAGCTTTTGGTAGAAGAGGACAGTTCCACCAGAACTATGCTCTCACATACCCCATTTGTTTTAGCAGCCAATGGGACTTGGAAATGTCCTTCTAGGTATAGCAATCTGTTCTTTCGACTTTAGAATTCTCTGATTTTGTGATTGCCATCATATTTATTCGCAGGCCTTTTCTTTCACTGCATTTTATCGTCTCGTCTATCTCTTTGCAGGCTGTATGATCCTCGTGTTCCCGGCCTTAAAAAATTGCTTTATGGGGAAGATTTATTCCCTTGTGACAAATTTTTGGACCCCAACGTACTTGAAACTTTAGTTAGTCTGGGACTAAAGAAAAACTTGGGATTTGCTGGTTTACTTGATAGTGCCAGGTCGATTTCTATGATGCATGATGCTGGGGATTCGGAGGCAGTTGATTATGGAAGGAGTTTACTTTCTTGTTTGGATGCTTTCGGTTGTAACATATCAAAACAGGGAGAAAGTAACTGTGATGAATTTCATACTCCCAGAGCTGACAACTTAGTTGGTGATTTAGATGATGGCAATGATGATAAAGCAGAGTCTATGTACTCTCCTGTGACATCTGAAGAGGGCTGCAGCAAGTGGGATTCAGAAGTTTACTCTTGCTTGGGTGACATCCATCATGAACCAGATGATGACTTTTGGTCTGATATTAAATCCATTAGATGGTGCCCTGTTTATGTTGAACCTTCTTTCCAAGGACTTCCATGGTTAATGCCTAAACATCAAATAGCACCTCCAAATGTTGTTAGACCAAAATCACAGATGTGGATGGTATCTGCTATGATGCATATATTAGATGGGGAATGCTCCTCTGCATATCTTAAACGAAAACTAGGATGGCTGGAGGCTCCTAATGTTACCATTTTATCAACTCAACTAATTGAGCTGTCCAAGTCACATTGCCAGCTCAAGTTAGATTCTGTGGAGGAGCTTGCCCTTGATGCTGAGCTCCAAAGGGAAATTCCAATGCTATATTCAAAATTACAGGAGCACATTAGCTCAGATGATTTTAATATTCTGAAATCTGCATTGAATGGTGTTTCATGGGTTTGGATTGGAGACAATTTTGTATCATCGAATTCTCTTGCATTTGACTCCCCGGTGAAATTTCATCCCTACTTGTATGCAGTTCCATCTGAGCTGTCAGAATTCAAGGACTTGCTTTTAGCATTAGGTGTCAAACCAACATTTGAATCTTTGGACTATTCTCTTGCTCTACAGCATTTGCAACATGATGTGAAGGGCTTACCCCTTTCACTAGAGCAGTTAAATTTTGTCCGTTGTGTTTTGGAGGCTGTTGCAGACTGTTATGCAAACATAGCGTTGACAAAGGTCTCAACTGATACATTATTGATCCCTGATTCTTCTGGTGTTCTGATATCTGTGAAGGATCTTGTGTATAATGACGCACCATGGATGGAGAATAGTAGTCTTGCTTTGCAGCATATTGTACATCCTTGCATCAGCAATGATCTGGCAAATAAGCTTGGGGTACAATCGTTGCGTTGCTTGTCTTTAGTGGACGAGGACATGACAAAGAATATACCATGCATCGATTATTCAAGAATAAGTAAATTTCTGGCACAATGTGGGAACACTGATTTTTTGTTGTTTGATCTGCTTGAGTTGGCGGACTGCTGCAAAACAAGGAAGCTGCATCTGATATTTGACAAGAGGGAACATTTGTGTGAGTCGCTGCTGCAGCATAACCTAGGTCAGTAATTTTGTTTATTCCAAATTCACCTTGTAATTTTTTTGAAAGGACAAATTCACCTTATAATAAGTTATTTACTTCTGTTCATTTTAGAATGATAAGTATGAGAGACTAAGTCTGAATCAATGTTCAACCAAATTGCTGATTGTTTGAAATCAGGGATTAGAAATGTTGAAATTCCTTGTCTGGCTCAACCAATTGACCAAATGTAAGTTTAAGCTTGGATAAACGTGCAAGCATTTAAAATATATCTTCTTAGGAAACCCCAATGTTCAATTGCCTTTTGTTACCTGGTGCATGTGGAGGTCTATGTTCTCTTGTCAATTGAGTAAATGTACTTTGAATGACTCAATATTGCCAAGACTGCTGTGTGCATATATTTTTGACGAAAGGTGTTGCAGCTGAACTTGAATATTGGCAATATTTAAGCTGGTAAACTTTGCAACTATCAGGTGAATTTCAAGGGCCTGCTCTTGTTGCTGTTCTAGAGGGGGCCACCTTGAGTCGTGAAGAAGTCAGCAATCTGCACTGTCTACCTCCATGGAGTGGCAATGTTATTTGCTATGGCTTAGGAATGCTTAGTTGTTACTCTATATGCGATCTCCCCTCCATTGTTTCTGGTGGCTACTTTTATATGTTTGATCCACATGGAAAAACTCTTGGTGCACCTTCAAGTGAAGCCCCTACAGCCAAAATGTTTTCTTTACGAGGTATATGTGTATTTACTCGCTCTAGTTAATCGTCAAATCATTTGGAATGTCCAACTTACATGCAATTTAACTCTAATATTTTTTTTCTTTGATAACCATGGGCGTTTGAACCTTTTTCAGCCCCTCCTTACTTTGTTCGACTAATCCCATGAGAGTTAATCGGGCGGCGGGCGCCCTAACCCCATAACCCGGGAGAAACCAAAGATATATAATGTTGCTTCCAAAAATCGAACCCATGACCTCTGCCTCTGTCAGAGTTAAAGTGCTTTTTTCTTTACCACTACACCACACCCCTTGGGGGCAAGTTAACTCTAATATTTTGGTTATTGCTCTTTCTCAGGCACTAAACTGACTGAAAGATTTTATGATCAGTTCAGTCCAATGCTTATTGGCCAGAATATGCCTTGGGCTATGTCAGATTCCACTGTCATCCGCATGCCCCTAACATCCCAGTGCATGAAGGACGGGCTCGAGAATGGTACGAAGAAAATAAAGGCTGTTTTTGACAGATTTATGGAGCATGCATCTAGAGCACTTCTGTTTTTAAAGTCAGTATTGCAGGTATGAATTGGCTTGTACTCTGTGTTTTGTTTGGTAAACTTCTTGTACTTTTTGTATTTGTACGATTACCTTTCCATCTGTACAGATGTCTGTGAGTTGTTTGGTGAATCGGTATAATAATTGTGCACAACAACTTTATGCGTACTTGATGGAGACTTGGCCAAATTTTTAACGGAAGATTTTAAGAGCAGAGCATTGTCTATGAAGTCTTTAAAGTGAGCTAATGAGTAGAACGCTTTGAGTCTTGCAATCATTTCTACATTGTTGTCCATCTTTTTGTGATTTTTTGAGTGTAATGAAATAATTACAGGTTGAATAATGTGAAATTCTTCCATGGATGGTGATCCTACAGCTCCTTTTTGTTTTTTCATTCCTTGCTATAGCAGGTAACTACTAGAGAGTAGAGACCTATTGAGATTGCTGCATTAGGGCTTGTGTGCCTCTAGACTAACAATGGCTATGGAGCCACCGCCCACAAGTGGAGTGGATACCTTATCTCATGCACTGGTATCAAGGTTTCATATATGAATAAATAATTCATTGCTTAGAGAATGGGAAATAAGTTTTTTAAGAAGATCGATGGAAAAATATAGAGAAAAAAAAAAGATCTTCTTATGGTATTTGTAGATTTAGAAAAAAACATATGATAGGGTTTTTAGAGATGTTCTTTGGTGGGTTTAGAAAGAAAAGGAGTGCATGATAGATACATAGACACTATTAAGGATATGTACGAGGGAGTAGTAACGGATATAAAGACATTTGGAAGAACAACAAAAAAATTTCCCATTACGATAGGACTACATCAAGTATCAGTTTTAAGCCCATATCTCTTTACTCTAGTTATGGATGAATTAACTAGGCATATTCAAGAGGATATACCATGATGTATGCTATTTGTAGATAATATTGTCTTAGTGGACGAAACAAAAGATGGAGGAGATATGAAATTAGAAATTTGGAGGAATACATTAGAATCTAAAGGCTTTAAGTAGAGTAGGACGAAGATCGAATATATGCACTGTGAGTTTAAAAATACTAGACATCGAGATGATGGAGTGGTAAAATTAGGGGGAGTAGAAATTCTTAAGGTGAACAACTATAGATATCTAGGATCAATCATACAAAATGATGGTAATATTGATAATGATGTCACACATAAAATTCAAGTTGGATGGAAGAAACGGAGAAGTGCAACATGTGTGACCTGTGATCAAAATATTCCTAACAAGTAAAAAATGAAAATTTTATAGGACCTCAATTAGACAAACTATGCTTTATGGAAGTGAATGTTGGGCGGTAAAGCAACAACAACTAAATAAAATGAATGTAGCAGAAATGAGGATGCTTAGGTGGACGTGTGGTAAAACTCGTAAAGATAGAATAAGAAATATAGAAATTCAAAGACAAGTAGGAGTGACACCAATTGACACAAAGATTAGGGAATGGCGGTTGCGGTAGTTTAGTCACCTGCAAAGAAAGCCTACAAATGCCCCCACTAGAAAACTTGACTCAATAGAAACTGAAGAAATTCGAAGAGGTAGGGGTAGACCGAAGTTAACTTGGGACGCATTAATTAGGAGGGATTTGAATGGTTTGGAAAGCTCACCATCAATTGCACTAAATCGTGCACAATGGAAGAGTTTGATCCATATAGCTGACCTCAATTAATTTAGGACTGAGGCTATGTTGTTGTTGTTGTTGTTGTTGTTGTTTCCAATCAAAAGTAATTTCATCACTGGTCTTTGCAGAACGGAATCTTCTTTTCTGTTCTTTTGCTTAGGTTCTTGGTTCACATTCTCCTTTTTGTTGTTATTGAGTGGCATGGAGATTCAAAAAAATGGAGTAAAGCTCCTTATTCTGTGATAAATCATTCAGATACCCTTTCAATAACGAAGCATCTTCTTATATTTGGTACTCTTGGGGTGGAGGTTGGGGAGGATAGTATTGTTATTCGATTTGATTGATTTCTTTTTGACGAAATATATGAGATTTGAATGAACTGAATGACGACTTGCCTTATTTTCATAGACTTCCTATTTTTCATCTGTTTGCTGCTTGTTTTGTAACTTATGCTACAAAAGAGGCATCTTGCAGATGTTTCTGTTGCATTTAGTGCTGAACAAACTTAGCCTGGATAGATGTGTCTCTCATCTAACTGCATAAAACATTTTCTACTTTTGAAAATCTTCATCTATCTGTTATAGTGATTATCAAGGATGCTATTGGTACTTAGATTTTAAAGTGCCAATTCAAAATTTACATTCAGGTGTCAATATCATCATGGGAGGATGGATGCTTTGTTCCATGTCAAGATTATTTGGTTTGCGTTGATCCCTCATCTGCAATTACGAGGAATCCTTTCTCTGAAAAGAAGTGGAGAAAGTTCCAGATATCAAGATTGTTTGGCAACTCAAATGCGATGATAAAATTTCACGTAATAGATGTGCACATTTTTCAAAGGGAAACCAAAGTTGTTGACAAATGGCTAGTTGTTCTTAGTCTTGGATCTGGACAAACTAGAAATATGGCCCTTGACAGGTATTTCATTTGTCTGGTAAACTCTTTTTTTTATTATTAATTTAAGTTGAGTGGGTCTTGTAGAAGGCAAGAATAATGCCAACTATGGATATATTATTGAACTTTTGCAGTTTATGGACAATAATGTGGCTTTTATTGGATTGGATCAAATCCATGGGCAAGCCAAATTGTTTGCGATATGCTAGTCAAACAGTTCACAACATAAGGACAAAGGTCCCATAAGATTATCAATTTGGTACCCGCATTACTAGAGATGGTATTGCCTGTAGTTCCTCATTGTGGTGATAGAAGATGCTGAATGTTTGATATTGGGTTCTTCCTATCTCATTAGGATTTTCTAAACTACAAATGAATGGCTGAATAGGCCCTTTAAAAGTCTTCTTTTTTGCTTCTTTTTTTTTGTATGCCCCTTGCCCTAATGCAACGCGACTTCTTAGGCGATATCTGGCTTACAACTTGACACCTGTTGCGGGAGTAGCGGCTCATGTATCAAGGAATGGACAGCCTGCTGATGCTTGTTTGAACAACTGCATTTTGTCTCCTCTTCCCTTGTCTGGACATCTGAGCGTACCTGTTGTTGTTCTTGGATGCTTCATGGTGTGTCATGATGGAGGACGTTCTCTCTTTAAATCCCAAAGCAATGTTGTTTCAGTGGAACAACTTGATGCTGAAAGTCAGTTGATAGAAGCTTGGAACAGGGAACTGATGTCTTGTGTTTGCGATTCATATGTGGAGATGGTGCTGGAAATTCAGAAACTGAGAAGGGAGCCGTCTATCCCCTCTAAATCTAGTGGATCAAGTTCCGTACGTGCAGTTAGCCAGATTTTACAGGCATGTGGGAATCATATTTACATGTTCTGGCCTAGATCTAAAAGGAATTCGACATCTAGTGATCTACCCAGACCTGCCATCGATAATTCTTCTTCGTTGAAGTTGAATGATTCAGATTGGGACTGCTTTGTCGAAAAAGTGATTCGACCTTTCTATGCACGCCTTGTTGATCTTCCCGTCTGGCAGCTATACTCTGGGAGAATCGTCAAGGCTGAAGAAGGGATGTTTCTTTCGCAACCTGGAAATGAAATGGTGGAAAATTTGCCACCATCTACAGTTTGTAGTTTCATCAAGGAACATTATCCTGTTTTTTCTGTACCATGGGAATTGGTGAAAGAAATTCAGGCGGTGGGAGTCAAAGTTAAAGAAATCATGCCTAAGATGGTGAGGGCTCTCCTTAAAGCTTCTTCTACGTCTATTGTGCTTCGATCTGTGGAAACATATATTGATGTCCTAGAATATAGCATGTCTGATATTGAGCTTCAGGAGCTATCTAATGTGTGCAATGGTGGTACTCGAGAAGATTCCTTACCAGCCGCATCAACTTCGAATATCGAAGGATTTGATGCCATACCTACCCAAAGTCAGGCCAATCCAGCAGATGCATTGGAAATGGTGACACATTTAGGGAGGGCATTGTTTGATTTTGGCCGTGGAGTGGTTGAGGATCTTGGCAGGGCTGGAGGACCTTTAGTCCAAAATAATACAATTGCAGGTAGCAGTATCAGAGAGAGCAGCTCGAACATGAAGTTACCATCCGTAGCTGTTGATCTCAAAGGCTTGATTTGTCCTACTGCGACAAGCAAACTTGCTAGACTGGGATCCACAGAGCTTTGGGTGGGGACTGAAGAGCAGCAGATGCTGATGCATCCGTTAGCCTCAAGGTTTATCCATGCCAAGTGCATGGTTCGACCAATATTGGCAAATATTTTCTCAAATAAATCCATTCAAAAATTCTTGAAATTGCAGGAGTTCTCCTCGTACTTACTGGCAAAGAACATGAATTTGGTCTTGAGCGAGCATTGGGTAAATCATGTAATGGGACCAAATAAAGCTCCATGGTTTTCATGGGAGAATGGTGCAGGTACTAATGTTGAGGGAGGTCCTTCCCCCAATTGGATAAGACTATTCTGGAAAAACTTGGGCTCACCAAGAGATCTTTCACTTTTCCATGATTGGCCCCTCGTTCCCGCTTTTCTTGGTAGGGCAGTGTTATGTCGAATTAAGGAGCGACATCTGATTTTTATTCCCCCATCCAATACTATTATTACTCCTGGAAATGAGCCATCAAATCCGAGTACTACAGGGTTAGGGCTAGCGGCATTATTGTGTAGTCCTAGTTCAGAAGCCGAATCAATTAAGTCTCATCTTTTGGCATTTGAAATGTTGAATTCAAAATATCCTTGGTTAACTCCACTGCTTAACCAGTGCAATATACCAGTATATGATCCTTCTTTTCTTGAATGGGCCTCTGTCTGTGATTGTTTCCCCGCTCCTGGACAGTCTCTTGGACAAGTTATTGTTTCAAAGCTAGTAGCAGCTAAACAAGCTGGCTATTTCTCTCAACCAGTCCTGTCGGCTGAACATTGTGACAAACTCTTTGATCTTTTTGCATCTGATTTCACTTCCCCTGATTCCATTTACAAAAGAGAAGAGCTCGATATATTACGTGATCTCCCAATATTTAAAACCGTTGTCGGAACATATACACGATTGGATGGCCAAGATTACTGTATCATATCGTCGAATTCATTTTTCAAGCCACTTGATGAACACTGCCTCCATTATTCTGTTGATTCAGGTGGAGTCCTATTGTTGCTTGCCCTTGGTGTCCCTGAGTTACTTGACAAAGAAATATTGGTGAGATTCGCATTACCTGGGTTTGAAGGGAAAGCTCAGGGTGAGAAGGAAGATATCTTAATTTATTTATGTATGAATTGGCAAGAGCTTCATCATGACTCCACTGTAATTGATGCTTTGAAAGATACTAAGTTTGTTAGAAATGCCAATGAACTATGTCGAGAATTATATAAGCCTAAGGACTTGTATGATCCTACTGATTCTTTGCTGATGACAGTTTTCTCTGGGGATAGAAACAAGTTTCCTGGTGAAAGGTTTACGTCAGATGAATGGCTTCGCGTTTTGAAAAAAACTGGACTGCGGACAGCAATGGAGGAAGATGTCATACTTGAATGTGCCAAGAAAGTAGAGTATCTTGGACATGAATGTGTGAAATATAAGGAGGACCCTGAAGATTTTGATGTAGACATCAATTGTGAAATTTCTCCCGAAATATGGTCTTTAGCTTCAGCTGTTGTGGAAGCTATATTTTCAAACTTTGCTGGATTGTATAGCAATAGATTCTGCGATTTGCTTGGCAAGGTTGCATTTGTACCTGCTGTAAAAGGCCATCCGCATGTTGCTGGTAAGAAAGGCAGGAGGAAAGTGCTTTGTTCATACAATGAAGCTATTTTGCCCAAGGATTGGCCTCTGGGGTGGAGTATTGCTCCAATTTTAGCTAGTCAGAATGCTGTCCCGCCAGAATTCTCATGGGGAGCACTCCACTTGAGGAGTCCCCCAGTCTTTTCAACAGTTCTTAATCATTTACAGGTAATGTAAACTTTGGTTTCTTCACATCCATCTTTGAAACTACTCACAGCATTAAAGATATTTCTTAACAAAAATGTGCCCAGGCTGTTGGAAGAAATGGTGGTGAAGATACTCTTGTGCACTGGCCAATGTCATCAGGGACGATGACCATAGAAGGTGCTTCTTGCGAAATTTTGAAATATTTGGATAAGATCTGGGGTTCCCTTGCTGCTTTAGGTCAGTTTTATTTCCATCTTCCTGCTGTTCTTCTATTTCTTTTTTTTTATTTCTCTCTCTCTCTCTTTCTATTTAACATAATTCTTTTCGATTCTTAATTTCTTTCTTTTTTTTTTTTTTTTTTTTTTTTTATGGTAACCATAGGTGTCCTGTTCTTGTAAGCTGTGTTCTCTGTTCTTAAATTTGTTTGAACTGTGCTACTTACCATTGATCATTTCATCTCCTGAACGAGGTGGCAGGTTCTCTAGCATTAGTTTTGAAATCTGAGACCGTTAAGAAATTCATATTTCATTGCAATTAATTGGGCATATGTGGAGGGGTACATGTACACTAACTTTTATGCATATTTCAACAATTTCTTGTGGGATTATTTTAGCATTTTTCGTTTACCATATCTGCTTTTAGCTATTGGTGTTTGATAAATAGAAAACTCTGTGAAGCGTAACAATGGGTAAACAGGAAAGTTCACTTGCATGCGATAACTGGATTGGACTTATTTCAGTGCTGCTACTCTTTTCTCCTAGAAAGAAAGAAAAAAAGCTATTCACCTTTCAAATGATTGAGATGCCATTCTGTTAAAAGTCTATAACAAGCAATTCACTAAATTTGAAGACCTGTCTGTGTTATCTACGTAAACTATCCTCACACTTTAATTTTAAAACCACCAAAAAGAAAACAGAAAATACCTAGATATGCTACATGATTTCGTCAAAAAAATAAAAAAAAATGCTACAGGATTCTTGATTGAAATTTATATTTCCATGTAGGAGTAATACTTTTCATCAATGTACAGGTCATCATTTGTAGCTTTCCTCAACCCAATCTCTTTATCTATTATGCTCTTGGCCAAATTGCTTGCACTATGTTCCATATTATTTTACTCTCATGATGTTCAGTTCATTGGGATCCTTTCTTTTAGTTTACCTATTTTTATAAACTTAGTTTCATCTATATATCAATGACAAATTATCTACTAATGGAGTTTAAAAATAAGATATTTATTTACTCAAAATTGGAACACTAATATTGTTCGGTGGAACATCATTTACAAAGGTACTAGTGCCTTGGGGATGTGCTAAAAATGTTTCCAAGCTTTTTCAATCTTTGTCCCCTGCAGAAAATACAGTATTCTCAGGTTTTTAAGTTTTCAAGCCTTTGAAGCTTTGGTTGGATTATCAGATTTCTAATTTCTAATTCCATTTTTTTTTCCTACGGAACTGGGATCTGAAGAAATGTCCATTTTCTATGATCTTATTGCATTCCACATCTCCTGTGGGTCGCTACACTTAAAAAACAGGTGATCAATAGTCTCACAAGCATTGCAACACAATACACACCAGTTAGGAGAAATCGAAATGTGGGGTAGTCATCTTTGGAGATTTTCACATGCATTGATCTTTTTTAGGGCCACTAACATGTGAAAACCTTACTTTGTGGGGTATAGGCGCTTTAGAAATAAAGAAAAAGTGGAACTAACCAAGAGGGTTTCTGATTAATGAATCTCCGGCCCTTTTATAATTTAGATTTTCCATGTTTTGACAGATGTATCAGAGTTGCAGAAAGTGGAATTTATTCCTGTTGCAAATGGCACGCGCTTGGTTGCAGCAAATTCGCTTTTTGTGCATTTGACTGTAAATCTCTCGCCATTTGCATTTGAACTTCCTACTCTCTATCTCCCATTTGTAAAGATACTCAAGGAATTGGGGCTTCAGGATGAGCTGTCGCTCACATATGCGAAGGATCTTCTCTCAAATCTTCAGAAAGCATGTGGCTATCAACGGTTAAACCCAAATGAACTCCGAGCTGTGATGGAGATTTTGTGTTTTATTTATGATACTCTTGTTCAGAACAAAGGATCAGATGAATTCAACTGGGTTTCAGAAGCAATAGTTCCTGACAGTGGCTGCAGACTTGTTATGGCCAGATTTTGTGTGTACCTCGACTCTTATGGGTCTCGATTCATCAAGAGCATTGATATTTCTCGGTTAAGGTTTGTCATCTCTGATGTCTCAGAAAAAATGTGTAAAGTATTCGGGGTTCGAAAGCTATCTGAAAGGGTTGTGGAGGTACTTTGACTTTGCAACATCTCATATTCTTTTCCATTTTTGCTTCCAGTCTTTCCTGATTTTTTTTTTGGGTACAAGTCATTGGAAACCATAAAATGGCTCTCAACTTTGTCGCAGGAGCTTGATCCTGGGAAGCAGCTACAGTCCTTGGACCAAATTGGATCAGTTACCATAGCGATGGTCAGGGAGAAGCTCTTAAGCAGAACTTTTCAAGCTGCAGTCTGGACTGTGCTGCAAAACATAACTGGTTTTACACTTTCTTTTGAAGACGTAACTTTGGAGAGAGTACAAAGTTCTCTGGGATCCATTGCAGAGAAGCTGCAATTTGTTAAAAGCCTGTACACACGATTCATGTTATTTCCGGAGTCTTTGGACATCACTCGTGTGAGTAAGGGATCTATTATTTCAGAGTTGGATGATGGGCTGGGCCATCGCACTCTTCATTATGTCGATAAGTCAATGACATGGATTTTAGTTGCTGAACCTCCATGTTATATGTCTGTTTTTGATGTCATTGCCATTGTCGTGAGCCAAGTTTTAGACTCCCCAATAGCATTACCTATTGGACCATTATTTACCTGCACAGAAGGTTCAGAAAAAGCAATTGTCAAGTTGCTGAAAATTGGGTGTGATACTAGTGAAATCGGTTCCAGTGGTAGGTTTTATAATTTGCTCGGCAAGGAACTAATGCCACAGGATGCTATTCAAGTGCAGATTCATCCATTGAGACCGTTTTACAGTGGAGAAATAATAGCTTGGAGGACAGGAAAGGATGGAGAGAAGTTGAGGTATGGTAGAGTTCCCGCCGATGTGAGGCCTTCTGCGGGCCAGGCACTATATAGGTTTGATGTAGAAACTGCATCTGGGGAGAAGCAGCCTCTTCTCTCCTCTCAGGTTTTCTCATTCAGAAGTATGTCAACAGCCAGCTCATCATCCCTGTCAAACTCATCAGAAAATGGATCTGGAGAAATGGATAACAAAAAGCATGGGCCTATGGTTGGAAGTACTAGCAGTGACAGAACCACATCCTTCAAGGTATAAAATCTCTTTGACCTTATTACATCTGTGTTCTTTTATGTTTTTCTCTGCCAATGTATATAAACAGCACCATTTCTGTTCTGCTTATATATATATATATATATATGAAAGTCGTGATAAATTGATAACGGATATATAAAGGGTAATGGGTACGCCAGTAGTTAAATGTATTTCTCTAGTTTTCCTATAGGATAGCATAACCAGGAATAATATAATATGTTCACAGATGCATAGGATACGCAGGTGGTAGTGCTGCTAGTGCATGGTGTGAAACAGGAGTACGAAACAAAACTAGAAATGACTGTCTAGGCCACAGTTCATGTCCATCGATGTATAGTGAGTGGA
Organism: Stephania cephalantha; assembly: GCA_039657325.1. Classification (NCBI taxonomy): domain Eukaryota; kingdom Viridiplantae; phylum Streptophyta; class Magnoliopsida; order Ranunculales; family Menispermaceae; genus Stephania; species Stephania cephalantha. Next base: position 735,897 of record CM077573.1, on the reverse strand, counting down.
TCTTACTATTTTACAGCCTATTTTGATTAAGGTGTGCTGAAACTAATAGGCAACTCCTTTTAGTGCACTTGAATCGTGGTAAGAGTTCACGTTTTTTGTTCTCTCATTTGCTGGATTTTTTTTTTTCGAGATCCACTAACCTTCACCTCGAAGTCTTTAGGAATTAACTTTTGCAATCAATATGGAATTGGTTCAAATCAAATGCAGGTAGCTCTGTGTGCATCGAGTTTTGCTACCAAAAATGTTCTTATAATCAGTGCTAATAAATTTTCAGTATATGCATCTGACCTTTTCCTTTTCTCTCTTAATGCTTCTTGTAGTGACCTTTTAGGATTTTGATATTTCGCGCTTTTTTTCCTTAGCATGATACTGAGAATGTTCATCTTTGCTGCAGTCACAGCAAGGGAGAGAACTCCAATATGGCAAAGTTTCAGCAGCGGAACTCGTACAGGCAGTTAATGATATGCTATCAGCTGCTGGTTTCAATATTGATTCTGAAAAACAATCCATTTTGCAAACATCATTAACTCTGCAGGATCAACTCAAAGAATCTCAGGCAGCTCTTTTACTGGAACAGGTTTGCTCTTTGAACTCCGTCTGTTTGTTTTTTTTTTTGTTTTTTTTTTTATGTCTTTTGAATTTCTTCGACCTTTTGATCAGGTATTTTAGCTAATTGATTTCACAATGTATTGAATAACCTAGTCGTATCCCCAATGATTCAAATATGAACGTCCATATAAACTGCATAGCGAGATGGTTCACATTTTAAGCATGGATGTTTGCGATGCTCGACATTGAATGACTGCTGTTTTAAGAATATACTGATGGTTATTGAATTTTATGAACTTGTAGGAAAAGTCTGACACAGCAACAAAAGAAGCAGAAAATGCAAAAGCTGCATGGTTATGCAGGATTTGCTTGAGCACCGAGGTCGATATTACCTTAGTTCCCTGCGGCCATGTTCTTTGTCGCAGATGTTCATCTGCTGTTACCAAGTGCCCATTCTGTCGCCGCCAGGTCTCTCAAACTCTCAAAATTTTCCGACCATAGCTAAATACAAATTTTGGAGCAAGGAACCTCTGCTATATTTACTCGCTTGAAATTCATTCCGAGAAGCTCGGCACGAGGTCCAGTTTTCTTTTCTGTATATCAATGTCTATATTGCCTTCATTTTATGATTTTGCGAAAGCAGTATTCTTTACCATGAATCCATTTTGGAAGCATATGGCACAAATAGTATTTTTTTGTGAAATGTAGATATGGAAAAATAGTACACTGATTTGGACCATCAGAAGATGTAGCATCATTTGTAAATAGTGATTTACACATAGAATCCATTTTTCTGATGCAAACAATGAAATGAATGATTCATTGCAGTAGAGAGTTGTATTGGCAGCTTTTCCGAGTCTTGTCGTCCAATATTCCCGCAAACATATCGATGATGACATTATATAGCTCACCAGTCTCTTTGAGTGTTCTATCGCCATCGGCAAACCTGTGTAAGGAAAGCAAGGACGTAAGGACTTGTCGAGGGTTTAGAGTTCTTTCGTTCACGCAGTAAGAATCTAAAGATAATATCTATGCTAGATAGCTCTGCCATTACAGTTGCAAAGTGAGGATTTTATTTTTAGCTGACGCTACTAAGCGGAGGATGACGACGACGAGGAAGCTGACTTGAAACAAAGAACAAATAGAAATGATTAATGAATGAAAGAAATCGAAATGGAAAGCATACATTAGAAGAACCCAAAATTGTGTGATTATCCGAGGTACCGAAGCAAGACTCCATCATTTCCTAGCACAAACCCCTTTTTGTCGTCGATGAACCTGCACAAGGAAGAACAAGCAAAGAAAGTTATTTGTTTCAGACTCTCAAATTGTGTTTTTTCTAACCTATTCAAGTTGAATGCAGACTCTAGGAGCAATGATTAATGCAATTCTTTCATCCCTCCTAAGGACTGTAAGAGTACAACATTTGAACTCACTTCACCGAATAGAGATTCGCCGCTATATTATCGGCTGCTTTATCTCGGCTCCATGACTTCCCACCATTTGTTGTTCTCAACAAAATTCCACTGCCCCCAGCTGCCCAAGCTTCATCCTAGTAGCGGCATTGAGTTTTACATGTTAATACATGATAGAGGACCCGGGTACAACCGATAATGCGAAGATCTAATCACATTTAAGACATGTTACCTTTGAACGATACCCGACATCAAGAATGCCAAAACCCCGACTTTGTACCGGCACTTCTTCGAATTCCTCTGTCAACTGATAAAAACCACAGAACAATAAAATCGGATCAAAATACAAAACAAAACAATGACATAAGAATGGGCTGAAAATATTTGGAAGTGAATCTTAGCATACATAGGCCACAGATGACTAAACGTTAATACAAAATGCCTAAACAAAAAAGATGAAATATTTTTAAACACAAGTGTTTTGTGTTTGGACGTGGACATGCAAGGGTTTAGTCACCATGAGCAAAATATAAGCACAATGTCGCTTGAAAATGAGGTTACCCCAGTGCCTCTGCTTAGATAAAGTCCTCCGCCGCGTACAAGAAGCCAAAGACCACCATCAGCCCTCCACCCCATATTTTGGATTCTCCTTGCAACTGCTCTATTATGTGGCTGCCAATATGGCTGAAATTCACAGATTAAAGAAAAAAAAAAAATTTTCAGACTGTCAACATTCTCAGTACCAACATGAGTAGCTCACTTTTCCTCGAGGAAAAAAAATAAGCTGCAAAAGACAGTAATGATAATAAATCTACGGGAAAGAAAAAAAGAAAAAACACGCAGATCCGCCAACTTGTGATGGAGCTAAGTAAATGGATCTCAGCAGTGCCTTTACCATCATCCTTAGTCTCAAAATGTGATCTAATCCGCTAATACTCAACCAATAATTTTTGAAAGAGATTCAGCATTGCCGCAGCTGAGATTCTCAAATTAAGCTGGCTGAAGACATTAACAAATCTGATAGCAAGTTTATGTATTTTCAATGAAAAAAAAAATATCGGGAGAAGTTAATAAATCTCCACTTTGAATGTGAAGAAATATATACCCATCATTCATAATCTAAATCACCAGAATAATGAGTTTTTCGTAGTTCAATAAACCGTGAAATCCCTTGGTGGCTTTTTCAAATGAATTCAACACTGTGCACATCTCGCTCTACAGTCTAGATTTTAAGCGCTTGAACGTTGCAAGTTGTGAATCCTAATAATGATGTCAGGTTGCGCCTGAAAATTTACTGTCATTAGGTAATGAGTGTGTGTGCGTAGGTCTCTAGGTCTGCTGATTGAATGTTTGGATGATGTTTAAGACTTATTAGAGGAAATGTGATCTAACTTGTCAGCATTTTAGTAGATGTACAACTGAGTTTTGATAGACAACGCCAAAAACAAAGGTACTCTCTCACCTATGGCTAGTTCTGAAATCTGAATTATTTATGGATTTACTTTAATGTTAGTTTTACTTCCTCGCCTCAGTTGTATAATTTTCTAGTTTGTTCAGAGCACATATTATTTTGTCTTCTACTGTTTAGTAAAGAGCAGAAAATTTAAAAACTGGTACGAAAAAAACTAACCTGGCCTGGCTCCCAAGTTAGGTAGAAGTTCCCACGACTTGAGACTGCGACATAGTTTCCATCAGGAGAGCGATTCACAGTACTGAAAGTTCCTGTATAGTAGCTTGCGCCACTAATGCCACTCGAAACTGTTCTGCAAAAGCAACAAAGTTATAATTTTAGACTGACATTGCCATTGTTGACGAACAATTTTGATTTGGCAGGTGATGACATACCCATACACTGGCTAGCTTAAGTACCAAAGATTGGATGTTTTATTCTAAATTTATTAGAGAAGAAAATTATTGAAACCAGAAAACATACTACTTGTAACTTATTAGGAAAACAAACGAAATAAAAAGTAACCTATTAAGAGTAGCTGAAACCGTCTCTTGAACAGCAGCCTTCCAATTGTATCCTCTATTTGATGTAACATATATGGCTCCTTGGTCGGTAACCATCTCTGCACTTTTTTCTCCTGTCGCCTTTACATAAACCTGCCGATATCACAATAAAGTGTTTGATACCTACAGCATGGAGAATACTAGTGTGATATACAAACTGAAGAGTCGTGTGCTTAAGAAATTAATGGTAAAATCAAATCCAAGGAATCAGCCAACGCCTCACACAAAAACAAGGAAGAGAAGTACATTCCTAAACTAATATGGTGCATCACGGCATATAAGGCTAACTTCTGGACGTGCTCGCTCGTTGTTCAATTTATCCTCTCATGTGTCCATACTCCATAAATTACATAATAAACTACTGATGATGGAATACCACTATGATGAGAATCAATTTGAGATAAATAACCCTGAGAATCGCTTAGTGTCACTAGCATAGGGTAAGTAATGAAATCTAAAGACATTGAAATGGGCGCACCAAGCCTCCCTCGCAATAAGCGTACCATGTCACCTGGAAGCTGAGCACTCAGTGGTATTCGCTCCCAACTTTCTCCAGCATCCGATGTGTGCAGCAGTATTGCAGGTTTTCCAACAATCCATCCTTCTTTACCTTTGAAGCTAATACAATTAAATCTATAATTGAAATCTTCATCTTCAGCAGAAGGTATTGACCGTGGCGCCCAAGTGTTCCCTCCATCCTTCGTCTCCAAAATCGTTTGCCTTGTCCCCAACAAAAACCCTACCTCAATTCAACACCAAATCAACCAATTAAACACACAAATCACAGACCCAAGATCGCAAAAACCAGCACAAAACCCTCATCGTACAAATTATAACGCGATCACTGCAGAATTAGTAGAATTTCGGCTATATACTACAATCTAATGGAATTAACTTAAAAGTCATGTCAACTGCACGCGAAATCAACCAATCAAACCTACAAATCAGAGTACTAAGATTGCAAAAACCAGTATAAAACCCTCGTAAATTGGTTTCCGATTCACCAAACTAACTAATCAAACATAGAAAAAATATAATGCAAGAAGTGCAAAGCCAGTATAATCTCAGTTAGGTACAAAATCACCTACTTAAACATACGAATCACTGTCCTTAAATTGCAAAACCAGTACAAAACCCTCATCAATCAATGGATCACCAGACAAACTAATTGAAAATACAAAAATCATAATGCGACAAGTGCAAAACCAGCAGAATCTCAGTTAAATACAAAATCATCTACTTAACATACAAATCATAGACCTAAGATTGCAAAAAAGTTAAAATGCAAGTTACGCGATACCAGCAGAATCTCAATTAGACACTGAATCTAATGGATGTAATTTGATTCATTAGATTGTACAAACTAATTGTGCGCTCGGATTCAGCAAAACCGAACGCACAAATCATAACGCAATGAGCGCAAAACCAGTAGAATCTCAGTTAGGTACAAAATCATCTACTCAAACATGCAAATCAGAGTCCTGAGATCGCAAAAACCATCTCGAAACCCTCCTTAATCGATCTCCGATTCACCAAACAAACTAATTGAGCATACAAAAGTTACAATCCGACTAGTGCAGTATCAGTAGAATTTGAGCTAGACAATGCAATCTACTAACGGATCTAATCCGAGGAGACGAACCAGTACATAATCGCCGATTCTACCTCAATTGAACAACCAAATCAACTAATCAAACACAAATCCAAGCCCTAGCCCTAAGATTGCAAAAACCAGTACAAAAAGATCGCCAAACCAACTAATTGAGCATGCGAAACCAGTAAAATCGAATGAATTCATGAGTTCGATGAAAGACGAACCGTGGCTGGGATCGTCGGGAACGAAAGCGATGTCCAGCAGAACCACGCCTGGATCTATGGGAAGGTAAACCCTCTCCCACTCCGCCAACAGAGGAGGCTCCTCGGATCTCGCCGGACACTCAAACCCTAGCAATGGAGCCAGCGACAAGGAAATCGCCGCCGCAGACGCATCGGCCACGAACCGTCTTCGGCTCGGCTGAGTCGATTCTCGCGAAGATGATGATGGTGATGATGATGAGGCTCTGGTGAGGAACCGAGCCTGCGTTGGTCGGTTGGATCTGGATGCCAACAAGGATGGTCGGATGAGGAGGGTCATGGGGTCGGTGAGTCGGAGAGCCCCCATTGTTGTACGGACTCACACAGTGTGTGTCTGTGTGTGTGTGTTTGTTGGTGTCTTATCCGAACGAATGAGCGCGAGAGGCTTCGCGGGCTTTCTTTGTTGTTATGGATAACGGTTTAATGTGCAGAGAAGATAGACTGTAGTGACGCTCCAGACTTCTCTACTATTGCAGTGTGATTTTTTTTTTTTTTTTTATGGAAAATATTAGAACGACAACAACAATATCGCGCCGCAAGACAGATTAGCTCGCAAGAGCATTCCGTGCGATTTCGACCCGTATGTTATGCATCGGGATATGTGTATGCTTGCATCTTGAAGCGCACGTGAATGACTCTTTTGCCCTAATGTGTCTTGTGATGTGACGTATTGTTGTTGTTCGAGCACTTCTCTTTATTTATTCATTAATTTTTTATTTGATTTTTTTTTCATTTTAATTTTTCCTACTTTTAAGTGAGGTTGAATTTTGAGCATAATAATACTCAAGTGTAGTTTAATCGACGCAGAATATTGGGGGTTATTAACTCGGATGAGTTGTCATAGTGGTAAGGGCGAAGGCGGGATTGTGCGGGATAGGCGCATGATCTTGAATTCGATTCCCCACAACGGCTAAACGTCGGACCACTGGTAATCTCTTTCTACAATTTTAAGGTCCAATAAGACTAGTCAGACAAGTGTTTGGATATCTATAGCTAATCAAGAAAAATGTTGGAGTTATTTATTAGGAAAAATGAGTAATTCTTTTGAGAATTAAACAAGGAAAGAGATATGTCTTTGTAAATATCTCTCGTTCTTGTTTTTTAACTTGTGTGGGTAGGAATATGATTGTTTTTCACGTATTTGCATGAAAAATGGAGCTATAGATGAGGAAAGAATTTAAAAAAAAAATAGATAGAGAAAGAGGATCCCCTCGCTCGCCTTCACCCTCGCTCCACCTAATTTACATCTTTACATTGCGGCATTGGAACATTTAGAGCTTGAACTAAAGACTTCTAGTAATGAGATTGAGTATGATCTATTCAATATAATAGTGTATTTACGGCTATATACTTTTAAACACTACTCTTAAAAAAAAAAATCGAATTAATCCTCTAAGAGTCAATAAAAATTCCATGACTTTGATAAATGGTGGAATTGAAAGTAAAAGTTTATTACCATCGAGAGGGCCGGGTTTTATATACTTAACAAGAAGCGCAACCATTGCACCAATTGTTATAAATCTAATTATAAATCGAGTTTGATAAAATAAAGTCACGAAGACACGTGGGTGTAGATTTAACCTAGTGATTATTACTAATTTTAGTTTAATTTTCACCCTTACATGAACGCATATCAACACTTGTACTGTTTAGTCCAAAAGAGTCTCAAAAAGTTGTCATTTCCATAATCACCTAATCACGTGCACCACACGTGACCACAAACCTCAACCCGCATCCCCTCACCCCCCTAACCACGGTTAAAACTTAAACCAACCTCCAAAAATCCCACCTAAAAACCAAAAAAATGATTGAAAACACAAACAAAGCCTTCTCTGCCAACAATTGGTTCCCATCCGTGGAAGCTGATTGTTGTCTTTTAATTAATGGCTCCAGTTTGAGTCTTAAAAATTAAAACACCAATATAGAGCATCTCCAATGGTAACGTGGATTTAGACCGTGGATTGGTGCCACATCATGGATGTGGAGAGAATATCTATCATACGCGGCACTAGATAGACATTCACTTCTTAAAATGATCTATAATAGTAATGCGGATTTAGATCGTAGATTGATGAGTTGACACTTTTATTTTCAATTTTCATAATATTAATAAAATGCTTTAAAAAAATAAAACTTTAAAATAATTAATAATGCTGACGTGGCAGTGTTTACCACGATGTCTGTCTAGAAGTAGACATTGTGGTAGACACCCTCCACTTTGATTTCATGCCACATAAGATGAACGTTATGAATCTATGATCTAATTTGAGAGCATTTTTGGGAGCTAGATGTGGATTGTATCACAGATGGATTCATGGTCCCAGTTGGAGATGCTCTAAGAGCTCCCCCACTGCCTAATTGTATAGTGCGTGGCTCGGAGCGAACTCGAAGTGATCGGTTAATCCAAATACAGTGTTTTGGACAAAAAAAAAAAAAAAAAAAAAAAAAAAAAGCCTTCTCTCGCTCTCTTCCTCTTTTGCGCCGCGTTTCCCACTCCCCTCTCAGAAAACCCAACACATAAAAATCTCTCTTTCTCGCTCTCTCTCTCGCTCTGTCTATAAACAAAATCTCGGCCGTCGAAGTGGTAATGCATCATCACTCGCGCTGTTCTTCACGATCTCAAATTCGTCCAAGATTGGGTCTCAGTCGATTGGTTTTTTAGGGTTTCGCGGTTTCGGAGATCGCGCGTTGATCGAAGAACGAACGACGGTGGGATTTAGGGTTCTCGACGCCGACGCCGCCGCCGCCATGGCTCCGGGGCGTAAAAAGGGAGCGACGAACAAGGGAAAGGCCAAGAGCCACTTCAGTCTCGGCGATTTGGTCCTCGCCAAGGTCAAGGGCTTCCCCGCTTGGCCCGCCAAGGTCAGCTCTTCAATGCTTTGTCTTCGTTGCGTTCTTGGTTCGATTTTGGTTCCAAATTAGGGGTTTTTGGTTAAAGGTGCCATTTTTGTTGTTGCACTTCAAATTTCAATCTCGTCAGTACTGCGATTGTTGTGTTTGTGAAGTTGTGGATTGGTCATTGTCGCGGCAGCGGCGACAGGGTTTTTGTTTGTGTTTGATTGATTGTTGGCTCAATGGTTGGTATTTGTTAGGTTCTTGGTTCGATTTTGGTTCCAAATTAGGGTTTTTGGTTGAAGGAGTCATCTTTTGTTGTTGCACTTCAAATTTCAATCTCGTTAGTACTGCGATTGCTGTGATCATTGTGGCGGCTGCGGCGGTAGGGTTTTTGTTTGTGTTTGATTGATTGTTGGTTCAGTGCTTGGTCTTTGTTTGGTTCTTGGTTTGATTTTTGGTTCCAAATTAGGGTTTTTTGGTTAAAGTAGTCATCTTTTGTTGTTGCACTTCAAATTCCAATCTCGTTAGTCATGCGATTGCTGCGTTCATTGTCGCGGCTGCAGTGATAGGGTTTTGTTTGTGTTTGATTGATTGTTGGTTCAATGCTTGGTCCTTGTTAGGTTCTTGGTTTGATTTTGGTTGAAAATTAGGGTTTTTTGGTTAAAGGAGTCGTCTTTTGTTGTTGCGCTTCAAGTTTCATTCTTGTTAGTACTGCGATTGTTGTCGCGGCTGCGGGGATAGGGTTTTTGTGTTTGGTCGATTGTTGATAGTGATGGTGGTCCAATGAAGTCTTTCTCACAATGTATGATGTTGTTGGAATTCAGATTAGCCGGCCGGAGGATTGGAAGCGGTTGCCGGATCCAAAGAAGTACTTTGTTCAGTTTTTCGGAACTGAAGAAATGTGAGTTACTTGAATTACATCCTTTTTAGGGTTTCAAATTAGCATTGGAAAATTGTTTTATACTTATAATATAGATAAGTTTCTCTGTTAACTTGTGTTAAGAGAGTTAGATTGTTTGAGAGGCAGATTGTTTGTTGACGAGGTTGATGTTTTTCGCTTCTCTTATAAATCTCAGTATCTCACCGCAGTGCGTATGCGACCCCAAAATTGTTATCTTATTCTACTGTGAGATTTCGTGGGAGGAGAAAATTTTGACTCTAGAAAGAAAATTGGAGAAAAGTTTGTTCAATTTGTTCGCTAATGTTTTTTTTTTTTTTTTGGATTAGAAATCAGTGGCGGCTATAAATTATGTTTACTATTTTGTTTGTGGAAAATGCTAGAATGACACTCCAAATGACACCCCAAGTGACACCCCTATGATGTGGTGGGCGGATCCTACGTAAATATGTGACGTGGCGTGTTGGCCCACATTCATCGGAGCCGTCGTGCATGCTTCGAGATACACACTACGCGTGTTATGCACTGGGAACTATTTTGTGCACACTCATTTTTACATGGGACCCGTCCGCCACATCATAGGGGTGTCACTTAGGGTGTCATTTGGGGTGTCATTCTAGCATTTTCCTTTATTTGTTTTCTTAATATTGTGGGTTCTGTATCAAACTAAAAAAAAGATTCTATAAACCACAATTCGATCAGTTATACTTCATGGAAATGAATGTTGGACAATATGGATAAAGAAGCCTAACCTGGGATATATAGACTCAAAGAAAATGAGTAGATTATCATCAATAAAAGAAAAAAAGTAAGAGAATCCGAAGGTGTAGAAGTGGAGCTAGGACAACAACAAAGCTTCAATTTGAAATTAGTTGGGGGCAAACTACATGGATGAAACTCTTCCATTGTGCTTGATACTGTGCGCTTAACTTGAGAGGCATTAATTATAAAATGTAGATCATCAAATATCATCATCAACTGCGTTATATCAAGTTGTATTGGGTTCATGTAGCAGACCCCAATTCTTTTGGGACTGAGCCTTCATTATTATCGTTGTCGCACGTTGTTGGCCCCTCGACCCAATTATACCCATGTGCCTTCCCCCCCATCATTCCACCCCATGATGACCATATGTGGATTGATTCAATAGAAACCCTTGGTAAAATACGCACGTGTAATCCAACAGATAAGGTGCTATGGAGCTAAGGCAAAATGAACCAATTTTAAAAATTGGATTACGTGCTCGATAAGGCATGAGTCCTAGCATCAGTAGAGTTTGTTCGTAGTAAAGCCCATGAATCTGATCAAGTACCTTTCGGGCTTTGTCAGTTGGTGGACGCCTCTTTGCTATCTCTATTGATGTTTTTCTTGATAAATGTTTGTTGGCTTGTTGATTTTTCAGAATCATACTTTCTCCTGGTTTTTGCTTGGCAGTGCATTTGTTGCTCCTGCTGATATCCAAGAATTTACTCTTGAAGCTAAGAGTAAGTTGTCTGCTCGATCTCAAGGTAAGAATGCTAAGGATTTTAGTCGTGCTGTGAAGGAAATAAGTGATGCCTTTGAAGAATTACAGCAAAAGAATTCTGCTTCTTGTAAAAAAGATGAGGAAAATGCTGCTGAGAGTGGGGACATTAGTCCCTCAGATGATGCCGGGGGCAATGAACTAAATGATGGCATTGAGAGGGTTAGACCACAAGCGAGTACTACTAATGAGGTTCAAGATGATGAAACACATGGGTTGGAGCGCTGTTCTAATAGGCCAGAAGAGAATGCTGACCAGGATATAAAGCCTAATGTGTCATTCAATACAGAAGACTTGTCTTCAGGTTCATCCCTTAGAAAGAGTAAAAAAGCATCCAATAATGGTGCACATTCAGAAAGCAAAGAGATCATGCCCGCATCTGAATCTGAAAAATCTTCTCCTCTTCAAGAAAAAGCTGCTGGCGATAGAGGTGTAGAGGATGGGGAAACTCACCACAATTCAGATATGGCAAGAACTCCTAGAAAGGACGCCAACAGAAATAGTAACATCTCTCATGCCAAAGAGGGCGTGCTCGGTGTAGTTGACAAGAAGAATGATGTTTCTCCACCCTTAGCTGTGTCAATTCGTGCCAAGCATGCAACTGGTACAAAGAAAGCTGTGGCGAATGGGCAGATCTCAACCAAGGTGGTTACTAAAAAGAAAAGAAAACAGACTGAGGATGGGGACAAGCCACACTCGGGTTTGGCTGCGTCGAAGGAAGATTTATCTGGTGGAAATCCTAATTTCTCTAGACCTGGAGAAAGCATGAAAGACGCAAAAGAGAGGAAACCTGCTGCACGTAATAGCATTAAGGAATCATCTCCAGGCACTTCGAGATTTGATTCAGGTGGTGCTGATGGGAAAAGAGAGAAAAGCTTGGTAAAAGCTAAAAAGCTTGTGGAAGCTGATAAGCGTGGACTCAATAAGAATACGTCAGGTGATTCTGAGGAGCAGGACAAGGAGGAATTATCGTCAGGAAATGGCTTGAGAAAGAGAGCTCAAAATAAAGACAAAAAGCATTTTCTGGCTGCTAGTGATTCACGTCCTGCCAAGAGACCAAAATCTGAACCTGTCAGCGACGCTGATGCCAAGAAATCTAGTGGAAATAATAAGAAAAAAAAATCTCCAGTTCCTGTTGGCGTTGGCAGCAAAACTAATGTGCATAATGATAAGAAATCTTCATCTCAAGTGAAAGTCAAGGACAATGTAGCTTCAAAACCTGAAGCTTCTAATGTTGGGACCAGTGATGGGATGATTCTACCGGTAACTAAGCGTCCTCGTCGAACACAAGAAACAATATCTGGTAGTGTTGCACGGGCTGATGAAAACATAAATGGTTTCCAAAGTAGCGACAAATCAAGTTCTGACTATGACTCATCTCCTGTTACTAAAGTCCGAGCAAGACGAAGAACAAAGCTTCGATTTGATGAAGATGACGAGGAGGATGAGTGTGAGCCTCCAGTTCGTGGTGAATCTGCTGGTGCTTCAAAAGACATGGCTTCAAAAGTTCCAGATTTAATTGATAATAGTGGTACAGACAATGTGAGTCCCTCTAATGTTCAACCAAATACTCAAGATCATACGGCTGATACATTGGTTTTGAAAGAACATTGCTCCAAGGATGCCGTGTCACCTCCTAAAGTTTCCAATGAATCTCTTTCTCCAAGTGTAAAACATACTGATGACAAGACACCCAAAAGAGTGGTGGGAACTCATAATTCTCCTGCTCTTAGTAAATCAGAATTTCAGAAGCCATCTTCCAAAGAGGATAAAACTTTGGATTCACCAAAAAATTCTCTTGGATCACTTGGTGCATCAAAGGCTGCTGAGCACAAGTCTGCCAAGCCACAATCTAAGCTATCTGGTGCTGGTACATCCAGAAAAGCGCAGGCCGGGAGTTTAAAGGGCAGCAGTCTGACTTCAGAAAGTTTGAAGCGTCCTAGTAGCCAAGTGATGACCCACAAGAACAAGCCAATTGCTTCTTCCGAAAAGATGAGAAGTACTCCTAAGACTATTTTGCGGACAAATGATGCGGCAGATCAATCCATGGAGATAACTAGCTTGTCTGGGGATCGGTAAGTGTGTCTTGGTTGGATTCCTGCATTTACTAAACTGGCGTCGTATTTCATGGTTGTAATAAATGATTGCTTTATTTGAATGCAGATTTGACATTTTCAGCGATGACAAAATTGGTAGTTCATCTGTTGACATCAAATCTGCGGATTCTGTTACATCCATGAAGAACCTTATTGCAGCAGCTCAGGCGAAAAGGAAACAAGCCCAATCTCAATCTTTTTTTGACAATCTCATACCATTTGCTATTTCCAATGCTTCTGTCCAGGATAGAGCTTTGAGTCCTGCGACTGCACCTCTGCCATTTCCGCCTGGTTCTAGCAGTTCTATGCATCAAGATGCAAAAGCTCCTCACAATCACACATCAGCAACTTCACCATCCGCTAGTGCCCAACCACACTCATCACAGCAGCAATTAGATAGGGAGGATCTTGAGGAGGGTAGAGTTGGCTCTGTACATCGTGCACCTGGGGGTTCATTGAGTGGTGGAACTGAGGCAGCAGTAGCTCGGGATGCGTTTGAAGGAATGATAGAAACATTGTCAAGGACAAAGGAGAGTATAGGACGCGCAACTCGTCTTGCCATTGATTGTGCCAAGTATGGTATTGCTAGTGAGGTGGGTGTGTGTGCATGAACTGTAAGTTTTATCGTCTGTTCTTTTTCTGTTATTTCTAATTGTTGTCTTGGAAGAGTAGATATTTATCATGATTGATTTATAATTAGTTGGTCTCTTTGCAAGTAAGATTTTACAAACAAACAAACCAACTGTCAAATCATCCGCGTTTCTAGTCCTACAAAAACATTCAGATATACATATGACTTGTGAGCTTTGAGTTAGTGACTTTTCTTCTTTGCTGAGTGTCTCATATCATAAAAAATTACTGTTTGCTAAGATTTATGAAACTCATACTTAAGACACTTTTGCAGATCAACATTTACTTTTTTCTTAATCCTTGCTTATAGTTTACCTATAGATTATTTGTGTTTTGGAAGATATTTAGGTGTCACAAGGTAGACCTTGATTTTTTTTTCCTTTTAATCTTAAACTTTGGTGTGCCAATGTAAACACAACCCTTGGTACGTAGAGGAGGATGAAAGAAGTAGACTCATGTAGCTAATCCTATAAATTGTTTCTTCATTTCAATAGATGGAATCGTAGTAAATGGCTCATTGCCCAACTGCCCTTGATTATAACACTGTAATATGATCCACACTTTTTTTGTGGAAACAACATCCAACAAAGCCTCAATCCCAATTTAGCTACATGGATTAAACTTTTCGACTCCACTTGATTAAATGAAGTTGATGGCGTGTTTCTTATTTTTTTAAAATCCTTCTTCATTAATGCATCCCAAGTTATATTAGGTTTATCCCATACTGTTGAGTTTTATAATTGGACAGCTATACCCTTGTATCTTTTTTAGTGTAAAATATAAAGAAAAATAGAATGCTAGCATAGTATATATTAAAGACCGAACAGACAATATTTCAAATGGAGCAACCTACGTAATGAAAATGCTTGATCTATCAAGCATCAACAGTATTAGCATATTAAGCATTATATTTTGGTTATGAAATTACACTGCTAAAGGTAGGAAAATGTTGATATGCTGATCCACTTGTGCTGCTGTGCAATAAATCATTTAATCGTTCAAGGACAAAATGTGTCTTGAGTTACTAGGTGTTAACTAAGATAAATCTGGTTGCAGTGAAAGAATTAGCATTGTTGAAAATGAATGAAGAAAGAGCATGGAACACTTATTCTTCTTTTTTTTTTTTTTTTTTTTTGAGAAAACATATTATTCTAAGACTAACTTTTTGGCATAAATAAATTTTGGGCTTATTAGTAGCGTATACCTTCTTTTTGATAATTTGAGATGTCGATAGTTGGTTTAGAAGAACTTTTAGCTCGACTTGAGGTGGAAGTGAGCAGATTTTTTTAGAGTGAAAAAGTCGGTATTGAAGTCTCAAAGCAGTTGTGCTTTATACCAGTCTTCTCTCTCTCGTTCTCTCTTTTGAGTTATTGGTCAAATCATCACTCAGCTAGTTGTCTTGTTTCCATCTTTTGCTTTCCTTTCCTTTCTCTTACTTCCATGAATAGGTTTTCATTGTATCTTTTTTCATGATGATTGGAATTGTAATTATGTTCAGATTTTATGGTTTTATCATAGGGGAAATTTTGCAAAAAAATGTAGGGGAATTTTGTATTAAACCTTTTCAATACCATTGAACTTTGAAGAAATCAGTAGATATTTATAACCTTTTCTTTATGACCGAGGTCTTCTAGGAGCTGGGTCTGCCAAGACTGATCTTTGGTGTATTGGGGCCTGGGTTAAAACCTTTGTGGCTAATGGTTTTGGGAGGGGGAGTCCAATGGTTATGTAGGAAAGATCAGAGGAGGAATGAAGAACAATACAACATAGGAAGAAGCCATAAACACCCAATCCAGGGTTCTCATTTCTATTTTCGAAAGTCTCATCAACAAAAAACTAATCATTCTTAAGTGATTATTCCCTTGATACTAAAACCCTAAGACATTAAGACATTGTGTTCTACACGTATGGCA
The DNA here is from genome assembly GCA_039657325.1 of Stephania cephalantha. Classification (NCBI taxonomy): domain Eukaryota; kingdom Viridiplantae; phylum Streptophyta; class Magnoliopsida; order Ranunculales; family Menispermaceae; genus Stephania; species Stephania cephalantha. Next base: position 720,172 of record CM077573.1, on the reverse strand, counting down.
AATTATAATTCTCATACTAAACCTTATATGGCTACTACATCACAAGACCTCTCAATTCTTGAGATGTGGCACCAAATTGACCATCCATCCATTCCCTTTTTTTTGTGTTTTTTTATTATCCCAATTCCTTGTTTGTTCGAGATGAACGACTATAATCTTATGATTCATGATTCAAGTCTTAGATCTTTTGGAAGATTTTTACATTAGTAACACTACACCAAAAGAAAGTTTTTTTGTTTTCATTAGACTTAAAAATCATTGGCCTACTACCGAACTACTGAACAAGTAAAGGTTATAAGTGTGCTGTATTAAGAATATGTAATGATTGGGGACTTCTATGCACAATTTTATCTGTTCAACCTAATAAAAATGTAATTTGATGTGTTATTATTTGGTGAGTATTTATCTGGCAATTCTTTTTTTTGAAATTATGAATCACAAAAACCACAGCTGAAGTATAAATTACATAATATGGGGACTAAATAAGTGTGGCGTTATTAGTATTATTATTATTTTAGTTTTAGAAGTAGTTTGATTTGATTAAAATCTTATAGTTGATTAGCTTTTCTTAAATGGTTGCAGCAAGGAAAACCTTGAGCTTCTGTCAGTTTAAAAAATTGGGAGAAAATTATGTAATGGTCATAGGAGAGTTCGAATGAAACTCTGTTTTTTATTAGTGTGGTGGTAATATAAATACTTATTTATCTTTTTCTATCTATATCTTGTGAAATCTTTTTAATTTTATAGAATTCTTGTTTTGTATTGAAAATAAATCTGCAATCATATTGAAGTTGGTCATTGCTGGCAGGTTATTGAGCTTCTTATCCGGAAGTTGGAGGGTGAGGCAAGCTTCCATCGTAGGGTTGACCTCTTTTTCCTAGTAGATTCGATAACTCAATGTTCACATAGTCAGAAAGGTAAAACTGGTGATGCATGTTCTCCCTCTTTGCTGTATAATGCTTCGGCCTTTTTGTTCTTTGGTGAAATTGTATAGTATATGTTTTAACTCGTGCAAACTGCAAAGTCTTGTTGATTTTTTTATTTTATTTTATGAATTTTTTTTTACGAGAAATAATTTTTTTTATTGATGCTGACATATATATATGAATATGATACAATGTGAACCACATGGGCAGTAAACATATCCAGGTGACTTCTGCAAATCATGTCAAATTCTTGTGAATCTAACGGACTAATGCTCACGATTTTGCCTATTATTTTTGCCTGGGACTTGTATCGTGGAGATGGTCTTGACTCTTGAATGTAGTTCAGACTGTTTTTGAAGTTGATTTGTTTGTTTTGGTGGCAATGCAGCTGCTTTCTGTGATTGTTCTTTTATGTTTCTAGAAAGTTAAGTTACATCTTACATGATCATTCAAATCATACCTATGAATCTATGGTGTAACAGACTCTTATTGATTCTATGGAGGAGTTGAGGTGTCAATGATTAGCCTAATTTTGCTCAAGTTGGGAGATCATCTTTGGAAGTTCTTTATCTGATTTTGTTGCTTGTGCCTCTTTGTCATCAAAGTATTCTATGGATACTTCTTTTGTTGCTCTATTCTTTTTTCAATTATCTTCTTCACTACTAAGATAGGTTTTGTTTTGACAGTAGGCACTTCTATGCTAAGATATTAGGGGTTTCTTTAGTTTTGTGAGGGTTTCCTTGATTATTTAGGCAGAAACTTGTGCTAGACATTGTTGTTACTGGCCAGCTGATGTTTGCTAGCTATCCTATTGTTTCAATTATAGCAGTATATTTTGTGAAGGATTTTATATGTTCATATGCCATCTGACTTCTCTGTAGGCATTGCCGGGGCTTCATACATTCCAACTGTACAAGCAGCGTTGCCACGTCTTTTGGGTGCTGCTGCTCCTGCTGGAACTAGTGCTCGTGAAAATCGCCGCCAGTGTCTTAAGGTTTATTCTTAAATACATTTCTTTATATGAGAATTTTGTTTCTCGTGACTTGTGCTTGATAGGAATGAATAATTTGCTTCATATTACAGGTTCTGCGTTTATGGCTAGAGAGAAAAATACTTCCTGAATCTGTTCTACGGCGATACATGGATGATATTGGAGGTTCAAATGATGATTTGGCTGCAGGATTTTTTCTTAGACGCCCATCAAGGGCTGAACGCGCAATTGATGATCCAATTAGAGAGATGGAAGGGATGCTTGTTGATGAGTATGGCAGGTACTTGATTTTGACTTGTTTCCAGTTGCGATTTAAGTTCTTTCCTGTTCATTTGTTTTTTTTTTTTTTTTTTTTTTTTTTCATGGAAATGAGAAATAGTCTGAATATCATGTTTTTTCTGCTTTACTTGTTTCCACCTGATTGGTAGCCTATTGTGGTAATGCCTTCTCAGTTCTCACAAGGTTTTGTATCTTGCAAGATTAACCTGCAATATTGCAAAAACAATGTTTTTATTTTTGTTTCTTTTTCTCTTTGGTTCTGAAGAATATTATCGACCATCGTGATTTGCTCCCATCTAGAAGGAGGGATCATATAGTCTGGAGTTCAAATTATATAGAATGTAGTTTTTTAATTTCATATGCGGTTCTCATTAACATACTTTTTGTATGTCAAGTCAATATTTCTAGAAAAAAGATTTTTTTATATGATTTGGATTTGAGCTTTTTATTTGGTAGTTTCTGCTTGAAATTATTTTGTTGCCGTAAGCACTTTGGCATCATTTGGCCGTGATATTCATGAGCAGCAGCTGTTTTTGCTTATGATTTCTTATTTGCTGGTCTGACATACAATCTACGTTTGGGGATTTTTCCAGCAATGCAACATTCCAACTGCCTGGATTACTATCTTCTCACACATTGGACGATGATGACGATCTTTATGGTAGCTTATGCAAAGGGACTGGTGATGAATCACCTGCGCAAGGTGTCCATGCATCTGAAGAGATCGAACCATGTGTGGTTACGCCAACTGACAGGCGTCACCACATATTAGAGGATGTAGATGGCGAGCTTGAAATGGAAGATGTATCTGGTGCTTTCAGGGACGAGAGGGCTGTTGCTGGAAGCGGCTGCATCAAATTGGATTCTCAGCAGAAGAATTCAGATCAGATTCCAGAATCAGCTTCTAGCAGTCAATTTGAGCTACCTGCCTTACATTTGAGTTCTCCACCATTGCCTTTAGATTCACCACCACCATTGCCACCATTACCTCCTTCACCACCGCCACCACCACCTCCAATGTCGCCTTCACCTCCCCCACCCCCTCCACCTCCTCTACCGTCAGAACCCCCTCCGCCTTCAATACTACATTCAGGACCTCCTCCAACAGGGCCTCCAAACACATTATTCCAATCAGTGATGCCATCTCAAATGTCGATGATGCCTCAACCTCCTATGAGTTCTCAGCCTTCATTGCCATCTCAAGCATCATTGGCATCTGCTTCATCCTCCTTGGGATATCAGCCACCTTTGCAACATGAATATCACGCTTCGAATGTAAGTTTTTTATTTTCTTTTGGCTACTGTTTTTCTTTCTACCCACACACATGCATATACATATTGGTTAAAAGCCTTTTGTACAGGGAAATCACCATCTTCATATGAGTGGAAATGCTCCTCATTCTAGCCGTACCAATGTTACTGGAAAAAATGAAATGTTTCCACAGGCACCACCTTGCCTCACACCTGCTGTGCTTGGCAACACTCATGATCCTTTGTATAATTCTTCAAGACCAATGGAATTTGGGCAGGGTGACATGCATTTAACTCCCCCTACTCAACAGTTTCAACCAGGTAATTCATCTTTTGTACCGAGAGGATTCCAGCCTGTGCCCCCAGCTCAGACGCCATCAAATTATCTCCCATATGGAAAGCCTGCCATGCAGCATCACATACAGCAACCTTACCACAACCCTTACTCCGTACCACCTCTTCCTAATGGCCGGACACAGTATATTAATGATGAACAGTGGAGGAGGCCTTCAAGTGATTTCAATCAAGATAATCAGCATGGTAACTGGGCAAGTGGTGGAAGACCTCCATCATTCTCAGGGCCGCCTTTTGTTCCGGAAGGTGCGTAATAACCTTTCTAAATGTTTACTAAATTTGCAGATTTTCAAATCTGAAGGAGCTCATTGATTTCAATTTCATAAATATTAACTATGATATCTTTTTCCATTCTGTTTGTGCAACACTTTTTCTTAGTTTGATCTTTCCAACATGTTTTACTTCAAATTGATTCGAGAACGTAAGCTATTTGACTTGATGAGTTGATTAATTGGAACTTGAACACAATTGTTTTCCCTTGAATGGAAATTGTCACCATTTATCATCTTAAGTGACTATTTAAGATCATAAGCATATGTATCATATCTGTAATGCAGGTTGAAATGTGCCCAAGTTTCGTAAATGTATGAGCAAACCTGCTGTGTGCGTAACTTTTCAAGTCATTCTTGTTGTCCTCATTTAAATTTTTAGATGAAATATGCACACTATTGATAATTATAAGGCATTAAGACTTTGACTTAATGCAAGAAAAATCTCACTTTGGATGTAATTTAGGTGTACTTAGTGTGTCTTGCTTCAACGAGCACCTAATGTGCCTTGATAACAGCTTTTTTTTTTTTTTTGGTTTTTGACTATTCACTGCTACTTTAATTTAAATATTCCTTTTCCCACTTTTTATTTTTCAGATTTTTTTTTGCTCTTATTACTGTTTTTTTTTTTGTTTGATTTTAAATTCTTATCTCCACTCTTCTCGTAACCGACCCCAACTAATTTGGGATTGAGACTTTGTTGTTGTATCTCCACTCTTCTCGTGAAACATATTTATTGATGGTTACGTTGAGTTTAATCTGTAACTGATTTTTATGATGGTGCAATGGAAGATTATTGCTAAATGCTTATACTGAAGATTAGAGTGAAAATCGACAAACTGCCTATTTTGAATAAAAATAAACAAATTTCTAAACTGATCAGTCTCCTGGAAAGGAAATAATCTGAAACATCATTTGAGATTTTATTTCTAATTAATCCGTTTAAATGATTCTTGATTCATTGTTGATATTTGAGGAGCTTCATGTGAACGAAACTCATGGTTGCAAGAGTTGCTGTAGTTCTTAAGTAACGTAATTATCATTTCCGGAGTCATGAGTGAGTCTTGTTACCCACCCTAGTATATCTAATTTCTTATTTTCTTGTGCAACATTGATCGGACAAGGAGCTTCTCATTTGCTGACATGGCATGAAAATACCCTAAGCCCTTAGAACTTCTTCCAATTATAATTGGAATTTTTTTGACAACAGATAAAGTGAACAAATTATGTGCAGACGAAATTTTATGAAAATATTTGTGAAAGATAAGTTGGATTGACTAACAGTGTGTTACTTCTGAACATGATCTCTGATAATGGTTGTGACAAAATCTAGTTGTTTGATTATCGATTGCATTCTGCATATGAAAGGGCAATGTCCTGACCTCTTTAGGAGTGAAGTAACTGTGTTTCTTATTTTAGAGAACACGTCTAATGAATTTCTTCCATGCCAGGTTCTTTTCGACCACCAATTGAAAGACCGCCCATGAGTAATATGGGTTTCCAACTTCCCGGCCACAACCCTATAGCTTCTGCCGCACCAATGCCAGGTGACCTCAAAATGCCAACAGCAGATGCTTTGCTGTGTTCAGAATATTGTTACTAGAACTTGGCTGCTCATTACCAGCTGTGTAAACTTCTGTGTTTTTAGTTCGTCCAGGTCATGGTGGTGCCCAGATGCTTCCATCTTGGCCAGACATCTCTGCTCATAATTGCTGGAGACCATGTTAATAGATCCTTCTGAAAATCTCTTTTCGGCAAAATCTTTGTGAGTTTCTTTTCTCTTATATGATCTTTGTTAATGGATCCTTCTGAAAATAAATAAATATTTGTGAAACCTTTTTCCTTTTTTTTTTTTTTTGAGAGTTTATACAAATTTTTTTAATCCTCTTGGTCGCTCAATCCTTTGGGATGGTCCAAATGTTAAGGAACATTTTGCATTTCTTGTATATAACTGTACTATACTTATTATTGACATGGAAGTCCACATGGTTGCATTGGATATTGAAGTTGTGTGCATCTTCTGGAAGTTTTGTCTAGTCTCTTGAAGGCGGCTTATTGCAGCAACAACCAAGCCACGTAAATAACTCCAAATAGGAGGTATATCCATTTATGCCTAGTTGTATTAGCAGACTATACACTTGTTCATCGATGCCCTTATGAATTGTTGGGGGAGATCTGCGTGTTATAAAGGGAGCTAGTTGTGCAAGGATTCCTGTGTAACCTTAGTTATCTGACAAGGAGGTCCTGTATGATTTTCAGCGATGAATGGGCATAATGTTAGTTTCAATTATGTTTAACTAAAAAGGAAGATTGGCAGAGTTTTTAATTCAGGTCAAATGTTATCAATTTAAAATTTTACTGGTTTTTTAGGCCAAAAAATAATTTTACTGTTGATAACTGTTGATACATGGAGAAGTTGCAAAATCCCATGAGTGCGGTAGGGTTGTCTTGTTCTGTTTTGTGGTGTGGGTCTGGGTGGTTGGGGGCCAATGATTTTGGCAAAAACAACTTGTTCAATGACCTACATTCGCTCTTTGTTTTTTGGGTAAACAATCTCAAGTGTCCATCCATTGGCCAAAAAAGAGGAGTGCTAGTGTCCATCTTTGCTTCATTTCTGTCTATATTATTATTGTTATTTATATTAGAAATTGTTTTGGTTTTTGTATTCATTGTTCATATTTGTGTTAGAAAGTGAAATCTGTAAGATTGCTAGAAAAAAACTAGGGAGCATGGTTATGCACACTCAAGTTGATAATGAAAATTCAAGGAATCACATTTGTGATGAGAGTCATCTTGCAGGGATAATGATTTGCAAATATTAAGATCCTTCTCTCCATGCCAAATAGTATTTAGCTCATTTTCAAAAGAAAAAAAAAAAAAACTGGAAGATTTTGTTTATGTAAAACATAGGAGCTTATCTTATGCTCTAAATAGCCGTTCCCAAGTCCGGATAAAAGAGGCGGGTTGTCTTAAGTTGACAAATTTGTTGTCGTCGTTGTCGTTGTCATCGTCGTCTTTGTGTATAAGAGAAAAGGTACAAAACTTGTTCACACAAGATGAAGATATAAGCTTGCTTTAGGTTGAAGGACATACATAAATGACTTTGGGTTATTTCAGATGAGATATTTAAATTAATTGTGGAATGATGTCTGACTTTTTATTCTGCCGTTGATAGTTTGACTATTTGATTTTCCATAGCAATGTTGAACTAACAGCTATTTGCTTTGGCATGACAGATGAAAGTGTACACATGCATAGAGCAGAGTTTTGGGCCCTTTAAAGCGCCACTTTGTGCAAAGAGCCAAAGGTGAAGACTAAGTTTTTCTAGTTTGTCTCAAGCCGCTGTTGGAGGATATTTTTTTTTTTTCTCGGCTGATTCTTCATCTTCTCTCTCTTTTTTTGATGTTGTCGTTCAGTGGGCAACGGGGATATTTTTTGACAGAAGGTGGTCATGTTAATTGGGCTGGCTTGATCAGGGACACTGTAACAGTGGTCAGTCTGTCGGAGGCTCTCGACAGGAATGTGAATATTGTAATTTTTTCCTGACAAAACTTGTTGCCGCTAAGTGTAAGCCCGTTTTTGACTCAAGGGAAGGAATATATTTTTTATCTTCTTTAACTTAAATGTATGATTAAATCCATTCCAGTTGAGTTTGACAAATTGACCGACTAGTATTTGTTTCTTCCACCTTTATGTTCCTTTGATTCCTTTTTTAACAATGTACAGAATATAAATTTTTTCAGGAAAATATTGATACTTGATACGAAGCAATATCTTAGTCGCATGTTCACTTGCTTGTTGCTCTGGAAGTTCAAATATTACCTGTTCTGCAATGTGTAGATTACGAGGATTATTGGTGTATATTTTAAAGAATCCCATTATACCATATCATTGACTTGTTCATATACTGATCGGTCATAGATTCATGGGTTTTCATTTTTTTTTTTATTCATATTCATTGTCTAGCTTTCATCACGAACTTTTAAGCATACTTATGGTTTATGCAGTTAATGGTCAAGGAATACGATTTGTTTCGTTTATCTTTCTTTTTGTCTATAGACATGTCTGATGGCGCTGGTACTGTTCATCTTCTATTTGATGGTCCCTTCTTTTTAAAGTATAATGTGATGTTTAGCAGTAGCCATGATGCATCACCAATATCATTTCTAAAAGAAGCTAATTGTTTTCCCGTGGAATGCCTTCATCGAAAGCTTACCAGAGTACACTCCATCTCTTTTATAGATGGACTTTTATGGCTACAAAATACAGGTCAAATCCATTTCCTTTCTCTCTTTTCTTTTTCAACCCTAAAAGAGCAGCAAGTGGTAGCATGATGTTGGTGTTGACAGTTGTAACTGTAGGATTATTCTAGTTGGGATGTTGGACAAGCCTTCTTTTGCTCAAATTAATTGCAAGAAGATAAGTTGTTAGGTGCAAGTAATATTATTTTTCTGATCGTTCACCAGGTTAAGCTGATAAGAATAGTTTGAATTTTAATACTGCAGAATTAAGTTTAAGTACTGTTTTGACTCAGTTAAATCGAAAGTGCCAGTCTAAGAAGTGGCTGGCAGACCATTAGCTTGGAGATGAAAACTGTGGTCTCTTAGATTTTTGAAATGTTTTTCTTTCGGTGAGACAATTACAATGTGGAATTCCAAGATAAAGAATGGTGGGTTGCTACTTAGTGTTTTTTAGATTGATACTGCTAAACTTTGAATCATGCTCATTGGAGAATCCAAGGTGTTTCTTGGGTTCAAGAGAATTTATCAAGTTAGTTAGCTTTGCCGTATTCATGTGTGGTTATTGTCAATCACTCTATGTGGACAAGCACCTATGTGATGGGGTTGCTGCCAGTTGATATTCAAGGCAGTTACAAGGCTCTTAGCTTTGCTGGATTGACAACCTGTTTCTTATATTATTCAATCATTTACTGTGTCATGTTGAATATGATAGTGACATCTTTGTGACGATGAAAGGTTCTTCAGCACCATTCATAGTGGCTCTACTCTCCAGATGCTGTTAATATTTATTTGATGATTATGGTGGAAAAGTATGAAAACTGTTCTTGCTCAGATGCCTGGTCCTATATTTTCTATTGGAGTGGATTCGGATGTCTTGCTTTTTAAATGGTATGTTCCTCTGTTGACGCATTATTAGACCTCTGTTTCTTATTTAGTATTTTGGTTAATGCAATTCTAGATAGTGTGTGAACACCTGCGTTCTTGAGTTAGTTATTTGCAAATAGTAAAACTAGCTTGCTTGGCCATCTCTTACTACATTTTGCAAATCCATTCTGTTGCTTGATCTTAGATTTTCATTTTACGTGACATGGTTGTAGTCAGTGTGATATAAAGAGACTGATCTAAGAAATAATTGTTAAGACTAGTAAAAGAAATGATAATTCACAAGAGGATACGCATAGGTACCTAGGGTGTCGATGGGAGAGACTTGTATACTATAAGTCTAAAAGACTAAAACTACCTGCTGGAAGGATAAAACTTGAAAGTTGAATGCAAACAGCAAATTGTGAGGCACTGAAAATCATAAGTGAAGAGGTATAGGAGGTGAAATTTTAAAAATATCCTCACCAAAAAAAAAAGTTACGTTCAAAATTTTTTCAACTTTCTTCATCAGAAATGGGTAAAAACTTTAACATGTCAATCATAGGTCTGTAATATGTTATAGATTAAGGGCGAATGTCTCTGGAATATCGGATAATTAATATACCTTATAGAAGTTTTCAAGGATAGTTCTATCCTTCTGCAAAACTAATGCCAGCCAAGGAATGCCATCTGTGAGAAAGTTGGGCGAGCAATGCCTTCTGTGAGAATCATTTTAGGTACTGATAAAAAAAGGTCAGTGGCAAAAACAATAATGATTTATTATAGGAGAGGGAGAAAGCATTCCTTCTCACATATTATGATTTGGAACTCTTTAGAAGATGGAGGTAGAAACTTATAGCCAGCCACCACCTCATTAATGATGTTTTTCTTGGGAATCGAAGAATTTTTAAGCAAAATAGTATTAGATTATATCTACTTTTCCTATGATTTTCTTAGTTTTGAATCTTGATGCTCCTAATAATGTTACTAGATGTTTTTCCCTAGAAACTTATTGCTTGGTATTTTTATGATATGATGAAAATTGATGTTGAGTTTTATTCAATAATTAAACCCACACATTTAGTTAATTTGCACATAGAATTGATCATTGAAAAAGATAGTCATATTAGTTGGATGGAAGAAGTGAAGGAGTGCAACAAGTGTGATATGCGCTCGAAATATCCCCGTTAAGGTAAAAGGAAAATCTTATCAACCCGCAATTAAGTTAGCTATGTTTTATGAAAGTGAATGTTATCGGTAAAGAAACAACATGTACATAAAGTGATTTACACAGAATTGATCATAGAAAAAGATGGTCATATTGAATATGACGTTATGCATAGAGTTCAAGTTTGATGGAAGAAGCGAAGGAGTGCCACATGTGATATGCGATCGAAATGTACCCGTTAAGGTAAAAGAAAATCCTATTAGACCGCAATTAGGCAGATATGCTTTATAGAAGTGATGTTTGATGGTAAATGAACTTGTACATAAAATGAGTGTGCAGAAATGAGGAAGCTTAGGTGGATATGTGGTAATACTCACAATAAAAAAGAATAAGAAATATAGAGATTCATAAAACAAAAAGGGGAGCACCAATCAACACAAAAATTAGTTAAGGAGGGTTCTGCTAGTTTGGATACATCCAAAGACGACCTGCTAATGCCCCTATTAGAAAACTCGACACAAGTAAAAACTATAAAAATTCGAAAGTATAAAGGTAGACCTAAGATAACTTGGGATGCATTAATTAGAGATGGTATAAAGAATTTTGAAGCAACACCATGAAGAGCATTGAATCGAGTGGAATGAAATAGTTTGATCCATGTAGCCAACCTCAACTAATTTTGGATTGAGGCTTTGTTTTTGTTGTTGTTCTTGTTTTACATTCAATTTAGTAAATACACATTGCAGAATATGACACCACCTACTTGGGAAAAAAACAATAAGAGGTACTTGTTTTGAAAAAAGCTCCTATGTTTGAAATTTTATGCTTACTGATCTATGAGTCTGCAGTTTGGATTATAATATTTTATGTTGATGGGTTGAACAAACTTCCATAATTCCTATTTCTCTTGGGTTTGTGTAACTCGAGCAGTCTTAGTTGTGATGCCAAATAACTCCAGGTGATTCCTGGGTTTCGTTTGCTATATTAGTGCTCTATTATGCTTTCCTGTTAATCTTTCTATCAAGTATTAGCACTTCTAAGGCCTAGATTTTATACAGTCCCATCTCCTTGATATTTCCTGTCATTGCTTGATGTTACTTCTTACCTTATGTTGTGCTGTTTCTCGTCCTCAATTACTGTTGAAATTACTTATATGCGGTAGCAATTGGAGAAATGGAAGACCTGACTGTATTGTTGATTAAGAAGGTTTGCCGAAAGATAAGGGAGTTAAGTAGTCAGCAATATCTCTGTTGTGGATGGAAAGTGGAAACATTGGGTTTTGCATCTTAATGATTGCCTTTTGGAAAGATAAGTAGTAATTCTGTTGAGCGTGTTGTTAGAGAGGAATAGGAGGCAGTCCGTGAGGAAACATAATAGCTATAAACATGCTGTTGAATTCCCATGAGAAAAAAGGCCTTGGGGCTGATATGCTTATGGATTGGTCTTTTATATTTATGACGGTCATAATTTTCTGCTGTGTCTGGAGTTTGGAGTGTGCCAACTTGCTATTCTGTTACTTCATTATCATTTTTGTTCATTTCTAAAACTGTGAGAACTTGCTAGAATATTTTTATTATTCTACCAGATATCAATAATATTTGAATTTTGCTTGAAATAATCTCTCTTTTTTTCAAGTTTAAACTCTTTTTGCCCCTCTGAGTTCTTTTTGCAAATTTGAAGTAGTGAACTTTTTATGTTTGGATTCTCATTAGAAGGTCGTCTCTTCAGAAGAGTAGGACATGTAGGATGCAACGCAATTGCAAATGTACAGGTAAAGTTATAGATATTACCGATTCTCTTACTGGAACGGGATATATTTTGTTTATATTGTGCATAGGTTTTTTATCTTTACAAATGGATCTGAATATAAGTCACAACTTCACAAGAGGCACACAGCGTTTCCAAATTAATTTTTATCTGAAATATTTTATATATGCCATTCTTTATTGTTTTTACTGGCCTGTAGATTATGCTCTGGGCTCGAAGCCTCAAACATCTTACATGTTTACAGTGCAATTAACGGATAATTAGAATCTAGTATTTGTTGTCACTCGTTGTTTGTGAACTTCCATTTGATTGAATATCAATACTGTTACTTATTTTTTTCTATTGATGAAACTTGCCAATCTAACCCCAGGTCTTCGATAGTGCAGCTTCTTCATTTTTCGGTTGTTACTAGTGCTAAATTTATACTTTATTGCGAAGGTATATAATTTGCATGGAGATTGTGTGTGTGTGCATATGTGTGTTTGTGGCAGATAAGTAATTGAATTGGATGTTCCCTGGTATCCCCAAGATCTAGGCCTGCCAAAAGTAGAGGTTTTATTTGTTATTCTTCTTTCATTTGAGGTTTTAAAACTAGCTAGTTTTGGCCTTTTTTTTAGAGGTTCAACTGCCGTTCTTTCCTCTTTTTAATACCGGTATTGTACTTTAAAGCATCTTCCTTGAAGTTCTGGCTATTCCCAATAGAAACCCAAGCTCCAGTAATGTTTCTTCGAGACACTTTTGGTCCTTAAAACTGATATTTTGTTGCTTATTTTCTAAAGTTGCCTTTCAACTTAGCAAAAGTCATTGCATTTCCCAAATTTCACATTTCATTGATTTCTTACTTATTTGGATCAGTACTTGTTCCTTTCTCCTCCTCTGTACACGATATCGCCATATGCATCTCTTTCTTGACTTTCTTGTCTCAGTTATATCTCATTAATAATTTGGCACTCACAATTCAGCATTAGTTCTTTACTGTTCTTCTGGGTATTTGGGTTTCTTGCCTGATTGATTATTCGGGGCTATGTAGGCACATTAGACTTCTATACTCTAATGCAATGTGTGTAGAAAATTAGATTTATTTGTTGGGCACTTAATTGCTGTGTACTTCATAGATGACTAAAGCCTCATTTTTGGCTCATTTTACTTGCAGCGCTTGCCTCTACAGCTATGAATCGCAATCACATAGGCATAATCCGAGGAGCATCTTGCGATAAGGCCATTTTCATGGACTTGATAGAGGTAACATCTTGCTTGCCTCCCTGACCTTGAATTATGAGGATGGTGTTTATTTATTTGAATCTTAGCCTGCACATTATCATATCATAGGGGTATGCATGAATGGGACTCCTACTATCATTGCTAGGATTATATATGTACAAGACTATTAAGTGGTCAAGAGTTCTAGGGTTGCGGAAACTAACCGTAATGCTCGAGTCTGACATAATGCATGTTGATGAAATTAGGAATTCCGCGATACTTCTGATGTTGAATTCAAATTTAGAATTAGTCCTGTCCATGATATATCAGTGATCTGTCGCAACATATTTTGATGGCCTTCGATCTGAGTATCATCAATCTGGAGGTCTAAGCAGGGCGAGGGAGATTGAGATTATCTCACTTAATGTAGAGGACATATAACTAGATTGTTCAAGGCACTTGATCTTGGATATCATGCATCTACTCGTAGGACATTCATTCACATAGCTCCTCTCATTTTAAATAGGTCACTAGTAATAGCTTGCAAATAGGGTCAACGGGTAGTTTGAGTCTCGTGGATGGAAAAAATTGGGTTGGGAGGGCCGTACCTTGGGATATTAGCGGGTCAGTGTGGAACTTATATGAGTTAGTCTCATAAAAGGGTTATCATAACTAAACACGATAGCCCATTTTTGATCCATTTAATTCATTTAAAATAATAATATAATGTATATGTGTTATTATTTTATTATATTAATGGTTGAATTACAAACTTTTAAAGTTCAAATAAAATAATAAAGTGTTATTGTTTTTTAGAAAAAAAAATAACTTGCGTAGTTTCAAATAGTTTTGAATTAGATATTGGGAAAATGATGTTATTTTGGAAAGAATTTTATATTTTCTATTACATATATTGAATTTTAAAATAATATATTAAGTAAATGAGTTTGATGGGTTGTCACAATAATACGGAAAATAAACGGGTTAGTAGTCAGTTTCTTGCTTTCGACACTAACATTTAAATGATTTGTACGATCGGATGGTATTTAGTCATTTCTGTACCAAGCGTTGAGTCTGTTTAGTTTCATTACCTTATCTATGTCGCGCCTTAATCTACTAAATCAAGTTGTATGCCCATGCATCAGTGTCTATTTCAGGTTTTAAGTTGCCAAAGCTTGTAAGGATGGCACTTGATTTAATGGCACATTTTGTAGATTTCTTTTTGATAGCCGAGGATATCCGAGCCATTGCCGCTAACACTGGACTAATGGTGGACTCAACTAATTCCTCGAGGGTCCTTAGTTGACTCCCACCAGAAAACCCAAGAAAGAAATCGAAGGGATAAAGGAGTAGGTAGGTTTCGAAATCAACACATCTGCCTTAGTCAGCATATTAGAGGACGAACTTATCACTTGACTAACGGGTCTTGGGGTGGCACATTTTGTAGATTTAAGTGTTTGATACCTTGCATGTAACTTAATATGAACTCTTTTTTTTTATGTTTAAGCATATGATTAATAAGAACACAATTTTTATTTTTATTTTTTTCCAGCGAGATAATTTATCGCTTATAATTTAGCAATTATTTTGATCAACATCAATACAATGCACATAAAATCAGAAAAAAAAAAAAAAAAAGGCAGAAGAGAAGTCTATAAAAAAGGGGTTAGTTCATTTAGTCATGATAATGGACCAATCAGCCCCATCACACTATTTTAATTCTGGCGAATGTAATTAAGTTATCCGATACCGTCATGCTCAAATTTTTCTTTTCTTGAAGAAAAATAAAAGCATCCGTTATGGATCAAACTCTTTCATTGCATTCAATTAAGTGCACTTGTTGGCGTGCTTTTCGAATCTTTTAAATATTTCGTAATTAATGTGTCTCAAATTAGCTTTGACTTACTTTTAAATTATCGAATTTTTTTAGTTTTTATTAAATTGAATTGAGTTTTTAAAGGTATACTTTCATTTTTTTAAAAAAAAAGAAAGAAAGAAAAAGAAAAATATAGTGCACCTTCATTGTTTGTCTTGCAATGCAATCATGCATGTTTTTTTTTTTAAAAAAAAAGAGAATGACATGAAGCAAGCAATGCAATTTGAAATGGGGAGTGCTAGGGCTACATCATAAACGCACATCAGAACGTGCGTGCGATTTACACACATCTTGAGGAGCATTGCACTCGCACGATGCGCGTTTGTTGATGTACATCTAGAATTTTCTAATTGAAATTTGAAGCCAGAAAAACTGATTATCTTTTTTTTTTTTTGTGTCAAAGAGAGAAGCCGAGATCTCGAATAAAATTCCATGTACTTGCACATGTGTAATTCAATAGAATGATCCATTTGCAGACAAGTAATGCTTTTCTTAATCAAACATCATAATTCAGACACAGAACAAAGTCATGAACAACAATGTGAAAAAATTAATAGAAGAAAGATCTGCCTTAAATTTTTATTTTTTTTTGGACCTCACTTCTTCTGCTTCTCTTTTGCTTTTCTATATGCACTGTATAATGTATGAATCTTGGTTGATTGTACATTTGTACGCCGAAAAGTATGTCGTCGATCAAAATAATATTGAGTCATAATAATCCTAGTCCAGAGCTGTTTTACTTCTCCATGCAGCAATAGGCTTTGGCAAGCCATCGAAGATTGGTCGAGCGATGGTTGCGGCGGAGAGAGCAGCCTGTAAATCTTGTTTTAGTGCCCACTTATGGGTTGCCCAGATGGATGAACTCACACTATTTTCTTGCTCAGGCAAGTTTGAAGTACTCGATGATTTTCGGACTCCATCGAATGATCCATTGGCAATGAAAGAGTCACCCAGTCCCAGTGGAAGAGGGTGTAACCATGAAGAATCTGCATTTGATGCTAGAGCAACTCGGCTTGTGGACTTAGGCCTTAGCGCTAGACCCTTTCCCGTTATTCCCGAAAAGCCGGCGCCATTGCTGTTGATCTCCTCTTTCATCAACAATTCTGGCGGGCGAGAGGTGGATTCGGTTTCAGTCTTCTGTCGCCTACGCACAGCCTTCTCAAAGTTCTCATTTAATCTCTCGGCTTCGCAGTCTCCTGCTTCCGCAACTGCTGTATCCTCAGCCAATTCCTCATAGTCTTCGCAAAGGCCATTCGCTATGCTGCCGGACTTCTGATGCCGCGATAGAGCTGGGTCTGAAAGCGAAGAGGACTTGGGTGGCATTCCATCCTCAAAGGGGTGATGATGATGAGCTCCATTGGTTCTCTGGACAGCTATGTCTATTCCCTCTTCTGATGGACTGGGACTTGTTGGTTGGAGGCCATAATAGCCCTGTAGACTGCTCATTGCAGGAGAAACCCTCCGTTGAGGCGATTTCAGTCTCAGAGAATGTAATGATTCTAAAAGATCGTCGTGAGCCCTGCGAGGTGAAATATGGTAGCCACTGCTGTCCCTGCATTATCAAATACAATGTATCGGAACTCAACAAAAAAGAACACTTTCGAAAGATGTTTGGTAAAAAATCTAGCTAAGATTCATAGCAATTGCACTATTTCTCCTTCGACCTCTGGGTTAGCGGTAAAGGCGCCTCCTAACCCCGTGGGATTAGTAGGGGATGAGGCGGTTCGGACACCCACGCTAATTAAAAAAAAATCTAGCTAAGTTTCATGGTTACTACTATTGCAAACAACATTCACAAAACACTGCAAGTAACAGATCATGTTCATGATGGCAGAACCTAGGAAATGATAATTGAGTTTCATCTGCTATCATGAATTCTATCATCAATAATTTTAAATCTTTAAACAAATTTGGATGATGTTTCAGTTCATAACTTTCCATTCCTTATTCGAACCAGATGATCGAAGCTGCGTACTCTCTTTAACCTTCCAATGGATTGAACTCGAAACTAGCATACCTACTGGCAGTGAATTCTTGTTTCCTGATTAAGAAAATAAACATACAATCTATACCTTGAGAGAGGGGAGCCATTTAATAGATCAGTGGATGGGGGATGCCTTCCTGGTAATGGTATAAGCAGCGTCTTGAGAGCATACATTTGACGATCCGTCACTAATCCGTTCCTTCTTTTAAGATCTGCCACCTAAAAATAGCAATCCGATCGCTACTTCAGACACCGCATTCGAAGAAACCGATCTCCAAAGCAATTCCTTAAAAGAGCTATAGCATAAAAGAATATGAAAGTATTGATGCAAACAGAAATCCTGCATTTACCTATATAACAACTCTCCAATTAATGTTACAATACTCATCTACAAGAAACCCGTTGACGACAACAACAATATAGCCTCGATCCCAAATTAAAGAAACCCGTCGACGGGCAAAAAAAAAAAATAAAAAATACTGAAACAGTGTCCCAAAGTTCCCATATGAATCTCACTGGGTTGGTTTATAAAACAGTGGCAGGAGCAACAAAGCATCAGCCTAAATTAGATGAAAAAATTTGATCCCAAAACCCAGTTGGTTTCTTGCACCTAATATTGTTATAGTCTGCATATTTTCATTCCAAGCCTTCTTTCAAGAATTTCATACAGCGGGAGTCGTCGGCTTTGCTCTACGACATTAATGGCAA
This sequence comes from Stephania cephalantha, assembly GCA_039657325.1. Lineage (NCBI taxonomy): Eukaryota > Viridiplantae > Streptophyta > Magnoliopsida > Ranunculales > Menispermaceae > Stephania > Stephania cephalantha. The sequence goes on along the minus strand of CM077573.1, from coordinate 702,297 downwards.
TACTATGGAGAACAACACTTGATTTAAGGACGACGGCGGCGCAAACACCCTTGAAGACTCGAATTGAATTTTTACGATGAAAAGGTAATTGCAGTCTATCCAAAATGCCATACATCTATGCCTGCCATCCATTTCTATAACCATACAACCAAAACTATCAAAATCTAGTTTCAGAAAAATTCTAGTGTCTCTACACAAACTCTAAATTCATAGGCACAATCAAAATTCCTCTTGTTTTGGGCAAAATCATTAACAAATCATCACAAACAAAGAAGCCAAAAAAAGAAAAAAAAGAAATCAACAAATAACATTAAAAGATGTACACAACCATAAAAGGAAAAACACTCTTATAAATATAACCAATCAACAAAACAATAACATGCAAAAACAAAATAATCAAAACACACACATCAGAATTGAAATGTGGAGCGTTGCGACAGGTTGACAACTAGCTAAACAATAATCAAAACACATATTAGAATTGAAATAGGAAGCGTTGCAATAGGTTGACAAACAACATAAAACTTGTTGCTGCGTCAGCTTGATGACCAGCGTAAAACTTTTATCGCTCTTTATAAAATAGAATAAAATAGATCAAACGAACAGCGTAAACAATCATCAAAATCATATATTAGAATTGAAATAGGGCGCGTTGCAACAGACAGGTTGAGAGCCAACGTAAAACTTGTTGATTGTCAGCGTAAAACTTTTATCGCTCTTTATAAAATGGATCAAACAAATATTAACACATGCACATTCAAATTAAGGAATTAAGGAATTAAGGAATCTTACATCAACTCCATACATGATCGCGACTCCGGCGAGAGTGTCCATTCTCGAAACAGGATGCTCGATCAGAACATTCGTCGACGTCGACGGCAATCGGATCATAAGATCGCTCCCTCTCTCGCGCATCCCAATCTCGATCGAACGAACACAACAAGACCAAGAACAAGAACAACAACTCGCACATTACATTACACCAGCACCGTATAAAACCGTCGATCAATGAATGCGAAACTCAGAATTCACGAAAAACGAACCAAACGGTCCCCAATCGGCGCAGAAAGCGTGATCAATTGCACACGTGATTGATTCATTGATCGGAATTCATGTGTCGCGATCAGGAATTCGGATTATTATTGAATTTATAGCGGCGTTGAATTGTTTGTTGTCATGAAATTTGTGTGAGGATTTTAGGGATTTGAAGGATCGAATCGCATGAAATTGAAGGAGTTTTAATTGTGAAATCAAAACAAACACACAGAATTGAGAGGGGCTTGACGTGGTTCGCTCTTTGACCGACACGTGTTGTCTCAAAATCTTTCAAATTAATTCTATTTTATTTTCTCGAAATAAATTTTAATTTTGTTTTTGTTTTTGTTTTGGTTTGTTAGGGATCATAATTTTGGTCCTTTATTTGAGATTCAATTTTGGTTGTTCTTGCATAGTAGAAAAGGAATGTTACCACCTCTGCAAAAAAAAAAAAAATCGTCTTTTGGCAAGTGATGCATCGTCTATCTCAGCAGAGATGCTTTGACGAATCTTGTCGTTCTTACAAATAGTAATAAAACAAAATATTAAAAGTACTATTATAGGGAAAAAACTAGAAACTAAAGGAATTCGACAGTGTGAGAATAGATTTGAGATAGCTTGAAATGCATTGACTAGAATGGACGTAGCTGACTCCAACTAAATTTGAATTTGGCCTTATTGTTGTAGGAGGAAACTACTAAATATTTCATTAATGCATTAAATGGAGTCGAAGTAGAAGCATTTTATCGATTTAAGCGTAACTCAATTACTCTAACTAATTCGAACCAACATTTACAAAGTTTATAATACAGCTGATCCTCATAAAGCTTCTATTTAAGCAAAAGAATCTTCAAGTTTTAAGAGGTTTTAATTATTGAGTCCTAACAATTCACCCAATGATCTACAAATATTAATTGTATTACTAAGATGCTTAGCAGATTTTCTTTGGAGCTCAAACAAAACGTTGCAATCATCACAACATGATTCTTATGTTTAGTGTGATTAATACATTTGCGCTGTTAGAGCTAAAGAAGAAACAAATTGCATTATTAACAATGTGGACCTCTTTTTTCCTATGAAAGATCCATACCAACAAAAAGGGAAGCAATGAATAATGACAACAAATAAAGTATTTTTGTGTCTCATTGCCAATGAAATATAGATTTTGAAACAGATGGATCATAATAAGGGTGAAAAGATTCTTATATTCAATAACCGACGACATCTTGAAAAAAAAAAAAAGGTTCGGACACCCACGATTACTAAAAAAAAAAAAAAACGAGTGAGATTAACTAATATCAAAACAGCATCTTCTGAATTCAAAGTGTGGTTGCCGACACTACAGATTTTCTGTGGCTTCGCTGGTTAAAAGGGACATTTGAGAGCAACCACATCAAACAACATGAAATTTAGATAAATGGTCTGAAATGAGTGACGTAATAGCTATGTGAGCGTAACGTTAAAATATTAACAGTCACAAGCCTATAAAGTATAAATGCAAAGCCTTAAATCCTGAATTAGTCGGGATCGGCTACATGGATCAGACCCTTAAATGGTAAGGATGTATTGCAACTGAAATTCAATCTTGAATCCTAATCCTGTTGTAAGACTTCCACACATACAAGCTAACGTGGTATTCTATATGAGTAAGATTTGACTTGGTTATAAGATGAGACTTTGAAGCCTCCTCCTTAATCAGTGCCCTGCATGACTCAAAAGCAGGAATTACACTAACAAACAGTTTCAAGTCCATGGTTCCCAAAGAAAATTAAGAAAGTTGGAAAGGTATAATCAACTAATATATTGAGCTCTGACCAACTATGTGCCCTTTACCTACTTTATTTTGACTTTAAAGTAGGTAGAGATGCATATAAAAATGACATTTGGAGGTGTTCTAGTTGTCTAGTTTCTTCTTTGAATCAATGACCAACTCCAAAAGAAAATGGATTCCATTAGTTTCCATTAATTTTATATTGAAGGTATATAGATAATGAGTGCAGCACAAAACAAAACTTCGACTCAACTTCGGCTAACTTTGACCGAACTTTGAAAATATCGATGGAAGTTCATAAAACATGAAGTAAAATTGTTATGTTTCGTGGAAGTTGAAGAAACTTCAACTTAAACTTCGCCTATGCTAAAAATATACTTAAAATTCGAAATATCCTCCGTTGACACGAGTTTTATGCATTATTATTGTATGATTAAGTATATTCCTAGCATCGCTACGAAGAAACTTGAGTTTTCTAACTTTAAAGTGAAATTCCGTAAACTTCCGTACACCGACGAATTTTTGTCAAACTTCCATCGTCGAAGTTAACTTCTTCGAATTAATTCTGAATTTTAAGTGAGCGAAGTCATAGGCGAAGTCGAAGTTTTGAACCTTGGACCAAAACCAATCATGAATACAATAGATGAAATCTAAGTCAGAAACTAATATGCACACAAATGAATGCACAAACATCTATTTTAGACTTTTAGTCACTATGGTTTTAAGTTGCCTAGCTATAATACTATAATAGCTGCAACTGAAGGTACAATGAGAAAAAGAACAATATGGGAACCTATGATGGGAGAAGTGGGTGTTTAAGCAAGTTCTCTTAAAGAAGATACCATAATGTGTGATCAGAAACACAAGTCACTTTAATGATATGAAAGAAAACCATCTAAGAAGAATGACAGTAAACCAAACCTGAATTATAGCCTATAGGGAAAGATGGAGAAGACACGAACGACATTAAGAAGAACAAAGTTGACTCATCCTGAATTATGCATTGTCAAACAGATTGACATCTAAAACTTGGACAATTAAAAAAAATGCATTCAGAAGTTGGTGAGGGCTGAGATAAGTAGAATATCATACTAAAAGAGAGATCTTTCTGTTGAATATACATAGCATAGCAACGTTACTATGATAGAGCTCTTTATTCGAATTAAAAATGTTGTCTTAAACACAATAAAAAAATTTACGATGCCGAATAACAAACTCCTCTCAATTATCTCAACATCTTTGTCCGTAACTTATTAAATGAGGAATGCATGAACTTGTGATAACTAATGTAGATGGAACCATAACATTCAGAAAATATCTTGTGCTACCAAGGGCATGCCAAAGCTAAGAATTTCAAGTTCCCTACAACCAACACACCCACCAAGCCAAAGGAAGATGCATTCTTCTACAAGAAGGCTACATAAATAAAGGCTATAAAAATGTGTTCAAAGAGAGTAAGCACTAACTTCCCTCTTTGGGCATAGTAGATGATTGATAAGAACGAAAATTGCATGGCAACACTCAAGTGTGTACAATTCGTAAGTGTTCCTTCTCTTTGTCAAAACTATAAAAACATAAATTACTCAAATAACCAACTCTAACAGTTACTCTCTTCTGCTGTGGAGGACATGAGAGATTTCTCACCATCGATTACTAGGCGGTTTTACTTTGTAAATCCGAACAATCCAATTTGATGTTGTATAGGCCTCTTCCAAGTACTCAAGTTTCACATCCTTGTTGCCAATCTCAACACCCCTTGCACGGTCATAACTGGCAATCCATAAATCAAAAGTAAATAAATAATGCAATGCAGAATTTTACCAAATGCATTTTACACAAGAATATTGGAAAACAGTAAAAGTACGATGTATACTTTTACCCAGATGATGAAGCACTGGACTTAAATGGCCATAATAAATAGATTATATTTCAAAAGGATCAATACAACAAACAACAACACAGCCTTAATCCCAAATTAGTTGGGGATCAATACTAGGATACAACAACAACAACATAGCCTAAGTTTCCAAATTAATTGGGGTCGGCCACATGGATCAAACCCTTCCATTTTGCTCGATTTAGTTGGGGATTAATACTAGGATAAATTAATTAATTTAGTTCAAGGTCATCTAAATATTGCAGCCTTTTTTTTATAAAGATATCAAATGTAATCTTTTCATTTTTGTAATAAAAGCTTAGGTAACAAACTGCTGCAAAACCATTTGGACTATACAAACAAGTATTCAGATAATTGATGGTTCACAAAAAGTAGCAAGCACTAGTCATTTGCTGAAGTGTTTCAAACATCATCACAACAAAATGGTGCCTCCAAACTGATGCACAGGTGGAAACTCATTTTGTTCGCATCCCTCCACAAGCCTAAAAGCACTCTTGTAAATTGGATTAGAAAAAGATCTGCTGGATTAATTTAAGGTGTAAAAAAACGATAGGCACTTGTATTCACATACACACACACACACACACACACACACACACACACACACACACACATATATATACATGAGAGTGCACATATAAATCTGCATCGACAATTAAGTACAACATTATATACATAATTAAGATAAACTGCCATGTATTGACTCTTTGATCTGCTCGTGCTGTAAGTTTTTGCTTCAATAGTACTGTTATTCAAGGCATAAATAGGGTGTGCTTAAAAAAACATTTTTCAGTCTAAGCAATTGTAGTTCTTAAAAATAAATTTTATTTTCTTTCAATGCCAAATAAATGTTTCTATTGTATATTTTAGTTATTCTTGTTGGGAAGGCAATGTAAAGGGGAAAAAAAAATGCATGGCAGAAACAAATGTCAATGCATCAAGACGGCACAGTTGATGAAGATTTAGGTTCCAATACATAATTCACAAGATAGCCTTCTACACCATTCCCAGAAGAAACAAGTCTTCCCATCAAGGAACTAAAGTCTAGTAGATTTTTTTTAAAGAGAAAAAATGTAGCAGAAAGGAAAGTAGGATACAGGGATGCTTACCCAGGAGGCCTTCCATACTCTGTCGTTAACTCCCCGAAGCGGTAGTAAGAAAGCTTGTACCTGAATTTATTATAAAAGGAGAATTTCAATGCAGATATAAATAGGATACCGAAGGGAGGAACCAAGAGATAAACGACCAAGGATCCAACTGATATTTGTATAATTTTTTTGTTCTATTTCTATCATAAAAATATTTTTATTAATAAGTTTCAAAAAACTGAACAAGTCTCGCGATTTACAATTCGAATCCAATTCCATTCTCAATGATTTTATAAGCCAATTTTGATTGAACAATGGTTATAAGCATCCCCAAGTAACGAACGCACTGATTATCTGAGCAGAATTTATGAATATGAATATTATTAAGACCTTTATAAACAAAACAACATAAATTAGAGAAAAATCACTCATATAATAGTGAGGAATGCAAAGGTTTAGCACTTCTATGACCATGCGAGCAACGGTTTTGATCAGATATGACATACCACAAACAACAAAAATAATACAAACAACATTATGGTAAAACAAACTGTTCCAGGCATATGAAATAGTTGACTTAGCAGAAAGTAATATGTACAGCTAAGCAATTCAAGAAATTCAATTGATCAATAATTCAACTATTACATACCATAACTACATATTTCCTCCAAGAATCAAATGCCATTTCAAGAATTGAGGCAGCAGTAAGAATACAGAATTGGCATGTTTGCAATGCAATACCATGCACTTTCATGTGAATAGTTACAAGTTACTTTGGACGAGACTTTTTTTTATAAGGGGAAAAATACAACTACAGGGACAGGCAGGTATACAATTTTACATTATAGACAAAGGGGCAGTGACGACAGTCTGTTCCTAACAACTACGTATAACCCAACATGTTAAACAATGCAAAATAAAACTCATAATAAAGATTATCAATTCAGCAGATAGAGTGACATAATACCCTAAAAATACCCAACAAGCATTGACTGTAATCAATAATATCATATAATAACTTTTGAAAATATGTACAGCTTAATTATGATTTGGCTAGTTCAGATTTTTTTTTTTTTTTTTTTTTTTTTTTTTTATAAAACCACATGATGGGAAGGAGCTTAGTTTCTTGAGGGATCAGAAAATTGACTATTTGCTTGATTAGGTTTGGGAAAAGGAATTTGATTTCGAATAAATAAACCATTTCTTCAGAAAAGTCTAGAACCTATTCTTACTAAAGCATCATGCATGGAGAAGTGCATATCCTGTCAGATGAAATAAGTCCCCAAAAACCAATCAGATAAGACCATAAATCTCAACTTTGTGAAACTCGAATTTTGAATGATTTGGACAGAGCAACAAACCCTATCGATTTTAGGAGCTAAGCACTATAAGTAACCTGACTAAAAATACATCATAAACCAAAAGGTGTTTCTGCAAGCGCAGGATGAATAACTAAAGAAGTTTTATAACAGTACCCACTAAATTTTATTCCACCTTATCCCTTGTAACTCAAAAAAAGAGGCTAGCCAGGCTTTGACTTACATGAGACAGTTCAACATTTTGGGTGCTGCACCTTTGTCAACACGATACTCGCCATTCACAAGATAATCTGGTTCTTTGATGACAGGGAAAACACCACCTCCAATCCGCACCATCCACAAGAACCTGCAGTGAGAACCATCAAAACAGGTGGTCATGTAAAATTGAAACTATGGTACGACAAAAACAATGAGTTCACCAAGTTATAGCATTCAAATTGGATATTTCTAATAGTATTTGTCAAGAATTTATCAACTATGACCATGCAACATCAGGGAACTGATGCAAAAAGGATCCAACTGGTTATTTGTTTAAACTTTTAATGTTATGTAGATTAAAAAAAAAAAAAAAGTGTTCCAAGGGGATTTTAAGTAAAAAGTTTCTGACAATGGGAGATAAGAAAAGAAAAATTAAGCATCCACTTGATCCAATCACCAAGAACTGGTTCTTACTTGTTGATATCGTCAGAGGAGTATCCAGTAACACCACCAAACACCACCAGTACATAATCCACATCAAGCGATCTCATTATTTCATACGCTTCATCTTCGTAAGATGACATAGCCCGCCCAACAGTAGCAATGTGAGTATTGTTCCAAGTGTTATTGTCAACAATGACAGTCCTGTTTCCCATGGCAGTAATTTGGTAACCATAGTCCCACCAGGACATCACTTTGGCATCTGGAGGAGTATTTTGGCGAAGCCAATAGTACGCCTCACGGTAATCATCAAATATCACCCTGCCGCCATATGCACCTCTTGCAGCCAAAACAATAGAAGGAGAAGAATATGCCTCTGATGTGACCCAAGTGCAGTGAATGACATATTTACTAAGCAAATAAAAAGCACCAAGAAGCAAAGCGACTGCTGCATTTTTTCCAAAAGGTGGAGAGAGATCAGATGAAGCCTGTGCAAATACAGCCGAATGGTTCAGTATATACTTACATTAAGATCGAAACAAACTAAAAATAGGTTATCCATTGATAATAGAGGAACCAAGAAGAAGTTTCAAATTGAAAAGGAGGGAGGGCTCTTTAAACCTCATGTAATATATATATATACCATACTACTATCAAACAGACAAGCAAACAAGCAAATGTATACAAACAAATAACTGTAAATTAAAATCGGAAAACGCCTTGGTTCTTACCTTGGATGAAGCCTTTGCGCTAACAGCTCCCTTGGAAGAACTGGTGTTCGAAACTTTGCTCTTTGTCCGTACCAAAGAAGTCAAATTCCTTATAGTGGCAGACACTGCAATAGCACTTATAAGGCACACCGCAGGGGTGGCGACAAGAATTAAGCGGACCATCACACTAGCAAAATACATGCTTGTGAGGCCATACATGACTATGAATATTGTCGCGTCTGATAACCTCTTAAAGCAGAAGTACAAGCCTGCTGGGAAAAGGAAAAGCAGGATATGGAAATCAAACATGAAAGACGACCAAGCAGTTGGTTGATGCTCAGAGACAGACGCAATAATTGGGATGTGGTCCTTTGCATATGTTGGATCAAGCAAAGAGTAAAATCGTCCTGTCCATGGAGAGATGTACCCAGATGCCATACCAACTCCAAAAGCAAGACCACCTAAGCCTATTGTGCAGGTTAATGTGATCTTCAAGAAAGATTGGAACAATTTGGCATCACCAAGCAAGTACTTTACCCAATCTAAGAAATAAAACACCTACAGAAATAATAGCATGTTAGAAAAAATAATCTCCAATTGCTTTCAATATGCATGATCAAAAAGATGCATTACTCTTGAAAGTTTCCATTAAAAATGTAAAGTTTGCAAATCATATACTGTAATGAGATTCTTAGCAAGTCAAGTTCCTTATTCTTCTTGTCAGAACACATAAGAAATGGTTATGCAAAACGCCGACAAAGATGCTAGTGACGCTTTAACTTCACTATTTGCTTCTATTTTAAGCCATAAAAATGGTTTGAGACATTTCCTTTTGAATTTTTCCATTTTATTTCATTAACCCTGCATTACAGTATAATTCATTTCATCACATTTCATTAAGTTTAGAGAAAGATTGAGCTCACTGGTCTCGGAGATTTTAAGCTAGAGAAAGTTAAACTGTTGTAATACTAGAATGTTCTGCGCCTTTTTCTGAATGCAACATCTATACCAAATTAATTTTAAAATTCTTGATTCTTGGCATTAGTTCTTACCACATTTTAAGTTGTGATGAATTGATATCCTCATGTGTACATGTTACTGCCATTTTCTTGGAACTAAAAATTGTTGCTTACTGGCATTACAGTGACAATGTTTGTCGTAGTTTCTAATTTCTATAACTTCCCAAATTAAAAGTCATCCACTAGGTTATGTTGTAACGTGCAGCACATTCTTTACAAACCATGATTATCTACACACTGGACTAACTCTCTCGCATGTCAATCACTCAACTAAACAAAGTAACATTACGGCATCGTAATCTAACAAATGAAACTAATGATATGGTTCGACAGGTTCTACGACATAGGGGGCCCGATCATGCTCAAAACTAGAGCTTGATCTTAGTAATCATATGCTTAACATGTGTTTCATGACTTTTTAAATCATAGCATTATCGCATTCCGACTTAAAAAATCTTCCTTCTATCGGCGAAATTTAAACAAACACCGAAAACTTATCAATGAAAGACAAGTAAAGAACAAACCTGCAACAAGAAAAACACTCCCATTGCCGCCATATGCTCGCCGGACTGCACATGCTGAAATCCCACAAACTGAATCTGCATTGCAAGCAGCATTCCTAACACATACATACAATTATACGCGACATAAAGCCTCATCGAATACCGCCCCGTAATCAGCAACACCAACACATACAATGGAATCAAATTAATTATAAAAACATAACCTCCCCACGCCGAAACCATATAAAAGTAGCCGAACGCAGACGCCAATGCCCACGCCACAGAACCAGTATTAACAGCCTTCACAAACAGATAAAATGTAAGCAACAACGCGAAGATCGCGACGCCTTCATTATCATACGACCCCGCCACAGACCTAGATATATAGCCAGGGCAAATCGCGATCAATGCCGCCGCGACAAGCCCTGTACCAGAGTCCCACAACTCCTTCCCAAAGAAGTAAGCGACAATGGTGGTGTTCGACGCGAAGAACGGCGCCGTCAACACGCAAACCTCTCGAATGTGGACAGCGAAACGCAGAAACCTAAGGCACCAGTATATGAAGGCCGCGGTTAACATGAGTCCCGGATAGAGTGTCCCGCCGATGATCCGACCGAGGGGGTACCAGCTCTCGGAGTCGAACCAGTTCCAGAAGTGGTAGAAGCCGTGGTCGGTGAGGAAGAGAGTGGTGCGGTAGTTGAAGTAGGGGTCGAATTCGTGGATCATGGATTCGTAGCGGAGGACGCTGAAGAGGCGAGTGATGAAGGCGAGGAGGTAGACGAGGCAGAGGATTGCGGAGCGGATGAGGAGCTCTTGCTGCTTGGTTTTGAGTTTTAGGGTTTTGAGGAGGGAGAGCGGTGGTGGAGTGATTGGTGAGGCGGCGGCGGCGGCGGTGGTGGTGGTGGTGGATGCGGTGCCCATTGTGAAACCCTAGACGATCGATCGAGAAACCCTAGATGATGATGATGATCAGAAATGGAGTAGATTGTTCATCATCTTCTTCTTCTTCTTCTTCTTCTTCTTCTTCGAGTGATTCTGGATTTTGTTTGGGATCTCAATGGAATGTTCAAAGAGAGGGTTTTACAGGTGCTGTTAGTGGTTGGGCACGGTGAGCCTCGAGATGCGTGCGACCCGATTGCCTGGGTAAGTACGTACTTTAGACACCGACTTTGGGCACCTAGCGATCGTGTGTCATTCGATGTACCTTGAATGCGTATCCCGATGTGTATCGGCATTGCACGACCGCTGAGTGCTCAAAGTCGGTGTATAAATAAGTAGATACCACTATCGGCTTTGCGATGAGCCTCGAAATGCTTGCGCGCCAAATGGCCAGCGAAACAAACAGGTAAGAAAATGCTTAGAGTACATACTTTATACACCGACTTTGAACACCTAGCGATCATATGCCTTTCAATGCACCTTTAACTCGTATCTCGAGGTGTATTGGCATTGCACGACCACTAAATGCCCAACATCGGTGTCTAAATAAGTAAATTCAATAGGTGAAAAAGATGAATCTGAGTTTGCTATTTCCTTCATTTGTTTGTCCTTTATAGTTTTCTTGAAATAAACTACAGCCGTCCATCTTTCTTGAACGATCCAACGGACATACGCTGATCACGACACACTTACAACACACGCGTATCATTTCTTTTTTTATTTTATTTTTTGGGACTACACGGATTCGAACTTAGTTGTGCCAACCAACCATTGTTATTTCTCATTTTTTTTTTTAACTTCATTTAAATTTCATTTCATTTTATTTTTTTTGTCACAAGTACCATTTTAGTAGGGTTATGTGATTGTTGAAACAGGCAGGTTATGTGTTCGAAACAAAAAATGCTCTTATTTATACACATTTACATTTAAATCTATGACATATTATATAAGAAGTTTTCTCATAAAAGGGAGGACTAATTCATCTTGTAAAACCCGACTTGCGACTTGTTATAGAATGTCATGGATGTTATCAACATTTTGGAATTAGAGAATTGGATAGTAAATTATGTACTGTACATGTAGTGTGTAAAATGTGTAGTAGTAGTTTGTCTCTTTTGATTACTAAATACTAATCTATTTTTTGAACAGAATCAAAAACTTCTTTCTGAACCTGATCAGACACCCTTGATGACTTCATCAATGTTCCTTTTCACATGGCTGATGTCCCATATTCTCGGACCGGCCACAGCAGCTAGCCTTCTTGCAATTTTTATCCTTACCACAGGTAAAAAGAATAATGGCAAACCCTTTTCTTGATTCTTGATTTATGTTATTTGTTTTAAAAGTTAAATTACTTTTTGATTCATGCCGTTATATATGTTTGATTGATCTAATTCATGACTTAATGCTCATGTGGAAATACGTACAATTGTTGGCATGCATGCAGCTATGTCGGCCGATATGGTTGAAGATGGCGAGAGGGTTGTTGTTGCAGACTTGCATGCCATAAGGGAAGAAGGGCTTGAACGACATGTATACAACTTTGATCACTGAGGAAGAAGATCAAAGTCAGCTGCTTTGTTGGTGTACAATTGCTTGCTTCCTTTTTTTTTTTTTTTTTTTTTTTTCTCTTTCTTCATGAATGAAAGTTGCATACATGCATCAGCCCTTCTTCCGTTATGGATTGCAATGTTTTTTTCTCATCGTATATCCGAAGCTCCCCTTTGAGCACCAAAAAAGAAAGTCCCCTTCGATGTGAAATTAATCTCCTTTAAAAAAAAAGTATCTATCTATCTATTTATATCTATCTATCTATGTCTATCTATATGTCTATATATCTATTTACTATATATAAATGAACTGTTTTTTTAGAGAAGCTCTTGTGAGAAACTATTATAACATAACACGTGGCGTTATAATGTACGATTTTATAAAATATGGTATTTTAATACAAGCGATTTTGTTATTATTAGCTATTAATTAGGAATTTATTCTAAAAAAAGTATGATGTTAGGATCGTTTTTTTTTTTTCGGGTTTCGTTATAAGAATTTTTGACTGCTATTGATTAGAAGGATATTCGGTTATTTTTTTAGGTATTTTTTTATTTCGAGGTTTTTAATTATTTTGATTTTTTTTTAGACTATTTAATATCTATTTTTGCTAAATTTTCGAGATATAAACATATTCCAAAACCAATTATAATTGAACACAATTTTGGAAAAATAACCACTTACAAAAATTACACTATTTCAATTATATCTAATCAATACACCCGTAATTCCATTTTATTTCTAATCGAACACAATTGCGTAATCGAAAAAAAACATATATGTTTTTTGCTGCCAAAAGAAATAATAATTATTATTTTTTTTGCAAAAAGATTATTACAATACAAATACATAATTGAACATAATTTCTAATTAATATCACTACAAGAAATGGTGATGAATAGTGACGGAGAATAGCGACCGGCGCTATTTAGCTAGACTAGTTGACTATTTTAGTGACCCTGTCGCTAATTGTTGGCGGGAAAATTCCTGCCCAATAAAAAATCTCCTCTCCATCCCGCGTTTTGCTTCGCCACCTCGCCGTCTCCGCCTCCCTTTGCGCGTCTCTACCTCACCGCCTCCGCTGCCTTGCCGCCTCCTTCCCCCTCCTGCGTCGTCGTTGCTCGTCGCGTTGTTGCCTCGCGGCGTCTCCGCCTTGCATCTCGCCGCCTCCCGCTCCCTCCCGCGTCTTTGCCTCGTCGTCCCCTCTCTTGACTTCGCTGTCCATTCGCCCCTCTCGCCGGATCTCCTCGCCGCGGCATTGCTACCGAGATCCAACAAAGTACAATGTTATTTTTTTAATTTTTTTAAATCTCCGATTTATGTTGTTTTAGATTATTTTTTTTTAGGATTTTGATTTATCTTGTTTTTTATTGTTGTTGTTGATACATTTTTTGTGGGTTTGTTTTTTATTTGTTTTGTTATGTTTGGTTTGTTGGGTTTTTTTAAAGTTTTTTTTAATACATCAATATTTTAATTTAAAAAAACAGTTTAATTTTTTTATCACCACCTGGTTAAAAAATAGCCACGGGATATAATGACGGGACCAATCACTAATCTTGTCGCCACTTCCGACACTTGTCGCCATTTGAAATAGCAAGGAAGGCATCGTACAAGATTAGCGTCGCTAATTCTGTATTTTTTGTAGTATATATTTTGAATTATTTTTTGAAGATGTGTAAATTGAAATATATATAGTCCCACATCAATTAAAGAAGACTTCGTACGGATGAACATAAAGTGTAGATTTCTCTTCAATTAGTACTAAAGCTTTGAGTTAATTAAAACCCCCCACTTACAAGTTGATAATTTAATCATATTGTTCTCGATTGGGTTCGAGGCCATTGAAGATTACATAATAAGTTTTATTTTATTTATTTTTTCCTTCTTCATCTGAAATATTGATACATGGTAATTAATTGAGTGGTCAATGGTTAGGTATGAGATTTGAAAGTAAAAGATCATGAGTTCAAGTCTGATGGAGGTTTCTTTCCTATCAAAAGCGGGATACTGACTTGTATATTTATATAAAAAAATCTTTTGTGAGTTTTTTAGGTGATGACATGGGTAGTCTTTCTTTTTCATATGCCAATTTTTTGGGGGTTTCTTAATAATCGTCTATTTTATCGATTTTATAATCGATCTCTTGATTAGTTGAAACAAACATTATTTAGAATTCTAAATTAGCTTATTAGAGAAATTGATTCCAACTAGGAGTGGCGATTTTCTTTTTCTAAACATTATAATCGAATTTTTTGTATGCACGTTCAATCCTTTTTTTAATTTGTCTATATATATCACTTACTCGCATTTAATCGACTACTCCCGCTAAAGAGTAAAGCTCTCTCGGTGGTGATTTTTAAGTCATTGGAGTGTCAAACTGCTTCAACGCACTAGTCGTTGGTTTGGCCTTTTTTTTTTTTTTTGCAATAATGCATGATAATGAGTCTCTTAATTTAGCCGAATGAAATACTAATTAGTACATTAATGATAAATTAGTCTCTTAAATTACTAATGAGAATTCTAATATACATATCCGATTCCAATTAGGGTAGGATAATTTTAAAGTAATTATCCAATATTCAAATTACAATTATAAATTAGTATAAAATACACTAATTAGCCGATTCCAATTAGGCAAATACTTTAAACCATATTGAGTCGAGTTTATACCATGTGTTTGTAGCATGTTAGGTAGTTTTTTACATGTTTGTGTTTTAATTGTATGAATTGAGTGTTATTAATTTTTTTTTTCAATATTTTTATGTTTTCAATATTTTTAGAGGTGAAAGAGGAGATATATAGATGAGGCTAGATATTTGGCAACTTCTGATTCGGAATTGGTCGATCCGGGTTACTCACACTCATCGAGAGCAGGTCGAATTAGTTAGCGATTTATGCAGCACATCATGCGGTGGGATACCATAGGCTGTACATGTGTCCCACTAAGCTAGTGTCAACTATTAATGAAGATGTAATCGGAGTCTCTCTTCCGGGAATGTGTCTCTTGTAATTAGACGGATTCGTCTCCTTTTGATATAAAAAAGAGGAGATATATAGTTTTCAAGTGGAAATTGAAGTTCTTCAAATACTTTTCATAACTATATAAAAATGTTCTTTTAATTGAGTCCTACATTACTTTTTTTATTGAAAATTGGATTATATTATTCTTGACTTCACACTATAATAAAAATATATATTTTAGGACGCTAACAATGTTGAATGCTATATTGTAAAACTTAATTAATATGATTCACATACTTTAATTATTATTTATCTTAAAAATTAACATAGAATGATGAATCAAATAATACAAGATAATAATGCATCATAATCAACGTATCATTTTGTTTAAGATTTTCGTAAAATAAAAAAGATTGTTTACTTATATATTAATTATGTATTCATTATATTTTTTCAACGTATTTAGAAACAACATTGTTAAATGTAGTAAAATATAGTTTTTCTTGTTGTGTCAAGTTCATTGGAGATTATATAATAAGTTTTTTCACTGTTTTTCACATTAATTTTTTTTTTATCTAATATATTGATATACTCGGTCTTGCACGAAGCGCGAGTTGCTGACTAGTTTATAGATAATCTCTTATATATTAAAGAGTTAACCGTATTCTTTTTTTTATGAAATTGGATTAACCATAGCCTATAAAACAATTATTGAATTCAAAATCTGATAAAGTCACGTAATTTTTTAGTTATTAATTTAAGGATTATATACTCTAGTAGGTCAATATATATATACATTTTAGAGGAGCTAAGTCTAAGTTGGCTACTCTTCATTCTCTTGCTCAAATTACATAGTAAACTTGTCGAGTTCTACCAATCAGCCTCTCGTATTAATCAATTTAAAAGTTATTAATAGTAATTTTGCATTTATTTCCTTTGCGAAATTATCAATCAAAGCACATTGTGTGAGACAAGTAGCTCTCTTATTTTATATAACACTCTTAATTACATGTAATTAAGTGATTTTTTAAGTAATGAATTTCCATGAATTTTATGTAATTTGATGGATTTGGAAGGACTTGATCCAAAAAAATAAAAAATAGGCCTTTATGAGGTAAGTGATGGATTAAGAAAACGCCTCTTAACGAGGCCTGCAGATGACGCTCGAGTTTTGTTTAGTCGGTCCAGTTGTCGTTAGATATTACGTGAAAAAACTCAAAAAAAAAAAAAAAATGAAAATGCTAAAGGAAACAAGGAAGCACACCTACAAAACAGATGAAATCCAAGAAAATTAAACAAGAACAAAATCAATTAGTTTCATGCTCTCAAAAAAATAAAATAAAATTTGTACAACAATATAAGCTCAATCAATTAATTATGGCGCTTTGATCTCTCCAACAAGCCTTCCAATATCACTTTCTTCTTATACTCATTGGAACTCAAATCCATACCACCAGAACTTTGATTCAAATTCTCTTCACAATTTTGATGATTATCAGTGAAATTCAATATTCTTCTCAAACAAGGTATGAAATAAAACCAAGCCGAGGCACAAATAATGGCACATAACTTACCCCATAACACCATTATAGCCAAAACAACAAGCAGAACAGACAGCCCCACCACTGGCTCCAATCTTCCGGCGAGCAAGCTATTTCTCCGACGAGACCTCGGTCGTCGACTAGAAGATTTTCTTGACGACGATATTCGCGAAGAATTAGTCATTTTAGTAACAATTTGTTGACAATTCATTTTTTTAAAATTTGTATGCTCTTCTGACCTTGTCTTAATCAACAATTTGTTGTCATTGCTATTGTCATTTGAATCATCTTTCAAGCAATCCGACATATCCACTTTGTCATCAACCGATCCATTTTGGACATTTCCGTGTTTCTCCTGAATTTACAAGAAACCAAAAAAAAAAAAAATGTATATATTCATCTATATTAATATTTTTTTTTAAAAAAAAAGTCAGCTTATTTGTCGAAAACTAAGGGGTGTAGTGCAGTCGCAAAAAAAAAAATAAAAATAATAATAATAATAAATCCTTAACTCTAACTTAGGCGAGGCTGTGGATTCGGTTTTTGATTGTTACACTATATCCCATTAATTTGTTACTCTTAAATTATGGACTACTGCGTCTGACTAAATTAATAATTCTCACGGGATCAGTCTGACCAAAGTAAGCAGGGGCTAAAATATTTAAAAAGGTATTGATCAATGATGATCATACATACCTTCAATTGAAAATCCGGATCTTTGAAGAAACCAATCTCTTGTCCATCAAATTTCACCAAACAATCAATCTTTCTCTCCACAATTTTCAAACTATCCAAAGGAACAGTTTTCGTCGACTTAGACTTCTTCTTCTTCTTCTTCGTCGTCGCAAACTTGAACCACCGCGAAAACAACCACTTTTTCGATCTCCTACGGCCTTCGGATTCTCTTCGATTATGATCAAACCTTTGAAAGCATCCAAAACAAGATGACTTGGGAAATGAATTGGTGGCTTGGTGTTTGATTTTATTCGATTTTTCGATCTCGATTCCTTCCATGGAAGGAGAAGAGAAAGAAGAAAAAAGAGATGGAGAGGCCTTGAATTATGAACATGGAGAGTGGCCAAGAGAATTGTAAGAATGAATGAATTTCTTCCTTGTCTCTCTCTCTTTGGAATTTTAAAGTCGCGTCTCTTTGTTACACACTAAAACGTGAAACGGAGTAAGTTAGAAAACTGTCTATTATTATTTTAAACATTTTCTATTGGTTGACGCATATTAATACACACGTTTTGCACAATTGGTTTAGACCATTGGATTGTGCATTGAAATGTGCACGTTTAGAACTCGAGACTTAACTAAATGATCTCATGTAAGGTGGTAAGATTAGTCATTCAATCGTCGCTATCATCTAGAAATTTCGCCTCGCGCGTGGGAAGCACGTGAGTTGGCTTTGAATTCTCATGTGGATTAATTAGTCAACGAAGATTTTTTTCTTTTGAAGGAAAATATTTTGGTGCCCCGACATGGACATGCAACAAGGATTAAGAATTTTAGCATTCGCACCGAATATATATATACTAGTTGTTTTTTACATCTTCATGCATATGAAAGTTACAAAATGATGAGTGTCGTAGTTGACCCCTATATATATATATATATATATATATATATATATATATATATGGCACAAAAACCAAAAATGGGCATACTTGTGTTGGGGAGCTTGCACTACACTCAATTCTATGTATCACAACAAGATCGATTTCGAGATGACCCTTTATTAACAATAAATCTACTTGAATATGAGTTTGGACTCATAGAGAAATAAAAAAATTAAAAATTAAAAAATTAGAAAGTTTTTAAAAATTTTATAAACGCTTAACAATAAATCTACTTGGATATCAAAAGAATCTTACAAGCGACGACTCTTTTTTTTTAAAATATAATTATAAACATTTGGATGTTGATGAGGTTAAACCACTTTGACTTAAACAACAACTCTATTAATGGTATAGTCTTCATGACGTGTTTCAACTGCGGTAGAAAAAAGCTCTCCAGTGGATAGAATTCAGGCTGAGTTAGATTGATCATGTCTCTAAATTCTATATATTAATTTCTACTAGAAGGAACTAGTTACTGTGCCAACACGAGCATGCACGCACCGGCATGTCCTTGTTAGTGTTTATGCAATATACATTGAGACACATGCGTATGCATTCTTAATTAACAAAAATCAATGGACACCAACAAAGACATGTTCTTCGTGCATGTATATATGTACTGGCATGGGGCATATCACGTGGTCAATTAGGAATGCCTCAGTTTGCTAAAGTTTGGTTAATAACTTAATTTTCTTGAAATAGAAATTCAACTAGTGGTGGTGTATGCATGAACCATTAATATATACAAGCTTGTCATAAAAACTCGACAACATGTGCTGATGTGATGCATGTACACACAATAATTTGCTGAGATTATGAACTCTATCATTAATTAATTTGCGAATTGCTCTCATATTACTTGAAATGGTAATTGACATATATATGGCCGCGTGCATATATATGAGCTTCTCTTATTAATTCTCTTAAAATTCTGAGTTTTGGATCGAGAGCTGGAAGGAATTTGATGTTTGGGGTTAGGAGCCCCTATTTTTTATCGAACGAGGAACGATGTGTTTTCTTCAAACAAATCCCAGTACGTCCAAAAAAGATTTTATTTCGAAAAAATGTATGGACATGGCGAGAAACTTATTTTCAAAAAAAAAAAAAAAAAAAAAAAAAAACTTTATCAATAGCGAAGGGAAAAATGCATCGTCTCTATAATGATAAAACATAACTCTGTTCCCCCACATTTAGACCGAGTCAATAATGCGAACTCATCCCAAAGTGATGTCGTACTCCCAAACATCCATTTTTGTGTATAGCATTCTTTATAAATAATTGGCATGCACGGAGGGTACACAACCCCTCTATTGTATTATACTTTGAGAGTTATGCAACTTTATGATGCTCGACTCCAATTCTCAAAAATTATGAAGCATTTTGGCAAAAAAATAAAATAAAATTGATGAATGAAGTTTTTCTTAAATAAAAGATTAAATTAGTAAAAAAAATTTATAAATAACTCTATTTGAGTCCCCGGAGTGCTCCCCGAGTTCCACCCCAAAAACCGAGGTCTTCCCGATATTAACCATAAAACCACCTATCCAGTCATCATAAGCATTTCGATTAGACCGCCCGCACTTGCTCCGTAAGGTTCCTCCTTCAAAGCTCCATCGGTGTTGACTTTAACCCAATGCTCCTGGACAACTCCAACCAATCAAATGCTCCTTTGAGGAGAGAATCACGTTTGAGGGAGGTGAAGAAATCATTGGCCTCTTTGGAAGGATTTGGCTTTGGCAATAATCATATGGCGAGTTCCATATGAGAGACTGTCTCTTCGCCAATGACTATTCTCATTGCGTCTGTTCCATAATAGCCAACACGTAGTGGCAAAGAATATCGGCCATTCCACGCCTATGATCCGGGTACCGCACATCGTGATTTTTGACTAGCCATTCTTGACCGGTAATGTTGGAAGGGATCCCAATTGTTCTATTGAGAGAAAGTGTCCCCGGATTAAGACAGACCTGGGACATTCTCTAAGAATGTGATTGAGGGATTCTGAGTTACCCCCACACAGATCACAACCATCGAAGTCAATCATATGCCTCCGATGTCTGACTTCATTCGTGAGAAGTGCATCATTGAAGGCAAGCCAGAGGAACGTCCGTACTCTCTCAGGAACTGCACATTTCCATATCATCTTCCAACCAGCATTCCCTACAGACCAAGGCATATGTGTTAGTGAGGTGTATGCAG
Organism: Stephania cephalantha; assembly: GCA_039657325.1. Taxonomy (NCBI): domain Eukaryota; kingdom Viridiplantae; phylum Streptophyta; class Magnoliopsida; order Ranunculales; family Menispermaceae; genus Stephania; species Stephania cephalantha. The sequence goes on along the minus strand of CM077573.1, from coordinate 681,506 downwards.
AGGATGTAGAGAACTTACCTGATTCTGAATGAGACCAGTAAACCGAGTCCTCATCCGAACTTTGGGGGATCGGGGGTGGTATGGCAGCGATACGTAATAGCACCTCTGCGGGAAGGTAAGCTTCGAAGTCTGCCCAACACCATCCTCCAGATTCATTGACATAGGAACACAGAGTATCACCCCGTCTAGATTCCAAGATGGGGGTTGTCGTCATCTCGATAAGAGGCTTTACTCCGCCCACCCATCTGTCGAGCCAAAAGCGAATTGTGTGGCCATTACCTATGGCCCAGTTTAAGCCTCCAAGTAGTAGGGACCAGATCTTGCAGATATTCCTCCAAGCATGCGAACATTTACCTGGGTAAGCACATTCGGGATCGTATCGCCGGGGATGCCATATTTGGCTCTCATTAGTTTGACCCATAAGGCCTTTGGATTAGTGATCAATTCCCAACCCAATTTCATGATGAAGGATCTATTCATATCATACATACTTCGCATTCCTAGACCACCGTTTTTACTCAATTTGGCAAACTTTGTCCCAAGCAACCAAACTCGACTTCCTAGAACCATTTGACGAGCCCCAAAGAAATCCTCTACAAATCTTGTCAAGATCGTCTCGAGCCCTTTAGGGAGAAGAGAGGTTTGCATGGTATAAAGTGGAATTGAAGATAAAGTAGATCGAGAGAGCGTAATCCGACCAGCCAGGGGATATATTCGAAGGGTTCCATTTTTGAGCTCGTGCCTGTACTTTTTGTTTTAGAGCGTTATAAGTTGCCTTGAGCACTCTGCCATGTAGAAGTGGGACCCCAGGTAGCGACCCAAATCCTCATAATAGATATATTCGGTTTCGTGCAATATGCTCAACAAGGATAGGGTCTACATTTGGAGAGAAAAAGAGCTGAGACTTCGCATAACTGATCTTATGGCCAGAATGATCGCAAAATGAGTCTAGGATCCTGTATAGAACATTCGCTCGCTCTCGCCGCTTCGCAAAAAGAATGAGATCATCAGCGAAAAATAAATGAGATATACATACCTCAGGACCAAATGTAGGTGCGATCCATTCTCCCTGATTCACTGCCTCCATAATAGCTTGAGAAAGACGCTCCATACAAAGCACAAAAATGTATGGTGAGATCGGGTCACCTTGCCTTACGCCTCGGGACGAGAAGAATGATTCGGATACATTACCGTTCCATAACAAATTGGAAAGAACTAGATGAAAGACCATCAAGATGATATTAGATAAAGCCCTGGATATTCGCCTCCCTTAGCGTATCTTTAATGAAGTTCCAACTTAGGCGATCATAAGCCTTTTCGAGATCAATTTTGACAGCTAGCCAACCTTTTCTCCCTCTTACGGTTCTCATGGAGTGGATGAGTTCCTGAGCAATTAAGATATTATCCGTTATGTGTCTTCCTTCAACAAAGCTTGTTTGCGCAGGGTTCACTAAATGGGACATAACGCACTTCAGTCTATTAGCCACAATTTTGGTGATGATCTTGTAACTGACATTACAAAGACTGATAGGTCGGAAATGACTGAAATGTTCTGGATTTTCCACTTTCGGGATGAGAGTAATGAGAGATTTATTAATCGATTTATCCATTACTCCTTGAGTAAAGCAAGCTTTTACCATGTTGCATAGAGACCCCCCAACAACATTCCAATTCTTTTGGAAGAAGAATGTCGGGATCCCATCAATTCCAGGTGCTTTATTAGGAGACATTGCCAAAACAGTAGTCCGAACTTCCTCATCCGATATAGGTCTACTAATAAATAACTCTATTTAAGTGCTACTAAAAAACAAGGCTGCTGATGCCATTGTGTTAGGTAAGAGGCAGTCCCTAGCTATAGAGTATAGACAATATGTGAGGCAACATGTATTATTGCATAGTTTAAATATTCATTTCTTCATTATCGGTATTTGAAGTATATGTGTTTCAACTGTAGATAAGATTATAAACTTATATAAGTACATAACCTTTCAATATCGATCATTAAAAAAGATTTTAGTTAAAAAATATACTTAAAAATTTATTTAAAAAAATATACTTATATGCTATATATAACACTTTAATCATGCTATATATAAATATATGAAAAATGCAATCCACTTTAATCGTGCACATATGCCATCAAACATGATATTAAATATATGAAAATGGATGCTTTGTTGCTTGGGCTAACAATCACTATATTTAATCAGCACAAAAAATCTCATTGTATTTAATTATTATTAATATGTGACAATTAGTTACTCGAGGATTAGGTTTTGAGAGCTCGAATTCATCAAAACTTAGTGAAATATCAAATGACATAGATGAAGAGTAATTGGAGCCAATAAAATAACCAAACGAATAAATAAAAATTAAACAAACCCAACTGTTAAAGTAAATTCACTCACTATCATCGAGAAATATGCATTCACATAGAGAAAGAATGGTTGGGGGCCTGGGGCCAATAAACCCGATAACCACCACCAATTACGTGGCTCAATGATTTGGTGGGATTTTGAAAATAATAGTTCATGAATTTGAACCCTAGTGAGGGCAAAGTTGTTTCTTATAAAAAAAAAATCTGATAATCGTAACAAGTTATATACTAATCATCTTAGATTTAAAATTATATATTTATATTTTATGTAACAAATTATAAAGCAAAAAATGTTATTCAAACCACTATTGATATATCAAAACAGAAGATTGGTTATCCGTGGCTGTTAAAAAATAAAAAAAACTGAAACTAAAATCAAAGAGAAAAATGAGAGTTTTCTAGGAATTTGAAGGAGGCGCCAATACTTTATTTGAAAGTGCTTATTATAATAAACATTTGTATTTGATACGAAATAATAGAGCTTTGTAAAAAAAAAAAATTGAATTATTGCAATTTGTAAAAGAAATTATATATTAATAAATTGAAAGAGACAAACAAAAGAACATTATTATTAGACTACAAAAAATTTAATTTCTTCATTATGAAATCAATCTTGAAACCAAAAATAATCATTACAGGATTTCAAGAAATTAAAAGAATAGTATCATCAAAATGTTCGAATCGACCAAAAGAGGAGGAATTAATTGCGAAGAACATTGTGCACGTGTTGAGGAGTGTGAGTGTGATCATGATTAGCTATGCTGGTTATTACCATTAATCGAAAAAAATAGTGATTAATAATTGATTAATTATTATAAAACAAAGAAATTCATTAAAATTACAAATCATTACATATTACTTTCTTAATTATAGATAATCTTGGTAGATATATATTGATTACATATTAAATAAATTTTAATAATGTAGTATAACAATATTTTTAGATATTGTAAAAATATGTATATAAGGGGGTTAGAGCAAGGTGACCTGGCTATATCCCAAGCAACCTTGTGTATGGCTTCGCCCTTGCAAACAACATTTTCTCGATGAAGTTTCGAGTTGGGCTCTGGTCGAACTGATCTTGAGCAATTGAAACAACCAAATAAGGCGCGTCTGATGTTCGGGTAAGAATAAAAAAAGGTCTAGTAAGAATTGTGTGCTTTGAGATTTGTAATATTTATAGAGATCGAACCTGAGACCGTGCGCTAGCCGACACAATCCCAAACTTGTCTTTACCGTTGGGCCAACTCGTTCGGGTTTTGTTTGGGACTTTGGTGATTCATAATACGTACACCACCTCCCTCACCAGCTGCCCTCCTTTGCCTCTGCATCACTGTGCGTCATCATTCGCCGTTGTTCACCGCCCTCCTCCGCCTTTGTGTTTCCTCTTCCACCGACGCTCGACACAATTCTTACCATTTTTTTCATTTTAACTCATTTTTCACCCGGGGCTTCCCATATTCATGCTCTCGTCTTCAACCTCAGACATCAACAAAAAAGTGTAATGCTTCATAACACACTTAAAAGTCTATTTTTTACAGCAATATTATATTTTTTTAGTTTCTCTCGAGTAATGAAGTTGTGACACCCAATTAACTCTCATGCAATTAGTCGAATTAAAGTAAAGGGAAATGTTGAAAAGGGGTCGAACACAAAAAAAAAAAAAAAAAAAAAAAAAAAAAACTAAAATGACAATAACTATGTCACACCGCGTGACACATTGGCTTACAGGAGCCGTTCATGCGGCTTCGACCCGCTTGTTATGCATCGAAATCCGAGTATGCTTGCATCTCGAGGCGTACATGGACGGCTCCAGTGAATCCATGTGTCTTATGTCGACATACATGTACCATCGTTCATTCTAGACTTTCCCTAAACAAAAAAAAAAAAAAAAAAGTTAGTGGACTTTTCGACCAAGTGAATCTGACTTGACCGTTCGACCAGGTGCACGGTTTCGACAAGTTTTACAAACCTTTCGAGAGAGGACCGAAGAGTGCTTGAGAGGCAGAGAAGATCGTCAATCATGGCCGAATTGGGCGAAACCGTGCTGAAGAGAGCAGAGAAGTTGGTGATTTCATCCATGAAAGCCAACGACGCTTCACACGACGCTTCCCACGCTTTCAGAGTCAGAGACTTGGCCCTCTCTTTGGCTCGCGAGGAGGGTCTGTGCTCATCTCCACAGACAATGAGAATCGTGAGTGAATAATCGATACCCATTTCGTTAATTTGAGTTTGATTCATGCCCATTTGATCAAAAGTTGAATACTTGACTTGTAGAACTGAAACTCACTGAAAGACCCGAATTTTAGGTGGTTTAGAGGCTATAGAGGTTGTGTTTGTTTGATGATTTGTTCATGTAATGTATACTTGTAAGAATTCTTAAATATAAGAATTAGATCAAATAGAAAATTACCCGCTGAAGCGATTAGATAGACTCATAAAACCCAAAAATCATATCGCCCTCCAGGGCCTCAACACATTCGACACTTTGTTTGATGGTACAAGTGTCATTTTATATGCTTGAAGGAGAACCTTTAAGCTTCCCACATAAATATCAATTTCCATCAAATTGGTAACGGTAATGGAAGCTCAAGAGGCTTTAAGTTCATACGTTACATAATTTATTAGTTATATAAGTTAATAGCATTATGAGACACATTATGGTCTTACAATACAAATATGGGTTTGAGTTTTGAGGTTTATTTAGTAATTATTAAGAGATCAATAGATTAAGTAACTTGGGTTCGATTTGCAGTAACCGCACTATTTCTCCTCCTAACCCTCGAGAATTAGTCAGGTCCACCATCAGCTATAAAAAAAAATAAAAAATAGATGAAGTGACTTAATGTTGTAGTGAATTTGATATTGGTTTGCCTGAAATTTGACTAGCCTAGAAGTGAATTTGTTGTTGCAGAGTGAATTAATTGAGTAGCGCGAGAGCCCGACGACGCGGATTAGTTGAAGAACTGGAAGAGAACTAATCTTAGGTTAGTATTTGAGTTGGGGTTTCTTTTGGGGCATTAAATGGCACAATTTAGATTTTCTGGCTGAATGGTACCATTGTATGATTTCAGCGAATTTGAACTTCTGCAAGTTTGGGGTGATAATGAGCTCTAGTTTAAGTCTTCAAGATAACCATTGCAATGTATGTATTTGCGGATATCGCGTTCTATATGCTATTTTGCTCTATAATTATTTCATTGTACTAGACTTGCCGAGTTTAAAATTGAAAGTAAGAAGTTTTGATCTGTACTTTTTCGCTTTTTCAGATTGAGCTTGCTGCACTTCTCCATGATATAGGTATAAATTTTCTTACTTGCACTCTCTTACTTGTTCTTTACTTGATTAATAAAGGTATTTACTTAACACAACATGTGATTCTTAGCTGAATTAGTTTTGTGTTTCTTGTTGTATATATGGGTCATATGTTAACCCAATGTGCTCTAGCATTGAGAAATATGGTCGAGCAGATTATGGTCCTTTTTGTTCTAGAAATATGGATTAGCGATAAAGCGTTGTTAATCTCTTAGTCGTGTAGTCGTATTATATGACTCCGGATTTGGCAGTGATATGTGACCATGTATTGCCTTTGCATATGTGTCTATGATTATGTTCCATGATTTGAGGGACATCTTACTGAGTTCATCTAATACATTGTACCTGCATATATTCTCGACATGGTCGTGTTGCTCACTTGATACCTGTCATTGCAGGAGACTACAAATACGTCAAGTGAGTATCTTTGCTTCTCACGTTATTTGCGGAAATTTCATCAACTTCTCTCGTGACGGTTAACTGGGCTGCAGGGACCCTTCCGAGGAGAGAATTGTTGAGAAATTTCTTGAGGAGGAAGGCATAGAAGAGGATGAGAAGAAAAGGATACTGAGTATTATAAAGGGAATGGGTATTTTACTCTTTACTCATCTCTTGGAATGATATATATTGCCGCTTTTGGCAGCTTGTGTCTTTATGTGAAAATGTTTCAATCTGTATGGACATCGTAGTTTCCAAATCTACGATAATTTGTTCTAGGTCTACATACTGACCATCCTTGGCAAGTCGATGACAGTTGCGAGTGGGACTTCTTTGATGTGAAATCTTTTCCTGCTTTCCTTATGTAGTCCACAGCGTTCAACATTCATCAGTTCTAACTGTCTACGCTGTTTTTTTTTTTTTTTTGGAAAAACAAAAAAAAACCATGATATATGTTGCCTATCTGATTCTCAGGTTTCAAAGAGGAAGTTTCGCAGAATGCAAAGAATGAATACTCACTTGAGTTTGGAGTCGTGCAAGATGCTGATCGACTTGATGCAATCGGTGCTATAGGTAAATTTTTTATTTTGAGTTCTACCGAGACTGTTGAAAAAGCCATTTCTCATATAATATTTTCGCCTTCTCATTTGTAATGTGAAAGAGTTGATTATGTCACTGTGTCGAAGAGGGTAAATTCTATTTTGGTGTCTAATGCTTTACGAATAGTTGAAAGGTTGCTGCAATTTCAGACAATTAGTACTAATACCAAGTAAGGAACGTCAACCAGCTCTACTTAATTAATTGTATTCATTTCGCGATTAATTTCAGGAATTGCCCGATGCTTTACATTTGGTGGCAGCAGGAACAATGTACTGCATGATCCGAACATCAAGCCACGATTATGCATATCGAAGGAAGATTACGTAAAGAAAGGTGAACAAACCACCATCAACCATTTTCATGAGAAGCTTCTCAAACTAAAGGAATTGATGAAAACAAAGGTAAAGTTACTAAAGTATGCATTTTAAATGCCTGCTATTAGAATTAAACCATCATACCATCGCCATATCGGATTTATTTTTTCAAATTAATTCAATTTTTGGTGTTTATTAATCTTGCTGTTTCAAGGAGGCCAACTTCGGATTTAGAAAAGATCTCTTTGACTAGTCATGCAAACGACCTTGTTTCTACGATAGTCCTAGATACACAAACACCACATTTGTAGGATCCAATTCATGTTAATTTTGATGGTACTTATGTCCTGGTGCTTTGACATTAATAAAATTTCAGGCTGGTTATAGAAGGGCCGAGAAGAGGCACAAGTTCATGGAGGACTTTTTAGAAGAGTTCTATGAAGAATGGGCTGGGAGAGCTTAATAAAAGTAACTCTCCAGTATTTCTCGATCTTGTGCTACGTTATGCGTCGTTTGCTAGCTGAAGAACGCTCGGAAATGTCTTCAGTCGAGGGCATTGCAGGTCCACACTTTCAGCTCCATGTGCAACTAATGATGCAGTAAGCCCCTATAGAAAATATATGAATTAAGACTGCTACATATGCTGTGTTTTTTTTTTTCCCTTTCTTATTGAAGATTATATCATTGCACTTAATCGAGCACAATGGAAAAGTTTGATCCATGTAGCCGACCCCAGTTAATTTGGGACTGAGGCTATGTTGTTGGTGTTGTTGTTGTTGTTGTTGTTGTTGTTGTTGTTGTTATTGAAGATTATATCAATATATAAATTAATGGTACACAATGCGAAAATGGTTCCCTGATATGTGTTAGTCTGGCTTGATATTTGAGGTTGATTAAATTAGACACCTGAATGAATTCCTAACATTCTTGAAATTAATTGATTCTTCAAATTCAGGCTTACATTGTAATCCCTATATGGTTGTGTTCATGTCTCCATGTCATATTTTGTTTTGGTGGATAAACGGGTCTAAGCGGCCCTACAAGAAAACAAACATTAACCAGCGCGAAATCATGCTTGCAATAACAAGAGAACTTCGTATATGCTTGTGTCTTGTTTAGTGCTTTACAAAAAGTCGTACAATTTGCATTGCGATTTACGATTTGAATTGAATCCTAATATTGACAATTTTTCGATTTTATTTGACTCCTCAACTTTGAATCTATTTGATGGCATGCATGCATTAATAGTCAAATAACTAGGAAGACATGTTTCATTCATTTTCTTCTTCATGCGTTCAATTCTCTCAAAAAAAGTGCCTTTTGGTTACTGTCTACTGTATATCTGCTCTCCTCTGCAAGTACACAAGTCTGCCATTCAAATGTCTCCTCAAATTATATATCACACTTGCTACATGTTTATAATCTGCAACATAAATTATATATCACACTTGCTACATGTTTATAATTTGCAACATGGTTTGAGTCTTCTCTCTTGCATAATCTAAACAATGACATTGTCACCAATATATATATATAATCCAAAAAGTATATTAGCTCATTTTTACTCCGATTTTTTTGACAACTAATTATGACTATATGGATTTAATAGTGGGAAGACTCTTAATTAATGGTAGAATAGTAAATTTAAGTAAAGGTTGAAAGACTTAATATATGGTAAAATAGTAATTTCAAGTGATGGTTGAAAGATTGATTATGGTCTTAATTAAGGGTATGATAGTAAATTTACGCGACGGTTGAAAAACTTAATTAAGAATAGAATAGTAAATTTAAATAAAGGTTGAAAGATTTATTATTCGTGCGTATTAAATATAGTAGATATATAAACATGAGATTACAACAACAAAATCTTCATATTAAATTAGTTGCGATCGAGTACATAAATCATAATTTTATATTTTGTTTAAGTTATCTTAGGTCAATCCTTATATTACCGTATTTCTTCAATTGTTATACTATGTCGAGTTTTTTAACTAAAGTATTAGTAAATCGTCTTTGGATATTCTAACTTAGCATTAACATTAACAAAGACAATTAGATTCCACGAGCAAATTTATATTAATTGAGTACATGGCAAGTCCAAAGTTCTTACCACGGTTTCCCAAACAACATAAAAGCTCTCTGCACAAGATGGCAAGTCCAAAGTAATGGCCTTTTTTTTTTTTTTTTTCAAGAAGGGGCCATTTGTTATTTTATAGGTAATTGTGATAATAATAAGTTACATTAATGAACACTCATACATATGTACAATGTACATAGTAAAGAGCTCTCTGCACAAGAACAAAAAAATTATCTAGTGTTTAGATATATGTGGATTCCATGCACCTAATTTAGTCTATATATAGTTGTTACTAAAAGATAATGATTGTTGTGAATTTTATTTATGACCATTGGATTAAGATCCAGATGATATTATGTTTTCTTGATTTAAATGAATGCTGCTAAAAGTGACTAAACCATTAGTCAATAAATAAAAATATTACCAACAGAAGAAAAGAAAATGTTTGCTAAAGATACACTAGAAATTAATTGAGTTCATGTACATAAATTTTGTTCAAGAAACTGATTAAAGTACTCATTAATTCTTGTTATTTATTAACATAACAAAAGATATTAATCTTAATCAACACCATTTAGCATAGCATCTTGAAACATACACAATCACTTCCACCAATAATCCTAAATCTTCTTTGAATAAGCTGCTTGTGATATAATTTAATCAGATAACTAAGAAATAGTAAAAAAGAAGAAGAAAGTATACTTGAGAAAGGAAAAAATAAAATAAAAAATCAAGCCCACACAATATTATCAAATCAGTAAGATTTGGTCCTAAAACGTTCAAGAATCTCAACTTCATTTCTCTTGCAAAGCTCCACCTTCAATCCATGCTTCATGTACATTGTCAAAGCAAGCTTGGGCACAACCAAGTGATCCTCCAACACCTTCACCCGACACCGATAAATGATCGACGCAGCTGTGAATTTCATCTGATAATAAGCAAAGTCTTTGCCTAAGCACAGCCTTGGGCCGCCATTAAATGCCGCGAATTTGTATGCCGATTCGCTCATGAAGCGTCGGTCTCTCAGCCATCTCTCTGGCTTGAACTCTCTGCAATCCTTCCCCCATATACTCTCCATTCTCCCCATTGAGTAAATTGCATAGACCACCTTTGTTCCCTTTTTTACTATGGTACCATCTGGTAATACATCATCTTCAACAACCTGAAAAAGAAGATAAATTAAATTAACAAGCGGCGATGCGATATAAAGATTTTCGTGTATGGCAAGATTAATGATCAATACATGCAAAATGAAATTTAAAAAGTATTATATGTGATTACCTCTTTGTGATCCAATGGCACAGAAGGGTAGAGCCTTAGAGCCTCTGATAGAGCTGCTTGTAAGTACTCCATCTTCTTCACCTCATCAGGCCTAAATATCAAATCATCGGTGCTTTTAAGTAGTACTGAAAAATCTTCTCTTTCACTTATTAGACCACAAATCTCGTCGAGGATTCGCTCCTCGACATCGGGATTTCTGTTAAGCAACCAAAAGAACCAACTGAGAGCCACTGATGAAGTGTCTCTCCCTGCAAGAATGAAGTTCACACAAATATCCCTCAAGAACTTGTCCGAAAACGGCTTCCCATCATCGTCTTTCAACTTCATGAAAACTGTTAGAAGATCTGATCTTGCTTTATTGTTATTATCATCCGATGCAACCAAAGATAATTCTTTCTTCCTCCTAAGGATTACATCGTTGGCGAATTCGTCGACTTCTTTTATTGAATTCTTCAGTTCCCTCTCAGTGCCTATGTTGAGACTCCTCATGGCTTTCCAAATAAAAGTAGGAGTTACAAAGCGAAGCACAGTGACCTCAGTCGCAAGCTCGAATGCCCTCGCAAATGGTATCTTTGGCAAGCCAGGTCTAAGACAACCAGGATCAACACCGAAAGCTATCATGCAGATATTGTCAAAAGTTAGCCTCAGAAGCACATCTTGCAAGTCAACTGAAGCAGATTGCTCAATGGAGTCCCTTAAAACAGGTAGCAACCGAGAGTGCACGAGCTCGATAAGTGACTCTGTCGTCATGTTTCGGAACATTGTAGAATGAAACTCAATGCTCGCAGTCTTCCTCTGTCGACGCCATGTCTCATCATCCACGCTGAAGATTCCATCTCCTAGCAAGTCCCTCACAGTGTCATGGAAATATCCACCTTTAGGGAAGTTTGAGAACTTAGTCTTGAGAAGATACTCTAGATTTCTAGGATCAGAAGTCACAACACAGTTGAGACTGCTAAAGGAAGGACCTTTGAAGGTGAACGTCATGTTTTGGCGTTGGAGTACTCCGGTGATCCATTCATAGACTTCGGAACGCATCCCATTTATCAAAGAAGGCAACATGCCAACAAAAGGCCACACCGGGAGGCCATGCCGCTTTTTCTGTCGAAGGGAATGTATCACGACGAAGAAGAGGACAGAAACTACAACTTCGAAGACTTGGAGCTCGGAAATGAGAAATAGTCGTCGGGAAATGGCTTCTCCGGCGTAGTAATGAGTGGTGGAGGAGGAAGTGTAGTTCATGTTGGAGGGATGAGTAGTGTAATTCATGTTGTGTTTGTGTCAGTTATTGTGTTCATGTGTTATTGAGGACTGCGGTTGTATTTCTAGCATGCATGGTTTCATGTTAGCAGATTGATTTGGTGAGCTGAAAGTTGAGTGTGGTTTAATTTGTGTGTGTGTTTAGGGTTACTTGAAATCATAGTTTTTGCTGTTTTGCAGCTTGGACTACAATTAGTGACAAGCTTTATTAAGCTTAAGTGTGTTGGGAGGATGAGAGTTGGTGAGATGGGTAACCTATACAGAGCTAATCATCTCAAAAGATTAATTTTGTTTAATCAATTGCTCTGATGAAAGCACTCACATATATGAAGACACAGTCAGCAAAAACATGGTGATCCAATCAGGGTTTGCCACGCGGAAAAGCGGTGGGACCAGATCAAGTTAAGTCACCAGCACGTTCAAGGAATGTTTTGAGCAAGACGTGCTACATGAAAATTCTCAATTTTTGTTTCTTAAGAAATACAAATACAATATTAAACCTTAATTATAAAAATTTGCATGGTTGTTGGAGTTGTTTTACTTTTGGATTTATCATTTATTTGTAGTACAAATTGACATTATATATTTCACAAGTACTTTCAATTTTCTTCTTAGTTTCTAGGCGGTTTGGTTAGCAAATTAATAGTTTTTGTGCACTTGTATTTTATGTAATGTATGTCAATGCGGATTGGGTGAAATGGCTGGACTCAGTACCATAAAAACTTGAGATCTTAAAGTTCAAGCATTTGATATATTTGATATAAGAACTCATTTCCACTATACTCATTTTATATATATGTTTTTCTACCACCTAACATTCACTCCTATACAACATAGTTAGCCTAATCGTAATTTTTATATTTTTTTTTTAACTTAAGAGACACTTGTATAAATTTAATTAATGAATAAAGAAACACTTAAATGGATGCATGAAGATTTTGCAATGAATCTTTGACATCCTTCTAGATGCTTATTTATTGCCTCACGTTATTATATTAAAACTTGTGTCCTACATATTGTGTGTCAAGCCACATTTCTGAAAAATATTAGTAGTTTATCATTGCCAATGCAACGAGTGAGGCTTTTAAAACTAAACGTCTATAGAAAAATAATGATCACACATCAAACTCTTTGCTCAAAATATTGATATCAAATATTTAGAAGTTAACATAATATAATACACAATATTTTACAAGAAATCCTTGTCATTTGTAGATTTTTTTTTTAATGGTGACTCATGGTAACAAAGCAAGCACATGAAAACCCACACCATCACTAAAATGTGTATTGCATGCCTAAGATCCTCGGTATACTACGTCGGAAGTGAAATAGAAGAGAAGTTCGATGCAATACAAAGACTTAAAAAAATTGAGGATGCTTGACTGAATGTGTGGTGAAACTCATAAAAACGGAATAAGAAATACAATGTTTCAAAGAAAAGTAGATCAATCGATGCAAAAGAAAAGGAAAGAACAAGTTAGGTAATTTGGACACATCCAAAGATGATCTGCAAATACCCCTATTAAAAAATCGACAACATAAAAGTGATGAAACTAGCTAGAAGGTTTAGGCATAAACCTAATTAAAATAGCTCATAAAGAAAATGTTGCGTCTACAAAACAGTTTTTCTAAATAGTGAGGAACAATGCCCATATTGTTGTTTGTTGAAATAAATTTATGAACTGAGAACAAGATGATGCAATAGGCAAAAACATGTTTTATTTTATGGAATGTTTATTTTATCCTATGGAAAAAGACCATGGCAGGGTAAGGTAGATGAAATAGGTAACTAATGTAATGTCTAATCAAAGACGTAGCAACATTAGAATGTTTTTAAGTGACACTTGGTGGATTAATCATTCAAATAGTAGAATCATTAATAATTGAACAATTGTTGCACATCAACTTAGTTGACATAAAAAAAAAAAAAATTGTTGCGCATCAACCTTCTCTCTTACAGAAGAACAGCAACATGAGACTCAAAGAGGTTGGTAGCTTTCGTTCAACCACTTAGAATTTAGAACATGAAAGCAGAACAGTCAACTAAATATACTAAGGGGTTTATTTCTCAGATTGTATGGATCACAGTCAGAGATCAACTGATTAGGGAGAACCAAAGCCAATATAGTTTGCCTTCTCAATTAATTCCTTTATAGCATCACTATAATTATTTGAAAAGCAACTGTATCGGATAAATCATTATATTGGTGAAACACAGCATTCATAGGCCAGCATTTGAATTTGTTGTGTACTCTATTTTCTAGCAGGACACAATGTAATTGGGACAGTTTCAACAAAATACCATACATCACATAAACAAACATACATGTTAAATGAAATTTTACCTCACAAGCATCCCTGCAATGCGCGAAGTTATCTGCTGAAATTGCCGTCGGTTGTAGATAGTGAAGTTTCAATCTGCCAGTTAAAACGCCTATGGATGAAGTAAACAAGGAGCAACATCAGGAATAATACAGCATGTCAGCATATAAACCAAGTAAAAGATAAGCATATCAAGTTTCATCTTTGTCTTCTGTTCGAAGACTAAATTTCACCCTAGCCACCAAGAATTTACTTGCACCTGGTGCCGCTGTGGCGGATATGCCACAACCAAAACCACCAGCATGAATCTAAAGAGCCATCTTTGAGTATAGCAGCCTAAAACTCAAGGAGATTATACCAAATGCAAACAGGCTTCCAAATAATAACATTTTCACTTCAATTAGCTCCCTACATTTAACATACTTCTTACATCCATATAACGGAAATTGATAATGTTACAACAGACTGGATTCTGCATATACATTAAAAATTGTATTAGCGTGTAACAGATGCTTTATTAATTCGAAAGGCAGACTGCAGTAATGCACTCCCCAGTATACAACACATCAAAACGAGAAAACCAAGAGAAATATCATTTCAAGGAAATCAGATTTCAAAATAAAAAACGTGAATGGAAAAAGTATGTGGAAGCAAGGGTAATCACAAATTTCATGCACCTACTTAAACAGCCAACCAGCAACCATTCTGAAACAAAGGATCAAGTTTCAGGATAAAAACCAAGGAAGTGCCGCACAAATATCAACAAACCTTTTCAGATGGATTCTCAATCCTGCAAATAGTCTGAGAACACATGTAAAAGATGATTGCCCACAGGAACACAAAAAAATAAAAGCTCCAAAGTTTTACATATAAATGGAAATCCATCAATATCTCAATAGTTTTCAACTTTCATACCAAAGTTCATCTAGAAATTCCATCATCTAATTTGCTAGAGAACCAATTATAGCAGGACAGAATTCTTCTTCCAGAAATCCTATCCTACAATATGAAAACAGCCCAAAAGATAGCAGCACAAGATTCATCATTCCACAAAGTAGAATTCTCGTTTCAAGTCCCCTCAGCTGAGCTTAGAGACTAAGAATTGAATATGCAGTGAGATAGCATGGGCCCGTAATGACAATAACTAGAAAAATAAATAGCCAGAAACCGTTCATGTTGAACATTAGTCATAAGTGATCGGCATGGCCTCACACCGAGAAAGCATTTTAATGCTCATCCCAAAATCAAGGAGGCATCAATACCATGAGATACTATAAAAAGGAGTAAACCTTAGTTAAACAAAAAATCCAAAAATATTCAGGAGCAAGCCCCTCTTTTCTCTATTGGGTAATATACTTTCAACATTATCTCAATGTCAACTAGGCAACAGTTGGCTTTGCCAATCTTAGAGCAATTATTTCCCAACTGCAACTGTTAAACAATAATCAAGAAGATTAATTCCTCTATTATAGAATAAGAAGTAACCAATACATAAAAATGAAGTTCAACAAAAAGAAATGGAATGCAAAATAACAACTCAAGATCTTCGAGAAAGTCCGAGGAACACAGCCGCAGATGATATCTGTACCTTGAGATCAGCAATATCAACATCATGACCACCTTCAACTAGTCCCCAGCGATCAACCTGTAGATTACAAAGGCATGTTAGTAACTTCATAGTTCTAAAAATCACAGAGACCATAGAAGACTCCAGAGTAGCATGGTACCTGTAGATCTTCTTCCAGTCTAATCAATTCAATGGCATCTTCAATCTGCAATCTTCCCCGAAATATTCCAATCGGAATGACAAGGGAATGTGCTGCAGCAGCCATTGCATCAAGGGCAGCTAATTCACAGTCACTTGTTTTCTTCAGAAGACTCTCTACAGCATTCACGAGACCATCTTCTTGCTTCCCGCCAAAAAAGCTCGAGTATAGCATGGGCTTGAAACCAAACTCAGATTCTACCCACTTAAGGAGAGGATCAACTTTCTCAACTTGTCGTTCTGTGTATAATTGACCAAAATGCATAAGAAAAAGGAACTCCAACAAAACCAAATTTCTATTGGAAACGAAAATGAATTAGAGAATTTCTGCTTCATAACTTCCATAAAGTATAAAGTTGGTGCTCATGAAAACTAGTAACCCAAGAGATTTTCGAAATATTATTGATTTATCATAAGTTAATACTCTTTCTTTTCAGATTCGCAAAATTATCGAAGGGTACAGTTTTAAACGAGATTTGCAATTCACATACCAAGTACACCTCTTGTTAGAGCACTGTCTCCTGGAGCACGGCAGAATACTAAATCCTGATGAAACTTCTTCAGCAAATGTTCAATGATCTTTGTCCTTGTAAGTGGAACTCTCTCTAGTGCAGTGCAAGCAATTTTCATAAGGGGCATAGTAAAGGGTCTAATTCCATCATTTAGCTATATAAAAACAAAAACTTAATGAGATGCTATGTTTAAGTAAAATATCAATAAATAATATTATGATAACCAAAATAAAGAAAGGGCAAACCTGATATTCCCACTCTGCCGCAATGGCCTTGGCAAGCGAGAGAGTAGGAAGTTTTAAGGGTCTTTTAGAAGGAGACCTGAGGGTTCTATAATCAAGCATAACTGTCCAACCATTTTCATCATCAGCTTTCCGTGTAGTGACCTGGTTGTAAAACCGTTTTCCTACAATCGACCCCGTCATGAATGACATTGGCATTGTAACTGAGGAAGAATCTCGTGAGCTAAAATTAGGCTGCTTAACATAGATAATGTCTTCTTTCTGTGACTTCTCCCCATCTTCTGCTGCTCCGTCGGCGGAGAATGTGAAAGAAGATGAAGAACAGACAGTCTCCGGTTCCGATTTTTCAACTGCGGTCGCAATGCTGAAAGGATAATCATTAGCCTCCATGGTATATCATGTCCACTATTCGCAATTTGGGATTTAGGTTACGTTATCGTTGTCGCTACTTTGCTGGAAAACTAAACTTAAAACATGGGAAATATGGTTTTGATCACGGAATTCCCGAGATTTTCCATTCGTAAATTCACTAAACGCCATAGATGATATCAAATTCTCTATCCACGGAACGCATAAAGTTGTTTGCGCAGATGTAATGTAACAGCTGGTAATCAATGGAGTAACAAAGACCACCTAAAATTCAACTACAATTGCTCATCGGCGTCATCACAATCCGATTTCTTATCTATCATTAAACTTCAAAGCTGAAAGTATAATCATTAGGAAAAAAAAAATGTCCGGGTCGAAAAGCAGTCAAACTACTCCATGATATTTCATGTCCACTATTGCTACTCCGCATTTTCGGATTGAGGTTATGCTATTGTTATTGCTACTTTGCAGTTTGCATAAGACTCAACCTCGAAAACTAAAGTCAAAACATGGCAAAATATGGTTTTCGACCACCGAATTCTCAAAACTCTATTCGTAAATTCACGAAACGCTATAGATGACATCAGATCCTTCTTTTCGATACGAACGAGACTTTATTTATTATAGCCGAATATTTACAAAGAATTGTAGTAATTTACAAAAGGCGAGAAACAATGTGTTCCCTAGATGATATCAGATTCTCTATCAGCTGATAATAACAAAGTTCTCAAAAATTGAACTACTATTGCTCATCAGCGCGACGGCGTCATCGCAATCCGATCTCAACAAGTGCAACTCAAATCATTAAAATGTTCATCAAGAGCACTAACAATCCGGTCAAAAAATGAAAAAAAAAAAAAAAAAAAAACACGCGCGCGCACACACACAATCTTTAACGAACTTTTAGGGCATCACTTCACAGACACAGAATCAACCCTAAAAACATGATAAATGAGTGATCTTCACAGAACGTAAACCAAATTCAGTAACAACAAACAAAGAACATGATTTGAGTCTTCTAATCTCACCTTCTATCGATGAAATGTATCGAATTCGAGCAGAGGATTCGGAGATGTGAAGGTGGAGTCGAAGTCGATCTCAACGCCAAATTGCGCAAGTACGAGGCCATCGATGCGGTCTTCGAAGCTCTCTTGTGTTGGATTCGACCAGAGCCAACCGAGCAGAGACTGTGAGGGTTTATGCGCCGACGAACGAAACAAAACTGACTGACCGTTTAGTTTTTACCCCGCGAAATTACTGCATGATCTAGTGCTCCCGGTTTCACCAATGCTATAGCCCTCTTCTTCTTCTTCTCTTTTTTTCTTTCAATTTTTGTTTTTTTTTTTTTTGATAATTAGTTTAAGGCAAAACTCATTGTTTGGTCCGTGAACTTTGTGTTTTTTATGCTTTTGGTCTCTGAATTTTTATTACTACACATTTGATTTTTAAACTTTCACAAAGATTTACATTTATCATTTCTACTATTTAAAGTATTAAATTCTTGCGATGTGCGTAACAAGAGTGTTGCGTGACTAATCAAAAAGAGTAAAGTAGTTTATATTACTGTACCAAACGACTCACATTGACTAACAAAAGCTGAAAAAAAAATTATTTTCCTTCAAAAACATTAAAAAACTTAAATTTCAGGGACCAAATATACACTAATGAAAGTTCAGGGACCAAAAGCATAAAAGGCTTAAGTTGAAGGACCCAAAAATATATTTTACCTTAGTTCAACAAGCAAGTATTATTTGGGTTTTTTTTATTAATAAGTAATAGCTAATTTGGGTGTTGGGGGGTCTTGTTGTCTTCGTCGTCGTGCACGCCATTACAAGAAGCCATATTACAGTCGTAAACTTAATTTGTTTTATATATGAAAAGCTCAACATCAATAGGTCTTCGCTTGTCGATTGTCATCAATAAACACATAATGCCAACGAGTGATCAATAGAAATTTGTAAATTTTAAGTGTTATTATAGAATGCTAGTCTTACATACAGTCTGAATTTTATTTTAAATTTTGCTTTAAATACTAGAGTGTAAAATGTGAATCAACGACGATTTTATTATGAGAATTATGCTTTATTGTTAAACCAGATAAACTTATTATGACTATTACACGGTAACATTGGTGAGCCTCTAATGTGAAACATTTAATTTAGTATCTAAGTAGACTACTCTAATTAATTCAAACTGATTTTGTTTAGCTTAAAATATTTTTCTTTTGTCAAGGTTTTAGCTTAAAATAATTTGAGCTTGGTTTATGCAAGTTTATTTATTATTTTCGACTTGAAGATGCGTGGTACGTCAAGTCAAGTCAAGTCAAACCAATGAGGAGTGCGCTCGAATTTCTCATAAAATAAGTGAGGCGCGAACAATTTCAGTTTATACGAGGAGGCAACTCAAAAATCGAAGCTAGGGTTTTAGAGAAGATCGTCGTCACTTCTTCTCAGTCTTCACTTGCAGAAGCGCAGTCCGATCATGGCGTTCCTGTTTCAGAAATTTCAAGAGGTGAAGAGCTCTTCTCACTCATTATTTTGTGCGATTTTGTACTCGAAATCAAAATCTCGCGCGCACAGTGATTCGAATGAGCTTTCTTTATCTAGAAATGGTTGATGAATCAGTGTTTTCTGGTAGTTCCATGTGTTCGGTTGAATCTTGAGTTGTATAGAAAGTGAGAGGTCTGGATTGAATAGGAGAAGAGTTGGAAATCCAGATTTGAACTTTGAATCAGGTTTTTGAATGAATATTTGGTTGGAGAGTTCAATGTGATTTGAATGAATTTTTAGTTTATGAGATCAATGTGATTGTTGTTTGTTTTCGCAATGTTTCTTAGATGTGATTGATGCTCGCTATCACGCGTACATGGTAGCGAATAGCATCAATTGATGTTTTGATATTGTTCACTGGCGAGAGGAGTATTTAGATTATGGAAAGTGAGAAAGATGGATTGAATAGGATGAAAAGGTGGAAAGTGAGTGAGTTTTTAATGTATGAGATTGATGCAAGCTACGGAACTTGTAGATTGGTGATGAGAACTCTATTGAACTAGATCAGACGCGTGAAAAGAATGTGTTTTCTATAACTTTGTCGATTCATTTCATGCAAAACCCTGAAAAGGAACTTATTCTAGATGGCGTCAGACTCAATTATATAAATTGTTGAGTGTAATGCTTCTGACTAATGTACAGGAGAAAGTGAAGTAGTGGTAAATTGTGGTGAGAATTCATCGCTGTTAGTCAGGCGTTATGCTTGTGATAGGTCTGTTAAATTATTCGTGCGGCTATACATAATCGCTTGTCTTAGTTATTGTCGCTGCGTTCTCTGTGGTAGCTGGAACAGTTCTTTGCTGTGTTCTATGTTAGTATGGCCTTTAGAATATTCTAACATGCTAATGTATTGGATTTTACTTCCAGGCGGTGAAAACTCTCGCAAAGAGTCCAACATTTGCTAAGGATCCGAGGAAGATCCAATTTGAAGCAGATGTGAATCGGCTTTTCCTCTATACCAGGTCATCTCATTTTCTCTTGAGATTGGTCTTTTGTGTCTTACCATCAATCTGGAATTCTCACTTCCATCACCTTACATGGCTTTTGGTTCAGGATTTGAATATTGCTTCCTTGCTTTCCTTTTTTTTTTTTTTTTTTTTTGCATAATGTGGAAAACTTGAAAATTGAAGGTTTAGTTTTAGGGTAAAACTCAAAAAACTGTCCTACTCTTGCAAATCAAATGTCTGTTCTGGATTCTTAGACTTTTTATAGGTTAAACAACAATGACGACGGCAAAGCCTCAAACCCAAATAAATCGGGATCGGCTACATGGACCAAACTCTTCCATTGTGCTCAATTTAGTGCAATTAATAGTTATAGGTTAAAAAAACAAAAGAAAAAAAAAAAAGGAAACATGATTTGGATTGTGAACTGAACACAACCTTAATTATTTAGTAAGATATTAGAATTTGTTTAGGTACTATATCGTAAGAAAATCTACTATGTATAGAAATCAGAAAGTTGTATAAATGCCATATTTTGTCTCGTGAAGTGTTTTTTGGTTAGTCGGTTCTTATAGTAGATGAAAATTTTCAGCTATAATCGGTTGGGAAATAATGCCAATGAGACTGATGCAGAAGAGATCATTGACATGGCAAGCAAAACCCCCTTGACAGATCAGCAGGCACTAGTGCAAGAAAACATTCATTCTCAAATCAGAGACTTCTGCACATTAATGAATGACGTTCTTCGTCCAAAGAAAACATCTGAGTCTCATAGTTCGTCTTCAGGTGCAAGTGAACTTCCGCGACGTAGTGGCCTTAGTTTTGCTGTTGGCAAAGGTGGACAATCTACCAATCAACATGGTGAGTAATTGCTTCTGGCCAGCCTGTAGAATTTCTTGTTTTTTGTTGTCGTCAAGAAAGGTTCATCATACACCCAGTGTTGTGATCCTCCAAAAAATGAAAATCTATAATTCATTATAGGCGTGTATGGCTAGCTTTTTTAGGTTTCTGAAAAGCCATTAGATTGAAACTTTGTTTTTGGAACTTACTTCTGGCATTTCTTTCAGTGCAGCTATGCCTGAAACAGTGCCATTATCACGTGCTCAGCTCTCGGAATGTTTGAAAGATAAAATTGGTTACACCCTTGATATTAGGCAATCTCAAATTCCTCACAAGGAGGCTGGCAGGGGTTTATTCTTGAGTGGTGAAGCAGATGTTGGATCGGTAGTGGCTTTCTACCCCGGTGTAATTTATTCTCCTGCTTATTATCGTTATATTCCTGGGTACCCGAAAGTTGATGCTAACAACCCTTACTTGATAACAAGGTATGATGGTATTGTGATAAATGCATTGCCTTGGGGCATTGGAGGTGAGGCTCGTGATATATGGGATGGGTTGAGCTTGCAAGAACTGAATCCTAATGTTTCTGAAGCTGGGATCAAGGGTTCAGTCCAGTTTTGGAAATTGATTAGTAAGCCTTTGGAAGGTAGCCAAAAGGACTACAGAGGTGAGATAATGGAACGACGTAATCCACTAGCCTTTGGCCATTTTGCCAATCACCCACCCAAGGATGTGGCCCCAAATGTCATGGTCTGCCCTTATGATTTTCCATTGACCGAAAAAGAAATGAGAACTTACATCCCTAACCTATTGTTTGGTAATGACGAGCCTCTAAAGATGAGAAGGTTTGGTAATTTTTGGTTTAAATTGGGGAGGTCTGACGATGGCAACCCTCATATTCCTGTTCTGAGGACACTTGTTTTGGTTGCAACAAGGGCCTTGTGTGATGAAGAGGTACTTCTGAATTACAGGCTAAGCAATTCAAAGCAACGACCGGCGTGGTATACTCCAGTTGACGAAGAGGAAGACAGGCGAAGATGGAGCTAGCTATACATCCAGCTACTTTTTTGCGGCGGTGGATCCTATCATGCATGAGAAGGATGGAGGTCCTGGTACCAATTATTCTTTCTGCTGTCTTTATAGGTGGATGGGTCTTTGGCTGTCCCTGGTTTATGGATCCTCCCACCATGTTAGAGTAGTTCATTCTAGTTTTTTTTTGTCTTTCAAAAAGTATGTAGAAAACTTTTCATGAAAAGCATTTGCTTAATTACTTTATAGGACGTAACTTGAGAATAAGTGGCTCAACCGTAACAGCTGTTGGATGAATCAAATTATGAAATTACTATTTAATAGTTAAGCTTATTTATTTTCAACTTTGTCTGTTGCCATCTTCTCCTTGTTGTTTCTAATGTTGTCCACTGTGTTGACCTTTTTGTGGCCCACCACCTGATATTCCTTAGGTTTGCAGCGAACCGTTGTTTCCAAGATCAGATCCGTTCAGAGTCTTCAGACTCGTCATTTTGTCCACGCATTTGACATAGCTGATTGGTGAGTTATATACATTTACTACATCGGAAATATCATTCATGATAGGCCATGGAATTCATAAACAGGACGGCAGACCATGAATGTCGGGTTCATATTTTATTTTATGAACAACCAATTGATATTACATGTTGTTTGTGCTTGCAACAGTAGAAACAAAGGCATTCCACTTTCTATTTGCTCATTTTATGTAAAGTTTGCTTTCCTCCTAGAACTTATGCACCTTGTTCTTATCTGCCATGACATTACTTGTTTAAACCAAGGTTAATTTACTTGTTTAACCCAAGGTTATTTGCCTGGTATGTCTCTGAACAGTCAGCTCATTGAAACTACTTAATATTTGTATATGAATAGGGTTTGACTCGAAACTGAACCGCTGGCATGGATCAAGTAAGAAATGGACTTACATGGTGTTCTTTTAGTGCATTGGTTTCATCAGCTTGAGCAGAGATAGATGGTTCAATGAATGTTTAATTTACAACTCCTATGTAGCTTTGTCCATATACCTGAAATAACCAATTTCAGTTCTTCTGGTCTTGCAAATCATTATTCCAGAAAATTGTCTTTAGCAGAAAGTTGATTAATATCTTCTCTGCTTTAGACAAATGATCTTTAAAGTGATGATTGAAAATTTTCATGATCAATAGAAAAATGAGATGACCATGCCTGTTTTTGTTTGGTATGCTTTAAATGCTGCTTTAATGCTTTCAACAGAAATCAATTATTCTTCAGGGCTTCAAACTTAAAAGATATTTACAGAAGAAAGGACAAACAAGTTGAATGTAAACATCCAAACCGGTCCCAAGTTGCACTTCAAATGGACACAAACACAATAGCCATCCAGGACCACCAAACCGTCCAAAGCACCTGTTACTTCCATGTTTGAAGGTATATTTTTGTCAATACTTGTGTCTCTAACCTGTAATCTTCCATCCAAAAATTTCCAGATTAGAAAACCTGTTTTGAAAAATCTCAACTGCCCAACCTTTTACATCATTTGGTAAAAAAGATTTTAAATTCATCAGATGGTTAAGATGTTCCCATCAAACAGGCCTTCATATTTATTGCAATGTTAACTGTTATATATATTAGGAACATTGAATTCATCTTTGAACAGTGCTCTTTCTCGTATGCTCTCTGTACTTTTCTTTGATTTCGAATAAAAGGGAAGGGCAGGAGAGAAGGAATTGGCTTTGATTTCTCTTATGGGCACACATCAAGTTCTTTCTTTTCAACTTTAGCAGATATCGGACTGAAGTGATTGTCCTTAGTTAGTTAGCTCAACTATATAACTTGTAATACATTGCGGACCTCTCCTTTACTTTCCATCCTATAATGGCCCTATCATTATCAACTTCTGCTTTGCTTCTTTCTATATGTTTTTCCTCATTTTTATTTAAGTTATCATGGGCACTTGGCCCTGCTATCAGAGCTCAACAGGATGCCGACCGTGTTGTCCACCTTCCTGGACAACCTGCAGTGAATTTTCAGCACTATGCAGGTTATGTGACAGTCAATGAGAACAATGGAACTGCCCTTTTTTATTGGTTCTTCGAATCAACAAATACGCCCGCTAGCAAGCCACTTCTGTTGTGGCTCAATGGAGGTAGGCCAAACGGGTCCTCTACTCTCCTTACCATTCAATGTCATTTCAATTCACTTCGAAATGCAAAGAATACTTTGATTCCCATTTTCTTTTTGTTGGTGTAGTCTAAGTCGTTATGAATTTCTTGCAGGGCCTGGATGTTCTTCTGTTGGATTTGGTGAGGCGCAAGAGCTCGGGCCTTTTCTAGTGAGGAAAGGCCTTGAGATAGAACTTAATAACTATGCTTGGAACAAAGGTCTCTCTCACCTTCCTCTTATCCTAATTTTAGTTTATAACTATTTATATGTGGTAAAAATGATTCTGTCAGGCAGGCTACTATGTAAAACCTATATAGTGACTCCTTTTTTCACTTTTTACATATATTCAGCGGCGAACTTGCTTTTCTTGGAAGCTCCTGCCGATGTAGGATTCTCATATTCGAATTCTACTCAAGAGATTCATGGTGATAGAACTACAGGTATCCCGGATGACAGATTGCAAAGTTGCAACTTTGCAAACTAGATAATGAAAATTTGAAATCGTTAATTGGTCCCAATTTCTGTTTACAACAACCGTTTTCCTGGGTCTATGGTGGCTGCAACTTAGCTTTTTATTATGAGTAACAACTAACTGTATGATTTTTTGACCTGTGTTTACAGCATTAAATTCGTACAAGTTTCTTGTGAACTGGTTTAAGAGGTTCCCTCAATACAAATCTAATGAGTTCTACATAGCTGGAGAGAGCTATGCAGGCAAGTAAACTATGTTGTTCAAATTCTCTATTGTACAAGATGTCTCCATCTCTCTAATCTAGGAACATAGTTATCTCACGTTCATTGGTTTTATTATTTTTCTTTTTGTTGTTGCTTTCAGGGCACTACGTTCCACAGCTTGCCGAGGTGATTTTCGACGAAAACAAGAAAGCATCAAAAGAAAATTACATAAATTTCAAAGGTTTTACGGTATGTTTTAAAGTCTCTTTTTGACCAAAAAGCACTATTTCTGATTAGTACCTCTAACTATCCTTCGCATGTTAAACCATATGCGTGCAGATTGGAAATGCATTAATGGATTATGATACAGATCAAAATGGGATGTTTGATTATGCCTGGGGCCACGCTGTGATCTCAGATGGAGTTTATAAATCGATCAAAGCAAATTGTGATTTCAGCAAAGAAAACCAGAATACTCAGTGTTATGATGCCATTGAAAAATACTATGATGTGTATCATATCATTGACATGTATAGCTTGTATTCACCTACCTGCCCTGAAGGGAATCCATTTGCAAAATTTTCGTTGATGATGAGGTCGAAGTCCGTCTCCAAGAAACCCCTTCTAGCTTAGTATGTGTGCTACTTTTGATTGATTAAATTTCATCTGTTCATGCTATATCACTATAAAGAGGGCAAAATATATTAGAAAGACCATACAACTTGTGTAGATCCCCCTCGACTTTTGGCTTGGCTTGTTTATATCTGATCAATTGTTGTTTTTTTTTTTTTTCTTGTTCTACAGGATATTTGGCGAAGAGTACCGGCCGGATATGATCCATGCATAGAAAACTATGCAACAGCATACTTCAATCGCCGCGATGTTCAGAAAGCGTTGCATGCAAATGTGACCAAAATTTCCAGACCTTGGGCTCTTTGCAAGTAATCAAAAGTGCTAAGTCCTATTTATGAATTTTATCCTTCACAAACATTAATCTTTTGTTTTTTTTTTTTGAAACAACATTAATTTTTTTAACAGCATGTATTCTCACTCTCTTTTTCCCCCTTTTTTACCTTACAATTTTTTCTCCTATTCAATATACTCTTCAGTTTTGATGTCAATCTTGAATGGAGTGATTCAGCAAGATCTGTCCTTCCAATCATCAGAAAACTTGTCGACGGCGGTCTTCGGATTTGGGTCTTCAGGTAAACCAATCCTTTTAAAGATATACATATACTGTAGATACATACCAAGGTACATATTATGGAATAATACTTGAATGAGTAAAGATTCTGTACAATAGTTGAAATGTGTTGCTTTTTTTTTTAATAAGAAATTGTGTTGCTTTTAAGTTCCATATGATTACTAACTACTATGGTACATGATTTGTGAGCCATGAGGATATATATTTAACCAACAAATTGAAAGTATTGACTTAAATCTTTATTGACCTGGTAATTTTTTTTTTTTTTTTCTTATAACAGTGGAGATACAGACGGAAGAGTTCCTGTAACTGCAACTAGATACACTTTAAACAAGCTTGGATTGAAAATTAAAGAAGATTGGAGTCCTTGGTACAATCAAAAAGAGGTAATATCATTGAAATCTAAATTAAATAGGAAAAAAACGAGTTTCTTTTTATATAAAATATATGGATTTTTTGGGTTTTTTAAGTAATAATTTCTGAAAAAAAAACTACAGGTTGGTGGTTGGACCATAGTCTATGAAGGGTTGACTTTCTTGACTTTGAGGGGAGCAGGCCACCAAGTCCCCACGTTGCTCCACAGCGCTCTCTTCAGATGATTTATCACTTTCTAGCGAATAAGAAGCTGCCATCTGTCCCATTTTGATGAGAGTTCACCTGCAAAATATCTTTTTTTTTTTATCATTCAATTTTGCTGATGTGCTCAAATTCATCCAATTCAAATGCACAACCTCTGGTTACCCCTTGTCTTAACAATTTTTTTTTTTTTTTAAAGTAAAAATAATAGGTAACTTTTTTTTGATAGAATGAAAGGTAAAATCTTTCAATCCGTGATAATTGGATTAAATCACAAGTCGATCTTAATTAAGTGAGATGCAATGTATATGCCTTCGGTCTTATTTCTAATGAAGAGTTTTGCAATATACAATTCAATTTGATTGTTGAAGGTCTCACAATCCAATTGATTGCAACAAACTCGAAATTGGATCAGTTTGCTTGGATTGAGCCATAACCAAACTAAATTTAAGGGCTTAAGAAGTAAGAATAATTTTTCAACAAATTAAGCACTAACTAGAAATACTTTCTAGAAGATTTGGGGAACACGTTTTGTCTTTCTAAGTCACTTAATTAGTGATTACCATACTATAATTAGCTATTAGTGTTGTAACCACTCAAATATATATATAGAAAATCAAGTTTCATATAGATATGTAGATTGATGAGCATGGAAGCAACAAAGGACCAGCTAAGAGGGGCAGCATGCCTTAAAAGGGTGGGCACGGCACTATTAATGAATGAAAATAGTCAAAGATGGGCGGGTCAAAAGGCCCATGATGGGTGCACCAACTGGTGCCAAGTCCCACTATAATTGGTTCCCTATATATATGATGGGTCAAGGTTTCAAAACCAAGCAATTGAAATTGAAGACAAACAAAAATTGTTTCCTTTTCTTTAGTGGGGGAGATGAATATGCCCCTGCAACCACCACTATTTGGAATCCGCAAATTCCTTACGTCTGAACCTTTTTCAGTCTTTCTTTACTTCAGATCAATTAATTTTGTAAGAACGTGTGCTCAACTTTATAACTTGAAATAAACAAAGGGGATATCATAGAGTTCACCTACATTAATTAGAGTTACGATGTTTATTTCGTTATCACAGCTAATAACACCACTATATATAGTAATATTTCTTCTTCTTTTTTCTTATTTTTTTTCATCTTGGCTTTCTTGATTTTTTAGTTGGATACTTGGACCACGTGCACATGGTAAAAGAAAGAAAACGAAAACAAAAAAATAGGTGGAATTGTGGACCATGCATGGGATATATTATTGTGGTTGAAATATTATTGAGAAATTATAAATCATGGTCAAATTTAATTAATGTACATCGCCCAAATCCTTCCAAAATTATGAAAAGACATGGTTAGAACAATATACTTATGGAGTTGGAGTTTGTTTAGGTCACCATGCATGTAAGCCAAGCATTCTATATAATTAGAAACATCCAATTTTGACTAATATCTGCCAATGTTTGACTGCTATAATTAAAGAAATATCAATATCATGAAAGTTGACAGCATCTTTGAAATTTTAATGCTATAGTACTAGCTAGCTAGACTAATCAGTTGGAAATACTGTGATAAAACAAAAATATACATAATTGATGACAATATTGAATTAATGTGAAGCTATAACTTAAGCACTAATGTACCACCTATTGTTGATTAGAAGTCGTGATATGTCAAAAACAAGTACAAAATCAAAAGAGACAAATTAAGAGTGGTTCTTTTGAGTGGGACAAATTAAAATGCTTTTGGGACATATATAAATAGTGCATGGTTCACTTACTGTGTAGTGGATGCTCGGGGCATTATTCATTCATTACAAATGTCCAAATATGTAGCTCCAACTAGTGCTGTACATTTTTTTTTTTTATGTCTCAAATTGATTTTAATTTAACATTTTTGTAGAGATAATATATATTCTCTTAAGCTCTCTTAAATGAAGTGTACATGATTATTTGAGTGAAAAGATAAAAAGAAGAAAAAGAAAAGTTGGCATCATTGCAAGAGTAGACTTACTGTACATGTACATGTGAGAGAGTATAAGTGCAGCTGATCTAAATTTTAATTAAGCATAAGAACAAAAAAGAAACAAGAGCACTATATATGCTAGTTGAATGCAAATTAAAACATTATCGTCCACACTCGATCTGCAGTGCATTTGGTGTGTACATATACCCTTTATACGGCAAAGGTTGATATAGCCCGGATGGGTTGGTTCAACGGTAATGGCAAGCTTGGGATTGTGTGGGTTAATTTGGCGCACGGTCCCAAATTCGATTCCTTGTTGCGTCAAGATTGTTTAAGTCATTGGTATGTTCAGATTGATTATGTCAGGGTCTCGTGGGAATGGTAGACTCGCGCTTCTAGACTCTGGATACTCACGGATATCAAAAAACATGTTAAAGATCGATATAGTACTGTTCATAATTAGCGCCAAATAAAATTTTAGTAGTGTACATCATATTCTTGTGCTGTAAATTAAAATTCACCATCATTAGAGTTTTAATACATGTGCGTTCTTCAAAAAAAAAAAAAAAATCACCAGTGAATTAATTTCGTATTAGTCGACCGTTACTTTATTCCATGAGAAGTGCTAGAATGATAACACTATGTCACACCACGAGACATATTGGCTCACAACAGTCAATCATGCGTGCGTCGAGATGCGAGCATACACAGATCCCGATGCATAACACGCAAGTCGAGGTCACACGGAGAGCTATTGTGAGCCAATGTGTCTTGTGGTGTGACATTGTTGTTGTCATTCTAGTATTTTCCTATTACAATATGTTCCCACTAATTGAGAGAGAAATATGTAAAAAGATTTGCATAGAATTAAAGATACAACTGGTGATCGATCTTGGTAAGAATCCAATTTTTTTAACAGATTTCCTACCAAAAAAAAAAAAAAAAACAATTTAACAGATTAAGGAAAGATGTTTTTTGATCTCATAAGAAAAGATTCTTTTTTTTTAAGGAAACATAATAAAAGATTCTTAATTTCCTTAATTTTGGCCAATCGATATTTTATGCACTCATGCAATCTCAGCTAATAGCTTTTTTTTTTTTTTTTTTTTTTTTTGGGTGATACTCAGCTAATCTCTTTACATGCCATCTCTATTGAGCTAATAATTTTGTAAGAAAAAAAAACTAGTTTCACAAATGAGAAATAAAGAAGAAACTCCTTAAAAAAGCGAAAGCATCTCGAGTGAGATGGACGAGGTATCACTTGTCAAAAGACAAATTTAAGGATAATTAATGTCGTGAGTTTTACTACCACTACAGTAATAAAAAAAGGAACTCTTTAAAAAATAAAAATAAAGAAGAAATATTAATTAGCACCAACAAGAGCAGTATCAATTAAAGACGTTACTTACCTGTCAAAACACACGCCTTTTTTACACTATAAAACAACTACCCTATCTCCACACATGAAGACATATATACACACTCACAAACAGATAGACTTATAGAGGGAGAGAGAGAGAGAGAGAGAGGAGCCCAATAATAATAATACTTCCTCTTCATCATCAATATATGGCTTCTCCAAAAATCTCTACTACAACTGCTTATATTAATTCTCATCTCTGCCTAATAATATTTCTCATCATCACCTACTCCACATTTTCTTCTATTTTAGTCGTCTTAGCAGCTCATGAGACACTTATAAATCTAACCCCCCAAGTCTTGGCTAGGCAAGAATCCGACCGCGTCGTAAGACTCCCCGGCCAACCGCCAGTCGGGTTCCGACAGTTCTCCGGTTACATTACCGTCGACGAAAGCCATGGGAAGGCACTGTTCTATTGGTTCTTTGAGGCTCAAACACAACCCCAAAACAAGCCTCTCCTTCTATGGCTCAATGGAGGTACTTTATATATATATATACATATATAATTAACTAACTTTTTTAATTAGCTTTCTTGAATTAATTTGAATCTCTTCTTTTATATGTATTAAAGTTTTTTGTTTAATTAGTACTTCTGGATGATTAATAATTTAATAAGATAAATAATGGCTAATTAATTATTTATCTGGTGATTTGATCAAGTCACGCAGTACTTACTCAGAGACTGTGCAATACATTTTGAAATATGTGCGCTAACATATATATATAATTGAGTTTTATGTGAAAGACAAAAAAAAAAAGTTGATTAATTAATCTTTATACGTCCTAATATTTATTTGTATATGTAAGCCAAAATTATTCTTAATTAATTAATATTTCATGAAGGTCATGCATGTTTGTCAATTTTAACATTTTGCATAATTCGCTTTATTAATTAATTTATCACGCATGCATATATATGTATCAATTATTAATCTGTACTCATGCAAAAGAAAATCTTACAAGACACAATAATCACGAAAAAGAATTAATGTTTCGTACCTACCAAACATTTAATTATGACGAAGACCCAAGAACAAAAAGGTTAATTAAAAAAGAAATCTAAAAATATATAAGATGATTATATAATTAAATCAAAAATTAATTTGAAAAGTACTACACCATGTTCCATCAATATCATATAATTAAGTTCGATATTTTTTGTTGAAAATATGACTTGTCCCTCTCACTGGCTTATTTGTTTTATTTGTCATCAGCCAGTTAGATGAAATGTATATAAACTTTTTTTTTTTTTGGTAAATTAAACTTCTTCTTTTGTCTTTTTTAAGTTTATATATCAATAACTAATTTGAGAAGCTTCTAATATAATGAATTATTTTTATATAAATAATTATATGCATCTTATCTTTCTAAGTTGTCAATTAATATCTCTCTCTCTTTCTCCTCTATTATATATATATATGATTAGAGATTCTTTGAACTTTGACTCCCCCACAATATACATTTTTTTTTTATAATTTTTCTGTCGTGTTTTTACCAAAAAAAACCCGCTCTAATTGTGATATTGATATTATTCTCTTAGTTTCTTCCAGATTGTGAAGTTATGGTGCGCTATTAACTTCAATGAAATTAATCAAACCAAATTGAGGAAAATGTTTTTGTTTTATGTCCTTCCCAATACTAAAATTGAGTTGTTGTTGTTGTTTTTTTTTTTTTTTTTGCTTAAAAAAAACTGGGTTTTTTACTGCACAAAATAATTAATCACTGTATTAATTTCCATACTTAATTTGAAGAGAAGATCCAGAAAGAGTTGAAGGAATCACATGGGCATGGCTGTCATGCATGCACATTCAAACAAAACCATGACAGCTACTTTTTTCCTTGTTTAACTTGAGAGATGTTGAAGGAAGCCATAGCTTAGAAGTTCCTTGTTTCTTAGTTGGAATTTGGAATCCTAACAAAACAGCAACACTGTCTTCAAACAAATATTAATGTTAACATTTCTCTTTTATACAACCTATAGTAGCTAGCTAGCTAGCTAATATATATATACATATGTATCAATTTTTGTTAGAGTAGATACATATATATCATTGAACGACTAGCTAGCTAGCTAGCAAGTTAGAGTATTATTTGTGTACAAATTATTTATACTAAATAAACGATCTGGTGATCAGTGTAGATGTATAGTAAGCTCTGGTCACAGCATTAATTTACCATCAAATATAGATAGCATATTCATATATATAATGGCAAAATTTTTGTTCTTCTCTATATATTAGAGCCTTCTTTTTAATAAAAATCAATATAAATTATATATTGCATCTCGTGAATATATGGAGCAATAAATTGAGTTTGGAGATCACCCTATATAAATCAAACAGTAAAAAAAAAAAAAAAAAATTAGTCACCCTACCATGTGGCACCATAAAAGTTTGAAGTTTTGTTACGTGTAAGAATTTTTTATTTAATGAATCGATCCCAATAAGTATCTACTTATATAATATAATACATATATTAATGAAATTAGTCGGCCAGAATCTTAGCTAAAAATCTACATTTCCTTCAATTTTAAGGAAAAATTAATGACTCTGCATGAAATCATAGTCGTCAAAAACTTTGAAAGTCAAACATTCTGTTCACAGAGGATATTGGAATGGTTTCATTGATGGCAAAACAAAAGAAAAGAAAAGAAAAAAATTAAGAGTGCACGTGAGGGGAATGAAATCAAACAAGGATAAGCTTTACGTGAATTGTACTACAAAATAAAAGAAAAAGAGTGCATGTGTAGTTTAATGAGATGTGAAAAGTCAAGCTCGACCCTCGATTCAGTGCCTCGTGAACTACAAAATTATGATTTTAGTCCACACTTTCCGGACCCAAAAGGGTCATTAGTTCACAACAAAAAAAGATTTTTTTTTTTTAATAATTTTCTTCTTCTTTTTTTTTCCCTATTATTGTTGTCAAATTATTCTAACTATTCTAAGATTGGAGCATTGTCTGATACATAGATAATAGATGGCCCTCCCAACAATAGTCGTTAACTCGGACCTTAAATTATTGCTTAAGTAATAGTATCTAGCTCCTTACTATTGAATTCAACGTCTGTTAGTTTTTTTTTTTTTTATAGGAACGAAACTTTATTTTATAGCTCAAATAATTTTGTGCAAGGCGAGAAACAATGTATTTCTCTAAAATAAAACCGAAAAAAACTCATATAAGTGTAATAAGAGAAAAACACGTTGTCCCTGTCAAATACATCAATTCCCCACCGCGAGGCAAGCCAATGATGCTTACAACGTTTGTTAGTTATTATTATTTAAATTGTTGTTATTATTATTATTATTATCATTATTTTAAGGGTTTTTTACGTTGAGTGGAGTTTGTTAAGTTTCAAGTGTTATTATTTTTCAGGGCCAGGATGTTCATCGATTGGTTATGGAGAAGCAGAGGAATTGGGACCATTTTTGACACAAAACGGCACTTCACCCCTCAAGCTCAACTACTACTCTTGGAACAAAGGCAATTTCACATTTTTTTAATCCAAATAATTCATTCTTTTATTATTATTATTTTTGGTTACATAATTCTCTTATGATATATTACATGAGCATATGTAACAATATATATATTTCATCTATGATTTGATCAAACTCATTTGTTCTATCTTATTTCAGCGGCAAATTTATTATTTGTTGAATCTCCTGTTGGAGTGGGCTTCTCTTATACAAATACAAGCGAAGATATTACCAGCCTTGGTGATACCATTGTTGGCAAGTATCTTTATCTCTATATATATAGCTAGACCACTTCTTTGTCTCTATATTTTTTTTTTTTGAAAAAAAAAATTATAACCAACTATTTTAATTAATCTGTGTAATTTCAGCAAAGGATTCATATATTTTTCTTCTCAACTGGTTTCGAAGATTCCCGCAATATAAATCTCACGACTTCTACATCTCCGGTGAAAGCTACGCAGGTATGAACAAAAAATTTGGCATGTATATAGTATTTTTCGATCGACTTTCAATGATATGAAATTAAGCACAATGGCTTATAATATCTTTATGACTATATATTTTTCGGGCTCCCCAACTTCCCCTCCTCCTTTTTTTTTTGCTTTTTATTTTGATTTTCTGGCAATGACACTGTTAAAAAATAAAATTATTTCAGAGCAGGGCCTTATTTTATTTAAATCACTCTAATAAATTGATATGTATATTAGAAATTACTAAATGCATGCTATTAATTATTAATTTTCAGGACATTATGTTCCACAACTCGCTGAGGCCATATATGATGCAAATGCAGTTGCTTCTTCAAATGATCATATAAATCTCAAGGGATTTATAGTGAGTTTTTCTCTCAAACATCAATTTTTTAATTAGCTTTAGGAATTAAAATAAAAATGTTACTACAAACAACCAGTTGGTCCGAGTGGCAAATGACTCTCGGTTTTTCTTAAATAAAGTTTCGAGTTCGAGTCTCGTGGATGAAAAAATATGGATTGAAAGAATCGTCTTCCAGATGAGGTAGAAGGGTTGATCATCATATGAGGCCTGACAATGTTCGAACGCTGAAACACGAGAAATTAAATAAAAATGTTATTTAGGATTGAAGGAATTTTTTTTTCTACTTTTATTATGGTGTAGATTGGGAATGCATTGTTGGACGATGAGACAGACCAAAAGGGTATGATCGAGTACGCCTGGGATCACGCAGTGATATCTGATCAGGTGCATCACGAGATACTTAACAAATGCAACTTCAGCTCTCCTAAGTCGTCCGATCAATGCGAGACTGCACTCGGTAAATACTTCGATGTGTATAATATCATCGACATGTACAGCTTGTATTCGCCCACGTGTCATGTTAACTCAACCTCGTCCACACGTTTCTCCAAGATTCAAGGCATTGCCCCTAAATTTCTCTCTAATTTTGTGAGTATTACTTCCTTAATTATTTGCTTATTTGATTATTTTTGGTGATTAATGAAATTATTTTACGTTGGAGCAAATTTAGACCATGATTCTTTAAAAAAATAAGTTCGACCATAGTTTTAAAAATCATCGGATAATAGTTATACGATCGAATATTCGCATAGAAAAAAAAAAAAAAGAGTTTGAATCCCGCAAATGACGGAACAAAAGTTAGATTTTTTTGGCAACAATAGTAACTAGATATTTATTCTCAATTCATTGATCATAGATATTAATAAAATAATTTAAGTCCAAAACGAATTATGGTAGTTGACCGAATCCTGAAAGTTTAAGTCCGTTCAGCTTAGTACGCGCGTAATAACATAAAATTGTAATTATTCTTCGTGAGCTTGTATAGTTAAAAAAAAAAAAGATGGTTTGCATCAGAAAACATTAATTAATGAGATAATCTTGTGATTAATTTTAGGGTTAATTTTATTGCAGGAAGGATGGTTTAGACAACCAGCTGGTTATGACCCATGTGACTCATTGTACACTGAGACATACTTCAACAGAAAAGATGTACAAGAAGCTCTTCATGCCAGTGTAGCTGCTAAAGTTCACAACCAAAGATGGACTCACTGCAGGTCAGCTAACTCGCCGAGTCGACTCAATTCAATTAAAATTAGCTGCTAATTACACAATGACTTGATTAACATTAATTAATACTAGTTACTTACTCATTAACTATGAATTTAATTTATATCATCAGTGACCATATCTCTCTTTGGGAGGATTCAGCATTTTCTGTTCTTCCCATCATCAAAAAATTGATCGCGGGAGGGCTTAGAATTTGGGTTTTTAGGTAAGAAGTTGATCTTTCGTATTTTTGCTAATTAATTTGATATTGTATTGCGTTCTTTTTTTTTTTTTTTTTAATCGCAGGTGTCTGAAACTTTTTTCAACCCCTCGAGCTTCATAGGCTCAACTAATTCTAATAAGATTATAATATATTCTTAAAAAACAAGTACTTTTTTTTTTATTTACAGTGGAGATGTAGATGGGAGAATTCCAGTGACTGGAACAAGATACTCATTGAATAAACTTGGATTGAAAACCATTGAAGATTGGAGTCCATGGTACAATAATAAAGAGGTACTATATTATCTATTCATAAAAACTGGTAAAAAATTTGATATTACATAATTGGGAAATATGATTTTTTTTTAAAATTTTTTTTTTTTTGAATTTCAGGTGGGTGGATGGACTATTATATATGATAAGCTTACATTTGTGACCATCAGAGGTGCTGGTCACCAGGTTCCAACCTTTGCACCAAAGCAAGCTCTCCAGCTCATCACCAACTTCTTGGCCAATAAGAAGATGCCATCTATTCCATTCTAATTTTTAGGATTTTTTTCCCTTTATATATAACATAAGATTGCAAGTGTAAATTGGATCATAATTTTCCTCATAGAAAATTAATACTCAATGAAATTAGAGTAGCATTATTTTTTACATTTTTGGAGTTTTCTTTGAAATCTTGATTCATTCGCACTCTCACGACACATAGCAATATAAGGTAAAATACTACTCATATATATATGCTAGTAAAGAGTCTCGAATGTAACTAAATTTTTGCATGAAACTAGTACGTGGTGCCTGATGAGTAGGAAGCTCATTATATCCGGCGTTGCCAAGTTGATTTCCCCTAGTTTAAAAAAAAAAAAAAAAAAAAAAAAACCCAAACTCCAAATATGACACTTTGAAATATAGGAGAACCAAATATATAAATTGGAATTGTTGTATAAAGGAAAGATATTACAGTAATATATATACATGCAATGCTTTGTGTGACTATTTGTCATGAACTTTCTTGTTCACATTCCCTTTTTTAAGAACTTCTATCAGTTCAACAGTTGCTACTCCAATTAGATACCAAGTCACTCCAGCCAATATGGTCTGCAACCACATGCTGTTAACAACATCCAGTACTAGAGACCCTGCAACATGTTTCTCCAAGCCACCACCGGTGCCAACACCGCCGCCACTTCCAACTTGTAACCGTATAATCACAGCTGCGAAGGCTCCTGCGACCAAAGGAAAGGCCCCCATCCAAGGGTTCCTTTGACCATGATCGTCGGGAATAGGATTAGATAATTTAGATTCGACGTCGACCTTCAACTCTGAAGTTGCTTTTGAAGGTTCGAAGGGTTTGCTAGAGTTTGAACTGCTGATGGGAGGCGGAATAAGAGCTGTTAATGGTTTCCAGTACTGGTCGTCGGTTGTATACTCTGATGGCCTTTTATGCGTAGGACCTGCATCTTCTTTTGCCATTTTCCGAGCAGTGGCTGCCTCCCGAAGCTTTTCCGTGCTTGGTTGAGTGGATTTTTCAGCAATGAGGTTCAGATTGCCGCGGGGCGCTTGGGAGGATGGTTGAGTTTTGGGCGAGCGCCAATACAACCAGTTTGAGATTGATCTGATAGCAAAGATGGTTGACATCCATTCTTCTGTTTCCTGCAATACAAATGTTGGGAAATTTAATCAGTTATATCACCCAAAAAAAGTCCTGAGAGATATGCATTATATAACACTCAGCATTGTCTTACAATTGAGGATGTCTTGGAGGACTTGGTCTTGGACTCTTCATATCTGCTCTGGAACTTCTTCACGTCGACGAATATATTAGAGACGCGTGCTCCAACTGAATTTCCTGCACCAACTTTGACATTTCCGCGGGGTTGTTTCGACATCAGAAATTCCAAGGCTGCCAGTTCGGACCTCTCCACGATCCTAAGATCAGTACAAGCATTCTGCATCAATTTTAAGCCATTTTCGCACATACATAACATAACTACAGTCAATTCGAGCATAATACACAGCAATTTATACCCAGGTCAGTATAGGAACTAAATATAAAGGTTATAAGTTCCTTGCCTGTTTTCCATGCACACAACTAGGGAACAAGGCAACATATCCTGAATATCCAGTTAAATGTCGAATCTTCAACTAATTACGTTTCAACGGTGAAACCTATGTCGATTTCTACAAGCGTTTTCATTAACAGACAAACTCTAAGATAATTTGATGAATCTGACAATGTCTCAATCCCAAATTTGATCAATCCAAACAGCCAGAATTAAGCTTTATTTATCTTTCACTATTAAAACGAAAGACAAGTTGACTATTACCCTTTGGAATCCACAAGGCGAACTCATTTTATCACCAAGAAATTCTTGGTGATTGACTAGTCTCACTGTTATTTATAAAGAAATTTATAGTTTTCATTACTGTAATCAACAAGTTAAAGAAGAGAAGGAGTCCATACGAGATGCAGTCAACTGGACATGATTGGATAGCATCATGAATTTTCTGCTCAGGATCAGCCCACTGCGCAACGACCCTTGCTCTCCCATAAACTGACTCAACAGCAAATGTCTTTTGTGCAAATAAAGCACATTTCAAACAACCAACACACTTAATTTCATCGACAAACACAGCACGCTCTTCATCTTCGGATCCGAACCATGTAGAGTAGAGAGGTCGGCCGGTGTAACCTCTAAAATCTGCAATCTTCCCTTGCTCCTAGTACAAAGGAATGGATTAAACCATCAAATTCATGGAAAAGAAAAATCTGAATTACAAAACATGATTTTGCAAAGTTAAGGCATGATTTGTTTAGGGTATCTGGGCCACTCGAGCACGATTGGAATCCAAAGCTCTTGTTCGTAATACTGATTATTATTAATCAGATTAAAGGGCATGATTTGTTTAGTCTATTGATGGTGTTTCAACCAAACTTGAAAGTGAAACCTCAATTGTTTCATGAATCATGATTTATATATGGATAGCACATCCACTCCAACACAAATATAAAGCAAAAGAACAAACACCAATAAGACGACGACTATAACAACAACAAATTAGTTGGGTCTGCTAGACTGCTACATGGATCAAACTCTTCTACTCCGTGCAGTTTAAGCAAAAACAAGCACCAGTAATTTGCCAAATTCACCAACTACCTATTAGGAATTCTTGATGAACTCCAAAATTACAATTCACTAAACCAATAAATTGCCATAAAAAAGTTTCTAACATGAGCAATATCAAAAAACATAACAACTAGTTGCAGACCTTATCATAAGCTGAGCGTGAACTGGGATCAGAGAGGATGGAATAAGCTTGGTTGAGTATGATGGCCATGTCATGCCCTGCAGTTCCAGCTATATCCGGGTGGCACCGCTTCTGCAACGTCCGATAAGCCGACTTGATCTGCGATTGATCCGATGAGTGCTCGATGCCAAGAAGATCATAGAGATCCAACCCTTTAAGATTCTGAGAGTGGTCAGACAATCTTGAGTTGCATTTGAAAGAATTATGGCCAAAGTTTCTTGTTTTGAGAGGTTGAAAGTATTGGAATTTTGATGGGTTTGAAGGTCTGATAAGGGTGGATGTAGGTGAGTGTAGAAGAACACCTGATGAGGAAGGCATTTTCATACAAACCAATTACACTTCAAAAGATAAGAGAGTGAGAGAGGGAGGGTTTAATACATCATGGGAGATATTTTTGGCATGGAAAAGTAGTTGAAATATCTCATAAGAAATGCCAGGATGACACATAAAACTGACACTTAAAAAGACAATCACTCACTATAGTCTCTCGGACCCGCATCTCGAGCTGTATCTAACAGTCTTCGATATCTGAGTGATATTTGCCTATCTGAAAAAGAAACATACAAGACAAGGAAATGAGCATATTGACATCAAAGAATGCATCAGCTTTGCCATACATCGATGTACCTTGAAACACGTACCAATGCATGATACGAGGC
This sequence comes from Stephania cephalantha, assembly GCA_039657325.1. Classification (NCBI taxonomy): domain Eukaryota; kingdom Viridiplantae; phylum Streptophyta; class Magnoliopsida; order Ranunculales; family Menispermaceae; genus Stephania; species Stephania cephalantha. The sequence continues at coordinate 641,589 of CM077573.1, read as the reverse complement.
GCATCGGCCAATCCTGTAGAATCAAAACAATGTAACTTAAGTTCAAGGAAAAAAAAGATGTAACTTGCCTTCAGAGTAGGTACCTCGTTTTTTTTTTTTTTTTGACAAAGAGATGAGTGAGTCCTTAAGATCCATGGCTGACTGAGGTTTTACTCCAAAAAGCCTCAATACATTATACATATAGTGATTTCTAAACTTCAATTCTTGACTTGATGTCTTCAGCTTAGTTTTCATGGACATTACTTAGGTTCAACTAATCCCATGAGAGTCACTTGAGCGCCCAACCCCATGAGCCGAGAGAAACTAATGTATTTGGAGATGGATGACATGATTTAATCCCATGACCTATTGGTCACCGAGACCATCTCAACAACTTCGCCCTGCGCCAATTCCATTGGAGGCACTCCTCTCATCTACTCACAATCTTGAGATTATCGAAAACTTCAACTAATAATAGCATGTTGAAGTTGGTCTGTAGGATAAAGAGTTTTTTGCTTCAAACTCATCCATTTACCTCTATTCTATACCACATAAGTAATCTTCTTCATTTTTTTGTTCATCGTCTAATCTCATCTTTTCGGCTAAATCATGTAAAACCAAATATATGTCAGCGGATTGAGGATGCGTTTTGTCGTGGGCGATGAAGATATGGATCAAACCACCAACCTCCACAGAACTACACCCGGGACACTTCTTCACCCCTCTCTTCTCCATAGATTCTCTCAGTCTCTTTGCATCTTCCCATCGTCTCGCGACAGCATAAACATTTGATAAACCAATATATCTACCGTCGTGATCAGGCTCCAGTTCGATAAGCTTTCTTCCCAGTACTTCTGCAAGATCCAATCTTCCATGGTTGATACAGCCAGTAAGCAAAGCACCCAACATGGAAGCACTTGGCTCGACGGGCATTTCGTTTAGAAAATCATATGCCTTGTCTAGATGACCAGCACGCCCCAAAACGTCTGCCATACAAGCATAATGCTGAAGCCTAGGCGTCATTCCACACGCTTTTAGACAGTCGAAGAAGTGCCAAGCTTCGTCAACCAACCCTCCATGAGCACAGGCGCTTAGAAGGCATAAATAAGTGATTTCATCTGGGATAATGTTCAAACCTTGCATCTCTGCAAAAAACTCAATAGCTTCCTTGATCCACCCATGTGTCGCGAACCCCCCAATCATCGAATTCCATATCAAGACATCGGTCTCATCCGCACCGCCTCACGGAACACTATCAAAGCCTCCTCTATCGCGCCGCATTTGGCATACATGTCCACAAGTGAAGTCCTAAGCACAATAGTCATTGGCAAGCTATTGATTTTCAAGTACTCGTGCATTCTCTTGCCTTGCTCAAGTGCACCTAAATGAGCACAAGCACACAAAACACTCACCATTGTCACCTCATTCGCCTTCGCCCCGATAACTCGCATCCTCATGAACACACCCAATGCCTCCCTATAATTCCCATCCTTGACATACCCATCAATCAACGAGCTCCACGACACAACATCCCGCTCCGGCATCAACTCAAACGTCTCTCTCGCCGCAACCATATCGCCACATTTTGCGTACCCATCAACCATAGCATTCCAAGTAACCAAATTTCTGTCAGGCATTTCATCAAACAGTTTCTCCGCAGACAGCACATCCCCAAAAGACCCATACATATGAATCAAAGAATTCCTAACAAACCTATCAAACTCCAGCCCGGTTTTAGCAATGCAGCTATGCACTGACACCCCAAGCCGCGGCGCCGACAAGCGGGCGCAGGCCTTGGCAACAAAAGGGTATGTCAAGTGATCAGGTTGGATGCCAATGAGCATCATTTCATTGAAAATTGAGATTGAGCGAATTGGGTATTTGGATTTGGAGTAGCCCCTGATGATGGTATTCCAAATGAAGGTTGTTGGGTTGGTGAGGCTGTGAAAAAGCTTGTGAGAGTATTCGATGTCACCAGAGTTTGAAACTGATGTGAATGTGAGGACTTTGGAGATGTTGTATGAGTCCTCTGAGAGGCCCAAAGTGATGAGTAATGCATGGATTTGTTTGACTTCTGCCATTGATTTGCAGTGATCGAGAGTGGATGTTAATGCGTTGTGAAGGTGATTTGGGGTTCGAATCAATGATGACACGTTCAACATCTACACATGAAACTAATGATTTTTTTTTTTTTTTTTTGATAATCAAGTCGACAAATCCCATGAGACTAATCGAGCGCCCCAACACTATAAAGTTGGAGAAATCAAAAAAATATAATGTTACTGTCAAGAATCGAACTCATGATATACGTCTCAGTCAGAGTTAAAAATTTTTCGTTAAAAATTTTTCGTTTCTTTATCACTGCAGAACACCCTCCTTACTTTGGTTCAAGTTGACTAATCCCATGGGACTAATCGGGCGCCCCAACACTATGACCTAAAAGAAATTAAAGAAATATAATGTTACTGTCAAAAATCAAACTCATGACGTTTGTCTCGGTCAGAGTTAAAAGTATTCATTTCTTTATCACTACACCACGATCATTGAAGGCAATGACTTTTTTTTTTTTTTGGAGTCTTTGGACTCTAGAATTCGAATTACTTTAACTATTTGTTTCTTTATCAGTGCACCACACTCATTGGAGGCAATGATTTTTTTGGGGGGTCTCAAAACTCTAGCATTCGAATAACTTTAACTACTCCGGTGGGAGCACTGTTAAACACATATAACAAACAGCCGATGGATGACCCTTCCAAGTCCCAATAAAAGTTGCTCAAGCACACGACGAGACAAGAACCCTGATCGTGCTGAAGGAGCATTTAGTCCCCTCAATGGTATGATTTCTTCTCCTCTTCTTCCCCTTCAAACTATTAAGAATTGATCTCAAATCATGTAAAAATGTAGTTAGATTCAAATCAAGCAATTTCACAAATGAAAAATAGTTGCTCTAGGAGTCACTCATACAGAGATAGCAACAATAGAATAAGAAATTTCAAGGAAACTGTAGATACATGAAACAACAACAATGTATAAAGAGAAATAAGAATAAAACCTAACATCAATATTAGTAGGCACACTTTTTTGAAAAAACAATACATGTTTACAACAGATTAAGCTACAACTTTTATCAGTGTCTCTACCTTTCACTCTTTTGCAACAATTTGCAATTGCCTACAAACTAAAAATTAGGGGGAAAAACCTTATAAACAGAGTGTTGAGGAAAGATTGCCTCTATGTTAGCACATGCACAGATCGTACCTAAAGCGAAAAGCTGCTAGTGCCGAAACCAATGGACTGGGAATGAGCCCTCTGTTTCATTTTCTTCACAAAGACAATGCTGCCTAAACGTGTTTGTCGCCAAGACAGACTGCTAAATACAAGAAGCAGGCAGTACAACCACCACGGCCAAGCCCTTCGCAGAGACTGCATTGAGACTGTTCATTTTGGAGTTTGAACGTTCCATCCGCAAAATCTCCATGAACCATCACGCCGTCTTTTCAAGATATAACGGATTTTGTACGTGCTGGGACCAGTAAAAAGGATGTAAGAAATAAGAAGAAATAAGAACGACATAATATTAAGGTTCTGTCATCTAGAGGAGAGAAATATGAATATTAGCAAGGCAATTGGAAAAACATTAGCAGGAGTTGCAGGCTCAAGATAATGACAGGAAAAAGAAAATTCGAATGTTGTCACCAAAACAGTATTGATGCACACAAGAAGAAAATTAATTCCTACGCAGAAAAGGCAGGAAAGCGTCAAGCACAAAACTTCAATGTGCTAATTTATATTGAAAAGATACTTTCCGACAATCAAAACACTTCCCGACATATTTCTGATCAGGCCTCTAGGCAATAGTGATAGCAATCCTTGACCTAACATGGTATGAGAGTACTATGTGTGGGATGTCTTTGAGACGAAAATCATTATTAGCATTCATTATCCATTTTTGTAGTTAACATTCACATTTTCTCCACATGAGGTCACACATGAAAGACTTGTGTTGATATAACTCAATTTCTCATTATTAGCTTTAGCAACAATATAACAGTGTTAAAGCTTTGGTTACAAGTCTTTAAATATTGGGTTTAAGTCCTTTTATCAACATTTGCATTGGTTTCTTCTCAGATTGCAAGATTAGTATTTTCTTTTTTTCATGCGTCTTCACATGCAAGATGAGGATGTTGCACACGAGGAAGGATCTTAGATACTTTGATATTTATTGCCAGGCTCCTACTTGATTAACAGCTACAGCTTTTAGGTCAAGTGGTCATCTGACACAGTAGCTTTGGTCCAATAAAGGCCTCGAGTTCAAAGACTATCAAAGAAGAACAAGATGCAAACCAATGAAAATGTAAACAAACAAATGCTTGCGATGGAGCTTGTACCAAATATGTCAGATCACTTCTCAACCTAAAAGCTATAGCAATTAAGTATTCGCCTAACAATTAATATCACATTATTCCAACAGTATTCAGCGTGGCAAAGTCATCAAGTACCTTTCTGGTTAAGTGTACTCCAAGAGCACTATGCCACCCAACAATGAGTAACAAATGAATGCTTATTTTGCATTCTTGGTCAAGTCACCTATTAAAGGTCCACAGACTGGACCCTCAATCCTGATAGCATACAAGACGGGTTACTTTATTTCTTTATAGTTTTTTTTTTTTTTTTTTTTTTTTTTTTTTTTTGAAAAAAATAATGCAGGATCAATTACTAAGTTAACCGAACAAGAATCGATGCTTCTGACCAAAAAGGAAGAGAGAGAACCAATAGTTGGGAAGAAAAAAATCCTTAAGTTACCTGTAATAATTTGGGTTTTTAGGATGTGATTCATCAACAAGCTCTGCTGCTTCTTCAAGGAAAGCCTCAATTTCTGCCATCTCCCCACCTAGTCCATCTTCCACAATTTCAGCCCGCAGGACAGACAACTGTAGAAGCACAAATCTCCAATAACACAACTTGTCTTTGGCCGAATCTGCCAAAGTTTGCCACTGTCCAAGTATGCATAAAAAAGAGGTCATTCATCAAATTGAATAGATAAAAGAAGTGCACTAATAGGCCCTAACCAATGTGGTCGGCACTAATATGACCACGGTGAGATCACCTCAACAAGCATTCAGCCAGTTCTTGATGACAAAACAAAGCATATACACAACCGGGAAGGTGAATGGAAAATAAAGTAAATGCTAAATTTTATGGAACTTCCAACCCTCAAATTATAGTATATGGCCATAAACTGAAATTACTTGGTCAATTCTTGACGCACAGAATGTAAGCATTTGGAAAGATGATTGAAACAGAAGTTATGCTGAAATTCATGGAACTTCCATATCATTTCATATTTTATGATATGAACCTTGAATTTAAAGTAAAACCTTTACATTTTCTAGAAACACGATGAGTACTTACTTGAGAAAGCATTGGTTCTACAAGGACCTCAGAAAGGCTTTGAACTTCATGATCAGGTCCAAGAGCTTCAGCCTTAATGGTTTGCCATTGTCTTACAAGGGATTCAGCTTCTTCCATTGGCATTTGGCGCTTGTCCAGTGCCTTAGTGAAAAGCAAGAGATCATCGATAGGCAACAAACTGTGTGTAGTTCCCTCCTCAGGGGAATGCTTTAGCTTCTTCGACATCGTGAGTATTCTTACCAAATTCTTGACGATGTTGCTTCCACCGATGGAAGCAGGTCCAGATTGTTTAAGTAACAAAGGACTCTCAACCCCCAGAAGTGTGCTAGTTTGGGTTTGTTTAGGGAATTTCCATGTTAACAACTTGAAGGAAATAAACACAAAACAACCAACTACAGTCACCAAAGTGATCCTTGCTACCATGGCCCCAGGAGCAAGAACACTTTCCCATGCCTTTTCTGGTTGATTCCAAGATTTCTCTTTAACTGTACAGAAGAGGCAGCACCACTGCTAACATTGCTTGCCTTTACTGCGGTCAAGGGGCTCTGAAGACTAGAGGGAGCAAGCTGTTTTACGGCTGTCCCAAAATGTCTAGGGGAGCTCAAATGTGGAACACGTTCATCCGAGCTTGCACATTCAGGTGGAAGAACTGCAGATGGTCTGTGGTTCAAGGTTGGACTTCTTGAAGTTTCCTTGGTGTGTCTTGTACCCCTGAGAATCCTCTTCTCTCCAACAAAGAAGTAAGCCTGCAGAAATTTTGAAAGGCCTGAACTACATTTTTCTGTGGAAGGGTTCTTAAATGAGTTTCAATCTGGCATATAGGAAGACTTACCAATTTTGGAGAACAATTGCGCGTATCTGGAAAAAGACCAAGCACAGCATCCTTCAGCCATATTTCCTGCTCAATTTCAGCAGGGCCTCTGGCATAAGACAATATCAATCTTGAGGCTAGTACAATAAATCCAGCAAGCAGTTAAATTTCCACTTGAGATTTTCCAGACTCACAGGTGATATGGCCCAAGCCTCCCATCTAAAACACCACACAAAACACCCAGCAGACATTCACATGAAGTGCACGGATCGTTGGGATTTGAGAGCCGCGTGATATGAGTTATTCTTAATAGCAAAAGCTCACTGTAAGCCCAACACTCTATTCTCTTTTTTTTTTTTTCAATAAGAATACTTAATAATCTTTAGTTACAAATAAAAACTTACTGCAAAACAAGCACAAAGGTCTAATGTAAGGTCATTGTATGAAGCCTCAAAAGCAGAACGTTCTTAAGATGAAATTGGGGTTCTCGATAACGGAATAGTCGATAAAAGATTCAACGTAAGCCTGCATGGTTCCTACACAGGCCTAAGACATGCACATGCTATATACCAACTAGCAATACAAATCGATAGATGAATGAATTATGCCATACCAAATGATTTGTACCAGAGCCGCTATTTCCATTGTCTGAAACAGTAGATGGGAAACCCAGTGAAGCGTGACCTGAATTGATTTCAATCTGTCGAAGTATATCTGCAACTGCAGCTTCTGAGCCCTGAAAGCCATTATTAATAAACAACAATGCCTCAGTCTCCAATAAGTTTTTTTTTTCAGCCCAAATTAATGCAATTGAAAATTATTTAAACTTTTGAAAATTCCTTGACTAGATACGAAAACATTGAAGTATCAAGAACATACCTGCCCAAGAAGGAAAGAGCAAAATGCATCCTCCAACTTTAAACATTCTGTGCCTTCAGATGCCATAAGACACTCACATATGGTTTTGGCTTTGATTATCTGCAAATGTTTGGTCAATTATCGAGAGTGATTAAATGCATGAAGTTTTCAGAGAAAAACCTTGACAAAATTGGAATTTTATAGAACCTTTTTGTTAATTGTAAATGCATATTAGTGTTTGATCAAACCAAGTGGTAACACTCTTTCATATCCAATGCTTTATACGTGCTTGTCCAACTACTTTAAGTTAAAATTAGTCCAATCTACAATATTCCTAATCGTTGAACAAGAGCTCTGCTCCATTATATAATATATTTGTCAACAAATAGCATTGTGAGGTAACCTGATGTCATGAGCAACAACCAAATTGTCCAAACCTCTCAAAACAGTCACATGCGAGGAAACTCGAACCGTTAATATGTTGAACTGGATTCCTGATATCTACCCAAAATAATTCTTTTCCATATGATTTTTTTTTTCCTTACTTCACAACCAAGTAATATAAGCAAGATCTAGAACGCACCAGATCTGTTTGCTTGCTTGAGAATCCAAGTGCAATATGAGCCGCCATAGCTATACGGAAACAAGCAAAATCAATTACAACTCTCTGATTATGAGACTCAAGGGATTTCTTGTTCCTGCGAGTATCAGCTAAATTCTCCCAAGGAACAAGATCAACAATTTCGGAAGCCATTAACTTATTCAGTGCCTGAATCAAAAAGCATGGCCAGTCTTGAACTTGGGATGAAGCTTCCACATCAAGGCCCTGGCGAAGCAATTCATGCAATGCTGCTATAGCCCCTCTTCTCCGTTCAGCATTTTCAGGTGCATGAGGCATGCCCAGTAACTCCAGCGTGCAAGCAGGTGCAAGTTCCTCCAGTGTCTCTTCAATCTAGCATAAAACATACCCAAATAATCTAAAACATTAAACTATTGGAAATCAAAGATGCACAGGCATAAACTATTTAATTATTTAATTACTTTCGTTTTCTCACCTGCATTATAATTCTTAATTTATTTATTCCATCATTTTCTCAAAATAAAAATGTAAGGATCACACGTTTAGACCATGAATCTAGTTATGCTATTCCATAGATGCATATAGGTATTTTCAAAAGTAAGCTGGAAAAGGCAGACAAAGATGTGCACCTGGGATAGCAATGGCAATTTTCCCAAAGAGATTTTGCTTTTCAGCAGAAATTGAGCACGAGCAAGGGCTTCAAATCCTTGAGATACTTTGTTGTCCTCAAATGCAATCTTGGCAACGGTGCACTGTGAAGAATGCTTACAGAGATGAATAAAATAAATAAAAAACGTTAATATGTTTAATATTAAGAGCACCATGATAGCCTGTCTTACCTCAGCCAAAGCCATTGAGAGAAGGATATCGTGAACATATGGCTTAACCTCAGGATGTTGTAAAGCTGCTCGGCCAAATTCAAGAACCGATTTCTCAGCACCAACCTGCAGTCATATCTAGGTCTCAGGATATATCAAAAAACTCTCTGCATTTGATAGGACATGCCCGTATTTGCTTCCTTATATCAAAGAATAAAAGGAAATAATAACAAAGAAAGGTATTTATTTAAATGAACAGAGAAAAACATGCAAGCCTGAATTCGATTTCAGTAACAGGTACTCAATCCTGGTCTGCTCAATGCAGTAAAACAAGTCAAGTCGACAACTGAAAAGTATATACCTCTTGAAGAAGGCAAAGAGCACCAGGTAACCAAGACCAAGGCATTCGAAGGGAAGCTTTAGGCGGAACCTTTTCCCTTGGATTGCCAGCATATTCTTGTTCAAATAGGAGCTTATCCCTCACGTCCATTAAAAGATCCTTCAAAGAAAGAAACAAGAAAATTAAACCATAACAGCCTGACTGAGCACTCAACTTCAACTTCAGAAATTAGAACATATAGCAGACATTTTGCTCTCCTATTTCAGCCTAGGTAAAAATCTGATGATAACAACTTTATTGCGCTGAGGTTGTTTCTACTTTCCAGTCACTTTTTTTTTTGTATTGAAGAGACTAACATGTGTAGACAACCTCAACAAGAAGGAACGAGATAAATGGCTAAAATATGGAAAATGCTTTTGTAACATTCTTTTGCTGCAACCAGTTGCTGCACACAATGATGTGGCAGCGCCAAATCACCAAGTGGGGGCTGCGAGTCAAAGGATTCACTTTTCTTACTTTTCATTTTTTTTTCTTTGGCTGACAACAATCTGACTTACAGGCTACAATACAGATGTGACTAGATGCATTTTGGAGCCAAATTTAAATTTGAAAAGGAAAAAACTCATAAAATAAGAAAAAGAACAAAATGAAAATCAAGAAGAAGAACAACAATATGAGCTTTTGTTATCTGAAAATTTGAATTCGATTCCAAAACTGTATTTAGTGCAGTCTGTCACATCCGTACTGCAGCCTGTTAGTCAGATTGCTATCAGCTAGCAGGAATGACCATTTTTCAAAGAATAAAAATGAAAAAAAAAAAAAGTAAAGTGCTTTGTCATGCAGGCCCCACTTACAAGTGACATGGCACTGCCACATCAGGCTACGCAAATGGTTGTAGCAAAAGAATGTCAGAATAACATTACTCCTAAAATACATCACAATTGGATGACGCTCAATAGATTATTCCAGCTTCAACCATATAGGATCAAAAAATCAAAGATGACAATTTTTTGAAAGCTAGAAACAAAAGGGTCGCCAAGCTTCTATTTTATGCCACCTAACAGACCATGGATTATAATAATAGACCAGGCTGGTCAAAAGAATGGAATAGCAGGTTTTAATTACTAACAAATGAGAAAGTACGCATGCGGCATACCCTTTTTCAAGCATTTCTGGCCTCATCCTACCAACTTAAAATTACACCAACAACTAAAACCACCAAACAAGAAACTGAATGAATTTTTTTTTAATATATATTGTAACTGTATACCTGACGAGATAAGACAACATCCATGGTGTACCCTTCTTCCACTTCAGCACCTTTTAGATCCATCACTGACTTAACTATCTCATCCTTCTCTGCTTTGTCAGAAACGCCAATAATCTGCAATTTATTTGTTGATGAATAAAATGAAGACAAACTAAAAATAACTCAAATTAATACCCAGTAAAACATGAGAATGCTGGTTAGTACCTACGAAATTCACTTGTAAATACCATAACTAAAAGGTCAATAGTCAGGAACTCTCAAAGAACTCATTCTTCAGAATAAGGCAAATGAAAGTATAACTAGTATTTACATGCAGCCTAAATCCGCATGACTTTTACAATATCTTTGTTCAACACTGTGAGATAATAAGTTGTATATGACAACCAAGGAACGAAAATTCGATAAAATTAGCGGAATTTTAGGCGAAGTTTATTGAGGTTGAAGGGATCGAAAAGAAGTTCACGTGTAGTTTAAAAACTACAAAACTTCGCCGAAGTTTATGTTAAAAATCGACAACTTTGATACAAATTAATATGGATTGCTAAAAACAAGGAGAAATTGAAAACTTTTCGGTCAAAAAATCGAATAAGTGCGTAGGAGACGGAAGGGTCGAGGGTTGTAATTGATGGTGGCTTTTGAGGGTTATCGAGAATTTGAGAGTGACTCACTTTGTATGCACATCTCCACACCGATCATGTGACCCCTTGATTTTGCATCAAGATTCAATGTATGCATCGAGATTCACTTTTGCACACACATCTCTACAACGCTTTGTAGTCTTTTTATTAACGTATAATGTCAAAAAATGGTTACTTTCTTTTGTTTTAAATAATGGCCCATATAAAAAAAAACATGTTTCATAGTTTTCATCTTACTTATGTGAATGTGCAATTAATAAAATGGTTAGAGAATCAAATAAAGTGTAATTATTATCACTAAAAAGTGATCTACCATACACAGTATGCATGACTAGTGCCAATAAAATTGACTTAAAACGATTAAATTGTAAATTTTTTAGGTATAAATGCATAATTGTGCTTGTTTTGACATCTCGTAAAATGTGTTTTAGTTCATTGACCATTTAAATGAACATTTCTTAAACTTCTCTAAGTCAGCGAATTTTTACCAAAATTCTCCACATCGAATTAAACTTCTCCGTATTAATTATGATTATCAAGAGCGCAAATTATAAGGCAAAATCGAAGTTTCGATCCTTGATGACAACAACATGGATCAAATGCTACACTCAACTCGATTTAAAATAGTTGATGATGTGCTTTCGAAATCCTTTAAAGCCTTTGCTAGTTGTGTCTATATACACGTGTATGTATTTGTATATCAATTTTGCAAGCATGTAAAACATGTAAAGTATAAAGATCTTAACACTAAGCCCAAGAAACTTATGGTAGCTTGAGGACCTGATGTAACTATTAGATTATAGGGAGACATTGTAGTTAAACCACGGAGAAAACTATGTTTCAATTCAAATGATTTGACTTCGAAGACTTTTTTTTTCTTATCATGGCCTACAATGTGGGTGACCTACTCGTTTGATTTTTGTTATTTTTGAGACTTTAATCTATATAAAATGGATGGCATACATGATACACCAGATTAGGTGCAAAAAAAAATACCAAAATCAATTAACATGGCGTTTGATTAGAAATCCTACGGCACCACATTTTGTATAGCAAAAAAGAAGTTGAAAATACGTGGAATCTAGAATTCTTGTGAGGTGGATTTTCCAACAAAATTTACAAGCAAAGGCATTAACACAACCACCTAATATATCTTTTACGAAAAATGGAGACTAATTTGAAACAACTTGAAAAAATAGTTCCAACCAGGGAAAATATTCGTAATTCAGCATGTCTGATACAGTGGACATGCAGATGACATAACTACCAGATCAAGCTTGCGCTATCAGATAGAATTTATATAAAAAAAATTCCAACTTAAATTAATATTTTCTATAAGAAGAAACCATATGAATGGTTTGAAAAGCTCACCATCAATTGCACTTAATCGAGCACAATGGAAAAGTTTGATCCATGTAGCCGACCCCGTTAATTTGGGACTGAGGCTATGTTGTTGTTGTTGTTGTTGTATAAGAAGAAACCATAATCGAGCACAATGGAAGAGTTTGATCTATATAGCCGACCCCAATTAATTTGGGACTGAGGCTAATCCATGTGGACATAATACAATGAGTGGGAAAACTTCACTTGATCGCTTTGCGTATCATGTAACCTCATTTTACATTTTTACTTCTCTTCCACGGGTGGCAATAATATCTACTCTACATTAAGGTATTCTAAAATCTCATCTCAATATTACCAAACTATAGAAGGAAGAGGGAAAAAAAACATCAATCCAACACTTATAATTGGGTCATGGATCCAACATTTCCACTCAACTTGAATTGATATAGTTGATTGTATCATTTGTCAATCTTTTATATTTCTTTAATATAATTAATGCGCCCCAAGTCATCCTAGGTCTACTCGTATATCTTTAAATTCCTTTTTCTATCCCCTCGATTTTCTAACTAGTTTTGCAGGGCATCTTGAATGTATTCATTCAAATCCACCGCAACCACTCTTGTCCTATTTTTTCTCCATTGCCACTACCCCTATCTTTCTATGAATCTTCGTGTTTCTCCATAGCTACACTGCTCCAGTTCAATATCTCATTATCTAGATTCAATCAGCAATGCACGCAGCTTCGCTTGTACGCTTTCGAAATGCGTAACTTCATTTTGGCTAAACCTAACATCTCATTCATCATTCACAATTACCGCTCTTCCTAGTGCATCATCTCAAGACTCCAACTCTTACCACACATCCACCTACGCATCCATAGCTACACTACTCCAGTTCAATATCACATTATCTAGATACAATCAGCAACGCACACGGCTTCACTCGTAGTACGCTTTCGTAACGCCGCGCAACTTCATTTTGGTTAAACCTAACATCTCATTCACCATTCACAATTACCGCTCTTCCTAATGCATCATCTCGAGATTCCAACTCCAAATTTGCACATCGAGAACACAAATTTGAACTACAACACCAAATTCTTCAACACTCACAAACAATTGTTGCAATTCCAAACCAAATCACACAATTCGACACTTCATTACCTGATAACAAGTCACAGGAACCTCGACGCCGCTCCGAATCTGACCTCCATTATCAACACTGGCCGTCTGAAACTCCTTCACGCTCGATCTCGATCTCCCTCTCGCTTCAACCGAAACAACGAATCCTTTTCGCCTCGAACGGAACCCTAGCAGAGAAGCCCCAATTCGAACCCTAGAAGCATCGCCGGAGAGCGGAAATGCGTGCCTGGAAGTCGGATTGCGGTGGTCTTCGAGAATGCAAGCGCATGAGCACGGAGAGATGGTTGTTGGTGTCAATGGCGCCAGCGCCATCGTATCTCGAGATCTGTAATTCGTCAGATCATCGTAGTCGCCATTAGTAGAGAAGAAGTGTAGAAAACCGTTATCAAATGAGTGCGCGCTTTTAAAGAGGGAGATCATGGATCAGCTAAAGCGAAGCACGTGTCGGATTAAATCTGGGAGTGCTTCACACGTGTTTGCTTATCTCGGCGAGATTGTCCGTTTGGTGTACAAATAGAAGGAAAGTAAATGATAGGGAGACTCACTTCGAACACCGATATTGAGTACCAATCCACTCGAGTCATTTGTTGTCCAATAGCGGTATGATACACGTGCGCGTCTCGAAGTGTATCGCATCAGAATCGAATGGGTCAATGGTCAATCTTAATTTAGCATTCTCCAAAATAGAATTTTCATTTTTTTTTGGAAAGACAAAAATTTCATTAATCATCATGTCTCTCAATATATTCAATGAAAGAGGACGAGACATGAAATCAATTACTTTGACAAATATTCGATTCGACAATCCTAGTTGCTTGAAGAATATTCAATTGTCATCAAGTTTGCTTTCAAAAACTGTGACTATAACAATTGAACAGTTTGATAGTCAGTCACTAATTTCTTTACAAATATTTGAAACACCGTACACAGATATATTACTCGAACTATAATGAACAACAAAACTTTCAACGAGAGAAAAATTTTTAAACTTTCCAACGTGGGAATAAAACATGCAACTATCGATGAAATAAAACTCAGTGATAAGTACTCGGTATATAAGCTTAACCGACTACTCCAAACTCGAGCTGGGTCGGCCTACTAAAGAGTAAAGCTATCTCAGTAGTGATTTATGTGTTTGTTCTCAAACTCGAAACATTTTCTTAAGCCGTTGGTTGTCGAACCAGTCCAACGCACCAACAGTTGGTATATGAGCCATTTTTTTAACAATGCGAACTTTAACAAAAAAAAAAAAAAAAAAAAAAAAAAAAAAGGAAGATTATGCGTTGCAATGTGCGCTCAAACATTTCATGGTATAGCCCAAGAGATCATGTTACATAATCTTTCCCTTATCAAGTCGAGTGACTCCAATTCTCATAACATTTCACTGTTAAAATTTCATTGAGTAACTTACTCCAACTCCACAGTTTCACGGAAAAAATGTTTTTTTTCTTCATGGGATACGTTTGGCTTGATAACTAAAAGTAGGTTATAAATTTGTTTTTTTTTTTAATATTTGTGGGTATTTAAACGAGTAGTACAATCGCCCTGAGCATAACCTAACGACATGAACAATTTTGACACAACAAGGAATCAAACCTGAGATTATACGTCTAACACACACAAAGTAAGTAGCTTGGTCATAAATTTGTAAAGAACATCCTTTGCGATTAAAAAATAGCTCTGCCCTCTCTCCTCTCTCCTTCTTCTTCGCGCAACAAGCAAACCAGTGGGCTTGCTATGAGGGATTTTTCGGCGACGCCAAAGCGCTCCGGCGGTCTTACGTTGGTCGGTTGCCCTCCTCCCCCTTTTCCCTTTTGTGTCTTTTACTTGCATGTCATTTTCTTTTCTTTCCTCTTTTCCCCTTCTCCCCTTCTCTTCTTCCCTCCCCTATGTTCTTATAGACAGTGCCGATTAGAGAGGTTTGAGTGGTCATAGTACGACCTATACAATGAAGACACTACTTCTTCTCATCTGCTCTCTTTGCTTGTAGTGCCGGCGGTCATGCCGGCACTCTCAACGCCTATGTTTTCACAAGGGTTTTGAGTGGTTGTTTGAGAGTTGCTCAAAATGCGGAAAAGAGAGTTTTTGGGAGTATAGATGGTATTGGGACTTCGCCTGGCCAGATCTGCAGATACCTAAAATAGGCTCCGTTTATTGAGTCCGACGGCAGAATGGTGATGGAGGTGTTGCAGGAGGAGTATAGATTGACTGTCGATCCTCACGGCATTGTTATCCCTGACATCTCTCCCTCTTACTTTCGGCTCCGTCTGTCATCTCTTCTATAATTTTGTAGGCTTTGAAGAAGTTGCTTTGGGGTGCTTCAAAAATGTGGGGTGAATCTTGAATAAGAGGTTTTTGTTAGTCCCTCTTTTATTTGTTTATCTTTCTGTAAGCATTTTGTTATAGGAAGGGTTTGCGTTTAGTCTAATTATCTACGGTTTAGCTACTGTTGCTTAATGTTATCTCTAGGAGGGTTGTCTTCTCTGTTGTCGGGCTTTTCTTCGAGCTGTTTTCGACTTTCTTCCCCATTAATTGAGCCTTAGAGTCCCTGGATGGTGGATGCGGCGAGGCTTATCGCCTCCGTCTTTCTCATGGAGAATGAGTGTCGACATTGTATCATGGATGTAATGGTTCTCTTTTTATCAATGCAATTTCATTGCGCCTTGACAAAAAAAAAGTGAGTGGAATAACTACATATAAACTTGAACGAGAACCATCGAAAAACTTAATTTATTAGTATTTCGAAACTCTTAACATAGAAGTCGACTAGAAGCCCCCACTGAATGTGTCAGAGTGGTTACAAATGTGATTTTAGCACTCTGACTGTGGTAGAGGTGATGAGTGCCATTCGCGACAGCTACATTATTTTCATTCCGCATTTGGTTAGTGGTAGCGGAGCCTTTCTAGCCACGTGGGACTGCGGTCATTTGAAGAAGTTATTTTCACATGTAAAGCCAAACAGCCCCTAACGAGCGCCAACACAGTGTTTCGCGCGTCATCGATTTGGGCGTTGGGGGTCCAACGGTCAACTTTCTCAAGTCCCGTTCGTCCTCTTCTTGTCTCTTCTTTGCAGTACAAATCATAAAACCTCACCCGCTTTAACACTCCACGTGTACGTCCACAAACCCCACTCCTACATAGGCCCGGTCATACACAATCATCACTAAACCAGCAGAAACGACGCCACACGGCCCACACTGCATCACATCAATCGCACGGCCGCGTAATCCAACGGTTGCCTGTGCTTCCTTTTTAAGTGCGTTCACAGAACGATCGTCGAAGTTACAGAGCAACTCTGCATCTTGTTCCGTCACACTTCAACGGTGTAGAGAGAGAGAGTGTGTGTGTTGTTTGTGTCAGTGTTTGATGGGTTGGGAGATGAGTAGTAGTTGGTGTCCATCGTGGGCGGTGGAGCAAGCGAGGGAAGAGCTAGAGGTGTTGGAGAGCATGTACCCCTATAGGTTCGAGTACTTGAAGTTGGAGCTCAAGAGCTTCATCAACAGTGCTGAAGAAGAAGAAGATGAACAAGAGCTCAAACATCATCACAACAAAAACTCCAACTCTTCATCAATATCCATCTCCACACAAGGTACATGTAATCTTTAAGGCTCCGTTTGGTTTGTTTTTACTAACTTACAGTGTTAGTTCAAATTATCTCTTTAAGTTAATTCTTTGGAGTTAATATTTTCATGTTTGGTTCAACTTTAAACTTGCAAGGAAGTTTCAAATTTTTAAACAATAAAAAATAAAAAATATGAATTGATATAAATAACCTTCAAACAAGAGAGAAATGACTATAATTAAAATGTCATTAATGAGGGGTAGTGTTGTCCACAACTCTTGAGAGAACTCCCTAGAGAGGTGGCGAAATATCTCTCACCTTAGGTGTAAATTGAAAGATAATTTGCAAGCAAGTTGGACAACCAAACAAATTAATTTTCAACTCCCTGTGAGTTATCTCCTTGAAGATATCTCCACCTCATACCAAACAAGGTCGTAATCTTAAAACCATTGTGTATTAAATTTGTTCGGTTCAGCTTTTACTTTTTGCTTATGCTTTTGTGGAACGTAGATAATTACTTACGAAAAGTAAAACGCAGGTAGGGAGATGCTTTTGAAAATCAAGAGTTTTAGCTTTTAAGTAGTTTTGGATGTTGCATCAGTGTCACACTAACCAATCGCACAAAAAAAGTAATAGAACTAAAAGACACGAAAATTGTTTATTAAGTGTCATGTCAACGATAAGCAAAAGCAAGACATGCATGATCCTTGCTGCTTATGGTTTGCTTCCATGAATAAGTATAAGGAGATACCTCTGAAAATTAATAGACAACAATAGAATTGCTTTTGTAGGGTCACATCAGATATAATCACAAGAAATCGTTGTATCAAACGAGCTTGCTATGTTTCTCATTGTTTGTGTTGATGCTCATTGCAGCTTCATGTAATCGAAAGAGGAAGAGTAGTCGAGATGGTGAAATGGTTGCGGTGGTGAACAAGAAGTATCGAAAATTGAACCATAACAATGTCGATGGAGCGAAAGGGAAGGTTGAGACTGCGATGGAGAGGGCTGAAGCATGTTTGAGAAAAATAAGGGAAGTCAAGAGAAGTTTCACTGATGCTTGAACTGTCCATGGCTGGCTCTTCATATGCCTTAACGAGCTTTTGTTGCTTTTTGAAGTATCTAAAGATTCTAAATAAGTGATCAATGAACATAAAAGAAATGTTTTGCCCTGCAGTTCAGTTAACAGCATGTTTCAGCTTCTTAAGTTGGCCAGCTTAATTTAGTTTTGGCAAAACCCATTATTTCGTGTCTTTGTGTTTTTTATGTTTTTGGTCCTGAACTTTCACAAAAAATCTACATTTAAAGTGTCGCGTGACTAATCAAGAAGAGTAAAGTGGTTTATATTACTGAACCGAACGACTCACATCGATCAACAAAAGCCCAAAAAAAAAAAACTTCCCCCAAAAACATAAAAAAATTCAAAAGTTCAAGGATCAAATGTATAACAACGAAAGTTCATGGATCGAATGTACACTAATGAAAGTTCAGTGACCAAAAACACAAAAGACTCAAAGTTCAAGGATCGGAAAATATGTTTTGCGTTTAGTTTTTATAAGCATAGGACATACATACTAAAGGTATATCACATATGAATATGCTAAAAATGAACTTTAGAGTTTACCGTGCGAGATGCATCGTATTTTATGATAAGGGTCTTTGATCAATGCTGGTGACAATGTCGATTGCTCCCATTTGGATCAGTAAAGCTTCAATCACCATCTACTCTGACCGAAATTATGGCATCGGAGGAGATTCCGTTATCTGGATGAATAAACTTAAAGTAGTGCAGATGGGATTTTTGTATTATGATTCATAGTAGGACTTCTAGTTGTAGAATAAAGCAATCAACACCTGAGTAGCAGAAAGATTTTCTACCACTGCTGTTGCTCTTGCATTTTTTGTAATTTTACTTCACAAACTTCCAATCTTGCAATCGCCGGCATTCCCATTGAAGCCTAATTACTATATCCACCTGCATGATAGAAAGGTGATTCCGCATTACTCCATTTCCAAGATTTTACTTAAGATTAAGAACAAGAGGCATTCATCGAAAAATAAAGTTAATAGTTTGCAGAAGACTAACATATGAAACTAGCAAATATTTTCCATGTCGTTAATTTAACTTGTAAAATAATGAGCATACCTTGCTCCGTCGATGGTCTGGAAAGCATATAGACAGGTGCCTTTATCAAATCATTGAAGCGGGACCTCCAACAATGTAACATAACCGTGCACCGGGAGCTGATAATAACTCGATAGTCAATGCTCAAATCTCTTCAAGACTGAATTCTTGTATGGTGATATTGAAAAATATAGAACTTCAATTGTTCAACATACATAGCCTATGTCATTTCATCGGAAGCATTAGAAATTGCTGGCAGAAGGCCATCGGCAATAAGATTCTTTACATCTGAAGAAGTAATGTCATCCTCAAACAGCTTATGTAGTGCCCCCATAAGAACAGGATGATTTTTATCTAAAGGACCGGGAAAGCTCCATTTTAGCACCATTTCTCTCAAAATCTCAAAAGCCACAACCAATTCCCCATTGGATACAAAATTACTGATTAGTGCTACATATACAAAAGCGTCGGGTTCCATTTCCTGCTCTTTCATTTTTTGAAAATATTTTAAAGCTTCACCTGACCGATGACATTTACATAGGCCGTGAATGAGTGCAATATATGATATCCTATTCGGAATTAAACCCTTCTCTTCCATTTCATCCCAAAGTCGGAGCGCATCTTCAGGTCTTCCAACACTACAAAGCCCATCTATTAAGGTAGTGTAAGTAATCACTGAGGGTTCTCTCGCTTCATCGACCATTCTTTTGAAGTAACAAAAAGCTTGGTCAATCTCATTAGTTTTGCAAAATGCATCAATCATCAAGTTGTAGGTAACAACTGAGGGCACTAGGCCCTTTTCTGGCATCTCATTCACCAAGTTCTGGGCTTCGAATACCTTTCCGACCTTACAAAGTCCGCGTATTATAATGTTATAAGCTACAATATCAGGACGATAACCACGCCTTGAAATATCCTGAAATAGTTCCACAGCCCCGTCAACTTCCCCATTTTTAAATAGGCCGTCAATAGCTGCAGAATAAGCAATAATATCTGGAAGGAAGCCTACTTGAATCATGTCAGACAAAAAATTGCAAGCTTCCGACACCTTTCCATGAATACAGAGCTGCTTTACCAACATAGAAGAATGTTTTATCCATGGTTCATGCCCACAAGCACGCATCTCCTTCAACAGATCAACAGCACCCGATACATTTTCTCTTTTGCATAAGCACCCAAATATGGAATTGTGAGTGAACTGTGTAGGTTCATGCCCAGCTTGCTTCATCTCTCTTAGAAGCTCATAAGCCTCTTCCAATCTATCTAAACTGCATAGCTCGTGAATTAAATTGTTATACAGTAACACATTTCCTTTATAACCCATTTGAATCATATCGTGGAAGAGGCATAGAGCAACATCCGATTTACCAAACTTGCATAAACCATCAATAAGTATAACAAATGAGGTATTATTTGGGCGGGGGCGCGTCCCTTCCTTTACCTTGAAAAGGTTACCGAGTACGACTTCATTTGCTGCATTGGATCCCATCATATCTTGAAGAAGCGAGTAAGCTTTATCAATGGATCCGTGATAAACAAGCCCTTCCAACATTGCATTGTAAAGCCAAACAACAGCATCTCCGTTTACGCATTCCTTGCTCTCCTCAAGTAACCGGTTTGCTGAAAAGAACTCTCCTTCTCCACTGTATAAAGAAATCAACCTCGTAAAAACGTGAACGTCAGGAACAATCCCATTGCGCTTCATCTCTCCAAACAAAATCAAAGCCTTGCCAGTCTCTCTCTTCTTACAGAGACCGTCTATTAACACGCTATAAAGAGGGAGATCTGCCGTAAAACCCAACACACGCATTTTATCAAACAATTGGAGGGCATTATCGATTCTAGACTCTTTTGCAAATCCATGAATCAAGGTACACAATGTCTTCTCATTCAAACTCATGTTATGATCCTCCATTCTCTCAATCAATTCGAAAGCCTTATCGACCTCTCCCCACTTACTAAACGACACGACTAGTATAGTGAAAACATGTTCATCGATCCAACCGTTATCGCAAATCCGCTTATACACACTCAAAGCTTGTTCAAAATTCCCTGCATTGCAGTATGCCTGCAACACTGGAGTCCACGTAAACTTATCAAATTCCATCCCCAATTCCACCATTTCTCTCAATCTCATCTCAATCAATTCAACTCTCCCCGACTTCGCAAACGCCTCTAACAAACAATTATAACTATAAACATTCAAAAAGCAAAGTTTCAACCTTTTTACCTCGTCGACGAGCCAATTCGCTTCCTCCGCCAATCCTTGACTCCCCAAACACCTTACGAAGAACCCTAACGCGCCGGCGCTCATCGGGCACATCGAATTCGCCAAATCCCTAGCCAAAACCCTCAATTGGGCACCTTGTTTTGCTCTAACAAGCACACTAGCCATGGCATTGTAAGTGTAGCAATTGTGCTTGAACCCGCATTGCTCCTTCGCCCAATCGAAGAACCCGCGAGCGGCTCGCCAGCTCTTCATCGCCTTCAACACCGCCTCCACCATTTCCGGGGTCAGCGTTGGTGCAATTGTTCGCAATTCTTCACTGTTTTGGTGAATCGGCGATCGGTTCGTGAATGCGTCGACGAGCTTGTCGACGAAGACACTGCGATTCGAAGAGGAGTAGTTGTTGATTCGATTGAAGTGGATGTGAAGAATCGATGGTTCTGGTGATCGATTTGGTTGGGTAGGGTTTGGTGTTCTGAGTGGGAAGAAGCGACTGATCGCTCTGGTTCGAACCAGAGCCATTGATTTGGGTTTTGGGATTTGAAAAGTTGGAGATGTGATGAAAAAAAGGTGGCGGTGGCGCGGATGAGGGAAAGAAGACTGAGCTCCGGTTCTTCCTTCGTACCTAAATTTCAGGTTTGGCCTTTTTTGTGTCTTATAGAACGGTTTATTACGTCAAAAATTGGAGTTTGCATTAAAATGTGATACTGTGATTTTGGAAAAAAAAAAAAAAACAATCAAATTAAAATTGACAAACAATTAAAATGTTTTATTTGACAAATAAAATGTTATAAGTTGGATGGAAAGTCAAATTTAAAATATTCACAAAAAAAAGTACAAGTGTTTACATTTTTTTTTAGAAAACATAAGTTGTCGTTATATAGCTTACCACCAAATAATTTTTTCTTGAATGATGAAGATTTAACTTAAATTTTTTTTATTAAAAATACTTAATATGTTAAAGAGTAGAGAAATTTGACGATATAAATTTAAACGTAAAGATAATTCAATAGTCTATCATAGTACACCACGCATTACATTAAATTGAGATTGATACATTCGTTGTCGCGGTTGTTTTATTCTAAATATTAGATTAATAGAAAATCAACACTGATTGCATTCTTTATTAAAATAAATAAATAATTTAGCTATTTAATTGTATGGTGTTATATTTTTTAGTTCATGGACAAACAAATAAAATATTGCATAATTTTTGACAAGATGATAATACGTATAAATTTTATGTCCCTTTATACACATCCGATAAACTAAAACAAATATAATTTTACAAATAAAAATGTAGTTTGTATATTTATTTCTAGATTTTTTTTAAAAGTAAGTTGCGCAAAAGGACAATCGAGGGTGAATTACAAATTATCTCATAAAAAGTTTATTGTGTTATGCACTACTATATATTTTTTCATTATACTTTTCAATTTTTTAATTCGTGTTGTTATATATTTCGGTTTGCAATAAATTATTCAATATTCAAAAGTTCATTAGAGCCATGATAGCTTGAGTAAGGTTAAGTAACAAAACCTTTACTTAAAAGACCCGAACATTAACCACTCAAAATCAACTTATTTTATTAATATAAAATTATTGTATATATTTTAAAGTTTAATAACAATAAATATAAGATTCTCTAGTTCTATAAATTTATAATGTCATTGGGTTTTTCAATTATTTTTTAGATTTTTGAAAACTTGAACTACATCTATTTTTGCCACTTCTTACTTTCATTTGAAAAACCCATTTGACTCAATTTTGACGTAATAATTCGCGCTAATTTCCACCTTCCCGCCTCAAAAAAACCTGAAAATGATTTTGTAACGTACAAAGTACACCCACTAAGTCCACCCACCTGTTTGCGAGCCGCCCATCTCAGTACATCACGTCGTCCGATGCAAATCGGACGGTTCAAAAACATTTTTCTGTTAACTTAGTGAGTTACACTAGCATTTTTAATCCTCTCCCTCGCTTGCTCGCTCGCCCAAACACACAGTCACGAAGCAGCGCAAAACCGATCGGAAGCCATGGTCAGACCTTCGAAGAAAGACGAGCCATCAACGGAGCAACGAAGCACCGAAGACGAACAGAAGCGAAGCGGACTTCGAAAGCTCATCTACTCTCGGAACCTCTTCTCCCAAGCCCCGCCAAAACCTAATTCCCGTCTCGCGCCGTCGAAGCTGGTCGCCAAACACCACGGCCGAGACGTGGTGAAGAAATCGCAGCGCAAGAACCGGTTCCTGTTCTCGTTTCCAGGATTGATCGCTCCGATCAACGGCGGAAAGATCGGGGAGTTGAAGGACCTGGAGACCGAGAATCCGGTCCTGTATCTCGATTTTCCACAGGTTTGATGTGGTTTTGAAGGATTGTTGTTGAGTTTGATCTGTTTGATGTGTGAATTGTGGTTTTGATGATTGTTTGTGAGGTTTTGTAGGGACGGATGAAGTTGTTTGGGACGATTGTGTATCCGAAGAACAGGTACTTGACGATGCAGTTCTCGCGAGGAGGGAAGGGCGTGACGTGCGACGACTACTTCGATAGCATGGTTGGTTGATTTCACAATGCTATTGTCTCTGATTATGTTGACAGTGTATTTTAAAATTTGGAAATTTATGATGTTTTAGGCATAACTGATTCGAGTCTTTGACTTCCGATAGGGATGATAGTGTACCTCGTTGGTTGGTTGATTTCGCAATGTAGTTGTCTCTGATTTTATTGACATTGTTTCATTATTTGGAGATTTATACTGTTTTAGGCATGACTGATTTGATAAAGTTTTTAATCTAATATTGGATACGATGGAGAGCATGTTGATTAGGAAGGACTTAGAGGATTTATAAGGCACGCCGTTTAGTGCAGTGTGCACTAAAGCGAGCACAGTGGAAGAGTTCTATCCATGTAGCCAACCCCAACTAATTTGGGATTGAGAGCGAGTTGATGCACAATCTGAATAGTTAGGATGATTGCATAATGTGTTTACAACTTCTCCATTCCCCTCTTTTGATCTGCTCCCTTTGTTTTGATAGATTGTGTTTCCCGAAGCGTGGTGGATTGGAAAGAAAAGTGAGAATCCGGAAGAGAATCGACTTGAGTTTCCTAAGGATGTTGAAGTTGGGGTTAGCTCATATGATCATTAATAGTAGTCCATTTATTGGATGTGCTTGAATGATGTCTTTTACTGTTGTGCTATATCTCGGTTTCAGGAAAGGCAAGTGGAGTATGATTTTAAGGGCGGTGCTGGAGTGACGAGTGAAGAAAAACCAGGTACTACTAGACCGGTAAAGGATATTGCTGAACCAGAATCTCCTGTTGTCGACGTTGATGATGAAACTTCTGAGGATTCTGCTCCTTTAACTGGGAAAACCACAGCGAACTTCATGGAATCGACTCCCGTTCGACAATCAGCTCGAATGGCAGGGAAAAAACTCAAGTAACTATTTGTTTCTTTGTACTGTCTAAATTTCCAACTATATTTAACACAATGGTGTTTATATGTTAGTTTGCTTCAATTAAGCTCATCAGTGTTTTGAGGTCAATTTGTTGAATTAAGTCATCAGCCATACCAATGGTGAATTTTGTTTTAAACTTCTCAAAGCTATCATATTATCAAATTGTCGGAGGGTACTATTGTTGAAATATATAGATGTAAAAAGGTGAAGGTGGTCGCGGGCAACTTTTTATTGAAAGAAGTTGCAGTAGACTTTTTTTTTTTTTTTTTAATTCATGTATTGTTAAATTAGCTGTCTGCCATTCAAGTGGTGCCAATGTCATTGGAAAATAGAGTCAGTGGAGTTTATTAACGATTTCAATTGTTGGTCGTGAGTCTAGTTATTGACATATTATTCATAATCATCTTTACAATTCTTTCAGAGTTTAATCTATTTGTTTTGTACAGGCATCTATGATTACTTTTTGTTTAAACTTCTTCTCCGTGTCGTTTCCCCTTTTAAGTTTTCAACGAGTTGGTCCATAATAGTCAACTTATTACTTAATGGATTGGCCCTTAACTAGAATGAATGTAAAAGAACTTGAAAGCTTAACATATCTCAATGTTTGCCATTTATGTACCCAA
This sequence comes from Stephania cephalantha, assembly GCA_039657325.1. Lineage (NCBI taxonomy): Eukaryota > Viridiplantae > Streptophyta > Magnoliopsida > Ranunculales > Menispermaceae > Stephania > Stephania cephalantha. The sequence goes on along the minus strand of CM077573.1, from coordinate 616,402 downwards.
GATTTGCCCCCAAACTTCGTGAGCTTTTATATTTTTAGAATATCCTAGCATAAGATAATGAACTAGCTTTCATCATCAAACCTCACTGCAATTAGGCAGCCTAGAAAGCAACTATCATGTTTGAAATAAGTAACTCCTACTCAAATTCAACATGCAATTCTCATAAATTCCTATTTTATTTTTTACCACTATTAGTGCAGATGAATTTAATATTGATTGGATAAAAGTGATGTGTCGAGTGGTAGTCTTGGAGCAGTTGTTTTGTGAGTCTCATCTTGAAATTTGTAATGAGGCATTTTATTGAAAGTGCCTTTGTGGACGATTTGTTTAAGCCTTAAGGGTCTTTTTTAATCCTTTAATAAAATCTTTTATGGTTCTTGTGCCTCAAACTATAAAAGATTAGAATGTATAGTTTTTGCTTATATGATTTGATTTTTTTTTTTTTTTTGGTAGATGATTTGATTGTTTTTCAATAAAGATTCAGTGCTAAAACCTTGTCCATGCGTAGAGTAGAATGAAATCCAAAGCTACATGTACTAACTGTTAAATTTTCCTTTCGTGTTTGTTCATATGCAGTTACGCAGATGATGCATCAGGAGATGATTCTGTTGAGAGTAATGATGAGATAACTGAAGTTCCCGAGAAAAGACTTGTTGAAAGAAATGACCGAGCAGCAGCTAGTTCTGTTGCTGAAAATATCCTGTATTAGTTACTTTTATTTATCCTGCTGGTTAAATGAAGTTTTTAATTGCATATTTTGTCCAAGTACCATTGTCGACCTGCACAAGCCTACCATATGCCAGTATGCTTTGGTGTCCTTAAATGTTAGTACAGAATGGAAACTCCAGCTTTGATGATGCTGAACAAGACGACATGAATGGTGCAGATGCGATTGATTTGCCAGGGAACAACCTGCCTTCTTCTGTTTCAGCAAAGAAGTCAAAAGAATCCTCTCAGCATAAACGTGGTTCTCTTGTTCAAGCAACCATAGCTACTTTATTTGAGAAAGTAGGAGAAAAGGTTAGGTTACCAACTATCTCTTAGTACCAAATGGTGCACAATATTAAGTTGTCCATGGAGTTATTGGTGTTGACCTTAGCTTGCACTGTACACAGGTGCTCTCTTAAATGTACCACAGTAATCTACTTAACTACCTTACAGATGCAATGTTTCATATTTACAAATTACACCCAGTAGCCTTTCCTTCGCATGATAACCATAGACATTTGAGGTAGTTGTAAAAGCACGTATTTTCTCTCAAAAACAGTTAAACAATGCCAATAAAAAATTTCTCTCCATGTGATGAGCTATTTTGTGATGATTGTTTTCTCAATATTAGGCAGTACATCATATGGCTAAGATTTTCAAATTAAATCAAAATGGTTGGTTTGATAGATTTGGAAGGTGGACTCCCTGTATAATTGCTTAACCTTCATTTTTCTTACACATGAAAATTGTTTTACATGGCTTATGATTCAAAGCCTTGACTTCTTTTTGAATCTCTTCATCCGCAGAAGTCATCTGGAAGTGTAAAAAGGTCATTGCCAAAAGGTTAGTGTTTTCTCTGATTTTTCCCTTTCTCATGAAATAGTAGGATAGCATTTTTAAAAATTGTAACCATTGGTACTTTGCAGAATCTGCAAAGAAGTCAAGAGTTATTGATTCTAAACAGAAGAACGGACAAATAAAAGTGAGGAGCTTGCATCCTTTTATTTTATAGTCTATTTTACTGTTTATGGTATTGCATCGATGCTAACCATCACCATGGCAGGATGAAGGGCCAAAAAAGAAAGGAGCGCAAGCTAAGAGAAGAAAGACTGGTTAGTGGTTCATTTCGCTATTGCAACGCTAATTGAAAACTCGCAAAAATGATTGCTATTTTGTTGAATTAATCTCCTGTGGTTTTATTAGTTTGTTCACTCCCTTTCTATAGGCCTTTGATTGGTAGTGCACTCATTATACTTATTTTCCTTACAATTGCAGATGCAGGTAGTGAGACAATCACCAGACGGAATAAATCTCAGGTAATATCTCCTATATCAAAGTATTTTTGATGGGTGATAATGTAATTATGGTTGTCATTTTGTTTATAGACATTGGCTAATTAGAACATTATTGTCTGCTTCATTGTTGTTGCTCAGTTTAACCTAATGTATGTGTTTCGGTACATAGTTTATGCCAAGTGTTGCTTAAGTTTTCATGTAAACTTTGAGTCGGAAATTCTCATCTTTTTATCATATAGGAACTGGTCACTCTATGTTCAAAGAAGGAAAATTTTCCGTATCACTTTTCCAGTGAGTTGAATTTAGTGTCCGTGTACTCTTGTGCCAGTTTAGCAATTCCTTTCTATGGAATTATGACTGCTGGTCTTCCGTCTTCCCACTATGGCAAATTATTGCACTCCGTACTGGTTGTCGTTAGATGCTGAAGAAGTAAAGAGTTAATACAGGCTTGTGGAAACCCTTTTGGACGCTTCATTTTGCTGTCTAGCCTGTAAAATGTGAAACCTCACATTCATAGAAACCTTTGCTCTATTCAATAAAAGTAACTAAACTAGTTTCTCAATTGAAAGTAGTAATATAGTCGTCTTACTTAGAATCTACCTGGTTTTTACTGGATGGGTGATTGTCAAGGAAGAGAGTTCTGACCATCTGTCACTTGTTGCAACTCCAGGTTGTGGATGACGATATAGAAGATTTCTCTTGTGAATCACAGGTATTTCTTTTCCCCAAGTGTTTTAGCTTTTGATGTGTTTAAGGTTTCAAAGTGAGGTTTGCACCTATGGAATAAAAGAACAATGGTTCCTTCTTCAGAAAAAGTTCCATGGGCTATATTTTGGCATTCGTATTACTACATCTTGTAGTAACGTGTTGTTTCCTGTTATTTTTGATTCTTTAGTTGAAATCTGAAGCTATTCTATAGGACTAACTTTTCACAATTTTTGATTTATTGATTCAGGATGGTGATGGAACTGATGAAGATTGGGCTGGTTGAGATCATCAGCATAGGAAATGTGTTCTTAAACTTGAGTATGCTATCTTCAGTTATGTTAAAAATGCAGTTGTAGACAAAACACTTATATGTTTTAGTTTAGGAGAATGCATGGGCTTCTTTGCTGGAAAGGTAAAGTTCTCCCTCAAGGATAGATAAATGCTAGAGTCTAAGTCGCACAGACTGAAGAAGAAAAGATTTCCATTAAGAGCAATGAATATCATGGTATTGAAGAATGGTTGTTGCCTTTTCAGAATGAATGTTTTCGAGATCAAGTTGTTCAATAATGTAGTATATTCAAATTTCTAAATCATGATTCTCTAACTTCCTCGCACTTTATCTCAAATATTTGTCACTGCATCTTTAAACAGCTAAATTATTGATCTTGTTCCCTCTGAAAGACCAGGTTTCGATGCTGAATTCAGTTTTGCCCACAAAAGCATCAAACACGGAGCTCTCCATCTCTCGGCCTCTTTCTCTGATAGAGTAACGCATTTGACCAACTGCACCGCCACAGCCAAACTTGTCTTCAGCTATTAGATTGGCAACTCACAATTAGCTTGTAGTTCCAAGCACGGCTGCTCCCAATTTATTTTATTGAAATGAATCTGGTTTTTCAGTTCATTTCAACATGACACCTCTTTCTTCCACTTTAAAGATGGTGGGATTTAACTCTGCTTACATTGCTTTTGCCAGGATACCATGGGAATTCCTGTTGGCAATTGTCTTCCTTTTTCTGCGAGTTTATCATGTTCGAAGATCAGGTAGTCTCCCTTTTCTGAAATATTTTCTGTCATGAAGTTCCTGATTTGCAATGATTTCTATCTCGACAATCTTGGTTTACTTGTGGATATGCTTCCTGAGCTATCTACCACTACCAATAATCCATGCAAGAGCACTCACCATTTTTGAAATGGTGGAAGCGGTGTCTGTCCCTCACTATAATCTCTCTCTTGTAAATCCTTGAAATTAGTTTTGTTACATTATGACAGTCTCTGCAGACTCGAAGGTTCTTCACGATCCTAATAGTTTCATTTGGACCTGAGCTTAAAAGGCCAAATGCAATTGCCAGCTTCTCGCTATGGATGGACACTGCGTGCTCCTTCTCCTCTTCTTCAATGTCGTACAACGCCTGCTGTGTATCAGGTGAGTACCCTAACGCACTCTTTAGCCGAGCTGAGATTTCTGATAATTTTTCGTAAATGAGATCTGAATCTGGGTGTGACTGGTCACCAGATAGAAACTGGTGCACAGTTCCTTTCAGCTCTATCATGGTTATTCCTGGAATCTTGGTTACCTTTTTGGATTTCATCTTTTTTCTAACCTTCCTTGCATCATCCCATCTCTTTGCAGCAGCATATATGTTCGACAGCAGTACATAACTGTCATAGAAAGAATTAATCGAGAGCTTAGCAAATGGTATGCATGAGCAGATGAATTCTATTTTTTCATTCAGTGAATGACACAGGTTACTATTTTGCAGTGTGACACAAGTAGAGTTTCTGAATGCAGTGAAGTTTCTAGGTGAACGCGCGAAATTACTTACCGGCCACTATGTTCAGGTTGGAGACCGATAAGGCGCTTCCCGACTAGCTCCCCCACTTCAGTGTTCCCATGGATTCTGCAACCTCCAAGCAGTGCTCCCCAAGCACTTGAATTAGGTTCCATTGGCATTGCCTCAATCAAATCCATGGCCTCCTCTAAGCGACCCGCTCGGGAAAGGAGATCAATCACGCAGCCGTAATGCTCAACCTTGGGGTCAATACTGTAAGTACTGCTCATACTAGCTAGCAGCCTCTGACCCTCTTCCACCATGCCTGCGTGACTGCACGCGCTAAGCAACGCCACGAACGTGATATCGTTAGGCGAAATACCCGTCTCTTGCATCTTTGTGAAGAGCTCATGAGCTTCATTCGCATGTCCATGCATTGCATTCCCAGCTATAATAGTGTTCCATGTGAGAACATCTTTGTCTTCAATAGAACAAAAGACTTGCCTTGCTAGAGAGATGCTTCCACATCTAGCATACATATCCACCAGCGCCGTTCCCGTAATGGTACCGACTTCGATCTTATGCTCATCGATATATTTATGCAGAGATGATCCTTGATCCAAAGCACCCAAGTGAGCACAAGCAGATAACAAGCTCACAACAGTTGCCTCAGTTGCCTTCACACCCAAGGCCTTCATCTCATCAAACAATTCAAGAGCCTCCCTCGACTTCCCACATTGTGCATAACATGCCAACATTGCATTCCACGACGCTACATCTCTCCTTGGCATTTCATTGAAAACTCTATAAGCTCCTTCATAGTCCTCACACTTGCCGTACCCAGCCAGCATAGAATTCCAAGAAACCACACTTCTTTCAGGCATTACATCAAACAATTTCTTCGCTTCCTCTATGTTCCCAAGTATTGCATACCCATTAATCATAGTGTTCCAAGAAATCACATCTCTGCAACACATTCTATCGAACACATTGCGCGCGAGCTCGATCTCGCCATACTTCACATACCCATCAATCATGGAATTCCAAGAGACAGCATCTCTATCACAACACTTGACAAACAACAGCTCTGCTGAAGCCAAGTCCTTCCCATTTGTGTACATGTGAATCAATGAACTCTGAATGTAAACATCAGAGTCTAAACCAGCTTTGCAAACATGGGCATGGACAGAAGTCCCATATCTAGTCAATGAGGACACAGTACATGCTTTGATCACAAATGGGTAGGTGAAGTTATTGGGTGACAGCCCTCTTTGAAGCATGTTTTGATACAATGCAAGAGCTTCAATGGGGGTTTTGCTTTTGGAGAGGCCTCTGATGAGGGTATTGCAGTTGAATATATCTGGGTTTTGGAGGTGATTGTAGATGGACTTGGCGTAGTCTAGGCTTCCATTTGGGGAGATTGCTGTGAAGGAGATGAGTTTTGTGGTTGCAGAGGAGGATTGGTAGGGAGAGAAAGTGTCTTCTTTGATGATTAGAGCGTGAGGTCACAGTAAATTCGACCAATCCGAACTTGTTTCCACTATAAAATGGACGAATGTATTGCAATGGTGCAAGAGGAGGTACAAGGAGAGGTATTTGTTGAAATTTATTGTGTTTATTTTTTTGGTTTTTCATGTTTTCAGTCGAAGTTGCACGGGCGCGATTGTTTCGGCCTCGCAGGACCGAGACTTATGGATAAGTCTCGGTCGAAAGCCACCGAGACTTATGCGCAAGTCACGGTAAACTAATAGTATGGTCTCGGTTTAAAACGACCGAGATTATTTCGTAAATCTCGGTTTCCATTGAACGAGAATTGGTTTAGACTCGCGGACCAGTACTATCAAAAATTTAGTTTTTTGGGTTTTTTGGTGAATTTGCCAGTGCATTTTGGTTGAGTCGTAATGGTGAGTTCTGCGTGAGAACGAGTTTGTGTTAGTAATGAAGCACTCTGGTGCCGGAGGGATTAAGCGCAGGGGAAAGGTCAAACTTGCGTGTGAGAGGTCCGGTACATATAGGGAAATGTCACAAAGAGTAGAGAATGGTAAAGCGGCAAAAACTACTTTGAATCCAAGAACTGAAGAAGAAGAGGAAGCGGTGAGGACTCAAACTGGTATAAAGAAATGTGGATGCCCTTTCTTTATTAACATCAAGGAAAATGTTGATTCTTTGTGGTATGTTGCTGTCATATGTGGGAGGCACAATCACGACCCCGCCAAAAACTTGGACAACCACTCATTTGCAGGAAGATTGGATAAGGGTGAGCAGATGGTTGTGGTGCAGATGACTAAGGGTAATGTGAAGTCAAGAGATATCCTCAATACGTTGAAGCAAAAAATATTAAAAACGTATCGATAATGCGGACAATGTATAATGCACGACAAAAATTTCGAATTGAGGATGCGGGTGGGAGGACTCAAATGCAACAACTATTGTACATATTGGAGAAGAATAAGTGGATGTCGTGGCATAGGAAGCATCCCGCTACGAATGTCGTCACTGATTTATTTTGATAACATCCTGATTCAATCAAGTTGCTAAGGTCTTTCTCATCGGTAATTTTGATGGATTGCACTTACAAAACAAATAGGTATCGAATGTCGTTATTGGAAATTGTTGGTATCTCATGGTCTTGCATGAATCCAATAGGGTGAGGAGTGGGTGTGTGTGAGCAAGATTAAGCTTTCTCGCTGCGTGCAATGTAGTGTTGGCACTCATAGACATTCCCTTTCATCTCACTCTGGAGTTGCCTTAAATTCAATTTTGTTATGCTTTGTATACTATAAATATAACCTAAATAGTGTATGGGGAGCGGCTTCTATACCATTCAAATACAATTATCAATCACAACGCGTCACGTGTCATTGATGGAGAAATTAAAAGAGGGAGAATCTATTAATTTTTTTTGTACTAATTTTCCCCCACTTTTACTAATGTCTTCTCTTAAGTTGGAGGAGAATAATTTAACAAATTTACCCTTTCACTCATCGAGATGCGTGCACATAAAGTTTTTTGTGCATAACATGCGGGTTTGTATCTTGAAACGCACACAGATGGTTTCCATAATAGATGTATGTTTGGGATGTGTGTTTGATGATGTCAAAAAATTATTTCCTTTTTTTTTTGAATAGAAGTTTCATTAATAACTCATGGCTACCAAGACCAGACATAGAATCAAGTACATTGATTCGCTAATTCTATTTGTTCAAACAAACTGTCATTAATTTGACTGTAAATGCGAAATTGAAACAGTTTGACAATCAGGGATTGTTTTTTACAATGTTGAAATTCATGATATACACAAAACTATTATAACCACAAAACGAATAACAAAACTTTCCAATAATGAGAACAAATCAAAAATTTCCAACTAGAGAACATATCAAAAACTAACTATAAAATAAAACTAAAGACAAAATCAATTCGGCGCCACACAAATCCATGCAACATCATTGATGAAGATGCACCACAATAAAGATGGACTAATTTTCACAAACTTGATTAGATCTGTTGATTATTGTATGAACAAAATGCAAAAGAGATTTAATTGGAACCACCATCAATCAAAAGGGAGATCGATGGTAGTTCAAGAACAAAAATTACAAAAATGAATCAAGAATTTTTTTTTTAGGGTTTTGAAAAAAAAAAAGAGGCGGTTGTGGAAAATTATACAAATTTTACAATTTGCAAGTGTATAGAAGTCACTTCTAGGTGTATGAACAAGTTGGAGTTTTTTGGGTGGATAATTTATCATTTAAAAAATGTATATACAAATGGAAACTAAAAAAGTAAGTTTCTTTATGCATTGAGGAATATTGTTTACTTATAACTTGTAAAAATCATAAAATTTTTTATTAACTCTAAGTGGGTCATGTAAGCACTTTTTAAAAAGTTAATGGAGTTTATTTTCATCCGAATTTCACATAACTCAATTAATCTAGGCTTGCTTATTATACGATCGCTCGTCGTGCACGCGTGTCGGGTGAGTATCCCAACCTATAAATATTTTAGGTTAAAGTTCACACCTCGTATTAAGTTTTTCGATTTTGCCATTGGTTGGATAACGTAACATTTTTATTTTAGAAAATTATGGGTGTCTGAATTTTTTCAACCTCTCATTACTTTAGTTAACTAATCTTATGAGAGTTAGTTCAGACATCCTAAACTCCTAGCTCTATAATTTGAGAGAAATTAATAGACTATAATATAACAATTAAGAATTGAATCCATAACCTTTGCCTTAATAAGAAGGGACATACTTTGACACAGTTATCAGTGTCACTCACTTCTAAATAATTGCTTTTCAAATGCAGGTGTAAAAAATTGAGTAACTTTAGTTTTGTATTCAATTAGGCGCTAACACTTATTTTATTTGAGAAATAATTATTTTGTTTTTTGTCATACAGAAGAATATCGTGGGATACACATCGATCTGCTAGCTCACACATCTCGATCTACATCGTACGGTTCATATCACTCGAGAAGAAAACTAGGGGGTATTTACGTAATTTACCGAACCGCCTTTAAATTTGCGAACCCGCGAAGCACCTCGCGCGTACTCTCAGTATCAATCAGACTTAGGGTTTTTTCGTGTTCGAGAAGCTTCCTTTTCGATCATGGTGTGGGGGTTGTTCCCGGCCGAATCGCTTCCAGGTATCTCTTCTCTTCTTTGCAATTTGTGATATTCGCTTCTCAGTTGAGATTCCGGAAAGCTCGTCCGAACAGCTCTTCGATGCGTACTTAGGGTTTTGCTTTTCGTGTAGTCGATTCCATGTCTGGCTTGGTTTTGCTTGTATGTGGTGGATTGGTTGGGTTGATTCGTCAGGTCTTTTGTTTCTGTTTGAATTTGGTCAGTTTGTTGTCGAAAATTAGGGTTACATCGCGCAATTTGGACCAACCAAGTGGATGGCTCGCTGGTTTGGTATGAGGTTACTTGAGTAAGAGGTTGGGAGTTCGAGCCTCACGATGATGGGCAATTTACCTATTGGTAAATCGTAATCAACAAACAGTTCTATTTTCTCTCTTTGCCTGTTTGAGAGGATTTATTTAAATTCTAACGGTTGACTTTGGATCTACGAAATCTATGCTTCTTTTTCGTATATCGGTTCCATATGAAGGTTGTGAGCTTCTGGCTTGATTTTGCTTGTATATGGTGGATTGATGAGCTTGATTCGTCTAAGTTTCTTGTAGAAAATTATGGTAACATTGCACAATTTACACCAACCAAGTGGATGGCTCACTGGTTTGGTACGAGGTTACTTAGGTAAGAGGTCGAGAGTTCGAGCCTCACAATGGGCTAGTTGTGGTTTCTTTCTTATAAAAAAAACATTGCGTAATTTACCTATTGGTAAATCGTAATCAACAAACAATTCTATGTTCTCTCTATGCCTGTTTGAGAGAATTTATTTAAATTCTAACCGTTAACTTAGAATCTATGAAATCTATGCTTCTTTTTTGACTTGAGAACTTTGAAGAACCTTATCTCAAAGTTGTGAAGTTTAGATGCAAGAGTTACTGGTTTCGAGCAGTTCTTGTATAGAGATTAGCAGTTGGGTTAAGTGTTTGATTATTCCAGTTGCAGCTGTCCACCAGAGTTGCTTTAAATCGAGTGGAAAGGAAGCGCTTGATTTTGATACCTATTGCCAAACCACTAATTTGGGATTAAAATTTTGTTGTTGTTGTAATTGTCCTGTCCACCTGAGGTTGGATTTGGGGGAATTACCATTGCAATTTTTTTTTCTTGGGTCAAATGGTTGTAGCTCTAACAATGTTTTAAATCCTTTTATTCATCGGTGTGGCTAGAGCTATAACTTGCAAAACCTTAGCTTTTATTATGTTGTCAAAGACCCATATTTGCTTACGTTTGCTTGATTTATACTTGTGGCAGGGGAACTAAACTACTTTATCTTTTCAAAAGGACTATATAAAGTTGGCCGTAAAGGTATGCATTACATTTAGATTATTTCTGAAACGTTCTTTGCGAAAATGTCTTTCGTACAATTTATATATCGCGATCAAATGCGAAGGATAATATGTTTTTCTTTTTTCAACTGCGGAATTGGTGCAGTTATTTTAGACTAAGGGTGCACACGGATTAGATCCAATTCCATTAGGGGCAATCCGTAATCCGATCCAATTATTGCGGATTGCAATCCAATTCGGTCCATTTATTTCGCTAATCCAACTTGATCCAATTTACTAAATGCAGACCAGACTGGATCAAGTTATGCAGATTGACTATTATAAAATTAATACTTAAATTAATACTTTTGCAAATCCTTTTAAGTAACAAAGAAATTTATGATTGTCAAAACATTTATAGTGAGATGGATAACATATCACTTGCCAAAAGACAATTTAAGGGCAGTGGGTACAACTCCTACTGAAGGAAAAAAAAAATGATTAGTAAGAAAAATGTTGAATACCAATCTTAACTCAAACATATTAGTCTTAACATTTTTATATTTAATTGACTAGATAACTTAAAACGTGTACTCGAATATAAGAAGAGGGTGAATTAATTTAAGTTGCAAAGCTTTATATTTTCAAGTGTATATTTTTTTTATAAGAAAAAACAACTTGCCTCCACTGGGGTTCAAACCCAAGACCACTCACTCATAAACCTCGTACCAAACTATCGAGCCACCCAATTGTTTGATGATTTTCAAATGTATATGAATAAATAGTAGATAAATTAGTGATATAAGAATGCTAGTGCCGTCTAAATATAATTCAAGATTTTAAAAGTATGTGTGAATCTTATAAAAAAATTAAAAGTATATGTTTATGTATGATGTAAGGTATATAAAGGTTAATTGGACTGGATTGTGGATTGGATCCGCGGATTAAGGCGTGCAATCCGTAATTCAATCCAATCCATGCAGATTGTAACTTTTGCAATCCAATCCAATTTAACAAACTCAAATTATGAACCAATTATAGCTAAATGGAGTGGATCGAATTGGATCTGCGGATTCACGGATTTCACGAACATCTGATATAGTGAGGAATTGACAAATTGCTCGGTACAAAGAAAAAATAAAATTTTCTAGCAATTCGTTGATTCCGCGAATACCGAATTGAAGAAACACATTTCTAACTTGTGATCGAACACACAAAGTCCAAGAAACCAAAAAAACACTCAAGAGATGCTCTCTCGCAAAAACTCGTATTTTATTTATCCATGATAATCAACCCTCCTTTTTAACAACTGATCAAGCCTTTATATGTATTAGACCTAATTAAGTCAATACATTATTTGACTCCAAGTAAAATTCCTATTCTAATCACGACTTCTAATTTAACTAAAACTTTATGTAATCTATATCTAATAAATAAGAAATCTTAATCTAACACAAATTCTAACAATCTTATCTAATAAATAAGAAATTCGAATCTAACTCAAACTCTTATTTACATCATTCTCTCCTGGTTGAGAAAAATCCGTCCCTGAATTTAATGCACGACTCATTCTCCTGCATATGACCTCTATGGTCTTGATCTTCATCATGCTCCCCTGGTTAGAAAAAATTCGTCCTCGAGTTTTAATCTTCTCCCTTGTCTTGTGAGCTTCAATAACAAAATCTTGAAAAATAGCCAACTTTTTCTCGAACACTATTTCGACGAATTTATCATCACTTGATGGAACATATATCTTTGGAACATTGCTTGAAACTTCAATGGACAAATCAAATTTGTCAACGAACACATCATTGTGGGGTTTTTGTAGAGCTTCCTCAACTAGCTTATTGTCCGTAATGTTAGTCAACGAACAAAAGTGCTTCATCGTCGCGAACTTTACTTTTGTCTCCACTCCACAACTCCTTCTAATCGGGTAGTTGTCTCCACACTTTTCAACAACCGCATCACCAATCACCTCTTCAAGCATCTTAGGGCTTGTAGAATAGGAAATCACCTCGATGACAAAGTCGCTGTCTCCAATGACTAGCTTGTCTTCCACATAGTCGTGCCCATTATCGTCAAACTTTGGCATCTCGTCAAAGGTTTCAGAGTCCTCCTCGAAGAAAATCGGTTCTACTTCGCCATCACCATAAAGAAAAAGAACTCCATCTTCTTCTTTCTTGACAACAAATCCCACCTTGTCAGAATATTCCTCTCCTAGTTCCTCATTTGACTCAACCTCATTGGTAGACACTTCGTCCTCAAACCATTGTTGACGTTGTTCACGAGGTTGTTTCGGCTGCCTTTGCTGCTGCAATTGTTGAACTTGATTCTGATGGACTGTTGTATTTGAAGTGCTAGATTTTCAAATAAAGTCATTAGTTGATCCATCATTCAATCGACATGTGTTGTATTATCTCTTGGAGGAACCTAATCTACATAATCTTCACTTCAGGCTTGTCTTTTCAGTTGCACTGCGGAAGACTATAAGACCTTGACGCTCTGATATCAACTGATGTAGCGAGGAATTGACCAATTGCTCGCTACAAAGAAATAGATAAATTTTGCTAGCAATAAGTTGATTCCGCGAATATCAAATTGAAGAAACACATTTGTAACTTATGATTGAACACACAAAGTTCAAGAAATAAAAAAAACACACAAGAGATACTCTCTTCAAAAATCCATATTTTATTTATCCATAATAATCAACCCCCCCTTTTAACAACCGATCAAGCCTTTATACATATTAGGCCTAATTAAGTTAACACATTATTTGACTCCAAGTAGAATTCCTATTCTACTCACGACTTCTAACTTAACTAAGACTTTATGTAATCTTTATCTAATAAATAAGAAATCTTAATCTAACACAAACTCTAACATTATTATCTAATAAATAAGAAATTCTAATCTTACTCAAACTCTTGTTTGCATCATTACCAACCGATGTAGAGAGGAATTGACCATTTGTTCGCTACAAAGAAAAAGATAAATTTTTATAGCAATTTGTTGATTCCGCGAATACCGAATTGAAGAAACACGTTTCTAACTTGTGATCGAACACACAAAGTTCGAGAAACCAAAAAAACACACAAGAGATACTCTCACTCAAAAACACATATTTTATTTATCCATAATAATCAACCCCCTCTTTTTAACGACCAATCAAGCCTTTATATATTAGGCCTAATGAAGTTAACACATTATTTAACTCTAAGTAGAATTCCTAGTTATCACGACTTCTAACTTAACTAAAACTTTATGCAATCTTTCTCTAATAAATAAGAAATTTTAATCTAACACAAATTCTAACAATCTTATCTAATAAATAAGAAATTCTAATCTAATTCAAACTCTTATTTGCATCAAAACCCCTAGTTACAGACCTTTTTCAAAAAGTATGGACCAGTAACATTTTGATTTTTGATGGATCATACTTGGTTCCTTTAGTCACTGGATAATTGTTGCGCAATCGTGTTTTATTAAATGGAAGGATTCTTCTGAGCAATGAAATTTCTTTAAGTGAAATGGATGTTAAGTTATAACTATAACCTTAAATTGTTTATGTTAGCAATACGATTTGTTCTTTCTTTTTAGTTTTAAATTTGAACAACATGTTCAACAAATTACGATCTCACTATTACATTGATGTATTATACGTCATCTTCACTTTGCTGACTGGCATGGATGTTTTGTCTTATACATCTCATTTTCTTTTCTTGGTAGGATGTGACGTGATCATCAATACAGATAAGGGAGTATCCAGGGTTCATGCAGAGCTTGTCGTTAATTCAATGACTTCATCTGATGTTTTACAAACATCTTTCAAAACTCCAAACCATGTCTTTATTAGAGATTGTTCCAAGTATGGTACATTTATAAACAAGAAATTAAGTTCAGGGGTAAAAGTTCATGACCATCCAAATAAGGAAATGCTCCTAAAAGATGGGGATCTTATATCATTTGGAACCGGTAATGCAGTTTACAGGTGATTTATATTAATGATTTCTGTGTTGTAACTGTAAACCTTGCTGCATTCTTTTTTTTTAACTGACCCTGGAAGGTGTGAGTGTGAGCTAGTTGGCTAGTTATGTTTTTTGTTATTATGTTAATATGTGTTCCTAAATACCTGAAGATGATGCAGTGCCCCTTTTTGTTGGTTACCTCACGTTATTGTACAAAGTGCCCTTGAACATCTGGATTCTGGGTCATATTTTTTAAATCTAAAGCAAGTGTTTGATACATTTCATTTGGTTATCCCTAGGTTAAGTGGTGTTTAACATTTCAATTATCAGTTTATCCTTTTCTAAACTTGTTGCTTTTCTTTCTCCATCTTTCAGGTTTTGTTTTGTTCCCCTCAAATTTTTCGTTTATGGTTCAAAGCTGCATATGAATCAAGTGCTTGAAGAGAGAATTTCTTCAATTGGTTAGTTGTCTCTACAATCAGTCACTAAGGGACTGTAGCTGGCGCGTCTCGATGTATAGTTGATTGCTTTCTAGTTGGCTTTAGAGATGGTTGAGTTTTTTTGGCATAGAGCCTTTCAGTTTCTTTATTTTCTTCCTTTACTCTCAATAAGTCAACATGCTATCCATGTAGTCTAAGTTTTGGAAAGAGAATTGGTTATCGATCTACTACTGATATTAATAATCTTTATCATTGTCTGTTGTATCGAATAATATTGTGCCTGCACTAACCTTAATTAAGGCCTTAGTTAAATTAGTAATTTGTGATTTTGCATAGGTGCTATTGCTAGTCAAAGTTGGAGCACGGAATGCACCCATGTCCTTGTTGATGAGGATATGCCAGTTGAAGAAGAGCTGATTGATGCTGTTGTGGCTCAAAAACCTGTGGTGCTAAATGAATGGCTGAAGGTATCACACATCTATTTATTTGAATTATTGGCCTAAATAATGCAAAAAAGAACCAAGGTGGTGTTAGTATATCTAGTTCATCATATGGCATGAGAGTAAGTGAATTGCATTATGATTTTGAAATGATACATTGCTTCATGTTAGCATATCTAATACATCTATTTATTTGAATTATTGGCCTAAAAAATGCAAAAAAGAACCAAGGTGGTGTTAGTATATCTAGTTCATCATATGGCATGAGAGTAAGTGAATTGCGTTATGATTTTGAAATGATACATCGCTTCATGTTAGCAATGTAAGTTATTTGGGGTTTTCAACTGTGCTATAATACATTTAACGTTCACTCATTAGTTAGGAAATTAGGCTAGTCTTTGGTAATAACGCAAACCACCAGAGTAATTGGAAGCACCAGGGCAAGTTTATTAGGAAAGAGGGTCAACCATACTGTCACCAAAATCTTTGCAGTATTTATGTGGTTTTTTTTTTTTTAATGGAAGTTGAGAGGGACATATTTGATGCTCTCTTCGAGTTATGATGGAACAGAGCTCAATAAATAAAGCCTATTATTTCATTCTCCGTTTCTCTTTTAATTCTTTTCATCAAGGTCATTGGGATTTTATTGAAATAGTGATCTGTAAGAGGATTTTGAGACTGGATAAGATTGAAACATGCTTTAATCAGTTCCTTGAAATTTGTTGGTGCTATTTTTTGGATTAATCAAAAAATTTGTTGCATTTTTTTATTACCTTTTTTCTAATTGTGGTCTATTTCATTGTGACAATATCACGAAATCACCGTAACACTTATAGAGACTAGAAAAATAGTATCTTTTTGCATTTCAAATTTGCAAAAGTTTGTTATTCGTCTCATATTTATTAACTCTTTTCACCTCTGTAATTGCAGTTGGTTTCTGAGACAAGAATTTGTAATGAAATACCAAGTTTCATTAGGTAAACTTGTTAATTGTCCTGCTGCAGATGGTACTTTCTGTTACCATTCTCTTTAAATTGAGGCCAAATTTAAAGTTTCAAGCTAACAATGTTACCTTTACTTTCTTTACAGATTTACTCCTAGATTGAAATTAGAAGGCTCGCCAGTTAAAGTAGTTGACCCAACTTCTCGTGAAAATTGTTTGGCTGGATATACATTTTTGCTGGGATCATCACGCTTGGTAATCTTTTAACTGCTTTCTGACTAGGAAATCCACTTTCTCATATGGTGAAAAATGCAGTTTGTTTTAGCAATTTCCAACCACTTTTCACTTCAACTGTTTTTGGATAATATTGGAGAGGGGTCCTTAAACTGCAGATATCTAGTAGATGTTTAATTGCAAAAAAGGAAATATTGTCAGAGTTTTACTTTTAGCAATCCGTGTCCTCTTTTTTGTTTCTTTAATGATGAGAAACATTGTTTTGATTTGTATTTGAAGACTTTTTTTCTCAATTTTTTCCTTAGCGCAGTACAAGTATGTTAGACTGCATCTTCTATTGGAAGCAGCTGGTGCAAGGGTACTTACTGTGGATGAATTTTGTTCAAAAAGTCAAGTAAGGGCTACCTCCTCTATCTGCTTTTTATGTGACAACTGCTGTTACAGCTGGTGGATGTATTGATTTAAATGTGACATCTTTGTTCTTTCAGCGTTAAATTGAGGTGAGTGCGAACATTCGGTCCTTGCAGCCAGTCCCAATTAATTTGGGACTGACGCTTATTGATGTTGTTGCTGTGATTTTTATTCTTCAGCACTGCAAAGGTGGATAGATTTTCAATGTTAATGATGTTGTTAGAATTGTGATCTTACCTAGGATCGATATGAGAGGCTTAAACTTTCAGAAGGATTTCTCATTGACATTCTTGCAACGGTTCTTCATTTTGTTGGAGAAATGTTGACATCAATGTTTACTGGTTGTATGTTGCATGCATGTGCGGAGCTAAGCTCTTTAGCGTTGATTCTGATAAATTGATTTGCTAGGTTGAGAAGTTCCTCATATTCTTTGGAGTGTGTCTTCTAGTGAATAACCATTCTGTGATTCTAGTGGTTCCAAAATACTAGTTAAATATAATTGTACCTATCACCTATGTGCTCTCTTGAAATCCATTTTTGACGTGATTGTCATCATAGGTCATTTAAAGAACTAAGGTCAGTTAATGCAACATTTTATAATGGGGGTTCAACACTGTTGCTTAGCATGCATCAATAATAAGATCTGGTTGTTGCATTCCGAACATGGGGATGACCTACTTAAACTTTTCAGTGAGGATTTTGAAATTCCTGTTTTTTTTTTTTTTCTCTCAACTAGCAAATCTCCCTAAAGTGTATGTTAACTGTTTTCTCTTAGACGTCAGAAGATGATGGAAGTAATCGCGTGATGCTGGTGATTTCCAAGGGGTCAGCAAATCAGTTCTGCCACGCTCAACAGCTTCGTTCGCTGTCTAGGTTGAATGAAGTGAATTTGGTCTCTGCTGCTTTATGTGGCCATCTGGACCATTCAGTTGTGGAGGGACCTGCTAGTAAGTATTTGTGATAGATTGTGTGGTGTGAATTGAAACTTTGCAGGAATGTCTGTTTTCATCTAATAATGAGATACTTAGGAGAAAAATAAAAGAACTTTTCTAATTCAATGCTCCTACTGTAATATCTATTATATTTCCGGGCTTCCAAAGAAATAAATAGCTATTATTAGTTTTTACTTAGGTTATCGAAAAACATATCTGGCTGGTTCCTGAATGATCATAGAATCACTTGTGAATGCAGAATGTTTTGAACTGGGACTGACTGACTTCCGAATTTGCAGTTGTTGTCTCGTCTTCGTGCTCCACTGATGAGACCATTGTAGCAGATTCTGATGTGGAAATGGATACAGCTGCAACTGATCATGCTGCTGCAAACCCTAGTTTAGAAGAAACCGTCAAACATGAGGATGAGGAAGAGGTTTCTAGAAGTCGTAAAGATTCTGTGGTAGAAAGGATTCAGATTCCTGAATTAAGGGCGGAGGATAGTCATACCATACAGAAAATAGAAAAGGCCAACGTGTCAGATATGACAGAGAATGAATGTTCAGATATAATATACAGCCAAGACTTAATTGTGAGGGATGTCAGGTCAAGTACTTCTGTCCAACCTTCTGCAACAGAACATGAGGTTAATTTTAAATGTTTTAAGAAGGTAATTTTCTTCTACTGTTGTGTTACCTGTCCTAGAAATACTCTGGAAATCGTTCAGTCTAAATATATGCTTTCCTGTATTTTATGAAAAACGTTCAATTGCACTTAATCGAGCACAATGAAAGAGTTTGATTTATGTAGCTGACCCCAATTAATTTGGGACTGAGGCTATGATGTTGTTGTTTTTATACCTCTGACGGTGTCGTCGTTTTTTTATTGGTTTTTGTAGAGGGTAGTCCGATCTGGTAACAGCTTCAAGGATCTCATTCCATTTTCAAGACACCCCTTCAAGTAGTAGATATGTTCCATCATTTGTTTTACTGTGACTTAATGGGAGCTTATGAGGGGAAAAAATTAGTATTTGCATCTATATGATTAATTTCCTTTTTTTCTTAGGGACTCCGACCATGGAAGTGAAGAAGTAGCAGAACATATAAAAAAAGAAAAGAAACGGAAGCAAATGGAAGCTATTGCGGAGGACTTGTTCAATAATGATAAAGTGAGTGCATTTTGCAGCTATTCTTAGATGTTTTAATTGATCTAGGTTGATACTAAGACCTAGTTTTATTCATTGAATAAACTTATAGGCAAGGCGCCGAGGAGGAGGTGGCTCGTCTATTCGCGAACTTCTTAGTTGCGGTTGAGAAAGCAAGTCAAACATCGGTAAGCATATATTCCGCGAGTTTGATGTACATGCACGTCGATGGCTATCTTAGGCTTCATAATTATTTTACGTTTTTTGGTTGTTAGCTTTATCATCGTGCCATAAAGTCACCACTAAAACATTCGATGCATGATAAATGTTGGATTTCTTGGGTTTGGTCGTGAATTTTTTTGTTCCTTTTTAGAGATGGGTCTTTTTTTTTTTTTTATTAACCATGGGTATTCATATATTTATCTGACTAGTCCCATGGTCATTGAGATTGCGGAAAGAGGCCACTAGTAGCCTGACGTTTGGTTGTCGTGGAGAATCGAACCCGAGACGGTACGCTTAACCCACACAGATTGAGATGGGTTCATCTTAACAATTAATTTAATCTATATAGTACACTATATCCGCCCCAAGTCCAGATAAAGGAGGGCTCCCTAGCCATTATCCACCGGAAAATGGGGTAGGGTTGCGATAAGTTGACAACCAGCGTAAAACTTTTGTCATTCTTTATGGAATGGATCTATTTTAACAATTGGTATAGATAGAACTGATCAACTAAGTGACCCTTCAAGCTGAGCAGTGGGTTAAGTTTCACTTCTCAGGGACGGGAAATGCAGTCCTGTCATCTTTATCATTATTGACATAGTTGCGATGTTTATATGCTTCAGGACATATAAAAGGAACTCTTTAAGCATTTTTAATGTGGCTGTTTGAAAGGTTTGTTAGGATCTAGTTACTTAGTTTAGTTAAATTTTGTCCACTGTTTTATCCTGATATTTTTGTTGTGTTCTTGGTGTGCAAGATTTTCTTCGTGTATACCAATCAAGTGGTAGCTTCAATGGCCAAGTATGTGGGTTTTGGGTTAAAGTCTCCAAGTGTACAAGTTTGATTTCTTATCCCCAAAAATTGATTTTGTATATGTTTTATGTATGTATACGTTAATATAAATTGTAGCTGAACGTATAACAATTTTTTTTTTTTTTTTTAATGAAACATCTTCATCTAATCTTTTTTGCTCTACTAAGAGGGGTTTTGTAAGTACCTGCTATTGTAACCTAGCACCGATATGCTCTTGTTGATGTCTGTGCGATACACATCAAGATACATGCAATTAAATGTTGATGAAAAATCAAAGGGCGCTAACATGTGTGTTATCATGTGTGTTGGTGTTGGGTTACAAAAATATTTTCTTTTTTTTTTAATATAACAGATGAGAGATTGTATGTGTTATTGCTTTTTACAATTATATATCTTTAACCTATTTGTAGATTTGAAATTCAATATTATTGGAATTTTTATTTATTTTTTAATAAGACACCAGTGGGAACTTGCTGTGTATAAATTTAGGGCCTTGCTAAATACACACCCAATGTCTTTACACACACTACTCAATTTTATTTTTTGACAAAATTACCCTTCCCTACATACACACCTCTTCAGTTGACACGATACACATCAACTTCCTTCCAAGAGCCTTAACATAACCCTCACAATTGCCACCATTGTTGTTGTCAACTCCCATAGTCTTTGCCCCTTCACTGTCATTGCCCCTCTCTCTCTCTTTCTCTCTCTACAAAGTATTGTGGTGCCATTTTGTTTGGTCGTTCTAGCCGAACACGATGCCATTGTGTTCAGTCGCTCTGGCCGAACTGTAATTGCCCTCGCCGCCCGAGGTGACGTCTCCACCTTCTCCTCTCCTTCTCGTCGCGTTCCTTCTTCTCCTCTTCCTCTCCTTTTCTTCTTCTTCCTCTCTCTCGGCCCTCGGCTGTGTGTGCGTGTGTGTGGTGTAGGTGTAGGTGGGGTGGTGGACACATGTAGGTGAATGGGACAAGTGTGATGGTGTTAGGTGTCTTGACACCTAAATGTGACACACTAAGGACACTCGCCCGTGTTTTCGGGCATTTCGACGCCCGGTTTCGCGTCCAAACCGTGATATACATGTACCGCCGCGTCGCTAGCCACCCAATAAATACTCGAGAGTTTTTCCATTGAGTTTTACAAACCTCACAATGCGCTCCACTACCACGTAATCAATCCCCGGGTCCAAGTTTACTGAGTCCTTGGTCGCCAATTGATCACCCGTGTCAACCTATGTCCATTTATCAATAATTTAATTTAGCATGATAATTTACAACAAATTTCTAAAAATTTTAGGCCAAATTGCCCATTTTGCACTTTTCGAGGCAAAACTTCGCAAAAAGTCGCGTCCGACATTCTCACATATGTTTTTTTCATAGAACTTATTTACATATTGTACACACACAAGTGGATACATTTCGAGACAGAGTAAGGACGGGTAGGTGCCGTACATGTGTAGTTGGGCCAGCAGACAAGGAGTACATGGAGACACGTCACCCCGGGGCGCGCGAGGGCCGCCACACGAACATAATCATGTGTCGAATGTTCGGTACCAATACATGTTCGGCAAGCGTTGTTTAACATATATTGAATGTTCGATAAACGTGGTTGATAATCAAGCCAACATGGCCGAACGCGGTGATTAACTACTAAAAGTTGGTGGCTAGATTGGTGAGAGAAAGAGATGTAACAATGGTAGTGGCAGTGTCGTAGCGGTGACTACGATAGTGGTGGTACTAGTAGAGGAGAGAGGGGCCAACCATAGCAAACGACGACGACGACAATGGTGGCGGCGGTGGGTGAGGGAGGTGAGGAAGGTGGTGTGTGAGAGGTGAGGGTAATTTGGTCAATAAATCAAATTAGTAATGTGTGTGGTAGTGTGTAAGGGCATTAGGTGCGTGTGTTTAGCAACCTCTTAAATCTATTGAAGTTCAAATAAAATACTTATGTTATCGTATTAACTAGGACTATTAATCGAAATTTGCAATTTAATGGTCATTGCTATGTTATCGTATTAAGTATGAAGTTAGCTTCCGTTTCTTTTGCTAATTGGCCGACAAACAGTAAAAATTAGAGTTTCGAAATAGTAATATAATCAAGCACTATATTTGGTTTGTTAAAGTATCTTTAATTTGTACTTAACCAAAAACACTTAAAAACTATTCTAAGTAATTTATATAAATATTTTTTCTACGAATACTTTATAGTCGATGTGTCTCAAAAAAATTATATATATAGCTGCCACGTGGCGTTGGATTGTTGGGAGCGTAAAAAATGTGAATGTAACATTGCGTGACATTCAAAAGACTATTCGTGACTCTTATTTTAATTGTGTATTAGACTAGTAGTAGAAAATAACTACTCAGCCACCAACACAATCGCGATCTATATATAGTCAGTGTAGTTATCTTTTCTAAGCTCGTGAGTTGACAGACAAACTGAGGTCTCAACTATTTTTTTTTGGGAACCAGATCTGAACTTGTACATATAGTTGCAATATGTTCGATCCAATTGATTGTTGGTGTCTTTTGTTAACCTTCATGTGCATTGGAGGTGTTTTTGGTGGTGGTAGTGGTGATGGTGCCGGTAAGGAAGAAGGCGGGGAAGGAATCAAACTCGATAATGCAATGGTCGAATTCGATAACGCAATGGTACCGACCGGATATAAATTTTTACCTACCGATGACGAATTAGTGCGACATTATTTGTTAAACAAAGTATGTGAGAAGGAAATTCTGGCCCCGGATATTTCAAACATGTCAGTAGACCAGTTCTATAGCATTTCTCCAGAAGAATTAGGTATGTTTCATTAGTAATGTCACGTTATATCTCACTTGCAATGCTAAACTTTTAGCTGTTTTTTTTTTTTTTTTTTTTTGATATGTTTAGTTGATTTTTAGTCGAGGTCTATTGTAAATCTTCAAATTTGGGCAAGACCCGGCCTCAGAGCATTTCAAGCTCCCCTAGATAGTTTAAGCATTTCTTTCACTACAAAAATGACATTTTACAACACTTAATCTTGTTGTTTGTTGTTAACATATAACTTAATATTATTAATGAAGAAAATATTGATTAATAATTGACTAAATATTATAAAACAAAGAACTTTACTAAAATTACAAATCATTACATATTAATTTTTTTAATTATAAATTATCTTGTTGGATATTGATTACATATAAAATAAGTTTTAACAACGTAGAGTATAAGAACATTTTTATTTGTTATTTTTTTTTTTACTAATCTACTATCTATATAAGGGGTCACTTAAAGATGCCTTGGGCTATGGCAGCCTTGTATGTGACTCGGCCCTGCCCGGCCTGTCCCGTCCCGAATTCCAGACTCGAATACGTGCGGACCCTAAACCCTATAAAGAAGTATATTCATTGTGGGTCGGTTTAAATTCGAACAAGACTAGTTTGTTTAGACCCGTTTTGCTTAAAATTCGGGTTGTTCGTTTGTCCGGATTTGTCCCGATCTTGAAAACTAATTTCTTATACTGAAATCCTCTATAAATGTTAAAATATACGCATTCTAATCTCATATGATGAAATTTGAAAAAGTAAAGTATAGGTCTAAAAAACTATTGCTAACTTAATCATTGTAACAATACTGCGAATAATTCATGTTATTAAACATTTAATGTCTAGAAACAAATGTTCAAGTATAAAAAAAAATTTAAAACTAACTCATTCTAAAATCAAGTATATCTTTAGTTCATTCATTTTATGTGTACTAGAGTTAGGGGTGGGCAGCAGTTTTCGCAAAACCGCCCAAACGATCCTAAACCGTTTAAACTTCATGGTCTAGTCTAATTTTTTTAAACTGGTTTGAGGGTGGTTTAAAAAACTTAAAAACCGCAATTCTGCATTTTGGTGGAGTTTTACAAAACGGTCAAATCGTGAACCCCCGATTTAGTGGGCGTTTGATGATTTTCACCATCAAACCGCGGTTTGCCCACCCCTAATAAGAGTAGATCAATGTTTGTTAATCTATTTAATAAGTACCAAGTGTATAATATAACTTTTTTATCAAAGATAATTTTAACTATATTTGAAATTCGAACCGGTCCTGGCCGAGTTTAGAGTACAAAGCCTTGTTCAGACCAGACCTGATTTTAATTTCAGACAAGAGGTACTTGTCCAGACTTGGATTCGTTAAAACATTATGCGAACCTTTTTTTATTCCGAACCAGCGGGTTCGCCAGAGACAAAATTGTCAGCCCTATCTACGAGACTCAAATTATGTTGTCTCCTCTAGAATGCTAAACCTTTGTCATTATTATTATTATTATATTTATTATGTTAACTAAACCTTGGTCATTATAATGTGTTTACAATCAATAAATTTTTCTATATGCCCTACTTTTGTAGGGGTTCAATGCATAAAGCTACGGACTCCAACAGGTGCTTGTCGTTGCTGAGTTACAAAAACGTTTTCCATTAATTTAATTGTTAATGAAATAACATTTTATCACCATTTAATTTAATTGCTTATGTTTTTATTTCAGCTGAGACAGGTAAAAAGGAGGTGTTCTTCTTTATTCATTGTAAGAGTAAGCAGGAGCAAAATTTTGGAAGATTAAGAACGGTGAAAGATGACAAAGGTGTTTGGCTTCAGAAAAAAGAAGAGAAGAAAAACTTGGATGATAACATATTCTCTTTGAAAAAACAGTTCAGATTTTTCAAAAGAAAGTTATCTGGCATTGAAAGAACATGCTGGGTTTTGGAAGAGTATCAAGTACGGTGCAAACATCATTTACACAATGAGGTTGGCTCACTTCACAATATATATGACATTTTCATTGAGAGTCAACCTCCAACCTCTTACGTTATCAAATTATTGGGCTACCCAATTGATTAGTCACTTCCCTAGCTAATATATATGAAAAAAATGATAGGCGTACATCGCCAAACGCTCATCTGAACGCAATTTGCATTTTGATGTGCGTGCGATATGCTCCTCGAGATACACGTGAATCGCACTCGAAGTACAACGCGTGTACGTTTTGATGTACGCCTCGCGCGCCTATACATATGTAGTTAGGGGGCTCCACATTATAATTTTGATCCAGACCTTGCATACTTAGGATCGATCTTGATCAATCGTGTTTTAAATCCTTTCACATTTTTTTGAGAAATAGTGATTTCATTAATCATCAAATACATATAACCAATTACCTTATAATTAAATTGATTCACTTATTAATTAAATCCTTTCTAATTAATTTTATTTTTGGCTTGCTCAGGCAAAGTGCGTGCTTGGGAGGATAAGATGCATGGGCCATCCCTATTACACGAGATCAAAATTAAGAGCTTTGTAGCCTTTTGATTTGAAGTTGTGGAGTCATCCTCTCAACTGCACACTATTTGTTTTTGGGTTACACTCACAACTACACACTTTGCCAACCAAAAAAAAAAAAGAAAAAAAAACACTTAGTTAGGATATATAGTTTTTTTTTATTACTATTGATTAATTTAGGGTAATTTGGTTCCTTGTTACTAACTTTTTTGGTTGGAACAATTTAATTTTTTTTTTTTTTTTTTTTTTGCCCTTGAAGTGCATTTATTATTGCACTAAAAGGTTGTAAATAATACATTTAAAAAAAATTATTTAGTCCTATTTTTTATATCCACGGGTATCAAGCAAGCTTGATTATTTCTACGAGGCTCTGGTACAATCAACCTTTTATATTTATTTAGTCATTTTTTTTTTTTTAGATCCGTGGATATCCAGACAAGTCTGACTATTTCTACGAGGTCTTGGAAACAATCGGCTTGAGCATACTCGAGTGGTCTGAACAATCTTGATGCATTGAGGAATCAAACTTGAGGCCATGCGATTAACTCACACGATCTCAATTTAAGGGAGGATAGAAAACCTCACTTTCGCGAAAGTTCTATAAAAGATAAAGATAACTTCCACCAAATACACAAAATTGTACCCTTTAGAATCAAAACATACTCTAATTCAATTTGAACGAGTTGGATTAATTGGTAGGGGCGAAGACGAGATTGTGTGAGTTAAGCATCACGACAGCTAATTATCAGATCACTAATAGTCTCTTTCCACAATCTTACGGCCCATGAAATTGTGCCTTCAGTTCCCCAATGCGATCGGCATTCAATGTTGAAGTACTACTAAGTGGTACTACATATCTCATTGGGTTGTTTCGTGTCTTTATCTTCCGCGAGTTTAGGAATAAAGAGATTTGTTCTCTCTAGTTTAAATGGGTCAATTCTCGTTTTTCTGCTTTGCGTTTTTCTAGCTTAGTAGTTGAGCAAGTTTATCTTCAAGACATGTATTCTATAAAGGACATTGGAAAAGTATCAATAAAGTTGATCACTTCAATGCGTATTGTGTTTTATCCGAATTTACAAGAACAATTGGTATCGAGAGCGACACGAATCAAAGTGATCAAAGAGAGAAAAGAAAAAAAAAAAAAGAACAGAGAAAGATGATGAGCGAGGACAAGACGCTTACCAAGATCCCTCACTTTGATGGTCATTACGATCATTGGAGTGAATTGATGGAGAACCTCTTGCGAGCCAAGGGATTGTGGAGTCTAGTAGAAGAAGGCTTCACCGAGCCGGCAGCGGGAATCGAGACAACTGCAGCGCAGCAGAAGAGTCTTGAGGAGATCAAGATGAAGGATCATCAAGTCAAGCACTACCTGTTCCAAGCAATTGATCGGGTTGTATTTGAGCAGATATTGGATCGCAAAACATCCAAAATCATTTGGGAATCAATGAAGAAAAAGTTTGGAGGTAACGAAAGAGTGAAGCGATCTCTTCTTCAAACCTTAAGAAGAGACTTTGAGGTTCTCGCCATGAAGAATGATGAGAACATTGATGATTATTTCAGAAGGGTGATGACAGTTTCCAACAAGATGAGAAGCAACGGGGAAGACATGCCAGATTCGAAGATCGTTGAGAAGATACTTCGAACTCTGACCGACAAATTCACGTATGTGGTTGTGTCTATTGAGGAGTCCAAAGACACAGAGAGCATGACGATAGATGAACTGCAGAGCTCTTTGTCCGTTCATGAGAAGAAATTCAAGAAGAAAAGTCATGAAGAAGAAGATCAAGCTCTCAATGTTGGAGGAAGAGGCAGAGGATCCTATAGAGGTCGAGGTAGGGGCAGAGGACGCTCTTTCAACAAGGCAACGATTGAGTGTTACAACTGTCACAAACTTGGACATTTCCAATACGAATGTTCAAATGGGAACAATGGAGCACATTTTGCAGAGATCGAAGGAAAAGATGAAGTTCTTCTCATGGCGTATGTCGAACTTCATCGAACCAGAAGACGAGATGTCTGGTTCGTGGATTCTGGGTGCTCAAATCACATGTGTGGCGAGAGAAGCATGTTTTCAAGCTTGGACACTGCCTTCACACATAACGTCAAGCTCGGGAACAACCACAAGCTGGTAGTCGATGGGAAAGGAGTGGTGAAGATAACATTTAATGGAATAAGCTATGTGGTAAATGATGTGTATTATGTCCCGTAATTGAAGAACAATCCCTCCCCTTTTTTTTTTTTTTTTTTTTTTTTTTTTTTTTTTTTTTTATTCTCGCTGAGTGTTGGGCAACTTCAAGAGAAGGGTCCGGACGTGTTATTCAAAGGAGGAGAACGAAGAACATGTAGCATATTTCATCCTCAAGAGGAAAGATAACGTAATCCGTTATGAGTGCTAATCGGATGTTTATTCTACTCGGGAGAAAAGACAAAGGAGGAAAGATGCCTCAGCAGTAGATGTCGCAAACAGGGAAGAGCTATGGCATCACCGATACGGACATCTCAAATACAAGGGTCTTTTAACTCGCGCAATAAAGAAATGGTCACCGGCATACCGGACATTGGACAAGTGAAGATCACATGCGAGGCGTGTGTCAAAGGCAAACATCATCGAGTTTCTTTCCCAAAACAGAGCAAGTGGAGATCAACCGAGAAGCTGCAACTCATCCACTCTGATTTGTGTGGCCCGATCACTCCGCCATCAAATAGCCAGAAAAGGTACCTAATAAGCTTCATCGATGATTTCTCACGGAAAACGTGGATATATTTTGTGCGAGAGAAATCAGAGGTTTTTCACACTTTCAAAGAATTCAAGGCGTTTGTAGAGAAGCAAACGGGAACTTTATTAAGTGTCCGAGAACGTACGAGAGAGGAGAGTACAACTCTATCGAATTCAAGGAGTATTGCAAGGAACATGGAATCAAGCGACACCGACCACCGCGTACACTCCACAAAGAAACGGCGTTGCGAACGCAAAACAGAACCATTATGAATATGGTGAGAGCTATTCTATCTAAAAGGAAGTACCAAAGAGCTTCGGGCGGATGCGCAAGACAATGGGCAAATCATGTTCTTAATCGATCTCCTACAACGATCGTGAAAGACATGACTCCGGAAGAAGCATGGAGCGGAAGCAAGCCATCGGTTGAGCACTTTAGATCTTTGGTCGCATCGGATACGTTCATGTTCCCGATGTCAAAAGGACCAAGCTTGATGATAAAAGTGTGAAGTGTATCATGATTGGCTACGAAGAATAATCGAAAGCCTTCAAAATGTTTGACCCGATAGAGAAGAAGGTTCGCATCACCGGGATGTGATATTTGAGGAAGAGAAGAAGTGGAATTGGGATGATAGTCACTGTCGAACAGAGCATGGAACTCGAGTGGGAAGATGAGTACGAGTGTGACGAACCCGAAAATGAAGAGGAGGAAGTAGAGGCGTAAGAACCTAAAGAAGATGGAGATCAAAATGAGGATTCTCATGGAGATCAAAATGAGGATTCTCCTCGCAAATTCAAGTCCAAACTAAGTTACAACCTCAACAAGGGGGTAGAGGAAGGCCGCCGCTTGGCATGCCGATTACACATCCGGGAAGAGTTATCCGATACTAAAGAAGAGGCAAATATGGCGAAAATCGATCTCGAAACTCGGAGGAAACAATGGCATTCATGGTCATCTCGATCCAACAACTTTCCAAGAAGTCGTAAAACACTCGAGATGGAAGAAAGCAATGGATGCAGAGATAGGATCGATTGAAAAAAATCGAACTTGGTCTCTCGGTGACGCTTCCAAATGGAGCAAAAGCAATTGGTGTGAAATGGATCTACAAAACCAAATGCAATGAAATGGGAGAGGTCGACAAATTCAAAGCTAGACTTGTGGTAAAGGGTTATGCTCAAGAATATGGGATCGATTATACTAAGTATTCGCACTGTGGCTAGAATGGATACTCGTGAGGATGATTATCGCTTTGGCAAATCAACGAGGTCGGGGAATTTATCAATTGGATGTAAAATCGGCGTTTCTACATGGCGAGTTAAAGGAGGACGTTTTTGTGGAGCAGTTCTCAAGGTTACGAGGTAACCGGAAGAAGCATATGGTTTACAAGCTTCACAAAGCTCTATACGGATCGAAACAAGCACCACGAGCGTGGTTCGCCGTATTGAAGCTTATTTTATCGAAGAAGGCTTCGAGAGCAAAGCATGTGAACGTACTTTGTTCATCAAGCGAAAGGGAGGTAAAATTCTAATTGTTAGCATCTACGTTGATGACCTGTTGTTCACTGGTGATGATGATGAGTTACTAGATAAGTTCAAGCGGTCTATGAAGAAAGAGTTCGATATGACTGATTTGGGGAGGATGAGATATTTTCTTGGCATAGAAGTGGTACAAAAGGACGATGGTATTTTCATATGTCAAAGGAAATATGCAGCTGAAGTAATCAAGAGATTTGGAATGCAGAATTTCAATCCTGTCTGCAATCCGATAGTTCCCGGACAGAAGATTGGTCGAGACAAAGCAGGCGTGAAGGTTGATTCAACTCTGTACAAGCAGATGGTGGGAAGCTTGATGTATCTAACTGCAACACGCCCTGATTTGATGTTCGTGGTGAGTCTCATTAGTCGTTTCATGTCCGATCCCACACAGTTACACTTTGCCGCAGTGAAGAGAATCATGCGATATCTTAAAGGCACAATGGAGTATGGGATTTGGTACAAGAAAGAAGGAAGAACAGGGCTCGTTGGATACACTGATAGTGACTACGCGGGAGATGTAGATGACAGCAAAAGCACTTCAGGGTATGTTTTTTTGATGAACGAAGGAGCTGTTGCATGGTCCTCACGAAAGCAACCTATTGTAACGCTGTCTACCACTGAGGCAGAGTACGTTGCTGCAGCAACCTGTGCTTGTCAAGCTATTTGGATGGGAAGAGTTCTAAAGGAGATTGGTTATGAACAAGGTGGTGAAATGGTGCTATTATGTGATAATACATCCACCATTAAGTTGTCCAAAGATGTCATATGCACGGGAGATCCAAACATATCGTGGTTCGTTATCATTTTCTAAGGGACTTAACTAAGGAAGGAATTCTTAAGCTTGTCTATTGCAAAATGAGAGCAGCAAATAGCGGATATCATGACAAAGCCTTTGAAGATGGTGACATTTCGTAGAATCCGAGAAGCTATTGAATGAGCATTCTAACCGATTTCTTGAGAGGTTCGGTTCGGGGAGGGATTGTTGGGTTGTTTCGTGTCTTTATCTTCCGCGAGTTTAGGAATAAAGAGATTTGTTCTCTCTAGTTTAAATGGGTCAATTCTGTTTTTCTGCTTTGCGTTTTTCTAGCTTAGTAGTTGAGCAAGTTTATCTTCAGTACATGTATTCTATAAAGGACATTGGAAAAGTATCAATAAAGTTGATCACTTCAATGCAGTATTGTGTTTTATCTGAATTTACAGTAACAATATCGACCTTTTTTTCGATTTCCAATTTTCTTTTTCCTTTCGCTTCAAACGACTTTGTTTCCTTCTGTAGCAACAAAAGACCTTGTCCCTTCATACAGTTATGTTCGTTAATTCCAAAGCAACCAAAAAATGAGCTGTTTTTTAATTTAAAAGTAAAATAGAAACTTTTATTAATTATCAATGACCAGACATAAAATTAATTGTCCCAATAAAATTACATTGATTTACTAATACTACTTATTCAAATGAACACCTAATTGTTATAAATTTTGTTATGAATAAATTACAAGTACCGAGCCAAACAAAAATTATAAATTATGTTGTTACATAATACATAAAATGTTGTGGTGGTAGCGTCGAAAATCTATTTTCCTTTCTTTTTAATTTGTGGCATTGGCAAATTAAAAAAAAAAAAAAAAACTATGATAATTAAATGTGTGTTATAATTATTTTACACTCCAACATGACTCAAAGCTTATTAAGCTAGCTAATTAAAAAAAAATTGTACCCTTAGATTCTATCTAGAGCTCGGAATATCTGGAATATCTCATACGATTATGAATCCGAGAGAAGTAAAGTTTGAGATTATTTAGATTATATATTAATCGTAAAATGAAATAACATGAAGAATACAACTCTAGATAGGATTTAATGGCAAAAGATGCAAGTAGCTTAATTAATTTGTTTTGATAAGAAAGAAATTATAGTTTGCGTGCTGTGAATTTCACTCAAATAACCAAATACCAAACTAGTGAGCTATTTACTTGATTGGTATAATAAGTACCTTAATTTTGAGAAGTGCTTGTTGGTTTTTTGTAGGAGGGGTGGCTTCCATGAATGTGTAGTGTTCCTTGAAAAGTTCTTCCCATCTGTATACAATAGGATGATGAGCAATGAAACTGGCAAAGGAAATCAGTATTGTAAATTTGATAGTCAGTTGTTGACATCCTTCACTACTTCTTCCCTAGCTATCTATGTTGTGGCTGCATTAGTAGCCTCCTCCTTTGCCGCTTCGATAACCAGAATCTTCGGTCGAAAGCTATATATATATGTTGTTAGGAGCCGGCGTCGTCTTCCTAGCTGGTTCTGCCCTCAATGGTGCAGCGACCAACGTAGAAATGCTAATCATCGCTCGCTTATTACTCGGTGTAGGTATAGGTTTCGCCAATGTCCTAGCCACCCTCATCTCCATCGGTACAGTGGACAAGTACGCGGTCGCAGGGCCTTGTTCATCGTAGGCGGCATTCAAATTATACATGCTCAATCCACACAATTTAATTAGTTTCACATTGCCTTTTCAATAGCTAATGCATGGCATTGGCATTGGCATGGCATGCTCTCTTTGTCCCAGGTTCTCAACTTTGGTGTCTCGTGCGCCGCAGGCTCCTTATCGCCCGACTAATTCTTACGTAGTTTTGGTCTTGATTTGTGTCTACGTTGCGAAATCTTCCCTCTAGAGATTATTAGATCAGCTGGAAAAGCCATCAATGTAACAGTAAACATGTTTTTCACCTTTGTCATTGCTCAGACCTTCCTCACAATGCTGTGCCACTTGAAATTCGGTTTGTTTTTCGTGTTCGCCGGCTTCGTGGTCGTAATGACTGCCTTCATCGCCCTATTCTTGCCCGAGACGAAGAATGTCCCGATCGAAGAGATGAACAAGGTTTGGAAGAAGCACTGGTTCTGGGGCAGGTACATTGAGGATGAAACTCATCCCAACTCTCTCTGCAGTAAACCCTGCAGCCTAAAACAAGTCACACAATGCAACAATTCAATAAAATGTCAATGTACACAATTGAAAACCAAATGTTTTGTGACATGCCTGTGTAATTAAGTTGGTAGTGTCTTCAGTGGAATATATTACTGTTTTCCATATTTGACTGAACTAAATTCAGGATCAATTAATGATATGAAATATAACAAAAGTTACAAATCAGTAGAACCCAAGGAGAGGAATGGTTTGAACCAATGAGAGAATTGATGAACTTAGGGAAGACCTTTCTCTACCTACACAATACTTCTCATACAATAAATAAATAACTAGTAACAGCTCGAGTCGCTACGAACATAGCTTTAGTATTCTAATTAAGGCTGAGGTGATGGGTTTGGTTTGCAACAGTTGCAACATTTTCCTTCGACATTTGAGTTAGTAGTAGAGGTACCTTCCTAACCTTCGTGGGATTGGTAAAACATTAATGGGCTTAGTTCGATGAAACTCGAATATTTAGTATCAAAGTTTCCGATATCAAACCTTGCTGCATAATTAATTTGTATTTTCAGTCAAATTAGGTTCAACCCTTCCAAGAATAGTCTCGAAGTGCATGAAAGTTGACTAGAGAAACCTGTATTATTAACTATTGTCACGACTAACCAAGTGGGTATTTCACTGGTAAAGTATGACATCACTTGTATAAGAAGTTGGGGGCTCGAGTCTCAATGAAGGCAAGTTAGTTTCTTATAAAAAAAAAAAAAAAAAATACTAGAATGGCAACACCAATGTCGACACACCACAAGACACATTGGCTCACAAAAGCCTTTCATGTGACCTCGACCTGCGTGTTATACATTCGGATATATGTGACATTGTTGTTGTGATTCTAGCACTTCTCAAATAAACTCATGATTGTCATAATGTACAAATATGTGAAGGCATTGATAGTTGAACCTTACATGCAAATGCTCCATCCAACTCTACGTCATGGAGTCTATTCTTCTTCTTCTTCTCTTATCACACGCAGAGCTTTCACAGCAATCTCTGCATCATCATCATCAAACTACACAATAAACTTGGAAGCAGAGGAGTCCAAGTACTCAAATTCATTGCAAACATGCACGAAAACTTCAACAACCTTTCACGGCGAAGCAATTCACGCCAAACTCATTAAAAAATCATTACTTTCATCACTCTACCTTCACAACCATCTCCTCAACATGTACGCCAAAAGCGGGCGCACACGTAAAGCTCTACAAGTGTTTGATGAAATGCCTCAACGAAACGTAGTTTCATGGTCAGCCATCATAGCTGGCCTTGTCCAACATGGGTCATCTAAGGAGGCTTTGTCCATGTTTCAATTGATGCACAGGAGCGGCGAGAAGGCGAACGAGTTCACGCTAGTGAGCGCGCTCAATGCGTGCTCGCTTTGTGATAGTTTAGCGTCGTCGTTGCAGGTTTACGCGGTGATCGTTCGAATGGGGTTCGCGGCGAATGTGTTCTTGACAAATGCTTTTCTCACTGCTTTGATCAGGCAAGGAAATGTGGGTGATGGTTTGAAAGTGTTTGAGATGTGCAATGACAGAGATGTTGTTTCATGGAATGCATTGATTGCTGGGTACTTGCAGTATTGTTATAGAGAAGTGCCTGCATTGTGGTGTAGAATGAATAGGAGTTGTGTTAAGCCTGATAACTTCACTTTCTCAACTGTGCTTACTGGCTTGGCTGCACTCTTTGATCTTCAAATGGGAATGCAAGTTCATGGGCAGCTTGTTAAGTATGGATATATTGATGAGACTTGTGTTGGGAATTCTTTGGTTGATATGTATTTGAAGAATGGGAGGTTGGGTGAAGGTTTGAGAGTTTTCGGCGAAATGCCGGAAAAGGATGTGATTTCATGGACCCAGATGGCTTCTGGGTGCTTACAATGTGGGGAACCAGGTAAAGCTCTTGGTGTGATTGAAGAGATGAAGATGGGCGGCGTAAGACCGAACAAATTTACGATGGCAACTGCGCTTAACGCTTGCGCCAATTTGGCTTCGTTGGAGGAAGGAATGAAGGCTCATGGGTTGAGGATTAAACTGGGAGATGAAGTTGATGTTTGCGTCGACAATGCCTTGTTGGATATGTATGCGAAATGCGGATGTATAGATGCGGCGTGGAGGGTGTTTCAGAAAATGAGTGACCGATCGGTTGTTTCATGGACTGCAATGATCAAAGCATTTGCGCAAAACGGGCATGCCGAAGAAGCTGTGGAGATCTTTAAAAGAATGCGGTTAGAGCATGCGAAACCGAACAACATTACATTCATTTGTGTGCTCTATGCCTGCAGCCAAGGAGGGTTTATTGATGAAGGATGGGAGTATTTTTCGATGATGACTCGAGAATACGGCATTGAACCTGGAGAGGATCACTATGTGTGTATGGTGAATCTCCTTGGCCGGGCGGGAAGGATTAAAGAGGCCGAGACGCTAATTCTAAGCATGCCCCTTAAACCAGGTGTTCTTGTTTGGCAGACATTGCTAGGTGCTTGTAGGGTACATGGTGATATGGAAACTGGAAGAAGAGCTGCAGAGAAAGCTCTAGTTCTTGACAAGGAAGATCCTTCAACTTACGTATTGTTATCGAACATCTTCGCGGATTCAAGCAATTGGGATGGAGTAGGAGAGTTGAGAAAACTTATGGACACTGAAGATGTGAAGAAAATGCCTGGATCCAGTTGGATAGAGGTGGGTGGAGAAGGTAGTAGCTGACTGCATTGCACACAACATGATAAGTATCTTGTTAAGGCTAAGGGTGACATGAAACACAGTTTGGCATTGAATGGATGAATCTAAAGTCTAAACCTGACATGAGATTGGAGCCTGTCGTCGGCCAACTAAAGTTTGCCATCGATGCTGTTTCTCACGACGGCCTTGAGATGTAGAATTCATCTGAAGAAAACAAACACCATTTCAGTCGAAGGAACTCGTCAAGACTTAAGGTGCAAAGATTATCAGGTTTAATCAAGGGATTTTTGTCAAGTCCTATTGAGATAAGGGCAGAATTTGAAATCATACAGTAGAACAATCACAAGAAACTTGTACAAATAATCCTCAAAGAGCTTTTATTGATGGAGTTACTCAAAATTTTCGATACATTTTTACGCGAGCAACACAGATGTAGAAGAACTGAAATGATGAATTCAGTAACATATTTTGTCAATTAGAAGAACAGAGAGGATATGAAGTTAAAAAATTTCATATTACACAAGCCATCGCGATTAGCAGACGAAGAATGGATGCCCAGTTCCTTTGTATGATTTATGTCATTGCTTTCGACTTCAAAAGACCATCTAGATGATCCTTCAGTTTCTTCTTTGTCATTGCACCTTCTGAACGGCTTTCTGGAACTTCCTTCCCATCCTTGAAGAGAATCAATGTTGGCAGGCCATAAACCTTGTATTTCTCAATCAGTTCAGGATTTTTGTCATGGTCGATCTTGTAAATCTTTACTTTATCTTTGTACTCCTGAAAAAAAATAAAAATAAAGAGAATTCACTTGGCAGGAATTTATAAAAACATTTTCGAGTATTGCACAAATTTATAAATGAAGCAAGCTTCTCACAATCAAATGGCACATACAGTTCACCATACAAGTAATATTGATTGCTAACAGTGGCGGAACCAGAAAATTTAACGGAACCAGAAAATTTAACCATAACTTTTTTTTTTCCAAACAAAAAAATATATTAGTATGAAAAACTAAGCATAATAAGTACTAAGTAGGGATACTATAGGGGATTCTGCAATTGATGCGAAGTAGTAAAGTACCATGTAATGCTGCCTTGTGCAATTCCTTTATCTTTAGTTCAAGAAAACCAGCTTAAGAAAGAGAGTTCATTTTTTTTCCCTGAGTTGCATACAAGTGGACTGGGAATTTAAGATAAAATTAAACAACATAGAAACAGTGACAGATGAAACATCATGCTCAAAACAAAGCCCCTTACGGCACCAGCACAAGACACCAAGATTCCTAAATCCCAAATTAGCTGGGATCGGCAACAAGAACCAAACTCTTCAATTGCACTCGATTTAGTGCAATTGATGGAGTTCTTTCCAAGTCCTTTAAATCTTTCCTAATCAATGCATCTCAAGTTAGCTTCGGTCTACCCTTGCATTATCTAATTTCTTCGATTTCTATTAAGTCGAGTTTTCTAGCGGGTGCATTTGACTTTAAAGGTATCCAAACCACCACAATCGCCCTTCTTTAATCTTTGCGTCAATTAATGCTACTCCCACTCTTCTTTGAATTTCTAAACTTAAAATAATGAACTTCGATAACGATCAATTTCCAAGGTTTTACTTCTACACAATTAAATTTTTTTTTTTAATTAACCATCGTATCAATACAATTGTCTGACTAGTCCTATCTAGTGGCTTGTCATTTGGCTGTCGTGAGAGAATCGAACTCGAGACTGTGCACCTAATCCGTACAGCCCGGCCTTTGCCCTTACGCAATTAAATTCAACTTATCCTTCACAACAACAATTGACACAACCAAATCAACTGAAACCAATCCAACACACACAATTAACAATCCTCACCTCAGTAGCCCAATCCACCGCCGGAGAGATCAACCGGCACGGCCCGCACCAAGTCGCCACGAACTCCACCAAAACAGCCTTCTCAGACTTCAAAACCAATTCCGAGAACTGCGTTTCATCAATCTCCGTCACTCCGCACCTGATCCCAAACCTCTTCGCACCGAAACCAATCCCAAACCCTAACTTCCGTCCACTCCGAATCCCAATCGAAAGGTTTCTGCAAGCGAGTTGCGAAATCGAGCAATTCGCAGTTCTCGAGGTTGCGCGGACGGTAGGGATTGGGAGTTGAGTGAAGATTGTGGAATTCGAGGTTGTGAGAGTGGCCATGATTGGCGTTTTGAGAGCTTAGAGAGAGTGTTGAGGTTGTGTTGCTGTTGATGTCAGTGGAGGATTGTAGTGGAAGGCCATGAGAAGGAATGGAGAAAAGCTGCTGAGAAGCTAAATTGTGTGGCCTTGGTTATAAAAGGGTTAGGGGATCTTGTGCTCCGGGAAGTTTGATACTATTATTGTCTCCACTTGACGAACTGTTGGTTGGCACAACTGAAAGTGGCGGGTTATTGTCTTTTAATTAGTGGCTTGAGTTTGAGTTTTAAAAGTGAAAACACCAACATTAAAAGCTCCCCAACCTATATGATGCTCGGGGCGAACTTGGAGTAGTATCCAAAAAAAAAAAAAATCGTTCATGGATTGAAAAGCTCGTGTTATATAAACAATACAATAAATCTCTTCATCTTCCTTCTCAAAAATTTAATTATTGTTGAAAACAAAGGTCTTGTGTTCGTTCAACTTATATTCTTGCTTATTGATGTGACATTCAATAAATAGCTTTTATACAGTTTGGTTGCATTTTATGTTTTTTGTCATTGATTGACATGGCAACCAAAATTACTTGAAACTAGCATAACCATTGCGATTTTCAAAAGCATTTTTCTACATACTTAGGGTATCCACAATGCTTGTACCCAAAAGATAGATATTAGCATGCAACATCATCAATTTATTAAACTCACTCTTTTCTTTCTCCTATCTCTACTTTTTCTCCAATAGTTAGACTATCTTTAGACTCAAATGAGACTCACAATCACATCACATCTTTTCCTTTAAAATTTAAAATATACATCAACAATTTATACATTATTATCTAAAAAATTAATTTTACATAACTTTACATTTATTTATTCAATTACACAAATAAAATTAAATGTACAATTATTTTTTTAATATCTTTTATATATATAATAGCATAATAAATAAATCAATAAGAACATGATTAATTAAAGAAGCTAAAGATTTATTCATTGATGAAAAATGTGATTAGTTAATTCAAATAACGCAACAAGAGAAATCGACAACATAATTAAAAACTTAATACTAAAAAAATTAGAAAATTCATTACTACATAAAAAATAATTCGAAAATATTAAATATAATATTAATTATCATTTTCGATTCCTCCAAAGCGGTTCCAAATATGTTCAACCTAATTTGCTCGAAGATGTTGATGCACTTTTCGATCATGTAGTTCTGCATTCCTTTGAATATATTGTTCAAAATCTTCAGTGGCTCCTTGATTAGCAATAACCGAGTTTCTCCGTCGTCGTCATTCCAATTTTCAATTGCGTTGCATTCATCCTCAACAATCATATTGTGTAATATTATGCATGCATACATTATAGCTTTGATATTCGATATGTATCATGAACGCGCAGGGCCGCGTATAATTCCCTACCGAGATTAAAGCACGCCAAATGCTCGTTCCACATCCTTCCTCGAGGCCTCTTGCATTCGTTTGAACTTAATCCTCTTTGGGTCCTCTGGATGCGTGAAACTTTTCACGGATGTTGCCCACTCTGGGTATATGCCATCAGCGAGATAATACCCCTTTGTGTATGTTGTGCCATTGACTGTGAACTGAATCTCTGGAGCATTTCCTTGCAAGACGTCATTGAATAGAGGAGATTGATTCAACACATTAATATCATTGTCAGACCTTGCCACACCGAAAAATGCATGCTAGATCTATAAGTCGGCTGGAGTAACAGCTTCCGTAAGCATAATTGTAGGAACCCCTTGATCGCCTCGAGTGAATTGCCCTCTCCATGTCGTCGAACAATTTCTCCATTCCCAATGCATGCAATCTACGCCTCCAAGCATGTCGGGGAAGCCATGACGTTCAAAATGCACGTCAAGTAAACGTTAAATATCTTCACTGTTTAGTTTTCTTAAATACTTAGATCCATAGATCTCAATAACATTTTTACAAAATTCACTTAAACAATCAATTGCATTACACTCATCAATCCTTACATATTCGTCATATTGATCAGCGGGTGCTCCATATGCTAACTGTCGTATGACGACTGTGCATTTCTGAAACGGAGAAAGTCTTCGTTTCCCAGTTGCATCAACTCTCAATTGAAAATATTCTGAATGATTTTCAAGAGCCTCAACAATTTGCAGGAACAGTGTCTTCCTCATACGAAATCTTCGACAAAATGTATAATATGGATAAACTGGCTCATTTGAGAAGTAATCGTCAAAAATTCATTGATGCCCACCTTCACGATCTCGATTTAAGAATCTGCGAGTTGTACGAGGGTTGGTTGTCTCGTATATTCTTTTTGTTGTCATTCTTGAAAAAACAAAAACATTCGCTCATTATCTTTTGCATCATCCTTCATTTGATCCATCATATATTTTTGCATTGTTTCTAAGAGCTTGCGAAAGTTCATTTTGTAGGATGAAAACGATGTGTGATGTAATGAGAAAATAATGAAAAATGAGTGGAGAATTTGGGTGAGTGGGTGATTAAGTTTGCACAAATTGTCAACAAATATATAGAAGTTGGTAGAGTGGGTGGAGCAGTGGCTACAGTCTAATGACTATATTTTAACGGCTAGTAATACGACTAAATTTTAACGACAAGTAGCACAACGACTATATTTTAACAGCTAGTAGCACAACGGCTATATTTCAACGGCTAGTAACATAACGTCTACATTATTAAATTTAATAATAATAAAATTCAAAAAAATAATCCTAATACCTTAAATTTAATTTCTCAAATAAATAAATTACATGTCATAACATAGTTAAAAAAGCTATGCTTTGTTCCTCGCTCTTATCCTTGCACAAAATTCATTATGATCTTGAAGTTTTTGTGCATTCATGTGGCTAGTGTCCATAGTCAATATTGTACGATCAACAAGTTCAGCAAATTGTCTCTGCATCTTTTGCATTTCTTCTATTTTTATTTGTTGTACTTCTTTCCAATATTTCATTCCTTCATTCATTTCATCACTCGTACCACCTTGTTTCGACTTGTTTTTTCTTTTCGCCTTTTTTTGTATTTGTTTCCTGTTGACCGATTGGACGACTTTCGTGTTCATCGCCACCTGCATTTGGGTTGGATGAAAATGTGTAGTGGCCACTCTCGTTTGTCTTCGTTCTTTTCGAACATTTAGTTTTGGAATCAGTCCATTTCCATTTGGGATGTTCCTTCAATATGATCCATACGTGCTCTAATGTGAAATGTGTGTCGTAAGTTTCTTGAAATAATGCACGGGCACGATTCTTACTAGTTCTTCGTTCCAACCACTGTTATGTTCCCCTAATATTTTGTTGTACAATTCATTGAACCTGTTGACTTGCCTAACAACGGAATGCCAATGTTGTTTGGCACAGTTAGACTTTCTAGCTAAACGAGTGTGCTTTTATTTTCATTAAAGTAGTCGACGATCCGCATCCAAAATGTTCCTTCGTTTTGACTAGTGCCTATGATGTTGTCGGTGGAGATTGTGAGCCACGCACTAGCAAGCAGCTTGTCATCTTCGATTTTCCATGGCACACATTCCACGCATTTCTCTGATACTATTTTACTTTGTTGCTCTTGTACCACGACATTCTCGGCTCTCGGCTATGTAGAATAAGGAAGAATTTGAGAATCGGATAACGAACATATTTCGATTGCGTTATCTTGATCAGTACGAGAAACACCTTCAAATGGTTGATAAACATTTTGAAAATTTGTCCAATCAAAAGGAAATGTGAGGTTAGACATGTTTGAAGGGAACAATGGATATGGAAAGTTTGTCATATTGTGCGAATATTAGAATTTCGCAAATAATGAAGATTTGGGATTTTGAAAATATTGTGGATTTTAAGTGGGTTGAGGAATTTGATAATTTTGTACATTTGGTGGAAAAAATTGATGCATAAAGTTTTGAAAATTTGGAAAGAGTTGAGAATTTTGAAATTTCGGAGGAGTTTGAGAAGATGAATGATTATGATTATCATCAATTTTCCCAAAAATGTGAAACAAATAACATACAAAAAATATGCAAATGTATGTAGTAAAGATGAGAGTATTGATGGAGAAGTGAAAAAAATATTAAGGGTGTAACGGCCCATTTGCTAAATGAACCGCCACGGGGGTCGATGCGGGCCCACAACCTGGCCTACTAGTGCCGCCACTGTGTCCCACATGCCAACACATCCACCATTTAATCATTATTAACATCAAAAGACAACAATTTACTGTTTAAATTATTAGTGAACTCAAGTCATCTGATATGATCATTTTCAACCCAAATAAATCACGGCGGAAGTCATGCAATTAACTCTGATACCTAGTGTGGAAAACCCATATATCATATTTACCTCAATGTAACACAATATCAACAGTACAGAGTCTTAGTGTCTCACAAAAGTCCCAAATCCCAAAATAAAACAAACTAAGTATATACAAACATACAAGCCTGGCTAAACGTCTCTGTATTCCGACAGCTTGCCCCCGGCTTGTACTAGGATTTGTACTCAAGACATCACAAAAAGACAGATGACGAGTCCAGAGTGAGTATTCCCAAGGAAATTAAGTGAGCAATACGGAAAAGAAGTACTGGAATTGAAACAAAACTATTAAATAAACATGCGGAAATAAAATACGGCAACTGTGCTCATCGCATGCAAATGTAATAGTGAAAGCTCAAAGTGTGTGTTCCTAGCCCCTACGGTTAGACTAGCGCCATACTTCGGACTCTTCCACAGACTACTGGCGGCGAGTAGTACTTAAGCAAGGCCAGTATCTGGATCCGCTAGGTGGTCGGCGTGGAACCTACGACGCACCCACACGTGCCCATCACAACTCTCGGGTAGCCCTATTCACCGAGATGGCACACGTGCTATGACCTAGTGGACGTACACACATAAATGGCACGGAGGGAGAGCCTTAACGTCCGTCCATTATACACATACCAGGAATAAAGTATTGAAAGACAGGAAATGAATTAAAAAACAAAAGTAATACTGCTCAAGTAATTTCAGTTGGGATACTACACACCTCACACCGCATTCTGTGTACCGTCACTAACCCTCGGTCCGTCTTCGCCTAGTCCCTGATATCCCAAATTACAGCTCGTAATGACCTAGTTTCATATATAAATGATATTTAGGCATTTGTAGGTGTTTGAAGTCATGTCACACAAAGTATGTCAAAACAGGGGTCTATTAGCGGGCTAGGTCTGGGCATTATCGCGCTAAGTGCCCAGACAGTTATACGTTCTTAGCCCAGATGAACATTAGCGCGCTAATTGTCATTAACGCGCTAGATCCCGCGAGTAGCGCGTTAATTGCGTTCTGG
Organism: Stephania cephalantha; assembly: GCA_039657325.1. Taxonomy (NCBI): domain Eukaryota; kingdom Viridiplantae; phylum Streptophyta; class Magnoliopsida; order Ranunculales; family Menispermaceae; genus Stephania; species Stephania cephalantha. Next base: position 573,778 of record CM077573.1, on the reverse strand, counting down.
ACAATAAACCTATCAAAATTTCTGGGTTTTCTTCTCCCTCACCAACCCAACAACAGCCACAACACCAACAACAACACTTCAAAACACTTGAAACACATCTAAACACCAACTCGACATGAACCAAAACATCACCAACATCTTCAAAAGTATGATCAAAAGATAGAGGAAGGTGTGATGTTTGTGTTTCTCACCTTGAATTTGGTGTTTTCCCACTCCAAACTCCCAAACCACCAAGTTTGAGCTCCCAAACCTTGGTTTTTGCTCCCAATCTCAAATAAGAAGTGAATAGAGAGAAAAGGTGGTGGAACAAATAGTCAATTTGACTTATATAAGGTGATGTGTCATCATCTCCCACATGTGCATCACTAGGCCATCAAATGGTCTCTATTTGCTCCCTTTATGCACTCTAATGACTCCATTTGTGACTCTGATGGTACACTCCTCCTTGTATTTAGCTCAAAAAGTGCCCTTTCGGGTGTTTCGACGCCCAGTTTCGCGTCCCGATCCGCGCATACGCGTACTATCATGTCCCTAACCACCAATTAGACATTTCATATTAAGTATTTCACCAATTTTATTCATTTTGTGTGTTTTAGTTCCTCCGGCCTAATGTTAAGTCGGTTAGACTACCCGGTACCCGCGTCAACACTCATATCGAGGCGAATACGTACCACACGATCTCGCACGTCAAATATACTATAATAACACACATTGCAATGCCATGTACACTATTTCAATATAAACATTGCAACTAAAATAATTCAGCACACAAAAAGTACTATTTACCTAGTTCCAGGCGCGCACGAGCCTAACTGCGGGTCCCACGAGCGTCTGAGCTGTTCGCCACGTCTGCAAACACGTCATAAATAACGACAAATTATATTCAGGCCGCTACAAAGGGTGTGTTGATTATTTATAGGGTGTGTAAAAGTAATAAATATATATATATATATTTATATTTCAATTTTAATGTTCAAACGACTATTAACAAACGGTAAAAAAGGTAAAAAAATACCAAATAAAAGACAAAAAGAGTCTTAAAAAAACAGTTAAAATTTTGAGAAGCTGGCAGAACATTAAAAAAGGGCCCACAACAGTAGCTTTTGGTGCTATAGGGTTGCAGCTATGGGCCCAAGCTCAGTGCGTTTGCTCTACAGCAACGCACCAAGCATAATATCCTCACCATACTTTCGGTATGGGGAGAGGATATTACAATCACTATTAACCCCATTGCAGACACCTTTATTGCTTTTCATAAGTAATTATTCACGTCATTGAAGTATAAGCTAAAAACACAAGCTCAACCAAATAGGGCAAAAAACTATAATTTTGCAAATTTTTTGTGTTTTTTTTGGTTATCCGAAGTTTCGTGGATGTGCGCGATTGTATCGGCCTCGCAGACCGAGATTTATGGTGATATCTCGGTCATAGAGGACCGATAGGTGTACGTCGGCACGCGATTGGTAAAACCGAGAGTACTCGAATCCTCTATGGCGTTTGTGAATGAGACTTCAAGAAAGTTTCGGATATGTACAACCGAGAACCTTTTTTTTGGGTCTTTTCGTGTTTGTCTTTGTACATTTTGGTTGAATTTAAACAGATCGCTTCTAAATGTTCGTCATCTACCGTATTTGTTTCTCGATGATAACATTCAAAATCTTTCTGATGCAGATTTGTGACCACGATACTAAGAGTCTCCTACTGCTACCATGAATCTTGCATTCATCATCCTTTGGTAGAGTTCATTCAAAATCTTTCGATGCGATTTGTGACCACCTCGATACTAAGAGTCTCCTACTTGCTACATGAATCTTGCATTCATCATCCTTTGGTAGAGTTCATTTGTCAAGAATTATTCAACAATGACGTTGAGATTGACCGGAATCCTCCTCCAAGCGCGGCATTCCCTCAACATTTTCACATATCATATCACCATGTGTGGACACAAGATGATATTTGTCTTCTATTTGGCTTATGGTATTTATCGGGATGTCCCATTATCCGTGTGTATATTCATTTTTCGACTATGACGCGGTTCCTCGATTATGTGTATCTTTCTCCTCAGAAATTTCTCTATTTTTCCCCCGCATCATCACATTGCATTATTCGTTACCAAGGACCTAGCGACTAATCGTGCTCATGCCATCTTCACATCAAGCTCATGCTTTCTAGATGTGTCTAGCCATCCTACCCATGCTTGACGTGCTTTTGCTTTTGGTCTCTTATTATGTAAAGAAGTAGTTACTATTTGCTTTCACTTTACTTTTTTTATGTCCTGGTTGTAATTATTATATATTTTGCTTTTTGAAGTGGCTTTGCTTTTACTAAAGCAGATTCCTCATGACGCTTTATGATGTATGACTACCTTTCCATTGCTTATGATTGTGTTCTTTGCGCTTTAATCATCGAGTCTTTTTATTATCTCTCTAATGTTCCTTGGTATTTCATAATATCACCTAGTGACCACGATACTAAGTATCCTCATCTTTCCTTTAACATCCTCCCTAGTCACCTAAGCCTTCTTGGACGAGCCATACCCGAAAAAATTACAACATATAAGCGTATGGAAACGAACCCAACAAAAAATTTACGAAAAATAATGTTCAATTTCATCCATTTCGATGTCTCGGTCACAAGCGGTTCGTGAACTAGCCAATGTTTTCTGGTCACCCATGACCGACAATTGTTCCTATATATCGGCGGTGTCCAACCGCGTCCGATTGAAACGTTTCGGCCAGTGCACCACCGATATAGGTTGACCACTTCAATTCCGCCTTGCTCTCGTCAAGTCTCGCCGAGAAAGCTAGAGTACTATCGCCATGCGTAACCGAGACATCGTGAGAAACTATTTGACCACCGTCACATAACATATAACACCCGGCAACACCACATCAGTTTAATTCCTCGAGATGCAACCGATATCGTCCCCTTTTGACTAAATTAAGCGCCGTTTCCGTGTATCTTGACTACGTTCATCTAACGCCTCAACAAGCGGGAGCACCATAACCACCACATTTCGCGCCTCCGCTAATCTCCGTCAGATCATCCTCGCGATACGTACATTCGCCGCTCACTGCACTCATATATCGTCCAATCGATCCAAATCGTCAAATCAATTCGTTCATTCGTTCGTTCTTTCAAACTCTCTCTCTCTCTCTCTCTCTCTCTCTCGTCGTCGTCGGAGAAAATGTCATCAACCGGATCCCAAGGCGGCGCCACCGCCGCATCGCAGCCCTACTTCTGCTACCAATGCAATCGGACGGTCTACATCGCTCCATCCCCATCGTCCGACCTCTCTTGCCCCCAATGCAACGGCGGGTTTCTTGAAGAAGTCGAAAACCCTAGCCCTAACCCTAACCCTAACCCTAGCACTCCCTACCCCTTCTTCGCCTTCGCTGGCCCCGCCACCACCAATCCCTCCTCGGGATTCGCGTCGCTCTCTCCGGGCCTCGCCGGGATCCCTCTCTTGTTCTCCTCCAGCTCCGTCGATTTCCAAGGCCCCACTGATCTTTCGTCTCTGTTCGGTTCCGAGACTCGAGGCCGATCTGGCGGTGGTGGCGGTGGCGGAGAATCTGGAGATCCGGATATCTTCAATCCGTTCATGTTCTTGCAGAACTATCTCCAAACCCTAAGAGCCGGCGGCGCGAACATCCAGTTCGTGATCGAGAACAGTCCGTCGGAAGGCGGCGGGGGGTTTCGGCTACCGGCGAACCTAGGAGACTACTTCATTGGCCCTGGATTGGAGCAATTGATCCAGCAATTGGCGGAGAACGATCCGAATAGGCACGGTACGCCGCCGGCGTCGAAGACGGCGGTGGAGGGGCTGCCGGATGTGACGATCACGGAGGAGATGATGGAGTCGGATTGCGCGCAGTGCGCGGTTTGTAAGGACATGTTTGAGGTCGGAGGGGAGGCAAAGCAGATGCCTTGCAAGCACATTTACCATCCTGATTGTATTCTGCCGTGGTTGGAGTTGCACAATTCGTGTCCGGTGTGTCGGTATGAGCTTCCGACGGATGATCAGGACTATGAGAGTCGAACTCACGGGACGACGAATGCGGCTGTTGCGGCAACCAACGATGCTGCTTCTGATTCTGCTGCTAGCGGGGATGCGTCACCGGATACTCCGGGGACGATGGAAAGGAGATTTAGGATATCATTGCCATGGCCATTTAGAGGATTTGGTGCGCCTGCGGAAACGAGTAACAGTGGTGTGGGCACTGGCAATAGCGGCAATGGCAGCAGCGGCAGAGATACAAACTCTGGAAGTCGAGGGAATCAGAATTTTGGATCGGAGACTCGACAAGAAGATTTGGATTGAGCAATGTGAGTACCACGTTCTGAACTTATTTAGAGTTTGAAGAAGCTTTATAGAAATAGGTTTCATTCGAGTTAATTTATTGTGTGGAATCATCTTCTTATTGGACTATAGGTTGATTAAATTTATTTTCATGCTTTTAATGTGTTCGAGAATTCTCAGTGATCGTTATAGATGAATACAATATCTTAGTTGAGCAAATTTAAAAAAAAATAGTGAGAGGAGCTGTAAATTGGAGGTGGATGATTTTAGGGTACGGCTTATATTAGATATGGATATGAATGTCATAGTGAAACTAGATGCATGATTCTTTTGAGTTCATAAGGAACTTCTAACACGATGAAAAGGGACGGAATGATGAGGTCTCTAGGGATCTAAAACAAAATAGAAAGATGAATGGTAAATTGGAGGTGGATCATTTGAGATATGGCTCCATTAGATATCGATGAGAAAGTGAAACTAGATGCTTGAGGTTCATTGAGTTTATACGGAGTTTCTTTCGTGATGAAAAGTGATGTTGAATGATGAGACTTCGAAGGATCTAGACAAAAAGATGAAGCTACTTCAAAAATAAATAGTTGAGTAGAACGAATAGGAATTTCATTTCTTTTGCTAAAGCTCCCTACAACTTTTTATACTAATTTTTATTCTGTCCCACAATCACTTGCAAGGTCCATTTGAATAATTTAAATTCCTTTGGCACTACGACTCATATTTTGGATATTTTGATTAGTGTAAGCTGAACTCTCTAATCAAAATGTTAGGATTCTTGGTCATTAAAACTTAAAATTTCTCTTGCTTTAATGAAATTGCTTTGAAAAAATTTGTTTTCTTTCTCTTTCAACTTCACGAAGATAGGATAAGAAGTATGGATTATGGAGATCTAAAGAAAGTAGTAGCACTAATAGATGCAAAAATTAGATAAAGGCGTTTGTGGTGGTTTAGACTTTGACACATTCAAAAATGGCTTGTAAATGTAAAATGCCCTAGTTAGAATACTCAACACTATAAAATTCAAAGAAATTCAATGATACAGGGGTAGACCAAAGATAATTATGGGATGCATTAATATAATTAGTATGGATTTAAAGGGTTATGAAAGTACATCAAGTGCAATAAATACTAATTTGAGTTCGAGAATTCGTTGTTGAATTGTGATAGATCTCTAAACTTTTATTGCTCAATTGACAAATGAAAATAACAAAGAGAGTTATGAAACCCAGAGAAACTTATCTCTCAGCCCAAAACTCACAAGAGTTCACCAAATACAATCAAAATCATCTCATGCTTTTGGCTACCTTGCAACATCTATTTACACTCTCTAATTTCCCGCCTAAACTAATTGACTACTGAATTCACGCTTAAAGTGTTGTTGGTGTGGTCCCACTTCCAATGGTGATGAGAACGGGGGTCTTAACATTACTCCTCCTTTAAAAATCCACCTTGTCCTTAAGGTGGAAAAGGGAGAATGAGTCAGCCTGGATCATGAATCCACGAGATGAGCGACGTAATAAAAGGATATCAACAGATAATGTGCGATGTCAACCATTATAGGATGCTTTGCAACCCTTTAGCATCTGAATGATTAAATCCCATCACCACTTGTGTGAAGTACGAGTCATCCGCAATAACACTTGAGATTTTAGCGACTAATTCTGGGGCATCAGTCGCACCGCACAATGCAGCTAGCCAATTGATCATATGAGTGGAATGAAAAATGAAAATGGGGACATCAACACCATCAGCAACGAGAACAATTCGCTCACTTGAATCATCAACGAAGACAAAGCCAATAGCCCCACCTGCCACATTGTGCAACAATGTGTCATCAAGCAACACAAATGCCATTTCGATGAACCTAAATGTCACATCCATTCCCACAGTTGCAACAACAGAACCCGATGGATAATCCAAGGGCCAAACCCTTGCAAACAAAGAGGCCTCAAAAGTGAACCACCTGAATGCCGATGTACTTGTCCATACATTATGGAAACGCATCATCACATCTCTTGGAGTTGAGTCACCATTAGAGACATAGTACCTCTTATAAGGGACGCAATCGACATCCGCCATCAGCAACAATGCGACCCCAATAACCAATAAGTTGCACAATAACCACCAAAATGTCAAAGTGTCACCACAAACGAGAATGAAGTCTGATTTAACCTACCTGAAGGAAAGCATAATGCAATCTGGAGTATCCCACATGTCCTTGTGAAAAGAATCACAAAAAAGTGAGAAAGAAACCGAGTAGAATAACGGTAATGAGGTATTCATTCGAACCATAGAGCAAAGAAGGAATGCTGACTTGAGTAAGGTAAAAGAAGAAGCAAGAGTCCCGTGATGATCCTCGAGCCATGTGGGAAGCAAGTGGTCAAACCACTTTAACTTTGATAAAAAGTGCGCTGAATGAGAATCATCAAGGGCCACAGTATAACCCACCACAATTTGTAAAGCATGTGCATAATTAGAAATAGCACACCTATGCATATGCGTTATCGTTGTTTGCACCTTCCAAACTCAGCGAGATAAGCACAGCATTAGCAAACCCATCATTCAGCTCTGTCCCAAACTAAACGGCATAGTGAAAACACGGGCACGAAGAGTTGTAGTGGAGGCGGTAGGAGAAATGCCACAATGATGGACACCGATAGAGGAGACGATGGTGGTGGCCAGGGAGGTGGTTGAACAACCGCGCCACGGTTGCTTAGTCGACATAAGTGTAATCCCTCAACCTTCAATTGCAGAGTCATCCAATAAGTGAACATATTTGCAAAAGGAGAATGCCAACGTAGTGGTGAATGCAAGGGATCGTGCTTGATTGGGTCTGATTTGAACATATCAAAGAACGAGAGTGAGTAATTGTGCTTGAACTGTGATAAGAACGCCAATGGAGGTTGTATTGCCGGCATTTGAGAAGAACTCGGTGGTGGCCATGGGGCTGAATCTAAGGCCTCATTAGTCGAACCTTCTGTGACCACATCAAGGTTTGGTGGATCAACGACAAGAACACCACACAAAACTCTGGATCTGGAGGACTTGAGAGTTGAACGAGAAGCTCTTCGATCTACAACGCGACCCCCTGAATCTTTGATTTCCCCTCAGATCTGAAGTTAAATGATTGTTTCTCTGCCGGATCTGGATCAACAACGACTTGAATCACCTTAGATGACACCAGATCTGCAACACCAACAGTCGGAAACCCCTCGATCGGAACTGGCACTGAATCTGGATCACCATTGATTGAAATCAACTAAAACGCCACCAGATCAAGCGGATCTGGCGATTTTGTATCACATGATTATTCAATTTCCTGCTCTTCTGTGCTAGGTAACACAATCCCATAATGAAGAAAGAAGAGTTCGTCGAACCTCCGAGCCAAGGCTTTTAACGTAGTCTTCATTTCCGAACTGAAATCATGTATTTGATTCTTCACCTCCTCGAGTGACTCCAACATCGGTGAACACCTCTGTAGCTCGACGTCGATTCGATTCAATTGAGCGTCCATATTTGAAGATGCTCTGATACCACCGATAGATCTCTAAACTTTTATTGCTCAATTGACAAATGAAAATAACAAAGAGAATTATGAAACCCAAAGAGACTTATCTCTCAGCCCAAAACTTACAAGAGTTCACCAAATACAATCAAAATCATCTCATGCTTTTGGCTACCTTGCAACATCTATTTATACTCTCTAATTTCCCGCCCAAACTAAGTAACTACTCAATTCACGCTTAAAGTGTTGTCGGTGTGGTCCCACTTCCAATTGTGATGACAACGGGGGTCTTAGCAAATTGTTGTCTATTTTAATTTTGCACAAGTGCATTTATAAGGGCGTGCCAACAATATCATGTAATTGCTATTTGTATATTTTTGTTTATTGTTGGTGGATGAGAGTCCTTGTTCCTCTGTAGCTATTTGCATTTAGTTTGTGCTCTTGTAATCTTCTTTTTTATATTTATATAATTATTTCTTAATTTTTAAAAAAAATATAATTATAAGCCATTACGTTCTTTGTTATAGCACTCATAAGTCACTATTAGATTGTACCTCGTAAAGTTGTAGAATTATGATTTCTAGTTCTACTTTAGAATTTTCTTTTCTTTTATAATTTGATTATGAAATTGGAAGCTCATTGGAATCTTGTCCTTGTTCTTGATGGAATGGCACAATAAACTAGATGATCTTCTTGCCATCTCCTTCGTTTAATGATTTTTGTGGCCTTTTCTTTTTCTTTGTTTTCTCTTCTTCTAAAGCACTTTTTCTCATTTTTTTGCTTGATCATGGTCTGTGATTTACGTTCATATACAATATTTTGTTAGTTCAGATTTATTTTTTTTCATAAGAAAGATACCAACTTTCCTCCATTGAGAGTTAAACCCCCAACCTCTTCCTCAAATGACCCCATACCAATTCATAAGAAAGATACCAACTTTCCTCCATTGAGAGTTAAACCCTCAACCTCTTACTCAAATGACCCCATACCAAACCAGTGAGCTACCCTCTTGGTTGGTAATTCGTTCAGATTTTTGAGCATAGAAGAAAGGGATACTTCTTTAATAATTTAGTTGAGGTTTAGTGTGACGGCCCCTACTTCTAAACAGGGCACCGCCCGGCCTAATCCCGTACTCAAGCCTTAATCCACATGATCTAAGACTTAAGTACGTATTAGTCAGCCTATCGTCCCTATATTTCTCCACATCCACATATTGATATATTATCCAATTTAAAGGGCATTCAAATTCAATGATCATGCAATTGTAGAAGCATTAATTCTCCAAAAAAATTCCTAAGTGTGGAAACAAAGAAAAGACAGCATCACATGCATGTATAGATATGAAACTATTCACTCAACCCACTGTACAACCCAAAATGACATAAAGAATAATAATAAAACAAAAGTCGAGACACACAAATGAGTGAGGAGAGTCGCCGAACTGCTCAGAGGAAGTCGCCGTTCTTCTCCTTTCTCGGTCTGCTGCTGCTCGACGGACTTACACTCATCGTCACAAACTAGACGGTGAGTATAGTGATATTTAAGTACTAACTGGAGAATTTCATGTCACATTTTCAAAAGAAACCAATGGTATTTAAAAGCATAAATGAGCGAAATAAATTGTTGAAACAAGTAATGCAAGTAAATACCACAGTTAAATATATAGAGACAAACACAGGCTAAGTCGAGATGATCTACGTCCGGTCGGCGGTGAGACATATCACCTACCTTTTCCCATTACGATATGGAGATGCGCTCAACATATCTCACATAAATAGCGGAGCTGCGCTCTACACTTTAGAACATCAATCTCATGCTTGCCGACCACCCCAAGCCCCATAACTCGTGTGCCGCGCAAGTGTAGTGGTGAGTGTCGGAACCCCGGTAGACCCATGTCCCCGTGAACCGCGCATCTCTCGTGCAATGGACACTAGATAATCCCAACTTTAATTTAAAAGACAAATAATTTCAAAATTCTAGGTTACCAAGACAAGTTAGGCTACAAAGCCCAAAGGAAATCGAATACAAGTCTATTTAAATTCAAAGTAGTCCGTTAGCATGCTTTTCATCAATTGTATTCAAGAACGACATCAAGTGTAGGAATTAGAGGCAATGAAATAATTCACAAGGCATCATGTCACAATATTCATCCATGAATAGATACAAGAACAACATGACGTGAGATGACAAGTAGTAATGTCTACCAATAGACCAATAAATCAATAAGGATGAATGAAATGAAATATAAAATTCTCACAGTTGTACTTACAATTCACACGCTTGTCCTAGGCTATCCGTTCCCTCGACACGCCTGAGGTCTCCCCTTCGTTCCCTAACATTTAATCATATACCATTTTAGGCTAAATTGAAGTCGAGATTAAATCGAACATTGTTTTTTTTTTTTTAATTTTCGGCCAAATCGGCCCATTTCGCGTTTTTCAAGGTAAAACCCCCGTATAACGTCTCGACCGACTTCCGAATTCTTCAATTTTTATGGAAATCTCGAACTTCTATTGATTTGGGTCACAAATATATTTTTCCTTATTTTTCTGCAATTTTCCTGAATTTTTTTCCATATTTTTCTCTATTTTCTGGGATTTATTTATTAAAAATCAGTTTAATTAATTTAACTAATTAAATATATATATTTTATTGTAGTGGGTCCGGGTTAACCCGACCCAGTCCAGTCGGATCCGGCTCGGTATGACCCGTTCCCGTCGGTCGAGTCCGCTGCCCGACCGACGGCGGCAGGGTCGCCCGACCCGTTTCTTCTTCTTCCTCGCGCGAAACAGAGCCGATGCTCTGTTTCTTTTTCTTTTTTTTTTTTTTTTTTTTTTCCATTTGTGGCGTTGGGGTTGACTCCCAACCCCAACCCAACCCAACTGGAGGTGATGGCAGGGGAGACACCCCTGCCATCTTCCTCCTCACACCTCTCGCGGCCATGGAGGCCGAACCTCCATGGCCACCGCACCGCCACCAACTGCAACAACAACGACAATCAACACGCAACAACGCCAAAGCAACTCAACTCACCTTGCGTTCTCGTCGTCGAGTTGTCGGTCTCTCTCTCTCTCCCGGTCTCTTCTTCTTTCTCTCCTTCCCGCTCTCTCTTTCTTCTTCTTTCTCTCCTTCCTCTCGGTTTTCTTCTATGGTCGCCACTGTTTTCTTTTTTTTTTTTTTTTTTTTTTTTTTTTTTGTGAAGTGTGGATAAAACTCCACATTATCCATAGATATATATATATATATATATATATATATATAAGATTAATTCTAGCCACTCATTTTTTCATTTTTTTTAACTCAAATACATTAAGCGTACCCCATATGCCACTACCTCGGTCCCACGAACGTCCTATTAGTTGGGAAGTATTGTCATGGCCCAAATAACTAATACACGTTTACTTCGTTAATCAAGACAAAATGACCCGTGACGTGGGACCCGCAGCGAGATACGTGTTACTACCAAGGCACGGTGGCCGAGGTAAATATTATATTTGTTGTGTTGTTTGACTAGTGTACTGTACATGTGTAGACTACTAAGTCATTTACAAGTATGCAGATACCGAGACGAGCGGGGGATGCGCCTCGAGTCGCGTGTCAACGTGGGACCGAGGTAGCGGCATATGGGGTACTTCAGACCGTTTCTTGACCGATTCATGATAGTCTTCATCGATGATATACTGGTATACTCGAAGACGAGGGAGGATCACGAACAACGCACTTCAGAGAGACGTTGCAGACTTTGAGGGAGCATTGACTATACGCCAAATTTAGTAAATGTGAATTCTGGCTGTCAGAGGTCAAATTTCTAGGGCATGTTGTTGGAGCAGCAGGGATATCAGTGGATCCAACCAAGATTCAGACGATTATGGATTGGCCAGCACCGACTTCAGTGACTGAGTTCAAAAGTTTTCTGGGTTTAGCTGGGTATTATCGTCGATTCGTGAAGGATTTTTCGAAAATCGCTTCACCAATTACTAAATCGACTCGGCAAGATGTAAGATTTCATTGGTCTGAGGAATGTGAGGAGGCATTCGCTCAGCTGAAGAGGCTATTGACTACTGCACCAGTATTAGTGTTACCAAATGTTGGACAGGGATTCTCCGTCTATACTGATACTTCTCATAGAGGTCTGGGATGTGTATCGATGCAGGGTACCGGTACAGTAGCATATGCATCCAGACAGTTGAAGGTATATGAGAAGAATTATTCGACGCATGACTTAGAGCTAGCAGCAGTAGTGTTTGCGTTGAAGATATTGTGACACTATCTGTATGGAGAGATATTTACACTCTTTACTGATCATAAGAGTTTGAAGTATTTCTTCACACAAAAGGATCTGAATATGCGGCAGCGCAGATGGTTAGAATTTCTGAAAGATTACGAATTTTCCTTGGAATATCATCCGGGAAAAGCGAACGTAGTCGCTGATGCGCTAAGTAGGATACCTGTTGGAGATGCGGAGGGTCCTACTGAAACTCGAGTTGAGATTTGCGCGCAGATGAGAGTACAGACCGTATCGACACAAAGAGTGGCAGAGGGTCAGAGGACCGACGGGTTGTACTCCAGGTTTAGTGAGTTAGCACAGAGCGCAGATTGTGTTGATTGGACGGAGACGTCTGACCAGTGCTTGCGTTTCAGGGGCAGACCGTGGATACCGTCAGTACCAGAGCTGAGAGGAGATTCTTCAGGAGTCACATCGTTCCCGGTTCACTGTTCATCCAGGAAGGACCAAAATGTACCATGATATGAAGAGACATTTTTGGTGGCCTGGGATGAAAGCGTACATATCAGAGTTTATCCGAACGTGGGATCTGTCAGCAAGTGAAGGCTGAACATCGCAGACCTGGAGGGTTGCTACAGCCTCTTCCCATTCCACGGTGGAAGTGGGAAGACATTGCAATGGATTTTGTGAGAGGATTGCCGAGAACCGCCCGGAGACATGATTCCATCTGGGTTATTGTTGATCGACTGACAAAGTCTGCTCATTTTCTACCAGTGGTCGCACATTATACGTTTGATCAGTTGAGTATACTGTTTGAGCGGGAGATTATTAGACTGCATGAGGTACCGGTGACTATTACGTCGGACGAGATGCTATGTATACATCCAGGATGTGGCGAGTATGCGGGAGAGCAGATATGGTACGCGCCTACGCGCTTAGTGACCTCGGGCGACGGCAGATCGGGAGATTGATACAGGTTCTCGAGGATATGTTACGGGCGTGCGTCTTGGAGTTTGGCGGATCATGGGAGGAGTACCTACCGTTATGTGAGTATAACAACAGTTATCAGGCCAGTATTGAGATGGCGCCTTTTGAGGCTTTGTATGGTAAACTGTGTCGCTCGCCATCGTGTTGGGCTAAGCCAGAGGACCGGGAGACCGTGGGGCCTGAGATTGTTGTCGATCATACGGAGAAGGTACGACTGATTCGTCAGAGACTCAAGGGAGTCCAGGATCGGCAGAAAAAGTATGCGGACATGTATCGCAGCGATCTCACGTACGATGAGGGAGCTTTAGTGTATCTAAAGGTTTCTCCTCGTAAGGGTCATCAACGATTTGGTTTGAAAAGCAAATTAGCACCAAGATTCATCGGACATTTCAAGATCAAGAAACGGGTTGGAAAGGTTGCATATGAGCTAGAATTATCTCCACAGATGTCGGGAATTCATCCGGTGTTTCATATTTCGATGATTCGACTAGCCAATTCAAGGGTAGGCGAGAGACCGATAGTGGATTTGAGTCAGATTGATTTGAGTGAAGATATCTCATATGAAGAGCAACCAGTTCAGATTCTTGACCGAAGGGTACAGCAGTTAAGAAGCAAGTCTATCCCGAAGGTGTTAGTCAAGTGGCAGTTTCATGGAGATTCAGAACTCACTTGGGAACGGGAAGACTATATGCGAGACATATTTTCGTACCTCTTCGAGTCAGGTAAATTTTAAAATTCGTTTAGTTTAAGTTCGAGGACGAACTTCCTATTAGTTGGGAAGTATTGTCACGGCCCAAATAACTAATACACGTTTACTTCGTTAATCAGGACAAAATGACCCGTGACGTGAGACCCGCAGCGAGATACATGTCGCTACCGAGGCACGGTGGCCGAGGTAAATATTATATTTGTTGTGTTGTTTGACTAGTGTACTGTACATGTGTAGACTACTAAGTCATTTACGGGTATGCAGATACCGAGACCAGCGGGGGACGCGCCTCGAGTCACGTGTCAACGTGGGACCGAGGTAGCGGCATATGGGGTACGCTTAATGTATTTAAGTTAAAAAAAATGAAAAAATGAGTGGCTAGAATTAATCTTATATATATATAGATATATATATCTATGGATAATTTGAGGTTTTATCCACATTTCACAAAAAAAAAAAAAAAAAAAAAAAAAAAAAAAAAGAGAGAAGAAAACAAGGCGAACAGAGAAGAAAACCGAGAGGAAGGAGAGAAAGAAGAAGAAAGAGAGAGCGGGAAGGAGAGAAAGAAGAAGACACCGGGAGAGAGAGAGAGATCGACAACTCGACGACGAGAACGCAAGATGAGTTGAGTTGCTTTGGCGTTGTTGCTTGTTGATTGTCGTAGTTGTTGTTGCAGTTGGTGGCGGTGTGGTGGCCATGGAGGTTTGGCCTCCATGGCCGCGAGAGGCGTGAGGAGGAAGATGGCAGGGGTGTCTCCCCAGCCATCACCTCCAGTTGGGTTGGGGTTGAGAGTCAACCCCAACGCCACAAATGGAAAAAAGAAAGAAAAAAGAAACAGAGCATAGGCTCTGTTTCGCGCGAGGAAGAAGAAGAAACCGGGTCGGGCCGACCCGGGCCCGGGTGGGCCGGGCCGGGTCGGACCCTGACCCGACGGGAACGGGTCATACCGACCCAGATCTGGCTGGACCAGGTCGGGTTAACCCGGACCCACTACAATAAAAAAAATATATTTAGTTATTTGGTTTATATTTTTTATTTATTCTTCTTTGCTTGTATTAAAAAAGCTTTTTTAAGTGAATTGGAAACTTGTGTTTAAGAGTTATGAGGCCTAAAGTGCACAAATTCTCACTGTTCTGATGTCCCATAAGTATCATATTGTCCAACTAAGTATGGCGCCCTTCTCTTCACTCTCTTGTCCCTTATTGCAGTTTTATGGAGGAAACAAAAGCAACCACTTCTATTTTGAGTTTATGCTAGCCTGATGACTACGTGAAATTGTAATGAAAGTTTTTCCTCCTTGGGTGGGTAATTTTGGGCAAACTCACATAAGGTGGTCGACCACTAGCGAAGAGGGCATGTTAAATTTTTTTCTACAAATTTTCAAAAAGTAGAACACAAATGCCCATTGCTTATTTTGTCTCTCAAGGGTAAGCCCTACATAAGCAAGGGCCAACTTTCGGCTTGTATATAAACCAAAAATTCTACGCGTAGCCTTTACCAGTCTATTAAGGGCCTGTTTGGTTCAAGCGTAACCTAAAGCTGAAGGATCCTCTTACCTAAGCCATGGTTGAGAGAGAGATAGGTGTTTTATTTAAAGTTGTTTGGTTCAAGTATCCACCTTTTGGTGTTATAGCCCTTTAAGAAACAAAAAGTTGGTGAAATGTCATAAATACCCATCTTTATTTTCCACCTACTTAATCACCCACCACATTTACAAAGCCCTAAACTTTGGTACTCTCTCATCGATCTCCCGGCCTTCTCTTCAATTTTACAGATCAACAACACAAAGTATACACTGCTACAATCATCGCCACATTGAGCTTCGACATCTAGTGCTTTTTTTTTTGATAAGAAAGATGCTCTATTCCAAATCAAAAATCCCAAAAAATGAGGTGGGAAATTTTCTTCCACTCCCCTGTACAACATGTGTGTATTTAAAGACACCCAAAAAAGAAGATCACATAGCAAAACTACCCACTAGCATTCGCCCACCTGCCTCTTCTAATCTACATTATACATCAACAAATTCAGAAATTTCATAACAGTATATACGAAATACATACACATTAACGCAACACACGGACAAGCGAGTTCACAACACACAGAGATCACATAAAACACCAAACACGAAGAAGCAACCAAACATCAAACAAGCAAGACACAACCGGAGCGTGCGGATCGACAGAGCATACAGTGGTGTATCGAAGAAATCAGTGCCTAGCAACATTATACATCAAAATCGATAGATGTTCAAGGTTTGAACAAAGAAGCCCCAATATTTCCCATCACATTAAAAACAGTCCAACAAAAAACAAAACCCTACATAATCTTACCTCGTCACTGCGATGCGGGTGTAGATCGATCTCTTCTCACTCTTGAGCGTCTTCTCAAAATCGCGGATGTGAAGATCTTTTTCCTCTTCTCTCTTGCAGGCGACGGGAAGGAGGAGCTTGTGAAGATGGAGATGGCGAAGTGAGGAAGAAGCTTGAAGAACGAGCCGTGTGTGATGGTTGAGAGTTATTGTTGATTTAATGAGGGGTGGGATGGTCTTTTGACCACCAGGATACCCCAGGCTTATCTAAAGACAGGGTTTCCTACCTTTAGGTAAGCATGGATTTGAGGTCTTTGGTAAGACCATGTGTTATCTAACACTCGAACCAAACGCCAGTCTTACAACTAAACCTAGGCTCACATAAGCTAACACTTGAACCAAACAGGCCCTAAAGGGCTTGAAAGTGCCTTTATTGGTTGGTTTGATATAACTATTTAAATATGAGTCTATTTCACGTCTATATTGGGTTTTCTTTTCTTTTCTTTTTTTTTTTTTTTTTGTGTCTATATTGGCTTAAAAACTGTATGCTTTTCTTATTTACTTGAGTTTCAAACTATGAGGCATGGGTTGAGACATGAGAATCGTACCTTAATGTTTAAGCTTCGCTTTTGCAAATTGAAGTCATTTTTCTTAAATTTTTTGTAGTTGTCTTTGAGATAAATTAGTTTTTGTCAGTTTTGAACAATTATAGTTATTTCTTTTAGTTTTTAATGTTAGTTCTAAATTGGGTTCCTTGCCCTTGGGAAAGGCATCTTCTAGTAATATTATCCTTTTTTGGGTATTGACTAGTAATATTATCTTTCGATATTCAGTAATACATATATGAATCTAACAATCTAAAAACTTTTTGAAAAAGTGACTAATTTACTTTTGCATTACTATGTTGATGCAAGACAAGTTAGTTTCTAATGAGGTTGTCGGATATAGCCAGATAGGTGCTACTAGGAACACGAAATGGGACTGAAAAAAAAAAGCTAATGACATTTTAGGTATGGGGATTGAGAATATATGGGACGAGTGGGAAATAGATCACAGAAGGTCGTAGTGGAAAGGACTTGCCCCTTGTGTTTCTGGGCACCACATCAAGGAATTGGTAATTCAAGCTTGAACCATAGGAATCTTGAAATTTTGTGCAATGCTTCAATAGGGAGAACATCTTATTTACAATAGAAAAATGATCAAGAATCATTAAGAATGCATTAACATCCCTACTTAAGTTATGATCATTGTGGGGAGACCTAATCAATCTCTAGGAAAGTTTGCACCATCTGATGCTTCATTGCTAGACTAGATAAAACTGCTCCTGAACTTTACATTTTAAAGCCATGAACTGCCTCTCTGGTTTCCATTATGTAATTGCTAGATGACATAAGTAGTCCGCCATTTTAACTCTTAGATTTTTGTGCCTACCCCCCAACATTGTGGAGGTAAATGATAAATGTTTAACCAAAATATGTGACTCACTTTTTTAGTACTATACTTGATTACATGAAGTCATTTGTACAAGTATTGCGAGAAATTTTTTTTGAAGATTGCCTGGAAAATATCTCGAGGATGGTTGCAATACAGGCTATAAAGATAAATGCCTAATGTTCAAACCCCTTCTATTTCTTTCATTGTATGTGCTAATTTTCTGAAACTGACAAATCTCTTGAATCATAAATGTATATGCTATATTTTATAAAACTGGAGATGTGTTCCTGAATTTCTTAACAGTGTTAATCCTATATTTCCAGAAGTTGTTTTTAAGTTCTCAAAAATAAATGGGAAAATGCATTATGTTTTAGGTTTTTTCTTATTTATATTATTTTTACTTTTTCGTACTATTTTGCTTATTTTTTATATAAGTTTTTAAATTTAGGCATACAACTCTTGCCCCTTTGAGACCATATCAGCAATATTTCTCAATTATTCCTCGTAAACCTTGATCTACAATTACTTGTTACAATTAAGAACTTTCACCAAAAGAATGATAAACGAATGAATGATTGTGAATAACTTTGTTACATCTTGTAATTTCAATGCTACCTAAAAAAATGCAAATTGCATATCATATTCACCTCAATTTTTCTAAAAAAAACTTTTATGACAACAATTTGGGGTGGAGGTTTTGCATTGATGCGACAACAAATCAAATGTGATCACTCTCAAGTCTGAAAAGAGGAAGGTTTGCATGATGTTGACAATTAGCATAATACTTTATCACTCTATGAATGTGGATATAAAAGATATAAATCCATTAAATCAAAGTGAAAAGGAAATGTTAGACCCATGTCGCTGACCTCTTAGCGTTGCCTTGGGTATCAGTTACGTTAATCATGGGCATTGCTAGCATCCCCTCTTGTTTCTCAAGGAGGCTCCAAAAATCTCTCCCCCTTATACCCTCATTTTTTTATTGGTTTCTTTTTTGTTCTCCTTCGTCTTCACGATTCATGTCTTCTCGAAAATACCTCTCCGCTTACGGTCTCTTCTCGACTCTTGTTATCTTGAGGCTCCTTCCAGATTACTGCCTTCCTCTTTGCACTTGCTCCTTTCCTCCTCAAGCACAAGAAGCTAGTGACAATGAAAATCTCTTTTGCCATCTGTTGATTTTCTTTTGTTTAGAGTTGTTTGCTATGCAGATTAACAAGATGTATAAGTGTCCAATCCTGTTTTACTTCCATTTAAAATGGATTTGAGATAGGGTTTGAGTTGGGGATGACTCTATCTAATGCATGATGCACATGTAACATGTATTTCAATGAACTTGTTTTTCAAACCATTCCTTTGATATATATCTGTGTGTCTTGTCTACTTGAGTTTGCATCAGATTTTATCATCTCATGTTCGGGTTTACACTTTGCGTAGAAGTCTTTTTTTTTTTCCTCTTTATTTTGTTTGTGGATTTGGATTTGCAATGCTTGGTACTTGGTAATTGATTCATGCCTTGCCTCACTCACTATGCATTCAAATTTCTTAACCATCAGCTTTTAAGAGTAGAAGTCTTGCCAAGTTCAAATGCACTTCGAAAAAAACCAACCAAGCTTTTTAAATTCCCCTCAAGAATTTAGGAATCATTGAATCTGTTGGAGATGTGTGGACCGAAAGGTTTAGTCCGACATCGATTAAATATGACTTCATAAAGAAGTATATAAGTGATAATCTCCCTTTAACTAGTATTGAGGCATTTTGAGTTAAAACCCCACACCTATGAGTTGAAGGTGGTTAAGATGGGGACAATATTGATATTGGCGGAGATCCACGTGCGCCGTGTGTGCGGGCGGACTGATATGAAATTTAACATGGTATCAGAGCCGACGGTTCGGTTGGGACATGTCAAGAATGCACCTTGGATGGATATCACTCCATGGTGGAGTGTTGGAGATGTGTGGACCGAAAGGTTTAGTCCCACATCAATTAAATATGACTTCATAAAAAAGTATATAAGTGATGATCTCCCCTTAACTAATATTGAGGTCTTGTAAGTTAAAACTCTACACCCATGAGTTGAAGGTGGTTAAGTTGGGACAGTATCGGTAATGGCGGAGATCCACGAGCGCCGTGTGTGCGGGTGGACCCGATATGAAATTTAACAGAACCAACCACATATGGTATAATAGAGTTTTCATCATCAGAATTCGTAATTGCAACTTGAACAAGTTCATCATTCCTATCTTGCCGACCGACCCAGCTCTAAGATTTATGACTTACCAAAGGATGCATTTATATTTAGTATTAGAAAGTGTAGCCTAGTTCTTGTCTTGCAAGTGTAAATGCGTAATGATTGTCTATGAAGATTAAAAGGCAATAGTGCATTAATAAAGAAAGAGAATGCTAGGGTGGCATACTTTTGATACATACGTTTGCAAGTGTAAATGTGTGCACAAAAATCTTGATGCACAATTCAAGGGATGTGAACAACTGTGTAACAAAAGTATGTATCAAAAGAATGTCTGCCACAAATCTTGATGCACAATTCAAGGGACGTGATTAACTGTGTAATAGAAGTATGTATCAAAAGAATGTCGCCCAATTATTTTCCAATAAATAAACGAGTATGAAAAAGAAGGAAATAGAGCAACTATGGCAAGTGTTGACTTCCCTTCTTTGCCAAAGAACGCTGCATTTAATTCGTGTGATTGGAAACAATTATTTTTATTTTTTGTTTGGTCTTTCAATTGCACTAGAAAATTCGACTCGATAGAAACCAAAGAAATTCGACGGTGTAGGAGTAGACCGTAGTTAACTTGGGACGGATTGTTGTTGTTTTCTCAATTGCATCCATAAGAATTCTACATTGCTTATGATTCCTCTCTTTAAATGAAACTGTGCATGAAGTAGAGGAGCATTCCTTTGTTAGGAGTGACTAGGGACTTGGCCTTGGGCTCTCAACTTAAGAAGTGAATGTTACTTGGTTGACTATTTCTACATGAATTGGGATAACTCCTTTTTGGATTTTGTTGTTGGAGAGGGAGGTGGCATGTTGCCATAGTTTAAAAAGGTTGAAAGAAGGATCCTGGTAAAACATATTGGCAAAAAAGAATGCCCATATCTGCTTTGGTTCATTGGTTGACTAGGATACTACATGCATGTACATGACCTTTGCATCTGCTTGATAAAAGGGTTTATTTCTTTGGTGCTTGATGAATGTTTTATTGTTGGCTGCAGAATTTATGATCTGAAAGATTATGCTCTGGCTTTGAAGCAATGAATGAAAACTTGCCTGATTGTTAACTAAAATGATAATATAGCCATTTCAATTGAATGCATTTTCCTTATGGATACAAAATTAGAAACAATCTAGACGTCAGAAAACAAAAGTGGAACGGTAATAAAATTATTTTCCTTCTATCGCTAGATAATTGCATGACCTTGCTGCAACTGCAAATAACTGAATAATGGTGCTCTGTATCACAAAAAAATGCCTTTGCCACCGTAGTCAAATCTCCAGTTTTGGCTACTGACAGACTACGAAAAATCAATATTGGTGAAGTTCAAATTAATGATGCTCATTTAGTCTCTTCTGAGACGTGCATTTGACTCGGCGAACCAATTCTCGCGTACATAATAATGTGTGGATTCAGATTCATGCATTAAAACCACATTTTATGCCAAATACTTTTTTGTGTTAATATCTTGCGTTACTTGCAATAGAAGTTAATTTTATTTACTTTCTGGTCATAGGAATGGCAACTTTTGTTCAGCTTCCTGGTCGGTATCATGGTTCACAGAATATGGTAATATCAGGAAACAGCTTCTCCTTGATGGTAACTTTGGTAGGTCACCCTTTTTACTTTCGAGGGAGAAATTACTGTCTGTAACAGTGGATGAACAAAACAAGGATGGTTATACATAATATACTCTGTTTTGAGGTTAGATCATGCTAGAGTATATCCATATTGATTTTCAGAAGCTTTTGTAATTTCATGATTCATGATAAATGATGTGCCAATTGATCTGCATTTGTAAAGCTCTTTTTTTTTTTCTTTTTTTTCTTTTTTTCTGTTATTAATAGCAATAGCATTTGGTTTGTTTTATCAGTCTATCGTTCTTGCCTTTTTACCAACTTATGTTCATGGTGAAAAGTGCTTGCTTCCCCACTTCTTATCTAGTTGTTGCGAGTTTTTCGTGCATAGGATTTTTGCTTCTTTTCTTTCTTTAAAGCAATGTTGCTTTTAGTCGACCGCTGCACAACCGCACCCAATGCGATACTTTTTGCTGCTTTCTTAATCCATGTTTGCAGGAATCCATCAACCAGAAAATAGTGCCAGTTTAGCGACAAAAGCAGGTTTTGTTCGTGCTACTACAGGTATGAATATTTCACTCTGCATCAGAGTATGATGAGAAAAAACCGATATAGTGAATCGTAGCGTAAATTGTTCATTCGACGAAAATGATTAGCTGTAGGTATATATAAACCTTTGGTGCTGCTACTTTCTGCTGCTTTATGTAAGTCTAGATAGGATTGTTTAGTTGCTCTCACGAATTGCTCTCTTTTTTTTTGACAAAGAAATTGCTCTCTTAATATTATATAGCAAGGGCAATAGTTTTAGAATATGTTTGGTGCGTCTTCTATGATCTTGTCTGATCAAAGTTGAGCTTATTGACCATAGAATGAAATAGAAAACTGAAACTTAGTATTTAAAAGATCAATCATAACTCATAAGAGGCTCCTTAGGTGACTTTAATGATTGTCTTTCAGTGTATAAACTATGAATACATGAATATTGAATATAACAAAGGATCATGAAAGAATGTTCTTTTGTTTAGCAGTTGAATGTTGCGTGTATAATATAATTCTTCACTTCATCAACAACATAGCCTCGGTCCCAAATTAATTAGGGTCGGCTACATGGATCAAACTATTCTATTGTGTTCGATTAAGTGCAATTGATGGTGAGCTTTCCAAACAAGTATAATATAATTCATAATCTAATTAAATAGCTTCTTCATAAATATTTGTCTTTTTCATATCTTGCACATCCACAAACCACAATTAACACACGAAGTAACAAGAGGTTCCCTTGGAAACTCATTACATGCATCTTCTCCATGCGGTGTGGGGTTGCATGGTTAGGCTCTGAGAACTGCTAGGTGGACGACCTTGATATCAATGTGTGTGTATATAAGGGAATTGCTAGCGCGCTCCAAGACTGACACGCATGAAGAGCACACACCTCGTCAGAGATCATGTGGATTGGATGTCAATATGTGCCACTTAAGACTAAATGGATAGTGAAAAAAAAAATCTCTACAATAAAATGTGCATTTTGAATGTTGAGCTGACGTAGATAGATATTGTTTATTTTGAATCTCTACTTCTATACGATGTAATATATAGCCAAGACAACAATTTTTTTAAAATGTATATAACAATAAATTTTTAAAAATAGAAGTGCAATTCACATTGGGTGGGTGTTAGTAAGTACTTTTGAATTTCAATATACAATATTTAGCTCTGAAAAGCCATGTTTAGCTTTTGAATCTAGCTAAGCACGTGAAAAATTTAATTTTGGGAGCCCTTGGAGTAGTTAGATAGTCTCGATAACAAGTGGCTTAAACATAAAAATAAAATAAAATAATAATTGAGGATACTTAGTTAGGTCCCTTCAAGTGAAAAAAACTATGGGCCCATAGAGTGTAATGATAGGAGCGGACAGATCCTGAGATATGGCAAATAGGGGACATGAAATACAATGAGGTGGGTCCTGCAAGAGACACGTGTCATCCAGCTTTAAATGGTGGCAGCATGGGCAAGTCGCTGTTTGGGTCCCACAACAGCTGAATGTCGGGTAGGTTATACTGTATCTGACTCGAACATGGCACATCCAAGCAAGTGAAGCAACCAACCACACAAAATTATCATCAACAGGACTCTCAAAACACAACAATATTACACAGCACAGCACAGCACAGCACAGCACTCCCATTGCTGCAACAGATGTGACTTCTTCGTACCTGCCCACTCAAATCACTTCTCTCTTTTGTATTACATATGTTCTCGTTAAAAAGAATGAATACTAGGTCACTGAAAGATTAAAAGGAAGGAAGATGCTTGGGTATCGACTTTAGATACCGGTCTTGAGCACTTAACGGTCGTGCATCGTTCGATACACTTCAAACGTATATCTTGAGGTGTATTGGTGCGCGGCGCGCGATTGCTAGGTGTTCAAAGTCAGTGTTTAAAATGGGTATAATTTTTACAGCTTCCGGAAAGAAAACGATGAGAGAAATAATGGATAAAGAAGGTTAATTATTTAAGTTGAACACCAACCACAAGTGAATAGCTCACTGATTTTGGACGAGGTGTTTAAGTAAAAAGTCGGGGGTTGAAATTCTTACGAGGGCAAGATGGTTTCTTTTTGGCTTAACTGGTTAAAATTAATATCCTAACTTTTTTCAGCTTTTGTTATTATATCATAACTTTGTTGAATTTGTTATTAATGGTATGCTAACCTTTCTATATTAATAAATTTGTATTCTAATTAATAAAAGTCGTAAAAAGTTATGATATTTAAATAATTTGACCTTTCTTTTTCTTATAAAAAAAAGTTTCTAAGAATGAAAACATCAACATTGAGAGCTCATTTACCTACATGGTGCACGACTCGGGGCGAACCCGACTAGAGTAATCAGATAATTCTTTAAGTTTGTGCCTGGGACGCCTCAATATATAATACTTTTATACTTTCGCCCCCAATTTGTCACTCTCCCATCTCCCGCCTTATTCGGATTTAGTTTGTTTTGTTTATGTAATATTATTATTTTCCTTTTCTATTCTTCCAAAAAAAATTATTTGGTAGAATTATTGTCTTTTGTAAAGTTGAGAATTCCTTGAATTAAATAAACAAAATAAGATAGATAGATAAGGTTATTAAGTGAAGCACCCCCACCAAACAATCACGCCACTTGTTCTTCTAATTAAATTGATCAAAAATATTAAAATACAAGGAAAATCAGGGGTCCCTATCCATGCTTGATACGAGAGAATCTGATCCCCTACCAGCCCCGCCTTCCCCAATTATACCATTTTTGGTTTCTTATTTTCTCCCTATATTTATAGTTACAAGTTTCAACTATTAATATTTTTTTCCAAACAACATAGGTCACTCGCCCGTCGTTTTAAGATTGCATGGATTGACGTTGGTATACACACGTTTATTTAAAAAAAAAAAAAAAAGGTACTTGATCGCTTCATCATGAAATGGATCAAACGCATTATCGATCAATTGCACTAAATCGAGCACAATATATAGAAGAGTTTGAATCATGTAGCCGACCCAATTAATTTAAGATCGAGGCTACGTTGTTATTGACGTTATTGTTGTTGTTGTTGTTGTTGTTAGATCTAGTGCGTGATATAACTTTTTTACAAGCAATTCATAACTTTTTTTTACTAGCCATGTGATGATTTTTGATGAAGATAAGCTAAAATAATTCGAAAATCTTATCTTAGGAGATTCTATTTTGTATTTTTGATTCGAAGTATTTGGAGGGTTTTATTGCTATCAATACATGTTTGCTTTGATTTTTTTTTTTAATTTGTAATCACGGGTGCTTAATTTTTTTGGGCACCTTCTTTTACTTCAATTTTCGAATAGTCCTGTGTTTTTCTACAAGCTCCCAAGGAGCATGCAACTTGGCCAACCCCCACTCAATTGACAATTTTGTTCAAATTATAAGCTCGCACGAAGTAATTTCAAACTTAGTGAATAGACCTAACTGCTCATTATAATAGATTCATATAACTTAGAGGATTAATTTGCAATGAACCCGCAGAGCCTAAGGAGACCTTATGGACCCGATGAGCCAACATAACTAGCAGGATCTATAATGGACATTAACTACTATCAAGATCCACGATGCATGGACTGGAATTAAATATTAACTAAAAGTCTATCATTTATTTTGCATTCCGCGTACAAGACTCGAACTTTGTCCTGTCTGATGAAAGTGTTAGACCTTAGTCACCGCAGTTACTATGCAGTGGGTTAATCCCATGGATGTTGATATGATATGCTTCAATAAACTTTATTAGTTGGTAGTGAACTTATCAGTGTTTGCGTCAATTTAGTAATAGCAACGACTTAAATCACCCTTTACATGCATGATTTATTAATCTAATTACCTTACATATTTTCTAATAAATAATTCAGTAAAAAAAAAAACAGCATGTATGCATGAACGATACGCGGTTGTTGTCGTTCATGCGGTACGCATCGAGAAATAAGTGCACACATCCCGATACAAGAAATAAAGGGACGCCCATTAATTAATTAATTAATTAATTAATTATGTTGTCGCTTACTAAAGCAACTCTAGATAGGTAGTAGATGTATCACTTGTCAAACGACAAAATTTAGTTAGGGAGGTCGTGAGTTCAACTCCCGCCACTTAAATAAAGTAAAAATAAAAATTTGCGTCGTTTGCAATTCACATCAAGATGTTGTGCATGCACACATCCTGATGAAAAAATGAATGGACACCGTACCGTGTATATAATTAATTTTTTGCGATAATAATTTGTTTTTCCTTCTCATATCCAAAAACCTTAAAAGATAAGAGTCATCTATCACAGTCCCTCAACACGAACACGCAACACAAGCACGATTTTTATTGATTTTAGCAAGATGCACATTGGGATGTATGCGTGCATGCATGTTCATTCTATGTAAAAAGCAACAAATGCTAAATATTTTCCAAAAAATGAAAATTCAAATCTAAAAAATATAAATACTAAATTGACAACAACAATATCACACCACAAGACACATTAATTTACAAAATTCTTCCATACAACTTTGACATGCGTGCTACGTATCCAAATTTATGTATTCCCGCATTTTAAGACATGCATGAATATATAGCTATTACGAGGCAATGCGTATTCCAGCATGACATCTAGCAATTCTCTTAAATAAAATATCACAATATATATATATATATATATAATGCAGTGTACCTGTCAGCCCTAGAGAGGACTGACACTCAAACGAGTGTGTGTGTGTGTGTGATGAATTGTGAACCATGAGAAATAGAGAGAGAGTCTAGAAAGAGAGTCTATAGAGAGAGAGAGAGAGAGAGAGAGAGTTTTTATAAGTAAGGCCCCACCTCCCCATGTGCTCTCCCCTCCTGTCTCCACCCGCTCCCTCCTCTCAATCATTAGACTCCCCTTCCCTTCCCTTCCCTCCAAACCTCTCTCACTCTCTCTCTCTCTCACTCTCTATACCAATACACAACAATACACAGAAGAATGTCTTCTTCGGGCGCGGACGGCGGGGCGGTAACGGCGAAGAAGGCGCCGTCAAAGGACCGTCACAGCAAGGTGGACGGGAGAGGGAGGAGGATACGGATGCCGATAATATGCGCGGCACGTGTCTTCCAATTAACACGTGAGCTCGGCCACAAATCCGACGGACAGACCATCGAGTGGCTCCTCCGCCAGGCCGAGCCCTCCATCATAGCCGCCACCGGCACCGGCACCACCCCCGCCTCCTTCTCCTCCTCCTCCGCCGCCCTCATCCGCTCCTCCTCCTCCCCCTCTCCCTTCCTCCTCGGCAAGCGCCTCCGCCCCGACGACTCCTCCTCCTCCTCCCCCTCCTCCGCCAAAGACGACCCTTCCTCCGCCTCCGCCTCCGCCCCTGCTGCCTTCTGGGCCGCGCTCCCGGCCAGGCCCGACTTCGGCCAGATTTGGAGCTTCGCCGGGGTCGGGGGTGGAGGGGACATGTTGTTTCCGTCGCCGGCCTTGGCACCGGTGGGGAGGGCGGCCGCGGCGGCGGGCTATTTCCCGGTGGGGTTCAAGGCCACTTGAACCTCTTGGCTTCGCTGTCGAGTGGGAGGCGAGACGACGAGTCCACTCACTGAGTTGGGTTTGCTTTTTTTTTATTATTCCCCCTTTTTGGGTGTGTGCGTGTGTGTGTGTGCGCGTGAGAATTCTAATTCTTTCTTCTTAATTAATTAGGGTTCTTGTTAGGGTTTTTTTTTTTTTTTTTTTTTGTTGGAGATGTGAATTGATTACTACAGTGTGGAGCTCAATTGAGTCAAAATTGAAGACTTCATTCCCAATGTGGTGATTTATTGGTGAAATTGAGCCACCCAACAAGGTTTTAGTATTTTTTTTTTTTTTTTATATCCGTGGGTATCGTGGCAAGCCCTGCCGAGCGAAATTACCACACTGGAGAATCGAAGGTCGGACGCTTAACTCACACAACACCGCCTTCGCCCTTAATTATCGTTGTGGCAACCCGACCGGGTTATCAAGGTTTTAGTAGAATGAATAGATTGAGAAAGTGAATGATTGGAAATGTTTTGAACAAGGGGTTCAAAGGATTTCTATTAAGATTTTTTTTTTTTTTTGACTCTATGAATTGTTGTCTATGCTGGTGTAGATGACTTTAAAAAATAGAGGGAAATGGTGCAGATATGTGAAGGGATTGTTGAATGGCTGTGTTATTTGATTGTAAGAGAAGTTCTAATTTCATTTCAACAAAGAAAGAACATTTGCAATAATTAATTAATCTATTATTATTATTGGATTGTTTGTGATGTCTAATTTAATTGAGTTCTTAATTTTCTTCTATACTTCATTACTTGCTCTTCTCTTTTTTTTTCTTTTTTTTGTATTGGATTTCTCTCTTATATTATGATAACTCATGTTCATTTTCGCTTCTTGATGTTTTTTCTTAAGAAACCTACTATTTCGGCTCCCTAATCAACGACCAACCTCCTGTATTAAAAAACTCGAACTTTCAACTTCACGTAGAGATGAGGACATGACAAGACAGGCCATCTTCTTCATGCTTATAATCAAATGGATTAAAAAATAAGTGCTGTGCCTTATAGTACAACTTTGAGATATATAGTATTTTCTTTTTATAATGTTTGGTACCACATGTCTGTTTATAGCCAACCATCTTATCTAATTTTGAGGATTGCCATTTAATCTAGAAAGATACTAATGAAAGATCAACCAAAATCACGTGTAGCTCAATGATTTGATATGTTATTATAGCGGGGTGTAAGAGGTGGGGGTTCGGGTTTTGATATGGGCAAGTTAAGTTTCTTTCTTATCAATTTACTAAAGGTTTTCTCCTATTTTCTCGTGGTAGTAAGTCAATTCTATTGCAACATATTTTTTTGATTTAACATGTGAAGTAGCTTTCAACTATTTCTTTTCTAATCGTGAAGATTAAGTTTATTTATATTATTGTAGTACTAATACTAAAATAAATCTCGTATATATATCTCGTGTCTCGACATCATAAAGGTAAGAGCTTGTATTTTTTACTCATTATAGGTATGATTGGCAACATTCATGAAAGTATCTGGACTATATATTTTTATGAGGTCCTGATCTGAGCGTACTTAAGTGACTTGAACAATCTTAACGCAACGAAAAATTAAACATAAAATTGTGTGATTAACTCATATAATTTCAAGCTTGTCATTATCATTGGGTTATCCCGATTGGATTATTGAAGTATAATATTATTAATTGAGATAGCTAGGAAGAAAAAGGATTTTGATTATTGGAGGAAGAGGTATTTGAAGGTTGGATTTAGTGGATAGTTAAACAATTAGTAATGAGGGTAGTACTGATGATTGGTACACGAGTTGGGCTGCGAGAATTCAGTGCGATTCCTGCACCCTCTGCACATTGAAAGCTGTGCATTTGGAGGGTCAGGTGTGGTCTGGTCCATGCACATAACTGGCACGGCCCTCGTTTTATCTTTCATTTCAAAGTAGTAGGTGTTATGTTGTTGTGTTGATTGATGTGAAACATGGATATATATAGAAGATATTGCCACCTCACCACTATTGGATTGCTTCACATTATGTGTCGCTGCATGATTGGATGGGGATCAGTTACAGTTTAAAATAGTGATAATATGTTTTCATCAGAAGTGCTAGAATGACTCGCTTCAAAACATATAAAGATATATTTACATAGATCTCAACGTAAGATAGCGGGTCGAGGCGTTATAGACAGTTTTTATGAGCCGATGAGTCTTTCAAAGTGATATATATTTATTGTCATTCTAATATTTTTCATATGTTTTATCATATCGAGTTGGCGTGGTGGTATTAATTATGTAATTAACTATTGAGAAGATAAAGATCAATGTTTTTTAGACATGCAATGAGGAGGGTTTAATTTGTTGTGGTTACTTTTCTTTTTTTTTTTTTTGGTAGATTTGTTGTGGTTGCTTCAAACGGGAGGACGTTGATTTCAAAATAATTGATTTCATCACAATATTATTAAGGAAGATGCTACGATTAATGACACCCATAATTAAGTCACACCTCCAGTGTCGTGACTTGTGGGCTCCCCATAAGAAGGATGCGACGAAACAATTTTTGATGCATAACATGCAAGCGTGTATCCCGATGCACGTATCGACGACTCTCAAGAATGCAGACCCACATCCTACGTCAATGAGTGTGACTTTGGAGTGTCATTGTAGCATTTTCATATTATTAAGCTGCTTAGCTATGTTTGATGTGTCTTGAATTAACCATTATAAATTAATAAGATTGTGGACAAGTGATAAAGATTTTACATGTTCTTAATGTCAACAAACCACTCTGTTTTACTAATGACATATATACTCCTGGTTTTAAATCTATCCTATATTCTCAAAAGCTTAATTTGCTCCTGGTGTTGGTTTGACCCACTAGATTACGTTGAGCAAGCACGCAAACTACCTTATAAGATATAATAATAATTAATTAAGGTACTAATCTTAAGATTTTAGACGCTATATAAGGTATAGCATTTGATTTCAAGACAATATATACGCTACCAACTTTTCAGCATTCATGAGCTAGATTAATTAATTATCAACTTGTTTTGCCAATTGAAACTAAATCTCATCGACATTCAAATATTTCACAAAACGTTCTATACAATGTTCTATTGGGTTTAATTTTACATATACAACAACAAGAACAACAACAATATAGCCTTAGTCCCAAATTAATTGGAGTCGGCTACATGGATCAAACCGTTTCCATTGTGTTGTGCAATTGATGGAATTTTTCTTCACTTAGGCGACGATGTGATGAATGTAGCGTGTCGCGAGGTGGGAATGCCCCAACCTTTATACATGTTTATCCATTTTACAAAGAGTGACAAGTTTTACGCTGGCTGTCAATCTATCGCAACCCTCCTCCATTTTCCAAAAATAGAAATGGTCTTCGGGCCTCTCTCTCCTATTTTTCGGGTATGAAAAATGGGCGTCAAAGTCCTCATTCTTTATCCAAACTTATTGGGACATCCTATGTAAGTACATAGATGGAGTTTCTTAATATAAATATATACTTTCAAAACGTTCTATACAATGTTCTATTGGGTTTAATTTTTCATATACAACAACAAGAACAACAACGATATAGCCTTAGTCCCAAATTAATTGGAGTCGGCTACATGGATCAAACCGTTCCATTGTGTTGTGCAATTGATGGAATTTTTCTTCACTTAGGCGACGATGTGATGAATGTAGCGTGTCGCGAGGTGGGAATGCCCCAACCTTTATATATGTTTATCCATTTTACAAAGAGTGACAAGTTTTACGCTGGTTGTCAATCTATCGCAACCCTCCTCCATTTTTCAAAAATAGAAAATGGTCTTCGGGTCTCTCTCTTCTATTTTTCGGGTATGAAAAATAGCCGTCAGAGTCCTCATTCTTTATCCAGACTTGGGACATCCTATGTACGTACATAGGTGGAGTTTCTTAATACAATACGTACTTTCAAAACTTAAAATTTGGTTTTGCATCAAACAAACACACACACACACACATATATATAGCTAACTGAAAACATCAAACATGCATGACACATTAGATTTATAGTGTCTAGCTATAGGCCACGTACATGATTAAACAACCTTGATCACATCAAAGATACATAAACCCACAAAACACACAAATTATTAAGCTTAGTTTAATCTGGTCGCATTAACAACCATCATCATAGTTTTCCTCCTTTGCACAGTGTTGGAAGCCCAAGTAGCCCCACCATATATCACAACATTTCCATCACTTTGCATCACAAGCCTATATAAGTTAGGCCCTCTAGTCGAACCACTGCTCCAAACAACATCGGCCCCAGAAAACACAACCATGTTTCCATTGTTCTGCAACAAAAGAAAGCATGAACTACCATGCCCATTCGTGCCGCTCGCCCACAGCGCCTTGTTCTGGTTGTTGTCTTGCTTTACATACAACACTAAGTTGCAGTCCCCTTGCATGATAAATGTGTATGGCCCGTTTTGAAGGAATTGGTTTGTTAGCAACCTCTCTCCATTGAACACAGTGTCCTCTGCTCCTGCATGCATGGTTGAGATTGCTAAGATGAATAATGACATAATTACCGTCGTTAATTTTAGAGCGTAGGACGGCGCCATGTATCGATATATATATGTTAATTTGTGTGTTATGTATGATCATGAAGTGTACATGCATGTAGGGATTTTATAGAGGAGATGTTGTTAATTAGTTGGGGTAATTAATTTGGTTAAGTGGGTGTTGGGTCATTAGTGCACTAAACATTTATATAGGAATAATAATTGGAGAAGTGTGAAAAATGTGCAATTCCCACTAAAATGGTGATAAGCATTGGTAATGGAGGCGGCTTAGAGTAATAAAATTGTTGTTTGTGACACTTGTGATCATATCTAGGTTTTGTTTATCAACAACTTGCTTAATTGACTTGCTATAGCTGATGTGTTTGTGGGCTTATCTCTTGCTGATGATCACGATATCATTCAATTAACCAACAAAAATACTGGAGTACCTTATTAACTACTAATTCCGGTAAAAAAATGTAGGTCGTTTAAGGTAAAGACATAAGAATTAAGACAACTTTAATTACGAGTATAATTTACATATACGTCATTTGACATTAAATGAATTGAAGAATTAAAAAATCACAAATGTTTGAATTGTATATCACTACAAAAGGATACCGGATTAGCGACCCGTCGCTATCCCGTGTTAGCGACGAGAAACACTGTCGCTAACCTAGTTGTCGCTAATTTTTTTAGCGACGCGTGTCAGGTTTGGCGACGGGACCCGTCGCTATTTTCTGACCGATTGATAAAAAAAAAATTGGTTTTAAAAAACAGTAACATTATTTTTACAATAAAAAAAGTGATTTAAAAAACAAATTTATAACAAATCAAGAACAAATCATACAAAATAAATCAAAAACAACAACAACAATAAAACTGAAAAATAAAATAATTTTATTCAAAAACAACAATGAGTACAACAATAACAACGTAGCAACAACAATGACTACAACAAACAAAAATCAACGAAAGACCCCGTCGCAAATCCGTCGCTAGGGAAATAACCCGTCGCTATTTGGGTCATTTTTTTGTAGTGTATGTAAGGGTAAAACGGTTAAAAAACAATAAATACGTACATTTTTGAATTTTGAAAACGAATTACAATTTTGAATAAGAAGTTTTTGCGCTAAAACGACTTATATCATTGATCGGAAGGAGTAATAGCTAGATGGCATGAAAAACTTGAACAGTGTCGACGTCAACCAAAGAAAAAAAATATGCGCACAACAAAAATGCGCACTCGAAATGCATTAGCTTGCATTCCAAGTTGAACACAGGTCATACATACATACAATATATAGTTGGAGTAATATTGTATCGACAACTGAGGTATATCGATCTATTTTTACATGATTCGATCAAGTATCTATCAATCTACAACTACGTACCAAACAAATTTTGTGCATTCATTAATTTTTGAAAATGCCTAGCTTCTTGCTTGGAGACCATTCTACTCGAAGATATCTCTGCTGTAATATTTCCAAAAGAAGGAATACTCTGTAAATTTGTTACCTTTGGGTACATAATTCTACCAACCAAGTTATACCTTTTACTTTTGTAAATCAAATCTTAATTTGATCTTTTGCTAATCACAATACTTTATTAAGCAAATAGTGTATACAAGAATTAAGGGTGTGTTTGATAGCAAAGAAAATGAAAAAAATCATAGAAAATTGTCTACTTTTTTTGTGTAACCGTTTTTTCCATTGTTTGATAGCTTTGTAACTGCACTGAGAAAAAAAACCACATTCTCATATTTTCCTCATTTATTTTCTCATCTTTTAGCGTGGAAAATCGAAAATCTCTCAATCTCTCTCACGAACTGATCATTTCTTCCATCCAAACAAACTTGACCTCTGCTACTTTTTCGCGAATATATACTTTTTCTTTCTCTCTTCGTCTCCGGCTTCGTCACGAACATCATCGTCGAGCCGCCCGACATCGACGATGATTTAGATGCGCATACGGATTGAACCATAAAATTTTTTTTTCTCGTGCAATCAAACAAGTATGTCAAAAGATTTGCTAAAAAAAAAAAGTTTTTAAGTGTAGGGGATTTTTTTGCTATCAAACACACTCTAAGTATTAATTAATCGTTAACTATCCAAAGCGGGGATAGCTCAGTTGGGAGAGCGTCAGACTGAAGATCTGAAGGTCGCGTGTTCGATCCACGCTCACCGCATCAAGTTACCCTTTTTTATATTAATTTGCCTTTTTTTTATTATATTTTTTTGTTCTTTTAAACTCTTTCAATTCCTCTTCTCCTTGTCTGGACTCCTGCTCTTCTTCAACACTGTAAGTGCTCTCTCAATTATTGAACTGAAATCTCTCCAATTTTAGCTTTCTTTTGTGAATCAAATTGCTCCATATTATCAATCTAATCTGTATGGTCTTATATTTAATAAATTTATACTGCCAGATGCGTGTATATATGTTTGATTTGGGAATTAGGGCTTTCGAACTGCTCCATATACCAATATCTACCAACCAATAAGTGTACGGGCCCCATATTATATGGATTTACTGACTGTCTAATTTTATTTCACCTTCTCTAGATTTTAACTGCAATAGCTTCATCAGTTGTCCCTGTGTTTGGTTCAGATTTCAGAACATAGTTTTGTGACTTTTTTTTTTTTTTTTTTTTGAAAAAGCTTGTTGTTTTGTTTTATCAAATTTAGATAATGCTTTGCGTCACTCCAACGGCATAAGAGGATGTTTCGAGCTCGAGACTACGTACACGAATGCAGAAGCCACTGCTGGGAGAGCTTTACCCCTTCGTGGGCAGGCCTGGCTCGAGCCTAGATACCAGGTGGTCTAGACAAAAAAAGAAGTCTAGTTGACTGCATTTTCTTAGGTGTACATAGTACTTCTTTTACAATTTTCCATTAAGCTTCACGGCAGGGGCGTCGGATCTACCCCTATAGTAACCCTACGTATTCGTCATTGCCGCCCCCTATGGTCGACACATGCTCCCTATATAACAAGTGTAGCATTGTCAATAAAAATAATGTATTTGAAGTGTCTCGAGTTTAGCATTGTCAATTTTTTTTGTTATGCTTCGTTTTTCATACTAATATATTTTTTTGTTTAGAAAAAAAGAAGTTAAGGTTAAAAGTTTGCCCCCCCTAATAAGATTTTTGGTTCCGCCGCTACTTCATGGTAATTTTTGTTAGAAGCATAAGTTCCAGATTGATCTTTTTAGCTGTGGCTCCTAGATATGGTTTATCTTGTATGCCGCGGTGTTAAATCGTTATCGCCATAATGAACTAGATCTCTTAATAGCATGTCAATTTAGATATACACACCATTCATTTGTCATGTAAGAAAGAAATTAAGAAGGATGACTGGGGAATTACTTGATAATGATTTTTTTTATTAGGGAGCTTGAAAGGATATTTTGAAGGACAATGGCTTCAAGAGGAGGTGCTGCTTTGCTCCCAAGAGCCAGTAGAATTAAGCAGAAGTTGCAATCTGCACTGGAAGCGAGCGTTTTAGAAGTCGAGGATGTTTCTTATCAGCATGCCGGCCATGCCGCTGTTAAAGGAAATGCGAACGAGACACATTTTAATTTAAGGATTGTCTCGTCTAAATTCAACGGCCAAAGCCTTGTGAAGCGACACCGGATGGTTTATGATTTGTTAGGAGAAGAGCTTCAGTCTGGATTGCACGCAGTCTCCATTGTGGCTAAGACTCCACGAGAAGTTGGAAGCAATTGAATATAATCATTTGCTTCTCTACGACATGTTGGGCGTCGCCCCTTTGCATTTTAGTATCGCAGATTGTGTAGAAGCATGGAAAAGATCGATCCATGCAACATCAAAAAATGGATTATCGATTGAATGGTTAGTAGGTTTTTTTGGTTCAAGTTTTTAGCAGGACACAATGTTGGATTGTTGAAACACTAAAACTTAAGAGTTTCCAGTTACTAAATGATTGAAATACTCATCGATGCTTGTTTCTTTGTCTTCTGCTTTAACGAGTGTTTTCGCGTTAGAGGTCTATGCTATCGGAGCTGTTTATTACGGATTATGAACATGATATACAATTAGGTGTTTATTTAGTACATGCTTATTTTCTCTCTGTTAACATTTTCATGATATGTTCCATGTCCTCTTTGAATGGTGTTATTGAATATAAACTGTGGTTTGTTATATAATATATGGATTCATCAAAACCAATTTTGCCTACTTTAGACTTCAATGTTGATATTGCATTGGCCTCTAAAATTTGTAAGGATAAACTATACAGCCCCTGCTTCTCTTCCAACATATTCCCAGTGCACATAATGGCAATGTGATAGAAATATATAATAGAGGTCTCTTCCATTTCAGTAGAGAAAGTAGAAATTTGGTGCGTCGACAAGTCATGATTGTCGATGCCAAGTTTTAGGACTTATGTTAGGGATTCTTGTAGAACTTGGACTAGTTGGTTTTATTTTGCAAACCAATTGGTCAGGAATCAGGATTATAACATGATAGCATGTTTTGGTGTTCATATGCTATTAATTAGCTTCTCAATTTGAGAATGGTACAACCACTAGTTCTATTCCTTTCAGGTTTATCAAGGATTGCATGTAGACCAGAAAGGATTCTATTTTCTTAGTTGCATAGTTGCATTTCATGTATGTGATGAGTATAATTAATTTGGAGAATGATAAAATAACACACTTTGGGCGCACACTTTATTTTTTTAGCCATTTATGGCTCTTTCTTGTCTCCCAAGGCGTGGGCTCCACATCTGACAAAACACTATAAATAGCTAAAAGACAAAGTGTCTCATTTTATGATTTTCCTTATAGATATGAAGTTCAATTTCATCAGGTCATTGACTCCATGACTAATTTTGGCTTGAATCGTATTAGCCCACAAAGAGGATAAAGCTCTCTCATAGGATGGGACTATATTCGTAGAACTCGAAACTCGAGACCTCTACTTAATTAAAAGACACAAGCTTTTAACAGTTTTAACAGTTGATTATTTTGTATTGCATAAAATCTTATATTGTAAGATTAATTAGATATACTCTCTAAACAAAAAGGAAAACAAATTTGTTAAAATCGAATGATTTTTTTCTTTTTTTTTTTTGGTTTCTCACGTTGCATCTCATCCGACTAACTCAAACTCAAGGCAACATTAGGTATCTCCAACCAACCTAGTATGTTCTCTTCACGAGACTTAAAATGAGACTTTGTTTAAAAAGAACTTATTCCCTCAGAGTAGGACCAATTAATTGTTTTTTTTTTTTTTTTTTTGATGAAAGAGGACCAATTAATTGTTGGCAGAATCAAATTAAACTTTTTAGAAAAAAAAAAAGAAAAATAGAGACAAGTGATGCACCCGACGAGTGTGGTGCAGTGAGAGTGGAGTGAATGCATATAGGCTCTGAATAACGTAGTGGTCTTGTGTTTGAGTCCTGGTAGCTGCAAAACTCCTTGAACTAAGCCTTCTTAGTTCTTAAGATGTGGAGACTGGTGCGTCTGTTCAACCCTGCAGGACGAGCCGTATAAGTAACGGGCACCCACTGATATAAAAAAATAAATAAAGACAAGTTATGATTTTTACTCGGCTAAAAATGGAAAAGCTTTGAAGGTGTCTACGTGTGCGATATACTCCTCAAGATGTGCGCTCACACTCCTCAAGGTGTATCACATGAAGAAACAACCACTTGAGCCTAATAAGTGCGCAAAGTGGGTAACGATAAAAAATAAATAAAGACAAGTTATGATTTTTACTCGGCTAAAAATGGAACACTTTGAAGGTGTCTACGTGTGCGATATACTCCTCAAGATGTGCGCTCACACTCCTCAAGGTGTATCACATGAAGAAACAACCACTTGAGCCTAATAAGTGCGCAAAGTGGGTAACGAAGACATTTTCTTATATAAAAACCAACGGTGAGTTCGAGTCGTCCTGAGAATGAAAATACTAAAGTTGAGAACTCCCTGCACCTATACGTACATGACTCGAGGAAGAATACCAAAAGTAAAAAAAAAAAAAAAAAAAAAAAAAAAAAAAAAAAAAAAAGTGGCTATATAAAGCCCATTCGCTATGGCGGAAAAAATACAGAGAAAGAGAGTTGTGAAGATCGAGGAGCGATGGCGGCATCGAAGGGAGGAGGAGGAGCAGAGGTGAGAGTCGCAGAGATGGAGAAGATGAGCTTGGAACATCTCAAATCCCTCAAAGAACAGTCTGATCTCGAGGTCAATCTCCTCCAAGACAGCTTGAACAACATCAGAACCGCCACCGCTCGTCTCGAGATCGCCTCCAACGCTCTTCAAGACCTCTCTCTTCGTCCACAAGGTTATCAATCAATCAATCAATCAATCCCTCTCTACTTTTCTCAATCTTTCTCAATTGTTCGTTCGTTCGTTGATTTGATTGTTATTGGATTCTTTGTCAGGCAAGAAAATGTTGGTTCCTCTGACCGCCTCGCTCTATGTTCCTGGAACGCTCGACGACGCCGACAAAGTCCTCGTCGACGTCGGCACCGGATACTTCATTGAGGTATATATATATATATGTATATAGTAGCTTCATTTGTTATGGATCGATTTTGATCATGAAAGTTTGTGTTCATGTTGGATTGAATTTGAATTAGCTTAGTTAGGGTTTTGGTGATGGTGTAGAGATGACCTAATTTCGAGCGATGCCGACATCAATTGGTGGTAAAGAAATTGATTTGCACCAATTGTTGGTTGGCACAGATTGGAAGCAGGTTGTTGTCTCTTAACTAGTGACTCGAGTTCAAGTCCTGAGAATTGTATGTATATAGCTTCATTAGTTATGGATTGATTTTGATCATGAAAGTTTGTGTTCATGTTGGATTGAATTAGCTTAGTTAGGGTTTTGATGATGGAGTAGAAATAATGCTTGTTTAAAACCGTTGCGACCTAATTTCGAGCGATGCCGACATCAATTGGTGGTAAAGAAATTGATCTGCACCAATTGTTAGGTTGGTTGGCACAACTGGAAGCAAGTTGTTGTCTTTTAACTAGTGACTCGAGTTCAAGTCTTGGGAATGGAAACGCAGCCGGATTGTTGGGAGCTTCCCGGAGTCGGATAATTTGAATATCGGGTGGTTTAGACCAAAAAAAAAAAATTGATCTGCATTTAAGTAGATTCAACTACATTTAAGCTGCCAAGGTTTAGGGAGGTCGGGGTTCGACTCCCCATGAGTAAAAAAAAAGAACTACATTTTAGCTGGATTTTCGTGAGTTTGCTTTTATAGGGCACAAAATAGTCTAACAGCGTCAGGGAGAGATTGTATTTTAGGAACGCATTGATTGTTGCTGAATAGGAGTGTGCAAATTAGTTGGGTCGGCTACATGGATCAAACTCTTTCATTCCGCTCGGTTTAGTGCACTAAATGGCGTGTTGAATATGAAGACCATACTGAAAAATACACTGGTGAAAAAGGATCTATAAATTGAGTACTAACAATTTGGGAAATGATTGGGTGACCTGAAATGGACACCCAGTTGTTGGTGTCCATTCATTCTTGTGTTGATGTTTGTGTGCACTCAAATCGATGTGTATTTAAGGGATACTAACAACCGAGTGTGTATTCTGGGTGGGTCACCCTATAGCACTTACCCTAACAATTTTATCCCTACAAGTTTGATACAAAATAAAGTGTTGTTGGAATCTTGGACCTTCCATTATATGAGTTTCTTCTGTTGATGTTCTTTTTATTAACATTGAAGCAATTTTTAATTTTGCCATACTTGCATTTCTTTGAATTCATCTTGATTTGTAGCTGATTTGATTAATGTCATGCGTGCTCTAATCAGAAAACA
The DNA here is from genome assembly GCA_039657325.1 of Stephania cephalantha. Taxonomy (NCBI): domain Eukaryota; kingdom Viridiplantae; phylum Streptophyta; class Magnoliopsida; order Ranunculales; family Menispermaceae; genus Stephania; species Stephania cephalantha. Next base: position 534,081 of record CM077573.1, on the reverse strand, counting down.
ATGTCGGAAGGAAGAGATTACTGTGAGGGGAAAATCAATTTGCTGAAATCTAACTTCGACCAACTTATTGAGGTATTCTGCTCCACTGCTTCATTAAATTCTCTATTACCAAGTCTTCTTTACAAGGTAGAGCTAGCGCTATGTACTTTTGGAATGAATGCATTTGAACTGTCAGATGATGGATTATGTGATTTTAACTTGATTCATTCATTGACGTTGTAAGCTACCTTTCTTTAATTACCTGACCTAGGTGATAAAAATCACTATCCTGGTATTGACATCACAAATGTATTTGCTGGTAGAGTTCAATATTGCCTTTTATCTGTATTCACTATTCATGAACAATAATTGAGGTCATTCTTGAATATCATTGTCGTTATAGTTGTCTAAGCAATTGTTGAATGTCGAAGAATTGTACAAATTGTTTTTAGAAACATTTCATCTCTAGGTTAATCTTATTGTAAATAACATTAGTGACATGATTATGGTCATCAATTAAGCCATGTGGTATTATTGTTGTAGTGGTTGTTGCAAAATAAAAGTTGCTACTATTATTATCCTATCAAATGCGAACCTTACTAGACAATGAAGAAAATTAATTAGCAGTTTGATACAGTGAACCTGAATAAGGATATTATCTATTCTAATTGGGCGGCGAAGTGTGTATACATTATTATGATCGTCAATTTGATATTAAATTTTATTTCGATGTATTTAGTGATAGCCTAAAATCTGAAGTGACTATGTATTCCTTTAATTTATAGTCTGCAGTTATTTAGCAGCAAGCACCTTGGGGTTCCTACTTCAAACTTACGAGCTGTTTTCTTTCTTCTCAACTAGTTGATATGAGATTTTTTTCCCCATTGCTCTTTCTTGATGCTGTTAACTCGGCATATTTTCACTGGCATGATGAAACTACAAATCTTAATGTATTCCATATCACAACTATAACTTGGATAGTTGCTAATTCTGCAATACATTTTTTGGAAAGCTGGTGAGGGGGGTTAACTGATATAAGGGAATTGGTTCCAAGTTTGTGATATGGATCTGTTCTACTAGATTAAGTACTCCTTATTTTTCTTAACTTTTCAATTCCTTGCATTAATATCGATACCATGTATGTTTCTTTGTGAAAAGTGAAGCATTATTCTTCTGGTCGCAATATCATTCTTTCATTACACTGCTTCTGCAAGATTGAGCACCTAAACCAGCTATTCAATTTTCCTGTAATGAGAAAATTTGAAATTTGAAATCTGAAATGCAGGTAGCAAGCAAAACGAAAAGCGTGGCAGATGAAGCTGGGATGGTTTTGCAGGCGAGGTTGAGGCAAGCTGGACCAGTGTCATAGGTTTCCGATCTTCTTTCTCACAACGGTTAGCAGTTTCTATGTCGAAGTGGCTCGGACTGGACCATAAATTAACTTCTCCCCACGAATATACTCCCAGGTCTAGACTTCTTTTTTTCTTTTTCGATGGGGTTGGTTAGATTTGTGTGTTAACAGGATTTGTAACGTTGAAGACTCCAGTTCATGGTCAACATTTCTGTGCTGCATATTTCGCTTGAGCAGTGAAGTCATACAAATGCCTTTTCAATTTGTTCAACCTCAATTGTTGCCTCTTGTGGAGACTTGGAAAACAAATGACATTATGGGCTTGCTTGGTTCAGTTTTTTAGGGGTGTCCTTCGTACTCCGCAAAACCTCAAGAATTCCACCAAACCTTGCATGTTTCTTTAAGGAAAATGCTAGCATGCCCTAGCACCGACACGCTGATTGGACACTCTCATGCAACTCAAGGAATATTGTTGGGTGGACACTGACCTGCGTGATCGTGCTGGAACACGCCAGCATTCTCCTACAAGGGTATTGCTAGAGTAACTCACTTTTGACACCTACGCTTTACACTTAATTGATGTAGTCCTTTGGATACACCTGCTTACACATCTCTATGCAAAATTAAAAAGACTACAAATAATGGGAGTTTTTTAAGAAATAAGGTGGGTTTACTTTTTTATTCATCAAATAAGGGGGTTACTTTAAAATTACAAAAGTAATGTATAAAACATTTTCAAAATGAGCTATTGATGATGAGGTGGATGTATGGCGTGGTATGGTTGATGATGTGGAAGGAACTTGTATGAATAGCTCTTTTTGAAAATGAGTTATCTATACAAAATACTAAAGTGTATGAATGACTCATTCTCAAAAGGAGTTATTTGTTCAACTCAAATATCACATGCATGTATCGAGGTGGAGAACTCATGCAAACGACACGTGGTATCGAAATGGACAACGTGCGTCTCGATATGAACAACTCGCGTTATGTACGTATCTCGAGGTAGACAACCCGTGTAAACGACACGCACGTATATCGACGTTGACAACTCATGCAAACATCACGCATGTTTCTTGAGGTGGAGAACTCATGCGAACGCCACGCAAGTATGTCGAAGTAGGCGACTCATGCAACCTCGTGCAATTCATGCAAATGTTACGCACGTATCTCAAGGTGTGCAACTCATGCAACCTCGTGCAATTCATGCAAACATCAAGAACGTATCTCGAGGTGGACATCTCGTACAACCTCGTCTAATCCAGGCAAACCATGTAAAGATCACGCACGTATTTCGAAGTGGACAACCCACGTAACCTCGTGCAATCCAAGTAAAATCATGCAAATGTCACGCACGTGTTTCGAGGTTGACGACACATGCAAACGCCACGCACGTGTCTCGAGGTGGACAACATATGCAAACGTCACACACGTATCTCAAGGTTGACAACTCATGGAAACACCATGCACGTATGTCAAGGTGGGCGACCCATGCAACCTCATGCAAACTATTCAAACGTCAGACACATATCTCGAGGTGGACAACTCATGCAACCTCGCGCAATTCATGCAAACCATGCAAACGTTACGCACCTATATCGAGGTGCATAACCCATGTAAACAATGCGCACGTATTTCGAGGTGAACAACTCACACAAACGTTGTGCGCGCTTCGAGACACGTACTACGCATGTTATGCATGAAAACCTATTTTGCGCACTTTCATTTTTACGTTGGTCCCGCATACCATTGCATAGGGCCAAGTGTCACTTGGAGTGACATTCTAATTATACTTTTCTATATTATATATATTTAGATGTCCACGTGGACCGATCGATTTACATGAATAGCGCATTTTCCGAATGTGCTATTAATGAAAAATGCGCTATTCATGTAAACTCAATTTCAGTCCACGTGGGCATCCACGTGGACTGATCCATAAGATTTACATAGATAGCGCCTTTTGAAAAAGTGTTTTTCGTGTGCGTGGCCAGCAAATTTACCTCCCATTAGATCACGAATAAAAAAAAATTCACACTTATTTAACTCATTTAAACTGCTTTTGGCGATACTTTTGTAATTTTTTCACAAATAATAAGTATCAAATGTAAGTGTCAAAAATAGGTCAACCAATCATTTCCTTTTCCTAAATGATGACTTTGTCATATGTAAAGAATCGAAAAAGTACTCATTATAAGGGTAATTTCAGGACACGCACACACTCTTGATCAGTATACACAATTCTATCTTCGAATAAATATTATAGTTTTTAGACACAACAACAAAGCCTCGATGTCAAATTAGTTGGAGTTGACTACACGGATCAAACTCTTATAATTTTTAGACACGAAAAGCTCAAATTACGTTGTTTCTGAGAAATATATATTACCTTTGTCATCTTCAAGTGTCTTGACGCACTTTGGCAACAAACATTGGATCAAAGCTATTGTATGGCTTATTCCTTAATAGCCTCTCAAAGTATGATGCTTTCAAGCCATTCCTCCTAGCAATATCAGAGCGCACCCAACGAGATTGGTTTCCAGTAGCACCGGTGACCACGACCACTGTAGTTTCATCAGCTAAATTAGCAAGAACCACCATTACTTCTGGTTCAGTAGCCGAAGAAGCGTCCACCAGAAAAATATGGCTGAAATGGCCAGCTCCAATACCATTATCATATAATCGAAAACTGCTCACAAAAGTCGACAATACGACCTTGAAGTTTTGCAGCTGGAGCAGTGATGGACATGTGAAGCACTCTCCTTCAAATGGGCAGAAAGGAAGGATGTCGTAAGGGACACCATCAAGCTCGCGGAAGGCGGCATTTGCCCGGAATATATCCGACTCGGGTATCTCTCCTTTCACGCTTCTCATAAGCATATCGCATGTGCTGTTCGTAGGAGCACTGATAAGGATTCGACAGCCAGGAGAAGTTCTGCAGATTTGCAGCACTGCTTCTTTTATGACCAAACCTGTTGGTGATAGTTTCCTTTCGACAATTTCTGATCCAGTGTTCGATCGTTTTCTTTCTGTTACAACAGAGAGTTGGCCTTCAATGAGATATGGTGGTGGATCCTTCAGCCTCGATATATTGTTGATTGCGGTACGCTGCTCCAAGTTAAGATTTCGATATGCAGGAGTGACTAGAGGTGAATTCAATAAGCTCACTCTAGATGTCCGGGAGGGAAAGAGAAAGTTTTGAAACAGATGAGTTGAGCCAGCAATAGCTTGGTGTGATCTCTTGAGGCATACTCTGTTGAAAGAAAAGCTAACATCATATTTGCGGTTTCGTGAATGCTGTGAATGAAAATCATCCCCGAATTCAGCTAATACAAGGGAGCTGTTCACCACGCGATACAGGATACCCTATTTCAAAAAGAAGAAAGATGTTAGGATGAGGTGTAGTGATACAAAATAAATGTTTGGCTGACAGTACATACATGCGATGCAATTTGGTGCATGGAAAATGGTCGATTGACACACTTTTGACAAAAACATTTGCTACATAGTTAAAGCTCTGATTGAGAACCAAAATGTGTGTGAAATCTCAAAATTTGTCCAAAGGACTCTCGACGACAGAGTAGCAAATCATGTGTCTCATATATTATCCCTGTTCCAGTCAGTCCTAGGCGGATCGGACTGGTCTCTGAAGTAACCAGTATAAGTATCCATGCAAGTATGCTAGGAAATGGAGCAGGAACATACTGAAACAAATGTAAATGCTGGGATCAGCTTTTACATGGGCAGATTCAGTTAGTAAAAGATTTGACTTGGTGTCAATTCAGTAAGGGATGCAGTTTGCACAGGCATAAGATCAGGTTAGGAAGCCAAAACAGTCAGGATAAGGATAATCAATCCCAAATCCCTTTTCCACATTCATACTAACTTTATAGATAATTCAACAGATGAAAAGATATAATATGATCAACAACTTCTACAAACTATCACATAAAACCTTCTTCATCATTAAAAAAAATAAAATCCGAGCAGAACCACCTCGCATACAATTTTAAGGCTTCTTTAAATGAATCCCCAACAGATCACTTGAAATATCAATTAAGGAGCTCATTATTAAAAAATAAATCTTAGTCTTAGACATCTTTCAATTTAATCGAATCAAAGACAGTTCATCGCAATTGCTTATGGTATTTAGTATTAGTCATAAAAAATGTAAGATATTATGCAAGTCATAGATAATAACCTGAAATGGTTCAACCATCTTTCCCGATGGCTTTACATGAACAAAATCCCTAGATAAAAGGAATGGCCGCCTCTCAGGTACCGAATCAATTTCAAAGGCCACGAAGATTTTGTCATTTTGTATATCGTTCTCAAACAAGATCTTGTTCTTGTGGGACTTCTTGTAGATTGCTGCATTTTGCAACTCAAGAGTAACATTATTTAATTGAAAATTACTCCATTTCTGCATAGAAGAAAAGCATATTTTGGTTAACACTGTGATTCAAGTCAACAGCACAATCCATTAAAAAAAAATTTGATTCAGCAACCTTACTAAACCTTCAATGCAACTACTAAATAGGACAATTGATTTAGATGTACATCATGAAGATCAAGTAAAAGAAGCAGAATTGGGGTATCGCTTGATTCATTATTTTCCAATAACAATTTTAATGATCATCGTCATTTTCTTTTGAACGCCCATATATAGGCGGTGCCCAAATCCAGAGAATAACTTGTCGTACATATTTAATGAAGAACAAGAAAGAAAACCTAAGGAACCAACCTAAATTAATAGAGATACAATATGGGCCGGTATTCATGTAAGCATAAGCGCCATTTATAATTCGCGAATAAAAGAATCACAACTAAGCCTAATCCATGATCTTACCATACATATATAATTAAGTTGGACAACGGGTATGATAAAATCAAACAAAACTCTTTTCTTTTCATACTTTGCTAGCTAGTCATGGATGAAGAAAAAATCTTTCTATGACTAAAACAAACACTGCTACGGCAAAATTACCTTAATATAGAAGTCCTCGGCATGTAGCAATGCAGCAAAGTACTCTTTGTAGGTTGACGGAGTTACGCCTTTCCTAAGGACAGGAGGTACAACACCCTTCTCAAATAATTCCTTCAAATCATCAGGAATCACAAATAGAGGATGAGCTGTCTCCTTCTGAACCGAAACATATTTTGATTTCTTTTCTGAAACCGAAGGACCTGATGGAGACAGTACAGACGCTACAGATGAAGACCTCAAAGGAGCTAGCGGCGGTGGCTTCACATGACCAGATTTATTTTCAGATTTGGTATCATGTACTTTTGCCGCCGGAACCTGGACCGATGGAATTCGGTCCAAAATAGTCCTCTTCACAACTGGTAGTGTACCAGAAGATTCAGGAACTTCTTCAACCTTAACAGCAATCCTAGGAACCAATACAACCTTCGGCCGCGGTGGCGGCGGTGGAAGGAGTAGAGGCTTTGGAGCTAGGTTTTGTAAAGAGCTATTTTCTAAATAATGCAATGCCGGCCGCTGCGGCGGCGGTGGAAGGAGTAGAGGCTTTGGAGCTAGGTTTTGTAAAGAACTATTTTCCAAATAAGGCAATGTCGGCCGCGGCGGCGGCTGCGGCGGCCGTGTTTCCTGTGTATAATTAAAATTCACTCGTTGATTAGAAGAATATGATTCTTCTCGTATGTTCGAATCGCGCCGAATTGAGCTGATTCGCTCAAAAATGCGCGAAATAGCCCCGGCCACCGCAGCGGCAATAGGACTGCAAATACACATCTCATGATCATCATCCAAACCACTGTAATCGCCATAGTAATGATAACGATCCAAACCGATCTCTTCTTCGCAGCAGAGAACGCACCGCAAAGTCTCGGTAACGCAAGGCATCCTCACATGGCAACGTTGATTCCTAGGGTTTTGTGATCCGAATATGGCTTAATCAAGCAAAATCAAATGCGATCTATGTCGATCTACAACAGATAGATCGAATATTCAAACATGTAAGAGACAATTAAGAAGACGAACCTGACTTCGCACTTTTGATTTCTAGGGTTTTGTGACCGATCCGATCATCATCATCATCATCATCATCATCATCAATGTGGAGCGATTTGTGATCGTTCGATCGGATCGTTACAGCTCAAGATTGCCGAATACGGCGAGATTGGGTCGAGAAATACAATTCTCGTAAATGGATTCAAAAATGGATCGAACACACACACACAGAGTGCTCACTCGCTTGAAGAGCCGCTCTGCGAAGTCTTCGAAAGTCGTTGAGCTCTGATTTGCTGCTTAAACCTTACAGTGCGCGCCAATTAATCGACGTCTGCGCGTCGCGGATGTCAATTTACGATCCTCGAAGCACGTACTTCTGAGGTTTACGTGTAGAGGTGGGGCCCGCTTTTTTTGAATAGTTTCTTTGCGCATCGCCGCCGCCGCCGTGCGCGCGCGCGTTAAGGTTTGGCGCGCTTGAGACAATTAAATTTGTTTTTTGGAAAATGCTTGAATGACACCTAAAATGACACTCCAATTGACACCCCTGACGTGTGTGTCTTACGTAAAAATGAGTATGCGCAAAATAATTTTTGGTGCATAACATACGTGGTGTGTATCTCGAAGCGCTCATTATGGCTCTCATGAATACACCACATTACATGACTCGCAACTTGTATTTCTCACTCATAGGGGTTCACTTGTCTATGGTCATGTCATCATTTTAACATTGTCCATCTTTTTTTATTTTCAGATAAACAAATTTTATTTTCCAGGAGAAATGTAAAAAGGATCCAAACTCGCTAGCTCGATTTTGTCCAACCCAATGTTCGAATGTTTTAATAAATCAGGGTAAGTTTTTAAGGTACTTGAGTTGCGATTCTTTCCCCGAATAGTATCAAGGTCTTTTAGAGTAAAACCCCACACGCATGTGACTGCAAATTGATTAAATTGAAGATAATATCAGTGCTAGTGAGATCCATGGACCCAAGACCTTTTGGATAAAGGACGACAAATCGGCAAAAAAAAAAAAAAAAAAGCAGAAATGAATTTGAATAGTTTCAGGCCCCATTTAGAAACCTTAAGCAACATCAATGATCAAACAGCCAAAAAAAAAAGGCCCAATTAATTCTGTATTTTCCAACCATATCATTCAATCAAATTAACTCAAATCACAAAGAGAAATTTTGAAGTTGTCCATGAACTGGGGTCCTAATCAACGTTACAATCATGTTAATGCACAATACCAAGTCTATTCAATTGTTTATTTTACTTGACAAAATTTCAAATGCCGCATCTTTTAAAAACTCTACTAGCACTTCACCAAGTTATATTATATATGTTGCATCTAAAAATAATACATATTAGCCTACCCTTTAATTGCATACGATGATGTAGGAAAGATTACAGGAGTTGAGAACACAACATGAAGAAGAAAGCACAAACACCAATCTAAGATCTTTTTAGTCAATCTATTTCCTAAATTCGTCATCAAAACTAACTATTATAATGTGTTTACACTTGACGTATGTCAAAATATTATGTCTTATATGTTGGAGCAAACGCAGCAAACAAACAACATACGCACACTATCGACATAGAGAATTACGTGGTTCGGCAATATGCCTACGTCCACTGCAGAGAACACAGAGATTTTATTAACTCAGAAGAGTACATCATCGCCAAGCCTCCAACTCTCTCACAACTCACTTACACAAGACATTCAAGACATTGATCAAGTTTAATGGTCTACCCTACTTATATATGCACTAGCTAGGGTATCAGAGTTGTACTAGGAGACCAAAACCATGTTGTATTAGGACTTCAAGCCAAATATCAACAAATCTCCACCTTGGCTTGACTTCTCTAACCTTCATCAAAATCTCACTTTGCAAATGCCCCTTGAGGGCCTTTAGTGTCTTCGAATTCCACCCAAGTCCAAGCAATCCCTAAACTTGCTCACTGGAACTTCACACCGAACCTCATATGTCACACTGAGTGCTAATGCGACAAGATCTGCATGACCATATCTGTCCGGAGGCTTTATCTCCCTCCTCGATCGATCCCTGACAATACTATAAAACTGATCATCAACAGGTGTCTCCGGTATCTGACTGGTGTCTCGCGCTCCACCATCACTCAGCTGCTCAGAAACATTCTTTTTCATGTTCCTCATATTCTGAGCTTCAAACTCCACATGTTCCTCGATTCTCTGACCTTTCTCTAGCGCACTCTGCACACTTTGGGACTTAACAATGCCGCCTCATGGAAAATAACATCCGAACTTATCAGAATCTTCTTCGTGCTGGAATATCATAACATGTACCCTTTCGCTCCATGCTCGTAACCTATGAAGATGCGCTTCCTTGATCTTGGTTCAAGTTTACCTTCATTCACATGAGTATAAGCGGGACAACCAAACACTCTCAAATTCTGATAATTTGCTGGGGATTCTGTCCACACCTCTTCAGGAGTCTTACACTCAATCGTTGTGGATGGTGGCCGGTTCACCAAATAACAAGTTGTACTGAAAGCTTCAGCCCAAAACTCCTTCGGTAATCCAGCATTCGAAAGCATGCTCCGTGATCTCTCTATCAATGTTCTATTCATTCGTTCTGCAAGTCCATTCTGCTGAGGAGTATATCGGACTATACGGTGTTTTACAATCCCTTCATCACTGTAGAACCTATTAAACTCTCCTCCACAATACTCAAGGCCATTATCGGTTCTCAGCCGCTTGACTTTCTTGCTAGTCTGTTTCTCTATCAAGGTTTTCCATTGTTTGAATTTGTCAAACACTTCATCTTTCTTATTCAATATGAATATCCAAACTTTCCTCGAGAAGTCATCTATGAAAGTCAACATATATCTACCACCCCTTAGAGAAAGAACTAGAGAAGGACCCAAAGGTCTGAATGGATGTAATTCAAATTACCTTTTGTCTTAAGTATTGCAGTACTAAACTTGACTCTACATTGTTTTCCAAGCACACAATGCTCACAAAAATCAAGCTTACATGTCTTCTCCCCAGCCAACAAGCCTTGCTCGCTCAATGTTGTCAATCCTCTCTTGCTCATATGACCTAATCTCATATGCCATATGTAACGGCCCAGCACTGCCCTGGCTCAATGGTACACGACTCGTTGAATCAGCGTACTTGTACCCTAGGGGCGCGAGTTCGAGTCTGGGGAGGGGGGAAATATCCACGAGGTCCTATGGGCAGTTTCTGGATAGCTTCGACGGTACCAAGCGGTCCTAAGGGCAGTGCTGGGCCGTTACACCATAACTTGGTGGTGTCTGTCTCTGTTTCCAAAGATGATACCGCTACAGCACCTAAGATGGTACTTTCTTTCAATGTGTAAAGGTCATTCTTTTTCAATCCTTTCATCATAACCAGAGCACATATGGATATCGTCATCACTTCATTCTATATCTTCATGCTACAACCTACAGAGTCAAGCGAACCCAAGGAAATCAAATTCTTTCTCAGATTAGAAACATGTCTGACATCTGTCAACATTCTTACAATTTCGTCATGCATTCTGATTCTAACTGTTCCGATTCCTACAACCTCATAGGCTGCATCATTCCCCATCAAGACTTTACCTCCATCAATTGACTGATAAGTGGTAAACCAATTCTTCTTGGGACACGTATGAAAGGAACATCCTGAATCTAATATCCACTCGTTTCTCGAGCTTCCAATGCCGACTGTAAGAACATTAATTCCATCTTCCTATGCAAGTGATGCATTTCCAGAATCTTCGGCCTCTTGCCTACCCTTTCCTTTACGCTTCAAACAATCTCTCAAAAAGTGTCCTTCTTGGTGACAACCAAAACACTTTAATTTTCTGCTCCTGGATTTACTTCTCTGGCCTCTAGCTCTCTGCTCAGATCTACCCCTGACTGACAATCCTTCCTTAGAATCTTACATTCTATTTTCTATCATCATCCGCCGCTACTCCTTTGAACTTAGTGCAGTCTTGACATATTCCAAAGACAAAGAATCTTTACTGAACAATATTGTATCAATAAAGTTCTCGAATGACTCCGGTAGTGAACACAGCAGGTACATAGCTTCTTGTTATTCACCAAACTTGCACCCACCATTCCTCAGTGCTATGATTATCTTGTTGAATTCATCAACATGTTCTCTCACAGACTTCCATTCTATCATCTTCAAGTAATGCAGTTGTTTCATGAGATATAACATGTTGGAGTTCGATTGTATCATGTACAAGTTCTCCAACTTCAACCACAATCCCGCAGCCGTTGTCTATTCTGATACTTGTCTCAAGACTTCGTCGCCCAAGCACAACAAAATTGTACTATGTGCTTTTTGTATGCCCTCGTCTTTCTCATCCTTTGTCAATGATGTCGGCAATGCATTTTTTCCTTGTAGTACCTTCTACAATCCTTCTTGAACTAACAAGGCTTGCACCTTTATCCGCCACAAATTGAAGTCATTCTTCCCGTTGAATTTCTCAACCTTATATTTTAGAATCATCTCAACTATCCTGCGTAGATCTCTTTATCACGATATCAACGCAAAAAATGACCCCGAACGACTTCTTAATCAAGAAAACAGATTTCAGCCCGTCAATTAAATATGCGCGTCCCCGGATCCGTGCAGTCCACCGTGCACACTTCGCTGTTTCGACTTATGCGCAAGACTCTTTTAAGCAATTAATGCTTTCAGCCTGTGCCAATTCTAATTAATTTATTTTATTCTTTTTAACTAGAATGTGCAAATTAATGCACCAAAAGACAATCTTATTTTGTCTTTTTCTTCAAAATAATCAAATTGATTGTAGTTTCTTTCTTTTCTTCGATCGATGTATGATCAGATCTGAAAAACGAAAACTTAGTTTTTGAGTCGCACCAACAACGCGACACTAGGATAGCTAATCTTCAACTCAGACCATTGCTATGCGACACTACAAGGTCTGCGAATTGCTAATACCAATTTGTTAGAGCAAACGCAGCAAACAAACAACACACGCACACTATCGACACAAAGAATTACGTGGTTCGATAATATGCATACGTCCACAGTAGAGAACATAAAGATTTTATTAACTCAGAAGATTACACCAACACCAAGCCTCCAACTCTCTCACAACTCACTTACACAAGACATACTATATAGCTAGGGTATTAGAGTTGTACTAGGATACCAAAACCACGTTGTATTAGTACTTCAAGCCAAATATCAACATTACACATATAACAAAGTATAATTCTTCTACTTAGCCTCGTAATTAACTATATATATGGGAATTAAATCAGCATACCTTTGTCACCCTTCAAGGGAATTAATGTATGCACTTTGGTAACATGTCACATGTGATATTTGCAGGAGCAGTAATAATTAAATTCTACATGCCAGGATTAGTTCTGCAGATTTGTAGTACTGCTTCTTTTATGACCACACCAGTTGGTGATAGTCTACGGTTTCAATTAGATATGGCGGCGGTTCCTTCGGTCTTGTTATATTGTTGAGATGTCTAGTCCGAAAATAATAGTCTCACATCGATTAAATGAAACTTTATAATGAAATATATAATTAAGTGATGATAATCTCCATCGATTAAATGAAATTTTATAATGAATATATAACTAACTAGCAAAGCCTTTTTAGATAAAACTTCTCATATCTATGAGTTGAAAGATGATTAAGTTGGGGACAGTCTATTTCATAAAAAAAATGCAGTTTGTTCATGTATACTTTGCTAGCAAGTCCTGGAATGAAGAAGTAATTATTCTAAGCAAAACATATCATTTGGTCCTTGAACTTTGAGTTTTTTATGCTTTTGATCCCTGAGCTTTCATTAGTGACATTTAGTCCATGAACTTTTAAATTTTTTATGTTTTTTATCCCTGAACTTCAAGTTTTTTATGCTTCAGGGGAAATTGAGGTTTTTTTTTTTTGGTTGAAGTGAGTCGTCCGGTTCATTAATTAATATAATCACTTTACTCTTGTTGCCAACCGACGAGGAACTTATGTTAGCCATGTCAGTGTGATTTAACACTTTAAGCGATAGAACACCAAATGTACATCTTTATGAAAGTCCAAACTAAGTAATAAAAGTTCATGGACCAAAAGCATAAAAAATACAAAGTTAAGGACCAAATAATGGGTTTTGCCTTCTATGGCTAAAATGGCTAACGTTCAAGAAACAAAGGTCTTGTTTGGTTAGAGGTGGAATTAGCTCTATGGAGATAACTTGCAAAGGAGTTGAAACTAATCTTGTTTGGTTGCCCGACTTTCCTATAAGTTATCTCCCAACTCACATCTAAGGGTGAGAGATATATTCTCCATCCCCTTAGGGAAGTTATTTCCTAAGAGTTTGTGGACACAATTACCTTTCATTAATTACCTTTTTATTACCTACATGACCCACATCCATCTCACTTGTTTGAAGGGTATTTTATGTCAATTCATATATTTTATTGTTTAAGAATTTGCAACTTCCCTAGTTGAATTAAACATGAAAATACGATATCACTATAAATTGACAAAAACAAACCAAGCCAAAAAATAACTACCTTAGCACAGAAGTCCTTGGCATGTGGCAATGCAGCACTCTTTGTAAGTAGACGGAGTTAAGTTCTTCTCAAGGACTGGGGGCACCATGCCCTCCTCAATTAACTCCTTCAAATCATCAGGAATCTCATCATTTTATTTTTTAGAACTAAATAAATAAAAATTGAGTTAATATTTTGTTCATTTTATTTATATCTATAGGTCTTCAAGTATTTTTCAGTTAATCCCTCATTTGAATTGACTAATCCTGTCGAAGTTAGTCCGCTAGCTCAACTCCGGCCTAATAAAAATTAAGGGAATAATATATAATATAGCTACCAATATTTAAAATTTTAATCAAAGTTATAATACCCATCTCTTTGCCACCACATCACCTCTTTGAGGCAAATTGAATTGATAATTAGACTAAGCAAAAGAATTAATTTTTGGGACATGAAAATGATACAAGATAATTAGCTAAGGTAACCAATCTAGCTAGTTACTGCTTAGAGAAGAAGGTTACGGTCAATTACAAATTTAGGAGGAGTTTTGTGATTAGTTCGAGGTGTTTGTCGAGCCAGTTGAAACTTGTGGCAAATATGCGCAAGTGTTGCACATGAGTGCATGTTTACCGAAGATTAATGTGAAATCTTTCAAAGTAGTGATGTCTAGCCCGATTGAGATGTGGACTATGAATTCCAAAAGCTTCACCACAACGTAACTTTTGACCAACGGTTGGTTGACACAACTGAAAGCGAGTTATTGTCTCTTAACTAGTGACTCGAGTTGGAGTTATGAAAATGAAAACACCAACATTAAGAGCTCCCCCTTACTTATACGGTACGCGATTCGATTCGAAGCAAATCTGAGTAGTCGGACAAAAAAAAACCATAACCTTTGAAAAAAAAAAAAAAAAAAAGAGAAGAGAAAGTTCTATAGTTTATTAGGAAAGGAGAAAATAAAGGAAGAAGAATGATGGAAAGAAAATCACTTTGCTACGAGCATAAATTCCCACGTCACCACTTCTTCAAAAAGAAACAAAGCCCGTTGGATCAACCCTCATCCAACCTCACAGATCCCAACGCACAATCGAACGGACTCCACCAACCCCCGTTCACTCTAACAATAAACAATGCAACGCGCGTAACCTCTCAAGGGTTCTTCTTCTTCTAAAATCTCGCTCCGCCTCTCCCTCTCTCTCTCTCTCTCTCTGTGTCTCAACAATCCCTCAAAACCCCACAAATCTCTCTCTCTCGAATTCAATCTAGACTCGCCAATCGCATTGGTTGGGTGATTCAGAGGTTTTGCGATCCGGGTTTTTGTTCCCATGGCGACTAGAGCTTCTACAAACTATGTCAAAGAGGTTTTGTCTCAGAGGGCTAAAATCGGTGTTCTTGGTGGCTTTAGACATTTTAGCTCCTCCCCATCTCCCAAAATCCCGCAATTGTCAAAAAAGGTGCGCCTTTTTGAGTTTTGAGGGTCGTTTGTTGTTGTTGTTGTTGTTTCTTTGTTGGGTTTGAATTAGAAGTATTGGTTTTGGAAATAAAATGAGTTTAGACTTATTGTTTGGTCTAAAAATGTATGTTTTTTGTTATATTCTCCCATCGGTGACGCACAGGAGTGCAGCCCGTTGATCTCTGTAGCACCAATGCTAGCACCAATATTGTACACAACTTAACCACCTTCAACTCTTGGCGTGGGGTTTCATCTCAAAAGGCCTCGGTGCTAGTTGATGGGAGATCATCACTTATATACTTCATTATGGAGTTTCAATTATTTGGATGTGGGACTATTATATCAGTCCACACATCTCAACATTTTTCATGTGATTACTCGCGGAAGCCTTTAATCTCCTAAATCACCGAAATCTTATCGCCCTCGTGAGCCTAAAAACTTTCAGCACACTGTTTGATGGTGCGAGTGCTCTTTTATAGGCTCGAGGGAGAATCATTGAGCTTCCAACATTAATTCTAATTTCCATTAAATTGGTAGTGATAATGGAGCTCAAAAGACTTTAGGTTCATAAGTTGCATAATTTACTCGTTACATAAATTTATAAGATGTTATGAGACACATTATGGTCTTACATTTCAGACATTAAACATACATTATTTGGTTGAGCTATTGAAGGGTTTGGCAATTTTAATGGTCAAACATGCGTGCGCTTTTGTCGTAGTTGTTATTGTTAACAAACCTGTTTTCACCTTCTATGGTGAGGTTTTGATTAAATTGTGGTTGTTGTTCTGAATGTGGTTTCTCCCAATTGCGTTTGAACTGTAGGGAAGGTTATTTACAGGAGCTACTTTAGGTCTGGTTATTGCTGGAGGAGCGTATGCGAGTACTGTGGACGAGGGAACGTTCTGGTAAACTTTTTTGTTACTTCTTTGTTTGGTCATTTGGGAAATGGCCAGGTTTTTGCCATATTTTCATATAGGCATGTTGATGAATTAATATTTATATCATTGGAGTTGCATGCCTTTAACTGCATTAAATCGAGTGGGATGAAAGAGTTTGATTCATGTAGACAACCCCAACTAATTTGGAATCAAGGTTTTGCTGTTGCGGGATCATTGTAGTTGCATAGGATACTACATTTTCCTAATTGATATCTAAAGGAAAATTCATAGGATTTTTTGTTGAGCCATAAAGGTGAGTTGTAGGATTTCGAGAAAAGATTTTCTGAAGAAAAAAAGGAAAGAAGGAAAAGTGGAGTTGAATCAGTTGATACTCTTTTGAAAGACATGAGAATTGGGATGGGCTTGAATTTTACTGTTGCTAAAAGATTGATTTGTAAAATATATAGATCAATTTCAGCGATTAGTATCTTCCGTCTCTTTTCCGGTGCTAGGAACTGCTCATTTGAACTTTGAATCTATTCGCAATACCCCCCATTTGCCATTTTCTCATATGTAGCAGTTCTTACAGTACTTCAACCTTGTTTGAGAGAGGATTCGGATAGTTAGAACGTAAAATGCTGCATTTTCTTTGGTTCCATGTTCATTTGTATTTTGTGTTCTTGGACCATTTATTGAATATTGTGTGTGGATCCTAGTAATATCCAAATATTGTTTGTGGATTTTAGTTGTTTATGTGTTGTCATATAATTTGTGCAGTGGATGGCTATTTTCAGCGACCAAACTTGTGAACCCATTCTTTGCATATTTGGATCCAGAAGTTGCTCACCGTTTGGCAGTCTCAGCTGCAGCTCGTGGGTGGGTACCCAAGGAAAAGAGGCCAGACCTGCCAATCTTGGGTCTGGAAATGTGGGGACGGAAGTTCTCAAACCCTGTAGGTCTTGCTGCTGGTTTTGATAAGAATGCTGAGGCTGTTGAAGGTTTACTTGGCTTGGGTTTTGGCTTTGTAGAGGTTGGTTCAGTAACCCCTTTTCCACAAGAGGGTAATCCGAAGCCTCGTCTATTCCGACTGCCACAGGAGTGGTAAGCATGTATGTTGCGTCTTTTTTTACAAGTCTGACTTAATACATTGCTTGTGTCATTATTTAAGTATGATCAGTGTGCCCTGCATGCTGATTGTGAAGCATGACTTCTCTAGGCAGATAAAAAAGTTTTCAAGGTTTCTGACTTGCCTAGATGTTCATCCTTCCACCTTTTAAAACGCCTTCTAAAAACTGTTGGTTCTGTTGCAGTGCTGTCATAAACCGTTATGGCTTTAATAGCGAAGGTATTGTTGCTGTCGCAAAAAGGTTAGGGGCGCAGCATGGTAAGAGGAAAATGGATGAGACATCGAGAGCTCCTGGTTCCTCTAATGACGACGTCAAACACGGGGGGAAAGCAGGCCCTGGCATTCTTGGAGTCAATCTTGGCAAGAACAAAACAAGTGAAGATGCTGCTGCTGACTACGTTCAAGGAGTTCATACTTTATCCCAGTACGCTGATTACTTGGTACATTGTTGCTTTTTTAATTTTAAATTTGCACTTGCTTACTGGGTGTTTGTTTGTGCAAGCTGATATATATCCTTCGGTTTCTATAAATGCAATATATTGTTCTGTACCGGCTTCGAACTGCAGAAAATGGTTTTATTAATTTTGCAGACAAATGTTAAATGCCTACTCTGCCCTATATACCACATCTGAAGCCTTTGCTTCTTCTTTTTCTTCTTCTTCTTCTTTTTTTGTATTTGTATGCTCACACTGCGTTTGGTACAAATGTACTGAACTGCTCAATGGTTCAAGCTGCTGTAACTCCAAGTAGTGTATCTTCTTGTCAATTGCCATGTGTTTTTTTTATTTCAAAGAGTGCTGCATGACAGTTTTTGAAATTTTCTTTTCCCCAGGTGTCTTTTAATTTTATGGATGACTGTGAGAAGTGAGCATTTCAATTTTTCTGATTAGGTGCAATTTCTCTTTTGGCTGTTTCAGCAAACTAATGTTCATATATCTCATTCTGTTGATGTACTAATGTTCTTGCTGAAATAATTTGTCATCAGGTCTACAGTGTTTTTTTTTAAAAATAAAATAAAATAAAAAATAAGTGTGCACATTCTTATTTCTGGCAGGTAGATTAGTAAATATTTGGATCTTAACATTACTTTTTATGATGTCTCCGCTTGTAGTGATGGTATCAGTCTTTAACAGAAAGTAACCAACTAAACATAATGCTTGAACATGCTCGGTACTTGTGTGCAGGTTATAAATGTATCATCACCAAATACTCCAGGATTGCGTATGCTTCAGGGAAGAAAACAACTGAAGGATTTAATTAAGAAGGTTTGAAGTCCAAAGATGGCTATTGTTTGTTTTAGTCATATGCACTCTCTACACGGGCATTATTTTTCCCTAAAGTTCTGTAATTGCGATGAAGGTACAAGCTGCACGTGATGAAATGCAGTGGGGTGAGGAGGGGCCTCCTCCATTGCTTGTCAAAATAGCTCCTGACTTGTCAAAACAAGACCTGGAAGATATTGCAGCGGTATGCATTGTTCTGTCTTTTGCCTGTTGCATTTTCATATTAGTTGTCTATGATTCTAATTCCGTTTGTTTTATTCTAGGTGGCTCTTACTCTCCACTTGGATGGACTGGTAAGTCCTTTTTCATCAAAGTCTTCCTCTTAAGGAAATTGTGTAACTATTGAAAAGCTGGATTTACTTTCATTGTTTAAGATTATACAATATACAATAGTTAAATAGCAGTCCGATAAAAAACAATAGTTAAATAGTTTAATGTTCCCAATCGCGTTAGAACAT
Organism: Stephania cephalantha; assembly: GCA_039657325.1. NCBI lineage: Eukaryota > Viridiplantae > Streptophyta > Magnoliopsida > Ranunculales > Menispermaceae > Stephania > Stephania cephalantha. The sequence continues at coordinate 515,054 of CM077573.1, read as the reverse complement.
TTTATATTGCTATATTTGATTGATTGGCTTGGGGGAAGTCAATAGAACTAGTAGATACCATGATTAGAAGGAGAGTCAATATTGCTTGCCTCCAAGAGACAAAATGGGTAGGAGAAAAGAGTAGAGAAATAGGAAGCACGGGGTTTAAACTGTGGTACACCTATAGATAGAAAATGCAATGGAGTAGGAATTGTGGTGGATAATGATTATAAGGATAAGGTCGTAGAGGTTAAAAGAATGGGGGATAGATTGATTCTAGTTAAATTAATTATTGGAGACGAAAAAATCAACATACTTAGCGCCTATGCACCACAAGTAGGATTAAGCGAGAGCATCAAACGCAAGTTTTGGGACGATATGGATGGATTTATGCAAAGTATACCATTAGATGAAAAGGTTTTTATTGGAGGAGATTTAAATGGGCATGTCGGGGCAAGTAACGATAGGTTTGAGAGAGTTCATGGAGGTTTTGGTTACGGTAATAGAAATGAATAAGGAGAATCAATCTTAGAATTTGCTTCAAAGATACGATCTGGTCTTAGCAAATACTAGTTTTAGGAAGAGGAGTCGCATATAATTACTTTTAGTAGTGGTCATAACAAGAGTCAAATAGATTTTCTTTTAACAAGAAAAATAGATAGAAAAATATGTAGAGGCCGCAAAGTAATACTGCGAAAGCACTTACTACCCAACATAAGTTAGTAGTACTTGATATTAAGCTAACACGACGACATAATATAAATAAAAGAGTTAGCGACTCTAGAATAAAGTGGTGGAACCTAAAACATAGTAAACAAGTAGAGTTTAGAGAAAAACTACTAAAGGAAAATATTTGGAATCTTGACTTAGATGCTAATACAATGTGGCTAGAAGTGAGTAGTTGCATAAGGAGAGTGGGATCAAACGTATTAGGTATATCTAAAGGCTTGGGACCACCAAAGAAGGAAACATGGTGGTGGAATGAGGATGTCCAACGAGCAATTAAGACTAAAAGAGAGATGTATAGGAAAATCCCTAAGTGTCAAGATGAAGATGTATACAATCAATATAGAGAAGCTAAAAAACAAGCTAAAAAAGTAGTTAGTCAAGCTAAAACAAATTTCATGGAAGATCTATATACAAGGTTAGGTAATAGAGATGGCGAAAAATATATATATATAGGCTAGCCAAATTAAGAGATAAAAAGAAACAAGACCTAAGTCATGTAAGATGTATTAAGGACGAAAATCAAAATGTTTTAACGCGCGAGGAGGATATTAAGGAGAGATGGAGAAGTTACTTCGATAGTTTATTTAATGATGGTCAAGTTGATACCATAATAGATGAAAACCCACACCAAGAAAGAAATGTCAACTATACACGCAATATTAGAATTGTAGAAGTTAAAGAGGCATTGAAAAGAATGAAAATAGGAAAGCATGTGGCCCAGATGAAATACCCATAGAAGTTTGGAAATGCTTAGGAGAAATTGGATTGACTTGGTTAACAAAACTTTTCAATAAAATTTTAAAATCAAAACGGATGCCAATGGATTGGAGAAGAAGCACGCTTGTGCCAATCTTCAAAAACAAAGGAGACATTCAAAGTTGCTCAAACTATCGGGAATTAAACTTATGAGTCACACTATGAAACTTTGGGAGAGGATAATTGACAATAAGCTAAGGAGAGAAACAACAATATCGGAGAACCAATTGGCTTCATGCCTGGGAGGTCAACTATGGAGGCGATTTTCCTTGTAAGACGATTGTTAGAAAAATATAGAGAAAAGAAAAAAGATCTTCATATGGTATAACGTAGATTTAGAAAAAGCATATGATAGGGTCCCTAGAGATGATCTTTGGTGGGTTCTAGAAAGAAAAAGAGTGCATGCTAGATACATAGACACTATTAAGGATATGTATGATGGAGTAGTAACGAGTATAAAGACATTTGGAGGAGCTACAAAAGAATTTCCCATTACGATAGGACTACATCAAGGATCGGCTTTAAGCCCATATCTATTTATTTTAGTTATAGATGAACTAACTAGACATATTCAAGAGGATATACCATGGTGTATGCTATTTGCAGATGATATTGTCTTAGTGGATGACACTAAAGATGGAGTGAATAGGAAATTAGAACTCTGGAGGAATACATTAGAATCTAAAGGCTTTAAATTGAGTAGGACGAAAACCGAATACATGCACTGTGAGTTTAGAAACACTAGACATCGAGATGACGGAGTGGTAAAATTAGGGGAAATAGAAGTTCCTAAGGTAAACCACTTTAGGTACCTAGGATCAATCATACAAAATGATGGTAACATTGAGAATGATGTCACACATAGAATTCAAGTTTGGATGGAAGAAATGGCGGAGTGCAACGATTTGTAATCGAAATGTTCCTACTAAGTTAAAAGGAAAATTTTATAGGACCGCAATTAGGTCGCCTATGCTCTATGGAAGTGAATGTTGGGCGGTAAAGCAACAACAATTACATAAAATGAACGTAGCGAAATGAGGATGCTTAGGTGGATGTGTGGTAAAACTCGTTTTGAAAGCTCACCATCGGCTTGCATCAGCTTAAATTAAGTGAACAAAAAAAAAAAAATTAAGTGAACAAAAAAAAAAAACTTTTTGTTTTTTGGTGAATTATCGGGCTATGTAGGATCATTACCATTTTTCAAGCCTCTCATGAATTTGATGACACACTGGTAAAGAATTATTGAGAACTCACATCTTGTAGACAAAAAGTACCAGTACAAAATCATTTTTATTCATGTTGGAAGTGATCAATTGTTCGTTAGGTAGCCAAGTGTGGTCTAATTTTTCTCATTTCTTCTGCAATCCGTCCTTGCTAGTGTTGGTTGTAATTACCCAAAACTAATTGTCGCGTATATGTTCCTATCGAAAATAAATCGTTTTAATTTACTGTTGAATCTTTCATAATCTACCTCTTCAGATCATCTCAAACACAACCGTTTCAAGACCAGATGTTGTTAGGAAATATCCAGTTGCAGAGGAAACTGGGGGTCTAAGTGGAAAGCCTCTCTTTGATATGTCCACTAATGTTTTGAAGGAGATGTACATCCTAACAAGGGTATGTTGTTTTATTATTTTCTGCTAAATTCATGTATGCTTGTTTAGTTGATGCATGTTATATAGAGAGGTAGGCAGCGTCAAAAAAGTTTTGGTTTGCTATCTTTTCTTCCAATTGTCAGTTTGTCACCATGGATTTATTTTTCAGGGAATACGAAAATTGATGATCCATATAGCCAATCCCAACTAATTTGGGATTGAGGCTTTGTTGTTGTTGTTGTTGTTGATTGTGTATTTTAATCTCATCTCTGGCAGGGTAAGATCCCCCTTATTGGTTGCGGAGGCATTTGCAGGTAAGTGCCTGCTCATGTCACTTTTCTTTAACCAACTAGTTTATGAAAATAACTGAAACTTGCTACATAATTTGGTCCAGTGGTGAGGATGCATACAAGAAGATACGCTCAGGAGCAAGCCTTGTTCAACTATACACAGCCTTCGCTTATGAGGGACCTGCACTCATTCCTCGAATTAAGGTACCTTGCTATTTAACTTTAAATTCATAGTACTTATCATTAAACCAAAAGGTCCAATGATGAGAAACTTCTTATTTTTCAAAATTCATCTTTTTTTGCCTCTGCGCCGATTCTTATTTATTTTGATCATTTATCGGTGAAAATTTATATTAATTTGCTGATACCGAAGAGCTGAATTTTGGTTTTAATAATGAGATATGAAATAATTGAACAAAGCCAGAACTGCAACCTAGTAATGCCTACAAACTGTAGACTTGGAACCTTATAAAGCTCATAATCACACTGGTAAAAATTGACTATGCCTGTTCTGACCAAATAGGCCAGAGAATGGTAGAGCAAGTGGTAAAAAACATTCTTATGATCACGAGCAACTGATTTTTTGTCGACAACACATTCATGGAAAACCATCAAAAATACTTTAGAGGATTCAATTTTGCCTAACTGATTACCTTAAGAACCCTCTTCTTTTTGTCAACAAACAACCTTCAATGACCCAAAAGCAACTTTAACTCTTGGCGCATTGCAACTAACAAACTCTAAAGGTGACTGATAACCTTCGTTTTTCTCTTCTTCGACCTTACCTTCAGGCTGAGTTAGCCGAGTGCTTAGAAAGAGATGGATTCAAATCTATCCACGAAGCTGTTGGCGCTGATTTCAGATAACTTACATTTCATGTTCTGTTGTTCTATATCTCGTGGGGAGTACCGTCTCCTCCATCATGCAGATGAAAGAGATGCTGAAAGAGCTCTATGGCTTTAATTATTTTTATTTATCTTTTACATCAGCAACTGTTTCTTGTTCTATTGCGGCGGAAATGTCACTTTCTCCGTTCTCTCTAATCTTGGTTTGAAAATTGAGATTATTGAGAAATTTTGTGAGATGTTCCAAGCAGAATTTGAGACATTCAAATTTGTAATCTACGAATTACGATTGATGAGCTCTTGGGATAGATTTTGTGTATTTATACATTACGCCTTTGGTGCCGGATGATGGAAATCAAAATTTTGGATCCCAATAAATCCCATTAAGATTTTTGTAATAACGAATTACCGATGCTCTCTGTTCGATGAAAAGTCAATGGAATTGTTGTTTATATTAACATCACTGTGACTTCAAAATCGTTTAGAAGATGTTATAGATATGAAATGGTGCTTCTGTACAGGGTTACTTCAACATATTGATGTTTATGAGATCTTATTTTCAATATGAGAATGTAAAAACCATTCAAATCTATGTAGAGCTTGTACCCTTTTGAATGGTTTTGATACTAGTCATTTTATAGACCTGAAAATAATTGAATTCAAGTATTTGCTCTTCCTAAGTTTATGCAGTTATAAAACCTTGGTTTGGCAGGACTGATAAAGCATGAATAGCATTAGCAGTCTTTCCCCCTCTGAAGTTAGGATTTGATGAGCTTGATTTTCATTTCCATATTCAATGTTGAAATGCAACAGTTATTATGAAAGCACAAATACAAGAGGTCATGCATATTCCACAGAATATGAGAAACCATGCTTGCAAAATTATATACATCTGAACATTACATCTGGGAACTGCAGGCTCTCATGGAGTATAGAAATCCCCCTTTTGAATCCCGCCGGGAAGTATCTTTAAGACCTCGGGATGCTCTGCGAGTCATAGAACTAATTTAGTAACTATACGCAACGTCGTTAATTCAATCGAAAATAAAGACTCGCGTCTCGGAACTCACTCAGAAGAGCATTGGTCTGGTCTGCAGTGAGCTTCGCCGCGAATCCATTCAATGTTCTTGTGTACTCATATATGATGGCTTTCTTTGCTGCAACTTCACTGCATCCAATTAGTCTATATTAGTAAGATCACACCACACAAACACACACACTGAAAAATCTAAACAACATGCTACAAACTTTTTTTATGCCATAATTTCCTTACCTTCCGAGGACCGAAGCGAGCGTTTCAACATGACTGGCTGCAGTTTCCCTCGATCTCGCCATGTACACTATTTGAACATACACTTGATCTTCTTGACTCTTAAAAAAAATAGCAAAACACCACCATTGCAGAGTTAGAATTTCATTTTTGATTCCACAGATGTTCAAAAAAGTGCAATGTTAGTAGTAGTACATAGAGAGTTGAGGCTAAGCAGGAAATAGCCAAAAGTAGAAGAGCAATGTATTGACAAAGTGGCACCATAGCATTAGATTTGCATCAAAAACACTACTCATACAACATGAAATATGAGATACTTATATAGGCAGTTTCAGCTCTCTAAAGGGGTCCTAAAGTTTTTCTACTTTTCTCTGAATAAGTTGAGTTATCTCCATTGCTGTGCCATTGCTGTTGGTACATTCATCATGAGATCCATTCCCACCATGGATTAGGGACCTACCTAGTGTTCACCACTTGAAGATTTCCCACTGGATTCGCGCCAAGTTACTTATGCGCCGCACGCTCTATCTGTGCATGTCGCGATCAATAACGATGAGGGCGTTTCACTTAATCATTCTGTTTATGGCATTTAAGCATGGTGGCCTAGACTTAGCCTACTGAGTTTTAACAAGTGATCGATGAAGGCGAAGCGATTGCATTGCGCATGTTGTTATACAGTAATAACATCAATAAGAGATTCAACCTTTCTTTTTACCTCCCTTCATGCCAAACTGTTTTGATGATATGATCCATCATGTTTATTTTCTTATATGAGAACCATAGACACTTTTTGAAGTCTTTATTCGTGTATGAACATGCCATATTTCTTTCTCTACAATGATTAGTCTTCTTAATTATGCATTTAAGCCTCGATCATAAATTAGTTGGGCCTGGCTTCATGAATCTAACTCTTCCACTCCGCTTGATTTGACACAACAATCGATATTTTTATTGATAACAATGGAAATCAAAATTCCACTCTAGTGATGTTGGGTTGCATTAAGTGAATAGCTAAGCGTCATGTTATGCCCCCCATGATCTGATCTTTCACTTGCACTGGTCATGTCTACCAATGCATTTAGTGAAAGCACTTCATGAACACAACCAAATGGCCCACCTCCCATTAACAATGCCTTAGTTTTTTTTCAGCCCTGAATGGTTTAAACACATCATGAAATCCTTGAAAATTGGGTTCCATATGTTGCACTAAAGGTGGATAATGGGGCATTGCATATCATTTTAAGATATTGGGAGCAACATGTTCTAATAATTCACTTGAAGATCTCAGAAGACATCTCAAAATTTGTCACACATTGCAACTGTTAAAGATGCTGTTGCAGGATGTATCAGTACAGTTTAAAGTTATCAGTAAGCACCCTCCCTCGACGGCCTGCTCAGCACTTAAAAGTTATCGGTAGCACACCGATGAGATGAACACGTGCGCAGTCATCAACTTCGTACATGGAAGGAGACCAAATCGAGCAAGGTAGAAATCACAGCAACACCTCGTCGGCCAATGGATGCTTTAACCTGATTTGTTCTTTAATGGGATGCTCAACTTTGTTAAAACAATTGAAGTGATCCTTCCACTCTCATGAAGAAATGACTTCAATGCACCTAGTCATAATCTCTTGGAATTCCTGCAAAATTTGGCCCTCATGGGGATTACAAGCTTTTCTTAAAACAATTGGTGCAGAAATTTCTTTTCTTGAGAGTTGGTAGTATTTTACAGTAATTCCTCTCCATCAGGTCCATAATTTCCTCATAATATCTTTCAAGTTCATTACATGGTGTTTGCCGGCAACTTCGAACTGCAGATGACAGCTCGAGAAAAAGAAGCTTTCAGCATTCTGCCACTGCTGCTGTCAAATCATTTCTACAACTCCTCACTTTTAATACAAAAATCGCTTTAGATAGTCCAAAATTGCTTTGTACAAACCTGTAATCACCAAACACATGCAGTTGCCATTATCAGACGCAGAAGTCCGTTACATACATGCAGTGTAGCGCAAACATTACTCAGTTTGTCATATAATGATCACAGTTGGAATTTATATATAGATTCTCTCACCCAGTTTCAAAGGAAAATATTTGAATTACCTCCAAGGCTATGGAGGAAGGCAGCGGAACAATGAGTATGCTGTTTGGATGCTTCTCTGCAATTCAAATTTCCAATCCGCTCTCTCCGCTTTATTTTCCCGCAGCAATGAAATATTTTAATTAAATGTCATAAGGTTTATACCCTGAGACCAAGAAGTAAACTAAGCCATTTGGACCACAAATATTTTATGAGATGAAGTTCATAGTTTCTCAAGGGTGAAAAGTCCTGGAATCATGTAAAGTAATTTGACAGGTGATACCATTGAGCTGCTAAAGTTAGGATCTTAAAGCGAAAAGAAGTAAGTTTAGGAAAAATTCGATGAAATGAAATGAAGAATGTCATATTTAGACCAAAGTATTAGATGATTAACAATCATCGGCCCCAATGAACCCCATGATCCACTTATCACTTGTCCAAGATTCTGAAAACTGTTCACCCTAAGCCTCAAGGTCTAGAGGTTTGTTTTATATCATTAAACCGAAGTCCTTCGTGAAAGAGACAAATTTTCATATCTAATAAAAATGACTTGGGAACTGGAGAACGATTAACAAAACAGTGACAAAGCCTAGTCAGACAAGCTTGACAAATCAAGATTCCTAATTGAATTTCCAACAACTTCTCGGATTCAAAGTATACAACATATTGGACCTATTGGCCCTGTTTGGTTTAACTTTTGCTTTTAGTTTATGCTTTGATGACGTGAATAAGTGCTTATGAAAAACAAAAAAACATGTAGGGAGATGCTTTTGAGAATCGCACTTATTATGGTAGTTTTAAGTAGTTTTGGTTGCCACATCAGCGCCACGTCAACCAATTGCAAAAAAAAAAAAACATAATATGCAACCAAACGGTACGAAAGCTGCTTATTGAGTGTCACATCAGCAATAAGCAAGAGAATAATCTGAACCAAACAGGGCCATTATATAATTACCTCATCAACCATCAGAACTGTGCATTACTGAGGAAAGTAACCATGCATCTAGCACTTTGGAACATTTTATCAATTTTCTGCCATACTGAGCTTTGAATTTCAAGAAGCTTGTGCACTTTATCCTGCAATTTTGGCTGACAACGAACTGTTTCACCATGTATCTGGCAAATCATAAAATTCAGCAGGATGACGTCAAAAAGTAAACAATCAAAATATTCATATACAGTTTGATATTACACGTATATGCTACAAGGAATGGCAGAAACAAAAGGAGGGAAGAGATTTAAATGGTACCTTCAAAAATAGTTTTATAACAGCTTGGATGAACTCAAAGTTGTTCCTACAGGAAATCTCATGTATGAAGTAATCCAGTAAGAGTTCGATAAAATGAATTTCGGGTCTCTTTTCGAGATTCTGCTGATCGTCATCTATAACCTGAAGTATGCGAAGCTCCATATCCAGAGACGAAGGAGATAAAGTTTTGATGTAGTTCGTAAATGCAAAAACTGCAATAAAACCAATAGTTGACTTGGCAATGAATAGTGTCTCTCCCCAAGATACAAAACAAAAAAAAGACCAAAATTGAAAATGAGCGAACTAGATGGACATACAATTTTCCATCTCTGCAGAAGATTGAAGAAGTTCCAAAAATTGTGACAGTTGCAAATTAGGTTTCATAATTTTCATTTGACCGCTTTCTACACCATCGCTTCCTGAATTTTTTTCAGTGGAAGTCAACTCACTAGGCTTGAACACTATTTCTCCTGAAAGAGAAGGCATGGAAGGCAGGAAGAAGGGAGCTTTCTCTGGCTGTTTAGGTGGCTCAATTGGTTTATTGCGGAGCTGCAATTTCATAAAAAGATATAAAAGATCCCTTCATAAAACCAATACAGTAGTAAGAAGCATTTGGCCTACTCCATTGTATGCATACAAGTTAATGATGAGTCAACTATTTTTTTTTTTAGAGAAGAAGTTGAGAGAAGCAGAAACCTTGATAATATCTAAATTGACCAAGCTTTGCCATTGACTTTTGGGCAGCATTGAGAGTGTGACGAGATCTGGGATTTGGCTATCATAGTAAAGGCTCTGGATTTGTGATTGCTGCTCAATTGTGATTTTGGAGTCATCAGAAGATCCTTCCTTGGAAGAGATTGCAGGCAGTTCAACATTTACAAGGTCTTTCCCACTTGCGCAGCAACCCACATTAGAGGCACCAGAGAACATTGCCTGATTAACCCTGTCAAAGCCAGAAAACACAGTTTAGACTCATAAACCACAAATAAATGCACCAGAGAACATTGCCTGATTAACCCTGACAAGAAGAAATATAAGGTAGACTTGGGAAGGATTTTTCTTGCCCACAAAAGAATTTGAAATTAGAAGGGCAAACTTAGCAAAATAGATAAAGCAGTAAAGATCACTCCATTGTCCCCTAGAGGCTGGCAGTTTCAAATCCGAAAACATTCTTTCTGCAATAGCCCTTCCCTAAACCTTTTGGTGACTTGAGCATTGTGTATTTGCCATGTTTGAGAGAAAATTAGAAGTTTGATATAAAATGTTTGACATACATGAGCATTCTTGAACCACATTAATGAACGCCTACACTTACATACAATGAGATTCATGCATTTGAATAATATGTACCCAAAATTTGGCAATCGCCCATCTTCCAACTAATAATGAACACTTAATGCTAACCGATACTACTATAAAAGAAAAAATAATATGCATGCTGAAAAAGAAATGAAGACTTACCACAAGTACACCCCATTCTGTTCAACATGAGAAGTTGCAAGGACATCCATATTGGGCGACAGGGACAGTGCCGTAATAGCCACATCAACACGCAGTGCATCTATCTGTCTAGCCAATATAACATCCCAGATTCGAAGACTGCCATCCATGCTAGATGTCAAAAGCCATTTTCCATCTTCGCTGAAACATACATCTGTGATACGATCAGTGTGACCTTCAAACTTGCGCACTATCTTCAAGGCAACAACATCAAACAATCTGATAATCATATCATCTGCTACAGTAGCCAAAAGACCTGAAACAAGTGACACGAAAGAGGTCAAGAAATAAGGGGAAAAAAACAAATTCACTTGTTCCAGATTAGTGCAAAAGATTTTTGTGATACAAATGTCCTTTACTGGATAACTGGATTTATCTTTCACAACAGTCAGAAATTTAAAACAAATAAATTCTTAAGTTACATCAGTTTTCAATTATTCGGTCATTCCTTCTATATGGCTTTAGTTTCAAATTTTAAAAAGCCCCGACCAACTTTCGAGGGAGAAAAGATCAGATTTCCCATCTATTAAAATAAAGGTGCTAAATAGAATGTCTATAATGATATTGATTCTTCTGCGGAAAGAAGAACAAAAAAATAGTAAGCCAGAGAAGAAAAGTAAGGAAAAAAGTAAGAAAAAGTAAACAGGAGTCCTAAGCTGGAAAGGTAATCACCTATGTTACATACAGGGAAAGTAGGCTCAGAAATAACAAAAGAATGTTAGATATATGCACGTTCTAACCATAAACCAATCACGCTAATGTATTTGTGCATTGCATAAGTATATTGAGAGCTATACAACAACAACAACAACAACAACAACAACATAGCCTCAGTCCCAAATTAACTGGGTCGGCTACATGGATCAAACTTTTCCATTGTGCTCGATTAAGTGCAATTGATGGTGAGCTTTCCAAACCATTCAAATCCCTCCTAATTAATGCATCCCATGTTAACTTTGGTATGCCCCTACCTCGTCGAATTTCTACAGTTTCTATTGAGTCAAGTTTTCTAATTGGGACATTTGTAGGCCATCTTTGCAGGTGACCAAACCACCGGAACCGCCCTTCCCTAATCTTTGTATCAATTGGTGCTACTCCTACTTGTCTTTGAATTTCTATATTTCTTATTCTATCTTTACGAGTTTTACCACACATCCACCTAAGCATCCTCATTTCTCCTACGTTCATTATATTGAGAGCTATGACCCTAATTTTTTCTACACTTAATGTTTCCATTCTTCTTCATCATATTTTACTTAAGATTTCAAAATCAGAGAAAAAAATGGGAAGTAATAAGGATGCATTACCATTATATCTGTGATACACAATCTTGACCAAAGAGCAACCAACTTCCCATTTAGATTTTAATTCCCGTGCCTTGAAATCCCAGACCTGCAACAACACCGCATCGTCAGAATCTGAATAAACTTTTAAGACAGCACAACCCTCTCCACCAAGAAAAGGCCAAAATAACTGGAAGACAGGTGCCTGTATTTGGGCAGGAGGCGCAGGACAGACTGGACAGTCTACTACAGCATGCATGCACGAGTTGTAAAACACATACACACACATGAGATGAGAGCTGGTCAATGAGGCCACTTGATATCTAAATCCTTCAGCTCAAAACATTAATCTCTGTTGACGACTGAAATGGAAGCTCTTGCTCCTAGAGTTGTCGAAGTTACCCATCTCTCCATATACACATCATATGTATGGATAAAGCATTGATACTTTGATAGAATTCACTTCAAAGGATAAATGAAGTCACATAGAGTCTCACAAGAGGCACCATTCTTCAAATAAATTCAATAAGTAAAGCACGTTTGTTATAGCGCTGACCTTTACATCTCCACGATATCCAACACTTATCATGTGGGTATTTGTAGCATCGCTTGCAACCCCAACCACTGCTGAATCATGGGCACGGCTTTTTCCTTCAGTTATGTCAAGATAACTGCCACGACTAATTCCTGATTGGACATTAAATCGTTCAACCCATCCACCTTCAGTTCCAAGAACAGCAAAGTTTCCACAAGCACTAATTGTACAAACCTGTAACAAAACCCAAATGAAGCATTTCCGAAAGCACAAAGTCCATGAGAAGTGGTTGGAAATATATAATCCATATTTGTTTCCTACAAATGGAAGAATTCTCATGCACCCTCTTGCTTAAGTAACGAAGTAGATGGGTTGACAGGAATAAAAGAATGAACATCGCATTTGATTAAGCATACCTTAACAGGTGTTTGATTCTCAGGACATGGTGTTAAGATATGCTCCCCAAGGACGAAATTCTGAAGCCTCCACACGTACGCTCGTGGAGTGTCCATATGACAAGTAACAACGTTGCACCAATCCCGCTCACGAATTTCAGCTAATGCAGGTAAGAAAAACTTGAGAATCAAATTTCTATAGGAACAAAAACTTTAAAATTGAATCAGAGTTATTCTCATAGCAGGACAGTGAAATCAAGAAAGGAATGTGTTAATTCTCTTGCACCAAAAAATGAAATGAAAGAACATTTTACTCAGGCTTTTAGATTCTAGTTAAGAAAATACTCTCAAATGTTAAGGACCAATTTCTCTGGGCCTCTTCATATTAATAATTGTTTTTCCCCTCTGTTGAAGTAGATATAAGAACTGGAACATATGCCATGAACAAGAAGATTATATCATAATTCGTTAGTGAGAGCATTCTCCAATAAATAAACAACTCCACTCACCAATTACACAATTTTCAAAAGATGACTTCAGTGTTATTGCCCGATTTAGAACACGTAAAAATAAAGTCAGTCAGGAAGGATTTAAGCCACTGCCTGTAGCAACAGCCAGAGCTCTACCATTTAGTACCTACAAACAAATCACCGTCTCGTCCATTACATATTTATATCTTTCCTCAACCACTATGCTGTATTAAAGAGCTTAGGAGGACATTATTCTCCCAGAAATGACCAAATTTCTCCCCTCAATGACCCACAATATTCAGACACCAGTCACAACCTTATCTCTTTCACAACAGGCTTTTGTATTAGTAAAAAAATATTTACAATAATAACAACAAAAACACAGTCCAAGGGACTTGAAGTTAAAGTCACCACTCATGACTGAGTTGACAAAATGGCCAACAAACTCGAATACTAGTTAGTCCAGCTCTACAATAACTCCAACCAAGGTCCAAGGAGCATTTGGATGGAAAAGCACCTTCATGGTCCCGCTGTCCCACAACCACTTCAAATTAAGTATCTGATGAATCCAACCAGAACAGAAAGACAGCCTCAGCCAACTATTGACATGGTGTGATGAGACCAAATCCAGGTCTTCCCCTGCCTGAACCCTTTTTTTCTTCTTTGGGTCATATGTCTGTGTCAACATGACACTTCACAAACCATATCAAAATTCTCTGCCCAAATCCAAATAACGTAGAACAAGACTGATGTCTATCTTGAAAATCGAAGATGTTACATGGAGAAACTGAATATCTATCCGAAAAGAATTGAAGAACCAATGACTTTCATTTCAAGGTGGGATGAAGTTTCTTCAAAAGAACGATAAGGAATAAGTGGGATCCAGTGGATCCAGAAACGTGTCGTTTATGCCTTATTTCGCAATCTTGCGTACAATTTAGATAGAGGAGATTTTATTTTTATTTTTTATTTTTTATTTTTAGCAAACAGATAGAGGAGAATTTAAAGACTAAGTTTATCAGTCAAACAGGCGTGGAAGGTGTCAAAGCTCTTCAGCTGTACAAGGTAAGCAGTGACTATTAGCCTCAAAGGATATACAGTAAACGCAGTAGGAATGATTACTCAAACTTATGTTTTCAGAGGTGTCATGTACAGGGGGCACATAATGCAGCTCATGAGATTTGTTGGCATGCTATCCCTATAATTTCTGTATACAGTTTTCCTAAAAATTTGGATATGGACTGCATATATTGTATCTCACAAAATTAATAAATACAATGAATTTCAACTCTTTATTCAAGGTTTTAAGAACTAGTGGACACGAAGAATACTGACTGAAAATGCAAAACAGTGGATGCATGCACTGATTTTCATCACACACCATAATATTAGAAAGCTGGAGCAACCCTTCAGGAAAACAATGGGTAAAGATTACAAAAACATGAAAGTTGTAAGAAAAATTTAAAATTATAAGCAAGAATGCATATGGATTATCCCAATTAATTTGGGACTGAGGCTATGTTGTTGTTGTAGTTGTTGTTGTTGTTGTTGTTATTGTTGTTGTTGTTGAATGCATATGGAAGACGTTTGATTTTTTTGGATGAATATGGAAAGCGTTTGATCGGATTCACCACAAGAGAAAACGTATTTTACTTGTAGCCATATATTGTGACCAAAAACAACAAAGAGTGTCAAGCCATCTTCATCAGGCGAAATTAATTTGGGCTCCAAGCGGCAGACAGGATGCCATTGAAGGGGTGCCTGCTGTTGACTCAGATTTAGAGCCCATTATTTTTCAATGCTTCTTAATCAAAATCAGTTTGTAAGAACAGAAAATCAAATAAACGAAGAAACTATCAACAAAAAGAGAAACCCTAATAAACTTTCTGAAGACCGTGAAACCTAGCTCAGAGGGAATACTTACCGCAGTCAAATGTTATAACAGGCTTCAGTTTTATTTCTTCTTCCTGAGAATAAAAAATAAATCAGTTTTCTATAAGCGAAATCAACATTTTATATTTCACTTAGCATGGCGAATGGCGAATGGCATACCAAACAAAAAATTGAGAAATTTGGACAGCCAGTGGATTAAAAAACTCTCTAGTCTTGTAGTCAAGCCTAACCAATGATATCCACACTATAAATTAATTGTGCTTATGATCATAAGTGCCAAACTCAATCAAAATCAACCCATATTAACAAGTGAAGCAATTCTATAAGAAGACCTGCTCCCTACAAAACATGAGAGGGCTTATATTAAACTAGTTTTATCATCTCCTTTGTTATTTGCTTGTTACTTCAAGTAGGGAGTCGCACGCAGAAAAAAAAAGGCAACTGAGGACAAATAAATAATTCATATCACCAACTTAACCAATGGACAAATGCAACAAACACAACTTCTATCATCGTACCTTCATCTTGAGTTTTTTGGCTCTTTTAGTTACATGATGCTGAGACAGCTCTCTGCTTTGTTGATCCTAGAGATAAAATATTCAAAGAAACTCAGAATAAAGATAACCACACCATATTGTATCAATAATGATAATGCCACTTGCTCAAAAACTCAAAAAATGACCTCAGCAATCTAATCAACTGCCCGCATTCATGAAAACAAACCCACAATGAAAAACTCTCAACTCCTTAAAAAACCTAAGTTGCTATTCGCAGTTTACAGTATGAGAGTCAAACGAGTGAGCCTGGATACTCACAAAGCATGACATAAAATACTCCACCAACTCATGCACTTTCACAAGAGAATAGGAAATCAGCAGTATTCATAAATACAAGTGATAAATGTGCAATGAAGTTCTTAAAACACAGACAAATGCTCAGAATGAACTCGAACCTGGATTACAGAAAAAAGGCGAAAAGCACGATCCTGGCCAGCAGATAGAATGTGTCTACCATTGGCGTAAAACCTGGTAAAAGAAAGGATAAACTTGGTGCTTAGCCACAACAAACTAGAAATGGCTGCAGGAACCTTAGTTGCCAAACTCTCAGTTATTAACACTTCTAGTGTTCTACTTGATGAATTAGATAAGAAGAAAATAGCATTAATTGATAAAAAAAAAAAAAAAAAAGGAAAAAGAATTTTAAGAGTATACTTATTTCTCTGAATCCATACTGCTTTTTTTTTTTTAATAAGAAAGAGACTATATTTATCAAAATAATGGGGTGTACATGTATAAGTATTTACAAAAAGCCAAGGATTGACCTCTTTTATCAAAAACCTGCTGATTTCCTATTTCTCTAAATCCATACTGCTCAACAGATAGCTATTATTTTCCTTCTTTTTAACCTTGGATATTGGAAATTTTATCCTCCCACTTATCCCACAAGACCATGGCATGTCATGAAATATCACCCATCGCCCAATGCACAAAAGGGTAGCAATAATTAAACCAAAAACCTTAGTTCCAAGTTGAGTACCCCAACCAATTCATGAATCTTCGCTGACAAATACCCAAATAAGCTTGAAGGCCCAACAACAACACCTCATGGTACCTCATGGTAATGTGATGATACCAAAGGACTCAATACATTCCTTTCAATATACCGCCAAGTTTTAGCACCAGAATCATAATAAATGCATTCTAAAATAATAATATTCAATGATTGAAAAAAAAAAAAAAAATCCGAGACCATCAATTTTAAAGTTACCATCACCTTATGCAAAGTGGGGGAGCACTGTGCCCACTTCGAAAGCGTAAAAGACGAGGATCCCCATCACTAGTGTCAAAAATCCACATCTGTAACAAAGCCCAACAAAAAAAATATTTTTGTGGTTATAAAACATAACAGGGATCTATACAATCTTTCTTATGCCAAAACTTGATTTTCTTGAATGATTTGGCATAATCAATTGAAAAGTAAATCATAATCACAAACAAGACACGTAAAAAAATGAATGAAACGTGAGAAATTTTGCATTAATTTTAGTATTTTACGTCCCCATTTCTACAACTCTTGATGCAGTTGAAATCTCAATCCATCTTCATTCTTTCAATGAAATATGTAAATAAGATTATAAGATTTTAGTTTTTTAATGATCAAAATATTGCCATCCCTCCAATGGCTCTAGGCTAAAATTCAAAGGACAATTCTATTCTGACCACATTATCCTAACACACTCTCTATACGATGTATTTGGAGTCCATCGAATACATATCTGGACACACATGTGTATCCATATAACTAGATGCACAATCAAACTGACTCCTATAACTTAGCAAACAGAAAGTGTGCTCAAGATGTGCAGTAAAAACGTATTTTCACAGCAGCCAAATTTTGTTACATACCCAAGGAACAAATAGGAAGATTTTTACCTTTATTGAGTTATCTGCTGAAGAACTCATAAGGACTGGTTCATTAGCAAAGAAGTGCAAAGACACAATTGAACTGTCATGAGCGTCTTTAATAACTGACTGAAGCCTTCTTTTCTCAAGATTCCAGATGCTTATGACACCCGATGAACCGCCGGATGCTAAAAGAGGTTGCCCATCTGTAATGATACAATGAGGAAAAAAGAAGTGCAGAACCATTAGAGGATTAACATGTATGACTTGCGATAGAGATCACAAGATACAAATCATACAGGGCATGATTACAAAAGAAACTTCTACTCCAAGGGAAATATGAACGAACACAAACTGAAAACAAGAAACCACTCAACGCTATTCAATAACTATAAGTTAGAACAACAAAATCTTGAGTTGTCATGGGTGTGACCTCTTGAACTTAAGATCATCATCAACAACAACAACAACAACAACAACATAGCCTCAGTCCCAAATTAACTAGGGTCGGCTACATGGATCAAACTTTTTCATTGTGCTCGATTAAATGCAAAACTCTAGATCATCAATTTCATCAAATATTCATGAATGGATAGTAGTTAATTGTGTAAATGATTCGCTTGTCAAACATATAAAGTTAGATATTTGACGCCTAAAATTTCTAACCATGGCAGGATTGGAGTTCATTGTCATTTTTCTCCATGGGATTAATTTACGTTGACACCCACTCACAATGATTTATTGATTATTTCAACTCTGTCGTGGACTCATTCCAGTAGATTACAGGTATTAAAAATAAAAAAGAAAGCCACGGGGAGATTAGAAGTTGTAAAATGCAAGTTATTTAGAATCCATGGGAGCTCATCAACATTAATTCATGAATGGATATTAGTCAATTGTGTAAATGACCCGCTAGTCGAACATATAAAAGTAGATATTTGACACCCAAAATTCTCAACCATAGCTGGATTGGAGTTCATCATCATTTTTCTCCATGGAATTAATTTACGTTGATACCCACTTACAATGATTTATTGATTACTTCAACTCTATGGTCGACTCATTCTAGGAGACTACAGGTATTAAAAATAAAAAAGGAAGCCACAGGAAGATAAGAAGCTGTAAAATGCAAGTTACTCAATCCACAGGAGCAGTGCAACTAGCGTCAATTTTGGAGATGGCTTGTAGTAAAGCATTGGTTAAACTCCTCTCACTCGTCAAAAGTTTGTCTACAATAATTTCAGCCGCACTACATAGGTTTTAGGATATTTTACGAGCAAGAATGAAATGAGTTGGATGCGGCAGGGGATTTAAGATGGATAAGTTTGCAAGTGATGTGATACCCAAACTAACAGAATGCATCAAATACTGACATTAGTCTCATATGGAGAGTTAAAAGCAGGTTGCTAAGAGCATCTCCAATGGGACCATGGATTAGGGTGAAAATGGATCCATCTAGAACACAATCCACATCCAACCCAAAAAATGATCTTCAATGGGACCATGGATTGTGAATGTCTAGCTGACGTGGCAAGGAATCAAAGTGGAGGGTGTCTACCACAATATCTACTTCTAGACATTGTAGTCCATTGCGACATCATCATCGTTTGTTATAGAAAGACAAAAAAGTCACAATCCATAGTCTAAATCCACATTACCATTGGAGATCATTTTGAAATTTGAATGTCTATCTAATGCCACATAGGATAGACATCCTCCCCACATCCATGACAAGGCACCAATCCATGCTCTAAATCCACATTACCATTGGAGATGCTCTAACTTATCAGTCTACTTCCATTATATTGAACTTCAAACAAAGAAGTCATTTTTTTGGGTTGATATAATCAGGGATGCATAATAAGAAAAGCGAAATTATATGCAACAACTGCGGGAAGCCAAAATTTGTCAATTGGCAATTAAAGGAACATTAAGATTTAAGGTGTAAAAATGTTAGGACTATCAAATCTTGGCCAGACAAGCATTGTAATCAAATCCTCATAACTTACAGGTGAATTTAGGAAGTATATAAACAAAGAAAAACCAAAATTAACTCTCTCAGTGAATAAGTCCAACTCTCACCTATTCCAAGTGAACAGAACTTCACATTATCAAAAAAAAAAAATGCACGTCATCTACTGAAACAAAATGTCAAGAGAAAATTCTTTTTGATAGGACAAGTGAGAATTTTTAAAAACTTGTCCTTAATCAATAGGACTGACTGATAGCTATTACACCTACCCCTGCAAGATTTTCCCCAGACATCACTAAACCAGCACCTAATATGATTTTGTCCCATCTCATGAAATTAGTTCTTTCTTACTTGACCGAGAAATGAACGTAACATAAATTAGGATGCTTAGGTCGATGTGTGGTAAAACTCGTAAAGATAGAATAAGAAATACAGAAATTCAAAGAAAAGTAGGAGTAGCACCAATTGACACAAAGATAAGAAAATGGCGGTTGCGGTGGTTTGGAAACCTCCAAAGGCAGCCTACAAATGTCATCACTAGAAAACTCGAATCAATGGAAACTGAAGAAATTGAACAAAGAATGGGTAGATCAAGGCTAACTCGGGACGCTTTGATCGGAGAGATTTAAATGAGTTGGAAAGCACAACATCTTTGCACTAAATCAAGCATGATGAAGGAGTTTGATCCAAGTAGCCGGCCCCAACCAATTTGGGATTGAGGCTGTGTTGTTGTTACTTGGCCGAGAAGAAAAAACAAAGATTACATTGGAAAACCTTTAAACCAAATAGAAAATCTTTTAACGATACATGAAAATTGTTCCCTAGATAAGTTCGGCAGCAGCATTTCAGGAATTAATAAGTAAAAGATCCCTATTGTAAGATATAGGAGAAGTTGTTACCAGTTCTAAAAGATAAAGCAGTCACAGAACCTCGCGTAGAATGAGTGAATGTAACTATCTCTTTGTCATCCCGGACGTTATGAACATATATATTCCCATCAGTACAACCAACTGCAACAACATCAAGTGCAGGAGAAGAAACACAACAGCAGATAGAAGACTTCCAACCATTGAACTCATAAAGCTTCTTCTTTGTGCTTATGTTCCAAAGCTGCAAGGAGCCTTCTTCACTTCCAATTAAAACCTGTAGATTGCTGAAGTTTCGTTAGAGCAATAGTGATGCAGAGAGTAATTGGAAAGAGATAAACAACGAAGAAGATAACACATAAAACAACCAATCCATGGTTTGAAGACTCAATTCATTGATTCATTGATGAAAAGCTACCTATTGTGGCGACTTTACAACCTTTTACACTAATACATCAAAAACCCTCGTACATAAAGACTAATATACCCCTATCATATAATATTTTATAATTCTTATAGTAGCTCCACATAGTTACTACATCAAATAGAAAGAGAAAAATTTTAATAAAGCTGAGGATACGGTACTCGTATTGTTCCAAGAGAATTTTAATAACATGATATTCATCAAAATAATTTTAAAAAGAAAAGAGAAAAAAAAATCAACTATAAGCCTATAAATATTTTCAGAACAAATAATCTATTAATTACCTTGTTCAGATATGTATCTGGATGCATTATGCAGCTTGGACTGAATTTTTCCTCTAACAAAATATGTCCAAGTGGAGTGAGATTTTGATTCTGCTCAATCCCTTTAAACGTCCATATGAATAAATTCCCTTTAATGTCAACACTCAAGATATGCTCTCCAAACAACAACAATAAATTAACCTTTTCATTGTGCCCACTCCAAGTCGCCACCTGCTCAAAGATAGAACAGTCAGCAAGATAGCAACAACCCAAACAATAACCATCAAAAGCACACAAAAGTATTGAGCTAGGTTTAAAGCCTTGTCAGTGTAAAGGAACTTAATGAAATAGAAACAACAACAACAACAACAACAACATAGCCTCAGTCCCAAATTAACTGGGGTCGGCTACATGAATCAAACTTTTCCGTTGTGCTCGATTAAGTGCAATTGATGGTGAGCTTTTCAAACCATTCAAATCCCTCCTAATTAATGCATCCCATGTTAACTTTGGTATGCCCCTACCTCGTCGAATTTCTACAGTTTCTATTGAGTCAAGTTTTCTAGTTGGGGCATTTGTAGGCCATCTTTGCAGGTGACCAAACCACCGCAACCGCCCTTCCCTAATCTTTGTATCAATTGGTGCTACTCCTACTTGTCTTTGAATTTCTATATTTCTTATTCTATCTTTACGAGTTTTACCACACATCCACCTAAGCATCCTCATTTCTGCTACGTTCATTTTATGTAATTGTTGTTGCTTTACCGCCCAACATTCACTTCCATAGAGCATAGCTGGCCTAATTGCGGTCCTATAAAATTTTCCTTTTCACTTAGTAGGAACATTTCGATCACAAATCACCTCTGTTGCACTCCGTCATTTCTTCCATCCAGCTTGAATTCTATGTGTGACATCATTCTCAATGTTATCATCATTTTGTATGATTGATTTTAGGTATCTAAAGTGGTTTACCTTATGAACTTCTACTTCCCCTAATTTTACCACTCCGTCATCTCGATGTCTAGTGTTTCTAAACTCACAGTGCATGTATTCGGTTTTCGTCCTACTCAACTTAAAGCCTTTAGATTTTAATGTATTCCTCCGGAGTTCTAATTTCCTATTCACTCCATCTTTAGTTTCATCCACTAAGACAATATCATCTGCAAATAGCATACACTATGGTATATCCTCTTGAATATGTCTAGTTAGTTCATCTATAACTAAAGTAAATAGATACGGGCTTAAAGCCGATCCTTGATGTAGTCCTATCGTAATGGAAAATTCTTTTGTAGCTCCTTCAAATGTCTTTATACTCGTTACTACTCCATCATACATATCCTTAATAGTGTCTATGTATCTAGCATGCACTTTTTTTCTTTCTAGAACTCACCAAATAACATCTCTAGGGACCCTATCATATGTTTTTTCCAAGTCTACGAATACCATATGAAAATCTTTTTTCTTTTCTCTACATTTTTCTAACAATCGTCTTACAAGGAAAATCGCCTCCATAGTTGACCTCCCAGGCATGAAACCAAATTGGTTATCTGATATTGTTGTTTCTCTCCTTAGCCTATTATCAATTATCCTCTCCCAAAGTTTCATAGTGTGACTCATAAGTTTAATTCCCCGGTAGTTTGAGCAACTTTGAATGTCTCCTTTGTTTTTGAAGATTGGCACAAGCGTGCTTCTTCTCCAATCCATTGGCATCCGTTTTGATTTTAAAATTTTATTGAAAAGTTTTGTTAACCAAGTCAATCCAATTTCTCCTAAGCATTTCCAAACCTCTATGGGTATTTCATCTGGGCTGTATGCTTTCCCTATTTTCATTCTTTTCAATGCCTCTTTAACTTCTACAATTCTAATATTGCGTGTATAGTTTACATTTCTTTCTTAGTGTGGGTTTTCATCTATTATAGTATCAACTTGGCCATCATTAAATAAACTATCAAAGTAACTTCTCCATCTCTCCTTAATATCATCCTCGCGCGTTAAAACATTTTGATTTTCGTCCTTAATACATCTTACATGACTTAGGTCTTGTTTCTTTTTATCTCTTAATTTGGCTAGCCTATATACATATATATATTTTTCGCCATCTCTATTACCTAACCTCGTATATAGATCTTCCATGAAATTTGTTTTAGCTTGACTAACTACTTTTTTAGCTTGTTTTCTACCTTCTCTATATTGATTGTACACATCTTCATCTTAACACTTAGGTATTTTCTTATACATCTCTCTTTTAGTCTTAATTGCTCGTTGGACATCCTCGTTCCACCACCATGTTTCCTTCTTTAGTGGTCTCAAGCTTTTAGATAAACCTAATACGTTTGATCCACTCTCCTTATGCAACTACTCATTTCTAGCTACATTGTATTAGCATCTAAGTCAAGATTCCAAACATTTTCCTTTAGTAGTTTCTCTAAACTCTACTTGTTTACTATGTTTTAGGCTCCACCACTTTATTCTAGGGTCGCTAACTCTTTTATTCATATTATGTCGTCATGTTAGCTTAATATCAAGTACTACTAACTTATGTTGGGTAGTAAGTGCTTCACCAGGTATTACTTTGCAGTCTCTACATATTTTTCTATCTATTTTTCTTGTTAAAAGAAAATCTATTTGACTCTTGTTATGACCACTACTAAAAGTAATTATATGCGACTCTCTCTTCCTAACACTAGTATTTGCTAAGACAAGATCGTATGCTGAAGCAAATTCTAAGATTGATTCTCCTTCTTCATTTCTATTACCGTAACCAAAACCTCCATGAACTCTCTCAAACCCATCGTTACTTGCCCCGACATGCCCATTTAAATCTCCTCCAATAAAAACATTTTCATCTAATGGTATACTTTGCATAAATCCATCTATATCGTCCCAAAACTTGAGTTTGATGTTCTCGCTTAATCCTACTTGTGGTGCATAGGCGCTAAGTATGTTAATTTTTTCGTCTCCAATAATTAATTAACTTAATGAAATAGAAAGCGGTGAATAAATCTAACAATGACTTTAGTAGAATTAATTACACAGAGAAGCGATTATCATACGAGAGCCATACTGACTTTTTAGTTTCTTCTTTAGGTTCAATCGCTATAGTCCAAGAGTTGCAGATAACGGTTTCCGAGTCCTTGACGATGTTATTAATCATCAAAGAATTATAATTGATTCTATGAAGAAGTAAACCTAGAACATAGTATAGGAGCAGCCTATTTCCCCGAGAAAGGTATAATCTATTACAATTCTATCGCTGTCAACGTCTTTCTTTTGTTTGCGAGGGCTCTCCCACGGCATTACTCGAAAAAATATACAGTTTCGTGTCGCTTATTGTACAATCCATTCCCTATCATATATATATATATATATATATATATATTGTTAAATGTGAGACTTTGTTTTACTAATTGCATGAGTGGTGTCAACCATTGAAATGAACACTTTAGCATCTGGCCACGCAAACATTGGGACATGTAACCTACATCATCAGAAAATATTACTATGTACTGAGAGAAAATCAGCTAACTTGCAAAAGTAGATAAATCGATAGTGACCTATACTAGAGGAGGCTTACGCCTTTTTAGGCCTCCAAATCCTAAAAATAGAAGCCAAAGAAGATGAGAAAAAACGGAAGGAAAAGATTAAAAAAATAGCAACTAAATGTTAAAAAATTCGCAGACCTCAAGCAATAAATTCGTAAGCAAGCTATCACGAGCAAACCTGATGAGCACGTTTGAACACGCCAATTTCATTCCCGTAAGCAGCAAAAGTGTAATCTCGAAAGGACGCGAGGGCTCGAATCTTCTTTGGCAATTGAGGACCTTCATCGAAAAAAGGGCATTTCAAATAAAAATTCAAAGATGATTATTCATGATAGAAGAAAAAAAAGAACAAAAAACACATGATCATATTAGTTAACTGCGAAATACTCACCGACAAGCACAAGCGTCAATTTCGCACACTGCAACAAAAAAATGCATACAAATTGTATTAGCATTCAGTTTACAATATGTGCTCTTGCACTAAATCAAGCACAGAAGAAGAGTTTGATCCATGTAGCCGACCCCAATTAATTTAGGACTGAGGTTACGTTGTTGTTTGTTGTTGTTTACAATATGTGCTCACAAAGGTTCTATTCGGATAAACTAATACCAACGTAGAATGCAGGCATAAGCGCTACTCGAACTCCAAACAAATAATTGCTTAAATGTCCATGGAAATACAATGCATTGTAAGCCATCATTGAATCGCAATGTAATGTTGAATTGGAATCATAACAACTTCCTTCTATACGGTTTAACCGAGTTAGTTAACCCTAATCGAGTATAATAACCCTAATCGAGTATCCGCGTCGCCGCGCCGAATAAATGAACCAAATTTGCAATATTTTGTACACATGTGAGTTCAGATCACTACGAACTGTGTTCACTACATACATTCAGCTTCGCATCAACTGGAATTCATCAATTCAAAACTTACGTCGTAGATCTGCCGCTATTCAGATAAATTAATACCGACGTAGAATGCACGCATAAGCGCTACTCGGACTCCAAACAAATAATTGCTTAAATGTCCATGGAAATACAATGCATTGTAAGCCATCGATGAATCACACTGTAATGTTGAATTGAAATCATAACAAATTCCTTGTCTACATTTTTACCGAGTTAGTTAACCCTAATCGAGTATTCACGCCGCGCCGCGCCGAATAAATGAACCAAATTTGCAATTTTTTGTACACACGTGAGTTCAGATCAGTACGAACTGCGTTCAGTGCATACATTCAGCTTCGCATCAACTGAGACTCATCAATTCAAAACTTACGTTGTAGATCTGCCAAGCTTTGCCGACGCTGACAGCGACGAAGGTCTCCGTGCCCAACCTGTAAACAGAGAAGGGAACGCCGGTGGAGATGTAGCCGATCGCTCGGAAGGGTTCGAAGATTCCCATGGCGTGTGATGGGATTGAGTCGGAGAGAAGAACAGCGACTGCTTGTCTGCGATTTGGGAGTTTTTTGTGAGGGAAGGTGCGTGCGTTTGGTTGCAGAGAGGGTTTAGGGTTTTAGTCGTTGGAGAGACGGAGCGAATCGACGAGTGGCCGTTAGTGTGGTGGGAATCGGACGGTTGTAACTGGGCCTTTGTGTTTTGGGTCGTCGTTTAGAGGGAGTTTTTGCCTGATTAATAGAATTTAGAGAAAAAATTCCCAAAAAAACACATCTGCTTAAATAATTCCCAATATAACACACTTAGTGCCACGTAGGATGCCACATGGGACTTGAGCGAGTGACTGGGTGTGGGGAAAACGTGAGTGGAAATCACGTTTTAAGGGAAGTCGTGATTTCCAGTCACGATTTCCCCAGAGTGGAAGTCGTGACTGCAAGTCACGACTTGTACTCTGAGGGTAAGAAAAAAAGAGCACAAAGGCCTCCTCTATATACCAGAAAACCCGAAAAGAGTTGGACATAATCCATTCAAAGAATGATAATGGCTATTTAAAATGACTTAACATCATAAAAATCAAAGGCCAAGTTAATAACTAAACAATTAATGAAATGTTAATTGGAAAAATAAGTTTGGAGTGTTTAAACCGAAGGAAAAAAAAAGTTATTTCAAAGAATGCAACAAAGGAAAAAAAAACAATTCATCAAAATAGAAGTACTAAAACAAGCATGAGTACATACATACATCCAAACATAACATACATACATAAAATTGCAAAGTGATTGAGTACAAAGCAATAATAAAAGAAGTCTTGTTATTGTTACACACAAGTCCTACTTCGACCCCAAATAATGACTTCCGAGTCCACAACGTGTGTTCTCTTTACAACTCGAACATTACGATTCAACGCTAATGGGACATTCGATAGCCCATATCACTAGGATTTTGAGCATCTTCTCTCGAATATCATCGATATCACGTATTCCACCTTCGTGTGTACTTGTACTCTCGAGAGAAATTCATCATTATTGGAGTTGTATTGAAATGGCGCGAAGATGGAACGACTTCCGAGCTCGAATGCCATGTAGGGAGGAACGGATGGAGTATGTGGAGTGTCACGCTCATTGAGAGGTACTGAAGACGTATACACTGGAGTGTCATGCCTCGAACGCGTATCATCGTGAGAAGTATGATGAGAGGCTTCAAATGATGTGGGCACATTATGCATGCGATAATCTGCTTTCAAATCGCTATCAAAGTCGATGATGCCTACATCTCTAATGCGTGCAATCGACACGTCATCACCCAATGTCAATCGATGGATCGATGTCATTCCATGTGCCTACATATAAACTATGTAAGAACTTGTATGTGAAAGTAAAATGAAAACAACAATATGAAACTTCATGGAGGGAAAAAATGAAATTGCACTTACCAATGCCTTAGCAATAGCTCCACGACGAGACATGAATCGACGTGTAATGCGACGATACCATTGCATATACGGGTCGTAAAAGTCCAAAGGCTCGTCTAATATTTCATCGATTGCTAAGTTGGAAGCACGTTCGTTCCACAAAGCAAACATAAGCACTATGTTCTGCACTCCAATCCTTTTCTGTTTTCCCTCTCAAGTCAATCTTATGTAGTTCCATACTTGTGCTATGTAAATTATGTATCCTTTGTTTCATACCGAATTGTCGCATTACTCTATCCGGATTGTACGGTTCGACAACGAGAAGAAAAGCAAAGGTGCCCTCGTTCGCCAAATTGCTCGACCACCGCTACAATATCTTTGGCGAGTCACTTATCAATGTTTCCTGGATACGGTTCCCAAACAACTTTGTAGCATGGAAAATAACATTAATTGAATAAAACGGTGTCATCAACAAGATGTCGACATAAGTGCTTGTTGGAGAGAATGATTAAGTATATTTATTACTTCATCCCAGGTCCTTGCATGTCAATCATTTCTCGTATTTCGTCGGCACGTGCATCGATGTTCCTGTGGTCTCCAACGCATGCCTCCACCTTTCCAAATGAAACAAACAAAACAGAGCATACATGAAAAATAGGTTGTACATATACTCAAATTGAAATTGTAATGTTTAAAAATAATCATTACCTATGACCAAATGGAGGAGGTGGAAATAATTCTTCATTGTCTATCATGTCATCTCTAATGTGGTTTCCCATAATCGGTGCGAGAAAAGGCAACCTATCCCATGCCCACAATTGCAATAAAATGACCAGGTCCTGCTATCTCTGCTCCATCATATGTCACCGCAAGACATAATCTTTCTATATAGGTGAGCCGAGTTGCACTACCCCAACCGTATCTTGTCATGCTTTGAAAGTCTTCCAAAAATTGCAAATACGTGATGTGCACGAGGTTGTTAGACTTGTCAGCAAATAAAGTTCCGCCAAGAAGTTGTAGGATGTACGCTCTTGCGTAGCGTTGCACGTCCTCATCATCAGCATCCTGTGGAAGGTTTGGAAACCATCGTGACAGTTGGCGAATTTGAATCCGGCCACCGGTCCTGTTATTTTCAGGGAATGGAAATCTTAGTTGTGTCAAGCATAAGGCATTGTAATCTTGCTCAACACGACCAGTGATAGGGAATCCATCCACGGGCAACCCTAAGATAATTTGTACATCTTGAAGGGTAATAGTCATCTCGCCAACAGGAAAATGGAACGTGTGAGTTTACGGTCTCCACTCTCTACAAGAGCGGTGATTAGATGCCAATCAATTGAAATGAAACCTACTCGCGCCGTCCCGTAAAAGCGGATGCGTGGAGATGCTCGACGATTCGTTCATCCATTGGACCAACCGATGTAGTGCGGCGAATTCGTCGATAGTCAATATACCAGGCTCCTATGAAAATACGAGTTATAAGGTACATTGTTTAGAATATATAGACGCTGATATAACGGTGTAGTGCAAATCGGCAAGAAGTCATACCGGTCCGTGCCATACTCGGGTAGATCTATGGAGAGCTTGCGAACTCAAAACTCGAATCATCTATAGGCCCAGGCTCCATATCGCGCTTCAGGGGACATCATTACAAATTAAGGAACATGAAAAGTCCAAACCGCAATTTGTAAAATCAATGTAAGGTAAACAAATTCTTTCACGCAAGCCAAATGCATTAGTTCGTGCATACATCAATTATGTGTGAATGGTCATTTACATATTAGAAGATCATTATAAATGTTTTTGAAAAAGGAAAACTCGTTTTTGAAATGTATTTAAAAAGAAAAGCGAAAATTTGCGGGAAAGCCCCTAATAAGTTGTTAAACTTTGAATTTCCGTTTTAGGGGTTTATAAAATTATCCGGGCCACCCAAATAAGGTTAATGACTCATAATAAACATGTATAACATGTTATATAAGGGTTGGTTAGGTCCCGGACAATTTTAAGGGTCGCTAACACAAAGGGACAAAAAAAATTCGAGGTCCTCATGCGCTAGCGCGCTAATACTGTCATTAGCGCGCTAAGAGTAGTGTTAGCGCGCTAAGCCACAGTATTAGCGCGCTAATTGCTCTCTGCCTGCAATTTCTGACTTTTGGAAATCAAGCTTGAAATTTGAATTTTTGATTTCCTGGATTCCTAGAAACTTGGTTTTAAACAAGAATATCAAACACACTCAAAATGAATAAGTAGGAAAGGGTTAACAAAACTATGGAGATAGTTCAACATGAATAAAGTAAATGGAACTCATGAAAATATATAAGATTTAAGTTACAATCATGACCCTCAACAGACAAGAGGCATAGCTAGCTTAAGTAAATGTTCATTGCTTGAATGAGACACTATGAAGCACTCGGTGGTTGTTGTTGCTGACGACGAGAGCAAAGTGCGTCTATCATGTCCGTCCCGCTTACACAAACTACATCGCAGCGTGGTTGGGGTCTCTCTCCATTCGGTTTCACGTTGCATATGACGAGGTCATTTTCGGTTGCTTCTCCAATCCATCTCTCGTGCGGAGACGTCGTTGTTGAGGCGACCTTTTTAACTCGCTTTCGAGATGGATCACCAAGATACGAGTATGGAAGTCTCATGCGTTTGGCCAATAATCTTCGTGCGGAATGGGATGGAAATTCGCAACATAACATTGATCGTATACACGACCAATCAGAGTAATCCTCAATGTATTGATGAGCATCCATGGCAACACCGGCGCAGATCGCTTGAACATGAGAACAAGGAATGCCATAACACCGCCATTTCATACAAGTGCATCTACGAGCTGCAATTTAACTATTTGCTTGTTAGACCCTTTCCGCAAATGATGGCCACGTGGCGCAGTGACGACTTCAAATGTACCATTATCGCGATTCACTAATGTCACATTGTGCCCGCCAAGAAGACTTTGCCCAATCGACAACTTCTTCAACGCGTAACTTGTGTACACTTCGCCCCTACCTAAAAATTTGCACCTATTTCGTCTCGCCTTTTGTTGAAGAACTCCAAGACACGATAAAATGTCACTTGCACTAATGCGGTGATGGGATAGAATCGCGCGCCTTTAAGGACCCCGTTAAAGCATTCTACGGTAGGAACAAAATACGCATATGTGTATAAGCATCTAAACGTAACAAATCAAATGTAGTAAATAAACAATGGTACCAAATTATGGACACGATAAACCATACCAGCTAGATTGGTAGTCATCCATCCGTATCGATATCCTTTGTCGTATGCGTTAATCGTCCATTTAATCGTGCTCGATCAAGGTCATTAAACCACGCAATACATTCCGCATAAATTTCTTGAAGTTACGTCATGATTGCGCTTGAATTTTCGGGGTTGATGTTGTGCACCAGCTAAGTACACCATATCTTTTAATTCTTTGCTCCCGAACCTCATGTTAAAATTACTTGCAAATGTGACGGAGACAAAATCATGGTGAGCCCTTTCGAGAGTCCATCCATTTTGCGGATTGTTCATAGCCAACAATATACCTGGGTGTCGATCGAAATGACACATATACCATCCCTATCGATCGCGTGATGTCGCAAGCAAGCCATAAACCATCCCCAAATGTGTTGACTTTCCTCATCAACGATGGCAAATGCTAAAGGAAATACATGACTTTTACTATCAACAACAAAGTGGCTATTAGGAGTTTGTGTTTGTATTTTCCATACAAGAATGTGCCATCAATCTGTATCATTGGTCCGCAATGTCTCGAAGCTGCAATAGAAGGTTCAAATGCCCAAAAACCCATTTGAATATAACCTCATTGTTCGCGTTAGGCTCCCCATGCCGCCATTCCACACGTGTCCCTGGATTGGTTTCTTGAAGAGCAGCCATCCACCGCGGTAACATTTTATACGATTCTTCCCAGTCTCCATAGACTTTAGCAATTGCCTTCTTCTTCCCCAACCACACTTTCTTGTAACGAACGTCATAACTGTATTTGTCCTTGATCATCTGATGCAGCACTGGAACTGAAATGGACGGATCTCTTCTCACCACATTTTCAACTTCACGACATATAACGGTGGAGTCCAAATGCGCATGATCTTTGGACAAATTGGCGTAGATGCATGTATGTGGTCCCGCATATTTACTATCTCAAACATTCCATGCGATTTTCTTCTCGAACAACGCAACCTCCAAGTGCATCCATCTACATATTTCTTACATCGAACAATCCATACATTACGTGTAGAATGAGTCACCACAAATCGCCCGTGTGTTCTTTTATGCTATACAACTTCACGGCATCTTTGGATATCTACTTTATACATGAACCGCATGCCCTTTTGAAATTCTGCTCCCTCATTCCATATAGACCTTAAAGGGATCATAGCATTCTCATTGAGGGGTTGCAATGCCTCACTACTCAATTCCATAAATGCGGGAGAAGGTACGACAAATTCACGTACACCAACGGCGCACCATCAATTCCAAGCGACCTCTTCGTCGAAAAAATCATCGTTCCCAAGCTCGCTCGGAATTGGAGGACAAGATAATGAGTCATCATCGGCAATGACTCGATTTAATGTGTAGCGAATCATGGCATCATCAACATGATGTGCATCAACCCCTTCATCATCATCATATCATCATCGCTACTCTCTTCACTAGTACCTTCGTCACTACCGCAATAGTCTCCGTCTTCACTAGTGTTCAACTCATCACAGAACAAGGATCCTCGTTTATCTCGGGATTTCCGAGTCATGAAGGGCGATGCACAATGACTCTGCTCCATATTTGGTTGAGTGCTAGGTCCACCACGAATCTAACGCCATATTACAGTTTGTACTATTATACGAATCTCTCGTTCTCAAATCGATATAAAACTCCATGCATTTTGGTGGTGGTAATTCTCGCCACAATCTCCCAAACATCTTTGAGACTCGCCTCATCATCTATTCGCACAGGGACGTAGTTGGCGGTACACTACTGATGTATGTGCCTGGATATCGATATGTGATGGTCGATATCATCTTTTCATTGTCTATCTCCAAAGAATTATAGACAAAACTCATAAATTCCTCGTACCACTAAACCCATGTTCGCTCTAAGATGTCGAACGGGCGGTTTAGTGTATGAAATTCCGATGGTCCATCGACCATGTCCCCATTCATATAGCACAACAAACTTACTCTTCGATCAGTCATTATTGAATCTATATATGTAGAATATAAAACATGATCAAAAGAAGTGAATGCAACAATATCAATCAATACCATATCAATCAATACCATATCAAAAGTACAATTCTAAAACCTAGATGGAACAATTCTGAACATATTACCATAATGGAACAATTACGAGCAGTAGCGGTTTGATCACTAGACTAGTTGTTGTTGTTTTTTTTCCAAAAATAAAAAACAAAAAAGTCACTAGACTAGCTTTGTTTGGAAACAAAGCTATGTAACTGCTATAAATGTCTTATAGAGATTTCAAAGTCAATTGAAGATGTTCAAGGGGTTCATTTCTAGATGAGCTAAATAGGAAATGGCCTTATCACGACAATGCATTGCAAATGATTCAAGACACGACAATGCATCTCTAATGATTCAATTGAAGATGTTCAAGGGGATTTGGTTTAGTATTTGTCAAAAGCATCTTTGGATTTGGTAAATAGCTTCTTCACATTTAATGAATATAATTTGTAATTAATCCCAAATATGAACATGAAATTAACAAAAGAATATACCTACGGAAAAGCGATCAAGATCTCCGTGAAGGACCTAGGAGAGGACCGGCGAGGACCAGCGAAAGCGAAAAGAGGGCTCGGCGTGTGACCTTTGAGGACTCTTCGAGGGACAGTGGAGGCGGCGACGGTGGAGGCGATACGACGACAGAGACGAGACAAAATCGTGGTGGCGGGGATGGCGGCGAGGGGACGGTGAAGCGGCGTTGGTGGCGGCGAGGGGACGGTGAAAGCGGCGTTGGTGGAGGGAGGCGATCGATCGAGGACGGTGGAGGCGCGGCGGTGGCGGCGAGGATGGTCTGGACGGTGGAGGAGGGACGGCGGCGGGGACGGTGGAGCCGGAGAGAAGCGATCAGCGAGACGGGGACGGTGGATGCGGGACGGTGGAGACGGGGACGGTGGTCGCAGGGGCGATCTCGATGAGGCGAGAGGTGAGCAAAGAAGAGGAGAGATCTCGGTGGCGAGAGGGAAGAAAACGGGACGAGAGGGACGAGAGAGAGGCCTCTGTCTTTTTTTCTTACCTCGAGTACAAGTCGTGACTTGCAGTCACGACTTCCACTGGGGAAATCGTGATCGGAAATCACGACTTCCCTTAAAACGTGATTTCCACTCACGTTTTCCCCACACCCAATCACTCGCTCAAGTCCCATGTGGCATCCTACGTGGCACTTAAGTGTGTTATATTGGGAATTATTTAAGCAGATGTGTTTTTTTGGGAATTTTTTCTCTAAATTCTATTAATCAGGCAAAAACTCCTCGTTTAGAGAGGCTGGGACTATCCAGACAAGCGCACTAGCTCTAATTAGGTGGTCGTTGTCCGATTCATCATTCAAGCTTGATGCGCATCTCAATGTGCATCGTGCTACGTCCTATTAGTAGGTGCGTTTATCTCTGTGCCTAAAGCGAGGCCAATTTATAATCCAATATAATTAGCTAAGGTTTAGTGTATCAGTTTTTTGAGTCCGGACGGGTATGGGTCCAAGCCGTGCTTGATATAAACAAGCATTTGCATTGTTTAGATCGGGCCGGTTGTAAAATTGGACGAGTATGTCTTGCTCAAACCCGATTTACTTTTAATCCGAGTTATCCATATGTCCGCATTTATCGAATTTTTTAAAAAATTTTATGTTTAAATGTAGTTTTAATAATTAAAATCATTGTAAGTTCTTCGCAATATAACCTTCTCTTACATAATTTTATAAAATAATATTTAAGCTGTATTTATTATTTTAAATTACAAGACATTATAATATTTTTTGTTAAAAGACAAAACACATAATGTTATCTCAAGCAATTTAGTCATGTCTCAAAACTAAAATAATACATTTCTACATAAGCTATGCAGTTTATTTATTTATGTTGTTTTTCTTGTGAATTATACGATGTATACAAATATATTTTCAAAAAAATAGGCATCTTTTAAAATTCGGGTTCGGTTCGGGCTTAGAGGGTCTTGTCCAAACCCGGCTTAAATTTTTATTTAGACATCAAAGCATTATCTAGACCCGATCTGAATTTAAAAAGTTATTGTCCAAACTATTTTTTCTCAGACCGAACAAATCGAACCGTGTGACCCGGACAAAATTTTTGCACCATTTGCTAGAGTCATTAATATAAATTTACTTAGGGGCGAACACGATTGAATCCACCCAATTAGTTAAGGTCAATCCATAATCCAATCCGAGTATTACGAAACGAATAATTACAATTTAAATATGGACCGGATTGTATCAAGTTATGCAGATTAAAGGTTACAAAATTAATACTCATACAACTATAAAAGTAATATTTTAAAATTAAATCTTAGGCAAATATTAATAAGTAGCAACAAAGTTGCGATTAGTGACGAAATGACGAATTAAGGGGGTGTATTCAATTTGACAAATCCATGGATTTATTTAAATGATGGATTTTCATGGAATTTGATGGATTTAGAAAGACTTGATCCAATCTTATGGGTAGGGGTGAGATTTGGTTATGTGTTTTTTTTTAATAGAAATTCACTCAAATCTTAATGTCTTTAAAAATTAAATACACCTAAACTTTTTACAAATCCATCAAAATCCTAATTGAACATCCATTGATTTTTTTTTTAATAAAAAATGGTGAATTTATTGATGATAAGACATCACATCAGACATTACAGTGCTGCAAAGATAACGTAGGATATATTGTTGCTATATGTCGAAAAGACCCGTACGTCGAGCCCATGTGGCAATACTGTGGGCGGTTTCATTTCCATATATGGGGATGCGGAGAAAGAAACGCTTGGGGTCACTTGGGCACAACTTCTGTATTTCTTCTGCAATGGAGCCTGTGAAGCTGTCGACAAGGGAGTTGTGTAGACTTAGAACCACTGTGCTGGAGTCGGATTCAATGCTGGAGACCTGAAAACCCATTTTTGCAGCCATGATCAAACCTTCCCTAATTGCAAAAAGTTATGCCACTTCGATGGAAAAGGTTCCCTTGATTTTTTAAAAGTCTATTAAAATCTTTTGAAATTCAAATTAAATACACTTCGATTTTAAAAACCTCTTAACTCTTTTAAAATCATTCCACATCATCCAATTGAATACACCTTCTCAAGACCAAAAGTTCGAATAAACTAATTTTAAATTCATCTATATTATTTGAAATGCTAACGTTCAATCCATATAGTTAAATTCATCCATATAATTTAAAATACTAACATCCAATCAATACAGTTTAAGAATTTTAAATTTATAGGCTTATACAATGTTAATTAGGGGTGGGCAAACCGCGGTTTGGTGGTTTTCACCACCAAACCGCGACCAAACCAAGGGTTTGCGGTTTGGTCATTTTGCAAACCACCACCAAACCGCAAACCACCAAAACCGCAACCAAACCGAACCGCGGTTTGCGCGGTTTGGTCGGTTTGGTTTCGCGGTTTTTCTTGTTACATGTTTTTTTTTTTTTTTAAAAAAAAAAAACAGTGGTGGGAGGCGGCAGTGAGAGATCACTAGTAGGAGATGGTGATGGCGACTGGTGTGAAGCGGCAGTGACGACGACTAGTGGAAGGCAGCGACGGATGGCCTCAACTGGTGGAGGCGAATATGTTTAGGATCTTGAGATGAAGATGAAAAAATGAAACGGTTGTTGTTTATATTGGTTAAGGTTAAGTTGTTTATATTGGTTAAGGTTTTAAAATGTGAATTAAATAAATTTACTAAATTACCCTCGATTTGGTTTGGTGAACTGCTATTTTTCAAAATTGAAAACCACCACCAAACCGCGATTTTGCGGTTTTCGAGTTTTTCAAACTGCCCCCAAACCACGAGTTTTAAAAACCAAACCAAACCATACGGTTTGGGCGGTTTATGTGGTTTTAGGGAAACCGATGCCCACCCCTAATATAATAAAAATCAATTAAAATCCGATTGCAAATTGGATCCGAGTATTAAAGCATGTAATTTATAATTCGGTCCAATTCATGCGGTTTCCGAGGATTAAAGTATGCAATTCATAATCCGGTCTAATGCATGGGGATTCTAACTGAAACAAAGGAGATTATATATTGAGCGACAGCGAAGAGTGGCGGTTGGATCTACTCGTTCAAACGAAGATGGCGGCAAAGCAAATGGAGGAGATCCAGAGGAAGCTAGGGTTACTGAGCTACGCCAGAGCAAGCGCGCCCGCTCAGTCTCTTCTCTTCGCTGGGATGGAGCGATACGCCCTTCTCGAATGGCTCTTCTTCAGGTCAGGTCCCCAAAAACCCCTAATTCATCACTCTCTCTCTCTCTCTCGATCGCAATTTCATTCTAGGGTTTCCAATTGATTACTGATAACTTCGCTTTTCAGGCTCTTGGGTGATAAATCGCCGTTTTCGCAGCAGAATTCGGCCGGCGATGGGTTGGATCGGGACGAAGAAACTGCTAGGATTCAATGTGAGCGAGAGGGCAATGTTTGGTTCGATTGTGTTGAATACAGTCTAGGTTTTGATTGGTTTTTGTGTAAATGAGTGAGCTTGATTTGTTGTTTTGTAGATTTGGCCGAGATCGCCAAGTTTTTGGGCATTACGACGACTATAGACACCGAAGCCATTCAAGTGAGTCTTATTGTTTTCATACATTTCATTGAAATCATGCATTGTTGTGACAGTAATTACCTGTCGTGCAGCTATCTGATCTCTTTGCATTCCGACGCAATTTTTTGTTACTTGAAATATTTGCGAGGAGTATTTTTTTGCAGTATTTTCAAAAAGCGCGTGCGCGCGCGCACACACACACACATATATATAAAACATTCACTATTTCTGACTGGTTGAAGTGTTCGGTTGAACTTAAAGCAACTCTTTACTTTCTATCTTGTTTGAACCCGATAAGGTTCAAGAAAATACAATATAAATTTAAAGAGAATGCACACCCATGCATTTGCATAGGAACCTCCCAAATGGAAAGAGTCGGACCATAGACTGTATACAAACAAATTCCCACTAATATTTCAAATGATTATTAGAAGTCCTATCTCATCTCTATTAAAGGCTTGAATACATTGTATTCATCAAGTTTAGCAAGCAGTTTTTTGGGTACAAGTTTGTACGAGGAGAGAATAGAGATAAATTGCTTAAACTTAAAATTTCAAAATGCTAAAGATTTGTATCAACA
Organism: Stephania cephalantha; assembly: GCA_039657325.1. Lineage (NCBI taxonomy): Eukaryota > Viridiplantae > Streptophyta > Magnoliopsida > Ranunculales > Menispermaceae > Stephania > Stephania cephalantha. Next base: position 477,524 of record CM077573.1, on the reverse strand, counting down.
TGTTGTTAGACAACAACAATCTATAATGGTTCTATATAACTATGAATTCAACATAAATTAACAACAAACAAATTAAAAGTAAGAAATTAAACAAAAATTTCTGACTGAAGGCTTGCACCTACTCAACATCCTAAGACAAAAATTTATCTTGAATCGGCGAATGAATTCTCTCAGAGGTCTATCCTTAGGATACAATCGAAATGCCATTAATAATTCACCAATTCAAAAGTCTGTGAGAACTGATTTTGTTCCTCTCTCAATAGTTATAAAAAAAGCAGAAGCCCAAAAAACGACATAGTATTTCTTTTTTTCAAAACAATGAGAACATGAGTTAAACATACTATGTTGCACTGTTTCAAATAGTTGCAGCATTTTAGTTTCAAAAATTAAATCCGTTGAACACATTACTAAGTTAATTGTTTGATAATTGATAGTTAATTTCGAAATTTAAAATAAATTAGTTAAAAAATAAAATGTGTCTAAAGCCTAAAGACCCATGGCCGAAGGCCAATCTTCGACTATAAAATATGTGTCACGCCATATTCCCAATGGTCATTCAGCTACTTCAAGTGTTTGTCTCAAAAGCAAAGCTCTATAGAGTGTGTTTAAATTTAAAGAGTGAATACTCTTTTAAATAGTCAATGTGAGACTACGTTCTATTCAAATTAATAATAGAACCATCTTGGGAACTCTCTTGTTCCAACAATACCCCATATTCAAATAGAAAATATCATGTAGCCGTACATTTATATTCAAATTTGGCTTTTGAATCATTATAAAAATTATAATGCATGAGAGAGAGAAATATTATGTCATGTTTATCAAGAAAGTGTCTAGAAGACTTGAACTTACCTCAGTAAAGGCGTATCAGATTCACTTTGGGATGCAAGTGGATATAGAAGATCTTGATCTATTATCTTTTGTAGTAAACCAAGACAATATGTCTTACAAATAACACAATAGACAAAATTCAGTTTATATGTTTTTGGAACAAGAGAGTTATCTTGTTAGTTTGAATAGAAAATAGTCTTACATTGACTATTTAAAAAGAGTTTCTACTCTTTAATTGTAAACACACTCCATAAGCTCAATACTCATTAGGAAGGAATAGGGTGTGAGACGTATATACAGTAAAAGATTGGCCTTGAGCCTTGGGGTCTTTGGGTATTGGGCTTGGGTTGGTTGGCTTCAAATATTTTTTTATTTTTTAACTTATTTATTTTAAATTTCGAAATTAACTGTCAAACATTTAACTTAGTTGGTTGTTTTAATAGTTGCGACTGTTAAAACAACAACAAATTTAATTTTTGAAGTTAAAAGGTTGCATGTGTTTGAAACAATGCAACATAATAACTAATATTTTCATTTTTTGAAACATAGAAATATTATATCATTTTTTGAATTTCTGTTTTTCATATCAATTTAGAGAGAAAATAATTCGACTCTAACATACCTTCGATTAGTGAATCTTTGATTCAAAAGGCATTTCAGTTGTATCTTATGGACAAATCTCTAAGAGAATTTATTCACCGATTCGGGAGAAATTTTTGTATTAGGACATTGTGTTAGTGTTAGTGCAAGCTTCCAGTTAGGATTTTCTATTTAATTTCTTATTTTTGATTCATTTGTTGTTATTTATGTTACATTCATTTAATTCGTAGTTATATTGTTATATTAAACCATTACAGATTGTTGTTTTCTAACATAGGTAGCTCCAAGCACGATCTTACCATTCAGAATGAAGTTTCGATTGTTACATTGTCATGAATCTTTCTTCAAAATCTCAATTTATATAGATAATGAATGGACTTTGATCAAAACCGATATTTACTTGATCATAAGTGTACTAAAGGGAATACTTTGTTCTCTATTTTTTACTTGTTTAGCCGATACTGTAACCACCTTCAACAAAAACTTCTCTTGTGATTTTTTTTTATCCTTGGGTGAAAGGAAAAAAGGGTTAATTCTCTTGGGAGGAAATCTCCTCCTACCATATTTCTCCTTTTTCTACCATGAAAAAGATAAGTCATAGGTGACATATATCGATACATGCATTTGCTACATAATAGTTGGGGTCCTTTGAACTGTGCACTTAGATGTGTATGGTAGCTAATGCATGCACACACATCTCAATGTGCGTCCAAAGGCCTCCAACAACTTTGTAGCTAATGTGGAGTGGTTTGCGAATCTCACGGAGCCACAACATGCTTCAAGCTCGGTAATGCTTTTGTCGACGTATCAGTGCCATTGCACTAAGTCCACATCCTCTCAATTTTGACCTGACCATTGTTGAGAATTATGTCAATTGACATTAATTAAGCTAAGAAGATATGCACATAACAAGACTGTCAGTGGGAACAAGTTGAATACTGCAGCCATGTTATATTTTGTTAAAGAAATATAGTTGATGCTCCCCAAAGTTTGAAATTCTCTTACTCATTAATTTCAGGGTAGAGGCACTTATGAAGATCGAGTTGAAATGCTTCGCCTTATTGTGGATCTAGTAGAGGCCAGCTGCTATGCAGATAATCCAGAATGGAGGTTAAGATAATTTTTTCTATTTTTGCTCTGAAGAAAAGAGTACTTTTTTTTTTTTTTTTTTTTTTTTTTTTTTTTTTTTTTTATCAGTCATTAGCCTATTCATGCTGGAGATTTGATAGGAAATTACTTGACTTGTAATCTTGCTGTACCTATTCATGCTGGAGATTTGATAGGAAATTACTTGACTTGTAATCTTGCTGTAGTCATCCATGGTTTTTTCTTAGGTTTTGGAGTAGTATTTGTAGCCTGACATTTGGTGCTTTTCCACATTTTGTTAGTGTGGACGAACAAGTAGCAAAAGATATACAGCTTGTGGATGCCATTGCTGAGAAACAAGCACAAATTTTTTCTGAAGAATGCAAGTTATTCCCAGCAGATGTGCAGATCCAATCCATCTTTCCTTTGTAAGAGTTTCCAATATTTTTTCGTCATTTTATATTATCTCAGTGCCGTCATTTTAGGTTTACTCTTTGTTCAAGCCAAACACGTTGGGACAATGAATCACCATAAGGAAAAATATGACATATGAAAAAGGCTCACTTCCACTTTCTTCACTTTTCTTGTATATGTATATGCATTTAGAGTTGTAATTATATCCTATCATGGGTCTGCTGCTTGATTGAGTATATTGTTGGCTTGATTACTCCTTGGACGCATAATTTGATTGTATACTAATATGGACAACAGGCATCCAGAGCTTCATTATCTGAAATCAAACCAATTAGATTCTAATTTGTGGGGATGTATATGCTCATTAAATCTAAACTACGTCATTGGTTATGATTTTTTTGTGTGACTAGGAACTGTACACTGAATTAATTTTTTTTTAAATTTTTTTTGTTGTAATTGAATGTTTGCGTGTTCTTACTGACAAGTGAGAAGTAGATCTGTGGAAGTTGAAGAAATATACGGCAACAACATTATATTATACACTTGTGTTGTTTGTCTCTCTCTCTCAGTGATGGCTATCGGGCATTCATGTTATCAAGAAATTCCTTTTCTTGAGTTATATTGAATCTGCAGTCACTTTTACTAGCTTTTCTTATTTGGGTAGTAACTTAATGTTTCTTTAATCAAAGTTCCTTTGCAGGCCAGATATTTCTGAGCTGGAACTAAAGCTGTCGGAACAGACAAAAAAGCTATCTAGTTTGCAGCAGATGGTTGACGATTTGGCATCCAAGGTATGTTTCGACCTAATTGTGTGCGTTATTTACCAGCCACTATATTCAGATTTTTCCCCTTTTTCTTTTCAGTTTCTTATTTTTTTTAGTTAATTATCGATATCAATAACGTGTCGGCTTAAAAGCAGACTTTGAGAAGGTGCGTAGTCCAATAATAGGTTTATGCATCTCAATTTTATATCTGTAGATTGCCAAAGATGACTCAAAACATCTTTTATTGTTGGGGTTTAAGGTTTCACCTTCTTTCAATTAAGGGCTTCACTATTTTATTTGTTTTTTGTTTTTTGTTTTTGTTTTTTCTAATTTCTCCTTGAATAATGAGTAGGGCTGGCAAAAAGTGTCCGGACCCGCTCTAAACGGGTCCGAACATAATTTTTTCAAAATAAATACGGGTCCGGACATGTTTTTTTGTCCGAGGTTTAAAAAACGGGTCCGGGTCCGAGTTCGGACAAATTTTTTTAAAAAAACAGTACTCGTTTAGCGATTAATTTAAATAATATTTTATTTATTTATAGGAGTATTTTGAAACTTTCATGATGTTCACATTGTAATTTCACTAATGATGATGTTATTTTTATATGGAAACTTGTAATACTTGAATTTTGAATATATAAAATGTATTTTTTTTAGTGATGGAATGCATGGCGACATAAAAATCATGCATTTTTGTTAATAATTAAGTGAAAAAAATATTTGATTAAATTAAAAAACGGGCCTTGTATGTTTTAAAGACATATGGGTCTGGACAAAAAAAGTGTCTATTTCAAAAACGGGTACGGGTCCGGACACTATTTTTAGTCGTTATTAAAGGGGGGGGGGGTGTCCGGACCCGTACCTGTCCTTATCCCTTTTTTTGTCACCCCTAATAATGAGCAAAGTTATTTGTTTATTAATTTCTAGGGATATAAAAATCTCATTCCTATAGATTGCATCGAAGCTTCTTTTTTGGGTCAGATTTTGTTAAGAATATTCTATTGCTTGACATTTTGACATCCAACCTCAAGCTTCATGGTAGAGAGTCTTGCAATGCATTCAGTTGTGTGTTACACTCATTTGTTTCCAAGTCTTGGAAGATAAGTTAGTGATTTTCTATAATCACCATTTGCGGGGTGTAATTCATGGTTGTGAAGCATTCAGTTGTGTGTTGCTTTCATTTTCTTTTGAGTCGTGAGCAATTTCTATTGTTTCCCTTTGCAGGACACACTTAACGTTTTGCCTTCCTATCTCATGAACACTAATTTCAAGTTTATTGTTTAAAATTGCCATTTATTTGTTTTGTGCTTTCCGAATGTAGTATGAGTACAATCCTGACGAGGAATATGCAGAGACAGAACTGCAACTGCGAGAGCATCTGCAATCTTTTCTAGAAACTGCAAGATCCTTCAACATGATTTACAACAAGGTTGTTGTGTTCTCATTTTGATATAATTTGTTGCTTGCTGCCTTTATTGCCTGTTATTTTTAAGATCTTATAAGCCATATCACTCAATTATCATTTTTTTGGTAAGACTCAATTATTGATAACTACCTATAATCCTTGCACTTTTATATTTAATTTTATTTACTGATGAATCAAGAATGTGCCCCTTTATATGGTTCTGATCTGTGGTTTAAACGTTAATTTGATTAGGATATACATGTATGATGCTGAATAACACTGTCTAACAGTGTTTTACTATAAAACAAATCCGTTTCTTTTTCTCGGTGTACATGTGTATGTGAGTTGGGGGGGTTGCAGTGTTTTTTCTTGGTAACAAATTCAGTGGTTCTATATATTGTGCTATATCATATATTTCTCTATTGAAATGACACTTGCAAATCTGTTCCTGTGAAGGAAATCCGTCCTTGGACGCACATGATGGAGGTGCCTCAGTTGCATGGGTTTGGGCCAGCTGCTAATCGCTTGTTAGAAGCTTATAAAATGCTTTTAAAGGTATGCCATTCTTGAAGCCTGTCTTATTCATTCCATGCAATCTGTCCGTTATATTAATCGCTAGTGTGGACGCATATGGTGGTGCAATGTAGGAGTAAATGTTAATGAACTTAAGGTAATTAAGCATATCCTGGAATTTCGAGAGTTGAGGTGAACGGCCGATGCTTTTTCATTCAGGAGCAATGCTATACCAAAAATATTCACTCGTTGCATTATAGGATTTTTCATATATTTGCCAGAATTGCTGCTTGAATTGGAATTTCTTTCTTGTTATCTCTTTGGTTCATTTGTTGGGACTGAGGCTATGTTGTTGTTGTTGTTGTTGATGTTGTTGCATCTCTTTGGTTCATTTATGCGTTTCGATGCATAAATCCCGAACTCGTCGTAGTTTACTATAGTTGCTTGTGTATGAAGGAGTGCCGCAAAAAATCACTTCTCTTCTCGTAACTTATTGTAGAAGGGTAGCTTGCAATATCAACTTTATGTATTGTTTTGGAACTGTCTGCAATTTATAAACTTGTTGCGAGGGTGGCATTTGCTTTTTATTTTGCTTCATTTAATTTGATGCCCTTATTTGAGAAACCATAAGTCTGACAAACTCCCTGTGTCTTGTTTTCTCTCTCGAAATCATAGTTTCTGTGGAACTTAAGGAATCTCCGAGATTCACATGCAGCATTGGCTGCAGGATCATCCGACTCAACAACCGATGAGCCTTCCTCCGTTGCCAGGATAATCGCTGAATGTGAATCTGCATTAACTTATTTGAATCGTGATCTTGGAATCCTCTCAGCTTCCGTCGCAAGGGAACGCGGTGAGGAGGTTGCACCTCGTTAAACATCAACATCGCATGCTTTCGAGAATGGTTTGCTTTTGAAAGATGGGAGTGACCACTTTTTTCTGTATACATTAATTATATGATCTTTAATGTATATCATTTTTTTTTTAAAATCATAGAAGACAACACGCATTGAAATTTTAAAGAGTGCAGAAATCAATTAACATCTTCATTTTTTTTCCTTGATGAAACATCTTCGTGTTGGACTTGGGGGAAATAGCAAATGTTGATACATAACAATACAAACAACAAAGACTCTCAAATTAGTTGGAGACTCGAGTAGGCTACATGAATCAAATTTTTTCATTCGGCTTGATTCAATGCACTTGATGTTGTGCTTTTAAACTTCTTAAATCCTTATTAATCAATAAGTCTCAATTATCTTTGGATTGGATGAATTCTTAGTTTTATTAAGTCTTTTTTTTTTTTTTTATCTTCGAATTTTTGACTAGTTTTCTCCAACTTTTTCTTGCATTTCTATTTTTTTTAGTTATATTTTTAAGAGTTTTAGATTCCTGCTTACTATCTTGTGCTCGCTGCATCAATTTAGCTAAATCAAGTAAGAATATTTATTGTTGAACACTAATATAAGAGGCGGCTTTCTCAATTCAATAATCTTTTTTCAAGCTCAAAGACCTTATCTAAGAAAAATTGTACTTTTTACTGCTCAAGATAATCAATTGCTGATATTATTTATGAGTTTTACCATGGCATTGCAAGTTTGCCGCGTGCGCTCGTACGATACACTTCGTGCCCATCTCTCGAGGCTCAACGACGGCGCATGTTGAGCGCGTCATAACTGCATCCACGCTAGCCAGGCGCGCCTTTCAAAATTTAAACCGTCAATTAATTGGGCACCGCTACTTCCACGACGGTTCACTCGAGCACTGTTGCAGGCACGTGGCGGGCCTCCATTGGACGACCGCATTTTTCCCGCCAGCGCCAAATGCAGCAGAAGTTACAAAAACCACTGTAAACCCGCGCGATCAGGACTCGAATCCACCGCGCACGGGCGGCTCTCCTTCCTTTTCTCTCTCAAAACCAATCTCTATCTCTTCTTCTCTTCCTTCGCTTCATAATTCATGTTTTCTTCGGCGAGAGTCGCACTGGTTGTTGAAGATGATGAACGAGAAGGCGTCGGTGACGAAGGAGCTCAACGCCAAGCACGCCAAGGTAATCGCATCTGCTATTCCAATTCCGCTCTTAGGGCTTGCGTTTGCGATGAATCTGGTCGTTATACTGTATTGATTTTTGTTTTTGAAGAGTGGATTTCTGCTTTGTGGATGTTCGTGGAAGGTTAATTTTAGGGTTTGGATGCGTAAGTAGCCGTAATAGCCGAATGCGTTTGTAGGTTGGTTTCGTGTAATCGCGACGCATCAGATTGGGTGCTAGTGGGATTTTGATCTTAGGGTTTGCGTTCGTGATGAGTCTGGTCATTCTACTGCTGTGTTTTTTTTCATTTTTATGGGTCAATTTTTATGGAAGTTTGGTTTTAGGGTTTGGATGCGTAGTTAGTGGCGGTCCTGATTTTGTCTAGGTGGATGTTTTGGGGATTTTAGATTTAGGGTTTGTATTGATATTTAACGAGGAAAAGTGGATGTTTGTCGATCGTTGCGTGCATCGTGATGGATCAAATAATTTACGAGTAGTAGTGAATCTAGTGATATTTTGAATCTTTGATGTATGAATTTCTTGCTTCTAGCCCTGTTTTGCTTTTCAAATGTATCTGCTTTCAAATCCTTCCAACATCTTCTCATTTGGGGTTCTTCTGAAAAACTTCACAATTTATACCTCTCGTACCAAAACTTGTGTTCTTGATTTCGCCCAAGGATTATCGCCGCAATAGTTCTATCTCATTCCAAAATCTGAATTCAATTTTTTTTTTGGTGTGCTATCGCTTTGCCAAATACCAGTGTATATATAGCATCACTCATATTCTCTGCTTAATGTTAATAGTCAGAAATGGTTGTAATGAACTTAGAAAAATGAATGAAACAAAATAAACCCGTGTTGGACAACATATAATCGACTATAGTCTAGGTACATCTGCATAGTGCCATATGACTCATGCATTAATCTATGTTCTATCATATGCAGATTCTGGAGGGACTTCTCAGGTTACCGGAGAATAGAGAATGCGCTGATTGTAAAAACAAGTATGCATATTTGATCCTTTATTTCAATAATTTCAATCCGCCCATTATTACATACTTGGATGATACAAACTAATTTGGGATTGAGGCTTTATTGTTGTATTTCATTCTTGGATGTTCTTTTTTTGTTCATGTTGGGATGTTGAAGAATGTTTATTCTATTATTTTTCAGTTTATGTGAACCTCCATTGTTGTATTATTTTATGGGGTGATGTAGATAAATGTGCATCGTGTCAGGTTGGAAGTATAGACATGCATCTTAATGTTTATTAAGTTGCTTACAACCTTTTCTATTTCTCGTATTTTCAACTATAGATTATGGAAGATTGAACTTCCACAAAATCACTTGGGCTTATGATCTGGTTTCCTTTGTATTATTCTCTCTCTCTCTCTCTCTCTCTCTCTCTCTCTCTCTCTCTCTCTCGGTTGATTCTTATGGGATATTTTTGGTAACATCTTCATTTCAGAGCTCCACGATGGGCTAGTGTGAACCTTGGAATCTTTATTTGTATGCAATGTTCAGGAGTACATCGTGGTCTTGGCGTGCATATTTCCAAGGTACATGCTGTTTTCCTAACATTCTGCTGATTTTTAGTACTTTGAATTTGAAGTCAGTTCCATGTCTAATTTTAAATTTTGGTGATTATGGATAGAACTACTTTGTTTTTTTTTTTTTTTTTTTTTGGTATTTTCTATTATGTGTTTACTTGCAAGCTGCAGCACTTCTCTTCTAGTTTCTGGGTAGCAACAAGTTTTTCATAAAAATTAGGATGATACAATCACAAAAATAAGGGGCCTGTACACTTCAAAAAAATAAATAAATAAGGGGCTTGTACTAGAAACAAAATCAACCCTCCAAGTAGCACGTACGGTGTATGTGTCTATAATCTATAAGGATAGATATAAAACACTGGTGTAAAACCCTGATCCCCTAAACCGCTTACCTCAAACTTGCCCCAGATAGCCTAGATGAAGCTTTAAAGTTGACTATTATACTAGACTAAGATTTTCCGTTTTCTCCTCGAAGATCTCTCTATTTTTTTAATTTTTTTTTCCCAGCAGATATAGAAAACCAATGCTAGAGTAGCCATCTATTCCTATTTTTGCAAGCAAGACCTTCCTTTCTCTCAGTGGTGTTTCATGCATTTATATATATATATATATATATATATATAAAGGAAAAATAAGAAGAAATGTAGTATAAGTTTTTGATATGTATCAAATATAAAGAATTACCAGAAAAATAAATGCAAAAAATTGACTCAGAGTTGCAATTTATTATTAAAGTTTTTTGATATTGAGTTATTATTAAAGTTGAAGCTAAAGAATTAAGTGTGACAAAATCACCGCTGCAATTGTTTAACCAGATAAAGTTAGAAATTGATTGAAGTTAAATCTATTGCGATATTACTACATTCAGGACTACTGAAGTTGCTCACATATATTCACACACGCTGGCAATCACATCCAGGAATCCAGCATATACAAATTACTATATTTATGAGTTCTGTTAAGGAATTAGAGCGTGTATGTTTTTCAACACAGGTGCGGTCTACAACTTTGGATACATGGCTCCCTGAACAAGTTTTCTTCATGCAATGTAAGACCAGGCATCTTCTCTAGATACATTTTGTTCTGTTTGATAATTCTATACCAGCATCATTTTAAGGGAAAAAAGAGTAAAGCTAAGTGAAGTTATAAGATGTGTATGTCTTTTAGCATGCTATCATCCATTCCTTTAAGGTCTGCTAGTTAGAACCTGTTAGGGCAACAATTTATGTCATTAGAAAGGATCATTGACGTTTTTTGAGTGACAGCATCGCAGCATAGCTGATGATTTGGTCTTTTGTGTAGCCATGGGTAATGAGAAGTCCAACAATTATTGGGAAGCAGAATTGCCACCAAATCACAACAGAGATGATACTGAAAACTTCATTCGTTTAAAGTATATTTTTCTAATATCTTTCTTCAGAATCTCAGCTAAAGCTGGAATAGAACATTTGAATTTCGCAAATTTATTTATTTACTTTTTAGGTATGAAGGGAAAAGATGGATTCCGAAGAAAGAAACACAATTCACTCCAAAACCAGAGGAAAGGAACTCTAATTTCAATTCGGAACTTAAAGGAGGAAACAGTTCTGGGCATAGCAACAACTACAAGGAATCCTCCCACGTTGAGACTCATGCTAGGAACATTGCTCAAGAAACACCAATGACAGTGTTGGCCGGTCAGGTGCATCTGTTTTTCATGCTTTTCTTGTGATGTGGAATTGTGAATTAATGATATGTTTCAGTTCTATATTCTTGATTGAACAGTTCTTTAATGCTACTTGGAAATTTGGATGATACTCTATGTATAATAACTCTTTCTTTCTATCCCATGCTCACTTTTTGTTATTTTTTCATCATTTTAAAACTCAGACTGTGAGTGCAACGCCAAATAGCAGACAACCGTCTTCATGTGCAGAAAAGAATAATAATCTGGATGCTAATGGCTCCTCAACGGATTCTAGGTCAAATATGTTCAGGATCAGCTATTTTGATATTGGTGGGAAGAAAAAAAATAGCAATCATAATGGTTTCAAGTGGATAACAGGTGGTCCTTTGATTTCCTGAAAAGATTTAATGTTATGTGGGCATTTTGCTTACAGATCATCCTCAGATACGGTTAATTTTATTTACTATTTGAACCACAAGTTCTATCTTGTTGAGGTTGGTTGCAGTTGCATGAATAGATTTTAAAATCTGCTTTCCCAACATATTAAACACTGTCCTAATGTGCTTTGCTCTTTCCTTTGAAGCAGTTAACAGATGAGCTTATGGTTCATAACTTCTTTTTTCCCTTGTGCACAAAATTTTGCATACGATCATGAATAATCAAAGGTGTTAAGTGTCGAAGTAGTTATAACAACTGATTGCTATCATCATGCTAAAGCTTGGGTGGCATATAATTCTATTCTATGGTTATGATCTTCAAAATTGAAATGATTTTTTTAGTGACATTTATGATGGCTTAGTTTACTTCTATCCTCAAGAGGATGAAATGTGCAGCGATTTGGTGATAAAATGAATAAGATGTACTTGCTGAAAACTAAATTTTATAAAGGCTTAAAGATTTGTATTCCGTTTCAGTTGTCATTTTGTTATGCTTGCTTTTGTAGTTCCAACCAATGCTTTTGTCATGCCAAGATTTTCGAACATGCTTTGTAATTTTTGTTGTATGCTTAAATCTTAGCCTTTTCCTTTTATTTCAGGGCGAAAAGTCAGTCCTAGTAAATGCCATAGCAGCGAGACCCCCAAGGTATGTGGATAAATGCAGCTTATGCTGAACTTTTTCTGTAACTTTCCCATCCCACCTTCAACCCCCTCCTCCTTGGCTCTCTGCATCCTATTTCCATTTAAATAATTTGGACAGTGGTAACTAATAGGATTATTAGTGTAGTTGTCCACAGAGTCTTTGCAAACAGTTGGAGAAAGTTCACTGGCAATACTGATGCTGTGTAAACTTTTACAGTTCGATTACTTGTGTTTAATCATCTTGAAATCTTACTTTTTTAGTTAATCAAATATTTTAAAAGATTTACTTGAATTATTCTAGAGAAAATTTATGAAATGTGCAAAATCATGAGCAAACTGGTTAATGACATTCCTCATGGACTGCAATCATCAGGTGGTCTTTAGGTACAAGGTTGAACCATCTTACTGTGTCATTAACTTTTGTAGGTGAAGAAGTTCTTGTCACTTTTCTGGAAAAGAAAGAAGAAATTGTGTCACTTAAGTGACTGAAGAGTTCTGTTTGTGTTTTGTCTTTACAGGAATACTTGAACAAGGAGGAAAGTGTCTAATGACTCGTGCATTCTGCCTCTGTGGAACACATACTTATGGTAAAAGGGGGTTTATAAAGTTGAAGATTATGATCTACTCCATGGATGCTGCCTCTTTTATTTGTCTAGTGTAATGGAGCAGATCATAAATGCGGGGAGGCTAATTTGTTTGCATTTTCCTTACTACTAAAAATATTTTCTTCATTGCTATCTGATAGCCAGTCTAAACATTTATCCTTGTTAGTTCTGCTGTTTTGTTTGATTAATTTGTGGTCCAGGACGAGCTTATTAACCAAAAACTCTCTTACATTCATGAAGAAGCTCCAAAAATATTTACATAGCGTTTGCAATCCAATATCAAATATGCAACTTTCAGGAGGTATATAATTCTGTCTAAGTTATAGGAGCAAAAAATGAGGATTTCCAGAGCTTAAAGATTTTTTCTTGTGTTGTTTTTATATCAGTTAATATTTACTTTTACCTTTCCTCTTTTTTTGTTTCCTTTATTTTAGATCCTTCTTTTTTAGATAAAAGAATTTTATGTACATATACATTAATTAAGGCTTCCTAGAATCTGGAGAATGAATAATTTTTGATTTAGGCTCCCATATTCAAGAACTTAATACATTCAATTAGATTATCTCCCCAGCCATTCATCCAAGCTATAATTTTCACTTAACTTGCTTATTAAAGCCCCCTCCCCCCCCATTCGAACACTAGGACTGCCGCGGACCTTGTGAAGAGATCTCATATGGTCACAATGCTCCAAGAAAGTTTGTAAAACTCATTTTGAATAAATATTAGTCCCCAGTTCTAAATTGATTGAAGAAGCTTTGTCTAATGTCAAACAACACAAGGAAGCTTGACAAGTTCAAGGGAAAAAAAGAACAAAAGTGTAACACTCTGAAAGAGTAAAATTTTGAAAATTCTATACGACCTCTATTTGGTAAAGATGGTTTTAAATAGTCTACACCAAACTTCAAAATTTAAAGTTTGATGCAGCGTTATGCTGCTGGAAAGAGATGCCTTGGTGATTGTTGAAACACACACTTTGGAAATCGTGCAGCATCACGGTGTTGTTGTCTAAGCATCGTTGTAGCATCAAAACAATTTCCAACCCTTTAAATCTTTGTTTGGTGTTTTGTGAAGGGTAAAGTTGTAGAGCTTGAAGTTTTCTGTTTAATGTACTAACAATAATCAAAACTGAACTTCGGGGCTGAAAGTTGTGGCCGAAACTGAGATTTGTCAAATCCTCGAAATACGAAGATCTTTCCTTGCCTCTCAACAATGGAAGGCATGAATGCATGAAGCCTCATTCACACTTCATGTTCCTTGAGACCCTTGTGGTGCTAAATGATCTTCCAAAAGCTTTGACACAACCCCGTTCATTGCTCCCTTCAATTGCTTACTTTTACACTTATGATTGGATTAAATTTAATACACTATGATTCTTCCATGAAAATCCAATCTCTTTATCTGTTTATAGAGGTTTTTTTTTTTTTTTTTTTTTTGTTTTTGACTCAAGGCACGTTTAAAGACGACCTACAAACGCCCCCATCAGAAAATTTAACACCGTAGATATAGGAGTATGATGGTACAAGGATAGACCTAAGGTAATTTAGGATGCATTAATTTAGGATAGACCTAAGGTAATTTAGTGATTTAAAAGATTATCAAAGCGCATCGTCAACTGTCTTAAATCAAGATGAGTGCAGCATTTGATCCAGCCAACCCCAAGCTATTTAGCATTGGAAGCTTTGTTGATTTGATCCGAATTGACCAAAGGAAAACCAGTTTGATATTCTTCTTTATCCAATTTGATGTTTGCGTTATGTAATCCAGAGTGTAAATTCTTGAACCACTCTTTTCTTGTTTTCTATCATACAAAATGTTAAGCATTATCAATAGGTATTTATCAACTTGCAATTTCTTTTGATTGTGGTTCCTATTATTGGCACGCTTTGTTCCTTGCTGAAAATTCTAGCAACTAAATGATTGAACAACATTATGAAGAAATCACTGTATCTGTTCTATTTTTTATTTTTTTTGGTACAAGCTTGCACTCTTGTGGAACTTTTGCTAGTGGCTAGGGACGCTAGTAATCACAGGATTCTTTTGAGAGGAAGCATTTAACTGGTAGGACTGTCCTACCAACCCAAGGTACTGCACGTAGATTTCAATACACGGCAATTGTTGAGAAAAGCTTTTTGTCATCAGATGGTTAGGGGCCATTTTGGGCCCATTTGTGAGAAAAGATCTATCTTGACAAGAAGTTCATAGTCATCATTTCGATAGACAAGTCTCTCCTGTCTTCCTACATTAGTCTGTATTCTAGTACAATTGTTGCTTTGTGAAGTATCAACTTAACATAACCTGTCATTAGTCTTAGTGGTTTAGAACATTACACCTGATTAGTTTCATTGTGCAGGGTATCTTTGATCCACCATATCTAGTTCTCACATGCCTTAGTGAACTTTTAGAAACAGACAATATCAGCTACAAGACAATCAACTTGCTTTTACACTTTGAGATTTATTGGAAGATTCCTTTGTGAGAAGTTATTGTCCAATTGAATCCTTTGTGGAAAATCATTTCATGCCTGCTTGTGATCCATGATTTATATCTTGTACTGACATCGTACTTACAATCTCTATGTTGGATTACTGAACACACGTGAGGATCTTACATTTTCCTGGACCTACTAACTAGTCCAGGTTTATTGATGCAGTTTATTTTGATATGTAGTGTGATTTTTATATACGGTCTTTCCAATAATGCTTTCATATTTGGGTTCATTTGACATTATGATACATAATATGGCTGTGAATATCATAATATCAGAGAAGATTTACTGCGGAGATTTATACAGAACCAACCTGAACTGTGCCATCCATGTAAGTTCCACGTTCTATTTGTCAAGATCTCTGGTTCACATTATATGATTTCAGGGTTTTTAATTCTTGGGTCTTGATCATGGTTGTCTTATCTCATATTTCTTGAATCTCGAGGCATCTAAAGTCGCTTTTAGATTGGCATCCGTTATTTTTTTTAGTCTTTCTATAAGATTTCCTAGTTTGTTTCACTGTCTTTTATCTTATTAATAAAAAATGATCTGGATAGCTATAGGCCATCTGCTAAAAGCATCTTATGATTGAATATTGTGCTCATTATTACTTAAACTGCATTATTTGAAGTTGGACAATAAAAAACTTCCGTGGTTTTAGGGGTCTTGTCAAATGCTGTTGGAGGTCCTGATATATGGTATATGAGGAACCAAGCGTTCAACAGTCCGTGATTACAGGTGCACCCTCTACTTTACCATGGTTGCCTTAGTTAATTCTTGCAATGTGCTGTAAATTAGCTGATTAGCTTTAAATGCCCAAATTTTTCTTTTCTTGATAAAATGTGACTTGGCAACCTTAACCACCCTTAATTTGCATTTAAAATTTCCAGCTTAGAAGCTGCAAGTCATCTTAATAAAATGGTATACCAGGTTTTTGAGCTTAGCAATATTAGAATTAAATTTATCCAGTTGCTTATGATGGTGACTGTGATTATGTTTGCGTGGAGAAGTTCCTCTTGTCAATGTTTGAGCCCCGGATCTAGACCCCGAAAATCAAACATCTGATTTAATAATTCAAAGCATTCACGTCGTATGATGAATTATTGAGTTGTAGGTGAAATTTTCTTTTTTCCTTCTTTTTTTTTTTAATCTGAAAGTGCAATTTCTTTTGTGTACAAGTCTATTGAATGGGTCTTGTGGCATATTTAATACGTTTGATAGCTTGGTTAAATTGAATAATGAGTAGGTATTGCAGACATCCTGTAGAAAATCCAGATTCCCTTGTTACATGGAGATCAAATTACTCCAAATTAGTAAAATATCCTTAGAGGACCAAATGTGCATGTCTTTGCCTTTCTCATTGTCCTTCAGGCTTACCCTTTTCCTTTTGACTATGAAAAATCAATTTCCTATTGAAAAGAAGCAACAAAAAACATAAAGAAAACAAAGACAAGAGATCCCCACTAAAGCCAATCTTAGCTGAACTTAAATTAATGAGAGCTAATAAAGAAACGCATGAATACATAATCATCCATCTCTCTCATTATTCATATCCTATCTTCTTTTGGCACTGTTGAGAAGTTGTGTCATAATCTTTAGTTGGTGCATTGACCCATGTGTCTTATGATTAGGAGGCAGGGCTTGAAATGCCCATCTCTCAAAAATCCCATTCCATTTCATTGAGATGACACCTCACCATTTCTTCTCATCTTGTGAGATTGGGACTGCCATGCATGTGATGTTTTTTCTAAAGCCTTTGTTTGTTACTTTGCTTTTTTCACTGATGAGATAAATCTATAAAGACCCTGTTTGGTGCAAATGGGGCAACGGTCGGGACCGTTACTTATTCGCTTGTGTCTCTTTGAGGTCATAAGTTTGAATCTTCTGATTTTTCGATGTATATCTTTTGTGCGGTGGGGTATGCTCCCGCGGAATAGTCAGCATTTCAAAATGAGACCTGTTTGATTGTTAGCTCCTCTAAAGCCTATCAAATGAAGACTGTTAGATAGAACTAACTCCACTTGTGCATTGTATCTGACGTGAGCGTACAACAAACTTTCAGAATAGTTTAAAGGGATAGGTTATAAATCAAAGGACCCAAGAAGTTTCTGACAAACAGAAAAAAGGGGGTCCTTAAAATGATTTTGGCATTTCAAGATTTTTATGGTGCCTTTAGAGGTGACTCTACCAATATTATTGGATGGCTTACCCTTTTGTTTGAATCACTTTTTCTTATCTTCCGAGTCTTTTTTTTTCTCTTCACTTCTGAACCCTTAAAATTGATAACTTGCATTTGATGTAGATGGCCATCTTAAGTTTAGAATTTAGGATCTAGAACCACATGACAGTGGGGGAGATTAGGGAAGGAAGGAATTATTAATGTTGTCCATATATAACTATCTCATGGTACGTTCAGATGGGGGAGTTAGTTTGGGTTCAATGAACTATGTAAGGTGCACCTAATTTGCATTATAGTTAGATTTTTTATTATTGTAGTCCCTTACTCCTAATATAAATATTAGATCTTATGGGAAATACAATGCTCAAGTTAATGAACAAATTTGAATAGAAGTGTTTCAAATTAGGCAATCTAGGATGTATTTTGAGAAGAGATTTATGAAGATTGTGACATTAGATACAATAATTGAAATAGCTGAAATATACTTTTGACTAAAGGTGCATCTTCTATTAATGCAAATATGGAATGAATAGAAGCAAAGAAAACAAAGACAAGTTCACTGGTATCTTTAATGTTAATCCAGTGGTGGCTCCACTGTTTTGTCGCGTGTTTATCTCTACAATTTTACGTGAGGTTGAGGGTTCAATTATCTTTGTGTTGAAGTTTGGGTTGTTACTTGGGGTGGTGTGAGATGGTCTCTTTTCAAAAAAAAAAAATAAAAAATCTTTGGGAATCAAAACAAGAATAAATAGTAAGTGGGTGACAACAAAGATGTCATTCTTACAACTTGTTTATTGTAATAGCCAAGCCCTCCTCTACCCTACCTCATTATGAAGAACACTCTCAAGTTTTGTATTTGTTAATACATAAATAGAGCCCCACCCAGACCTCCATTAGTCTATAAAGGACCATACATTATAAAAGAATGGCTAGGGAAAACTATAGGTTTTGTTTTAGCATGTATGTATACATAAAGCTTTAGTAGATGCATGAAGCCCTAAATTCTGATAAGTTTACTTCACAAGAGGAGAGGATTGATTACTATGATTTGTCTCAGTCAAGCTACCTAACTCATGTAGGATTATTGAATCCACAATAGTCCGAATCGCATGGAAAAGCTTGTCAAAGTCTACATGTGTCCTTTTCATAGCCATGATCATACTTCTAGATTGCACATAAGACTATTATAGAAAAAAATTATAGCCAAAGACTCATCTATATTTGTTTTGGTAGAATAAATCTTTCTTTTAGAACAATGACAATGATGTTTGAGATGTGTGGCCTTCTCTTTCTTTTGAGAGTAAAGGTGAGTATAGGATTACCATAAAGGTGGGAGCCTATGAGGTACAATTATAATAACTTTTATGGTTTTATCATTTATTATATAATCAAGTGGTTGCTCCGCAGGGCTAATTTGACATATCCTCACCTCTATATAAAGTCGAGTCATTGAGTCTTCTTGTGTAGAAGTTTGAATTGTTTATAATGTTAAAACTCGAAAGAGAAACAATGAATCAATATATATGTTTGGAAAGCGCATTGATATTCGAATAAGATCAAAATTTTTAGTCCTAAATGGTTGTTTATAATACTACTAGCTAATAGATAGCATTCTAGATCCAGTTAAATTGCCACGGGAGGCGGCCCAAGTTATATTTGAAGGGAGATTCAATATGTTTTTTTTGTTTTGATTATTTTGAAATCGTTCTGGTAGATATAAAACTATTCTTGTGTCCTCAATAATTTATCTAAGAATTCTGAGTTGTTAGCTAGTTGTTTTTATTAGTACGAAAGATTGAGCACAACAACAAAGACTCGTTGAGGTCAGCTATATAGATCAAACTCTTCATCTTCATTTTGGTTTAATGTAATTGATGACGTGCCCATTATATCCATATAACATTAAAATTCCTTAGTTTTTATGGTATCAAGTTTTTTTTTTATTTGGGTACTTGCAAGTGTCTCCGTGCAAACCACCACAACCTTCTCTAAATTGTGCACTCATCGGTATTATACAATTACTTCTACCATTTTTGTGATTCTTAGTATGTTTATGAGATTTACCACTCATTTAGCAAGACCTCATTCTCACATTCTCAATATGACCCTTTTTTTATGTGGTTGATTCTAAACTTGTAAAATTGTCTAATTTTTTACCCCTGAATCTTTTATTTCGTCTTTAAAAACCAAATCTAAACAAAAGAAGAATTACTTTGCCCCCAAAAGGTGCGGTACAGTGCCAAAGAAAATTAAGAGCACTAAAGCTCTGATTAAGGCATATATCATGAGTTCGATTCTTGATAGTTACATTATATTCTTTTGGTTTTCTTGAGTTATCAGGTTGGGCCTCTGGCGTTCGACTAACTCTTATGGGATCAATCAAACTAAACTAAGGAGGAGCTGAAAATGCTTCGGACACCCATGGTTATTAAAAAAAAAAATAAAAAAAAAATTACTTTAAAAGCTATAAATAAGAAAAAAGGGATAAGAAGCACTGGAGAGTGTTTGGGTGGGTAGGGCCAGAGTAGTGCAGATGAATGATCACAAGAGTGCAGCCAACCAATCCCTTTAGTCTATTTAGCTAGTTCTTCTGTTGCAACCCAACCAACCAGGTTGTTTAGCTTTAGCTTCAACCCAAAGGAGCCCTTCATTTGAATATTAATTTAGTCTCTTCTTTTTTATAGGAGTGTATATGTGAGTCTTTTTCAATGTGGGAATAGATTCCCATAATAATCTTATAACCCAAGCATGATATTGGTGCGCAGTCGGTGAAGTAATCAAAGTCTCCCCCTCTCTAATGGGACTTTTGTTTTTTTCAAGCCCCCACTTATTATTGGTATATGCAGTCGTTAGAGTCCTTTGAATATTTATTGAGTAGAGCACACATGCATCTCGATGCATAATTTGATAGCATTGTATCAAAAGTATGGCAACCGGTCGAAACAATAAAGCTTCGGTCCCTTATTAGTCGGAGTCGTTGATTTTGTAGATCAAACTTATTTGCATTGCTTGACTTTAAAGATGTTACAGTAAGACTAACTCTAAGCGGCGTTGGTTGAGCTACAGTAATTGAGTTTTGGCGCTCCACAAAACTTCAATGCCATCCCACGAGGTTGAGTGAATAGTGTCACACTATTTTGGTGTGGTACTATTCATTAAATCTTTCAAAAGAATCTATTTTAACTCAAGTAAAAAGAACAAATTAAGTTGGAAGGGTCACTTTTTATCGTACTTGATAGTGTTCGAATATGAATGGTATGTGAAAATATTGTTGTGCCCAACACACGAATCCACAATTGACATGTACTTGTTGGCAGTCGGCCATTGATTCATGCATTCATATGCGTATCGCACGAACACCAACAATTACATATCGTGTCCATGTCGGAGCACAATAGCAGGCTCCTAAAGAAATTCACTATAAATTAGTAAATTATTGGCCGTATGATCAAAATTGGTTTTAGGCATTACAAAAAAAAAAGGTTTTAGGCAGTTTCTAGGCAGTTTCTGAGCACTTTATTGTGTGAGTTCACCTCTAAGTGAGATATTTCATTTGTATATAAAGAGTTACATGGCAAAACAAAACAAAAAAAAAAAAAAAAGAAAAGAAAGGTTGATTAAGTTGAGTCATTTTCAGAGGGCCCGAGCGTGCAGTGAACAGGGGCAGATGACCCCCCCTCAACTTTGGCCTAGCCAAGTGGCACCCTAGTAGCTAGTAATAGCAAAGTTTCTTTCATTTCAAATGTCCTAGCTTCTATGACGAAATTAAATCATATATGGTGAGATGATATAGATATCACTTGCTAAAAAATGAAAGTTTGGGAAAGTTATGAATTTGACTCCTACTTAAGCAGAAGGAAAAAAAAAAAAAAAAAAAAAAAAAGAAGCTTCTTTGGTGAGATTACATGATACAAATCAGAGTTTGTGTTAGATAAGATTTTTAAAGTTTGTGTCAAAGTTGAAGTCATAATTAGATTAATTTGATTTGTTTTTAGTATAAGAGTTAATAGGAGTTGAGTTTATGTTGGACTCTACGTTAGTCCATAATAAAGCCTATATATAAAGGATGATCATATTTTATTAGAGGGGCGAATTATTGATTAATAAAAATTGGGTTTTGAGAGAAAGAATATCTCTTTCTTTGTTTAGGTTTCTTTAACTTTGTGTGTTAGATTATGAGTTAGAAACGTGTTTTTTCAATTCAGTATTCGTGGAATCAATGAATTGTTAGAAAAATATATTTATGTCTTTGTAGCGAGAAATTGGCAATTCCTCGCTGCATCACAAACCTACTTCGCTAAGAGTATGATTCGAATTGGCTTTGCGTGGACAACTTAGTTTTCTTTTCAATTAGCTCATCAAACTGATAATATGATGCTTAATTCTTATTTGTATTGATATTTTGTGTTGTTGGGTTTGTGGTTTCGATTAAGTTGCCAAGCAAAGCCCTTATTAAGTGAGCTTTGGTTTCATATATTGTTCGTTCAATACTAGAATTCAAAGTTAAAAAGACGGATACAATGAGATTCATCCATGTGTTCAAAAGTGTCAAGAATAATCTCACATTAGGTACTTATTTAGAATTTAGTAAATAAAGGAAGTATTATAAGTTTGGATTGGAGATATCATTTTGTTTTAGCATTTTGGCGAAGCCTCTGCTCCAAATTTCAAGCCTCACATATGCTCTCCTACTTTCAGTAGGAGTTGAGCATTCTATCAATACAAATTTAATATGGTATTAGAGAAAATAAAATGTGGGTATTATATCACATAATAGGGTGCCTAAGGTTTTATTTCCAATTATCTACTGAGTAGGCTATCCTCTTAGTCTTTAATTGGCCAATGCTTCGCTCATTGGACTGAGGGAAGTGTTAAGGCCTCGTTTGGTTAGGGATGGAGTTAGGGGGTATGAGGTAATTTGGAGGGGAGATGGAACTAATCTTGTTTGGTTGGTTTTTTATAAACTCAACTCCTCTCCAAGTTATCTACCAACTCACACATGAGAGTGTAAAATATCTCTCACATCCCTTTAGGGGAGTTATCTCTCAGAAACTTGTTGACACGATTATCATTCATTAATTACATCTTTATTACCCACATTCCTCTTTTTCGTTTGAAGGGTATTTATGTCAATTAATATGGTTTATTGTTTATAAATTTGCAACTTCTCTGTAAGTTCAAAGTTGAACCGAACATGAAAATACGATCTTCATAGAGTTAACTCCGGTCGTAAGAGAACTTCCTATAAATTGGCAAAAACAAACTGAACGAGGCCTTAAGAATAATCTCATATTGGGTATTAAGTAAATAAAGAAACGGTTGTAAGTTTGGACTGAAGACACAATATTCTTGCTTTGGCACTTTGGTGAAGTAAGGAGAGTTTGAAAAAGGTCGGGATACCAATTATTTAAATAGTAAGAGAAAAGGCAAATGTCATGTTTTGGTTTGGACCCACTAGCATTGATTATTGCGAACCAATAGAGATCTAAACAACAGGTGAAGCTTTCCCAATTCTCTCATTTCTCCTACAAAAGCCCAAACACAATGTACTTATTACAAATACTTTAGGCACTTGCTACACGAGCTAATCAAAGCATACAGTAATTATAACTTAATTGAGAGGTTAGTTAATATTTTAGTTAGAAAACTCGACACAATAATTAATAAGTTCAATCATATAGAATTAGACTTTAGATATTTTGGAGGCATATTCATCAAGAAAGATTTGAAAAACGCATAATTAAATTGATTAATAAAGTTAAAGTGGAGCGAAAAATACAACGAGTTCTAATTTGAGATTGGAGGACAAGCTAAAAAGGAAAATACTAGCGCGCGTGTAGCATGCGTGTACTTACGACATCCAGATCAAACACGCACTCGACGTGCGATGTCGATGCGCCTCAAGATGCGTGTGTCGTACAACCTGCATGTCGAACAAAAAAAAAATGCTACAATGCCATCGCTCAACAAACATTAGAACGCACCCGTTGCTGCCGTCGCATCCTGAGGTGCAAAATACTCTCGTCAAGACTCGATGTGCGTTCCGGCGTGCGTTTCAAATTTTCAATATTATTCTAGTCTTTTTTATTTTTGATTTTTTTTTTAAAAAAAAAAAAAGGGTGAGGATGAGGTGGCTGTACCATCTCATTTTCACACTGTACAACCAGGAGGATGAGATAAGGAGGCACTGCCAACCCATTTCATTGCAATAGAATCGAATCCAACGGCCAGGATCTCTTTAACAATCCTCGAAACCCGTTGATTTAAAGCGAGTCTCCTATAAAAGGCGCTCCGGATTTTGAACCGTCCCCTCCATCCCAAACAAACAAACAAACAAACCCAAAAGAAAAGCTTCAAAGCTTCAAAGCTTCGGCAATGGCGTCGCTGCTGCGCCTGAAATCTCTGCTCCGCCTCTGAAGCCTTCGTACCTGCATTTCTGGTTGTCCGCACTGTTTATGATCTTCATTTCTTGCGCGATTCGAGCTTCTGAAGTTCGAAATCTGTGCTTGAAAGGTTGAGAACGGCCATGGATCGTGATTTCGAGAGGTCTCCGTCGGCGAAGAGTAGGTTACAGACGGCGATCTGGACGGTGAAGGTGGCGTTCCTCTTCATCGGAGTCGTCTCCACTGGTTTTCTGTTCAAGCTTGCGATTCCTTACTCTGTGAAGAGTCTTCTCTCATGGCTTCCTCGTTTGTGGATCTCGTTCAGGACTTGGTTGTCTCCTCCTTATTTGTACATACTTGTTAATTTCATCATCATCGGCATTGCCGCTTCTTCCACTTTCCATCAAAACCCCTCTGATCATGACTCTGATGAGTCTAATGACCAATCTTCCTCCTCATCCTCCTCTTGTGTTGATGATGATCAAGTTGTAGAGATCAAGCGAATCGACGGCACAGATTCGTCTAAGAAGACATTGTTAGGGTTGTGCACTGTCAAAAATGTAAACATTGTTGGTAAAGACTCGAAATCCGACGGTTTGGTTTCGAATCGGACGGTCTCGGCTCGCTCTGGTGGCTCTAGCGGCTCCGGTGGCTCTCGGAAAGCTTCGCCGGAGAAAATGGCGTCGAAGGAGAAGGAGAGTAAGAGCGAGGACTCGATGGAGGAGACGTGGGAGGCGATCACAGGAGGAACGAAGCCGCCGGCGCGGCAGCTGAAGAAGAGCGAGACCTGGAATGCGCCGCCGGTGGTGCGCGTGGCGCCGGAACTGAAAAAATCTGACACTTTTAGCGACACAGCGTCTTCGACCTCGTCTGGGTCGGGTGGGTTGAGGAGGAGAGGCGAGTTTGTGCTGAGTCAGGACGAGTTGAATCGGCGAGTGGAAGCGTTCATCAAGACGTTTAACAACAACATTAGACTTGAAAGACAAGAGTCTCTGAAACAACAAATGGAGTTGGCCAACCGAGCAGTGTATTAGTTAATAAGGCATAATGGGAGATGGAGAAATCTGTGTTTTGAGTTTTTGTGTTTTCTCTCATTGAGGATGAAGCCTCATTTACAGGTAATTAGTCTGAAAAAAACCCATCTTTAATCACTAAAGTTAAGATTACAATCAAAGACATACTGAATACTGATCATTATTAGACAATTTTGTTATACAGATAGAGGAGGAGGAGGAGGAGGAAGCGATTCGAGGGCGATTAGGTAGCGGTAATTGTCATTTACCGCGAATTTACCATGAATTTATTGTATGTTTTTGAGTTGTGTTGATGCTTTAATTTGATAGGTAGTGTTAAGTATATAGGTGGGTTTTAACTCTTAAGAGGGTATATGGGGTTTGTACTCTTTGTTGATGTTGATTTCACAATTGGTGAAAGTAAGAAGTATGGGTTAATCTTGTTAGGAGATGTTGGGTGGGTTGTGAATTTTGTGAATTTCACCACTGATTTTAATAGTAAGCCTACTTTTGACAAGCCTTGTTCTATATATGTTCTTCAACAGTATTTGACAGTAATTCTGTGCATCAATTTTCGGGCGGTAATAAATGTGTGTGTTAAATCAATTGAAGTGAAAGAGTTTAATCCATATGGCCGACTCCATCGAATTTTGAGTTTTTCAAGATTATTGTGCATGTTCGAAACAACAAAGGTTTCTAACACCATTGAGAATTCTTCAAGTAGCATGGATCATTTGACACATCAATGATTTCTATTTGAATTTCCAGCAATATTTGACAGTGGACTATGTATCAATTCTCTAATATGTTCACTTAGCAAACTCAATCTTTTTTTATCAATTTCCCCACACTCGTGAATTTATGCTCAAAATCAAGCCGAGTGGAAGAGCTTGATTTTGAGCATAAATTTGTTTTTTGAAATGCACAATAATATGTTATTACTAATGTTGCCATTTGCTCGGTTTTACCTCGCATTCATTTCTTTTGATATTTTAAGATTATTGTGCATTTCAAAAAACAAATTTATGCTCTAAATCAAGCAGAATAGAAGAGTTTGATTTATGTAGCTTCAACTAATTTAGAATCAAAGCTTTGTTATTACTTAATCTTGTCGTTTGCTCGGTTTTACCACGCATTCATTTCTTTCGATATTTTAAGATTATTGCGCATGTGGAAAATGGCCAAGGCCTCTTAACACCATACAGAAATAGTTCAAGGAGCAGGGATGATTTGATACATCAATGATCTCCATTTAAATTTGCAAAGAATTTAATTACATGTATATACACAGCAAGTTGGTGTTTTTTTTTTTTTTGTTGCTTGGATTCCTAATCCCATCAATTGCACTTAATCGAACACAATGGAAGAATTTGATCTACATAACCGACTCTAATTAATTAATTTGGCACTAAAACTATGAAGATGTTGTTGTTGTTGCTGCTTGGATTCCTAATCCTCCATATGTTGTAAACTGTTTGATGACCAAGACATAGTTGTGCACAAGTTTATTTCCTGTATGTATCAGGGCCTGGGCCCCACTATGTACTCCTTACTTTGCTTCTGAAATCAGAAGAAATAGCCAAGGAGAGTGAGCTACATATACATTCAAACCAAAACTGCACAAACTGTCCTCTGTGTGTCTGCAAGACCTGCTATTTCACACCTAGCCTTGTGGATCCTTGTCTGCACTCTTCAGTAGAAAACAAAAACAACAGACTGTCTTCTCCACAATAGCTTTGTATCTGTTGCTTTGGCTGTTTTTACATTGCACTGTTTTTATGTTACAATGTTGGTTGGACCTCTACCTAGCCTGGACCATTTGCTTTCCTGTCAATCTTCTTATACATACATGCATGCATACATATATATGCTCTCTCTGCCTTGGTTTCTATGTTCTTGGAGCTCTAAACACATCATTGGATCAATCTCTATCGTCGGCATGGAATGTCGGTGAAATACACAGCATTGATCTGTATGTCCGCATCTACTGCACCTGATAAGAACATAGCGACGGAAGCTTTACAGCCTGCGCAGGACCGTGTGATTCTCGGCCATTGTAGTATATAATCTAGCTTTGTTGTTATTTGCAGAGATTTATTTGGATGGCCTACTTAACAGCTTAGTTCAGGCTTATATTTATTTGTTCGGGCCATTCATTTTTGAAGTTTGGTTGAGTTGTGGGGTTGGTGGAGGTTGGTTTTTTTGTCTAGTGTTGATGGATATTAAATGTGATGAATTTGGTGTTGGATTTCAATGGGGAGAAACATTTAACGTTGAGAGATGACATTGTAACCATATAAGAACTATACAATCTAACATGGTGTTCACATTAATAGTCAAATGCGCAACCACCAATGCATGTAGTACAGTGGAAAAGACGTACTCTCACCTTTCTCTGAGATCGGGTGATTGAATCCTCAATATTCAATAACAAGTGCGTGTGAAGGATTTTGCGACTAAGTTTGAAGTATATATGTAGTGCAAATATAGGGTGGAGCCGAGGAGGTTTGCTAAGATTATGAAGCAATATTGTCGTTAGGTTCACGTGGATGTCAGGCTCTATTAAACTATTAATAGTGTGGAGTATGAGCTTCAATAATTTAACAATCTTTATAGTAGATTGGAATGGAACTAAATGTAAACTCTTAAGTCCCCTTGCTATACAACATAAGGTACGTAATTTTTTACCTTGCTCACTAATGCGGCACATGCCCGTATCTCGAGACGCATTGAGATGCATATACATTGAGTGCATGTCAGACTTGAGTGCAGTAAGTGTGTGTACGCTAGCATTTTCCTAATATATATATGAAAACCGACAAATGTGCTTTTTTCATAAGATTTAACAAATCTACTTGTTAAATGTGACTTGATTTGCCACAACATCAACTAATAGATTATGGTGTCTAGGAATTCAACTTCTACATGAGCTGTCCCTACATCCTACTGAATGGATAAACTTTCCTTTTTTTTTTTGGTAATTGAATGGAGAAACTTAAAATATATTACGAAGAAAAATACTAGAATGACACCATAATTGACACTTCAAGTGACACCTTTGTGATGTGACACGTGAGCATGCAGTATCTATGGGAGCCATTTGAGCACGCTTCGAGATACACACCACGCATGATATGCACTAAAACTTAGTTGCGCACACCCATTTTCACGCGGGGCCCGCGCTCATCACAGGGGTGTCACTTGAGTTGTCATTTAAGGTGTGTTCCAAAGCAAGTTCAAGTGACTAAAGAGCGTAAAACAAAGTCACACCAGTTGACGTGCTAGTGGGCGGCCCGCTTCCTTAGATTCACTCGTTCGTGCTTCGAAATACACATCCCCGCTCCCGTGTTACGAGCCCAACACCCCGAAGTCACACCCATTTTTACTATTTTTGACAAGGATCGGCCCATGAGCAGCCCAATCAACCAACTTTTGCTGTCTGTGGGCTGGGCTTTTTTGGGCCTGGTAACTCATTCATAGAGTTACCCGCGTTTTCTAGTTTCTGCCCTAATTTTCTTGCCCTAGTTTTCAAGTTCTAGGGTTTGTTTTTCGAATCAGATCGAGCTTTCACGTCACTCGGAAGCTAAGGTACATTCAATTTCTTCTCCTTTGAATCTACTACTACTTCAATTCATAGAATTAGCAAGTTTTTACTTGATTAGGGTTTCATAATTAGATGTTCGAATGGAATTAGAAACCCTAGTTTGATTACAACTCAAACAACGCATCCCAACACTATAATAAACACATGATCTTTTTTAATGTATGAATCAGATCTGTGCCGAACTGTGACAATGTTGGCCATTGATCCATCAAAAAAGCTATCTTTTCAACGTTTGATCAGTAATGGAGACCTAGTAATTGTGTATGAAAGGCATAATAGCATGAAAGCAATCAAAGTGTGTGATGGGTCTGAACTGCAGAACAGATTTGGGGTTTTCAAGCACTCTGATTGGATTGGGAAGCCATTTGGGTCTAAGGTTTTGAGCAATAAAGGTGGGTTTGTGTACTTGTTGGCGCCGACGCCGGAGTTGTGGACTTTGGTGCTTAGTCACAGGACTCAGATTCTGTACATTGCTGATATTAGCTTTGTGGTTATGTATTTGGAGATTGTTCCGGGTTGTGTGGTGCTTGAATCGGGGACGGGGAGCGGGTCTCTAACGACTTCGTTGGCGAGGGCCGTGGCCCCTTGCGGACATGTTTACACGTTTGATTTTCATGAGCAGAGGGCTGCCGCGGCAAAGTAAGTGTTCTCTTCTTCAAGTGCCATTACTATGGGTCTCTTTCTTTTATGGGTTTTTAGGGTTTGACATTGTATTCATGTTTGTGTATGTGGATTTGATTGTATTTGTTTTTGTGTTTTTCATGCAACTTTTAACTTGAATTTCTTATAATTATGTATTACTATATGTGGTAGTTGGTCATGGACTTTGAATACTCAAATTATTGAATTCTTGCATGAGTTTCTTTTCATTAACTTAGCTTTCTATTGTTGTTAAGAATTTGAATTAACAAGATTGGATTGTCACGTTGAATGTGTCGATGCATCATATGTCATTTTTTATTAGGACTTCTTGAGTATGTTCAGTTCTCTAATGGTATTAGATTGCATTGGAGTCTGTCTGTGGTTGGAGTATCTTTTTTTCCATTAAGATTGCCATTGCCTCAAGGCCTACTGTAGGAATATGTTCTTTCAATGTTCGGGAAAGTTGAATTTTCTTGCCCGGTGTCATGCTTAATTTAAAAAATGAGTTTTTTTTTTTTTTTTTGCTGCTATTTTGACAGGGAAGATTTTGAGAAGACTGGTGTCAGTAGCATGATTACTGTTGGGGTTAGAGATATTCAGGGTCAAGGATTTCCTGAGGAATTCTGTGGAATGGCAGATTCAGTATTCCTTGACCTTCCTCAACCGTGGCTCACAATGCCTTCTGCAGCAAAAATGTTGAAGCAAGATGCGGTGTTGTGCTCTTTCTCACCTTGCATTGAACAAGTGCAACGATCATGCGAGACTCTCAAAAAAGATTTTACAGGTAATGTACATTGAATCACATTATTTTGGTTTTGGAATTCATCTCTCTTGTGCACCTGGCTGGTATCGCTGTATCAAATATGTTCAACCATAAGTTGATTATTAATAAATGCTTGACAAGCGTTTTATTTAATGGTGTTAAATATTTGGTGAAAGTGTTCAAGCTCTATTGCAGATAATAATGATCGATGAAGTAGAAGGAAATATTTTCAGCTGCTCCTAATGAAATATCTATTTTTAAATTGTTTCCCATCGTTCTTCTTTGGCATATAACTTGAATGAGCTTGTTAGGGCCTTGCAATGCTTGCTGCCTGAAAATTTGAAGCAGTATAAGAAGCGATTTTTTTTAATGTGGGTGTCTTTGAAGTCTGTTGAATCATTTAAGTGTTAGATTCTTTCACGACTCTTTATTTAGATTTTATGTTGTTCGGATTAATCTTCTACTTAGGATATTATTTTGTATGTTTTGTATTGTACATTGATTTCTCATAGTGAATGTGATTTTTAAATGTTGGCCCGAAGCAAGATATGTTTGTTGACCAGATTGATATGCATTACATTTGTACAGACATAAGGACATTCGAAGTCTTGCTCCGCACTTATGAAGTCAAAGAAGGGAGTTTGGATTGCGGTAATATCAACAAAGGTGACTCTCCTCAGTCTCTTCCCTGCAAAAGGAAACAAAGTTCCAGCAGAAGTAGCAATGGGACCAACAAATCTAGTGCTACTACTGTTATGGCTAAGCCATGCAGTGAAGCAAAAGGACATACTGGATATTTGACATTTGCAAGGCTCAAATGCCTATAATAGGGCGTAAAGGGTGCATCGCCTGTCTGAATGTGCAAGCTTCAGCAAGCACGCCGCACCTGTAAAGTGCTTTGATCGTTCGTTCACCTGATGATATCTTATTGGATCGATCTCGAGCACCACATTCTCTTCCTTACAACTTGATTTATTTTCATCTAGACATGCATAGTGAAAGGAAACTTCAAAACTTCCTGAGAAGGAAAGCAGCTTTTTGATACATGGGAGCTGGCTAGCAATTTGAACTTAGGAATTAGTCACTAACTGTGCATTGTGCAAGGATGATTTTTTTTTTTTTTTTCTTTTTGAAATGCTTTAGATATATAACTGATGTATTATTATAGCTTACTTGGCCAATCAAAAGAGCCTGCTCGATGTATTCATAGTTGTTGTTTTATACTATTGTATTCATAAAGTTATGAGGGTGGTAGTCAATATTGAATTTTCATGCAGGTCTTGGAGCGTTTCACCTAAAATTATGTTAGATGCAACTTTCTTTACTGCCTTTTAAAGTAATTTTACAGGCTTGGTTTCAGATATATAGCTCAATTGTCAAGATTATATTATTTCCTTTGCTTTTCAATTCATCTTGAATAAGGTAAGGTATGGATCTTGGATTCAGCTTTCCATGCTTGCTTATAGAAAAAAGAGTTAGTAAAATGCAAAAAACTTGTTCAAGCTTAGATTCTTTGAAATGTTATCTACCTCCTTGGTATATCCTTAAAGGCATGTTCAGTTCATATGATTAGGTCGGATTAACCAGTTGGATTGATTAATTCAGTTGTTCACTTCGTTGGATTAGGTACTCAAGCGGACTAGTTAGTACACAATCCAATAAATTAATCTAAACCATAGTTTCAAAAATGATGACTTTACCAACAACGACATGTTATATCCTAATGTTAACACTTCCAACCGAATAAAGTCACCCACTTCGGACTAATTAGTTAATCTAAATCACAATCGTGTGTATAAGCTGATCCCATGAAATTAGGATTTCAAGGTATGTGAACTGAACAGGTTAATATCTTTTTCGAAAAGACTATTGGGCCGCTCTATTGACTCTCGTGGAAATAATCGAGACCCGGCCAAACTTGGATTTGTATACCTAAGTTTGATTACGGGCCCTGTCTCGGCCCAAATCCACAAGACTTGTAATTTCGTTAACTTCTTCTTCTTCTTCTTCGCTTGGAAACCTCTCTCGACAGACGACTCGCAGAATCTCTCTCTCTCTCTCTCTCTCTCTCGATCGAAGTTGTTCGCTGTTCGCTCGGCGAATCTCTGCTCCACATCGGCGCTTACTCGGTTGAACCTGACCTCTCTCCACTCGCAGAATCAATCCCTCTCGCTTGCACTCTCTCACAACACGTTAATCATGGATGAGAGACCGGAATCTTCCGCCCACAATCGAACTCTCAACAAGTAAGGATTTTTCTCCATGCCCATGTCGTAATTTAGGGTTTTATGAAACCCCTTTTCATCATCTAGCCTAAATCAACCGATTTTGTGCTTTAGAGTTCTACTTCTATCTATGTTGGGTGCCTTTGTTTTTTTTTTTTTTTTTGGTTGTGCTTTAAGGGCTTGTTTTTTGGGATTCAGAGATGCTCCTCCTCGATCAGCTGCGCTGTTGAAGGAAATGAAGGATGGATTGGACCTTGTGAGGAGTAAAGTCGATTCTCTAACACCGAAAGTGAGGTGCTTTGATTCAATGTTGTACTATTTGTTTGTTGTCTTTTATTTATCTGTATTTATGGGTAGCATTGTGAATTTATGACTGTTATCATTTTTAGTATAACTGTATTTTGATAATGGGTAGCATCGCGCTCGATTTAGTGCAATTGATGGTGAGCTTTCCAAATAATTTAAATCCCTCCTCGCGCAAAGGAAGAGTTTGATCCATGTAGCCGAACCCAATTGATTTGGGACTGAGGCTATGTTGTTTTTGTTGGTTTATCAATTTTTTTGGTGGATGCTTTTGGTTCATGGTTTTTTACATTGGGCTTGATTAACAGGTTAAAGAAAACAAATTTCCTACTGTGGATGGTATAACATATCTCGAGGCCAAACATTTGCTTCTTTTAAGCTATTGCCAGTCAATTGTTTACTATTTGCTGCGAAAGGCGAAGGGGTTGTTGATTGAGGGGCACCCTGTCGCAAGGAATCTTGTAGAGATACGGCTGTTTTTAGAGAAGGTGATTATGTGTTATGAGTTTCCATTATCAATTTATCTTCTTAAGTTTCATTGAAGTTGTTTGATTGCCGTCGCGGTTTTTTTCTTCTTGTTGTCGTTGTAGTATTTAGCTACAATTTAGCTTGCCTGTTATTTTGGATTAGGATTGTTCATGAGTATCGGATCTTGTTATCCATCTTGAACGAACAATGGAAAAGAAAATATGGTTTGATACTCATTTTCTTCGTAGTTAAAAATATAACTGCATTATAACCTTTTGCAGCTTCAGCCCTTCCGTTTTTGCGCGGTTTGTGCCTCTTTGCACTATTTGATCTTTAATTAACATGCTTAGTGAGTGTTTGATGTCTGTCTTTTTTTTTTTACAATTTTTTACAATGTCCTGGTTGCTGCAAGAATATTTCTTTTACATTTTGGCGGATGTGTTCAACTTCTATTTCTATCTTTTTCCTTACAAAAAAAAAATGATTTTTTTTAAAAAAAATAAGTTTTAATAATTCTTCTACTAGCATTCTTACTGCATTTCTCTTGCTACAGATACGCCTAATTGATAAGAAACTTGAGTATCAAATTCAGAAGCTTGTTAGGGGTGCTGGAAATGCCATGGAAAATGCTGCTTCTGATGAGAAAAAAGCTCGTGCATCTAAAACAATGGAGGATCCATTGAAGTACCTGCCAAATCCAGACATGCTTGAAAAGTCGATTGAGGCAGAAAAGGTGGGTTGAGGCTGGGAAGAAAAGTTCATTTTGTTAGTTGGCTTCATTGTCTGACTGAATCTTATGTTTCAATGATATAGGACAGTGATGCCATATACCGACCACCAAAGTTTGCTCCTACGACAATGGAGGAGGATAAGATGTCTAAGCAGGAAAAACAAGCTCTGAGGAAAGAGAAGGATTCATTTCAAAAAGCCAAGCAAAGTGCTTATCTGAGAGCTCTGAGGGATGAACTTGAAGGCAGGTCGGAAGAGGTGAGTTATAATTTTTTTAATATTTTTTTTAAAACGTAGTTTAAGACATAATTGCTTTAACTCGATACTGGCACTTGTGGGTTTAGGTGAAAGAAACCTATGGAACTGAAAGTAGGGAGCTCACTAGGTATATGGCTAAGATGGAAGAACGTGCAAAGTAAGAAGAGGAACATTTTATTCGAGCACCAATTACAAAGACAGATAAGATGAGGGAAAAGCACTTGAAGAAGTCGAGAAATAGGTACGTATGAACTGTGATTGTTATATTGACGATAATAATGTACACAAACTCCAAAAAAGTAAAAAACAAAAAGAAGGGGAGATTTTAGCCTGAAGAACAAAGATCAAAGGAGTTACTCTTTTCTAGAACATTTAATTGACTTCCTCCATCACTTAATGTGTCAGATTGCTCGCTTTGACTGATGGTTTCTATGATGAGGTTAAAGCTTTACCTTTGGGAGATGACAATGAGAGTGGTTTTAACCATGTCTCCCGCAGTGGCAAAAAGTTTAACAAACGCAAGGTATGCCAGAAACAGAGAAAATTATTATATAGTTTTTGATTTTTCAAAATTATCTTTGGTCAGCATGCATTGGATTACCATGTCATAATTGCTGTTTTCGTTTTTTTTTCTCCATACGGAGAGCATTGCCTCCAATATAACTATTTCGAGCTCGCAGAGTAAATCTTGAGTTTCCTATCCATGCTTAGCTGATAAGAATTTTC
This sequence comes from Stephania cephalantha, assembly GCA_039657325.1. NCBI lineage: Eukaryota > Viridiplantae > Streptophyta > Magnoliopsida > Ranunculales > Menispermaceae > Stephania > Stephania cephalantha. Next base: position 443,201 of record CM077573.1, on the reverse strand, counting down.
TTGATAGATGAACATGAAAAATTATGGCAACGGGAATGTCCCTTCACTGCATTCAAACAATATCAATTTTCCAAATGACATCTACTTTAATTATTGTCCCACAGGGCATTTAAAGTTCTTCGTAAGTATATGGTAGATGAAGGTACTACTCACCATTGCAATTTTATTCATCAGTTTGTCAATGTGACGATTATCGTGGTCCTTTCTTGTCTATGAATCTACAATTCAGTCTGCATTGTTAATTTAATGGTTTACCTGAATGAGAAAAGCTCTCTACCCCCCACCCAAAAAAAAAAAAAAAAAAAAAAAAAAAAGGCAAGAAAAGCTCTTATGGCCAAACTACTATGTACAAAATGCATTTTTCGCACTGCTTCACTTTTCTTTCCATGCTACTTAATTTTGTGCAAGCACTAGATCTTTGGTTATTGCAAAGAAACTTGAGAGCTGACATGTTGCCATGTGCAGCGAAACAATAGGGAAGTGATGGTCTGCTCGTTGGTTTGGATGTAGTTGTGAGGCTATCAGATGCTTGGGTCTCGAGGAACCTGCTTTAAACACGATTATTCAGTTTGTTGGATGCCCATGATCATTACATGAACAAAGTTTGAAGACAAAAGCGTTTGTAGGAAGAACTTCTTTGCAGAAAACATAGGTGCGGTGCAATTGAAATTGGAAACTTAATTTTTGTCATGTACCTTGTTTTACGATTTGATATTAATTATGCAAACACTTACCAAAAGGGAAGAGATGCAAGAAAATGTCGACGCTGTAGAAATAGAGATTCTGTTTGAAAAGTAAGTTTAGATTCAGACAGTAGCCATTTGGTGCTCTTAAGAGAAATTTTGTTCTTCATAATTTTATTTTTCCAACCACTTGAATAGTTTGCTGCATTTTGTTTTAGCGAAAGGCAATTTGTGGCTAAATTATTGTAAGTTCTAGTTTTCTTTGTTGTACTTGTGGTAATTGAAATCTTCTTTTTGCTATGTCATTGGTAATGATTAATGTGTTGCTCTTCCAATGTAAGGGGGACAATATAGATTTCCAATGGTGCTCAGCTCCTCCCATCCAATAGTAAATTTGTCGAAGTATCTATGGTGAGACGGATGAGACTTTGCTTGCCAAAGGTAAGGTTAGGGGTTTGACTCGTATTGGAGCCGAGCGGTTGTAATTTAGTTAGTTTCTTATAAAAAAAAAAACTCCAATAATAATTTCAATATAAACGTAGGGAATGCATTAGACACATTTTATTTTTCGAATAAAAGATCTATTAGAAAGTCTAGAATATAAGGTTAGGGAACCTGTAGAAGCCAGGAGTAAGGTTAGGGAAAAGTTTTTTTTTTTTTTTTGACTTAATCAAGCACAATGAAAGAGTTTGATCCATGTAGCTGACCCCAATTAATTTGAGATTGAGGCTATGTTGTTGTTGTTGTTGTTGTTGACTTCAGCAGAAGTCGAACTTATGACCTCCCTAAACCTTGCCTTTTGAACAAGTGATGCATAATCCATCTTACTAGAGATGCTTCAATTGTGTTATTAGGTCCTACATGTCGCATCGCCTTAAGCGATTAGGGCCCCCTCTAATATTCTCTGCTCTCCTTGGTGCATGCTTGACCCTCTTATAATTATATCTTCTCCTCTGGCTCTCCAGTTCATACTTCTTATCATGTCCTTACTTTTTCTAGTTTCCTATCTTGTTTGAAGTTTCTAATTGGTTAGCAATTTCTTGGCCTTCCATTATAGGCCAAAGAGAAAGACTCCAAAGAGTTCCAAACATTAGGAGCTGTTGTTTTATTGGTCTGGATAAATTGTGTTGGACTCCAATATCTAACTTAGCTTGCAGTCATGGTCCCATTAACCTGCACAAAAATCTTGGTGACCCTGTTTGTCTCAAAAGAAGCTAAGCTAAGCTAAGCTAAGCTAAGCTCAATGAGCTCTTGAAGTTCTATAAATATCTCACTAGGCTCCCCACTTTGATGGTACAGTCAATATTGTTGTGATGTAAATCTAGCATTAAATCACATCTTTTCCACCATATCAACTTCTACTTTTTATGTGATTTCCTTGTTATTCCTGCTCAATCATACTTTCATAATGTCCTTTCTCTCTCTTTCTTTCTTTTTTATGATTTGTGAAGAAGAAAAGAAATAGAACTGTTCAATGGCCTAGAAAAGTCATAATCAACAGAACAACAATCAAAGTGATAGCTAGCAGCAGTGACCACAAGGGCTGGTTACTGGGGTTATTCAAGTCAGTAGACCTAAAGAAAAGGTAGAAAGAAAGGTGGGTCACTTGGCACTTTCAGTGTCCATGGACCAAATGAGGTCCAAGAGCTGGATCCAACCATTGTGCTAGCTTTCTATATATGTGTAGTCAGGTGCAGAGCGACATACGTGGCTGCCCTAGGATGTAGCCTGGAGTAGCTTTATTTGTGCGCCCCTTATGCATATAGTTGGTCACTTGTAAATTTATAGAAATATCTAGTCTAGCTCACCCATCAAAATAATGCTCAAAATACCCTTTACTTAGTCCGGGGAGCTTGAAATCCTAACTTCGCCCCAGTGTGTAGCTATGATGAAGTGATTTATTGAGCAACTATATATTGAAGTGTATATATATGGAGCTTCCTATGGTGATTTTTCTGATGAACAAACAGTGAACCAGACCCTTCACTTTTTCTCTGTTATACAGGCATTTGATGTGACCAAGACAACTAGTGCCTTCACCTTCTTTTTTCTTTTAGACCCCATTATTTCATTTGGTCTTAGGCTTAAGGATATATACTCATCAGTTCAATCAATTTCATTAGTCACACAGATGTGCAACTTTCAAAGGTCTTAGCTTAGCTTACATTAGAAGCCTTTTCTTTTTTTTTTCTTTTTTCTTTTTTTCTAAATTTATCGTTCTTTCTATATAATGACTAGGCAAATGCACGAGTATCTAGATCTTTACTCTGACTAATTCTGGATTCGAGGAATGATAGGAAATTAGAAATAGGAGTACAAGGGCAACAATCTTTGCTCGAGTTTTAAAGCTTCCCTGACTAATCCCAAGCTCATGGAAGGATAGCACCATAAAGACGAAAACCTGTACCCAAGATTTTTTAAGCTTATTCGCGTAACCCAGCTTGAAGATGAGAAATTTTTTTTAAAGGACGAAGACCCGTGCCATCTTACCACAACCCTTTTTAGATTCTAAAATTATCGTTTTAAACCTACTTATCTTGAGAACAGAGATACAAGAAGGGTTTCCTCTTGTCCTGTTTTATTATTTTCTTCTTTTCCTGCTTTATCATTTGCTCATCTTTCCTACTTTCCTTTTTCCTCTTCTATTATAGATCATACACATGGGCTGTTTGTTAGCTACATGTCCTTTTACAAATATATACATTTCACATATATCTTTCTACATGTTGCCTTTATTTATATTTTTTCTTTTGTTGTGCAATCCAGTCAACTTTTTCATTCACATGCAAAGTCAAACTTACACCCTTGAGAATCATCTTGATTTCCTATAAACCTGAAACTTAGCTTTCCTACGCAAATACTCCCACCAGACCACAATAAGTGTCGTTGCAGCTATTTTGAAAGATTTCATAATATATGTTGTTTGATAATATTAATACATATTAATTACTCAATTAACTTTTATACCATTCATCAAAAAAGAAAGTTCAATAATTACACATTAGTGTATGTAGAAGTGGTGAGGTTAAGAGAGGTAAAAGATGATTTAGTCATTTAACTGTCACTTTCTTCTTAATCAAGATAACTAAATGACTTTCTTAAAAATTTTGAGGAAGGAGAAAACGACACTTATTGTGCTACAGGGGATTAAAATTTTAAATGAAAGAAAATTGATGCATTTGATTATCACTGTCACTTATATTGAATTATATCTTGCACTAAATATATATGCATATATAAGTTGGCATTTGTTACTCATTCAATTCCTTGCAGTGTGCTTATTCAATGCTTCTATTTATATGAACCATGTGAATTAGAATAGATAGAACTCCTTTTGCGAGCCGTGTGGTTTATCTTATTGTAAGTAGACACGACTAGTCAAGGTAATTGACTTCAAAAACGAGACAAAAAAGTTAATTTTTTCGACAGACCTTTTCGTGTAATGTATTTCGGGTAAGGTACATTCATGTTAAGTACTGCCTTTGGTGAACCTTTTATGTGATCTTTTGGGTGGAAACAAGGGGGCCCTATTTGAACAATTTGGTATGCATTAAGGCAATGTCTTTTTTTTTTTTTTTTTGAACTAGCTAAGAAAGATATGCATACGTAGATAACGCCCACATCTCTGCAAAATTATATGGACTCCTTTGCACCAATTGGGGTCACTCAATCAAGTAGTTGTGCACAGAATATCATGTGTGTGGTGGCATGGTGGCCAACAATGGCCTTGCACATGTGCATAGCCTGGAGAGTTAACCATGGTGGATTGGTGGACCTCTTTGTGTGCATGACCCCATCACCACCAACCGCTTGCCTTCCTTTACACACAAACTTGTACTTTTTCCTCTACTTGTGCTATAACTCGATTAATTATAAGGCCTCTAACTTACGAGGAGCAATCTCAATCTTATTAAAGCGCAGTGCAAAGATTTAAACGATTATAGATTGACATGAGATTAATAACTCCTATATGAATCACAATGCGCCTAATGAGCTACAATAAACAATAGGGGTGGGAGCGGTTTCCGTAAAATTGTCCAAATCATTCAAATCACTTGGTCTGATCTGATTTTTTAAACTAGCAGATTTGGAGGTGGTTTAAAAAACTTGAAAACTACGATTTCGCAGTTTGGTGGTGGTTTTTATTCATAGAAAATCGCGATTCACCAAACCGCATATCACCCCAAACGTGGAATGCAATGAAATAGAGTTGGAGTCTTTTCATGTTTTAATTTTTAAAATGAACTTAGACTCATAATTTTGATGGAGTTATGTGTGTTTTATTGTGTTTTTGATGAATGGTCAGGTATGGACATTGTTTTGTTGATTAACTTGTATGGATTTGTATGAAATGTGTGACATTTTTTATTTTTTATTTTTTTGAAAATGTGTCGCAAGGATACTTTTGCAAAATCAAACCGCGCAAACCATAGTCGATTTGGTTGTGATTTTTGAGAGTTTGCAATTTAGTGGTGGTTTGCAAAACGGCCAAACTGTGAACTCTCGATTTGGTGGCGGTGGTTTTCACCATCAAACCGCAGTTTACCCACCCCTAATAAACACGCATAACTATTAAGATTCACATAGTGGACCTCGATTATTCTACAAAGATCCACCACGGACTTGAGAGTGAATATCAACGGTCTTACTTCACTTAATTAAGAATACGATTTTGTTAAAAAATACTAATAATTCTCGGGATCTCATCAAATCATACTAATTAATCCATGGACGTGAATGTTTGCCATGTAAAGATTAATTAAATAAATATGATTCGTGCCAAGGCAGATGTTTGTCTTGATCCCCTTATTTTATTAGTAAGGAAAGTCAAAGGATTTGAGATGGATTAGCATATAAAAGGTACAAGTATATATATGTCTATATGTGGAAGTTGGAAGATTAGGACTATGATTAATGACAAATTAAAATACTCATAAATCACCGACGACTTAACATTAACATATTTTTTGAGTGGCTAAAGTTGTGAGCCTGTAAGTGAATTAACATAAACAAATCGATAAGATGACAAGAAGTTAACAACAACAAATTATAGTACAATTATTCTTCTTAAATGTAAATGAATTGGTGGCCATTGTTATTACTAGAGTAGGTGACAATACAATGAAGCACAAGATAATTTTTCATTATAAAGCACATGCAATATAGGTGCACTCTCCATCTCTAAATATTAAAGTTATAAATAGCAAGGATTCTAACAGTTTCAAGGGAAAAATATATATAGTCTGCAACGGAATTGGTGCGGTAACAAAATTGTTGAGACGCACTTGGTGACCAAAATGTCACGAGGTCGAATATTTTTTATTTATTTTTTGATAGGAACGGGACTTTATTTACTATAGCCTAATATATACATATACACAAATAGGCGAGGAATAATGTATTTCTCATGCATAAAGTCGAAAAAAATCCCTACGTACTAGTGTAATAGAAAAAAAACTCGTCGTTCCATCTAAAATACTCCGCCCCCCACTTCATGAGCAAGCCATTGATGAATTAGCTCCACTCCTTCGTAGTGCCACATTCACGCCGAATCCAGGTTGATTGACTCTTTGAGACATTATAAACCTTCAACAACCCTATTAGAAAACAATATTGCTTGGTCTGGCAAACGTTTTAAATAAAAAATTGACAATATATACGAGTGAATTTAAATAAAAAAAAAATGTACACATAAATGTATATGCTGAAGTCACGTGCTTGCAATCAGCGCGCGTGGTCTGACTCACATTGTATGTGCACATGGCACAAGCATGTGCTTCTCACGTGCTAATAGAATGAATGTCCTATTTGTGCCTAACATCCACTTTGTACCAAATCAATGCCACTCCACGCGTGTCTTGTCACTCAATTTATTATGGTTTTAAATTTTGTGTGTGCGGTGCCTCTAATTAACCCAATTAACTCTCCTGCTTCGTACAGTATATATTTGTATTTGGTATTCCAAACTATATATACATTAATTTTTTTTTTTTGATAGGAACGAGACTTTATTTATTATAGCCTAATGCGTACAAGTATAGAACCCATTTTTACAGGTGGGAAACAGTGTATTTCCCATAAACAAAAGTCGAAAAAAACCCCTACCGGTGTAGTAGGGGAAAAACACATCGTTCATCTACTGAAAAACCTCTCCCCCACTCCAAGAATGCCCATGTATGATGCATTCCTTTCGTGGTGTTATTTTCGCGCCGAATCAACTACATTGAACCTGCGCTCGAGTAGTCGGGATTACAAAAATTATTAGAAGGTTGTTCGCGCCATAATTGTTTAATTTGATAAAAGAACTATGTACCTAGATTATGTATGTGATTAAGTAGGTATTTTGTACGCTCAAATATGTGTATTATACATGTGAATACATATTTATCGTGAATATTGAATGCATATGTATCAATAAATCCTTAAAGAATGTTACAAGAAAGTTGAAGAGATAATGATGTGTGAGCACATATTATGAAAGAAAAATAAAGCCAAATTAATTGATGATAGAATTGAAACTAAATCGAAAATATTACGATATAATTTATAAATTTCAAAAGTTAAGATATAATTGCTACAACTTGTAAATGTTACGGTGTTTTTTAATCATTAGGCCAATTAATTATAATGTAAGTCAAAATATCCTAAAAAAAATAAAATAATGTAATTTAAAATTGGCTGTGCATGCATGCTTTGCTGAGTTGCTCTGCACAATGCACGTACATCCAGCTTCTTGCCAGTAGTGGTAAATTTGGTATCATATACTTTTTTTCATGGCGTATGTGCAAATAAAACAGGATAGAGGAGTGTTCCAAGTTCGAACAATTCAGACATGTTCGAAAGACCATTGTCTGAGGAGAGTCAACTGTATATTTGTTAAACAAAAAAAAAAAAATCTTTGTAGACTCGACATATTATTGGTCAATCAATTATTCTATTGACCAACTATTCCCTCGCCAAAATAAATGGATTTGAACTTTAACCAATTAATTAAAGTAGATGATTCGCTCATTTGGTACGGAATTACTTTAGTAAAAAGTCATGACTTCGAGCATAAAAAATGTGCAAATTGTGCTTTCTTTTTTATAAAGAAAATAAAAATAAATGGATTTGAAATCTTACACTATTTTTTGGTTAATCATTCTTTACGTATTGTGAGTGAAAATGTAAAATTAAGTGGTCGTCGCGTTGAAATTTTGAGTTTGGGTTCAACGAATTTGCGGCTCGTGTTGCCATGTCAACGCAATAAAATCTCAAAGTTGTCATGTATGTTCAAATTGAAACAATGATTGAAAGTCTGTGTTATTTATGACGACATTGAAAATCTGTGTTATTTTTTAGCAAAAATATCTAAATTAAGTTTGTGTTATTTTTTCTACTGTTATCCCTAAAAAGAACTGAATCTTTAGTTGCTATCCAATACAAATTAAATAGTCAAGTTTTTCGGTACGAGAAAAAATAAATTAAATTATATACGTTTCAAACCAATCTTAAATTGAATAAAAACTTTATTCATATAGGATATACTTTATAAAAATATTTTTAAAAAAATTGAAAGCACACTCTCAACTATATCAAATTTTATAAAGAAAGAGATTGATCCGTGCAAAACATCAACTAATTTAGAATTAAAGACTTATTTGTTGTTGTTAGAATACCAATGAACTATGTAAAATGAACATTATACATTTACAAAACACATTAATAAAATGTAACTAAATCCCATAAGTCCTTCCCCAGCTTAATCTAATGTTTTGTTTTCTCATTGTCATCAATCAAATAAAGATGTCCAAATTTAATGAAGGAACTTGTTTTCGCATGGTTTTGCTGTCACCTCAACTCGACATCAAACCCCCATGTACCCATCGTCAAAACACGCCACGTGCACATTCGAACACGTGGCGGTCAGCAGGGCCATAACATGAGAAATTCTTCGTTGTCGTTGAACGGCGAAACGCGACGGATTCAAAAGTTTAACAGAAACGGTCAGAGCATAGGAGGCCGGCTTTAAACCAAAGCGCATGTCGTGGCGTAACAGCGTTCAACCGTTACACCTGTAAATGCGTTATTGGCCGTTGGATCTAGATCCAACGGTTCACATTTGAAACGGGTCCCGCCAGCTTGGTAACGTAGCTTGATTCCCTCCCCGCTTTGTCTCTGTTTCCTTATTTTAGCCAAAGTTACTTATATGTCCTCCGTGCTTTTAAGGCCGAAATTGTAGATTGGTTTAGTCATTGGGGATTCAAAAGAAAAAGAATATAGGAAATCCTACAATACAACTACAATGTCACATCACACGGATTCACGATACATTGGCTCACAAAAACCTTCTATGCGATTTTGACCCGTGTGTTATGCATTGAGATTTGTGTATGTCCGCATCTCAAAGCACAAATTGATGACTCTTGTGAGCCAATGTTTATTGCAGTGTGACATGTTATCATTCTAGCACTTCTCAATAATATATTTCGAAGCAAAGTCCGAAACTCGAACATCATAACTTATGTTGAAAATGCCTTTAATTTGGATTATTATTCTGAAAATGAAGCGTCGGAGTTTTTTTTTTATTAAACTTCACGATCCCACAAAAGTTAGTCAAGCGATATAACCTCATTATTCATAATAATTAACATAATTTAAAATTGCATGGTATAATTGATCCCATGACATTTTGGTCTCTTACCACATTTCACTAATTTTATAAATAAAGAAGTTCTAATATATTATATGAATCCGGTTAAACCAAGCCTGTTTTTATATTGTAACAACCTCTATTGATAAGTTTAACCATCTATTCTTCAAAAAAGTTGATATACTCATCCTAAAAAATAACATAATCTTCTTAAATTACTTAGTGATAGATTGACAGTGTGCGTAAAGAAGACGTGAAGATGTATTTACTTTCGAGAGATTTTAAATTCAATCTTTATAAAAAAAAGTTAATGAACTTATAATAAAGGTTGTTACTACGTAAAAAAAACAAGTTTCGAACTCAATCGACAATCAAAATGACAAAGTGCTAAAGGAGCTAAGTCTATTTAAGCCACTTAAAATCTATTTGTGTTTGGTCAATAACTTGGCCATTTCTGCAAAAAGAAGTGGGCAATACGGTCTTTTCACTACCCATTCAATTTTGGTAGGGTCGCGAAACACTCGTCAATAATTTTCAAAAAAATTTAGAGAGAGAGACTGAAAAAGCGTTTTTTTTTTTCACCGCGAACAAAAAAAACACATAAAAAACAAGCAAAAGCTGCTCTGTCTCCACACAAAGCGAAGATCTAGCTCCATAACCGCTCGATCCTTCCACGAATCTCTCTCAAATTCTTTGTTTCGACGATCGATTCGTCATTCTCGGAAGAATTTGGAGCAGTTCAAGCTCTTTTTCGAGGGATTTGGTTGGTTTTTCGCTGAAATTTGTTTAGTTTGACGAATTTTAGGGTTTTGTGCTCTTCAAGGTGTGATCAGGGTTTGTGTTGGTGATTTTGTGATACTGTAGTCTGTAGTGACTGTTGTTTGTTCAGTTGGAGCTTTTTGAGTTGATGCAGTGCTTGAGATTTTGTTGTTCAGTTTCGTTGATCGATTGAGTTTGCTTGGAATTGCGGCGTCGTTGAGTCTGGCGAGGTTTTGGTGAAGATTCGAAGCGTGTTGGAGTTTCGGAGGTCTTGGACAAGCTTTTTCTGTACAGTGTGTGAAGATCCATTTCAGATCGGTGACTTCAAGTACCGATCCTTGATAGGAAGTATATTTACAAAGTAATTGATAGGTTGTAGTTGCTGTTTATCGGAATGCGAAGGCGAAATCTTGACATTTGAAGAGTATTGCCAGTTCTTGATATTTGAAATTTTGGGTTTTTAGGTCTTCTTCTTGTATTTTTTAACTGTTATTCTTCTCATTCAAGTGAGGTGGAATTGTCATTTCGATCTTTCTATTGAAATTGTAGTTAGGGATCAATGTATGGGGAGGGCTATGCTTTTTCATGGTCCCCTCCATTGAGTTGATTAGATAAGTCCAGGTGGGTCTGATTGAAAGATCGAAATCCCCCTTTTGAGAGGGAAAAGAGGGTTCCTTTTTGCTCTAAATTGTGGTCATCTCATCGAAACCCATAGCGGGGAAGACATTCGGGGTGTTTCGCGAAGCTAATGTGCGAAAATGCTGCACAAGCCAGCCACCAAACCATTGGTTACACCTTCTTTGCAGTCTATGAGATCGTTGCCGGTTGATTTTAGGTTTACCGGTACAGCCATCTATTCTCCCAGTGGGATTTCTGATGGTAGTGCAGGAAAGAATAGAAGGGTAGCTTCTGATGGGATTAATGAAGATGATGATTTGGCTGGTGAGGCTCTTGACAATGTGGATGAAGCTGTTGGCAACAACTTTGATTCACTCAACGATGATTCGCCCTATAGTAAGAGAAGCAATTCTATTGAAGAAAAGCCTCCAGAAAGTGATGAATTGTTGGACGCGGCAGCTTCTCCGATGCCGGTTGTTTCTGAATCACGTTCGGAATCAAGGTGGAGTGACACAAGGTCTTACTCAATGAAGAAGGTAAAGTTTTGCTTATTGATTTTTCAGTCATAGCCTCATTGTTTAGTACGAGTCGACCTTTTTTGTTATTATATACATATGATCATTTCAAATTCATTTATTTTTTCTTTTTGCCTTTGAATATGTTGTTAATGAGTCTCGCTAGATCTCTATTTGAATTACACATTTGTTCTTTCCATGAATTTACAGTTCTTATCTTTTTGAATGAATAAATGTCTTTAAGATCTAGTTAACATACTTGTCCTGTATCCTTGAAGAAGGAGCCTATTGGTTGCTCCCAATTGTTATCCTTGCTTTGGTTGAATGGGCGTATACGTACAATACAATGTGTTTTATATTCCTCAACTGTAAAAAAAACTTTTTTCCTTTGTAGTTTTAAGAGCGGACTTTGATGAATTCACACTTCCAAGAACTGTTTTGTGTAGATTGGTGACCTTTCCAAGCATCATGTCTGCAAATTTGTTTGGTCACATTAATAGTGGACTTCGTTCTGAAATCTCAGCTGTTTCCTTTGAATTTTCATGTCTTAGGTGCATGCAACCTGCTGGCTAATTGTATTTGTAACGGGCAAGCATTGTCATGCAATTGTAGAATCCCTTGTTTACTTGATCCCTAAAAAAACTGTATTATGTGTATGTTTTTTTCCACGCTACAATCATCCTTACTTCTCATTCTCATGATAACTTCTTATCGTGTCACGAGATGAGAAGTAAATAACCTTCTGATTAAGATGCACTTTTAGAAAGTAATTGCAATATGTTTGCACTCAAGTTTGGTGATTTCTGTTGCTATATATTGATTGTAACATTTACTTGTTGAAGTTGATTGTTTCAGAAGCTTCAATCTTGGTTCCAACTTCCAAATGGTGACTGGGCACTGGGCAAGATATTGTCAACTTCAGGAGCTGAATCACTTATTTCATTTGGCGACGGGAAGGTAGGTCTAATTATTTTTAAAAAGAACACTAGTATTCTTCTTTCTTTTTGTGAAATTACTTGCCTAGTTTATTATTGATTCCAATATTTCAGGTTACAAAGGCAAAGTCGGAGCAGCTCTTACCTGCTAATCCAGATATTCTTGATGGTGTGGACAATCTTATGCAGCTTAGTTATTTGAATGAACCATCTGTACTGTACAATCTACAATATAGATACAATCAAGATATGATATACGTAAGGTCTTCCTGTTCTTCTTCTTTTTTCTTTTTCTTTTTTTTTGATATAATACTACTGTAGCCGACCCCAGTTAATTTGGGACTGAGGCTATGTTGTTGTTGTTGTTGTTATAATACTACTGTGCTAAATGCTGCTGAAGATTTCAGTCTTGCTTATGTTTTTATACTTCAATCATTTGCTCATTATAGACAAAAGCTGGACCAGTGCTGGTTGCCATCAATCCCTTTAAGAGAGTTCCATTGTATGGTAATAATTTCATTGAAGCATACAGGCGTAAATCTATGGAGAGCCCCCATGTCTACGCCATTACAGATACAGCAATTAGGGAAATGATACGAGGTGATTTAAATTTGCATTTTTACATCAAGTATAAATATTTTTTTTTTCTCAGATCTTAATTTGTTCTGAACCACATCTCGCTGTCCTTTTCTCCAACTCTTCTGCAGATGAAGTCAATCAATCTATAATCATAAGGTTGGTTCTCGGATCACCCGAAGGTCACTTCTATAATCTTTCTGATATGATCATTTGCTATAGCATAGCCTTATTTTTCTCACTGGTAGATTGCTTTTGAACTAAACTGAAAATTAGATTTTGTTGGTTGCAAGTTCCACACAGTTCATAGAACCACAATTGTTGTATGTCTGAAGTTCGCTAGAAGGCTCACTCTGTGCTAGAACTTGTTCGAAAGTATTGCATGGGTTCCATTAGTAGAATATGCTTCATTCTACCATTATACATGAAAATTGATTTCGGTCATCACATTTCACTTTAACTCTAGTTGATTTGTTCAGTTTACCTATGTTTCTGCCCTTCCTAATGTTGTGTTGGCCAGTAGGGTGCAAATAATTGTTCAGTTTACGTATGTTTCCTGTTACTTCTAGTGTCTCACTGAAGGTTTTTTAAACCATCTCAGTTCATTTAGAGTTTACATGTTCACCTAGGAATTTTCTAATCAGAGCTACGATGTATTCCCTTAGTGTGTTTGGGATTTTACGTTTTAATAAATGTCGAGCAAAGTTTTATGATCAAATAAGTGTGAGTTAGGTGTTTCTGTTGAGATACATCTTTTTTTTTTTTTTTTTTTTTTTTTTTCCCATCAACTTCCTGACTATTGTGTAGTCCTGTATTTTATAAGATTTTTATATTTCTATTCGCTTTGTTGATTGCCATGCCTTTTTCTCCTAGTGGTGAAAGTGGCGCTGGGAAAACTGAAACAGCAAAGATAGCAATGCAATACTTGGCTGCCCTTGGAGGTGGCAGTGGAATAGAATATGAAATATTGAAGACTAATCCAATTTTGGAGGCTTTTGGTAATGCAAAAACATTAAGAAATGACAACTCAAGCCGTTTTGTAAGCTAGTTGCTCCTTTTACCATTACATTTTATTTTATTTTTTGTTTCAATTGTTGAGCTTGTACTGCAAGGATATGAAAATTTATTGGTGAAAATACTGCAGGGAAAGCTGATTGAAATTCATTTTAGCGAGACTGGCAAAATCTCTGGTGCCAAGATTGAAACTTGTGAGGCCAAACATTTCTGAATTGATTTCATCTTCTTGTTATGTGAATCTGGACACTGACTTGATTTTTGCATTTTTGTTGGTTCTTGCAACTGGGTCCATTCCTTGTAGTTCTTCTTGAAAAGGTTTGTCCACTCCCTTTACTCTATTCTCACGGTGAAAAGTATTTCTGAACGATATGTTAATTGAATTTATACTTTTGGCAGTCAAGAGTGGTGCAATGTGCCGAGGGAGAACGATCATATCATATATTTTATCAACTCTGTGCAGGTGCCCCTCCATCTCTAAGAGGTATGTTCAGAACTTTTTATTGTTATAATCAGTTTAATGTGTTTCCTAATTGTGATTAATAAATCTTTAAACTATCTGTAACCTTAGTCTCCTAGTTAACGGCAGCTATAGCTTCATGTATCTTTGTGTGTGTGTTTTTCCCGCTTGAAGCATTGATGCACTATATATTGATGCTGCTTTTAGTTTCTGACTCCAAGTTATTAATTTTTATTGCAATCCAGAGAAATTGAATTTGAGGAATGCAAACGAATACAAGTATTTGAAGCAGAGTACATGTTACTCTATTCCTGGGGTCGACGATGCTGAAGATTTTCGAACAGTTGTGGTAAGTACTCCTATTTATCTTTTTGGTGTGCATGTACACATTATTGGACAATTTAAAGTGTGTCCTCACAGGCTTCCTGTTGCACTTTACAGGAAGCTTTGGATGTTGTTCATGTTAGTAAAGAGAATCAAGATAGCGTATTTGCTATGCTTGCTGCAGTTTTGTGGTTAGGCAACATCTCTTTCACGGTGATTGATAATGAGAACCATGTCGAAGCCGTGGCAGATGAAGGTAAAAATCCTTGCTGAAGATAAGACATATTCAATATTAAATAGGAGGCCAAAATTGGTTAAAATATCCAAACCTTTCATCCCTTTTGTTATTATATCCTAACCTTTCTAGATTGTTTAATTTATATCATAAACCATTTTTGAACTCCAAATTTGATGATGTTGCACTTAAATAATGAGTTTAAATTATAAAATTAATAATTGTTTTGATCATTATGGGTGAATAGGTGGCTTTTTAAATTCATATTAAGGTGCCACCTCATCAAATTTTAAGTTAAAAATTGACTTGGGATACAAATCAAACAATCTATAAAGGTTAGGATATAATAACAAAAGTTGTGAAAGGTTAGGATGTTTTAACCAATTAGGCCTAAATTGGATTATGTTTCTGCTGCAACTAAGGTTTGGATTAGATGCTTTGTTGGGTAAGTTCATATCTACGTTACTAATTTCCATGTTCTGAACCAAGCATAGGTGAAGATGATCAGGAACTGCAAAAACTGAAGGTAGTTAATGAATTAAAGGAGCAATAAACGGTTACTGGATTTTTCCATGGTCGTTGGATGAATTCTTATTTTTAGTAGTTTGATTTGACACACCAAGTGAAAACTATTCTCAGGATATCCTTGTTTCTTTAAATTTGGAATTGCCTCATGGTTTAAATCTGTGCTATGACGGAAAAGCACATTCCGGTCTTATACTGAGTTTGGTCCTTCTTCTGATAGCATCCCAGTTTCTCCTGTTTATTGGACTGGTGGATCATGTCTTTCTAACCCTTCATTATACTTTCATGTGTTTCTCAAGTCTCTTCGAGTGGCTCAATGCAAATTTGTCATCTTTTGTTTCCATGTAATTCCCCATTAACACAACGTTATTTCAGGTCTGAACGAAGTTGCAAAACTGATTGGATGTGACATTGAGGCACTGAAACTAGCATTATCAACTCGCAAAATGAGGGTGGGCAATGATATTATAGTTCAAAAGCTAACACTATCACAGGTAACAAAATTTCGGTCACTTTGCTATATTTTTTTTTTTTCTGTTGAATCCATTTGGTCTAGCATTACCAAACTTAATGTTCAGACTTTAATTACTTTGTTTCCTGCATGGCATGCTTTAATTGTACCTTTCTTTCAGGCGATTGATGCTAGAGATGCATTGGCAAAATCACTCTATGCTTGTCTATTTGAGTGGTTAGTGGAACAAATCAACAAATCACTTGAAGTAGGCAAGCGGCGTACGAGAAGATCTATCAGTATTCTTGATATCTATGGCTTCGAGTCTTTTGATGTACGTTTTAAATGAATTTATATAGATATATTATTTTTTATTCTCAATATCTGTGTTTTCAAATAAAAAAAATTACTTCTTTTGCAGAGGAATAGCTTTGAGCAGTTTTGTATAAATTATGCAAATGAGAGGTTGCAGCAGCACTTCAATCGCCATTTATTTAAGTTAGAGCAGGAGGTAGTTTGCCTTTCTTTTTATTTTATTTGTTTTCGTTATCAGCATTACACAGCAGGCTTTTATTTACTGTTGACTTTATGCAACTTCAATTCATGTTTGAGTTTGGTCATAATTTCTCATTTGTAGCTACTCAAGTTACTGGGTCACATGTTTGCTGATGAATCATTATTAATCAAGGGTAGCTGTCCTAAATTTTGCCATAATAATTCGAATGCATTTAATTCCATCATGTCTATTGTCATGTTGTCCTCTAACCTGCACATCGTGATAGTGATAGTGATTATTACTTATACCTGAATTACATATTTCAGGAATACATCCAAGATGGTATAGACTGGACAAAAGTTGATTTTGAGGATAATCAAGACTGTCTAAATCTTTTTGAGAGGGTAAGTAATCCATTAATATCTTGAAGCCTCTTGAATCTTGATCCAAGAAGCTGTTTTTACTTTTTCCTGATGTCGAAAGATTATATTGCATATGCTGTAGTTTTTGAAGTGATTTATATTCATCTACCGATTATATGAGCTTGTCCTAGACGTGAAAACTCACCTCAGTTTATAGTGATGAGCTTTTGTACTCAGCAGATGGCAAAGATAAGGTTGCTTTATCATTATCTGACGTTCCATTAGATTTTTTGTTCTTTCTATGTGCATCCTGTTTGATTGCAATGGAAGAGTTTGATCCATGTAGCCCACCCCAACTAATTTGGGATTGAGGCTATGTTGTGGTTGTTTGCTGCGCATTAGGCGTCTTCTTGATGAAACATCACGTTTACTTTATGGCATCTACTTCTTTTTTCATCTACTTCTTTTAATATCCTATTATTTGCATGTTACTTAGAAGTGAACAAATAACACATATATGAACATTGCTGTAACTTTTCCTGCAATTATACAGTGTGATTTAGTGTTTTATCAACCTAATCTAATTAGATTGTGTCAATATCCAAGCTGTCTGTGAGTTTTTGGTATTTTACTTTTTTTGTTTTTTTTTTCATTTTTGGTGTCGTCACGACAAAAACATGACCGTTCCAATTTTGTAGTTCTAAATGTATTTTCATAGAATGGAACACTGCACTTAAATTCCATATTGAACAAAATGTGTGTTAAATAACGGTTGCTGTTTTTAAACTCCCTTTTTAACCTTTCATGCAGAAACCATTGGGCCTATTGTCTCTTTTGGATGAAGAATCCACTTTCCCAAATGGAAGTGACTTGACCTTTGCCAACAAGCTTAAGCAGCACTTGAATTCTAATCCATGTTTTCGAGGGGAACGTGGAAAAGCTTTCACTGTCTGTCACTATGCAGGAGAGGTAAACTTTTACTATCGTCTGATTTTGCGGGTAAAGAGAAGTGGCTTAGAAAGTTGAACATGCTGTTGACAGCGACTAGATGAATATGGAACTACAATGACAGTTGCAGTTGAAAATCTTCATTTTCTTCCAAGGACTGATTTTTTTTTTAGATATTCTCCCTTTCATCCTCGCCTAGTTGCCCCATGGCTTTGATGGAATAAATTTGTTTTTTTTTTTTCCTAGTGAGCATTGTTTTTTAAATGACTGCAGATTGTATTCATTAATGGAATAACGGCTCATTATTTAACTGCTCAGGTCGCATATGACACCAGTGGCTTTTTGGAGAAGAACAGGGATTTATTGCACTTGGACTCAATTGAGCTTCTGTCTTCTTGCTCGTGCCAACTTCCTCAGATATTTGCTACCAACTTACTCACACAATCAGATAAGCCGGTCGTGGGTGCTTTACATAGATCAGGAGGAGCGGAGTCCCAGAAATTAAGTGTTGCAACAAAATTTAAGGTAATGCACACTTATACCTGCCTTTCTCGTGTGCATTTTAGCTGTTGTGACGTGTTTGACAAATGGATAGACAGTTTTTTTCCCGATAATGTGATGGAGGGTATGCTTGGGCAGCAACATCATAGGAATTCCATAGGTTCTGTGTATAATGTTTTATGGATAAGGTTTACTATTCGAAGGCCTTGAAACTTGTTGTACTAAGTTAAGTTTGAAATCTCGTTAACTTAATTTTGAAATCTATTTTTTCTAGAGCATTTTGATTTTGATGATAAACCAATATTTATCCATTCAATATTTGAACTTGCCCACAAAATGGCAATGAAATGATAGAGGAGTTTAAAAGTCCATTGATCTGGTTGTTTTCTGAATTGCAAGTGGTTTAATGTTTGTATATTATATTTTTAAGATAAGCTTGAATGCCCATTAAAATAACTGTCAATCTATTTGGGTGAAAAGGCCATGTCTATTACCTTGATGACGCCTTACCACTTTTTTTTTTTATTGATAAGAAACTTCTTTTATACATGTAAAGAGGGTTTACATATACAAAAACATAGAAACATGAAGAGTAGATAATGAAATTATGGAAGAGTATACGAATAGGATTAAACAAGCCACAGCATATACCACCTCCTTTAGCTGTCTTCCACTATGCTTCTTCAGTTCCTCCTCCAGTCCTCACTTGAGGATAGCGGCACTTTAGGGAGGTGACCACCTTCCATTGCCGTACATACTACTTTTAGTTTCTACCTTTGAGTTATGATTCTTCATATAATCTTGCATGATATTATTGAAATATCTTTTTACTGCTTAAATATTACGATTTCTTTTTATGGTGTTTAGAGTCAATTATTCCGACTAATGCAACGTTTGGAGAACACCACACCACATTTCATACGTTGTATCAAGCCAAACAATCTTCAGCAACCTGCTCTCTACGAGCAAGGGCTTGTATTACAACAGCTAAGATGTTGTGGAGTCCTAGAAGTGGTTCGAATATCAAGATCTGGCTATCCTACTAGAATGTCTCACCAAAAATTTGCACGAAGGTAAAGTCGTCCGACTCATGTCTCAGAGACATATGCAGTTTGATATGGTTGCAATATTTCCGTAACAAACCATTGGGCCACCCAATTGGTTGATAATATTTCTTGTTACTTTCTTATTCTATAAAAGTCTTGTTTTTTGGTGGAACTTATAATAGGTATGGGTTTCTCCTCCTGGAAAGTATTGCATCACAAGATCCACTCAGTGTATCAGTTGCAATTCTTCATCAGTTCAACATTTTACCTGATATGTATCAAGTTGGTTACACAAAGTTGTTCTTCCGAACAGGACAGGTCAGAGTTATCATATTATTCGAGCATGAACTTACATACGTTTGCTAAACTGTCTAATGCTTATGATGAGTTTGACTTGACCGTAATCCAGTAGTCTTTCTTTTTGATTGATTTGTTTTAATTATTCTCTTAACTTTGTGGACCTATGAAAATATATAGGTTGGTGTTCTTGAAGATACAAGAAACCGTACACTGCATGGAATCTTAAGGGTGCAGAGCTGTTTCAGAGGTCATCAGGCTCGCTCTTATCTCAAAGAGCTCAAGAGGGGAATTTCCATTCTACAGTCATGTATGGTTCTGATATCTTTATGATGCCCTCATCATTCCTAAGTTTAATTTGAATTTCTAAAAAGGAGTTGCTATAACTATTTTTTTTTTTTTTAATTATAATTATATCTCTTGTGGGGGAAACTGACTTTGGTACATTACTTGCAGTTGTTCGGGGCGAAAAAATGAGAAGAGACTATGCTGTCTTAGTACAGAAACACAGGGCTGCTGTGATCATACAGAGTAAAATAAGAGGCAGAATTTCTAGGAAAAGATTTTTGAGCATACGTGGTGCAGCCTTAGTGGTGCAGTCAGGTAATACTCTTTTCTTTGAGGGTGTACCCCATGGAATCTGTTGTGTATCTGGTACCTTATTTTAGTAATCGGATGCCTCAATTAAATGAATGGGACCTTAGACATTTTTTACGTACATTTGCTGAGTTCATTCTGCAGTTATTCGTGGTTGGCTGGTCCGGAGGTGTTCCGATATAGGTTTCACGTCAGCAGAGGCTCGCAAGGTATAGTTTACGTCATCTTAGTGATTTACTTGCTTCAGTTCAGCTAATATTTTTCTAGCAATTCTTTCCTTACTGTATGGCGCCAGCTGCGTGAATCCATTTCCTCATTTCCTTCTATAATGGGCTAAGTCAGAAGTCAGCATTAATTTCTTGCATGTCTTTCTCTATTTTTGTTATCAGTTTTACTTTAGGTTGTGTTTACTGTTTGCCTTCATGTTTATTTAGTTTAGCAGATTTTGTTTTATGTAACTGCTGCTGCGTTTTTGGCTCAAAACTCATAGTTTCTATTTTAGTGTGTTAGTTAATCAGAAAGTCTAGTATTGTAGTAAAGTTTATAATTGTTTTTTTATGCTTCCTCATGTTCTCATTGAAATACTGATTAATGGCATAAACTTGCAAGCAGGGTTCTGAGCCAGATCAAGTTCTGGTGAAGGCATCAGTACTTTCAGAAATGCAGCGTAGGGTCCTTAAAGCAGAAGCTGCTTTCCGAGAAAAAGAGGAGGAAAATGATATTCTCCACCAACGGCTCCAGCAGTATGAGAACCGATGGTCGGAGTACGAGCTGAAGATGAAATCCATGGAAGAAGTATGGCAGAAGCAAATGAGATCACTTGCAGTCCAGTCTCTCCATTGCCAAGAAGAGCCTGGCTGTCGATGATGCTGATAGGAGGTCTGACGCCTCTGTCAATACGTCTGAAGAAAGAGATAGTAGCTGGGATCACGGAAGTAACAGTTACAAGGGTGGGGAGAGCAATGGAATGAAGCCCTCTGGATCGCGTCTCTTTAACAGAGAGATGAATGCTGGTCTGAGCGTCATAGGCAAGTTAGCCGAGGAGTTTGAACAGCGAACAGAGATATTCAACGACGATGCAAAGTTTTTAGTTGAGGTGAAATCAGGTCAGGCGGAGGCAAAGTTGAATCCCGATCAGGAGCTAAGGAAGTTGAAGCAAATATTCGATGTGTGGAAGAAGGATTACTCATCAAGATTGCGCGAAACAAAGGTGGTTCTCCACAAGCTGGGAGGAGAGGGAGGAAGCGCCGACAAGACGAGGAGGAAATGGTGGACAAGGAGGAATAGTTTGAAGATTTAAGTATCAGAAACAAATTTAGATGGTAATTATCAAATTTTTATTGTTTGTTGAGGCAATTGGTTGCAGCTGATGAGATTAAAGGGTGTGTGTTCAAGGGTGCATTTCAGCACCTAGTAATTGAAATGTATATATTCTTCTCTATTTGCTATATATAATTCCACTGAGAGAAATCTAGAACTGATTCTTTTTTGCTATCATTTATTGCAACACATTTCATTCCACCAAGTTAACTTTAGACAAATTATATTCGTGTACTACACTTACACTGGTTGCCAACTTTATTATTATTATTATTTTCTTGAAGCACTGCCTATGTAAAACATGTGAAATTTCTATGTTCTTCTACGTGGGGCGGAGTTTTACATTACTCTTCAAGTTGTATCGCACTAGTCATTGAACATTATAACTTGTAATATTAAAGTCATTCAACGGATTTTCGTTTGGAGTTCCGGCGAGAAGCCTCTTCTCTGACGTTAAGTTTAATGTCTTTAAGTGCAATGCCACTGAGCTTTCACCTATGCACTTTCATCGAACCTCCAACCAAAAAGCCACATGAGTGACTTTAGTGGTATGAATGGGTCACCAAAAAGTAGGGGTGGACAAACCGCGGTTTGGTGGTGGAAACCATCAAATCGAGACCAAACTGAGAATTCGCGGTTTAATCGATTTGCAAACCACGACCAAACCGCGAACCATCAAAATCGCACCCAAATCGTCCGCGGTTTGCGCAGTTTGGTCTGTTTGGTTTCGCGGTTTTCATCCGACCCATTTTCAAAAAAAAAAGGAAAAAAAAAGAAAAAAAACAAACATACATTTTACATACCATAAAATCTATACATGTTTAATGTTCAATTGTTCATAAAAAATTCAACATAACATACAACAAAACATATATAACCAATCATTCACCAAAAAGAACTCAATCAAAGTTAGAAATCCAAGTTCATCTCAAAGTTACAACAAAAACAAATAGATTATAACAAATAAATGTTGGGTATTTACTAAAATACCCTTGGTTTAGTGAAACCGCAGTTTTTTTAAATGAAAACCGCGACCAAACCGCGATTATGCGATTTTTAAGTTTTTTAAACAGCCCCCAAACCTCTAAAAATTAGACCAAACCATGCGGGTTACACGATTTGGCGGTTTGGACGATTTTTCTGAAACCGCTGCCCACCCCTACCAAAAAGTATATTGTTTTTTGTGAGGATCGCAACACACACATCCGATGTATATCTAACACATGACAAGTGCGAAGTACTCCATTTGCGTCCGTGTAGCACTTTATTTTTCTTCTTCTTAACAAAAGAACATCGTTGAGAAGTAGGTTTTCTTCTTCTTCAAGGGCTTCCTCTGCCAATTCTTGGTCATCGGTTTGGTCAGGTACTCGCCCTTTCAAATTCCTGATCAAAGATTCAATCTTTTCTAGGTTTACTGGTTGATCATCCCATATTAACACTTTCTGTGATTTGGGTTTCGCTTCATTTGTCGAATCTGTGCGTGTTGGATGCTTTGAAATGGACCTAATTCATGTCGTAATCAACTCAATTTGAGTTTGAATTGTCTATTTTTGTTCATTCGATTTGAAATAGTGTTTGAAATAGATGATGCCCAGCCATGTGAATTGAAACCTAGAGAAAGTATTTTGGTGATTCATAAGTTGACTACTCAAAGCCCTAACCCTTAATTAGATTTGGGGATTTACTTTTGATGAGGCGGAATAATTGCGTTGAGTATGGTGGTCATTGGATCTTTCTTTTGCTTGCATCTTTTTAGAAACTCTAGAGAGTGAGTCGAGTTCGAGTCCTGGGTATGGAAACACCAACGTTGGGAGATCCTTCCACCTATACAGTGTGCGACTAGGAGGGATCCTAGAGTAGTCGGATAGTCCGGATACTGGGTGGTTTTGACAAAGAAAGAGTTGATAACTTGCAATTTATAAGGTTTATGTTACTGCCCGCAATTTTCTTTACTCAATAGAAACTGAAATTCAACGATGTAGAGGTAGACCTGAGCTAACTCGGTATGCATTTGTTAGGAATGGTTTAAATGATTTGGAAACCACGCCATCGAGTGCTCTAAATCGAGCGCAATAGAAGAGTTTGATTCATGTAGCCGATCCCAACTAGTTTTGGATAGTCTTTGTTGTTGTTTGTTTGGTGCGTGAAACTCCACTCATTTATAATTAACTAGCATTTTCAATTGGTTTGTGCTTATCTGTTGGAAATCTGAATTGTTCATGCTATGGCTTTTGTGGCTTTCATTTTTTAATCAGTCTTTTATTATTCATGTGAGAGTAATTGTACCGCGTTTCCCTCTATAATCGTTTATTATGTAGCTTGGAATAGCTTTTTGGGAGTATATGAAGAAGAGATGATTTCGGCATTGCATTATGATTATGCTCTTATTTTGTGGAATTTGTGCTACCTGTTTCTTTGCTGCTTGTGGCCTTATCTGTGAATCTCATGAATACAATTCTTTGTTTTCACTCTTACCATTATTGAATTCAATTTATTTCTTTATTTCATGTTGCACTTTTATGACTTGATTTTCGCTTATAGGATTTTCCATGTTTACATTTTGGCACCATATGTGAAGAATTTACCTTGAGCACGTTTACTTCATTTTCCCTCAATTGCAAATTTCCCAACTTCACGTATTGTGCAGGTAGTTACAAACTGCACTTTTAGATGGCATCCGGCTTTCGAACCTTTTTGAATAGCCCTATGGGCCCCAAAACGACTCATTTTTGGGGCCCTATTGCAAATTGGGGCTTTGTTGCCGCGGTACATTTCTAAACTTTTGCATTCTATTTGTGTATTTTTTAATCTGAAGTTAGAGTTATGATAGATGTGCTACGATTTAGGAAAGGTTTAGGGAAGTTGATATCTGTCCTTCACCACTTGGTCTCGGAGTCCTTCGACCTTCGACATGACATTTGATTCACTCATTTTGTCAATGATGACAGGGTTTGGCGGATATGAAAAAACCTCCGGAAATGATATCGGGCAACATGACTGCAGGTCAAGTGTCTTACTTGTGATATACTATCCTTGCCTGAACCCAAACTTAACCTATGAAATTATGATGCAGCAATGTGTGTTTATTCCGGTCTGTTCATGCGGTTCGCATGGATGGTGCAGCCTCGCAACTACCTACTCTAGCATGTCATGCTTCAAATGAGACTGTGCAACTCTTTCAGCTCTCTCGTTGGGCACGGGCTCATGGGTAAGAACAAAATGTTGGTATTTAGTGTTAAAATTCTGAAACTTTGCTTGAATTAACAACTTTCCATTAATTGTATTGTTGCAGATACCTAGATCAGAAGAAAGATGAAGCTGAACCACAAACCGAAGCTTGATGCTTCCGCCTAATTTTCATCGGTACTGATTTTTCGCTGGTCTTCTGCTATCTCCATTCTCGGCCTCCGTGCAGTATCAGCAGTCGAAGTTGCTTATTTGATTTCTGCATATTTTCTTTACTTAGCAGAAGGAACATCCAGCAGACCTGCCCATTTGTATTTGGATCCTGGTTCTGATACTGAATCATTTTCTGCTTCTGCCTTTGGAAACAATTGGTATTATGAATGCCAACACATGAACTTCATTAATATGTAATTGGAGTTGAAACATGTCAATGACTTTGGAGACCCATAATCATGGGGAGTTAATAATCTAACATCATTGGAGTTAATAATTAAACCCAACGATGTTGTGTTGGGTTGAGCGAATGAGACTCAATACCTCTAATGAGTATTAAGTTAAGAAAAACTTAATTCGAAAGACTTTACTTTACTTCTAGTGAGTTTATGTCGAAGGACCTCACCCCTAGCAAGCTCCAAAGAACAATAAAAACATGGAGGTTGATAATAAGTTATAATGAACAACATTTTTATCATCTTGTGATTTTTAAACTAGTAATAGATGGAACTCAGTGTGTTATTTCTTATAAAAAAATAAAATAAAAATGGGACTCAGGTGTTTCTTAAGCAAAGTTTCAATTTTGAGTCTCGTTGATAGAACAAATTGGATTAGGAGGGTCACCCTGATTTGGAGCCTAGTTGTGTCTTAGTGTGGATTAGGCGACGGGGTTGGAGTTGATAGCATATAAGAAATCAAAACTTGTAATAGACCTCGTAGTAGAAGAAAAACAATAATCCCCATGGAGGGCACTTAAATAGTAACAATAAATCCTCATTTTCTTATTAATGAAAAAACTTACATGATGTGGGTTAGCGCACGGTTCAAATCGATTCCCCGCTGCGTCAAGATTGTTCGGGCCACAGGAGTACACTAAGGCTGATTGCACAAGGGCCTCGTAGGAATAATCAGGCTCGCATGGATACCAACGGATATCAAAAAAAAAAAAAAAAAAATTACATGCCTAGTAGTTTTTAAAATATTGATCCATAAATGTCCAAAACTCTTCAGACAACTCTTTTGTGCAAAAGATGAACAGAAATAACTGTCACTCCTTACTAAAAAAATGTGGAAGCCTAGAACAGCTCAAGCAAATCCATGCCCAATCACTCACACTAGGACTCCACCACCTCCAACACTTAGCCTGCAAAATCCTCAACTCCTACACCAAATTCGACCAACCCTTTCAAGCTCTCAATGTGTTCAATCAAATCCCAAACCCAGACATAATCACCTGGACTAGCCTCATCTCTCTTTATCTGCACATTGACAGCCCTTCTAAAGCACTCTCAGTGTTCTCTGATTCAATCAAATTTGGCCTAAAACCTGATAGCTTTTCGGTCGTCGGCGCCCTTTCGGGTTGCGGGCGAAACCGAGATCTGGGTCATGGAAAGGCTGTGCATGGGATGATTTATAGACATGAATTGAGATATGATCCAATTGTAGGCAATGCTTTGATTGACATGTATAGCAGAAATGAAGAAGTTGGAGTAGCTCAATTGGTTTTCAACGATATGGGCAGTGTTAAAGATGTGGTCTCATGGACTAGCTTGATCAATGGATTCATCAAGTGCAATGACTTGGATTCAGCTCAGGAGTTGTTTGATGGAATGCCTGTCAAGAACTCAATATCTTGGACTGCAATGATCAGTGGGTGCATCCAACATGGGAATCCAATCATGGCATTGGAGATCTTTCAGGAAATGAAGTCGGGAAGCACCGATACTCCAACGGCGACAACCATTGTGGCTGTTCTTTCCGGGTGTTCCGATACTGGGGCGCTTGATCTTGGTCGTTCGATCCACGGTTACGTTAGTAAGATTAGTATGGACTTGGATACAACCATGTCTAATGCTTTAATGGATATGTACTCGAAAAGTGGATGCCTTGGTACCGCGGAGAAGATCTTCGAGGAGATGAAGAACAAGGACGTTTTTTCGTGGACAACGATGATATCTGCATTTGCTGTTCATGGGAAGGGAAGCAATGCAATCAAAACATTCAATAAGATGTTAAGATCAGGAGCAGAACCGAATGAGGTGACGTTTATCGCGCTGCTTTCTGCGTGTAGTCATGCAGGACTGGTCGAAGAGGGACGCAGATGGTTTGATATGATGAGGGGAGTTTATGGTTTCGAGCCCGAAATCACGCATTATGGATGTATGGTTGATCTTCTAGCTCGTGCAGGATTCGTGGAAGAAGCCGAAGAGATGATTCATCGAATTCCAGTTGAACCTGATGCAGTGGTTTGGAGGTCATTACTGAGTGCTTGCTTAGTCCATCAGCATTCAAGGATAGCTGAAATGGCAGCAAAGAAGATTATTGAACTAGAACCATGTGATGATGGAGTGCATGTATTGCTATGGAACATGTATTGCTCTGATAATAGATGGAACGACGCGTTGAAGGTAAGGAAAGCGATGAAAGATCGAAAAGTTAGGAAGAAACCTGGATGTAGCTGGATTGAGATCAATGGAATTGTTCATGAGTTTCTTGCAGATGATAAGTTGCATTCTATCTGCACAGAGATTTACTTGGTATTAGAAGGATTGGCAGAAGTAATGAAGCTGATAGAGAACTCATCAGACCAAGTCCAATGCTCAACTTAGTGGATTTATTTATCATACAGGTGTATTTCGTAATTTAAAAAATTTACCCTTAGTATTTTGACAAGCAGTTGGAAATGTTAAAAGCAAATTAGCTTCATTCAAGTCAAGATTGATGGATCAAAAAATAATTTACATACTTCAAATTGTCAGGAATCCCTCATTTACACATTTTGGCCAAACACTTCAATTTCGTGTCATAACATTGGAAACATACAAATCCATCAAAAAGGATTCAAGAAGACAATTTAAAGATGAACATGAAAACTCAAGAAGAGAACAAAAGCTGAATGAACACAGCATTAATACGAGTAAGCTAAGCCATATTCACAAGGAATTACCCGAAAAATAAAGATGCCTATAAACAAGTTCAATCAAGGAACTAAAAGTGAAAAATCACAAAAAGAAGGTATATGTCTACATCGACGAAAGCAATCATCATCGGAAGTACTGAGATGCTGAGCGACGATCTCCTTGATTATCAAATGAGTCCCCAGAAGCAGATTTGCTGAGATCAGTCTTTGAATGAATCCAGCAGTCCGAATCGCTCGTTTTTGATGTTCTCTGCTCAGTTCGAAATAGGCTTTTAGTTCTGCACTCTCTTTCATCTTCCCTGCCACTATTCCTTCGTTCAACCATGTTTCCAGAACTTTCTTTTTCTTTTCCCTTCTTTCCATGAGCAATCTTCGCGAGAGCCCGCCCAAAAAAAAAATCACAACTGCTTTAGATAATAAGTCTCTAACACTTGTGCAACAATGAACATATAATACAAGCTCTAATAAGCGTTAAATGATTGCGATCAATAAAACGAACGATACGCTTATCGTGTTTCATAAGAAGTGGCATTTTCACTTTAAGAACTTCTACTCACATATTTTCCAGAGCTCTCCTCCTTGTAAACTATAAAAAAGTCGCCCGTTTTCAAATTATGCGTCCTCACGAAGTCTCCTGAAATTGAAGAAAAGTGCAACAAAGAAAGGAGACAAGTCAAGTGAAAATTAATAGGTTGTCTCCAGCTGCATAAAACTTGGCAAATATTGTAAGAATGGACATGCCTGTATTTTCCATGACGTACATCCTACTTTTGTTGTTTGGCCAATACCTGCAAAGATGGAAAATGACCCACTGATTAAGATATTTAGAGAGTACCAAATGATAATCCCAACTAAAATAATGAAGGCAGGGAAAAAAAGGTTTTCTGCAAGTGTTTTTGCTCAAGGGAGGCTAGGAAGTGATACCAACATAAAATTTGAATAGATAATTTTGATGATAAAGCAAGGGCGGAGGATTTTAGTCCGCCTGTTAATTTCCCTGCAATACTCTCATTGAATAGGTGTAGTACTTTTTCCATTTCCGGCTTGGTGAAGAACAAAAACTACATATTCAAGCATTGGGATTGGGCGACTTTAGGTCTAACACTCGCACCCAAACTCTTTGATTGCCCGTTTATTGGCTACCATTTTTACAAGAACCTGATGATTATTGTCACCAATACTTACAGGATGAAACTCATGAAAGTCTTAAAAAAACTAGATACCACTAAGGAAAATGTCAAAAATCAAAAGTGCCTTAGAAATGCGGAAGGAATCGTAAATCAGGATAAAATATTCGAACTTGTTAAATGGATCAATCCCCACCTAAACTTAAATTTCCAATCAACTGATAATGCCATATCCTCCATACGCAATATAATGCCATCTTTGGCAACTAACTGAGGAAGATTTCCTTCAGCATCCTTCTGCAAAGAAATACCATAAAGAAATGGTTAAGTATAACTTCACAATAGCAAGATTGCTTCTAAAAGACTAAAACCAGGAAGTGTCCCACTTTTCTCAGTGTAAAACAAAGGAACCTCTAAATTAAGCAGGCATGTGACTTATTATTACAGTGAATGCTCACTACAAGATGAATATACATCAATTAGACCTAGTGTGTCCACTCAATTAAGCAAAATAATAAGTTTAGTAATATTTTCAATCCATTTCAAATTGTGACCAAGATACATGTAATCTTTCCGCATTCCACTCCTTTAGTGTGCTCAAAGGGATGCATTAGCCTAGAAGGTTTTAAGCTTTAAGCGAGTTTAAAAAAACTCAAAGTAATGATTTTTAACCCATAAACATTTTTACGCAACAAGAAAGACAAGATCCATGAGGCAAAGAGACAAACATACTTTTGGAAGGATAATTCTTCCCAGGTTACCAACATCAGTGTTACGCAACTCTTTCTGCACCAGTACCTTCCATCCCTTCCCTTCGATTTCCTGAAGGGTTCACAAACATAAACACATCAGATTATTATGCAAAAGTCCATGAATTTGCTCATTTGAATTCAGAGGATGTATATATTCCCTTGCATCATGTAAAATAATATGATAAAAATGTAAAAAGTAGTAATTTACATTAGTTCTGAAAATAACAGATAATAAGCTCATGCCAATAGCAACAGTTTATATCACTTTATGCCAACATTCTGATGGCAAAATGTGCTGTTTAGCTAAACAATTTTTTTAGATCAGTTTAGCTAAACAATTCTAAGTTAACAAATTTCAAATGAACTCTAATGAAATAGCAAGCCCAAAATAACGTCAAACTTAGCATGCTTGCACGGGGCTAGGATTTGTTGAAATTTGAAACCATTTGAGTTAGTCGAGATTAGTCTTACAAATGTTCAGCAGAATCATACCTTTTCATCATCGGATTTGTGTAAGCTTGCTAAAGGGCTACATCCAGACTGAATTTTCAACCCAGTAGAAATCGAAGATTGCTTAGCATTCGAAGCCTCTTCAAGTCCATTCTGTTCCTTAGAGGAGAGAGGCCAACATCTACTTGAAGTTTCTGAGTTGGTAATTTTACTTTCATCAGAAGCTACAGTTATGCCTGTGCTGCTAGCTAAATTTGGTTGGATCACCTTCTGCTCGTGCAGTGGAGCTGAAGCACTACCGATTAAAGACTCACTAACAAGTGAACCCCAGGAGGCCATAGGAGCATTCATTTCCTGACTTCGCATGAAGGGTGAAGACATAGGGTAGTTCAATGGCGATCTCATAGGTGGGGGGAAGAATGGATTCTGGAACAAAGCTTGAACAGGCAAATAGCCGGTGCGTAGCACTACAATAAAGCAAAACCATACAGTCAGTTAATCAAGGTAACGAAAAATATAAAAGCACCATGTAGAGAACAAGTAAAACTTGTACATGGATCGTGATAAAAGCCGCCAGCCATACAGCCAAACAGGGTTTCCATGTGAGGGGCGTTTCCAAACCCCTCAGCCTTCCTTTTCAAATTCGGCGCAGCTGTAGTTGAGACGCATACACCATTGTAGGGAAAAACTTGATATTGGTATGGATGCCCTACATGACCTAAAGGCTGAGGGCTCCATAAATCATTCAATCCAGGAAATGCAGGCGTAAGCTCAGTCCCAAATTGAATGAACCCTATAACCAATAAACAATGCTAAATCATGAAGGCAGATTACATAATTACATTCAAGTTAACCAATAACCAATGCTAAATCATGAAGGCAGATTACATAATTACATTCAAGTTGCACAGCATACATTATATTGGAATTTGGAACAACAACAAAGCCTCAATTTCAAATTAGTTGGGGTCGGCTACATGTATCAAACGGGAGAATCTACTAAGCATAACAAATTGATACCATAACATTACTAAAAGCTAGCAAAATTTTCACGAAACCTTTAAGCTCAAATCATCAAATGTATCCCTTCAAAAACTAAACTCAGTTTCCACTAAAGATTTATGATTTTTGGACTTGGAACTTCAAATACGTTCAAATTTGAAGATGCCCATATAATTGATTCATTTAGAAATCCAACTACTTAACCAACAATTGAACTTCATCTCTAAATTCCACAATAATAACTAGCAAACACAAATAGACCAATAAGATTTGAATCCAAACATTGCATAATTGTGAGCATCATAATGATCATGACGTATTACCAGGTTGAGATGGTAGCATCGAAAATGGCGCGAAACCCTGATTGATAACCCTCTCATCTTCCTCACACTTAGCTCTCTTCCCTCTACTTTCCCCAAACATGAATCCCCTTGTGAGATCCATCGAAGGCGCCGCCGCGGCCGCCTCGGCGGTCTCCGCCGATACAGAGATCAAACTCGGCAGCAAAATCTTATTCTCTCTCTCAATCGACCCCCCATTCCCCTCATCCCTCCTCCACATTGAAACCCTAGAAATCCCAAATCCTTACAAAACCCTAAAAAGGAGCGAACTTTGTGCCCTAGCTGCACACCCTAATGAACCGAGAGGGCAATGCGGGATTTATAGCGCGAAATTGGGGCGAATTAGGGAAGAAAGTGAAGAGATTGCCGAAATTAGCAAAGATTTTGATGTTCCGAAAAGTGGGGTTTTTGAGTAATCGCCCTAATTTGGTGAATTTGGTGCATTTAGGGCGGGATTTGGAGCGAATTGGAGAGGATTCGATGGATCTTGAGAGAGAATCTGATGAGAATTACTAGAACATCTTCAGACATCAATGGCGACGCGCGTTTCCTGTTCGTCGCCATTAATGACCTTCCTTTTCGTCGCTGATTCGATCTTCGCTGCCTTAAATTCTCAAATCATTCACACAATCTTACTTATTAGCTGTTCTGCTGTGTAGTTCTGAGTGTGTTCGAGTATGGAAAATGATCGGTGGACTCACTTACGACACCGACTTAAGCGCTACGTTCGATGCGACAAATTTTCGATTTTCCGCATCTCGAGATGTGTCTTACGGTCTTCGTCCAGTAATAGCCATTGAGTGGGTGCTAAAATTGAGTTAGCGTAGCAAGAGTGGATGCTAGAGAGGAGGTTGAGTTTGGTGTGGTGGGGCCGGACGTACATGCTTGACACGTGGCGTGCATGCATGAGGAATTGACGATGATTCTTTGACTTTCTTGACCACTCGGTCTTGCTTTCTAGTGGATATATCCAAAAGCGAGCGAAATCTCTGGGATTTCACCCAGTCAATGTTCTGCTACGTGTTGCGTGGTGCCACGTGGCGGTTTACCGACAAAGAACTGTTTTTTAAAGTATCTTGTGCGCGCCTCCAGATGTGGGTATGTATAGTTATCGATGCAAGTATACGTGTCGAGGGCCTAATGTGCATTCTGATGTGCTTCCTTGATGTAATTTTTAACTTTTTTTTTTGGACCTTTTACGTGCCTGTAAATTTATCAAAAATTTTAATTTTTGATTCTACAAGTAATATTTTATTGTCAAGTAATGTACGCTCGAATGTTGTCTAATTTTGACTTTATTTGATAAAAATCAAGTCTTTTATTATATACATTGACCAATTGATACATGCACATCAAGATTCGAAGTTCTTAGTTTAATATCATCACTAATTAATTAAGCACTCTCTGTACTTAGTCTTTGATCGATTAATATCACGAGATTTCAGTAAGATGCGTCTATCTAAAATCGAATTAAAATGAAGTGTTAACCGTATTTCAAACTCATTGTCATTTCGGAGAAACTAATTATGCGCGGTACATTAGTTGCATATCTTTCATATAAATTAAAAAACAATTACGATATAGTACTATATAGTATATACTACATGGAATTATGGAAATACTACTATATATTAACGAGACTTTTGTCAACACCACCACGATTCAAACTGGCAATACTTAATGACAAAGAGACCTTATATATAATATGTCGATCGTAATTTGCTACTTCAAAACCATTCAATGCACCAATCATATTGATAGTCTTAAACTCTAAGTATGAGATCCAAACTCAAGTACGAGTGATCACTCACGACCATTGCCATTGCTAGCTGAATGTTTTTGCACAAAAACTTGCAACTATGCCTCCACATGGACACTCTAAATTGACACGCACTTGTTGCTAAGTAGATAATATTTTCGAGTCTTGATGCAAAAATTAAAAGACATCAATAAGTGCGTATCCGTATATGTGTTGCAGTATAACAATAGTTTCCTTAACACAAAAGATCGATACTGATATATTTTGACGGTTTAAAGAGTTACAGACTCACATTAGAGGTGATCCATGACAACATCCAAATTAGGGATGCAAATGAGACGGAAAGATTATAGGCAAAACATATTTTTTGGTCCTTGAACTTTGAGACTTTTATGTTTTTAGTCCTTGAACTTTTATTAGTATTAATTTGGTCTCTGAACTTTTCATTTTTGTACATTTGGTCCATGAACTTTTGAGTGTTTTATGCTTTTGGTCATTGAACTTTGAGGTTTTTACATTTTTGGAGGAAAATTAATTTTTTTTTCGGCTTTTATTGATCGATGTGAGTTGTTTGGCTTAGTAGTATAAACAATTTACTCTTTTTGACTAGTCACACGTTATTTTTATTACCTACATTACCGGAATTTAACACTTTAAATGGTGAAATGACTAAATGTAGATATTTGTGAAAGTTCAATGACCAAATATGTAGTAATAAAAGTTTAGGGACCAAAAACATAAAAAACACAAAGTTCAAGTGACTAAATGATGGGTTTTGCAATTCCATTTCCATCATCGACAATGACCCAAGTTACCAAAGCCACAAAAAAAAAAAAAAAAAAAAAAAAAAGGTAAGTGGGCCTACGTCCTTTAACACATGCCCAAACGTTCACGGATCGTTATAGTTGGGTCGCGAGCCCACGACAACTGATCCCGTGCGAACGCGCGCCACATATTCCGCGGCATATTCTTCGCCTACTACATATTCCGCGCCATTAGTCGTGAGATATTCTAGAACAACTAAAAGCGAGAATCTCTAGGTCCTCCTCCAACGATAAAACCAGGCGTGCACGCTAAAACCGAATATGCGTCTGAAGATATCAACGTCGGAGTAACGCGTGAGACGCGTGAGCATGGAAGCGAAGGAAGGCACGCGATTTTAGGAAGAGAAGTCGCGCCTCCGCAACAAAATCAAAATCAAAATCGAAAACTCTTCTTCTTCGACTAAACAATCTCTCAGAGACTAAGACCAACAATCTTTCAGAAATTTGGGGCTTCTCCATCGCCTCGAGATTCCCAAGGTTAGGATTTTTGTTGTTTCGCATTGATCGATTAGATTTCTAGGTTTCTCAATCTTTTCCTTCTTTTCGATCGTGTTTGTTGACATTGTTGATTGATATTTCGGAGATTTTAACGGGACGAGTTGGTTCAACTGTAACGGCGAGCTTTAAATTGTGTGAGTTAGGCGTACGGTCCCAAGTTCGATTTCTATTGTAGATCTTTTAGGCATTTCAATGGCAGATCTGTGTTTGGTTTTCGATTGTTGTTATTTGTCGGGAAAGGGTAAAGTTGTCATTTTTATAGTCCGGAGGTATGGGACGGTGCGAAGCCCCATAATTCTGACAGTTTTTGTTTACTTTTGTCGATTCCTTTCTATCGTCAATTCGGAATCTTTCGTGTCATGGGTTTTTTTTTTTTTTTTTTTTTTTTTTGTGGTGTCGTCAATGTCCGCATCTAAATTGAAAATAGTTATTAAATGACAACGTCGCGTCATTCTGCATGACACATTAGAGTCGTTTATGTGCGTTTTGAGGTGCGTGGGTTGAGGCCACATAGACGACGCCTCCTGAGAACTAATATGTCATTGTGTTGGTGTGACATAACTGTTGTTATTCTAGTATTTTCCTTCAACTAATCCACGATCAGACGCTTATATTTGTGTGCGCCACTCAATATCCAGACTAATTGAGTGGCTTGAACTTGTGACCACTACTTAATACATAATGACGTACTGTATTGCTTTTGGAATTTGGATCCTATTTGTTGGTACGGCAAGGAAATTACTGTTCTGACCCTCACATGCCTTTCTTTCTTTTGTGCAGAATCTGGGACGAGAGGTGGGGGTTTGGCCCTGAATTTTTGCTGTTGTTCTTAGTTTCTGCAACTACAATTGGGCTGTCAAGTTATAGTGACACCCCAATTTTGTAGGAACTCTTTCAAGTGTTTTTTTTTTTTTTAACAACACCTGGTAAGTGGGCATCAATTATTTTGAATGTTTGTTGAGTTTTTTGTGACAATTTGAAGGTTCCCTTTTGAGCTTTTTGATTTATTATACTTAAATCATGTCTACCCTTTTAAGTATTAGTGATGATTTGGCTTTCTGTTTAGTTAATTCATTGCAAGTTGTTGACTTTAGGATTGGTTTGTTAATATAATGCTCAACGTGTCTATTTACAGCTTCTCTGTCACTTTCAAGTTTATGTATTCAAATTTGGTGACCTTTTGACTGTGATTCGACGTGTGTCCAACTTGTTTTTCTCACAATATCCACGCGTATTGATTCAGGTGGTTGTTGGTTGAAGCTGAAGTTTTTAAGGTTGCTGGGTTATTGGGAGCTTAGATGAGCTTCCTCTAATCTGCTTCAGAATTGGGTAGTCTTGTTATGAGCGTGAAAAACTTGTGTTCTACAACATGGGTTCATTGTCTGGAGTCTTGCAGCGCCCCTTGACCGCAGCTGCTGCTTTGGCCGTGGCTGCTTTATCTACTGAACTTCCAGATAAATTGCCGCCAAGCAGAACGTCTGATCAATCTTTATCTGCGGATAGATTGAATTCTGCTTCTTCTTCTTCTGCTGCTACTGGACAATCATGGGCATCTCGTATTTGTGTATCTGAGCTCACTAATTGGTCGTTTGAGACAAGGTTTCGGGTACCATTGCCTAATTGGAAGCACCCAGTTCCTAGTTTGAGTTTACCTTCTATGCAGAATGCTCTTTCTTGTCCGGTTGCTCCTGTTGTTTCTCCCGCAATTATTCCGTTGTATCAGTCTGCCATGTCGGCCAAGGCTCCAGAGATGACGGGTTGCAAACAATCTAGCTTGTCATCTACTTCTGATGCTTTGTATCGGTGGCATTTGCCTGACCCAAGTGTGTACAAGAAAGCACGGGATTCAGATTGTTCTGCTGTGAAATCTAAGACAGTAGTTGTTTTACTTGGATGGTTGGGCGCAAAGCAGAAACATTTAAAAAGATATGCAGATTGGTATACTTCAAGAGGTTTTCATGTCATAACCTTCACTTTTCCAATGTCTGATGTCCTAAGCTATCGGGTTGGTGGGAAAGCTGAGCAGCACATAGATTCGCTTGTGGATCATTTGGCCAGCTGGTTGGAGGAAGAGAATGAGAAGAACCTCGTCTTCCACACTTTCAGCAATACTGGCTGGCTAACGTGAGAGCTCAATCTGTGTCTTACTCATTCTTGTTTTTTTTTTCCTTTGTGCACTTATATTAAGATGGTAGTCTTAAATATGATTTCTTGTTCATTTTCATTTCATTGATTGTTCTTTATGCTTGAATAGGTACGGAGTTATTCTTGAGAGATTTCAAAGGCAGGATCCATCTCTAACAGCAAGAATTAGAGGCTGTGTCGTTGATTCAGCTCCGGTTGCAGCCCCGGATCCAAAGGTAAAATATTTCTTAAATATCACCAGATAGTAATATTACGCAAATCAACTTGATGCATCTATAACTAGAGCAGCACGATCTTTATGTTGTCTGGTGACCAGATCGGTAAATCATCCTTAGATGTATTTTTCACCACTCTGTCATATTGCAATTATGTCAATGGAGTATATGACTCAGAAGTCACTGGACGTTGCTCTTGCGGGTCTTTGCACTGCCTTTTTTTTTTTTTTTTCCTTTTTGGAGCACAAGGACTTGAAGCTAAACGCTGCCAGCTTTTTTACCCATTAAGTGGTATATTTGTTTAATGTCAATGCGAGTTTGTATTGCCCACACCATTTAATCTTCTTATGCCAGGCCTACATGCAGATGTGGCTAGCTCTATTTTTTTTCATTCAACCTTGTGTTTCAAGTGTTTTTTTTGAGTCTTCTTTTATTGATGATTGGCTCACTAATGGGAAAATTTATGTATTCTTATGATCATCCAGGATAGTAAATGATTGCTATTTGCACCGCTTACAAAATTGAACTGGTCTATTGGTTCATATCTTGAATGTGTTATTATCAAACCGTGTTTAATTGCGCGGTGCATACATGTAAAAGCAAAGTTGAAAATTTGAAATAGTATATTTATCATATCTCCAGCTTGTTTCGGAAAATATCTGATATCGTATATGCTAGTAATGCTTGTGGTGTGTTTTATTCCAGATGTTAGCCATTATTTGGTATTTTAGTTTGATGACATATTTTCATTGTTTTCTTCTACTAGGTCTGGGCTTCAGGCTTCTCTGCTGCATTTTTGAAGAAGCGGAGCGTTGCAACCAAGGGATCAGCCCATTCAAACATTTCTGGCACAGAGGTTCTGGCCAGTCCCATTGCAGCTGCAGAACCCATGCCCGCAATTACCGAAACAGCACTGTTAGCAATTTTGGAGAAGTTCTTTGAGGTGGTGCTAAATATTCCTCAAGTGAACAGGTACATTGCCTTCTTGCTCATTTCCAAGTTTTACACAACTCAAAACCTATCGCTCCATTTTCAGATTTCGCGTAAACATTTTACTTCTCGTTATGAGTTTTTAGATGCATGTTCATTTGGTAACCTTCTGGAGATATTTAAACACAATGGCCATAGTAGTCAATTGGTTAATTTTTAATGGAATGTGGAGAAGCAAGGTATCTAAGTTTATCCGTATGCGGAGTCAATTGTACGAACTGTTCTCGCTTGATACACGATCGTCGCTCTAGATTTTGCTTGATACATGATCGTTGCTTGATACATGATTGTTGACGATTGTTTCCTTGTTGCAATTGAAAACAGGCGGCTCTCAGACGTCGTGCGTTTGTTATCATCAAATCAGCCAAAATGCCCGCAATTGTACATTTACAGTTCCGCCGACAGAGTGATTCCAGCCGAATATGTGGAAGTATTCATCGAGAAGCAGCGGAAGGCCGGGCATGAGGTGAGAGCTTGCAACTGCATCTCCACTCCCCATGTCGACCACTTCAGGAACAACCCCAACCTCTACTCTTCGCAGCTCAACAACTTCTTCAAGGACTGCGTACTGACTTGCTGCAAAGATAGTTCTTAACTCGCAAAAGAAGAAGAAAAAAAAAAAACTTACACTTGAACCAAACAAACAGATTCTTTTCACAGTCAGTTGTAATTTTTACTGGCTATTCAACACCACTTCGTCTCAACTGTAATTTTCTTCTATTCAATTCATTGTTTTATCAATCTGTTCTTAACATGAGCATTGAATGTGTTAGACAAAGTGGTGTATACATTGATTTACAAAAACATTTGTCGAAGAAAAGAAAGCTTGTATACATTCTGGTATTTTCATACTTGAGAAGTGTTAGAATGAAAACACCATGTCACAACGCAAGACACATTGGCTCGCGAGAGCAATTCATGCGCGCTTCGTGGTGCGGGTATACATGGATCTCAATGTATGACACGTGAGTCGAGGTCGGATCGAAGGCGCTTGTGAGCTAATTTGTTTTGTAGTGTGACATTATTGTTGTCATTCTGGTATTCTTACTTTATTTCTTCTATCCGCAACTAATAGCCATCACAATGTACATAATAACCCGAAATATGTAACTTATATTTTTAATAGAAATTATGTTTAATAAGCTTCCTTTAGGTTATCAATTGATGAAAATTTGGTATAAATGCAGGAAGCTTAAAAGGTTCTTTTTCAAGCCTATAAAATAGAGCATTTGGTGTAGCCGTTATACTTGTGCTGGGCGAAAA
The DNA here is from genome assembly GCA_039657325.1 of Stephania cephalantha. NCBI lineage: Eukaryota > Viridiplantae > Streptophyta > Magnoliopsida > Ranunculales > Menispermaceae > Stephania > Stephania cephalantha. Next base: position 404,222 of record CM077573.1, on the reverse strand, counting down.
GGTTATGGTGGTGTAATGCTTAAAAAAAGTTTAACTAGATAATCGCTTATGTAGGAAATTCTCCATTTGATCTATTTCTTATATTAAAATAGTGCTTACAATGATGGTATTTGGTTTACATCTTGTATTAATCATCATCACATTCTTATGGTAATAGGCACACTGCCTCGAAGCTTTTTCAAAGATTTTGGTGCTTCAATACTAGTGACAATATCATAAAGTCTCGATTCCAAATTAGTTAGTATTGATTACTTGGATCAAACACTTCCACATATTTCGTGTAGCTCAATTTAATGCAGTTGATTACGTGAACTTAAAAGGCACCTACCTTGGCTACTGCCCAAATTGTTTTGCTAGTATTCCAATTAATGATTGTAGAACCTAACTATCATTAAGATACGCATCTCTCAATAGGAGTGGATGGCAAGTTAATCCATTAACGCCCCCAACTAATAATTCGCGGGCCCCTACTCAAAAAAGGAATTTGGCGTGATGGCTCAGCTTGTGACAGCCTTAATAATTGTGTTAGAACTTGAGCTATGAGCATGAGGTTTCTTTAAAATCGTTAAAGAAGAGCTTTGCCGCCACGTAGTGATCTTACTTGGCTCGAGCATGATTAGTTGAAGCCATTGGATTGGACTTTTAATTTAGGGAAGCTTAGAAAAGAAAATTGTGAATAAAAGATGCTACAATGACACCTTAAAGTCACACCTTAAATCACACAGGGGTGATGTAACGTCCGGCCCTTATGTATGTAAAAATGAGTGTGCGCAAATAATTTTTGATGCATAACTTGCGAGGTGTGTATCTCGATGCTTGCACAGACGGCTCTCAAAGACGCGTGCCCGCACTCCACATCACTCGATCTGACTTATGTTGTAATAATGTAATTGTATAACTTTCCTTTGCAAACCAACGAATAATTGTCATGACTGTGGTCTCGAGTTTCAACCCTGAGAATATAAATGCCAACGATGAGAGCTTCATTCATTTAGATGGTGCGAAACTCATGACAAATTCAAAGTAGTATAATAGTTCAGAATAACGAGTGGTTTAGAACAAAATAATAATATTAATAATAATAAATGTTTGCGGGTCCCATGCTCCATAAAAGTCATCATTACGCCACGTGGGACCCTCCATCACTCATTCACATTTCAACACAATACTCCAACTCTCTCTGTCTCTGTTTCTCTCTCTCTCTCTCTCTCTCTCTCTCTCTCTGTCTGTTGTTGTTTCTTCTTCAATGGCGTCCGACGAGAAATCTAGGGTTTGCATCAACGAAGTCCTAACAGACGACGAATTGCGAGCGATTCTATCCAAATTGGAGACCGACAAGGACAGGGACGGGTTCGGGCTGGTCTGCAAGCGATGGCTGGCGGTGCAGAGCACGGAGAGGAAGAAGCTCTGCGCGAGAGCTGGCCCTTTGATGCTCCAAAAGATGGCCGACCGCTTCGTCCGCCTCGTCGAATTGGACCTTTCTCAATCCGCGTCGCGATCGTTCTTCCCAGGCGTCACTGACTCCGATCTGTCTGTCATTGCTCATGGGTTTCGGTGTTTGCGGATTCTGGATCTTAGATGCTGTAAAGGTGCGATCTTTTTGGGGACTTGTGTGGAAAGTTTTGATTTTTGGGGGTTTTTGATTTGGTATAGTAAAGGTGATGGCTTTCTCGCATTTGGGTTATGGTTTGAATCTTAGTTACTTGTTTGAGTATGTGTGGAGAGATTGCTTTTTTTCCTATCAAGTTCTCATCTTTGTTCGTGGTCTCCATGTGCTTGTGTGCCTAGAAGATTAAAAGCACCTACTTTTGCAGATTAGTTTTTTTCGAGTACACTTGCTTGAGATGCTGAACTCCACCTATGTAGAACATTGTCTGTGTGGCATAGCCGGTCCCAAGTCCGGATAAAGGAGGGTCCAAGACTATTATCAGTACTCAGAAAATGGGGGAGGGTTGCGATAGGATGACTCTTTAATCTTTATGAATTGGATCAAACAAACCCAGACAAGTCGGCCCAACGGTAAGGGCGAGCTTGGGATTGTGTGGATTAGGCGCACGATCCCAAGTTCCATTACCCGTTGCGTCAAGATTGTCTAGGCCACTTAGGTACGCTCAGGCTGATTGAACCAGGGCCTCGTGGAAATGGTCTGGCTCGCCTAGATACTCACACACACGCACGCATATATATAAAATGAAATGGATCATAAAAGTATTTTGTTATCCGTGCTTGAGATATTGCAACAACTGAGTTTCTTTGTATGGGAAGAGTAAGTTGTCAGTTGGATTGGATAATGTAATGAGTCCACTTTGTTGATAGTCTACTTGAAAGTGTGGGTGATCATGAAAGCTGACATGTTTGTAGGAGATGAAGGAATGGTTTGCTTCATCTGTAGTGTCGACGTTGAGTTATCTAATATGTATGTATTGGTTTCTTCAGCGAAACATTCTTCGAATTGATCTTTTCAAAAGTGGCTTATGCCTCAATTTCCAGAGGCACCCAGCTAGAGTATCGGAATTCACATGAAATGACCTTTTCACGCTTTCTTGGGCGAACTAGGAGTTTCTCTACTGCGGGATCTTTGCTCTTGGAAACTTTTGCTCTTAATTTTGAAGTGAATTTTCAGAATAGTTTGCCTGTTACACGGAACGCATTGTGATTTGTGAGGAACTGAGCATGCTCTATGTGGAAAAGTTGTGATTTAATGATGATCATTTTGTTAGAACTAGAAATCACATTGGAATGGTGGCAGGGAGATTTCATCTACTAAAGTCATTTTTAGAAATGCCAATGATTTGATTGACTATCAACTACGTTTTTAAAGTTGCTTACAATGAGATACTCAATTACTATTCCTATGTTTACCAGGTGTGACTGATGCTGGAATGATGGCGATTGGGAGCAGTCTTTCCTCCCTTCAGTCGTTAAATGTGTCCGACTGCAGAAAGCTCACAGACAAAGGTCTTGGTAAAATTGCCAGTGGATGCGGTGATTTGAGAAGTTTGCATCTCTCCGGTTGCAGGCTCATCACCGATTTATCATTACAAGCCCTTTCTGATAACTGTAAGTACCTAGAAGAGTTGGGTTTGCAGGGATGCAACAACATTACGGATTCTGGACTTACAATTCTTGTTGATGGATGTCGGAGAATTAAATTCCTGGATGTTAGTAAATGTAGCAATGTCAGTGATGTTGGGGTGTCCAACGTCTGTAACGCTTGCTCATCTTCACTTAGAACCCTGAAGATGCTAGGTTGCAGAATAGGAGATCCTTCAATAGTTTCTTTAGCTCAGTCCTGCAAGAATCTTGAGACACTTGTTATTAGCGGCTGTCCTAACGTTTCGAATGATTCTATCAAGTCACTGGTGATTACTTGTAAAGACAGTTTAAAGAACCTCCGAATGGATTCTTGTCTGAATCTTTCAGATGCTTCCTTGATCTACATCCTGTCTCATTGCAGAAACTTAGAGGCCCTTGACATCGGGTGCTGTGAAGATGTTAGTGATGCAGCCTTTGAGGTGTTGGGGAATGTGGGTTTTGAGTCTAGATTAAAGGTTTTGAAGATCTACAACTGTCCGAAGATTACAGTTTTTGGAGTAGGCAAGCTATTAGATTGTTGCATGTCTCTAAAGTATCTTGACGTGCGATCATGCCCGCATATAACAAAGAAAAGTTGCCATCTAGCTGGTTTACAATTCCCGGAATGCTGTAAAGTGAATTTTACAGGTTCTTTATCGGATTTAGATGCAACGCTTGACGTGTTCATTTGAAAGCAAGATGAAATGAAGTCCTCGAATCGGGTGTTCTTCAAAGCAAAGCTTGTGAGCGAGCAAATCTTGGCAATTCTTGGAGGCCGCTGCAGGTGAACACCAGGCTTGGCATTATTAATTTATTTGGATCCTTCTTTTCCTTCTTTATTTTCTTTTCCTTAAATGTCTTTTGTGTTATCATTGCCTTGGAAGACATTATGCCCTTGTATCATATTTAGTTGGCATGTAAACCTTCATAGTGTATGTAGCATAGGTTTACAAGTTTGAATTATGTATTTTCACCGTTTCGTCATAAATTGAAATTTGTTTCAAGATAAAGCATTGGAGTGATTTTGTACATATTGGAGTTGGTGAAGCTCCATACCTTGTTTTCTTATTCATGCTTATGAGCTTATTGATAATAGGTTTTATTGATTTATTTCTTATGCCTTCTTAAACATGACTGCTAATGGTACATCACTTAAACCCAGCCATCTCTCACCATTTTCTACAAACACACCTAAGTCTCCACAAATGACTTTGCAGAATTTACAAACTGTAGGACAGAACACTAGCTTGTAATCTTCTCTATACCTCTCCACTTTGAACCAGTTACTCAAAGTCCCAACACCAGGATTTCCTGTTACTCCACCGGACATAACATACCGTCTCCCAGTCTTGTCGTCAACATTGCCAAGCCTCCATGCCGTGGACTGCACGCAGACGGTAGCCGCAGAGAACACAGCATTCATGTCTGTTGATTCTTGAACAAACTTCTGTTTAGGATCAGCTGGTATGAACTTTAATGGCAAACCTCTTGAGACTTCAAACCTGTCCTGCCCAACATTGAATGGGCAGGTCTTGTTCTTAAGTTTCAATGTTAGACCACCCCCCATGCCTCTAATCACCGGCAGGACGTAGTAGTCTGTACCCGTTTGAACTTTCCGATGGTCTATATCTAGCACTACTGCACCTGTCTTTGTCGCGGCCGGTTCAGTAGTGGCAACTAGAGTTAGGAGAAGAGATAGTGGAAGAAGTATGGTGGCCATGGTGGTCTGTGAAGCATGAATTGTGATAGAAACCAAGAGGATTGATGATAGTTATAGAAGAAAAAAAATTCTTGAGAAAGTTCTCTGATCGTTCATGAACTGAGCGGTTTGTCGTGTAGGGTGACCACCTAATGGTGGTCCTGCCACGTGAAGGTGCTAGACATGTAGGGGTTCTAATGAGTTGTTTTGTTTGACTATGTGTCTGCATGTACCTAACATGAGATCGATGTTGCTTTGATTTAGGTGTATGTCAGCAAATTTAAAATCCATCTAGGCTTAAGACCATTGACAAAGCCTTTCAAAGATTTCCATTTGAGATCATGTTGAGAGACCTCACCTTATAGAATATTGCTTTATGATCGGTCTAGACTAATCGAGGTGGTTGCCCTTAAATTGCGGACGGGAGGCACCCGAAAAATATTTAATTTGCAATAGAAGATATTGAAGGAAGTTACTCTTAGAGGGTGATTATAGATTTCAAGTGTGATAATATTTGCTCTACTAGAATTAGTCGTATGGATCTTTGATAATCATCTCCCGCAACTTATACCGTAGAAGAAAGAAAGAGAAGAAGGAGATGAAGCTAATACTTTGGTCCTTCAATGAATTGATACAACAAAGAGTAGCACAGTACAATGAGAATTTTTTTGTACTCATAAAAGCTTGTACAAAAATTGGATACAAGAATATATGATTGGTTTTTGAGCTTTGTTTGGCTTAATTTGTACAATTACAAAGACATCAAAGTGAAGCCAAGGGGGAAGGGAAGATCAATGTTTGTAATTCAATGACTTTGAGAGAGGAACCCAGCTATCTCATTGAGGACTGGCAGATGGCTTGTTGAATGTGCTTGAATGCTTTCTTGTAATTTAAAAAACCCACAAACCAGAAATCAAAGTTGTCCACTGTAACTATCTCTATGTACTTTTCTCTTGGATTGTTCACATTTGCACTTGGAGCAGCTCTTTTTATCTTCTGTAATGGAATCAAAACCTGTAGTAGATTAAGAACCAAACTATATGTCAATTAAAGCAATTAGAGAGCAAGCGATTTGAGCCAACGATTCCGGTTGAATTGGTTTGTTCATTCATGAGATTTATGTGTTGGATTTACCTTGTAAGGTACTCTGATGAACTCTCCATTAGAAGTTGTGAATCTGAGGGACCTTTCACTGCAAAAGGCCAACTTTTCAGTGGAGATAAAGAGCAACCCTGCAATTGGACCAGCAGTGGTGAATAGATAGCACTGTGAGACCTTCAAAAGCTTCTCGTCCGGCCCGACGTTGAACAACTGTCTGAAAACTCTCTGCACTCCACCTCCCTGAACAATTCTAGCTCCCAATCTCAACTTTCTCTTCACTGTTTCTGAGATCTTTGGTCCCAACTTCACTGTAATTCAAACATAACAAAAAATACAAGACATTAGCTCCCAATCACTTTAATTATGCATATTGCTCATCAAAATCACAGCATCAAGGATACGATGAAAAAAAAACTTAGAAGATAATTACCGTGCTCGCGGATTCCATGAGCATAAGTGATTGGAATGCCTACAGCTTGATCTGCAACTGTGTTCTTCATATTGAGTCTGAGGTTTCCTATGTGCTTGAAATGTAGTGTGTGGAGAGAAGAGGCTTGTAGTGGTGCTAAAGGAAGGAATTGATGTGTGTATATAAAAAGGGTTAAAAGTAGGCTCTGATGGGATCACAACTTTTTGATTTTGCGGACACCCATAACTCATCAAACAGGAATAAAGTAGAGATGGAGAGAGACATATAACTCTTACGACAAAAGAAAAAGCTTTTCAACTTGCATGGTTATGGGTTTAAGCTTTCCTTTAAATTGTGAATTTCTCCAATAAAATTGAAAAGAGGGAAGATATGGACCTGTTTTCTTTAATAAGCTCTGATTGAGGCAAAGGTCGTGGGTTCTAACTAATTATGGTAGCTGCATTATACCTCTTTGGTTTTTCCTGGGTTATGAGTTTGGGTGCACGATTAACTTCTGCAGGATTAATTGAATTGAAGTGAAGAGAGGTTGAAAATGGTTTTGACATCCACGGAATAAGGTTTAAACATCCATGGATATCAAAAAAAGAAAATAAAAAATGATTAAGCCCTCAATAACATTAAAATCTTTAAATTACTTTTTAATAAGTCCATAAAATTATATAGATTTTCTAGTGAAAATGACAAAATCTAGATATGGGTCTGGAGTGAAATATTGCTCTAATGCATTTCTTCCAAGTTCTAGGAAGTTCTAGCATTAATTAAATTCGCTCTTGTCTTCAACATTAAGGTTGAAAAAAGAGGTATGTAATTTAATCAATTCATCAAAAAAGTTAAAAAAATGCAAGTTTTCAAGAATCAAGAAACGCGTCTAACATGGATGTGTGGCTATGAGTCATCAGCATTTCTGGTGGTGCTGTGACTTAGGTGTCCCACAAAGCTTTCTAGCTGGTGGCCTAGCTTTGCAATTAATTATGTAAGATCTTTAATTACTGTGTCTGTTCCTTAATTGCAAAAATTTTAAAAATACAAACTGTCTTTTTTAAGGGAAGATTACTATAACAGTTCTTTGGGGCTAAAAGCTTGAAGAGATAAAAAGTGAATCAGAGAAAAGAAAGGTGTGCTGATCTGTAATGCAAGACTTTTTTGGCAATCTTTGCTCTCCATACTATCTAAAGTGAGGTGGAAGGCAATGTGTGGTAGGCCAAACGTGAAGTATATGCTTTTTCATGGTGACATTCATGCCATGCATGCCATCAGCATATGTAACTGATTAAACACTACCAATTAAAGAAATTGATGGTGGGTTTCAAATGTATTCAATGTGTTTGAAGGACATAGGAGGAATGCATGCATGTGACAGCCACATGGATCCACATCATCACCTCATTTTGATGGGTCAAACAAGAATCCAATAGTTTGGGCTTGCTAATTAAATACAATGATCAGATGGGTGGTTGGCCGATTTCAGAATCGACAAATGGGGCAGCGCCAAGTGTCGTCCATATAGAAAAACCAAACTGTCTATGATTCTTCTTTAACTATTGAGAAAACATAGAAGATCAATTATAAAAGATACATGGAGTGTTTAAGAATTGTGTGTGCTTTTTGTCATTTCTCTGTGTTAGGCAGATCATCATAGATTCATAGGTTATATATACCACTTTTATTTGTAATCGCCTCATTGTTTATATTTGGTGTTGAAGTTAATAGCTAATATCAAAATGTGTTAAATAACTACCTTAGAGAGCAGTCATAGCAGAGGTTATGTTAGGTAAGTTAGTTGTGTGCTTTTAAAGAAAGAGAGAACCAAATAATCAAAGATCTCAATGAAGAGAAGATGTCATTGGCAATAATTTGTAATCCTTTGTGCTCATTAAAGTGCAGAATGAATAAGTTCTAGTTCTCAAGTAGTGTTTTTATAATGATTGAAGCATAACTAATTACGCGCAAGTCTTGTTCATCTTGAATTTGTTTTTTCCCCTTAGATACCATATCAGATCTGGCAGGTGATCGATGAAAATTTACCATCAGTGAATTTTCAATGATAGATACATTGACAGACTGAAATCCTATAAAAAAAATACATTGATAGACTGAAATGACTACAGTGATTCACATTTTTTTTTGTAAATTTTAAAGTTTTTTTCGACGCAATGCTACCTTGTGTAATGTGCAATTCATGGACCTCTTATGCTACTTAGAAGATAGTTCAGTGCTTCTTTATGGTGACATTACAATTGCAAATGTGTATGTGTGGTTTGGCAACATTCTTTCCTTTTGCTTCTGAACACTTCCAGTTCAACTGGATTCCATATAATGATCTCTCCATTCAACTTTGTGTTATAGAAGCATAAAAATCATAATTCAACTAATATTAAGTTTTAGAATGTCTTTCGACTAATTTGATCCATGTAGCTTTGCTGTTGTTTTTTCATGCTTAGAATTTCTAAAACTTAAATGGATGAATCGGTTGATTCTATACTAGTTTTAAACTTGTAAATCGGAGATCTGAAATCCAATCAAATCCTACATGGTGGTAATTAACAATGATATAATATATATTGAATTGCAGATTTACAGATGCGATAAGTTTGGTGAAAAGTTGAACACAATATATGCCATAATACTGAACTAGTGATTTACTCTACTAGCTCTACCAGTTCAATTTTAATCTTTGGTGAAAAACAAACCAAGAAATGATCATATTACCATATAATCAAAGCTAGCTAAAACTTAAGGACTGATAAGGAAGAGAAGGAAAATTATATGCTTACACAAAACTTAGGAGAAAAATCATCATATATTAAAAAGAAAAAACCTGGGATTTACATACAAATCATGGGACAATTGGCCTATTTGACCCTTCATTGTGGGACTTTTTTGTACAATGATTTTTTGGTTTTTTTTTTTTTTTTTTTTTTTTTTTTTTTTTTTGTGCTTTGTACAAAAGCATCAATTTTGAAGGAGAGGGAGAGCAACATTTCTCCTTGAATCAATCTGCCTAATAGAAGATTGCGAGACTGTTTGTTGAAGACAATTGAGAGCTTTCTGATAATTCACAAATCCCATAAACCAGAAATCAAAATTGTCCACTGTAACAATTTCTATGTACTTCTCCCTTGGATTCCTTGCATTCTCACTTTGGTTTGCTCTCATTATCTTCCTTATTGGAATCACAACCTGCGGAAAATACAAACAAGGTGGTAAGAAAAACTTTCAAACAGCCGAAATAATTAGAGTTGCTTTATACTTGAAATGGGATTCCTCTAGTTGATTTATTACCTTATAGTACGCTCTGACGATCTCTCCTGTAGGAGAAGTGAATCTAAGAGACCTCTCACTGCAAAAGGCAACCTTGTCGGTGGAAATGAAGAGCAATCCTGTAATAGGACCAGCTGTGGTTGACAAATGACATTGGCAGACCTTCAAAAGCTTCTCTTCTTTCCCAACATTAAATAACTTCTTAAAGATCCTCTTCATACCGCCACCTCTAACAATTCTTGCTCCGAACGTTAACTTTCTCTTCAGCGTCTCAGATATCTTAGGACCCAACTTCCCTGTAATTCAAACAGAATGAGTTTGTAAGTTTTGCGATCTTTACAATGCAGACAAATCGTCATATACACTATTTCTAAACATTAGAAGTTGATTACGTACCATGTTCACGCTGCTCATGGTTGATGGACTTCGAGACAGTCATAACTTGTTCTTGGGCTTGGTTCTTCATTGCTGGATTAACTAGCAACTTTCCTTAAAAACTTGAGAATATTCCTGCTAATATGAAGTGTTTTCGTGAAACGTAAGCGGTGAAGAGAGATGAGAAGTTCTTGATGGTTAAGGAAGGAAGTGGTGTCTTGTATTTAAAATGTAAGGAAGTGGTGGCGAATCACTACTTTCTGTTTGCAGAGTCATCAAGGGGTCATCAAGAGGATAAAGGAAGAGGCATGAACTCTATAAAGAAAAAGAAAAAGGAAAGCTAAAGAAAAGATAAAGAAAATTTGTTCAAGTGGTAGGTAGGACTCAAATTGTAGATAGGTCCACCAAATCTTCATTTAGGAATTTTGCCGAGGAATTTATGGATATAATTGTTTCATATTGTGAAATATCTTTTGAGGCCTAACCTTTCAAAATCTAATTATGATGAATTCTCTCATAATTATAGAGCCTAAAATCTCATCTGAACAAGGTCATTATAATTCAAGTAACATACATGTTGCGGATAGAATCAATGCAACTAATGCAGGAAATGTTTTTATACTCAATGCCAACCTTTGAAAAGTTGGAAAATAAATAAATAAATAATCCCACATGTCTTAAGATCTAGAGGCTCCCTCCTAGAGAGGTCAACCATGAAAGCTTTCAAGAATCAAAAAAATACGTCTGGCATGCTTGCGTGGTTCTGACTAAGCAGTTTCCAAAGACTCCCGTGTGATGATGTGCTGCAACTCCAAGTATATGATAAAAAAGCAATATCTAAGGAGAATGAAAACTATAAGTGATGTCAAGGGTGATTATATGATAAGCACATTGGCGTCTTAATGATTTTTTTTTTTTTTTTGATATTTAGTAATTACCTAATAGATCCTTTTCCCCAAACTTTTGTCAAAGACAGGTGATGAGAGTAGGGAATGAAAAGTATGATAATCTGCAACACATTTTTTCTTTTACTTTTGCAATACTTTACTCTTCATTCTGAGGTGGAAGATAATGTGGTGGGATAGGCCGCGGCGGCATTTCCTCAGTGCCCATGTCACAGTCCAACCTTAGAATCCTAAAGAACCACTTGGGTCATCTTCAAAAGCCAAGATTCATGAATCCTTTAAGTGGTTTGTAAGGAAATATGTAGCAAAGAGCATGTTGAATTGTCACTGAAAGCTATATCAGGAGAACCCCACTTTCATATCTCAGAAAAAAATGTCTAGCCTTGATGGGCAGTGCTGACAATGGAGAACTAAGTCAAAAATTCTCTGCTAGTCCAGATTCTAGTTTATGTGTCACCTTATCAGTGATCCTATCTTTGTTTTGGCTTCTCTCTCCTTTGCTCCTAACTGTTTTACCTGTAAAACGTAGTTGTCTTGGATTTCTAGAATTATAAGTAGCTTATTCCATCAAGTTTGGAGTGTTAAGCCTATGAATTAACCACTGAATCCAAAAAAAGTAATCGACGTACCAGAGGCTGCAGAATGAGTTACACCAAGAGAGCCGCTAATTAAAGGATTAATCACCAAAGCCCGAGACCTAAATCATCCGTCTTGTCTACAAAGTGTAAACCAGCATAATTTTAACTTAGAAACATCTGATCAAAGAGACCAAGATAAGTCCTTCTAACGAAACATATAATTAAATTAATTAAGAATGCAATAATATGGTTCAGTATATTAAGAGACTGAACTTTTGTGACTGTATCACTCTTTCACCTTATAAAGAGAAAAGCAAGTTTTTAAGGGTGTGCACAGTGGATGATAAAGTCTGTGTCATATATCAAGGAAAGTTTACATATCACTTTTTATCGGAAAACCAGTAAACCATTTCCACAGAAAACTCACTCCGATTGATGGAAACAAAAAGTTAAGAAAAAGCATATTTATCTCATTACTGCGAGTATAAGCCTTTTAGCAATCTTTACTTAACATCTGAGGTGGAAAACAATGTGCAAGGTCATAGTTACCATTTTAGTACCAACACACAAATTGTGTGGCAGGGGGCACTGCCACCTCCATTGGCCTCATCCCCATTGATGAAACAACTTAAAGTTAATATTATTTATCAATAGCATGGGGTTGTGTTAGAGCAATAACTGTTCAATACTTCAAATTAAACAAGAAGTTCCATAAAAAGCCTACTTTATTCATGAATCATCTCCCCCTCTTTCTTTCTAAAATCTTCATGAAGAAGATGAAGTAAACTCTCTTTGCTTTTGACCCATCATATGTCATTTCCGCGCCACTTATATTAATGACCAGTAATTATTCTTGGAATTATTATTTTTTCACAGTATGAATAAAATAGACTGCAAAATCCAAGTTTGATAAGATTGGCATAATATTTTCAATTACCAAACTTCAACTAGTACTTGCTGTTTGGATTAAAGTCATTATCTCTGATGATGAAGGATTCATTAGATCCATGTGCCCGATACCAAGTAATTTGAGATTGAGGCTGTGTTGTTGATCTTTGCTGATGAGTTTCATCTTATGATCACGAGACTCAGGAAAAAAAATAAAGCATTAATATTCTTTCGTCATCATCTTCGTAGGATTAGAAAACAGTAAAGAGTATACATGAAGGATTTATCTTTCTCTAAGAGATCTAAATTTTTGAACAGATTAGGTAATTTAGGGAGAAAGTTAGCTCACTACAGCAGCCCTACAGTATTGCAGTTGCTGCTTCATATGAAAAACCACGCAAATTAATTTCATATTGATATTATAACAGTGCAATGGTGTTAGAATTTGTCTGGCAGTGAATCAATTTATTCTGCCAATTGAGGCCAAGCCTATACGAAATATCAGCCAATATGTTGTTGCTAATGTATGGCACGAAGTTCTATAATTCTTCGTTGTTGTTATTGTATTTTCTTTTTTCCTTCTTGATAAGCATGGTTGGAATTTCGAAAGCTTAAATAAATTGATTGATTTTTCTGAGTTTTCAATCCTCAATCAAGTATTTGAATTTTGAAGTCTAACGAAATCCTATATGATAAAGAACAATCATATATTCTGAACTCAACTGTAGATTTGATTAGTGATCTACAAGCTCACCAATTCATCTTTAATCCTTAATGTTGGTCAGACCGACAAATGATACCATATAATCAAAGCTATCTAAAATTTAAATAATGCACAGTTATGCAGAAAATTCATCATATATTGAAAGAAAAAACCTTGGATTTATATACAACTCGTGGGACAATTGGCCTATTTGACCCTTCACTGTAGGACTTCTTTGTACAATGAATTCTTGGCTTCTCTTCATATGTGATCTGTACAAACACATCAATTTTGAAGGAGAGGGAGAGCAATATTTCTCCTTGAATCAATCTTCCTAATAGATGACTGAGAGACTGTTTGTTGAAGACAATTGAGAGCCTTTTGATAATTTACAAATCCCATAAACCAGAAATCAAAATTGTCCACTGTAACAATTTCTATGTACTTCTCCCTTGGATTCCTTGCATTCTCACTTTGGTTTACACTCTTTATCTTCCTTATTGGAACCAAAACCTGCGGAAAATACAAACAAGATGGTAAGAAAAACTTTCAAACTGCCGAAATAATTAGAGTTGCTTTATACTTGAAATGGGATTCCTCTAGTGGATTTATTACCTTATAATACGCTCTGACGATTTCTCCCGTAGGAGAGGTGATTCTAAGAGACCTCTCACTGCAAAAGGCAACCTTTTCGGTGGAAACGAAGAGCAATCCTGTAATAGGACCAGCTGTGGTTGACAAATGACATTGGAAGACCTTCAAAAGCTTCTCTTCTTTCCCTACATTAAATAACTTCTTAAAGATCCTCTTCATGCCGCCACCTCTAACAATTCTTGCTCCGAACGTTAGCTTTCTCTTCAGCGTCTCAGATATCTTAGGACCCAACTTCCCTGTAATTCAAACAGAATGAGTTTGTAAGTTTTGAGATCTTTACAATGCAGACAAATCGTCATATACACTATTTCTAAACATTAGAAGTTGATTACGTACCATGTTCGCGCTGCTCATGGTTGATGGACTTCGAGACAGTCATAACTTGTTCTTGGGTTTGGTTCTTCATTGCTGGATTAACTAGCAACTTCCCTTAAAAATTTGAGAATATTCCTGCTAATATGAAGTGTTTTCGTGAAACGTAAGCGGTGAAGAGAGATGAGAAGTTCTTGATGGTTAAGGAAGGAAGTGGTGTCTTGTATTTAAAATGTAAGGAAGTGGGTGGTGAATCACTACTTTCTGTTTGCAGAGTCATCAAGGGGTCATCAAGAGGATAAAGGAAGAGGCATGAACTCTATAAAGAAAAAGAAAAAGGAAAGCTAAATAAAAGATAAAGAAAATTTGTTCAAGTGGTAGGTAGGACTCAAATTGTAGATAGGTCCACCAAATCTTCATTTGCGAATTTCGCCGAGGAATTTATGGATATAATTGTTTCATATGGTGAATTATCTTTTGAATCCTAGCCTTTCAAAATCTAATCAAGTCATGATGAATTCTCATAATTATAGAGCCTAAAATCTCATCTGAACAAGGTCAGTAAAATTCAAGTAACATACATGTTGTGGATAGAATCAATGGAACTAATGCAGGAAATGTTTTTATACTCAATGCCAACCTTTGGAAAGTTGGAAAATAAATAAATAAATAATCCCACGTCTTAAGATCTAGAGGCTCCCTCCTAGAGAGGTCAACCATGCAAGCTTTCAAGATTCAAAAAATACTTGCGTGGTTCTGACTCAGCAGTTCCAAAGACTCCGGTGTGACAACGTGCTGCAACTCCAAATATATGACATAAATTCAATATCTAAGAGAATGAAAACTTAAAGTGATGATAAGATAAGCACATTGGCATCTTAATGAAAATTTTGATTTTTTTTTTGGAAACCTTATAAATCCTTTTTGCCAAACTTTTGTCAAAGACTCATATGAGGAGAGAAGGGAATGAAAAGTATGATAATCTGTAACACATTTTTACTTTTACTTTTGCAACTTTTTCCTCATTCTGAGGTGGAAGATAATGTTGCGGCCCTTGTGGGATGGGCTGCGATGTCATAGTCCAACTATACACTTGGGTCATCTTCAAAAGCCAAGATTCATGAATCCTTATGTGGTTTGTAAGGAAATATGTAGCAGAGAGCATGTTGCATGGTCACTGAAAGCTATATTAGGTGAACCCCACTTCCATATCTCAGAAAAAGTAGTCTATCCTAGATTCTAGTTTATGTAATATCACAATATCAGAGATCCTATCCTTGTTTGGGTTTCTCTCTCCTTTGCTCCTAACTAGTTTACCTGTAAAAATTAGTTATCTTGGATTTCTACCATTATAAGTAGCTCGATTAATCAATTCTGGAGTGTTAAGCCTACGAATTAATTAATCACGGAATCCCAAAGATGTAACCGTCGTATTCGATGCTGAATAATGAATTATAACAAGAGAGCCACTAATTAAAGGACTAATTGCCAAAGCCCAAGGCCTAATCACCTGTTTCGTCTCTTTGGTATACAAAGCGTGAACCGGCATAATCTTAACTTAAGAACATATGAACAAATGCTACAAATTTATTATGAATGCAATAGTATGAATCAATATATTAAGAGACTGAACTTTTGTGACTGTATAACTCTTTCACCTTATAAAGAGAGAAGCAAGTTTTCTTAAGGGTGTGCACAGGAGATGATAAAGTCAGTATCATATCAAGGAAAGATTACATATCACTTTTTATTAGAAAACCAGTAAACCAATTTAATTTCCAGAAAATTCATTCCATTGGATGGAAACAAAAAGTTGAGAAAAAGCATATTTATCTGCAAATACAAGCCTTTTAGCAATCTTTACTCAACATCTGAGGTGGAAAACAATGTGCATGGTCATAGTTACCATTTT
Organism: Stephania cephalantha; assembly: GCA_039657325.1. NCBI lineage: Eukaryota > Viridiplantae > Streptophyta > Magnoliopsida > Ranunculales > Menispermaceae > Stephania > Stephania cephalantha. Next base: position 388,329 of record CM077573.1, on the reverse strand, counting down.
AGTACCAACACACAAATTGTGGCAGGGGGCAGTGCCACCTCCATTGGCCTCATTCCCATTAATGAAACAAGAACTTAAAGTTCATAATAATATTATGCATCAAGAGCATGAATGCACTATACAGCAATTACTGTTAAATAAAAGATGAAGTTCTCCATATAAAGCCTACTTTATTCATGAATTTAACTATAAAAAGCCTACTAAAATCTTTGTGAAGACGATGACGAATCTTTGCTTTTGATCAATCAAATGTGATTTCAGCGCCATGTAAAAATCGATGACTAGCTATTACTCTTGATATTATTATTTTTTTCATAGTATAAATAGAATAGACTGTAAGTTCCAAGTTTGATAAGATTCAGCATAACATTTTCCATTACCAAACTCAAATTAATACTTGCTATTTAGAACAATAACTAGTCAAGATCTCTGATGATGAAGTGTTTGATACAGGGCTGACCCCAGCTAATTTAGAATTGAGGCTTTGTTGTTGTTGCTTTTGTTGATCTCTGATGATGAATTTCATCTTATGATAAGACTCAGGAAAAAAAATTAAGAAGAAAATAAAGCATCAATATTCTTTTGTCATCATCTTCATGAAGAAGTAGAAAACAGTAAAGAACATATATGCATTGATCATACAAGTATTGGGTATTGTAGAATTTCTCATATACATAGGTGCTGGTACAAAAATTTGTTGGGTAATCTTACAACTTGTACAAAAAATATTTGGTTCCTTATGCTTTTCTTTGTACAAAGACATTAAAATGAAGCAAAGAACTTTTTCTCTTTGAATCATTTTAAGGGAATCAATCAACTACCTCGTCAAAGACTGAGACATTGATCGTTGGAGATGTTTGAAAGCTTTCTGATAATTCACAAATCCCATGAACCAGAAATCAAAATTGTCCTTTGTAACAATCTCTATGTACTTTTCTCTTGGGTTATTCATGTTCTCACTTTGCGTCGCCCTCTTTATCTTCTCAATGGAATCACCACCTATGGACACAGACAAATATGTTGGTGAAATCTCTTCGAGCAAACAAACAAAAAAATCCATTCATGAATATCGGGCTTTTTCGATTTACCTAGTAAGGCACTCTCACAATTTCTCCTGATGAACAACTGAATTTAAGTGTTCTCTCACTACAAAACGCAATCTTTTCGGTAGAAATGAAAAGAAGCCCTGACCTTCAATAGCTTCTCTCCTTCCTCAACACTAAACAGATGTCTGAACACTCCGTGCACCCCTCCTCCTTGAACTAGTCTAGCACCCCAGCTCAACTTCCTTTCACTGTTTCATAAATCTTAGGCCCCAACTTCACTGCAATTCATCGAACGCCAAAAATTAATCTTCCAATCACTATGACCAATAGATAAAATCATAAACATTGTAGAAACTGAGAAAGATGGTTACCAGCTTACCATGTTCGCAAACTACACGAGCAAAAGAGATTGGATTACGGATAACTTGATAGGGAATCGAGTTCTTCATAGTGATCAACTAACAAATTTGCTTTGAACACCTCCTTAGGCTATAGAATGCTGGAGATGGAAACAATGGATAGGCTTGTAAGTTGTGATTGTAATGCTGAACTAAGGAATGTGGTGGGAGTATTTAAAAGGAAAGAAAAAGGTGGGGGATGAATCAGAATCACAATCTTTTGTTTGCAAATATGCATTTATATATAGGAGGAATACATGCATGTGGCAGCCACATGAATCCACACCATCAGCTCATCTTGATGGGTCTAACAAGAATCCAATTGTTTTGACTTGCTAATTAAATATAATGATCAGATCGGTGGTTGGGCGGTTTTAGAATCAACAAGTGGAGCCGTGCCAAGTGTCGCCGATGTAGAAAAACAAAACTGTCTATGATTCTTCTTTAACTAATGAGAAAAAAAGAAGAAGATCTGTTATAAAAGATACATAGACTGTTTTAAGAATTGTGAGTGCCTTTTGTCATTATTTCTTTGTGTTTGGCAGATCATCATAGAGTATATAAACCTCTTTTGTTAGTGATCACCTCATAATTTATATTTGCTTTTAGGGAATAGAGGTTTTATTAAGCTCAAACTTAAGCATATAAAAAGATCTGGGAAATAAGATTTATTGTTGAAGTTAATGGCTACTACTGCCTAAGATAGCAGTTATTGCAGACGTTATGTTAGGTAAGTTAGTTATGGGCTTATAGAAAAAGAGAGAACCAAATTGATCTCGTGATATTGACAATTGATAATCCTGTGTGCTCATTAAAAAACAGAATGGATAAAGTTCTAGTTCTCTAGTAGTGTGTTTAAAATTATGATTGGTTTGCGACTGAATATATATGCACCTAGATTTTTAGTGACACCTAATTCATGTTTCAACTAATTTTAATTTTTAGAATGTATTTCAACTAATTCGATTCAAGTAGCCGATCTTAACTTATTTAGGATTAAGGCTTTGTTGTCATCTTTGTCATTGCTATTGTATTTTCATTTTTCTTTTTGATAAGCATGCTTTGTTTTTCTAAAGCTTAATAGAATGAATTGATTGATTTTCTGAGTTTTCTAAGCCTGAATCAGGTACTTGAAATCCAATGAGATCTTATATGGTAAAGAACAATAATATATGTACTGAACTGTAGATTTGATTAGTTTGGTGAAAGCTGAACAAAAATATATGCCTAGTACTAGTAGTGATGCTAGCTCTACCAATTCAACTTCAATCTTTAACATAGGCCAGACCGACAAATGATACCGTCCAATCAAAGCTAGCTTGAATTTAAGGAATGGTAAGGAATTAGACACAGTTACGCAGAAAATTCATCATATATTGAAAGAAAAAACCTTGGATTTATATACAACTCGTGGGACAATTGGCCTATTTGACCCTTCACTGTATTCTTTGAATTCTTGGCTTCCTTCATATGTGATCTGTACAAACACATCAATTTTGAAGGAGAGGGAGAGCAACATTTCTCCTTGAATCAATCTTCCTAATAGATGACTGAGAGACTGTTTGTTGAAGACAATTGAGAGCCTTCTGATAATTTACAAATCCCATAAACCAGAAATCAAAGTTGTCCACTGTGACAATCTCAATGTACTTCTCCCTCGGATTCCTCGCATTCTCACTTTGGTTTGCTCTCTTTATCTTCCTTATTGGAATCAAAACCTGCGGAAAATACAAACAAGATAGTAAGAAAACTTTTCAAGCCGCCAAAATGGTTGGATTTGTTCTACACTTGAAATGGGATTCCTTTTCCTCTACTGAGTTTATTACCTTATAATACGCTCTGACGATATCTCCTGTAGGAGAAGTGAATCTAAGAGACCTCTCACTGCAAAAGGCAACCTTTTCGGTGGAGATGAAGAGCAACCCTGCAATAGGACCAGCTGTGGTTGACAAATAACATTGGTAGACCTTCAATAGCTTCTCTTCTTTCCCAACATTAAATAACTTCTTAAAGATTCTCTTCATGCCGCCACCTCTAACAATTCTTGCTCCGAGCGTTAACTTTCTCTTTAGTGTCTCGGATATCTTAGGACCCAACTTCCCTGTAATTCAAACAGAATAAGAAAGAGAACTGTAAGTTTCCAATCTTTACAATTCAGCTAATTAAGTCGATTTAGAGATGATTTCTAAATGTTAAGAAGATGGTTACCATGTTCACGCTGATCAGGAGCGATGGATTTTGAGACAGTCATAGCTTGTTCTTGAGTTTGGTTCTTCATTGTTGGATTAACTAGCAACTTCCCTTAGAAATTTGAGAATGTTCTTGCTAAGATGAAGTGTTTTCGTTAAATGTGAGCGATGAAGAGAGGCGATAAGTTCTTGATGGTTAAGTAAGGAAGTGGTGTTGGTATTTAAAATGTAAGAAAAGAGGGTGGTGAATCACAACTTTTTGTTTGCAGAGTCATCAAGGGGTCATCAAGAGGATAAAGGAAGAGACATGGTGAGCTCTTTAAAGAAAAAGAAAAAGGAAAGCAAAAGAAAAGAAAAGAAAATTTGTTCAAGTGGTAGGAAGGACTAAAATTTTAGATAGGTCCACCAAATCTTCATTTGGGAATTTTGCCGAAGAATTTATGGATCGATATAATTGTTTCATATCGTGAACTATCTTTTGAGTCCTAGCCTTTCAAAATTGAATTAAGTCATGATGAATTCTCTCATAATTTTAGAGCCTAAAACCTCATCTGAACAAGGTCATTATAATTCAAATAACTAACATGTTGTTGGATAGAATCAATGGAACTAATGCTGGAAATGTTTTTATACTCAATGCCAACCTTTGGAAAGTTGGAAAATAAATAAATAAATAATCCCACATGTCTTAAGATGTAGGGGCTCCCTCCTAAAGAGGTCAACCATGCAAGCTTTCAAGAATCAAAAAAATACATCTGGCATGCTTGCGTGGTTCTGACTCAGAAGTTTCCAAAGACTGCGGTGTGACGATGTGCTGCAACTCCAAGTATATGATAAAAATGCAATATCTAAGAGAATGAATACTATAAGTGATGTCAAGGGTGATGATAAGATAAGCACTTTGGTATCTTTATGAAATTTTCTGATAGTTAGGAGAAAAGTGTGATAATCTGCGACACATTTTTACTTTTACTTTCGCAATACTTTCCTCTTCATTCTGAGGTGGAAGATAATGTGGTGGGACAGGTCGCGACGGCATTTCCTCAGCGTCCACGTCATAGTCCAACCTTAGAATCCTAAAGAACCACTTGAGTCATCTCCAAAAGCCAATATTCATGAATCCTTAAGTGGTTTGTAAGGAAATATGTAGCAAAGAGCATGTTGAATTGTCACTGAATGCTATATCAGGTGAACCCCATTTTATATCTCACAAAAAGAGTCTAGAATTAAGTCCATAATTCTCTGCTAGTTATATATGCGAGCCTGACTATTCCCACGAGGCCCTGGCATAATCGGTCACTGCGTATCCCAGTGGCCCGAGCAATCTCACGAAACCGGGGAATCGAAAACCGAGGTCGTGAGCTTAACTCACACAACTCCGCCTTCGCCCTTACCATTGTGACAACCCGACCGGGTTTAATTCTCTGCTAGTTTAGATTCTAGTTTATGTATATTAGAGATCCTATCTTTGTTTTGGTTGCTTTGTCCTTTGCTCTCAACTGTTTTACCTGTAAAACTTGGTTGCCTTATATTTCTATAAAGTGCAAACTCTGAATAAAGAGAACAAGGATTCTTGTAACAAAGAATATAAACTTATTAAGAATGCAATAGTATGAACCAGTATTATTAAGAGACTGAACTTTTGTGACTGCATAATTCTTTCACCCTATAAAAGGAAAAGCAAGTTTTTAAGGTTGTGGACAGTAGATGATAAAGTCAGTAGCATATCAAGGAAAGATTACATATCACTTATATTATCTGAAAACCAGTAAACCATTTATGCAGAACATTCACTCCAATGGACAGAAACAAGAAGTTAAATAAAAAGCATATTTATCTGCAGTGCAAGCCTTTTAGCGATCTTTTTTTTTTTTTTTTTTTTATCCGTGGGTGTCCAAGCGAGCCTGGCTATTCCCACGAGGCCCTGCATAATCGGCCTGGGCGTATCCCAGTGGTCCGAGCGAGGATACCACACCGAGGAATCGAAATCGAGGTCGTGCGTTTAACTCACACAACCCCGCCTTCGCCCCTTACCGTTGTGGCAACCCGACCGTGTTAGCTTTTTAGCAATCTTTACTCAACATCTGAGGTGGAAAAAGATTAAAGATTAATATTGTGAGGCAGGGGGCGCTGCCACCTCCATTGGCCTCATCCCATTGATGAAACAAAAAATTAAAGATTAATATTGTGCATCAAGAGCATGATATTCTATTACAGCAATTACTGTCAAATAAAACATGAAGTTCTCCTTAAAAAGCCTACTTTATTTATGAGTCCTCTCTCTTTCTGTCTAAAATCTTCATGAAGACGATGACGAAGAACTCTCTTTGCTTTTGATAGATTCATATGTTGTGATTTCAGTGCATGTATATCCATGGCAAGTGATTACTCTTAATTTTTTTTTTTTTTTCATTGTATGAATAAAATACGAGTGCAAGGGAAGAGTTTGATCCATGTAGCAATCGAGGCTTTGTTGTCGTAGTATGAATAAAAAAGACTCTGAATTCCGAGTTTGATAACATTTGATAATATTTTCAATTACGTACCCCGAATTGATTCTTGCTATTTAGAACAATAACTAGTAATGATCTCTGATGATGCAGGGTTTCATCTATGGAGTTGACCTCAACTAATTTGCGAATGAGGCCTTGTAGAATTGTTGTTCTTGATCTTAGATTATGAATTTCATCTTATAATTAAGAATAAGATAAAAGCATAAATATTCTTTCGTCATCGTCTTCATGAAACAGTAAAGAGTATACATGGAGAAATTATAAAGAACATAGATTTCATTGATCATATAGAGTTTCCATGTACATAAGTGCTGCTACAAAAATTTGTTAGGCAATTAATCTTAAACTTGTACATCATGCAAGAAATATTTGGTTCCTAATAATGCTTTTCTTTGTACAAAGACATTAAAATGAAGCAAAGAACTTAATTTCTTGTCTTTGAATCATTTCAAGTGAATCAATCATTAACTACCTCGTCGAAGACTGAGAAATTGCTAGTTGGAGATGTTTGAAAGCTTTGTGATAATTCACAAATCCCATGAACCAGAAATCAAAATTGTCCTTTGTAACAATCTCCACGTACTTTTCTTTGGGGTTCTTCGTGTTCTCACTCTGCGTCGCTCTCTTAATCTTCCGCAATGGAATCGACACCTATCGACGCAAAACGAGCAAATATATGAGTGAAATATATACTAATTAATCAAGCAAATGAATGAAAAATCATTGAAGAAAAATATTGAGGTTTTGGAATTTACCTTGTAAGGCACTCTCACAATCTCTCCTGATGATGAGCAGCTGAATCTAAGTGACCTCTCACTACAAAATGCAATCTTTTCAGTAGAGATGAAAAGAAGGCCTGCAATAGGACCAGCTGTGGTGTACAAGTAGCACTGTGAGACCTTCAATAGCTTCTCTCCTTCTTCAACACTAAATAAATGTCTGAACACTCCTTCCACTCCTCCTCCTTGAACAATTCTAGCTCCCAACCTCAACTTCCCCTTCACTGTTTCAGAAATCTTAGGCCCCAACTTCACTGCAATTCATCAAACACCAAAAATATATTAGTCTTCCAATCACCACCTACAAGTATACACAAACATATATGTATATATATATATATATATGTATAGTAGAAACTGAGAAAGATATATAGATAGTTAGTAGTTACCATGCTCGCAAACTCCGCGAGCGAAAGAGATCGGAACGCCGATAACTTGATCGGGAATCGAGTTCTTCATAGTAGTGATGATATCAACTAACTAACAGCTTTGCTTAGAAGTTAGTTCCTTAGGCCTGTCACTTAATTGTGATTGTAATGCTGAACAAAGGAATGCGGTTGGTGTATTTAAAAGGAAAGGAAAAGGTGGTTGATGAATCAGAATCACAATCTTTTGTTTGCAGAGTCATTCACAAGTCATCAACAAGTTAAAAAGCAAAGACATAGTAGATTTAAATAAAGGGGAGAGAGGATTTGTTCCAATGTCAGGTGTGCATCAAAGACTTTTCAGTGAACACATGGCTCTATATTTCCTTGTTCACCACTTCATGTTAGGTAATTCTTAGAGTTTTATTTCAAAGTCCGTAGCAGTAACCAACTTCGTTGGCACAACTGAAAGCGGGTTGTTGTCTTTTATCTAGTGACTCGAGTTCGAGTCTTAGAAATGGAAACACCAATCCTCAAATAGTCTGAATACTACTGGGCGGTTTAGACAAAAAAAAAAAAAAAAAAAAAAAAAAAAAAAAGTCCATATTGGAGTAGTTTTTATTATGGGTCAAACTATATGATCTGCATGGAAACTTCTCAATATGAATGTCAAATTCTTCGAATCCAAATACTAAGTATATAACAATGTGGAATCCGCCATATTGGGTTTTTATTTGTTTATTCAAGTCTTCATTGATTATTTTGTGAATGGATAAGATGAGAAGGTTAGGAAAACCAAACCCACTAGCAATTGGACATGACATAGGAAAGAAATGAGAGAGTAACTTCTTCCCATGCATTAAAATTTAGAATGACACTTGCAAATATTCAAACACAATAAAGGCATGGACAATGCTTGCGTGGTTCTGACTCAGCATTTAAATGAATTCATATGAATTAGGTGTGCAATAAAAGTTCCTTAGGTGGCATCCTAGCTTTGTCAATTGTGATTGTGATATTCTCTTCTCAAACTTAAAGAGAAGAATTCAAAAGAAAACTTTTTTTTTTTTTTTTAAGTATCTGCTCATGAATGATGTCACACATAAAATTCAAGTTGGATGGAAGAAATAACGGAGTGCAATAGAGGTGATTTGTGATCGAAACGTTCCTACTAAGTTAAAAGGAAAATTTTATAAGACCGCAATTAGCCATCTCGTGGTAGTGAATTTGGGCGTAAAGTAAAACTCGTAAAGATAGAATAAGAAATATATAAATTCAAAACTCAGTAAAGATAGAATAAGAAATATAGAAATTCAAAGACAAATAAATGAGTAACACCAATTGATACAAAATTAGGGAAGAAGGCGGTTGCGGTGGTTTGGTCACTTGCAAAGACGGCCTACAAATGCTTCCCACTAGAAAACTTGACTCAATAGAAACTCGTAGAAATTCAACGAGGTTGGGGTAGACCAAAGTTAACATGGGATGCCTTAATTAGGAGAGATTTGAATGGTTTGGAAAGCTCGCCATCAATTGCACTTAATCGAACACAATGGAAAAGTTTGATCCATGTAGCCGACCCCAATTAATTTGGGACTGAGGCTATCTTCTTGTTGTTGTTGTTGTTGTTGTTGTTGTTGTTGTATCTTCTCAAGGAATGACAAAATCTGGGTCATTTTGCCTGTAAGGACAAAATTATTAGATCACGTGTTAATTCCAAATTAGTTAGAGTCGGCTACATGGATCATTAACTATTCCACTCATCTTGATTTAATTAATGAAGTTGATAATGTGCTCTCGTAATCTATTAAATCCTTCTAGTTATTACATTCAACTAGTCATCAAATCAGGTCGCTCTTATATCGTCGAGTTTTTTTAAAAAAATTTGTATCGAGTTTTTTAACTGGAGCATAAAAACCATTATACTACATTAAAAATCAATCCCATATAACTTTTTCTTCCATGAAGTCGGTTTTAAAAGGAATTGAAAAGTGAAGACATTCATTAATGAAGGCAAGGAAGAGCATTTCCTTACCTGTATAGACGTGCCTTTTTTTTTTTTTTTTTTGAGAAATCTTTCTTCTTCAATCTGAGGTGGAAGGCGGTTGGTGGTAGGCCAGCCAGACATAGACACCCATTCTTTACTGCCCATGTCAATGTCATCACCTGCTCATCATTTCATCCATCAAAGATTCACATCTCTCGATCTCTTTCAATTTTATGTTTGTTGTTGCACAATAGTAGGACAATTTGTTTTGCACTAAATCTAGCTATCCAGGTGTAGAGAATTGTGTGGCTAAGAAAATAATTGACACCGACGAAACTCAACTAGTTAGAAGTACGTTGGTGTCTCTTAATTAGTAACTCGACTTCAAGTCTTGAGAATGAAAATATCAACACTAAAAACTCCCTTTAGTATACGACTCGAGTGAATTTAGAGTAATTAGGCAGTCAAGATATCGGGTGGTTTAAACAAAAAATAATAATAATTAACTTAAAAGCAATTGAGATTTGGCATTGTAAGCGCCGCACCTTGATTTGTAGTCCATATGTCACTCTATAATTCCACCGCTAATGTATTAATTTAAGTTTGAATTGCTGACCACGTATTTAAGTGTTTTTTTTGTCCTTAGAGTAGCTTACCACAAATTTTAAAATAGGGCAACTTTTGCACTATTTTAATGTAAATTTAACATCAAATTTTACTATCTTCTTTAACCCACCAACACTTTTTTTATACTATCTTACTTTATTATTATTCTATTTATTTTTAAATGAGATAAACATTATATAAGATATAAAGATAAATATAAAATTTAAAAATTATAATAAAATAATGTTTGGTATTGTGAATAGTGCCGGCACTATTTATTAGCACTATCCATATAGGATAGTGCACAAGTGTAGGGTTGAAGCAACACTACGCTATTTTGATGACCACATCAACCCAACCAACTCTATTATAGGTTGGTTGGAGATGCTCTTAGACCACGTATGTCATATATATATTTTTTATAACAAGGAATTACTAAGCACTTGTAAATACTATATTTCTAGACAATTAGACTCTGAAATCAAGACTTTTTTTTTTAGGAAAATTAAGTATATGCTTGCACTGTGTATAAATATTTTGTGGTAGAATATTAATTTTTTTTATAAGAATGAGACTTTATTTTATATATCCTATAAAATAATATGTAGAAGATGGTAGAATATCATTAAGCACTCATGAAATACCTAATGAGCTTTGCAAATGTTTCCAGCATATAATTATAATTGAATGAAGCATTCCAGCATTAACGAAACCATCAATAAATTTCGAAAGACTCGTTCAAGAGAAATTGAAAATAAATTCTTTGGGAAAACATCATACATTTTTTTAACGCATTAACGAAACCATTAATAAATTCCGAAAGACTCATTTAATAGAAATTGACGGTGGCAATGTTATCTATGAAGATACCTCAAAATATAATTTTGAGAAAATCCGACTGCAGGTTGAACTTAGTTGATTTGGCGAGATTATGTCATCACGGTGGATTTAAGTAAACATCATAGACTTAATTCATTTGTGGGGGATGAAGGTTTTTCAGGGACGATATGTTTTTCTCCTACTGCACTGGTAGAAGTTTTTTTTTTTTTTTTTCGATTTTATATATCTTATTAGAAATACATTTTTTTCTCGCCATATATGTACCCCTATTTTAGCTATAGTAAAATAAATTCTCCTTCCTAGCCAAAAAAAAAAAAAAAAAAAAAAAAAAAAATTGAGAAAATCAAACTTTAGTACCGCGAGCATAAGTGTAGGATTATGACTAAGAGTTGGTAGCAATTAATGGCACCCCACCCCCTCTCGAAATTTTTTAGATGAATATTTCTTTGAAATTGAGAATACTAGGATGACTCGTTTTGCATGGGACACCTGGAACGAACACCCGATTATTGATGTCTATTCATTTTTGCATCGATATTTTTGTGCATACAAATTGATGTATATTGAATGAACACCAACAATCGAGTGTACATAATATTATGAGCGTCCCATAAAGTCACCCTAGTATTCACAAAACAGTGTAGAATAATGTCAGAGTACCCGAACTATCCGACTACTACTTCGAATTCGCTATGAGTTGCACATCGTATAGTATCAATGGGCGTCTTCCCCATTGTCATGCATTGGGCTTTTCAACATTGGACCTGATAAGTTCCTTTCCTCCTCACTTGGCGGCCCGCCCAATATCACCCGTTAATAATAGTAACCGCCACCTGTAACAAGCACCACGCGTCGGCACCTCATTCGCCGGAACACCTCAACACGTCAATCCACCTCGTCATTACACCAAAACCCCAGGACATTTCCGTAAAATTACAAATCCTTACTTCCGATCTGAGAGAGAGAGAATCAAAAGCGAAGGAGAGTAAAGCAGAGCAAAGCAGAGGAGAGAGTGTACTGTTGAAAAACAGAGACCTTCGCTTCTTCTTCTTCTTCTTCTTGGATTCTTCAATGGTGAAGCCATCATCATCAGTGGTGATCATCTACACAGCAGTAGCACTTCTCCTCCTCTTCCTCATCTCCCAAAACCGCCCCTCCAATCCCCAAAACCACAACCGCCACCACCGCCGTCTCAAGCTCCGCTCCAACTTCACCTTCAAAGCCACCCAGAAGGGCCACGACCCCATCCCATTCGACCCAATAATCGCGTCGATAGAGCGGAAGCGAGAGGACAAGCAATGGGAGAAGAAGCACTACAAGGAATTCGAGGGGGCGCCGGGGGAGGAGGCGCAGCCGGAATGGGAGGACTTTATGAATGCTGAGGACTACTTGAATGATGAGGAGAGGTTCAATGTGACGGAGAGGTTGGTGGTTTTGTTTCCGAAGATTGATGTTGATCCGGTTGATGGGTATGTGACGGAATTGGAGTTGACGGAGTGGAATCTGAGGAGTGCGGAGAGGGAGGTGATGCATCGGACGGAGAGGGATATGGAGTCCCATGATAAGAACCGCGATGGCTTGGTTTCGTTCAAGGAGTATGAGCCCCCCACTTGGGTTTCAAACTCAGGTTAGGTTTTCAAATTCCCCCTTTTTGATTTGGGTTGTTTTAATTAGTTCGTGTAGACTGTTGAAGATGTGTGGACCGAAAGTTAGTTTCAAATCGATTAAACGAAACTTCATAATGAAGTATATAAGTGATGATCTCCCCTTAACTAGTAGCGAGGCCTTTTGAGATAAAACCCTACACCTAAATGTTGAAGGTGATTAAGTTGGGGACAATATCGTACTGGCGGAGATCATAGGCTTGCGGAGAAGTGCTGTGGGCGGGCCGCTTGCGGATGATGTGCCGCTGGCATGAAAATTTAACATAGACATAACAAGAGATGAAGTGAATAGGGAATGAGAACTTCGGAGGACTATGTACATTAGAGTCTAAAGGCTTTAAGTTGAATAGGACTAACTAAGATTGAATACATGCATTGTTAGTAAGTTCGCAGATAGTACATATCAAGATAATGGAGTAGTAAATTAAAGGAAGTTGTACTTCCTAAGGTGAACCATTTCAAATATCTGGAATTAATCATACAAAAAGATGGTCATATTGAGAATGATGTTACGTATAAAATTCAAGTTGGATGGAAGAAGTGAAGGAGTGCAACGAATGTTGATACGTAATCAAAATACTCATCTTTAGGTAAAAATAGAACACTACAAGATCACAATTACGCTAGCTATGCTTTACGGAAGCGAATGTTGGAGGCGAAAGACATAGCGGATACATGTAGCGGAAACGAGGATGATTGGAAGGGTGTATGGTGAAATTCGTAAAGATAGAATGAGAAATATTGATATTCAAAGAAAAGTAGGATTAGCGTCGTCAATTGACACAAAATTTAGGGAAGGACGATTGCAATGGTTTGGGAACATCCAAAGGCTATTCTTGCGAATGCCCCGCTTACAAAACCCGACATAGTATAAATTGAAGAAATTCGACAATATCAAGGCAGATTTAAGATGCTTTGGGAAACTTTAATTATGAAAGACTTAAGGATTATGAGAGCACAATGTTAAGTGCATTAAATCAAGCAGAATTAAAGAATTTGATCCATGTAGCTGACCAACAAGATCACAAATTGAAATAACACTTCCATTGATCCAAAATGGAAACTACAGAGCACAAGATTAGTATTTATAGACTTTCAAGAGGTTTATCTCTCTCGTACATAACTCACAAGACAAGAGAGTTCCACTCAAGACAATTACTCAACATAATCCTTGCACAACCTCTCGCTCTCTCAGCATGTATTTATTTTTGTCTACTTAACCTCTGACTGCCTTAATGCGATCTATTAGAGTGCCTATCACTAACCATAACTAATTTGATATTGAGGCTTTATTGTTGTGATCTTTGTTGTTGTTGGTGGTGGTGGTGATCTTGTTGTTGCTTCTATTTTTCTTGTCATTTTAGCTCAGTTAAGTAGTGTTTAGGCACTCATCATGTGATTCAAGTACTTGAACATTGAAGTGTTCTCAGCTCTTTACTTTTATATTTTTTTGGTTATGATATGTTCATCTCTTGATTGTTGACATAATTTACGCAAACTAGGTAATGGGTCATTTGGATATGACATGGGATGGTGGAAAGAGGAGCACTTCAATGCTTCTGATGCTGATGGGGATGGTTATTTAAATAAGACAGAGTTCAATGAGTAAGGTTTTACTGGTTGGCTTCTTTTTTTTTTTTTTTTGTTGCTGTTCCATATGAGGAAATGTTCTCTTCTTTTGTCTCCAGCTTTCTGCATCCGGCCGATAGCTCTAACCCAAAGCTAATTAAGTGGTTGTGCAGAGAGGAAGTTAGGTAAGTATGTTTAGACCAACTTCCTTCTTTAGCTGGGTTCTTGTTTCTTCTTTGTGTGTATGTGTGTGTGTGTGTACAAGTACAATCATGTTTCAATTATATATGGCACTGTCTCCATTCGGTGCCTCCTTGCTATTATCAATCAATAATTTTTTGTGCAATTGTGCATCGATTTGTACCACCTACTCGGTATGTGCCAAAATCCAATATGCATTCAGAAATCGTCGACTACATTGATTTATGCCACTCATGAATCATGATTATAAAGGATGACAAAGATATTCATGGTTAGCCTAGTGTGAAACAGATTAATCAGCTCATGCGAAAATTCTTTACAAAATTTTTGTTCATTTTGCTATATGCTGCCTTTATCTTTGTTTTCCTTTAGGCAATGTTTGGTTAGGGGTGGAGTTAACTCTCAAGAGATAACGTGGAGGGGAGTTGGAACCAATCTTGTTTGGTTGCCCAACTTCCCTCTAAGTTATTTCCCAACTCACATCCCAGGGTGAGAGATATCTCCCCCGTCTTTCCTAGGGGAGTTATCTCCCAGGAGTTTGGGGACACAATTACCCCTCATTAATTACCTTTTGTTACCACATCCATCTCTTTTGTTTGAAGGGTATTTATATCAATTCATATTTTTTATTATTTAAAAATTTGCAACTTCCCTGCAAGTTTAAAATTGAACCAAACATGAAAATATAATCTTTCACTTAACTCTGCTCACACTATAAGTTGGCAAAAACAAACCAAACGAGGCCTCAGAATCAAGAACTTAGTAAGTGCATGAAGACATGATTGACTGATTGATTAGATTGATTAAGAGAATAAAACGCCATCTAAGGGAAACTCAGGCTATCGTTGTGTTTTAATTTGATAGGCGAGTCTTTCTTGCTCATTTTATGAAAGTGAGATCTTTGTAGCACACATTTCTCAATAGCGAATTAATTTTTGGGATTTCTATTTAGGGAGAGGGACACTGACAAAGATGGTAAACTTAATTTCAAAGAATTTTTCCATGGACTTTTTGACTTGGTGAGAACTTATGATGATGAAGATCACAATTCTTCACATCATTCGAATGCTGCAATGGAGAGACCAGCTCAAACAATGTTTTCTCAGCTGGACAAAGATGGTGATGGGTACTTATCAAAACTTCAGCATTCTTTGACTTTAAATGGTAGATGCTTGTACATTACCTAATGGTTGTGCTTCATTTTATTTGTCCAGACTTCTGTCAGATGAAGAATTGCTGCCAATAATCGGAAAACTTCATCCATCAGAGAGATACTATGCGAAACAACAAGCAGATTACATCATATCACAGGTAGAGGTTAAAAGATTTTAGTTCCTTGTAATGTTAAACATGTTTTTGCATTCATCATTGAAAATTTGATTATTCTTCTTTGACGTTTGCTGCATTAAGCAACAAGTATGGTTAAAGATTGGCGGTCTTTATCTGTAATATGAAAACAAAGCTATATATATATATATATATATATACAGATTCAAAAAGGAAGTCTAAGCAATATTTTTAGTAAACAATACATGGATTCTAGGTTGAACACAATTATATAACTTGTCTTCATTGTATATCTCATATAAAGGTGCTATAATTTTAAAAGAAGCTTCTTTATCAGGGATTAAATTGCAAGTCACAATATTTTTAGTAAACAATACATGGATTCCAGGTTGCACACAATAATATAACTTGTCTTCATTGTGCATCTCATATAAAGGTGCTATAATTTTAAAAGAAGCTTCTTTATCAGGGACCAAATTGCAAGTCTTAAGTAGAATTCCTGCAATAGCTTCATTCCCCTTGGAATGAGTATAGGGAATCCATGAGTTATTATTTTTGTGCCGCTCTCTCCCTGCAGGTTGCTTAGTGTCCATCAGACACCTTACATTATCAAAAAGAAAGTAGAATTCTTGCTTTTATACAACAAACAACACTAGTTTTAGACCCGGGCAATGTCCGGAAATACTATGAAAGATAATTTAGAACAAATTATAAAATTATTTACCCGATGATTCAACGCTTGTGTGTGAAACACTATTTATTGAGCCATTAATTGTCAATGGAGTTAATATAGTTGATATTAAATCCAAATTTATTGGATAAATAGAGCAACTATTAATTCTTATATTGTCGTTTGAAACTTGCATTAGAGATGGGTTTGTACTCAGGTGTACTGCACAAAATTTTAATTAACAATATTTATTATGTAGAATAAAAATTGTAAAAATTAAAATAAAAAGTCACAATCAATTAAAAATGTATAAAGTAATCCTTGTTATATAAAAATCCTATAAAAAATCCTTGTTATAGGAAAAAGGACCGCACTATTGTAATATCCATATAAACGTCGAAGGGCACGCCCCTCGCGTGCTGCCGTCGTTACACGTTGAGATCCGTGTGACCATAGTATTGACACACATCATGCGACTTATATTAGTTTATTATTTATGACATTTAATAATCATATATACATCAGTCATGAGGAATGCTTAAGTGGCCCAATTGACTTATATTAGTTTATTATTTATTCATGTTGGAGTCTCTTGAACTCAAACACGTATACATATAATATATCTGATTCGGTCAAGCTCCATAATTCTTATAATTATACATGCTAGTGGACATGTAGAATGTACTTAGGCTATTAATTAGGATATTGATATTAATTGAACTTATAAAAGTACTTAAGCTATTAATTATCAAATGTATGTAGAGTTGACATGTGTCACTATTAATTAGCCAAATTAACGTGTGCATGTATTATCTCATTTTTACTTGTGTCCACTCAAATTAACGTGAAAGCAAAATTAAATAGCCCAGATGTACATATGTATTTGCACTCAAGTACATGCATGGATTAGTTGCAAATTTACTCAAATACATGCATGAATTAGTTGCGAATTTAGGACGTGAAATAGTTGGCTTGAGCTCATACCCTATCTCATATATATGCATGCATGTATTCATATTCTATACATGTATTCTATGCATTTTTACATGAGCTCATACCCTATCTCAAATTTACTCAAATACATGCATGTATTATCTTATTTGCTCAAGTACATACGTATTGGTAATAATCATGCACCTATTGATTAACTTGAATTAAAACAAATAATATGCGCATATTTCACATATACATAGATAGATATACATTCATCAAATTCATACGATTTCCTTCCATTTTTGTCAAACTACATAAAATGGCACAACGATATGATTTCTTAAGCAACATCAATCCAGCTAAAGAGACTTGGAAAGTTAAAGTTCGTCATATGAGACTGTGGAAAGTCCTAATGTTCAACCGACCAGATCAAACGAGAAGTATTGAGGTTGTTTTCCTCAATAAAAAGGTATAGAAATAAGACTATAATTTTGTTCGTGTTTATTCACTTTATTTTTAAAATTGTTTTAACTTTTGTTTTCTCATATTTAATCTTTAGGAAACTAAAATTCAAGCTTATATCAAAAAACCTTTCGTGGGTATATTTGGACCAAAATTGGAAGAAGGAAAGTGTTATTTCATCCAAAACTTTACTGTCGAATGGTGGCGAATACAAAGCCACAAAACATCCTTATGAGATCACTTTTCTTTTTAACACATCGGTGAGAGAACTGGTATGTTCGGAAATAAAAAATGAAGTTTTCAATTTCTCATCATTTGCGGACATTCTTTCTTCAACACTAAACCCTATACCCTTAACTTTCCAAGTCTCTTTAGCTGGATTGATGTTGCTTAAGAAATCATATCGTTGTGCCATTTTATGTAGCTTGACAAAAATGGAAGGAAATCGTATGAATTTGATGAATGTATATCTATCTATGTATATGTGAAATATGCCCATATTATTTGTTTTAATTCAAGTTAATCAATAGGTGCATGATTATTACCAATACGTATGTACTTGAGCAAATAAGATAATACAAGCATGTATTTGAGTAAATTTGAGATAGGGTATGAGCTCATGTAAAAATGTATAGAATACATGTATAGAATATGAATACATGCATGCATATATATGAGATAGGGTATGAGCTCAAGCCAACTATTTCACGTCCTAAATTCGCAACTAATTCATGCATGTATTTGAGTAAATTTGCAACTAATCCATGCATGTACTTGAGTGCAAATACATATGTATATTTGGGCTATTTAATTTTGCTTTCACGTTAATTTGAGTGGACACAAGTAAAAATGAGATAATACATGCACACGTTAATTTGGCTAGGCAACTTGTATATTTAAATTTGTGAGTGGATACATGTAAAAATTAGATAATACATGCAGATGTTAATTTGGGTAGACAACTTTGTATGTTAATGATCTTGTATGGGGTCAGCTAGGTTCAAATGTGTTACTTTTTATTTGTGAGTGGATTAATTTGGTTGGGCAACTTGTATGGTCGGCTAGGTCCAAATGGGTTACTTTTATTTGTGAGTTGATTAATTTGGCTGGGCAACTTGTATAGTTAAATGAATGGGTTTTATAGAAACTAAAAAATTGTACTTAAATGAATAATACGTATTTATTAGACTACTCGGTGGGTGAGCACGTGGCAAAAAATTTAAAGGCGTGCATAGCTTTAGTATATAGATATAGATGGCTTTAGTGCCAAATTAGTTGGGGTTGCCTACATGGATCACTCCACTCAATTTAATGGACTTGATGACATGCATTCAAAATCCTTTAAATCCTTCTCTTTTTGGTCCATTTCATAAAGAGTGACAAGTGTTTTAAGTTAGCTGTCAACCTATCACAACTCTCCTCCTTTTGTCTGGAGCGGGACTGGCTGCGTAGAGCATAAGAGAAACTCTTAATTATGTTCTACATAGGTGGAGTTAGAATTCTTTCTTTTAGAGTTTGTGGAGTGAAACCTTCCATGTAGAGGAATATATCAAGTTAGGGTAATCAAAGGGAATACAATTTTATTGAATTTCAGAGTAATCAAGTTAATAAAAGGTTTAAGTTTACAAAAATGTATAGGCTATGAACTAGGTGATTTATCCATTGTGATATGGAAGCACTTTGGAAAAGATCTAGAGGTTCATGCTTACTATAGTTTTATTGAGTTAAGCATGCCTGATGAATGGTGGAAAAGGAGACAATATGAAGATGCGAGGAGCAAAAGAACGATAGTATTGTGATATTTTTAATGAGTGAAAGAAAGACACCTCTATCTATCCCATCTTAACCTGTCCCAATACCACCATTTTCCTATATCATACTTCTTTCTAGAGATACAGCTCCCAACTTGGAACTTCCAAAAACATGAATTCACAAGAATATATTAGAGGCAGGCGTTGTTTAGGACTAAAAACTTGAGGTCGCGAATGATTGAAGAACACTTTTGTAGATCTTCTTTTCCTTGAATCTGAATCTTAATTTAGGGAAGTATGTACTCATTTGACCAGTTAATATCTTAGACAATGTTTGAAAGTGAGAGTTTGGACTTCAAGTTTGATTAATGCATTTCATTTATAGTCCTAATGTGTATGATTTGCGATTACACCATCTCAATCAATTCTGTTCAATTATTCCAAACTTGAGCATCATATGAGTAAATATGTTGTAAGTTCTTTGAGTATGTTGCTTCTTTCTTTATTCATTTAGAATGCCGTTTGCTATACTCCAACAACAACAAAGCCTCAATCCAAAATTGGTTTGGGTCGTCTACATGGATCTAACTTTTCCATTTTGCTTGATATACTATTATTAGTTGATAATAAACTCGCAACTCTTAAATTTCTTCCAGCTTGTTTGGTTAGTTAAATTTCTTGTGATGGTGTATTGGTGAGTAAAAGATGATAAAAAATGGTTGTAATTTCTGCAGGCAGATGCAGACAAAGATGGGCGGCTAAGCTTAGCAGAGATGATTGAAAATCCATATGTATTTTACAGTGCTATCTTCACTGATGAAGATGAATATGAATACGGACATGATGAATTTCGTTAGGTGCATCTCAGGTATGTTAGTTCATTTCTTCCTGCAGTGTTACTTTTCACTTGATGCAAAACAGTGCTGTTGATTAATTGCTACAAACGGTTTTTGTAACTTAATACCACATTCTCAGGGTTATAATGCGTCTTCAAAGTTCGAATTCATTTTTGCGCAATTATACGGTGAGCATGTACGCCCTTTTTTTAGTTTCAATCTACAATAATTTTAACTACCTAACTCTAGTTTTATGCTTTGCTTTCCTGCACAGGTCATCAAACTAAATTCTATTTGTTATTCACGTTGGATTGTAGCTCTGATCTTGACAAGCAAATTAATACTAGTTTTGATGCCTATATCGATTTCATCTGTGATTCGATCTTCTTTAGTTACGAAATTTTAGGGTATTTCATTTATATCCGCCAAAACATTTTTTAAACACGTGTACCATAGAACATCAGCTATAAATAGTTGAGGCCGGCCGTACTTGGTCCCCCGCGATTTCAATGAATCTTACAAAATTACATCTACTTGTAATAATATCTTCCTAGATACAACAGAGCTTATGATTTGTTTGTAGGTTACCGAATTTGTTCATTCTTTTGCCAGGTGATGCATGTCCAACTTGATTGTGAAGTATGTGAATGTTACATTATTCCTATATAAATTTTAGAATTGACAGTGGTGATGGAGATGCATATCTCCATGTTCAGAGATGGCTTTCCTTAGAGCAAGTATGTCCTTAAAATGCAGTCTTGGAGAGAGAGGCCTGTGACCTTTGGTGTTGCCAAGGAGCCACTATTTATGGACGCTGGTGTCTCTATTCAAATTTAAACTGTCTTTCTCAGCAGCTCACTCTGACTTTCACCTCCATCACTACTGTGTATTTGTGGGGCCCCCAAAAGCCAAGATATTATTAAATGTCAATTTGAGCTCCATTCTTTTTGAGTGCATTTATATTAATCTAGACCGACTTTCTGCGGAGCCCACAAGGGCGACGAGATATTGCTTATGTTTTTTTTTTTTTTTTTTTTCTTATTCTTATACAAGGCTAGAACTCGAGATTTCTGGTTGCCCGTAATTTTTCATTAAGAGGCATTGAGTTTCAGCTACTCCGAGGGTTATCTATAGCAAATGTAGGTGCAGGTGAAGGACAAGGGTTCTATTGTGATTGAATTCTGAACCACGTCTTTAATTCAACAACTTTTCCAGGGTGATGGCACTTGTGAAGCAGTTCACGTGTTTGATTGTTTTGTGTTGAGTGGATCTCTGTTTTGTGTACATGGCTCATCATGGGTTGGGATGACATTATATTGATGTAGTACTTTGAACTGTTGATGGGTCGACTGCCATGTGCCTTGCATTGAACTAAAAGAAAAAGAAATAATAAGGTCACATACGTGATATGATGGAGATTTGAATATGACCACTTAGTCACTTTAGTTCTAAGCAAATCTCATTATAAACTATAAAGTTTGAGCTTCATCTTTGTATATTGGTACCAACCCAAAAAAAAGAAAAGGAAGTTTGGCTTATAAATCTTATCAGGTCAATAAACTTTTGTGGGAGATAATGTAGTTATTTTAATTCATCAACCTAATTGTCTTTAATTGAAAAATACATTTTTTAACAAATCATGCTCTAAAAAGGATGCCCAATCTTTTTTTTTTTTTTTTTTTTTTTCTTTTTTTTTTTTTTTTTTTTTTTTTTTTTTTGTAAAGAGCGTTGAATGATGCAACTATATAATTTGTAGCATAGTCAAATTCAACCATTAAAAATGAGGTAACAACGTGTTATAGAATTATTACATCCCAAGGTCTAATAAACAACAACAAAAGCTTCAAATCTTAATTAATTGAGATCGATTACATAGATCATACTCTTCATTTCAGCTTGATTCGCCACTTTGGATAGTTGCTATCGATATCTTTTAAATCTTTTCTAATCAATGCATTTCAAGATACTTTAGTTTGAATTTCTACATTCGCGATGAGATTTTTCTCTTTTTCTTATCAAAAGAAAAATTACGTTATTTTTAGACTCTAAAATAAAACGCACTTTGATTAAGGAGAAGCATTCCAAATAGTATAAAAAGGATATATTAATTAAAATTAGAACTAAAAACACGTAACCAAGAATCACCGATTCAGACTATTTCACTAAAAACACATTTCACTTTACAAGACTTATATTTCGAAAAATTAGAAAATTTCACGCTTCCAACTGCAAAGAGGTACAATTGAACAACGAGCAGGTATCAAACCATTGCACCTAGTCAATACTCGATAGTAGTAGTATTTGGTAAAATAATTAAGGAGTACAACTCACCATGTGTTTCTTGCTGTAGTGGTTTACATAGAGATTAGAAGATAATAAATGGAATTAATCACATGATTTGTACTTAATCATAAAGTCTGGATTTGTCTTAGGATTAGTGTTCATAATTTATAGGGGCCAAAAAGGTAGAATCTTTGGTGGGCACTGAATGGGAAGATTTGGGGTGTGAGTCTGCAAAGCAACCGACCTGTGTTGTGTGCTGTGTCGAGTGTTGTGTATGTGTGTGTGTGCTCTCTCTGAGACCTCTGAATCCTCCTTTTGTTTCTTCTCAAACGACCCATTTGAAAATAAGAAAAGGTGATGAATTTGTTTGTCTTTCACACTCACTCATCACACTGTGTGTGTATGTGTGTGATGTTAATGGGTTTTTGGCAGATTCCTGGTTACCCACTTTAACCAAGTTGCCAACCCAGCTGTCCTTGCAAGTAGCACATCCTTGTAGGGTAAAAAAGGTCCATTTCAAGGTCATTTTCATGATGTTTTGGCCTTATCCACAACTGGGTTTGTGTCTCCTCACTCTCTCATTTAATCGCACTTCATTTTGGTTGAATCTTGATTGGGCTCATCTGGAAACTATTTGGGCTTTCTTAATTAAATCTTTCAAACCTAGTTTCATTTCAGTACACTTTTTTTAATATGGTAAAAAAAGTTCATTGTTTGGATTCTTGCACTTCATCTTCTCTCTTTTTTTTTTTTTTTTTAATGTACTTTTGGTTCTTTTAAGTGCTATGAAGAAATTGTTGTGATGTTGAAATTGTTGCTCTCTTTGTGGTAATGAGCCTTTCTTCAAATAAGCATAGAAGAGGAGGAAAGATTAGTTTTGGCACTTATCTTTTACTGGGTATGTAAAGCATAGAAGAGGATTTGATTGTTTTACTTTTACTAGGCTTTTTGATTGCATAATAACACAAGTGGGTCTTCTTCCTATGCTGTCTCTTTCTCTGAAGAGGGGTTATGCAGTGAAAAGTGAAGGAATCTGGAGATGGGTTTGCTTTGTTTTTTTTTTGTTTTAACTGTTGAGGTAGAAGTTGAGGTTGGTATTCGAATTTCACTGTTGAAGGTTAAAGTTTGTAAGGCCCATAGGGAGTGGAGTTGCTTCAAGTTTAGATTTTTCTGCTTTTGTTAATCTTGTTTTTATGCTTCAAGTTCAAGTTGTTGGGAAATCTATTGTGATTGATTGGTTATGTTGTGTTGTTGAAATCCTAAACAGTGAAGAAATGTGATTGTTTTTGTGTGGTTTGTGGTGATTAAGGCGCGTTTACCAAGTGGGGGGGGGTCTTGTTAAACCACAAGAGAGATCTGGGGTTTTGTTTGTCTTGTTGCCATGGTGGTCTTTTTCACCATCTCAAAGTCCAAAAACCCCCCCAATTATTCTCTCCAGTTCCCATCATTATTAATTTCATTATCACTCGGCACCAAACCGTCATTTATGACATTGTTTTGTGGGAAGGGGGATCAGATATTTCTCATGATCTAACTGAATTTTGTTGCCTTTTGCGTCAATAGGTCGGTCCGGAGTAGTCTAATTGAATTCATCAGCGCGGTTTTTGTGATATTTTTGGAGGTGGTGTGGTAGTGGTGGTGGTGCATGGCATATGGTCTGCAGGTTTTCTTGGCTTTTTATGGCTGTATTTGGTTGCCTATGCTGAATTGCTGACCTCTTCTTATCTGCTCTGACAAATCTGTAATCCTTTTCTTGTTGGATCAGTGAAAACCCAAATGGTAATTTGCAACCCTTTTGTGTAAAAAAATTATTCCAATCTTCCAATTTAGTTGTAGGTAGGTACTGATTTCGCCCATATTTCAA
Organism: Stephania cephalantha; assembly: GCA_039657325.1. Taxonomy (NCBI): domain Eukaryota; kingdom Viridiplantae; phylum Streptophyta; class Magnoliopsida; order Ranunculales; family Menispermaceae; genus Stephania; species Stephania cephalantha. Next base: position 364,086 of record CM077573.1, on the reverse strand, counting down.
GAGTTGTTCTGGAACTTCTCCGAATCAGCGTCTAAGCTATCGATCTATTATCGATTATATCTTGGGGTTTTGGATATGGGTTTTGGCTTAGATTTCAGACTGCTTTGTTAGGGTTTTGGTTTCCCCTTTTTTGGTATCTCCTTTTCGAGCTATACCCTACTGTGGATGAAACCTTTCTGAGCTGATTTGAGCGAGAGTAGATATGACCACAGATGAGGCAGTGAATAGTAGTTCCCAGTGGAGTAGGGAGCAGGAGAAGGCCTTTGAGAATGCGTTGGCAACCCAACCCGAGGATTCCAAAGATATGTGGGAAAAGATTGCTGCGGCGGTACCTGGAAAAACCGTAGAAGAGATCAAACATCATTATGAACTGTTAGTTGAAGATGTTAAGAGCATCGAGTCTGGGCACGTACCTTTGCCTTCCTATGTTACTTCTTCCGAGGGTTCGGCCGAACAAGCAGGCGACAGTGGAACTAATAAAAAGGGCAGCCATCTCGGACATTTTCATAGTGATTCAACTCATGGTGGGAAGGGGTCGAGGTCAGATCAAGAACGGCGGAAAGGAATAGCATGGACAGAAGATGAGCACAGGTAACTCAAATTGAATGCTTTTCTGGACTAACAGCTGAAACATTACTTTAGCAAATATTAGTCACTGTTGCATTACTTCTGAGTTATAGTATCTTTTCCCTCATCTATTATACAATTTCAGAAAGTATGCTTTTGGGCTAGTTGCCCTCATTGGTTGTAGACTGGCACTGAGAAGTGCTCAATTTAGAAATATTTATTGACATTTTGCTCCATCCTTTTGGTGAAAAACGTTACTTTATAATTTATATGTGTAAACTGATTCAGCTTAATTCAAAGGGTCTGGCACCGGACGCTCACAACTATGATTAAATGTCATTGCTCCAATTCTTTATTGCTAGAGATGGGCTTTTCACCAGTTTGTGTTTTTTCCCCTCAGTGAAGACTTATGACTCTTCCTAATGCCTATTCCATGATACGCCTCTAGTTCAACCGTCCAAGAAATTTTATTGGTTCAGTGAATCAGTGACTTAGTCTCTGGTGTTTGGCAGATGTTTTAAGTTTCCGCCTCGAGAGCTGCAGTAATTATTTATGAAAAAAATCTTCCAAAAAAATTATTTACTTAAGAAAATAGTAAAGTAGAGTTTTGATGATTGCATTGATATATAGGAACTTGTTTAGGATGAGTTGATGAGTATAAAAAGTGTAGGTGAAGTTTTACCTGGTGACTACACACGAACATATTGTTTTTCCTTTGCAATAGAATTTGATGAGTGTGTGGCATGGTTTAAAAAATCGACAAACTTCGCCGAAGTTCGGGCGGAGTTTGTCAATGTTGAGGTGAGCGAAGCGAAGTTAAGGGCAGTTGAAAAATTGCAAAACTTCGACTCAACTTCGGCTAACTTTGATCGAACTTCGAAAACATCGATGGAAGTTCATAAAACATGAAGTAAAATTGTTATGTTTCGTAGAAGTTGAACAAACTTCGACCGAAACTTCGCCTATGCTAAAAATATACTTAAAATTCGGAATATCCTCCGTTGACATGAGTTTTATGCATTATTGTTGTATGATTAAATATATTCCTAGCATCTCTACGAAGAAACTTGAGTTTTCTAACTTTAAAGTGAAATTCCGTAAACTTCCGTACACCGGCGAATTTTTGTCAAACTTTCATCGTCGAAGTTAACTTCCTCAAATTAATTCTGAATTTTAAGTGAGCGAAGTCATAAGCGAAGTCGAAGTTTCGAACCTTGGTGTGTGGACCATCAACAGAACATAACGAAGGAAGCGGATTAATTAGCTAGAAAAGTTTTGTAGAGTTGGTTTAAGTTTGTCAAATGATCCTCTTTTTGGTTTCTTCTTGGTTTTCTACCTTGGAGTGCTTTTGGTGCTGAAATTGAATTCCATGCGAGAAATTGTTTTTTTTTTCAGTTATCCTCTATATCCCTTGATGTGAAATTTGCTTTCCTCTTCTAACATGAACATTATTACAGTTTAAAATTATGGCTTTAATTAGAATAGAGTAAAGATACCTAATTAAAATTATCAATGCCAATCAGAACTTTTGTATTTATAAATGTAAAAACACCTGAAAGAGTGCTAATTGAATTTGGAAACTAAGATCCTAACTAGATTAAACAACTTGATACTTAACAAGACAAACACTTTTATGCTAAAACAAAAATAGTTGAATTAGTTAATGAAGTTCTTATTTTACCGGCGGACTAGATTTATTGCAAGGATTGCTGTTTTATGACTAGTATCGTCCTTGCTATCAAATTATCTTTTTTTGGCAATCCCATGGTATATGCAGTCAGATGCTGACATCTGAATTGTTTTGATGGTATCAAGTTGTACTTTTAGTAATCATCTGAATCCCGCAAGGTATATGCACTATGCAGGCAGCAAGTTTGAGTCTCTCATCACAAATCATTATAGCTAAATCTTTTCAACAAAAACTTGTCGTTATTAATCAGCGGTGTTTCTTAGTAAAAGGGAGCATACGAGGTTTTCTATTGAAGTGGTTTATCTAATGATTGATGTTCTCTTAGATGAAACGATCCTTTTTTGCATTTTCTTGAAAAAATAAGGTTTGTCTACTTAGCTACCCTTGCCTAGTTTAATGAACAAAGCTGGATCTGTTGCTATATGTTCTCACTTGATCTTCCATGATATACATATATGCTCATCCTTTTCTTGAAATCAAAACATTTCAAGGTGAAATAGTATTTTCATTTTCTTTTTATGATTTCTTCTCTCTTCCTCAAACCTTCTTTTCCCACATTCTTCTGGTGCTGCTTGTAACTTATTTCCCTTCGCATCATCTACCTTTTCTAGCATTTTGCTATCTCTTTCCCTTGCTCATTCTATCTTCGAATTAGAATTTCAACATTGTGTCTTTTAATGTCAAAATATACAGTAAAGGCAACTTTTTCTGAGTAAGCTAACAAGGATAAAGGACTGGTGTAGAATCCACTAGAAAGTAATTTATGTTTGTTATTAATATGGAGAACTAGTTTGTTGTCATTGTCGAGGAGGGCTAACCAGGCTTTGCCTATATTATCTTTCCATTCTCTTTTAGATATATAGTCTAAGGCTCTAAGCCATTTTCTGCCCGCTTTAAGAATTTCTGCTCTATTATGTATTTGCTAAATTCATTGTCGAATAGGTTTTTATTTTGAATTGAATATGACATGCTATTATCTTGTGGAGGCAAGGTGGTGTCTTTATATGTGTTATTGATCCCAACTTTCTTATATCTCATGGAATGACAACATTGAACCCCCTTTTGCTGTACGACGTGTTTTTGCTTTCTACTAATCCAACTAATGAAGTTTAAAACAATTAAACCGTACAATTTTAGCTGTTAAGGTAGCGACACTCAGCCTACTTCCTTTTTCACTCCTAACCTAATTATATGGGATGGAACACGAAAGGATAAAAGCAAGTTACCTGCACTCTTAGAGGTCTGTGAATCAATAGCACATTTTGAGAACAAACAAATATGCTACTATCAAGTATTTTTCTTGAATATATTAAACCTTCAGCTTGTACATTTAGGTGTCATATACAGGTGAAGTATAGGAGTAATAGGATATCTTTTATTGTTTAGTTGCATTTGTTTTTTCTATGAATATTGATGAACCAACTCACCGTGTACTGGTGCACAAAACTATCCATCTTTCAGCTGTTTAGTATGTGCTGTACATTATTTACCATCTCAGATCGGTTTTCTTTTTGTTTATTCCTTCGAAAAAGTTGTAAAAATGTGACTTCCTGTTACGAAAACTAGAAATGGGAAAGCCTGTATTTTTTATGGGATGGGAAAAAGCCTGTTTGATACTCTTGCTGTCTTAAAGAGAGTGCTTTTTACTTGTTTAGGTGGACATTAGCGTAGCTTTTGCCATTATTGGCTTGAATGTGGTTAACTTTTAGTTCTCTTACGGCGTTATATTAGTTTCAGTAACTCCTTTGGTTATGTAACAGGCTTTTTCTTCTCGGATTGGATAAGTATGGCAAGGGTGATTGGCGGAGTATATCTAGAAACTTTGTCGTGTCGAGGACACCCACGCAGGTGGCTAGTCATGCTCAGAAGTATTTCATCCGTCTGAACTCGATGAACAAGGACAGAAGGCGATCAAGTATTCATGACATCACAAGTGTTGGCAATGGAGACATATCTACGCCTCAGGGACCTATCACTGGGCAGACAAACGGTTCGAATGCTGGAGGGTCCTCTAGTAAATCCACCAAACAGCAAACGCAGGCACCGCCAGGTGCACCAGGTGTTGGTTTGTACGGCACTCCCACCATCGGCCAACCTATCGGAGGTCCTCTTATATCAGCAGTTGGAACACCAGTGAGTCTTCCGGCTCCAGGGCATATGGCATATGGCGTGCGCGCCCCAGTTCCTGGATCAATAGTTCCTGGTGCTCCAAGCATGGCACCCATGACGTACCCAATGCCTCATGCATCTTCTCATAGGTGATCCGCAGTTGCTCCTCTGTGTACAAAGCAAGAGAATAGACGGGCACATCGTCTTCAAGCGAAAAAAAAAAAAAAAAAAAAAAAGAAAGGGAAGAACTTCAAGAATAGTTTAATCTGTGCCAACAGTGCCATTGCCTTTTCTTGGTCCTGAAATGAATTTTGTCAATTATTGTCAGGTTGAAAAATAAAACTATAGGGGAAGGAATCAAGTATTTTGTATAGGCAACTTTGGATGAAGAGGTGTCAGTTTAATTGTTAGAGTCAAGTTCTATAGATTCTATTGTTTCTTGCTTCATGTCCATCCACCCTCATAAGCATTAGTTTTAGATGTTCAAAATGAGAACTTTCTAGGCAAAGTTGTAAAAAACCTGATAGTTTGACTATTTAAGTAGTGCATGAGCACATATTGTGCAAAGAGTCTACTTTTGTATTGTTCATCTTCTTCTGATCAAATCTAGGAAATGAGGATTTTCTGTACACCTGACTTCTCATAATGTGTGCTTATGCTATCATTTTATTTTATTTTTTTCTACATGCTTATGCTATCATTTGATAACAAATAACATTTCATATACATGCACGTGCATACAAGATCTGAGAAAAACATAAAAAAAGTTATTTCGAAACTGTAGCTTAGACTTTGAAAAAATAGCTTCTTCTTGATTTTATTGCTGAAATGCAAGGATTTTGAACTCTCTGAAAAGCAAGGAAATGAAAACAACAGTGTCTTATGGAACTTTGCGTTAATGTACAAAATTTTGACATAAGTTATCACAATTTTGTAGGAGGGAACAACTTAAAATCTTTCTCGCCAAATAAACAAGAGGTACAACACAATCATTCCATTTTTATCGCGATTTTAAGTTATACCCATCACTTGTTTGGTGGAAGGAACCACTGCAACCTGCTTGAGTCGTTTAGGCTCCACGATGACGACCATTATCTAACAAGTTCCTGGCGCTGCAGCGCTGACAGACCCGCCCTTCTGAGGGCTTCTGCCAAATATAGCAATTTGGATCTGCTATTCCCCTTGTATCAGAACCCGAAAAGTCGGTGTCCACCTGCTGCATCTTAGCTAACTCCTTAAAACTCTTGGAATTCACACTAGGGAGGGTATAATGCAGGTTGCTTGCTACTGAGCAAGTTTTGCCAGAATATCCATGTCCAATATCTTGACATCAAGAGTGTCGTCAACTTTGACGATGCCATCTGTGCCATCAATGCCAATCAGTTTACCAGTGGCACCACGTTGTGGACCGCTCATGATTTTGATCTTGTCAGATTTTCTGGGCACAACAATCTCTATTTCATTGATAACAGTTGTAATCGTCTCTCCATTGCCAGTTGATTCCAGTGAAATCTTACAAGTACCATCCTGAACAATGGACCAGAAGAATTACACACAACGCATAACCATAATGGTAAAAAAAGAAAGAGAATGTTTAGGCAAAAGAACTAACAGCAAGCCAAAATACACACCGGAAGTACATCTCTGACAACGCCAACAGTCGAATCCTCTCCAGGCCGTCGTACATTGACCCATATGTCTGTCATTAGCCATGGCCCATCGCTATCACCACCTGTTTTTCACATTTAGCATTTCAGTCCCAAAAATCACAGAGAAGCCAGATGCATCTGACAGCTAGGGCAAAGAAGAAATCTGCTAAGCAAGATATCAAAATTAACGTTTCTCATAAAACTAGAATGCAAAAAAAAGAAAAGAAAAAAGAAATAAAGAGTTAAAAACAACCATGAATATCCAAAAGCAATTAGAAGTATAAACTTAAATTAATGAATATTAGGTGTTGCGACTGCGAAGAACTATGATCTAACCTATTGTGGGAGACATGATATCCAAGCCGCCACCTCCGGGTGTCATAGGCTGTCCACCAGGTGTACCAGGTAGATAAGATGTAGAACTTGGAGTCATTGGCTGGCCAGGAGTTGAAGGCAAATAAGGGCTAGTAGCACTTGCTGTAAAAATGAAATTCATAAAATCAAGAACAATTGACATTTTACCAGCTACAAAGATGAAGGACGCTAAAATAACTTGTTATATTACCATATGCTCCACTACTTTCCCTAGGCGTTCCGGCTTCACTGTAACTACCACCAGGTGTGTTGGCCCAACCAGAACCGGGAGTAGGTGCTTCATATGGCCTTGCAGGAGGAGTTCCTGGTTGCTGAAATTTTCATCATAACATTAAAACAGGAATCCTCAAAATTTAAGCTACCAAAGCAAGATGAATTTAATACTGCAAAAGGGCAAGCTCTGACCTGATACTGCGGACTGGTTCCCCAAGACGCAGGGTTGCCATCTTCCCAATTGTCCCTAGTGTTTTGGACAAAGATCAATTATATAAGACGAACACAATCACTTACATATATATATATATATGGAAAATCCTTTTGTAACCCAGGAAAGACGCACGAACGGCTTGCACTTGTGTGGCGACCCTTATTTTCACACACACAAATCCCAAGATGCATCGAATGGATGCCGACAAGTGAGAGTTGTTAGTGTGTGTCTTTACTGGATTACCGTAGCAGGGTCCATATATACATATACACATTGAAATGTGCACATACAAACCCGCCCTTAGATGCATAATCCGATGGATTTCAAAAATCATGTAGGTTGTACCCAATGTGCGCCTCAGTCTTCTTAATTCATCGGTTCTTAATTTTTGAATAATGACATAAAACAATAAAAACTAAGACTTCAACCACAATAATAAGAAAATTAAACACTTGACGGAAACTTTTTACTTGCACCAAAAAAAAATCCTACAGACAAAATAATAACTTATATTCTGAATCATAAACTCTATCAGCAAAGAACCTAAAACAATAGTCATCATCCAATTATAAATAGAAAACAAGACAAACCTAGGAGGACTCATCGGGACATAAGGATTCCAAGCCCGGTCTCGCATAGGAGTTCTCATTCCATCATGAATTGGAGTTGCTGCAGAAAACATTTAATTGAGAACAAGAAAGAAAAATACGGAGACAAATTCTAGCAAAACATAAACAAGACTTGGCAGGAATAGAATAGAGACCTCCTGGATCTCTCATCGGAGTCATAATTGGATGTAATGGAGTTCTTGAGGGATGCATAGGTGTCTCACTTCCCAAACCATAACGTGGTGTATCCCTGGAAGCAAGGAAAAAGTTAGGAAACAATCAATACTTAAACCCGACTTGCGACAAATAAAATAAAATCATAATGGATTAATACCGGAATGGAGCTGAAACTTGCACATTATCAGAAACCTGATCGCGGTTAACTACATTTGAACGCAAAGTCAATGAACATGCAATTAAAAATATTCGAAATATAAAAAACAAAAAAAATTATAGAAAAACAAGACTTGCCTGTAACAACCTTCATCTGTGACTGCAACTCAACTCTGACGTTTTGGCCATTAATATCTACAACCCTTCCACGGTATCCCTTGTATGGGCCAAGGCGAATTTTTACATCACTACCAATCAAAGAATCATGTCCTCTGCCACCCCTATGCCTTCCGCCAGCTGCAAAACAGTTTGGAGAAGTATGGAACGAATTCCTCAGAATGTGATAATCAAAATAAAGTCAACTTTGAAATCAAATATAAGCCGCAATAAGTTTTTAAATCTATGGCAATGAACAAGTGATTTTATTTTAACCATCAAACCTCACAAATTTCTTAATACAACATCACAACATACTTCAACTTCAATGCAAAATAGCAATATAAGCAAAGTCATTATATAGTAAGCAGCTTACAACTTGGTGGCCCTCCTCTTGGTGGTCTTCCTGGGGATGGGGGAACACGAAAAGGTGAAGCCCTCAGAGATGAAAATCTTGAAGACAGTGAATTGCCCTGTAGAATTTGTTGTCCACAAATGGGCTTAAAATGGACAAGTAACATAGTCACATCTGCAATCATAGTGACTAACAACACTACAAAGATTAAGAAATATATGGACTCAAAGGAGCTTACATTTCTATCCCCATTAGCACGAGAGCCACCTACAACTACACAAGACTGGGCTTTGGCACAAATATAACCAGCGTGCTCAAGGTGATGGCGGTCAATGATGAATAAAATTCCTCTGAATATGTGTTCTACAGGGCCTTGCTTTCCCTAATAATAAACAATATGATATAATTAGGTTAAGGCAAAAAATGGTTGCTGTAAAGTACAGAACTTTACAAAATCATGTTACCTTGCAAGGTCCCTCCATTATCCTCACGACATCTTTCACCGCCACCACGTTTCTAGACCTGTCTTGGGCATTGGTCTTCCTTTCGATCTTGCTTTTAATCTCTCTCAACTTAACTAGTGCAACCTCGGGTCTGTCTGGAACTCCTTTCAGCACCTGACAAATCGTTATTCCACTGTTTAAATAACAAATAGGCTAGAAATTAAACTAAAATGTCGATCAAAGCCCCTTCCATACCTGGAAAGCTTCACTCTCCACACGAATGATTACACCAAAGCTCATATTACTGCATCAAATCCGTTGAAACGTTAAAAAACAATTCCATGATGGAACAAAGCATGGCTAGCATAACCAAATACCAGTAATTACTTTACAAATACTCACTCGAGCAACACCAGATCATGTAACTCGTAATCCCCAATTCTGGTAATACCAGTAGTCACCTCAGAGCTCTCTACAACATTGTCAGCAAATACACGGATCTGAAAGCAACAAGTTGAAGGTTTAGTAGTGCATAAAATACAAACAAAAAAGATCCACACAGTCCATGTGTTTCTACCACTAGAACATATGCAACTTACATCTTCTTTGGTTGTATCAGACACAAGTATTAGCACATGGCCATCCACCTTGACAACCATTCCAGTTGCACCTTCTTGAGCTCCAGTGACGACCTTCACATGATCACCTGGCTTGAAGTACTTGCAAAGGTCTTTTTCGTTCACCGCTAGAGTTCTCTACATAACATGTCGTCCAACTTAATCTATATGCTTCTCAATCATAGATGAAATCATTTTCAAAAATAATCATGTATCAAGAAAGTATAGATAAAGACAATCAAGCCAATAAAAACTTCAAATAGATACAGACGTACAGGTAATCCCTTCATATTTGGTCTAATATGGACAATCTCTTCTTCAACTTTCTCAACCCATCCCATCAAATTTTTCAAATCTCCCCTGACAACAATGACTGCATCACCCTTCATAAAGTGTCCTTTCTTCCTGTTTGCAAATAAAGTTGACAAACTTGCCATATCGCCATCTCCATCTTCAGGCTTCCGAAATTTCTCCAGCTCATCAAAAGTTGGCTGTATATTAGTGGTGATAATTGATTTCATTGATACATTTTTAAGCAAAAATCCATCTTTGAACATCATCCCAGCGATATTCTCATGATAATCACCAGTGTTCGGATCTTTTCTACGCTCCACACGTATATGCAACTCCCTAGAAATTTAGCACAATAGGCAAGTTGATACCAACACAAAACAAGCACATACCAGTCATAGAAACCAAAAAGAAAAAAAAGTAACTAAAAAAATATATATATTTCCAAGTCCCATATGCTATTTGGACATGCACACACATTACCTAACTTCTTCTATATTCAAAAAACGTGGAGGTGGCACAAATGCTTTCTTTTTGCCAACTTCTCTACCTTCCTGAAATCAAAAGATTGATGTTCAGTTCCTAGCTATAAAAAGAATGCAATAAGATATGCCAACATAATTTTTCGAGGAGTCACTTATAAGTGTGAGCAGAAAAAAGGAAAAGAATGGATGTCAAGAAATAGAGGAAAGGTACAAATTGGTGAAAGCATTTAGTATCTTTAATTCTTGATAGTTGAAGAAGAGAATGAACGTTGCTTACCAACTTATTGGCAAGCGCCTGTAAATCAATTCTTGGAACGAGTTTAACCATGACTTTCTGCCTCACATCATCCACATCAACAACCTATTGCCAAAGTGCTTAGTGATCAGAGAAACAAATGCAAGCAGAATTACACCAAGGAGTTAGAATGAAGCAAAGCTCAATACTTTTGCAAGATCCCCTTTATACATTCCAATCTTCATTCGGACCCATGTATCTCTAGAAATATCAATAGCTTTTTTTTCAACTGAAAGCACATCCGTCATTTCTTTAATCGGCACAAGCGTCACTTTTGCAGAGTAAATATTACGGAGGCCCTTGCAAGCCTGAAAATAAGGGAAATATAATTACTAGTCTAGATAAAGATTACAAAGGTTATACAGCAGACGGACACAGGAGCTCTGGTTACCTCCTTCACATGAGCTTCTTTATCTGCCTCAATGTATACATAACCTTTGAGATGATCAAGAGCAATTGCAGATCTTATTTGCAATTCAGATACTTTGTCGACGTACTTTTGCATAAGACAGACAGCTACCTCTCGCTCATGGCCCATCTGCACAATGAAATGGTTATAAAAAAAAAAAGAAAAAAGAAAAAACGTAAGAGATTATTCAAAAGATGTTCATTTACAAAGATAAAATAGTAAAAAGTTAATCGACTAATCACCATACCGCACATTTGACCATCCATAATTTTGGGTCTCTAACCGATGGCAAAAGTGCTTGTTGCTCAACATCAGTTGTCTCTTCATCATATTCTGAGTGGCTCGACCTTGCATATCTTGCCTGAATACTTCTCTCAAGAGCTTCGACGTCTTCTTGCTCATCTTCCCGAGGTAGCAAAGGACGGCGATGCATCCTTCTTCCATCCACTTCATCCGGCAAATCAGCTCCACCATCAACTATAAAGTCTGCATTTTTATCGCACCGCTCAATTAGTCAACATCCCCAGATATTGTAATGCATGAATTCATCACTACAATTTTTCTCTTCTTCTTTACAAACAACACAAATAATTCAGGTACTTGCTTTCAGAAGCAAGACACAGTGATGCATTATAAGTTTCAATTCTACAACTATGGCGCGTACAAGTAAATTAGCATACCCCTTATGGTAAGATCCTAACTTTCTCAAATCAACGTGTTCAGAATAATATCTGACCAGTTTGTCAGTGTTAAAAAACAGAATTCCAGTTCATTCATCTTTTTTTTAGCAGGGCAAGGAATAAATCACATCTCTCACAAGAACTTTCATGGCCCAGAACTAAGAATTTCAATCAACACCAGTTTTCGCCTCCAAATCAAGTCAGCTAATTCGATAATAAGCACATTAATAGCTCAGCCTCAGCCCTATAAGCCATAATTCAAGGATATTGAACAAATTTACTAAATTTCTCGACCAGTTGCAATCCAATCAAAATAAAGTCTTACCGTCTTCGCCTTCCTCCTCCTCTTCGTCGTCGTCGCTGTCGACAACAGCTTCGAGGTCGAAGTACTGCGAGCCGCTGCGCCTCTTCTGCTTGTGACGCGAGCCTCTACCGACATCGTCTTCGTCTTCGTCCTCCTCGTCGTCCTCCTCCGCGACATCATCAATAAACTGAGATCTCCTCCGCTTCTTCCCTCCGCCACCGCCACCGCCACCGCGGCCACCGCGGCCACCGCCATCGTCTTCATCCTCGAAATAATCTTCTTCCTCGTCATCCTCTTCTTCTTCGAGCTCCTCTTCTTCAACGTCGTCGTCGTCGTCGTCGCGCCTGCGAGGCATGATTGGCCAATTGAGAGACTGATTAGAGAGCAAGTATTACCGAAATTTGGCGATTAGGGTATCGAAATGGTCGGCGTTTCTTGGAGAAGAACAAGAGAGGAATCAAATCGGGAATAGATGAGGAAAGGTTTGGGATTTAGGGGGATTGCGATCTGGAAACCCTAGAAATTTGCAGGGGCGAGGAAGGAAACGAAGAGGGGCTCGATTGGTATTTGTTCGCGAATATTCCAAACACGCGGGAATGATGGGCTTGGGCCCGTTTTCTAGACTTCAACTCATTTGATCAGTAAGGCCCGGCCCGGCCCGGCCCGTTTTCCTTTGCGGGATCGCGAGTAGACAAATAATCTGTATACCGAGTGATTTAAAAAAAATAAAGCCCGACCCATTCTTTTATATGTATATATTAAATTAATACCTCTTGTAATTTTTTTCTTTTTTTTAAAATTTATAAGAGGTATTAATTTAGATCGTAGTAGCTTGGCAACATCACAACAAGCCTCGATAAAATTACTTATTGTTTGAAAGGCACTTAGAGTTAATTGCATACAAATTGTATCAACTCTTATAGAGGTTTTTTATTTGATTGGTGGTTTTGAGGAGGTTTGTGGGTTTTGATTTTCTTATCTTTGTTTAAATCTGATAATTTTCTACCGGTTCTTCATAGACTCATCAATATTCTTATCTTTGCTTAAATTTCACTATTTTTTCATCGTTTCTTGATGTACTCATCAATTTATATATGCCTTCCTCTTCCTTATTTGTTTTAAGAACTATTGATCGATTTGCAGGGCAACTCGGTATCACTACGACAAAAAAATATTGGTGTTGCGATAGAATATTTATAGTCTGAAAGGCACTCAAAGTTAATTACATACACATTTGTCCCAACTTTTGGAGAGGGGATTGAAAATGCAAATGTTTATGTACCTATTCCCATTTTTTAAAATAGGAGCACTGTGATCATGAGCAGTACTGGTAGTAAGTTTAGGAGGAGAAGTTTGGGTGATTTGAAGGTTTGCAGCAACAAATCTGATGATGAGATCAGTTCTAGGCTTCTAGCTCTGTTGTTTTCTCTGGTTGCAGTACTAGTGTTCTTCAAGAGTGTTCACTTTGGGTCTTCTTATTTAGCTTGGTTTTGGTAATGTTTTTTTGACATACTTTGTTTTAATTAAGTTAATGAAGGGTCAACAATAGTAAATTGTTGGATTAGAGAGACTAGCTAGTTAGGTAGGAGAGTGAAGAGAAAGCAACATTAAAAGTGTACATGCCCGTAGATCTCCTCCACTACCCACCAATACTATCCCCAACTTAACCAACTTTCTATTTTTAGGTGTGGGTTTTATCTCAAAAGGTCTAAGTACTAATTGGGAGGAGTTAATCGTTTATATACTTCATTTTGAAGTTTCAGTCGATGTGGGACTAACTTTCAGTCCACACATCTTCAACACATACATGATGAAGTTTTTGAGCCACCACATTCCGAAGTCAGTAAACAATATAAGTGAAACCATTAGTGTCAAACTCCTAGCTTTTCACTATGCAGCGCTCATGAGCCAATTGTTGCAAACATATTTTACATTTCTTTTTGGATTTTAAGCCTACTGCCTACCGATAACCAATTTTGTTCTGCAGAATGTCTTTAAACTGATAAAGTTTTTAATGTGAGAGGGTACACTTCATATGAGAAGTTAATCATGCCCTTATCTTTGTGAATCTTGTTGTGCTTTTATATATATGAAGTCACGGCTATATCTTTTGATGATTGTATTAAAGTGTAAATATTGTTGTGGATATGTTGTAAATTCATTTGGTTGTTTCTCTTGTGCGTGATAAAAGTGATTTGTTTTAAGATAGTTGGTTTCTTATAGATTAAGTTTAGTCGCAATTGCCTGCCATGAATCCAAATTCATCTAGAGCTCCACAAAATTCAAGGAACGTTGCCATCAACCACATCGCCTACGACCTGTACATCGAACATACGAACTAGCTTATGACAAGCATCGTGGAAATCATCGAAGAACTCGTCTACAAGTTCAACAATGATTGCTACAAAATGCTTTAGATGAAAAGGAAGTCGTTTGAAAAACTATGTGGTTTGTTGAACGAACACGGGAAATTAAGGGACAAACTATGTGGATGAACACTTAGCCATTACACTCCACATACTAGGCCACAACATAGCAATAAGGTTGTTTCAAAATGGTTTCAAAGGTCGGGTGACACTGTAAGCATGGTCTTTAGGAGGACTATTCGCGCAGTTATACAATTGCAATGTGTTCTTATGAAGAACCCTGAGCCAATTAGTACGAAGAAACCAATATCATATAGAAATATTTTCCGGTAATCCGATGTTCACTAAAATGTTCATTTTCCCTTGGATTATGCATTTAAGTTGAAGTTTTGAAACCTTACTCTTTCAAGGGATGCCTCGGTGCAAGTGTTGTTTAACTGTGGATGCATTGCCTTCTCAAATCATAGATGCCTAAACAAAATCTGCATGTAAATTATTGTCTAATTGAGAACATGTATATATCGAGGCTGTTAAATATAATAATTCATGTATAGTGTTACTGTTTTTGCTTTGAATCTATATCAATCCAGTGGTCAATGTATAAACAGCAAGTTAGGTTTTGTTTCTATTGTTGCAAATGAAATGATGTATTAGATGTCAATCTTACATCATTTGGCGTGGAGATGTTGTTTACAAGTAGGCATATATGCCTTGATCTTTCATTTGGCAGTAATTATATGTAAAAAAGCATCAAGGTGAGATAATAGAAGCATCTTTTGCCAAAAGGCAAAGTTTCGAAAGTTTCGAGTCGTGAATTTAACTCTCATTTAAATAAAAAAAAGAGCTGGTAGCTCGTTATTCTTGTCAAAGAAAACACTCCATCTATCTAACACAAATTCTCAAAATCTGTATCTGGAAGTTCATGAAAATCTAACTCACCAGTATACCTATGAATTTAAGTACTTAAAATTAGATTGTGCAATATGAAATCTCTTAACATAAGAAAAGAAACTACATAATCAATTATTTACAAATGAAAAAAAAAAAAAAAACCCTAAGGAAGCAGCAAAAATAATAAAGACTTCCAAATTCAACAAAGCCAAAATAAGCTCACATAAAAAATGAGCCAAGTCCAAAGAGTGCCCTCCGGTGGAATAGTACCACAGATCAAAAAGGTTTACCAGAGAGCATAATATTTCCTAATGCTGATGGTCCAATTTATTGCTTGCCGTCCTTGGCCTTTGATTTTGCTTGGTGAGAAGTGCCAACAGAACCAAGAGTTACATCACTCCGACCAAGCCTATCCGAGTTTTGTGTAGATCGATCTACAGACTTGGTCTGTTCTTCAGTCTTTATTTTCTTGGAAGACTTTGATGGCTGGCTGCTATCAAACAACGAACTTCTAGTCCTTCCACTACGAACTGGGGTGAGCGTGCTAAGAGACATTTGACTACCCGAGTGCCTGCTTCTTTGTCTGCTACCTTGTGTTGGAGTTGTGTATTGAGAAAAATTTGCAGATAAAGTTCCCGAGGGTCTCATCTGACGAGAATTAGTATTCATTTGCTTCTCCAACTCACTTGGCTCAGGGTAGTGCACCAAAGAAACTCTACGAGAGATTTTTCCAACTGCAATGAAAATAGATATTACTACTGTCAACCGATCAGCAATCTAAAGGCAATAAGAATTGTTCAAGAAATAACCAAAAAAAAAAAAAAACAATTTGCTGACAGTTGAAGTTAAGATTAATAGCATGAAGGCATAAACTCAAGTTGTGTTCAAGCCAAGTAAAAAAAACACCTAGTACGTACATCCCAATAGCCAAAAGAAACCTTCTCTACTTCTATTACTAAATATACCGTCACGAGAAAATAATAAGAAGCCAGTTGCACACTACAAACCACAACTTCATAAGAAATCCTGCTCCCAGTTATAAAAGATTTTCCAACTGACTTCCAAACTTTAAAAGTTTTTCACATTGTAGCCAAGGTTTTTAAAAATAAGATAGCAACAACAACATGTCAACAACAAAGCTTATCCCAAAATAATAGGGGAAATAGGATAGCCACCATGTCAAGAAAATCTCCTTGTTCACAAGAATATAAATTTTAAGAGTTTTTTAAAGAATTATAGAAATGACGATGCATTTCTAGACTTATTTGTCGTATCTCTAGGTTGCAGGGGAAGTTATTATTGGTAGGAAGGAAGAAACAAAAAAAGGATTACAATAACTTTAGAAGCTGATGTTTGTTGGCTTTATGCCATGCCCATTTGGAGCAGCTTTAAAAGAGTAGTATATTATCATGCCAAACCAAATTTAAAACATATCATCACACTACAATTGCAAATGTAAAGTCACACAGTTCTCCAAATGATGAAGGGCATATTAATTACTTCCTAATTACTCAAGGCTAGAGTTACATCCAAGAATAAGTAAGAACTATATATTTCAGTGATAGCAAGGCGCCACCTAGGCAGTCTAGGCATCACCTAGGTGTTTTGGGGGCAAAACCGCCTAGGCAAGTGGTGTCCTAAGTAATTTTTAGAAAATTGAGGCGGCTGATTACAATTAGTTAGATGATAAGAAACCTACCCAACAACGAAATCTTAACACAAGTTGTGTTACATAAGGACCTAGAGACTTATTAGTATTCTTGAAGTAGGTGGGCAGTGACCTAGGGATCGCCTTGCAATCCTTGGCTATAATGTCATGTATTTTCTATTTTTATTCTTGATATAATGTTGTTTCACATCAATTCTAATGGTGTCGATCCTTTTACATAGTATTTCTTTTCTTTTTATGCAACAAGGTAGGATACATTCGTCACACTTAAAATTAATTTCTAGATTTACGTTATCTAATATGTTTAGCTTCTATTAAATATGAGTAAATTCTAAAAAAACTGACATTAGTCGGAATACTTTTCCTTACAAAAGTCAGAAATGAAGATTTTCAATCATGTCATTTTATCTTAATCTGGCGTAAAAATTTGTAAAATCTAGTTTGCTTCTAATTCTTAAGTCGGTGCTTGAGAAAAATAAATAATTCAGAGAAGAAAAAAGGAGCTCGGGCAATTTCAATACCATACAAAAAACGATTTGCTAGGAATGTGTCTAAGTGACATATTTTCAAGTAGCTAATGCTAGGAAAGAAAAACACTGGACTATTACACCTTTGCTTAGAGCAGCCATGCCTTGGACGCCGTAATATAAACTTATAAAGTAAGTTCTTGAATAGCCTAAAACAACCCAAGGTCTTTTTTTTTTTTTTATAGACATGCATATGCTAAGATTTAGCATGTATTTTGATTTTGGGTTGCCTAAACACATATCTTCACAAATATTTTTTCATGGTTCTTTATAAAGTTTCCAAGATGGCACGTTTTATTCTTCCTTAGTAGCTGCGTGCTAGTTGTTCTTTCGATAAGTTGTTAGGATTTAAGGTTTGCTTACTTCTATAGCATCTAATAAGAATGTAAAGTTTGTTTATTATTTACGGAACACATTGTGTAAATCTTTTAGCACTCAACTGAAGGTTTCCTCCACTTTTCATTCTTAGAATAATGATTACAGTAGGATGGTTAGTTTCTTAAATACTTAACTAAACAAGGTGACTTTTGAATTTGACTCAAAAACTTCAAACACAAGAAAAATACCATATACATAAAACCCAAGCTACTAAAGAAGTGCATATAACGCGGGTGGCTGTCCAAACCAAAATACAAGAGAACATCAAACACCAGCACCAAAGTTAGACAATGTGAGTGAAAAATGATGTCGTTATTCTTGCTTTTAGTAACACGGTCAAACAACTGAGCAAAAAAACACCAAACTATAATTTCTTGATCCAAGAAAGATCTTTTTACCAATTCTAGAGTCAGATTTGGATGATAAAAAAACAGTTGCATCAACATCTTGGGATGCATAGCTGACCACATCGAATGACTTTCCTGCAAGAGTTAAGTTATTTTATATAATCGTTTTCAAAAAAAAAAAAAAAATTATGTTATATAATCAAGGCACTACGAAGTTATAACATATGATAGATATTATAACATGAATAAAAGTTGATTGCACCTGAAGAACTCTCAAAGCTACCCAACACTCCATTTTCTTTCAGATTTAGAGTAACCTCTTGTCCATCAAAATCAGGAACCTGAAAAAATATAATGGCAAGGCTGAGCGGGAAAAAAAATAATAATAAAAAGAAGTTTTATTAGTTTGGAAAAGATCCCATCTTTCTAATACGAGAAGAAGAATAGAGGAGAGATTACTTGGTAAATTGGCCACTGAATGAGCCAAAGTTCCTTTGACTTGGTTGAAGAGAGATCTAAAAGTGGTTCTTTGTGATCTTCTTGAAATTCTGGACCAGCTGTATAACGCTCCTTCAACTTTCCCATTTTTTCTAAGAATTACTGTAAACCTAGCAGACGCATCATTTTCATTATTAATAATAACTTTTTGTAATTGTCTATTTAAAGCAACATAGAAATTAGGGCATACCTAAAAAGTTCCAATTTTCGATTTAATAGTGTAAAATTGACAAGACAAAGACCGAGGAGGGGCGCGACAACAAAGACAGAGGCGTGAACAAGAGGCGTGAAGAAGAATAAGGGTTTTGCGCGGGATGGGGTGCGCTACAATCACTTGATTGCCCTAAGGCCCCTAACTAATAAATGGGGTGGGGTGGGGTGAGTATAGCGTAGGGATGCAAATGGGTAAGGTAGGGATGGGGACCTCATTCCTATACCCATACCCACTAAAAAATTTATCACCCATACCCATACTCATACCTGTCTGGGGATGAATTCTCATACTCATCCCCATACCCATCAAATCCCCGTGGGTATGGGGAATCCCCAAGGGTAAAATGTTTTACCCATTTCATTCCCCATTGGGGATCCTCATGGGGATTTTAATGGGGATTTTTTGCGGGGATGGGGAATCCCCGTGGAGAAATTTTTTTTTCCCCATTCCATTCTCCATTAGGGATCTCCTCGTGGATTCTCAAAAAAAGAATTGTAACAAATAAGGTGTCAAATATACATACATAACAACACAATTGTTGAAATTCCAACAAAAAAAAAAAAAAAATCAACATATCATGCCATAAAAATTCTAACTACTAAGTGCTAACAATTATAATTAAGTTTCTACAAAATCATTGGCACATGTAAAGCGAAAAGTTCAAATTCAAAATATTCATTAAAGTCACTATCTCTTAAAACCACCAAGTCATCAACTTTTTTCAGTACTTTGATCCTAAAATTCTAAAATATAAATATAGTTGCAAACAATTGAAAACAAAACATATAGTGTATTAATTAACCAAATAAATTAAAATTATAAA
This sequence comes from Stephania cephalantha, assembly GCA_039657325.1. Lineage (NCBI taxonomy): Eukaryota > Viridiplantae > Streptophyta > Magnoliopsida > Ranunculales > Menispermaceae > Stephania > Stephania cephalantha. The sequence goes on along the minus strand of CM077573.1, from coordinate 344,580 downwards.
TCTCATTAAGAGGTTTTTTGTTATATGTATAATATACAAGTGTTTTGAAGTGAAAACTATGTAATATTATGTAATATTTATACATAAATATCATATGGTATATATATAATATCATATGGTGTATAAATTGATATATGGAGATCCCCATGGGTAGATGTGTATCCTCGTGGGGATTACCCATGGGTATCCCCGTGGAGATATTTTATTACCCGTACCCGTACTCATACTCATGTGGGTATGAAATTTTGTACCCATCCCCATTTAAAATCCCCACACCCGTACCCATTAGGGTAAATCCCCATCACCCGTGGGTATTCCCCTGCCCATTTGCATCCCTAGTATAGCGGCTCCCAAATTAAAGTAATTGACTGAAATGCCCATTGAATTAAGGAGGATGCTAGGGTGACTTTCTGTGAAACTCGGTTGTTGACTTGTTGGTGTCTATTTCCTTGGGAAAATTCACTCACCAGAGTCAATACGACTCCCTCCACACCATTTCCATCCCTTCCCATGTCATTCGGGTTATATTAGGGGTGTCAGTTTTTTGTCCAGCTTATTGACCTGGTTTTGTACTGCATGGAAAAAAAAAAAAAGGGTTTTGACAATAATTTTTTTAAATCCAGGCCAAATCTGAGTAAGGCTTTGATGTCCAAATTAAAATCCAGGCCGAATCTGGACAAGACCATTTAAGCTCGAATCCGACCCGGATTTCAAAAAATAATTATTTTATTTTGAAAATATACTTCCATAGCATTGTATAATTCACAAAAACAACAATAGAAATAAAGAAACTACATAACTTGTATTGAAAATGTACCATTTTAGTTTTGAGACTTAGCTAAATTGCTTGAGACAACATTACGCGTATTGTCTTTTAATAAAAAAAATCATTATATCTTGTAATTTAAAATAATGAATACAACTTAAATATTACTTTTTAAAATTATGTTACAAAATATTGACAGGACACACGTTGAAATTATCGTCCCAAAAATCCATAAGGCGGTATTCAGGGGTAGGAAAGGAATGACAACAATGAATGTCATGTGCGCTTGTAAACCATCTAAGCTATTTACATACATCTTACCTGGCTGGGAAGGCTCGGCAGCAAACGAAAGGATTCTGAGAGACGTCGGTAGCACGTCGCAATGGTTTGAAAGTTTGTAAACTTATTACTTGGTCGACGCAGGATACTCCAATAGCAATGGTTTTCTAGCACCCTTCCGCGATCAACAATACCACTTGTCAGAATGGGCCACTCGCAAACGTCCTGCACAAACACCTGAAGGAGTTTTCAACATGCGTCATGCAAAGGCGAGAAACATTATTGAAACTTGTTTTGGTGCCTTGAAACAATGTTGGGCCATATTACGATCTCCCTGTTACTACAGAGTGAAAATGACATCGTTCATGATCATCGCTTGCGCAGTGCTTCACAATTATCTAACGATGGAGGTACCTAATGACGTGTTGGAAAATCTTGTGCCATAAGAGCAGGAGTTGGGGGAGACGACGCATGCAACGACCAACCAGAGGTCATCAGCACAGTGGGACCGACCTATGAAAGTCGGTACTGTCTTCTCCAAACATAATGCAACAACTCATTTTTGATATACATGTAATCATTTTGCTTCTTATTATTATAGTAGCTTCATTCACAACTAACCAATAAATTAATATGAAGAAACATATTATTTGCAAGAAATATAATGTTAGATTTGAATGAGAATGTGATAGGCTCAAGAGAACTACTAATGATCCTGCAAAGGTCAGTCTTTGGAACTACATTTTGGGAATTGTTGGTTCTCTTTAGGTGTTCTTATGTTATGTGATCTCAATTGATTAGTTGTTTGCATCAATGTGAGTGAATGTTGGATTCATTCGTCGAGGGTTATATATTTGTCTAGCTCTGGTATTGAATAATGGGTTTTTGAAGTTGCATTTCGTCGAGAGTTATAGATTTCTAGCCTTTCTTGTAGTTTCTATTAGTGATGGTCTGAAATTTTTTAAGAACAACATATGGGTGTCACATGAGATATTGTCCCAATGTCAACCCCTTCTTTCCCTTTACTTCTATTGTCATGTGTTTCTCCTATATCAACTGTATAAATCTTCCACATAACTAATAAGATTGAATGCACAGCAAGAACATGAACATACTTGGCAAATATCCTTCTTTTCGCGTCAATTTCACTTCTCATTTAATACTTCAACTTGAGTGAAAAAAATGAGATATTCAAGCAACGATTCTTAAAAAACACACACAATCATGAGATTAATCAACGGAAATGTAGAACGGATTCAATTAATTGCCATTGAAGAAAAACAACAAACATGGTCAACTCGACGTGAGCATCGCAATCGTTCTATACCGAAAACAAATTCAAACAGAAATGTAGTACTGTTCATGCACTAGAAACAAATCAAATGCAAGTAAGAATAAACCCTAAAAAGCTAAACAAATTCAAACAGAAATGTAGTATTGTTCCCGAGAACACGAACTCAGATAACAGGCAGTGTGAACATACCTCGGATGAGGAAGACGCGGACGATGAAGACGGCCTCACAGAACGAAGAGGAAAGGATTGCGATCTGGAAACCCTAGAAATTTGCAGGGGCGAGGAAGGGAACGAAGAGGGGCTCGATTGGTATTTGTTCGCGAATATTCCAAACACGCGGGAATGATGGGCTTGGGCCCGTTTTCTAGACTTCAACTCATTTGATGAGTAAGGCCCGGCCCGTTTTCCTATGAGGGGTGCCCGACTCGAAGAGGATCCGAAGTAGACGGATAGTCCAATCTGTATACCGAGTGATTTAGAGGGCCGCTAAGTCAAAAATTTAGCTTACGTCTCGGCCATGCTTGGCGAGACAATTAACACGATCTCGGCTCGTGTGTGCGAGAACCGCGATTTCCCAATTTTTTTACCATTCTACAAACCGCCACACACACATTACAACTACTCTACCAAATGTAACTTAATTATATTATAAACGTAACTTCAAACGATCGATTTCGCGCAAAATCGTGTGTTCGACGATCTTCAACCGAGCCCTAATTTGGAGACGAAATCGGCTCACACCCCGACCCTACAAATCGCAAAAACTCGTACAACGAAGGAGAAACACAAGGGGAGACACGGAAACACGATTTTGGGGATTCCTCTCACGAGTCGGTTCAAAAGAAATAGATTCTTCCACAAGATTTCGGTGAAGGTGGTGTTGGGGGTGGTGGGGTGCGGCGGGATTTCCACGAGGGGTATTTTCGGTATTTCTGGTCTAATTTTTGGGTGCCCCAAGTAAATCGGTTTGTGCCCACATTATCTCGGGTGCCCAAAAAAACAAAAAAAAAAAAAAAAAGCAAGGCCCGCCCCATTCTCTTATATACATGACAAATTGATACCTCTTCTAACTTTTTTTTTTCTAAAATTTAAATCGTAGTAGCTCGACCACATCATGACAATATTAGTGCCCCGATAAAATTACTTATTGTTTGAAAGTCACTTTGAGTTGATTGCATACAAATTGTATCAACTCTTCAAGAGGTTTTTTTATTTGATTGGTGATGTTGAGGAGGTTTGTGGGTTTTGATTTTCTTATCTTTTCTAAAATCTGATAACTTTCTATCGATTTTTTATAGACTCGTCAATTTTTTTATCTTTGCTTAAATTTCACTATTTTTTTTATCGTTTCTTGATGCACTCATCAATTTATATATGCCTTCCTCTTCCTTATTTATTTTAAGAACTATCGATCGATTTGTAGGGCAATTCGGTATCACTACGACAAAAAAATATTGGTGTTGCGATAGAATATTTATAGTTTGAAAGGCACTTAAAGTTAATTACATACAAATTTATCCCAACTTTTGGAAAGGGATTGAAAATGCAAATGTTTACATACTTATTCCCATTTTTTTTTTTTAAATAGGAGTTTAAAGTTGTCGTTTGTACTTTGTCATTTCGTAAGTAATTTTTTCCATTTGAGATTGTTGTTCTCATGTTTGCTTTTCGGTATCTCACGCCAACTACATCGACTAAATCCATGCAATATTGAGCCGCCCCTACTAGGCTGCCAACTCATTTATTTTCATTAACAAGACTCCAATCCAAGACTTCCATTAACCGATTAATTGGCGCGAAATATTAAAGTTTGGCGCGGTTTTATGAGAGCGGGCTTACTGCGAGAGCTTCTACAATGGCATCCAAACCACCCACTGCATGGTATGCTTCGACTCAATCCCACTCAAAACCCAAACCAATCTCTCAATCCACACCACTCACCATGACTCGACTAGCGCCGCCGCTGTGGACAGCTTCCGAGATAGCAGAAGCCGTAAATGGCGATACAGTGAAATGGGGTCCACCAGGAACCATCTCGACCGACACCAGGACCATGAATCCCGCCAAAAATCAATGGTTCTTCGCAATTTCAGGTCAAAACTTCGACCCCATGATTTCATCACCCCTGATTTGTACCAAAAAGGGTGTATTGGAGTGATTGGGCGACGAGTCTGTGAAAATTGGGAGAGGGGTTTTGTTAGATTTGGAGATGATTCAGTGAGCGCCCTCGTGAAGATGGCGAAGTATGCTCGCGAGAGGTTCAAATTCAATGGGTGCGTTGTGGGGGTCACTGGGAATGTTGGGAAGACGACTACGGGGCAATGGTGGCTCTTGCGCTTCAAAGGCGTGGACTTGTTTATGAGACAATGGGGAATCAGAATAATAGGATTGGAGTTGGTTTGAGCTTGATTGGGATTCCGGGCGGCGCGGAAATGGCGGTTTTGGAGTTGGGGATATGCAGGAAAGGAGAGATTTCGGAGTTGGCTAGGATGTGTGAGCCGAATGTGAGGGTGGTGTTGAATGTGGGTGCTGCACATTTGGAGAATTTGGGAGTTTGGAGGAGATTGCTGGTGCAAAGGGTGAGATTTTGAGGGAGGCGAAGGCCGGTGATGTCTGCGCGTTGAATGCCGATGATCCGCTTGTTTCGGGTCTTCCTGTACCTCCTGGAGTGAAGAAGGTCAGTCTGTTAACTTCATATTTTGTAGCATTGTCGCTAGCAAATGAATATTTGGATGGAAATGGAACCATTGATATATATATATATATATATTGATACTTTTTATATATTGTTGACCTGCAAATGGAAGAGTTTGATCCTTGTAGCCGACCCCAATTAGTTTGGGACCGAGGCTATGTTGTTGTTATTGTCGTCGTTGTTGTTGTTGACCTGCAAATGCATTGCTATATGAGAGAGCTAATTTGATTTAACTTGTCATGTAGTTCGTCGAAAATGATTGCTACATAATTCTATAGGTTCTCGGTTATTAATCTCTTTACTGTATGCTTTGATAAGGGTAGAAAAGAAGAAACTTTTCACCGCACAGGATTATACCGATGATTCTTGCTTCTGTTTAGGTTTTTTTTGGGCGACATCCGGGGTGTGATGTGAGGTTACTATGTGCTGAAGCTACAAATGGAGGTCATGGAGTCGAAGTAGTGATAGAAAGAGGTGCAGAAATGTAAGTTCTGATTACAAATCTTTTTGGAAAAAAAAAATAAAATTGAGGCCGATCTTTTGGAAATTAGCATATAGCATAAACGCGCACACAGGCACATACTTCTATGTTATTAGCTTCCTGGTTTGGCTGAAAATGGCTATTAAACTGCTTGTCCATCTTGAATATGTTCTTGCTGGCTCAATTGAGACCAAATTCTTTAGGTGACAGCCGTATATATATTTGGGAAAGAAAGGTTTTGTTAAAAGACTTGAAAATGTTCATATGACAGAATTCCATGCATGAAATCCTATATCTAATTGATTTTTAAGCTTTCTTGTCAAATCTTGTAACATGGTCTTAGAAATCTCCTTCAAGTTCCAAAGGATGTAATTTGAAAAGTAAATGTAGCGAGTCTTCTCATTATAGACCACAATTCCCTTCTTCCTTCAAAGTCAAGATCATGATAGTTCAAGAAACAGGAGCTGCTTCGATCTACATCTCCTAGAGCTGTGTTCTATAAAACTATAGTTATTGAACCTTGCTTAAAATTCGAAATATGAATCCTTTGACCTTTTCTTTTTGTTTCATTGAAGTGAAGGTGGATTCTAGGAGACATTTATACTATTCTCTCACTGGGGAATTGCATGTGTCATGTGTGAGCGGCACTGTCACTCTTGAAGAAAAGACAGTGTGTATAGTCAAAATGATGAAATCATGGAATACTGAATTTGCCGACACTTTCTCTTCAGTTAAAGCCAAGAGTATGAAGGAAAGCTAGAGGGTTCAGAGGTTGGATGAACAATATAGACCGGTAGGAAGGTCTGATGCACTGATGATGAACATGAAAAGTTTGGTTCGTGGAGCATTTGCAGGCATTGGACTCTTACTGTCTCTTTATGGGTGTATGAACAAGACTAGGAGTTTGGACTTTCAGAAATCCAACACAGTTCACTGAAGGATCTTGTGAAGGTTAGATAATTATGTTGAAAAGAATTCCATAGAGAAATGAGCATCTGAAGTTGCTAATCAAATTCCTGAAGAAAAGAAGAAAACTGCAAATACAACATTTAATTCAAATAAGAATGATGATACGGGCCTGAATTATTACCACGAAAATGATTTTCTGCACTAATATGATCACTATATACATTAGCATTTGCCGGGTGTTTTTTTTTTATGCGCATTACTGTTTTTTGGACCATCAAAAGCTCCAAAAAAAATGTCATCTATTCCATAAATTCAGTAAGCTAGACAGTTGCTTGAGCTTTTCTGCTTATCAATATGCATCTTGCTTCTTGATTTTATTGGCTTTTGTAGGGATTGGTCTTGCACTTCTGTTATTTTTACCACTTTTGCACTTAAATCTTACTTTCTTGAATGGATTGGAGTGACCAGAGTGAAATTTGTGATCTCTAGTCCGGGAGTGCATTTGGCGATAAATGCTTGCGCCAAGTCGGAGAATCCTTGTCAAGGTTTTCACCTGTTCACATGAGATCTGAGCTTGAAACAGCTCAAAATGGCATCAGAATCATCAACGACGTCTACAATGCTAATCCAACGAGCACAACCGCAGGTATCAGTTCGCTAAAAGCCATCGACTGCAGTGGCAGAAGAGTAGCCATTCTTGGTGACATGCTTGAACTTGGCCCAACAGTGATTAAAGCTCATGAGACAGTGCTAAACCAATGCTTTGATGCCCGCATTGCCCTTATCGCACTCGTAGGAAAAAGATTCCTAGCCGCAGCAGAAAATGTAAATATAGCAGGAAACGCAAATGTGATTTGCTCCCTCGACGTCAACTCCCTCGCTCAGCAAATTACGTCGATACTAAGAAGCACCGACGTGGTTCTGGTCAAGGGTAGCCGAGGAATGCAAATGGAGAGGATTGTTGATGGTATTAAGAGTACCTAGAAAGCACAGTTGTATCATGTATGTCCCAGTGACTGCAATGCTAATAAATCTACTACTCGTCTGTTCAAAAATTACTGCTGGTAATGTTTTAACAACTTATGCTGTAATAGTTTAGTGACAAAATTAATTACATCATGTATGAAAGTAATTAAAGATCGAGGAAAGTTAGTTAGATTTGGTGCTGTTTGGGCACATGGGTAATAAATGATGGAAAATGTTTCGCTAACTACTTTGGGCACCAAGAAATAGATACCGACTTGGTAGGTGTCGTACGATACACCTCGAGATGCATTTCGCGCACTGTTGAGGCTGGGACTTGGGAGAAGACATCTTAGGCCTTTTTTGGTTCATTTTTGTCAACTTACGGTGCGAGCAGAGTGAAAGATCATATTTTCATGTTTGGTTCAACTTTAAACTCGCAGGAAGTTACAAATTTTAAAAGACAAAACCTATCATTTGGTCCATAAACTGTGTTTTTATGCTTTTGGTCAATTATTTTAAAACAATAATCTAAAACCATAAAGTGTTAAATTTGACATAAAAAAGTACCGTTGACTAAAAAGAGTAAATGAAAAGAGATGATCAATAAAAGCCGATAAAAACCTCAAAGTTCAAGTGACCAAAAGCATAAAACACTAAAAGTTCAGTGTACAAAAATGAAAGTTCAGGAAAATTAACACTAATAAAAGTTCAAATACTAGAAGATAAAAGTTCATGTTCTGACAAAAAATGTGTTTTGCCATTTTAAAACAATAAAAAATAACAATTGACATAAATACCCGTTAAATAAAAGAGATGGATGTGAGTAATAAAACAGTAATAAATGAGGGATAATTGTGTCTACAAACTACTGAGAAATAACTCTTTTAAGAGGGTGGAGTAGATATTTCTCACTTTTGAGTGTGAGTTTGGAAATAACTTGCAGGGAAGTTGGACAACTAACAAGATTACTTTCAACTCCCCTGCAAGTTATCTCTAAAGAGTTAACTTCACCCCAACCAAATAAGGCCTTAGATGGATTTTCGGTCCAAGGTGGAACGTGGAGATATGTGACCAAAAGTTAGTAATTAGTACTGCATTTTGGAGTAAAACCTCACACATGTCAATTTAAGGTAGTTAAGTTAGAGACAAAATCAACACTAGTGAATACTCACGAGCTCGTGCAGACATGCGCAGTTGTCCATTTCACGGTGCCCAAAGTGGATTACTTTAGCAAGGCCCATAAGCGAATATATATATATATATATTTTTTTTTTTTTTTCAGCCTTAACCACTCGGTATCTTGACTAACCGACTACTCCGATATCTCTCTCCTTAACCACTATCTGGTCGATTCACACTAACCGAGTAAAGATATCTCTCCGAGTCGACCAACAATTATGGTAAAGAGCCCCTAGGAGCTGAGTCACAATTGCAACTTGCCGTTGGTCTATAAATGATGATCACATCAAAGAGGGAATCTTGTCAAAGTCAATCAATGGTTAGATTAGGCAAATGTGGAGAGGGGACATGTATAACCTAGGTGGGGGGTGGTTAACTAACCTAGTTATGCCTCTCAGCGGTATTTGTGTGTAGTTTTGATTGTGAAAAAACAGAGAGCACTACAGAGAGTTGTTTCAATTTCAGTTGTTGTGCACATTCGCGCTCTTCGGCGGCGCCATGTACTCTACCAGTTCGAGCTACGGTAATGGGTACCTGCAACAACACCCGGCTTCGACGTCGGCGAGCAGGCGAGCTGGTGGAGGTGGGTCGAGGAGGGGGAGACGGAGCTCCAGAATTGGTGGAGATGGGTTGGAATCTAGGGTTTCCGAGCAGTCCAAGCCGCCGAGGTGCACTGAGTTTGATATGGCCTACTTTCAGTCCTATTCCCATGTTGGAATTCACGAAGAGATGATCAAGGTTGCTCCTTTTTCATGTTTTCGGTCTGCCCTTTTCGTTTTGTGAATGTTTGTGAATGTTATGTGAGAATTTGCTCTGGTTTTTGTTGTTCAAGTGGTAGCAATGCCTCAATCAGTCTTATTTTGTTGCTTTGTTTTGCTTGTGTTGATTGTGGTGTTGGGAGGACTGTGGATCAGTGGAGATGGGTGGTGGTTAATCGCGTCGAAATTTGCTAGAATTAGGTTAATTGCCGCGGTGATGCGAGCTTGCTTTATCTAGAATGTAGTTCACACAATGCTTCTAGTGAGCATTTTAGAAGATTTTGAACTTCCCATGTTGTTGGGGGAAATGCTGCAACTGAAACTGTAGCTGGACTTCTTTTAGCTGGGTCCCCAAGAAGGCACAAAGATTTTGCCGACGTTTTTGGCTAATGAACCTGAATTTTTGTTTTGTTTTCGTGTAATGTGGAAGGTGGGAAGGGGATTTGATCATGCCTCATTTTGTGAAAAAGTTTCGTGAATTACGATGATGTTGATGAGTTTTAGAATCACTTTGTTTGTTTGCTCTTGTACCTCTTTACTAAGATGATTTGAATATGTTTGTGAGCATGAATAAGTATGAAACCCATTTTCTTTTTGACAATATTTCTGCTCTACATTGCAGGATCGTGTGCGCACAGAAACTTACAGGGCCGCCATAATGCAGAATCAACATTTCATTGCTGGCAAAGTAATATTATCTTTTGTCCTTTTTCTTATACTGAATTTTTTCGCATCGTTTTCTTAGACTAACTTTTATTTATTGAGAACGTGATTGGTGGCAATTCCAAAACTTTGTTCCGCTTTCATTTTAAATCATTGTTCTGAATTGTCAGTGTTAGGCTACTAGCTTAGATTAGATTGAAATGTAAGTAGGGAATGGATTTGAAGCATTCATCAGTCTACTGATTTTTCTCTTATTGGCACACTTTGTAACTAAGTGCATGTGTTGAGTATTAGTACAGATCTTGGGCATATCTTTTAGCTGTAAAGATGCCTAATGTCAAATGAATCATGATTATTCAGGCAATTTTACTCCGGTAGCCGTCCAATCAATTATGAGACAATCTATATGAGTTTCTTAAATGAAATTGAATGAGATCCATGCAGCAGAGGTATTAAGGATCTTTAATCAAAATCAAATGTGCCAAACCCCTAAAACATTAGTTAGTACTTCTTTGTTTAAAAGCATAAAAATATTGATGAAATATGATAATTCCATGCTTAGTTGTCAACTTTTGATTTTTTTTTTTTTGGTGACATAATGGAATAATTGAGTTCCTTTTTCCAATAAATACATTGTGAACAATAGTTCTTTGTCACGGTCAATAAACCGGTATATGATGTGTTACTGTGTTATATTATGTCACCGTCAAACTAGAAATACCATTTTAAATTGTTTGAAAAAAAAATCCTAGGAGATAGCGGTTTGATATATCATGTATGGGATTTTCTGTCTATGTGGTTTGAAATTATGATGCTTAAGCAATTTATGGTACTTCAGTTTATACCTTTTATTGCATTTGTTGCTTTTATTAGAGGGTATTGGCATGTGCTAAGAGCACATCTACAAGATTGTTGACACTTAATTATTGATTTGCTACACCCATGATCCCGTTTATGTTCATCTTGTGTTAGTGTGACATATAACATGCTTTTTCAGGTTGTTGTGGATGTGGGATGTGGAACAGGCATTCTTTCTATATTTTGTGCTCTAGCTGGTGCAAAGCGGGTGAGTTTTCCTTTGTTTGATCTTTTGTGACATCTCTGCTAATTGGGAGATGTACCCAGAATTGTATGAAATGTGTATTATATTCTCATTGCTTCTCTTGTGAAATAAAAAGTTGATCTACATGTATAATAAGTGGAGGTCGTAAATTCAACATGCTAGAAATAGGGTACTAAACAAAGCTTTCCCAAACAATGATGCATATGCCTTCAAAAAAAAAACTATGATGCATATTAAGAGGTGAAAACTAAATTTACTTGCATAAAATACTGGAACATGTTGATGCAATGCATCAAATGTAAATGAAAGTCCACTCATTTACTATAATGCACTGCAGGTGCGTTAATAGACAAGAAAAACATCTAAGATTACGACAATGTGATCCTGCTGTTTTCTATGACGTCATCAACAGCATGATGATTTTTGTTTGTTCATAATTCTAACTCTAGAAAAAGAACAGAAATTTAACCCAATAAAGCACATTGATAGGACCAAGCATCTATAGGGGGTGGACAGTACCTGAGAAACTCTCATGTGGAACAGGTTCGACGAAACATATCAGCAATCTATGTATAGTTTAAGTTACAAAAGGGAACACTATGTCACCAATCTATTTGGTACTCATGAATTGTATGAGGATCATACTTTGCTTTTTTTTTGTCAATAAAAAAATGTTTTTTGGTTTGTTGAGTAAAATTTTTGTTTCTCATGTTGTTGTATGTCCTGCCAGGTTTATGCAATTGATGCAAGTGAGATTGCAGTGCAGGTATTTTCTTCTGGAAACCCACTTTGTATTTGATCTCACATTTTAACTGGGTGTTCATTTGAAATGTGAAACCAGGCAAATGAAGTTGTTAAGGCAAATAACTTATCTGACAAGGTCATTGTTTTACTTGGAAGGGTCGAGGTAAGCTTCCGTATGGCTTGTTTTATAGTAAATCCATCTTTTCTTGTCAATGCTACATTTTGAGTTTCTTGGGACGCGAGAGTTTCCACAAGTTTAGTGTACAGACACAAACACACATATATGTATATTCTTTTTTTGTTTTGTAAGCTTTTGTCATGAAAGATGTAAGAGTAGGTGTAGCAAAACTTTGCTAAGTAAAATAATAAATAAAGTCAGTTGAACTTACTGTCAATAAGGTTGCCACATGCCCCAATTTCTCTCTAGTATGAAAGCCACAAACATCAGAGATGCTCCGCACCATGGAGCACGCTTTCACCCGTTGATCCACTTCATCACAATTTGCAAATAGTTTACTGAGCCATGTGGGAACACCCACCCTCTTGGATACCTCAATTCTCAAAGGAGTTACGATGCTAGACTTCTAGTTCATCCCTGAGATTCTATTTGCTCTCTTTCTATTGGGTTATTCTCATGTTAGCAAAAAAGAGAGTGCAAAATAAATAGTTATTTCTATCTTAATCACTTATTTTTATACAATATTTTCTTCTGATATTAATCTCTCCAGGATGTAGAAATTGAGGAAGAAGTTGACGTAATCATTTCCGAGTGGATGGGCTACATGCTTCTGTATGAGGTATTTAGATATCTTGACTCTATGTTAACTGTTTGAGCTTATGAAGTGTCAATCTGTCTGTGGTGTTAACATGAATATGCTCAATGCTATAGAGCATGCTGGGGAGCGTAATTACTGCACGGGACCGCTGGCTTAAACCTGGAGGAATTATTCTTCCCTCACATGCTACGGTAATGGTTATTCACAAGTTGATATTGTACGTTTATCATTTTGACTTTACATCGTAATTAGTGTCTCTGAATCTTCTCTTTCATCTTAGAAGTGACGCTTTATTGGTTTATATTGGATTTTTAAGTGATTCCATAGAGTCTCAATCATTTTATTCTCATGCTACTTTTATGACTCCATAGATGCGTACATCAAGGATTAGGAAGTTGTCTACTTTAAAATTCAGTTTGCTCTTTTTCACAATTCACAGTTATACATGGCTCCCGTAACACATCCTGATAGATATGGTGAAAGCATTGATTTCTGGCGCAACGTTTATGGGATTGACAGTGAGTATGACTATTTACATTTAATAAGGTTGTGAATATTGGTTTTTGTACATCCTACTTTGGATTATCCTTAAGCATCCTCTAATTCTCTTTGTTGAACTATGCTTCTTTTACTGTAATTCTCTTTTTGAAAGGGAGACTCAATCTGATTCATTGAGAGAAGTACAGGAAGAGCATGATATTCTCTGCCCAAGTTCAAACCAATACTAATATGCCAATCCGTAATCAGATTGTTCAAAGTAAAACTGTAAAAGTCTTCTGGGGTCATCCTAGATGAAGTCCTTAATTTGACCACTTCTCTAACAGATATGATATCGTTATATGCTCAAGAAAACTAGAACTATATATTTCTTTCCCAAATAAATTTTATCAGGTGCAGATGGTGTTCTGATCACTATATATAAACTTGTTTCTCTGTGAAACTGAAAAAACATACTCCTCTAAATTATAAGGCAGTGGTTAATTGGAATTCTTTGCAAGGCTTGGCAAGGAATTGGGGACCTTGATTGGGTCTAGAAAATATGAATATAGACTATTGTTGGCATAATTCAATTGTTTGATGATGTTATTCTTATCCACTTTTTTTTTTTATTTCTTTCTTTTTTGAGGAATATAATATTTGTCATTGGATGCAGTGTCTCCTATGTTGCCACTAGCAAAGCAATGTGCATTTGAGGAGCCAAGTGTGGAAACAATAACGGGTGAAAACATTTTGACATGGCCATATGTGGTGAGTCTCTTGTATTATTCCAAAGTTGGGTTTGTTTACTGTGAAGAACTTGTTAAACTATCATCCAAATGGCTTATAACACGTCTCTAACACTTAGGATTCAAAGGCATTGTTTAGGGAAACTACGTGAACCAACAATAACTTGCGTCCTTTTTAATTGCAACATTGGGTTTGAGTTGATCCCTTCCATACCGTTGTTTCCACCTTTCATATAAAGTTCAGTGTCCTTAAGAATTGAGAAAGTGTTATCAACTATCAAGGCCAAAACTTTTAAGATATAACTTAAGTTTAATCTTGGGAATTGATTTATTTATGTGATCATTGAATAGGTAAAATACGTGGACTGCTATACTGTCACAATTCAGGAGCTTGAATCTATTACTGCAAGATATAGATTTACATCAATGATGCGAGGTATAGTTTTTGTGCCTTTTTCTCAAGGGGAAAAAAAAAGTTGCCACTTTCAAGGTTTAGCTATTGAATATCTTTGTGAATATGTCTTAACTTATTATGCGTTGTTGATACTTGGTACCGTACCATGTTCCACATGGGATAGTCTTCTGTATCCCAATTTCATTTTTCCCTTATCTCTTTTTCATTCTTATTTATTCGAATTATTTTTGGTTTCCTCTGGTGAGTTTTGGGTTTAGAAATACTCTTTCCCTTCTCTTTCCCCTCCAGAATTTCTGTATTTGCATTTGCTCCTTTCCATTTTCTTTTTGGTCGAATGTATTCATGTTGTACTGCTTACAAGGTATCTTCATACCAGCTCCACTTCATGGATTTGCATTCTGGTTCGATGTCGAGTTCAGTGGACCTGCAATTTTCCAAAATAATGGCTATGCACTATCTCCACCTGGCAGTGTGACATCTTCCGACACATATTCTCCAGGTTCTGGTCAGAAGAAGAAACGAGTAAAATCCAATGAAGCACTGATCCTATCCACTGCACCAGAAGATCCTCCTACACATTGGCAACAGGTATCCTTCTCTTATAAGCATATTTGCTACCATCTCCAACTATTAATAACTAATATTTCCATTCCTATCTGCTGCTAATTGTAGATTTTTGAGGTTACTAATTTGGTACCAGCTAGAATAAGTGAAGAAACAATAAATTAAGCAAATGAAATCAAGTTGGCCCATCACTAGTTGTTGTAATGTTATAGGCAACCCTTGCTTCTTTTAGGTGCCCAGTTCAACTTCCCTTAAATGAAAAATATGGAGTGTTTTTTGGGAGGACCCCAGATGGGACCGCGTGTTAGTCTCAGTGGAGTTGTGCAGTCATCAATGATCCTGATTACAATTACAACAACAACAACAACAACAACCTCAGTCCCAAATCAATGATCCTGATTAATCACAACAAAAGTTTAGTCACTCTAGGGAATGCATGAAAGATGGATGTTGTTCTCGTGTAACTAACAAAAAATGTTTAAAATGAAGAAAGGAAATTGGCATTTCATGATACGGTTCATGCCTGTTTACGTATTCATTGTTCTTAAAGATGCAGTAATCGTCGAATGTTTGTTATCTTGGATGAAGTGACCGTGTAAGTCTGGTCCAAATGTGTTATGGCATCATGTATTTCTTCTTTTACAACTGCTGTAACGTGAAAGGTCCGGAAAATATTCATTGAAGGATATGATCCTGCTATCAATTTATTTAAGCCAGGATTTTTATCGCTCGGATTTCTTTGAACTCGCTAATTATTTGAAAAAACTTCTTAGTTATTTTATCTTACTCGTACCAGTTTCTTTTGCAGACTTTGCTTTACTTTTATGACCCAATAGAAGTGCAGCAAGATCAAATAATTGAAGGTTCCATTACACTGACCCAGAGCAAAGAGAACCCACGGTTTTTAAATATTCACCTTGAGTATTCGTAAGTTCATTATCTTTGAGCTTCTCTTTCGACTTCTCTTGTTTTTTTTTTTTTTTTCTTCTCACTTCAATTTCTTCACGCAGTTCTGGAGGTCGGTCTTTTGTGAAAGAGTCCGTAATGAGGTGATCTGGTTCATTTATACAAAAGTTTTGACAAAACAATCACAACTCAGAACATCACATGGCGAATGAAGGGCCTTGTTTCTTGGATTTCCCTACATCTCCACAACATGTTCCCTGACCGCGACTAATTTATTGCATGTTCAAGGTGTTTTGCATTTCAATCATGCCCACATCGTCTGCCTAGAAGTGTAGAGTTCATTCAGCCATTTCGACATGGCCCTTCTCTCTTCTTTTAGGAATGGAAAGTCACTGTTGGAGATAGTGATTTGTTATATTAACAAATGTGTACTGTTTGTTTGATCATTTGCCTTTTTCAGGCTGTATCACATTGAACTGAATGATCTGGAGATATCTGACACTACTGTATTAGAAATTTAGAATCATATTTCTCTTAACTTAGAAATTATAAATCTGGTTTTATTTATTGATTTTTATGGTTTACTGCACTATGTAACATTGGAATCTTTAATGATCTCTGACTGAGTTCTCATGCGGTATGGAGAACAATTGATTTTGTTAATATGATCCTTGAAAGGATTGTGCAGTGTTTAAACAGTTGGTGTAACAACATCGTCAAAGCATATTTGGTGTGACGGATGAAGCACCGCTTACCAAAAGGCAATGTTTAAGGAGGTCGTGGATTTGACTTCTACTCTTGCTGAAGTCAAAAAAAAAAAAAAAAAAAACAATAAAATGCAATGAACCTCGAATTTCAAATTAATCGGGATTGGTTACATGGATCAAATACCGATTCAATATCCTTGATGGCATGATTTTAGTTGGGATAAATATATAAATGCAAAACTATTTATCTAAAGATTTAGTGTACATAATTAAGCACCACAACAAGGGTACTGTTTTAAATAGTTCTTATTTATAGACGATACATAAAGTTTGGTAAATGTATTAGCATGACCCACCAATAGGCAATATGGAAGGGAAGAACACAATAATTTTGAAATGATTACAACTTTTCAGCACTCATAATGGTTCAATTATTGAAACTCATGCACATATCTTATATGCATATTCATATGTTGTGTTTCTCTATCTTAAAATCCTTTTTGAGTTTGTGACTTCTCCACTCTCATGGTTTTTCCTACTTTTATATTCCCCTAGCTTTGGCTCAGCTTGTCGTATTTCCATGCAACACCATTTATTAATCTTCTCACATTTATTTTAATTTATCCCTTCTCATATCCTAATATCCCCCACCATGCTTAATTGTTTGTTTAAATGAAATCAACCATTTTAACGAGACAAGGAGTGGGATTAGTGGAAACATGTTTTAATCTTCTACTCTTTCTCTATTTCTTGTCTTTTGTTTCTCTTCCTTTTAGGTGGGGTTCTCAATTATATAAATTCCCATAAATATATGATTGCTTCTCTAAAAATTTGCATATAAATTAAAAAGCTGTTCATATTTGTAGAAAAAAATATATAGTCGAAATATTTCAAGTAGAAACTTACTTGTTCTTGAAATATGTGTCTTTAATTAGTGATTAACTAGATTAGATATGTTAGTGATTTAAATAATTTGATCATGTCTTTAGGAACTTTAAATTTGAAATTGATTGTTAGTATTATGTACTAATTTTTAGGCTTTAATAGTTTATTATGTTTGTTAAACTTAAGTTCTATATATTGAGCATCCCATTAATGCGAAAATAGACTTTAGTATTCAAGTTGTTTCTTCTTTTATTTTTGTGTCTTTTAAATTGCTAATTAACAACCCTCAAACTCATTTGCGGGGAGATTAACGAACAACATTCAATATCAAATCAATTGAGCTACCACTTGATAATATGTACTCCTATGTTTTAAGCAGGATTTACATAATTGAATTAATATAGTCGCAATTCTAACTAAAAGAACAAGTTGCCACAAAGATGAAGTTAATCTATGAGATTTGGTAATCTCAGCTTTTTAACTAACCTTTCCTCTGTTCATTAATATAAACAAAAGGTGGCATTATATTAATTGAAAGTTAAGTAAATGTATGCGTGTAATAAAAAAATAAACAAAGGAACATACCTTTTCCAACATAACTTGCTCGCACATATTATACTCAAAAAGATAACACTATATATGGCTTGATGACTTGATGATGCATGCCAATTAACACTTAATTAGGTGACAAATATAAGGGGCGCCAGCCCACAACTTAATTGTACTCTCATCACACACATATATAATTCACTTGCTTAATTTCCTTTGCTTTTTTTTTTTGGTGCCTAATCATATCATAAGCTACTGTTTATTTTTATTTTTATTTTTTTGTCAAATAAGCTACTCTTTATTAATTAACTAGCTTTATGCGATGACAAATATGACATCGATTATGTGAACCTATTGTAGGCTTTTTGATAGAGTTTTAGGAGACCACCACAATAGTATTGGTGTGAGTCCAAGTTAGTTATAGGGGTAGTTGAGTAATTTTGTAGTAGGAGTATAAATAGAGGCTGCAGGGAGAGAAAATAATCTTGTCATCTTGAATGTAATTTGGGAACTCTTAGGAGTTGGGTGAGAGAGTTTTAAGACTCTTCTCTGGGGTTACTTTCGAGTTTGTAATCGTTGTTGTCTCTCAATTCAATAGATCAAATTCAGTGTTCTATCACTTTTCTACATATAATGCAATAAGAAGATGAATTTGTTAATAAACAAGTTAACGATGCACAAGCATGCGTGAATTATAAATGGTGATGATGTGTGATATTAGGTGCCCAAACCCCAATAATTGAATTGGAATTATTTGTTAATTGAATGTCTAGACTAGCTAAAATTCAACATATCGATCGATACGCTTTTTTGAAAAAAAGATATCAATGATATACATGTAACATATTTGATTGCCCAACTTTCTCTTTCTTTTCTTATATATTAATACGTACAGACTATACATATAAACTTACTTATATATTTTCTGTTTTGTTTTTGGTGGCCGCTGTCAGATTATGGATGGTCGACCACTTTGATTGTCATAATTGTACAAACTTATTGGACTTGCACATATACATGGTGATATGGTCCATGAATGTATATACATGCATGCCGTGTGTCATATATGTGCATCCAGATGATCATGTTAATTCCATGACATGGTGAAAACCATGAAGCACGCTTGGCCTGCAAGTGCAACCACCATGCATGTATATATACTGCAATGAATATATATATTGGATCATGGTCTGGAATCCATAGAGCTAGCTTATACATACTCATCATCATCATCATCATGCGTGTGGTCCTTCTAAATTAGTTCTACATGCACATGTAGAATCTATCTATAGTTCTAATACTATATATGATTATTAATTAATTAATATAAGTATAAGTATATATATATATATATATAGGAGAAAGAAAGGGTCTTTAATTTGGTCTTGATGAGGAAAGGAAAAAAGAAGAATAGTACATCAACTTTTATACACGGTATTAGATACATGTATAATATTCAATGCAAAAGCTAACACTAAATCCAAATTCTTTTTATTATAAACATTCTCAAAAGAGCATATATTGAACCAACTAATAATAAGATTAAAGAGAGAGAGTGAGTGAGTGAGTGATCGAGAGAAGCACTGTTTGTCTTTAGCATGGAAGCAGGCCCAGAAAGTTGGTGCACACGGCACATAATTAGCACATACAACCAAAACCAGCCCCTCCCACTTCAAACATACATTTGGTACACATTTGATGTACCATTGTTAGAGTTTGATTCGTACGCATCGAGATTTGAGTGTGTCGAATATCTATATATGATCGATTGATCAACAAATGTAGCAACAATTATAGAAAGCAAATGAGTGTGTCAAAACCGCATCACCTATCTTTTTCAAGACAAAAATAAAAAGAAGCCCAAAGCATGTACTGGCCTTTCAATTCAACGAAAACAAAAGGCCCAACAAATAAAAATGCAACACACAACAGAACCCACCACTCCATTATTAATAGCTCCCCTTCTCAAACCAAAAGAGTAGTAGTGGTAGTAGTAGTAGTAGTAGTAGTAGTAGTAGTGCCACTGCCAATACATAAAGAGAGAGCAACTCACTTGTTGTTAACACAGAACAATTACACAATGGTGGTATCAAAGGTACCCTTTGAAGCTCTAGCCATGTTGTTCCTCATGGTGGTGCTCCAAGTGCTCGGCGCACCCACCACCACCACCACCACCAAAGCCTTCACTCACTTTTCTAGACTTAAATGTACATGAATCAATTGCCACTTTCAAGTCCCACCCTTCAAACCATCAACAACTCCTAAACACAGACTCTCAACATGATGGCAACAATTCAAAGTGGAAGCTCAAGTTGGTTCATAGGGACTCAATCTCGACGATGACAACGACGAAAAACTTCTCCGACCACCGCGTTTGCTTCCATGACCGGATCAAGAGAGACGTTAAACGGGTCGCCTTCCTTACCCGCCGCCTCATGATCAACGGCGGAAATGTCACTAGTAGTAGTAGTAGTAGTAGTACTAGGAAACCGCCGCGTTACAAGGTGGCGGAATTCGGGTCGGATGTGGTCTCCGGCATGAACCAAGGCAGCGGGGAGTACTTCGTCCGGTTAGGCGTGGGAAGCCCGCCGCGAGACCAATACATGGTGATTGACTCAGGCAGTGACATAGTCTGGGTGCAATGCCAACCATGCCGGCAATGCTACAAACAATCCGACCCGGTATTCGACCCGGCCAACTCCGCCTCATTCTCAACCGTCACCTGCGGCTCCACCGTCTGTGGACGCATCGAGAACGCCAACTGCAATGCCGGCCGGTGCCGCTACGAAGTCTCCTACGGGGACGGCTCCTACACCAAAGGCACAATGGCATTGGAAACTCTCACCTTCGGCCGCACCGTGGTTCGCAACGTAGCCATCGGTTGCGGTCACTGGAACCGCGGGATGTTCGTAGGAGCAGCCGGGCTTCTTGGGCTCGGCGGCGGCTTGATGTCATTCAACGGGCAACTCGGTGGACAGACCGGCGGCACCTTCGGGTACTGCCTAGTAAGCCGGGGCACGGCCTCAGAAGGGTCCTTAGTTTTCGGGCGCGACGCAGTCCCGGTGGGTGCAGTATGGGTGCCTTTGCAACGCAACCCAAGAGCCTCAAGTTTCTACTATATAGGCTTGGCAGGGATGGGTGTAGGGGGAGTGAGAGTTGGGTCCATAACAGAAGACATGTTTAGACTTAATGAAAATGGTGAGGGAGGAGTTGTGATGGACACTGGGACAGCAGTGACTAGGCTGCCATTGCAAGCATACCAGGCATTGAGAGATGCATTCATAGAGGGCACTGCAGGGCTGCCTAGGACCTCTGGAGTGTCCATATTTGATACGTGTTTCAATTTCTTCAATCTCCATAATGTGAGGTTGCCAACAGTGTCATTTTACTTCTCAAATGGCCCGGTTTTCACACTGCCTGCAAATAATTTTATGATACCAGTTGATGAGGAGGGGACTTTCTGCTTTGCATTTGCTCCATCTGCAGGGATTTCTATAATTGGAAACATTCAACAGGAGGGGATACAGATTACTTTTGATGGAGCTAATGGGTTTGTAGGATTTGGGCCTAATACTTGCTGAATTTTATTGCGGCGACAACAACAACGACGACAACGACGATGATGATGCAAGGAGGGAAGATTAAATTAATCTAGAATTAATTATGTGGGTCTTCATAAGTACTGCAGGATTGTGATTAATTAAGGGGGAGAGTAGTTACAGTTATAGTAATTCACATATAGAAGATTAGAAAGTAATTATTGAATCTTGTTTTGTTCATGAACAGCTGGTGAGGAAGTGAGTCAGTGAATGTTAATAGTGGGATATTCCATGTGATTTGTTTAGACTTTGATACTTTGGTGGTTAAAAGGAAGTAGCACTAGTGTGTATTAGTTTAAAGTTTGCTTTTCTCTAAGCATGAAAGCTATAGCTAGATGAGGGTTTGTGAAAAGGTTTGGTTCTCTAAAGTCTACATCAACTATATAATAATGTGGTGGTATATTAAGTTAGTTAGTGTAAACTAATTTTGTTTTTTTTTTTTTTTCACATTGACACATAGAATGGGGAGGTGATCAGTGATCACTGATCAGATACACAAATGAAAAGAAGGGAATAACATGATCAAGCTAAGCTAAGCAACACTAGAGTCCTATGAAGAAAGTCAAATAATTCTCTTCTTCCAAAAAATATCAAACAACATTAGTCAAGATTCTAAAGAAGAAAAGCAAGGAAGAATACAGTCTGGTGATGGTCTTTAATTTGGGACTAAACGTCAGAACATCCAAGAGTGTGCTTTACCAGTTCAGGTAGGAAAATTGGGGTGTTTTGTTAGGTGGGATTATGAGCTAGGAAAATTGGGGTGTTTTGTTAGGTGGGTTTATGAGCTTGACACAACACTTCTCATTGCCCAACAACACCTTTGATTCTAATTTTATTTTGTCCTTGATATCATGAGCAATGGAGCCACCACCATGATGGGCATGTGAAGCAATCACTTCAAGTGTTGGTCTACTATTCATTCAATGAAACAAGAGTTGGGATCCATTCAACAAAGAACTTTTACAAAGGTGATTGCTTTTCCCTCTTTTGAGTTTTGGCAGTCAGCTTAGTTTGGCCCTCTCTGTAGAAAGTCATATAAATAATTGCAACCTAATCAGATTGGTGACCATTTGTGGTAGTAACTACTACTGCTCCTAGGTTTTGCAAACCCTTTATTAGCAGGAAAACAAAGTTAAAGTTTCAAGTAGCTGTGAAATGATGTACAGAAGGGTTTTGGAATCATGAAAAACAAAGAAAGTAGAGGAGATGGAATAAAAATCATAAGAGGGATATGCATTAACTTTTCTATGGGCAACAAGGCACATGTGAAAGCACACACACATATACCTGAAAATACTGGACAAATTAAGCTATGGTGAATATATACAAGTGACTTGACGACACCGATCCGATCCCTCCGCTCCATCTCTATCCCTAAAACAGTTGAAAAGATTAAAATAACGGCATAGATACTTGACGCCGTTATCATTATTACTATTTGAATCCAAAAGTTGATTCAATTGGTCTCACCAAAGTTCAACAAGTTGAAGACAAGATGTGAAATTGTTTCAACTAATAGTAAAAGGCACCAAGCTATAAATCAATGTAGTGCTGGATTGTAGGGGTTGTGTATATCCTAATACTGAAAAAACTGCACACATACCATCAATCACTTCATATTCTGCTTATATACAACAACAACAACAACAACAACAACAACAACAACAACATATTCTGCTTATATATATCAAGGAATTGGCAGCTATAAAGCAGAGAAGAGGATTGTACCTCAAAAGAAAAAAAATAAAAATAAATTGAAGAGGACAAGTAGTTCAGCAAAGCTCCACAAGAAGGAGAAAATTAGATCAGAACTTGGAATGCAAAAAGCAGCATACATTTGCAACACACAATTTTAACAGCTAAAGCAATATATGGAAGAACAAATTAATAAGATCAATCGATTAAGCTGAAAAATCAAGGCATGTTTATGGAAAACAAATGCTGAACTGAAGGACCTAAATCAATTTTTTCTTTGGGCGCGTGCCAACTAGATTTAATCCATTCAAGTATCTACCATGTATCATTGAACTCTTTAACTAGACTAGAATCATAGAACTGAACATATTATCAACTCATTCACACTAATTTCAACCTAGTTTAAGTGTTGAAGTTTCATTTTTAGAACACGAAAACATTTCACCTATACGGTGTAGGCTCTGGTGGAGACTACAAGAGTAAATTCTTTTGATGTCCTGCCTCAGCTTTACTTGTGGGACCAAATCAAAGGTTAAGATCATTATCTGTCGGCCCAGTAGTTAAAGAAACTGAGCACTTGGTTGGTTCCAAGGCCCACATTTTTCTCAGCCTTATCACCCACTCTCCCCTGTCACTACACTCGACGCAGTTTCTCCACTTCCCGCCAAAAAAGGGCTTCCCAGGTGGACCAGTCCTGGCACTTGACCTGGACACACTGATTCTCTGTGAAGCAAAGCATACAGAAAGTAGGAATGAGCACTGTCCACCATCAGATCACTGGACTAGTCCTTAACTTCCGGTCAACTAAAGAACTAATCTGTGAATCACCAAATCCCAAACATGTTTGTTCACTATGAACTTAAGACGAAGAAACTAAGAAGAGGACCCTTAAAGCCGTTGTGAATGCAAGGAAAACTATAAAAGCTGCAACCTGCAGGCCTAACGAACAATCCAAAAGATGGTTTCTAGGTCCTCTATCTAGAGACCACCTCTTCTGCATATCTTACCTTCTCACATCACCCACCGACTAATCCCACAAGAGTTGGTGGGGGCACCAAAACCCATGATTCGAAAGAAACCAACATATTTAGAGTTAGATGGCAGGATTCAAATTTCTGGTCACCAAGCACATCAATGATAACTTTACTATTGCACCAATTCCATTGATTGAAGTAATTGAACCGAGTTGAATACTCGGATTGGTTGTATAGAACAGTACAGATGGGTTAGCGTGGGCATAAAAACAAACAAAATGGTCTTGTTCGATGGTGGACAATTGAATCATTGACCAAATAGGAATAGTTCAATTTACGTCATATAAATAAAGCCAAATGCAGATCTTCAAGACTTCAGTCTTTTTTTTTTTTTAATCTCACAGGTAGATTTGGCATTTAGAGTTTTCATCATGGAAGTGGATTAACAGATAATAAGAAGCCTAAAGCTACATCAATGCTGTAGATAATGATCGCAAAGGTTTTCATATATTCAGTTAGCACTGTAGAAGACCAACGTCACCAACCATTGCCGTGCAAGCACAAAACGAGTAATAGATATTCCAGACAAAGATGAAAGTATATAGATAGTTTTATAATTGACAAGGCATGCAAACTTGGATTGGTAACCGAAGATGAACAACCCAAGCAAAGCTACTGGTAGTTAGGCTTGATAGATGGTTTTATAATTGATAAGCATATTTACAGTAACTTGAAATTCAACTTGTTACATTCTAAAGATACAAAAATTCCTAGGAAGCCTCATCAGATATATAAATTAGATAACCAAGATTAGGATTACCAGCAGTCGCGCCATTTTAGCTCCTATGTCAGATAGCCAAGCAACAAAAGGCAGAATCATGGTTGTCACTATAACCGGGAGTCTGATTCAGGCGGTCCTTGGCTTCCTTAAAGACAAAAAAATATGACAAGGATATGATCTGTGGCTGAAGGTTCCAAAGATAGAAGTCGTCAGACATCATCCTTCCGGTGAACTTGATCTTAAGCTCCCGTGTTCAGACCATGAAAAGATATCTTAGGTCTTCTACTGTAAGTCGAGCCCCGGTACCTCCCTTTTGATCTTCTCCAAAAGCAGATGACACCATTTTCCTTTTTTCTTCCTATATAAAGAACTACCATCTAATAAGCAACTTATTTTACACATCCGTAGTTAATGGACAAGAGCAGTTGAGTATTAGATAATGAAATTCAGCCAAGATAAGGGAGAAATTGTCCTGGCATGTTTCTCAAACAAAAAAACCCAGGCCAAAGTAATGCAGAGCAGTGTTTAAGGAAATATGGTTCATACCTGTAGAGCTAATATTCGATCTTCAACAGTATCTTTGATTGTTATCCGTGAAACTGTTACAGGACGTATTTGTCCAATCCTGTGTGCCCGATCAACAGCCTGATCTTCTGTGGTCGGATTCCACCAAAGATCTAAGAGTATAACATGACAAGCAGCAACCAAGTTAAGACCAAGGTTTCCAGCTTTCAATGACATCAGAATTACAACCACCTGCAATATTTTCAACAATTTAAAATGCTTATTGGACTAGCAAGTAAACTAAGCCAGAGGAATAAGAGAACAACTGAACGATTGGAAAATGAGGTAAAATTGAATCAATTATCACAAACCTCCGGGTCATTATTGAAATCTTTCACAGCCCGGTCTCTTGCTGCAAGGGTCATTGTACCATCAAACCTCCTGTATTGTATACAGGAGTGGTTCAATGATACCTCAACCAAGTCGAGCATACTAGTCCATTGGGAGAAAACAATGGCCTTAAAAGGTCCTCCAGCTAGGTTGGTACTATTTGAAACATTAGAAACCTCAGTGCGTGTGGGTTCTGAAGAAGGCGAGACTCCACTCCATGCGTCAAAGCTAGGCGCATCACTGACATTACAGTGCTTCTCCAGGATCTCAATAGCAGCTCTTATTTTGGATGAACCATACATGTTATGCATTTGAGTACTTAGTGCAACTTCAAAAGAACTTGAAGCATTGCCATCATGCTCACCAGAAAGAGCGGTTCTCAGAGTATGTTTAGAAAACACAACATCTGTGCCAAGTTGCTCCTTACAGCCAGGAGCAGGGCATGTATTATCATCACCTGTTAAATAATCTGCTACGCACTGGTAGCAGAAGACATGGCCACCCATTGTGACAACAGCATTCTCAGTTGGGTCCTGCGAAGCACATGAACATAAAATCAAGCTCAAAGTTTGGATCACAACGATCAAGTAAATTAAGTAATACAATACACTCAAAAATAATAAAAGCCTGACAATCAGAAAAACAAATAGAACACTCAATGATGAAAAAAGCTATGACAAGATCCTACACAACAGAATAAAAAAAATACAGATATGGTTGAATTAGCCTGAGAATAAGAATTTATACCTAGCGTTGAAGCAAATAAATAAAAAATCTGCCTCTTCTAACAATCAAACACACTAGACAGCAGACTCGGCACTGTCAAGATTTTTATCTTGTTTTGCCAAATTTCTAGTGAGATGGATGAGTCGTCACTTGCCAAAGGCAAGGTTTGGGCTTTGACTCATGTTAGAAGCATCTCTTGTCTTGTTGTCTCATTCACATTTGTAGGACTACACAAATAACTACCGAAAATAACAAAAACATTCCCACACAATAAAATTTACGATGTCCAACCAAATACGTACAATCATAAATATAAATATGCATTAGCACTGTCCACCTTCGCCCATCAGATTATCAATATTCCAAATAATACTTTCGTCCAAACCTAGATTACAACCTTTGTTTGGTTTACAGTTACTCTTGACCTCGTAAAAACATCAATCCAGATGACACCCAGATAATTGCAAGTTCCCAAACCAATTATACATTTAGAAAATCCTCAAAATAAACCTTGCTACTTCCATTGATGCTTATCCGTCCCCTCTTTGATGAAGTAGATCTTCACCCACCCCCCGACAAGTAAACATGACTTCCCATGCAACTCGTGCTACACTATTCAACATTTTTAAATTGGCTAATCATTTATTTGAGATAGCAAAATAAACAAGGATGAGTTGCAAGAGAACTTACATTGCATACACCACAAATTGGCACAGAAGCTTCTAAAAGGTTGAGTAAATTGATCAACATATCTTTTGGGAGTCTTCTTGCCATTTCTGAAGAAGCGTGTCCAACAGAATCAGAAGTATATCCTTTGACAAGGACAGGATGATCGCATGCTTGACGAAGACGCAAAAGCATTATCAGAATATTAGCATAGTTTTGCTTCAAAGTGCCAGCAGCAGCATATGCCTGCAATACAGAATGCAATAATTTTAAGATAGTCATAAATATATGGCATTTACCCATGAGGCTTAGATAGCACCCCATCCCCAGCCCTCAACATCCCCATTTTATAAAGAAACAAGGATCATATCTAACGATAATGTGCGGTGAACCATCCACTCAGATCAAGCATCCAAAAACAAAATGAAAACAACAACAATCCCAAATTAGTTTGGGTTGGCTAATTTGTTTGATCCATTTCATAAAGAGCGACAAAAGTTTTACGTTAGTTCTCAACCTATCGCAACGCTCCCTCATTTTCTGTGTACGGATATGGGCTTCGGACCTCCCTCCATTTTTTGGGTATGGAAAATGGGTTTGGGACCTCCCTACCCCATTATCTAGGTACGGATAATGGGATATACAATGTTCTACATAGATGGAGTTGAAATCAGGCAGTATAGTATACACCTATTGTATTTCATAATAGATCACGATAAGTCAGCTACAAAGCGCATACAATATTTTGCAATTATGTGCCAATGACTTTTAGGAGTGACTTTCACCAATCAACTCTGTTATGCAGCTCCTATGAAGTGCTATCTTATAAGAAAAAGTTACGGGACAAGACAACTTCTACAAGTGATCATTTACCCAAACCCAACGTCACAGTCAAATAATTGTAAATAATTGTAAGGCATTGCCTTGGCCATGCCAATGATACAAGTAACATGCACAAGGAGCCTTCAAGGTATACTAGAAACTTAGAAGAAGAAAAAAAATTATATATATATGGGAAATTCTACAATGGAGCCCAAATATATACTCATGTCATGGGAACCCCTCAAAATGTTTTGTGCATTTATGACTCATAGATTAATATGTTGGATTAGAATCCGATGGTTGTAAATGCGGTTTCCATACATATAAAATCGTGCATACTTGACATCACATCAAATTGCAAATATCCTTTTCCCAGCACCACTAATAAATTTCTAATGCAGTCCACTTTCCACCACTTGCTATCCTTGCATCTGCTTAGCAGCCTTAGCAACTCAACGATTGCTCTAGTACTAGGTACTCCTCTTCTATTTTTTGAATATTTACATTATACACACAGGTGGGCCCACTTTGTTGTTTGAAGAAAAAATTAGGAAACCCATACAGTTGCTATACAGGCTACTGGGCCACTCTAATTCAAACCTAATTAGCATGCCTATTGCCTAATTTATATTAGTGAATGGTCAATTAATTTGTGACTAAAGCTATGTTGTTGTTGTTGAATGGTCAATTCTTTTTTTTTTTAATTTCACCTATTCATGACTTAAATTCTTTTGTTTTTTAATTACACCTATTCATGACTTAAATTCATAAAGTATGGACAGAAAATTACTTCATCTCAAGTGTTTCAAGTCTCTGAATATCTAATCACCATTTAGGAACATTTGGCGTATATAAAGTATATGACTGACTAGACAATACGAAAAGAATTAACTAATTATATACGACATACAAAAGATATCTTTTTGCTACATGTGATGAGCCTTACTTATGCATCATCTTAGTGCCTTGCAAAAACTGTTTTTAATGTTGATTTAAGAGGTACTCTATTGTAGTATAAACATTATAAGGGACAAGTTTCACCAAGGACAATGTATTTAGAGATTAGTGAAGCGGTGGTCTTTCTAAAAGCAGAAATGAAAATTGTGAAATATTAAAAAAAAATAAAAAAAACTAAAATAAGTAAAGCATCACCTAGCAGAGGAAGCTCATTGTCAAAGGGAAAAGACTAACAAACCAACAGTAAAATGACGAAAATAACAGCACCTTAAACTGTGAGCGAGAATCTGCTTCAAGTTTGGAATAAAAGGCTCGCTCCTCCGTAGAGAAATCGACCTTTATTAAATGAACTGTTTTGGGTGGTAAATTGATTATAGGCTTCCCATCAATCAGTGATCCTGATAGAACAAACATATTCGTCATGGCCGCAGTTATGAGGTACAAAGCTAACTACAAGGAGATCTTTAGAAAAGCATGATTAAACACAGAATCTCCACATGATTAAAGAAGAAAGAACAATCACAAGTCTGAAAAATTCAATCAAACAAAAACTTTTAAGAGGAAATTCTGTATATTCTGTAAAAATGACGTCAGTATGCCTACAAATTGAATAATATTTACAATCATCAGATGACACTTGACAGTGAAGAAACCGCAATTGAAAGGATCCACTTTCCCAATGGCCTCACACGACAGTAAAGTTACAAAATAACAACCTTGAAGTCAAAGGCTGAATCCAAGATGGCCCCTCCAAACTGGAGATCAGGCTGTGTATAGCTTACAACTAGACATACAGCCCTACAACCAGAAATGACAGCAACTTCATGCATCAAGGATATATTTTCTCTGATCAAAATTACTTGTCTTATGATTGAATGGGCTTTAGTCCTTTTATCTTCGAAGACTAGATCAATAAGTGACTTTTTCACATGTTATGTAGGAAGAATATTTAAATTGTCATCCAGTCAGGACATAAATCAAAAAGTGAAAAGGTTACCATAAAATACAAAAGGGAAGAATTAAGTTATCGCACTTACTATAAGTGTTTACACCATTGAACAATACTATCAATTAGTCTTAATCCAAAATTAGTTGGGGTTGGCTCCATGGACCAAACTCTTCCATCGCGTTTGATTTAGTGCAAAGTTGATATATTGAAAAGAAATCTAAAAGTAAACAAGGAAAGAATATGAAGAGTGACTAGAAAAGCATAAAACTAGGTCACAAAAACTAAACGAAACATTGACTCGTGCACCAAAAAAATTAGGAAGTCTTATATTACCTTTAGTACGACGCAGCATTATAGTCTTCAGAATTGCTTGCAGCTTCTTGTACCCATTAACTGCATTTCTGCCTATTGGGTACCTTATAGAAGAGCAAAAGGACTGGAATTTTGCATACGGGTCATATTTAAGAAATCTAAAGTAGCTATATAAATCTTCAACAGAATTTTGAATAGGAGTTCCAGAAAGGCACCATCTTCTCTTAGCTCTTAGACCACAGCAGGCTCTGGCCACTTGAGTTCTATGATTCTTTATGGTCTGGGCTTCATCAAGCACCACTCTGAACCAGCGAACTTTGGCAAGTGTACCACTACCACAGTCAAGCAAGGAATTATCAGTTTTCCTTCCTTTCTTCCCAGCATTAGATGTTTTTTTCCTTTTCTTATTGAACCTGAATTCTGAAGATAGCCCGTGATCTTCCCCATTCCTAAGATCTTCTGCCTCATCATCATCATCATTATCTCCAACATTAATTGCTTGTTTTGGAACTTCGTTACATACAATGGAATAAGTCGTGAGAACAACATCAAATTTTGCCAGCTCAACAGGATCCTTAGTCCTGGCGCCACCATGGTAAACTAGAACAGAAAGCTTGGCACCATCTGTAACCTTTTCCTCCAGTTCCCTTGCCCATTGACGAAGGACACTTGCTGGGCAAACAACTAAAGTACCTGCATCAGGTTTCCCTTTATGGCATGCAGGTACAGCAGTTGTCACCTTTGGAATCTTTTCAACACCATCAGGTACTCCAGTATGCTTTTCTTTGTTCAAATCAGAAACATCGTCATCATCGTCCAAATTCAAAGCTTCAGTCTTTTTTACAGCTTGCAGGTCAACTGTTGTGGGTTTCGAGTCTTTCGACAGCAAGTGCTTTTGCAGTAATATAAGGGCAATTGTCGATATGGTCTTACCAAGACCCTGCGAGGTAACAGCACATTGAGTGCTCATAGAATGTTCGTGAAGATAATATTTAATGTCTCATGCACTTGAAAACACTACCTGTAACCGAACAACAAGTTAACAACTAACCTGATCATCTGCAAGAAATCCACCCAAGCAATGATAACTTCTTGTCTCCCTCTGAAACATCCATGCTAAAGCTATTTTCTGCAAAACAAAAGAGTTTATAAAGATTGTACCAAGCAAAGGAGTAATAGCATAATAACGAATAAAGTTGAGGGTGCACAAGAGGAATGCACCTGATGTCTTAAGAGCGATACTTGAAGAAGACCATCAGGTAAAGTAGCCTCTAGTTTTGGCTGTTGGAGGGTCTGAAGCCATCAAAAAGAAATAGTTAACGTGCATAAGCTAATCATCGGATGTTTTAAAACACAATGCAGAATTAGCATGAGTAAAGACAAAACTCAAGAAGAACCAAAAGAAGAAGAAGACCATGTCTCTGTTCATAACATTATTAACAGAGCACAGAATAAACGATTGGCAACAAATGGGTCCTAATACAAAAGATTTTCTACATAAACCTGATTTATCAATTCCTGTCTATCCAGAACTGCATCCATAGTCCCATTAGCGACATGCTTACATTTCATTTTCATGTTTAGTTATATCCAGAACCACATCCATAGTCCCATTTGTGGCATGTTTACATTTATTATCATGTTTAGTTATGATATTCTAGCAAAGCACCCCCCCCCCCCCCCCCCCCAAAAAAAAAAAAAAAACCCCAGCTTCAGTCCCAAATTAATTGTGGTCGGCTACATGGATCAAACTCTTCCATTGTGCTCAATCAGTGTCATCCATCAATACACACTCCCTACAACAACAACAACACACTCACAGATAAATAAATAAATAAAATAAAATAAAATTCAGAGTCATCCATCAATAGGTCCCTTTTCATATGCAAGACATCTTACTGCTCTTCATTAAAAATCTTCAACACAATCGTGATTTGGTTGTTTCTCCCAATAGATGATTTGATCACTAAAATGCAGCACGTAATACGATTGAATCACTTCCATTTATTTTCATAGTTTCAAGGGAGGAAATAATTGAAGCCATTTATTCCATTTCTCGCTCCTAAAACCCTTCCTTTTCAGTTATATTGGTCAGTTGGGAAAAAAAAAAGAAAAGAAATTGATAATCTATTATATTAAATGTAGGGAACACAAGGAAGTACAACAGTTTTCAACATAAACCTTCAAGAAGAGCAACTGCAAAAAAATGTACACCCACACCCTACAAATAATAGATTAGAGGTTTAGCAACCAACTTAAATCGAGATGGAGAAAAATGCTATAATTTGTACTTTTCTGCGTGATGCTGAAAAGCTAATTACAAAAAATCAAATACTCAAAAAAAGGGGGGCAAATTTTATAAAAGCAGCAAAAAACGCAGAAAAGCTAGAAGCTGCAATGTTAATAAAGGAAGAAATTTGACATGACATAACATCCAACAAAACTTCAGTGAAAAACCAACAAAAGTGAAATACCTCCAATGCTGCTTGGAAAATAAGTCGTTCGTCACGTTCTGCAGGCCTTTCCTCTAAGCCAGAACGATGTGTAGGATCATTTGAAGCAGAAGGCTGTGGATTTGCAACAGACTTCCCATGAGTCAAAGATGGAGGTAGTAGCCTGCCCCCATGGTGTTCATAATCATACATCGTTATGTCATCATTGTCTTCCCAGCCTAAATGACCTTTTGCGTAACCTTTCTGATCAGCAACATTTAAACCAACAGAACGGTGAGAATTGCTGCGAGCATTAGAAATTTGACCAAGAAACCCATTCTCGTAAGAAGACTTTCCTTTAGCAGTTGATGTAGATGGTTGAATAGCAGTTGATGAAGATGGTCGAAGAGCAGTTGATGAAGATGGCTGAATAGCAGTTGATGAAGATGGTCGAAGAGCAGTTGGTGAAGATGATCCGAGAGCAGTTGATGAAGATGGTCGAGGAGTAGTTGATGAAGATGGACGAAGAGAGGATGGAAGATTTCTCCTCAAAGCTTGTGGGGATGAAAATTTTCCCAAGTCATTTCCAATCATGACGGCAGAGTTTGAATTCACCGCCTCATTACCGCGAAATCCTTTAACTTGCTCCCCAGTGTTGCTACTAGAAGATGCTGATTTTGGATCATTTACCACAGTTCCTATGTGGTTTTTCGAAATTTGCTTGTCATCAGAACTTTGATGCTTATGATTGTTCAGCCATGGTCGGCGATCGATATCTGTACGACTCTCCCTAGGAGAAGTTGCTCCTGTGACTATTACAAGAACTTGAATGAATAAGCTGGATTGTAGATGTTAGCAAGACACAAACACGAATTCGGAATTATGCATGACTCTTACCCTTTGAGTTTGAGCTGGGAGTAGAAGCCCATGGTGGAAGCTGTCTATGGATAGTAGGCGCATCAAATTGCGCAGCAACCACACTCCCCTTTTCACTATCAACATCTATTTCATTTTCACTGTCCGAAGACAGAATATCTATTGGGTCCATTGAACTACAAGAAAATTAGGTTTCCTTCTTTGAAAACATTTGGGAAACTTATCCTACATGGTGCTCGGGTCTGCAAGAAAGAAAGATTGATAGCTAAATCAACCAATAAACCCTGTTGATAAATGTTTTTCATATCATGTAAGTTTTGTAGATCTACCAAACGAAGTGACTCTGAAAGTTGAAAAATGATATAATTGTGATTAAATCCAACTTACCATAACTAGGGTCAGAGTCAAAATCAATTTGCAAATACACCTCCTCAATTAAGTCCAAGTGCACAACATCTATATCATGAATTAAGGACATCAAAATGCAGGTTGGCTGATGTTGCATTTCAACTACATTGAGAAAGAGCATCAGCCGGAGGATTAATGCATAATAGAGCAGAGACCGTGCTCAATGAGATACCATCAATAGATTCAAAAACTTTACATCACCACATTAGAACTTAAACAAACACCAAGCGCACTCGCAAGAGATTGAAAAGGACCCACATGCACCATATAAACAAGCTGTTGCTTCCTTCGATGTTGAGGCAATTTTTATTTTCATATCCAACAACAACAACAACAACAACATAGCCTCAGTCCCAAATTATTTTCATATCCAACACAGAATAGAATTGGAGAAACGATTATCAAAACTGAACAACACTAATCGGAAAAGCAGCAACAAAAACTCCTCTATAATGTCCTAAGCACGATATACATAGAATCGCAACAAACCCAATGCTTGTACGCATGCTAAACACATTAATTTTTGAAATGCGACTTCTAGTCCGCAGACGCACGCTATTATACATCAAGAATCAGGAAATCACAAACTTGTAAAAAAACCTGGCGAATACTTTTTTTTTTTTTTTTGACGAGTGACTCCAACATGAGTCGAAGCTTTGGCTGGCAAATACTTTGACTCTTGTTCAATCTTTGATATTCAAACATCTTGAATTAAAGCACATTACTTTTAGAAATCAAATATATGCCCATGATCCAATCACATGCCCTTCATATTTATCAATAACAACAGATATTTGTTGACACAAAATTCATTAGAGGTATTCATTCGCAATTTCAAAGCTTCTCGGCCGCGTGGCTCACCGTCAGCCTATCATCATATTGGGACAACTAGAGCTCTTTTCGAACAGTTCGACCACGGCAAGGAAATCTAAAGGCCGGGAAGAACAATCTGAATCAACATAATCAGCATTGGTGATCAATTGAGTTCAATAACTATCAAACATTTCGAAAAAACAAATTCCAACCAACCATACCACCAAAACCCTAGCGAGCAACGAACAACAACATTAGCAAACAAAATCGCAGAAGATTTGAAAAAAAAGATCGAATTTTGGAAGCGGAGACGAGGTTTAAGGGCATAGAATCGGTCGAAAATAGAGATTGGTGACCAAACTGAGTGACTAAACAAAGGAACTTACATTGATCAGATTCCCATTGCAGGGATGGATCGATCGAGATTTGCAGAGACTGTGGGGCGGAATTGTTCGGCCTTGGAGTGGTGGCAGTGAGTGATCGGAGTGATTAAATTTGAAACCCTAAGTCCGCCATTAACTGACGAGAGGAGCTGGAAGAGGAAGAAGAGCGGTTTGTTTGGCGGTGGTACGAATAATGAGTTTCACTTTGTGGAGTTTGCGTATCTAGAGACTTGGGTCAAACCATCTAAGCTTCGCGCTCGACCAATGGGAAGCTTGGGCGACTTTTTAAGTTACTCTAGTCTAGGGTGCGTTTGGTTTGGTAGTTCTACTTTGGAAAAATAAGGATTTATTGATTTATAATATGAGATTTAGTTAGAAGAAAAGTATAAGGAGGGGAATTATATTAGGAAAATTATATATTGGGTACTCACTTTGGGCATTGAGTTTGGACACCTGCGTACCCATGCGGGTATGTGTACTAACTTCCTATTAAATTGTGAGAAAAAGATGTTAGTCTCTTGCTAATAATTTTTAAAAATTTTATTGTGTTTAGTTTTCTCAATTGGGGATTTGCAAGCTGCATTTGGAGTATATAATTTCAAATGCCTCAAAATGAAGTAATTCATTCTTTTTTATAAGAAAGTGATAATTTTTTTTATTAATGTAATTCAAGCTATACATAACCAAATATTAGAAAATTAAGGCATTAATCCCTTAATGGCTAGTATTGCATAAAAAAATTTTCATTACGTCGTACCCTTCAAATGCGTCGACTTAACTAGGCTAGTCACATAGTTGAATGACATTACTCAGCCTCTATCCACTGAACCTGGCGCCACGTGTTATAACTTTATTATCGGAGATATTGTAAATCTTTCGTTAATTTAAAACCTTGGATAATTGTCATTGATTAGTATAATATATATTAGTTTTACGAAATGGAAATAAAATTTCAACGCTACTAGAGTTACACAGGTGCAGTTTTGCTACAATCCATGTTAAGAAGATGATAAAAAGGGCAAAAATGTTGTCAATACAAAAAAATATATATATATAGCTGACCCACGCCACTTTTTTTAATAACATGTACGCACATGGAGCAACAAAGAATTTCCATGTACGAACACAAAACATTAAAAAACTTAATAAAAAAAAAGACTAGCAAAATGTATACCATAAAAGCCATACGATCGTCATCGATATATTTGAAGATGTGCATGTGTTTATATGCATCACGGTTCTCCAAATAGGCGTATGAGTTAACTGTGTCGATGCAGCAATTAGTCATTAGTAATCTATAACTCACATAGAGTTATAAAATAATATTGTTTAATTGCTCAACTTCATGTAAGTTATTTCCCAATTTAAGGGAAATGTGTGAGATATCTCTTCACCGAGCTAGGAGTCCGTTAGGGCGTGTTCTCGCTACACGCATTCGTAGTGAAGGTGGCTCCTCCTCCTTCTCGTAAAGAGATAACTCTCGGAAGTTATATAAACACAACTACCCTTCACAAATTTACATTTACCCACATCTCTACCCTCTCGAATGTTTGTTATTATTCAATAATAAAAGATTAAATAAACCATTCATTCGTTTTAAACATATTTTTCAAGTGATAAATATTTTTAAGAATTATTATTAGTTGTATTTTATAGTATTTATTATTAATAATTATTTCAAATAAATATAAAAATACTTATAATTATTTAATGTTGTTTAATATTTTTGTAAATAATATTTTATGTTTTTATTTAATTCTTATAATTATTTAATGTTGTTTAATATTTTTGTAAATAATATTTTATGTTTTTATTTAATTCAAGTTTTTTTTATCTTGGATAAATAAATAGTAGTTGATGTGATGAAAATAACAATGCTTTCTTTTTTATTTTAAAAATATGTTTAAATGATATTTATGTTAATTCTCACATTTTACAGTTTTTAAAAATTTGTAACTTCCCTGCAATTTCAAAGTTCAACCAAACATGAAATATGAACTTACACTGTGAGTTAACTCTAGTTATCTCCGTTCGCACTGTAAGTTGGCAAAAGCGAACCAAACGATGCCTTAGTCGTCGCGAAGAATGTCAGACATATTCTTGTGGATGACCGTGTTTGCAAGCATTAAAAAACAAAAAACATACCGTGTTTGCAAGTAATGCTAACCATCAATTACATTTTCAAGTACTCTTGAGCCATAGGTTACGAGATTAGTAACTTTTTTTTAATGACTATGAGTATCCATATCATTCGGACACGACTAATCTCATAGGGTCAAGTTGGTCTCATCAAACCCATTGACCTGGAGAAACCACTAAGAAATGATTTCATTGTCGATGCAAACACGCGACCCCATTTAAGTGAAGAAACTTCTATGTAGTACTTGCGTCACTTCGCCATCAAAGCCAGGTGGTATTAACATTGTGCCGCACTAAAGGCATGCACTCTAGCTAGTCGATTAATTTGATTTGATTCTACGTACTTCAAGCTCGTATGGGTGGTATTATATATGATAAGTACTCATTGATGTCCATTTTTCTATCATATATTGCTATACACATTACTCATTTACATTACTATACATTCTGTACGTGTAACATCGATCCATATAGTAAGTTGGTAACTCCCAATCCTGTCAAGTACCAGGAACTGAACAAGGATGCGTACAAACGGATCTCGATGAACAGTATCCCTACAATAAATAAAGAAAAAAAAACACACACATTGTAGATACGTGGCAGTAGCATAACAAAGAAGGGACACACACGGAATTACAATCAATAAATAGGGCCTCGGATACATGTAATGAATCTAATGATGCGTGCATGAGTGATTGAGGTTGGTAATTAATCATGATGGAGGGGCCGAAGGCCATCCCGCCATGTCGATCGATGCAATTGCAAGACAAGTCCAAAAACCAAAAAATTGACCAATCGAGGGTGCACAGTGAAGGGGCCAGGCCGCATTTAATTCTGGCACTGGCACTGGCACTGGCATGGACGAACCCAACACCGGATTCTTTTCTCTGGTGCGGTCTGCGCCTGCGGTGCGCTATTCGACAGCGAAAAGTCGGGCTACGACAGAAAGGAAATAAAGGAAAGTCCACACCCCCAGTCCTCCTCCACATTTCAAATTTTCTACCCCCATTTGTCAACTACCATGCATGCATGACTTTTTCTGACCACACGTATCTCGATAATTTACAAAGTAAAGTAAAGTAAAGCAAGGTGGGGGAAAGCTTGAATTACCAAGAGTAGGCATCCTGTCCAATCTCGTCTTTCTCATGTAAATCTCGATCTTTACTAAATCTTCTTTTATCAGAGGATCAGAGTAGTATGTACCTACTCCAAAAGTGGGCAAATTCGTAATTATATATGTAAAATACTAGTAGAAAATAACAATAATAATGTCAAGCTACAAGACACAACGCATGTCTTGTTTGATTTATTTTTGATAATTTTAAGTGTTAGTTGGTAGTTATCTCCTTGAAGTTAGTTTATTGGAGTTAATATTTTCATGTTTGGTTCAATTTTAAACTTGCAGGGAACTTTTAAGTTTTTAAACAATAAAAATATGAATTGAGAAAAATAGCCTTCAAACAAAAAATAGATGAGTAATAAAATTGTCATTAACAAGGGAAAAATTTTGTCTACAACTCCTGGG
Source organism: Stephania cephalantha (assembly GCA_039657325.1). NCBI lineage: Eukaryota > Viridiplantae > Streptophyta > Magnoliopsida > Ranunculales > Menispermaceae > Stephania > Stephania cephalantha. The sequence continues at coordinate 305,804 of CM077573.1, read as the reverse complement.
AGATAACTCATTTGGGGGTGGTGGGGAGATATCTCACACCTTAGGGTCAACCAAACAAAATTAGTTATCAACTCCTTCTGAGTTATCTCATTTGAGATATCTCCACCTCATACCAAACAAGGCCTCACAATTAAAAGCTTTCAATTCAACTTTGACTCGCTTGTCATGCATCATAATAATATGTATATATCCGCATTTTGAGGCACACATAAATGAGTCTTTATGAGCCAATATATATTAGAGTGTGATATATTGTTGTCGTTTTAGCACTTCTCATTATTATATTAATAAAGAGAAGTTAAAAGTAGGAAAAAAAATGAAAATGAACAGTAAATAACGCTATGGTGCCTCAGGACGGATATCCATTAGGGGCAACACATCTCGTCAGTCGCCCACAATTCTCAAAGTGTATCGCCCTGCTAGTTAAAAAATCAGACCACACCAAGGCAGGTTGCTTGTTTAATGGTGGGGTTGCTTGTTTAATATTCGCGGAGATGAGAGAGATGCAAGGGAGATAATAAAGGGGGAAGGGGGGCGGGGAAAGCGACGAGTGAGGGGGGTTTACCAAAGCAGGGGGCTCTTCGACCGAGACACAGAGCGCACGGTCCAACAACCAAAAATCCTCTCTCCCCCGGCCCGGCCCGGGCCTCACCCTAGCTACTCCCTATTTAATGAGGGAATTTGAGGGGTCCAACGCCATACATCCTCCGCGAATTTCGACGGCAGTGATCGATGTAGAGGGGTAATTTAATTATACTGGCACGTGTCATAGGATAGGTAGGACCATAGGAGGAGGGAGGGCCATGTGATTTGAGCGTCCCGTCCGTCCATCGTTGGGGACAGCGGCGCAGATAAAAGACAGAGAAGCGGCAGAGCAGCAAGCGCCAGTTTCTTTCTTTCTTTCTTTCTTTCTCATCTAATATCATCGCCTTGCCCTCCAAGCCATTACTTAATTGCTTTACCTCCTTGTATATTATATATATATAAAATGAAACCCCCAGCCTCTCGCCCTCTCGATCCCTTGTACTAGTGTTATTGATGCATATGATGGGGGTGGCGATGGGGGATATTGTTGGGAATGTGCATGTGGCTTGCTTAGATCATCACTACTACTACTACTACTACTACTACTACTACTACTTGGGGGGGCTGAGGAGGAGAGTCCGGAGCTTGTTTTGGAGGGTTCGAGCGGAGATCAGGAGGCAGGTCAAGAAGAAGAACAACACTAGTGCTTCTCATCATCGTCGCAACTTCAGCTTCCACTACGACCCATTTAGTTACGCTCTCAATTTCGACAACACCTGCTCTGCTTTCCTATGCTAGCTAGCTAGTAATCAATCCATCATATCTACATATTGCTGCTTTAGATATATAGTATACCATCTATGTATTTCTTCTTCTTTTTTAATGATCCATTATATATCCATCTCTCTTTTATTTGTTTGATGATCTGCTACATTTTATGTAAGTGAATCAAATCACATTTTTGCATCAAATTTATAGGATATGAGATGAGTGGATCAAATGGCATTTTTGCAGTCCATCCACACAACCTCACCTCCAACACCTCCAAGCGTTCCAACGAACTCACGTCCTAGTCAATTCAAGATTACAACTTTTCCCCACTATTCTAACACCGAATTGATTTATGAAACATCAGTCACTCTGGCAGACACTAAGGTCCCCAAATCCACTCACACATGGTTCCCATTTGGGTCTCCCATCTCCGAATCCATCAAAGTATCGAATTTGACAATCAAAACTTCCTTCCCTCCTTTATCCAACCTAGACGAAACCTCAAACAACATCCCATCAAGTGATTTTCACGCAAAACTATTCGAAAAAAATCACAAACGCCAATCCATTCCTATTTCCAGGCGAAATCGAGAACGAAAAGTACGTCAAGAAGGCCATTACCTCTCCAAGGGAGAGAGATGATGAAGTGGTGCCGGAGGACTGAGAGGATGAGTGGTGCAGGTTGGGTTTGGTTTCGTCTCTTTCCTCACACCAGCAATCGAAAACAAGTCAGTGGCTTGAGACGATTTTGTTTAAGAGGCAGGGGTTACTTTGGTAATGTTTCAAATCCACGTATTGAAACTAATTAGTGACACAAAAAATGATGGTACAAATTAATCCTCCAAGCCATCACCGAATTAGCCAATTTAGTGTGGCTAATTTGGCTTAAGAAGGTGAAGCAAACAAATCATTAATTTGGGGTTATCGCCTGATTAATTGTTTCGTTGATCATTCGCTGTTTTTATATATGCCGCGGGCTTGTCATGTTTGGGGCCCGATTCACGGGGGCCTGTTAGATATGGGCTTAATAGAGGACCGATGTTCATGAAAAGCCCACTCCACTATATCCTGTAATCACTATGCACGTGTCTCTTCGGTGACATCGATAAAATTTGGAACTTTCATTTATTATTCTTAAGAGATAATTAAGACTACTATAAATGTAATCAATTAATCATTGAAATGATCGTGTCCAATGACACGTGCATATATGCATTAATTATTACTGCATACTTATATACTACGTTCCAAATGAGTACTAATAAATAACAGTATGATATATAAGTGGAATTTATTAAATTTATATAACTAGAAAACGATACATGGCGATGCTCTACTAAGCTAATTTATTTAAGTTACAACTACATATACACGCAAGCACGTATGTCTAGCTAGTCTATATGTATGTACCACCGTGCATGCTGCATGCCATGCATGTACTTCGTACATACTACTACTACCACTACTACTACTGCTTCCTCTACATTAATTTATTCTCCAATTCAACTTATATATATATATATATATATATATATATATATATATGATGCATATATTGATTTAGTCGTATGATCAGTTAGTTAAACCCAAAGTGCTCCAACTCGCTTGAGGAGTGGCTTGAGGTTGCCACCAAGGTGAAGAGTCATGACCTCGTTGGTTCCACCAATGAAGTCACCTCCGATGAAGACTGCCGGCACGGAAGGGCTGCAGCCTAGCCGCTGGAGCGCCCTCTCGACGTCGCGTCCTCTAGGGTCCTCGTCTACCTCATGAACAGCCGCATTCACACCCAGCTCCGAGAAGAATGTCTTGATGCTATGGCATATGCAGCAGGTGCTCTTGCTGAAGATCACCACCGGCCTCTGCCCCTTCACTTGGTTCACTCTCTCCATTGCTTCGGAATCACTGCAGCTGGACTCGGCGCCCTCTTCTCGATCGATGATCGATGATTATATATAACGATCGACCTTCTTCTACAACAATATATGTATATATATATATATAATAACTAGCTAGCTAGCTAGCTAGTTCGAGAGATCGATCGATGTAGTTATATGTTCAAATGTGACTGCATGTACTACTTGAGTTGTATGTATGCATGTATGTATGATGGCGTGGTTGATTTGGCATTGTGGTATTATTTATAGGGGATTGGAGGAGGACATGCAATACTGGTAGATAAGAGATTTGAAGAGATGTAGAATGTTCTTGGTTGATATTTCGGCGGATTTGGGGATAAAATCTTAGCAACCTCTCAATAGCAACACTTGGTGTAGAGAGAATAATAAGTTGCTTTCACAAAGTACCGAATCAATCTATGTATGTTGCAAAATATTCTTGACAAACAATCATCTCATTCATAATATTGCTATACATGACTAGTACCGTACCTCGAACGTACCCAGCAAGCTAGGTGGCCCTTTTTTCACCACAATTTCGTACACACATTTTATTCGAATTAAACCATAATTATTCAAGCACATTAATTGCTTGTTGAACTTATTCAAACGTATCACGTATGCATAGTAATTAGGCGTCTTAATTAAAATATGTCGTCAACTATATAGCTAGAGATCTTACGCCAACTAAGTGAGTACGTGTAGCTCACCGGTTTAATATGGAATAACTTATATATACATACATAAGAGATCGGGTTCGAGTCTCAATCGAGGTAAGTTAGTTTCTTTTTTATTAAAAAAAAATACATATGCATGCATAGTTGGTTGGAGGCGTGTAATTAATTAAATAAAGGGGTAGTTTTGTGAATTAATTGATGAGGAAGTGGTGTTCCTTTTCGATATATCGTGTTTGAAGAGCGATCTATCGACTTTGGGCAATGCAATATCTAGCTTTAATTTGAGCATCTATCATGAGTTGGGCCGGGGTGGAGAGAGTCGAGTTTATCCAATTGGAGTCCAACTTTTGTGTTACAAGATTCTTATCCACATTCAATATGAATGGACTAATTAGCTAGAGACGACTCGAAGGCTCATCTACGTAGCTTCTAAGTTTAATTTCTCTGAAGGATCCAACAAAACAAAATAAGGTTTCCAAAATAACATTGGTTAGAAATTATAAATATGGAAACTTCGTATAGTATACATTATTAATTTTAATTAATGTGCATGGAATAATCACAAATATATGCTATAATAATCGATCACTTGGATCCTAAGCAATTGACAACTTGCTAGCTAGCTAGCAAGAACGTTATCACAATTGGATATTAAGGTTCTGATTTGATAAGACACCAGCATATATATATATATACACATAGAGAAAATGTGCATTTACATATAATTAAACCAGTTGTCTAGCTATTAACCATGAGCATTATTATGATCGACCACGAATTCAACTTAGATTTCATTAATCTTATCTGATGAGATTTCATTTAATTTGCATAATATTGAAGGAATTTATTTTGTTGTGCGATCTTATCAATAGATCGCTAGCTTTAGAAAAAGTTATTTTCTTTATCAATTGTAATCCTCTCGAATCGAAATTAATACATGTATGGACTAGCTGATATCTAAATTTTTCACTGTGAAATTTTGTACTAGACCCGATCCAAATGTTGAGAGCGTAGAGACAAACTAGTTTATGTCATGGCCACTCCAAAATTATAAGTCATTATCATTTTAGTTAACTAGTCCATGCAGAATTAATTATCCAACATTCCCAGCTTCTTTAATTTGATCGATTACTATATAAAGTGTCTTGTATTCAATTTTGTTATATAGATTGAATCGTGGTTGTGCACAAGTTTATGCTTATAATCATATATGTATATAAATTAATTTCACTTTTATTAAAGGTCGCTTTAATTAAAATATATATATTAGGTTTCTTTTGACATCAAAACACCATCAAAGGAATTGCATATATAACTTTTGTTGTAAACTAAGTTGTAAGCCAACTAGAACTTAAGATGGACTTGCTAGAGACGTAAGCATGGAAGTCATAGTAGAGAAGAGGAGACAAGAGAGAAGAGAGCTAGAGTCGAGAAATGTAGAGATTTTCATTCCAACATTGGTGTATAAATTACAATGGGGTTGGAACCCTTTGTATATGACATTTGGTGATGATGATAATTGTACTTATACAATGTGTACGAGTCATGCATACACCACAAGTCATACAACACGTACATAACAAGCAACATAGACAATACATGGAAGAGTTGGTGTACATTGGAGATAATTACAAGTTACATGAAGTGTGAGAGTCATGTTTGATGTTACATTGAATTAACCACGCTTTCTGATACGCTATAAATCTTGCATCATATAAATGCACAAGTATCCATCAATTTCATAACAACTTTCACTTTCGTGAGGAAATTGTATACATAACTTTGAAAGGTCCATAACAAACCGCTGTGGTACATGACTCTTTTAAAGGGGTATCAAAGCATCTCTTTTACTTTCTTGTTTTGTCTACTCCACATGGAAACGTCAACACTACACGTATATCTGCAATAGGGATGTCCACGTAGCATCATCAACAGAGATGTCCACGTAGCATCATCAACGAACAAATATTATGTAAAAGAAAACGATGAGCAAACCAGGTCAAATTCACATGTTTGCCCCAAAGCAAAACCCAAAGGCCATATTAAATTTGTGCTCTCCATGACCGACCTATCACTCGCCCTTTTCCATGTATACATGTAAATATATATAAATGCATGTTTTTTTTTATAGGAAATAAATAACTTTTGCACCAATCAAAGTTTGAACTCATGACATCTTACTTCTAAATTTCACACCAAATCATTGAGTCACCCAATTAATTTATATATATATATATATGCATGTTTTAATCTACGTAGATCTATATGTACACAAAATGTATACATAAATACATACACACAATCATGAGTTTGCACGCATATTTAATTAGTTCGGTGATATATGATGGTAAAGTAGACAATAGATGCCCCAATTTTGAGAGTAAGTGATCATAGGTTCGAACTCCACCTAGGGTTCTTTTTTTTTTAAATAAAATAAATGATGGTGTTCGTCATAAAAAAAAAAGAAGTGCTAAAATAATGACAATAGTATGTCACACCACAAGACACATTAATTAGCTCGCGAGAGTCATTTATATGCGTATCGAGATACAGACGCACACAAATCACGATACATAATGCGTAGGTCGATCAAGATCGCATGAAATGCTTTTTGTGAACCAATGTATATCTTGTAGTGTGACATTGTTGTTGTCATGTATTCTAATATTTTCCTAACAAAAATGATGGTTAAATGGACGATCGAGGAAGGAAACTATCAACTTTAGCGCGTGCATACAAACCATGTGATGTATAGAAAATCAACTAAGAAAAAGTATAGACGCGGTCGAAGCGTGGCATCACACAAAGTATGGTGACATATATGCTACTCCTTCGGATATATATTTATTTGCATAGTATATAGCAGTCATTTGGATTTGCATTGAGATCTGTTCAGCACATTTCCAAGCATGCACAATCTATAGATGTACGTCTCAGACTGTCACAACAAACTCTATCCATTTTTCTTTAAGAGAAATTTCATTAATCATATGGGACCAGACATAGAATCAAGTACACATGATTCGCTAATCCTATGCGTTCAAACATACTGTCATTAATTAATTTGACTATAAATGCGAAATTGAAACAGTTCGACAATCAATGTCAACTGCTCTCTACAACGTTGAAACTCATGACATTACACGAAACTACTAGACCCATAAAACGAATAACATAACTTTCTAACAAGGAGAAGACAAATCAAAAACTTCAAACTAATGAATAAAACTAATTATAAAATAAAACTAATGACGAAATAAATCCAGCGCCGCACAAATTCACGCAACATCGTTGATGAAGATGCACCGTTGTAAGGATGAACCAATCTCCACGTATCTTATTATATCTGTTGGTTATTGTGTGCAAAAGGAATTTGATTGGAACCACTGTCAATCGAAGATGAGGATCGACGGTGGTTCAATAACAAAAATCACAAAAGTTAATCAAAAAGAATAATTTTAAGGTTTTCGAGAAGAAAGAGGGCAACTATAGAAATTGTAAAAAACTTTTATTCTTTATAAATATACAATTTTTTATAAGAAAGAAACCAATTAACTTAATTTTGTTTTTCGCTATATAACTCAAACGCCCACCCATTTTTAACAATACTATGGTCTCGTTTAGTTTGTTTTTGCTAACTTACAATGCTAGTTCGGAGTTATCTCCTTAAAGTTCATGTTTGGTTCAACTTTAAACTTGTAGGGAAGTTTCAAATTTTTAAACAATAAAAAATATGAATTGACATAAATAGCTTTTAAACAAGAGAGAGATGAGTAATGAATGAGTCATTAATGAAAGGTAATTGTGTACACAACTCCTGTGATATAATTTCCTAGCTAGGGGTGATGGTGGGAAGACTTCTCACACCCTATGGTGTAAATTTGGCAACCAAACAAAATTAATTATCAATTCCCTATAAGTTATCTCCGGGAGATAACTCATCGTTAACTAAAAAAGAAACCATGATTTGCACATTATGAGGCTCCGACTCCTGATCGACCTCTTACACAATCTTTACCAAATCAGTGAGTCATCCACTTAGTTGCTGGATGTATAGATGTAGTGGAAACTAAATGTTCCGGTTTGTTACTGATTTACATACTACCTTGATCAAGGGATAACACAAATATAGTCTTCTTTTTTAATATTGCAATCGATAAATACACATAAATATACTCTTCTTGATTAAGATGTTTTTGATGATAATCACTTGTTAGGAATCAAAAAGTTGGACGGTAAATGGGCCACAGGGTACCCATAGCCCGGCCGATGTGGGCCGGACTGGTTAAAGGTCCAAAAACCAGTCTGCCAAAGAGCGGGAAAATGAAAATGAAACTTTTGAGTGAATCGTAACCGTCCAAGTCAGACAGCACAAATCAACGGTCAGAATACGTCCCAGTCATCGATCCCTGCCAAAATGATTTGAAATTCCCGCGCTTTCGTGGCGCGCAATTCCAAACCTTAAAAACCTAAAATCTCCATTAAACCGCCAAAACCCACCTCTATTTGTTCTCCACCAGTCACCGGCCCTCCAAACCATTTCAATTACTCATCGAAATCATCTCAATCTCTTCAATGGCGGGATCTTCGTCTTCGAAGTCGAACCCACCGAGAAGCCGAAAGAGGGTCGAAGCGGAGACGACTACTCAGGCAACAGGCACGTTGAAGCGAGCCAGAGATGGAAGTGCTTTCACTAAATGGTACGATCTTGTTCGTTTGACAGGTCTATCGATTTCGTGTAGTGTTAGGGTTTGATTTAATTTGGGGGGTTTTGTTGGTTACAAACAGTGAGGAATGCAACAAAGATGTTCCGGTGGTGCTCATCGATATGCACAATTGCAGCCTTGACTCCAAGATCAAGATGAACTTGGGTAAGCATGAACAAATCCTCTATTCCTTTGTTAGGTAAATATGATGGCGAGGGTGAGCTTGAGATTGTGTGGTTTAGACGCATGATCCCAGGTTCGATTTCTTGCTACATTAAAATTGTTAAGGCCATTCATTAGGGTATGCTTAGTAGGCCTGCTAGATATTGGTTTGTGAGAATAGTCAGGCTCGCTTGTATACCATAAAAATCATTAAAATAAAAATAAAAATAGTGAGACTCACAAGTGTGACTAATCAATGGTTTATGTGAATGTAGAGGCTCAGGTTGTTGAAAAGGTGGCAGATCAAGCCAAGAAATCATCGGAAAAGTAATTCTCTCTTCATTGTTTTTTTTTTTTTTTTTTGTTTTTTTGTTTTTGCTATGTTGTTCGATTTGGGTATGTGAAGGGGGCTTTACTTATTGTTTGAACAATTAAAATTGTAGGAAGAAGGGGAGGACGTCATCGGAGCCAAAAGCGCCTTCTAAGAAGGCGAAGAAAGTGAAGGATCCTAACATGCCCAAACGACCTGCCACGGCCTTCTTCCTCTTCATGTCTGTGACTAATTCATACGTATTTTTGATGAAAGACTAATTCATATGTTGAGGGAATGTACAAGTTTTTTGGTTTGTTTGCGTGATCTTTCAATTGCTGTTTTGTTAATTAGGGATGATTTTAGGAAAACATTCAAGGAACAGAACCCAGACAAGAAGAATGTCTCAGTGGTACAACTCATCCCTTGCTTTCTCTTTTCCTTTTGATTTTTCACTTTACGTTGCATCGCGGGTCGTTTTCTTAATTCCATCTTCTCTATTTTATTGCTAAAAGGTTGCAAAGGAAGGTGGTGAAAAGTGGAAGTCCATGACCGATGAAGTGCGTAATTCCCATTTGTTTATTTGTGCCTTTCAATTCTTGGTTCCCCATATTGATTATTGTATTTAACACTGCTGCCTCGACATCAGGAGAAAAAGCCGTATGCCGACAAAGCTGCGGAGCTAAAGACTGAGTATGAGAAGGCCTTGGAGCAACACAAGGCTGACAATGCTGTAAGTAATTGAGTCTTTGGTTTTGTTTAGATTGAAAGTATGTCACTTTTCCTCCTGTTGTTATAGTAATGTTGAGGTGATTTGATTTATGGCCTCAAAACAGGAAGCGGCGGAGGGTTCGGATAAAGAAGAAGAAGAGGAGTGATGGTAGGAATGAGGGGCATACTTGGGAAGGCAATTTTCTCTCCTGTGGATGATGGGCTGTAGCTGAGGTCCCCTTGTTTCTTTTGTATAAATTTTGAAACTAGATCTGTTTAGATGGAATATCAAATGTCTTTTACATTTTAAAGCTCTATCAATTGAAGCTACTTTTCTTTTGTAGGCCATTGCTTTTAGTCTGTCACATATTATATTGTATTGAGGGCAGTGATCTGTAGATGGTTGAAATTTTGAATGATGGTTAAAAGTTAAAACAAACTAAATAAACCTACCATATATAATACTCAATGAACAATAAAAACTAGCAATGAAGATGACTATTGAATTGGTGAGAAAAACTAGTATGCTATTATATATAATGTAGGAGAGAAAAAAAATGATTCAATGGGTTCAATTAGAACCTACAATAATAACAAACAATAATCTCTTCTTCTAAACTATGAATGTGAACAAGCGTGGGCACTAAGCGGCCGAGGGAGTCAGCATTGTACTGGCTCATTGTCTTCCATTTTTATTGACCTTCACTTGCATGGGAGCAATGGTTTGCCACACAGGCACAAGTTGTGAGCATAAGCTGCTGTAGGAAATATGTTGTAGGGTCTCCCTTGTGGGATCTCTCCACAAAGTCTATTGGCCCTGAAATTGACATGCTTTATATCTTGTATGCCCAGCAAACTATCTGGGATTTTTCCAGTGAGTCCATTGATGGACACATCCAGCCACTGCAATCTCTGCAATTGCCCTATGCTTTCAGGGATTGCGCCCTTGATTAAGTTCCTTGAAATGTCAAGCTTTTCAAGTCTGGCGAGGTTGGAGATGGAATTCGGGATTTGCCCGGTTATCTTATTGCTTGACAATATGAGTGTCTTCAATCCTGTGCCTTCACTGAATTGTGGAACTTCACCTGTGATTTGGTTGTTTGAGATGTCCAATGCCTCCAAGTAACTATTGCTGCCCTTCTTCAATAACCCCGATAGAGACCCGAAAAACTGATTTGAGTGGAGATCCATAGAAGTTACGCCATCCGGAGCTTTGATTTTGGAAACATCGAATCTCAACTGATTGTTTGAGAGCTTGATCTTCTGCAGACTAGTCATGTTTGTGAAAAATCTCGAGATATCACCACCAGTGAATTCGTTATCGGAGAGGTCTATTGAAGTCAAGGCATCTGGTTTTAGGAAACTTGGAAGAGCCCCTTTAAGTCTGCATCCAGCAAGGCCAACATCTGTGAGCCTTGTTTTGCATATCCAATCAGGCACTGCCCCTAAATGGAAGTTGTTGTAGGAGAAGTCGACCGACAGCAATGACGGCAAGCCACTAGCAAGTGTGCCTGGTATGGGATCTGTCAATCCATTTCTGGAGAGATTAAGGTACCACAGCTTCTGCAATCTTGAAATAGATACTGGCATCTGACCAGTGAGATTGTTAGCACTTAGAGAAAGTGTGCTTAGAGCTTTTAGGCCACCGATCTCATCAGGGATTCTTCCTGTAAGCTTGTTATTACTCAAAGAGAGGTCCAATAGATTTGGCAAACTGCATATTGAATTGGGCACTTGCCCTGAGAATTGATTATTTGACAAGTCTAGAAAAGTCAGGTTTTGATAACTACCTAGGAAATCAGGGAGAGGCCCAGATAGAAGATTGTTGCTTAGATCAAAATTCTGCAAACCGCGAAAGTTTTTGAATGTAGAGGGAACTTGACCTGTGAGGAAGTTGTTGCCTAAATTCATCTGATTGAGACTGTGAAGGCTACCGAGAGTTGTTGGAATTTGTCCCTTGAAACGGTTTCCATTCAAAGAGAGGATGTTGAGCAGTGGGAGGTGAGCCAGAGCCGGCGGTATAGGCCCTTCGAGTGCATTGCCTTCAAGGACTAGTTGATTGAGGTTTGTGAGGTTTGTGAAGGTCTCAGGGATGGGGCCTGCAATGTGCTTCATCCCACTTATCACCAAGACCTCCAAGAACTGAAGGGCACTTAGAGAAGGTGACAATGTGCCCTTCATGTAGAGCGAATCGTCTCTATCATGCGGTCCTTGCAACGCCAATCCGATCACCCTCCCAGTTCTGGGGTTGCACTGAACTCCCTCCCAGTCTCCTCCGCAGCAATCAGTACCCACCCATGAAGACAGGATCCCAGTTGTGTCTGTCAAGATTTTGGACTTGAACCCGAGAAGCGCCGCTCTATCTGATTCGGGACAAAACACGGGTCTTGATGAGCTTGTTTCAAGAGCAATGGCTTCTCCCATGAACATAGAAGAGATGAAGAGAAGATCAAAAACCCATATGAGATTCCGCATTTTGTGGGGGGTTGTGTTGTTTGAGGAAGAATGACCAATTTATGGGATTTTTGAATTGGAAGTTGATGAGAGTTTGAATTGGAAAAAGAAAAGAAAAGAAGGCAAAAAGCTAAGATGCCAGCACATTTGGTTGGTTGGTTTGTTTTCTTCACTTGGAGTGGAAGATTTATAATGAGAAGAAGAGAGAGTATGTAACAATGTATGTATAAACAAGTTAACAAGATTGCAGTAATGTTGGTGCATGATGGGAGCCTTGCCCACTGCCACTGCACCTTTTAAAGTCCGTGACCAATGCATCCAGTAGTTGTTTTGCTATCTAAATCTCAGGGCAATCCTAGGAGTAACATCACAACACACATCGCGTTCTGATGTGCGTGCGATGTACCTCGGGTGCGCCCATTTTCTACCAAGGCCACAATTGGACACATTGTTGCAACAGTAGTAGCTAGGGAGTGGTCACGAGAAGTCCAAGTACTTTTTGACCGTTAGAACGCGTCTGGTTCAAAATTTCCTTACTTTGGGAAGAAATAAATCTCAAGCGAGTCCAGACAACTTTATTGGGCAATTATGTCTCAAGGTACCACTGCATCGATCAAAAGCTCGTCAATGTTCAAATCAGAAGACATGAAAATAAAAGTTTAATTAAGCTAATTCAATGATTTGTAGAGGCAATAAGACAATGTAGTGAAGATTAGGAGGAGATGGGGACTACTTGGATTTTGGTCTGGATATTGAAGCGATTGATGAATAATGTTAGTATTCGGTTGATGATAATTTTGTGGGGTCAGGTACTCAGGTTAGGAGGGGATGGAGTGCTATCAAACAATGCAATTAACTTGAATTATAAGAAGAGAGTGTTGGAGATGTTGGGATAGTCCCACATCGACTACTTGAAAAGAAAAATAAAGGTTATAAATGTCGAGTGGACACTCCATCTTACGTTGATATTCTGGAGTGAACCCCACTTTCATATTTATAGCTCATGCATAAAGTAGTCACCACACTCTCCTCACTTTGGATTGGTAACACTCAGCTGTGTATATAAATACCTGACTAAGTGCCCAAAGTGGATTACAAAAGTATTTTCCAATTAATTAATTAACCAACAAAAAATGAATAAATAATGCATGTTGTAGTTGTTTAATTTTATTGGGATTAGGTGAAAAAGTTGACAAAATGGGGAAAAAAAGTGCCAACTTGACTTTCAAATGGGCAACACAACAGTCAAGACATTGATGAACCCTAGGAAGGCCAAATGGGTAGAGAGTGAAGGTGATTGGAGGAAGGAAGGAAGGAAGGAAGGATAGAGGCTTTGCTTTCACAATGTCTCAGCTGTGGCCCTGTGTGGCATGCATATAAACATGTATACACTCGCACATGAGGTCTAAATATGTTTGTTGTGCTATTCCATCCAAAAAAATGCATTTTTGTTTGACAGTACCTTGTCTGAATCTGAGGGTTTTGGTACTCTATATAGTGGCAATCCAACAATCTCCTTATTAGATCAACTGTATACACTCATGTGAGCAGGTGGTTACTACTTAAAAAGGAAAAAAAAAAAAAAACAATAAAAAAAGAAGGGAAAGTGTTCCTTATGGTCCATAAAACCGCGTGAATTTTGGTGGGGCCTATGTTTTTTTTGGAGGGGCCTATGTTGACCTAGTGAGGGTCTATAATCAATCTCTCTAGTACTCTAGTACTGATATTATCTCAATTATAAGTGTAAAATTTTACTCAAAAAAATTTTACTACTAATTAATAAGAAGCTAGATGGCACTAAGAAGATCATGGGACTATATTTCGGTCCACACGACCATAAGTACACCAATTAAGTGACATGGATGGGTCCTGACATATACATGTCCAAGTGTACAAGGTGATGAGCTGGAGAGAAGAATAGAAAGCAAGTGGGGGTGTTGGTCTGTAGGGATAGAGCAGATTGATCAGTCACTTTTTTTTTTTTTTTTTTGGTGGTGTCATATTTTTCTGTTTGGTGAATAGAATGCTGCGCTAATAGCGGAACAGCCGAGTTGATATAGCAAACACATCCACATGTTTGTGTTGTGGTGGTGCTGGGGCTGGGTTTCAATAGTTTCTTGGTTTCCATCGAATCGGACAAGTAATTTGAATCAAATCATCAACATGAGAATTGAATTAAGTAACTAATTAAGATGGGGGACCTGTCATTCATAATGAGTGAACACCACATCACAGCGTTGAAGGACACTAATTTGGATAAAGGCAATAAAACATTTCAGGATTTTGAGCGCCGTGAGTACCTGAGCGAGCCATATATTCATTGTTGATTTCAATAATGAGTTTGTTTGTTAATGGTTTCTGTAATAAAGAAACTGCAGTAGTTGCAATATTTCCGTAGTTTTAGTATTTATGTAGTTTTTATATTTTGATATTTAGGTAATATTGTATTAGAAAACTTTCTTTATTTTGTGTTTTGTTCAACTCTATAAATAAGAATACCATATTGTACTTAATTAGCCCATATTAATACAATTCTTATATTCTTTTTTGAAATCTATCAATCTCGATCATCCTGTCCGCATCGACCTTGCAAAAGTTTAGTCACATTGCGCGTGAATCCCAAATTAATTAAGGTACATCGGTCTAACTATTTCATTTTGCTCGATTTAATGTGTACTGCTTGATGACACTATCAATTATAAAATGGAAAATATATAACATAGGGTGGTAGTATAGTTTTTTAATTAAACAACCATTTAGATGGATTAATGAAGAAAAATAAATTGTACAGAAGGAACTACATATAATAGATATGATCCTTGATTAATCAGTAATAGCTAGAATAGTAGTACCCCTAAAAAAGTGCATCCATGGTTATCAATGACACCAAATTGCAAATGAGAACAAGGGAGATCATTGAGCTAGGTTGAGACTTGAGAGAGGTTCTTCTGATTCGATTGGCCAGATGCACATATCATATACATATCTGGGCCATATATATATGATCATGAGATTCTAAGATTGATGCTGTTGGGTGAATTAAAATTAAGCTCACTATTTGTAATCAGCAAACATGAAGGAAAAGCAATGTAGGGTCTGTCACATGTCCATATATGTGAACAAAGCATATGGAGTAGATCCTAGAAGAAGTTATCATCATCAACATCATGCATGATCAGTTTCATGGGTCAAAGTTAGGCAAACAACTAATTCAAGTGGCCCATATCACTTTCAGGACTCAGAGAGAGATCATGCATACCTATATCAATATATATATATATAGCTAGAGAAATGTCATTTCATTATCCTAGTTTTTATTTTTTATTTTTTTTTTTTTATTTTTTTTTTTTGGGCAAAGTGATTTGTATTGAAGTTTTTCTAGTCTAACCGGACAAGCATTTATTACAAATAGATTTTACAACAATGAAACACGAAACAAATTTCGAAAATGCGCAAAATATGATTTTAGCTGCTTCAACGACGATCGCCACCACCCAGCACTGCCTCCAGTTGCGCAACTTTGCATGGAATAGATCGACCCCGAGGCAAATAAACAACATGCACTATATGGCTACTGACCTAATTAATTAATGTTGTCAAATGGAAGAGAAAAGAAGAGAAAGGGAGAGAGGGGAGGAGGGGGGCCAGCAGCGAAGGTAAGCCGCGGTAGCACCAGCCACCCAAACCAGATTTGGTTCTTGCAGCGGCGGCTATGGTTTTTTTGGAGAAGGAGAGAGCTACTGCTGGTAGCCAGGCCTTCTTTTTTGTCATTTCATTCTAGTTAAACAACAACAAAGCGTCAATCTTAAAATAGTTAGAGTCAGCTACATGGACGAAACTCTTCCACTTTGCTCGATTAAAATGCATTCTAAACAAACAAGCAATATTAAAATGATTCTTAATATGTAGGCGATTAAGTTGGAGAAATATTTAGATGCATGTTTCTTCCATGTTAGAGCATCTCCAATGGGACTATGGATTGGTGAGGAAATGGATCCATTTATGATACAATTCACATTCAACCCAAAAAATGCTATCCAATGGAACCATGAATTGATAATGTCTATCTTATGTGACATGGAATCAAAGTGGAGGGTATCCACCACAATGTCTACTTCTAGATATTGTGGTAGACCGCCAAGTCATACAAATGGACTCTTTTTAATTTTTTTAAAAATTTATTTTCAGGCATTTATTAATATTATAAAAAATGAAAATAAAAGTGACAACTCATCAATTCATGGTGTAAATCCATTGTCCATCGAAGACCATTTTTAGAGGTGAATGTCTATCTAGTGTACATATGATGGACATCATTTCCACATATCCATGATGTGGCACCAATTCATGGTATAAATACACGTTACCATTGAAGATACTCTTCGTAAAAACTGGTAAGGTGTTTTGGAGTCCAACTGGATGACACTTGGGCCTCTCTAACTTTGCAATATACTACATCAAATTCAAACTCATTAAAGCAAATTATGAGAAGAGGAAATAAGGTGAGAAATCACTCATGTATTAATTAGCAGCCAACAACATGCGAGAATTGAAATGGAATAGTAAGCAAAAGTGGGCTTCAACTAGTCACAAACTTCACTTTACCTTCAACTAAATTGGAGAGCTCACCATTCACCAACCTGTTCATGATGTGCGCAAACAAGGTTCATGCACAAGTTTGCCAAAAGAATTTAGGACCACCTAACGTCAGCCTATTTTGTGGGCTAAATGGCTTTACCACGTTGGGGCATCCAAGATCCAAGCAAGTCAAGTGTGCCCAATTAAGCTTGTTGTTTGGTGGGTTGGACTTCAATCTAAAACATGGAAGTACAGTATATATCATCAACTCACCGTACGTATTGCTAATTAGCATTCACGTTGTTATTCCATGACCACACCTCATACAATTAACATTAGTAAGAGTATATATGAGAGAGTAGAAATGAAATGGGCTTCCTGGATGTGGAATATATGGTGTTTTTAATGAGGGAGAGATTCCTGTTTAAACAAACTAAAAAAGAGTTGTAATTAAGAGTGGGTGAGATCTGAGGAGGGACAAAGTGACAAACTGATAAAAAAAAAGAGACAGAGCAACGGCTCTCTCTTGGGTCTTTTTTGGGTTGGTTCAGTGGCCAAGAGGAACATGTCCCGCCCACTCCCCCAGACTACCAAAATTTGAATTTTCAAATCTCACGCCCGTTGCCTTACTTTTTTTAATTCTTCAGCAAAAGCTGTCTTTAACGCTCACTTTCCCTCACCACCACCCAACTCAAATGCTACACCATTTCTAGCACTCCATTTGCACCAACTCATCCACACACACACACACACACACACATGGGTACCTGTTTGAGTAAGAAGAAGACCTCCTCTTCTTCGTCGTCAACACCCGGTGTTGTTCTTCCTGACCCGCTGCAACCCAAAGCGCAAGTCCCAGTGGCGAATCAAGACAAGATTTTGATTCAAAAGTCTGAAACTACCGCGACGACGCCAACTGCATCTGAAGAGGAATGTGTCAAGAAGAAGGAGATTTTCGTTATTAAGCAGAGCCGGAAGAGCCACGAGAGACCGCGACCGGCTGCGGAATCGCAGAGACTTAGTAATGTTAAGACAGATGATTATGTGGGTGATGTAGACGAACCCACCCTCTCCGACCCTTGTGTAGTTGCCACTAATTTCCCCGCTGTCAATGCTGCTGCTACTACTGCTGTTAATGTGGTGAGGACTTCGAGTTGCACCAAAGAAGAAGTCGACGCCATTTTGATTCAATGTGGGCGGTTGAGCCGAAGCTCCTCCGCAAACAAGGTTGGTGGCAGTGGCCCCCGGAAGTACTCCGGTTCTAAAAGGAGCTTCGACTTTGATCACGACAACAACAACAACAACAACAATTTATCGGCCGAAAACAAAAAGGGCGGCGAGGACGACAACCATTACTCAAGGCCTTCTCATAGGAGGACTCCTAGCAGAGAGAAGGATGGAGGAGAGCACAAGCGGTCCAGCAGCAGAGATCGCTCTTCTTCTTCCTCCAAGGACCAACAAGATGAGAGAAGCAGGTCTAGAGGAAGCGGAAGCAGAAGGGCTAGTCGCTCCCCCAGTCGGCGATCTGAAACTCCATCTTCAGCTGCTGCTACCTCAGACAAGTCCAAGCCAGGCAAGATGGTTTCAGTCCCAGCTTCTAATGGTGGCAAC
The DNA here is from genome assembly GCA_039657325.1 of Stephania cephalantha. NCBI lineage: Eukaryota > Viridiplantae > Streptophyta > Magnoliopsida > Ranunculales > Menispermaceae > Stephania > Stephania cephalantha. The sequence continues at coordinate 287,404 of CM077573.1, read as the reverse complement.
GCGGCTGTCCCCATTTCCAATTCAGCTACAACAGTGGTCAAAAGGGTCTCGGTCAAGAGGAGTGGTGAGGCGGGAAGCTTCAGGGGCACAGCGTCGCCTCGGTCTCAGTCACCTGCTTGTGCTAGACCAAATAATAATAATGTCGTCAACAATGAGAATGCCCAACAGCATCAACCCTCCCTCAGCCGCAATTCTTCCCGAAAGGCAGAACAATCTCCTTATAGGAGAAACCCCATGAGCGAGATCGACGAAAATTGCCCAAGACGAGAACAACAACAACAACAACAGCCAACCCTCAAATCTCAAGATCAAGTCAAGACGCATCGGCGCAAAGAGAGCAGTGATGAAATAAAAGCCTTCCCTTCACAGAGCCAACTGGTTAGTGACTCCCTCAACTTCAAATCCTTCAAATGTTCTTCCTTTACAATTGTGCTTAGTTGGTGAGCTTTTCTTGCTTCATAATTTGCAAAGCAAATACTAAGTATGTGTTGTGAATTTGTGAAGCAGAAGCAGCAGCAGCAGCAGCAGCAGCATCAAGTTTTGGAAGAGCAGTGTACAAATGCTGAAGGGTTTACATTTAAGACCAATGAGACTAGTGCAGCACCTCAAGGGATTACCAGAAGCAGATCTTCTAGGAGATCAAGAGACCTAGACTTCATTACCAATATCGGGCTCAATCCGGATGCTCTCCTCAACCCGACATCCTACGCTTCGATGCTGCTAGAAGACATCCAAAACTTCCATCAGCAAAACAATGGTGCTACTACTAATACTACCACCACTCCAGTTTTTACTCTCCCAGCTTGTGTTACCAAGGCCTGTTCCATTCTTGAGGCTGTAGCTGACCTCAACTCATGTAATAGTGAGGACAGAAGCTCTGAATTAATAGCTGATTGGTCTAACAACAAGGGAAGTAAGAATGTTTCATCGAACAGCAGCACTTTGCCGCATTTGGGAAAGATGAGATTGGTGGATGTGAAAGAGCCTATTGCGGAATCTGAGGTTGTGCTGAAGAATGGTCTAAATGAACCGAGCCTTCACAAGTATGTGACTGTGAGGAGAGGTGTGGTGGAAGGAGAAATAGAGGTAGAGCAGCAGCAGCAGCAGCAAGAGTCGTCGGGCAGCAATAGCTTTGTCGGCGGCCAATACTGGGCTACCTCCTCTCCATGCTCATGGGAGCCCAATTCAGCTGATTCCGCCGCCACTTCCAGGCCTAACAGCAATACTTATGGAGAGACTCTAGTTGTGGTGGATAAGGAGAGCAGCCATGCAGTCTCTGAAGTTGTTGGACATGATCAAAATGAAGTTGTCGTTGTTGAAGCTAGGAGGATGAGAAGCAGTGGAAGCAATCGTAGCGGCACTCCTTCACAGAGTGGGAGTGGAAAGAAGAGAGAATTGCAACATCAATATCATCAGAATGGAAGAACTAGGCAAGGAAGAGCTGGAGCTGTTAGTCAAGCAGCAATTCCTGTTGCTGCAACTATTTCTTCATAGTAAACAAAGTTGCAATTTTTTAGGCTTTACATAGAATATCATCAAATGAAGGGGCCAAGAAGACTCCTTTTTGCCCTTTCTTGTTCTTTTGTTGTCATTCATGCGCAATTTAATTTAATTTGAACATTGTTCAAACAATTTGATCAACAGACAGCACGATATTCCACTTCAATAAGCAAGAAGGCAATGTTTTGAAGATTAGAGGAACAATAGGGTGAAGTCAAATTAACTTCCCAATTCAAATAAACCAAAATAATATGAAGTTCATTGATTGATGTTCAACGATCCATTTATTATTGCATATGTAAAATTATTGAACTTCTCCATAGATCCAAGCTAAGATGTTCTAAAATATTTCTATAACGTAAGAAATATATCGATACCTCCAATTGATTCCTAGGCCTAGCAGAGGAGAAGAGAAGCTTCATTTGACAAGTCCTAAGTTGAGAACACCCCATGCGTTGTGAGGCCACGACCTCTCCTTCGCCTTCATCACCAGAACTCTAGCCCAAGCGACCCAGCCTTCCCAAGACATCCTCTTGTCCCAGGGACTCCCCCACTCCAACAACAGTCTCAGCCCCTTCTCTCCCTCTCTCTCCGCCTCCTCGAACCTCCCTTTGCTCAAGTGAATCTGAGCCAGCACCACATGAGGCTCTCCTATGAAAGGGTTCTTCTCCACACACTTCACCAGCAACTCCTCTGCCCTCTCCACACCTCCATTGCCTCCGCCCCCATAGAGCAGCTTCCCAATACAAGTCCCTCGCGATCTTCTGCTCCTCGGCGCCCAACACTTTAGTGCAGTGGTCGAACACAGGCGGAATCGGCAACTCAATTCCCTCGTCTCTCTCATCGCCACCAACTGTTCCACTCCCATTAGTACCATCAGTAGTACCATTAGTAGTAGTAGTATTGGTCTTGGTCTTGTGCTTCTCTGCCATGTAAATCTCTTCCTCCCTGACTATGAGGGAGTACAAAGCCCCCATCCTAGAAATGGAATTCATCCACAACCCGGGCTTGCCATCCCCGGGCCACAACCCCGCGGCAACGTTGTTCCCCGAGAACTCGAGACGGCCGTTCTCATTCTCAAACAAAACATCCTGAAAGCTAAACAACTGATCACTAAAATCAGCCATGGTCATCATTAGGAACACAGCCACAACTCTCCTAGACAATCCCACATCCTCCCCACTCTTAATATGCTTCACAACAATCCCCTCAGCAGGCAACAAAGAGCTTATCTTCCGCCGCCACTCTTCGTCGTGATCAAACACGCCCGAGTCCTTGGCATTCCTAAGAGAGGCCTCGGAGAGCTTGAGGTGGTGGACGAGCTGGTGATCAGTGTAATGGAATAGGAGGTCCTCGTGGATGAGGGACTGGCGGGGGACAACGCAGAAGAGGTGGATGAGGCGCTCTGCGGCATTGCCGACGTGGCTGCGGACGGCGTGGCGGGAGGTGGAGGGGTCGAAGATGGCGAGGTTGACGTAGGAATTGGAGTAGGCAGAGTGGAAGAGGCCGCATAGGCAGACGGGGTCTGGGGAGTTCCACAGCTTTAGTATCTTGTATATGTCGATGAGGTGGTCGAGGAAGCTGCCGTGCTTGTGCCAGCACTCGCCGGCGCCCACGGAGCGGAGCACGGAGATCAGAGAGGGGAGCTTCGGGTCAACCAGGTGTAGCTCGCCCCGGAGGAAGGGACGGGCCGCTTCTAAGATATTGCTCATTCCACCGTCGTCTTCTGAAGGAGAAGGCATGGTTGCTTTGGAGATGAAAAGGAAATCACACAGAGAGATTGATCTTTGGAGACGGTGAAGAGACGTAAAACAGTTGGGATTCTAGGGGCCAACTTGATAACGCTTGTAGAAAATCAAGGAAATCTACTTGGAATTTAGTCATCATCTAGATTTTTTTTTTTTTTTTTTTTTTTTGTTTGATAACTGCCCGACTAGTTAGGCCTATTGGGCTTCAAATACCGGAAGATTGTAAATGTTGCTCCTATAAAAAAGACCACAATGGACAAAATAACGACACTGACCCGGCATTGGGCCTCCATTACATTCTTGGCGCGCAATTTCGCTAACCACTGTCGTGTAGAAGTTGCATTCATAAACCAACATTTGTTGTAGTCTGTGCGCGCCTCTTCTCCAAATCTCACAAAACAAACAACACAAGGTGTTGACTAATGAGTTACTGTGCCAGCGGAGATGACGATGAACTGGTTTTGCCAAACTGAGCGAATTGTCCAAATGGTGCACTGATGATACCAGCACATGACAAAGGCATCCCATCATATTATAGAGTGATAATAAACGCGACACCTTGCGTGGAAGATTCTTCACTCGCAACACCTTTGATGTAAGAAATGAAGTAGCAACATATCTCAGGACTCCTACAAAAGAACAATTGAGTTTTTTTTTTTGTCAGCAAAATCAATCGACACGCGATACAACCACGTAGTATCAACTCTAAACTGTTTAATTACCCAAGTTCTACCATTAAAGCTGCAAAATAAGAAAAAAAAAACTCCGGCAATGAAACAAACTTGGTAGATTCTATTAAACTTGCTTCAATACGATAATAACATTATATATAAATGGGAGAAATATGCCATGTTCATTTATCTAAACCATGGAAAGAGGATGGATAAGATTCTATAATACCTCACTACTCAGGCACAGCTCAAATAGATTCCGCAAGCCTTGACCGAATTGATTCTGCATCCGACTCTTTCCTGATGCTGAATGAGTACATGGAAATCAATGTGATGCATTGAGAATTTGAGAGTAGAAAATAAACAGTATCGTAAGAAGCCAACCAAAATAATCATCATCAATGCAAGTAAACAAACTAAAAGCTGTTCATTCACTTTTTAGGAAAAAGAACATTGAGGCCAAGCGGATGTAATGAATGGGATATAGAAAATAGAAAAGGAATATGAACATGCAACTTCGGGGTGAATAACAACCAATATGCACATTGCAGAATTCAGCAGAAAAAATTTGATACCATAAACGGAAGGCAAAAATGAGAGGATTGATCATTAAGGGGATAAATTTCATAATATCAAGTTGACATGTTATACCTATGAATAACTTTCTTTCAGCTGGCAGCATAACATGACATAAAAACCACGCTCTCATTTCTTGCTTCTTTGTAGACCGTCTTTGCGAAAAAACCATCGCAACCGCCCTTCCCTAATCTTTGTATCAATTGGTGCTACTCCTACTTGTCTTTGAATGTCGGAAAAGAAAGTCATTTCTGCTACATTCACTTTATGTAATTGTTGTTGCATATACCAACGGACACCGACTCCGCCATTTCAAAGCACACATGATGATTGAAAAGACGGCATGGAGATGAGTCTACTTCATCAGAAATTCATAACGTTCATGCATGTCAAGAGTAAAGCAGAAAGGGTTGTCGAAAAGAAATTCCTATTTAAGCCGGTAGAAACCATTACAAGATCCACTTACCTGTACATAGTATCACCACTAGAAATTGTCTTTCGGCAAATCCAATCCGGAATCAACTCTTCCAATAGTGCAAGCTGTTCCTCAGCTTCTCCTACAAGAAAATTTCCAATAGTGCAAGCTGTTCCTCAGCTTCTCCTACAAGAAAATTAGCCAGCATAAAACACAATTTAAACCAAGGCCAAAAAAGAAATCTAATGTCAATAGTAAAAAAATTTCTAGATTCACGTACTTTCATCAACAATATCTAAATCGTCTGAAATTATTTTTTGTAGAAGCTCCTGCTTAGTGATCAACGAACGGTTCACTGACTTGAATATATTGATGGTCAAGGAGAAAAGACCATCCAATGATGCAATCTGACGGTGCTTCTGTAGAGTCGACTTCTTTGGCTTTTGGTTCTCTCCAACCTACAAAAGCAAAAATTGTGACAACCTAGCAAGCAGGTGACAGAGGCAGGGAGAGAGTTGAGAAACTAAGATCATGCATTTGACATAACAGCAAACATAGAATAGGACTCTAAGAACTATTCAGTTTCATAGCATAATATGATATTACAGCGTAAAACAAGGCGACTATGATGACCATACAAAGGGCAGGTTCACCAGAATCACAATCCATCATATTATTCCACTATCTTGTTAAGCTCCACAATAGGACAATAACTCTCAAATCCAGTAATCCCATGTCCCAGCTCATTCTTGGCATAAGAGATTTCTCTAAATTGGATCATTGGAATATTGGCATCTCCATTCTGATTACATATGGCCAGGCCTCCCTGCCAGTAGTGCTTCTCTTAACCGATAACCAAAATGAGCAAATTTTACATACTCATATCGAGAAAAAAAAAGAAGAAGGAAAGAAACTATCAGTTTTAAATACTGAAAGACAATAAAATCTCCTCGCATGCTTATGTTGGACACTTGGACGGTTGAAAAAAATGTCTCAAAGTCAACATAGGGGTGAGGGTGAGTTAGCCAAGTTAAAAGCTTTCTTTTCCCACTTCCTCTTTTCTTATTTTTAAGACATTTTAAAATTATAAGAAAAAAATTATGCAGAAAGTAAATTACCAGTAGAATCAATTCAAACTAAAGGAACACTCGCCGGTTTACAAATTAAAACAAAATTGGCATAGGTATGGAAAATCCGTACCATTTGGGAGATCCCAGAAAACGAGATGATGGAGTCCTCTGTGAAAATATTTTCTGAACTTGGAAGGCCTTCGTTGTCACATTGTTTTGACTTGTCAATAGTAGCACATGAAGTACTTGAATCATCTTGCAAGACAGAAAAGCTCAATGATCTCTTCGCAGTTGCTTGACTTGTTGTGTCAGCCTCAGAGCTTATTTTGTCACTTAAGCAGGCCAATGATCTTTTTGGTGGAGTTTGTTGTGCCGGAGTTTCTGACATCAATTTGTGAGAAACTTCAACAGGCTTCAGAGGAGAGCTTTCACAAGCAGCAGCACTGTGACATTGTTCTCCAAAAATTAGTTCAACTGGGGATCTCATGCTGGTAGTCTCTAAAACTAAACCATGGCTTTCCTGCTGCGGGTTCATAGTGTTTTGGTTCGCATCAGCACCATCATTTGCAGGCAAGGAAGGGACTGGAACCGCTATAAGCTGAGTCTTTTCCTCTTCAAGGATATTTAGATTCCGTGAAAAGTGTCTTCTGATTGATTGAGATAAAGAAGATGGAATAACTAACTCCTCATTCTTGAGAGCAGAAGCTTCAATCCCACCCACATCTTTCAAGAAATTCACTGTATCCGAATCCGATAACTCAAGTTGTGGAGACAGATGCCTTGTCACTGGTATGCTGGGGTTCTGCTCCTGTTCATCAACATGCCCTTCACGAGAAATTGTCCGTGATTCTACTTGCAATGGTATTGATAAAACATTAGGATCTTTTTGGTTAAATGGTTCTGGTAGCATGGCCGCTGGTATGTCATACTCCTGCTTTTCAAAACAAAAAAGGTTTCAAATAGCATTTTAAACTTTTGGAATTCTTAAGGGAAGTTTTGATGATAATCAAACTGAAAACTGTAAATATAAGTTAGGGACTGACATATGACACTAGATACACGGTCAACAGGCCAAACACAATCAGATGATTAAACCAGCTGATCCAATGAAGCATTACATGTTACGACAGTTCAAAAATCAAAGATCAGCTTAATTTAATTGAATGAAGGCCACTAGAATGGCATGACCAACCAAAGTAACATCCATAATGGTCCTAACTCCTAATGCATCATTGCTCATGCAATCACATTGAAAAGTTTGTGTAGCAAGCAAATGCCTTTTCGGTTGGGTTGAACAATCGTTTTCAGCAATATATTCGACAACAGCTTTCAAATCGCAATCCTTTTATCAGGCTTAGAATGCCAATCACCATAGGATTCGAATAGCCTCAATCCCAAATTAACCGGGGGTCGGCTACCTGGATCAAACTCTTCCATTATCGCTCGATTAAGCGCAAAAATCTTGTTAAGAAACCTCAATTAAAAATAAGACAGAGATGTAATAACAAATGCTGACATACTCAGGTATAATGCAAGCCCAATTGATGGATAACCTTCGGTTGGCTTCGTTTAAACAATCTAATGTGTAAGAAAAGTTCAAAACCTGCTCGTACATAAGAAGCTATATAACACATGTACCATGAAACAAACAAATAAATCTTCCAAAATGCCTGAAATAGTTGATCGAGATACAAGCAAATAATAATAAAACAAGAACAAGTAAAAATATTCTAATTTTTCATTTGTTCCATATGCACTCTGAACATTCATACTAGCCAGGAAAGAAGGAAAAAAAGACAAGCATGGCATCGTTTTTGAAGGTGCTTAAACTTTGAAATTTGACGCTTTTTCAGAATTGTCACAGTTTCAGTTTACATCCAAAACAAACTCATTGTTGCTTCCAAATGGAGTCTTGCAATTCAATAGGAAAGCAGGAAGAGAAGTACCTCACTGTGACCTTTCAAAATATGCAAGAGCCTGGCACAGAAAACTTGACGTAGTGACATATATGCAGATTTATGAGGGTGAGCTTCAATCGCATCCAGCTGTATCTTTACTGTCATTTCAGGAGTCATGCACAAGGTTTTTTCATTATGTACGATGATTTTCTCAATTTTAATAGCTTCTGGAAGTATATATTTTATCTGCGCAAGATTGTTGCATGAAAGTTTCCTGGAAAAGGGAATATTAATCATAAGTCTGAAATGAAGAATAACAATAAAAAAAGTGTCTACAAAAAATATTAAAATTAAAACATATGAAAAGCAGAAAGGAGATACTAATCTTCAAGAAAATAACTGACAAACACCACAAATATAGGTTTTAATTCCATGAATTGAAAGACATAATAATAAACAAAAACAACGGCAAATCAGTTGTATTATTCTGCATCGCCAAACATGATGCCAAACACCATCTGTATAAGCACGTATAGTGCGCCTATAGAGAAGTATAATAAAACAGCCTATTTAATTTTAAACAGTAAGGGACAATCAGCCCTATCATTTGAAATGTTCGGGTAAATTTGAAAGGGAGTGAAGTACTTCCTCCAATCAATTCTTTTATAGTTATACGTGAACATGGTACTAGCTTGTACCTTTTGCTGAGTACTTCCACCAAGTTGCAAATATTTTGAAAAGTAGGCGGCTTCTTCCGTAGAGCTAGCAGCTTCACAGCGGTATCAATACGATCTAAGAATTCAACCAATATTCTGTATCTGATTCACGAGAATATTACCATTTCTTAGAGCCAAACCTAAGATTTTAAAAGGAAAAACAAAAACAACAAAACAAAACAAACAAAAACCAGCAAACTATAAGATGAGCATCTGTTTGGACTACCCACTTCTTGGGGACTTCAGTTTCTACATCTTCTGCAATAACACCTTCATCCATAAAATCTTTAGATAGTTGTTTCACTACTCCCGCGGGTGAAGTAAATCCTGTTTTCTTGCACCTTGTAGATTGCTGCATTGTCTTCAATGGAGTTGAGGAGGCAAAATTATCGACTGAATCTTCATTCTCAACGTCTCCCGAGCTCTGTTCATAGGTCAAATACGAAGCATTTGATTTCAAATCTGAAGGCATCCTACTATCCCTCTCATCTGCAACTTTTTGGGTGCCATCCTCGCATTTTCCTCGTTCCATGACTGCTTTGCACAGAGCAGTAAGACTGTAAAAAAAGATAAAAGTAGCAGAACGGATTAATAAAAATTGAGTTCATAAGCCAACTATGCTGACACTAACACTTTCCTAGAGCACTAACTCTCGAGGCTGTAACATTCACACCTTGCTCATGTAAAAGAAATAGGAAACAATCACCTTACGCCATTTCAAATACCAAAAGACATTTACGACAAAAAGCCAAACACAGCAAAATGTCATTTATAAAGAGCTTGCAAGAATTCAAATGGACTATATCTAAAGGCATGAACCAGAAGTATGAACAACCGAATAGTAAATTAGAACTTTGGAGTACTGCATTAGAATCAAATGACTTTCAGTTGAGTAGGGCGAAGACCAAATTATAAATGCATTGTTAGTTTAGAAATATTAGACAAGGTGGATCGTGAAATGGATTTTTTTAGAACCACTTGATATCCGAAAAGCTCATTGATCCCAGACTAATCTAAGCTCTAGCTGACTCTCTCATAGCAGAGAAGCGACGACTTCGTTCGTAAGACTCGAAATCGAGACCTCACAGGCTCACACTTTGGTGGCATGAGATGAACTCTGAGATCAAATTTTTGTTTGTTTATTGGGTTTTAACTAATATAAGCTCAGCCAGAGCATCTCTGCTGAGATGGTAGAGACTCCACTAGTGAGATTCGAAATCAATGATTTGTGATTGAGGAAATGGAGAGGGTTTCTGGGGTTCCTGTTGATTCTTACCTCGTCACTAGGTATCTGTTGATGTTTGTGAAGATCGTTTAGAGTTAATGAGGTTGTTTTCTGCTCGCATTGTATTGAAAAGATGAAATCTTGGTTCTTTCATGACAGATTTGTGTGGGATGAAGCGACATTGTATTGAAATGTTCAATGCATATAAAGATGAGGTGATAAGTAGATTGAAGGTTCGAGAATCATCCAATTCATCCCCAACAAAGTGTTTATGAAACAAAATCAGGAAGAGTACCTGATGATCTAGCGATAATGGCGGCCCAAGGGCTTGATCGAGCACTGGAGACGACGAATCTGATAAAACCCTAGTGACTAGTGAGGGCACATCATCGACACGACTCCACTGTGGGCTTGCACGGTCTTTTCAAAAGCCCGGCCCGCGTTGGTGTCCAGCCCAGGAAATCAATGTTAACGACCCACCACACCAACTTCACCTTGGTTTCATACATTTCGGATGGAAAATTTGTAGCGAATCAAGGATGTAAAGAACAACAATGTAATTCACATTAAATCATGTTTAATTTGAAATGGCATCCCCTTCACCTTCACGTGCCCCACCACGCATGGCGACACTCACGACATAGAGCTGCTCTTTTCATTATTTTCTTCATTTCATTATCAACACATACGACACCTTCAACAAAAGTATATAATATGCACCAACTTTCCCTTACCATATGAAGAATAACATAAACGACGCCCACTAAGTCCAACCCCTCCAATATCCATACAATCATACACAACGTCACTCTCTAATTCAGTCCACTTCACCATGTGTGGACAACTCCCTTGCCAAAATTGTAATTGTCGTCTCGTTTGCTTCATTTTTGGCAATTTACAGTGGGAGTGGAGATAACTTCATAGAGTTAATTCGCAGTGTAAGTTTATATTTCATGTTTACTTAAACTTTAAATTTGCAGGGAAGTTACAAATTTTTAAAAATAAAAAATGTAATAATTGATATAAATGTCATTCAAACATATTTTAAAAATAAAAATGATGATTCGTGAAGGATTTGAAAAAATATGATTTGTAAAGGGTGTTTTTGTCCATTGAGCTTTTGGGTGATATCTCTTTATAGGGGAAGTGGAATATAACTTACATCATCGTGTAAGTTGGGAGATATATAACAAAGAGTTGAACAATAAAACAACAACTATATACCATGTACCAAAATAGGCCTCTATACCATAGAGTACCATATGTCTCTCCCTTAAGGGTGGCAATTCGTGTCGGTGAGTCGTAAACGTGTCGTGTCATAAACAGGTCATGACCCATATAATGCAAACTCATTACATGACATGTTTATTAATCGTGTTAATCGTTTTCGTGTCTAAGTGGGTCGTGTTAAACATGTCGTGTATTCGTGTCACCCATTTATTAAATATTGTATTTAAAAATTTTATTTTATTTAAACTTTTATAATTTGGTTACTACTTTTTAAAATATATCTAAATGATTAAATTCGAACAAACATACTAAAATAGCCAATAAAATATAATGTAGTTGTATATAGTCGTTAGTTTTACTTTATTTTTTCATTCAAGTCTTTATTACTTTTAATAATAAAGCAAAAATGACTCGTAATAATGACATAAACAAAATTATAAGAATCATCTAAAAAATATCTAAATTTTACTTTTGTGAAAAGTTTTATTTTTTCTTAATAAATAATTATTAATAAAATTTAAAACATAAATAATATATTAAAAGTAAAATGAATATTTCCTCTCAAATATAAAAAAAATGATAAAAGATGTCTATAAATAAAATAAATAAATCATGCTATTAACATGCATTCAAATGGGTGAATTTATTACCAATCTATTTATTATACTATATTTATTATTTATACATTATTCTTTAATCGTGTTAAGCGAGTCATAAACGAGTTAAGCATGTTGACATGTTAATGACTCGTTTATTAACCGTGTATAAACGTATTAACATGTTTATGACCCAGACTCACTTAAGCTTAAACCGACATGCTTATTACGTGTTTATTACGTGTCGTGTTAATTGTTTCATGACCAAATTGTCAGCCCTTCTCTCCCCTCCTCCATCATTACTGGATTACTTTCCCATAAGATATTTTCCAACACGTGGAAGCAGGACAGCGGTCGAGTGCCACTTATCGGTGGAGCTCCCGTCCGCTTAAAACGGAGTCCTGCCGCGCAAGGAACGTTAAGAGACAGTCACAGAGGACACCTGTTGGGCGATGAGGGGGGGGGGTTTGATCAGATGAGGATGCGCTCTCATGATTTAACACGTGGAGGATTTAAGGCGAGTGGACGGTGCAGCGTGGGCTTCGTCGGTTCCCAACTCCTCTAAATAGAGGCCCACATGGATCGCAGTCCACAGTGACAATCCATGTTGGGATCTACATCGCTGTCCAATAAAGTGGTACGTGGCGTACTTCTGGGCCGCTGATTTGGATACTTTTTTGGGAAATCGACGACCTTTTGGTCCAACTCCACAACTACCCAAAATTAAAAAATAATATAAAATCAAGTAATGCTTAGAGTGACGCGTGTCATTCCACGTACCCAATAAAGCTAACTTTTTTTCTACTAGCACTATATATGTATACTAGTATTGTCTATTGATTAAGAGATGTGGGGAATCATTAACATAATTAATGAAAGTCGTAATTCTGACTTGTGTTTTAAAAGGAAGCTAAAACAACGGTAGCTCTCTAAAATTTCGAGAAAGCTTCGTGTTATCTCTACCGTCCTTATTAAAATCTAGATATGTAAATAAGATTGATGATTAATAAAAGGAAAATATTTTTGTAACTTTAACAAATACACGCATTTTAGCGTCAAGATGCATGTAGAGAAGGGACCCCGACAACTGCATGTCGTTCTTGGATGGTGGTGTTGTGTTGCCATTCAGATAAAGAGGTTCATGAGGCATTTGACACTATGTCACGCGTAGGGTGAATTCGTGTTGTCTTCTCCAATATTGGATGATGAGAATGTAGATGTAGATTAGAAAAAAATGTCTGTCACGTAAGATAGAATAGATATCGAAACCAAAAAAACACTTTCTAATTCAAATGTCTACTAGCAAAATTAGGAAATAGTAATGTCTATTTTAAATATTCAACTGTAGACATTATGGGCAAATCGATGTCTAGAAATAGATATTACAGGTGATGTTTAAAAATAGACATCCACCACGTATGTCAACTCACATTATAATAGACATCTCCATTTAGAAAATGTTCATTGGGTTTTAATATTCATAATCATATGTAGCACTCAATTTTCCTCAATTCAACAGTTATATTGGAGATGCTCTAATAGAGTTGTATCTTGTGATGTGCAAGACTCTTCCTTGCTCTGGATAGAAAAATATAGATGCCGCCGTACTGCTGATGCCAATTTTTAAATAAAATGAGGTCATTGCCGCGTCATATTTAGTTTGTTTATTTATATAGTTTTTCCACATGCTCCATCTCCAATACGAAACGTCACCTCAAAAACAGATTTTTGAGATATGCTGAGATGACCCGATGCCACACGGCTGGGATAGACACCCGATAAAGGTATCCATCTATTTTATGCATCAATGAATGTGCACACATATCTCGATAAGTGAATGGATGGACAACTTCATCGGGTGTCCATCCCAGGTGCGTGACACCGGGTCATTCTAACATTTGCCTAAGATTTTTTTTTTTATGTAAGTAACAAATATTCAAAACCAAATTCGAGATATATACATATCCTAGTGCTACCCTCTTGGAGCTCGCTCATCACTAGGTTCGAGTGAAGACAATTTATTGATATAATACCTAAGAAGACTTAATTTCACAACTATAGCTCAAAGAGCCACAAAAAAGTGGCGGAACCAGAAAATTTATTTAGGGGGACGAACTTTAACTTATAAATTTAAGTTTGAATTTCACCAAATACGCGCGCTCAACGTCGTGAATCTGACTTAAATTGTAAAAAAAAGGATGGTATAGACCAAACCCTACTCAATAACACTATATAAAGTGCGATAATTTGATGTGCAGACTACCTAGATTAATTTGCATTTGCAGTTTGAGTAGCGCCTTCATGAAATTAATATTTTTACTTAAGAAGTGCATCAATCGTGAGGAGGGGGGAAAAAGTCGAGGGGGTAGTAGAGGTGCTTGAGCGGAGTATACTACAAGAGTCTCAGACTGAGGGGGGCGATCGCCCACCCTGCCCCCCTCTAATTCCGCCCTTGGCCACAAAAATTATTACTGGTTATATAATAATAAAGGTAAGTATAATCTATATATATATAAACAATATCATAAAGAAAAAAGAATATCATTAAATAAAAAACAAAAGAGAACTTGGACATATTCTATTTTACTTTAGATTTGTAATGATATAATTAAGATAAGTATGAGTTTAACTTAATTAAATATATAGTATCCAAATAAATTAGAACAATTAAACTGTAGATTTCGAGGGATCGTAAAATTTGGAAAGAAAAATGAAAAGAGAGTAAAATTAGGAAAGAAAAAAAAAAAAGGATAATTTTGAAATTTCAAGTGACGAAGGAAAATTGAAAGATTCTTTTTTTTGGTAAGTGAAAATTGAAAGATTCATGCATATTATATTACTTAGATTACTTAGATACATAAACAAATTTTTTTTTTCAAGAACATGAACAGTATTATTTGTGCATTAGCTAGCTAGGATGTTTAATTTGCTAATAGAAAAATAAAAAGGAAAAGTCGAGTTCTTCATTTTATCTATTTTGCATGGGAGATGCTCGAATAACACCCCATTCAGTTGTCAACTTTAATTAAAGTATCTATGCTGAGATGGAAGATGCATTACTTGTCAAAAGATAAAGTTCGTGGAAGTCATATGTTCAACTCCATATAAAATTTAAAAATAAAAAATAAAAAAAACCTCTAACAGGAAAATAAATCCCCCACTTAAACCACCCTTGTACATTTACTTAATGATGTAATCTTACACATTACGAGATGCATAACACGGTGGGTATATAGGAGCCAAAGGTGTGCATTCTATTTGTGATGTTATTAATTGGGTGTTATCTAGCATTTTTCATTGGAGAGTGATACGTTGACATTTGTGGCGCCCCTTTTTCAGCTATGAGGCTCACAAAAAAACACATTTATGGGGCGCAATATAGGCTGCGTGTGCGCCCCATAAATGTCACTAAATCATTTTCCTTTTTCATTATTGTAATTGAGACGTCATGACCGGCCTATTGCATCAACGTGATAAAATGTAAGCAAAAAGCAAAACTTCGATCTGGACGGCTTAACTAACGAGTGTTTGATGCATCATTTCACTGGTACATAAGGGGTACCTTCTTTGGCATCAAAAGGAGGGACAAGTACTAATTTTGCTCTGTTTTGCATGCATGGTGAAGTACCCCAGCAACATAAAAAAAAAGGAGAGGAGTACTTGCACGTGAAACTCATCAGGTTCCATGAAGCACACGGCAACATCGATCAAAGTTATTTCCTACACCTGGTGATGAAAGTAGCATATGTTAGCTGTAACGAACTCTGTTGTAATTCACTCGTGACTGCTCAATAAGTAGGTCCAACGAGTGATATATAGGCCCCGGAGTGCTTAGATCTAATTAAGACCCAATAAAATTAATGTGAATCTATATATATATATATATATATATATAGATATATATATATATCATATATATATAAAAGCACGAATCACAAATTTTTGAGTGGTAATAAAATTTACCTATTTACCCGTATTTTTGTTTTCATCTCCAAATCAAACTCTAACTCCTTATCAATCCACCACACGTTTTTTTTTTCTTTATCTCCAAATCAATCCCGAACTCGTTCTCATCAATCTAATACACGATTTTCTCTTTCTCTCAGTCTTCAATCGATCACTCGCTCGTGTTCCGGACGAAGTCCTTCTCATCAATCCAATACACAAACTCATTCTCATCAATTCAATACACGGAGACGGAGATGTTGATAAATTGAGGGAAACTTTTAAATTGGAGTGTGCACTTGTTTCTGTGTCAAATCGATTTATATGAACAAATTGATGGTCAAACCACTTGTGTTTTTTTTTTCCTTGTTTCCTTTTTTTTTTAGGAAGTAATTTCCTAGCATGACTAGCTTGTTTTTTCATTCACATCTTATCTCAATCACATTAGAGAATATTGATAAGCTAAAAAAGGTACTTGTATTTCTAATTTTTAAATTTTAATTACAATTTTGAATTTTATTAATAAATTCTTAGAAATTAATTCCCGCGAGCGAAGCGGTCAATCGTGCGTAGCACGTCCTGAAACTAGTATATATATATATATATATATATATATATATATATATATATATATATATATATATATATATGATTGAAACTATCATTTAATTCTCTTCAATTATGTAATTACTCATCACTAGGTTCCCAAATATTTATCACAATCTTACTTGACTCCAATATAATTAAGTTGAGCCACAACCTCTCTCGATTAATCATGCCGCTCAGACTAAATTACCGATGCATCAAATATCTAACTAGATATGTGCTTTTGGTAAATATTTGTCCTGTCACAATAGATAATTAAAAATATGACTTATATTAATTTGCTGAATAATGATGGAAGAAAAAATGATTAGTACGTCTTTGTAAATTAGTTGAGTAAAAAAGTAACCAATGCTTTCTTGATTTAAAAATGTAAAACAATTTTCTACTGTAATTAAAGTATACATGCGACACATTTGTTGCAGAAAAAGTCCCAAAAAATGTAACATATATATGTTAATTAAGAATAGAAGTTTTTATATAATCAGTTTTACGTAGCTGTTGATCGATGGTGGCCATGAAGGTTAGAATATGGTTGGTGGAACAAAACACGGAGGTACGAGGTGGAGGGTTTTGGTCCAACGTGCCAAATCATATATGAACGTATTGTCATCTGGCTTGGCTTCACATGAAGATGGGGTTAGCCATTTCGATCGATGACGATCTAGTGGCCAATAAGTACAGTCAGTAAATAAACTCTCACAAGTACCGACGCCCCAACCAACCTTAATTAATATATCATATATATGAGTTTAATAAGACCTGTAGACCTTAAATAACCTTATCGAAAATCGCCATTGGTTATACTTTAAACACTAATCATGTAACTAAGTCACCTAGTTTAGTATAAAAAAACCTAACTAATTAATCAAATCATTAATCTAAGAATTATTTTAATCTAATCCATATTAAGGATTAGTTTATTATGTGTGCAAATAATTGTTTTCGTATGGGCATGCGCTTTTGGTATTAGTTGCAGCTCTAACTAGTTCATCAATAAACAAAGCGAGATATCTAGCTAAAGCGCGTACTAGTCAATTGAGCAAAGTTACGTTTATTAAGGGTGTGTTTGATAGCAAAGAAAATGAAAAAAATCATAAAAAATTGTCTACTTTTTTTTATGTAATCGTTTTTTTCATTGTTTGATAGTTTTGTAACTGCACCGAAAAAAAAATCACATTCCCCTATTTTCCTCATTTATTTTCTCATCTTTTAGCGTGGAAAATTGAAAATCTTTCCATCTCTCTCACGAACTGATCATTTCTTCAGCCCAAACAAACTTGGCCTCTGCTACTCTTTCGCGGATACATACTCTTTCTTTCTCTCTTCGTCTCTGGCTTCGTCACAAACATCATCGTCGAGCGGCCCGACATCGACGATGATTTAGATGCGCACATGAATTGAACCATAAAAGAAAATTCTTTCTCGCGCAATCAAACAACTATGAGAAAATTTCCTTTATAAAATTCTCTCAAGAAGATTTGCTAAAAAAAAGTTTTTCTCATCGAAGATTTTTTTTGCTATCAAACACACCCTAAGTGTTTTTCATTAACTAGTGACTCGAGTTCGAGTCATATGAATGAAAACATCAACGTTGTGAGCTCTCCCATGATCCCCGATTATACGGTGTGCGACTCTGGGCGAGTTCGAAGTAGTCAGATAATCCGGATACCTGTTTTTATTTCTCTATTATATAGTATTATTATACATACATATGGGCTGCTAGTGACAAGTGGGAAGCTCTTGAAGCTCTTTAGAAAGTTAATATATTATATATATATATATATATATTTATGGTGTTTCTACAATGAAGTTCAAATATATACCGCGCCTCCAACATAGAATAAACTTAAATGCTTAATTGGTTAAAATATCATAACCTTTTACAACTTTTGTTATTATATTATAACCTTTTGAGATTTGTCATTATATCCTCACCTTTGTAGATTGTTAAATTTGTATCCCAATTAAATTTTTAACTTGAAATTTAAAGAGGTGACACTTTGATTACGAGTTTAAAAATCACTTCACTCATTATCTATAATTATCAAAACAATTATTAATTTTAAGGTTTAAATTCATTATTTAAGAATCACATAATCAAGTTTAGAGTTTAAAAGTGATTTAAGATACAAATTAAACAATATATAAAAGGTTAATTATGATATAATAGCAAATCTCGAAAGGTTATGATATAATACAAAAGTTGCAAAATGTTATGATACTTAAATTAAGAGGTTATGCGTACCTATAGTTGCCATATTAATTAATTTACTGAAGAGCACGGCGTGTGAGCCAGGGCGCCTTACTTAAAATGCATGTAAATTGATTTGCTCTTATAAAAAAATTGAGATACGCATAGCGCAGCCCTTTACTGAATTGCAGGCTCGAAGTTTATATATTAATTAATATTGCACCAAGCTTAATTACCAGCTATGGCATGTTGAATGATAAGACCGAAGCACTCTGGATGTCACCATAGTAATAAAGAATAACATTTATTTATTCAGCTTAATTAATTCTCTGCAGTTAGAAGAATGTCTCGAGGAGACAAAACATTTTCCATTTAAGACAAAGGTGCTGTTGCGATATAAAACTGCATGGACAAATCAATTGTATTAGAAGTAAGTTTTGAATTCGCAAGCGACGAAAGCTAATAAACAAAAGAGGTAGCTAGGGCCCTGGTCTTTGATGAGGAAACTTTAATTTTTCTGTAACGTTCATAGAGTATTATACAAAATACTAATACTAACTAGTATTAGAATGTCAATGTACGTTAGGTGGAGAATCCTGAATTCGAATATAGGATCACCCATAATCATAATTAGGCTCTATGGGTTTGTGTTACTCACTAGCTAGTTTTTATAATTATAAGTAAGTTTGTAATTGCTCATAGTGAGCTTGTAATTATGATGTAAATATATTTTAAGGGGAGGAGGTTGCTCTTGGTGTGCATGTATAACACACACACAAAAAAAAAGAAAAGAAAAAAAAGAAACTTTGAGACATCAATCAATATTCATTATTACTAAAGATCAAAACGCTCAATCAATCCGAGTCGCTAAAAAATCTAATCTAAAGTAGCGTAGAAAGATGGGATGGAATTGAATTGTATTCTTTTAGTAGCGTACGAACGCAGCCGATGTGTTGCCATCAAAGGGTTCCTTCACTTCCTTGGTATAAATGAAATGAATAGAACACCGCCCCATCGATCGATAAGCCGCGAACGAGACTTGAAACGTCGATGTTCATAGGGATACGTGGATTTGAGAAAATAATAATAATATTTAAAAAAGGTTGGCTTCTGTAGACAGCAAGTCGAGGAGAATCTAACGTCCACTAAAGCAAGCAGTTTCGGTGGTGCGAATTTGCGAAATTGGGGGGTGGCTATAAGAGGAGGGAGAGAGGAAGAGTGTGTGTGTTAGTTTACTAAAATGAAGGCTATGAAATCGCGCCTTAATTAATGCTCACTAATAATATTGGATGGACTGAACAAGTATAAGGGACTAGTTGGTTTGTTGGTTGGTCGGAGAATTTACGTTGCGGAGAGACATAGAGAGATAGAGAGAGAGAGAGGCTTCTTCGATCCAACCTCTCTTTCTCGATTTCTAGGGTTTCGTCTGTTGAGCACGAATTCGCATTGATCTTTCCAGTGTTGTTGTACATCATCATCATCATCATCAGTGATGATCAGGCGATGCTTCGATGGATTTCATCGTCTCTCGAGTTTCAAAGGCTTGATTTCTTGTTTGTAGGCGTTGATTAGGGAAGGTACTCTTCTTAATTAATTTGCGCAGAATTGATTTGGTTACTACTGTAGCTTCAATTTTCACAATTCCAGCTGTGGATTGATCTTGTTTTTGTGAAACTTATGAGTGAAGAATTGGTTTTTTTCTTCAATTCATAGCTAATCAAGCTTAATTAGCTTCACATCTAAGCGACCTGAGCTTTGAATTTGGTTTTGCTCTACCACTGCGTTGCTTTAAGCTTTGTTTTTGTCTCCACGATTCTCTTCTGTTTATAAAAAACAAAGACGCTCGCTTTATCTTTATGTATGCAATTGCAACCTAATCTGTGAGGATTCTCCACTTCTGTCTGTGTTTGGCATTCACTTTACTTTTACTATATATTTCGGTCAATTCTTTTCACAAGTTTTTCTCTCTCTCTCTCTCTCTCTCCCTCTCTCTTGTGTTCTGCTATGCTTGCCAGAAAGTAAAGTAAACCATCACAATTCACAAAGTATCTCGTCACGCCTTTCGTGTGTCATTCACCTGCTTTTCATTTCCTTATAAAAAGAGACTCTCAAGTGTGATTGTGAATGTTTTCTGTTCTGGGAATCTGTTTGTGCAGGAGATCGAGGGGCTTGGGGGGCTACGTTTGTTTAATCTTCTGATTGATCGACAAGGCAAGTACATCGATACATTATTTATTTGTTTTTTGGGGGTTTGTGCGCGCAAGAGAGAGTCAGTTTGTTAGGAAAGCTACAAACAAACCAGTCGGGATGTTGATTACACTTTTACTTTTTGGCTTCTTTCTTCTTTTCTCTGATTCCTTTTCGAGAGAGTTCTAGTAACATTACTCGTGAATTGGGCACAACCCCTTTGGTTGGTTGGTTGGTTGGTTGGTTATCAGTTCTACTACTGCACTCGTGACGCGTGAGCTTCGTCAACTACTCCCTAAATTTCTTTCTCATTTCTTGGAACTTTAATGGTTTCTCGTTATGGGCTTATTTAATTGGAAATGTATGTGATTTTCTCTCTTTTTTTTTTTTGGGGAGCAGAAACAAGTCCCAGGTCATGGGATGCCTGGTTTCAACACCAAAGGATACCGGTTACAATAGGAGAAGGCCCGGAAATGTGGGGGAGATTGCTGTGTTTGTGCCCGGATTGCGGGTTCCCAAACCCTTGGATTTTTCGCAGCCACTTAGTGATTTCCTGTCTAAAAATTTAATTGAGCGTCTGGCGGCCCTTAGAACTAGAATTGTTGTCATGGCTGCTCAGGAAGCTCCAACAGTGACAAGACCAAGGAGAAGAACTGCTACTCAACATGGTTAGTGGAATTGTATAGTTTGCACTTTGCAGGGGTTACTTCAATTCAAATTTTTCATAAAATACTAAAGTGTGTTGCACTTTCTTTTCTTCAGGTGGTTCGACCTTGGCTGATCTTCAGCAGGCTTTAGAAGATTACTTGCCTGTTCTATTGGGATTAGTTAAAGATGGTAGGTTCAATCGATTCAGTATATCATTTCCTTTTTTTTTTTTTTTTTGAGTTTCATAGTTTCTTTTATTACATTACGTGTCAACATCATATGCTTTCCATAGATGTGAAATCTTCCCTCTATAAGACTTGGATGCATTGATTTTCTAAGCCTGCATATGGTGTTTTAGTTTTAAAAAATGGGTGCGAATTTGATCATGTTGGGCAGGAAGCGTGCTGCAACACAAAGTACAATTTGTTTGGGTTAACCAAGAGGATGACGTGGAGGTGAGAATTCCAATTGTCCTAGCCTTATTCTCCGAATCATACAAACAGTATTCTGATACTAATTATTTTCTTTTCAGGAAACAGCCATATCAAATGCTTGGTATGAGGTGTTGTCAGTTTTACACTTGATGGCCATGCTGTCCTTCTCACAGGCCAATCTATTGCTTCTTCCCAAAGCGGCTGCTGATGGCTATCAGCCAAAAGTATCTGAAGGTGGGTTTTGTTGCAAGGAAGAAGCTTTGATGCTTCATTTCACTAGTGCGTCTTGCTGATTTTCAAGAATATTATCTTTGCTTTTGATTCTAAAGCTTTTGTAGGCAAAAATTTAAATGGCCATCATTAAGTTGACTTCCCTATCACTCTACAACTAAATTATACAAATCAGTGTTGATGGCCCCTTGTTCGGATCACTTTGCTTTTGCTTCTACTATCTTCATTTGGCTCTTCTATTTGAAATCAGTGTCCACTCTCTGAACACATTATATTTTTTGCTATCCTAGTTTCCATTTGTTTTCGTTTTTCCTTCAGTGTTAGTGTGTCTTCGGAGGTACATACTTCATAAGGTAGAAGAATTCGCCGGATTTTGCCCTTGCTATCAATTTTAAGTAGCTCAATTGTCACTAGATTGATAATTACGAGTCCGCTGGAGTTTCAAAAGGCTTTCATGTTTATATTTTGATGAATGGGTGATTATGTAAGTGCTAAGGAGCTCGGCGTTTTTCAATTTTGTATTCTATTTTCTTTTTTCCTTTTTTAGTTAGTGTTGCTCTTAGGTCACTCTTCTACATTGTTTTCTGAACAGTTTATTTATGATGTTGACGATTCTAAGTTTCCTATTCATAATTTACTCTTTTATTGTTCAGATGCTAAGAGTGGTGCAAAGCTGCTAGCTCTAGATGATGTTTCTTTAGTATCATCTTTGTCTTTCGTGCATGCTTTATCTGTGCAGTGATTGCTTCCACAAGTTTCTGACTTCAGAATTTTTTTTTTTTCTTTTGATTTATTTTAGCAGAGAGCAGAAGAAATGCTATTGATGTTTTCCTGAAGGGTGCAGGATATTTGGATTGTGCCATTCAACATGTTTTTCCGCAATTGCCACCTGAATTCAGGTTTGTGAATTAATATATATGATAGTAATGCTACATTGTTAGAAAAATGTAAATGCTACCCATATCATCATGCCAAGTTGTAATCGAACGAATACATCTTTTAGTATTTGAGTGCAGTAACTGACCTTAGTGCTCGTCGATGCCCGATGACCCTATTATCAGATATATGAAATTGGGAATTTATGATAATGTGATTGCTGAATTGGTGTATTTATGTGTTAATTTATGGTTAACAAATTAGTTAATTCATGCTTCGATGCTTTGGTATATTTATGTTAATTTATGAATCGGTTTAGCCAAGCCCAACTAATTTGAGATTGAGGCTATTTGATAGGTTATATTGACATTGCTTTTTTTGTTCAGGCAAGATCTTCCAGTGGACCTAGCAGAAGGAGTTCTTCGGGCACTTTCCCACCAAGCCCTGGGTCAGGTACATAAATGCAGCTTTTGCTCTTACATAGTAGGACATATAATGACATGTACCGTTTAAGGTTTTCATCAATATTTCTCTGCTATATTTGGTATAGGCTGTTGATATTCAACTTGGAATGGCAATTGATAGTACTAAGGCCACATTGGCCGTGAAACGGAGACTTGCATGTGAAATGGTTAAGTACTGGAAGCAGGTACTGCTGTTTTCTTTATTTGTTGTGTTCCATTTCACATGACAACAAATCTTGGTCGTTATACTTATATCCAGAATTTCTTTTTTCTATTGGGTTTTTAAAATTTGATCTTGAGCTGCATAATACATCTTTGATGAATTAGTTGAAATCTGAAACATATAAATTTAAATGCAAAGTAACCTAGTTAAGCCATATATTCCCGGTTAAGTTCAACCTAACTAATCTAGGATGTTCCTGGTTGAAAACGTAAATAGTTCTTAAATATGTTAGTTATGCTAATACGGCTTATATAGATATTGCAAAATTATTGTCTTTCATTATCTCTCTACACTCTTTTCATGTTCACTACAATGCCTCCTTAACTTGAAAACACTGAAAAAATTGTGTAGTCATTTGAGCTTCCCTTCATTTTATATTTTTCTCTTTCTGGTTTTGGTTTTTCTCTGTTCTTTTGTCCCTCTGGTTTTGGTTTTTCTCTGTTCTTTTGTCCCTCTGGTTTTGGTTTGTTCCCTGGTTTTCTGCCTTCTTACCATTTCTTTATTGTTGGATCTTCTTGTATCTTGTTCCACCATTGAATGAATCTGTGAACTACACTGCATGAGATGTCTTGTAGGTGTCTTATTGATGTGCAAGTATACTTTTCCTATTTATTCTGCAGTTAGATATTCTATAACCATTCCATCAACAGTACCAATTACTAAGTGTGAATTTGTTATCTCCTACCATCTTGTCCTTATCTGATCACTATCAAACTTCAGCTTTTCCAACTTCATTTTTCTACAACATGGACTTTTTGCTAGTTGTGCATACCACATGATTAGTTTTTGTGCATGTATGAGAATTGTCACTCCATATCTTTGTTTCAATTGTTTATAAATGTGAGAAGGCTTCTTAATTATGTTGTTTACCTTAGACTTTCCGTTTGCGCAGGCTGAAGATAGCATCATAAACCTCCCCTTGCCAAATGGATGGGGGGAAAAACATCAGCTTTTTGTCAAGTGGAAACATGTTGAAGCAAAGGTATCATTTTTGAGCAGTTAGTTCCTTATTTTTATGTTGTATGTCATATTTGTCTAAGCAAGATTTGCTGAGTCACAAAAAACGAGATGAAGCATCGACAAAATTGTCAGGTCTTAGCTGTGATAGGAACAATAATCGCTTGCTTTAGAAATCATGTCATACTCTATAGACTTATGACCTCCCAGCCAAAGTCTTGATTGATTTATTGAAAAAGCTTGCTTGAGATGAATTTCCCAACGTTACTTCAACTAAACGTGACTTAACTGAAGGCCAGATTCACCGGTTTGATATCCATATTTGCAATCTATTTATGTTTGTCTTTAGGTTTAATGTATAAATATCGTAGCTTATCTGTTAAATCCCGTTGTGTTTGCTGAAGATATTATATGCTATTGCCAAAGCATCTCTAGTGAGATGGATGAGGCATCACTTGCTAAAAGGCAAGGTTCGTGGTTGGACTCATGTTGGAGTCAATGGTGATGTAATTAAGTTGGTTTCTTATATAAAAAAGATATCATATGTTACTTGCTAAAATGTTGGAACTGCTTCATATCCAACTTATAACAGAAGCATTATCTGCTGATTCTATTCTGCCTACTGCTCTGTCATTAAATATTTATTTTCAAGAAACACGGGCAAGTTGGGAATGCATCTGCACTGCCTAGATTTCAATGTAGGCTTCAAAATTGAGTTGACAAATCTAGGTAGGTTTCTCTTTGTTTTTTCAGGCTGCAGCTTATTATTATCATGGTTTAATCCTTGATGAGGGCAACACTGAGAAATCTCATGGGATGGCAGTGGCTGCTTTGCAAGCAGCAGAGGAGTGTTTTAAAGAAAGCAGGAAAGCATCCGAAGCCTTTAATTCAGCTTCTCCGATATCAAGGTAATTCAGTGAATCCCCTTACTCTTTATTGATGCAAGAATAGACCTTCTTTTCTTTATTCGATTAGTGTTATTACTTCATACAACTAGGAGCAGCACCATATATTTATGATTCTATAATTTTTCTGTAATCAAAATGATCCTATTATTTAGGGTTTGAGGTTTATGATTCTGTAGTGTATACAATGCATTGTTACCTTTACGCTATGCTTTCTCACATGGCATGAGTTGATAGGGCATATTGATCCTAAGCTTAAAGGATAGTCCAAGCTTGAATATATTAGATTCGGCTCACTTTAAGTTTTTAACTTGTAGCTATTTATTTTTTATTTTGTGGATGGCCCATAGAAGGAAGGTGGGGGGTTAAGTTTCACTTTTTTTTGTTTTGTACCTGTGAGAAGGTGGCAGACCGATTGACAGCTAAGGTCAAAAACTCAGGATGCCTCTCATTAAAATAGATTTGTAGACCTTGTCCAAATAAGCATTGATATATCAAAGAAACAGCTCTTCCTACAGTGTTTGACGACCATGTCCCCCCTATATTGTAAGATAAGTGGCCTTGTCTTAATTTAGTTGGGGGCATTTTCAATTGCAGCCTTTGTCATCAACCACCTTGGTTTGCTTAAGTGGAATAGAGCTACTTGGTAACTATTGATCAATTGCAACAGGTTTGAAACCTATTCGATAACAATGTAGAAACTTTTCCTTTCTCCTTCGAAATGGAAAAAAGATACATAAGTAATGAAAGGTTAGTCAATGAGTGAAAATTACAAAGATTGTGCATCTTGTGTTTTGGATCCTAAAGACGTTTGTAGTTGTTTGAACTGAGTTAATCTGATTAGTAAATAGCCATACTGTACTTCTGCAAGAAGAATGATGGATCATACGAGAACAGCTAATTTATACTGTGATCAGGACTCGGGAGTCATTCCTAGCAGAATGACTAAAACGGCTGCTCTTGAGAGCTTCAAGATACCATCAGCGACCTATTCTGGTTTAGATAGCTCATCTTTTCCTATGATTCCATCCTGCAAACTAGAAAGACATTGCAAACATTGTGATGCTGAGATGCTTATGGTCTTCAGGGTTGTGCCAGTATGAAGCTGCTTCTTGTGTGAATCATTATATTTCTCATGCATTCTTCCACCATGCGACCAAACTGCTCCATGGAGAATCAATGTATTCCTCACTGGTTTTCCACCAAGCCACCAGACCTGAATTCCGAATTCATAATCTGAACCTTACTGAAGGATCCTACATTCCCATCTAACCTTTAGGTTTTGGTAAATTGACAAATAATGGAATTTTAAGCTGTAAATCACCTTTTTCAGATTGGTCAATAATGATATGACGGTTTAAATGTTCACTGAGTGTGCTATTTGCTTAAGATGTCAACTTGATTTCCATCCTCCATATTTGGCTTATGAGCTATGATCCATTAGAATGAACGCTTGACCTCTCACATGTTCTGGTCTTTTTTCTGTTTTTTCCTTTTTTTTTTTTTTTTTTGGTAGAGCATGTTCTGGTCTTTTCTGTTGCAATCTCTGCTAAATTTGCCTTAATTTGATTATCTTTTTTGTACAGGAATCCTCCACTTTGGGGAACAATGAAATATCTCTCCGAGAAGATCCCAAAGGATGCTGGCAGCAAGGTGCGGATCAACCGCGATCTCTATAGTCATGAAAAGTAAGTGGCTAAGAAATCCATGCTTTGCTTGCAGTTGCAGTATACTTATTTCATATTTGTGCAACGTTGGTTGGTTTTGCTAATGGAATAATTATAATATTTTGTGAGCAATGAAAAGAATCAAATCACTTAACTGAAATCTGATTTTTGAGAGTGACATTCTTTAATTTTTGTTCTCTTCTTCTCCCTTGATTCGATATCATGATTGCTTTAGTTTCTTGTTTTGAAATGACAGATCCGTATGCATGTGCACCATCGTAGTGTTCTTTGTACATGACAAGGTTACGTGTTTCCGTCACCAGATGATTCGAATGAGAAAAAACTGTTAGAGATGCCTGCGTTAATGCATAGTTTTATATAGTTTATCACATGAATTATAGTTGATAGAACATGGTGTTTTTGTTTATGATTGCTTTCTCTGTATGTTTCCACCTGTATTTGTGATTTGAGCTGGCAATTAAGCTGGAGAGTGCGAGCATGAGTATATCTAAGTAGCATTAACATGTGTATCTATCTTAAGCAAGTAGTTGGCGACATGATGTGAATTAGTAGAAACTTAGTAAGTTGCGACGGTTCCAACATACATCTGATCTGATAGTAAATGTTGTGTGGTTGCAGCATAATGGAAACCGCTCCAGCTTTACCAGATTTTGCGCTGGCGCTGAAACCAGATGAATATCAACTCCCCACAGTGCATCCGTCGTGGAATGGGGAAAACATGATCAAGGGCCAAACCACACTGAATCCTCTAAAACCAGAGAAAACATAAAGCAAGTTGGCCGGGTTATCATATGAACACGTACGTAGAGAAAGCAACGTACGGGCCCGACTGAAGATCGGGAAAAGGGTGATTGCATCGCAAGTCGAGTGCGCATGGGTTGAGGATTGCATTCCCCTCGTTCATTGTTAGCATGTTTGTTTGTTCCTTGTTTTTTGTTTTCTTCCTCATGTGAGATCATCATATACATATTTACACACACAGGTTGGATGTGGGAGAGGTTTGTGTACAAGGTTGCATTGTTGTATCAATGTGAGTTAAAAATGTGTAGTTGAGAAAAAAAAAAAGAGGAAAAGACCCCGCCCATTTTCTTCCCTGATTGAGGAATCCCATAATTGTATGGAAAGTTGAATAAAATTCATGGCATTATATACACATATATATATATGTTGATAAAACCCAACAAGACAACATATGCTTTTTATTCAACCCATAATTGTGAACCCCCACAAATGCCCTTCAACCGCCTCCTATGTTTTCTCTTCACCTTCTCCACTACCATTTCTTTCTTTCTGTTTTTTTTTTTTTTTCCTTACCTTTTTGGACAGCATTCGAACTTAACGTCGGAGTTGTCGTGGGTCTCCAGCGTTATCGCCGTTGACGGCCCTTTTTGTCTAGAATTTGGTTTAGATGGAGGAAATGAGGTGTGATTTTGGGTCTTTCGCTTCCGGTGGAAGGCGAATCATCAAACGCAAGAGCACCAAGCCGTTTGCAGCGAGGAGCAGTCAGTGGTAGCGACACCTAATGGTGTAGCCTTTCTTGGAGCGGCACATCCGATCGAATCGTTTGGTTCTTCTCTTATTTAGGCCATAATTTTAGTGTTTTTGTTATTTAGTTTACGAATCCCCATTGTCGAGGTGGTTGTCTCCATTGTTGGGGTGGTTTCTCTAGCTTAGGACTAGGGTTGAGGTCGCACTATATTGTACGTGTTTTTGGAATTTTTTCCGCGTTTCATTGTTGTAAAATCTATTTGTAATAAATGTTTGTTCAGTTGGACTAGAAACACCTTAATATAAATCACTTTAGCCAAAAAAAACATATGCTTTTTATTCATGGAAAATACTAAAATGATAACGACAATGTCACGCTACAAAATGAAACCTTCACCTGTGTATTATGTATTGAGATATGTGTACGTTCTTATTTTGAAGTGCATATAATGAGTCATGTGAGCTAATGTATCATTGTTGTTGTGTATGCGCGCGGTGTAGATGACAAGATGTCATGAGTTGTTCAAGTCTTGGATGATACAAGTGGTATTGGCCTGAATATAGGTAAGAAGGAAGGATGATGAAGGTGGAAGAAGCAGAGAGGAGATGCAGAGCGGCGTTAGACGTGGTTCACTCCAACATCACAGACTCCTCCTCCTCCTCCTCCTGCAACCGAACGCTCCTCAGATTGATCAACTCCGAACTCAAATTTCTATCCACCACTTCCACTTCCACTTCCTCTCCTGCAATCATTAGCAGCAACATTGGATACCTGGAATCCCTACTCCACATCCTCCAACAACCACTCATCACCGGCGTCTCCCGCATCTCCAAGTCCCTTCCTTGCTCCAATGGCGTCCACGTGGACATCGTCTGCACCCTCAACAAATCCCCCGTTTGGATTCTGGTATCAGCCCGAAACCCCAACTACATTTCCTGGTCTCCGTCATCGTCCCACAAAAACAAGGGCTTGAGAAGGCGAGTAGATCAGGTCATGGAGGCGGCTCGATCCGCTTCAACCCTAAAGCCAGCATCTCTCATCCTCTTCTTCTCCAATGGATTGGACGACACCGTTTCTTCAAAGCTTCAGCTTGAATTTGGGGCGTCTCAGTTGGAATTGGGGGATGGATGGGTTCATGTCAATCTCATGAGATCCTATGCAAAGGCTTCGCGCGCTTTTCAGATAAAGGTGGATGCTTGCGCCCCCGATGGGCTTCGTCTTCTTCATGTGGAGGATCATACAGCTGATCATCAATTGGCCTTCGCCGGCAATGATTTCTGCTCTCTAATGTCGACAATGCGATTGGGCTCTCTGGAGATTGTGGGTGAGGATCTCATTAATTTTGATACAACAGCCTTGATTGCTCTTGTATCCGGAATCAGTAATGGCGGCGCGGACAACCTGATTGCTGCGCCGGAGAGTGAGCTGAGGGCGCGATTCAAGTGCAACTACGACTTTGTTATAGCTCAGGTAAACCCCATCTTTCATTTTCTTACGTTTATTCCACTCAAGTGTGTGTGAAAAGATTGAAACTTTTTCGTGCTTGCAACATAAAATGCACCTACTTGAGTTGTGTGGATAATGGGAGTTCGGTTCTAGTTAAGAATGCTAGATTGGAGAATACTTGCATTGCTAGCTTGTTTGCTGTTGGAATCTCCGCATGAGTGTTGCTTATGTTAAACTTGTATACTGTTTGATAGGCAATGTCTGAGCTCCAGAATCCTATGTTTGAGGAATTGAGGTCTGTGATATCTCATAAAATTGGTATAGTGTGCGAAAGCGTTGTTCATGAGTTCAAGGAGCTTGTAGCAATGTGCGGAGGGCCTAATGAGAGGTCGAGGGCTGATCAACTCTTAAAGAAACTAGTGTAAGTTCTTATGTTTTTTGTTCATTTTCATCATTTCTATAAATGAGAGTAACCATTAAAGTTTTTACTAGCATGAGATCACCACATTACATAAGAACATATGGTAGATTATAGTTTGAAGGTTACTTTCCAACTAGGGAGAAAGAATCAGTTTTTGGCTGTTTGGACTGGTCGTCTGTTCTATACTGATAGGTTCTATCCATCTGCCCGTTGCCTTATTTTTAACATGAATTGAACCTGCTAGGAACTATACCGTTGTTATTGGTTCTTTCCTTTTGATCAAAGCCAATAGCCTTTTTCGGCTCAGCAGTTTTTGTATTTGAAGCAACCGACCATCAATGATCGATAAAAATGAAAAATAAAGAAATAATGCAGTGGAACCCATGTAGAACATACTGGAGCACCACCATGTCATATCACAGGTGGATCATTATTCATTCCTCTGCGTGTTAACAGGGTGGTTCCAGATAATCCCTCAGCCAGAATGTCGGGTCTTCCTACAACGAGAAAGATCGCGATGAAGAATAAGGTTGTTTTCGGGACAGGAGATTGCTGGTCTGCTCCTACATTGACTGCCAATGCTGGATTTGTTAGAGCTATTGCCCAGACCGGCATGTCTCTACTGACCATCCAACACAGACCGCGTGCATTGACTGGTGACTAAAGTTCTACGGCATTTTGTAGGAAACTATAATCAATACAATCAGATGAAAACCTCAGGTATGAATCCAACGATGGTTGCTTGGATCATGACAGTTTTTATGTGTAGTAAAGTGTAAAACTCATGCTAATGCTTCATAAACCTATACATAAGTGTATGCATGCTCTCAGAAGTAGTTGCTATAATTGTGAAGATCATGCCTCTAGGCTTCCTACTCTATGAGTTTCTTTTATATTGGCTAATTCTTATTTGAGGTTGTGGTCATATGAGATTGGTTTAGAGAAAAATTTTCTTCTTTAAGTAGGGAAAACATGATCAGATGGCCTTTGCTGCCGATTTCTTTAGTGCAAATTCTGAAATGATTGTTGCCCAACACGTTAAGGGTTTTTTTTTTCAATAGTAGAGACTTGGACGCAAAATGCCCCTGAACTTAATCTTCATTTTGGACTTTCAGGCACGCCCTTGAAAAGGCAGGCCTTGACTTAGAAGAAAAAAAAATCATTTACCTGCATTTTTCATTTCAACAATATGACTGTTTAACACACAAGCGAACATACTTTTCTACGCATCACCATGTACATTTTATGTTTCTCAATTATTTTATTAAACATTTATGCAAATTATTTGGTTTTGTTTGTGACCACAATATGTAGAACTCTGAAGCTCTTGCAATCAATAATTAAAGCTGGGATCTCTGATTTTATTTGATCATATAAAAAGATAGATCAATTTATTTCATAGATGTATAGAAATAACAAACAAAAAAAAAGATCATATCTGTGGGGGATGAGCAAAACAAGAAAGAAAACAGCCTATAATGGAAAGCCCAGTGCATCCCTTCTAGCTAGCTAGGGATTAGTAAAGAATGAACCTCCTTATACCACTACTACCAATACAGAAACAGTATGTATAAACAAACAAATAATAATAACTGGAGAAACGAATGATGATTCAAAGCCTGAACCTAAATTTGCAACTGCTTGTCCTAATTCTGATTGTATAATCTGCAGTTAGGTTATCCACCACCAAACCGCACCTCACCAAGAACTTCACCTTCCTCAGTGTCAACTTCCCCACCTTCACCCTCACCGGCACCCTGGCTCTCAGTGTAAGCGGGATTTTCCCTGTCTGCCTTTGCTGCTCCGTCACCGAAGCCAGCAACCCGCTTGCGTTTGCATTCTGGCCAGTCAGCGCCACCTGCATGGCTGTTGTGTTCCGATGACCCTGATAGAACACTGGCAAGGCCCCTTCACAGAGTTTAGTATCAGAGTAGAACACACTCAATCGGCTGCCCTTCTTGTAGTATATGCCAATCTTCTTGTTGGGGTTCCGGGCAGTGATGGTGACGTCGAAGCGGGCATAGAGGCTGTTGTTGGTGCTGAGTTGGAAGTCTGATATCGTTAACTGATCGATGGAATACTTGGGAAGCTTTGGCCTGAAAACAAGGTAGAGAATACCAGCTGCAGCTGCTATGATGATCACTAAGAGCAGAATCAGACTCAAAGTCCAACACAAGCACCTACAGCAGCAGCTCCTCCTCCTCCTCTTGGGAGGCTTCGACTGAGCCAATGGGATGGTCCGACGGAATGGAGGGTACTGCTCTCCACCTTGATGCACTGCCGGGTCGCCTTGATCAGATTTCGATGCATCTCTGCTCACTAATGGAGCTGTTGGTGTTGCAGCAGCTGCTTCAACATCTACTGGATGTATTCTCTGATGATTATCTGCCATTGTTATGTTGCTACAAGCCCAGATGTCAAAAGAGTGTAGCTGAGCTTGGAAGAGTTGTGGTGGGAGATTATATGAAATCAATTCAAGTGTTATATAGTTCGTTGGGAGTTGTATGAATATATCTGTGGAAAGGTCTGGCCTTTGATATTGTTTCTTTATATTGACTTTAGTTTGGCAGTTTCTTAATGTGGAGAGGGTGGAGTTCTAACCTTCCTCACCTAATGTAAAATTAAGTATACAAAAGGTGCTTTTAAATGAAGGGATCGTTTATCTAGATCCACTGAACAGGTCCCTACCCCATGCCCATGTGTTCAAATTGTAAAAAGAAGGAACTAATAAGATTTGATCTGGTAAACAATAAGAGTTCTTATAATTATATATATAGATGTCACATCAATCCAAGTCAAGAAATGTGATTATATATATAATTGGAAGTTTCTTTGCTTGGGAACATAGCAAATAATAAGAGGCGCGCCTTTGACTTGGTAG
Organism: Stephania cephalantha; assembly: GCA_039657325.1. Lineage (NCBI taxonomy): Eukaryota > Viridiplantae > Streptophyta > Magnoliopsida > Ranunculales > Menispermaceae > Stephania > Stephania cephalantha. Next base: position 254,167 of record CM077573.1, on the reverse strand, counting down.
AACTAGGAAATTAATAATATAGGAGGAGATTGGTGATGGGTGATTTGATTTTGTTTTGATTAGTGAACAAAAGTAACGCGTTAGTAAGATGTGGTGGGACATCTCAACTATTGACTATCTTTTAGAGAGAGCGTATGCTGCAGAGAACATGAGTTTTGTTAAGTCTTTAGATTTAACGCGGGATGTGAAATGTGGCTAATTATATTGATTAATTAACTTCTAATTCTTGCTCCAAAAAAAAAAGGTTCTCTATATATATGTATATATGTAAGCATCAAATGAAGGTTCGGTAAAAATAAGAAATTTACTATCAACTTGAAGTTCCCATGAAAAATCAATGAAATGAAAGAATAAATCCATTAGCATGAAAAAATCTCAGGTCATGGAGCTGAGGCACTAGCGCGACTCTTGAGCACCTACAATTATCGAAAGAAATTATACAAGAAAAAAAAATATAGAGCTTCTATGTAAATTATGAGTTAAGAGTAATTCACCAGAATGGTTTGAAAACAATTAGTATTTGATCGAGTTTGTTGATACTTTCTTGATCAGGTTGAGCAATTAAGTCATCGTGATGCAGGTCTTACCTCTAAAACTAGCACTACATATTTTAAGATTTGTTTTTCATTCTCAAATAAACACGACAACTTACATCTCACCAACTTCACATAGAAAATTTTATTTGATAAGAAACTTGACATTGAAAAGTAAGCCAGCTTCACACATCTTTTTCTTTCTCGCTAATGATGTAATGCATATTCCCTTCCATTCATATGTGCATTCTATTGTCATACTCTTTTCTTTAGCATTGTACAAGAAAATTACAACAAAATAGTAAAGGTCTATAACTACATATGATGTCTTGTTAGCCTGAAAAGTGAAATTAAACCTTTACTTCAAGCACCCAAGAAACACATGTAGGCAACATCACAGTGACAAGGCGGAACATGTTATCGAAGATATGAATGTCTAATTTTGTTATTTTGTTTGGTTGGGCATATATTCTTTTGACATGGACAAGCATTAGAGAATTAGTGTCAGATAATTGCTTAAAAGCAGATGGTGAAAACCAGGACGCGTAAGCACCGTCAATGTTGCCTCATCAACATCAGAGTTTGACAAGAACCAGAAAACTTATGTAGTTATAAACTTATAAATTGTACATCAAATAGTTCTTTGAAAAGATTATCTGCTGAGGCCAAATAGATGAGTTGAACATCCTTTTGGAACTAAAGAGGTTGAAAGCAATCACCAAAACCTGATTAATATTCAGCAGCAACAGTCCTAATTCACCATTCAGCAGAAGTCCAGTTATTACGTGCAAGGCTGATTCCATTTATTGTCCATAAATAAGCAGGCCTGCATTTGATCCACATTCTTTCATCAGATAATGGTGCCAAATTCGAATTGTTATCTAGAAAATGACAAGCTAATACTATTTCATAGTAAAGGAAATAAACATCAGAACGGAAGAGATCCCACTGGTCAAGGCAATTCCATACTAGGACTCAATATATGTTCAACTTTTCCATGTCCTTTTATTTTTGTTTTTGAGGCTTTGTTGTTGCTTTTCAAGATCATCCACTGTTTTCATTTTCTCCAAGAAGGCATTCCCCACATAAATTTTGTTGTCTACGACTATGACTGAGGCTCAGAAAGGCTTTCATATATAAGCCGGATAGAAGAAAAAATTGCAAACGAATACCATATCCAAATATCCAATTCAACAAGAAAATTTAATTAAAGGCTGTACTTGTTGAAAACCATGCAGCACCAAAACGAAGAAATAAAAGATATCCTGTAAACCTTAAGTGCCACTTCTCCCCTGAAGGAAGCACACTGCATAAAATAAAGAAGGAAAAGAATATCAAAGTTGAAATGACTTTCAGCAAACTAGTCAATTTCGAACAGTGACCTTTTATGAAAATTTTGCACATACCTCCAAGTGCACTACTTCGGCATATGGATCACACACCGCAAACTTTTTCCTTCTCTCATCAGATCAAAAGCTTTATTGATTTCGGTAAATGGCACATCATGTGTCACATACTCATCAATTTGAATTTCCTGCAATTTTTAGAATTGAAAATCTTATCACTATAAATGAGTAATCTCATCAAGTTCTTACAAATGAGAAACATGGATGATAACGCATTAGCGAAAAGAACAGCTAGCCTATGTATATCAATTAAAGGTAAAAAAAAAGGGTCGGCTTTGATGACAAAATCCAACTGCTTTCCAGCCAGTTTCTTTCGTTTACTTCCCATGGTTATCAATATTTACAATTTTAAGTAAATCAGACCTTGTTTAAATACATATCAACTAATTTTGGAAGATCAGATTTCGGTTTCCAACCACCAAGCATTGATCCTGTTAAAGTTCTTCCTGAGAGAAGTAATGCACAGTGGGCTACAATTTCAGGCTTTAATTTGGGAACGCCAAGAGTAACAGTCAGACCCCAACCCTGAATAAAAATCCATAATTTAAGGTAAACTGCCATAAACTAATAGGTTCATACAAGTAAAAATTGAATGTATCAACATCAAATGGTAAATGGAATCACTCAATTACATCGCAACATGACTGTAATGCAGTTGTGATCATTCCGGGATCGCCAATGCATTCAAATGTGTAATCTGCTCCCCCATCTGTAATACGCTTAATTATCTGAAAATTTTAAACAAGATGAGACTAAGGTTCGAAAGATATGTAAGAAAAAAACACATAAGATTTGGAAGTAAATATCAACAGGCGCGGGCACACACACATTCAGTAATGCAATTATTTTTCACTATTCTTATATAAAGTTGAACATTTCTGCCCTTATGCAGGGCCAAAAAGCTCATAAAGCTCATAAATAACTTGCCATTTTCAAGCAACCAAAACAGACTCTTCACAAGAAAGGCTCAAGACATAACAAGTTTTATGTGAAGCTAAATTTTATTTTGGCAAAGATCTACCTATTAGACCAAATGAAGAACATTAAGAATTGAACTAAATGTAGCTAATTTATCAGTGAGAAACATACACTTAGTGGTTAGCGGCAACTAAAAATAAACCTCAGTGCTGTTGCATATCATAAATGCTATCCTCCTCTAAACCATCATTCCATTTTGGAGAAAACTAGGAAAAAAAAAAGAAAAGAGGCCAAGTAAATCATGTTGAGTGGAAGTGAAAAATATACTTGTTGGACAGGTTCGTTGCAATCATTTGGATTGATGAACTCGGTTACTCCAAAAGCTTTTCCTGTGTCAAATTGAATTCATAAAGCACTCACTCTTCTACATCGTTATAGAAGCAAAATTGTTATAGCGGACAGTTAAATCTGCAATTACCTTTTTCGAACTTTTCAGGATTAACATCCACACCAATTATTCGAGATGCACCTCTAAGTTTGGCTCCTTGGGCTACCTATTATATATATATATATAAACCATGGTTTTGAAACATTGCAACACTATTAATGCAGTAGAATCTCAGGAAGATGCAACCAGTAAACATTGACATGACTTACCGAAAGGCCTACAGTTCCAAGACCAAAAATAACTACTGTAGATCCTTTGGAAATATCAGCAACCCTCCAAGCTGCACCAAGACCTAGTAACATGAAGTGAAGCAGTGTTGAGTTAATTAGATGTTATCCCATGAAAATGCACAGAATGAAGAGTATATATAAATGCAGTGTTAAGGCAATAAGTAAGTAGGGGGGGGGCGCTACATATGTACCTGCAGCAACTCCACAGCTGAGCAAACATATTTTCTCCAAAGGTGCAGCAGGATTGATTTTCACAGCACAACCAGAGTGCACTACTGTGTATTCACTGAAACTTGAAACCGCACAATAATGATAAATAGGTTTCCCCTTAAGTGAGAAACGCGTAGTTTTGTCGCTGTGCATTACACCGGTCCTTTCCAGGCCTAATACCTGGCACATATTACTTTTCCCAGAGGTGCAGTGCTTGCATTTCATACATTCTCCAACGAATAACGTAAGCACATGGTCGCCCTCTTTAAACTCTTCCACCCCTTCTCCTACGCTTTCAACAATCCTGTGAACAAGGAAAAGAAAATTGATTTTGGAATAATTAATTGTGTCTTATTTTTAAGTAAGCAAGACAAAAGTAGTGAGATTTGGGTGTGCATTGTTGAAGAGAAGTTGGCAATTTTTACAGAATTGATTAGCTTCAACTTGATAAGCTACACCTAATATTGAATTGGGCGTTTTAGCATAGAGGTGAGACATGCAGGTAATGGACATGGTCGTTGTTGAATATGATGAACCAATCACTCCGTAATAGGCATTGAATTAATAAATCATTGCAGTAGCATAAAGAAGGTTCGTTAATTAAGATTCATTATATATATATACATTGTCCAATGATTCATCAGGTTAGCAAATCCCCAGCTGCTAATTAATCACGGTGCAAACTCGGTCGGGTTGCCACAACAGTAATGTCGAAAGCAGGGTTGTGTGAGTTAAGCGCATTCCCCACAGGTGACAAGATTGCTCGGGCCACCGGGTATGTTTAGGTCGATTGCATCAAGGCCTCATCCGTAGGAGTAGTCGGGTTGGCATGGACACCCGCGGATAATAAAAAAAGAAAAAAGAAAAAAAAAAAAAATCATGGTGCAGCTGCAATTGGGGTTAACATACCCAGATGCTTCATGGCCAAATATCCGAGGATAAAGATGAGGAAAGGCCTGTATGATAAAAAAGCAAAGGAAGGTTGAGAGAAAACGTAGGCAGATTAGAGAGTAATAGAATAAAGGATTAGAAGAGGTAGGTAGGTAGATAGGAATAAGACCTTGGACTCCCATTGGGTGATATCGCTGCGACAAAGGGCAGTGGAGATGACCTTCACCCGAATCTCCATGGGCTTGGGCGGATCCACCTCCACCTCTTCAATCACCAGTGCTTCTCCGGCTCCCCATGCCACCGCAGCTAATATTATATATATTATAAATCAAATCATGATGAGGACAACGGGGATGAAGAAAGAAACAAAAGATTAATATATGTAATGTACCTTTGCAAGTGATGATAGTAGCAGAAGACATCGATCGATCAGAGGTGAGTAGTAGGCCTGATCCCCTCCCCTCCTCAACCTTTGATCTTTGATCGATGGAGATGGGAGTAGGTAGTAAGTTGGCGCCACCAACCAATTACTACCCTTGCTCCCACTAATCTCCACTCATAAAATGCTACATTTTGAGAATCTCGATGCACAATCTAGAGGCTCATAACATAACACCTGGTTAGTGGTAGCGGGGCTGACGTCAGCTAATTAAGAGGTAGCGTGCGTGGTGCGTTTTGATGTACGCCAAGTATTTTCCGCCAAACGAGTCCTTGTTCCCTCCCTAGTGCTAGTGCCACTGTGGCGCCTCCTCTTCCTCATCTACCACCTCTGAACCCTAACCCTAACCCTAGCCCTAACCCTAACCCTAACCCTACCCTAGATCCATCCATCCATCCATCCATCAGAAGAAGAGATGGTTTGCATCAGACAGGCGACCATCGACGACCTGCTGGCGATGCAGGCCTGCAACCTGCTCTGCCTCCCGGAGAACTACCAGATGAAGTACTACCTCTACCACATCCTCTCATGGCCACAGCTCCTCTACGTCGCCGAGGACTACGGCGGCCGCATCGTCGGCTACGTCCTCGCCAAGATGGAGGAAGACACCTCCGAGTGCCACGGCCACATCACCTCTCTCGCTGTCCTCCGAACCCACCGCAAGCTCGGCCTCGCCACCAAGCTCATGACCGCCGCTCAGAACGCTATGGACCAAGTCTTCGCCGCAGACTACGTCTCACTCCACGTCCGCCGCAGCAACCGAGCCGCCTTCAATCTCTACGCTCAGACCCTCGGATACAAGATCCACGATGTCGAGGCCAAGTATTATGCCGATGGGGAGGACGCCTACGACATGAGAAAGCAGTTGAAGCTGCCGAACAAGCACCACCACCACCATCACCACCAACACCAACACCACCACCATCACCACGGCGGCGGATGCTGCTCTGGCCCCGACGCCAAGCCCAAAGACCCAACCAAACCTCAACCTCCTCCTCCTCCTGCTGCTGCTGCTGCTGCTTCTACTGCGATGACGACCACCACCACCACCACCACCACTGATGGTTGAGGAGGTAACGACAGAATCTGTACCTTGCCTTTCCTTTGCCTTGCCTTCCTGTGTTGGATGAGTATTGTTGAAGGAGAGTCTTTGTTTTTGTTGTCATGTCATACACTTGCTTGGTGATCTGAGATATAATTCAGTTGGAATTTGTTTGATGTGCACAATGCCAAATCCATTCAATTTTGCTTCTTTTTGTGTTTTCTATCTTCATCTTTGGTGATGCCTCACTGACTGGACAAAGTTTGGAACTTGCTGGCACTCTACATCCAATTAGGCTTCCCCAAACTACTTCCAAATTTGTAGTGACAAAAGTTGAATTTTTGATCCATGGGTTTATGGCTTTGGTGCTGACTTCTTGTTTCCATAAAATGATCTTTTGCTATAGCATATTCATGCTACTGCAAGGGTGATTTTGCTGGAAACTTCCTCCTCTAATACATTATGGTGTTGGCAATGTGGCACGCCAATCTGTGCTTTTCTTTGCTGATTTTGGTGCAAGTTGTTCATCTTGTTGAATTTTGAAGTAGTTGTTTAAATTGTTCACTGTTGTTCATTCTGCTTCCTTAAGAAAATCAATAAATGTGAATTATACGAATAAATTGTTCGTCTTCATCATTAGTATGTCTTGCTTGATGAATTAAGAGTTTAAGACTATTTAGCTTGTGAACTATAAGCACACATCTATTTGCACCTGGAATGTTTGCTGTTGGGACAAATTATGATTGAACCATGAAGAAATGTTTGAAGACTTTGGAAGTGACGCTTACTGAATTTAAAAGCATGCTTGAAAGCAAGTGAGGCGTCTAAAGTAATTACATAATCCTATCGGTCGCAATGCATGACCTAAATGATGATTTCGAATATCAGTATTAAACGCTATACACATATATCTTTGAATACGAATAATTTGGGTCATGCTGGCGGCGTGTCTTTTTCCCTCTTTTGTACGCTAATCTGGAAGCCATTCATTAGTCGCGCTGAAGGAAAGAATGTGATTTCATCCTCCTTGACCTGGGTCCACCTGATGAAGCAGCTCAAATAGTGAGAAATCGTAATCCTTATGAGACTAATCTCTTAGATACTGTTTTACTAGTGATTAGAAAGCTTAACCAAAGCCTGAAACTATGCATTTGTGTATGAGAGAGGAAAGTACTTGTATCTGGTGATAAAAAGATGTAGAAAAATAGCTATCTGCAGTCGTGCCAGTTCAGCCCCGGGACAAAATCGTGCTCCTCCTCCAAAGGGAGCATAGAATGGGCTACTTCTCCAGTTTCTCTTTTCCTTCATTTTACAAACAAACTTCCTTGTCAGCCAATAAATTAAATGGGAAAAGTAAGTCGAGAACCAGGGAACCTGTGCATTTTGCAGCCTCTCCCAACTTATTCATGTGAATTGCATGCATATGCAAGATTTTGCAATTATGTATTTCAAATGATAGATCCAAAACTAGAGGCAAGAATCTGCCATTATAAATCATGCAGCAGATCATTCTGTCTCTGACCACGAATCTGCCACAAAAATGTTCAAGCTGGTTGAAGGGTTGTTAGTTTAACCTGGTTTTCAGGGTCCATCCATCTCCAAGGGTTGAAGTTGAGTGCTCTTTTGTAGAAGCTTTCATCTAAGTGCACTGCCGAAAGAAATGGTACTACAAAACACCCTTTTGGAACGATGTATCCTGTTCAAGTGAGAAACCATTACGACAAAGACTATTCTTCGAACTCTTGATGCACAAAATAAGCTTACCTTGATATTCAATATCTTCCTTGGCTTCCCGCATTAACCATATCGCAATACCCCCTAGTCGAAGTGTTTCATCAATAACCTGCTTCGATGATTCTAACATCAGTATCACAACATATAGCCTTTTTTTCATAGGTGAGCTGTGAGTTATCAAACTTACACACTGTGTAAATGGCATAGCTTTGTAGTCTTCCCATGTAAGCATGCAGTCCTCGCAATTACTTGTTAGAGCATCTTGCTCATCCTAGCCATAGGAAGATTGAGTAGGCACAAAATAAAATACAACTTAAGTTTAGTATTTGCAATTTGAAGAAGTTGGAGGCATAAAATCCGAAAATCATCACTTTACATCATCCATGATCGTACCAATAGTTGCTTCAGAGCCCTTGGACATTGAGTGAGGTAATAAACTGCAAAAAGCATTGTTTTTGCGGTTGTTTCATTACCCGCAAAAAGTAAGTTGATGATGAAGTCTGCCACCACATTATCTGGCAAGTTATCTTCATCTAATAGTCTTCCTAGAACACCATGTCCCTCTGATGCTGGTTGTTGCCTCTTGATCTCTATGGTTCTGGTGATCTTGTGAATGATAATTTCCCTTGCCTGATATGGATAGTATTTGCATTAGATGTCATAAAACTATGTCAACAAACTTTGGTCTTTTTTCCTGTTGTTGGTAAGAACATTTAATTCAATACTAAGGATGCTTCTGTGATAGAAAACGCCATTTGGAGAGGAAAATATATTATACCTTCATAGCAGTGTGATATGAGAAGCCTGGGAAATTGATGGGAACTGAAAGGCAGCCATCAACGAAGTCAGAGAACAAGTGAGCGATCTGGTTTACTTCAGATTCAGTCGATACTCCCAATAGTTGATTGACCATCAAATTGATTGCCACCTTCAATAGAAATCACTCTCAGTATATAATTTAGAAAACTAGTAGAAAACTTGATTTGGATATTACCTCTAGCTTCTAGGCAAGTAAATTTCCTATAGAGTCTGTCATAGTGAGTGAGAATTATTTATACCTTTCTGCAAATATCTTGCAAACGAATGACTTTGTCATCATTGAAATTGTTCAATGTTTGAAGCATAACTGTCTGTATGTCCTTGAGAAAATGGAACTTAAGCTTCTCTAGCCTCATCATATTTGAGGCTATCCCGTGGAGTTTCCTTTGCTGATCTCCCTGAACTGTGATCACTCCATTTTTCCCTACCAAATCTCTAAAAGATTTTGGATAGCTTGATTGGAATAGTCTTCCTTCATTTTGCATTATATATCTGTTGAAGGTTGGATCAGCTGAAACAACTGTCCATTTGCCAAATAATCTGCAGGAGAATATCCTTCCATACCTGCAGGGGTTGTTAGATTTCCAGTTCTGTTACTACTTATGTCAATATGACATCCACACCAGGATTGAAAAGCAAAATTTTGTTAATTACTTGAAAATCTAAATGATTGACTGGAAGCAATGTGGAGCGGAAGTAATTCTTCTAAGAAGAAAGCAACTGTGACAAACTGAAACACCCGAGCTAGTTCAATAATAATGCAGATGCCCAATTGCAAGGCCATTAGCCTTTTGAAATGCCAAGCCCTCATTATCAGTTCTACAACTCCACTTAGAGATGTCACTTTGCAGAATTATCAAGGTCTTGTCAAATTGTTGAGGAAACTGAATGCATTGTTATAAAAAAAAATAAAAAATACAAAAAATAGTTCTTTTAGTATAATATATGAAGTCTAACACTTTGATTAGTTCTTTCCATACCTTTTGATTTGAGCTTCAACAAAACTAGATGGATGAGAACTTGCAACTGCACTGTACCAGATAAGGCCATCGCCAATGAGTGGCCAGCCTCTTCTCCCTGGTGGCAATCTCAAGGTGCCCTTCTGGACCTTCTTGTTCTGGCACTGAAGGACTTCTATGAGGAGAACAACAAAGCATATTGCTGCAATTGTTGAAGTGCAGCAGATGACCAAATAGTTCTCTTCCATTTTATGAGACAAAAATTGAAAGAGATCACTGGCGAGTTGCAGGCCTTCTAATACTTCTATAAAAGATGGAGATGGAGACCTGTACAAAACATAATGATTGCCTTTGACATTCAATAAAATTTGGTTGTTTCTGCTATTCCAAATGCAGAAAATGGAAGAGCGAAGGTCAATGGCCTAGTTGATGAACTTATTGAATATTGAATTCGTCATTGAATATCAATTGTCTTGGCCACAGTTGATGCAAGACAACATTGACGACTAGGCAGAAAGGAAAAAAAAAAAAGGAAAGGAAATTTTGCAGTTCTTCAAGTATAAAAATACCGTTGGGAGGTCGTTTCATTCACATAGTACACAACTGGGATTTATGGCCACATCAAATTAGAAATAAACTATTTCAAAGCCAGATCATCAATTCTATAAAGAATGTGGGCATAGGAAGTTCTTCTCACATCTCATTGTTTCTTTGTTTGTTTTGTTTTCTGACAATGATGACTCTTCTACATGACTGCAAAGGAAAGAAAACTTTGCACATACATTTACACATACAGCTGCATGCATGAATGTTTCTATTACTAGTAGTCAATATAAATCTAGTCATGCTTCCTTGGATAGACTAGCCTCCTTCCACTGATAGAGCTACAATTAAGATCGGAGTGCGTTGTAATTTCCATTACCTTTTCAGGTGAAGGAATCGCCAAATGAAGTCTTACCTGTCAGTTCTGGTGGTTGATGATCTGAAACAGAAGGTGGAAGTGTAAGAAGTATTTGATGAACTGATGTGTGAAGTGAAATCCTGCAACTGCGAAAGTGTGCCTTGGCAAGGTTCAAAAGCTACCCTGCTCTTTATAAGTAGCTTGTAATGGTTTTGGTGAATTTCAAGTTGAATAAACAGAAGAATTTGAGATGGTGATCTTGTAGATGATTTGGAACCTTAAAAGATAGGAAAAAAGAAAGGGAAACACGTTTGACCTGTTTTTAATATAATGTCCTGTCACTTCTCCTAGATTTGTAATATCTCAACAGTTTTTGTTACTTTTGTATGTGATTAGTTCTCAACTTTGGCACCCCCAGACACAATATCTTTAACTTAGTAGACCCGTCTTTGGGGGAAGAAACAGAATTAAACTGTGTTTCTTTTTGCCTCCTTAGTAGGTATGCTCCACGTCTTTTTATTATGTTATATAAGAATTCTTGGAGTCTCTTTGAGTTATGTTTAAGAATCTCAATTAGTCACACATGGAACTCTCTTTTGTTTTTTTACATGTGCTTTCATTTGGATTAAGCATTAGCTTATTCAGTCAAGAAGGTTTGCAGTTTCATCCAGACCCCCTGGCCTTTGTTTGGTCACATTATTCAAAGTGCCTAAACATGGTTCAAAAACTTCAATAGCAAGGTTGGGATTTCGTTTGTTAAGTCAAATTATACCCTGAAATCCTGCATTAGTTCTCATTTCGAGAGGGCATGAACATCTACTACAAGTCTATTATAATGGAGCTCAAGATAGAGGTGACGCCAATTGATTGATGTGACAAACCATGTTTCCTGGCTTCATAACCTTGAAGCTATGGAATTGGAGTTTGTGGTCTAGGTAAGAGTTTGGGGCTCGGGGTTTTGAATCTTCCACAAAAGAGAACTGTTTATGTGGCTTCCAAGCATTAAAAAAAGGAACTTGTAATGAAGTTCATAATATATTGTTTAGGAACTAAAGCAAACAACGATTATAGCGTGTTTCATCTGTTAATGTAGTGTTTGACCTTGTTGGGAGTTCACATTATAAAGAATGCCTTAAAGAAGTTCAGAGTTAGATTTGTGGTGCCTAAAATAAGCCATGTCTACCAACTTCTCCCAGTTGTCATTCCCCATTTCCTAGTCTTTCTTACACACCGCCACAGCTTGGCAACCTCATCTCTAGTTGCTTGTGCACTCCCTAACAGCTCCATGTGCAGTCCATTGGATGGTGACCCACCACCGCATGCATTTCTCCCCATTCGTTTAATCACCTCATGCTTCTCATTCCTGTCATGTGCTAAATCGAGCATAGTGGAAGAGTTTGATTCATGTAGCCGATCCCAATTAATTTATGTATGCTACTCATTCCTCAAGCCCAGTTCCATCACCGGCTCTTCCTATCAAAGCCCCTTGTCTTGATTCCATTTGATATTCACCTCATTCAGCTAAGCAACAATCACCTTTGTCACAACAACATGAAGGACATCTCACTACTTTTAGACCAACATATAAGCTTGGCATCTCTCATGAAACGCAATGTCTCCAGAATTGGGTTTAAATTACCAGCATGCATCGTATTGAAATTACATTAACTGGAACGCACAGGAAAAACTGCGCGATATGCTGCGAAGTGGAGATCAATCTAAGGACTAACCAAATTTTTTTTCTTAGTTCACTATTCAAGAACTTTTATATTGGTAAATTTTCGACTATTTCTCACAATCTCATAAAAAAAAAAAAAAAATTCTTGTTGGGGTTATTCTCCTTTCCTCTCAAGGATTTTAACATGCTTGGAATCATGAAGTGTCTGATGACCCGTTATCGGATTGTTCTAAGTCTGAACTTCCAAGCATCTTATCCAGTGAATCGACATCCCCGCTCTCTGAGAGAGTATGCGCTCGAAGAGTAGCCGCATCTTCACTGAGGAAAGAATGAAACAAAACAATAAATACGAAATTTGTGGCATAGGTTATTCCATGTTGAATACTTTGACTGGAAAAAGAAAACTTACTCTGTAACTCCAAAAATGTCTTTGATGATTAAAGAGCTGTCCTTTGAGCAAAATTCGGGAAGCTATCCAGGTCCAAAAAAAAAAAGGAATAAATAATCAATTGAAGCATTGAAGTCAAAGCTTGCCAATCAACTTCTGGTTATCTTACAAGGCTTTGCAAAAAGCGATGTTCAAGATACCATAAAAATGTATTGTTTCTTTCTCAAAAAAAAAAAAAAAAAAAGATACCACAATAATGTACAGGACTGAAGGAGCTCATCTTCAGCCAAACATGTTGGAAGAAAATGCTGCAACTATTTTTTATATTTGATAAGAAAATATGCTGCAAATATTTAACATAATTTCAATGGAATAGGTGCGTAAAAGATCTCCACTATTATCGACTCTCAGTATGACTCTATCATTATCCACTGAATATTAAGTGAATGCCAATTCCAGCTTATGTCCAAGTAACTAACTTAATTAAGAGTAGCCACTTAGGTAGGAAGAAAACCGGCACTATTCATTCAAAGTAATGAGTAGCTCTGTTGTATGTCAGTTCATTTACCTCAGACAGATAGAATATCTTCCCAAAGAGGGCCTGGACTGCAAGTTTTCTCTTGAAACCCTTCTCCGAGTAGCCAGACATATCCAGGACCACAGGACCTGAAAAAAAAAAAACACAGATAAATGCTAAGAATCCAAAAATACCTCAGCCATTTCTGTCCCACCACAATGAAGAATTTATGATGCTGAAATGAGTGGAAAAGACATAAAGATCAATGATTTGCTCCTTTATAACTCACTAACAGGGAAACCTTATACAAGAACAACTAAAGCTATGGATAGGAGAATCTACAGCACGATCCTTGTCTCAAAACATGGAAATCACATACTCCCATAATTTCCAAGTGAAGACCCATAACAATTATTAAAAAAAAAAGAAAAAGAAAAAAAAACAAAAAACAGAAGGCATACCAGAAAAGAATTACTAGTAAAGTATGTTGTGACATAAATTTTTATAGCATTCATGAAGCTGCCACTATTTCTTCGAAGCTTAGTCGTGCGTAACATGTTAAACATCATTCGAAGGTCGGAAATTGAGATGATGACTTACATGAACTCATGTGCTCCTATTGTTACATTGATGATCAACCCTACTGGCTAATTCTTGGTATTTAGGGGAGATCATACAGTTTTAGCTCTTTTCATTCTTTTACTAAGTCAGAAGAATTACAAATTTACAATTAACGAAATAGTCAATGAAAGCTATCTCAAACTGGCAGACTGTTGCAACTCTCAAGTCCTACAAATGGTGTACACGCTACAAGTTAATGGAAATGATAGTGAATTCATAACGTTTGGGAAGATATTCACCCGTAGCAGTACTATAGCAGGCTGGAGCAAATTACCTTTGTCTCGAACAATTCGTCTTGAAATATCATTAAGAATTTCAGCAACATTGGCATCTTCCAACATAGAAGACTTCCTCAATTGGATCAGATCTGCAACCATGTCTGGATTAAAAGGCTTCTCATTCATTGCATAGCGTATGTACTTCCGAAATATTTCCTCCATGTCAAAGCCTGTCTGAATAAAAACAAGCAATTGTCGATACAATGTTTTCAAGTGTTTCATACAAATATTGAATGACAACTTAAGAAATTGGAATTGTGCGGACGACTTAGCAGCAACGCGAAGAACAGCATGTCATGCGTTATAGATATGCAAAGAAATCGGAAAAGGGAAAATCATTTCGAGTAGTCATTATGTTTATAAATTAGATTGGATATTTACGAACATAGAAAGTGTATAGAATAACTCCGCATGTTATAGACAAAACAATAAGGAAGTGAAGAACATGAGTTTTTATGTTGGTGTTTAAGGACACTGTAATAAGGATCTATAGAGTTGAAGAGTGTCAACAGTTGTCACCACACAGATTTGCATAAACGGTGCAAAACTTTGTAGGGCTGTCTGTGCCCAAACTAGATAGATAGAAAGGTGAAAAAAGGAGCATAAGCTGAAGTACAGATAGCATTACATATGTTAGACAGAGTTGAACAACAGCAGAAGGTCTTAGAGGGGTTGATAGCTGCTGAGCTTGATATATGTAATTGGAAATGAGAAACATTTATGTATTTATGTATGTAGTTAGGTTGTGTGAATGAGAGGAAAGCATTGCAATATAGATGTTAGGCAGTGTATGTGTTACCAGGTGCATGAGGTCCTTCAAGGTTGAATGCTGAACCTCATCCCTTCCCTTTTGGAAAAGCTCGTCTATTGATTTGCAGAGCATAGCATTTTTGTTCACCTGAAAAGGGGGAGTAGGATTAATAATAAGGAAGAAGAAGAAGAAGAAGAAGAAAAAAAGGAGAGATTTTGAAGAGAGGGGAATGACCAATTTGCGTTTTTTCTCTCTGGGGGAGTTGAATTTCTTGACGGTGTTGAGGAAGGCGATGAGGAAAGTGATTCCGGCATAGGCGAGGGGAACGGCGAGAAGCCAGGGGAGGGAGGAGTGGCCGACTCTGGGGCCGGGCAAGGCGTGTGTGACGGACCCAGTGAACTCCACCAAGTCCATGGCCTTCTCTTGGATCCACGGGACATCTTCTTCCTCCTCTATTATCTCCACTACTTCTTCTTCTTCTTCTTCTTTTTTAGTGGCTTTGGCTTCTGCTTCTTGTTGTTGGTTTCTTCTCATCTTGGCCTTGGCCAGTAGGAGACAGCCAGGTCTTCTGCGTTGGTGGAGCAAAGGTAAAGAGAGGGACGATGGTCTGGGGCAACCGAAAACGTTGACATTGCAGGTGTTAGTGTGAGGGAGTCGATGCCGATTACTACTGGGCAGCAGCAGCTGCTGCGATGCACTTGCCATGCTCGCTCAACAACACCAACAACCAAACTCTCTCCTCTCTCTCTCTCTCGTCCCTTTGGTCGCCTTATCGATCGACCACTCTGGCTGGTACCGCAATGCTATGCCCTTGGAGCGGTAAAACACTAGGCCCATTACATAACATCACATTCAAGCATCTGGTGGGCCTTTTCACCGCTCACTTTCTAACTTTCTATCATACATGGATCCGCACTAAATTCACCAAATCACATTATGCACTGCACCATTCGATTCATCTCAACACTTGGCCAAACCATCGCATCTCTGGTGTGATCAGTTCGATGATGAGGCATCATTTGGCAAAAGCACCCAAGGTTTGGGGACCGTTCAAGTAAAAAAAATAAAAATCATTCTTCATCACTTGCAATTTTCATCAAGATTTGATTAAAAAAAAGGCTATATTTGTTTATTTCTACCAATATCATATCATTCAATTGCTAAAAACAGCTCAACAACCCCTTCTACAATTCATCCCGGAACTTACAAAGCAGGCTTCATATAAATGAATTTTTTTTATCGATAACAACTAAGTGGATGAGGCACTAGTTTGGTTTGTGGTTACTCGGATAAGAGGTCGAGAGATTGATCCTCCCAGTGAGCAAGTTGTCGTTTCTTTCTTATCAAAAAAAAAAAAAAATCTTCTTATCAATGCAAATGTAGATTTTCTCAAAAGCTACTTCGGTTCCCTAGACCATGATGGAGGAATGATTTTTGTCTCTCTAGTTACTTCTTCCTCTGTTTCCCTCCCTTCGGCGTTGTCTAAAACATCCTTTGAGAACGCATTCGGATTTGCTTTAATGCACTTCTGCAAAGCCACGAATGGGTGCACACAGTCTGACCCCTACAACAACAACAACACCAAATCAAATAAGAAAAGAAGGAAATGCAACATTTCATCAATTAAACCTTAAAGCTTCACCTCCCAAACCAATAAGCATATATTATAAGCATAATTTTGTAGGCTTTCCAAGAAGCAGCTAGCTAATATTAAGAATGACCATCATAGCAGGCTATTAGCAGCTAATGTTTTCTCAAAACATCCATCGAAAGCTTTCACAGGAAGAAATTACGCTCTATCCGAACAATAACATAACCAATGCAAATTGACGTATGAGCATGGTATGCTTTCTAAGTCATTCTTCATACCAAAACCATTATTCATACTAATAACATTAACAGCGCAAATTGATAAATGAGCATATAATAAATTAACTGCAACTCGATATGCTTCCCAAGTCATTCGCCATACCAATACCATCCCCCTATACTAATAATAAAGTAGCATCACATTTACCTTTGAATATTGAGAAATGGCAAGTTATATCTTCTTGAAACACTCTTTAGTATACGTCACTCACAAGGACAAAACACTGCATTTTCTGGATGCAAACCCAATGAATGTCCCAAATGTCAAAACAAATATGATGTAGAGAGATGTTGGCTCTCATTTTTCAGAGGAAAGCATTATGTGAAGAAGAATTTTGACATACACATTAACTAAAAAGGAAACATCAAACGAAATGAGAAGCTAATCAATTTCGACAGTGATGATGAGTGTCCAAACTAGTCCGCAACATGACTTGGCACTTAACATCCCAAAACTTAATTGGGCTCTTCTTCAAGCGAGTGAAGATGGAAGATCTGGCTCTTAAACTGACTAAATTATAAAAGAGCTATATAGTTATAGTCCAGCAGGCATGAAAGAGAAATAATTAAGAAGATGAGGGACCTTCTCTTGTGAGGTACTTTTGATGAAACAAAGAAATGCATCTGAGAAGTTTGAGCCGCAAGGGCCACTCCGCAATTCAGCAACACAAGGACATTGTAGTGCTCTTTCAGCCATTGCATCAAGAGACTGAAAATGGAGGGAAGTTGGGGACGAGTAATTAAAATGTAGTCCATGGAGAAATTAATAATGTACTATGCATAAATAAGATGGGAGAGTAATTAATTAACCTCATTCTGATGGGCGCCATCACCTGTAGCTTCTGCAAGGAATTAATTAAATAACCTGTCATTCATTTGAGTTTAATTGGTGAAGATACGAATTAATTAATCAAAACCCTGAAACATCCATCCGGAGGTGTACAAATTGGAAAGCAATGCATATATCCTTAACAAATTAAATTCCAATGAAGAAGAAGAAGAAGTAGAAGTAGAGAAGCAACCAACCTGCAACCAAGGCCTCCATTGAAACCTAGCAGCAGCAGCAGCAGCAGCAGCAGCAGCTGTAGCCCCCCTGTAGCCCTCCGAAGAACATAAGAGAAGATAGGTAAGCGGACTTCAAATTCAATATCTGCCCCGCTCGGAAGCCAAAGCCCAAGGCCCTCGCCTGCATGCCCCCGTATCTTCCAGGCCTTTTTCCCAACACATGCCCAGGACCAGGTCCAGGCCCAGGACCAGCCCCAGGCCCTTTATCTACGTCGGAATCACAAATTAAAGCCCCACCCTTCAATTCATTAGGCTGCCAATTAACATAGAAGTACAGTACTGTATTCCCTTGGGCTTTGGGAAGAAAATTAGATTTTTTTTTGACAAGTGTTAGAATGACAATCTGAATGCCATGCCAAAATTCACGTCACCCTCTTCAGCAGTCTATATACGTCTCGAGATGTAGACACATGCAAATTTCAATGCATAACATGCATATCAAGACTGGCCACATGGGCGGCTCCTGTAGTCATGACATGCTTGTCATTCTAATATTTTCTTTTTTATTTCACCGACATACGTACATAATATATGTTCTAATTAAGTATTGCATCAGATAACTTCACATCGAGTAGAGAAAATAAGCAATGTATCTCTCAAGATACACGCCCACTTCACGTGTTATGCATATTGGAACATGTTTACGCACTCATATCGAGATACTTGAGACACACACGTACAACTTTCAATGTCATGACTTCAAGGGTGTGAGTTTGGTGATGTAACATTGTTGCACTTCCCATATAATTAACATACGGGTCTTTTTTGTTTTTTTTTTTTTTTTTTAAAAAAAAAAATCATTCAATTGATGATTTCGATCACCATAGACATGACCCCTTGCATTGCCATTCGGCATTCGCCAATCTAATTAGTAATTTTGGTAAAAAAAAAATATAAGTTTTTTAAGCAAAAACTTATTGTTCAAAATTATAAGTTATTTTTAAAATTCAAAAGTGTATTTATTAAAATTATAAGTTATTTTTAAAATTCAAAAGTATCTTATACATTATTCAAATATTCTTTCTTCAATTATTCAATTCATTTAATGTATATAAATTATATTTGTAATTGATGTTACATTAAACGACTTATATTTGTGACCGAAATGAGGAATTAACACGAGTGGAAAATTAAGAGATCGGTTGAAAACAATGCATCGTACGTGGTCATCGTCGATCAGTTATTCAGCCCTATTGCTTGTTATGGTATTAATGTAATGTTAATTAATAGGTCGCAGTTAATCGTATTTATTCATTGCCTAATTTTATGGTATAGTTACTGAATTACTGGCATGGGTCAACTTAATTGTGTACGAATACATCTAGTGTCTGTATGTGATGGTTATTTTGGCCCGTTCATGTTCAATATATATATAGGAAGCAATAATTATGGAATCCGCTAATTAATGTTTATATTAATTTGATCGGGTATATAAACGGGATCGATCCCATCAAGTTGGCGGACAGAGATCGATCGATCGATATAATTAGAAATTACTAGCTAGAAAGAAAGATGGCTAAGAACTTAGCGACAGTAATGTTGTCGACTTTGATGATAGCAGCAGCAGCAGCAGCAGCAGCAGGTGCAGGCGTAGTAGTAGTTGATGATGATGGTATTGGTGGCGATCGCAAGGTGAGATGGAATTCAAGGTCAACCGTCCGTGTGAAGAGTGCGATCACTGGAAATCATTTGTTGACAGCACACTGTAAGTCTGCTGACGACGATATAGGCGTTAAAAAACTCTCTTACGGCCGAAAGTTTGATTGGTCATTTTCTGATGTTATTTTCGGAAACACACTGTTCTGGTGTTACATGGGGTGGACCGACACCAATGGTAAACGGAAAGAAGCCAGCTTCGAGGTTTACAATGCAGAAAAAGAATCATGTCGTTATGCTGAATGTCTCTATGAGTACACTGCAGATAATCATGGCGTCTCAGAGTTCATATCCATGAATAGCGGAGAATATACTGAAACTAGAAAAGTCTTGGTTTGGCCCAAATAATTAATTAATTAATTAATGATATCATCATGATGCATGATCATCAACAATTAATACGTACTATGAATAAATAGAATCTCCATCTAGCTCCCCCTGCTCGATCCTCCATCTCTTTATATAGCTACTACTTGTATGCATGTTTTGTGCTAATAAATATTCTTTCATGAGACTGCAGTGGCTTGGCATGGCCATGCCATATATATTTTCCATATATATTTTACATGTTTTATATTCAAAAGCTTGCGACGAAAACATTTAATTAATTATATAGTACTAAAGCCTTTTAATTTTGGTGTAAACTCCACACTAGTTACTAATAGCCTAGGAGCGAAATTGCTCATTCATCACTGCCCTGCTATAAGTCAAACACACGAGCACTAAAAATAAATAAATATTCTAATTTCCTATTCACTCAATCTACCAAAAAAATATATGGAGTCCCTCCAAAAAAAAATGGTACAGTTTTGTATACAGAAACACTATATTTAAGTGAATTAACAGAACCTTGACCAAAAAAAAAAAAAAATGAATGAACAGAACATGCTATATTGCTATATAAGCTCCCTACTTCTCCATGGAATCAAATCTGGTCCGATTCCATTATGGAATGGTGGTGAAAAGTAACATTACAATAAAAATAAGATCGAGTAGCACAAATTAATTGGCACAAATTAAAAGGGTCGACATTAATCAATCATCGGGCTGCTGGTGATTTCTTTTGAGGCTTATTATGAGACTAGTCAGAGAAGTATCTGGATACTTGTAGTTAATAAAAAAAAAAGGTTGTAACTTCCATTCTGAAACAAAGGGGAAACATAGTACTATTTGTTGGAGCCAAGTGGCCAACGACCCTTATCTACTGATTTGCAAAATATACGATTTCGATATCTTGGTTGCGATCGACGAAGGAGCAAGAAGCAAAAAGCCTGTCCCTCAATGTTTGTTATCATGGATTTCTCAATTATTGCATCTAATCTAGCTAATTTTATCGATTTAACAATTAATCATCATGTGAACTGGTAAAACTAGAAATTAAGCCAAACCCTGAACCGTTCATCGATCACCAGCAAAGCAAAGCAATGCATCAGGCCACTTCACAATAACAAATAGCAGCAGCTCTAGCTAGCAATATTAGTATTGGTCGATCGATCCAAATGATAATTAAATGAGAATATGCATGGCTGCTAACTATTTTACCATTGATTAAGTCTTTCAATCCTCACTTAAAGTTACAATTTTACTTTGAAACTATACTCTTAATTAAGGGTCTTTCCGATATTAAATTCAAATACTTATAATTAGTTATCAAAAAAATCAGAATATATAAAATGAAGTAGTATACTTTTTGAAATATATATATATGACCTCTTAGAAGCCCAAACCCAAGCTTTTACCTTGTCACTTTCTTTGCCTCGCCCAAGCCTTTCTCTTTATTTTTAACAAAGCCCAGGCCTTATTCATTTAATTAAATTGGCTGACTTATAGGGAAACTAATATTTTTTCTTGACAAAAAAATTCTAAAAAACTTTTTAATCCACCATATTAGTTAAGTTTTTTTTTTTTTTTTTAAAGAAAAACTATATATTTTATCCAAAGAGATATTTACTTTTTGATAACCTTTAATTTTTTCTTTTATTTTGGAAAGATCATTACACTGTGTAAGGTCGACATCAAAGCTATTTGTAATATTTTTGTAAATACGGGCCAGTTATGGAAACAAATCAAATTAAAAAGGATTTTCAATAAATTGAGTTTAATTAATCATCAAAACTAGGCATTATCCCTTAATTGATTTGCATGGTCAATCTAATAACGTACGCGCGTACATGGGTGGAAATTAATTAAGAGAAACGGTTTTGAATTAAGAAGTCAGCATCAGTTCTTCATAATTAATTCATATTTTTATGGTATTAAAGTAAATATGCTGCAATTGTGTTTATTGTAAGTCTGACAAAGAATTCGGAAAGATTATATATACATGTATGTGGGGATAAGTAAGTAGAGTACTGTGTATGTGGAGGTTATTTTGGGCGGTTCATGTCAACGTACGATTCTGATTCTATTAATTATGGTAAATGTATACGTGCTTATATAAGGAAACAAATCATAAATGGAATTCACTAATTAATTATTATATTGATTTGATAGGGTATATAAACGTACGTGATCGATCCCTATTCAATCAAATTAGTTAGTTAGAGATCGAGGGTAGCTAGCTAGCTAGGAATTGAAATAAGCAAGATATAATATATATATATGGGTGGAAGATTGAAAGCAGTGATGATATTGATGATGATGATGATGATGATGTTAGTAGTTTGTAATTGTGAAGCAGGGTTTGATGGTGATCGCAAGATCAGATGGTTTTCGAAGTCAACCGTCCGTGTGAGGAGCGAGATCACTGGAAATCATGGGTTGACAGTACACTGCAAATCTAAAGACGACGATTTAGGGGTTCGTACACTGTATTGGGGGAACCATTTTGAATGGTCATTCTCGGAAGCTATTATAGGACACACTTTGTTTTGGTGTTATATGGGATGGACAGACTCCAATGGCAAACGGAAAGAAGCCAGCTTCGAGGTTTACAATGCAGAAAAAGAATCATGTGGTACTTTAGCTTACTGTATCTTAGCCTACACTGCAAATAATCACGGTGTCATGTTGAATGACGGAATATCTGGTAAAACATCTGAAGTTGTGGTTTGGCCCAATAATTAATTAATTAATTAATTAATTAATGATGTATGCATGAGAGTATGTGATATGAATAATGAATATAATAAACGCATTACTACTTGTTGTATGCATGCATGTCATGTGCCAATCGATCACATTTATATATGAGCTTCAATTTGCAGTTAGTTTAGAAGAAGGAAATGAAACTACTTGTTTTGGCCTTGTTTCTTCACTTTGCAAAACTTAATTTCAACAAGTTGATTTTTTTATTTTTTTTTTTATTTTTTGGTTCAATTTAAAACTTGATCCATGAGAACTTCAATTTGCATTAATTTAAAAATAACAAACTCATTAAATTAAAGTATAAAAAGAGAGAGAGACATAAGAGAAATTAAACAGCTTTATAATGAAGGGCAATTGGGTCAAACTAGCTCCTATAAGGAAAATAATTCCCTCACCCCCTTTATATCTTCCTCTACATGGGGAAGTTGGGAGGGTCATAATTAACTCATTTACCCCCTAAGAATATTATTTTATAAGTCTCGACTTCCTTGGAAGTTAGCTACAAAGTCGTTTTAGGGTAATTGGTACGTGTGAGATTAGCTTGGGTCTACCCCAACATCTTTGGATTTCTCTTAAGTTTTTATTACGTGATGAATCAACCAAAACAAAATGAACAACCAATTAACACACACACACACACAAAAAGAGAATAAATTAGAAAAGAAGGGGAAAAATAAAACAAGAGAGTAAGGTTTTGTAGGCATCAGTGTGGGCGGCCGCGCGACACCCATCGGCTCGTCTCCGGCGCAAATCATGAAAGCTTTCGCTACGAATGCGACTCTCTCGCCTCCCACACCCACACCCACACTAGTGCTACTCTTCTTCTTCTTCTTCTTCTTTAATTCTATTTTTCTATTTTGGTCTTCTGCTAATTCATTAATTCATTCTCTAATTTACACGCAGCTTATTGACCGCACTAGGTCTTGGTCTTTGAGGGCATCGCCACCGCAGTACCGAAGGTTACGCGTCAAATCATTCCTCTTCAATCCCGACCAAGAACCCATTCTCAAACAGGCTCTTAAGGTATACATCATCATTATCATCATGATGCTCAACCCCCCCACTTGTTAAGTTAAATTTGAGCAATTGTACCTAGCTAGGGCCTGGCCTCTGCCGCCGCAATCAAACCAATATATATATGAAGATTGCCTAATCACATTGCTTAAGGCCACTTACATCAACCCTTGATTTAAACAAATGCTCACTCGCTACTCTTCAATTGAATCTATCAATCTTTTACTTCTTATTAAAAAACACACTCACTCCCTTCTTCTTCTTTTTTTTTTTTTTTTTTTTCTTCTACTTATCCCAAAACAACAACTCAAACTCTACTAAAATTAAATGTAACCTAGCTAGAACACTTATAAAATTTGAGCTTCTTTCTTGTTTGTTTGTTTGTTTGTTTGAAAAGTCTCTGATTTTCCCAAGCTTTCTTTTTTCTACAAATAAAAATAAATAATAGTAATTAGGTCCTTTTAACACTGAATTATGAATTGCACTTAATCGAGCACCATGGAAAAGTTTGATCCATGTAGCCAGGGTTTATTTGGGACTGAGGCTATGTTGTTGTATTTATCAGAAGATGCTCTTAGAGAATAAAATATGACTGTATACGATAATGCAAGACAAGAGAATTACCCATCTCATGTGTGAGGAATGAAATCTAACAATTGCTTAAAAAAGAACAATAAATTTAAACATAAGGTCTCATATAAAGAGGAAATAAAATATCAAGTACTATAAACTGATCAGTTCATGTGTTTGAGTTGTGGATGTAACAATAAATTTTACGGGCTATATGTTCATTATGTGTTACTTTATAGATGATAAATTTTATTTTTAAACTACCATATTATGTAATCTTCTAAGTTTTTAAACCAAATGATGCTTATTTTGTAAGCTTTTGATAAGACACGGATCTCCTGAACACTTGAATGAAGTTATTGGTATGTCATTGACGTTGGATTGTCACTGAAGCTTCTTACATTAGATTACACTCTCCTAGATTTAATCCTAAAATTTTAGTGACTGAAATTTTGGACAAAGTTGAACTTTTGGCATTGGTTTCCAGGTTTTGGGTTTTAGTGCTAACGGTGAAGAGGAAGGGTGGGAAAGTGAAAGATAAGCACCGTCTATTTAGGTTGTGGAATGGCAGTGCCAGTGTTAATTAGTGATTGGGTCTCATTGTTAGGATTTACCCTGGGTGCCCGTAGCATTTCTATTTCTAGATTTTTTTTTTTTTTCTTTTTTTGTCAAAGATTTCTATAATAAAATTCTTGTTTTCTCTTAGAAAGAAGAAATGCCAAATGTAGTGATTAATGAGCTTAGGCATTTATTAATAAACATGTACGTGCTAACGTACACTCGAGAGAAAGCAAATTAGACTTGTGTACCTAAGATTAAGATGAATGAATTAAACATGTGATTGATTATTAGGAGAAAATGATGAAAATAAACTTATCTTATACAGTAGATCAGAATGAAATATGTGTGAAGCACTATCCTAAAGCAAATTGCCCATATTTCTATATGATACTATCTTGGGCCATCAATCACATGAACGTAACATACAATCTCTTATGAATCAGAAGTTACTCTATGGAATTTGTAGTAGGGAGTTTATTTATTTATTTTTAAAGTGTGGATAATCTTTTAATTGTGTTAAGGATATGGATATCTACATATGGATGCAGTCATGAATAATTTCTTAAAGTTGTTCAACAATGTGGGCTTTTTAAAGCCGATAGGCTGACCTAAAGGATTTGCTACTCCTTTGTGTAATTAATAGATGTAAGCCTTTTGTTCCCTAAGAAGAACGAAAAGGAAAGCAAAAGGATTGAGTTCATGCTCACATATGGACATTTTCTTAATTCCATTTCGGGGTTTCAATTGTTTAATTAGTGATTTTCTATCATGTATGATTACATAAATTCTTTCCATATTTCTCTTTAGGAACCTGTTGCCTTCATGGGAGGGATGTTTGCAGGCCTTCTCAGGCTTGATCTAAATGAAGAACCACTCAGGCAGTGGATTACGATGGTCGCGGAAGCTTCTGGTATTGCTGAAGAAGACATTGTAGCAAACGAGTCAAAACAGGAGGAACTGGCACCTCAGCAGATAGAGATTGAGTAATATCTGGAGATAGATTGTGTTGATGGTTTGGCTTATAAATTAACTATTTCCTGCTACTTAAATTTTTAAAATTTTTGTACTAACTGATCACTTTGAGATGAAATGATATTTGGCATCGTCGATTCTTGTAAATTGTTTAGATGCATCTTTTTTAGCAATTACTATAGATGCGTTTATGTTGTGTAAAATTTGCTACATATCCAATTGAATGCTAGTGGAGAACCCCAGCTGAGGTGTTTGATATGATGATAAATGGGTTGCTCTTGTGAGTTCAGCCTCAGGAGGGACTACAAATTATTGAAGCTAAGCTACTACCCTTGAAGCACCTCCAAAAAACTATTGCAATTTCCGATTGTGCTGCTCAAATTAATGCCCAGGTATGTGTATTAAGGAGGGATTTGAATGGTCTGGAAAGCTCACCATCAATTGCACTTAATCGAGCACAATGGAAAAGTTTGATCCATGTAGCCGACCCCAATTAAGTTGGGACTGAGGCTATGTTGTTGTTGTTGTTGTAGTGTGTGTTTAAGGATCACTACATATATTTTTTCTGCATTTTCCATGAACCATGAAATGAATTTAGGATTCTATATGAGAAGTTATGGCAAATTTAATTATATGCTGCAGAGATTAGACTTGGTTTAGCCTGAGACTTGAGTTTCTGATCTCTCTATTTTCCTCCTGCAAGATATATGAAAGAATGAAGAAAATGTTGTTGATAAGTGGAGGACAATGGCGAAATCTTGGATTTGTATAAAATATTCCTGAAAACCTCTGATCAGTTGGATTCTCCTTGATGCATGCATACATTTTAGGTGGGATCTTTTCCCAACTTCATCACCTTCATCGGCATAGAAATAATTCCATCGCCTAGTCTGACACCTAGCAAGCTATCAGCTGGTAATAAAATCTTGTCCTATATCTACATTGTAGCATAACAGGTAGCTAGGTAGGTAGCAGAGAGAGAAAAGGTTTACAAATTACCCTTAAAATTAAAACCTGCAGGGTATTAGAAAAATATGTGGTACATTATTATTATTTTAACATGATGTTTGCAGTGAAGAAGAATTAAGATGGTGAGGAAAGTAGTATATATAGATATATATGTTCAAACATTATCAGGCCAGAACTCCCTAAAGAATGCCCTTTCAAATTCCTTGTCTTGCAACTTCTTTTCCTGCTCCTGCAACTTCTTTGCCCGTTTCGACAATGCCTTGGCTTTCTTTTTAGCCTCCTGGAATTACACAAGTAAACATTTCTAAATTGAAAGAGAAGCACGCATGAAATATTAATATGTTATTATAATGGGGAGAGGACTAGCATATATGAAAGGCAAAGAAACTTACGTTGCCTTTGGAAGTAGAGTCTGGTAGGGGTTGATGCAGGTGGTTGTTGTTGTTGATTTTGCGTGAACCTAGACCTTGCTTGTCATTCTTGACATGTACTTGTATTGGTTCCAGTCTTCCCTGATCCAAGAGAAGTGATTGAGATGGTGAGCACGTGGCATATATCATTGGCATGCATGATTTGTGAATTGTGAGAAAGAGAGAGAAAGAGAGTGAAAAATGATGTCAATTGTTTCCTAAGCTAGCTAGCATCATCAGCTTCATCTAATTAATTAAGGAATAAGTTCAAAAGAATAGATGATGTCAATTGTATTGTAATCATATCACAATCACATGTTGAATCGGATTGGATGGTTTGATAAATTAATTAAGAAGATACATTGTGCATACCTGCTCGGCGACACCTAATCCAGTGCCTTCCGTCCATCCGCACTTCTTTAAGAGCTGCAATTGAAGCAAGAACCAACAATAAGTCTACATTATTATTAATTATCAGAGAGAAACCCTAGGCTTGGATTGCAGAGGGAGAGATAGAGAGACGAACCTGAAACCCTATATTCGATGAACGGATGGCGGTCGAACTCGGACCCTCTCCCTCCTCTCCCATCTCTTTCTCTTTCTGGCGCCACCAACCTTCTATTCGGTGCACCTCTTAATAATATTTCTTTTAAAGCCAGTGTTCCAGACGGACCGCACCTTGCCCTTGCTAATACTAACATTCTTTTATTCGGTGCACTTAATTTTTTTTTTTTTTTTTCCAAGAGAAACACTTTATTAATTTCATTGCATTCATGTAATTTAGAGGCAATCATACGGCCTTCAACTTAATAGCTCGTGAGGTAATCCTCGATTATATCCTCAACTTTCCTTGATATAATCATGTAATTTTAATGTTATAGAGTCTTCTCAAGTAGGTGTCGAACCACTTAAAACTAGATTTACGACAATGATTATCCTTAATAATTATGTGACGTTGAACTTAATAACTATATATGAGCATTCTTTGACTTTGATTGTATCCTTAACTCAAAAGTCTGACGAATTGAACCGATGATTTTAAATTTGTGGAATACTCTTACACATCCCATCAAAGCAAGAGGCTTGAATTTAGGTAAACTTAATGTACTAAAAATGACATTTGAGATTATACTATCACAAAAATAACTAATATATATGTATAAATAATTACACTTTTGTTAGTTTTACAGCATAGATATGGAAAAATACATTGTAAAAACTCTAAAGAAAAAACATTTTTACATTTTCCAATGAAAAGCTTTATATATATATATAATAATATATATAAATGATAGGTAGGACTAGGAGGAGGGTTTGATGTATGTATGTATGTATGTATGTATGTATGTATCCCTCCCCTTGTTGCTGGTTGTGGAAATATTGGTTGGGGTCGTCCTTTCGGCGATCGATCTCTCTTGCCCCAAATTAAAAAAAAAAAAAAACCAATTACTAGTTGCTAGATTACCAAAAGCCACAAAACATCCCTCTCTCTCCCTAGCCCTTTTTTTTTTTTTAATCTGTTGGCGACCCCTCCCTCCCTCCCTCTCTCTCTCTCTCTCTCGCCTTCGCCTTCGCCTTGGCCTCCTGTCTGCAATTCCGCCATGGATTTGGATCTGTGGATTTCCAAGGTCAAAGAAGGCCAGCATTTGATGGAGGACGAGCTCCAGCTCCTCTGCGAATACGTAACACCCTCTCTCTCTCTCCCTCTCGCTTTCCCTACTGCTTTAATCAAACTTTTCTACCTAGGGTTTCTCTTTGTAATTTATGCATTTTACAACACTGTTGCACTGATTTCTTTCTTAAATCTCTCACTACTATGTTTGTTAATATATATGGTAGCAGATTGTTGTGATTAGGGTTTCTTGTCAATGCGTCCTACTATCTCTCCTAAACCCAACCCCATAAATAAACTAAATCTTACCTCCACTTCTCTTCTCTTCATTGTTTCTCGATAAGGAAACAAAAATTGAACTACTTGCGCTGTCTTTAACGTTTTCAAAATCCCACTCATTTCATACTTTGCTCAGTAATCATCTAGTGTTCTCGATAGTTTTCTTTTCCTCAATCTGCTTATATTTTTAATTTTAATTCTAAGCAATGTAGGTAAAAGAGATTCTCATTGAGGAGTCAAATGTGCAACCAGTTCATAGTCCAGTAACAGTTTGTGGCGACATCCATGGCCAGTTTCATGATCTTATGAAACTCTTTCAGACCGGTGGCCATGTACCAGAGACAAATTATATTTTTATGGTAAATTCATTCATTCTGCTCCATCAACAATCTTCCTATCTTAAAATTATCATTTATGTTCTGCAACTGTCGAGCCTTTTTGTCTACTTTGAGCAGGGTGATTTCGTTGACCGTGGATACAATAGCCTTGAAGTATTTACCATTCTTTTGCTTCTTAAAGCAAGGTATTTACTTCCTTTCACTTTTATACCTATGCCTGCAGCGTATCACATCGATTGGGATCTTGCTACCGTTATCACTTTTTCTATCTACTTTATTGGATCAACCATGCTTCTTTACTCCATTTGTTTTGCTTCACTACGTACTATTTCATTTGGCATGAAACACTTGCATTCCCTTTTCTTAATCAGAATATGACTTTTATTCATTAATTAAATTGAGGTCAATATAGATACCTTTCGTATGTGCCAATACAACAAAGGGTCTTAGATCACACTCAAAATGCTACAGGCATGCAAAACAACAACCACTAAGCCTCTTATCCCAAATTAGTTGCGGTCTCGTCATATGGATCAAACTATTTCACTTCGCTCGATTCTATTCGCGTGATAATGTGCTCTCGTAATCCTTTTAATCCTTCTTAATTAATGCATCCAAAGTTATCTTATATCTATCTATACACCATGAAATTTCTTCAATTTCTATTTGTCTAGTTTTTTCTGTAGGGCAACTGTAGGTTATATTTGGACGTGTTTAAAACACCACAATCAACCTTGTCTAATCTTTGCATTGACCAATTCTACTCCCACTTTTCTTTGAGTATCCTTATTTTTATTCCATCTTTATGAGTTTTACTATACATTCACCTAAGCATTTTCATTTTTACTGCACTCATTTTATGTGTATGTTATTTCTTTATTGCGTAACATTTACTCCTATAAAAACGTAGCAGGCCTAACTGGGGTCCTATAAAATTCCCTTTTTAGTTTAACATGGATATTTCGATGATGTATAATATAATACCTGCTATTCAGTATGAACACCTTTTTTTGCGATTGATCCTGATTCCTAAATATCTAAAATGATTCACCTTAGAAACTTCTACTTCCGTTGATTCGTTGATTTTGCAACTCCATTATCTTGATATCTACTATTCGTGAATTCACAATGCATGTGTTCAACCTTAGTTCTACTCAACTTAAATCTTTTTGACTACTACGTTGTCCTCAATTTCTAATTTTCTATTCACTTCATCTCTCGTCTCATCATCTGAAACAATATGTCTGAAAATATCATACATCATGATATGTCCTCTTGAAGATGACTAGTTAGTTCATCAATAACTAAAGTAAAAAGATACGGGCTTGGTGGATCCTTGATGCAAACCTATTGTAATTAAACCTTCTTTTTTTTTTTTTTAATTCCTTCAATTGTTTTTATACTTCTTACCTCTAATTCTTACATATCTTTAGTAGTGTCTATGTCCCGAGCAGGCTTCTCTTTTCTTTCTATACGTATTGAAGACTATATCTAGGAACCCTACTAAATGTTTTTTTTTTTTAGTCTACAAATAGCCAAGGTTTGAAACTTCGACTTCGCCTATGACTTCCCTCACTTAAAATTCGGAATTAATTTGAGGAAGTTAACTTCAACGATGGAAGTTTGACAAAAATTCGCCGTTGTACGAAATTTTATGGAATTTCATTTTAAATGCTAGAAAACTCAAGTTTCTTCGTAGAAATGGTAGAACTATGTTTTATTTGAATTTAGCCGAAGTTTAAGTATATTTCTAGCATAGTCGAAGTTTCAGTCGAAGTTTGCTCAACTTCCACGAAACATAACAATTTTACTTCATGTTTTATTAACTTCCATCGATATTTTCGAAGTTCGGTCGAAGTTAGCCGAAGTTTTGCTATTTTTCTATTGCCTATGAACTTCGCTTCGCTCACCTCAAAATCGACAAACTTTGCCCGAACTTCGCCGAAGTTTATCGATTTTTTAAACCTCGCAAATAACATATGGAGGTCTTTCTTTCCTTCCTTTTGAAAAGAAGAAAGTCCTTTGGTATTTCTTTTCTCGTGAAAAGAATAAGGACTTATTTTTCTCTTTGTTTTTTCATCGTTATCTCAATTATATACTAGTCGAAGTGCTTTGAAAAATAAATAATTGAAAACAATGGGATACAAGTGGTGAAAGAAGATGGAAAAAACTGTAGCAATGAGGCATCTCTTGGTTTAGCAACCAGACCTCCTTTGAATCATCTTCTTCACCATGTATGTTGTGGATTTTTCCATTTTTCTGCTTGATACACGATGTCTAAGTCATATTATATATTTCCTTTAACCTAGTTATATCTTGGCCGTTTTCATTTATTGCTTGATACTTGAAGTTTTGAGCTTTCTTTATTTAAAACCTTATGATATGTACAGTTTCCTTTTTTTTTTTTATAATTCTTTATTTGTTGTTTTAGATACCCAGCTAATATAACTCTTTTGCGCGGCAACCACGAAAGCCGACAACTTACTCAGGTACATCATTTTATCCCTCCTTTGAAGTTCTTTGTTTTTGTGATGTGAGGCTAGCTAGAATATCTAATTTGATCCCAATGATACTTTTCTATCTACATAATCAACAAGCACTTGTAGGAGGTCAATATTTGCATTTCTATGTTTTTTAAATTTTAAGGGTGCTTCACATTTATAACGTGACTCTTCAACTCTCTCTTTTTTGTTAGTTAATGATGATTCAATTTTGTTGAGTTTTGTTTTGTATTTCCTTTCTAATTTATAGATAAGGTCTAGGCCTTAATATTAGGACCTTTTTTCGGGCTGCAAGCCGTTTATGTCAAATTTTGTCATCCACTAAAAGAGCCTTAAAGTTTTTTTGTTTGAAGCTCGCAACAATTTGAAAAGCTATTTAATTTTTATAAAGTCATGGAAATAATATACCGAAACTTTGAGAATTCATTTATCTCAAACATAAGTATTTGTTTCCTTAAATCCCTACTCATCTAATAAATATTGTACCTTTCAAAATAATGTCACAATTCCTTAAGGTTTTAAGTATATTTCATGTAAGAGTATTATGCATACAGTCTGACTTTGTGAGTATTGATCTTTATAATGTCGGCCGTTCTTGCCCAAGCAAAATATATTGCTTATGTGAACAAATTTGAAAGAATGCATGAGTAGTACCACTGGGTGGCAAGAGTAGCCTCGAAGAAGTCAGAATTTTCTATAAGTAATTGGACCCGTAAATGGCTGTACTAGTTAGATGAGGAAAGCTTAAGCTACCACCAATTTATAAGATTGCGATATTTAAATCCCTTGTTTCCTTTTTATCATGCTTTTGCTTTTGTAATTGTAAATTCTCATTACTAATACAAAAGCTGTTTCCGATAAAAAAAACAAGAAAGGAGAAAAAAAAGGATATAGAATATATAATAGGGATAGAGATAATTTTAAAGAAAATATTGCGACTTGCTAATTATTATGTAATAATGGTTTTGACTTTTCATAAAGACATTCTAGCGCTGTTTATGCACTATATTGCTCCTACAGGTTTTTTTGTTAATTGACTTCTTAGTTCTTTTTTTTATTATGCTAGTATTCATTATTTATATTACTATAACCTACAGTTACTAAGTCTTAAATAGGAATGATTTCTGCCAAAAAAAATTATTAGGCTTAAAAGTCGTTATATGGAATTAGAAGGGTAAAACAAATCCCTACTGTAATCATAGCAGTTTTGAGGTCGTGTAATGATAGAAGTAGAAACTTGGGTATATGGACATAATTGGAGACTCAAAATTTAAATGGAAAAGGCTGGTTTCATCCCTCTTTAGTCAAGCTTTTGTTACATTGTGGGAGCTTGTTTGATCATGTAAAGAGATGTGCACATTCTGGTGTCTCTTCATATTTCAATAACCATGTAGCAAATACGTCTCAAAAGAGTACGTTACACAATCACTTGCCTATTTATATAGACCTTAAACGAGTTGGTGCATTTTTGTTGGCCAAGTATTTTCAATTTTACCACTTGGCATTGACTTTTAAAAGAAATGGTGGAATAAATTCTGAAGGGACAAAATGCAAAATTGGTAAAAATGGACGCATCATGTCTTGCAAGTATTCTCATAATATATGGTTGTGTTATATTCATTTTATTCTTGTTGCTGGGTCCCTCCGATAGAGTTGGTGGTTATCACTTATCAACAAGATATGGATTTTATTTCAATATTTATGGATTGAGTCATTTTGGTTTTCTTGTCACATATTCTTGCTTGTATCTGTAGAATACTAGAATCTTATTCTTATTACTAATACAACAACCGTTTAAAATAAAAAAGGATTCGGATTTTATTTTATTTTTGTATAGGTGATTATGAGGTTCAAGTTCTTGACTTCCAAAGCTTTGATAATGTGTGAAAGACAGTTATACTTTGGGTTCCAGCTTAATGACTATATGCATTATATCACGTGCTAGAATGAGAAGTGGAATGCTCATTTATTTTTAGTTGATATTCCTTGACTTGTGATTGTTGTCATTGGTAGGTGTATGGGTTTTATGATGAATGCCAACGAAAATATGGAAATGCTAATGCATGGCGGTATTGCACTGATGTTTTTGACTACCTTACACTGTCAGCAATCATAGATGGAACTGTACACACTCCCCTACTTTTCTTATTCCTTTTATTCTCCAAAGTTGTTTTTAGCTCTTTTTAATCAATGTAATTAATTTTTCAAAAATTTTAGGTGCTGTGTGTCCATGGTGGTCTTTCTCCAGATGTTCGTACAGTTGACCAGGTTTGAACTTGCTTGGCTAAATTAAGTTGTTTGTTGTTAGTTGTTACTAAACAATAATTGTCTTTACAAACTTTATTTTGCATCTTTCCACTATTTTTAGACAAGACTTGTTTCTCTCGTGTTTTCTAAATTTTCATTTGCCCCTTGCCCAATGTTTTCGAGATCGCTTTATTGGTTATTGTTGGACATGCATAGGATCTCCATCATTGTTCCAAAAATTATTTTTTGTTTGTGCTTATCCTTCATTTCTGTTTTTGTCTTTTACATCCATGAAAGCTTCCTTAAGATTTTGTTACCTCCTTAATACGTTTCTTAAGTTTGAGAGCTGTTTTTATGTGGTACTTATTGTTTATTGTATAGAGTTGTCTAAGTTTCAAGATTTATTTATTTCTACCAGTTGTCTTACTCTTCTACACTTTTTTTCATGATTAATCCATGTCATTCCATATTATCTTCTATTCTTATGTCTTTTCTTGTATAAAAATTTGTTTTTAATGTACTTTCTTCTGTTCTTTTAATTGGCCTTTCTGTGGCAGATGAGGGTCATTGAAAGAAATTGTGAAATTCCTCACGAAGGACCTTTTTGTGATCTTATGTGGAGTGACCCCGAAGAGATTGAGACATGGGCAGTAAGTCCACGCGGTGCAGGTTGGCTTTTTGGATCCAGGGTAACATCAGAGGTAAATAAAGAACTCTGTGCTCAAGTTATGATCACAAATACTGATCAAACTGCAATAGAAACTTACCCTTTATTTCTTTTCTTGTATTTTTATTTTTCAGTTCAATCACATAAACAATTTGGACTTGGTTTGCCGAGCTCACCAGCTTGTACAAGAAGGTCTCAAGTACATGTTTCAGGATAAAGGCCTCGTTACAGTGAGTTTCATATTTTTTTTAGGACGATTTGCCTACTGAAATCTTCTGATTCTTTCAGTTGCTTGTTGCTAATTTTTGCTGGGTTTTGTAGGTTTGGTCTGCACCCAACTACTGTTACCGTTGTGGAAATGTAGCTTCTATTTTGAGCTTCAATGAGAACATGGTAAAGTTGCGGAAGTTTTTAATTATATATATTTTATAAGACTTGCTTGATCGAATGCCAGGTTTTCACCATGCAAATGTTGATTATGTGAGTTAGATGGGTTTCTTAAGAAATACAAATGATGCACCCTAATGCATTTTAAGTCATCTGAACAACAATAGGATTAGTCATGTTAAGAATCTGCTAAACAAAAAAGTAGGTATTTGACCCACTGAATTATGTATTTAGGTTGGACTGGTAGGTTGATTGAATAGATTTTATGAAGACTTTGTCTGTACTAATGCAAAAACTATCTCTAATTACTTGTATGATTTCTATTATTAATGTGCATTGTGTTCTCACATGCATAAGATGTCCGTAATAAAAGAGTTGGAAGGCAAAAAGAGGGCACGGGAGGCAAATAAGGGGAAAGCAACTATATTACTATATTAGGAACTCACTTGTTTGCATTTGTCATCATCTTTATTAATTTATCTTTGTTTTTTTAGTCTCAATGCGCCTTTCTACCATAGCTCTTTTCTTCTTGCAACCTATCTGCCGACCTAGTTCATAACTGACTTTTTTTTTTTTTTTTTTTGATAAGAGTTTATAACTGACTTTTTATCTTAAATAACTACAAGTTTTGTTTTGTCCATATTACCACAACCTGTCACCGTTCATGTATCTTGGTATGGAAATTGTTTGTTGTTCTTTGAAATAATTATTTTTAAAATAAAGAAACTTTTTCTTAGTTGAATAGTAATTGATTCCAATGTGTCGATGAGTCAAAATTGATAATTTCTTGTCAATCGCAATGAACAGGAAAGAGAGGTGAAATTCTTCACTGAAACTGAGGAGAACAACCAGATGAGAGGCCCCAGAACAGGAGTCCCTTATTTCTTATGAAGAGGAGGAGCATCTTTTAATGGCTTTAAAATTATTCTTGATGTCCCACACGCCCTGATGCCATTCGAATGAAGAAGATGTAATAACGAAAGCCTTCAACAAACAAAGATTACGAGATACAGATCACCATTGTCTTGGTCCTGGGAGTCCTGCTGGAGGCTCTCTTGCCTTCTGAGTTTTTGATATTTGCGTGTTGTATATTAGATACTCTTTATGTTATTTGTCTTCGTTCTGACGCTGAAATTCTTTTCTTTCTTCACTTGTTTAACCTGCTGAAACTAGGTATTGGTATTAATTGTTTGCCGCAGGTGCCGATGCTTTTTACTCCTTGCGGTGGTTTATCTACTTGTGCATTTCCCATTGTGATTAAACTCTGTGGAATCATAATAGCTATGTTTTGCCATTCGATCCATTTTGTTATATGTGGTGTTGCCAAAATCCAAATTTGCTGACCATCTGGGAGAGCATCTCTCCTGGTGAAAGTAGAATACTCGTGCAATGCTAATCTAATTTGCCATTTGATCCAGCTTGTGGAAGTCCTTATAGTTTTTTTTTTTTTTTTTTTTTTTGTTAGTCGATTTGTTTCGTTATATGTGGTTATCTTGTCATTCAATACACGTCTGGATTGGAATCGACCATAGTTTTTCTTCTCAAAATGGCCACATTAAGGTTTTGTTGTCAATTAACTACAACATTTTTATTGTTATTAACAGAATCACAAGTGTCATTGAGAAAAATGTATTAACATTACCCCAAATGGAGACTTTTTTAACTTTTTAATCAATTAGAGAGTAGAGACTATCTTGTAGTGCCAAAACCGACTAAGGGAAAATCAATAGGTAGTGTGTGTCTCTATAGTGATCAAGGATCACAAAGTTCATAATCAGAATATTGGATGATCACTAGTTTGCTCTGGTTTCCTCACTAACACAAGCAGCATCACTCGAGTGCTACGATAATCTGGATGCCAGTGCTCCTGATCCACACGGCCAACAACAAAATCCTTGATCGCCAGGTCTAGAAAGTGCTCAAGAATAGCATCTGTCCAAGAAACAGGTAACAAGAAGAAAGATCTCAACTTCAGAGTATTGGATTTTTCTCTTTATTATATAATATTAAATTTGGGACTGAGGCTATGTTGTTGTTGTTGTTGTTGTTGTATATATATTAAAGTAGGCATCCTAACTTGTAGGAAAGTGCAGCAAAAAGTGATGATATCCAAGGAAGCCCTTACCATTCCGGAGTTCACCTGACAAAAGAATCGTTGTCTGCATTCCACAGAGTTCCCTCAGTGTAGCTAGCAGATCTGTAACAGCCCCTTCACTATATATGACATCTGAAGCAAGCACTGAAGCACCAAGGAATCATGGATTGTAAGAAAAGCTAAAATGGCAACAACCCATTGACAAACAAATAATTCACTAGCTCTACAATTACATGTCAATTGGCATTCAACAGGCAGGTTGCTTCTGAAAACTTCTTGTCAAAATGACGTAAAACGGTGGGGGTAAAACGACTAATAATTGATGTTTTTAATCATAATAAAGAGATCAAACATCCACAACCTAGAGATTTGGAGTTAATAACAGCAATCCCTATGCGTAATTCTACTTTATACTCTCCCTTTCATAAAAATAAAAGCATTGTTTTCATTAGCAGTTAAAAGTGTTACTCGAGAGTGAGATTTATACGCATCTACGTTTTCCTTCTTGGATATGTTGATGCTTTGTAGCTATGATTTTCTGCCACTTGCTAATAGCCCACAAAACAAATCAACTTATACTTCGAATGCATGCAGCTTTCGGTGTTTCTAACTGGATATCAAAGCCCGACGGTAATGTAAGCTATTTCTTTTGCTATCCTTTTTATTTGTATGATAAAATTTGAAAAAAATGCATATTTAGAGTAAGGAAAGAACAAAATTTCAACTTACCGTAATCAGGAGGAGGATTGGTCAAGTCGGGATCAAGATCCTCACCCCACACTAGCTCATGCACAGTTGCAGAACCTCGCGCACCATGTACAGGTACATTGGCTTCAACATTCTTCCTAAGGAGCCTCAGTCGATCAGACATGTCAGTCAGAACAACTTGGGCACCTAGAAGAGCTGCAACACATCTGCACCAAAGCCAAAATTGCAGATGCACCTTACAATTGGAAGAAAATTGGATAGTATAACCTTAAAAGGTTGGTATAGTGGTTATGGATCTTGACTTGGTTCGATCCATGCTGTCGTAGAACTTAGGACCATTAGAGGCATTTCTAGTCAAACTTGCAGTGACCATGGTCACGAGTCTTCAAGTAAGAAAGCAAAGTCTGGATACCAAAGGTCAGCAATAGATATAAAGCAATTAGATGGATGGGTTGAAGAAAGAGAGTTACCCAACTAATCCGCAGCCAGAGCCAAGTTCAACAACCTTCTTGGAATGAAGGAGAAGGGTCGAAGATTCAACAGCATGCTCAAGGAACTTGGCCAAGACAACACCACTATCCCACATGACAGCTCCAGTGACGCCAGGCTTGGACATGGAGGATGGTGATTGGGAAATGCATAGACGATGACC
This sequence comes from Stephania cephalantha, assembly GCA_039657325.1. Lineage (NCBI taxonomy): Eukaryota > Viridiplantae > Streptophyta > Magnoliopsida > Ranunculales > Menispermaceae > Stephania > Stephania cephalantha. Next base: position 215,745 of record CM077573.1, on the reverse strand, counting down.
GCAAGCATCGATATTGAGCTGTAGAGAGGCCTGACAAACCAAGGTGTTGGGTTTAGAGAGGGTGGGTTGTTGAATTGCCCACAATATCAGTATCTCTGCAGAGGAGTCACGCACTAGGCTAACTGGCACTGTGTATGATCCAACCTCAACCAGCTCATCAACCTCTTCAGCATGTCCATCCATCGTGGCGTCCCTTTTCTTTTCTCTGACCTTTTAGTGATGTAACATCATCATGTGTAAATTCTTACACAAGAACTAAAAAGCAGGTGAACTATGACAAAAGGTAGCGGATCGCACCTTCAATGGAGATGGATTGGAATATCGTAAACTAGTTTTCCAGTTACCAATTCATTTTCTACAAAAAAAAAGTAACAGTATTACTAAATAAAGCAACGTAAAACGCGGTACCAATTAAATAAAATGAAAAATAGAATACTAGGACTAAGACTGATTATAGTAGAATGAATCAAATTATATCCAGAGTCTAGGAGAGGTAGCATAAGTAAGAATGTACTGTAGGACAAGTGGAATTAAAATGCACTATATACATCAAAGCTCGCTTACATGAATAACGATAGCAACTAATAATGGAAGTGAAAGTAACTTGCCAAAAAAAAAAAAATAATGCGAGTGAAAGTAACCTAATTCCATTTTCTAGTGAAGATTTGGTGAAGCAGCGATATAATAAGAACAATCAGGAACTCCCATTTTACACTAACCATATGTCTATAATCTGCTTCACTGGAGCCGATAGATTATGCAACCAATCTTTTGCTGCTATATGTTAGAAAAATGACTGAATAAAACCTCAATTCACAAGCTCTGGCCTGTCTTCATGAATGAAGATATTTTCGTGCTGTAAGGGCTACTGCAATGTAAGATTCTGGACTTCCGTTCTGACCAATCCTCTTTCCACTGCATGATTCATGAAGAGGTCCAGGACATCACCGTTACCCTTATATGAAGCATTAAGGCATTCATAGATCTTAGGTGTTATCATCAGCCTCCTTTTTTCCATGTTATCAAGCATCTCTGAAGCCATGAGTGGCTTGCCAGCCTTCAAATAAGCATACGCAAGATTACTGTACACAATTGCATCGCCCAATATACCTTTCACTTGCATGAGATTGAATACCTTTTGAGCACAATCAATCTTTTCTCTCTTGCAAAATCTCCTTATAAGTGCTCTATAAACTGCAATATCTACAGAAAGGCATCTTTTGAAAAGCTCGTCAGGGAGTCTAAGAATAACCTCTGTATTGCCATCTCGACAGTAACCATCTACTAGCCACGAATAAACACAGTAACTCGGAGAATGTCCTGTAATCAGATTATGTAAGTTAAATCCCTATAACTAAAACCTCGAAACTATTAAGAACACTAACAAAGGGAGGATAATGTTAGGATTAATTCAAATATTAGTTAGTTAAATTTTATTTTATTATTATTTATGTTTATCAAGTAGTTATTTAAAGAGTATATATGTGTGAACAAAGTGATGCACGTTGATGCTTTTCTTCCAATGTAGTCATCATCTACATAAAAGTTTTTTTTTTTTTTTTTTTTTTTTTTTTACTTTGTTGCATATTTGTTATATTTACATATTTCATAACAGGGGTAAGATCCTAAAGGCCTGTGAGAGTCCAAGATGGCTTCCACCACCAAAATTTTGGCCGCCTGAAGAAAAATTGCAGGTTTCGTAAAGATCAAAATCAGACAAACATGGTGGAAGAAACCACCGAAGATACATTTCTGTGAAGTTGATGAGAAGTGCATCAAGAGATTTGGAGAGAAGTGCTCCAAATAGTGAGGATGATGAGAAGTGCATCATCAAATGAAGAAAAGTGCTTCATGAATTTGGATCGCGTGAAAAGAAGTGCTTCACCAAATGAAGGATAATGCAAAGAGAAGTGCTTTGTAAATTTAAAGATTAATTTTATTTTTAGGAAATTTGAATCAAGGGGATATTGTTAGGATTGATTCAAATATTAGTTAGTTAAATTTTATTTTATTATTATTCATGTTTATCAAGTAGTTATTTAAAGAGTATATATGTGTGAACAAAGTGATGCACGTTGATGCTTTTGTTCTAATGTAGTCATCATCTACATAAAAGTTTTTTTTTTTTTTACTTAGTTGCATATTTGTTATCTTTACATATTTTATAACAGAAATTTAACTAACTAATATTTGAATCAATCCTAACAATATCCCCTTGATTCAAATTTTTTTAAAATAAAATTAATCTTTAAATTGGCGAAGCACTTCTCTTCGCATTATCCTTCATTTGGTAAAGCACGATCCGAATTCATGAAGCACTTTTTTTCATTTGATGATGCACTTCTCATCAGATAAAATAAACTAGCACGGGACGACCAAGATATTGGGTCTAACAATACTCAATTTCTCTACAAATTTTTGGCTAAAAAGGTCCAACTGTTCAAAAATTCAATGGGAGCAAAACTAGACACTGAATACCTTCAGATTCTTTTTTTTTTTTTTAAAATAAATATAAATCAATCACTTATCTTAAATTAAAGATCTACGTTAAACTACATTCTTTGAACTAATAGTATTGTTTCCGAAGGAAGAAATTCATGCCTTCTTGTGTATGGCTTGGAACACAAAATCCATATGCAAACTAATTATGTATCATCATTCGTTCCCTGAGGAGTGACTTCGTTTAGGGGTATAGGAAATCAGGCTTCTCAAAAGCACATGACTCTAATCAGCTATCTAGATCGATTATTGAAGTTTTAAACTAGCCGGGCAAGGAAATACCTGCATCAAGCATGTCAAACAAGAGTTCTCTAGCTTTGTCCATTTCTTGGACCTTGCAAAACCCATGAATTAAAGCCTTGAAAGTGAATACGTCTTGGGTCAGTCCACTCTCCAACATCCTTTTCCTAACACGAAATGCAGATCCCATATCTCCTATTTTACAGTAAGCATTAATCAAGGTGTTACAGGTGACACTGTCAGGTTCGATCTTCTTCTCATTCATTTCATTCAAGATACTACGAACGGCCTTCATGTTTCGTGATTCACACAGCTTGCGGAGGATTGAGTTATAAGTAACAACCCCAGGGACCAATCCTTTGGCCTCCATTTCTTCACGTAACCTTAAAGCTTCAGTGACATTATCTACTCTACAATAGCCATCAATCAGCGTAGTGTAGGTAATGTGGTTGGGAAGTACTCCCTTGATTTCCTTAAACATCCTTGACGCCTCCCTCATTCTGCCCTCTTTGCAAAATCCATAAATGAGGGAGTTGAAGGTAATTATATCAGGATGTATACCTTCTCTTTCCATTCTCTCTTGAGCAGCCAAAGCTTCATAGTGCATACCCTGCTTGCAGAAGAGCGCAATCAATGTATTGTAAGTGAAGAGATCAGGTGAGACGCCCTTTGATTCCATCTCACAAAGTAGTTTGTCCGCTTTTTTTGCATCTCGAGATTTGCAGCAAGCGTGAATGAGAACATTATAAATGTGGAGATTTGGTTGGATCCCCATTAGACGCATGTTTTTGTAGGTTTTCCATGCTGTATCAGTGAGCCTGTCCCTGACTAATGCATTCAAGAGCACGCAACAAGCATGCAGATGAGGTTTAAACCTTGTAGTATGCATTAGGTGGAATACTTGGATTGCATCTGGGATCATCTTGGACTGAGAGTAGAAAATGATGAGCCAACTCAAAATTTGGGAGTTAGAGTGTGGATCGGGGTGAGTGGATATAAGAGCATTCAAAACTGAAGGGGATGAAAGGAAGTGTTTAAAAGCAATTCTTCCCAACAAATTCTTAGCAGGTTTGAAGTGTTTGGCAGACACAAGGAGATGGATCATGGTCCAAGAAGGTTGCAAGGAATGGTTGTAGTGAGGAATAGATTCTGCCCATTTGAAAAGAGCCCATGAAAGATAGGTATTGAAAGAAAGGTGGTGCAAAAGTTGGTTCATGGTTGTGGGTGTGAAGCTGGAACTGATGTTGGGTTTTGACAGTTGAGCCCAGTTTCCCTTAAATACAACAGCACACAAGCTGAGAACGAATCGGGTGTGTTTCGTTTGATAATGAGGCAAAGAAGAAGCAGCAGCAGCAGCAGCAGCAGCAGCCATGTGAAAACCGAATCAAATCAATATTCAGTCCCAGTCAGTCCTAGCCAAATAGCTCCATTGATAAACAAATAATGTCAATGGCTAGGAAGCAGTATGTATGTATGTATGTATGTATGTATGTATGTCTGTATAATGGCCTCAAGTGAACATCCATTAATTATTCAATGGAGAAATTGGAAAGAAAAGGGCATCTATCCTATATGACCAATTGCGAAAGCGAAAGTATATCTATATGAAATCATATTATATGGTATGGAAAGCATACCTATGTTTATAATGGGTGCAGGGGACAAGCAGGCAGGCAGGCAGTCAGTCAGTCAGTTTGGTAGGGAGACGATGAGGAGAGAAAGTGAGAGAGAGGCCTTGCTTTTGCTTGTGCTTGTGCTTGTTTGCAGAGGAGACGAGCAGTGGATGTGAGAATCACAAGTACAAGTCCGATGAGTTTGATGATGGGAACTTCGATCGGTTTCGGCTGCGCAGAGAAGAAACAAGAATTGGCAGTGGAAAAGGAAAAGGTACTAGTGGACCTTTTATTCCTGGGCATTTCCCCGGCCCAATTCACCTCTTTTAACCCATGTTTAGCCCATGCCCCAAATTTATTTTTCTGCGTATCACTACCCCAGTCATGACCCAGTCTCAAACGCCTAATGGGCCCGACTAATTCAGGTTCGAGCGGATGGAACAATTAAGTACCACCATTCCAGCAAAGCTCTCCCTCCTCAAGTGATATTTTGTTATAGATATACTTTTTTTTTATTTAATTGTATGTTCTTTTTATATTGTTGAAGTGGTGTGGACACCTCCAACAACGGCATAAAATTAAAGAAATCTCGATGAAATAGAGATAAACCAAAACTAATATGGAATTTAAAACAGGGCTTCTTAAGTTTATTTATTAATTAAGATTATTTCAAAGAAAAAAAAAAGGTTTATTTGTTATGATCGATTAGAAATACATGCATGCATACATGTGTAACGCGCGCGCGCACATAATTAATTAATTGATAGAGAATTAACTGATTAAACAAATTACGAACGTAGTGATCAATCGATCGGGTGTGTTAATTAAAGGCATTTGAATCTAACATGTTGATGATGTTGGGAAGCATCGCAGAGCCCCCGACGATCTGGTTAAAGATCGCACTGCATTGGCATTAGGTACAACCACAAACCTCTGTTCTCCATTATAGCTGTAGCGAGGTGACAACCCTGGTGATCCTGTTCGACTCACCGATTTACTAAAGTATGCTCCGTTGATTAAAACATCTTTCACAGACTTGAAATTCCACCCGTAACCCACTTGCTTCCATGTCACCTCCAGCTGCTTTTTGGTGGTGGATGATGATGATGATGATATGAAGAGATTCGATTCGGTTCGAATGGTGGGGTTCATGCTCCCCCCTATCGCATACTCTCCCCACCCTTGATACATGTTATTCGCAATGTGCGCGTACCCGTGACGCACCCTCGGCATTCTTTGATTGCAATTGGGCCCAAATTTGTTGAAGATGACAGTCACCCTCATGTCTCTGTCCCGACCATAGCTGTCGTCGTGACCCAGTAGCATCACCTTGTCATGCTCTCTGAACCAGTTGTTTGAGATGGTTATATCAGTAGACCCGTAAGTGACATCGATGAGACCGTCCTGGCATCTGTACAAGGTGTTGTGATCTATCCACACCTTTGACGACCCAATCACTCTGATTGCATCTCCATCTACTTTCCCCAACTGCACCGCCTTCCACCCTGGACCCATGACTGTCCCAGGAGGTTGTGCTCGGCAATGGTGGAAGCGCAGGCCGTGAATGATCACGTCGTGGACGCCACGCAGAAGAAAACCAGCTCCGCCGGCTATGTGAACGGTTGCCCCTCGTCCATCGATGGTTGTGAAGCTACCTATGAGGAGTGGGCTACGCAATTTGATTTGCATGTCCCTTCCAAAAGTGATCCAAACCTTGCCTCTGAGCTTCGTAACCCCGTATCTCAGAGTTCCGAGCTTGGGGTTGGAGGGATCGTCGTCGGTGGGGTCGGTCACAGTGTAGCGCCTTAGGCCCCTGCCAATGTTGTTGCTCATCTTTCCAGCGAACCCCACAGAGCATCTTGCGAGCCGCTGTCTTGATCTCCACCAATTTGGACTCCTACGCCAGCATCGATCGATCACGTTCATACCACCACCACCACCACCACCACCACCACCACGCCGGCTAGTCCTCATAGCAAAGCAAGGACTAGTTATAATTGATGATAGACAAACGACAAGGAGAAGTGAGAGTAGCAGGAGCAGCCGAGGACGACTACTACTTGTGCCCATCATCGATCTATCTTAATTGAGGAAAAGTCTCTAATATATGTACGTACGAACCTAAGATCGATCGATCGATCGATCGATATTGTTGGACACTAGCTAGCTACTGCCTTTCCTAGGTAGCTACCTAGCTAGGTTGTGATTTATATATATATACTCCAGTAGTAAGTACCAACCAAACAATATGGAGTCCTCGATCGGTGTATGTGTAATGTACGTAACCGCTCGCTCTGTGCTGGCTTAATTAGTTCAATTCATGGGGTTACTGGATGTAAATTCCCGCTATTAATAGCTAGAGAAGTATTACGTACATATACTATAATCAACGGTGTGTGTGTGTGTGTGAGAGAGAGAGAGAGAGAGAGAGAGAGGGCGCCTTAATCAATGAAAAAAATTTGAGTTGTCGATCACTTGTGCTTGTTGATTTGTTTCCAGCAAGAGGCAGACAGACACACAAGCAGTTAATTCAACCAAAAATATCCGAGATTAATTATATTTTACAACACTAATTGTTGATGTTGTTAAATACTTATATATAACTTTTAGATTAGATGCTCTTTATTACAATAATAATTAAATTTTAGTGATCTAGCTGTGAGTTTTACGAAGTTTTCTTTATTAATTTTATATTAATTATGTACTAATTAAGTTTTAATAGCACAACTGTTTTCCAAAAAAAAAAATTAAAGTAATAATAACAAAACTTTGAACATGTATTTAGTGTTATAATAAATTATTTTTACTTGTAATGTATGCAATTGGTTGCTAACTAGTACTGCGTAACATAAAGAGTTTTGTAGACGGAACTAGAGAGAGAGCAACGAAGAGCAACAAAGAACACCTTGCTTAAACACACCTATTGATTATTGTAGATGCCAGAATTAAGCGTTTTATATTTAATGGAAATTTAAGTGCAGCGTGTTCAATAATAGGGGAGGACAAAAGCAAGTATAAATGTCTCTATTTATGAAATGCACATCTTAGGCCTTGTTTGGTATGAGGTGGAGATATCTCTAAGGATAGGGAGTTATCTCCCATGAGTTGTGGACAAAATTATCCCTTCTTTAATGACCCTTTTATTACTCATCTTTCTCTTGTTTGAAAGCTATTTTTGTCAATTTATATTTTTTATTGTTTAAAAACTTCAAACTTCCATTCAAACTCCAAGAAAATAACTCCCAACTAACACAGTGAGTTCTCAAAAATAAACCAAACGAGGCCTTAATATGAGTATTAAAACCAACGTTGAGTTATTGTTGAAAACAAACTGTTCAAGCGTTGTGTACTTCAATTGGAGTTGGATGGGTTTAGATAACACCACATGGGAGTATAGCACCATGGTTGGATGACAAACGGAAATTTGTTAAATGCAATCTCACATGAACACTTCTGCTCTTCCTAATCGTCACCATCACAACTAAGAAAAGTATTAATACCACCCTTCAACTCAAGAACTTGCAAGCTTTCCTAATCGTAATTATTAATACAATGTTCGACCAGGCCTGCTCTCAACACCAAAATTTGAACCTGCAAAACAATATAAGGAACCGAAAAAAAAAAAAAAAATGCTCAATTCTGTTAAGAGTTGGAAAGAATATTTCTTTCATACTTCTGTTCCCTACAGGCTGCATCTACAGGCTGCATTGGCATATAGGGCCAACAGACTTTCACATTATTCATCAAAATAGCCATTAGATTATATTTTTTTTTACTAGAATCCCTCCACTATTCCCATAAAGAGACTCGAAACCTTAACCTCATATAGAGGTGAGGGCATACTAAACAAGTGCACCACTTGATTGGCATCAAGATAGCTGTTAGAATCGTACTATCAAAGACATCCAACAAATATCACACCAACCACATAATCATTTAATAGAAAAAGTAAGCACAAGAGAGGACACTTTGGTTCAAGTGTGAGCATGATTAAATTTGGTTGTGGAGGGAAGTCTTCCAAATTGTCGCTGGATATGAGCCGACTTCTTCTATTTCACAGCATAGGATAGAGCAAATGCATCGGCTATCACGCGGAAAATATAATGGTAATGATGCGAACTCCATGTTGCGCTTTTAACTGTTGTCAGTTACTAGTGTAGGCATGGAACTCAGACTTCCAAGATCTAGTACCTTTTTTTTTTTTTTTTTTTTTTTTTTCAAAAATGGCTTTTGGACTAGACTTCCAACTTGTACCTTGATGAAGGATTTATTTTTTACTCCACAGGCTTAAGATGCCATCAGCAAAGGATCTCAGATTCCTCCATATATTGGATTTTTTCTGCAACTGATCTTCATGCTCATTTCTAGATATACAAAGACAATAGAAGGACAGACAATTAAGGTTCAACCAAAATAACAGGGATAAAATATCAAGGCAATACCAAATGCAAGGAATTAGATATGTCCTTATAATCTATTTATGTATGCCAATCATGGTACCGAAATTCCATGAACTTCTCCGAGCTTCCTCAAATTATTTAGTTTTTTCTAAACACAAAATTAGAAAATACGCGCAATTGAAACATTACGAATTTTCATACCGAATTAAGGGAAAAAAGACATGATTTGCAAATGTTAATGCAAACTTGCAAGAAAAAAGATACTACAATTGATATTTACATCTCAACAATTGATGTCATTATTTCAAAAGATACTCCTACTCCTAATTAATAGAAGCACATTAGATAGTGCAAAACTAGCAAATAATATAAAGTATGATGAATGAATTCTAACATATTGCCTAAAAACATAGAACTAATATCTAAAAGGACCAAAACTATTAAAATTGAACTTAAAAAACTTTATATTAGGTATGAAAAGAGAAAAGGACAAATAAACATCATCAACATCAACATAGCCTCAGTCCCAAATTAACTGGGGTCGGCTACATGAATCAAACTTTTCCATTGTGCTCGATTAAGTGCAATTGATGGTGAGCTTTTCAGAAAAGGACAAATAAAAATAAATAAAAATAAAAATAAAAAACACGCTTCTTTAATGTGCCTCGACAAAATAAGAGTTTTGCTGGCACTTAGATCGACTTATTTGTTGTTCTCCTTGGTGTCGAGATTTTGCAAAATACCCCACATAGAATTAGACTTCCCCGAATTACTTCCTAATTTTAAGTGACAAGCGAAGTCGAAATATCGATGCCAATTCCAAGGCAAATCAAGTCCCTTGTTAAATAATCACGACATGTTTCTAAAGTTTGGTCCAAGATAGTAATGAAAGGAGTAATTTTACAGGATTTCACAAATAGGGATAGGGGGGTAGGATTAATTTGACAGGATTTCTGAAATAGAGGGAGCGATTTCAGGGATAATCTTTGAACATGTTTTAGCTTAGTTGCCTAGTGGGCGTAGGAGGGTTGTTTGGTTGGACCAAATCAATAAAATAGTCGGGGCAGCTCTAACCATCTCAATAACAAGTTTTAGAGTAGATATAATTATGAAGCAAATAAAGATAAGAAAGAAAAGTAACCTTTGTAAGTGGTGATGTGGGTTGGTGGTTTGTTGAGCGTTGACATGTGGTGCAGGAGTCTGAAAAGTTGGTTCCTCTTTAGTAATGCATTTGGGTTGAAGATGGACAACAGTTTGTGCAGTTGTTGTTCGTGCATGTGAAACCTCCTCCTGGATCTCAATTGTAGTTGAGTGAGAGGTGGAAGCAGCATTGAGCGAAGGTGGTGGAGGTTGAGATTGTAATTCCTGAAGAGTTCTTTTGACAAAATAGTAAGAACCGCCGACTTGCTTCAGCGCAGCAGTTGTTGAAGGGAATTTGCCCTCGTTTGATGCTTTGTATCTGTGAAGAAACGAAGAGGTGGAGTAGTAAAATAAACATGTGGTGGAACCAAATGGATGGATTATATATTATATATTATATAAATAAATGAAGAAAAAGTTAGGGGGGATACTGCAGAACGAAGGCTTGAAGGAGAGAGCGGCGCTCATCTTTTGATATTTTCTTGATGGGAGGTTTTAGTCGGTGGGATGATGAGTAGTCGTCGGAAGCGGCGAAATGCGCATCGCAAACCACCTCTGCCAACCAAACCAAATGAGATGCGAACATGGCAGAGAGATGGAGAGATGGAGATGGAGATGGAGATGGAGAGGCGACCTTACCAGTAGTAGTTTGGGCGGAAAGGGAGGATTTTGATTTTACAACAGCAGCAGCAGCAGCAGCAGCAGCAGTAGATTTGTGGTGCAGGGAGAAGACGCGTAGTCTTGTTGCAGGCCGCATCCCAACCTAGCCAACATCACCCCCAGAAGCAGAAGCAGAAGCAGAAGCAGCAATGAATCAAAATCAGAATCAGAATCAGATATGGGTGGGTGTTCGATCTCTCATTCCCTCCAAAACCCTCCTCAATTGGATTTCATTGATTTTCTAGGGTTTTAGGCCGGGTGTCCTTAATTTCCAAGACGACTATTATTATTATTATTGTACGACGCAGGCAGGGGGAGGCAGTATGTCTATTATTAGGGCCTTGGTCTCGTCCGGCCCATACCAACTAACCAACGAATATACTGTTTATAATAATCTAGGCCTGGCCCATCCCAATATTTTTTTTAAGCCCACTCTCCCCTAGGCCTAAGGCCCTCCAACCCTACTTACTATTTATTTACACATGCAAGCATGCATTGCATATGCTTTCTTTTCAATTTCTACGTGGAGGAAGGAGAGACTTCAATGCCAACCTCACATACATACATACATACATACATACACACATACATACACACAAACGTACAAGTGTCCACATATATAACTCCAAAAGCAAGCAGCAGAGTGAGAGAGATCAGTCTCTTAATCTGAGTTTCTTTCCACCTTCATCTTCGTCTTTGCTGGACAGGGCTCCCTGCTTGCTCTAGGTATAATTAATTAATACTGCTAATTAAATCGCGTATAAGCAGTATTTCAATCTATCTATTTATTTATTTATATAAAAGCATGCAGTGGTAGCTAGCTGCATGATATATATATATACACTAGTTTCTTAAAGTGCTACGCACCAATGAACCCGCTCCCTACGCTCGCGAGAATATAATTCTAATATGTTAGTATCCAATCTAAACTAAATATACTACTACAATGATATTATGATCTAATAGATTTTAATCGCTTGTAAATATGAAGATCATTGCAACCGAAGTTACAAGGTTAGTATAATAATGTACTACTCCAATATCAGTTACATATAAATCAATACTATTTTATACTCTTTAATAACGTCTCAATCAAGACCGATCAAACATTGTCAAACCTTCTCTAAAATTAGTAACAAGAGAATAAAATTAGTAAAAACAAATCAAAAATTGATGTAGGGAAATAACTATCAAAATCATCATCATCATTGCAACGTGTGGTTCACATGGATTATGATAACTATGATGGGCACAAACATGAAATGAGGATTGTGGAGAACATGTCGTGGCATCGGTGGTTTGATGAGATTTTGAAAGAAATAGAAGGCTTAATTGATGTACCCACTCGATAGATGAAAAAGAAAATCAATAAAATCGAAAGGTAATACAATGGTAGAATAGTAATTTTAAGTGTTCATCGAAAGGTTATGCAATGGTAGAATACTAACTCTAAGTGATGAAGAAAAAATTGAAGATTGATGCTTATTATATCACTTTTATGAAACCTTAAATATTAAATAGACTCCTAAATCCTAATATCAAATAAACCTACAATACTAATCCTTATAATATGCCGAATACATAAATAGTTATATATATATATATATATATATATATATATATATATATATATATATATATATATATATATATATATATCGATCCCATCTTAATTAATAGGAGATCTCATATAAATAATCAATCAATCACAATCACTGAGATAAACAATTTACTAATTCTAATTAATATAAATTTAATTATGTCTTTACCTATTATGATCACTATAATAGATGAAAACCCACACAAAAAAAGAAATGTAAACTATACACGCAATATTAGAATTGTAGAAGTTAAAGAGGCATTGAAAATAATGAAAATATGGAAAGCATGTGGCCCAGATGAAATATCCATAGAGGTTTGGAAGTGCTTAGGAGAAATTGGATTGACTTGGTTAACAAAACTTTTCAATAAAATTTTAAAATCAAAACGGATGCCAATGGATTGGAGAAGAAGCACGCTCGCGCCAATCTTCAAAAACAAAGGAGACATTCAAAGTTGTTCAAACTACCGGGGAATTAAACATATGAGTCACACTATGAAACTTTGGGAGATGATAATTGACAATAGGCTAAGGAGAGAAACAACAATATCAGAGAACCGATTTGGTTTTATGCCTGAGAGGTCAATATGGAGGCGATTTTCCTTGTAAGACGATTGTTTGAAAAATATAAAGAAAAGAAAAAAGATCTTCATATGGTATTCGTAGATTTAGAAAAAACATATGATAAGGTCCCTAGAGATGTTATTAGGTGGGTTCTAGAAAGAAAAAGAGTGCATGCTAGATACATAGACACTATTAATGATATGTATGATGAAGTATAGTAACGAGTATAAAGACATGGCGTGAACAATTGGTGGTCTCAGTCGATGTTTTGCTCTCAGTGTAGTGTAGGTCACCTTTTTGTAGCACTTGTAAAAGACATTTTACAAAAGAATTTTGATTTTTTAAGCCCATATCTATTTACTTTAGTAGGTCACCCTATTTTTAGTGTAAACAAAAGCAACTTTAGTACATTTTCAATACATATATATATAGATATATACACAAATACATATAGTATTTATATATTTTTACTCAAGTTTCCAAAATACTAGCATAATTGCGTTTATTTATTATATAAAGACAGACAGTTGGAGGAGCTACAAAAGAATTTCTCATTACGATAGGACTACATCGAAGATCGACTTTAAGCCCATATCTATTTACTTTAGTTATGGATGAACTAACTAGACATATTCAAGAAGATATACCATGATGTATGCTATTTGCAGATGATATTGTCTTAGTGGATGAAACAAAAGATGGGGTGAACATGAAATTAGAACTCTGAATGAATACAATAGAATCTAAAGGCTTTAAGTTGAGTAGGACGAAAACCGAATACATGCACTGTGAGTTTAGAAACACTAGACACCGAGATGACGAAGTGGTAAAATTAGGGGAAATATAAGTTCCTAAGGTAAACTACTTTAGATACATAGGATCAATCATACAAAATGATGGTAACATTGAGAATGATGTCACACATATAATTCAAACTGGATGGAAGAAATGTCGGAGTGCAACAGGGGTGATTTGTGATCGTAATGTCTACGAAGTTAAAAGGAAAATTTTATAGGACCGCAATTAAGCCAACTATGTTATATGGAAGTGAATGTTGGGCGGTTAAGCAACAACAATTACATAAAATGAACGTAGCAGAAATGATGATGTTTAGGTGGATGTGTGGTAAAACTCGTAAATATAGAATAAGAAATATAGAAATTCAAAAACAAGTAGGAGTAGCACCAATTGATACAAAGATTAGGGAAAGGGCGGTTGCGGTGGTTTGGTCACCTGCAAAGACGGCCTACAAATGCCCCAACTAGAAAACTTGACTCAATAGAAACCGTAGAAATTCGACGAGGTAGGCGACCAAAGTTAACATGGGATGCATTAATTATGAGGATTTGAATGGTTTGAAAAGTTCACCATCAATTGCCATCAATTGCACTTAATCGAGCACAATGGAAAAGTTTGATCCATGTAGCCGAGCCCAGTTAATTTGGGACTGAGGCTATGTTGTTGTTGTTACCTATTATGATCGATTCTAATTTTGCTAGAAAAAGGAATCGTTGTCATACTTATATATAGTTATGTATATATATCGATCATATCCTAATTAATAGGAGATCTCCTATAGATAATCCATCAATCACAATCGGTGAGATAAACAACTTAATAATTCTAATTATTATAAATTTAATTATGTCTGTATCTATTATGATCGATTCTAATTCTGCTAGAAAAAAGGAATCGAGGTGAGATAAACAACTTACTAATTCTAATTATTATAAATTTAATTATACTTTTATCTATTATGATCGATTCTAATTTTACTTGAAAAAAAAAATTGAATATAATTAATAACTATTGCTAATTAATAACTATTGCACTCCCCCATGCATGTTTATGTATTTATGTACTACTGTCTCAAATCCCTCTATTGCTAATTTTCTTCTTGCTTCTATCCTATCCTTGTGTATATATATATGATCTGTTCATTTTTTCAGATTCTTTCATCATCCTTTATAATACCGGGCGACCCGCCAAGGTGCAGGTTCCGCAACTTCAGTTTGTCTTGTGTAGTTGGAATAGTAATCGGACCAGTAAGAAGGTGATAGTGTTTCAGTCTATCCTCCATAGCCATATATAGATGCAGAATAGCAACAACTTCTCTCTCCCACCGTTCATTCTTCTCTTCCTCTCTAGGATAAGCCAATAATAGTGCTTGTATGTACCTGCTAAGTGAAACGCCACTGTCAATTTAATGCCTAAAAGGCAAGAGAGTTCACATATATATATTCGCACTTCCTATTAGCACGTAACCACTTGTGGAGTGACTGATTAATTGCTTACGTTTTATCATTAATTGCAAGAAGAAAACATTCCAACCACCACGATAGACATATATGGTAATGGCATGGATGGATTTTCTACTTATTTCACTGCTACACCAAATCCCCTAATACCCCACACTGCATCTCCCTCCGTGACACAGCCCAAACCAAGCAGAGCATTCTAACGCATGCACACAAGTTTTTACTTGGGAAACAAACAGATAATAGATTATCAAACTGCACATTCGATCTCACTTCACCAGGCAGATCTTTATCACGGAGGCCACCCCTATTCGGTGCAGCGCTACAATTGCATCCCCTGGCTTGCACAGTCCCCTCTCCTTGGCCGAGGACAGGGCAGCTTCCAGTATCACCTCCGTTGACTCCGCATCAGTAGCCTTAGCAGAGCCTTCTGCCAGCAAAGGAATCAATCCCCTATAGATCAGGCTGTGCCTAGCAGGAGTCTCATCGCTGCAGGTCCAGTCAAATGAGTCCGTTGTCAAAACCGGAACCACCACTGACAGAATTGGCACCGCAGGCCTGTACTTGGCAACCAATTTGGCTGTCGTGCCACCACGGGTCAGCACAACAATGAGGGTAGCTTTGGCTTTGTTAGCTGTTCGGACAGCAGAGGAAGCAAGGCTCTCCAAAGGGCTCATAGGCAGTGGGGTCGACCTGATCATCTCCTTGAAGATGGCTCCATAGTCAAGGGAGGACTCCGCTTCAATACATATCCGGGCCATAATCTTCACCGCTATTTCTGGGTAGGCCCCAGCTGCACTTTCACCACTTAGCATAACACAGTCGGTCCCATCTAGTACGGCATTGGCAACATCAGTAGCTTCAGCACGGGTAGGCCTAGGAGATTTGATCATAGACTCAAGCATTTGTGTTGCAGTAACCACAGGCTTGCCGACAAGGTTGCACTTGTAGATCATCATTTTCTGAGCAAGGAATATCTTCTCAACAGGAATCTCCATTCCAAGATCGCCACGTGCAACCATAAAAGAATCTGTCTCCCGCAGAATTTCATCGAAGTTGACTACTCCTTCCTGGTTCTCAACCTTCGAAATGGAACCAATCACCAGTCAAGAATAGGGGAGCCAACAACAACAACAACAACATAGCCTCAGTCCCAAATTAACTGGGGTCGGCTACATGGATAATAGGGGAGCCAAGGTAAGAAAAAAAAGTCATCGCAAAAACATTAGGAAGGTTTGCATAGGAACTTCAGAAATACTGATTGTCATATCAAGGAAGTCCGGTTATGGCATAGCACCAACCATTTGGTGGGCCACATTTCCTCTCTTTCTCTCTCTCTAGTCTTTCTATGGGAGCCAACGTCAGAAAAAAAGTCATCGCAAAAACATTAAGAAGGTTTGCATAGAAACTTCAGAAATACTGATTTGTCATATCAAGGAAGTCCGGTTATGGCTTAGCACCAACCATTTGGTGGGCCACGTTTCCTCTCCTCTAAATTTCTATCTTTCTCACTAATTCTTTGCTTCTCCTTTCCTGCTTTACTTCTCTTGCATACTACAATTTCTCTATCTATATCTTTATTTCCACTTTAATACCTAGTATGAATCCAACATTTGGTGCTTTCGTTGGGAGCATTGCAATGAATGATGATGTGTCATGGATGATACTGTTAAGAAGCATTATGATCAATTTCATCATCAACAAAATTATTTTGCCATTAAACCATCATCTACACATCTTTTGATGTTGCCAGTTAGTGTTGCTGTTGCAACAGATGATTCCACCGGAAGACTGCCTCCAATGAGGACAGATCATTGGATTCATGAAGCAATTTATAGCGGTGAATGTGCAATCCTATCTACAACAACATCAATAAAATTTGTAATCTTCATGATAAGTTGGATATAACCTTTAGGACAAGGCTAATTTCTAGCGGTCGGCAATGCAATTTTGGTTAGACCATATTCAACCAGGATTTCATAGATCAATGCTATTAAGTGGAAAGTATGTAGACCATTTTCAGCATCTATCCATGCTTATAGGACCCTTGCTTTAAATTAAAACTGAAAAAGCCATGTCTAATTCCTACTAGATATGAATGTTGGATGAATTGGACGAATAAGTTATGAGCAAAACAGTACATACCTTTGACATCAACTGTATGTGCTTAGCATGAGGTCCAAGAACCTGTCGGACATTAACAAGGTCAGAACCCTTGCGGACAAATGATAGAGCAATCATATCTATCTTGTTCGGAACACCCCAACCCAATATGTCTTCCTTATCCTTCTCTGTAAGTGTGGGGAGATCCACAACAATACCAGGGAGATTAACATTCTTTCTCTCACCAAGGACAGCAGTGTTTTCACAACGGCATTTCACAGTTCCAGCAGCTGGATCACAAGAGAGAACCGAGAGGGTGATAGTACCATCTGCACATAATATGGTATTTCCGGGCTTCAAGTCCACTGCAAGCTTCTTGTAACTCATAGATATCATGTTCCCATCACCTTTAATGCTGTAATCTGTAGTAACAATGATCTCCTGACCCTCTTTAAGTTGAATAGGTTTTCCATCTTGAAGAAAACCAGTTCGGATCTCAGGTCCCTGCAATAACAAATGAAACTGGCTTAGCTCAAGTACTTGTTTGTTGTATAATGCACCTATATGGCTGAGATTGAGAACTTTGGTCTTATTTGCGCCTAATGATGCTGTGATAGTTTAACGACCAATGTTTGATGAAGTCCACCTACGCAGAACATAGGAGCTTCCCTTGGGCCCTAAATAGCTGGTCCCAAGTTTGATGAAGGATGAGAGTTGTGATAGGTCTATGACCAATGTAGAACATTTGCCACTATGAAATGGATCAAACTGATAAAAATGTTGGGGTGTTCCCACGAAGCACAATATCAATTGCGTCAAATCGAGCTGAGTAGTAGAATTTGATCCATGTAGCTGACCCCAACTAATTTGGGATTGAGGCTTTGTTGTTGTTTAAGAAAAAGACAGATGAAATGGAAACAGACTTGCTATCACTACATGAATATCTTAATGAGCAATATTGACAAGGATTTGAAAGGCTATCTGTCCAATGAGTGGTACCAACATGGTCCAAAAAAGAATTAACGGTTCAAGTAGGAAATGTTACAAAGGAATCCAAACACTCGCATATGAACTTTATTTCCAGTTCTAAGGAAAGAAGAGAGAGTGGAGAGGAGAATCAAGAACAAGAATTGAATGTATCTATCTCCCCTCTTCAAGACAGAGCTGAATGCAATAAAGCTAACTTTAGCAAAATGAAGGAACAAACTTTATCCCAAAAAGGCTAATAAATTGGCATGATGGGTTAAAATGAGAATTAGTGAGTATTGAAGGAAAATGCAGTGAAAAAAAGAAATAATGAACAGTTTAAGCTTGGGACTGAGGCTATGTTGTTGTTGTTGTTGTTGTTGTTGTTGTTGTTGTATGAACAGTTTAAGCTAGAAGATGAACCTAGATCAATATGAAATAAATAATTAATCGAACAAAAAGTAGCTATTGTAGCACTTGGGGTATCAAAGGGGGAGAGAACAAGATTTCTATATCACGTTGATCAAGAGAAAATATAAATCATATGCTTGAGAGGAAGTATTATTTGGCCCCTCAAAACAAGTAGCCACTATGTTACATCCTAGCTCTACAATACGGCTTAAGAGTCACCCTACTCCAAATCTTAAGGTTGGGACTGAAACCCAACCTCTCCTAACCTTAAAATTGCAGCCCAGTTCACAACTATTAAACCACGAGGTGGTTGACACAACAACAACAACAACAACAACAACAACAACAAAAAGTCGTAATCCATATTAGTTGGGTCAGTTATATGGATCTAAAGTTTCCACTCAACTCAATTTGATGCAGTCAATGATCTGACTTGGTAATATTCTATACATTTTATAAACAATACCCCCAACCCTTCGAATTCCTTCTATTGCGCCAGGTTTTCTTAATGTGCATTTATGTATGCTCAATAGAAAATATTAAATTACAGATAATAAATTAAATCACATAAGGCAGGAGCCAAGCAGAAAAATGAACCTCCTTGCGTTGAAACTTGAAAAATAGAACAAAATCCAGTTATAATTGATACACTACTTGATTTAAAAGTAAATTAACAATAAACCAATTAATTGCCAAAATCTTTGGTAGCAAGAATCCACAAGAGTACTGCCGCCAAACTTTTACAAAACCAACATGCTATAGTTTATAAAATATAATATAAGTTCATAACAAACTAATACACTAATAAATTGATTGTAAAATGTAACAGAAACATGATTGTTAAAATGCTTTCAAGACAATAATTAAAAGACAAAAAGTTATTACATGATTTCATGTCAACTGAAAGATAAAAATTCAACATGACATATTCAAAAATAAAAGGGATAGCCCCAATTACAAATAATATGATTTTCTTTTTTCCTAATAGGAAAGAAACTTTACTACTTTAGTTTTGAGCCCTATGCTCTAGGCACAATACCACAATGAAAAACAATAATAAACTCTCTAAGGTCAAGACAGGCAGCAGAAAAGAAAACCAAAACAAGCATAAACAACATAATCCCAGCGTGATGCAAAATGTGTGAAGCCTTTTCCTAAAAACTTCAAGATTAGGATTAATTTTCTTAGAGTCCTTATGCGATTAGGAGTTTCTATTTTAAAAAAGACTTTTTACGCAACTAAGATTAGTATTTATTACTATTTTCCTCCTATTCGATGTCATAAGACGAGTATTAAGACTTCAAAACCCTAACTCTATTACGAGTTTTATGCTATTAGTTATATGTATATATGTGGGATGTAATTAAAAATGATTTGTTCAAAGTATTGAAATAGTTTTATGAAAGTGGTTTGGTAAATAATATAACCAATGAAACGTACACATGTCTCATCCCTAAAAAAACTCAACTCAAGGAAAATGAATGGTTATACACCAATTAGCTTGTTGACAAGTGTGTAAAAAATCATCGCCAAAGTGTTGGCATGTAGACTGAGAGAAAGAGAAAAAAAAAAGCTAACGAACCCCAGGAAACATTAGTCCAAGGAAGACAAATTCTCAATGCGATTCTAGTTGCAAACAAGGCGGTGGAAGATTAAAGGATCAAAAGGAAAAAGAGAGTTATCCTTAAGTCGATTTCGTAAAGATAACAGTATGGTGAACTAGAAACTTTTTTGATAGAGTTACGTCACATAAAGGTATAGGGGGGAAAGATGGATTAAATGAGTTATTGGTTGCTTGTCTTTCATGTTTTTTGTGGTGATAATAATGAATGGATAAGCTAGAAATAAATTTTATGAACAACAAGGTTTACGTCAAGGAGATTCTTTATAACCATTCTTGTTCACTTTTGTGGTTGAAGTTCTCAGTAGAATATTTAAAAGGCTAGAGTAATCACATCAACGGGTTTTTAGTAAGGAAGAATAAGGTGCAAGTTTCCCATCTACAATACGTCGATGACACATGGTTACTGCTAGAAGGAAATCACGACAACAAGCTATGAATATTTTTAAAGCATTTCGATGGATCTCAGGGCTTCAAATCAACATGTCCAAAAGTCCTCTTTATGGAGTAACATGGAGGACTCAGTGGTTAGTGGCATTGTTGCACACGTGGGTTGCACAACTGGAAGCGGTCGTTCACATATCTCCAAATGCCTCTTGGAGGGAGACCAAGACCATCGAGTACCTCATTTTGGAGTTCAATGTCCACTAAAATTGACAAAAGGCTTGACGGGTGGAAGGAGAGTCTCATTCTAAAAGAGGGCACTTGGCATCAATGCGTTCGGTGTTGGGAGCTCTTCCTACTTATTTCCTTTCAATGTTCAAAGTGCCGAAGGAAGTGGCAAAGAATATTGAAAAAACAACAACAACATAGCCTCAGTCCCAAATTAATTGAGGTCTGCTACATGGATCAAACACTTCCATTGCGCTCGATTAAGTGCAATTGATGATGACTTTCCAAACCATTCAAATCCCTCCTAATTAATGCGTCCCATGTTAACTTTGGTTTACCCCCTAGTTGAATTTCTTCGGTTTCTATTGAGTCAAGTTTTTTAGTGGAGACATTTGTAGGTCGTCTTTGCAGGTGACCAAACCACCACAACCACCCTTCCCTAATCTTTGTGTCAAATTTATATATTTCTTATTCTATCTTTACGAGTTTGATCCATGTAGCCGACCCCAATTAAGTTGGGACTGAGGCTATGTTGTTGTTGTTTTATTCTATATTTACGAGTTTTACCACACATCTACCTAAACATCTTCATTTCTGCTATGTTCATTTTATGTAACAGCCCAACATTCACTTCCATAGAGCATAGCTGGCCTAATTGCGGTCCCATATAATTTTCCTTTTAAGTTTTAACTTAGTAGGAACATTTCGATCACAAATTACCCCTGTTGCACTCCGCCATTTCTTCCATCCAGCTTGAATTTTATGTGTGACATCATTCTCAATATTATCATCATTTTGTATGATTGATTTTAGGTATCTTAAGTGGTTCACCTTAGGAACTTTTACTTCCCCTAATTTTACCACTCCATCATCTCGATGTCTAGTATTTCTAAACTCAAAGTGCATGTATTCGGTCTTCGTCCTACTCAACTTAAAGCCAAAGACTATTGAAAAAAGATTTAGAAATCCTTTTTATGGGAGGGCGATTGTGGAAGCAAACAATCACATTTACTAAAGTGGGAAAAGTGCAAAAATCAATTGACAAAGGGGATCTGGCCAATGGAAAACTTCAAAGGAAGGAAGAGGCTTTAGCAGCTGAGTAGTTGTGGCGGCTACCACAGAACGTGACTCATTATGGGTTAAAGTCATGGTGAGAAGACACGAAAATAGCAATGCTTTGTGGAGAGTAGACACTTCACCAAGTTAGACGCTTCTAAGTCCATGGAAATTCATCTCTTCAATCTCAACATCATTTTTCTTTTTTTTGGTTTTCTCTCGTGATTCAAGATCTTGAACCACCACCGATCTTCTTTTTTGATCGGCAGTGGTTCTAATCAATGCATCTCTCTGTGTTTTATTTGTTCAATAAACTACATATCTTTTTAGATATGTGAAGATTGGATCCATTCTTGATGCAGTACATCTTCCTCAACGATCGTTCGTGAATATGTGCGGCAGTTGGGTTTGTCCTCGTCTGTAGTTTTTATTTTTAGATAGTTTGTCTTCCCTCGTGGTCTTGATTTTGTCTCCCCTTGTTGGAAATCTTGATTTTGTCTTCCCTTTGTTGGAAGTCTTAAGTTTTCTTCCCTCGTTGGAAATTATCTTTTTCGTTATGTAGTTCTAATGGTGTATATGTACTGTCATTGGTTTCAGATGTTCGTAGAGAGAAGTCCCTGATTGTCACACTGTTTCAATTTTACAATCGCATTCACAACCAAATTCATGATAATTTTTCGAACAAATAGGATTAGCGAGTCAATGTACTTTTATTAGAGCAGTTGATTTTATGTCTGGTCCTATATTGAGGCATTGATGATTAATGAAATTTCTATTTTACTTCCAAAAGAAATGAAGAAATGACAGCTTGTATTCGATTTTTTGATGATCCATGATAGGGGGTTCATCATTAGCTTCTAGGTGCCCAATCTTTTATAAATTGTTTGATAGCCTTTTAAACCTTTACTGCAATTTTTAAGCAGTTCCCAAAATAATGTTCAAGAAAATCCAAGTTGAGACCTCCATTTTAGACAAAATCTAACAATTACAGGAATGGAAGAGTTGCGAAACCTCTTAGAAGCCATTCACCACGTTAGACACAATATGCAAACAAATGGTCATGGAATCTAGAAGTCTAAGAACACTTTTCAAGCAAGTCATTCTATGATACCTTATTGTCAAACGATCCTGCATCACCCGACATTACTCATATATGGAATGCTTTTATCCCCATCAAAGTTAAGATTTTGGGTGGCTTCTTCTTGTTGGGAAGATCAACACATTGTAATTGGATGTTTAGCTAACAACAAACTAGGTTCATAGTTGACATTAGATGATTGGTTAAGGAATTGTAACTCCATCTATGTAGAACATCATATGCGCTACATAGCCGTTCCTAAGGTCGAATAAAGGAGGACTTCCAAACCCATTTTCCATACCGAAAAATAGGGGAGGGAGGTCCCAATCCCATTTTCATACCTGAAAAATGGGGGAGGGAGGCTCTAAACCCAATTTTCATTTTTGAAAAATGGGGGAGGGCTGCGATAGGTTGAAAAATAAAAGTATTTTTAACAATTACAATGTGACTCCTTTGTATTACAGTTGTATAACTATACGTATTTTCAACACCGTTAAGAGAAATTTGAGTTTTTAGCACTTAATGGAATTTAGGCCTTGTTTGACTAGGACAAAAAAGGAAAATATTCCAAGGAAAATTGTAAATTCCAGGGGAAAATGAAATTTTTTTGCATTTGATAGCCAAAATTTTCTTGCGGAACATTTTCTCATGATTGCTAATTTTCCATATTAAGACCCGTATATTTTCAACTGTAGAAATTCGACGAGGTGGGGGTAGACCAAAGTTAACATGAGATACATTAATTAGGAGGGATTTGAATGGTCTGGAAAGCTATCTATCAATTGCACTTAATCGAGCACAATAGAAAAGTTTGATCCATGTAGCCGACCACAATTAATTTGGGACTGAGGCTATGTTGTTGTTGTTGTTGTTGAAGACCCATATATTTTCCCACCAATTAAGGTGAGCAAACTGAGTTTTCTTTTAAGAAAATGAGTTTTCATATTAAGACCCATATTAAATTTATATTTTAAATATGAATAAATATATATAAAGGAAGATCTTATGAAAAGGATTAACGAAGTCGCGACACGTGGCATGTTTTTAAAAATTTCTATTTTCGTTTTTTTCTTTTTTGCTGATTTTTTAGTTAATTAGCTATTTTTAGGGATTTTTTGACAATAGGATATAATCACGATTTTTTTTTTGACGGAGCTATATAATTAAGTTAATTTTTCTTTAATTGTGAGATTACATTAAAAATTGTGATTGGGTAGGGATAATTGGCTATTTTATAGCTAATGATACACTATATTTGAGGTTTTTAAGTTTTCGCTATTAATTTTTTTTGTGAGGCTACCCTAATATTTCATTGCATTAAGTGACTAACTGGTCTTTCCTTACATGTAAGACAAACATAATATCGTTGCTACAACTCCAGATAAAGTTCCTTTCTAGGGCATTTTTTTGCTAAATTACAAGCTATAAGATGATAGTCTCCATTGGAGCATCAAAACAGGTGCAAGAAATTTCTCCAATTTGATTTCATTCTCGCTCCGCATATCTGAGTCCCTCTTTGATGGCAAGTATCTTGACTACCTAGGGGAAGAATGCCCCTTCAATTGTGTGTTTTTTTTAGGACTATGTCAAGAACCTTGGAATAGGTTATTCGAATAAGACTAGTCCGTGTCTAAGTCTTGTATAGAAGAGTCCGTGACTACTTCTCCTTAGACTATTTTTTTTACAAAGTAATAGCTTACTTTATTATTTCATAGTGATGGTCTTTTATAGACTTTTCATACAATAAGAAAGCCTTGTAAAAATAGGAACTACTAACATTGAGTCCAACTAGGAAGGTAAATATTCTAATAAACGAATAAGAAAATCTATCTAATTAGTAAAGTTCTGATAAGTAAACCTTCCAATAACTAATAGCTTTGATAATGAAACTTCTAATTATGCTATGTTGTTATTCTTTTGGTAGTTGGGTCCACATAAATATTATATGATCATATCATTACTCCCCTCATGGGCTTTGAGCTTGTCCTCAAGCTCAATTTCAAAATAGGCCCTACTAAGTCAAGGATCATTAGAAACATTACCAGCGTCGTCGTCTTCGACTACTGAAATTTGTATCCAAAATAAACGTTTACGCTTTTGTCTCTTAGAGTAGGACTCATCGTAGTTGTAGCACAAACCTTTAGATCTCCTTTTGACCATTTTTGCTTGGGTAAGGCGCTTCACAAAACGGGTTGATGAGCTTCTTTTGGCATTACTCGCAACGTGGTGGATGATTGTGCTTCGCCTTTAGATAGATAAATCATGTTTAAGGACAAGGATGTACCACCATTAGTTGTTTTAGGAGTCGACATACTACCTATGGCAAGCGATAAATGAGTGCCTTTTGAAATCTTTTGCTTATATTCTAGTGCTCGAGCCATGCTTCTTGCAACTCCTAGATTTCCTGGTTGTTGCATCTTGATGTCTATCTGGAGGTCCTCTGTCAAGCCGCAGTAAAAAAATTCACTTGTTGTCAAGGCTTCAAATTGGATGTCCGAGCCAACAATGACTGGAACTGACGTTGATAATCTTCGACAGATCCGATTTGCTTCAAATTAGTTACTTTGATCTCTTATTGTATTCTCCACAACCACTATGATGTCCCTCGATATCGCCACTGGTGGGTTTTTTTGATATCCCTCGAACTGCGGTGGTGAGATCAAAGCCTCCATGTCACCCAAGAAGATCGTTAGCTCTGATACCAGATGTTAAGAACCTTGGAATAGGTTCTTCGAATAAGACTAGCCCGTGACTAAGTCTTGTATAGAAGAGTCCATGAATGCTTCTCCTTAGACTAATTTTTTTTCACAAAGTAATAGCTTACTTTATTATTTCATAGTGATGGTCTTTTATAGACTTTTCATACAATATGAAAGACTTGTAAAAATAGGAACTACTAAAATTGAGTCCAACTAGGAAGGTAAATATTCTAATAAACGAATAAGAAAATTTATCTAATTAGTAAAGTTCTAATAAGTAAACCTTCTAATAACTAATATCTTTGATAAAGAAACTTCTAATTATGCTATGTTGTCATTCTTTTGGTAGTTGGGCCTACACAAATATTATATGATCATATCAAGACTAATGCTATTTTACACAAATTTGCCTTTTCGACAAGTGATGCTTCTACCATCTCACTATAGATGCTTTGGCTACTTTAATGCAAATTATTTTTTTCTTATTAGTTGTGATTTTTTTTAAATAAAAGAGTTAGCGACCCTAGAATAAATAAAAGAGTTAGCGACCCTAGAATAAAGTGGTGGAACCTAAAACATAGTAAACAAGTAGAGTTTAGAGAAAAACTACTAAAGGAAAATATTTGGAATCTTGACTTAGATGCTAATACAATGTAGCTAGAAGTGAGTAGTTGCATAAGGAGAGTGGGATCAAACGTATTAGGTATATCTAAAGGTTTGGGACCACCAAAGAAGGAAACATGGTGGTGGAATGAGGATGTCCAACGAGCAATTAAGACTAAAAGAGAGATGTATAGGAAAATACCTAAGTGTCAAGATGAAGATGTGTACAATCAATATAGAGAAGCTAGAAAACAAGCTAAAAAAGTAGTTAGTCAAGCTAAAACAAATTTCATGGAAGATCTATATACAAGGTTAGGTAATAGAGATGGCGAAAAATATATATATATAGGCTAGCCAAACTAAGAGATAAACGAAACAAGACCTAAGTCATGTAAGATGTATTAAGGACGAAAATCAAAATGTTTTAACGCGCGAGGAGGATATTAAGGAGAGATGGAGAAGTTACTTCGATAGTTTATTTAATGATGGTCAAGTTGATACCATAATAGATGAAAACCCACACCAAGAAAGAAATGTCAACTATACACGCAATATTAGAATTGTAGAAGTTAAAGAGGCATTGAAAAGAATGAAAATAGGGAAAGCATGTGGCCCAGATGAAATACCCATAGAGGTTTGGAAATGCTTAGGAGAAATTGGATTGATCAAGGTTAACAAAACTTTTCAATAAAATTTTAAAATCAAAACGGATGCCAATGGATTGGAGAAGAAGCACGCTTGTGCCAATCTTCAAAAACAAAGGAGACATTCAAAGTTGCTCAAACTATCGGGGAATTAAACTTATGAGTCACACTATGAAACTTTGGGAGAGGATAATTGACAATAGGCTAAGGAGAGAAACAACAATATCGAGAAACCAATTTGGTTTCATGCACCGGAGGTCAACTATGGAGGCGATTTTCCTTGTAAGACGATTGTTAGAAAAATATAGAGAAAAGAAAAAAGATCTTCATATGGTATTCGTAGATTTAGAAAAAGCATATGATAGGGTCCCTAGAGATGTTCTTTGGTGGGTTCTAGAAAGAAAAAGAGTGCACGCTAGATACATAGACACTATTAAGGATATGTATGATGGAGTAGTAACGAGTATAAAGACATTTGGAGGAGCTACAAAAGAATTTCCCATTACGATAGGACTACATCAAGGATCGGCTCTAAGCCCATATCTATTTACTTTAGTTATAGATGAACTAACTAGACATATTCAAGAGGATATACCATGGTGTATGCTATTTGCGAGATGATATTGTCTTAGTGGATGAAACTAAAGATGGAGTGAATAGGAAATTAGAACTACGAAGGAATACATTAGAATCTAAAGGCTTTAAGTTGAGTAGGACGAAAACCGAATACATGCACTTGTGAGTTTAGAAACACTAGACATCGAGATGACGGAGTGGTAAAATTAGGGGAAATAGAAGTTCCTAAGGTAAACCACTTTAGGTATCTAGGATCAATCATACAAAATGATGGTAACATTGAGAATGATGTCACACATAGAATTCAAGTTTGGATGGAAGAAATGGCGGAGTGCAACAGGGGTGATTTGTGATCGAAATGTTCCTACTAAGTTAAAAGGAAAATTTTATAGGACCGCAATTAGGCCGGCTATGCTCTATGGAAGTGAATGTTGGGCGGTAAAGCAACAACAATTACATAAAATGAACGTAGCGAAAATGAGGATGCTTAGGTGGATGCGTGGTAAAACTCGTAAAGATAGAATAAGAAATATAGAAATTCAAAAACAAGTAGGAGTAGCACCAATTGATACAAAGATTAGGGAAGGGCGGTTGCGGTGGTTTGGTCACCTGCAAAGACGACCTACAAATGCCCCAACTAGAAAACTTGACTCAATAGAAACTGTAGAAATTCGACGAGGTAGGGGCAGACCAAAGTTAACATGGGATGCATTAATTAGGAGGGATTTGAATGGTTTGGAAAGCTCACCATCAGTTGCACTTAATCGAGCACAATGGAAAAGTTTGATCCATGTAGCCGACCCCAGTTAATTTGGGACTGAGGCTATGTTGTTGATGTTTGAGTTGTGATTTTTTTTGCATTAATTGTGTATATTAGGAATTCGCTACTTTGACTATCCAAATAACACCCTCAATTGTGTAGCAAATATATTAAACAAAAGTATATACGCACCTAATCACCAAACTATATGTCACAACCACACAATTAGGACTGAAAAGTATCACTGGTGATATATTGTGTAATACAATAGGGATTATGTATACCAATGTAAGAAAGCTTTTGACTAAGATAGTTGTACCGATTTTATTTTAGTCTATTAAAATAATTTACAAGTTTAAAAAATGTAAAGAAGTATATTTCATGAAACTATTTTAAAAAATATTACGGATTGATATATTGTTTAACACAATTGGGATTGTGTATACCAACATAAGAAAACTTATAAGTAAGATAGTTGTATCGATTTTATTTTAGTCTATTTCTTTTACAAGTTCAAATAACATAATAGGTATATTTCATCAAACTATGTTAAAAAAATATCTCTTTGACAAATTCAAATCATACAATAGGGATTATTTTGTCTTTGCTTCGAGTTCATCAGAGATTACATTAATAAGTTCTTTTTTATCACTTTTCTTTTCTTTATCAAATTCATTTTTTATGTAATATATTGATAATGGGTCTTGCCCGCGCGTGAAGTGCGGGATGCCGACTAGTTTAATATATTTGTTAAGTTTTCATCGTTTATTTCGAAATTTGTTATTGGCGAAATTTGAGAGAAAAATTCTTATACGAGCAATCAAACACATGTAGGAAAATTTTCTTATGAACATTTACTCGACAAAACTTTCTTAAGAAAATATTTTTTTTCCTATGGAACATTTTCTTTGCAATCAAACAGGGCCTTAATGACTTTATGCATCGATGAATTACCATGCCTAAGTTGACAAAAAACAAGCACATAATATAACATCAGACCAAGTGAGATTTAAATCTCACATTGAAAGACAACTCTTCAATTCTTCATCGTGGAAAGGTCTTTGCAACAAACTCCATAGCATGTCTATTAATTTGAATCTATCGAGTTTCATCCACCCCCAAAAGAAGGATCCTCTCCCGAATAGTGACTCCTAGAGAACTCTATCGCTTCCCTACAAGTTACCTCGACTCAACGAAACTCCGACACCTCCACCCTAATCTTATAATGATATTTCTAAGCTAGCTTCATCAACACCATTAAATCGAGCTGAATGGAAGACCTGTATGATGACCACCCCCCCTCTAAATCAACGAAATTACCTATTTCGTCACAACAATTCACCTTTAAGCCAAGAAGAGAACGTGAACCTCGATGCAAATTTCCTCGCAACAATCAAGAAAGATGTGAAATTAAAGTAACTTTGTCCAAAATGAACCACGACAAAGTAAAAGAGACCATTTACTAGACTCTCATTAATCAATGAAGTATATTGCCTACTCAATCATCCTTAAATCTATCATTGTAGTTGTTAGGTTTGGATCTTGAATTTCCATTTCCTTAGGTGAGATCCTCATAAGCTAGGTGATGTGCCTACACTGGAAAAGATTATGATTAACTTATTCCAACTCTTTTTTTTTTTTTTTTTTTTTTTTAATGAATTTGGGCCTTAACTTTTTAACGGTATAGGTGGAGAGGTAATATAGATAATAGGGGATGATTGGTCAAGAAAGATTGAATGGATTTTGAAAGCATAGCATGAATTGCATTAAATGAAGTAAGCACAGGATTGATAGGCTACGACGCTTAATCACACTTATCAGTTTAACAGAGAATAAATAGAAAGACAAAGCAGCGGTTAATTAAAGTAAAAAAAGAAAAAAAGAAAAAGAGAAATAAAGAAATGGAAGACCTTGGTGTCGAGCATGACGGCGCACAAGATCTGAGTGTTTTGCATAGCGATCTTAAGATTGTTGAGGGTCTCCTGGTGATAGTCGTGAGTGCCATGAGAGAAATTGAACCTAGCAACATTCATGCCGGCTTTAAGGAGCTTCTGGAGCATTGGCACAGATCGAGAAGCCGGACCAAGAGTGCAGACGATCTTAGTCTTGGGGATGCGGCCGTCATTAGGAAGTTCCTTCAAGATGCCTTCGATGTCGATGTTGGACATGATTGCTGCCACAAACAAATTCAATTCAAAACCCTGCCCTAACCCCAAATTCTACTCGATCTAATCGAAGCAAGAAGAAGTAAAAATCAAGCACCCACCTTAATCACCACACTCTTTCACTGTCGCTGCTGCTGCTGCTGCTGCTGCTGCCTACCTGATGAAGATTCGCAGCAAGAGAGAGAATAAGGATTTATTAGCCTCAGTTCAGTTGGGTTCGGTTCGGTTCAGTTCAGTCCCCATGAAAAATGATTTATTATATATATAATAGTTCTTCCAAGAGAAAAATCTAAGTGGTTGGTGCATGCGAATCATGGGCCTCAGACTCACAGCCCAGCCCAGCCCAGCCCACAACAAGGCTTTTGCTTTTGGGTCTCGTTGTTTGATAAACATACACGCTTGCGTGCGTGCGTGCGTGCGTGCGTGTGTCGAAAAGAAAGTGGGCCGCTAAGGGCACCCCACCGTTTCATGAAGGCACCCAACTTATTTGTAAAAATTTCAGCAAAAATGGAAAAGACCATTTTGCCCCTGTATATATAATGATTCAAACCCCACAAACCATTTTGACAAAGAAAAAGGGCACCCCACCACCAAGCTTGAACCATAAAGCGACATTGCGTTTGGCGAGTGTTTATCGATTCTTGCGGATTGACATCATCCGACAGCGAGGTAACAATGTTTGACAACCATATGATGGTTTTTTGGAACTGTTAAGTTGTGTAAAACTGTGAAAATGATGATTTGTTTGTCAACGTAGGGTTTGGTAATTTCTTCAAATCCGAACTTGTTTCCACTATATAATGGAGGATTGTCTTGCTATTTTGTGCAAGAGAGGTCGAACTCACGGTAATTTTGCAAATTTATTGTGTTTTTTATGCGGTTATCCGAAGTTTATGTCGATGTGCGCGATTGTTTCGGCCTCGCAGGACCGAGATGTATAGTAATGTCTCGGTCATAGAGGACCGAGAGGTTTTACGTAGGTCACGGTATGGTACGACCGAGAGTACTGAGTAACTCTCGGTCGTACGTGAGCGAGACTCTGAATAAAGTATCGGACATGTACAACCGAGAACCTGTTTTTTGGGGTTTTATGGTGATTGTGCTGTACATTTTGGTTTATTATAATGTTACACTGTTTGTATTGCAGGTAATGCCGGTTTCTACCCTATTTCCAGACTACAAGGACACTTTTACACCTTGTAGGTCATTCCCCTCTAGAGAAGCGGCTATTTCATGGCTTCAAATGATTAGTCGTGAGAACAAGTTTGTGTTAGTAACGAAGCGCTCGGATGCCGGGGGCATTAAGCGCGAGGGAAGGGTGAAACTTGCGTGTGAGAGGTCTGGGACATATAGGGGACTGTCTCAGAGAGTAGGGAAGGAGAAAGCGGCCAAAATTTCAAAGAAATCAAAAAATGATGAAAATGCGAGGACTCAAACCGGTACGAAGAAATGTGGATGCCCTTTCCTTATCAACGTAAAGGAAAATGCGACTCTCTTGTGGTATGTCATGTTATATGTGGGAGGCACAATCACGACACCGCAAAAAACTTGGACGACCATTCATTTGCACGAAGATTGGATAAGGGGAGCGGGAAGTTGAGGATGCGGGTGGGAGGACTCAAATTCGGCAGCTCAGGGAGATTAGTCGACCTTCGTCTACACCGGGTGTTGTGCCGCCGGCGAAAATTAGAAATTTTGACAGTTACTTCGAATGTTCTATGGATATACAAATGTCGTGCTGTATTTTGATTCTTGATTACTTATGGATGGACACTTGTAGAGTCAGTTTGAATGTTACGGAGATATATAATTAGTTAAGTTTCGGTGCAAATTGTCGTGCTGGATTTTCATTCTTGTATAGTTAGTTTGACATACCACAAAAAAAATTTACAAAAAATAATGTTCAAATTCATCCATTTCTGATGTCTCGGTCAAGCAGGTTCGTCAAACAACCCATATTTTCGGTCACCCATGACCGACACAGAGTCCAATATATCGGCAGTGTACAACCGAGTCCAATAGCAAGTTCTCGGTTGTACACCACCGAGATGGATTGACCATTTCAATTCGCCTTACTCTCGTCCTATCACGACCAGGAGCCTCTTTCGCGACCCTCTCGGCGTGTACAACCGAGAGTAGGAGCAAATTCTCGGTTGTACACCACCGACGACACATTACCTATCACTAATTGTAGCTCTCGTCATGTCTCGGCGAGATAATCGAAGTATTTTCGGCCATGCGTAACCGAGACGCTGTGAACTCTTCCGGTCTTCGTGGCCGAGACTGCGACTTCCCAAAAATATTAGCTTCTGTCTCGGCCATGCTTGGCCGAGACAATTGACACAGTCTCTAGCCTGTGTGGCCGAGAACCGCGATTTCCCAATTTTTTTACAATTGAACAAACCGCCACACACACATTACAACTACTCTACCAAATGTAACTTAATTCGACGATCTTCAACCGA
Source organism: Stephania cephalantha (assembly GCA_039657325.1). Classification (NCBI taxonomy): domain Eukaryota; kingdom Viridiplantae; phylum Streptophyta; class Magnoliopsida; order Ranunculales; family Menispermaceae; genus Stephania; species Stephania cephalantha. The sequence continues at coordinate 183,012 of CM077573.1, read as the reverse complement.
GCCCTAATTTGGAGACGAAATCGGCTCACACCCCCGACCCTACAAACTGCAGAAAACTCGTACAACGAAGGAGAAACACACGGCGAGGGACGGAAAACACGATTTCGGTGATTCCTCTCACTGGTCGGTTCAAAACAAATGGATTCTTCCACAAGGAGTTCGGTGAAGGTGGTGGTGGGGGTGGTGGGGTGCGAGAGGTTTTGCACGAGGGGTATTTTGGGTATTTCGGGTTTAATTTTTGGGTGCCCTAGGTAAATTGGTTTGTGCCCACATTAACTGGGTGCCTTCATGAAAAGGTGGGGTGCCCTTAGCGGTGCTCAAAAGAAATCAATCAGGAACTTGAAGCATTGGATAGGAATCAGCATCAGCAGGGCTTTATTAGTAAGAGACCGTAGTGTAGACTCTGAATACGAGAGGAGAAGATGAAGCTTCGTGATTTGGGCTTTGCGGGTGCTGTTTCTGCTCTTTTCTTCGTCTTCTCTTCGATTCATAATGTTACTGCTCATCATCATCATCAAGTAAGGAACCTGCTGGCCAATGGGCTTGCCACAACTCCTCCCATGGGGTAATCAATTAATATAATTTATTTCACCCACATTCATTCCCCTCATTTCTATTTAGGATCGATCTCAGATATCATCATTACTTATATGCCCTTCTTCTTTTTATGTAGATGGAATAGTTGGAATCACTTTAGCTGCAACATTGATGAGAAAGTTATCAAACAAACTGGTAACTCCACACCTATCTATTGCTCTCATTTAAGCAACCATTAATTTGCTTCTTAATGCTCCCTACATCATCAAAGTTTTCTAGTGGGGACATTTTGTAGGTCGTCTTTGGAACAACCACCCTTCCCTATCATATCTTTCTCTCAATAGCTCCTACTCCTACTTTTCTTTGAATTTTTGTATTTCTTTTTCTATTTTTACGAGTTTGAGTTTTACCACACATCCACCTAAGCATCAATCCTCATTTCTTCTACGCTCATTTTATATACTTGTTGTTTTTTTCTCTCCCAACAGTCACTTCCATAAAGCATAGCTGGCCTAGTCGTGGTCCTATAAAATTTTTCTTTTAACAAACATATCGAAAGATCAACTTCTTACTACAAGTATTTATAATTGTTCCTTTTGGGTTTTCAACAGCTGATGCCTTGGTGTCAACTGGTCTTGCAAGGCTTGGATATCATTATGTAAATATAGGTATTCATATATTCAACTACTTCTCTTTGTTTTTACCTTTAATGGCTAATTAATGTGCAGCTAAAAGTAGATAATTTGGTTTGCTTCGTGCTTTTGTAGACGATTGTTGGGCAGAATTAACTCGCGATCACAAGGTTTGCCTAATTGTCTTCAGCCTTACCTCTATTAGAATTTTTAGTTTAAGGGGTTTAACTTATATTGGTAAAGGATTTGAGATTGATCATATATAATCATAAGAGTATTTTATGGTTGACTGGATGGCAACATTTGCTGTTTTCACAAAGATCACACATTTTCATTTAACTTGTGCTTATTGTGTTTTTCATTTTTGGATATATAGGAGCTTCATAGTTGTCAACGGAGCTTTTATAGGCATTGAACTTCCCAATTATGAGTGGAGTATCAATTTACAAAGCATTTTCCTAATTCCTTGATGGTAGTCGTCGTATATTTAGGAGTAGCTTTCTATTCAATGTCATTTCCTTGTTTTTTCAATGGTTCCTCCAATATGTTTCCCTTATAAAATTCTCTAACGGACAAATTTTGTGTGAGACTTGAGGATTTAAATCTTCTATTGGATAGAACATGCCAACAGCAAGACTTCAACTTTTTTATTATTATTATTATTTTCTTTTCTTTGTTGATAAGAAATCAACAACTTGACTCCAACATGAGTTGAACCCACAACTTTGCCTTTTGACAAGTGATGCCTCATCCAACTCACTAGAGATGCTTTGGCCTTCAACTTAAATACACAATGTCCTTACATTGCTAATAGAAGTTCTATTTTCTTTGGTCAAATAAAGTTTGTGAAAAAGTTCTTGAATAGCCGATCCATGATACTTGTTTTGACTGTAGAACAGTCGAGTGTCATATGTAGTGTACTACAATGTATTCCATTTGAATTTGCTGGAGGCATGTTTCACAAATGCAGCTTCCAATAGAAATATCATGCAAGTGGGCACCAGCATGCTCCATTGTGTTTACAAATTTAACTAAAGGAGTTCAACATTTTACATTTATTGAATTTCAATTCAGGGAAATCTAGTGGCAAAAAGATCCACATTTCCATCAGGGATTAAAGCACTTGCGGATTATGTCCACGGCAAGGGACTTAAGCTAGGAATTTACTCGGATGCTGGGTACATACTCAGATACTTGCTTCCAATGTGTTTCGTTTCTCTATAATTGGAAGACAGCTGTTTTTCTTTTCCTCTAAACAGCTTGCGTCTGGGCAGGTATTTTACATGTAGTAAAACCATGCCAGGTTCACTCGGGCATGAAGAACAAGATGCCAAAACTTTTGCTGCATGGGTAAGAACTAACCTTGTCATTCCTAAACTTCTTTTCTTTTAACTTTAGACTTTTAATTATTCTAAGTTTTTGCTTGCTCTGCAATCCATACATTGGTGATGAATATCACTGCCGTAAATGTTGTTTTGTTCTGATTGTCAGGGTATAGACTACTTGAAGTATGATAACTGCAACAATGATGGCTCAAAACCAACTCATCGGTTATTTTTTAGCTTTTCATTATTTCCTAATTTCTTACATGTGTCAGCATGTGTACATAGGCAAATTTCCTTGATTTTAATGGGGGATGTATAATCCGTTTGCTTTTGCAGTTATCCTGAAATGACCCGGGCTTTAATGAAGGCTGGTCGTCCAATTTTCTTCTCCTTGTGTGAATGGTAATATTTAGAAGTAGATCTGTTAACTTTAACTATATTTTGAGGTTTTACGGAAAATTTACTTCATACTTCATTTATGCCCAGGGGCGACTTGCACCCAGCTCTTTGGGGTTCGAAGGTAGGAAACAGCTGGAGAACCACCAATGACATAGCTGATAACTGGGACAGGTAAGCTATCTGCTGCCAAAATTACATGATATTTTCTTTGTGAAGTTCATTTATCTGTGATTTATGATGATGTGTAATGTGCATTCAACAGTATGATTTCTAGAGCTGATATGAATGAGGTCTATGCCGACTTTGCTAGACCGGGGGGTTGGAATGGTAAAATCAATGAAGTTCCAAGAGTCTGGACTAATAAATGATCTAGGGATTGAACCGCATCCTTTGTTGAAAACATCATTGTATATTTTTATTTTGGGCAGATCCAGATATGCTTGAAGTAGGAAATGGTGGGATGACGAAAGATGAATATATGGTGCACTTCAGCCTATGGGCTATTTCCAAGGCATGGATGAGTTTTCTCCCTCATACATAGCCAAATTATTTTATGGAACTTTTTTCTTATTCATCACATGGTCATGGCGGCAGGCTCCTCTTCTCCTTGGGTGCGATGTACGTAACATAACGAAAGATACCATGGAAATAATCAGCAACAAGGAGGTGATTTCTGTCAACCAAGGTATACAGAGCTTGAAAACCACAATGTCATTGAATAGTTATTTCGTGAATGAAAGATTATCTCAATTTTGTTTTGACAGATTCACTTGGTGTTCAAGCGAAGAAGGTTAGGATGGAAGGGGATTATGAGGTAGTACGATTGACGATCTCATAAAGCTGCCTGTGGTTCATTTTATTGACCAAAGTGGTGTGATCTTAAGTTATGTTTATGGTTGTAGATATGGGCTGGACCGCTGTCAGGCTATAGGACTGTTGTTGTTCTACTAAGCAGAGGTCCTGTCCCAGCGCCAATTACTGCCAACTGGGACGATATAGGCATTCCCCCGAATACTAGGGTAGCAGCCAGAGATCTTTGGAAGGTACTCAAAATTTTTAATACTCTGCGCTCCTTATCTTTGTTCAGAAAATGCTGAACACATATTGCACTCTTAACTGTTTTTCTCACTGGTTGCTGTGATGTTGTTGGTAATGCAGCATGAGACATTGAAGAAGCCCTTCGTAGGCAGTCTTACAGCCACCCCAGATTCTCATTCCTGCAAGATGTATGTGCTAACACCAATATCTTAAAGAGTGTCATCATACAATCTAGAAATTATTGAAGCCTAGTGGCCATTTAGAAGAATGGAGAAGCATCGTTAGTATCATGACATAAGGGATGGCTTAGTATCAGATTGATTGCAAGTCTGTTCAATGACTTTGGAGTTCCATCTAACTCTTGTTGTTCGAAAATGCATTTGCCACGCACATAATAAATGAAATGAATGTGGCAGCTGCTGGTTTAATGAAGAAATCATGCTGTTTGTTTGTTGTAATTGTTTCTTATTTCAAGTGTATCAGAAGGTTGCCATGGTCCATGGCATGTAGAAGTTTCTTACGACGCAGCGCTGACTTGTGTTAGTGCCGGCGTTAAATTGCAAGTTAAGATTTAAAAAAATCAGATTAAACGTTTTCAAGCTGAGGCCCGCATTGACAGATACAATACTGCAGTGGAGGAGGGCGTGATCAGATCTGTTTGGGTATTCAATTGGCCAAAGTGGAATTTTGGGTCATTGAAAATGACAGCATTAACATTGGCTGATTCTGGAGGGGATGTTCATCGTGCCAAATTGGTCGGCAGGGTGGGTGGGTGTTTCTTTCACCACATTACCAAGAATCTTCAATGATCTTGCTAGCTAGCTATTATATATATTATTAAGTATATAAGAGACGAAGATGATGGACCTGAAGAGAAGAAGACAAGGGTGGGATGGGCCATCTGGGGAAAGAACAATTCACGTACAAGGCCAAATGGCCAACAAAATAGTGCTGCCTCTTCACGCTTTCACGTGTGACCCCCAACACTCTCAACTCTCAAGTTTCACGTGGAGTATACCAATGTAAAGGTTAGTCCCTTTGAATAATAATGCAATGCAAGGGAGGTGATGGTGATGGTGATCCATATACATTTGACAGCATATCTCATCTGTGGTCACCAATTAGTTTTGTGTCAAGTTCAACTGATGCGACACCATCACCATGTCCTGCTCACAGTTGGATTATTAGAATCCTTTACTCTGCCTACGGATGAAACAAGAAGAAGAAGGTTATATAAATGGGTTTGGGTGGGCCGTCTGGGCCTGTTCATCCATGCACCTTGCATATATATATATATACTTTTCGTCAATCTAATATCTTGATAGCGATGGCCTCGGTGAGATAAGATAGTTAATTGATCGTCTTTTACAACTACAGCTCTTGTTCGATCATGTCTTCTGCTCCGGCTCCTCACTTCGTCATCTTCTTTTTCTTCTCTGTGCTTGTGTGTGTGGCGACTACTGCTCCTGCCAGGAAAATTAGTATTGGATCGACAGAGGATGTGAGGAGGGTCCTGCTGGACAATGGCTTGGGCCGAACGCCTCAGATGGGGTAATTGTTTCTTTACCTACTTATTTTACTTGCTTACTTTGCTAACAACTTCCTTACTTCTACTTGACTAAATATTTATTTTTAAAATGGAACTTTGCTTCTCCCTTCATCTTGTACTAGTACTCTTTTTGATAAAACTTCCTTTCCTCTTTTGGTTAATGTATTTCATTTAATTGTTGGAGTGGCACTCGGTCGATTATCCCCCGATCAGTCCTTAAATTATGCTGCCAATATGCTAAACTGAAACCTTATTTAAAATGAATTACCCTTTTCTACGACTTAATACTGAGGGCATGTAATGAATTATTCAAACGCGGTGAGTGTATATTCTGTACGTGTGTGTGAAAATATACTCATGATGCTTCTCACTTCCATGATCTTGCGTGTGCTTTTACTATTTCGTAAGTCGTCAAATTGCTATATTCCTGCACGTTGCTTGAAACTTAATTGTAATCAGATGGAACAGCTGGAACCATTTTCAATGCGACATTGAAGAAAAGTTGATCAGGGAGACAGGTCTACTCTCTTATTCTCTTCTTTTTTATCCTTTTATATCATGCAATTGATGTCCATAGATATAGACAGACGTCCTATCCAAAATATATTCAAGAATGCATAAAATTATTTTCCTTCTAAAAAACTATCATTTCATGACTATTTGAATGCAAACTGTTTACCACAGTATATTAAGAACTTTATTAATATCTTTTGGCTGATGCGTAATTATATACGAAACATCAGATTGATACTCATCAGTCTTTTTTCATACAAATAATGCCCAAACTTCTCTAGAAAGAGTACCAAACCAGAACTTCATTTTAATGTCTGGAAATAGCATTAATATTATTTGCCACTACTGCATTTCATCTTCTTGTCTTTTGAAAGTACTATTTTGTTTGCTGCGTCAAATGAATAAAACTTATAAAAGTACTTGCTTGAAGTGACTATCGATTGGCTAATATTTCAGAAAGTGAGTTAATATGGTTTCATTATTGCCATTACCAGATGATTTCTCTTTTATTTGCACCTGTCTATATGGAATAATTCCTTTCATCTTTACCATCATTTATATCAATTTGCAACTTGCAAGTGGTTATCATTTGAGCATCATTGTGCAGCGGATGCTATGGCATCGAGTGGACTAGCAGCATTGGGATATGAATACATAAACTTAGGTACAGTTCCACTCTACAGATGATCTATATAGAGATTTTTGAATAATTAAATCCAATAAGTGAGCGTCTTATAGTTAGGCATAAGGATATTTACCTTCTATATTTGACAGATGATTGCTGGGCTGAACTGAACAGGGATTCTAAGGTAGTTTTGTCTTGTCTTTGTTCATTTTTGAGATTTCAGCTTTTAGTTCTTTGTTGATAAAAGTAAGAATTACACATAAACCCTCATGCTTAATTCATGTATATAGGTCGTGTGTGAACTTTATGTTCATTTTCAGAAAACGCTACAAATGGTCGTATTTTGCAGGGAAATCTAGTTCCAAAAACATCGACATTTCCTTCTGGAATTAAGGCTTTAGCAGATTATGTACATGGAAAGGGCCTGAAGCTTGGGATCTACTCAGATGCTGGGTACCAATTAATTTCTCTTTTTTCTTATATTAGACAATTTTGTCCAGGTCCTACTAAGTGATTGTGTGATAGCATCTGATCATACCATAAGTTGCAACTTCATTTGTTTTGCCTGTCACCTTTTCATTCTAACATTTTGTTTTTATTTAGGACCCAGACATGTAGTAAGACAATGCCAGGATCAATGGGATATGAAGAGCAAGATGCAAAGACCTTTGCCTCATGGGTGACCTTTTCCATTCTTTTATTGGAGTCACCACCATTTATATTCATGTTTTGGGGAATTTTCCCTCTGAAATATAGATTTTTCTAATTGACAAAGAATTGGTTTTACCTGAAATGTTGTTTGGGCAGGGAGTGGACTACTTGAAGTATGATAACTGTAACAATGATGGTACTAGCCCAAAGGAGCGGTAATTCCATACATGTGCGTGCGTGTGTGTTTTGTGTCCTCAATAAGAGGGGTGGAATGTGCTACCTTGGTCCTCGGTGAATCATTTGGTGAATATGCGGCCTTTGAAACAAAGGACCTCTTTGAAAATTCACCTCACAACTATTCTATTTTTTTTGCATCAAATAGTATATATACTGCAGCATGATCATGTTTAATGGGGATTGTTTCCAATGCACTCTTCACATGTGCTAGGTTTAGTCAGATAAAATATTGTTTTGTGTTGTAGCAGATTTTATTCCCTTAATTAATAGGCTATCTCGTTTTCTATTTAGATGTAATATCTGATTGGCCATGAAGAAAATTCCTGCATCAATGGTGGATACATCTTTTCAGTATCTAATTGAGGTCATTGGATTTTATAGGTACCCGAAGATGAGTAAAGCTTTACTCTACTCTGGCAGGCCCATCTTTTTTTCTTTGTGTGAATGGTAAGTTTAACTCTTAAAACAAAGAAAAGGAGACAGTAAAAACTTCTTCCAAGATTACAACTTTAGTTAGTCCACATGGCTAATTGGAAAGGAAATATTCTTAGTTTTCTATTGGTTTTTGACAACGTAGGGGGGATGAAGACCCAGCAACTTGGGCACCTGGTCTTGGAAATAGTTGGCGAACAACAGGTGATATCAAAGATACTTGGGAAAGGTAAAGAAAGCAATGCAGTTCTCATGTGTGGTTCCGAATTAATAGTCCTTGGTGCACTAACATGCTTGGGGGTATATATAAATGTTGTATAATTCATACATTCTTGTGACTAGTATGACATCCCGTGCGGATTTGAACGACAAATGGGCTGCTTATGCTGGACCAGGCGGATGGAATGGTAATATATATGCACAAACCACTTCATGAATTCAAGTTGAGCTTTTTGCTACAACAACAACAACAACATAGCCTCAGTCCCAAATTAACTGGGGTCGGCTACATGGATCAAACTTTTCCATTGTGTTCGATTAAGTTGAGCTTTTTGCTAATGCCAAGAAAATACGTTTGCACGCATGCAACTTAAAATAGAGTTTGAAGGTATTAATCATGCAGTTGATGCGTAAGTTGTCAGAACCAAGGGTTGTTTTTTTTTTTTTATTTTTCAGATCCTGACATGCTAGAAGTTGGCAATGGTGGCATGACAACCGAGGAATATCGCTCACATTTCAGCATATGGGCATTGGCCAAGGTATATATGAATATTATGAGTGAGCTGGTGCCTTAATTTTGTTTGAGTTGGTATGCATATACTATTTTATTTGCAGCAAAATAATTTATAGTCTTTAACGAATTTCCGTTTGTCTTCATGACCGATCGATAGGCTCCACTTTTAATTGGGTGTGACATTCGATCAATGAGCAATGTTACCCTTGAACTACTTAGCAACAAGGAGGTTATTGCTGTAAATCAAGGTAAGTGCTTAATTATCTTGTATGATGAGCAAATTGAAAAGTTGAGCAAGAGCTTCTGGTATGCAACTATATGCATATGGTTTGAAGAGGATTTGAGTTGTTGACTTGATCCTACGTTGGTGGGGTGAGCAGATAAACGTGGAGTTCAAGGGAAAAAGGTGAAGAGGGAGGGGGATTTGGAGGTATTATGTATATATTAATTAATTTTTGTCACCCTAGTCTTGATATGCTTACTTTTATTTTGCATTTTGAGAGGTGTATATATATATATGCATAGATGAATGATAATACATGTGTATTCTGCAGGTGTGGGCCGGTGGTCTTAGTGGTGGAAGAGTGAGCGTTGTGTTGTGGAATAGAGGAAGTTACAAGGCCCGTATTAGTGCTCTCTGGTCTGATATCGGCCTTGAACCGTCAGCTGTTGTTGATGTTCGGGATTTATGGGCGGTGAGATATATATATAATTCATCAGTACTACTACTACTACTACTAGCTTTTCTTGGTTTGCATGAGTTACATATATGAATCCTAATGAAGGACGATAATTAATGGTGCATATGTATATATATGCAGCACTCAAGTAAAGGGTCGGTGAAGGGGCATCTGTCTGCAATGGTGGATTCTCACGCTTGTAAAATGTTTGTGGTCACACCACATTAATTAGCCTTCGTGTATTAATTAGGCCATGCATGTATTCATAGAGATATGCAAATGTGCATGCTTGTTCAATTTTACATTATAATAGATGCATGAGTGGTCTGAACAGGGTTGTGACAATGTGATGCAATCTAATTTGAGATTGAACTCTTGTTTGTGATATTGTGATTTTATTTTATTTTCTTCTTAAAGTAAAAAATATATTTCATTAATTATAATGGCTCGATATATACATTTAATAGAAGAGGACCAAGAGTGGACATATAATAATCAATTAGTTTCAAAATTGGAGTGGAATTATGATGATGGGTTATAAATATAATATATAGGTTAAAGAGAGGGTGGGTTTGTGATCCATGAATTGATGAGTTTGTGGTGGATTAGTGAGACACCTCATTCAACTAAAGTAAACGTACGTACCTCTTGGTTGTTGGAAGACTTAATTGGAAACGAAGCTGAGCTGAAAGAAAGGGCAGGAAATCTCTCTCTATCTCTCTCTCTCTCTCTCTGGGTGAAATGTCGTCAGCGTTAGCAACGCTGGTTGTGGTTCATCATCGTCGTCTCAGTCTTAATAATAATAATAATAATAATCCAGTAATCTGGGTGATGAGAAATAGTAATAATAATAATGCATCTAATAATTGTAGGCTCAGCAGCGGCAGAAAGAGGAAGAGCAAGATGGGATTGGCGGCGGCGCAGCAGCAGCAGCAGCAGCAGCAGCAGCTCTCCTCCTCCTCCTCCTCCTCCAGCCTCCGAATCTGGTGGAGGAGGAGGAGAGTCATTGGAGTGCGTTGGAACTGGTCTCGATGTCGAATGCCTTGTCGTCGATGATAAGGAATTAGAAGCAAAAGTAGGAGAAGAAACAAATGAAAAGGCATTATTACCATTATTATTAGGAATGGTTGATGTTGATGATGATGTAGTACGATTGGTGTGGGATTGGGTTCTGCTGCTGTCGCCTTTCTTTTTCTGGGGTACATCCATGGTGGCAATGAAGGAGGTCCTCCCAAAGGCCGGCCCTTTCTTCGTTTCTGCCTTCCGCCTCATTCCCGCCGGTCTCTTGCTCGTCTCTTTCGCTTCCTGGAAGGGCAGGAGGATGCCTTGTGGCTTTATGGCCTGGCTCTCCATCACTCTCTTTGCTCTCGTCGATTCCACTTGCTTTCAGGGCTTTCTAGCTGTGGGATTGCAGAGCACATCCGCTGGTTTGGGAAGTGTCATCATTGATTCCCAGCCTCTAACTGTAGCTCTACTTGCATCCCTCTTTTTCGGGGAGTCCATTACTCTACTCCCAGCTGCTGGCCTACTCCTCGGGGTTGTAGGTCTCCTTCTTCTTGAGCTCCCTCTTGCAACATCAACAGCAACAGCAACAGCAACAGCAACAGCAACAGCAACCGCAACCGCAACCGCAACAGCTGCCCTTGATCATAACTTTTCACTTTTGGGGAGTGGAGAGTGGTGGATGTTTCTTGCCGCTCAAAGCATGGCAGTCGGCACCGTCATGGTCCGTTGGGTATCCAAATATTCTGATCCTATCATGGCAACTGGATGGGTACTTATGTTCCCTTATACTATACTATACTATATGTTTTTACATATTTACATACACTCAGATGATCGATTTCATTAATTAATTAATTACAGCACATGGTCATCGGCGGTCTTCCTTTGTTCTTCATTTCTCTACTTGATCACAATCCTGCTGATGTTGCTGTTGCTGTTGCTGGAACTAACCATCTTATTTGGGATCTCACATCCAATGATTTTTTGGCCCTTCTCTATACCTCCATCTTTGGGAGTGCAATCAGCTATGGTGTATTCTTTTACAATGCCACAACAGGTCCCTCATCTTATATATCACTTGATATATTTTACCGCTAATTAATATATATATCTATGCATTCTCATTTCTCAATGCCTAATTTAATTGGTAAATGAATGATCATTCTTCATCCAAATCTTGCAAACTTACAAGTCTTACTTAAATTGCATCTCTTGATGAGTTTTGAACATTTCATTCAAGGAAATTAAATAACAAGTGCGTAGCTTCTTGTTTGAGCCAACAATAGGAAAGATTACTTTGGATGCGTCAAGGTCAACATTACTCCTCCATCTACCTCCTAATTATAATTGAGATTGTTGATGTTCCTTAATTTGTTGATCAATTTGCAGGTAGTTTGACAAAGCTCAGCTCTCTCACCTTTCTAACCCCAATGTTTGCTTCAATTTTTGGGTAAGTTTTTCTTTGTCCTTTCAAGCATACAAGAAATATTGATTAGTTGTTTTCTTTTTCTTGATTTTTCTTCCTCACTTCCTTGCAACCAAGTGGTTTATATTGTGTTATGCATGATTAGCGATGTGGCAGAAAATGCTTAGGAGTTGGAGATTTTTCTTCTTTTCTTTCCCTGTTGTTCTCTCTTCTGGATTGAAATCGGAAACTAAATTCGCAACGTATTCCCTATGGTTATAACCAATGCAGACAAGAAACTCCCAAGCTAGTCCTTGAGGGTTCAAATGCTTGGTTTTGATCAAAATGTGCAAGCTAAATGCATTACTTTTATTAACAGGTTCATATATCTCGGTGAAACTTACTCCCCTGTGCAAGTTGTCGGGGCCATGGTAACTGTGCTTGCTATATACATGGTCAATTGTGGTAAAGGTGGCCGTGAATGAATTTTGAGGCATGGGAGCAAGGTTTTAAAAAGCAGTTGGCACGACAATGTATTCTTTGTCTTGGCAGTCGGACAAAGTGTCTTCTTTTCTTACTTCATTAGATAGGGGGTGGGGATGGGGTGTTTGTATCATCTAAAACAAATTGGTCTGCAACCCCTATGTACCCCTTTCCCACGCGCGAGTAAGTGAAAGAAGGAAACGTTGTTCTCGCAGCTGTATGGTATCAAGAAGAGGAGTATATTGATCTATATTCCATGTAGATCAAAACTTCAAGTCTTCGACTAGGGACTGGTACAAGGAGGTCAGGTGTGAACTCTTGAGGAAGCTAGACCAATTTGTGTTGAAGTTGAACGAGGGCTGTTGTTGGCATGCATTCAATACTATACCCAGTTTGTTGATATTGGCCTGTTGTTTGGTTAACTGTATATATAATACGTATTAATTGGTTTCTTGAGTTCATCCCCAGTTTGTTACTTAGTTGATACTAGTAGACCATCAAGAAGCAAGCATTTAATACTACAAGAAGCACTCCAAGATTTGAAGTTGGATGAGGGAATCTGTTTTAAATCCTAAAGATAGGGGGGCCTTTGGGCACTCAATTAATACTACAAGAAGCACTCCCAGTTTGTTGATAGAGGCCTGTTGTTTGGTTAACTTTATATATAATACTATGCATTAGTTGGTTTCTTAAGTTCATACCCAGTTTTATATCCTTTCTTTCACTGTGTAAGTCATTGTTAATCGTTTGGGGACTATTGGTAGTAGTATAAAGATGGATCTATCATGCGTGAATGAGCTATATTTAATTCTGTATATTAATAATATTCAGTTTTTTTTTTTTTTTTTTTTTTTTTTTTTTTTTGAGGAAATTCAGTTAGATATTTTATATTACAAAAGAAATGAAGATGGAAGAGTATTATAACTCCCAACGATGAAGATCATCAATTTGAATACGTTTGGCTTAATTATATGAGCTGTTTGTGCAAGCGCTTCTACATTTCTCCACATATACACGCAACCGGTACCAGTTGTGTTCCGACAGGCCAAAGGTCCGGTAGCTTGACGAAAATTGAAGAGGGACAGAAAGAGAGCCCAGGTTAAACTTTCAACTTTTGGATTGTGATTTGTTCTGCTAAAAGTAAAACATTGTAAACATGTTGCAGATTAGCCCAAATTTACATCTCAGACGGCCAGCCAATCTAAGTAGGTCCTTGCCGACTCCGATGCATAGAGAGGGATCCTTGCAGTATCATGATCCTCGCATTTTCTCAACAATGTGCCTGCCTCTCTCTTCAATATGACGCCTTTTCTCTTCAAGTTTTTCTCCCATCTTCTTTCCCAAATCCATCATTCTAGATCTCCTCCCCACCCTCTTTGGATTTGCATCATCATCAAGTGAAATCTGTCTTAAAGCTGGTGTCTCTGACGAAGGTTGATCGCATGGGTTCTCTGGTTTGCCACTGTAATCAACCTCATGTGGTTCGTCACTACTTAATAACGGGGTCTTCAAATCTTGCAAAGATTGACCATCCAAATATGTAACTGGATTGGACTGAGACGAAGATTTCGACTCCTCCACAAATCCATTTATTGACTGTTGAGCACCTGCCATATTTTTTGTTTTTTGCTGCACGTTATCTGGATCATAATCAGGGCATTGCTCACTACTGCCAACTTCAAGGATGGGCTTGGCCTCCCCAGAATGAGAAAAAGAGAAATCCTGTATTTTTATGTCGTTATCAGCTTCTTGACTTGCCCGCATATATGGTGCAGCTTTCCGAGGCACCCAATCATCTCTCTCTGCTAGCATCCATGGAATGGAAACACTTTCACAATTCGGCAGGACTAGAGTTTCACGGATGGCTGCCTGCAAGGATATTATTATCAGAATTTAGATGATGTTACAAACACGAGGCTGATAGCTTAAAAGGAAATATGCGAGAGACTAGTTAACTGAAAGTTATTCTCAAAATGCAAGCAGGGCCCAAGTATTTGAGACCAGGGTGAAATTGTAATATGGACCCCTTAGATCCGCAATGAAAATATAACAAATACAACATATAAACGTGATATTAAATATTAATTGATTCATATATAAAGCTTATATTTGATTCATATATAAAGATTTTATAAAAATAAATATTACAACAAATATCAAACAACTATAATAATTGTCCTAAGTTCACATTTTCACAACTTGATGAATTTTAAGTATTAGCCTCTGGATCACCAAGGAGATGTTCTACCCTGGAGAAACTAAATGATCCACTTCAACTCTTTTATGTTCATTTTCAAATATCAAAAATTCAAAATTATAAACTGAAAAAAGAGACCCAGAAGAACATGAATTAAATTACAAGATGACCACAACAACAACAACATAGTTTCAATCCCAAATTAGTTGAGGGCGGCCACATGGATCAAACTCTTCCATTGCGCTCGATTTAGTGCAAAGACTTCAATCAAAATTCTAAATATTCAAGTAATTATTTGTAGATATTATAAACATGATACCACACAGGATAAATTCCCGGAATTAGCACTTCCTCGACCAAGACAATACTCAATGAGGAAAAAGGATTTAAACCCGTAACCACAATTCATACACTATAGATTGAGTTTCAAATGTAAATAAAGAGACAGAAGCTTGTTTTCATACCTTAATTCGATTCCCCAACAGCAAAGCAACATGGCCACTAGTTATTCTATGCTCTCCAACAGAAGACTCAAGGTTGAAATCTATCTCTGGCATTGATGTAAATGTGAACCATAACTGATCAGAAGGAGGTGGCTTTATTTGTAGTCGCACTGTTCCCCGAACTGAAGCAATCTTTATTTTCAAGGAAAGTGGGACCTTCAAGTTGGAGCAAAATGAGAAGACAGCAGAGAAAATTAATTACAGCTTTCAGAAAAAATAAATAAATTATATGATGAAGTCAAACTAAGATAACTTAATATATAATGATTAGAAAGGATTTTTATGATTTTGGAAGCACTTCATCAAGGGCATTGAATTGAGCAAACTGGAAGAGTTTGACCCATGTAGCCAACCCCAACTAATTTGGAACTGAGGCTTAGTTGTAGTTGTAATTGTTGTTGTCAATGTCGTTGTCGTCGTCGTTGAATTCAAATTAAGACCGACTGCAATGAGATTTGTGATTTGCAAGTCAAAACTCTTCCTAACAAGTAAATTTGACAAGAATAAAATGTTGTGCTGTGAATCAAATGTTGTGCTCCTCATAATAATTGAGCCACTAATAAGACCCATGGACATAATAAAATGTTTTATGCATCATGATATCACAGACCCTATGAGTGAAGAAAAAAAAAAGCATGAAAAAAATTCAGAAAAGCAAACAAAAATCACTAAGAGAGGTTATTCAATCTTAGGGACAAGAATAAATTTCAAAACAACATAATTGTCAACAAAGTGATAAATATCAGGATGCAGACAAATGCAGCACAATGCATACTTGCTGCTAAACATCTTAATACAATGCATCTTAGACAACGGAAGGGAATACACCTGTAAAAACATTATTTAAACGGCCAACAATACTATGCATGATTGGTTCACAATAAATATGTCTGAAATAGACTCCTAAATAACTAAATATTGGCTTAAATGATCAAATGGGTTTAAGATATTACAGATTTACACCCATACAAATACATTTTATTTTTGAACAAAGCCATTAATAAAGTCATATGGATAAAATAAATTCTCTAATCGCATCGTGAAAAAAAAAAAAAAAAAAATCCTTCATATCAAGCCCTTTGTTGAGGCTCTTACCTCAAATATCCTTTCCACTAAGGGACGCAAACACCTAGGTAGTCCCTCTAAGTGGCAACATAAAATTATATAACGTTACATGTGAAAAATAGTTCCTCACCTGCGAAACATGATTAGCCATGGAACTTATAATAGCCTTCCAACGTGATGCATAAGCTGATTTCCAATTAGAGTTCTTTAAGCTTTTCATCGCATCTACATCAAAAGTTAACAAAACTTTTCTGAAATCATGCTAGAAAAGTAGGACATTCGAAGACAAGTAGAAGTAACACTAATAGATCCACAAATTAGGGAAGGGCAGCTACGATGGTTTAAACACATCCAAAGACCAACCAAAATGTCCTACTTAGAAAACTCGACATAACAAAAAGTGAAGGAACTTGACAATATTAGCCTTATTAGGGTAACCTAAGAAAACTCGGGATGCATTAATTATGAACAATATAAAGAATTATGAAAGTAAATCATCAACGACATTAAATTGAGATGATTGGTAATGCTTGATCCATGTACCTAGCCCTAACTAATTAGGAATTGAGGCTTTGTGGTGTGTTGAGATGAGTTGTCCACAATCCACAAAAATATTTTTATCTATATTCTAATTGATAGTTCAACTCCACCTATGCAGAACATCTTATTTGCTCAACATAGTCCGTCTCAAATCCAGATAAAGGAAGATGGGTCTCAAGCTCATCATCCATACTTGGATAATGGAGGAGGGTTGTGATAGGTTGCTCGCCAACATAAAACCTTGTCACTCTTTATAAATGGATCAAACACATAATGTTGGGGCGTTCCCACCTAGCGACGTGTTGAATCGAAGCCCACGTGTAATGGAAAATGAGAAAGGGTTTGCTTCACGTTGTCACTCGTGTGTGAAGAAAATGAGCAAGGTTTCTTATACAAAGGGCAAGTGTGGATAAAGAAGCTAGTCCAAAACAAAACCATAGATAAGTAGTCTAGAGCTTTTAGACGAAATAGAAAAGGAAAACAAACAGAAGGAAGAAAAAATCCATTTAGGGACGTGGAACACGTATTGATGTACACTAACAGAAAAATCAATGGAATTGATGGTTACTATGATTCAAAGACAAGTTAATATTTGCATTCAAGAAACAAAATGGGTAGGAAAAAAAGAGTAGATATAAATAGGAAATACAAGGTTCGAGTTGTGGTACACTAGCATAGATAGAAAAGGCAATGAAGTAGGGATTCTTGCGGATAATAGTTATAAGGATAGGGTCATAGAAGTTAAGAGAATGGGAGATAGATGATCCTAACTAAATTAATTATTGCTGACGAAAAGATTAACATAGTTAGCGCTTATGCATCATAAGTAGGATTAAGTGAGAGCATCACACGGAAATTCTTGGATGATATGGATGAACTTATTCAAGGTATACCCATAAATGAAAAGGCTTTTATTAAAGGGGATAAGTAATGATGGGAGACTTCGTGGAGGATATAGTTATGGTGATAGAAATAAAGGAGAGTCCATCAAAGAATTTGCTTCAACATACCCCTCTAGTTTTAGTCGCTTAAGCAACTAGGGGTCGGAGGTCAAGTCAAGTTTAGGGTTACTACAAGAGATCCCAAAAGCATGAGTCATGCATAAAATGCATCTATGTATTTCTATGTACTAGTTTTGAAGATGTGCTACGCACGTTCGATTAAAGTATTTTCTTTTAGAAAATTAAAATTTTAAAATACTAATTTAAATGAAGTAAACATTTATGAGATAAACATTTCAATGCCCAATTAATTTGAGATTGATGCTATTTTGCTTAATTATACGAGAAAGTGAGAATTTCCGAGGACTAACGGTGCAGTATAACATGAAACAACGTATGAGCGTAAGCTATAGGAGGGCAGCAAAGGCAAGTCAGCGACTGAAAAGGTCAACCAATGGACCAAGCGTCAGAGTGAGGGACAGCTAGTAAGATAACACGAAAGCACCTTATTTATGAATTGATTGTTTTTGTAAAGAAGCCAACAAAGCCAAAGCTCAGTCCAGAGAATGCCCGTCAGAGATCCGTGGTCAGACGAAGATCTGACCTAAAGTTGGGGCTTTCTGAAAATGATCACTGGGCGTTCTTCCCTTTCGCCGTGATCAACTACTTCTATTGAAATATGATACGACTTGATTTGAAAGAACAGAGTTCGCAGTCAAAAGATAGCCGTTAAGACTTTGAGACCCTAATCGAGTTACGTTGGTAGAATTCGTAAGGAGGACTGCGGGTGCTCCGCAACAGCGACAGTATCGAACATTGCTACTAAAGAAAGAAGGGAGAGGGGAGCCTCTACCGCGGTTACGTTCCCTCGCTACTCTAGTTTTTGGTATATGTGTTCCGGGAGTGTCCAATTCCCTTGAATCGTGCTACCGGTTGTCCCTCTATTTTCTGTCAGGGGTAGGTATTGCTTAGAAGTAAGATTCTATCTATAATCCATCGACGTGACTGGTTCCTTTTGTTTCTCTTTGTGATGGTAAAAGACCTACTTAACCCAGCAGTTAGAGCCAGAATCCATGTTGTATATTTGAAACGGGTTGACCTCCTTGCTTCTCTAATGGCACAATCCTCTTCCCGCGGAGTCCCCCCTTTCTCCTCGTTCCACAGAGAAAAAATGTAGGACTGATGCCAACAGTTCATCACGGAAGAAAGGTTATCTTTTTGTTTTTTCTTGGAAGATTATACTTAAAAAATTAATAGAGTTCACATGTGTTGTTAGAAGATCACGTGAGAAATTGATAGATCAAAGAGACTACAACAACAACAACAACAACAACAACATAGCCTCAGTCCCAAATTAACTGGGGTCGGCTACATGGATCAAACTTTTCCATTGTGCTCGATTAAGTGCAATTGATGGTGAGCTTTGCAAACCATTCTAATCCCTCCTAATTAATGCATCCCATGTTAACTTTGGTCTGCCCTTACCTCGTCGAATTTCTACAGTTTCTATTGAGTCAAGTTTTCTAGTTGGGGCATTTGTAGGCCGTCTTTGCAGGTGACCAAACCATCGCAACCGCCCTTCCCTAATCTTTGTATCAATTGGTGCTACTCCTACTTGTCTTTGAATTTCTATATTTCTTATTCTATCTTTACGAGTTTTACCACACATCCACCTAAGCATCCTCATTTCTGCTACGTTCACTTTATGTAATTGTTGTTGCTTTACCGCCCAACATTCACTTCCATAGAGCATAGCTGGCCTAATTGCGGTCCTATAAAATTTTCCTTTTGACTTTAGTAGGAACATTTCGATCACAAATCACCCCTGTTGCACTCCGCCATTTCTTCCATCCAGCTTGAATTCTATGTGTGACATCATTCTCAATGTTACCATCATTTTGTATCATTGATCCTAGGTATCTAAAGTGGTTTACCTTAGGAACTTCTATTTCCCCTAATTTTACCACACCGTCATCTCAATGTCTAGTGTTTCCAAACTCACAGTGCATGTATTCGGTTTTCGTCCTACTCAACTTAAAGTCTTTAGATTCTAATGTATTCCTCCGAGTTCTAGTTTCCTATTCACTCCATCTTTAGTTTCATCCACTAAGACAATATCATCTTGCAAATAGCATACACCATGGTATATCCTCTTGAATATGTCTAGTTAGTTCATCCATAACTAAAGTAAATAGATATGAGCTTAAAGCCGATCCTTGATGTAGTCCTATCGTAATGGAAAATTCTTTTGTAGCTCCTCCAAATGTATTTATACTCGTTACTACTCCATCATACATATCCTTAATAGTGTCTATGTATCTAGCATGCACTCTTTTTCTTTCTAGAACCCACCAAAGAACATCTCTAGGGACCCTATCATATGCTTTTTCTAAATCTACGAATACCATATGAAGATCTTTTTTCTTTTCTCTATATTTTTCTAACAATCGTCTTACAAGGAAAATCGCCTCCATAGTTGACCTCCCAGGCATGAAACCAAATTGGTTCTCTGATATTGTTATTTTTCTCCTTAGCCTATTGTCAATTATCCTCTCCCAAAGTTTCATAGTGTGACTCATAAGTTTAATTCCCCGGTAGTTGAGCAACTTTGAATGTCTCCTTTGTTTTTGAAGATTGGCACAAGCGTACTTCTTCTCCAATCCATTGGCATCCGTTTTGATTTTAAAATTTTATTGAAAAGTTTTGTTAACCAAGTCAATCCAATTTCTCCTAAGCATTTCCAAACCTCTATGGGTATTTCATCTGGGCCACATGTTTTCCCCATTTTCATTCTTTTCAATGCCTCTTTAACTTCTACGATTCTAATATTGCGTGTATAGTTTACATTTCTTTCTTGGTGTGTGTTTTCATCTATTATTGTATCAACTTGGCCATCATTAAATAAACTATCGAAGTAACTTCTCCATCTCTCCTTAATATCATCCTCGCGTGTTAAAACATTTTGATTTTCGTCCTTAATACATCTTACATGACTTAGGTCTTGTTTCTTTTTATCTCTTAATTTGGCTAGCCTATATATATATATATTTTTCGCCATCTCTATTACCTAACCTTGTATATAGATCTTCCATGAAATTTGTTTTAGCTTGACTAACTACTTTTTTAGCTTGTTTTCTAGCTTCTCTATATTGATTGTACACATCTTCATCTTGACACTTAGGTATTTTCCTATACATCTCTCTTTTAGTCTTAATTGCTCGTTGGACATCCTCGTTCCACCACCATATTTCCTTCTTTGGAGGTCCCAAGCCCTTAGATATACCTAATACGTTTGATCTCACTCTCCTTATGCAACTACTCATTTCTAGCCACATTGTATTAGCATCTAAGTCAAGATTCCAAACATTTTCCTTAAGTAGTTTTTCTCTAAACTCTACTTGTTTACTATGTTTTAGGTTCCACCACTTTATTCTAGGGTCGCTAGCTCTTTTATTCATATTATGTCGTCGTGTTAGCTTAATATCAAGTACTAATAACTTATGTTGGGTAGTAAGTGCTTCACCAGGTATTACTTTGCAGTCTCTACATATTTTTCTATCTATTTTTCTTGTTAAAAGAAAATCTATTTGATTCTTGTTATGACCATATTCGATGATTAATCATTCGACAAAGACCTTAGATTTGGAAAATAAAATTTAAGACCTCCAACTTACCATTTATCATAGACAATTTGATCGTCGCAGATCAATGAAAATAAATAATACAGTGTTGCGAGATTAGGAGAGATCAAATAGAAGATTCCCTCAACACCTTCGTTTAGGGAGTGAAATAAATGATTAAAGCAACAACACAGATTTTGAATCCAATGACCAAATGTGAAAAGTAAGAGGAAAAAATATTGACTCATGGAAAGATAATCTACGTACCAAAATAAATAGTGATTAGCGAACAATTAGTGATTTGCTTTCAAAACACCATTATAAAGGTTATGGAAAAACAAATAGGGAATGAATAGAGAATGAATAGTGAAAGGTTACGAATTCGTGTTTATGTTCGTTTTAGGCCGATTTCTTATTCCTATTTTATTGTTTAACACGGTTAGTTTCTGCTTAATCTAGAACCCTTGTCAAATATAAATAAGGCTTTTGACAATTAAAAACTAAGATTTTGATTTTTAGAAATTATGTGGTAAGAATGTCGCTTTGGGGGCCATTTTTTTATTTGCCCCAGATAGTTGGGATTTGGGTAAAAAATTATGTTGAGTCTGCACATCTACTGTGAGACCAACTCAACTCAATTGTGCTTCTTTATGCTTAAAAAATGAGATCACCTGACCAAGATGTGGGAAAGGAAACTCACTTCATTCACTGAGACAACAGACAAATATGTACAAGATAAACGAACACGGATGAACAAGTTGTTTAACCTCAGCCCAAAATAACCCAAAGAACAAACCATCCCCAACTCCCCATTTCATTTGCATATCAATCAAGCCCGAATATCCTTCCAAGGATAAACAAAGAGGAGACTCTTTGGCCTTTGTGAATTATGATGCACCAAAAGATTCATTTAAACGTTTGATATTCATTCAAATATATGCCAATACACAACAAATTAGGCGTATGAAGTTACTCATCCTTGCAACTAAATCTAATTGGATGATACATGATACAATTTTTATGGATTTACACAAGAGTGCTACCATGATTCAAGAGAGATTTTGACTTCTAAAATTGACAAGCTCCGGATGCCACATCAGACTGCCTAATCAATGGACGGCTTTACGCCATCCATCAAATATTATCAAGCTAATTGCGGCTGGCATCCAACTTATTGCTCTGAATTTTAAAAACAATAAACCTTGCACGTCTAGATGGAAACAAAATTATCTTTTTACAAGCACAAAAATTCATAAATCAAAGTGAGTTGGGAATTAATGGCTTGGAATTAATAAAAGAGAACCCATTAGTTAACATTGTTTTATGAATGTTCAATAACTAAAGGGTCCGTAGTTCCTAGATATATTCACACACTATTACTGGAACTTGAGTGTCGATAAAAAAATGTGGTATACGGCACTTAAAAGAAGACACCGATCAATGAAGAAAAAGTTTCAAAGCTAACTGAAACCATGAAATGTAAGCCATGGACTTTCCTTATAGGGTAACAAAACCAATTACCATGTTAACGGATTTTGAGAAGATCCTATGCAATGCTAATCAAATAGATGAAAGCATATTAAATTCTCAAACTTACTAAGCTTATCAGCTCCCCCCATCTTTGATACTTCATCGTTTGCCTCTCCATGAAGCGTCAATTGTTCGCCAAGGTACTCAAAACCTTCAACTTCAAGGAGATCAGATGTGTCATCCCCCATAGAGCTTGACTCTGAATTTCCGTCATCCATGCTTTTCTGGAGTTCAGGTTCACGAATCTCAATCCTTGTTTCTATGTCCAATATTGCACCACCAGCATATTCAATGTCAAGATCCATCGCCCAAACTTCATTCAAGTCCATAGGAAGAGCCCGCATACAGTGAATATAAGGTGGTAGGTTACCAATATCCAAGTCGACGCATGTAACTCCACCAATGTAACTAGGGGTCCTCATACTAGACAACATCCTCTGTTATTTCCAAACAATGATTAAGTATTATTGCCACATGAATTTGAATAAGATTAGAGAAAAAGAAAAAGAAAAAAAAAAAGCGGCATTCAACAAGTGGGCAGTCAATGATGTTAATCAACAAGTAATGAACACATAAAATATTCAGGGGGGGAAATAGCCCGACCACCCAAAATACAAACTGCTGGATATAATTTATGTGGGGATATGAACAAGTAAATCACCACTGCAATGCATTCCGTAGCATTTTGATAAAGAAAAGGGATAAAGAACAGCAGGATTATAAAATGCATGCTCATATTATGAGTGGTACTCTTGAGAAAAAAATATAAAGTAATAATATTATGGCCATAATGGAGGACAAAGTGATCCATCTCATCGTGTTCAGTATTTGGACGGTTTGAGTTTGACTGAATAATTTTTATTGATGGCCATAATGAAGGAAAAATTGCATAAACATGTCTTGTGCAGGTATGTATATATGCTAATTGTTAAGATCAACTAGGATAGTAACAACAAAAAAACAATAAAAAAATAAGATCAACAACCTGAATGCGTGCAATGATGGAGCTTTTTATCTTTTCACACCTTTTGACATCAAAAAACAGCCTTGAAGTCAACAGATTAAAACAAAGTGTTCCCTCATCAGTAATGGGTTTTTCATCATAGTCTACATCTGAGAATGCAGGATGCCTTACGCTTCCTGATTTACTAGCGCTAGATGGTTGCGCTGGATCTTCGTTCAATGACTTATTAGTATCAACTGTCAAAGGCACTCTTCTAGATCCACTGACTGACAACGGATCCTGGGTTGAATGTAATTTCTCGCTCGTCTTTCTCCCTTCGCGAGCTAATGATGAACTACCACTGTCCTTGTATTCTTGACCAGTCTTAGAAGCTTTCTTTGCAAGCTTCTTCAGGAAATGACGGACTTTTGATGAAGAGCAATCAATTCTACTACCTTTATCAGGCGATTCACTGGATAACCCAACTGAGGGTTTCAAGAATGAAGAGTATCCTGCATTTAAGGATGTTAGATAACTGTGGAATTCTTCTCTCAATCTGTAATGCCAGTTTAATCTTTCCTTATCAATGCAGGAAGAAAGTCGGAGGGCTTTACACCATGAATCCTTCTCCCAAGAAGTGTCGAGATACAAATAACAAGTTCTGCTGCCATTCCAAAACACTGAGTTCCTGCTTTCCACCTTAATTGGATATTTTTTAGCCCTAGACAGAACAAAAGAAAAATGTCAATCAGATGCAAATGTCAAATGAGACAGAAACATATGCAGTAATTATCGATATATAAAAGGATTTGACGACGAAAAAGCCTCAATTGGTCTAGAGTTATTATCAACGACAACAAAACCTCAATCCCAAATTAGTTGGGGTCGGCTAAATGGATCAAACTCTTGCGTTTCGCTCGAACGAGTGCAATTGATGGTGTGCTTTCCAAATCCTTTAAATCCTTCCTAATCAATGAGTCCCAAGTTAGCTTTGATCCCTACATCGTCGAATTTCTTTGGACTTTGGAGGTGTCCGAACCGCCACAACCGCCCTTTCCTAATCTTCGGGTCAATTGATGCTACTCTGCTAAACATTCCCTTTCATTAAGCATAGCAAGCTTGATTGCAATTCTATAAAATTTTCCTTTTAGCTTGGTAGGGATATTTCGATCACATATCGCTCCTCCACTTCTTCCATCCAGCTTGAATTCTGTGTAGCGTGTTACTAAAGTGGATCACCTTAAAAACTTCTACTTCCCCTAATTTTATCACTTCATCATCTTGATGCCTAGTGTTTCTAAATTCACAATGCATGTATTATTCGGTATTCATCCTAATAATCAGCTTAAAGCCATTAGATTCTAACGCATAATGTATTAGAGTGAGTTATGGTGAGAAGTCCGTGTTTTGGTGGCAAACTAAAATCAAATCAAAAGACAGGATGGGCAATTTGTAGCTTGCTGGGAGGGAGTTACAAGCTTAACTCTGTTACAGAGAGAAAACATGCGTGGGAATAAGATGAAAAGAAAGAATAGGAGTTGAATTTGTACCATTTTCTTGATGGAAGATCTGATGCGGAGACAGACAGCACGGTGCAATCCAAGAGATTAATAGTTGTTTCCTGAGAACCATCGGAATCTAGGAGAATAAGCAAATGGTCCTTAATTGTAGCAATTTTTTTGACAGGAGAGACTTGGTAGGTTTCCTTTTTAATATTCTTGTGATCCTTGGACACTTTTTCTTCAGACCTTGCCTTGGGAATTTTATCAGGTTCTAATACCCAAACCGTGCCCTAAAAAAAAAAAAATCTTTACTTTTTTGAATTACGAATTCAAAGAAAGCAGCAGTAGCAGCAACAGAAGAAGAAGAAGAAGAAGAAGAAATGAATTAGAAATTCAATTCAAGCATGAATTCATCAATTAATTAAAGAAAGAGAGAAACCAAATTAACCAAACCTGCTTGTTGGGAGGGAGGAGGCATTGCAGCGGATCGAGGAGAGGAGACGATGACGATGGGGCAAAACGTCGTTTGGAACTGTTGAAGAAACGATTGAAGAGTATGTAGAGGGCCAGAGCCTGAGCGATGATGGTCGCCAGCGCCCCAACAACAACACCCAAAAGGAGAAGAGTGAACATTACGATTGATTCTAGGTCATGATTTGATTTGGGGAATTCAAACAAGAGACGAACGACTACACTACTGGAAATTGATTCAGCTAGCTAGCTAGCTAGCTAGCAAGGAAGACGAGCGACGCGATCGCGATCGCGATCAACTTGTTCAGTTTAACAAGTCAAGTCAAGTCAGTTACTAATACCATTTGAAACCATTCTTCTTATTTACTACTATTCGTATTCGCACTCGTCCACAAAATCAATCGCATCCGGACCGCCTTTGCTTGCCTGATGCCACAAGAAACAAAATCTTGTGCCGCTCGCTGATACCGCGGCCCAGTTAGGTGAACAAATTCACCACCAATTACTTGTCAAAGGTTTGGCCCGCTCTTACAATTTGGAAATTAATGACCATGTCATCTCATCCTCCCGCTGTCAAATTAAAATCCAAAACGTCCACCTCACTTGGTCCCTTAACCAAGATATCAAGTTCGACTATCGCTCATGAATCATAAAAATTGAGTTACTGTCAATAGGAGAGCCTGACAATACTCGACACTAAGTAAAAATCCCAAAAAAAAAAATGCTATATACATGTGCAACTAGCTACTGTCCTTAATTACATTCTCTCGTAATCGAGTTGAATCCGCTGGGCTTGCACATTATAAAACTATATTTACATCTATTATAGTCTTTCTTATCAAAAAAGTTAATTAATGCTACATATTTGACACACTTAAAAGTCACACTAATCCACTACTCACCTGAATGCATGCTAACCGTGCGAGACTTTCAAATAGTTGTGGGAACTTAGCATGTGACTTTTTTTAGTGTGTAATTAAGTAACTTTAAGTGTGACAAATATCATTTCCCCATTTGTAATATGTATATACATATACAAGTAATAGAGCCGCGGCACCAATTAATAAACACAACACGCAGATGACCACATTGACAAAAATTAAATGATATTGATCAACTAATTAAGCGTGACATGGAAAACTAAAATAATTTATCTTTCTTTCCCTTACTTTTCTTTAGGTGGCTGGTAACGTCAAATAACATATTTGCATGCATGTGTGATCAATGCATGCATGTGGAAGTTTTATATTATCAATGTTCGAGTAGATCGTACGTACTATATATATATATAGATCACGCGTACATGTATATGACGTCCCGTTTGATAATTAATTAATATCTATCAGTATTTCATGTACGTAGCAGCTTGTAGCTCTACATAGTATATACGTATAGGGTAATTCTACGATGGAGCTCAAAATATATATCCATGTTATGGTAACTATACGTAAGATCCAATGGTGAGTAATGTTGTGCATTTAATGTTATTTGTATTAAATGCATAATAAATGTTATATATTTGGACTCTGTAGAATCACTTTTATATATATATATATATATATATATATTATTATAATAAAAGAGTGAATGTGGACCGTGATGAAATATATAATTTACCATTTTTAGTCAAGTGGTATCCTATTTGGCATTCTTCTTTCATAATCGAAAACTCTCATATATCAGTCACACGATTTCCTATTTGACCATGATGAATGGTCGAATATACCCTTCTTCCAGCTGTCTTTTTTGTTTAGTGAATCAGCCCAGTCTTTACTCTTTAGTCAATTTGCGTTCTCTTTTTCCTCCCATTCTGATAACAATCGGATTTTATCTTATTCTTCATCAATCCAAGTTCTCATCTTTGAAAAAATCTAGATTCGAACAATGGGTTTTGTCTTTTTTTTTTCCGCATCTGATTGATAGGCATTCAACTTCAACGAGTATATGTTTATTTAGCTAATCTTTGTATGTATATATATATATATTAATAAAGATCAATCCCATCTTTTTAATTTTATACTCATATCTCTTGATTCAAATTCATTGTTAACCAATCATTAGTAACTCAAATCAAAACAATGCCCTTTTATTATTTAATTGGTTTATATTACATATCATCTTCATTAGTCAAAAGTGAAAACCACATTTACTGGTTTAATTATTTAATGAGTAATGAGTCGGGTGCACACGGATTGGATCCAATCCAATTAGGTCAATCCGTAATTAAATCCAATTATTGCGGATTGAAAAATCACAATCCAATCTAGTCTATTTATTTTGATAATCTGATTTGATCCAATTTACTAAATGAGGACCGAACTGGATCGAGTTATGCGGATTGAAAATTACAAAATTAATATTAATAGAACTATGAAATTAGTATTTTAAATTAAAGATTATGCAAATACTTATAAATAAATAAAAAAGATTATGGTTGCCAAATTATCTCTGGTGAGATAGATAAGGTATCACCTCTTAAAAGGTAATTTAGGGAGACTATTGGTTCAACTCTTTTTAAAGTAAAAAAAATATAGTTAGTAAGAAAAATGTTAATAAATATTTTTTTATTTTAATTTAATTTATGTAATTGATCGAGTAAGTTAATGTTACTTAACTCACAAAAAAAAATGTTCATATATATATATATGTACCAAGTCCCTAATTGATCGAGTAAGTTAAGATGAATCAATTAATTTTTTTGGAATGAATAAATGTTACTTTACTCACAAAAAAAAGAAAGATGAATGAATTAATGTTAATTTGCTCATGAATTTAGTTGGTGTGAACTAACTACCATATATATATATAAGCATGTCATTGATGCTGATGGGTAGCATGCATCCTTCGTTTCTGAAATTCCGTTACGCCACAAAGGCCTTCCCTTCTTTGAGGCTGCATGCATTGCAGGCATCAATCGCGTGCGTTAGTTAAAATTTGCTTGAATCATAGCTATATTTGTAAATACACAACCTTGTTAATTAATTGATTATTATTATATATATAATGTACACGCCGATCCCTCAATTAGCAAAGGCCAAAAAACTTGCTAGCTAGCTAATTGACAATATCAAATTAATAAAGTTGGATCGAGCGTGCGAGGATGTATAATTCTGCTGCCAATTACCTGCAGTATTATTTACTACTGTTTGCGCTCTTGATAGCAACAAGCGTGTGCATGACAGGGAGCAGAAGCACCATGATGACCCAGCTGGCCGTAGGGAGTCCTGTTACTATATCATCCGCGCCAAGTCTGCGAATTAAGGGGTTAAGCAGCGGAATATTGTTAGCCGACAGAGCCACAGCCGCCGCCGCCGCTGGTGAACGGGGCACAAAGAGCATACCCGCCATCAGAACGGAAACGGATGGACATCATCGCAGGCCATCCAACCAGCAGCCGCACGCCAAGCCCAATTTTTCATCGATATCATCAACAAGTGATAGTACTAGAGGCAAAACCATGACTAGTACTACTACTTATTATAATTATATGCCAGGGAAGACAGATCAAGATGAGTCGTCGACGTCATCGTCAGGTGATCAAGGGAGGCAGTTCAAGGTCTGCATGACGCACGGTCCTTGCCACAAGAAGAAGCTCATATGTCCCAAGAAGTGCAAGAAACCTTTGAATGGCATCGATCCCAATCACACCTACGCCCGCTGCGTCTTCAATTGCAAGAAATGCATCGCGCATTGTTAAGTTATATATCCAATATATGCTAGACTACTTATATATATAGGATATAGCTATATATTCATGATGATCATAATACGATCGATATATATTAGCTTATAGTTAGTTTTTCCAAAGTGGCTGCTATACTAGATGGTAGGTATCTAATTAAGCTTGTCTATGTTCATCTTCACTGTTCCTTGCTAGCTAGCTATACATATAATGCATGAATAATTAACCCTCGTGATCTTAAGTCACTTTTAGACGTTTAATTGGCGTACTGGTCTTTTTTTTTTTTTTTTGGGTAGTACGTATACTGGTCTTTTAATTTAATTATATATAGCTAATTAATTATAAGTAAATTAAGAAGTCTATATATCAAATAAATTAACCATGCAATTAGTCGAATACAATGGGACACGTTCCATGAAGGAACCTTAATTAACTTGATCGTTAGCCATTCACATTTAATTAATTTGCCCATGCTTTTTCAAAAAATAAAAAATAAAAAAAATGCATGTCGATCTAGATCTCCACCTAATCACTCCATAATTAGTTCTTGCCATAAAGGCAAGAGCTCAATGGGGCACGCTCCATCAAGAACGACCCACTAATTAACTTTGATGTCAATTATTGCAAGTGCCACAAACTTCCACACAGATAGAGAATGGTGATCCACGGCGTTGTCAAATGAACATCAACTACACGTACAATATTGACGTCAATTGTGAAGTGAACATATCATCATATCAAACACACACGGGGTTGATAAGTTTGTCTTGAATCGTGATCATTTTTGCGATCCGAAGAACAACCGTAATCCAATCGGAGATGAATTCTTCAAAAAAAAAAAAAAAAAATAAAAAAAATATATATATATATATCAAATAACTAAAAATTATTATCGCACAGTCGTGGGTACATATATGGTTATGGATATTGGCTTAAGCAAGCAAAAGTTTTTTTAAGTTTGAATCTAATACTAGCTAGTATAATGTAAGGCATGACAGCATGTGTATTGTGGGCTATATTCTACTAGAAATAAATTAATTAGCATGCAGGTCAAAGGGATTTGGTTGGCAGAGATAGATGCAATAAGGGTAGCTAGACTACTTTCCGTCCAATGATAATACTAGTGAAATGCCGAGCCCACAAAACGAGGTGCATCTGAAGGAGGAAGAGTTGTGTGTGAGAGCAAAATGCAATTCCTTCCCCTTTTCCTACCTGCCCATCGCACCGCGCCATAAATATGATATGAGAAACGGTGGGATCGAGTGAGAAGAGAGCGTAATGTTAATGATCCGACGGTGTTCCTCGTTTTGACTTGCGTGAAGGGGCATGTTGGTTGAGCAGTGTGGACATTATTGAAGGGAATTAAATGCTGCCAACTACATCTCCATCCCCCCATTCAATGAAATGAAGGAACACCCAAGGAAACATTAAGATACTCTCATCGATCGCATTCGATAATCAGTCCTCCTCTTCCTCCTCCCCAATTACCTATCTTAACAAGGATCTACGGAAGTTGGTAGCAGTTAGCGCGCAGAGGCCGACCTCCATGCTATCGGATTGATTTATTATCAATTAAGTATGAACGTAGTTAATTAACTGGGTCACATACACACGGTATGACAGGAAGCAACTCATGAAGAACCGCCTTCCTTGTAATTCTTGCTGCAAACCAAACATCCATATATAACAAACTTGCTGGATCCACCATCCATCCATCCATCCATCGGTCAAACACATCCGCTACGCATTTGCACACAGTACGTACGCACCTTGTTCATGCCACACTCATTTCTCCAACCAAATTCTGCTCTATCCGCGCGCGACTACACTTGGTACATACATACATACATATATATATATATAGCTAGCTCTACACATCCATCGATCCATCAGTACTAGCTAGCTAACTTGCTTGCTTGGTTGCTAAAGCAGCAGATGAGGAGATCAAACGGTGCAGCAGCTCAAGAGGTTATGATGGAGATCGAAGCCAGCAAGCCA
Source organism: Stephania cephalantha (assembly GCA_039657325.1). Classification (NCBI taxonomy): domain Eukaryota; kingdom Viridiplantae; phylum Streptophyta; class Magnoliopsida; order Ranunculales; family Menispermaceae; genus Stephania; species Stephania cephalantha. Next base: position 151,776 of record CM077573.1, on the reverse strand, counting down.
ACGGAATCTGGGCTGGTGGTGGGGGGCCTCAGCCCTCTGAGCGAGACGCTCTGGAAGGAGAAGAGTGGAACGGAGTTCCTTGGAGACGTGTCTGCGAGGCTCACTTGGAAGGATCTAACCGTGACGGTGACACTGGGGAACGGAGAGACCCAGAAAGTGTTGGAGGGTCTGACGGGCTACGCCGAGCCTGGTACTCTCACTGCTCTCATGGGCCCCTCTGGTTCAGGAAAATCCACCCTTCTTGATGCTCTCTCCAGTCGTCTCGCCACCAATGCTTTTGCCTCTGGCACCATACTCCTCAATGGCCGCAAGACTAAGCTCTCCTTTGGGACTGCGGTACGTGCGCGTACTCCTTAATTAATTAATTAATTCACAACTCTTTATAAATTATTATTATTATTATTATTATTATTATTATTATATACTGTACTAATAATTCCTCCTCTTAATTTCAATGAATTATCATCAGGCTTACGTGACCCAAGATGACAACTTGATCGGTACTCTGACTGTTCGGGAGACAATTTCCTACTCTGCTCGCCTCCGTCTCCCCGACAAGATGCCGTGGTCCGAGAAGAGAGCTCTTGTGGAGAGCACCATCATCGAAATGGGTCTTCAAGACTGCGCTGATACGGTCATTGGGAACTGGCATTTGCGCGGGATCAGTGGCGGAGAGAAGAGGAGAGTCAGTATTGCTCTGGAGATACTAATGAGACCCAGATTGCTCTTTCTGGACGAGCCCACCAGTGGCCTTGATAGGTTTACTTTACTTAATTACCTCCTCCCTCCTACCTATACCTAGCTAGCTACTTTAGAATTACAATTACATTCATCCATATATCTCTCTTCTCTGCTTCTTCTTCTTCTTCTTCTTCTTCTTATTGTCCGTTTGTCACTGCCACTTGCAGCGCCTCCGCCTTCTTTGTCACCCAGACGCTCCGCGGCCTCTCAAGGGATGGTCGGACTGTGATAGCCTCAATCCATCAGCCCAGCAGCGAGGTCTTCGAGCTTTTTGATCGCCTCTACTTGCTTTCCGGTGGCAAGACTGTCTACTTTGGTCAAGCATCAGCAGCGTACGAGGTGATCCATCAGTGATCAATTCATAATTAACTAGCTAGCTACCTCTTCTTTTCGATTTCCCCAGAAAAATAAATATATATTCCCTTTCTGAATGCAGTTTTTTGCACATGCTGGGTTCCCATGCCCAGCTCTGAGAAACCCGTCCGATCATTTCTTGAGGTGCATCAACTCCGACTTCGACAAAGTGAAAGCCACTCTCAAAGGATCCATGAAACTGCGGGTAATGAACTTTGTGGACCTTCTTTGGTTTGTCAACCTATAATCTTTCACCAATTAATATATGTAGAGTATTTTTCAAAACAAAAGAAAATCGATCCCCAGTCTGACTTATTTTCTACGTACCCAGTTTGAAAGAACTGACGATCCGTTGGAGAAGATAACCACAGCAGAAGCAATTCGAACACTCATCGACTTCTACACTTCTTCCCAGCTAAGCTACGAGGCAAATGCAAGAGTTGAGGAGATATCCAAAGTTGTGAGTACCATACCAACACCTATGAATATGATCACCTAATTTATTTGAAACAATATATACAGAGAGATGCTAATTAATACCATACCATCTGTATAACTGGCCGGTTCTCAAATCTCACTCTTCGAATTTTTTTCAACTTTTTTTTTTTCCCCCCAGAAAGGAACAGTGCTAGATTCTGGAGGCAGTCAGGCCAGCTTCTTGATGCAGTCCTACACCTTAACCAAGCGTTCCTTCATAAACATGTCCAGGGACTTCGGTTATTACTGGCTGAGGCTTATCATTTACGTATTGGTGACTGTGTGCATCGGAACAATCTATTTGAACGTGGGAACGGGTTACAGTTCGATTCTGGTATATATAATTCCTGTCTATCATCCTACTCTGTCCTTCTCCATTTGCAACACGCAACAGTACTAGCTAGCTAGTTTCCTCTCTCGTCAACAAGAATGTATGTGAATTCCATAATTCATCTCTTGAATTAAACAGGCAAGAGGTGCATGCGCTTCTTTTGTCTTCGGGTTCGTCACCTTCATGTCCATTGGCGGGTTTCCATCCTTTGTAGAAGATATGAAGGTGAGATTGATCAACTCTTGTCCAATTTTTATTCATCAACTCCAATCTGTAGCTCAAAATTGAATCTGCAACACACAGGTTTTTCAGAGGGAACGACTTAACGGCCACTACGGTGTAACTGCATTCGTGATCAGCAACACAATCTCTGCAATGCCCTTCTTGATATTAATAACGTTTATTTCTGGAACCATCTGCTACTTCATGGTTCGCCTCCACCCGGGATTCATCCATTATTTGTTCTTCGTCCTGTGCCTCTACGCAAGTGTTACAGTTGTAGAAAGCTTGATGATGGCAATTGCCAGCGTTGTGCCTAATTTCCTAATGGGGATCATAATTGGCGCTGGTATCCAGGTTCTAATTACCACCTCCCTCCTCTGCTCCTGCAATTACACACATTTTCATTTTTATTTTTATTTTTATTTTGTGAACTGGGAAATAAATCACTACTCTCTCCCTTCCTTCTTCTTTTCTTGCAAATTAAAAAGGGAATTTTCATGCTGGTGTCCGGTTACTTCAGACTCCCCAAGGACATTCCCAAGCCTTTCTGGCGTTATCCCATGTCTTACATCAGTTTTCACTTCTGGGCCCTGCAGGTAATAATTCAGTATGAGAGTAAGCTTATAAGTGATCTGAGCTCCCAATGCCTTCAGTTGTTATGTATTGAACCACACCCACTACAACTCTATAATGCTTTGGTTTGATTTTATTTGCAATCAACTCCTCCACAGGGCCAGTACCAAAACGATTTAAAGGGCTTGATGTTTGACAACCAGACGCCGGACCTCCCTAAGATCCCTGGCGAGTACATCCTTGAAAATGTGTTCCAGATTGATGTCAACCGCTCCAAGTGGATTGATCTGAGTGTCATATTCTGCATGATCATCACCTATCGAATCATCTTCTTCATCATGATCAAGATCAACGAAGACGTCACACCCTGGATCAGGGGATACATGGCTAGGCGAAGGATGCAACGCAAGAAAACTGGCATTAATACACCTGATGGCACAGAAATGACGCCAGACGGGCTCACTCGGTCACCTTCTCTCAGGAACTACGTTGCCAGACCTGGAACAGTAGTAGCCATGCCCATGAGGTAAAACAACTCCTGTTCCACTCAATACAAAGCTAAACCCAGTTTGTCAAGTATTCTACAAGCAGCAAAGCTATTCATGGTGTCATTAAACTTAAGTGCAACCCTTTCGCCAATACGGAAGATAAATTTAAGAGTCATTTGATTAAATTCACACCGAAGAGGGCTTATGCCTTCTCATAGCTGAATTTTAGATTGTTGATTCAAGTTGTAAATGTTGCAGCATTTAATTCCGTGTGGGTTGGTGGGTAGTGGTTTGATGGCGTTTGACAATTACAGTATCCACACGTAGGCTTTCAAACTAACCTCATGGATCAAGAAGTTTTTAGCGTTCTGTTACAAGTGTCTTAACGAATAAGAAAGGGACTCGACCGCATTCTTCAAACTTCCCTAAAACATCAACAAACTCCTGCCAAACAAAAATGGAAAATTTGTGATTATCCTTTTTAACACAAGCAACATTAACTTGGAGAGGGCAAGAGATACAGCATCCTCCGGAAGACGATTGCTGGTATTACTTTTTTTTCTCAAAGGCAGCGACCAAGTGAAGACTATGACTTCGTGCGGTACAAGGGTCTTCCAAAAAAATAAGAGTAGAGAAGGAAGGGATGGGCATTTGGTTCCTAAAGAAGTAAAGATTCAAGGGCCTATTAGGAGTTTTATTTATTTGGTGCCTTTTTTCACCCTTCAGACGATAAAATTGGTCTCTTATCCTAAAAGACTAGAGCCACTGCAAGTTATCAAGAGTGTGTGTGTGTGTAGGCAACGAGCCTTATTGGGATGGACTGGATCCTCATGTTTTGGATTTGCAGTTCAACCTAATATGCTAAATTGTAAAATGTACACTTTAGATCCAGTTTGACTAACTCAATCCATTCCACATATCAGACCGGATTGAATCCGCAAACTGGCTGATTTTTTTGGTAAGGCAGATTTGTCTTAATCTTAACACTGGCACAACCAAATGACACAATCAATAATATTGAAAAAAACGGGGAACAATTAGAATTGAATATAAAGAAAACCCATACCGAAAGATACAGTCAGTAATATTGAACAAATGAGTACAATCAGTATTGACTATAAAGAAAATACAAAGAGAACCAACAATTTTGCATTGCAAAAACCAACTAGCATTTTTCTGACAAAAGAAAGTTAGATATTATGTCATTTTAAATTCTTTTTTTCCGTTACATATTTGGTCCGACATTTTCATAAAAATCTAAGACACAAAAATGTGATGGAACCAGAATTTTCTTGCAAAAGAATGTTCTGAGAGTATTTGTAATTCCATTCACAAGCAAGAGTGAGCATGAAGAAAGAAAAAGGGCATGGCGAGAAGGTTACCAATTGAAATTTGAAACACAAGTCGGGAGCAGTAACTTTAGGTTGTACCCGCTTTTGTGAGGTCAAAAGGATCGATCCATTCCTCATCCTCCCTTACAGCTTGCTCCCATCTTTGTCGGAATACTTCAAGTTCGGCCATTGATTGCCTTCTAATCTGCAGCTTGAAATATTTAAGGACAATTAACTGGCCTGTTAGGCAGGATTCTAAAACTAACAATTATCATTGACAAGGCCGGTTAAACTTACATGAGTTCTTAAATCAAGAGATCTCTCATTCTGTGCCTGTGGAAAGAGGGAATTGACATTTATTAGATACCGAGGCATCACTTTGAAAGTCCAACTATATGCAAGATCAGCCCAATCCAGACCAAATAGGGTCCAGAATGATACTTTTCTCAGAGGGCCCAATGGGTCTATTTCCAGTAAGCTCAAAATGCTAGCCAGGCTATTGAATTTTACAAGCATTTGAACACAGGATTTCATTAATGGAGGTTCAATAGCTCGAGAAACAGAGACTTCTTGTTTATGAATAAATGTCAAATTCACCTAGCATTTGTATCAAGGATTTCTAATCTGTCTATTCCAAGAGCTGATCAAGAAGTATTGGGTGATCGGTGATCCAAGTTGTAAGTAATTTTGATGGAGGAAATGAATTCTCGTGGTAGAAATTCCCACAACACACATTTTCTACAATAGAAATAGATACAATTGACACTTAAGTTTCCTGAAAAACACATGCATGCCAAAGGATATGGACTTATTATAAAGCACATCTGTAGTCACTAAAATTGGACTTAGTTTATTGACAATGTAATATTTTGGTTCCATCACTAACAAAACTTATACTGAATTGATGTCAAGATAAACAACTGTAAATGCAAGTGGAGACCACAAAATTCATTTGGTATTATCATAGTAAAATTAGCATATATTCTGTCATCGTAAGCCACAGATTTCAGGGAAAAGTAAAAACTTGACCACTATAAAAAGTAAACAACTATATTATTTTATGAGCTACCATCCAAAAGAAATAGATTTAATTAACATTCATAAAAAAAATAAAAATAAAAACTTCTAAAGCAAGAAAAGAATGGCATCTTGTGAAACTATTTCAGAAACCATCAGCAAACTGAATTCGCCTACATTGTCACCCTTCACTTTCAAACACAATTACAACATGTGACCAGTATCATACAAGACCATCAATTGCACTAAATCGAGCACAATGGAAGAGTTTGATCCATGTAGCTGACTCCAATTAATTTGGGACTGAGGCCATGTTGATCAGTATCAAACAAGAAAAATCTGGTTTCTAACGTGGGAACAGGGTACAGTTCGATTAAATTTTATGAGCTACCATCCAAAAGAAATAGATTTAATTAACATTCGTAAGAAAAAAAAAAAAAAAAAAAAAAAAACTTTAAAAGCAAGAGAAGAATGACATCTTGTGAAACTATTTCAGAAACCACAGCAAAAAGAATTCGCCTACATAGTCGCCGTTAACTTTCAAACACAATTACAGCATGTGATCATATCATACAAGAAAAATTTGCAAAATTTGCACGTTTTCTAACCAGCCATTTAGTTCATTTTTTAAAACTAGCAACATCTCTTAACAACCATCCAACAGTAAATATTTTATTATGCCAGAAAGCTTCAACTAAACTCACACTCCCAACTAAGCCTTGTACAGAAACCACAACAAATGTTCGAGTGAAAAATATCATACCTTATTTGCAGATGATCCGCCCAAGGATGGTATTCCTTGATGAATAATGTATTCACTGTCAATCACACCAACCTTTTCAGTTCTGTCCCCCTGAAATTATGCAGTTTAAGCCATTGAGTGAGAATTGAGGTGACAAATTTCTACTCGTTTCAGCAACATGAGGCTTTACCGTATTGGCCAAAAATAATAATAAAAAAAATGAGAAAAAGAAGAAAAGAAAATTATTGGACTGTAATATAATTTTCCATTGAGTGAGAATTGAGGTGAACAAACCTTGAGTTACATCAAACAACAACAACATAGCCTAAGTCCCAAATTAATTGGGGTCGTCTACATGGATCGAACTCTTCTATTGTGCTCGATTAAGTGCAATTGATGGTGAGCTTAACATTAGAAAAGAAAACAAAAAACAAAAAGGTTCTCGAAAAGGAAAAGAAAAGAAAAATAATGAAGAAAAGGAAAGAGGAGAAAAAGTAGAGGTCACTAAAGGAAGAGGGAAAGTTTCCTACGAATAAAGAAGAAAGATAAAAAGAGGAAAGGATTAGAATTCAATAAGAAGCAGGGATATTGCACTTGTACAGTTGGGTTAACTGTTAACCCTGAATACCTGAGTGAGGAGCACCAAACCAAACCAAAAAAAAACCTAACATTTTGAGTTGATTACCTAAATGAAATGCTCTATCAAAGCAACAACAAATGTGCCCATAAGCCACACCCTATCTTTGCAACAATGTAAGAAAGTCGAGCACTGAGGTAATAAGGATTCATGAATTCACTCTGATTATGTTGTATCAAGGTGAAATCATAGGATGGGATAGGGCAAATACATAGACGTAATGGCAATGAAATAGTTCCAGATAAATCAGGAAAAGGATATTCTTATATCATCTTGTTTTTTGAACTTGAACATGATCTTAAACTAGATTGTCATTTGGTTTTGTCCTTTTCGACCACTGATTTTGAACCGATATTAAACACGCCATTGAATTTAAATACAAAATATTAAGTAGAAAACAATCTAAGAGATATAGATCCATAAATATACGTTCAACAACAACAACAACAACAACATAGCCTCAGTCCCAAATTAACTGGGGTCGGCTACATGGATCAAACTTTTCCATTGTGCTCGATTAAGTGCAATTGATGGTGAGCTTTTCAAACCATTCAAATCCCTCCTAATTAATGCATCCCATAAATATACGTTCAAACCAAATGGAAAAATGGAAAAAACCATCTCACCTGGGCACAATATCCGAGCTTCATGTCCAATCCCCATCCATGAATGAGATCGTTCTGCAATTACAAGGGCATACAGTTCAAAGGAACCCAACTTATTCTAGGAGTAGAACAACAAATGATAATAATAACAATAACCTAATACTTTTAATATCAAAGTACTTCAACAGATTCAGAATATCAGCTTTGCAGAGTCTGTCACAATCCCTCTTGCGATATTAGCCTATATAGCTATAGGATTAGAATACATGGACATTAGGGAACCTTTCTTGCGCACGACTAAGGAAGATCTCTTATTCAACTTTGAAGTGTGAAAGCTTTGCTGCAACTTCAATGGTGTTCTATTTCACTTCACGTAAATGCAATTATCTTTGTTTTTCTACCTGGTGAGCCTCGAATTGGAGATTCACTACAGAGATTATAGTTTTTGGGGGCAGTAGAATTGGAGAGAAGTGTTTGCTTCTAGGGGCGTTTTGTGTAAGACCATGTACTTCATAAGTCTTTTGATATATTAGATTGTTGAGACCGGGTGAGACCACACTGAAGCAGGTCGTTGGACCGAACAACGGGAACAAACTTTTGGTGTCATTTTTGGCGTTGAACGTGTAACGGAGGAGTTCGTGGGTCGCACCAAAGAACAAAAGCCCAAGAAGAAAACCCATAAACCCAAACGTATAAAATAACGCCGACATTGCTGATTCCAATGATGAACTCAACCCAATTAGTTGAAACTTTCATATATCTAGAGACTAGACCTTTAACCAAAGAAGCCTAAGATCATGCCACCCTCATTACATTAGCACTATAGAGCCTATTTGGAAAGCAACCACTCCTTAAAACCTTAAAGTGTTTTGTGGTTAAAAAATCAGCACTCATGAAAACCTCCAAAGGCATCACCTCATAAGGTCTAATAATGAGACCGTTGATCAATTGTTTTAATAATGCAGTTACTCTCAAGGGATTTGGAGATAGATGCTTAATAATTTTGGAAGAAATCATGTGTTGCTTGATAGTTGGGACTTAGGATGTGTTGTTGGTAATCTTGGTGTTTCTTGCACTTATGCTTAGAGAAAAATGCATAATATGGCGAGCATGTTAGACTTTGTCAAGCACAACCAACAAAATAACCGAAGTCGTGATTTACCATTTCATACCTGAATAAGATGCCAAACACAACGCCAAGCTGCACGTGAAAATACAGGTGCCATTCCTTCCACCCATCTATAGGATATAAACAAGCAAACTAACAAAAAATTAATAAATAAAAATAAAGAAGTCACAGGTATAGGTATTAAAAGAAAGAAAAAAAAAAAAAAAAACCATAACAAATTATTACAGAATCCCTAGATCCCAACAAGTTGACGAAATGCATCAATGCGGACAAGAGATTTGTGAACTTTAAACTTCAATAATGCAGTGAAAAAGCATTCCTCAGAGAGATTTTTACAATGACAGCAAATTGTTTAAGTGTGACCTTTTGGATTGCCAACCTTTTCTCTTGGATACTTGGTCCCCTTTTAAATACTTATTAGTCAAAACAGATTAGGAACTTCACAATTTTAATTTAAAACGGTGAAACAATGTCTTGGAACACCCAAAATTAATAAACTAACTACACAAGTGTGCTTATATAAGAACAAGAAAGGATGTAATAAATAAGACAGTATTCCATTGAAAATCAAATGTAATGTAAGTGGATAACATAATCTCTCTCTCTCTCTCTACTATTTCCTTTCTTTCCGTCTCTCTCTCTCTTTGCTATTTCCTTTCTTTCCGCGATTCTTTATCTCAAAATAACTCAATCGCACGCCCATAAACCCAAAAAAATGGCCAAATCCTCTATTTTACTCGCTCCAACAAGTGTGGAATGAATCGTACGAGTTTTATCTTATGCGATTTTTGTGCACTTTTGAATCAGTAAAGGATCGATCCAATTCAAATTGTACGATTTGGATCGAAAATCGTCCAATTTTAACAACAAAGGCTTAAATAAAAAAAAGAAGGCCTCAACATGGCAAACCTTTGAATTTAAACAAAAGCAGCAGGAAACAATTAAAAGAAACAAGACGCAACCACTAGCACCAACGTAATAATCACAGCCCTGATCAACATAATGTTAATTGACACTTTTGCACTATACATTTAAACTTAACTCGCAATACTATCAAAGAATAGAACTATAACAGATTGGTAGGGATGACAATTGGACCTATGGGTATGGGTAACCAAGGGTACCCGACCCTAATGGACAGGGTAATACCCGACCCTGTATACATTGGGTAAAGGTATGTGTTATGAATGAGATACCCACGTGGGTATGGGTAGGGTAAGGGTATTAACATCTACCCACCCCATTTACCCAATTACCCAACCCCACATATCCATTCATATTATATTTTTTATTCATATATATTAACTTGATTTTACTACTAAGATATGTCTATTGTTGAAGATTGAAGGTGCATTCTTACAGTTTTCGAAGATTGAAGACTTTTGTTGGCTTAAATGCCAAAGACTTTAATATTTTAAATTTTAGAATAATTATTAGAGACATCATATATTTTGATATATGTTTTGTAATAATTATATGAATAATATGGTGTGTAGAATCTACTAATATTTTATGCTCAAATATTTTATTTTACTCCTTTTAAATTTTAAATTTTTTATTTCATATTAATTAATAATGGGTATGGATACCCACGGGTACCTTGCTACCCAAACGGATAATACCCATACCCACCTCATTAAAAAATAGGGTAAAAAGGTAGAGTATGGGTAGGACACTCATACGATGGGGCGGGTATGGGTATGGCGTACCCGCCCCATACCCTACCCATTGACATCCTTACAGATTGGTATTAGGGTACCAACCTTACTCCAGCCAATAATAAATTAATAACCAAGTCGCTCTTTCTAGTTATTGCCTAAGCTACTTAATCTGGTGTCATCCATTACACACGAGGACTGATTTTATATCAGCCCACTTAATTAACCTAGGTAATTAACACTAATTTCAAACCATGGCCTACCCTTACTAAGGCACTCGTTAGGGATGTCGAGTGTCTCAGGGGTTTAGTGAGTGTTTTAAGCCGATCGGCGCCCATGTAGGATCAGGGTTGTTACAGATTTGGTTGTTGAAAATTGAGTTACTAGGTTGTATCACTGATAGTTTAAGGTTGTTGTTTGATTTATTGATGTGAATGTAACGAGTTGGGGGAATAAGACAATTAAATTTAGTTAAAAAAATATTCACTTTGAGCCTAATCACTAATCCACATTGATTTATGTACATCAAGTAATACTTAAATTATTTTAGTTTCAACAAAAAGAATTTCACTATATAGCTGACCAAATCTAATTTGGGATTGTTGTTGTATTTTCAACATCTAGGTTGGACACAATGCTTGTCAGACTTGGACAAGGGAAAAAGAATTCAGCACCTGAAAATTTTGTTGACAATCCAGGGGATCGCGACCAACAACATGTAACACAAAAAAAAAATCATTCGAATGACTTCCATAGATAATGCATCACATAGGCTTAAGAGATTACCCTGTGCAAGGAGGTCTTGTACTCTCCTCAGAACAATTCAAACTTCCTCGAAATTCATGAACTCGTCTAAGACCAAATAGTTGAGCATTAAATATTTGACCTGAAATAGTTAAATCGAAGGGCAGAAGAAGAAAAGGAAGCAATGAATCATGAGAAATTGACAGCTTATTACCTATGGATTTTTCCAGTCTTGTTACGTATAGTAATTCGATGATGTACTTCTGATAGGTCAGGATCTAAAGCAGGTTGTGAAATTTCTAGACCTTCTGAAATCATTAAACGCAAAAATCTGGAGAGCAAATATATGAGTTTGCAAATTGCGAAAAAGCATCAAATGAATCTATATAGATATTAACTTGGAACGCGGACGAAAATCGAAGGTTTGATTTATTAACTATAAATACATTTATTTTACAGCACTAAAAACCAGCAACAACAACAACAACAACAAAATCTTCCATTGTGCTCGATTTAGTGCAATTGATTGTGAACTTTCCAAACCATTCAAATCCCTCCTAATTAGTGCGTCCCAAGTTAACTTTGGTCTAGCCCTACCTCGTCGAGTTTCTTTAGTTTCTATTGAGTCAAGTTTTCTAGTGGAGGCATTTGTAGGCCGTCTTTGCAGGTGACCAAACCACCACAACCGCCCTTCTCTAATCTTTGTGTCAATTGGTGTTACTCCTACTTCTCTTTGAATTTCTATATTTCTTATTCTATCTTTACGAGTTTTACCACACATCCACCTAAGCACTCCCATTTCTGCTACGTTCATTTTATGTAGTTGTTTCTGCATTACCGCCCAACATTCACTTCCATAGAGCATAGCAAAATGCAAAGAAAACAAGAAAATTCTATAACAAGATACCTTCCAGGGTGAAAATTTTCAACCCCTATATCTTCATCCCACAAAAATATGTAGTCGTATATGGATACAACATCTGGATGTAAAAAGCGTTTTGCAAACCACCTGAGGCAAGAAAAAGTGAACTATTTTCAAAATCATAAAAAGTTAAAAACACGTCACTAAAAGCATTTAACACAAATTTTTACACTATGGAACAAACTAGAGATATGTCAAGTGCTCCGTATGGCCATTCACTAAAGTGGTTAAGCTTTCATATGAGGAGAATATTAAAAATAGCTGGCTGCTATGGCTATGAGTATAGGTCAGGATGTTGCATGCATCCACATTATACCAACAAGAAGTCGATATTTCAGACAACACCATTATTGCTAATAGGCATGCTTAAGACACTGGAATGTAGAAGATTTTCAAACATTTGATCACTTAAAAAGCATTATAAATCCCCAAAGGAAAGCAAGCAGAAACATGTAGTTACCATTTTGTTTGGTTATGGGCAAGAATATGGATTGCCTTGCCGCTCCACTTAAGATCATCCCATGCATCCACGTTTCCATCATAATGAAAAAGCAAAATATTGGAGCAATTCACAGAGAGAAACTGAACTAGAAAAAAGGAAGTTGAGAAGAAAAAAAAGAAAAAGAAAAGAGCAATAAGCCAAGAAATTCAAATAGCATATATATTAAACAAAAAACAAAATCTAAAGTCATTAAGGAAAAGAAAGATCCACAAGCACCTTCTTCACCATAATGTCCACATTATTCTTTTGCTTAAGGCCAACGGGAACAGCCAGCAAAGCAGAATACTTCAAATTACAACCCTACATTGGTAAGTATTAACTAGTAATATGCAATGATCCATTCAAAAGAACACCCTGCAATCTGAAACCTTACGTTGTAGTCCCCAATCCCAGGGGTTTTGATTTCCAAGTCCGAGGTGGATGGAGACAAGGAAACCAAGAAAGAAGATGTACCTACGCCTCCATTCTCCATCCCATATTCCTACTCCAACAACAACAATCACAGAACGCAGTAGTAAATGCGAGATATGTCGTCGTCGTCTCCATCTAAAGAAAAATTACACTTATTACTCACCTTAACAGAAGAAGCAAATGGATGCCACCGAGTCTCCATCTAAAGAAAAAAACAAGAAGATCAATTACATAAGAAAAGACGCGAGCATAAATGACATGCTGGATGGACTCAGCTGAATAACAACCCTAATTTGTTCAAACTGATGCTTCGTAGTAACTACGATAACAACGAACATGACAACTGTGAAGAGGCTCAATGACGCCCAGGACTTCATCGCAATTGAACGCTTGCTTTTCTTTTTTTAAACCTTCAATTAGCTTGATTAGGCCGCCGTCATCATCCACGATCCGATGCCGATTTATCCTTCTTTACCGTAGTCTGCATGACACCACAGGGCGAGCAGCCGAGCAGGGTTGCGGAGGGATTTTTTTTTTTTTTCGAAAAAAAAAAAAAAAAAAAACTAAATTAGCATTTCAGCTCCTGTTACCAAAATATAATGGACAAGCAAAAATAAAAAATAAAAAATAAATTAACATTTCATTGCATCAAACTCATCTATTGCGCTCAATTTAATACAATTAATGATATACTTTCCACCTCTTTTAAATTATTTTTAATTAATGTATTTCAAGTTATCTTCAATTTACCATTCACATTGTTAAATTTTTTCAATTTTTATTAAGTGAATTTTTTTTAAAAGTTTTTAAAACTCACCGATTCTACATGAAGATATCCTTTCAAAAGATCGAAATTGTGTTAAATTTCTTCCATTTTTATTGAGTGAAATAATTTTTTAAGTTCTCAAATTTGATTAATGAATTCGCAACCAAGACCCCGATTAACAATTAATTAGAAACAACATTTAGTAGGGCGGACCTATTACATAAACTATTCGCTTATAAGACCCGGAGCACTCAATGCTTAATATTCGCAGCCAGATAATCGTACATTCATATAATAATGAAACTAATACAAGCTTTACTCATGAAGAGCAATTACAAACTCATGTGGTATGGACAGTCGAGCAGAAGGAAAAAAAAAAAAAAAGGTTAGGGATTGGATTGATCAGCTCAAGTCACACAATGATGGGGTGATCACACTGTAAAATAGATCACTGCCAAATTTTTTCAGGTCCCCCAGCGGCCAATGGCCCTTTTTAACATCTACAGATTGGGCCATAGGACACTAACACCGCGAAAGCATACGATGTTGCTGAAGGCTCTTGAAGTTTTAATCGACAAATTCCCACCTCCAAGAAAAACCATTTTTATGGACAGGCGGCCTAAAGAATTGTATTTCCATGGCGTGTATGTTAGTGGACATCGGATCAAACAACCTCTTGAAGAGCCAGGTTCAACTCATGGACAGACTTTGCGACTGACCCGCCCCGACTGCACAAGTAGAAGAAAGCAACTTAAAATAACAAAACAAGTGACGATCAAAAACTACTCTTGTATTTATTGGTACTGCAAATCTAGCCACTATATAAATGAAAGTTTACCTCGCAAGGGACAGAAGACACCTTTTTATCTTCCCAAGCTCAATAAAACATAGATTACATCTCTCCAATCTAACAACAAACAAGCAACATCGAGACTTCCAGAGATTACTTCCCTAAGATTAAAATACCAAAAGATTGAACAGTGTTGGAAACTTCAAGAAAATCACACCTTTGTTCTGCCTGAATGTCTACACCAACAGATGTAGAAACTGAAACTGTCGAATGGATCACAGAACCAAATGTTTTGACAAGCTTAAGCACCATATCCATGGAAATGTTTAAATGCCTGATTTGAGCATAATCAGTAAGAGGCAGGCATCTAGACTTGCAAATTGTCGTTTTTTTGAAAAAAATAAAATAAAAAATAGAAGACTTCGAATTTAAATGTTACAAGCATCTCTACTGCATGAATCGCAATTGGAAGAGATGAGTTAGAAGCAAGAAGCTTGAAGAAAGAAAACCTTGTAAGAGTACGGTTTCCTCAAAAAAAAAAAAAAAAAAAAAAAAAAAAAAAAAAAAAAACCTTGCAAGGAACTTACCTGTCTATTGGGCTTGCCAGAAGGCCTGTGAGGAGTGGTAGGAGGTACGTGCAAAACTCTAGTGTGATAATTTCAGTTTTTTCAGCCAATACGCTGGTTATATCGGCAACAACCTGAAAACCAAAGAAAAATGAAATAATGCACAGTTTCTTGAAATTAAACAATGATCACACCTTATTACAGCACTCACAGCATGATCGGCCAATTTTTCCATAGCATTAATGGTTCCCTTAATATCATTTCTTTCAATATACCTGAGAAGCACCTGCATGATGGTTGCATTCAGAAGACTATTGTTATTTTAGGTAGAAAGCAACTCCTCTCAATAACCAAATTGTTATATATTGTGACGAATGAATGCTAAGAGGTGCCATAATAGAAAAGCAGCCAAAATGAAAAGCTGACTCCATGCTTTTGGTGCAAAACAAAAGGGAAGCCTTAGCGCTGTGAGAACACTGTTATTCATTCACAATACAAACATTTGTTATTGAAATCTGACATTGGTAAAAACATCCTAGATTGACAAATAGGCATACATCAGCTTGTCCACCAAGAGAAGCCACTAGGCTCTCTAAGACCTAGCATGGTGGAAGCAGCACTTGGAATAATCTGTGACTTCTGTTCATCAATGAGCTGTGTTACTTTGCTAATTTAATTTTATATTTTGGTTTTTGATAATAAACTGTTTTCTATTAGTAAAAAGGCTTTACAAGCACAAAAGCGTAGACCAAAATACATGTAAAACGACATTAAAAAAACAAGGCTCGGTCCCAAATTAGTAGCAGTGGACTACATGGATCCCTCATTCCCATTTGCCTCTATTTAATGCAATTGATGGTGTGACTTGATTATATTCAATTCTTTTTCTTTTCTTTTCTTTTTTTTCGTTGGGGGCGATGATCTTTAAATTAGCAATTGTCCTTCTCTTCTATTCCATTCTAAAGATTCATGTCGATTTGCACTTTCTCAAGTGGAAGTTAGTCCAAAGAAAGTGTGGTACACACAGAAACACGTGCACGAACGAGAGCATGTGAGCACGCAATTAAACAAGATTTGAATATAAATAACCAAGAAGAATCATGAAGCAGAAGTTGTAGGCATAAATCATTACATAGTATTGGCGCCTGGAGTTTCGACTAGATTACGTGTGTGTATGTAAGTGCCATTATTCATCTAATCTTGAGGTGCCTTCACTATTTTCTTTTTTTTTTTTTATCCCAAATTACAGTATTAGCTCCTTTCTGCAGCTATTCCTATCACATATTGATTATTACTTGTTCTTGATTATTAATTTAGCCACGTCTATGTTACTTGAACTCAGTTGCAGGTTCAGGTGCAGGTTCTTATCTAGAGGTTGGACTTATTATTCTCTAATTCTTTTTTGTAATCAGTTGGGGTCATTTTAGAGAACTTGAATAGTGATTTCAAATTCAGAAATCATGCGTGACGAGAGAAAGAAGGCGATAGAAGAGGAGAGAGTAAGGAACTTGCAAAGCACACGCCTACTTCTAGTATATATGAGGTAAATTACATATTACCCCAGAAGTTTGCCAAAATATGAAGTTTATCCTCTATATTTAAAAATATGCACTTAGTCCTTCAAATATTTTCAACAATTCTACATATGCGCTAATTTAAACCAGGTCATTTCTCACAAAGGTCATCCTTACTCATGCCATAAGTTCATCTGTGTCCCTATCCTAATCCCTCAAAAGATCAAAATCTTTACTTGGTTGGCGTCTCTCAAAAACTCAATACTTGTGCTGGCTCATGGCTCCCTCGCTCTTCTTTTTGTAGCATAGAATTTCTTGGCGTTGACACCTTTTTCATGTAGGACGGAGAGAAACATTCATATATATTCAATAATAAAGGTGTATCTTAATGAACATGTGGGGAAGCATTAAACATCGACATTATGGTTGGTTCCTTCAGCTAAGGGATTCCCATGGATGAATGGACAAGGGATTGGGAGTTATTGTTGAATGATGAAGAATCATTAGTAAATTTTCTTTATGTATTTTGTTGAGGAAAAAAATGTTAGTTTCTCATTTGTAGCGTAGATTATAACTTAATTCGCCCCTTACCCCCAATAATGTCCCTAACGCCTATGATTTTCTAAAACTCCCGCCCCCCTAACCATTGACACTTTTATGTGATGCAACGAGACATATACCAATTGCTCGCTACAAAGAAAAAGATAAATTTTCAAAATTTATCATTTTCTTTGTAGCGAGCAATTGGTATATTCCTCGCTGCATCTGTTGATAAATTTTCTACCAATTCGTTGACTCCACGAATACCGAATTGAAGAAACACGTTTCCAACCTGTGATCGAACACACAAAGTTCATGAAACCAAAACAAACAAAGAGATATTCTCTCTCAAAACAAACAAAGAGATATTTGTCTAGAAGAGTATTTTTAAGGAACAATATAATATTTTATAGTTTTATTATACAACTCCAAATGGATCGCATGAGCAACATTGGAAAGGTCTTGGAATCTAGTTTTACTAGAGTTATACGAACTCAATTTCGAGTTGCGGTAAAAAGTTATGGCAAAAATACTAAATTAATGAAAAAAAAAATTATTTAATTATAAAAAGCCCATGCGAAATAAAAAGGTAAAAATAAACTCCCAAACCTCGTTTGTCATCGTTTGAATCCCTAAAACATTTGAGGGGGAGCTTGAGAGAAAGGGAAGTCATTGAGAAGTGATCTAATGCAATTTTTTTAGGGGGTGGCTGAACGCCCTAGATGGCGAGAGTCCAGTAGCCGAAAGCATCACTAGCTTACGCTCTGACTTGAGTAGCATGGGGCACGTGGAATCCCGTGTGAATTTCATCAAGGGCGGGAGTGCTTGGTCGCCGGGGTTTCCTTTTCCTCAACCAATTCGTAATTGTTATGAGCTAGCTGAATGAGAGGGTGATATAAGATGGAAGCAAAGAAAGATTCAGCGAGTGACTAGTTTGCTGATGAAGGAGAGAGAAGGAAAGGCCTCTTATCTTAGTTGGATTAGTTAGCAAGTCAAGCTCTGGATCAAGGCCGGACGAAACCTCCCATCCAGTGGTTTATCTCTCTACATGCCTGGTTGGGCAGATAGTGGTGCCACTTGGTTCGTTGCAGGAGTCGTGCCTCCACCCCGGCGAGCACATCTCCTCTTGTTGGGGTTGGAAGTGCCCTCATTGTCCTTCCTTTGGTTGTTGACGGTCTTGTCTACGACCTCCGACATGGTGCTCCCTATCTCTGTTTTCTTTTCGGATTCCGTGGATTAGCCGGCCGATCCTAACATCATTTATGAGGAGCCGGACGATGAAGCCTCCTCCTCAGATAAAGATGTCTCCGACGCCGGCAAGAACCACTTTTTTGGAGGACTTTCATCAGCAGCAGCAGGTGGGCTTAGGCTCAGTTCATCGATTGCTGTGGATTTTGTTTCGGTAGAAGATTCTATTCATGAGGAGTGAGGAGTAGCATGCATATGAGGAGTAACATCATTCATGAGGAGCCGGACCTGTTCTAAAAAAGTCGAGGTATTTTGAATTGTTTGTTGACACTGACAAAGTCAGGGAAAACCTCTGAAATGATTTCAATATTGGACCTTGGACGCACTTGCATCTCCACCTGAGCTTCGCTACCGCTTCGCCCAACTCCTACGCCTACCACGAACTTGAGTCATCACGTGGCCTAGACCTAACGGATTTCATGGTCACAGTCCTTTAATGAAATAGGCCCCTATCACTACAAGCCCACATGAGAAAAGAGTGCTTCGGCCCTTCAACCCCCTTACGAGGTAGTGATGAGTTTCAAGCGCTCTAAGCCCGGCCTGCGCGCGGTTAGGAAATATTGGTCGCAATCTGAGCGGTACCACCCCCCAAGTTAAGCTTCTACTTGTTGTTGCACCAGGAACTAAAGCGTGTGTTTTGTATGCGAAAAGGAAGTAGGAACAGTCTGGTACCAAGACTGGGGCTGGATGTGCGACGAATAAGTAGGAACACAGCGTCATGCTTGTTGGAACGCTAGGAGAGGAGCGGATGCGAAAAATCAATGAGGGCGATCCCTCTTCTTCTCATCATATTACAGGGGCGCGGCTATGTATGAGGCTCGTACAACAGAGCAAGTCTGGTCTTGTTTCCACGCTTCTTGCTAATGTCCTTAGAGAGAAGGAACCTGAGGGACAACATAGAGATATAAAGGAGAGGGCATAAGGATGAAATTAGCTTGTATAGCGTTCGCGTGGTGAATCCACGTCCCTTTGCCAGACGTGCACTAGTGATATGGGCCCCTGCATAGCCAACGTTAGGGGGCACGCCATCGTCCGGGATGTGGACCAGGGTGCTGTCATTTTCAGTCAAGAGGTCTTGACCTCAAGGTCGACCTTCGGTCCTTGGATCCTTGGGTTTGTGGTACTGCTCTCGTAGCCGATGCTCTCGATCCTAATTAAGAAAGGGGGCTATTTCAAATATAACAAAGTTTTCATGGTGTTGATTCCTAGGTGTAGTGGTTCTTCCCTTCTGTTGTCCATTGGTGGTAATAGTCGAGTATGATTGGTCTGTAGCCCCTAGAACCCCAGGTGTAGGGGGAACTCCTGACGTTCTAGGGGCGGGAAGCGATTCCCTTTGACATGTCAGTATGATAGCGTTCGTCTGAATTGAGCGAAATCCGTGTGGGCTGGTAAGTCCATCGGTCCACGCAGTTGTCCATGTACCTGTAGAGGATTCGGCAGCTACTGCAGCCCCCGCTTCTTCAGGCGGAACTCCAGGTTGAGGAGTTACTTGGAATGCTGCTAGCTGGTCTTTCAGGATTGGTCGTTGTGTGACGCCACCCCCCACCTATCCTACACATTCGATCGAGGTTGTCTTTGTGAAGCTATAGTAAAGGTGCACGGGGTCTTACCGTCTAGCTGTTGGTCTGCTTTCGCGTATTCAATCTCTGAGGAAGAGAGACCTCAAGCCCTTGGAGAAAGCTGATAATTGTCTGCTTCCTTCTTCCCCGAGGAAGCAAGCAACCAAGGGAATGTTCAATGTCCTGAGGGGCTCTGTGATCGGGGTTCCTGAGCAGCAAGATGGCCAAGAAAAGGAGGGGTGCTCTCAGTTCGATGAATATCGCTTATTCTGGTGTTTATCAGTGGTGGTATACAATTGGCTTACGCACTAACGAAGAGCTTTATACTGGAGCCCTTTTTCCGAGGGCAGCGGGAGGGAAGGCAGGAAGCTTTATTCCCTCGTTTGGTCATCCTCCCTACCGAAAGACATAAATAGTTGTGGCATAGATCCATCACACCTTTTCTTATTTTTAGCGGGCTGAGAGCTCGGCGTTATGAGAATTTCGTAAGGTATTTGCATTTTTCCTGTGGAAGTGAAGGATCCTCTTGGGCTTTTGTTCGACCTTGGGCCCTTTTATCGCAAGCAAAAAGCTTACTCGAGAGTGAGGAGGAATTTCATGCTTCTTTTCAAGTGCAGTAGCATCGAGGAACCGTGGCCCAGAGCTAGGGTGGGGTATGCCGCTCTGCTCCCGCTTGCTTTGAATTTCAAATCATTCACTTGCTTCAACTACTCATGCTATGGATGTGGGAGCATCAACTCCGTCCCTGTGGGCTTCTGAGGAGCGGGCAGTGGGTGGATCTAAGGGTCCATGCGTGCTAGCAACAGTACCAGGTAGGATAACGCATAGTTTATTGCAAGCGCTATTTTGAAGCTTTTACTCTTTCTGTTCCTGACCTCTATTGGCCAGTCATTCCGTTTCCTGGCTATATCGCACCAGTCATTTCAGTTCTTGCGACAGCGAGTGATAAAGCCAGTGAAAAAACCCGAGAGAAAGAGACTAGGCGCTGATCGATAGTATTAGAAGGAGTAGGCGATGACTGATTGAGAGGCAAGAGAAGTTGGTGAGCCGTATGATGGGCAACTATCTCCTGCGGTTCTGAGAGGACTCGGCAGTTAGTTAGTACCCCCTTGGTCAGCAGTTAAGGGACAAAGAGAAGGTGACGAAGATAATGCAGTCAAGCCGTCAAGCTGGCTGTGAGAGGGTTCAAGATCCCTCTCCATTCCGACTAAACCAATGGAAAGATCTATAAAATTCCCTTGTCGTGCCTTGAATGTATTTCAGGATTCTCTTTGCTGCACCGACTATTAGAAATCCACCGATCCACATATGATGTGTGAACAAGGAAAGTTGTCCCGCAGTCAGTAGCGCAAAAAGCCCCTCTCTCTCTCTCTCTCTCTCTACTACATACAGTTGTTTCAGGCCGAACAATAGCGAGGTATTAGGCTCGAATCCGATTATTGTTCGGGTACGAAGCCAAACCAAAATACCCAACAAGCATTAGCTCTCCCTGAAAAGGAGGTGATCCAGCCGCACCTTCCAGTACGGCTACCTTGTTACGACTTCACTCCAGTCACTAGCCCTGCCTTTGGCATCCCCCTCCATGCGGTTAAGGTAACGACTTCAGGCATGGCCAGCTCCAGGCGAAGTAGTGGTATCTTTCTTTCCATTACGAGCGACACGCTTCACCTGCTCCCTCGCCGTGTCCATTAGCGCACTCTGACAGAATCAGGAAAACCGCGTCGAGATCTATCGACTATAGCATGAAAGTCGTTGTACAAGTTCGCTGTGACCAGAACCCCAAAAGCAACTTGAGACCCACTAATCATCATCTCATCAGGCACGAAGCAAAAATCAAGGTAGGTCCCCCCTTCCTTCTCAGCCCAGACCCATGTCAGGACGAGAAATCACCATTCCTGGATTCAGGCAATAGGACAGGTTCACCCAAGGGAAAACTTTTTGTTAAACATTTCCGAAAAGACAAGCTATTTGTTCGTTTACCGGGTTCGGCCCGAAATCATAAATAAGCTCTGCCGAGGATTGCCAAGCTGCCTACATTTCCAACTGGCGAAGGGCTGGTTGGGAGCTGGGAAGAATACAAATCTTGCAAGAGGTGCCATCCTGACCTAGAGGAGACCCCACTTTTTGTTAAACATACCCCAACTTTATTTTTAAAAATGTGAAATGACCCGACTACCCTCCATACAAAACGATTTTTTGCTCACCCCATACCCAGTTCACCCCATCCATCCATACCCCAATCACTCCACCGTCTCTCCCTCTCTCAAACCGCACTCACCTCCGGCTCAAATTCGACAAATTCGACGAAATACAGGCGAAACTCCATCGATTCGAAGTCATAAGTGCATCTCCCACCTCTTTTATGTCGATTTCTAGATTTTCTTGGATTTTTTGGCTATTTTTGAGTTGGTGTTTTTGTTGTTATTGTGGTTTTAGGGCTTTGATTTGGGGATTCATTCTCGCATTTTGGGGCACAAAATGTTGATGGAATCAAGCATATCTAGCGATTCCGTGCAAAACCCGCTAATTTTTTGGGTTGTTTTCATGTCTTTTTTGGAGTTTTAAATTTTTTTTGGTTAGTTCTTGTTGCCCGAGAGTTTCGGATACACAGGGGGGCTAGACCTCTAAAGAGATCTCGGATCTCTTTATAGGTCTCCATCGCCTTGCACCGTTACCGAGACCTCTTCAAAGGTCTCGGTGGGGGCTAGATGAAGCCGGTAGAGGTCTCAGTGGGAATCATTCAACGATGTATATCCGAAACCCACAAATCGAAATGTTTGAGTAATGGGGTATTATTTAGCAAAAAGTGGGGTATGTTTAGTAAGGGTATTTTGGAGATTTTAGAGAAAAAAATGGAGTACGTTCAGCAATTAAAATTTAAAATCGAGGTATAGTGAGTAATCGGGGTAAACTCTGCAAAAACAGGGGTCCATCCAGGCGCTCCCTTCTTTATTAGAAAAAAACACGGAATTCAACTCCATTCTCAAAGAACTTAACGATATTTTATTCAACCCATGTTGGCGAGCCCAACTAGTACCCAAGCCAAGCGCATGTTGGCTGGCCCGACTGGCCAAACACCTAAGAAGAATGAAATCGAGGCACAATAAATTATTTTTCCTCCACCCTACTTGACAAGGAGATAAAAATGAAGGTTACAAACATGCACATCACTTAAGAAGTGAAGAGACGCTAAAAGAAATAATGCAAGCATTGGTTTCGTCATGCCAAAGAATCAAACCTGTAATTTCGTTAAACGATCTTGCATAGAGCCTAAAAATTGGTCATGCAGCTCCAACAAATCAGCAATAGCATCATCATCGGAAGCAGACACTGTTTGCTTGTCAGAAGAAGAAAGCCTTCCTCTCTATTCAAAAACGAAAGAAAAAATATCAATATTTTTTTATCGGAAAGAAAAAAAGATCATATTACAAAGAGATGATAAAAGAAAACAACTCCACGACCTTTTCAAGTTTACTACACTTAAAGGTTAAAGAGGTAGCAGTAGCACGAGGCCAAGAAATATTGAAGTAGAGAAAATTAGGGAAACGAACTAAATTAGAGTCCTCCAAGTATAATGTAGATCAATCTATATAGTTAGCATCCTTTTAAGTACAAGCTTAAAAGAATGTATGTGCATGTCTAGATCAACCAACAAACAAAAAGTAGAATTAAATTCAATAAACAGTAAGATTTAAATAATTCTAACATGAATTCAATTTTATTATTTGATATGGTAAACGCAAAACTCCTTTACCTTGAGAATGTCAATTCATTAACTTAAGCCAAACAATAATTTTACAATAAGGATAGTATAGTACCAAAACTTATCACCAACTCGATCATGCCACTTCACCTAATAGTTGCAGAAAAAGCCAGATTTAAAGTACAAATACAATGGCAAGCGTTTATTCCCAAAGTCAATTTTGTCCATATCAATGTATAAACTAAATAAGCATGGTCGGAGCTTTCCATTCATAGAAGAAAGGGCTAATACTTCCTGCAATATCTAGTTTATCCGTACACTCATGGACATAAACCAATTAGTTAACTTCCACAGGTAGGTCTCTCAAGTCTAAGTGCAATAACAAGAGAGTAAAGCAATATTAAGAAAAAAGGAAGATGTACCTTCAAGAAAATGACGCTTTTTGAATTTAACTTCTACTATCCATAGTAATAAAAATTGGATAAGGCAACCAAAATAGGTTCCTTATTTATTTATAAAAGTAACCGTAATGTATTGGGACTTAAAAAGGGATTGTGAAGACAAGCTCAAGGGAAGATCCATACATTCAGTAAGTTTGTGTACCATGTAAAACTGATACGAGTGTGCTTATTTGACACATAACTGAATACTACATCCGCTCAAATCAACACCTTATGTGACCAACTACGAAGAATAGGTGTTTGACAAAAAAAAAGAAAAAAAAAAAAAAAATACAAGGAATAAGTTATATGAATTTGCTCTCTCTGCATGTCACATATCACTCTATATAGGCAGGCGTGTGTAACTACAATTTATTCTTGATTCACTATTGCTAGCAATAAAACATCGGTTCCCGTCCTAAGTTTGAAAAAAATAAGTGTTGCCAAACACAACCTGCATGATTGATATGTGTAATTTTAATATGTTGCATTTTTTTGTTGAGATTTTGTTTTATGTGGTAACTCATCTATTAGATTCTATTGTATATGCTTGGAAGTAGTGAAAACATTTAGATTCTTCTATGACGCTAACGTCTCCTCATAAAAAGATTTTGATTACATGAAAAAAATTATAGTAGCAATATGCCAATTTCTCGATGAAGATTATGAATTAGGAAAAAGCTCGAGTAACCAACTTTGGGCACAGACCGAGTCAGTGTTTGTGTGATAGGCCTCGAAGTGCGCACGCACACATCTCAGCGTGTATTGCGCGACATCGAATTGGGTCGGTACCCAAAGTGGGTTACTCTAACAGGTTCCTATGAATTATTTATGTGTATGTGGATATTCATCCGTGAGAACCATAGTTGGAATAAGAGAAAAATCATTAAGTGGGTAACTCTTATTTAAACTACTTATTTGTGATGAATCTTATTAAATAAGAGCTTGGGGAAAAAAGTGTGTTTGGTAAGCTAAACTTATCCTCTTTTTCTTAGAAAGTCATTTTCTAAGAAAATAGGAAAAACCTCTAAAAAGAGGTCAACTTTCCTAGCTTATTCCCAATAAGAGGATAACCTTTAAGAGCTAAGACATTTCGCCGATTTCGCGGACTCCTTGTGTGACTTTATATTTTTTAAAAACCCAATAGCACCCTTCACCATCAATGCAAAAAGCTTGTGCTCTTACAACTTCTTCGAAACTTTAGGGCTACCCTTCTCATTTGTTCCCCCTTTTTCGAATCTCTGAGATTAAAGCAGAAGTTTGTGAGATCTCAATTTCTATTTCTATTTTCTTTTATTTTCATGTTCCATATCCTGCTTTTTTAATTGTCGAACATGTTCTAATGTACTGTGCTTCGTATTTTTAAAAAAAAAAATCGAAGGAGATGTCCTCGTGCCCTTCCCTGTGAGGATTTACAATATTGGATAGCAACCCACACAAAAATCATATGAGCCAATGTAACCTAACCCAACAACATCAAAATCTCAACCCAAACGCCAACAAATACACATTCCTCCACCCAATAACAGAGCCTCATGTCATCCAGCTTCATGTAGCCCCCACTGATTATTAGAACCACTAAAAATGTAGCTATGAAGAAGATGAGTCCTTGACTCTGTCATTCTCTCTATCTATAGTTTTACACATGCTTTACATATTTTTCTTGTGAATGAGTTACAATTCTTCCCAACTAGAAAACTTGACTCAATAGAAACTGTAGAAATTCGACGAGGTAGGGGCAGACCAAAGTTAACATGGGATGCATTAATTAGGAGGGATTTGAATGGTTTGGAAAGCTCACCATCAGTTGCACTTAATCGAGCACAATGGAAAAGTTTGATCCATGTAGCCAACCCCAGTTAATTTGGGACTGAGGCTATGTTGTTGTTGTTGTTGAATGAGTTACAATTCTTAGATCTAACTTTTGCACCAACAATTCAGATTACCTTGACAACAATCTCTAAGACTCAAGAACCTTCTACACACGTGTTACACTGTACATGAGACCATGTGACCTACACTGTTACATACTTTCTCACATTATACATTTGGACACAAATACAATGTTACATACTCTACTACAAACATTGTCTCAATAATTCCTTACATTGATGCTAGGTGTCGATGTAGTTTATCAAAAAC
The DNA here is from genome assembly GCA_039657325.1 of Stephania cephalantha. Classification (NCBI taxonomy): domain Eukaryota; kingdom Viridiplantae; phylum Streptophyta; class Magnoliopsida; order Ranunculales; family Menispermaceae; genus Stephania; species Stephania cephalantha. The sequence goes on along the minus strand of CM077573.1, from coordinate 125,624 downwards.
TAACCCAATTTTAAGCTTTCAAATTTGATGTTTGATTATGGCTTTCTATGGTTAATCAGTTGTGCTTGCTCTTCTTATTTTTTAGTTAACTTTTTTTAGAGTCTCGTGTTGTTTGCATTGATATAGCTAGCTTTCTTATGTCCATAAATATTTTTTTTCCTTTAACTCTTAGAATTTATTTATTAGGACAATACGGATGAGAACAACAACTTCAATAGAAGAATTCAAATAAGGCCACATATGAAGATGGAAATAAGGCTATTCAAGCTAATTGGACAAATTCGAATTTGAAAGTATTTTTTGATTTATGTATCGATCAAGTAATGGTTGGAGGGAGACCATGCTCGAACTTATCAAGGCAAGCATGGCCTATAGTTATAATGGCATGTTCGGTTCGCATGACTGCTTAAGTAATCCGTTGGATTAGATGTAATACGTTGTTCACTTCGCATGATTAGATAATGCAATCGGATTAAGTTATCATACAAACTTTGGACTAAACAAAGTGGACTCCCACCCTATCACTAGCTAATCCAATCTATCCCAATATGTGTAAGGACAAAAATGCCCTTCACTTATTCCAAACGAAACCACTGCTCCTTCACTTATACCAAACGAAACCACTGCTCCTTGTCTTCATCAGTCGTGCGTCCTCCCTGTTAACCCTAGCCGAGCCTCATCTCCATCTTCAACGACTCTGTGTAATCGCCTCGTCCTCCATCTATTTGGTTGTCGTGATCGACTCCATTAATGGAGCGTGGAGGATGGGGAATGGTAGCCAAAATAGTCAAAATTAAAGAGGAAAATGAAGTTCGACATACCCATTTCGTTGTTCTTCTTCCCCGACGCGACCTGCAATGGTGAGTAGGGTTCGTCGACGGTCGAAATTGTGGATTCGGTCTCCTCGTGCGGTTTCTGTGGGTGAGAACGAGATGAAGCTTGGGGGTTTTTATATGGGGAGGGGTAAAAATGGCATTTTCTTTTAATCACTTAAGACAATATCATGCCAACCGAACAAGTCTCCAACTTCGGATTACCTCTAATCCATAGTCATGTAATCCAATGTTTGCTAATCCGACCCTATCAAGACAACCATATCAACCCAACCGAACACACCATAAAAGAATTTGAAAAGAAGACTAGGTTTCCGTACAATCAATGGTGCCGAAAAATAAACGGGACCAATTGAAAAAACAATGGAGTGCTTGAATTAAGTTAACTTCATTGACGAGTATTGGACGTCATCTGATTGATCAACGAGTGATCATGGAAAATAATTGTTGGGATGAACATCTTAAGGTATAATTTTGTAATAATACTTTCTAATATTTAAACTAATATTTCTACATTTTATTTTATGGAATTGTGTTGAATTCATCAGGCCTATCCAGATACAATGAAGTTTATGTATGAACCTTTGATGTTTGCTAATGCGATGGAGCTATTATTTGGAGGTACATTTGCAACTGGAAAGGCTGTGTGGGTCCAAACCGTTCTATTCCACATGACATGACATTAGAAGAGACTATTGTGGATCTGGATAGCAACGGAGTTAATGTGGAATTATCTAACACAATTGGAGTAGCAAAAGTTAACTCATCGATCAAAACATTTCGGCAGGTAAATCCATTGAGAAAAGTGATTATGATGATGTTACGAAGGAGGTTAGACGTAAGCGTCGCAACGGCTTGAAAATATTTTATATTTGTGTGGTGACATGTACTACTATTTATACTTATGGGTGCATAATTTTATGGATTTTGTCGCCAGTTTTGTAAAGAGAGATGTGTTCATCGAGATGTGCGCGCTACGGTTACGGATAGATCGGAAACTTATCGGACATTAAGGAAATTAAGTTGCTAGGCTAAGCATTATTTGAAAACAAACAATGTTGTAAGGTTGAGTAAAATTAGAGCCCTTGAAATTCATTGAGATGATGAGATGGTAAGGAAATCCTAGGCATGAATAGTGCAACTAAGTGAAAAATATGTTGGCATAAACTTAACCCTAGATGCATTAGAGATGTCCATCAAGTAGTGATGTGTGGTGAAAATCAACCACCCTAGTATGTATATAAAAGCAACCTAATTGTGTTTCCATTCACTCTGTACATCAAAAACTCCAAACTTGCATGAGATGGGTGAAAGTTTGACTAGAGCTCTAGTGATTGAGGATTTTTAAGGCAAAATCAAATGGGATTCAGGCGCTTGAAGATAAAGTGAAGGTGATCAAGAACTTGTTCTTGTTCAGAATGGGTTTAATGCACGAATGTTGGTTACATAGGTTCAAATGGGGTTTTATTTGATCAAAAGAGGTTTCAATCACTGATTTCCTTTGGTTTAATCATGAACTTCAATTTTGGGAATTCAGTTTCTCAATGGATTTTCAAAATTAATTTTAATGGAGTTCATGTTCTTGGAATTTTTTCATAAAAATGCATGTTGAAAACTCTTGATTTGATCAAAGTAAATGGGTAATTCAAAGTGTTACAGGTAAGTAAACCAGCAGGGGCCTCAATAGTTGTTTTTTTCTCATTTAATTGTTGTTCCTTAATTATTGAATATGTACTTGATTTAAATTTCTTTTCTTGAAATCTATTCGTATTGTCGGGTGAGCTAGAGTCTATGTGGTCAAGTTGCGTAGAGTGTTGTTGGGATGGATTGAAGTCCGCCAGTGTAAGGTTAAGCTGTTCTTGGAAGTAGCCTAGTGCCCTTTGACTCTCAAGCTGTTCTTAGAAGTGGCGTAGACCCACAGTTTGAGAATTATTACCAAGTTGTTTCTGAAAGAGGTTGTGAGCCCACAATTTGAAGAGCATTGAGAGCACTTAGACGTTGTATTATGTCACTCGTTTCTCATTGTTTATTTATTTTAGTTCGTTCATCGTGCACTTACCGCTTTCCTATTTATTTTATTATTCGCATGATTTATAGATTATTCTTTATTGATTATCTTAAGTATTGTTGAGACGCCTCTGGATTTACTTATTGGAATTGTCTCCGTAACCAGTGACAATTGTAGGTCCTTCTTTTAGCAAGGGCAAGGAGTCGATGTTTGGTAATATCCTCTAAGCTTCCCTCGGAGTCGGTTTCTACTTTTGCTACCGTAGATCCTTTTATGTATTTATATTAAATTGTTTTGTAAAACTTGGTTATTGGGCTAAGTGCATACTTGATACAAGCATATTTACCTCTTTTGTCACCGTATATGCATGAGATCATATTTTCTGGGTTTCCACACCATAGGTTGTCTCAACCATTTACTTTTTGAGTTATTTACATTGCTTAAGTTTATTTCCGCTGCTTAAATATTAGAACTTTCAAAACTTAATAACTCAACCATAAAACACCAAATTAAAGATATCAATAGAAATAGAGGTTGACTAGGCTTGCGTGGACCTAGCGAGGGTTGACTTGGTGGTCCACGTATGTCTAGTGCCGGGCGGGGCCCAGTTTGTGGGGACTGGGGTCGTCACAAGCACCCTCGCCCTTCAAAGAAGAAATCTGACACTGACACAATTATTGAGAAAGGCTTGGTTGAAGTGTTTGGGAAAATGTTAGAGACGAAAATCTCTAAGAAATAAAATTCCAACAATTGCTGAGTGAATCAATTCCTTGATGAAAATGCTTGAGATATCTCAAATGAGCAAATTATATGGACTTGCTTTGAGAAATTTTATGAAAGACAATGTCAAAAAGGTATAGATGTTGCAGGAGGGTCATCGAGATAACCGAATTGCGTTCTTAAAGTCACTTCTAGAGGATGAAAAAAGACTTAGTGGGTGATACAACGGTTTACTTAGGAGATAAGCATTTAGTAGGTGTTTTTTTATCAAAGGTGTTAGTAATATTTAGAGGTTTTTTGTTTTAATCTATTGAAGAATATTTAGGATGAATGCTATTTAATATTATATTGAATGAAATTTATTATGTGCAATGATAATGTTGTGAGTTGATGTCATTTTAATAAAAAGTTGTGTGTGTTTTGTATACCTACAAGCAATATGCACTTCTTAAAAACTTTATTTTATTTTATTTTATTGTATTTTGTTTTCAGCAAGAGGGAAGAAGAGCAATATTGGCAGCTTTTTATTATAATTTTGATGTATTTGAAAAGATCAAAAAGTCGAAGACTATATTTGACAAAACAACCATGCAGAGATTCTATATTATCTGGGCATAAGTATATCAATGATTTGTTAAAAGGAAGCAACAAACCGTGCCAACAGTTATTTCGAATGGAACGACATGCCTTTGAACGGCTTTGTGGTTTATTTAAAAAAAAGGTTGGTTGAAGAATGGGAGATATGTGACTGTTGAGGAGCAAATGGCTTATCTATCTTAGGACAATCAGACACAATTCGAGAAATCGAGTTTTACAAGATAGGTTTCAATATTCAGGCGAAACAATCCATCGTTATTTCCAAAAAGTGTTAGCCGCAATGCTAAATTTGCAGGTGAGATTATAAAACCAACTCAGTATCTTCAACAAGTTCCAAAATAAGTTTTAGAAAATCCAAAGGTCTATCCTCATTTCAAGGTAAAATTTATTTTAGTTACTATTTAATTAATTGTCGAAGATGTTTACTATGCTTTTCCTTTGTTCTAATTATATATTTTAATTGTATAGGATTGTATAGGAGCAATAGATGGCACCCACGTCAATGCAATATTACTTGTAGATAAACAAATTCCATTCGTATGAAGAAAAAAAGATTGCACTCAAAATGCCATGGCCATTTGTGTGTTCGATGTGACATTTACTTATGTTGTAGTTGGATGGGAAAGAGTTGCTCGTGACTCCAAAATTCTTATGGATACAATTCGAGATCCAAATAAGAAGTTTTCGCTTCCTCATCCAGGTAAAAATATGATTTTAATATGTGAGTATTATGTTGTTGATGGCGGGTACCCTTCGATGCGAGGACTTCTCACACCTTACAAAAATGTTTGTTTTTGGCTACCAAACTATCGTAACGGTGTGGGAGTTCCCAACAAAGAAGTTTTCAATTATGCTCATTCATCATTGAGAACTGTGATTGAGAAATCATTTGGAGTCTTAAAGGCTCAATTTCCTATCCTTCGAAAAATGGCACCATATCCATTTCCGGTACAACGAAGCATAGGGTGTGCTTCGATGGGAATACACAATTTTATTCGAAAAGAAGCTAAAGCAGATAAGTTGTTCAGACGCTACTGTAGTGGGTAAGTCGAAGATATGAGTGATAGTGATGATGATGATGATGAAAGAAGAACTTGAAGGTTTAGAGGATAGCGCACACGTGATTGAGATGTCAATTGTTAGCGAGCAAATTGCAGATTAAGTGACGAACTTTATAGTCATATGTAATGTTGCAGATTCTTAATGGTTACATAAATGTTGGTTTTGACATTTTTTTTGAAGCACAACTTTTTTGTTTTGACATTATTAATTGTTTAATGCTAGATTATTTCAATTATATTTCTTGTTATTTGTTTTTGTTGTGCATTAATTAATTAATATAATCACCATTAGATTAATTTTCATTACATTAAGTTTTTTTTGCTCCATGATAGTATATTACATATACACACAATAAATTATTTTACTATAGTCGTACAACGCACTCAAATTAACAAGTCAACTTCTATTAAAAAATAGTATTTTATCTAAATGACATAAATTACCCTTCTAATAAGTGAGATATAAGAGTTTTGTCAAATTCATTCCTAAATGCTCTCATTTTAATTAAGAGATGTTGTATTTACTTGTACCAAACACTTAATAAAATATAAGCACTTATTTTATAAGCTCTACTTTGAAAAGTCTTAACAAATAAGCCTTAAATATTTAAGAAGTAAGAGTTACCAAACACAACCGCACTTTTTTGTAAAGAGATATTTTAAGAATATATAGATGGAACTATAAACAAATTACAAAAACCTTCATTAGAGGATATGCATTCATCTTTTACAACTTATTGATGATCTCTCTTTCCTCTCAATTCCATAGACCCCCCACCCATTAAACCAAATCTAAACCCTTCTCTTTAAACAACCGACTGCTTCTTTCCAAACACACCATTAAATAGTAACACGAACCACCAATTAGAGGATGTTTTATGTTTCTTGGAGTTACATGATGGTGGGAGTGTGAAAATATCATGATCATGTGGCTTCTACATACAAACTCATTTTTTACATCAAATCGAGGTGAATGGAAATGTTGGATCCATGTAGTCGATTACAATTAATTTGGTATGGAGGCTTTTAGTGGTTGGTGGTGGTGATGAAGAAACTCGATCACTCACACGAAAGCATAAAAATTTGTTGATGGAAGTTGACATGTTTTGTAAATTGTAATAGTACAAATTCTCACTTATGCTCCATATGTCCAGGTAAAGGAAGGGGGTTGCGATACGTTGACAACCAACGAAACCTTTGTCAATTATCGCTCATCGTGAAAAGGATGAAACAGATGGAAGAGTGATGCAAATAAGAGTTTGCGTTAGATTAGGATTTCTTATTTACTAGATAAGATTGTTGGAGTTTGTGTCAAAGTTGAAGTCATAAATAGATTAACTTGCATTTGTTTTTAGAATAAGAATTCTACTTGGAGTCAAATAATGTGCTAACTTAATTAGGCCTAATATATAAAGGCATGATCGGTTGTTAAAAGGGGGTCGATTATTTGATTATGGATTATTTGATTAATAAAATTGGGTTTTGAGAGAGAGCATCGCTTTGTTTGTTTTGGTTTCTTGAACTTTGTGTGTTTGATCACAAGTTAAAAACGTGTTTCTTCAATTCGATATTCGTGGAAAGCTATCTTTTCTTTGTGGCGAGCAATTTGTCAATTCCTCGCTATATCAGTTGGTACCAGAGCGTCAAGGTCCAATAGTCTTCCACAATGCCACCGAAAAGACAAGCTCAATGTGAAGACCATGTACTTCCTCCAAGAGATAATACAAAATATGTCGATTGAAAGATGGATCAACTAGTAACTTTAGTTGTTTATCACTTCAAGTACAACAGTTGCATCAGAATCAAGCGTAACAGTAGCAGCAGCAGAGGCAGTCGCAACAACCTCGTCAACGACGTCAACAATGGTTTGAGGACGAAGTGCCTACCGACAAGGAACCAAGAGAGGAATATTTTGATGAGGAGGGATTTGTTGCCGAGAAAGAAGATGGAGTTCTTTTTCTTTATGGTAATGGCGAAGTAGATCCGATCTTCTTTGAGGAGAACTCTGAAAACTTTGACAAGGCGCCAAAGTTTGACGGTGATGGGCACAACTTTGTAGAAGACAAACTACTCTTTGGAGACGACGACTTTGTCATCGAGGTGATTTCTCATTCTAAAAGCCCTCATATGCTTGAAGAGGTGGTTGGTGACCCGGTCGTCGAAAAGTGTGGAGACAACTCCCGGTTGAAGGAGTCGTGGAGACAAAAGTGAAGTTCGCGAGGTGAAGCACTTTTGTTAGTTGACTAACATTACGGACGACGAGTTAATAGAGGAAGTTCTACAAAACCCTTACAATGGTGTGTTCGTTGACAACTTTGATTTGTCAATTGAAGTTTCAAGCAATGTTCCAAGGATACATGTTCCATCAAGTGACGATAAATTTGTCAAAATTGTGTTTGAGGAAGAGTTGGATATCTTTTAGAATTTTGTTATTGAAGCCCACAAGACAAGGGAGAAGACTAAAACTTGAGGACGGATTTTTTCTAAGCGGGGGAGCATGATGAAGATGGAAGACCATAAAGGTCATGTGCGGGAAAATGATTCATGCATTAATTTCGGGGACGAATTTTTCTCAACCGGGAGAGAATAATGCAAATAAGAGTTTGTGTTAGATTAGGATTTCTTATTTATTAGACAAGATTGTTGGAGTTTGTGACAAAGTCGAAGTCATAATTAGATCAACGTGGATTTGTTTTTAGAATAAGAATTCTACTTGGAGTCAAATAATGTGTTAACTTACTTAGACCTAATATATAAAGGCATGATCGGGGGTTGATTATTTGATTATGGATTGTTTGATGAATAAAATTGAGCTTTGAGAAAGAGTATCTCTTTGTTTATTCGGTTTCTTGAACTTTGTGTGTTCGATCACAACTTAGAAATATGTTTCTTCAATTCAGTATTCGTGGAATCAACGAATTGGTAGAAAAAGCTATCTTTTCTTTGTAGCGAGTAATTTGTCAATTCCTCGCTACATCAAAGAGTTAGATTCGTGAAGCCGACCCCAACTAATTTGAGATCAAGGTTTTTATTGTTGTTGTTGTTTTTGTAGTGGCACTGCATTGTCTCATCTGGGTCACTATAACAAGATAGACCAGAACACAACGGAATTACATTACAATTCTACTTTTCATATTCAGCTCCTTTCCAGAGAAAAAACATTCATGCATCAATGAGCTTAATTTCCAAGTCCTTTCAACAACCTCAATCCCAAACAATGAAGTTAATCAAAAGACAAAAAAGATGAAACGGGGAGGGAAAATAAAGGAACAGAGAAGAGAATAGAGGTAATTGGGAGATGATAAAGAACAGAAGGAAGCACCAAGACATCCAACAAATACAAAAAATATCATACCAAATTATAAGGCCCGTTGGCAATGGAAGCTGTATCGGAAAGATTTGTTGATGTAGAGCTCTCAAAAATAGAAGATCTTTCCCTTTTTTCCCAGTTTGCGACTAGCGAACGCGACCTTCCTATTTCAATAACATAAAACCAACTCAGGGTGGAATACTCACCAACAAGAATGGAAAAAATTAATGAAAATACCTCCTTTTGTAGCTTCAATGAAACCAGCATCTCTATTTACTCTATGCATCCTAATGTCACCTGCAATATAAGATAAAAAAGAACTGTTTAAAGTTTAAACATAAACATTGCTTAGTACAAATTAATACAAGCAAACTTTTTGCATGATGCCAAGCCAAGTAAGAAAGGATGAGAAACAGAGAATCAATTTAGTTCGAAAAAATAAAAAAATAAAATCAGTCACTGACAAATGATAGACAAGAATATAAAAATAAGTCTTTAGAACAAAGCAAGATAATAAACAAGAATATAAAAAGTTCACGTTGATAACCTGCAGGAGGCTCCATGGAGGTATTTAATCTGTACTTCCCATGTGCAATGCATCTGGTAGCATCAATCCCATTTCTCTCTGGCATAGAGTTAGACGAAGTCAAACCTTCAACTATAGAATTGAAGTTTTGGTCTGTAACTTCATTTAGTTCAGTGGTCTTACAACCCACTAGTCCAGATGACAGAGAGACATTTGGTTTGTCGGATTCACCCATGTTAGTCAAAATGTTTTGAACGTCAGTTACTTTTGACTGTATGAAACAAGGAGCAGTTCTGCCACCTGCGCAGATTTCTTTTCTGGAATCAGCTGCCTGTTCAATCCTTGTACTAGTCCTGGGGACGATCACAGGGACAACTTCCGATTTGGTCAAGACATGAGTATTTGTTGAATGTGTCTTCAAAGAATTCCTTCTAAGACTACCAGTGCTCGGTGCAGAAGCTAAACTCCCTGTGTTTGACTTTGGTCCAGCGTTCAATCCAACTTTTTGTGGTGTACCGGGAACACTTCCAGTGGCTTCAATTAACACATAAGGCCCACAATTACAAAGATATCAATCCACTATAAATTAATCTGAGCAAAAAGTATTGATGCAATAGCACAAAATTAATGAATAGCATACACGTGAAAGGCTTAGCTTCCTTAACCATTGTCTCTGGATTCTGTGAAACTGACAATCTACCTAAAGGTTTAGCTTCCTTGGCAGTAGAATCTGAGTTCGTGGAAATGGAGAGCCTCCCCAAACTATTCTTTCCACTGTTGTCAGTCAGTCCAGAGAGGATTGCATTAGAACTAGATTTTGCGTCTTCAAGACAATCTGATCGATTGGTACTGGAAATTACATATGGTTCTATACGCTGCATTCAAAAGAGGTGCATGTTAGGTGTTATACAGCAGACAGAATTCAAATCTAATTTATTAAATATTAACACCAACAAGAGAATGAATGACAAACAAAAAGCTCAAGAGACAGAGAGATCATGAATATTACCGAGATGTCCACAACCCACACTCCCACGCAACTTTGATTATAAGAACAACCAAGAAGCTTTCCCTCATGAATGTTGAGATCGGACAGCCTAGACCATCCAACGTCCACAGCATCATGACATCGAATTGGTTCCCAAGAGAATACCTAGAATTTAGATAATATCCTTGTCAGAAACTAAATAGCACAGGAACATATATCAGATACTGGAAAATAGAGTCACTTGCCTTCAGACTTTCATGCAATCCACAAAGAAGAGTCCTCCCATCAGGATTGAATGCCATACAACGCACTCCAGTAGTCTAGAAAAGATATGAATATATCAATTAAACCAGACATCTCCTAAGCAAAGTTTAGAACATTTTTTTTGAATAAGAAGCAAAGTTAGCAACTTTCTGTATCAGCATTCTGCTAATAAAGTTAGAAATGGAGAATGAATAAATCCTACAATAAGATTCCTATAATACCTCGGGCCCAGCAGAACCAATCAGCTCAAAAGTTTCAAGATCCCAGAATTTAACTGTTCTATCAGCTGAACCTAAACAGTTCAAAATGATTGTAATAAATTAATGTGCATCCAAGAATATATTAAACTGTGCAAAATAAAAAAATAATATAAGAAATACGACAAACAGTAAGAATTAGGGTACTTGGCTTCTGATGAATAAAGGTTTACGTTTACCACTTAAGAAGACAAGTGGTTAAGGTAATTCCAAGCCCATGATACCTTGGGGTTCAATCTTCACTTATTTGATGGGACACATGTCACAACTATCCATGCTCTCTAACAGAGTTCGGGTTGCCTTGGATAAGTAGCCCTCTCGTTTGAAAAAAGATAGAATTCAATTGAGTGAATGTGTAAAAAACTTATATGTTTGCAACATTGCGTGAGTGAAAAATGGTTAAGTTGAATCAACACATGCTTTTAAAACTCTTTAAAGTAATCCAATTTCCATCCAATTGATTCCATAACCGACTACGTAATTACAGGTAGAGTATAACCAAATCTAATCTAGAATTCCTTCCATTAAGATTTAACATATTCAGAGGTTTTACCAATCAAGTGGGTAGCTCATTGGTTAGGTATGGGGTTACTTGTGTAAGAGGTTGGAGGTTCGTCTTAATGGATGGAGGCAAGTTTTTTTCTTATAAAAAAAAAAAAATCGTATTCAAAGGTTTTAAGGATGAAAGAAAAAGAAGTACAACCCCTCAGACTTTAAATACAAGCGTCGGAACAAATCAATATATAATAATATTATAGAGGAAAATAATGAAGGAGAATAAACGTAGAGGTAAAAGTAAAGAAGTAGGAACCTGTCGCAAGAAGGAACTCATGTGGATGAAAATCTATGCACTGAACCTGACCCTCGTGATACTTGAAATCGTGCAATAGTTTTCCAGCAGTAAGATCCCATAACTGCCAAGAGAGTGGTGTTAATTTCATAAGTAATCATTCCAGTCATAAGGAACATTGGTACTGTTTTTATGATTAGAATGAAACCAAAAGGGGTGGTTAAAATTAAGAGGTCCAACATCACCTTGACGCTGTTATCTTCTCCGCCAGAAACAACCCAGCGGCCATCTGGGGTAAATCTGATGGCATTAACACCGCGTGTATGGCCCTTATATGTGTGGATACATCCTTTTCTTCTGATATCCCAGATCTTAAGATTGGTATCCAGAGAACCAGAAGCAAAGAACTCTCCAAAGGGGTGGAAGTCAACTGATATACAATTTGACCGATGCCCCGTAAGAGTTCGAACGACTGCATCGAAAAAAACAAAAGAAAGAAAATAATGAGATAATATGTGGAGGGAGCATGTAGGCATCCTCAATTCAGGTAAGTATAGTATGTACTATGTAGCATACCCTTGGCCTCCTCGAGATCCCAGAGCTTTATTGTACCACTGGCTGCGCCAGCAGCAACCAGAACCTCAGAAGAATCAAAATTGACTGACTCGACTGCACTAGAATGACCAGAAAGACTCTGCACCACAAAACCCCTAGTTCAGTAGGTATCAATTGCTTAAAGATTTTTCTTCTTGTGTTGTTCGCACCATAAGTAGCATAGTATAAGTGCAATTTGGATAGGAGATAAATGTGGGAAAGGAAAGAAGAACCGACCAAGATGGCGTTGGGCTTGCCAATGGCCCAGAGGTTAACTTTATGATCTTCTCCTCCGGTAACAAGAACTCTCGATGACTTCCTTCCGATCTTGAGGCAATTCACATTAGAAGCGTGGGCTACAAATTCCTCTGGATCATACAAGTCGTTAAGCAAAAAATATAACCTCAAAACCAAAGGTAATGGAAATGATTGCTCTTATAACCTTAAATAAAACCCTAAATATATATTTATATTTCAAAAAAAAAAAAAAAAAAGGATACGCAGCTTATACGCTCGCTTGGTCGTCATGAGAAAGGGAAGGAAGAAAATGCAGGAGCAGGAGATCCAAAGACAGCTCCGTCTTCAGCCCTCAGCCCGCCCTCGTTAATCAATCATAACAGCAGATCTCGAGAAACCACCGCATCTCTTTCTAGTTAATAATGCGACCTAGATCTACCTCTTGTTGGTGAAGAAGATGAGAAGACAAAGAAACAACTTCACACGAACGAACCAACGCAGTAACAAATCAAGAATTTCGATTTATTCTTCTTTTTCCTGCAAAACTAGATTTGGGACAGTGACAGAAAAGACCCGCCATCTCGTCTTCCATGACATAGCTTATTCTGTAGCCATCGTTCCCACCAAAGCTGGGTGGAAAATTGAAATTAGGTCTACCAGCGACGACGAAGAAGAAGAAGAAGAAGAAGAGGGATAGAAATCGACACGGCAAGCTCGTTCCTAGCGCGCTCGGTGACTCAAATGTTGCAGTCACAAACCGACGACAATAAATTGCTGCGGTTATAAATAGACTTTCACGCGATTATGGAGAAATTACAGCCGTACAGTAATTTTTAATTTAAAATAGCAAAATAGGCTACGTTTTTTTTTTTTTTTTTTGTAAATAATGTATTTCGGGTTTTGAGAATGCGCTGCCTATAATGAAAAATTGCCTCATCTAATAAACACAAATAACGCATTTCTCGAATGCGGTATTAGTGTTAATTTGGATACCACATGATAACACTCGAATGCGCTATTAGTGTTTCTTAGTTAGCTCTGCCACGTGGACTAAGCCAACAAGAATAATGCATTCTTCGAATGTGTTATTCTTGTTGGCTATTTGGGTGTGAACACACGAATAGCGCATTTAGAGTATGCGCTATTCGTGTGGTCAGTCCACGTTGGCATCTACGTGGACCGACCAATTTACATGAATAGCGCATTCGGAAAATGTGTTATTCATGTAAACTTGTTTGTACACCCCCTTTACACGTATAGCGCATTCTGATAAGGCACTATACGTGTAAGGTCGTCATCTTCTCCAAGAAACGCAGAGAATATATTCTCTGCATTTCTTCTAAATTGGGTCTAGCTAGGGGTAGGCCTGGTTAAAGGTTCATAGGTCAGACCAATTTCATTGAGGTGGGTGAGGGTTGAAAGTGTATTTAATTGGTGTAGGTGTTGTTGGTTAGGGTAGTGTATTAAGAATTTTTGAAAGAGAGGCCACTGGTTTTGTGATTCGGGGAGAGTTAGAGAAATAGAGAGAGAGATAGAGAGAGAGAGAGAAAGGGGCAACAGCTGTGGTTCGTGACTAAAGGTGAGGCCACTGGTTTTTTGTATGTGTGAGGTGTGTGTGTGGTTTGTTAGGTTTGTTAATTGTGTGTGTGTGTAGGTTTGTTAATTGTGTGTGTGTGAGAAGATGTAGTGTGTTGAAGGCCCCCTCCCCCACGGTGTGTTTGTGTGTGTGTCTCCCCCCTCCACGGTGTGTTTGAGTGTGTGTGTCGCCACCCCCCACGGTTTGTGTATGTGCCCCCCACGGTGTGTTTGTGTGTGTGTGTCTCCCCCCACCCCACGGTGTGTTTATGTCTCCCCCCACGGTGTGTTTGGGTGTGTGTGTGTGTGTTTGTGTGCGCCCGAGAGAGATTGAAGCCCCCCGCGCTCGCGCGCGCGCGTGTGATGTTGATCTAGATGTGGATCTAGATGTTGAAACCATAGTTAGATGCAATATATGCGCTTTCTATGACGCCTCGTGTGACCATTGGTCCCTCGTTTTTCTTACTTACGTCGATCACCATGAAACGTATGGGCAAGGGTAGTGTGGCAAAGGAACCATATAGATCGAACTATATTCACGCGACATGTTCTTGGTCTTGATGTGTGGTGATGGCTTTTTTATTTTCGTTTTAGTGATTATCGACCATATGTTTTTGTGTCTATATATATGGCTTTTTTAGTTTAGGATTTTGTGTAGTTTAGGATTTCGTGTGAAATGTTAGTTTAAGATTTATTTTTTGCTTAAACCTTGTGTTAAACTTTATTTTAGTTAAACTTTTTTTTGTTAATTAAACAATTTTTTTTTGTTAAGATTTTTAATAGATCAATAATACATTTTTTTCGTTTAACTTCTTGGTTGCAAGAAGTGTTAGTTTATGATTTGTTTGAAGGAATTGTTATATTGATGTATTATTGATTGATCGATCTAACTATGTTGTTAGCTTATGAATTTTTTGGTTGCATGATTTGCATTTATTTTTTAGCAGGACAACATCAAGACAACAAACGGTTGGCTAGAGAGAGGGTTGGCTAGATAGGGTTAGGATTTGTTTTTGTACATGTCTAATTTTTGTTAGTAATTAATTTCCATTTAAATAAAAGAACTAACATTATTTTTTATTGCAGGAATACTAAATTAAGGATCAAAATAGGAGAAAAATAGAAAGTACAAAAAATTATTTGTTCTATTATTTTTTATTTGTTTTGTCATTATTTTCATGTTATGTAGTTACATAGTGTAACGACCTGAATTTAATTCGCCGTTATTAATGACGAGGTTGCAGATGTGGATGACAGCTCAGACGCTCGTGGGACCCGCAGCTAGGCTAGTGCGCGCCTGGAGCTTAGTAAATAGTTATTTTGTGTGTTGAATTGTTTAATTTGCGATGTTTATGTTGAAATAGATTAAACTGCATCGCAATGTTTGTACTTATATTACATTTGACGTGCGAGATTGTGTGTTAAGTATTCGCCTCGATATACGTTTCGACGCGGGTACCGGGTAGTCTAAAAGACTTAATAGTAGGCCGATGGAAAATAATACACACATAAAATGAATAACATGGGTTAAATAATAATATGTAATGTATATTTAGTGGTTAGGAACATGAGAGTACGCGTAAGTCGCGGTTCGGGACGCAAAACCGAGCGTCGGAACACCCGAAACACCACTTTTGGGTTAGAGACAAGGGCGAGTGTGCCATTGGTGTCATTTTTTGAGTCATTAAAGGCTGGAAATGAAGCAAATGGAGGTCCTTGGATTGTCTTGAGATGCACATGTGAGGAGAGATCACATTTCAGCTATAAAAAAGTCAATATGACTTTCATTTCACCACATTTTCTCTCTCCTTATCTTCACAAGGGTTTGGAGATCCAAACTTTGTGATTTGAAGAGCTTGGAATGGGGGGAAATCATCAAAGCAATGTGAGAATCACAAACACCTCAACTTTCTTTATCTTTTGATCTCAATTTTTGAGGTGTTAGTGTGAATCCAATATGGATTGTTTAATGGTTGTTGAGTTGTTGTTTTGGTAGGTTTTAAGTGCTATGAAGTTTAGTTTGGAAACCCAAAATTTTCAGCAAGTCTGCTGTCCAGAACGCGATTAGCGCGCTAATGTTCTTCCTGACGAAAAACGTATAACCGCTTGGGAATCTAGCGCGCTAATTCCCAGACCCAGCGCACTAGATATTGCAGTTTTGACATTATTTTTGCTAAGTGACATAAAACACATCCAATTGACTAAAAACCAATTATAAATGGAAATAGGTCATTTCGGGCGGTAATTTGGATATCTGGGATTCGGTGGAGTCGGACCGGGGGTGATTTACAGGACACGGAGTGCGATTTGAGGTGTGTAGTATCCCAATTGAAATTTCTTGAGCAGTACTTTATTTTGCTTTTAAATTCATATTATGTCTTTCAATACTCTATTCTTGGTGTGATATAATGGACGGACGTTGAGGTTCTCCCTTCGTGCCATTTCTGTGTGTATGTCCACTAGGCCATAGCACGTGTGTCAGGGATCTCGGTGAATAGGTCGACTCGAGATTCGCGTCGGGGCACGTGTGGGTGCGTCGTAGGTTCCACGCCAACCACCTGGCAGATCCAGATACTGGCCTTGCTTGAGTGCTACTCACCGGCAGTAGTCTGTGGGGAGTCCGAAGTATGACGCTAGTCTGACCCTAGGCTCTAGGAACACACTTTGAACTTTCAATATTACTTATGCATGCAATGATCACAGTTGCCTGTATTTATTTCTGCATGTTTATTTAATAGTTTTGTTTATATTTTAGTAGTTACTTTCCGTATTGCTCACTTAATTTCCTTGGGAATACTCATTCTGGACTCGTCATCTGCCTTTTGTGATGGCTTGAATGTAGATCTTAGTACGAGCCATGGCAAGGGCAAGCTATCGGAATACTTGTGATTCAGAGATATTGAGACAGACTTGTACGTTTGTATTATACATATTTTGTTTTTATTTTGGGGTTTGGGATTGTGAAACACTTCAGGACTCTATACTTTTGATATTTTGATACATCGAGGCGCATTATTGGTCTATGATGATATATGGGTTTTCCACACTAGGTATCAAAGTTAAATGCATGACTATAATGTTTAATATTTTAGACCGTCACGATAAAAGACTTCCGCCGTGGTTTATTTGGGATTAAAATGATATGGTAAGCAGATGATTTGAGTTCATTAACAATTTAAACAGTAAATTGTTGTTCATTGAGGTTAATAATGATTAAATTGTGGATGAGATGGCATGTGGGACACAGCTGGCGCTGGTAGGCCAGGTTGTGGGCTCACATTAGCCCCCATCGCGGTTCATTTGAAAAATGGGCCGTTACACATAGCTTTTTATTAAAAAAATGGTTGAGTTGTTAATTGCATGGTATGTGTACTTGAATCGTGTTTTAATTTTTCTTGGGCTTAAAAAATATTTTTTTTTACTACGACGTGTCCTATCTATGTGTGTGTGTATATATATATGTATGTATATATGTATATATATCATGTTACAATTAAAAATATAAAACATTAATTAACACAAAAAGACGGTGCACCTCAAGCAGACGAATGAGTATGCTCTGTAGTTGCGCTATTAAGGCAATCCTCTACTTCAGAAAGTTCGATTGCACTTTAAATCCCCAATTTGACGCTGTGTTTCGCTTGATATTTTAAAAATCTAAACTATTGATGAGAAATATAGTATATATGTTAGTCTTTGGGAACAAATTAGTATGATCTTGCTGTGATGAAATACATGCTTCTGTTTACTTAGTTTAGTAGTACTTATTTTTTTCGGATGTAAATATGAATTATTAATTAGTACTTCATGCAAACGAATGAGTATGCTCTGTAGTTGCACTGTTAAAGCGATCTTTTACATTAGAAAGTTCAATTGCGCTTTAAATCTCGTGTGTAATCAACTTTTCCTCTTGATATATATGTAATCCTTTTACGTTAATGTCTAATAAATTATGTAGGTCATAGAACATAGGAACATCCCATTTCTATTTTATGCATACGGTCAAATTGTAAATGGTTTGAATGGCATCGCGTACAACGCACCCTCATCAGCAGTGTTGATGGTTAAGTTGGATCACGTCTGTAACGCGTTCAATATTTCATCTATGGAGACTCTTGTTAGGATGACTTACCGTCACGTAATAATACTCCCCGGGTGTTCGCAATATTTCGTCCCCGTGTTACTGCATGAAGCGACACATTTCTACTTGATGTGGGTGACAGTGGCCAATTTACCTATAACTGCGACGGTAGATATCTATTTAACATTTGAGTCAATCGACTCGTATCAAAATCCTACAGTTCATTCGCAACTGGTAGATGAAGATGTCGGCACATAGACACTAGATCGATGATGGAAAGACTGCATATGCAATCACCACAAGGCGATGTCAAGATGAATTTGTTAGTCTAGTACATGATGACAATAATGGCTCTAGTGACGATGAAGTTAACGACGACGACGACGACAATAACATCGAAACAGACGAGGACGTACGTCCTCGAAATATGCTGCAACAGATGTTGATTGGAAAAACCTCAATGTTGTTACGGATGACCCAAGGTATGAACCTCCAAGGGCGGAAAATGTGCAAGATGATGAACAATTTGCTGTTGATGAAGAGAATTTAATGGAGGAAGCAAATGATGATGAAGTTCAACAACCATTGCTGGTGTATAATGAAATCGATTGGGAGGTGGCTAACTCCACTGCAACCCAACATTCTCATCAACAGACTGGGTGGGACATGTCTAATTTAGAGTTGGAAATAAGATTGCGCTTTGACAACAAAAAAGACTTGCAACATGTCGTCAAAGTGTGGCATGTTAACATACATTGTCAATATCATGTGATGAAATCGACTACAACTCTTTGGGCGATCAAGTGCACAAGTGCACAACACGGGTGCATGTGGCGTCTTCGTGCTTGTTTGAAAAGAAAACACAATTATGGGAGATCACACAATTAGAAGTGTCACCGACTGTATAAATCCCGACGTAGAACGCGGTCATGCCCAACTCGACGCCAACATGCTTGCGCGAGAGATCCAAAACATCGTCCAGATAGATCAAACAATAACTATCAAGACATTAATACAAATAATTAAGGAAAAACACAAACATGAAGTAAACTATAAGCGAATGTGGGATGCCAAAAGTAAGGCAGTCGTAAATGCATTTGAAGATTGGGATGATTCATACGCTAGATTGCGAAGATGGTTGGCGGTTGTGAAGAATAAGAGTCCGGGGACAAAAATCGAGTGGTCACATAGACAATGGGCCACTGATGAGATAAGGACCGAGTATCCTCAATTTCGTCGTATGTTCTTCGCATTCGAACCAACAATAGAAGCTTTCAAGTTTTGCAGGCCACTTCTTCAGATTGATGCGACTTTCTTATATGACAAATATAGTGGTAAGCTAATGATTATCATCTCCGTTGATGGTAATGGACACATACTGCCGGTTGCATTTGTCGTTGTAGAAACCGAATCTACAGATTCGTGGAGATGGTTTTTGAAGATGTTGCGCAAACAAGTGATGGATAGAGATGGTATTTGCCTTATTTCTGATCGTCACATTGGCATTCTAGAGGCGGTCAACACACCGTCCAATGGTTTTTGTCCCCCAAAAAGATACCACCGTTATTGTCATCGACACTTGGTCAATAATTTCAACACCCAATTCAAAAACGAATCTTTGAAAAAACTCATTTCTCGAGCAGATGCTTAACATCAAGAACGAAAATTTAATGCGTCCATTGAGCGTTTTGCATACTTATCATCACAAACTCCTCAATGTATGCAATATGTCAATGTCATCCTGAAAGAACTATGGACTCAATCGCATGACGGAGGCATGCAGTACGGATGGATAACTTCTAATGGTGTTGGTATGTATGAAATGCAAGTATGTTTTGCATTCAACGATTTAGCTATCTCTGAAGTTTTTTTTACTTACACGAATTTATTTTTCAAATGTAGAGTGTTTTAGCGGTGTATTGAAGGGGACTCGATTTTTGCCAATAACAACGATGACTAAAATGATTTATTACAGATTGGTGGCATATCACGATCGACGTAGACATGAAATCAATGAATCAATCTTAAACGACATATCCTACACAAAATATGTCGAGGATAAACTCCGACATTATGAACAATCTGCAAGGAGGCATCAAGTCAATTTGATAAATCGTGACATAGGTGAATTTGAAGTGTTGACTGGACGACATGGAAATCGCATGCATATAGGCAACAATACCCAAGTCGTCATCCTGAAGGACCGGGTGTGCAGTTGCAATAAATGACAATCGTTTGGTTTCCTTAGCTCACACGTGTTAATTGCATGTGCCTTAATTCGAGTGTGCTACTCGCAATTCATGCCATATTACAGGATGGATGTGTACGCGCAATGTTACTCATCTATTTTCAAAGTCATCCCAGATGAGAAATATTGACAGACTATTGCGACGAAGATCGTATCGATCCTAAGGTGCAGACGTGGCCGAGGGAGACCAAAGGGAATGCGAAGGCAAAAAGAGATGGATCTTCCTAATGTTTCAAGGGTCTTGCGATGTTGCATATGTCATCAAGAAGGACATAGAAGAACAACATATCATAATAAAGACCGTGATCGAGTCCCTACTAGAAAAAATCGATGCGGTATTTGTCATGCAGAGGGACATAACAAAAAAAATTGTCCAACCAGAGCTCAATATTCCAATCAAAACTAATAGTCAATTTTGTATATTGTTTGTCATTGGCTGAAGTTGGTGAAGTGATTATATTGAAATTTTTGAAGTGTCCTGAAATTTCACGTCATGAAATTTTAATGTATTCGTTACTGTTTGAACCTGCGTGCATGAATTATTGTGACTTTCTAAACAACACGACTAATTTGTTTAGATCAGTCAATTATAGTAGGTACACCAATGGATCCAGGTCCATCAGATCTTTCACTTTTACATCTACACACAGATCCTCGCGAACGTGGAGGGGTCAGGTAAACTTTTTTAGATGTATACGTCCAATGTTCATGCATAAACGTATAATATATATTGACTAATAAATTTTAAATTCTAAGTTGTACGAAACATTGCGGGTGTGTCGAAGATGTGGTGTCGTTGATCGAACGGTGCAATACCATTCTCGAATGATCCCATATCTTCGTTCCAATGGCTTCTATGAGATTTTCCGCGTATCATTTTTCAGCCTTGATTGGGCTTTGATTACTGCGTTCGTTGAGAGATGACGCCCTGAGATGCATACATTTCACATGCAATGTGACAAGTGTACAATTACACTCCATTACGTGCCGGTACAGCTCGACTTACCTATTGAATGTATGCATGTAACGAGAACCACCTATACAGACTATGTTGAGGTGTGTGAGAGGCTACTTGGTCGAACTCTTGTTGGAGATGACATTATTGGAAATAAACTTAAAGTCGAATGGCTTGAACGTAACGTACCAGATATAGATGACGACATCGATGAGGAATCAGTGCAACGTTATGTTCGATCCTACATACTGCAACTTATCAATGGGTGTCTATTCGTCGACAAGTCAAATCGATTTGTACATTTGATGTTTATATTGTTGCTCGAGGATTTCCAAACAGTTGGACAATATAGTTGGGGGAGTGCTTGTTTTGGCTTATTTGTACAGGGAGTTGTGTCGCGGATCTCGCGCCGATGCACATGAGGTTGCGGCCGCGTCAATTCTTATACAGCTATGGGCATGTGACATATTTCCAATTATAGCACCAAGGCGCCTGGGTGTTTCTAGAGTTCAACCTCAAACAGTGGTTGAAGAATACATGATTATTGACCTTCCATTATGACACAGGTAATACAAATATTATTTCGTACTTTCTATAATATTAACTCCATTTTCATTTTCTATAATTTATTGTTTTGTATACAGATGGATTGATGCATTTTCGGTTACTCAGAGTGCCACACACGTCTTATCAGTTTACCGTGATGCACTTGACTCGCATAATGAGGATGACGTGGTGTGGCAACCTTATGTTGAAGTCATCAGGTCTCTTCGCGAATACTGTACTGACGGTCATGATAGTTGGCTATCAACGTGTCCCCTAATTTGTTTCCACATAGTCGAGTGGTATCGACCAGAAAGGGTTATGAGACAATTCAGAATGATATAGGTCATTCCACCAAACTGTGATTACGACACCCGACTACACCGCATCGAACTGCGTGAACGCAATCAAGAAAATTGGGTGGCTTTTCACGCAACCTTTATACAAATGTAGGAAAATCGTGGTGACAGCATAGTTACAGCGGCACAAGAAGAAGGATACGATCAACAAGACTATATAACGTGATATCGATATGTTACTAGACGATTCATTGGACACGACGGGGCTTTACGTGACTATTCGGTAAACTTGAAACTATTATTTTGTTTTCCTCACGAGTATGAAGGCATTAAGATTTTAGATGAAGATGAAATGCAAAGGTCTACTTTATGAAATGATGGAATTAATGTCGAACGGGACATAAATGAGGAGAATGAAGAAGAATATGAAGAAGAGAATCATGACGAATCAAATAGAGAGGTGAGAAGAAGAACAACACAAACAGAGACTGTGAGGGAGAGCACCGAACGTCCTCGTCCACCACGTCCATCTCGTCGGACAGAGAGTGCTGCAGAGAGTAGCGGACGTTTTCCTCCACCATGTTCATCTCGTCCGAGAGTGAGAAGAACATAGACTATTGGCGAGATTAGCCAACGCTCACCCCCACCACGTCATTCTTCTCATGGGTACATTCCTACATTGTCCCCAATGCAACTAGAAACTCAAATGTTTGTACCTAGGCCGCCGATCATGAATCTTCCTCCTTACTATTTTGATCCTTATGCACCCGGGCCGTCGTCTTCATATGTGGACCATGAAATGCCTAGACATCCAATGCATCCTTCATTGCCTCAATACATGCCGAGTCCATATACTTCACCATGTTATAATTACAATATGTCATATAGTGGAGATGACTCATTCATGAATCTGTTAAGCATGTCGCCGCCTCATGTTCCTTTCGGCCAACCACATACAGGAAGTCAATATTTTGAAATGGTTCAACCTTCTATTTTTTGAAGCATTAGTACTTGAGGTGAGTCGAGTGAACCAGAGGAATAACATCAATCAACTCAACGAAATTCAATGCAATATTAGCAACCTCAACAACCTCAACCGGATGTCAAACACAACGTCCAACGAGATACATAGTACGTCTGATTTACATTACGAAGCAACAACGTCAACGTAACCGTCGAAATAGACCTGTATGATGAGTTTTTTTTATGTCGTGGTGATTTTTTTTCAATTTATATTTTAGGTGAATGAAGTTGTTGTATACAAGCTTTTCATGGAATGAAATTATTTTTCAAAAGATCCTTATTGTTTTAATTTTAAATTCTAGACAAAGAAATAACGTGGTTTTGGCCTATAATCATCACGAGATAAAAAGAAGACAAAACTTTAAAGGATGGGTTGCATGGTTACTATGGGTTGCATAGGTTGCCCGCCTCGAGATACGTGTGTGACGTTTGCATGATGTGCATGGTCTGTAGTAGATATGCATGGGTTGTTCCCTCGAGATATGTGTGTGACGTTTGCATAGATTGTCCACCTCGAGATACGTGTATGTTGTTTGCATTAGTTGTCCACCTCGAGTTACGTGCACGACGTTTGGATGGTTTGCATGGATTGCATGAGGTTGCATGGGTTATCTACCTCGAAATACGTGCTTGACATTTGCATGGTTTGCATGGATTGCACGAAGTTGCATGAGTTTTCCACCTCGAGATATGTGTGTGACGTTTCAATGGTTTGCACGAGGTTGCATGGCTCACCCACCTCGACATACGTGCATGACGTTTCCGTGAGTTGTCAACCACTAGATACGCGTGTGACATTTGCATTTGCTCTATCATCTCAAGACACGTGTGTGACGTTTGCATGGTTTACTTAGATTGCACGAGGTTACATGGGTTGTCAACCTCGAAATACGTGCGTGACCTTTGCATGGTTTGCATGGATTGGATGAGGTTGTATGAGTTGTCCACCTCGAGATACATGCGTGACGTTTGCATGGATTGCACGAGGTTACATGAATTGCACACCTTGAGATAAGTGCGTGACGTTTGCATGAATTGCATGAGGTTGCATGAATCGCCCACCTTGACATACGCGTGTGGCGTTTGCATGAATTATCCACCTCAAGATACATGCGTGAAGTTTGCATGGGTTGTCCAAGTCGATATACGTGCGTGTCGTTTACATGGGTTGTCTACCTCGAGATACATCCGTGATGCGGGTTGTCCATCTCGAGACACGTACGTGACGTGGGTTGCCCATCTAGATACACACATTGTCCATCTCGATACGCACGTGTCGTTTGCATGGGTTCTCCACCTCGATACATGCTTGTGATATTTGAGTTAAACAAATAACTCATTTTGAGAAGGAATCATTCATACACTTTAGTATTTTGTATAGATAGCTCCTTTTCAAAAGGAGCTATTCATACAAGTTCCTTCCACCTAATCAACCATACCACGCCATACATCCACCTCATCATCAATAACTCCTTTTAAAAATGAGTTATACATTACTTTTGTGATTTTAAAGTAACCCCCCTTATTTGATGAATAAAAAAGTAAACCCACCTTATTTCATGAAAAACTCCCGTGATTATATAAGAAATTACGTATAAGATTTCCACAATGGAAAAAAAGGAGAATTTATTAAATTTTTTTTGAAAGCAGCTAAACAGACCCAGCTTTTTACTTTGAGGAGCCCGTTCTAATGAGATTACATAACTACCTCTCTACGTAAAAAGTTTTTTTACTCATTAGTATCTAACTCACCCCATTCACTCATACCTTAGTCACCGCTTCAGTCAAATTACATTCTCACCACCAATCCAAAATCCGACAAAATTTAAGAAAAATCACATCGATTCGACGTTGTGGTGCATTCATCATCTTTTTTAGTGTCGATTTAAAAAATTAGGCTTTTTTTTTTAAGTCAGTATTGCATGTGGTTTTGTTGTTCGATTTATGGGCTTCAATTTGGGGCATGAATTTTGCATTTTGAGTTCAAAGTTTTGATAAAATCGAAACTATCAAGCGATTCCGAGCAAAACCAGTTAGTTTTTGTCATTTCATGCATTTTGTTGTTCGTTTTTTTTGCCCGAGGGTGTCAGACACACAAGGCCGACATCTTCGAAGAGGTGTCAGACACACAGGGCTGACACTTTTAAAGAGGTCTCGAACACATATGGTCGACACCTTTAAAAATGTCTTGGTTGTATCCCTCCGTCATCCACTGAGATCGAGTTCCTTTCGCAATCTCGGTCATAGTCGATCGAGACCTCTAAAGAAGTATCTGTTGAAGTTGGTTGTTACCTCTTTAGAGGTATCGACCATGTGCGTTTAATCCCCTCGAGCGACAATTATTCATTTTAAGGACACGGCGCGAGCACAACTGACCTTCTTCAACAAAAAAAACTGTTACGATATTTGATGACCCAGTACAAGTGTTCTACAATGACATTGGATTAAAAAATATGTCTCCAATGAGGCTGTGTATTTGCTCTGTGGGGATGACGTAACGGAAACATTGTCTGTCGCACCCTCTGTGCGGATGACATAACGGAAAACTTTCTTTTTATTTATTAATTTCCAAAATCCCTATTTGGACGTGTATTGGCTTCCGGAGCTCGTTTTCGGTCTAGTTTTTCACCAAATTGAGCCAAACTCTCTACAAAACAATCCCTCATCATAAAATGTCCATAATAATGATTTCGGGTCACACCAAAACCCGAAAAATAATAACTTTGTCCATGAAATATCAAACTCTCGCATATCAATTCTCTTGCCATATTTAACCAATCTTGCACCAAATTAGGCTCAATCTCAACCTCGATTACTGCCAACTGACACGAAACTCGAGGCAAGGTCTTACATCAATTTTCTTCTCATTTTACACTGCCACTAAACCCAACTTGCACGCAAATCGATGCATAATCTTCACATAATACTTAACACTTGATTTACGAGGTTTCGAACAACTAATTATTTATTTAATTCACTATTATAGGTCTTATATTAATAAATATTAATTACATATAATTCAATTAATCAATCTCCACGCCAAACAAACACCAAACGACACACAAATCCACGCACACGCTAATCGGGACAAGTTGGACTTAACCATGAGCCTAACTCGGGTTAATTAAAACTCGGATTATCACTAATCATCTACTTAAGGTAATGAGTCGTTACATTCTATAATGTCACATCATCTGAAAAAGGAAAATAAAAAACAAAAAAATTTACATTGTAACGGCCTAAAATTAATTCACTGTTATTAATGATGTGGTTGCAAATGTGGCTGACATCTCATACGCTCGTGGGACCTGCAATTAGGCTTGTGCGCGCTTGGAGCTAGGTAAATAATTATTTTGTATGCTAAATTGTTTAATTTGCGATGTTTATATTGAAATAGAGTAAATGACATCGCAATGTGTGTGATTATATTACATTTGACGTGCGAGATTGTGTGTTAAGTATTTGTCTCGATATGCGTGTCGACGCGGGTACCGGGTAGTCTAAAAGACTAAATACTAGGCCGGGGAAATAATACACATAATAAATGAATAAAATGAGTTAAATATTAATAGGTAATGTATAATTGGTGGTTATGGTCATGGTAGTACGCGTATGTCGCGTTTCGGGATTCGAAACCAGGCTTCGGAACATCCGAAACACCACTTTTTGATTGAAGAACAAGGGCAAGTATGTCATTGGTGTCACAATTGGAGTCATTAGAGGGTGGGAAATGGAGCAAATGGAATTCATTTGATTTCCTAGAGACGCATAAGTGAGGAGAAATGTCAAATCACCTATAAAAGTCACCTTGACTTTAAACTCACCACCTTTTCTCTCTCATTATCTTATATCCGAAAATTGAAGAAAGCAAACCAGGGTTTTGAGTGTTCAACTTGGTGATTTAAGGAGCTAGGAGTAGGGAAATTATCTAAGCAAAGTGATAATCACAAACACCTAATCTTTCTCTATCTTTTGATCTCACTTTTTGAGGTGTTGGTATGAATCCAATAGGGATTGTTTGGTGGTTGTTGAGTAGTTGTTTTGGTAGGTTTTAAGTGCTATGAAGTTCAGTGGTCAGTGATGTGATTGTTGTTGGTGTTGGTGGGGTTGTTGAAAACCCAGAATTTTCAGCAAGTGTACTGTCCAGAACGCGATTAGCGCGCTAATGTTCTTCCTGACGAAGAACGTATAACTGTCTGGGAATCTAGTGCGCTAATTCCCAGACTCAGCGCGATAGATCCTGCAGTTTTGATATTATTTTTGCTAAGTGACTTAAAACACATCCAATTGACTAAAAATCAATTATAAATGGAAATAGGTCATTTCGGGCGGTAATTTGAGATATCTGGGACTAGGCGAAGCCGGACCGGGGGTTATTGATGGGACACAGAGTGCGGTTTTAGGTATGTAGTATTTCAACTGAAATTTCTTGAGCGGTACTTTATTTTGCTTTTGAATTCATATTCTATCTTTCAAATACTCTATTCTTGTTGTGATTTAATGGACGGACGTTGAGGCTCTCCCTCCGTGCCGTTTCTATGTGTACGTCCACTAGGCCATAGCATGTGTGCCATCTCGGTGAATAGGTCGACCCGAGAGTTGTGTCAGGCATGTGTGGGTGCGTCGTAGGTTCCACGTCGACCACCTAGCGGATTCAGATATTGGCCTTGCTTGAGTGCTACTCGCCGACAGTAGTCTGTTGGGAGTCCGAAGTATGATGCTAGTATGACCCTTGGCTCTAGGAACACACACTTTGAACTTGCACTATTATTTATGCATGCGATGAGCACAATTGCATGTATTTATTTCTGCACGTTTATTTAATATTTTTGTTTAAATTCCAGTATTTACTTTCCGTATTGCTCACTTAATTTCATTGGGAATACTCACTCTGGACTCGTCATCTGCCTTTTTGTGATGACTTGAGTGCAGATCCTAGTACGAGCCGTGGCAAGGGCAAGCTACCGAAATATTGTGATTCAGAGACATTGAGTCAGGCTTGTACGTTTGTATTATACATATTTTGTTTTATTTTGGGATTTGGGATTGTGAGATATCTCAGGACTCTATATTGTTGATATTTTGATATATTGAGGTACATTATTGATCTATGATGGTATATGAGTTTTCCACTTTAGGTATCAGAGTTAAATGCATGACATTAATGTTTTAAAATTATAGATTGTCATGATAAAAGGCTTCCGCTGTGGTTATGTATGATGGTTTAAAATGATTTTAGCATATGGTTTGAGTTCATTAACAATTTAAACAGTAAATTGTTGTTTATTGAGGTTAATAATGATTAAATGGTGGATGAGATTACATGTGGGACACAGCTAGCGCTGGTAGGCCAGGTTGTAGGCCCGCATTAGCCCCCGTGGCGATCCATTTGGAAAATAGGCCATTACATACATTGTTTTTTTTAAAAAAGAAAAGAAAAAAAAAAAGAAAACCCCCTAAAAGAAAAAGAAACAAAATAAAAAACACCTAAAAAGAGAAAATAATGTAGGTTTTTTTTTAACATAGGCCACAATACCAAGATGAGATTATTTTTTGTTGAACGTGTATTTATTCCACAACCTGTGACGG
Organism: Stephania cephalantha; assembly: GCA_039657325.1. Taxonomy (NCBI): domain Eukaryota; kingdom Viridiplantae; phylum Streptophyta; class Magnoliopsida; order Ranunculales; family Menispermaceae; genus Stephania; species Stephania cephalantha. Next base: position 97,126 of record CM077573.1, on the reverse strand, counting down.
TCCTAAATCTTGAGACAACCTTGGGCACTGATGTAATGACCAATTACCTTAAGTAGGTGCTTAGTACTAATCCAAATCATAATTAACCCGAGTTAGGTTCAGAGTTAAGTCCGACGTACCTCGATTAGCGTGTGTGTGTGTTTGCATGATGTATTATGTTTGTTTGGATTATTAAATTGAAAATATAAATAGGTTGTGTTACAATTACAGATTATATACAAACCTATAAAACGAAAAATACCTAATAAACTATGATTTACCAGGACACCAAGTGTAGCATCCCCTAACCTGATTAGGGCAATACCCGGCCCGAAACCCTAATTAAGCCTAGATTACCCTTACCAGACTTAACTAGAGCCAGCAGTCTTACCACCTTCACCTGATAAGCACTACTATATATCGACTATCGAAATAAAACAATAAATATACGCAGTGGAAATTTAAAACCTTTTCGATAATCAAAATAAGATATACATTATTTAAAACAAACCGAAATAAACATCGGTTATACAAATCTCCCATCCTATATGATATTACAAAACAATAATTCAACATCAATATATAAGACCAGAGAAAGTCATTACATCGAAGAGAAGTTCAAGACTCCTATAACTTCTCCATCACATAGTCGTAGCACTCGTCGGATCTACTTGTACCGTTAAATGGGGTGAGCGCTCCAATTTGCTCAATAAGGAGGGATTCACACTAATCATCAACATTCCATATAATATTCAAGGATATCATGTAATAACAACATGCACCAATGATATCTAACAAGAATATGAAAATCATATAAACCAATATATAACGGATGCAAAGCAAAGGTCTTGGACTTGTACACTGCGATCCCCATTTTATTTGTAAAACTATGGTCGATTACCAAGCGGCGCCATTAATACGAGTGCTAAACCAACACACCGCGCATATGTGATGTTTAGCCAAACGATTAATGCCCAATGGTTCTATCCTAAACCCTCTAGTGAATATGTAACCCACACAACCTATAAACTGAGTAGGAGTTACGTATAGACCGGGAGATCAACCCCAAGTACTATACAACCTGGTCTCAGCCTTGAGGAGTTACTCTCGTGGATGCCATTAGACACCTTTTTCTATTCATTACAAAAACCATCACAGTGTATATAATCCCCTATTTCAATCCAACAACTACATAAGCTAAATATATTAAATAGCCAGATAATATTGATAAATAAGTGAATCCGTACTTACCTCGGTCTAAGTCTTTATTTCCCAAAATCCCTAACTTTCTGATCATCTCACATTTCCTCGGTGTTCCTCAACCTATCACCAATCATTTGGGATCAATATAGGTTCAATACATTATGTTTAGAACCCCTATACCAGTCTCTAAGTCCCACAAAAAATATTCGTAAAACATGGCACAGTTGCTAGTTTCATGGATCTGGTAGCGCACTACATGACATGTATATCGCGCTATCCATAAGTCAATCATCTTCCCTAGTACGCGTAGCGCACTATGGTCAATGCCTAACGCGCTATGCGCACCATACCTGCAACAACAACAACATTCTGCTCATCCGAATCGATCCAAAGCTCCTCCAAATTCAACAATTACACTCCCAATCAATTTGGGAGGACCTCTAATGAGGTTATAAACCAATTATACTCATCAAATTGCATAATTAACTAAATTCCTAGCATCATCATCGAATTAAACTTTGATAAACACAAGAACAATTCATACCTACATGATGCTCTCAAGCTGTTGATTCAATTAAGCTCCTCAACTTGATCAAATCCGGTTCCCAAAACGACCTCCCTTCGATCCAAAATCACCCGAACCCTCCTCCTCTTCTCGATTGTTCGAATGAATTGAGGATAAAAATGAATTTTTGTTTTTATATATGAATTTTTTTCGAGATACGCGTTACGCTACCTCGAGACTGATCGCGTGGTCGATGCGTTAAAGTGACACTCCTTAAAATGACATAAAATTTGACACATCAAGCACTTACGCTTCGTTCGAGACGATCCAATAATCCATATATTTCTAATATTCTTTTATTTCCTAATATATATTTATATATTTTAAAACATATAAATATATATATCATGTATTATTCACCAATAAACTCACCGGACATGCCTACAAGTGTCCTTGGGCGTGCACACTCGTGCCATGACTCCCTCGTCACACTTGGTGTCCCGGTAAACAAATGTTTATTGAGTATTTTTTGTTTTATAGGCTTGTATATAATTTCCTTATTATACAACAACCTATATATAAATTGATTCAACAATTCAAACAAACACTATACATCATGCAAACGCACGCACACGCTATTCGATGTACGCCGAACTTAACCACGAGTCTAACCCGGGTTAATTAGGATTTGGATTAGTACTAATCACCAGCTTAAGGTAACGGGTCGTTACACCAAGTGTGACGAGGGAGTCGTGGCATGAATGTGCACGCTCAAGGACACTTGTTGGCGTGTCCGGTGAGTATATTAGTGAATAATACTCAATATATATATTGTTGGGTTTTGGGGTTCATATGCAACAAAAAATTCAAAACAAATTTTGGAAAACTCCAACGGGATCGAAAATAAGTTCCATTAAATTAAATTTAGAAAAGTAAATTATACCTCAATCCGTGATTTCCTTCCACTACAAAAAAAAATGATGATTTATAAACGAAAAATTCCGTCTCTATACCTTGTGTTTTCTGTTGATAAACGATTTAACAACGGAATTAGAAACGAAACAACAACTGTATCTAAAATGCTCGATGCTAAATTTAGCAACGAGATTTCAATATGTTTCTAAATTTGGCAACGGATAGTCCGTTGCTATCCGTTGCTAAAAGAAGGTATGGTTTCCTCCGTTTCCAAAACAAAAATTAGCAACGGACTGAAATTTTGTTTCCAATGTAGTTTCTAATTAGCAACGGATTTAAAAACATAATTTTGATTTTAAGGTTTTGTTTTCCGTCTCTAATTTCGTTGCTATTTTTAAACAATTTTTTTAAATATGTTTTTAACCAAATAAAAATAGTAGAATTACATAAAATATAAATTCGAGATTTAATATATTTCACAGATTATAAAACGAATTTAAAAAAATACGAATTTCATAATTTAACCAAGTAAAACATTGTAGTCCAAAAAAATAATTTACAAAAACATAACCAAACCTTATAATAGAGATACACAACAATCAAAAGACTTTACATAATTATAGAATAAGAAAGAAAAAAAATAAGGGACTTGGCCATTGAAGCATGTTAAAAAGATTAAGAGTGTGAAGCTTTATTAGAAAGTCTCTCAATCTCGTGGCATAGGACCTGTAATGTTGTTCTTCTACAAGAGCCTTAAAATACACAAGAAAAGTCTTAATTAATCATTAAATCTACTAAAAATATATAATTAAACACAATTTTGTAATGCCTAAAAAATGAAAATCGAATACACCATAAATTATATCCTTACCCTTGGTAGATTAGTCATGTTTCATGTAATTAAAGAGAGAGCATGGGATAAGTTGGGAGTCCTCCTGCAACAATATATGCCATTAAAGTAGTAAGTTTCATAAAGGACTCTTCAATATAGTCATATATTATACAACTTACTACCTCAAATTCATATACTCATTTAAGGAAAATAAATAAATTCATCATATATAAGTTCTCTTCTCATTTAAATCAAACCACAAAGAAATAGGATACCATAATTAAAAAAAGAAAAAAAAAGAAATGACCAATTTTAGAAATTACATGCCCTTGAGATTCAATTCTAGAAAGCGTTTACTTTATTGTCAAAACACCATCTTTGAACCTATCGTTCTTCACCTTGTTACGAGTTGCAAGATAATATTAAATAAATGGTAGCAATAAAGACAATCGAATAAACCATAAATTATATCCTTACCCTTGGTAGATTTGTCATGTTTGATGTTATTGAAGAGAGAGTATGAGATAAGTTGGGAGTCCTCCTGCTGCAATGCTATTAAAGTAATAAGTTTCATAAAGAATTCTTCAATATAGTCTCTATAGTATACAACTTACTACTTCAAATTCATATACTCATTTAAGGGAAAAGAAACAAAAAAAAATCATCATATATAAGTTCTCTTCTCATTTAAATCAAACCACAAAGAAAAAAAAATCCTTTATAAAGATGAGTCGAGATCTTTGCAATTAAGTGAAAACATCTAATAAATGAACACAAGTACACTCATGCACTCAACTTAAAAATTCACATGTTCTCTTGTCATGTGGGCAACAAGCAAGTATAGCGTGGGGATCTCCCAAGTGATCCAACAATTCAAAGAACAGAACAATCAAACAATAAATAATCAAAAACATCAAAATTCAAACATCATACAAGTAAAGGCCATAAAGCAATTAGTATGCAAGTCTGATTATCATATCAACAAAAAATATGATAAAAAATAATAGAACCTTGTCCAAAAGAAGAGACTAAACAAGAGAGATACTTGATTCAATTCCAAATTTGAAAAAGCTAATAATAAAGCAAAGAAATAGGAGACCACAATTAAAAAAGAAAAGAAAAGAAATGACCAATTTTAGAAATTACCTGCCCTTGAGATTCAATTCTAGAAAGCATTTACTTCATTGTCAAAACACCATCTTTGAACCTATTGTTCTTCACCTTGTTACAAGTTGCAAGATAATATTAAATAAATGGTAGCAACAAAGACAATCGAATACACCATAAATTATATCCTTACCCTTGGTAGATTTGTCATATTTGATGTTATTGAAGAGAGAGTGTGAGATAAGTTGGGAGTCCTCCTGCTGCAATGTCATTAAAGTAATAAGTTTCATAAAGAACTCTTCAATATAGTCTCTATAGTATACAACTTACTACTTCAAATTCATAAACACATTACATAGGTTGTAGTTATTGTTGGGTGTTTGATTCTCCAACTCTTGATGATGAAAACTGTAATGCCCCAAAATCGCTAACCATGCTTACGTCTTTAAACATGCTCAACGACCCGTACTGTGGGACCCACTCCGTGATATGTCCGTTTACCGAGGCAAGGGCCTAGGTACATTTTATATTTGTTGTGATGTATGCCTAATGTATTGTATATGTGTAGACTATTAAGTTACTTTCTACGGGCACGACGTACCTTGAGTCGTGTGTCAACGTGAGACCGAGGTAGCGGCATATTGGGGTAAGTTTAATTTATTTGAATTAAATGTGAATTTATGTTGGGTTAATAAGTGGCTAATGTGGCCATATCGAAATAAATATGAAAGTGCCTATAGTTAGTATAAAAAAAAGGTTCATTAGATGTGCATCGAGACAGGCGTTAACCCATCAAGAGGGCAAGTGTCAAATTGTTGAGTCACTCACAATTGACTTGGGGGACAAGTGGGACAATGTGATCCATGAGATGAGCCTCGAGACACGTGTGCACAATGATCTATGGCTATTGTTTAAACTTACTGCTATATAAACGTTAGTCAACAGTCTCATCTTCTTATCCTCAAATCGGTGGAGAATAGAGAAGAGAATCGCTGGTGGAGGATAGGAGGAGAAGGAGAGAACCCAGAGAAGAATCGAGGTGAGTTTGGTGTGGCTGTTCCGTTGTGGGTTGGTTTGGTGAGGGAGTTCGGGAGCTCGGAAGCTCGGGAGCTCCAGTGCTTCCGAGGAAGGAGACGACTCGAAAGAGTCGTCTCCCCTCCTTAAACAAGCTGGGGTTGGATCGGCAACCCAAGCTCGTGAAAGAAAAAAAAATATTTCTCATCAACGAACCAGGGACTCCCTAGTTCATTGAGGAAAAAAGTGGCACACGCACGGGCCGTGAGTGTGCGCCCCTTCCCTCTATTGGGCCGGGCCAGGCTCGGCCCATGGGGCGAGCCAGGTCCAGCGCCCGGCCCTGGCGAGGTCGGTCGACCCGACCCAAATAAAAAAAAAAAAAAAAAAAAAAAAAAAAAAAAAAAAAAAAGGGAGAAAAAAATGGAAAAAGTTACAGAAAATTTGGGAGAAATTCCAAAAAATTATATTTCGACAAAATAAATAAAAAGTAATGAATTTCCATGAAAAATAAAATATTCGAAATTTCGGACGAGCCTTTTTTGGGGTTTTACCTTGAAAAGTGCGAAACGGGCGGATTGGCCTAAAAATTTAGAAATTAGTCTCGAATTCGATTTGGCCTAAATTGATACATTATCGAATGTTAGGGAACTAAGGGGAGAACTCAGGAGTTTGGGCACACATTTCGAAGTGTTAAGGGATCGAATAGACTAAGACAAGAGCGTGAATTGTAAGTACAACTGTGAGAATTTTATATTTCATTTCATTCACCTTTATTGATTTATTGGTCTATTGGTAGACATTGCTACTTGAAATCTTATATCATGTTGTTCTTGCATCTATTCATGAGTGAATATTGTGACATGATGCCTTGTGAATTGTTTCATTGACTCAGATTCCTACGCTTGATGTCATTTTTTAAAAGAATGGATGAAAAGCATGCTAATGGATAATTTGGATTTACTTGGACTTGTATTTGATTTCCTTTGGGCTTTGTAGCCTGACTTGTTTTGGATTCCTAAAACATTGACACTATTTATCTTTGAAATTAAGGTAGGGATTATATAGTGTCCATTACGCGAGAGATGCGTGGTTCACGGGGACGTGGGTCTATCGGGGTTTCGGCACTCACCACTACACTTGCGCGGCACATGAGTTATGGGACTCGGGGTGGTCGACAAGCATGAGATTGATGTTGTATAAGTATAGAGCGCAACTCCGCTATTTGTGTGAGATATGTTGAGCGCAACTCCATATAGTAGTGGGCAAGGTTAGGTGATAGTTCTCACCGCCGACCGGACGTAGATCATCTCGACTTAGTCTGTGTCTGTCTCTACATCTTTAACTGTGGTATTTAGTTGCATTACTTGTTTCGGCACTTTATTTCGCTACTTTATGCTTTTAAATACCATTCGTTTATTTTGAAAATGTGGCATAGAATTCTCCAGTTATTACTTAAATATTACTATACTCACCGTCTAGTTATTGACGGTGGGTGTAGGTCCGTCGAGCAGCGGTATATCAGGGAAGGAGAAAATCGGCGACTTCCTCTGAGCAGTTCAGCGACTCTCCTCACTCATTTTGTATGTCTCGACTTCTGTTGTATTATTATTGTTTATGTCATTTTTGGTTGTACATTGGGATGAGTGACTAGTTCTATATATATAATTTCATATATATACGTGCATGTGATGTTGTATTTTCATGGTTTTCCACATTTAGGAATTTTTGAGAATGAAAGCTTCCGCTTAACATGATAATGAAATTTGAATTAACTTGAAATTGAATAATATATAAGTATATGGTTTTGGAGGAATATAGGGACGAAAGGCTGACTAATATGTAATTAAGTCTTATGTGGTTAAGATTAAGGCTTGATTACAGGATTAGACCGAGCGTTGCCCTGTTTAGAAGTTGGGGCCGTCACAAAACACCCCTTCAAACTCCCAACTTTCTAGCAATTACTAGATTTCCGGCAGCTTTGAATTTTATTTCCTTTGTTTCCAACATGCAAAATGAGAAGAATGCATTAAGGTGGGTTTATATATGTTTGAGTTTTCATCTAATGTGTACCACCCATCTCCATGACATCTTGTGGCTCTCATTCACTCCTACTAACCCACTAGTTCCAGCTCACTAACACAACATATTGACACACATATCATGGGAGTGTGTGCTAGCGTTTATCCCGAGGTAAGTCTAAGTGCTGTAGATTCTTAAACCAAAACTATAGGACTTTAATTTGATTTACATTAATAAACACAACCATATGCTTATAAATAATTCTTTAATTCATATTAATATTAAATAAGACTTACCAAAATGCTAATTACTCAGTTCCTCGGCTCGCACGCAACTCGATGCGCATCCCCGCTCTCGTTTCAACGCCTACAATTGTACAAACCGACTTAGTAAGTCTACACAATACATAACACTAGGCATACATCAATACAAAAAAAACAATATACCTCGGCCACGTGCCTCGGTCGGTGCGCGTATCACGGTGTGGGTTCCACGTCACGGGTCGGTGATCATAATTAAGGAATTAAAATGGGTGTTAGAGATTTGAGCCGTGTTTCTCCAAATTGACCATTCTCTTAGGATCTCTCTTTTGGTAGTTAATTTTCTCTGAATTGGTTGTTCTCCGTACTCTTAGATTTTTACAATAATATGTTTGTATAAATTCTTTGATGTAGATTTGTAGATTTTGTTGCCCACTTCTTCTTTTTTGGATTTTTTAAACAAAAAGAGTTATCTCTATTATCTATATCAATCAACTATCCATTTATTTGATCTTTGAAACAAAATTTAAATCTTATTTTCTTAATTTAATGTTAATATAAAATTTAATATATTATTTATGAAGACATAGAACTTGGAATGGTAGTTGCCTGTTTTGATTAAAAATCTTAAATGCAAAGATTTGATGAGATGTAGAGAAATATAAAGCTGTGTAAAGAAGCAATTGAAACACATTGATGTTATCAGTCTTTTCAAGGGAAAGCAAGTGAAGTGACATAAACTTATTTTAGGGTACTTGAATTAAAAAACTATAGATCTCTAGAAATTGAATTGAATAGGCAAAATGTATATAGCCTTAAATATTTAAGACAACTATTGAAGTCGACCTTACAAGTAAAAAAGAAAAAAAAAACTTGTACATATGTTTAGTCAAAAAAACCAGAATAAAAAAAGCCACAAAATAAATTTGCACATGGGTCGTTATACCACCCCAAAAAAAAGCGCAAAACGAATTTGCACATGGGTTTAGTATAATTGGGCCTAAAAAGCCATAACAACTGTTGTAAATTGAGTTGGAACTTGCTAAGAACTAGAGAAGGAAAATAGAAGACTAAGAACTTCTACTACTACAAACTACTACTACAAAGGAGAATATAAGAAATGAGATAGTTGGAATGAGAAGTTTTCATTCAACTTGGTGTGTGAATTACAATGGGGTTGGCACCCTTTATATAGGTCATTTGGTGATGATGATAATTGTACTTATACAATGCGTACAAGTTATACATACACCACAAGTCATACAACACATCACAAGCAACATAGACAATACATGGAAGAGTTGGTGTACATTAGAGAGGATTACAAGTTACATGACAATACATAGACAAGTGGAGGGACTATTAAGTGAGAAATACAAGTTACATGACTACACAATATGTTGGTGTATATGCATGGTTATCCATATTCCACAACACTCCCCATTGGATGACACTTGCTTAGAAATTGTGCCTCGTTAAAACTTCTACTAAGAAAAACCCTGTGGAAAAAAATATAGTAAAATAAAAAGAGTACACCATTCTCATAAATATTAAGATGGGTATGATATTGTTAAGACTGCCTCGTTAAAAACCTTGCTAGGAAAACCCAATGGGATAAAACCATAGCTAGGGGAAAAAGAGTGCAATACACTAATCAATAACTCCCCCTCATGTGAACAAAGGTGAAACTTGTTCAGTTTCTTACTTGCAATGTCTTTAAGTTTACGCAAGCCAATATCATATGTAAGCTTTTTAAATGTCGTAGTTGGTAAGGCTTTTGTGAATAAATCAGCGAGATTATCACTCGATCGGATTTGCTTGACATCAATTTCACCATTCTTCTGAAGCTCATGCACATAAAAGAATTTTGGTGAAATATGTTTTGTTTTGTCCCCTTTTATGAATCCTTCACTTAATTGTGCAATACATGCTGCATTATCTTCATATAATATGGTTGGAGAATCTTTTATTGAAGGCAATCCACATGATTCTTGAATATGTTTAATCATGTTTCTTAACCATACACATTCACGACTTGCTTCATAAATTGCAAGTACTTCAGAATGATTGGAAGAAGTAGCAACCATAGTTTGTTTTACTGACTTCCATGATACAGCAGTATTACCACAGGTGAATACATATCCCGTTTGAGAACGTGCCTTGTGGGGATCAGATAAAAATCCAGCATCAGCATAACCTTGGAGATTCAATTTTACCCATCTCAAGTAAAATAAACCCATGTCACTTGTTCCTCGAAGATATCGAAAAGCATAATTAACACCATTCCAATGTCTTCGAGTTGGTGAAGAGTTGTATCTTGCAAGTAGGTTGACAGCAAAAGCAATGTCAGGTCTTGTACAATTTGCAAGATACATAAGTGCACCAATTGCACTTAAATATGGTACCTCCGGACCAATTAGCTCTTCATCACTTTCATGAAGTCGAAATGGATCCTTATCCACTTCAAGTGAGCTGACAACCATTGGAGAGCTCAATGGATGTGCCTTGTCCATATAAAATCTTTTTAATATTTTTTCGATATAATTTGATTGATGGACAAGTACTCCACTTGAAAAATGTTCAATTTGCAAACCAAGACAAAGACTTGTTTTTCCAAGATCTTTAATCTCGAATTCCTTTTTCAAGTATTCGGATGTTCTAACGATGTCGTCGTGGTTTCCCACTATATTTAAATCATCAACATATACAGCAATAATCACAAATCATGTTGATGATCTTTTAATGAAGACACATGGGCAAAGCGGATTATATACATATCCTTCTTTCAATAAATAATCACTAAGACGTTTGTACCACATTCGTCCGGATTGTTTCAATCCGTACAAAGACCTTAATAATTTTATAAATGCATGTTATGAGGTTTTGATTTTATTTCTTCGGATATTACAAATCCTTCAGGGATTTTCATATATATCTCACTGTCTAGGGATCCGTACAGATATGATGTAACGACATCCATTAAATGCATATCAAGCCCTTCATAAACTGCAAGGCTTATCAAGAACCGAAATGTGAATGCATCTATAACAGGAGAATAAGTTTCCTCATAATCGATGTCAGGTCTTTGTGAGAAACCTTGAGCTACAAGTCTTGCTTTGTACCTTATAACTTCATTTTTTTCGTTTATCTTTCGTACAAAAACCCATTTATATCCAACAGGTTTTACGTCATCTGGCATTCGAACAATCGGTCTAAAAACCTCTCGTTTCCTTAACGAGTTTAGCTCTGCTTGGATAGCCTCTTGTCGTTTTTGCCAATCAGGTCTTTTTCGACATTCGTCCACTGATCGTGGTTCTGGATCATCATCATTTTCACATATTTCAAAGGACACATTGAAAGCAAATATATCATTAGGAACAATTTTATTTCGATCACAAATCTTACCAGAGTTTAAATAATTTATTGAGATCTCATTGTTTTCATCTTTTTCCTCTTTTTCTAGAGGCAGTTGTTCCTCGTAAGAATCAACTTTTTCTAACAAATCATTATCAAAGGATTTTTGTGCTTTCTCATGAGTATTTTGATTTGTATTTATTTTTACTCCTGTTTTCCTCTTTCGAGGAATTGTATCATTTGAACCAACTGGTCTTCCACGCTTTAAGCGTTTCGTTGGTTCTTGTGCATTTTGTTGCACAAAGACATCAATTCTTGCAGGAGCATTTACAGCTGGAATATGTGATTTCGTCACTTGTTTTGCATCATTAAATGTCACGGCCCAATAATTTATACACGTTTAACTCGTTAATTAGGACACAATGACCCGTGACGTGAGACCCGCAGTGCGATACGTGTCACTACCGAGGCACGGTGGCCGAGGTAAATGTTATATTTGTTGTGTTGTATGCCTAGTGTAATGTATTTGTGTAGACTACTAAGTCATTTACGGGTATGCAGATACCCGAGACGAGCGGGGACGCGCCTCGTGTTGCGTACCGACGTGGGCCCGAGGCAGCAGCTCGTGGGGTAAGATTAATTAATTTACATTAAAAGTAATTTAATGGTTTGTTTAATAAGTGGCTATAGTAGTGGTAATGTGGTCACATTAAATCAATATGCAATGGCCTATAGTTTGCAAAATAAAATCATAGTCGTTGGATTCGCCTCGAGATACGCATTTCGCGGGACTCGAAAAAAAAATATATTAAAATCTGGCCAAACAGTAAGGCGGTGGGGACAAAGTAGATATTTTTTGGTTTCGCCTCGAGATTCGTGTTGCACGAATCTCGAGGACATCAACTACTTAACCCCCATCTTATCCATTCATTGAAAAAAAAAAATCGCACACACACGCAACGCGCAAAGAGGATCGGGAAGAATGAGAGAAACCGGGAGAAAGAGAGAGATCAACCAAGCTCGAAGTAAGGTGAGTCGTTGATCTCGTTGTTGATTTCGTTTGTTGTGTTGTTGGCATTTGTTGTTGTGGTTGTCGTTGTTGGCGCCATGTTCGGCCATGGAAGGCTTGGCCTCCATGGCGAGAGGCGTAAGGAAGAAGATGGCGGGGGTGTCTCCCCGCCATCAACTTCGATGGTTTGGGGATGGACGCCAAAGTCCCAACGCCTCAAGAAATAAAAAAAAAAAAAAAAAAATCAGAACCGAACACGAGTGCTCGGTGAAGAAGAAAATGGGCTCGGGTCGGGTCGACCCGAACCCACGTGGGACGGAGTCGGACCGATCCCGACCGATGGAGACCGGCCGACCGACCCGGTCCGGCTGGATCGGGTCGGGTTGACCCATATCCACTTCAAAAAAAAATAATAAAAAAATAAAATAAAAATATATTTAATTATTTAATTAAATTAAACTGTTTTATATATATAATAAGTTCCTGAAAATAGAGAAAATTATAGAAAATTCAGGAAAATTCCAAAAAATGGGAAAAAATATATTTTTGATCCAAAACAATAAAACTTCACAATTTTTATAAAAAGTGAAGAATTCGGGAGTCGGTCGAGGCGTATCGGGGTTTTACCTCGAAAACGCGCGAAATCGGCAAATAGGTCTCGAACTTAATTTTGACCGATATCGACCAATTTCGAATGTTAAATCATTAAACTTGAATCTAAATTGGGAAACTTTCTAATGTTAGGACCGTAAAAGGAGCTATTACGGGGTTTGGGTGCGTACATCGACGCGACGGAGTTCGGATAGCTTAGGACTTGTTTGTGTGTATGTAAGTAAACCGATTTGAGACATTTATTTACATTTCATTCCATTTATTTATTTCTTCTCAGTTATTCGAACTGAATTGCCTTTGAAATCCATATGGTATGACTTGTTCAGTTACTCATTTTAATGATATTCATAGCATATTCTTTTTTTTGTATATCATTGATTATAATTCCTATACTTTGTCATATTGATTGTTGTGTATGAAAGTCAGTGATATAGCATGCTATTAGGTTAGTGTGTTTATTTGACTCTAAGCCTTTGGGCATTAGTATGCTGTTACATCTCTTGGATTCCAATGATGTGTCATTTGTGAATATGAAAGTGGTTCTTGTGGTTAGGGTCATGTGATGATAGAAATTCAGCTTTCATACGGGGGTCACTAGACTTTCCGGGATGTCAGGGATTTCTCCACTACCTTGCATGACACACGGGGTAACGTGCCTCGAACGGGGTAACCGGACCTCGGGCTTTGTTGGCGCAAGAATAACTTGGGTGACATGATGAGTTTTAAAACTCGGGTATGTTGGCAAGTATACATTCCAGTGACGATTAATTCACTTGGAATAGAAAAGGCGTAATCGTAAGTACGACCTTTTGAGATTATGATATAGAGCTCAATTTAAAATGAAATGATATAGAACAGAGCTCAAATCGTAGTGGACAGGCTGATGTGATGAAGATCACGGTACCAATGACCCTAAATCCATTACTACTTAGCCTTGAGTCTGTTTCATATTTGTTTAACTCAAGTATCTCTTTGCATGATGTTTCTTTCAAAGCATAGTTGCTATTTAAATTATGCCATTTGATACTTGTCTGCTGTTTGGGAATGTGGATCAATGTCTCTCGATATTACTTAAATAATTTCATGTACTCACCGTCTAGTTTGTGACGGTGGGTGCAGATCAGCCGAGTAGCAGACCAGGCAAAGAGAATATTGGTTACTATCTCTGAGCCAGAGAAGGAATGCTACGACTATTTTTTTACGTTTTTGCATTCTTTTGTATTACGTTTTTATGTACATGTTATTTTTACTTTTGGGTTGAGTTATAGGAACATCTGACTAGACACATGTTGTATATATCACCATTTTTGTTTATATATGCATGTGATCTTTATTTCCTGGTTTTTCCACAATAGGTTAGGCTTTAGGATTTCATTTCCACTAGTAAATCAATAAGACTTACGTTAAATAATTGGTTAGATAAAAAAAAAAATTAGTAACTCTGATTTATAGACAGCCATAGGTTAGTCATAAGAACATGTAAGTAAACTGTAGGTGGTATCATAAATGGTAGGTATTTAGGTATTTAAATAAGGCTGACTAGTTCCTGGTTAGGTCCTATAGGAGAGATTTGGGCTTAATTAGGGATTAGGCCGGGCGGTGCCCTTATTTGTAGTTGGGGCCGTCACAGGTGGTATCAGAGCCAAGGTTATAAAGCTTGGCTTACTTATGTGGTGTCAGGCTATATGATATCAACATAGTTTGTATCAGCGCCACGATGTTGAGAAAACATGACTATAAGATTGTAGAATATGGAGTTTCTACAATATGATACCACAACTAGAATATGTAGTTAACGGCCTACTTTGTTGAGCTATAAACAACTAAAAGATTTAAGAAAGGTAGAAATTAGAAAACCTTAATTAGACGTGGAAAACCAGATGATCCTCACATAGAAACTATTAGTTGGGAAGTGAGTGACAGTGAGTTGGGGATTTAAGTTCGATAATAGGTTAGGCTTTAGGATTTCATTTCCACTAGTAAATCAATAAGACTTCCTCTGAATAATTGGTTAGATAAAAAAAAAATTAGTAACTCTGATTTATAGACAGCCATAGGTTAGTCATAAGAACATGTAAGTAAACTGTAGGTGGTATCATAAATGGTAGGTATTTAGGTGTTTAAATAAGGCTGACTAGTTCCTGGTTAGGTCCTATATGACATATTTGGGCTTAATTAGGGATTAGGCCGGGCGGTGCCCTTATTTGTAGTTGGGGCAGTCACATTAAATGCATCAGGTAATTGATTTACGATTTGTTGCAAATGAATGATCTTTTGAACTTCAAGTTCACATTGATTTGTGCGATCATAATGTGATAAAGTTGATGCATTCCAAGCAATTTCGCGCCATTCCTTTTGAATTAGCTTCTTTTCTCCCCCTAATGGTGGGAAAATTGCTTCATCAAAGTGACAATCAGCAAAACGTGCAGTAAATAAATCCCCTGTTAAGGACTCAAGGTATCTTATAATGGACGATGAGTTAAATCCAACATAAATCCCAAGTTTTCATTGTGGACCCATCTTAGTTCTATTGGGATGTTATATAGGAACATACACTGCACAACCAAAAATTCTCAAGTGTGAAATATTTGGTTGTTGACCTAAAATGAGTTGTATGGGGGAATGTTCAAGGTATGCAGTAGGCCAATAACGAATGATAGATGCTGCATGAAGGATTGCATGTCCCCAAACTGAAGTTGATAACTTAGTTCTCATGATTAAAGGTCTGGCGATTAGTTGAATGCGTTTGATCAGAGATTCTGCCAAACTATTCTGGGTATGCACGTGTGGAACAGAATGTTCAATGGTAATTCCTATAGACATGCAATAATTTTTAAATGCTTGAGATTGAAATTCCCCGGCATTATCAAGACGGATGGTCTTGATTGGGTTGTCAGGGAATTGTGCTCTTAACTTAATGATTTGTGCTAAAAGTCTAGCAAATGCAACATTGCGGGTCGAAAGCAATCAAACATGTGACCACCTAGTTGATGCATCTATCAAAACCATGAAATATATAAATGGTTCACAGTGAGGATGAATAGGTCCACATATGTCTCCCTGAATGCGTTCTAAGAAAACTGGGCATTCCACAACAATTTTACTTGGGGATGGTTTAACTATCAATTTACCTTGAGAACAACTAACACAATTATAATCACCAGCTGAAAATATTTTGTGACTCCTTAAAGGATGTCCTTGCGAATTATTAATTACTCTTCGCATCATTGATGATCCTGGATGACCAAGTCGGTCATGCCATAAAATGAATGTCTTTCGATCATTAATTTTCTTATTTAAGACGACGTTCGTTTCGACATGCCTTATATGAGTAAAATATAATCCAGATGATAAAGTTCGAGAATTTTTCTAACACTTCTTTTTCCCATTTGAAACCAATGTGACATAGAGAAATTCTCTATTATTTTCGTTCATGGTTTCAATGTGATATCCATTTTGTCGAATATCTTTAAAGTTTGAGTAAATTTCTTCCGGATTTTTCGAGTATAAGGCATTGTCAACATGAATTGTTGTTCCCCAGTGCAATATAATACTTTTGAGGCAACATAATATTTGCTCTTCCAGAGCCATTAATCAAATTGGAGATGTCATATATTGTTTGAACATTAGCCTCGGCTAAGTTCAAATTGGAGAAATATTCTTTGTTTTTAAGGATTGTGTGCGTTGTAGAACAATCAGCAAGGCATATATCGCTCTTATTTGATTCATGATTTGAACACATGATTTGTTGATCCATCTAGACAAATAATGTTTGGCATATTAGAAAAGAGTCACATTTCAATGATAAAATTCATAATATTTTGCATTTGATTTTGAAGGCATGGTAAAGGTCACAAAAATATTCGGGTATATATATAACAATATTTAGGCAAAATAGCCTTTCATATATGACCAAAAAAATGTCACAATTATGAGCGTTCATTGTCAATAATTATTTGCCCTTTGTAGTAGTGCACCACTTTTATTCCAGTTTTTGGTGGAATTGTCAATACGACATTTACCTGATATTTTCACATTTTCCACGTCCATAAATTTATTATTGCGATCATGATCATTATATGCAACATATGCTTCTTAATTTGAAGCTGAACTAATTGGACGGGATCGATATTATATTTATAATATCTCATTATTTTACTCAGCTACCATGAGACAAGAAATCAATCCTTAATATTTATTGGATTGACATGCGCACTCGATATTTGTTGCAGCAATAAGTCGAGGCGGGCCACGTGACCTTCCTTTTATTGTCTCATCAGTCATATTTCCACATAGCCTCAACATAGAGACAATTAAAATTGCGGAATTATAATTAATATTTGACTGATTAAATTTTGTAGCATGAGACCCAACCGCTCATTTTGAGCTTTTGGAGCATTACCCTTTTTTATGTATATATATAACTCCATAAGGTGAAAAGATATATAAAGTGAAATATTCACTTTTCAAATCTCTAAAGAGAAATTGGCGAATGATTGTGTATAACACAAAGTTTTGCATATATGCTTCATTCACAAATTGTAGTATCTAATTGTCATGACAAGTAATTCTTGTCGGTAATATAATAAGGCAACAAATTCAACTATGGTTGACTAATATTTTGAAAGTAAATGTAATATAAAATAAATTTCTCTTTTTATGTAAAAAACATAACATATGATTAAATATATGATCACAACTTGATTCATTAATAAACAAAATGTACTATTCGTATGAGTTGGTGGGACAACCTCTAGGTTGGGTGGTGAGACAAAGTCTACTTAATACCATGCCTCCTCGAACGGGATAACCCGTCTCCCTTTCAATGTTTAGCTTTACTGGGGACAAGGCTTACCCACTGTCAACTCAAACTTATAGCATTATTTGTATTATAAAATCAAGAATAGAACAATAACTAATCGTTTGTAGTTTTAAGAGAAAACTAGTTATGTCACATATTGACTTTTGATTTCTGATGTAGAAGATCGTACAAGACGCAACTACAGAGCATACTTTCGCAATCGGTGACGTTATAATGTATAGTATATGAATAAAGTATGCATATAGAAGTGATGCATATAATAAAAGGAAGCAGCCATGATAATATATAAATAAATTGAACTTATTTAAATAACAAAAGTTATACCTTCCTAGCTTTGTCTCATTAACAAGCCTTCTTGAACTTCAAGATCTCCTTAATGCTAGAGCAAACTCGTGCTGATAACGTGTTGTAAATTGAGTTGGAACTTGCTAAGAACTAGAGAAGGAAAATAGAAGACTAAGAACTTCTACTACTACAAACTACTACTACAAAGGAGAAGAGAAGAAATAAGATAGTTGGAATGTGAAGTTTTCATTCAACTTGGTGTGTGAATTACAATGGGGTTGGCACCCTTTATATATGTCATTTGGTGATGATGATAATTGTACTTATACAATGTGTACAAGTTATACATACACCACAAGTCATACAACACATCACAAGCAACATAGATAATACATGGAAGAGTTGGTGTACATTAGAGAGGATTACAAGTTACATGACAATACATAGACAAGTGGAGGTACTATTAAGTGAGAAATACAAGTTACATGACTACACAATATGTTGGTGTACATGCATGGTCATCCATATTCCACAACAACAACAATGGATGGGAGGATTTAAAATTTTTTTTTCTCTCTAACTAAATTACGAAATATGGGGGAGTAAAAGATATATGGGCTTCTATGGCTTAGGCCCATCAAAGTTTTTTTATCTTTTGATCCAAAAGGCATCACACTAAAACCCTTTATACCCATCAATCAAACCCATAATCAAGGGACAAGATTCAATAGAGCAAACATTAAAGCCAAGATTTCATTATAGTTCACATTTAAGCACTTCTGTTTTCAGCTTGAATTTGTGTTTGGAAATTGGTAGTGGTTTAGCTTTTGTAAGAATTTTTTTTTGTCGCTCTCAAATAAATGTTTTTTACTTTGACGCCAGAGTCGAAATCATCTCGAATGTAAATAAGAGCACCTATAATAAGACTCATATATATAATTTTTTTTTGTAGAAAGTCTGTTAGTCAATGGTCCTTGGTGTTTCTTTTGGGCCGCATTAAAGTTCCTTGGGCCTATGATCATAAAAGCAAATGCAAGGATGACTTGGGATTGACACCATGTCTAAGCATTGGGATACATGCACACTGACGTCAATTCGTAAATAGTTTAATCGGGTATCCATCTAGGTGGCTCTCCTTAGTTATCCTCGCATTTTTCTTATGCACATCAATTGACATGACATGATTTGAAAGTCAGTAACTAAATGGAGAAGGAGCTATAATGACGATCATGGTGATGATGACTACGTTTTGTGGTGTTGATGGTGGTGATGAGTCTTATCAATGCTATATTGGAGTATATCACAATGGATGAGTACGATTTCTTGGTGGGTACTGTGAAAAATTTACAAAAGTACAATTGTATTTACTTTAAAAGAGGGAAATGAGGAGATTGTTTTTGTCAAACTAGGCAACATCGCCTAATCTAAAGGCGCTATCACAATGGACCACATTTTTTGCTGACATGGACACATGGATAGTGCATTTTCAAAAGGCGCTATCCATGTGTCCTGGCCACGTGGGACGGAAACACTGATAGCGCCTTTTCAAAAGGCGCTATCAGTGTACACGCCTACGTGGACGTGGCACTATCAGCGTACAGGCTGACGTGGACGTGGCCCGAAGGAATAGCGCCTTTTCAAAAGGCGTTATTCGTTCTGGCCAAGTCCACGTGGATCCACGTGGACTCCCCCATTGGGGTATACAGATTGCGCCTTTTGAGAAGGTGCTATCTGTGTACCTTCCCTTCTTCTTCTCTGCGTCTTGTCGCGCGAGGAAGAAGGGTACATGCTACTTGTGTAGGGCTCACGGGTGTGTTGTAGGGGGTGGGTCGGGTATTTAAGGAGGGGAGGGGCAGAGGCCGGTTGAAGGAGAAAGGGTGGCTGGTGTTGGCGAGAGATAGGAGGCGACGGGTCGGGATTTGGCCAGAGAGATCGACCAACAGTGGAGAAGGAGGAGAGGGAGTTGACGGAGCGGCGGAGCAAGGAGCAAGGAGCTGAGGCATGGGTGCGCGTATCGACCAGCAGTGGCAGCAGAGAGATCGACCAGTAGTGGCAGCTGAGGCAGGGGTGCACGGAGCTGAGGCAGGGGTGCGCTGAGCTGCTGGGCGCAGGGAGCGCGAGAGCGGAGCGCGCCGGGCACAAGACGTCCCAACGGAGGAGAAGGAGGAGGAGGTTAGTTAAGTTTTGTTAAGTAGTTTAGTTAATCGTTTTTTGGTTGTTTGTTTAGTTAGTTAAGTTAGTTTAGTTTAGTTTAGTTAGTTTGATTAGTTTAGGTATTTAGGTTAGTTAAGGTTAGTTAGTTTAGTTTGGTTAGTTTATTTTAGTTAGTATGTTTAGTTTGCGAAGTCAATTAAGTTAGTTTATTTTTGGTCTTTAGGTTAGTTAGTTTACTTAAAGTAGTTTGTGTGAGATTCTTCACGGCCTTCATTGAACTTCGACACAAGAAACACCACAATGTCATACACAAAGTTAGGTATGCATCAATGCCCTAAATTTTGATTCTTTTCACCTAAAATATATCCTTCAATTAAAACAACAAATAGGTGGCAGGGAAGTCACATACATAATTCATATAAAAAAAACATGCAATACAAAGCAAACAAAAATTCCTTGATTTCACAACATCCTTTCAAATGTGCTCAACTACAATTTTATTTAATTTTTTTGTATACGGTTTTCCAGTGCCCGGGTATTCGAGATTTCACAACATCCTTTCATGTAATCAAGTTTAGGATAAGTAGACATGCACAAACATGAAACATTGCACTTGTAGATAATGTTGGATAAACACAAATATGAAGCAATATGTATTTTCATATCTAGAATAGATCACTGACATGGGTACGTTGTATGGAATCAATCGGTGTGCTTCTCCCAACATATTTGGTGTGTCTGTTTGAATAAACACAATCACACATTATAAATATACCTAACTACGTAAGTTTAGATACACTAGGATTTTTAGCTTCCGTATTTGAAAAGAAAATAGTCTTATTTTCTGCCTAGTTTTTCAAAACAGTCTTAAGGAGATATAGTCCAACTCCATCCTAAATCTACCATCTTTGTTCCATTAAACTCAACATTCTTCAGAGTCAATACAATGAATTGAACAAGCGAAGCGATGAAGACTCGAGACCCCCAAAAAGATAAAAGTGAAGTTGAGAATCAACTTGATATAAAATAAAGTAACGAGATAAATTGTTTATTGCATGGTTATTAAATTGAAGACAAAAAGAGTAGGAAAATAGTTAGTTTTTGTTACTTTAATACTTTCATCATTATATATTTGGATTTGTTATAATTTGCATGATATGTTGTGACATAGGTATTGTGTTTTTGAAAAATGGTTGATATGATTATTTATTTAGGTTTGTTATGATTTACATGATATATAGTGACATAGGTATTGTGTTTTCGAAAATAAAATGTTATTGCAGGAATATTACGTTGAAGAGGAAAAGCGGAGGAAAAAAGTAAGTTCACAAATTTAGTATTTTCATAATTATTTATTTACGTTTGTTATGATTTACATGATATATAGTGACATAGGTATTGTGTTTATGACGAATGGTTGATATGTTTATTTAATGAATTCTAATGCGTTTAAAACATTAAGAAACTATCACACAGAGGAATGAGTAGACTCAGTAGTTGCGCCATTAAGGCGATCCTCTGCATCCGAAATTTCCCCTTGTGTGTAAATCGCCCCCCATATACCTGAAAATGCATGAATTAAATTGTCCAAGTGAATATCGTGCTCGATGTGCAATGGTTCAGTAGGAAATATAGATTATTACACATAAAATGTGACTGAGAAAGAATAAGTATGCTCTGTAGTTGCGCTCTTATTGCGATCTTCTACATCAGAAAGTTCGATTGCGTTATAAATTGCTTTAGTCGTCAACTAATTCACTTAACATATTTGTGCATTTACGTTTGTAACCAATTTACATCAATGTTCACAAACTTATATAGGTCATGGAACATAGGAACGTCCCTTTTCTATTCTATGCGTACGGTGAAATTGTTAATGGGTTAAATGGCATCGCGTACAGCTCACCCCCATCAGCAGTGTTGATGGTTAAGTTTGGGACGAGTGGCCGTCAAATGATGTATGATGTGTGTAACGCGTTCAATATATCATCTACGGAGACTCTTGTTCAGATGACTTATCGCCACATGATAATCCTCCCCGGCGGTTCACATTATTTTGTTCCTGTGTTGTTGCATGATACGACACAAGTCGACTTGATGCGGGAGACGGTGGCAGATTTACCTATAACTGCAACGGTAGATATCTATTTAACATTTGAGTCAATCAACTCAGTTCGAAATCGTACGATTCATAGCACCGTTCGTGATGAACGCGACGGCACTCCAGACGCAGCATTAATGATGGAAAGGCTGCATATGCAATCCCCACATGGTGATGTCGTGGAAGAAGGGTTGGTAAGTCCATTACATGAAGATATTAATGCATCTAATGACGATGAAGATAACGACGACGCTAATAATGAAACTGATGAGGACATACGTCCAAACGACCAGACTCCAGCAGCTGTCGTTTGGGATAACGTTACTGTTTGCACGGATGATCCAAGATATGAACCTCCGGGTGCGGAGAATGTGGAAGATGACGAGCAATTTGCTATCGATGAAGAGATCTTGTTGGAGGAAGCAAGTGATGATGAAGTTCACCAACCAATACCGATATATAACGAAATCGATTGGGAGGTGGCTAATTCTACGACGACCCAACATTCTCATCAGCAAACTCGGGGGGACATGTCTAATTTCGATTTGGAGATAGGGATGTACTTTGACAATAAAAAAGACTTACAACATGTCGTTAAAGTGTGGCATGTTAATAGACATTGTCAATTCCATGTTATGGAATCAACAACTACGTGGGCGATTAAGTGCAGAAGTGAGCAACATTGGTGTATGTGGCGTCTGCATGCTTGTTTGCGAAAGAAAACACAATTATGGGAGATAACACAGTTAGACGTACCGCACACGTGTATTAATCCCGATGTAGAACGCGGTCATGCCCAACTTGATGCCAACATGATTGCGCGAGAGATCCAAAGCGTCGTCAAGAGCGATCAAGGTATCACGATCAAAGCATTAGTACAAATAATTAAGGAAAAATACGGACACAGAGTCAACTACAAGCGAATGTGGGATGCCAAAAGGAAAGCAATTGCAGGTGCATTTGGAGATTGTGATGAGTCATACGCTTTATTACCTAGATGGTTGGCGGCTGTGAGGAGTAAGAGTCCGGGGACAAGAATCGAGTTGTCACATAGACAATGGCATGCTGATGAAATAAGAATTGCGTCTCCTCAATTTCGTCGTGTTTTTTTTGCATTTGAAGCTTCAATACATGCTTTCAAGTTTTGCAGGCCTCTGCTTCAGAATGACGCGACATTCTTCTATGACAAATACAGTGGGAAGCTAATGATTGCGATCTCTGTTGATGGCAATGGACACATATTACCGGTTGCATTTGCCGTTGCAGAAACCGAATCAACTGATTCGTGGGGGTGGTTTTTGAGGATGTTGCGCAAACACGTGACAGATAGGGAAGGAGTTTGCGTTATTTCTGATCGTCACCCTGGCATTTTGGAGGCGGTCAACACCCCAAGCAACGACTTTTGTCCCCCAAAAGGGTACCACCGTTATTGCTTGCGACACTTGCTTAGTAATTTCGGCTCCCAGTTCAAAAATGACCCCTTGAAAGTACTCATTGGTCGAGCAGCTGTTCAACATCAAGAACGAAAGTTTAATGCGTTGATGTAGCGTTTTACATACTTATCATCACGAACGCCTCAATGTTTGCAATATGTGAATGCAATCCCAAAAGAACTTTGGACTCAATCGCACGACAGGGGCATGCGGTACGGATGGATGAATTCTAATGGTTTTGGTATGTACGAATTACAATTTACGTTTTAGCCCTCATATACACATAGTTATCGCCGAACCAATATTACTTACCCGAATATCATCGTCAATTGCAGAGTGTTTTAACGGTGTATTGAAGGGGGCTCGATTCTTGCCAATAACAGCGTTGACTCAAATGATATACTACAAATTGGTGACATACCACGATCAGCGCAACCAGGAAATCAATGAAGCAATCTCAAACGGACAATCGTACACGAAATATGTCATGGACCAACTCACGGAAAATGAAAAATCCGCAAGGAGGCATCAAGTCACGTTGATCAATCGAGACATTGGTGAGTTCGAAGTGCAGACTGGAAGACATGGAGATCGCATGCATAAATGCAACAACACCCAAGTCGTGATCTTAAAGGACCGGGTGTGCAGTTGTAATAAATGGCAGTCATTTGGTTTCCCTTGCTCACACGTGTTAGCGGCATGTGCGTTTATTCGAGTGAGCTACGCGCAGTTCATCGAGCCATACTATAGATAGATGTGTACGCACAATGTTACTCCTACAATTTCAAGGCCATCCCATATGAGAAGTATTGGCCGACTTTTGGGACAAAGATCATACCCGACCTAAGGTGCAGACGTGGCCGAGGGAGACCTAAGGGATCGTGAAGACATAACAAGATGGATCTTCCTAATGTCCAAAGGCCTTTGCGATGTGGCATATGTCATCAAGAATGACATAGAAGAACAACATGTCCAAATAAAGACCGTGAACGAGTCCCAACTAGGAAGAATCGGTGTAGTATTTGTCGTTCAGATGGACACAACAAAAAAAATTGTCCAAGCAGACCTCAACCTACCAATGAAAACCTATAGTCAAATGATGTATAATGTGTGAAATAACTTAAGTTTGTACCTATGTTGCTTTTGAGCATTTACGCATTTGTTTTTGTGTGAACATTTACGAAATAGTTATTGTTTGGTTTCGTACAACACTCTAATTCTTTTTATAACATTCATTTGTAGTTGTACAACAATGGATCCAGGTCCTTCAGATCCATCACTTTTGCAACTCCAATCTACACACAGATCATCGCGAACCTGGAGGGTGAGGTAAACTGTTTTACATGTATACGTCAAATTTACAGCAATAACGTATAAAAAATATAGATTAATACATTATCAATTATAAGGTGTACGAAACAGTGCGCTTACGTCGAAGACGTGGGGTCGTTTATCGAACGGTGCAGTATCATTCGAGGATGATCCCATATCTTCGTTCCAGTGGGTTCTATGGGATTTCCCGGGTAGCATTTTTCAGCCTTGATTGGGCTTTGATCACTGCATTCGTAGAGAGATGGTGCCCAGAGACGCATACTTTTCACATGCATTGTGGGGATAGCACAATTACACTCCAGGATGTGCAGGTACAACTTGGCTTACCTATCGAAGGTATGCCTGTGACGGGAACGACAAATACAGACTATGCTAATGTCTGCGAGAGGCTACTTGGCCGAACTCCCGTTGGAGATGACGTTATCGGTTGTAAACTTAAGGTCGATTGGCTTGAGCGTAACGTACCAGCAATAGATGATGATAGCGATGAGGAGTCGGTCCAATGTTACGTTCGATCGTACATACTACAACTTATCGGTGGTTGTCTTTTCGCCGATAAGTCCAATCGATTCGTACATTTGATGTTCTTACCATTGCTGGAGGATTTCCAAGTAGCTGGACAATATAGTTGGGGGTGTGCATGTTTGGCTTATTTGTATAGGGAGTTGTGTCGCGGATCTCGCGTAGGGGCACATGAGGTTGCGGGCGCGTCAATTCTTGTACAACTGTGGGCATGAGACATATTTCCATTCATAGCACCGCGGCGCCTTCGTGTTTCTAGAGTTCAACCGCGAACAGTGGATGGAGAACATATGTTTATGGACATTCCACTAGGACACAGGTAATACAAATATTTTTCATTAATTTGCTAAAAAATCTTGTTCAATTTCATTTATCTTAACTTATTATTTTCTACACATATGACTCGATGCATTTTCGGTTACATAAAGTGCGACGCACGTCGTATCGGCTTACCGTGATGCACTCGACTCGCAAAGGCATGAGGAGGATGTGGTATGGCAACCATATGCTGAAGTTATGGGGTCTCTTCCCGATTACTGTACTAACGGTCACGGTAGTTGGCTTTCGACGTGTCCCCTTATTTGTTTCCACATAGTCGAGTGACATCGACCAGAAAGGGTTATGAGACAATTCAGAATGGTACAAGTGGTGCCACGCCCAACTGCACCGCTTCGAATTGCGTGGACATCATCATGAAAATTGGGTGACTTTTCACGCAAGCTATATACACATGTGGGAAAATTGTGGCGACACCATTGCCACAACGACACATAATGATGGGCACGATCATCAAGACTACATGACGTGGTATCGCTCGGTCACTAGGAGATTCATTGGACACGACGGGGCTTTACGTGACTACTCGGTAAACTTCTAACTCTAAATTTTTCTCGAACAACTAATATCTTATATTGCGTGCTTTGAGCTCATGTTTTTATATCAGTGTAACTTGGTGCATCGACTGAGGCGAGTGTTTATTGAGGATGGGTACGAGCAAGGCCTTGCTGCGCTTGATGATGGGATTAAAATTTTAGACGAAGATGAAAGGCAAAGGTCTACTCTTTCGCATGACGGAATTGACGTCGATCAAGACATAAATGAGGATAATGAACAGGAAGATGAAGAAGACGATCAGGGCGAAGCAAACAGAGAGGTGAGAAGAAGACGAACACGACCGAGAGATGCGGGAACGCACCGGACGTCCCCGTCCACCACGTCCATCTACTCATACGAGATTGCTTTGCAGAGAGTAGCGAGACGTTCTCCTCCAAAGACGTTCATCTTGTTCGAGAGCGAGTAGAACAGAGGCGTTGGCGAGTAGCCAGCCAACGATCATCCCCACCAACTCATTCTTCTCATGGGTACATTCCTGCATCGTCCACACCCCAACCAGAACCTCAAATGTTTGTACCCAAGCCGTCGATCGTGAATCTTCCTCCTTACCATTTTGATCCTTACGCACCTGGATCGTCGTCTTCATATGTGGACCATGGAATGCCTCATCGTCAAATGTATCTGTCACTGCCTCAATACATGCCGAGTCCATATACTCCACCATGTTATAATTACAATATGCCATATAGTGGAGATGCCTTATTCATGAACTTGTTGACCATGTCGCAGCCTCATGTTCATTTCCCCCAACCCCATACAGGAAGCCAGTATTTTGAGATGGTTCCACCTCCTATTTTTGGAAGCATCAGTGGCAGAGGTGAGTCGAGTGAAGCACCAGAGGAAGAGCATCAATCTACTCGACGTCATTCAATGCAAGACCAGCTACCTCAACAACCTCAACCGGATGTACAAACACATCGTCCAACTAGACAAAGAGTACGTCCGGTTTGCATCACCGAGCAACAACGTCAACGTAACCGTCGTAATAGACCTGCATGATGAGTTTTCTTGATGTCATGGTGATTTGTGGATAACTTATTTTTTGGGTGAACGAAGTACGTGTATACAACCTTCTCATTGAATAAACTTATTTCTCATGTTTTCCATATTATTATAATGTCGTATCTGTGATTACTCTTCAATATTCCATAACAGAAACTTATCAATGTGAAAGATATATATATCTCAAAACATTAGAAGATTCGAACTTATAAGAGTTATTTTGCAGTATAAAAAAGGATGGTGAGGTGCATTAAATGAGAGAAAAGCGGATGGTGAGGTGCACTAATCGCAGTAAAGGTATAAGAGTTATTTTGCAGTAGAATTGAATTTTTTTTTAAGATTGACTTTTTCGTTAGAGCGCCTTAAGTAAAAGGTGCGGTGCGTCTAGCTTCGCTCATGTGCTTTCGTATAGATAGGATTGTGTATTTTTATGTTGTTTTTGTTAAGCTCACATTCAATTAAGGACCCAATGAGTTCAACAAGTCCAACCTTGCAAGAATAGCGCGGGCTTCCCGTGGCTGTAAAGTACATGCCTCTATAATTAAGTAAATGCACGAGCTAATTTAGATTGTCATCGTGGCATTGTCCTTCAATTATTCTCGTGACACTTTCTTGAAGGAGGAGTCCTACACGTATATCGGTAACTGGCATAAATCGTGTTTTGATATGCGTGCGATGTACTTCACGATACGTATCATGCACATCTCGAAGAGCATTGCACGTACAAATGTGTATTTTGACGTGCGCGTAGACTTTTCCTTTTTCAATATGCTAGAGTCTAGCTAGACCTATCGGTTATGCTGAAAAAAAAATGATAGTAGATAGCAATTCGCAAATCAATATTGAATCCCACGCAATTAGACCTAACTGCATGCGTGCTATTAAGAAGCTAGAATTACTATATGATCTCAAAGTAAAAGAGAGACGCCAGTTTTAACACGGCCAACCATGTGCATCCCTGATTCAACGCATGCTTCCCCCCATGATGCACCTACCTCCAATACACAAAACTGCACAAACATATATGTTCTATCTTATGTTAAGGAAAGCCCCAAAATTAATGAATCCATATATATAGTAGATTAAGCTCATTTAGACTTTGAATTCGTTGCGATCCACTTAAGTTTCATGAACACATCTACAATTTTGTGATTTTTTTTTGGAGGGGGGCTTCTCCATGGTAAAAGTGATTCTTAGGTTTTAAAGTAGAGTTTAAGAATTGTATTAATGTGAACAAATTGTGTATAATAGGGTGCTCTTATTTATGAAGCTGAACAAAGCATAATTAAAATAAGGGTAGTGCTATTTGGGCTCGTTAGTACAAACTCAAAACTTTTTTTAATTTCAAATACATCATCGAGTAATAAATGAAGCAACCATGATCACTTGTAAAATTCCTTTGATACCCCTTAAATATTTACAAAGATTTTAAAAACCTCCATATGAGTCGGACTCATGAGTCCAAGTATTTTTTGTTGTTATAATAAAGAAAGTTTTCTAATACTATCTAATACCAAAATATAACAACTATATAAATACCTAACCTATGGAAATATAGCAACTACTATGATTTCCTTAACATAATGTTGTCCCATTAACCACCATAGACATGTGTCCCTAATTAGACAACTTTTTCAAATAAATTGAACTATTAAGATTGTGCACATTCATCGTAACCGAGTTGCGGCCGGATTGGATGGTCAACTTTACAGTGCAACACTCGATTGAATCTCAAGAGCTTTTCTCAATGTCCATCTGAGCTAGTACCGGCCAGTCCTTATATAAAGACGATATAATGAAAGTTTCTTTCTCAATGATGTGTCTTTTGTAACTAGGCAGCTACGCCTCATTCTTATTAAAGAAAAAGAATTGAGATTGGTCACAGTGAATATAATTTCTGATTAAAAAAACAAAATGGATTATTATTAATATTTATAATAGCTACCTCTACTAATTTGACACGCATTAATTACTTCTTTCTAGCTAGGTGAGGTAGTAACAAATTTGATAGCTTCAGTGCTATTATAGAGAAACTTTTTTTTTTTTAGAACTGTAGACACACCATATTAGATTTTGGGGTCTTAATGAATTGCGCAAACCATCAAACCCTGTAAAAATAACTAATTAAGAAGAATAATTGGCATGAACTAGGTCAAGCCTAACTAAGGAGGGTTGGGAAAACTTAAAACATAAGCTTCATCGATAGCCTACATATATAAAAGTAGAACATTCTAATTAATTAATTAGAAGATTCGAACTTATAACCTTAAAGAACTTCAATTAATTAAGCAACTAGTAGCTAGCTACGTCCTAACCAATGCATGAAACCCAGAGTTGGTTCATTGACCTCCAAGTTGGTTCGTGCTTTACATATTTATTTTTGGTGAGTTTTAAGTACTACTTTTAAGAGTCTAGGGTATAGTATCCAAGTTCTTGAAGCGATTGACTTAAAGTTCGGTGCTTAATCAATGAATTTAATCAATCTTATTGATATTATAATCATTTAATTGAAGAAAAATCTCAAGCCGAATCATACGAAAGAATATAAATAGAGGGACTTCAATGTGAGTATGGCTAGGGCAGAGCTTTACCAAGTTAGGTGTTTTTGTAATTTGTTTATACACCTTAATTTAATGCAGCTTTTTGAGGTTAAAAGTAATTTCTTTTGTAAAGGATCATATGGAGTCTTGGTCTTTGCAATCTATACATTTGAATTGATTGCCCCAAGGCCTATATAGAACTATAATATATGGTTAGTTGTTTTATTTTACATTTTAGCAGTAACTATTTGGAAGTACTGCAACTACTTGTGTGCAAATTTACTTTTCGTAGCTTGGAAGTGTCAACTTCAGATTTTTGATATTTTGTCACTAATTAATGAGAAAAAATTACAAAATTACTTTACCTTTTACTTTAAACCCCGAAAAATAAGTATGGTTTTCTTTTCTTTTTTTTGTAAAACTGGGATATGTCGCCTTTTCAAAAGGCGTTATTGGCTATTTTTGAAGTTTGTGAAGTGGCGGTTTGGTGGCGGGGCAAATGTATAGATAGCTCATTCTCAAAAGGAGCTATCTATACAAACCTTTACAAATTATGTCCCCATATGCCCCGCCACCTCACAAACTGTAAAAATATGCAATAACGCCTTTTCAAAAGGCGTTATTGGAAGTTTGTGAGGTGGCGGTGAGGTGGCGGGTCAATTGTATGGATAACGCCTTTTCAAAAGGCGCTATCTATACAATTGCCACGCCACCTCACCGCCACCTCAGCGACACCTCACAAACTGCAAAAATAAGCAATAACGCCTTTTGAAAAGGCGTTATTGGAAGTTTGTGAGGTGGCGGTGCAATTGTATGGATAACGCCTTTTGAAAATGCGTTATCCATACAATTGCCCCACCACCTCACCGCCACATCACAAACTTCAAAAGCAATAACGCCTTTTCAAAAGGCGTTATTGCCTATTTTTGTTAATTCAAAGTACACCACCCTATTTTGTGAAATAAATTGTAAATGTGCCTTACTTTTGGAAAAACACCGGGTACTGTTGCTATTACTATTAACTATTTGCTCTTATCAATTGACAATATTAACAGCTGGTTCATTGGCTTAGCATAAAATGCAAAAGAGAACTGTTGAGTTGTTGTTTGGTCACATCGAGTATAGCTCTAGTTGGCAAACTTGTTATCATAACCAGACTTTAATCAAGGTTAGATAACTGCGATTAATAGATCTCTGTTCCTTTGCCTTCTCTCTCTATAAATACCAAGGGAAGTGCAACTACCTTTGTTGCTCAGTCGTTTTGGCATTGTGTTCTCTTCTAGTTGGACATTTTTGTTCATATCTTAGTTTCGTTTTTTTTTTTTTTGGCAAAACCTATCATTTGATCCTTGAACTTTATGTTTTTTATGCTTTTGGTCCCTAAACTTTTATTGCTACACATTTGGTCCTTGAACTTTCACAAATATCTACATTTAGTCATTCCACCATTTAAAGTGTTAAATTTCGGTAATGTGGGTAATAAAAGTAACGTGTGACTAGTCAAAAAGAGTAAATGGTTTATACTACTGAGCCGAACGACTCACATCGATCAATAAAAGCCGAAAAAAAATTAAATTTCTCCCATAAACGTAAAAACCTCAAAGTTCAAGGACCAAAAGCATAAAACACTCAAGTTCAGGGACCAAATGTACAAAAATAAAAGTTCAGTTCAAGGACTAAAAGCATAAAAGTCTCAAAGTTCAAGGACCAAAAAATGTGTTTTGCCTTTTTTTTTAGGTTTTATTTGTAAAATGCATGTTTATTGTTGTTTGAAGGTGAAATTTCTGTTTCGGTTTGTAGAAGGTGGTTTAAAATTTTTAAAGCTAGATTTCATTACAAAATATGTATCTTTGTAATCTTTTTTCGGCATTTTGTTGTAGTGGTTTGTGGGGTCTTATGATCTTTAGATTTATGTTTGTTGTAAATTGAGTTGGAACTTGCTAAGAACTAGAGAAGGAAAATAAAAGACTAAAAACTTCTACTACTACAAACTACTACTACGAAGGAGAAGAGAATAAATGAGATAGTTGGAATGAGAAGTTTTCATTCAACTTGGTGTGCGAATTACAATGAGGTTGACACCCTTTATATATGTCATTTGGTGATGATGATAATTGTACTTATACAATGTGTACAAGTTATACATACACCACAAGCCATAGAACACATCACAAGCAACATAGACAATACATGGAATAATTTGTGTACATTGGATAGGATTACAAGTTACATGACAATACATGGATAAGTGATTATACATTAGAGTTGATTATAAGTTATGTAAAGTGTACAAGTTACATTCAATGTAGAAGTCATGCTTGATGTTACAATTCAATGAGAGAATCATGCTTGACAATGTGATCATTCATAAGCTTGGTTAAAGGGTCATCCAATTTACAACACTCCCCCTTGGATGACACTTGCTGAGAGAATATGCCTCGTTAAAACCTGTACTAGAAAAACCTTGTGGGAAAAAATCTAGTACAGGAAAAAGAATACAATGTTCTCGTCAATCTTAATTTGTAGTATAATATTATTGATTGCCTCATTAAAAACCTTGCTAGGAAAACCCAGTGGGACAAAACCAAAGCTAAGGAAAAGAGTGCAACACATTGATACACTTTGAGAGAATATATATGCCTCATTAAAACCTTTACTAGAAAAACCCTGTGGGAAAAAAATCTAGTATATGAAAAAGAGTACATTGCTCTCATAAATTTTTTATACGGAGTATAATAATGTTAGGATTGCCTATTTAAAAATCTTGCTAGGCAAATCCAGTGGGATCAAACCAATAGCTAAAGGAAAATGGTGCAATACACTAATCAACTTTGATAAAGAGTTTTAATATTGTTAGAATTGCCTCATTAAAAGCCTTTGCAAAGAAAACCCAGTGGGATAAAACCATAGCAAAGGGAAAAAGAGTGCAATACATTAACCAATAACTCATTTTGATTCTCCCCCTCATGTTCACATGGGTGAGACATTTTGTGCATTTTGTTACACATGGACATCGTTTTCTATATGAACCATTTAATGCTGAAGCATATGATTGTCACTCTTTTGTATATAGTACTTGCATCAAGTAATTTTCATAACTTTGTTACTACTGAATGATCCTTTGAACTTCGAGTTCATATTAATTTATACATGGATCATAATACAACAAATTTAATGCGATTTGATGTGTTTCAAGCAATTTCACGTCATTCCTTTTGAATTGGCTTATATCTCCCCCTAATGGTGGGAAAACTGCTTCATCAAAGTGACAATTAGTAAAACTTGCTATAAATAATTTCCCTATTAGGGATTCAAGACATCTTATAATATGATTAATGGAGAGTAAATCAATATATGTCTCCTATTGATTTGCCTTGAGATAATCTCCAGCTGAAAAAAATCCAGTTCGATAAAGGATGTCCGTGCAAATTTATGATATTTTCGCATTATTGATGATTATGGATAATCAAATAGATCTTTCCACATTATGAATGTCATTTGATTTATGACGACATTCGTTTTAATGTGTCTTATATATTCCAGAAATTAAAGCCGGGAATATTATACTCAGATTAAATCATATAGATAAATTTTTTATTATTCTTAGTAGACTTCTTCTTAACATGACATTAACAATAAAATTGATACATTAGATATTGCCTGAACATTAGCCTCCGCTAAGTTCGAATTCGAAAAATATTCACTTTTATATTATAATGTACATGCATGTAGCACGATGCATAAGACATAAACTCATCGCCCATATTTAGGTCACGATTTAAACACATCTCGATGTGCTTGTTTTATCGAGCCATTTTCAATGATAAAATTCATAATATTTTGCCTTTGATTTTGAAGGCATGGTAAATGTCATAAAAATATTCGGGTATATATATGACAATATTTAGGCAAAATTGCCTTTCATATATGACCAAAAAAATGTCACAATTATGAGCGTTCATTGTCAATAATTATTTGCCATTTGTAGTGGTGCACCACTTTTGTTCCAATTTTTGGTGGAATTGTCAATACGACCTTTACATGATATTTTCACTTTTTCCACGTCCATAAATTTATTATTGCGATCATGATCATTATATGCAACATATGCTTCTTAATTTGAAGCTGAACTAATTGGACGGGAGCGATATTATATTTATAATATCTCATTATTTTACTCACCTACCATGAGACAAAAAATCAATCATTAATATTTATTGGATTGACGTGCGCACTCGATATTTGTTGCGTAAAGAATAAATCGAGGCGGGCACGTGACCTTCTTTTTATTGTCTCATCAGTCATATTTCCACATAGCCTCAACATAAAGGTAATTAAAATTGCGGAATTATAATTAATATTTGACTGATTAAATTTTGTAGCATGAGACACAGCTGCTCATTTTGAGCTTTTGGAGCATTACCCTTTTGGTATGTATATATATAACTCCATAAGGTGAAAAGATATATAAAGTGAAATATTCACTTTTCAAATCTCTAAAGAGAAATTGGCGAATGATTATGTATAACACACAATTTTGCATATATGCTTTATTCACAAATTGTAGTATTTAATTGTCATGACAAGTAATTCTTGTCGGTAATATAATAAGGCAACAAGTTCAACTATGGTTGAATAATATTTTGAAAATAAATTTAATATAAAATAGTTTTTCCCTTTTTATATAAAAACATAACATATGATTAAATATACGTTCACAACTTGATTCATTAATAAACAAAATATACTATTCGTATGAGTTGGTGGGACAACCTTCAGGTTGGGTGGCGAGACATAGTCTACTTATACCATACCTCCTCGAACGGGATAACCCGTCTCCCTTTCAATGTTTAGCTTTACCGGGGACAAGGCTTACCCACTATCAACTCAAACTTATAGCATTATTTGTATTATAAAATCAAGAATAAAACAATAACTAATCGTTTGTAGTTATAAGAGAAAAACTATATGTCACACATTGACTTTTGATTTCGGATATAGAAGATCATACAAGACGTAACTACAGAGCATACTTTCGCAATCGGTGACGTTATAATGCATAGTATATGAATAAAGTATGCATATAGAAGTGATGCATCTAATAAAGGAAGCAACCATGATAATATAGAAATAAATTGAACTTATTTAAATAACAAAAGTTATATCTTCCTAGCTTTGTCTCCTTAACAAGCCTTCTTGAACTTCAAGATCTCGTTAATGCTAGAGCAAACTCGTGCTGATAACGTGTTGTAAATTGAGTTGGAACTTGCTAAGAAGTAGAGAAGGAAAATAAAAGACTAAAAACTTCTACTACTACAAACTACTACTACAAAGGAGAAGAGAATAAATGAGATAGTTGGAATGAGAAGTTTTCATTCAACTTGGTGTGTGAATTACAATGATGTTGGCACCCTTTATATAGGCCATTTGGTGATGATGATAATTGTACTTATACAATGTGTACAAGTTATACATACACCACAAGTCATAGACCACATCACAAGCAACATAGACAATACATGGAATAGTTTGTGTACATTGGAGAGGATTACAAGTTACATGACAATACATGGATAAGTGATTATACATTAGAGTTGATTACAAGTTATGTAAAGTGTACAAGTTACATTCAATGTAGAAGTCATGCTTGATGTTACAATTCAATGAGAGAGTCATGCTTGACAATGTGATCATTCATAAGCTTGGTTAAAGGGTCATCCAATTTACAGCAGTTTTTACTATTTTTGATTTTATTTCGGCGTTAAGATGAGAAGAAAAGGTCCTAGATATTAGTGGTTTTTACACTTGTACATCTGCAGGTCTGATTTATTTTTATGTTGAGGAGGCAGGAGGGGCTGGGATATTTCATGTAAGTTTACATAATAAAGTTTTCTGATTTTCATGCATTTGCCTTTTTTTGCACAAACTACAAATCCTTTTTTGTTTTGGTTCGAAAGGTCTTTCCCTTTTTAGTATAATCTTTAATTATAATAATTTCAGAGATGGTCCTTTAATTTAGTGAATTTATCAACTAACGTCCCAAAGATGCATTCAAAAATACTTTGAAAAAAAAAAGATGTATTTGTTATGAAATGGATGGACACTTGTGCATTTGGGTGACCACATTGTGAAGGATGATTCTCACATTGAATTGTAACATCAAACATGACTCTCACATTTCATGTAACTTGTAATCATCTTCAATTCACATCAACTATTCCATGTATTGTCTATGTTGCTTGTGATGTATTGTATGACTTGTGTATGTATAACTTGTACACATTGTATAAATACAATTATCATTATCACCAAATGACCTATATAAAGGGTGTCAACCCCATCGTAATCCACACACCAATATTGGAATGTAAATCTCTACATTTATCAACTCTAGCTCTCTTATCCCTTGTCTCTTTTTCTCTACTTGTTCTAGTAGTTCTTAGTTTATGCCTTCTATGCTTAAGTCTCTAGCAAGTCCAACTTAAGATCTAGTTGGCTTACAACTTAATTTACAACACGTTATCAGCACGAAATTGCTCTACAAGAGGAGGTCTTGAGATCAACAAGCTAGCTTTAAAAGGAGACAAAACTAAAAATGTATAATTTTTGTTAATTTTAAAAAGTTCAATTTACTTTCATGTTATCGTGGTTAATTTCTTTTTTGTTACATGCATTATTTATGTATATGTTCTTTATTCATACATTATGCATTGTAACTATGAAAGTATGCTTTGTAGTTGCGTCTTGTACGATCTTTTACATCAGAAATCAAAAGTCAATGTCGGACATATAGTTTTTCTCTTAAAACTACATACGATTAGTTATTGTTCTATTCTTGATTTTATAATACAAATAATGCTATAAGTTTGAGTTGATAGTGGGTAAGCCTTGTCCCCGGTAAAGCTAAACATTGAAAGGGAGACGGATTATTCCGTTCGAGGAGGCATGATATTAAGTAGACTTCGTCTCGCCACCCAACCTGGAGGTTGTCCACCAACTCATACGAATAGTACATTTTGTTTTTTAACGAATTAAGTTGATCATATATTTAATCATATGTTATGTTTTTACATAAAAAAAAGGAAAATTATTTTATATTAAATTTATTTTTAAAATATTATTCAACCATAGTTGAACTTGTCGCCTTATTATATTACCGACAAGAATTACTTGTCATGACAATTAGATACTATAATTTGTGAATAAAACATATATACAAGACTATGTTGTGTTATACAAAATTTAAATCATTTACTAATATCTCTTTAGAGATTTGAAAAGCGAATATCTCACTTTATATATATTTTCACCCTATGGAGTTATATATATAAATACCAAAAAAGGTAATGCTCCAAAATCTCAAAATGAGCGGTTCAGTGTCAAGCTACAAAATTTAATTAGTCAAATATTAATTATAATTTTTCATTTTTAATTACCTCTATGTTGAGGTTATGCGGAAATATGATTGATAAGACAATAAAAACAAGGTTACGTGGCCCGCCTCGATTTATTACTGCAACAAGTATTGAGCGCGCACGTCCAATAAATATTAAGGATTGATTCGATTTATTACTGCAACAAGTATTGAGCGCGCACGTCCAATAAATATTAAGGATTGATTTTTTGTCTCATGGTAGCTGAGTAAAATAATGAGATATTATAAATATAATATCGCTCTCGTCCAATTGGTTCAGCTTCAAAATTAAGAAGCGTATGTTGCGTATGATGACCATGGTCGCGATAACAAATTTATGGACGTGGAATGGGTGAAAAGATCGGGTAAATGTCATATTGACAATTCTACCAAAAATTGGAACAAAAGTGGTGCACCACTAGAAAAGACAAATAATTATTGACAATGAACGCTCATAATTGTGACATTTTTTTGGTCATATATGAAAGACTATTTTGCCTAAATATTGTTATATATACCTGAATATTTTTATGACCTTTACCATGCCTTCGAAATCAAAGACAAAATTATGAATTTTATCATTGAAAATGACTCGATAAAACAGGTACATCGAAATGTGTTTAAATCGTGACCTAAATATGGGCTATGAGTTTATGTCTTGTGTTTCGTTTTGATATTTTGATTCTTTTGAGAACTGAGGAGTAACATTACATTTTACATATATACCTTATATGGTACAGTCGTCTACCTCTATACAGAATACTTTTCAGGGTTTTTTCCACAATAGGATTTGTTTAATTGGTTATTAAAGTACGACTTTCGCTGAATATGTCATTTATACACTGTATACACAAATAGATACGAATTTCGAGATAGTAAAAGAATGAGCAGGTGTCGTACAAGTGTAGTGGGGCCAGCTGACAAGGAGTACACGGAGACACGTCACATCGGGGCGGCGAAGGCCGCCACATGTATCATGCTACATGCATATATATTATAATATAAAATTGAATATTTCTCGAATTCGAACTTAGCGGAGGCTAATGTTCAGACAATATCTGGTACAACAATTTTATTGTTAATGTCTTGTTCATAAAAAGTTTACTCAGAATAATAGAAAATTTATCTATATAAATATGATTTAATCTGAGTATAATATTCTCGGCTTTAACTTCTGGAATATATAAGGCACATCAAAACGAATGTTGTCATAAATCAAATGACATTCATAATGTGGAAAGATCTATTTGATTGTCCATAATCATCAATAATGCGAAAATATCGTAAATTTGCACAAACATTACTTATCGAACTAGATTTTTTTATCAGCTGGATATTATCTCAAGGAAAATCAACATGAGACTTATATTGATTTAACTCTCCATCAATTATATTATAAGATGTCTTGGATCCCTAATAGAGAATTTATTTATAACAAGTTTTGCTAATTGTCACTTTGATGAAACAATTATCCCACCATTAGGGGAAGATATAAGCCAATTCAAAAGGAATGAAGTGAAATTGCTTGAAACGCATCAAATCGCATTAAATTTGTTGTATTATGATCCATGTATAAATTAATATAAACTCGAAGTTCAAATGATTATTCAGTAGCAACAAGTTATGAATCAATTATTTGATAGAAGTACTATATACAAAGACGTGACAGTCATATGCTTCGACATTAAATGGTTCATATAGAAAATGATGTTCATGTGCAACAAAATCCACAAGATGTCTCGCCCATGTGAACATGAGGGAGAGAATAAAAAATGAGTTATTGGTTAATGTATTGCACTCTTTTCCCTTTGCTATGATTTTATCCCACTAGTTTTCCTTGCTAGGTTTTTAATGAGGCAATTCTAACAATATCAAAACTTTGCATTAAGATTGATTATTGTATTGCACTCTTTTCCTTTCGCTATGGTTTTATCCCACTGGATTTTTCCTAGCAAGATTTGTAATGAGGTAATCATAACATTATTATACTCGATATAAAAAAAATTACGAGAGCAATTAATGTATTTTTTTCCTATACTAGATTTTTTCTCACAGGGTATTTCTAGTAGAGGTTTTAATGAGGCATTTGTATTATCTCTAAGTGTATCAATGTGTTGCACTCTTTTCCTTAGCTATGGTTTTATCCTACTGGGTTTTGCTAAGAAAGTTTTTAATGAGGCAATCAACAAATATTATGCTACAAACAATATTATACTGTACTAGATTTTTTTCCCACAGGATTTTTCTAGCAGAAGTTTAACGATACACATTCTTTTAACAAGTGTCATCCAAGGGGGAGTGTTATGGAATTGATGAACACTTGTGTATGTGTGTAACGACCCCAATTTTCCACAAATTGGGCCCCGCTGGCCTAAGCCTACGTGGACCCCCGAGCCAGTCTCGCAAGGTCAACGCAGACCTAGTCAGCCTTTCAATCCATCATTATAAGTAAATTCAAAAGTTTTAAGTTGAGTTATTAATATTTTTCAAGTTTTACAATTTAGCGGAAGCAATTAATACAGTAAATAACTCAACAATAACTGTAAAATAGTTGGACAACCTAATTGTGGAACCCTGTAAACATGTACATCTCGTGTCAAGTGTTATAACTAAGCAAAAATGATACATCAGTCGTGTGTATCTCTCAACCCCAAATAAGTATCCTAAATGTGATAACAACATATATAAGTAATACAAAAAGCCAAAAACCTACAAAAGTGTACGAAGGTAGATTTCCAAATGTCGGCGTTTTGCCTTTGCTCGGCTTCAGATCTGCACTCGGTTAAACACAAGAATGTCGAGTCCAGGTAAGTAAAAGCCACCAGGATCTAAACAGTAACTCAAAATAAATGAAGCGGTATAAAAGTCATGCGGATAAAGAGAAAGTTGTATGGAATGCATGATAATAAGACTGTAAAAATGAAAGTACAACGAGAAATGAGTGTAAAAAGAAATAATAGAGAGGTGCCCAAGTAGTCCAAGACCACTGAGTGCGGGTGCCACAGGGTCGGGGTCATAGAGTCGCGACAACGCCAAGCAGACTCGGGTCTTAGGACGCGCCATCGCCTGCTGTACCTAAACCGTCGCGAATGAGGGATATCAATGGTGCCCCGGATAAAACACATCTCATTCCGACCAAATACCCAAGTGACTCGAGGTCATGGCCCCGGTTGCAAGCCGACAACCACTCCAATCAGAGACACTAGTATGACTCACTTGGCCCTCAAACAATCATAAGTGAGTGGAAATTTCAAGAAAGGGACACAGTACAACATCAATAAAATATAAGCTCAAATGAACTACTGTGCATTTCCTAACTGGTTTTACTTACCTCGAGAAATCGCAAATCGTCCTCAAAACGTCCCGCTCACGCCTCGATATGCACACCCGACACCCGACTATAGCCTCCTAAGTCTCTGGTGTCTATTTATACCAATTAAGTTACTTAAGTCATTCGAATTAATATGTTTGCGATTAAATCGAAATCACTCAATACTAACACCAAAATATGGTTTATGACCTCACTATGGCCTACGCCTCTCGTCTTCTTCGCAAGCAACACATCGCGTCGTCGAGCTTCATCGAAGTTACGACGCCTTGTCCACTGTTGTTGTCTTGTCGGGGATCAATCGGCCCGACAACGCGCCACCGCGCCGTTGCTCCAAGCCGTTTCCCGGCGCCGCTTGCTGCCGCTGCCCGCCGCCGCTGCCGCCGCCGCCGCTGCTGCTACGCCGCTGCCGCTGCCGCTGCTTCGCCTCCTCCTCGCCGCGCCGGAGCTGCGCCGCCGCTTGGAGCCGCTCCTCATCGCCGGTGTCCCGGTGGACCGCACCATTGCTCGTCGTCGTCTTCACATCCGCGCCACCTCGTCCGCCGTTGCTGTTGCCGTCCGTGACTTCGCCTCGCTTTCAACCGCCGCCGCGATCGCTCGCCAAAGCCGGACTTTCGTCTCGGTAGAGCCGCCGACCGTGGCCACCGCGTCGCCCGCGAACCGCCGTCTCGCGCTTTCGGGCTCATGCCGCCGCCGAGCTCCGCGCGCCGCTCCCATCTATCTCTCTCTCTCTCTCTCTCTCTCTCTCTCTCTCTCTCTCTCTCTCTCCTCTCTCTCTCCCCCTCTCTCTCCCTCCTCTCCCCTATCTTTCTCTTTCTTTCTCTCCCTCATCCGATCTCTCTCTCTCTCTCTCTATTTCTCTATCTCTCTTATCCGTTTAAATGCAAATATATATATATATATATATATAATTATCTACTCGATTTTTGTGTCCTAAATAAAACCCGAAAAATACTCCGTTTTCGCAAAAAATTGACGAAAATACTATTGCACTCCGAAACACGAGTACACTGCATCTAAACCTTAACTTGACCATATTTCGCGTCGAATTCGATCAGGATTACGACGAGTGGGTCCCACATACGACCCTGAAATGACACGTGGCACGAATTAGATTTTTAGGGCCGTTACAATGTGGGTGACCACATTGTGTAGCATGATTCTCACATCGAATCGTAACATCAAGCATGACTCTCACATTTCATGTAACTTGTAACCCTCTCAAATTTACACCAACTCCTCCATTTATTGTCTATGTTGCTTGTGATGTATTGTATGACTTGTGGTGTATGTATAACTTGTACACATTGTATAAGTACAATTATCATTATCACCAAATGACTTATATAAAGGGTGTCAACCCTATTGTAATTTTCATACCAATGTTGGAATGAAAATCTCTACATTTCTCAACTCTAGCTCTCTTCTCTCTTGTCTCATCTTCTCTACTTGTTCTAGTAGTTCTTAATTTATACCTTTTATGCTTAGTCTCTAGTAAGTCCCACTTAAGTTCTAGTTGGCTTACACCTTAATTTACAACAGTATTCAAAAATGCAGTTTGAGGATTCTTCCCGTCCGTCCCCTGTCAATGCCGTGTCCGTCCCGGGTCAAAGCCCCTTCCGGCCCGCTTAAATGCCGCTTCAGGCCCACGTGTGGCCCGCGTGCAGCACGCTTTCGGCTCCCGTGCGGCCCGCGTCAGGCCCGCTTCAGGCCCCCACGGGCCCGCGTCAGGCCTTCGTGCGAGTATGCACTAGGCGGCCTTTTAAATATTTAGGCCCATGTTATCTTTGTATCCTCAGTTCCATAGCCCATACAGATAAACAAGACGTTCCGTCTTCAGCCCTACCTTCAGCCCATGTTATCTTTGTATCCTCATTCTTCTCTCTGCTCTTGCTCTGTACTTCTTCTTTTCCTCGTCTCTTGCAAATTAAAGCACAACAAACCCTGCACTGTGAACATTTGAAGGGCGTCTTCTTTTCGCTCGTTTACTGTTCGTTTTTTCGGAGAAAACAGGATAGAGCAATTCGATATACATCGTTCGGGCCAGTATCCAGATCGGAAATGCTTGCCGGAAGCTTTTATATCTCAAGCCCGGCATCCAGTTTCGCTTTCTCCGCCAGATCTGACTTCTTTGGTATCTTTTCTCGTTTTTTCTTCTTGGATCTGTGCCTGATCAGACGAATAGGTTTCTCAGTTCTACAAGTGTTTTTTACACTTCGATCTGAAGATCTGATTTTGTTTTTGTTGCGATTAATGTCTGTGAAATGAATTTCATCGTTGTTTTTGGATCTCAGGTTCGCAACAGCTCATTCTCGTGCGAGATCGGATCTCAATTTTCTAGTCCGTTGTCCCAGACCTCGGTAGATTTCTGTCTTGCACGCTGTAAACTATTTTTCAGCTATATCATTGGTAAGTTCTTTCCCGGTTCAGTTGTTGCATGCAAGTTTTTTCGATGATAACCTTCCTGGTAACTGGCAAGCGGTAACCTTTTTCAGATTTCTCTTTCTTGGGTAGAAGCAGTATTTGTTAAATATTTCTAAATCTCGAAAATCGAATCAAGAATCGGATTACCATAGCATAGCGGTAGTTCCACATCTTCATTTCCTTATCTCTTTCATTTTATTCTCTCACTCACAAAACAATTTTTATGTCCTAACCAGCTAGTTGGTTAGTTCCCAATAGACCTCTCTTTTCCTCCAGTCTATCGAGTCACTAACTGTGCGTAAATTGAGTTTTTTTTCCTCCAATCAATTGAATCACTAGCTGTGCATTAATCAAGAGGTCAGCCATTTTTGGAGAAAAATTTAACGTTCTCTCTCTTCTTGGGTTCTGGATTACTACGTGATTACTCTGTCATTGTTTGGTTCTTTCCCTGTTCAGTTGTTGCATGCACATTTTTTAAATGACAACCTTCCTAGTAACCTTTTTCAGATTTTTCTTACTTGGGTGGAAGTATTATACACAAGCCATTTAAGCAGCATTTTGGAAGGCAGACCTCTTGGCTCCTCTTGACTTATTTAAAAAATACACTTTTGAAGAAAACAATTTTTGTGATACTCTTTAAATAAAAGAACTCTACAATTACGGTCCTTAAGTAATAAACTCGAACCAATTCAAGGCCATATTAGATTCTAGCGCTAAGCTTGCAACTGTTTCCAATTCTGTTCGAATCAAACCAATTAGTTATTTTTTTATAAATGAATAATTATTTAACTACATAGGCATATTTTTCGTGTTAAGTAATTTTATCATTTTGTCCACTGCCATTTATGAGTGCTAGTATCGTGTTTTTTTCGGAAACTTGACAATGTAGCTATTTCGCTTTCTTTTCAAATTGTTTTTAATGTTTTGGAATTGTGGAGTGAATCCTTTTCAATTCTTAATGATGTTTTTTTTTGTTGTCTTTTGTTGCAATCTTTTACCAATTCGTAGCGATGTATCATGTTTTGTTTGAATTATTAGCGATGTTTTTGTTCCTCGTATAGGCTGCGTTGTGGCCGTGTAATTGCTGCATCCGGCCCGCGTACGAAAAAACTGTGGTTTCCAGCACACTAACGTGCTTGTAAAGCCAAGTATGTGCCATGGCAGGCCCTAATATAACTCTGATGGGCCTAATAGTTGCCAGTCTTAGGTCAGCGTGTAACTTGTGTTGACCTGGTTCGACGTATATCCTTGTCCGGCTTGGGTGTAATTCGTGTCCTGCCTGCGCATAACGTGGTTTTAGGGTTTTGACTTTTTGTTAGATTTTGATAAATTAGTTTTTTGTTTGAAAAATGTTACCTGTTTTAGAAATTAGAAGACAAATTCTCATTTTTATACTTTAGTTTGGGGGTTTGACGTTTGAGTTGCCCTCATTTAGCAATAAATGCAAGAGATCCAGCGTTTGACGTTTTGAGTTGCTAGCTTCTTAGGAGAAATATGATTTATAGTGCCAAAAAAAAACCAAAAGAAAAGTTGAAAAAGGAGATAAATCACGCATGACCCGTGTGAGGCCCCA
Source organism: Stephania cephalantha (assembly GCA_039657325.1). Taxonomy (NCBI): domain Eukaryota; kingdom Viridiplantae; phylum Streptophyta; class Magnoliopsida; order Ranunculales; family Menispermaceae; genus Stephania; species Stephania cephalantha. The sequence continues at coordinate 52,493 of CM077573.1, read as the reverse complement.
AATTATTTATGTTGGAGCTTTTATATTACGCGGTCGGATTGTGTTTTTTTTTTTTTTTTTTTTTTTTTTACAGGAAAGGCTTGGGCTTCTTGTTACTACGCGATAGGCTTGGCTTTTTGTTACTACGCGATAGGCTTGGGCTTGGGCATCATTTAGGTATTGGAGGCTTATAGTTTTCAAATATTTTTTCATAACTTGACCCGAGCCCTGATCGACCTACCAAGCCCGGTCCGACTCACACGGGCTTGGATCGGGTCACGAGCGGTCTATCCGGAATCGGTCCGAACCCGTCCGAAATGGTTCGACCCGGTCCTACTCGGTTTGGCCCGGTCCGACTCGGTCCGGTCCACACGAACCCAGCCAACTCTGGCCCGCACCACATGAACCCAGCCAGATCTGGCCCGACCCTTCCAACCTGGCACACTCTTAACTCGAATCGAGCCCGTACTCTGGCCCAACCGGGCTTTGTCGACTATTTCCCAGCCAACATAGGCTCGGCCCACTGGAACTCTTTCGTTCTGCCTTGACCGGGCCTTGCCAAGTTCGGTCTAGCCAGGTCCGGTGCTGTTTAGTAGGGGTTTAGGGTTTAAGTAAAAAAAAAAGAAGTAAACCATAAATTTATATTTACATCATATTCCTTTAGGATTAAAATTTTATACTTGATAGAAGACATCATTATGGAATTCATTATTATTATTTTTTTAGAAAAGGTAAACCCTTCCAACAAAAAAAGAAAGAAGGAAAGAGAAAATAAGTGTACAACCAAAAAACGACACCTAGGCAAACTTGGGTAGAAGAAAGATAAACGACAACCATAAACTCAGATCTGGACCAAGTTCTATTCCTGGATAAGAGTCATTAGACACGTCTAAATGCATTTCTTTTGGAATAAAATCATAAACGGGTCCAAATTTGGGAAAGGCTTTCCAAGTAAACTTGACAGTGTGTGTCCTTGGATTAGGTGATCAAGGGAGTTTTGTATGATGGTTGATTTCTCTTAGGTTGGTCACCCCATTTCTTGTGTGTGGTTGTAGTTTTATCTTTTTCTCTTGCAAACTGTTGTAACTGTAAAATCTCTTTACATCTATAAAAGCTGGTTTCTTATCAAAACATAAAAGGTTGAGATGCATTTTGCAGTGATAAATCAACAGATTTGGAATGGACAAAGATATGAAGTGAAAGGGGGGTTAGGAGATGTCTAAACTATCATGAACTATCATGAACGAAAAGATTAAGAGACTAAATAATTCCAAACATCACTTATAATCTCAATTTATCCAAAACGAAAAGATTTATAAACTATCTCAAATTAAATAAAAAGATGTCTAAACTATCATGAACTAAGCTTTTTTGTGTCAATTTTATCCCCTTGCGAATTCGACAACAACTTTTGCTTACATGGCATACAACTTGGGGACACAGAAAGAGTAAACAGTTTAGCTTAATAATTAGTTCGTTGAGCCCAACAACCCCAGCTCCAATTGATGAGCATGCAAGCAAACAAGGGATTGAGTACTCCCCAACATCAAGAAGAAAATGAGAGTCACCTCTTGATGCCACAACCGTGTAGACAGCAAGACCACAAAACAAACGACGCCACTAATACAATACCACACAATAAATATCCTCACTAAGCATATTGAAAGTTGATGTAAATATCCTCACTAAGCATACAATTTGGGATACATAAAGAGTAAATAGTTTAAGCACATTTGATTATACACTAAATTCATATCTCTATTATAATGTCTAGTTAAACTCAAAGTTGTTTAACACTATTTGGATATAAATTTTAATTCCATTAAATAGGTTTTTTTTATGAATTTCTTTAGTACGATAGAACTCGTGTCATCCCCTAGCCAATGCTTAAATTCCACTTCCAAGTTTTTGTTTTGTCATTTCTATTAGTGAAGATAAGGGCGGAGGAATGATCTTTATCGAGTACGACAGTATGTCAAGGAAAAGTTGATAAGAACGAAAGATATCTTAAATTAGTTCTTTGCATAATACAAACTCGTTCATCTCGACGAATTTTATTTGCCACTTGATTCAAGAAATCATTAATCCAAGGTATTATTGATAAGAACGAAAGATAGGAATAAGGATTCATTTTTTTGATGAAGTTGAGAGTAAAATGAGTTGTGAGGTATCTAATTAACACTATCCTCCTCCTTTACTTTAGTTTAGAAAATGAAGGTAACAATAGTGGAAAATTGAAAATTGACAAGTGAACCAAGTTGGTTGATTCTCCTAGTTATACAAAGTAACCACCATCTTATTTTGCATATCACAAAGGGATCTCTTAGTATTTCAATTATCAACTTACTGTATTTTTGGTTTCACTCAAATAATTACTACTAGCTATTGGTAGGCTAGCATAGAAAGAATAAGAAGAAATACCAGTCCATGTTCTACATCGACGCCATAAACAAATGATGCGCCATGTTGAAGCAAGCAATCCGTGAATCCTCCAGTTGACAAGCTAGAATCTAAAGCTACTTTGCCACGAACATCAATATCTAGTTGCTCGATGCCAGCCTCTAACTTGTATCATGGTCTTGATATGAGGAGTAGAGCAGGCTGCAAAAAATACATAAAAATGCAAAACGTAGAAAATTAAGCCATGTAGTAGTAGTTAAAAGTATTTACCTACCTACCTACCTACATACATATTTGGGAACTTGTGCTGTATCTCAAAAATTGCTTTGTCGCTAACAGGTGTTCTGACCTTGGTTACAATTTTTCCATCCACAGTAACTTTACCTGAAATAGATCATAAGTTACGTACGTATGGAATGGATAAATAAATGAATAAAAGGGGAGCAAATAAAAGTATGCCTAAAGAATTTGTAATTCTAGGTCCAAAAAGAGAATGCCTTACTCAGTAGGAAGATTTCTTGGTAATTAAATATAAATATAAATATAAATATTGTTATGTAAACCTTGAAGGATCCATGCCTATATAAAGTTTCGACTGTATTGCTAAAACCGTTCAAGGCAGATTTCGTCAAGCCTCAGCCTTTTGTTGAAATTGTAGACGAGGGTTTAGTGAAAGAGCCAGCCAGTAGTATATATACATGGAAATTTCAGATACAATAAGCCACTTTACTTGTTTTGCGGTGGAAGTGCAGCCTTGTTGGCTATCATCTCGAATGGGCCCATGCCATGCCATGCCTTAGCCACTGCCCATGCCACCCTTAAGGAATTTATAACAAACATCTAGTCAAACTAATATTCGGTGCCCTCATCGAATGCACCAACTATGCCTGTCCACTAGACCGCTGCCCATCAAAGCAACATTTCTCCATCTCACCAAGTACCTATAGTGCAACCAGTCTTGGTGCACTGCCTTTGCCCCCGTCTCGCATTGCTGGAACAAAGCATGACCTCCTCTCGTCGTGGCACGGCTAAGGTATTACCTTGGCATGGGAAGGTTTGACAAAACTTGACTTAAGCATATGGATGCAAGTGGGCGGGTTTGAGGATTTCCCGCTTAAAATTTTTTGACCCCCATTCCCACCCCCATTACTTTTTTTACATAATATCTAAAAAAAAAAAGATCAAATACATTATAGATTCAAAATTAAAATCATTAAAAGCTTTTTCTTCGCATCGATTTTCAAAATTTATGTGAAACATTCACCATACAAAAAAAAGGAAATATAAGATTTAACGATTTTGATGCAATTCCTTCATGAAATATCTAGGATCGCTGTGGGGAATCCCCATGGGGATTCCCCATGGTGAGGAGGGGTAATGCCGCCCCCGGCCCGCCCTCGATGGTGGGGATGAAATTGCCCGTCTCCGGCCCCGTGGGGGTTAGTTGGTGGGGAATCACAGCCCCATCAGGGCTGATCCCCGTGGAGAACGGGAATTCTCCGCCCCAACTGCATCCCTACTTAAGCATTGACTGAGTCAAAGTATGATTGGTCTCACTTATGGATGTTCCATATTGGAGTTTTTCATCTCGAGGTCTTACAACCATAGGATCAAACTAATATACACCATTTGATCACACTTACATGGATTGCTGACTAGATTTATAACAAACACCTATTCAGCTTACCACGTCACACATACAGCAATGACACATCATCTCTATAGTCTATTACACTGTTAATGATTTGTTTTAATAGTGACAAACACATGCAGTGAAAAAGGGCCATTGAGCGAATCAAGGCGTGTCCGTCCCAACCAATGGTTCCAATGCTTCAAAACCTCTCTCTCCCACGACCACGAGGGTCTTATTCTCAAGCAGCCTTGTTTTTGTTCCCTAGTTCCAACAAACAACCTACAACAAGGAGCGGTACATGATTCTTCTTCTATATATCAATATCATCAACAAATTTTACATCTTCATCTATCAATTCTCAAGTTTTTTTATTACTTGTTTATTATACAGTGAATTGGGCGCATTTCCCCTTTCGAACCTATGCCGCCACCAAGGCTGCACTTCCACCACAAAACAAGTAAAGTGGCTTATTGCATCTGAAATTTCCATGTATATATACTACTTGCTGGATCTTTCACTAAACCCTCGTCTACAATTTTAGGAAAAGGCGGAGGCTTGACGAAATCTGCCTTGAACGGTTTCAGCAATACAATCGAAACTTTATACAATCATGGATCCTTCAAGGTTTACATACATATATTTATATTTATTTACCAAGAAATCTTCCTACTCGAGTAAGGCATTCTATTTTTAGACCTAGATTTACAAATTCTTTAGGCATATTTTATTTTGCTCGCCTTTTATTCATTTATTTATCCATTCCATACGTACATAACTCATGATCTATTTCAGGCAAAGTTACTTTGGATGGAAAAATTGTAACCAAGGCCGGGACACCTGTTAGCGACAAAGCAATTGTTGAGATAACAGCACAAGTTCCCAAATATGTATGTAGGTAGGTGAATACTTTTAACTTCTACTACATGGCTTGATTTTCTGCGTTTTGCATTTTGATGTATTTTTTTCGGCATATTTTACTCTTCATATCCAGAGCAGGATACAAGTTAGAGGCTGCCATCGAGCAACTAGATATTGACGTTCGGGGCAAAGTAGCTTTAGATTCTGGCTTGTCAACTGGAGGATTCACGGATTGCTTGCTTCAGCATGGTGCATCTTTTGTATATGGCATTGATGTAGGATATGGACAGGTATTTCTTCTTATTCTTTCTATGCTAGCCTACCAATAGCTAGTAGTAATTATTTGAGTGAAACCAAAAATACAGTAAGTTGATAATTGTAATACTAGTAGAGCCCTTTGTGAAATGCAAAATAAGATGGTGGTTACTTTGTATAACTAGGAGCATCAACCAACTTGGTTTACTTGTCCATTTCCAATTTTTCACTATTGTCAATCTTGTTTACCTTCATTTTCTAGACTTTTGAGTAAAGGAGGATGATAGTGTTAATTAGATTTCTCACAACTCATTTTATTCTCAACTTCATCAAAAAAAATGGATCCTTATTCTTGGCTTTTGTTCTTATCAATAATATCTTGGATTAATGATTTCTTGAATCAGGTGGCAGATAAAATTCGTCGAGATGAACGAGTCTGTATTATGGAAAGAACTAATTTAAGATATCTTCCTGGACTTCCGCAAAAAGTGGATTTGGTGACTTTGGATCTTTCGTTCATTTCTATACTTCTTGTACGGTCTCGAACTGTGTTGCTCTAGTTTTAGTGAGGATATTTACATCAAACTTCCAATATCGCACTTCCAATGAAAATACAATCATATGTTACTAATTATGTATACAAATGATGGTATGCACGCATGTTGTTCTTATTTAGCTATGATGGATGCTTAAAGTGGTAGTGTTGTTTATTGTGTGGTCCTGTATTAGTGGCGTCGTTTGTTTTGTGGTCTTGCTATCTACACGGTTGTGGCGTCAAAAGGTGACTCTCATTTTCTTCTTGAGGTTAGGGAGTACTCAATCCCTTGTTCGCTTGCATGCTCATCAATTGGAGTTGGTGTTGTTGGGCCCAACGAACTACTTATTAAGCTAAACTGTTTACTCTTTTTGTATCCCCAAGTTGTATGCCATGTAAGCGAAAGTCGTTGTCGAATTCGCATGAGGATAAAATTGACCACATAATCTCACCGTGAAAAAAGAACGCTTCAATTTGACCACATAATCTCTCCTAAATTTTGATCATATCATGTCATGATCCCACTTGTTCCTGACAATTTTTTACTATCGCTTTGATTGGTTCTTATCCATCTAAAGGTTTTATTTCTGAAAATGAAGGTGATGCCTGCTGTGGTCAGTGTAATGAAGAATGAAGCTACTTTGATTACTCTTGTTAAGCCTCAATTTGAAGCCCGCAGATCCCAGGTTTGTGATTTGGAATATTTCCTTTGCTGAACCATCCCGGCTTTCTGGCGTAGTTCTGCTGTTCAACAATGTTGATTTTGTAGTCGCCAGGACTCAATTTAGCGACTCTTATCTTGATGAAAACCATAGTAGTATGCTATTGCTAGTATGCCTTGTAACTGCTAGAAGTTATTGAACTGCCCTTTTTTTCTTTTTAATGACATAGTCAATCCACTTCAATGTCTGTTTGATGTACATGAGAATTGATTGCAAATGCCATTTTTACGAGGCTTATTTGTCCGTTTTGAGTAATCCGTGCATAGATGCAGATGTATATTAATTGATTACGATTTCCACACTATATTTTAGCTCCTGTCTTATGTTTCCTTCGTTTTTCATCTTGAATACTTTTGCGCTTACTTTATTTCAGTATTTAAAAGGCATTAATGTAGAACAAAAAAATGAAAAAAACAGTAATGACATGTTTGTATACCTTTTCACAAGGCCTCAAAAAAAAGAAAAAAGAAAAAAAAAGGGGCTTTTGAAAAATAAATTGACTATGACTGTGCTAGTCATGATTGAATGATTTCTGTTTTATCTATTACCATCCAATGTTCATATTTATGTTTTTATTCATCTTTTGGCCAGCCAAAGCTTATTCGTCATGGGTATGTCTTTTACCGTTGCAGGTGGGAGGAGGTGGTATTGTTAGAGATCCTGCAGTCCATCGAGAAGTACGGATTTTTTCCCCTTGTATTAGTGTTTCATGAGCGTAACGATAAGTTGGAAATGTAAACCATGAAGATGTGCAGCAATTATTTAGATTGTCAGACCTTAGACAAATAATTAGCAGGCCTTATAGGGGGATGTTGTCTCAGTTCTTTCTGTTTTTGTCGTCTCTTTTGTTCTGTTTTAAGTTTTTGTGTCAAGTCTTTAGTGCTTAGTTTATGCGAGACATAAGTAGCACATACTAACACCATTGGAAAATTATTGACTATTTTCCTCGATGTAGGTACTGGAGAAAATCACCAAAGGTGTGGAAACTTATGGTTTTTGCAGCAAAAGCTGGATTGAATCTCCTCTGAAAGGTGCCGCGGGCAACACAGAATTCCTTGTTTGCTTTCGCAGGACAAAGAAGGCAGCAGATTGATTTACTAGTAAGGATAACAGAAGAATGTGGGAGGACGTGAAGTCAAATTGTACTCTAGCATGTTTTATAATTGATGAAAGATGCTTGTCACGGATTGACCAAACAAGTTCCAAGTAACACGTTCTGTTGTCTTGCATTTTTTGTTTTCTAGTTGTGAGTAAGCACTGATAGAAGTCAGGGGGTGCAACAGTATCCGCAAAAAACGACTTGCCTTGGTCTGACTTAATTTTTTTAAATTTGCGGTCTGGGTTAATTTAAAAAATTTAAAAACCGCAACTTCTGATTTGGTGGTCATTTTTAAATTGCGGTTCACATCGTATTGGTTGTGAGGGTACTTTAAGAGTTTAAATTGAGTAAGTATGCTTTATTTTATTTTGGAAGCAGCTATTCACGCCCCCCATTTTTGTTTTTCGTATTTCATTTTTGAATTTTTACTTTGCAACACCCCCACTTTTTCTCGAAATTTTAAAAATTCCTTTGCTTCACTCACCCCAACACTCTTCAATCATCTCAATTTCTTAGTTTTATTCATTAATCGATGAGTTGTATACTTGTATGTAAGCCCTCAATAGATATAGAGATCTCCATTGGAAATGATATGTATGGATGAGATGGACACCTAAATAATATATATAAGCATGTGTTCTTCATTTCCATGCGGAAATGATATGTATGGATGAGATGGACACCTAAATAATATACATAGCATGTGTTCTTCATTCTCATGCAAAGCAAGTAGAAAAAATTCAGGATTTTAAGAGAGAGAGGGCTGAACTTATGTGATTAAAGTCTAGAAGAAAAGTTCAATGCATGGCTAACGAATCAAGGCCAAGAATAGTCAGGTATATGATTCTACACTTACAACATGATCATCACAACTAATTGTCGCCTTTTATGAAAGAGTTTTGACAACAATTACTCGCCTATTGTGTATGAGTTTTGACAACAAAGAAAAGCCCTGTTGTGGAAACTTTTTACAACTTTAAAATTAAATACATGCATGAGATTCATTAGCAATCTGCACAGCTGTTGTGGAAACTTTTTTACAACTTCGAAATTAAATACATTCATCAGATTGATTAGCAATCTGCACAGTGATTGAATGAACCACCATTAAATGCCTCAAAATTACAAAGAGACAACGACTTGCAACATGTAAGTTATCCTATTTATCATGCTCGGAATCGTCGGGAACAGATGGTATCAATTGTAGGCAGTCTCCATCTATATCAAGACATGGTGGTTTGGTTGCTCCATAGTAGAAGAATGCCATCATTTTGGATAACTCGTCAGCATTTCGAACAGCTGCATATGCAAAAGTAGCGTCCATTAGTTGTCAACAATGCCAAGATGAAAAGAGAACCTCAAAATTCACCAAAAAAAGAAAAAGAAAAAAAGAAAACCTCAAAGAAAAAAAAGAACAATGCAAAGATGAAAACTAACGCACATTTCTCGCGATGTAGGATCTTCCCAGCTTTAGTGAAGATGATCTCAGGAAATGCTTAAACGTTAAGAGCAGCGACCAAATCAAGCTCCACAACAGCATCGATGGCCACACACTGATTAATTAAAAAATGTGACATCATTCTCAATATTGTCATCATTTTGTATAACTGATCTAAGCTATCTAAAGTGGTTCGCCTTAAGAACTTATAGTTCCCCTAATTTTACCACTCCGTCATCTCTATCATCATTTTGAGTCAATTTTTCTAATGGGAGCATTTGTAGGCCGTCTTTGCAGGTGACCAAACCACCGCAACCGCCCTTCCCTAACTTTTATTTCAATTGGTGCTATTCCAACTTGTCTTTGAAGCGCCACTAACCAACAAATGACTAAAATATCCTCATCTCTTTCAAACTCACTACCTCCCTCAAAGCCACCATCGACCACTGCCTGCTTGCCGTTGTCCACTGCTGCCCTTTGCCGTTGGATGCTCACCGACGTCCGCCGCTGCCCACCGCCGTTGGCTGCCTGCCGTCGACTGCCGTTGTCGTTCTTCGTTGGCCGCCACCTCCAGTCGTCGCCCACTAACTCCTCACCGCCGACCTCCCTTTCTTTTTTTTTCTTTTCTTCCCTCACTTCCAACACCTACCTCATTGACCTCCGACTAGTAGATTTGGCCGAAATCTAAGTCTAGCCGGCTTAAATTTGGTCGGATATCGCTGGCCGACGATCAAAAAGTGAACAATCATCAAAGCAAAACATGTTTTTTATTAATGACCAAAAATTAAATTCCATGACACACTTGTTTCACCTTATATAGTGGTATATGTGTCCAAGCTTTCAACACTCACTTGGGTCACACAAGCGCGTAACCTCAAGTTATCTAACTCACACACAAACAATTACAACAGTAAAAGTAAAAGGAAAACAGTAACAAAACAATATGTACAACACAGTAGCAAAGTAAAAGAACAATACTTACTACATCCTCCCCTCAAGATGAATCCAGTTGATGCCAATCACAGAGATTCATCTTGGAGAGCAAAAAAGAAAACTGAGGAGCAACAAGACTCTTGGTGAACAAATCAGCTAACTGGTTCTTCGAGGAAACATATTATGGAGTAACAAAACCAGCCTTGAACTTCTCACGGACCAAATGGCAGTCTATATCAAGATGCTTTGTACGCTCATGAAAGACATGATTGGCAGTAATATGAAGAGCAGCCTGGTTATCACACCACAAAGAAAGAGGTAGATTAACAGATACATGAAGATCAGATAAAACATAAGTAATCCATTGAAGGTCACAAACAGCTGTAGAGAGACTACGATACTCAGCTTCTGCAGAGGAACAGGAGATCGTAGACTGCTTTTTGGTCTTCCAAGAAATGGAAGGAACACACAATACCCAGTCAAAGATTGGCGAGAGAAAGGGCAGGAAGCCCAATCAGCATCACAAAAACCAACAACAAAAAGATCATCCTGAACAGGATAAAAGAGCCATTTGGAAGGACAACCTTTTAAGTAACGTAACACATGTAAAGCCAAAGACCAACGTGATTCAGTAGGTGCCTGAACAAATTGAGTGAGTTGTTGAGTGGCATAAGAAATGTATGGTCTGGTAAAACCCAGGTACATTAAACGTCCAATTAACCGACGATCCTGATCAGCATCATGGAAGATAGGAGAATCAAGATCAAACTTAACATCCCTGGGAAGGGGAGTTGCAGTGAACTTACAATCAGTAGGTCCGATATCAGAAAGTAAATCCAAAACATATTTTCTTTGATTCAGATAAAGACCAGCATCAGATCTAGCCAATTCCACACCAAGGAAATAATGAGCTTGGCCAAGATATTTAATAGTAAACTGGGTATGTAACAAATCCTTCACTAAAAGCATTTCCTCAAGAGAGGGTCCAATAAGAAGAACATCATCAACATAGACCAATAAAGCAAGAAAAACAGTGCCTTTGGAAAAGAGAAATAAACGAGGATCATGGGGGGGACTGAGTAAAACCAAAGTGATACAATTTAGAAGTAAACTCAATGTTCCACTGTCTGGAAGCCTGCTTCAGGCCATAAAGAGACATTTTCAACTTGCACACTTGACCAGGTAAAGCCTTTGTATACCCCTCAGGGGGCTACATATACAAATCATCATCAATGTAACCATGTAAAAATGCATTATTCACATCAAGCTGATGTATAGACCATGGCTTAACAACAGCTAAGGCCAATAGCATTCTCACAGTAACAATTTTCGCAACAGGAGAAAAACTATCAATAAAGTCCACCCCTTCAATTTGATGGTAACCTTTTGCACAAGCCTAGCCTTGTATTTATCTAGGGAACCATCAGGGTTATATTTCACTTTATAAACCCATTTGGAGCCAATTGCCTTCTTATCAGGAAGCAAAAAAGTGAACTCCCAAGTATCATTAGATTCTAATGCATTCAACTCATTAGTCATCGCATCAACCCAATGAGGATCACGTTGAGCATGCTGAAATGACGATGGTTCTTTGATAAGAGAAACATGAGCTAAAAAATCTTTGTAATGATCACTCATAAAAGAAGAAACAAGAAAATGAAAAGTAGGTGGTTGGGTAGAAGGAATTGTGGTTAAAGAGGAAGAAGGAAAAATATTAGAAGAACCAACAAGAAAAGTTACAAAATCGTTCAACCAACCAGGTGGATGTTTCAATCTAGTACTTCGTCGAGGTGAAACAGAAACAAAAGACTCAACTGGAGGAGAAGCAGAAATAGAAGAATCAATAGGAGAAGAAGAAGAAATATGATCAGATTCATCAAAAGAAGAAACAGGTAAAACAGGTGTAACAGGAGAAGAATGAACAAAATGAAAAGGAAAAATATTTTCATAAAAAACTACATCTCGAGAAACAAACACATAATTTGTGGAAAGATTGAAAAGTTTATAGGCATTTTGGCCAGGAGAGTAACCCAAGAAAACATATTTGAAGGCTCTAGCATCAAACTTGTTCTTGGATGGAAGTGTATTTGCAGCAAAACACAAGCAACCAAAGGTTTTGAGAAAATTATAATTAGGAGTCTTATCAAATAAAACTTGATAAGGACATTTCCAATGAAGCAAAGAAAAAGGCAACCTATTGATCAAAAAAGTAGAAGTGAGAATATAATTACCCCAAAACTTTTTAGGCAAACCAGATTGAAACATCAAGGCTCGAGCAACTTGAAGTAAATTGTAACGGCCCGAAAATTTGACTTGTGCCACGTGCCAGGTCAAGGTCGTATGTGGGACCCACTCGTCGAATACGTATGTCCGAATCTTGAATGGAGACACCGAGAATGTCCAATTTAAGATTTTAATGCTAATTGTTGAGAAATATATATGCGGGGAATTCGGGGAGCCGAAACATGAACGGGGACGTGCATCGAGTCGCGTGTCGATGTGGGACTGAGATAGTGGCTTAATGTAGCTATAGTGGATTTATGTGGTTTTAAGGTGGACATTGAATACGCCTTGTGCTATGTGTAGCGTGAGTATCGAGATTTTGAAAGGAGGCGGGTTGGTGCCTCGAGATGTGCGCTGCTCGGTTGTTGAGTTGCCTCGAGATTCGTGTTGCACGAATGTCAATGATACTTTTGATTTAAAATCAAAAAGGAAATAAAAAAAAAAAGAAATGTATATATATATATATATATGTGTGTATGTATATGTATATATATATATATATATAAAAGAAAAAAAAAGAGATTGAGATAAGACTCGGGAGGTGATAAAGAGGAGAGAAAGAGAGAGAAAGCTAGAGAGAGAGAGAGAGAAGTCGCCGGGGAAGAAGGAGATCCGGCGGCGGCTCGGCCGGCTCGTCGGTGCAGCGGCCACGCGGAGACCGCGGGAGGTGAGCAGTGGCGGCGATCGCGCAGGGTCGCGGCACGGCGCGGAGAGCGCTGCCAGCACGGCGCAGACGGCGGACGGTGGCCAACGGCGCGAGCGAGCAACGGCGGGTTCAGATCTGGCGGCGGCGGCAGCCGGCCAGCAGTGCGGCGGCACCAGCGACTCCAGCGGCAGCGGCGTGGCGTAGGCGGCGGCTGCGCGGCACCGACGCCGACAGCAACGGTGGTGCGACGGTGGTGTGGCTGCGACGCGGTGAACGGCGCGGTGGCACGTCGTTGGACCGATCGATCCTCAACGAGGGGTGAGATTCGACAACGTGCGACGACGCGGTAGCTTCAAATGAATTTTTAAGTCCATTGTGAGTTGTATGTTAAGTAAATTGGTTGTTATTTGACCGACTTAGTAAATTAGTCCTAAATAGTATAAATGGACACCAGGGACATAGGAGTTGGGTGTCGGGTGCGCATATCGCGGCGTGAGCGGGACGTCTTGATGATGAATTACGGATTTTGAGGTAAGTAAACCAGTTAGAAAATGTACAGTATTTCATTTGAGCTTGCATGTTTGATTGATGTTGAATCATGTCATTTTCTTGGAATTCTCACTCTTATGAGTGTCCGAGGGCCAAGTGAGTCGTACTCGTGTCTCTGATTGGAGTGGTTGCCGGCTCGCCACCGGGGCCATGACCTCGAGTCACAGTATTCGGAATGAGATGTGCTTTATCCGGGGCGCCGTTGATATCCCTCATTCGCGACATTTTAGGTACGGCGATGCCGCATCCGATGACCGAGTCTGCTTGGCGTTGCCGCGACTCTGCGACCCCGACCCTGTGGCACCCGCATTCGGTGGTCTTAGACTACTTGGGCACCTCTCTTTATTGTTTCTTGTGACACTCATTCTCGTTGTACGTTCATTGTTTTACAGTCTCATGATCATGCATTCCATACAGCTTTCTGTTTATCTGCATGCCTTTTAGACTGTTTCATTTTATCTTGAATTACTTGTTTAGATTCTACGGATTTTACTTACTGGGCTCGTCAATCTCGTGTTTGACTGAGTGCGAGCCATGAGACAGTAGCGAGAGGGAAAGCTCCATAGCTAGGTGATTATTTTGTATATCTTATTTACTCTCCTCTGATGATAACATATTTACTGGGTTCCACAATTAGGTTGCCTAACTTTTTACATTATCGTTGAGTTATTTATTTGTAGAAATTGCTTCCGCTAAATTGTAAAACTTGCAAAATATTAATAACTCAACTTAAAATTGTGAATTTACGTAAAATGATGAATTGGAAGGCTGACTAGGTCTGCGTTGACTTTGCGAGACTGGCTCGGGGGTCCACGTGGGCTTAGGCCGGGCGGGGCCCAATTTGTGGAAAATTGGGGCCGTCACATAAATGTATATGTTTTCTCTCTACAACACCATTTTGTTGAGGAGTATAAGGAGTAGACCATTGGTGAACAATACCAAACTGAGAAAACAATTGAGTACATTGATGATTAACAAATTCCATTCCATTATCAGTTCTGATAACTTGAACAGATTTATTAAAATGTGTTTGAACAAATCGAAGAAAACTGGTAATAGTGGATATAGTAGTGGATTTACATTGTAACAAATGTAAATCTACTAAAATCATCCACAATGCTCAAAAAATAATGTGTGCCCTGCACAGATTGATGTTTATAAGGCCCCTACAAATCCATATGTAACAATTGAAAATGAGCAGAACTTTTAATAGAACTCAACAGAAAAGGTAAACGACAATTTATAGAAAGGTGACATACATCACAAGGTAAATCATTTTTATTTGAAGAAACATGAAACAAAGAAGGTAAATGCTGAGCAACAAATGGAGAGGGATGACCCAATCTATGATGCCAAGAAAAAACATTATTACAAGAAACAAAATCAGAAATAGCCGCAGTAGAATCAGAAGTAAAAGATAGAAGAACTTCTTGGTTGAATGATTGTTGATCTAGAATGTATAATCCTCCTAATACCTTCCCAACTCGTAGAATTTGAGTAGACTCAATATCCTGTATCAAACAAAACACTGGATGAAAAACAAACTTAAGATGAGCGGAAGCTGTAAGTTTACTGACAGAAAGAAGGTTGTATTCGAAGTAAGGAACATGAAGACAATTATGCAATGTCAATCTACGTGTAAGAGAAATTTGTCCAATGGACTCAACATATTTTACAGTTCCATCTGGTAGATAAACAGGTGTTGGTTGCGAAGGAATGTGAGAGGAGGTAAACAACAAGTGATCAGAACACATATGATTTGAAGCTCCAATGTCTATTATCCAAGAACCATGCGTAAGATAAACATGAGTACATGAATTTGGTGATAAAAAACTAACTGCAAAGTCTGAAATGTGAGCCATGTTAATATGTGATGTGCCTTCAACACCAGCAACAAATTTTCCTTTCATATACCTCTCAATTCCTTGTTGTATCATTGCAACCATGTTAACCTCAAAAGTAAGAGATACTGCATCATCAAAATCCACTGGGGGTTCCAACATATTCACCATATTCTTGTTAGCTTCAAGAACTGGTTTCTTGTCACCATTGATCCTCTGGTTTTTAAACCAATCCGGATAACCATGTAACTTGAAACAATTCTCTTTCCATGTCTTATGCCCAACACGAAATACTGGATTTGAGTGAAGTATGACCCCTTAGGATTCGCATGGGTGGATGGATTGTCGTAGCCTCTATTTTTATTTTATTTTTTACATGTTTTAGGCTCTTCACGTCTTATTTTCTTATGGGAATTGGTACTCTAGCCCCCGGGCCAGAATGGAACTCGAGGAGGAGGGATTATGGTGTTCAAACTCTTAATGGCCTTTTCCCCTTATGTTTCAGTCTAATTTAACTTTAAGACTCTGTTTAGGTTTTTCTCGCTAACAATTACAACAAATTCTTTCTATCTAATTATATGTGTGGATTGACCTTTGTTATCTTGTTTTGATTGGTAATGTGGTTGTTTGTGATTGTTGAATTGTAGTTGCTAGATGAATTGTAGTTGTTAGATGAATTGCAAATGAATTACAAATTACTATTATATGTCTCTTTATCTTCAATTTGTGCCCTCTGTTATATTTTCTTGGTCGTTTCATTAATTTTCTTTGTTTTTTGGTTTGAAGTTTGCAGATTAGTGTATAAATGATATGGTGTGTTTTTAGATAGATGTGGTTGTTAGAACATGTAAATCCAAGATTTTCTTTGATTGTTAAGCGTTTGTGACGCAATGTTTCTCAAATCTTTGTCGGGCTTGTGTTGTTTACATTTGTAGATCGATTTATGTTCTTTTTATAGTTGAAGTATGTGAAGATAAGTTATTTAGATCTTGCACGTTTTGCTTTTGTAATCGATTTATTAGTCGTGTTGATTTTGTGATCGGTTTATTAGTCGTGAATTTGTTATCAGATGCTTTTAGTTTGATTCATTTTGTGTTTCCCTTACACGAGTTTGATCTACCATGTGTCTTGAGTTTTCATTTTCTGCTTGTGTGCCTTCCATTTAGGGTGTGTTTGATGGGAAAGAAAATGAAAAAAAATCATGGAAAACTTTTTAATTTCTATTCGATGTTGATCTCTCTTGGTGCTTTTGTTAGATAGTGTTTTCATCCAATGCAACTATCTTAAATGCTTTGACAAATTGTCAAAGATGGAAACATTTTGTGTTCTGTTCTTTTGCAAGTTTTCTACCATCACATTTAAAAGGCATATATACATCACCTTACTCGCCATTCTCTCCCTTATAAAGATATTATTTCTAGTCAAAGGTAGTTGTTTGTTAGCACATTGATGCTACCAATTAAAGTGAAATGCAACTTAAAAACCTCATGTTGTAGGTAATAAGTCTTGCTTATTCAATCTATTAAAATTTCCCTTAGTATTTGTCCCATTGTGTATCTTATAATTTAAAATATTCTTGAAGGTGCATTTCGTGTTCTGTTCTTTTGTTACATCATTATTTTTTGGTAACCGTTTCATACATATGGGTAGGAGGCGTGTTCCAAATTTTTTCTTAGTTATGGTAGTATGTAATGAATATCCTAAAAAATATGGTATGATGTGTCCACTTAGTTCCCATCAAAGGTTTAACACAAAAACTAAAGTTTAACATAAAACATTTTTCTCTAATTAAAAAGCAATCAATCAATAATTTTTTTAAAGTACACATAATGTGTATATAAATTGTTATTTTTGTTTTTAAGTTTAATTGTGTTAGGGGTTTTTAAACCATCATTAGTTATTTTAAATATTTTAGATATTTTACTTTTTTATTTTTTTAAGTATCATTTTATCATCGTTAATTTTTGAGAATATTTTAAATATTTTAGATTTTTTTTAAAGATCACTTACATGATGAAAATATTTTAAAAATTGCCTCTTTCATTTCATGAAATTGAAAAAGTTTTGATGTACACTTCAAAAAAGTCACGCAGAAGCGCGAAATTATTGTAAAACAACACAAAAAGCTGTAAAAGTGAATACCCTCCCCTTTTCTGTCGGCCTCTAAACCTGACCCAACCAGTCCAGGTACAACAGGGAACAGAAACAACCAGACCAGGCCCACGTTCAGCCCAACCGCCCAACTGAACAGGACCCAACCACGACTAAATCGGACCAATGACGACCAGCCCAACCCAACCGGGTCGGACAGAGTACGGACGACCCGATCGGGTATGGTCAAAACGCGTTTGACCCGCGGTTGAACTGTGGTTCGGGTTTAAGGTTTTATGGTTTTCGAATTTTCGGGTTTCGGGTTTAAGGTTTAGGGTAAGGGGTTTAGGGTGTTGGGGGATTGGGTTATGGTTTAAGGGCATGGGGTATGTGATTTAGGGTTTAGGGTTTATGGGTTTAGGGGTTAGGGTTATGATTTAAGGGGGGTTTGGGGGTTTGGGGGTTGGGGGTTGGGGGTTGGGGGTTGGGGTTTAAGGTTTAGGGTTTTAAGGTTCTAGGGTTTAGGGTACGAGGTTTAGGGTTTAGGTTTAGGGGTTCAAAGTTCAGGGTTTAGGGTTTAGGGGTTTTTAGGGGTTAGGGGTTTATGGTTTAAGGTTTAGGGTTTATGGTTTAAGATTTGTGGGGAGTAGCATAAATTTTGAAGTGTTGCAAATACTGCGTGAGAGAAAGTAGGCCATCCATATTTAGTTGTAGGTTGAAGAGAAAAAAACGGTGGATTTTCTATGTCGTTGAAGACGATATCCATCAAATTGATTTGTTGTCCATCTCAGATCGCGATTGAAAAAATGACGAAGTGAACTGCTTTTGTTGTTATAGTTCATCGACAAGCAATGACGATCATGGTGATAATGACTACTTTTGTGGTGTTATGGTGGTGACGAGTCCTACCAATGCTATTCTTATCAATTGACAATAGTAACAACTGGATGGTTTAATATTAAATGCAAGAAGAGAACTATTGACTTGCTGTTTGGTCACTTTCAGTATTTATAGCTCTAGTTGGCAGCTATGTTTTCCTGATCAGACTTTAACCAAGGTTATATAGATGCCACTAATAGATCCCTGTTGCCTTTTCCCTCTCTCTCTCTCTCACTCATAAAATAGCGCTTATGCTTGGACTACTCCGTCTATCCCCCATGATTGATTTTTGCACTGTGTGTGCAAAGTGATTTAACCTAATATCGTTTGGGAATATAGGAAAAAATCGAAGTTGCAGCATGGTTTACATGCTAATATTGTAAGTCCGCTCCATTGCAATATTTAAATATAAGAATTGGTCGTGGAGTGCTCAATTGGTTTCAATCTCACCCTTATATTGTAAGTCCGGTAGGTTGTCTTACTTTTGTGCGCTTTTATGCAACTTCTTAACAGTACTGATCAATTTGTTTGTGTAGAAAAGTTAACCATGCTAGCTATTTGACTTCACTTTTGAAGATTGATGCATGAAAGCTCCTCATGTACATTGATTTGAAATTTTGAATAGATGGGTTTTCACAAGTTTGAAAAGTTTGCTTTTAGAACTATTTAATAATACCGACAAGCAATGACAATCATACTGATGATGACTACCATTGTGGATTTTGGTGTCGATGGTGGTGATATTCTAGCATTTTTCTTAATGCTATTCTTATAGCAGAATGGGTGAGTAGGAATCCTCACAATATTATTTGGTCTTATCAATGCCGTATGACTTCTGTAATAATTATTACTGTATATTCTATCAATTGACTATGATAATACTTACAGGAAAAGTTGGGTTGAAGTCTCGAGGAGCCAGCTAGCATGGGTTGGGAAGAAAAGGGCATGATTGTGGTTTTGGTTTTTATCAATTGACAATGATATGTACATTAATTCTCGTGCAAATATGAACATAATTCTCCAACTAGAAGAGCAATGACCAATAAAAATACCGACTATTAAAAAGAAATCAAATTAATGTAGTATTTGATTGGTTTTTTCATGATTTCACTGGACTATGATTTTTATGCTTTGTCAAGTTTGCATATGCAGTCATAGATGGTATGGTGTGATTCTTGGAGTTATTTTCATTTAGAAATTTCAGATGGAGAAAATAAAAATGAAGAAAAAGTCAAAATACACTATTAAAATTCAAAATAAATGTTGATGGATAGTGGTGAAATGCCTACATATATGGTTGGTGATGTAGTAGATCTATTTATAGGACATACTGAACAATGAAAAGGTAAGGTCCCAACAATATTAATGCCATGTCAAGCCCACCTAGGAGCTGTATCAGATGCCCAAAAACACCTAACCGACCCCAGTGTCACTTGCGACCCGACACGGAGGAATCCTCGTCCACCAGTTACAACCCGTATAATCTAGCTTGTGTGTTTAACCCGTTAACTAAAGTAAGGCCATATTAGGGTTTTGGGGTTTAGTGGTTTAGGGTAAATGGGTTGGGTTTGGGGTTTTTTGGTTTTTTGGTGTCAAGCACTCGGGATGGACACCCCGGTTTGGGCATCCATCCATTCACGTATCGGAATATGTGTACACACATCGATGCATGAAAATAGATGGACACATTCACCGGGTGTCCATCCCGAGTGCTTAGCACTGGGTCATCTTAGCTTTTCTCTAAAAAAAGCGGCTAGCTGGTTGATTAGATTGGATGCATGTGTGGTAAAAATTGTAGTCCGTGCGTGAGTTGTACATTTTGATTTGATACCAAAATGTATACCTCCCTTACATATAGCATTGTCGGGGATGTCTCTCTCTCTCTCGTCCTTTTTTGTATATAATATAGGAAGTAATTGGTACACACATGGGGCACACAACCTATGTGGCGCCCCTGTGGCGACCTTTTTTCAAGTGTGGGACTGTAAAAACTACATAAAAGGGTGCCACATAGGTTGTGCGCCTCATATGGGACGCAAGTGTACATGAGTTGTCAACTTAGAGACATTAAGTGCACAAGTGTACATGAGTTGGTAACATTTATTTAGGACACTAAGTGTACATGAGTTGTCAACTTAGAAATTTACAAGTGTCCTTAATTTAGGGATGCATATATAAATAGTGTCTCTAAATTGGAGACACATAAAAAATAAATGTCCTAAAATTAAAGACACATAAACAACAAGCGTCCCTAGTTTAACGACGTTTATAGCAAAAGTGTCCTAAATAAATGTTACCAACGCATACATTTTGTGTCGTAAAAAAATGGGGTGACATCACTTTTACCAACACAAGTGGCAACACTTTATGATGCGTCGGTAAAATTTTTAAAGACACTAATTAATGTCGTTAAATGAGTAAATTAATGTCGCTAAACGCACAATGTTTTGTAGTGCATGTGTGCACCTTTTTTGTGTCAACCAAACATTTTCCTATAATATATACCTATGCTCCTCCCTTTTTTGTACCCTTTTTTTGTATATAATATATACATATGCTCCTTAAAGTTGCATGTTCGCTATATGTTTTAATGGGTGTAGCTTAAATTCGATTGTTTTGTGAGGTGTGGAGCGCATTCTCACAGTTGTCTCGTTAGTTCATAAACACACTCAAGAGTGCATGGAGATGTGGCAGATCGATGAAGATGTTGATGCGTTTTTTTTATCCAATGATGGGGGTAGCATGCACTAGTGACAAGTTCTCCTCGATCTAGGATGAGATTCTTCGTTCTTTCTACATACAAATCCTTTTGGATTTGCTTAAAAATCTTAATGGGCTTGCATCTAATAACTAAGAACTAAGAAGGAAGTCCTTTAGTCAAGCTGGGCTCTTAGTGTTTCTTTTGGGCTGGTCATTAGTCACTTGGGCCTCTGATACTCTTACGTCCAATCGGCTCACACGTTACTAAAAAAAACAAATTCGTCTACACGTTCGACCACGCATGCCAACTCCTTGACTTCTCCGTTCCGACTCGTCTGTGCCTCGAGTATTCCGCCTCGCTTATCAATTAAGCTGTCTTTTGAGAGCTCCAGACAACCACTTCCATCGTTGTTAATATATGTATATCTGTAGATTTCTTTTCGTTTTGTTGTTTTGGTTTGTGTGGTAGTTTTTCAGATTTGTTTTATCTAGTTGTTGAGGTTTGTGATGAAAGGTTTATTGGATCTTGTCGATCTTGTTGTATTTTGCACTTGTTGATCGATCTGTTGATCGGTTTCTGTTTCAGTTGTGGTTGAGTTTTGCGACGAAAGTTTTTTGATCTCATTGATCATGTTTTGTTCAGACCGGTTTTCTATCATATCAATACTCCTTTTACACTCGCCAAGATTTAAATTCATTATCTTTTACTTTCAAATCTAATATCAAACCATCAGCATTTGAATTTATTATTTTTTACTTTCAAATCTCAAATCAAACCATTGAGCCATCCAATGTGAATTAGTCATGTCAACTCATTATGAAATCTTAGGAATATATTAATTAATTAATTAAGTCTATTTCCGATGGTGGAAATACATGCAATGGTGGTGAACGACAAACAAGTAACGCCCTTTTCCACCTCCAAGTCATTAACACTGCGGGCTATTGACCAACAATTAAAGCTAGCTTGCACCATTGAAATAAAGGAACCAACATAGAGCTGCCATATTCTTATTTTTCTTTTTAAAATTTCTTAATTGATAAGGCCATAGTTACTCATAGACCTGGAGACCTACTTATTAATGAAGCTAATCAAAAGCAATTATGTTGGAGATATATACAGCATTTCCCCAAACACTCTCCAAACGAAATGGCTACTAACTTGATCCTATATTTACAGTAGCTCTCGAGGGGGTTTTTCCAAAAGTAGGGGTAGTTTACAATTAATTTCTCAAAATAGAGAGGATTTTTTTTTTATTACAGAAGTAGGCAATAGCGCCTTTTCAAAAGGCGCTATTGGGTGTGAGTGGTTTGGTTGGCGGTGAGGTGGCGTTGACGTGGCGGCAGGCGTGTACAGATAGCGCCTTTTCAAAAGGCGCTATCTGTACACGTGGCCGCCACGACACCGCCACCTCACCGCCAACTCACCAACATCTGATAACGCCTTTTGAAAAGGCGTTATCAGTGGAAGTGAAAAGGCGCTATCTGTACACGCCTGCCGCCACGTCACCGCCACCTCACCGCCACATCACCAAATGGACTCGCCGATCTTTCTGCCACCACCGCTGCCGCTCGTCTGCGACGTCCCCGCGGACGTCCCCGCCGACCGAAACGACCGATGTCCACGTCGACCGGGTTACACGTAGTGCGCGCATTGCGAGGCGGACAACTCGCACAACCCATAGGCGCCGACCGAAACGACCGATGTCCACGTCGACCGGGTTACACGTAGTGCGCGCGCATTGCGAGGCGGACAACCCGCACAACCCATAAAGCGATATTCGACCCATCGATGTCCACGTGGACTGTCCACGTCAGCAAGGGTTACACGGATAGCGCCTTTTCAAAAGGCGCTATCTGTGTAAACCCGGTCCTACGTGGACCGTCCACGTCAGCAACGAAATTTATCCACTTTGATAGCGCCTTTTGAAAAGGCGCTATTGCCTATTCTGGGAAAAAAAAAAAACACCACCCTATTTTTCGGATTTAAACTAAAAACATTAGTACTTTTGTGAAAACTTCAGCTCTCGAGTATGCCAGTAGATCTAGTAATGTACTAATAATAGCTCTCGATTCTTCCTTTGACAAAAAAATAGATATCATTTTCTAGTTGGATTTGTCGGTGGTAAATTGGTAATTAGTTGGTCAATTTTTATTAAAACGAAATTAATATTAGTTATCTTTTTATTTATTAAAGTACAATTAGGAGTTAGCTTAAGATAGGAATTTTATTTGATATCAAAGTTGTGATTTTTCAGCCTATAAATTATGGCTCAAAATTTGTAATATTGATTTCATTAAGTTTTAGGTGCAGAACATTGAGTTTTCTTTTGAGAATTTAGTTGTTAAATCTTTATTCGTAAATTGTATTGTTAATGAATATCGAACATTCAAATTAAAAGAACCTTACTGTGTTAACGATTTTCCTAATTCGAACTAAAAAAATATAAAATCTTTTGTCCCATGACATAACTGTTGTAAACTAAGTTGGAACTTCCTAAGAACTAGAGAAAGAAATTAGAAGACTAAGAACTTATACTACTATAAAAGAGAAAAGAAGAAATAAGATAGTTGGAATGAGAAGTTTTCATTCAACTTGGTGTGTTCTTACAATGAAGTTAGTATCCTTTATATAGGTCATTTGGTATGATGACAAATGTGTCTTAGCAATGTGGGACTAAAACATACACCCCATGTACATTGAAATGGTTACAAATAACATGACAATACACAGACCAGTGGAAGTACATAACTACACAATATGTTGGTGTACATGCATGGTCATCCACACTTCAATATAATTTGATTGATGGACAAATACTCCACTTGAAAAATGTTCAATTTGCAAACCAAGACAAAGTCTTGTTTTTCCAAGTTCTTTCATCTCGAATTCCTTTTTCAAGTATTCGGATGTTCTAACGATGTCGTCGTGGTTTCTCACTATATTTAAATCATCAACATATACAACAATAATCACAAATCCTGTTGATGATATTTTAATAAAGACGCATGGGCAATGCGGATTATTTACATATCCTTCTTTCAGTAAATAATCACTAAGGCGTTTGTACCACATTCGTCCGGATTGTTTCAATCCGTACAAAGACCTTTGTAATTTTATAGAATGCATGTTATGAGGTTTTGATTTTATTTCATCGGATATTACAAATCCATAAGGGATTTTCATATATATCTCACTGTCTAGGGATCCGTACGATATCTTTATAACGACATCCATTAAATGCATATCAAGCCCTTCAAAGACTCGCAAGGCTTATCAAGAACCGAAATGTGATTGCATCTATAACAGGAGAATATGTTTCCTCATAATCGATGTCGTCTTTTGTGAGAAACCTTGAGCTACAAGTCTTGCTTTGTACCTTGTAACTTCATTTTTTCGCTTCTCTTTCGTACAAATACACATTTATATCCAACAGTTTTACGCCATCTCGCGGCGTTTGGACAATTGGTCCAAAAACCTCTCGTTTCCTTAACGAGTTTAGCTCTGCTTGGATAGCATCTTGCCATTTTTGCCAATCAGGTATTTTTCGACATTCGTCCACTGATCGTGGTTCTGGATCATCATCATTTTCACATATTTCAAATGACACATTGAAAGCAAATATATCATTATGAACAATTTCATTTCGATCCCAAATCTTACCAGAGTTTAAATAATTTATTGAGATCTTATTATTTTCATTTTTTTTCCTCTTTTTCTAGAGGAAGTTGTTCCTCATCAAAATCAACTTGTTCTGACAAACCCTTATCAAAGGATTCTTGTGCTTTATCAGAAGTATTTTGATTTGTATTTATTTTTACTCCCGTTTTCCTCTTTCGAGGAATTGTATCATTTGAACCAACTGGTCTTCCACGCTTTAAGCGTTTCGTTGGTTCTTGTGCATTTTGTTGCACAGAGACATCAATTCTTGCAGGAACATTTACAGCTGGAATATGTGATTTTGTCACTTGTTTTGCATCATTAAATGCATCGTAATTGATTTGCAATTTGTTGCAAATGAATGATCTTTTGAACTTCAAGTTCACACTGATTTGTGCGTGGATCATAATGTGATAAAGTTGATGCATTTCAAGCAATTTCGCGCCATTCCTTTTGAATTGGCTTCTTATCTCCCCCTAATGGTGGAAAAATTGCTTCATCAAAGTGACAATCAGCAAAACGTGCAGTAAATAAATCCCCTGTTAATGGCTCAAGATATCTTATAATGGACGATGAGTTAAATCCAACATAAATCCCAAGTTTTCGTTGTGGACCCATCTTAGTTCTATTGGGAGGTGGTATAGGAACATACACTGCACAACCAAAAATTCTCAAGTGTGAAATATTTGGTTGTTGACCTAAAATGAGTTGCTTGGGGGAATGTTCATGGTATGCGGTAGGCCTATAACGAATGATATATGCTGCATGAAGGACTGCATGTCCCCAAACTGAAGTTGATAACTTAGTTCTCATGATTAAAGGTCTGACAATTAATTGAATGCGTTTGATAAGAGATTCTGCCAAACCATTCTGGGTATGGACATGTGGAACATAATGTTCAATGGTAATTCCTATAGACATGCAATAATGTCTAAATGCTTGAGATTGAAATTCCCCGGCATTATCAAGACGGATGGTCTTGATTGGGTTGTCAGGAAATTGTGCTCTTAACTTAATGATTTGTGCTAAAAGTCTAGCAAATGCAACATTGCATGTTGAAAGCAAACAAACATGTGACCACCTAGTTGATGCATCTATCAAAACCATGAAATATCTGAATGGTCCACAAATGAGGATGAATAGGACCACATATGTCTCCCCGAATGCGTTCTAAGAAAACTGGGGATTCCACAACAATTTTACTTGGGGATGGTTTAACTATCAATTTACCTTGAGAACAACTAGCACAATTATAATCACCAAATTAAAATATTTTGTGACTCCTTAAAGGATGTCCATGCGAATTATTAATTATTCTTCGCATCATTGATGATCCTGGATGACCAAGCCGGTCCATGCCATAAAATGAATGTCTTTGGATCATTAATTTTCTTATTCAAGACGACATTCGTTTCGACATGCCTTATATGAGTAAAATATAATCTAGATGATAAAGCTGAGAATTTTTCTAACAATTCTTTTTTCCCATTTGCAACCAATGTGACAGAGAAATTCTCTATAATTTTCGTTCACGGTTTCAATGTGATATCCATTTTGTCGAATATCTTTAAAGCTCAGTAAATTTCTTCTGAATTTTTCAGAGTATAAGGCATTGTCGACATTAATTGTTGTTCCCCCAGGCACCATAATATTTGCTATTCCAGAGCCATTAATCAAATTGGAGATGCCAGATATTGTTTGAACATTAGCCTCAGCTAAGTTCAAATTGGAGAAATATTATCTGTTTTTAAGGATTGTATGCGTTGTAGCGCAATCAGCAAGGCATATATCGCTCTTATTTGATTCATGACTTGAACACATGATTTGTTGATCCATCTGGACAAATAATGTTTGGCAAATCAGAAAAAAAGTCATATTTCAATGATAAAATTCATAATATTTTGCCTTTGATTTTGAAGGCATGGTAAAGGTCACAAAAATATTCGAGCATATATATGACAATATTTAGGCAAAATAGTCTTTCATATATGACTAAAAAAAATGTCACAATTATGAGCGCTCATTGTCAATAATTATTTGCCATTTGTAGTGGTGCACCACTTTTATTCCAATTTTTGGTGGAATTGTCAATACGACATTTACCTGATATTTTCACATTTTCCACGTCCATAAATTTATTATTGCGATCATGATCATTATATGCAACATATGCTTCTTAATTTGAAGCTGAACTAATTGGACGGGAGCGATATTATATTTATAATATCTCATTATTTTACTCAGCTACCATGAGACAAGAAATCAATCCTTAATATTTATTGGATTGACGTGCGCACTCGATATTTGTTGCATCAATAAATTGAGGCGGGCCACGTGACCCTTTTATTGTCTCATCAGTTATATTTCCACATAGCCTCAACATAGAGGTAATTAAAATTGTGGAATTATAATTAATATTTGACTGATTAAATTTTGTAGCATGAGACCCAACCGCTCATTTTGAGCTTTTTGGAGCATTACCCTTTTGGTATGTATATATATAACTCCATAAGGTGAAAATATATATAAAGTGAAATATTCATTTTTCAAATCTCTAAAGAGAAATTTGTGAATGATTGTGTACAACATACAACCTTGCATGGATACAAGTTTTATTCATAATTTGTAATATCTAATTATCATGACAAGAATTATAATAAGATAACAAATTCAACTATGGTTGATTAATATTTTGAAAGTAAATATAATATAAAATAATTTTCTCTTTTCTTTTATGTAAAAAAAAAAAACATAACATATGATTAAGTATATGTTCACAACTTGATTTATTAATAATCAAATGTACTATTCGTATGAGTTGGTGGGACAACCTCCAGGTTGGGTGGCGAGACAAAGTCTGCTTAATGCCATGCCTCCTCGAACGGAATAACCCGTCTCCCTTTCAATGTTTAGCTTTACCGAGGAAAAGGCTTACCCACTATCAACTCAAACTTATATCATGATTTGTATTATAAAATCAAGAATAGAACAATAACTAATTGTTTGTAGTTTTAAGAGAAAACTAGTTATGTCACATATTGACTTTTGATTTCTGATGTAGAAGATCGTACAAGACGCAACTACAGAGCATACTTTCGCAATCGGTGACGCTATAATGCATAATATATGAATAAATTATGCATAGAGAAAAGAAAGCAACCATGATAATATAGAAGTAAATTGAACTTATTTAAATAACAAAAGTTATACCTTCCTAGCTTTCTCTCTTTAACAAGCCTTCTTGAACTTCAAGATCTCATTAATGCTAGAGCAAGCTCGTGCTGATAACGTGTTGTAAACTAAGTTGGAACTTGCTAAGAACTATATAAGGAAATTAGAAGACTAAGAACTTATATTACTACAAAAGAGAAGAGAAGAAATAAGATAGTTGGAATGAGAAGTTTTCATTCAACTTGGTGTGTTCTTACAATGAAGTTAGTGTCCTTTATATATGCCATTTGGTATGATGACAAATGTGCCTTAGCAATGTGGGACTAAAACATACACCCCATGTACATTGAAATGGTTACAAAGAACATGACAATACACAGACCAGTGGAAGTACATAACTACACAATATGTTGGTGTACATGCATGTTCATCCACACTTCACAACAATAACATTATTTTTCATTTTTTATTAAGAAAAATACTACTTTCCATACTGTTTATATATAGTATTTTGTTAATATATCTCGATAGTAATAGAATCATGGTTAGTATATTTCGGGCATGGGTTCTAAATTTCTAATTATCAGTTGTTAAATGAGTACATTTTTCTTTCTCAAGTTGTCTATAATAGCTATACAGGTAACAAGTTCAAACTTATCTCTATTTTATAAAACAAGTTCAAACTCACGAGAACACGACATGCTTTAAATGGGTTAGGGTTTGACATAAATGAGTTTGGGTCATAAACGGGTCAACACGATTAGACACAACTAAAATGCGGGTCATTAATAGGTTAACCTGCTTAACTCGATAATGACATGTTTGACACGATTAAAGAATAATGTATATGTAATAAGTAAGTTATAATAAATAGATTAGTACAAAACCACCTATTTAATAACATGATTTATTTTTTATTTGCATGTACATCTTTTATCATACTTTATTTTATTTTTAAAAGAAATATTTATTTTACTTTGATATATTATTTAAGTTTAAAATTTTGTTAATAACTATTTATTATTAAAAAAGTTATAAAATTTTCTCCAAAATAAAAATTTAGATTTTTTTCGGATGATCTTTATAGATTTTTATATGTTTTTTGATAAAAAAAACTTATATGTTACTCGCTATGAGTCATTTTCTGTTTATTGTTAAAACTTATATAAGACTTGAATGAAAAAAAAAAGGTAAAGTTTTTAAAAACTACAATTTCATTAGATTTTATTGACTATTTAATGATTTTTTTATAGGATTGGCTATTTAATTATGTTATGTTCTTTTAAATTTATTTATGTAGATGTATTTATAAAAGTTGTAAACAAGTTATAAAATTTTAAATAAAATATTTAATAAACAGGTGACACGAATACACGACATGTTTAGTACGACCCATTTCGACACAAACACGATTAACACGATTACTAAACGGGTCGGGTTCGAGTTTGCCTTATATGGGTTATGACCCGTTTTGACACGACACGAACACTACCCGCTAACACGAATTGCCACCCCTACTTGGTTCGCTCCTCATCCCAAAACCACGATGGTGGGGCCCTCACTTAATTAGCATAAAATGCAAGAGAGAAAAAGATTGATGTTTGAGTGGCTCGAGTTAGCATTAGTTGCTGAAGAGAATAAGATAACGTTTGAGTGGCTCGAGTTGCTTACTACTCTAATATGTTGACGTTAGATGTTTGACGTTTGAGTTGCTCGGAAGCAACTATAATATGATTTGTAGACATGTTATTGATGTTCTTCATTCAGTCATTTCTATTTTGCATGGGGTAGGGCTTGTGCTTTCTGTTGGAGGCCGAGCTCCTGATACGTGAGCGTCCTCGTTTTTGTTCTCTTTGATTTGCTTGGAGCTCATGTAGTGGCTTTCGATCTACTTGGCATGTGTTTCTCATGCAATGTTTTTGGGAATGATTTTTGCTTCAGTTCTATTAAGGGAAAATGAGGGTAGGGGGTATATATCTCTTATTTCTGTTTATTCTTGTACACCCTATTCTCATAATTTCTATTTTTTTGTATATATCTTAATAAAATGAGTATAGATTCATGTGTTTTTGTTATTTTAAGGTTTAATAATCTGAACTTAACCATCAATTATTTGGTTTTCTAACTAATGTATTAGTGTTCTGTTTTGTCTCTATTGCTTGATTTTTATTTTTAATATGGTGAAGCTGATAATGCTGTGTATAAGCAGCAATGGTTTAATTGTTGTTTGGACTTAAAAAACAGTTCTGATTATTCATTTGGTTGTTGATATTGTCAATTGGTTAGCAAAAAAATATTGGTTACATTGTTTGAATTACTATAGCGGCAGTTGGAAGTTTCTTGATATGTGAATTTTGTTTGTTTCATCAATTGGGTTGTTAACCAACAAGGTTTGGGTTATTGTATTGGAGGGCTTGTATCAATTAGATCAAAATTAACCTGCCAGCATACCGGGTTCGGTAAACCAACAAGGTTTGGGTTTCAATATTGTTTGTCTGTTACTTAAGCAGACATGGAAGAAATTCATGCTATTTTGGTATTTTTGATAGACGCGTTAATTTAATGTTGTTTAGGCTGAAACAGAATATTGATGTTCAATTGGTCATTTACATTGTTAGGTAGCTTGGCATGGTGTCATGGGTATTTTCGAGTCTTGCTTTCCCTTGTCTCAGTCACCATGCCAAGCTACCTCATTCTCATCCACTATCCCATTGCACCGCTTCCCTGAACCTTCTTCAATTTTTTGGGCCTAACGAGTCACTTCCAGCTCCCTCATTCTCATCCGCTCCTGACTCGTCAGATTGAGACAACATCTCCATTTCTTCCCTCTCTGAATGTAACAACCCCTCATCTCGCGTAATTACATCCCTATCCCCTCCAGACGAACCGATTGTTTCGTCAGCATCTGTCTCTGACTCATCATCAACAACATTAATTAGGTCCCAGTAGAATTGATGTAGCCGCGACTGTAGAAGGCGGCTTAAGAGAGCTTTGAATTCTACCATTTGTAAACGTGGACAATGTTTTGGGCCCATCGTGAGATCAGTCATCATGTTTGGTTCTACATGAGTTTCGGCCTACATACCCACTTCATAGTTCGGGCCCATCGTGTCGCAGTCCTTAGGGAACTGGTCCAATTGACTAGAGGGAGAGCGATCAATAGCACAACAACTTGCTTCATCTGGGCCCGTCCCAACAACTTAATTTGGGCCTGGTAAAAGGCAAAGCCCAATCCATTAGGATGCACTAAAGGCCCAAGAATACGCATAAATGCTTGGTCGCCATCAACAGCTGGGTCGCACGATTCCGAGCATAAGCTCTTGACACTTGTCCAACCCCCTCCCTATGGATTTGAACTGGCGCATTTAAAAGCAAGCATGGCCCATCTGGTTGTCATCAACATTTAATGAGAGTGTGGCCTCATCCCTCCCTAGGCGTATAAACCGCCACTTTCTCGCATGTTTCCTTCAAAGACGACCCCTACTAAGGTATTGCCACTGCATCGACGTCAGAATTTGAGCCAAAATTTGAGTGGCTCGAGTTCGCAATGAAGGGTGTCTATGAACAGGCAATGATCATCATGGTGACGATGACTACATTTGTGTATGGTTTTGATGGTGGTGATGAGTCGTTATAGCACAATGGGTGAGTACGAAGACTTGACAATAATAATAGCTTCGTTGTTTTGGCTTCGTTGTTTTTGTTCTAGTTGGAGATTATTCTTTATGTTCTAGTTTATATAGTTTTTTAGTTTACGTTCTTTGGTTTAAGAATTTCTGCGTAAAAGGAGCTTCGGTGGCTTTCCTTCGGAAAAGGAGCTTTGGTGGCTTTGAATGTGTCATGTTCTTTTTTGTTCGAAGGTGTGGTCTCTGTTTCAGTTTATAGAAGGTGGTTTACTGATTTTGAAGGCTAGATTACATTAAATATAAATATTTCTGTTATTTTTAATTAGCATTTTGTTGTAGTTTTTGCGGTTTTCTGATATGTAGGTTTTTATATTTTGGCTTAAGTTTTCTCCTATCTAAGTGACTTTACACTTGTATATCTGTAGCTATTAGGGGTGGGCAAACCGCGGTTTGGTGGTGGAATACATCAAACCACGATCAAACCGAGGGTTCGCGGTTTGACCGATTTGCAAACCACCACCAAACCGCGAACCATCAAAACCGCACCCAAACCGCGGGCGGTTTGCACGGTTTGGTCGGTTTAGTTTTGCGTTTTTATGCAACCCATTTTCAAAAATAAAAAATAAAAAATCATACATATTACATAATACATACCATAAAGTCCATACATGTGTAATGTTCAATTTTTCATCAAAAATTCAACATAAGATACAACAAAACATAATAAAAAAAATCATACATATTACATACCATAAAGGCGATGGATTCGGCGGCATCGGTGAGACGGAGAGTGAGGAGGATGAACGGCAGTTGAAGATTTGTAGTTTACTAAAATACCATTGGTTTGGTGAAACCGCGATTTTTTTAAAATGAAAAACCGCGATCAAACCGCGATTATGCGATTTTTAAGTTTTTTAAACGCTCTAAAACCGCAAGTTTTAAAAATTAGACCAAACCAATCGATTTGGGCTGTTTGAACTTTTTTGAGAAATCGCTGCCCACCCCTAGTAGCTATGATTCGCAAATCCTTTTTATTTGGTTCTAAATGCAGATTCACCGGGGCAAACATGTGGCCCGATTAGAAAGCCAAGATTTCACTTCAGTTCTTCACATTCGCCGGCTCTCTCCTCGCCTCTCCTCTCCTCTCTCCAAACCGCCAAATCTATGGTCTCACAGGTATTCTCTTCGATCTTCGCATCTCGTCTTTATTTCTTTCAATGTTTTTGCTAGATCGACCCAGTTTAAGCACTTGGTTCAGCTTGATCGATTTTAGGGTTCATTGTGTCTTGTTTTCAAATCGGTTGTTGGATCTGGCATCGATTTTTTCAGATCGAAAATTCTTCTGTGGAGGAGTTGTTTTCTTTTTCTCTTCCACTCGTTCGTGTTTTCATTCGTTTTTTTTTTTTTTTATTGAGAGATTGCATTTCAATGCAGTTTGTCCGGGCCGGAATCTACTTCGTTTTCCGCCAGATCCGACTTCTTGAATGTTTTTTCGTTTTGTTATTCACATAGTCTGTCAGATTTCTATTGTTTTGTATATCGCTCGCTCTCTTCCTTGATTTCTGGTTGACATTATTGTTGTAGTTTGTGAGGGATCCACTCACGTATGAGTTTC
This sequence comes from Stephania cephalantha, assembly GCA_039657325.1. Taxonomy (NCBI): domain Eukaryota; kingdom Viridiplantae; phylum Streptophyta; class Magnoliopsida; order Ranunculales; family Menispermaceae; genus Stephania; species Stephania cephalantha. The sequence continues at coordinate 19,579 of CM077573.1, read as the reverse complement.
TTATTGAGTATTACGTTCACGCTAGGCGGTTAGAGACATTATATGTCTCGAAGCAGTATTGCATATTCATTCTGTTGTTGAGGAGTGTGAGATTGTTAAGCTGCTACAGCAGGTAGACCCTAAGACAAAGAAACCCATGAAGAAAAAGGTTCTTTTTGTGAAGAATGGTGCTATTGTTGTTTGTCGCGTTCAGGTCAGTTACGACATTCACTTGTGAGCCATCAAATCATTGCATGCTGGACTTGCAACATTTTCTCCCTTTTCAGGTGAACAATTTAATATGCATTGAGAAATTTTCTGAATTTCCACAGCTTGGAAGGTTTACTCTTCGCACTGAAGGTAAACAAAGTTAACTGGTCTCTTCACGTGCAAACTCATGCATTGTAGTCTCTTGATCATATTGGAAAAGTTGCTGGCTTTTTGCCTTCTGGAACTACTGGGGCATAAACAGTTTTGGTTTGCCAGTAAGAGTTTTATCTTCCTGAATTGAAATGACATTCGTTTTGATGCCTGCTATGTGAATGCTTGTGTATGAACCTCATTTTGATCGATGGCAAATCCTGTCGGGAATATTAAGGACAAAACTGTGTATTTTGACTGTGCTTAGTTGCGTTGCAGATGAATACGAGATCCTTTATTATTTATGTAACTTGCTATTTCTTGCATTTAGTTCTCAGTCTAACATATTGGCTTTCCTCTCTTCCAGGCTTCTGAGTATTAATTAACTTCGCGATTGGCTGCAAGAGGACACTTTTTATGCTGCGAGTCCTTGTTGGCGTTGCCATCGATCACAAGTTCATCTATATCGATATGAGTCATGCTACATGTAGTAGGTTTGAAGAGTTGCTTTCATAGATTATAAATCAGTGGCATCCATGCTTCTTGCTGTGTGTGCCTTCTTTTCCGCAATTTTCGTAGGCTTTATTTACATTTGATCTATTTGTATACATATGAGTTGCTTTAATTAGCAAACTCACTTATTTGTCGGATTTCGCAACTCTTGTATTGAGCTGTGGTATCAACCGCGAGTTGGAAAGACCTCAATTGAGGAAGCATAAAAAATGGCATGGTCCATGCATGTACTCTTTTGAAAAAAAGAAATGCATGTTTTTTCCGTCAGCTTAAATACAGTCTTACCAGTCCACTCTCTTATATCTTTGCATGTGTCCACCTTTTAGGGAATTATAAGGCAGTGCAAACTTTGTTCTTTACGTCCGACTGTACCCTTGATTCAATGTTTTTTCCGTCAGCTTAAATACAGTCTTACCAGTCCACTCTCTTATATCTTTGCATGTGTCCACCTTTTAGGGAATTATAAGGCAGTGCAAACTTTGTTCTTTACGTCCGACTGTACCCTTGATTCAATTGAACATCAACAAGAAGGTCATGTTTACGTGAACAAAACGACAAATTAAATTGTTAAATCAATTTGGCTAGTGAGGGCCACTCTCATCAAACTTTTACACAAGAATTTTGAAATTAGATTTTGCAGTAAAAACTACAAGAATCATATATATGATACTACTATTTTACAATCTTTATGTCATCATAAGTCCTTAAGATTTAATCACTTTGTTCCTATCAAAAAAATAAAAAATAATCACTTTGTAGTCACTTGAGAAGTCGTTGGTGGGCTCTTCAATCTTTTTATCGATCCGCCTCCCCATTCAAATCTAATAATTCATCTAACAAATACAATTTTCCTTATCTAAATAGCTAGCTAGCTGACAAGTTCAAACTATAATGGTGGGGACGTCACTTAGCATTAAATGCAAAAGAGAAGGAGCTACTCATGTTGAGTGGCTCGAGATGGCATTAAATGCAATAGAGATTAAGATAGCGTTTGAGTGGCTCGATTTACTACTGTTCTGCTTCAAATATATTGACGTTTGATGATTGATGTTTGACATTTGAGTTGCTCGGAAACCACTATAATGCTATGTAGAGATGTTCTTCTTCTTCATTCCGTCATTTCTTCTTTGCATGGGGGCATGGCTTGTGCTTTCTAGTGGATGCCGAGCTACTGGTATGGGAGTGTCCTCGTTTTTGTTCTCTTTGGTTTACTTGGAGACCAGGAATAGCTGTCTACTTTGCGTGTGTTCGTTTTGCGAAAGACTTTTACTTCAGTTTTGTTGAGGGAGGGATTTTTGCTTCAGTTCTGTCGCTCACTTTCTTTTGTCGATTTCTGGTTGAGATTGTTGTGATGGTATGTGGCATTCATCGCTTTTTTGAGATGACTTGGCATTCATCGATTGATGATCTATCAAACAATGGTAAAAACATTAGTTCGTGCATGAGTTGTAAAGTTGCATGTTTGATGCGGTTTGATAAATGGTGATTATTGGATAGTGGACTGTTCTCTCCGGTGTTTGTTTCTCTGGATTTTAAGAGTTGGCTATCTTTGCTCTTTGGATAGGGTCTCCGATATTTTTGGCTTTGCAGGAAACTTTCGAGACGTTTGTGCGTGGCATGCTGTCTCGTTTGGGTGGAGTCTTAGGAAACAATTGAAATGTTTGTGCACGGTCCGATGGGGTTTTTTGGGTCTGCTGGGGCGTTTTTTTCGTTTTGCTAAAATGGATACATCGCTAGTTGTATATGCAGATGGCTATTCTTACGTGTTAATTGGGACATATCTTTTCCTTTCTTGTAAGCTTTTGCTTTTGTACATACAATTTATATATATTTTTATAACTATACTATACTATAATATACAAGGAATACTGCATCCTATTCAAAAAAAAAAGAAAAAGTTGCATGTTTGCTATTTGTTTTTTATGGGTGTAGTTTAAAGTTGATTGTTTTGATGTGTAGTTCGCATTTTTGCTGTTGTTTCGTTAGTTCATAAACACACTCAAGAGTGCCGATCGATGAAGATGTTGATGTGTTTTTAATCTAATGATGTTGGTAGCACTAGTAACAAGCTCTCCACGATTAGAATGTGATTCTTAATTTTTTATAAATACAATTCTTTTCGGAAGGTTAAAGTTTTTTCTTGATTAATTCATTGTTTACTTATTTTGTAGAACTTTAATTTTGTTCGAATGAGAAGTTAGAGTTTTGATTATCGTGAACTTTTTAGAGTTTCTTGATAGTATGCATCATGAAATAGTAACAAGAAACAATTGTTTTATTTTAAGGTTTGCATATATACATATATTTTTTTTTTTGTCAAACAAGGCTTGCACATTTTTAAAATATCATGTCTAGCTGTTTTTTTCTTAATAGAACAAGAAAGAATGGTCTTGTTAATTATTTTTGTAAGGTATATATATTTTTAAAATTACGGCAATAACAAGTCTTATCTTTTTTAAATTTAAAAAAAAATATTACTTTTTTAATTAAATTTTTATTTTATTTTATTTTTGATGAAAAGGAGCCTGGCCTCCTAATCTTATTTATATTAGATTATATGTGCATCAATGTGAGTATGTATTCTCACCTACCACAAAGTTTGTGGTAAGCTTACATTTATTTATTTATTTATTTGTTTTTTCGGTAGGATGACTTACATATGGTTTAAAGTAACAAAAAAAAAAGTAAAGTTACTTATGATTAGACGCCTTATATCTTCAAAGATGAGTTGTCTTATCTCATTATTATTTTTTTGATAAAAAAAGTACATCTACTGATGAGAAATAAGTGCATCTACTGTATGATTAGATGCTCCGATTTTTATTTATAATAACTTGTACATCACATCTACTGATGAGGATGACTTCTCCAACAGCTTGTCGACGTGATCCATCCCTATTTAGTGAGACCCGGTTTGTTACTCGCCTGCTCTCTTTCAATCTCAAAAACCTTCATCAATCCAGTAAATTGCTCCAGCTTCTCACCGCCGATATCCATCCCCCATTTAGTGGCCAGGTTTGTTGATCGGATCCACGAGGTAGTCATGTGCTTGACCAGTTTCCAGATGTGAACCGTTGTCCGCAATCGGTCCTCAACAAGTTCCACAACAATGCTTGTAGACCACTCCGCCACAACGTCTTTCTCCGGGCTCCCAAGTTCGAGAAAGCTGCATCGGTGAGACACAGCGTAGCTGATGACAGTGTGGGCCAGTGCATGCCTAGTTCCGAGAGAAGTTCATTCCAGATTTCTCTTGCGAAGGATCATTTCAGGAATATATGATCAATGGTCTCCTTTTCTCTGAGGCATATCCGCACCGTAAAGTTAAAAGGTCGATCTTGGTCGTCTTCTTTGTAGGATATCTATGGTATTGATCTCTCTGATAAAACGTTCATGTTAAGAATTTAACTTTTTAAGGACTGCAGGTTTTCCAGATTGGATTAAAGGCGGGGCTTGGTCCGCTTGGAGTACGGTGGAAAAATGTCAAACAGATTATCAAACTGTTTGGCATTTCGCATTTATTATTTCACAATACCCATGTGTTTCATCAGGACGCAAGGTGCTCATCAACTATGTCTTTAGACCTTGGAGGCTTTGTGGTCTTCAACGACTTGATCGATTTTTCAGGTACGCTATACTTCTCTTTAATATATATCTATTTTTCTATTACAACAGCTTTTTTGGTAACCTTCAATACTTATGGGTAGGGATACAACATCGTTTTAGTAGC